>JAUGSI010000002.1:0-10000000 GCA_030770045.1 Colletotrichum brevisporum
CCCCCCCCCCCCCCCCCCCCCAACAAAGTATCTTTACCTTTCTACTAAAGTACTTAGACTCGTAGTATAAACAATTTAAAAGCAATAAAAAGTTAAGTCTAAAAAGGCACAAGCTTAAAGTTACTTACCAGTTCCTCACTAGCTAGGTACCTATACTTATAAGTCTCTATAAAGCCGCTAATATAAGTATCGTAGGGCTAATAATTAAGGGCCAGCCACTAAAAATAACTAAAGTAGTTAACCTTATACAAGGCGGAGTAGAGAGGGAATAAGTAATAAAGTTACCCCTAATAAACTTTGTTTATTTAAAAGAAAAGAAGAGTAAATATAAAGAAGTAATATTGGATAGTAAGACCAACTAGTAACAGAGGGATACAAACATTACTATAGGTTCATAAAAACCAAGTAATAGCAATAAACAAGTCAAGGAATAAGAGCAATCCTAAAAAGTTAATATCTAAAACTACTTTCTTTTTCTTTTAGTTTTAATACTAAAGTAGCCTATAACTAATTAGTATATAAAGTATTATTTTATAATTAGAATTACTTAAGTAGTAAAAGTTATAAAGTAAAACGTAACTAAATCCAGGTTAAAATACTAAGTAAAGTATTAAACAAGTAATAGTTCTTAGTTTAACTAACTTAGTCAAATAAAGGACTTTTCACTCACATAGATTTCAATTTAAATTAATCTCTAAACCCACAAGTTATTTATAAAAACTCTCTACTCTATCTCCTAATCGCACCTTACAAATAAAAATAATTAACCTCTATTATATATAGACCGTTCTAACTTTACTTACTATCTTCTTACTATATATTATCCATAAGTACTAAGTGTTTAGTTAATATAGTGTCTTTGTATCCTAAACTCTACTATAGTTATTAGTATTTTAAGTCTATATAGCCTTAAATCTAAGTCTACTATCTAACTTTTAAACTAAGAAGTAGAACTATAGTTATAAGTTAGGGTATGAATATCCCCCAATCCCTTTTAGAAGCACTAAATAACACAAATATATATTAATATTACTTAAATATAAACAACACTTTATTAAATTATCAACTTTAAAGTACCTTATATTAAACAATACCTTCTACACTTACTTACTTACTCCCTACAACTAATTAAATATACCTACCTCTATTAAGGGTAATTCCCACTTTAACGGGGGCGACTCCCACCTTAACAACAACAACTCCTATCTTAACAATAATAACCTTAGTTAAAATAAGAGCGACTCTAGCTAAAATAAAGGCGACTCTAGCCGAAATAAGGGCGACTTTAGTTAAAATAAAAGTAAATATATAAATACTAGATAATAAAGTTAAAGTAAAAGGAACTTTATAAACTGGGATTTTAATAAACTTACTAACTTTAAGAGTATATATAATAGGTCTATTAAGGATAACAAGGGCAATCTTAGCTCCTATAACGTTAAGGATAATACTATTTGTAGCTATACGGATAGTAGTGTTAATGGACGAAAACACAACTTTAGTTTTTTGTAACATGATTTTAAAAAATTAAATAATAATAATAATAACACAAACTTAAAAAACTCTATAGCCCTAACCCTTAAACTTATATTTACCTTTAACTAATAAAAAGTTTATACTTAAGTTAAAAGTTTAGTTAATAACTAAGATAAGTTTACTAAACGTATTGTAGCTATTATAAAGCTTGGCTTAATTATATACCCTAAGTATAGTAAACAATAGTCTTTAAACTATATAATAATAACTACTAAAAGTATTAAGGATTTTACTATAGAAGTAAAAGCTAAAATATAAACAAAATTTCTTACTTATAACCGGCTTGGACTTAACAAGTCTTCTTTAATACCTAGAATTTTAGTAGAAATAAATAAAGTATACTCTCAAAGCCTTAGTATTAGTCTAATAAAAAGGCTTACTTTAGGGGTCCTATTAATAAACTTAAAGCTACTTTAAATTAAGCTAGAATTAAAACAAGAACTACTAATACTTATAGCCTTAGCCACCTTTAATATTAACAACTTTTTAAACGTTACAACCTTACTTAGTAACTTTAAATCTCTAATAAATTTAATACTATTACCCGTATAATATTTAGTACTCAGCACTAGTATCTATTTTAGTTGCGAGATTATAGTTAATAGTAAAATACTATAAATTAAACTCTATAAAATCCCTTATATATACTTTATATTAATAACTAAAAAGTTAATTTATATATTTTTCCTAAACCTATATAAAGCTTTAATAAAGGTTAGGAAAAAGTTAGTCTATAAAACGTAACTAAAAAATAAGTAATACGAGTCTTTTTATAATAATATAGTATACTTAAGTTTAAAAACTACGTATAGAGAACTATTAATATAAAGGCACATACCTCTATTATTTAAAAACGCATTATAGCAAGTACACAATACTAAACAAAAAGTTAATAAGGGGGGTAGTATATTTACTTTTAGTACTAGTATTAAGAAATATATATAATTAACCTGCAAGATAAGTATAAAAGTAAACGCTATAGCTAAGGGTAAAAACGACTTTCGTAATTTCTTTTTCTTATTAAATTAAAAGAATACTAAAGAGTACTATAGTAAAGTACAAACTATCAAAAAGTACTTAACTAAGTTTTAGGAAGACTAGAAAACAAAGGTAGCAGAGGTTTCATCCAACCCTACACACCTTAACTCACCAAACTCTAGAGTAGTAATAAATAGCTTATTATCCCCTCAGCTCCTTAACCTAACTATAGAATAAAGCTCATCACAAAAGGATCCCGTACCTCGAATTCAACTCACTCAGCACTACTACTAACTAAATACTATCCAGTTCCTCTATAGGCAAAATATCAAACACACCCTCTTATTACCCTCTAGTCTTAACAAAGATATTTCAACAAACCCTCTAACCCTAATAATTAAAAGCAGTACTCACACCTTATATTACATTAACCACCTCCAAAACTCTTATAGTATCACCTCTAAGTCTAAACTAAACTATAAAATCTTTAACCATAGTCTATACTACTATTAAAACTATACTATTAATCGGAAGTACTTAAGTTCAGTTAATAGGAAACTATATAGTTACACTTATTTAATAAATAAAGAATATAATAATAATATACTAAAAAGAATTATAAGGTAAGTAACTCTAGCTAAGGCCCGTAAAAAGTTAGACACTATATTACTTAAATCTAACAATTCCCTAAAATACCACCTAAAGAAAAAGGACTAGTATATGTGCTAGTGAGTAGAGTAGCAGTATACCTCGTAGTTAGTACAAAAAATCGAAAAAGTAGACAAGGAGTAGCTTAAGAATAATAACTTCACAAAGTCAATTACTAAAGGCTATTTCCACAACAACTACAACAAAAAAGCACCACTTTGTCCCTATAAAAAAGCATTTTTCTATATAAACTCCTATATATATTAAAAATTTATTAAGATAATTGCTAGCCTATACCTCCTTCTTATAAACACTATTTAAATCTTTATACTTCTATTACCAAGCACTGTTACAAAAACAACAACACTTCTCTATAGCATCTTAGTTACCATTCTATAATTATTCCTTAACCCTATTAATCCCTAACTTTAATACGTTTTAATAAATAATTACTAAATCCCGTTAGTATTTCCTTAAAAAAAAACGTTAATAAGAAAAGGTCTTAGTCTTAAAAAAACAATTAAAACCTATAGCTTTAACTTCCTACCAGAAATCATAGTCCACTAGAACAAGTACTTAGTACATAATAACCTTAAACTAAACTTTAGTTTACCTAATTTTTAAACTAGCATAAAAAAGCAGAAGTTTTAACAGCTAAGGGGTAGCAAAAAAAACCTATTCCACAAGTATCTTAAGTAACTAAAGAGTTACTAATTAAGTTTAAAACAAAGTATAATACAAGCCTATAACTTAGCCTCGCATTTCTTACTTCAATCCTTCCATCAAAAAGTACTACTCTATATTATGTTCAAACAGAACGAAACCAAGAATTTATAAAAAAGTTAATCGGAACACAGTTAAGTTTATCTAACATCAAATCAAAGAAATTACCAATACAACTAGTATAATTGTTTTCCAAAGCAGCAGCAACACTACAAACTCACTAAGTATATACTTTTAAAAAGTATAAGGGCAAAACAACTATACTAAACAAGGGTATACATTACATCACTAGTACCAGTCATAATTTCAAGCCATTCTTTAACAAAATTAACTACTTTTAAAAGTCATTAAAGCCTACTACTACTAAAGACATAAACAAACATACTTTTAAACAGCTTCACATAAAGAACTTCTTCACATTCCACTCAGTACTACCATAAATTAAAAACCACAGAGAGCTCTATAAGCACCACCTCAAAAGCAGAACAAAGGAAAACAAAAGAACAGTATTATACATAAAAAAGTATATATATAGCTCACAAGTACCACAGGCACTCTCGGCCAAAAGGGTGTTTACTATTAATAGTACTAACACTAGGTATATAGTGCTATACTATACAAATAAACCTCCCAGGGACTATATTAATTTACCAGCAAGATTAAAGGACATATAAACCATAAAAGCCGTCTAGAATACGGTTTACCCTTGGGTAGTTAAATTAATAATAACTACTTAGGAATTTAGATTTTAAGTTTATATAGGCTTAAAATATAGATTGTTTATAAACTTAAATAGATTATTATTTTAAATATTAAAATTAATCTTTTATTACTTATATTATTTATTAAAGTATTTACCTACGTTAAAATTAAGTTAAATTTAAGTACACACCCTTGCTTTTAGGGAAACTAACTTAATATAAAGTAAATAAACTAAGTGACCCTAGTAGTCTAAGGGGCATAGAGTAAAAAAGTAATAAGATATACACATAAGAATCAAATAACAAAGCAGCCCATCCATAAAAAGAGCACTACAACACAGGGCTCTTATTAAATACTATCTATTCTAGTCTTTATTTTATTTAAACGTTTACTTTTCACACAGAAATCATTACCTAAATAATTATTCTAACTAGAATCTACCCTAGCTATTACTATTAATCAACATCCCAAATAAAACACACTAAATACTATAAATACTATATCTAATTAATCTACCCCTCTAAGTATACAAAACCACGACCTAAACAAAATATTATTATAACAATCAACCAAGCAACCCCACAGCAATAAGACACACAAAAATACAAGTACTCCTCTAACCACTCAAAACCACACCAAGGGCAAAACATCATCACAGCATTTATCCAAGCAACCCCGTATTAAAAAAATACAAAATAATACACATAACCAAACTACACATCAGAAAAAGTACAATACCTTAACTAAAAAAAGTAAATAGTTATTAATTAACTTAAAGTTTAAATCCTAAAAAGAACTAAAAAAGTATTAAGATTGTTTAATTCGTTATATTAAAAACTCAATAAAAAAAACTAAAGTAAAAAAAGTTAGGGAAATGTATTTCTAAGCAATATTCCACCTTATAAAACTTTTAAAAAGTATATAAATATTGACCTTTATAAAACTTAGTAAGTTATATAAATAGTAATATATTAAACTAACTAACATAAATTATAGTTTAAAAGTATTAGTATTAGACTAATAAAAAAAGAAAAAGTAAGTATTACTTTTAAATAAACTTATATTAATAATTAATTATTATGACTTTTAAAGAATCAACTTATACTAAGTCTATTTAAAAACATAAAAAGCTTAAACACACAACAGCCAGTGGACAGCATAAATACTAAATAACTAGCGGGCAGCACAAATACCAAACAACTAACCAGCAGTATAAATACTAAACTACTAATAAATAGCACAAATACTAAATATCCAACAGAGCATAAATATATAATAACTAGGCAGGCAGCATAAATACACAATAGCTAGTAGGTAGCATAAATACTAAATATCCAGTAAATAATATAAATATATAACAACTAGTAAGTAGTATAAATACACAACAACTAATAAGTAGTATAAATACTAAATATTTAGTAAGTAGTATAAATACTAAATAGCTAATAAATAAATAAAACAAAGAAAATAAAAGAACACAAAAAAAACACAACTAATAACTAAGTAGTAGAGTAAAGCTATTATCTACTTGTAAGAAGTTTAATATAATTAAAAAACAAATTAAAAACCAAAAACTATAATATACTAACTATAAAAATTAATACTTCTACTAAGTTAATTAGAAATATTTATAACTACTAAGAAAAAGTTAGTTAGTTAATTTATAAGTATATTAAATATAGAGGATATGAATTATATAGGAAAAAGTTATTATTTATTCGTATGTTTGGATCTAGCATAAAAAAGCGACTATATGCTCTATTTAAAAAGTATATCTTTAAAAGTAGTACTATATAGCTAAGTTAGAAGGAAAAGTATATTTAAAATCTAATGTTGAGTAGAGCTTAGGAACTGGTGAAGTTTATTAAGGTTTAGGATACTATAAATAGAATCTAATGACTAGGAGAGGTAATAGTAAACTTACGTTTTTTTATAGTCTAGTATAAAGTCTAGAGTTAGTAGGGGAAGTTAAAAAAAGCTTATAATATAACAAAAAAGGTTAGTAAACTAAGGGAGATAATGGGTAATATAGTAAAAGAAAAACTAAAAAAAAAGTTAAATATAGTTATAGTAAAGTATTTATTTAGTAAAATAAATATAAAGAAGAAAGAAAAGAAAAAAAAAAGAGGGAATTTTAGAGTAGTTATTTTAGAGTATTTAGTTGTTAGTGTACTAGTAAAGTATTTTAGGTATAGGGTTTTAATTTTTATCCCTAAGAGTATAAAAAACTAGTAGAAGTACTTCCCTAGTATAGAAAAAGAACAAAAAAAGGGCATAATAAAGAGGGATAAGTTAAAGCTAATTTTATAAAGTATAATAATAAAAATACTAGAACTATGGGAAATATATAATACTATAAATAAAAGTATTATAAAGGGGTTTTTAAAAGATAGAACTATTAAAGTTATATATATAATAACTTTAGTATAGAAAGGGGAACTAAAAAAAAAAGATATTATAAAACTCTTACTAATAAATTTCTTTAAATAGTAGTAAAGTAGAATTTATTATTTTTAAAAACTATTTAGTCTTTAAAATAAGATGTTTTAATAGCTACTTACTTTAAAGTAGCTATTTTTCTTTTAGTTTATTTTAGGTATAGAATTAAAAAGCTTTTTAAATATATCTTACTATAACTATAGTAACTTAGCTATAATAGTTATAACTTAATAAGAGTTATATAAGCCCTAGTAACCTACTTTCTAAGTTAGCCCCCTTTTTTTTAGCTATAGTAGTATATAACCTTTACTTTTATATTTATAAATCTAAAGGACGTTAGAATTATTATAAAAATAATATCCTTATTAGTATATAGGGCGTTATAAAACTAAATAGTTAGTTAGCTATTTAACTCGCGCGAGCTTTTTTTACTAAAAGGCTTTTAGCGGGTAGGGTATTATAGAGCTAGATAGCTAGTTAGCTATCTAGCTCGCGCAAGCTTTTTTTATTAAAAGGCTTTTAGTAAGTAGAGTGTTGTAGAGTTAGATAGCTAGTTAGCTATCTAGCTTGTATAAGCTTTTTTTACTAAAAGGCTTTTAGTAGATAGAGTATTATAGAGCTAAATAGTTAGTTAGCTATTTAGTTTATATAAACTTTTTTTATTAAAAGGCTTTTAGTAGGTAGGGCGTTATAAAGCTAGATAGCTAATTAACTATCTAACTTACGCAAGCTTTTTCTACTAAAAGACTTTTAGTAGGTAGGGCGTTATAGAGCTAAATAGCTAATTAACTATCTAACTTACACAAGCTTTTTATTAAAAAGGCTTTTATAGGTAGGGTATTATAAAGCTAAATAGCTAGTTAGCTATCTAGCTTGGCGCAGTTTCTTTTTTACTAGAAGGCTTTTAGTAGGTAGGGCGTTATAAAGCTAGATAGCTAGTTGGCTATCTAGCTCGCGCGAGCTTTTTCTACTAGAAGGCTTTTAGTGGGTGAAAAGGAGAGCTAGATAGCTAGTTAGCTATCTAGCTCGCGCGAGCTTTTTTTTTACTAAAAGGCTTTTAGTAAATAGAATAGTAAAAAGTTAAATAATTAATTAAAATCTTTTAAAAAAGTATTTCTTTTAAAAATAAGTTTATTTTTAGTGTTAATACTTATTTTAATTAATATACTTTATTTACTTAACTTAATTTTTTAATTTTTAAAGTATTATATAAATATTATTAAAATATTATAATAGTAAGTTTTATAAATATAATAATTAACATTATTATATTTAAAAAACTTACTATTATAATAATAATAGAAATAATTATACTTAACTTAAAAAATAAAAAATTTAATTAAATAAAAGAATTAAAATATAGTTTTATTAATTATATTATAAAAATATATAAAGAAAAGTTCTAAATTTTTAAAACCTAACCCGAAATGACTTGCTAATAACTATATAATTTTTAGTATATTTTTAATTAACTTAAATTTAAGGTAGGTATTTATAAATAAAGTAAATACTATAATAAGAGTTTAATTTTTATACTACTTTAGTACAGTTTTATTTTATAATTAACTTAAAAGTCTAGATATAGACTTTTACTAGTAATAAAGTTAACTTTACTAATCTATAGTACTTTTTTATTAAATATTCTTTTTAAAGTTAGTTTTTATAAAACGTTAATTAAACCTATAAATAAATAAATTAAATTAACTATATTTATTATATATATATATAAATAACTTAAATATTAATATTATTAGTCTAGTATATTTTAATAGTTCTTTTTTTTTTTTAAAACTTTAATTAAAGTTGCTTTTTTTATAAAAAAGAGGTTAACTCTATAGAACTTAGAAACGCTTTAAAGGATTAAAACTTTATTTAAGTAATATAAATTCTTTTTTTTAAACTAAACTATTTATTCTAAGTATATATAATAAGTAATAAAGAAGGTATTACTTATACTATTATAGTTATAGGGAGGTAGTATAGATTCTTTTAGTTAGAAGAATCTTATAGTAGAATACTATAGACTAAGTTAGCTTTAACTAACTTAGAATTATTACTATAAAGTAGTTTATTTTGTGCTACTACTTTTTTTAACTATATTTAGTACTTTTAATAAAGTAGTTATAAAAATACTATATTTATATTTGTAAGTAATAAGCTTATAGGTTTTAACTATTTTACTAGGTATAAGTAGTATATTAATAGTATTACTAACTTTATATAAAAACTTTATTTTTATATTACTATAGTAATAAAAGTAGTAAAGGTGGCTTTTATTAATAAAACCTATTAATAGAATTTAAGTAAATAAGTTAAGTAGTAGAAGAAGTTAGTATTAGTTATTAATAACCTACTTTAGTTAATTTAATAAACTAAAAGTACTTTAAACTACTTAATTTTAAAATAGCTATTTCTATAGGAGTAATAATTTAAAAAGAAAAGTTTATTATTCTATAAGTACTATATTACTCTATAAACTATATTAATAGGTTTATAAAACTAAATAATATTAAAGTTTAAGTTTTTATACTTTAACTTATAAACTTTTTTAAACTAATTTAAACTAGTATTTAATATTAGAAAAGCTAGTAACTTTAGGCCTAGTTACTTTTTTTATTTAAGTCCCTAAAAGTTAAAATAATATTAATAATCTAAATAGACTTTTAATTCTCTTAGTTATAAATTTTTAATTAATTATAGATACTTATAAAATATTTTAAGTTTATAAACTTTTAATATATTATTTTTTAGTTTATTTAATATATAGCTTAGATATATAACTTTAAGTATAATACTATAGAGTAAATAACTAAATAGTTTATAGATATATAGTATTATAACTATTTTAGAGATTTTTTTTACTATTTTTAAGTTCTCTTTTTTACTTTAAAGAGTAGCTATAAGTAAAGGTAAAGTTATAGTATAGTTTAGTATTATAACTACTTATAAAACTAAGTCTACTAAAAATAAAGTTAAAAGTATTTAAGGAATATTTTTAGTTAAAGAAGTATAATAGTAAAAGGAACGTAGATAGTAGGTTATAAAACACTCTAATTCTACTAAAATAAAAAAGAGCGTTATTAGTAACTCTAACTCTTTATATAATTTTAACTTTATTTTTTATTTTTATATAACTTTTAAGTAATTCTATACTTATATTTAATTTTTTTTTAATAAACTACTTTTTTATATTTCTTAATACTAAATATTTTATTACTATTATATCTAAACGTTTTATTTTATTAATATTATTCTATACTTTACTTTATTAATATTTATATTTACGTTTTATTTTTTTTATTTAAATACTATATATATTAATTTAAAATATTATTTTTAACTATAAAATTTAGTATACTAATTTTATGTTTTATTTACTTTAATTTCTCCTTTATAGTATACTAAAACTTTATTTTTTTTTATACTTTATATTATTTTAAAAATATTTATTTAACTATATTTTTACTATTTTTAATTATACTTATATTTATATATTAATTTATTATATATTACTCTATCTTTATTTTATTAATTTATACTATTTACTCCTCTTAACTATACTTTATTAATATAATTATTATTTATAGTATATTTTTTATTTAATCCCTTTTTCCTTACTCTTCTTATAACTAGTTTACTCTACTTTATTTTCTTTTTTTCTTATTAATAATATATTTAAACTACTCTATACTTTTTACTTATTTATTACTTTTACTTTATATAAGTTATTTAGTTTTAACTTTTAATTTATTTTTTATTAGTTTAATTTATTTAATTAAAAGTCCTATAATATAAACTATTATACTTTATACTAAATTACTTAACTTTACTTTTTATATATTTACTCTTAAATGCTTTTACTTAAGTTATATATTTCTTTTTTTTTTACTTATAATATTATTAACTTAATATTCTTTTTACCTTATTAAAATATAAGTATTTATTTAATTTAACTATACTTTCTTTTATTTATACTATATTTAACTATAATTCTAAGTCTTTTTTTTAAAAATAAACTCTAAACTACTTTTTTTCTTCTTTTTTTATTTATTATTTTTTAAACTCTATTACTTTTATTTTAACTAAGTATAGCTTACTTTTATACTAGTTTTTTATTTTAATATACTTTATTTTATTTATATATTTTTTTTAATTATTATTTTATAGTTTTAGTATTTAAATAGTATATTTTAGTTTTTAAAAAATAATTAATTCTTTTTTTAATATTTATTAGTTACTTTAATACCCTTACTAGTTTATTATACTATATTTACTTTATTATTAAATACTTTAAAGTACTTTTTTTTAAAATTCCTTTTTTTTAAAAAAATAACTTATAGTTTATTTTATATTACTTAATACAATATATTTTTATTACTATACTATTTTTTTATATAAGTTTATATATTATTTTACTTCTTCTTCCCTTTTTATATAATATCTTAAACTAACTCTATACTAATATATTTCTTTTTTTTAAAGTAACTACTTTTATATATCTCTTAATAATAAATCTTTTTTAACTTTATTTTAAACTTTCTTTTTTTTTTACTTTTTTTTAGTATTTATTACTAAGTTTTCTTTTATTAATATTATTATATACTCTACTATATAATTATATTAATATATATTTTATTTATTTTACTTACTTACTATATATTTAAACTTATAATATTATTTTTTAATTTAAGTTTATTTATAATACCTCTAAGTTTTATTAATTTTAATTACTCTTTTTTATTATTCTAAAACCCTTATTCTTTTTCTTTTTTTAAATAATACTTAATATAACTACTCTTTATTATACTATTTATATTTAATTAATTATATCTTTACTACTTTTAATAAAGTTCTTTTTTTATTTTAACTTTTTAATTATATTTATACTTTTTTATATATTATATTTCTTTTTTTAGTTTATTAACTTATATACTATATTACTTTAAGTTATACTATATTTATATTTTCTTTTTTTATACTACTTCTTCTATTTAATTTCTTTTTTTTTAGTTTTTATAATACTACTTTACTCTACTTTTTATTTCTCTTTTTTTTTTTTTAATAATACTATTAAACTCTATTTAATTATATTTTTTTATTACTTTTACTCTATATAAATTATTTAGTTTTTATTTTTAGTTTATTTTTTTTTAATTTAATTTATTTAATAATAAAATTCTATAAAGTAAACTATTTTATACTATTCTAAATTTTTAATATAACTTTACTTTTTATATACTTATTTATAAATACTTTTATTAAAGTTATATATTCTTTTTTTTATTTTTTATTTATAAAATCTTTAATTTAATATACTTTTTACTTTACTTAAATATAAATACTTAACTACTTTTAGTATATTTCTTTTTTACTTATACTATATTAAATTATAATTTTAAGTTCTTTATAACTTTAAACTTTTTTTTTAAAACTAATTAACTTTTAAACTTTAATAAGTTCCTTTATATTTTATATATTAGTATATATAGTTAGTTACTTTTTATTTTATTTTAAATAATCTACTTCTCTAACTATATATACTATTCCTTTACTTTTAGCCCATTCTTTACTACTATACTTTTTTTAACTTAACTCTTTATTTTTTTTATTTTTTATAGAATTTCCTATACTCTATTTAATCTATAATAAACTATACTACTTATATATAGTTTAAATAGTATTTTACTATACTAATAATCCTTACTTTTTATTATTCTAAGCCGGCCTTTATTCCCTATTTTTACTTTTTACTACTTATATACTTTTTATAAAAGTCTATAATAAAAGTAACTTAAAAATCTTTTTAACTACTTTTTAAAAAATAACTTAAATACTATATACTAAATCCCTTATTAAACTATATTTTATTCTTTTTTTTCTTCCTTTTTTAAGTACCCCTTTAGTTTATAATTTACTTACTTAGCTTTTTACTCTATATATAAAATATATAAAACTTAACTTTACTAAAATAGCTATTAAAACCCTTTTACTTTACTTACCTCTATTATTTATTACTTTTATACTTACTACTTTTTAAATATACTATTCTTTTATACTACTTTAAATTCTACTACTTTTAGTTTAGTTATAGTTTTAGTAACTTTAAAATCTATTTATACTACTACTATTTAATATTTATTATAACTTTTTTCTTTTACTTTATATTTTATTTAATTTATCTATTTATTTATTATTTAATTAAATATAACCCTTTTATATTCTATTATACTAATATATTCTTAATAAACTACTTCTATTTAACTCCCTACTCCTTTTTTATATACTACTACTAACTAACTTTTTTACTTATTCTACCTACTTTATTTACTTTTTTATATAAACTACTATAGCTTTTATAGTATTCCTATATATACTATAAGTTATATATTTAGTATATTAATACTAAACTTTAGTACGTTTATTACTACTATAACCCCTCTATCTACCCTATTTCTATTCTACTATACTATAAACTACTTTACTTTACCTTTAGTTATATTTATATTACTATAAAACGCTATATATACTAGTACTATTACTAACTACTTTACTTATTTAATTAATATATAGTATACTACTACTTTCTCTTTTAAGTCTTTATTTACTTACTACTTTACTACTCTAACTACTTCTTTTTTTACTTTATTTACTTTACTTACTTTTACTACTATATTTATACTTTTTACTATATATACTTTATACTTAATATTTCTTTATATTAATACTACTTTAAATATTTTTATTTAGTTTTTATTAATATATATTAACTTATAAAATACTAGTTTGTTTATTAGTACTAGTGTTACTATTAAGTATATAAACTATACTTTAAGTTTTTATAGTACTATACTAAGCTCTTTTAGTTATAATTAGAATACTTTTATACCCTTTAGTATAACATAGTACTTATTTACTACTACTTAGTTTAGTACTTACTAAGCCTTTAATTTATTAATAAAGTTTTAGAAGTCTTTTATTACTATTAACTTTAGTATAATAAATATAATTAATACTATTTAGTTAGTTTTATAGTTCTACTATATATAAAATATAATACCTACTTTACTATACTTTATATATATATCTATTTATAGTACTACTAGTAGTATAACTACTATAGTTATTTTATTATTTAAGTAAAACGCTAGTAGTATAAATAATAAGTTTTTACTTCCGCCTGTATTTATTACTTATATAATTAAGCTTTTACTATTAATAATAGTTTAAAGAATTTATTTTTAGTTACTATAAAACGTTATTTTACTATTACTTATTATTTACTTTAACTACTTATTAATATTAACTTACTATAACTTTTTAAACTTTTAAAGTTTTATTTATAGTTATATATTATTATATAGTTTTTTTTTTATTTATTTACTATTAATTCTATATTACTCTTACTAAATCCTAAAAACTAATACTACTACTAACTAACTATATAAAACTTATACTACTATACTACTAGTCTACTAAGAAACTATATTAAACTATATATTATACTTAATACTTATATACTATATTTAGTTTTATAAGTTTTATATACTATTATTAACTTTTTATTTTATTACTACTTTTACTATTTACTTATTCTTTATTTATTTTTTAAATACTTTATTTAAGTACTAGTTAGTAATAGTAATAGTAATATACTTTTATATACTTATATTAATTTAGTTTTTAAAAAGTTAATTAGTATACTACTATATTACTTACTTTACTTAATCTATTATATTTACTTTTCTTTTATATTTAAGTATTAATTACTTTATTTACTTTTATTTATAATATTATTACTATTTTTATTTATATAATATTATTTAGTATTATTATTATAGTTATTTTTACCTTTTAGTTAAACTATTTTATTTATTTATATAAATACACTATATAACTTTTAATTTTAATACTATACTTTAGACCTTTTTATTAAAATAGTAATATAAGTTATAAATACTAAATAGAAGTAGTTTATTTATTTTTATAGTAAATAGTAGTAAATTACTTTAGTTTAGTTTATTATTTAGTACTTTTTATAGTACATTATTATAAAGTATACTATATAGTTATAAATAAATATATTATATATACTACTATTTACTATATTAGTTATTTATAGTTTATTAATTTTTATTACTTACTTAATATATTTACTAAGTATATATAATAGTAGTTATAACTACTTTTATAGCTATTTATATATTTATTTATACTTCTATACTACCCTTTTATTAAGTTTTATATTTTAGTTATTTAGTTTTTAGTACTTATTTACTTTTATTAACTAAGTAAATTACTGAAATACTTAACCCTTACTTTTATTAATTTACTTATTATAGTTATTTAAAAAAAATGCGCTTTATTTTACTATAGTTATTTTTAATAGTAGACTATAGTATTATTAGTAGCTACTAAGTAATATTCTTACTTCAAAACTACTTAGCTTTAAAAATCTTTTAGTTTTATACTCTTCTTTAGTTATTTTTATTAATACTACTTTATTAAGTAGCTCTTTTATTTTATATAAGTTTATATAGTACGTTTAATAACTACTTTATAGTAAACTTTACTTACTAGTAGGATACTTAGTTACTTATTTAATTAATAATACTAGTTACTACTATATTATACTAAATATATAGTTTATATATATATATTTTTAAAATTTAGTTTATTAGTATTAACTATATATTTTTATTACTTAATATATATATATTATAAACTACTATACTTTAGTTTATATATACTAAAATAAACTTTTAATTCTAGTCTCTACTTTTTTTTACTTAACTTTACTTTTAAGTACTAATACTTTTTTTTACTACTTAACTAGTACTTAATAAATAATAAGTATTTTAGTTACTTTAATAATAGTTAAATACTTAGTTATATAATTTATAATTAGTACTTAACTATTATACTTTAAAATACTTATAACTACTAGTATTAAAATTAGTATGTTTTTATAGTATATTCTTTTTAGTTAATAGTTAAGTATACTAATAAGTATATTTAAAGTAGTATACTTTTATTTATTCTATATAGTACCTACTTTTACTAGTCCCTTAAACTTATTCTAAAACTTACTTTATACTAGTATTAACTTATATAATAGCCTTTTTTTATTATTTATTTTTTATATCCTTTACTATACGTATAGTAGTCCTTACTATATACTTTTATACTTTACTTCTATATTATTTTTTAAGTAATTATTAAGTAGTTTTATTAGTTTAATATAGGCTTTTTTTATTATACTTTAAAAAGTATAGTATACTTAACTATATTAGAACTTAAAGTAGTATATACTTTATTAAGTATATTATTAATAATTATTTATATACTATATAAAACGCCTTTTTCTTTTTCTTTAATTAAACGCGTTATTTTATATAGTTAAATTATATTTAATTTTTATAAATACTATATTTAATTAATATAGTATAGTTATAAGTTAGTTTTAAATTACTTATTAGTAACTTTAATAAGTTCTTTTTATAATAGCTTTTATTTATTTAATTAAACTTTATATAGTACTATAATATAGTTTATAGTATATTAGTATAGTATTTAAGTATTAGTTAGTACTAGTATAATAGTTTTAAGTAATACTACTTTAAACTAGTACTTATTAGTATAAGAGATATATAACTATTAGTAGTAAATACTAGTAACCTATAGTACTTTTTATATTTCTTAAGCTTTTTACTTTATATTACTACTTTTTTAGTAATGAACTTAGTTATACTTTATTTAATAGTAACTATATTATTTAAGTCTATTAATAAATATAGTTATATTACTTATATTTTAGCTTTAAAATAGGTAGTATAAGATTAGTAATTAAACTATTTAATAGTAATAAGTATTAAATATATTTTAGTTTAGTTTAGTTTTAAATAATATTTAAAATACTAAATATATTAACTATAATTTACTTTTTTTTAACTACTTTAATTAATAAGTAAAGGTACTAAAGATATAAAATAACTTTATTAGTAATAATAATAAAGTAGTAAGTTTTGTATATAGTAATATATAGGTTATAGTTAATAATAAATAGATTTATATTTAAAGTTTAAATAGTATTAAAAAATAGAGTAAGTTAAGTAGTTATTAAAGTAAATATATTTTTTAATATAAGTTATATATTAGTAGAATAATAATATATTTAGTTTATTTCTTTTTTATTATAATACTAGTACTAATTAGGAATTTACTATATTTTTAATTCTACTTAGGACTTTATAACTAATAGAGTAGGTTAACTAGTTTTTTAGTATAGGTATAGTAAAGAGTTAAAAGTTTAGTTATATAGATATAAAATTATATTAGTTTTTAGTTATATAGGTTTAAAAGTTAATTAATTAAAACTATATTATTATTAAGTAATATTAGTACTATAATATAGTTTTTATTTAAGTTAATAAATTCTTTTTTAATTAATTTTTAATTATATTACTTTAAATTTTAAAGTACTAAATATTTTTACTTTTTTTAATTAATATATCTTTTAAATATAATTTTTAATAAACTTATTTATAATAGTTATTATAAGTACAGGTATGAGGGTATTGAGGTCGGTATCGAGATTGCTGAATACTTCTATAGTAATATTGGGCTTAATAGAGTTAGTAAAGGAATAGGTTTAGTGTATAATATGTAAATAAAAGAGATAGAAGTATTGTTGTAGTAGTAATAGTGTTGTATTAGTGTTTTGTTGTATTACTTGTTTGTTAAGAAAGTAGAAGTCTAGACCCCTGTAGGCTGGGGGGAGCCTTGCCTTTTATAGACCTAGTGCTTTGCCCTTTGGGCCTAGCTTCTAAGGCACTAGTTCTTTTAGGGTTTAGTATGTTACGTATAGTTTAGTTAAGTGGCTTTAGGCCCTGTGTGTGGTTAGCTGTATTTACTGTGGTTGGCTACGGGCGCTGTGGTTGGCCACGAGGGTTGTGGTTGGCTACGAGTACCCTAGAGGGGTTAATAAGAGATATTTAGAGTAGTTTATTCTACTATTGGTAGTTAACCTAGCAGTTTAGAGTTTAGTTTATTAGAGCTAGAGGCTGTAGGTTCAATTCTACTTTTTGTCTTTTTTTACTTTTATTTTTAGTTCTTTTTAATAGACTAATATCCCCCTTTAAGATGTATATTAATTTAATTTTATTATAGATTTTAGTGTTTTTAAAGTGTATTAAAAGACTTTTTTAGTATTAAAAACTTCTATATAAAAACTCTATAAAAACCTTTCTTTTTAGGTAAAAATATTTAGAGTAAAAATAGAAGAAAATATATGTTAATAAGGAAAACCTTCTCTTTTTTTAATATAATAAGTTATTTATTTTTAACTTATCCTTTAATAGATTTATATTTTTTTTTGTTTTAGTTTTATTTTTAAGAGAAGATAAAAAACCTTTATAGTCTACTATACTTAAAGTAGTTATATAATTATTAAATATTATTTTACCTACAGGCTTAGTTAAAATATTAGTTAAATTATCTTTAGTAGATACGTGGAATAGTGAAGCTTTATTATTAATTATTGCATTTCTTGTAAAGTGATATTTAATATTAATATACTTAACCTTTTTATAAAATTCAGGATTTTTAGCTAGTTTTTGAGCTGCTTTATTATCTATAAGAATCTTAGGTTTATTTAGACTTTTAAGGTCTAAAGATTTAAATATATAATTATAAGAGTTATATAAATATATAGCTTTTTTAATAGCTTTAGTAAGAGCTATATTGCTTTATAGTAGATAAATATATTTTTATTTCCATAATATTACAACCTTGACCCTGTTTAAAATCTAGGTAAAATGTTGTGACTGGCAATTGATTTTCCTCATTAGAATCTCAGCTAGTCAAATTAAAAATCCTATTTTTATTATTGAAACAGTTATATCATTCCTCCAAAGTTGAGATTATTTTCATCATCTCTATTATCTAGAGTAATAAATGCTTTTTGAGGATATACCTACTTGGCTATGTTGTAAAGGCTATATTTAGTCTAGTTTTAAGTTGAATATTAAAAGAATATCTATATTAGATTGTTTATTTCTTTAGTAGTTTGGCTGTATTTTCCTAATTTCTCTTGACTATTGCAGGCGTTAAAATACTATATAAGTGAGTTTTAATATCTTCCTTCATTAGTTTTTAGTATATTGAATTTATATGGCTCCAGTTTTATTTCTTTATATCTACTTTAATACTTAAAAAGGTTTCAGGCACCCTTAGTGGTTTTATATTAATCTCTTTAGAGATATTATTAATTATACTATTAGTAATTTTAGGGTTAGGAGTAATAACCAAAAAGTTATCCACATGACAAGCCATAATAGCTTTAACTCCTTTTTTATTAAGTATAAAAACAGCCTCATTATAAGGTGTTATATTAAAGCCTTCCTTTTTAAGTATATCTTTTAAATACTTATACCACAGTCTAGGACTTTGTTTTAAGCCGTATAAGGCTTTATTTAGTTTACAGACTAATCCTTTATTAGAATCTTTATAATCTTTATTAAAAACTAATTTATTATTATTATTATTAGAAAAACCAGTAGGTAATTGGACGTATATCTCTTTATTAATATCGGCGTGTATAAACGCACTAGTAACGTTATATTATTTAATATCCTAATTATTTTATATAACTATTAAGAATAATAACTTATAGGATTCAGGCCTATAGGTAGTACTAAAGGTTTCTAGGTAATCAATACCTATATGTTGATTATAACCCTGTACTACCCAACGAGCCTTATATTTATTAGGTTTTTTAATAATACTCCAAGTATTTAATTTAGTTAATATATTTAATTCCTTGTACATAGCTTGGATCTAGTTTTGTAAATCGTTAGATTCTAAAACTTGTTTATATGTAGTAGGTTCATCTAAGTTATTAATACTTAGTATATAAGAGATTTTATCCTTTGAGCTATTAATAGTGGATATTATGTTTAGAGATGGGTAGTCTTTTATTGTAAATAGTGCATATTCTTGATTTTCAACCCATCTATAGCTTTCCCGGATCTCTTTATCCATATAGGGGATTTCTATAGTTAATTTGGAGTTATTATTATTATTATTATTATTATTAGTTTTATTAATATTATTATAATCCAAGTCTATCTTAAAGAAACTATCACTTTGAGATTCTTTTCCGCTTTTAGTTATACTAAATTGTGGATGATTTATTTTATTTAGTATAGATAGTTCTTGATTATTATTATTAGTATCTTTTATAAAGATATTCTCAAATACTTTAACGTCTCTAGACTAAAGAGCTTTATTTTCTTTTAAATCCTATATTCTATAGGTATTATTACTATAGTTAAGAATTATACCCTTTTTAGCTCTATTATCAAGCTTTTTAATATTAGGGTCTTTATTTTTATAGTAACAAATACTCCCCCAGACCCTTATATGATCTAAAGAGGGTTTTGTATTATTCTTAGCTTTATATGGTGTTTTATAAGCTATTGACTTATGTGGGGTTCTATTATATAGATATATAGCTGCTAAAAGAGCTTCTCCCCATAGTTTAAAGTTAATATTAGCGTTTATTAGCATAGCCCTTACTTTATTTATTATATTACGTATTATTCTTTCAATAATACCATTAGGCTTATGCGTATAAGGTGGTTTTATATTATGAGTTATACTATTCTTTATGTATATGGTTTTTATTCTTTTATTATTAAACTCTTTACTACCGTCTGTATTAAATTGATTAATTTTATGCTTATTTTTATTATTTTTAGCTAAGGATTTAAATTCCTTAAAAGTAGTAGAAACCTTTTTAGATTCCTTTGTTTTTAATAATTTACTCCATATAAAACGGGTCTTTTTATCTATAAATAGTATAAACTATCTATAATTATTATATGTTTTAAGTATAATTAGCCCATATAAGTCTGACGTAATTTTATATAAGTAAGGGTAGTCTTTTGTGTAATTGCTAGACTTTTTATTTACAGTATTAGTAAATTTTTTTTTTAAACAGGCCTCGTAGGGTAGTTTATAAAATACTTCTGCAGCAGCCCTCTTATACGTAATTTTAGTTTGATTTAGAATAGTAAGTAAAGATTACTGGTTTATATAGCTTAATTAGTTATACTATAGCTTTATTATATTAATATTAGAGTCTAGGGTTTAATCCTAACTTTAGGACTCTTTTATAGTGTTTTTTATTATATTAATTACTTCCTCATTTATATTAAAGTTAAAGAAGTAGAGGTTGTTCTTCTTTATTCCTACTAAAAGGACTTTATTTTTAATTATATTATATAGTATAGGCTTATTATAGTAGATTAAGGCTATACCTATTTCAGCAAGTTTAGCTTAACTTAAAAGATTAATACCTAGTTCAGGTATATAATAAATATCTCTTATAATATAAAGAATATTATTTATTATAGTAGTTAAATTACCCTTTTTATAAGCAAAAAAATAGTTTACTTTACCCTAATTAACCTTTATTTTAATAGTTTTAATATTATTGAGTAGAGATAGGTTATTAGTTATATGGATTGTTATAACTAAGTCTAAACAAAACAATTATTTTCCTTTATAAGTAAAAGAATCTAAAAGTTCCTTATTTAATTGTTTTATTAAGTTACTTAGTAATAGGTTATTAGTTTTAAAATCTATATTAATAAGGGTTTTAGAGGTAATTCTTATATTTTTAAATTCTATATTAGAATCTGAGTCCTTTTTGGTTACTGAGTTAATATTTATTAAATCTAAAGTAACTGTAACTTTTTTTAATAAATTAAAAGAGTTAGAATTGTTATTAATAACTGTATTAACTTATTATTTTTTTTTATTCTGTTTTTTAACTCTTTTTTTTTTTTTATTATTTATAGAAGGGTTGTTTTTTAATATTCTTTTAAACTAATTAAGAGCTTTATTAGGATATAAAAATTTATAAATATTCTCTATATAGCCAGTTTTTTTGTAGTAGTTATAGTATCGACCCTTAGTTTATTTCTAGGGTTTAGTAGTTTTTTTAGACTTAATTTAAGACTTAAAGAATTATATAGAGTTATTATTACTCTTTTTCTTAGATTTATCTAATAAATTAGTGAATAAAGACTTAATAGTATAGGTTTTTAAGTTTTTTTTTAAAGATTGGGTTATATTAGTTATAAACCCTTTGTAAGAGTTATTTAAACTATTTAAAACTTAAGCTATAATTACTTATTTAAATAAAGCTAAGTTGTTTAGAGCTAAATTATTAATAAGCTCTTTAACTTTATTAAGGTATTCTTTAAAAATATTAAAGTCTTTAAGAGTAGTATTAAAAAACTCTTTATAAGTAAGAAACTCGTTTATAAATCTTTTTAGTTGATATAGCTCTTCTAAGCTTTTCCAAACTTTTAGAGCTGTTTTAGAGTCTTTTATAACTCTTAAAGGGCCATCTTCGCAAAGAAGTTTTATATAACCTAATATTTTATTATTTAAATCTTTATTCTCATCATTTAGTGGTTTAGTAAGATCTATTACTAGATCTTTATTAGCTAGCACTGTATAGAATCTTAAAGACTATACTTAATAATTTGATTATCTTTTTAGCTTTAAAATAGTGATTTTATTTATGTTTTATAAGTTTAAAGTCTTTTTTATTTAAATAACTAAGACTAAGTAGACTTCTAAAAACCTAAGGGTTATTTCTTTAAAATAATAAGAGTAAACTACTTATTATATAGCTAACTAAGTAGTTTAAATAGATAGTTAAAACTATAAAGTTCTACTATATCTTTTTTAACTATCTTAGTTAGTTTATTATAGCTAATAAACTTAAAGTTTATAACTTTAGGGTTATTAATATTAACTTATAGTAGCTTTTATTAGTTAAACTAAATAGTAAAAGCTACTATAATCTTAATTTTTGTATAGGTTATATTAATTAAATGTTGTTTAAAAATTCGTTTATTATAGTAAGTGTATATAAAGATTTATTAAAGATTTATTAAAGAAAGTTAGATAATTTAAGGATTTTTTAAAAACTAAGTTTTTTAGTCGCTTAGGGACTTAAATCGTAGGTAATTTACGAGTATTAGTTATAGTTTTTAGTCTTTTGTAGTTGAAATAAGGTTAGTTATTAAATAAGTGGGTCTAAATAGACTCTTATGATTAGTCGGGAAGGTTGGGTTAGTTAATAAATTAGGTTTATAACCTATAAGTACAGGTATAAGGGTATTAAGGTCAGTATTAAGATTACTAAATACTTTTATAATAATATTAGGCTTAATAGAGTTAGTAAAGGAATAGGTTTAGTATATAATATATAAATAAAAGAGATAGAAGTATTGTTATAGTAGTAATAGTATTATATTAGTGTTTTGTTGTATTACTTACTTACTAAGAAAGTAAAAGTCTAGACCCCTGTAGGCTGGGGGGAGCCCTGTTTTTTATAGGCCTAGTACTTTGCTCTTTAGGCCTAGCTTCTAAAGTACTAGTCCTTTTAGAGTTTAGTACGTTACGTATAGTTTAGCTAAGTAGCTCTAGGCCCTGTGTATAGTTAGCCGTATTTACTATGGTTAGCCACGGGCACTGTAGTCGGCCACAAGGGTTGTAGTTAGCTACAAGCACCCTAAAGGGGTTAATAAAAGACATTTAAAGTAGTTTATTCCACTATTAGTAGTTAACCTAGCAGTTTAGAGTCTAGCTTATTAGAACTAAAGGCTATAAGTTCAATTCTACTTTTTATCTCTTTTTACTTTTATTTTTAGTTTTTTTTAATAGACTAATAGTTATTACTTACTAAGTAATTTAATAATTCTTTTTTTATATTTTTATAGTTTTTATTTAATCTTATATAGTAAATTTAATAACTTTTATACCTATTTATTATTACTAATATATTAAAGTACTAAATATTCTAACTCCTTTTAATTAATATATTCCTTAGGAATAATTTTTAATAAACCTATTTATAATAGTTATTACCTACTAAGTAATTTAATAGTTCTTTTCCTATACTTTTAAAGTCTTTACTTAATTTTTTATAATAAATTTAATAACTTTTATACTTATTTATTATTACTAGTATATTAAGTTTTAAATAGTTAAAATAACTTTTATAAAGGGTTTATAACTAATATAACTTAATTCTTTAAAAAAAACTTAAAGGTTTATACTATTAAATCTTTATTTATTAATTTATTAAATATATTTTAAAAAAAAGTAATAATAACTTTATATAATTTTTTAAGTTTTAAATTAAGTTTAAAAAAACTACTAAACCCTAAAGATAAACTAAGGGTTAGTATTATAACTACTATAAAAAAACTAGTTATATAAAGAATATTTATAAATTTTAATATTTTAATAAAGCTTTTAATTAATTTAAAAAATATTAAAAAATAACTTTTTTTATAATAAAAAAAAAAGATAAATTAAAATAGGAATAAGAAAAATAATAGTTAATATAATTATTAATAATAATTTTAATTCTTTTAATTTATTAAAAAAAGTTATAATTACTTTAGACTTAATTAATATTAATTTAATAATTAAAAAAGACTTAAATTTTAATATAGAATTTAAAAATATAAAAATTACTTTTAAAACCCCTATTAATATAAGTTTTAAAACTAATAACTTATTATTAAGTAATTTAATAAAATAATTTAAATAAACTTTAATTCTTTTACTTATAAAAAAATTATACTATTTTATTTAAACTTAGTTATAATAGTTTATATAACTAATAACCTATTTACACTTAATAATATTAAAACTATTAAAATAAAAGTTAATTAAAAATGATAACTATTTTTTTATTTATAAAAGAGTAATTATTACTATAATTAATAATACTTTTTATATTATAAAAAATATTTATTATATATTTAAACTAAGTATTAATTTTTTAAATAAAACTAAACTTATTAAAATAAAAATAGTTTTAATTTACTATAATAAATTTATATTATATAATATAATTAAAAATAAAGTCTTTTTAGTAAAAATAAATAAAAATAACCTTTACTTTTTAAACTTTAATATAAATAAAAAAGTAATTAATATAATAGAAAATACTATAAAAGAGTTTTAAAGTTAAAATTAAACCCTAAACTCTAATATTAATATAATAAAGCTATAGTATAATTAATTAAACTATATAAACTAATACTTTTTACTTATTATTTTAAATTAAACTAAAATTATATATAAAAAAACTACTATAAAAGTATTTTATAAACTACTTTATAAAGCCTATTTAAAAAAAATATTTATTAATACCAAAAATAAAAAGTTTTAAAACAATTATATAAAAAACTATTTTATTTATATAAATTATATAGGGAAACCTATATAAACTAATTATATTTAAACTATATAATAATTATAAATAATTTATACTATTTATAAATAAAACAACCTACTTTATATAAAGTAAATTACTAAAAATAAAAAACTTTAAAAAAGTTTTTACTACTTTAAAAAAATTTAAATCCCTAGTTAAAAATAATAAAAATAAATATAAAATTAATTAATTTAATATAAATAATAAAAAGTTTAATATTAAAAGAAAACTATATATATAAAAAATAGTATAACTTATAATATAAAGCTCCTTTATATATATACGTTTAATAGTATTTTAAAAAAATAATATATAATATTATAAATAAAGTAAAATTTATACTAATAAATACTAATATTAATAAACTATAAAAAAAAGCTCTTTTTAATATTAATATATTTATATAATAAAACTCTAAATAAGATTAATGGTTATAAAATACTATATAAAATTAAGAATAATATAAAACGTTTTTTAAACTATAAAGGGTTAAAAAAGGTATTTATAATTATAGAAATAAAAGCTTTAATATTAAAAAACTTAATAATAAAGTTAAAAAGTATAATTTTAAGTATAGTAATATTGCCGAATATAGGATTTAAAAAAATAAAGTTTTTAGTTTAAAAATATTAAAGTATTTAAGAATATTTTTATATAAAATACTAATAATAATAATAATTAAAAACTATTTATATTAAATAAAATAAACTATTTATAGTTTAGTATAATTAAAAGTAAAAAAGAATTTTAAAGTAATAGTATTTTAAAAATAGACTTAAATTATAATAATATAAATAAAATAAATAATAATAATAATAATAACTTTAAATTAACTTTTAAAATCCCTTATATAAATAAAAAGACTTAAAGAAGTTATATATAAATTAAAAATTAAATATATATACTTTTTATAATAAAAAACTATTTATTTTTAAATATAATATTTACTATTAATAACTTAAAAAATAAAATCTTTTATATACTAAGTATTAATAACTTAAATACACTTACTATATTTAAATAAGTTTTAAAATTTAATAATTTATAAAATTAAATTTAAACTATATAAAATAAATATATTAATTATATTAAATACTTAAAGTATTATTAAAAAACTATAATTTATTAAACTTTTAAAAGTAAATAAGTTTATAAAGAGAACTAATAATAATATTAATACTAAAATTAAAAAACTTAATAAATATAAGGCTTATTAAGTAGTATAAAGTTAAAATTAATATATAAGTATTAATTACTTAAAAACCTTTAATACTACTTATAAACTTAAATTCTATAAATTATTATTTTTAATAACTATATAAAATAATTAAAATATTAAATAGTATAATATTATTAATATATTTATATATATTAATATTAATAAAAAATATATATTTAATTACTTATTAGTTTTTTTAATAATAGTTATAAATTAGTTTTTAATAAAAATTATAAAGAATATAATAAAAGTTTAGTTTATAAACTAAATAAGGCTTTATATAATTTATAATAATCCTAAACTATAGTATAAATATAATAAATATACTTAAAAAAAAACTTTATATAATACTTTATAATAAAACTATTTTTATATTAAATAAAAAAAATTAAAGTTATTACTTATTATTATATAAATAACCTTTTAGTTATTATTCTTAACTTTAAAATTATTAATAGTATAATTAATAATATTTTTAAAAGAATTAATATAAAACTACTAAGGGTATTTAAAACTTTTTTAAGTATTAAAGTAAATATAAATAAAAAAAATAAAACCCTATTTTTATATTAAACTAAATATACTAAAATATTACTAGTTAAATATAAAGAAACCTATTTATATAAGTATTTAATACTTATAAATTATAATATAAAATTAATAAAAAATATAAATTAAGTTATTAAAAAAAGATTTAATAAAAAATAGGCTTTTTAATATATTTTACTTTAAAAACTAAATTAAATATAACTTTTATAGTTATTTTATTAATTTATTATATAAGTAATTCTTTTAAAAAGTATTTTATTACTTTA
The DNA here is from genome assembly GCA_030770045.1 of Colletotrichum brevisporum. NCBI lineage: Eukaryota > Fungi > Ascomycota > Sordariomycetes > Glomerellales > Glomerellaceae > Colletotrichum > Colletotrichum brevisporum. Next base: position 27,371 of record JAUGSI010000002.1, read on the forward strand.
TATTAGTTATAGGGATATTTAAATAAATTCCCTAACTTAAAAGTTTTATATAACTACTTTATTAAATTTAAAATAATAAAATTTTTAAACTTTAATTAAACTAAAGATTTTAATAATAAAAAATCTACTACTAATTACTATTTACTTAGGATTTTATAATATAATTAATTAAAATACTATAAAATAAAAAATAGTAGTTTTATTTATTTATAATTAAATATATAGTTTTTTTATTAAAGTTATTAAAAAAGTTATATATTTATATAACTTTAAATAATTATATATTTAAATATTTAAACTTTAAAAGTTTAAATAAACTAAAAATTCTTATAAATAATAAAGTAGTTTAAAATTAAACTAAAAATTTAAAATTTTATAAAAAAGTTAAGTATATTAATATTAAATATTACTTTATAAAAAATATAATTATTAATAATAAAGCTTTACTATTTTATATATTTACTAAAAATAATTTAATTAATATTTTAACTAAGTTTATAAATAGAATAATATTAAATAATTACTTAACTACTTTAAGTATAGTAAATTATAAAGGTTTTTTATTTTTTTTAAAAATTAAAACTAAAACTAAAGAAAATATAAATTTATTAAAAAATAAGTTAAAAATAAATAACTTATTATACTAAAAAAAAGGTTTTCTTTAGTAAAATAATATATTTTTTTTATTTTACTTTAAATATTTTTATTTAAAAAAGGTTTTTATAAAGTTTTTATATAAAGGTTTTTAATACTAAAAAGTCTTTTAATATACTTTAAAAATACTAATATTTACTTATAGTAAAATAAATTATTTAAATATTTTTATTTATTTTTTTTAAAGTATTTATAGTTAATTATAATCTTTATAATTAACTATAGTATTTATAATTAACTATAGTAAATATAGTTAATTATATATAGAATTTAAAACTATTTAGTTAAGTTATATATAATATACTAAACTTTAAAAGGACTATTTTTAAAGATTAAATTTAATAAATAAAGTACTAAGTTTATAAAAAGTAAAGTTTTTTTTAATTTATAAAAGTTTAAACTTTTATTTTTTTAATAAATAAGTAATATAGTAATATAGTAATATAATACTATTACTACTATTATAATACTTTTATACTCTTTATTTATATACTATATACTAAACTTATACTTTTATAAATTTAATTAAATTTAATATTATTATAAAGTATTTAATTACTTTAATATTAACTTTAATACTCTTATATTTATACTTATAAATATTAATATTAATAAATAATAAATATAATTAATATATTAAAATTACTCTTTATTTATATAAACCTTTAATTAAATTATACTATATATAAAACTTAATAAACTTTAATAGTATTTATAATTATAAAAAAAGTACTAATACTATAAATAAAGTTTTTATTAATTCCTTTTTTTATTATTTATATTTTTACTTATTTAAAAGTTTAATAAAATAGTAAAAACTACTATAAAAATAAACGTTTTTAATTATAAAATACTAAATACTATAATTTAATTTTTATAATTAAAAATAATATTAAGTAGTTTAGTTATATAGTTATATAACTTAGTATTAATACTATTAATATATAGTATAGTTAGTTAGTTTAATTATTAAGTATATAAATTTAAATTACTATTTTTTTAGTTTTACTTTTTATATTAATAGTAATAAAAAGTAAATAAAATATATTAAACTAGATTTATTAATTAACTTAATATTAAATTAAATTTTAAATTTATAATTTTTAAAAATTATACTATTTTAAAAAAAGTATTAAAATTTAGTAATAATAATTATAGATTTCTTAGTGTTTTTAAAAAACTAGTATATTTAATAAAGTTTAAATATTAAAATCTTTTTTAATAAATATAAAAAAAAGTAGTTTAATTAAATTAATTAGTTATAATATAGTTAAAAAAAGAAAGAGTTTAGTTTAAATTAAATTAAAAAAGTTTAAAAAAATAGTTTATTAAATAGTTAAGTATATAAAAAGTATATAAAAGGTATTAGTAGTATTTATAGTATTAATAGTATAATTAGTAGTTTATAAAGTTAATTAAAAATATATATTACTTTAAATTTATAAAAACTATATTATAGTAAGTAAATTTAAGTACTATAATAAAAGAAATTTATAAAATAAGTAGTTAAATAGTTATTATTTAAAGTATATAGTTTATAAATTATTAATTTTTTTAAAAGGAGTTTAATTATACTATTAAATTTATTAATACTTTTTTTTATAAATTTATTAAATTTAAATAAAATTATTTTATTAGTTTTTTAATTATATAGTTATAATTAGTTTAATTACTTTTATTATTATTAATATTTATTTTTAATCTTATTATATATAAATATTTTTAAAACTATTAATATTAAATATTATTAAATTAATAATATAAATTAATAAAACTTTAGTAACTACTTTTTAATTAATTAAAGTATTTATAGTTATTTTTAATTATTTAATATATTTATAGTATTTAAATTATTTAAATATAAATTAAATATTATTTTTATATTATAATTATTATTAATAGTTTTATAGTATAAAACTTTAAATTATAAGTATTATTTTATTATTTATATTTAATTAGTATTAATTAAAGATTATATTAAATATATAGGTTTTTTTAATATAAAAGTACTTTTAATTAATATTAATATTAATTAATATTTATAAAATTATATTTTTTATTTATTTTGAAATATTATAATAAATAGTTTTAATAAATTACTTTTAAGTTATTTTATATATAAATATTTAAAATAAAAAGAATTAATAAAAGTTTATTTATAATAGTTTTTATTTTTAATTATAAATATTATTAAAACTTATTAAACTTTATAATATATTATAGTATTTATAATTTAATTAAAAGTTTATATAAATAAAAGTTTATTTTAATATATTAATTATATTATTTAATACTATTTAAAAATAATAATAATATTATTATTATTATTATATAAAGAATTAAAACTTAAAGTTAATTAAAGTTAATAAATATACTTTATTAAATACTTTTTTATTTATTTATACTATTTAATAATATATAGTTATAATATTTTTTAAAAACTATTATTAAAATATTTATATAAATTATATTTAAAAAATATTTATTATATTTATTTAAATTATTTTTATATATTAATAAACTATAAATACTTTCAAAATATAATAATTATTATAATATAATTATATTTAATTATATTTTAAATTTATAATTACTTTCGGAAGTTTAAATTATGATTATAGTTTTTTTAAAGGTTTTTTTAACTTATATAAAAATAAATAATAATAATTTTATTTATAAGTATTTATAATAAATAATGTTTTATTATATATTATAAAAAAAAGGTATTTTATTAAATAAAGTAATTTTAATTTAAACTTATTATATATATATATATATATATATATATATTAAAAAAGAATTAATAAAGATCATTTATTTATAGTATTTTTTTAATTATATATACTACTACCAATATTCTTACTAAGTTTTATATATATATTTAATTAAAGATCTATATAAATAAACTTATTTAATATATTTAGTACTATTTACTAGTAATAATAATAATATTATTATTTTAAATATATATATTAATTATTTAAGTTCCTTTTTTAAACTTTTTATATAGAATTTCATTTTTAATTTTAATAAATACTATTATTTTTAAACAGTTTAATACTTATATATTTAATAATTATAAAATATTACTTTAAACAATTATTAATTAACTTTTAGTATATTTTAATAAACTATTATAAATTATAAATTATTAATTAATTATTATATTATAAAATATTTTATACTTTTTAATTTACTATACTTTAAAATAATATACTACTAATAAAAAGAATTAATAATAAATTATATATTTAGTTTAAATGAAATAATAAATATAATAAGTACTATTTATAGTATTCATTTATTTTAACTTTATCATTTAATTATTATTATTCTATAAATTACTTAATAATAGCTTAAATTTATTACTAGTATTTTCTTTCCCTTATTTATTTAATTATATATTTATATTATTATTATTAATTTAATATATTATATATTCTACTTAATATATTTCTACCTATCTACTACTTCTCCTATAACTCAACTATAGAATTATTAAAATATACTTACTACTATTAGTATTTATTAATATATATAAGTAACTACTAATCATAATAATATCTACTATACCTTTAAAAAGAGTTATAACTAAAGTTAATTATAAATATCCTTACTACTAGTATTATAAATATAAAAGTTCTTTTTAGTATACTTTTTAAGTCTTTAAAGTACTTTTTAATAAAGTTAAAATAAAATAAGTATAGTAAAAAGTATTTTAAGTATATACTGGCTTTTTTATTAATAATTTAGATATTCTCTCCCTAATAAAAATAAAAATTATTTATTATAATTACTAAATAAGAAGTAAGAAACCTTTTATATATAAGTAATATATATTAAATAATCTATACTATAAAGTCCTTACTATTTATTATCCTTAAACTAAAAGATTTAATATTTCCTTAAAAGTAAGCACTAGTAAGTGTTATATTTACTAACCCTGTTTTAACTCTACTAATCTCTATAGCGCAAGGCCTTTTAGAGCCTATCCCATTCACCTCTTACTAGTATTTTTATTTACTCTTAACTTATTAATAAAGATTAGCTACTCTAGTTTATACCACTATACACAATAAAGCCACTTAAGCCTCTTCTCTAGATCTTATTAAGCAGCTACAATATATATATTTTTATTAGTCTAACCCCTTCCTTAAGATATCAACTAATCGTTAATTTACTAATATTAAGATCAAACTACTTAAGTAGGAACTCTCGCATCTTATCTAACAGTATATCGTTATAATACTTTAATAGCTTAAGCAGCTTAGTATAGTACTAAATCTCTATCTTCCGGCTACTTTTATAGGATCTTCTATATTATTAAAGCTTATTAGTAAGTTTATATTAGTAGTAGTATGTTTGGATCGTTCATTAGGTACAGTCGGCAGCTCTTGTAATAAAGCTATTGTTAAAGTTAAGGGATAGGAGTATTATATTAATTTTAGTAAGCTAGAATGTTAAGATATTTAGGGCTATAGTAGTATATAGAGTAAAATACAGTCTCTAAATAACCTTATAATTAATTTTAGTAGTAGTAGGACACTAATTAATAGTGGTATTAACGGCGGTATCAACAGCGGTATTAACAGTAGCGTTAATAAAAAGCTACTATATAAAAAAAGTCGAATTTTCGGGCAAATCTAGCGTTTTTATATAAGTAAGCGTTACCCCACTTTAGGTTTTAGAAGCCGCCGATACAACGGACTATAAAAGCCTTTTAAGGCTAAGTAGGCTTAAAATATAAAATTATTATAACTTACGTTTATATTAGCTATACTTAAACTAGTTTATTATAAAACACATTAATACCTATAATTGATTTTTAGTTACTTAAAGTCTAGTTATTAGGCTGTAGAATAGAACTACTTTTTAGTAAAGTATATAAATCCTCTTGTCCGTTCATCGTTCTCTACTAGTAGCTTGTCTTCGCCTTCCAACCACTTCTTTACTTATATAATAGTATATAGTAGGCACTAATTAGTACTAGAGTTCCTTATATCTATAGAGTACTAGACTGTATAGCTACCTCGCTTTTAGACCGCCTCCTATAGGTTTTTTTAAAGACTCTATATCACTAATGATATATAGTTGCTTTTTATAACACCCTTAACTAGATTATTGTTGTATATAAGTAGGTGCTTGCCCTTGCTTATCTAGTTATCTACTATTATTACTGCAAAGTAGTACTAGGGCTAGTTCTTTTACTTGTTACTAGTACTAACTTAGTTTAACTAGGGGCTGCTAAAGAAAGCAATCTAATACTTCTTTCTACTATAGAATGTATAGGTAAAGTTACTTATAAAGTCCCTTTGTTAGTTAGATAGTTATAGCTCGGTCTTTTATGAATTCTTAGTTTTTCCGTCTTTAAATAAAATTAATATTAGGTAAACAAGGGGTCCCTTAGGTTATTAGAGGTGTGTAAGGGTATTTTTGAGGGTATCTGTATATATATAGGGGTTGCTTAGAAGTGGGATACTATTAAGGGTTAAACTATTACTAGCAGCTATATCTTCCGGCTTAGCTTAAGCTTTTAGATTTATAGTGTTAATTTTAATAGTAAGGGTTTCTCTATTAATTAGTAGAATTTAATTTATTACTAAGAGTGTGTTAAGTTTATTATAGTTAATTAAGAATTATAATAGTACTAAGGGTTTTATAGCTACTAGCTAGGCTTAATCTTAAAATTTTTAGTGCTAATATATAGAGAAAGTAATTCTCTATTAATTAATAAAAAATATTCTATTACTAAGTATAAACTAACTTAAACATAGCTAATTACAGATAATATCTTTATTCTTTAAACTCATTAACTACATCCCCTTACCTTTATATATTTACTATCTTTATATACTATTTTTAGTATTTATAAAGTAGACTTAAACCGTTAGTTGTTACTATTAATATAAATAGGGAGGAACTCTTTGTTTATTAGTAAGAGGGATACTATTACTAATTGTGATTTAACTTAAATATAACTAATTATAGATTAAATCTTTATTATTTAAACTCGTTAACTGCATCCCCTTACTTTTGTATATTTACTATTTTTATGTACTATTTTTAGTATTTATAAAGTAGACTTAAACCGTTAGTTATTACTTATTAGTATAGATAAAGAGGAACCCTTTATTTATAGGTAAGAGGGATACTATTACTAATTATAAACTAACTTAAATATAACTAATTATAGACTAGATCTTTTTTATTTAAGTTTATTTACTAAATTTATTAGAAGTATAAGTTCTAAGCTATACCTAGGTTAGCTTAATTGCCTATAATTCTTATTTAATACTAACTTATAATATTAAATAGATAGTTTAACTTTAACCCTAAGATATAGATCTAGGTTAGGTAGTATATTCCTACCCTAATAAAAGAGGAACAAAACAACGCAGTAAATAACACCCTAGACTTAATACTCCTTTTAGATATTCCGGCCTGTTAATATTAAAGTAGTTTTAAAAGTAAGAATAAAGAATTTTACTACTTTTTTATTGTTACTGCTGGCTTTAGTAGGGATAGACGTATACGATTTTACACTAGGAGGATAGATTAGATAGAAGCACCTTCTATCAGTGACTTACTACGTAGTGCTATTAATATAAGATATATTATGTAGTACGTACTATTCTATTACTGGCTAGGTAGGTGGCGTTATATTAACCTTAATTATAATTATAGTAGATACTATAATAGTATAGCTATATTTAATTAATAGTGTTATTACTTTATAAAAAGCCTCTTATAGAAGGGAAACCCTTATTTAGAGTTGTGTTAAATTATAGCCTGGCCCCTATAACTAATTCCTAGGCATTAGCGCAGAATATAAATCTCTTAAGTACAGAGCCTTTTAAGTTAAAAGTTAATACAGAACTCTAGTTAAGTCTTTAATTAGAGAGTACTAAACATACAAAAACAAACCTTTACTTTTATAAACCTTTAGCTAGATTACACTATATTACTATACTATAATATACTATAGGGACTAACAAGCCCTAGTAGCGTTTATAATTTAAAAAAGTAGTACTACTACTGTAAGCAAGCCGTTTATTACGTTCTTTAGTAATTACTATTATATAGCCCGTTATTTACTTTGTATCTACTCCTTTATATATTACTCTATTAAATCTACTACTAGTACTTATTTAAACTATTAGGACCTTATAATTTAAAAACTAGGTGGTTTTAAAAGTCTCTATCTCTACTTTGTTTTTTTTTTAGAACTCTAAGTTCTTCCTTTTATTTTTATAATAAGTACTAAAAATAACTAACCCTTTTACACTTCTTATAAACAATATAGCCTTTTTTACTTACCCCTAACTATACTACTCTAGAGTCGTTTGTAATAAAGGTTATTATAAGGGTACTTATATACTTCTACTTTCTTTAGTTAATAGTTTTAAGTTATATAGTAAGCTCTATCTAGTTAGGCTTTTAGGCACTTTATAGCTACTACTAGTTTATTATTTCTAAAATAGCTCTAAAAAAAGCTAACCTATTTATTTAGTAGCATAGTAAATAAATAAATAAATAATTTATAGGCCTACTTTCTTTTTTCTATAACTTATAAAGTACTAGCCTAGCTATATTATATATTAATATTTATATTAATTTAATTACTATATAGCCTTTAAAGCGTATTCCTAGATATACCTTAAATAACTAGCCTTAAATATAAGTTAAGCTGGTCTATATTTACTACTATCTATTAAGCTAAGTACCTTCTACTTACTCTTTTCTTAGTATAAATAGGCCTTTTTTACTTTCCTATTTATATACTACTAAATTATATTAATAATAATAATAATAATAATAACGCGGCCCAGTATTAACTAGGTTACATAGAATATAGCTAAGATAGGGATATATAACGTTTGTACAAAGCGCTAGTACTAATTATTTCTCTAAAATAGAGCTATACAAGCTAATTTTTATTATTATATTAATAGAATATAATAAATAACTAGTCCTAATATATAGTGCTATTACTATTTTTAACTCTACTAGCACCTATAGCCCCCTAAAAGAATATCACTATTCTATATTTATTAATAATAAGGCTCCTTCTACTATAAAAAGACTGCGTGTATCTCTAAAAGTTACTATACCCAACCTAATAGATATATTTTATATAGTAGAAGATATTTTTAATACAGCTAAGACTACTAGAATTTAATAGGAGGTCTAAAATATATAAAAGAGGCTAATTTTTTTTGTTATACTGACTCGAAACGCCTACACCTAGGCGGTTAAATTTTTTAATCTACGGGAAGATATTACAGCTATACTTTTTATAAATACCCTTTTTAGCTAGTTTATTAACTAGTCTTTATTTCTTACTGTTAATTTATTTGGGGAGTTAATATAGTTTAGAAGGTAGGTTGAGTTGTAATACGGCCGGGGCTAAGTTATAATATAGGCGGTCTCTCTAATATAAATATTAGGGTTTATACTGGGTAATAATACTAGTATAGAACTAAGTGGTTTTGAGAAATAAAAATTATAAATATTATAATATAGGGCTTTTTATAATTTATATAATTGTTCCTTTATTTAACGTTGTGTAGGTAAGTCTTAACTTGTGTTTAGTTGTATTTTGTGTATAGTCTTACTCTTTTTACTTTACTAGTCTATGCCTTTGTATTTAGTACTGAGTGATAAGTCTATCCTAAAACTTTAAAGGCTATATAGGCTTAAAATACTATATATACCTTCTATACTTTATTATCCTACTTTAGTATTAACTACCCGTCTTCTATAATTGCTAACGTTATTTTAGTATTTATAATTATTTTTTTTATTAGTATATATACCTTTGTCTGCCTTATCTACGTCTAAATTCTAGGAATGTTTACTTCTTAAAAACGGATTAACCTAAAGGTTTACTTATAGTTCCTTTAGTTATTTTACACTTAACCTTTTATTTATTGTGTCCTTGTCTCGAGATCTACGCTACTTGGGCACCTAGGCAACTACCTTCCCCTTTTCCTACTTAAAAAAAAGTAGAGTTTTAAAGCTATTTAGCCTTAAAATTAGTTTTACTCGGGTGTACTTATAATCCCTAGTTTTATTAGGGTCGTAGTACGTATAAGTGAGTATAAGTTCTTTATATTAAATCTACTTAAAGCCTAACTACTTCTAGTATTCTAGCGCGGTTGTACTTTTAGATTTAATTTTTATAATATTAAAGTAGTAAAGAGCTATACTTTAATATTTTATTAGGCTAAAAGAGTACTCTTATAATAGTTAAAAGGGAAGCTATACTGTACTTAAAGTAGACTTAGAGGTGGTAATAAACTAAGTTAATATACTCTTTAATATAGTCCTAATTAAGTACTTTAATACTATTTACTAACTAAATTCTTATTAAAGTTATAATATTATATATAGAAATATAGTATAACTATTTTTTTTAAAGGGTAAATATTAGGATTTAGTAGTTTAAGTTATATAAGTAGGTTATTATTACTAACTAAATAATAGTAGGGGGAGGTAAGGCCTTAAGGTATATTAAGATATTTTTATAAACGCAGTGCGTCTACTCTAGTCCAACATTAGTCCACTACCACCTTATTCCTAATATTATTCTCTTTTATTATATAATTATACTAACTATACTTACCTTAATAAACGTATCGTAATTTCTTTAATTCCTACTTATATATTTAAGTATATTCCTAGGCCTAATATAATAGTAAGTATACTAAATTCCCTAAGTCCTTAATAGTATATTTCCTTTTATAGCTAATATTATTATTAAGTATAGTATCTACTATTTTTTAGTTAGTAGCTAGGCGCCCGGGCATTACTTATACAATTACCGGCCTATCTATCCCGCTATAGCCCTTACTAGATCTGTATAATATAGGTTTATAGCTATATTGCTTAACTAGCTTTAATAAAGTTAATTGGCTAATATAATAAAATTCTACTAAGTAGTTAGAATTTAAAGTAACAGGGCCCACCACTATTATTACTCTCTATACTAGTATTACCTATTATAGCTACTTATATATATACCACTAATAAAGTAAGTACGCTAACTACGTCCTATTACTATCCTTTTCTCTTTCCTAACACTCTAATTAACTATAATAACTAATATAAATACTTACTATAACGGATACTACTATCTTAGTCCTTAGTAAACTCCCCGCCTATATACTAATATAGTTATATATTATAAGGTCCCGACTATAGACTAAAGCCGTTTTGCATACTAAGCTAAACTATATAAAAGAGAATAATATCGAGTCTAGTATACAGTAGCTATTTACTTTATCTAGCACTAATAGTACTTTATAACAAACTAGTAGGTTAGTTACGTTTTGTGTAATATTTATATACTAGAAAATTTACTACCTTATAAAGCGTTTCTAATAAACATCTACTACTACCCGTGGAAATACTATATATAAAAATACTCTATATATTAGTAGTTTTAATATATTATAGTCTGTAGAGACTAATAATATTGTTACTACGCGGTTGTTACAAAACGTTAATAGTACATTCTCGCCCCTTAAGTTAAGTAGCTTACTTAATCCTAATTCTACGTTAACTCCTATTATAACTAAAACTACTTATAAAGACTATAGAAAGGCCCGGGTAAAGATAATAAATTAAACTATAGAGGATACTTAGTTTTACTACTAAGTATAATAAAGGACGGGAAGGGAGTAATATAGCTAGTTTGCCGGTTAAGTAGTAGGGGCCGTTGTATAGGGTTTACTTAAATTATATTTAATAGCTAAAGTATTAGTACTAGGCTGCCTTTTTTTAGTTATTTTTAGTACTAGTCTAGTTACCTTAAGGGTAGTTAAAAAAGCTGATTTAGTAGTACTTACCCTTGTATAATACTTATAAAAAGCTGTTAAAATAATTTCTTTTATTAGTAGTAGGTAGTTTTAACTTTTAAGAGTCTTTAATCTTTTTATTTTAAAGGGAAACTAGTATAGGGTGAATATAGGGGCCGTTAGTACGCTAAAGGCCTTAGAGTATAGTACTTAGTTTTTTTATAGAAGTATAGGGATTATCTAGAAGTATAAATTATAGGATTTTAAAAAGTAATGGGTTATTTTTTATTATTATAGTTAATAGCCCGGCTTAATTACTAAGATTTTTATATAGGTATATAGAGCGAAAAATTAACTATTAATTAATATAAAAAACGCACTTGCCGAGTTAAAACTAATAGAGTTATAGTTAAAAAAAAAGACTAAGGTTTAGGAAGTAGGTTTTAAGTGTATTAAGAGTAAGAAAGTTAAGTATACTAGAGGTATGGTTAATAAGACTTCTTTTTATAGTAGGTTAAGAGTATTTAATAAGAAAGATACTTTACTATTTTAGTAATATAAATAGTAAGATACTCTTTTTATTATATTTAATACTATACTCTATTTATACCCGTGGAGTTGTTCCTTATAGCTGTATTACTCCTGCTACTCTAGTTCTAGCTTGTTCTAGTCTAGATATAAGTACTTAGTCTTTTTAGGGCGCGTATTAATACGAACGTATATAAGCTAAATCACCTCTATAGAGACCCTTCCTAGCGTCTTATGCTTCTTAAAATACGTATTTAGAACGACTAGGCTGGAGTGGACTTTATTACTAACGCCCCTTTCTTTAACTATATTACTATTTTTATTATAGCCTAGCTTTTGTATTTTAAATTTATTCTTTTTTATAAAAAAGGTAATAATAATAGTAGTATTTTTAAGTATAGTACTAATAACTAAGTCTCTTTTATCTTAACTAATATAAATTATTAATAACTAGAGCGGCTTAGTAATAGGACTAATACTAACTTTAGTGTTAATTATATTAAAATAAGTATCCCCTGTACCTTTTCTTTATTACTAACTTCTACTCTTCTTTTTATATTAGGTTAAACTGTACTATAAAGCAGTCTCAGCTTTATTATTACTAGTAGTGTTAGAGCTGTTACTGTTATTAGTAAGCGTAACGTACGTATTATTATAGTTATTATCTATATAGTCTTTATTAGAAAAACTAGCGACTGCGTAACTCTAGCTAGTCTATTTAGTTTTATACTTTTTAGTACCTTTATGTTTATTACCTATTAGTATTAGTTTACTAACTATAAAGACTCTAGGGTTGCTTTTTTTATATTATAGTAGTAGAAAAAACGTTTAGGGCTATTTATTATAAGTTTAATATTTAGTTACGGCCCAGTAAGTATGCTTATTAAGGCTACTATTAATAATAAAAAGATCCTTAGCCTAGTTTACTTAAACTATTAATGGGAATATAGTTAACTTTACTTTATTATACTTTTTAACTATAGTATCTTAGTACTAATATTGTAATATATTTTTATAGGTCCTTTAAATTTTTTTAGTTATATTTTATATATTAATTTTATAACTATTTAGGTTAATATTTAGTCTAAAAGTATAAAATAAATTAAACCTAAAAGTGTTAACTTAATTGTATATAAATATAATATATTTTAAGTCTAGGTGTTAGTATCCTACTGGAGTGTATAGTAGTAGATTAATAGGGATACCTAGTAGTTACTACTTACCTAGGTACACTACGATCTTTTATAGCTATCTCTTTTTTTATCCTTCTTAAACTAGAACGTTATAATCTTAAGTCTATATAAGGTATTAATAATTAAAATAGTATTATCGCGAGTCTCCGTTCTAAGTATAAAGTAGACTTATTATTATTAAAGGCTATAGAGGAAGTACGGGTAGTATTAAAAAGCTATTAATATTTAAAAAACAGTAATAAGTATAGAGTTTTAGTCTCGTCTATTATAAATAGTAAACAACTAAAAAAACAAAACACAAAAAGTATATAAAACGGGTTAGTAGTAATAGCTAGTGCCCTTAAATAAGCTTGTTAATATTAAGGGCCCTAGGAGAACCGTAGGTAGTATTGAAAATTTATTAATATTTAGAAAACAGTGACGCGTATATCTTTTTAGTTTTATTATATTAATTATAAAAAGTAGTAACTAGTAAAAGAAAAAGAAAAGAAAAACTTAAAAAGTACGTAAAATAAGTAGGTAGTAACTAGCCCCTACTTTACGTTCCTTCTCTAGTAAGACTTGTACTTAGGTCTAACTTAGAGGCACAATAAAGAGCACGTCCTTTCTTCCTAAAAGGCAGCTATGTATTACTAAGGACTTTCTCTTAAAAAATAGAAAAGAATAGAAAGGATTGTTAAAATTAATAGATCTATACTACCCAGCAAAATAGTAAAAAAAAACAACTAGCCTAGGATCGGCTATCACTAGTTTCAAGCCTACCTGGGCTTGAAATATATACTTATACACTAAAAAGTATATAACTTAGTAGCGGGTATCCTAATTATAATAACAAAAATAGAAGTTAAGTACGAGTTACTAGTATTATTCTATTATTTTCTAACCCTATTTTAGCTCCTAGTCTCTTAGCTACTAGGATTCTATCTACGCAGTTACCACTAAGCCAAGTCTCAAAACCCTCGTTAATTAATACTTATATCTACCTAACCTATAAAGAAGAAGTTTTCGCACACAGGATACTGTATTATAATATAATAATTAGTATCGGTAATAAGGATAGTAAAAAAATAACTATAACTAACTTTTATTTTAGGAATATATAATAATATAATCCCACATTGTAACCTCCTCTCTCTTTAGCCCTAAGTAGCTAGATTCTATCTCTAGACCCTACTGTACCTAGATCTCTATAATATAGCTAGAAGCCATTGGCTTCCATATCTCTCTAAACACGTCAGCAATTAAGCTCTTCACTAAGTAGCTCTTGGTGCTATATATTGCTTTATAGTCTTAAACAGTACTAATAAATCTATCCCCTATCCTAGTTATGTTTATTTTATAATTTTCTAGGAATAGGCCGATTATAGTATAAGCTGGGATGTAGGTATTATTTACGAGCACAGTAAAATAGTTGTAGAGCCCCCTATTAATACCCCTAACCTTATTAAAATATTCTCCTAATACTAAGATTGTAGGTATTTTACCTTTATTTTTATTATATATATTAGCTAGTAGATTTAATTAAGACTATTTTAGAAAAGCCTTTACTTACTTAGTTTTTGTATTACTATTAAATATTAATCCGCCTTATTTAAACTACTCGTATAACACACAAGGCATAACTATATTCTTTAGCTGCCGGTTGTACTAAGCCTCTTTAACTCTAAGGTCTTAAAGTATAACAGTTTTCACCTTATTAAACTAGTATATACCCCTCTTTTTTTTACTCCTAACTTTAGTATTATACCGGTCTATAGTAGTGTTTACTTTATTGTTTTTAGTGTTTTTAGTTATAGAATAGAGGGAGTTGTTAAGTAGTAATAGTTATAATATAAGGAAGCTATCTGTTATTGTAGAGACTAAAGATATGTTTTACTCTAAAATAAACCTCTAAATTGTCTATAATACCTAGGTAAAAATATTAAACTAGTCTTTATTAAACTTTTATTAGGTTTAGAGAAATTATTAGTATTAATTTAAAATAATACTCTTAATAAAATTAATTGTGTTCTTTTTATAGTTATCTAGTAGGGTAAAGTAAAAGAAATACGCAATCTTTTTTATATTTTTCTACCTAAGGGACTGTACCTTTAGTTGTTAATATAATATAATTGTAACCTTTTTAGAGCTAAAGGTTTAAAGGATCTTACTCTAGAGATTATTTATAGCCTCTTTATTGTATATTGTATTAATAGTAATAATATTAGTAGGGCCTAGTATTTTTATATACCTTAAAGAGGGATAGGGAGTATTAATATTACTATTCCTATAAAGGCCTACATACTGTCCAATTAAGTCTATACTACTTTTACCTTTCTCTCTATCTACTAGCAACTAGACGGTTATTATACTAGGGGATCGGTCACCCTTCTACTATTTTTTATTAAAATATATATCTAAAAGGGTATACTTATTACTATATTAACTTATTAAAAACAGCTTTTTCTTTTTAGTTATAGTATTAAGCTTAGTAGAACTAGTTCTAACTACTAGAAAGTAGTCTTATATATAGACAGCCGTAGGTATCTACTCTATATTAAGACTCTACTCCTTAAGTTACTAGTTTACTAGACTATATTTACTATACGTATAAAGACTAAAAACCTTATTACTATTTCTCCTAGTAGAAAGTAGCGTTCTCTTTAGCCGTAGGTAGATAAGTATAGAATCTATAATAGCCTCTTATTTTATTAAACAGCTAGCGATACGCATTAAGTCGTTACTAAAAGTACTTTACTCCTTAAGTATCTACCCTTATAGTTTGTATACTAGTATTGTTATAGTAGATAGTTTAATTCATTTATATATAAGTATAATAATTTCTTTAAGGGATGCCTCTATATTTACTATACTCTTATTAGAGTTAATAATAGTTATTTAAAGCTTATATATTGTTAGCTAGGTACGTTCTTTACTGTCCTTAGTAAATATTTCTTACTAAAGTAACTACTAAGTTGCAGCAAGCTCACTACTATAAGGCTTTTAGTAGTATTATAGTATATAGAGAATATTATGTAGAAAGGCTACTATAGAGTTTAAATAGTGATTTAGTGTAGCTAGGGGTGTTAGTAGTGGAGTATGGTTTTGTAGTAGGTTAAATAGCTAGGTAGGTTTACTATTTAATAATAGGTCTTAAGTTACTTAAGTAGGGACTAACTCTAGTTTAAGTAACTATAACTCCGTGCGTATAGCTAGCTAGGTAGGTACGTATAGTAACTAAAAAGAGAATATAAGATAGACTAGGGCTAGTATAAATATATAGCATAACTTTACTAACTAGCTAAGTACTAAGTGAGCTATTTTAAGGCCGTAAAGTCTTTAAATAGTGTCCTAGATACACCTAATACTACTTAGACTTATACTTATTTATTTTAATTTTAGTTTTTAACTATTTTTAGGCCCTTAGTTATTTTAAAGTATATACTTAACTCTATCCGCCTCCTTATAAACTAATACTAGGTTAAAAAAAATGTATTTTATCCTATAAAGTACTTTGTTCCTTTTTCTGTTTAAAATACCTCTAAATAGTGTATTAATAGTAAGTCTAATAAGTATAGAATAGTAGCTAGCTACTAAGTAGTACTGCGGCATAGCTAGCTATACTTGTGAATTATTATAGTATTTTAGGCGTAGCTACTTAAACTATAATAAATATATTATAAATTCGCCTAGTAGAGTGCTTTTTAATTTAATAATCTACGGTATTAAGTAGGTTAGAGATTTTAGTTTTTTAAAAGGCCCAAAAACGTACTATAGCTTAGCGTTAGTAGTTAGCTAAAAGCTTCTATACCTATTTACTATAGTATTTCCTATTAAATATAGTACTTATTAGCTACTATTTAGCTATTTAAATATAAGGCTAAGGTACTATAGTTAATATAGGTATAATAGAGGGTATAGCTCTTTTATAGTTAGGTAAAGCTAGTTAATATTAATATTAAGCCTTATAAGTATTTTAATTTGTAAGATAAGGGGGATAGAATTCCGATACTAGAGTCTTGTTTAGAGGCTTTTTAGTAAAGAGAAGTAGATATTCCTTAATATACTAGGTTTGTTCCCCTTGGCTGTGTTATTTAAAATAGTATAGTAAATATCTAGAGTTATTAATATATTAAGGATACGAGTAGATATAAGTTTAGGGGAGTGTATAAAGGTGATAAAGAGGAGGTTTAGTAACTTATTATATTTTTAAGCGATCTTGGTAGTATAGAGATTTAGAAAACTAATAAAGCTAAAACTCTAGTTTATACTTAAAGGGGTAAAGGAGGGATTAAAGGTAATTTGGAGATTCTTAATGTTCTTGTACTCCTAGAGGAGATACTTAACTCTGTAAGTACTATAAGTCCCCTAACTGCGAACTATAAAGCTATATACAGGGGTAGCCTTTACTAGGTAACTAACTAGGTAATACATACTACTATAGGCAGTAATACAAAATAAAATAGTTTTAAGGTTTTTAAAAAAATAAGTAGTAAGTAGGCCTAGTTCTCTACTAAACTAGCACTATATAACTTTACCTATACTAGTATCTAGAGTATATATATAGTCTATAACTTCTATAAGTAGGATTTAAAGGAATTAGTAGATAAATTAGTCTAGCTTTATACTAGTCTACCTAGCCTTAGTAGCTAAAGTATTAAATTACTTATTTAAAGCTATAAAACGCTAAATATACTTCTTTAGAACCCTTTAAATTATTTAAAAAAGTATTTTAAATAAAAGGACCTTTATTTATACTTTAGACAAGGTCGCGTTTCGTATAGCTATACTACCTATAGTTACCGCTGTTTAAGTTAATATTAAAAGGCGCATATAAAAGTTAGTATATATTAATAAAAAGGGATAGAGGCTTAGTGATACCTAGACTCGGGTACTGTAAGATAGACTGTTTCCTCTATATAATACGTTTTATTAAACGTAACTATTAAGATTTATTTTAAGTAGAATAAGTAACATAGTATATTTAAGCGACGGTGTGTAGATTTATTAGGGAAGGAGAGGGGAAAGGTCGGGCTTTATATTTATATATACTTTTAAGAATATATAGCCTTTAAATTAGTAGGTCTTCTAGAAAAGTATAATCACTTATAATAATATTTTTTAATTCTTAGAGTAGGGATAATAGAAGTATTTTCTATATAATAGACCAGTAGGTTTTAGTATTTATACTTCTATAATTATTAAGCCTATTATCTTAAAACTATATATACTTAATTCCGTAGTTTAACTACTTAGACTATAACGCGTAACTTCACACCCATAATTTTAGTAAATATATAGTTAATATTTAATATTACCACACTACTAAATTAACACATTATACACTATTACTAAACTAAGTCTAAGTCTACTTAAGTAAAGCTTTAATAAACCTCTTTTTCTCCTTATTTATAGTCTGTATTAGTAAGTCTTTTAGGATAGTCCGTAGGTATATCCCAACCTCTAACTACTAAAGATATAGGAGACACAACAGCACCAACTTATCCTTAACTATCTTTACTAAGTTGTAAAACATACTATTATCGATTTTCTATAATATTACAAAGAACTCACTAAGTATTAAAACACAGCCGGCCTTACTCTAATCCCTAAAAGTTTAATATATTAACTAGTGTGCAATCCTTAGCGGGAGTATATAAAAGGTTAATAAACTTAGTAGCTTAGTAGGTAGTAAAGAATAGCCCCCTTAGCCTAAAGGCGTTATATAACGCCTATAGAACGGTTAAGTTCTTTAAACCCTAGTTATACTATAACTTAAGAATATTTAACTCTTAAAGCATTACCTCTTTTAGAACGTTAAACTTTAATTAGCCCTTTTAACTAGTAATATTATAGTACTTATAGAGATTCACGGTCTATAAGTCGTTTAGGTTATTTAACATCCTAATAAAGTCGTTATTAAAGAGGTTTAGCTAAACTAAACTATAGCTTTCTTGGATACTATAAATTATAGCCCCATTAATCTCGGATTTATACTATTTTATATCGTTATATAGTTATAATAATTCAATTACCTACTAAGGGGTATAGCTAAATAGATTAAGCGTCTTTAGTTAGCCGTTATAGTACTATTTTAACTATAAAGAACTAATAAAACTAACTACGTTTCTATAGAAATTATTAAGGAAGATGCTGTAGAATAGTAATCTATGTTTATAAGCTTTTTATATTAAAAGTAGTTCTAACTTAGTAATATAATTCTTTATTATTGTTAGGCTTTTTATTGTAAACTCTTTAATAAGGTATTAGTATAGTAACTTAACCCAGACTTAGCTATAGGTTAAGTCTACCTCTGTAATTCAGGTAAATTATATTATAGCCTTAGTATAGCCTTCTAGCTCCTCCTTATTAGTAGAGTCCCTATTGTTAACAGGCTCTTCTTTAGCAGCAGCATCTTCCTCAACAACTAGCTCTACTTTATTAGCAGCGTCTCTCTCGTCAATAGGGTCCCTATTATTAGCGAACTCTTCTTTAACAGCAGTATCTTCCTTAATAATAAACTCTACCTTATTAGTAGTATCTCTCTTATTAGCAGTATCTCTTTTATTAGTAGTATCTCTTTTATTAGTAGCGGCTTTATTATTGGGGGGCATTGTCTTATAAAAAGGCCCTGCCTTATCAGTAGGCTCTGTATTATTAGTAGACTCTATCTTATTAAAGTCTACCCGCTACCTTTTAGTCTCTAGCTTACTAGTACTAAAAAGTAATAATTGCTTTATTATTTAGTATTTTTAACTTAAGTTACTATATCTTAAACTAAGGTATAGCTTAACCCTAGTATATATATTGGCGTAAATACGTTAGTAAAAGACTAGATTCTCTATTTTTATAGCTATACTTAACACTACTTATACACAGATTAGTATAAGGAATAGGGTAATAATAATAGAAACAAAAAAAGTTATATAATATTAATCTATTCTATACATTCTTCTATACTCTATAAAAGTAAGTTTATAAAATAGTCTATATTTATATAGAATAAAAAAAATACTAAACCTTAAGGCGTTTATAATTATAATATAAAAGTTTAGGTAACGTAGGTAATATTAAAGGTACTTTTATTTTTTAAGAGGAAAAGATGTGTTTAAGGAGAAGGCTTAACCGTTACCGCCGTTACCCGCGCGTTAACGGGATACTTATAGTAGTACTGGCTACGGGGATTCTTACGCGTTTTTAATTATATAGTTAGAGCTAGTATTTTTTCTTTTCCTTTTCTATTTTTAAGTTATTTAGTTTAAAAAAGTTTATTACTTAAATAAATATCTAAGTACCTAAGTCCTACACATAAGCGTCTCAGCCTACCTAGGCTAGGCTAATATTTAAAGGCTATATAGTCTTAAAATCCACTTAGTACCCTAGCCCTAAGTAACAGCATTTTATTAAACACTATAGTAGTAGTTATAATTACTTTTACCTAAGCTATAGTACGTATTAAACTATTTATACACAACCAATCCTACCTTACTAATAATACTTAGCTTTTAGTTATTAAGCCTTTAAATTAATATTTATTTATATATATAAAATTAATATATAAAAGGGATTATAACTTTATTTATATTAAAGTAATATAGTAGATATATATATTAAATTCTTTTTACCCTTATAACAACTACACCTAATAACTAACACCTAGTCTTTAGTTAACTATTAACTCAAAACTCTAAAATTAATTAAATTAGCCCTAATTAAGAAGTTTAAAAAAAACTAGAACTCTATTAATAGTAAACTTACACTGTATATACCTAAATTCCCTACAGCTAAATTTAATCCTAATCTTAAACTTTATTATCTAATACTCTTTATAGTATAGTAAAGTTTAGTAAAGTTGTCCTTAGCTATAAAAGTATTATTAAAAGCTTACGCTTTAGTAAAGGAGCCCTAATGGAATATTAAGTAAAGCACTAGTTCACTACTTCTCTAAAACTAATATAAGTTAAAGTCCTTAAATAAGTAAATTAGTATTTAACTCTACTTTCTTTTTACTATTAGTCTTAAACTCTAACCTATTAGTAACCCAATAATAAAAACCTAAATTAAGCTTTAGAGGATATAACTATAGTTTAGTAACTCTTAACCTACTTAGTAAAGAAGTATATTAGCTTTAGAGGGTAATAGTAATTAACTTCTATCTACTTATAAATTAAGCTTAGTATAACTATCGGTATACTCTTCTACTATAGCACTATAACTATTATTAATCCTAGTAACTCTAATATCCTTAGTAACTAGGCTACTTAAGTAGAATAGAACTAGGTTAGCTAGTAATGGAGCACTAGGAGACATTTAAAATAAAAAGGTTTTTATAGTTTAAGTTTATATTATAAAGTATTCTACTATAAGGCCTAATAGTTATTATAGAAATAACTTTATAACTATATAAGTAGCTTTTAAATCCAAAGTACTTGCCTATTATTTAGCTACTTAGTAAGTTTTACTAGTACTACTACGTACTTAAAATATAATAGAATATTAACTTACTAAATAAGGATATTAATACATATAAAGTTTTAAAGTTTATGACTTTTATAAAGAAATAAAAAATATTAGCTTAGCTTAGATCTTTTAATTTTAATTCTAATAAATAAAAGGGAATATTTTGCGTTGATTTTTTAAATAATTTTTATTACTAAGTATAAACTATAGCTTTTATAACTATTTAAAGTTTATAACTTTTATTAAAGGATAAAAAACATCAGCTAAACTTAGATCTTTTAATTTTAATTCTAATAAATAGAAGGGAATATTTCGTATTAATTTCCTAAATAATTTCTATTACTGAGTATAAACTACAGCTTTTATAACTATTCAAAGTTTGTAACTTTTATTAAAGGATAAAAGACATTAGCTAAACTTAGATCTTTTAATTTCAATTCTAATAAATAGAAGGGAATACTCCGCGTCAATTTCCTAAATAATTTTTATTACTAAGTATAAACTATAGCTTTTATAACTATTTAAAGTTTATAACTTTTATTAAAGGATAAAAAACGTTGGCTTAGCTTAAATCTTCTAATTTTAATTCTAATAAATAGAAGGGAATACTCCGCATCAATTTCTTAAAGAAGTTCCGTTGCTAAGTGTAAATTACGGCTTTTGTAACTATTTAAAGTTTGTGACTTTTATTAAAGAATAAAAAACATTAACTAGGCTCAAATCTTCTAATTTTAATTCCAATAAATAAAAGGGAATACTCCGCGTTAATTTCCTAAATAATTTCTGTTACTAAGTATAAACTATAGCTTTTATAACTATTTAAAGTTTGTAACTTTTATCAAAGGATAAAAAACATCGGCTCGGCTTAGATCTTCCGATTTTGATTCTAATAAATAAAAAGGAATACTCTGCGTTAATTTTTTAAAAAAGTTCCATTACTAAGTATAAATTACAGCTTTTATAACTATTCAAAGTTTATAACTTTTATTAAGGGATAAAAGACGTCGGCTAGGCTTAGATCTTCCAATTTTAATTCTAATAAATAGAAGGGAATACTCCGCGTCGATTTTCTAAATAATTTCTGTTACTAAGTATAAACTATAGCTTTTATAACTATTCAAAGTTTATAACTTTTATCAAAGAATAAAAAATATTAGCTTAGCTTAAATCTTCTAATTTTAATTCTAATAAATAGAAGGGAATACTCCGCGTTAATTTCTTAAAGAAGTTTTATTACTAAGTGCAAATTATAGCTTTTATAACTATTTAAAGTTTATAACTTTTATTAAGGGATAAAAAACGTTGGCTAGGTTTAGATTTTTTAATTTCAATTCTAATAAATAAAAGGGAATACTCCGCGTTAATTTCTTAAATAATTTCTGTTGCTAAGTGTAAACTACAGCTTTTGTAACTATTTAAAGTTTATAACTTTTATTAAGGGATAAAAGACGTTAGCTCGGTTTAGATCTTCTAATTTTAATTCCAATAAATAAAAGGGAATACTCCGCGTTAATTTCTTAAAGAAGTTCTATTACTAAGTACAAATTACGGCTTTTATAACTATTTAAAGTTTATAACTTTTATTAAGGGATAAAAGACGTCGGCTCAGCTCAGATCTTCCAATTTTAATTCCGATAAATAAAAGGAAATATTTCGCGTCAATTTCCTAAATAATTTCTATTACTAAGTATAAACTACAGCTTTTATAACTATTCAAAGTTTATAACTTTTATTAAGGAATAAAAGACATCGGCTCGGCTTAAATCTTCTAATTTTAATTTTAATAAATAAAAGGGAAGATTCTGCGTTAATATAGTAAAGAAGTTCCGTTACTAAGTATAAGTTATTTTTATTACTCTTACTAAAAGGTTATAACTGTTATAGGGCTTGGTTTAGATTCCGGGATTTTAGGCGTAGTAGTTTGTTCTTTATAAACTTAATTAAATATTAGAAAACGCTTTAGTTCTTAGTAATAGAGCAGATAATAAAATAAACCTTAATTTTATACGGCTCTGTTCGTAAGAGCTGGGGTAGTAGGTGCTTATAGATATAAGTGGGCCTAACACTACATACGTAGTGGTCCGTTAGATCTACACCCTATATAGTATTGCTTAGTTCGTTTCTAAGTAGGTACGTATACTAAGTTACTTACTTAAGTAGGTATGGGTCTAACTAAACTTTATCTTTGTATTTTAACCCTAAATAGTTTTAAAAATAGCGTCTTAGTAATTCCTTTTAGCCTATCTATATATTTAACTACTAAGTATATAAAAGCCCTATATTAAATTAAATTCCTAGTACCCTTAGTATCTACCCGTCCTTTTCTACCTAAATAGGCCTAAATAGGTTCCCTAACTGCTTTTAGTATCTTTACTACTTCTTTTAGGACTTAGGTATCTTATTACTAGTAAAACTTATTTTAAAATCGTAAGTAATTAAGTATTTAATACACAATACTTTTAAATAGACTTATACTTTTTTAACTTAAACTTAGTAAGTGTTTTTTAAAACTTAAGCGCGTTACTACTAGTGGAACTTATTTTAAAAATATAAGTTATATATTTTACACCTAAAGGTTTAAAAAAAACTTATACTTAGTAGATGCGCGCTTGGTAGGTATAGTACTAAGTAGGTAGTGGGTAGACTTAAGTATCTCTAACTTAGATTTTATAGCTATTTTCTTATAACTAATTAACGCACTTAAAGTACGGGGCTTAGTATAAAGGAAATTATGAACCTCTTTAGTAATTTTCTTATTAACTTTATAAATATTATCCTTATTACTAAAGACTAAGATAGTCTAGGAGAGTTTATTATTTTTAAGTTTATTAAAGCTCTTATTTAGTGCTAGTACTATTATTAGTAGTAACCGGGATAGTCTGTTGCTAGGCGTTACTTACCCTTCTGCGCAACGGTAAGGATTCTGTTATAGGAGACACCTTTTTTGAATATCTTACTATAGATTTCCTTAAAACAATTCTAATAAATAGTTAAGGACGATTTTAGATAGGTACTATTTAAAAGAAGAGAGTTAATTTACTGTATAGTAACTGTTAGTTAGGGACTCCTTAGTATTTATTGTGTTTTACTTTATTAGTATGCTTAGTAATAAAAAAGATATAGGCTTTAGTTTCCCTAGAGGGTATAATAGGTATAGTTATAGAAAGGGGGTGTAGTTAAGAAGGATAATTTTTAAGTAGGGGTTACTTAATTTAGACCTATATATATAGGGGCTTTAGTTACTAAAAAGGCCTAAATTATAAATTTTTTTATAGGAGTACTATTTTAAGTTAAGAAATAATTATATATTTTAAGTTAAACTATTTAAAGGTTATATAGCCTTTAAATTGTATTAAAGTAAATAGGGTCTCACTTTAATTAGCCCTTTTAGTTTTATATACTAGGACTAAGTACCTAATACTACTTTACTTAGTATATCTAAATAGTTATTAGTTAAGTAGTAATATTTATTTAGGGTTATTACTTCTTTATAACCTAGCCTTCTTTTTTTATTTTTCTTTTACTCCCAACTAGTTCTACTTAATACTAACTTACTTAGTATATCTAAGTAGTTACTAGTTAAAGATAAATATTTACTTAGAGTTATTATTTCCTTCCTTTTTTATTTCTTTCTTACTCTTAACCTATCTTACCCAACATTAACCCGTAGTTAGTATATTCTACCCGTTAAGTAGTATGTATTTACTTATAGTTATTATTTTGTTATAGACCTTTTTTCCTTATTCCTCCCTTACCTTTAATCTATTCTACCTAGTATTAACCTACTATTAGTATATCCCATTCCACACACTATTAACTAGAGCTATTAAACGTATTATCCTTTAACAAAACAAGTACTAGTAAGTATAAAGGGCAACTCTACTAATTATGGATATATTATATATAACGGCGCTAATAGCCTAGAGAATAAGACTATTTATAAAAATATACTAAAAGTAGGTTACTAACCCCTTATCCCCTAAAAAAAAGAGATAACGTATTAACTAATATTACTTTTTAAGTATTAGAACTTAGTATAAAAAAGAGCAGTATAACTATTCTAGGCGTTTTTAAGGCGGGTCTTAAGCCTAACCTTATTCCTAGGGTATATAATTATTTAATTAGAATTTTTTAAAAAGTAAAGTTAAAGAGTGAGTATAATAACCTAAACGTTGTTACTCTTTCCGATCTTAAGAATACTAATAATATTAAGGGTACTAACGCCTAATCTACTCTATCTTTTTAGTTATTAAAGGTTATATAGAAAGTTAAATAATAAAAGATATAGAAAGTTATTACCTAGAGTATTAATAATAGTAATACTACCTCTATTCTATTACTTAAATCTTCTACTCTTAGGGCTTTTTTAAAAGACAACTTAGCTAATAACTTTTAATTTAACGTTTTTATTAGTTTTAGTTATAGCTTTAATAAACTAATAACTCTTACTACCTAGTTCCGTTGCGCGCTAGAGACAAAAAGTATTACTATTATTAGTAAAAGGCAAATTAAGTCTATCATACTTAGTAATACTATACGGAGTATTGCTAGGCTTATCTTTAGCTAGTTTTTTATAAACTACTACTTTAATTTTATTATAGTTATTTAATAAGTTAATAACTATAATATTGCTATTTATAAAAATAAAGTTATATAATACATGGGTAAAGAAATACTAGCCCTTGTTAAGATACTAGCTGGACTTATTTTTTACGTTAGTATAGTAGATTTATAGTCTAACCTTAATATTATTTAATTAAATATTAACTGCTACTATATTTACTAGAACTATATAAGTTTTATTACTAAGCTATAAAGGGAATTTAATATTAACTACTATACTCTATAACACTTCGTGCGTATTAACTTAGAGTTACATAAATAAAGCTAGTATAATAATACTATTACTAAAAAGGTTCTTTTTAATATCCTTTAAACTAACTTAAATACTATTTTAAGGGTTCTTAAAAGCGCTAAGTTAGTATAGTTACTTTACTATTACTAAAGCACAAAAGCCCTTATATTTATACTAGTAAATAAGTTTAAGTATATAATCTATACCCCCTTTCCTATTAGTATTTATATAGTTTAGTATATATTATACTAATTACGTTATGTAGTTTTAGTTATTTATTATTAGTCTACTATATCTCTATATTAAATTAGGTTCTTAGTAAAGTTAAAAATCATAACTAGGGTATCTTTACTTGGCTCTTTTAAGTACTTAAAGTCATAGTTATTATCCGCTTTATAAATAACTATTTACTTTATATTTGTAAAAAGGCTATAGCTAACTTAAGCCCGTCCTTTAGTAAAGACGTAATAATCACTTAACTTTTAAAGGTACTTAGTAATCTTAGTACTAAAGTAGAGTATTAAGAGCTAGGTAGTAGGTATAAGTATTGTGCAAAAGGTAGATAGGGCTGGAGTAGGAGGATATAACTTAGAGACTTAATAGGTAGACTATTGCCTGTAGCTAGTAAAGGGTAAATACTAACTTTTATTCTTAAGGGACCTTGGCTCCCATATAGACTGGTTTTGTAGAAGTAAAAATAAATTAAAGATTAATTAATTTTATAAATAACTTAGTCTACTAGTATTTAATATTCCTAGTGCATAAGTAAGGGGTGCGATACTATTAATAGTGATAACTGCCCCTAGTAACCCGTTAGGTGTATTTTATTTTAAGGCTATTTAGTTTTAAAAGTTGGTTTAGTGGGTTACGTTACCCGTACGCCGGGAATATAAGTAGAGGAGCCCCGCGGGCTATAGATAGAATTACTATAATACGCGTACTAAGTAATAAATATAAAAATAATACTAATAGAAAATAATAAATAACGCTACCCTTTATAAATTAATTATAAAATACGTTTAGTTATTTTACTGTTTTACTATACGCCAAGAGTACAGCCTATAGTATAGTGCCGCTACGCGTGCCTAGGGCTTATATTTAACCGTCTCTATCTATATACGCCTTTAGTATCTTTACTCCCTAACTACCCTTCTTTTTTCTACTACTATTAGTTTTCTTTCTCTTTCTTCCTAGGCTACTAGTGTCCTGCGACTTAGCCTTATACTTTTAAGACTTTACTATAGGTATAATATTTTTAACCTTATTACTTAATATCTCTATAGTATTTAAACTTAGTAGGTCTACCGGGGGCCTAGTAGTGTTCCTACGGGTAAGAGTTAGTAAGGGTTTACTCTTTAGTACTAGTATAGATAAATATAATAATAGTTATAAAGGGTTAAAAGATATACGTAATGGAGTTGTATATATGTTTATTAGGGGTATGTCTAGACGGGGCCTAGCTGGTGTTTGAATAAGTATAGGTTAGCCTACTAATACTGTTATATTACAATTTTTATTATATAGATATAGTGTATTAAGCCTAGGGGGTTACTACTCTATTAATTATATACTTAGAACGTTATAGCGTAGTGTTAGAATTAATATGGATTTGCCTAGTAATGCCGTTGTATATGTGTTTATTAGTGAATTAGTGCTTTTTGGTATTTATTTATGAGTTTCCTTAAGCTAATTAAAACTTTGTGCCTATATTACTAGCTATGTGGGTGTATTACTGTTTAAGTTATTTTACTAATTAAAGACTAGTTAATGCGGCTGTTGCTCCCTTGAGGCATTTGCTGTATTTAAAAAATTATTACGTCTTAGCTACCTTTGTACTAGTAAGGCTGTATTTCTGTTTTATTAATTAAGGACTAGTAGCTGGTTTTGCTAACTTAGGACTACTAGCTACTATTCTAGCGATACGGCTATATCTCTATTTTAACTATTATAAACTAGTGACTTTAGTAGTAGCTCCTATAACTGTCCTAACTAGCTATACTAAGTTTATTTTTCTTTATAGATTTTAGTAAGAATTTACTAAATTCCTTTTAGTACTAAGGTTAAATTTCTTACTTTAAAGGCCTAAGATATTCCCTCTAAATGCTACTATATATTGTTTATACCTATTTTAAATTCTTAATAAAGCTCTTTAACCTCCTAAAGTGCCCGGTCTAAGAGTTTAAGTGCCTGTTCTAGCCTATTATATAGTACTAGTAGTCTTTTGTTACTTAGCCTATTTAAGCTATTAAAGGAGCTTAAACTACTTAAGCTACCTAGATTGCTTAGTAGAAAAAAATTATCTATATTAAGTATTTCTTTGTTATTTTTATTATTTTCATTATCTTTATTATTTTTATAATTATTGTCTTTTTTAAAAGTTAAAATATTTAGTAATAGCGATAATATATTTGAGTGTTTTAGTAGAAAAGTGTTATTGGCGTTATCCGTTTCTTTATCCTTTATAGGTTCTTTACTAGCTACAGCACTTAGTACTAATAATAATGTATTAAAGTTAGGCGGCTTAAGTTAAGAATAGGGGCACTAAAATAAAGTGTTATAAAACGTAATAGAATTAATTATACTTTTAATATATTTTAGCTTTTTATATACTAGTTAAATTATATAAGTATTAATTACTTAATTAAGGGCGTCTTATTCTAATACCTTACTCTATATACCTAAATAGTAAAACATTTATTATAAACCAGTAGCTTAAAATATATTAGTATTGTTATTAATTAAGGGTAACTATAGGAGGCTATTTTCTAGCTAGGGACGCAGAACAGTATATTAGAGCATCTTAAATACTATTAGGCCATAAATAGTACTACTTTTCTATTATAGTATAGTAGGAATAGTGACTTTTATCTCTCTACTCTATCTCTAAAACTAAAGTTATTTTACTACCTAAATACCTATAATTTTACTTATATTTTCCTAACTAGAAAGTAAGTTAAAGTACTAGGTATTATTAGTGACTCTATTAAAAAGGAAGAACCCTTAGTAAATTTTATTAATATTAATGTTCTATCTAAGTAGTTTAGCTACCCAGATTAAGGGGAGGGTATAGAACTTAGTGTTTTTTATTACCGTTATAACTTCGCTATTTTTAACTTCTATTAAGTATAGCGTAATCTAAAGCTACTAGTTTAACTTCTTTAAAAGTAGT
Organism: Colletotrichum brevisporum; assembly: GCA_030770045.1. Lineage (NCBI taxonomy): Eukaryota > Fungi > Ascomycota > Sordariomycetes > Glomerellales > Glomerellaceae > Colletotrichum > Colletotrichum brevisporum. The sequence continues at coordinate 57,008 of JAUGSI010000002.1, forward strand.
GTTTAAAGTACTTATAGGTTATTAAACTCTATTATTTCGGGTTAAACAAGTCTACGTTCTATCTAGAATAAATTCTAAATAACTTCTTTTTTAAGGGGCTCTCCTTTTTATAGTACTTAAGGGCCAGCCTACTAGAGTTTAAAACTAGGGAATATTTCCTCGATCTTAGCGCGGCCGCTTATACTTTCTACTTATTATAGTAAAATTAAGTTACTAAACGGTTTATAAGCATCGTTTACTTTTATAAAGATAATAAATAGTCTGTCTTTCTATAGTAGCTATTTATTATTAGTATTAGTCTAAGTAAATACTAAGTTAATATTTTATTTATAGTCCTTACTAAGGAGTTTTTTCCGGCCCTTATCTTTAGTAGTAATCCTTAAGACTTTTAAAGGAAGAATTTTATACTAACTAAGAGCCTATTTATATAGACGTTATTCTTCTGCGTTATTTATAATTAATTGTGCTAAGGAGTTGTGTTTGATAGAGTAAAATTAATTACTATTAACTTAACTAGACTTAACGTCTTTTAATATAAAGACTTACCTATAGGATTATAAAAAAAACTATAATAATATAGAGAGGTATAAAATTAAAGAATAGGAAAAATTTAATAGTAGGATTTACTTTATTTATATTAAATAAACCTATTTTATTATTTAGAGGTTTTTTTTTTTATTTTATAAAGGATTACTAAAATAAGTTTTTTTTTCTTCCTTTAGCTGTATCTTAAAGTAGTCTAAAGCCGGAAAGAGCAGCTACCTTTATAATACCTGTGGTAATTAACTTGCACCCCCCTCTTTAAGTTAATCTATAGTTTATATACATTATTAGCTTTGTACTAACGTAGAGATGTAGCTTAGTTACTAAAAACGGACTTTTTTATTATATATAATAATATTTCTTACTATAATATATATATAAAGTACTATTTATAGTTCTCTCGGGCAGGTAGCTTAGCTAGTGTGTGTCCAGCAGTGGGGATACGTATAGGGGCTAGTAAATAGTAATAAGATAGTCTTAGTATAGGATAATTGTTTTTTTTAACTACTAGAATTCCCGTAAAGCTTAACTATAAGTAATAGTCTTACCTAAGCTATATGTAACTAGCTTATAGGTCGCCCCCGCGCGGGGCCGTAAAACTATATAACTAATAGCCTTTTTAGTAGCGCAGCTTCTATACTCTACGTTTTATATATAACTAATAGTAATATTAGTGCCTTAGTCTTTAGGGCTAGTGTCTAGTGCAGCATATTAGCTACTCTTTAGTAGGAGCCTAGTGTTAAAGTTTATAATTATGTCTTTATTAGATTTAGCGTTATCTAGGTTAACTATCACATTTACTCTATTAATCACTTTATATCTAAGTTAATTAAAGTTAAAATTATAGTAGATATATTAACTTTTAAAAGTTTCTATAATATACTTATTTTTTATTTAATAGAAATTAACTATATAGTTAATAAATGTTTATTATAGTATAGTTTAGAAGGAATCCTAGTTAAGCAGTTAGAATAGTACACTTTATAGCTATAGGGCTTATACTTTACTATACTGTATATATCTTTATAGATAATGTATACTACTCGTCTAGATACTAGATTTAACGGAAGAAGCCTTTATTAATATAGTAAGGGTGTGATTTTTAAAGACGTGTTTTTCTATACCGTTCTAGATTTTAGTTTTATTTAGTATATAAGATAAGTAGAATAGTAGTTTAGATATTACTAGTATAAAAGTATAATATAGAGGGAGTGTAAAGTTAGGGGTTGTATTTAGATTTAAAGACTATATAGGCTTTATTTTAGGTACTACCCTAGGAGTCTATTAGACTAGTACTGTTTTTATTATCTAGTTATATAAGTTTTAGATACTATAACTTATTATAAGTGCTTATTAATACCTTATATCCTAACGTATTCTTATAACTATACCCTGTATATTTAACTAACTAAAGCTAGAGCTTACCTACTACTATATTCTTTATTTTATACTTTTAGAAGTATTTAGATTTTAATAGTTATTTATTCTAAGCTACTACTGCGTATTCTTAAAGTCGCCCACTCTTTAAATAATAAATAGTAGAGTTTAATTAGATTAAGAATTAAATATAGGTCCTATTTTAAAACTATTTAGCTTTAAAATATAGGGGTAGTTAATAGGGGTGTAGTTAACTACTATACTATAAGCTAAAGGCGGGTACTACGGTCTATAGAGCTTTAGTTTAACTACCTATCTAGAAGAGGGGTAACTAAATAAACGAAAGAGCTTGGAAGATTGCGACTTTTATAGGGTGATTATACTTAAACGCCGGCTTAGCTTAGATCTTTGGATTTTAAACTAAATAAATAGAGAGAAAGATTTTACGTTAATATATTAAGGAAATTCTAATACTAAGTATAAGTTACGGTTTCTATAGTTGATTAAAGATTACGACTTTTGTAGGGCGACTATAGACGCTGGCTTAGCTTAGATCTTTGGATTTTAAACTGAATAGATAAAGGGAAAGATTCTGTGTTGATATACTGCGGAAATCCTGTTGCTGAGTGTAAGTTACGGCTTCTGTAGTTGATTGAAGATCGCGACTTTTGTAGGGCGATTATAGACGCTGGCTTGGTTTAGATCTTTGGATTTTAAACTGAATAGATAGAGGGAAAGATTCTGTATTAATATACTGTGGAAATCCTATTGCTGAGTGTAAGTTACGGCTTCTGTAGTTAATTGAAGATTATGACTTTTGTAGAGTAACTATAGATACTAGTTTAGTTTAGATTTTTAGATTTTAAACTAAATAGATAAAGGGAAAGATTCTGTGTCGATATACTGCGGAAATCCTATTACTGAGTGTAAGTTACGGCTTCTGTAGCTGATTAAAGATTGCGACTTTTGTAGGGCGACTGTAGACGCTAGCTTAGCTTAAATCTTTAGATTTTAAACTAAATAGATAGAGGGAAAGATTCTGTGTTAATATACTGTAGAAATTCTGTTACTAAGTGTAAGTTATAGCTTTTATAATTAATTAAAGATTGTAACTTTTATAGGGTAACTATAGATATTAGTTTAGTTTAGATTTTTAAATTTTAAACTAAATAAATAGAGGGAAAGATTCTGTATTAATATACTATAGAAATTCCGTTACTGAGTGTAAGTTACGGCTTTTATAGTTATTTAAAAATTACGACTTTTATAGGGTGGTTATAAATACTAGCTAGGCTTAAATTTTTGAATTTTAATTTACTAAGGCTTATTATTATAGGCCTAAGTGCTGGGCTATATATGTAATAGTACTTATATTAGAAGTTTTACTAGAGTTATTAACTATTTATCCTTTCCCTACTTAGGCTGTATTACTCTAAGCTACTAAAACTATTAATATAACTTTATTTTAGTATATAATATAAACCTTTATTTCTTTACTATGTAATAGGGCTACATAACCTAATCTAAAATACTAATAACTACTTTAGTTTATATTTTAGTTTTTATATTAATTTACTTTTAGGTACCTGTGCTATGCCTACGTTAGTATCCCGGTCTTCTATATATATATGTGTATATATAGTGTAATATACGAATTATAGCCCTTTTCTTAGGGGGCGTTGCGACTTTAAGGGCCTCTAAGGCCCTTTGCTTAGTACTACTTACAACTAGTGCGTTAGTAGTGTTAGTTGTACTGTTCTTACTATTTAAGTTGTTACTTGTGATACTTTTAAAACTAAGTAATATTAAGTTGCCTTTAGTATTATTATTAGAGTTTAGGGAAAGATTAATTAAGTTAATTACTTTATAAGCTTTTATTTACTTAAGAGCAATATAAAAAACTACTAATTAGTTATTAGTATTACTATAGTAGTATAGCTAGATTTCTATATAGCTATTAATAGTTAAAGTAACGTTACCTATAGTAGCTATATTAATAATTAATTTTTTATTATTTTTTGTTTATTTAAAGTACTTAGTAAGTACTTTAGTAAGAGATTTCTGTAGTTGTTAGTATATGCTTTTGTGTAGAAGTAAGAGTGCCTTATAGTAAGTATAGTGCCTTGCTAAGTGTTGATTTTAGCTTTTTTTTTAGTAGTAAAAGTGAGCTTTGTCTTTAACTCTTTAATTTCTACTATAAAGTTCTAGGATCTATAGATTAACTTAGGGGCCTTTATTATAGTAGTGGTTTTAGTAGTAGTGTTATGGTTTTATAAATATTTGTAGAAAATAGAAGTGATGTTTTTGAGTTTAGTATAAAGGATAGAATATTAGGGCTAAGTATTGTAAGAAGGAGAAAGTCGCGGTTATTGTAGAGGAAAGGGGATTAGACCTGTTGGTAGGTAGGTCTAAGGTAATAGCTAGAAGAAGTAAATAGACTAGTAATAAAAGGTAGGTATAGAAGTTAGTATCTAAGGAAACGGAGCATAACTATATCTATAGTAGGTTGTATTTAATAGCTACTTAGCCTTTAAATACTTAATAGGTATAGCCTTTTTTAGTCCCCGCTAAAATTATAATAAATATCCCCTAAAGAAATAAATACTAACTTCCTTACTTACTTACTTACTTAACTTAACCTAATTTACCTACCTACTTTTTATTTAATTTTTTTTTTTTTTTACTAAACTTAAGTCTTTCCCCCGTCCTAGAAAGTTAGTATCTTTTTTACCTTTCCCTTTTCTATACTAAATACTTATATATCCACGGGCCTTACTATAATATTTACTATTATTTATATTAGTAATTAAAAGTAGAGTACTTAAATAGCTATTTATAGCCCGGGCTAAACTATATATTACTTATATATAGCTATAATAGTACTTAGCTAATATTACTATTTACTTAAGCCGTTTTTAATACTATTTTTAAAAGTATATAAAAGAAGAGTATCTCTAATAACAAGGCTGCTGCTTTTGCGCAGGATTGTGAGTGTGATTACCCGTAAATATTTAACCTCTTAGAACTAATATTTACTTAAGTATACTTTATACTTATAACACTACTGATATAGCTGTAGCTAGCCTTTTAATAGTAAGTATAAGTAAAGTAACTATAGCCCCTAAGGGTAAAGTAACTACGGCCCCTAAGGGCAAGGTGACTGTGGCCCTTAAGGGTAAAGTAACTACGGCCCCTAAGGGTAAGGTGACTATAGCCCCTAAGGGTAAAGTAACTATAATACTTAAGGGCAAAGTAGCCTAGCACCCTACTATTGTATACGAGTTATCCGACAGTAATTCTAAAAAGAATAACTATAAGACTATAGCTATACTTATAAAGGGCGGCACTATACTACTTATTAGTAGAGTTTATATTATTACTCTAACTAAGGTCTTTAGTACTAAGAGCTCTAGCTTTAAAAAGGACACGCTAGGAAAGAGAAGTATACATCCTACTTGCGGGCGACCTAGAATTTAGTATATAGGGCTAATAGGTAAGTAAAGGGACAAAGCGGTTCTTGCCTTCGGACAAAAACCTAAAACAACATTTAGGTGTAAAATAGATTAAAGAATAGTAGCCCCAATAGAGGGAATACTCTAAGTTTTAGAATATACAGGGCTATAAAGGGAAGCTAGACTAGTAGTAGGTAAAGAATAATAATTTTACTAAGTACTTAGCTAAATTAAAGTCTATATAGTCTTGAAACTCTTTACTAGTTTATACGTACTTGTATTCTTATTTACTTTTAGGTAAGTTCCTGTAGTGGGGTAGTATATGCCGACCCGCGTAATGCGTTAATATTGCGTTAATATTGCGCTAATACTTTGTTAATATTGTGCCTGTGTAACGTTAATAGGGTGTTAAAGTTATATTAAGGTAGGTATTTAGTGGGTTGTTTTAGTAAGATCCGGTGGATTAATAGTAATACTACTTACTATACTATACTAAATAGTAGGGATAGTAAGTAGAGTGTAGGGGATATAAGTAACTAATATTGTTTTAAATCATTAGGTATGATAAACACCCCCCCCCCCCCCCTTTAAAAAAAAAAAAAAAAACATCTTAACTCTAAACCTCTTTATAGTAACTATTTCTTTTTTCTTTACTTATAAAAGAATTATTAATAAACCTAAAAATATCTTTTTTACTTATACCTTTTCTATATTTAATATATACTAAATAACCTATATACTTACTAAACTGTGTTACTTATTATTTTTGACTTTTTTTATAAAATAGTAGACGCAGTAGATAATGACTTAAAGGCTAGAGTAAGCCCGTAGTGTAGCGTCACGCTAAACTATTATTATGTGCCGGTTTTAAATCTAACCTTTCTATAAATCGAAGTGATTCTAGCTGCTTTCTCTTTTAAATAACGGTAGTGCGTACTTACTAATATTAATAAATTATAGAAATAAATATTGGACCTGGCTTAAGAGGGCGATAACTGGGACTAGGAGTTGGGATTGTTAACTCTAGTACGTTATATTTAATTCTATAAGTATAATACCTAAATCGGCCTAGTAATACCGAACCTTAATGCTACTTACGTTATAGTAATAATAGGGCGTTTATAGTATATAATTATATTTAGGGAATTTAGTATATATAAGAATTAAAAGCTAATTACATAAATACTCTTACCTATAAAAGCCTAGTTAATTGCCGGCCTACTGTTAATATAGTTTAATAACTTTAAAACTAATATTTATCTTATTACTTAACTTACTTTTATATATAGTGTTAGGAAGAGTATATATAAATACTACTAAGTAACTATAAGTATAGACGACCCTCTAGCTAGTGTAACTATATTACTAGTAACTCTGAAAGTAAATAGGTTAGAGTAAAGTATAAATAGTAACGTTAAGGCTAGGCTTAAGATTAAGAGGATTAGAGATATATAGTTTAAGTTAAAAGAGGCACTAGTGGGTGATAACGCTAATATACTTAAAAAGAAGATTTAGGGAGAGTAGTAGGATTAGTAATAGTGGTATGTAGATAATAAGGAGGATTTAAATTATAGTGGTTCTGGAAAGTAATAGGAGTTGAAGCTTTGGGACTGTATTGCCTACTATTATAAGTTAAAGCTAAAAGAGCTATGCTAGCTTATTTAGGATTTAAAGATTTTAAAGTTTATAATACGAAATTAGGGTATAGGTACTTATCTACTCTTTACTAGACGCAAGGGCTTATAAGTTATATTCCCGCCTACTTTTATAGATAAGTTAAAGGACTAACTAGTATTTTCTTTTTCTATATCTAGCTACTAATTAATTATTAAGTATGTCTTAGTTTTAAACTAGTTTTTAGAAGTTGTTAACTATATAGACGATGGCCTATTTCGTCACCTTTATAAAATAGCGTTTAAAATCGTTTATAGTATTATTATCCCTCTATAGAAGCTAGTAGTTGAGATCTAGTAGACCTACGAGGTTATATTGGATATAGTGCCTAAGGACGTAGCTATCTCGGATATATTTAGTGCGCTATAGAAACTATTTAAGCCGGCGCGGGAGATTACTAAGGTCTAATGTATAGGAGGGGGACTAGATATAGAAGGGAGTATTAGTTAAGTAGGTCTATTATACTTTAGGTTACTAAATAGATAATTCGCGTTAGGGTATAAAGCGGATAGAGGTAAACGCACTAGGGAGAAGGACGTGGTACGATAGTATAGTGTTTAGTAGACTAGGGTAATAATAAAAAGCTTATTTTAAAACTAGCTATCCTTAAAATAGTTATATATAATATAAGCCTGTATACTTTTTATAAATTATATATTTATAAAATAAAAATAATACTTTTTATATTTATAACTCTTAATTACTATTACTTTAATTTAACCTTTACTACCCTTAATTAATCTTATAGTATTTATTTACTTTTGTAGTACTATATACTCTCTACTAATACAGGGGGATTTTATTAAAGTAGTTAAAAGTAGAAGTAGAAACTATTTAGATCGCTAGTTAGTACTGCCCAGACCTTAATACTTAATAAAAAAAGTAGTTTTGACGACTATATTAAAACTTTTAAAATCTCTGTTTTCTCCTTTTTTATCCCTAGCTTATCTACTTCTAAGTATATTAATATAAGAATATTAATATAGTGTTGTATAGGGTTTAATATTCTGTCTAGGTTATTCTTTTATTTTATACTAATTAAACTAGTAATTCCTATAATATAAAACGTAGTTTTATTGTACTTTAGTAGGCTAAGTTAGTACCCAGAAAAAGTAGTACCTAGGGTTTTTAGTAGTATAGGTAAGGAGGTGCCTATTTTAGTAATAGGATATTTAATCTTTAGGGGGGCGCTGCGGTACTAGGTACTACTGTGTTAGCTATTAAAAGCACAAGTAGTGTATCCACTTATACTTAGGGGTAAATATAGTACATAAGCCTTAATAGTAGACTTTAGAGGGGTGCTGTTATTGTCTATTGTTATATTTGCAGCACTTATAAGACTTGCCTCTAGGGTTTAAGAACTAGTATAAAAGAGCTATTATAGAACTAGAAAGTTAGTATAGCTCTATTAAATTAATTAATTTTTTTTTATAGTTAGTAAAAAACGTCTTAGTATCTTTTTTATTTTTTCTATACCCCTTAATAAGGACAAAGGCCCTTTCTTTAATTTATACCTACTACTACCTATTAACTATCTTAGTATTATTACGTTATAAAATATAAATACACTATAAGCTCTTATTTATTTTTTAGGATGCCTTCTTAGGATGCTATAGTAAATAGGGTTAGTTAATAAATATATTGTACTAAGTATAATAAACGACTAGGTAAGTGTATGTGTATAGTATTACTAGGCTAGATAGGGGTAATAAAATTAAAAAACACTTTGGCTTTTTATAAAAATAAGTAAAAGTAATAAACCGTTATTAAATATCCTTTCCTTATTATTTTATTATATTTATATTATTACTAATTTATTATTAAAAGGCGGGCGTTAGTATACTATACTAGTAGTCTAGCCTAGGCTGTATATAGATATATTAAAGGATCTAAAGTACAGTAGGGCTAACCGACCTTTTAACGCTAGATAGATTTAAAATAGGAGTAGGTTAACTAACTTTTTAATACTAAATAGGCTTAAAATAGGAGTAGGCCTATATATATATTTTAAGCCTGGATTGTTTTAAAACTTAAGTAATTAAATTATCCTTTATTTAAAAGTAGTATTCTTAATTTAAGGCTAAGAATATAAAATATAAAGCCTTTTATTTTTAATACTTTTTATAAAAAGTTACTATTCTATAATTATACTATATAATATATTAATCTTATATAGCTAGTTAACTACGCCTTTATACTTTATAAGTAAATAGGTGTGTTATATTATACGTATAGTAACTACTTTACTAGAATCTAGTGGGTTTACTGCCCTCTATAGTAGGTTAGGTCCGCTCTATAATTACCTTCTAAACTACGTACTCCTAGGTCTATTAATAGTCTATACTAGTACAAAGGTAAGCTATATTCTAGTTAGGTTTTATAGCTTAAACGCAGTTATCTGTAGTAAGCTCTTTATAGTATAAGTAAGGCTTAATTTACTTTTAGTTCTAGGAGTATACTTATTAAATATAATAGACCTTAAGGCTTTTTTTAAGGGTTCTTAAGCAGTACTACCCCAGTATAGACGGGCTAGCTATAAAGGGGTTTGTAACAATTAGTATAATAGTATTAGTAAGTTAGTTATTAGTATAATAGGCTGGGCAAAAGGCTTAAAGTACTTAGGGATTAAGGCGAATAAAACTTATAAGTATAGCCTACTAATCCCTTATAAAGTAGTAAATCTCTTTATTAAGCTTATTCTTTAAAACGTAAGAGAGGTAGGTACGCTAGTTAAGGAGCCTAATATAGCTCCCTTCTTTAAATATTATACTAACTATATTCCGGCTATAGTAGTTACACTACTACGTTAATAGGTACGTAAAGCGTTATGTACTATATACGTTACTATTCTTACTAAAATAAAGAGTAAAGAGTAGTTACTCCTTAAGACCTTAGTATTTTTATTATAATATAGTATAGTGGTCTTTATACTTATAAGTATTAAGCTAGTTAAGAAGATAGTAAAGAAAGATTACTATAGTACCTAGCTCTATTAGTACTAAATTAAAAAACTAATAAAAAGCCCTACCTTTTAACACAAAGTTAATACTTAAGGCCCGGGCTTTTAGTACTATAATAAATATCGTTTACAATACAGCCTTAGTAATATTCCGCATTTTTAAGGGTCCTTTTAAGATAAAGTATGTACTTAAGTTTTTATTTAGTGCGTTATGGCTCTTAGGGAAGAACTTAATACTAGTGGGCTTTGCGCTAGATTTTCCGAGTGTATAGTATAGTATGTTAATAATATCTAGGATACTCCTAAAATACAGTAGATTATAGCTAATTATATTGAGTTTCTCTAGAGCTAAGAGGGCGCTGAGTACTACCTCTAGAACACTAGTATTAAGTATTAGTATATTATAAAACTAGACTATATAAAGGATATAACTATTCTAGTATAAAGAAGAGACTATAGAAATATTAAATGTATTAAAGTAGAGTAGTGTAGTCTATATACTTACTTGGGATTGGGATATATAGAGGACTTATATATCTTAATTACTCTACGTATTCTAACTTTAAAGTTATCTTAAGCTATAGTCCTGTAAAAAACTATAATATTATATAGTAATAGTATCTTTTAAGTATCTTAGCTTTTCTTAGTCTTACTATTATAAAACATAAAGTCTAGGCATAACTACTTATATAGTTAGTATATAATATAAAAATAAATTAAAGTAAGTAAGAAAACTTATAAAGTAAATTATTAAAGCGTAAGAGTAGGCCTTTAATGTACACGCTAGTGTACTAACTAATCCTAGGGCCGTATACTAAAGAAAATTAATAATTTATTAGTTAATTAAATAAATAAAAAGAGTAAATAGTAGTCCCTTTAACTCCTTATTTAGTTTAAGGATTCTATTATTATAAGTAGAATCTAGATAGGGTCGCTAAGATATAGCGCTAATAGTAGTAGTTTCCTGCTAATAGTAGTCTTACTACTAATAAGGCGAAGGGAAGATGTTAGGGGATAGTATAAGAAGCCGCCCCCTAGGGCAGATAATAAGATTAGTAATAGTTCTTAACTGCGACTCGTAGGTTTCCCGGTAGGAGGACCTAATAATCTAGTAGTAGGGTCTATTATTAGGGATTCTAAGTTTATTATAAAGCTTTAATAAAAAAGATATACTAAATAGGCTTTATATATAAGTAAGCTAAATATTATAATAGGAATAGGGTAAGGTATAATTTTGATAATAGGTTGGGTAGGAAGTATTAAAGGTAGGAAAAAATAAGCCGGTAAGAGAGGGGAGGAAGGTTAGTAAGTATTATAGGTTATTTACTTACTGTTTTATTATTACAGACGCGTGTGGGGGTAGAGCGCGGCAACTGTATACCTAGAATATTTAAAAACTATATAGCTTTAAAATTAATACTAGTATATAAACCAGGCTTTAAAAGACACCTCTTTTATAGGGATAAATCTAATTAAATCTAATTACTATTATTTTATTCTAGCTCTAGTAGTATAGTTTCTCTATTATATAACCTAGCTTATATTTAATAAGGGCGTAGGGTTATTTATTAACAGGATACTATTTTTTTATATCTACTATATATCCTAATACCGTCCTTAATATATAACTTCTTAATATATTTTATAATACCGTCTTACTCTTATTTATTTATACGTAGTACTTATAATAGTATCCTCCCCGTTATTATCCTTATTCCTATTATTTTTATTATTATTATTATTTTTATTATCGTTCTTATTCTTATCCTTACCCTTATTTATTAAGTTAAAGGACGTTAATAAAAATAATAATAAGGGTGAACCCTTGTTTTTATTCCTATCTTTAACTTCGTCCTCGTTCCTACCCTTACCCTTATCCTCGTTCCTATCCTTAACTTCGTCTTTATTCCTATCCTTAACTTTATCCTTATTCCTACCCTTACTCTTATTTTTATTCCTATCCTTAACTTCGTCCTTATTTCTATTTTTAACTTTATTAGGGTACTGCCCCGGTTAGATATACTTAATAATATTAAAAAAAGGTTAATTATATAAAATTCCCTTATTATTATAAAGTATATAGCTATTATTAAACTATAGGATAGTGTTATGTATATAACGAGTAATATTGCTAAATATTTTTTTAGTGGTAGTTAAGTGCTTTAGTGTGTATATTAGGTTAGGGAGTATGGACAGTACTAGGATTAAACTCCTGTAATTATATAGTAAAATAGTTAGTTTAATAAACTTGGCTTATTTAAAGATTAGGGAGGGTACTCTTATCTATACTTAGTTCTTGTTGTTAGTAGGAGTAGATATGCCCTATTGCCCTAGATAGACGTTAATACCTAAGGAATAAAAGCGTTCTTAAGTATTTCGCTTAACTTCCTAGGGGTCCGTCCTAATACCTAAGCAAGTACTTCTTTAATAATAGTTATATTGCCCTTTCCCTAACGTTAGTCTAGTTTCTACTTATAAATATACTCCTTAATAGGGTTAGTGCCCTTTTAGGATATCTGCTTTTTAATATACTAGTAGCTATTGTATAGAGAGACGTTATTTTTATTATACTTAAGTATAGTAACTATAGGGTCTAAGTTATTTTAATTAATAAGTACTATAATACAGACAACTTTAATAATACTACTAGGTACGTGGGATAGTTTATATACTATAAGTCTATTAGCGCACCTAGTACTATAGTAAGACTTTAATCTTTTAATAAACTATTTAAAATTGTCTCTAGTATTCTATAGTAAGTACTTAAAGAAAAAAGTACATATATCTAAGTAAGCTTACTTACTAAGAAGGAGTATTATTTATTTTTAATTTTTAGTTATTTTAAACTTATAGCCGTTTAACCTTTTAAAAAAGTCGCGGGCTATAGCTTTAAGCTAGTAAGTATTAATTCTATTAGAAATGACTATTTGAGTGACTGCGTTTGTAAAGGAGATAGGTCTAGGGGTAGTTTAGGTGGCCTGCTTAGATTATTTAATCGACTCTACTATGTATTTTAAGACTCTCTAGGCAAAGGCCTCGAGCTTATTAGTATCTAATAAGTTAGTGGTAATAAACTAAGTAATTATATTTAATACTTATAAGGGTATTAGGAAATATATTAAATACTACTAAAGGAAGTAGTATACCGCGTTAAATATAGTGCCTTTATTTTTATAAATATAGAATAGTAGTTTTAGTATTAGTTTTATTAACTTTACTATTAGTATTATTGGTATTGTTGGTGTTATTAGTGTTGTAGTGAGCTGTGTGTTTAAAGCTAATAAGTAGAGGACTAAAAGAGTTTAATAGTTTATAAGTAGATTAAGTTAAGTTGGGGGGGGGAGGGGCTTCCTAGTGTGTCTACTTAATAATATTTTACGTAAAATTATACAGAAGAGGCGGGAGAAAAAGAGAATAAGTACTCTACTACGTATAACGCGTCTATATTTACTTGTATTAGTGCAAACGCAGGCCGTGCTAGTACTAAGGAAAACTTAAAATAAACTCGTTTAGAGTCTAAATGGTCTTTAAACCTAGTAACCTAGAATAGATAGTTTCCTTCTAGCTTATATACTACGTTTATTAGTAGTTTAAAAGGAAGAAGTTAGGTAATAGACTAGGAAGGCGACCCCTAGGCAAACAAAATAATTAAATATTATTTTTATATAAATATAATAGGGTTTAAAAGTTATATAGCCTTTAAATAGCTTTTATAATATGTATTGGCTTTTTAAAGCAAAAAGTACATAAGTAAGTATGATCTTAGCTATTGAGTTGCATTAAGGCCTACTTATTATTCTTTATAATTAGGACTGCTTATTACCGATAGTGTTGTAGAACTTATAAGCTATTTTTCTAAGGTAGTTTATGTTAATATTTGCGTAAACTTTAATACTAGCGACAGCGCCCGTAATAGAATTACGTTTAGGTTTAATATTAGTTCCCTTAAATCTTTTAATTAAATTATTAATATACTTATAAATTCCTTTATAAAAGGCCTTAAGCTTCTTAGTGCTGGATTTATTCATAGTAATAAATTTAGTAATTATCTTTAATACAGCTAAGTCTAGTTACTGTCCCTTTAACCCGGCTCTAGTAGTATAGTTTTACTATTATATAACCTAGTTTATAAGTAACGAGGGTATAAACTTATCTATTAATAAGATAATCTTTACTTATTTCTACTATATATACTAAAGCTATCCTTAATATATAGCTTTTAAATAGATTTAATTATACTATTTTGTTTTTTTTAATGTGTCTAGTTTATATTAACTATAGTGGTATTGTCTCCGTTTTTGTTTTTATCCTTGTTTTTATTTTTGTTCTTGTCCTTGTCCCTATTCTCGCCCTCTTCCCTATTCTTATCCTCGTCCTTGTCGTTATTCTTACTCTTATTATTATCTTTATTATTATCCTTTATTTTAATATTAATACTATATTAATTAGATAGCTAGATATAATTAGTTATATTAAAAAAAAAAAGGCCCTTTATAAATTCTTTACTCTAAATAAGTATATAGCTGTTATTATATAACTAAAAGGGTTTAAGTATATAAAAAGTAATTTAGTAGAATATACTTTTAGTGGTAGTTAAGTGTTTAAGTACTTTAATAATCTTAGAGAGTAATAAGAGTACTAGAATAAGACTCCTATAACTATATAGTAAAATAGTTAGTTTAGTAAACTTAGCTTAGAGAGAGGAGAGGATATCTGTACTTAGTTCTTATTATTAGTAGAAGTAGAAATGCTCTGTCCCCCTAGATAGACGTTAGAAACTAAGAAATATAGGCGTTTTTTAGTATTTTATTTAGTATTTTAGTAGACTATTCTAATATTTAAATAAGAACTTCTTTAATAATAGTTGCATTTCCCTAGCCCCGCTATTAAACTGGGTTATACTTATATATAAAGTCTTTAGTAGAGTTACTTTTTAGTTGTAATATTTACTTTTTAATATATAAGTAGGTTCTATAGAGATATATATTATACTTATTATACTAAAGGGTAGTAACTATTAAGTTTAAATTATTATTATTGATTAGTAATACTTTATAAATAGCCGAGATAATCGTACTAAGTATATACAATAGTCTATAAGTTACTATACTATTAGTGTACATACTATTGTGGTAAAACTTTAAGCTTTAAACGAGCTTCTTAAGGTTAGTTTCTATATTCTAGAGTAAGTATTTAAAAAAAAAAGTACACACATCTAACTAAGCCTTTTCATTAAGAATAAGTATTACTAGCTTTTTATTTTTAGTAATTATAAACTTATGTCCACTCAGGTTTTATAAAAACTTATAAGCTATAATTCTAAGATTACTCTAGATAATTTTTTTAAAAACAGCTAGGTTAGTAACTATATTATTAATAGAGAAGGACTTAGGGGCAGTTTAGGTACTGTATTTAGATTTTTTAATTATATTTATTATATACTTTAAAACTCTTTAAAAAAAGGCCTTAAGTTTTTTAATGTTAGACCTATTTACTATAATAAATTAGTTAATTATTTTTGATATTTATAAACTTATTAAGAAAGATACTAGAAGTAATTAAGAGAAATAGTAGTATACTGCGTTAAATACAGTACTCTTATTCTATAGGCTATTTTTTAGTATTGTTATAAGTTATAAGCTCTGCTCGTTTTTAGTAGGATTGAGTTATAGGGGTAGGATTATTTATTTATAGTATATTTTAAGGTAAATAGTAGGACTTTGTGTAAGAGGTATAGGGGAGACTAAGGAAAGAAGTTAGTAAAAAAAAATAAGATAATAATACGCTAGGTAAATTCTAGGACTATATTATTTTAAGACTAAGTAGTCTTTAAATTAGGTAAGTACGCGCAGATTAACTATCTACCGTACGCGCTCTGCTACGCGTAACGCATTTATGTATATTTATTATGATATAAATATAAGAAAAATCTAATAATAAATAAATTTTAAGGTAAGTTATTTAAAGACTAACTAGTCTTTAAACCTATATAGTTACAGCTTATATACTACGTTTATAGCTACTAGTTATATTTTATTAAAATTACTATAAAAGGAGAAATGAATCTATTTTCTATATATAACTAGTGATATAATATATTAGAGTAGATCCTTAGTATAAAAGGTACTAGTTCTCTTAGTAGTGAGCTAATTCTACTGCGTAATAACTTATAGAACGCCCTAGATAGGTAGTATCGCTAAAGTATGGCCAGCTTTTTAGTTAATAAAAAAGGGCCGTTAGTAGCTATGTGTGTATTAGTAATATCCTTAAAACTACTAATACTGTACTGCCTAGTGCTTTTGCGAAACTAGTACGTATATTTAAACTACCTAGTAACGTTTAATACGGTATAAAGCTGTAGTATATTAGGCGTAAGATTAATTTAAGCTATGGTTAGGTTGGGGATACTAAAGTCTATATAGGTGCTGTTTATTATAGTAGCTATGTAGTTAATATAGGGTGTAAATTAGTTAAATAATATAGTAAAGATATTACTATTGCGGTTAAGGGTCTAGTTAAGGATATTTAGGGTTTAAAACTATTTAGAAATAGCTATTAACCTTAAGTAATTACTAGTTTATATTAGTACGGAGTGATAGATACGTTTATATAGCTGTAAGGCCGTTTATTACTTACTTAGAAATGCCTCTTGGGCAGAAGAGTAGTATACCCTTCTCTTATTTACTATAAAGGACCCGTAGTATCTTAGCTTTTTAGAGTATGTGGTTAAACTTGTCCTTGTTGATTTAGAAGTAGTAGATAATAATATCCTTAGCTTTAGAGACCTAAGTTACTCTTTTTTCTGTTCTAAAGCTATTTGCCCCTAGTTAGAATGCTAGCTTAGAATGCTAACTAGCGATTTATACTTTAGTAGGACTTTCCTTTAGTAAGATAACGGCTTTTTTAACGACTTTCTAGTTTTCTTTTATACTTATTAAGTAGAGTTTGTAGAGAATAGACTAATAATAAGAGAAATCGGTTTTTACCTATAGCCTTATAACTAACTTTACTAGTTCTTAGATTTTGGCTAGTGCTTTACTAAGCTTAACTTATTATATAGTAACTATTCTTTTTTTAAGCCTTTTTAACTTTATAGTAAGGTAGAAGAGGTTTTTCTTTATACTAGTAAGAAAGTTGTAGAAAAATATTTTAGCTATACTTACTATATTAACTAAACTAAGTTAAATTTATTTTAAGTGTTAACTCTTAGTAACTGTAATTAGTGTATTTATTAGTTTAATAATTAGCTGTGTTATATAGGTATTAAAGTTATGCTTTAATATATTACTACTAAAAGACACAGAGAGATAGACTATTATGATATTACTACTCTTTAAGTTAGTATTATTAAATAGCCTTTTTATACTGTGTTTAAATTATAGAATAGGCTGTGATTTGTAGTTAAGGACTAGAATAATAGCTTTAGAAGCTACGTTACTAGCTATTATTATCCTCTCTTTATAAAATTCTTCTTTTTTTATAGCTTTGTTGTAGAGCGATATTTTTAATAAATTATTAGGTACGTCCTTAGTGCCCTTTTTTTTTTTCTCCTCTACGTCAAACGTAGTACTATTAAATACTTCTTTATCCTTTTTAGTACCCTCTTCTTCTATAGTCTTATTTTTTTACGGTATACTAGACTCGTTAGTGCTGCTTAGAGGGGCTAATTACTTGTCCTTTTTATTAGACTCTAATAGCCGGTTATTGAGCTACTTTTAGCTATTAGTATTGTTTAAATTATTGGGGTTAGTTTAGTTTTTGTTTTATAAAATAGTATTAGTAGATAAGTAGTATACTGTTAGGTTATTATTTTTAACTAGGTGTCTTTTCTTTTTTAGTGCTAAGGATAATTCTTTTGCCTATAAGGCTATAGTAATTATTAAGGTTATACTATGTAGCTTAAGGCTATTTTAGAAAGGTGTGTTAGTTATAGTATTAGTACTATTTAGTTAGTAGAGAATATAAAGTTAATAGAAGAGTATACTTTTAAATTTATATATAGTAAAAGCGACTACCTCTTATTTATACTTAGACCTTATTACAAAAACCCTAAAAACTAGTATTTTAATTTATTTAATTAAAACCTATTAGTACTAAACTTAAATATAATACTAAAACTATAAACTCATATTAACTAAAAGTTTAGTAATTTAGTTATAGTTATATTTATAATAAAAGTTATATTTAGGGATGGGTATTTAGTATAGTTCCTAGGGCCGCTTATAGTACTTATTATTTAGGAGTGTGTTAGTAAGTAGTATATAAGTAGGTGAAAGTAGTTTATTCTATAGATATAGACTTTTAAGGGTATTTAACTTTAAAATTAAAAGGGTAAGAGTAGAGTAAAAGTAGCTAGAACTTAAGAGCTGAGTGTAGGATAGAGTAGAGCCACTTATAGGGGACCTATAACTAGCTTCGCCCCGGGTATTTAACTTCTTAAAGTAGCTTTAGTACTTACGTGCTATATACAGGGCCCTAGTCTGTACTATAGATAAACTAGATATAATAAAGTACCTAGCATATTAACTTTTCTCTACTATATTAATTAATTACTACTCGTTATATATAGTACGTTTTACTACTCGTAACTATAATAAACTAAATCCTTAAATAGTACTCTATAGTAAAAACTTTAAATAAAAGATTATAAACCTAGTAATATTAAAATATCTAGTTAACTACCTAGCACTATAACAACACTAGTATAAAGTAGGCCGAGCCTTACTACCAGATGTATCCATAAAGTAACAGGACTAAACAATAATATTAATATTTGTAATAAATTAATAAAGAGTTAATTGGATTTATTAGTATATTTCAAATATATTATTTAGGAGTTGATCTTATTGCTCTTGCAAAATTTAGATTAATATATTTATAGCTTATAAATATACTTAAGACTATTAAAGACTAAATAAGTAAACAGACAATGAAAAAGAAGTAAGTACTACATTTGTCTATAGACAACTAACATAATCTCATTTAATTAGAGACATAAGTATATATATACAACTATAAACAAACTAATACTAGTTATAAATATACTAAACCTCATATAAAATACAACAGTCATAAAAAAATATACTTACTATAACCATAAATAGTACTGGCTACAAACTAAACTATTTAAAAATTTATAAGGGATCCTTTACATTAAGGTACTAGAATACAGACCATGCCAAAAATGACAACAATTCAGACACCAAGCACTGTATAAATGCTCTGATAATAAACTAGAAGCTAAAGACAAAACAACAAACACACATGAATATTCATACAAAAAAACACAGACAAAGCTAATAAGTAATAAGAATAATATTAGAATATTAAAATATTATTATAACCTAGAACTATAATTAATAATTGTTTTGGTTAGGTAATGAGTATTTTATAAAATTAAAGACATTAACCTCACACTAATAATAATAACTATGAATAAATGAAGAATGGATACTGACATTTTAATACATAGACTACTACTTAATTAGAGACTTTATATTCTACTAAGTATTTAAGGATAATATACAGAACTATTTATACTATTTTATTAAAGAGTATAACTTAAAGAGTAGCTAAAAGCTTAATAGTATAATGTACTATATAGATAGGCTAGCCTGGAAACTAAAGGACTTAAGCTAAGTTAATTTTATAGGACTTATTAAGAACTAGGGGCTTGTTATAGATAACGCCTAGCGGGTCGGGACATCCTAAGGCCGCTTATAGACCTACTAAAGATAGTATAATCTATAGAAGTATTAGCTAGAGGTAAAGGAACTTAACTAACGGAAAAGCCCTAAATAAGTAGAACTACTAAAGTTTCTAAAGTTATAAAATATTAAACTAAAATACAGTAAGATACTAAATAACTATTTAGTAAACTACTTTACTTATAAGCTTAACTTAAGTAATATTAATTTTAGTAATAGTATTTACCACTTTACTGTAGTTAGTATACTAGTTAACACTTTTAAGCGAGGCATTCTTACCTTTCTACTAAAGTACTTAAACTTGTAGTATAAGTAATTTAAAAGTAGTAAAAAGTTAAGTTTAAAAAGGTATAAACTTAAGGTTACTTACTAGTTCCTTGCTAGCCGGGTACCTATACTTATAGGCCTCTATAAGGCCACTAACGCAAGTATTATAGGGCTAATAATTAAGGGCTAGCTACTAGAAATAACTAAAGTAGTTAACTTTATACAAAGTAAAATAAAAAAGAAGTAAGTAATAAGGTTACCCCTAATAGACTTTATTTATTTAAAAAAGAAGAGGGGTAAATATAAAAAGGTGATATTAGATAGTAAAACTAATTAATAACAAGGGGATACAGACATTACTATAAATTTATAAAAACCGGGTAATAGTAATAAATAAATTAAAGAATAGGGGTAATCCCCTCTAAAGAAGTTAATATTTAAAACTACTTTCTTTTCTTTTTAGTTTTAATACTAAAGTAGTTTATAACTAATTAGTATATAAAGTATTATTTTATAATTAGAATTACTTAAGTAATAAGAGTTATAAAGTAGGACGTAACTAAACTAGGGTTAAAATATTAAGTAGAGTATTAAACGGGCGATAGTTTTTAGTTTAGTTAGTTTAGTTAAATAAGGGACTTTTTACTTATATAGGTTTCAATTTAAATTAATCTCTAAAACCCACGAGTTATTTATAAAAACTCTACTCTATCTCCTAATCACACCTACAAATAAGAGGAGCCAACTCTATTATATATAGACCGTTCTAGCTTTACTTACTATCTTTTTACTATATATTATTTATAAGTACTAAGTATTTAGTTAATATAGTGTCTTTATATTTTAAACTTTACTATAGTTATTAGTATTTTAAGTCTATATAGCTTTAAATTTAGTTTACTATTTAGCTTAAGTTAAGAAGTAGAACTATAGTTATAAGTTAGAGTTAGACTTTAATATCCCCCGATCCCTTTTAAAAGTACTAAGTAATATAAGTATATATTAATATTACTTAAATATAAATAATACTTTATTAAATTATTAACTTTAAAGTACCTTACATTAAATAATACTTTTTATACTTACTTACTTACTCTTTATAACTAATTAAATATACTTACCTTTATTAAGGGTAATTTCTACCTTAGTAGGGGCAACTCCTACTTTAATAATAATAACTCCTATCTTAATAATAATAACCTTAGTTAAAATAAAAGTGATTCTAACTAAAATAAAAGTAACTTTAACTAAAACAAAGGCAACTTTAGTTAAAACAAGAGTAAATATATAAATACTGGGTAGTAAGGTTAAAGTAAAAAGAACTTTATAAACCGGGATTTTAACGAGCTTACTAACTTTAAGAGTATATATAACGGGTTTATTAAGGATAATAAGGGTAATTTTAGTTTTTATAATATTAAGGATAATACTGTTTATAGCTATATAAATAGTAGTATTAATGGATAGGAAGATAATAACTCCTAGTTCTCTTCTATAAATAAGGATTTTAAGGAATTAGATAATAATAATAATAACACGAGCTTAAGAAACTCTATGGCCCTAACCCCTAAGTTTACGTTTATTTTTAACTAATAGAAAGTTTATACTTAGGTTAAAGGTCTAGTTAATAACTGGAATAAGTTTGCTAGATGTATTGTAGTTATTATAAGGCTTGGTTTAATTATATACCTTAAGTATAGTAAGTAGTAGTTTTTAAGCTATATAATAATAGCTACTAAAAGTATTAGGGATTTTACTATAGAAGTAAAAGCTAAAATATAAATAAAATTTCCTACTTATAACTAGCTTGGACTTAATAAGTCTTTTTTAATACTTAGAATTTTAGTAAAAATAAACGAAGTATACTTTTGGAGCCTTAGTATTAGTTTAATAAAGAGGTTTATTTTAGGGGTCCTGTTGATAAACTTAGAGCCACTTTGAATTAAGCTAGGGTTAAAATAAAAGCTGCTAATACTTATAGCCTTAGCTACTTTCGACATTAACAGCTTCCTGAACGTTACAACCTTACTTGGTAACTTTAAATCTCTAATAAATTTAATACTATTACCCGTATAACATCTAGTACTTAGTACTAGTATTTATCTTAACTATAAGATTATGGTTAATAGTAAAATACTATAAGTTAGACTCTATAAAATCCCTTATATACGCTTTGTGTTAATAGCTAAAGAGTTAATCTATGCGTTCTTCCTAAACCTGTATAAAACTCTAATAAAGGTTAGAAAAAAGTTAGTTTATAAAATACGACTAAAAAACGAGTAATACAAGTCTTTCTACGATAATATAGTATACTTAAGTTTAAAAGCTATGTATAGAGAACTATTAATATAAAAGCATATACCTCTATTATTTAAGAACGTATTATAGTGAGTACGTAATACTAAATAAAAGGTTAATAAGGGGGGTAGTATATTTACTTTTAGTATTAGTATTGAAAAATATATATAGTTAACCCGCGAAATAAGTAGAAAAGCAAACGCTATAGCTAAGGGTAAAAACAACTTTTATAATTTCTTCTTCTTACTAAATTAAAAGAATACTAAAAAGTACTATAGTAAAGTATAAACTGTTAAAAAGTGCTTAACTAGGTTTTAGAAAGACTAAAAAACAAAGGTAGTAGAGGTTTTATTTAACCCTATACACCTTAACTCACTAGGCTTTAAAATAGTAATAAACAGCTTATTATTCCCTTAGCTCCTTAACCTAACTATAAAATAGAGCTTATTGTAAAAGGATCCCGTACCTTAGATTTAACTTACTTAGTACTACTACTAACTAAATACTATTTAGTTCCTCTATAGGTAGGATATTAAGTATACCCTCTTATTACCCTCTAGTCTTAATAAAAATATTTTAACGGACCCTTTAACCCCAATAGTTAAAGGCAGTACTTATACTTTATATTACGTTAACTACCTCTAAAACTCTTATAGTATCACCTCTAAGCCCAAACTAAACTATAAAATCTTTAACTATAGTCTATACTACTATTAAAGCTATACTATTAATTAGGAGTACTTAAGTTTAGTTAATAAGAGACTATATAGTTATACTTATTTAGTAAATAAAGAATATAATAATAATATACTAAAGGGGATTATAAAGTAAGTAACTTTAACTAAGGTCCGTAAAAAGTTAAATACTATATTACTTAAATCTAATAATTCCCTAAAATACTACTTAAAAAAAAAGAACTAGTATGTATACTAGTAAGTAGAGTAGCGGTATACCTTATAGTTAGTATAAAAGATCGAAAAGGCGGATAAGAAGTAGCTTAAAGATAATAGCTTTATAAAGTTAGTTACTAAGAGCTATTTTTATAATAACTATAATAAAAAGGCACTACTTTGTTTCTATAAAAAGGTATTTTTTTATATAAACTCCTATATATATTAGGAATTCGTTAAGATAATCGCCGGCCTATACCTCCTTCTTATAAACGCTATTTAGATCTTTATACTTTTATCACTAAGCACTGTCACAAAAATAATAGTACTTCTCTATAGTATCTTAGTTACTATTCTATAATTATTCCTTAACCCTATTAATCCCTAACTCTAATACATTCTAATAAATAATTACTAAATCCTATTAGTATCTCCTTAAAAAAAGATATTAGCGAGAAAGGGTCTTAGCTTTAGAGAAACAATTAAGACCTATAGCTTTAGCTTCTTACTAAAAATTATAGTCTACTAGAACAAGTACTTAGTATATAATAACTTTAAGCTAGACTTTAGTCTACTTAATTTCTAAACTAGTATAAGAAAGTAGAAGTTTTAGTAGTTAGGGAGTAGTAAAAAAAACCTATTCTATAAGTATTTTAAGTAACTAGAGAGTTACTAGTTAAGTTTAGAATAAAGTATAATATAAGCCTATAACTTAGCCTCGCATCTCTTACTTCAATCCTTCCGTCGAGAGGTACTACTCTATATTACACTTAAATAGAACTAGAACCAGGAATTTATAGAAAAAGTTAATTAGGACATAGTTAAGTTTATTTAGTATTAAATTAAGGAAATTACTAATACGGCTAGTGTAACGGTTTTCTAGGGCGGTAGTAACGCTATAAACTCGCTAAGTATATACTTTTAAAAAGTATAGGGGTAAAACAACTGTACTAAACAAGGGTATATATTATATTACTAGTACTAGTTATACTAGGCTATCCTTAATAAGATTAGCTACCTTAGAAGGTTATTGAAGCCTACTACTACTAGGGATATAAATAAGTATACTTTTAAACAGCTTTATATAAAGAACTTCTTTATATTCTACTTAGTACTACTATAGATTAGGGACTATAGGGAGCTTTATAAGCGCTACTTTAAAAGTAGGACAAAGAAAAACAAAAGGACAGTATTATATATAAAAAAGTATATATATAGTTTATAGGTACTATAAGCGCTCTTAACTAAAAGGGTATTTACTATTAATAGTACTAATACTAGGTATATAGTACTATACTATATAAATAGACCTCTTAGGGACTGTATTAATTTACTAGTAAAATTAAAGGATATATAGACTATAGAAGCTGTCTGGAATGCGGTTTACTCTTAGGTAGTTAGACTAGTAATAACTACCTAGGGGTTTAGATTTTAAGCTTATATAGACTTAAAATATAGATTGTTTATAAACTTAGATAGATTGTTATTTTAGATATTAAAATTAATTTTTTATTATTTATATTATTTATTAAAGTATTTATTTATATTAGAATTAAGTTAAATTTAAGTATATATTCTTACTTTTAGAGAGACTAACTTAATATAGAGTAAGTAGACTAAGTAACTCTAGTAGTTTAAGGGGTATAGAGTTAAAAAGTAGTAAGGGTATACGTATAAGGATTAAGGGGATAAAGTAGCCTATTTATAAAGAGGGTACTATAATATAGGGCTCTTATTAGATACTGTCTATTTTAGTTTTTATTTTATTTAAATGTTTACTTTTTATATAGAAATTATTACTTAAATAATTATTCTAGCTGGAATTGTACTTAGCTATTACTATTAATTAATATTCTAAATAAAATACGCTAAATACTATAGATACTATATCTAATTAATCTACCTCTTTAAGTACACAAAACCACAACCTAAGTAAAACGTTATTATAGTAGTTAACTAAGCGACTCCGTAGCGATAAAATATATAAAGATACAAGTACTTCTCTAACTACTTAAGACTATACTAAGGGCAAGACATTATTACAGTATTTATTTAAGTAACTCTGTATTAGAGAGATATAGAATAATATATATAGTTAGACTATACATCGAGAAAGGTACAATACCTTAACTAAAGAAAGTAAATAGTTATTAATTAACTTAAGGTTTAGATCCTAAAAAGAACTAAAAAAGTATTGAGATTATTTAATTTATTATATTAAAGACTTAATAAAAGAAACTAAAGTAAAGGAAGTTAAGGAGATATATTTCTAAGTAATATTCTACCTTATAAAACTTTTAAAAAATATATAAATATTAACCTTTATAAAACTTAGTAAGTTATATAAATAGTAATATATTAAACTAACTAATATAAATTATAGTTTAAAAGTATTAGTATTAGATTAATAAGAAAAAGAAAAAAAGAAAAGGTAAGTATTACTTTTAAATAAACTTATATTAATAATTAATTATTAGTATCTTTAAAGAATTAACCTATACTAAGTCTATTTAAAAATATAGAAAGCTTAAATATATAACAGCTAGTAGGTAGCACAAATACTAAACAGCCAGCGGGCAGCACAAATACTAAACAGCTAGCCAGTAGTACAAATACTAAGCCGCTAGTAAGTAGCACAAATACTAAATATCTAGCGGGCAGCACGAATACACAACAGCTAGTAAGTAGCACAAACACACAATAGCTAGTAGGTAGCATAAATACTAAACATCCAGTAAGTAGTACAAATACACAATAGCTAGCGGGCAGTATAAATACATAATAGCTAGCAAGCAGCACAAATACTAAATATTTAGTAAGCAGTATAAATACTAAACAGCTAATAAATAAATAAAATAAGAAGAAAAGTAAGAGAATATAAAAAAAACACAACTAATAACTAAGTAGTAAAGTAAGGCTATTATCTACTTATAAAAAGTTTAATATAATTAAAAAACAAATTAAAAACCAAAACCACAATATACTAACTATAGAAATTAATACTTCTCTACTAAGTTAATTAGAAATATTTATAACTACTAAAAAAGAGTTAATTAATTAATCTATAAGTATATTAAATATAAAGAATATAAATTATATAAAAGAGTTATTATTTATTTATATATTTAGATTTAGTATAAAAAAGCAACTATATACCCTACTTAAAGAGTATATCTCTAAAAGTAGTACTATATAGCCAAGTTAAAAAGAAAAGCATATCTAAAATTTAATATTAAATAAAGCTTAAAAACTAGCAAAGTTTATTAAGGTTTAGAATACTATAAATAGGATCCTAATTAAACTAAAAAAAGTAGTAATAAACTTACGTTTTTTTATAGCTTAGTACAAGGTCTAGAGTTAGTAGGGGAAGTTAAAAAAGGCTTATAATATAATAAAAAAAGTTAGTAAACTAAGGAAAATAATAGGTAATATAGTAAAAGAAAAACTAAAAAAAAGGTTAAATATAGTTATAGTAAAGTATCTATCTAGTAAAATAGATATAAAGGAGGAGGAAAAAAAAAAAAAAAGAAGGAATTTTAGAGTAGTTATTTTAGAGTATTTAGTTATTAGTATACTAGTAAAGTATTTTGGGTACGGGGTTTTAATTTTTATCTCTAAGAGTATAAAAAGCTAGTAAAAGTACTTTCCTAGTATAGAAAAAAAGTAAAAAAAGGGTATAATAAAAAGAGATAAGTTAAAGTTAATTTTATAGAGTATAGTAATAAAAATACTAGAACTATAAGAAATATATAACGCTATAAATAAAAGTATTATAAAGGGGTTTTTAAAAAATAGAACTATTAAAGTTATATATATAATAACTTTAGTATAGAAAGGGGAGTTAAAAAAAAAGAATATTATAGAACTCCTACTAATAAATTTTTTTAAATAGTAGTAAGGTAGAATCTATTATTTTTAAAGACTATTTAGTCTTTAAAGTAAAATATTTTAATAGCTACTTACTTTAAAGTAGCTATTTTTTTTTTAGTTTATTTTAAGTATAGAGTTAAAAAGCTCTTTAAATATATTTTACTATAGCTATAGTAGTTTAGCTATAGTAGCTATAACTTAGTAAGGGTTATATAAGTCCTAGTAACCTACTTCTTAAATTAGCCCCCTTCTTTTTAACTACAGTAGTATATAACCTTTACTTTTATATTTATAAATCTAAAGAATATTAAAGTCATTATAAAAACAATATCCTTATTAGTATATAGAGTATTATAGAATTAAATAACTAGTTAGCTATCTAGCTTATATAAGCTTTTTCTACTAAAAGGCTTTTAGTAGGTAGGGTGTTGTAGAGCTAAATAGCTAGTTAGTTATTTAACTTGCGCGAGCTTTTTCTACTAAAAGGCTTTTAGTGGGTAGAGCGTTATAAAGCTAGATAGCTAGTTAGCTATCCAGCTTGCGCGAGCTTTTTCTACTAAAAGGCTTTTAGTAAGTAGGGCGTTATAAAGCTAGATAGCTAGTTAGCTATTTAACTTATATAAGCTTTTTTTATTAAAAGGCTTTTAGTAGGTAGGGTGTTATAGAGCTAGATAGCTAGTTAGCTATTTAGTTTATATAAGCTTTTTTTACTAAAAGGCTTTTAATAGGTAGGGCGTTATAGAGCTAGATAGCTAATTAGCTATCTAGCTTGCGCAAGCTTTTTCTACTAGAAGGCTTTTAGTAAGTAGGGTATTATAAAGCTAGATAGTTAGTTAGCTATCTAGCTTGTATAAGCTTTTTCTACTAGAAGGCTTTTGGCGGGTAGAGTGTTATAAAGCTAGATAGTTAGTTAGTTATTTAGCTTATACGAGCTTTTTCTACTAAAAGGCTTTTAGTAAGTAGAGCGTTATAGAGCTAAATAGCTAGTTAGCTATCTAGTTTATATAAGCTTTTTTTATTAAAAGACTTTTAGTGGGTAAAGTATTATAAAGTTAAATAGCTAGTTAGCTATCTAGCTTACACAAGCTTTTTCTACTAAAAGGCTTTTAGTAGGTAGGGCATTATAGAGCTAGATAGTTAATTAACTATTTAGTTTACGTAAGCTTTTTTTACTAAAAGGCTTTTAGTAAATAGAATAGTAAAAAGTTAAATAATTAATTAAAAATCTTTTTAAAAAAGTATTTTTTTTAAAAATAAATTTATTTTTAGTATTAATATTTATTTTAATTAATATACTTTATTTACTTAACTTAATTTTTTAATTTTTAAAGTATTATATAAATATTACTAAAATATTATAATAGTAAGTTTTATAAATATAATAATTAATATTATTATATTTAAAAAACTTATTATTATAATAATAATAGAAATAATTATACTTAACTTAAAAAATAAAAAATTTAATTAAATAAAAGAATTAAAATATAGTTTTATTAATTATATTATAAAAATATATAAAGAAAAGTTCTAAATTTTTAAAACCTTAACCCGAAATGACTTAAGTAATAGTATAAATAATTTAAAAGTAGTAAAAAGTTAAGTTTAAAAAGGTATAAGCTTAAGGTTACTTACTAGTTCCTTACTAGCTAGGTGCCTATACTTATAGGCCTTTATAAGACCGCTAACATAAGTATTATAAAGCCAATAATTAAGGGCTAGCTACTAAAAATAACTAAAGTAGTTGACTTTATATAAAGTAGAGTAGGGAGGGAGTAGGTAATAAGGTTACCTTTAATAGACTTTATTTATTTAAAAAAGAAGAAGAGTAAATATAAAGAAGTAATATTAGATAGTAAGACTAACTAGTAATAGGGGGATATAGACATTACTATAGGTTTATAAAAGCCGGGTAATAGTAATAAATAAATTAAGGAATAGGGGCAATTCCCTTTAAAAAAGTTAATATTTAAAACTACTTTCTTTTTTTTTAGTTTTAATACTAAAATAGTTTATAACTAATTAGTATATAAAGTATTATTTTGTAATTAGGATTACTTAAGTAGTAAGAGTTATAAAGTAGAACGTAATTAAACTAGGGTTAAAATACTAAGTAGAGTATTAAACGGGTAATAGTTCTTAGTTTAACTAGCTTAGTTAGATAAGGGACTTTTTATTTGTATAGGTTTTAATTTAAGTTAATCTCTAAAACCTATAAGTTATTTATAAAAACTCTACTCTATTTTCTAATTGTACTTATAAATAGAAGGGGCTAACTCTATTATATATAAACCATTCTAACTTTATTTACTATTTTTTTACTATATATTATCTATAAGTACTAAGTATTTAGTTAATATAGTATTTTTATATTCTAAACTCTACTATAGTTATTAGTATTTTAAGTCTATATAGCCTTAAAGTTAGTCTACTATTTAGCTTAAGTTAAAAAGTAAAACTATAGTTATAAGTTAAAATTAAGCTTTAATATCCCCTAATCCCTCTTAAAAGTACTAAATAATATAAGTATATATTAATATTACTTAAATATAAATAACACTTTATTAAATTATTAACTTTAAAGTACTTTATATTAAACAATACCTTTTATATTTATTTACTTACTCTTTATAACTAATTAAATATACTTACTTCTATTAAAAGTAATTCCTACCTTAATAAAAGCAACTCCTACTTTAATAATAATAACTCTTATTTTAATAATAATAACTTTAGTTAAAATAAGAGTAACTCTAGCTAAAATAAAAGTAACTTTAATTAAAATAAAAGTAACTTTAATTAAAATAAAAGTAACTTTAACTAAAATAAAAGTAAATATATAAATACTAGGTAGTAAAATTAAAGTAAAAAAAACTTTATAAACCGGGATTTTAATAAACTTATTAACTTTAAAAGTATATATAATAGGTCTATTAAGAATAATAAGAGTAATTTTAGCTCCTATAATGTTAAAAATAATACTATTTATAGTTATATAGATAGTAGTATTAATAGATAGAAAAACAATAACCCTTAGTTTTTGTTTATAAATAAGGATTTTAAGGAATTAAATAATAATAATAATAATATAAACTTAAAAAACTCTATAGCCCTAACTCCTAGGCTTATATTTACTTTTAACTAATAAAAAGTTTATACTTAGGTTAAAGGTCTAGCTAATAACTAAGATAAGTTTATTAAACGTATTATAGTTATTATAAAGCTTAGCTTAATTATATACTTTAAGTATAGTAAGTAGTAGTTTTTAAGCTATATAATAATAGTTACTAAAAGTATTAGGGATTTTACTATAAAGGTAAAAGCTAAAATATAAATAAAATTTTCTACTTATAACTAGCTTAAACTTAATAGGTCTTTTTTAATACTTAGAATTTTAATAAAAATAAATAAAGTATACTCTTAAAGCTTTAGTATTAGTCTAATAGGGAGGCTTATTTTAGGGGTCTTATTAATAAACTTAAAGCTACTTTAAATTAAACTAGGGTTAAAATAAAAGCTATTAATACTTATAGCCTTAACTACTTTTAATATTAATAACTTTTTAAACATTATAACTTTATTTAGCAACTTTAAATCTTTAATAAATTTAATACTATTACCTATATAATATTTAGTACTTAGTACTAGTATTTATTTTAGTTATAAGATTATAGTTAATAGTAAAATACTATAAGTTAGACTTTATAGAATTCCTTATATACGCTTTATATTAATAATTAAAGAGTTAATTTATACGTTTTTTTTAAACTTATATAAAGCTTTAATAAAAGTTAGAAAAAAGTTAGTTTATAAAATACGATTAAAAAATAAGTAATATAAGTCTTTTTATAATAATATAGTATACTTAAGTTTAAAAGCTATATATAGAGAGTTATTAATATAAAGGTATATACTTTTATTATTTAAAAATGTATTATAGTAAGTATATAATACTAAATAAAAAGTTAGTAAGGGGGGTAGTATATTTGTTTTTAGTACTAGTATTAAAAAATATGTATAGTTAACCCGTAAGATAAGTATAAAAGTAAATACTATAACTAAAGGTAAAAATAACTTTTGCGATTTCTTCTTTTTATTAGATTAAAAGAATACTAAGGGGTACTATAGTAGAGTATAAATTATTAAAAAGTACTTAATTAGGTTTTAAAAAAACTAAAAAATAAAGGTAGTAGAGGTTTTATTTAACTCTATATACTTTAACTCGCTAGGCTCTAGAGTAGTAATAAATAGCTTATTATCCCCTTAGCTCTTTAACTTAACTATAAAATAAAGTTTATTATAAAAGGATCTTATACCTTAAATTTAACTCACTTAGTACTACTACTAATTAAATACTATCTAGTTCTTTTATAAATAAAATATTGAGTATACCCTTTTATTATCCTTTAGTTTTAATAAAGATATTTTAATAAACCCTCTAACCCTAATAATTAAAGGCAGTACTTATACCTTATATTATATTAACTACTTTTAAAACTCTTATAGTATTACTTCTAAACCTAAACTAAACTATAAAATTTTTAACTATAGTTTATACTATTATTAAAACTATACTATTAGTTAGGAGTACTTAAGTTTAGTTAATAAAAAACTATATAGTTATACCTATTTAGTAAATAGAGGATATAATAATAATATACTAAAGGGGATTATAAAGTAAGTAACTTTAGTTAAGGTTTGTAAAAAGTTAGATACTGTGTTACTTAAATTTAACGATTTTTTAAAATACTACTTAAAAAAAAGGACTAATATATATACTAGTAAGTAGAGTAGTAGTATACTTTATAGTTAGTATAAAAGATTAAAAAGGTGGATAAGGAGTGGCTTAAGGATAATAGCTTTATAAGGTTAGTTACTAAGGGCTATTTCTATAATAACTATAATAAAAAGGTACTACTTTATCTCTATAAAAAGGTATTTTTCTATATAAACTCCTATATATATTAGGAATTTATTAAGATAATTACTAGTCTATACTTTTTTTTATAAATACTATTTAAATTTTTATACTTTTATTACTAAGTACTATTATAGAAATAATAGTACTTCTTTATAGTATTTTAGTTACTATTCTATAATTATTCTTTAACTCTATTAATTCCTAACTTTAATACGTTTTAATAAATAATTACTAAATACTATTAGTATTTCTTTAAAAAAAGACGTTAGTAAAAAAGGGTTTTAGCCTTATAGAGATAATTAAGACTTATAGCTTTAGCTTTCTACTAAAAATTATAGTCTACTAAAATAAGTATTTAGTATATAATAACCTTAAGCTAAACTTTAGTTTACTTAATTTCTAAACTAGTATAGAAAAGTAGAAGTTTTAGTAGTTAGGGGGTAGTAAGAAAGACTTGTTTTATAAGTGTTTTAAGTACCTAAAGAGTTACTAATTAAGTTTAGAATAAGGTATAATATAAACTTATAACTTAGCTTTGTATCTCTTATTTTGATCCTTTTATTAAGAGGTACTACTCTATATTATACTTAAATAAAATTAAAACTAGGAATTTATAAAAAAGGTTAATTGGAATATAATTAAGTTTATTTAGTATTAAATTAAGGAAATTACTAATATAGTTAGTATAACGGTTTTCTAGAGTAGTAGTAACACTATAAACTTACTAAGTATATACTTTTAAAAAGTATAAAGGTAAAACGATTATACTAAACGAGGGTATATATTATATTACTAGTACTAGTTATACTAGGCTATTTTTAATAAGATTAACTACTTTAAAAGGTTATTAAAGCCTATTACTACTAGAGATATAAACGAGTATACTTTTAAATAGCTTTATATAAAGAACTTCTTTATATTCTACTTAGTGCTTCTATAGATTAGGGACCATAGAGAGCTTTATAAGCGCTACCTTAAAAGTAGGATAGAGGAAAATAAGAGAATAGTATTATATATAGAAAGGTATATATATAGCTTATAGGTACTACGGGTACTTTTAACTAAAAGGGTATTTACTATTAATAGTACTAATACTAGGTATATAGTACTATACTATATAAATAGACCTCCTAAGGACTACGTTAATTTACTAGTAAAATTAAAGGATATATAGACTATAAAAGCTATTTAGAATATAGTTTACCCTTAGGTAATTAAACTAGTAATAACTACTTAGGGGTTTAGATTTTAAGCTTATATAGACTTAAAATATAAATCGTTTATAAACTTAAATAAATTATTATTTTAAATATTAAAATTAATTCTTTATTATTTATATTATTTATTAAAGTATTTACTTGTATTAGGATTAAGTTAAATTTTAGTATATACCCTTACTTTTAGAGAGATTAACTTAATATAGAGTAGGTAAACTAGGTGACCCTAGTAGTTTAGGGGGTATAGAGTTAAAAAGTAGTAAGTGTATATATATAAGGATTAAAAGAACAAAGTAGCTTATTTATAAAAAGGGCACTATAATATAAAACTCTTATTAAATACTATCTATTCTAGTTTTTATTTTATTTAAACTTTTACTTTTTATACAAAAATTATTACTTAAATAATTATTCTAACTAGAATTACATCTAGTTATTACTATTAATTAATATCCTAAATAAAATATACTAAATACTATAAATACTATATTTAATTAATCTACCCCTTTAAGTATACAAGACTACAACTTAAGTAAAACGTTATTATAGTAGTTAACTAAGCGACTCTATAGTAATAAGATATATAAAGATATAAGTACTTTTTAACTACTTAAGACTATACTAAGGGTAAGATATTATTATAGTATTTATCTAAGCGACCCCGTATTAAAGAGATATAAGATAATACCTATAGCTAGACTATACATCAAAAAAAGTACAATACCTTAGTTAAAGAAAGTAAATAGTTATTAATTAACTTAGGGTTTAGATTCTAAAAGGAACTAGAAGAGTATTAGGATTATTTAATTTATTATATTAAAAACTTAGTAAAAGAAACTAAAGTAGAGGAAGTTAAGGAAATATATTTTTAAGTAATATTCTACCTTATAAAACTTTTAAAAAGTATATAAATATTAACCTTTATAGAACTTAGTAAGTTATATAAATAGTAATATATTAAACTAGTTAATATAAATTATAATTTAAAAGTATTAGTATTAGACTAATAAAAAAAAAGAAAAAAAGTAAGTATTACTTTTAAATAAACTTATATTAATAATTAATTATTAGTGTTTTTAGAGAATTAACCTATACTAAGTCTATTTAAGAATATAGAAAGCTTAAATACACAATAGCTAGTAAGCAGTACAAATACTAAACAGCTAGTGGGTAGTATAAATACTAAACAGCTAGCTGGTAGTATAAATACTAAGCCGCTAGTAGGCAGTATAAATACTAAATATCTAGTGGGTAGTATAAATATATAACAGCTAGTGGGTAGTATAAACATATAATAGTTAGTAAGTAGTATAAATACTAAATATCTAGTGGATAGTATAAATACACAATAACCAGCGGGTAGCATAAATATATAATAACTAGTAGGTAGTATAAATACTAAATATCTAGTAGACAGTATACATATATAATAGCTAGTGGGTAGTATAAATATATAATAAGTAATAAGTAGTATAAATACTAAATATTTAGTAAGTAGTATAAATACTAAATAGTTAATAAATAAATAAAATAAGGGAAGAAGTAAGGGAACATAAGAGAAATATAACTAATAGTTAAGTAGTAGAGTAAGGCTATTATTTACTTATAAAAAGTTTAATATAATTAAAAAATAAGTTAAAAACTAAAACTATAATATACTAACTATAGAAATTAATACTTTTTTATTAAGTTAGTTAAAAATATTTATAACTACTAAAGAAAAGCTAGTTAGTTAATTTATAAGTATATTAGATATAAAGGATATAAATTATATAAGAGAGTTATTGTTTATTTATATATTTGGATTTAGTATAAAAAAGTAACTATATACTTTATTTAAAGAGTATATTTTTAAAAGTAGTACTATATAGCTAAGTTAAAAGGAGAAGTATATTTAAAATTTAATATTAAGTAAAGCTTAAGAACTAGTAAAGTTTATTAAAGTCTAAAATACTATAAATAGAATCCTAATTAAACTAGGGGAGGTAGTAGTAAACTTATGTATTTTTATAGTTTAGTATAAAGTTTAGAGTTAGTAGGGAAAGTTAAAAAAAGCTTATAATATAATAAAAAAGGTTAATAAACTAAGAGAAATAATAGGTAATATAGTAAAAGGAAAACTAGGAAAAAGGTTAGATATAGTTATAGTAAAGTATTTATTTAGTAAAATAAATTTAAAGAAAGAGGAAAAGAAAAAAAAAAGGGAATTTTAAAGGAGTTATTTTAGAGTATTTAGTTATTAGTGTATTAGTAAAATATTTTAGGTACGGGGTTTTAATTTTTATTTTTAAAAGTATAAAAAGCTAGTAGAAGTACTTTCTTAGTATGGGAAAAGGGTAAGAAAAGGGTATAATAAAGAGGGATAAGTTAGAGTTAATTTTATAAAGTATAGTAATAAAAATACTAGAACTACGGGAGATATATAACACTATAAATAAAAGTATTATAGAGGGGTTTTTAAGAAATGGAACTATTAAAGTTATATATATAATAACTTTAGTATAAAAAGAGGGGCTAAAAAAAAAGAATATTATAAAACTCGTACTAATAAATTTCTTTAAATAGTAGTAAGGTAGAATTTATTATTTTTAAAAACTATTTAGTTTTTAAAGTAGGATATTTTAATAGTTATTTACTTTAAAGTAACTATTTTTTTTTTAGTTTATTTTAAGTATAGAGTTAAAAAACTTTTTAAATATATTCTACTATAGCTATAGTAGCTTAGTTATAATAGCTATAACTTAATAAGGGTTATATAAGTTTTAGTAACTTACTTTCTAAGTTAGCCCCCTTTTTTTTAGCTATAGTAGTATATAACTTTTACTTTTATATTTATAAATTTAAAAAATATTAAAGTTATTATAAAAATAATATTTTTATTAGTATATAGGGTGTTATAAAGCTAAATAGTTAACTAGCTATCTAGCTTATATAAGCTTTTTTTATTAAAAGGCTTTTAGTGGGTAGGGTGTTATAGAGCTAGATAGTTAGTGAGTTATTTAGCTTGTGTGAGCTTTTTTTATTAAAAGGCTTTTAGTAGGTAGGGCGTTATAAAGTTAAATAGTTAGTTAGTTATTTAGCTTATATAAACTTTTTTTACTAAAAAGCTTTTAGTAGGTAGGGTATTATAAAGTTAAATAGTTAGTTAGTTATTTAACTTATATAAGCTTTTTCTACTAGAAGGCTTTTAGTGGGTGGGGCGTTATAAAGCTAGATAGTTAGTTAGCTATTTAGCTTACGCGAGCTTTTTTTACTAAAAAGCTTTTAATAAATAGAATAGTAAAAAGTTAAATAATTAATTAAGAATCTTTTTAAAAAAGTATTTCTTTTAAAAATAAGTTTATTTTTAGTATTAATATTTATTTTAATTAATATACTTTATTTACTTAATTTAATTTTTTAATTTTTAAAGTATTATATAAATATTACTAAAATATTATAATAATAAGTTTTATAAATATAATAATTAATATTATTATATTTAAAAAACTAACTATTATAATAATAATAGAAATAATTATACTTAACTTAAAAAATAAAAACTTTAATTAAATAAAAGAATTAAAATACAGTTTTATTAATTATATTATAAAAGATATATTAAGAAAAATTCTAAATTTTTAAAACCTTAACCCGAAATAACTTAAGTAATAGGATTTATTATTTTTAAAAACTATTTAGTTTTGATAGTAGAATATTTTAATAGCTACTTACTTTAAAGTAGTTATTTTTTTTTTAGTTTATTTTAAATATAGAGTTAAAAAGCTTTTTAAATATATTTTATTATAGTTATAATAGTTTAGTTATAGTAACTATAACTTAATAAGGGTTATATAAGCTTTAGTAACTTACTTCTTAAGTTAGTTCCCTTCTTTTTAGCTATAGTAATATATAACTTTTACTTTTATATCTATAAATCTAAAAAACATTAAACTTATTATAAAAATAATATCTTTATTAGTATATAAAGTATTATAGAGCTAAATAACTAACTAGTTATTTAGTTTACGTAAGCTTTTTTTACTAAAAGACTTTTAGTAAGTAGGGCGTTATAAAGCTAAATAGCTAATTAACTATTTAGTTTACATAAGCTTTTTTTACTAAAAGGCTTTTAGTAAATAAAGTATTATAAAGCTAAATAGCTAGTTAACTATTTAACTTATATAAGCTTTTTTTACTAAAAGGCTTTTAGTAAGTAGGGTATTATAAAGTTAAATAGCTAGTTAACTATTTAGTTTATATAAGCTTTTTCTACTAAAAGGCTTTTAGTAAATAGGGTGTTGTAGAGCTAAATAGCTAGTTAACTATTTAGTTTATACGAGCTTTTTCTACTAAAAGGCTTTTAGTAAGTAGAGCGTTATAGAACTAAATAGCTAGTTAGCTATTTAACTTATATAAGCTTTTTTTATTAAAAGGCTTTTAGTAGGTAGGGTATTATAAAGTTAAATAGCTAGTTAGCTATTTAACTTACACAAGCCTTTTCTACTAAAAGGCTTTTAATAAGTAGAGTATTATAAAGCTAAATAGCTAGTTAGTTATCTAGCTTGCGTAAGCTTTTTTTATTAAAAGGCTTTTAGTAAATAGAATAGTAAAAAGTTAAATAATTAATTAAAAATCTTTTTAAAAAAGTATTTCTTTTAAAAATAAGTTTATTTTTAGTATTAATACTTATTTTAATTAATATACTTTATTTACTTAACTTAATTTTTTAATTTTTAAAGTATTATATAAATATTACTAAAATATTATAATAGTAAGTTTTATAAATATAATAATTAATATTATTATATTTAAAAAACTAACTATTATAATAATAATAGAAATAATTATACTTAATTTAAAAAATAAAAACTTTAGTTAAATAAAAGAATTAAAATATAGTTTTATTAATTATATTATAAAAGATATATTAAGAAAAATTCTAAATTTTCAAAACCTTAACCCGAAATAACTTAAGTAATAGTAATTAAAAGAGCACGGACTATTACTATTTTTTAGTCGCTAATAGTAATTAAAAGAGTATAGGCTATTACTATCTTTTAGTTACTAATAGTAATAAAAAAAGTACTAGCTATTACTATTTTTTAGTTATTAATAGTAATTAAAAGAGTATAGTTTTTTTTATTTTATAGTACTATATAGTAATATATTTTAAAACCTAAACGTTCCTAGCTTAAATAATAATAGTATAGATTTAAATAGTAATAGTAGACTCGACTTAAATTAAAGAGTTTTAGGAGTTTTTATTAATTATTATTAATACTATAGATTTTATATTAATTTAGTTTACTTAATACTTTACTACCTTACTTTACTTTATTAGTTTTATTTCTAAAGTAAATTTTATTCTTTAGAATTTAATACTTTAAAAATTAATAACTTACTATATACTTTATAATAAGTTAGAAATACACTAGTTTCATAATATATAGAATTCTCTACGTATTACTATATATTTACTTTTTAAAAAATATAACCCTTAATATATAGTGTAATAAATACAAAAAATATAAGTATAAATATATATATTTGTATGTATAATGTATTTGCCTTCTTTAGAAATATAAATATAAATATATATATTTGTACTTATTATATTTATATTTTTATAATACTTTAATTTATAGTAATAAAATAATAGTAACTATATGTATTAACTATTACTTACTATTAACTTATATTAAGTAGATAAATAGTAATAAATTATAAATATAAGAGTTAGTAATTAAAGTTAAAAATAAAGAAATTCTTAACCTTTTTAGTAAAGGCTAAAGATACTTATATAATAGTAAAGCTAGGTCTATACTTTACTATTTAGCTTTTAGCTACCTAAAACTGTAGTTAATACTAATATAGTTATTCCTATAGTAGGTTTAGTAGGATCTAGAGTTAATTCTACTCTTAAGTATCTTTATAACAAACTCGCTCACTTATTAGCTTATTTAAATCTTAAGACTAAGCATCTAGATAAGTATCTCACAGCGCCAGGGAGGCGGTACATATGTACCTATGATAGGGTGACAAAGTGTTCGCTGGAGTGGCACTACTCTGGCGCGCAGGGGGGCTTCCAACTTCGTTTGCCAGCGATTTCCGCGGCCGGGGGTGCGCTATTCTGGAACAGGTGACTATAGCATGCCTGCCGCAAACGGTCAACCCGCTTGCTGACCTGCACTAAATCTGTGAAGAATACTCCGGGCGGGAGGAACTATTAGTGGAGGCCATTCGAGGCCTAGCTAAGTGTAGTCATCACAGACAGGCCCATCACCAATATGTGGGAAGACTTCCATGGCTATCTAATTCCATTGCATTCTTAGCTACTTGACCCGGGTAAGGCACCTTTCCCATCAACACCTCCTCGACAAGGGCCACAAGGCTAGCATTCATCAGCTTCTCCACGAGGTTGAAGAGTTGAAGGTCGCAACCCTTGGCCCCAGCAAACGAGAATGTAACGGGGGTATACTTATCCTTCTTCGTGTACGGGCTGAAGTGGGTGCACAGGCTCACGATCTCGGGCGCGCCCGCAACGTTTTGGTAGGTGTTCGTCTCAACATTAGGATGGCTGATCACGCCCAGTTTCCCTTTCATTGGGGCGACATGAGTGCTGTGCATGATGTCCCGCTCGCCGCCAGAACTGCTCAAAACTCGGTTGATCTGGGTGTTTGAAAATTCCGCAAACAGCTTCCTAGAGCCGCGGTTAATAGCTTTCATGCCCTTAGCAACAACAACCAGCATAGTCTTGTCAGAGGGAGATCAGACGCCATTGTTTGCATCACCATACAGACCGGTCCTGTGGCTAGTGATGACTATCGATAAGGATACTGCTCTGCGCTGCCTTAGATGCTGGCATTATTCGAGAGTTTCCGGTAAACCCGTGTGGCGAGCTGAAATCGTTTCTGGTACTTTTCTCTCGCATAAAATGACAGTTCACAGGAGTCGATTGTTGGCTGGTTTCGCCCCTGCAGACCGTACTGGTGTTGCGATCCATTGTTGCCCAGACGGTCTCAGTGACTACTTCAAGGCGCCAGCGTGTCCTTGCATGTGGCCTTGCTGACTTTGATACTGTGCCCAGGTGAGGAACCCAACGTTTTCTTCCAACATGGCGGCCTCTTCCACGGCCGAGATTGTCATGCTCGACAGTTGCACGAGGATCTTGCCAGCGCGCTGCTGAGGCCTTTGTCCCTGGCAGCATTTTGAGCCATGTCCCTGAGGCCGCAGGGAGCTGCGAGAGCTTTGGGCAGTTGCGGGGCCGGTGAAAACCAAGCTCAAGCAACACAAGGGGGTAACATGATGGACCACTGCCACGGTCGTATAAGCGAGACCTTGGGATAAAAGTAGCAACCTGGTCTTGGGGCTTTACGCCTTCATTTCCATCGCCCGTTGAAGTCGGAGCTCATGCGTTTCACATATCGTCCCTCGTAGCGCGTGCTGGACGTGTTCAGCAACACAATGGGGCTCTAGTCTCGATGAGCTCCCTCTCTTTACTTTCTACGTGATCACCCCGTACGTCAGTCGATTATTAAAGCTGGCCATGTTCTGGCTGGGCAAATGTTCTCGAGTGGGATTCTCGTCTGTCCACGTACTGATCCTGGGACTTCCGCTCTTTGTACGCAATGCGGCTGTCGTATTTGGGTTACTTGGTGGCCGCTATCTGGCAAACAGTGGCTGTAGTCGCTCAGATCCATCGTTCCGTCCTTCTTGTCGGTCGCTCTTCTCGGACCAGTGGCTCTTTTTTGCCGACAAACATGGACAGTTCTTTGCTCTCTGGCGCTGTATCTACGAGATTATGGACGACTGTTCCCACGCCTCAAGAATCCATGCCCCCAGTATCTTCGCCGACAATGAGTTCCAGCGTCGAGCTGCTCAACGTCACGACCGCCTCCGACACATTGAACAAACGGCAAGACGTGACCTTTGCGTCTTTTACAGAGCACAACCGAGTTTGTAATAACGAGAAGGATTTCAAGGGCCACGCAGACATCAACCCAGCGATGCAGTACGAAGGGTGCTCGAGATTTTGCAAATCTGAAAAGGGAAAAGTGACCTTGTCCCGAGAGCTCCACGGAAACCCCCCTTACCCCGCAGCCCGCTATCGACACAAGGACAAGAACGGCATCAACCACGACTTCAAGGTTGAATGGAAACGAGGCTGCAAAACAACCCAGGAGTTCCAGAGTGTCCTAGGGCCTCTGGGAATGCCGCCGGATGGCCCTGGTTGCGTCGACCTGATGCGTGCAAACTATGAGAAATGTAAGGTCAAACCTTTCCAGCGCATATGTTTGTTCCGACGATCAGGCGTGACTGACGATGCGTACTGCTTAGGTTATAACGGTGGTGTTGGAGGTAGCATTCAAGTGGGATGTCTGGTTTTCACTTACGACGGCGGACGCGGAGGGATGTTCTGATTCGCTGAGGTACCTAGGAGTGCAGAGGATATTCTCCGGTCGGAATGTCTCAGTCTTCGCTGCTCTTGGGCTTTTGTCGACTTGGAAGAGATCTGTGCGTTTACCTCTAGTTTCTTTCTCTGGACATTTCTCATTTTAATCAACACTGAAGGTTTGGCCCCATGCTTACGGGGGCGAGAAGCCTTGAATTTGATCACTATGCGCACTTACTATCTGTACGAGAAGTGTTTCCTTGGCAGAGTAACCTGATCAACATGTGTCCCGGACGATGAGGTTTCCCATCCAGGGCAACTTTCGCGAGCCTCCAATCAACATTTCCATTCCGCGAAAGTCTCATCAAACAGAAAAAGTGACGTAAACCATTACCAAGTATTGTTATCACATGCAGAAAATGCTATTGGAATGTGGGAGGTTTCTTGTAGTACAACGAGCTTACCAACTTCTCCCGTTTTAAGCTGAGAATTCATACGCCTAAGCGCATCATGTTAGCTCCGAGTGTGCGTTCCGGTCAATAGATTATCAAAGAGAACCTACCAGGTCCTGCCATGCGACTCCAGCGTACGTGCAACCGCTCGTACCGTAGTGCGTGAAGCCTAGCTTCTGGTAATAAGCCACAAGGTTGTCATAAGTCAGAATCGAGATCCTGTCTGCTTGGCCGTTTCGTCTCATGTGCTCAATGTACGCGACCATGAGCTTCTTTCCGAACCCGGATCTTTGCTGGGAGGGTAGCACAGCAAGCGCATGTAGCCCAATCGTTTTGCCTTCGGGCTTGTGGCCAACATCGTGCTGCGTAGAAGGGTCGGTCTTCCAGGTCGGCGGGAAGTCCATGTCCTCGTCCTTGATAAATCGGGTGGTAGCCTTGGTGGCCAGTACGTGGGCAACGAGCCTATCGTTGCTTGGTGCATCGGGGGCAGGAGTAAGGACGGGGACCTGTGCTTGATTCTTCACGGCATTAAAGTCCGCCGTCGCTTCTGGGACAAAAAGACCAAGACAGAGCTCGGGACACACACTCAGTCTATACTCGATCTGTGTGGACGATTGTCAGGCGAAAACAGGGAAACATGTGATGGGCTCGATGTCTTTGAGATGCAGGCGAGGCGCATAACTAGGTGGCCAGGGGAGCTTGGGAGAGTTTGGGCACGTACTGCTTCACGGCTAGCTGCAGTGGACGGGGTGAAGGCTGCAGCCTCGACCGCAGCTGACTGATCGAGGTCGCGGATCGACAAGGGCCGAATGTAGGCTGACATGATTGGAAGCGGTTGGTTGGAAGATTTGTGGCGGGCAGAGTTGATAACTTGAGGTGATGTTGAAGGAGGAAGATGCCTTAAGAACCCACGAGTGTCTCAAACGTTTGAATCTGCGAGTAATAATGGATCCACTTGACGCCGTAAGGGCGTGATTGACAAGTGAACTTGACCAAAGTACCTATCCTGGTACGCTGACTAATAGAGAGTTATGTAAA
Source organism: Colletotrichum brevisporum (assembly GCA_030770045.1). Lineage (NCBI taxonomy): Eukaryota > Fungi > Ascomycota > Sordariomycetes > Glomerellales > Glomerellaceae > Colletotrichum > Colletotrichum brevisporum. The sequence goes on from JAUGSI010000002.1 coordinate 100,047, forward strand.
TTGTCGCCTCAGAGTCGACATCTACGATTGTTTGTCGGAATCATACCGGAAACCGCAACTTAGACGTAGAGGCTAGTTGACTTAGCTGACATTGGATTGTGTCGTACACGGTACGCTTAGTCACTTCGCGCGCGCGGGTAGCCAGATGGGATGGTGTTGAGCAGGTACATGAACGTACATAAGCACAATGCTGTAATTGCAGGTACCCAACCTCGTAGGTCCGGTTCGCTCAGGCACTGTCACTAACATCATGCCCACGCGCGGGCGATAAGCCGTCTTACGTGTACGGAGTAGCTGGAATCTTATTGATACCAACACTAATGTCATACCGGCGGTTCAGATGCTTAGTAAGTCGTGCGCGCTTCATTATCGTCTTTGTAGTTGTAGCAAACAACCGAACATTGAGGCTATCTCATTAGGGTGTTTCGCGACGCCGAAACACTCTAGCACAGATTGAAGTACACACCAGGGGTTGTACAGATAGTCGAGTTTCCCTTCTCAGATGACGAAAATGAAATATTTGAGACAGTCAGTTCTATCTATCTCAACAGGCTTCCCCCTGTTTCCAATGTCCAGCATCAAGGCCTTTGTTGTCGCCGGTGCAACGGGCCGACAAGGTGGCGCAGTTGTCGACGCCTTAGTGACGCACCCAGACTTTGAAATTCAACCATCTCAGATCTATACACTGTCTCGCCAGCCAGAAGGGGCCGGAGCCGAGGCACTGAGAGAGAAATACGACGGCATTCGTATCATCTCGGGAAATCTGAATGAGCCAACGGCCATCTTTCAACAGCTCGGGGATGACGCCTTGCGCCACACTGCAGTCTTCCTCGCTCAAGCTCATGGTCCAACGGAGATGTCGGACGCAACTGCATTTATCGACGCTACCGCCTCTCATAAAGTACCGTACTTTGTTTACTCATCCGTCGACCGTGGCGGTCGCCAGCTTAGCGACGAAGACCCTTCCTATAGCAAGACGTTTTCAGACAAATATCTCATAGAGCAGCATCTGAGGCGTGTGTGTGCGTCGAGTCGTTCCACAGCAGCTCCGATGGAATATACTATCATCCGCCCTACTTGGTTCGCGGACAACGCGCGGTGGGGATCTGCGGGACAGCTATGCATGACTGGCTGGAGAGAGAACATGCGGGGAAAGAAGATGCAGGTGACGGTAACGAAGGACATCGGGAGATGGGCTGCCGAAGGTCTTATCAGACCCGACCGGACGAGCATCAGAAACCAAGCCGTCTCTATTACCAGCAACGAGCTCAGCTTTAAGGGAATAGACGGAATCTTCAAGCGCCACACGGGGAAGGGTGTTCCAGTCACATTCGCGCTTCTTGCGCGAGGAGTTATCTGGATAGTGAACAACTTGAACACCATGTTCAGGTTCATCGGAACGAACCTAGGGCGCCGACATTCTTGGGCTCAGCAGCAAATTCAAACCAACTTTGGTTGTGGGATGTTGTGATGTGTGCCGTGTCCATCGTATCTGTAGCGAATCTGAATTGAGCGGCCAAATGCGAAGTGCGGCTATGCTTGTGACTGCTGCGCTGCGCAGCAGCGTGATTGGGAATCAAAACTTGCTTTGGCCGCGTTGGCTATTGCATCCAGGCAACACACACGGAGAAGTGCATATGCATGCAGTGGCCATCACGCCTCGTCACAATAGCGGGGTACTGCGTCGGGCTCCAGACACCATTCATTCTAAATTAAGAAAATCGCTCACAAGGCCCGCGCGCGTCAACAGGCAAACTCACGTTAGAAACGGAGGTGGAATTGCACCAATAACATGTGACCTTGTAGCCTACGATGGACAAGTTGTTTAATGCCTATCCGTACAGCCCTCACCATTGCCAAAGGGACGCCGCGATCAAGGTACCCCTCATTGGGCCTCTATATAAGGAAGCAAATCTACACATAGCTATTCTAACCAAACTACGTCCCTCAATCAGCAAGCCTATAGCCTTCATTTTTAACTCCTGCAAATCCTTATCTATACCAACATCACGCTCAGAATGCCACCCCCAGCCATTCGATGTGTAAAAGAGGGCTGCGATAGTTGGGCTGAAAGCGGCTCACGCTACTGTACCGCCCGTATGTATCCTTCTTAGCACAAAGCTTTCCACATTCATACTGACATCTTTACTTAACGAAGACAAGTAGCCAAATCTTGACTCTGTAATGTTGTGGACATGAGAATAGCTTAATACGGGTTCGGAAGAAGAGACTTTAAGCTGTATTTCATGTAGTTAAGAACGTCTTCATACTTGGAATACATCCCTCTCACAAACCGAATGTCCTGCCTGTATGTTGTTCTTAGCATAGTTAGCGTCCTAATAGGCAGCGACCTGAGGCCATGATGAGTCATCTTGAAACATAGCCGAGTACCCGTATAATAACGCACACATCTCACCTCAACCCCACCAACACAATGCAACTTTCCACCAAGCCAGGCTTCTTCCCGCTCACCAACATTCCAACAAAATGCCCATGTGGATGTGTGATTTCGAAGCGTGCGGTCGACCTGGTGTCCGCAACCTTGGCGACTGCGTGCTTTGCAACCGGCATTTATGCTCCAAGCATCTCCAAAGACCATTCCATCAGTGCCCGGTGTGGGAGGTATGGTCGGAATTCCTCCTGACGTGTCTTTTTAACTAAGTGTTTTGCTAGAATGCAACTGCCTATGATCCTGCTGCCCGTCTGGCCGAGGAACGCGAACTCGAAACGCTGGTCGCAAAGATCAACACCTCAGCCCTTGCAGCCCGAGCCAGCCAGTTGCGCCTAGGGGTTTCCTGTCACATTCCTTCGCTACTTCGTGACAGAGCTACGCGAAGTTCTGTAATGGGCGGTATGAATTATCATGTTGAAATTGTTTTCGACGACGGAATCAGATGGATCGCCCGTATCCGCAGGTTCAACGCTACATCTCCGCCAGCAAAACTTCGGGACTACATCATCCAGAGCGAGTTCGCAACGCTCAAATTCCTTGAGAAGACGGGCGTGCCTGCCCCTCAGGTGTATGACTTTGCATTGGAGCATGCAGATAATCCGGTGGGGGTTGGCTATATCTTGATGGAGAAGTTACCGGGAAAGTCTTTGAGGTGGTCCGTCGCGACCCCGGAACAACGGAAGAACATCATGCATCAACTTGCTGATGTATTTGTCCAACTTCATCAGCACCCATTCGAACTCATCGGCTCCCTCGACCGGCCTGGTGACACTCACATCGGCGCACTCGCTCGAGAATCGCTCACTGACTTCGCGGAATCTGGTATACACGCAGTTGGGCCGTTCTCCTCTCTGGAGGCATACCACCAATCCTCACTTCAACTCATCCTGGATTTGATTGTTCGCGACGAGATATACTCACAACGCCCGGTAGATGCCTACCTCATCCACAGGTTTCTTTTCGACCTGATCCCCTTCGTGTTAACCTCCCCCGTGCTAGATGATCAGAGATACTACCTGAAGCACGCTGACGACAAGGGTGATCACATTCTTGTGGATGATGATTTCAACGTCACCGGAATCATTGATTGGGAATGGGCCCATACCGCCCCGCCATCTCACGCATTCAACTCCCCGGTTGGCTTTTTGCCAGTCGCAGAATTTTACAACGGCGTCAACAATCTGGGCGACGACGAGATCACCTTTGCACGGCTGCTTGAGGAAAAGGGCCGCCATGATCTAGCTCAGTGCGTTCGTCATGGTCGGTTGCAGCATAGATTCGCGTTCTGCTGTGGGTACGATCTGGCAGACTGGAGTGGGTTTCAAGGGTTGTTCCAAGGGCTTCGAGACGCTGTGAAAGTAGACGAGGGTTTGGCTTGGGACGACTGGAAAGACGCTGCATTGCGTCGATACAAGAACGACACTAAGCTGCAACGACTTTTGTCCAAAGATACGGACATCCCCGAGTAGCATGACTGCTTCGATCAAAAAGCTCATTAGCACTGTGCCCCCGTACTATGTTAGAAATAGATACGTCCATTTCTTCTCTCGATGCTAATCTGAATCATCAAACCGTTTATAGTGCAAATATGCGCTATATATAACGTAAATTTTTTAGCTATATTACACTGATGTCTCCTCCTCCTCCTCCTCCTCCTCCTCTCTCCCTAAGTGCCTTCATGTAACCTATTATCAGCTTTTCCCATCCTCTTTATCATGGCCGCTTTGCCCTCTGAGAGCTGGGAAACCGCCCCATTCCCGACCAGATCTTCCAGGCCTCACCTCATTCCAAACGACTCGGGGATGTATTACCCAACCTGGCTTTGGCCTGTCGGCATCACAGGTCTTCTGGTAATCATTCGATTCATGGTTCAACTGATCGATCGACTACATTTCCATCTCACGACACCAGCCCGTCCTCTGGCCCTCTACAAACGCAAAGGGCTCGATCCAACATACGCGCTGGTGACTGGAGCCAGTGCCGGAATCGGTTATGGCATCGCCAGGTCACTTGTCAAGAACGGGTTCGGTGTCATCTTGCTCGGCCATGTCGAAGACGAGCTTGCTAAGGCCAGTGTGCAGCTCATGTCCTTGCGTGCAGGCGCCGCCGTAAAAACCATTGTCATGGACGCAAGGACCGCAACAGTGCCGGAGATGAAAGCCGCCATCCAAACTACGATCGAAGACGCTGGCTTGCAAGTCTCCGTCCTTGTCAACAACGTAGGCTCAAACCCGGTCGAGTTTCCCCCGTTTCGCGCCCTGTCAACATATTCCGCCGAAGATGTCGACAACTGCATAGATCTCAACGCTAGGTTCATGGCCCGGTTGACGAGCATGATGCTGCCGATCCTTCGCAGACGATCTTTAACCGGTACCACATCAACCGCCAGTCAACGCTCGCTGGTGCTGAACATCAGTTCCGGCGGAATGATTGGGAGTCCATGGCTGGTCATGTACAGCGCGACTAAAGCCTTTAACTGGTCCTTCAGCATCTCACTGTCACGAGAATTGCAGGCGAGCGAGGAAACAAAGCATGTGGACTCGCTCTGTGTCGTTCCGGGGGACGTACGGAGCCAGGGGAACAGCGTGTTGGTCTTGAAAGGGTCGCCGGACTCGGAGACGTTCGGCAATATCATCGTCAATAAGGTCGACGGAGCAATTGCCCGAGGATGGCGAGAGGTGGTGCCGTATTGGCTGCACGACCTGCAGATTTGCTTACTGCATCTGATTCCCGAGGGCACCAGGACGGCTGCCCTTGTCGACGTCATGGGTAGAAAGCGGGACGCATTCAATGCAGTATACAGCAAATCCGATTGAGCATTGAGCAGTTACACTAGTCTACCATTGTATCGACTCTTTCTTTCCATCAGCGGTCTTCTTGCAATTATCACATGATCCGTTGCAAGCCTTTGCTGCTTGCAGCTGCAGGGGAGATCCCTGGATACCGCGCTGCTCCCCGGGGGTCAGGGTGATGCCAAAGACCTTCTCGAGGACGTCAATGCGGCTTTCCTCGGTAGTGCATGTTTTCAAAGTGTGGGTTCTCCCTCCCAGATTGTCCTTGACAGTGCCGTTGACCAGCATCTGCTTCCCATAGATGTCCTGCTCGTCGGGTTCCGACGAATCCTTGGGCCTCCGCAGAAACTTGACAACAAGAAGGTTCTTGACCTGGTTGCTGTCTGGGTGGGTGGCCATCCAATGATTGACGACGCCCCAATCAGGTTGCAGAAATTCGACTTCGGTGAAGGCGTAAAACGAGTTCCAGTCCTGATCCTCGCCGTTGCGGTACTGGTAAATCCAGAGCTTGCTGGACTCGACACGGTGGGCTTGCGAGGGCAGCCAGTCGCGCACCAGACGGATTTGCTGGGTTCCGAGGTTTTGGTGAACGAGGTCCTCTACCAGGGGCATTGGCTTCGTGGCGCCATCGCCACCAAACGCAACATCGGAGTGGTACTTGGAGCCGTCTGAAAATGTCACGATGTTGACAATGTGGCCCCTGCGGCGTGTCCCGTGTCAGAGTCAGATGTGACGCATTGGATGTGGAGCGGGTCGGTGGCCTCGATGTGATTGTGATATTGGAGGTGAGATGAGATGGGTGAGGTGCATGTGATTAGAGGTCAGATGAGGTGTTTATGTTAGGTGCCTTACCAACCGGGAAAGTCCCCTTGTGGGACTCCTTGGATCCTTGGCCGAGTTCTGACGCCGGCAGTGTAAGCATCGAAGCCCAGTGCGCGCAGCATGTGGTTGTAGAGAATGGCAACTTCCATGCAGAAGCCTCCTCGGCCGCGGTTGTTGGTGACGATTTTCTGGAATAGGCGTTGGGGCTCAAGGTCGATCTCGTGGGACGGGTTGTAGTGCAGCGACAAGTTCTCGTACGGCAATGTTGAGATGGTGTGCACGTGAAGAACGGTCAACAACTGCAACGAGGGCGGCGCATGACGAAAGGCGGCGGGAACGCCAATATGGTCAAGGAATTGAGTCAACTGCTCCGTGGTATAAGCCGAGACCGCCATCTTTGCTGTTGTTGTTGACGTTGGCGTTGACTTCGCCGTTGAGGGCTAGAGATGGATTGAAAGGACACCAAAAAGGAGGTTGTCTAATGAATGGCGCCATTCTCAGGTGGTCTCATGCCTGCTCAATCTCCATTGTCCCGGCTGCGCTGCGCTGCACTGCTTGGCTTTCCCGCCTTATCGGAGATAGAACCGACTCCTTATCGTCCGAATGCTCGGATGACACGCCGCAGCAACATCTCGGCTCGTAGGTAGTAGGTAGCCTGTAATAGAAGTAGGCACCTAGTGTGGGTAGGTAGCAGTCGTGGTTGGGGAATTACCACAAGGTATTTTCATTAGTGATGCGACCGTCTACGGATACCTGCGTGTTGGTACCTGGCCTGGGTCTGGGTGCCTGGAACTCGGGAGATGCTGCTTTAGCACCGAGCAAGTCCGATGATCGGGAGGCGCAGACATGGACACACCTGGGCAGTGTATCCGTACCTGATCCAGATCAAGATTTAGTGGACCGTTAGCAGTGGGGCTGTTTTACGTGTCCTTAAAACAGGCCGCACCACGCTGTGCCAGGCCCCTAGAGACCACTGTAGTGTAGGTAAGATCCCAATGGACACTAACCAGAAGAGGAAATAGCCGAGGCACATTCTCGCGTGCGCGCGTCATGACACCGCCCCAATTGGCCCCTGATTCGATTTTTAGACTTCTCATGCAACCGACCGGGCCGAGGAACAGGAAGTCCCGTCTGCAAAATCCATTTCATCTATCACGGCAGTGTTTGCGTCTCTTGACTATAACCTCCATTCTTCCCCAGAAAGTACCTGTTGTGAGGTATCCTGACGTCTCTCCATCTCCCCGGAATCCCCTCCAGTCTTGCTCCACCGCCTCCGCACTCGCATCCCCAGACTTGATCCCACCTCACCCAACCTTACCTCACTTCACTTCACTTGACCTCCTCATCTCGCCTCATCTCAACCAGCCAAAATGCCCAACACCCCGGATTGGGTAAAGAAACTCGAGCCTTCCGGGCCTCAGGGCTCGGAGCTCCTCGCCCAGGAGAGGGCCAAGTCCAACCTCAACATCGACCAGCTCGCAGAGTTCATGTTCACGCGCGAAGCTCTGGAGCGCAACGAGAGGATACTCAACATCCTGAAAAATGAGCCCGTTTTCGACAAGACACAAAACTACTTCCGCGGTCGTGAGTCCCGCATCGAGGCTTCGCTGGCCCGTGGCAAGCGTCTCTTCCAGCTGAACAAGGAGCACAACTGGTCCCAGGAGGAGTACCACGTCGCCAACGACCTCATCAGCGAGCCCACCCCGTATGGCCTGCACGCAAGCATGTTTCTTGTCACCCTTCGCGAGCAGGGCACCCCGGAACAACACAAGCTTTTCCTCGAACCCGCAGAGAACTACGAGATCATCGGATGCTACGCCCAGACCGAGTTGGGCCACGGCTCCAATGTTCGCGGTCTTGAGACGACGGCCACCTGGAATGCCGCCGACAAGACCTTCGTCATGCACTCTCCTCACCTCACCGCTTCCAAGTGGTGGATTGGCTCCCTGGGCAAGATGGCCACCCACGCCGTCGTCATGGCCCAGCTGATCGTCAATGGCAAGGCCCTGGGTCCCCATCCCTTCGTCGTGCCCATCCGGGACAGGCAGACTCACGAGCCTCTCCCCAACGTTCACGTCGGTGATATCGGCCCCAAGTTTGGCTACAACACCATGGACAACGGTTTCCTGCTCCTGAACAACGTCAAGATCCCCCACAACCATATGCTCGCCCGTTTCTCCTCCATCGACCCGGCCACGAGCAAGTACACCCGCCCGGCCAACCCGTCTCTCGTCTACGGCACCCTCACATGGGTCCGGTCGAACATCGTTCTCCAGGCCGGCTCTGTCCTTGCCAAGGGTGTCACCATCGCTACCCGTTACTGCGCTGTTCGCCGCCAGTTCCAGGACCGTGACGCGCCTGCCAACGAGCCTGGTGAAAACCAGGTGCTCAACTACACCATGGTTCAGATCCGACTGCTGCCGTTGCTGGCAGCCACCTTCGCCCTCCACTTCACCGGCCGTGGCATGATCAACCTCTACAACGAGAACAAGAGGCGGATGAGCGCCGCCGCCGGCAAAGGCAACGACGCTGCTCGCCGCAACCCCGGACCCGAAGAGCTGAACCCTGGCACCGACCTGCTTGCCGATCTGCATGCCACCTCTTGCGCTCTCAAGGCCTACGGTTCCACCGTCGCCGGTGAGGGTCTCGAAGTCTGCCGTCGTGCTTGTGGAGGTCACGGCTACTCCTCCTTCAGCGGCATCGGCTCATGGTATGCCGATTACCTGCCGACTCTGACCTGGGAGGGTGACAACTACATGCTCACCCAGCAGGTCTCCCGCTATCTGCTCAAGTCTGCCCGTGCCGTCCTGAAGGGCAAGGCTGGAAACAACGACACCACCAGAATCCTTACCGAGTTCCTGCGCCGCCGCGACATTGGTGCCGCGTTCGACGTGATTGGCTCCGACGAGGACCTCGTCGCTGCTTTCGCCTGGCGCGTGTCTTTCCTGACCTTTGAGGCTCTCCGCCACAGAGACGAGGACAAGCAGCCCTGGAACAGCCTGCTTGTTGACTTCTGGCGCCTCAGCACCGCTCACGCCCAGTACATGGTCGTCAAGAACTTCTACCAGGCACTCAACGATAAGGCCACGACCGATCAGCTGGACAAGGACACCGTCGGCCTGCTGCACAAGCTCTTCAGACTGTACGCTCTGCACACACTGGAGCGTGAGGCCAGCGAGTTCTACAGCTCCGCGGCTGTCACGGTGCGCCAGATCACGCTGGCGAGGACGAAGGCGGTCATGAAGCTGCTCGAGGAGATCCGCCCGCACGCCATTCGCCTGGTCGATGCCTGGAAGTTCGATGATTGGGTGCTCGACAGCAGCTTGGGTCGCCACGACGGCAAGGTCTACGAGGACATGTTCAAGCGTGCGAGCGAGGACAACCCGCTTAACAGCGTCGTCTTTGACCCCTACCCCAACAGCAAGGTTCTGTTCAAGAAGGACGAGAGGAAGAACCTCCGGAGCAAGTTGTAAGACGACGGCGACCTGTGTGATATAATCGGAAATCTGAAAGCAAGGGCTAGCTTCATGTTTGATAGACTATAGATACTGTACTTAGAGGATAAAGAGAATGGTTTAATGACAACTAGTGCTACCTTCTACCAAACAACCTATTGTTCGTGTCGTCATATGACAATGCAATCCGCAGTCGGCAAATATCCTCAACCATCTCTTCTGTGTTTTCCGGCTCGAGAGGATACCCTCCTTCGGGTTGTTGGTTAACTTTTCAACCTCCTGATCACAACTTGTCGACTTACTCAAGCTCTTTCCCACACTTTTCCCGGCTGTGGGGAGTTTGGTGCGCCTACCGAAGATGTCGGTTCTCTCTGCTACCTCACTCAATAGTTCAGCTTTCGTCTCCGGTCTTCGAATCACTTGGCGCTCATAGTTGTGCTTGAGATATCAGCTGTGGTTACTGTGCTCTTGTCCGACGGCCTGCGGCGGCGACTTTGAATCACTCCCCAACTTACCTCCCACTTCTCACTCCATCTCGTCGTTGGTGATGGATTTGTCGGCTTGCCATTCTTTCACAGCTCAATGTTCACTGAGTTGCAGGCAATCAGGCAGTACCAGAAGGCTTTACGCACAGAGAAGCGTGGGCTTCGGTTGGCCTGTAGCGGTGAACCCGACGCTGGAATTCGGCTCAACTAGGCTGCGAGAGCCCCAGTGTCCAGATCCACTTGATAGGTGACCAAGGCTGGAGGTAAAGAATGATTCATCATCAGAAGCTCTTTTCGCGGAAGAATAGAATAGGCCGCACCAGTTCAGTCGAAGCAATCTGTCGGAGACATCTCATTATTGAAACTAGAGAAACTTCTGCCGCTCGCGGAACAGTGTCTCATTGCAATACCAGCCGATGAGGTCACGGAATAATGAGTCGAGCGTTTTGGACTTTGTGATAATTGCACGTACATCGTCGCACTGCCATGTAAGTATACATGTATCCTAATATCCTTGTCCTAGTTCCTGGCATCATGATCCGTCTTGGTGATCCTCTAGCATATCCGTCATATATCTACTTTGCATAAACCACTCGCCCAATTGAGAAGCTTGGCTCCTGCTGGCCGACGTTGATTGGTCCGCGTACAAGTTCCCAAACTGACCGCTTTCCATCTCAAGTCTTGGCTGTACATGAGAGGATGCATCACCGCCAGAAGTTGCGAAGCAGTCCGACATGCCTTCAGCCGACGCCAGGTCTGGTTGAGGAACAAAATGTTCGAATGGAGCCAAGGACGAGATTTCCGTCCATGGAACAGGAACTCCTGTCGTTGCTGTCTCCTGGTATATCGCCCCGAAAGAAATATCTGGGGCCGTCGACGTGGCTCGAGACTTCAATTCGATGTACTTGAGGGCGGCGGTGTACAGCGGCTTGATTGTCCTCAAAAGCCGAGAAGCACTAAAGGTATCTTGGTCTTGGCCGGCTTCGAGCGAAGCCACCAGCAAGCCCAGAAGTTCAAGTTCGGCGACGTTCAATGTCCAGACCGCATTGCAAAGAATCACAAAGAACGGAACAAATGTCGACGACAAAAGCGTCCTGTCTTTTGTCAGCAGGGCGATCATCGTGGGACTCGGAATCGGTGGTTGAGGAACAAACCAGTAGATGCTCAGGTCGAAAAGATGGATTTGGTGCGATTCAATCAACGACATGCCCTTGGCATGCTCGGCAAGGGCCTGTCTGGCCGTGTCGATACACTCGTCGCAGAATGGAGCGTTGTCAGCAGAAACACCGCGGTAAATCAAACACATCAGAGAAAGATTTGACACCTTATCACACTGTGTAAAGAGATTGTCGAGTTTGTCCCCGACGATACGGCACCTGTCCCGCAGAAACTGCACCTATTGGCCCAGACGTCAGCTGGGCACGTCAAGTTTCGTGAATGGATTCCCAGAGCCCCGGGTTGCACCTACCTCAAATGGGGTCGAGTCCTCAATAATCGTTTTCAAATCAGAGACCAGAAGCCTCGCACGCGAGTTCCTCCGGCCTGGAGGTTGTTGCAGTGCTGCCGGGCTGTATATCTCCTCGTAAATCAGACCCTCAATCTGTGATATCCGCAGCCACTTTGGCGACAGGATACCCAAACACCCTCGCACGCAATGACCCATTCGGATGTCTTTCAATGGCACACTAAGATCGTGGTCACGCAGTGTTGATGATCGACCCAACTGCAGAGAGAGATTTTTCTCCAAGATCAACATTGCCAAGAAAAGCTTTGTTTTTTGTCGGGCGTCGGCGTCGAAGTCAAGGCCTTGTTGGCAGGCTATTTTGTGTAAGCCCATGGCCTGGCTAATGCGAGACGCCGTGCTGATATAAGTCCAAGCCACGGTGGCTTTGCATTGGCCCATGCAGTACGATGTCTGCAATGGCAACGGATGCTCTTGTCAGCATGAAAGGCAGATAACCGTTCGGTGCAACGGGTTGTTAGGGACTTACAGCCATGGTTAGAGCAAGTACCTAGTCAATAGTTGAGGGAACATGGAAAGGCAGCTGGGCCAGCACTGCATCAGCGCCCTTGCGGCATTCGACTGCATGCGCCGCGTACCGTTCTTGTATCGCAGGGTCGGAAGCGAACTGACTGCTTTGAAGAAATAACCAGTGAAGTCCAATGTACGTTATGATCCATTCAGCATTGGACGGCTGTCTGTCTGTCCCGTAGGCGTTGAGTAATTGCTCAGTAACTTGACCAACGGATTCGAACTCCATGGCCCAGAAGTATCTCATCAGTGCATTCTCTGTCGAATTGTCAGCCTCGGATGAGCTTGATTCGTTTCGTTATGAGTGGGAATCCATCACTTCACCTTTCAGCATGCGAAGACAATTCAAAGTAAGTTGTATTGGCGGCAAAAAGGGTTGCAGAAATTGATTGTTCGATGTAGGAGTGGCATAGACACTGTCTGTGGCATCAGAACCTGAGACGGAAGTGGGTTTGATGGCATTCCGAATATCCCGAATCATCAACGCCATTTCGCTATGTCGTGACATCGAAACGTCAGTGGTGACAGCATTCTCCAATACTCGCGTGGTGAAGTCCGCATGAGCAGCTAATGATGATTCGCCCTCGTATTCGATATTTTGGTGTCGCCGTAAGCCCTCGTCGACATGGATCCTTGCCTGTCGTGTTTCTCTCGCGGCAAGAAGGTCATCGCTCGGAGTCACAACGTTGGGCGTTCTCTTCGGCTCGGGCAACCCGGTGTTGGCATCTTCGAACAGGAAACATAGTTTTTGAAGCTTCTCGGCGATATCATCAATCTTGTCTTCTCTATTATCTGTTCAGTACGTGACAGAGCCACAGCCTGGAAGCATATGGCGAACTTACAGCGGACCTAGCGTGGTAGATCGGCGGTCTCGCTTCGGCCTCGCTTTGTATCCCAGATCATACGTGCACCGGGCACCTATTCGATGACATCGCGAACATGGCGATTGGCGGTCACAGCCCACCTTGTGTTTCGTCAGTCTCCCCAACTTAGTGGCGGTAGTGACCGGTCCCGACTCTGAACATGGGTCATACCTTTCGCAGGCGGCAGCTATCACACTGCCCACAGCTGTCATTAGTCACAAGCCGCCACTGAGTTCAACCCATCACAAACAATGTATCACAGACAAACGGAGGCTCGTCTCAAAGCAACAACTACCACACAATCAAATAAGAATCTTAGACTCACAGATAGCTTGTGGCGACCTGCGTGTTCCGCGGCTTCCATTGAGAATGCGGAGTCGGCGCCTGTACTTGGCCCGGCATCCGGAGTCTCCTCCATGGAATCCATCATTGATTGGTGCAACGCAAGTTGATCGCCGTGGGCAGAAAGAATCAATGAAACAATGACGAAATTAGAGGGATTTGTGCAGCGTTGAGATGCGGAGGGCCGAAAGTGCGTGATTGGAGAGGTTCTGAGTCCCTCCCATGGGACGGACACGGGGCAAACAGTCTTATACGGACGGAGAGAGTGGGGCTTGCGCGGAGTTTCGGGGGCCGAGCCTTCCGATGTCAGAGCGGTACCGTAGCGTACGGGCCCCGTGAGAGATTGCGGTTGTTTGACTGCCACTGATCAAGTTGAATCATGGATCTATGTCGACATAGGGAGGGGCTCCCCTTGAATGCGGCCGCACCCAAAGCTACGTCAGCGGACAAATTTTCAACTTTCAGTCCAGCATAGCTTGCTGGTGAAGAGATTCTCCCCCTTTTGCAGTTTCTTCCTTAAAGTTCTTGAAAACGAGCGAATTCTTTCGATACCTAGAGCCGATGCTTGGTTTCTCGGAAGGCTACAGAGCATCTCCATCCTTCAATTAGCTCCTTCAATATGTCGCGCATCATACCTCAAGACGCCGGCGCACTCGACGCTGCCGCTGCCGAGCACGAAAAGGCATCCGATCAGCACGCCATCTTCAACGATGGCCGCGCGAGCAACGCTTCTGCAGTACAAACATCAGCCGATGATCTGCTTGGCCATCTCGGATACGAAACCCAGCTGCAGCGTAACCGCTCAACGGCCCATGTGGCGTTCATGGCTTTTGTCTTGGCGGCGAATCCGTATGGTCTGGCGACCACGCTCAACTACCCCCTTATCGGAGGAGGACCTGTGAACATCATCTGGGGTTGGTTGTTGGTAGCGTTGATTGTTCTCTGCGTTGCTGCTTCCCTGGGCGAGATCACTAGTGTTTATCCAACTGCGGGAGGTAATGCAGTCCTTTACTTCCGTCTAGAACATGGCTCAACTAACTCGTGTCTATTCCAGGTGTCTACTACCAAGCCGCGATGTTGACGCCCCAGAAATACAGACCCATTGCGAGCTGGATATGCGGTTGGCTGTTTGTGGTGGGCAACATGTCCATCACCCTCTCTGTCAACTTTGGTACAGCACAATTCTTTGCCGCGTGCCTCAATGTCTTTGAATCGGAGCCGGGCAGAGGCATTTTCCCCAACGAGACATACCAAGTCTTTCTCATCTTCTGAGCCATAACCTTGCTGTGTAACATCATCTCCTCCCTCGGTAATCGTTGGCTCCCTTGGCTTGACGTGAGTCTTGATCCCGGTTCAGGGAAATTCACAGGCGAACTGATCCGTACACATAGACCGCGGCCATCGTCTGGACCTTTGTGGGGGTGTTTGCCATCGTTGTTTCAGTCCTCGTTGTCGCAAAGAATGGCCGACATCCTGCCAAGTACGTTTTCGGCCATTTCGAAACTCAATCCGGATGGCCGCATGCTTGGTCTTTTTGTATTGGACTGATGCATGCCGGTTATGCTACCTCCTCGACGGGAATGATCATCTCGCAAGTATCCCACAAAGCTGTACCAACCTGATCATGTTGCTAACATTTCAACGTTAGCATGTGCGAGGAGGTTCGCCAACCATCAATTCAGGTCCCTCGGGCTATGGTTGCCACCGCCATCATCAACGCCTTCGCCGGCCTGCTATTCTTGATACCTCTTGTCTTCGTCCTACCCGACATTCAGCACCTTCTTTCAGTTTCAGCCGGACAACCTGTTCCGACAATCATTAAAGAAGCTGTAGGATCATCAGGTGGCGCCTTTGCCTTGCTACTACCACTCGTGGTCCTAGGTGTCATCTGCGGCGTAGGCTGCACCACGGCGTCTTCGCGGTGTACTTGGGCCTTTGCGCGAGACGGTGCTATGCCCGGCTCAGGGCTATGGAGGCAGATACACCCAGCCCTTAACATTCCTCTCAATGCAATGATGCTTTGCATGATCGTGGAGCTGCTGCTGGGAGTCCTGTATTTCGGATCCCCTGTCGCATTCAGTGCCTTTTCTGGCGTAGGTGTGATTTGTTTGACGTGCTCCTACGCCACACCAATTGCGATTAGTCTTGCAACAGACCGTAAACATCTGGAAGCAGCTCAGTTTCATCTTGGGAAACTGGGTTACTTTTGTAATGTTGTGAGCATCGGTATGAGTCCATATCCCCTGATACAACTTTCTCGCTTCGAACTCATCATTATTAGGCTGGTCCCTCTTAGCAGTACCACTATTCTGCATGCCATCCCCGCTGCCGGTGACAGCAGCATCAGTTAACTACGCGCCGATGGTCTTCGTGGCTGCTACATTTATATCTGCTAGTTGGTATTTGGCATGGGGTCGCACTCATTACACTGGTCCTCCTACCAACACTTGAAGTCGATTGATGAACCATTATTCGCCTCCAAACAGCCATAGCTTTATATTTGGAATGTCGGGATTGTGAATGGTGTATGGGCGCAGTGGTTACAGAAAGGTGTCAAGAGTGAAGCTCAGTGCTATCTCAAATGGTCCAAAAAATCTGTCGCACTGGGAAACTTCCTTCGAGGATTAGTTATCCAAAATTCAACATCTCTTGATGGCAATAACAATAATTCCCATTCGCAAAGACCCTGAGATCAAGGTTTGGAGTGGAAGTAGTACGCAAGGCCAAACCCTGCACGTAGTAGGCTGCTTTGGTAGTGGAAAGGCTTGCATTCTGGGCGACGTTTCACCGAGCCAGGCCAATCATACGAGACTGGTATTGCATTACACACGTGCATCTGTACTGCATCCCGCGGGCACCGTTGGGGTGGCGGGTGGCGTAATACGACCTGGGCCGTCATTGTCAGTCGGAGTTTCGGAGACGGAGGTCTGGCCTTGTAAAAGGTCAGTAGGATAGGCCACAGCAAGTAAAGCTCCCGCTGCTTAGCGATGGATGCCTCGTTGAACACCAAGATTAGCTGCGATACACTAAGGATCCTCGTACTGGGCCAAGGCTCGATGGGGTTGACCCATCACCGGGAGACACCGCAACCTCCCGTCAAATGCCGACAGACAGACATTCTTCCATGACTGCCGTGCTTGAGACATATAAAAGGTCTTACATCAGAACTTAATAAGGGAGAAACGTTTTGTGATCAAATCTACTCAGACTCACATCTGTTCGAAATCATTTTACGCGGGCACAGACAGCTCTTCCAGCGCACTCTATCTTCTACATCCGAAATCATGTCATCTTCTCTCTTCGATTCCGGCTACGTTTCGGCGCTGTTGTGCATCGTTCTTACTGCGGCGCCGATACTGTTCTATTCGATATACGCCCAACCGAAACCTCACCTCGGGATCCCAATCGCTGGGTTTGATGACGGTGGATCATTCAACGATCTTAACGAGGCCCGGAAGCGATGGCTGGAAGATTCTCGAAGCATCATCCAACGGGGACTACAGAAAGTAATGAAGCCTCTTCAAAAGTTATTTGCTTTGCACTAATCAGCTCTTTAGTTCTCTGGGTGCTTTCAAGTAATCACACCTTCGGGCCCGAAGATTATCTTACCGGGAAGGTTCGCGGATGAAATTCGGAATGAAAACCATATGAGCTTCACTGCGGCTACCAGCCAGGTATGTCTGACCAAGTTTCATCCTTCCCAAGATAGCTTATCGCCATTCTTAACCCAGACTCCGAGAGACTTGCCAGCTGACAATTTGACTCTCAGGAGTTCTTCGGCAATTATCCCGGATTCGAGATCTTTGCCGCCGGGGATATTAATCACATTGTGGTCGACATGGTTAGAGGCAGACTAACTCAATCTCTCAGTAAGCTCCATTGTAATTTGATTCGAGATCGGATCTTGCTGACGGGATTATCAGACTTCATCACTACCGAACTGGCTGATGAGACAGCAACAGCAGTCGACCAGCTGTTCGGTAAGCCTACAGGTAAGCTTCAACCACTGCGGATCGCTTGAATACTTCAAACTGACATCAAGTAGTTTGGCAGGATTGTCAGTTCAAGCCGCTGCTTCTTCAGCTCGTGGCGCGCGTTTCTTCCAGAGTCTTTGTAGGCCCAGAGCTATGCGCAAACGACGATTGGTTGGACGTATCCGTCAACATCACAGTGCATGCCATAGTGGCAGTCGGTGCCCTGGCCCAGTGGCCTTCCTACCTCCGACCTGTGGTTCACCGATTCCTCCCAGAAGTGCGTAAGCTCAAGGAAGAGATGTCTCGAGGCCGCAAAATCCTGAAGCCGATCTTCCAAAAGAGACGAGAAGAGAATCGGCTGGCCCGAGATGCTGGTGAGAAGGCTTCGAAGATAGCCGACACGGTTGGCTGGCTCGATGAGTCGTCCAAGGGTCGTTCTTACGATGATGCTCTTGCCCAGCTAGGACTCTCCTTTGCCGCCATTCATACGACCTCGGAAATGATCAGCGGAGTCGTGAGTGATTTATGCGATCATCCTGAATGGCTTGATGCATTGCGGGAGGAGATGTCTGCAGCGATCAAGGCACACAGCTGGTCTAAGAAGGCACTGCAATACATGAGACTCACTGACAGCTTCATGAAGGAGTCTCAGCGCCATCACTTTGGTGATGTTGGTGAGTTCGGCTGCTGAGATAATGTGACGAGGACTTTTACTTACTCTTGTTTAGCTGCAATGCAACGTGTGGCATCAGAGAGTCTCCAGCTCTCCGATGGAACCCGAATCCCCAAGGGAGCTTTCACCATGGTCGCGCTCGACAGGATGAATGACAGCTCTATCTTCGCAGACCCCTCTGATTTTAACCCGCGTCGATTTCTCGACATGCGACAGCAGCCGGGACAGGAGAACAAGTGGCAGTTTGTTACTACTAGCCCCTAACATCTTGCTTTTGGCCACGGAAAGCACTCTTGCCCCGGTCGCTTCTTTGCCTCGAATGAGATCAAGGTGATCCTAGTGTATCTGGTAATGAAGTATGACTGGAAATGGAGTGCCGGTGGTCGCAAAGCAGAAGTCCACGGTGGTCTTGGGAATGAGGCAGACCCCACCGCGACGGCAACGATTAGATTGAGGGATCCCGAGATTCCACTGTGAGCGCTGCAGGGACCTGTTTATGGATATTTTGGTGATCCCGCCAAAGTACCATAAGATCCCTGAAAGCAACTACAAAGCAAAAGGTCATCAACGAAGGATTCACGGATGGACAAATGGGGAATATCTTGGATTAGAACAGCCAGACAACTTATGTATAATCGACTCAAGTATTCCACAGTGTTATTAGACAATTTCATGCTCATCAAGATGACGGCTGTTGTATCACGACTAATCCCACTGTTTGACGATACATTGCGGTGCATTGAAAGAATGCTGCCAGATATGCCGGTTCTGATACATCTTGGGGCGCCAGAATAAGACTTATTGTAGGCTCATGACTTTTCTGACAGACAAATCAATCCCTCAGTGATACTCAGAATGTAGGTAGTGTGCCCAGGTTTGTATATTCTATCTTTAACAGCATGCAATATGTGAGTCGTTAGCTGGTGACAGTGCCTCCGTTTCAACTCCATTAGAATTTCAAATAGCTGTTTGAAGAGAGTGCGGTTGGAGCAATCAAATTGCATCTTCGCAGACTTGTGTGACAGAGTACGTTCCCTTGGGGACCTTAGCC
Organism: Colletotrichum brevisporum; assembly: GCA_030770045.1. NCBI lineage: Eukaryota > Fungi > Ascomycota > Sordariomycetes > Glomerellales > Glomerellaceae > Colletotrichum > Colletotrichum brevisporum. The sequence continues at coordinate 118,988 of JAUGSI010000002.1, forward strand.
ACCGTGTTATATCCAGATCGTTCGTTGTGCACAGTTTTTAACTTGGGCCGCAAATTAGCAGAGCCCATCAGGTCGATCTTTCCGTCGTTCGCTCCGTGGTATGGGCGAAGATGCCGCAGTTGTGTCGCGCGGTTCCCGTGTTTTCCGGGCCCGGGATAGCGGAGCTGTCCAAAGCACTGGTCGGTCGGCCTGTCCGATTGTAGTCCGCGGGGTTTCGCAGCCCCGAGAGCCTCCGAAACACCGCGTGTAAGCTAGCCCGCGGTGCTTTCGGGGTTACTTTGAAAGACGCTTCACTGGGCATTCTCGGCGACAAGAGTCTTCCAATCTTAGCTTAGATTTGCAAGCCACTAATACAGCATACAGCATCGAAATCTGCCTGCCGACTAGTTGCCAAGACGATACTATTTCCGTGATGACATAGTAGGCAGGTGAAATTCCACGGCGGGACTTAAGCACCCCGTAGATTCGGAATAGACCGTAAGACTAAGTCGAAGACTTAAGTAACTGCCAGGCCGCTGTCCCCCTTTTTTGGCTGGAAATACACATCCAGCTTCCTGGCAAATTTTGCCTTCTCTTGTCTACTTGTCTTCTTATTCAACTCTCAGCGATCTTGGTTTTCTATTGCTTTTCTGCCTGGAGTCAACACGACGAGCCACGATGGGGGCCATCACCGAAAAGTCGCCCGTGGAAACCGAGGCCAACTCCAAAGCTGCCTCAGAGGATGAAGGCGGTATTATGGCTAGCTACTTTGTAATATTCCCCTCGACCCATGCAGCCCAGATTTTGGAAAAGGTAACTGACCAAGGATACTCAAATAGAAAGTCTTCCGATACGGTAGCGTGAACGATTATCTCATGCAATTTGTGGCGACACTTTGCGCTCTTGGCTCTGGTGTCGGCATGGCTATGGTGAACCTGGTCTTTGGAAAGTTCATCACTGTTATTACCGATTTCGTCATGGGCGCATCTACACCGTCAGAATTCCGCAGCGACACTGCCAGACTTGCGTACGTTCCTCCTCTTGGATGAGTTACGCCAACAGATGATACTAATGTCAGTACGGAAACAGGCTCTATTTCTTCCTCATTGGGATCGGTCGATTTATCGTCTCTTACGGATACAGTTCGCTCTTCACCCTTGCTGCGTACCACATCACTCGGAATATCCGCCACGAATATCTCAAGGCAGGCCTCACTCAGGAGATCGCCTTCTTCGATTCCGGCGTTGGCGGCTCAATTTCCATGCAGGCTTCATCCCACGGTCGACTGGTCCAAGCCGGCATCTCCGAAAAGCTTGGACTTGTTATCCAAGGTCTCGCGGCGTTCATATCTGCATTCATTTTGGCGTTCGTCACCAACTGGAAGCTGACCCTCATCACTGGCTGTATCGCACCTGCCACAATACTTGTGATAAGTGTCACGTCCTACTTCGAAGCTTCTATTGAAGTCGAGATCCTTGGATGGAAGTCTCAGGCCGGCTCTTTCGCGGAAAGCATTCTCGCGAGTGCCCGAAACATCCAGGCATTTGGCCTTCGATCCAGGCTCATCCGGGATTTCAACACATACCTGGAGGAAGCTGCCAAGCTTGGCAGGAAGAAGAACCCCGTCCTCGGATGTTTGTTTTCGGCAGAATATTTTATTCTCTTCGCTGGAATAGGGCTGTGTTTCTGGCAGGCAATCAGTATGCTGGCACGCGGCGAGGTCGAGGAACCTGGCGATGTTTTCACGTATGTGTCCCATGCTATTTCAGATCGCTCAAGCCAGCAGGACCGAGTAGCTAACATTTCCCAGTGTCCTCATGTCCGTCATCGTTGCTGGATCGAGTCTCACAGCTATTTCTCCCTATCTCATCGACTTCACCCGAGCAGCGACTGCGGCCATGGAGTTGTTCAAACTGATGGGTCGCAAATCTCTCATCGACCCGTTGGATCAATCCGGAGAATGTCCATCGAACGTCGCCGGCGATATCGTTTTCGAAAACATCACATTTTGCTACCCCATGCGCCCGAATACCACGGTTCTCGACAAATTCTCTCTACACTTTCCCGCTGGGAAGACCACGGCTCTAGTGGGTGCAAGCGGCTCTGGGAAGAGTACGATTGTCGGCCTGCTTGAGCGATGGTACAACCCAGCGTCCGGCACAGTTAAGCTGGACGGGCGATGCATCGACAAGCTCAACTTGCAATGGTTGCGAAAGCAGGTCCGACTGGTGCAGCAGGAACCGGTCCTCTTCAGCGGATCCGTATACGACAACATTGTGAATGGACTTGCCGGTACACCGTGGGAGCACGAATCTCGGGAAGCAAAGTTGGCTCGCGTCCAAGAGGCAGCAAAGATTGCATTCGCCCATGACTTCGTTTCCGACTTGCCTGACGGCTACGATACAATCATCGGCGAACGAGGTGGGCTGCTTTCCGGTGGTCAGAAGCAGCGCGTGGCGATTGCTCGCAGCATCATCTCGCAACCCCGAATACTTCTGCTGGACGAGGCTACTAGTGCCCTCGATCCCCACGCCGAGCAGGTGGTGCAACAAGCCCTCGATAACGTGTCAAAGGGGCGCACTACCATCACGATCGCACACAAGTTGGCAACTATTCGCGACGCCGATAACATTGTCGTCATGCAGCAGGGTCGCATCATTGAACAGGGCACCCACGAGTCACTTTTGGCCATGGATGGGGCGTATTCCCGTCTAGTCAGAGCTCAAGATCTCACGACCACTGAAGACGGCTCCGACGCAAGCACTTTGTCTGACACCATGGACGAGCAGGACGGCCAGTCTGCCGAGCTATCCAAGACTTTGACGCGGTACTCTACGACCACGCGAGGCCGAATGGATCGCCGGATGGAGAAGGACAACTACGACAATTGGAAACAAGTCGGATTCATTGCCACCGTGTGGAGACTGCTGAGAACAACCCCCGAGCTTCGTTGGTACTACCTGGCTCTCATCGTAGCTTGTTTCGCAGCAGGTAAGCCTGAAAATCTCCTCGGTCCGGTCCTTGACCATAGCTAACAATGACTTGAGTAGCTGCCACACCTCCCGCTCAAGCTATATTGATGTCTCGTTTCGTCGAAGTCTTCCAGCATACAGGCTCGGAGATGCAGAAGAAGGGGAACTTTATTGCCTTGATGTTTTTGGTCGTTGCTATTGGTGCACTCGTCATCTACTTCATCGTCGGGTGGTGCTCCAACATTGTTGCTACGGTTCGTCCCCTCACGCAGTCGAGCTCGCATTACCAGACCCATTAAACTAACCTTCATTCTAGGGCTTCGGTCACAAGATGCGGAAGCAGTTGGTCAACGACATGCTGAGACAAGATTTGCAGTTCTTCGACCGTCCCGGGAACACCACCGGAGCCCTTACTAGTCGGACAGACTCCTACCCACAAGCAGTCTTCGAGCTGATGGGCTTCAACATCGCGTTGATTCTCATTGCAGTCGTCAGCGTCCTTGCCTGCAGCACTCTGGCCTTAGCATATGGGTGGAGACTCGGCGTTGTTATCATCTTTGCAGGCCTTCCCCGATGCTATTCGCAGGTTACATGCGCATTAGAATGGAGTCTGCTATGGATGCTAAGATATCGCAACGGTTTTCTGCCAGCGCATCCATTGCATCCGAAGCAATCACGGCCATCCGCACCGTCTCGTCCGTCTCAATTGAGAAGTCAGTTCTGGAGAGGTATACTGACGAGCTGGACCACGCCAACTCCTCTGCTCGAAGGCCCATTTTGTTGATCATGTTGCCTTTCGCCTTTACGCAGAGTGTCGAGTATTGGTTCATGGCGCTTGGTTTCTGGTTTGTATTCTCCAGTTCCCCTGGTTGCTCGTGTATTTGTTGACTTTGGCTAAAAGGTACGGATGCCGGTTGGTGTCATTCGGACAGCTGGACATGACCAGCTTTTTCGTGTCCTTCCTCGGCGTCTTTTTTTCAGGTCAACAGGCCTCCGTCCTTTTTGGTTTCTCCAGCAGTGAGTATTTGTGGGATCTTCCTATTCTGATGGGTATCGACTGAGTGATTGAAGGTATGACGAAGGCGGTGAACGCAGCCAACTACCTGTTCTGGCTTTCGGAGCTTGAGCCGTCCATTCGAGAGACAGACGAGAACCGACTCGTCGGGCCCACGAACTACTCGACGCTGGAATTGAACCAGGTCAAGTTCTCGTACCCGATGAGGCCCCAGACCAGGGTTCTGCAAGGTGTCAACCTATCGGTGAGTCTACAACTTGGCCAGCGGGAAGAGGACGAGTTATCTGACAGCAGTGTCACAGGTCAAGCAGGGGCAATTCGTTGCTTTCGTCGGGGCCTCCGGCTGCGGCAAAAGCACCATGATTGGAATCCTGGAGAGGTTTTACGACCCTGTCACTGGTCACTTGAGGATCGACGGCACCGACGTCGACAAGATGAACCCCTGGCTCTTCCGCAAGGATGTTGCACTCGTGCAACAAGAACCGGTACTCTACCCTGGCACAATTCGACACAACATCTCCATGGGTGTTCCGACTGAAGACGCGTCCACAATACCGGAGGAAGCCATCATCGACGCCTGCCGCTCCGCAAACGCCTGGGATTTCATCAGCTCCCTTCCCGATGGCCTGAACACCCAGTGTGGTTCCAACGGAGCCCAGCTCTCGGGTGGCCAGCGCCAGCGAATCGCAATCGCAAGGGCGTTGATTCGCAAACCCCGCATGCTTCTTCTAGACGAGGCTACAAGCGCGTTGGACACGCAGTCTGAGCGGATCGTGCAGGAAGCATCCAACCAGGCAGCTGCGTCGGGAGAGCAGATCACCATTGCGGTGGCCCATCGGTTGTCGACCATCAGGCACGCTGACATCATCTGCGTTTTTCATGGTGGTAGGATCGTGGAGCATGGCACGCACGAGCAGCTTCTCGCAAAGGGGCAGCTCTACAAGAAGATGTGCGAGGCTCAGAGCCTCGGCACCTAGGTTGGGTGCACGGCAGCCGTTGGCCTCCGGCATCTCGCCGACGTCAGTTGCTCATGGAAGCCCACTGTCCTCTTTCTGGGGTGTTGGAAAGTTTTTGGCATTTCACATTCGTTCTCTTCTCTTTGGTTGTAATACTTGTTTGATAGATTGCATTTCTAGACTACCTAATTGCCCGTATTGATATCGAGCTTTTACAGCCACGCTGGCCGCTGATATGGGGATGTCTTATTCGTCGCCCCCTCCTCTAGCATCCGGCACCCCCTCCAGCCACAACTACGTGGCTAGGGGTCATCCTGATATGGGACGTATGGGTACCTACCTACCTAAGCAATATCCGTGACCAAATCGCATCGTAGATGGCAACTACCTACCTACCTAGTGCGTACCCGTTGCAACTCTACAGTGTTGGCGATATTCCTTCCTACCCTCGTGTGTCACGGTGCGCTTGGTATCACTGCCCACCTGGCACGAATTCTTCGTCTTTGGCAGCGGCACCCTTCATCTCCTACGCAACTGCGTAACCTCTAGCTTCCTCTTCATCTGGCTACCTCGGTACCTAGGTACCTTCCTATGTCTTGAGTGCTCCTTCCCACGCCATGTTCCCGAAATTCACGGTGCGCATCTCTTACCTACACGATACCTACACGACACCACGTTCCTTCGCTTCCTGTTACTCGCTACTTCCACCACCCAGGAGGACCGCATATCTCCTGTCTTCCTCCTTCTCTCTTTTTTTACTTACGACGACGGCAGCCTGTCCATAAGCCAAACCTCGACGTCGTGTGAATGCTTCCCCTGCTTCACGTAGCATCTTGACTTCTCCCCAGCATCAACGTTTTGGGCACCATTTACCATTCGTTCATCAATCAAACATCACACCTACCAGACGGTAACTACCATCAAGCTCTCAAGACCGACGTTTTTGACATCCCCCACCAACCCGATACCACTCGAGCTACGAAGCAAAGTCTGCCGCATCCACAGCTTCCAACTTCGTGCCTCCGGTAGTGAGTGCAGCGACCCTTGGCCATTGCCCGCCCTTCGTTCTACCTCCGCCGACCAAATTCCAGAGACAACATCACATCCATCCGTTCAATATTCAGAGCCGCCACCACCCATAGTTCCTCTCTGTTCAATAAGAAAGAAAATGGATCCGTGGACGTGTGCTCCGTTCGCGGAATTGAACCTTTTCGTTCCGTTCGAACAAGTAGATCATCTGCAGGCCGACCCGAGCGACGTTGTACAGATCACCGGTACGACCAGTCTCACTGGTCCGTCTGCTTGGTCCGCTCCGCTAACTGGTGTCGTTGTAGAGTACCTAGAGGAGAAATTGGACGGCGCACCCCTGACGAAGCAGGCCCTGATGGACTCGATTCGACGGATTACCGACCTACACTTGACAAGCTACCTCAAACTCGTCAAAGACACAAAATTATACAACCGCCTAGTCAATCAAACCTTGTCGGCAAGGGACTTAGCATTCGACAGATACTTGGAAACGATCAAAAGGAATCGGAATAGCCAGGAAATGTTTGCAGTGGCCCTGCGTAGACGTTGTGACGATAATGTCGACTGGGATTGCGACATCATGGCGTTCTTGGACCGCGAGGAGCTGACAGTCCTGCGTTTCTTGAGGTCATTCCAGTTGAGGCTTGAGACGGAAGTAACAGCACGCCGGGTAGTTCAAGAAGTCAAATCGGGATTTACGGATAGTGATACTGCCCAGTGAACGGATTGTGAGACGGGAAAAGGAGCGTGGTAGTAGTCTTCCAGCGATATTCATTTGTAACTTGCACCGAGTTTCGGTAGACAGAGTAAGTATCACGAGAAAAAACAAGCGTTGATTTCCATCACCACTGGACCATCCCATTCCACTGGAGGCGGTCCGAAACCATGCTGATGTGGTGTGAAGGTTTAATGCACTCGAGATGATGGGCGTAGTAGGTAAGCATGCAGTGCGCCACTGCGTCTATGATCCTGATTCATTCATAGGTATCCAGGCCTCCCCCGCCATTTCGAGCTGCGACCATCCGTTCGTCTCATATCTCTGTCTCAAAACTGCCCGTCTTTTTTCTTCTTTCTTTTCTTTTGCCTTCAGTCTTCCCTCGGGTCGCTCACGTGGCCAGTTCATCACCCATTGCCAAAGCTCTCATTCCTTTCCTGACACGACACCAAATTTGACTCGACTGGCACTGTCGACAGCGACATCCTGATTCTCACCATGGTTCGCACCATCGACCTTTCTAATGGAGACTTCTCCATCCACATCGACCGGACTACGGGCGCTATCCTGGAAATCTCGGACCCCAGCGCCGATGACCCAGTAAACTGGGTCAGCTCTCCGGCGAATGCACCTTGGCAGCCATTGGGGAGTCGTTGGGGCTTGGGCTTCGCGGATCTCGGCCCCGACCTCCTCCATCGCTTTCACTGGAATAGTCCGCACGTCGAGCCGTCAACTAGCCACAATTCTACCGATATCAAGTACGCCCACGGCCCCCTTGAGCTCCGTGTGAGCCGTCGTCTGGATGGCCGCTCCGGGTCGTTCACCGAAACCTACGAGTTCACAAACAGAAGCACTTGCCCGCTTGACCTGGCCGCCAAAAGACAGACATCATTGGCTATTTACACCCCCTTCAACGACCACTACACCAACACCACGGATTCTTTGAAAGCCCGCACTCATGCCCACGTATGGGCCCACGGTGGCAGTTCGTCTTGGGTGAAGCTGGATCAGATGGGCGGCCATGGCCGCGACTTGGGTCTCGTGCTGACCAGAGGTTCCTTGGTTGGATACAGCATCGAATCTCGGGACGAGATTACGCATTCCAACACCCGCGGCGTCTTTCTCCTTCACCCATCCATCCCTACTCTCGACCCCGGCGACTCTAGCATCCTTGAGTGGACCTTTTTCTGGCACAAGGGCTGGAATGATTTCTTTCGTCAGTGCGCTCAACGGTCTGACCAATTCATCCGTTTCGACATCTGGAATCACACCCTTCTCAGCGGTGAGACTACGACGGTCAGAATGACTGGCAGCCCAACAGCTGTCAATGCTGCCACCCGGGTGAATGGACAGCCCGTCGCCCGAATTGGTGATGGATTCGGCTTTGTTCATGAAGCTGGGGACTTTGGCGAGCAGACTCTGAGAATCTCTGCTGGCTCGGCTGAATCTCGAGAAGCCCTCGTCTTTCTCAACACCGTGCCCCAATACGATGACTTGATCAAGAGTCGTATCAACTTCATAGTCGACAGGCAGCAAGTCACGGACCCATACGACTTCCTGTTCGGTGCCTATGTCGTCTATGACAACCAAGCTGAAGCGCTACCCTTCTACGAAACCCATCAAGACCGAAACGCCGGCAGAGAACGGGTTGGCATGGGCGTCCTTATCGGTCGCTGGCTGATGAAAAGGCAAGACCACCATTTGGCAAAGTCTTTCCGTTCATACTACTCGTTTGTTTGCACCAAGCTTCAGGCTGAGAATGGTTTCGTCTATGACGCGCCAGTTGGGACGGGCACCAGCAGTCGCAAACGTCTTTACAACTGGCCGTGGGTGCTTCAGCTCCACCTGGTCGCTGCCGCCACGGGCGTGCCTGCTGTGTCGGGCAAGACTCCGATGCAGCGGTTCATGTTGACTCTTGAGAATTTCTACGCCGAAGGTGGCGCATCTCTCTATGCCATTGGCTTGCCCGTCCTGGAAGGCCTCCGGGCCCTTGAGGCGTCCGGCGATCGAAAGGCATTCGAGCTGGCAAAGTCGTTGTTCATTGGCCATGGCCGGCACATTCTCGAGAGGGGCACAGATTACCCGCCCTTCGAGGTAAACTTTGAGCAGTCCATCGTTGCTCCTGCGGCAATCATCCTCCTGGAGCTCTATCGCTTTACAGGAGATGAAACCTGGCTCGCGGGGGCGCGGTCTCAGCTCGAAGTTCTCTTGCGATTCGCAGGAAAGCAGCCAGACTACCGACTTCACGACGTTGCGATCAGACACTGGGATGGGCACTGGTTTGGCAAGGACCGAATGTGGGGAGATACCTTTCCTCACTATTGGAGTACCCTCAACTCTCTCGCCTTCTATCACTACAGCAGAGCCACTGGCGATGCTGCCTTCGACAAGCAGGCGGACGGTATCATACGAGCCAACCTGGCCGCTTTTACTCCTGACGGCCGCGGTTCGTGTGCTTGGATCTATCCAACCTCTGTCAACGGCATAGCTGGCCACTACAAGGACCCATATGCCAACGATCAGGACTGGGCTCTGGCCCATCTCTTGCAGATCGAGGCCGACAGAAAGCTGTGAGCTTATAAGTGCTGTCGCGATAGATGTCTTGGGCTACGCACCAATAGATGCATAGACGCAACATATAGCTCCTTGGGATATTCCATGTCGAATAACAAAACTCTTCTCAATTATCAGCCAAATTCTAGTGAAACCATTGGGCGCGTCTCAAGCTTCCCGACATCCTTTTGCGTCGAGCGCACATGGAAGCATGAAGCACATCTTGTCGGTAATGAAGAAAGGAAGGTTGGCAGTGTTTCCTCGCTGAACGCCAATGACGGCGTGCAAGAATTTAGAACGGTCTAGGCCACCTCTTCCCTCAGCATGCTTCCCAACTGTTTGCAGTACTTGATTCCACCGCCTTCCGCTGGCTCATGGCGTCATGGGTGGTCCACTTCCAAACTACCCCTCTTCCGGCGAACTAGATTGCATCTCCTACTATAGCCGGAAAATGATTTTCGACTTTGGTTAGACCTTAAGGCAGTGATTGCAAGATGAAGGCGTATCGGTTCTTTGTCTCCCGAATCATTTAACATTCAAGGTATCTTTTTGTTCTCGATTCGCTGGCCGCCGGACTGCCTCGGTGACAGAGCTGTAGAAAACAAACACTAGGTTTTCGTTCGGTCCACATCCAATTCCAACATGGAAGCATGGCCTGCAAACTCTGATGAAGATAGGTCCTCTGTTGCTTATGGTGTTGTAGCGTTCTTGCTTGCTTTCTCCACTATCGTCGTCGGCTTGCGACTATGGACGCGCACAATCATTCGGCAAGTAGGCATCGATGACTGGGCAGCTCTCATCACGCTGGTACACACCCTCGAACCTTCGATCCGGTGCATCTTGCCTGATCACAATACAGCTTCTCATATGGGCCTGCGGTATAAGTATTATTCAGAGTTCGTCAGCCTCGAGACACGAGTACCCTTTTCAAACGGTTGAGAGTCGAGTACTGACTACTTCTTCCGACCTCCAGTGGGAAGGTATGGGCTGGGCAAGCATGCCTGGACCCTGTCCCTCGAAGTTCGCATATTATACCAGAGAGTAACGTTTTCAACCTCAAAGGAAGTCTAGGGATCATCAGAGCTAACATTTCAAAGTGTTTTTGGGTCGGCATATTCTTCTACATCAACGGCCTGGCTGCAGTCAAGCTCACGTTCCTCCTACAATACCACCGGATCCTAGCGGTGTCGAGGATGCGGAAGGTTTACAACGCGCTTATTGTGCTCGTTGCAATCTGGGCTATCTCCCAAGATCTTTTCGCGTGTATTGCTTGCATCCCCTTGCAAGGGTTTTGGGACCCTCGAGTGCAGGCGAAATGCATACCTAACGCCCATTACGCGTGGTACTTCAGCGCCTTGTTCAACATACTGACGGACATCATCATCCTTGTCCTCCCGATCCCGGTCATCCGCAGGCTCAACCTCCCAGCGTCCCAAAAGGTTTTCTTGATCGGCATCTTCAGTCTCGGGTTTCTGTAAGTACTAAGTCCATGGCCCCGTGCACCCAGCCGTCCGCAGTGCTAATGCATAGTTTGAAAAGCACCGTCGCCATATCCTGTTTACGGATCACGTTTCTCAACAACTTGCCGGACACGACATGGGAGAACCATGACCAAGTTCTCTGGTCTCTTGCTGAGCTAACTTCAGCAATTGTCTGCGCCTCCCTGGCGACTTTGCGGCCTCTTGTTACTCGCATCAGCAAGTGGTGGTCCGGAGCTGGAGGAGAGAAGAGCAACATTCATATGAACTCAACTCCTATTAACTCAAATAATGCCGGGAATTTCCAAAAGTCTCCTCCGCCTACGGCCACGACATTGGTCTCGACGCAAAACGACGAAGGCTTTGCAAACTCGGATTCGACCGCGTCTCCATCCAGGTGGTCCGATACGACTCACGCGAGCCGGGCAGTTCATGTTGGAATGATCACTGATCGTAGAGAGCCTGTTGGAGACAAGTCGATTTAAGCAAGCGAAGCCAGATTAGTCCCTTAGAAGAATGACTTGACGAACCAGTAACGACACGTAGGCAGGCGTGTTCTAATAACCATGTACTGTAATATGACTTCGAGATAAAGGCCTCTGGCCCGATCTCGTGTGCATTTAGATATGTCTTACATTAAACGGCCCGTTTTCTTCGCGTGCGGGAAGCTAGGACTTTGTTAACGAACACCCATTCTTTAAACTCATGTTACTTCTTAGTTTACAGCAGTTGCCTTCCACATTCCAGATGGTCCTTCCGAGAGCTATATGAATGAAGGGCTTTTGCTCTCAAGACTCATCGGGTATCTCGCTGAGACTACGGCATGTTGCCGATCGACATTATCATCGTTGCCTGTTAGATACTTGCGGGGCATGCCCAGCAATATCTAGCGAAGTGTAGAATATTGGGCTTCGACGGGTCCGAGAAGAGTTATGAGTAGTTAGTGTCGGGTCGTAACGACGATCAACGCGAAAGACACGCCAATGAGGGAGCGTTGTATCGCAACCATGTAACGGTCCCAGGTGACAGCAATGCAGGAGGTGCTTCTAGCATGGGTCTCGGAAAGAATAGGCCAACACGAGCACTGCTTGGCATTCTGGTCGAAATATGGTTGCCGACCTGTGCAAGTGTCCTTGGAATGTCCCTTCGGATGTGACATGTCGATAGATCGGTCTCGTACGCTCTAGTCGTGGTGCTATTGTCTTATCCCTTCCCATCCCATGTAAACATGCCAGTATCTGTTAAGGAGTCTTGCTAAGGCTTGCTGGTAGTTGACTGGTCGGGCAGAAGCTTCAACGCTACGTGTACGATATGCTGGTCCAGCTCTAATTCATCACCAGCCCGACAGTCCGAACATCTACCGAGGAGACAATTGTCCGGAAGACACCGTCCTGACAACAGGGTGCGACTCTCAACATCGTGATCTGCGCAAGCGCTAGAACGCACTACTGATGGAGGAACCAGCAGCACCGGATTTGGGACGCCATGTCACCGGAAGAGCACCAACGACAGCTGGATACCACTTCAGACAGGGGCATCAAGAGGCTGGACTCTCGATTCGCGAGCTGTGTTTCCGCCTAAAGGGGGATTTGTTGAGTCCGCTACGGCTGTCTCGTGGAAATAGCATATCACGGCAGTGCAGGTTGCAAGGGATATCTACTAGAACGGAAGATCGTCCATGTAATATACAAGGGAGTGAAGGGGTCGCGAGGCCCCTCTCCACCAAGAGAGGTAAGGGATTCGCCCCCCAAGCATCTGTGCGCGCAGGCAAATGGGTTTAATTGGGACCAGCGGGCACGCATCCGTGATAACCGGCCGCTGTTCGCACTCATGAACAGGGGGAAGGAGAGAAGCCTGACGCAGCACGATGGCGAAGTGGGAACGGACAAAGAGGAGCCTTGAGGTTTGATATTTGTCCGATCGGGGGCTGGGCTGGAGATAGAGGGCCTGGGAATAACGCTGAGGTGAGCATGAGGGACCCGTCAGACCTTGGCGTGCCGCGCAATGAAACCGCGGTCCCGATGATGGGGTTCCGGGAAATAGTTGACGATGGGGGCCGGTCTGGACTACGGAGTTGGCCCTCGGCAAACCACCTACGGAAACCTACCCATCCATGCAGAAGTCGGGATGTGTTCTGGAAGAACTGCTTCGGAAGGAGACGTTCAGCGACCACCTCCGTTTGATTCTTACCATGGTGTGCCGGCGTTACGCATGGATCAGGTCATGTATTGTCTCACCGTAGCCGACCGCAAGTGACCACAGTTCCATGGTCGCGGTGTGACTATTTCAAGCCCGACGAGATGGTTGAGCAGCCCGCGCAACCGCGCAACCGCGCACCGACGCACGTACAAAAACGCGTGAGATGGTGCGGCCAGGCTCCGGACGGGATTCCCCAAAGCGGACGGAGATGGCAACGAAGGAATTTCAGTGGGGAGGAGGGAATAAAAGTCAGCGTGTGGCGATTGCACAGTTTCCTGATTCGAGAGCGGGTGGCAGCGCCCTTTTTCTGACTCTCCTCCCACTTCTTTTTCTTGTAGTAGGTACCGGGACTCTCTAGAATGCCGAGTTGTCGTCGTGGTAGTGTGGTGTGGTGGCTGTCAGAATCAGAACCCGAGTGTCAACGTCCGTGCTAATATGCCGATCATTCTTCAAGGTTGACTCGCGCTAATTATGAAGTCCCAACCGCTGACAGTAGCTGGCAACGAATTCCGACGGAAAAGTTCGTGTCCGTTCATGGGAATCGATAGATGGCAAGCTGGTTAATTACGCACTTCCGCGCTGTTTCTGCGCTGCCTCGGTTGTTGGCCCCTTGTGCTTGTGTAGAGAGCAGGCTGCAGGACTTGGAATTATAGGGCACAGCTACGTATCTAGTGTAAGCACCTATTCTGGGTACGTGGGTACCCAGGGCGTGAAATGTGGGCGATGCGGGTTTGACAGCCAGACGATCCCAAGACTACTCCGTGGCAAGGGGAATAGTAGTGTACACTATCTCCAGAGAAGAAAGTAGTGTACTTAACTGAAATCCCTTCAAGGCGGCCGCTCTGGAAAATTGTCGAAAATTCAATCCCCGTCCGCGAGAGCTCGCGTTAAGTGCACCGGGCTCCGGTGAGATGACATGCGTGCAACTGCATTGATCGAGGTGGTAAAATCGCTGGCGCCGGTCATCAGACTTCGGACTGCTACCTTCCTTCTCCCTCGGACTACGAGATTCTGCTGCGTCGTAGAGCATGTCGTTGTGTACTGGCAAGCAGTGGTGAGAAAAACCACCTTCAGTTCTGGAACTCCTCATCCCGAACTGCCATCTCGAGCACTTCAGCCCAGAACAGACCCGCCAGCGCAATACCAGTCGCTCTCGCTTCATCGCCAGAAATGCCCATCGACTTCGACGACCGGATGCGGCCGATGGATAATCGCAACGGCCCCCAAATCTGACAGTATCCTTCTTCAGCACTCGTGGAATTTCAGTTCTCTGTCATCTCTCGCCTGAAGGGCTGGCGAAGCGTGCGGGCTGAAAAATGTGTTGGAGGCGACCTAGCGGCCCTGTCGGCTTGGGACCCCAAAGGAGGAGAGGGTGAGAAGTGACCCCGGCGACAACTCCGATGTTGGAGCTAACGCGGGGATACTAGCCCCGCCAGCAGCGGTGATTCGGTCCTCTATAAACCAAATGAAGTACCACCTTTCGACATCACCCCGCCCGGACACCATCCCCAATGGATTCGTGCTCAGCGAGCTGGTGCTCTCAGGGTGATGACCTCATTCATTTCCTCCGACAAATCACCTGTGGTGCTTCCACTCACCACCGCCCGCGCGTTTGGAATCTGTCAGGTCCCTAGGGCCTGGTGGAGGAGGTCCAGGAAGAGGAGGGTGCACCCTCGGCTCTCCTCACTTCGCTGTGCTGGCGATCCAACGCTAGACCAACACCGGCCCTTCACTCGACGACGATGGAACCTAGCCGGGGGGTGTCGTTCTCGTCGACGCAGGACCGCGAGCATTAGGATCAAGGGGGCTTACACTAATCATCCGGTTCGCTCAACGCAGTCACCCAGTCCACACACACCACGCCCTCGGCCTACCACTAACAAGACTCATCACGGTAATGGGTACCTGCAGCCTGCAGCGCACATGGCAGGAGGAGGCTACGAACTGGAGATCAGCTTCGACCACCTGTCTACCCTGGCAGTCTAGTCTGTTATTGTTGTCCCACACTCGGCTTGCATATCTTCAACCAGTTTCCTCCGTCTCCTGTCTTCGTCCCGTCCCTCGTTGAAAATGGAGAACCCTTAGAAGCGGGAGAACAAGACGACAAAAGAAACGTCCGATTTTGCGGCCCTCGTTCGTCGTACAGCCAGGCCCCTCCCTGGAGCGGCTCGTTCGACCCCTTCTTTTCCTCGACCTCGACTTGCAGGACAGTACATCACATCGTATCGACCAGATTCACTTCGTTCGACGACCATTCTCGCCGGCCCGATGGCGGAAATCGAGAACCGCGGCCCCGAGCTGTTCGCGGTCGGCATAGCCCTCGTCACGACCGCCGCCGTATCCATCCTTCTCCGGTGTTATGTCCGGATCTTCCTCGTCAGGAACTTTGGTTTCGACGACTGGTCTATGATTTTTGCAATGGTATGGGGCTCATTCCGGTCAGACAGAACCTTTCAGAGAGTTCTGGCTGATAACACCTCCAGATCTTTATGTCACTCTTTGTCGCCTGCGCGCTCACGGGCATTCGCTATGGAACCGGCCGGCATTGGTGGGATCTCGAGACGGAGGACCAATACACGGCCATGAAGGTAACTCATCTTCGGGATATCATCAGGTGGGCTTGGCTGACCGCATACCTTTTAGTACTGGTGGTTTTGCTACCTCTGGTACTGCCTATCCATGATCTGTTCAAAGATCTCCATCGGCTACTTCCTCCTCCGCATTACAGTTCGCAAACTGGACATCTGGACCATCTACACCGTCATGATGCTCACCGTCTGTACCGGCGTTGTCTTCTTCTTCGTCACCCTTTTCCAGTGCAAGCCCATCGCCTTCTTCTGGGATAAGAGCATCGAGAATGGGTTCTGCGTGAGCATGGACGTCATCATGGCCCTCACCTACCTCTATAGCGCCTTCAGCGTCATCTGCGACTTCACATTTGCCATTCTTCCCATCTTCCTCATCTGGAACCTGAAGATGGACCGCAGGACAAAATTTGCTCTCATTCCCATCATGGCCATGGCCTGCATGTTCGTCATCCCCCGCCCCCGCGGCAAAAACACCAAAGACCCAAGCTGACATCCCCCTCCCCTTTCAGAGCCAGCGCTGCCGTCGTTGTCCGCATGCCGTTCGTCAAGGACTTCAAGAACCCTGATTTCCTATGTAAGTCCCACCGTCCGAGCCCCCGGCTATTTTTGCGGTCCGAATTAAGGTTTTCGTTCATGACACTGACTCGCGCGCGACCCCCCGTCCCCAGATGCAACCGTAGACATCGCGATCTGGTCCACCACCGAGCAGGGTCTCGCCATCACCGCGGGCAGCCTAGCGACCCTGCGCCCGCTGTTTCGCCTGGTCGGGTCCCGCCTCGGCTTCACCTCCATGGGCCCCTCGGCCGCCGACAACTCTGAGCGCCGCGCCGCCCCCTCCGCCATGGGCGGTCATCTCAAGGACGTCAGCAACAACAGCAGTGCCAGCCGCCAGCGCCGCGGGCCGTTCAGTCTCACCACCTTCATGGCCAAGGACGACGCCGAGAGCCACGAGTTGGGCAGCAACAGCGACCAGGGCGAGACGGGACAGAGCAAGTTCTCCTCGGGTAAGCGCCGGTCCCGCGTCTGGGAGTCCCAGGGCAAGCGCGACAACGAGAGCGAGACGGAGCTGACTTTCGAAGCCTCCAAGGACTCTTTGGGGAGCGAGAGGGGGGACAACATTGTCGTTGTACAAACGTTTTCCATGCGGGAAGACCGCGTATAAACAGTTTTCTTGCGTACTTACTGTAATTAATGATCAAATAATACCGCCTCATGAACTGGTAACGGACGGGACAGGGACACGGAAAAAGTGATCAAAATAATTCACATTGAATATACGCCGGCAATCGTGAGTTGAGGTGTTCGTTTACTGGTCGTCTGTTTCCTGGGCTGTCCAGGATCCGCTTGGCTGTTGTGTAACATGCGTACGCCATACACCACCTTAAACCAAATTGGACCTGGCCAAACGGTCCAGGCCGGATGACTCAACGTGACTCAACTGCAAGATATCGTAACGTTGTAGCGCCTCTTTCAGCTAGTCTTGGCATTCAGCCCTCAGTCTCAGAGACCTGTGATCACTTCCACAAACCACGGGCAACGATACGTCGTCGAGCTTTTCTATTAAAGCTAGCAGCTCCATCTCCTTTTTCGGTGCACCCTCACAGTATCCTCAGTCCGAAATCAACTACATTTGTTTCTCCAAGCAAACAACTGTATTAAATCACATATACAGGAACAAAATCATGGACAGTAACCTGGACAACGCCTTTCGCTCGTCGAGGCTTCTCTACCGAGCGATCGAGGACACCGACGACGAAAAGATCTGGTTCCACGCAGAAATCAAGAACGACCCAGCCGGCTTCGCCTTCGGCGACTCCAACGTCCTGCGGCCACAAACGAGAAAGCGCAGCGACTCGTTACTGTCAGAGATACAGGGCTCTCTCCTAGGCGTCGTCATCTGCCTCCCCGCAACGGACGCTGCCTCGAAACCGCAGCCCATCGGCCTAGTCGCACTCAACAACGAGGCGGGCGACAGTTACCGCCACCGCCACCAGCTCGCCGTCTTGACCATCTCCATCTCGCCTGCACACCGCGACAAGGGCTACGGAGGCGAGGCCATCAACTGGGCCGTCGACTGGGCATTCCGGAGAGCCAACATCCACTCCATCAGCCTAGGCTGCGTCGACTACAACGAGCGGGGGAAGCACCTGTACACAAAGCTGGGTTTCGTGCTCGAGGGCCGTTACCGCAAGTCCCACTTTCACGAGAGGAACTGGTGGGATGTTTTGCTGTATTCCATGCTGGAAGAGGAGTGGGAGGTCCTCAGAGGATTAGAGGCGAAGTGAAAGTCTGGCAAATAATTTTCCACAATGATTGAAACCTGGTGTCAGTTAATCTCTGGTCTTGGTACTAGGTAGGCCTATAATTTTTATCTTATGTTGATTCAAGATTACAAAACATACCTCCATGACGGAGATCTCTCCCAACCCTTCGTATAAGTTTGGGTTATCCAAGATATCCCATGCTCGATATCACAGGTTTTGTTTTGTTTTGCTTTCTCCTCCCGTAGCTCATAGGCGTTCTATAGATGAAACCGTGTTTTTTGCCCTTTGACAGACGAAAGCCGGCTAGGAAACACAAGCCTTGCCATCATCGAAGCTTGGTTGGGGAATGGGGCACAGTTCTTGGTTGAGGCTGACCTAAACCCCAAACAACTTTGGTTAAGGTCTTTTGAAGGCGTTGAGCTCGGCTTGCTTGGAGTTCAAGATTTTCGGCTAACAGTTAACTCTCTGATTCTACTCGCCGTTGAGTCGAGTAAATTTCTTGAATTGCAGAAACTCAGCTTGTAGCCGATCCATCCGCTCTGCCTGGTCTCTCGAGGTCCGTTCTTGTTCGGTAGTACGATGACCTAATTGCTGCTCCAGAAGTCTGAGCCTGTTATCGAGCGAGCTGTATTGCTGATCGAGCCTTATTTTACTTGTTTCCACCAAGGTCCTGCAATTGTCGATCAACTTGGAGTTAGTAGTAACACCGTACTCGACTTTTTTCAGGCGCCCCTCGAGTTCCGTAAGTAGTGCACTGCTTGATTCGGCTTGTCTCGGACTGCTTTCCAACTTGGAAAGCCGAGCGTCGATGTCTTTTTTGTCTTCTTCGTAGCTTTCGTGTCGTGAGTCAATAGACGATATCTTTGTTGTTATTGACTTCATATGACCAGAGACAGTCTCAGCCTCTTTCAAGCTCGTTTCTGCCTGCAGCTTTTGTTGGTTCTGGACGTCCTCCAGAGCTTTTGTTGCAGACTGCAAGCCTGCTTTCAGTTGGGCATGGGTAGACTGCCTGTCACTAATTGAGTTACGAAGATCTTTTTGCAGGCTGTTGATCCTAGAGTGTAGGCCCGCACTCTTGGCTTCCAACTGATATTTTTGCTCTTTGGCCTGCTCCTCTTGCTTAAGCTGAATCTCTTCGGCGGCCTGGCGGCATGCTGCCACCTGTTCGACGAGAGCGGAGAGCTCTCCAGTCAGGACGTCGAGCTTGGCAAGTGCATCCGTGCAATTTTGGGCGGTAAACACGGTGAGGTCGTTATGGGCCTTCTGAATGTCGCGCGACAAATCGCCAGACTCTGCCAGAAGCTTCGCCTGCTCTTCTGCTGCCTTGGCTTTCTCGTCTGCGGCGTTTGCCCTCTCTTCCACGGCCGCCAATCTCTCATTTTGTCGGTTGAGCCGTGCTTCAAAAGGCATGATAACGTCTCTGGTGCTCTGACTGGACGCGTGGTCGTCATATGCCTCGCCTTTTCCATCGGGTAGCGCCACTTGCAAATCGTCCTGAAACTCCGCTGCGTCTTGTTTGAGAGGTGCTGAATCCAACTTGGGGAGCACAACGTCTTTGGGCTGCTCAGCGGCGTGACAGAGCTCTTTCGGTGTGCGTTGAGGGGAGGGAGGCATGCTGGGCCTGGGCGATGCTGGGCTGTATCCATCAAATGATGGCCCGCGTTCCGCAATGATAGCATCGGCATCGGACTGTGGGTCCTCTTCCGTAGGACGACGCGGGCCGGGACTGGGCCTCGACCGCGGAGAGGACGGAGGTGGTTCTGGTACACACTGGCGTTTGGTGGGAGTGGCGGCGGGCGTATCGGGTGTCGACTTGCGCTTCTGGGCCGTCGCCGGCTGACCGTGAAGCTCGATTAGCTGATCGACGGCCTTTCCATAAGGACCTGCAGCAGACGGGCCTTTTGGTGCATTCGGCGGAGCATTGTTGGCCGTCTTGGGGGCACGTTCGGGGAAGAGCTCTCGCCCACGGTCAGCTTCGGCAGCGCGTTGAGCGGCGTTCTTTATCTTGAAAGACATAGGGACTTGGGGGTCAAGGCGTGGAGAGAAGGAGCCGAGAACTGGAGGGTTGGCGGCTTCGAGAAGAGACTGGCAGTCGGTGCGGACCAAGTCATCCCACTCGTTCATGACATAGGTCCATTCCTCGTTGACGACGTGTGATGGAGGCCATTTCGACTGGGGAGGGACCTCGTCACGATCATTCCAAGCATCGATCAGCTCGGTCAGCAGGTCGACATGGCGGCGTCGGATCCAAGGACTGCGGATGTAGACCAGGCGACGATCAGCATAAATGTTGACGAGATCCTCAATCTGTTCGGAGCTGCCGCCACAGGCCCAGCTGCGGCGAACAAAGTTCCAAAAGGTGGCGCGATCGAAAGCGAGATGCTGGCAGCGGAGGAGGAGACGGAACAGGATGACGAGGTTGACATAAATGCGTCGCTTGCGACCGTTGTTGGTAAGGGGAGGTTTGGCGCTGAAATCCCCAAGACGTTTGACATGGTATGGATTCAGAAGGATGGCCTTGGACAGTATGATGTTGGATTTCCAGGGTGGGAATTCGAGGGAGACACCGCTGATGAACCAAATCCTTTCGTTTTCGCCCGCGTGTGGTTTGTGCTTGCTGTTGCTGGGCGGGCTGCGACTGCGAGCACGGGAGGGGCTCGGCGACTCCATGGTCCACGGACGGGACGCAAGAAGCACACACGATGGTGGCGGTAGTGGCGGCAATGATGGTGGTGGTAGCGATAGCAATGACGATGGCAATATGCGGTAGGCGGCTAGGTAATAATGGGATGGAAGCAAATATCCGCGGGACGGGACAGGTAACGTGAGCCAGATCCGCTGCACCTTGACCATGGGTAGGTGATGAGGAAGCTCTGGGCGATGGATGGACGTCGGGTCGGCGTAGAACGCACTCGCGGGTCTCGCCTGCCTCGTCGGAAGTGCACCGGACGTGGAGGGAGTGAGTGTGGAGAGGGAAATTCTTTGAGGGGGTGGGGCGGACCCTTGGGTACCTGGGTGGCTACCTAGGTAGGTAGGTGCCAATTGTACACCGTGTGCTCAGGTATTTGCAGCGTAATGTCACCGAGTACAGGGCATCGGGTTGTACGGAGCACACTGTAGTGAGGTTGCCAGGTGGTCATTCAGGGACCTGGGTAAGAATGCAGAACCCAGATATGGAGCAAACTTTCTTCTCGCTGGGAAGAAAACCCTACGTTCGTGGGGTTCCATAGGCAAATGCAATATTACGCAGTTTCGGTTGAGAACTTGAGGGTAGGTGCGATCTGGGCTAGGTAGTACCTGCAGTATTACTCAATGCATTTATGACGTTATTCGGAACATGCGGAAGTCAAACGCCATCGCTCGCTGCCTCGGTCGCTCCTGCAGATATTCAGGTGGAGATGATGGTATCGTCGCTATTGTTCCAGGTCAACGGTGCGCTTCATCAAATCCAATTCAACATCGACGTTCTTCCCCAAAGCCAATCACTCCATCACCAAGACGCTACGGAACCGGGAGAGCAATACCGCTGATCATGTCGCCTCGAAGAACATCGCCAGCGTCGTCACGGCGTGAACAACTCGATCATGCACTTCACGCCGTGCGTCGCCGCAAAGTCGATGGCCTCCTCCGAGTCCATCTGGTGTCCGCTGGGCCAGCCGTGAACCGACTTGCCTCCAATGATCATGTCCACCGTGTCGACTTCCAGCAGCCCGACCGGCGCCAGCACGCAGAGCTTCCCGCCGGGCTGTAGTGCCCCGACGAGGGGCGAGACGGCCTTGGGGCTCGGCGCCGTCGCCACCACGAGCGCCGCCCCGCCGAGCTCCTGAAGCCTCTGGACCGGGTCCGTCTTGCTCGTGTCGATGTACTCGTGCGCCCCAAGCTGCTCGGCGAACTTCTCCTTCTCCGACCCGGAGCTCAGCACCACCACCTTGTACCCCATGCGGTTGGCGTACTGCACCCCGAGGTGACCCAGCCCTCCGAGGCCCTGGATCGCAACGAGGTTGCCGTGCTCGATATTCATCTTGCGGATGCTGTTGAACACCGTCACCCCGGCACAGAGGAGCGGGGCCGCCTCCGCCGGGTCCATCTCCTTGGGAACCCGGACCGCCGCCTCGGACCGGAGGAGTACGTACTCGGCGTACCCACCGTCCTGGTAGACCCCGTTGACCGACTTGTTATCGCACATCTGGAACATGCCTCGCTGGCATTGCTTACACGTTCCGTCATGGCCTGCATCTGGTCAGCCTAACCTCGAATCGGAAAGGAAACGGGCAAAACCCCCGCCGAAACGGACGTACCTCCGTGCCACGCGCCTCCCACCCTCTCGCCGCCGGAAAACCTGCCAACGTTTTCCCCAACTGCCACCACGTCGCCGATAATCTCGTGGCCGGGGACACGGGGGAACAAGTCGCCCATGACGCCTTCCTGGAGGGCCACGTCCGAGTAGCACACGCCGCATGCCAGCACCTTGACGAGAATGAGACCAGGGCCGGGCTTCTCGAGCTCCTTGTCAACCATCTTGAGGGGCGCGCCGATGGACTCGACCACGGCTGCCTTGTACGTCTCGGGGAGTGAAGTCATTTTGACTACTTGCTGCGGTTCGGACGTAAGAGTTTCTTAAGAGTAGATGTGTAAATTGGGTACTGTGGGCAAAGATGTCTCTCGTGTGAGTGTGATATGTCTGATGGATCTAGGTAGAAAGAAGGGATGAAAAGCAGATGGAAACGTTCGTCTCTCTTATATTGGTATCAACGAGAGGAGAACACGCAAGCCCTGGTCCAACAACCGCAAGCCCCGTAGATAGACTTACATTCCAGACGACGAGTACTTTTTGGCGGCCGCTACATATCTCGTGGGTTTGTAAGCCAGAGGGCACAGAAACTGCTCTTCGGGGCCAGGAGGGGTGCTTCGTCGTCACTCATCTTGGCAGTCAGGCTAGGAAACTGACGAGCTTGAGGAGATGAGGCGGCATGTGGCCTGCGGTCACTCCAACTCCAGAGATGGCCGACTTGGAGGGTGCCGCACTTTTTGCAGTTCGTCCTAACGCCGTGAGGCATATCACGGCAAAACCGACGCACCCGGCATCGTCAGGAGATGCCCTTGTCAATACCATGTCGGGAACTGCATCTTGGGGGCTATACAGATGACTGTTTCTCCAGTTGATAAGCACATATCATCTACGCAACTATCTCTCCGGCCCCGACGAAGACTCCATGGAAAGCAATCCGTCGGATTGGGAGGCTGGCAAATCCGATACTGGCAAATCCGATATCAGGAATGCAATCCACCAGTCGCGGGAAGGCCCGATCATACGGCTCGGGAATCAGGCGCAGTGAGAAGCCACCTTACGCCGCATGCCTTTTGGATGTAAGCCGTCTAGCCAATCGCAAATTGACCCCCCTCGGTATTACAGCCGCTCGTTTCTCCAAATCCGATGGAGCAATCTCCTAAGTACTGGCCGATTCCCACCTCCAGTGTTCCTCCCGTCTTGCAGATCCCCTACGGTCCTACGGACGGTGTTTGTCTGTATTAGTGTTCAAACGCTCAACGCTCGCTCTAATACTCCCTAACACCTAGGTGCCCCTCGGCTTAGTCTAGCATTCACATGTCCGAGACACGGTTTTAGATCTCTTGCCATCCGTGCCTGGACTAAGTATCGTCCGTCCAGTCTTTCTTTCTCAAGCAAAATGCCAATCTGCCTAGGTAGTCTCTCGCATGTTCGGCTTTCGCGCGTTAGAACAAGCTCCCAACCCGTACGCGCCTGACACCGTCGGTCCGTGTTGGCGGGAGGCGTCCGTCCTTTGATGCGACCTCATCGCTTCTCCGTGTCGGGCGCGAATGATGACTCGCTCTCTCGCGCCGGCGAACGCCTCATTCGAGGTAGGCCAAGAGATATATAAGAGATAACGATGGCCTTCCATGGCAACTATGCTCTACGAGTCTATCCAGCACCAACTTGAATAAGTCCCACACCACACCCATCAATCACCAACTCAATCCAGTATTCAACATGTCCCTCCAAGACAAGGTCATCCTCGTACCCAGCAGCAGGCTCAACGAAGAAGGGCATCAGCGAGCCATCGCCATCGCCTCTTTACCGCCGCAGAGCATAAGGTCATCATCAACTACAGTAGCGACGCCTCGGCCGCCGACGAGGTCGTCGCGCAGATCGGCAGCGACCGCGCCGTTGCCGTGCGCGCCGACAACTCCAAGACCCCGGAGCTGCAGAAGCTCGTCGACGCCGCCGTCGCCAAGGACGACATCCGTGATGCTCAATGCCAACGCCGCCATCGCCGCTATGCGCACCGTCGAGAACACCCGGAGGACTTCGACGCCTGCTGTACCAACATCCAGGGCCGCTATCGTCCAGGTACCACCGCCCCCTTCAGTAGCTCACTACCTAGCCGAGAACGGCCATTCCCGACTAACACGCCGTAGAAAGCTCTCCCTTACATGCCCGAGGGCGGCCGGGTCATCTTTCTCTCGACCACAGTCGTGGCCTCGAGCAACCTCCCCCCGCCGTACCTGCTCTACGCTTCCACAAAAGGCAGCATTGAGCAGATGACCAAGTACATGGCCAAGGACCTCGCCAAGAAGAACATCACCGTCAATGCCGTCGCGCGAGCCGCCGGCACGGAGCTGTTCGAATGGAGAAGCCGCAAAGCCTGATCAATACCGTCGTCCAGCAGCCCTTCAACAGATTGGCACACCCGAGGAAATCGCGGCAGTTGCCATTTTCCTCTCCGGAAAGGATTCGTCGTGGGTTACGGGGCAGGTTATCCGCGTCAATGGAGGAACGGCGTAGAGAACCAAACTAAACATTGCACATATGCTAGGCATTGGGTGCTCCTGATATCAAACAATATAGTAATCCTCCATTCAACGCCCAGACCGAAATCCAGTGGCCAGTGAGGCCCCTGCTCATCCCCGCATCATCGTCTCGCGTACAAAGTGCATATCCATGGACTCCATTATTGGGCGCCTAGGGCCGCAAGCGCGTTACGTAGCTCCTTGACCGCCGTCGGAACGTCTTCAAAGTTGAGCGCAGAGATGGCCCACTTGGCATGCTTTTGTGCCTTGGGCAGGTCCAAATCGTCAGTTGACCCGTTGTTGTCTGGTTTCCAAGAGGTGTTCGTGATGGGTACCACAGGCGCCTTGGATTGCTGGGGGATTGACGGCGGAGGCTTGAACTGCTGAGGAGGCGGAGGCGGAGGCGGCGACTGGGCCACATTGGGAGGAGGTATTTGAGGTGCCTGCCAGGGCGAAGTGGCATTCGCAGGGCTAAAGGATGGGCCAGCGGACGAGGCGGCGTAGGGCGAAGGAGCCGAATGAGCAGCAGCCGCGCCGGTTGTGTCGTTGGCGCCGGTTTGGCTCAGCGGAGAAGGAGGGAACTGTTCCGGCGGGTCAAAGTATCCCTGATTCTGAGGTGCCGGGACGTTAACGTCGTTGGTGGTCGGAACCGACGGCAGATCAAGCACACTCGACTGCGCGGCCTCGGGCTCGCTCGGAGGGGCTGCCGGTGGCGGACTCGATGCCGCGGGTGGCGCAGCCGACTTGTAGAACTCCGTATCCGGGTCATCTTCTTTGAAAGGCGGCCTTCGTACTGGGCAAAGTCAACCCCCGGAACATCTGAGTCGTGGGATACGAAGCTGGAGAGCTTCATCGGCTCCGGCTCTATGTGGGTTCGGTCATTGGGATCCTTGCCCTCCTTGATCGCCTTGAATATGCGGGCGGCATTCCACTTGGCGTACTTGACCTTCTTCTGCGTCTCGTCGTCGATCTGGCCCCAGATGTTGCCTAGCAAGAGAAAGGTCGCGGCGGCGTCGTACGTGTCGGCGGTTTGCCTGGGGGAAGCCACGTTAGCTTGCGGCCTCTTGATGTCGGGAGAAAAGACGGCCTACCTCGTTACCCGATTTGCGCGCATGACCTTCTCTGCTCGGTCAAACGTCTCCTGGGCAAACTGCTCGACGCCGCCATGCGGCCTGCTATCGTCAGGCCTGTTATCTTAATCGGTGGGGTTTTCGGTTTTAATCTGGCCCGCGGATGTCAGAAATGTGTATCTCGTAACGCGTCCTGCCAGGTCCGCTTACCCGCTCGAGGCGGTCCATTAGGTTCGTGGTGTACGCAAGGCTCTCCTCGTCAACATTGTGAAGCTGCTTGGCCAGAATCTGGTTGATGACCCAGTATTCGCCTGCGTACTTGTCAGCACTCGGGTCTCGGCAACGGTTCGCGGTCGAAAAGAGTCGCAGACGTACACCAGTAGGTGATGGCGGGCTTGTGCTTGCGCAGCTGGTTTGCTCGGCTGATGAATCTCGTGATATCGGCCTGTCGCATGCTTTCGGGAATCGGATCGGCCATGATGGGCAGCGGCGGGCGAACCCCAAGGTTTGGAGCTCACGAGAATCACAATCGGAGGTGTAGGAGCGGGCGTCGGACGACGAAGGCTGGAGAAATTTGGTTGCCGGAGAGCTCACGGGCGCAAAGGGGTCGGGCGGCGGACTTGCGACGGAAGGGTGCAACGCCGAGGTGTTGGCGACATGTTCGCTGGTATCTTGGAGGCACCACAGGCGGTGTCAAGGTCCCCGCATGGCATCACAGCGGGGGGAGGTCACTCGGTCACCCGGTACGTAGGTAGGTACCCATACCAGGGACGTTGCGCAGCAGGCACCGGCGGGGCGGGCGGTGGTTGGTATATAGGGAAGGTACTGGAATGTCAGTGGGCTGACCGCGAAGGCAGGGGCCTGGCCTCTTTTACCCAGGTATTACCTACAGTGTAGGTAGGTAGGTACCTGCCCAGGTGCCAGACCTGCGCTGTACTTGCTGCGCCACAGGGGCTTCTTTCTCCACCTCTTCCCGGTCCATCTACCAGGCGTCTCTTCGGTGCAAGCCATTTCGTTTTCTAAACATCTCGAGGAACACCACGAATAACAAGAACAGAGACAGTTGATTAACTTCCATAGACCATGGAACACATTCCGAGACCATCTTCTGTGTTCTGTTGGCCTCAAGACTCTGGGTAGGACACTGCAGGTCTCCCCTGTGGCTCAAGCTTCAACAGCTTGTGTGGGGTTGCGGCTGTGCATGGGCGCCAATGCTTCGATGCGATTGACTGGAAAATTCCACGGTTCCATTCGCAGCCGAATCGAGGCACGGCACCTTGCGCAGGAAGAGGTGTGAGGGGTTCGCGTCTCACAGTTCCACGCTGGCCTCTTTTCCTAATACAAGCAAAGATGCCAACTTGACAACTTTTCTATTCCTTCCTTTATTCTCGTCTCCCGTACCAAGGGTCACAATCCTCGCGGTCCATAAATGCAGGGCAGGTCGACAGCTTCTCACCGGGCATCCTAATCTTTCCACTTCCACACCGTCTCCCCGTGCTTTTCCTTTTCTCATTATCAACTGTCACGTCTGCCTTCAAGCTTCTAAGGCGTCGCATCCCTTACCAAACCCCCCACTAGCTGCGTAACTCTATCCACCGCGATGCATCACCCCACAATCCTCGCCGCCGCTGGCGTCGCCGTCTTGTCGGCGCTGCCCGGAGCGCAGGCCGGCATGTACCCCAAGAACTCCCCCGTTCTGCAGCTCGACGCTCGCAGCTACGAGCGCTTGATCGCCAACTCGAACCACACCTCTGTACGCACCCTTCGAGCTCGACTTGCAAGAGAGCTTCGCGTGGTTGGCTAATATTACGATTAGATCGTCGAGTTCTACGCCCCCTGGTGCGGTCACTGCCAGAACCTGAAGCCCGCCTACGAGAAGGCGGCCAAGAACCTCGACGGCCTGGCCAAGGTCGCCGCTATTGACTGCGACGATGACGGCAACAAGCCCTTCTGCGGCGGCATGGGCGTCCAGGGCTTTCCCACCCTGAAGATCGTGCGTCCCGGCAAGAAGCCTGGCAAGCCCGTCGTCGAGGACTACCAGGGCCCTCGCACCGCCACCGGCATCGTCGAGGCCGTCGTCGACAAGATCACGAACCACGTCAAGCGCGTCACCGACAAGGACCTCGACTCCTTCCTCGAGGGCGACAAGCCCAAGGCTATCCTGTTTACCGAGAAGGGTGCCACCAGCGCCCTCCTGCGCAGCGTCGCCATTGACTTCCTCGACGTCGTCTCTGTCGCTCAGGTCCGCAGCAAGGAGAAGGCCGCCGTCGAGAAGTTCGGAGTCAAGTCTTTCCCCACCCTGGTGCTGGTGCCCGGTGGCGACAAGGAGCCTATCACCTACGATGGAGAACTGAAGAGGAAGGGTCTTGTGGAGTTTATTTCTCAGGTCGCCGAGCCTAACCCCGACCCTGCGCCCGCCAAGAAGAAGGCAGACAAGAAGTCGGAGAAGAAGGCCGAGAAGAAGTCTGAAAAGAGCAAGTCTAGCTCGTCGACGAAGCCCGCCGCCACCGAGGAGGCCTCTCCCGAGCCCGAGACCGCGACCGAAACCCCGGCCGCCGAGGAGCCCGCCCCCGTCGTCAACGCTGCCCCTCCCATCCCCGTCGTCGCCGCCCCCGATACACTCCAGCAGGAGTGCCTTAACGCCAAGTCCCACACCTGCGTCCTGGCCTTCGTGCCCACCAAGGAGAGCGAGAAGGCCGACAAGGCCCTCAAGAGCCTCGCCGAGATCGCTCAGAAGCACAAGGGTCAGCGCAAGCTTTTCCCCTTCTTTGCCGTTCCCGAGGAGAACACCGCCGGTGCTTCCGTCGTCAAGGGTCTTTCTCTGTCCGGAGAGGTTGAGATTGTCGCCATGAACGCTCGCCGCAACTGGTGGAGACACTACGAGGGCGACTTTGACGTCAAGAGCGTCGAGGACTGGGTCGATGCCATTCGCCTGGGCGAAGGTGCCAAGCAGAAGCTGCCTGACGGCATCGTTGCCGAAGAGGTTGAGGCTACTCCCGAGAGCACGGCTTCGACCGCGGCGACGGAGCCCACCCCGGAGGCGGAGACGGAGGCTCCCAAGGAGGAGGCCACCGAGCCCCCTACTAAGCACGACGAGTTGTAAAAAAAAGTGTCCACGTACTCTGCATGCACCATTAGCTGAAGCTGTAACATAGTAATCGATAGGGTATCTGACCGTTGAGAACATTTCGTCCATTTCACCTCCTTGATCCGCCATTGTGCCGAGTGACCACTTTTATGATTCCATCTCCAAGCCCAGACCAGTGCCCTTTTCCACAGTACCCTCCAGAACCATCTGCCTGCCCTTTTCCTTGACAACCCTGTCCATGAACTGCCGCACCTGCTTACACCCGTCCACACCAACCGCAAGCATGCCCTCCAGACGACTGACCTGCACTCTGCTCTCGCAGACCAACACGGCGACGCGGTCGGTCAAGCCTAGTGTCCCCACCGTCAGGTACGGAAGCTCCTGTTCCTCCTGCGTGTTCAGATCCAACAACGGGTCGGCGCCATCGTCGGCGGCCGCATATGTCGAAGTCGATCCCGCGGTGCACGCGGCGATGTAGTCGGTCATGGGGATTCCGGCATCGATGAGGGCCAGGGTCGAGGCGTTGAGGAGCGCGGCCAGCAGCGAGCCGTCTTGCGACAGCACGTGAAGAGAGATGGAAATGCTGCTGTGGGGGAAGAGATGGGTGTGGAGGTTCGCCGACACGGCCTTGGCGATGGTCGCCTCGAGCTCTTGGTTCCGCCTGCACAAGCCAAAGGTCAGTACGTTCCTCGCAGAGCACACCGGTGTTCCCAAACTGCACTCACTTATCGTTACGGCCGCGCTTCATGCGGTCGACGGAGCTGAAGCCGGCAACGACGATGTTGACGTTGACGGAAGCCTCCTTGGTCTGACCGCCGGCACCTCCACGGCGCTGGGGCTCACTAGGCCCCGTCACGACGCACATGACTTTCGTGTGGCCCATCTCGAGATAGCTGGAGCCGTCGGCGGCATTCTGGGTGCGGATCTGGGCGTGCAGACGACGGAGCTCGTTCCAGCGGCGTCCGTCGACGCGCAGCAGCGCAAGGGAGTAGGTCGAAGTATCGAGAGGCATGTTCGTTGGTGATTCGAGATTCGGCCGGTCGTGTGTCGATCTGTCGGTGGGATTGCGACGACGAAGTGCACTGCTGAGATGTGCTCAAACCAGAGTCTGGGCCAAAATTTTGGAAAGCGTCAATCCACAATGGCACTTGCCGCGCTTGGAAACCGCACAAGGTGGGATGGTGGGGCCGGGGGTCGGCTCTCTCTGGCCCCACAGTATCTAGGTACCTAGGGACACTGGTGTGCGGTGTTAGTGTTACTGTTAGCGCACGAGCCATTAGACCCCTGAGGCCCAGTCACCTCCGCCCAGGGCGCCTTCCCGCACTGTCTCTCTTCCCGAGATCGCGGGGTAGGGGAAGGTGCACTCGCCGGAGGCTGCCCTCTCCTGGCAAGGGACAGGGAGGGCTATGGCGCAAGATGCCGGAGAGCCTTGGAACCAAAAGCTCCGAAACCAACATGGATGGGACACCGCAGCAGGTAGGTAGTGAAGGCACATGACATTTCGTCCGACCAACAAGCGTGATTGGCGGGAACCAAAAACGCGGGGTAGCAGGAGTCAATGCGACGAGTCGGGCACTCGGTGATCTAACGGGACGGTCCTTCGGGGGAGGGGGCGGCCGAAGAACGTGATGGACCACGAGACCCAATCTGCCAGGTGAGGTGATCTGACCCTTGCGGGAGATGTACCTAAACCAAGCGAGAGAGGTGACGCGGCCCGAACGTCTGGTGTCGTCGGTTCGATCTTGTCCTCTTTGGAGGCAGATGAGCAGTATTATGTAGATCGGCCACAGCCGCAAGGCTTGTCACAGTGAAGATCAGGCACAAGCGCGGTTGTTGGTAACACGTCGTATTTCTCGTTCCTCGTCATGCTACTATTACAGTCTCGTCGCAAGACAGAAGAACTGTGGTCGGCACATATAGCCGCCAAGATCGTCACGTTTGAAGCCCATAGCCTGCATTCCAGCAAATTCGTCCGGTCCCAAACCCAAGAGCCAATCCCAAAGTTGCAATGAAAAGTTCAAACAAAGCGTGCACGCAGTACGGAATTCCACCGCCACGTCCTCACGCCATGACCAAGACGCCCACGCTGGGCGTGCTGAACTCCGATGGCGGGGTCACCAGTACGAAGTTGTTGATGACCGGCACCTCTTCCTCGGGTTCGTCAGTCCATCCTCGCTCGGGGCCCCACCTGATCTTGCGGTTGTTCGCCGCAGTCACGTCGAGAAGAGTTCGCATCATTGCGCCAGACTTTTTGACGCTGGGCCACGCATCCAAGGTGACGGTATCCAGCCAGGGCATCTCGCCCAGGATCTCTGTGAGAAGAGATCGACAAAAACCTTCGTAGAATCCATCTGATCGACGGAATCCATTAAAGATGCCGTCACTTGGGTCGCACTCGACCAGGACGACCAGCCGCCGGACGTTGACACACTCGTGGAGCCCGAGGGCAGGGTTGACCACCCAGCCTCGTGGGGGCTTGCTCCAGCCGGGGCCGAGACGCAGCTCCAACGACGTTAGGTGGGATCGTTGGTTGGGTTTGAGACGGGCTAGGAGCGGCTTCTTGGTCTTGAAGAACCGGCCCGGGTGGGTTGGGAAAATTCGGAATACGCGACTGCTGTAGAAGTAGTGCGAGACCTCGGTGTATATCGTTCGGCAAGTCCTCTGGATGCCGAGCTTCTTGTGCAACTTCTTGTAGTTGTCCGGGTCCAGGTCGAGCACATCGCCAGTGCCCTCAAAGTAGTAATCGTACACCCTAAGACGCAATTCGGACGGCAGCGACATGAAGGGAAACGGTTTGGCGTTACGTCTGGCTTTCTTCTCTTCGATGGTAAGAGCGGACATGGGCAATTTGTTGATTTCGCTTTCCCATTCGGCCTCGGAGGCGTAGGTCGACGGGTAGGCAGAGCTCAAGGGAGTCGCGAGCGCGGAGGGGATCGGCGTCGGGGTTTGCGACGGGCCGAGCGCTCGGGAGACTTTGACGCGGCGAACCATTTTGTTGTCTTCAACTATGAATTCTCAGTAAAGAATAAGATTGGGAGAAACGCTCGTTTGTTTCGCAAAATGGTTCGCAGGTATGTCGGTGGAGGTCGTCAACGGCAGAGACGGAAGGGGCGCGGTGGCGGGGTGACCGATCTCGCAAGGGTAGTTTGTGGTGGCTATGTGCAGAGATTTCAGTTGCCGCAGGTTGTGGTATTTAGTTTAAGCAGGTCGACAGATAGTCTCGAAGGACGCAGAGAGTCACAGAGGGTGGTCCCATTGTGATCGTTGCAGCGAACTTGGGGACCACCCTCTAGAATTCACCACGCGCGACGGCCATGGTGACGATGTGGTAGAAGAAAGAAGGATTGCGATTCTAGTATGAATTGGGCGGCGGAAGACGTTGGTTCACGTGGCGAGAGGGTTTTCGTAGGATTCTGCTTTTCGAGGGCGCGACACTGCGACAACGGGATGAGGAGGACAGACTATGAAGCGGAGTTCTCGGGGGTAGAGCTCGGTTTATGTGAGGGGAGAAGACGGCAGACGCATGAAGGTCACTCCCAGACTACCTACCAGACGCAGACCACGGACGAGACCAAGGGACGGCGGACGGCAGGCGGCGGACAAGGTTCGCACGTGAGCGGATGCTGGGATGCTCCGTTGGCTTAATTGACTAAGCCTGGCGGGTCACGGCCAATCAACTGAGGGCAGGCCCAGAATGACCTCATTGGCGAAGCGAGCCCGGACACAGTGCGTTTTAGTGTTGGGTGGACTTGTCGCCGGAAGATGTTCGGCAAATGCGATAAAGCCTCAGGCATTTGAGTTTTTCGACGAGGAGCTTGGGGACCGTAACGGCTTTACCCAATAAGAGCTTAGAAGTCTCCTAGAACAAGTGGAACCTCTAGCGGACCACCAGTGGCACCAACTGTGAGGTACAAAGGTACCTACGCTACAGGCTACTTAGGGTGGTGTTACAGTGCACCGTGCTCCCTGTCGAAAGCCTGACGTGAGGCGGTACCTGTCGACCTCAAGAAGTACGTAGTGCCGTCTCCGAAAATTTCTAATAGTGTCTTCGTCAGGAACATCACCAGCCCACTCCACTCGAACCTCGACAACGCCCACCAGGCTCAACTTCGCTGCAGGCGCTCCCCGACCCTCTTCGTCCACTGAATTCGGGACAGCTTCATCTTCGGGCTCCGATACCCTTTTTTCATCACACACCGACATTGGCCCTTGAAACGCCATGCTGTCGAGGGCAGCTCGGATCGCGCGCCTGCAGCCGTCGGCGGCGCAGCTGTACAGATCTGTCGCAACACCAGCTTCGAGACCCCAATTCGCGGCCGCAACATGGCGCAGAACCTACGCGCAGGAGAAGAGGCCGAAGGGCCCCCCTGAATCCAAGCCCATCGAGAACCAGAAGCCCGCAGACTCGACACCAGAAGCCGCATCCAATGCCTCCGAGGCCGACGCCAAGAACGCCGCCGATGCGACCGAGAACCCCGAGGAGTTCAAGCCGACGGGCCCCCTGCCCGACCTGACGCAGGGAATTCCGTCAACGCTCGCCTACGAGATGTCCGGAGCGGCCAACAAGGCTGCTCTTGCTGCTATCGCCGAGGAGGACGCTGTCGCATCAGGTGGTGGCCGCGGCCGCTCCGAGTCCGAGTATGTCTCGTCGACAGATAGGAAAAGGCAGCAGCTCGCCAGGCGCATGTTCCTTGCATTCATTGGCTTCACGGCCGCTGGCATGGTCTACATTGGTCGCAACTGGGACGATGAAATCGATGAGAAGAGACACGCTGAGGACGCGCCCAACGGTTGGGGTCTAGGGGCTTGGTGGGACAGAGTAAGGGCCCGCACGGGTGACTTCTTGAACTACTACCAAGAGCCTGCGTTTGAGAAGCTTCTTCCCGACCCTGATCCGTCCTTCGAGCGCCCCTACACCCTCTGCATTAGCTTGGAGGACCTTCTTGTCCACAGCGAGTGGACTCGCGAGCACGGCTGGAGGGTCGCCAAGCGCCCCGGCGTCGACTACTTCCTCCGCTACCTCAGCCAGTACTACGAGCTCGTCCTCTTCACGAGTGTGCCTTTTGCCATCGGCGAGCCCCTTGTCCGAAAGCTCGACCCCTACCGCTTCATCATGTGGCCCCTCTACCGTGAGGCCACCAAGTACAAGGACGGCGAGTTTGTCAAGGTGCGCAACGATCTCGAGGAACTTCCCATACGCACATACTGACTATTCCAGGATCTCTCATACCTTAACCGTGACCTGTCCAAGGTGATCATCATCGACACCAACGAGAAGCACGTCCAGAACCAGCCCGAGAACGCCATCGTCCTCCCCAAGTGGACGGGCGACGCCAAGGACAAGGACCTGGTCAGCTTTATTCCCTTCCTCGAGTACATCCACACTATGCAGTACGGCGACGTGCGCAAGGTGCTGAAGTCCTTCGAGGGCAAGCACATCCCCACCGAGTTCGCGCGCCGCGAGGCTATCGCTCGTGCCGAGTTCAACAAGCAGCTCGAGGCCAAGAAGAAGAAGGCGCCTTCCGGCATGAGCCTTCTCGGTGGAATGCTTGGCCTGAAGCCTTCCAACATGAGCCTGATGGTCTCGCCCGACGGCGAGCTGAACCCCGCCGAGGCCATGGCTCAGGGCAAGATGCTGCAGGATATTGCCCGTGAGCGTGGACAGCGCAACTACGAGTTGCTCGAGAAGGAGATCCGCGAGAACGGCGAGAAGTGGCTCAAGGAGGAGGCCGCCATGCAGGAGAAGATGCAGCAAGAGGCGATGCAGAACATGATGGGCTCCTTCGGTGGTTGGTTCGTCAAGAACGAAGACAACGCCAACAAGAAGCAGTAAGAAAACGGTGAAAAGACGCTCCGCGAAGCTTGAGGGGCACTAATCCGCACGTACTGTGCGTTTGATCACTACAAATTTCTTCTCTCCTCTTACCAACACTATTGTACTTGTATCATCAGGGCGGGCGGGTTTGGGCGGCGAGGAGGCGCCACAACTTGCGTATAGACTTGACGGCGCATGGGTCTGCGTATGTACGAATCTTTGTATACTACCCTACCTTTTTTAGGCCACCATGGAGAAGAAGCATGGTCCAGCCAACTTGGTACACTTACGTGGAATGTTGCATTCTCCTGCAAAAGTCTGACTCTGGTATAACGTGTATTTAATCATTGCTACGTTGAAAACCGTGGCCGTAGATGGCCCAACCCAGTGTCATCATCAATCGTTTGGAAAACAGTTCCTTGCGCCGCGGATCCCACGAATTCAACCGTTCATAAGTCCTCGCATCTATCATCCGCCGCCCCTTTTCTCAACCCGTCTGCGGATCTCACAGTCCGACAACCCTCTCGTAGCCCTTAGAAGCCCCCTTCAGTTGGAAGTGGGTTTGGAAGGGGGACTCATGCCCCGGCGTGCACACTCCTCGCAGTTGGGGTTCGTGATGCACTGGAAGTACCTAAGGTAGAAAGGTTAGCGTTTCCGAACTATACTGGGCGTCAGTTGGATGTACTCACGGTTGGTAACGGTCAGGCTCGTCGGGGTTGAACTGGGAGCAGTCGCACTTCGTCTGGCAGTACAGCCACAGCGCATCGAAGGGCGGGTTCTTGTCCTCGTCCTTCTTCGTAACGGCATTGCCCCGCTGCTGGAGTGAGGCGGTTGCCGGGGCGCCCAGGACCTGGGCCACGAGGACGGAGAAGATCGCGAGCGAGATGATCTGCATGGTGACGAGATGTGATGAAACAAGTCTGAGAATGATGATGTTGGTGTAGATGGCTTTGTGAGAGAAAGATCTTGAGGTGTTGAGATGCTGCTTGGGTCTCCGAGTTCGATCTTATTTCTTTGATCCCCTCTCTTCCTTCTTATACTCGATTCTTCAAGGTCGAACCTTTGTCGTCTTTGAAGTCAGAGTTCTACAGCCTCGTTCAAGTCGTCCCGTCGTCGGCTCTCACAGCAGCATCACCTGCTCTGATGTTTGCTCCCGGTCAGCGAGCAAGCGAACCTCGCCTAGCAGAGAAGCCGTCGATCCAAGACCTCGTGCCAGCGGCAGTGACAGCAAAAACTGTCAACCTGACGATCTCGTGAAGCCGAACCACGCCATACACGGTTGCCGAAGGCACAATGTCTCAACGGCCCTGTCGTTCAAAAAAAAAAAAAAAGAGAAAGCCCGAGGACGGCGTCAGGACCGGCAGTGGCGGAGTTGTTCCGGGCCGCGCGGTGATGTTGTACGGAGACACAGGATGCAGCTCACAAACGCATGTCGGGGTGGCATGACAACTTGGAAAGCAGTTACGACAGCAAGAAGGAACCGACGAGGGACCTGACGATAGCCAGACGAAGGGCTCTTTATTCGAGAATCTTCCCGGTATACAGGGCAACCGGGAGCCGGTGAGCAAGGGAGGTAAATTCTATGTTCTGCAGCCCGCTCTGTAGAACCTCTCCTTCGTGCGACGTGACAGAGGCACGGTGTCCCAAGGGGTTGCGGCCCCGTTCAAGCAAATATCCGATTGGTATGAGGTGACATTGCACTCGCGAGCCATGCCAACAACGGAGTGCCTGAATCACTATTCACGGCTGTGGCTGAGGAACAACGGGTTTGCCCAGAGGTGTCACTAGGAGCACATGGTCAACGGGGAGCGTGTCAGGATAGAGTGAGGTGAGACCTATCCCGGTTGGCCGAGCACGCGGGACAATCTGGAAACATTTCAAAGAGGACGGTTACCCCTCGCAACTGATTGCGAGCCACAGAGCAGCATCACAAAGCAGACGCCTCGCCTTTCCGGCGGTGAGAGCAGTCTGCCCTGCGCAGGGCAAATGCGATGGGGCCGACCGACATCACCATGGCTGCCGTGTTCCCTCACAACGGCGATATCCTGGAGCACGAGATGAGGGGCAGCTCGGCTATCGATGGCGGCGCATGGCACAGAAGTCAAAAGACGTCAGGAGACACAAGAGGGGTAGCATGCGATGGCACGAAGTTTGTCACGGCTAGCGAAGAATGCGGCATTTCGGAACATGCCAGCGCTCAGATTGCATGTTGGACGCGAACAATGTGACAAAATGAATTAGTTGACTAAAGAACTGAGACAGGCGTTGCCCTGCCGGGTATTTGAGCAACTCCAACGACTACGACGAATCGATATCCCCGGTGCCTGACGGCTTCTTCGCTGACCCGTTCGCGTGAACGGATCCGTTCGGTTGCACCGCTGCACCGTTCGCCGTTTTAACAGCCGGTGACGTCGCCAGTGGCGACGACGACTTGTTCATTTCCAACACAGAGAGGACAGCATAGGCAACGACGCCAACGATTGCCGCGAGATCCAAGATGTGGACAAGCCACCAGAGGTGCTGCGTACCCAGTGCGCACGTCGCGTATTCAAACTTCCAACTCCAAGTGGCCTCGTCGAACCAGGCGCTGAACAGCCCGGCGTTGCCGCCAAAATCGCCCATCATGCTCCTCACCGTGATCTCCCTCAGCCCGGGGACGCCAGGAGCCCCCACGGCTCCCCGGTCCTTGGCCGCCATCCACCGCTCAGCCTGCCAGGTCCTGTCGCTCGCCTGGTCGCCGTGCGTCTGATTGATGTAGTGGAACGTGTCACATCCCTCGTGATCGTGGCCGTTCAGGATGACGCCTCGGCGACCTTTTCCGTTGCCGGGAGCTTCTGTGTTACCACTCATGCCAAAAATACCCTCCAGGAAGCCCTTGCTGGCGTCGTAGGAGAGCAGGTTCTGCTCCTTGACTCCGCCACCGTCGGCGTCGCCATGGAAATCGAAGAAGGGCGAGTCGACGCAGACACCCTCGGGCTTGTACAGCGGGATGTGGGTCAGGACAACGGTGAAGTGGCCATTGTACTCGACGGCTGCGGAGGTCTCGATGACCGAGTTGATGAAGGCGTACGTGGCA
This sequence comes from Colletotrichum brevisporum, assembly GCA_030770045.1. NCBI lineage: Eukaryota > Fungi > Ascomycota > Sordariomycetes > Glomerellales > Glomerellaceae > Colletotrichum > Colletotrichum brevisporum. The sequence goes on from JAUGSI010000002.1 coordinate 156,595, forward strand.
TCCTGCAGAGACGTGTCCTTGGCAGGTGTGTCGAGGTTCATGTCGTTCAGGACGATAATGCGAATCTCGGGAGGAAGTCGGTCAGAACCGGGGTTTGTCTCTTCGTCCACGACGGTGGCGTTGGCCGCAGGGTCTTGAACGGGAAGCTCGAAGCGCATCTCGTAGTTTGCCTTGCCAAAGAGACGTTCGAAACGCCCAAAGCGGTCTTGGTTGATGTCGCCAGCATATCCGATGTCGTGGTTGCCGGCCACGTTGATCACGCGGCGCGGCCAGTCGGCAGAAGGCTCCCCTGACGCCGAGAGATAGTCGGTAAGGTCATACTCCATCGACGGGTAGACGGCAGCCTCGTCGGGGACTCGCTCGGCGCCTCGCACGACGCGGTCCCAGTACCGCCGACCGCGCCGCCGGAACTCTTCAATCCCGATCCATTGGCTGCCCAGGAGGTCTCCAAGAACGGTGACGTGCGTCGGCCGGGTCCACCAGTGTACAGTCCTGTAGATGTGGGCGAGGTAGAAGTCGTTGCCGAACAGGTCGATGCGCTTGCGGATCGACTCGAGCTCGTTGAAGACGTCCTCGAGGAAGATGTCAATGAGGTCGTGAAGCGACTGACGAATGCGCTGTCGCAGCGATTTGTCGGACCTGAACGTCACATGGGACCAGAGACTTCTCGCGTGAGGAAAGATCGGACCGCCGTGTCTGCGGATCGACGTATCTCCCTCCAGCTGAGGATCGCCGAGAGCGAGGAGGCGGAAGGGCGCCGGGCGCGCGTCGGTGCTCCGGAGAGGGATAGGTAGCGGCAAGTGCGGCCGTGCGGCTTCGATGAAGGCGGCCTTCGGATCGAGGTCGACGTCGGCACCGCTCGGACTGCCGCTCGGAGCGACTGGGAACGCGCAGCCCAGGAAGACGGGGTAGAGGTAGAGGTAGATGGTGGAGGCTACCGCCAGCGGAAGCAGGAGGCGGAGGCCATGGCGGAGGAGGGCCAAGGGGGAGACGGACATGTGGCCGGCAGCATCAGCAGAGCAGAGGTCGAGGAGACTCTGCGGCTGTCGTGGTTACGATCACTGGTGGTGGTGGAGGTTTTGTTGTTGAGGAGTGAAATCTTCACCTCCTGACCAGCAATTTCTCGCCGGGGCGACGTCTTGACATGCCTGGGCGACTGGGGCCCTGCAGTGGAAAAGGGGTCCAATGGGTACAGTGAGCTGCGCCCAGTGATCTTACTGTGTCCGGGGTGACGCAGTGGATCCAGGCCCACCCCTGCTCACTGAATGATTCGGGCGATAGCGGTCTAGGCCACCGACGTCATTGTCTTGGGCACTGTGCAGCGCCATCGACGCTTGATCGACTTTATCGAGTTGCGCCAAGCGATGTCCTGGATGCATCTCTGATAGCCAGTTTTCGCCTAATTTGCCTTACGACTTCGAGATAATATACTTCAAGACAGACGAAGATTGAGAGGATGTTGTTTGTGATTCTGCCTGACAGAGTCTTCGGCAGAATCTCCTTTCTTTCCCCTTTGCATGAAGTTGCAACCCTGATGGCTGCAGATGATTCCTAGAAAGTTGATAAGCAATCAGGAGTACGGCTTTCTACTGTTCGGGCATTTATTGGAGCAAACTCCGAGGTTCGACGAGAGGCTTGTGGCAGGAAAAGAATTCAGTATTCCCTGGAAGCGGGAGGTAAAACGGCCATATAGGCCTTTTCTTTCCCCACTCCACCTGTTACCTCGGCTGAAGCCAGCAATGCTCCTTCACCTCCTATGATTCTCATGAACAGGGGCCAATGTGCAGTCGTGACTCATTCCGAGAACAGTTCTAGCTTCCAGATTCCTAGCGACAGATACAATCACAATAACCCCGTCTAATAAACGCCATGCATGCCAGTAGATCGAACTAATCATTCATCAGACCCCATGCCTTCTTCGTCCTCCATATCATCGTCCAGACTGGGCACGTCGACCACGAACTCGGGCTCGTCTACGTCGAAGGAAATCGCGACAGCGCAGCCATCCCGCAGACCTTTGCCGACAGGCGTATCTTTAGGCTTGGCCTTGATGTTCTTCCATCCTTGCGTCAGATCGTTCGCGTTGACAGGTAGAGCGAAAGCGAGTTGCACGTCGTCGTCAGGAACGGGGGTTGTCTCTGGGGAGGTGTGGTTGATGGTGAGGCCGTCGGGGAACCGATCGCGGAGCACCTCGAGCAGGGAAGTGGCGATTTCGGAGAAGTTTTGTTGGCTGTCGACGAACATCAAGACGGTATGGGCGCCATACTTGAAGCGCACCGAGTAGAAGGTCTCGTCAATCTGCTGCGCGGGGGTCAGCAATAGATTTGGGTCGGCGAGTCGGGGGGGAGGGGGGCGGCGCGTCGAGGCGCCAGGGGTGAAGACTGCATGCATACATACCATTTTGTTTCAATGACTCAAGGCTTTGAAGCTCGGATACAAGTATTCGATATACGACAGGTCAGCTGCCATACGTTAGGTACTGGGCAGAACGTCGTGGCAGTCGCAGGATGACGATCCAACGCCTTGCTGGCGGAAAGCGGCGGGGCGATTTCTTAAGCGATCGACCCGACCACTCCTGCCCGGACAGGTGCAGGCGCGCGAAGCTGAGCTCCACGGGCGCCTTCCGCTAAATTGCGGGGTACCCAGGTACCTTCCGTGATGCGCGATCACGTGCTTGCGTGTCAGTATGGAAGTCCCCGCCAGGCCGCTGGCTTCTCGATGGTCCAAGCTCCTCCAGGGCAACGGCCGGTTCCTTCTGCGTTTACGAGGTACCGGCATATCGACTTGCGACGGCGTCTTTCTTTCCCGACAGCAAGCCAACAGCGTTGTTCCTCACGATACTCGAACATCACTTGGTACCTCTGATACCGCTCCATCAAAACCGAGCCACAATGGCCGAACATCGCCAAATGACCCTCGCCGAGACCCTCAGTTTTGGCCAAAAGCCTTCCGAGGCCCGGTTGTCGATTCCGACGCCAGCACGCATACCCCTCGCCGGTTTGGTCGGCTTTGGGATTGGGACGACTCTAGGCCTCGCCCATGGAGGCCGTACAGCCCAGCTGCGCTTCCGCGCAGAGCACGCCCACAAGATGCCCACTACCACCACCGGCTGGTACCTCTACCACAAGAGCAAGAACTACCACGCCATGTACGGAGGTCTTCGCGAGGGTCTGCGTATGGGCGTGAGGCTCAGCTTCTGGACGCTCATGGCCTTTGGTCTCGAGAGCACCGTCGACCGGTACCGCGGCTGCACCGATCTCCTCAGTACCGTCCTTGCCAGTCTGACAGTCGCTGGTGGCTTCAGTCTTTGGAGTGGGTTGTAACTCGTTCGAATGCCAATTGGATTATGCTAATAGGAACTCTTTTGACAGATCGATTCTCCCTCCCCACCGCCGCCCGCACGGCACGGTACGGACTGCTCTTCGGGCTTGTTTACGGCGGCCTCCAAGACGCCGTCGGTCTTGCCCGAGGACGGCCTGTTGGATACGTCGAATTCGCCCGCAAGAGACTTGGTTTTAAGAAGGCATCTGAGGCAATCACACCGCAGTAAGACAGGCGAAAACCACCACAACGCCAATCTGCATTCTGTCCCAAGCGAAACCAAAGCAGTGGACATCTGGGGTTTAGATGCCGACTCGACGGCTCGTCGTCCGCCAATCAACATTGGCTATATCCGCCTGTCCTCCCGGCTGATTGGGCACCAACTAATACCACTGCACTGCAGATAAGTCGTAAGCGCTTGTCCTGAAATGGCGGGATTGCTGCACAACACAGCCTTGTCGGCTACCGACTCGCCTGATTAGAGGCTGTTTGAACAGAGTTGCTGTACAGCCGCTATAACAGTTCCGCAACGATCTTGATCCTCAATCATACATCTCCGCTCACCCTAATGAGCGTTGAGATCGCGGAAGTTGTCAGTCCATCAGCCTCGCTCCCTCCTACTGCATTCAGAGTTGCCGTTCACCTCAACCCTCGGGAACCGACTAGCGCAAATGGTCGAATCGACACTCTCCGCCTCCGTCCCTGAGCTGGCGAAGCTGTGTGAGGCCTGCTCCGTGCTTCATTTCAACGACGAACTACTGGCCGGGGATGTCAAAGAGTATCCAGATGGGTCGTCTTACCTAGACCTGTCGTCGTTCTTTGATGTATCCTGCGATGACCCCGAGGAGACTTTGCCCCTCCGTTGGCATATCACTGACAGTCTGCCCGAATTGCTGCGCCTCCAAGAGAACGCGGAGTCTGGCTGCGGTTTCTGCCGCATGCTGCGTCGAATGATTGTCGAGGCACATTTCGATTTCGTTGGCCCCGTCGAACTATCCCTCCGCTACGTTAAGAAGATTACAGCTCTGGTAGCGACTATTCAAACCCTCGAACCCCACGTTGGCTGGTTTAGCATGCACGATATACATTCGAGTAACCTCGTATTCACGCTCGAGACGGAGTCTGGTATGTTTTGTGTGTTTTGGACAAGTAGGGACATGGAATTGAGAACACGCATTGATACACTCTCCCGACGCAGAAACCGTTGGCTCCTGGCTCGGTATTCCTCGTCCTAGGGCACAACAGACCCTCTGTGACTCCAACATCCTCTTTATGAAAGAATCGATCCGTCTTTGCGAAGAGGTGTGCTGCCACTCGACTTTTGCGGACCACACTCCCACTAGGCTTATTGATGTCGAGCCAGATCTGGTCTCGGGGGCCATTCGACTTGTCGACACAAAGGACCTGGCCAGACCAGGCTGCGAGGCAGCTCCTCGTTACGCAGCCTTGAGCTACTGCTGGGGCACACCCGAGGACGCAAAGACCCAATTGCGAACGACAACTGCCACCCTCGCCGCTCACAAAGCTGGCATACCAGAGGGGCTGATGACTCGAGTTTTGCTGGAAGCCGTCCAAGTCTGCAGATCCGTTTCTATTCGCTATCTGTGGGTTGACGCATTATGCATCATTCAAGATGACGAATCCGACTGGCAGCTGGAGAGCTCTCGCATGTGCCTCGTTTATAACAATGCCATCGTCACAATTGTCGTTCTCTCGTCACGCTCCTGCCACGAATCTTTCCTCACAAGGCATATAGACCGTATTTCTATCCCTTTCACATCGCAAGTCAACCCCGAGGTGGTGGGGCATATCGGCCTTTATGCGGCCGGTCCCACAGGTCCGTGCAGATCCGGGATGCTAGCGATGGAAGCCTGCAGCCTTCAGATGTGCCCGTGGACTTTCCGTGGATGGACGTACCAAGAATCAATGATGTCTAAATGTCAGATTTTGTTCGGAAAAAACTTCATACACTACTCATGCACGTCCCGGTTTGGGCGAGAGAATGAGAGCTACGGGAAACCCGACTTGGCATCGTACAGTTCTCTTTCCCAGCTTGCCGGGCACAAGAGGGCACCTGTGGATCAACTTGAGATCTACGACGCTTGGGATGACGTTCTGTGCAACTTCCTTCCAAGAAAGTTGACTCATGTCCAAGACAAACTACCTGCGATCTCGGGGCTGGCCAAATGCTTTGCAGAGCTTGCACACGATGCATACCTCGCTGGACTATGGCGTTCTGATTTGCCATTCGGCTTGTTGTGGTTCTTACGGTGCACGTCGGAACCAAGGCACTATGCGAACCTGCGCGAGTTTGCCAAACAGGCTCGAAAACCCGAACCTTACACCGCGCCTTCTTGGAGCCCGGTTTGCCTAGCAACATCAAGTCTCGAGACAACAATTTTCGAGCGTGGGATAGAAGGAGACTTCCTATTACGTCCGGACTTCAGCCCGCGGTGCTCAGTGTCTGAGGCGTGGACCAAAGTCGAAGGCCTCAATCCGTTCGGACAAGTGAGTGGTGGCTCAATTCGTATATGGGGCAGGTTTGGACAGGTTCCATCTGACTTGTTGCATCTTTACTGTAAGGTGGACACGTACGCTATACGTTATCTTGTCGACGAGGGACATCTTATTGCGTACTGTAATGTGGACTGCTGGAATGACGAGGAAGTCTGGCCAAAGGATGGTATCGCCCTCCTGCTGCTAGGTACTTCGCGGGCTTCCGCATCGTACCTTGCGAAATCCCATCTTCTGGCAGGGAAGAAACAACACTGGCACTGTGGCGGTTACAAAGCGAAGTTGGGCCTCCAACTGTACGCTGAACGTTGGTTAAAAGCACTCTATCCGACAGCAAAGCAACTCCTCCCGTCCCAAGAGCATCATCCATCCGAAGCAACACCCGACGAGGAGAACAGCGCGCAGAAGGAAGCAAAAAGTGACAACCAAGAGAATTGCAAAGGCCACCATACCGAGAGATCTCAGCACGAAAGCCTTGAGTCAACCACAAGCAGCAACAACAGCTGCGTGTTGTGTTCGGCAGCGTCTCTCACAGAGACTACATCTGATCATGGAAAGCCAGATCGATCGTCTTTCAGTCAGTCGGGCCTCGGGCAGACTAGTCGCGGGAACGACGATTCAGAAGCACCCTACCATCCAGGGCCGCACCGAATCAGTTGCCCGATAGACGAAGCCTTTGACGACGTTGAAGCAGACTGGTTCGAAGGTAACGAGGACGCGTGGGGCCTTCTCCTTGCCCCCGCGGCCGAGGACGCCAAATACATCCGAGTCGGCGCGTGGCGGTCGATCGTGGGAGACGGGGGCGGGAGCCGGTACTTTGACAAATACGAGACTCGCGAGGTTGAGATCGTGTAACTATCTTAGTCAGGAATGCGTACCGTGGGCGGCGATGCACACACGCGGAAACGGGGCACCACTCGGAGACATTACATGCTTTGGCTCGCTGGGATGGTTTCTTCATCGGAATGCCGGGAACGAAACACGAATGTTCTAGGCGGAACAATTTCACTTTTTGGCGTCACTGCCTCACAAACCATCTCACTGCCACAGTCCACGATCCCGTCACGGCGGCAGGTGACTCTTCACCACGTGAACAATTCCAGAGCCGCAGCACGGAATTCGGTTGCGGCCAAGACCGCTCGTCCCACGATCCCGTCAATAGCTCTCTCAGATCAGATCTGAGCTCATTCGCCAATTGGCGCCGTCAAGGGGTCCATCCGATCGGATCGCGCCTCCGCATGCGGCTACAGTCGGCTCCTCCACCCGCGATGACACAACAAACCTCGCACTGCCACGCCCACGTGACGGCGTCAGTGAGCCAGAGATAAGGTAGCCGCACGAAGGCTCCGGAGCTATCTCGCAGGCCTACCTATCTTTCAGGCGCGTCTCTCAGCCCGGGAGCCAAGAATACATCATCGCACCTCCCTCGTTCTGCCCAGCTTTGTCCTCCTTTAGATAACGGCTCGGACATGACGGCCTTGCCCATGGCCCGTGGGCACGAGGACGGGGGGTTGGACGGCGGCAGTGTCTTTGCGAGGCCGCTCTGAGAGATAGCAGCTGAAGGATCGTCGGATCGTCGAGTATAATAGTCTTGCCTTTTCCTCGAGGCCAGTCCTCTGTGTGTTCTCGCATTTGTTTGTGTTTACCTACCTACCTAGGTTATCTAGCTTATCATCATCGTCATCGTCATCATCATCCACCCCGCAGCTTGAGCTAGTATTTGTGTCTCACAAGCCTCTCTGACTAACACGCCGCCCGATGGCTCGGCCCCTGCACAGGTTGTGCTATCCAGCCATTATTGGCTCCCATACGTCGACAGCTCTGCCAAGGCGCGTCGCTGGGAGCTTATCCGCTACGCACATATTGTTACCATTCACAACGAATAACAGGCGACGTCCTCACAGCGTGATAATGGCAACGAGGAGGAATATTCATTCTTCGACGAAGAGGTCGTCGTCCACCGATCAGATGTTGGTCGAAAGCAATGAGCCTTCGACATCGTCGTCACCACTACTCCACACACCAGCACCGCTCTCGGTCCTGCCGCTTCACATGATAATCCGCTCTCTCCTCACAACAACAGTATCGTCATCTCCGATTCTGCTGCCGCCGTCGCTATGGATCATGTCAATACTCGCCAACACGACAAACCCGCTGCTCAATCCGGATAAGAACCCATTGCTACGCTTCTTCTTAAAAAAGACATTATACGCCCAGTTCTGCGCCGGCGAGAACCCCGCCGAGGTCAAGCAGACGATCAACAACCTCAAAGACATTGGGTTCACGGGCGTCATCCTGGGATACGCCAGGGAGGTGGTGCTCAACGGCTCGCAGACCAAGGACCTGGCTTCCTGCGGCGAGGGTCAGGCGGCGGAGGAATGCATCCGCACCGAGGTCATTCCCTGGGCTCGGGGCACGCAGGAAACGGTCAGACTGGCACAGTCGGGCGACTTTGTTGCCCTCAAGTAAGTTCATTTCTCATTTTCGCGGGCCAACAAACCCAGGTTACTAATCCTAGCCACAGATTCACCGGCGCAGGCCGCCAAGCGCTGTACAGCCTCTCGGAACGGCTGCCGCCTCCGCCCGCCCTGGCCGATGCCATCGACTCCATCTGCTCCCTCGCCGCGGAGCGCGGCGTCCGCCTGCTCTTCGACGCCGAGCAGGTGGCCCTCCAGCCCGGCATTGACGACTGGACCGTCGATTACATGCGCAAGTACAACACCACTCCCGACGGAGCCGTCATCTACGGCACATACCAGGCATACCTCAAGTCCGCCCCGGAAACCCTCCGACGTCATCTCGAGATTGCCCGCGCCGACGGATTCACCCTTGGTGTGAAGCTAGTCCGCGGGGCATACATCGGGTCTGACCCCAGACACCTCATTCACGATACCAAACCCGACACCGATGCTGCGTACGACGGGATTGCCGAGAGTCTGCTCCGGAGGCGGTGGGGCGACGTGCTGAAGGGCGATTCGGAGATGCCGCCCGTCAGTCTTGTTCTCGCTTCGCACAATGCCGATTCGGTGAGGAATGCGCGAGCCATATGTGACGCCGGCGAGGCCAGGATTCAGGTCGCCTTTGCGCAGCTTCAAGGCATGGCCGACGAGGTCAGCTGCGAGCTGGTGTCGAATCCTGTCGACAAAGACACGAAGACGCGAGGAGCTGTGGAGGCGTTCAAGTATCTTGTATGGGGGTCGACTGGCGAGTGTATGAAGTATCTGTTGCGAAGGGCGCACGAGAACCGCGATGCCGTGCAGAGGACGCGGGACGGACGGGATGCCATGTGGGGTGAACTCGTAAGAAGGGCAAAAAGCGCAGTGGGGGTTTCGATTTGAGGAATTCGTTGTTGGCTTTGTGATTGACGCGTGGAGTTGGGGTCTGGAAGCATACTTGGTGAGCATCGGCACTTGTAGAATGACGATGAATGAAGTTACTCACGACCTTACGCAAATCACGTTGCATCGAAAGCACGGCAGAGTCTCTAGCTGGCGTCTACGCGGTGCGCAGGGCCATGGCTCCGAGAACAAGGGTCTCAAGCTGTTCCCTGCGCTCGGCTTCGTCCTTGATGGCGTCCAGCCAGGCGAGCCCGTTCAGCTTGTAGTATTTGCGGACCTTGGACCAGTCCGTGGACGTGGCGATGGACTCGTCCGAGAAGGGAACCGGGGTGCCTTGGAAGTTTTCCTTGAGGTGCTTCTCGACATCTTCGGCGGACGGCTTGGCGGCGGCCGGGCCGGGGGAGACGATCTTCACGGCGATGACGTCTTTGCTCGTGGGGCTGATGCCGTAGCGGCGGTACGCCTCTGCGATCTGCTCCAGTCAGATTCTGCTGTTGTCATGCAAGCAATTGCTGATAGAGAGGTACTGACATTGTTCGCGGAGCTAAGGGAGGCGACAAGCTCGGAGTGGACGTTGGGGGTCTTGAGGCTGCCGTCAACCTTGGCAGTCACAGCCTTGAAGGCTGCGGCGAGGATGTGAGTACGCGAGACGGCCTAGCAGTTGTGGTGTTAGTCGTTGCGCCCTTTCCGAGGAGAGGCTCCGACATACCACAGAGGCGTCGATCAGGGCATACTCGAAGTCGGCGTTCCGTGCGAGCAGCTGCGAGTGCAGGAAAGCAGCGTTCTGGACATCCTTGAAGAAGGCGACGTGAACGGCGTGGTCGGCGGGCACGTGATCGATGGGTATCGTCTCGATGATGGACATGGCGGCGGCGGGCGGACGGACGACGAGAGAAAGTAAAGGTACGGCAGAGAGAAGAAGATCAGGAGATTGTTCGGAAGAGACTGACGCGGCTGGATTTGAGTTGTCGATGGTGGTGTGTAGTGGATGGATCGAAACTATCGCGGGGTAGGGAAAAAAAGAAAAAAATAGAATTGAATTTCACAGGCGTCCAATCTCCTGTAGCATGTTACGAGGTACCTCCTAGGGGCCCCGGAGCGCCGAGGGGGGCAGCAACATCGCAATGAGCAATGGAGGGGCATGGCGGGGTTCGCACACTCACACTGCAGTGTAGTGTTCCATGGCAGCCCACTTTGAATGCCGAGTGGTTCCACTTTTCCCGCCAGCTCCCGTCCCAGGTGCTGTAGAGTTCCCGCCGTGGTGGGATCACAGCGGTGCAGCACCTACAATGTACCGAGCTAGGTACTCCCGTACAGGCCTTGCTTTTCTTCCTTTACAAAGTAAAAGAAGCAATCTCTAACTCCATAGGTAGCATAGGTAGGTATCTACATAGGTAGAGTTAACAACCTTGGAAAGACGTGCAACCCAGGTTTGTAGCCGCCACGTCACGGTTGGGCAGTAGAAGTGTCGTTGCATTACAAGCCTCCGAGTCTATCTTGACGGGGTCGAGTCCGAGGAGACGTCGGCGAGTCGAGTGAAGATGCGAATGTCGGTGCCGCCTATTGAGCCTCGTTTTCGCTGTCGTCAATTCTCGTCATTGGCTTTCGGCTATTCCATCCAAGATGATTTACCTAGACGGGTACCGATCTTGTCTGCACCTTGCCTACCGACCTATGACATTGGTAGTAGGTACTTTGTTGAATTGCCGTGGCAGAGTGGTCGAGCCAACACACCAATTCCGTATCTTGGGCCCTGAATCGCGTCGAGAGCTTGCACGACAGGTATGTACGCACGTATCATCGGATGTTATCATCAGAGTACCAATCAGCGTCGCCAACGTCAAGCCTCATGTTTATACATAGCAGGTAGACACTCGACTCGACACGCGGGGTGCTTACAACGGGTGGCATGTTCAGACGATTCAACCTCGGGGAAAAGCTACTACTACGTAGTATACCATACCTATACTTTGCACACTACGACGTGCCCGACAGCCTCGAAATGACGCGGCGCCGGTGTGGACGAGCACGATCCGTGTTTCCAGTGTCGAATCAGCCGTTCGGCCCCGCGATTGTACCATCCAATCAGATCCCAACCAGCGACCTAGATAGATGCCTTGGAGATATGGCTTGGTGTCTACTTTGTACTTTCTTGGCAACGACTGACAAGCCAAGTCTAGCCGAAGCTACACACAGACTTGGTATCGGCAGCGATCAGAAGGCAGCTTGGCATTCTACTTTGGAAAAGGCTTGGATGGTTGGATGGACGGAATGCGGAACGCAAATATCGAAGACGGACCACTTTGGAGGCCCAGCCCAGCCCATCCCGTTTGTCTCGTCTGTCCCGCTCTGGGAATGCTGCAATACACCACCAAAGTACCTACAGCATCGTGAAGTGGGTGAGACCCAGGCGAGGCCCCCATCGCCAACGTAGGTAGAATTATACTCTATCCGGCCACGACGGGAAAAGACTCGAAAGAGCATCGCCACGCGGCAGGACAACAACATAACGGACGTGCCCTGCGCGCAGCACGGGAGGGGGGTCGCCGGAGACGTTCGCGTCGGCGGTGATGTCGCCGCCCAAGGTGCAACAAAGAGCCTTGCGGGGCTCGACCACGGACGGTGACGATCTGATTTAGACGCAGTTCCCCTCCCGCTTGAAGAGAATACGGAGCTTATCTTCTCTTTCTTTCTTTCTTTTGGTCCTCACTCTTATTCGGGACCGAGGATATCCTAGCCTCGAGCTAGAAGTCTGTAGAACGTTGGAAGCCTCGTGGGGCTTGGATTGCTTGGATCAGGACCTTTGGGCCTTTGGACATGCCCTCTCTTCATTGTCTGCGGCCCGTCCGTCCAGTGTCTTTGATGAGGCCTTGCCCCGATTCGAGGCAGCGCCGAATGCTAAAGACGTCGGTTCGAGTCGGCGTCGTTTGGTTGTTGATGTCTACAAAGTGAGTGGGTGGAGATGTGCAGAGGCGTAAAATGTGAATTATAGGTGACACTCGTGGAGGTGGATTGGATTGGAATACTGTGACCTATATCCGTAGATACAGATACAGATACCCACCCACCCACGTACTTTTATTGGTGCAGTGTAGCTAGGTAGGTGGGCTGGCTTATTGTACCCATCTTGCTGCTGCTACATCAGAACCTCTACCATTCCACGCAAGTGTTCTACCTGGTATGCATGTGCTGCCATTCCTCCATCGCATTCATTGAATCGGCTCGGGCGAGTCCAGGCCCTTCGGCGCCGGTTAGGTGACCCAAGGAACTCTCGTGTCTTTTACCTACTGATCGCCTTGCTCAGACAGGGTTTCAGCGGCACCCGGCGGGGAGCTTCTAGACTACAGCCTAGGTACCTGGGTAGGTACTACTAGTACCCCGCCCTAGCCCAGCCCAGCCCAGTGTTCCTGGCACCTGCTGGCGATCCCGACAGGCTGGGACTCCACCAAAGTGCAGCGCGTTCAGTGGGCCGTACTTGAGGTCGTGTTGTACCTAGTGTAGGTGGCCTTGGTGGTGGTACCTACGGCTAGCTACCAACACAGCCTGGTCCGGCGGTACCTGGTATGCGACCGGCGCCATCAGCCCACCAAGCACTAGTCGTCTCCCTGGCGTCGCATCCAGCGCCCTATGGCTCCCTCTCCCCCCCGGTCCTCCACTCTGTACCTTGCCTCGCCTTCACCACCACCGCTATCCGTGCCGCGTTGCCAAACTTCACCACACACCCTCACACGTACACCCCGGACGATTTACCGATTTACCTTACAGGTTGCTACCCTACCCTACCCTTCCATCTTTAGGTGCCTTACCTTACCTTCCTTGCCTTGCCTTGCTTTGCTTTCGCCTTGCCTGAGAAACAGCAGTAAAGATACACTATTACTGCGGGCACCTACCTACCGGGCACCACACGTCAGCACGACGGACACCTACCCGCGCAGCGCATCTCTGTAGCAGCATAAACATAAACGTAAGGTGCTCGACGTCCAGTGCCTTCCTTGCCTTGCGGATACCTTATTACCTCACCCTCGCCTCGAGCTCACCCTCCCCCTGACCTACCAAAAAAAGAACACACGCGGAAACGTCGCGATACACCACCCGACCATCGTTCACCCGGAGAGTTGCGCTGCGTGTTCCGCCCTGCGCTGCGCCGGCACTGCCCATAGTTTCGCCAAGCCGAGTCCCTTGCCGCCGTCCTCCCGCGATTGATCCCCTCTCGATTGTCTCCCTCCTAGAGAGTCCCGTCGCGACCATGCCCGGTCGCCCACCCAAGCGACCGGCCGACGCTGGCGATCCGTCTACCACCGACGCCGACAATGTCTCTGCCGCGGGCAAGATCAAGCTGCCGCGTCTCGACAAGGCCGGCGCCCAGGAGGACTTCTCGTCCGTCGTCAAGAACCGCCTGTCGTCCTACACCCGCACCGGCCAGGCCTGCGACCGCTGCAAGGTCAGGAAGATCCGATGCGATGCCCTACCCGAAGGATGCTCCCACTGCGTCAACCAGAGCCTCGATTGCTTCGTTACCGATCGCGTCACCGGACGCACCGAGAGGAGGGGATACATGCAGGAGCTCGAGAGGGAGAAGGCCGACATGGCGAGCCACATCCGCGACCTCGAGAAGCTGCTCGAGAGCAACGGCATCGAGGTCAAGCCTTGGAATTGGTCGCCTTACGGCATGGCCTACCCGCCTCCCGGCGTCACGTACGACCAGATGGGAAATGCCATTGAGGATCCCGCCGAGAAGGACGCCTGGACCAAGGTCGGTTCCGTCTGGGTCAAGAACTACAACTTCAAGCCCGCCGCGAGTCGATCGTTCCCTCGAACCGCCCTCCAGTCGCGTCCTGCCCATAACCACCTTGGTGTTGGCTCCGACAGCGCGCCCCTGAGCTCCATCAAGGGCACCCAGCTCTCCATCCTGGGCACTACCATCGACGTGACTTCTTTCGATGCCCCCGACATGGACGAGCCCGTCCCCGACGCCAAGGCCTCCCAACCGCTCTACAACAAGTCTCTCCAGTCCTTCCTGCAGTCCTGCATGAACATCAACCCGGCCGTCGACATCGACCTCCCCTCGAGAAGCGACGCCTTTACCTACTCCGAGTGGTACTTCCTCATGATCTGGCCCTTCCTCCCTGTTCTTCACAAGCCGACATTCATGAACATTGTGAGTCCCCTCGCGTCAACCTGCTACTGCTGTTGTTCATTGCTGACCGCGTCTCCCCTCAGCTGACTCGTATGTACGACGAACCCAACTTCGAACCGGAGGTGCCTGACCTGGTCATGGTGCACATGGTCTTCGCCACCATATACTTCCAGTACGGCGTGAGGAATTGGGAACAGCAAGAGACTCGCTCCCAGCTTAACGAGCTGTCTAACAAGCACTACCATTTCGCTCTGAGCAAGATGTACGACCTCGCGTCGGCCCAGTCCGTCCCAGCCGTCCAGGCCATGGCAATGATTTCCGCCCACAGCCGAGCCTTCCCCAAGCCAGGCTGCGGCTCCATGGTGACCAACTTCGCCTTCCACTGCGCCATCGACTTGAACATGCACCGCGCTTTCAAGGCGCCCGGCGAGACCACCAACCTCGAGAACGAGATCCGCAAGCGCACCTGGTGGACCATCCTCACCGTTTACGTGACTCTGAACGGCCGCCTCGGACGTCCCATGCCCATCAATGTCGAGGAATACGATGTCGACTTCCCAGAACCCATTGCCGACGAGGCACTAACCCCGGAAGGCGTAGACACCTCCGTCACAACGCCCTGCACGTACCATGTCGGCCTCGCGGGCTTCAAGATCGTTCCCCTTTTCATGGAGATGTACTCCAATATTTACAGCGTGAAACGCGACCCCAAGAACTACGCCGATGTCGTCAACGCCCTGGAGGAGCAGCTGCAGCTGTGGAAGGAGAGCTTGCCAGAGTCCCTGCAGATCAACCCGTCCAGCCAGGTCGAACACGAAGGGCGCATGTACGCTTTGTACATGCAGATGTACGCGCTCGAGTTCCGCCTCTGCCTACGTCATCCGTCCGTGGCCATGACCAGCGACCGCAAGATGCTTCTCGAGAATGCACGGATCTGCGAGGAGACGGCAGCGCACATGCTCAAGGCCATCAAGAGCCTTCTCAAGCTCAAGTCGCTGGACACAACGTGGTACCAGATGGCTCTCTACGGTGCTGCCATTTTCACGACGCTCGTCGCACACTGGGAGCGGAGGTTCGAGACGTCCGCCAGCCAGATTGCCACTTTGCGCGAAGAGATGAAGGACTGGATGGAAATCATCAATGCTACGGTGTCACTGCTAGGTAAGCATACTGGAGAAGCGCTCGATGAAGAACTCCATGACTAACGACTGCTCGCAACAGGCTCCGGAGCTCGCATCAGCAACGAAATCAATCTCATCATGGAGAGAACCATCAGCTGGATCGAGCACGACTCGAAGCAAAAGGATTCAACAGTGACCCAAACGATCAAGCCCGACCCGGCGGACTCGTCACCGTTCCAGCTTGCGGCACAACCTCAAGCCCCGCAGACCATGGCCAGCAATGCCGCCGACACGACTGCGAAGACGTTTTACGCCGACTCAGGGAACCAAAACGGCAGCACGCCATACCCGTCCTTGGCGTATGCAGAGCATCCATCCAGTAACAGCCTGGCGACGACGGCTGCCTTTGAGGCAAATAACAGCTACTCATACACGCCTGGGTCACAGGCGACGGCCGGCACCGGCGATAACTCAGCCGAGACCAACCCGTTGATCGCCTTTGCGTCACAGGCGACACAACATGTGGCGGACCCGACGGACACTGCCGCCGCTGCAGAGCTTCTCTGGCGGCAATCGGCGTCCCATGGCAACACCTGGCACGACTGGACGGCTGCGATGGCCGACAGCCAGGACCGGTACAGCGCCAACGCCCTCCTGACTCTAGGCGGCGGGTCCCGGGATCCAGGCGGAGTGACGGAGGCGGCGACGGCGGCAGAAATGGCCGCCGTGGCGGCCCCAGTAGGCCAATGGCCACTGCTTCTGTTTGACGGCGCGAGTGTAACGGGGGCCCAGTAGCCGCCCAGTCATAACAGTGTACTTTCGGTTCCATGGTGGCGACCTTTCCCATATTTTGTTTCAAATATCATCTGCTTACGAGCGGAAGGCGTTAACGGTGTAATCTTTCATGGCAGGTTTGCTACGGTTTGGTAGCAGGAAAAGGGCACATCACATGGTACGGGAACATGGGCCGATGGATTCGGCATGTACGGATCGAAGGACGACTCAGTCCGCTGCAACGAAGCTGGCGTTTGTCGGTTCGCCAGCCCTATGACACGGCATGGCCTTGCTTTAGCAATATACCTTCCACCAAGAGGTGGCTTTACGCGTTCAAACATGCTTCCAATGATGACTTCTCTCTACTCTGCTTTTTGCTAGGCACGGGCTTAATGGGCGTGGTGTCCCAACACGGTCTTGAAAGTATACACCACAGATCAGGGGCGTCCACATTGCCAATATCGGCGCTGGACAGCACACCTCATAGAATTTTTGGTGGTATTAATAAAGTTAACCGATCAAGAATTCATGCTCGTGTTTCTCCACAGAGCAAGAAGACATAACCACGTTCACAGGTCTTGCCGCCTAGAAGTTAGGAGGAATTTGCACACCAAAAACCGGAACAAAGACATCCCCGCAGACATGTCCCTCAGCCGGCATCTGCCCAAGCACGAAAAAGGTATAAAACACGCCGAAAAGGCAGTTATTGGGCGAGAAGAAGCTCGTGTGCCCGGGCGCGAGGAGCTTCACAACGGCGCTGGTTGGGAACCGCGCGGCGACGGCCTTGGCCCCGTCGAAGCTGCTCGCCGGGTCCCCGATGCCGTTGACCACGACGACCTTCCCCTGCGTCTTGATCGGCGCGAAGCCGTCCCCGTCGAACCTGTTGACCGGGTCGATCTTCCACTTGGAGCAGACGAGGCGCCAGTCGGCGAACACGGGGGCTACGCTGGGCGCCGCGTCGGTCATGGTCTTGAAGTACGCCTCGAAATCCTTCTTGCCCCTGAGGTGGTTCTCCTCGTCGATGCAGACGCCTGATAGGATCCCGTCGGGCGTCGGGTCGTCCGTGAGCACGGGCAAAGGCGCGGGCGGCTGGCCGAGGGCGGTCGTCATCGCGCCTTTGACAGCTTCCCCGGCAACGCCGGCCTCAACCTCGGCGAGGACGCCCGCAAGGACGGGTAGGAACGGCGGGATCTGGAGGGCGGTGCTGTTGAAGGTGTGCAGGGCGGACCAGTCGAACTTCTTATCGAGGCCCGCGACGCTCAGGGGCTGCGTCTTGAGCTTGGCCTCGAGGGTTGTATACCTTGCACGAAGCTGTGCGGGCGTGGTGGAGGTTCCGGCAAAGGAGCAGTTTGCCGGCCCGCTGGCGAGGCACATGTAGAAGAAGGCATCCAAACCACGCTCTGCGTCCTTGATGGCGGAGGGTTGCGCGATGGTGACGGTATATGCGAGCGAAGACGGGGCGGGGCCTAGAGAACATATCAGTAATCATCTAACACAATCACAGCGCGCCACGACTTACTGTCAAAAAGAAACTTATCGACGACCTCGGGGTACACCTGGGCAATCGTCTGCCCAACATGAGCACCGGCCGACACGCCCCAGAAGCCCATCTTGGTGCGGTTGTCGACCCTCATAACGGTGTAGTGGTCGACGGCGTTGGAGTACGTGCCCATGAAGCGCCCGACGTCGCCGCCGTTCTTCTTGCAGCCCTTTGAGAACTCCTCGGCGCGCTTCTCGCGGGCGGGGTACGCGGCCTCGTCGGCGCCGAGGAGCTGCGGCTCCGAAGTGAAGAACTTCTTGCGCTCGTCCTCGGAGGAGAAGCACCGGAACGAGGGGGTCGACCAGCCGTGGCCTCGGGGATCTGGCGAAGTTAGTCTCCGGGGCGAAGGGGGTTTGGGATCGTTTCTTACCGATGGCCAGGAGGTCGTACCCGACAAAAAGGGGCGCATAATCCTCACCCCAGCGGATGAGGAAGTTCGTCGCCGAAGAGCTCCATCCGCCGAGCGAGACATGTACAGCGCCCTGGTGAGGCGGGCCTCCGGGAGCAGGCACATACGGGAGCTTCACGACGGCGAGCTCGACGGTCGGCTGGCCGCACTTATCCTTAACCTTCTTGGGCTTCCTCGGATCGCCGACCTTTGCGTGGACCTTCATCCGCGCGCACTTGAAGACGGTGTAGCAGTCGTGCCACTCGAGGTCCGTACTGGGGGCGATGCCCTCGAAGACTTTGGGTTCGACCACATGGTGCGGGTTTTGGGCGAGGACGGGGAGAGCGGCGAGGGAGGCCCAGAGGGCGGTTGAAAGGAAAGACCTCATCTTGGAACGAGTGAACAAGACGACGGTGCAGGCATTCCGTCGAGGGGACGAAGTTGGCTGGGACTTGAGAGCACTTATACGCTCCTAGCACACCACCAAAGGAAGATGGAAGGCTTTTCCATTTTCTCACGTTTCCCGAAGCATTAGCTAGGAACATTGAAGCCATCAATGCCAAGAAGAACCGGTGCGGGCGGTAGGTATCACGAGGTTGACGGGCGAGAGCAACGCTGGCGAACAGGCATAACCAGATAGCTTGACCGGCTTCGAGTAAGATTTGTCCAGAGGAACGAAGGGATAGCATAAATGGCTGAGATGAAAATTGATAGAGCCACGCGAGCTTTCGGATTTTGCGTCAAAGTGGTTTAGCGTCGACGTTGGCTGTGTTTCCTCCCCCTGCGGATCGACTTGCGGCTGAAAGCTTTGAATCTTAATGAGAACGGCTGAGGAAAGGGGTAGCAATACGCGGGGTACGATAGGCCAAGGTGTGGCGTGGATTCATCAAAGGGACCGACAACGCATCGTCACTTTGAGAGTGGAATCGCACTTGGAATTTCAGTCAAGTACGAGTTGGCAAACACGCTGCGCCATCAGCTTGGTGTTCGAGTCTTGTCCATTCCGCCTCGAAGCCAGATTCGACTTCTTCAACTATGACTTACAGTCCAAAAAAACATTCTTGCGCGCATAGTATCAGCGTACTATCTAAATCAACACTAACGATCTCATGAGGCAAGCAGGTAGTTTGGTTCAAAAGTTTTGATTGAATCGTGAGGCCAATGTGCCGTGGCACAAGGCAAAAAGATAGGTATCAAAAGGCCAGCAAAAACGATGCCCGGCGCGCTACAGTTCCCTCTTCTCTTCTTGACCCCCCCTTCTTTAAGAAAAATGCAAAAGAATCCGCTGTAAGTCTTTCTTAAAGTCGTTGACATTATGTAGACCGCCTGTCGTAAAGATACCACCACACCACATCGGGGGCACATTCCGTCTAAGCGCCCTCCTTGCGGACGTGGGCGTGGGCGGGGTTGATGGCCTCGATCTGGATCTCGGCCGGGTTCTTCTCGCTGCCGTTGTCGTTGAGGACCTTGTCCGAGTTGTAGTCGGTGACGCCGAAGAGCTCGTCCATCTTCTCGAGGGAGATACCCTTGGTCTCGGGGACGAAGAACCAGACGAAGATGAACATGGAGAAACAGAAGCTGCCGAAGATGAGGTAGGTTCTGTGAGGAGGTAGGTTAGCGACTAATAGTCGTTCGGCGCGTGGGAGAGGATGACTTACCCGTAACCGTGGGCACCGACGGTGACCAGCATGTTGGGGACGGTGCGGGAGACGATGAGGTTGAAGAGCCACTGGGTGGCAGCGGCGAGGGCGACGTTCATGGAGCGGAGACGGGCGGCGGGAATCTCAGAGGCGTAGATCCAGCATGCCGGGCCCCAACCGAACTGGAAGAAGGCGGCGAACAGGAAGATGGAGACGAGGGCCATGTATCCGGCTCCCGGGACGGGCTCGCCCTCGATGGGGGGGCTGATGCGGACGTACAGACCAATGTAGAACATGCACAAGCCCTGGGCGATGGAGGTCCACAGAAGCGAGCGGCGGCGGCCGAGGGAGTCGGCCATGAAGAGCAGGAAGGCGATACAGGAGAGGACCTTGACGATTCCGTAGACACCGGTGGACAGGAGCGGGGTGGAGCGGCCGGTGATGCCGAGACCCTTGAAGATGGTCGGGGCGTATGTGTTGATGGCGTTGGTGCCTGTCATCTGCTGGCAGATCATGAGGAAGATGGAGATGAGAGCGCGGTTGCGGTTGCCCTTGATGGTCCACATCTCCTTCTGCAGGTTCATGAAGGTGGCATCGCCGATGAGCTGCCTCTCGTGGTGGAGCTGGTCGACGATCTCCTGGAACTCGTCCTCGACGTAGGGGTGGGTCTCGGGGAGGTTGCGCAGCTTCGCAAGGATCTTCTTGGCCTCTTCCCACCTGTCCTGGCGGGCCAGCCATCTGGGAGACTCGTTGCAGAAGAGCATGAAGATGAGCAGGAGCAGACTGGGCAGGCCCTGGATGGCCAGGGGGAAGATGTACATGGTCTTGCCGGAGAGGTTGACCTCGGCGCCATAGTTGATCCAGAAGGCGATCATACCACCGGTGACGATGAAGAGCTGGTACATGCCGGTGAGGAGACCACGGATGGCACGGGGGGCGTTCTCGGAGACGTATAGCGGATTGATAGTGGAGGCACCACCGACACCGAGACCGGCGATGAAGCGACCGACGAAGATAGCAGCGACTTTACCCATAGAGACAGCCTGGATGACGACACCGACGAGGATGATGGCGGCGACGGAGACGAGACACCACTTGCGACCGAATTTGTCGGTCAACCAGAAGGCTGCGAGGGCACCGACCAAGCAGCCGGCCTGGAGGGTCGAGACGATGTTACCCGTCAGGTTGGCGGTTTCGACCTTGGAAGCCGACCCCAAACCGTAGTCCCTGTCGGAACAAAGTCAGCCATCAAAAGCTCGCGAGTTGTTCAATATCAGAGACCGCCACGTACTGCTTGAAGGGCTCCATGACGACGACACCACCGATGACGGAACTGTCCCAGCCGAAGGACATGGCACCGAAACAGGCGGAGGCGGCCAGGGCGAAGACTCTCCAGCCGTAGATCTCGGCAGGATCCGTCTGCATGGCGTCGTTCTTGACGATCTTCTTGAGAAGATTCTGCATGACCGACATGGTGGGTGGTTGTTCTTCTGTGCAACAGGCCAGGCTCTGGCGGGTTGGTGTTGCTCTCGCAAAGGTAGAAGCACAAAAGGTCGGTTCGATACCCGAAGTGGTTGAGCCTCTTCAAGCCAATATGGGTTGGCCGAGTGAGAGGGGTGGGGAGGGCTGGTTGGTTGGAGGTGAGCGACGAGGAGAGAAAGGAGAGCAAGAAGAAACGAGGAGCGCGAGATTGCGGCCTTGATATATCGACGACCCAGGTCGGTGGTTTCCCTGCTCGCTGATCCAAACTCTGCTATTCCCCAGGGCAGCCAGGGACCCCTCACGGCCAGAATACGTCCCCAGTCAGCAATTTGCCATCCACTTCCCGGCACCCTCAGTTGGAGGTCTGGTGTCAGGGCTAGGTATCCGTCCGGCGCCGTGACCGCAGGCGATCCTGTGCGTCCATGTCCTGTGTCTGCAGCGTAGACGCAGAGACCCCTGCTCCGGCCGTCCAGTCTGGCCTCACTCGCCCGCAGGGCATCCATCAAACGGAAGCTAGCCGTGCCTCTGGAAATCGAGCCTCAACGAGTACCAAGACGGACGGCAAATTATCCATGGGATTTTCCACCATTCAGACGGGGCGGGAGTACAGGCCGAACAACGCTGGGCCGATGGGGGCGGCAGAGGAACGAGGGCGGGGGTGGGAGTCGGTTTCTGCGATCAACCGACAGGGCCTTGTCATTGGAGGCATCCCATCCGGGGTGGGAGGAAGCAAGCATTCTTGGGTGGTCTTGACTTGTCCTGTCCCGTCTTGGGATGGTCGCGGCGGTCGTATGGGATGTAGCAACAAGCATTGCATGGCAGGGCCGTTCTTGGGGGTTGGGCTGGGCAAGTCAAGGTAACCGAGACACGCACACACACACTCACACTCACTCACACACCAGACGACAGGCCAAGGGACTAAACGTGGCGTCGATGAACGTTCGAGGCTTTGGGAGACGACATGCCATACATACCTAGCCGAACCCATACGCGGAGGGCCGGGAAAGCGACCACGGTTGCGTCGTGCTGGCTCAGCGTATCCGTGGGACCACTATGCGTTTCACACGGTTGCCGTCGGGGCAAGGGAAGGATAAAGTGTGAAGATACGGAGTATAAGAGATTGCGGGGCGACGGCTAGGCGTCGACGCCTGATTTCCCGGATCGATGAGATAGCAGACCGCATGTTAGCTGCAGGACGGGCTCCGGGTGCTAGCAGTCAAACTTAACAGCAATAGAGATGGCCCTCTGGGGCATTCTCTGGGGCACTGGGGCCCCGGGTTCGTCTCCCCAGGTTACGAAGGGCGCGCGAGGCAGGGAGGACGAGGGGGCAAAATGAGAGGTGAGAGATGAGCTGACGGGAGTCTCAGGGTGGTGAGGCCAGGCGAAGCGAGTGAGTGAGTGTGAGTGGAGAGTGAGCCATTCTCATTGCGGCATGGTCCGCCGAACGAAGGGCCGTTCCCTGCGACGAGAACGGCGCGTGATTTGCTACGGCGTGTTCGTTTCAATCAGAATTTAGGCTGCTGGTGGGGGTGGAGAAGGAATTGCGAGAGAGACGGAGAGTTGGATGAGTGGTGGATGGCACATGGATGGGATGGGATGAGTGAGAGGTGAGAGGCGAGGAAGAAGTAGAATAGCTACAGGGGTCGATGAGTTTAGCGCGCTCGACTCGGTTTAGGGCCCATGTCCAGAGCGGTCTCAGTGCATGTTCCTATGTATCTATGCGCTGCCAGGGTACCGTTTGGGGAATAGAACCAGCGCAAGTTGACGGCACAGCAGGTCACTCAGTGGTCGTCGGGATAGGATAGGTCACAAGCTGCAAGTTCTTGCAAAAGCACCTCCTCTGCTGGTGTTGTTCGTTTATACGGTATACCCCAGGCATCCCATCCCATCCATGCCGCCGACCGGTGGATTGTGTGGAGACTGGGCGCGGGTGGCAGGATGGAGAAATATTGGAGATCGCGGGGGTGTAAATGAGGGGGAGAGACCTAAGATGGGGACCAAGACAGGTACCTACCAACACGAGACAAACACACCGAAAAGCCTCCTGGCGCTTATAACTAGAGTTGACCGGCTGTCTTGATATTGACAAACATTCTAGACTTCTCTCAGCTGTCTACCCCAACTATGAATCAAGCAAACTCGCCGTTCGTGGCTGGGATTATACATGCGAGAGGCATGCAGAGATATCCGTACAGAGAGGGAGAACACCCTTCACTGTGAACCACCACCACCACCACCACCACCCAGTTGTGGCAATGAACCAAAAGTCTTGGCTCTTTTACGAAGCTCCTTCATTTGACGGAAAAATTCATTTGCGCCGGCGACCTGAACAGTTGGATCGACCCTTAGCCTCGTTTTACTTTCACATCCCGGATACGCATCTTGGCATCGCATCTCACCGTTGGTACATTTGGTGTGTGCGGATTGATACTCAGTGAGGCAATGAATCTTCCTCAAAATAATGCTCTGAAATTCATCTCATTCGCCCTTTGCATGGCCACGCGCGTCCCAAATAGAAGGCACCTGGCGCCAGTTTCTAATTGGGGGACACACTTTTCCCCCAGCGCGGCGCCAGCAGGCATCATCATGCGATGCCACATACCCATTCCCATCCCACGCGCATCTGTGTCCCGACCCGAGTAATCGGGCCCAGCTAGACGAGCTGACCCCTCGTTTCTGTTGGCGTATTGGAGCAAGGAGACGGAATTGGGACCGGGACTGCACTAGTCAATGCCCGTGCCGCATGGTCGGTGACTGACACCTCGGCGACCGGTCTAAAAACCGCCAAAAGTAAACCCGAATCGGTAAATATCGTGATCTCAAACGACTTCAGAAAATAGTCATTTTCTTCGCCAGCGAAGCTTCTTCTCGTGATATAGCAGGAAGGAATAATCCCCATCATTCGTGACCTGACGTTGAAAGCCATATGCAGGCCACCAGAGCCTCTGCTCATCACTTTCTTGTCACCCGTCTTGTGCCTCGTGCCAATCGTCTTGGTGTTTCTTGGGAGTTTCTTGGTTGCAGCCACCCTTTGCGCCTCCCGCCAAGCCACCAAGCCCCAAGACCGTCAAGCCTCCTTGGTCTGTCTTGGGCCTCTCTTGGAGGCTGCTCTGCTGGTAGCTGTCCCTGTCCGTCCGACGCTGACGACTCCCCGGGATGTCACCCAAAGAGGCCGCATCGTCTGCAAGCCGTCCAGAAGTCGAATCCTGGGGCCCCGGCTCACCGCATATGACCGGTTCGTGGGGACGACGCGCCCTTGCAGCTCATGGCTTTCCGAGGGGTAGCGGCATGGATTATTTTCTGTCAGGCCGCCATCGTCAGGTCTTGTATCCAGGCTTGGAAGTGAAATTTCACCCTTACACCTCACTCACCTCCAGATCGTTGCCGCGATGACTTCAACTTCGATATTCTTCGGCCTGTCACCGCTCGGATAGCAATAACGAGCAGAAGCTACCATCAGCACGCGTCAATGGGCACATTTGGTATGAAACTGAGCTTGCAGTCAGCAGTGCCCATGTTGTCTTGGCGATGCTCACAGCCAAAAGGATGAGACCAAGCGCGCTCAAATCATCATCGGCAGCCATGTTGCTACTTCGAGCCGATGATCCACCCATCTCAAGCCTCTCTAGAGTCTTGTAAGGAAGAAAAAGCGTCACGAATACCGGCTCAGAGCAACGACTCACGACTGAAGGTCCCTGGAATGACAAAGTCCTCGAAGTAACCATTCAATCAGTCGAATGGATGCACCCTGAAGATAGGACACACAGTCGCCGGCTCTGGATTACGCATGTAAGTTCATCAGTTGAACAGCTAATACCGACGACCGAATGGTAAGGATTTGCACTCATCGTGTTCATGCCAATTGTCAGCTAACGATGCCAATCAGGAATAAGCATCCAACCTGCCGGCATCCCGGCGCCGAGCTCTCGGCGCGCCCGTCTCGCCACCTGAACATCCCGCCATCTCCCCGATCACTTCCCCCTATCGAACCGATCATCCCACCGGCCCTGCGGCGCTTCGAAACCACAAACATCAGTATATGCCGGTAGAACCGAGATCCGGGGAAGTGGTGGATTCCTGGGGAAGTCGCTGGCGTACGGCAATCGGGATAGAGGCCAAGACAGGTCATCAATCACCACCATATTATGCCTGCTTAACTTAGGTGGGACATGACCATTCCGTCGAACCGGAATTGCTTCATTATATTTTGGAGGCGTTCTCACTTCCGCGTGTAGACAGAGCTCAATAAGGGTGGCAGACCCGTAGGATGGGCAGGTGATCGCACAGTAGGATTCTCACGACGAAAGCTGCGCATCGTCCACGTTTGATTGGTCTCAGTCAGCGCATCAAAGATCATCGTTTCCCGTTAAGTCCGAGCTGTACGCCAGTTGTATTTGTAGCCTGTC
This sequence comes from Colletotrichum brevisporum, assembly GCA_030770045.1. Classification (NCBI taxonomy): domain Eukaryota; kingdom Fungi; phylum Ascomycota; class Sordariomycetes; order Glomerellales; family Glomerellaceae; genus Colletotrichum; species Colletotrichum brevisporum. The sequence goes on from JAUGSI010000002.1 coordinate 182,256, forward strand.
GGCCATAATGAGGGGAGTTTGAAGCCGATCACTACAATAGGCATCTCTTTGCCTCTTCCAGAGCGAAGCCGCTGGTCGCAACCTACGCTGAACGAATCCGAAGATCCGACGCAGAATACCCCGAAAACCCGAGTCCCATCGCCCGTCTTGCTGTGATTGACGAAACCCACCTCGTCCGCCGAGCTGTCGATCGCCGAACCGATCCAAGCCCGATGCCAAGGAGCCATACTTCCAACGGGGGACTTTCGGCGTCGTGCCGTTCATTGGAGGACTTTGACCCCGGCGCCAAGGTGGTCTACTTCTGTAACTTTGAAGTTTGGGCATCTCAGAGGCAAAGATGCGGTGACAGATTTCCCCGTCGCGTCGAAATGCGACCAGTTCGGGCTGACGCGCGCCCGGAGGAACCCTCCCACACCCCTAGCCAGCGTCTCGCCGGATGTGGACTCAAAATCTTCGTTTGCGCTCGCGACGCCCCGGCCAACGATCTTGACCCTGGCCAGACGCCTTGAATACCCATCAAATGATCCCCTTCCCCCCAGCAAGCCACTCTCTGCACCTCGGGCACTCAAGTCCGAAGAGCTCGCGCACACACCTCTTCCCACATCCCTCGACCAACAGCCATCCTACCCAGGACCAGGAAGGGCCAGCGGTTCCGGACAGGGCCGTGCAGGGCAGGCTCGGCGGGAGCTTGCTGGTGTTGCTGCCAAGACGCAGATGGCTTTTCCCGCATGCCAAGGCGCGAGGGTGGAAGAGAAAAAACGTGGTTGGAGCTGAGGGTGTGAGATGGTTATGGATGGGGGGAATGAGGAGGTGAGTGCCACTAAAAGAGTGGTGGTGTTCTTGGCAAACTCGGAAAAGTGCTGGAAAACGACGATGGATCGGCCAGTCTCGAATGGACGGAAAAAAAGAATCAAAGACCCAAATACAAGGGTACGTACACGGAAAACAGTCCCCTTGCAAACTTTGAATGTGGAATCGGTTATTTCCTATTCAATTTGACTCATTATCAAATTATGTTCTCGTCATTATCTCGTCCGCCAAGTAACACTAAGTAAGTACTAGAAAAAGGAAACAAAAAGGTATGTCCAAGAAATCGTGACTGAGTCACATGATGTCCCTTCAACGATCCCGTCGAGCCACCCTCAGTTCCTCCGTCCTATGCATGTCCAAGTCTTAGATCTGGAGATGCTTCGGGTTCCTCTTTCTCTCACTTTCCAACCTCACCAAGAACCTCCTAGTTGAGCGTCTTCTTGGCCCAACCAAGGCGGTTGGAGGCGCCGTCAAAGACGACGAAAGCAGCCTTGAGCGCGACGTCGCCGAAGATGTTCACACCGATGCCGGAGGAGCTCTGGAGACCGCCGAAGCAAGTGCTGGTGCTGATGGGGGCGTAGTTCATGTACGTGCCGGGGATGGTGACGCGCGCGCTGCCGACGCCGAAGGTGAAGGCCGGGACCGTGGCGGAGCAGGGGAAGGTGTAGCCGCCCTGGGACGAGTCATACTTGGCGCCCGTGATCTGCTTGTAGTAGGCCGTGACGACGGAGTTGGGCAGGAGGAGGAGGGTGGTGCCGGTGTCGGCGATGCCATTGAGCGAGGTCGTCGTGAAGGTGGCCGAGCCGACCTGGTATCCCGACGAGGTGAACTGCCACCAGCCGTCCGAGTTGTCGATGGGGACGTAGGTGATGGCGCCGGTGTAGGCGGCCGAGTCGATGTAGCCGAAGTTGTACTTGCCAGCTGGGTTCGAGCATGTCAGCACATCGTCATCATTATCATCAGGTCTTGGAACTCACGAGTGTCGTGCTTCAGGTCAGCAGTGAAAACAAAGGCGTCCAGCTTGGACTTGGCCGTCTCGAAGAAGGTCTTCTGCTGGGTGGGAGAGACGGTGTTGATGGAGCTGAATCCAAGACCGAGAAGGCCGTCCAGGTTGCTCTCCTCGCTAAAGGAGCTGGAGACACGGGTGGCGGCCTCGACGGCCTGGCCGGTCACCGACAAGCCACCGACGGAGACGGTGTCCTTGTAGACGACGCCGGCGGAGCTGGAGCCGTCGCCGTAGCTGATGGACCAGGTGGCGCCCGTGAGGCGGGACGAGGTGCTGCTCTTGCTGGGGTCGTAGACGGTCTGGCCGTTGCGCTGGCTGGTCGGGGTGGAGGTGGAGAAGACCCAGAGGTCGGACGAGCCCGTGTCGAAGTCGAGAACGAGCGTCTGGGCCGGCGTGCCGATCTGGACGGGGCTCAGGTACTCAACGTCGTTGTCCTCGGGGTTGGCGGCCACGCTGCCGGTGGCACGCTTGGTGGCGCCGGTCGAGGTGATGTTGGCGACGACCTGGGCGAGGTCCTCGGGGAGAGGGGCGCCGTACTTGCGGTAGGCCTTGGCGAGGGCCAGCGGGCCGTTGCGGACGTAGCGCGGGTTGCGGATCTGCTCGACGCTGAACCTCTTCTCGTTGGCGTTGGCCGCGGGGAGGGCGGCGGCGGTGGAGGCCAGGGCCAGGCCGGCGGTGAGGGCCGTGATGAGAGTCATCGTGTAAGGATGATAGGACGAGGAGACCGAAGCGAGAGAGAGAACAGAGACGAGCGAGAGGAGGATGAAGACGAGGAAGGGAGTGACCGATGAGGATGAGGAGGAGAGAGAGACGATGAACGGGGAGAAACACAGCTCCTTATATCCTCATCATCAGCTGGTGGACGGCCGATGGATCGTCAGGATCATGATGGGAAGTCCGTTTGGCCGAAGACGTGGAGCCAATTCTTGCTCTCCCCTAACCGTCGACCATCACGAGCCTCGGTATGCCAATGACGAGAACCTCAAGTCAAGTCAAGCATCATGGTTCCCGGCACCAGATAACCGGCGGGGAATACCACCTTCCAAGAGGGAACATGGCGCCCATAGTGCCATAGCAAGGTCGCCTGTCGCGACTCCACATCACGCGACAAGGCCCAGGGCAGCATGGCACATCGTGATTCAGAGGTTCGCCAGTCTTGAACGTGTGAGTGGTAGTCGCAACAAGATGGAAGACGCGAACTGCGGCGCCCATGACTGGCTGACTAGCCGCTCAGCAGGGGGACCTTGACTGCCGAAGTGCGAGAAGGGGGGGCAACATCAGGCCTAAGCTTTTGCACAAGTTCCCGACAGCGGGAAGCTAGATGCGAAAAGAGCAGGTCGGATATGCGAGTTGCCCAAACCGCCGCATCCCGTTCGTCCAAGGCGGGGGGGCAGTCGAGATGAGATGGCTCAGATGAGTGGGAAACTCCAAAAACAACATCCAAGGTCAGACGACGGAGCTGCAGCTGATTGATGGAGGGGCCGAGGCGGGGAGGGCCGGGCGGATACCAAAGCTGAAAGATTCCCTCTTTGGCTTTCCTACCTTGGGAAATAGGAATAATTTCCCAGGTTTATTTTGATCTGTCGTTGCGATAACCCCGGGACGCTCTTGAGTCGAACACTCCAAAAGTCGATAACCACCTCCCTACTCGGGACATGCCTCCGCGAGTTGCCAGGCCACTCAGCCCATGGGGCTCCGAGACGTGACCGGGCACAACCATGCTCCAAAGCCCGCGCCATCACCGACTTGGGCTCTTCCGCGCCCTCGACACCCTCAACTCCCCCGGTCAGGTTCGTCGTTGCGCCTCGGTACATGGAAACAAGCTTTACCGCCAAGTCCCCACCCGCGATCCCGCATGCGAAGCGACAAGAACTGCGACTCCGACCCTTTCGCCAAGTCCGGGGCCGCTCAGGGGAAAGGGACGATAGATCGCAGCCAAGACGGGAAGGAATATTTGTGATTGTAACCAGCCTGGCGAGCTGTTGGGTGTGGGGGGAAGGTGACGGGAGGTGCATATCTTCTGTGTCAACGATAGATCCAGACGAGCGGGATTCGGCTTCTGCTTGCCATCTTGGCGATGCGGCTGGCTCTGCCGTCTTCCAAGCGAATGTTGTTCATGACGTGCTCGCGGTGACGCCGGTCGGGGACCCTGTCCCTCGTCCGCATTGACTCTTGATCTCGCGCGGACTTATTTGTCGGAGTGGATCTTTGACTGACTTGATGATGGGGACATGGATGCTACCGCAAAAGTTCGCGCGTATCGACTCGACCAAACTCTCAGTCTCTTTCACCATTGGATGTGTGACACTTTCGAGCAAACAAACCTTGGTGGCTTCCCTCTTTCCTCATTCATCTCCTCGCTCCGACCTCTCGTCGTTTTCGCGAAACGAGGGAGAATATCGAGTTGCCTTAACCGTAGTAGCAGACACGCTCAGCAGCTGGCTATGTGCCGAGCGAGCCGGACTCCCTGCTCGAGATAAGAACCTTCTCTCTCTGGTTCTCTGCAGACTGCCACACAAACTAGCGCAACCTTCTCTCCCTCCCTTCCTCTTCTCCTCTCCCCCGATAAGAAACCGTTGGCGGCGGAGAAGCGAATAAGCATGATCGCAATAAGATTGCGCCGTCGGCGGACTCTCCCCTACCCCCGACCTGGATCTTCCCGGGCCTGGTCTGCCTCTCCTCTCCTCTTAGGTAAAGAAGCGATTCCATTACGTACCGTGAAGCAACTCAGGCCAGAGGTTAGGTAATGCCATTGCCATCCCGTCCTCTATAGACTATCACGGCCCACACCTTGGCGGAAGTGGAGTGGAGCTTACTTTGACGTTCCCGCTGCCCGTGCTTTTTGTTGTTATTGTGAAGCTTATGGTAGTGTTCGTGAAGGTTGTCATCTGATGGATCCTGGAGTAACCCCCCTCATTTGGGTTCCCAAGCCATCGCCGCTTCAATCAACTTGCGGGAATTTTCTCAGTTTTTGAGCAAAACATCCCACATATGCACGCACAATGACTGGCGATGCTCATGTCTCCATCCAGAGTTCCCAAGTTGTTGCGCACCGGCTATAGACGGCGATGCGTCTCAAACCCGAGAGTTTGTGGACGTGCCACAACCACTAAGAGGATTCAGCCTTGGCCACTCGGCCATTTCGTACCCGTTGCTCAATCATGATTCACCAACAACTACAACATCGTTTCCAAAGCTTTTGTGCATTGTCTCATTATATGAACTGTGAATATGACAAGACCCGAAACCGATACTATTGATACAAGACTCGAACACGACTCTTCGACCAGACCCGCCAGACGACATGAGCAGCCAAACGCAGTCTCGGGCAGCACGGAAAACGCATGAACGCAGACCAACGCCTTCAAGAGAGACGAAAGAAACAGAACCAACTCCTCGCCGCCCCGAGGCGACAACCAAATGGGTATGATGAAAACCAAAAATCAACGCCAGCCGGCCGTGTTGGACTTGGATGCCTTTTCTATCTTTCCGTTGGAGGCGAGACTGCCGATCGTGATGCGTCTGTTCTTGAAGTCGGCACTGGCCATTCTCGCCTGGGGGCTGCCGCCCTCCACTCTCAGACTGCCCGTCAGGTTCATCCGTCGTGCCTGTCCTGCAGTGAAGGCGCGATCCATCCGCATGTCGGGTGGCGAGCACGTGATGGGCGGCGAGAGCCTTCGCTCCGCACTGGCTCGGCGGTGCCTCGAGATGCCGTTTGAGCTGCTAGCCAAAGGGCCCGAGAGGCTGAGCGACGCCCGGTGGTGGGACGCGTTCGAGTTGACCGATGAAATGCGCTTCGCGTTGGATGCTGCTGTCCCGACAAAAGACAGGGACGAGATCCGACGGTGGTCACCGCCGCGGACCTTCTTCATGTTCTGGAGAGCCGACCGGATCTTCCGCGGGTCGATCGTAGGCGACTCCGACTCTGAACCGGACGCATTCTGAGATGAAGGGGGGTGGTTTTCGTCCGCGCCCAGTCCCGAGAGGGATGCTCTTGGGGGCGGGCTGACTCTCGCGATTCTAGAGCGGAAGGCCGGCGGCGACAGATTCGACGATCGGTGGACGTCGAGCGCCCGCAAGGGAGCCGCTGCGCGACCGCTGTCTGAGAGCGGCGACGAGCCAAGCGGCACTGACATCGTGGGGATCGACGACGTAGGCGATCCCGATCCGATGGACGACACGCGAGCTCCCTTGGACAGGAATCCGGCCTGAAACCTGTTAGGCTTCGCCATCGGGATGCCTACGGGCTCGGGGAGCTCGATAGAGGGGCTCGAGTCGGACGCAGGGGTATCATCCTGCTGCAGGTAGGAGGGAAGAGCCGGCATCTTGAGCGACTTTTCGGGCGAACTATGCTCGGGTGTCGATTCGAACTTCTTGGGCGTCTTCTCGAAATCTGCGAGGGTTCCTTGCTCCGTCTCATCGTCCCTCCATCGAACCGCCCGCTTGGCCTCGACCTTCTTCTTCACAGGCGTGAACGAGACCGCCTTGCGAGGGCTCCTCGGGGCACTCGATTTCTTACGCCGAGGCGACGACTTGAGAGGAGATCCGTGAGGCTGGGCAGCGGGCTCGGGAGCGGGGGCGAAGGCGGGCTGGAACGAGGGCTGGAAGGCAGGCTGGAGGATGGGCTGTGCCATGGGCGCGACGTGGTTGATGACCGCCTTCTTGCGCTTGGGGGTGCCTCGCTTGCTGGGGGAGAACTTCTCGATGGGGATCATTGCACCGTCAGGCTTGACGACATGAGAAGCGGCGGTGAAACCGGCTTCCAGCAGGCGGTTGATGATCTGCTTTGCGTGTGTGACGGCCTCGTCCTCATTCATCGCCAGCGTGTCGGAAAGAGACGACAACATGTCGAACTGGGCCGTCAGGAGAACCTGAACCATGGCGGCATCGCCGACCTTGTCCATCTCCAGCACCTCCCGGTTGGCTTCCTTGCCAAAGTTTGCCTTGAGCAGCTCAGCCTCGCGCGTCAAACTGTCGGCCTCGGAGGTGTCGGCGTCGCCGTCGGGCAACTGCCGGAGGCTGTGGTGGAGCGCGGTGTCGATGGCCCGCTCCCACTTTGTGCTCTCGAGCTTCTGGTGGATGTGCTGACGGCTGTGCTCGAGCTCGACCAGAATGCCCTGTGCAGTCTTGCGAATAGCGACCAGGGCCGGAGGCATGGAGTCTTCATCTCCTCTGGTGTCGCAAACCGTGTCGAACGAGGCAATCCAGGCGGAGAGCAGACCGATCCGTCTCTCGAAGGCTCGCAGCTTCTTCATGTTGTTGATCTTGTCCTGCCGCTCTGATGCAGAGTTGTCGTATGCCACACGGATACGCTGAATTCCCTCGCGAGCAACGGCGTCGCGCTTCTCGGACTGCTTTCGGAACTTGGCGTAGAAGATCTTCTCGGCATCCTTCTGCTGAGCCTTAAGCTCGTTGATCAAGGCCATCTGCTCGTCGATCTTGACCAAGAAGTCCTTGACGTGTCTATTGACATTAAAGACGTTGCGGGTGACCTTGGTCTGGATGTTCTTGGCTCGGTTTGCGTATCGGAGGGTGTTCTGCGTCTCGTCGAAGTGGACGCTCGAAGGACTGACACAGACTATCATGACAGTCTTGCAGTTGCCGCCGAGGGAGAACTTGAGCAAGCGGGTGAGCTTGCTGTTGCGATATGGTACGTGGTTGCGCTTGCGGGGGTCGCACAAGGCGTTGATACAGCTTCCCAGAGCCAAGAGGGATTTGTTGATGTTTGCACCTTCGAGAAGGCGCTCGCCGCGGTTCTTTGTGGCGCTGGCACGCTCGCTGCCAGCAAGATCGATGATGCTGAGTGTCGCCATGGTGTGCGGCTCGTTGACAGAGGCGGTGCGGTCTTTCTGGGCGACGTTGATCTGGAGGACGGCGTGGGATCGCGAAGAGGTGGCGTTGGCCTCGGTCGGGGAGACTGTGCGCCACTCGTTGCCTTGCACGATCATGTCCATGACCTCCTGGACGTCCTTGGGATGGTGGCTCGTCAGGCCTGCAACGGAGACGGCCTGGTTCGAGTCCTCGCGAAGCATCAATCCCTGCTTGCTGCCTCCCGGGACCAGCAGGTCACGAATGGTCTCGTTGTAGATCTCGAGGTAGGAGAGCGTGACCTCGGTCGTCTTGTCCTGGCTTCGCTCGTTGATCTTCTCGAACAGTTCCTGCATGGTGAGGAAGATGATACCCGGGTGCTGAGCAGTGCCGGTGATGGTGTGAGTCTTGCCGCAGCCCGTGGCGCCGTAGGCGAAGACGGTGGCATTGTAGCCGTCGAGGACGCTGTCGAGGAGCTGTTTCGTAGTGCCCTCGTAAACGTCGTTCTGGGTGGCATTGTCGTCGAAGATGCGGTCGAACATGAACTTTTGGTCCTTGACCTTCTTGCCGTTTGGCACGACGGATCGGGAGAATCTATGAACGGGGTTGTCCTCTGGGGGGTCGAAGACACTATGAAGAAGGCGTTAGAGGGAGCGCGCAAGCCGCGGGGCACAGGAAGAACCTACAGGCAGTGCTCGTCCATTACTTTGATGACGGGTCTGATGCCGCGGGTCTGGAGCTTGGGGGTCGGCACGGCGGCGAGCGAGCCGTCGCCCAGGAACATGGTGCCCTCATCGTTTCGAACTCTGTGCGCAGTCAGTACTCTGCGTTCACGTCTCCTTCCCCGTTATGGTGGTGGTAGTGGTTCGACGAACAGTTGCGCGGCTTCTCGGATCGTGAACGGTCGCACTCGAACTGTGGGTGGCCAAGGTCAGCATTCACGGTCGGGACGAGGCATGTGGCGGCGCGGGGCTGAGGCGGAACGAACCTGCGACCGTGATGGACGAAGCTCCGGGATCGACGACCATGATGTCTTATGTGGTGTTTCTCTGTCGTCTCGTATGTGATGCGGGGGATTCGGTGCTGGGAGTCGTCCCGACTGCTCAACCCGAAGCTGTAAACAATACCAGGTCGAGGTCGAAGCTCGAGGCTGGGCCGGAAGGTGCAGCGAGCGGAAAAGAAAAATCAAGAAATAAACAAGGCCGCTCCGCAATGCGGACCGAGCAGCATGGGCAGGTAGGAAGAGAAGATGGGAAGGAGCTGGATGGACGAGGAGGAGGAGGAGGAGGAGGAGGAGGAGGAGGAGGGGAAAAAAGAGAAACACAAAGGATGTGATTGTGATAGCGATGGAAGGTGCTGCTGCTGCTACTGCTGCTGGAGGGTTAGTGTAGTGAATGAGGTGGTTCCGGTCGACGTAACGCTACGCAAAGCAACGCAACGCAAAGCAACGCGACGCAAATGCAACGGCGAGGAGGAGGAGTGGATGGAAGCTGCAGATGGATAAGAGATTAGGAAAAAGGATCCGAGTCGGGTCGGGTGTGTGTGTGTGTCGTTGTCTCTCGTCCTGAAAGTCAAGTCACGTTGGTAGTGCCGCCTGCTGATGTGCACGACTGACGTTTGTTGTTTTTCGGGCCCTGTCGAGTGCCGCCGTTTCCCCTGACAACCGGGAGCCTTTTTAGCGAGGCAGGTGTGGATCCAGGGACCCGCTGTTCGTCCCTCTTTCGGACCACTGAGCATGCGTCTTGTCCCGAAGAGGAAAGGCGGTGATGGATGCGCCACAACCTGTCATTGGAGTTGGGGCTAGTGCCGGCGGCGGCAGCCACAAACAATGAAAACGCTCAGGGGAAGGTACAAAGGAACAGGAACTTGCAAGCAAAACACCAACACGAGTCGTGCTGTGCGGAGGTAACCACTGGAGTAGATACCATGGATTGGGCAATAGCACTTACTTTTCAATGGGGAAAAACATCACGTTCAATGGATCGTTAATCGGGGACTAATTTCTTGTTTACGTTTCACAAAAGTATCCGTTCCCATTCTTTCATGGCTAGCTAGGTACTCGTTCGTTAGTCATCTACGCAGCAGTATCTCCTCAAAACATCGTCAAAAACGCTCCCAGAGCCACGGCCAACACCGCCGTCGTGACGCCGTTGGCCAACGCCCGCCCACCGGCCGTGTTGCTCTGCTTGCCGCTCGTGTCCTCCCTCGACTGCGTCGCGTTCCCGTTGCCGTGGCCGCCCAGCACCCCCGGGGTGTTGACGAACGTCGTCTGGTTGTACACCCCCTGCTCATCACGACCCAGCAAGAAGCTCTCAGGCGGGCCGAGGTACGACTTCCTCACGCCTCCAAGGTCCACCACGATCTTCTGCACCACAATGTTCGGCAGCAGCGCCCAGATGCGCAGCGTGTAGGCGCCCTCCTGCGTCACGTTGAACATCGTCGTCGTGTAGTTGCCCGTCAGACCCCAGACCGCGTCGCCCACGGCGTATCCCCATCCCTCGGGCATGTTCTGCCCCTCCGTCCGGCCCACCGGCTGCACCCGCTTGGGCTCCGGTCCGCTGCCGCTGCCGCTGCCGCTCGGGAACAGCGAGATGCCGTACTCGAGCGGGTTGCCGTCTCCGAGGTAGTTGGCCGCCGGCGAGATGTACAGCGTCACGTTGGCCTTGCTCGTGTTGGTGAAGAGGTACATGCTGTACTCGAGCGCCGGGCCCTCGCCGAGCTCCAGCTTCTCCGTCTCGGGCGGGTACAGGCCCACGCCGCCCATGGTGCGGCCGTAGTTTTCGAATACGTGATACTTGACGTTGCTGTTGCTGGTGCTGTTGCCGGAACCACTCGAATTGGACGAAGACGGTGCCAATATCCTCTGGTAGTGCGGCCCCTCGATGGAAACATGCCCGTCAGACTCGACGAAGCCCTCGGTGAAGTTGGACGGGACCGCCCGGCTGACCACCGGAATGATGACCCTCTGGCCCGGACCGGCGTACCTCTCCAAGCCCCGGCAAGGCGTCGTCACGTTGATGTACACCTGTGTCATGTTGGGTGCCCGCGGCGCGTTCTCCCAGTCGATCGTCACGTAGACACGCGTGTCGGTGCCATTGTCGCCGCCAACGGTGCCGTTGTACTGCGAGAGCTTGACGTACGGCTGCCAGGGGCTCGCGTACCACTCACATCCCTGGGTCCCGCGGGTGAAGACCTCAAAGTATCGCGTGAGAGCCCCGTACGGGTCAAGAGGAGGCGTCGCCAGATCGTTGCCAGAGTTGGTGTGCCACTTGTCGTCTCCCTGGACGCTGGCGTTGGAGCCCTCGACGCCCACGCCAATCTCGCCACCCAGCGAGGGGAACGCCGTCTGCACGAAGCGCATGTCGGGCAGGGTGTTCCTCATGGGCTGTTGCCAGTAGCCGTCATATCCGAGATGCGTTTCTGTGCCGATATTAGTGCCATGTTAAGACGGGATCTACAGGTCACTCACGGTCAAGCATGTGCTTCCACTTCCCATCAAGCAGCTCGTTCCATCGAATGGTAAGATTCGCGTCCGCCGCGAGCAGGGCCCGGGACTCGTCAATGATGTCATTGGCCAGGTTGCGCTTCTGTCCCGCGTAGAGCTGGTTCTTGGCCCCGTTGATCTGGATCTTGTGCAGAATCTCGCCCGCCATGACCGGGTGCAGGACCATCTCGAAGAAGGCCGGCTGGTACTCCTCATCGAGGGCGTCGTACACTGCCTGGGCATCTTCATGAAGGATGGCCCACTGCTCCAGCACGGCGTCCGCCTCGTTGTAGTTGATGATCGAGTATGTCTGCGGCTCGACGAGCTCGTACTTCCTGCGGGCGGCGTACATGCCGTACCGCGTCAGAATATCCGCAACGTCTGAGACGTGCTCAGTTCCGAACTCCCGGCCGACCCAGGCCTTGAGCCAGTCCTGTGTGCCCTCGGCTCCCCACTTCTCCGTGTCGTATGCGAGGTCGAAGAAGTGGCTGATGGGGATCTCAAGGGGCTTCAGGTCGCCGACGTTGACGATCCAGATCCGGCGAGCGTTGCGCGCGTAGGCCAGGTACATCTGTGCAAATTCATCCGTTAGTACTCAACCACAAGCGAAGAGAACATCGAGACGGCTTACCTGCTCCGCTGTCTTTTCGAGCTGGATGGTGTTGATCCACTTGTAATCACGCGGGTCGCCGACGTAGTCGAAGTGGTAGTAGACTCCAGCACCACCACTGCGGTCCGTCTCGTTGGTCAGAGGCAGTCTTCGAACGTTGCCCCAGTTGTCGTCAGCCCAGAGAAGAGTAATGTCCTCGGGAACGTGAAGACCCTTCTCCTGGTACGACTGGACCTCCTTGTACAAACACCACAGCGACGGCACGGTCGACACGTCGTCGATCCCGAGACCCTCGGCAATGATGGTCCGCTGGTTCTCGACCAGCTGCTCCAGCATCTTCACAATGGCCTCGACGCCCAGGTTCCCCTCGATCGCCGTGTCGCCCGTGCCGCGCATGGCCATGGTCCACAGGCTGTTGCGGGCGTACGGCTTGGCGCGCTCCACGCCGTAGCGGAAGTAGTCGTCGATGGTCTCGTTGTTGAGGTTGTACGCCCACTGGCCCTGGTAGTACGTCCTGAACTCGTTCTGGGCGCGCATCAGGGGCTCCGTGTGGGAGCCACCCAGGACGACCTCGTACGCGTCAAGGAGGGGCTGGTTGAGCGGGTCATCGACGTAGAAGATGTTGCCCCAGAGCGTCGGCCAGAGGTAGTTGGCACGGAGGCGGAGGAGGAGCTCTCCCACGAGGCTGTAAAAGTGGTGGTTGTACGGGGCGGCGTTGTTCCAGGTGTCGTTCCAGCGAGTCCTAGTTTTTGTTAGTCTTGAAAGGGATGTGGTAAAGACACAACTTACGACACCCAGCTGGACAGACCCGGCTGCTCGTCGTTAAGGAAGAATCCGCGGTACTTAACCGACGGCGAGCCCTGAACCTTGGGTTCGGGAAGGACGTAAATATCGGTGTGCTTCTTCGTCGGCACGTCGGCCCAGAAGTACCAAGGACTGACGCCAATCTGCTCGCTCACGTCGTAGATGCCAAAGATGGTGCCGCGAGGATCGCTGCCGGCAATGACGAGGGCGCGGGAGCATCCCGGGACGGGCTCGTCAACCAATTGGCTCACGAAGGCCTCCCACTCCCCCTCGACATCGCTGACGTTCAACTTCCGCGCCTGGATGAGGTCGTCGATGACCTTGGAGTGTCCAATGGTACCCGCGATGACGACGGTGCTGCCGGGCGCGGGATCGGTGTAGTTAGGCCCGGAGAAGGACTGCTCGTCTTCGAGGCGGAACTGGGGAGGTCAGATTCTGTATGCACAAGACATCCCATTGACCTTGTCGGAAGGGGGTCTCGATGATGGAGTGGACTTACAACTGTGTTGTTGCTCACGTTGACAGGCTCGAAGCTGTAAACGGCAGGGCTGGCGCCACTCTCGCCATTGCTGAGGGTGTAGTTCGTGCCCGTGACGCGCCCAAAGTCGAGGGCCAGGTCGCCCGCAGCTCGAATGACGCCCCAGTAGTCGTCGCTCGACACGAGGATCTGGCCGGCTTGGACGTCGCCGCCGGCAATCTGAAAGGTGTTCGCGCCGCTCTCGAACGAGACGATTGCCTGCTGTCCCAGGGCCGACACCAGTGGTGCCAGGCCCGCGAGCGCCAAGAGGGACGCGGACTTCATGGTGCGTGAACCAGACCGCGGTCTTCGGACCGAAGTGAGGAGGTTCTGTGGAGATGAGCACTCGGGGATTGTTGAGTAGCCCAACGTGCCGACTTCAGCTTGTGGCTTTCGGCAGCTCACTTCAAAAGAATGCGTACCAAAGAAGGCAGCCAAGCAAGGTAGCGTACGGGAAAGATTTCATAGCTCGATAGGGAAAGATCTCTGGCTATTATATAACATCTACAGAGCAAGCCGAGAGCCCAATTGAGTGGCACGATCCAGCCATCAGGCCAGGAACGGTTGGAGAAGCACCCCGGGATGATGCTTCCATGGGTCGGATTAGATTTAGCAGGCATGGCGGGGTGTGATCCGACGCAGTCGTAGCCAGTTCAATGACACCACTGACGCAGCAGCTTCCAAACGACGAATGATGAGACGACATGCGCACGCAGGGACGGTTGGGGCACCATTGGGGACCATGGGATAGTCGGTCGTGTGCCTGGCCGTCGGATAAAAGGCCCCTCTCAAGAGACCAAACAGCGGCCACGATGAGCGGTCGGGACGAGCATCTTGGCCCCCCCCTGTGGGAAGAAAAGCCGTCGTTCCACGAGGCCTGGGAGATCCACGAAGACCCCAACCTCCGTGATGTTTGGGTCGAGCTTCCCCGCAGCTCGGCCTGCCGGCTGCTCGAAGCGAGCACTCCTACCTTGCCATGCCGGCAGCTCTACCCCACGTCAACAATGACCGAACTGCCCAGCACCGGCTAGAGCCGACTGCCGGGAGGCTAGGTCAGGATGTGTAAGTGAAAGTCGGTCTAGTTTGACTCTCACACGGTTATCAAGCTATCCAATTGCCAAGAAACCGGGCGTTGGTTCAATGGCTCAGAGAACAGACGGAACTCTAGTTTTTGGCACGACCCGAGAAGAAAGACGGCTAAACTACCCCAAAAAGCACTTGAGCTTGGAGAAGTTTTGACGATCCGCATGGTTGACGGTAAAAGTCGCTGCGGGGAAGAGGTCGTCTCGTGCCATTCAAAGTGGAGAGACTGCATTTAGCCGTGAAGCGCACATACCTGCAGTGAATTTGCCTGATGGTCGTTGGACTCGCTGTATTCCGGTCAGTGACTCGCGGCCTACGAGCCCGTCGCGTAATTATCCGGTCTCGAGGTCTTGCGCTCTGGTGCTGTGAAAATTCATCCCTGGAGACCCGGCCCCAAGGTTCGGCAGGCCTCCATACGGAGCCATGAATGCCTTTCAGTGTGATCATAGCCGGCGAGCTTCTATTACCCGGTCACACGCATGAAAACATGAAAAGTTCGGCTTCGTCCCGAACTAATGGTCTTTAGGCGAGCCTTGAAGTCTGAAGTTTTGTGCCCCTGTTGAGAGATCACAATCTTGGTATTTTCCGAGGCATACTGTTCCCTGTCACTACAACGCTAACGGGAGAGCATGGGATCCGCAATCGGCCGTCCTCCGGCTCAAACTCGGCGCTTCGAGTGGGGCCCGGCTCCGGATCGGGATCCAAGACCCGGAGCACGGCGCTGGGTGCCTTCCACAAGATCGAAAAGACCGCCATTGAGTTCATTTTCATCTTCATGGGCATCGGGTGCTATGCATATAGCCAAGACCGTCGGACATCACGCGGTCGGCTACTCCTAGCACAGAAATTCGAAGACAATGACAGCCCAACGCCTCGAAAGGTGACCAAAAGGGAGAGTTGTCAACAAGAGCACCTCACCTTGTCATTCCGTCGACGCGATTTTGAAGAAAGCCCAGGCGAAAGTTTGCCCTGTCACTGTCGAAGCTCTTCTTCTCAACCACTCACGCGATCGACCGTGATAACTGCAACAGTTGCAGCCAACTCAGAGTGGCCACCCACGAAATGCCGTTGATGGCCGACCGGACACGCCGGGGACATTCTCGCCAAGCCGGCGATCGGACCGGGTCGCATCGGCACGCACTCCCGGACGTAGCCGAGCCCCCCGGCCGAGGCATTGGGGGCGGTCCGCGCCCAGCCACTCGCGTTGGTCACGAAAGCCGGGGTTCGCTTCCTGCTGACAGCACGGTTTGGTAAAAGAATCCGTATTCTGCGCCCCAAAGTCCGAGGTCCCAAGCTTTTCGCTTGGATTCCTGCTGGGTGTCCTGAGGCTCCCCCGGGCGCCACAAGCCCCCCTGGGTGCTTATGCTTAGGTAACGCGTCCAATACCCGAGATATTTCCTGGCCTCCCCTACAATCTCGCGGGAATTAATCCTCAACCCAACAACGGTCAGCCACCAAAAAGCTAAACTTGCGACGAGCAAAGGCCAGAAAAGGCACATCTCCTCTCCTCTCCTCTAATCTCTCCTCCTCACAACACCACCGGCAAGATGAGTGGAACCGCCGCGGCCCTCGGGGCCAAGTCCTCCGAGCCCAAGAAGATGTCCGGCATCGACCTCTACTCGCGTTTCGCCTTCGCCGGCGCCGTCTGCTGCTCCGTCACCCACGGAGGCCTGACTCCCGTCGATGTGTGAGTACCATTGCGCAATTCGCTCTTGAGAAGATCGGACAAAAGGGGAGGGCGCCTAGGTGCTCGCCCCCCAGCGAACTTCCAGATATCGCGAAGAGCTGAGTCATCGGCTCAACGCCCTCACGTGAAGTCGCGAACCCGGACAAACCGCAGCTGACACCAATCGCAGCGTCAAGACCCGTATCCAGCTGGACCCTGCCACCTACAACCGTGGCATGATCGGTGGCTTCCGCCAGGTCATCAAGAACGAAGGCGCCGGTGCCCTCCTGACGGGCGCGGGCCCTACCTTCGCCGGCTACTTCCTGCAGGGAGCCCTCAAGTTTGGCGGTTATGAGTTCTTCAAGCAGCAGTCCATCGACCTGATCGGCTACGAGAACGCCAGAAACAACCGTACCGCCGTGTACTGCGTTTCTGCCGGTTTCGCCGAGTTCTTCGCTGATATCGCCCTCTGCCCCCTCGAGGCCACCCGTATTCGCCTCGTGTCCCAGCCTTCGTTCGCGTCCGGTCTCGTCTCCGGCTTCACCAAGATCGCCAGCCAGGAGGGCATTGGCGCCTTCTACTCTGGCTTCGGACCCATCCTCTTCAAGCAGTACGAGCTCCCCCGACTAACTCTCGCGGCGTCTAGTGCTCACGTGACAATCCCATAGGGTTCCCTACACCATGACCAAGTTCGTCGCCTACGAGAAGGTCGTCGAGTTCGCCTACGCCAACTTCTTCGACAAGGCCACCACCAGTGATGGCATGCAGACCACCATCAACCTGGGCTCCGGTCTCCTTGCCGGGTTCGCCGCCGCCGTTGTTTCCCAGCCTGCTGACACCATGCTTTCCAAGATCAACAAGACCAAGGGTCTCCCTGGTGAAGGTACCACCAGCAGACTGATCAAGATTGCCAAGGAGCTTGGTGTCCGTGGCTCTTTCAGCGGTGTCGGCGCCCGTCTGTTCATGGTCGGTGTCCTGACTGCCGGACAGTTCGCCATCTACGGTATGTATTCATCCCTCGGGCGGTGCGGAGACTGCAGATCTGTGATGGCTCACACCAATCTCTTCAACAGGCGACCTCAAGAAGGCCATGGGCGCCGTAAGTAGCACTTCCATGAGTTGCGTGACGCCACTGTATACTGACCGCTCTCCAGACTGGTGGTGTCGAGATTGCGAAATAGACGTGCATGGTAGAAGGCGGCGTCAGGTAGAATGGTGCATTTCGGTAGACAATAGAAGGTCCCCGGGACTCTGTTCGCTTCAACTTTGCCAGGCAGTCCCCTTAATTCCATCTGTTTGGGTGCCGGTAACGTGTCACGTGACGACATTGGCAGTGTGTTGTGGCTTCCTGCGGTAGGAACATAATTCCATCGGAGACATCGCGATGCCGAGTTCGAAACGGGATCGCAGGACTGAGGCGCATGCATCGGGAAGATTCGCATCGGAAAGGTTCGTCTCGAAGCTGCAGCGTTGGGGGAGTAGGTCGCGTCGGACACTCCTTTTAAATCGTCAAACTTTAGCATTCAGAAAACAGTCACCGAAAGGGGATCGACTTGGAGCGCAAATCTGCGATCGTGTTCAGCGTCATGGCCCGCGATGAGTACAATGACGGAAGTTTTAGTGCATCCCTTACAGTATGTACACCCCAAATCCAGCTACGCCGTTGAAACTCCGCTCCAGAGGAATGCCGTCCTTGCCCCTGAATGAAAAAAACTGCGGCATGTCGCGTAGTAGTGTCGCCGGCCTCGACCTTGCGGCCTCGTTCGACGGACAGTACACGCGGCGTGCAGATGACGATCAAGATACCGGAGGAACCCAGGCGTACTTGGGCAGTTGTGCCATCCGCTCCTCCGGGCTGACCTCGGTATCGGCGTAGACCATCCTGACGTTCTTCTCCTTGTCTTTCTTGGACTTCTTCTCGCCAGCCGCTTCCTCTGCCTCGTCCTCGGGCTTCTTGGGAGCCTTGATGCCCGATTCAGCCCTGCGAATAAGCTCGTCGATTTCGTCGCCGTGTTGCGCCGCACCCGAAACCAAGTCGTCCACAGTCGACGCGCCAGGGTATCCGGGAGGGGGCGCACCTGCTCCATTCCAGAACTGTCCACCGTACTGGGGCGGTCGCTGAGGCAGGCCGGGTGTCGCTTGCAGACCGCTCGATGGTCTTGCGGGCAGAGATGAGGCGGAGAAGCTGCCGTTGTAGTTGCCGGGCGGGTAGCCCTGTTGTGGGTAGGGAGGAGCTCCGGGTGCGCCTCCGGGCGGGTAGGTCTGTTCGGGAGCACCGTACGGCGCTTGAGGTGGAGGGTAAGGGGAGTTATTCTGCCGATACACTGTTAGCTTACGTATGAAAATGAAACTGGCCAAGGATGAAGACGTACGAATGCGCCAGGACTTGCACTCGCCGGAGCGCCGTTGGCGGGGCTGGCATTCGATCCACCTGCGGCCAGCTTTGCGCGGTGCTCTGCAAGACGGGCCTTGAGCTCTTCGGGCGTCTCGATCTTGAGCTTCTTACGCGGTTGCTTCGACTGGCCTGGCAGCGGGTTGCCGGTAGCGATACGACGGTCCTCCTGCGCCTGGTAGAAGTTCTGGATGATGCGATTTCTGTGCTGATCCAAAATGTCCTGAGGAATACCCTCCATACCGAAGATCTCGACATCCAGCCCTTGTCGGTTCGGCAGCGCATTCTCGACCTGGGTGAGCGTCTCTTTGTGCACTTGATTCAAATGGACCGAGAGACCTAGAGAAGACGAACACGTTAGCTTACGGATGAGAAGGATGGCCTGGCAGCAGAAGTTGGACGAACCTCCAGCGGTGTTCAGTCGGCGACCGCATCTGTCGCACTTGAAGTGCTTCGCCTTCTGGTGAGAAATGAGAAGCTTCAAATCCTCAAAGTCACGCTCGCCTGCGCTCAACAATTAGTACGCGCCGTCAACGTGGACGCGGGCAGGACCGAGGAACGCACAGTAGTAGCACCACGGCCGGGCGAGAACGTCCTCGACGTCGGGGTGTCCGCGCTTCTTCTTGCCCATTGTAGCGGATCGGCGGGTTGGTCAAGGAGTGATATTCAATTCGAAGGATACCAGCGCAGATAGACATGCGCGATAAATCGACTTGAGGGGAGATGCGGCGGACGAGGTGACGTTCGCGGGGAGAAGCAGCTTGCGGTCGCTGAATGGAAGGGATTTGACGCGAAAGCTTGCGAGCCACGCAGTAGCACTGAACCTGCCGTCCCTCAAGCACCGAGAGCAGGTGCAATTTGACGCTAGTCTTTCTTGGGTTAGTGCGTATAATGAGATCTGATTGGACCGGGCTGCATCCACCTGAGCGTATCAAAAATATCAACACACTGTACAGGATACTGTATGATTGCGTGCCTAGGTACCACAGGTACTTCCCTGCCGGTGGGATGGTCCAGTCAAGTTGTCGATGTTTCCGACTCGGCGCCTGCAAGTAAATTCAACGACAAGCTATCTACCCATGAGCTAAGGTAAAGGCGCTCCGGCTTCCTAGAGGAGTCAATTGCAAGTTTCCCATAATTCATGAGCCAGTTCTGAACAGAAATCAAGATCGTTAATGCCATCGGTTTAAAATCTCTGGGCATCCACACCTCCGACCGCACGTGGTATCGTCATCGTGAACCTCCGCCCAAACGGGTATTGCCTAGGTGTTACGGGTGAGCTACTGAGGACTACCTATCTCCCGGGACCAGGGCCGTTTTGATCATACTTGGTCAGCTATCAATCCGTTCCTCCAGACCAAGACTTTCGTCTGCAAGGACAGGCCCATCTACCCCTGAATATCCATTGGGCGAGGCACTGTTCTTGAGCCGGCGGAAGGAAGTTAGCAGACTGGCCGAGACACCATGAGGACCCAGCTGCCCGACGAGCTTTGGGTCTCTGTCCTATCGCATCTCCCTGACTTCAACTCCCTGAAGAACGCTGCTCTCACATCGTCAACATGGCTTCGCTGCGCCCCCTCAGCATGCCGCCAAGTCGTCGTGAACGAGGTCGGCCTTCGCATCCTCCCAGATGCCATCGCGGCTCTCGAATCAACCAAGTTTAATCCCAAGAATCTCAACTTGGTCGCTGATTACAGCGATAAATATCTCAAGATCCGGCCCCCAATCCCGCCGACGATCAGTCTCGCTGATGGCGCAGGGCTCACGGACTTGCATCGCTGCGTCAGTCACTTGGCCTCAAAGTTCCAGGCCTTCGCCTTGAGTCGCCTCACCAAGGAGCAGCGCGGACTCGCCAATGACCGTCGCGACTGGCCCCAACCTACACCGCCCGAGGAACCCACTGCCGCCGAGACAACCCGTTTCCAGCGAGCGCTGTACCGATTCGAGATCTACTGCAGGCTGTTCAAGGACCCCGAAGTCGTGCGGTTTAACTTGGACGTGGTGAACTTCCAGCGGACACACTTCTTCGACTGTCTCTCGCCGTGGGAGATCGAGCAACTCGTTGCCGCAAGGGAATATCTCGCTGCTGCAGTCGTCGGTCCACGTAAGTATCTAACATCGACGTGCCGCATTCGCGGGCGCTAACCTGTCCAGCATTACACGCACTCGTCGAGCTACGGAAATTGGAGGCGCTCTCTAAACATCACTGCGGACCAAGAACAGGACAGCAAGTGGTCTACTGGACCGGACCCATCCTCCCGCCCAACCTGGAGCGAAGCGACTGCCACATCAAGCAGAACCAGTCCCGATTACTGTGTTTCGGCATCAAGTTCCTGTTCAACGTGTCCATCACGCCGGCCACCCAGTTCTACCAGCTACTCCTCACCCTCCCGCAGCAGCCGCAGTATGACAGCTATAACCCTGTCGGAGAGATCTACGTCTGGTTCTCGGATGCGGTCAACCGGTCTGGCGAGCTGGGCAATTTGGAAATCCCCGTGGACGGCCGACTAGTAAACTGGACAGATGAGCAGTACAAGCAATACGTGCGTGCGTCCCTGGTGGCCGACGACACAGACAAGGGACCCGAAGAGGCGTGGTACTGGGCTTATCAATCATTCGCCGGACTGATGAACAACGACTTGCGGATGACGAACTGCCGCCTGTTCGGGCTGTTCTTCTTTGACTCGGCGCGGCTGAAGACGGTCAACTTTTTCACGCGGGTCGACTTTTGGTGGTGGAGATGGGAGGGTGGTCGACAGCCCGACTTTGACTGGGAGGTGGGCGCACATTTCCAGCGGTTCTTTTGAGGAGTCTTTACAGTATCCGTGTCGAGTTAGTGGGCTAACATTTGGAGGTACATAGATGAGATATGGCCCGGTGGTGTAGGTGTGGAAGTCACCTGACTGCTGTGCCGCACGGGGGTCGATATCAGACCGAGACAGACATTGCCCTGGATAGAATACGCCAGCCACCAGGACGGCTTCAATGCAGATAGAGAATATCTATTCACAGTTCAAAAGTATGTCAATGTCAGGCCGTCTTGGCCCTGAGAAAGGTAGATGCATCCGAGGGATGGGAAGCTGCACCCACTCCAACGATAACCGACGCCGACTACGGCATCAGACAACCAGGATGGCCCAAGAGAAAGATATTGACTCAGAACACTTCCTGGAACATGGGATAGATGATAAGTCGACAGCAAAAGACGGCTTCGACAAGATAAGAGGATGCCATAACGGAAGACGAGACTCGCAGCCAGTCTCATCTGAGCGGCCCCAGATACCATCAACGACCTCCAGCAGCCTCCAGACGACTTCCCCTACATCTATGAGCCATTGCACCGACCCAGCGAGCCCAGAAAGTGAAATCGACAGTGGCATACCACTTGGATGCTGCCAGAAGGAAGGACGGAGTAGTGCGGGCCCGGGAGCCATGTCGGGGGTTGTTGGACTGTACTGGGGGGTGAGGGTAGCTCTGCCCTCTGATTGGTGCATGGGGAGGAAGGTACGCCCAGCAGTATGGACCTGCCATAAAACCCCAAGATATCCCACCTCCCACCTCCTTCTCTCTCCTCCTCCTCCGTCCCCTCGACCTCTCCTCTTCTCCTATGACTTTTCTGGCTTCGTCAAGAAACTTTCTTCCCATTCCCCCAAACAACACCCGCCCATCGCACTGCATCTCGAATAGGTCATTGAAGGCCATCATCATTCTTGATCCCCTTCTGGAACATTTACTGTCCCCGCAGTCCGTTTTTCATCTTGACACCACTTGGTCACGTCGACGACAGACCCATCCTGCAAGACCACAGTCACCACAGCTGGCCTCCTTCCCCTAGCATCTCCTCAACCACACACATCAACAAGACATCATGCCTTGCGCCGGCCTGACCTTTGATATCCGCTCGGATGCTACCGGAATGATGTCCCGCAGAAGAAGCCCAACAAGATTGCAAGACAAAATGGATTACCCCTCGCCACCAACACGAGGGAATACTGCCCCTCGTCTGCTAGATTCGAAACCAACCGTGGAAATCAATCCTCGCAACGTTGTCAGCTTGTATCGCCGCCCCTCGCCACCGCCACGAGGGAATACTGCCCCTCGTCTGCTTCCTTCGAAACCAACCGTGGAAATTAATCCTCAAAACGTTGTCAGCTTGTATCGTCGCCCCTCGTCGGTGCCGCTCGACAGACTTTCGACAGCCACGGTGCGCAATGACAGCAAGGGCAATGTCAGCACAATTGCATCCTCGAGCCGTAAAACTATTGACCAGCACTTTGTCGACACCCACCCCACCCCCTTGAGCAAGGCTGACCGTGAACTCATGCTCCGCGGAGTGGGATCATGGTGTAGCCGTGATCCAGCTCTTCAGTGTGACAATGGTGATGAGTTCCTCGATTACGAGGCGACGATTAGCAACCTGCAAGCAGGTAAACCAGCGTACGAAGACTTCGTCCTTTTTGCCGACGATGCCGATTGGGCTGCAGCGAAAGCCTCGAGATTTCCCGACGAGGCGAAGACTAGCAAACTGCCAGCATCTAGACAAGCACTGTCCGATGCACACGACGACGTCAAATGGGTTGCATCCAAAGGTTCGTCGTCGACAGTTTCGACTCGTCCCGAGGAGTCATCGTCATCATTGCCTCCACGGGCACCCCGAGTCTCGAGGCTTCGCACGCCCGCCGTCGCAGTCCTCTCAACCGACGTACAATTCTTTGCCCGCACCGGCTCTGAAATGAAGCAGGACAGAATCGACGAGACGTGGTACCTCGGAAACCGAGACCGTAATGCACAACGTTAGTCAACACCCCATCCTTCTCACGAAAAATGTACTCCGCTTCGCTGGTTCCAGTGCTGACTCTGCCGCAGTCCACGATGCCCTGGCTTACAATTACATGGCCGAGGTGGAAACGGACAGCGACCAGCCGAAGGGCTGGGCGATTTGAACTTCGTTAGCGCTTTCAGCAGTATACAAAACGATGGAAAGGGAGTGATTCGTGACGATGGCGACGAAAATGAGTCTGATCATTCAGCTGGTGGACCTGACAGGCTTAAGAAAATAGTGCTAGGCTGCCACGGTATTGTGATGGTGTTTGTCGGCGTTGCAAGGTTTTGATATTGGGAGACCGTTTGACAGTGATATTGACGGTTTAGTATTTGATATGGAATGATAAAAGTCGCTCGTTTCGTTTTCGACGCTTGGGTTGTGATGTCGAGGAAGATCGCCAGATCCGCCGGGGACAGAGAGAGGTGAGGTTGAGAGACGACGGGGTGTGGGTGAGCTGGGGACCCTGATCGCTTACATAAGTCGCGGCGAGCCAAGGCGACTGGGGGGCTCAGTTCACCGAAGGCACCTCTCTTCACCGAGCTGATCCTGCCTCTCACATTGCATGCCTTTGACGAGCTGTTAAGTACTTAAACAATCACCATATTCTTGTAGTGCGATTCTCAGTAGTGTACTATGTACAACCCCTCAACTCTGGGACGTCTACTCCGTGGGTATCATCATAACGCCAGTAACCACATTTTCCAGTCATGCTCATCACTAACGACGCTGTCGCTTCTGCGGCTTGTTGCTCTTGTTCGGGAAGAAGCTGACATTTCGCATGAACGCGTCGGACGGAGGGTCCCGCACGTAACCGTCCCCATAGAGGCCGACGCCTGGCTCGCGCTGGCACCTGATGGCCAGCGCCGTGGTCGCCGCCAGGCCCCAGATCGAGTATCCCTCCGTCATGCTGTCCCGCACGCAGTCGCGCAGGAGGCTCGTGAAGCGCTCCGGTGACGGCTTGCTTTGGATGCCCATCTCTTGCAAAAAGTCAGGGAAGTTGTCAATGTCGTGGATGCGGCGGACGTCCGTCGACAGTTGAAGAGCAGCCCCCGCGGGAGGCGCGCCGTGCCTGTCGAAGAGCTCGTCGCGGACCTCGAGCAGAGTCTTCTCGTCCGACGGCCGGGCGATGTGGCGGAAGAGCTCCGAGAACATGAGCAGCCGGTACGAGGTGCGGCTGGCCTCGAAGGACTTCTTCAGGCGGTAGTGGGACACCGGGTCCGGCTCGAGGTAGCTCAGCTCGGGCATGTTGGCGCCCCGCTTGTCGAGCATCCAGACGACGTTGCGCGTGATGGCCTCGGTGATGATGGTCTTACGCAGCTTCTCCGTGATCTTGACGTCGCTGATCAGCAGGTACACGAGGAGGTGGCCGAGGTTCGGGCAGTCCGTCTTGGACGTCCTGCCGTCCATGAAGCCCTGGATCTTGATGTTGGCGTCGGCGACGAACTGGGGGTTCTCCGCCGCGAGGCAGAGCAGGAGGTGGAAGAGGTGGAAGTACGACTCAATCGCCTTCTCCGACGCGTGGCGCAGCGTGCTCTTGTGGTTGATCCACGTGCCTTTCCGTAAAGACGGCGCCTCGACCTGGTTGAGCCGCACGACGATGTCATTCATGAAGCTTGCGAGCACATCGACCGGGCGCGTGTTCGGAAGTCTCGCTTCGCCCGCCAGCGTGCGCAGGACGGGGACGGCCTTGTCCTTCACCGCGGCCCAGTGGCGGTAGGACAGCGGCAGCGGGAGCCAGTGCTCGAACCTGATGTTGTGGACGGACTGGCGGACGTTCAGGGTCTTGTAGGCGTCCCAGGAGACGAGGTCGAACTCGGACTCGATGGGATTCTTCGCGAGGCCCCTGCCCCGGGGCACCACGACGCCCACGCCGAGCTTCGTGTGGCGGAAGTTGGTCTTTGTGACGAAGCACTGCAGCTCTCGCAGCCGGATTACGTCGTATCTAGCGACAACTTCTGATATCCTCGGCCAGGCCTGTGCAAAGGAGACAAGGTCTTCAAAGTCGAGCTCCTCGAGGGTCGCGAGGAGGATTTCGTCAGGCAAGGCTGCAAGGGTCTGCATTTCCTGTCGAGGTTCCTGCACCTCCTCGTCCTCCGAGGCGGCGCCGTTAGTAGACGACGCCTCGGCCCTAGCAGCGTGTCGTCTCGCTCGTCTCTTCTCCGCCTTGCTCTTGGTGCCGTCGAAGCCGCAGTGCTCGCACGTGAACGTCTGCGCCAATGTGTGGCTCTCTTGCCGATAGTGTAATAGACTGTACACCGAGCCGTAAGTCTGCTCGATGGACTTGCTGTTGAAGAAGCTCAGGAGCTGGATGGCGATGCCCTTCAGGGTGTAGGCAGGCGTGTAACCTTCGGTGGTGTTGAGGATCGAAGCGCAAATGTACGAGCCAAACACGTTCGGGTGACGTATCGACGTGTCCATGCGGACGGCAGGCGCCACGAGAGGGTAGCGTTTCTTGAACTCGACCGTTGTGTGGATGGGCATCCAACCCTCGGGTTGCAAGACCAAGCAGGCGCTGGTGAGGTCCGCGTCTCTCGTGTGCAGCGAGATGCGAGGATACGGCTGCAGCTGGAGCTCGGCCATGTCCTGGAGCAGACGACGCTGAAGATGGGATTCCATGATGATGATGCTAGTGTGTGTTGTTGTTGGTCTTGGTCTTGGTGGCCGGCAGTCGGTCTCGACAACTTGCTTGAGAACGGGATGATGAACAGACCAAAATCAGAAGCGCAGATGCTGCTCTTAAGTACTTGAATTATATGGAAAATTACTCAAAGTTGCTCCTTTTTTGATGCTGGTGTGACTCAGACGGCGCGAGCTGATGGACAGTGGGCGTCGTTTGGCCTCATTCCTGGCTAATGCGGCTGTTGAGGCCTCAATCGGGGCAGCAAAGTCCATGCGCATTGGCGTTTTCTATAGGCCGTTACCCATTGTGCCTGCAGTCTAGGTTTTGGATGATCCGAATCGGTTTCTTTGACCTGAATGCAAGACAAGTTCCTGCTGGCCTAGGTAGCATAGACTTGCAGGCAGGATGTGGCACATTATTGTTGTTGCTGACCTAGGGGAGCCTTCCTGCCAAGGGCCTGCACCTAATCCGAAGTCCCTATCTGTGCTGACGCGGCAATGAAGTACCATCACAAAATACCTAGGGAGGTATTACAAGACCCAATTCCGTTGTGTGGACTTGCGTCACTGGTCGACCCAGATCATCAGACGAGACGAGGAAGAATCCAAGGAAAATCAGTCAGATACCGAGACTATGGGTCGCCTGGCCGTTGTCGCTCCAAACATTTTGCGCTTCTAGTTTGCACAGACACTAAAGACAAAGAGAAGTGAGAGGAATAATCTTGACCCCTTTTGCCGCTCCAGTTTCAGAGCTCCTCTATGGTATCTTGGTAGTAAACAAAGTAAACGCTCGTCCCCTCGCTGTATGGAATGCCCGTTTGCAACCTTGGACGTTCTCAACCGAGCTCCCCAGATCCAACACGGAGTTTGGTCGTGTCATGCTGCCAACCAATGCCCGACGAGATCCCAAGGTAAAATGATTACCGCTAACCCAACGCCGCCGATATGCAAAGAGTGATGATGCCGTCTTGATCGGTCCCGTTCAGTTCCGCGAGGGGGCTTGCTGCTTCATCTGTATCCTCCTAAGCGTCATCCCGCTGGACTTGGCCTCGTACTTCCCCGTTTGAGGGTTCCAGTGGCCCCAAACATCAATGACGATGAATGCCCGCGGCAGATCGATCTCTACGAAACCAGAGACGAGGATGCATCCCCGAGGGGGGTATGCCTTCGTAGATCGCCAGGACTGCGCCAACTTCTTCCGGAATTCCCGGGAAGGCCCCTCCGTAATCTGCTTCATGCCCTCGATGTGGGACATGGCCGTGTCCCGAATGAAACTCGTCTTGCCGCCGCTGTCGGGATCGCTAGACTGCCGAGCGTCTTCCGTCTTGCCCACGTTGTGCGAGTCGTTCCCCGCTGGGGTGCCATCCGGGGTTTGGCGATCTGCAGAGGGGAGCGGCCCCTGTGTCTTCCTTTGCTGCACATTTTCCACCCGCGCTTTCTGCAACGGCGCGGCCGGCTTGCTTGGCTCGAAACCGAGGGCTCGCGAAGCATCCATGATATGCTGCTTCACCAATGCAGAAGTAAACGCCCACGTGGAAAGGGTTAGAGCTTCCGGCCATAGAATCTTGCGCAGTCTGTTGACCGTCAGGGAGTCAACAGGCTGAGTAGACCAATACAGGCCGTCGGGCTGGAGCAGAAGCCTGCGTAACATGTTAGTGATCAATGTTGCGAAGAAGTTTCAAGAAATACGCACCCTGAAGAGTAGTAAACTGGCGGCGGACGGTAGGGAAAGTCAATATCCAGCCAATATCTGCGCAGCTTGACAACGTTTCCACCTCTCGCGGTAAGTGTTGGGTGTTTCTCTACGGCGTTCCGTACCACGTTTGCCAGGTCGCCTACCCAATACGTCAGCGCGAAATCAGGTCATGGAAGATAGAGACGTACGCCTGATTTTCTGTTGGAGTTCTAGGTCTTTGCTGATCTTCACGTACTGCTGCCATTCTGGGTCGGCGCCCTTGTAGGGTGGTTGAGCTACTTGCTTGGTCGTCAAGGGAAACGGGATAAACCAAGGTTCCGACTCCTCTTCAATCTCTTCGTCCAAGGCCTGCTTTTCTGCGGCCGACAGGCTCTCGTATTCGCGATCGATGTGTCGGAGGAACGGGTTGAGGACAGTCGACCAGTACAGGTGGTAGCAGCCCAGAGTAATGCCTGCCCCGAGCAAGAATGTCCTATAAGCCACGTCAGCATAGTGTCTCTTGGGAAAAAGAACCCTCTCGATGTCCATACTTTGCTCGGAACCGCGGTTTTGTGATTTTGACCCTCTGGACGATGATGGTCTGCTGGCCGGGGATCTTTGGCGCGAGCGCGCGAGCAGCGAGCGTGCCCGCTTGAGGTCGGAACATGCGCCACATCGTCGAGGTAGAGGGCACGCCTGCGTAGGCGGCCTGGAGGTATCAGGGGTCGAAATGCGTCTGCTCTCGAGCGGTGAGTTACGAGGAGGAGAGTGTCGACGCGGGATGGGCGGGTGGTCGCTGCGATGACGGATGCGAAGCGACGGGGTTCGGAGGCGGAAGTGGGATGGTCAGCGAGAAGGCGACTGTAGAGTGTGCACCACGAGCCACAGGACAGTCGAGAAGTGATGTTATAGTGCCCTGGAATTGCAAGATGAGACGGCGAGTCGACCAAGCCCTTTGTAGTTGTTTTTTTCTCAGGATCGAGCGGCGGACATTTCCAAGGCGTCGACAACGTCAGTTTGGCGGACCGTTGCGGCTGCGGCTGCGGCTGCGGCTGCACTGTAGGTACTGTACCTACTGCACTGCACTCTCAAGGTGGTCACTTGCAGTCCAAAGTTCTAGATGCGTATCGATGCACAGTGTTTGTCTTGCGCCCCACGCTCCGCATCAGTTCATAAGCCTACTAGAATAGGCCGGCTGCAGGTACCGAGGACAGTGTAGATAGGACTCTGCACAGGGCTCAGGTACTAAATTGCAACTATCCACTCCACTGCTCTGGTCCCACTGTTCGAAGGCAGAGACGGCTGGCACTTAGTGGAAGGCACCTATAACTACCTACCTAGGTACCATGCAAATGCCAAAAGCCATGAACCAAAGTTGCCCTTGGTGGACTTTGGCTGCATTTAGGCGCATTAGAATTTTGAAAGGGAAATTAAGGAACTGTCATTGTGTATTTTGAGTGGCAATATGTTATTTTGGCACCCGCCGGGCTAAATTAGGTAGTACTTAGGTACCTCTAGCATGGAGGTGCCACGGAATAACCAATTACCCGCCTCTAAGTCATGCCCGTGGAACCTAAGGCCCAGGACACAGGGGCCATTGGACGGAGACCTGCCCCCCAGGCTGGAACGTGCTGCGGCAGCTTGACTTGCGTGCCGACTCGACGCAGCTTTGGAGATAGCAGCACCTGCCCCGTCCACCATCACCAGCAGCATCAAGCTCGCACCCCTTCTCGCGAACCACCATCGCCGCATCCATCTCCGAGCTTCGAATCTGCGAATTCTCAACATGAAGCTCTCCGTGGGCTTTGCGACTGCCCTGGCTGGCGTCGCGACCGCGCTGTCCTCGGACCAGCCCGCTGACGTATATCTCCTGCGGTCGAAGCAGGCCTCGAGCTCCGACACCCCGTCATTACCACGACAGATTGCCCGCCTCATCTTCCTGCAGCGTCTCTCTCCCGAGGGCCAGCATGCTACCTGGGATCTGCCCGAGTCCATCTCCGACGAGAAGGCCGTCGAATACCTGAACGAGTTCGGAATGGCCCCCAAGGGCCTCTTCAGCAACGCCGCCTCCACCGATCCGTCACAGCTCGTCGTCATGGTCGAGGGCGTCACCGCCGACGACGCCAAGACGCTGCAGAAATCCCTCGGTGTTGCTGCGCCGAGCTTCAAAGTGGGAGATGCCCCTTCGGCGGCGGCGAACGACCTGCTTCTCGCCAACGACCTCCAGAATATTGGCGTCACGTCCAAGAACTGCCAACTTGAAAAGGCGATCAACCCCTTTTCCGAGGAGTGCTGGACTGGAAAGTCTGCAGTTGCTAGGTTCGATGCGAAGAAGGTGAGGGCAGGGTCTTTGATTTATAAACTCTTTCGATCCGCTAACAATCCGCTCTCTAGGACTCCTCTGTTGTGCCGTCCCTCGCCGAAAACATCTCGCGCCTCCGCAGCCTCGCCACCAACGGCGAGATGGAAACCACGCTCATCATCATGCCCGAGTCTTCTCGCAAGTCTCAGATTCGCTCCTGGTCCTCCAAGCCCGAGGAGATCCGTCGCCGCCAGGTCGAGGAGGTCATGACCAACTCTGACGAGCACGACAAGCCCGCAGCCACCAGCCCCGTGAAGAGCAACGTCCCCTTCCCCAGCCACTTTCCCCGCGGTTCCATTCCTTCTTGCTTCGCCTCGAAGGATGAGTGCGAGAAGGCTACGAACAAATGCTCTGGCCGGGGCGACTGCGCGAACAAGTACGAGAAGTCGGACGGCTCCTCCAGGGGCACCTGCTTCGCCTGTGCGTGCTTGCACACCGAGAACAACAAGACCAAGAGCATCACTTACTGGGGCGGCCCGGCTTGCAACAAGCAGGATGTCAGCGTTCCCTTCTGGCTCTTTGCCGGCTTCACGATTGCCATGATCGGCGCCCTCACCTTCGCTATCGGTCTGCTGTTCAGCGTCGGCGAGGAGCCGCTCCCGGGTGTCATCGGTGCCGGTGTTTCCAAGTCCAAGTAAGATGGACGACAATGGATAATGGGGAAAGGAAGAGTCGGAGGTGGGCGATGGCTTTGCTTATAACTGGCAAGTGGTATAAGTGTGTACCATAGGTGTATTCTCATGCGGCGTTGGCATTGGCAGGACATTTCTCTCTTTTCATGGAGAGGTTATTTCTTAGACAATCAAAGAATTGATGCAATGTTTTTCCGGGTATTGGGTACGGATACTGGCGAGTTCTATTATGGGTATCGAATAGGAAAGCTCCGTGACGCAAAAAGCATTTCTAGCTGAGGTCTTCAATGTCGGGCCGCTCGTTCGGAGTCGCCCCTAGACTCTCCAGACCCCTCTCGACTTTAAGCTCGCTTGCTCCGACATTTGTGATTTGTCTCGCCGGCGACTGAGCGGCCGATGAGTCCGCCCCGTTCCCCACGACGGCCGTGTACTTCTGTCCAGCCTCGTTAAGCAACTGCTGCACCTCGTCCTTTCTCGTCGAAATGCCCTCCTTCTCCTTCCTCAGATCCTCTACACGTTTCGTCTTGTCCGCTAGCTCCAGCTCCATCGCACGCATCGTCGTCTGCAGCCGCGACAGGCACTCGGTCAGGCTGGGTAGCGGCGTGATCTTTGGCGGAACCTGCAGCAGGTTCTCGGCCGGGTTGCGCTCGGGCTTCTGGAGGCCGTCCATGCCGGACCGCGTCTGGGCCGCCTCGAAGGCCGCGCGCCGCTCCGCCTCGGAGACGTCCGACTCGTCGCTCGAGTCGCCCTCGGCCATCTTGATCTGCTCGGCCATCTCGCGCCGCCGGCGGAGTTTCTCCTCCTTCTCGGCCTTCTTGCCAAGGGACAGCCCGCCGTCCTCGACGAAGTCGTCAAAGCCCTCGCCTAGATCCTCGTCCTCGCGCACCAGCCGCGTGTCGTCCTTCTTCTTGCGCAGCGAGGCGCCGCCGTGGTCGTCGAACGAAATGAAGTCCTCGTCCTCCTCTTGCGCGAGCCTCGCCCGCCGCTGTTTCCTCTCCTGTATCTCGGCATCGGTGAGGATGGTCGTCTGCTGCGGCTGGGGTCTGTAGTCTTCCGAGTCGACGATCAGCGCGCCCTCCAGCTCGGACGGGTCCAGGTCCATCACGTCGTCCTCCTGCGTGTGCTGCGACGAGAGGTTCTGCGGCGTGTTGGGCGTTGAGTTTTGCAGCTCGTCGAGGTACTCCTTGCTGTACTTCGGGCGGTCCTCGTCTTCGTCGCGGAATGTTCGCATCGGTAGGCGGTTTTTGATCGCACTGTTCTCGAGTGCCTGGTAGCCGAGCGTCGACTTCTTCGGTGTCGTGTACTCGGCCTTCGCTCCGTCGTCGCCGTCGTCCTGCGCCCCCCCAAAGGAGAGCCGCGAGGACGACTTTCGCTTCTTCATCTTCAGGGAGCCGGATCGGCTCACCGTTGGACGTTTCACCACGGGCCCGTCGTCCTCCTCGTCGTCATCTTGTGCGGAAGCTTTGGGCTTGCCCGGGCCGCCGGCGATCGAGGCGCCGCCATTGGAGTCGTCGATCTCGTTCGAGTTGATGCTCTTTCGAAGGCCGGACTGGCGGAACGGTTTCCTCGTGAACTTGACTGCTATCGGTGCATCGTCTGCCACCCCATTAGCCTTGCGAACGGCATCAGCGCATCGTCTCTGGACGGGACCGGCAGACTCACCATCCTTCACGGGCTCCTGGGTAGTCGAGATCGCATTTGGAGCATCCTCGTCGTCGTCATTGTTGACCTTGATCACCCTCGCTTTCCTTTTTGGTGTAAACGAGCTCATACTGGGCAGCCAACGCGGTTCCTGAACGATTTGGAGGCGTTGCGAGCTCCAGATTTCATGGTTCACCAGCAGCACCTTGACGCGATGCGCCGATAAGACGCTTATCGGCACGTGACTCCACCCAATTTTCGATAACGGCGCCAGCAGGCTTCAGTGAGGCCGAAGCACCTAGGCTGAGCTCCGTCGCGTCGCAAAGCACATCCCGCGACTTCAATTACGTCGGCAACCACCACTTTGAACACCCACCCCGACCCGACACACCGAAAGTCAAGATGCCTCCCGCCCAGCCCGAGTTGAAGAAGGTACGACAACTCCATGCTCCAACCGAGTCTCCGGACTTGGTCGAAGTACTGCTGCGAAAGACGGAGTGCTGGCGATGCCATCACTAGCACATCCCCAAACCCACGCACTCTCTTCTCTGCAGGACGTAGGAAGCTAACGATTGCTATAGTACCTCGACAAGAGGCTCTTCGTCCAACTGAACGGCAGCCGCAAGGTCATTGGCGTTCTCCGCGGCTACGATGTACGACCCCCCTGCCCCCCGTCTGCGATTGTGGTGTGCCGTGCTGATGGCGATTAGGTCTTCCTGAATATTGTTCTGGACGAGGCGGTCGAGGAGAAGGAGGGTGGCGAGAAGGTCCGCTTGGGCATGGTGGTATGTCATCAACTCCTCAGCAAGCAGAAGTCGTCCCAGAGCTAACTGGAAGTCAGGTCATCCGCGGTAATTCAGTCGTCATGCTGGAGGCACTCGAGAGAATCGGCGGCGACGATCGCCACCACCAGCGGTAGACGGCGAATTCCACCCGGCGGTCGGATTCCACGAGAAGTTTTTGCAGGGTTCACACTTGGGCGTTATGACGGCACAAAAAGATGCTTTTGGCTTCAAGACAAGGGGCGTGGGATGAAATATGGCTAGATACCAGCACAATGTCACATTCGTACGGACCACCACCACCACCATCGGCTGCAGTTGGAACTCAAGCACACAAAGGCCGACTGCGATGTTGCCAGCGCCTCATTTCGCGAGGTCAACCCAGGCCTTCTCGTCGTACGAGTCCACCATCTTGCCGCTGTACTTGCGCACCCAGCCCTTGATGCCGCCCATAAGGATGAGGGCCTGCACCGCGGTCTCGCCGACCTCGTCGAAGTAGTCCTGCAGCCAGTTGGCCGAGCGCGGTCCACGGCCGTTGCTGCTACCTGTACGGCGGCCTCAGCAGGTGCCGGTTTACAGGGGTTTCGGGCGCGGTGGAGTTGAGAAGAGACAACCCAAGGCGAACTACAGAGGTACTACTACTCACCGCAGTAAAATATAACACGCTTGATACCAGCCTGCTTGCACAGTTGATGGATGACCGGCCTCGTCTGATAGAGCGACTGGGCGGGGAAGTTGATGGAGGTTGCGATGGTGCCGCCCTCCCAGTCGTTCCTCCGCACGTCCACCAGGAGAAAATCACGAGCGGCGTCTTTGTCGGCAGCACTCTGGGCCTCCAGCATCTTCAGCACCTCGTCCGCCTCGATCTCGGCGACCTTGGCTTTGGGGGCGGGAAACGCTGCCCACCAGGGCGGGGGCGCCTCGGTTGCAGCCGCGGACTCTGCCATTGCGTGCTCGCGATCCGATTCTCTGGAACGGTGCAATGTTCTGCCCAGCTTGGCGCGGTCGTCGGGGTCGTTGCAGGTGTTCCTGGAGCTAAGGCAGACCGCACACTGCAAAGCCGATCAGAAGATCAGATGGTGCCCGGGTGTCTGTCTATCTTAGCAGCGATCTTGCGGGCGCAGTGTTGCGGGCGTACGCAAGTTACCCCGGATTCCAGGAGAGAACCCAAGTCGGAGGGAGGATTGATGGAGGGAGGGGTATTATTACGGAGGAGAGCTGTTTAGAGTTGCAGAGCCGCAAAGCTCACGGTGGCACTCAGCGCGAGCTCAATCTCCAAAAACTCTGGGCACTCTAAGACTGTGGAGTTTTCCGCTGGTTTCCGTTTGTCATTCCAGGGCGCCAATTGGCTGGTCATGATGCCATCACGCCTAGAGAGCACCTCTTTGCAACTTGTAACTTGAATCCTTGCGCTGACGCATTTTAAAGGGCGCTGAGTCCCGAAACTTTGACTCTGGGGGAGACACAAGGCTGATTGATATGTATCAACTATTGTGTTTTTGGCCTCGCAAACATCACGATCGCAACCTCTTTTTTCGAGTGAAAAGACTGTCTCGTTTATTTCTGCTTACCAACCTTCTGCTCTCCACGTCGACCCGCCCACATGCCGAGACTATCTACCTATCTATCAGTATCCGTAGGGTAACCGACGCGACGCATCTCTTATCTTTTCCCGTGGGATTTCGGATCGGCTATCTTCCCTCGCCAACCAATAACCGTGTGGGGTCCGGCATTCTTTCTTGCCTGCCGTCGAGTTGCGGCATTTGTCCTTATCTCAGCCCGCCAAAAACTTCCTTTAGAGGTTGCTTGTTTTCTTCTTCTCCCCGATTCGAGCCTAACTACTCTACGTTCCAATTTTTTTGATCAAAATACTGATGGATGGCATCGTAGCAATCAATCCCCCCTCACGGCCACCGCCGGTCCTGGAGACAGGTCACAGTACCTAGGTATCTATCTTCAGCTTGACGACCCTGAGGGCCAGCCGTAACCGGAGCCGGATCACTTTTCCGGTCAGTTCTTTCGAGGATGAATGCCGCAAAGTTGTGTGCTCTCTCACTGGGCTTGCCATGAGGAAGTACCAAATGGTACTACCGGACAGTGTACGAGTGTGATACGGCCGTGGATGTGTCAGCCTGTGATCTTTTTGCCCGCGCCTTGAAGGAAGCGTCGTGTGCTGCGTGCAGATCGAAGCGGGCAACCTTTTCTTGCTACAAGAGGAAATGTCTCTGTTCTGGTCGCACAATAAGGCTACAGATCCCTAAGAGGTAATTCTCTCTCTTGCTGCCTACAAGGCGAGCTAGGCTCAGTGAGCAAGCCGTCAGCCACCATGTCATCGCAAGGCGTCCTACATGATAGAGTCTTACCGAGAGCCGTTATTCGGACTGATTATGGAGATCCGTGGACCATCGTTCCCTCCCTTATCTCGGTCACCGGATGAGACCGGCTCACTGGGGAACACCATGAGAACACATCCCCAGTTTCTCCATACATTGTATGATTGTATTCTCTCCATCGGCAGGTCCATGACGACCCAAATGAAAAGGCGCAGTCGACACGCTCACCCACGGCAGAACGCCCTTAGGAGCAGCCAAGCAACATCTGCCCCCGGTCCAGTCCACGTCGTCAGCCTCCACCGATCTATTGACTGTCCCACATCCCCCACTGCGGCATCCGAAGGCCAAGAGGACGGGGTCGGATGGGATCTAGCCCCGCAAGTCGGGGCAATCGGCCGCTTCCTTCTTCTCGCCTTGGCTGCTTCGTCCCTTGTGCTGTCCTATCTTCCCGCCATCCACTTCATCCACTGATAAGCCTGGTGCCCAATGACTCGGGCCTTCCTTGCCAACGAAGGTCTGTAAGACGTCAGTACGCATGCCAACCACATGGCGAGGGCGTGGAACTACAGTCCGAACGTGTTTTCCACCTGCTTCTTCTGGCAAGGCAGAAACGACCGGGAAACACTCCGGGGGCGTACCCTACGTTGTACTTTTCCCCGGAACAGCTACCCTTGACGTTGCGCTCTGCCGTCGAGGCCATGCGGTCCGACACCGCTGGCGAGTGTCGGCGCGTCGCCGACTACTGGTGATTAGGTGACTAAATTTGTGATGTTCATGGATTGCCTTGTCCATCAGCATGATTTGTACTCGCGAGGACTCGGGCGAAGTGCTACGTCGTACGTAGACCGGTCCCCAGCCGGGTGGCATGTCAGATCTTGACTGCCTCGCAGTCGATCTATAAAGACCTGCGGGCGCACCGAGGAAACGAAACATCTAGAGACTTCATCCCCACGCCAATCTCACCTGGATATCATCTCTGGCCGACTCTCTCCTCTAACACAATGGCTCGATGGCTCCTCTCCTTCGCTGCTGGAAGCGCCCTCGCGGCGGCTTCTGGCCTTCCTCTGAAGCTCGAGACGAGAAGCGCCGTCACTTCGCGCGTCTCCAACGTCCACATCCGCGCCGAGGAGTCTGTTGAGGGCCCCGTCACCTTCACCTACGGTTCATGCCGCGGCGTCTCTCTCGAGGACGCCCACCACACCATCGTCGAGTCCGAGGTGAAGGACTCTGAGCGTCTTGTCTGGGTCCTCCCCGAAGATGCTCAGACCGACGGGTGTATCTCCGCCTGGAACTCTTCCGGCTCTCTGGTCGGCCGCAGCGAGCCTCAGACCCTCCACCACAGCTGGAAGCGTCGTGCCGAGAAGCGATGTAAGACAGAACCCAGCCAAGAAATGACGACCATCAGCTAACACGGCTACAGCCATCACCATGAGCAACGAGACGGGCTTCGACACCCTCGGTGCCTGGTTCGAGGGCGTCAACCTCATCAAAGACAAGGAGCCCTCGACGGTTGACGTTGACGCCGCCAAGTCCAAGCAGGTCGCCATCATCGGCGCCGGCATGTCCGGTCTGATGAGCTACCTCGTCCTCTCGCAGGCGGGCTTGACCAACATCAGCATCATCGAGGCTGGCGAGCGCCTCGGTGGCCGCGTCCACACCGAGTACCTCTCCGGCGGCCCCTTCGACTACTCGTACCAGGAGATGGGACCCATGCGCTTCCCTGAGCACTACGTCGACCCCAAGACCAACGTCACCTACAACATCACCGACCACCAGCTCGTCTTCCAACTCGCCGCCGAGATGAACGAGCTCAACAAGCACGACAAGAACCTCAGCGTCGACTTCATCCCCTGGATCCAGTCCAACAGCAACGGCCTCTCTTACAAGAACGGCATCAAGCTCCCCAACGGCCTGCCTCCCACTCTGGCCCAGATCTCCGCCAACTCCTCCCTCGCCGTTCCGTCCATCCTTGATGCCGAGACCAACACCCTTTCCGACGAGCTTGACAAGTACATGCCCGGCAGCGACTTCTCGGTTGCCATGGCGCAGAACATGTACAAGGCCCACGGCGAGTGGGTGCGCAACGGCCTCAACGGCCTCGGCGGCGACGCCTGGTCCGAGTACGCCTTCATGGTCAACTACCTCAAGGGCTCGCTCAACTCCACCGACGCCCTGGCCATGTACTCGGCCACCAGCTTCTGGGACTCCCTCTACGAGGGCATGTACTTCCAGGCGGCGACCTTCACGACCATCGACGGTGGTCTCAGCCGCCTCCCGCTGTCCTTCCACCCGCTCGTCGACGACGTCACCACCATGAACCGCAAGATCGAGCGCGTGCAGTTCGACGCCGAGTCCTCGCGCGTCAACCTCCAGTGGCGCGACTCGTTCAAGGAGCAGACGTTCCATAACGCCTCGTACGACTACGCCCTCGTCGCCGTGCCCTTCTCCATCGTCCGCAAGTGGCGCCTCCCCTCGCTTCCCATGACCATCTCCAACGCCATTAAGGAGCTGCCGTACACCAGCGCCTGCAAGGTCGCGCTCGAGTTCTCGGAGCGCTTCTGGGAGCACTACTCCAACCCCATCGTCGGCGGCTGCAGCACCACCTCGGACATCCCCGGCATCGGCTCGACCTGCTACCCGTCGTACAACATCAACGGCACCGGCCCCGCGTCGATGCTCGCTTCCTACATCTCGGGCGACTGGGGCCACCGCTGGGCGTCCGTCTCTGAGGAGGAGCACGTCCAGTACGTCCTCGACGCCATGGTCGAGATACACGGCGAGGAGACGCGCGCGCTGTACACGGGCAACTACAACCGCCGCTGCTGGGTTCTCGACCCCCTTCAGAGCGGCAGCTGGGTCAGCCCCGTTGCCGGTCAGCACCAGCTCTACATTCCTGAGTACTTCAAGACCTATGACAACGTGAGTACACCCTTCCAGATAGTGTTGGTAATGGTGAAGAACTAACGGAATAATGCAGATGATCTTCATCGGCGAGCACACTTCCTACACCCACGCCTGGATCTCCTCGGCTCTCGAGTCGGGTGTCCGCGGCTCCGTGCAGCTGCTCCTCGAGCTCGGTCTTGTCGACGAGGCCAAGGCCGCGGTCAACAAGTGGATGGCCAGGTGGATCGATATCGTAAGTCGAACAGCCTCCCCGATCACGCCGTGCTGTGCCATAGCTAATCTCTCGCAGTGATTCGATCAATATAATAGTAATGTTTTTGTGTGGGAGAGAGGGAGAGCGGAGGATCTGGCGTTAGATGCGAGATGAACAATCAAATATCACGGGTAATGAGCAGATGACTATTGGAAGAGTTGTTGCAAACCACCGTCGGAACATCGCCGAGGGATGGAGGGATAGAATTTCATAGTGTGACGAACTTATGAATGGAAACAAAGATCAACAAACGACTCATCCCATCCGCAACCAACCTGTGTTGCATGGGCTTTCCCCGACAAGCAATATCGACTACAATATTATTGAAATGAAGACAAACTCGCCGAGTTCCATGTCAAGAACCAACGACACTGCAATACTAGCAATACACACACGCCCCCTCCGGCTTCCCGACTAGGCTCAAATCCACATGCAGGAATTAGACGATTGTCCAACTAAAAGAGTTAATGTACACCAACAGACGCGCTTCGTCTGCGAAGAATCCCCATAAAACAGTAAGAAAAACACGCGACAGGCCACATGAGCATGCCAAGATGACCGTTCTCATTTCCACTCCTTTGGCCCCCAATCCCGGAGCACAGCGGGATGGAGTCCGAAAGGCTCGCTCGCTCCCCTGTCCGGATGAAAATGCCACGAGCTGCCGGTCGGTGCTGCTACGCTCCTGACTGCTGCCCCAGATCCCATCATCTCAGCCTTGCAGATCTAATGCATATGAGATGGCCTGTTGGTCCACCGCGACAAGGGGCTTCGATGGCAGGGGTTCAGCCGGACCCGGGAGGTGATCGTTCGGCATCTGCTGACAACGCCGCCCACGCGCAGCGCCTGACCGATCCTTTAAGCCGTTTTTGTAATCACCTTGTCATCTTGCCTCTGCTGGGCTCGCTTGGATGCCCGGAAATTGCAGAAAAAGCTTTCTCGTATGCAGTCAATTCTGTTGGAACATGTTGTAGGCCATTCCTCCGAGTGGCGTCACTCGGGGGCCAGGTTACGATGTCTTCGGAGACAGACGCCTAACCGAGGATGTCGTTTTCCTGTCGCTGCAGCCTGCGCTCGCTCGTCTCGAACAGGCGCGGAATTCCGGACTCGGAGAAGGGCACGCCGTCCCGGACGATCTTCGCGAGCCCCTTGGCCGTCAGGAGGATGAAGGCCATGCCGTGGCCGTTGAAGCCCGCGGCGATGTACTGCCCCGGCTTTGACGGCACTGCGCCGACATGGGGCACGAGGTCGGTCGTGTACTAGATTTAATCATGTCAGACGAATCTGTCA
This sequence comes from Colletotrichum brevisporum, assembly GCA_030770045.1. Taxonomy (NCBI): domain Eukaryota; kingdom Fungi; phylum Ascomycota; class Sordariomycetes; order Glomerellales; family Glomerellaceae; genus Colletotrichum; species Colletotrichum brevisporum. Next base: position 221,749 of record JAUGSI010000002.1, read on the forward strand.
AAAGGGATATTCGATGAAGCATTGCAGGGCTGTCTGCCTTGCTGATGGAAAACTCACCCCCATGATTCCTGTCCAGATCTTATCGACCTTGGCCCCGCTGTCCTCCCACCCGCGGAAGTTCCTCTGCATGTAGCCGTCAAAGTACTGCGCGGCGGGCGCAATGAGCGTCGAATCGTCCCAGACGTTGTACCACTCGTCTTGGTGCTTGGGGAAGAACTCAGACCTGCCGCCGCCGACGATAATGCTGCCGTCCGGGCGGGTGATCTGGTAGTCGTAGAGCCCCGGTCCATGGCGGATCGAGTACGTCGAGGGGAGGTGTGGTGCCCTGGTGCCCTCCGGCACGGCGACGCGGCTGCAGATGCCGCGAGCGGGTATGATCTTGTTCTTGTACTGGGGCAGGATGCCTGAGGTGTATCCGTTGGAGGCGAAGAGGATCTTCTTGGCTTTGATGGCGCCCCTGGGCGTCGTCACGGTCCAAAAGCCGTCTTCCTGGGTTTCTGAGACGTGAGTGACGGGCGTGTGTGTGTGAAGCTGAACGCCCTTGGCGACGGCCCGTTCCAAGAGAGTTGTGACGAACTTATACGGCCTACGGGGCTGTGTCAGTTTTGATCTTGGTCCGCAATCTTCACCGGGTTTCTAATCGTACCACATGGAACCGGATTCGAAGGTAAACGCTGTCGTCGCATCCTTGACGCCCGAAAAGGACTCGGCAGCCTCGCCCTCAACGACGTGGACGAGCTTGGCGGTGGGCGAGCCCAGCTTAAGTAGCTCATCGATGCCCGCCTTGAACGGGGCGGCGGTCTCCCTGTCGCGCATCACGGCCATGGACGTGGTCACCCTGAAGTCGCAGTTGATCTTCTCGTCGCGCACCAGGTCCCTTACGGCATGGAGGTTCGCCACTTCGAAGAGCGCCATCTCGTCTGTCGCCTCCTGGCCGTGCTTCTTGATGAAGCCGGGAAGACCCTGGTAGAGGTCCGGCCTGACGTGGCCACCTGCGCGACACCTTCAGTACGGGCTATTGGCTGAGATGTAGGAGGGAGACTTACCATTGCGAGCGGTTGCTCCGGAACAAGCCTGCCTGGCTTCGAGGACGGTGATAGACGGCCGCGACGCCTCGTCCACGCCGTCGAGGAGCCAGTGGGTGAGGGCGGCACCGGTGTACCCGGCACCGATGATGACAATATCCTGCTCTGACGGCAGCGTCTCAGAGCTCTGGTGGCTGTCGAGCTCATGGAGCTCTGTCCGCCAAAACGGAACGGTGGAGTTGGGGACGGGGAAAGGCTTGTTCGACATGGCTGGTTGGGATGAAAGATGGGCTACGGATGGATATACGGGGTAGGTAGTTGATCGATGAACGGACTTGAGGGATGGTCCCAATTGAACGGGACCCAATGGGCAATTCTTGTTTTAACGACCGGAAAACTTACCCGAAGATGCGATTGATAACGGAAATGATGCAAAGTGGCCACCTCAGCACCTGGAAGATAAGCCGTCAAGGTCCGCAAAATGGGGTAGGAACCGCTGCCCCGGAAACGCGGGGTTCGGCTCCGAGACCCGTCGGAGCTAACCACCGGCCCGGCGCTGCTGATAAGCCACCGGGCACCGGCTATCGCCCTCCGGTCACTCAACTTACACGACGGCGACGGGCATTCGAGTGTCTTGAGTGACGCGATCCCTTAAACCCTGGCAAGCTTCCCCAAATCGCCCTGGACAGGGACGAGACAGTAATGGTAGGGATTGGCGACCCCATGTCAGCATCACACTAAGGCAAGCCAGAACGCCTCCGGACGCAACCTCCACGTCCCCGGCGTAGTACCTGTTGAATCCCCGGATAAGATAGATACCTTGTAATGTGAAAGGGACAAGAAACCGGTCTCAGTCGACCGTCTCAAACTCTCTTTCAACCTCAACTCGAACTTCGCTGGTTCTTCTTTACCCACTCAATCATGTCAAACACCCCTTGCCTCGCCTGACTCGCGAAATCGTCAGATTCACCCCTACTCGCCACGCTAAGATCGTTCGCTAATTGCGGAGATACGGACTCCCATCACGCTATCCTCGACCACGACGATGCTTCGAGCGACACCGCCGACTCAGCTTCCCACCGCCCTTCTTCTACCCTCGCCCCTGCACCTGTCATCTGTCAATCGCAACGTGTTTGACCATGCGGAACACGTGAACCTGTCATTGTTAAGCACCCACGAGGCCCTAGGATGCTCCATCGCGGGGGAGATGCCTGCACGCCCTCGCGCGCGCGACCAGGGCGAGCACGTGTGGTGCCACGACGCTCCATGGAGTTGAATACCCAGGTACTACTGCTCTCTCCTTGAGCTTCCGTCCCGTTGACCGTTTCGTTCACCGCCATCAGACATGCCAGGCACTCCCTGCTTCACCGTTTCTGGACTCTATACTGGTTCTGGGCGGCTGCCTTCATTGACAACACGCCACTGCCACGAGGTGCCGACTTCGCCCGTGTGCGCGCATCTTGGTCCGGAAGCATGCGGCGATACAGATACGGAGATGGACTAGTCTCCGCACATCGAACCACGCGCCGGGCGAACGAGGCCGGCCAACTGATCCGCCGCCGAGAGCTTGTCATCCTATCCGACAACGCCCTAGGCCCAGCAGCGAGTCCGGATCACGGGGCAGAAACGGCATGATGGCACTCTGTTGTTTTCGTGTAGTTCTAATAGTTTCTTTCTCGGTACGGAAGGATGATGCGATCGATAGTGGTAGTGAGAATGTCACGACTTGGCGCGCCAACGCTGTGTTTCCGGATCTGGAATCTTCCTCAGATGCTCTGTACCCTTTTGGGACGGACGACGTCAAGTCAGCAAGGGACTTCGGTCGCTTCCGAAGTCTCGCTCGGCTAGCTGCCGACAGACGAACATTCTCCCGCCTTTCAGTGCATGGAAGTGGGACGGGAGGCCCTTGACCGTATGTCTAATCGGTCGTCCTGCATCGTGATCTTCAACAGCCTGTATCAACTTCATGCCAACGTCAACTGTTTTTATGTCCGGAGTTTCTCTTACTTGAGGCTTCCGGTCTCGAGAGGGAGATAAAATACTACCCTCATTGTTCTTTTCAGACCTACGTCGTCGTGGTTTCCGGTTTCGCCCGAGAGACGGCCAACCGTACGCGAGTTTGAAGGATCCATCTGCATGAAAGCCGCCGTCCGGGCTAGGGTGAATCAGCAGACAGTGACAGAGATCCAACGAAAACGTACAATAGAAATCTAGCAAGCTCTATCGGAATATTCTGCAGGCGATCCATGCCAAGGAAGACCTGTTTGCTACCCGATCGTTGCCATTCGCCATCAAGGGTGGAACTTGTCCTCCCATGGCCTGTATCGATAATCGCGGGGAAGGCATACACAGATACATTCTTCTCTCTGTCAATCCAGAAATGTGAAATAATCTTGCCTGAAAGAACCTTCACGGAGATTGCTGTCGCAAAGAAGACAGATCACAGATCATGGGCTCGTCACCTTGAGAGGTCCGCAGGGTTATTCCAGTCTTCATACATTGTGGGCCGAAGTTGCAACTGCTTGCTCGAATCGACAACCAATCTGGATGATTAATCATATCTCCTTTATCGAAAAAACGGAAGCAAAGGTCCCACGTTCGGTGAGGTAACACGACCTTAATACCTGGAAGGTTCGTTGAGCCGGGCTCTCGGAACAGTGGGGCTGGCGGCATCCTCGAGACCGCTTCTCGCTGGAGAATAATCAATCATCCGGATGTACGGTGATGATTGCGAGAGATCGCTTGAAGACACTGCGGTCGTGGTAGTAAGATATACAAACAAGCTTGTTGTATTCAATCTTGAGTGCCTATGATGACGATTACAAAAGTCAATGTATGCAGAGACATGTTTAGGCAATAACAAAACTCTGCCTTTGCTACTTGCCCTCCTCTCCAATAGACGGCTCACAGACGACAAACGTTCAAAAGACTTTAATTCTTACTTCTACCATCCCACGACCTCAACTCAAGCTTCGAGCTGCGGCTAAGATGGACGTAGATCTCGGCCATCGGTGCCCGACGGGCAGAGCCCTTGGCGGCCTGGGCCTGTTTTCGCGAGAAGCTGATTGCGCACTCCGGGGTCCGGTTAGTCTCCGAGCCCTGGATAGGTAGATGGGTCTCTGTTAGTCTTGAAAGCAAAGGACGGAATACGAGACGTGCTCCGTACATGGTGTAGGGGTTCGAGTATGGTATTTTGCACCAGCATCCTGCAATCTGGACCAGAGCCGCATGCAAATTGCCGCTCTGTCCACTCTCTGGATCCTTCCGGTCCCTGCCATTGGGGCCGAGAGTCGTATGGAAGTGTTTCCCCTCGCCGAGGTGGCAAATGACCCAGTGTCGTCGTTGCCACGGAAAATAAGACGCATTACACGTGCATGCACCACGAGAGTAACACGCACCTGGCAGCCGGGTTCAATACGTAAGGAAAATAGTGTGAGATCCACGCATGCTCGAGAACACGAACATCCATCTGAGGAGCCAGCCGAGGTCGGCAGAAAATTCTGCTTTTCTGCGTCTGGGTGACACAAGTCCATTCCCTGAAGCGAGCGTAAGGCAAGCTCTCTGAATTCTCAGATGCATCTATCCGCTGCACGTTCGACGGCCCCTCTTCCTCCGTGATGACACAGCACAGGACCAGGATAGAGAACACCGGGGCTGGCGTGATAGGCCCCAGGCTGGAGATTAGGCAATCAACTAGTACACTATTCCGACACAACACATTGATGGCTGGAGGAGGTGGAGGTCGGGCGGAAAGACAGGGCCGCCGCCGGCTCTCCCGGGGCAGCAGAGTCCGACGAGGAGCGAGGCCCCTGGCGCAGTATGGAGTTCTGAAAGAGTTTTCTCGACGCCGTCGGTACTGAGCTTGTCAGAATTTTTCTACTACCCGCCCGCCCCGGCATTGACAACGACCAACGGCGGCAGCGGCGTCGGCCGGGTTCAAGGCCTGGCCTAGTTGCGTCAGGCCCGTTGGCGTCTTGGCCAAGGCCGGGGCCAATGGCCCATGGAAAAGAAGGCAAAGGCCGCGGTCCCGTTCACATTGCTTCTTCCAAAGGCACGTCACATTGTGGGAGCCATGTGGTCTGGCAAGAAGAAAGCCGTTTGGTGGCTTTGGGGAATGCGGGAGTCCAAGCGGCTCCAGACCGTGATGGATCCTGTTTGCCTGTCAAATATCAACCCGGCGGGTGAACGGTTGTTTCTTTTTCCCAGGCAGCGGGTGCGTGAGAAAGACAGGAGAGTCCTCGAGATCTCGTGCTTGAACAAGACAGGCATGCTGGTCACACTTGTTTGCTTGTCATTGCAATCCGCTGTATTGGCAACAGGCTCATGGATGGCCATGGCCGTCTTATCCATGGGCGCATGCGATGCATCACATCTATCACTATGTCCAATACGCAGGGGAAAGGAAAGCAAACAGCCGGAAGTTACAGCCGGCGACGCACCCGGACCAAACCGACGTTCGCATGGACCCAACACGGCCATGCCTGCATTGCGTCGAGCCTGATATCAATCTCATCTCTAGACTCAAGACAGGCCCAAGGGGGGAAAAGCAATCAAAAGGGGCCGCCACAGTATTGAAGAGCGCCTCGCCGTTGACGCAGTGGTGGCGCGAGCAAAAAGCACGTCTCGGAGCAAACATTTTCTTCTTCTTTCTTCACAAAGAGGGAAAACACCTCGGGAAACGACATGTCATTTTTGCGGTTTACTACGGATGGATGGCGAGCGATGCCTCGGTTCATTGAGCACTAAACCTGTTGGAATCTTCGCCTAACTGCGCTACTCCAGGGACGGTCGGTCATCCGCCGACCAGCGATCGTTTTCTCGGCGGTGCTGAGATGAGGCGCCATGTTTGCATAGGCCGCGCGGAAGTAGAGGATCATCTTCGCCTGCTGCGCCCCTCATTATCGCTCTTTAGTTGCCAATGTTTGCCATTGGAAATCATTTGACACCTGTCACAAATGATGAAAGAGGACTGACAGTGGGCTTGTGTGCGTGAGAGAGCGAGGGCGTATGGGGCCTTTTGCGAGGGGCCGCCCCGCCAGAAAGCTCTTCTGTTGGTTGGTCCATCGAGATCTTTGCAAGATCTTCATCATTCCAGGTTGGGAGAGATGCTGCACACTGCATGTAGTGTGGTGTATCTGTACGCTGTGGGAACTCCAGTTATGGGTGGAGGTCACAACAATCTAACAATCGCGTGAACAGACTTGTGTGATCCGCCGACGGGTCAGGGCTACCAGCTTGAGCCCGGGCAACCTGGCCACCGCAAAGGGGACCGGGGGCTCATGCGGGGTGATTCGGGGGGTGATTGAAGCTCTTGATGGGCTTTTCCAGTCTGTTTTGGAGCGTTAAGCCCGGGGAATCCCGACCACCGCCGCGGTGGACATCTGATGGCGCCTATTCATGCCATGGCTCAATAACGAAGAGGGGATGAGGCTGGGGTATCGTGGCGTGATGAGGTGCCATGAGTAAGCTGTGCTTCATTATTGAATCCGCGGACCTGAATGTATACAAGCGAGCCTGCGGCGCGGTCCTTGATATTACCTCGTAAGTAGTATGGAGGCAGGGGCACAGTCATCAGACACAAGCGTTAGTGAGAACTGGGACTGCCGATGGAACATAAAAGACGGCCAAACTCCACTCCGATCCTTTGGGCTCAAGTTGAAACTTGAGGAGGAAAGGGTGTATAATTGCAACTCCACTACGTTGTTGATGAGACGCTCAGCAGAATGTCTCTGTTTTCTTAGTTGGAAACTTGATACTCTCCCGTCGTAATTTCTGATTAGTTTACCTTTATTTGGACGAGATTTGGGCTGTGACATGTCCGCCTCCGTTGCATCCAGCTTATCCCAGCCCAGATCCCGCAGACGAGAAAAATCCACCAAAAATGGGGGTGGGCAGAAAAGGGAAAAAAATAAACGAAAAATTGACACGGACTCTTCTCGTCCCTCTCCAGCCGGAAACCGCAAATCTCATCATACGAGTTTGCAATTGCAACTCGGCAATTCCCTGCTGTGGCGTGTTGTCGTTCTCCACTGAACATCGCGTGTCACTGACGTCCGTACTGTTAGGGGGACAAGGGACCGCTCCATCCATGATCCATCATCCATCATCACCGCCCGCCCGGGGGTTCCAGTCCGACTACCGTCGAAAATTCTGCTCTGCTGCCCCCAACTTCAGGACTGTCAGAATAGGCCAGACAAAGAGCTGACGGACTGGGCAATATGCCCGAACACGGCCTCCACGAGTCCCTCCTGAGAGCGGGTTGCTGTCAACTGTCTTCCACTCACTCCCCTTGAGCCCCATTGATGCAAGTCAACGACTCCCCGTCGCAACCTGAGTCCTTCCAACGGTGCCGAAGCCGTTGCGCATCGCCTATGCCACTGCTCGTGAACGCGTGTGCGCGGCATATCCACCGCTAACCCGCTTCCTAGTGCACTTCTAGAAGGGGCTGCCGGCCTCATCGCTTTTCTCGGTTCGGTTTGCTCGGCAGCCCACGGACGATGTCCCACTGGAGAGGCTTCGGGGGCGGTCACCCTCATCCTCAGGGTCCAGTCGACGACATCCCTGCCTCTTAGTCTAGCTTCTCTCGAGACCCCGGCATCCTGGGAGCACCCCTGGCCCTGTGCAACCGACCGCCGGACAGGGCTGATTCTGAACCGCTCTTCGGTTCATCACGAACGACCATCTGCTATTGGTGCTGCTCCTGGGGGCAAACCGTCAACAGATGCCCAGCTTTGCTCCTCCATGGGTACTATCACCCTTGGATCCATGCAACGGGGAGGAGAAGAGGGGATGGCCCCCCATGAGCCGTGTTCAAATGAGGGTCCAGCTTTCTTTTTACACTACGGCATACAAATCATACGATGTCTACCCGTCGAGACGGGCGGTGCCTGATTCGAAGCATGCAAGCCGCGAGAACTAAACGCACGCGGCAACGTCGCACGACGGGGGGGGGGGGTGTCTGGAAGTGACTCGGAGTGGTTCTACGGCCCAGAGAGACGGAAGCCAGCTTCAACCAAAGAACGAAGAAAGACTATATATCTTTGACGGGACTCCCGGTTCCAAACGCTCCCGGAGAGAGAGAGAAAGAAGAAGGTTGTAATCATCTCGCGTCCCAGATCCTTGGGCCCGGCTCTTTTCTTGTCTCCCGGACGTTTGCCAGTGTCTGTGCCAATTTTTTTGATACCCCCCTTACCACTTGCACCCCTGTTCTGCTCAGTGTCGTCGGCCCCAGAGATCCATACTCGATCCCATTCCGACTCGTCCTGCCTGGCCTTGCCTCACCTCCCATTAGACTTACACAACCAGCCGCAAGGTTTCCCTATTTTGGTTTAAAGAAAACAACATCCGCCGTCGACTGAGAATTCGAAATTCTAGCACCTGGAAACCCGTGCGGAGACGAACAAGCTTTCCAGTCTCGCCCCCTTTCCCGCCTTTCCGTCAGTCGCATAGACAGACGTCACATTATCACACATATTCGCACCGTCACAGTCATGGCCTTGACATACAAGCAATCACAACTCGTCAGGGGCACGATCCCCGCCCTCCGGGAGCATGGAGAGACCATCACGGCCATCTTCTACGCCAACATGCTGCGCGCCCACCCGGAGCTCAACGACCACTTCAACAAAGTCAACCAGGCCAACGGCCGGCAACCACGAGCCCTGACGGGCGTCATTCTTGCCTTCGCCTCCAACCTCAACCACATCAGCGAGCTCATCCCCAAGCTGGAGCGCATGTGCAACAAGCACTGCTCGCTCGGCATCCTGCCTGAGCACTACGACATCGTCGGCAAGTATCTCATCCAGGCCTTCGGTCAGGTGCTTGGGCCGTCCATGACGCCCGAGGTGCGCGAGGCGTGGACCAAGGCCTACTGGATTCTCGCGAAGATGCTCATCGGTCGCGAGGCCCAGATGTATCGCGAGTTCGACGACGACAAGTGGAGCGCCTGGCGCAAGTTCCGCATCGAGCGCAAGGTCGCTGAGACGGATGACATCTTTTCCTTCTATCTCGTGCCCGTTGACGGCAGGAGGCTCCCCGACTTCTACCCGGGCCAGTACATCTCCATCCGCACCAATGTCCCGGCCGTTGGCCACCTCCAGTCCCGCCAGTACTCGCTCAGCGAGAGCCCACGACCCGACTACTACCGCGTCACTATCAAGCGCGATCAGGGCGTGAAGGTCGGCAAGGGCAGTGCCGTCTTCAACCTCAACCCGGGCGTCTTCTCGAACCACCTGATCGACAACAAGAAGCCCGGCGATGTCGTCGAGCTCACCCACCCGGCCGGCGAGTTCTTCTTCGACACCCATGCCGCAGGCACGCTCCCCGTCGTCCTCATCTCCGCCGGCGTCGGCGCCACGCCTCTCATGTCCATCTGCAACACCATCGTCGAGCGCCAGGCCGTCCGGCCCATCTCGTGGATTCACTGCTCCGCGAGGGCCGCGCCCTTCGAGGAGCACGTCCGCAAAATCGCCCACAGCCGTGCCAACTTCGTCACCAGGTTCTTCCGCTCCCAGATCGCCGACGTCGAGGACGATGACTCGCTCTCGTCGACCAGCGACTTCGGTCTCCGCATGGATCTCGCTCGCATCGAACCCTCTGAGCTGTACCTCGGCCACGGCGGCGCTGAGTACTACATCTGCGGGCCCGAGATCTTCATGGTTGAGATGTCGCAGTTCCTCATCAACCAAGGCGTCGACCCCGTCCGGGTGAAGTTTGAACGTTTCACCACGGGAGACCTAGAGTTCAAGAAATAAATCAACAAGATATCCATGGAGTTTGTGGTTGCGGATGGGAGAAGAGGTCACGAAGCTGCTTGGGTGGTGGTGAAGATCGCCATGGTCTTTTTCGAGGACCATCTAGGCGCTGCCACACGAGAAACCGAGAGCTGACACCATAAAACGAGAGACATGCATGATACTTGCACGTCTAACTGGGTGAACTGTTTTGCGTTGTGTTTTTTAACGGGAGAACGAAACGGGGTACTACGGCTTTGCTTGTATGAATGTGGACGGAGTTTTATGACTTGAGAGTCAGCCATCTGGGGAAACAGGAAAGTTTGACGGGCCAGGTTAATGTCTTTTTTGCTTTATCTCACAATGGGAAGCTTGGGCGGCGGCATTCGTGCGGTCTCGAGCACAGTTTGTGTTTTCAAAAATAGGATCAAGGGGTTCAGCTCATAATCTCAGAGCCATCGAGCCCATCTCGTCTCACCCACCACCGACCGTCGCCTCAATATGTCCCGAAAGCTTCCGCAGCCCCGAAAGCTTTCAGAAGCTTGACCGTCTGCCAAGAAATGCCAAAAGACGTGATCGCAACGAATCTCGAAATCCATTCCTCCAGATTCAACTCAGTTTCCTACATCATACGACAAAAACTGGACGCTCATGCAACCGCCTGACTCGCCGCTTACTGCCCCTCTCCAACCCCCCGGGACTCCCTACTGGGGCTCCTAAACTGGGGGCTTGGAGGCTAAAAGGTCGGGGTTTGCGGTGGGTGCTTCAGCATGGGCTTTTGCACGCATATCCGTGTATTGCCAGTGTATCCACGACCCGCGTTCATGTTACCCAGAGTGCGGTCTGTTGGTCCTTCAAGATGGGAAGTTGGTCCCCCGGCCACCTTCATCAACATCCCACACGCGCGTCCGACCTCGCTCCACGGACGAGGATGTTGGGGGGGGAGGTGCTCCATTTCTGTGGGAAATGCACGGTGGGTGCAGTGGTGCATCCACGCCGACGTAGAGCCAACGGCGGTCCGGCGATGCGCTTTGTCAGCTCCCACATCGGTAATAGAACATGGCATCGTCTCCAGCACGGAGACACGGAGAAGAAGAAGAGTAGCATCAACCGCAGTCTGCGGCTAACTTCCGGAATGAAGAGAAGAGACATACATGGACGTTGTTACATAGTGCAAGGCACAGCCTACCGCAGCCGAAGTCCCGCCCATCTCGGTTCCCTGGGGAATGCGCAGAGAACATGGGTCAGTAATTCCGCAGATATCATTGGCAATGGATTCGGATTTTGGGCTCTCGATCTTTGCGGCTGTCGCTCCGGTGTTCTGACCCGCCTAGATGGGTCGACCGCAGTGTAGTTGATGGGGAGGGACTATGTCAGGAATCACGAGCACTCCCCATCGACCATGTCGTCAGCTACACCAGGGTCTGGTGCAGGAGAGGATCGAGACGAAGGATGCAATGGAAAAGTGTATAGCCCGGTAAAGAAACGGTCATGCCGAAATTGAATGGAAAAGCCGTTGGAAAAGTCCGTGCTAACTATACTAGATCCCGTTCGCCCGCCCGCGATCCGTATTATTATGCCGTACTTGAAGTCTCTGCATGTTGCTTTTCTTGAGAGCTCTAGTCCCGGCAGAGGAAAGTTGCTATTAGCCTACTGAGATTCAGCGGTGAGGCACACATACTCGGCAACTTCAGTCCTTCCCCGGTACCGACCACTGAGACTCCGGATCTAGGCCCGACATACGTGTTACCCGGCTTCCGTTGTCTGCCAAGGAACTTCAACGGAGGGACTTAGGAGCCAGCTCTGATGGTTACCGGGCGTTGAGAAGTGCCTACCCCGACCTATGCCTATATCGCTGCCGTTGTATGAGGGAATACTCGCCTTGGAAGGGTAAGTGGTTGATAAGATTGCAGCCGCTTATATGAAGTAGAGCTTTTTGTTTGTTATTTTATAGAGTTTTGCTATCCGGGAGGTAGTTTCTGGCTATCCGGGAGGTACCCTACTTTTCTAACTAATAGGAGCTGTGGGATCTAAACTATTAGAAATCCTCCTTCTACCTTAGCTTAGTACAAATATTTTTACTACTTATAATAATATCACATTGCCTTTTAACGTTATACTACTACTATAATAATATCTTTTAACGCACTAAAAGACCGTAGCAATACTACTAAGTCTAATTATAAGGCTATTCTAAACCCTCCTAAGGGTAGTATTAATAGAGTATTTATAGATTTAGTTTAGTAACTCTAGAATTATTTTAATAACTTTGCTTAAATTAATAGTTTTATAATTATTTATAAAAGTAGTAGTAACCTACGTAATAATAAGAATACCTTTTTTTACTTTTGCTATAACTATAATAAAGTATATTAAACTAAAGCTATTAGTTTATATTAGTTAAGTATATTAAAAATAAACTACTCTTAAAAGGGCGTAGTTTTAGTAATAAAGAAGAAGGATTAAAAGTAGATATAGTTTTTTAAGTATCCTTATTATAACTATAGCCCCTTTCTCTGTATAGTAGCTTATTTAATATATTATTACTTTATATTATAATAAACTACTCTTATTACTAGTCTCTTTAAGTATAATACTATTAAACCTTAAAAGGTTAAATTTATTATTTATAATACTTATCCTAGTATAGTCTTTATTTAAAAGAATATTAATAATAAATACTAGTACTTTTATTTTTTTAAATTTAATAAGTATACTATAACCTAGATATTCTTTTATTAGTTATAGTAATAGGGCCTAAAGTATTATATACTCTAGAGTGAGGATAATTCTAATATACCTAAGGCTATCCTTTAGACCTATCCCTTTTATAAATATATATAGTATTATTTTTTAAAAGTTTTAAGCTTTAATAATATATATATAATTAACTAGTATAAAATACTACTATTTTAAGTTACTAAGACTACTAATATCGGCTTTTTATATAATACCGCCTTTAACTTAGTTTTTAACAAGTATAAAGAGGGGTATACCTTTTTTATTAAGTTACTTAATAAGCTATACGTTAAGGCTGGTGCCTAGCTACTTTAAGTAGCTATAACAGACTTTAAAAACGCTCTTTAGACTACCCTTATAAAGACCTTTTCTTTTATATAACTTTAATTTTATATTTTTTATATTAATATAAATATTAATATTAATATTAAGTATAAATAAAAGGGTCTTAGTAGCCCTAGTAATATAGAGTTTAAGGTTCTTTTTAATAGTAACGTTTATAACGATATAGCCTTAACTTTAACTCTAGCTTTAGTCCTAGCTCTAAACTTAGCTTTAGCTACTTTACTTTATAATTTTTAAACCTATATACTTAATAAGTTTAGTTATACTAATAAGGTTTTAAATAAGTATTAACTCTTTACTACTAAAGTTAAATATACTTTTACTAGCTTTTACTAGTTCTAGGCCTATATTATTTATACTAATACTAAGTAGGACTTTAATATAGTATAGTACTAGCTATAGTAAGAGTTTATTAACTAGGATAATACCCTTAAGTACTTTAATAATATATACTACCCTTATTATTACTAATAGGCTTAATGCTATATTAGTAAGTATAAAAACTTTAGTGTACGGACTAACTCTTTTATTAAAACTACTTATAAAGATTTAAAGTTATATATAGTTATAAGTAACTCTAACCTTTTTAGTATTACTAAGGTAATTAATAAAATACTACTAAATAAAGAGTTTATATATACCTCTAATAGTACTATTATAGAGTAGTATACTTACTATAAGTATCTTTAGTAACTTTAGTTAGTAAGTATTACTAAGATAGTTAGTTATAAGGCCCTTAATTTTATAGTCTATTAGTATTAAATTACCCTAATAGTGATATTAAAGCTAGGTAAAAGAGTGCTTTTCCTAGACCTTCCGCCCTATATAAGCTACTTTAAGTATTAGTATAAACTCCCCTATAGTTATATACTCTTTAGCTTTATAAAAAAAAAAAGAGTTAATAAAGTAGTATATTAACCCTTAGTAGTAGCTACTATAGCCCTTAGATCTTTACAATATAATCCTTAAAATTAAGAACCTGCGTATAGTAACTAGTACCTAAAAAAGGCCCTAAAACACTAAGTTACTAGCAGCCCTTATAGTAATACCCTTAAGTAGCGCACTAGTAGCCTTCCCAGCTCTAATAACAAAAGTAGCGAAACTAAAGGCCCTAAAAAAGACAAAAAACCCAGTACTAAAGCCGGTCTAAAACAGCATTTACCACAACTAATCACACTTTAAATATAACTCTAATAATAAACTTTCCTAGTCTTAAGTAGTATATAGTAGTAGTTAGTTAACCCAGGAATACATTATAGTAGGTAAAAGTAGTAATGGTACTTCTAATAGTACCCCGGTAATAAAGAAGCCCTAGTATAGTAGTTAGAAGACGGTAGAAGGATTAGAGCTACTAGTATCTACAGCACTAGCTACACTATACTAGGATTAATTAATTTAGGGGTAAAAGGGGCTATAATTAGCTAGAAACGGCTGTAAGCTTATTGTGCTAAAATATAGCTATTATTATAATAAAAACGTAATTAAATTAAATATTAAGTAATTATATAATATGCCGTTTTCCGGTATTTTTAGATCCTACAGCTCTTATTAGTTAGAAAAGTAGAGTACCTCCTAGATAGCTAGAAACTACCTCCTAGATAGCAAAACTTATTTTACAAAGTATACTATAGTCGGCAGCGCCGTAGAAGCCCCCTTCCCGAGCTTCTATGTCTATATTCTATCGCTTGGTCGTAAACCCTGACTGCATCCGGTACTCGTCAGGCGCCATCACAACACTGCAACGGCCGATCAATAACACAGCTTGTTAAGTTTCTTCTCTGTCGCCCCCCTGCGTGCACCCTTTATGCGAGTTGGCTTTATGGGCTGTTTACCGACCGGAACTTGTGTGATAAGAGACAGAACATTTCTGCTTCGTTCCAGGCCGTGATACTGATAAAGTTGCCGTCCTTAGTTGATAAATGGTTGTGATCAATTATCTTATACTTTCACGTCCGAGGGTGGCGGACACCATCTAGCTTACGCGAGTGAGACGACAGCTACACTCCTTGGGCGAACCGATGCGGCACTCGAGTATGGAAGCAAGACAAATATAAATTCTATTAGACTAGCATAGACTGCTTTGATCCTGTTTAAGCCTGGATACACCGAGTCGTTTGCGCCCTGAGCGACTCCGTCCTCCACCCCGTGAGACTTCTTGACACGCCGTACTGTCTTATGTAAAGTAACCGACTGATCTTGAGTCTGAAACTGAAGCTGAATGTTCTATGGTTGATTTTAAGTCTATAAATTTCTACAGCGGCACTTATGCGCCTCTTAGTAACGGCCCGGTCTTGACCGGCTCTAATCTCTTAAATACTTCGGGTTCCGGGAGGTGGTTAAGACACTACCTCTCTAACCCGTACCGTAGCTAATGCGCATACGTTCCTGGGACGGTGTCACTTCCCTTATTGCTCCTCTAAAGGCTTCCTAGCGTCTCGCCGAGGACCTGGATAATTAGACTATGTGCCAGCTTAAACCCAAAACTCCTCCTAAAGTAGTCCTCTACAATCGTTCTGGCTAGCTTCTGGTCCTCCGACTCGACTGACCCGGGATTAGGCAAGCTTTGGCTTATGAGTTCGAACGCCCTGACGCTGTTCTAGCTGGTGTGATCGTTGATGAGCTGGCTCCCGACTATGTAGTCCGGGGCGAAAATTTTCTCGCAAGTGTACGCCGGCCCATCCTAACCCCGTTCGTCGTCAACGGTGCTTATAACTATAGTAATTACCTGGCCCTGGATAATGTAGTTAGTTAACCTCTTACTGAGTGCTATATTGCCTGCTTTAGCGAACGCCTTCCCTAAAAGCGGAATTCCTCTTAGTAACGGGTGCGAGTGTAGGCCCTCTGTGTTTGTCTTTTTCTTTGTTGTGATAGCTAAAGCTATTCGTAGCTATATACATAAGTAACTACTTACTTAAGCGGCTTACTTAAGTAACTTTATTCTATCTCCCACTCTTATAAGGGGGCTTTTATTTTTGCTTTACTATATTATAGGACTTAAAAATTAAGTTATTACTTTTACTTTACTTTAACTACTTATATTTAACTATATAATAGTTATAAGTTTAGTTTATACTATACTTTTAAACTACTATTTTTAAAATAAATATACTTACTAGGAAAATATTTATATAAATATTCTTTTATTATAATATTTCAATTCTTTAACTACTATTTTAATTTAACTATATTAAACTTAACTTTAACCTCCTCCTTTTTATCCTTCTATAAGTTTATAGAGTAGTATAACTACTCTATATAGTTTAAGAACCTTTAAATTAAAGTAGTTATATAAGGGGTCTAGCTTTAACTTAACCTTAACAACTTAGTTTTATTAAATAAGCCCTTAAGAGAGGTATTTTTAATTTTATTTACTTAGTAGCTTTATAACTAAAATATAGAAGTAAAAAGAATTTATTAAATTTACTTTAGTTTATAAGAGAATAGTATTATTAAGTACTAGTTTAGTACTTTAATTAAATACAAAAATAGTATTAACTTTATAGAGGTCTTTAAAGTATAGATTTACTTTTAGAGTAAAAAGAAGTAGCCTAAAGGCGCCCCGGGGCCCTTTTTAAGTAATAAAGCCCTAGGTAATTTAATACTTAATAGTAATAAACCTAAGCTAAAGTATAACCTACTTTTTATTAAATAAAGTAAAAGTGCACTTAACAATTATTTTAATTATATTTTTAATAAAGTTATTAATAATAAAGTTTAAAAGTAAAAAGTAAAAGCTTTTAAAGAAATTAAGTTATATATAAATAAATTAGTATTTTTAAATATTTTTAAACTAATTTAGTTTAAACTTTTTAACTAAAAAAATACCTCTTTTTATAGTTTATTTTAAAGTTTTTAAACTTAATATTCTTTAAGTAATACTAGTTTTTTAGCTATAATATAATAAAAGTACTAAGTAATATTAAAGAAAGTAAATAGTAGTACTATACTAAGTATTTAGTTAAGGGAATTCTGTACTATATACTTTTAAGCGATGTAATACCGCTTTTTAGACGTAACGGGACTACTTATAGTTTAAGACTTTTTTTTTATTATAGGGTAAAGGATTGCTTTAGAATGGGTACGGGATAAACTTAAGTAGGTTTTTATAAAAAAAAGGCTTAATTAGGCTTAAATTTTATTTAGAGACTATGTATTTATACTTAAAGACTTTTTTTATAAGGACTTACTTTTTAAGTTTAAGAGTAAATTATTTAGTATTTTTTTAATTTTTATAAATTATTTTAATACTATAATTTTTAAAGCTTTATAATTCTTTATTATTAAATTTAAGGGGATTTAGTATATTTATAGTTAAGACTACAGTTAGGTTTTTATAAACTATAAATATATTTACTTTGTGGTTTTTAGGTAAAGTAACTATATTATTATTAAGGTTATTTTTAATAAGACTAGAGAGATTTAGAGGAAATTTAATATAAAGGAGTACTAAGGCTTTTTAGTTAAACTTATTTAAGTTAGTTAAATTAAAGTTAACCCCCTTTATTACTTAGGTTTAATATATTTTATTAAATAAGGGAAGAGAAAAAAGGGAAGTAAAGATATAAATGCTTTAAATACTAAAGCTACTTTTAAGTTAACCCTTTTAATAGTATATTAAGTTGTAGTTATAATTAGTAGTAAGTTAGTTTAAAAGGCCCTAAGGACCTTTACTTTATTTATATATACTATAAACGTTTTTTTTACTTTTTTAACTACTTTTTATACTTTAAGTATAAGTATAGTATTTAATAACTATAGTATAACTTATTTTATTAATAACTTTTCTTTTTTTAAAAAGGGCTTTATTTACCCTTTTAATAAAGAGGGATATATTAAATTAAGAACTACTTTATACTTTATTTTAGTAGTAGGTATAAGGGTTATAAAGAATATACTTAATAGTTTAAATAGACTCAATACCCTTAATTTAATACTAATAAATGTTATTTATATAAAGAACTTTTATATAAATATTATTTTTAAAGTACTTTTATAGAAAAAGGGTATTTAGTATATTAGTTATAACGCTTTGCTTTATATAGGTAATAATAAAAAGAGTTTGATAATTAAGAAGTTAGAAAGGAGGATAAATATTATTTTTTTTAAATTTAAAGTTACTTTTTTTACTCTATATTTCTATATATTTTTATTAGTTTTACTGTAACTATAAACGTAACTATATTAGTTATAGCTTTTTAAAAGTTTTACTATTAACTAAGAAACTATAATAGTAATTTTTTTATATAGTATTTTTACTTTAGCTATTTAGGACCTAAGGTACTTAGTTATTTTTTATATAATGCTTAGGGGGTAAGACTTAAAGGCCTAATACGCCTTTAGTATAAGTATTATATAATAATTTATACTATTTAAGTAGTTTTAAAATAAACCTTTAAGAGTTAAATTATACGGCTGTATAAATAGATATTTTAGGACCTTTTTAACTACTCTAAGGGGTACGATTAAAGCTACTAATTTATAGTAATTAAAAATAAGTATACTAGCCGCCTTTTTACTTTTTTTTATATTAATAAACAATACAAATTTGTTTTTTATATACTAAAAATATTTAAATACTAAGTAATAAAGTAGTATAGTATATTTATTTATAAGATTTATTAAGATATTAAACGCGTAGTAATTGCGATATACAGCTATATTAAGTACTAGTAATAGGTTCTAAAAAAGGGAATTAAAATTAAAATAACTTTATTATATATAAAAGAACTAAATAGAGGGGGTAAGTATACTAGATAAGAGATAATACTATAAGTTATTAAAATACTTATTTTATTTAGTCTTTTTTTTATTTTATAGGTAGAAGTGGCTATAGCTATAGTTTTTTTTTATAATATAAGTCCCTTTAAGTAAAGAGTATAGCTTTTTTTAATTTAAGTTAAAGAGGCCTAGTTTTATTAGTACTTTTACTAGTAGTAACCCTTTTATTAGGCCTTTTTAATGTAAGACCTTTGCCTTTACTAAAGTTAAATATATATATATAGTTATAGAGTATACTCCCTTAAGAAAGATTATAAAGTAAATTAAAGAAGATGCGACTTTAAAGTAGAAGTGAGAGTGTACTTTAGATACTTTATAGGATACGTTTTAAATACTTATAACTTTTATTAAATTTAAGTACTTTTATTTAAATAAGTTATTATTATATATAATATAACTTTTAATAAAATAAAGTTTTATTTAAAGTCTAATATAAAGGTAGTAGAGTAAGGTAAAGTGGCTTGTGCTATAGTTAAGGCTATTTAGGAGCCTATTTTTTTTTAATACTAAGTTTTAAGTTTTAGGTGTCTTTAAGATAATTAATACTTTATTAATATATAATAAAGAAGAGCTATTTTTATTAATACTTACTTTAGTAGTTAAGAACTTAAGTGAGGGTATTTTAGAGGCTAACTTAAAGCTGTTTAATTAGTATAGGGAGTAGCTATTAATTCTAGACTCTATACTAGTACTTAAGGAGACTTAAGATTATATATAGGGAGTAGAGAGCTCTATACTTAATATAAGAGTATATTAGGTTTATAAGTTATTATTATCCCCTAACCTACTTTTTACTTTAAAAGTTAATTTTTTTTATAAAAGGATTAAAGATAAAATTATTATAGTAATTAATACTAAGGCTTTATAAGAACTAGATATAAAGGCTAAATTTCTTTTACTTTAGAAAGGCGACTTGTTTTTTTTTTAATATAGTTATATATAGATTTAGAGGAGATAAGTAGTTTTTTAAAGGGATTAGAGTAGGTATATAACTATAAAAATTTAGACTAATTTAAATTAAAGCTATAGAAATTACTATACTTTTATAACTACTTTGCGTTCTTTAATACTAAATATAACTAGGACGCTTTTTTTAATATATATATACTAAATTATAACTATACTTTAAAAAAAGTAATTTAGAGATACTATATATATTACTATATAGTTTTTATTTTAATTAATAAAGTAAAGTAAGTTAAGTTAGTTATACTAAATATAAGGGTTTATTTAAGTTAGTTTAGTAAGGCTCTAACTATATACTAGAGTATTTGTTTACTACTACTAGAGTTAAAGGACTGTTTTTATAAAGTAGTTAATAAGGAGGTATTTAAGTTTAAAGAGATGGGGGTGTAGAAGGTTATTAACTTTTATAAGGCTAAAGTAAAGTGAATTTTTTTAAGTAGGTATTTATATATAAACTTAATAAAAATAGGTATTTTTAGTACTATAAAGTAAGACTTTATATTTATAGGGATTTTTAGAAGAAGTATTTCTTTAAGTAGACCTATACAACTATACTTATAGTTTATACTTTTAAAGTTACTATAGTTTTTATAGTATAATTTAATTTTAAAGTTAATTAGTTTAATATAGTTAATATATTTTTAAATACTAAAAGGGGACTTAATAACTTTTTAGTTATATACTACTTTTTTAAGAACTTTAAGTAGAGTAGTAAGCTTTTTGAGTTTTATTACGCCCTTTATAGCTTAAGAGATGTTCTTTTTTTTTAGTATAAAGAGTTTTTTTTAACCTTTTAAAGCTTTAGGCTTATACTAACTAATAAAGACTTGTGTTTTTTTTAAAGCTATAACTACTGTGTATTTATTTTTTTTTATATAAACAATATTTTTATTATAAACTATAGGGATAATACTATAAAAGTAAAGTAAATTATTAAGGGTATTAAGGTAAAGTATAAACTTAAAGAGTAAAGAGCTATTAAGTAGTACTTTAGGATCTGGGTTATTTATAACTATAAAGTAAAGAAGATTTATTTTATTTATAATTAGTATATTTAATACGTTGTGGAGAAGTTTAGCCTTGTAGACTCCTACTGCCCTTTAACTTTATTATTATTTACTTTTTTTTAAAAAAATACTAAAGACTTTATTAGTACTAATATAAAGTTATACTAGGAAAAGATTAGTTTGATTCTGTATACTGTAATTATAATCTACTTTAATATAGTTTTTACCTACACTATTCTTTTAAAATTCTTAATAAACCCTTTTTATAAATACTAAATTACTATAAATTAAGTTATTTATTATTTATACTATACTTACTACTTTTTACTTTATTATAGTAACTTAGGGGGTAGAGGAGTATAGGTACTTTTAATTACTAGAGATACTTTATTTATAAATAATAAAGAAACATAAAGGTTATTTTAGGGATATATTATTTTACTTTTTAGTAGTTTTATTTAATAAAAGACTATAAGGTAAAATACTATAATAACTTTAATAACTAAGGCTAAGCTTTTTAGTTTTAAGTATACTATAAAAAAAACAATTACTTTCAAAAGGCTTTTTAAAAACTTTAAACTTAAACTAAGTAATATATAGCGAATTTATTATAATAACTATTAAACTATATACTTTATAGTAGAGGAAAGAGAGTATATTTTAATAAGACTTTATTATATTAATATATAGAATATATAGTTTTATTAAAAGTATATTAGAAAGTTGTTTAATATTATTTATATACTAATTAATAAAATACTTACTAATAGCTTTATTAAAGTACTTTTTTATTTAAAGTTTAAATAGTTTAAAGTGCTCTTTAATTTTTAAGATATTAAGTTATATATTACAGGGAATAAAAAGAATATATAAGGTAAATATAGCTTTAGGTTTATATTTTTTTAATTTTTTTTAATTTAAAAGCTAAAGAGTATAAAAAGCTTTTATAAAAGAGTTACTACTATACTATACTAGGTACTACTACTATACTAAATACTACTACTGTTATTAATACTATTATTAAAGTAGATTTATACTTTTGTTGTTATTGTTACTACTAAAGTAGACTTATACTGGGTTGGAGTTAAGTAATACTACTATTATTAAAGTAGACTTATACTTTTTTATATTTAATCTATAGAGTATTTTTAAATATATTTAATATAGACTAGAATAAAGAGGCTATACTTTAGTTAAAGTTAACTATAACTAAGGTATTAAGGTTTATTTAAGTAATAGTTAAATATAAAGGTTTTTTATTATAAGTAGGAAAATAGTTTTTAATATTTATTTTAATTACCTTTTTAGGGGTTTATAGAATAATAGCTACTTTAAATAGCTTTAAAGGAGTTGTCTTTATAAAGGTTATTTTAACTTTAGGAGTTAGTATTAAAGAGGCTAAAGCCTTTTTCTTTTCTTTTTTTAAAAGAGTTAATTCCTAGTTACTGTTTTTACTTTTTAGTATAAATACTAGTAAAGGCTAGGCCTTTATATTATTAAGGGCTATAAGAATAATATACTTAAAGTCCCTATACTAGACTATAGTTTTTATAATAAAGAACCTGTTTTATTAGTACTAAGTAAGGTTATTACTAGAGAAGGGAGTATAAGGCTTTTTTTTATTTTTATAGTAATAATACTTTAAGTTATTAGTTAGGGTATTATATATACTAGGGTCTTTATTAGTTAGTATACTATAAATATACTAAATATAAGTAAAAGTTTTAAGTTAGATACTTTTATTATTAAAGACTACTACGCCTTTAACTATACTAGAGTAAAGTTAGTAATTAAACTAAAAAAATAATACAAAAAAACTAAAACTTACTATAACTATTTAGAAGTAGCTTAAGTATCTTAAGAGTAAAGAGAGGGGTGTTAGTAAAAGGCTTTAAACTTCCCTTTTTTATAACTTCTTTTTAGACTATAGTAGGCTAGCTAGTAGAGGTAGTATTAGTTACTTTTTTAGTATAGTATAGAGTTATTTAAAATAGTTAGTATAGACTTATAGTAATAAAAATAAAGGTAACTTATTTTAAAAGGTTATAAACTTTTTATAATTAATTAACTAAGTAGCTATAAGGGCGAGGTGCTTTTTTTTTTTAGAGTTTATATAAACGTAAAGTTAAATATAACTTAACTAAAATAATAATAAATAAACTTACTATTAAGGGGAGCGGGAGTAGTTTTTTACTTAAGAGGCTTTATAGAGTCTCCTTTATTATTAGTATTATTAAATTAGTTTAAATTAAAATATATATTAGTTTAGGTAATAATAATACAAAAAAAGATATTTAAATATACTAGTAGTAGTCTTAGTAGCTATAGTTATAGCTACTATAGTAGTTGTAGCTTTTTTATTAGCTTTGTTCTTTATGTACTTTGTAGTGTGTGCTATGTAGGTAGGCTTTATTTACTTTTTTTTAAAAGTATTATTAACTATTATACTATATAAACTATTAGAATATTATATTTTAAACTAAACGCTATTAATACTTTTAAACTATATAAAGTAAAGTATTATAGTATTAGGGGTAAAATTAAGAGTATTTATATTTTATATAGATATTATTATTAAAGGAAGAAAAAAAAGAAATTAGGACTTTTAAAGAATTATTATTTATTTATTTTAAGTTAAGTATTTACTTAAATTTAGTTAATTAAAGGTACTTAAGGATATTTATTAATTTTTTTATTTACTTTTTACTATATAAATAAAAGTATAACTACTTTAGTAATAGTAATAAAAGTATTATAATAAAATAAAGGTAGTATTAATAAAGTAAAGGGATTTTTATTTTATTTATTAGTTTTTTTTATAATATAATATCTTTTATTTATACTCTTTTTTATTAAATATTAATATAAATATTTTTAGTTATATATTAAGAGGCTGTGAGTATAGTATTTTTAGATTTCTTTTAAGTCTAGGGGGGTATATTATAATAGTTAAAGCTATTTATGGCTGTATATATAAGTAACTACTTACTTAAGTGGCTTACTTAAGTGACTTTGCTCTGTTTCCTATCCCTATAAGGGGGCCTTTGCTTTTACTCTGCTATATTATAGGACTTAGAGATCAAGCCGTTACTTTTACTTCGCTTTGACCACTCGTACTTAGCCGCGTGACACCCTTCCAGAGTTCGATAAAAAGCTCGTGGCACGCCTGCCAGAAGGCGTTTCCAGGGAGACCTCCGATGAAGTAGTTTGTCAGGTTGTACGCTTTACCGCGGTCGGAGGTGTAGGACAGGACCTCGTACGGACTGTCTGGGTTGGCAATCGTTTCGCTCCACAGCCGGTCCAGGTCGCCAATCTGCATGTATCCCACGTCTGTGTACACTCCGCCGTACTTCAGCAGCAACGGAAACCGCACCAGGTCGGAGTAGTGCTGCTTCGCGAATTCGCCGTCCAGTGTTCCTTCCCTGAATGCCTGAGGGACGACACCCGGATCCTGAAGGTTGATCCAGTTCCCGACGTAGCTCGGCGACTGGGGCTCGAGATCGACGACCCGTACCGTCCAACCCTGTCGCGAGAAGCGGCGGTGCCAGGTGCGAACGTTGCGCTTGGCATATGGGCGGAGGTTGTCGTAACCCGAGTTCCAGAAGAACCACAGATTCTTGGTGGATGTGACGGGCGGCGGATTCGTGATGGCGTTGTCGATCTTGGCATCCGGCCTTAGGTCCAGTTGGTCGAGAGGAATGGGATTAAGGTCTCGAGGGATCGGGTAAGGAGACGAGTCGTCTCTCTTAGTGGGAGTCAAAACGGTCATGGCTCCTGAAATAATATTGAGACGAGACAGGGTTTGTTGCAGTATGGTGTTTGGTGTTATCGACGCGGCGGTTAGATAGCGAAGGCTCACTTTCGTCGCTGTCTTTAACTTACAACATGGAAAGGTTCGAGAAAAGACTTGTATTTGTATGTAGGCATTAGCTATCAGATGCTTTCCGCGATTAACTACGACTTTTTGGAGATTCGTTCCCGGGCGCATGAAGGATTCAGGATCTGCGCCAATCGTGTCCCCATTAGGTTAGCACAACGATGATTCATCGTGATTCACGATCTTTCCCTGTTTGCCTGTGGAACTCCAGCTACTTGGAACTTCGGCTAGGTAAAACCTACTGGTAAGCACGAGTGGCTGCATGTGGCTATGCCTATCAACCAGGAAGGAACTCCCTGGTTAGTCGGTGGGTTAAGAAGGCGAATACGGGATTGAATCCTATAGGTGTCCTTTGGTGTTTTTCGCTGAACGGCTTATTTCGCCTGTGTAACAATCAAAGCACCGTAGTCTGGCTATAACCAGGCGCATGAGCGCATGCAAGTGTACTATAATATAAATCCGGGTTGTTTCGAGGACACTATTATCTGCTAGCAGGAAACTTGCGCTTAAATCGTCTGATTGTTAAGGTGGTTTATGAAGACAGGTGCGGCAATAGCCATCATGTTATTGGAGGTTTGGCGCCCGCTACCGCTGATCACCTCACAAGTGCGGGGAGACTACACTAGATAGGCGCTGCCAGCGTCCGTCCTTCGCTTCTTCTCAAACCTCCAACTTCAACTTGTTCTAAGCCATCGACAATAGTATCTGCATGATCATCTGGACTTGCTGCATGTGTATTAACCCCTCTCCGCGACACACATCGAGGCCGAATGGCGAACCTTGCTGAGCTGGACGCCGTCGAGGTCCTGGTCATCATCGACAATGAGTTGGACCCAATCTCCCCTTGTCCTAATCCCCTGGTCGAGCAGTCGGGTGGTATCAAGGACATATGCACCCGCGCCCGTCGCATCTCGCCAGACGGAGGCGAGCCCGTTCTGGAACTCCGCATGGACAATATCTGTTGCAGCGCCCATGGTCTTTCCCTCATGATAATCGGGATGAAAGACGGACGGAGACGATCGATCCTCTTCGACACAGGGCCGGAAGAAGACATGTGGGAGCGCAACACGAAGAGACTCGGGGCTAATATCGGCCAGATCGAGGTTATTGTCTTGAGCCACTGGCATCGCGACCATTCGGGAGGCATGCTCAAGGTTCTTAGACGAATCACCGAGGAGCGCGAGCGTACGGGGAGCAGTCTTCCGCCCGTCTCGGTTGATCTCCATCCAGATCGCCCAGCATACCGCGGTTCACTCGTTCCCGGCATGCCCATCATTTCTCTACCGGCCGATCCTTCCTTTGAGGAGATTGAGGCTTGTGGCGCCATCGTGAATAGGAACAGGCAGGCACACACCGTCTTGGACAATATGTTCCTGATTTCGGGAGAGATTCCGAGGGTCTCTGGGTACGAGACTGGATTTCCGTTCGGGGTCAGGTTCATTGAAGAAACGAAGAAGTGGGAGAAGGATACCGACATGGCAGACGAAAGATTTCTCATGTGTCGGCTCAAAGGTACGTGCCAAGATCCATACTCTGGAGGCCCGAAGTTGCTCAGCTGATGATACAACGATGCAGACAAGGGTCTCGTGATGTTCACAGGCTGTGGACACGCAGGTGTGGTCAACTCCGCAAAGCATGCCGTGAACCTCGGCGAGGGGGTACCGTTGCATGCCGTGGCTGGCGGTTTCCACCTTGCAGACGCCCAACCCGACACCATTGAACGAACTGTATCTGACCTGAAGGCCACGGGTACCAAAGTTGTCCTTCCAGGCCATTGCACTGGTTGGAGGGCAAAGTTCGAATTCCAGAAGCAGATGCCGGGCTGTTTCGCCCCGTGCTTTGTGGGCTCCAAGTTTGTCCTGTAGGATACAAATCACATCGAGAAACTCATTCAGAGCGCTATAACAAGGGACTCGTGGAATTTCGAGACTGGAGGCATCGGCATAGTACACTGGGAGACTTTTTACTAGATTGTACTTTTCCTAACACCTAAACACCAGCTGCAAATCAAAAGTCCCAAAGCAATGCCCGCTAGCTAAACAAAAATAATCATACAAGTCGGGCAAACCTCGCAATGCACACACGCGTGGCAAATCTATAGCCCAAACGGCAGATTGATACCGCCGCCAAAGGGGATGTTGACGGGCAGTCTCCCGCCATTGTTGCTGCGACCACCAAACGGAAAGCCGGAGTCCCCTCCAAACGGGGTCCCAAAGTTGACTAGTGACGGACCTGGCCCTCCGAAGGGGCTTCCAAAGTTGACGTTGGTCCTGCCGGGCTCGTCAGTGCTCCAGGACCAGGACCGGCCCCCGTCGCCCCCGGTGTCGATATTGATGTGTACGCGTCGGGCGTTTCCGTCGCCATTCTGCTGGTCCTGGCGCTCTCGGTTGTCCTGGTGCTGCTCTCGGCGTTCTCGCCGATCCTGCCGGTCTTGACGATCGCTCCGCTGGTTTTGCCGCGTGGTGTTTCGTCTCTGCGGACCTGACTCCGGCCCCGGGCTGGTTCGCGATCGGCTGTACCGCGGCCTTTGGGGCTCTGGCTCAGGCCTCCGCGGCACCTCCTCGTCATACGAGTCTTCGTCTTCCCGTTGCTCCTGTTGGTACTGGCGTCGCTGTTGCTGGTTCTGCCGGGGCGGCGGAGGGGCCTCCCTCGGCGTCCTTAAATCGCCGTACATGCCATATATGCTGTCTTCCCATGCGCGACCGGCTTTTTCCTGCTTCGGCTGGCGACGTGGGGGAGATCGTGGAGGGGCAGCAGACTCGATGTTCTCTTGGCTGTAGCGGTTGTCTTCTTCGGTCCTCCCGGTGCTGTACCTCGAGTTGGATCGGTCGAAGTTGTTGCTGTAGGAGCTCGTGTACGGTCGGCTGGACTGCGAGTCTATGGTCGTTTGCCGGACGAGCGCGTTGGAGTTGGGGAAGGGGGACTGCCCAGGGCGTGGGTTGCTCGAGTTCCCAGGGCCTCCAATCTGTTTGCCGTTGCCGTTGTTCATTGTAATGTACTTCCAGAGAGTACAAAGAAGTCAAGTCCCTCAACTTGCAATACACGTGTCTGGACTTCGAGAGGAATTGACAGGTATCTATGGTTTGAAGGGTCATACACCTTCTTTTATTATTTGAGAGAAGACGACCACGGACCTCGCTGATGGTGCCATGTGGCTCCACACGAGCTGGAATGTGTTTCAAGGGCTTTAAGGTAACCGACAAGTGAGCGAGGTTCCCCAGAGTGACGAATTGCTGCCGTACGACAGGCCTGTCGCTGGAGGTGTTTCAAGTGCAACCCCCGATAGTCTGGAACATCTCAACATCAGACCACAATGCTCCGATACCTGATCATTGTCATTCATAGCCAGTGTTGGATTCTAAGACTTGCTTCATTCCACGGCATTCAATGGCGTCCAATCGGCCGATCGGAGAATTTCTTAATCGATCAACGAAGGTTGAGCCTAAGTCGTGAATCCATGGCTTCGTGCGTCTGATGAACCCTTGCCAGGGTTGGGTCGGCCCATCTCAGTATCACCATCCCTGTCTCCTCACAAGGAACCAAGGAATAACGTTTCTGTCAACGCTTCATCTGCATATCATTGACGTGGAAGCCGGGTCTTGCCTGATGTATTATTCGGCAAGCAGGTGCGCCAATCGGAACAGTCACTGGCGTGGTGGTGAGTTGTGGTTTAAGATGACGGCACTCACTGTCCTTGCCCTTGGACCAACATGTACCTAGTAAGGAATTAGGACAAGAGTTCATGGGCCATTACTTCTTCATGGAATTACGAACTTCTAGTATCAAATTGTTTCCCGTTCCCATGTAACTTTTCTTAATCTATGATCGGTGTCAAAGACCCCCTCAATCCAAACGTCAACGCCCGAACCAATGCGCCAGCCACCTGCAAAACCAAGCAACGCCAATGCGCTTCCGTATTATCCAGATTACTTATCGGAGAGTGCCTCTCGAGCGGTTCTGCTGCTCTGAGCAAGACGGTCCCCATACCTGATGAAAATGAAAGGGATAAATCCCATCGCCAATGCCACGAATCCTAGGATGGACGGGGCCCAGTGCACGCCCAAGTTCGCATACATTGGACCAGCCGCCAAAGGAAGCAATATGGCCCCGATGGAACGCGTCATACTGGCGGCCGCGTGTGCGGACGCGCAGTATTGTTGAAAAACATCTGTAAGATAGTTGACCATCCCCATAAACACCAGTTGGAACCCGCAGCCGAAGAGAACGCCGCTGAACATGGGTACCACAGGAGAGACGGAGGGCCAGACCGTCCAGCCAAGCCAGAAGAGCGCTATTGTCATGCTGCATAGTGTGTGAGTTAGGGGACGACTGTTTGATCGTTGTGATCGTGCGGAATGCTTACCAGGGAGAGGCGATACAAGCCATTGGCAACCTGCGGTTGATCTCCCGCTGGGTCCACTTCGCACCGGCCTTAGTCTCGCGCTCATGATACCATGTGAAGACCATGAAGACAACAAGAGACAATATAGCACCCAGGACCACTGAAACATCTGTTAACTCTGCAAACGGGTTGCGATGAGGACCTCGAACTTACCAGGTAAGAACGCCAGCCCAGCCTTTCCGGGCGACAGACCATAGAAGTCTTGAAAGACAACTGGGTACGCTTGGAACAAGAGGTATAAGACGGCGTAGGCCAGTGTAAGGTAGGCGGAGGTGAACAGAAGAATGGGCTCCGTAACCAGCAACACCACCGGCCTGACAAAGATCTTGCGGACGTCGAAAGACTTCATTTCGAGCTGCTGGCCATCACCAGGCTTGCCTCCTTCCTTGAGCTGCTTACGAACCGCCTTGTTGTGGAGAACGGGTGCGAAGGTCTCGGGAAGCGTTAGGACGAGAGGTAGACCGGCGACCGCAATGAGACCAGCGATCCAAAATGGCCAGCGCCAAGATACTGTGGACGAGAAGCCCGAGATGATGGGTCCGATGAGAGGACCGCAGGTAGTCACTGTCATGTAGAGCGCCATCGCGTTTCCGCGAACCGCAGGGTCTTCCAGGACATCGGCATACAGGCCGCCGATGACAGTCGTCGGGGCGGCGGCATTAATGCCACACAGCAGACGGAAGACGAGCAAAGCCGGGTAGTTTGGGGCTCCCGAGCACGCAAACATGAAGACGATGTAACCCAGGTATGTGCCGACCAGTACTGGGCGCCTGCCGATGTATTCACTGAGGGGTCCGAATAGAAGAGGGCCCAGGACGTATCCGACCATGAACAGAGAGTTGAGCAAGATCAGATGAATTCGGTTTTGAACGTCAAAATGTTCGCTTATCGCGTCAAGTGCACCCGAAGGCATCGACGACCCAAGGTTACCATTGAAGGTGCAGGTGAAGCCGGCGACAACTACATGCAACTTTCGCAACTGCAAGCAAATAGATTAGCATCCACGGTGTCGCTTTGCATAACGATATATCGCCTGGCTACATACCGGTGACAGTTTTGTGGCATCGACGAGGCGGCGTTCCATATACGAAGAATCATCCGATGAGTTGCCATTATCTTCGAAGTTAACCTTTGGCTCACGATGTGTCGGCCTGACACCGCCGTGTAGGTTCGAACCTGGCCCTGAAGACATTACAAGCAATTAAAAAGGCGAACAGACCAGGAGAAATGACACTGTAGTTTGAATTCAAAGGGACTGGACTTCGAGCAACCACAACAGCCAACCCGCTTGCTTTTATCAACAGAACCACACCGCAAAATTTCCTATGCCTAACGCAAAAGAATCTAGACTTTTTCACCTGGCTCATTGTTAATGACTGGCGTCTTGTTGAGTCAAAGTCGTGCATACGTGATGGGTACGCCCACAATGGCTCCGACTTCGACTTGAAAGACTATTGGTCAGTTTTGCCGTGGACAAACTTCCGAATCCCAACGCAGCCAATTACATAATTCAAGCCCCATTTTTGTGACGTTTCATTGGGTGTTTTGTCCGAGAAGATTTTCAACTTTCCGAGCAGTCGGGTTTTCAACCACAGACGAACTCCCCAACTTCCGACTTACACATGCCTTATCATTTGCACGGATTTCCGACCGCCCTTGCACCCTGCATTCGACTAGAGCTCGGCTTTTTATTCTGGAGCATTATACCTGGATCTTTCTTCTTTCCTTTGATCTCGGGTGGCGTAGGGCGGGAATATGTCAGACGAAGGGCGTGACAAGGCGCGTCAAGTCAGAACCAGTATGCCCCCCGCCTCCGATGTTCGGCTGTCTGATGAACGTGTGTCTCTTTGCCCGGATGCGTCTTTCTAACCGGTTTCACCCCCTCGACTCACAGATGGAAGAGCTTGTTTGACATGCCACCGGCGGAAGCTCCGATGTGATATTCTGACCAAAGGCTCGCCATGTAGTCGATGCCAGACAAACAAGATCATAGATTGTCGGCTGTACGAAAGAAAGAAAACAAGAGCTGCAATAGCACGTGCTACAGCCAACGCCAACGCGTCCATACAGCCTCGGGCAGATGGTTCTCTGGCGGCCATACCGTCTGTTATGTCGGCTGCGTCAAGCGTCTGGAATGACCCCAATTCGACGACCCCGGTGGGGATAGAGACTCGACATCCGAGCGAACTTCTTGCAACACGAAACCTCGCCGAGTTTCTCAACAGAGAAGATGTCGGGCCGCGAGAAATTCTCCACGCCGGCCGGCTATATTTCATCGGCACCGAGTTCTCTAACCTGAACTACATGGCTCGACAGAGATCCGTACGGCCCGATCAGAAAGTTCTGCATTTTGGAAGCCATCCTCTAGCCCCCAAGATGTCGTCCGTTCCGCCACAAGCACTCGAGCTACCAATGAAAGGTCTGGCAGATGAACTCGTTCATGCGTACTTTCTTCACGTCAATCGTGGCTTTCCCATTGTGGATGAGGATGTCTTCATGAAGCAGTACAGGTATGGTGTCGCAGGTGCTGAAGGTGAAGGACCGCGCTCCAGGCCGTTGTCTCTACTCTTGCTCAATGCGATTCTGCTTGTTGGAGCTCATGTCGTTTCTCGACACGACACCAGAGCCCTTCGGCCTGTTTTCTTTCATCGAGCCAAGACGTTGTTCGACTGCCGCTTTGAGCAGCACCGCGACGTCTACATTCAGGCGGCCCTTCTCATGACTTGGCAATGTGATGACCTTGAAGATATCGTCTCCAACTCATGGTACTGGGTTGGTGTTTCTGCCCGGTCTGCATTCGGCATGGGCATGCACCGAGATGCGACTCCTTCCAGACTCAATGCTCTAGACAAACGACTGTGGATTAGGCTATGGTGGGCTATCTTCCAATTTGATGTGGTCGTTTCGACGGCTCACGGAAGACCTCAGGCCATGTGAGTGGCATTACATATTCACGTTCGTTATTGTATCAATGCACACGGACTGACGCGCGCCTTTGCAGCAATCTCGAAGAATCGGACGTTCCCACCCTCGAGGAGCATCACTTCGATGACACGCCAGATGCAGAATCACTCTTTATCATCAAGCATACTGAGCTGTGCATCATATTCTCAAAGGCTTTGAGAAAGCGTACGGCTTTGGGGTCCACACCCGAAGACCGGATCAAGGCGACGAGAGACGCCGATGAAGCCTTCGCTGATCTGATGACGCGCCTGCCCGAGCGCCTTCACCTGCCTCAGGCGAACCCGGATATCTGGCAGTCCACGTTCCATCTCACGTACAACAATTTCCTGATCCTACTGCATCGGCCGTCGCCGCGCCAGAACCCCGGAGATCTGGCGTCGGATGAAGGAGCCGACTTGAGCATTTGCTCCGATGCGGCTGCCACGATCAACTCCATCTTCAACTCACTCCGTGCAAGAAACATACTTTGCAAGCTGTGGCTCCCGAGTATTCACATTCTCTTCACAGCCTTGGTTCACACCTCCACCCAGATGCGCTTTGCCAATCCCTTGATGGCATCCAGGGCCAAGGGCCAGTTCAGTTGCCTTCTACTCACACTGCACGCCTTGCAGGATCACTGGATGTATGCCCAGAGTCTCTTGGCGCTGTTTGATGGACAAGATGGAAGATATACCCAACTCAAACAGGCTCATCAGCTCGGTAACGCTCACAATGGCTCGAAAACCGAAGGACAGCCCACTATCCAACGTGGCGGGGATCTCGACATTCTTTCTCCTTCGGATTCTCTCAGTTACGGTCCCGACATATCCAACCACTCAACATGGGGATCACGCGAGATAGGTGCCTCCGACGCAGCATTCCCAGAGAATGGGGGCCAGATGAGCTTTGATCATGACGCAACGACCCAGCAAGTGGAACAGTATGAGGCAGATTTGGGCGTAGGAGAGGCTCAAGGCAACAAGTCTTTCGGTTCAAACTTTGTCGGAGATGAGCTGGACTTGGCCGGAGACCCCGAGAGTATGGACATGCTTCCTCTCCCGTCTGCCCTTGAGTTCCTCTTGGCAGGAGCAGGAAATAGTTTCATGTAATAAATAGTAATTTTGATCTATGCTGATTAGATAACCACGTGGCTCGATACATTTAGTTATCAAGAAACCAAGTCTGGACTTCCTATAATTACACTGGTGCCCTAATACTACGGGTGTCTTGATAATACTGCTTTCCTAAGAGTATTTCTTCACCTGTGATTTCATTGGGGTGGTTGGAAGAAAACCATTTTGCTGCCGACTAAAGTATCTCTTTATGACTGATATCTTCTTGCACCAACGAAACCATCGTATCATCACCCACACACTCCACCTCGAAATTAACAGAAGCCAACTCTACGCAGGGAGAAGCCGTCGGGAAGAACCTGTCGGCCCGGTCCTTGCTGAACACTCACGCCACAGTCTCGGGTGGCCGTAATGAAGAAGTTGGTGCCGGTGACACTGTTGACGATCAACCCAACGCCTTCGAAGGGAACGCAGGCGCTTCCGACAGAAGCCTGGTTGATGTTTAGCATCTCGACCTGGCAGCCGGCAGCGGAGGTTAGGCCGGCGTAGGAGGCCAGAAGGCAGATGGCGACGGTGAACTTCATTGCAGCTGGGGGCTTCTGTTAGCCACCAAATGAGTCGGAAGAGAACAACGATTCCGCGCTGACATACCGGTGACGAGACTTTATTTGTTTCTTGACGAACAGAGTCTTGGAGCTGCCTTTGCAGTGTATCTCACCTTCACAAGTAAGATGAGGACTTCATCGCAATTTAAATAGAGAATTCGGGGACTCAGTCCGCCGGAGGGTTTAGTCTCGCCTGGGTGATCATGGTAGAAGCCCCCTGAATCCACTTGAGCACTTCTCTCCATTCTGCTCCGCCAAGCCCACGCAATAAACCTGTCTAAGCCAAAGGGATACTATTCAAGTCCAGGGGGGCCGAATGTAGCCATCCCTCTCGTCACGGCGATCGTTTGGTGCGGGAAGCGGAACTAGATACCCGTGGGCATAACATGCCGATGAGCTCTGTAAAAGACGAGTCGAGTGAAGGCAATCTGAGTATGGACTCGGTCTGAACAGTAAATTCTTGTGTGTGAAAAGATAAGAAATGCTTTACTTGATCTGACTCCTTGTACAGACTGACCAGTGGCTTCAAAATGCGAGTTTTTGGTCAGGCGAAGCCCCCGAGACCTCATCGGGGTCTACTATCGGACTTTTGATC
The DNA here is from genome assembly GCA_030770045.1 of Colletotrichum brevisporum. Taxonomy (NCBI): domain Eukaryota; kingdom Fungi; phylum Ascomycota; class Sordariomycetes; order Glomerellales; family Glomerellaceae; genus Colletotrichum; species Colletotrichum brevisporum. Next base: position 255,836 of record JAUGSI010000002.1, read on the forward strand.
CGTTCCTGATTAAATAAAGGACGCTAATGATTCCCTGTAAACTTTGTGTGACAGCCAGACAACTGTCATCCATGTTGTTTTCATCAAAATACGACCAGATCTGGGGACTTACTGAGTCAGTCACAGCCACCGACGGTCTAGATTACACAGCTGGCGAAAGAATTCCAAAACAGTTCATATTGGCAATTTTCGGAGTGGACTTGTCCCGGCCGAAGATACGGGCTTGAATAAGCGCATGAGCGGCAAAAGATAAGGGGTGAAAATGCCAAACACCTTTTGGCAATGTTGCCTCCTGTGAATCTTGATGTGAAGGGGGGTGGTTTGGCACAATGGAACAAGAACTAGAATGAGCAACCCGTTGTTACTTAAACGAAATGAAATCTTGATCAATGATGGGTACTTTGGGAACATTTATGTATTGAAGATCTCCCACGTGGAATTGACCTTTGGCAGTGCACAGTCATTAATCTGAACTCGACTCCCCGCTTGTAGAGATGATGTGCAAGGCCTCGGTATTGATAAGCTAACTTTTGCCTTTCTTGTAAGTACTTAAGCTTATAGCCCTCGTAGATGAAGTAGTTCGCCAGATGGAAGCTTTCTTTGATTTGATCGCCTTCTTCATAGGAATCCCAAGTTCAAAATACACAACAGCGACTTAAAAGACAACTGATGTTGTGGGAATAACCACCCCGGCGTCAGCCACGAAGGTGTGGCTGACGACGATGTGGCGAGGCATGGGCCTAGCTCCGCCGTCACATAGGCATCTCCTAGGCCCCTTAAAGAGGCCTACCAATCTACCCTTCTTCAAGTTTTGACCCCTACGTTCAGTAATCGATTGCAACCCGTTTACCCTGGGCAAACCAACAGATGTGTTGTGCTACAACGTTACGCCAGAGATTGATCGTTTGGCAGATCCTGTTACTTCTACCTGCGCTCTTGACGATTGAGGATTAATCATAAACGTTCCATCTTTGAAACTCCTACTCCGCGAGGCACAATTGCAACGAAAAAGGTGTTACAAGCCGAGAAGAGACCAAGTATTTCTATGGATGTGATGGGAATATCCAGCCTATCTGGGTAGCTGGCTCGTAGACCCAACACCTGTGATCATTGTCCAATCGCTGATATACGTAGGACATGATCTGAAGGGCCCAGCCTTGCATCCACCAGCGCGTCTCGCAATTCTTCAGTACGACAGTGAAATACCCCAGCAATACCAGGGCTTCCTGCTCTTGCTCCTCAAGCAAGGGTATAAAGCCCTCCAAGGACCGGTATACCCATATCAGTGCGTCCGCGTCTTCCCATAGATGTATGCAGTCTATGGCGTCACGAATATCTTGAATAACTTGATTGTAAATCTTCAAGTTTTTTCCCTCCTCGATGCGGGTATTGAAACGCAGTTGGAGAAGGTCGAGAGCGATGTTGGTGCTCGTGTTATGCAGAAACGGCCGTTGAAGTATCAACCTCTCCCGGGCAAAGTTGAAGAGCGGCGCCAATGGACTTTCCGAGAGATTATCCCACAAGGTGGCTAAAAGACCTTTCATGCCCTTGATTGATACCAGGACGTCGTGGAAATCGGCCTCCTCGTCGGCAATGATGCCATGGGCGGATCTTTGAGGTGTTGCTAGAACTATGAAATCAGACTAGCTGTTAGTATCGCGATTTTGGGTCACCGGTAGCAGGACACCAACCATGAATTATGCTTAAAGCCGAGAACAGAAATAAAGTAACCCCGTTTTTCTCGGACACATCTTGAAGCAATCCTCTGGCAGACTCCGAGGCAAGGCAGATATGTTCCAGAGCAGCAGAAGCGTAGCGTGCCCGTTGTACCGGCCGCACATTCGCCAAATGCAGAGCTGGGATAGCCAAAAACGCGCGCATCAGATAGCTGTACTCAAGAGCAAGTCCCGGCAGCGTGACACGCCAGAATTCGCGGAGAGAGTGCGACCATGGCATCGTCATGGAGGTGAATGACCCCCAGGTGTGCAGCAGTTCCAGCTGTAGAAGATCCAGCTCAAGCGGAGCTGGCGCCACTATGGACGGCGAAGGCTTCTCCTCGATGTCACCGCTTTCGAGGGCTCGCTCGTCGGCCGGCGACGACGTCTTATGAAGATGGCTGTACTCGCAGCGGATATGCAGCCTTTCACATCTCGTACATGACGGCTGGAGCTCGTCGCACTTGTTGCTGGAGTGTCAGTAATGATACCTCGCGCGGGTATCAGTATAGAAGGGTGTCAGTAGACTGCCCAAATGTACATACCTTGACTTTCCTGCCTTTGCAGGTCCTACAACCCTTCCGTGATTTCCTGTGGGCTATTCTCTTCCCTGTGCCTCTGCTACGTTCTTTTGGCTCTGTAGCCCTCGAGACGACTGTTGGACCCGGTGTCGGCGTTGTGGAGTAGCCGGAGTCTTCCGGGTGGATGCTGAGGCCAGTTGCATCGGACATGGTGTTCAAGATTTCGGATTGCTCGGATTGCTGCAAATAGTGGGAAACTCCTAATTCGCCTGCTTATGTGTCTGAACAGATCGCTTCACATTATAATTGTTGGAGCCCCCGGCAGGTATTTCAGTCCATACACTGTCTCACCGTCGGTTGATTATGTCGGGAACCCCCGAGGGTCTAAGGGTCAACCTTGATTCTTCTAGAACAGCTGCTCAACATTTTAATGCTACGCCACCTCCATCTTTTTGAAGCGGAATACATGGATGGGAACGAGATTTGAGTGCCTACCTTGGCGCATACTTTGTCTCCAAGCGGACTAGTCTAGACCCATGCATTGAGTACAGGTCGCTAAACGAAGTGCTAAACGAGATACGAAATGGCAACGACTTTAGCAAAGAGAACATTCGGCGATTTTGGAACTAGAGGTGAATCATGCGCTCCGGCTTGGGGCCGTCGTGGAATGGCTTCGGAGAGGGCGTGTCCCAGGTCCTGAGTTGCCAGCATATGCCAAGAAGCAACAGTTGCATGATTTATTCGAGCTCTTGGGTCTTTTTGTTAACATAATCAAGCCGTTATCTGGTTTTCATTTGACACGCGAACTACATGTGATCACGATCACCACTTCAATCCCCGCGGCCTTCATTAACAACACTGAAACCTCGCCAGGCTTCTTCTAGCATACCGACAAATCTGTTCAAAACACGCTTTTTAGCTATCATCGCTGCGTAAACATGGATGGAAAACGTCGAACCATCCGATATGAGTTGGCGGGAGACGAGCAGCCAGATCCTGCATCGAGAACAACTTCCCCGATGTTGACGGCGACAAGTACTGGCAACCTCAGTTTTCAAGAGGCCCACCCGACAAACCCTCAACAGCTTCCATTCAATAAAGGAGACCTTGCTCCTGCTTCTCCAGAAACGACTCTATGGGAACTCCAAGGCGACACAAAGTTGATGGGTGCGTTCATGATCCCAGCTTGCGTGGGTGGGACTAACGTAGTATTTTGGTGGCTTTGAGTAGAGGACGATGGCCGTGTCGACATTGACTGCGATTCCAAGCTGGCCCGAGCGATCAGTTTCCTGTACCGACCCGGCGAAGACAAACATGCCCAATCCTCCCCGCCACGAAGTCCCTACCCCGAGTCGTTGCCACCATCCTACGACGACTTACACCGCGAGGATCCGATCAAGCTCAACGTCTTGATTCAGGTCGTAGGAAGCCGTGGAGATGTCCAGCCATTCGTTGCACTGGGAGCCGAGCTGAAGAGACGAGGCCACCGTGTACGGCTAGCCACCCACGATGTTTTTGAAAAGTTTGTCAGAGATGCCGGCTTGGAACACTACGGCGTTGGAGGAGATCCTGCTGCATTGATGGCATACATGGTCAAGAACCCCGGCCTCATACCCAGCATGAAGAGCCTTCAGGCTGGCGAGATTGGGCAAAAGCGCGACATGGTCGAGGAAATGCTGGAAGGCTTCTGGGAAGCCTGCATCAGCCCGGATACTGCGACTGGGAGACCTTTCGTTGCAGATGCCATCATCTCCAATCCACCCAGTTTTGCCCACGTCCACTGTGCGCAGGCGCTGGGAATTCCCGTTCACCTGATGTTCACGATGCCTTGGACCAGCACTTCGGCGTTTCCACACCCGCTGGCAAATCTCAAGAACGTCGGCGGCGACCACGGTATGGCTAACTTCGTTTCTTACGGCGTTGTTGAGCACCTAACCTGGCAAGGGTGCGTGGACGACATGAAACACCAGCAACAGGGCTTTACGGCTAACAGTATCTAGGCTAGGCGACGTGGTGAACAAGTGGCGAGGCAGAATGGACCTCGAGGATGTTGCCATGTTTGACGGTCCTATGCTCGCTGAGCACTTGAAGATCCCGTTCACCTACTGCTGGTCTCCCGCTCTAGTCTCCAAGCCCAAAGACTGGGGTCCGCACATTGGTAAGTTGTCTTGGCGTTCAGACTGGACTTTGCAAGGACCCAATATCATCATGAGTGTCTAGTTTGATGTTGCTAATACTTTGTACAATTAGATGTTTGCGGCTTCTTCTTTCGCGACGCTCCCGAATATCATCCCCCAAGCGACCTCGACCACTTCCTTGCAGCAGGCAACCCGCCGGTTTACGTTGGTTTCGGCAGCATTGTGCTGGACGATCCTCAGCGCGTCATCAATACGATACTCGAAGCCGTGAGAATTGCTGGAGTAAGGGCCATCGTCTCCAAAGGATGGTCTAACCTGGCTGGCTCAACAAGCGACTCGATTTATTGGATCGGCGACTGTCCGCACGAGTGGCTATTTCAACATGTTGCCGCAGTTGTTCATCATGGCGGAGCGAGAACCACGGCTTGTGGTCTAAAATACGGGAAGCCCACTACGATTGTACCATTTTTCTGAGAGTAAGTGAAACCAGACAGATTGTGGAAGCCTCGGAATATGCGAGTCGGCTGACCATTGAGTTATTTACAGCCAACCATTCTGGGGCGATATGGTCGCGAACGCAGGCGCAGGGCCGAGGCCCATTCCTCATAGGCAACTCGGGGCGGAGAATCTCGCCCAAGCTATTAGATACTGCCTCTCACCTCAAGCCGTCACTGCAGCGCAAGCGATAGCCGCAAAGATGGGCTCAGAAAGGGGTGTCAAAGCCGCCGCTGACTCATGGTGGAACCAGCTTCCTCGGGAGCGCATGCAATGCGATCTTGTTCCGCGCCAACCGGCGGTGTGGGTTTATGATAAGTCCAAGAGGCCAATCAAGCTATCAAAGACTGCGGCCGCCGTCCTCATGATCCATGATGCGGTGAAACTGAAACATCTTTCGGCGTACGTTTACTCCAAAGTTAACTCAAGATCTGTGGTTATGAGAAGACTGCTGACACTATGGCGGCAATAGATATCTGAGCAACCCCATAACCATCGACGTGACACGTTGGGATCCCCTCTCCGGGGGTGCATCGGCCGTCATGGCTACCGCCGTTGACATGACTGGGTCCATCACGGGCATGGTCACTAAGCCCATGGAGGCCTATCATGACGAGAGACGCCGGCGCGAACGCGAAATCAAAAGACAGGCGCAAGACAGCAGCAATGGTCAGGTTTCCCGAGATGGATCCCTCGACGACCGCCTGTCGGTAACCTCGGCAAGCAGTGGGAAGAGCAAAGGGAAGAAACAGCCATCAATGGCAGGTCACTTGGCCGGTGCGTCAGCAAAGAGTATCGGGATGGTAGGCCGGACTGCAGCCAAGGGAATGCTGGTTGACATCCCTCTCGCCATCACAGAGGGCATGAGGTCGGTCCCAAAGCACTTCGGCACCGAAGTCCGCGATCATGGACCGGTTACCGATGCCAAGAGCGGTGCCATTGTTGCCGGTAAGACATTCGCCTGGGGCTTCGTGGACGGCCTTAGCGACTTGGTGATGGAGCCCGTCAGGGGTGCCAACAAGGAAGGCGCGATTGGAGCCCTCAAGGGCTTCGGTAAGGGTACCACGAGCTTGGTGACCAAGAGCGGCGCAGGCATGTTTGGGCTGTTCGCATATCCGAGTGCTGGCATAGCGAAGAGCTTGAGGTCTTCAGTGCATTCCGGAACGAGGAAAAAGATCGCCAAGGAGAGGCTCGTGGAGGGGCAGTGGCTGGTGAAAGACCACGCGGCGTTCGAGGTGGACTCGGGAGAAGTTCTAGCTTCCTTTAGCCGACTCCGAAACGTCAAATAGACCCTCAGAATACAGGCTTAACATGCATAGATTTGAGGGACGCACGACGCATTCATGTGAAACTGCTGGTGTGGTACTTCGCTCAACCCAGATACGGAGGAAGTGCGCGATCATTGACGTGGACGTAGCCTAGCAACTACATGCCCGATTCCGAAAGAAGAAGCGACGGTGAGATCAATAATCAAGCTAAGGATATGAAGGGGCTTCCCTGCTAACGAGACTTTAGGGCTGACACTCGTTCTTCGTTCCAGCCGTATGGGGATGTCGAGCGGTTGACCCGCCTCGCATCTCGTTTACGCCAAATGCCAACGCTCGTTCAAGATCCACGGTTTCGTTTAACGCCGCTGCTGTCTTGACCACGTCTAAGCACTCCTCAGTGTTTACATGCAGCTAGTCTACGCCAGCGGTATGCACAGCAGTATCGAATTCCAGCGTCGGGAAATTTACGAGGATACACAGCCACGCTCTTTGTCGTCAGCTACCACTTTTTGCGGAGACCAGCCAAGGCCATGGCAAATCCGAAATTGAACTTGATGCCCGTGGGCTTCGCTCCAGAGCAGAGGGATATTTCAGGTTCATAATGACTGTCATATGAGATGTTTTCCCCTAAATCTTTTCACGCAGTCTGGTTCCTCGCGCACTTCTGCAATAGAAACTTACCATGCACAAATTCGCGATTGGTCCGAAACGTCTCCCCCGAAGAATCCAAAGTATGAGCTCCACAACGAGCGAGAGCCCCGGGGCCGAATTCAACTTTCAGCTCTATCGATACGATCCCTCCCTAGCCGTAGCGATTGTTAGCGTCATCGTCTTCGCCATCCTTACGATTTTGCACGGGTGGCGTCTGTTCAGAGCCAGAGCCTACTACTTTACTGCGTTTACAATCGGAGGTATCTGTAAGTTGCTGTCCAGCTAATTCTCACGGCTATCCAACCCTTCTGCAATTCCTTGCGAGACCAGCAGCCTCAATCAACAAAAGCTAATGGGTCCCGAATACAGTCCAGACGATCGGTTACGCTGGGAGAATATGGAGTCACTTCGACAAGTTCGCCCTCGGCGGGTTCATTATGCAGGCCATCCTCATCCTCGTCGCACCAGCACTCTATGCCGCCTCGATATATATGATACTTGGTCGCCTCATCCGAACGGTCAAGGGCGAGCATCTCTCTCTGATTCCTGTTAACTGGGTAACGCGACTTTTCGTTACTGGCGATGTGATCGCCTTTACTCTCCAGGCTGGAGGCGGCGGGATTCAAGCCGCTGGAACTTTGGAGATGTACAAAATGGGCGAGAAGATCATCATTGCCGGTCTCTTCGTCCAGATCTTCATCTTTGGCTTCTTCGTCATCACCTCCGTTCTTTTCCACGTCAGACTGGTCAAGAGCCCCACTGCTATCGCCAGCACCGGAGAGATACCGTGGAGACGTTATCTGATCGTCCTCTACATCACGAGCGCCATCATCCTTGTGCGGAGCATTTTCCGCGTTGTCGAGTATTTGCAAGGGAACGACGGCTATCTCATTTCGCATGAAGTTTACCTGTACATTTTTGATGCTGTTCTCATGGCACTTACCATGGCTATTTTCGTCGTTTGGTACGTTGAGCACTTGGATGGCACCAGGCAGCGGCGCAAGTCTGTCGAGGGCCGGTATTTGTCCGAGTCCAGTGGCTACGGCATGGATGAAAGACAAGTGGAACAGGGAAAGTGAGGAAACCTCGGCTGGAAAAAAGTGGACGAACAAAGGACATTGGAAAGGTGTCACATGCTGTTTTTTAGAGGTTCGTTGGAGTGACGTTGCGATTTCGTTATACAGTTGCTTGACGTAGTGGCTATAGAACTGCTAATGTTGTCTGGTTGGCATTGATGTACTTGATTTCCCTCCTGAATTCTGTCACAACCGTCTCAGTGATTCAAGTTGCTACCCGAAAAGCCCAATGACCGAGAACCTCTATGTTGCACCTATAGAAATGTGTTTCCTGTCATTACCTACCTGCAGAAGGTGCCTCGACCTCGTACTCGGGTTCGAGCTTGCGAGGTGTCGGGCCCTGTTCTCGCACCGGCTAATCCACGGTTAGGCTAAAGTAGCCTTGGCATGTAGTCCGAGTCGTAATTAACGTTGCGCTCGGTGATTCCCGCTCATCATGCTCGCTCAACCTCGCTCATCCTCGTTCATTCTCGTTCAGTCTGGCGTCCAACAGACCTCGCTTAGGGCCATCTCAGTTGTGCCAAAGCCATGAGCCCCAATCACCCCACGAGGTCACCGGAAGAGTCTCTGGTAAACCATCATCCAGCCAAGAGACGTAGACCACACAAGAAGTCAAAAACCGGGTGCCTCGACTGCCGGAAACGCCGAGTCAAGGTTTGATACCTACCCGCGCCACCTAATGTCTCCAAATGTAGCTGACGCCAGTGGTGATCCAGTGCAGCGAAGAGAGGCCAAGCTGCCGATCGTGTGTGCGACGACAGGTTGCGTGCGAGTATCCCGAGGGACCCGAGGAAGCACAGGTCCCCAGTGCCGAATCGCCCGTTGTGCTCAGTGAAGCTTCTCCGAGTCGGCCATCCCCCGGGGATCCTTTTTTCATACCAGACAGAAGCCGTTCAATTCCTCGGAGCATACCTTCATCCACGCCGGGAACTGGCTCCGTTCCATCGCCGCAAACATCCGCCAGCGTTCTGCTAAACTTTAGCATCAGGGATCTCGAACTATTGCACCACTGGACGGTTTTTACCAGCGTCAACATTTACAAGACCCCAGGCATAAACTCGTTCTGGCAAACAACGGTCCCACAAATAGGCTTTCAGCACCCTTTCGTTGCACATGCCATCCTCAGTCTGGCTGCATTGCACTTGGCCCATCTAGATGGACCCCAGAAGAGTTCTTGCATCATAGAAGCAACGCGATATCGTGAGATAGCCATGGCAGGATTCCACGAGTGTCTCGCCAATCTCACGCCTGAGAAGAGTGAGGCCCTACTTGCGTGGTCTATGCTGAACCTCTTTTATGTCTTCGGCGTCTCAGGCCATCTTTCCGACACCGTTGAACGGAAGTCGCCCCGTCTTCGCAAGGATCGACTGCTGGGCGTCGAGTGGATACCGATGGTGCGTGGAATCGAAGCCGTGCTGGCACCGTATTACGATTTCTTGCGCGAGAGCAGGATGAGAAACATCCTAGATCTTGGGAACTGGAACGAGCTAAATCCCGACGAGCTTGTCTCCGATCCGGCTGACCAGGAGCTGTGCCGACTGCGGGGCGTCTGGGAAAGCAGCAGCGACGCGGACGTCTACGAGCAAGCTCTGTTGATTATGAGGAAGTGTCGCATGTACACAATGCAATTCGAAACCATGGACCCTCAGGCGCTTGAGAATTGGGGATGTAACCGGGCCTCGGCCGGGCCATTGGCGTTTATTCAATCTGCCCCTCTGCAGTACTTCACGCTACTTCACCAACGACAACCTCCTGCGCTTGTGCTATTTGCTTTCTTCGGCGCGTTCCTTCACATGTTGGATGACCATTGGTATTTTGAGGGTTGGGGAAAGGACATCGTTGAAGTGGTAGATGAGTTGCTTGGTAGTTACTGGAGGCCGTGGACGTGCTGGCCTCTTCAGCTAGTCGGTCTCGAAGACACTGCAAGAATTTGAATGTGTCGTGATAGCTGAAGCTATTCGTGGCTGCGTACGTAAGCGACTGCTTACTTGAGCGGCTTACCTAAGCGACTTCGCTCCGTCTCCCGCCCCTATAAGGGGGCCTTCGCTTTCGCTCCGCCACATCGTAGGACTTAGAGATCAAGCCGTTACTTTTACTTCGCTTCGACCACTCGTACTTAGCCGCGTGACAGAATGAAAACAAAGTATCTTGTCGTAAGGTATTTGTCCATGTCACCATAAATACTAGGTTCTAAGGATCATCCCTCAGGAATTTAAGCACCTCATCTCTTTAATCAACACAGACTGCACGTACATGATCCTAAACTGCCGGCTTCTACATTGTATATACATGTGTCATCGACTGGTTCTCCCGGGAAAGTTTGGATTTACCCGTCCTTGTGTTCGATATCCTTGTCACCAACACCAACGTCTTTAGCAACACTCACACACGCGCGAAGTTCTGATGCGACAGGGCGTCCATCTTCCAGCTGTTGTTCCAGCCTCCAGAAAGGATGGCGGCGATCTCTGCAGGATGAATCCAGTTGAACAATACCATGACAATAAACATCAGAAGTGCATCAAACAGGTAGAGATAGAACTCGTGGCTCAGAAGATATCCGTCGAAGCCCTGGAGATATTCGACGGCACGGAAGATGGAGCGGACCATAATCAGGAAACTCCCGAAATACAAGGCCATCATGTGCTTCCGCCAAGGGATGCTGCTGTTGGAGCGACCGGTGGGTGCTGCGTTGATGGAACGATGAAAAGCCACAGCAACACAGATAAAGAACCCAAAGAAGATGAGCTGGACGAAGAGACCGACGATGATGATCTTAGCGCCGGTGTTCAGAGCCTCCAAGCTGCCGGCTGCTTGATAACAACCGCCTAGCAAATAAATGTCAGTGTTGGCCACAAATCTCACATATTATCGACCGCATTCACTCACCTCCTCCCTGGAGAAAGAAAGACAAGACATCACCCGCCACAAACAACTTTGTCAGCCATTCTTTTCTGATCAGGGTGTGCCCTTCGCCGTCAATGGCGCTGATGATCCTTCCGAGTTCCATGTAAATGGTAGCGGCAAAGAGAGCGGGTGCGACGAGAAGCAGTAATGACTGCATAATGTAAGGGCCCAAGGTCCAGTCAGGGCTCTCTTGACCAGATTTGGCGCGGGCGGCATAGCCAACGATTTCGACTAGTCGAGATTCGAATTAGCACTGATGAGAGTTGGCAGGGCGGCATTCTACTTGATCAACTGGTCTTGATCAAAGTCACGGGACTTACATATGCCCCCAATCGCCAGTGGGAGAAGGAACCAGCATCTTGATTTAAAAAGTTGCCAAAAGTGAAAGCCTGTGGTGGCTAAAAATAGCAAGACGAAAATGACGGCCCCTGCAACAGTTGGGTCGTAGTGATAGAGCTTGAAGATGCTTTGGTCGGCCTGGTCGACTTCTGTGGCGTTGGGTGGAGTGGCTGACATGGTGACAACTTGGTGAGAGATACCGTGATAAAGAAGCTGGAAGTAAAGACTCTCAAGAGAAGATCTGCAGATAATCGTCCGGAAGGAGTGACAGAAATAATACAACGTAATGAGCGTGCAAAGGAAAGAAAGACAACACGAAGCTGGTAGGTTGTAGCAAGCAATTACTGTCGAAAAGAGAGAAACCCGACTATCGAGAACGGTATTTGAATCTACATGGCATTACTTCCTGTGATATTGATAGGGGGCTAGGGGCAGTGCTTGCGGAGGCCCAGTTCTAAAAGTGTCGCGGTGGCTGTGTTTGGCGATAACAATACGCGTCTCACTCCGAGTAGAATACGCAGTCTAACAGTCGAAGGGGAATCACTCGTGTGGGTGGTCATTCCGTGCAAGGCTTCGTTCTGGCCGTCTCAGAGGCGCTAAGCGCTCATGCAAGTCAGAGTTCGTTTAGACCTTCGTTCAAGTTCTCGTTTAGCTATGATTTGCAAGGGTCATGATTGTTGTCCAAAATCGGACCGAGCACAGACACCATTATGGACGTACTGTACCTAGGTACCAGGTAGGTCCTAGTTTGAAATCAAACGTTAGACCGAACGGCGACTCCGGATGGAGGCAATTTTGGTGGTAGTTCGTCTTTCGAACATTTAGCAACGAGTCTAGAAAATGTCTTCGACTTCGTCTCGGTCCTGATCACTCATCTGGCCTAAACTACATGACACTCTCATGAGAAAACAGCGAAGGCATTCGCTCACACAAGGTGACAAGGACAACGACGAGGTCCGTTCCGCTTTTGAGCGTAACTCCACGTACCAGTGGGACTATCCTGGTGAATCTTTAATCGCGGTAATGGCACGGATATTGCAAAACGAAAGTGCATCAGAAATAGAGTGGCTTTGAAAACCGAAGCATCCCGACATTCTTCAAACCTTTTGATCAAGATCCCCCAGAGTACGGTACTCTTGGCAGCTCTTGCGGAAGTCCTCTTCAGGCACCCGATCATCTCAGTGTCGACCCGACGTACCCGACATGTATTTTAGAAGCGTACTCCAAAATATTCCTTTTTATACCGCTACTATTAGCCAAGAAACTGGTCAGCAATAGAAGTCCGCTTTTGATAACATGTAATCTCTCGACCCAACCTCGCTCAGAAGGTCGGCCTCGCGACGAGAATCAGTTGAGGGGTTTTGTGCAAGAACAATATTGCCCTGATTCAAAAGCAACTTTACAGGCTTTTTCTTAGCAGATAGACCCATCTCCAGCGCGTTCATCTTCCGTTTTGACTGAGGCATCTTGTGGAGTGTGGTTAGTTCCTGTTCCCGTCTATGCCAGTCCGCGTTACAGATTACGTGTTAACAACCCAGCTCACTTGACCCTTCGTCGCTCTGTACTATTCCCTCCACCAAGAGGAGGAATTTCTCTCTATCGGAACATTCCAGGTTTTCATTTTCGCCAAGACATATTACTATCCGGACGGGTATCTTTCCCTGGCCGGTCATGGCCCTTGTAGCGGTTCCGTCTGCTCGCGATGGACGCGGGAATTTCTCGAAAGTCATGCGCAAAGCCGCGGCTCCGCGAGCCATCTGCTCACGAACGCGTACAAATTCCCTTCTCCCAAGAACTTCCACCACGTAGCCGTCTTTGGCAACGGCGGTGCCAGTGTTTCCAAGGGTCTTTGGTTGTGAACATGCACCATCTCCTCTGCGGAGAATCCAAATGTCACAGCTGTCCTCGCTGCGTACTACCCCGGTCAAGAGAACGGCAGCTCGATTGTTGATTTGCTGTACGGAGATTATACTTAGTCTCCGCGGCCGCCTCCCTTATACCATTCCTACTTAGGCAGGCTATGTATAGACTACAATTCCTTATCGTCAATATTACGGGCGCGCGCGAAGGACTCCATTGCTTGGCAGGCTGACTTGACCGACAGGTTCTTCATCGATTACCGCCATTTTGACGCTAAAGGCATCACACATGTGTATGAGTTTTGATTCGGTCGCAGCTATGCGACGTTCTCCCTCGATGGCGATTCCAAGCTCACGCTCAACACTACGACCCTGTCTCTGCATCCCGCTCCTGTCAATGGCCGCTAGAGGCAGACCCAATTTTTTGGCAGAGATTGCATCGGTCTCCGCGGCTTTGGAGAACACGGGTGACGTCGACGTCGAGGCTGAGTAGGTCGTCCAGCTTTACGTGTCTCTGCCGACAAACGGCGTTACAAACAACACTTCTTCTCAGGTCCTGCCTGTTTCTGGAAAGGCTATGCTTGGCAGCTTGAAAAGGAGAAGTCCAAGGCCGTCAGCTCTCCTATATCGCGACGCGATGTGACTGGAGCTTCTGGAACACGACTGCGCGAGATTGGAAGATTCATTTGGTGAGATCGATCGGGCTTCGGTTCCTTCGACATCGAACCAACTCTCGCTGATTAATGAAGCACGCCTTAGATAGATGCAGTCTCCCTCTTTACTCCATTGACGGCCTGGGTATGTGCTCGGCCAGCCCCCACCGGACTTTGAGATCGAACTTCTGTCATTTAGCTTCCTTCCCAAAACCCCCACGTAACTCTTTTGGCTCTGCGGCGTGAACCCAAGCCCAGATAGTGTCGCTACCTATAGTGAACATCACACTTCGGCAACGAGCAATATGCAGCGTTGAACAGAAATATCTCTCATGCATCTGTGTTGACTAGATCTCTATCGTCGTAATCTATCGTAGTAATCCCTCGTCACTTTTAATTTACGCTCCACGTACTATTGCCGATTTTGTCTCATCCGGTAGTTTGAAACCGTCTTTGTACCCGGTTACTGCTGATGCCTTGCTAATTAAGTCATCATGAGTGTGATAAGCAGTCGACTCATAGTGACTCCAAAAAGAGCTTTTCCAAACGGACACCCTCAGTGTCAGCAACTTCGGTATAGACTCTGGGACCGAAGTGAGGGTGGTAAGGGTAAGGACTAAAAGAGTATTGTCAGCTAATTTGTTCAAGATGTCGCAAAACCTTGCATCATTTGGACTGTCGAGGGATTCTTGGTTGAAGAAAGTTTCCTTACCCATATTCGGGAGTAAATGTGACTTGAAAGTCGTCTCCACGAGTCTTGACAGCTTGTTGAACAATCTTTGTCCACAGCTTCTCGAAGAACTCTCTCTCATCCTTGTAAACAGGGTTCGAAGGGTCGGGACATTGCGAAGATTGTGTCGTGCCGATGCGGGCGTGGATATGGTGAACCTAGAGGTCCAAGTCAGCATCTGCACGAGTGAAAGGTGGGCGGCCGAGGAGAAAAGCTCACGTGAGGAATGATCTTCTCCAGGAGCTCTCGATCTTCTTCAGATGTGTCCAGCAGTCTCTCGCCAACGACGACCCAATGGGAGATGTCCGCGGTAATGCGAAGGCTATCACAGCTTGTCAAAAGAGGTCGAATCGCGCCTGTCCTGGAAGACTTACTTTGGCACTCTGTCCAAAACATACTTGGCGACGTATGGGTGGTAGAGAGAGCGGTTGCGGTGCGTCTCGTGGGTCACTCTTCCGGCGAATCCAATCTCTTCGTCGACCTTGAAAGTGCCCTGGTAGAACTCCACTGACTGATCCGGAGTCCAGATATCACTATTCCCGTTTGTGTCAGTGACCGATCGCCTCGCGATAGCGTGTGGTCTGTCCTCGGCGATGTGCCCTACCTTCCGGACTGTGCGTTCACTTTGACAGGCTTCAGAATCTGGCAAAGCTCAAGCTGCTTGCGGTAGAAATCGAGGTGGTCTTTCGGGGTCAGTCCAGGCGGTCGCGGGCCGATGTATCCCGGCCATGAAGACATGATTCTGTGGAAGGATGCACGGTCAGACACGGGCTTCGGAGACTGGATCCCTTGGAACAATTGTATGGTATGGGAATGTTCTCATAACGTACTGTGCAATGAACTGAAAGTCGAATTCGTCAAGCAGGCGTTTCAATTCGGGGAGATCTTCATCTTTGACGAGTCTGAAGTCAATTTCAACACCGGCTATCGGGCAGATCTCGTCAGATATGGCGAATAATAAGCAGTCATTGGAAGGAGCACCTACTGTATCCCTTAGCCTTTAGCTCGGGGAAAAGAGCCCTCCAGGTCGAGAAGTTCTCCCCTGCCGTGATGCCCCACAAAGTACGAAAGCGAGCGATGTTTGGCATGATGGCGGCGGTATGGTGTTGTTTACGGGCGGGCACACCTGAATGGGTAGAAAAGTGGAAAAAAATATTGAAAGCTTATAGCATAAAACGTCAAAAGGCGGAGGGCTCGCCTTTTAAACCTGGCCTCATTCTCTTGCACAGAGGAGTCCGGGGAAGCTTCAAGCTCACCCCGCCATGAATCAATGCCCCGCGCTAGGATCGAGCTGGACATCTTCCCCCGTCTATAGCCAGCCAATAAGACGAGGGCAATTGGACGAGAAGAGGCTCAAGATGGACTCCGAACATGGGCCGAGCTCCCCTGAGTGCAAGCTGGCGCGACTGTTTAGATTCCAGAGGGAATGTATTCGGCGAGATTTTGCCTAGTTGGTACTGCCCCGCGACGGGAGCACGTCTTTACTGGATGATGTGGCGGGGCACCTACGGCAGCCCACAAGGCCTACTATCTCAAAACTCGAAATCTTCTAAAAGGGGTTATCTCCACTAGCTATAGCGACCCCCGTGGTAGAATCAAAAAATCTCTTAATTTATTATTAAAATAACTTAAGTAAGTATAAATTTTATAGTCCTTATAATTTTATATAAAATCGTACAATTCTTTTTATAATTTCTTACTAACTTTATTCCTTTAAATTTAGTTTATTTTATAATAGCGTCCTACTACTTAATTAACTATAAAGTAGTTAAGTAAAAGTTTAATTAATAATACTATTCTTTATACTTAATTAAATTTAATTAACTTCTAATCCCTAATTATATTAATTTTATAAACTTAAAAATTAATAATAATAATACTTTTTCTTTTAATAAATTCTAATAGACTTTAGACTTATTAACTACTAATCCTACTAACTACTCCTTTTACTTTATTAACATTAAAGTTAAAGATTAATAGCTCCTTAGTACTGGATTCTTTATAGTAGTTAAAGTTACCTCTTAGGCCTATAAAATAAGTATTTAGTAAATAAAAAAGTAATTTATTATAAACCCTTAAATTAATATTTTAATTTAACTTTAGGTTACTAAATATATAAAGTTAGAAGTAAATAGGCTTATTTATAAGTAATATACTATAGTATAGACTATTTAAAAGTTTATTAAAGCTATTAAAGTTTTAAGTATAACTTAGTTTAAGTTATATATAAGTTTTATATAGTATTTTATAAGTAAGTTTATATAAAATACTAACTTTCTTTACTTTAACTAAAAGGCTATACTAATTATTACTAAAAATAATTTAAATCTTCCTTTTTACTATAATATTACGTATAATACTATAACTTTTTTTAACTTCTTTAAAAAAGCCTTAGTTAAGTTAAAAAAAGATATATATAACCTTTATTTAGTCTTAGCTTCCCCCGTTAATAATAGTTTTGTAATTAATCCCGACTTATTAATATTTAAGAAGTAAATAAATACTAAAACTATACTTAATAAGGCTTTATTTAAGTCCTTTACTTAGGTTAATTAGTTTAATTCTTTTTAACTTTTAATTTTAATATAGTTATAAATAAGTACTAAATAAAAGTTAATAATTAAGGCTAAAGAGGCTAGTAATACTACTAAAAAACTAGTATTATATAAGTGTACTTTTTTAAAGGTTAAGTTAAAGGCTACTTTTAAGTAAGCTAATTTAAAAGTAATTAAAGGGGAGACTAAAAGGGATATTAAAAGGGATACTAGATAAAATATTATTTAAAATACTATATAGGGAGTTAAGGAGGATATTAAGTAAAAGGCTAAGTAGAAAGCTAAGTATAGTACTAAGTAAGAGACTTAGTAAGGGACTTAGTTAAAGGTATATTCTAGGTTTATAATTCTATACTTTTTTTAATTTTTATTATTAAAATACTAATAATTACTTATAAAATAGTAAATTTACTTAAAGGATAGTAGTAAAGGGAAATAAAAGGGGTATTAATTAGGATATAAATATTATATAATTTTTAAGTAAAATAATTTAACTTTCTTTTTACTTAACTTTAAATAATATAAGTAAAAAAGAAATAAATATTAGATATTAGGTTCTTTAAAAATATCTTTAGTAAATAGTTATTATAATAAGTTTTAATAAATAAAGCAAATATAAATATTACACACTCACTCTTTTAATATAACTTCCTTTTAACTAATATAATATTTTATTTTTATATTTACTTTTTATTAAATTTTTTAGCTTTTCTTAGTTTCTTTTAATATTACTAGTACATTCCACTATTACTATATTTTTTATACTAGGTTCTTAGGACGATACTTATAATACTAAAAATATAATAATATAATATATATATTAATACTTAATTATCTTTATTTAAATATAAATACTAATTTTTAATAGTAATTTAGCTGTTCTATACTTTCTCTACCTCCTATACTAGCTAGGCGCCCCTCTATAATAATAATAATAATAATAGCGCCCCACACTATAATATGTAAATAATAATAGCGCCCCATATAATATTAATAATAATAGCGACGTTTATATAAACAACGCCTACCCCCTATCCCCCCTTACCCCCTTCCTCTACCCCCTCTACCCCCCTTTTTTTTTTAAAAACCTAACTAAGTATAAATATTAATTACTACTAATTATATTTTTAAAACTAAATTAATAAAATAATTTTAATTATATAGAAATATATTACTTATACTATTTCTTAAACTACTATAAACTAAGTGGTAATAATACTACTTTTAAACTATTACTCCTCTCTATTTAGTATAAGCCCGCCTATAATATAAATACCTATAGTACCTTTATAATAAATAAAAGTATAAATCTCTTAGTAGTAATACTATAGGCTGTGAGTAATAGAATATTAGTATAGTTACTATAATAATGAGTATATAGGTAGAGTATATACTAGTACTACTATACTTATAGTATATTATATGAAATGCATATACTAACTACTACTATAATTCCTAAGTAGTAAATACTCTATTATAAGTATAATCATTCCACTAGTTTTAACTTAGAATTAATAGTATTTTAGGGGCATAGTTTTAGCCTTCCTTATAAGTCCCAGCCAACTTTGTTACTGCTACATAGTAATACATACTACTTTTAACTTCTCTTTATTTACCTATTCTTCTTTAGAGTCTACTAATCTAGACCTTAAGTAGTATATCTAAGAATATACTATAATAAATTAGTCTTAGTAGGCTAGTACTAAAGCTAAAGTTAATATATAAAAAAGAGTGTTAGTAGCTTTATATACTTATAAATAGTAGTAGTAAAAGTAATAGTAATAGTAGTAATAGTAACTTACTAATAAAGTTAATAATATTATTAACTAAGCCGTTAGTATACTTAGTTCTCTCTCCCTCACCATAAAAGTATTTTTTATTTTATACGCACTACTTATTTTATTAAAATAATATATATATACTATTTACTTTTTACTTTTTATAATTACTATTATAGATTTATTAATAACTTACTTTAAATATAATTAAACTTTATAGTACTAGAACTATAGTTTTATAAGTATTATATAATTTAGTTTTATATAAAAAGCTTTATTACTAGCTATTAATAATATTTACAGAATAGAGTTGCTAGTAATACTAATAAATAATATTTATATATAGATTTATATAATTCTATTAGTTAGTGTCTCGTATAAACTATTCTAAGTATGTACAGTTCATACACTTATTATAATTAGGATTATGTATTTATTAATAACTACTACTATAAGTATAATTTATACTAGTTAAATAGAATATTCTATACTAGGTATAGCTTTTAATAACTTTTAAGGTAGATAATTTAGGTTAATATTCTTAGTATAGTTATTTTTTAAACTAGTTATATAGACTAACTGTTTAATTAAATCCTAATAGGTATGGTATATAAAAAATTTATTTTAAATATTATAGGAATAAGTTTAGAGTATTAAATAATAAAGATAAGGGACGATGATTTTTAAAATAAGGTTAATAGTGTTAAGAAGTAAACTCTAAAGTATTAGACTTAAGAACTTTTTAATATAATAACCCCTATAAGTAAAATTCTCTTTTTTATACTTACTTTTTAAGATTTATATAAAATACTTTAATTTTATATTAATTTAATACTATATAAAGATATTATTATTGAGAAGCTATTAATTAGCTAGAAATATAAAGTAATTATACGCCTACTATATAATTCCTACTAAGTTAAAGTATTACAAGTAATGTTTATATAGTACTTAAAGTAATATAGTGTTTTTTATAAGATCTAGATATAGTTTTTAAATAACTTACTTAGATAAATTTATAAACTATTTTTTTTATTAACTATTTAATACTAATATCCTTACTTAACTATAATTTAAAGGCTTTATTATTATATAAAATAGTTTTAAAGACTTTAGGTGTGGTAATAGATTATAGTAGTGCTAAATACCCCTATAACTTGCTATAGCCTACCTTAAGGCTATTTAGTACTTTTAATTAGGTAATAATAATACTTATATAGTTTAGAACTATAGTAGGGAGTTTCTTTATATATTTATATACTAGTAAGGCTATATTATTTTGTGTAATATGTTCTTTAAGGTATATTATAAAGTTTTTTTTAAGTGGATTAAGGAACGGTTAAAGGATATTTGATACTAGTAGAGAGGCTAAATAACACCTAGGCTGAATTATATTTAGTTAATTAATATATAAAATAAGTTACTCCCCTGGGGTTTTTATATTTATACTAGTATTAATATATATTTTTAGTTTATTTTATAGTTTTATGTTAGTATTTTAATTTATAGTAGTTAGTTAGTTTTAGTTTAGTTTTATAATATTATATTATAGTGTAAGATTATTTTAAAGAGTGTTTAGTTAGATTAAGGAGTTAAAACTGTTTTAGCTATAGGTGCGTAGTTTTATTTTACCTAGGATTATATAAAACTTTTAGTATTTAACTTAGATATTTAAGTCCTAGTTACTTTCTAAGATATTTAACTCTTTAAGAAAAGTATTTATAATGTTAAAGTAAAATTATAGTAGAATTAGCTTTATTAAGTATAGTTAGCTAAATAGTAAGTAAGTATACTACTTATTTAACTTAAGAGATATTATTAATATATTTAAATATACTTTATTTACCTCTAAGCCTAGGGATACTTTAATTTAGATAGTTTAGTAAATTAGATTACTATACTATTTATATTTATACCTTTAATTTAATAGGAGTTTATAGACTTTATATAAGTTTAGAATAACTATTAGATTTAATTATAACTTAGCTGCCTCTATATTATACCTAGTTAGTTATATAAGTTATATTATTATTCTAACCTTAATACAGTACATAACTATATAATACTAGTTAATTAACTAAAGTTATAAGAAATTTTAAGTATCTTTAGTAATACTATAGTTAATCTTAATAGTATCTTATTAGTTATAACTATAGAAGTTTATAATAGTTTTTTATAGGGATAAATATTTATCCTTATAATAATACTTAAAGGGACATTGTAGCTATAGTTTAAAGAGTATATATTTTTATAGGAGTAACTAAAGTATTATATTAACCTTAGTTTTAGCCTAGAGGTTAGGTTTATTTTAGGTATATAAAGTGGTGTTAATTAAGTATAGAATAAGTTAAATAGATAGGGGGTAGATATATATAAAATTAAGGTAAAGGTAGCTTAACGTTTTATGTATTAAGGTTTAATATATATTGTTATTTTAGTAGTAATTACTACTCTATTAATAATAGTATTTATTCTTTAGTATTATTATATGATTTTAATATAAGTGATTATTATAAAGCTAATTATACTATAAGAAATAACTATAATATATATTTGTATATTTATTTCTTAGACTCTATAAGTTTTAAGTATAGTATAAATAAAATTATTATTTAGGTAGTAATTGCTACCTAAATAATAATTTTATTAGTAATTACCTATTAAAAGGAACTAAGTTACCTTTTTTTACCTGTAGAGGGGGGGGGGGGGTATTTAAAGACTTTTTATACTACACAACTTATTATACCCTTTCTTCTCTTAAACTAATATAGTAGTAAAAATATTATTATAGCTGGCTAGCTATAAGGGATGATACTACTTATTAGTTAGTATGTATTAGTTAGTATATATTTATATCTTTATTACTGGTTAATACTTTTACTTTATTATTTATTATCCCTATTGTCCGTTATTTTTATTTATTATATATTAATAATAGAAATATATATAATATAAATATAATTATTATTTAGGTAGTAGTTATTACTTAAATAGTAATTATGTTAGTGTTTTAGGTATTTTTATTAATATTTTTAATTTTTAGTAGATTCCCGTTCCTAGTATTACTTTTTAAGTAGATTTATGACTTTAGTGGTAATTGCTACTAATATTAATATAGGTATTAGGATTTAAATAAAAATATACTATAGTATTTAGGTATTTTAAAAATCTAATATATTAATATAGGTAAAATATAAATACTTAAAACTAATATATTTTTTATTAATTATACTAATAGTTAGTTACTCTTAAACATAGGTATAACTAGAATTATATTTTTAGTACCTATATAATAGAGTCAGCCTTTAATATATAAAATATAATACTAAAACCTATAATATCTATGATTTTTAAACTTTATTACTATTCTATTAAGTGCTTTATTAATAGCTTTTAGGTGCTATACTTAAACGCCTATAAGGAGCTATATAAAGTTATACTCTGTGTACTGTAGTTTTATTTATTTAACTTAACAGTCCTTATTTATTAATATATTACTCTTTAATACACACTTTTTAGTTATAAATAGGGCTAAAGAGTAACTTAATACTTAGGAGTTATATATATAAGTAGTATATAATAGCTAGTTTAGTAATATAATATAAGTTATATATATCCCCTTTTTAACTATATAAGTCTTATAGTAAGTATCCCCTTACTTTTTATTACTATATACTTAATAGAGTATTAAATTAAGGTTTTGTATATAGAAAAGTTAGATTTTATGAGGTACGGCTTAGCTGTTATTATTTATTATTAAATAGATATATAAAAAGTACTAGGGTAGGAGGTAGTTATTAAAAGTTAGGGTACTAATAAACTTTTAAAAAGCACCTTTAATAGTAGCTAAGGGAAGTATTATTAATTATATTATTTAGAAAAATTTCTAGTAATATACTATTTAAATAAAATATAGTAATAAAAGGAGTTTTAGTATTAAACCTAAGTTGTATTAAAATATTTATTAAAAGCTCTTTATTCTTAAGCTCTTTAGAGATAAAAATATCTATTATTATATGTATTTATACGTAGTATAAATTATAGTATTTACTAGTAGTAATATATTTAAGAGGAAGTTTAATATTAAGTAAAATATAGTTAATTATATTATTTGTAAATTACTTAGTTAACTTAGCTTTAGTTAGGTAGATCTATAGAGATCCTAGATATATTATTCTAAGCTGGATTTTATATAATTATTATATAGTATAAACTAGTAAATCTAATTATATTTGTAGCTTAATTGAATAAATCCACTGCTTGACTCGGAGGGTGGTGTGGCTGTAGATGACCTATGGGTTTTGAGACAGTAGGCCTTGTGGGCTGCCGTAGGCACCAGCGAGTTAATTAATTGCATCATTTCTCATCCCGCGGGTTTCAAAGAGCTCGTCCTACCTGGTGTTCTGAATTAGGAAATTATCACCTCGGAATCCGGGGAGCGACGGGGAAGTGGGGAATGTAGAATCTCGCTCGCGGATTGCCCAATCTGAATCGTTTGGGAAAGGCATCTGTTTTTAAGACCAGCCTGGGCACCTGCATCGGTAGGGCTCAGACTTGCCATAAGTAAAGTGAGAAGGACCCGCGGACGTAATATAATATTGGGTGGTTTCCCAGCTTCCTCGTCTTGACCCCGCGGATTCATTGAGACGACCCAGAGTGACTCAGATCATTACTGGCCGCAACTAGCACCTCACACCTCGAACGAGCTATCAACGACCAGCAACCCGTCGAATCGCAAACGATAGAGCCATATGCACATAGATCACGATCTCGGTTTTCTGATACGAAGCGATATAAACGACCAAAATGTCCGGTTCGACACCGCACTGCGCATCCCGAAGTACCGGCGTACAGGCATGGCCGATCAACTCAAACACCAAGCTACCTAGGTAAGTAAGTACAGTCTAAGGCGCCGGGAGCCCTCCTCAAACATAGCCAAGTACCGAGACACCACCGTCCAGATCCTCTTCCTCCATTGCTTCCGCGTCAGCCTCCCCGATAATGCTGAAGTCCTCATCGTCGGCCAGCTCAAAGCGCATCTGCCTCCCACCATAAGTGGCCAAAATGACACGAGGCACCTGAGATGAACCATCGCTCAGACTGTCCAGATCGCCATGTCCTTGCCTGTAGTGCTGGGAAAGGACTGTGTACGTATTGGAGTCGTGCTTCTTCCCCCGGGGACACTTATCCTCCAATGTCTTCTTGGCGTCTTCGCACACATTCTCGATGATCTTCTCTAGGATATGCAGGGTTTTCGGGTCCTCGATGTTTGAGTCCTGGCTCTCGAAGACTCCCGGGAAGCGCCAATTAGGGTAGAGATTGGAGTGCGACTTCCTAACCTGTACTCTGTCCGGGTGTGCATTGAAGTAGTAATGACACAGTCGGCAGGTGGGCTTGCTGCCGCCGATGTACTTCGAATTGCTATAGAAGTCGGCGGGATGTTGCTTTCCCTCTCGGACCAGATACTCATGCACAAGGACCTCAGCATGCACGTATGGCTTGAAGCCCCGGTTGCTGGCCTGCATTTGGATGAAGAAGTCCAGGTCAAACTTCTGCATCTCGTCTGCTAGATCGAGATAAAGCTTCTCATCGGCCTGCTCCAGGTTCATGTTGCATATGATGGACGCCGCCGACAAGTGTGAGGATTTCGCGATTGGCTTCTGGATCGGAGAACTTGATGGAATAGAGATGACTTTGAAGTCTGTGAGGAGTAGCGGTAGTCGATCCTTGACGCTGACTATGACATCCGCTGCCTGACGGAAGGACAGCAGACGCCCGAGGTAGTGTCGCAGCTCGCACCACGTCTCTGAGTTGGCGAACTCGCCGTCTCTAGCGTTCTTCGTGATGGCCTGGTCGATCGGAGTGTTCTTGATGGTCACGATAGCCTTGATGAGCTTCTCACAGTCACTCAGGACTGCACTTCACGTTATTGAAATGACTCTCGTACTAAGGTAAAAGGTAGACTCACACTTGTCTTGGCTTTCCCTCGAAATCGAGTCTCGCGGGAACTCTGCCTTGTCCATGAGTCTCTCGAGCTCGGATTTGAGAACTATGCCCATGTAACACGTCAGTCTCAGTCAGATAAATTGGTGTTCATGGATTCGGTGTCGTCAATCTCTTACCCTCGGGCGCGTTCCGCCGCACGCAGTCTTTGATGCATATCTCAAGGTGGCGTACCAGCTTTTGTAGGTAGAACTGAAGTCGAAGCTGGTTGAAGAGTAGGATTTTCCAGAGCACCTGCTTCATGAGAGGCTTCGGTTTGAGCTTGTCGGGATTGGAACCAACGAAACGAAGAAGATCCTCAATGAACTCCCGGACTTCGCGTAGGTCTGTTTCCGTTCTCTGGTTTGAGCCAAAGACGTACTCAGGGCCGTTGGCGCCTTTGAGGATCGCGAACGAGGTAACAGTCGCGCCGCCACGCTGGTTATCGCAGACTTGTGACAGTTTATCCACGAAGCTGTGGAGGGCCTGGGTATTAGAAACGGTGAATGATTCAACCTCCACCGCCGATGGTTCGGCGAAGACATCGCGTTGGCTTCGGCAAGCCTGCTTGAGCGCGTGCTCGAGGACGATGGGCCCATATAGGAGCTGCTTAGTGCTCGGTTTGGGCGCTTCGGCAACTGTCTTCTCAGTCATTGTGATTGTGCTTGAAGTCTGCGGAAAGATACTCAGAACGGTTTTGCGTTGGGATATCTCAAGGATCGATTGATGGTGATGTGACAGAGATGAGACCAGTAGGTATTTTGAGGAATCAAGGCGACCTCTCGTCTTTAAGGCCAATTAGCCCCTTGCGTGTGATATTCTCCTTTCAAGGACAGTTTGAGCACATCCTGCCACCTCTTCCCATAGAGAGGTAAACCGAGAGAGTGCAGGCAGTAGCCGCCTCCAACGTCAGACCCAGCGTCACACGTAGGTATGCTGCGCCGAACAGGACCCTTCTGCGGGCATCTTCTGGATTCTGTTTGCCTTGCAAAATGCAGGAGGGAACCACATATGCATTGCATGGTATCGCCAATGGTCTGCAAAGCTGATCGGCCGGCCGCCCCAACGAGGGACCGTCCTGCAAAGCCACTCATCGACAACTCGTTATCACCATCACGTATTTCTGGGCCAGATCTCGGGCCGCCATGCAGGCTCAACACTGCCCACACCTCCGGTCAACGAACCCAACGAATGACAACGTGCGATTGAACTCACCGCATCGATTGGAAATTGGAAATAGCGAAAGCTCGTCGTCATGGTTTCGCCTGGAGCACGCCCCGCGCATGTCGGCAAATGGGGGCAGCCAACCAACGCGAAGGGGCATTGCCCGGAAGACGAAGTGGAAAAAGCAATAATCGTTATTCTGAAAATGAATCCAACGGCTATTCATTGCCCCCGCATCTGCTGGAGAAGGTGCTCGAGCGGCTATCGCTTGCACCAACGACATGCGCGAGGCAGAATCTTAAACGTCATGCTTTCTGGGCCCTGTGCAAAGTTGCATGCACCCTGGCTATCCATCCTCCGGCCAAACTCAATAATGAACACTTTTTTCCACTTGTCCTTGATCTTTGCTTCTTTCTCCTTCCATCACATCTGGTGACGAGAACTCCCCAGGGGTTGAGCGAATTCACCCACCCGCCTCGAGCGTGGGCTGGCATCCTACGCAACCCCGCCACGAAGACCGACCAGAACCGACCTTGTATGATATAAGTATTCACCCCAGGGGTATTGAAATCAGGGTGCTCACAACTCATAGCAACCAGGCACGACAGAGGCCTGCGCCTTCGACAATGTCCGCAACCTCCCCAGGCGTTTTCCGAGATGGCGCGCAGGATCCACTGCTGTCGTCCAGCGAAGAGGATGTCGCGGGCTATGAGACACCCAGATCTTCTGCAGAGACCGCTGAAGATCTGGCCGGTGCATCTTTAGCCTTCGACCACGCCTCTGGTCTTTGGAACGACGACGTGGATACGGTGGACCCGTCGCTCTTGCACCTGCAGACCTCAGACGTTGGTGTAGTCGCCGACTCTCAAGCTGTAGCTTCACTGCGACCATAGACGCGGTTAGGTGATATGCTTGGAGAGTTTGTCGGCTACAACAACGGTGAGGTAGGCGTGCAAGAGCCCGGGCCCACGGGATACGCGTCGACCACAGTCTTCGAAGTCAGGACCGCAATCCATGAGGGTCAATCCTTTTCTTCTACTCCAGTACGGACACACGAGCTCCAATGTTCTTCTTCCCCTTCAGCATGCAGCAGACAGACTCCAGCCCCCGAAACCGTCGAGATCCCCAGCCCAGTAACAAAGCCCAGGGTGGGCCCTCGGAGAGAACGAAACAAGACGCCGGTTCCTTGCTCCTATTGCGACAGTCAGTTCCCAAGGAACACCGAACTTCAGTAAGTAGAACCCTCTCTGATATCTCTTCCTGGCTCTCCTCCCGCCTGCCAACAGTGCTGCTCGGCATCCGCTAACTGCCAACTCCGCACAGCAAGCACGTCCGAACCCATCATCGCCCAACGATTCCCTGCCCCGTCGGCACCTGTCCGGGTCTCCTGTTTCCGTACAACAAGGACATGCACCGCCACGTTCGAGATTTTCACAAGCTGTACGCCGCCGACCCTCGCAACAAGATCCCACCGGATGGGGGGCCTTGTACTTACGACGGGTGTACCAAGTACTTCACGCGTCTGTACAATCTCAAACGCCACATCAGGGAAAGACACTTCAACCAGAGGAGATGTTGATCAGCTATCGGGGGTCTAGCTTACACACGTAGTCAATATGCCTGCTCTACTGAATCAAGCATGTGCCCGAAACTTTGCTTCGTCCTGCCTCGGTGCTACTCCTATGTTACTCCTACTTCTCGCAACTGCGCGTACTCGTGCTCGGGGCACTGATGGCTGGCCGAGGTGAAAGTTTCGAGACCTCATCGTTAGGATAATGCTACCAATTCCTCCGGCATCCCCGCGGTGGTGTCTTCGATCCTAGGTGTTTCATATTCAAGCCAGCCTGGGAATGAGGGGTGCCATCCTGCCGTAGTTTCAGCTAAAATCTGACCGTTGGGGTGAATCCCGTGCCCTGTAATGCCTGGATATTCACGAGGCATGAGGGGGCTAACGGACCATGGCAGGTTGGAAATTCTTCAGCTTGTTTTCACCGATTCTGGATGGAATCAATCGCTTGTTACATGGTCCTAGTGCCCAAGACAGACCAACTCCAGGCATCAAGTAAATAGAGCTCAGCAGAGGCATGAGATGAGGGCTCGAGGGCGGTAGCTTGGCCCAAATGTTGCTTGTTCTGATCAAGGCCTTCTTTTAACGAGCCATCTTACAGCTCGCTGACCTATTTCCTAGGTGTTGTGGCCATCGGTAACTGCCTCCTGGGGTCTCACGCGGCTAAGCTTCGTGGTCCAGTTAACTTTCCTATTCCTGTACTACGGCATGTACCAGCCCATGTTGTCAATTACTTTGATACAAGTAGGGCTCAGGCTGGACTTCCGAGAGCGCTCGTGGTGTCGAGAGAGACGTTTCCCCTCGTCAGCCTTACTGGTATTTACCCTGGTCTTTCTTGTTTCCACATGGGCGTTCCTAACAGTGATCATCCCAAGCACACCGGGGTACCACGAGCTGAAGGATCCGGGGAATGTCTTGATGATTTCCCTCCCTATGGCTCTACTTTATTTAGCCTTCGTATGTCTAGACTTGGCAGGCCAGAATGGTTCGTGCTGTGGTTTTGACGTGTCATTCCACTTCGTATCAAAGAGCAGGGATGCTGTAGTTTAACTCGATTTTAGTACTGATCAGTCTGACTCCAGGTCATGAAGTAGACCGTAATTGTTCCAGAGGATTAGTGTAGGCGGAAGGGCAGCTGAAGGCCATTAACACGGCCGAGTGGTATCCCGGCAGCATGTCAGAGCTGCCCCAGCCAACATGCAAGATGTCAACCGAGGGGCTGTGATAGGGTAACGCCATGCAGGTAGCTCCCAGCTCGCCGTCGATTCGTCCACCCAGGCCCAAGACAACACCGGCAGCCCACCGCCGCCCCATGTTCAATGGCATGACAGTGGCGTGCGGTCACAACTTAGGGAAGCCCGGAGGATAAGGTTGTGGGCTCCAGAGGAGGACAGTTCCCCAGATCGACAGATTCCCCTGCAAGCGTCCCGAGGCGGGTGCGTCCAGCGGCAGGGCGTCCCGCCAGCCAAGTCTGCCTATTCCGGGCAGGACAGGAACATAAATATCAAGGAATGCCCCCTTGGACTGCAGGCGATGACGGCTGCATGGCGTCGAACGTTGACGCAGCAGGCACGGCAGTTGCTCTTACACTACAAGAACCGCGACTTATCCCGAGCAGCGAAGCGCAACCGTAGCCACGAATCCTTCCACGCCCGAAACTTGTTGAGCCGATGCTGGACGAGCAACCCATCGATCGGAACCTGCCATGCCCCTTACCATGTCTGCAAGAATCGTATCACCACGACCGGTCATGTCCGACAGAGACAGAGACAGAGACACGAGACATGTCGAAGTCCAGAGACGAAAGATAGCTACCTACTATGAGTACTCAGTATGAGGGGCAGCGAACTCGATAGCGGAGTGTCGGTCTAGTTGAGAAAGGTCCTCAACAGAAAAAGGGGGGTTATGGAGCATGGCCAGGGCTACACGAGAGGGAAAGAAAAGTCTGGCATGCCGCATGACCAAACGCTCGGCCTCTGACAACGTGACGAGCAGAGATTAACTAGACGAGAAAGAAGAAAAAAAAGGTGAGGAAATGAGCGGTAAGTCAGTCCCAAAGAGGAGGGAGTCTGGTAGGTACTTCGTGAAGGCGGGGCTCTTTCCCATCTTCCCCCGGATCGCGGACCCCACCGGAACCCGGCTGTCGGATCCAATTGGCAAGTTCCTATTGGCGCGGGTAAAGTGCTGGATAAATAGGCACAGGACGCTAAAAGTGAGTCCAGGGCCGGCCGGTCTCGCCAGTGCCGTTGCGCACCTATGGCCGCAGGGCGCTCAGTCACTGGGCCCTGATGGTGGGGACAGCGAGAGGTACCGCGATGGATGTAGGTGCTTCAGCGACCTGGTGCCCCTCCAAAGCCTATGACGCGCCTCTGAGCCTCTGATGCTGTTGCCTCCTGCGGTCGTGAGGTTCACCATCAGGCTCGGTGATGGCCGTCCGAATTCTCAGCAAAAGATACACATCAGCCACTCATTAGCAAGCATCATCGCATCAACTTGAGGGACATCTAGAGTGCACACCTGACCGAGTGGTCGAATGTGTGTCTCACTTGCTAGAAGCACAGGCCAAAAGTCTGACAAGAAAAACCACGAAAAACCACAGCTCCAACAGCGCCCCGATATATCACCATCCTTTCGCGATATATCTGACTATTTGACTTCTTTTGGAGCTCGATCTAGATATCTAAGTGCTTACGTACTGGGGTTACCATATGGTAATCTGTTTCGAATGCAATTCGGAGTACTTGATCTCTTCATATGAGACGCGAGAGAGAAGGAGCTCCGGAGTTAGCTGGCAGTCGCGACTTCCATTTTTTCTTCTGTCAACACCCCCACCCCGCACCCACAGCTGCTGCGATACACTGTACCTCCCGCAGCTCCTGCCCCGAGGGGGAAAGTGCCAGACGGAAGTAGAGGTCTCGACCGCCGCTTACAATGGCAAAGTTTGGAAGGGGCCATGGTCTTGGATGAAGGGCCTGGTCGTGCTTGCCGTGGTGGGGGGAAGCTCTTGATGCGCCGCAATGAGACGAGGTGAGGGGCACCTGCCACCTGCTGGGCCGTGGCAGCTATTGACCCGGTGCCTCGGCAACGAGCGCGCATCAAATCCCAACGACGTGGACAGCTCAGCACAGCACCACCACCACCACTACGACAAGAGCATGGAACAGCACACCGCGTAAAACGAGACTCCCTTTCGCCCATCTCCAGCCGGTCCGGTCTCCAGTTCTATTCCCAGCATACCTACACTAGGTCATGGTATAGCATCCACGCTGCATCCACCGCCATCCCTTCCACTCCACGTCCCTCCATCCCCGCCGGGTGCCGCCGTTCTGCGGGCCATTCCCTGTGTCCTAAGGAGGTCGTTGCTATTTAACCCATTGCGCGCCGGACTGCGATACCAGTCGCCGCCCTCGTTCCTCGTTTCTTCCTCCTCCTCACGCTCTTCTCTTTCTTCCGTGTGTTCAACTCTCGATACCCCGTCCGACTTTCAGTTCGTGACAGCTCGCCCTAATTCAGCCTAACCTTCTCGGTGAAACGACCACCGACCGCAAACTCAATTCCCCTAAACAACGACCCCTCACATCCTCTTCACACCTCCAAATCGCCCATCATGGCCGGCACCGAAGGCAAGAGCGTATGTCTCCCTCTCCAGTCGCGAAGATTGACTCTTCCGACCCCTGAAATCCGCGCCAGAAAGCTAACCTGCCGCAGAACCTTTCCTTCATCCTGAACAAGCCCCACGACGTCGAGTTCGCCGAGCGTCCCATCCCCAAGCTCTCCGACCCCCACAATGTTCTTGTCGCTGTCAACTACACGGGTATCTGCGGCTCTGACGTCCACTACTGGGAGCACGGTGCCATCGGTCACTTCGTCGTGAAGGACCCCATGGTCCTTGGCCACGAGTCCGCCGGCACCGTCGTCGAGGTCGGTGACGCCGTCACGACCCTCAAGGTTGGCGACCGCATCGCCCTCGAGCCCGGCTACCCCTGCCGCCGCTGCACCGACTGCCTTGCCGGCCACTACAACCTGTGCCCCGACATGCGCTTCGCCGCCACCCCGCCCTACGACGGCACCCTCACCGGCTTCTGGACCGCCCCCTCCGACTTCTGCTACAAGCTCCCCGACAACGTCTCCCTGCAGGAGGGTGCCCTGATCGAGCCCCTCGCCGTGGCCGTTCACATCACCAAGCAGGCCCGCATCACTCCCGGCTCCAGCGTCGTCGTCATGGGCGCCGGCCCCGTCGGTCTGCTGTGCGCCGCCGTTGCCAAGTCCTTCGGCGCCACCAAGGTCGTCAGCGTCGACATCGTCCAGTCCAAGCTCGACTTCGCCAAGGAGCTCGCCTCCACCCACACCTACCTCTCCCAGCGCGTCTCGGCCGAGGAGAACGCCAAGGCCCTGATCGAGCAGTGCGGCCTCGGTGCCGGAGCCGACGCCGTCATTGACGCCAGCGGCGCCGAGCCCTCCATCCAGACCTCCCTGCACGTCGTCCGCATGGGCGGCACCTACGTCCAGGGCGGCATGGGCAAGTCCGACATCAACTTCCCCATCATGGCCCTGTGCCTCAAGGAGGTCACCGCCCGCGGCAGCTTCCGCTACGGCCCCGGCGACTACAAGCTGGCCATCGACCTCGTCGCCAACGGCAGCGTCAACGTCAAGAAGCTCATCACCGGCATCGTCAGCTTCAAGCAGGCCGAGGAGGCCTTCAAGAAGGTCAAGGAGGGCCAGGTCATCAAGATCCTCATCGCCGGCCCCAACGAGAAGGTCGACGCCGAGCTCAGCACCTCCGTCGACCCCGCCAAGGCCGCCGCGAACGGCTCCCAGGGCGGCTGCTGCTAGAGGGCAGGACGAGAAAAGAACAAATAAAAGTGATTACGGCGAGCGGATGTTGAAAAGTGGGCGTCTAGGCGGGGTTGGCGATCTATTTTACGGCGCATGCAGCATGTATGGGATTCATGACGGCAAGGAAGTGTGTACTGGTATATGAAATGGCCATTTATTGTTATCGATGTCTATCTAATACGGGAATTCGAATCCGTCCAAGTGTTTATCATCCAAGCCTCGGTCTCATGTGGTGCCATTCCTTCGACTAAATAACAGCCGCAGGCATGCTAGGGTGGGCGAACCACACGCACAACGGCAGTGATGGTCGGCCGTCACGGGAGCGATCACCAGGTCACCATGCGCGAGGCTTCTGCGTGGCTGTTGATGTGCCGTCTGCAGCTTAAACTGACACGTTCCATCCGATGCAGGAGCCAGAGCCACAGACGGGCAACGCTCTCCACAACGCTGCTATCCCAAAGCCGGAGGGGAGGGCGCCTAAACACGGCAGAAACAAACGAGAGACAGGGTTTCGAGCTCGAGGCTCCGCCCTCTCCCGCTCAGCTGAAGACGCCACACCACACACTAGCGATCTCGGGCATCACCTCACAGGCCCGAACCGGCCTAGCCCGGACGCCCGGGAGCCCAGCCCCACTCGTTCCGCTCTCTGCCCCCGGCCCGCGCGGAATCAACGTTGGCTGCCCAGGTCCTGGTCTGATATCCACCCGCGCAGGCTGCCGTCCACCAAACTCGCGATGCCTTCCCAGCGCGGACAAGTCGCGGACGAGTCATCGAGGCCACGCCCTGCCACGACGACATCGTGTCAACCGTGCATGATGGGCTGAACGACGCTCGCGAGGCAGTCCAATCCATCCCCTCGCTCACGACCACGGGAACCCACAGTCGGGCTTTCTTCTGCCTCTCCGATCGGCGGAAACAAGCCTCTGTCTGCCCTGCGGTCTCATGCTAGGGCCTCACTACCTGGTCTCGTAGCGCCGCGAGCGGCTGGAAAAAGGGACCCTGCATGAGGACGACGCCGTCGAGGCAAGGAGAGTCAGTCGATGAGGGCGGGCGGGCTGAGACTGTCTATCATCCGGGCTGAGGTCTCTCCCTTCTTGACTCACGCCCATTCCCGAGGCTCGCGCGTCTCAGGCATAAGTATGCCTCCCCTCCCTCGCGCAAGCCACGGAGCTTCCGTCTCTCTCGTTCAGCTCTCGTGATACCTCCGAAGAAACACCAGGAACAAGTCTCAAGCCAGCCGTTGAAACGTCGACAAAACGCCTGCAAGATGGACACCCAGCCGCAGCCGCAGCCTCACCCGCAGCCACACGCCGCACCCGCCGCCAATGTCATATCGACGCCACCGTGGATGCTCGGCCTCCGCGCCGCGCAGTTCCTCCTCGCCATCATCATCCTCGGCCTCGCGGGCTCGATAATCCACTGGGTCTACCTGGACGAACTCGGCTTCGCCGTCGCAGTGGTAACACCCCCCTCCCCTCTCCTTTCCCCCATACAGCCTGGCTAAGACAAAGACCAGTCCCTCTTCACATGGATCATCGTCGCCTACGCCCTCCTGACCGAGAAGCTCACCGCCCTCCGCAGGGGGTACAACGCCTACGCCGTCCTCGCGCTAGACCTCTTCCTCGCGATCCTCTGGCTCGCGGCCATGGGCTCCTCCGCCGCGCGGCGCGCGCAGTTCGTCGTCCCCGTCAACGCGTCCTGCACGTCCGACGGGTCCGCCGTCAACTCGGGGACGTGCAGCATCTACCGGCGCGGGGTGGTGGTCGTCATGGGCAAGGGCGCGCTGGCCATGTTCGCTGCCGTCGCGGGGCTTTCGGCGCTGGAGTTTATTGCGTTCGTTGTGACGTTCGTGTGGACTCTGGTCAGGTTCCTGAAGGGCAGGAAGCAGGCAGGCGGCGGTGGTTCGGGGGCGAGGGCGGAGCAGGGGGAGATTCAGATGGAGGCCAAGCAGCCTCTTTACTCGCAGACGACGGCGTACCCGGAGACACAGTCGCAGTATCCGGCTCAGTCGTATACGCCTGCTCCCCCGCGGCAGGAGTATCACCAGCAGCAGCAGTATCAGGAGATGCCTGGCCAACAGCAGCCGCAGCAGCAGTTCACACAACCTCAGGCGGGGTATGAGCAGCAGCAATATCAACAGTACCAGCAGTACCAGCAGCATCCCCAGGCACCGGGGCAGCCGTACAGCCCGTCGCCCGTCTCGCCGGCCAACTCGCCGCCGCCTCAACAAGGATACACCGGCTACCCGCCTCAGGAGTTGCGCTGAGGATTTGACGAGAAAGGGACGATGAATGCTCAGATACCATCACGAGGTCGCAAGCCAGGTCATGTACAGATTAAATTTTCCAATGATACCTAGACGTTTCTCATTAATGCCAATACCCTTCCTCAACGTCCTGGATAACGCCTAGTTAAGCATGCCCAGGTACCGCGTCTCGATCTTGGTGTCCTTGCTCGCGCCCTTGACCCCGATGGACACCGTCTCGCCCGGCACAATGTCGATGAGGTTGTCGCTGAACACCACCGCATCGTCCTCGCACTCCAGCGCGACGCCCTTGACGGGGACCTCGGCGCTGACGAGCACCGCCGACCCGTCCTCGGCCAGCTCCGCCTTGAGCGTCTTGGGCTTCTGCAGGTGCAGGTACTTGAGCGGCTCGGGCCAGTTGATGTACCTCGCTAGCTGCTTGCCGTCCTGCACCAGGTACGCCGCGACGACGGTCTTGGCGTGGTCGCCCTTCTGCTTCTCGGGCACCTCGAAGGCGGCGATCTCGGTGGACCTGTTCTCGGGGAGGACGAGCCCGGAGGCGACAGTCTCCGAGTATGTCTCCTCGCCCGTCTCGACATCCCAGGCCTTGATGACGCAGTCGACGGTGAGGTCCTCGAGCTGCAGGTTCGAGCCCCAGACCTCGATCTGGTGCTTCGTGACGACGTCGACGCGGGTGTACTTGTCGCGGGGGTGCTTGTGCTCGCGGCGGGTGATGCCGATGGACAGGGGCGCCATCTCGCGCTTGACGGTGTAGTAGGCGTGCTTCGGGCGGAGGTAGTAGTCGCAGATGGCCCACGAGGTGACGGGCCAGCAGTCGTTGATCTGCCAGACGAGGGCGCCGCCGCAGTACTCGCGGCCGGGGCCCTTCCACTGGCGCTTCCAGAGCCGGTAGGCGGAGGCGAGGCACTCGGCCTGCATGAGCTGCGTGCAGTAGACGAAGTGCTCGAGGGGGTCCGGAGCGTAGCGGAAGTTCTCGACGAGGTAGAGGGCGATGCGGCGCTCGTGGCCGTCGGCCTTGTTGTGGAAGTCGACGGTCGAGGACTGCGGGTAGCGGTCCGGGTCGTCCTTGCCGAGGGGCAGGAAGGCGTCGATGGTCTTGACCGAGGGGAAGGCCTCCATGCCGAACTCGGAGACGAAGCGGCCGACGAGCTTGTCGAAGTTCTGGTACTTCTCCTGCGTGCCGTGCCAGACGTTCCACTGGTGCAGGTCGCCGACGGTGGGGTCCCTGGTGTTGTCGCCGCTCCAGGGGCTGCCAAAGTGGTAGAAGGTATCCGGGATGAGGTCCTTGCAGGCGTCGACGAGGACCTTCTCGTAGATGTAGCGCGCGGGGAAGTCCGTCTTGAGCCAGCTCTCGGCGTCCTTGTTGGCGAGGTCGTACGTCAGGTTCTCGCTCTCGGCGTACTGGTAGTCCTCGTTGTTGCCGGCCCAGATGACGATGGAAGGGTGGTGGCGGAGCATCTTGACGTTCTCGCGGGCCTCGCGGTCGATGGACTGCAGCAGCTTCGGCCAGGCCGGGTAGTTGCCGCAGCCGAACATGAAGTCCTGCCAGACGAGGATGCCGAGCTCGTCACAGGCGTCGTAGAAGGCCTGCTCCTCGTAGATGCCGCCGCCCCAGACGCGCACCATGAACTGGTTGCCGTCGGCCAGCAGACGGATCCAGTCGTAGTAGCGCTCCTTGCTGATGCGGGGGATGAAGTTGTCAGCGGGGATCCAGTCGCTGCCGCCGCAGAAGATGGGCACGTTGTTGACCTGGAAGAAGAAGGACGTGCCGGGCTGCTCCTTGAGAGCGCGCTGGACCAGCTCGACCTTGCGGATTCCCATCTTCTTGGACAGCGTGTCGACTTCCTCGTCGCCGTCCACGAGGGTCGCAGTCACGGTGTAGAGGGGCTGTTTGCCGTAGCGGACGGGGTACCACAGCGCGGGGTCCTGGATCTGGAAGGTGGCGGCGACGTCCGAGTCGGCCTCGGCGGTAACCGTCTCGGAGACAACAGACTTGCCATCGATCGAGACGTCGAAGCGCACCTTGGACGCCTTGCCCTCAGTGGTGGCGTGGGCGACGACCTTGGCGCTCTTGAGGGAGTCGTCGACAGTGGTCTCGAAGTAGAGGTCGGACAGGCGGGACTCGTAGATCTCGAGGTTGATGGGCCTCCAGGGGCCGCAGGTGAGCAGGGTCGGGCCCCAATCCCAGCCCTGTCCGTTCTTGTTAGCGAGCACTCCAACAAGCATCACGAGAGACTCATACCCAGTGGTATTGGGCTTTCCGGACGGCCAGCCTCGAGTTGTCGCCGTTCCAGCATCCCCACTTGTGTTCGGGGTACTTCTCGACCAGCTTCCAGCCGCGCAGGTAGGCGCTGTCAAAGGTGATGACGAGCTCGTTGTCGCCGTCCTTGCGCAGGACCTTGGTGACGTCGACGCGCTCGGGGGTGAACATGTTGTCCGTCTCGAGGATGGTCTCGCCGTTCAGGACGACGGTGGCAAAGGTGTCGAGGCCGTCAAAGGCGAGGACGGCCTTCGCGCCCTCAGGCACAGCCGCGGAGGCGAAGGTGGTCTTGTAGAGCCATTGCCTCTCGCCGATCCACTGGACGTCGAGCTCGTTCTTGCCGATGAAGGGGTCGGGGATGACGCCGTGGTGGATCAGGTCGAGATGGACGTTGGTCGGGAACTGGCTGACCGCAAGGAGCTCGCTGTCTTCCTTGTCGGCCTGCTTGAACTGCCAGTTCTTGTCGATCGGGACCACGGTCCGGGGAGCCATGGTTTGAGGCGGGTTAGAACTGGAGCTGGAACGTGTGTAAGCAGCGCTGGAGCTGTGCGGCAAGCTCGAATGGAGGCGCATGGGGGGTGAGGAGAGGAGATTGACGAATTCTGAGGAATCAATTGAGACGAATACAAGCTGGAGACTTACGGACAATATATAGGGAGATTAGACGGCGCTGCTGCGCGAGGTGCGACGAGATGAAGCTGGACGGGTTCGAGCACCGAGCGTCGGTGCCCCGCGGAGGATGGCGGGGTTCGTGAGGTGCAGGTAAGGTGCCAGGGGAAGGAACCAGGTCAGGCCAGGCAAGGCAGGTACCTGAGGGGCAGAGGAGGGGCAACTAGAGTACCTGAGTACCTACGCTGGTAGCGTATCAATGGATTCTTCTCGGTGAGAGATGAAATACACGCCAGGCACAGAGATCTGGGGTGTGATAGAAGATAGAAGATGGGAGTGATTGTCCAGTTTGCAAGCTACTCAAACTGACCTGGATCGTCTGAACGCGAGAAAAAGCCAGGAGGATGTGCCCGTCCTCATATACTCCCGTGAGCTCTCTTCTCGGCTTCACACACTTCCTCTCTCTCCACCTCGCATCACCTCATGCCTTGTCCTGACAGAGCAGAGCGTGTACCTCACGTAACCTTGCCTTGGATTCCAGGGATGTAGGATCATCGCCGCGGTTCAGGGATCAGGAGGTGCGTTTGTCTGTTCTGAACGACGGGACGACATCCGCCGAGATGCATCTCGTCCACCCAGCAATTGTCATACACTACTCCTTCTCCCCCACACACCATGCGGAACGAGTGACGCCTCTTTTCTCCAACGGCCTCGCGCATACATGGTATTGTCCGCCGTAGAATTACCATGGAATAGTTATGGTGGACGAGGGCTGTAGTGTTACATCCCTTGGATAAATCCGGCGTGCCTGCGGACGGGCTGCATCTAGAAGGCCACACGCCGAGGCACTGCAGGATCCAGGGCACATAGCGGTGATCCTTAGACCTCTTGCTGTTCTTCGTGATCCAATCTCGACCGTGATCCAAGACCAAAGCCCCAAGACCAAGACGGCGCAGTCGAGGGCAGGTAGCTCACACGCGCGTCCCCCAGGCAACTTGGCACCAACGTCTCCCCATTCGATTCCTCGTCCCAAAGGCTACACGGCATCTCATCCCATTCGAAGACCGCCGTCCCGGG
Source organism: Colletotrichum brevisporum (assembly GCA_030770045.1). Lineage (NCBI taxonomy): Eukaryota > Fungi > Ascomycota > Sordariomycetes > Glomerellales > Glomerellaceae > Colletotrichum > Colletotrichum brevisporum. The sequence continues at coordinate 294,279 of JAUGSI010000002.1, forward strand.
ACGCAAAAGTCTCGCCATCCGGGGATATAAATCACCACCTCACCTCCAGAGTGGGGGAAGCTCCAGCCTTTTTTTTTGGGGTAAAGGTGACGAGCTTCCCCCATAGTGTCTTCAAAACCCCCTGCTCCCCTCGGTGGGGTCCTGTCACGGAGGGACGTCTTCCGCTTTCCCCTTCGGGACTGGCGTCATTCTCGGGTATCCACCTCCCTCTCGCCTGTGGGAGGTACTTACTTACGGCTAGGTACAACTCTCCGATGCGATCGCGACGCTGCCAATGTCCCGAGGATTGTTGCATGCTCTGTAGTGTAGCCTCACGACGACTCTGACGACCCGCAGAACCTGCAACTTCTGTCACCGACACTGCGTTGTTACTGACAAATCGCCAGAGAACAATTCCAGCTGTGGTGCCACTCTGCACCTCGCCGCTTCCAATATCCTAGTCCTGCTTCCCACGCCTCTCGTTCTTGTGGACTTCCGCCCCATGGCCAGTGAGGCGGATGCATTCCCGCCGAGGACAAGGGAGCCGGCCGGGCCTGATATCACCTCTCCTAGACATCATGGAGGCCGACGCTCCGTCTCTCTGCGTTGATCTTCCTGCTTACTGACGCCGGTCGGATCATTCACATGAAACCAGATGAACCGGGGAGGCCGGAGACTGGGGACCTCGTCGGCTCCAACAACGACTCCCAACACCGACTACGCAACATCTGGTCCGTCTGCCGAAAATCTCAAAGGTGTCATTAATGTATGTAAGGTAGGTGTAGACAAGTGTATGTGTGCGGCCAGCCCCGACCTGGGAACGAGGTATCTATCCCGAAACGCCAGCCCGACTTCGACGCGGTGGGCAAATCATATCCCGACAGCAACAGCAAGAGCAACAGCAGCAGCAACAGCATGTCTCCGACTCCCGGCCCGGCTGCGTGGCAACAAAAGACCGTCTCCCGGAAACTCCTCGCAAAACTCCCCAAGTCCAAGCCCACAAAAGAAACATAGAATCCGCAGCCCCGGCCGTGTGTGTCGTGTCCGTCTACCGTATGCGTCTCTCTCCGGCGGCCAGCACTAGCAGCAGTTCCCGCCTCTGCGCCGGTTCGACAGCGTAAACACCTCCTCCCAGTCGCGCAGCCCCCAGTTGCCGCCGCTCCGGGTGTTCCGCCTGCCCTTCCGCCGCCTCACGCTGCCCGACTCGTCCAGCGTCGCGCCCGTCATGCCCGTCATGGAGCTCTTGATGCTCGCCCCGTCGCTGGCGCCCGCGTTCCAGCCCCCGCCGTACGCGTCGCCGTACTGGATCCCGCTCATCGGGTCGTCCGGGTCGATGTCGCCGAGCTCGATCTTGGTCAGGATCATGCGCGCGAGCCTCGCAAAGATCTCATCCACGTTCTCGCCGTTGAGCGCGCTCGCCTCCATGGTCACGGGTATGCTCACCCTGCTCGCCCACTGGTTCGCGTCCGCGTTACTGACCTCGCGGCCCTCGGGCGCCTCCGTCGCCTTCTGCTGCGTGCCGAGCGACGGCAGGCTCGTACCGGCCGAACCGTTCGTGAAGTAGGACATGGAGCCGACGCTGCTCGGGGTCGGGGGCGGCAGGCTGGTGTCGACGAGCTGGTCCGAGGCGAGGTCGAGCTTATTGCCGACGAGGAGGCAGGACAGGTTCGGCGAGGCCAGCGCCCGGGCGTCGTTGAGGAACGGCTGCAGCCCGCGGAAGCTGCTGTGGGATGTAACATCGTAGACGAGGATGGCGCCGGCGGCGCCTCGGTAGTACGATCGCGAGACGGAGCGGAACCGCTCGGTGCCGGCGGTGTCCCAGAGCTGTGATCCCCCCAACCGTTAGCTTATCTCTTCTCTTAATTCCGCAGTATCCGAGGGTTCGTCGTCGTGGAGAGGAAGCGCATACCTGCAACTTGATGCGTTTCCGGCGGGCGCCGGTGCCGACCTTGATGATTTTGCTCGCAAACTCGACGCCGATGGTCTGTGACGATAAGACGCGCCACTCATTCTTGACGAAGCGGTGCAGCAGGCAAGATCTGTGTTCGCGGGGCGAGCGTCAGCCATGTTCTATCGTCGGGGTGCGCGACGTCGGGGTTTGGTTGCTCGCGTGCTCTCTCGGGGGCGGTGGGTGCCACTCACTTTCCGGTCCCGCTCGGTCCTAGGAGGATGATCTTGGCCAGGTAGTCGTACATGCTGCCCAGCTCCTGCGCGCCGTCTTGTCAGCATTTCCCGTTCCCAGCTCGTGCGGTCGGTATGCGACTGACCTGCTGGCCGGCGGTGCCGTCGCTCTCCTCGCTGGCGGCGCTGGAGCGACGCGGTCTCGTCATCGTATCGTGGGCGTGGCGGGCTGTTATTCGTATTGGCGGTGACGGGCAAAAAGTCGGGTGACGGCGCTGCGATAAGAAACGGTCGGTATCGTGGGGGTTTGTCGTTTGTTTGTAAGCAGGAAACACAGCAGCAAAAAGCAGATGCAAAGCAGATGGAAAAAGGTCAGCGCTGGCGGCCTGAAAGCTGGCGACGACGTTGAGGTCGCAACGAGCAAAACAGCCCTATGTTTCGGGATTGAGCAAGGTGGCGGGCGGATGATGTGCTGCGAGGATGAAGTGCAGGTGCAGTTGCAGGTGTGAAGAAATGATGTCGGGACGGGTGTGTGAGGTGTACGTTGTTGGTGGTGGTATTCTTGGAACACACAGCAATGACAATGACAACACCGCCCACCACCACCACCGCCGCCAACAGCGCCTGTGACATGGGACGGTCGGTGAGGTGGGCCGCTGCTGCGACTGGAAGGTCCACTGGCCGCCGATACGCGGGAGGCTCGAGCCCTGCCCAAAGCCTGAAGCACCTGGTCTCCAGGGAGGCACGCTGTTCACTCCCTCGCTGGACGGCCCTTATCGGCCTTATCGCAGGAGCCACACTCGCTGATAACGCACCTCGACCTCCACCACGAGACCCAAACACCACGGCGACGGGGCGATGGCACAGCGGTACGTACCCACCCGCCCCTCCACCAGTGACCTAGGTACCCAGGTACGTGGGTACCTACCACTGTACGGATACGGAGTAGGTAATAGCTGCCAGCTCGCTGTTCCTGCCTCCCCGTGGCTGCCAGCACACCGAATGGCCGCAGTGCCGAGGTTTGACATCACCGGGCTACATAGTACCTAGGTAGGTAGGTGCCGAGCTTCAGGGCCGACGCCGCTGTAAGCCTCACCTAAATTCTACCTCCCTGGACGCCCCCAACCCATCGCTGCGTCACAGAACATGTGAAGGAAGCTGCATAATCTTTTTTGACTTTGTTTAATCTATTCGCAGACATCTGTCGTCATGAAGATTGAGGGCCGTACGTTTATCATTTCGGGCGGGTAAGTCGAGCTGTCGCGATCACATGCCAAAACACCACCCAATTTCACCAACCAACGACGGACAATGCTGACTTGCATCCCGTGACAGCGCCTCCGGCCTGGGACAGGCCTGCGTCGAGGACTTGTGCAGGAACGGCGGTAACGTGTCCATCCTGGACATGAACGAGGACCTCGGAAACGAGCTGGTCGCGAAGCTGGGCTCCTCGGCCAAGTTCTTCGTCTGCGACGTCCTCGACACCAAGAGCATCGAGGCCGCCGTCAAGGGCACCGCCGAGTGGGTGAAGCAGACCGGCAAGCCCATCGGCGGCGTCATCCCGGCCGCCGGCGTCGGGAATCCCGCGACCGTAAGCTTCTTTCTTCCTCTCTATGCCTTCAGCCCGCTGACGCCCCCAGATCCTCGACCGCGACGGCAACCCCTTCAGCCTCGACAGCTGGGACTTCGTCCTCAACATCAACCTCCGCGGCACCATCGACCTCGTCCGCCAGTCCCTCGCCCTCATGGCCAAAGACCCCCCCTCTGCCCCGGACGGCGAGCGCGGCGTCGTGATCATGGTCGCCTCCTCGGCCGCCTTCGACGGCCAGAAGGGCCAGGTCGCCTACGCCGCGAGCAAGGGCGCCGTCGCCGCCATGACGCTGCCCATGACGCGCGACCTCGCCCGCTTCGGCATCCGCGTCGTCACCATCGCCCCGAGCCTGTTCGAGTCGCGCATGACGGCCGTCATGTCCGACAAGGTGCGCGCCAGCCTCGAGCGCGCCATGGAGTTCCCCGTGAGGGCGGGCCGGCCCGAGGAGTTTGCGGCGCTGGCGAGGCATGCGATCGAGAATGTGATGCTGAACGGCACGGTGCTGCGGTTGGATGGCGGGATGAGGATGCCGAGCAAGATGTAACGTCGAATTTGGTGCGTTTAGTTGGCAATGGCATTGTTACCGCGTTGTTCGTATATGTTTTTGAGTAGGTGCCTCTCACCAGGACAAAGGAACGGTCAAGGCCATGTGGTGGAACTCCTGAGATTGGCTCAAAACAGAGTGATATGAGGTGGATGGTGGTTTTCGTTCCTTGGCTGCTAGCTACTCGTACCCATTCCAAGCAGACAAGGGCACGTCGCACATCCGGTGCTCAATGTGATACCTGTCCACCGGTCTGACCCTGTTACTCCCTTCATGCCAATGGTTGACGCATCCCGATGACTCCCACGGAAACTTGTCGAGAGCCCTGCGGCAGAACGCACCCTGGATCTGGACGATGCGTCCTTCCTTATTAACGATGTGGTGGGCAAGCACCCATGTGCCATACTTGAACGTCGGGAAGGAGGCGGTTTTCAAGTTGGGGCAACTTTTTAAAAGTACCCTAGCGGTTCGGGTGGCTTTGGACAGCCTGTAGCCGTCGTGAAAGTAACGCAGGAGGTCGCGATGGTGAATGGGGCTAAAGGCCTTCCATGATCCCGCTTCACTGACCCACAAGTCCTCCAGGTTGGGAAATTTCTGGAGCGCATCTACGAGATCCTTGATTGCCCCGTGTTAGTATCTCCCGAAACTCTTCGACTCGGAAAAGGGCAAACCTACCGCCATTGTTAACCCTGTTCTCAGCGACCAAACGAGGGTAAGGTGGCGGATGGACGGGAGAATTTCAGCTATCTCGTACACGTCCTCTGGAGTCCAGTGATCCTTGAACAACTCGACAGCACGCAAGTCAAGTTGGCCCGCCTGGCCGATAATACCCTGCGACTCCCTCGGCGCACCTTCGAGCTCGATGCTTAGCATCTTGAGTCCGGGACTCATAGCGGGGATTCCAGTAGGTGCGACTTCCGGCGTCCAGCTGTGGTATATCAACCCTTTGAGGGTCGGCAAGCGCACCCGCTCCACGACCTTCTGAAACAACTTCTCCAAGGAGAAGAGGCGCTCTCTAGGGTCGCTTTCCAATGTGACGCAGAGATACGCAAGATTAGGCATGTTGCTGAGGACATATACCAGCAGGTGGGAGTTGGTGGCGTTGTAGGCATCCAGGCGCACCCCTTCTTGCTCTTTAGCCTCGCGGCTAGAAGCAAGGATGTTGAGGGATCTGTCTCCGATTATTATCCCGCTCCTGATTGTGGAGAGATACATACTCGATGGAAGCAAGTATGGCAGGGTTCAGTGCGATAGCCACGAGGGAGTCATGAAGTGCGACCTCGCCCCTGTTCCCCTTCTTGAGGTGCTGAAAGAGAAGAGGGGTAGCCATGCCTCTCAGCCATTTGTCGACAAGGGAAATCTGCCAAAGTGCACTTCTCTCCCCCCACTGATACTCAGAAGACGATCTCTTACAGAGCATAAGGATGTTGTGGACGACTTCATTGGGGAGGGTGGCGAGTTGTGGCATGGCGGACACGGGGTGCTCTGATGTACTAGAGTCGTCGAGATTGAGAAGATGTATTTGATGCCCTGTTTGAATCTCAAGTAAGAGGATTGTGTTAAGTGAGTGAACCTTTTGGGTGAGGAAAGAGGAGGAAAGTTTGAGAAGAGAGAATGAGAACGTTGAGGGTGGAGGAAAAGAAGAGTCCCAAATGCGAAGATGTGGCTAGGTGAGAATGGACTGAGTGACGAGGAGGGCACCTACCCAAGTATCTATGGGTAGGCAGAAAAGAAAAAGGCAACCCTATGGAAACTTCATTACAAAGAAGGAAGGAGCAGGATGGATTGATTCTTTTTTTCTTTTCCTTTTTTTCTCTTTTTATTGACTTGCCTCTCTGTTTGACCCTGCTTCCTGCCTTTCTTGTCCTTTCTTGTATTGCCCCCTACCTAGGTAGGCGGTCAAGATCAAAGCAGCTTTTGAAGTCTGCCTGAGACAGGTGAAAAGCCTAGCTGGATACTGGAGTATCCTGCTGTTGGATTACTCGTAGGGTAATTGATCGATCCATACGGGGGTCAGTAATTAAGGGTAAAAAGTCGATAACTACCTAGGTAGTCAAGGTTGGAGATGCCTGGGCGCCAGCCTAGATATGACCCCGAGGGGCACGTGACCCACTGAGGTTTAGCTCCGCTGAGCGCCGTGGGGCGCTCAGGCCACTGCGCGCCACGGTGGCTGACGGCGCAGTGGCTGTTGCAACACCTGCCTACCTCTTGAACCTTCAATATTAGAAAGTTTCTACTGCTTGTTTCCTCTTTGGATCTAACATAAGAGGCCAAAGTCCAGTTGAAACATGATTATGGACTCTGGGGCAGTGATTCCAGCCATATTGGTTTGGGCCGTTGGTCAAAGTAGTTGGCAACCGGGCTCCGGGTCACATCTGCCATTTCAAGCAGGCACTTCAGCGCAGGCCAACAGCAATACAAGAATGACAATAATGGACGGGCTAAGATGTGATGAATAACTCTTTTTTTAATTATGTGCAACGTAGGCACTTGTCTAGCTAAATAGTTTAGGACAACCAGTCGGCACAACCAACTGCCGCCGAGGGGGGGAATCATTTGACGCGGGAAATCATTACAACCAAATGAGCATGGGCACGTTCAACCATTTTCCATGTACATTATAATGTAGAAGAAAGTCAAGGGAGCTGGCACCGGAACACGCCGCCGAGATTACAAGGGACTGAGGAGGTGGAGGGAGTAAAACAGCATCGCTCTCGGGCTCAGACCTTCTCCTGGACGACGGGGCGGTGGGCCTCCTCGTCCTGCTGGGCGGCGGTGGGCTGGTTGCTGCCGATGAACTTGGTCTTCTTGAGCTGGTTGAGGTGGTCCTCCTCGCCGTCGAGGTGCTTGAAGCAGAACCAGAAGGCGATGCCGCCGACGAGAGCGATGATGGCGACGGAGGCGTAGTTCCAGACGAGAAGGGGGTCGGCGGACAGAGGGGTCCAGGCCTGGCCGACGGCGGCGGACACGGCGGACATGGCCAAGTTGACGGACATGACGAGCGACTTCATGTTCTCGGGGGCCTTGGAGAAGGCGTACTCGTACGAGGTGACGTTGGTGAAGATCTCGGCGAGACCGATGAGGACGTAGGGCAGGCACTGGGCCCAGACGTTGATGTCGGCGGGACCGGGCTCGCAGATGGTGGCGTACTCCTTGCAGGGGGACTTCTGGTAGATGAAGTGCTGCATGACGGTGGCGGCGACCATGGCGGCAGCGGCGAAGAAGAAACCCGAGGTCATGCGCTTGATGGGGGTGAAGTTGAAGCCCATCTTGCGGAAGCCAGGGTAGACGAGGTGGTCCAGGATGGGGATCATGATGATGATGGAGAGGGGGTTGAGGTTCTGGATGACGTCGTTGGGGGCGCCGTTGAGGACCATGGAGCCGGCCTGGGAGGTCAGGTTGTTGGTCATCTGGTTGTAGGCGAGGAAGAAGACGGGCAGGAACAGGAAGACCTTGCAGGCCTTGAGGCCACGGCGGCACTCGTCGACCCAGGCGTCGTCGTAGGTGAGCCACGCAGGGCGCTCGGCGACGGGGACGTTGCTGGGCTTGGCAGCGTCCCACTGGATCTTGGTGATGCCGCCGGAGCGCTTGCGGGCGAAGTTGGCCATCTGCAGGAACTTCTGGAGGACGGAGCCGGTGGGCGGGGTGAGGTGGTAGTTCTTCTTGCTGAGGCCGAGGACGAGGGGGGCGAAGAGGAAGAGGACGGTGGGCAGGAAGAAGGCGAGCCAGAAGCTGTGGTACTTCTCGACGAAGACCATGGAGATCTGACCGGTGACGGCGCCGACGTTGATGGCGAAGTAGAACCACAGGAAGATGCGGGTGTTGGTGACGGCCGGGTCGACGATGACGCGCTCGCCGTTCTGGACGACAACGCGCATGCGGGTGTCCTTGTTCTGCTCGGCCAGCAAGGGGGAGATGTTGGCCTTGAAGAGACCGGTACCGGTGCAGAGAGTGAAGAGGCCGATGAAGAAGGGCGCGAAGGCAGTGCTACCCTTTTCGAGGACCGCGGGAGCGGCGGCGACGGTCAAGATGATGTGGGCGACGGTCGAGACGACGATGGCGATGTGGATGACCCAGTAACGACCAAACTTGGCGTCGGCCAGCCAGGCACTGGAGAAAGAGTCAGCCATATGTTCCCAATCTATTGGGTATTCTTCCGCCCGTGACAGACTTACCCGAACAAAGGCGTGATGTAGGCCCAGAACTGGTTAACCAGAGAAACACCCTGGCCGGCCCTCTGGCCCATGTTGAGGGCGCCGGGGATGCGGTCGTCGTAGGAGGCGCCGGTCTTGGAGCCAGCGGGCAGAGGACGGATGACGAAGTTGGTGTAGAGGACGGAAGAACCGTAGTAGGAGAAGCGCTCGCACAGCTCGGCAAAGGCGATGGTGTACATGCTCCATTGGATGGGACCGGAGATGCGACGAAGGGTGTGAAGCTCCTCCTCGGTGGGCTTGTCGGGGTAGTCGTCTTCGTCCGACTTGGAGTCGTAGTGCTCGTCGGTCGGAGGCGCGGCGGCGGCCCTGACGTCGAACGAGCCGCGGCCGGTCTCGATCTCCTTGTCGGTGCCTTGGAAGGCGGCCGAGGGAACGTGAGCCTTGGCCAGGACATCGTCCTGGGCACCCCCGAGGTTGCTCATGATGAGGTTTGGGGGGGAAAGAGGTTTCCGGTAAGGGAAACGAGGAAGATCCCCGAATTAACGATTAGACTCGCGAAGGAGGCGGGGTAGGAAAGACACGAGTTAACGAGTCTTTCTAGTTTCGTGACAGCAGATTGGCGGGTAGAACCTGAACTGTTTGGGCCTCTGAGATGAAGGGCTGCTGATCGCGAGGAGGGGAAGGGGAAAGGGGGAGGACCATCGGACGGAAGAGCGTCTCGCTGGACATGTTTTATATTGCGCGGCGGCGATACTGGGTTGGGCAGGGCAGGTCGCATCGCAGCTGCATCCGGCAGCCGGTAGGTATCCGCAGATAGGTACGGTACACAGCAGTAGCCCATGGACGGGACGTGCTAGCGCGACTGGGGGGTAATGGAGGGAAGCAGGGGTTCCCGTCATGGACATGGACTCATGTCGAGCGGGGCGAGATGGTTGGCATGGGACGGTATGGAACGGATGGTGGGATGGGATGGGATGGTGCTCAAGGGACTCTCGACTCTCTCTTCCTCTCGAGGGGATTGGTTCACCAAGCCGAACAGGGAACTGCACCGTTGCCACGGGACGGGAGGCAAACAATGCCATCCCACGCCACGTTACCTGTACCCCAAGTGCTGTCTGCGAGCTGTGAGTATGGAATCACTCTGCATCGCCAGGCTTGTGACACGCGGAAGATAGGTACGGGAGGCAGTTTGCCTCAAGTCGGACATGAACAGCGAGGGCCTCGGACTTGAGTGGCAGGGGCTTGCTCCGGTCATCAACAGTTCCCAACAAGGCAGCTCGCCGTCAAAACTTGTTGCCTCAACTCCGTGAGAACGGAGTGACCCAGCACGGAGCAGTAACAGGTTGGAGTGAACCGAACCGAAACAGAGCCGAAGACAAAAGCTGTGGGAGAAAAACAATTGTGGGCAGAGACCGAAATGATGGACCTCCTGATGGATCATGGACCTCTGATGGACCGCGATGGGCTCCAGGACGAATTCCCCAATTAGGCAGGTCGAGGGATCTAGGTGGTAGCATCCGGGCTCCGTTCTCCTCTGTCTCTGGTTGTCAGTGTTAGTGGGTGAAAGATAGGCGTCTGGGGAATAGGGTATGATTCGTAGTAGTCTGCGGACACGGGGCAACTAGCTGAACTTCAGCTTGCAACATCATATCAACCAGTCTCACCCAATCGTGTTTCGCCAGTGGCTGACTGACTGATTGACAACGACTGGGTGGTTGTGATCTCTTGTAAGTGCCTTTCCTAGTATCCGTACGGTTGGTGTAGTGACCGACGGTCCGAGAGAAAAAAAGCAGAAAAAAAAATTGAACGATAAAATGCGACCGCCGAGTGTCTTGGCAGCAACGTTGATCGACCTTGGCATCGCCGCCACCCCTCGACACGGAGAGTCGCCATTGGCGCGCACAACGGACCTTCTTTCTGCTTCGGTGATGGTGCGAGTCGCGCGGTGATGTTGCGGTTCTTCTCTTTTTTTTTCGTCTCTCCCTCCCTCTCTCTGGTGTGGTGTGGTGTGGTGGTGTGTTGTTATTAACAGACACATTGTGTCGTTGTTCCTTGTTACGCACCCCCAGCAGGAAAAGCAGCCTCGCCGTCAGCACTACGGTATAGCGGGAGAGCGCCGCTCACCATGCCGCGGGCCATCCTTCTGGTGCGGCTTCGAGAAGAAGTTTGGCCTGCAGAAGGGTGAAAGTTGGTGGTTCTGATAGCCGAATGCTGAGTTGTGTGTGTGTGCCACACCGCCCGCGGTTCGCCCGTTCCACCTAGCGATCCATATCTCTCTGCCAGGAAGGATTTGCCTACAGGGCTAGAATGCCGTGGGAAGACCGAGAGCAGGGCCGCGAGGGCGCTGGTTGGGCCGTCAGTCAGCGGTCACTATCGCCGGTCGATGACACGGACATAGGCTCCGCCAAGATAAAGTTGCGGCACGGCAGTAAAAGGTGTGGCCGTCGATTAGGCAGCTCGTGAGGGGAACTCGGTGCGCAGAGGCCATCATCATCATCTATATCCGTGATGGATGGCATCTGAAGGGTTAGGTTAGAAGGCAACTTGGGGCCGATGATTGCCGCTCTCGTAGGCTGAATGACGCTGTCATCGTTACCACCCTGCCCTGCCTCTGGCCTATCTCTACGAGACCACGGATACTCTCGCGAGAACACTGCCACATATCCCGAGGAGTCTCCCGTTATCTCGACCCTCGGTCTCTCTTCGCGTCGCACTACCGTGTCGCACCTCTGTGTAACCCGCCTGGTGCGAGTTCCCTTGCTCGTTGTTGGCTCTTCTCCAGCGACCCCGTCGACCTTCCCAAACGATAAGAGCCGTCTCAGTGGCCCATGAGCTTAATGTCCCTGCGACCCACGGGCCTTACCCTCTGCTTCCCTGCAGGACGCGTCTGGTTGGCCGGACGGGCGAGGCCATTCCCAGTCCAGGCAGTCCAGACCCCGGGGGATTTTTGTCTGCAGTTCTTGGTACTGGCTCCATCCCGAGGGACCTTTTGACACTTTTGGCTCAACCGCCGGGGTCAATGCTGGAGTGCGCGCGGGATGGACGAGTTGGATTGGCGGCTCGTATCGCACACGCCCGCGCCGGCACTCCACTGAATTACCGCCGAAATTTGTGCTATCCATTGCTGTTGCTGCTGATTGTGGTGTCTGTGAGAGATCGGACGCTAACAGTCGACGGCTCATCTTGGCTGTCGTTTCTGTTAGTCAACGCAGTGCCCGGCGTCCTGGGCGGCGGAACATGTGTGGGAACGAGACGAACACCCTCCCCGAAACCGAAGGTGGTACGGATCATTACAGGATTCATGAAACAAGTACGGGCCTTGGCCTTCTCCGTCGTGATTGCGTTTCTGTCAAAAGTGCCTCTTCCCATCTCCAACGGGTGTCGTTCTCGGTCAACGCAGCGAAAGGCCAAGACGCCAGAGTGCAAGCATTTACCAAGCCGGGCAAGCATCGCCTCCCCCGTCCCTTGCTGGCGCCGCCGAGGCATTGGCGTCCGGGCAAAAGTTCGAACAAGCCCCAAGCCCGCTTACCGAATTCCGAGCCTGTCTTGGTGTCGCGTGTCTCTCAGAACGGGGAGAGGGAGCTGTCGCACACACGCACAGGCTACGAGTGCACGAGAGATGTTGGACTCCAGCGGAGAGGAGAGGAGACGAACCCCCCATAAAGCTGTGTGGGTTGACAGACAGATTGTCAGATTCAGTGGCGCGAGCACATGGCCACACCATCCCATTTCCGCCCTCCCCATGTTGGGGGTTCCCGACGCGGGATGTCGCATGCCATCCATCACTCTGGACTTCGCCAATCCTCCGCCGGCGATTCGCCAGTTATTGCCTTGGTTTGGACAGCTGCACGCTATCTCAATGAGAAGGGAGCAAACCCATCGCCCGAGGCAAAGCGTGCACAGTAGGTAACGGCCATTGCGTGCGAGGAGGACCGGATTGCCAGGACGTGATTGTGAGGCGTGTGAGCCCAACGGGAAAAATCATGATTTCTCGCGCCAGTTTCTCCTTGGCTGGAGATAGATCCAACTTGCCAACGACGCCCGAGAAGGGTATGCGAAGAGCGAGCGCGCCTGTCGGATCAGGGCAGAGAGATAACAGAAGCGCCCGACTCCTTCCGGAACCAGTTGGGGGTCAGAGTCACCGTCAGACAAACAGTCGAGCTCGAAATCAGGCCACCGTAGATGTCGTATCTTGGTGTTTCGAGACCACCATCTGCAGAAGACGATTCACTTGGCCTCTTGAATTCGACAGGGTTGAGCATGGAATTGGCCACGGGCACTGATCGTCAACGCAACCCCCTCCCCTCCCAACTGACTTCACGCATTCATCGCGTCTCTCCCCGTCACTTCACAAATCGGACGTCCCTTGAGCCCATCGACGCCCCGAGATAGCTCTCGAGCCAGAGGGTGTGCGGGCGCGTCCCCCATTGGGACGAACGCCTGCACAATGATGGAGATGGCGCGCGCGGGACGGTGGAAGTCTCCTGGGCCCCTGCTACGTCCGCCGCCGCCGCCCGTCCAGCGCGATGCAATGCAGGTGGCGTCCGGGGTGTGTCCGCTCGAGGCGAGCAAACTAAGGTAACCTGGAAAACTCTCCGCGTGGCCCCCCGTACACTAGGGCTTTGAGCATACGGGCGCGCTAGAGGAGTCTATCGGGACGTCTGACGGTCACCGCAAGGCCTTTCGCTCTCCATCGTCGTCTTACTTATGTCTCTATCCCCCTTGGGGAGCCTTGGCCCGTTCGCCTTCCCGAGCTTGGCTGGCCTTGCCCAAGTTTCGCCGAGTCTCACTCTCTTTGCCCTGGCGGGAGGCGCTCTTGTCGACGGCCACAAGACAGAGCGAGCAGCCGCGGCAAAGCTTGAGGTCGACCGCACTGCCTGCTGGCAGGCAGCGAGATGTGTGACCCTGTCGCGAGTCAAGGCGGCGCCGCGACGGGATGGACGCCTGGCGCAGCGGCTCTCCAGGCACGAGCGGCAGCGCCGAGAGATTGGGGAAGAGACACCAAGAGAGAGCGAAGAGACGGGGGAAAGCTTATCGTGTCGACGCTGACAGAACAGCGCGTTACATTCTCTCGAGACGATCGGCGCGATGAGCGCGGTCTCAACAAGACCCTGCGCTGCAAGGAGAACCCTTTTCCTTCCCCAGTTTTGGGGGGACGGGGGCGATGTGCCATGCCCACGGAGCCGGCGCGTGTCGATTCGCTCCATCGCAGACGTGACAGTGACAGCCAGAGAATCGCGGTCGATTCGGAAGAGGCCCGATGATCAAAGTGAGCCGATTCCCAAGGCTCTAAAACAGGACCGGTCGGTCTTGGAACCAGGCAGGGGATCTGTATTCAGGTGGGAGGATGAGATGCGTGGAGGCGACGAGGCCGAGCCAGTCCAACCAGACGGCCTACCAGAGCATTGTTATTTGTCATGGACTCGCAGCGAGAGCGTCCTTCTTGGCGCATGGCGAACCGATGGACCGACTTGGAAGGCCGCCGCCGGTGCTGCCGGCGCTTTGCTGCTGGCTGCTGGTGCTGAGGACTGATGTGGGTTGCTCTCGCTTGCTTGGCCGGGCACTTCTGCGCCGTTCCTCGTTCTTGGTATCCGGAGGCAGATCCAGTGGCAGATCAGCAGCTGTAACGTGACAGTGACAGTCTGGTATGAGTGATGGACGTAGATAACGACCCTCCGAGAACCTCGAGAGACGACCGCGTCGTGCGCACATCATCAAAGGCTCCGATTTCTTTTACAAACGTTTTCCACGGTGCGATGCGCTAGCGAATTGCGTCACTGGGCGCCGTACCGATTGGACGACGTCACGAAGACGACCCCGTCGCCGCGAAAGGCGGTCATTTTCAACGATTCCACCGGTCTGCGGCGGTCAACGGCCGCGACCGTGCTAAGCGCCGTTCTCCTGGCTTGTTTTGCTATTCCTGGCAAAAGAATTCTTTGTGCTTGAGCTGTCAAACTCCACACTGCTCCGGGCAATCTCCAGTTCAATCACGAACCAACCACCCGGCTTCATGGGTGTTCCTGGGCAGCCCCCGGTGAGCGCGATGGAGCGCGTTGATGGCCTGGGCCTGGCCTGACCTTGAGTGTCGGTCTGCGCGTCCCCCTTGTTGAATTGCTGGGGAGATTGAGACTTGGGGTCAGGGATGTGGGTGAAGAACCCGCGGGATTGCTGTGCTCATCGCGAAGACTCGTTTTTTGAGTGGACTGAGATTCCGAGAAACAAACACATGAAATTGAGATGAGATGAGAAGTGAGAATGAGATACAGGAGAGCAATCTGGTAATTAGATAATGGGCTTACATGATTCATCTTTGTCATCACATCTTAGGTATGCCAGTCTTAAGTCAGTGAGTTGCTGCAGCTCATTGCCGAAAGAGCGGGAGGAGCGGGCCTTCAAGTCGGCGTTTTCGGTACCGGCTCGGTTGTGTCCTCTCTTCGGAGGCGTTCACAATGTATGAGCTGGGCTGTTTTTTCACCCGGAAGTTGAGTCACATATATTCCACTGCTGGATGAGAGACCGAGACCTCAAGGGTGGTTTGTACGGGTCATGCTTTATCCGGTAACTTGCTGAACTGCCGGCTACCTGCTGAGTTCGTCCTCTCATAGTGAGCTGCTTACACATCACACGTCACCCCGCGAAACAACCTCATGAAGTTGATGTATTGGGCATACAATTTTCCCCATCTAAGGAATACAACACCGCCAACATCAACATTTGAAGAGATTCAGTATTTGCCGTTCGTTGCACCTGCATCTGACGGCCGTCTGTGACCTTGACACCCCCAAACGCTCAGATCACATCATCGCATGAGACCGTTCCGCCTCCGATCTCGCCTCATCTGGCCGATTACCCCGCCAATCCGACAGACAGCACCTCTCCTTGAGCGATCATCTTCGCATCGTCTCCCGCAAGTTTTGAGCATCAACTCGTCGAATAATTACCGCCCGTCAATTTCGACAAGGTCACTCGCCACCATGGTTCAAGTCACGCAGCTCAAGGTCGCCGTCCTGGATGACTACCAGGGCATCTCGGAGCCTCAGTTCCAGAAGCTGGACAAGTCGCTCTTCGACGTCGTCATCTTCAAAGACACTCTGCTGCCTTACAACCACCCAGAGACGCCCGAATACGCCAAAGATGCCTTGGTCACAAGGCTGGAGCCCTTTGATGTCATCTGTAAGACGGCTTGCAACCTAGACGACATGAAAGACAGACTGACACCAATCCAGGCACAATGAGAGAGCGCACACCCTTCCCGAAAGAACTTATCGCTCGCCTCCCGAACCTCAAGCTCCTCCTCAGCACCGGCCTGCGCAACAACAGCCTCGATCTCCCAGCCTTCAGAGACCGCGGCATCCCCGTCGCAGGCACAGCCGGCACCGCCGACAAGCCCACCAACATCGGCACCAACAGCACCACCGAGCACTGCGTCGCCTTGATCCTCGCCCTCGCTCGCAACATCGCCGGCGACGACCTCGCCGTCAAGTCTGGCCTGTGGCAGACTACTACCGCCACCGGCATGGCGGGCAAGACCTTCGGCGTCCTGGGGCTCGGCCGCCTCGGTGTCTCGACCGCCAAGATCATGCGCCTCGCCTTCGGCATGCGCATCGTCACCTGGAGCACGAATCTCACACAGGAGGCTGCCGATGAGAAGGCCCGCGCCGAGGGCTTGCCCGTCGAAGGGCCCGACGGCGAGAAGACATTCAAGGTCGTCTCCCGCGAGGAGCTCTTCGCCTCCGCCGACGTGCTCAGCATCCACATCGTGCTCTCGGATCGGTCGCGCGGGCTGGTCTGCGCGGACGACCTTGCGAGGATGAAGAAGAGCGCTTTCCTCATCAACACATCGAGAGGCCCGCTGGTGAACGAGAAGGATTTTCTGGATGCGCTGAATAGGGGCGTCATCCGCGGCTGCGCTTTGGACGTGCACGACATCGAGCCGCTGCCGATCGACAGCGTGTGGCGGACGACGGAATGGGGTCGCGACGGGCGTAGCAGGGTGCTCTTGTCGCCGCACATGGGGTATGTCGAGGAGGAGTCGCTGAGTGCGTGGTACGCGCAGCAGGTTGACAACCTTAGGAGGTGGCAGACAGGAGACGTTCTCGTCAACCAGCTGGCTTGAGGAGGTTAACTCGACGAGTCCACGTACATTACATGAACGAAGCCGTCTGTTCCTTCGAGATCGTCGTCGGAACCCAGATATGCACATCACCGAAGCGTAGGAAGGGCTTTTTCTGCAAAGGTATTGATTGGGCCATTAGGTGACCGGTGTCCCTATTCTTTGGAGCGAAGCTGCCATACATATCTGGAACCTCATGCCCAGTGAACCTTTGGTAGCAACAACAAAACAAGCCTTGCTCTCAAGGGCCTGTCCCCAACTTCGTCTCTGTCTCGTGTGACCGCTTCGTCAATCTCAAACCGCATTACATGATCTGGAATCTCAAGTCCATCGAGTGTGTGGTAACAAAAACAAACCGAGCCCAAGTGCCACAGGTCCGTCCCCAGATCGTAGTCTCTGTGTCTCCAGTAGCAAATTCGTCAAACTCGATCCCATATCGCCACTGGTTTCCCGGAAACGCTGAAGAACAATCAAGCCACGAACCAACATGTCTCCTGACTGGTACCATTCGCAACACCGTCGTAACGCAAACTGTGCCGCCCAAGAACAGCAAGTGAAGCAGCAATCATCGCGACGTGAATTTACTGCCCAGCATGATCCTCAGTAGCCTGGTCGCCGGCAGTCTGCTCACCAGCGGCATGTCCACCAATGGACTGCTCATCGACAATGTACACGAGGCCACCAGAATTCTGCTCATCGGTAGTCTGGACGCCAACACTCTGGTTATCAGTCTGGTTGTCAGTCTGGTTGTCAGTCTGGTTGTCAGTCTGGTTGTCAGTCTGGTTGTCAGTCTGGTTTCCAGCAGTCTGGGTGACAGCAGCTAGGAAGTAACGAGCCCCGTTGCCGCGAGGCCTGGGCGGAATCCAGTTCGAAACTGGGTTCTCAGCCCAGTCGACCGTGAGCGCGGGCACGGTAGCGCACCAATACTGCGGGTTCCAGGCAGGAACCGGGTCCATGATGTTGATATTAATCGGCCGTCCGTTGGTGGCCCTCGCAAGGCCGCAGCGGTAGCCGCCGTTGTCCCGGGTGAAGAAGACTGCATGGAGGTTAGGGAACGTAGCCATGGCCAGGCGGAGATTGGGGATCGGAAAATCCTCCATGTTGACCCTGCGTGCGGTCTGCTGGCAGGTGAGCACCAGCTCCTTGAGCTTCGTCATGCGCCTTAGCGCCATGATAGCTCTCTGCGTCGGAACCGGTTAGCTGCGTGCTTTTTTCTTTTCCTCTGCCACGAGGGGGAAGAGAGGGACGAAAGCGCCTTGCTTACCCCGACTCTGACGTAGCTCAGTTGCTTCTGGATCTCGAGGCTCTCGAGGGTGGGATGGTTGTAAAGCGCGTCGGCGACCTCTTCCAGCTCTTCCAGCTTCCAGGCGGCCCCCTCCCGGATCAGACGAAGGTGAGTGAGTGGCATCTGTTTGAGGGAATCTTCGAAGTCAGGATACTCGCTGACGGGCATGCAGACTTGGCAGCTCAGGACCTTCACGTTGGAGAAGGTAGGCACGATGTGCTGCAAGGGCGTGTCGGAGCCGAGAAGCAAGGTGGTGACGCGGCTCATGTCGACGTCTTGAAGGATGAGCTCTTGGAAGAACGGGGCGGCGAGACCGCTGAAGCTTTGGAGCTGCAGCTTGAGCTCGCTCAGATGGCCCATGTTTTTGATGACGGTAGCGAGCTTGACCGACACGGTGTCGTCCAGAGCCGGAGGGAACGCATAGAAGTCCTGGGCGGTGGTGGCCCTGACGTCGAGGTGACTGCGAAGGTATGTCAGCAGGGTTATTTGTTTTGATTTTTCGTGAGGCTGCGAACGCAGAGCAACGCGAGAAAGAAGGGGAGTTTTGCCTTCTCAGACTGCCTGGACTTACCTGACGGCTCCGAGAATGCCGGAATGGTTCTCAATATCCTCAAGATGAGCCTGAAGATCATCCTCGTCGCAGACCATGCGCATTTTCTTGAACACAAAGGGGAGAGTGATGTCCCGAAATAGCTTGCTGACCAGCGACAGGGCATGAGTGTTGGTCTCGCCATGGCCGGGGGCCAAGAGACAGCCGTTGTTGTCGTAGTAGCTTTTGGCAATTTCCATAAGCACCTCGTTTGGAAGGCGGAGGATGCCAGGAGTCGTAGGAGTCGCGAGATACTTGACATTCTGGATAAGAGCCGACATCATGTCTCGAACGCTCATCTCGGAATTGAACTGCTCAGCATCAATTCCGACGGCGCCAGCGAAGTTGACGACCGCCTCGAGGGTATTCTGGACGTGGGAAGACATTTTTGAGGTAGTGAGAAGGAGTAAGAGGGGAGCAAGAGAAAAGAGCCGCGTTTGTGAGTCACAACCCTAGGCTCCGAGGGCAGTAAGCTTGAAAGCTCGAAGGGCACAGAAAGGGTTTGACTGAAACGAAGAGAAGATCTTCACTGTGGTGTTTTGGAGACGAAGAGTAGGGGCAAGGGAAAATGTGGACGGGGAAGGGGGCGGGGGAAAGGACTTTTTGGCAGAAATCGAGACGCAATAAGCGAGGAAACAAAACTAAACAGAGACTGAAAACAAAAGAAGGAAGGAACCTCTCTGCTGGTGGTCCCCGCATCGTCTTGCTTGAGTTTCCCTTGATTTATTTCTCACGGGCTTGGTGCAATGGAGGAAAGACAGCCAAGTCACCTGACTGATGTTGAGCGCTTAGTCGTCAATAGAGGAGGTAGGGACTTGCGTGAAGACCAGAGTCATGAGGCGGGCAGAGGACTAGGAGGAAGACAATGAATGAAGCTAGGTTCTTCAAAGAGGCAGTGCCAAAAGAGACGGCACACTTTGCTTGCACACTTTGCTTGCCATACAAAGCAGAATTGCCAACCTTGACAAAATGGGCTTGCAGACAGCTTGAGTAGAGCAACTGCGGAACATACAGGGGAAGATCCCAAGTTACCTAGATAAATGCAGGATCCTGTGTGGAGTGTGGATTGCCTGCCCTCCACCGGGCTTCTGTCCACTGAGTTCAAGGCCACGTATTCTAGCGTAATTACACACAATACATTACTACAATTACTATTCAGACATTATACACGCTTCTTTTTAGGTTTTTGCCCATAAGCGAGCTTCTTCCCGTTGTGGTACGCATTGGTTGTAAGGTTCAAGTACCAGTCGCCCCATTTCTTCTCCTCCATCTTACTGACCAAGTAGATAACAAGATCGAGTCGCGCCTTGCTGGCCTCCCGTAGCGGCTTCATGGCCGCCTTGTCTTCGACAATATCTGTGATATAAAGCTTTTTGAGCTTGGGGCACCATTCCGGATTGTCCCGGAGAGCGTCAAAGGCCGGCTCCGTGAAGGCCGGTTCTCCGAAGTTGGGAGTACCGGAGATATCGACTTGGGATAGTTTAGGGCAGTGTTTGAAGAGGGCGATGAGAGCGGCATCGGTGACGCCTCTCCCCACGCCTGGGAGGAGGAAGTTTGTGAGGTTGGGGCAGGCTTGTGCAAGGCGGATGATGCCGGCGTCAGTTACATCTTTGGCGGTGTTGTGTGCGTCGTAGCCGACGTCAGTGTATTTAAATGTGATCCAGGTGATGCTTTTGCAAATCTTTGCGTCCAGTGCGGCAATCTGGTTGAGAATCTTGTCGGTGATGACACATCCGCAGTCAAAATTGATCTTTTTGGTGGTGGTACCAATGATCTTGTAGTATCTGCCGTCCCAGTCACGCCTCTCGTCTTCGAAGTTGGCTTCTTTGAGGCCCTTGACGACGGGGTATGTTGGGAAGTTAGTCTCGTCGACTGCTTCCGGGGTAGGACTCAGTGAAGCGTCCTCCTCATCAGAGACTTCTTCTTCAACGTCAGATGCGTCAGATTCGACGAGAATGGCCTCAGGCTCTATCGGTGTGGGCTGGACTTGGACTGCCTTGGGCTCTGCCGGTTCGGGATTCGCCTTTGGCAGTCGGGACTTAGAGACAGAGGGCGGCGCGGGGCCGGATCTCTTGGTGAAGTAGTCGCCGATTGAGGCCTGTCTGGTAGGCGTCGGCACGTGGGCTGCCTTGCGGATAGGAGGCATTGTGGGCTAGTAGGTAGATTGTAGTGCTTGGTTTCTGAGGGGTTGTTTCAAGCAGACGTGAATCCGTAGGAACAATTGAGATGGTCAAGTTCGTCGAAAGTGGAAGGGTCCTCGAGGAGAGATGGGGCATGTCGCGTTAAAAACCCAGCTCTCTGGACTCGGAGGGGCAGGGCAGGGTTGTTTGTCCCGGGTCAAGGGTCGTTCTCGACGCGAAATTGTCTCTGCTTCAATTTAGAACGCGTCAAACGCGTCGTGAACACCGTTACTTAGGCAACTATTAATACGGAGTAAGGTAGTTCAAGGCTTTTCATCCTCGCCCGCAGCACGACCACAGACATTCCCGAAATCCAAGAACAGAGTGATGACCCCATGGGGTCTATGGCAGGCATCCTTGGCGTGGTATACCCCGGCTTTTGGCTTCGGCGGTCCCCTCCTCCCGTCCCATACATGCGAGGGCTGGATTTGTCGCGTCGTCCGCAAAGTCCCAAAGCACCGGGGGGTTGGTTCTCTACGTGGTATCTCGCGTCCGCAGGGTGTTTGATAACGAGGTATCCGTACCGTGCTGATACAAAAATACATAACCGCTATTTCTCGTGCCTGTTGTGCTACCTACCTATCTGCGGCTGCTTATCAGGGCATGGCGCAGTTATCTGTTCGGAACCTCCGACGATGATAACCTCCTTGCTGGGTAACCGAACCCTTCGGCGGGAAAGCATAAGATGCGGCACCTCATCCAGCGGTGGCTGCGGGAAGAGCGCGACAGACAGATAGACCAGTTCGCCCAGCCTCAAGCAGTCGTTGTTTTCTGCCTTTCTGTGAAGCCATCACCATGAGCCACTCTTCGTTGTCTGTCAAAGAGGGCTCCCCCAACGTCCTCGACGCGCCCAAGGTCGTCGAGCTGGAGCAACAACACCACATGCAGCGCACGACACAGCGAAAACTCACCTCTCGCCATGCCATCTTCATTGCATGGGGAGGCACCGTCGGTACCGGTCTTTTCATCACCACGGGAAAAGGTCTTGCCAGGGGCGGTCCTGCCTTTCTGGTTTGCAGCTATATCGTTATCTCCTTACTGGTTTACTCCATCCTGGGAGCCATCGTCGAGATGGCCACATTCCTGCCTCTTCGAGGGGGTTCCGTGAGCCACTACGGCACTCGCTTTGTCTCTCGCAGCTTCGGCTTCGCCATGAGCCTTCTCTACATCTACTCCTACGCCATCCTCGTCCCTTTCGAGCTTATTGCATGCGCTATCATCATCGACTTTTGGGACAACCCCATCCCCAGCGCCGCCTGGATCACTATACTGGGCGTCTTGCTCATCATGCTCAACGTCCTCCCCGTGCGGTTCTACGGCGAGGCCGAGTTCTTCTTCACTGGCGTCAAGATATGCACCATTTTTGGCCTCCTCATCCTCTCCTTCATCCTATTCTGGGGCGGAGGCCCGCACAGAGACCGCCTTGGGTTTCGATACTGGGAGAACCCCGGTCCGGCAAAGGAATATATCCTCGAGGGGGACGTTGGGAGGTTTGTCGCCTTCGTTGCGACGCTGGTCGGTAGCGCCCTGCCCTTCACCTTTACGCCCGAGATGATCGTCGGAACAGCCGGTGAGATTAAGCAGCCCCGTAAGAACATACCCAAGGCGGCTAGGCACCTTCTCTGGCGGCTGATCGTGGCTTTCGTCGGGAGCGTCATCGGCATCTCTGTCATCTGCCCCTCCAACGCCGAAGCCCTCACGGCAGGCTCGGACGCGGGATCGTCTCCATGGGTCGTCGGCATCCGGTCCGCCGGCATCTCCGGCCTCGACAACATCATCAACATCGTCGTCCTCATAGCAGCCTGGTCGACCGGTAACGCCTTTCTCTATCTCGCTAGCCGCGCCCTCCATACCATGGCGGTCGAGGGCAATGCCCCGGCCGTATTTAAGCGCTGTACCTCTAAGGGCGTCCCGATCTATGCCGTGGCTGCCATTTCCGCCGTCACTCCTCTCGCCTACATGACCGTGAGCTCCAACTCCCTCGAGGTCCTTTACTGGCTGCTCAACCTCGTCAATACGGGCGGCTTCCTGTCATGGGTCTGCTGCGGCATCACATACCTCCGCTTCCGAAAGGCGTGCGATGTCCAGGGCATCTCCGGCGAGGCGCTCACCCAGCGTTCCTGGATGCAGCCGTACGCGTCCTACGTCACGATGGTCGTGTTCGACCTCATGTGCCTTCTCAACGGCTTCACCGTCTTCTTCCCCGGGTGGTGGTCCACGGGCGACTTTGTTTCCGCCTACATCGGCCTGCCCCTGATCGTTGGCATGTACTTCATCCACCGCTTCATCAACAGGGACGATCCCTGGGCGATCGCGTCACACGCCGTGAGCTTGCACATGAGCCAGGAGGAGCTCGACGATGATCCGCTAGATGATGATGAGGAGGAGGAGGATGCTTCGGTCCGTCTTACGGTTTGGCGGCGTGGGATCAACATGCTCCGCAAGCGGTGTTGAGTACAAGAGTGGACTCCCAGCCCGTAATGAAACTGCTCAAGATGTTAGTTGGCGTTGATCTAGTACCTTATATTTTCTCCCTTTATTGATTTTGTATACGGTCTTGATGCCAGAGTGTCAAAATGGTGGACTTGGTGTTGTGAAGCTGCCTACCTCTGTCGGCGTGATGAACCGCCCAGTAGCATTAGCAACATATCATTGGCCTGTCCGAGACGACATGAGGCCAGAATACAAGGTGGATGGAAGGATCGCTGGTGCACAGTTAGC
This sequence comes from Colletotrichum brevisporum, assembly GCA_030770045.1. Lineage (NCBI taxonomy): Eukaryota > Fungi > Ascomycota > Sordariomycetes > Glomerellales > Glomerellaceae > Colletotrichum > Colletotrichum brevisporum. The sequence continues at coordinate 317,556 of JAUGSI010000002.1, forward strand.
TCGTGAACAATCGGTAACGCCTATCACTTCGGTCCTGCCGACCAAAGGTCGCTGATACAGCCGGCAGCGGAGTTGGATTTCTGGTCTAATAGGTGTCTCGCTATTTGCCCCGCCTGCCTTAAGGTCAGTCATAATGGGGGACAGATTTGGGCCCGATATCTTGCAATATATCTTCTTTATTGATTCTAGTACCCAATAAGATCTATCGTACTCACCGAGGCAGTCAAGTGCTGACAAGCTCGAGTCAGTGTGTCATGATCTCAACGGACATAGCCCGCATCGATCGTGACGTTGACGCCTGTGATGCTTTGATTCCGAGCCAGGCAAAGTACCTGCTCCGCAACGTCCTGTTCATGCAGTCAGTACTGGATGTACCTATAAAAGTGAAAGGCGAGGAAAAGAACAACTCACCTCAAGCCGAGCGAATCTCTTCAAGCGTGTCTGGGACTTGTGCTCTTCCCTTTGCTCATCGGAGAATCGGTTTGACCAGTCCTAGGAAATGTCAGACCCAGTCGCTCTCCAGGGGCCGCGACCATATCGTCTTACTGTTACTAACAGGCCTGGAGAAATGCTGTTGACACGAATGCTGGGGCCGACCATCGTGGCCAAGCCCTTCACCATGTGAATCTGGGCCGCTTTTGAGACACCGTAGGCCTCAAGACAGAATATCAGGCAGGAACACTACTTCGGAAGACAGAAACGACGTACCAGCGAGCTTCCAATGCCAGAGATGCCCGCTATGGACGATGTTGTCACAAAACAACCCTCGTTTTCGGCCAAGTGATCTCGTGCTGCGTGCAAGAGCCAAAGATGGGACTTGACGTTCATTGTGTAAGCAAAGTCCCAGTCTTCGTCAAAGCAGTTGTTGTCGAGACGCGCTGTGTCCCGAAACTGGCTCCATCCAGCGTTGGAGAAGATCACATCGATGCGACCCATAGCCTGGTATGTCTCCAGCACGAGTCGCTCAACATCCGGGCGAGAAGACATGTCGGCCTGGATGGCCAGATGTCCACCGCTGCTGGTACTGGAGGCGTTCAACTCGGAAATGAGCTCATCGGCACGGCCTTTGTTCGCGCTGTAGTTGACGATGACTCTGTATCCGTGTTTCGAAAACAGCCTCGAGACGGCCGAGCCAAGCCCGGCCGAGCCGGCAGTGACAAGAATTACAGGAATTGTGGCCATGGTCGATGTGGAGGTAGCCGTGGATTGACCATTCCCATAACCGACCTCAGGTCGATATGCCATCATCAGTATATCAACATCATGTGTTGAACTATCCCCTGCCGGATTTGATAAGAAACAAGTGGGTTCTCGGCAAAGACTGGGGTGGAGGGCTCAAGTCGGAGCGGCCGACGTAGATTAGATTAAGAGCGAAAGAGTTGTCGGTCGCGCCGACGGCGACAATCACCGACACCAGCGATATCGTCACCACTATCACTGACTATCGGCACAACATTGGATTATGGAGAGGGAGAGAGAAAGAGGAGGGGTAAAACACATTGATCAATAGGGTGATCTCCAAAGTCATCGTCGAGAATTTCACACATAACATCACACACGAGCACTTTCCCCCTCGTCAAGTTCCCACTGCAAGAGAGACATTTTGTTTTCGTCATGACGTTCAAGTCAGACACCCAATTTGGCCAGCTGGAGCAGCAGTGGCACCTTCTAAGAGAACAGGAGCATATCGGTTCAGTCCTTACGGCGCTTGTCGTCGTGGCTCTCACCTATGTCATCTACAACGTGAGTTTCGACGTGCGGGCAGTGCGTGAGAGAGAGAATCTGGCTGACGAATATTAAGGCCATGTACACCACAGATATCCCGTTCATCAAGGGGCTTCCGGAGATCCCTGGCGCGCTGCCCATGGTTGGTCACCTGACCCTGCTGGGCCACGATCATGCTACCACCTGTGAGAAGTGGTGGCGCCAGTACAAGCACTCTGTCTTCCAAATCAAGCTAGGCAACACGCGAGCTGTGGTCGTCAATTCATTCGAAGACTGCAAGAAGATGCTTTTGGGCAACCAGAACGCCGTGATCGACCGCCCAAAGCTGTACACCTTCCATGGTCTCATCAGCAGCACCCAGGGTTTCACCATCGGCTCGTCGCCGTGGGATGAGTCTTGCAAGAAGAAGCGCAAGGCCGCTGGTACTACTCTGGGTCGTCCCGCCCTACGAAATTATTGTCCCATGTTCGACCTGGAGAGCTACTGTATCCTCCGGGACATGAGAAAGGACAGCGGCAACGGGCATATCGAAGTCGACGTTCGCCCGTACATCCAGCGATATGCTCTGAACACCACTCTCACTCTCTGCTACGGCATCCGCATGGACGCCGTCTACGATGAGCTTCTCCGCGAGATTCTTCACGTCGGCTCCGCCATCTCTTTGCTCCGCAGCGCTTCTGAGAACTACCAGGACTATGTCCCCATTATGAGGTACACGCCCAACAACGAGAAGAACGCTCGTTCCAAGGAGCTGCGCGAACGTCGCGACGTCTACCTCGATCTCCTTCTGAACAAGGTGCGCGAGATGATCAAGAACGGCACCGATAAGCCCTGCATCTCCGCCGCTATCCTCAAAGACCAGGAGACCAAGCTCACCGGCGTTGAGGTCTCCTCCATCTGCCTCTCCCTCGTTTCCGGGGGCTTCGAGACCATCCCAGGCACGCTGACGTCCTGCATCGGCTCCCTGTGCACAAAGGAGGGCCAGGAATGGCAGGACGCGGCTTACGAGGACATCAAGCGCCACTACCCGGACATGCGTGACGCCTGGACGTCCTGCATCCGCGAGGAGAAGGTCCCATGGATCAACGCCATCGTCAAGGAGGCCGGCCGCTACTACACCGTCAGCTCTATGAGCCTGCCGCGCAAGACTGTCACTGAGGTGAATTGGAACGGCGCCATCATCCCCCCCAAGACGATGATCCTGATCAACGCACAAGCGGGCAACCACGGTATGTCCCCTCTCTCCGTCGACTCAAGCATGAGGTTAATGAACACTTTGCTGACTCTGCGTACCTAGATTTTGATCACTTCGGGCCCGACGGCGGCAAGTTCAACCCCACGAGGTGGCTCAAGAGCCTGAACCCGGCGGAGGAGGCAGAGGTCAGCGGTCTGCCTCACCTGAGCTTCGGCACGGGCTCGCGCGCCTGCTCCGGCCAGTTCATCGCCTCGCGCCTCCTCTACTCGTCTCTTGTCAGGATTCTGTCCTCTTACAAGATCGTCGCGAGCGACGAGTTTCCTCCCAACACGGACTACGTGGACTACAATGAGCTCAAGTCTGCTCTCGTTGCCATTCCGAGAGAGTTCAAGGTCAAGCTCATCCCTAGGGATGCGGGTATGTTGGGTGAGTGCATGAATGCTGCGGAAGAGAGGACTCGGGATCATTACAAGGTGTAGGATGGCTGCTACGACGCTGGGTGGGTGGGTGGGTGGATTAAAGGGGGGCTGGCTCTGGAAGTTGAAGAAGCAGTCATGTCATGCGGAAGGGGCAAGAAGGAGAGGTCACGGTGCCACCAGACTGTGATGATCGGAACGCAAGAGAATGAATCAGTAGAAAGCTGAAAGATGACCTCCTTCGTCTTAACTCGTTCGTTTAACTAACAAGTTGAATCCGTGACATGGTATGCGTGGGATCCAAGCGGTGCCCTTCAGTATGACCGATTGTATGGGGAACATAATCCTCAGTCTGTCCTCGGTCACACAATGTGCTTAGGAATAATGGGGACAAAGTAACCCCGGGACTTCCCTGTAGGTTGTTAGTGAGGGACAACATCCTTCTGCTGATAGCAGGTCGGCCACGCATGAAGACCGCCGACCGATAACAGGGCACTCACCATGATAGCGTCGGGGTCGGACATGGCGCCGCCCGGCCCGAAGGTTTGATATGCACATCGGCCTGCCCGATAAGTCACATCTCGCAGTATATTCTGATTCATCACGCGGCTACATGGCTTGACCTGCCCGTCCCCAAAACAATGTGAGATTCCGGACCACAACTTACACAGTGGAATGCGGGCATCGCCGGGAACCTTGACCTCTACCATGGCTTCCCTCTACGCGCAGAATTTGTTCTCCGTCAAGGGCTTCGTGGCCGTTGTGACGGGCGGCAGCAGTGGCATTGGGTATATGATATGCAGGGTAGGTCCAATAATCCTCATGGGCAGCACGCTCACCCGCCGAAGCTTGAGCGTGATCCTCCATCTAACTAAAAGCAGGGACTCGTGGCCAACGGTGCCAAAGTGTACCTCGTCGACCGAGAATTGAAAGAGGAAAAGGTAGTTGCTCTCAATGATCTTGGTAGGGAGAGTGGTGGATCGGCGCACAGGTATTGATCTTGACAGATGAGCCTGCGGGACATCCCATCTAGCTCTTCGGCCGAGCTGACCCTGAATCATAGCATTACATGCGATGTTTCCGATAAAGATGACATTCATCGGATCGCCACGCATGTCGCTGAGTGCGAGACACACGTCGACATGTTGGTCTCCAACGCCGGCATCAGGAGAGATGCCCCTGTGTCATGCGACGTCCTGAAGGCGTCCGTGTCGGAGCTCCAGGCGTCCATGTGGTCATCACCACCCACGGACTGGGCCGACACATTCCGCGTTAACACGACGGCGCACTACTTCCTCGCCGTGGCCTTCTTACCTCTGCTCGAGGCTGCCTCACGGCTCGACCTCGGCGAAGGCCGCTCGGGCCGGAGCGAGGGCCGAGGTGTCATGGTGATTATGAGTTCTTGCGCAAGCATGCACAACGTGACCAACGTCGACCTGACCAGCTACGCAACGAGCAAAGCCGGATCTGATCATGTCGTCAAGCTGCTGGCGGCCAAGTTTGGCCGTTTCTACGTCAGGGTGGTGGGAATGAACCCCGGATGTAAGATGACCCCTTCAACTCCTCCACCTGATGCGTGCTCGCCGACATGCCTCTTCAGCCACTGATTAAATTTGTGTCAAGTCGTGCCGAGCAACATGAATCCCGTGGGAAAGGAGGGGAACATCTTCAGTAACCTATTCGACAAGGTTCCGGCCAAGAGGGCAGGCAACGAGGAGGACATGGTCGGGACTCTCTTGTTCCTCGTCAGCCGTGCGGGAGTAAGCCGTCCATCCCCGAGCCCCTTTGGAGTGTACTCTAGTAAAAGGGAAAAAAAGGCAGAGGCTGATATTTCGTGCAGGCATATGTTGATGGAGTCAATCTCTGTGTTGATGGTGGTCGGATTCTTGTGGCAAACGGACAGGAGTAAACAAGGTCGATCGGTTGCCCAGTAAATGAACTTGGAGGAATGGAAAGAGTTCAGGCAGTGATATTATAGAGGCAGAGAAGAACATGAACAGGTCGCTTGACCATTTGGAGTTGAGAAGATGACTTTATCTCGCCATCTTGCACCATCGGGAGCGCCACTTAGAGAATCTGCGCTGCACGAGATGAGCGAAGAGCCAAGGCAGAGTCAGGAGCACCACCCACGCGTACTCGATAAACAGATTATTCGGCAGAATGCCCTTGAAGGGGAAGTTCGTGTGCAGCAAAAGGCCCGGGAGACATTCTGAGAAGAGCCTGACGGGGATGTGTGCTGCGATCCGGGGCCGCCTGAATTTGCATCGTCCGTCGGCTGTCCCGACGGATACGATTTCGTGAGCGGCCATTCCACCTGCTTTATGATAACATAATCTACCCGAGGTACGTTAATGAAAGGTGGTGCCAACGACTGTTTTATTTCTTTTCATGTGAGTGCAACGTTTCAATCTCATTCTACTACCGACGAGTTATCAGAAAGACACCAGACACCAGCGCCGCAATTCAGCCTCCTACAAAGCAAAAAATGTCGATTGTTTCGATTAGCAATGGTATAGGGTACGTTCCCCTATTGTGTGGTTCTGCCGCGAGGTCCATCCGTTCTTAACCAGCTGTACAATGTAGGTCAAGCATCACTAGGGAGACACTGAAAGCGCTGGCAGAGCAGCTGAAAGTCGAATCCATCGAAGCCGGGGATGTTGAAGATTATCTCACGATACTCAGGTCCTTCGAGGCCATCCTGCGGAGCATCGAAAACGCACCGGACTACATGCCACCAGAACTTGAGCCCTGCCCTTCCACCGAACCTCGGACGCACAGGAAGCCAATGGAAGTGGACAATCCATTCAACGCCTGGAGTCACCAGTGCCGTATCAGCTCTTCGGCTTCGACAAGTGACCTCCTCAAGGGGCGGACCGTGGCCATCAAGGACAACATTTCTGTCGGAGGGATGCCCATGACCATCGGAATCCCAGAGTCCTTGTTCTCCAACGGCACATATGCCATCTCCTCCATCGATGCATCTGTCGTATATCGAATCCTTGCCGCGGGCGGAATCATCACGGGAACTTCCACGTGCGAGAGCTTCTGCGCGTCGCCTCTGTCGTTCACCTCAGCTAGCGGCCCTGTCCACAACCCGCGCCTCCGCGGCTACACTGCAGGCGGGAGCAGCAGCGGCTCTTCCGTGCTCGTCGCCTCCCACGCACTCGCGTCCTCCGAGACGACGAGCCCGAGGTCGTACGGAGTCACCGCCGAGATGGCCATCGGGAGCGACCAGGCCGGTTCCGTGCGCATTCCCGCTTCATACAACGGAATATATGGTCTCAAGCCGACGTTCGGACTCGTGCCGTACACCGGGGCCGCCTCGATGTCTCCCATGATCGATCACTTGGGCCCCCTTGGAAATACATTGGAGGACGTCGCCGGCCTTCTTGAGGTGATGGCGGGCTACGATGGCTTCGATCCGCGGATGACACCAGAGTCACCCTTAAGAACTCAGGTCAAACCCTACCTACGCATATTGCAGGAGACTCGGGAGAAGATATCCTCTACGCCATTGCCAGGGAGCAGGTTCAGGGTCGGCCTCCTTACCGAGTCCTTCATGGTGGCAGGGGTCTCGGAAGACGTGAGAGACAAGGTCCGCAGTACGGCGAGGGAGTATTTCGAAGCAGCAGGTGCCTCGGTCGCCGAGGTATCAGTTCCGATGCACAAGGAAGGACCGGCCATCTGGACCGCAGCAACACGGCCGTCCATGTCTTCCCACCTGTGCCAGGGAAATCCCTCTGGCCATCTCTCTTACCTGCCGGCCCATTCACGCGTCCAGTGGCCGCCGAGCCAGGAGATGCTTGATACCCTGACGGCCAACAATCCGGCCGTCGTCAACATTATCTTCAGCGAACTTCTTGCCCGGTCGACCGCACCGGGACAGGGGTTGGAGGCCAAGGCGCATCGTAAGGCGTTTGAGCTGCGTGCTGCGTATGATGCAGCCCTTGAGGGCGTGGACGTTCTCGTCACTCCCTGCGCTCCTACCGTTGCGATGCCCCATCCTGATCAGGAGGCTGTTGGAGGAAAGATGCCCCCCATCTTGGAAAGGCTAGGCGTGGCCATCGGTGTGACGAGCAATACCTGTCCCTTCAACATCACGGGCCACCCGGGGCTCAACGTCCCTTGTGGCTTTTCTACGGCACCTGGACGCCCGGATATCCCGCTGCCGATTGGGATGCAGATAGTCGGGCGACGATGGGCGGATGAGCAGGTCATCGCGGCAGCCGCCCTGTTTGAACGAGGCCGAGAACTTGCAGAACGCAGGGCAGACAAGGCCGCGTACGAACCGTAGAATTTGTGAATGTAAATCAAAAGAGATAATTGTCTGGTTATGCGCTCCTAAGGCCCCTCATGATGATCTTCCTGGTTGAGAAACTCGTCAATCCTCGCATCCATCCAGTCCTTGTCTGCCTTGTTCACCCCAAGCCCAGCCAAGTGTCCCCATTCCGAGCGGATGACTCTGAGCGTCGCTTCCGGGATCCAGCGCGCCTCTCTCGCGGACGCTTCCCATCGAAAGTACTGGTCCGTATCGCAGGGCATGAGCAACACCCGAGCTCGGATCCTGGCACAGGCGTGTTCCAGGGAGAGATCTTCAGACGCGAAGATGGCGGTAATATCGCCCTTTTGCCACGTCCGTATCTTGGACAGGAGGTCCTCTGGATGCCAGCTATGATAGTTGCTTCCGGCAAAATCGTGATCCCAGGCGCTTAGGCTCTCGTAACCAAGCGATTTGTACATCTCCTGCTCGAACCACGCGGGACTCGTAAGCCAGGCCGAGTAAGCCTTACCGAAAGCCTGCAGGCCCGCGAGCGGTTTCGCCAAAGACACAGACTGCTTCTTGTAGTCTCTCGAGTTCTCCAGAGCTGCCTTGGGTCCTTCCAGGAACTGGTAGTTGTGTCGACTGGTCCGAGCCGAGGAGCAGATGACGACGGCGTTGCGAACCATGTTGGGGTGCATGAGCGTCCAGTGATACGCGCACTGTCCGCCCATGGAGAATCCCATGACAACGTCTAGCTTCTCGATGGCCAGATGAGAGGTAAGCAGGGCGTGCTGCATGCGGACACAGTCTTGGTAGTCGAAGTAACTTGGAGGGTTCGCCATGTTCGACGGGCTCGAGGACTCGCCGTTCCCGCACAGAGCCACGACGATGACTCTGTAGTGCCTGAGCGCGCCGTCATTAAAGACGATGGTGGACTGGAGACGGCCTCGGAAGCAGGTAAGTACCAGCGCTGTTTTGCTGGCCGTCGGGTTCAAGTCTAGGAATGCCAGCTGAACCGGAGCTGCTGGAGATCCGTCGTGAAAACGGAAGTTCTCAATGTGATAGCTCTGAATCGCGGCATCAGACATGGCGACTATGGTGGTTGTGATCAATGTTGATTGTAAAGGACTCAAGAACGCCCAGTCTTTGACGAGGCTGGTGCCGCCAGCAGTGTGCACTTATGTGTACCATTCATACCTTTACCCGTCAAGGCGCCCGGGGCTTGTCGCGATCATCAATGGCAAGTCACCTGGCGTTGCGGGGGACTTTCTCGGCTAATGGGGGATTCAATGATACCATGGCTGTAATGTGTTGGTGAACGACGGACCGTGGAAGTGCCGCCCCAACTGATAGAGCGGCGGAGGTGCCGACGATTGTCGGCTAGGCCGCCATCTCGTCTTCTGCTGCCACGCCGACAATGGAACCCATGTTGCGCATCGCAGCTCACAGTACTTACTAGACATTTATCTTATCCCTCTGGACTTGCAGGAACATGATAAATGAGAATGCATGACTCTGTGTTGGGATCCCAACTCCTCTGCCCCAAACTTCGTCTCAAACTGGTCGGTCGATAATAAGCATCATCATCACAACCCCTACTACCTGACAGGCACATACGCAGACAGTTGTGGCTGCTACAATGGCGTCCCCCAACGGCGAAGCATTCCTCACCAAGCCCGACGCACCCGAGGGCACCACACGGTTCCCACAAGCCCGCCTCGCTCCCGCCGGAGCCCACCGGACCATCTACGTCTCCGGCACGGCCTGCGTTCGTCCCAGCGACGGCACCTGGCCCGGCGTGACGGAGAACAGCGACGGCACGCGCGCCCTTGACATTCGCCAGCAGACCGCGGCCGTTCTCGAGAACATCGACACCATCACCAAGGTGGCGACCAACGGCAAGGGCGGCGTCGAGAACCTTATCGACGCCGTGGTCTACCTCACCGACATCCCGGCGCACTACGCTGGCATGAATGAGGAGTGGAACAAGGTGTTTGCCACCCGGGCGTCGGCGCCGGCGAGGGCTACGATCGGAGTCAAGGAGCTGCCGGATTCGCGGATGATTATCGAAGTCAAGGGCGTGGCGGTTGTGAGCTTGGTCCCACGGGAGACTACCAGGTGATAGTTGCTGTTGTCAGTCTCAAAACGTGAGTTGAGGGATCACTATTCCTATCACGGGCACTTCAAGGCACGAATACATGAGCAATTGAAAATCGTTGACATGTCTATGATTATGACTCCGGTAAGCGGTCGGTGTGTGTCGATTGGTTTTTGCAAGTACTAATTCAGAAGCTCCGCTACCACCGGATCCCCCACGCGACGTTAAGGCACGGTTTGTTAAACTTATTACTCACTAGATACTCTGGTATTTTATCTGGATTCGTCAACCCCAAGCAGTATGATGCCAAATAACAATCAACTCAACAAGGTAAGGCATGGGTCCTGGAGGCGGGGCAGTGGGTAAGGGACGAACGGGATGACGGGTGGAGATGAGAAGAGGGAGCAGCGTAGTACTGAATCTCTTGCATGGGTGAACGGGAATTGGGCAAACGTCGATTGGTTCCAGTACGCGACTATCCAATCTAATGTTGGCTTTTAGTGCCGTAAGCCTCATGACACAACTATCAATTCTAGATGCAGGGACCAACGTGCGTGTGACAGGGCGAGGCTTGGTGCATCCTGGGATTGGAATCCTAGCACGGAGGGCTTACCCGGAGAATCTAGAATGCTTGAAAAGCGGACAAGGCTTTTTGTCGGCATTAGTGTTACTACTTCACTCCCTGCTATTAACCAGGAACGTACGCATTGCCATGTATCGAGTATCAGGCAGACAGGCAGGGTTATTGTGTGTATTATGATGAGAATGACGAGCTTCCATGTTATTCGCTTCAGGATCGTATTAATGTTTACAATAGGAGAATTCAGTGGTGTAAGTGAATGACTATGGGAAGAAACCCCGTATCTTGCATCTCGTCCGCATCTCAAACCTCACGCACCGCACCATTGAATGTCGTATCCACAGCCCAGGCTTACACGCGCAGCGGCAGCTGTCGGCGATCTAATGACTCTGCCTAGGCAGTTTCCCGGATTAGATAGCACATATCGCAAAGGAACTTCACAGGAACGACCCCATGAACATTGCCAAGTAGACATGGACGCGCCAACATTAGGCTGCAATTCGACCTTCGACCGCAGGAGGGCATGCAGCGTGATATCTCAATCCTAAGCCCGGCCTCAGAAACATGGAGGATTATAAATATCACGGGTGTCTTTAATGGGTATCGTTGAAGCTTTGCGAACAAACAGTATTCATCAAATTCAATACCTTCAAAATGCCTTACCTTACTTCGAAGCCGTCTTTTGACAATGCCGTCATCACCGAAATCCTCGAGCTGAAGAAAACCTTCGCCGAGGAGCGCCTCGTCTTCGTAGATGGCAAGCGCATGACCAGCTGGTTGATTGGACTGGGAGCAACTGCAGAAGACCTCAAGAGCATCCAGACGGTCAGCGACGGCCTCCGCGGTGACCCGACGCTCCCCTTCCGCAAATCGACCAACGGCCGCTTCCTGATCGACTTTGACCGCAACGACCTGCGGCGGCTGGAGTTCCAGGAGTTCATTCTCTCCGCGGCCGAGGACTTTGTGCGCCACGACTCGGACCAGACGCGCACCTTTGAGGAGGTCGCCACCGACCTGCAGGGCAACACGGCGCTGCAGGCCCTCTTCCTCTTCAAGGCGCTCATGATCCGCGGCCTCGAGACGCGCCACCGGCCTATGCTCGACTACGACCTCAACGTCTACGTCTGCACCCTCTTCAACCTGCGGACCGTCACGACGGGCGACCTCGTGGGCGAGCCCGCGCTCGAGGGGGTGCACAGTGACGGCGTCGACTTCACCATGACCACCTTCCTCGGGGCCAAGAACATGACGGACGACAGCGCCATCACCTTCGTGCACGACAACGCGGAGAAGACGGGCGCGCGGTGGCACGAGACGGACCCCAAGCTGCTGCGCGGCCAGCAGCAGCACCGCCACTTCATGGACACGCTGCTGTTCGCCGACGCGGAGCGGAAGCACAGCTTGACGGCGGTGGAGCAGGAGGATCCCTCCCGCGACGCCACGCGCGACATGCTCATCTTCTTCACCCGCAAGCCGGTGGTCAACGGCCACGTGTCGTCCAAGTACGATTCCCTGGTCGACCACAAGACGCTCACGCTAAGGGTCCCGTTGAAGGAGGTGGAGTAAGGAGGTTTCCCGCGGGGAGTGGACACATAGACGGAGTTGACAAGATGGAGTCGAGGAATGGGGCTCAGTGATTGATGTGGTTAGTGATATCGGACCAAGTGAAATGCAATATCCTTGATCGTTCCAGCCTCTGTCCGGGATTGTGAAGCACCGGCGTAAAACAATATTATCATCATCTGTCCGGGATTGGGTGATGAAGCCGGCCAGATAGCTGTCATCCCTCGGTATAGACGTTTATCGCTTTAATGAATTACTGTAACCATGCAAAGATAGTTTGTAGTATGGTAAAGTCTGGTAATTTGTGACGTGTCACCTCCATCGTTCCCGTCACTGTTGCCTCGCACGCCATATTCAGTCTCTTCCCGAGGATGGAAACTCAAGTCAGACGGATAAAGTCTAGAGTTTCCCGTCGGACTTTTCCCCATCGATGGAAACCCTTGGCATGCTGATTACCCGACGTCCCGCGCACAAAAGCACCCGGCAGCGTGACATTGCATATCCGCTTGGCCTTATCAGGAGAGACACCTCACACGAACCCTGGCTGGTTTACTTTTATTAATTAGATCGACGCAACGTCTGTCAGATAAGAGGTGCGCATGTACGGGAGGTCCCGCCGTGGCACTGCACACTCATGTGTGGCAGTGGAGCCGCAATAATACGAAGGACCCTGAAGCAGTGACAATTCCATCTCTTTTGCGCTTTAAAAAGCACAACTACGAATATCCGGCACAGCTCGGCCATTCATTCCCACCACCCTCCCATTCGTTCTAGACCGGACTCACGATGACCCCGCCAAACGCTTCAGTCCAGCGTCCGCGAAGGATTCTGATGTTACACGGTATGCAGCATTCCCCTGCTCAATCACTCGCTCAACGCTGATAGACGACTCCAGGCTTCACCCAGTCCGGACGCCTGTTCCGGGCGAAGACGGGCATGATCGAGAAGACACTAGCCAAGGCCTTTCCCGGCGTCGAGCTGTTCTATGCGACCGCGCCAATCGCCGTCCCCGCCGGGGAGCTGCCGCCCGGCCCGCCCCAGAAACAAGGGTCCACCCCCGCCGAGGTCGAGGCCCGGGCCTGGTGGCGGGCACAGGACCCCCGCGGCGAATTCGAGGGGTTGGAGCAGGGGCTGCAGTGCATCGCGGACTTGCTGCGTCTGCAAGGGCCGTTTGACGGAGTCGTAGGATTCAGCCAGGGCGCGGCGGCGGCGGCGATGCTGACGGCGCTGCTCGAGCCGGGGAGGCGCGACGCCTTCGTTTCGGCGCGGGCAGGGGACCAAGACGCCATCACCTTCCCCGCGGCCTTTGCTGACGTGGAGCACCCTCCCCTGAGATTCGCCATCTGCTACTCCGGGTACGCCTCGGAGTGTCCGTCTTACGCTGCCTTTTACTCTCCGGCTATGGCCACCCCGTCTCTCCACTTTGTTGGGAGCCAAGATACGGTTGTCGAGGAGAGCTGGACGCAGGATCTGGCGGCCCGGTTCCGGCCTGGGATAGCCTCGATTGTCATGCATACGGGCGCTCATGTTGTGCCCCCTGGGAAGAGGGAGGTGGCGGTGGTCGTCGACTTCATCCGGAAGGTGTACGCAAATCAAGCCGGTAAAGAGGCCGAGGAGGAGGAGGAGGATGCGTTGGATATGGATGTTCCATTCTGATGGCGCGGTGTGAGACCTGTATGAGACTTGCGCGTGAGACTGAGAGAAATGAGCTCTATCGTGGCATGGTGATCTAGTATAGCAGTAAAGAGTGTAAAAGATATCATTGCGTGAGTCACTACTGAGTGTCAATACTAACTGAGTGTCAATACTTAGTATTGACACGCGTTTTGGCATTTCTCCCACGTCACGGTGACATGCTTGAAGCTGAATTAACCACTGTAAACCCTCGTGGGATTTCATGTATTGATATCGGAAAGTTCAATGAGATGTTTCACGTTTTGTATCTGGCTGCTCTAGTCACTGCCATTCTACATCGCAATCTTGGCTGCCTGTCCACCATATCTTGACGAAACCACCGAGTAAAACACGTTACCGGCAGCCATGACGAGAGCAGCATCAACAAACTCCAGCTCCTCTGTCGAGAGCTCCCTGCTGGCCACCAAGCGGTTCAGCTCCTCCTTCATCTCGGCCTCAACCTGAAGCTGCATGGAATAAGCGAGCGACTTCGCCGCAGCGGGAGTCGCCAGTGCAAGAAGACGCTGCACCACGTCCACGGCGTTGATCAGGTAGCAAACCTTGCCCGTGTCATAAGCCCGCTTCTCCTTGTCGTAGGAGGCCAGGTCGTTGACCAACGACACGTGATCGCTGACCAGTCGGAGGATGCGCGCCAGTTTGGGGTCCTCGATGCACACGTTGGAGCGCAGCGAGAACTTGACGCAGGCAAGAATGTATCTGCAGAGTACCCAATCGTAAGACATACGGTACCGAAGAAAAGAAAAAAGGGGTTCGGGACAGCTTACGGAACGCCGGCATCAATGCAACGGTAGCTGAGGTAATCACCCAGGCTGGTGAAGGTGGTTTGCGGGGGGACGTGGCGGCAGAAGTCGACGAGGCGATCAATCACCTCCTGTCCACCGTTGCCCGCCTTTTGGTCCTCGGCTTTGAGCTCGCGGACGGTGTATGAGATGAGAGCCTGCAGCGGCGTCTCATCGGCACCGTCCTCGACATCGTCTTCGAGACGCTTGATAAAATCGTCTCGCACTACGCTGAGCTTGTCTTGACTGTGCATTTCCCAGGAGTCTGAACGAGGCCGGGTTAGCTTAGTGGTCCAAATACCAAAGGCCCTGTGGTATGCCTACCGTCAAAAATGACAATGTACACGATGGTCGCTGCCAACAACCGCATCCGCTGCTCATCAGCCTCAGGGAAGAGGTACGTGGCGAACTTGGTGAATCGGTCCTCCTCCTCGGTCAGGAGCTCGTGGGAAGCGATACGGGCGAGAGATACGCCGTTACGCCTGACTGCCGTGGTAGATGTGGCGTCGGAGGAGAAGAGCTCCAGCAGTTCCGTTGAGATGCGCAGGCCGGCGCGCCAGAACCGACTCTGCCGAGCCTTCATGAGACCAGTGGGCCACGGTAGGCCGGCCCTCAGGGGAGAGATATCAAAGGCGTTCTCATCGTTGCTTGAAGTGATGTTGCCAGGGCGAAGAGCTTCACGGGTGAACTCGCCCTTTCCGTTGGGAGAGTCCGGCGGGGAGAGCTCAGCGGGAAAGTTCAAGGTGTACTCCAGTGGTGGAGCGGAGAGATACTGGGAGGGCGCATCTTGGAGCCAGTTGTAGGCGAAGCGGATGGGGGAAACCCAGGGGATGTCCTCTTGTGCTGTGAGGTTGTCTACGCAATGTCAGATCTTGTTGTTTGGCACTGGGGTACTGGCAAAGGCCTACCGTTGACATCGGCATATCTGAGAAAGTGGTAAGTCATGGCGGCAAGGTTGAAGTCAGCGGGCTATAGGGAAAAGGAGTAGTAGAATGTTGTAGAGGAAAAATGTTGCTTCAACGACGGCTTGATAACCTACCTAGGAAGAGACTCACCAGGATACACTTATCCTAACATATTATGTAGATACAACACTAAGTACGTTGCATCTCGTCCAACCTCCAAGGACTCTAGTGATACCGAATCTACAGACTACAGTCACGGTCCTATGCATGTCGTCTACACCCCGGGCAGGGTCCGGAGCTCAGCACGGAGATACCTACATGTACCTAGCCCGAAGACGACCGGGGGGCCATCCTTCCACCCCCTTGCTTCGCAAGCGTACCCGACCGGGCCGACCCCCACGAAGGTGGATACAATCCACATCTCCCCTGCCGTCAGCATCGTGAAGTCTGTCCAGGGGTCATTTCTGCCTCAGCAATGTATTACGGATACCCCCGAAAGAAGAAGGAGCTGATAAGATGGATGGAGGTATTCATCCGCGGGCATTGGATGGCTTAGGTAAGGGGCACCTCCGGTCTTCCCCCGGCCTGTTTGTTGGACCACGAACTTGTCCCTTCTTCAACTCGAAGCACCATCAACCGCCGGTTTTCCGCATACCTGCATTCTGTCTCTGCATTAGCTACCTAGACCGAGGAGTCATTCAAACGAGAGGGTAGGAATGGCCGACGAAGCGCTTGCTGCCTCCACCGACTCGGGCGGGGGCGACGTGAAGAGCAAGGAAGCCGCCGCATGCGATTGTGTTTTGGCAGACGAGGCAGCCGAGGCAGACGAGGCAGACGAGATCGCGGCATTCGCCCCAGACGACCCCGAAAACCCCTTCAACTGGTCCTCGGTGAGTCCTCGCGCACTGTGACTGCTGTTCTGCCGCATGGAACGTTGGTATTGATGTGGACAATAGCGGAAGAAGAGCTTCATCGTGCTCGTCGGCATCATCGCCATCCTCAACAGCACATTCGACTCTTCTCTACCCAGCGGCGCCATCGACTTCATCGCCGAGGAGTTTCACGTTACCGATCCCGTCCAGCATGCCCTGCCCATCTCCGTTTACCTCGTTGGCTACATCCTCGGGCCGCTCCTGTTCTCCCCCATGAGCGAGACGTACGGGCGGCGCATCGTCATGGTGCCGACTTTCGCCCTCTTCACCATCTTCACCCTGGCATGTGCGCTTGCGAAGGACTGGGTCTCGTTTCTCTTCTTCCGTCTTATCTGTGGCATCAACGCATCCAGTTCCATTGCCATCACCAGCGGTATATATGCCGACATTTATGCGGACCCTGTGGTTCGCGGAAGAGTCATTGCATTTTACATCTCGGTCAGTTCATTTCGACCCGTATGCTGTATGATCCATTCTCACTTGTTTTCCTAGGCTACATCATTTGGGCCACAGCTGGCGCCCATCGTCTCTGGCGCCGTTTCGACAGTCAGCTGGCGATGGACCTTCTGGGTCGGATTCATCATCCTGGGCCTGTCTTGTGTCCCGGTCTTCTTTCTTCCCGAGACTTTCAAGCCAATCATCCTACGCAACCGCGCCGTGAAGCTGCGGAAGAAGAGCCCCGGCCGCAGAATCTACGCACCCATTGAGCTGGAGAACCGTGATGTGAAGGAGATGGTAACTGTTTTGTTGGCGCGTCCAATACGCATGTTCTTTGGCGAGCCAATTGTGCTTCTCAGCAGCTTATATCTCGCCTTTGCAAGTGCCATCTACTGTATGACACGAACACTGTCGCTTCCTACCAGAGAAATTGATTTACTGACACCTGCACAGTCCTCCTCTTTGAGGCCTATCCCATCATCTTTCAGGGCATCTACAAGATGAACCACGTCGAAGCTGGCCTGGCTTTCATCCCAAGTACGTCTTCCCTAGACTTGACATATTCTTCCCCGACACTGGTGGTAGCTGACACTCACAGTTGCCGTCGGCTCCATCCTGGCATTCTTCCTCTCGGTGGCCTGGGATATCTACTTCGCCCGCGCCCGCAAGCGCAACCGCCCCTTCACCGACATAAAAGAGTACGAACGCCTCCCTCTCGCCTGTCTCGGCGCCGTCTGCTACGTCGTCTCCAACTTCTGGCTCGGCTGGACCGTGTCGCCAGACATCCACTGGATCGTGCCCATGCTCTCCGGCGTCCCCTTCGGCGCTGGCTTCGTACTGATCTTCATGGCCCTGCTCAACTACATGACGGACGCCTACCGTGAGTACGCCGCCAGCGCGGCTGCGGCCGCGAGCTGCACACGGAGCGTGTTCGGTGCGCTGCTGCCCCTGGCTGGGGCTGCCATGTACGGCCGGCTAGGAGTGCCGTGGGGCATGAGCTTTTTGGGGTTTGTGAGTTTGTTGCTTGGCGTTGTGCCGTTTGCGTTTATCAAATACGGAGAGCGCATTCGGCTGAGCAGCAAGATGTGCCAGCAATTTGCGCGAGACAGGTGTTGATGACTTCGGCCGAATGGAGTCTGTCTGAGAGATTGAGAACTGGAGATTCGGGGCGGAGGGAGGAAGTATGCAGTAGGTAGCATAATTTCAAATAATATGGGTTACAAGGTGGATAATTTTAGTTGATAGACGTCTGCAGCAATCATGGCGTTTCATTTGGAAAAGACTTGGGCTCAGTTTCAAATCTATCACAGACTTTGATTGTCTTTCCCATCTCCGTGTCTAGTTCCTGTACTCTTTTGGATGAAATCCTTTTTTTGAACTTCTCATCCTGAGAGATCAACTCTTTCGAGCATTTTCAGGTGGGCTGATAATTACTCATTTACTTGAGCTCCAGACATGGAACACTTGCAGACCTGACACACGCCTATCAGATGGGCACTATCAAGTGAAGTTCGGAACAAGGAGGGACGCAAACAATAGGGTTCTCGACATGTTCTATATTGCTCCAAAGTTTCAACCTGCACATTCGTACGTATTCTTGTTTCTTCACCAAGCCACCATCTCTCATCCGCGAGGGGTTATGGAAAACCAAAAGTCACGAACCAGCCACAGCCCCCAATTAGTGCAGTCCCACGGCTTCCCTGGATCGACGATCGTGATATCGTAACGTCTCACGAACTGCAATTCAACTGTCAACAACCGTCTTACCAGCCACACACACGCAAACAGGAAAGCTTACCTCTGCCACCACCTTGTTAATCTCCATGAGCGCAATGTCTTTCCCCAGACATCTCCACTTACCACTGGAGAACCCCAGCTCCCAGCTGCGCGTCATCGCTCGTTCCGTCTCCGGGTCGACCTCGAGCCAGCGCTCCGGCCGGAACAAGTCGGCATCATCGCCGAACACAGCACGCGAGCGCATGATGCCCCAGGAGTTGTACGCGAGCCCCGTGCCTTCGGGGACGCGGCGCCCGTCGGGTAGGGTATCACCGCCAACCGGGGCCTGCTTCTCCAAGTATCCCGTGGCCGGGGGGTGCAGCCGCAGGCCTTCCTTGATGCAGGCTGCCAGGTACGGGAGGGTCAGCAGTTTGTCGTTAGGGACGATCTCTGTGTTAGGAGGTGCCTTGTCGGTGGGGAGAGCAGGTAACAGATTGTGCTCCGCCAACTCGACTCTGAGCTTGTTGATGGCGGTTGGGGCGGTTGTGAGGTAGAGGAAGATGCCTCGGAGTGCGGTTGCCGTGGTATCTGTCCCTGCAAGGCTAGTGACTGTGAGTCGGGCGAGCTCATATGAGACGGAGAAAGGGATGCACACATTTGGAACACCGAGTCGGTCTCGGCTTGATCCTTGCTCAGACCGTGCCTTTTGAAAGCGGCAAGCATGTCAAGACGGTCAGAGTCTACAGCAGAGTACCGTTTCTCTACTGCAACTTGCGCGAGGCTAGGTTGGATTATGAGTAATTGCTCCTGCGAACAAACAACCTTCTGCTGCTGCTGCTGCTACGCACCTCATTACTTTGCCGATTCCGACTCTGTCAGCACTGCTGGGCGCTAGCTTCCTGTTGATCCAAGGAATGTTGGTGATCTTCAAGAGCGACGGAAACACTGCGGTTAAGCTCATGACCGGGACGAAGGCGGCGACATTGGTGAAGAAATCAAATACGTCGGCGTTCGCTCTCACGTAGCCGCCAGAGCTGCCGAAGGCGATGTCCGTGATGACGTCGAGCGTGAAGTAGCCCAGTATTCTAGAAAAGTCAACCGAACGGAAGGGAAAGCCGGGCAGCTGCAGGTATTTTTCGTCGATAAGGTCTAGCAGCTCCGTGACGTGGGTGTCGATGGAGCTCTCGAGACCGGGGTTCTCTCTTCTCGAGTACTGTATTGTCGACGGTCGTGTGTGAGTGCTGAAACTTCGACTTCGGACTCGGGGAAAATTCACTTACCCCGCCTGCCATCCTCTTGCGCAGGTCCATGTGTCGCTCCTCATCCCGAGTGCTCAGGATGTTGTCCTTTCCTGGTTCTAATCTGAACGCTTGGTAGGCCGGCCCGCGCGTGTAGGCGCCGCGCACGCTGTTGATCTTCCAGAGATATTCTGGGTCCGATATCAGCAGCGTCTTGGGCCCGATTCTCGCGTATGGACCTTGGTTCCCCTCAAGTCAGAGCCTGAGCACCAAGGAAGGGTTGGGTGAGGGAGGACCGTACCATAAGTCTGTGAGCACTCCCACAACATCAAGTTCTGCCTCTTGCTGATAGAGGCCCTTACCGTCCATAGCGGAAGCCATGCGGCCGATGGAGGACCGTCAAACTCCGCAAGGAAGTCTCGGCGCCGTAGAAGCTGCCAAAGTATCAAGGCAACAGAGGCCAAGACAAAAAAAAGAACAATCATGATGGTCGGTGGTCTGAATGGCGGGTTTACGATGTCCTTTTCCTCACGCCTGGGGAGCAGAGATGGACCGTCTTCCCGGCTGGCCGCTGGCCTCCAGCAAACTTATCAATTCATGCTTATTCGCGTACCCTTTCTAATCGCATATGCGCT
Source organism: Colletotrichum brevisporum (assembly GCA_030770045.1). Lineage (NCBI taxonomy): Eukaryota > Fungi > Ascomycota > Sordariomycetes > Glomerellales > Glomerellaceae > Colletotrichum > Colletotrichum brevisporum. The sequence goes on from JAUGSI010000002.1 coordinate 337,732, forward strand.
CGAAGAAGGCCCACCCGAGCAAACTGGCGCTATGTGGATGCATGCCTGTGGGAGAGTTGCATTGCATGCAGTATCTCGAGATTGTGGTGTTCTAGCTCGCTTCCGATGTACATTGCCTTGTGGATCATCGTGAGCATCGGGGGTTTTCCCCTTTTTGGGACCCCGAATCCTGAACAGGGGTCCTGGGGGCGTGTGAGCATCATGCATCTTGGGCGTGCTCTCTGGGCGGGAGTTTGATGCCGACGAGCTGACAGCAACGTCTTTGTCAAGATAACGAGGGCAACGCTCGTCGGATATGATGTTATATCCTTTCCGTCGGGTATGGAAGCTCTTCGGCGTAGAAACTCATGTTCTTCTCTTTGCATGCTCGAAGGGCATAGTCATCTGAAATCATGGCCCTGTCTGCACAGTTGAGCGTGTTGGACGGCGAGAAGCTGAAGGTGCTGACAGTGCTGGCAATATTGGCCGGCGTCGCCTTCACAATCATCGACGTCGTTCGCAATATCTTTTTTCATCCGCTCTCTTCCTTTGCCGGCCCATGGCTGGCCGCGTCCTCGAGTTGGTGGTCTGCCTACCAGCAAGTCATCACAGGGCGCTCTATGCACCACATCTGCGAGCGTTTACACGAACAGTATGGTAAGGCGTTCACACGCTCCCATCTACTGGCCGAGGTCACTAATGAAGAGGACAGGTGACATTGTGAGAATCGGCCCCAACAGGGTGAGTTGCTCATGAAATCCGAGTTCTGGAATCTGAACGACCAGCCAGCCCCTGACCACCTTTAGCTCCACTTCAACCACCCATCAATGTACGATCAGATCTACCGCAAACGCTGGGACAAAGACCCGTTCATGTACGCGCTCCTCGGGGGCGACGGTGCCACGGTGACGTTTGTGAGATATCAGGACAACAAAGTCCGCAAGGATATTCTCCACCCGTTTTTCACCAAGAGTGCCGTGTTTTCGCGGGAGTGGATGATTCAAGAGAATGTGAGTGTTATCTTTCCCTTTTTCTTCACCACCCCTGACACCAGGAAACGTAGGTTGAGAAGTTTTGCAATATCCTGAGCAAGGACCAAATGAGTGCCCGGTCCTCGGACATGTCCTCCGGTTTCCGCTGTCTTGGGCTCGAGACTATCACCTCGACGTGCTTCGGCAAGTCGGTCGACTGCTTCAGCAACGAGAACTTCCACAGCCCTGTCCTGGAAGCCATGGAGACCATCGTCGAGTGGTTCATGGTGTTTAAGCACTTTGCCATTGTCCGACAGTTCATTCTCAACGTCCCCGAATGGGTGTCGCTGAAGCTGTTTCCCAAGGGCGTCGCATTTGCCCAGATGAAAGATGTAAGAGCCTACGGACCAGTGCCGTGAGGGGAGAAAGTTATTGACCAAAAGGCATGGATCCAGATGTTTGCCGAGCAGATCGACACCATCACGGCGCAGCTGGAGAAGCCCAACGAGTACCCGCACCCAATCATCTACCGGTCGCTCATCAACCCGGAGCTTTACAACGGACGGCCGATGCCGTCCCGGGCGAGTTTGCTGGAGGAGGCGATTGCGCTCGTGATTGCGGGTACGGACACGACGGGGGCGACCATGACGATCGGCACGTATCAGCTGCTGCGCAACCCGGAGAAGTACCGGCGTCTGAAGACGGAGCTGAAGGAGGCGTGGCCGAATCTGTCGGACCGTCCTCGGTGTGAGGTGATCGAGAAGCTGCCTTACCTGGTTCGTAACACCATGAAGCACCATGGATTGCAATGGACCTGCTCAAGTGAACCATGTGCGCCGATGCTGATAGAATGCGTGCAGACAGCAGTCATCAAGGAGGCCCTGCGCCTTGCGCCCACGACGACCTCTGAGAACTCGCGCATGGTGCCCCCCGAGGGCACGACCATTGGAGGCAGATTCGTCCCCGGCAGTGTGAGTCTCTGTCCGTGCTGCCTAGGTAGCTGATGTTAGCTGACAGATGGGACTCAAGACGATTGTCAGCATGGGAGTGCTGTTTCCGATGAAGCACAGCGACGCGTTCGAGAACCCTGGCCAGTTTGAACCGGAACGCTGGCTGGACGAAGGCGGCTCTGGCGCTGTCGAGAAGTACTTCGTGCCATTTTCGAAAGGCCCGCGTAGTTGTCTTGGCATCAAGTGAGGTCCCTGAGGTCATCTTGGCTGGTGCCGTGGCGATGATCTGACTAACGAATGTCTTTTCTTGTTACTGTAGCCTCGCATGGTGTGAGATGTATCTTACGTTTGCCAACCTGTTCCGTCGGTTTGACCTTGTTCTGGACGGAAACAAGTGAGTACATTCTCATCTTTGCGATTGACTTGTCCGCTGTTCAGTCGATAGCTTGGTATGCTCACATTAGGGGCAACAGGGACTCCGATTTTGAGTGGGTTGATGTTGGGCTTGCTCTGTTCCAGGGGGACAACCTGCGCTGCTTCTGCAAGCCTGTGAGCGAGTGATTGATGATTGGAGCATAACTGAGATTCTCAGGCTGCAATTTTGGTCGTCTTGGAGGGGTGTTTGTCTCAACCCTACCACTTTTAAGGGTCTTGTCGTGCCTGAAATGTTGCGAAAGGAGCTGATTGTCTCTCACAACAATGTACATTGACTCTAGGAGGCTTTTATGATTTAGCCGCACTTGAGCGGCATAGCGGCAAAAGTTTCTCAAACACCTCAGGGTCTCGAAGTTCTACACCAAAGTATGTCCTCGACAAAAAGAAGGAAAAAAAAGAAAGAAAGAATGTCTACAAGCACAACCACACACATGCACAGTTACACGCTTTAGGGGGAAACAGCCCCAGCTGGCCGGCCAGCTTAGCCTCTGGAGCTATGGGCCAGGACAGAAACAACAACCGTATAAAATCTCGCTCCTCAGGTTTCCTATGTTCCGTTTGACTTTGCATACATTACTTTTATTCCGTTTGATTCATATGCAAATAGATAGGTAAATAGGTTATTGGTGGACGACGCGCCCGTCGCCGTTACTTTAGACACCGTAAAAAGATCAAGAACGACAATAACGAAGTTCATCGTGTATGCTTGCAGAGGCCGGCGTATTCTTTGACGCAAGGCTTCCCAAGATTTCTCTTCTAGAGTCAGTATTGAGACTCGAATGCCGTTGCCATAAACCCAACCCTGACAGAGAGCTGGTGCGTAATGACAAAGTCAACTTGGAATGTAGGTAACAATCTCTGGCAGAAGTAAGAGGCATTATTCGTTTATTTACAAATGTGGATGTAATATGTCTTGCTTCGTTTGAAAGGAAGGCGAGCCTGATTCGTTCGCTCGTTGTATTATTGCCCATATTCCCTGACGCGGTTCCCATCCCCAAACCACGGGTGCCCAACTCGCGGGAAGCATAGACCAACCGCCTTACAGCAAAATAAGGCATACTCCAATGACAGCAGCCATACTGAGTCCTTGAACAGCGGCCCCCCCAGTTGTCGGGACACTACTGGGCATCATCGTCGTCGTGGCCGTTGCCGTAGCATTCATTCCTCCCCCGGTGGCATTCTTCGGTGCCATCGCAGGCTCGTAGCTGGCGCAAGTCGCGTTGGGCGAGATAGGGCAGCTGTCGGCGATGCAGATGGCCTGGAGCTGGGGGCCCTGTTCAGCGATAGCCGTGGCGGCAGGACTGCAGCGCAGGCCGAATAGCTGTGCCAGTGCCATGCCGACGGCCTTGAGATCATCTTCGGCGACGCCGAAGGAGGCGCCGGCGAGAGCCACCTGCTGGATGAAGTATCCCAGCTCGTTCACGTCCAGGTCCATGAACTTGTGGACTTGGTACATTGATGGATGGCCTTCGTAGCGGGGAAAGCCGGCCATGCCGTACTGGGAGCAGCCGAGCAGAGCGCCGAAGAATTGATAGAGGTGGGTCAAGAGGAAGCTGTAGAATGTCAGGAAGTGATTCCTCGGGGAGGAATCGTGGTTACTGACTATTGCTTCGACTTTTCGTCGTTGGCCGGCATGTTCTTCATCAAGGGGGCCGCGCCACCGCCGTCGAGGAAGTTGACAGAGACGCCGGAGCTGCCGCCGCGGTTGGAGGAGGCCAGCTCACCGTTGAAGTACGGTAGAAGACTGACATTGGTGCCGTTGTAGTTGCCGGCGGCGAGGATGCCTGGGACCTTGACGCCAACGTTGGGAGTGGTGTCTGCGCCGATTCTGGTCAGTCAGTTGCTACAGTGATGGGAGACAAGAACACATACAGTTACCAATAACCACGGTGTTGACGAGAAGAGTAAGAAGGGTGTACTGGTTCTGAGCTGTGTTTTCCTTCAACAGAGCTGTCGTGTAGTAGTCGCAGATTGGGGTGTCGGCCGGCCGCTGTGCCGCGGCAGTACCCAATGCCAAAGCAAGTGCGAGAGTTCGATAATGCATTTTCTCTTTGGTTGTATGACCTGATTATGCGATGAAGAGGGAGTGCCAAGGTAGACCGTGTAGAGAGATCTCGTTCTTTTAGTTTTGCACACAAGAGCCAGCTTATATGTGCCTTTTGTTGACAGAAAACACGTACTCATCCCCTACATCGCCCGCAATGTGAGGAAATTCAAATGACGGCCTCGTCACATCTTGGCTCTAGCTGTTTATCCATCAAGTCAAGGGGGCTAATAAAAGCTGCCAGGCGATAGCGCCGGGGCACGTCCAACCCGGGGCACTATCAACGCCCCACCTTGGGAATAGCTTACGATCTTCGAGTTGGATCATTTCTAATTGGTAGGCAGGACCCGTTGGCCTGCCGGAACAGAGGCGTCCGGACAGTCTAAGTCAAGCATCCGAGTCCCGAGGGCGTGGAGGGACTCAAATGTCCGTCCATCATTAAGCACGGGTAGCAAAGAATTCATTTCATTGTTGGGTCAGCTAGTCCGTAGCGGCAATGATCTGACGAACACGTCTCGTGGGGATGAATGCTGTCTACCTAGCGCTAAAGATAACAAGATTCGGATCGCAAGCATTCCGGTGTCCCTCATTACAGAGTGGGTGATGGCGTCTCAGTCCCAACATACCTGGGTTTGTTATGATTACCTGTCAAGAGTTGTACATGGCACGAGAAACCGAGAGTACAAGCATGGCTGCATGGGTAGTATTGACAGAGCTGGCCGTTACCCACTACACATAAGAGACAGTGGGTTGTTATTGTGCAGATAAGACATCAATGACGCGTCCTAAAAAACAAGGTATGTCTTGCGCAAGAAAACATGTGTGCACTTAAATTATTTTCCCTTAGGGGTTGTTGCACCTCAAATTCCTCTGCCCCTCTTTGGGGCTTTCGTGGAGAACATCATCCCTTTTAAGGCAAACGAGGAGGCAGAAGCAGACGCCATTGATTGCTTGAAGAGTATTCGGCATTCATACTCCTATAGGATGAAGCTTAACAATCATCTCAAAGCTGGCGGCGCCCGTTGTTGCTCCGTTCATATTGCACAATTGTTGGTAGAGCATGGCGCGGAAGTATCCATGACCCAAGGTGTGGGAGGGCACAGTGCGCTATTTGCAGCGACGAGACATTCCGACCAAGATGCTGCTGAGTTTATCATGTTTATGCTGGACAGGGCATGGCGTTAACCATAGTCCTGTGCTAAGCAAAAGATGCCTTGCTCACCCCTACTCACCCTGCTCACCTTGCCCACCCTGGATCGCGCGACCTTAGGGCGGCAGATAAATCGGACGCACTTGAACGCCGGTGTGGCCGTGGTGGAGTTGTGAGCTAGAATTGTAAATTCACAAGTACAAGAAGACTAGTCTGGATCATGTTCGTGGGTGTATGTATGGAATGGCATTGAAATCTGTTACCTTTCAACGTGGATCCGTGTTGGCTCGCACCAAGGAGACGGGAGGCCCCCTTGGGATCACTCCGACTCACCCCGTGAGTCCGGTGATCCTCCTGTTGGGTCCTATCTCGGCGTCTCGGAGTTGGCGATAAGAAGCGCTATGCACCTCGGCAGGACTGTAGCCAATTACACCAGTAGGAAGCTAATGACTTATCAAGTGGACCTGGAACCTGAGCCTCAGCTCTATGGCAAAGTGTCATCTCATGGGTGTGTCTGTTCTGGGACTATGCTCCCAGGATGCGGGGTTGACTACTGGTATGTCACTGTTTCGATATCGTCTCTCTGCTCACTCCCCCGTCTTGTCCCTCTTATCAACCCCCTCCATCGCCTGCGTAAGATCGCCCTCAATGACACTGGAAGCCCACACGGCCCGGGCACGGGCATCGTGCTCGCGTTGCCACAAGAGAAAGAAGAAGTGCGACAGGACACTTCCCCTATGCAAGAACTGCCAGTCAGCACGCGTCCGCTGCAGCTTCCAAGATGACCAGGGCCAGAGCGCCTCTTATCCGATAGAGTGAGTGACTGCACATTGCATCGCACGCTGCCTCTTCTCGTCACTGTGAAGGTTCTATCAGTTGAGTTGAGCGAACAGACACACTGATTGGGAATAGATATGTGCGTAGTCTGGAAGAGCAGATCCGCGCCCTGAGGAAATCTGTCGTGCCCGGTGCCGGTGATGATGGCCGCGCTGTGCGCAGCAAGCAGCACCAGGCGAACGACGATGTCTTCACGAACAACGACTTCAACGACTTCCAGATGCAGGAACTGGCCCTCCCTCGCCAGCATCAATCGGACACCACCACGGAAGATACGGTATTCAATGAGATGCCCATTCAGGAACATCCCCCATTGAGCCACCACACCTTCAGCCCTGCCGGTTCTGCCCAGACCTCTGCCCCGACCTTCGTCGACGAGCTCAAGACCTTATCGTTAGAAGCGACTGCGGAGCGCCATCTGGGATCCACATCAGGAGTCTCCTTTGCGAAGCTCACCCAGGCGGTGCTGCGGCGCCTCACCCCCGACAAGGCCGACTTTGTCTTCGTCGATTACCAAGAAAACACTGCTGGGGCTTCCTTGTTCAGTCTCGATTCGCCGTCCGAACTGTTCGGCGAGTCCGCCCTCAACAGCCTCAGCAAATCAATCTCCGTTCATCCGCTCTTATTTGGCGATCTCTTTCTTGCCGACTTCACCGAGCCCGACACCACCATCAGCTCCCTGGCGTGGCCGAGCGGCGAGGCCCACGTGCAGACTCTAGTCGACTTTTACTTCGCGCACTCACATACACTGTACCCCATTCTCAGAAAGGCGGACGTCCTGCAAACACTAGAAAAGATCAGGGGAAACCCCCAGAGACTCGATGAGCAGCGTCCGCTAGAGATTTTCCGGCTTTGGATGGTGCTGGCCATCGGATCTACCGCCCGCTCCTCCATCTTGCTCACCGAAGAGTCCGAGTCACGGGTCTATTACAGCAAAGTCCTACAGTGCTCAGAGTCAGCGCTGGGATCTGATGAAATGGTAAGTGGATGTATCCATATATGGCGAGGGGCTCGCCTGAGTGCAGCGACTGACACCCTGATGTTCCCAGTCTGCACTAGAGGTCATCATGCTCCAGGTCTCCTATTCTTTCTTCAACCAATTGGGACCCAGTACGTGTTGAAATGAGATTCCGTACCTTGCTCGACTTGAAGACATCCAAAGCTGACGCTTTCCGCAAGATACTTGGTTCCTCGTTGGTACTGCTGCCCGGCTGGCACTGGGGATGGGGCTTCATACAGCCCCTACGTACGCAACACTGCCTCCGGACACCGCACAGAGATACAAGCGAGTATTCTTCTCAATATACATGATGGACCGGTAAGAGAACGTTTTACCCTGTAATACACAATAACTAAGCCGTTACCTTCTCTCAGTGTTGTATCCGTGGTACTAGGTCGACCTTTTGCTATCCATGACGACGACGTCGACGTAGAGGTAGGCTATTCTCCATCATCCCTATCCTACGTCACAATCCAGTAGCTCTCTCTCTCTCTCACACACACACACACACACACACACAATAACTAACAACGACCAGCCGTTTGACCCCATTGACGAGGACTGCGTCCAGCCGGACGGCCGAGTCTCGACAAATCCGCTGGAGCCTTCACCACTGGTGGTTCCTCTCCATATCCTCGGGCTCAGGCGGATCGCGGGTAAGATCGCCCGGCAGGTCTACTCAAACCGAAGGAACGAAACTACGAGCGACGAAAACCAAGAGAAGATCCTCTCATCTCTGCACCAGGAACTCCTCGAGTGGCGCCGAAGCATGCCATTCCCACTGCCCGCCGCCCGCGACGGCGTTCCTCATCTGAACACCACCTGGTACGACTTCAACTACTACACCCACCTGGCCATGATATACAGGCCGTCGCCGCTCTGTCCGGTCCTGGACCTCAAGCGGATCAAAATTTTGGAGACAGCGACTTCCATGTCGATCCGCCAGGCCTACAGCATGCACCAGCAGCGCCGGTTTGCCTACAATTGGCTCAACTTCCTCACGCTCTTCACGTCGACCATCTCGCTCATCTATGCCATCACAGCGCAGCCAGACGACCTGGCAACTGTCCTGCGGGAGACGAGGGCCATAGAGGATCTCGACCTTGCGCTGCACCTATTCGAGACACTCGGCACCAAGTTCTACGCTGCTACTAAGATTCGGAATATGATCTATGAGATCTCAAAGAGATACGAGGGGATACGATCGGGTCAGACGAGCGGTCGGAATGCAGATATGTAGGTGGTGAGAAAGGGTTTAGTACTATTATTACTATTAATATGTAGTAAGGTATTTTACGCCTTTTATGGCTAGGACGTCTTTACTAGGGTCCCTGATACGCGTATATAGATCTTAAGTATTTAAGAGTCTCTTAGAGGGTCCCTCTTATAATATAACTACTTTAAACCGCCTTTTAAGCCTCCTCTTATTACTATAGTTATTGTTAGATTACGTGGCTTAGAGCCGCTGGTATACTATAACGTATAGGTAGATTTTAGCGTTTAAGGTAGCTAATAGCTGCTCTAGAGTAACGTTTTGCTGGCTCTAAAGGCTATAGTTGTGTTTAGGGGGTTTAAAGGTTTATAGTACTATTAAAGTAAAAAACACGTTAAGGGCCTTTAAAGTATAGTTTTATATATATATAAATATACGCAAAATTTAATAATTAAGAGTTTTATTTTACTACCCCCTTTACTATATATAATTAATTATTTTTAAACTACTTTATTAAATACAAAAATTACTATAAACGTTTTTTAACCCCTTAAAAAACTATCCTTAATAGCCTAACTACTTAGTACCTATAGCTTTATAACTTTTAAGTATTTATAAATACCCTTAATATATAAAAAGCTCTTAACTTAACCTTTATAAATCTAAAGCCCCTTATTAGCAATACCCTACCCTAGGAGCTGCGCTTTAGTAACTACTTAAAGTCTATTACTTACTATAGCCCTAAACTAAAAGCCCTTTACTCCTAGACTATAAAATCTAGAGTAAACAAGCTTACTATAAACCCTTCTCTTTAAGTACCTTTAGGAAAAAACCTTCTACTTTTGTTTAAAGTAGTAAATTACTACTATACTAAAATAATAATTAACTTTTTTAAAAAGGCCCTTAAGTACTATATTAACTTTTTATTTTTATACTATACTATAAAGGTAATATACTAAAAATAAAAAAAGGCTAAGAATACTATTATTCTTTAAATATAGAGTATTATTATTAAAAAACTTAAGATTTAGTACTACTTAAATACTTTAGGGCTAGTAGTTTGGATTTAAAACCTTTATAAATACTTTAGACTTTTAAAAAGTATACACCACTAATATACTAACTAGCTTTATATTAACTACTTTATTATACTTTATAATAAGTAATTTATAATAAAAGCTACTATAACTAAATAGTTTATAATATAAGTTAACTATATATATAAAAGTTATACTATTAAGTTTAAAGTAGTTTATAAAGGAGATTTATAAATTTATAAACTACTTTACTCCCTTAACTATTTACTACTTTAATTTTAAACTAAAAGTTATTATATAATAATAGATAATAACTAGAATAATTATAGTTTTAATAAAGCTATTACTAAAATAACTACTATAATTAAATAAATACTAGAGTTTATAAAACGTAGGAAAAGTATATAAAGTACCTTTACTATTAATAAAGTAGCTCTCTACAGCCCTCTTAAGCGCTTTAATAACTATAAATATAACAATACTAACCTAAACAAATTATAAAACAAAACTTTATTAGTATTTTCTACTTCCTTTACTCTATCAGTCCCTTCCTACTTAGTATACTCTATACACTACTACTTTAAAAATTACTTTTATACCTTTTTAAAGTACGTATATAATAGGTAAAAGCCACTTAACTACTACTATAAAAAAGCTAAAAAAAACCTTATAAACAATAAATAGCTAATTTAGTATATTAAAAAGATTTAAAGTTAGTAATTATATAGTTACTATATAGGGAGTATTAAGTATTTACTTATAGCGTTTTAAACTACTTAATACAAGGGCCCATTACTATATCTCTTTAAAGACTCTTACCTTCTTAACTCTAGTGTATTTATTTATATTTTTAGAAATAAATAACAGTTTAATAACCTTTAAGTAGTTAGTATAAGTAATTACCTATAAACTAGTTTAAAGCCCTTTATAATTAAAGGATATAAAAACATAAGTATATACGTTATATTAGTTAATAGTAAATAATTTAACTTATACTTATATAACGTTACATTATATATATCTATAGTAACTAACTTTATTTTTTATAACTAACTTTATAAATACAAGTACTAGTAGAATAAGTACTTTAAGTAGTACTTTATACTATATAAATTTAATTACTCCCCTCTTAGCTTTATTAAAACTATATATAACTAAAGAGTATTAAAGTATAATAAGCTTTTTAATAAAGCACTTATATACAAAGACTTTATATAGACCGTTTAGTATACACATACTCTACACTATTAAATAAAATACTTTTAATAAAAACAAAAATCTCTAAAAAGCTTTAAAGAAATATAGTACTAGTAGCTTAACTACCCTAACTCTAAACTACTCTAGTACCTCTCCTTATTAGCCTATAGTGTCTAAATCTCTATTACCCCTAAAACGGTACTTAACAATACCCTTTTAAACTATAATACTTATAGTATTAATAAAGTAAAGCAAATTATTAACTATAAACTATAAAAAAGTAACGCATATACCCACCCTAGTAAGTATATTATATTTAACTTTTACCTATATACTAAGGACTATAATAAGTTTATATTTATATTAGTATTTACTAACTACGTTTTATAGTACTTATAGAACTACTACCTATACAACTATAGTATAAAAACACTTACTAAAGTTTTTAAAAAGTTTATTTTACTCCTAAAGGTTTAATACAACATTAAAATACTTACTTTTAAGTATAATAGTAAGATTAAAAAGTACTACTACCTTATAAACAACCTTTAGAGGCATAGTAAATGTATTAAGCTATTTGCTCTATATATATAAAATTAAAATAGCAGTACTAAGTACGTTAGTACTATAATTAAAATAAAAGCTTAAATAATACACAAAGGTAGTAAGCTACTTTATAAGGTATAGCTTAATATCTATAAAGTAGCAACGTATCTTTATAACTATACGCCTTAAGTAGCCCTTAGTTAAAAAACCCTATATAAAGCACTCTACTAATAGCTCTACAGCAATAAAACTATAAAACTAAACTTTATATACTTAAAATTATATAAGTATAAAGTATATACCCTTATAGCTACTACACAGCTTAAAAAAAAGCGTCTTAACTACTTTTATAGTTATACCTTTATAAACTTTTTTATTAACTATATATTTATAAATTAGTATTAAATATAGAACCCCGTAACTAGGAAGATTGTTACTATATATAATGTTATATTTAATAAAAAGAAATACTATAATAATAACTTAAATTTACTTACTAGTAACTATAATAACCTTAACTTTTAAACTATTACTAAGTAGGTTTAAAAGAGCTTTACTATAGTTAGTGAGACTAATTCTTAAACGTAACTCAACCTATCCTTACTAAGTAAAGAAGATAATAAAGTATTACTTTTTATAAACTCCCTTAATAACGTTTTTAATAAACTTAACTTAAGTAATACTACCCTTAATAATAATAAACTCTATAACTATAAATACTCCTTTACTTACTTTAAACTCCTACTTACTCCTTTTAACTTACCCGTTTTATTCTTTTAAGTACTAATTAAAAAAAACTAATACTTAAAAAAGTAAATTATAACTAAGTTAATAAATAAAAACCTTTTTTCTATAAACCTTTACTAGTTTATATTTATAACTAAGCCTATAAACTAAGCTACTCTAGTAGCTTATATACCCTAGTATAAACAAACGTTTTATAAAGCCACTTTTTTAGTTAGTACTTTATTATTATTTTAAAATACTCCACAGTAAAGCCGCTTTTAGGCTAACTACTTAGTCACTTATAACCTATTAAAAGGGACCCTTAGTATTTAATATACTATAGGGGCGTTTTAAAACATAGATATTAAACGCTTTAATAGTGAGATTTAGTTATAAAAAGGGGTTATAGGTACTTAAATTTTATTAAATAAGTATAAAGCGCTTTACTAACTATAGACTAAAGTTTCTATTCTTAGTACCCCCTAGTAAAAGCTTTAGCCCCTACCTACGTCTTATTTAAAAGTATTAACTTACCCTTATATAATTTTAATATAAGTAGCTAAGGTAAACTATCTATAAAGCTATTATAAAACTAACTCTTAAAAAGAGGTTTTTAAAAGTACTATTAATAGCTCTTAAATCCTGGGAATACTATTAAGTATATATATATAAGTTAAATAAGTATAAGAGGCTCTTTAAAATTAAAATATACTTTATTATATATAGTAACTAATAACTAAAAAACAAGTAAGATACCTATACTTTAATACTTACTAGTATATTATTTTAAACACTTATAGTTGTTATAAACTACTTTAATCTTAAGCTTTTATAATATAATATAGTAAACGCGTTTATACGAGTTCTACTTAATAAAAACATTTATATATAAATACCCCCTAGGTATTAAAAGCCTAGGTATATCCTTAAGCTTAATAAAGCACTCTATAGCCTATACCACTCTCTACTCCTATAGTAATACTATTTAGAAGTTAGTTTAAAAGAGCTTAGGCTAGAGTGTATAGTAGGTAAAAATTACTATTAAATATATAGCTATATTATTTTTTTCTTTTACATTAATAACTACGTTCTATACTTCTCCTTTAAATACTATAAAAAGGCCCTTTTATTTATAGGAGTACTTTAAAAGTAATACTTTTTTAAGGGTAGTAAAGACTTATAATAGTTTTTAGGGATTAAAGTTATCTACAACTACGCTATAAAGTACCTTTAGCTTTTATAGTTTATTTATATTAATAAAGTTATTAAGTACTTAAAAAGGCGAGGCCCGTAAGTAAAGTAACTATATACTTCTTTAATTTAATTACTTAAACTACTCCCTTATAAAAGCTCCACTCTATATATAAATATTAACTATTACTAAAGTAATATTAGTTTAATTATATATAGTATAATAATAATAAAGCTAGACGTAGCCCTTATAGTAAGCCATTTTACGCGCTTTAATTATAACTCTAGCCTTAAGTACTTTAAAAAAGTAAAACAAATAATTAAATACCTTTCTACAAAGTACACTCTTTACCTTAAATTTAACTATACAAAAAGTAGCTCTAATAATAGTTTAGTAATTACTTTAAATACTAGCTTTACTAATAATGTACTAAACTATAAAAGCTTTTAAGTATTTATAATTAAACTTTTTAGTAGCTTTATTAGGTAGTAAACTAATAAATAGAATACTATAACTACATTAATAACTAAAGTCGAGCTTTTTATTCTTTTTTAAGTAGTTAAAAAGGCTATCTTTATAAGCCATTTAATAACTATACTTTATATAGACCTTAGTAAATAGACTTTCAGTACTACTCCTACTTTTAACACTACTATACTAAGCGTATATATTTATTATAATAATTAATAAATAATCTATCTTATTAATAAAAAAACAGTCTAACTACGTATAAAGCTTCACTACATTAATATTTATAACTACTAATTACGTTAAAAGGCTTAAAAAGGCTGTATTAAAGTTAAATATTAGTCTATAGTATAGTTAATAGTAGACAGCCTTATAAAGCTACTCACTAGTACCTACTTTAAACTCTTCTTTAAGTAACTTAATATAGTAGATTAAACGACTTAACTTTAAATACTTTATAATACTAAGTTTTAAAGTAAATACTATAAGGGCCTTAACTTTACTAATAAAGAATAAATAAAAGGAATTATAGCTTTTAAGTACTTTAAAAATAGTATTACTCTTTTTACTATAGGGATAGAGGTTTAATAAGAATAATAGAACTATTTAAAATAAAGACTTTAAAGGGATTATAGTCCTAGAAAAGTAAGTTATATAAAAGTAATTATAGAGTAGTTAAAGTATAGTTAGTACGTAATTCTATTTATAATTAAATTTAATAAGGCCCTTAAAAGGCCCTTATTAAGGAAGTGTATTAAATTATATAACTTAAAGTTATTAGTATACTATAACGTATAAATAGATTTTAGTATTTAAAGTAGCTAATAGCCGCTCTAGAGTAACGTTTTACTAGCTCTAAAGGCTATAGTTGTGTTTAAGGGGTTTAAAGGCCTATAGCGCTATTAAAGTAAAAAACGTATTAAGGGCCCTTAAGGCATAGCTTTATATATATATAAATATATACAAAATCTAATAGTTATAAGCTTAGCTCTTTTTCTTTTTACTTTAACTACTATAGACTATTAAAAGGCTCTTTATAAAGTACGTTTATATTTATTTAATAATAGTATTAACTTATAAAACTAATATTTAACTTAAAGAGCTATAAAACTAGCCTATATAGTTTATTTAACTTACTTTTAAGTTTTATTAGTATAAAGTTTAGGAATATATAAATCCTAAAGCACTTAATACCCTTAATATCTTTTAAAAAGGCCTACTAGTCCTAATACTTTAAAAGACTATTATAATAAAAAACGCGTTCTTTTAAGTAGTATATAATAAATAATACTAAGTATAGGCCGCCTACTACTATATGAGAACACCTAAAAAAGAACCTATTATTACTTTAAATAACCCTAAGCTCTAGTAATAAAAAGATTTATATAAGGATAATTCTAAGGTATAGTAGTACTATAATAATACCCTAAAATAGTACTAGTAAAAGGCTATAAATTACTATATTATTTTAAAAGGATATTTTATTATATAAGTATAGGTAATAAAAATAGTTAATAAAGAGGTAATAGAAGTAGTATAAAATAAACTTATAACTAAAGGGCGTATTAGTTTTTAAGTATTAATTTAGTTTTTAAAGTACTTTTTTACTTCTATAAAGTAAAATATATTTATAATTATTTAACGGAAGTATACTAGGATACTTAAAAGTACTTATTATAGTAACTAAAATTCTAAGAAATAGTATATAGAGTAAAGAAGTATCTTTTTATAAGTAAAAGTATACTAAGCGCCTAAAGTTATACTACTAATTAACTTAAAAAACTTTTTAATAGCTATATAAGTACGATTTATACTATTATAGGTATAATTAAAGCTTTAGGTATTTATTATAGTAATAAAGATAGGTAATTTTAAGTATATACGTATACTTAAGGAGTATAAAAGGACTTTTATAGTAATTATATACTATAATATAATATTAAGAAGAGGCTAAGGAGGCGTTTTAGGTATTTTAAAAAGAAGTATCTTTTTAACCTTTACTAGCTATTTAAATACTATCCCTTTAATATTAGTAGTTTAAAGTAAAAACTTTATTACTTAGGGTCCCTAGTTTAGCTAGTAGACCCTTTATTAGTAGCTTAAAAATTAAACTAGTAAATACTTACATAAGTACCCTTATAAGTAGTAGTTTATATAATATAAATTACTTAAAGTAATTATTAGGGGTACTTATAAGTATTATAAAGTACTACCCCTAATAGTAGAGTAAAAAGTAAAGATTTTAGAGTATTTATTAGATTTTGTGTATATTTATATATATATAAAGCTATACTTTAAGGGCCCTTAACGCGTTTTTTACTTTAATAGTACTATAGACCTTTAAACCCCCTAAACACAACTATAGCCTTTAAAGCCAGTAAAACGTTACTCTAAAGCAGCTATTAGCCACTTTAAACACTAAAATCCACTTATATATTATAGTATACTAGTAGCTCTAAGCCACGTAATTTAATATACTTCTTTAATAAAAGCCTTTTAAAGGCTTTATTAAATTTAATTATAAATAAAATTATATACTAACTACACTTTAACTACTTTATAATTACTTTTATATAACTTACTTCTTTAAAACTATAATTCCTTTAAAGTCCTTATTTTAAGTAGTTTTATTATCCTTATTAAACCTCTATCCCTATAGTAAAAAGAGTAATACTATTTTTAAAGCACCTAAAAGCTATAATTCCTTTTATTTATTCCTTATTAGTAAAGTTAAGGCCCTTATAGTATTTACTTTAAAGCTTAGTATTATAAAATACTTAAAGTTAAACTATTTAATTTATTATATTAAGTTACTTAAAAAAGAGTTTAAAGTAAGTACTAGTAAATAACTTCATAAAGCTATTTACTATTAACTATACTATAGGCTAATATTTAACTTTAATATAACCTTTTTAAACTTTTTAATATAACTAGTAGTTATAAATATTAATATAGTAAAGCTTTATATATAGTTAAACTATTTCTTTATTAATAAAATAAATTATTTATTAATTATTATATTAAATACATATACTTAGTATAGTAGTATTAAGAATAGAAGTAGCGCTAAAGGTCTATTTACTAAAGTCTATATAAAGTATAGTTATTAAACGGCTTATAAAAATAGCCTTTTTAGCTACTTAAAAAAAAATAAAAAGCTTAGCCTTAGTTATTAATATAGTTATAGTATTTTATTTATTAATTTACTACTTAATAAAGCTACTAAAAAACTTAATTATAAATACTTAAAAGCTTTTATAGTTTAATATATTATTAATAAAGCTAGTATTTAAAGTAATTACTAAACTATTATTAGAGCTACCTTCTTTATAGCTGAATTTAAAGTAAAGAGTGTACTTTATAAAAAGGTATTTAATTCTTTGTTCCGCCTTTTTAAAGTACTTAGGGCTAGAGTTATAGTTAAAGTATATAAAACAGCTTACTATAAGGGCCATATCTAGCCTTATTATTATTACACTATATTAGTTTATTAAAAAGAACTAAAAATAAAAGTAAAAAGAGACAAAAGGCAGAATTGAACCTACAGCCTCTAGCTCTAATAAGCTAGACTCTAAACTGCTAGGTCAACTACTAATAGTGGAATAAACCACTCTAAATGTCTCTTATTAACCCCTCTAGGGTGCTCGTGGCCAACCACAACCCTCGTAGCCGACCACAGCGCCCGTGGCTAACCACAGTAAATGCGGCTAACCACACGTAGGGCCTAGAGCCACTTAGTTAAACTGTACGTAACGTACTAAACCCTAAAAGGACTAGTGCCTTAGAAGCTAGGCCCAAAGGGCAAGGCACTAGGCCTATAAAAGGCAGGGCTCCCCCCAGCCTACAGGGGTCTAGACTTCTACTTTCTTAGCAAGCAAGTAATACAGCAAAACACCAATACAACACTATTACTACTACAACAATACTTCTATCTCTTTTATTTGCATATTATGCACCAAACCTATTCCTTTACTAACTCTATTAAGCCCAATATTACTATAGAAGTATTCGGCAATCTCGATACCAACCTTAATACCCTCATACCTGTACTTACACACTATATATAATTAAACTAATATTACCTTAGTAATAGTTAATATCTATATATAAAGCAGAGCCCTTATAAGGAAGTAGCTTAAGTAATTAAATTAGAAAAGTATATAGTTACTTTACTCGCAGGCCTTACCTTTTTAAGTACTTAATAACTTTATTAATATAAATAAACTATAAAAACTAAAAGTACTTTATAGTATAGTTATAAATAACTTTAATCCCTAGGAACTATTATAAGTCTTTACTACTTTTAAAAAAGTATTACTTTTAAAGTACTTCTATAAGTAAAAGGGCCTTTTTATAGTATTTAAAGGGGAAGTATAAAATATAGTTATTAATATAAAAAAAAAGATAATATAACTATGTATTTAATAGCAATTCTTACCTACTATATACTCTAACTTAAGCTCTTTTAAACTAACTTCTAAATAACGTTACTATAGGAGTAGAAAGTAGTATAAGCTATAAAGCACTTTATTAAACTTAAAAATATACTTAGGCTTTTAATACCCAGGGGGTATTTATATATAAACGTCTTTATTAAGTAGAACCTATATAAATATATTTACTATATTATATTATAAAAACTTAAAATTAAAGTAGTTCGTAACAGCTATAAATATTTAAAACGATATACTAGTAAGTATTAAAGCATAAGTATCTTACTTATCTCTTAGCTACTAGTTACTATATATAATAAAGCGTACTTTAATTTTAAAAAGCCTTTTATACTTATTTAACTTATACATATATACCTAATAGTATCCTAGAATCTAAAAGCCGTTAATAGTACTTTTAAAAACCTTTCTTTAAAAGTTAGTTTTATAATAGCTTTATAAATAGTTTACTTTAACTACCTATATTAAAATTATATAAAAGTAAATTAATACTTTTAAATAAAATATAGGTAAGGGCTAGAGCTTTTACTAGGGAGTACTAAAAGTAGAAACTTTAGTCCGTAGTTAATATAGCACTTCGCACTTACTTAATAAAATCTAAGTACCTATAACCCCTCCCTATAGCTAAATTTTACTATTAAAGTATTTAATATTTACGTTTTAAAATACTCTTATAGTATATTAAATACTAGGGGTCCCCTTTAATAAGTTATAGGTAACTAAATAACTAACTTAAAAGTAACTTTACTATAGAGTATCTTAAAATAATAATAAAGTACTAGCTAAAAAAGTGGCTTTATAAAACGTTTATTTATACTAGAGTATATAAACTACTAAAGTAGCTTAGTTTATAAACTTAATTATAAATACAAACTAGTAAGGGTTTATAAAAAAAAGGTTTTTATTTACTAACTTAGCTATAATCCACCTCTCTAAGTATTAGTCTTCCTTAATTAGTACTTAAAAGAATAAAATAAATAAGTTAAAAGGGGTAAGTAGGAGTTTAAAGTAAGTAAAGGAGTATTTATAGTTATAGAGTTTATTATTATTAAGGGCAGTATTACCTAAGTTAAGTTTATTAAAAACGTTATTAAAAGAGTTTATAAAAGGGGATACTTTATTATCTTCTTTACTTAGTAAGGACGGGCGGAGCTATATTTAAGAGTTAGTCTTATTAGTTATAGTAAAACTCTTTTAAACCTACTTAGCAACAACTTAAAAGTTAAAGTTATTATAATTACTAATAAGTAAATTCGGGTTACTATTATAGTATTCTTTTTTATTAAATATAATATTATATATAGTAATAATCTTTTTAATTACAGGGTTTTATATTTAATACTAATTTATAGATATATAGCCAACAAGGAAGCCTATAAAGGCACAGCTATAAAGGCGGTCGAGACGCTTCTTTTTAAGCTGCGCGGTAGCTATAAAGGCATACACCTTATACCTATATAATTTTAAGTATATAAGGCTTAGTTTTATAGTTTTATTACTATAAAGTTATTAGTAAAGTGCTTCGTACAAAGTCTTTTAACTAAAAGCTACTTAAAGTATTTAGTTATAAAAATAAGTTACTACTTTATAGATATTAAGCTATACCTTATAAAGCAACTTACTACTTTTATATATTATTTAAGCCTTTATTTTAATTATAGCACTAACATACTTAGTACTACTATTTTAATTTTATATATATAAAGTAGATAGCTTAACGCGTTTACCGCACCTCTAGAGGTTATTTATAAAGTAGTAGTACCTTTTAATTTTACTATTATACTTAAAAGTAAGTATTTTAACGTTATATTAAACCTTTAAAAGTAAAATAAACTTTTTAAAAACCTTAGTAAGTATCTCTATACTATAGTTATATAGGTAGTAGTTCTATAAGTACTATAAAACGCAGTTAATAAACACTAATATAGATATAAACCTACTATAGCCCTTAGTATATAGGTAGAAATTAAACGTAATACACTTACTAGAGCGGGTATATGCGTTGCTTTTTTATAGCTTATAGTTAATAATTCGCCTCGCTTTACTAATACCATAAATATTATAGCTTAAAAGGGTATTACTAAGTACTATTCTAGGGATAATAAAAATTTAAATACTATAGACTAATAAAAAAAGGCACTAAAGTAGTTTAGAGCTGGGGTAGCTAAGCTACTAGTACTACGTTTCTTTAGAACTTTTTAAAGATCTTTATTTTTATTAGGAGTACTTTATTTAATAGTGCGGAGTATATATATACTAAACAGTCTATATAGAGTCTTTATATATAAGCACTTTATTAAAAAGCTTATTATACTCTAATACTCTTTAGTTATATATAGTCTTAATAAGGCTAAAAAGAGAGTAATTAGATTTATATAGTATAAAGTACTACTTAGGGCACTTATCCTACTAGTACCCGCACTTATAAAACTAGTTATAAAAAACAAGGTTAGTTACTATAAATATATATAATATAATATTATATAAGTATAAACTAAATTATTTACTATTAATTAATATAATATATATACTTATATCTTTATATCCTTTAATTATAAAGGGCTTTAAACTAGTCTATAAGTAATTACTTATACTAACTACTTAAAGGTTACTAAACTATTATTTATTTTTAAAAATATAAATAAATATATTAGAGTTAAGGAGGCAGAAGTCTTTAAGAGGATATAGTAATAGGCCTTTATATTAAGCAGCCTAAAACACTATAAATAAACGCTTAATACTCCCTATATAGTAACTATATAGTTACTAACTTTAAATCTCTTTAATATACTAAATTAGTTATTTATTATTTATAAGGTTTTTTTTAACTCTTTTATAGTAGTAGTTAAGCGGCTTTTACTTATTATACGTGCGCTTTAGGAAAGTATAAAAGTAATTTTTAAAGTAGTAGTATATAGAGTATACTAAGTAGAAAGGGGCTAATAGAGTAAAGGGAGTAGGAGACACTAATAAAGTTTTGCTTTATAATTTTTTTAGGTTAGTATTATTATATTTATAGTTATTAAAGTACTTAGAAGGGCCGTAGGAAGCTGCCTTATTAATAGTAAAAGTACTTTATACACTTCTTCTACGTTTTATAAACTCTAGTATTTATTTAATTATAGTAGTTATTTTAGTAATAACTTTATTAAAACTATAGTTATTTTAACTATTACTTATTATTATATAACGACTTTTAGTTTAAAATTAAAGTAGTAAATAGTTAAAGGAGTAAAGTAGTTTATAGATTTATAAATCTTTTTTATAAACTACTTTAAATTTAATAGTATAACCTTTATATATATAATTAACTTATATTATAAACTATTTAACTATAGTAGCTTTTATTATAAACTATTTATTATAAAGTACAGTAAAGTAGTTAATATAAAGTTAGTTAGTGCGTTAGTAGTGTATACTTTTTATAAGTCTAAAGTATTTATAAAGGTTTTAAATCTAAACTACTAGCCCTAAAGTACTTAAGTAGTACTAAATTCTAAGCTTTTTAATAATAGTACTTTATATTTAAAAAATAATAGTATTCTTAGTCTTTTTTTACTTTTAGTATATTACTTTTATAGTACGGTATAGGAATAAAGAGTTAATATAGTACTTAAGGGCCTTTTTAAAGAGGTTAACTATTATTTTAGTATAGTAGTAGTTTACTACTTTAAATAGGAGTAGGAGGTTTTTTTTTAGAAGTACTTAAGGAAGAGGGTTTATAATAAGCTTATCTACTCTAGATCCTATAGTTTAAAAATAAAGGGCTTTTAGCTTAAGGCTATAGTAAGTAATAGACTTTAAGTAGTTACTAAAGTATAGCTTTTAGGGCGGAGTATTACTAATAAAGAGCTTTAAATCTATAAAGGTTAGGTTAAAAGCTTTTTATATATTAAGGGTATTTATAAGTACTTAAAAGTTATAGAGCTATAAGTACTAAGTAGTTAAGTTATTAAGGATAGTTTTTTAAGGGGTTAAAACAACGTTTATAGTGATTTTTATGTTTAATAAAGTAGTTTAAAAATAATTAATTATATATAGTAAAAGGGGTAGTAAAATAAGACTTTTAATTATTAGATTTTGTATATATTTGTATATATATAAAGCTATACTTTAAGGGCCCTTAACGCGTTTTTTACTTTAATAGCACTATAGGCCTTTAAACCCCTTAAACGTAACTACGGCCTTTAGAGCTAGTGAAACGTTACTCTAGAGCGGCTATTAGCCACCTCGAACGCCAAAATCCGCCTATATATTGTAGTATACCAGCGGCTCTAAGCTACGTAATTTAATAGTATCTAAAAGCTCTAGAGTATAGTAACCTTTATGTGGCTTTTATAGAAATAGACTAGATAGTACTAAAAGACTCTAGAGTTATAAAAGATAACGCTTTAAAGTTACTAAAAGTACTAGGGAATATTATTAACTAAGTAAATCCTAAAATACTCTAAATAGCCTATAAAATAACTAGTTATTATACTAAATACAGTAATAGCTTATTAGGGGCTATAGGGTTATTAATTAAGGTATTTAGAGCTTAAAGAGGTGATAGTTAGAATACTAGTTTAGATAGCTTATAGAATAACTAGCTATTATACTAGATATAGTAATAGCCTACTAGGGGCTATAGGGTTATTAGTTAAGGTATTTAGAGTTTAAGGAAGTAATAGTTAAAATACTAGACTAGTTAACTATAGGATAGTTAGTTATAGTACTGAGTATAGTAAATAGTTAGTTAGGGGTAGTAGAGTTATTAGTTAGGAACTATAAACCTTTTTACTATATTTTTTAGCCCATTTAGTATTATAAAAACGTTTAGGGAGCCTTTTTTAAGGTACTTTTTTTTTTTATATAAATAGAGTAAATATTTAGCTTTAAGTGGATACTTAAAGCTGGGGGGGTGTGTAGCAAGGCATTTTATACCTCTTATAGCTGGGATGTCTTTACTAGGGTCCCTAATACGCGTATATAGATCTCGAGCATTTAGGAGTCTCCTAGAGGGTCCCTCTTACAATACAACCACTTCAGACCGCCTTTTAAGCCTCCTCTCGTCGCCACATAATACAAATATACTACCGTCGGTTTCGAACCAGAGCGACCATGAGAATAGCTTCGAAAGTCAAGCTCTAAGAACGATCCGCGTCGAGTGCAACTCCAAGGCACTCGGTGTCGGAATGCTTGCTGTGTATGAATGGAGCTAAGAGATCTCACGCAAGTCCCCAGAATTATCCATGGAGTACCCGGCTACACTTCATTCACTGAACAGTCTTGTATGGCTCAACTAACCCTTTCATAATTTTACATCCCAAAACCAGTTGCTCAACAAACGCTGCGATGATCCAAACGCTTGCGCTGTACACCAGCCCAGATCCCCGTGCACCCATCAAAGCTTCGCCGGGAGCTTGCCGGCCTGTTGGGCTGTCCAGGTCGCGATAAGGTCCATCAGTTGGGGCGACAGGGCGTCGTACGTCTCGAGCCCGACCGACTTGAACTTGGCGCGGACCTCGTCGATGCCATTGGGGTGGAAGCCCTGCTCGATGATGGACGACACGAAGGCGGCGAACTGCGGCTCCTGCCAGCCCTTCTGGTCCGAGAGCTCGACGTGGACGAAGTCGAGGCCTTTGAAAGGGTGGTCCTTCTCGATGCGCCCGAAGAGGTGCACCCCGCACTCCCGGCAGGCGTTGCGCTGGATGACGGCCGAGCTGTCGACAACGTGCAGCTTGCCCGCGTTGGCCGTCACCTTGACCTGGTCCCGTGGCAAGACGCCGACGACGGAGAAGAGGGCGCCCTTGGGCTTCCAGCACTTGGAGCAGCCGCAGGCGTGGTTGTGGGCGACGTTGCTGCCGAGGGTGACCTCGACGGGGCTGCTTCTGCAGTGGCAGCGGAGCTTGCCGCCGGAGAAGTTGGGGTTTCCCTTGGCGATGCCGTTGTCGATGAGAGGGTGAAGCGAGGGGGCCATTGTTATTGATACACGGGTTTACCGGGGCTTTTGATTAATGAGATGGGTGGGTGTTCGTTTTGGGAATCGTATACTTGATGGACGAGAACCTTGATGGGCTGTTGCTGATGTATATAAAGCGAAGGGTATTCGCTTTATACCAGCAGTCTCACGGCTCGACCGGTGACATCTACCGACAGCTTGGCGGCGCGGATTCCCGAGTGATCCCCGAACAGGCCCGGCTCCAGTCTGATCTCATACGAAACTCGCACCGCGTTGAGTGATTCGACGGTTTCCCCGCATTCCAACGTCCGCAGGGCAGCCGGCCAAACGCTGATTCCGATCACGCAACGCGGCGGGGGGTAAACTTGCCAAATAGGCCTAATCTTGACGATTTCTCCCCCTCTTTTTCCGGGCTGCGGACAAGATGCCCAGCCCGTCGGATGCGCTCCCGATTCGAGCGTTGCGCTGGATAATGATACCCCGCAAAGTTTCAGTCAAAGTCAGTTGCTTCGCCGCAACGCCAACCCCGCTCGCCCGACGTATCTCCTCACCCCTCACGGAGTCGCGGACGAGACCGCCGATGTGGCCGGCCTCCCCTAAACGCCGTGGGTTAAGGTGCCGTTATCTTCGGCGATAGGGATGCGTGACGCAATGGCCGGGGCTGATACGTAGTATATCAAGAGCAGAGGGCCATTGGGAAATCAGGTAGTCGTCTTCGTAGACTGGGTGCGTATCTTCCGGATTCGAGGGCCAATGCTTTTGACGATGGGTTTCGAGGCCATATGTGCTTGAAACATGTTGGAAACCAACTGGGCTTGGCTATCGTTCACCCTCATTTGAGCCAGCAATCACATCACGCCACAGCCATCAGACGCCAGACTTCAGTGCTGAAATGCTAGTTATAGTACATCAGAAAGAGCTTGTTGGTGATCACTACCCGCGAATTGCAAGCGACGACGAAGCCGGCCAGGCGTTGATTCGGACGGTTGCACTTAGAGCCAGCCGTCAACTGTACAACCCTAGTACACTTATGCGGGTTGCGGGTTTGCCAATGAGGTTGTGAAGAAAAGAGATCCGACTTTGCGACTTAATCTGACCTTTAGCTGCTTGAAGAGGACAAGCAGTTTCGAAATGGCTGCTTCTGATAGAATGAGTGCCTACTTTCAGGGCTATAGTCTCAGGTTTCCAGCGTTGTGAAACAGCTCTCGCCAGTGATGAGATCTTTGATGTTACTCATAGCCAGAGAAGGATTCTGAGTTGATTATTAGCTAGTTGGTCACGTGCCTTGGAGATAGAGCCGGCGGCAAGAGATTCGTTGCCATATGGAAACGAGGGAACTGTGAGTTCGCTCTAAGCATTATATGACAACAGTCCTTCAGCATGCCAAGGTGCGAGAGGAGCTGCGTTATTCTCCGTCACAAATGGATGTAGTAGAATAGAACCAAGTAATTACAGATCTTGTCACATTACACAAAGACTCTGCAAGGAGCGCCAATTGGCACGAATGCACAGTACGTTTTTCAGTAACTGGTCGTCTGTTGATCAACCCCCTTAGACTGTCGGATGATCCTGAGAAATACAAGAGCATATAAGCTTAACTTGCTTATACTCCATCACCGTGGTTGACATTGGTTGTGATATCTCTACGTATTACTTTTACTTTACTTGAAACTATTGATTGTCAAACCCCAACTTTTCCTAACAGTAAAAGTGGTTGCAACACAAAACAAAACAAGTAGATTGAACTTGCAGTGGAATTCCGTTCTGTCGCTGCTCGCAATTACTACTGTACACTGCAACGTTAGTCTCAATCGTTAATTCGTTTCTACAGGTCTTTGAGACCTAGTTGAGCCACGAGAGTCTATTTTGAGCGAGTTGATTATGCGCCTTCTCACTTTCGACCGAAGTGCCATCTTGATGCCTCAATTATGTGAACTGAATGATCAACGAGACGAACACACTTGGGCATTCCCATCCGTAGTTGAACCGGTTGCTGCCAATTCGCAATCTATGACGTAGTCGAGGTAGCGATGGATGGGCCAAGAAACCACTTTACATCGTCGCTGCCTTTGAACGATTAGAATTGGCAAACCTTTGTCGTGTGTGGTGGAAATGAAGCATCAATGGGAGATTGGCAAGGTGCCCCTGGTGTGTTTCTTGGCGACGCATTCACGTGCAAACATTGTCTCTAGATGTTCCGTGGCGTCGAACATCACATGAAGTTGCGGGGACAACAGCTGAAGTTCAGCTCCCCGGGTCGCCGACCACAGACCTGCACTTCGGCTGCCCTAGCGCCTCGGACAATTTACAGTCCCACACGGGACCTCGGGCGAGAGTTACGTTTCGCCTTGACTCTGTAGATAAGCCACAGCAAGAAACAGATGGGCAGGATTCTGGAGTGGTTCGTAGGTATTCAATCGGCTGCCGAGGTCCGCGGGATTGTTAGTTCCATTGCACATCCCCTCGCCAATCAACCAATTGCTGGCCAGGAAAGCAACCAAAAAGACTGATCCATGGACGAAGTGTTCTGATGAAATACTTCGGACGGCCGCGGTCCCCCGAGACGGTGGCCCGCGGGTTGACGTTTCTCAGCTCGCACTCGGATAGGATTACTCGGCCTCCCGCTGCATGCCAGGCACAATGGAACGAATGGGTTGATTGTCCAGCCAGGACATGCAATCCGAATCAGCCAACCAGCCATTGACATGAATGAATCACCACGAGCGAGACATGCAAACCCCCTGCATCGCATCCTGCCACTTCCACGGGATCTACGCGCTAGAACCAGAACTGCGTAAATGGGACAGACGGGTGCGCTATGAGCCCCTGTATTTGCGCACGTCCCAGCCAGAAAAGCCTCGGCAGCCAGCCGCCTCAACAAAAAAATTATATAGAAGAACAAAAAGTAAAGCAGAAAATCCCCTGATTGCCTGATTCTCGAGATACTTAAACATCTCGACCCACCGCCGTTACCACACGGTAGCTTCTTGTTTGACTCAGCGATTCGGCTTTTCCAGACAACGACGAATTAGCAAACCACACAACCAACACACACAATGGCAGAAGAGCTCGACGTAATCGTCCTCGGCGCCGGCATCTCGGGCCTCAACGCGGCGTACCGCGTCCGCACGGAGCTGCCCGATAGCTCCTTCGCGGTGCTCGAGGCCCGCGACATCGTCGGCGGCACGTGGTCCTACTGGAAGTATCCCGGCTTCCGCTCCGACTCCAACATGACCAACTTCGGCTTCTCCTGGCACCCCTGGCCCCACGACAAGAAGATCATTGAGGGCGCCCCCATCGCCGCCTACATCGAGGACGCCGTCAAGACCCACGGCATCGACCGCCACATTCGCTTCCGTCACAAGGTCATCTCCACGAGCTGGGACTCGGACGAGGCCCGATGGACCGTCACCGCCGATACCCCGAATGGCCGGACCTCCATCAAGGCCAAGTTCGTCTTCATGTGCTCCGGCTACTACTCCTACGAGAAGGCTCTGGACACGACCATCCCTGGCATCGACAACTTCCAGGGCACCGTCATCCATCCTCAATGGTGGCCCGAGGACCTCGATTACGCTGGCAAGCGCGTCATCATCATCGGCTCCGGCGCGACGACGATGACGCTATTCCCCAACATGGCCAAGACGGCTGGCTTCACCACCATTCTCCAACGCAGCCCGTCCTACGTCTTCGCCCTTGCCCCAGAGTCGTCCTTTGACAAGGCACTAAAGATGATCCTTCCTCTGTTCCTCGCCAACTGGATCGTGCTGTTCAAAGACCTTCTCCTCGAGACCGTCTTCATTCAAATTGTCCTCAACTTCCCCAACATCGCCAAGCGCGTCATCCGCGCCGACGCCAAGCGCCGTCTGCCGAAAGACTACCCCGTAGATGTTCACTTCAAGCCTAGCTACAACCCCTTCCAGCAACGTCTCAACCTCTCTCCAGACGGTGACGTTTTCCAGGCTCTTCACCGGCCCAACACGGAGATTGTCACGGATCACATCGACACCGTTACCGCGGACGGCATCCTGACGAAATCAGGCCGCCACCTCCCCGCCGACATCATAATCACCGCCACCGGTCTCCACGTCCAGCTCTTCAGCGGCACCGACGTGACCGTCGACGGCGTCCCCGTCAAGGTCGGCGAGAAGTACTGCTGGCGCGGCTGCATGCTCGACGGCGTCCCCAACGCTGCGGCTGTCATGGGCTACGTCACGCAGACATGGACTCCGGGTGCCGACGCGGTAACGCGCCTAGCCATCCGCGTCATCAAGCAGATGCAGAAGGCCGGCGCCGTGTCCGCCACACCGGTGATGTCAGAGGAGGAGAAGCGCGGCGCACCGAAGCTGCCGTGCGTTGCTGCCACGTCCAACTACTTCAAGAAGGCACAGGGCCGTATGCCCGTGGTCACGAATAAGGGCCCCTGGTACGGAAGGACGAACCTCATCGTCGACAGGCTGGCGCTGTGGTTCGGGAGCGTGACGGTCGGCATGGACTACCGGCTAGCGGAGAAGTCCAAGGACATCTGATTTTTTGTTTCGGCAGCAGTTACGTTATGAAGCGGGTTGTAATGTTTGAATGGCCATGATGATGTTGTAGTTCAAGGTTTAGCGGAGTAGAAACAAGAATGGCTTGGCGATGAGCCTCATCAACTTAGACTTCTCACCCACGACTCGGCCCCAGTGATCCGCTCTTGGCAGCTTACGCTGTGGATTACGGGGCGGTAAGATCCTTCGCTCGATCTAGGGCCGGCACGTGTTCCCCGGGACTTTGGCCAGCCATCTAACATGCCTACCAGACCCTTGATCCGGCATCCCGGCCGTCGTCATCACGGACCGGAAGTCTGACCCCACCCGGTAGTAGATATGTCCCGCCGGGGAGTTATCCTCCAGCCTCATCTTCCCGCGGGATAATCTTGTTCATCGCGACGAGGCATGACGCAACGTAAAGTGGGCGAAGCCTTCCAGCACAGCAGAGGTAGGTAAGTGGCAGCCAGCCAACCTACGGTGGCAACTCGCGCACAACCGCGCGCCGCGCCTGGACCAACCTTGGGACGAGCCCAATACAGACGCAAAACGAAACGCGGAAATGGCGGCAAATGTCCCACCTCCCGACGCGAGAGTTGTCTCAGGAAGTTTCCAGCACAAGGCCCTGCGGCGAAGCGGGATCGACGCGATTCCCGCCGCTAAAACCCCCCGTCTCTCCCAAAAACGTTGCAACAATTGGTCTTCTCAAGAAGGCCAAGTCGAAAAAATCTCCGATCGAATAGAAACTTGATGGGAATTATTGGAAACTTGCTTCTCCGGACGCTAGTGAACAACGGCTCGTCTCCTCTACAACTAACGCGGCACCATTTGGACTCAGCCTCGACGGGAAAGACGGCACGATTTCGTCTTTGAATGCCTGGCTTTCTGTCCTGGCAGCAACTGACTCCAGACATGTGACGCACCTGGTAAGTCTTCGCTGCGTCCGAGCATGTAATGCAAGAACATGAGGCTTCACTCGCACGGAACTCCAAAATCCCCGACAAGTATCGCCTCACCCGATCTTTCCCACCCTCCACTACACCCACCTGCAAGGGACGAGGGGGAAGTCTCCCCAACCCGCCGCTGAGCCTCAGAATAAACACGGCTCCTTCACAGCTATTCCCCATGGCGAAGCTTTCCGTCCCCGTCGCGGCTGTCGCGGCGGTTCCACCCCCACGCCACGTACGAGTTGCGATTCGTTGGCGAACATGAAACCATAGGCCAGGCGCAAGAGGAGGTCAGCCTTCGAAGCGTTCGCCAGACCGTCATGTTTCGGATGAAGACTGGACGCACACCAGCTTGCTGCCTTTCGTTCTCGCCAAGAGACGTCAGTTCGACAACTGCCATTCGATATTCCTATTGATTCGGCAGCCCCGGCATCTGTGCGGCATTGGCCCCCTCCCCAGGCAGAGTTTAGCACGTCAGGGCTATCTGCTACTCTGACTCTACCGTCCCGTAATCTGGCAGATTGAAATAACCATCCTCTTCCCGCCTCACCCTCCTATCGTACCTCTTGATCCAGTGTCCAAATTGCTGTGCGTGCCGGTCCACTCGATAATCCTCAAATTCCATCACTACAGAGCTGTGCTCTTTCGTTAACAAGCAACTACAAACCACAATCCTTTAATCCTCACAACCACCAACACAGAATCAAAATGCGTTTCGCCGTCGCTCTCACCACCCTGGCCGCTGTTGCCATGGCCGCCCCCCTCGACAGCCTCCTCGAGCGCCGCGAGGACGTCAACGCCATCATCGCCGCCCTCGAGGCCGAGAGCCCCGAGGATGCCAAGGCCGCCAAGGCCGGCCTGAAGGCCCGCGAGCTCCAGCTCACTCAAGACGAAGAGGAAGAGGAGATCTTCAAGCGCGAGCTGCAGCTTACGCAGGACGAGGAGGAGGAGGAGATCTTCAAGAGGGACGTTCAGCTTACGCAGGACGAGGAGGAGGAGGAGGTCTTCAAGAGGGACGTCCAGCTCACCCAGGATGAGGAAGAAGAGGAGGTGTTCAAGCGCGAGCTGCAGCTCACTCAAGACGAGGAGGAGGAAGAGATTTTCAAGCGTGACGTTCAACTGACTCAAGACGAAGAGGAGGAGGAGGTTTTCAAGCGCGACGTTCAGCTCACCCAGGACGAAGAGGAGGAAGAAGTGTTCAAGCGCGACGTCCAGCTCACTCAGGACGAAGAGGAGGAAGAGGTCTTCAAGAGGGACGTTCAGCTGACCCAGGAT
Organism: Colletotrichum brevisporum; assembly: GCA_030770045.1. Lineage (NCBI taxonomy): Eukaryota > Fungi > Ascomycota > Sordariomycetes > Glomerellales > Glomerellaceae > Colletotrichum > Colletotrichum brevisporum. Next base: position 368,617 of record JAUGSI010000002.1, read on the forward strand.
GAGGAGGAAGAGGAGGTCTTCAAGCGTGATGTTCAGCTCACCCAGGACGAGGAGGAAGAGGAGATCTTCTAAGCGCGACAGACTAGCTACTTCTAAGCTACGCATCCTCGTCGCATCATCCTTTAGTCGTAGTCAAGCACATTGAGCGGGTGGACTTGTCTCTTCCTCTGGCCATTGAGTTTTGTAGGACGAGACAGTTCACGAATTAATTGAGAACATTCACTTCATGATGTGTGTCAACGTGATCTGGCTTTCTCATTTTGGCAGTATTTTTTGTGTATGTCCTTTGGGTGGAATTTATCTACGACGGCCTGGCTGTGTTGAACACATAGTCAGTACCTGCATGTCCCTGGCCATCGCTGGCGTGCTTCACGCAGCTCATTGTCCAGCATCGTCGAGCAACCTCCCTCTCCCTTCGCGAATCTGGCCTGCGCATGTCCATTGGCCACTGAATTTGGTGCTGCCTACCACCCCAGCGGTGCGTGGTTTTGAGAGAAGCCATCCATCATCTCAAAGACACGAGAAGTATCTTTGGGAGGTCGGCGATTGACGTGGCTCTGCGGCCTATCGGTCCTGTTCCTTACGAGGTCACGGAACCTCTTCGTCCATTCAATGCATGAGCCTAACTGATTCGGCGACACCTGCTTTCATGCTAGTCAGCCGTGAGGAATTTTCAGAAAATAATGTTGGGTAACTCACGATTGCAAAGAGCCGGGCTCTTTTGGGAGCACCCCAATGTAAGCTCGCCCAATGGATGGGCATAGCCCGCGGGTCGCAGCAGAGGTGTCGAATTCCCGCTCCCGCGTCGAGCGATTGGTGCCGAATTTGTGTAATCTTTATAAACCCTATGCGTCGATCATCTGCCTGTACGCCCAGTCAACCTTACCCAAAAGTCCCGGGCCACGAAGAAGATGGCGCTCTGGGTCTTAATGGGCTTCTCCGGATTCATGACGGTGAGGTCGTACCGCCGCAGCAGCTTGAACATGTCAGTTTTCGCTCCATGTCTCATCACGTCGTCGGAACGTACCTCGACGAAAACCTTGTTCAGCTCCATCATGGCGATTGGCTTCCCGAGGCACGAGTACTTGCCGTGGCCAAAGTGCGTGTCAACGGCGGCTTTCATGCGACGCAACTCGTCCTCCCCGGCGCGTAGCCACCTCTCGGGCAGGAAGACGTCGGCATCCGGGCCCCAGACCGCCCGCGAGCGCGCGACGCCGAAGAAGTTTTGGCCGATCTGCGTGCCGCCGGGAACAGCGTGGCCGCAGAGCACATCGCCGCCGCCGGGGGCGCACTTGAAGCCGAGGCCGGTGACGGGCGGGTAGAAACGTAGGCCTTCGTGGATGATGGCTTGGAGGTAGGGGAGCCCGAGGGCCTGGGCGTTGGTGATTGGGGAGCTGATTGTGCCTGCCGCGATGGCGTCGTCGATTTCGCGCTGGAGGCGGCGGTAGGCGGGAGGGTTGTTGACAAGGGAGAGGAGGGTCATTCGCATTGCCTGTGCGGCGGAGTTCGTGCCGGCGATCCTGGTGTTGATAAGTCTCTGGGTTTCAATAAGTCAAGCACTGCTGTTGGGGCTTACATGTGGATGTAGCCGATCTGAGTAAGCTCCTCGAGGCCAAGGCCCTGGTTTATGAAGGCCTGCATCATGTCCTTTTTCGGCTTCGCCCCGGGCTGCAGTCTCATTTCCGCGAGGTTGCGCGCGAAGCTGCATCGCGTCAGTGGCCATCACCACAGATCCAAGTGCTCCTCTTACCCCATAAGCCGCCCAAAGCCGACGCGGTCCTCCTCCGTTGGCAGCAGCAGCCGGAAAGGCCACCTGTGGACGAGACGGCCCAGCCAGGGCAGGACGGAGACGACGTTCATGACGGGCAGGGAGGACTCGTTGATCTCGACGTAGCGGAACAGGTCGCGGTCCTCGACAAGGAAGCCAAAGGGCCCGCCGAAGGAGACGTCGCCGATGGCGTCGAGGGCGAAGAACTGCGTCTTCTCGGCGAGGTCGAGCGGGCGGAACTCCGCGTCAGTCGAGACGTAGTGCGCGTCGAGCAGGCGGACGAAGCTGGCGAGCTGGCGGTCGATGCCGGCCTCGAAGCTGAAGCCCTCGTTCTCTCTAGCGGCGTACTATTTTGTGCGTGTGCGTGTTAGTTATCGCGGATTCATGACCATCTGACTGGGTACCGAGACAGGCTAATGTCGTGGCCGAGACATTCTAACAAGAGACCGGGTCGCACAGCCACTGCCTCCAAGGCGAGACAAGAGAAGAAGAAGAAGAGAGAATGAGACCTACGGCCGGAGCCATCTTCGCGCGCATGGCTTTGTGTTCATCCTCGTCCCGGATTGAGACAACATTGTCGACGCCCGGGGTGATGCGGCCAGAGTCGTAGAAGTCGCCCTTGGTGTAGGGCGAGCGGATGGCCGACATTCTTCGCAGGGCGTCGGGGTCGGTGCAGAGGAGCTCATTCGGCCCTATGCGCACCAGGGGACCTAAGAGGTCTCGGTGTCAGTGAATGTCGGGATGTGTCAGTTTAGTGAATGAGTGAGTGGACAGTGAGTAAGTGAGTGAGTGCGTCGATGAGTGAGTGGGTGAGCGCATGTTTCTTGTCATCGGAGCTGTCTGGTCTGTCTCCGACGCGGTGCAACCGTACTGGTGAACAAGTCTCACGGTGACTCTAGACAGAAGACCTAGAGACATGGAAAAGGAAAAGAATGCGACCGTACCATATTCCCTGGCGACATCATTGAGATGCTCGTGATACGTCCCCCCGACCGCCTTCTTTAACTGCCACAACACCGAGATGGACGCCAGAAAAGGCCCAGGAATCTTTCGAAGCCGGTACCACGATCGGAACTCCCAGGTGAAAAAGGCGACGGCGGCGAGGAGCACGAATAGCTTGAGCAACAGCGAGCGCTCTGGAAAAGTGGCCTCACCCGCGATGGAGGAGAGGATCCGCACCCCGACCATGCTGTGTCGTATCGTCTTCCCTTTCCCTTATTAATTACCCCCTGTAAACGTCGACCTGCTGCGCCGCCGGTTCGCGTGCTTGGCCCCCTTCCCGCCGTGGAACGTCGCACAGGGTTCTGGTTCAGCGACCACGAGGGGATTGGAATGCTGTTGTGTTGGTGCCCGTCAGAGACGCATGTCTGGCCGTCCACCCTCGTCTCGATTCGACCCGTTCCGCTCCCGCGCTCGATTACCGTCCGGTCGGGATTTTTCTTGCTCGTCGTAGAAAGTGTTCAACGTCGAATAGGTGGGCAGCTGTTCTGTTTTCGCGACCCGTTGGCTGTCGACTGGTCTCGCGCCGTGGAATCGCAATCGCCCAAAATGCCCTGCGCTAAATATTCTGTCACTTCTCGCTCTTGGGCGGACCCGGCAGGTTGGTAAAGGCGAAATGCCCCCGGTCCCAAAGAGTCGGGACTTGGAGGGAGGCAAAAGAAACGTGCGCCTGGAATGACGGAGGGGCCTGGTAGCACGGAGAAATGTTTGGGGAACGCAGAGAGAGCATGGGCTTTGTCAATGGGGTGGGAAGAAAGGTAGCTTTATGAGCCGACTGACCGCGCAAGATAATACTAAACAAAAGCTAGAGACTGAAGAAACGGGAGTGCCATGGCCGAGCCTGGGTCGAGCTGGGGTCATGGTATGCCGCTAGGTGTACGCTAGATGAGGTGAAGCAGGCAAGCAGGTCAGCCCGGTGGAAGCGTGCAAGACGGGACGGCGCTTCTTCTTGCTGCTGCGTGGACCTATGCTAGGCACGCAAATGAGCCAGCCGAGCCGAGATCCTTGGGCCTGCTGGTGTGGTTGACCGAAGACGCCTTTTGATTAGCGTCGAAGACGATGAGACCGGACGGCGGGCTGGGCTGGGCCGGGATACTCTGTGTGTGCTCATATGATTCAGGAGCTTGGATCAAAGTCCTTTGTCTCTGTAGAGTCAACATTCAGATTAAAAAAAATAGCTTCTTTCTCATTCTCACACAGCCCGTCTGCTAAGAAGAAACATACCACTCAACACATCATATCTTCCAATGGAACGGATACCAGCATCTTGTGTATGCAAGTAGGCGCCGTCAGTCTCACCGGCCCCATCCCCTCCTCTCACTCGGCGATCCTAATCCGCCCTGAGGGTCCATGTCCTTAGCAAAAGTCCAAAGTCCCCTCCAAAGGTTCGTCCGGACTCTAGCCTCCCTCCCCGTCGGCCGTCGGGTCGCATTGAAGACTGCGCTAGCAACGACGCCGGCGCACGCACAAGTCGCTCTGCCACTCCCGACCTTCCAATCACGAACGGTGCGGCTGCCGCGATGCTGGTCACTCCCGGGCGCTGGCATCCCGGCCTGCATGTCGCTTGGTCTCCGCTTGCCCAATTCGCGCCGTACATTACCCGACTTGTCTTTTTGGAGAGGTCTGTCGTCGGGATCCTTGTCCGTGGGGGGGCATGGTTCGTTCAATGTTCTGCAGTCACGGTGACGAGCGCGCATAGGGTAGTAATAGCTGATGGACAGATGCAGGCGGACTATTACATGTAGTGAGGAACACACGTGGGCTTGTGGAGCCAATTTCGTGCTCCTTCGATACAAATCCCGTTGACTTCTGTCTGCTGGTGGCTCTCGTCGTTATGTAGTGTCTCACCGAGACCCCTCATGAGTCTAAGGTGGACGTAAGCCGAGATGTTCGATCCTGCGACCAGCCACGACGCCACTTTCAATGGGATTCATGCAGAGCTCTTCCGAGACGGCAATTTCAAAGCAAGCCAGTCAATTATAACTCATGAAATAAGGATATAGCCAACCCCTGCTGCGGGAGCACCGCCCTGGGCGCACCGGCGCAAAACACCACAAAAGCGTGCCCGCAACACATCACCACTACATCAAAAGCTCACAGCGCCAAAAAGATGGACGAACAGGGAATCGAACCCTGGACCACTCACATGCTAAGCGAGTATTATACCACTAAACCATTCGCCCGAATGTATGATCTAGCCCGGACTTGAACCGGAGACCTTCAGTGTGCGCAGGACGAGGAGCCAGAGGCTCTCGAGCTGTTAGACTGACGTGATAACCAACTACACCACCAGACCAGGTTGCTTGATGACTAAAGCAGAGCTGGAAAGATTCTTGCACCCTGTGGCGGGTGTGGAGGCGCATCGTGAGGTGGATTGAGTGTGGGACGGTGGGACGTCGAGTGGGACTTCGATAGCATCCATCCGTTGACCTGCCCTTGCCGAGACAACTCACATGGATCGTAGAAAGCTTGAGTAGATGGGTGGGCATGGCTTCAAATCATGTGCTTTTATAAAATTTCATCTGCGCAGTTATGTACATATCTCGTTAACATCCCCTAACCCCCTCAACCGCGCCACACGGCCTCGATAATGACAAAGAACGACAGCGGGTTCGCCTCCACGCGGACGAGGTCGTACCGCTCGTCGGCCCTCTTGAACAGCTCCTTCCACGCCTCGACGGGCCTCTCCCTCGCGCTGAACAGCGCCAGCATCCGCAGGTCCGTCGACGTGCCCATCTGGTGGATCGACTTGGGCAGCGCCGCCGCCGCCGCCGCGCTCTCCTCGACGGTGCCCTGCTTGCCGACGTAGTCGACGAAGAGCACCCTCGCGCCCGGCCGCAGCGCCGGCGCCAGGCCCTGGAGGATCTTGATCGACTCGGCGTCGGGCCAGTCGTGCAGGATAAGCTTGATCATGTACAGGTCAGCCTGCAGCGTCTGCGGCTCGAAGAAGCTGTGCGCCTGGAACGAGACGCGGCCCCGGAGCTCAGAGGGGATGTTCTGGTCGAAGGAGGACTGGCAGTTGGACAGGTCCTGCACCGTGATGTCGAGGTTGGGGAACGCCTTGGCGAGGACGAAGCTGTCGTGGCCGCCGGAACCGCCGAGCTTTCATGCGTGTCAGTCCCAGAATTTCTGTCGCACTGCTAGGGATGAAGTAACTTACGTCGACGACCTTGATGTTGCCCGCCGCCTCCCAGTCGTACGCCTTCTTGATGAACCCCTCGAGCTGGAAGATGTCCTTGAGGTAGTTCATGAACTTGACGAACGTCCGCATGCGCCAGCCCTTGTTCTCGCCCTCGCCGTCGTTCTCCAGCATGTCCCACGACACCTTGTACCCCTTGGACAGCTCGCCGCTGTGGTACAGCCCGAAGGCCGACTCGCTCATGTCCTCGCGCAGCTCCGTGCGGCCCTTCTGGTACTTCTCGATGGCGTGCGGGAGGATCGACATGGGCGGGCCGACGTCGTTCATGAGCGCCGTGACGAGCGCCTGCAGGCCCTCGTTCTTGGCCAGGGCTGCAGAGCGTGCGGTGTGTCGCACCCGCGTGGTGAAGGGCTTGCCGGGTTCGGTCTCCTCGAAGATGCGCAGGGTGATGCCGTGCTCGAGGACGCGGCGGACGACTTCCTCGGGCAGGTCGACGTGCTTGGCGATCTCGGGGTACGAGGCGTCGCCGTCGACGGGGACTGCGGACCAGAAGTTGAAGTGGTTGAGGATGTTGAGCGTCGCGGCATCGGGCATGCACTTTGCGCGGTTAGCGAGACGGGGGACATATAGTGCTGATGGAGAGATCTCACGTTGTGGGTGTAGTTGAAGATGCTCTCGCTCGGCCCCTGGACGAGGTATGCGAGGTCGTTCGTGGCGTCGACGATCTTCTGGCGCAGCAGGAAGGCCTCGGACGTCAGGCCCTTGTAGTTGGTCACGCTGTCTGCGGCGAAGGTCGGCTGCTGGATCTTGTTGTCGGCCAGGAACTTTGTGAACTCGGCCGAGAGCTCGCTGATCTTGGCCGCGATCTCGTTGATGGTGGGCTGCGTAGGAGCTGCCATTTTTGCTTGCTTGGATGTGCGAGGAACGAAAAGGGTATCGTGAAGACGAACAAAAGGAACGAAGCAGGAAGCAAGGGGTGAGGGGTGATGTTGAGAGATCGTCAAGGAGAAAACAAACAAATGCTTATACATCCCCTTCCAAGCCGGGAGATCGATCTTTTATTTACTTCCGCTCTCCGCCAAGAGACACCCCGCCAGTTTGTCCAGACCCGTCATCCTGTAGGTATCTGGCCACGGAGGGGGCCAGATTGCCGCCGCTGTCGGCCTGATCCCACCCTACCTCTGATTCTTCATCTGCGCGTTAGGTAAATCCGCCGAAGCTCCATGCGGCGATGACGACTCCGAGGGGAAAGGGGGGTGGAAGAGGAGCTCGTGATGGGATATTGTGTCATGGAGAATGCGACGCAAACTGCAGATCAGATAAGATTATCTTATCCATCTGAAGCGTGTTTGTCGCTCATTTACCCCTCCTTGCCAAGGATCGAGCTGTTTGTGTGGCTATCTGGCACGAAGATTCGATGCAAGTGCCGTCAGATCTGAGTAAAACCGTACGACAAGCTCCGAAGCGTTCGCGTTGAGCGGGCCCCGGCACATGGAATACCGGCCTTGTTTGTGATCAATCTCATCCGCCCGTCTCCATAACGGCCCCCCCGTTCTTTTCCGTATTAGACTATTACGGGGATTCCCCGTCTGAAGTCACCTCGGCCAGAGTGACAGTTCCTGTTCTAGCTTAGCTACGGGCCATGCAATGCAGGATGGGGAGGGTGAAAACTGCCCCTCGGACGGGACGACATGCGCCTGCAACCTGTTGATAGCTAGCGATAGGCTCCGAGGTGCGGTATTTTCCCCAACAGCCGCTGCAAGTTGCCGCTGCGACATGTGCGATGATGTCGACGGGTCGTGACGATCACGCCCTGCTTTTCGGCACTTTCCGTCAGCAGCGTCTCCTTTTTTGCAGGGGACATTGCGGAGTAGTCCTCAAGGAAGTTGAAGGAATCTCGGGTCGGAACGGCGAACCGCGTTCGGCCACGGGGACCCGCAACTTGACGCCGAACTACGGATATGTAGTACCTGACGTGGTATCAGTGAATGTCATGACTTATTAGACTTAAACGCCAATCTTAACCAGAGCGCTGGGAGCCGAGCTTCGGGATGTGGGAGGACGGCCGTCGATGTTCTCTGCGCATGTACGTGAGTCAGAGTCACGACCGCCGATTCTAGCATTTAGGCACCTTCCGGCTTCCGGAGTCTGTGGGAAGCTCGCGGAATCGATCATCGATTACTGATCTTCACAAGATCGAGGCGTGGACGCCGTAAACTCCATCCACTTCTCCACATGGTCGTTTTCTGAACCGGCGATGAGTGGGTTACGTTTCATCCCACCGGCCACCGGCAGTTTTAGGACAGAGGCCGTTTAGTATAGGCCTTAGTTGTCTCCGCCAGAGCCCGCAACTCTGGGACGTCTCTCCATATTGAAGTCGGAATTGGACACCGAGTTGTCGAGTTGCCACGGCGACCTGCGCCCGTCTTCTGGACCTGCTGGGTATCAGAAGGACTCAACTTGAGATTGCTCTATTCCATCTCATATCACCACGGAGTTTGGACCATGCCAACTAGAACGCAGTCCCGGTCACCGTCTCTGCTTCTCATCTCCAGAGCCGTCGTGCAAAGACACGTTGTACAAGGAGTCACCAAAGTAGAGTTTTCCCTCTGTATGTTCTTTCCACACACACAAGCCAAGACCCGTTGTCCTGGCTGACCTTGCCACGAGCCCACATGGCCCCAGTCCACGACAGCGGTGCCACATGGCCCCATCTCTTGTCGGCCGACGGCATTGGCCGAAAGCTGGGGCAGAGTTGCCACGGACGCTATCTACCCTATCGGACGATACGGTGCGACCTCGAAGCCTGTGATGCTATGCTGTGCAAAGAACGACTTTTCGGAACAAAGGAGCTGGTTTCGGGTTCGGAACATGACTGCTATTGCTCAGCTGTCCATTCAGTACCCCATTACTCAGTCTCCCTGACAGTCCAATATCGGCGGAACACCGAAACTCCCCGTATCGTGATGCCCATCGGATGGGTTTGCGGGGTTCGGCAGTTCCATCATCTTTTGTGTGCCTCACGGCCGTAGTTAGACCGCATTTTCAGAGCCTTGCTCCTGGCCAGGGTGAAGGGTTGGGTTGTAGATGGTATGTAGAGTGAGGCCAGCAATGTTGGTACGTCGTTTGGATCGGGCGAACGCGAGATGGGACAAGCCAGATCATATCCTTGAGTGTACGAGCAGCATTTTGTAACGGAAGATAGGGAATACGTCCGACGAGACATCATGAGTTCCCATTGAGACCTTATATTCGAGCCAGCTTTACGAGACGTCCATCGTGGTCTTGAACAAAGTTGTATGAACCGGGGAAAATGCTCAAGCCTCGGGGCGTTAATTGGTGGTAACGCGGCAATTGCTCATTGTCCGGGGGGTTAGGACGGGGAGATATCTTGATGGATTGATCAGATCATCAACTGCCGGCACCGGGCAAGCCCCAGAAGCATCTCAATAGCGCTATACCACATACATTCCCTCCTCCGACGCAATATTACATTATCCACCGACACAACGTTCTTGGTCCACGCACACGTCACACATCAAAGGCCTAGCTCATTACCCCTCCGCGGCCCCTTCACGGCTGGCTCCTCCCATTGTTCCCCTCCGCAAGATTCTCCGTGCTGCGCCCGGCCTTGACCTCCTCCCTCCACGTCGCCCGCTCCTGCTTCGTAACACCAGGGCCCTGGTACACGCTCCCGTACAGCCCCGAAGCCCAGCTTGCCCCGTCCTCGGCCTTCCGGCTCTTGCTCCCCTTGAACTTGCGACGGTACCACTTCCCGTACGCAAGCAGGTAGTACAACCTGAAGCACAGGAACGCGAACTTGTCGTGCTCGAGGTCCTCGGGGTATTCCGCGCCCAGGTCGACGGCCGCCGCGATGCCGGACATGATGGCCACCTCGTGCGCGTTCACAAGCGTCCACGACCCCGCGAAGCGCGTGCGCCGTTTCGCCTGCAAGAACATCATCCACGGCACGACAAACGCATAATGCGTCCACGAGTGGCACAGCTGGTGCCACCAGTCGGCGCGGATGATCTTGGACTCGTCGATCTCGCCGTCGGTCCAGTGCTTGCGGTCGCGCGCCTTGTTGAGGTAGATGGTCTGGAAGACGTGCTGCTCGAAGGGCACCTTGTCGGGGAACTGGGACTGGTAGTTGGTCGCGTCGAAGGACATCTCGAGCTTGGAGAGGTCGCCGTCGTACATGCGGATGTAGTACATGGGGCGGAAGTTGTCCTTTGCGAAGGCGAGGCGGGAGGACTGGTCGACGTCGCGCTTCTTGCCGAGGGCCTTGACGGCTTTGGACTCGTCGTAGAAGTTCTCGTAGTACTTCTTCATGTAGGCCGAGTCGTTGTGCGTGATGGTGATGTCGTCGGAGAAGGTGGCGGACCCGAGGACCTTGCGCTCGCGCCACGAGGACGTCTTGCCGAGGATCTTCTTGGCCGTGTCGGCGAGGACGCAGAGGACGATGTCGTCGTAGTGCTCCTCGGCCTCCGGGGCGTCCGGGTCGCCGCCGGCCGGGTTGTGGCCGTCCTCGGCGGGCGTGCGGGGCTTGACCTTGACGAGCACGCCGCGGGCGTTGCGGTGGACGACCTCGGTGAGCTCGGTCGACAGCCGGACGGTCACGCCGCGGGCCTCGAGGTCCTTCTTCCAGGCGGTGTAGAAGTCGGTGAAGTTGGGGAAGACGACCATGGGCGGCTGGTTGGAGGCCACGCTGTGCTCGTCGGGCGGGTACCACATGCCGTACGTCGGCGAGGTGCACAGCCGCTCGAGCATGATGGCGGGCACCTCGGGGGTGGCGTTGCCGGTGCCGAGGAAGAGGGCGGTCATGGGCAGGCCGACGACGTTGGTGAACTCGTCGGAGAAGCGGAAGATGCGGAAGAGGAGCTTGAGAGGCATCAGGGCGAAGAAGACCTCGAACCAGCGCATGAACTTGAGCATGAAGGCCAGGCGGCGCACCTCGGCCTGGTGCTTGAGCATGAACTCGGTCGGGAAGACGTTGGTCCAGAACTTGTCGTCCTTGCCGAAGGAGACCTGCAGCTTCACGGGGTCGGCGTGGAAGCCCTGGCGGGCGAACATGGTGAGGGTGTGGTGGAAGATGTAGCTCCCGCCCTGGACGCCCTGGTTGAACCAGCTCGCGCCGTGACGCTCCTTGTCGAGGGGCATCGAGAAGGCCTGGCCGCCGCAGTAGTCGACCGAGTCGATCAGGGTGACGTCGAACTTGTCGGGGTGGTTGGAGAGGTGGTAGGCCGTCGACATGCTGTTGCGGTGTTAGCATTCGTCTCTATTGTAGTTCATCTCATGTTTGCAATGTGACCAGTCGCAAACATACCCAGCTGCGCCCGCACCGACGACGAGGACTCTCTTGCGCCCATCCTTGCCCGTATTTCCATTGTGCGCCATGTCTTTGGAACCGTTCTGCTCGAGGTCACGATCAAACGCGCTGGTGGTGTTGGTGTCCATGGGAAGAATTCAAAAAGAGACTTCCACAACCATGCCGGCAATCAAAATTTACTTCTTTCCCCCCGTCTGGAATGCCGCGCGCCCCCGCCAAATATGAGCTGAGTTCCCAGCCGTTTCGCGTGTCTATGACGCGGTGACACCCGAGTTGATGAGGTCATCACCCGCTCTGCGCTTCTTTGTCCACTAATAAGCGCTGGCCTTCGCCTGCGAGATTAGCGATCGAGCCGGGAGGTCACCCCTCACCGATCGGAACTAGTGGGGTCGGCCCTGTTTTCTCAGTGGGGGTACTCACTGTAAATGAGGTGGCTCATGAGTTGGAGTGTTATGTGAGTGAGATTCAAGCCTAATGTCTGATTGATGGGTAGAACTAATCGGGACTCATCAGTTCCACGAGAAGGACGAAGTGTAATTGATGGTAGTTTCGATTGCGCAGAATCGAGGCCAGTATAGCTGGGTACCATGAAAGTGAGCCTTCATCATCAGATTCACAGTGCCGGAACTCGATCCAAGTATACCTAGATATCTAAAAGAATTTTCAGGACTTGTCGTCTTCACATAGACCATCATGAACCCAGTTGTCTAAACTCATATCGAACGAAAGAAAGAAAAATCGAATAGTGCTTATATTGTGCTGCACGTCGAAACTCAGGCTACATTCGTATACTCGGATAAAATCGTCATCCGATGACCCTATCGCTCAACGACGTCAATGTCCCCATCAACCTCGTCCAGCTCCCTCTCAAAGGTCATCTGGATGTCCACCACCTGCTGCAGCTGCTCGCAGTCCAGCCGCCTCTTCTTGTGCGCAGCAAGACTCCTCGCCGTGCGGACCACGTTCTTGATCTGCCGGCCGTTCAGCTTGCCCTCCGCGAGCTTGTCCAGCCCGCCCTCGTCAATGTCCACGCCGCCGTCGACGCCGGCCAGGAAGTTCTTCCACACCTTGAGCCTGCTCTCCTTGGGGAGGTCGTCGTACTTGAGCGGCACGTGGATGCGGCTCTTGAACGCGTCGTCGAACGTGCGCACGCGGTTCGTCGTCATGAACAGGATGCCGCTGTAGTACTCCAGCGTGCGGAGGAAGATGGACACGAGGCTGTTGCGCTGCATGTCGTGCAGGGACCGGCGCTCGAGGAAGACGTCGGCCTCGTCGATGAGGAGCACCGCCTTCCACGTGCTGGCCAGGTCGAGCGCCTTGCCGAGCTTGTCGTCGAGCGTCTCCGCCTCCGTGCCGAGGTCGCCCGAGGACACGATGTACAGCGGCCGACGGCTGAACTCGGCGACGCACTCCGCCGTCAGCGTCTTGCCCACGCCGGGCGGGCCGTGGAGGACCAGGATCAGGCCGCGGCCTTTGCCCTTGACAATGTCGTCAAAGGCAGAGGCATTGGGATCCGTCGTGCGCGCCGTGTGCTCCGCCACCAGCGCCTGCACCAGCTCCTTCTGCGACTCGGGGAGCACGAGCTGCTCGAAGCACTTGGTGTTCCACTCGATCGGGCTGATCTTGTCGACGAAGAAGTCAAAGAACTTCTTCTCCGTGAAGCTGAACCCGCGGACCATCGGGGTCGCCAGGAGACGCTGCTCGTCCGTCAGCGTCGCGAACTCGGCCGTCTCCTTCGGGACGAGATCCATCTCGTCGCTGTCGGGCGCTTGCTTGCGCTTCTGGCCCGCGACTTGAAGAAACGAGGTGACGCTGAAGGCGTAGTCGGCGAGGATGCGGTGGTACGTCTGCGCGTCGACCATCACGCGGCTGTCGATGTTGTACCGGCGGTTGCGGGCATCCAAGGCGACGCCCTTGTACTCGACAAAGTTCTGGCCGGCAAGTGCTTCCCAGCGACGGCCGCGGTCCGTGAGGAGGTCGACCACGGCATCCGGTCTGGGGTGGTTGTCGAGAGGCATGGCATTGAGCGATGCAACCTCGACGGCGCCGCTGAACTGCGGGATCGTAACGTACTCGACTCTGGTACCAAACTCGTCGCCATCGAAATCGACGTACTCGACGCCCAGCCGCAGCCCAGGGGCCATTCCGCAGACGTAGTCGTAGCTCCGCAACTTGTAGACGCGCGCCTGGCTGAGCCGGGTCGCATAGACAAGGCATCCGGGTCGGAAGATGGTCCAGAGGTTCTCGTAGTTGATGAGACCCTCCCCGAGGAGGTTGGTGACGTTCTTGATGGTGTCCTTGAACTGATCGTCGATAAAGCTGAGGAGAAGGGGAAGATGTCGAGCGCCGTCAGAATCCGGGTCAAGGTCTTTGCCCGCGGCGGCAAGCTCATGCCGGTAGTGGTACAGACTGCGGGCGGGGAAGCTGACGGAGATGTCGGCGGTCAGATAGGACTGACCGGGATAGCTACCGCCGATGACGTTCTTGAGGATTTCCTTGAGGGCGGGCGAGTTGACCTCGAGCGACGTGCTGCAGACGTACTCGTTGCGAGCATCATAGACGCGAGTGATCTGAAGATTGATTAGGACGAAAAAGGGTCGTCGATGACGGGAATACTCACGCATAGAGCGTACTTTTCGTACCAGTTGGTCTTCTGCTCAGGCACATCTTCATCCTCCTTGGGCTCGGTGATGTAGCCGTGGCCCTTCTTTGTCCAGCGCTTCTCGAGGTGCTTCAACTCGATCTGCATGGGGGCCTTCTCGAGCTCCTCACGGCGCTTCTTGTCCTCTTCGGTGATGGTGCCATTGATCTCCTGCTGGTCCTCCTCGTCGATGGGCTGGTCATCGGATCTGGAGGCAAGGGACTTGCGAGCCGTCTGCTTTGTGCGAGCCATGGTGGGGTATGGGCTGTAGGAGGAAAAGTCTTAGTGGTTAAAGTTTCTGGTGCGAGTGTGTCAGTGACCGAGATTATGTCCTCTAGATTCCGGGAAGCAGAGAGCAATTTATACCTGCGAAAAGGAGCCGGCATCCCGGGAGGAGGGGGAGGTCGAAAGCCACCCGCAGGAGTGTCAGGCATGGCGTAGGCAGCGATACCCCGCTCGGACGGTCAAGAGTCACCCGGGCCCGGAATGGCTTCAGATAGACGGGGCCGAGAGAGTTGTGACTCAAAGTGATATCAAAAGGATCGATAGCGTTCAACCCCCGGACGGATTCTGGAGTCTCTGCCTGAAGAGCAGGGTATATAAAGCGGCACGGACGGCGGAGGAGGGCCGCTGCTGCCTGCGCCGCCTGAGACGCAGAGCCGCGAACCACACCGAACGGCCCGGTAGCCTCACTTCGAGAGCCACAACGCCGGCTGCCGAGTCCTCCATGATCCGATAGGCTGTCTGCTGCAGGCCGAGACAGGTGATAGGCGTGTGGGCAAAAGCCCAGGCAGATACTCTGTTGTGATCGGCATTGTTAAGGTGTGACAGGCTCCCTCGCCTGCTTCGTGAGGCGGCCAAGCGCAATGTAAGAGGATGTCGGTGGAGTGGAGGAGTGGAGGAGTACGGGACGGGCCCGGAGGACGTACCATGACCTGGCCCGCCTAGGCAATTCTGGCGCGGGGAGCCCCCGCCGCGGGAGCCTCAGCTCTAGCCACACCTGAGATCCTACCAGCCACAGAGCTCAAGGCAGCAATCCATGTGGCGCAGTCGGCGGAATTCCACTCCGGGCTCCCTCCCGACTCCTCAGTACACTGTATCTGCATCACATCACCAGAGGATCAAGATAAAAATCACGTGTCATGAACACAAAAGTAGGACAAAGAAGCTCTTGTATCTCTACATACAGGCTGGTCTAACCAGCGCACCTACTGATGGTGCTCGGCCTCTACCTCCCAATCACTCAAAAAGGCAACGCAACGAGTGCGAAAATGGTGTATCAATCGCCGTGTGATGATTTGCTCTATCCCCAAAACTCCGTAATTATTTCATGCCATTAGCGTACGTATATACTGCGAGAAACCCGCTCAACGACGCGCCCGCTCGATGGCCGCCGCGCTGACCTTGCTCGCCTTCTCGGCCGCGCTGGTCATCGACAGGCCGACGGGGGTCATGGTGCCGCTGGGCGCCGGGGTGTTGCTCCTCGTGGGGGGCGCGGAGCGGTTGTGCTGCATGTGAGCCCTGACCAGGTGACCGGCCGCCAGCGCACTGCACAGCGACAGCTCGCCGGCAAGGACACCGGCAGCGATGATACGGGCAAGGCGGCGGGAGTTCTCGCCGGGGCTCGTGGGGTGGGGGCCGCGGATGCCGAGCATGTCCAACATGGCGCTCTGGGGCTCGAGGATGGTGCCACCGCCGAGGGTGCCGACCTCAAGGGAGGGCATGGAGACGGAGATCTGGAGAGAGCCGCGGAGACTGGGAAATGTTAGCGGTGTTCATGACCCGTTCGATCAGGCTGGACTTACTTCTTCATGATGGTGATGCAGTTGGCACTCTCCACAACCTGAGCGGGATCCTGACCAGTAGCAAGGAAGACGGCGGCGACAATGTTGGCGGCGTGGGCGTTGAATCCACCGACCGAGGCGGCCATGGCGGAACCAATCAAGTTCTTGTTGATGTTGAGCTCGACGAGGGTGTCGACGTCGCACTTCAAGACAGACTTGACGACGTCGGCAGGGATGATGGCTTCGGCGACGACGCTCTTTCCACGTCCGTCGACCCAGTTGATGGCGGCGGCCTTCTTGTCCGTGCAGTAGTTACCAGAGACGGAGACAATGTTCATGTCCTCGAATCCCTCCGAGGCCATGACCGACAGCGCGTGCTCCACACCCTTGGAGATCATGTTCATGCCCATGGCATCACCGGTGGTGGTCTTGAAGCGGATGTACAGGTTGGTGCCGGCGAGAGCGGTCTTCATGGTCTGCAGACGGGCGAAGTTGCTCGTGGAGTTGAAGGCCTTCTTCATGGTGTTCTGGCCAGCCTCGGAGTCGAGCCACAATTTAGCGGCGCCAGCACGCTCGAGGGTCTCGAAGCTGACGCAGGGTCCGCGGGTCATTCCATCAGCGGTAAGGACAGTGACGGCACCGCCGCCAGAGTTGATGGCCTTGCAGCCACGGCTGGTACTGGCGACCAACACACCCTCGGTAGTAGCCATGGGGATGAAGTAGCTCTGACCGTCAATAACGAGAGGACCAGCAACACCGACCGGGAGGGGCATGTAACCGATGACGTTCTCGCAGCAGGCACCGAAGACGCGCTCCCAGTTGTAGTTGTCGTACGGCAGCTTGGAGCGCTCGAGGCTGCTCGTGAGATCGGAGGTGGCATTGGTACGGGAAATGATGCTGCGACGGATCTTGACAGCGCGAGTGTGGTCCTTGACGGCGCGCTCGAGGGAGTAGCCGGGAATCTTGCCGCGAAGAGACATGCCGATAACCTCGTGGTCGGTCATCTCGTGGACGCGCTTCTCGGATATCATCTTCTCGAGCTGGGCAATGGTACGGGGCTCGGCAGGAGCGGCCGGCTCGGATGACTTGGCCTTCGTCATGGAGAGACCCTCGGACTCATCATCGGTCGATGCGGGCGTGGCTGGCTTGGGCGTCGGGGGGATGTACTCGCCGAGGGGCAGGGTGGCCGAGTCAGTATCGTTAAACTCCTCGGCGCGGGCCAGCTCCTTGCGGTCGATCTGGTGGTCGGGAACGTTGGGGTCCTTGATGCCCCAGCGGGCGGCGTTGAAGAGGTAGCCGTTGAGTGCAACACTCATAGCCAGGGCAACAACAATCCACTTGGAGAGGACAGGGTCCTCCAGGCTCTTCAGAATGCTGCCAACCATGCGACCACCAACACCGTAGCCCTCGAAGTGGTCATAGTCATCTTCGTGCTTGGACTTGCTGGCGGGGGAGGGGAGGGCGTAGTGGACAGAGGGGTACTCCAGCTCGTACTTGATCGGGGTGAGGATAGTGACAATAGTAGCGCGCTCACCACCCTTGGCCGTGCCCAGGATAGCATCCAAGCCGTTGGAAGCGACCTTGAAGGGGTCAACGGGAGGGGCAGTAACAACAGCACTAAGACCGCCAGTCAACGAGGACAAGCTAGGCAGAGAGCTCGAGTTGCGGAACGGAATGGTGCAGATGTTAATGGCGTTGATCAGGACAAAGCCAGACACCATGAGCATCTTGAACTTGGGCACATTGCTGCTCTTCATCTGCTTGCCGAACAAAGAAGCCTCCTTGGGGGCCTTGCCATTGAACTCGGGCCAGTCGTTGCTCTGGGCCACGTTTTCAGCAACGCGGTGGCTGACGCCGTCGTCCTCGAGCGCGCGGCGCATCTGGACGTGGCGCTTGATCCGGTTGATCTCGAGCTTGATGCTAAGGATAGCAGTGTAGAAGGAGAAGAGCAGAATGCAGTCAAAGAACAGAATCCAGGCGGCGAGGAAGCAGAACTGCTGGAGACCGCCCTGGACGCCAGAGGCGGCGCCGATAACGAGGATACCGATCTCAATAGCGTAGTCCTTGACGATGTCGTAGCCCTTCTCCTTGATGGCGGCCTGCACAGCGTACTGGATGACGTTGGGCGACGCGACCTCGGAAGACTTCTTGGACTTGCCGTCCTCCTTCTTGTCCTTGGGCTTGCGGTGCTCGATGGCGTGGGAGAGCACGGCGCGCGTGAGGACGATGTTCTTCTCGAAGCCGATAGTAACAACCAAGAAGGGCAATCCCTCCGAGAGAAGAACCATGGTGATGGGAACGCCGAGCTTGGTGGTGACGAGCAGACCAAACAGGAACGCAAACACCGAGGAGAAAAGGACGTTGGTGAAGAGCCAGAAGTTGGAGCCCATGCGACGCATGGAGAGGAAAAGGGAGACGAAGGTCAGGTGCATGGACAGGTAGCCGAGGACCATGATGAAGATGTCGAGCGCCTCGGCGTTCTTCAGCAGGTCGATAAACTCGGTCCAGCCATTGCGGACCCACTGGACGAGGCTGTTGTGGGTGTACACCTTTGCGGCCTTCATGATCCACATCTTCTTCTCGCTGCCATGGCTGGTCTGGATCTCGTCGCTCGAGACGTCAGGAATCTCCTGGGCGACGGAGAGGAACTCGGGGGCCTGGGAGTAGGGGACGGCGAAGGCGAGGGCGCTGTCCTGGGAGTAGCTCGTCAAGGAGTTGGAGGTCGAGGGCAGCGAGGTGACGGACAGGTTCTGGGGAATCGGGACCGCGTGGGTGCGCGGGGCAGTGTTGGCGGACTCGGACTGGGACTCGGGGAAGACGAGGGTCAGGAGGGCGAGGTGGTCGACGTCACCGGCGATGGCAGCCTCGGGCTCGAGGTTCTGCCATTTCCAGGCAGTCTCGGGGCCAGCGTGCAGACGACGGCTTCCCTCGGTCAGGGACGACCAGTCGGCAGAGCGAACGCTGATCGAGGCATCGAACAGGCTCTCCTGCAGCAGGCCGACGTACGAAGTGCTCGCGAGCACCGCGACAATGACGACGGTGTGGATCGGGTGGGAGCAAGCGAGCTTCGAGAGGAACTTGAGACCCGGAGTGATCTTCTTGTTGAGCCAGGAGGGGGTCGCCGCCTGCGCAGCGGGCTGCTCGCCCCGAAAACGGTGGGGAAGAAGTGTTGAGGATATCATGGCGGAAGGTAGCGGTGAATGCAGATCGGCTATTAAGAAGGCATTTGCGGTTCAACGATCGAAGTAAAAGAACGACGGCGTAGTCTGGACGACAAAGTTAGCAATTGAGGCCTCTGGACGGTATCGAGACCGACATTGAGTTGCGCAAAGGAAGCACGCAGAGGGGGGGCGGTGGTGGGCGACTCGGTGCTGGCGCCGGAGCTGGAATGGGAATGGATGAGGAATTTTTGGGCGGCGCGGATGTTTGTGCGGGATGCGATGCAATGCAATGCTGATTGGAGGGGAGGCGCGTACCAGATTGAGCAGACGCCGTTGACGTCTTGCGTATTCGGAGCGTGTAGCTTTAAGTCCCTCAAGCTTCTTTGCGCACACACAAACGCAGGCACACACACACACACACACAACGCTGAGAAAGGATGTTTGAGTTGAGGTGGGATGTTTTGTTCTTGGAGGGGGGGGGGGCCGAAAAAAATTAATAGTCGCAAACGACGTCGGAGATCGAGACTGGTCGGTAGTTTTGCGGAGGGCCGAAGGCGCAAGGAGCCGTTGAAGTGCTCGATTTGATCGGAGGTGGTGTGGGTTGGGCGCCGCGCAGTCCTGTTGAAGAGGACACTGGGTGACTGGAGAGAGAGACCTTGCCTTGCGGGAGTGGCCAAGGGGAAAAGAGAAGCAGGAGGGAGGGAGGAGAAAAAAGGTGCGAAACTGACCCTCGCGATGCAACGACACCCAAGTACCTTTTTTAGATATGGAGCCCTGCTGGGTCGAGACGCGAGTCGAAGGGGAGGGGGGGCCTCAAGGGTACGTAGTAGTGCGTAGCGTATCCGTAGAGTGCTCTCTACTGGCAGAAGCCGTCACTGAAGATGGCGGGGAGGAGAGACAAACACCCAAGACTGTGAGTGTGGTGGTGAGATGTCAAACTAGACAATCAAAAAGGCGAGAGGCCGGTCGAGAGAAGGGGGGAGGGAAGCAACAGTTTAAAGATCCCGGAGAAGCGGCGGACGGACGATGGGAAATAAAAAAGACTCCCGGATGCTTGTCGAAGGCACAGCAGAACAAATGGTGCAGAAGGAAGAGAAGTCCAACAACAGGTACCGTACCGCAGGCCTAGGCCAGAGATTGGTACCACCGGCGAGCCAAATGTCAGGATGGTCGAGGTACCTCGTTGTAGCGTCGAAACAGCGTGGGAGGGAAAGTAGAGCAGCTCCACACGGGACGAAATGAGCGATGCTAATCCCAGCAGATTGTGGTGGCCGGTGATGATGAGCTGCGCCGGAGCACAAGAGCAACAGAAAGAGAAAAAAAAAAAAAGTTTGACTTGGATTGCCCAGCAAGAGCAAATTTACCGATGATGGTCCGCACGTTAGTACCAATGGCTGGGTAGAGGTGTGGGTGGGTACGTACTTTGCAAGGATATGAAGAACACTTGAACCAAGGTAGGTACCTAAGTACCTCTGTATCCACACCGCAAACCACGCCAGCATCTCCACAGCATCTTTCCTGATTGGGAATGACGTGCTGCGCGCCGACTTTTCCCGCACGACGTGGGGATGCGGATCCAAACAGGGCCCTCTGATTGTACCTGTAGCAGGCGATAGGTACCCAAAGTACCTAGGTCCCTACCTACCTAGGTACCTAGGTAATGGCACTCTTTATTAGCCTCCTCTACATCTTAGTTGCCGACTTCCCTCCTTCGTTTAGCAGATTGGCAGTTATTCTTGAGTGTCACACTCACCCCGCCCTCACTGTCTCTCAGCTACCCACCTATCTTGCTACCCAAGAAACCTCAAGCCGAAGAGCTGGCATGTGTCGGTCTCGCGTCGGTGTCAGTGCAGGCTGGGCAGACGTTGAGCTGTCGCAGGTGCCAGCCTGCCACGGCGGCCTTTCGTCGCCCGCTATAGAAGACACTTGGGCACCTGTCGCATCAAAACCGGAAAGGCCAGGCGGGCACTAGACCGGGAGCCACAAGCCCCTCCAAGGCAGGGCCGAGGATGCCCCCAAGGCCCCCAAGTCCACGCGAGTCCAGGGCAGCGTGCGCTGTGCCTTGGTGGGTGTGTCACAGGGGCTTCCGCAGCTGCATCGCCGCACAGATGGCGCGTCCCGTCCTGTCCACTCCCGTTGCTCTGATGCGCTTCCGCGGTTCGTTGGTGAGAACGACGGTCCAACGAGAGAGGCAGAAGGCCGGCAGACAATGGCTCTAGTACAATGGCGTTTGCTCGACTGTTTGCCCCCTCTGCGTCCTGAGGAAAGGTCCTGGGTACCTGGAGGTATTGGTGGTAGCGTTGGTTCGTTGACGATAGCTCGCCTACCTTAGGTACCTAGGTAGATAGCTAAGTGTCTTATCTAAGACCAGCCAGATACGGAACCTCCAAGTTCTGTCCCGAAGCTAGAGACTTCACCGCCAGCGCCGCGTCACGGAACACAGACACTGACACAACACACGGGGACTGCTGCGGCGACGCTGTCGTGCATCTCAACGTAAGACCTCTGACGAAATAGTAGGCACTCCTGGCCTCGAAGCCTCAGGTCAGCCAGAGGCTCTTTAACCGTAAATCATAGCACCACAGACACAGCAGGGAAGACGGTAGGGGCAGGTCCCTGATGCTGTGCGCCTTTCCTGCTTCGAGAAGCGTCCGAGTGCATTCGCCGTGTTACTGCTACTGGCGAATTGCATCCGCGCGGGCGGGATCAGAGCAGATCACATAAGGATACTATCTACCTATGTATTCACCGGCTTCCCTTCTTCGTTTGTTGGTGATTACTTGAATCGAGTTTTTCTCCTTCCTCTATTATTGCTCAGGTACAAATACCACCACTGCCAGGGGATGTACCTACCACGTAAGGTAATCCACAATGCGGTGGTGCAAGTGCAGAAGGCAGGAAGGAGCAGTGCCCACTCGAACTCGCACCTGTTCGACTCGGATTTACAGCAGGGTTACATTGACGTGATTGGACCAATGACCCGCTGCCACCAGCCAGCCTGTCGAATTACAGGCCTTTCCTCCACTCCACACCTCGTTGCACCTCCACGTCCTGTCAGGCAATTGCGACTCTGACTGCACCTGCACCTGCCGCGGCTTCCCGTTCCTTCAGGCTTCTAGGCGTACCTTTCCTTCCACTCCAATGAATCGTGCATCTTGCATCCATCGCGGGAAGACATTTTCCATCTTTATTTTTGTTTCTCACTGGCCGCCCATCCCACCAGATCTTCATCCCACGCTGCACAGTCGGACTTCGGCCTCGCCCGCGCTTACCCTCTCGCAGCTTGCTCCTTCCAGAGGCTTCGCATCCTTCGATCGCAGCCGCAGCGACCCCAAATCCGTCTTCCTACATAGGAAATAGGTGAGCACGCAGTGCGACCTCGCCGCCCCGGCTGACAGGCTGCGGCCCCTTTGCCTTGTTCAGGCCGTTTACTGTCTCTCCAACGCCCCAGATGTCCCCAAATCGACATGGAGATCTATCCGAATCTGGCGGACTTGGTATCAGCCAGGCCCTCCCGCTCTTCCGACAGACCCCGTCCTGCAGACCTGATCTGACATGAGGGGCCTAGGCACTGGGTGGTTGTCTCGCTCGCATCTCTTCTTCGCCCAAATACTTCGAGGGCTCGCTTGCCGGTTCTTTTCGTGATTTCACGTCCACGCTGCTACGATGAATAGCGACCCGTCCGACCCGGCGGTTGACATGCAAGCAACGGGCATCTCCCGGCGGTGAGGCCGTATGAGCCGCCGTTGGAACGGCCGTCAACGTCAGATCTCTGCAGCCAACCCCTGCCGATCTCCTGTTTTCTTCCCCGTTCTTCGTCCCCTCGCGGCTCGCCTGCATGGGCCAGCTGAGGGCCCCTCGAGCCCCCTGCCGCACCCGCGGGCCACGGAGTCCTCGCAACTGCGATGATACCCAAGCCAAGCACAATTCACCACGCCTGCAGCGCAGCAGGGTCCCTGTCGGTTGTCAACGGCCAGCGCTGCTGCTGCTGGACGGTACAGCTGAATCCCGGCTGGTCCAGCTGAGAGATGCCACTGTCCGGATTATTGGGCCTGTTGCCTGGGTTTGCCTGGATGAGGTTTATTCTCGGCACGTAGCTTGAGATGAAGAAGCTGTTAATCTGCAGATAGAGCACACTACCTGCTCTGCCGTTTACCCTATCGCATTCAAGCTTCTACACTAATGATTCGTCGGGGTAGGGCTGCGTCAGACCAACAGCAGCAGCAAGCAGGCAGGCAAACAAACAAACACGATGTCATCTTTTTCATGGTCGAGAAGGTGCTTGGAGGATTCCCCAACCCCAGACCTAACCAAA
This sequence comes from Colletotrichum brevisporum, assembly GCA_030770045.1. Classification (NCBI taxonomy): domain Eukaryota; kingdom Fungi; phylum Ascomycota; class Sordariomycetes; order Glomerellales; family Glomerellaceae; genus Colletotrichum; species Colletotrichum brevisporum. The sequence continues at coordinate 391,753 of JAUGSI010000002.1, forward strand.
CAAGGCCTCTTGAAACACGAGACAAACTCCCCCTTGGGAACGGGGACCGGGCGGACGGATACTTTATCGCATTGTATGTTCACATCAGGAAACGGGGGGATTTTTCCAAACTGACCTGCTGCTTGGAATACTATGTATGTACACCCACCAGGGCCGGGAGATTCCCACGCTGTGACGCCGTCTCGTGAGAGCCGAGACGACGCCCAGAAAAGAAGGACGATTTGTCGGCCCCTCATCCCCGTCCAGCGGCTTCAACCCTACGGACCTCCGGCCCCTCCACGCTGACGATTTTCACATCGCTGGCCTCCAACTCGCCCTTGCAATCGTCCCATTTCTCTACGTCCACCGGCCTGGTACCCTCCTCGACGACGAAGGTCCGGAACCCTTCCCTCTTGGCGTCCAACGCCGTGAACTTGACGCAATAGTCGCCGGCCAGACCAACCACGAAAACGTCCGTGACGCCCTTTTGTCGGAGGACCTCCGCGAGGCCGCTGTCGGCCACGCGCCCCGCCTGGAAGGGGTCGTAGAATGCGCTGTACATTTCCACTCCTCTCATCTGACCCTTCTCGATGACGGTGTCCACGGCAGCGAGGTCGAGCTCCGGGACGAGTGACGCGCCGGGCGTTCCCTGCACGCAGTGCACCGGCCACAGGCGGGTTTGATAGGTCTCGGAGCTGTTCCGCGGGTTCACTATGTCGATAAAGTCGACGAAGGGCTGCTTGCCCGGGTGGTTGGAGGCAAACGAGACATGATCCCGGGGGTGCCAGTCCTTTGTGGCTATCTTGACAACAAACTGCATGCGCAACAGCGAGTTGACGACGGGGTGGATGTCGCGGCCGTTGGCAACGGCGAGCGAGCCGTTCTCCAAGCAGTCAGTCCTGGGCAAGGAAAGCAAACCTCGTCCGTGGCAGGGCGGGGAACGCAGAGATGTCTGGCTCGGGGCGCCACAAACAGGACAAGGCCAGTGACGTGGGGAGTAACTTACGGGTGGGCAAAAGTCCTCTTGGAAGTCGACGACGATCAGCGCCGGTCTGAAGGACTCGTCCATGGTGCCTGAGTTGGGCCACCTACTATAAGGTGGGGTGGGGTGTTTGCTAGGTTCTTTCCAGTGTTTGCTAGACTCGAGGCCCTTGTGCTTTTGAGTGCGGCAAGTCGTGTTATGGGAGCTTGTGCGAAATCGCAACTCTGCTTCTTTGGGGGTATCTAGGGTGTGAATATGGAGTGACAAGAGACGGTTGGGATTTGAGTTGGCGACCGCAAACCACGCGAGTCGCAGCAGGGTCCTCACTTATCTTATCTTATCACCACCAGTGCATCCACCACATGGAACGTCCCGTTGTCCCCCACGGCTGCTTATCGCGACTCAGTGAGTGGGGAGGAAGCCTGGGACAAGCCCTCGAGACGGCAAATTACAGCGAGCGAGTGTAACCTGCCACTGCTGTAAATCTGCGATTTCATAGGTACATACACTGTAGGTAATGCCGGCCGACGCGCGTTATCCCGTTCAATAGGTCGCAAATTGGTGTTCAAAATGAGGCAATAGCCAGTCCATAGGACTCGGTACCCAAGATACAGACCTCAGGGTACCTGGGTACACGGGCTTGACTCAAGCTATCGCCGTTACGACCCCTTGAACCCTCAACGGCCCTTTTTGCCTTCTGATTCAGGCAAGCATGAACTTGGGGAACCCCTACAGGCAGCAGCTCAGGCATCCACCCCTCCAGCTCGATATCTCACACCTCCATCCATTCTCAGGTTCACCAGCAGCTTGCGCCACCCGCTGGCAGCTGAACCTGCACACGATCGCGGCGATGTGCAGCCCGGTCGACCTCCACCAGACGCCGTGAGCCGCGCCGCCAACCACCCGGGGGCACGGCAGAGATACCCGTGCCACGATGCTTCGGCATGCAGGGGAATCTTGCTAGTCGTTCGTGGTCGACGCCGCGAGCCATGCCGTCGCGATCGGAAATTTCGCCTACGCACGACAGGACGGAGTTTTGGCGTGAAATCCGAATCCCGTCGGCTGAGCTGTGCCATGGTTTACGTCACAGTAGCAGTACAGCTTTCTCTCCTGGATCCGACGTCGGCCGCCTTGGATTCGCACATCTCGTTGCGCGAATTGGGTCGACGAAGTTGACTTGCTTGGTCCAGTCTTCGCCCTGACAATCATTACCCGACATCCGTCTTCGCGCCCGTCGATCAGCGCGTCATGGCTGGCGCAACAGTCTCGGTGAGCTGGGGTCAAGACCGTTGGGGGCGCCATCCCTGATCAGGCGGTCTCGGAGGCCCTGGATTCACCACAGGTGGAAGCGGGAGAGCTGAAAGCTGTCCAAAGTCGAGAGCTATTGAGCTGCGATCCAGATGGGAGCTAGCTTCGAGCTCTGGACGAAGCTCCAGCTCGCCTCTATCGGTTCTAGAGGCAGACCATTTCAGCCCTGTTGCGCCGGCCCTCCAATCACAGACCCCCAGCTGGTTGCTCAGCTACGGCCGCGTCCCCGAGGCTGTTTGGTGCCGCGACTCGAGTGCCACATCAGATGACAGCGGTGCCAGCAACTGATACGCCGGTTGTGCGATGCAACCGGTTAGAGTGTCGCAGGTGAGGAAGAGGGTCCGATAAGAAGAAGAACGGCTTCACATCTTCACAGCGTCTACCTACTCTCACCTCCACAAACAGAACGACTCCATCAAATAGCAACCCTCGAGATGCGCTTATTACCGCTGCTGGCGCTCGCCGCCCCCGTCCTCTCGTGGGGCAACGTCGGCCACCGCACCGTCGGCTATCTCGCCGAGAAGTACCTCTCCCCCGAGGCTGTCACCATCTTCGGTGACCTGCTGGCCAACGACCGCAACTACGACATCTCCGACGCCGCGACATGGGCCGATACCCTCCGCGGCCACATGGGCTGGGCGAGCAAGTATCACTACATCAGTACGTCTTCCTCAGCTTCACCTCCAGCGCAGACAGACTGCTAACGCCCGCCAGACCCCCGCGATGATCCACCCCATATGTGCGGGATGAAGTATCCCCAAGACTGCCCCTCCACTGGGTGCGTCGTCTCCGCGATCCAGAACTACGTAGGTCAAACCCCTCCGAGTCCGTCCTCGCGCCTAGCTAAGCCTCGCAGACCTCCCAGATCCTCGACACCAGCCTCCCGCACGTCGACCGCAAGAACGCGACCATGTTCGTCATCCACTTCCTCGGCGACATCCACCAGCCCCTGCACGCGACGGGCCTCCTCCGCGGCGGCAACGACATCCGCCCCGTCTGCTGGCGCCGCCAGCCCGGCCGCGACGGCCGCTGCGCGGGTCCGATGAGCCTGCACTCCGTCTGGGACACGCAGATCCCGCACCGCATCCGCGGCCTGCCGGCGCACCTGGGCATCCCGCAGCAGAAGGTCGCCGCGGCGCAGTGGGCGGACGACTTGTTCCTCCGCCAGGGGCAGGCGGGCGTCAACGTCACGGGGCAGTGCGTCGACCTCGACACCGGGGCTTGTGCCGTCGGATGGGCGACGGAGAGCAATGCGCTCGTGTGCTCGCATGTGCTGAGGCCGGGGCTGGCGTGGTTGAAGGCGCACGACTTGAGCGAGGGGTACTACGACGAGACGTGGGAGGTCGTGGACGATGTCATCGGCAAGGCTGGCGTGAGGCTTGGGGCGTGGTTGAATGCCATCGCGGAGAGGCTTTCGGAGAGGGAGGGTGTGTCGGAGGAGCTCTAGGCCAAGAAGACCAAGGAAACTTCGGTCGCCGGACGGGAGATCCGAGGCTGGGCCAAGGCCGACCTGCATAGGGGTCCGTTGCATCGTGAGCTTTTGAGTCTAGGTTTGGATGCGCGTCGGGTCTGCGGGCTGGGGCTGCGTCACGTCACCATGCAGCGCGTCGTCTGTTGACGTCTTTTCGTCTGCATTAGTTTTTCGGCTCATGTCTATCTCGAGTTTCACGATTGTTCGGCCAAGCGTGGCGGTGTCGTTTTCGTTAGATCTCTTGAACATTCTCCTTTGAAAATTCCCCTTTCGTCCCGCGGGAGGATCATTTTGACAGGCGTCTTACCTGGTTTACCTGCTCCCTCGGCCATGTCTACGATCCTGCGGCTCCTTCCTTCACGAAAGCATATGTCCCATCCTAACGTCATTAAAAGGGGTGTTCGTCTGATGGACAGATAAAGGTAACCTGCCATGTACATCCCGGGGATTCGGTTCTGGGCATGGTTTGGGACTTGGGAGACAGCATGCAGGGTGGCAGCTTATTCCAACAGTTGATGGGACAGCCCTAAGGGGGTCGGTGGACGTCGCGTCGCGAGTTTAGATAGGTGCCTACCTACACTGGAATGAGTTGGCCGACCGAGGAAGCACAGGCTCATCACTGGGGATTACCGAGATGTTTATTTTCCTAGGTGCAGGATGTCGACTTGGGTGGCCGAACTGTCCGCAGTCTCGCGACAGTCTTCCCATGTCCGAGACTGGAGAGGAATGGGGTTAGATACGGCACATCCATGCCATCTGTGACCGGCCTTCATGATTCATCTTGCTGTCACGGTTGGGCCGGGTTTATCTGGGTGGAACTAAGTCACAGCACATATATAAACCCTGAAGATCACAATCGAAACGTAAGTCAAGCGGCGCCCTAGCCTCCACGGAAGGGGTTGATGGGATAAATTGCAACCTGTGAGCTAGGACGAGTCTTGGACTATGCAAGTGTCCGACGTCGACTGGCTGCAGAGGGCAGAATTGAAATTTTCAGACATCGTCCAGCAGTGATTCAAAACACGATGCAAGCACGGCGGGGGCGACGGACGACGGACGACGACGCTGAAGAATCCTCTACAGCCCGCCTTGGTCCCTATGACACTTTATTGACGCCAGTCGTCGACGCAGATGTCTCGGACGGGCCCCCGGCACCAAAAAGAACGTTGCTTCTTAGCTGCTGGTGCTCTCAAATCTATACGGCCAGACTTGAGCTGGGTCTTTTGTAGGGTTCGTGGCCCAGTGCGTTCTTTCCGCTTCAGATTGCTACGATAGGAAGCCGAAGGCCTCTGCCTAGTTTCTAAGGTAGGTAGGTGGGTTGTATGTGGTCACATACAGTGTAACTCCCGCGAGGCGGCAGGCCCTGGGCGATCTGGGAGCCAATACACCCCCGCCTGCAGAGTCCCAAACCGAGTCTTTGCAATGACCCGGTTAACCGATAACCTCACCAGACCTTCAATTGCTTAGAGAGGTCTCGCAGATGACGATAAACAGCCTGCGGCTTTTGTCCAATCGTTTTCGAGGGCCTGTCGCTTGGCAATGCGGCACGGGTTGATAGGTATGTTGGGCAGCTGAGCGTAAGCAATCCGACCCAAAGACCTCATCTCCCCCTCTTCACCTCGGATCGTGAACGCCATGGGTGAAGCGCCCATGAAGAGATCGAAGCTTGCAAGATTCAAGGAGGCCCTGAGCTTGGGCTCCAAGAAGAGGGCCTCCCAAACCCCAGACCAGCCGCAGTCAAGCGCTGCATCAGACCTGTCGACGCACCCCGAGAACCGCCAGCCTGGTGCCCTCGGCGAAGCCCAGGCTGAGCCTGGCTCTAGTTTGTCGCCTGTCCCTGCTGGCGCTGGGCGGCCAGCGAGTTTCCAAGATGCGATAAGCCTCCGGGGATCGCTACCGACACCGTCCCGAGAAACCTCGGCGGCAGACATATCCTTTCGCATGTGGAACGCGGCATACCGAGCCGTCAAGAGCAAGGACGCCAAGCTTGTCGAAACCTACGAGAGGGTCGTGAGCCAGCAAATCGACGGAGGTAAGAGAAGGCCGTCCGCGCTTGGGAACATCTCTCACAACAGGTAGCTGCAGGAGACCCAGCAGTTGATACCATCGACCACAATGCTCTTGCCAACTGTAGCGAAGAGGAGCGGTTGAAACGCATGGAATCTGCTGTTTCGCGGTGCGTCGAAAAGGCCAAGAAGCACGAGAGTTTTAGAGATGGCGTCATCCAGACCTCCGCGGTCATCGTCAACTTGAACAAAGTGGTGAGCGGTTTCCTCAAGCCGTATCCGCCAGCAGCCATGGCTTGGTCAGGCATTTGTGCCGTTCTCCCAGTAAGTTATGCCCCGTTGTGGTGTTCCAAGGGTCTGGTTTCAGATCAGTTTGAATCCTTGCTGACGAAATTTTAGATGTTGACCAGCCCGCTGGTTGCCAACCAAACCATGGTCAAGGGGCTCCAGCATGTCGCCTCCCGGATGGACTGGTATATGGACCTGTCCACTGTTCTACTTGAACATAGCTGGGAAAGCAGCGACGCATTCTCCAGGTTGAGCGCCAGCGTGGAACAACGGATCGTTGATCTCTACCAAGAAACCCTGCAGTTCGAGATGTGGAGTGTCGCCTGGTGCTTCCAGGACCGCGCGGTTGCCAAAGGCTTGAAGACAATGGTTGGCCTCGTCGATTGGGAGGCCCGCAGAAACGACATTGAGAAGATCGAAGCAACACTCGACCAAGACCTGGCACAATATGCGAGCCGTGAGATCGTCCGCCAAATGCGGGGCATAGCCGAACAGCAAAAAATGTTCTACGAGAACGTTCGACAAGTCCTAGAGGAACAGCAGAAGACGGCCTACGAGATAGCGGGACGGTTCAAAACCACAGACTACGAGGGGCGCCTCAAATTCAACCCAGTTCGCGTTCCGGGAACTTGCGAGTGGTTTGAGAAGCACGAAAAGTTCAAGCAGTGGCAAGAGCAAGACACTGGTATCCTTCTACTCTCGGCTGATCCCGGCTGCGGCAAGTCCGTTTTGGCCCGTTGCCTGGTCGAAACGATCATCCCAAGGGATAGTCCAGCCAGCACTGTCTGCTACTTCTTCTTCAAGGACACTGAGGAGCAGAAGAGCCTCAAGAACGCCCTTTGTGCGCTTCTCCATCAGCTTTTTCTTAGCAAACCCCTCCTTGCCAAAGCTTGTAAAGGGATGATTGAGTCGCAAGGGGAAATGATTTCCTCTGACGTCACGGGGCTTTGGAAAATCTTCACCGAAGCTGCCAAAAAGGTAGCGACCGCCCAACTCATTTGCGTCCTGGACGCCTTGGATGAGTGCGACCCCGCCGATTTTCCGACCCTCGTGGAGTTTCTCAGAGACTTTTCCAGCACGCGAAACGCTGCTGGCGACCAACGGCCGCGTGTCAAGTTCCTCGTCACTACAAGAGGATACCCAGAGATCATCGATGAGCTTTTGGCCTTCGAATCGACGCTTGTACACCTATCTGGCGACAGCAAAGACGAAAAAGACCAGATACAGAAGGAAATTGGGTTGGTTGTTGACGAAAAGCTCACCCAGCTATCCTCCAAGAGGAATTTGAGCGACGAAAAGCAGTTGTTGATCCGAAATGCCCTTGAAGATTCAGGCGAACAGAGAACCTATCTCTGGGTCAGTCTTGTTTTCCAGGTTTTGGAGCGCAACTTCAATGATACGCGATCTGAATGGCAGAAACTCATCAGCAACCCTCCGAAAACGGTCTTCTCCGCTTACGCTAAACTCTTGGAGCGCATCGACCTGGGCGAGATGAATAAAGTTCGGGTTCTTTTGAATCTCATAATTGTCGCAAACAGACCTCTCACCCTTCAAGAGATGAATACGGCGATTCATATACACGAACACTACAAAACCACCTCAGAAGCGGACCTAGATCTCATGTCGGAAAACAGCTTTCGCAAGTGGCTGATTCATACCTGTGGATTCTTCGTCACTGAATACAACAAGAAGGTATTCTTCATCCACCAGACAGCTAAAGAATTCCTCCTTCGTGATTCACACAAGAGTAACGGAGAGTTGAATGGGAAAAATGAGTGGCAAAGCTCTATCACTATCGAGCAAGCTCATCAGTCGATGGCGGAAAGCTGCATAGCCTACCTATCACTAAACGACTTCGCCAGCTGTTCGTTTCGAGGACAGTTATCTAAATTTCTCCAAGAGCGTGACTGGACAACGCAAGAACATCTCTTATCTATTCAAAACGAATTTCGCGAGACCTTTTCTCAACACAAGCTTTTGGACTATGCAACCCGTCATTGGACAAGCCATTTTCAGTCCGCACAGCGAGTTGAAGGAGATGACATAGTCGACATAGACCCAGACTACTTGAAGCTGTATTGGTCATTGTTCGATGGTGGAGATACCATCACAAAGCCGTGGTTAGCAATCTCGGAACTTATTCAGAACCCGAGAGGAGCCTCTGGATACAAGCTCCTCAATGTACCAGGTACGGGGCAAAAGCCAAGATTTTACAGTGGGAATCTTCTCGAGACCATCTCAGTCGCCTCGGTGGCTGCTTTGCTAGGTCATCAGCGACTATTGCGTCGTTGTTTCTCTGGAAGCGCACATTCTGTGACAGAACGAACTGAACCGTCTCACCACGACCTTCACCTAATAGAGCTCTGGGTGAAAGCAAGACGTGGCTTCAGGTCGCTTCGTTGGCGTTTGGATGATCCGTCATTCTTGCTGGCACCACCAGAGGGTTCTGCTCAGCCATTCTTTTTCTCCCTCGTGGGCGGACATGGAAGTTCTCTCGATTATTGTCTTTCTAATTTGGACAATGACCAGCTCAACTGTACAGATCTACTCAACAGAACGCTTCTCCATATTGCTGTGTTGTACGGACAACATGCCAAACTAGAGCTACTAGCCAAGTATGGCGTTGATGTCAATGCCGTCGATGTCGCCGGACTGACCGCCTTGGACTACTTTTGTGAACTGGGAAGAAGAGAAACGCTTGATAAGTCCAAAACCAAGGATTTTGTCAAAGGCATCAAGTTCCTTATCCAAAATGGATCGAAGTACAGCCCGGGAAGGGCAGGAGGTCTTCTCCACATGGCGGCGGAAGTCGAGTGTGGTCCATCTCCGCGAATTCAGTCCACGCCTCCTCGGATTCAGCTTTCGGGGATCCATGACGCCAATAGCCTCGATGGGGCATACCATCAAAGTTTCATCAAGTTTCTGTTGGAGCATGGCGAACAAATCGACTACAGAGACCCCTCCGGAAATACCCCTCTTCACTCGGCTTGTAAGGCTAAGCTTGCCTGGAATGTGTTGTGTCTTCTTAGGGGCAACGCCGATACGAATTTGTCAGACATGTATGGCCTAAGCCCGCTTCATACTGTCTGCATAAATGGGGAGGAAGAAGATGGAATCGTCTCAAGTGCTCTTCTACAACACGGAGCTCTCATTGATGCACCCGACGATAACAACGTGACCCCGATCATGTACGCTTGTCGGAATGGTTCTTTACATAGTGTTCGAGTCCTGCTGGACCATGGTGCCAACCTGGAAGTCCGAGATAGCGATGGTTGGTCAGCCCTTGAGCATGCCGCCTTTTCAGAGGAATACACTGCGGCCAAGCTCCTCCTAGATCGAGGTGCTGATCGCCACGCTGCGGACACCCAGGGTAACACAGCGCTGCACCTTCTCTGCTCTAGGCGATTTTTCTTGAAAGACCGCGAGCTGGAAACTCTCAAATTCCTTGTTCAGTCCGGGATTGAGGTAAATTCTCGCAACGTATTCGGGCGAACAGCTTTACACAGTTTGTGTACTGCTAACACTGTTATCATGGCGGGTCGCGTTCAAAAAGAGCCTGGGAGCAGGATGCTTTTCATTGCATTTCTTTTGGACAATGGCGCTGATGTAAATATTCGGGACATAAGTGGCAAGTTGCCGTTGGATTACGCGGTGGAATATCTGGACGATGTCTCGGTCAAATTGCTGCAGGAATGCGGAACGGCGAGGACGACAACAGCGATCAATGGTGGTGAAGACGAGCAGTGATGACAGAGAGAACTATATCAACGGCAGCATCTTGTGGGATTATATCCGACTGGCATGGAGGCCCTGATGGTACGGTGCCGAGTAGTTTGATTCAAGGTAGTTACCATCCACATTCTTTCCTAGATGCCTACATGTAAGTGCCATGCCGTCTCGGCAACAGTCCCTCGACATTCTACAAGCCCGAACTGGCGTTCTAGATGTGACTTCTGTATGCCTTGGTGATGCAGAACATGCAAACCCTGCATAAGAGACCAAAGACAGAAGCGAAACTCGTCGAGCTCGTGCTTCAACGAAGCACGGCTTGAAAGACCGCCCCACCCAGGGGCACTTCAACCAGAATAGGACCTGACTCATCATCAACAACACAAGGCAAGATGGCCGAGCGGTCTAAGGCGCTAGCTTCAGGTTCAGTAGAACTTGCTAGTCAAGTAATTGGCGTGGGTTCGAATCCCACTCTTGTCATAATCTTTTGCTTTTGTCTGCAATGACAATGACTGAGCGATTCTTTTGATCGGGCGGATGGTGCAGGTCGTGGAATTTCAGTTGGGCGGTCTTTTTTGGGTTCGTGGTTGAAAGTTTGTAGGCGCTTGGAGAAGGCCAACCAACCATCAGTCCCTTGTCCGAACTTTGGCGGCGAGGTTTAGTATCAGCTAACCTTTCTGCGAGAAACCTTGTGGTATACGCAGGGATGGACGGATGGTCACAGTGACGGACGGCAACGATGATGGTTATTAGCTGGCACCGATTAGGGGACCTAGGCCCCGGAGACCAGTGAGCGGGCAACTCCCTGGATTCGAGACACTTTAAAGGAGACGTATTCCCAGCTATACGATGTGGCTAGGCACTTGCACTGAGCTGAGACAACAAAACCTCCAGCATAGGTAGGCCCGGGGTACTGATCCACTGAATGAGAGCGGCAACGGAACCCCACTTTAGGGTGGAAGGACACTGGAGCGGGCTACCTAGGTACCTAGGTAGCAATCACATTTCAGTGTTGCGCGAAGCAAGCAAAAGTCCACACAGATCGAGCGTGATATCGCTCAAAAGACAGATAGAATACGATGGGAAGGCTGCGTTATTATCCAGATCATTTCAATCTATTTGTCCTGCTGTCGGGCCGAGGTCTCACCTCAGCAAGAGATCCCGAATCTCCACCCATTCGGTCATGAAGTCGCCGTACATGATGCCATGGACGTACGCTTCCCCAACCAGCTCGAAAGACACCGGGTCCAACTCTCGAACGACGTACGGCGTCTTGCCGCCGAGGAAGATGACAATCTTGTCTCCCGGTAGGACGTGCATCGGCGCGAGTCCTACGTACCCCGTCTCCGACACGACCGGCCGCCGCGAGTGGAGGTACTTCATCGCGGAAGCATACCAGTGCCCTATCCCGACAGAGTCTGCCATCTGAATCCCCAAATTAGCATCGGGATCCTGTTCGCTGACCTTCTTCTTCATCCAGATGACAGATTGCACGAAGCCCTCGAGAAGCCCCTGCTGCCGTTCGGGCTCCCTGTAGTTGCCCTTGTCGGCAATGCAGACTCTCATCACGTCCTTGAAGTCCTGCTCCTTGATTCTGTCGGCGAACCTCGGTGATTTCGTGCACAGTGTCTCGAGCTCGTCAATGTACTCCATGGCGGCCTTGCAGTCGAGCTCAGACACCCAGTCGGGGTCCCAGACGTTGCCAGTCTCCTTGACGATGTCCACCACCACGCCCCGCAACTTGATCGTCTTCGCATCTGGCGCGATGACATTCTGTTCGTTCATGGAGTCGCCGGAAGCGCTGAACTTGGAGTGCCACGGGTCGCCGACGCAGGGCTTCTTCACTCCCTTCCCCCAGTCGGGTGCCCACGAGGCGAGGGCAGTGTCACGTGGGAACTGGCAGTATGACAGCAGATCGATGTTTCCCTGCATCAAGATGCGGCGCGCGACGTTGTGATAGACGTCCTCGCAGCTGAGGCTGTAGTCCGGCAGGCCCTCGAACTCGCCGACGTCGTCCGCAAAGTGCATTACGGCGAAGACACGGTCTCTGGGGTCCGTCGCCTGGGTGTGGTTGTAGTCCATCTCGAGGACCATCGTCGTCACCAACACCGCAAAGAGGCTCTCGCCGTTGGAAGCCATCAGCTCGTCAGAGTAGCCTGGAGTGGCGTCCGTTGGGTTCAAAGAAGGCTCGCCGTGTCGCGTCTGGTACCTTCGCCGCCTGGCGAACACGCCTTCCAGGTAGCTGGTCGCCGGCGACTTGAACCCGCGAATCATCTCCATGAGGGCCATCATGATTGCCATGTCCATCGTCGCCTGGATCTTGGGAAAGTGCAGATAGATCTGGGACACAAACAGGAGGAACTCCTTCAGGTCGGCGTATGAGATCGATGCCTGCCCGCACAGGATGTCCAGGTCCCTCGCGACGGCAAACTCCTGGATGATCCACAGCCGAGTCCAGTACTGCCTCCCGCAGAAGGCGCGGAAGGCGTTGGACATCTTCTGGAGGAAGGGAATGTCGGCATGTGCGCGAATGACTTCGACGTACTTTTCCTCCCGGACAAGAGCGGCCATGCTGCGGACGTGAGGGAGGAAGAGGTCGCTGTCATCAGCGGGCAGGCCCATCCACACGGCGACTCGGGTAGCGGCGACGTAGATATCGCGCATCATCTGCACCTGGTGGCTCTTTTCGTCATTGTCGTTCTGGTTGATGCACAGCTGGTCTATCCAGACGTGAACTCCCTCCTTCCGCCGCAGTTGCCGCAGGGCAAACTCGCCGTTGGCGCCACATTTCTGGAGGGTTCCATCAATGACGATGGAATTCTGGGTGAAGGCCTGGCCCCAGCAGTAGGAGAGGGCAACGAAGGAAGGCGCTTGGCCGAGGTGGTAATGCTGTAGTTCGCCTTCCACGAGGTCTTCGGTGGCAGTGTCTGCAGAGGTACCTTCCAGAGGGAAGGGCTTGAGGTACAAGAGACGGAACTCGTCGGTGGCGGTGTCCAGGCCGCGGTAGGCGATGCTGGGGGTCTCGGAAGGGGCGCTCATCGGGTCCGAATGTCAACACGCACTTTCCAGTCGGAGAACAGCCGTTGCGGCAAGCTTTTCTCTCCTTGGGAATATTCCTAGGTAGAGGAGCGGCTGCCAGCGAGACATTTAAGGACTCTCGAGTCTTGGCTCGCTGCTGTCCAGCTGACAGCCTCGAATGTCTCCGAGTGCGGCTGAATGACCACCTGCATGACAGGCCACCTTCTTCGCCTTGAAGCGCGCCCTTTCTGTGCGACTTGATCACGGTCTTTCCCATTGGCTGGGGTGTGTAATGAGTGCTGCTCAGCAATCGCGACGACATATTGCCGCAGTTGGAATGATGGATCGACTCGCATCAGAATACAGGCAAGCGCAAAAGCTTCAATGACATCATGGGTTCTTTCCCTTTTGCTACCAGTCTTCTTCAGGTACGGGCTCTTCACTGGGGCACCTTCCTGCCGACCTGATCTGACTAACCACCTAGGTAGATACTTAGGCATCTACCTCCTCTCTCAAGGCACCATGAGCAACTTCCTTCCTCCTAAGCGCTTACCTTCCTACCTACCTACCTAGGTATTCACATACCTTCTTACCTTCCTACCTTCTTACCTTCTTACCCTCAACTACCCAGGTGCCTTCTATCCTACCTACCCACCTATCTACCTGACTACCTAGGTACCTACCTTCGTAACCAACGCAGGTAGGCAAGTTCTCTTGCCGACTCAACGCAGACGATCTGCGCTTTCCTGACATCCAGACTGCAACGTACCTCCCGAGGCTGCTGACGGTCTCTTCCACGCCATTCCAAGAGCTTCGTCCTTCAATTCTCAAGGGAAGGAGGCAGCTACAATGAAGACATCTCGAGCAGGTACGGGACTGTTGCCTACGCCCTCAACCGCCATGTCCTTCCCAATGCTCCAGAACACAACTGAAGAGGCAGGAGGACATCCTCCTCGCCGGACAGACACCTCCGGTCCAGAAGTCTATATGAACCACTCTTCTCTCCCCAACCTCTCCCGAACATCTTCTTCTCATCAACGCACATCCTCAATTGCTTTTCTCGCTTTTCGCACTTTTCAGACTTTGCATTTCATCAACGCTTGACTACCACGTCTATTGGACTTCGCACAAACGCCAACATCCATTCTCAGGTCAATCTTTTGCCCACCATGGTTGCCAACTCTGACCACACCAACATGCCTGCCGTCGACAGCCTCGACATCAACAAGGATTCCTCTCACAACAGTGCTGGATCCCCTCCTGCTGATGGACACTCCCGTCCTGTGACCATTCTCGACGGCGCCAAGGCCCCTTTTGGCAACTCTCCTACAGCCGGACAAGACTCTTGGGCTGGCACCGCTCCCAGCGTCGGACACGCCCGTCCCGATGAGCCCGAATCGTGGGCTGGTACTGCGCCTAGTGTCGGCCACTCCCGTCCTCCCGCCAACCTTGATGGTACTTCCAACGAGGAGACCGACAAGGACTCCTGGGCTGGCACTGCTCCCAGCGTAGGACACTCCCGTCCTAAGGATCCCGACTCTTGGGCTGGAACCGCTCCCAGCGTCGGCCATGCTCGTCCTGAGGAGCCCGAATCCTGGGCTGGCACTGCGCCTAGTGTTGGCCACTCCCGTCCTCTCCCTGTCCTCGACAGCGCCAAGGCACCTGTCGGCAACTCCTCCGACTCTTGGGCTGGCACCGCTCCCAGCGTCGGCCATGCTCGTCCCGAGGAGCCCGAATCCTGGGCTGGCACTGCTCCCAGCGTTGGCCACGCCCGCCCTGACGGCCACTCCCGCCCTGAGGGCATCGACGGCATCAACACTTGGGCTGGCACCGCCCCGAGCGTTGGTCATGCCCGTCCTGATGGTACGTTTTGATGCATTCCGTCGCTTCTTTTGCAGCCTAGCTAACATCGTCTTCGCCAGACAACGAGGGTGACGAGTCTACAGAGGACAAGAAAGATGTCCAGTCCGACATTGCCAAGCACGACGGCGCTTCGGACATGAAGGAACCCAGCTCTTGCAAGAAGGGCGGTGCTGCGTGCATGAAGAAAGACAGCTCCGTCAAGCCGGAGGAGACCTTGGCCACGACAGAGGATGCCTTGGCCGCGGATGACACCTCGTGTGAGAATGGAACTTCTTCCTGCGACAAGAAGGATACACCCTGCAAGGATAAGGTCAAGGAGGACGTTCTGGGTGGCACCGCTTGCAAGAAGGATGACGCTTCCTGCAAGAAGGACGATGTCACGGAAGACGCTTCGGACAAGAAGGAATAAAGAATTGGGGACACGATCTTCATGGCGAGGAAAGGGTGTTTGGAGGTTTACCTAGTTTGGCCTGGTGTTGAGCATACATCCGCTGCAAAGGAGCCAAAGGCTTCCCACCTGTTCACTTCAATAAGTTGCCGATGATAGAGTTATGCATCAATTTCACTTCAGACACTGCTTATCGCTCGAGGTGCCAAGTGATCTACCAACGTGCAAGAATAGTGTTCAAAAGAGCCCAGCCCGTCTAGTCTCTCAAAAATGTCTACAGGAATCTTCTGCCAACAGAAGTCCAGTTCTTGGAAGACATTGAAGACCGTGAGATTTCTTTGCTTTCTGGTCCAGTTGTTGCCACTTGAAAGCCTCTTTGTTTGCAAGATGCAATATCTGGCTTCTACCTCCGGCTTCATCTTCTCTTCTAGATTTATCTCTCGTCTCTCCGTTCAAGTGGGCTATAGTCGCCATTACTCCCTTAGAAGTGATGAAACACACCTGCTGCTGCCCTTTAGCTGATGGTGCTCGTGGCTCTACTTTTATCATTGCTGTCCAGTAACGCCGAGTCTCAGCGAGTGGTAGCGTGGATCATATACGATCACAAGGCCTTGTCCATCCATTAGACTGTTGAGATGTCCTTTCCCCCTGAAACTGCGTCGCATTCATTGCTGCTACATATCACTGCTATCGATACACCCAGTTTAGAAATAAGAATGCTGGAAATATGGCAGCACCTAGGACAGTAGGCGTAGTAGTGATAGAAGTCTCTTCTGAGATGCAAAGGTTTGCATGATTTCAAGTATTAGTGCATAGGAGACATAGGGTATGTGGGTCAGCAGTTCAAGCGTCTTTTCATACCTCAGTACGTGCACTAAGGAGCCAGTCTCGGGAATTGGTGTGACAAGGCCTAATAGTGTATTGAAATGCACGATCTCTCTGTACATAAAAGCCGTCAAGAAACCAAAGTACCATCACAGAAGAATCAATGCATCAAGCACACGTATATTACGAGCGGAGAAAAAAGCAATTCGCCTCGTGCCTTGGAACAACTGGGGGCTAGAGGGTCTTGTGCTCAGCAAGAAGGTCCAGAAAGTGCGTGATCTTTCGCTTCCGCGTCTCTGTCCTCTTCGTCGACTTAATGCGCCACAGAAACGCGTACTGTTGCGTCTTGTTCAGAGCGTCAAAGAAATTCCTCGCCTTTTGGTTGGTATCGAGGGCCATCTGAAAATCCGGCGGCACCTCGAGGATGCTCGCCGAGGAATACGCCCTCGCCCAACGCCCGTCGGCCTTGGCCGCGTCGACTTCCGCCTGACCAGGAGGACGCATGCGCCCCGCGTCCGTCAAAACAGAGACCTTTTCCACGTTTCTCTGGGACCAGATGCTACCCTTCCGGCGCGGGGTGAACCTGCGGATGTAGTGATGCGCGTCGTGGGTCTTAGCCTGCCCGTCAATCCAGCCAAAGCAGAGGGCGACGTCAACGGCCTCGTCGTATGTGACGGTCGAACTCTCGGCATTCTTTTTGGCTATCTGAAGCCATGCTCCGGAGGTCTTCGTGCTGTGGTCCTCTAGCCATGTCTCCCAAGCAGTTTGATCCTCGAAGCGGAGGATCGGGATGGAACTCAAAGTGATAGACTGGGGTGCAGCAGGAGTCGAACTGGGAGATGCGGAATTCTGGGCTTGTATTCTTGCCGTGGAAATTGTTTTCTTCGCTCTCTTCATCTCCGTCCAAATGAGCTGGTTGAGGTGTTAGGATGGTGAACGGGACGGATGATGATGAGATGAAGTTGAGTTCTCCACCCCCTCATCTCAGGCAACAGAGGCGGATGCTCCCGGCGCAAGGGACGGCCCCAAGCCGCTAAGTGGGGCCATTGGCCATTAGGGGTCTTCTCTGAGAAACGACACGTGCTGGAGACGTTGGCAAGCAAACTAATACTACCTAGGTAATACTACTAGTACACCTGAGATGCAAGTATGCGCGTCACATGAGATAGTAAATTAGCAGAGCGCGGTGTTTAATCCGTACCTAAATCGCCCAAGTAAAATTAATTACCCAGTTTCCATCGCTCGTCCCCAGCAAAACCCATCAACGGGTTGAAATACCTATCTAGGTACGGTCAAGAATGGCCCCTACCGGTGATCATACTGATGGCTCTTTGTCAGTTATGTGTTAGGTAGGTCGGACCTTCTGTCCTACTCGCTGGAAAGAATCGTCTCCCCAGCCTTCAGAACCAACATATCGTCCTTCTTCTTACGGTTTTTGCGCCGGTGCAATCTTGGCAAGCAAGCACCCCCTCGCGGAAACCCTTGAGCGGAGGCATTCTTGGCTGCTATCCGATTCGCTCTTGAGCAAACACACATCTCCTCTTTGCATAAAATATGTCACATATCACCAATGGAAGCAACCGAAACCCGCAAAAATGCGTCGGGTGATCCGCAGCCAACGACGGAGACAATGAAGCCCCGGACCGGTGTCTTTACAAACCTATGATCAATCTTCTTTCAACTGAGCCTGAATCGTGCGCCGAATACCTTCTTGTCATTGCTCAAAACGGCATTCCGGCCCACGAGGTATCCGGAGCTCCAATTATTCTTTCCTACTCAACCCCCCCTCCCCCCCCCTGGACGACGCCTGCGCTTAATGCGCGTCGGGCTAAAGCTTTCCCAAGCGCCGAGCTTCACGATATCGCGTTGTCCATGCTGGTGGCCAGGAACCGCGAGATTGACGCCGGATCATAGTTCATGTTCCTAGTCGTATGCTCTGTGCTTCCTTGGATTTAAATTGCCCTATCACCCCACCTGCTCCAGCCCCTTATTTTCAGTACCTAGCCAAGGATGTAACTTTTCGGCGGTTCCTGCCGAAACGCAGGTCAATTTCAACCTTGCATGCATGATCGTTGGTAGGGTACCCGAAAAAACACATGGCTTCAGTTGGAGGCAAGATCAGGCCTCGGCCGCCCAACTCATTGGTCTGGAACCTGCAAGTTTTCTCGGTTCCGTTGGTTCAAGCTACCCATCACCACGAACGGCTCGGAGGACATTCAACCGTGTCATTGAACGGCCAACGCAGGGGCATTATCCGCACCACGAGTCAGACAGTTAGGTATGGGAGAAACGGCTCGAACCATTCGATGTGACATCTCAAGAACCAACTGCAGTGCAGCACTTGAGATGTGATCTCGACGATGATTGATGGGTTTATTATCGTAAATCGGTCAAAGTCCGCTTGCAGGTGCTTCGTCTTGCATGTGAGCTCCTCTGGATACTGTCTGATCCTCAGTATTACAGCATCACTGTGGATGATGTCGATTTGTGAAGTAGTCCTTGCGGCCTTGGCCCTTCTGGCCCCCCCGCTGCGCGTGGACGGCTTGGATGGGGCTTTTCGTTCAACTAGGCAGCTGTAGGCCCTCAATCGTTTCTGTGCCTCACAAGTGCGCTGTATCATGGGCGGTTCTGTTGGCTCTACAATGATGTGATGACTCGTGCCTCGCGGGAGAGACTAATTTGGTTCATCGCGTGGGCTGGAATGTCTCTAAGCGGTAATATTGTGTGATATCGTCTCAAGTCGACACGGAGAAACGAGACCATGATGGGGCAACTGAAGAAACCCCAAAGTATAACTACTCTTCACCTCTTCAATGACTGTAGCTTGTTCACCGTCCCTCAATCATTGCCACTTTACCAACATCACCGTTGTCATGAGGTTGTCTTTCGTTATTGCTGCCGTTGCTGGCGCATGCCGCGTCCAAGCCGCCGCAGTCTTTGCCCACTTCATGGTAAGATCTGTTCCCAGGATTTGAAGGAGTGCTAACTGACTTGTGCAGGTGGGAAATACCGCTGGCTACACAGACGACACCTGGCGGGCAGACATTCGCTTGGCCAAGGAGGCACACATTGATGCTTTTGCCCCTCAACATGGCTTACAAAGAGGCCGTCAACGAGCCTTCACTTGAGCGGGCTTTCAACGTCGCAAAAGCTGAAGGCTTCAAGCTTTTCTTCTCCTTCGACTATGCTGGGCGAGGACCTTGGTCCAAGGCCACCGTTGTTGAGTACTTGAAGAAGTATGCATCCAGAAACGAGTACTTCAAGCACACGGACGGAAAGCCCCTTGTCTCAACCTTCGAGGGCCCTGGCCAAGCCGAGGACTGGATCGATATCAAGAAAGAAGTCAGCTGCTTTTTCATACCCGACTGGTCCTCCGAGGGGGCCCAGCCTGCGATGCAACTTGCTGGCGGCGTGGCCGACGGTCTGTTCAATTGGGCGGCCTGGCCTTGGGGCCCTCAGGATATGGATACCTACGTCGACGCCTCCTACTTCCAGTACCTCAACAAGAAGCCCTACATGATGCCCGTTTCACCATGGTTCTATACCAACATGCCCGGATACAAGAAGAACTGGCTCTGGCGCGGTGATGACATGTGGCACAACCGATGGATTCAAGTTGTTTATAACAAGCCCGAGTAAGTGACAAGAACTTCAACATGCAACATCACAACAACTGCTTACACAAGTCTCTTCACCAGATACGTGCAGATCATTTCATGGAACGATTACGGAGAGTCTCACCACATATCCCCTGTCTACAGCCATGCGCTAGAGGCCTTCACAGTCGGCAAGGCCCCGTACAACTACGCAGACAACAGACCCCACGACGGCTGGCGTCTGACGCTACCCTTCTGGATCGACTACTACAAGACGGGCAAGGCCACAGTCACACAGGAGGGACTAGTCTCCTGGTACCGCACAAGCCCAGCCAGCGCATGCTCAGATGGCGGAACCGTGGGCAACACAGCAAGCCAGCTCCAGATCGAGTTCCCACCCGCCCTCGTCATGCAAGACAAGATTTTCTTCTCAGCCGTGCTCGGTTCCAGCGCCGAAGCAACGGTCACCATTGGAGGCCAGACTCTCAGTCCGGACTGGTCGTCGGTGCCCGACGGCGGCGTCGGCGTGTACCACGGCAGCGTCGCCATCGGGGGCCAACGCGGCGCCGTCAGCATCCAGATCTCCAGACGAGGCCGCGTTCTGGCCAGGGTGGACGGTCCATCTTTCAGCGAAGCCAACTGCGTCAACGGGCTCACCAACTGGAACCCATGGGTCGGCAGCTCCCTTGTTCCCGGATCCGTCTCTGTAACGACACCCCACTCGCGTAGCGAACAGGGCTGCACCCAGGGAACCGGCGCCAAGGGCTTCACGGAGCTCTGCGAGTTCAACTGCAAGTACGACTACTGCCCCGTGTCGTCCTGTGTGTGCACGGCTGTGGGAGTTCCAAACGAGAAACCTCCCGCGCTGGAACAGGACGGCTTCCCCGCCGCGGGCAGAAGTGAGAACTATTTGGGCCTTTGCTCGTCGGCCTGCAACTTGGGATTTTGCCCGGAGGAGTTCTGCTCTCCTACCAAGCAGCCCATGATCCTTCCCACCGTCTCCGAGTTCCTCCCGCCGGCTTGCAAGGGCGGGAAGGCCCGGCCCGGAAGCGAGGGCCTCGGGGGGCTCTGCTCCTATGCCTGCGACTTCGGCTTCTGTCCCATTCATGTTTGTGAGTGTACGGCAGAGGGCGGGCTGAGTCAGCCACCACCTCAGTCGGCTGGAAAGTCTGGCGAGCCACTGAAGGGCATCAAGGATGAGATGTTGTGCGAGTTTGCCTGCTCTCGTACCTATTGCCCCCTTGATGTTTGCAAGCCAGTCGAAAAAGTCGAAGACGAGAAGCCGGAGCCCATCGAGCCCGGAATGTCATGCAAGGACGCAGTCAAGACGTACAGTCCACGCAATCCGGACCGCACTGGCGAATACATGCGCTGGTTCTTGATGAGACCCGACTTCGCGGCCACAACGGGCAGGCAGTACATCACCATTGTCAACCTCACACCGCACGTTTTTAAGCTCACGCGCACGTCCAAGTACCAGATGGACGAGTTCAACTGGGGCGACATCCCTCCCGGCAAGGCACGACAGAACGTGGCGCACTACACTGAACGTGTTGGGGCGAATCCCGTGGACGACAACGGGGAGGCATATTACGACATTGCAGACACGGGCAAGAGGTTTGTCGTCCGCGCCACGACTCACATTCCGGACACGTATCCCAAGCGCATCGTGTTTGATCTGAGCGGCATGGGCAAAGGTCAGCGCGAGTACAAGGCCCCAGAGCAGGAAGTCCCCGTTACACTAGTCATCACGGGCAGCAACTCGTTCGGGTTCATCACTTCTCTATCCCACGGTCCCGGCAATTGGATGAGCATGATTAAGGATGAGATCAAGGATCGTAGGCTGCTCGACATGGTCATGCCAGGCTCGCACGACTCGGGTATGAGCAAGATCACGGAGGCCATCCTGACAATCGCCTCAGATGTCAATACGCAGACCCAGGGGCTCAACATCTACGACCAGCTTCGGGTCGGGGCCCGCTGGTTCGACTTGCGAGTTTCCACTGTTCACAACGTTGTCACCGGAGGCTATGAGTTTTGGACCACGCATCTGAACGAGGAACTGGCCCCGGTTGCCATTGGCAAGTCCGGCGAAAGTTTTGACGAGGTTATCAAGGAGATCAACAAATTCACCAGCGAGAACCCGGGAGAGGTCATCATTCTGCAGTTCCGCTATCTTGTCGGCATACGCAACGTGCCGAGTCTGGGTCCTATCTACTGGGACAAGGCCATTAAGGACAGGTTCTTCTCCAAACTGAGAGAGATCAAGAACCGCTGCGGCAGGCTCCAGACACCCATTCAAGATCGCACGATGGGCAAGTTGATGGGCAGCAACGATGGTAAAGGCTGCGTGCTCATCTTCTTGGACACGGTGCACATGAAGAAGAACAACGTTGGAGACACTAGCTCGACTGACGATGGCATTTACGACAAGGCCATGATGGACATGGTGGACGCCTGGCCGCAAAAGGAGGACACGAAAGAGGTTGCCAATTTTGCAATCGGAGCTTGGGAGAGGAGAGAGACGGGAAAGATTCATGTCGGCCAGTGGATCAGCACGCCAGACCCGATGACTTCCACGTTCGTCTACAGCATTCAGTCCATCGCCGTCCTACCGACGAATCCAGCCTTGTACTGGAACGGCGTCAACAGTATCAGCCCTGAAAAGTTCCCGAATGTGTTGCTAGTCGACTACATTGGCATGGTGCTTATGAACGAGCCGCAATGGAACTCACTGAGCGCTGAATTATACACCTTGGCGATCGGTCTCAACCTGTACACCATTAGCGAGAACTGCGACATCAACAAGAGATGGCCGCCCCTTCTCGCGAGCCCAAAGGGCAAGAGGCGTCCTTCCAACCCTTTGGTGTCCCAGTCCAACGGCATCATCTTCGCCAACGGCACGGTAATCGAGAATCCACCGCCGGGGTTCCATCTTGGACGCGTGGAAGTCCTCAAGAACGGCACGGTGTTTGGAAATGGGACGATTTTGATGGAGGATGTGCCAAACCCGGATTTCAACTCTACACTGTTTTGATACTCTTCGTGTACTTAGGTAGCTAGCAGGTTGAGTGTGCTCGGGGTTGCGTCACTGGTTCATGCCGCTGATGTTCCTAAAATAAGTGAGCAAGGTACAACTCAGGTGAACCGTCTGCTCTGTGGGTCATGCTCCATGTCGGCGCTGAGAATTTTGTTACTTCTTGGGCCTGTGACCATTGAAACTTTCGGGATTGTCCTGAGTCGGCCTCTCAGTGTCTCATTCGGCATGTTGGCGCCGAAGATGTGGATGATGTTGCGATGAGAAGATTAACCACGACAAGCTGTCAGGCGATCCCGCCTGCTCGTCTTGTATCCTTACATACGTAACGGCAACGGCCTTTTTTTTCTTTTGATATCATGGCCATGCTGGTTTCGAGCCATATCGCATTTCTCTCCTTGCACTTTTGTTCTGGTACCGGTGTTTGTTAGACACTGCAAAACATCAGTGGGTTTGCTGTCACCATTGACGGTGTTATTACTGGGAGAAGGGATTGTTGCCGAGAAGTATTGCTCGGAACCACGCGAGCTCGGAGTAAGCTCGCCAAATGGTTCATTCTTACCCTTGTCAGGCTGTGCGAATAATTTATCTTGGGGCCCTTATCGCTGGAATGGAAGGTTGCCACCGTTCTTTCTCCATTGAGATGTGACAAGGAATATTTGTGCTTATTAGGTAGCTATGCATGGTATGCAAATCGTCCTCAACCCATGCCTGGTCACTTTTATGTTGTCTCCCATGGTTATTTTGCCGCCTTGGCGCATGATTAATACCACCAACACAACCAAGTGTACACCCACCCACATGCATGTGTCCGTGGTAGGTCGGAATACAAGTAGGTAGGCACACCCTCCTCCTATTGCAACATGCGCTCTTCGTCCTCTACCCACACCGTTTTCCTCACAACCGAGTCGCGGACTTGTGTGTCGTGCCCACCAACCCGAAATGACTGCTAGCTCGACAACAGCCGCAAATGCCACGGCAACAAGTACCTCGCTGCTCAGCATCACTACGCCGTGGGTGCAGCCTTCAGACTGTGAAACCCAATGGTTGACCACAACCACATCATGGACTATGTGGGGGCCCTCACTGGACGGGCAGGCAGTCACCCTTTCTGCCCCTGCCGCATCCTGCAACCCGTCTGGATGGAATCGCTTTGGCCCGGAAAGCCGCCTTCACTTTAGTCCCGGAGTTTGTCCAAAGGGATGGGTTTATCATGGCATGGCCGAAGATGACTCGACGGGAGCCTCAACAGCCTTTTGCTGCCAAAGGTTATTGCTTCTCTTCCCTTCTCAGTTCCCCCCAGCTATCTCACCGAATCTTCTAACTCGGCCCTCGTTGTAGTGGGTTCTCAAACTCGAAGGTTATGTACTTCACCTTCTTCGGCTCCAGGGATTGTGTACAGGAAAGCTGGGTGACCGGATTCGACTCGGCAGCATCGGCTTCCACCTCGCAGTACACGCTCAAGATGCACGAGGCCTGGGCCGTGACCTGGGACGCATCTGACACGGCAACTCTGACGCCGAAGCTGCCGACGCTGACCAGCTCTATGCGTGTCCCACAGTGGACGCCTGGGGAGAAGATTCCTGAGGGCCAGTACGACCAAAATCCCGACCAGAGCATAGAATACTTCAGTCCTCCTGTGCTGTACTTTCTGATGATCGGGATGCCCATCATCGGGGCTCTCATGATAGGATCCTGTGTGTGGTGTTGTGTGAGGAGATGTAGAAAGAACAGACGGGCAAAGAAGGCGGCGGCGGCCGCTAGGGAGATTGACTTGTCCGAGAGGAAGTAGCATTCATGTCTTCGAAAATGCAACAATCAGCACTTGTAGGTAACTGAGATGATGATGAGGATCAGGGAGTCCCTGTTAATATGGTTCTCGCTGCCGCACATATGTTCCACCTGGCCCCCCAGTTTCTCATCCAATCCGTCGTAAAAAGAAACTTCAAGACCCTAATGCATCGTGCTGTTGACACGGAAAAGGGATGCTTGGCCGAGGCGAAGATTGGATCTTTACGCAACGATTTAACTTGAGGGCCATTGGTTTCGTCCTGCTGGAGGAGTTCCTTCTTCTAATCCGCCTGAGTCATCCGATGCATCCTAGCTGTCACGGATGCTTCTGCCACATTCCTGCTGCAAAGGCCCAAACAACTCTTAAATTACATGACGTAGAGTAGTGTCAGATTTCGCGTATATTCGTATGTATGTAAAGCTATGCCTTGAGGGCCATCAACGCGTTCTTTTTCGCTTTGACGGCACTGTGGGCCTTTGAACCCCCTGAACGCAGCCACGGCCTTCAGAGCCAGCAAAACATTGCTCTAGAGTAGCCATTAGCCACCTTAAACACCAAAATCTGCCTATATATTATAGTATACTAGCGGCTCTAAGCTATATACTTTAATACGCCTCCCTAGTAAGGGCCTTTTAAGGGCCTTATTAAATTTAATTATAAATAGAATTATATATTAACTATACTTTAACTACTCTATAATTACTTTTATATAGCTCACCTCTTTAGAACTATAATCCTTTTAAAGTCCTTATTTTAAATAGTTCTATTATTTTTATTAAACCTCTATCTCTATAGTAGAAAGAGTAATACTATTTTTAGAGAGTTTAAGAGCTATAATCCCTTCTATTTATTCCTTATTAATAAAGTTAAGGCCCTTATATTATTTACTTTAACGTTTAGTATTACAAAGTACTTAAAACCAAACTATTTAATCTACTATATTAAGTTACTTAAAGAAGAGTTTAAAGTAGGTACTAGTAAGTAGCTTTATAAGGCCGTCTATTATTAACTGTACTATAAGTTAATATTTAACTTTAATATAGCCTTTTTAAGCCTCTTAATATAACTAGTAGTTATAGATATTAATATAGTAAAGCTTTATATATAGTTAAACTGTCTCTTTATTAACAAAATAGATTATTTATTAATTATTATATTAAATACGTATACTTAGTATAGTAGTATTAAGAGTAGGAGTAGTACTAAAGGTCTACTTACTAAGGTTTATATAAAGTATAGTTATTAAATAATTTATAAAAATAGCCTCTTTAACTACTTAAAAAAAAGCAAAAAGCTTAGCCTTAGTCGTTAATATAGTTATAGTATTTTATTTATTAACTTACTACTTAATAAGGCTATTAAAAAGTTTAAGTATAAATACTTAAGAGCTTTTATAGTTTAGTATGTTATTAGTAAAGCTAGTATTTAAAGTAATTACTAAACTGTTATTAAAGCCGCCTTTTTTATAACTAAATTTAAAGTAAAGAGCGTACTTTATAGAAAGGTATTTAATTACTTATTCCGCTTCTTTAAAGTACTTAGGGCTGGGGTTATAGTTAAAGTGTATAAAATAGCTTGTTATAAGGGCTACGTTTAACTTTATTATTATTATACTATATATAATTAAACTAATATTACTTTAGTAATAATTAATATTTATATATAGAATAGAGTTCTTATAAAGGAGTAGCTTAAGTAATTAAATTAAAGAAGTATATAGTTACTTTACTTACGGGCCTTACCTTTTTAAGTACTTAATAACTTTATTAATATAGATGGACTATAAAAGCTAAAGGCACTTTATAGTATAGTTATAGATAACTTTAATCCCTAAGAACTATTATAAGTCTTTACTACTCTTAAGAAAGTATTGCTTTTAAAGTGCTTTTATAAGCAAAAGGGCCTTTTTGTAGTATTTAAAGAGGAAGTATAGGACATAGTTATTAATATAAAAGAAAAAGATAATATAGCTGCGTATCTAATAGTAATTCTTACCTACTACGTACTTTAACCTAAACTCTTTTAAACTAACTTTTAAATAGTATTACTATAGAAGTAGAAAGTAATATAAACTATAAAGTACTTTATTAAACTTAAGAATATACCTAGGCTTTTAATACTTAAAGGGTATTTATATATAAATATTTTTATTAAGTAGAACCTATATAAATACGTTTACTATATTATATTATAAAAGCTTAAGATTAAAGTAGTTTATAATAGTTATAAGTATTGAAAATAATATACTAGTAAGTATTAAAGTATAAGTATCTTGCTCGTCTCTTAGCTACTAGTTACTATATATAATAAAGTGTACTTTAATTTTAAAGAGCCTTTTGTACTTATTTAACTTATATGTATATACTTAATAATATTTTAAAATCTAGGAGCTATTAGTAGTACTTTTAAAAACCTCTTTTTAAAAGTTAGTCTTATAATAGCTTTATAAATAGTTTACCTTAATTGCCTGTATTAAAATTATATAAGGGTAGGCTAATACTTTTAAATAAAACATAAGTAGGGGCTAGAGCTTTTACTAAGGGGTACTAGGAGTAGGAACTTTAGTCCACAGTTAGTACAGTACTTTGTACTTACTTAATAAAATCTAAGTACCTATAACCTCTCTCTATAGTTAAATTTTACTATTAAAGTATTTAATATCTACGTTTTAAAACGCCCCTATAGTATATTAAATACTAGGGGTCCCCTTTAATAGGTTATAAGTAACTAAGTAGCTAGCTTAAAAGTAACTTTATTATAGAGTATTTTAAAATAATAATAAAGTACTAATTAAAAAAGTAGCTTTATAAAATATTTATTTATACTAGGGTATATAAGCTACTAAAGTAGCTTAGTTTATAGACTTAACTATAAATACGGACTAGTAAGGGTTTATAAAAAAAAAGGTTTTTATTTACTAACTTAGTTATAATCTACCTTTTTAAGTATTAGTTTTTTTTAATTAGTACTTAAAAAAACAAAACGGGCAAGTTAAAAGGGGTAAGTAGGAGTTTAAAGTAAGTAAAAGAGTATTTATAGTTATAGAGTTTATTATTATTAAAGGTAGTATTACTTAAGTTAAGTTTATTAAAAACGTTATTAAAAGAGTTTATAAAAGGGGATACTTTATTATCTTCTTTACTTAGTAAGGATAAGTAGAGCTACATCTAAGAGTTAGTCTTACTAGCTATAGTAAGGCTTTTTTAAACCTACTTAATAATAGCTTAAAAGTTAAGGTTATTATAGTTACTAGTAAGTAAATTTAAGTTACTATTATAGTATTCTCTTTTATTAAACGTAACGTTATATATAGTAATAATCTTTTTAGTTACAGAGTTCTATATTTAATACTAATTCGTAAACGTATAGCTAACAAAGAAGCCTATAAAGGTATAACTACAAAGGCGGTTAAGACGCTTCTTTTTAAACTACATAGTAACTATAAGAGTATACACTTTACACCTATATAAGCTTAAGTATATAAGGCTTAGTTTTATAGTTTTATTACTATAGAGCCGTTAGTAGAGTGCTTTATACAGGGTCTTCTAACTAAGGACTACTTAAAGTATATAGTTATAAAAATAAGTTACTACTTTATAAATATTAAACTATACCTTATAAAGTAGCTTACTACTTTTATGTATTATTTAAGCCTTTATTTTAATTATAGCACTAATATACTTAGTACTACTATTTTAATTTTATATATATAAAATAAATAGCTTAACGTATTTACTACGCCTCTAGAGGTTATTTATAAGGCGGTAGTACCTTTTGATCTTACTGTTATACTTAAAAGTAAGTATTTTAATACTGTATTAAACCTTTAGAAGTAAAATAAACTTCTTAAAGACCTTAGTAAGTATCTTTATACTATAGTTATATAGGTAGTAGTCCTACAAGTACTATAAGATATAGTTAGTAAATACTAATACAGATATAAACTTATTATAGTCCTTAGTATATAGGTAGAAGTTAAACGTAATATGCTTACTAGGGTAGGTATATATATTACTCTTTTATAGTTTATAGTTAATAATTTACCTTATTTTACTAATACTATAGGTATTATAGTTTAAAAGGGTATTATTAGGTACTATTTTAGAAGTAATAGAGATTTAGATACTACGGGCTAATAAGGAGAAGTACTAGAGTGGTTTAGGGCTAGGGTAGCTAAGCCACTAGTACTATATTTCCTTAGAGTCTTTTAGAGATTTTTATTTTTATTAAAAGTACTTTATTTAATAGCGTAGAGTATATATATATAAAATAGCCTATATAGAGTCTTTATGTATAAGTGCCTTATTAAAAAGCTTATTATACTTTAATACCTTTTAGCTATATATAGTCTTAATAAAACTAAAAAGGGAGTAATTAGATCTATATAGTATAAAGCGCTACTTAGAGTACTTATTCTACTAGTACCTATACTTATAGAGTTAGTTATAAAAAACAAAGTTAGTTACTATAAATATATATAACATAACGTTATATAAGTATAAGTTAAATTGTTTATTATTAATTAACGTAATATATATACTTATGTTTTTATATTCTTTAATTATAAAGGGCTTAGAATTAGTCTATAAGTAATTATTTATAATAGCTACTTAAAGGTTACTAAACTATTATTTATTTTTAAAAATATAAATAAACGTACTAAAGTTAAAGAGGTAGAAGTCCCTAAGGGGATATAGTAACGGGCCCTTATATTAAGTAGCCTAAAATACTATAAATAAGTACTTAATACTCCCTATATAATAACTATATAGTTACTAGTTTTAAATCTCTTTAACGTACTAGATTAGTTATTTATTATTTATAAGGTTCTTTTTAACTCTTTTATAGTAGTAGTTAAGTAGCTTTTAC
This sequence comes from Colletotrichum brevisporum, assembly GCA_030770045.1. Taxonomy (NCBI): domain Eukaryota; kingdom Fungi; phylum Ascomycota; class Sordariomycetes; order Glomerellales; family Glomerellaceae; genus Colletotrichum; species Colletotrichum brevisporum. The sequence continues at coordinate 420,904 of JAUGSI010000002.1, forward strand.
CTATTATATATATACTATAAAAAGGTATAAAAGTAATCTTTAAAGTAGTAGTATATAGAGTATACTAAGTAGAAAGCGGCTAATAGAGTAAAGGGAGTAGAAGATACTAATAAAACTTTACTCTATAATCTCTTTAGGTTAGTATTATTATATTTATAGCTACTAAAGTACTTAAAAGGGCCATAAAGAGCTGCTTTATTAATAGCAAAGGCGCTTTGTGTACTTCTCTTATATTCTACAGACTCTAGTATTTATTTAATTATAGTAGTTATTTTAGTAATAGCTTTATTAAAACTATAGTTATTCTAACTATTACTTATTATTATATAATAACTTTTAACTTAAAATTAAAGTAGTAAATAGTTAAAGGAATAAAGTAGTTTATAAATCTATAGATCTCCTTTATAAGTTACTTTAAGCTTAATAGTATAACTCTTATATATATAGTTAACCTACATTATAAACTATTTAACTATAGCAGCTCTCGTTATAAATTACTTATTATAGAGTATAGTAAGGTAGTTAATATAAAACTAGTTAGTGTATTAGTAGTATATACTTTTTATAAATCTAAAGTGTTTATAGAGGTTTTAAATCTAAATTACTAGCCCTAAAGTACTTAAGTAGTACTAGATCCTAAGCTTTTTAATAATAGTACTTTATATTTAAAGAATAATAGTATTCTTAGCCTTTTTTTACTCTTAATACATTACTTTTATAGTATAGTATAGAGATAAAGAGTTAATATAGTACTTAAGGGCCTTTTTAAAAAAGTTAACTATTGTTTTAGTATAGTACTAGTTTACTACTCTAAACGGAAGTAGGAGGTTCTCTTCTAGAGGCGTTTAAGAAGGAGGGTTCGTAGTAAGCTTATTTACTCTAAATTCTATAGTTTAAGAATAAAAGGCCCTTAGCTTAGGGCTATAGTAAGTAATAAACTTTAAGTAGTTACTAATGTATAGCTCCTAGGGTGGGGTATTACTAATAAGGGGCTTTAGATTTATAGAGGTTAGGTTAAGAGCTTTTTATATATTAAGGGTATTTATAAGTACTTAAAAGTCGTAGAGCTATGGGTACTAAGTAGCTAGGCTATTAAAGATAGTCTTTTAAGGGGTTAAAAGAATATTTATAGTAATTTTTGTATTTAATAGAGTGGTTTAGAAACGATTAATTATATATAGTAAAGGGGGTAGTAGAATAAGATTCTTAATTATTAGATTTTATATATATTTATATATATATAAAGTTATGCCTTAAGGGCTATTAACGCGTTCTTTTTTACTTTAATAGTACTATAGGCCTTTAAACCCCTTAAACACAGCCACAGCCTTTAGAGCTAGCAAAACGTTACTCCAGAGCGGCTATTAGCCACCTTAAACGCTAAAATCCACCTATACATTATAGTGTGCTAGCGGCTCTAAGCCACGTAATCTAATAAGTAGTAACGATTGACTCGCTCTGAGTTTTTAATAAGACTCTTTTTCTATTAGTTTATACAGGGTAAACAAATAGTAATTGATTATAAACGTAAGAGTTAGTAATTAAAGTTAAAAATAAATAGATTATAAGCCTTTTAAGTAAAGGCTTAAAATACTTATATAATAATAAAGCTAGGTCTATACCCTACTACACAGCTATTAACTATTTAAAACTATAACTAATACTAATATAGTTATTCCTATATTAATAATCTTTTTTTTTATAACTTAAAGCCTTATATATAGGTACCTTAAGCTATCTATTTCCTTAAACTAAGGATTTATTAAAAAAAGCTTAAAAATAACGTTTTTAAACTTTTTTAATTAATCCCTTTTTAACTAGTCTTTTTTATAGTTAAACAGTCTTTTTTCTAATAAAGCTATAAGCTCTAGCTAGAGATTTAGCTACTATTACAAATACCACTATTTCTTTATATTTCCTAATACTCCTAGCCCTTTTATTAAATCTATAAATCTCTTTAGTTTAAATACTTTCTTTTTATTCTCTTCTTATTACCTAGCCTTTTATTCTAATTATAGTTTTATTTATTAAAATAAAGCCCTTAAAATATAGTTTAGTTTCGCCTTTATAAAACTACTAGTAATATTACTATTTTTAGTAATCTATTGTATTTCTTAAAGCTTTTAGTACTTATAGAATTACTTTAATACTATAATATTAATTATTAGTTGTTTTTTTAGTAGTACTTAGTTTAATAAAGTACTTATAAAATAAATAGAAGTTAGTATATATAATAAATAGGATTAGGGGAATATTTAAGTAATTAGTAATAAGCTTAAGGGTAGTTATAATAGTATAAACTATATTAATACTAGTAGTTATAGTATAAATCTCTAAAGTAAGGACGCTTTTCATAACTTACTTACTCTTTATTAAACTATAGTAAATAATATTACTATAAATCTTAAATGTATTATTATTAATAAATTAATCTTTTATAAGAGTAATAATAAATACTAGCTATAATAAGAGGTCTGTATTGTTAGTAAAGGATCTATTTATAAAGATAAAGAGTTTACTCTTCTTAAAGTTAAGAGAAACGTATTTTAATTCTTAGTATTAGTTATTTATTTATTAACATAATTACTTATTAAGGGTAGTAATGGTTTTATTTATAGGTTTTTAATATTAAGCTGCTATAAAGAGGTTATATAATACCTTAGGTTAATAAATTAACGTAATATATACTCCTTAAGTATACTATTAGATGTATTAAGTCTTTTAATTTTTATTAAGTTTAATAATTATAAGTTTTTTACTTTAGTTCTTTTAATAAAAAGTAAGGGATTTACTTTTTAGTATTAGGATACTACTATTAAATATTAGTAGCTTTTTTAGGGTTAGAAATATTTTTATTTTAGTTATAAGGTTTACCTTTTTAAGTTTTAATATTTTACGGGTTAAAAATTTATTTATTAAAAGGCTAAGGGTATTATTTATTTATATTTTAACTAGGGTAAAGTCCGGGTTATTAATTAATAATATTAAGAGGTACGGGTTATATATTAATATACTTATTTTAAACGTTTTTTTATAGTATTAGTAGTATATTACCTATTAGTATGTCCCGGCTTTTTTAATACTATAAAAAGGCTTTTTAATAACTATAATAGTGTTATCTAGGTACTGGTTATAGATTTAAGTTAAAAGGTATATAAGGATTATTTAATTAAGCTATATTTCTAATTACGTATATACTTATATAATATCTTAAAGCTATAGTTTTATACTAGTTTATATAAAGGTTAGAGTAATTACTAGGATTAACTATTAACTAGACCTTTAAATTATAAAGAACTATATTAAAATTATAGCCTTCCTATTATTAGTATAGCTTTATATAATAAGGTGGAACTTTTTATAAGGCTAATCTATTGTTTTTACTTTAATTTTATTAATAATATAAGATTTAAATATTTTAAACTTACTATAGACTTTGGGGTTAAATAGAATAATGTTAAAGATATTATAGTTTTATAAAGCTAAAATCTCTTTTTTTATTAACCTCTAAAATAGCTCCTTTAGAGTAATAATAGTCCCTTACTTTTTTAGTTTAATAGTAAGAGTAAAATTAGCTTTTTTTTTAGTTAAGATAAACGTTATAGCTAGGGCCTTTTATAGTTAGTTTTATTATTATTTTAGGGTTTTTACTAGTACTAGGTTTTTAATAGGGAAAGGCTTTATATTAATAATAGTTTTGTTAAGAATTTCCTTAGTTTTGTTTTTATATTTAGTTTTACCCTTAACTTTATACTTAATTATTATAAAGTCGTTTAGTAGAAACGGGATTTTAAGACTTATATTATTAATATTTTTATAGTATAACTTAATAACTATTAATTAAAAGAATCTTAAACTTTATGAATGAGTAAGTATATATTCTTTATTATTTATTAAGATTAATTAATAAAGGCCTTATTAACCACTTTTCTTATACTATACTTAAACTATTAATTAAAGTAAAAGTTTTAAAGTCTTAAGTATTTTTAGTTTATTGCGTATATTAAGGGTATTATTAACCTTATACTATATATAAAAGTAGTATATCTCCTTAGTAGCCTTCTTAATTACCTAGGCGCACTGAGTAACGTTTAGGGCTAGTAGGGAGGAGTTATTAATTTATAAGTATACTTTAAAAATAAGGAGAGTTAGTATAAGGCTATTAGAGTCTACTATATTATTAATATTCTTAATACTTACTTAGAGTATAGTCTTAGGTAGTAAGAGTAGGTTTTTAGTATAGTAAATTTAATAAACCTACTTTAAAATAGTATAGTATCTTTTAATTTTACTAATAGAATTATAGGCTTTAATAAGTATAATTTTAAAAGTAATCCCTTACTCTTTAGTATATTTTTTAAACTTTATAGTTCTTAATATTATTATAGTATTAGTTATAAAAAAGTTAAAAGGTCTTTAGTATATATTAATTTATACTATATAAATACCTTTCTAAACTACTTTAGTAGATATATTTTTAATAAACTTTATAGTAGTAAATTTAGTTATAGTATTAATAAAGTAGATAACTAGTTTTTTATTAAGGTATATAATATTTATAATAACCTTGTAATTAAAGTTATACTCGTTTTATAATATAAATTAGAGTTTTAAAAGTACTATTCTATAGAGTTAGTAGTAGTAGTATATTTTTATTAAAGTCTCTAATATCTAAACGTCTAGTTAATAGCTAGCTCTCTTCAATACATTATAAAGTCTTATAATAGAGGAGTATCTAAATTAATGATAAAGTCGTTATAACTTACTAGTAGTAAGGTGGTAGTATACTATCGCTTACTTATAATTAAATAGTAACTAACCGTACCCTTATTATTAAATAATTAATACTATAATATTTTCCTTATATAAAACGTTATTAATATTATTAAATATAATTCATAGGCAGTCTATATCTTTAAAGTATAGTAGAAATAGTATATTAGTTGGTATAACATAAAAAATAATGTTTTTAAAAGGTAAAGGGATCTTAACTAATCTAAGAAATTTAATACTATCACTAGTACTAAAGTAAATTAATACACTACTAGTACTTATAGTATTAAGCTTAAAGTTAAAAAGAATTATCTTCTTAAGGGCTATATATTAACTATAGCCCACTATTCAGAACTCTACTACCCTAGTATTAAGCATAATACTTTAAAAAACAGCCTTAGAGTATTAGCTATTATAAGTATATAGTATTAATTTTATTAGGTTTATATTTTCTATTGTTATAGTATAAACCACTACTTACTTAATAAGAATTACTACTATCTTAGAACTATTAACTTCTCTCTTTATTAAGTTAATAGTTATAAATATAGTTAACTAGGGGCCTATGGCTCTACTATCCTTATTATCTGAAAGGTATCTATCTATAGGCTCTTTATTATACTCCTAAATATTATTAAATATCTAATTACCTTTATACTCTATAAGGAATTACTAAAAAGATACTAATATAACGTTCTAAAAGTAATTAACTTAGTAGTAGTAGTTATATACTTTACTATAGTCTTTAGTAAAGTATTTCTATAATTAATAACTTAATGTATTATAAATATAGTACTTCTTATTATTTATTAATTTAAAAGGGCATTAGGAATAGCAATCTCTTTCCTACAGTCTCTAGCATTATAATCCTTATAGTTTTTCTCTTCCAGAGCAGCCTTAGCTACTATAGTTATATATTTAATTAATAATATAAGTACTATATAACTTAAAAGCCTTAATTAAGTACTAGGGTGTTTTTTAAGTTAATTTAAAAGTACTAATAAAGGATTATAGTTATATAATAATCCTAGTAAGGTTTATAGTAGGATTATAGAAGCAAAGACTGTATTCTTTTACTCCGTAGTATACGTTAACAAGCTAGTTGTAAAGAGCGTCCTTAGTCTATAATTTAGCTAATAGCGCGGGCTAAATATCTATAAAGTAGTTAATTAGTATATTAAGCGCCTTTACTTTTATTTTTATTAAGTTCACGTAAATTATATAGGTAAAAAAAATTATTACTATTTAGAAAAGTACTATTAATGTATCTCTTTAGTTTTAAAGTAGCTTTAGAAACTTTTAATTATAGTATTTTAATTAAGAGGTTTTATAGGGTTATAAAGATACTAGAAGTAGTACATTAGGGCTTAATTCTTAAGTATAATTAAGATAGCTCTAGTATATTATATTTAATTAATACTAATAAGTTAATACTATTAATAGAGTATTTAGATCTTTATTATATAGACGTTAAATTAACCACTACTATACTTTATATAGTTACTATAGAACTTTATAAAGTTAGTAAGTATTTTTAATAATAAAGGGTTATTTAGAGTAAAGCTATAGTTATTAGTATTATCTTTTCTATAGTTATTATATATAAGGATCCGGCACGGAGCCAAGTACTCAGTATACCTTCAGTGAAAGTAAGGGTAAACATTAGTAGACCTTAGTATAGTAGATCCCTACTAAGTCCTTAGTAAGGACGTATAAAGGGAGAGTAGAAAAGGAATAGGGGAAGTTAAGTAAAAGTAACTAAATATACTTATACCTACCTTTAAAACACTATAATTAAACCTAACCTAAGTATACAGCCCCTAATACCTTTATACTTTTTTACTTTTACCCTAATATAAAAAGTTAGTAATAAGTATATTATAAAGGATTTTATATAGTACTATATAAAATACTAGTAAATACCTAGTAAACTTTACTCCTAACCTAAACTAAAATAAAGATAATAAAAACGTAACTAACTAAATAGTAAATAAAGTAGTTCTATAGTAAACCTCTACTAAAAACCCAGCTAGCTACTAGGATTTTAAAAGTAATAACTAATATAAATATAGTATAAAAAATATAATAATAGATATAAGTAATATAAAGGGATTAAGTAGCCTAAATAAGAAAAGCGACCCTAATTTATAGTAGTAATAACGTACTAGGTATTTACTAACTCCTAACTATAATAAAGAACTATTTACATATAAAATAATAAAAATAATTTAAAAGCTATAGACCTAAAATACCTAGCTATAAACACAACCCCTACTAACTACCTTACTCTAAATTATAGTATAATGAGTTAAAAGTACTAAGTAGGTTACTAAAGTAATAAAAACTATTTAATAAACTATTACCTACTATTTAGTAAAATAGTAGGAGAAACTACCTATATATAACGTAGCTTACTTTATAAAAAACATAATTAGCTTAGTTAAGGAAAACTAATTTATTATAGTTAAAGTAGCTTATACTTATAAAAAAGGCACTACTATAGCCTAATAAATTTAATAGGCTATAAGTACTATAGAGTATACTCTATAGAGTAACTAGTATAGTTACTAATAAGTACTTACTAATAATTATATAAAGAAGAAATAAAATCTAGAGCCTACTTAAACTAAATTTAAAGTCTTTATTTATAATTAATATATCGCCCTAAAACTATAAAAATAAAACTATTAGAATATACTATAAAAATACTATTAAAAAAATAATAAAAAGCCTACTACTCTATTCTACTACTAAAAGGCAATTTACTAGACCCTTGATAAAAATATAAAAAAAAAGTACAGTGTACTAGTTCTTCTAGTACCTATATTAGTCTATATATAAAGAGCTAATACATTAAAACTTTAAACACCTAAGTACCTATAAAAATTTAATTTATACTTAATATATTTAGGAAACGTTATAGAGACACGGACCCTTTAAAAAAGCCCTATAAAATAAAAACTATAAAAGACACTACTCTGGGTTCTATAAATAAAAGAGATAAAGAGTGCTATTACAACGCTACTTAAAGGGAATAGGTAGTTTGGATTATTACTAAATAGGCTATAAGGACAAAAGAAACTAGCTATTTAGGCCCTAACGGTTCACAACAACCCTAAGAAACTTAAATATTAACTATAAACTAAAAAGAAATATTAACAAAGTCACCTATTATAATTATTAAAAAAAGAAACACTACTTAACTAACTACAAAGCACCTAAACAAAACACTTACTAAAATCCCTATAAACCACCACACAGAAGTATTAATATAATCCAAATCTAAGAACTAAGTAGTTTAAAAAATAAGTAGATATAAACTAGCTACTAACTAAACCTATACTAAAAGCTACTTTAGTACCTATAAGAAAAATAATTAAAAGCTAAGCTATTACTATAATAAACTATGATAAAGTTAAAATTATAGTAAATATAAATACTTATATATAATTACTTAGACTTAATTCTAAGTCTAGGTAAAAAGATAAAAAACACTACTTAAAGGGTGACTTGAACCCTTGACCTCTAGGTCTAAGAAATAAAAAAGGAAAAAGTAAACCACTGTGCCAAACTGCAGCTGCCATGTCTTCAGCTACTGCAGCTAGCTGTTAGTGGCTTGGATTGGTGTAATTTACACATATATGCCTAATAGGGCTAATCCAGGCAGCTGAATCCTAGCTTACGCCTAGCTGAATACTAGTGCCAGTGCGTAAAAACGCCGGTTTAACTAGTAATACAGCCGGCCTATTATAGTGGTTTTACTAGTAAACTAGTGCCCTATTAGTAGTAAACTAAGTCTAGTTTAGTAAGGACCCACTTTTCAGCTAGTATGTGAAAAGGTATGTGAAAAGGGGAAGAAAAGGTCTATATAAGTAGTAGTTTACCCCTAGTACTTAGAATAGAAGAAATAAGTAATTATAACCCAATACAGCCAACTACTACTATTCTACCCAATTAAATTACACAATTCTATAGTACCCCACTTTTCTTTTACTTTTATACATCCAACTAAGCCTAAAGTAGCCCTAGTTTATAAAGGCTATTTTAAGCACAACCTCTACTCGCACTTCCTCGCTCTTAGTTAATTAAATATTATTAATATTAATTTAGTTAAATAACCTAAACTTAAAAAAGTATTTAACGTAATACTCCCTAGAATCTCAGTATTTAATAGCTAATTTATTAGTAAAGTTAAAGTATATTAACTAACCTTTTTTTTTATTAATAAGTATAATATACCCTATAAAGTTAGGCGCGTATTTATAGTAATATTCCACCTAAAGGGCACTAGAAGTATCCTCCTAGTAAATAATACTATACGTATAAAAGGTATCTTTATAAATATATATATATAAACCTAGTAGTACACCCTAGTATCCCTTACGTCCCTAGAAGTATTTATCTAAAATATAATAAAAAATAAGTTTAAAGTATTTATAATATATATTATAGGGGCCTATACTATAGTAAAAAATAGAAGAATCCTTACTCATAACTTACTTAAATAAAAATACACAGTAATACTTAAAAGCCTCTTAAAAGAACTTTACCCCTATATTAATATATTTAAAAAAAAGCAACAACACAAGTCCTAATACTAGTAGACGCAGAACAGTTAATTAACCTTATTAAAAAGAAAAGCTACTATATAAGCCTATTTACCTAATATTACCAAAACAACTCTAAGTACTTTCTAAATATATTTAAAATATAATAGCCTAAGAGTAGATTAAGCCCTCTATAAGCTTGATAAAAGCCCCTATAATATTTATCTCTAAGAAAAATAGTAGTTTATAACTATATATTAACTATAAAGGCCTAAATATAATTACTATTAAAAACCACTACCCTTTACTACTTATTAATAAACTATTAAATAAACTTACTAAAGTATAATAGATTTTAAAAATTAACCTTAAAGAGATATACTATAGAATTCGTATTAAAGAGTCTAATTAGTAGAAGATAGTATTTTATATATACTATAGCTACTTTAAGTATATAGTAATACTATTTAGGCTAACTAATACTCCAGCTACGTTTTAGGTCTATATTTAGTAAGTACTTAGTAATATTATAGATATCTATATTATTATATACTTAAACAATATTTTAATCTACTCTTAAACGCAGAAAGACTATCTAAAGTACTTAAAAATAGTTTTAAAATGCTTAAAAAATACTAAACTTTTTATAAAACTATTAAAATACGAGTTTTATAAATAAAAAGTTAACTTTTTTAAGTTTAAAATTACTTATAATAGGATAATAATAGACCTGGAACGCGTCCAGGCTATTATTAAATAGCTAATACTAAAAAGCTACTATAATATCTAGGTCTTCTTAGGATTTTATAACTTTTACTATAAGTTTATTAAGAAGTACTTATATATAGTAGAACTACTCAACGGGGCTTTTAAAAGTAGTAAGAATAGTATAAAGTTGGGAGCCTTTATTTAAATAGAGGAAATATAAAAAGTATTTAATAATCTTTATTAATACTTTAGTAAAGTACTAATACTAAGGCACTACGACCCTAAGCTAGATACTTGTATAGAGACTAACGCGTCTACTCGCATAGTCTTTAGTGTAGTATTATAGAAATACAAAACGTAATAGTACTTAATTACGTTTTAGTTTAAGAAGTTTATAGAGATAGAGATATACTAAGCTATAGGTTAGTAAAAGCTTTTTATAATTATAAAGAGTTTAGACTACTAGGTGTAGTACTTATAAGGTTTTTTAAAACCTTTTTTAGTCCTAATAAACTACTAAGTATTAAAAGGCGTTATAAATATACCTACGCGAGATATTTATAAAAGACTTACCTAATAGGTATACTACTTATTAGTATTTAATTTTAAAATCTAATACTAGTCTAAAAAAACTAACTTTACTAATAGACTTTCTAAATACTTTAATTATATAAAAAGTAAAATATTAATTAAAAATATTATTTTTATACTTTAAAAAAAGTTAGTACTTATAAAAAGGGTTCCAAAAAAGATTTAGTAACGCATTACTAATATTAAAACTAAACCAAGTATAGTAATATATATATATATTTAAACTATTTAAATTAGTATATAACCCTAGGCCTAACTAGTTAACTCTATAGAGAAAGGATCTTTACCTCTATACTAGTATATACCCTATAGAGATACTAGGAATTAAGGCTGTAACTATACTATAGTAGTTAAAGTAGTTACCCGCACTATATACTAAAACATAAGTTTAATAAATACTTAATAAGAAATTAGTTATAACTAAAAGAACTTAATTAAAGCTAGGGTTATTAGTTTAAAATAGTATATCTTATATACTATAATAAAAGAACTTATTTAGAGTAAAATAGTATTTAAACTATTATTATTATTAAACTTTAAAAAATAGTTAAAGGACTATAGACTAAAGACTAATTCAATAAAAATACTATAGACGTAGTTTAAGTATATACTAAAACTCATATAAAATATTACTTAAATAAAATAGTACTTTATAGTTTTATAAATAACTAATAGTCTTTAATAAGGACTTACTATAAAAAGAAATTATCTAAACCTACTATAATAACCTAAGGACTAACTATATAAGCACTAATAAAATAACTAAGTTAATCCTTTAAAAGTTCTACTAGGGCTACTTAGTAAAAAATATTTATAGATATATTACTAAATACCTATAATACTAAAAAGCGCAAGTACCTAAACATATACTATATAAACTACTTTAACTACTCTTAATACTAATATACTTATTCTAAAAAATTAACTTAAATTTTATTACCAAGTTTTTACTAAATACCTAGAATAATAGGTATATATATAATATAATCCTAATAATTATATATTTAATGATAAAAATAGTATACTTTATTATAATATAAAAAACTATTAACGTAGTATAGTTAGTATAGATCTTTTATAAAGAAATTAAATATCGTTTTAGTACTCTAAAAAGTATAGTTAGGAATAGAGATAAGCTATTTATAAGCCTCCTTTAAAAAGAATTTACTAAAGTAAAAGTAATAGCTTATTAGTTATTTATAGTCTGGTATCTATAAATAAATAATATAACTAAATAAATATACTAGTCTTTAAAAGCGTACCTCTATAAGTACACTAGTACTATACTAGAAAAGTAAGTAACCTAGCTACTAAAAGCTAAGTTTATATATAATAATAGTAAATACATAACTATGAGAGTTAGTCTATTTTAAGTATTAATAGTATATTACCCCTAAGTAATAAAGTATATCTTATTATAAAAAAAGATATATTTAAGGGTATTAGGGAGTAAATCGCTTATATAGTAGAGGTTCACTAATATATAGCTAAGTATTAATAGTATATAATAAAAATATAAACTAGAAATTATAATAAGAAACGGTTCTTAAAAAAGTACGTAGTTAAAAAGGTAGTTAGTCTTTTAATAAAACACTTTTCTTTTTATAAGGGTAAAAAAAGGCTAGTACTAAAATATATTAAAGTCCCTATTATTGAAAGAGTTAAAAATAGCGCTTACCACGTCTAACTCCTAGAAAAGTACTAGTAGTTATATAATATATTTTATATTAGCTTTATTAAACCCTAAATAGGTAAAGTAGCTAGGGACTAGAACCTTTTAAATATAAAGGACCTTTAGAAAAAATAGGATATTAAGGATATTATATTTAACTATAAAAACAATAAAAACATACTATTCCTTATTAAATAAAAAGAGTAGCCTATAAAGTATAATATATAAAAGCCTACGGAATACTTAATAAATACTTAATAAGTTTTTAAAAAACATTATATATAAGCTAAAAAGTTTTATAAGAAATAGAATAATAAGTAAAAGTATTTATAATAATAAAGAAATATATTATATAAAAAGAAAAGTCCCTAAAAAGTAAACGAAAAATCTACTTAAACTAAATAAACCCCTATAAAACCTTAAATAAAACTATTCTAAAAACTACTACTAAAAAATAAAAACTAAAAAAAAAATATAATTTACTTCTACTTCTACTACTACTATCACTTTAACCACTACTACTACCACTAATACTACTACTAATACTACCTACGTCTATATTTATATAATTCTTTAATAAAGTCTTTAGTAAAGCTATATACTACTACGTTATACAAATTTTTTTTCTCTATATCTTCTACTAACTATAATACTTTAAAAAACCCTATCCTATAAAGGCTTTAATAAAAAAAGTACACTTAGCTAGCTATTCTCTATAAGCTTTAAAAATAGTTTATATAGATTAATTTTACTAAATTATAGTAATAAGAGGAGGCTTAAAAGGCAGTCTAAAGCGGTTATATTATAAAAAAGACCTTCTAAGAGACTCCTAAACGCTTAAGATCTATATACGCGTGTTAGGGACCCTAGTAAAGACGTCCTAGCTACAAGAGGCGTAAAATGCCTCGCCACACACCCCCCTAGCTTTAAGCATCTACTTAAAGCTAAATATTTACTTTATTTATATAAAAAAGAAGCGCTTTAAAAGAGGCTCTCTAAACGTCTCTATAATACTAAATAGGCTAAAAAATATAGTAGAGAAGTCTATAGTCCCTAGCTAATAACTCTACTACCCTTAGTTAACTATTTACTGTACTTAGTACTATAGCTAGCTGTTCTATAGTTAACTAGTTTAGTATTTTAACTATTACCTCTTTAAGCTCTAAATACCTTAACTAATAACCCTATAGCCCCTAGTAGACTATTACTGCGTTTAGTATAATAGTTAGTTGTTTTATAGGCTATTTAGAGCGTCCTAGGATTTACTTAATTAATAATATCCCTTAGTACTTCTAGTAGCTTTAAAGTATTATCCTTTATAGCTCTAGAGTCTTCTAGCACTGTCTAGCCTATCTTTATAAAAACTATATAGAGGTTACTATACTCTAGAGCTTTTAAACACTCCAGGATCTCTACCTTTTACTCTACTATTAGGGGTAGCACCTTATAATACTTATAAGCACCCCTAATAGCTACCTTAAATAATCTATATTATATAGGCTACTACTTATAAAGGCACTTATACGGGTATTTACTAGCTTAATCTTTAGGCTACTAATAAGGGGTCTACTGGCTAAGTTAGGGACCCCGGGTAGTAAAGTTTTTACTTTAAACTGCTAATACTAAAGGGATAGTATCTAAATGGCTAGTAAGGGTTAAAAAGATACCCCCTCCTAAGATACCTAAAACGCCTTTTTAGCCTCTTCTTAATATTATATTATAGTATATAATTACTATAAAAGTCCTCCTATACTCCTTAAGCGTATATATATACTTAAAATCACCTATCTCTATTACTATAATAAGTATCTAAAACTCTAATTATACCTATAATAGTATAAATTATACTTATACAACTATTAAGAAGTCTTTTAAGCTAATTAGTAGTATAACTTTAGGTACTTAGTATACCTTTACTTATAAAAAAGTACTCCTCTACTCTATATACTATTTCTTAGAATCTTAGTTACTATAATAAGTACTCTTAAATATCCTAGTATACTTCTATTAAATAGTTATAAGTATACTTTACTCTATAGGAGTAAGGAAGTACTTTAAAGACTAAATTAATACCTAAAGACTAATATACTCCTTAGCTATAAACTCGTTTTATACTACTTCTATCACCTCTTTATTAACTATCTTTATTACCTATACCTATATAGTAAAATATCCTTTTAAAATAATACAGTAATCCACAGCCTCTTATTAATACTATCTTAGAGTATTGTTATAGTACTACTATACTTTGGAATCGTCCTTATATAAATCTTCTTATTACTAGGGCTTGGGGTTGTTTAAAGTAGTAATGGGTTCCTTTTTAGGCGTCCTTGTATAGTAGTAGGCGGCCTATACCTAGTATTGTTTATTGTATACTACTTAAAAAGATGCGTTTTTTACTATAATAGCCTCCTAAAGCGTCAGGGCTAGTTGGCCTCTTTAAAAGATATTAGGGGTATTAGGCACTTTAGGATCTACGTATTCCTAGACTTTATACTAGTAAAACTTAAAAATAAGCTAAATAGACTATACAGGCTAGTTTTGCAGCTCCCTAAGCTAAATACTGGTCTTATAAGCTAATACTATTATTAAATAAACACAAATATACTTTATAGAGAGCCTTTTAATAGTCTATAGTAATTAGGGTAAAAAAAAGAAGAACTGGGCTTATAATTATAGTAATAAAAGGAGGCTTAAAAGGTAGTTTAAAGTAGTTATATTATAAAAGGGACCCTTTAAAAGACTCCTAAACACTTAAGATCTATATACGCGTATCAGGGACCCTAGTAAAGACGTCCTAGCTATAAGAGGTATAAAATACCTTGCTATATAAATATAGTAGAATATAAAAGCTTAATAGTACTTTTATTTTTAATAATAGAATAGTAAAAGGGATTATTAGTAACAAAATAATAGAATAAACTTTAAAGCTTAAAAAGAGTAGTAAAGTTACACTAGTATAAAAAAAAGCTATAAAAAGTATAAGCTTAGTACTTTTTTTATATAGAGTATTACTACTCCTATAGTAAGCCTAGGAAAAAATAAGTATATAAAGTAAGCTAGATAAATAAGTAACTAACCTTAAGGTATATAATAGTACTAGTAGTTTCATAAAGAGCCTACTATTTTTATAGACTAAGTTTTTAAAAAGCGCGTTTAACTTTACTAAGCTTTTTAATTAAAATTATAGAAATAGAGTTTTAAAACTACTTAGTAAGTACGTAGAGAGTACTACTAATATACTAAGTAAAGTACTAAAATTGCTAGTTAGTATAGTGTTACGCGGCTAAGTACGAGTAGTTAAAGTGAAGTGAAGTAACGGCTTGATTTTTAAGTTTTATAATGTGGTAGAGTGAAAGCGAAGGCCCCTTTATAGGGGCGGGAGATAGAGTGAAGTTGCTTAGGTAAGTTAGTTAAGTAAGTAGTTGTTTATATACGTAGTTATAAATAGCTTTAGCTATTATAATATACCCCCCTAGATTTAAAAGAAGTTTAAAGACGCTATGTTTATGGCCTCTTAATATGTAGTTAAAAATATTTATATTAATATTTAATAAAAGAGAGTATAAATAGAAGTTTTTGTGCTATAAAAGAGACTAATAAATAAAATAAAAATCCCTTTATTTTATTAATACCGCTCTTACCTTATTGTAATACTTTTGTTGCTATTATTAGGGAGTAGTTATACCTTTATTTATATAGTAGAAGGTAAGTGAAAAAATTAATAAATGTCCTTAGGCGCCTTTAATTAGCTAGATCTAAGTAAATACCCGGCTTAAGGTAGGTAAATAATAATTCTTTAAGGGCCCCAATCTTTTTCTTTTTCTTCTTTTAGTAATAATATCTATATAAAGTACAAATGCCCTTAATTTTACCCCTAATACTATAATACTTTACTTTATATAGTTTAAAGGTATTAATAGTATTTAGTTTAAAATACAGTATTTTAATAGTTTATATAGTATAATAGTTAATAATACTTCTAAAAGGAAGTAAACTAAGCCTATTTATATAGTATGTACTATAAAGTATAGAAAGAATAAGGCTAATAAAGAAGCTGTAGTTACTATAGTAGCTATAACTATAGCTACTAAGGCTACTATTAGTATATTTAATTATCTCCTTTTTATATTATTATTACTTAAATTAATATATATTTTAATTTAAACTAACTTAATAATACTAATAGTAAGGGGGCTTTATAAAGCTTTTTAAGTAAGAGACTATTTCTACTTCCCCTAATAGTAAGTTTATTTATTACTATTTTAGTTAAGTTGTGTTTAACTTTGTATTTATATAGATTCTAAGGAAAAGAAGTACTTTACTTTTATAGCTACTTAGTTAGTTAACTATAAAGAGTTTATAGCCTTTTAAAGTAAGTTACTTTTGTTTTTATTACTACGAGTTTATACTAACTATTTTAAATAGCTTTATACTATATTAAAGAAGTAGCTAATACTACTTCTACTAGCTAGTCTACTATAACTAAAGGGGAGGCTATAAAGGAAGAAGGTTTAGGGCCTTTTACTAACGCCCCTTTCTCTACTTTTAAAATACTTAAGCTATTCCTAAGTAGTTATAGTAAGTTTTAATTCTTTTATATTATTCTTTTAGTTTAATTACTAACTTTACTTTAGTATAACTAAAAGTGTAGTAGTTTTTAATAGTAAGGGTATTTAGCCTAAAACTCTTACTTATATTTAGTATATTTATAGTATACTAACTAGTAGGGACCCTAGTATATATAACGCCCTAACTAATAACTTAAAGTATTATTACTATAAAGATAAAAAAAAGCTTTATACTCCCTTCTTTAGTAATAGCCTTACTTAGTATTAATAGAATGGGTTTTTTACTATAAAAACTACGGCTTAGTATAAAAACTTTAAGTATATTATTTTTATAGTCCTTAAGAATATAAAGACCTAGTCTTTACTAGTATTTATACTAAAGAGTAAAAGTAGTAGTTAGGGGTTAATCTTTCTAAAAAAGGGGAAGGAAAAGGCTTTAGCCTCTTTAATACTAGCTCCCGGGGTTAAAATAACTTTTATAAAGACAACTCCTTTAAAGCTATTTAAAGTAGTTATTACTCTATAGACCCCTAAAAAAGTAGTTAGAGTAAGTATTAAGGACTATTCCTTTACTTATAAAAAAACGTCCTTATATTTAATTATTACTTAAATAAACTTTAATACTTTAGCTATAGTTAATTTTAATAAAAGTATAGCCTTTTTGTTTTAGTTTGTATTAAATATATTTAAGGATACTTTATAAGCTAAATATAAAGAGGTATAAGTCTATTTTAGTGGTAGTAGTATTACCTAACTCTAACCTAGTATAAGTCTACTTTAGTAGTAGTAGTAATAATAATAGTATAAGTCTACTTTAGTGGTAGTATTAATAGTAGTAGTAGTATTTAGTATAGTAGTAGTGCTTAGTATAGTGTGGTAGTGGCTCTTTTATAAGAGCTTTTTATACTTTTTGGCTTTTAACTTAAAAGGAATTAAATAACTATAGGTCTAAAGCTATATTTACTTTATATACTTTTTTTACTCTTTATAATTTATAACTTAATATTTTAAAAGTTAAGGAGTACTTTAAACTATTTAAACTTTAAATAAAAGAGTACTTTAGTAAAGCTATTAGTAGGTATTTTATTAGTTAGTATATAAACAATATTAAACGACTTGTTAGTATACCTTTAGTAAAGTTATATATTTTATATATTAATATAGTAAAGTTTTGTTAAGATATACTCTTTTCTTTTTACTATAAAGCGTATAGTTTAATAGTTATTATAGTAGATTTATTATACGTTACTTAATTTAAGTTTAAGGTTTTTAAAGAGTAATTATTATTTTTATAGTATACTTAAGGTTGAAAAGCTTGGATTTAGTTATTAAAGTTGTTATAGTGTTTTGCTTTATAGCCTTTTATTAAATAGGGCTATTAAAAGTAAAATAATATATTTTTAAAATAACATTTATATTTCTTTATTATTTATAAATAAAGTATTTTTAATAATTAAAAGTATTTATACTCTCCTACCCCTTAAGCTATTATAGTAGAGTAAGAGGTAGTAAGTATAGTATAGGTAATAAATAATTTAATTTATAGGAATTTAGTATTTATAAGAAGGGTTTATTAGGAATTGTAAAAGAATAGTATAAATAAAAGCTATGTTAGGGTAGATTATAATTATAGTATATAAAATTAAATTAATCTTTTTTTAGTATAGCTTTATATTAGTATTAATAGAGTTTTTAGTGTTTTTTTAAGGGGAGTAAGTAGTAATAGAGTTAAAGGGTAGTAGGAGTCTATAAGGCCGAACCTTTCTATAATATATTAAATATATTAATTATAGGTAAAATAGATCTTTTTTACTTTATAGTTATAAATAACTTAGATCCTAAGGTACTACTTAACAACTCTTTACTTTTTAAGTTTATACTTTATTTTAATACTTTTAATAATTTATTTTATTTTTATAGTATTATATTTATAGTATATAATAAAAACATTATTTATATATATTAGTTTACTTATAGGTAAAAGGGTTCAATCAATCTATATAGGGTCAAATATTCGTTACAAAAAGTGATAATATTCCTAAGTTTAAAGTGGCCTAGGTGCTAGTATAGATATTGAAGCTATAGGTAGAGCTACGTAGTTACGTGACTCCATATAGCTATAGCTCCTACTGTAGCGCTGTACACCACTAGGGCTAACTATACAGCGGCTATACTAATACTAGTACTTTTTACTTTATAGCCTAAAGTATAAAGTCTTAATAAAAAAGAATAATTACTTTTATAAAAAGGGTAGTAATTAATACTGTTTAATAGATTACTACCCCTTGTAAAATTAAAAAAAATTTAAAAACTCCTATAGGGGTTAAGCTTTATTTTTAATGGGCTAGTACTTACTAGAGTGCCTAGGGTTAGCCGGGCTACCTCCGGGGTAACTGTAATTTATATTTTTTTCCTTTTACTACTTGTATCCCTTAGTTCCTTTTTATTCCTAACTCTATACACCTTTTTATGTAACCTATCCTTTTATTTTAATCTTTGTGCTGTTGCTGTTAATAAAGCTTTTGAGAGTGTGGTTTGGGGAGGTTTTTATAAAGGTGTTGGCTGGGTTATTGCTTTTAGAGATCTAGTAGATATTAGTAATCTTATGTTGTTTATAAAACTATCTTAAGGCTATAATATTAATTATTAATTACTTTTCTTTAGTGGTACTAAGTTTAATAAGGTATTTGTACAGTAAGTATAAATCTATATATACTACTATAAGAACCTTAAAAAGCTAAAAATAGTTAGTTATAATTTAAAGGGTCTTAGTAATAATAAGAGCTATATTAGTACTGGCTGTTATACTGTAGATTTTAAATACTAATATACTACGGGTAATGCGCTTGCTTTTTATAGAGCTATAGTAGATAATATTACTAAAAAACTTAAAAGTATTGTTAGTAACGTAGTACTTGTTACTAAGAATAATAATAAAGTTAAGTTGTAATAAAAGGTTGTTGTTATTAGTAAATAATTTATTTATAAATACAAAAAGCTTATTAGTAGTAAGGTTAAGGAGTACGTAGATTAGCCCTTACTCCTAGTTATTAATCTACTACTATAAATGCTTATTTAGAGTCCTAATATTATTATTACTAAGCTCCTAGTACTAGGTAGTAACTAATAAGTTATAGGCTACTTCTAGTTAATAGATTATAGTAATATAGGTACTATAGATTTACTATTAAACGTATTTAGCTTTTTAATCTACTTTAGGAGTCATAATAGCTAGCTTTTTACCCTAGCTTTTTTATTTAAATACTAAATTATTACCTTTAAGGCTTAAAATACCACCGTTAAACATTAGGGGATTATTAGTAGTTAAAAAGGACTTTAGTTTAACTATAAGGTTTACTTTTTAAAGTTAATTATTCTTTTAAGCTAAAAAATTAATAGTAAAGAGTCCTAATATATTGTTAGTCTATATTTTAACTATAGTAAATTCTTTATTATTAATTAATAATATTAAAAAGTATAAATTGTATATTAAGCTAACTATATTAAGCCTCTTACGGTAGTAGTAGTTATACGTTACCTACTAGTACGTCCCTACTTTTATAATACTATAAAGTAGTTTTTTAATAACTATAATAGTATTATAAGGGTATTAATACTTAATTTACTTAAAGAGTCTTATAAGGATAGTTTAATTAAGCTTTATTTTTAACTACGTATATACTTAGGTAATATCTTGTAGCTATAAGGTTATGCTGTTGTGGATTAGGGATAGAGCTAAAGTAAGGATTAGTTACTGCGAGGCTTACTAGATTATTAGGGACTATGTAAGGATCTTAGCCTTGCTGTTGTTAGTATAGTTTTAAATTATAAGACGCGACTTTTTGTAGGGGCTGTCTGTAGTCTTTTTTTTTAATTTTATTAATAATTTTTAATTTAAATATTTAGTAGTTATTATAGAATTTAGAGTTATAAAGAATAAAGTTAAAAATGTTATAATTTTAAAGTGCTATAATGTTTTGTTTTATTAATAGTTAAAAGGGTTTGTTAGGTATAGTAATTATGCCCTTGTTGTGTAGTTTAATTATAAGGGTGAAGTTAGCTTCTTTTTTTGCTAAGATATATACTACTACTGCGTTTTTATAAAAGTGGCCGGGGCGTTTTTTTAGTAGTTAAATAAGGTCTTTAGTAGTAGGGGAAGGAGTAGTATTAATAATAATTTTGTTAAGAATTTCCTTAAACGGCTTAGCCTTGCTGGGGGTATCCCTAGGGCTATTAGCCTCATTATTTTTAGTCTCTTTAGCGTAACTAAAGTTATTTAGTAGTAGAGATTTAAAGTTAACTTTATTGTTGTTATTATAAAAGGGTTTAATAGAGGTGGCTTTAAACGTATAAGGACCTCGCGGGAGTGCTAGTGTATAGAACTCGCTATTAATTAAAAAAAGTAAGTACAAACTTTACTAACTACTTTTTTTATACTATACCTTAACTTTAAATTAAAGTAGAAGATTTAGAATTGTAGATATATTAGGGCCGTTATATACTTTAAAGCCTTTTATAACTATTTATTTAGTATAAAAGTAGTGGACTTTATTTATAGCTTTATAAATAGTGGTAGCTCTAGCTACAATTTTTAGTAATAGTGGTAAGGAGTTGTTTATATATAGATATACTCTAAATACTAATAAGGTTAAAACAAGGCTATTTAGGCCGGTGGTATTATTAATGGCTTTAACTGTAGTTTAAAGACGTACTTTGCGGCTTATCCCGGGGCTCTTTACTTTAAAAATCTTATAGATCCTATGCACTATAGCGTAGTATCTCTTAACCTTACTAATTAAATAGTACGCTTTAATAGGAGCATCCTTAAGGGTAATACTAAAGGATTTAGTATTACTATAGAACTTACTAAACTAAAATTTAGTACCTAGATTAGTAATAAAGTTATTAGAAGGTCTTTAGTATATATTAATTTAGTTTTTTTAAAATACTTACTTTAAATATTTAGTAAAAAGTAATTTTAAAAAACTAGTAGTATTAAAGGCTGTAGATATATTAACTATATATAGAACCGGCTTACTATTAATATATATAATATTAATAATAACTTTAAAGTTAAAGTTAAAGTTATTATAAATATTAAACTTAAAGTAAAATAGAGCTAAACTATTAAGTTAGTATTAATAGTATATTTAATTAAAAGCTTTAATAGTAGAGATTTTAACTAGGGTCCCTACTTTTTGTAAAATATTATAAAGTTGTTAAATAAAAGGGTAGTTAAATTATTAAGAAAGATAATAGAGCTTAATGTTAATAAAGTAATAGAATACTAGTAACTCTTTAGAGTTAAAAAAGAGCTACCCGTGCTTCTATTGTTAAATAATTAGGACTATAGTAGTCCCCTAATAGAGTTTGTTATAAATGTTATTAAAAATAATACTAAGTTAATTTATATTGCTTAAATTAAATAAAAACGGAGTGTTTATAGGTATTATATAAAAGGTAATATTTCTAACTAGAGTAGGAACGTTAATAAATTCTAGTAAGTTAACTAGTACTATGTCTCTAAAAAAAATAAAAATTTTATTAATTCTTAAAGTATTAAACTTAAAATCTAGTAAAAAATAATTTCGTAGTACTACGTATTAATTATAGCCCACAGTTAAAAACTTTACTACCCCAGTATTAAGTATAATACTATAAAAAACATTAAAAGAATAGTGACTATTATATACAAATGTTAATATTAGTGCTAGATAAGAAAAAGGGTCTATTTATGTCAAGCAGTAAACTACGGTATTATCTTTAAGTAGCTTAATAATATAACAGCTATTAATAGCGGCCGGGCTATTAATACTTATAGAGGTATAGTATACTATTACGTAGTAAATAAATCTAACATCCTTCTTATACTCTAAATCCCTTTGTTTAAGGGCACTAGTAAATAAAAGGTTATTATTATTGTTTAAGGAGCCCTTGTATTAAAGTAGGAACTAGGAATATACTTTGTAGGATAAGTTTTAGATGTATAATAATAATCTATAGTGTTTATATACCTTGTCGTGCTCCTTTTATGTATACTTACTAGACTAGTAACTAATTTTACTATATATATAGTACTTTAGTAAGTTACTATAGAAAGAAGGTGCGTTGCTATAGAAATAGTTGTAAGTATTGTAGTCTTAGTAGTGGCCGTTATAGCTACTACTGTACTTATAGTTAATGTAGTAAATGTCTATAGAGATGTATTAATTACTTATAGAGTAGTTATTAGTAATACTAGTAGCTAACTATAGGTTAGTGATAGTAGTACTAAGTGTAGGAAATTCCTTAATAAAAGTAGATGTGAGATCTAGGTAAAAGTAGTAAGTAGTGAGGAGTTAGTTGTAAAGTGCTTGGTTACTTTAAAGCTCTTTATTAAGTATAGGTTAAATTTTTAGGAACTTTGTAATTATTTTGTTAAAGTACTTAATGCAGGACTTGCCTTAGCTGTTCTGTATTTTAATAGTGAGGTTAAAGTATTACTATTCAAAAAGGTACTATTAACGCGTTTAATTGGTTTTAAAGTAGTTACGTACTATAACTACTGCTTTAAAGAGTAATAGGGAAGAGGTAGAGTTACTAAAGTAGTTATAATAAAAAGTTTATATTTAACTTTGTAGTATTAGTGGGAAAGTAATATAGGCTTAATATTGTAAGATACTTATAAAGTAATAGTTATATTTAAAGATTTTAAACTTTATATTAAAAGATTTGTACTAGTTGCTGCTGTATATTATACTTTTTTTAAGCTTAAAGAGGTTAGTAAGTATTTTTAGTATAGGGGGGTTAAAAAGTAGTAGTGTTAGAGTAGGAGCGGTTTAGGAGAAGTCTTTAAAGTAGTAAGGGTAAAGTTAATTCTATATAGTTTTGCGAGGCTAACGAGTCTAGTTATAAAGTTAATCTTTTAAGGAGGATTAAAAAGTAGCTACTCTTTATAATAATAAGGTATTTGTATTTTTTAACGTAGTATTGTTATAACTTTTAATTAATAGTAAAATAATATTCTTACTCTATTTAATTAGCTTTAAGATACTTTAAGACCTGCTGTTTATAATATATTTAAGGAAGTGGGGTTTTTTAAAGTTTACTTTAAAGTCTTTATAAAGAGCTATAGTTTTTATAACGTTGTTTTTAGATTAAAAGTTAAATTAATTTGCTTAAGTAACGTTAAAGAGCTACTAATTAATGTTTTTTTATAAAAGAGTAAACTTAATGCTGTTAGAGTAGAGGAATTTTTTAATAACGCGGTCAACCTTAAGGGAGACTTAAGTAAAGGTAGCTATAGGTTAGTTACTAAAGTTAATATTAAAAGTTTTTTAGAGTGTGTGGTTAGTAAGGCCTTTTGTAGTATACTTGTTAAGGGACTATAGTAAATAAGTTTTAAGAGTAGTTATTAGGGTTTTTTTTGTAAGCTTGTTGTAATTGTAAGTAGGTCTTTAATTAGTAAAATCTATGTTTATTACTAGCCGACGGGCGACTATTATAAGGGGGAGGTTTTTAAAAGGCTTATTAATAAGGGCTGTTTAAGATATTTTAGTAATTTATAGAGTTGTGTAAGACTCTTTTTAGTTAAGATTATAAGATTTACTAAAAGGCTCTGTAAGTACTTTGTAAAAGGCTGGTAATAGGGATTAGTTATTAAATAGTAGACGGTTAGTAATGACTTTAAATTTTATTATTACTATATAGAGGGAATAGGGTTATAGTAATGGATAATGGGGATAATGGACGAGGGTAGTAATTCTGAGGCTTTATGTTAAAAGGGTTTTGTTATTAGTAGAAGACTTAGTAAAGATTTTTTATTGATAGAGAAACTAAAACTAAATAAGTTACTTATTTAAGAAGTAAAAGTATATATTTATAAAGAAAAAAACTTTAAATTAGTAGATCTGTAGGGTCTAATATATAAGTTTTTAAGTGATGGGATTAGTAGGTAAATAGTAGTTTAAATAGTTAGTAGATATTAGTAATGAAATTTTTATTAATTTAGGTAGTTGTTAGGTGATTTGCGACGTTTTGAGTAGGTATAAAAGGGGTTTAAAGCTAGGGAATAAGTTGTAATTATGGTTAGTAAAGGGGTCTTTTTGAAAAAGTGGCTTTTAACCCTTGTTGTAAAGAGGGGAGGTGATATTAAGGAAGTTTATAGTTATAGTAAAAGGTAGTAATAGTAACTTCTTTAAATGAGTAGTATTATTAAGAAGTAGCTATAGTTAACTTTTTAAGAAAAAGGGGAGTTAGAAAAAGTAAGAAAGGGTTAAAGAGAGAAGTTAATGGGGGGAGTAGGTTAGAAAGAAGTTGTAGGTAGAAAGAAAGGGAAGAGGTTATTATAAAAAGGGTTTTTTGTAGTCTCTTTGTTA
Source organism: Colletotrichum brevisporum (assembly GCA_030770045.1). Taxonomy (NCBI): domain Eukaryota; kingdom Fungi; phylum Ascomycota; class Sordariomycetes; order Glomerellales; family Glomerellaceae; genus Colletotrichum; species Colletotrichum brevisporum. The sequence goes on from JAUGSI010000002.1 coordinate 446,123, forward strand.
TACGCTAGTAGTGGTATTCTTGTAGTCCTAAGTAATAGTTTTATTAATAAAGTTTAATATGATTGTAGGTTTATTACGTTTTAATACTTCCTTTTTTTTATACTTTTAAATACTTTAACTATAAAGTCGGGTTGCTTTTTAAAATTAAAGGAATACTTAGTATAGTGATAGTATCTTGGAGGTCCTGCTCTTGAAGTTGGGGTTGTAATAGTTTGTTGTTGTCTTTTTTAAGTAATTTTAGTTAATTTATGGTTTATAGTTAAGTAGTGACGAGTAGGTTAACTACTAATTAGTATTAGTTTATTTGTAGGTAAAAGGGTTTAATTAATTTATATAGGGTTAAATATTTGTTATAAAAAGTGATAATATTCTTAAGTTTGAAGTGGCCTAGGTACTAGTGTAAATATTAGAGTTATAGGTAGAGCTATATAGTTACGTGACTCTATATGGCTATAGCTTCTACTGTAGTGCTGTACGCTACTGGGGCTGACTGTGTAGTGGCTATGCTAATAATATAAAAAAGGATAAGTATATAGTAGTTATAGTTTTAAAAAGAGTATAGGTTTTTATTAGTTAGTATAAGTCTAAGGCTTTAAAGGGTTAAAAAGAACTCTTTGTACTAGAAGAAAGGGGTATTTTTAAGGTTATAGAGGGCGCGGTAAAGCTTAAGGAGTTTATTACTTTACTTAAAGTTTTTAAAGAGGTGGTATACGATTAGAGGGTTATTAGGTCCCCTTTTAGCGTTTAAGAATGTGTTAATTATATTAAACTAGTTAACTTTAAGGTTAAATTGTATTATAAGGGCTATAGTAACTTTAAAAGTATAAGCTGTAAGTGTAGCTGTATAGGTTTATTTAAGGGGATGCTTTTTTTAAAAATCCCTGTAGATATAGAGCTTTATTTTATAGTACTAGAGATATCCGTTTTTATTAAGTTAATATATAAATACTTACTTAAGGGGGATTAGCTTTACTTTAGCTTTATAGGAGTTAATAACCTTTTATACCCCTATTTCTTTAAATTTAAATACTTTTTTATTAACTATTTTATAAAAGTGGTTTCTTAGTTTTAGTAGTAGTAAGTAAATACTTTAGTACGTAGTTAAAGCCTTACTAAGTTAGTTTAAGTAGACCGTTATATTTAGTATAATTAACTTAGTTTACTTTATTTTATTAGTTAAAGTAAAGACTATATAGTGATATATATAGTATTTTTAAGTTATTTTTTTTAAAGTATAGTTAGGATTTAGTATATATATATTAAAAAAGATATTTTAGTTATGTTTAGTATTAAGGAATATAAAGTAGTCATAGAAGTATAGTAATTTTTATAGCTTTAATTTAGGTTAGTTTAGATCTTTATAGTTATATACCTACTTTAATCTTTTTAAAGGGCTATTTATTTTTTTAAAATGTATATATAGTTATATTAGGGGAAAAGGTAAGTTAATTTTTTAGAATAAAAAGATTTAGTCTTTATATTTAGTTTTTATAGGGCTTTAGTATTAATTACTATAATAATTTTATTTTTAATTCTTTTATAAAAAGAGTTGACTTTTAAAGTAGAGAGTAGGTTAGGGAACAACAATAGTTTATAGGTCTAATGTACACTAGTATAGAGTACGGGACTTTCTACTTTCTATATATAGCCTTAAGTCTTTTTAGGTACTAGTATAGGGTTTAAAGTTAATAGTTACTCTTTATACTAGTTAAATAACTTTAATATAGCTTTTAAAATACCCTTATTAGGGTTCTTAGTTATTAGGGTAAGTATTAGTAGAAATAGCTTTTTTTTATTATATATTAATAGAGTATTAATTATTTTAAGAACGCTTAGGACTTGAAGTTTAGTATTAAGAGAGGAGATAGGCTTTTAAATAGCCTTAAATATAGTACAAACTACTTTAACTTACTTTATTATTTAACTTCAAATAAAACTTTATTTTAATAAAGGTTATATTATCTATAATAATAACTTATTTAAACGAGGGTACTTAAATTTAATAGAGATTATAAGTATTTAGAATATATTCTATAAGGTATTTAAAGTATACTTTTGTTTTTACTTTAAAGTTGTATTTTTTTAATTTACTTTATAGTTTTTTTAAGGGGGTATACTTTATAACTATATACGTATATTTAGCCCTAATAAGAGTAAAGGTTATATATTAAAAGGGCCTAGTAAGTAAGTTACTACTAGTAGAAATACTAGTAAAACTAGACTTTTTTAACTTAAATTAGTAAAAGCTATACTTTTTACTTAAAAAAGCATATATTATAGAAGTAGGCCGTAGTTTTAGCTAGTTTAACCTATAAAATAAGGAAAAGGCTAGACGCTTTAAGTATTTTAATAACTTATAGTATTATTTTTTATTTAGTATACTTACCCCCTTTATTTAGTTTTTTTATATATAATAGAGTTATTTTAATTTTAATTCCCTTTTTTAGAGTCTATTACTAGTACTTAGTATAACTATATATTATAATTACTATATATTTAATATTTTCATAGATTTTATATAGTAGTAAGAGGAGGCTTAAAAGGTGGTTTAAAGTAGTTGTATTATAAAAGAGACCCTTTTATAAAAAGTCCCAGTACTTAAGATTTATATATATATATTAAAGACCCTAGTAGAGCCGTTCTAGCTATAAGAGGCGTAATACACTTTACTATACACCCCCCTAACTTTAAGTATCTACTTAAAGCTAAATATTTACTTTAAATATATAGGAAATAAGTGCCTTAAAAAGGCTCTTTTAAATATCTTTATAATACTAAATAAGCTATATATATAGTAGAGAGGTTTATAGTCTCTAGTTAACGACCCTACAACCTCTAACTAACTATACCTAGCCTAGTTTTTATAGCCTATTATCCTATAGTTAACTAGTCTAGTATTTTAACTATTACTTTTTTAAGTTTTAAATACCTTAGTTAATAACTCTATAGCCCTTAGTAAGTTATTACTATATTTAGTATAATAGTTAATTGTTCTATAGGCTATTTAAAGTATACTAGGATCTACTTAGTATTTAATATCCCTTAAAAACTCTAGTCTATTTAAAGTACCCTTTTTTATAACTTTAAAGTATTTTAGTACTATTTAACTTATCTTTATAAAAGCTACGCAGAAGTTACTATACTTTAGAGCTCTTAAATACTCTAAAATCTCTATCTTCTACTCTACTATTAAAAGTAATACTTTATAATACTTATAAGTACCCTTAATAACTACTTTAAGTAATCTATATTATATAAACTACTACTTATAAAGGCACCTATATAAGTATTTACTAGCCTAATTCTTAAGTTATTAATAAGGAGTCTTCTAGCTGAGTTAGGGACCCTAGGTAGTAAAACTTTTACTCTAAGTTATTAATACTAAAGGGATAGTATTTAAGTAGCTAATAAGGGTTAAGAATACCCCTCTACTTAAAATACTTAACTTAATAGCCCCCTAGCCTCTCCTTAATATAGTAATATAGTATATAATTACTACAAAAGTCCTTTTATACTCCTTAAGCATTTAAATACACTTAAAGTTACCTATCTCTATTACTATAATAAGTACTTAAAACTTTATTTATACCTATAATAGTATAAATTATAACTATATAACTATTAAAAAATCTTTCAAACTAATTAGTAGTATATCTTTAAGTACTTAGTATACTTTTATATATAAAAAAACTCTCTACTACTCTATATACTAATTCTTAGGGTTTTAATTACTATAATAAGTACTTTTAAAAACTTAAATATACTCTTTTTTAATAATTAAAAGTATACTATACTCTATAAAAGTAAAGGAGTACTTTAAAAATTAAATTAATACCTAAAAACTAATATACCCCTTAACTATAAACTTATTCTATACTACTTCTATTAATTCCTTATTAACTATCTTTATTACCTATACCTATATAGTAAAATATCCTTATAAAATAATATAGTAGTCTATAGCTTTTTATTAATAGTATTTTAAAGTATTATTATAGAACTACTAAACTTTAAAATTATCTTTATATAAATCTTTTTATTACTAGGGCTTAGGGTTATTTAAAGCAGCTATAGGCTCTTCTTTAGGAGTCCTTTTATAGTAATAGGTAACCTATACCCAATATTATTACTTAAATACTACTTAAAAGGACGCGTTTTTTACTTTAACAGCCTTTTAAAGTATTAGAACTAGCGGGCCTCTTTAAAAAACGTCAAGGGCATTAGCCACCTTAGAGTTAACGTATTCCTAAACTTCCTACTAATAAACCTTAAAAACAAACTATATATTCTAAATAAACTAGTTTTATAGCTCTCCAAACTAAATACTTATTATATAGACTAATACTTTTATTAAATAAATATAAATATACTTTATAAAAAGTCTCTTAATATATACTATAGTAGTTAGAGTATAAAAAAAAAAAAGAGTTAGGCTTATAACTATAGTAATAAAAAGAAACTTAAAAGGTAGTTTAAAGTTATTATATTATAAAAAGGACCCTTTTATAAAACGTCCTAGTAATTAAAATTTATATATGCATATTAGGGACCCTAGTAGAGTTATCCTAACTATAAGAAGCATAATACACCTTACTATATTTATTTTATACTACTTTTATTAATCTCTTATTAACTATCCTTATTACCTATACCTATATAGTAAAATATTCTTATAAAACAATATAGTAGTTTATAACTTTTTATTAATAGCATTTTAGGGTATTATTATAAAACTACTAAACCTTAGAATTATCCTTGTATAAATCTTTTTTTTACTAAAGCTTAGGGTTATTTAGAGTAACTATAAACTCTTTTCTAAACGTCCTTCTATAGTAGTAGGCGGCCTATACTTAATATCGTTACTTAAATACTATTTAAAAAAACGCATTTATTACCTTAATAACCTTTTAGACTATTAGGACTAGTAGGCCTCTTTAAAAGACGTTAGGGGTATTAAGCGCTTTAGAGTTAATATATTCCTAGACTTCCTATTAATAAGTTTTAAAAGTAAATTATATATTTTAAATAAGCTAGTTTTATAGTTCTTTAAACTAAATACCCGTTATATAAGCTAATACTATTGTTAAATAAATATAAACGTACTTTATAAAAAGCCTTTTAATATATACTATAATAGTTAGGGTATAAATAAAAAAAAAACCTAGGCTTATAACTGTAGTAATAAGAAAAGGCTTAAAAGGTGGTTTAAAGTGGTTATATTATAAAAGGGACCCTTTTATAAAGAGTCCTAGTACTTAAGATCTATATACGCGTGTTAGGGACCCTAGTAGAGCCGTCCTAGCTACATAAGGTATAATACGCCTTACTACATTTTATAAATAAATATACTATACTATTTTACTATTTAGTATATAAATATCTTTAGTACATAAAAAATAGATTTATATTATTTATTACTATAAAGAAAGGTAAAGAGGTAGTTAGTGTACTTATTTTTAATTATTATAAGTTAGTAGTTTTAATTATACTTTTTAGAGTAGTTAAAAAGATTTTAGAATATCTATTTATATAGCTTAATAGTGCGACCCTTAAAGGTTTGCCTTAAGATTATTTAGGTAGTATAGGTTATAATATAATACTTATACTAAAAGTATATTAAACTTTTAAGTTTTACCCTTTAAGTATTTTATAGGAAATAGCTAAATACTTTAGGTTTAAAGTAACTGGTTTAAAAATACTATAATAAGGGATTATTATATTAGTTCTATAGTTAATAGTAGGACTTTTAAAAAACTATAACTAATATAGCTATATTTATAGTAGTAGTAAAGTTAATAGGGATACGTAGGGATATAGAGTAGGAAGAAGTAACTTTAAATTTAAAGAAGATAATATTTATTTTCTTTTTTAACTTTTTAACTATAAGACTCTTTTTATTATTATTTATACAGAGTAAAGTATTAAAATTAGTATACTAGATGTCTAACTTTTTTAAGAGTACTTTAGAGATAATATTTATATAGAAGTTTTTTATATATTTAACGTTTATTAGTATAAAGTTAAAAGTATTTAGCCTATTAGGGCTATTAAGTACGTTTTTTATAACTCTTATACTTATTATTAGAATAGGGTATAAAGTAGTTTTTAATTTAACGTATACCCTTTTATTAGGGGGCCTAATAGAGCCCTTTTTAAGGAAAAAGAGGTTATTAATAAAATAGGTCGTACTATAGTTATTAAATACTATACTTATACTTAGAGTATAAAGAGTAGTTAGGAGAGTAGAAAAGACGTTATTAATGTATATAGGTAAGGTAGGGGTCCCTAAGACTTTTTAAACTAGTTTATTATTAATTATAACTATAATATAGTGTATTTTTAGAAGAGTAAATTTAAAGGCGGTATTAGTATTTAAGGTATTTATATTTGTTTTCCTATCTAGTAAAGTATACTAGACCTAAGTAATAAGGGGAATTAACTTTAATTTAACTAGCCTAAGTAAGTTTAACTAAAAAGTCTTAGTACTCTTTTATATTAAGTTTCTTTTAAATCTTTTTAACTTTTTTAAAAGTAACTTTAATATTAGTATAGTTATTTTACTTAGTGACTATAAAGTAAATATATTTGTACTTAATAAGAAACTAACTATAGCTTTTATTATAAATATACTAAGTCCCTTTAAATTTAATAGTAAAGAATTATAGGGCCTTAGAAATTATAGTATTAAAGTAGTCTATAGAAGTTTAAAAAATACTAAATAATTTACTTTTAAACTTTAAAAGTAAGTCTTTATAAAGAAGGTTTTTAAGTTGAAATATATAATTCCTAATTAAAATCTAGGACTTATTAAGCCTTTTTTTATAATAATCTATTTATATTTATCTCGTACTTAATTTATAGTAATCTTTTATCTAAAAGTAGTAAAAAAGTTTTAAACTATAAGTAGTTTTATTATATTTAAAAGTTTACATTAAGTTACTTAAACATAAATTATTTAGAACTTTTATAGTTAAGTACTTAGTATAATATTACTATTTATTCTTTAAAGTATTATTTAATACTTTTATTAAAATATAGTAAATAGATTTATGTTACTTACAGAGTACCTAGTTTAAAGGATTTAGAGTATACTATAAAGCATTATATCTCCTTATTTAAAGAGTTTAGTTTAGATAGGTTTAAGGATATTATTTAAGACTAAGTTATTAATATATATATATATTTTCTAAGGGCTTTAACTTTTTATTTTTAGACTTTATTATTAGTAGCTTTATTAAAGATATAGTTAAAATAGTTATTAAGTACGCCTTTACTTTATTTAGTAAAAAGTAAGTTAGGGATCGACTTAGGCTTATTATTAAGTATAGGCTACTTAGGAGTATTATTATTAATAAAGGACTTTTAGGCGTTTTTAAATTACTTTCTTTTAATCTAAATAATCTTCCCTTTATTTTTTAAATAAATCTATATACTAGAGTACTTAAAAAGGTCAATACTATTTTTATATTTACTTAAAGTACTTAGTTACTACTAGGTTGCGTTTTTTGTTAAAGGTTAAAGTAAATATAATAAATTTACTTTACTTCTATATTCTTACTCTTTAGCTACTTAGTAAGTAAAATTAAAAAGGCCTCCTTTATAAATTTATTTAGTAACTTAAGGTTATTAGGGTTAATTTAGGGCTAGACTTTTTATATAATTACTTTAATTTAAAGGTTTTTAGACTATATAGAGTAGTTATAGTGCCCTATAAGTCTTTAAAAAGCTAAAAAGAAGGAGGTTAAAGTTAAAGTTAAGTTTAATATTATTAAATTAAAATAGTAGTATAAAATTAAAAGTAATAAAAGAATATTTATATAAATATATTTTTAGTAAGTATATTTACTTTAGAAATAGTAGTTTAGAAGTATAGTATAAGCTGGGTTTATAGCTATTATATAGTTAAGTATAAGTAGTTAAAGTAAAGGAAAGTAATGGTTTAATCTCTAGGTTTTATAATATAGTAGAGTAAAAGTAAAGGCCCTTTTATAGGAGCGGGAGATGGAGCGAAGTTACTTAGGTAAGCCGCTTAAGTAAGTAGTTACTTATATATATAGCTATAAATAGCTTTAGCTATTACAATATATAGCTAAAAATAGAACCCTTATTAATAAAATAAGTACAGTAATACTTAATATAGTTTTAGTAAATTTAGGTAATACTATTTATAGCTATAGGAATTTATAAAGAGTTAGTAGATATTTACTAGAAGTAAAAAAATAGTAACTTATATAGTAATACTTTTACTTAGTAATAGAATAAGTAGTATATATATTAGAGCGATCCTTAGAAGCTATATCGAGTATTTAGTAGTCCTTATTTAAAAGTAAAATATAGTAAATATATAGTATACTAATACTAGGCTAATTAAAAAAGCTAACTTTAGTATTAACTAGGAACTTAGTAAGGTAAATAAAGTAAGTAAAAATAAATATTATATTCAAAAAGTAAATTAAGTATTAAAAAATACTAAAAAGTAATAGTAGTTAAAAAAGAATAAAGTATAACTAATAAAGAGAAAAGTAAAGAATTATAGGTTATTAAAGAAAAAGAAGATTTAAGGCTAATAAATTAAAAGCTACTATTATAGAGACTCTTTTTATAGAATATATAGCTTAAATATAGTAAACCTATAAAAAGGTTATTTATAAAAGGCACTAAGTAAAACGAAAAGGCGCAGCTCCTTTACGCTTAAAGTCTAAAAAGTATAAAAAGTACAATCTATAAACACAACTATAAACTATTAAACTTTAAAAAAACCGAGTATAAAACAAAAAGAACTAAGAATCTACCCTATAGTAATAATAAATAAATAATATTATAAAGTATACTTATTAGTATTTCTATAAATACTTACTAAATAATAAATAAAAGAACTATAAGTAAGTAATTAAGATAAACTAAAACTAAAAGGGGGGATAAAAAAATAAAACTAATAAAACAAGGTACTTAACTGCTCCTTTATATAATAAAGTAAAAAAAAGAGAATAAAATTAAAACCTATATAGTAACTCTTTGGTATAATATTGCTAAAATAACGTAACATAGTAGATACTAATATATTAACTCCTATATTAATAGTACTAGTATACTATCCTCTATAGTAATAGCTTTAGTATAGAAAGCAATAGTATAAAATACTACTAGGGATTAGTAGACTAGGAGGGGGGATAGTATAAGGATTTAGTATAGAGTTAAGTACTTAGTATACCTTTAGTAAAAATAAGGATAAATATTAGTAGACCTTAGTATAGTAGATCTCTACTAAGCCCTTAGTAAGGATGTATAAAGGGAGAATAAAAAAGGAATAGGGGAAGTTAAGTAAAAGTAACTAAATACACCTATACTTATTTTTAAAGCACTATAATTAGACCTAACCTAGGTATATAGCCCCTAATACCTTTATATTATAGTAGTCTTAGTATTAATTAAAAATAGGTTATTAAGAGAAAGGAGAGTAAATAGAGTATTATTACGTTGAATAGTATTAATAAGTATTTTATAATAGAGTTTCGTACTACTCGTATCTTAGTAGTAGTAGCAGAGGGAGTTATAGATCCCTAGGGGCTCTTAGGGTCTTATAAGGCTAAGACTCTATAAAACTATAATCCCTAAGTAATAAAATCCGCGTATTGTATAAAGAAATTGTATTAAAAAACTTAGGACGTTTTATAAGGGTTTTAAAAAAGCAGTTTCGTTGTATTATAATATTAATTTAGTCCTTAAACTATATAAAAAACCTATTAAATATTAGTAAGGTATAGATTTTACGTACAACGTATTTATTAACTAGAGTATAGTTAATATAAATACTATAATATAAAAGAAAATCCCTAAAATAGTACTAAACGTTCTTATCCACGCGTTTAAACACATTAATAGTCTATTTAGTAAAGCTAAAGCAGAAGTAGTTATATAGCTCTATACTAACTATCTTATTAGCCGCGTAGTTACTAACGTAGTAAGCCACGGCTATTATAAGTCTCTTAATTCTAGGCTTTATTATAGAATTTATATTATACTAAGGGCCCTAAATAGTTATATTAATAGTCTAAAGGGCGACATTTAGGAGTACTAGAGCAAGGGTATTTATAGCTTTATTAGTTTCTTTAGTAGTTATAGTAGCCTCGAACTAATTTATTAACTTTAAAAGTAATAAGCCCTAATTAGTTCCTAGGGCCGATATTATTAAAACGTTATAAGTTGCCTTATTTTTCATTCTTATCCTTTACTACCTTATTAGGGGTTTTTTATTATAACCGTATTAACTAATAATATAGCTATAGTTACCTAAAAACAGTCTCTTAGAGTCCTCGTAGTACTAAAGATATTATTACTACTTTTTTATTATTTAGTAGTAAGAATATAGTAAAGGTAATAAATACTAGGGTTAATAAATAAAAAGGGGATTCTAAATAAAATTAATATTAGTTAACCTTCTCGTTACTTTACTATAGATCCCTATTATTAAATTACAACGTCTTACACTACTTAAGCATATTACAGTACCTTTACCTTACTATTTTAGACTAATTTTTCTAAACAAGTAAATTCCTTTTATATCCTAGTAAATATAAGTAAATTTAGTATATAAAAGGAGACTCTTAAGCCTTAGTTTTAAATCTTTAACTATAGTTATATAGCTAGTAGACTTATTAGTCTATAGTAAAAGTAACTAAGTACGTATAGCTAAATAATAGTTATAGATATTTAGTAATAAAGTCTTTATAGTTAATTAATAATAATATAAATAGTTATTAAGTAATTAGCTTTTTACTATTTGGTATTATTTAAGGGGAATAATATAGTAGTAATGGATAATAAAAATAAAGAATAAAAAAAGATTTCTTGATAATATATAAAATATATAGTTAATAGTATTTTTTTACTTAGTTACTACACTATAAGCTAGTAGTAGTTTTAACTGAAACCTATTATAACTACTTAATATTACGACCCATTAGTTAATAGACCTTTAATAGTAACTCTATAAGGGGCTTAGTAGTTAAATAGGCGACGTTAGTCTATATCTACGTAACGCACTATAGAGTAAAAGAACTAGGATATAAGTTATATAATAATAAATAGAACTAATGTATAATAAGTAGTCCTAGGATAGGACTAATAATACTAAGGGTAGTTTATAGTAATAAACTAATATACTTAATATTAGTTTTAAAAATAAAGGGATATATTTATAAAAAATAGGACTTATATATAAATAGGACTTAAGTGCCCTTAAGCTCTTTTTTTATAGTTTTTTAGTTATTAACCTTATATTAATCTTTAGATACTTTTAGCTCTTTAGTAGTAACTACTATAGCCCTCTTATTAAATACTTAAACTAATTACTTAAGTACTTTAAACCCTTAAGATCCCTTTAGTAACTAATAGTACTATTATTAGTATTAAACTTTAGTTTTTATTAATATAAACCTTACTATTAAAAGGCTAATTATAATATTTTAATAGCTTTTATTTAGTAAATTAACCTTTAATACTAATAAATAGTATTTTATAATATCTTTCTTTAGAAATACTAAGTATACTCCTACTTTATTTAACTCCTTTAAATAAAGTACTAAGAACTTAGCCTAAGAGTTATAGAATATAAACAACTATTCTATATTAAATATTAAGTATAATAAAAATAGTAAAGTCTTTATTACTAAGGATATTTTTAATACCCTTTTATAATAACTCAAGAAAATAGAGTAATATAATAAATAACTTATTAACCTAACTAATAGTAACTTTAGAAACCTAGTTAAACTTTAGAAAACTACTAAGTCTACTTAGGAAAAGTTTACTTAAATTTAAGGAATTATTAATAAGTTTAATATTAATTTAAAAAGTAAAAAAAACACTAATAAATAGCTCTAGAATCAACTTAAAACACTCTATACTACTACTAATATTATTAAAATACTTATTTATAATAAATATAAAAAACTTAAGTTTAATTTATTTATTACTTATAATAAAACCCCTAGAATATTTAAAGGATTTTTAATTTAAGTTAAAAACTACTAGAGCTTTTATTATAATAACTTTAAAAGCAATACTAAGTATATTATCTATACTACTATATTCCTCTATAAATACGCTCTTTAATAAATTAAGCTATTTTAAAAATAGTTCCTTAAAGCCAAAACCTTAAACTACTATACTAGTAAAGTTAAGGATATTTTTACTACTTTTAAGGAATTTAAACATACCCTTTAAACTCTATTCTAGGACCCTAACTAGAAAAGACAAATTAAATAAGACCTTACTTTACTTAAATAAACTAAGTCCACTACTTATTATATTATTAAATTCTAATATATTAGTATATAACTAAATCTTATTAAAGAATTTAAAATCTTTATATTTTATTAAAGATTAAAGGATAAAGTTAAAAACAAACTTATTAAAATTAACTATTCTAAAGATTTCTTTTAATATACTAAACTTACTATTAAAATTAATAACTATTTTTAAAAAAGATACTATAAAAAAGCAAAACAACAATCAAGTACTAACTTAAGTAAGAAGTACTAATAGTAGTTTAAATAATTCTAGTACTACAACTAAGGATAATAACCTTAGTAGAATAACTAGTAAGGACAAAATAACTACTAATAAAGCACTACTTATAGATACTATATAGGTTCTATAGACCTTAGTACTGTTAAATAATATAAACCTAGTAAAGGACGTACCTTTAAGTACTATAACTATAATAAGCCTAGATATATAGCTAAGGACTACTGTTAACCTAAGAAGTAATAATAGTAATTAGTACTAAGAGGTAAGTAATTTAATACTACTTTTAAAAAGAACTATACTAAAGTATTATAAATAGTATACTATAGTAATAAATACTTAATTTACTAGGATAGAAAAGAATAAGTAGGATAGTACTTTAAAGATACTAGCTAATCTAGCTATAATACTACTAATATCCCTAAGAGAATACTTACTATTACTTATAAAGTACTTTACTAAAAGCTAGCCCGGAAAGCTTAAGACTAGCTAAATAATATAAACCCATCATAAGCGCACTATAATCTAATAGTACTTAGTAATAAGGAAGTTAAATATAATAATAGGTTAATTATCTAAAAACTTAATACTATAATTAAAGGTCTGAAATACACCGCTAATATAGAACCTAATAAGGACTATACAGAACACGCTTAGACACTACTTACTTAAAAAAATAAAAGAATAAAAGTTTATAATAAATTACCTATACTTAAAAAACTTTATATAGAAAATATAAAAAGAGTAGAAAGAATTATAGCCTACTCTATAGCCTAAGAAATAGAGTATAAATTAAATACACTATATAACTTAAACGAACTTTATAACGTTACCTAATAACGTACTTAAAACAAAGTTACTTAGGGGGTATAACTTAATACTTAGGACTTAAATTCTAAAAAGGAACCTCTAACTTAAAAAAAGAAATATAAATACCTATTACAAATTCCCTTAAATAATAATAAGTAATAAATTATATTTTATAGAACGGACCCTATCTAAAAGGACAGAAGGTAGCTACTTAAAAGCCTTTTAAGAGACTATAAATAGTTTAAACCCCTATATAAAAGATACTATATTGTATTTTAAGTATAATACCTTAAGGATAAATATTAAAAACACCTTACTAAGAAACTGAATTCATAATTTTCTTTTAGAACAAAAAAGGATACTTTATATAAAAATATTTATTTTAGTAAAAAGCTTAATATATAAACTATTTAAAAATATAAAGGACCTAAAAACGTAGTATTTAAACTAAACCCTAACTTTTAAATAAAGTACCTTTATAATAATAATATAAAATAGTAAAAATACTATATTAATAAATACTAGGTCTATTATATTATTAAAGCAAAAATACTTAGAAAAAAATAACTTTAAAAAGAAAAAAGAACTAACTTCGTACTACTAGTTATTAGTATTAAAAATACCCTTATAAAAAGAGGAGTAGTTAAGTACCTTAATAGAAATAAAACATATATAGAATAAAGACTAAAATAATTAAAAAACTAAACTTACCTACTAAAAAAGGATTATAATAGGTAATTAAAATAAAATCTATATACTTAATTATAAAGACAAGCTTAAAAAACAAACACCTTTACCTTAATATTATATTAAACAGAATACGGGTTCAAGCCCTTATTAATAGTAGCACCTAAAGTAACTTTATATTACTACAAGTAGTAAATAACTTATAAATACTATAAAATAAAAAAGAGACTTTTTATATACTTTATAATATAAAAAAAAAAGAAGTATAGTATAATAGAGGTATTATTAATAGCAAGACTACGCCCCTTACTTTAAGATACTACAACTAAAAGATATACTATTATTTTAATGTTATAAATATAGGATATTAAAACATAATCCTAGGAATACTATAGTTATAAAAAGAGAACTTATAGATAAATTAGTAGGCTAGTTACTTTTATTAGAATAATAAAAAGAGTTTAGTTACTAAAGGATACGGTTAACTACTAGCTTTAAATAAACCTTACTATAATACACTAATAATATATATATTATAATTTATTACTTATTTAAAGGTTAAGGAAGTAGTTACTAGGCTATTACGTATAAAGAACCTTATAGTAATATAAAAAGAACTAATCTTTAATAAAAATTAACTTTTATTTATTTTAGAAGAATATAAAGTATATAAAAAGTTATTTACTCTAATACCTAAAATAGGCCTACTAGAGTATAGTACTTTTAACTATAAGATCCCTATTAAAAAGGGACAAATACTATTATTTAATAGAGTTTATTAATTAAACTAATAGGAAATAAAAGTACTTAATAAATATATTAATAAATACTTAGCTAAGGGCTATATTAAAGAATTAATATTACCTATAGGATACTAAATTCTATTTATATTAAAAAAAAATAGTAAACTATAACTATATATTAATTACTAATAACTTAATAATATTATAATTAAAAATAAATACTTATTACTACTTATTTCTAAACTATAAAGTCTACTTTATAAAGCTAACTAGTTTATAGCCCTTAACTTTAAAGGGGCTTATAACTTAATTAGAATTAAAGAAGAAGAGGAGTATAAGACTGTATTCTGCTTTTACTAAGGATATTTTAAGTACTTTATAATACCCTTTAAACTTACTAACGCCCCTATAAGATTTTAGAATATAATTAACTACGTTTTATAAAAAAAGCTTAATATCTTTATAATTATATACTTTAATAATATCTTTATTCTTTTAAAAACCCTTAAAGAATATAAATAATACGTATATTAAGTACTTTAAAAGCTTTAAAAAGTTAAACTCTTTATTAAACTAAAACAAAGTAAGTTCTATACTTAAAAGGTAAATTACTTTAAATTTATAATAATACTTAGAATTATTAAGATGTTAGATAAGAAAACTACTATAGTTAAGAACTAGTTAATACTATAGAATATTAAAGATATTTAATTATTCCTTAGATTTATTAACTTTTATTAACGATTCTTTAAGGGATATTTTAGTAATATTACTATATTTATAGATTTTATTAAAAGAGATACTAAATAAAAATAAATAAAAAAAGAAGAAGTAACGTTTTAGAATATTAAGAACTAGGTCTTTAGTAAGTCTATACTTATAATACCTAACTTAAATTTACTATTTAAAGTAGAGACTAACGCTTTAAACTATACTATTAGTAGATAACTTAGTTAATATAATAAGGAAGGACGCCTATACCCGTGCGCCTTTTACTTAAAAAAACTTAGTAAACTAGAACTTAATTACTAAATTTATAATAAAGAGCTTATAGTTATTATTAAAGTATTTAAAGAATAGAAACTATACCTCTTAGGAATAAACTATAAAGTTATAGTATATATAGACTATAAAAATCTAGTATACTTTACTATATTTAAAGACCTTAATAAATAATAAATTAAATAGTTAGAATTCCTTTTAGAATTTAATTTTTAAATTATTTATAAAAAGAAATTAAAAAATGGAAAAGTAGATACTTTTAATAGATAATTAAACCTAGAATTAATAGTTTTAAATAAAACTTAAGTAATTCTTAAAAAGGATTTAGATAGAAACCTAGTACTAGTTGTTTACCTTTTTATAATTACTAAATAGATTAGTACTAGTACGCCTAGATAAATAACTAATAAAATAATTAAAATAATTTATAGTACTAAAGTATATAAATACTAAGGAGTTATTAAAATATAGAAACGTATTTAATAATATTATAGTAATAAGGTTACTAGGGAATAAGTAGCTAGAGCTATGAAGGATTATAAAGTTTATAATAAAAGTAAGCTAAGATACTATAAATTATATAGAGAAATACAACTTCTTTTAGTACTTAAGAAAGTATAGTAATTAATTTCCCTTAATTTTATTATTAAATTACTATAATTTAAGAAACTACTAATTAGAAAATAGTTTGATAGTATTTTAATTATTATAAATAGACTTACTAAGTATACTTATTTTATTTTATAGATTAAAGTAAGTATAGTAAAAAAGCTTATATATACTTTTAAGAAGTATATTTTTAGTTAGTATAGTTTACTAGAAGATATTATATTTAATAGAGGAACGTAATTTACTTTAAAGTTTTAGAAATTTTTGATTTTATAGCTTAGATTTAAACTATAACTATTTACTACTTTTTACTCCTAAGTTAATAAATAAATAGAAAGAATTAATTAGATTTTTACAATATACTTAAGATACTATATTAACTACTAGTAGGATAATTAGGTTACTTTATTATTAATAGTTTAATTTATTTATAATAGTATAGTAAAAGAAAGTATATAATATTTACTTTTTTACTTGAATTATAGATTTAAACTAACGACTTATAAAGAACTACGAGTAGGACCTATAGTAGTTAAAGTAGTTGTTTATATTAATTAAATTAAACAAATTTATAAATAACTCTAAAACAACGTAGAATTTATTAAATAATATATATATAAATATACTAATACTTTAAGGATAAAGGGACTATTTTTTAAAGAGGGAAATAGTGTATACTTTATATAATAAAATATTAAAACTAAATAACTAAGTAATAAGTTAGACTATAAAAAACTTAAACTTTTTAAGATTATTAAGAAAATCTTAAAAGTTAACTTTAAACTTATACTACTAGATACTATGAGATGTTACTTAGTTTTTTATATTTTACTTTTTAAATTAGTACTATAAGGATTATGTACTATTAACTATATTAAAGTTAATTTTAAGTAAAACTATAAAGTTAAAAGAATTATTAACTATATTAACTAGTAAAATAGTATAGAACTTTAATATTTTATTAAGTAGAGAAACTATAGCTATAAAGATAATACTTAGGAACTTATACTAAACTTTATAAATATATAAAATAAGCTATAAGAATACTAGACTTAGTAGTAAGAAAGATAATATACTTTAAATATAAGAATATTAATAAGTAAATTACGCATTATATACTTAAAGCCTAAGATTTAACTAGTTAAACTACTAAAAATAAATTAAATACTTCTTTATTTAGGAATACTTAGCTCTAGGTAGTTAGAATATACTTATTTCCTTTATTAACTAAAGGACTAAAATTAGTGAACTTATTCTTAAAACTAAAAGAAACTTATAGTAGCTTATTTTTTAAACCTACTGCCTAAAAATTACTTATAATAAACCTTTTATAAGTATCTAAAGCTAATAGTATATCCCTAATAAGTAAGAAACTATTTTTCTTATTTAATTTCTATATACTCTACTTAAAGGCCTTAGTTTACCTTTTATAGACTTTTTTTTTAATTATATAAATATAACTTAAATAACTTACTACTTTTACTATTTAGGATTATAAGCGCGTAAGTTTATAATAAAGTACTAGGAGCTCTTTACCTGCCTTTTTCTCTTTTTTATTCTATTCTTTTTACTAAGAATTTAATTTCTATACTACTTAAAGAATTAGTATTAAATAAAGCCTTAGAAAAACTATAGAAAACCTATAAGTAAATACTATTAATACCTTATTATAAGGCCTTTCTACTATAATATACGTTTAGTAATAAGTAAACTTTTTATTAAAATAATATAGAACCTTTATATAGAAATAGTAGGTATAAAGTATGTTGTTATTAATTAACTAAAACTTAATATATTTAATAAGTATAGTTTTTTTATAATTTTTTATTATAGTTAAATATGATTTTGACTTTTAAATACGACTTAATATAGTATTAGTATTATAAGAAATAAGGAAGTATAATTATAGATTTTTAATTTAGGACTAATAACTTATTTATAATAAAGTCTTAAAGATAAAACTTTTAAAAAAGAAGCTAATATTATAACTTATTAGTTAATAGACTTTTAATAGTAACTCTATAGGGGGCTTAGTAGTTAAATAAATAATATTAGTTTATATCTATATAATATACTATAGAGTAGAAGAACTAGGATATAAGTTATGTAATCATAAGTAGGACTAATGTATAATAGGTAGTTCTAGGATAGAATTAATAATATTAAGGGTGGTTTATAGTGATAGACTAATATACTTAATATTAGTTTTAAAGATAAAGGGATATATTTATAGGAAATAGGATTTACATATAAATAGGACTTAAGTACCCTTAAGCCCTTTTTTTTTACAGGTTTTTAATTATTAACTTTATATTAATTTTTAAATACTTTTAGCTCTTTAGTAGTAACTACTATAACTTTTTTATTAAATACTTAAATTAATTACTTAAGTACCTTAAACCCTTAGGATCCCTTTAGTAACTAGTAGTAGTGTTATTAGTGTTAAACCTTAGTTTTTATTAATATAAACCTTACTATTAGAAGGCTGGCTGTAATACTTAAATACCTTTTTTATAGTAGTTTATTAATTATTACTATATACTACTAAAAATTATTTTTAAACAAGGATCCTATTATTTAAAAAAACCTTTAATAAAAAACTATTAAATTAATAATACCTTAAATATAAGCGTTTCCTTTAAACCGTAGTTTTAGGGGCGTATTTATTTATATAATAGATTACTACTAGTAATTTTTAATACGTTAGGGTCTTTAGTTAAGTATTAGGATACTCTAGTAATCTCGTAA
This sequence comes from Colletotrichum brevisporum, assembly GCA_030770045.1. Classification (NCBI taxonomy): domain Eukaryota; kingdom Fungi; phylum Ascomycota; class Sordariomycetes; order Glomerellales; family Glomerellaceae; genus Colletotrichum; species Colletotrichum brevisporum. The sequence continues at coordinate 465,250 of JAUGSI010000002.1, forward strand.
TCTTTTTAAAGTATAGTACGTATTGCTAGTATTATAAGTGACTAGTAATATTCCTAATTTACTCTTAGGCACTATTATAAAGCACAACTTAGCTTTAAAGCTTTTTAGTAAAAGACTCTATAGTTATATAGTTAAAAAAGGGAAGGGAGTATTAAAATAACTTTAAAAGTTATAAAAGGGCTTAAAGGATCTTTAAAGGTTAATATAATTGTTTAAAGTAGTAAATTATAACTTTATATAGTTATAAAAGGATCTGTTTAATAATTTAGTTATATATTAAACACTTTTTTAAATAAAATATCTTTAAGCTTATTTAACTATTAAATAAAAACTTAGTATATTAAATATTACTTATTAATAAACTAGCTTTAAGTCTAGTTAGCTATATTTATAATAATATTTCTTTTAAATAAAACCTTATTAATTTATAGTTATAGAGTAGTAGTAATTATATATATTAACTATTAATTAGTATTAGTTTATATAGAGTAAATAAATAGTAATTAATTATAAATATAAGGGTTAGTAATTAAAGTTAAAAATAGATAAATTATAAGCCTTTTTAATAAAGGCTTAAGATACTTATATAATAGTAGAGTATTATAATCCGTTAGTTAATAGACCTTTAATAGTAACTCTATAGGGGGCTTAGTAGTTAAATAGGTAATATTAGTTTATATTTATGTAATGTACTATAGAGTGGAAGAACTAGAATATAAGTTATATAATAATAAGTAGGATTAATGTATAGTAAGTAGTTTTAGGATAGAACTAATAATACTAAGGGCGGTCTATAGTAATAGACTAATATACCTAACGTTAGTCTTAAAAATAAAGGGATATATTTATAAAAAATAGGACTTATATATAAATAGGACTTAAGTACCCTTAAGTTCTTTTTTTTATAGTTTTTTAATTATTAACTTTATATTAATCTTTAGATACTTTTAGCCCTTTAGTAGTAGCTACTATAACCCTTTTATTAAATACTTAAACTAATTACTTAAGTGCCTTAAGTTCTAGGATCTTTTTAGTAACTAGTAGTACTATTATTAGTATTAAACCTTAACTTTTATTAATATAAACTTTACTATTAAAAAGCTAGTTATAATATTTTAATAGTTCCTATTTAGTAAGTTAACTTTTAATACTAATAAATAGTATTTTATAATATTCTTTTTTAGAAATACTAAGTACACTCCTACTTTGTTTAACTCCTTTAAATAAAGTACTAAGAACTTAGTTTAGGAGTTATAGAATATAGATAACTATTCTATACTAAATATTAAGTATAATAAAAATAGTAAAGCCCTTATTACTAAGGATATTTTTAACGTACTTTTATAGTAACTTAAGAAAATAGAGTAATATAATAAGTAACTTATTAACTTAATTAATAGTAACTCTAAAAACCTAGTTAAACTTTAAAAAGCTACTAAGTTTACTTAAAAAGAGTTTATTTAAATTTAAAAAATTATTAATAAGTTTAATATTAATTTAAAAAGTAAGAAGAATACTAATAAATAGCTTTAAAATTAGTTTAAAATACTCTATACTACTACTAATATTATAAAAATACATATTTATAATAGATATAAAAAACTTAAATTTAACTTATTTATTATTTATAATAAAACTCCTAGAATACTTAAATAATTTTTAATTTAAGTTAAGAACTACTAAAACTTTTATTATAATAACTTTAAGAATAATACTAAGTATATTATTTATACTACTATATTCCTCTATAAATGCACTTTTTAATAAATTAAACTATTCTAGGAATAGTTCTTTAAAGTTAAAACTTTAGATTACTATACTAATAAAGTTAAGAATATTTTTACTACTTTTAAGGGATTTAAGTAAGCCCTTTAGACTTTATTTTAAAACCCAAATTAAAAAAAAAAGTTAAGTATAACCTTACTTTACTTAAATAAACTAAGTTTACTACTTACTATACCACTAAATTCTAATGTATTAGTATATAACTAGATTTTATTAAAGAGTTTAAAATTTTTATATTTTACTAAAGTCTAAAGAATAAAGTTAAGAATAAACTTATTAAAATTAACTACTTTAAAGATTTCTTTTAATATACTAAACTTACTATTAAAATTAATAATTATATTTAAAAACAATACTATAAAAAAAGAGAATAATAACTAGGTACTAACTTAAGTAAAAAGTACTCATAGTAGTTTAAATAATTCTAGTATTATAATTAAGAGTAATAACTACTATAAAATAACTAACTAGAATAAAATAACTACTAATATAGTACTATATATAAATACTATATAGACTCTATAAACTTTAATACAACTAAATAATATAAACCTAGTAAACAACACACCTTTAAATACTATAACTATAATAAGTTTAAATATATAACTAAAAACTACTATTAACTTAAAAAATAATAATAGTAACTAATACTAAAAAGTAAGTAACTTAATACTATTTTTAAAGAAAACTATACTAAACTATTATAAATAGTATATTATAGTAATAAATACTTAATTTACTAAAATAAAAAAGAATAAGTAGAATAGTACTTTAAAGATACTAAACACTTTAAATATAACACTATAAGTATACTTAAAAAAACACTTATAGTTGCCTACAAAGCACCCTACTATAAACTAACTTATAAAGTTAAAAAATAGTTAAATAGTATAAATCTATAATAAGTAAATAATAACTTTATAGAATTAATAAATAAGAAAAAGATTTAATATAATAATAAATAAATTATTAATAAACTTAATATTATAATTAAAGAACTTTAATATATAGTGAATATAGAACTTAATAAAAACTATAGTAAATACTTTTAAATTCTAGTAATAAAAAGAGTAAAAAGAATAAATACCTATAATAATATACTTAAACTTAAATAGCTTTACTATAATAGTAGAAAAGAAGTAAAAGGGGCTTTACTTAACTTTATATTTTAAAAAAGGACCCCTAAAACAGATATACTATATAACTTAAATAAACCTTATAATATTACTTAATAATATACTTAGAACGAAGTTATTTAGGGGGCATAACTTAATACCTAGGACTTAGATTTTAAAAAGGAACCTTTAACTTAAAAAAAAGAATATAAATACCTATTACGAATTCCTTTAAATAATAATAAGTAACAAATTATATTTTATAAAATAGACCCTATTTAAAAGAATAAAAAGTAACTATTTAAAAGCCTTTTAAAAAACTATAAATAACTTAAACTCCTATATAAAAAATACTATAATATATTTTAAGTATAATACTTTAAAACTAAATATTAAAAATACTTTACTAAAAAACTTAATTTATAATTCTTTTTTAAAAATAAAAAGGATACTTTATATAAAAACGTTTACTTTAATAAAGAACTTAATATATAGACTATTTAAGAATATAAAGGACCCAAAGAAGTAGTATTTAGACTAAACCCTAACTTCCTAATAAAGTGCCTCTATAACAATCATATAGAATAGCAAGAATACTATATTAATAAATATTAGGTTTATTATATTACTAAAGTATAAATACTTAAAAAAAAATAACTCTAAAAAAAAAGGAAACTAGCTTTATACTACTAGTTATTAGTATTAAAGACACCCTTATAAAAAAGAAAGTAGTTAAGTACTTTAATAGAAATAGAATATATATAAAGTAAAAGCTAAAGTAGTTAAAAAACTAAATTTACTTACTATAAAAGGATTATAATAAATAACTAAAATAAGATTTATTAACTTAACTATAAAAATAAATTAAGAAAATAAATACCTTTACTTTAATATTATAGTAAATAGAATATAAGTTAAAGCCTTTATTAATAGTAGCACTTAAGGTAACTTTATATTACTATAAGTAGTAAATAACTTATAGATACTATAGAATAAAAAAAAGACTCTCTATATACTTTATAATATAAAAAGAAAAGGAGTATAGTGTAGTAAAAGTATTATTAATAGTAAAACTACGCCCCTTACTTTAAACTACTATAACTAAAAAATATACTATTATCTTAATATTATAAATATAAAATATTAAAATATAATTCTAAAAATACTATAACTATAAAAAAAAACCTATAAATAAATTAATAAACTAGCTACTTTTATTAAAATAATAAAAAGAGTTTAGTTATTAAAAGATATAGTTAACTACTAACTTTAAATAAACCTTATTATAATATACTGATAATATATATATTATAATTCATTACTTACTTAAAAGTTAAAAAAGTAGTTACTAAGCTGTTACGTATAAAGGACCTTATAGTAATATAAAAAAAGCCAATCCTTAATAAAATTTAACTTTTATTTATTCTAAAAGAGTATAAAGTATATAAAAAGCTATTTACTTTAATACTTAAAATAGGCCTACTAGAATATAGTACTTTTAATTATAAAATCCTTTTTAAAAAGGAATAAATACTATTATTTAACAGAGTTTACTAATTAAACTAATAAGAAATAAAGGTACTTAATAAAAATATTAATAAATACTTAGTTAAGGGCTATATTAAAGAATTAATATTATTTATAAAATACTTAATTCTATTTATACTAAAAAAGAATAGTAAATTATAACTATATATTAACTATTAATAACTTAATAATATTATAATTAAAAATAAATACCTACTACTACTTATTTTTAAACTATAAAATTTACTTTATAGAGTTAACTAGTTTATAGTTCTTAACTTTAAAAGGGCCTATAACTTAATTAAAATTAAAAAAAAAAAGAGTAAAAGACTATATTCCACTTTTACTAAAGATATTTTAAGTACTTTATAATACCCTTTAAACTTACTAACGCTCCTATATTATTTCAAAATATAATTAACTACGTTCTATAAAAAAAGCTTAATATTTTTATAATTATATACTTTAATAACATCCTTATCTTCTTAAAAACCCTTAAAAAATATAAATAATATATATATTAAATACTTTAAAAGCTTTAAAAAGTTAAACTCTTTATTAAACTAAAAAAAAGTAAGTTCTATACCTAAAAAGTAAATTACTTTAAATTTATAATTATACCTAGAATTATTAAAATATTAAATAAAAAGATTACTATAGTTAAGGACTAACTAATACTCTAGAATATTAAAGACATTTAATTATTCCTTAGATTTATTAACTTTTATTAACAATTCCTTAAAAAGTACTTAAAAATATTTCTATACTTATAGACCTTACTAAAGAAAAATACTAAATAAAAATAAACTAAAAAAAAAAATAGTATTCTAAAAAATTAAGGACTAAGTCCTTAGTGAACCTATACTTATAATACCTAACCCAAACTTACTATTTAAAGTTAAAACTAACGCCTTAAACTATACTATTAGTAAATAACTTAGTTAACGCAATAAAGAAGGACGCCTATACCTATACGCCTTTTACTTAAAAAAACTTAGTAAACTAGAACTTAACTACTAGATTTATTATAAAGAATTAATAGTTATTATTAAAGTATTTAAAGAATAGAAACTATACCTCTTAAAAATAAATTATAAAGTTATAGTATATATAAATTATAAGAACTTTATACATTTTACTATATTGAAAAACTTTAATAAATAATGAATTAAATAATTAAAATTCCTTTTAGAATTTAACTTCTAAATTATTTATAAAAAAGGATTAAAAACAAAAGAGTAAATACTCTTAACTAATAATTAAACCTAAAATCAACAGTCCTAAATAAAACTTAAGTAATCCTTAAAAAAGATTTAAATAAAAACTTAGTACTAGCTATTTACTTTTTTATAATTACTAAATAAATTAGTACCGGTACGCCTATATAAATAACTAATAAAATAATTAAAACAATTTATAGTACTAAAGTATATAGATACTAAAGAGTCACTAAAATATAAAAACGTATTTAATAATATTATAGTAATAAAGTTATTAAGGAATAAGTAGCTAAAGCTATTAAGGATTCTAAAGTTTATAATAAAAGTAAACTAAAATACTATAAACTATATAGAGAAATACAACCTTTTTTAGTACTTAATAAAGTATAGTAATTAATTTCTTTTAATTTTATTATTAAACTACTACAATTAAAAGAACTACTTACTAGAAAATAGTTTAATAGTATTTTAGTTATTATAGACTAACTTACTAAGTACACCTATTTTATTCTATAGATTAAAGTAAGTATAGTAGAAAAGCTTATATATACTTTTAATAAGTATATTCTTAGCTAGTATAGTTTACTAAAAGATATTATATTTAATAAAAAAACATAGTTTACTTTAAAGTTTTAAAAATCTTTAATTTTATAACTTAAATTTAAACTATAACTATCTACTACTTTTTACCCCTAGACTAATAGATAAATAAAAAGAATTAATTAAATTCTTAAAATATACCTAAAATACTATATTAACTATTAGTAGAATAATTAAATTACTCTATTATTAATAGCCTAATTCGCCTATAATAGTACAATAAAAAAAGTATATAATATTTACTTTTCTACTTTAATTATAAATTTAAACTAACTACTTATAAAGAACTATAAATAAAACCTATAATAATTAAAGTAGTTACTTATATTAATTAAATTAGAAAAATCTATAAATAACTCTAAAATAGCTTAAAATTTATTAAATAATATATATATATAAATACGCTAATACTTTAAGGATAAAGGAACTATTCTTTAAAGAGGGAGATAGTACGTACCTTATATAATAAAATATTAAAACTAAATAACTAAGTAATAAGTTAAACTATAAAAAACTTAAACCCTTTAAAATTATTAAAGAAATCTTAAAAGTTAGCTTTAAACTTATACTACTAAATACTATAAAATATTATTTAGTTTTATATATTTTACTCCTTAAACTAGTACTATAAAGTTTATATATAACGGACTATATTGAAGTTAACCTAAAATAAAATTATAAAGTAAAAAGGATTATTAACTATATTAACTAATAAAACGGTATAGAACTTTAATACTTTATTAAATAAAAAAACTATAGTTATAAAGATAATACTTAAAAACCTATAATAAACCTTATAAATATATAAAATAAACTATAAAAATACTAAACCTAGTAGTAAAAAAAATAACACACTCTAAATATAAAGACACTAATAAGTAAATTACGCATTATATACCCATAGTTTAAAATTTAACTAGTTAAACTACTAAAAACAAATTAAATACTTCTTTATTTAAAAATACTTAGCTCTAAGTAGCTAGAATATACCTATCTACTTTACTAACTAAAGGACTAAAATTAGTAAACTTACCCCTAAAACCAAAAAAAGCCTATAGTAACTTATTTACTAAACCTACTACTTAAAGATTACTTATAATAAACCTTTTATAAGTATTTAAAGCTAATAGTATATCTCTATTAAGTAGAAGACTATCCTCTCTATCTACCTTCTATATACTCTACTTAAAGGCCTTAGTTTACTTTTTACGGACTTTTTTTTTAATTATATAAATACAACTTAAATAGCTTACTACCTTTACTATTTAGAATTATAAGTATATAAGTTTATAATAAAGCACTAAGAACTCTTTACCCGCCTTTTTCTCCTTTTTATTCTATTCTTTTTACTAAGAGTTTAATTTTTATACTACTTAAGAAATTAGTATTAAATAAAGACTTAAAAAAACTATAAAAAACCTATAAGTAGACGCCACTAATACCCTATTAAAAGGCTTTTTTACTATAATATATATTTAGTAATAAATAAATTTTCTACTAAAATAATATAGAACCTTTATATAGAAATAGTAAGTATAAAGTATATTACTATTAATTAACTAAAACTTAATATATTTAATAAATACAGCTTTTTTATAATTTTTATTATAGTTAAATATAATTTTAACTTTTAAATATAACTTAATATAGTATCAGTATTATAAAAAATAAAGAAGTATAATTATAGATCCCTAACCTAGGACTAATAACTTATTTATAATAAGGTCTTAAGAATAAGACCTTTAAAAAAAGAGCTAATATTATAATTTATTAATTAATAAACCTTTAATAGTAACTCTATAAGGGGCTTAGTAGTTAAATAAATAATATTAACTTATATTTATATAATATACTATAGAGTAAAAGAACTAGAATATAAATTACGTAATAATAAATAGAACTAATATATAATAAGTAGTTCTAGGATAGAACTAATAATACTAGAGGTAGTTTATAGTAATAAACTAATATACTTAATATTAGTTTTAAAAATAAAGGAATATATTTATAAGAAACAGGACTTATATATAAATAGAACTTAAGTACTTTTAAGTCCTTCTTTTTATAGTTCTTTAGCTATTAACTTTATATTAATCTTTAGATACTTTTAGTCCTTTAGTAGTAACTACTACGACCCTTTTGTTAAACACCTAGATTAATTACCTAAGTACCTTAAGCCCTAGGATCCCTTTAGTAACTAGTAGTACTGTTATTAGCGTTAAACCTTAGCTTTTGTTAATACAAACCTCACTGTTAGAAGGCTGGCTGTAACACGGAGCTAGGTCTGTGCCCCGCTACACAGCTATTAGCCACCCAGAGCTATGGCTGACGCCAATGTGGTTATTCCCACATTTTCACGTCTCTTTGTTTAAATATGGAAAAGTAACAACACAGCACGCTACTTCATAGTTGGATTATGTATGCCTATAATGCCCCGTAAGATGGCCCTTATTCTCTTCTTAGGTGTCATTAGAACTTATTTCACATTTCGCCAATGTCGTCAACTGTAGTTGTTGTTGTCATTCGACGTTTATAAATGTTGTTTCTGTCGTCGCTGCCCATCCAAGTCCAAACAGCACGTACCTACTCGCATTCATCTGCTGGCTGCACCAACAGCATCTTCACAGTCAAGTGTTACCGGGCCAAAGAGACTGCCAATAGCTGTTCCTAAGTTTCTAGCCGTATTGTTCAGTCATACAAACCTATGTGGGTGCTTCCTACCCTTTTTTATTGTCAATAGGTACCGCCTCCAGCGCATCTCTCGACAGCACAGTCCTCAATATTAATGGCGGGCCGCAGCTCTAAGCAGGTGATGCGCGGCAGAAAGTCTCAAACTTCCATGGAGGGCACAGGGGTGCGTATGGGTCGGGGAACGAATGGAATTGCCCATTTAACGTCTACCGGCGTCGTTATCAAAAAGCCCCGGAAGAACAGCAAGGAAGCCTACAACAAGAAGAACATGGCAAACAAAGCGTGTATGTACCAGGCTCCCGGCCGCCATCCGCGCCTAGCGAAGATGCTAAACTGGGATCCCGAGAGGTGTAAATTGACGCTGGAGAAATCACACACGGTTTCCTGCAAGACTACGTCAGCAAACTCTGAATGCCTCTCACTTGTCTAACAAATTACCTGGGCCAAGGGAGCAGCAAAGGGCTCACATTAACTCTATTCTGCCAATGTCGTACACTGCGACGTGGAGTTGAGGAACTTACTCGTTGATGGGGATTTGGGTCTCCGGATCGCCGACCTTCGGTGCTCTCCCCAGCCCCTGAACGGCTCGCGAGCGACGTCCTGCCCTGAGACGCGGCTCACGCGTGCGAGGCTCACATAGAGTCCACCACCCAAGATCAAGAACGATATCTTCAGCCAGAGTTCGACGATGTACACGATCATAACATGCCAGACTATGTCCCTTTCACGACATCGCGAGCCAAGAACATGATGCTCGTCATGCAGTCTGGTTGGAGATTCTCCCGACGTGACGGACCAGTGTTGCGGCAACATTATCCGCGGATGCTAGACAGATAGCATATCCTCAGCGGAAGAGATTGTCGACCTTCTTGCTGCAGAACTGCTGAGGGAGGTGAAGGAAGACTAGCTGCTTTGAAAGTGAAGAACATACTAGGCTTTGAAGGGTCCAGGCTCGACTATTTGCGTCCTGAGCATGACGGCCTTAGCCTTAGTCATCTTGATAGACGAAAGAACCATGAGCGCGCTATCAATCTGCGGCCTGGGAGAATTTACAGAAGAGTATTGCGAGAATTTAAGCGGAATCACGCTGTGGCGGCATCTCTACTGAAAGGAGGTTGCATTTAGAGTTTGCAACAATATTAAGGGGCCGGTCTGAATGACTCGATTTGGCAGGATGTTGCGCTATCGCACGGGAAAGGAGATTCAGGTCGGGGAAGGTTTTTACCCCGGTGGGATAGTCAAATACAACTTCAGGGATAGGCAGAGCTATTAACCAGGCATTAAACGACTTATACTCGCATACCCTTGCTTGTTCGAAGTCATTTTCGGGGACTTAAGGTGGACTCAACCACGGCAACAGCCGGCAACTACCGTAAATCGGCACTAATAGAAAGCCGATATCAACGTATGGTAGTAATGGCGACGTTGTGATTTGTCGACACGGGCCACGTTCATCTCGTCATTCTCCGCTGCCCAATGCGCGTGGTCCCGATTTCTTCTCAATAGGGGAAAAGCAACCATATCCCACCGGCGGTCCTGCTGGATCGTCGGTCCCTCCGACTCCCTTTGCCATGGCATCAGGGGACGCCGCTGGCTGGTATTAATACCAAGACCAAGGCTTCTCGTTGGCCATGGGCTGACTTTCCCTAGGCCCTTTCCATCTCTTCCACGCCCTTAAAGTCAACATGGTTGCCATCCGTGTCTTCCTTCTCGCCGCCCTGGCCTCAGCCGGCGTCGAAGCCTTCCTCACCGAGGAGGAGTACTGGCAGGCCCCCTGCCCCGACGACTTGAGATCCCCGTGCCCGGGTATCAACGCGCTCGCGAATCACGGCCTGCTCCCGCGCGACGGCCGCAGCATTGACCTCGACACGCTCTCCACGGCAGTCCAGCTCGGATACAACATGGATCACGAGACGATGCTCCTGGTCGGCATCCCGGCACTGAGGACGTCAACCACTGGAAACGCCTCGACGTTCCACCTCAGCGACACGAACCAGCACATGCCGCAGACAATCGAGCACGACGGCAGCCTGACCCGCGACGATGCGTACTTTGGGGACTCCCTCCACTTCAGCCCGGCCGCATGGGGCCGCGCGCTGTCGGGATGGGGCGATGTCGACATCATCGACGTGAGTAGTAACACTGTTCCCGTCCCGCAAGACACAGCAAGCTAACCCCCCTGGTTCTCATAGTTCAACGCCGCTGCAAGAGAAATCAAGGCCCGTTTCGAAAGGGGGCAGAAGTTCAACCCCGAGTTCAACGGCACCTTTGCGAGGTCCGGCTCGCTGCTCCAGTACGCCCTCCTCCTGTCGGCCTTCGGAGACTACGGCGACGCGAACAAGACGCTGGTGCGGTACTGGGTCGAGCACGAGAGGCTTCCGATCAGCCTGGGCTGGCAGCCGCCGGTGAACCCCATCACGCACACCATGAACGCGGCTATCGCGGCGAACATCTCTGCGATTTGGAACAGTTTGTAGAGTAATGAATAATAATATCAAGTAGAAGACAAATGGCGACCATGCCATGTCAAGTAGTGGTACACTGGTTGACTCGAGCCGTGATTGGTTGAGACATCAATGGAAGCCTACTGTCCTCAGGTCGGTACACATGAAGAGATCAACTGGATGACGAGTGATTCTGTCGTAGGAGAAAGTTAATGGGCAAGCGCGCATACCATAGCCCTTGATAACCAGCATGGTTCTTGGGAGCCGATAGACAAACCAACCGGTTCCGTGGACGGAACATCTGTGATCACATGTTGTCTCGTTGTCAATGACTCTACTTGTATTGAAGGCTGAGCCGACTTATTATGCTGTCTGGGCGAACGGCATTGTCAATACTAAAGTACCCACTTGTGCATGTCACTCAACTTAAACAACAAAAGACACGAGAAGACTCCACGGAATGTTTAACAAGCCCTCTTCCGGGGACGGGGTATTAGTTCACCAATCTAAGCTATCTACACCAAACCAGGCATCCAGTCCTGTAGTAGAAAGAAGAGATGGCACGCGAGACCGCGACTACATTCACGGCCCGCTCGGGATAAGGATATGTACGGTGGTAGGTATCGTGCAACGACGGCACGCCGTGTCGCGGGTATTACTTGGAGAAGGCCTTGTCGTCGTGGCTGACATCGACAGTCTCCACCGAGGATCCAGGCCTGGAGGAGGAGCCGTCGAGCAAGGGCTTGAGTCCGGGAAGAGAGACAACTATGATGGCCAGGGTCATCTCGAGGATGGAAAGGATGTCTTTCGAGCAATGTGTTAGCTAGGGGTGTTCACGTGTGCTACACTAGAAGGGGGCGTTGGCAACTCACAAACAAGGTTCTCCTGTCCGGTGCCAATCTTCAAGCTGGCGAAGCGAATGACGGTGGTCATGATGGTCAGGGCACCGAGGGTGAAAGCGATAGTCAGGCCCTTGGACTTGGGGAGGACGCCCTGGACCACGAGGACCACGGGGAGGACGTAGACTGTAGAGCGTGCAGTTAGCAACCACGTGGACACTACCACAAGCCACTATGGGCCGGACGAGAAGTCTTACCAGCGAGGTAGCAGGCCAGGTTGAGGGTGAAGTTGAGGATGAAGGGCTCGGGGGCGTAGAAGACGCTGCATGCACCCTCCTCCTGGGACCACTGCACGGAGACGTCCTTGCCGCAGAAGAAAGTGTCGTCCCACAGGATCGCCATGTACGAGAGACCGACGAAGGCGGTGATGCCCCACAGGGCCTTGCGCATGGCCGGGCTGGTGTCGGCGGGGAAGTAGGCCCAGTAGAAGGCCAGCATGCTCATCTTGGGGAAACCCATGCCGACGTCGTAGAAGTAGTTGGACGCAAAGGAGATCTGGAAAGCGTTTGGTGGTTAGCAAAACCTGACGCGTGCAGGTTCACCGTGATCAGTCGACTCGTACCTTGGAGAGAGTGACGGAGGACTCCCACTTGTCCATGACACCGATCTGGTAGGTCAGGGTGTCACAGATGATCAGCGCCAGGGCGTTGAAGGCGGAGAGGATGAGCAGCCAGTCGGACAAGGCCAGCTTCTCGCGCAGGCGGAAGAGGCGGGTGTACACTCTCAGAGCGACAAAGACATAGGAGGCCGCCAGCATGATCCATTCGGATATCTAGACGTGGAGACAAGAGTGAGCAACACGGACCTTCGAGAAAGGCAAGAAGAAAAAAAGCAACATAAACGGATGCAGATCTGTCTTACCATGCAATCCTTTCCGTCGATGAAGTACGCCATGATGTCTAGCTGGACGGGAGGGGAAACCTAGAATGGTATGGTAGAGGGGATGGCGAGTGTTCAACGCGCACCGTTCTTTCGAAGAAGAAAAGGGCAGAAAACGCAAGTGATATAGCTAGCGTCCGGCGCCTACGGAGAACACGTGGAAAATGTCCGCATGGCCGTCGAAGTGCCAGGCCCAGCGCCAAGGTAAGCTCCTAGACGGAGTTTTTGTCCATTGCATCTGCTCAACCTCTGTCCAACCCCTACCTGCAAGTTACGAAAACAACCACCACCTCGTGTCGCCGCCTGTTGGATGGTCGATGCCACTCCTCGGCCGCATCTCCGAGTGGGGAAACACATGTGCGTCCATACATACATGGAGCCTGCATCGAGGACCATCGGGTAAAACGACCCGTTGTAACCGTTGCGGCCAGTCGTCGACACGCGAGCGAAGGAGGGAGGGCAAAAATTAAGTGGCAAGGTCGCAGATTCTGCACAGATGCATATAGACCGGGGGTTTCTCAAGCCTTGTTGGTGCGTAAATCAGACCAGGACCCTATTTTTCTTTGCTTATTTTTTCTCTGTTTCGCTTGGTTTCGCCCCTCCCCTCTCGCCTCGAAGTGTACGGAGTATGTACATGGAGTTAGCATCAGGAACATGGTATATTTCTAGTGCCAACAGAGTAACATTGCTCAATCTTCCTCATGCGGCTGCGCCGCAGATCCGCAGAGGCCGTCCCCGAAGCCGGGCCGTTGTGATTGGTCCTTCGGCTGCGCTCCGTCCGAGCCGGGCCACCGAACGGATCCACTTCCTTCGCTTCGCGGCCACGACTCCCCATGCTCGTCAACCAGGTTCTTTTGCACTCCTTGGCTTGGCTGTTGGTTCCTAGTGCCAGCATGTTCCTTCGATACTGGCCAAGTATACTCGGGAGGTTACTCCGTAGACGAATCGCCCCTACACTATTGTATGGATTCCTAACAGTTGAGCCTAGTATCCCGGTGCTGGTCCCTTCCTCTTGTCCTTCTCCATGTCCTCCCGGCGCTCGTAGGTGACACTGACCCGCTCCGATTTGTAAATGACATCCGATCGTCCCAGGTTGTTGAGTTCCACCTCGCTTCCAGACTCCTCTTCGGCCACAACCCGTGTGGTCGCCATGTACGGGTCCCTGCCGGACGAGAGCTTGAAGTGGGTAGATGTCGTTGTCGGGTGCTTGTTGTAGCCCAGCCCGGCGGACCCCGAGTTGGGTCCGTACTTTGAAGTGCTGAGCCCGCGGCGATGGAGGAGGGACTTGAGGGCAGGCAGTGAAACCACCATGATGGCTGCGGCCATCTCCGTCATTGAGAGGACGTCTGCAGATCATTAGACCCGTTCCAGCCCTACGTTTAAGAGTCGAGACTTACAAACGTTGGTCCATGCCTTGATGGATTCCACCGTGGCGAATCTGCCGATACTGGCGCCAACCGTGATCATGCCGAGGGAAAAGGTGGCCGCGAGACCGACAATATATCGTCTGCTCACTTGCAGGCCGTTCAAGAGAGGGAAAGGGATGGCAACAACTGGAACCTGTTAGTGCCAAGGTAGCTGTGATAGCATGCTGCAAACACTTACTCAACACATCGGAGATGATGTTCATCGCCCAGTCGATGCGGAAAACATTCTTAGAGTCAAATGTACTGCAGGATCCCTCGGGGTCCCAGTTGACCGACACGTTCGGGCCGCACCAGAACGTATCCAGGAAACAAGTTGTCAACATGAACCCTCCCGTCACGCCGGTAACTCCGTACAAGAACCTCCGCAGCTTCGGCGACGTCTGCGGGATGAGCTTGAAGTAAAACGCCAGCAAGGCCAGCTTGGGCAGGTATATCCCCGTGTCGTAGAAGTAGTTCCCCGCGAACGAGACCTTCATCAGAGTAATCTCCTGATCTAACGGTGTCGGCGGCGCGTCCGGGTCGTACTCGTCCATGCCACCGAGGTTGTACGCCGCCGTGTCGGTCGCGAAGAGGGCGACGGCATTGAACATCGACAATATCAGGATCCAATCGCTGACGGTGAGGCTCTGGCGCTGCCGGACCAGGTGCAGGGCCAGACGAGCAAACACAAGGATGACTGCCAGTGCTAGGAGCACGGCCTCGATGGGCTGTCCGTGTCGTGCGTTAGTTTGAGTGTAACGCAAACGACGATCGATGATCGGGAGCGGACATGGGAGGGCGCTGGGGACTAGGACTTACCACGACGGCTTCTTTTGCGACACCTGCCATGACGAACGAGTTGGGAGTGAAAGAGAGACGTTCGTGGGAGTCACGAAGGAGAGCAACAAGAGCCAGCTACATCCGAGATCGATCTTGGATACAGCCGTAGGTGTTATACGAAACGCGAAGCGAGAAGCGGCCAGCGCGAGAATGGATATGTGTGTGCCAGCAACCCCCAACTCTGGTATCATCAATCTGATATGTGTCTCATATCCATTCAGAGAGAGTACCGGCTCCCGGAATTCATCAGAAACGGCCGCCAGGCGGAATCAGCACTAGCTGCATGCGCCTTCAAACTCTACACCACGAAGAAGAACACCCTCTCGTTCTCGGTCTAATGCGCTGCGGGTACCACGCCCTCTTCCAACAAGGAGGCGAACCCAGTCTCTCTCCAGTCTCTTCCAGTCCAACGCGAGGTTGACATGGAGTAATACGATGCAGGTACGGTACAGGATACAACGACGGACTCGGCGAAGATCCCACCGGTCTTCCAAGCGAGGCACAGGGACTCGGTCACAGGCAGGGAGGCGGCACCGCATCCTTCGCCCTACCATCACAGGCAGGTGGACCGCAGGCGGATGACTGGGCACGGCTGGCTGGCCGGTGGCCGAAGGCCGGACCAGGGATTGGAGTTGATGCAAAGTTTGAGGACTCGCGGACGTCTCGACTCTCTCGAATGAGGATGCAGAAGAACCCTGCTCACCATGGGGGGCAAAATCACGCAACGCCCCATCTCGCGGGACAAGGGTCCTTGGATGGACCGAATCGAGACGCTCTAAACACTGGGGCTCCGCGATCTCAGCTCATTTCTCTCACGTATCGGCGGAGGGTGAGCTGGATGGGGGATGGAGGAAAAAGCAAATATGAACGAAAGAAAATTCTTCATCCTCACCTCTCACGACATTCCCGCGCTCCCGCCCGTTCCCGCTGCACAGTCAGCTTGCTTGCTCACCCTGGCAGATATCTTCAGGCACGATACCGCAGTGGGCAGGTTTTGCGAATGGGAACGGACTAAGGGGGAGTTAGCCAGACAATAAAACGGTCGATGATGCGTGCTTCGTCGGATCACCGGCTGCAGACCGGCGATGCCCCTAGAAGGCGTGAGAGAAGCCCGTCGAAATTGCATCTGCAGCTTCATCACACTTACCATGGTTGACGTTGATCGCTTCGCCCCCTCGGCGCGGTTGGCTTTAGCACTACTTATCAACAACGGTTGGGGCGTTTTTTCCCGCCTTCAACAGGACCGCCGCCAAGACGGACGGAATCAAGGTCCGTCTGGAAAGAATCAGCGAGGAGGAGGAGAAGGAGGAGCGGCATCGTCCCAGGGGTTGTAAGTAACTAAGCCTCCCGTCAGCGGCCACCCATTGGCGAGCGGGAGGCGTCCGGAGACCCACGCTGTTGGGATCGGCACTGCCTTACCTCAACACGGATGGGGAAGCACAAGTCGACCAAGGAGCACCAAGAAGTCTTAATGAAAGCCAGGCCGTGGTTAAATTGGCCAAGCTATGCGGGAGCCGACGCGGGTAAATGCGGGCCGGGGTGATGGGCGTCTCGACGCACGGTCAAACGACCAACTGTTGGTCCTTGGATGCCTGGGGTTTATGGAGCTGCGAGCCCTATTTTACCGATGAGCCAAGGCTTCAATCATCAGATATCACAAAGAGTACACAACTTGGGGGAAGACGGACCACCATATGGAAATGGAGCCACAGAACAGACACTAGAATGTTGGTTGGGCTTTGCTGTGGTTTTCAGAGATGTAAAAAAGGCCTGGGCAGACAACTACGAGCAAGCCGCCGCGATTGACCGAAATGTTGAGAAATAAACGACAAGATCCGACTGGAAGAAGGAAGACTTAAAGTGGAGCTTCACTGTGGTCCCATGGCTGCTGCTTCCAGGGCTTTGAAACTCCGTGCTGCATTTAATCACATCATGGCCTGGAGGAACATGCACAAGTAATGCGTTTTCGTCGTTCACACGTCAGGCTGCGATTCCAGAGTCCTGTGACTTACGTATGAAATTTACCGAGGCTGCCAGACCAGGACCGATTTGGCGAGCCCCCCGTCAAGGCACGCCATCGTTGTTAGGACTAGGCCGACCGAACGCTGTTTCCGGACGTTCGATCCTGTTCGGGAAGAGGTCGCGAATAAAAAGAAAAACTTCAATTGCAGAATTCTGTCTCGGGTACACTTTTCGGGCCAGTCAACGCGCATACCCACGACGTTCTGGCGTTGCCGGCATCGTACATAATCTTGAAGGTATTAGTGTAGATGGCTGGAGACCCCAGCACCTGCGGGAAGAGATTGTTGGAGAGATTGCCCCAAGCTGGTGCTAAAATAGGGTCAGGGGTAATACGGACAACGAGCCCACTTTTGGATGACTACCTATGTGATGTGAAGGAACCGAAATGAGAAGTGCGAGGCTAGTCTGCTATAGGTAGAAGCGCAATGCAGCTCGGATATGTTAAAGATATTGGCTTATGGTCTGTTGGACATTAAAGCCCGGCCTCTAAAAGCAGCCGGCATAAAGCGAGGGTGGCCAGGTATGAAGATGCCGCTTGCCGAGTTGGAACAGGGAGAATGAAGTCGCTGGCCTTTCGAAGTTCTAAAGAGGTAATACGCTTATCTACGAGAAACACGGTTGCCGGTTCTCAAACACCCAAAGTGGGGCTTTATTCAGAGAAGTTGTCATGAACCCTCGGGCTCAGTGAGTCTTCAGGTTCAGGGAAGAAGCAGCCAAACTGGACCACTTGACAAAAGATATCTTTTTTTGTTCAAGTGAAGAAGGTATTGCTCAAGTCAATAGACGCGCACATACTTCGAATTGTGCTTTGACCCCGATGACACTGGCAACTTGAATATCTTAGTCGCAGCCAGAAGATCCAGATTGAACCACCGCAACTCTGTTCGCAACTCAGGAGAACCAGAAAGGTTGATAAAAGCACTTTGATTTGCTGAATCAGACAGTTTACAGTTTCGAACTCACAATGCCAAAAGTCTCGGCGTTCGGAGCACACTTGCTCACACGCTCGGAAATGGAACGCTCGGATTGTACCTAGTTGGAAAATATCGGAACATGTTATCACAGACAGCAAGGCATTTCCAAAGGCATACTGGAATTTACGTAGAGTCAAGTGGTGTTGCTGCGCCACAACGGCTGACGATATGGCGTCATTCCAAGGAAGCAACATATCTCCATTTCCCACGACATCTCTTGTGTGACCCCCTCAGCCTGATGGGAGGCCGCAACCAAAAAGACAAGGTCTTTTCAAAAGTGGTGCTAAGCCACAATGAAGACGTCTAATACAAGTGACGTATTCGCTAACCGCGTCTGAATCAGAATTCTGCAAAGAACAACTCATGTTTCGCGGGAACGGAAGTCTGGTGCACAAATGCCAATCCCGCAGCGTAGACTGGCATTCATGTCTTTGCTTGCATTCAAACGTTACCATCTATCATTTGGAACAGGGATACGGCTGGTTCTGGGCCAAGTGTGTAAATAGTTGTAAGCGCTGTGGCTGTGGCTAGCAGTCACAAGCTGCTGTCAGGCTGCCCGCCCGGTTTCGGAACCCCGAAGGCCTCCTCTTGTTCGGCGAGACCTCTGGAAGAAGATTTCAGTCGAAGGATCGGAATAGGGCTCCCTCTTTTCTACGAAATTCAAGAACCTTCCACGACTTCCACGGTGTTGTCCGAGAGGCAACCGGTAGCCTTGCGGGACGAAGAAGGCAGAAGTGTAAATTCTAGTTACAAGCCTCCCCCGAGTCTCGCTTGGCGCGGCCACCACGACATGATGGAGGGCTGAAAGAAGGCCTGGTGATGGTCTCGCGGCCAATCAGAGCTGAAGACTGGTAAGGCTACCCAGCGTTGGGGGCGGCGGCGCCTGCACACCACCATGTACCTACGCAACTAGCGGACTTTGCAACTACGCGGCGCGGTAGCCAGGCTGAGTCTTTCTACAGTTCATGTAGTGTAACGGACACTCATCATTCGTCGCGAAGTTGACAAAGTCTGTCCGGGGCTTGGTTCCGATCAAACTGTTAATAAAATGGAGGTTGGTCCGCCGCCCAATAGCTTTTACCGCTTCACCAACACTGCTCTGATAGGATACTTCTTTCCAGAGCCTACTTCATTCACAGCAAAAAGACTCCCAGATATTTTCAACAAACTACTCTCTCGCATGACCAACCTCGTTGGAAGATTTCGGCGGTGGTGGTCCGGGGAACCGGAGCCGCTGCTCCCCGATGTCGAAGACCAACCATACGGGCAGCCGGCGACTTTCCCTAATCAGCATTTCAACGGTTATCAAAACGAGTACCGCAACCACCGCCGAAACGACTATTACCAAAACAGTCAAATCGGCGGTCAACGTGGCGAGTGCCGCTATGACTACGGCAACCATCAGCGCGGTAACTACCTCGATGAACCCCCAAATGACTTCCGCCATGACCATCGAAACGACTTGCGCAGCGACCTGCGAAACGAGTACTACAACAACCGCCACGACGGCCGCTACGGCGAGTACCCCGACAATAATAACCCCGACAATAATCCCCGCAACAACCACCGAGACTACCTTGACAACAACCACCGCAACGCTCGCCGCGCCGACTACCACGGTCGTAATGGCGACTTCAACGACAATCATAACAGCCATCGAGATCGAAATGGCAGCGATTACCCCTCCTACAACCGCGACAACTACCGTCCACCATTCTATGAGAGTGAGGAGTCCTTTTCTAGCGACGACGATTCCAGCGACGACGATTATGCAACGTGCCCCGACACCAATACCCCACCTTCCGACGCCGCGACGGTCAGGCCGTCTCCGAGGCCCGAGAGTCTACGCAGCTTTCGAAGGCTGAGACCAGGCCCCGTACCGATCGCCGGCAGCTCCCGCGACTCTTCGGTTCCCTCCACGGCAGCCTCTCGAGTGTTCGACTCCAGACCCGAGTCACCCAGACGTGCGACGCCTCCAACGAGCATTGATGGGAACGACGACGATTTCCGCGGCCGCCCTTACGGCGTGGTTTTGGACGATGACACTACCAGCGATACCACCTACGTCCCAAGATCTTTTGATGACACCCTGAGATCTGAGTACGGTTCGAGCAATCCGTCTCGACCCAGCGACCCATCCGGTTCCAGTTATTCATCTGGTTCCCACTTCCCACCTGGTTTTCGCTATGCACGTGTCCCTTCAACTCTCAGCGTCAACACCACAGACGATGGATCTGTCGAAACAGTAGTCGAAAGGGACCCCATCCACAACAACAACAACAACAGTCCACGGGTAGAGCCGCCGATCGTAATCGAAGTGCCAGGTCCGGAGCGCTCCGACCGTCGTCCGGCTTGCCATAGCCCCCGCATCCAAAGGGCTCGAGAAGATCTCCCAAGAAGGCGACCGCATCGCCGCAGAAGGAGCCCCGAGCGCCCCGAGCCCCCGAAGAAAGAAACCAGCCGCAAGATAAGCCTCTACATCAAGGGCAAGGGCTTTGCCGCCAAAGAACTCAGAGAAGCAGCCGAGAAAGGTAACGCGGAAGCGGTGCGCAGCATCTTGACTAATGCGCCTGACCATTACAAGCAGTCGACCGAGTTCATCAAGCCTGCTATCTTGGCCTGCGTGAGAAAACCAAGCAAAAGAACATACAGGTCTCTGAAAGTGCTCGTCGATCTTGTGGACAAGGCCCGGTTCAACGACATGAGAGAAAGCAGAAAGACGCTCCTGTTCCTGCTGCTCTTCGAGACAACCCGCGACAACTTCAGCAGATACCACAGAAAGTCCCTCCGCGTCCTCCTGGAAGTCTGCGCATGCATCGACAAGCAGAACGGAGCGGAAAGACAGACCGCGCTGCACCTCGCTGTGGCCAAGAGGCTGCCCGGAGCAGTGGGGATCCTGCTTGCTCACGGTGCCTCGGCCGACATTGCAGACGCAAACGGGAAAACCGCCAAAGATCTCGCGGAAGACAAGCTCAAAGCTTTGAGTGGCCGCGAGAGTCTCCAGGAGGCCGAGGACTGGGTGATGATCCGAAAGGTCCTTGACGAAGGAGTAGGCCATGCCGACTGAGGGCAATGGAGTGTGCCCCGACGGGATCGCCAAATATTCCTCATTCGGGAGATGATGATACGTTCAAGAGAGCCGTTCAGTGTCTGTCTTCTTTTTCTTCGGCTTCCCTTTTTCGCAATGCCAGTATATTAAAACGGTACGATGATGTGGGACTTATGGATACCACAGACTTCTTTTCACGCTTATAGACACGCCTGCTTTTTGTTCCTTTTTTCTTCTTTTTCTATCTTGTAGTTGAAGGTTTTTGGGTTTGGTTTCGAAAAAATGAAAATTACTTGATGCTGCGTATATTCAAGTCCCTCTTCTCAGCCAAAAAGACGTTTGTTGTACGGGCGTGCCTCCGAAGCCGAGTGGGTCTGCGGCGGCCGTGAGCGGAGACCGGAGTGGACGGCTTCCGGGTGGTACCTGCTCTTGCCCGTTGAGTTCCAAGTCGGACCTCAACGCTCCCAAGCGATGAGCTTGCCGCCCAGTAACTCAATCTCGTTTCCAAGGCCGATCTCCATGACATAACTGGCTCCTACGAGACTGCACACGGTCATCCAAGAAAGCTGCGATTCGCGCCAGCCCGGTGTGGCTGGACGGAGCAGCATCAGCCAAGACTTTTTCGCAGGGCCTCAGTGGCTTGGGGGCCTGCCTACAGCGCTACCCCTGCAAGCGAACCCCCTAAACCAGCAATTCACGGCCGTCAGCAGTTGCACCACCAGCAAACTGGTGACGTCAGTTGGCGCAAGACTTGGCAGGCGTCCGTCTGGTCGTGACAGCCTCTCCAAGTTGGTGTCGGGTGCGACCTACCTACGTAACTGGAGGATATGGGAGGAATTACCACACCTTAGACAGCATAATGGGAAGTAATACAGAGGGACAGACTCTTGGCTTATTAGTTGTGCCTTCTCCCTTTGGAGGAGACCTGTTTCGCGCATCTCCATTGTCTCCTCGGCCTTCCAAGCATTCGCACCTCATCCAACATCACCATCGGCCAGCCTGGCCGGCACCTACTACCTGTCTGCATCGTCTGATAATCACCTAATCTTCACCGTCGACTTTCAATCTGATACCAGACATGGTGCGGTTTAATCCATTCGCCCGTCGGCAGCCCCATGCCGCGACGACCCTTCCCACGCACCACCGCCGAAGCAGCGAAGAAACCAAAGTCAATGATAGACCTCACGCGCGCGAGGTGTACACCATGGCTCACCGACCTACCTTCATGCAGTGGTTGAAGGTGTCGTGGCTCGATATCTTGACATTGATCGCCATGGGAGCCATCGCTTTGGGTGTAAGTCTCACTGGGCCTCGTCGTTAATATCAAGTTACGGACACTAACGGACAACCTCTTTCACAGGTCTTCCGACTCCACCCTCCAGCTCATCGCATGTTCCCAATCACCTTCGAGGACGGCGAGATCGTATATCCCCAGTTCGCATACCCGCACATTCCTCAGTACATCCCAAGTCACGCTGCGACGGCCCTCGGTGTCGGCGTGCCCATCCTCATCATCCTCCTCTGCCAAATCCGCATCCGATCGTTCTGGGACGTCAACAACAGCA
The DNA here is from genome assembly GCA_030770045.1 of Colletotrichum brevisporum. NCBI lineage: Eukaryota > Fungi > Ascomycota > Sordariomycetes > Glomerellales > Glomerellaceae > Colletotrichum > Colletotrichum brevisporum. Next base: position 488,266 of record JAUGSI010000002.1, read on the forward strand.
TCATGGGCCTCCTATACGCGCAGCTTGGCTCCGCCGTCTTCCAGGTCATGATCAAATGGCTCATTGGAGGCCTGCGGCCGAACTTCCTCGAGGTCTGCAAGCCCGATATCAGCAAGGCCTCCCAGCCCGGCGGTAATGCGACGGGTCTTGACGGCACCGGCTATGGCGGCATCATGTATACCTACGACATCTGCACCACCGAGATGGGCGGGTCCCTCTCAAACGCCCTCGAGTCCTTCCCCTCGGGCCATACCACCGCTATGTTCGCTGGCATGGTCTTCCTCTACCTGTACCTTAACGCCAAGCTTAAGGTCTGGTCTAACTACCACCCATCCATGTGGAAGCTGATCCTCACCTACGCCCCCATTCTCGGTGCCACCCTCGTTGGCGGCTCGTTAACCGTCGACCAGTCCCATAACTGGTACGACATCTTGGCAGGCGGCTTGATTGGCACCATGTTCGCTTTCTCTTCCTACCGGATGGTCTATGCTTCCATCTGGGACTGGCGTTTCAACCATATTCCCCTCCACCGCAAGCTGCCACTCGAATACGACGGCGAGATCATTGGAGATGATGCCGTGGCTACCCGCAAAGCCGGATGGGGCAAGAGACGCGGGGTCAGAGCCGCCGGCTCGAGCAAGATGGCCAGGACTCGGTACAGCACCAGTAGGGACGGCCACGGGGTCGGCATTCCCCGTAAGGCGGTCGCTTCGCATCACGATCGGAACGATCGCCGTCCCTCTGCCGGAGACATGGTTTAATGGCTGCCTTTCCTTAGTGAAATGGAGTTGCGGTTATTGGAGTTGCGCGATTGAATACCCATCCACAGGTTTTGCACACAGATATGGCGTTGAACGAATGAGAAGACGGTCGACATGCCAAGATGCCTCACTTAATAGCTACTACAATCAATACTATTCAACTGAAGTTTGACTCAAAGCACCAGCCATCGGCGCTCTCCCGTTCCGATCATCAAACTCTGATCAGTTTCTTCTTGGCTCAGGACCCAAGCTTCGTCCGTAGACGGCTATGGCTGCCGGGGCACGTTCATAACCTGCTTATGTATGATATGTGCCCGGTCGCTATTGAACACCTTCGCATTCAATCAGATACCTCAGTGATGCGGTGGATGCCCTCGGGGTCGCCAAGGTTCAACCTCCCCGCTGCGCTGATGTCTCGGTCTGAAGTCCAACGGGTCTGTCTGCCCCGCCGACTTGCACTGCCATGTGTCTGGGAGGACGACAGGTCTGTTATGAAAGTTTAAAAATAGCTATAGCTATACGTCAAACAGCATGTCGGCCTCAACACCCAGCCAGCGGGCGACGCGGGTTCCTTGTGGAAACAGTCGGGGTAACAGCGGCCAATATGTAAGTTGTTCTAGTCCGAAGTCTGTTGCGGGCTGGCAGCTGTCACTGTGGGAAACGGATGATGCACTTCGTGACGGGAGATTTGACAGCGTCTTGGCCTCAAACTCAATCCAAGTTGAAATTTCTGAATCATTTCTGCCAAAATTCCCTCGTGGGCTCTTCAGAATGGCGTCTCGCAGTTATTGAGTTGCCCTCACGAGTCTAGTCTCGAGAGTCTCTGCGCGGGTTGCATGAAGACTGAGGCATCTTGGCGTGCAAAGCATTCTCTTGGCACTGAACTCTATCAAGATCAGTCAGCGCTTTTCTGCCCGCCAGTTGCGGCAGTCCACCCCCCTGAGATGCTGCTGCGCCTGCGCATCGGTCAACTCGTGGCAGAAGGTGTCAGAGTTTGGTCTGCCCGCAACCCTAACAAGCAAACAAAAGAGACTTTTTCTTGATCGACAACCCGGACTTGAAGGAAACGAAATATCACATTCGCAAGCGTCTTTTTCTTGTCTCTCAAGATGCCAGATCGAATCCAACTAGGAATTTTAGCTTAAAATAGAGTGCCTTTTAGTCGGCCGGAGACAGGACGAGGCCGCCCGCAACCGCCGAAGACCCGTCCACTTCACATGCAGAAAAGTCCACAGTTCCGGCAAAGGGGCAGACCCGCACGGTCAGCCTTCGGCCCCGTGCCTCCGACAACTCCGGGATCCGTGGACGACCTCGCAGTTCCACCCACAGTGCCGGGTAGATAGGGGAAGGAGAGAAGTTGTTCTTCCTCGACGCAGCTTTCCTTCCAGAAAACCCGCCAGCCCGGACAGAGACACGATGCCAAGATCGACGACTCGAAAGTCTGACGCGCCCAGACCCATTAGCAGGTTTGACTTATGATGTGCAGATGCCCGCACGGCATCCCTTATATGAAAATCATGTTATGCCCTTTCCGCCCCTCCCTTTCGCTGTAGCTGGGCCGGATGAACTGGAAGGATCTCGTCGTCGGAATGGGATTCCCGCTCGAGCTGTCATCCCGGTCAGCTCATATCTATACCATACTGCCCCATATGCCGAGCCCTCCATAGAGAGCTTTCTCCGCCCATGGACGTCAACTACTCTAAAGCCTCAAATTGCTGCGGGGAGCTCATTCTCCGCCAGCCCCCTGACTAGTTCCATGTGCCGTGCCGTGGCAATGAACATGCGGCTGGCCCGAGGGCGCACTCTCAGTGGCCCAACGGGTTCGAACGTTGCCACAGTCGTCCTGATGATTGACTGTTCGTAGAATAAGATACACAAAATTGTGGAGAGGCTGGGCAGTCATCGATATACAGATTGCGGGCGACCGGCCAAGGCTCCGACGGGATAGAGTAGTGTTCTACCTCAAAGTAGTCTCCTCTTCGATACAGGGGCACCTTTACATGCGATGAACGACATGCTCATCTGCAGGATCATCATAGACACGAAGATATTATATAAGGCGCCATCTTCATCCCCATCATCGAGTCTTTCTTTCACCAGGCTCATTCGCCAACGCATCTCTCACTCATCATCAGCTTTCTTCTCTCTCTTCTCTCTCTTTCTCTTCTTTCAAACACTTTCACTTCTTCCGTCTGGTACCGGTTTTCATACCCCTTCACTCCTCGTTCAACAATCATCAACGATGGCGTCCAGGCTGGTCCTCTTCACCCTTGCCGCGCTGGGTTCCGCGAACCCCATCGCCCCCGGCGGTGGCGACCAGCGGCCGGCCCGCAGACAGGCCGGTGGCGTCGGGCACATCGCCCGCGCCGTCATGGCTCCGCAGCAGCCCAAGGTCGAGGTCCGCTTCGCCGACGGCGGTCTCGCATCCAGGCAGGACGACAAGCCCAAGGACAAGAGCAAGGACAAGCCCAAGGACAAGAGCAAAGACAAGTCCAAGGATAAGACCAAGGAGAAGGCCAAGGACAGCAACAAAGACAAGAGCAAGGACAAGAACAAGGATAAGAGAAAGGACAAGAACAAGGATAAGACCAAGGAGAAGGCCAAGGACAGCAACAAAGACAAGAGCAAGGACAAGAACAAGGATATGAGAAAGGACAAGAACAAGGATAAGAACAAGGACAAGGAGTCCGGCTCTGGCTCTGGCTCTGGCTCTGGCTCTGGCTCCTGCTCCGGCTCCGGCTCCGGATCTGGTTCCGGAAGTGGTGGTGGCAGCTCTGGAGGTGGCGGCAGCGGCAGCGGCGGCCCTAGCGCAAACAACGGCACGCTTCCCGGTGGTGGTGGCAGCGGTGGCGGAGCTGGTGGCGGCGGCCTTCAAAAGACCTTCCCGACTCCAGCCGGCACCGAGAACCTCTCTGCAGCCAGGACTATCTCCGGCTCATTCGACGGCGAGATGAAGCTCTTCGACCGCGTTCCCAGCACATGCTCCGGCGGAGAGGGCGGCCAGGCCGACGCAGCTTTCATCCTCGAAGATGGTGCGACTCTCAGCAACGCCATCATCGGCGGCGGCGCTGGCGAGGGTATTCAGTGCGCTGGCAGCTGCACGCTGGTCAACGTGTAAGTTTCTCTCTCATGATCTCCTCTCGTTCTATTCGCCATAGACTAACAGTTTATTCCAGCTGGTGGGACAAGGTCTGTGAGGACGCGGCAACCTTCCGTCAAACTGGCGGCACCTCCACAGTCCGTGGCGGCGGCGCCCGCGGCTTCCAGCACAACGGCGGCGGCACCGTCGAGATCGTCGACTTCTACGCCCAGGACGTCGGCCAGCTCTACCGCTCCTGCGGCAACTGCAAGACCCAGGTCGCCCGCACCTCAAGCTTCAAGAACATCTACGTCGACGGCGCCAAGAGCATCGTCCACGTCAACGGCAACCTCGGCGACAAGGCCACCGTCGACGGCGCCTGCATCCTCGGCGGCGCCACGGTCTGCAAGAACTCCCAGGGCGTCGAGGGCGGAGGCGAGCCCGGCGATGCCCCCGATGACCCGAACGTCTGCTCGCAGGCCAACGTCCAGACCTCTGGCTGCTAAGCGGCTCGAGAAGTCTCTGTATATAAAATCATTTGGGGGAAGCCGTTTTTATCTATGAACTCTTGTTCTTGGCTTTCATGTATGCTGGTTTATGGCGCTTCTTTTTTGGACATGGCTCGCTGGAAAGCTGGACTAGATGTCTTTGTGTCGGGTTACGTTCTTGCTGTAAATACTTGTCGCTGATCTGGCGTATCAATCAAGTACATATCCTCCTAAACAAGCTCTTGCTCCCGTGTTTGAACAGTTGGCGATATAGCTATTGCATGCCACGAAACCACGATTCAATAAGGATTCTAGAACTTGTGGCAAATGGTGATAGGAAGTTGTTTGATGTCACATATTCCTGAGAAGGCTTGGAAAAGTCTATGCCAAAAGAAATGAACCAATCCCTAAGCGAAAATCAAAGTCTATTCTATGTATCTAAGAAGTGGAAATGCAATGCGATGAAACAAATCGAACCAAACTTGGGGGAAAGTCCGCTTTACCGAACAGCAAAACCCTCATATGGTTGCAGGAAGTCAGGACTCTCTAGTTTGTTCCGTTACCACTTCCCCCATAGATCTTCAGGTACATACTCAGTGTCAGAGTTGATGAACTCGCCCTTCAAGACGTCAATGCTGAAGAAGCACTCGGGAAGCTCGGTACTGTCAGTCTTGAGATCCTTGACTTTGATGGCGCGAGGACTGCCGTCCGGATGCGCCAGCTTACAAGCTACGGCGTTGTTGTAGACAGTATCGAGGTCCATCCCGTACTTGCGCATCGTGCCAACTACTTCGTCTTGCAGGTGGGTGATCTTGATGGTGGACTTGCTGAACAGGTCGCCGGAGGGGATTGTGTCCCACTTGAGGATTCCCCAGCATTCGCTCCTGTCGCCCTTCCAAATACGGGAGCGGCCTGCATCGACGCAGGCGCCCTCGTTGGTAGCCGTGTCGATGAAGACTTTCCAGCCCTGTGACTCCAGGACCGAGATACCGATAGCTTGTCGCTGGGAGTAAGTCAGTCAGCAGGCGAAACAAAGAGAGCGGCAAGAGTGTATTTACCAGTCGCGACTGTGCGAGCTCGAGAGTGTATCGCGTAGCGACGTCAACATTCTCAATCAAAAACTTGCCGCCGTCAAAGTATCGAGCCACAGGAGTTTGCCAGTTCGTGGCGGTCTCAATGTGCGGAATCCCATCCATGTCGCCGGTGCCGAACAGGTTGCGGGCCAGGTTCTCGAGGGCGCCGCGAGATTGCGTGAAGTACTGCATGAGATACTCGGTTGCGTTGTCTTTCGGGTCGGAAGGTGCGTCGAGCGCAGCCAAGGCGAAGATGCCGGCGATGGAAGTGAGCCCGCCGCCGACGAGGGTCCCGGGTCCCGGAAGGGCACCCGCGGTTCCGCCCGCGATAGTGAAGGCACCAGCCATCTTGGCGTAGATATCCGTGAGGTCATTAACATTGCCGCTGAAGTCGCTGATGATGGTGTCCAGCTCAAAGTTGGTGGCGATGGTCTGGTTCTCAAAGGCTGTGTACCATCTATTCATGAACTTGTGCGCGCCACTAATGGCCTTGAAGATCCAGTACTTGGTGCCCTTCTGCTGAAGGCGGTGGAACTCGTGACAGTCTGCGGGAGTGCCGCATTTTCCTGGGAAGCTGGTGCAGTCCCAAGCGTCGGACTGCTTCTTGTCCCAGACGTACTTGTCGAGTTTCTGGACCCAGTTGTCGTACCCTCCGCTTTTGGTCCTGCTATTGATGACGGTGTCAAGCAATAGACCGGCGCCGGTCTTGTACCAGATGTCGTCCTTGCTTTCTTTTTCGAGTTCATGGCCGCATATCTCAGCTTCGTTTAAAGGGTCGTCGGCGACTCGACTCTGGCGGGAGACAAGAGAGGAGTGGGCTCCATTGCCTTCGTTAAGAGGAGCCGCGAGGACCGAGGTTGATGCTATGGCCAGGAGCAGCAGCAATGCCGCGTGGCCACGTCTAAGAGAAAGCATGGTTGCAGTTTGGGATCTATAAGAAACTGATAGTATGTGTGCTGTGAGGAACTTTGACAGAGAAAAGAGCATGTGTTTTTCTGATGAGGATGATTCAGAAGTAACTCATGTTTCTGGTGTGAAAATGGGCGGTTTTATGTGTTCCTGGGACCTGCCCTTCAACATGCATCGACGCAATTAACGCTATCGTCGGAATCCGACACCTCTCCATACAATCCGCAAATTCATGCAGAGTATCCGAACGACATGGGGCTTAGCCTCTATCAAAACAACCATCCCATGGAATGCCGAGATGATGCCTCCGTATGTCAGAAATAAGCTCAAATGCAGTCGCAGGATCAGTGGGGCATGTAACGTCAAAGTGCGAGGTGGGCGAAGCAATAAGCGCGCTCGGGATCCACGATCGGCTACGACAAAGGACGTAGGATGGAGAGCTTGTGTAAAGGAAGTCGCTCAAACCTCATGGAGTTTATTGCAGCCAAAGAGTGCGAAGAGGCCCACTTGCAGGCAATGTCTTCCTACTCGGTCATGATAGCTATTTGTGGAATATCATGGGCGCTACTGTTTGAATAATAGAAATTTCTATATCGGGTTCAATGAAAGAGGTTTGCGACGAAAATTAGCTCCGTGTAGTCTCAATCGACATGAGGATTGATGGATGTAGTCACGTCCGAGAATTTAAGACCTATCGAGCTTGTGTAGTTGAATAAACTTGTCTTTCTTGGCCCCGACTATTACTATCGGCGTCATAGGAGGAATAGAGGCGACCTCCTTCAACACCGATGCCAGTGCGGATTGGAAAGGTCGGTCCGTGTCTGTGTCGATGCAGAGCCTGGAAGGTACATGAATGTCAGCTAATGGGACGCAAAGTGTAAAGGGGCTAGCAATCGCGGTGTTTCCGTTCCTTACCAGATTGCATGCAAATTGTCGCAAGCTTCTGCGTTGTTCGACCGTGACCTCAAGAATCTCTTGGAGGCAGTAACCTCCTTGTCATTGCCTGCTTGGTAACACTCCGAGTCATGAACAATGATTCCTGCATGCTGGTCCGACTCGAAAGTATCCTCGATATTGAAGTAATAGAAGGTGTCAAAGGAAAACGGAGTTCTGAAGGAATGCAGGGGGCAGAGTTGTGTCAGGCAACCAGGCTATGCGCTTCTCGAAATCTTTCGCCTCCATGTAAGCTTTAGGTAGCCCAAGAATATGAACAGAAATGAAATCTTCGTAGGGTCTTCAAGACATTCCTATGGCTACCTAAGTGTGCTTTCATACACGAGGAACAGGTTAGGCAAGAGGTAAGCAGCGCACGTTTGTCTTGTGTTGTTGTCGGAGTCATTTGTTTAAGGCTTTAGATTGAACTGGTTCGACTGATTGACTGAAGAATCAGTGACAGAATTCAGTAGGTTTTCCCGATATTATTCGAAAGATTTGGGTGAGAGCAACTCCTCAGGCCAGAGACGTATTCCTCTTTCACCCCATACAACTCCTAGCCTGTTACTCATAATCCGGCCTTCCCGTTCTCTGTGCGACGTCGGCGTTCGGCCGATCTCAGTGAAAGACTGAATTCTCCGCTTGTTTGGTAACCCGAGACAATGCATTTTCGCAACGTAGCAACCGCGTGGTCGTCCGATCTTAACCTCCGGTTTCACTCAGTCGGAGGACGGAGATTCCCCAAGACAACCCGACCTCTCATTTCAAGAGGGCTATTTATCCATAATGTTTTAAAAGGCCTAGAACATTACTGACCGAAATTCGCCTTGCAGATATTCTCCATTTGCATTCAGCCGTAACCGTCACCTCAAACCTCGAATCAAACAAGACCAAGAAAGATCGAATATCTAAAAGAAAGCCCCCAATCCTTCAGAATGACTGGAAACAAAGACCTCAAGAATCTCCCTGAAATCTACTGCCGCGCCTGGGCAAGCCGCAACCCCGAGGAGCTCCTGAAACTCTTCACCGAGGACTCGGTCATGACCGACCACGGGGCGCAAATCCACGTCCCTTTCGCCTTCCTCGAGCGGCACCATAAGCACTGGAATGGTGCCCACGACAACTTCGAGGTGTGGCTTGACAAACAGTACCCGGTCTACTGGGCCGAGATGGACGACAAGGGCAACGGCTACTGCAGCTTCCGCACCGTCAACAAGGGGGTCTTCGTCAATGACCTCGGGCGTCGGAAGGCAACCGGTCTCCCATTTCAGTACTCTGGCGTAATTGATTTGAAGCTAAGGGAGGGAAAGATTGCGCAGGCAGATGAGTGGTTGAGGGTGCCCTTTGAGGACAGCGTTTCGCCGGATAAGTATATAAAGATCTCGGAGGACAGCTTGAAAGGTGTCATGCGGAAGGATCTACACAAAGACGAGTAAATGACGGCTTTTTATTGTACTGCGCAATTATTGGAGCCGGAATATTGAATAAGGATATCAGTACGAGTTGACGAGTTACTTGGCATCATCAATGCCAACTGAAACAGACGAAACCCTAACAATGGGCCCCCGGAGCTTGCCCAAGAGAGTGGCTTGGTAGTCTCATTGTGCATATGATTACAGTAGTTCCATATGTTTCATCGTATCGTCATCCGTAAATAGCCGATTCACTTCTTCTTTTCGTCACTGTCCCTATGCTGTTGTTAACAACTCTAGGCCCATGTAGATAGACAAACTTGAGAACTTACAAGATAGAAAGTTCCAAATCGCCCTTAATCTTCGCTTTCAACTCGATCTCGACGTCCAGATCCATGTCCAGCCGTACGGAAGGGGCACCCTTACCCTTGTCCTGCACTTGCTGGTTTTGCGGTGCTACTTGCTGGTCATTCTGCTGGAGGTATGGCTCAGAAGTATTCTCATGCTGCGCTTTCTTCTGACGATATTGCCGCTCCGCTGCTTTGACGTAACTTGAGTTTCTGCGCCCTGGACCCCGTCAATCGCAGATGCAGAGTTACCATTGTGGGACGCGTCCCCTTCGCGATCGTGTTCTCTGGCCTGCGAGTTTCTGTTGAAATGTTGCTCTTCTTGGGAGCTTTCTGGCTGTGAAGCGTCCGGATTGGCTATCTCCTTGGCTTCTTGTGTTTGCATTCTGCTTGAATATGCGCGTGGAACTTTACAAAGACGTCTGTGTGGTCGTGACCTCGCAACTCGGCTGTTTGACGGTTGATGTCGACGATAAGGAATACTCAGTTGGTAATGGTGGAAAGGATTCGGTACTTTGAGAGATTACTGAAGTGCAGGAATAGCTAGAGTTCCAGAATATACCTGGATGACGTAGCCAGTGCAATCTTGCTGGTGTTTCGCCTCGTGGAGTCGTCGAGTGATGGTCATGTCGGGATGACGTCATGGCTGTGTTACACTACGGTTTCCACAACGCAGGCATTCGGGCAAGATCAGTCCCAATTGCGATTCACAACAAAACTGGAACATCGGAATATGCGACTGCTATCAATCACCTAAAAATGGAGACATTATTACCTCAGCAATAAGCCCATCTCCCGGTGGATGTTAATACAGACTCAGGAAGAAGCAAGGCCCATGTTCCGTTGAATCCTCCTCATTTATGAAGTCGAACTTCTAAGAGAGAGTCACTGGCAACAGTTACCAAGCACAGTGGCCACCGTCAACCCGGAGGTCAGCGCCGGTCATGAAGCTTCTGGCGTCACTCAGCAGGAACAAGATTGGCCCTCGAAATTCATCGACGCGACTCAGACGATAGAGCATGCTGTCTGCTGTCCACTGTTCTTCCATTCCTGGCTTCTTAAGAGCCTCTTCGTTTGCTGAAGTGCGGACGTATCCCGGGGACAAGGTGTTCACGCGAATGAGAGGCATGCCTTTTCGAGATCCCCATTCCGCCGCCAGCGACCGGCCCAGTTGCAGGACGCCAGACTTGGAGGCGTTGTAAGCCGCAGTATCGACGCCCTTTGTCAAGTGTGTCAGAAGATACACACATGCGGCTTCAACAACTGTCGACAAACGTACCTTGTTCGCAACGGAGCCGCTCATGCTTGCTGTAAGTACCATGCTTCCGTCAACATTTGCCCTCTGCATCTCGAGGGCCACAGCTTGCGCAACCGCGAAAGTGCCAGTCAGATTTATGTCAACGACCCGGCGGAATCTTTCAACAGAGAATTCGTGAGCCGGATCATTATCTGAAACGCCAGCACACGCGACCATGCCTCGGATAGGATATCTCAGCTGGCATGCGAGAATGTCGAAAGTCTTAGAGACGGCCTGAGAATCGGTCACGTCCAGCTGATGGTAGAAGATGTTCTTCTGATATCTCTCAACCAGTCTATCGATCCTCTCTATGTGACGATGCTCATCAGTAATGGCTTAGTCCACATGAGTGATATTGACTTACTCCACGGCTCCGGCGGAGGCCTCGAAGCCACATCGAGACAAATTACATCTGCTCCAGACTCGAGAATGCACGCCGCTGCCTCGAGTCCGAGAAAGCCGGCCCCGCCAGTGACTCGATTGTGAATAAGCGAGCGACCTAGGCCCTTGCGAGACCCAGGGATATTACTCACTGACGATCGTCCGTTTGTCCAAACGAAACAGTTTAGAAGTGGATACACGCCGCGTGCCCTCCAGCCTCTTTGCCTCCCTGAACTCCGGGGCTGCTGTGTTGCTCATGCTGATATCGATACGGTTTAATGCGTCGGCAAGAATTCCAACGCTGGTGAGTAACCCAGATCGAAAATTCGGCTCAGATTGAACGTCTCCGTATTCTGTAGTTTTGGTTGACCTTCGCACGGTGGCGTCTCGTCCCCGCAGCCCTTACATCATCGGTGTTATGCGGTAACACATGCCTCAACGTTCATGCGCCCGGCCGGGAGAAAGACAGCCGAGGCGGAACTCCGGTTGGCCCGCCCGGTCCGGTTCCTGGCCCCTCTTTCGGCGGCGCGCCTACCCACACTCCTTATCACAAGACTGAGCCATTCAAGGCGTGTAGAGAGTGAAGGTAAGGGACTCTATTGAGATTCTCATTGCGACTTCTAAGGTGACATATTTTAATTCCAGCATGCCCATTCGAGCACAGTAGGCCTGGTACCTGTCTTTCTGCCCCGATGTGTGCAATATTCGTCGATCGATTGGACTACGCAATCTCCTCTTCGATCGCCGCGAACAAGAAGGATCCGCTGCCTCGGGTGTCGTTCTCAACGAGCGGGATGCTGGTGTAGTACTGCGTCGCTGTCAGCTGCCGAGCTCTCACATATTCGTCACGAAGGCACCACCTACCTCGAAGCTCGCGTTGGAGTTCAAGCTGCCAACCCGTACAGTCCCAAGAAAACTGATCAAACAGTTCGAGTCCTCCCGAATGAAGTCGCTGACCAAGAGGTCATACGCCTTCAAACCGACTTCCTTGTACTTCTTGTCGAGTAGCCCGTCTCTCACGCCCCTCAGGAGGCCGTACGCGAACATGGCCGTGGCGCTCGACTCGATGTAGTTCCCCTCTCGAGACTCGTAGCCCTCGTTCATGATCAGCCACCAGCCTCCCTTCTCGTCCTGGCTTCTGGCGAGCCCATCGGCCAGCGTGATGAAGTACTCCAAGAGACGGGCGTATCCAGGATGCGACTGCGGGTAAATCTGCAGCGTGTCGACGAGAGCCATGAAGTACCAGCCAACAGCGCGGTTCCAAACGAGGGGGCTGGCGCCCGTCACGGGGTCCGCCCAGACAGCATCCTTCGCCTCGTCGTAGCCATGAACAAGCAGGTTGCTCGTGTGGTTGCGCGTGTGCTCCTCAATAAGATCAAATTGCAACACAATCTCATCCCACGCCGTCGTGTTATCCGGCTCAAACATGTGCACATACGTCGCATAAAACGTATCCGCCATATAAATACCGTCCAGCCACATCTGGTCCTCGTAGATGGGCGCGCGGTGCCAGAACCCGCCGCTCGGCGTGCGCGGCCATCTGTTCAGCTGCTGCCGCAGGCCGTCGGCCGCGACCTTGAGCTTCGGGTCGCCGCTGCGCTCGTAAAAGTACAGCAGGTTGTTGCCGATGCGGATGTCGTCGAGCGAGTACCACTGCGGGTCCCAGCCGTCGAGCGTTCCGTTCTCCGCGACGAGGGAGGAGACCTTGGCCTCGGCGGCCTTGAGGATCGCGTCGCTGCCGCCCTCGGCGACGACCTGGGCGCCCGCGCGGGCGATGCCCTCCCAGAGGACGGCGGGGCCGTAGCCGGCGTCGATTGGGGCTTTGCGGGAGAGGAAGGAGGATGCGAGACGTTCGGAGTACGGCTTTTGGGCAGCGGCTAAGGAGCCGGCGACGGCGAGGAGGGAGAGGGAAGCTCGCATGATGGGAGATGTCCGAGGCACAGTTGACGGATCGCCTTTGTAGGAGGTCTTGAGTGTCACTGGCACTTAACAGCACATTGATGTTGAATTGCGACTCTCGGCACTCGCCATTTATACAGGACTCTCCAATGGCTGGCTACCTGTAATTCCAACGGAAAATGGACGTCGTCTTCCCGGACCTGCCCCTCATGGCGAGCCTGCATGGTGATGATGGAGGGGTAACCGGTCCACTCGCAATCCATCCCGACAGCTCAATGGAGGAAATACCACGCCTTCGCGGGGGAGATGCGCATCGAGTGCTTAGCCGTGGGCGGGGTTGTCCTGAATGCCAAGACGGCGAAATAGCTGTTGTGTAGCATCCGTCCTGCACGGAGTCAGGATCCCCAATCAAGATGCGGCCTTTGGAGCTCTACCCGGGAAATTGGTCTAGCCTCGGGACAATTGCTTCGATCACTACTGGGGTTTGCCATTCGTCAAGCTATATCCCGAGATCCGCGAGCGTCACTCCAGCTGGATTCTACGACTTACATCCATCAAAGAGTCTCAACTGAATGACATGTTTGGTTCGCAATCGGTGATGACGTTTTGCCTTTGGGATACTGGGTCATCAATGATCAGGCCATGCTCTACCTCAATGCCTCCTCGGGTCGAAATACTTGTGCCCAAGAAGGCGCAAAAACGACTTCATTGATTTCATAAAACCAACCATCGTGAGGTTCTCCGCGATCCGCATAATAGTATACTTCGAGGACACCAAGACTCCCTTCTAAACTGTATCCCTTGCGTCAGCATCGTGTCTCTGCCACATACTCTACTGAAGTTGCTCCAGATTCACGACTCTCCTACCAAGAGGTCCACCCTCGGCTCAAAGCCTTCTGCCACGGCTCATTAGTCACATTCTCCGTTCGAAACCCCGACTCCAGCCTCATCCTACTGCCGATATCCTCGAGCGTCTCCGTCCCCGCCTCCCAAACAGGTTCGACCTTTTCCTCGGGCTCACCGTAGAACCTCATGACGGCATCCCACTCATCCTGGCTCACGGGGTCGAAGAGAACGCGGCGGGCCTTTTGGCCGGCAACCGGACAGTCGGGGCCATCGACGACGTATAAAACACCGTGGTATGCGTTCGTATCCTGGTCGCGATAGCTCGGTACGAGACCGGGCATCACGTCCGACTCGGCCCCATCCCCTTCGACGAGGGACTCATCGCCCTCGTCATCGGATGGCAAGGCGCCAGCCGCTTCCACCTGCGGCATATAGTCACCCCGAACCCTCTTCTCGGCGTGGTGATGCGCGATACACTCATCCCTCGAACCTCCGGGGACGAAAAACAACTCAAGCCGGAACGAAGCCGGTCCGATGCCCCAAATCACCCCAGCGAGCGCGTCCGTGTCGACAGTAGCCGGCGATGCCGAGCTGTGCGTGAAGTAGACGGAGAAGCTGTACAGCGGCGGGAGTAAAGGCCGGGACTTTCGCCCCTGGAAGACAACCAGGGCCGGGTTCCCCGCGTGGTCCGTCCTCGGTATTGCGTGGTTCTTGACGGTGTATATGCGACCGGCCCGGCCCATGCCGCCGCGTCCCGGGAACGATGGCTTAGTGTGACCACCTCCGCGTGTTGTCATGGTGAAAAGAGCGAGGCAGGTGGTGGAGAGGTTGAAGATACCGTGGCTGCACTGGGTGGGCGGATAGGTGTGTGCATGGTTGGACAGATCAGATACCCTGGACTCCTCAGCTCTTAGTCATCTCGACATGGATCGCACGGTGGGTAGGAGCTTCAGAGGGATTTTTCAACAATGTGATCCGAATAAAACACGCGTAAACACTGAGACAAGGTTCTTCAAGGTACTCTCAGCAACCTGGAAGTCTCCCAGGAGTGGGATATCTCGACTTACAGTCCCACCCCCACTCTCGTCAATGAACCCCCATTTACGGCCGATAAGCCGCACCCCATCTACGGTTTCAAGCTTCATATAAGTAGTTTGAAACATGAGTGATGCTTTGAGTGATGCTTGAAGCAGCATATGAGTCTCTTTAAGCCATCGAAAACTCAGACTTCAAGTCAAGATCCTCTTCAAACACCACTCTTCACGCACAACTCAAAGAGTAATAAATACCCCCAAAAAACCTTTCCGTCATGAACTACAACCCCATGCTAACCCGTCATAGTGTCTTCCGAGACCGAAGCCATAACAGCCGTTCTCCACGCCTACGGCGCAGCTCTCAAGAGCCGCAACGTAGAAGATGCAGTCTCACTCTACACCTCTGACGGGGTCATAATGCCGCCCCACTTCCCCGCGGCCGCGGGCACCGCAGCGCTCCGGGAGTCGTACACGCGCATCTTCTCAACGATCCAGCTCGTCATCGACTTCGACATCTCCGAGGTCGTTATGATGTCCCCCGAATGGGCGTTCGCGCGGACGACGGCAGAGGGGACCAAGACGATGCTGGCGACGGGGGAGTCGGAGGTGCACTCGAATCAGGAGCTGTTCATCATGAAGAAGGAGAATGACGGGTGGAAGATTGCGAGGTATGCTTTCTCGACGATGAAACCTCTGGTTCAGAATGGTGTGAGGAGGAGTTGAGTCGCAGGTTGGGGGAAGAGCTGGGTGAAACTACTGCCGGGCTCTTGGCCATCCATCGAGAGGCTGTGCCTTTGTGAGATTCGAAAGAACGTTGATAAACTCAGAAGCAGACTTGCTCGAAGTCCTCGAATCAGTGAAACGTACGTCCAGCTCAATCCAGGCCGGTGCAGGTGTGCAACGCGTGAGGATCCCCGAAGCGGTTTCGGGCAAGAAAGGTTTTGCTTCTATGCGAGGAGAGCTCTGCGTTGACAAAGGGCTATGCTTTCAACTTACCTCCGGGATAGGGATGTCTGATCCGGCCGAAGAATATTCAGAATCGTCGATTTACTCGGGCAGCGGCATCTTACATTGGCAGGCAATCTCGTATCGCACGCGTTTGGATGGCATCTCATGCTACACCAATTCTCCCATTGTCGTTCTCAGAGGTTGACCGACAGAACTCGAAAGAGAGTAGTATCGTTTCGGTGTGCATCTCGTACTTTTGCAAGTCATCATAGCGCTTCTGCAGGAACTCATGCAATGCGAAATAACCAAGGTTTGCCACAGTCATTGAGCGCCGAGGGCTCAAGTCGGTTCATGTTTCGCTTTTCGCGGCTTCGCAATCTCGGGGGATTGGGATCTCCAATGCCGATAGCTTAGATAGCAGCCACACTATAAGACAACGTTACGAGCACAACGGCTTCATTGCTGAAAGAAGCACGTTTCCCTTTGCTGGATGGATGGGCGCGGGTAGTGTATGACACATTCTTTTACAAGAAAAGGGGGCGGCTTAGCATCCAATGATGACTGCTGGGCAGGTCGAGGCGAGGGAGGGCGGCTTCGTTGTGCTTTGAGCAGGTTGGCAAAAATGTTGGCGCCCCCGAGCCAGTAAAAAGGGGGCGGCCGTCGTTTAAAGATGCTCTGTCGTCAAAACATGCTCTTTCGTCACGCATCGGAAGGATGCCTGGAAGACTGGAGCCGCTGGGTCCGGTCCCGTCGCCAAGTGAGCAAGGGCACCACAAGGCCTCAGCGAGTTACCTCAAAGAGAGGAAATAACCTGCTGGCTGTCAGATTATCCCAAGTCTCGTAAGCTGGATTCCCCCACTGCATCCCTGATGGTGGGCCGATGTCGCTCGGGGGTTCCTTCTGGGTCCTGGGTGTTGGCTTCCTTTTGGAGGCAATTTTTCCGGCTGGAACTCGACGGCCAACAAGATGGATAGGGGACGGATTCGCAGCGGTCGTATTCCGAGCCGAGGTAGACAATATGGATGGTGCGCTATCCGAAATGTCAGACAACTAGTTCCGGCGTAGAGTTTTCTCTTCTTTTTTCTTCCTAAATGCGATGCAGTGCCCGTATTTTAGGCGAGGAAGACGGGTCTGCCCAGCTGCCTCTGTGGAGGCCGCTGGACAGCGACCATCATTTCCACATGTGGATACGAAACACCTGGATTGAGTCGAGAATGAGTTGAAAGGTCGCCATAGCCAGGCCAGGCACTTGACGGTGCTTCCATGAGGTCTATAGCCTTGAGATAGAGACGGTGTATTAATGGCGATGGGCCGCGGTTCGAACGGGTTGGCACGCTGCCAGCATCTTGGCACGGATGGCATGGACCAGCATGGGCGTGGTTCCTTGGGTGAGGGGGCATCGTCGCGTGGCACTGTCATGATCTGGGTCGATTTGCTCAACGGAAGAGTTCCGGTGATTTGATCCCGACCTGCGAACTCTTCCGCGAGTGTCCCCTGCCTCCTGGGCTTTCGGGTAGGAAGCGCGTGGACACGTCCAATGTCGGATCGGCAATCGCCATCGCAGTAGTGGCGGCTGGCCCGAGCCGGTGGGAGAGACCAGAGGCGAGAGGCAACTTGATCGGCCTGAAGCGCACAAGGGAGGGACTCGTTCTGACCGTGGTCTAGTAATCGTTAGGCCACTGCTCGATGGCATGAGATGGCTAGATCGAAGCCACTTCGTAGTCTCAAAGGACGGGTTGAGACAGCGGCTGGTCGGCATGTAAGTCAGACATGTCGCAATCGAATGCAAGGAGACTTGAAGAAGTACTGACTCGGAGTTTGGCTTGGGCATATGCACTCATGCCGTCTGCCGTGTCCTGAAATTGCAACCAACGCAGGGCGTCGAGTGCCGACCGATGGCAGGCCGCATTAGGCCCCGTAGTCGACAGGGTGAAGGCTGCTGTGCCGTGAGCCGTTTCTGACAAGCGGTGCCCGAGTTTTGCGGGACGGGTAGCTTAGAAAGGCTATTATTACTACTACCCTGGACTCCGTAGTTTACGGAGTAATAGACCATGGCGAATCCTCGGCGGTACTGTCAGTAGCAACAGAACGAGCCTAAGAAGCCCTGTCGGACGTGGGGTCGACTGTCTGCTGTAGCGGTGCAGCCCTGGGCAGTCAGTGTTGGCGCTGAGGGCTAACAAGAGTCGTGGAGGTTCCCTGCCTTGGATTCGCTTGGGACATCGCCTCCATCACGGGGGTTTTCGAGGAGTGAACTTCCCGACACCTCCATAGCTCGAATCGCTGACGTCTTCACGTTCCAATGTGATGGAAACTGCCAAGCGCTTGGTTCCGTGAGGAAGTCGAGTGGCGGATGGCTTGGAGCGGCGTCGACCAGTCGATGGAAAACAGGCAGATGATCTGATAAGATTGGGAGGGAAAAGCGGGTCCGAATCAGATAAAAAATTTGCGTCGACGCCATGGCACGGCCCCACCGCCTAAAATGACACCAAAATGCGGTGGCCCAACCAATGGGCGCTGTTGGGGGACCTCCTTCCCTGTAACGGGTGGGGTCATTACCCTCCTTCCTTCCAATCCAATGCAAGTGCAGCGTGAATTCAGTTCCCGTCCATCGCTGTCGCTCCTTCCCATTCAATTCCCTCTTGATACAAGGTACCGATTCGCCCTAATAGAGGGCAAGTTGCACGACCTGGGGAGGCCTTCGGATTTCGGAACCTCGCGGGGCTCCAGAGGACAAGAGCCTGGCCTGGAACCCGTCTCCTTCGGCCGCCGAGTCCGACTGCTACACTTCCAGGGTGGACAGATCGATCCACGGGTTGGAAGCCTCGATGCCCACGACTCGCGCAAGGTCGGACACTCGAACACACGCGCGAATATGTCGCCGACAGAAGTGCCAAGTACCAACGCAACGCACAGGCAGCTAAATGTCTGTTTTGCCACGCCACCTTTCGTGGGGAGGTCTCGACGGGAAAGGCTCATCACCACCAGCCGAAGATCATCAGCCCAACTTCTACCGTTGCTCCCGAGTCCCCAGAAGCACACCCACCCACCGCAGCAGCAAGAAGAACATGGGCTAACCGGATTTCAAAGCTGACATGTGAGCCCACGCCCCGATGCGACGCTGTGATGGACAACCAGCGAACCGAGACTGACAGCCGAGCTGCAGCTAGAACTTCTTCCGGCCCATCGGCTTCCACTCTCAGGAACCCAGCTCCAGCTCCAGCTCCAGTGTCCCTCGCCTCGCCCTGCTGCACGCACGATTGTCATCCACACCAAGAGGCGTCTGGAACCGCCTTTCCCATCCTTCTCCATCGGCCGTCCCACGCCAAAAGTCGACTGTCTCCCCCCCCCCCCTCCACGGTCGGCGCCGGCGTCGAGTCGCCCTCGGTCAGATGCTCCTGTCCCGATTTCGTAATTCTGCGCCCATCCCTCCCCTCACGTCGCCATTGAGACCACTCCAGTCGAACGCCGCCAGAGCGGTGCGGGACTTGTCTGCCACGGCGAAGAAAGGCAACATCCGTCGCCGCCGCTGATCCTGGCCTCGTGGACCCCTCCCCACCACCAACTGGGCCACCCAAGGGTTCCTTTGCTCGGATTCACTGTGGATAGCCTAGCCTAGCCTACCTGGCCAGGGACTGGGACTGGGACACGAAGCTGTTGGTGCTCGTCGCTCGACCTGCAGCAGACTGCAGGCTTGCCCAATGTGGTCCCGGGCGGCCGTGGTGGCACAACTAGCATCGCATCGCCGAGCCGATGGTCGTACATGGGGTCCCGCCTGAAGGTTCCGCAACACCGCCGACCTGCATTTAAATACATAGGCACGGTTTCCTCCTCCCCCGGCGCTGACTCTTATCTCCTCCGACCTCAACCTCCATACGGCCAGTTTCGTGACGACGAACCATCAGCCAAGTCACACCGCCAACCATGGGTTTCTTCTCCAAGAAGGCTCCCGTCGAGGAGCAGCCGGCCGTCGAGCCCGCGCCGCCCATGCACGAGAAGTCGCTGGGAGGGCCGAACGAGAAGTCTAGCGAGGAGGACCTGGTCTCCAAGAACCTCCAGGCCGGTGTCGCCAAGGTTGAGGCCATCACCTCCGTCTGGTCCAAGCGAGATCTCATCCTCGCATACACTTTGTGAGTTGAACCCGACCTTGTTCCTCCCAACGCGTGCCACCACAGGACCGCTAACAGGCACTCCCTACCTAGTATCTGGCTCTTCTACGTCGTTACCGCCATCCAGGAGGTCTCGATCCGCAACTTGACCCCCTTCGTCACCAGCTCCTTCGCCCTCCACTCCTTGACCGCCACCACGGGTGTCATGTCCACCCTAATCGCCGGTCTGATCAAGCTGCCGTTGGCCAAGATTCTCGACACGTGGGGTCGCCCCCAGGGTCTCACAATGATGCTCGTTTGCTGGATCCTCGGTTTCATCATGATGGGAGCTTGCAAGAACGTCGAGACGTATGCTGCCGCCCAGGTCTTCTACGCCGTTGGGTAAGCCCGGACGCACGCTGAACTCTACTCTGAGTCGACCGCTAATGAGTATCCGTAGATCCCAGGGCATCAGCTACACCGTCACCATTTTCATCGCCGATACTTCGTCCCTGAGGAGCAGACCCATGGCCCTGGCCTTCGCGACCTCTCCGTACATCTTCCTCACCTGGGCCGCCGCTCCCATCAGCGAGAGCCTGCTCAAGCCGGGCGGCATTGGCTGGCGCTGGGGTCTGGCCATGTGGTCCATCGTTGCGCCGGTTGTCATCGGTCCCCTTATCGGCCTCTTCGTCTGGAACCAGCGCAAGGCTCAGAAGATGGGCATCATTGAGGAGCGAGGCTCCATCAGGAACTTCTCCCTCGCCAAGACGAAGCAGTTCCTGATCGACGTCGACGCCTTTGGCATTCTCATCCTCGCTGCCGGCATGGCTCTCTTCTTGCTGCCCTTCAACATCTACTCCTACCAGGCCGACCAATTCCGCTCGCCCATGATCATTGCCATGATCGTCGTCGGAGCCTGCTTGATCATCGCTTTCGTCTGCTGGGAAAAGTTCTTCGCACCCGTCACCTTCATCCCCTTCGGGCTGCTGACGGACCGGACCGTCTTCTTCGGCGGCATGATGTTCGTCTTCGTCTTCTTCAACTCCGCCGTCTGGGGCTCCTACTTCACCTCGATGATGATGGTCGTCTTCAGCACCACCGTGTCGCAGGCGACTTACATCAGCAACATCTACCGCTGTGGATCTTGCTTCTTCTCTCTCATCATCGCCGGTCTCATCTACAAGACTGGTCGTTTCAAGCCCTTTGCCTTGTACTTCCTTCTTCCCCTGATGATGCTGGGTGTCGGTCTCATGATTCAATTCCGCCAACCGGACTCCTCCCTCGGACTCATCGCCATGACCCAAAGTACGTACAACCCTTCTTGAGCTTGACACTATCACGGAACTAACCCCAACGCCACAGTCTTTGTCGCTTTCGCCGGTGGCCCGCTCGTCATTTGCGGAGAGATGGCCATGCTGAGCCCTTCGGACCACTCCCACGTCGCCGTCATCATGGCCGTCCTCGATCTGTTCGGCAGCATCGGCTCCACCATCGGTTACACCGTCGCCGCTGCCATCTGGACTGGCACTTTTAGGAAGAACCTCATCAAGTACACCCCTCCCGGTACTCCCATCGACCTCATCTACGGAGACATGTACAGCCAGATGGGCTACCGCAACGGCACTCCGGAGCGCATTGGCATCCAGCGCGCCTACGGCGATTCTCAGCGCATCATGCTCATCACCAGCTGCTGCATTCTCGTCGGCGCTTTTGTCTCCGTTGCCATGTGGAGGAACATCAACGTCAAGAAGATCAAGCAGGTGCGCGGAAACGTTGTTTAAGAGATTTGAGCAGTCGACGGAATGATACCCCAACAACGGGCTTGCGCCTGTTGCATTACAAAAGCGAAATCTTCTTCATGGCTTGGCGAAACTCGATAGAGTGTCGTCGTTTATGTTGCTATCTGGTTTAATTGATGAGGGATGTAGACGATGGCTTAGATGGAACGATGGGACATGTATATATCCGTAATGGCCGTTTATGCCCTGGCCTGTTGGCAAAATGACACGCCTCGTGTGGTTAATGTTGATCTTTGTGACTCGTGACCTTGTTACTTACCTGCGGGCGCTCCGTTGTCACCCTCAGCGCTTACATGGTGTGAAGGGCAGCTCCTGCTTCAGTGCTCTTGCCTCTTGCCAAGCACTGCACTGCCCACGAGAAAGTAGCACTGCCCAGTCAGCTCTTTCCCATTTGGGAAACACACCTTCAAATATTAACACCGCAACTCTCTCGTTCTTCTTCCTTCCTTTGCTCGTCTTCCTGATTTTGTCTTCTTTACACTCCGCCATAGGTTCAGCTCGCAATCCCCAGCATGGCAATCCCACAGTCCTTTGAATACACGTTACTACCAGACCCTGACGCCTGGGTCAGGTTGCTCGTACTCCTGCCAGGGTCCTCCAACGACCCTCTTTGCCCGCTCTATGGAGAACTCACATGCTATCCCAGGGAGGTCGCGCCAGCTTACAACCCCGTCTCGTACTGCTGGGGACAGGAGGCCGCTTCTTCAACGATTTACCTGCGGAACTACGGACAGTCAGAGTGGTCGCACCTCGCGATCCGGCCAAATCTCGAGTCGCTGCTACGGCAGCTGCGGGGGAGTCTTGGCAATAGCCCAGTCTGGGTTGACGCCATCTGCATCAACCAAGACAACGAGGGTCGGGAAAAGGGCCACCAAGTACGCAACATGGACAAGGTGTATCGCCAACGCGACCTGATTGTCTGGTTAGGGGAGGCAGACACACACAGCGACTTTGTCATGGACCTGCTCGGCGCAGTCTCCCTGACAGACGCCAAGCACACTCAGAGCTTGTTAACACAGGTGGATGCCGGTGGACTCGAAGCCATCTTCGCATTCCTGTCAAGGCCGTGGTTCTCGAGACGTTGGATTGTCCAAGAGCTAGTCTTGTCCAAGCAGGCTGTGATATGGATTGAAAATAAGCGACAGGACTTTGCGGGTTTACGACTGCTTTACGAGGTCCTCGAAGGACAGCTAGCCCAACACCGTGACGGAAGCGACTGGCAAAACTTTTGTACTGTCGATCCGGAGAACCCGCACCTTATGCCATCCTCGGAACTCGATCCCCTCAAAGGGTTTCACCGCCTACTGTGGACACACCAAGCAGTGCAAGACCACAGCCTGGAGCGACTCACTCTGGAAAGACTCCTCGACAACTTCGCTGGTTTCAGCTCCGCGGATCCACGCGATGGCATCTACGCCTTCATTTCCCTGGCAAGCGACGTGGACGAGCTGGCTTGGCTCCCCCGGTACTCGGGGGATGTGGACATATCTATGATCTACATGATGGCTGTGTTCCATGTGGTCCATCGGAGTGGGTCGCTCGACATTATTTGTCGGAGCAATCATCATGGCTTACGTTTCAGTCAAAATCATGAACCTGATCTCCCGAGCTGGGTTCCATATTTTGGTCCACAGATGGTTGAATGGGTCTCTGAGACGACAACAGACGACATTGTCGAGAGTAAAACGAACCTCGACGAAGACCCATCAACCAAACGGCGGCGCGAACACGTACATCGTCTTTACGGCTGCAAGGCCTTGTCGTTGACCACGTTCGGCATGCCGATGCTGAACAGAACTTCACGCTATGGCGAGGCTCAGAGACAGGGACTCTTCCAAAAACCTGCTGGCTGCTCCTGGTGTCAGCAGGATATCTACGGGGCACCATTCAGCAGCGAAGACTGCCCTGGCCTGCTGTGCTGCTCGAGATGTATTAGTAGGAGGGGGGGCAGAGAGCATGCCCCCGACCACCACTTTAGGTCAACCAGCGGCAGGATTTACTCAGCCTCAGGGGGCTATCTGGACGTGACAGACGTAAGCCTCCGGGACTCCGCGGGGCTTCAGGAGCTCGTTGGCGTAAACGTGGCAAGTTGCCATGGTTTCATCGTCGACACTATACGCGAGATTGAGAAATACGCAGGAGACATCACACGACGCATAGATAATACCGGCCTGCTCAACGCCCCAGGCATTGTCTGGATTAATCTACCGGGTATGGACGCATATAAGGAGAGGACCGAGTCTGCCACCATCATCAGCCGACGGTTTTTCCGCACCATGGTTGGGAACAGGATGGTCGTCGGGGGCGAGGCATTAATCCCGAGCGAAGCGTGGATAGACGACGCGGCAGGCTTCCTGGTCAATAATCTTTGCTGGACTGTAGAGGACATGGAAAAGGTAGTTGACTGGACCGCCGCCCCGCAGGGTCTGCCCACGGCGCTGGAGGTGATGATGACCTCCCGCGCCTTCGGCACGACATGTGAAAGATCAGCCATGGGCTTTTTCCCCTTTATTGCTAAGCCTGGAGACTACGTCGCTATTCTAATGGGCTGCTCTGTGCCGGTCGTGCTCCGGCATACACATACATCTCAAGGAGAGAAAACGTACAATATAATTGGAGAATGCTATGTTGACGGGATTATGGAAGGCGAGTATATGTATGAGGTTAAGGAGCATGGTATTGAAAGGACTTTGATACATTTTGCATGACCTCCGTTAGGAGTTGAAATGATCCCAACCTCGCAAGCGCTCTATCAGGAATGTCGCGTATATGTTATACGTAGGTACCCATCAATAAAGGCAATGTAACGAGGTAGTCATCAGAGATATGAGAACAAAGGAGCGTTTGATTCAAGTAAAGTCTACCAGATCAGGTAGTTCTATCAAATCCCCCAGGGGATTTTAATGTCAGCAATCAATGCCTTAGTAGGTAGTCGGCGCAGGAGCCTCGGTGCGGACTTGGGTGACGAGGGTCGACGGAGCGGCATCGCCGCCGGCGTTGTTGCCCTTGCCGCCCTTGCGCCCCTTGCGTCCCCTGCCGCCCTTACCCCCCTTGCCGCCGAGGATGCCATCAAGGCCGCCGCCCTCGCCGCCGAGGCCGGGGAGGAAGTCACCCAGACCACCACCACCGCCCTGCTTGCCGCCGCCGCCTCCGCCGGGGAGGATGTCGCTGAGCCCGCCGCCGCCGCCCTGCTTGCCACCGGGCAGGAAGTCTCCGAGACCACCAGCGTCGCCGAGGCCGGGAACCCCGGTGGGAACGACGTTGCCCTTTCCGCCTCCGAGGATGTCACCGAGACCGCCGCCGCCCTCCTTTCCTCCGCCGGGGAGGAAGCTGCCCAGGCCCTCGCCGCCGCCCTTTCCGCCGCCGAGGAAATCTCCAAGGCCGCCGCCGCCCTCGCCGAGGCCGGGGACGCCGGTGGGCACGACGTTGCCCTTCCCTCCACCAAGAATGTCGTCAAGACCGCCGCCGCCGCCGCCGGGGATGATGCCGGTGGGGAGGGCGTCGCCCAGGCCGCCACCGCCCTGCTTGCCCTTGCCGCCGAGGAAGTCGCCGATGCCGCCGCCGCCGCCGCCGGGGAGGCCGGTGGGGATGATGTCGCCGAGGCCGCCGCCCTTGCCGCCGCCGCCGGGGAGGATGCCGGTGGGGAGGAGGCCCTCGAGGGGGTTGCCCTGGGGCTTGCTGTCGCCGCCGGCGTTGTTGTCGGCGGGGGCGTCGTAGTGGCCCTCGTGGGCGAGGGCGCCGGCCGAGAAGGCGGCGATGGCGGTTGCGATGACGAAGCCCTTCATTTTGATTGTGTTGGTGAAGATTGTAGTAAGGACTGAAAAGGTTGTTCAAGTTTGTTGAAATGGTTTCGTTTCGTTGAAACGTTTGTAGAGAAAGTGTGGGGGAATGGAAGATGATGATCTTTCTGGGATTCAAGAAGAGAATGAACTTGAAGGCTGGCTTCAGGGGGTAGAATGAATGAATGTGGTTGGAGTGTGAGTGGGATGGTGAGAGAAAGAAAGAAGGCTGATGGGAGGAGGAGACGGCTGCATTATATATCTGCGAGATGGAGCCTCGTCGACGGTCTGGACTGGGAGATGGATCGCTGGAAAGAGGAAAGCCTGGCCAGGATCGTCCCACGGGCCGCGATGGCGTTTGACCATCGTGGAGGTGAGGTAGCGGGCTGGTTGCGCCATCATTCGAAATGGTTCTATACGTTTAGCTGCTCGATTTAGAGTCTTTGGCGTCGATGTCCCCCTCTCATTGTCTACGGAACATCGAGTGCAGCTGCCTCTGCGGGAAAGACTTCAGCTTCTACCATACCCCAGATTTGTCGTCGACGGCTCGACATAAAGCTTGGATAACCAGATCCCCCGACCATACCGGATCCGACCAAGACTCGGCAGTGGTGAGGAGAATGGGCGTCTGATGGGTTGGTTTTGCAATCTCCCAGCGAGGGGCGAAAGGGGGTTGACGATGAGAGAGAGGCACTTGTGGATGTCGATGGTGCGGGTGGTAGTCGCGCGCCACGCGATCCCTCATGAGGAGTTCTAGACCGCAAGAAAAAAAGCCCACGATGCAATATCTTCCCGCGGGATCGTTATCCTCGTCCGTGCGTGTGGCTTGACGTGCCAATCCGCCTCATCTCCTCATATGCTGCTGACGTCCTCGATCGGTCCGGCGTGTTGGGGTTTGGTGATTCCTAAAAGAAGCATCAATGGCTGTTTCGAAGGAATGAAGGGCTTATTCCATCCCTCATTCCATTCGAATTCCCCGACAAACGCGGCATTCTCCGTGATGAAGTGCAATTGGGAGTGGTTGGTTCACTCCCATGAGTGAGGACCTCATCCTTAGCGTGGCTGCGAAAACTCATCTGGTTAGTGCTATTTCCAGAGCGCAATTTGACGGGAAGGCTAATCTCAAACGCGTCGGTCAAAGACTTGGCTGGCAGGCGTCGCGCTTGAATGACACCAGAAGCGGTCCGAGCCTCTAAAGCCTAGGCAACGTCGAGCAAGGGCTGGAGGGCTCTCAGCCGACGACCCAGCCCAGCGTGCGGGTGCAAACAACTGCAATCTAAAACGGCATCATGAAATGGTTTTCGCTTCCGATTGAGTCTAGTAGTGGAGCTGCTTGTTGATCACGTTGATGAGCGGCTTCCCGGCGTCCATCCGCCCCAGGTTCGTCTCGAGCACGCCCAGCACTCTCTCCCAGTACACGTCCGTCCTCCAGCTGACGTGCGGCGTGATGAAGACATTTGGTGCCTTCCACAGCGGATGGTCCTTTGGCAGGGGTTCCGGATCCGTCACGTCCAGCGCGGCGGCGCGGATCTTGCCCGTCTCGAGGGCCTCGATGAGCGCGTCCGTCTGGATGATAGGCCCTCTGGCGATGTTGGACACAAAGGTCTTGCGCTTCGAGAGAATCTCAAACTGCTCCTTGCTAATTAGGCCTTTCGTCTCTGTGGTCAGCGGCAGGCTGACGACCAGCAGGTCGAGGTCCTGAGCCAGGAAGTTGTTGATAGCCTCCTTGGAGGCGCCGTGAAACCATTTCGAGGGGACGAGACCGTCCGGATCGCCTGTACCAGGGACGCAGTAGCTGTCGTCCTTCTTGGACTCGGGAGTCGGCTTCTCGCTCCGCGTGTAGGCGTAGACGTCCATGCCCATGGCCTTTGCGATCTTGGCGCACTGGCGGCCGATGGCGCCGTAGCCCAGGACGCCCCTTTCAGCTTGTCAGTGATGCTGGTGTCAATAGGGGGTAAGAAAGAGACGAACATGCGAAGGCCAACCGAGTCCTCAAAGTCGACGGCCATCGGGCCCTCCCAGAATCCCTGCTTCTGGTTCTCGGCGTAGCGGAGGAAGTGGTGCTGACTCGACAGCCAACTGCCGATAACCCATTCCGCGATCTGCGGCCTGTCGTTCCCTCTATTAGCTCTCACGCGCCACCTGAATCGAATCGCCAGAACTCACGGATGGCATCCGTTGGTCGTGCAGAAAGGTATGTCCGGGTTCGTGTAAACGGGGTGGCCGTGCCACTTGTCGGCGCCGGCAGACGTAAGCTGGACGAAGCGGACCTTGGTGAGCCTCTCGGGGGGCGGGGCGTTGAAGCTGATGAGCATCGTGACGCCGTCCCAAATCTCGTCGGAGATCTCGTCCGGTAGAAGGAAACGGCCGTCCGGCAGCATGTTGTTCACCCATCGGACCTCGAGACCGGGGAAGCGCGACTCGACCCGGCTAACCCATTCGTCGTTGCGCGGGCTCGAGAGGAAGATGAGGAGCACGTCATCGGCCAGGGGGCTCTTCCGGGGTGCTAATTCGCCCATTGTTTCGGCTTTGTTGTGTTGCGGTTAAGAGACTTAGGGTTGGTGTGGTGTGGTGGTGTGGTGTGGTTGGTGTCTGAGAGTCGGAGATTCACCCGTTGCCCATTGGCCTAGGTATCAGGTAGACTTTATCCGCGGGGTATATCTCGAAGACGCAGATTGACCGCGGCAGGAAGGTATCTCAAGTTGAAAGATACGGAAGCGGCAAGATAACGAACTAGCGCGGGGAGATAGGCAGGAAGATAGCGACTGGACACGACACGACACGACGCGACACGACTAGGGTTTACGCTGGCAGGTCCATCCCGCCGGCGTGGTCTTCCCCGCCTCCGTCCCGAGATCGGGACAAGAAAATTGATTGATAAGCGAAAGAGTCTCCACTCCCGGGCCTTGTTTCAAGAGCACGCAAGAAACACTCCGCTGTGCATCACGGCCGTCGCTGTCAGTATTTCGCTGTCCGTAGCTTGCATTGCAAGAATGCTAGGGGAAAACTGCACAAAGTAGACACTGGGCAGTAGTTGAGTAACTAGTATGTTTCAGTGGGCAAGAAACCATGGCGAACAACGTGCTACCATGCAGAGATACTGCTCCCAGAGGCCTCAAGTCTCCTAAGTCCTTCGGATACCGGCATCACACTATAACTTGTAACATCCTAATGATACTAAAAAGAGCTTTTGATACTACTCTGTTTCTCATAGGTATGGCTTCACCCCAGCGAGCATCAACAATCGATCCGTAAGCTCGGGCTTCTCTCTTGGCTCCGTCCTCCGCCTGTCCACCGTCCCGTCAGGCAACGTGGGCGCATTCGCCCTCGGGACGATGTTATCATGCGGCCAATGCGTCGTCGCCAGCCACTTCCCAAAAGCACTTCTCTTCGCCTCGAGAACCTCATCGCTCGCCAGCGACGCCGGCGCGTAAGACACATAAGTCACGGTCCGAATCGTGTCGCTCTCCGCCGTCGGCTCGGCCCCGTAGTGAATCAGCCTCGAATCCCAGATGATCAAATCCTCCGGCCCGGCGACGACCTTGTGCTCGCGATACCCCCTCTCCTCAAACCACGCAATCTGCCCCTGATCGCAATTGAAGAAATCCTTCCGCGACCACTGCTCCCTGTCTGTCTTCTCTCGAAAGAACTCCTCCGTGACCTTGTGGGAGCCAGGCCACACCGTCAACCCGCCGTCCTCAGGCCCAGACTTCGACAAGTTCACAATGCCCTGCACGCACTGCATCCCTTCCCTAAAGGGACTCTGGTCCACGTGTGGCCACTTCCCACGGGGGACATGCCCCGGCCTCCTCGGCAGCGTGATGTTCAACGCGTCAAACGAGACGAGCAACTCCCCCGTACCCCAGACCCTCGCAAAAGCGTCCACAACGCCGGGCTCCAGCCGAATATCCCACATGAACTTCTCGTGCACGACGCCGTAGTGATTAAACGTGTTGATCCTCGAGATGAAGGGCAGGTTGTCCGGCGTCCACGTCGAGGGCGTCGTCGAGGTCGAGAGAAGGGTTGTCGAAAGACTTGAGCCAGTCAAAGGCGCGCTTCTGGTATTCGATTGCTTTGTCCCGGGGTATGACCGAGGGAATGACGGCGAACCCGTTGTCTTGGAAGTCTTTGAGCCAGTGGGTCGTCTCCATCTTGAGTTCGGCGCTGGCCAGCGTCTTTGTCGCCGACATTGTTCGATCTAGACCGCTCAACCGTCGATGTTACAGAAAGACGGCGGTAATCGTAATCTCGTTGGGTTCATGCAAGAGGACGGCTTTCGAGACGCGGGGTTGATTCAGAGACGAGGAGCTTTCTTATCTGCTTTGGTCAAGATTGCGACAAATGGGCCATCAATGAGGTGACCAAGCAGCATCCACCCGTCGGGTTACCATTTTGAATCGCCAATCAAAGAAACGTCATACCGACATCTCGTCACGGTTTACACCTTGAGAATTGTCTATGCCTTTCATCTAACCCAACCGAGCCCAAAAATAGCTTCTGCGGATTCTCCTCGGGCGGCACGTTGGCTTCCCATCGGGCACCCAACTGAACTTGAAGTATTACTTTGCGCCAACGCCGTTGGTGTTTACCTCGCCACCAGATCGGGGTGAATGGTATCAAATTAACCAGATTTGAAACATGGTATAAGCAGTTATGGATCCCAACAGTACCCTTCATAGACATAAACCTCGATACGCCTGTAGCATCTGGAGATCACCATGATTACACAGCCCATCAATACCTCCAAACGGCTCGGCTAGCATCAATCCACAACACAAACGTCACCACCGGCTGGCCGTCTTCATCATGCCAACTCGCACGGGGACTCGCGGTTCAACTCACGCACTGCGGGTGTCTTGTCCTCCTGCGTCGAACCCGTTTCTTGCACCACCAGTGACGTGTGCTGCGGCGAAGAGTCCCGTTTCGGCTCATAGGGGGAACCAGGTAGCTCAGACACCACCTCCTGTCTTTTTGTAGTGGCGGCCAGTCTCCTTTTCTTGAACAGCCACGTCGTGAAGCCAACAACCAGGGCGACGCCGGCAGCAGCCCCGACGACGATGCCTGCAATGACTCCTTTGGGGAGCGAGCCCTTGCTAGTCTCAGCAACAGGCCCCCTTGGGGCAGTCGTGTTTGTGGCGGTGGCGTTGGTGATGACCTCGCAGAACTTCGAGACCTCGGCATCCGCATCGTTGACAGCAACCAAGTCTTCGTTGGTAGTGGGGTTCGCTTTCCACAAAGAGAACTGGCCGGCGTCCTGGTTTACTTGGAGGTAGGCCGCGGCGAGGAACTGGGAGCCGAGGTAGGGCATGTCGTTGGCGCTTGAGCCTTGTAGCGATGTAACGAGCAGAACTTGCTTGCTTATGTCGCCAAGCGTGTCCCCGTTTGCGGGGCTGATGTAAACATCGGGCACGAGGAGCTTTTCGTTCGAGACGGTGATGTTGAGACCGGAAGAGAGGGAGATGGTCAGGCCCCCGAGGTACCTTTGTGAAGCACGCTGTCAGCACAGTGTTCTTCGTTGTTTAGGTGTTGTCAGAGACACCCTGAGCAAACCTTTACCACTTACGGGATGTCTTTAGACTTATACATTTGGTTCCACCAGTAATAGCCTCTAGAGTTTTCCATGTGGGCAATGTCGTGCTTGGTCTCGGCCATCCAGTTGTTGAAGTACGGCTTCAGGGGCATCGCCATCAAGACAGGTATGAAAGGCACGATGCAGGTGCGTATAACGGGGCGCGGGCTCGTCTTTGGGAAGATGCTGACGTCGGTGCCGTTGGGAAAGTTGAGCGTCAGGTCCGAGACGTCGACGACCATCTGCGTCTCGCATTCGGGTTCGTTGGGTGTAAACTTGTCAGTGTACCGCTTCCCTGTCACCTTGGCGCGGTCGTAGCCGCCAAAGACGAAGTTGCCGTCGAGCTGGGACGGCATGCCGAAACCAAAGCCCCAGAAGAAGCCCCAGGACCGCGAGGCAATCTGCTTGGACGCCCTGAGTACCCGCAGCATGGTGGAGTTGGTCCCGAGGCCGAAGCTCATCTGCGGCTTCCAGATCTGGGCTTCCCAGTCGCTGTGGGCGATGCCCATCTGCATGTCTTTGAGGGTGGTGTTATCGTTGAGCCTTATCACGTCGGCGATAGGGCTGACTTTCGGGTCCGCGGGGTCGCCCAGGGAGGTGTCGAGCGTCGACGCCTTGCGCGTTCTGGACGCGATCGGGTCGTATAATCCCCCTCGATATGTGATGTCCTCGCTTCTCGATCGATATTGTTGGAGAGTTTCGCTGCTGTAGAGCAAAATTCTATTTCTGTCACTGAATGAAGACGCGCGTCAGCTTCTTTTTCTGCACAATCCACAATTTGGTAGTCAGCTTAGGGAGAGCAAGTGAACTTGCAGCGGTCATACACACAATTGAGGCATAAATGCGAAAGTTTGTGCTGGTTCTCCAACGGCCATCTCGACCCCTCTAGCCACCTTGCCGTTCGACAACGAGACATTTCCGACTCTGAGGGCGACGGGATACGGAGCACAGCGTTCTTGAGCCCGCGTCGAGGCGGATGCCAACAGAAGAAGCGCGAGAAAGGCTCTCCAGCCCTTCAGAGCAGAGTCTGCCGGCGACATTTGTTTCTCAACATGCGTGTCTGAGTGGTTTGAAAATGAAGAAGTGAGAGATCATCCGACGTCGCAAGTGAGGTGGTTTTTCCAAAGACAAGATTGACTCGAGAGACGGGCGGCATCCCAAGATGCCATCGCCATTGAGGGAGAGCCCTCGGGGCGAAAGACCGTTTTCGGGCAACAAGAGCCAAGCTTGAGCCTTGGCGTAGATACTCTGAATGGCCATCTGTACTACACAGTGACAAACCTATGGTGTTGATGGCAAATTCTGAGACGGGGCAGCAGAGCAACATAGCTTCGGCAGGATGGTCTGCGTCGCCGAGTCACTTTCCCCGGGCAGGAAGGGGGCCAAAATGGCCCCAGAAAACAGGGGATTCCAGGTGGCTTTTCCTTTCCTGCCAAGTGAACCATGATTGTGCTTACCCAACCCTAAGGGCGGTCATTGGAGTAAGGAGGCAAGGAGGCAAGGGAGCAAGGACAATAGGTAGCCGTACAGTTTGCACCCTGCCGCAATTTCCCGCTGTGCTTTTCGAGACCAAACAACAGTGCCATTGCTTGGTAAAGCCAAATCCAGACCGAGAAGCCTACTTCTGACTTAGAAGCCGACTTTTGACTTGCGGCAACTCAGTTGATATCTCACGGGAGGGGTATTCAAGGTTCTACCCAGTTAACCGGTTGGGTTAAAGACGGGTATGTTAATATCACAGGTACAA
Organism: Colletotrichum brevisporum; assembly: GCA_030770045.1. Lineage (NCBI taxonomy): Eukaryota > Fungi > Ascomycota > Sordariomycetes > Glomerellales > Glomerellaceae > Colletotrichum > Colletotrichum brevisporum. The sequence goes on from JAUGSI010000002.1 coordinate 520,652, forward strand.
TCTGTATTTTCACTGCCCAAAAGGGGTCACCGCGGAAAAGCGTAGGAAGCCAAGCCCGCTCCTAACCTCCAATCAGCGGCACCGCATGGAGAGGACCCCCCCAATTAGCGTCGTTATAGCACGCATTTAGTGGGTCTAGAGGATCACCGCCTTAAGGTCCGAGGTACATAGGTACATCAGTTTGTGGTGTATCAAGCCCAGGCATGTAATACGAGTTTGCTATGGAGTACTGTGTGTCACGACAACAAACCACCCGCGGAATCCGTACACAGGAGTCTCGGTTTTCACCGTGTAGACCATTCCTTCGCTCTGTTTCTGGGTTAAGATCAAAGGGGAAGGACCAGAAAAAATGCCAAATGGCAGGCAATCGTTGTCCTTGTGGGCTCGGGCTCTCCGCTTCTCATGCCCCCTCGCGCCGTCGCCTTCGACATTGACTCCTGAGTATCTAGGTAAAGATGAGGAGAGGAAAAGCTGGATGAATTTTCCTTTCTTTGTGAATGGCAGCATCGTTCGAGTCCCGGCTGGGAGCTTTCAGGTTCCCTCACACTCGTTTGTTCAACTCCCCGTGGTTGCTCCTCCTGTTAGCCAAACTCGAAGTCGAACTCGCCTGCGATGCACCTGCGTTACTTCCTGAGCAACAGGCGACTGGCGCTCATTGCGCTTGCAATCATTCTGATCTTTAGCTTCTTTACCATCTCTCAGCCTCGGTTTGAGCTTTTCCAATCACGGTCGACTACCGGCGCCGGCGTGTCAAGCTCCCTGCCAGACATCGACTCGCTCCTCAACTGGCCGGGACAAATGCTCGAGTCATCCTACTGCAAAGCACGCTTCAGCCCGCAATACCTCGAAGAACTCCGCGATACTTCCATCGACTACTGCTCGGCCGATTCCCCCGCGAGGTTGACCTGCTTCCACAGCCATACGCAGCCAAACGCAAACCGAGACTCGTTCTGCATCGCCCAGTCCGCCGTACTAGACCCCGTCAGCAAGCGTTTCACCGTCTCCTGCGACGTCCGACAGCCCACCAGCAGCGAGTCCGCCCGCGGCATCGTGCCTTTCGATAGAATAAGGAGCTACTGGTACGAGACGGGCCCCGGTTACGTTATCAAACACCATGTCAGCGTCAAGAACGAGCCGCCCTCGACGCTCGCGGACGGCCTCCAAGGCAACGACCGCCCCTATACCATTCTCGTCAAGCGCGAGGGCGCCTTCAACATCTGGCACTCGCTGATGGAGATTTGGTCCGTCACCATGTCCCTCGACGTGCTTCGCCTAAGCCAAGACCTCTCGCGACCCGACCGCGCCCTCTTCAAGATCCCCGACGACACCCCGAGAACCCAGGTGGTCTTTGCCGACGACCACCCCGAAGGACCCCTCTTCGAAATCTGGCGAGCGTTCTCGGGCCGCGAACCAGCCCGCTTGAGCGAGATTCTCAAAGACCCGGAGCAAGCCCGGGCCTTCGCCGAGACGCCCCAGAACCTCATCCTCCCGCTCGCGGGGGCAAGCAACCCACAATGGCAGAACGACTGGGAGGACCGGGACTGCAAAGAAGGACCCCTCGTCCGTCTCTTCGCGCGCCGCGTCATGCACCACCTCGGCGTCCAATTCGACACTGGGCCCCGGAAGTCCAACGTCCTCAACGTCGCCGTGATCGACCGTAAAGGCTCGCGCAAGCTGCTGAATATGGACGCGCTGATAAATTCCGCCCGCAGCAAGTTCCCCGATGTGAACTTCCAAGTGATCGACCTCGCCTCCATGTCCTTCGCCGAGCAGCTCCGGGTTGTCCAGTCCACCGACGTGCTGGTCGGCGTCCACGGCGCCGGCCTGACGCACACCATGTTCCTGCGCGAGGGCGGCGCCGCCGTCGTGGAGATACAACCGTCGGCGATGTCCTACAAAGGGTTCCGCAACCTAGCTCAGATGCTGGGTCAGAAGTACTTCAGCACGCATGCCGAGATGGTCGAGCCGGAGGGTCGGAAGAAGAGGAGCATTGCGAAGCGTGATTGGCATTCGGTAGATGTCAGGATAGAAGAGGGAGCTTTTCTCGAGCTGGTCGGGAAGGCGATCGACTCGATGGGTGGGAGGTAGCGACGATGTAAAAAAGGAAAAGGAACGAAATTCTCTGCACATGATGAACTTTGGTATATACACAAGCATGATAGACGAGGTTCGCTAAACATTTATTCGGACTTAAGGGAACTGCATTACTTTATAGGAGATCTTATTTACCACTCCCTCTTCTAGTATCCAACACCCCCTTATGTGGCTTGGCTCCCTAATTGTCGGTCTCTCCCCCTCTCTATTATACGACGGACGATGGACGATGATGATGGACGATGACAATAACGATGATGGACGACAATAATAACGACGGACGACAACAAAGGCGACGACGGACAGCGACAACAACGACGACAAGAGACAACAACAGGGTGTCAGATACTAGAGGAAGGGGTGACGAATAGACATTGTGTCAGCAGTCCGTTATGAATCGACTGTGTCTAAGTAGGAAGGTGGCCATTCTCGTAATCATAGCCTTCATCTGCCCGGCTGCATTTGTTTGCTGCGATACAACCTCTCGGCTGAACCGCAGACTGAATATTGGCTTGTTCCTCTAGGTAGTGAGATGTCTACCCAATCTGAAGACACGGATGGGAAATAATATCTTCAGACTGTTGATCTCAATTCAGCCAAGTACCTAAGCGTGTATAAATACATCGACTTTCACCCGCCCATGAGCAATTCTTTCCATCAGCATTCGCAGCCATAGCTCCCATCCCTTGCCAACATCCCAAAGCCCAGCATTCCTGCTTCGTCCTTCCAGGTCGTCAAAAATGCTCGCCGTCAAGATCATCAGCGCCATCATGGCCCTCGCCCCGGCCCTCGCCCTCGCGAGCCCAGCGTCCGTGGCGGTCGCCAACAGCGCAGCGCTCGAGGTCCGGAACGATGACGAGACCATCTCCCTCTCCTCGTTGGCGTCCAGCTGCCGCTCCTGCAGGATCGACTACATCTCCATCCTGCGCTGCAAGTGCCGCAACAAGATCGGGCAGTGGGTGCTATCCTCGTTCGACGTCGGCACCTGCTTCACGAACCAGCATTGTTCGCTGGAATTTCTACCACCATGGCAAACGACGAGTAGATGTACTCATGTGAGGGTTCGTTTCCGTGCTAGGCAAGTGTCAGCAGCTTCCAGAAATTTCGGTGGTCAGACATCAAACTTACCGCAATGTACGATGCCTGTTCTTCCGCATGTGTGGGCTCGTTGATCCAGACAATGTCCTTTGGATTGACGTCTTCTGAGCCAAGACCGCTAGCAAGAAAGTCGTCCTCAACGTATTCCGAGTAGCCCAAGTATGATTGAGTTTGAATGGGCCTCACTAGTGTCTGTCTCCAAAGGCTATCATTGCTTTTTCTTCTCTTGGCAGGCCTTTTGTCTTCAAATTGGTTATCCGTATGTTCATCATCCGAAAAGTCTTTCCCATCGGTTGCTTCGTCGGAACGAGTACGTTCGGAGTCGTATACAGGCGGCATGACAGCACTGAGGTGGACCTTGAGTCCCATGCTTCTGAATATTTCGTACACGGCCATGTCGTGGCCCTTGAGACAGAAAGGAAGACCGTGATCCCGAGTCGTGTGGGGGTAAGAGAAAGCGCTGTAGAAGCCGAGGAGTCGATTCTTTGCTTGGAAGCGGGGAGCAGTGATGAGGGCGCGAATCTGGTGATACAGAGCCAGTGATTTGGGGTCCAAGACGGAGCGCGGGGTGCCCAAGATGGCTTTGGTGGCGAACAGGTTGTAGGTGATGGTGACGCGATGGCCCGAGGTGACTTGAAGGACTTCGTGCTCACAATCGCTGTAGAATGCCGCCCACTGAATCGAGGGCTGGTCTGAGTTCGTAGCCCAGTCAAAGACGCTGGTCTTTCCAGCATGTTTGACCGTCAACTGACCGCCCTCGTGCTTGTAAGGAAGGCACACCACCAAAGATCCGATTTGGTAGTTGGACCTCGGAGTGTCGACGTGGGCCTTGAACTTCCCAGAAGGCCCAGTGTATATCTGCAGATCCATTTTGTCAGTGGACGTTCTCCGTTTGTCTTACTCGATTATAGAAGAGGGGGAACTAACGTTCATGGTGTAGAGCTCCGCCTGAATCCCACGTAGATCATCGTCTCCCTCATTGTATCGTGGCAAAAGGAATTGAGTCACGGCGTCGATGATGCCTAGTTCGTAAGGATTGAAGTTCACCGAAAAGGCAGTAACCGGCAGCTTAAGGGCTTTTCGGTATTCCTCGTCAAGCACATGCTTATCCCCAAGACCAAACGTGGCCGGCTGCATGTCCTGGAGCAGCTGGTCGAAGCCGGCGGAGTCGGCTTCCGTCGTGGGAGGAAATGCAGCGCGTCTGAAAGCGGGCGGGGCGTCTGCGTCGGTAGCATCCCAACGAATAACGGCGGAGTAAAGGACAGAAACAGAGCCGGGCACCGTCTGTCGAATGGGAATTGTGCCACCGACTGCGAAGGTGCCATTGGCGAGTGCCTCATCGGAGAAGAACTGAGCAATCTCCCCGGCGAGAGATCTGAGCTCATTGGGTGCCTGGGGAGCCTGGGGAGCCTGGGAAGCCTGGGAAGCCTGGGAAGCCTGGGAAGCCTGGGAAGAATGGGAAGAATGGGGAGAAGACATGTTAAAGATGGAGGTGTCTTAGCCAAGAATAATCTGGTGATGAGGAAGATTCCTTTAAGAATAAGAAGAGTTGTTTGGTGAAGGAAATTGGGTTGATGAAGAAGACTTGATTGAAGGTTGAAGAAGAGTTGGTTGATAATGCGGAAGAGGTGGATTGGGTTGAAGAAGTTTCGTGTCCTGTTGGAATGATTGTTCAGAATATATATATAGAAAAGAACCGAAGAAGGACAAAAGGGTAGCTACTTTAAAAAGCCTATGGAAGCAATGGATGCCTGGAGGGCACAAGCCGTAGATGGTCAGATAACTACATAGAGTGTACGGCCTGCCTAGTGCCACCAAGCCACCGCCCGAGTTGTACACACAGCCACCAGAAAGGTTACTACCTCTTCAACTGCAGAGAAGAACTTGTATAGTTAGGTGCTTTTCCTTTAACGGCTTGTATTTCCCTGACTTTGTTCTTGTTGGTGCTCGGCCGATAGGGCAATAGACGATCGACCATGATACTAGAGCTTATCCCCTCACTACACTGTCCTTTATCAAGTAAAGTACTTCATTTGCCGCGTCAATCGTACTGTACGCGATTGAAGCTGTAGTCAAGTTGTGCAACTCAAGATAGCCATGCTAATGGGTGCAGGCTATTACCCATCAAGATGGACAACAGGATAGACACCAGACTGGTGTCTACCTAATCAAGGAGGGCTTGGTAGGGTGCGATCAGGGTGCCACACCAACAGATGCGCCACCGTCACGACTGACTGCCATTAAGTAACCAGTACTGCTATCTGAAGGGCTAGATATCAATTACTATGGGGTTAGCTACTATCCTTCATAACAAAAGGTGACAGTGCCTTTTCCCAAAAGAAATCACCTTGCGCATCATCCCACGCCGAAACTCCTCTATCGTCCTTCTGTAGAGGATCAACCCCTGCCTTGAGCAGAAGGAGCACAAGCCTTCTTAGTAGCTTGTGACGCCGTATATCAAGCTGATCAGCGAACACGAGGGAATAGAAGCATGCCCGGCATACACTTTCCCAGTCAACCCGTACATTCGTGGCCTGATAGATGTCTTGCTCCACCGTACAATCCTCGTGTATACCAACGACAATGAGCGTATGCAAAATTGTCCTACCACCAGAGAGAGTCATTTTGGGGTTTTCACGCAGTGCACCTTGGCGAACCCAGGCTGTGATGAGAGCGATCCTGTTGAGCCGATATAATCCCACCTCCAGAAGGCCCAGAAACACGGGCCGACCGAGCCCTTGATCCCATAGAATAGAAAAGGCACGGCTGGTTAATTCGCTGGGTGAGCGGTAGTGGTAATGGGATGCTATATTCAGCAGGCCACCGCTTACGTAAAGCGTAAAGAGGGATAGTGAACCGCTGGATATAACGCTGGATCTCTGGTGATAAAGGAAGTTTCGGCATGAAGTGAGCTGGTCAAGGTAGGCGAATGGTTCCAATGTTGGCGTTGGTATCTGGGTTTTCAACGCAATGGCCCTACCCATTGATGCTGCGAGAGATGCGAACCTGTTTCGTATTAGCCAGAACTAGCATAGATTCCGAGAATAAAGTAGTTTCCGGAGAGATTGTACGTACGAAGAATACTCAAGCTCAGAGGTGAATTCAAAACAGCATGCGTGAGGATCTGCCCCTACATCCAAGAGAAATTTGAGTGTTGAAAAGGATTGCCTTCCTGCAGCATACTTCAAAGCTTGTTAGGTTTCACTAAGTGATAAATCAATGCAATAATCCTACGTACCCAAAGAAGGCTCCTGCCCCCTCCGCCTTGGTTTGAGCCGTCTAGGTAATCTAGGACGCTGGCCTCACGAGCCACAAACATGGCCTTTAGGTTTTCTACATCGTCGAGTAAAGCGTATAAAAAAGCCTGACTTGTCCGCCACCCAAATGGAACAACGTTTATAACTCGCAGTTGTCTTTCGATGTGATAGGTGGCATCGAGGCCGGCTCTGGAGAGGATTCCGACGATGGCGGAGCCATGACCTGATCGCTTAACCGAGAGAGAGACGAATCGAACGCACTGAACCTGACGGCCCAGTACATCTTCTCCTACGTCCGACTGAATTGCTATGAATCCATCATCGTGGGTTGCCTCATAGTGTGTCCGGATGGGCACTGTATGGATAAGTCGGTTGGCGGCGTAGTCAAATCTCCGCATGGAGGTGTTCGCGCTGGTGGCATGGCCGCATCTTTGCGAATATCTGATCATCTTGTCAATTTCTCCGGTAAGTTCTGCCGCTAGACCTGATGGAATAACCAGGCCCTTGTCGGAGTCCGCAAGACCTCTCAAAGAGTGTGCGAGATGTTTGTTCAGGTACTGAAGAGCGGTGACGCCGACGGCCAAGTTGTCGCCTTCCACAAGGACTTTGTCTTCTTCCAGAAACGTGAGCCTTAGGGTCGTCATCATGTCCTGGAAGCTAGCCTGTATTGTGTTTTGTGTAGCGGCTACCACGGCGTTCGAGGCCGTGTCTTGATGCTGTCGGATGCTATCGAGCCGAGCCATCGTAGTGATGTAATGGTCTTTTGATGTTTGAGCATGCGACTGCGTGGCGCTCAAGACGGAGTCAATCTCTTTCGAAATCGTGGCGTGGTTGTCTGTGGTGGCTTTTGCATGCAGCGTCTGCTGGTGTCGGATGATGGTTAGGTCGGCCCTGGTAACGGTTAACGGACAGGCCATCTGCAGAGCGCTATGCTGTCAAGGTGGCTGCTCACCCCTGGCGGCCCAGCATCAACAGCTGCAGTGTGTCCGTGTATGACGAGAGATCCATCAGTGACGATTGCAGCTCCTTCTCGTCATAGGCAAACCGAAGCCCAGTCCAGAACCTCGCCAACGTCCCGGAAGATCTTGACTCGACATTGTGAACGTTCTTGTAGATAGACCCGAGCCTTGCGCTGCATCGGAGGAGCGTATCGGTGACGCTTGCCGAGATCCTCTGGTTGTCTTCTGTGGCAAAGTCGGAGCGAGCGTAGCTCTCGGCCCAGCTCCTCACGGTTCCGACGGCTCCGGCCAGGCTCTGGAGCCTGCCGCGCATTTCGCCGGCGCTGCTGCTGGCATTGACAGCGGCGGTCGCGAGTCGCGTCAGGGTGACAATATGGCGCAGGACGACGTCCGCGACGCCGACGACGGCAAAGGCCTCGGCGCTGAAGGTGAGCGCATCTCGGTGGAACGAGGCCATCTCGGGCTGCGGCCCATGGTCGGGGTGATGAATGAGAAGGGAACGGGGAAGGGAACGGGGAAGAGAACGGGGAAGAGGAAGCTTGACTGTGAAATTCGGGGGACATGATCTCACTGGCCTGCTTTGGCCATGCCCTCTTATTCGTGGCTGCAGGTGTCCAATTTTGGATCTGAAGCTGCATACTCTATTGGACTGCCATATTGCTGCGCCATGTAGTGAGGCAGACAGTTGGGCGGACAGCCTGCTGGTTGCTAGTGATCAATTGAGTCTGATCCTTAATTGTGTCCGTTTGTAAAAGTTCCATATGCTCAATTCTCTTGTCCCGACACCTCAAGCTTCAGGCTGCCAATGCTCACCGAAGCACAAATAACGCCCATCTATTCCTGATGCAGAGAGGTGTTCGTAGATTCCTTCGGCTTCGGTACAAGGAGCCAGCTCAGCCCGGTGCCCGCGATCAGCGCAACCAGCATAGGCTGGAGAACGCCGACCCCAGCCTGCGATGCGACGACACCAGTGATCACCGGGAACAGCGAGCCGCCAATCTGCCCAAACACAAACACAAACGAGAGGGCCGTGGGTCGTATGTCGGGCGGAAATAGCTTGGAGCCGACAGAAATTCCCTGGATATCGTCAGTGTCTATACTGAGGTCTCGTAGGAGTCTCACACTTACAGTAGCAAAGAAAGGCCCTGAAAAGAATCCGAAAAAGCAAATGGCGACTGATGCCGCAACGATATTGGGAACACTAAAGAGCTTCGTCAGCACACGTCCCTAGAGACAAGCGCATCTGCTGTTAGCTGATGAGAAAAGAAAACTTACAGCCAAAAGACCAGCTGGAAGGCCATGCACAGGACGACGTAGACGAGCACCATGCAGCGCTCGCCGAGGCGAAACGTCGGCTCGGCGAGCACAAGCCGTCCGAGCATGGCGCCACCGTTGAAGCCGGCGGGGACATATCCCATTTCCCCGATGTTGCCGCCGCGAATCTCCACGAGGTATTCGACAATCCAGCCACTGGCGGTGATGGACGCGCCGAGGAGGAAGAAGAAGAACAGGCTGATCGCCCAGAGTGCCTTTGTAGAGAGCGTCTCCTTCATGAGCTGCGTTGGGGTCTTCTTCTCCTCTGCCGCGTCGGTGCCGAGCTGCGTTCCCGAGGATCCTGCTGATGGAGTCGCCTTGCGCTTGCGGCCGAACCTGATGGTGTCCCGGAAGGCGAAGCAGGTCAGCGCGAGGTTGAGCACGCATATTCCGACGGGGAAGGCGTAGAAAAAAGACCAGCGCGACGACGACGGCCCGCCGGACGACGCGATCGGGGTGGCGACGAAGGGGGCGACGAGGCAGCCGGCCATGTAGAGCGCGTGGATGAAGGCGAGCCAGCGGTGGGCGGCCTTGACGCTCGCGACGTAGGCGTTGCAGCCGGCGTCCTGGTAGGCCTGGCCGAGGCAGACGAGCCAGAAGGTGACGGCGAAGAAGGCGAAGGGGGGCCGCCAGACGCGCAGGGCGTGGGCGACGAGCTGGAAGACGGCGCCGAAGACGAGGAGGCCGCCTAGGTCGAAGAGCTCGCGGAGGTGGGTGTTTGTGAGGGCTGCGAGGAACCAGCCTAGGAAGTTGGCTCCGTAGCTGTTTTGTTCTAGAGGTTAGAGGGGGTTCATTCTATCATTGTATGACGAAGAAGAGAGGTAGCGAGAGAACGTGGAACGTACATGATCGAGACGACGGCTGTGCTGATCTTGTAGTCGCGCAGCATGTACGGGAGAAGAGGCCCGACGCTGCCATCGTTGACGCCGGACACGAAGAAACCGAAGCCAGCCGCGATGAGCTTCAGCAGCGTCGCGGTGTCGAGCTTCTCCTCCGGTGGGCCGGGGGGCTCCAGGTCCGAGGCGGGCGCGGGTGCGGGCGCCTGCGTTCGCTTGGACGAGTCCGCGAGCTCATAGGACTCCGTCAGGACGGGCTCTTGTTGCGTGATTGTAGCCATCGTCGGTCGTCTCGCTCTGGCAAAAGGGTTCCAGAGGGCGCCAGTACCCAAAACAAAGACAAACGGGGAACGGCAGATCTTTAATGATTTCAAGGATCAAAACGTCACGGGGGTCGATGACCTGCAATCGGACGGCTAAACATCGGATCGTCATCTCCTCTAAATGTGGACTGTGTTCCGTCTAGACAAGGGGCGGCTAAACTCCGGTGGACGCCAGTGACTCTGGCTGGGCGGAAAAGGCTGATCCCGACCGGCGCCCCCCGGGTAACGGGGCCGGGGTGGGGCGGCATTTCGGGCAGGCTTCCGTGGGCGTCGGAACCTCAGCAGCAATCGTCACTCCGCCAATCTCCGCCTCCCTGTGTCAAACGTTTCGGCCGAAAGCAGGCCAACAATAGGCACGCGCGCACATGGGCTTTGACACGGCCATAGACTTCGAAAGTCCTTTTCCTATTCGATGACAGTGACACCGCTTAGAGGTCGTTCGTGGCGAGTAAAAGACTCGAGATTTGAATTTCGCACTTTCAGTCCGCTTTTCAAAACTTTCTTTCCTGTTCCAATCGTTCATTCGAAGTCTCCAGCCTCGGAGCACATGCGTCTTGTGATCGACCCGAGGTGACAAGTCAAACAAAAATAGGTCGCGAAGAAGGAAACATCGAAGAATTTCTTACTACAGCTCTGAATATCCAGTTTGAATGCTGATCCGGCACACCGTTAAATTATCTTCCATTCGTCGGGATGAAAGCCTCCTCCGTACTTGATGTTCACTTGGCACAAGACAGCTTTATATGACTAATTTCAGCGGCATGTTTGTGTAATGTCTTTTATGGTCATCAAGACACTTTCTGATATGCTATCTACCGCTTACCGTGTGTTATGACCGGTGACATCATCTTAAGCAAGTCTCCCTCTCATCTGATATCTTCACTTTCTGTGACGCCGACAGGTCGAAGCACCGTGGCACATTCCAGCAGATTGAGCGCACCCAACCTAATTATGAAGTTATGGCTGTCCCAAGAACAGGGGTAATTCGGTTTGGCAGAGGGACCGATGGAAGAGCAGGCGAACTGCCTACAAAGTGTTCCAGTGACCAGTCCGCTCAGCACGTCTATACAAGCAGGCGTTTGGAGCATTGCCTATTCGGGTAATCGTTGATTCGCGACGGGGGCAAAACACGTTACTGCAGTGCCCATTTAAAGAAGGACGAAGCGCCGGGTGACCTTTTGTGGGATTCCGTTATTTGGAAAAAAAGAAGGTTCAATGCGTTGGCGATCAGACGGGAAATCAAAATCAGCCGACCTCATCAGATGCCGACGGGCGCGTCTCTCAGCGTGCACGACCGGTCCGAAGACAACTTCGGCTCCAGTTCTGGCCTTCGGATCAGACGCGTCTTCCTGCAAGTACTTCAGTTGATTTGTATTTTCGGCCTTGATATTTTTATATCCGTGTGCATCGTTGCCTAAATACGGCTTTCAACATCCATTCGCATATCAGTTGAACAGTTCCTCAACGTCCGGGAAAACGACTGCCGGGCTTATTCTTTCTGTATCAAACAGTCTAGCAAAGAGGGATTTTGTAAGAGTTGTAGAGTATGAGACATGTGCAAAGAATGTAAAGGAAAGAAAACACAAGAAATTTTGGGAAAATGCCGCACAGAGTGACTGCAAATGTAGATACACAATGAAGCGCGCTTATGCCGCGAAAATAGAGGCAAAAGACGTCATCACCATCCCCAGTTGGCCATCAGGTTCCGCCGCTTGATGAAGCGGACCTTCCGCCGCTGATCGTACTGCTCCGAGTCACCGAACCGCCGGCCAAGAGCGCCGGCTTCGGCCCCGGTCTGCTTGCCCGCCTCCTTCCCAGCGGCCGCGGCCCCCTGACCGGCAGCCTCCTTGGCCTTCTTGCCCTCCGGGTCATCGGCCTTCCCCTTCGCGTCCTTACCCTTCGCGTCCTTTCCTTGTCCGTTCGCCTTGCCCTTGGCAGCATCCTCGGCAGGACCGGCAGCACCTCCTCCCGCAGCGTCCTTAGCCTTCTTCGCCTCGGGGTCGGCGGCCTTGCCCTTCGCATCTTTGCCCTTCGCGTCCTTGCCCTTGCCATTGTCTTTGCCCTTCGCGGCGCCTTCAGCAGGGGCAGCAGCGCGACCGACGGCGTTGTCCTTGCCGTTGCCCTTGGCGTCCGGTGGAGGGGGAGGAGGAGCAGCTCCCGCAGTAGCGTTCGCAGCAGCAGCACCGGGCGCGGCAGCGCCAGGCATCATACCCTCAGCCTTCTTTTTGGCATCATCCGCCTTCTTCTTCGCGTCGTCACGGGCCTTCTTTCCAGCGTCATCTTTACCCTTGCCCTTAGCGTCCGGCGGGGGAGGAGGAGGTGGAGGAGCAGCTCCCGCGGTGGCATTTGCAGCTGCAGCACCGGGCCCAGCAGCGCCGGGAAGCATGCCTTCAGCCTTCTTCTTGGCATCATCCGCCTTCTTCTTCGCATCATCACGGGCCTTCTTTCCAGCATCATCTTTGCCCTTTCCCTTCGCGTCAGGTGGAGGCGGAGGGGGAGGAGGACCTCCCGCAGTAGCGTTCGCAGCGGCAGCACCAGGCGCAGCTGCGCCGGGCAACATGCCCTCGGCCTTCTTCTTGGCATCATCCGCCTTCTTCTTCGCATCATCGCGGGCCTTCTTTCCAGCGTCGTCCTTGCCCTTTCCATCAGGAGGAGGGGGCGGGGGGGCCGCCGCGGTGCCGTTGCCAACAGCGGCGCCAGGACCGAGGGCCTTACCCTTCGCGTCCTTGCCCTTCTTGCCCTTGGCCTTGCCATCAGGTCCGACTGCGGCTGTGCCGTTGGCCGCGGCCATGCCGGGACCAACTGCGCCCTGCATACCCTCGGCCTTCTTCTTGGCGTCGTCTGCCTTCTTCTTTGCGTCGTCCCTGGCCTTCTTGCCCGCGTCGTCTTTGCCCTTGCCCTTGGCATCCTTGCCCTTCGCGTCCTTGCCCTTCCCGCCAGCAGCTGTGTTGTTACCTGCTGCCGCAGGAGGGGGAGGTGGTGCGCCAACAGCTAGGGGAGCGAGAGGTTGAGGGGCAGCGGCGGCGGCCTCGCCTCCAGGAGGGGGCGGTGGCGGACCTCCATCGGCAGGCGGTGGCGGAGAACCTCCATCAGGGGGCGGCGGCGGACCCCCTTCGGGAGGAGGAGGCGGCGGCCCACCTTCAGGGGGAGGTGGTGGTGCTGCGGCATCAGGAGGAGGAGGAGGAGGACCTCCGTCAGGGGGTGGCGGTGGCCCTCCATCGGGGGGAGGAGGCGGCGCTGCGCCGTTGGGAGGGGGAGGGGGAGGTGCTCCGTCAGCGGGTGGTGGCGGCGGCGGCGCTCCGTCGGCCGAAGGCGGTGGTGGTGGTGCTCCATCAGCCGGAGGAGGCGGCGGGGGTGCTCCATCAGCAGGAGGAGGCGGAGGAGGAGCCCCGTCTGCTGGGGGAGGCGGAGGAGGAGCCCCGTCTGCGGGGGGAGGAGGGGGAGGAGCAGCATTCGGATCGGGAGGAGGCGGCGCTGCTCCATTTGCAGGAGGAGGCGGCGCTGCTCCATTTTCGGGAGGAGGCGGCGGCGCTCCGTTCGCTGGAGGGGGAGGAGGAGCGGCATTCGCATCAGGGGGTGGCGGAGGAGGAGCTTCGTTGGCCGGAGGAGGTGCTGCCTCGTTGGCTGGAGGAGGTGCTTCGGCGTTCGGAGCCGGAGCGTTGGCGCCTTCGGCAGCGAGAGGAGCGATTTGCGGAGCCGTCCCGGCCCCTGTTGAGAATAGTTAGTCACGAGGCCAAAGTGATATCACCAAAGAATTGCGGCCAGTTCAAGACTTACCCTGCGTCGTGCCGCCGCTGTTCAATGCAGAGAGAATGGCGTTGATGTCCATCCTCTGAACCAGGTTCCTCACGTCAAAGTGCCGCGCCTTCTCCGAGCCGGTATCCAAAGCCCGCTTTGCATTCCTCGAGGACTCGGGGGTTCGGGCGTCGTAATTGGCGGTTACCGCGGCGTTGAACAGCAACGCCGCCACGGCGGCTTGCCGCCATGAGAGAGTGGGAGTCATGCTATGTCGTGGGGACTTTCCAGTTGTCGAACCCGTTGAAAGGAGAGAATGAGAACACGCTAATTCTGAGGCATCAAGCCGTTCAGAATGTAAACTGACAATGAACGAGAAGTCGAGAAATAGAAGAACCTACGCAGTAGGCTTCTTAAGAATAAAAGAAAGAACGAATTGAGAACACAGGATGGAGAGAGATTTCCGAGACACAAGGCTGAGAAGGGATGAAAGACCTCAGTCTAGATATAGCATCGCTCCGGCCCGGCGGCTGTGACTGCGAAAGAGAGAGGATCCACCGGTTCAGTCGGCTGAGATGCGTCGTTGGCCTTGTCGGACTATCACAGCGGTAGGACGTCAACCCATCCCGGACGGCATCGCGTGCAAGGGCCCGTTTGAGAAAAGGACGAGCAAGAGAGAGCAGGGAAGGCACGACGACAGAAACCCTTGCAGGACCGAGTCTGAGGCACCTGGGTGGAATCTGATAGACGTCTGGGCGTCCGGAAAGGAGAGAAAGGCGTTCGCGGTGAGTCGACCGGGAGTTGAAGGGTCGAAGAGAGACACGATGGGACGGCAATGTGGACTCGCTGGCTTCTACGGGCAGATTCTGGCAAAAGACCCCCGCGGGTGTGGAGAGAAAAAAACAGGCAGAGAGGCAAAAAGCCCGGGCGAGGGAGACCGCGCTGGGACAAGCTTCGAGCAGCATGCAGGTCCAAAATTAGTTACAGCAGAAAGTCCAGACGATCCGGACTTGCGACTGGGCGTGCTGATGTGATGCTCGAAGGAGATCGCCAAGGCGGCATCATCCCAGTAAGTCCAAGAGCCCCACAGCACAGACTTACGCCGATAAGGCCCAAGGCTACGAAGACAAGCTTAATCATGCCATCTTTCTCTCTCGCAGGCCGCCGGGATGGGTGTTTAAGTCATGTCTCGTGGATGTTGTGGAACGGAAAAGGCGCCATTGTCTCAAAACAAGGTGTGCGGGGGTCTCTCGTGTCCGTAATGCTCGACAAGATAGTTGCGCTAATGGGATGAGGACGGAGAATCGTGGCATGGGTGGGCTGGGGGCGAAATGGAAGAACAGGCAGAATGTGGGTTGGGCAGGGAACGGCCCCGTGTCTTGGAGGGCGGTTCCGAGAGGAACACCCTCGGGCAAAGAATCACGGTGACTTGCAGCTCTGGAGTGAGGGCTGGATAGAGACCGTGCAGTTGCAGCGCTGATGACAGAAAGATGTGTACAGATGGGAAGAAGGGAAGTTGGCTGGAGAAGGAACCGTTTCAGACGCGGAGACAGGGCTACCCGGAATAGCCTCAATCTGCAGAGAGCGGGCAGCGGCCCTCGCGAGTGGCTGAACATGTTGTCACATCAAGTCCCAGATGTGTGCCAAGAGGGGGTGACATCGTGCAGCAATGAACCTGGGAAAGAAGAAAACATTATCGGACGAAAGCGGTCGACAAACCTGTTTCACCCTATTTCCTTCTTGGTAGCAATTACCACGCTATCACTGCTCAGCTTGAGTTGTGCGAGACACTGTTAAGGATGTATCAGATGGATCAGAAGGGGGGCCACACGGATCGTCTCACACCCCCAAGAGCCACACGTCTGGAACAGGAACTCTGAGAAGCCGAATACTCCAGAGTCAGGATACCAGCCTGATTCTTGTGATTGCTGCTCATCTGAAAACATCAGTCTATCGATTCTGCATGCCATCAACTCCCCATCCATCATACCCTCTCGCAGCTTACAATACAGAGTTTAGAGGTGACGAACGATGACAAAATCTTGAATCGTGCAGACCCGACAGATTGGCCGTCTTCTGAACTTGTATCATACCCAAAATCACGCTAGTAACATTAAGATTTCACGATGTTTCTTCTCTCCCAGAATTCAACGTGTCCGCTATTCTCCAGTGCGGCCGCAGGTTCGTAGCAGAGTCAGGCGCAAGTTACAGAGCTCCGCAGACAATGAGTGATTTTCTTCCCCAGAATCGAGAGTCCGCGCTGTAAAACACTTGGAATGCTTCATCAGCGATCTTCTGGAACGACAAGACGGGTAACTGTCCATCAACGGGATCCTCCCGCCGAATCCCTGAGACCAGTATTGGCAACTGGACCGGGCGGGCGATCTATGGGCTTGGTAGTGTTTGTCATGGTCACATGAGGTGACTGATGCGCGGACAGATTGCCCTCATCCTTGTCAGCCATGGAATGCTTGATTCGGGAACCTGGTTTCTTCTCACACGCGCACCGTCGAAGATCGCCACAGCCACTCGAGATGTGTTAGATGTGTAAGGCGATCGCCCCCACGTTTCTCTCTTTCAATCCTTGAGCGATTTATTCGCGCGTGTAGGATCTACGACGCGATGCCACGCTAGAGGGCGAGATGCGTTCATCGCGGAACGACAAGGAGAGTGTCAATCGACGACATCAGGACAAATATGAAGCGACAAGCCGCCAAGAATCGATGGCCAGACGACTAGCGGTGTCATCGAGCAGCGAGTGGATTGGCAGAGTATGATCGAAAGGTCGAGATGTCGCAAGTCGTTGTAAAAGCTTCAAACTTATGACTACAGAAACACGAATGAAGCAACACGGTTTGTTTGGCTGCGGTTAGACATTCTAGCGATACTACTTGATGCCTGCAAGGCGTTGTCATGCTAGTGTCAGCCTCGGACAGCTTTAACTACAGTGCTCTACCCGAATATAGACAAGGATACCGGAATGATCCAGCTAGGTTATTTGAATTTCATCGAGAGCTTCGACGGAGTTGCCACGAGGGGATGTAAAGGGGAAGTCCCCACAAAACTCCGATCCCCGGCTTCCCTCACCTGCTTTGAATGTGGCCTTTACACACCGGCGAAGAACCAAGAGACTATGTTGGAGCTTGTCTCTCTGAAATCAACGCTTCAGAATGTCATGTGGGATCTACAATGCGAACTAAAGACGGGTGAAAGTGAACAACGGCGCAGATGGGACGAGAAACAATGCAACAAGCATAAGACAGTCCTTGGGGCTGAGAAGAGGTTTGGGGGCGAAAACGATAACGATCATAGGTAATCTCCCCCAGTAATAACATATTTGACCATGGTATTGATGGCTTCACCTGGTCCCTTACATCGGCTAATTCCCCCCGTTCTAGTGTAGTGAGATAAGCAGTAGATCAAACCTCCCGCGATTGGTTCTGCTGCACTTTCTCTCCGAGGCCATGCTTGTTTCCATGGGTCCTCATATCGCGTTCTCGTGGCCCAGCCGGCTAGAAGACATAATCAAGCTAGCCTTACTTCCGGCTCAAACTAGGAACCGACAGGCACCACACCACATGGGAGATCAAAATGGCCGAAGCCTTGTGTCGCCTTTAACTGCTGATTAGAGAATTACTGATAATCTTTCTGAAAGCAAACAATTGACAAGCCGTGTTTGACTGAAGGCCCAGAATCGGTCGCTGAGAGAACAGACACGGCGCTAGTGCATCAAATCCGGCGAGTGCAGCTTTTTTCGACGATTTACGGCCCTGCCGCTGCCGACATGACTTATTAGCCGGGCCCGCGATGCCGGCGGTGGTGAAACCTGGTGCGAAACTTGGGGTTCTCCGCCCTGTCTCCTCCGCTCCCCATCGTCGATGGAGTTTCGTTCTCGCAATTCGAATCGGTGCGCCGCTGCCAAGCTGTGTTTTCTGGATACTCAAATAATTGTAGCAATTATATTGATCTCCGTCCGTTTGATGTGCAAATGGTGAAGGTGAAGTCGTGAGAATGATGCTCGCAATCATCACGAACAGGACCGATTCAAACATGACTCCCGCCCCACGAACTACCGAGCACGTTGGGCAGAGACTTTTACACCTCGACGTTGCGTGATCAACTTTTACAGAAAGTTAAATGCTAAAATTAGCAGCCAGCGAACATGACATTGCTATTGGCGTTTCACTCTCGGGGGATTGACACTGACAGACCTACAGACGTCCGAACATCTGAAGTCAAATTAACGCGCAGGCAGACCCTACCGCGGCTCGGCTTTGCATGGCCTACCCCTGGCGCGATCCCGCCCAGCTCGCAGAAACGAAAGAATTCAAGACAATCGAAACGGGGTGTAGCCTGCAGGGTGTCATCTGGCATAATCCGACACGTAATGTCGAGTACCGTTTGCGGTGAGTGAAAACGCTCCGGCCCTCAGAGTCTTCAGGTTTCCTCTCCATCAACGTCTGCACTAGTCAGAGCCTCGGCAACCAGCCTTTGCCATTATTCAATAGGGTACAAGTATTCCGAACCTTCCTCCCATTCATCGGACAGAATTCCGCGTTTAATAATTTACATTCGACTTGGGTTGTGGCGCCGGCGTAGAACCACGTAGATCCATTGCCTCGTGTCACGAACTTGGCTTCTCTGCGCCAAGCCTTAGCTGTTCTGACTGGATCAGCTTCCCTGCATTGACGGGAACCTATGATCAGACTATTGAATTACTGTGTGAACCCACGTGACTTTGCCCAAGCGACTAAATCTCAACCAACACTGCATCTGCCGGGGGTTTGTCAGGCTCTCCCCCGCATTACCCTGTTCCCCGGATTCAAGGTTCCCCGCAGATGTGGAAAGCTCCAACTCTAAGGACTCAGTCTGCGTCGTCCAACCACCTTCGTCCCATTACAACCTCCATCGTGATATGCTCCGACGGTTCCGCCTTGGACCCTTTATCGCCAGCTGAAAGATCAAAAGGAACAATCATGGCCGGGCGACAGCCACATGCGGCAGTGCCGATACCCGTCATGGACGACGCCGCGTCTCGTCGCGCGAAGAAGAGGGAGCTCGACCGCCGCGCGCAGCGAGCCGCTCGCGAGAGGAACCGAAACCGTATCGCCTACCTCGAGGCCACAATCCAGGCTATGAGTGAACAGGAGTCCTGCGGGCGGGTCGCTGGCCTCGTGAACCAGCTGTCTGAGGTGACGAGGCAGCGGGACGACTTGGCGAAGGTCCTCTCCTCGATCGAGACATCGATCAAAGTCCACCGGGAAGGGCAGCTGGAGGGGAACGCAGACAATCAACAGACATCGCAGCCGCTCAACGATACGACCCCTGTTAATTGTCAGCAATGGCCCACCGACCATGGCAACATCGTCGAGGACGTCGCGCTAGACGTTTTCAACCCTGGCGCCGCCTGGGACCTCCCGGTATCAGGGGAAGGAGAAGGCCATGTCCTAACCGCAGCCGCAGAGTTTCCTCGTCTCGGAAGTGATGACGGCGGCAACAGCCTGCCCGTCCAATCTGGCTTTCCTTTCACTCTGTCCGCCGGGGATCCCAATCTGGAATCTTTCCCCGAGTCGCCTCCCTACCAGGCTCCTCCCACTACCCATCTTGCCCGCAGCCTTGGTGACGATGTCATAATCCCCGAGCCGGATTCTGTCTGCGAATGCCTAGCCTCGCGACAGGACCCCTCAACTCCTTCAGCAGTTCCGACGAGGAGGAGCATCTGGCGCTGCGCCAACGAGGCCCTCGGCGGCCGTGAGTTCCTCTCCCGCGAGGCTCTGGCCGCCGAGGATGAGATGAGCGAGGACATTCCCGTACGCGTCGTTCTTGAGGGCTGGGACGCCGTCGAACGTTCGGGCGGATTACCGCCCTTGTGGAAGAAGCTCCGGCGAACCGATAGCCTGCAGTTCCGCGGCTGCCCGGATGCCGAGCGTCTAGCGATCCTGAGACTCATGCATCGTCTCCTCCGGTATCAGGCAGAACCCACGGTAGAGCAGTGTGCCAAACTGCCCGCCTGGTACCTCAGTAGGTACGTTCAGTCCGGATCTGATAGTTGGGCAGTCTAAGGGATCTGGATGTTTGTGTGATCTAACGAGCGCGACGTAGGCCATCACAAACGCTGCCGCACTCCTCGGCGATAGACTTTTTCGTCTGGTAAGTCATTGAGTGATAAACACGAAAGAGCTCGGGACACGGTTCATGCGTCGTTGGGAAACACGCTAACTTCGTCCCGTCTGGGGTTTGCGTTTAAAAATAGGCCTGGTGTCCGGGAGCGCTTCGTTTTTTCGCAGCACCAGTACTGCTCGAACCTCTTCTGGAAGGTGTTTGCCGAGGGGTTCCGGATCGCGTGGCCGTTTGAGTTCCGCGATTGCTACAGGCGAAACATCTTGACGGGTCGATACTCCGTCTCGCCAGAGTTCGACGACAGGATCGCCGACATCAACTCCTGGACCATGTCGGCAGACTTCTTCGGCCACTTTCCCGAGATGTACGCCGATATCCCGGCGTATCAAGAAGTTCCAAGGTCTCTGGGGTGGAGGGAGGGCAGGTCGTTGGGAACAACATCGCGAAGAGTCAGGCGTGGGGGGACAGAGCTTAGCAGTTCGCCGCGTAGTAGGAGGACTTCTGGTGTGGACATGATGTCTTTGTCGACGTTTCAAGGCTGGACATCGCCCGACATCGTACAGTCTAGCGTAATACGGCCAACATCTTGACTTTCGACCCTGTTTGCTTACATGATCTGAACGATTCAGAAAGGCGTAACAACACCCGGTAGCGTGTTGAAGCTTAATCAAAAGACCTTGTTATTCGATCAAATCAGAGTGAACTCAACTAGATCGTTCCTACTCAGAGTCAACACAAGTGAAACTACTAGCGTCCTTTACATCTCCGTGGCCGTTGTAGCCAAGAGACTTGGGATACGGACACAGGTTTCGAGTCGTGTTGACCCCATCTCGAGTCGTGCTTGCAAAGAGCGTATCCGGCACCTTGCCCTCTTCGACCCAGTCCACCAGCACCGCGAGCGGCTTGACCGGCACCGGTCCATACCCGCCGCTGCAGTGTCCCGCCCCGGGCGCAAGAAACACGCGGTAAAACTCGCCCAGAGCCTCGGCGCCGCCTATCTTCTCGCGAAGCTTGTTCCAGTACAGCGTCGTTCCCGGGTGCGTGATGAGGGGGTCCGCCATGCCGTGCCACGTCAGCAACTTGCCGCCGGCGTCCCTGAAGGCCGTGAGATCAGGGTTTGCCGTGCCCAGAGGCTGTGTGAACTTGGCAACCGACTCGTTGAATATGTCCTCGAACTCGGCAAAGGTCAGGGACGCCGTGTCGAGGTCCGGGTCTTGGGCGACAAAATAACGCATCCACGCCTCGGCGGGGAAAAAGGGGACGGCAACGGTGCTTCCGTTCTCGGTCCGCGTGTTAGCGAGGCCGCTGAAGGGCGCGCCAGGGGGGTTGCCATACCACAAGAACTCTCCCGCTGTTGTCCTGGCGCCCTGCAGAGTCTTTGCCACGACCTCCGCATGGTTATCGGAGATGTTCACCGTTCCGCCAACATCACTGCATACGATCTCTTCGCCAACCAGCTTACTGGTGTTGAAGTCGCACTTCTCCGGTGCGGAGATCAGGCCGTCGGTCGCCCCGTCTAGGGGATCGCACTCGGCAATGATGGCCTCCAAATACCTCGCGAAGACACATTGGGGCGGTGCCACGATGTTGCCCATCACGACAGAGGGCCAGAAGTCGCCAGGCGAGACCTCGGGGGTGTTGATCGCGGGAGCGTTAGCCAGAATACCGTCAAAGTCTTCGGGACTATACTGCGCCGCGAAGTATCCCTGCCGGCCGCCTTGAGAGCAGCCGCTGTAGTACGAGTGGCGAGCCTCGATGCCGTAGAATGTCTTTGCAGCCGCCTTCCCAATAACAGCCATCTCGTGGATAGACCGGGTCGCGAAGTTCTCGATCAGCGCCGTGTTGATGCTCCCGTCCGGGTTGAGAGCCCACCGGCCCGAGTTGGGGTCGATGGTGTTGTCTAGTGTCAGACCTGCGTCCGTAGAACCGGCGGCGTAGCCCTTGGAGACCGGGTCGGTCATCGCGGAGGCGAAGGTCCCTGCAGCAAGGCCACCGCCGCCCGTTGCAAGGAACCGGCCGTTCCAGTTGTCGAGGGGGAGCCATATGCTCACGTAGACGACATCGTTTGCTCCTTGGTGAGTGAGGCTTAGAGTGAAGTTGCAAAAGTTGGCTCCTGCAGCTGACGGATTTGACGGGAGGGTGTAGTTGTGAACCTCGAAGCTCTCCGAGTGCGTCACGTCGAAGCCGTCGAAGATAGGGATCGAGAGTTTATCGCAGGCTAGGTGAAATATTCTCTGCGACTCAGGCGGTGGTGCCGGAATACATAGGACCGTTTGGCCTACGAAAGTCAGGAAGAGACTCAGAAACATCGCGACAACTTGTGAGCAGGCATGTTGTGTCCCATAAACCGGGTTTCCATCCAGTATCTGTATGATGGTACCTTGGTCGGTATTTAATCATCAACCTTTTTCGCCGACATCGCGATGCCACGCCCTGTTGTCCCGCGACCGAGTGGAGTGTGGTAACATTGCGAGGGGGGCTCACCATGGGTGCCAGCAACATCACGCTGCTCACCGGCATAGAAAGACCCAATAATGTCTTCTCGCTGGCAATTCGGAGGGGTTTCAAAGAGCTGTCCTGACGAGGCAGCTCTCCACGCGAGACCCTTCACCAGACAAGCCCAGGAGCTTGAAGTTCGCAGCAGGCTTCTCATGATTGGGCCGACACATTAATGGGTCTGTTCTGGATAGCCCTTCTCAAAGACTTGGCCTTCGTTGATTGCCGTAAATCTGCCGGTTAATGGGGGGCCCCGCGTTGGCGAGCGGAGAGGGGGGAGGGGAACTGACACATGGCGCCAGAGTCGAGAAAACCATGACTCTGGCGCTCTGACTCAGTGGCTCCTGCAGGAATCCACTTCAATGAGTTGCGTCCAACGAGTTATCGTTCTCCCGGGGCTCCCGGGGAGGATCACACAGGAGTTCACAGCGGACGGGCTTCAGTTCTCCTTTCCCCCACACTACCCCGGATTACCCCGCATATTGTTCGCCTCTCTGTGTCTTCCCCGGAGCAGCATCACTGGTGAAATGGGAATCAATTGCCGCCTGTTTGGCTTGTTCATGGGTTCTAGCCCTGCAGGCTGGCGCCGGAAACATGTCATGATGAGATCTCGGTTGCAGAGGGAGCCCTTGGCGTATGCCGCTCAACCCTCTGGTAGACCACCCCCTGTGGGTTATTTAAAGAGAAGGATCGGCAGACTAGAGTTGAAGAAACCCAAGAAAGACGAGTCCTGAACCTCTGACCGTGTCTTTTGTACCCGTGATCGTGAAGTCTGAGCTCTGTTGAGAAGCCGGAATTATGGCAGAAATGGCAACCTCGAGCGACTTCCGCCGGGCTGACGAGGAGTCCGGCAACTATGTTATCGACGAGAAGGTCAACGATGCAGCCCACGTCGAAGATGCAAAGAAAAAGAATATGGACATTTCATGCGGGCTGAGCCCGGCGGAGCAAAAGAAGGTCATGTCAGTATTCGTGCAGACATCGACATTGACCGTCAAACAGGCTAACAGCAAGCTCCAGCCGTCGCATTGACTTGAGACTACTCCCGATCCTCGGCATCATGTACTCCATCTCGCTCATCGACCGCACGAATCTCGGACTAGCCCTAGTCGCCGGCATGCAAGAGGACTTGGGACTCGCCGTGGGAAACAGGTATACCGTCATCGTGATGGTCTTCTTCGTCGCGTACATGTAAGTGACACCGCTATGGGGCTTTTGGTCGTTTGAAGGACCTTGGCTAAACTTCAACCAGCCTCTTTGAGATTCCGAGCGTAGGCCATTCTTGTTACGGCCTTCTACTATTGATATTCTGACCTACCTTGATTTGCAGAATCTCATTCTCCCCAGGGCTGGTCCCGCCAACTGGCTCTCTTTTCTCGGTGTTGGCTTTGGTGCTGTCCTCATCGGCATGGGCTTCACCAAGCACTGGGGTACGATGGCCCTCTGCCGAGCGCTTCTTGGAGTCTTGGAAGCGGGCTTCCTTCCCGGTAGGTGCATTATCTTGACATTGTCGGTTCTCGATTCTCGTGTCCTAACAAAGCACGTGTGTTCTACAGGCTGCACGTATCTCATCACCTGTTGGTATACCCGCTTCGAAGTCGGCAAGCGGCTTTCCGGCTTCTGGATCTTGTCGGTCCTCGCCAGCGGCTTCTCTGCTATCTTCGCCTACGTTCTCACCCTCCTCCGAGGCAAAGGCGGCCTCAACGGCTGGAGTTGTAAGGATTTGCGCCCTTCTTGACAGTTGGCCAAGCTGACCCATAATCAAAGGGATCTTCATCATCGAAGGCGCCATCACCATCGGCGTCTGCGGCCTAGGCCGCTTCATCATCATCGACTTCCCCACCCAGGCAGGCAAGTTCCTCAAACCCGCTGAGCAGGAGTTCGTTCTCGCACGCATCAATCAAGACCGCGGCGACGCCGAGGAGGATCGCGTCGACGCTCCTACGATCATGCGCCACCTCGGGGACTGGCGGCTTTACTTTTGGGCCTTCAACCTGATGGCCTCGACGCTGCCAGGTTATGCCTACTCGTACTTCCTGCCGGTGATCCTCCGCAATGGCATGGGCTTTAGCAGCACCGAGGCCCAGCTGCTATCAGCGCCTCCGTACGTGCTAGCCGCTATCGTCGCGTACATTTCAGGCTGGCTTGGCGACCGGTACAAGATCCGAGGGCCCATCGTCGCGGCGCACCAGGCTATCACGGCCGTGGGTATGCTGGTTACCGTGTACGGGAAGGCGAACGGAGCGCGATACTTTGGAGCTTTCCTTGGTACGTCTGCTTCAGACCAATGAGTCTGGTAATTTTGCTGACGGATGAGGAAAGGAATCGGGTTCCTGCAGTTCTGCGTCCCTGGGGTACTCACCTTCCAGGCCAACAACATCACGTCTCACTCGAAGCGAGCCGTCGCCTCAGCGACCTGCCTCATCGGCGGTGGGGTCGGTGGCATCATTGCAAGCACAGCTTTTATGTCTCAAGAAAGCCCACACTACACGGTAAGTCGGCCTCGATTCCGCGGGCCTCTGATTCTTTACTCTAATACTTCCAGACCGGCGTGTGGACGACCTTTGCTATTTCCATGGTCAGTATTGTCATGATAATCATCATGGATATTCACCTCTGGCGCTGCAACAAGGCTGCAAAGGCGGGACGGCGACGGAATGAGGGCATGGAGAATTGGTATTATACCCTGTGAGAAGTTACCAGGCCAGCACCGTAGGAAATACCAATACCTAGAGGAGAAATAAGTTCAAGTATGTTCACTATGGATTCAAATTCAAAAGCCCTATGGGTGCGTGGATCTCCCCATCTTAATCTTGGATTGCAACGGAACATGACGTGCCTTAAAGGTCCGGCGTCAGCCCGGGAGCAAGGGCCCGCATCGGTCCCATATCGGCCCCACACCATCCGGCGGCCCTCTCGATCCCGTCACTCGCCGATACGCTGATGCCAGTTCGCTTGCACGTTTCTGTCTTTCTATTTTCGAATCAACGTCATCGATTAATGTATGCCCTCTTTCCATGCAGCATGCGCGCGCCAACATGACTCTGAGCTCTTCGCAGGCATTTCATCATCGCTCCCATCTATATTTCTTGCGAACGTAAGCCAAACCGTCTCGAGCCTCGCCCCTGTTTGGGAAACACAGGCCCGTGTGATGCTGAGAGACACATCTTGACCTCCGTCAGTGCCAACTCAACCCCGCCAGGGCCTGGCCCGATGTCATGGCCGAGTCCTCATTCTCTTCTTCTTCGCAACCCTGCCTTTTGGAATCTTCTGCTCCCTAAGCATCCGTATACAGCTCGCTTCTCGAGACTCCCGGGCCAACCTCCTGTGAGATATTAGCGGCTTTTCCCCGTGAAAAAATTACGGTGTCGACTTGCAATCGTTGATGAAGCTCAGCTGGCGTTGGTTCTACATCCTCGACGGCAGAATCCGTCGCGCTTCGATCTGTTGCGGCTTCCAGCGGCCCCTCTCTGACAGTGATTGTTCCTTCTCTTGATATTGCATCCGCTGTGGGTGGAGGTTGCGTCTCATTTGGGGCGATAGGAGCTGTCGAAGGAGGTTGGGCTGGGATGGGATCTTCTTGCGGGCTAGCTTCTCCTTTTTCCCCGAAATTCGTTTCGATCGCAACCGGGTTGTTCTGGTCCTCCTCCTCCAGGGGTGATACGATAGCGTCCATATTGCTCTGTTTCTCTACTTCATCCTCTCGGAGCTTCTCCCGATTCTGGTATGCCTCGAACTCGTCCGGGTCTGTCGATGCGAGATACCGTTCCATGGCATGCGACAAAACTGGCTCCGTCGGTTTGCAGGGAGCTTCTAGAGGCGATCTACTTCGTTTCTGGCCACGGAGAACCCCTACATGGCTTCTTTCGCCGCCCATCAACGAGCCTCCGCACTCGAACTTCTCTTGACCCTCCTCCACGAGTTCGCAACCCGTTTTCCGCTCGTCATTCCGGGAACATGCCACGCGAGGCTCCAGCGGGCGGTCAGGTGGCAGAGTTAGTAACGGACTCCTCGTGCATGGAATCTCTGGCGTCTTCGGCCTCGTATCGTCTATCGTCGTGGTTCGTTTCATCGCTATTGCCGGAGTGTCGTATTCGGGCATGGCTTTGCTTCTTGCGAGCAGCGACTCTGGGGATGGGGCGCCCGACCGGCGAAAGCTCTCTTCGTTTGTTCTGGAAGACGATCAGGGGATCCTCAGTTCAGGGACGACAAACAACATACGTGAATTGAGAAGGTCCAGTGTCCTTCAGGTCTGCACCGACGCTGGACCCATCGAGAGATCGGCCGTCGGAGCGATGGCAGCCCGTCTCATCATCTTCGACATCAGCCCCGATGCCCCTGCGGCCGACGCCCTTGGGATTTGGCGTCAGGTCCACGGTCGTCGAGGCCATGCTGTCCAGGACGCAAGACAATAAAGGCGACTAGAACTTGCGGCGGACAATAAAGGCGCCTGGCTTGGAGGTCGATCGACAGCCCGACGGAAGGGCTGACCTCCCTCCCCAAGACAGCTCAACAAGCGAGAACACAAAAAAGGGGAAAAGAAACAACCACCAAGAGCTGAGAAATTCTTGTGGAACGGGAGGAGGAGGAGGGTTAAGACAGTCGTCCCCTCTTGTGCTCTTCACCAAGGACTCCCGAGTCCGCGGAACGCGCAAGCAAGGCGTACCACGCACAGGTCCGGGGGAGGGGGGGGGGGGGGCGGGCTCCAAACCGCTCCCCTGGGTCTCTCGAGTTATTTTCCCACCTCCCGACGTCAGGGAGGGAGCGAGGGCGCCTGCAAGGGTAAAAGAAACGACGCCAGCGAGGGAAGTAGGTGGCCACGGGACACAGGTAAAGGGGGAAAAGGAAGAAAGTGTCCTTCATCTGCCATCCGGTGAGAGCCTCCTGCAGCTCCCGGTAAGACATTATGATACGACGGTGTGGGTAGCCCCCCAAGTTCCGGCATTTTGGGACCAATTGTTCGGCGGCAAGCTGCATGTCCTGCTCCCTGTAACCTGCATCGCGGAAGCGCGGAGGCAGAACTAGACCTGGGCCCCCCCTGTCCCTCGAACATTTCTTTTCTTTTCATGGCGAGCATCCAATCCATTTGAATGGGCACGCAGTAGGGCGTGCCTCATCTGCTAGAGCGTCTCTAAACTGATTGAAGTGGGCGATTGATAGTTTGGAACGCGCATTCTCACTGTCAGTTATCACATGGATTGACCTGTCCCAGAGAGTGAGAGATTCCTCGAGTCTTTGCACGCCACTACTGTCTTCAAAATTCACCTCGATATATCAAAGGTCTCGAGGCCCGAGACCGCGGGACGCGTAACATCGAGATTTGGAACAGGTGTGTCACATTGCAGACAATCACTTACCGCTCCTGGAGGAACATGCATCCATCACAACGCACGCTCATGACAAGTCATTGTCAACTACCTAATCTGGGTCTCACACAATCGTTGGTCATCGGGACCTGACCGCGTCGTCGTTCATAGATACATCTGGTGCGTGTACTCACACCGGTGGGGAAGACCAGGATTCCATTCCCCAAGGATCCTCCCTCGTGCCGTCGCGCGCCCGCTCCTCCGAACCATCCAGCTGGGTCACCGAAATTTGATGTTGGCACACTTTTGTCCCCTGTGACCTCAATTCTGCGCTGGTGGTTGCCTCGTCTGGATTGGGGTGTTTGCTCCGACTGATCCATGCTCACGCCGTACCTCGACCTGAAGGTCACCCTCTCACCGTCTTTCCGTGTTTGCAGCCACCTCATCTCTTCCCTTCAACCTCCTTCAATCGTCGCATATGCCAGTGGCGTCTCAAGAGTAGTGCTCCGATGGGCCTTTTGACGCGGTCAACAACACAGTCCCGCCCCGGCAAGTCAAAATTCACTTACAGATACAGCACGCGCATCACGCCAACCGCGATCCCGCTGCTCAGAGACGACTCGCACCGGACCCTCGGCTTCCCCCTGAGGTCCTCGCAGGACCCCTCCTGGGTAGCCAGCACACAAGTGACAATCACGAACACGCCTGTCGCAAACGCCTCGACGCACACGACGCCGACGAACACGTACCAGTACGCGTTGCGAAGGAAGAAGCATAGGCAGACTAGCAGCACGAAGCCGAGGGAGAACTCCACCGTAACCAATACCATGCTCGCAAACCTGTCTCGATGTGTCAGGCTGTCCCCGAGGACCTCTTGGCGCGTCGATATGGAGGCTGGGAGGACTTACAACCCGTTTCTCGCCAGCTCCCCCGTCCCGGAGACCCTTTCAAGCCCGTCTTTGGCAAAGGCGGAGAAGAAGACGACCTGGAACTCGAGAACGAAGACGACGAAGTACAAAGTACAAAGTCCCAGGAGGTGGCAAACCCACCGGCGTCGTGTCTGTTCCCGGAGTTGCTGCTCGCCTCTTGTAGAACGCGTTTCGGGGTCAAAGGGAGCCAGGTCTCTTCCTCGCAGTTCTTCCGATAAGATCTTCGAGGGCCCTTGGTCATTCTTTTCGTCCAAGGACGGCGCCGATGCAACCCCGATGTCTTCGTCCTTGCCGCTCCATTTATCCTCCGACGCATTCGCGTACCCGACATGGATGGTGCTATCCGACCCCGAGTCCCAATCCTTCTCCTTCTCCATGAGGGTGAATTTTTCGTAGCAGAGGACGTCGGAAACAATTTCGAGCAGTTTGAGTTGGTTCTTGATTGATGAAAGCTGCCGGCCTCGAGGTATCACATATGTCGACTTGGGAGCCCACGACGGTACATGTAGGGGGGATGTTTCTAACAGTTATGGCGAACAGGATCTCGAACGATTGAGCAAAGAGGCGGCAACAATCTCTTCAATGAGCCTTGACGTACTGCATGCATTCATATCTTGGACGGTGAATGGGGTCAGCAGATGCCCCCTTCAGCTGCCAAGCGAAATTCCGCCTCACTGCACAAGAAACAGACTAGTCGTTGTCTTGCCCTGCCAGACTTCTGGTTGGCCAGGTGTTGCACACAGCCATCTTGGGCTCTCTTCGGTCATCCAAGGCATAATTTGCGAGCGTTTGCGTCTTGTAAATATTGCATACCGAAGCAATCAGCCCTTCCAGCATGTCGAGCGCGTCAAGCATTCAACACATCCAGCGGAAACTTGTTCGCCAATTCCTGATACCCAGCCACGTTCGGATGCAGGTGATCACCACTATCGAACCGCGGCCTCAACCTGTCCCCCTCGCTGACGAACGCCGCCAAGTCGACCGTCCGATCGAACGTTCCGCTCTCCAGAATCCACTTGTTGACCCTCTGCCGCGTCTGCTCCCTCACCGGGCTCGAGTACGGCTGCCCACTTCCCCCGAACGGCGTTATCGTCGCGCCGATCGTCACCAGCTTGGCCTTCTTGCAGTCCTTGACAATCTTCTTGTAAGCGTCGATCAGCTCGTCGCCGATGCGCTGCTGCGTGCCGGGGTCCGCCGCGCTGATGTCGATGTCGTTGACGCCCTCGAAGACGAGGACGTACTTCGCCCCCTGTTGAGCGATGTCATCACGCTTGTACCGCGTGACGAGCGGTGGTCCCAGGCCACCCATGAGAACTGCGTTTCCGCCCGCGCCTTGGTTGGCAACGGCGATGTTGTCCATGCCCTCTTTCTGCAGCCGGGCGAAAAGGAGATCGGGCCAGCTTGAAGCTTATTAGCGATGTCCACTGGACAGGCTCGAGGTCAACATTACCGATTGTTCTTGTCGTCGTCGCTGCCTCGCCCGTCAGAGATGCTATTCCCAAGAACCACGAGCGCGGAACCGTTTCTTGGCGCCCATGCCTCGATCGCGCTGGCGAAGTACCAGTGCGTCGTGCTCGCCCCTGCGAGTGACGATTCATTCACCCGGTTCCCAGCCTGCATCCACGTCGTCGTGTGGCTCCCGGGATGCCCCGTGATCATGGCTCCGGACTGGCCTTTCTCGGAGTACAAGCTCAGCGCGGCATTCGTCCGGGCCGCGAGCTGGAAGTCGAGCGGGTCCGAATAAGCGACGGCGCCCTGCTTGACGATCACCGACTGCGAGCCTGAGAACGTCAGCCCCTTGAGCGTCTTCTCATCGATTCCGGGTACTCCAGCGGCCCCGTCGCGGGTCAGCGCGATAGAAGCGGCCGTGATGGGGAGGTCAGAGCTGCCAAAGGCGTTGGAGAGTTGCACACGGACGCGGGAGGCGCCGATGGAGCTGTGGAAGGTTTGGCGGATAGTAGCGTCGCGGAAATGAGTGTTTCTATCGCTCTGGCTCTGTCAGACTCCCGCAGTACAAGATGGACGCATAAGTTCTCACGAATGGCGGAGGTGGGAGGTTGCCATCATCGACTTCTTGGGGAACAGAGGTCCACGTTACCACCCAGTGATTTCCATCGTCTTGTCTGCTTTCGAGTAGTTCAGCTGTGGGGAAAGAGATGACGGCTGTTGCCCAGTGCAGGACGAGAGGTGATTGTTTTTTCATGGTTATTCTGAGTTCAAGCTTGAACAGCTACCTAGCCCAGCTTCTTGATTTCGTGTTATTGATTGACTACATCAAAATCTCGTCATATTCTCTACATTTTGTAGTGCAGTGGGCCTTTTATTATGCTCCCCGCCCAAGAAGGTCGTCCGAACGTCTATCGCCCGGACCATTCCGCATCACCTTCGGCCACATCATGACCTGACGCCGTACTCGTTCCCGCGCCTAATTCTGACCGCATAGCCGCAATGCCGCTATTTCTCAATGCTAGGCGGGGTAATGCGACGCAAACGGGGAATATTCGCCGTTGTTCTCTGATAATCTTCGGCACCCGTCCATGCGATGTGCGCGCTTGCATACACGTATGGCATCTCATCGTCTCCGTTGTTCTGGCCGCCAGTCGGACTCTCTCAACCTCCCGTAAAACACCCACGGCTTCGTCAGATCTCAAAAATTGATTACTTGAATCGGCTTTAATTTGATGTTCCTTTCGATCCACTTCCTAGTGGTAACATTGACGTTGGAGTTTGGCTCGCGCTATCAAGATGGCACTTGACTGGACCACCTGAAGCTAGCAGTAAGTCAGACTCATCATGTTCGATGATTTCTCCAGAGACTGGGCGTCTCTAACAACCTGCAAAACATACCAAACTCGATCTTAACGCGTCGTTCCCGGTCTGTCGAGGGGCTCTCTGTTTTGCGCCCCGACTCGTCTCTTCCAAAAATGGAAGATTCCAGCCCCGCCGTTGCCGTGGTATTGAGAGCATCCTGACCCAGAGTCTTTGTGAAGGTACCAAACACTGCATCGGGAAGACTTCGTGTGAGTCATAGGCCAGGATCTAAAGCATGATAAGACTGGCGGGTTCTTGGACATCGGGAAAAGTTGCCTGACTCTCGATACAAAAGACCTTATTACAGCTGCAGCCAAGGTCTCGGCCAGTAAAGGCGGCGCCGATAGGAAAGGCCTTGCTCGCGGTGGAACTGTTGGTTGTACCGACGATTGAGATCATCTTGCAGTCTGGGCGGGCTGTTGCCTAAACGTTGACCGGGGTTGGCTGAGAACCAACACCATTGCGAAGAGTTTCCGAAACGGGAAGCTCACTTACGCGCGACATCCCGAGCTGTCTTGATGGCCGAGACGAAAACACTTAAATGGAGCCTCCGTTGAGATGAATCTTGAGTGTACGTAGTGAGCGAACAATCACAAAGACGTCAGGCATTTTACTTATTCGCGAGCATCATTCATCAGCTCAACATCATGGCCGCCACATCTTCCTCAGACGAATATGACCAATTCATCAAAGACCTGCTTCTCAGGGAGTTCGGTCGCGAGGTACGTTTGCCAAGTTGGGAATACCTCAGCATTAGAGACTAACACACAAAGACTATTGCTATCGATCCCATCCGCCATCACAATGCTCGTGTCTATGGGATAACAGTTGGCGAAGCTGGGCCGGACTCACCCGGTCTCCGAGCCCAGCCCGGTGTCTCGCCTCTGCCTCCCAGTACCACGAAGCTTATCATCCGCTTCTCCGACCCGGCCTCTATGCTGAACGAGGACATCCGCGTCCAGAACGAGGTCGCCGTCATGTCCCTAGCAAGACAAGCCCTGAAGCTTCTCGACGAATCCCTCGTCCCTCTCGTTTATGGCTGGAGCCCGTTCTCCGAGGGCAAGGGCTGGACCCTCATCGAGTTCAAGCAAGGTGTCCCGCTGGGCGACAAGTTCCCCAGTCTCGATGCGGACGGCAAACGGGCCGTGCTGCGACAGATTGCGCAGATCTTCCAGCGCATCCAGTCGTTCGAGCTGCCAAAGTCGATCAAGACCTTTGGGGGCCTCAACTTCGCCGAGGACGGCACGATCGTCGGCGGCAAGACTCCCATCGCGGGCGGGGGTCCTTGCAACACGCTCACGGAGCTCTACGCGGAGTACTTCCAGACCCAGATGGCCTTCGCGGATAAGTGCGACATCGTCCAGGGCTGGAAGGACTCGGGCCTGAGGGCCAGGCTGGACTGGTTCGGCGCGGAGCGTCTGAGGGATCTCGTCAGCCAGGTCGACGCTCGTCTGACCCTGGTTCACGGAGACTTTGGTGAGTGAATGACATCTCGGCGTCAAAGACCTGCAACAAACTGACCGTCCCGTTTCTCAGACGGCAACAACATCTTGTTCGACGAGGCCACCAACAAGATTACGGCCCTTCTGGACTACGACTTCGGCCACATCGGCTCCCAGGCCGACGAGTACTTCTACTCCTTCTGCAGCATCCACGGCCTGCTGATCCCTCCCTTCATCCCCGACCCAGACGAAGAACGCCTCCGCGAGTGCCTCCTGCACGGGTTCAGCAGCGAGGATGCAGAGAGGAAGTCAGAGTCTCACAACTGGGCGACCGCCTTCGCGAGAGACGAAGAGTTTAAAAAAGCTGGGGTTGAGAGGCCCGCTGACATCAAGGGCATCGATCAGCTTTCCTCCGTCTTTTGGTTCATTCAAAACATCAGCCCGCCCATGTTGTTCTTGGAGAGATGGAGGGCCAAGGCGACCCCTGAACGCATCGCGATGGTCATGGGGATGACTCGCGATTCTCTGGAGAAGAACTTGGAGCATTGGGGGCTATGATATGCGTCCTCGTCTTCTTCGCTCGAAGTGGCACCGAAGGTAGTCTAGATGTTTACCTGAATCAAACCAAGCTACGTTTTAGTCATTTTGCGCAATGTTTTCACACGAAAGACTTTCAGAGTGAGTGTATGTATTAATGCTATTGGCTAATTTGAGAGGGGTATGTATGAGGATAACTATTTCTTGAGGTTCTCGGGCGCTTGGTGACTTCACTGCCTCCCAGCCCAGAATCTGAGGAAAGCTTCCTTCTTGTTCTTGGCCGGCGGGAGAGGCTCCGGGTTCCGATCCTCCTCCTTGAGCACCTGCCCGTCGTTGCCGACATTCGTGACGGCGTTCTGCTGCTTGCCAAGATAGAAGTTGGTCTGGAAGAGGGCCGCAACGAGAGGAATAAAAGCCAGCGCAACGGCGGGCGCGAGGCAGTAGTACAGCGTCCTTCTGTACGCCTCGACAGCGCCCTGCCTCATGGGGTCGTCGAAGGCGTACTTGGTCCGGATCGTGCGGACGCTGTCGAAGAGACTCTTGACGTCCTTGTCGGTCGCAGTGGCCGGCAGGTACTGCCGGAGGAGCTTGGGCATCTTGTCGGCCCAGATCACCGCGACGATGGCGCTGCCGATGGAGCTGCCAATCTTGGACCATAGCGACAGGAGCGCAATAGCGAGGGCGACGTCCTGATGGGGTACGGAGGCCTGCGATGCGACGCGGGAACCGACGACGGAGAAGGCGCCACCACAGCCGATCATGACGAGGGAGAGGACCATGGGCGCCGTGGAGATGGTCGCGCGGGGCCCGTCGAGCATGATGCCCATGCCGATGATCTTGATGCACAGGCCGATGATCTGGAGAAGCTTGTACCGGTGGGTCCAGCGCTGGAGCAGGCCGGCGACGAGGCCGAAGACGCAGAGGGCGAGGGTCAGGGTGTTGTTGTAGTAGACCCAGTTCTGGGAGGACCAGGGCTTCGCGATGTAGACGTAGGAGGACCAGTAGAGTCCGCGGATGTTACCGGCAACTAGGAAGGAACAAGGTTAGCAAGACATTGCCAAGGATAAAGGAAAGACTTAGATTTCTGCTTACGCATGTAGAACGCGTCGATGACGATGGCCATGAGGAAGGTCTTGTTCATGACGAGCCGTCGCGGCGCGCTGGGGACCTTGGCCCACTTGATCTCGTAGACGACGTAGGCGATGAGCAGGATACCGCCAACGACCATCATGGCGATGAGAGACTGGTTGCGCCAGCCGTGATCCGCGTAGGTCTTCAGGCTGAAGGGCAGGAGCAGCAGACTCCAGCCGAAGCCCAGCAGAATAAGGCCAAAGGCGTCGATCTCCTCCAAGTTGCGCTTGAGGCTCTGGGTCCAAGTGCTCTTCTCCTCGGCGGCGGGTGCGACGATGGCACCGTGGGGGCCCTCGTATCCCTTCTCGCCGGCCAATTCCCTTGCGGCCCTGCGAGCAGCGTTCGACGAGGCGATGTTAACAATGCCGTCCTTCTTTGCCTTCTTGTCGAGGTACAGCAGCGTTCCGATGGCCGGGCCAAGGGCGGCGGGCATGATGATGGCGAACATGCCGTAGCCCCAGCGCCACTGGTTCTTTGCCTGCATGGCGTCGACGATCTTGCCGGCGAACCAGGTGTTGATGATGAAAGGGGTGGAGAGCAGCGAGCTGACGAAACCGCGCCACTCGAGGGGCGTCAGGTCAGCGACGATGATGTCGTTGGTGAGGTCGAGCCCGGACGAGCCGACAGCAACAAAGACTTCGCCGACAACATAGGCGGATATGGAGGTGCTGGACGCGGCGATGATGTATCCAACGACGTAGAAGAGCAGCGTGATGATGTACGTGTAGGGACGGGAGGTGATGTCGGAGATCTTGGCGATGAAGGGCTTGGCCACGGCGGAGATGATGTTGGTCGCGATGGAGAGCGTCGACAGCACGGACGAGTGCTGCTGGTAGTACGACGAGGCGTCGATGCTGTAGTACGAGGTCGTGGAGCTGTCGAGGGAGTATGCCCAGGCGCAGACCAGCACGGAGGCGCCGACGAGGTAGAGCGAGACGCGGTTCTGCTTGGCCTCGCGGTAGACGGCCTCCATGCGGGTGACGCCCTGGGACTGCAGGATCTCGCCGACGGAGGAGATCTGCACCTCCTCACGGTCCGTCGAGGGCGAGATGGTGCCGTCCTTGGGGATGTAGACGTCGTCTGAGAAGACGCCCGACTCTTGGTTGTTGCCCATGGTGGATCAAGTACGAGGCTCGAGGCTGAGTTTACCGAGAGGTTCTGGCTTCGACACGGAATCCGGAACCATCACGGCTGGGGATGGGAGGGCAATAAATGCACTCTCTCGAAGAGCGGAGGAAGTCCGGTGGCGCCAGACGAAGGATTCTTCTGCCCCCACGATTGGACTACTGAGCAGACAAGTTCTCTCGAGACTTGAAAATTTTCAACAATACTCGGGACCGGGGAGGCGGCGATCGTCGGCCCTAGAGAAGCATGATGGTGTGTTAAGCTCGTTGGGTTCGCAGACCGGTATGGATCCTGTTGCCAGGTAGTTAGCGTGGCATGAGAGCCATGCCGCAGAGGAGGGCCGACGATGGATCCATCCATCCACTGATCCAATCTAATCAGATGGTCCCATCATCTTATCAACCCCCATCGGGGAGCTAACTCGGCCGGGGTCCCTCAGCGGAACTCCGAAACTAACGTCGAACTAAACGTCGTGATGTGGGCTATCACTTTTTCGTGCGGGATGCCGCAGCGAATCACGGCGGCGTCTAGTCAGAACTAGACAAAAGATTTTCCAAAAGTTCGGAAACGGTGCCCTTTTTCTGAGTTCACGAGGCGTGGGATCAGCCTAGAGCATTCGCTCCGTCGCCGCCCGGTGGCCAGACTTACGCCTGGTTCCAATACAATGTCAGCACCCGGATGGAGTTTGTGCGGGCTTTGACCGACGACTCCGTATATTTCGCGTTGGTTTCCAGGCTCTGCGCCGTCCCTGCATGTTCGCCGTCCCATATTCCCACATCATTTCCGTCGCAACCCACCTCGTTCACGTGTCGTCAAGCAGGTCTCTCAGTAAGCAACCACCCGCCACCCGACAGCATGGTGCCCAATGGTGTTCTCGTTGGCCCAAGTCAAGCCCCTCAGGTATTTCTGTGGTGCAATTTGGAATAGAAACTCCAGTTACCATTACTTGAAGGTTTCTTGTTTGGGTGAGATATTTTACGTCTTTCTCCTCGGCCGACGAGTTGAAGTCGGGGTGTTACACGTTGGCACCATTGAACGTCCGGGGCGCCAGGTTCCTGTTGATTCTATTTTTCTTTAGTCTACCAAAACAGGCCATTACATGATGCTAACAAATCCTGGCAAGATTACTTTCTTCTCAAGCGTCTTGTGCTTCATTTTCTGACATCTTACAGACCGAGTGAATACACATGTCAGTGCTAATGCGAACCGTCCTCTCCAGCCATCACCTCGCGAACAAAATTAAGCGCTTCAAGCATCTATTCGAAGACAAAGGACAAGTAATTAAAGCATGATTTACAGGCGCGATTCCACTTTTCGAGATTAGCTCTGCCGACGTAAGTTGCATATGCTCACACATCAATCTGCCTAGGTATTTCGCAGGGCTCTGCGGGCGCCGGGCGGGTCGCAATTCATCCAGTTGTTGAAAACTTGAAGTGGTTCTCAGGATCAACGGCGGTGCGTGTGTGTACCTAGTCGTGAACGGCTCGAGAGCCACACAATATGGAACGGGCCTCGGAGTGAACCCTAAACGCTGAGCTTCATTAGCAAACCTACACATGGAGAGCTCTGCTGATTCAGATGAAGGTGCGTTCCATCG
Organism: Colletotrichum brevisporum; assembly: GCA_030770045.1. NCBI lineage: Eukaryota > Fungi > Ascomycota > Sordariomycetes > Glomerellales > Glomerellaceae > Colletotrichum > Colletotrichum brevisporum. Next base: position 557,762 of record JAUGSI010000002.1, read on the forward strand.
CTCACTCCCCCAGGAAGTTGACAGTCATGATCTTGCAAAACCTTCAATCTGTTTCTGAAAGAGTCTTCTCAACCTGGCATACAGTTCTACAGACATGAGGATGTACCAGGCCACTCTTGGAGAACCTCGTGCGAGCTACTCTCACAAGGCTTCGGTGACTTCGCGGTCTCCCAGGCCGACATTCACTTCTGCGGCAGTCAGCGTTAGGGAGATTGTCGACCTGGAGGATTGCCTGTTGGCATCGAAGCTGTGATACGAGGGCCTCCGCTGGAGTTGTTGCAGTCGCCGTCGAAGCCATTCTCGACGGTTGTCCTAAGAGTTGATGCCAGATAGGAGTATAGCAGCTAGGAATCTCTACGGCAAGAATATACCGCGAGCAGGGGTCAATCCGTTTCTAGATAACATAGCTCAAGAGCCCTACGGACTGCCCTGTGGCCTCTCTGCCCCCTCTGTTGGGCCGAGAGTTTGACCTGCTTAGGCTAATGCAGCGTACCGCTTGTGCCCAGTGATCTGTATTACTATGTCACTCGTTGTACACGGATGAGCGCAAGCTGTATACACTACGTTCAGGCCAGTCGTTGACCACGAGAAAGAGGGGTAGAGGCATCATCCGCGACAAGCAGAACAAGACTACATGTGCACTGGGCTTCAAGATGTGCCACACATTGAGCCGCCCTTGTTGGCGACCCCAGGGTGATCGGCTTAATCCCGATGAGAAGCGAAGCCACATTGATCAATCCTAGGCCTCGATTTAGTATGAAGACCAGCAAACCGGCCGCCTCACTTCATTTTGGAACTTCCACGGTTAGATACAATCGTCGTCGCCTCGTCCATCACCGCAGCAAACCCACGCCGACCACTGGAATTATCGAGAAGTCACAGAATGCGATCTGAGAAACAGCAGTCTACTTCGGAGCAGCCGCGGAAGACCCGGCATGACTTCCCCCGCCGCCAAGATGTTCTGCACGGAAAGGTTTCCATCACTGAAGCCGACGATCAAATCCACGATCTGCACGAGGGGGGGGGCTCCAACGAGTGAGCTGAGCTGCAGACTCCAAGAATCGTAGGGAACGGTAGCTCTGGCTGACAGCTGACAGTAATAAAAAACCGGGAGACGGAAGGAAAGACTAAGGCGCATGTAGGAGGATGACTTGAGCGGGAGGCGGCAGTATGGGGCAGGGACACGACGAAGTATACTATTGATAAGGATGGACTTGGGCTTACGAGGTCAGGGAACAGGAATGTTGCTGGAGGACCTGGTGATCACCGGTCGCCGATATGGAAGCGTACTCCGGTCAAGCAAGCCTTTCCTGGGGGGGGGGGGGGGGGGCATCCGGCGGGTACAAGAACCGAAACTTGCATAGCACATCATGTCACGCGATGCGGGATGCGTCTAGGCAGCAGCAATCAGTGGGCAAGAATCCCGCGGGTAGCTCGGTCGGAAGTGTCCTCGATTATCCAACAAGACAACCAGCCGGGTGGCATAAAATAGATACGCTGGAGGTACGGTGTAGTACAAGGCGGTACGAATGCGCAAGCAGTTTAACCGCAACAGCGGCTGGCCACCAGCCCACAACTCCAAAGATTAGACTATAACATGAACTCGGCAACTCAAAGCTCATCGAAGAAGCCTGATCTTAACTTCACGAGAATTGTAGAGCCGCCTGAGTTGCGACTTATATGCTCGGCGCCGCTCGTGTCTCTATAGATTGGCTGAATATATACGCTCGTACGGTTTCGGTGAGGTAAACCCCCCTAGTTTCTATCCTTCCGCATCAATACCTACTACCGTCGATTATTTCCGGGGCCTATTATACTTCGTTAACTTGAAGCCTGTTGAAGGATTTACATCGTGGATCGACACCGAGGAAATCGCCCTCATCACCCTGACGTACCTGACGTAACCTTAGTAAAGCCTCGTTCTCGGAACTATGCAGCGAAACACAGAACAGACGATGTGATTAACGATACGGAGAGCATCTATAACAGCTGACTTGATTGGTTCTGCGTAAACAGCCCTGTCTTTCGTCATCGAAACCTTCCATTTCTGGGCCGAACTTTCATCCTGCGGATATTGTGATCGTGTGATGCCACTGCGCTCCGTCCGCGTCACTTCCAGAGCCATCCCTTGCCATTGGGGGCGTATGTCCGGGATTCCATGGCCTTCACACTGCCCTTGACAGTATGCCAGAACCCTATCACGACCGACATCCGCGCCCAGTACTCCATTCCCTCCCGGTCTCGGAACCGTGCAAAGATGCGCACGCCGTTCTCGTCGTCCTGCCCCCGCAACGCCAAGAACGTGAGCAGACGCGCCCTCGGTGCCGCCGTCGTCTCCGCCACCAGGCACAACATCTTCAGTGCCCCGACAACCTCGACTCGCGCCTTTGCGTCCACGCACCGGATCTGCGTGTCCTGCATCACGCCGCACTCTTCCTGGCCCCAGCTGCGGTCAAGAAACCCTCCTACTACTTCGTAGTGAGCGAGGTCCAGCCCTGTCGTCATGGCGGGCAGCGCAGCCGGGAGGAACTCGTCCACCATGACGCTGGACTTGAGGTGGACGTCGTACAACGCCGAGCGAGATTCGTATACCTCGAAGGCGAACATGTACGGCGTCCGCGACGGGTTGTCGGCGTACTCGAGCGGGAGGCCGAAGTAGTACGTTATCGTCCCGGGCTCGTTCGCCAGCACGTGCGTCGCGAGTTTGTCGTACGCTGCTTGCCACTGCTCCCTCGTCAGTACGCGCTATTCAGGCATGATGAGATTCTTTTGGAGTTCTGCCGTACGTCATCGTAGCGGTCCGGGACAATGTTGACATTAGCAAAGACAATCGGCTTGCCCACGAGCGACGGTACAGTAGCCATGGCCATGTTGCACGTAAAGATGAAGAGATAGCGGTTTTCAGGGTCGGCTGAACTTGAAGATTGGTATGATGAGCTCTAGCGTGAAGTTACCGAATAACTGCAAATTCTCACAAGTTCAGAGTCGTTGGCCTCCAATCCTGAATCCTGATAAATGTCATCAAGCCTCAACTGGTTGGGTATCGATGGTTCTGTCTCAACCCAACATCAGCCAGGAAGCCATTATCCGCGCTCATGATCTTGACTTGGCTGCGTCCACGAATTGGACAAGAGCTGTGCCCTGATTGCCGATCAATGGTTTGCCAAGTTTCTAAACCTGCGCTTGATCTGTGAACCAACTGGTTCAAAATCTTGCATGCGCCCGTCCGTGCCATCAACACCTTGGGCCCCGGAAAACATGTTCCTGATATGCGACATGGAGGACTGGACACTTGGAGTCTATCTGGTCCGCAAACCGCCATCACCCATCAAATGCTGTAGAAGCTAGCCTGGCCATGAACGCCTGGCAGACAGCTCCCGGCATGGATTCTGTCGGGATTCCCACAGTGCTGGTGACAGGACATACAGCAGCCTTTCCAAGGTTCCAGCTGAAGATGATGAGTGATCACGATCGGGACCGAAGCAGGGCAACAAGTCATGCAGGTCGGCATGGGTAAGGCCCCGGCCCAGGATCTGGTCGGCAGGGACAGGCGTGTAGACGATCGGGCCATCGCGGAATCTTTTGCCCAACGAATGTTACTAGATACGATTGAAGCCACCTGGGACCGGCACGACGGGCTCGGAGCCCCGATCGCCGAATGTGGGATCCTCGACGGAAAACTGAGCTCCGTCTACGGCGCCGATGGGACACCGCCTGGCCGGACCTGCGCCGCACCGACGTCCGACTACAAGGGCGGCGTGCACGGCACCGTCGGCACGTATCTACCTAGGTAGTATGCAATGCGTTATTAGAATCGAAGTTGTGGGCTTCGCAGACAAGACCGAAAAGGAGAAAATCATCCGAATCAACAACAACTCATCCGGTCTCGTCGATCCAAACATCAAGCAGGTTGCCTCTTGTTTGCCCACTCGACCAAGACTGAACTTATCATCACGAGAACTGTCATCTTCCGCATTCATCCAGGCACCTGAGCGGCTCGGTTCGGCAGAAGTCAGGTCCCATGGGGCGGAGGATGCGCATCTGGAAAAAACGGTGAAGATCCGTCTTGTTCGAGATTTGGCATGCTTGGCGCCAATGTCTTCATAGCTCGGCAAGTTGATCGGATGGGATGTCGTGATCAATGGCCAGCAACTCCAGCTCGGAGAAACGACACATGATTGACCCTTAGGTATATCGGAATTGAGGGCCACATCGCCGTCGGCCTTATAGTCCCAAGGTCTTAGCAGACCACATGGTTCTGTTTCCACAACAAGCCCGCACGGCATTGCGAGTGTTCCGTGCGCGGCAGAGCATGTCGATTGCTTAGGGTAAAATGTGGGTTTGTTCAGTGTTCGAATGCTTGCCCGAACGGATGAACGATCCGAATGGCCATCCAGAGTAATGAGACGACGGTTGGACGACTCGCTGCGTCATTCCCCTTTATTCTAGTCGCCCTTCGCGCTGCGGCTCATGTCTTCAGCTCAAATACTCGTGATAGATCAGACTACTCGCGCCCTAATGCAGGACCGGGCTCTCTCTCTCGCAAAGTCCTGTAATCCCATGGCCGGAAAAATCAGACTTTTGGCTGAGTCTCGAATACAGTTTTGTGTTGCTATTGACTCGACTTCTTGTTATTGCCCCCACTTGCGAACTGCTGAAACGTATTATTTCGCTCCCCCTCACTCTATTCTGTCAAGAAGGTTTCCCCTCAACCGTAAACTGGTTGCACTCCCAGGAACATGGGCTGTCGTACGAGAGGCTTGCGGCGCCTGTGCTTCGAAGCAATAACGCCCCTTAATCAATCTGACGGCCCCCAACATACCATCAACATTGGCATCCAGAAATCTCTCTGTCTGTGGCTCTTTCGTCATCCGAACCTGGTGGATACGGGGACTTAGGAAAGCGGGAGAACCCATGCCCCCCTGACAGGGCGAATGTGACCACACGTGGACTTACTCGGAGTCACTGCCTCCGAGCATATTAAATGGCCAAGAAGAAAAACGAACAAATCTGCAGGCACCCCCAGAATCCGAATTACCCCAGCGCGGCACATCTGCCAGGTACCGAAGGCTCGGCGTCAACGGCCTCAGCCGGCCTCAAGCATCATCCCCGCCGAGCGAGCCCCTCGGCCGCATTGTATCCCACACGGTCGAAAAAGTAACCTCAGACCGCTGGGCACGGAGAAGCTCAGAGATCGTCCCGACATCCTTGCCGATCACGTCCTCAACGAAAGGGGGCCCGGCGCTGTGCTCCGGGACGACCCTTGAATCTCGTAGTAGCTGTTGCACAGCTTCTCGTAGCAAGGTCGAGCTCAACTGTCCGGCATTAAGGCTATTCTCTCGAGCTTGGCACGAAATGTGGCTGCGGTATAAGAAGACAAAGTTGCCCCAGCTCACCAGACGATGATGGGACGACAGCAGCACAGAGCTTCATCGACAAGGGCCGAGTCCAGTCACTGATCGCAGGAACGACACACACACTCTTTCTCTTCCAACTCTCATCTTTGCGGTTCTCCGTCACTTCTCACCATGATCGCCCAACTCCTGCTCGCCGCTGCGCTTGCGCCGGCTGCCCTGGCTTCGCCTCTCAAGGCCCGCCAGACCGCGTCCTACGAGGGCAACCCGCTCGCCGACAGGCAGCTGTTCCCTAACCCGTACTACGCCGACGAGATCAAGAACCTCGCCATCCCCAAGCTGAGCCCCGAGCTCGCCGAGAAGGCCGCCAAGGTCGCCGAGGTGCCGTCCTTCGCCTGGCTGTGAGTAGCATCCGTGATCATCCTGTGAAGTCTTGGGAACTAGATGCTAAACTCGGGACAGCGACAACCGTGAGAAGATCAGCCTGATGAACAGTACCATGGCCGAGATCCGCAAGCTGAACCAGGGCGGCGCTAACCCTCCCTACGCCGGCACATACGTGGTCTACAACTTCCCCGATCGCGACTGCTCCGCAAAGGCCTCTGCTGGCGAGCTCGTCATCGCCGAGGACGGCCTTAACAAGTACAAGACGGAGTACATCGACCCCATCGCCGCCCTGGCCAAGGAGTACTCCGACACCCGCATCGTCTTTGTCTACGGCAAGTAACCCTCCTTCTATGTAGACTGAGACACCGCCGGCTAACCTTCCACTCCAGAGCCCGATGGACTCGCCAACCTGATCACCAACATGGGCGTCCCCAAGTGCCAGCAGGCGGCCCCCGCCTACCGCGAGGCCACCGACTACGCCTTCAAGACGCTCGACCTCCCCAACGTCGCCATCTACGTCGACGCGGGCCACGCCGGCTGGCTCGGCTGGGACGCCAACCTCCGGCCCACGGCCGAGCTCTACGCCGAGGTCTACAAGAAGGCCGGCTCCCCCAAGGCCGTCCGCGGCCTCGTCACCAACGTCTCCAACTTCAACGGCTGGAGCCTCCCCTCCGCGCCCCCCTACACCACCCCCAACAACCAGTGGGACGAGTCCAAGTTCCACGCCGCTCTAACCCCGCTCCTCCGCGAGACGGGCTACCCGGCCAACTACCTCGTCGACCAGGGCCGCAGCGGCAAGCAGCCCACGGGCCAGCAGATCTGGGGCGACTGGTGCAACGTCAAGGACACTGGCTTCGGCCCGCGTCCCACGGTCGAGACTGGTATCGACACGCTTGACGCGGTTGTCTGGGTCAAGCCCGGTGGCGAGAGCGACGGCACGAGCGACTCGTCTGCCGCGCGCTACGACGAGAAGTGCAGCTCTGGGTCGTCGTTCACCCCGGCCCCCGAGGCCGGCGCGTGGTTCCAGGAATACTTTGAGATGCTTCTCAAGAACGCCAACCCTGCCTTCTGAGCTGAATGAGAAGGAGTATCTGCCAGCGACAGAAACCATGAAAAGACCGTTTAACATTCTCGTACATTCTTAGGGTAGCGGAGTATGAATCATTATCTTCAGGCTAGATGCCTAGTGCTTAAGTCGTTCTAGAATTCTCCCTGATGTGATTTGTTGAAAGTGACTTGATTTGCCAAGTTGTAATTCCCCTCCTAATTGCATTCGTCAGTGGCATGTACTCTGCTGTTTATCCATCTTTTTTAGCTGAGACGCATCCCATCATGTTTGCTATGTCTTAGGACGACTAAACCATTTGATCGTGGAACAGCACATGCGATCAATCGCCCAACATGGGATTCTCAATACGGCAGTGGCCCGTTCGGAACCCAAGCGTTGAACAAACCAAGTCACACCCGGAACAACGAGATGAAAAGCGAATTCTACGACCGTGAACATTTCTCAGAGTCGGCAATCAGCACTGAACTACCAGAGTTGCAAATCACTCAGTCAATGAGACACGTGTGGTGAAGTGAAATATCAAGTCTTTCAATAGTAGGTCTCAGCTCGTCTACGGCATCTCTAAAAGACAAAGTTGCCCGCGACGCCCTTGACGAGGTTCTCGGCGAGGAGCTTGTGGATGGCCAGGCCGGCGTGGTAGTTGTCGGCCCAGAGGCAGTTGCTAGAGCCGTAGCAGGTGGCGTCCTTGGCGCCGTACTTGGCGAAGTCGCCGACGACGGTGTCGAACGAGGGCTTGGTGTCGAAGACGAGGCCCTTGACGCCGGCGTTGGCGGACTTGAAGGTGGCGAGGCGGGAGGTCAGGGCCTTGTTGTAGGCGGCGATGTCGTCGCGGAGGCGCTGGAGGTCGGTCTCGGACTGGCCGATCATGGCGGGGATCTGGTCGGAGAAGGCTGTGTTTTGGATGTCAGCCACATGCATCTTTTTCTCCACGGTCTTCGGCTGTCTGGGCAACTTACGAGGGACGGTGAGGAGGACAAAGTTCTTCAGGCCGTCGTCGGCGAGGGTCTGGAGCAGCTCAAAGTAGCGGTCCATGATCTTGTCGACGGGTGCCGAGGTGCGGTCCCAGAAGGGCTCGCCGACGTCGTTGATGCCGATCCAGACGGCGACGAGGGCGTTGGCCTTGTCGACCTTGGCGGAGGCGTACTGCTTGTACTGCTCGACCTGGTCGTCGACGCAGTACTGGGCGTACGTGTCGACGATGTCCTTGTCGGTGGTGGCGCCGGTGACGGCGAAGTCGTAGGTCAGGACCAGCGAGGTGTTGAGGGTGCTGGTGAGGTGGCCGACCCAGTTGAGGCCGGAGGACGTCGTCTGGCCCGGGAGAGAGGGGTTGCCGAGCGGGTTGCCGGCGGCCGGGAGGGTGCCTCCGGGCCAGAAGCCGACGGTGGAGTACGAGTCGCCGCTGGTGGGGGACCCGGGGTCAGCTTTGAGGATCGGAGTGCTTCTGTCATGATCAGCAGGCGAAAGGAAACTCACAAGACGATCAGGTTCTTACTGCCGGTCTGCCTCGGGGAGACGGCCGGGGTGGGACTGGCGAAGGACAGGGACAGGCCGGCTGCCAGGGAGAGAACTTGGGTGAAGGACTTCATGGTGATGGGATATGGTATGTACCGGACAATTGATATCGACAGAAAGAAGGGAAGATTGAAAAAGGATACGGTTGAAGGGGAACGAAAGACAGGGCGACCAACGAGAGACTTTGGTGGCTACTTTCAACCAGAGGAGGAAAACCAGAACCACAGCCGATCCGCGCGGGAACGGCACCGGCACCACATATTATATCACGGCTTCTTCACAGACGAGAAACCGATCAAAAAGCCGGAGCAATCCGATTCAATCACATCGAGGAGGAAGAGAGCGGGAAACCAGGGGGTAGGGGGGGCGGCTTTCGTCACTGCTCGTTTGCAGTACATTGAGTTCCCCATCGCTGGGCGAGTCGCTATACGCCGCGATTGGTGGGAATCATGCCCGGGGCCCGGGCTTTAGCGGTGCGACGCCCAAAAGGGGCGAGATTGCAGGCGCTTCCGCTGGGGACGATGCGGGGCCGGCCGCGGTCCAGGGTGAATACCACCCTAAACGCCCTAAAGGGGTTGGGTTGCTGAGGTTCTGAAATAGGAAACTTTCCGCGTATGTTGGAGGGCTGTTTTTTGATCGCAAGGTGTGGGATAATGAGAAGTCCATTAGGAATCGAAGTATATTTTAAAGATGACATTCTACAATACAGCTTTTCTTTGGGAAGTATCGTTCCTGCAGTTACTTGTGGAAACAGACGATTTCGCTTCAAAGACCACGGACAGGACAGACAGATGCTTTTGTTGGCCCCCAATAGTGAGGAGGTAAGCTGTTGCATATCGTCTTTTATTGTGCTGTCCTAATGCCATATTGTTCATCCGATACTCTGTCTGCTAGGATCCAGAATGAGCAATTGTCACAGATTTGATAGAGTTTTGCTATCCAGGAAGTACTTTCTAGCTATCCGGGAGGTACCCTACTTATCCAGCCAATAGGATCAACCACATCAACTATATTAGTCATAGCACCACTCACAGCGCCGCTTATAGTACCACTTACAGCGCCGGTCGCAGCTACTTAATTATAACAGTCGCAACGGCTTAATTATAACGGTCGTAACGGCTTAATTATAACGGTTATAACGACTTAATTATATTAATTATAAAAGTTTAAATTTAGTACTTTAATTATAATATAAATTATATAGTAATTATAGTACCCTAATTATAATAGTTATAATAGTTTAATTATACTAGTTATAATAGCTTAATTACACCGGTTATAGTGGCTTAATTACACTAGTTATAGTAGCTTAATTACACTAGTTATTTAGCTAATTAAAGGGCTAGAAAGTAGGATAGGTAGAGTACCTCCTGGATAGCTAGAAAGTACCTCCCGGATAGTAAAACTTATTTGATATTGCGTTCTAGATGCCTTTTCTTCTCCCGTTGTCCTCCTCAATTGCAGTTTCGCACAGGTATTATTACTCCTATTTCTTGTCCATGCTTTAAGTTCCCCCGGTGCTGAGTCATCCGATATGTCAATTTCGTTGTCCGACTGTGTTGGATTTCCCCTCGTTGAAAAAAAAGAAAAAAAAACCAACAACAACAATGTGCATTCAATACGATCGTAGCCTGGTCAACCTCTCGCCGTAGTTCACCAAACCACCCATGTCGCTTGAACCTGATATCCACGAAACGTTTGACGAGACGTGGTGCGTCACGCGGCGATGCCACTTGTGCCGGTTCCTCCTCCACCAAGGCGAGCACGTAGTCGCCGGTGAGTCTTCCGAGCCCGCGTCCAGGGCCGTCGCTGACATGAAGCAAAGTCGCCCAGTATGGTCGGACTTCCGGTCCGATGGAATTCAAGTGGCCCAACGACGCCGTGGAGGATGGGCGGGGCACGAGCTTGACGAATTGCTTCGGGAGCTGCAATCACCCATTCGCGGACACAGCGGTAAAGGCCTACCACCTCGCGTGTGCCGATGGGATGACTCCTTCTTCCATCAGGGGTATCATGAAGGCCTCGACCTTCGCATATGATCCTCTGACCTGGGAGCTTGAGGTACGGAAAGGCCGGCTGCGTTGGCTCAGCGAGAGTTGTCTACGTCGGACTTGGCCTCAGCTGCCCGCCGAGATCTATTCTAGCATCGCTGAGCTTTGTCTTCGGAGGTTGGCGGTGGCGCATACATGGAGACCTTTTCCCTTGCCTGCGGATGAGTCCAAGCTGGACATATCATCTAAGATCTGGGCTCGCTTCACGAAGCTGGAAGGTGTTGCGTATATATCGTCGCTAACGAATAGGCCCGATAATCGCCATAACTTGCTCATTTTCGAGCCTAACCCGGTATCGCCCATCAAAACTATCTATCTGGCAGAGGACTTTCTCGGTGTCAAAAGAATTTCCTTCCGGCCCCCTAAAGCTTGTGACGAGAGACTTCAGGACTTTTAGTAGCGAACAACAAGCCTAAGCAGTTCAAACATAGTACTTATTAAAAGCGATATAGGTTTTTATTAGCTGTTTACTACTAACCCAGACATTACTAACATAAAAATCTATCTAGGGTCTTAAAGTTCGCTATATTACTCCTAAAGTATTATAACCCGTTAGTTATAAACTAATAAGTGCTTTATATATAGGGGATTAGTAGTTAAAAGAGAAATAAGAAACGTAATTAATATAAAATATAGATAGACTCCCTAGAGGAAGGAAGAACTATAATACAGGTTATATAAAGATAAAATAAGGAACTAAGTACCTATAACTAAAACTAAGTACTTAGTAGTAATTACTAAGTACTTACTAGTAATTACTAAGTGCTTACTTAACTAGTATTATACTCCCTACTATAGTATAAATAAAGAAACGGGATTTATATATAAATAAAACTTAAATACCCTTAAGTCCTCCTTTTTATAGTTCTTTAACTATTAACCTTATATTAATCTTTAAATACTTTTAGCCTTCTAGTAGTAACTACTATAACCCTCTTATTAGATACTTAAACTAATTACCTAAGTACCTTAAACTTTTAAGATTCCTTTAGTAATTAATAGTACTATTATTAGTATTAAACCTTAGCTTTTATTAATACAAACCTTACTATTAAAAAGCTAGTTATAATATTTTAATAGTTTTTATTTAGTAAGTTAACCTTTAACGTTTATTAATAGTATTCTATAATAGCTTCTTTTAAAAATACTAAGTATACTCCTACTTTATTTAACTCCTCTAAATAAGGTACTAAAAACCTAGCTTAAGAGTTATAGAATATAAAAAACTACTTTATACTTAATATTAAGTATAATAAAAATAGAAAAGCTATTATTACTAAGGATATTTTTAACGCCCTTTTATAGTAACTTAAAAAAATAGAGTAATATAATAAGTAACTTACTAACTTAACTAATAATAACTCTAGAAACCTAACTAAACTTTAAAAAGCCACTAAGTCTACTTAAAAAAAGTTTACTTAGATTTAAGGAATTCTTAATAAGCTTAATATTAACCTAAAAGGTAAAAAGAACACTAATAAATAGTTCTAGAATTAACTTAAAATACTCTATACTACTACTAATATTATTAAAATACTTATTTATAACAAACATAAAAGACTTAAACTTAACTTACTTATTACCTATAATAAAACCCCTAAAACACTTAAAGAATTCTTAATTTAAGTTAAAAACTACTAAAGCTTTTATTATAATAACTTTAAAAGTAATACTAAGTATATTATTTATACTACTATATTCCTCTATAAACACACTCTTTAATAAATTAAACTATTCTAAAAATAGTTCTTTAAAGCCAAAACCTTAAACTACTATACTAGTAAAGTTAAAAATATTTTTACTACTTTTAAGGAATTTAAATAAGCCCTTTAGACTCTATTTTAGGACCCTAATTAGAAATAATAAGCTAAGTACAACTTGACCTCACTTAAATAAACTAAGTCTACTACTTACTATACTACTAAATTCTAATATATTAATACGTAACTAAATTTTACTAAAAAATCTAAAATCTTTATATTCTATTAAGGCTTAAAGGATAAAGTTAAGGATAAACTTATTAAGATTAACTACTTTAAAGATTTTTTTTAATATACTAAACTTACTATTAAAATTAATAACTATTTTTAAAAAAAATACTATAAAAAAGGAGAATAATAACTAAGTATTAATTTAAATAAGAAGTACTAATAGTAACTTAGATAATTCTAGTACTATAACTAAAAGTAATAACTACTATAAAATAACTAGCTAGAACAAAATAACTACTAATATAGTACTATATATAAATACTATATAGGCTCTATAGACCTTAGTACTACTAAATAATATAAACCTAGTAAAGGACGTACCTTTAAGTACTATAACTATAATAAGCCTAGATATATAACTAAGGACTACTATTAACTTAAAAAGTAATAATAGTAACTAGTACTAAGAGGTAAGTAACTTAATACTACTTTTAAAGAGAACTATACTAAACTATTATAAATAGTATACTATAGTAATAAATACTTAATTTACTAAAATAAAAAAGAATAAGTAAAATAGTACTCTAAAAATACTAAATACTTTAGATATAATACTATAAGTATACTTAAGAAAATACTTATAGTTACCTATAAGGCACTTTACTATAAACTAGCCTGTAAAGCTAAAGAATAGTTAAATAATATAAATCTATAATAAGTAAATAATAACCTTATAGGACTAGTAAATAATAAAGAAATCCAATATAATAATAAACGGATTATTAATAAACTTAATATTATAATTAAAGGACTCTAATACACAGCCAATATAAAACCTAATACAAACTATAGTATATACCTTTAAATTCTAGTAATAAAAAGAGTAAAAAAGATAAACGCCTATAATAATATACCTAAGCTTAAATAACTCTACTATAATAGTAAAAAAGAGGCAAAAGGGGCCTTACCCAACCCTATATCTTAAAAAAAGACCCCTAGAACGGACACACTATATAACTTAAATAAACCTTATAACGTTACCTAATAATATACTTAAAATAAAGCTACTTAGGGGGGTACAACTTAATACCTAAAACTTAAATTTTTAAAAAAAAACCTTTAACTTAAAAAAAGAAACATAAACACTTATTATAAATTCCTTTAAATAATAATAAATAACAAATTATATTTTATAAAACAGACCCTATTTAAAAGGACAAAAAGTAACTACCTAAAAGCCTTCTAAGAAACTATAAATAACTTAAACCCCTATATAAAAAACACTATAATATATTTTAAGTATAATACCTTAAGAATAAATATTAAAAATACTTTACTAAAACACTTAATTTATAATTCTTCTTTTTAAAAAAAAAGGACGCTCTATATAAAAACATTTACTTTAGTAAAGAACTTAATATATAGACTATCTAAGAATATAAAAAACCTAAAAAAGTAGTATTTAAACTAAGCCCTAACTTTTTAATAAAGTACCTCTATAATAATAATATAAAATAGTAAAAATACTATATTAATAAATACTAAATCTATTATATCACTAAAGCACAAATACTTAAAAAAAAACAACTCTAAAAAAAAAAAAAACTAACTTTATACTACTAGTTATTAGTATTAAAACACCCTTATAAAAAGAGGAGTAGTTAAGTACCCTAATAGGAATAAAACGTATACAAAACAGAGGCTAAAGTAGTTAAAAAACTAAACTTACCTACTATAGAAGGATTACAATAGGTAACTAAAATAAGATCCATTAGCTTAGCTATAAAAATAAGCCAAAACAACAAACACCTTTACCTTAACATTATAGTAAATAAAATATAAATTAAAGCCCTCATTAATAGTAGTACTTAAAATAACTTTATATTACTATAAGTAGTAAATAACTTATAAATACTATAGAATAAAAAAAAACTCTCTATACACTTTATAATATAAAAAAAAAAGGAGTACAGTGAAGCAAAAGTATTATTAATAGTAAAACTACACACCTTACTTTAAGCTACTATAACTAGAAAATATACTACTATTTTAATATTATAAATATAGGATACTAAAATATAATCCTAAAAATACTATAACTACAAAAAAAACCTACAAATAAATTAATAAGCTAGCAACCTCTATTAAAATAATAAAAAAAGTTTAATTATTAAAGGATATAGTTAACTACTAGTTTTAAATAAACCTTACTATAATACACTAATAATATATACATTATAATTTATTACTTACCTAAAGGTTAAAAAAATAATTACTAGGCCGTTATATATAAAGGACCTTACAACAATACAAAAAAAACTAATTCCTAATAAAAATTAACTTTTATTTATTTTAAAAGAATACAAAGTATATAAAATACTATTTACTTTAATACTTAAAATAGGCCTACTAAAACACAGCGCCTTTAACCACAAAATCCCCATTAAAAAGGAACAAACACTATTGTTTAATAGAGTTTATTAATTAAACTAATAAAAAATAAAAGCACTCAATAAGTATATTAATAAACACTTAACTAAAGGCTATATTAAAAAATCAACATTACCTATAAAATACCTAATCCTATTTATACTAAAAAAAAATAATAAACTACAACTATATATTAACTACTAATAACTTAATAATATTATAATTAAAAACTAATACCTACTACTACTTATCTTAAAACTATAAAACCTACTCTTTAGAGTTAACTAATTTATAGCCTTTAACTTTAAAAGGGCCTATAACCTAATTAAAATTAAAAAAGGAAAAGAATAAAAGACTATATTCTACTCTTACTAAGGATATTTTAAATACTTTATAATACCCTTTAGACTTACTAACGCCCCTATAATATTTTAAAATATAATTAACTACGTTCTATAAAAAAAGCTTAATATCTTTATAATTATATACCTTAATAATATCTTTAATTTTTTAAAAACCCTTAAAGAATACTAATACTATGTATATTAAGTACTTTAAAAGCTCTAAAAAGCTAAACTCCTTATTAAACTAAAAAAAAGTAAGTTCTATACCTAAAACGTAAACTACCTCAAATTCACAATTACACCTAGTATTATTAAAATATTAAATAAAAAAATTACTATAGTTAAGAACTAGTTAATACTACAAAATACTAAGGACGTATAATTATTCTTTAAATTTATTAACTTCTATTAACAATTCCTTAAGGAGTACTTAAAAAACATTTCCGTACTTATAGACCTTACTAAAAAAAATACTAAATAAAAATAAATAGAAAAAAAAAACAGTATTCTAAAAGATTAAGGACTAAGTCCTTAGTAAACCTATACTTATAATACCCAACCTAAATCTACTATTTAAAGTTAAAACTAACGCCTTAAACTACACTATTAGTAAATAACTTAATTAACACAATAAAGAAGAACGCCTATACCTATACACCTTCTACTTAAAAAAACTTAATAAACTAAAACTTAACTACTAAATCTATAATAAAAAATTAATAGCTATTATTAAAGTATTTAAAAAATAAAAACTATACTTTTTAGAAATAAATTATAAAGTTATAGTATATATAAATTATAAAAACCTTATATATTTTACTATATTTAAAGACTTTAATAAATAATAAATTAAATAGTTAAAATTCCTTTTAGAATTTAATTTCCGAATTATCTATAAAAAAGGATTAAAAAACAGAAGAGTAAATACTCTTAGTAGATAATTAGACTTAAAATTAATAGTCCTAAACAAAACTTAAGTAATTCTTAAAAAGGATTTAAATAAAAACCTTATACTAGTTATTTACCTCTTTATAATTACTAAACAAATTAGTACTAACATAACTAAATAAATAACTAATAAAATAATTAGAATAATCTATAGTACTAAAGTATATAAATACTAAAGAGTCACTAAAATATAAAAATACATTTAATAATATTATAGTAATAAAGTTACTAAAGAGTAAATAGTTAAAGTTATTAAGGATTATAAAGTTTATAATAAAAGTAAACTAGAATACTATAAGCCGTATAAAGAAATATAACTTTTCCTAGTACCTAATAAAATATAGTAATTAATTTTTCTTAATTTTATTATTAAATTACTATAATTAAAGGAACTACTTACTAAACAATAGTTTAATAGTATTTTAGTTATAATAAATTAACTTACTAAGTATATATATTTTATTCTATAAATTAAAATAAGTACTATAAAAAAACTTATATATATTTTTAATAAGTATATTTTTAGTTAGTACAGCCTATTAAAAAATATTATATTTAATAAAGAAATATAGTTTACTTTAAAGTTTTAAAAATCTTTAATTTTATAACTTAAATTTAAACTATAACTATTTACTACTTTCTACTTATAAACTAACGGATAAATAAAAAGGATTAACTAAATCCTTAATATATACTTAAAATACTATATTAACTACTAGTAAAATAATTAAGTTACTCTATTACTAATAGCCCAATTTACCTATAATAGTATAGTAGGAAAAAGTATATAATATTTACCTTTTTACCTTAATTATAGATTTAAATTAACTACTTATAAAGAACTATAAATAGAACCTATAGTAGTTAAAGTAATTACTTATATTAATTAAATTAAACAAATCCATAAATAACTCTAAAATAACCTAGAATTTATTAAATAATATATATATAAATATACTAATACCTTTAAAATAAAGGAACTATCTTTTAAAAAAGAAAATAGTACGTACTTTGTACAATAAAATATTAAAACTAAATAACTAAGTAATAAGTTAAACTATAAAAAACTTAAACCCTTTAAGATTATTAAAAAACTCTTAAAAGTTAACTTTAAACTTATACTACTAAACACTATAAAATATCACCTAGTTTTCTATATCTTACTTCTTAAACTAGTACTATAAAAATTACGTACTACTAACTATATTAAAGTTAACTTTAAGTAAAACTATAAAGTTAAAAGAATTATTAACTATATTAACTAATAAAATAGTATAGAACTCTAATATTTTATTAAGTAAAGAAACTATAGTTATAAAAATAACACTTAAGACCCTATATTAAACCTTATAAACGTATAAAATAAACTATAGAAATACTAAATATAATAGTAAAAAAGACAATATACTTTAACTACTAAAATACTAGCTAATAAGTTACGTATTATACACCTATAACCTAAAATTTAACTAATTAAACCTCTAAAAACGAATTAAACATTTCTCTACCTAAAAACGCCTAGTTTAGAATAAGTTAAAGACCCTCTATAGTAGCTTTAGAAGTTTCCCCTAGTAGAAAACTAGGGGTACTAGGATTCTAGTTTACTAATACTTTATTAAAATTAACTATATTAAAAGCACTAATAGATTAGACTTTTTAAATAGCTTTAAAAGAACTTATAAGTTCCTTAGTTATAATATTTATTAAATTCTAATCCTTTTAAAATACTATTTACTTTTACTACTATATACAATTTAAATAAACTAAAACTTTATTTATATTATTTTATACTTTTTTTAAAGCCTCTATTTACTTTTAAAATAGCTCTTTAAACTCCTCCTCCTTATTATCTAAACAATAAAACTCTACTATAAATCGCTTAACTAAAGAAAAAAATTAATATATAAAACTACTAAGTAAAGGGAATACCTAACTTATAAGTATAAATTATATCCTTTAATATATTATAGAATTTCTATGTGCTACCTACTATAACATACTTACTATAAATTAAAAAACCTAGTAATATTTTATAATAAAACCCCTTAGTATAATAATAAGAGTAAAGTATAACTTTAAAGCCCTTTTTAGTAATTTCTAAGTAATAATAATAATAATATAAAGAAGAAGATACTTTTTACTTTAATATATAACTTAATATATTAGTATTAAATAATTAAAACATAGGCTTACGGATCCTCTAACCTAGGGACTATAACCTACTTATATTAAGTCTTAAGAATAAGACCTTTAAAGAAAGACCTAATATTATAACTTATTAATTATAAACTAATAAGTACTTTATATATAAAGAATTAATAGTTAAAAGGAAAATAAAAAATATAACTAATATAGGATATAGATAGACTTTTTAGGGGAACAAAGAACTATAATATAGGTTATATATAGATAAAATAAGGGACTAAGGGCCTATAGCTAAGACTAAGTACTTAGTAGTAATTACTAAGTACTTACTAGTAATTACTAAGTACTTACTTAACTAGTATTATACTTTTTACTATAGTATAAATAAAGGAACGGGACTTATATATAAATAAAACTTAAGTACTTTTAAGTCCTTTTTTTTATAGTTCTTTAGTTATTAACCTTGTATTAATCTTTGGATACTTTTAGCCCTTTAGTAGTAACTACTACGACCCTTTTATTAAATACTTAAACTAATTACCTAAGTGCCTTAAACCCTTAGAATCGTTTTAGTAATTAGTAGTACTATTATTAGTATTAAACCTTAATTTCTATTAATATAAACCTTACTATTAAAAGGCTAGCGGTAATATAAAGTGTAAAGAGTAGAGTCTTATATATACTAATGTAAGGGTGCTTTAAAATTAAGAATCTAAGTTAAAAAAAAAAGAGATTTATAAAGGTGAGTTAACTATAAAGGGATATTCTTTATAAAGTAGTTAGTATAATAAAATAGCGTAGCTATAGTATTTATAATATAGCTCTAGTCTATAATAATACCCCCCTCCTCCCTTGGCCTAACTCTAAATAAACTACTAAATAAGTAGTAACTTACCTAAAGCCTTTAATTAGTCCACTAAAGCTAAAAATAGTCCACTTTTAAAAAATAATATTTTTATACCTTTAAGCTCCCTCTATTATTAATTTCTTTTTCTTTATTAACTATAAAATACTATATATTATACTCTTTTTATAATAACTTATTTTACTAACTTTTTACTATAAAAATAACCCTTTTACTATTATTTTTTTATTATTTTTTATATTTATATTTTATAGTTTCTTTACTGTTTTAGTATTATTAATTATTATTTTTATAAAAGAATTAACTTAACTACTTCTTTTTATACTACTATAATACCTCTTAAAAACGCTCCCTCTACTAAGCCTATAAGTATTTTACTACTCTAATACTCTCCTCTACTAATCTACTACCTTTATTTAGTTCTTTACTTACTCCTATAAGCACTAATATACTAATAGTAGTAAAGCTACTAATAGCTTATCCTTAGCTGCTCCCCCCGCGCCTCTAGCTATACGTTATTTTATTATAGCTAGCCTTTTAATAGTAAGGTTTATATTAATAAAAGTTAAGGCTTAATACTAATAATAATACTACTAATTACTAAAGGGATCCTAAGGGTTTAAAGTACTTAAGTAATTAGTTTAAGTATTTAATAAAAGGATTATAGTAGTTACTACTAAAGGGCTAAAAGTATTTAAAAATTAATATAAAGTTAATAGTTAAAAAACTATAAAAGGAAGGACTTAAGGGTACTTAAGTTTTATTTATATATAAGTCCCGTTCTTTTATTTATACTATAGTAAAGAGTATAATACTAGTTAGGTAAGTACTTAGTAATTACTAGTAAGTACTTAGTAATTATTATTAAATACTTAGTTTTAATTATAAGTACTTAGTCTTTTATTTTATTTTTATATAACCTATATTATAGTTCTTTTTTTTTTTAAAGAGTCTACTTATATCTCGTATTAGTTATATTTCTTATTTCCCTTTTAACTACTAATCCTTTATATATAAAGTACTTATTAGTTTATAACTAATAAGTTATAATATTAAGTTTCCCTTTAAAGGTTTTATTTTTAAAACTTAATATAAGTAGGTTATAGTTTTTAGGTTAAAGAATCTATAAGTCTATATTTTAATTATTTAATACTAATATATTAAGTTACGTATTAAAGTAAAAAGTATTTTTTTTTTATATTATTATTATTATTACTTAAAAATTACTAAAAAGGACTTTAAAGTTAAACCTTATTTTTATTATTATACTAAGGGGTTTTATTATAAAATATTACTAAGTTTCTTAATTTATAGTAAATATATTATAGTAAATAATATATAAAAATCCTATAATATATTAAAAAATATAATTTATACTTATAAGTTAAAGTGACTAATAGCCTATAGGCTATATACTCTAAAAAATAAATATTTAACTACTTACCTTATTAATCTTTTTTATTATTATAACAAACAACACTTAAATTTACCTACTACAACACAACTTCTATAGATTTAAAGTAATAAATATTTTTAATTAATTTTAACTACTAATTATACTATTAATACTACCAAAACTACTAACACCTTCCGTACACCTCCTACTATCCCTTTAAACCTATTAAATCTAATTTAAACTAAACTATCCCTTTTTTTAACCATTAAATCCCTCTATAACCAACACACCATCACTATACTACAACTAATTAACCTAATTAAACTACTTTTCCCTATACTTATTAATAAACATCTTACTATATTAAATTAACTAAGCCTTATTAAATATACTAGTTTCTTAACTCTAAGGGATCTATAGTTATTATTACCACCTTTATTACTTACTTAAAATAGTATTAATTATCTTTTAAAAATAGTAAATTTAAAATCTAATTTAGTATTAAATTAACTAATAAGTTTATTCTAATAGTTTTTATTTAACCCCTATTACTACTAGTTTAAAAAAAATAAAAACTAAAAATAGTAATTTAAATCTTTATACTTAAGGATTAAACTAGCTAACTATACTATATATTAATAGTATTAATACTAAACTACATAGCTATATTACTAAACTACTTAATATTATTCTTAACTATAGAAACTAAGTTATAGTATTTAGTATTCTATAGCTAAGGGACCTTTATATTTATAATAGTTTTTACTATTTTATTACTTTAAAAGATTCTTAAGTATAAATATAAAAAATAAAAAGAATTAACAAAAGCCTTACTTATAGTAGTAGTACCTTTTTCTTTAATTATAAACGCTATTAGAACTTATTAGGCCCTATATATAGTATAATCTAGCTAAAGGTTCGCACAAGTAAAAGTTTATTTTAATATATTAGTCGCGCCCACTACTTATTAGTAATAGTATTATTATTATTACTATAGGAAGAGCAGGTAAGTAGAAGCATTAAAGTATATACGCCCTACTAAACTCTACTTAAAACTACTTAATAAAGCTAAAAAGGGTCAAACCTACTAAATACACCCTATTAAATACTTTTATTTATTATACTACTTAATAATATATAGTTATAATATATTCTTTTTAAATTAACTTATAGAAATATCCGCATAAAACACTACTTAAAAAAAAAAACACAAATAAATTAAGTATTCCCTTTACTTAGTAGTTTTATATATTAATTTATTTTTTAATTAAGCAACTTATAGTAGAGTTCTATTATTTAAATAATAAAAAAAAAGAATTTAAAAAACTATTTTAAAAGTAAATAAAGGCTTTAAAAAAAGTATAAAATAATATAAATAAAGTTTTAGTTTACTTAAATTATATATAGTAGTAAAAGTAAATAGTATTTTAAAAGGATTAGAATTTAATAAATATTATAGTTAAAGAGTCTATAAATTTTTTTAAAGTTATTTAAAAAGCTTAATTTATTAGTACTTTTAATATAGTTAATTTTAATAAAGTATTAATAGACTAGAATTCTAGTACCCCTAGTTTGAAAACTTTTAAAACTACTATAAAAGGTCTTTAACTTATTCTAAGCTAAGTATTCCTAAGTAAAAAAATATTTAATTTATTTTTAAAGGTTTAACTAAGTGAATCTTAGGTTATAAGTATATAATACGTAACTTATTAGCTAGTGTTTTAGTAACTAAAGTACATTACTTTTTTTACTATTATATTTAGTATTTCTATAGTTTATTTTATATATTTATAAGGTTTAATATAGGTTCCTAAGTATTATTTTTATAACTATAGTTTCTCTACTTAATAAAATATTAAAGTTTTATACTATTTTACTAATTAATATAGTTAATAATTCTTTTAACTTTATAGTCTTACTTAGGATTAACTTTAATATAGTTAATAGTACATAATTTTTATAGTACTAGTTTAAAAAGTAAAGTATAAAAAACTAAGTAATATTTTATAGTATTTAGTAGTATAAGTTTAAAGTTAATTTTTAAGATTTTCTTAATAATCTTAAAGGGTCTAAGTTTTTTATAGTTTAACTTATTACTTAGTTATTTAGTTTTAATATTTTATTATATAAAGTATATATTATTTTTCTTTTTAAAGAATAGTCCCTTTATTCTAGAAGTATTAGTATATTTATATATATATTATTTAATAGATTTTAAGTTATTTTAGAGTTATTTATAGATTTTTTTAATTTAATTAATATAAGTAATTATTTTAACTACTATAGGTTTTACTTATGGTTCTTTGTAGGTAGTTAGTTTGAATTTATAATTAAAGTAAAAAAGTAAATATTATATACTTTTTTTACTATACTATTATAAATAAATTAAGCTATTAATAATAAAGTAACTTAATTATCCTACTAATAGTTAATATAGTATTTTAAGTATAGTTTAAAAATTTAATTAATTTTTTTTATTTATTTATTAGTTTATAAGTAGAAGGTAGTAAATAGTTATAGTTTAGATCTAAACTACAAAATTAAAGATTTTTAAAACTTTAAAATAAACTATATTCTTTTATTAAATATAATATTTTTTAGTAAACTGTACTAACTAAGAATATACTTATTAAAGATATATACAAGTTCTTTTATAGTACTTACTTTAATCTATAGGATAAAATATATATACTTAGTAAGTTAATTTACTATAACTAAAATACTATTAAACTATTTTCTAATAAGTAGTTCCTTTAATTATAGTAATTTAATAATAAAATTAAGGGAAATCAATTACTATACTTTATTAAGTAATAAAAAAGGTTATATTTTTTTATATAACTTATAGTATCTTAGTTTATTTTTATTATAAACTTTATAATCCTTAATAGTTTTAGTTACTTACTTTTTAGTAACTCTATTACTATAATATTATTAAATATATTTCTATATTTTAGTAACTCCTTAGTATCTATATACTTTAGTACTATAAATTATTTTAATTATCTTATTAGTTATCCATCCAGTCATACTAATACTAATTTATTTAGTAATTATAAAAAAGTAAATAACTAATACAAAGTTTCTATTTAAATTCTTTTTAAGAATTACTTAAGTCTTATTTAGGACCGTTAATTCTAAGTTTAATTATCTATTAAAAGTATTTACTCTTTTATTTTTT
This sequence comes from Colletotrichum brevisporum, assembly GCA_030770045.1. NCBI lineage: Eukaryota > Fungi > Ascomycota > Sordariomycetes > Glomerellales > Glomerellaceae > Colletotrichum > Colletotrichum brevisporum. The sequence goes on from JAUGSI010000002.1 coordinate 581,375, forward strand.
AATCCTTTTTTATAAATAATTTAAAAATTAAATTCTAAAAAGAATTCTAACTATTTAATTTATTATTTATTAAAGTCTTTAAATATAGTAAAATATACAAAGTTCTTATAATCTATATATACTATAACTTTATAATTTATTTCTAAAAAGTATAGTCTCTATTCTTTAAATACTTTAATAATAGCTATTAATTCTTTATTATAAATTTAGTAGTTAAGTTTTAGTTTACTTAGTTTCCTTTAAGTAAAAGGCGTATAGGTATAAGCGTCTTTCTTTATTATATTAACTAAGTTATTTACTAATAGTATAGTTTAAAGTATTAGTTTTAACTTTAAATAGTAAATTTAAGTTAAGTATTATAAGTATAGGTTTACTAAGGACCTAGTCCTTAACCTTTTAAAATACTATGTTTTTTTATTTATTTCTATTTAGTATTTTTCTTAATAAAGTCTATAAGTATAAAAATATTTCTTAAGTACTTTTTAAAAAATTATTAATAAACGTTAATAAATTTAAGGAATAATTATACGTCCTTAACGTTTTATAGTATTAATTAGTTCTTAACTATAGTAATTTTCTTATTTAATATCTTAATAATACTAAGTATAATTATAAATCTAAAGTAGTTTACCTTTTAAGTATAAAACTTACTTTTTTTTAGTTTAATAAAGAACTTAGTTTTTTAAAACTTTTAAAGTACTTAATATATATATTATTAGTATTCTTTAAGGGGTTTTAAAAAAATAAAGATATTATTAAAGTATATAATTATAAAAATATTAAGTTTTTTTATAAAATATAGTTAATTATATTTTAAAATATTATAAAGGTATTAATAAGCTTAAAAGGCATTATAAAGTACTTAAAATATCTTTAGTAAGAGTAAAATACAACGGCCCACGGGCCACGTGCTCTAAGAAACTATCTAGCCACCTACCTTATTAATCTTTTTTATTACAATACTCAAATTCACCTACTATAACACAACTTTTATAAATTTAAAGTAATAAGTATTTTTAATTAATTTTATAAACTACTAATTACACTATTAATACTACTAAAACTACTAATACCTTCTATACGCCTCTTTAATAAACTGTCCCTTTAAACCTATTAAATCCAATCCAAACTAAACTGTCCCTTCCCTTAACCACACTATAGCTAATTAACCTAATTAAACCACTTTTCCCTATACTTATTAGTAAACGTCTTACTATTTAGGCTTTATTAAATGTACTAATTTCTTAACTCTAGGGGATTTATAGTTATTATTACTACTTTTATTACTTACTTAAAGTAGTATTAATTATTTTTTAAAAATAGTAAGTTTAAAATCTAATTTAATATTAAATTAACTAATAAGTCTATTTTAATATTTTTTATTTAGCCTTTATTACTACTAATTTAAAAAAGGTAAAAGCTAAAAATAATAATCTAAATCTTTATACTTAAAGGTTAAACTAGCTAGTTATACTATATATTAATAGTATTAATACTAAACTATATAACTATATTACTAAACTACTTAATATTATTTTTAACTATAAAAACTGGGTTATAGTATTTAGTATTCTATAGCTAAGGGACTTTTATATCTATAGTAGTTTTTACTATTTTATTAAATTCTTAAGTATAAATATAAAAAATAAAAGGAATTAATAAAGGCCTTACTTATAGTAGTACCTTTTTTTTTAATTATAAACACTACTAGGGTTTATTAGGCCCTATAGTATATCACGGTACTTATAGTATAATCCAGCTAAAGGTTTATATAAGTAAAAGTTTATTTTAATATTACCACTTATTAATAATAGTATTATTATTATTACTAAAAGAGTAGGTAAGTGGAAGTATTAAGAGTTAAAGGGGGTTAAATTTACTAAATACACCCTATTAAATACTTTTATTTATTACACTACTTAATAATATATAACTATAATATATTCTTTTTAAATTAACTTATAAAAATGTCCACACAAGACACTACTTAAAAAAACATAAGTAAGAGTAAAATACAGTTTTTTACTCTTTCCCTTTTTTAATTTTAATTAGGTTATAAGCCCTTTAAAGTTAAGGACTATAAACTAATTAGTTCTATAAAATAAGTTTTTTAGTTTTAAAATAAGTAGTAGTAGGTATTAGTTTTTAATTATAATATTATTAAGTTATTAGTAGTTAATATATAGTTATAGTTTACTATTCTTTTTTAGTATAAATAGAATTAAGTATTCTATAAATAATATTAATTCTTTAATATAACCCTTAGTTAAGTATTTATTAATATACTTATTAAGTGCTTTTATTTTTTATTAATTTAACTAATAAACTTTATTAAATAATAGTATTTATCTTTTTTTAATAGGGATTCTATAGTTAAAGGTACTATATTCTAGTAGGCTTATTTTAAGTATTAGAGTAAATAACTTTTTATATACTTTATACTTTTCTAGAATAAATAAAAGTTAATTTTTATTAAGAATTAGTTCTTTTTATATTATTATAAGGTCTTTTATATATAACGGCCTAGTAACTACTTTTTTAACTTTTAAGTAAGTAATAAATTATAATATATATATTATTAGTATATTATAGTAAGGTTTATTTAAAGCTAGTAGTTAATTATATCTTTTAGTAACTAAACTCCTTTTATTATTTTAATAAAAGTAGTTAGCCTACTAATTTATTTATAGGTTTTTTATTATAGTTATAGTATTTTTAGAATTATATTTTAGTATTTTATATTTATAATATTAAAATAGTAGTATATTTTTTAGTTATAGTAGCTTAAAGTAAGGGGCACAGTCTCGCTATTAATAATACCTTTATTATACTATACTCCTTTTTTTTTATATTATAAAGTATGTAGGAAGTCTCTTTTTTATTTTATAGTATTTATAAGTTATTTACTACTCGTAGTAATATAAAGTTACTTTAAGTGCTACTATTAATTAGAGCTTTAACCTATATTCTATTTATTATAATATTAAGGTAAAAGTATTTATTATTTTAATTTACTTTTATAACTAAACTAATAAATCTTATTTTAGTTATTTATTATAATCCTTTTATAGTAAGTAAATTTAGTTTTTTAACTACTTTAGCTTTTATTCTATATACGTTTTATCTCTATTAAAGTACTTAACTACTCCTCCTTTTATAAGGGTATCTTTAATACTAATAACTAGTAGTATAAAACTAGTTCCTTTTTCTTTTTAAAGTTATTTTTTTTAAGTATTTATACTTTAGTAATATAATAAACTTAGTATTTATTAATATAGTATTCTTACTATTCTATATTATTATTATAAAAATACTTTATTAAAAAATTAGGATTTAGTTTAAATACTACTTCTTTAGGTCCTTTATATTCTTGAATAGTCTATATATTAAGTCTTTTATTAAAGTAAACGTTTTTATATAAAGTATCTTTCTTTTTCTTAAAAAAGAATTATAAATTAAGTTTTTTAATAAAGTATTTTTAATATTTATCTTTAAGGGATTATACTTAAAATACGTTATAGTATTATTTATATAGGGGTTTAAGTTATTTATAGTTTTTTAAAAGGCTTTTAAGTAGCTACTTTTTATCCTTTTAAATAGAGTCTATTTTATAGAATATAATTTATTACTTATGATTATTTAAGGGAATTTATAATAAGTATTTATGTTTCTTTTTTTAAGTTAAAAGTTCCTCTTTAGAATTTAAGTCCTAAGTATCGGGTTATACCCCCTAAGTGACTTTATTTTAAGTACATTATTAGGTAATATTATAAGGTTTATTTAAGTTATATAGTATATTTATTTTAGGGGTTTTTTTCTAAAATATAGGATTAAGTAAGGCCCCTTTTATTTTTTTTTTACTATTATAGTAGAACTATTTAAGTTTAAGTATATTATTATAGGTATTTATCTTTTCTACCCTTTTTATTACTAGAATTTAAAAGTATTTACTATAGTTTTCTTAGGTTTTATATTAACTATATATTAAAGTTCTTTCATTATAATATTAAGTTTATTAATAATTTATTTATTATTATATTAAATTTCTTTATTATCTATTAGTTCTATAAAGTTATTATTTATTTATTATAAATTTATACTATTTAACTATTTCTTAACTTTATAAACTAGTTTATAGTAAAGTACTTTATAAATAGTTATAATTGTTGTTTTAAGTATATTTATAGTATTATATTTAAAGTATTTAGTATCTTTAAAGTACTATTTTATTTATTCTTTTTTATTTTAGTAAATTAAGTATTTATTACTATAGTATACTATTTATAATAGTTTAGTATAGTTTTTTTTAAAAGTAGTATTAAATTACTTACTTTTTAGTACTAGTTACTATTATTACTTTTTAGATTAATAGTAGTCCTTAGCTATATATTTAAACTTATTATAGTTATAGTACTTAAAAGTACATTCTTTACTAGGTTTATATTATTTAGTAGTACTAAAGTTTATAAAGTTTATATAGTATCTATATATAGTACTATATTAGTAGTTATTTTATTTTAGTTAATTATTTTATAGTAGTTGTTACTCTTAGTTGTAGTACTAGAATTATTTAAACTATTATTAGTACTTTTTATTTAAATTAGTACTTAGTTATTGTTTTTTATAGTATTTTTTTTAAAAATAGTTATTAATTTTAATAGTAAGTTTAGTATATTAAAAGAATCTTTAGGGTAGTTAATTTTAATAAGTTTATTCTTAACTTTATCCTTTAGGCCTTAGTAAAATATAAAGATTCTAGATTCTTTAGTAAAATTTAATTACGTACTAATACGTTAGAACTTAGTAGTATAGTAAATAGTAAATTTAGTTTATTTAAGTAAAGTAAAGTTATACTTAGTTTATTATTTTTAATTAGGGTCCTAAAATAGGGTTTAAAGGACTTACTTAAATCTTTTAAAAATAGTAAAAATATTTTTAACTTTACTAGTATAGTAGTTTAAGGTTTTAGCTTTAAAAACCTATTTTTAAAATAGTTTAATTTATTATAAAGTGCGTTTATAGAGGAATATAGTAGTATAAATAATATACTTAGTATTACTTTTAAAGTTATTATAATAAAAGTTTTAGTAGTTTTTAATTTAAATTAAAAATCCTTTAAGTATTTTAGAGGTTTTATTATAAGTAATAAGTAAGTTAAGTTTAAGTTTTTTATATTTATTATAAATAGGTATTTTAATAATATTAGTAGTAGTACGGAGTATTTTAAGTTAATTTTAAAGTTATATGTTAGTATTCTTTTTGCTTTTTAGATTAATATTAAGTTTATTAATAATTCCTTAAATTTAAGTAAACTCTTTTTAAGTAGACTTAGTGGCTTTTTAAAGTTTAACTAGGTTTTTAGAGTTATTATTAGTTAGGTTAGTAAGTTACTTATTATATTACTCTATTTTTTTAAATTACTATAAAAGGGCGTTAAAAATATCTTTAATAATAATAACTTCTTTATTTTTATTATACTTAATATTAAGTATAAAGTAGTTTTTTATGTTTTATAACTCTTAAGCTAGGTTCTTAGTACTTTATTTAAAGGAGTTAAATAAAGTAGAAGTATGTTTAGTATTTTTAGAGAAAGCTATTATAGGATACTATTAATAAATATTAAAAATTAATTTATTAAATAAAAACTATTAAAATATTATAGCTAGCTTTTTAATAGTAAAGTTTATATTAATAAAAACTAAGGTTTAATACTAATAATAGTACTACTAATTACTAAAGGGATCTTAAGAGTTTAAAGTACTTAAATAATTGATTTAAGTATTTAATAAAAGGGTTATAGTAGTTATTATTAAAGGGCTAAAAGTATTTAAAGATTAATATAAAGTTAATAGTTAAAAAACTATAAAAAGAAGGACTTAAAGGTACTTAAGTTTTATTTATATATAAGTTCCGTTTCTTTATTTATACTATAGTAGAGAGTATAATACTAATTAAATAAGTACTTAGTAATTACTAGTAAGTACTTAGTAATTACTACTAAGTACTTAGTTTTAGTTATAGGTGCTTAGTTTTTTATTTTATTTTTATATAACTTGTATTATAGTTCTTTTCTTTTCTAGGGAGTCTATTTATATCCCGTATTAGTTATATTTTCTATTTCCCTTTTAACTACTAATCCCCTATATACGGAGCACCTATTGGTTTATAACTAACGGGTCGTAATATATTTGCTCCTTAAGTACCCTAAGGCTTATACTCTTAAGGGTAAAGAGTGCTCCCTTTTCTACCTATGCTGTACCATTTATCTCTTTAATATCACAGTTAATTTAACTAAGAACCCTAGCTCCTTCTTTTACACCCGCGCTTACTACTACCTTGCGCGCTATAAAAATAAAATTATACTTTCTTTATACTCTTTCTACTTTTTTTTTATATTAATACTATTACTTTTTAAATAAAAAAGTTATTACTAATAAGGCTATTTACTACTTCTATTATACTAGTAATAAAGCTAAACCTAAGTACTCTATTATATATACTTTCTTTACTCTTTTATATTTCTACTACTAATATTTTATAGTTTATCTTAAAGGCCCTAGTTAAGTAAAAAGAGTTTATAGTTATAACTACTAATATATATACTAAAGTAAACAAAACTATCTATACTTCTTTAGTATTTTTATTACTATTCTACTATATATTTATAAACTAACTATTATTATAAAAGCATAAATTCTATAACGCTACTATATTATACTATATAGTTATTACTAACTAACTTAAAGTAAAGAACTAGGCTGCTAATAATAAAAAAAAGGCCTTTACTACTATTAAGTCTAGCTTGTCCTTCCGTACTACCGCAGCCGCTACTACCACTACTACTACTACTATAAGTACTATACTCTTTAAGTACTAAGTTGCTACCGCCGAGTACTCTACTACTACTACTAAGTATACTACTACTACTACTAAGTAGTAGGCTATAAAGACTATAAACCTTATAACTAACCTTAGTTATATTATAGCTATTAATAAGGCGTTCTTTACTATAGTAAGTACGCTATTATTTTATTTTTAGAGTATTACTAACTATTCTTTAGACTAATTACTCTTTCTCTTTTTACTTTACTACTTAAACGGCCAATTTCTCCCTTTCTCTTTTATTAATACTCTACTACTACTACTATTTAGCTACTATTACTATATTATTTACATCTTTAAAGTACTATTTAACTTCTTTAGTTTTAAAATTAATTTAACTTAATTAAATTATTTACTTCTATACTTTACCTATAGTAGCGCTATACTATACTCTTATTCTATTTCTCTTTTGTTTTTACTATAGCTAGTATTAAGAGTTATTATTATAAACCATAGTTAATTTATATTTAACTTTATACTTATTTAAAGTAATTATATTATATAGTAGGTTAATAGGCTTCTGTATAGGTTTTATATAGCCTTTTTACTTTATAACAACTACCTACTATTAACTATGGCTAGTACACTTCTAGCGCGCTACGAGTACGCTTTTTATGTTCTATTTTTCCTTACTATTATTTTTAATAATTAGTGGGGGTTAGTTATTTATACGTACTTAGTCTAGTAAAGGGTTATTAAACGCCTATTAAAGTATACTGATATAGAAATTTAAGTATACTTTACTTAGTATATTAAGCTGTACTACTATTAATAAAAGAACCATAATTACTTTATACTTATAGTATAGCTAATTTAGGTTTTTATAAAAACGGGGCGAATAGTAGTTAGCTATATTAAGCTATACTTTATTACTAATTTTAAACTACTTTAAGAGCGCTTTTTTTATATTAGTACTAGCTTCTATTTACTATTACATTACAGCTATAGTAGCCTATACTAACTTAATACTATTCTTTAACTTCTTAATAAACACATCAACAGCTTTTTCCCACTTTCCCTCTAGTAATAGAATATTATTCTTTAGTACTACAACTTTAGTATACTATCTATAGAATAAAGAAAAGGGTAATAGGCTAGTTATAGACACTTTATAGTTATTTAGTACTAGCTTTAATAATAGTAAATAGAGTTTTTAATTATTTTAAGTATAATTAACTATAGTACATAAAATAGTCTAGATCTTTTAATTAAACCTTTTTATAGTACTATCTATTTATAAGTAAAAAGCAGTACTTAATTATTATTTAATTCCTACTTATTAATAAATACGTTTTTAAAATTAATTAGTTTAATTACTCCCTTTATTACTAATAATCTACTTTAGTAGTATATAGTACTAGTACTAAGTATATATAAACTACTCTATCCATACTTCTACTTCTATAGAAGTTATTAACTTAAGCTATACTAACTTACTTAAACAGTCTACTATACCCTAAAGATTAGTAGTACCTATAAAAACCCTAGAAAAAAGCTTAACTATAAAGTCTATTACTATATTATAATATAACTACTTTAGAACTAGTAGTAATTAAAAAAGGCTGCGTTTAGTCTATCTTTAGACCATTTCTTCCTTATACTTATTATAGTTATATATAAATCTTTAAATAGTATAGAACTAGCCCAGCTAGTAGTACATACGCGCAATAATTTTAAGGGTATTATTACGGCCTAGGTACCCTAATATTATAGAGTTATATAAAAACTAAATAATCCTAGTCCTTAATATATTATCTATACTTTTAGTATTATTACTTCCTAGGACCTAAATACAGCCGTAGAAGGTTAGTCTTTAAAGCGTATTAAGGCTATACTCTACTATTTAAACCTTTAGGCATAGGTTAAAAAGAAAAAATCTCTCTTTTACTATAACTATACAGTAAACTACTCTTTAGTTACTATTTATATACTATACTTCTTTTTATAAAGTTTAAAGTTTTAAGTAGTTCTTAAATATAGTTAAAAGGGGAATATTATTATTAAAGTACTTTTAAAGTATTATTTAGTAGACTCTACTTATTATAGGCTGTACTAAGTTAGGGATTACTTAAATAACTCTTTCTTTTTCTCGTTTATTATTCTATCCTTAGGGGGCATCCTATTTACAACACAAAAGCGTATTAAAAATAATAACTTTAAACCCTTTATAGTATTTTAAGTAAAAGTTATACTTTAAAAGTTTTTTAGCCTAACAGCTTTACCTCTCTATAAACTTTTACTTTTTTATAAAGTACTCTAGCTTCTTATAATTAAACAAGACCTTAAACTTACTAACACTCTACAGCTCTATATCCTATATACTAAAGTATAATATTATAGTTAATAGCTCCTTATTATAAATTAAGTAGTTATACTAAGTAGGGGATAGCTTTTATAAGTAAAATACAACTAGTCTATAGTACCCTTACGCGTCTTTCTACACTAAAGTACCTCTTAAAAGAAAGCCTAAGTAGTTAGTTTTAATAATTATTAGGTTATCTAGATTAAAACAGCATAAAACAAAGGCACTTGAAAAGTAGCGTTTTAACTCCTAAAAAGTATACTCTTAACAGAGCCCCTAGTTAAAAATAATAGCCTTATAAGTAAGTTTATTTAAAGGCTTTACTATACTAGTATAGTTATCTATAAATACCTAGTAGTAGTTAATAAACTTTAAAAAGCTATATACTACTTTTAGTATCTTTAGTAGTAACTATTTAATTATAGCCCGTACTTTTTTTAAATTGTATATAATACCCTTACTAGCTCTTAGTTAAAACCACTATACTTAATAGTTTTAACTAAAAACTTATACTTTTTAAAGTTAAAGTTTAAACTAACTATAAATAAAGTATTTAATACCTACTAAACCTTTACTTTATAGTTATTTTTTAACCTACTAGTATAAATTAATATATTATTTAAGTATACTATAATAAAGTCGTTAAAAAACTCTTAAAGGGTTCTATTAATATACTACTAAAAGGATACTAGTGCCCTAGTTAGACTAAACAGGCACACTAACTATTTAAATAACCTATACTACGTTTAAAATACTATCTTAAAAACGTCCTTTTTATAGATCCTTAGTTTATAAAACACGACTATAACGTCCAGCTTAGTATACTACTTTACTATACTTATTCGTTATAGTATTTTTATAATAAGTAGTAATAGGTATTAGTCTTACTTTATAATTATATTTAGCGCGCAATAATCGTAATAAAACCGTAATCCGCCCCCTAGTTTCAATATAAAGATTACGGGGGCACCTACTAAAAAGCTACTAACTTAAATAAACCCCTTATCTAAAAGGTCTTTTAGTATATTATATAGAATAAAAAGCTCCTTATAGAATATACTATATAGTAGCCCCTAAAGTAGGAGCGCTTCTTCTCTACCTTTTATCTATAAAAAGGAGATAGTATAGTCAGCGCCTTATCAATAAAGTAGTAGTAGGTATACCTTTTTAGAGTTAAAAAAGTCCAAGTAGTCTTAGAGTACCTATACTAGTAGAAGCTACTTAAAGTCCTTTAGGGGCTTCTTTTTTAAGGCTTTCTTAATATTAGTAATACTAATAGTCCGTACTACTTCTATTATTTTAAAACCTACGCGTTTTTACTTTACTTTTACCTAATAGTAAACTATTCTAAAAGAAGTAGTATTAAGAAATTAAGTCTCTTAGATTTCCTATACACAATTTAGTTCTCCCTTACTTTTTAGTTATATTTATACCCCTCCTTTCCCATAGTAAACGCGACTTTAGCCCGCACTATAAGTGACGTTATTTTTCTTTATTTAGGGCTTTTTTAAAAAAATATCGGTATTTAGGCCCCTAACTACGTACATAAATATATATTATATATAACTACTTAACTTAATATTAAATACTACAATACCTTTAGTAGCTATATTTACAGACCCATTAGTAAATCCCTATAATTTCCGTATAGTTCGCTTAATATATAGTAAATAGAGTCTATAAATATATTAGTAATTAACTATAGTATATATGTTATTACTAGAATTTATTAATACTTAAGTAAAGTAGCCTTTATTAACTCTTACTACTAGTATTATAAAAGGCCTACTTATTTTATATATTTTTCTAAATTTTTCTTAATTAATCTACTTTTTTCTATTACCTCTAGTACCTAATTTCACTCTAGAGTTACTCTTTTCCCAACTTATAGTTATTCTTTACTATATCTCTATCTTTAAAATTCTTTACTACTTTAGTAACGCAGAGGCTATATTAAGAGTTATAGTTCTAGTATAAATAGCCTATCTTTCTATAGTTAAAGTACTTCTTTATTTTAAAGTAGTTTTTATTATAAGCAGCCTATATAAAACTAGTTATATAAGTATTACTATTACTATTTATTTATTATTAAACTACTCTCTAGGTATAGTAATACTATAGTATAAACGCCTTTAAAGCCCTAGTAGCCTTACTCTTTTATAAAATATTTTAAAACTATACTACGTATTTATAAAAATAGTAAGTAGTTAACTTTAAAATTATATAAAACCATAGTTAAGGGGTTAAAGTATTATAAAGAAACGCGATTAATATATATTTTAACTACTCTACTCCCCTAGCTATTAATAAGTTTTATTTAAACTTTAATAAAAAGGACATAAAGAACTTATTTTCTTTTATTCTTATACTTAAAAGTATAATTTAGGCGTAGTCTACTGTATTTAGGTTATAATAAAAGTAATCTAGGTATACTATAAATAGCCTTAAATTATAGTTCTTTTTATAACTACTACTTTTATAAAATTTAGTTATAATTTACTATATATAAAGTTTAAAACACACATTAATAAAGTACTATATTTCTTAGTAGTAGCTAAAGAAGTTACTATTAATATTAATTTTATCTTATATTTACTACACTTATAAACAATATTTACTATATAACCTACTAAACTTAAAGGAGTTAAAAAGGAGCTTATAATAAAAAACTTTATAGTTAAGAATAGTTAAAGGAAGTTTAGTTATTATTATAACTAGTATACTTTTTATAGTTATATTATTTTTAGGATGGTTTTAGCGTATTAAAAGTATACTCTTAGGCGCTATAGTAGGGGGTTTAGTTCTATATTTAACTAGCTAGATTAATAAACCTACGGTCCTCTTAAGACTAGCTAGACGCACACTAATTTTGTCTCTACTACTCTATTATTAAAGTTCTATATTATAATATTATTTTTTTATTATTAGTATAATTAATAAGAATATAAGGGTAAAGTTTAAATATATAAAGGGCGGAACCTTGTATATACTAATATAAGGGTACCTTAAAATTAAGAATTTAAGCTAAAGAAGAAGAAAGAAGAGATTTATAAAAGCGGGTTAACTACGGAGGGATATCCCTTGTGGAGCGGTTAGTACGGCAGAATCGCGTAGCCGTAGTATCCACAATATGGCTCTAGCCTGTAACACAAAGACGGGGAAATGCCTGAAACCTACGATCCAGGAAGTGCCATCTGGGCCGCTCTTCCTCCCAGAGCACCACGCACGTTCCAACTAGAGCGAACGTCTCCGTCGGCCACGCCGGCCAGAATGGCAACCTTTTCATGCAACGACCCGAGTGTGATTGCCTACTCGGTCTACTGGAAAACCCGAATCATGTCCATCCACACCCACACCAGCGAGGAAGACCTGTCGATGTACAAGACTCGATCAGAATCGATGAAGCACAAGGGAATGTGGCTTTACTTCCCTCTACATAGCGGCGAGAAAGTCACGGAGATCTGGCTCGGTTGCTTGAGACATCGGCGAGGAGCTTTGGTTGTAGGTCCCCCACCTTGACTTGTGGCCACATATCCTATGGAGCTGAACCTCTGCTGGACAGTTCAAAACAAGCCATGACCGCGTCGTTGTCTTTGGGCCTCATGAAACTATGAGCCCAACGACCCGTCTTGATCTGGCAGACCGCCCGTGCCAGGAAAAGCCCAGCCGGATCTTCTTCGAGGAGTCGCATTCCGGCATCCGCGCCATGGCGTTCGAGAGTCCCGAGCCTCACGTATCCCCAGACCATACCGTGGACCTCCCGCAGCCGACGAGCAAGGTCAAGGAATACTCCTCAATTTTGCCCTGGTTCTACTCAACGGCCTGTTTGCGCGGCATCAAAGATGTTGTGCCGTCTCAAGGTCGCATGCAGCCCGGAGCCGGAGGGAGGAGGGTGATCGCCGGGCTCTTGCTCCGCTATCATGATGGTCGTAGAGCTTGTCTGGGACAGGTCAGGCTGGATTTTTTGATGGCTCCCGTGGAAGTCGACGGGCATTCTAGCTTTTGGCTGAAGCTTTGTGTGTCCGAGAGCTTTGCATTTGTCATGGATGTAGGGTTATCCGCGGGCGGTCCTTGCGAATCGTCTCCGTACTCTGAGGTTGAGATAAAGACCCATGAGTCTGTCGACTGGTGGTTCTGTTACGGCTTCTCTAGGGTCTTTCCTAGAGAGGATGCATCTGTTGAATAGCTCGTGGAAAGCCACGTGCGCTTTATTCCACCGACTTAGCTTCGGATTCTAGATCACTCCGTGTTATTATGCATAAGAAGCTTGAATTGCAACCTAGTTCGTAAGCGAGGTGTGCCATCAAGACATTGGACGAAGCTTGTCAGTCGAGCAGATCGAAAAGTGCAACATCCGCGTTGCACCAATACAAAGCAGCGAGTGAATCAGCTGTGCATAAGCCACAGCGCATCTCGTGCCGCCAATATTGTCGCCGTCGTCGTAAGCTCGAGCCGCGATCTAACTACGTTGAGAAACCGTCAATGAGACCATCGAGAAAATGCCTCGTCGAGGGACCAGAAACCTCTCACCGAAATACTGGGTGGCCGCGCAAGTCTCAATCAAAACGCGGCGACGTGATTGCTCAATTGGTTGCAACCACATCTCCAACAAGCGCGCCCAGGAATCTCACCACCGCTGCCGAGAGAAGCTTCGCTCTCACGATCCAACAGTCCGAGGCCACTGGCAAATCGCGAGTCAACGATAACAACAGGGGGGGGTGTCCATTCCCCCTTCACAGCCACGCTGCCAACCGCCCAGAGTCGAGACCTGCTCTCTTTGCAAATATCCCGATTGGCAGGGCCCGCACGCTTGTGGAGGTCCTTCGCCCGACTAAACTGCTTACTCCCGTCGGAAAACAGAAAGAAAGAAAACGCCTAGAAGCTTGTGAGGGGCGATGAATGCTGCTGTAAGCGCGGGAACTGGCGATTGTGTGTCTTGCCTGCGCCGCGGTCCCGCATATGCCTCTCGGTCTGCCTACCTGCCCAGCAAATATTCGATCTCACCTGATCCCATGACCGGTTTATTTGTCCGACAATAGGGCAAGATGAGCCCCCGACGTGACGTGTCCTGAGGGCACGTTCCTGGCGCGACCCTGCCAAGTAAGGTGCTAAAAGTTCGCTGTGTTTATATAGCAAAGGGTCGTCCCGGTGGTGTTCGTCCCCAGGCATTCCGAGAGACAGGATCAGGCAGTTGATTCACATTTCTCTTATTGGTAGATCATTTCCCCAGGTATTATCGTTATTGCCTACCCCGCTTCCCCCCAGTCCTCCCCGGATTCCCACCCCCGCGACCGCGGACGACAGCCGATCCGACCCTCACGATGCAGTCCTTCTTCAAGAGGTCCAAGAAGTCCAAGGAGAAGGAGGCCGAAGCCGAGGCTGAGAAGGCCAACGCCAACCGCGCCGCCACCCCACCGCCGACCTACGAGGACGCCCAGGGCGCGCCCCCGGCTTTCGACGACGCGCCGCCGTCCTTCGACTCGATCCACGGCGGCTCGTCGCGGAGGCCCTACACCGATCAGGAGGTCGCAAACCTTTCCAACGCCTTCTCCTCGCTCCGCCTCGCCACCCAGCGCGACCCGGACGTCTCCCAGTGCCTCGCGCACCTGAAACTACTATACGCGATCCAAACCCTCAAGGAGGAGGTCGGCTACACGGACGGCCTGTGGGACCTCTGGGACACCCGCGCGGGGCCGCTGCCCGACGCCGAGGATGGCGCTGGGGGATCGTCTGGCAAGCAGGCCGAGAGCCGGGTCCAGGACGTGCTAGCGAGGATCCGAGAGAAGCGCTGGGCCGTGTTCCTCTCGCGCGCCGTGGACCGGTACGAGACCTGGTGGAAGGCGCTGTCGCAGTACCGGCTGTGTGAGAAGGACATGGAGGAGGGGTCCGACAAATATCTGAGTTTCCCGAACGGGGTCGACGACTACCCCTGGACAGTGGACAACCTGCCACCCCTTGGTAAGCGGAGAATGACCTGTTCGATCCGGACTGGCTTCTAACGAGTGCAGATGTCCTCATGATTTGGCACGCCCACATGCTCAACCCGAGAGCCTTCCTCGAAGATACGATGCGGTACGGGCTCAGGGCGTTCTGGACGACGGGAATGCCGTGGGAGCAGGTCAACGGCCTCATCGACGGCCAATTCAACTACAACGGCACAGCAGCGGCGAAGGCCAACTGGGAGGCCACGACAGGCCGCGCCTGGAACAACGTTGACGAGCCTGCGGTGAAATTCCTTCCGTGTCCAGCCTGTAAAGAGATCGTCGAGGTCCCGTGGACAACGTGCGGGCTGCCCGAGCTCTTTAAGGGAGACCAGTGAGTTGTCCAGAAAGTCCACTTCCAGGCCCTAGTTACTAAAGCTGTGTGTCCTCAGGAAGCCGGGTCTCGTCGGAAAGGGCTACGGTGACGGCAACTTCACCCAGCTCTGCACAGCGGGCTGCAACACCACCATAACACAGCGCCTCCTCTCCGTGGCTAAGATGGTCAAGGACACGGAAGACTATCTCGAAAACGGGTACGTGGTACCCGGGGCCGTCCTGGATCCCAAGGTCGGCATGCCGCTGCCAGCCGGCAAGAACCTCAGGGAGGCGCAGTTCCCGAACCGCCTCCTCGGCTACGGCGTCGCGGACGACCTTCGGAAGCTTCTGATGCCAGGCCAGCCGGTGTCCCCGTCCATGGACAACGTGCGCTACCTCGTCGAAGGCGCGTTGGCCGACACTGACGTGTTCTCCCGGATCCAGGGGCAAAAGGTTGCACCGTACGGCGCGAAAGACATGGTGAACGGGCGGGTGCTGACGCGCATCGAGAAGTTCCAGTCGCGCAAGATGATGGCGCGGTACTGGGAGAACCACTCCGTCTTCGCGCTGGACCTCGTCGGGGCGACGATGCGCCAGGGCGTCTTCGTCGAAAAGATGTACAAGGTGAGACTCCTCGTAACTGGGCTTGAGACTCGCCCATACTAATCGTGGCAAAGATCGACTGGCTACACGACCCCAACCCCCGAGGCACGATGGACCGGCTCATCCAGAAGTACGAGCGCTTCATGACCATCATGACCGAGAACCCCATGACTCTCTGCGTGCCCACGCTCGACGTCGACCTGGCGTGGCACACGCACCAGCTGGCCCCCAGGGCATACTACCGCTTCTCCGTTACCACCACCGCCAATAAGGCGAATGAAGCGCGGTTCATCGACCACAACGACAAGATTGACGAGGAGAAGCTCTCAAACTCCTTTGAGATAACCAGCAAGATCTACATCGATAAGTTCGCCGAGGTGTACTCCGAGTGCATCTGCGGATATTGTGAAGGTATGCCACTCTCTGTGATCAGATGTTAGCAAGGAAGCAGCGAGAGAAGCTGACGCTTTCAACAGTCATTCGCAACCAAGGCGAACTCAACTCCTCATCCATGTTCGGCCGAACGAAGGGGCAAAAAGGTACACTACACTCCATTACCCTAGCACTATCACCAGTAACAAAGATTTCATGATCTCTTCATCCAAGCCCCTGACTAATACCACCTCCCGCAGCCATCGAAGCCTTCGAAGCAACAGCCAAACCAACAGACCCCTCCGTCGCAGTCCACGTCTCAACCCACAACGCGGTGCGCACCAACGAGGCTCCGCGGCACAAGCAGATGCGTAGCCGGCAGCGCAACGTCGTCCGCATGCGCCTCGACGCCGCCTACGACCGTGCTTCCCGCCGCGCTGCCAAGAAGGGCAAGAAGCTTCCCTCGCGGGAGGAGTACTACGCCCACTGGGGCAACAAGTACCACATGTACGGGCCCTGCATGTACCCGGCCTACCTCACCGTCGGCATCTACCAGGCCGGGGACCCGGGGATCATGCACACCGGCCTGCCCGGCTGGGCGTCGTGCGCGCAGGGCCTATGCGGGACGAACGATATTGGTGGCGGGGGGTGTGGCGGTCCCGGCGGTTGTACCAATATGGATGTAAGTCTTTTGCGGATCTTCCTGGCTCTTTTCGTTCTTCTTCTCCTCTTCCTTTTGGCTTTGGTCTCCTCGATCATCGCGAGCCTGAGTTGAGCTGACATTGATTTCTCACAGGGTTTATGGTCAGGCAGGTCCCAAAATATGGCCGGTAAGTTGACCCAACCGGACGTCCCGCAACGCTTCGTCTGTCTCTATGTGTGCCAGCTAACGTTCCGTATCAGTCTGCGGTGCGTTATACGCAGGGGTTGCCGTAGGAGGTTGTGGAGGGGGCGGAGGCGGCTGTGGCGGCGGCGGGTCCTAGAGAAGGTGTTGGTAACGATGATTTGCTAGAGAGCCTCCCGTCATATGTTACCTTTAGTAGCTTATAAGTAATGACTTAATTGTTCTCGAAATTTATTCTTGTAGGGGACGGCATGCTCTCGGGTCGTAGAGCGATTATATGGTGAGATAGTGTGCGTTTGTTTCGCTTGCAGAATCACTCGAGGGACAGTGACAACATCAATACTCGACGACGGGGGGAACATCAATTTCATCTTTTCCTTTCCATTAGTAGAATCACTCCTTCCGTCCTTGCCCAGTTCTACAACGCCAACATTGCCCACAGAAGGGAAAGATGACGCGGGAAGTTGGGTACCAGACCAATGGCGAAAGGCAGGACGGTCTGTAGTAGTGAAACATATAAACATATTCTCCAACTCGCGTTATGCTCGTGCTCCTGTCACCCCCTCCTCCTCCTCCTCTCCCCACCCCCTACCCCCTTTCCCGGGTGTCGTTCCACATCAGAGCAGACGCTTCCCCATGGCCGCCTGCTGGGCTCGTAGCATTCAGAACGAAGTAGTTGTGAATTCCTTCACAACGCGCCATCTATGTTGTTCCTGCAGACCCAGCTGAGGATCGCCACTCTGGCCGCCCGGTGGGGGTCATTTCGAACCTCGTTGATCAAGTCAACAACGGCTTGCTCGTGGGCGTTGCTCCAAATCGAATACCGGGGGGGCTCTCCAACTCTGGGATAGCCCCGATATGTGTCTGTCGCATGAGACACTTGGATGGCCCAAATCCCAATGTTGTTTTGTTGTTCGAGTGACAGATATGTCTCGTCGGGAGGTGGAAAGTTCTCATCCCAGATGTTGGGCGGGGCCCCCGGTGCTGGGTGCTGCGCGCTGGCTGAGACCTGCTCGGTGACTGGGGCTTGCGCAGTAGATGGGACCTGCTCAGTAGCTGGGGCCTGCTCTGTGGCTTGGGCCTGCTCAGTATCTGGGGCCTGTTCCGTGGCTGGCGGCTGCTCCATGATGCTAAGTTGCTCCGAGATGCTACGTCGCTGCGCGGCGCGGCGTTGGCTACGAGTTTGCGGTGCCATCGTGATGTAGAACAAGTTCTTGAGAAGGTCGCGGTAACTGAAAAGCTGAAGGAAGGCAACGATACTGCCTGGCGTGCTTGACGATAGCTTGTGAGTTGCCTTCGCTTTACCTGAGTAGGTGTATGTGTGTCGGGTGAAGGACGGGCAGCTCGCAACTGATGGTTGACTGGTAGTTGAACTGCTTTCTTTTGAAGTAGAGTTGGTGGTTCGAGATTCGACGGGACAGAAAGAAACACTTCGTGTCTCGAAAACGTTGGTAGGCGGCTGACGATAATGATCAACTTTCCGTTGGCGGTCGACTGGTGGTTGAATCGCTTACTGTCAGCGAAGAGTTGAATGTCGTGAGTTTAATAAGCGCGGACGATAGAGGTAGCTTGTGTTATGGTGGAATCGAATCTGAGATTGAAACTTCTGTCTGGGAGCAGGTGGCCTAGATTATATACCTCTCAGAGATCTGAAAGTCAGAGAGGTTTCTACTCTCCGGCGGGTACGCTTGGGGAAGCCGGTAAGAAACCATCACGGTTGATGTTACATCAAGACATGAAAGCCACGGATTCTTACAACCCGGATGGGCTTCGATTCAAAGTGCAGTTGCCTAACGCCACATACGGGTTGCTGTACAGGATGAACGTATTAAACTGTGTTCCACAGTCGGAGATAGCTTTAGAGTTCATCTCGGTAACCTCAAGTGGCGTCAAAGGCGGAAGAAAAAAAAAGCCAAAACCTCTGTTGATAAACTCAAGGTAGAAACCCTCGTGGTTGTGGCCCTCCTCGCTGCAGTCCCACTTCATCTGCCGTTTCTCACTCTCAACTCCTTTGGCTATGAAATCAAACTAAGTGTGGCTGGCCGAAGGCCATGAAAAGGTGGCTTGTGGACCTAGACAGGTCATACTCATGGCCACGAGCCATTCAGGAAATCAGGTAGAGACTCAGCCTCGGGAGGGCTTGAGGCTTCTCATAGTTCCCTGGTCAGAAATGATACACACGTATCTACTTCGACGTGCCTCCAAGGTTGTAAGTCAACCTCTGAAGTCTCTAAGTCACAGCACTCTGGCAAGTATAAGACAGATACAAGTTGAGTCAGTCTCAGAGGGAGTTTCTCTTCACATTGACTTGATGCGATGAAAGCCCACACCAGATGGTGTTCTGAAATTGCTACGGAAATACCTGAACGCCGCGTGTATGTGTAACAGCCCGTCAAGGTCTGGCAACAACCAGGTATCAATGTCATGATTCGTTAAAGCCGTCGTTCCAAACGACGTTCCAGTTCCAACCCCTCCGCTCCCATGTCCAGCAGATATCAATCTCAAGGGAAGAGGGAGGTGAGAGAAAGCAGCACACCAGTACGCCGGAGGGTATCAAATACTTCCGCCCTGTTGCTCCAGCAGATTCGGCCCGGAATCTTCCAGTCTCGCCACATTCGAAACCTTAAAGCGACTTCCACACCTTGTTGGCCTCAGCCATGCACGTGGGTTGATACGTGTGGCAGGCAACCCTTGCTGCTGTCTAATTCGACGGTGGCGGCGTTGGTGGCGGGTTGAGAAGCCGGTCTACCACGTTGTCCGTGTCATTGAGGTACGTGGTCAGGGTCGAGTCTTCCTCGCTGTTCTTGTCAGTGAGCTGTCCTGCTATGTTTTGTGTACTTTTCCCGGGGTCATTACGTTGCATCAATCTGAATGAAGAAAATCG
Source organism: Colletotrichum brevisporum (assembly GCA_030770045.1). NCBI lineage: Eukaryota > Fungi > Ascomycota > Sordariomycetes > Glomerellales > Glomerellaceae > Colletotrichum > Colletotrichum brevisporum. Next base: position 601,558 of record JAUGSI010000002.1, read on the forward strand.
TATTGACGTTCATGTTTGCGGTTGTCTCGACAGTTTGTGACTTTTGTCTGGGTTCTTGGAAAGTAGAGAAAGATGGATCTGGGGCTTAGTGTCTGCGAGCAGCTATCTCGAGGAAGTCCGGCTTCTCTGGATTGCAGTGAAGAAAGTCCGTGATGCCCCTGGGTCTGCCGGGGGATATTTATAAGCATCCGTCATCACCGCGATCAACTTAGCTCGAAAGACACGAACGATATCACGTCGGATCGTGTACCCATCCCGCTTTGCTCGTTCCGTTCCGCCCAGCTACGATCCCTGGTCACCTGCTCCATCCACAAGCATCCGGCGCTACCTACGTGGTGTATGTAGTCCAGGTGTCTGTTCAGGGTATAGATTTCACAGCAAAAACAGAACGTTCTCCCGAACTCCATCCACACCCGCACCCGATACAACCTCCGGGAACATCTATCCCCAAACAAGCGACCCGAAACGGGGACCACATCACGCCTTCCACACGCCCCCTCCCAACCCATCAAACTGCGACCCTGGGCCGCCACCTCGTAGACCCGGCACGCCCATCCCAAAGAGCGAGCGGGCCAACCGGACGCGTTCTCCGCCAGAGAACCGTGAGGCTCTGTCTGCAGTCAGACCGCGCAACTGCGCGAGCTGGACAAGTTGTCTCTCATGCCGGTCCGAGTCGGGACTCGTCCCAGTGGCCGCGGGAAGAAAAGAACATGAAGGCTTGCATCTACAATCCCCCCGTGACACTCCGTGCCGAACTGCTATACGGCGGCGGCCCGGAGGTGGGCGTACGCCCGCTTCTATGCAAGTACATGGACATATTCATGCTTCGTATGCCACCGTGGCAATCAGACCGAAAGATTGGCCCGTCTTCCGTTACCTTCCCCCCTTCTTAGCCCGGGATAAGTAGTAGCAACACCCCCTGTTCCTCTTCCCCTCCTCCCCCTCCCCCTCTGCTTGGACGCGCCAGCGATGTATGCTGCTGGTTCCGAGCAAGACGCCCCTCACCTGGGCCCAATCAACCCCGGTCGAGTATGCACGAAATCTGCATGACAGGGAGGGGAGACGTACAAAGCTCCATGAGACCTCACGCCAAGCCTTCATTTTGCAGTGCACATACGCCCTAAGCAGCTCCCAAGCAGCAAGTTTAGGTACGTAAGGTGTCTGTGTATCTGCCAGAATGCGGTGTGCGCAGCTCTGCATGTTCTGGCTCCCATTTGCCTCGTAGGGTTTAGCATTCCCAGAATGGAGACGCAGGGTTGATTCGTCGGCGGCCCGGCTGTTCTCGCATTCGAGATCCCGTCATTCTTCAGTAAAGAGGCAATGATGGGCGTCCAGTGATCGAGGTAAGGACGATCCGATGGCCGGCGATTCGAGGGCGTGTTGATCCTCAGTTTCAACTTTTTCCCTCTGGTACTTGAAGTGATCATGTGTTCCCATAAGAGCCTCATCTCGCTACGACTTGTCATCGATTCCTTCTCAATCTCTCCATGTTGCTGGAGTTCCGTGGGGCCAAGCGGTGCGACGGGTTCATGTTCCTTTCGACATCTTGGCAGCTCAGCGCGGGGGAGGTGGCATTTGAGGTTACACAGGCTTAATTGCTTGGTTGGACTCGACATGTAGTGAGATTTTGGCCTTACATGACGAGGCGTTTGTCGCTTTCATAAACCCCCATTCAGATGTTCTGAGCATATCGCAGCCGGGCGCGGGGGAAACGTCATCGTTGAATCGATGCGAATCGCGCGACACCACGACAACCTCGCGAGCACCCGCGGAACTGAGGTCACGAGCTCCCGTCCGGCCGCCGGCCGTCAATGCGATAACCTTCCCGATACGACACAGTGCTGCTGATTGGAGGGGACGCCCGGCGCGGGTGGTCAAGAGAGTGAGGGGGTGGGTACTGGAGCCGGCCGGCGGACGACGACGATCCAAGCATCACGTCCATGCAGAAGCTTCGCGGACGGGGTCACGCTTTCAGCGCATCCTTTGATCCTCCCGATGGTTACATCTGGCTTTCGGTTACACTCGTAGTCGCAGAGCCTCATTCTCATGGGTACTGCGAGGACGCCCTGCTGGGCTGCCGGTGTCAGTCTGTCCATGTCGGGACTCGTCACGTCGATGCGTTCCATGTCACCTCTACCACTGTGGGGTGATTCAGGACGCCGTCTGGAGGTCCGAGGACACCCTCTCGAGTGTAATCACGTGCAAGGCATGGATATGAACGTCGGCAGCAAGATTTAAGGTGGTAGGTGGTTCAATTTAAGACCGTTAACACCTCCATCAGCCAGTGAGCATCAACCTGCTTAGCAACAACACAATCCATCAAGACCAATCATAATGTAGGAAGCACAAGTCCGAACTCCGAACTAAGGTAGGGTATCAGATAAATTCCATCATCTCCAACATAAATTGTCCCCTTTCACTGCCGTCCAGCGCAGTTCTCGTACGCCAGCCAGCGGCCCTATCATTGGTGGGAAAGTAGAGTGAGTGTGTTTGTTTCACTTGCTTGAACCCGCGAACAGCCTGTCGGGCAGGTTCGTGGTGTTGAGGTAGATGTCAAGCATGGGGTTCGGGGTAGTGGTGGAGGTGGTGTCTGTCGATCTGCACTTTCTGTGAGCCACCACCGTTTGGTTAAAAGTGTGCTTTTTTGACTTACCCTTCGGGCATTTTGGAAAGTGTATTATCAGAATGACTTGAAGAGTGTTTGGTTTGTGTGAAAGTGTGACGTCTTAGATCTTTGAATAAGTGCTTGCAGTTGTATCAGGGAAGCCCAGCTTCGATGGATTGCAATGAAGATATCATTCCTATCTCCGGGATCCTCAAGAGGTATTTATATGTTTACTCTCCGAAGGACCTCACGTCCTCGCAACTTTGCTACTGGCTGTTGAAGAGGTAATCTCTTCCCCGGGTTTTCCCTCGGATCGTCGTTCCAAATTGGCTTCATCCGACAGAGAGTCGTCTTGATCTTGGATCAGCTGCTCCCCCCTTACCCATAAGCACATGCTGCATCACGTATGGATATCGTTCACTGCATTCCCGCTCGCCGTATCTGGACCAACCCTACGGCTACCTCACCCGGGTGTATACGCCCAAAGTAGCCAATGGATAACAGCATTCAGCCCGGTTCGTCCACTCAGCAGTGTCTGCGGAGGTGTCTCGTCCGCATCGAGCAGTCCGGAGAGGGAGGGAGGGACTAGTCTGACCGGCCTCAAGAAGCTTGGGAGCTGCCGGAGTACCCTTCTTTGTGAGGCTCTGCTTTAATTCCTCTCCCCATGCCCGTGTCCCTGTGTCGTTCAGTCTGCTCTCTAGACCGGCACCCCCCCTTGGGCCCCTTGTCATCGAGGCCAAATTCCCCCCCTTCCACCGGTCCTTCCGTACATGGAAGTCACCCTCCCCGGCTGGAGCCACGATGGACGGCCATGGGACGGCACGAAGACGGCCGGCTGGCGCCTCTGTCAACCACAGGTCAACGGCAGGCTGCCCCTAATCACCCGTCACCCGTGTCTCTCGTCTAGCTTCGCTGTTCGGTCCCGAAACCCAGACGCTCCTCGCCCTCATTTCTCCGTCAGCGGGCCGGGAAGGGCTTGATTGAGGAAGGGATCCGCCATGCCCAGGACGTCTGTCTTCGATGGACATGTAGCATGCGTCCATGCATGAGCAAGAATGGCCCCCCTCCCCCCCCTGCAAGTACGTTATGCAGAGCTCAAGCCCAAGAACAGCCCCTCCAATCGCGTTGTTACAACATGCATAACATCTGCATGGTCTCGAATAGGGAGAGGGGAAACTCGCGTATTGCTTTCCTGTTGTGCTCTCCCACTCCACATGCGCGGTCTTGGGTGGCTGGGAGAGAGTGAAGGGAGTGGAGGACATTATTCCCACCGCCTCTCGCGGAAGATTGGCAAGTATCCTTTGGGTAGAATGGGTAGCCCTACAGGGTTGGTGTAGTATCGCGTGGAACACTGGTCGAGCGTCAGTGGATGTTCTCCCATGCACCTCGTCTAGGGTCGGTGATTTGAGTTGTGATCACGACGCTTCGGCAAGTGCGTTGAGTTCGCGAGAGCTCCGTCATTCTTTAACGGAGAGGGTGTGTATCGGACGCTGTACCCGAACTCGACAATCACGAGCTGCAAACAAACGACGATATCTCCTCTAGCTCCGGTCTTGTGAAGTGGGCTGTGCTAGGTATGGTGCCTCGTCTCTCATTCAGCGCGTCGTGGGTCTGAACTGGGAAGTGAGGTGAGATGATGGATCAAGCTCGAGCTCAGCCCAAGCCTAGCATAAGTAGCTCCAGCTCGACAAGCTCAAGCTACAAGCTCAATCTCGTCTCCACAGATCTGGTGGTAGAACAATCTCACCTTCCCCGCGGGGATGAAAGATCCAGCAAGATTGCGCCAAGCGGTGGACAAGTCGAGATGACGGGAAAGGCGAGCCGAGCTAAGAGAGATTGACTCGTCTAAAGACATGGAAACGAGTTCATAACAGCGACAAATCCCCCGAGCAAATCATTAGATAGAGCTCCCGGCGCTCTTCACACGCCCGGTGGGTGAGAGAGTGGGAGGAAACGTCATGATGATCCGACAGAAACTGTCCACGGGGACATGTTTTAGCCCGGCCTCGATGTGCCGTCCCGATGCCACGTAGCTTCGATCGAGAGGGCATGAGGTAGTTGAAAATGGCGCGGACGAGGATCAGGGATGGAGGCAACAGAGTCGAGCGTCGAGGGAAGCACGGGGCGGCACCTCGCTCTCGCCCGGACGAGCAGGACAGCGCCTTCGTTTTCGCGCTGCAAATACGCAGAGCCTCACCGTCAGCTCTCGAGGGCACCCAGCTGACGCAAGCGTCTCTCCACGTGGACCGTAGAACAGGAGCGGAGTGACAGTGTATCGATGCCTGCAGCCTCTCGATAACACCAAGGAGACATGACGAAGAGTCGGGGATGTCGCTTAGATCTCGAGGACCAACCAGAACCCCTGCTCCTCCAAATGGGACTACTTGGACAGGCTCGGACTATCAGATCATGTAAATCCAACACGTATCTCGCACCAATGATTTGTCGGCGGTCAAACTCCGAGACCACGATGGCTGCGTGGGAGGTGGGGGTTTCACTGCGAATTTAGCCCTTCTCAAAACGAGGAAAAGAGACAATGAGAGACTTTAGAATCTATGGAGCCAAGTTAGAGGAGGAGAAGGTACATAAGAGAAGGAGGGGGTGTGGTGTGTGTGTGTGGAACGGGTCGCTTTAATGCGGCCAGAGCAACGACCTACCACGCACGCCTGCATCGCTACTGCATGTAAGTGAGCTGGCAACGTCTCCCACCTACCTATCTCGAGTCCTTCCCCCTCCCCCAAGTCCCTTTAGTGTGGGGTTCTCAGTTTAACCGAGTACTCTCAAGAGAGCTTGAGGCTCTGCAGGACTCTGCTTCCCTCGGTCCGGTCAGCTTTCAGGGAGGGAGCGACACCCCGCGCAGACCGGTTCCCCCCTTCTTCCTTCCTCCTTCTCGAAGCTATGTTTGCTATGTAGGGGGCCCACAGTCGTCCTGGGCTGAGAGGAAGCACCCAGAAGGAGGGAGGGAAAGGGGGGGGCCATGAAACCCATGGACTCGGTTTTCTGCCCTTTCCCACGCAGCTGGGAAAGGATAAAAAGTACTGTGCAGTTTGCAGCGTGTTCTCTTTTTGCACTTTTGAAGTCGTTCCATCACATCTCACGTCCCGATCGTGCGGGTTGCGTTGTTGTGTTGGGAGAAAACGTGCAAAAAGTGCGAGCGACGCTGTGGTGTTGGAAGCGAGACAGTGAGGGGCGGAGAGAAGCGAGGGAGGGGGAAATCGAACCGTTCTGCCGTGAGAGATGACAGTTTCTCTCCAGAGCGCTTCCATCGGTTTGCCTTTCAAAAGGACGAGCGTAGCAGCGTTCAAATCCCTCCCTTTAATCATCATCTCTAACCGTTTTCTCGGTCTAACGTGTCGAAACCGCGCAGGATAACGCTCAGAGCTTGTGCTTCTCCCCGACTTCCGCCTCCTCTCGCGCCTTCTTCGCCTCCTTCTCCTCCCTCATCACGTCCTCCCGCGCCCTCACCTCGACCTCCCGCGGCCCTTCCCTCGTAAACTTCACCAAGACGACCCTCTCCCAGTCGCCCCCGCGGCCGGAACCCTTCAGCTCCGGGCCCGGCTTGTCGATCCCGAGCACGATACGATTGTCCCCCTCGCGGATGAACAAATTGTGCGGGCTCATGACCTTCTCCGCCCAGGGGATCGACGACGTAGGCTGCGCCCGCGCCGCCTCGGACTCGGCCGTGGGCACCCTCGCCAGGAACCTCTGCAGCTCCTCCCGCTGCGCCGCGAAGCGCGCGACGTCCCCATCCGCCTCCGCCGAACCGCCACCGCTGCAGAACTTCGAGACGAGATACAGGAGGTAGTACTGCGGCGGGAAGAGGATGATCTCCCCGCGGTCCGCGCGCGCGAGCCAGGCCGACGCGTCGTCGAACTTGGCCGCCGTGTGCTCCACGCCGCCGTCGGGCGTCGGGACGATGATCTCGTGCTGCGCGGCCTCGACGCCGGCGGACGCCGAGCGCGGGAGCATGTAGAGGTACATCTGCGTCGTGAAGCGCTTCGGCACGTTCGTGGGCGTCACCCACCGCGTGAAAGGCACGAGTCGACCTGATTGAGGGTGAGCTGAGGTGAAGCGATCCAGGGAGGGAGAAAACGTACCGACGTCCGGAACACCGCCGACGCTGTCCACCCACTCCGTGAACCGCACATGGTTCCCGTGGATCTGCTTCCTCGCAGCGTCCCTATCCGCCGCAGACAAATTGACCAGCGTAGACGCGTCGTCTGAGCCCTTTTTCGTCGCCAGGAGGATGCCCGTCTCCTCGAAACACTCGCGGATCGCGCCGAGTCGGTATGCAGGGCCGTCCTCGTGCCTCCCCCCCGCGTCGGCGGGCGGGATCTCTCCGTCGTGAAAGGCGTCGAGGTTCCCGCCGGGGAAGACGTGGGCCGAGGCGAAGGACGTCGACGTCTTGACCCGGTGGAGCAGCAGGACCTGGTTCGTCGGTGAGAGGAGGAGGATGCTGCGTGAGATTCCGGTGAGCTGGCTGACTGGCTGCTACGCTCTCTCCCTTCACTCACTCAATCAAGGAGCTGTGTGAGGGGGATTGCTCTCATTCATTACGTACCTTGAGCTCGGCCGCGGCGCCTGCACTTCCCTCTTATCCTTCGACGAAGACGACGCGCGCTTCTGCGATGACATGTTCGTTACGGTCGCGGCGTTGAAGCCTCGGATCGGTGGTGACGCGACGGATGAGAGTGACGTATTCGTATGTAATAGCCGATGAGCGTGAGCGTCAACGTGAGCTTGGCATACAGATCTCGTCGCGATTGACTGCCGATGTGAGTTGACCGTGACCCGTATGAGTAATGAGAATGAGCTTTTTCGCGTGCGAAAACTGCGCGGCAGGATGAATGAAGACATTTGAAGCTGTCAGCACCAGGTTCATGTGAGATGAGGGTGTTGCAGACCAGCGATCACCGGTTAGCGCGGTGTTTGATGTTTTTTTGCCGAGGTTCGGTGAGCGCAGCGCCCTGTGACCGCGCCTTGCCCGCCCTGCCTGTCCAGGAAGGCCCGAGGAACACGAGGTGCTGTGAGGAGGTGTCCGGAGTCAACTCTCACCATCAACGTCATCGCCTCTCATCGTACAACATTCTGGTGACGCGCTTCGTAGAAATCCACGGCTGTGGTCGTATCTGACATAACCCAATTGTATTGAGAGAGAAAGAAACAAAACTAATACATACATGCCTGCCCAGCACCGCCAGTCTCCAAAGTGACGCCGCGAGCCCAGATGAATGCGCGATCGCCTACACATCTGAATCAAAACCTCTTCCTCTCTTGCCCCTTCAAGCCCGCGCGCCACAGACACAAGACGCTCTTGGACTCGCACCACTGCTTCACCTCCGCGGCCGAGACCTCGTCGTCGTAGCCGACCCGCGAGAGCTGGCCCGTGTTCAGCCACGCGGCGAGATCCTCCAGCACGATCGGGTCGTACATCAGGATCATCTCGTGAAAGGACGGCTTCTTGGGGTCCACAGCGGGCGGTGCCGACGTGATGGCCTCCGTGATGAGGGCGAACAAGCTGTCAAGCTCGTCCTGGCTTTTGGGCGACGTGGCGGGTGACATGTCCTCATCCTCGTCGGGCGGCGGCGAGGAGAAGGCCCGGTCAAAGGACCGGTAGGAACCTTCAGACTCCGAATCAGGAATCTCAATGACCTCGTCTTTCCTCGGTCTGCCACGCCGCCGCGGGGGCTGAGCTGACGGCGGCGGCGAACTCGACGGCGGGCGGCCAATACCGCCCGGACCTTCAAGCTTCAACACGAGCTTCCGATAGCGAGGAGCGAGTTCGTCTAAGGGCTTCTTCCAATTGAAAGGTTTGGGAGCGAATTCGGAGAGGTCTCTGTTTGAGTCCGGACGCCCGCCGAGACCTCCTTCCCTCCACATCCTCCTCCGGTATGTAGGAGACAGATCCTCAATGGACTTCTTCCTTCTGACGCCAGTTTTATAAGCAACACATTCAGGGACCGGGCTCTTTGACGGCGGGCGGTCGTCGATTTTTCGATGCGCCATCACGTGCGAACGGTACTCAGGATTCAGGTCCTCTAAGGCCTTTCTCTTGGGGCCAGTTTTCTCGCGAACAAGTGGGCCAAAGGGTATCGTTGACTCCGGGCGGTCTTCGAAATCTTGTAGACGCAGCACCCTTTTTAAAACAAGAGGAGACAGTTGGTCTAGGGGCTTCTTCTTCTTCCGCCGTTCGGGTGACCATTCCTCCGATGAAAGCCCGGTCAGGAATTCTGATGTTGACTCCGGGCGGCCCTCGAAATCTTGTAGACGCAGCGCCCTCTTTAAGACAAGAGGAGACAGTTGGTCTAGGGGCTTCTTGTTCGTCCGCGGGTCGGGTGACGATTCCTTCGATGAAAGCTCGGCCATGAATTCGGATGATGACTCCGGGCGGCGTTCGAAATCTTTGTAAAACAACACCCTTTTTAGGCTAGAAGGAGCCAGTTGGTCTAGGGGCCTCTTCTTGTGCTGCCGGGGGGTCTTAACTTTAGGTGACGATTCCTTGGATGAAAGCTCAGTCTCGTCCCCCTCCGAATTTGTCTTCTGCGAACGCTCTGAGGCCTTCTTCTTAGGGCCAAGTTTCAGAGCAACGAGTTCGGATAAGGGTATTTTTGACTCCGGGCGGCGTTCGAAATCTTGCTTACGCAACACCCTCTTCAGGCTTTCAGGAGATAATTGGTCTAGGGGCAACCTTGCGCGTGGGCGTTTGGGTGGTGATTCACTGGATGAAAGCTCAGCCTCATCCTCATCCACTTTTGCTCGGGCAAGAAGTTCGGAGAAGGGTGTTTTTGACTCCGGGCGGTCTTCGAAATCTTGGTCACGCAATACCTGAAGGAGCCTAATACGAGATAATTTATCTAGGGGCAACCTTGCGCGTGGGCGTTTGGGTGGTGATTTACTGGATGAAAGCTCAGCCTCATCCTCGTCCATCTTTGCTCGGAGAAGAAGTTCGGACAAGGGTGTCTTTGACTCCGGGCGGCCTTCGAAATCTTTGTTGCGCAACGCCTGCCTTAAGGTTTGAAGAGACAATTGGTCTAGGGGCTGTTTCGGTCTTGGGCGTTTGGGCGGCACCTCAATGGATGAAAGCTCAGCTTCGGCCCCCTTTTCTTGGGAGGGTTGCGGCTGCTTGGACGGCACGACGGGTGCGGCACTCTCAGACTTGTCAGCCGTCTGGAGGTGCGCAGCCGTCGAGATTGGGTGGTTCGTGGGCAGCGACGAGAGGGCCGTCCTCTGCTTGCTCGACCAACACTGGTCCAGCAGAGCAAGCATTGCCTGTCGCCGTTTAACGGGCTTAAAGCCGTATGACGAAATCTCCCGTGCGAGCTGGTTGTCGGTGTACAGGTCGAAGTTAGGCCTGCGAGGTTGAGGGACGGCCCTCGCCGTGGGATTGGTCGCGCGAGACGGCGGTAGGATGGGCGGCAAGTCGATGTCCTCGTCGTCATAGCTGTCGGCCTCATCTAGCAAAGGTGGTGCTTCCACGAGGGGCGGAGTCTCCTCCCGGGCCGGCTTATGTGCTGCGGCGGCCGCTGGTGGCCGGGCGAGTGCTGCTGGTGGTAGTGTTTGTTGCTCTTCGTGTGCGCTAGCTGCGGGCTCTCTGTTTAGCAGCTCGTCAATATCGGGAAACGAATCGTCTGACGGCAAGTGTGGCGGCGCGACTGGCATATTCGTGGTCGCGACGTATCCAAAGGGATTGGGTCCGTCTGATGCGCCTGCATCTGCTTGAGGCGTATCTGCCAGGTTGATGACTTCCAGATCCAAGACTCTGCCATCTTCGTCTCTTGCGCCCACGCCCCACAGCTTTTGTCGCGGTGCTGGTTCTGCCGCGTCGCTGTTGATGGGCGTGACGAAAGGGTCTTCCTCCGGCGGTCGCGAGTTCGAAGCTCGAAGGGCTGCTTGGAGGTCTCTGAGGAACGTTGGCGATTGCTCCCTTGCCAGCTGGCTGGACGTCCCAAAGACGTAGTCTTGGTTGGCAGCTTGTTTCAGGGCCGCCGTGGGCGACAAGAGAACAGGTTCCGGCGGTATTATCTTCTTTGGCTTGGCTCTCGAAGGCCTCTTCCTCTTCTTGGCGTTGGTCGGTTCCTCATTTTCCTCCACGCTCTCGACTGGCATTGCTGTAGGTGCATGCTGCTCGCTGGCATCCGGGATCACGTAGGCTGCTGTGGCCAACTCGGTAATTGTCCGTGGTTTCTTCCTGGGTGCCTTGGCCTTTGTAGCACCGGCTGCTGGGGCGCTCTTCGAGACGTTGTTGATGGATACTGCTTCGATTCGTTTTCTCTTCCGCAGCGTCGGATTGCTGGCCTCGAGGGGTTCGACTGAGGGTCTCGTTGGCTCGTCCTCCGCTCGCCCAAAGTTCTCGAATAGATTCTCAAAGGTTTCCTTGGAAGCGTCCAAGGTCGAAGTTTTGTCGGCAGAGGAGAGCAAGTCGACTGCGTGTGACACTTTGGATCCGAGTGCAGTATCGGCGGGCGGCGGCGTCCAGTCGGTACGACGCCGCATGGCCGCCTCCAATGCCAAAGGCTCATCATCTGCACCCTTTTTGGTCGGAGCTGGTTCCGCCTCTTCCTTGTCCTTGCCCTTGCCCTTCGGCTTCGCAAAGTGGCGACTGACCGTCTCACCCTTTTTCGCCGCTGCTGCCTCCTTCGATTTGGCCTTGGGCTTCTTCTCAGCCTTTGGCTTTGCAGGTTTGGTGGTTGATGTCGCTTCGTCTGCTTTCTTCTCACGGACCTTGCCGCCTTTCCTCTTTTTGGGCTTCGAGGTCAGGGTTGCGAGGGAGATGACGGTCACCTCCTCTTCTTCGTGTGGATGATTGGCGGTCGTGTCTGGAGCTCTGCACGGGGTCGTTAAGTCAATCGCGGTGTGCTGCTCTTCCCGAAAGAAGCCGGAGGCGCTCGTGAAGCCGCGGTTCGCATGATCGGGAATGGGCCGCGCTGCGCTGCCGCTACGGATCGGCGGTCTTCGGGGAATCTGGGACTGGATCTGGTCGAGCGACGGCAGGCCCGGCGAGGAGGAGAGGCTGAAGGGGTCACGACGGGTGCTTTGAAAGGGCGAGGCCATCGTGAATCGCGGCGGCCTGGGAGTGATGCGCAGAGCGCATGTTTTCGACGCGAGACGCAGCAGTGTGAAATATGTGTATCGGAGTAATAAGCCCAAGACTAATTCGACCTGAACATGGAAAAATGGCGTCTAATGAGCCGATTCTGACGAGTACAGAATGCAATTGGCGTAGCGGTGGCGATGGTGGCTGATCACGCATGTAATGGATGGAATGGCGGGAATTGGGGCACAACAGAGCGACGCGGGACGACACAGACGGCGGGCAGTGATCAATGATAGGTAGTGGATTGGGGGGTAAACAGTACCTGCCTACATGCCTACCTAGGGCGGGAGGCCAGGTACCTGGAGCGCAGGGGGGGGCCCCGGCCGCTGAGCTTCAGCCTTCAGTGTCTTGGATGCCGCGCTAAGTGCGCTATGAAAAAGAGGCCCGAGCGTCTGCGTCTTTCCGCGTCTTTGCCGCGCAGTCAGCTGATGACAGCCGCGCACGTGATCTCAGCCCTCCTGGCCGCTCGGCAGTCCCACGGAAAGTGCCACAACAATTTTTGGCTTCAATTTCAGAACTCCCCCCCACCAACGACTTTCCTGCGACGACCACCTTCCGCGCACCAAATTACCACCACCACTTGCCTCTAGACAACCCCCCGAACGCAAGTCGCAGCAATGGAGAACGACAAGGGCGAGATCGTCGATCTGTAAGCGCAAACCACATCCCCCGCGGACGCTCGATTGGAATGGGAGGACGGCCGGGACGAGGAGGAGCCAGGAGGAGGAGGAGAGGGAGAGGAAGGAGGGTCGGGGGAACTGGAGCTTGCGGACGATCAGGGAGGCGCATGGTGTTTTTGGAGCTCTGCTTTCAAAAACTCTTGCTGTCTCTGCGGATGCTGCTCTTGTTCCTGCGACCCCTCTCGAATCTTGGCTCCCAGGCTCCCAGGCATTTGCGAGAGGGCAACGGACAAGAATCCATGGACCAAGTGCTAACGCCCGAGTCTCACAGCTACGTTCCGCGCAAGTGCAGCGCCACCAACCGCATCATCAAGGCCAAGGACCACGCCTCCGTCCAGATCTCCATCGCCAAGGTTGACGAGAACGGCCGCGCCGTTGCCGGCGAGAACCACGTCTACGCCCTCTGCGGTTTCGTCCGTGCCATGGGCGAGAGCGACGACGCCCTCAACCGCCTGGCCCAGCGCGATGGCCTCGTCAAGGCCGTCTGGTCCGCCCAGCGATAAATGCTGAGGCTTGGTCCTCGGGGGAGGAAATGGTACGTGCGGGAAGGGGATTTCTTCACATGCGAGTTCTTTTTTTGAAAAAAGGCATTTGGGGGTGCTCTTTTTGTTCTACTCCCGTGCTACGAAGCCGAGACTTGAGTGACTGACTTTTTTCTCAAAAGGTCTAGTCGTTCGGTTCGGTCGGGTCTACATCATGGATCTAGAGTTGGTTGCATGGTACAAAAAGTCGCCAATTCGAGGCGTCCGGCTCTCTGAGGAGAGGAAAATGGCATAGGAATGGTTCACGACTACCCAACACAATGAGATTTTCCGCGTTCGAGACAAGTCAAAAAGCAAAAAATGCCTTCACGCGCGCCCTCCCCCCCCCCTCCACCGCCGCCACAGTGACCACACAACCACACCCTCACCGCCTTGTCGCCCGACTGCGTCATCGCCTCTCTATACACTCTCCGTTTCCCGGCTAGCGAAGGATCCTCGTGCCAGCCCTCGATGGTGTCCCGTGGTCGAGGATTCTGGGGCTACCTCGATAGCCTCCGTGCCGCAGATCAATGCAGGCTCTGAAAAAGCCGTGGCGTTCAAGGTATTCGCCATGGTACAGATACGGGTCTTACACATATCTAGGCAAATCCAGCCAGGTCAATATGATACCGACGTTTTTCGCCATGCCGTCCCCATGTATTGATGATGTTAGTTGAGTGTCGGCAAGTAGCAAGTGATGCGAATCGGCCTGTGTTGCTGCATCCAGCTACCCACGATCAACCTTTCTTCCACGCTTCCAAAACCACAGGTTCTGTGTGGTGCTTTGAAAGGCTCTCGGCCATCAATCGCATGTTGCTATCCTCGTATCCAAAACTACAAACGCAAAAGTCATGATTCCTGATATCTCTCTTCGCCACGCTCATCCTCGTCCGGGTATCTTACAACACATAGCGGAAGTGGGGGTTCTGGCTGACTGTTAGCTACCGTCCACACACACTCGCATCGAAGCAGGGCCAAAACTCACCTCCTTGTCAGTCAAGTCAAGGTTCTCGTCCTCGTGCGCCTGGTCCGGGTCCACGCCCGCCGACGCCGCCGCCGCGTCCCGGATCTTGTTCCGGCGCACCAGCAGCGCCCGCAGCGCGATGGCCGTGACCATCTGCGCGACCGAGCACGCCAGGATCACCTTGCAGCCCGTCGGGTACAGCGGCGCCTCCCTGGCCAGGAACGCGTGCGGGCCGATGATGTTGCCGACGCAGTACGCCGTGAACACGATGGCCGACGCCGTGATGCGCTTCGTGTACCCGCCCAGGTTCGTCGCCGGCATCTGCAGCGCCAGCACCAGCGACGCGACGAACGCGCCGACGATGTAGTACCCGAACAGCACGCCGATCTTGTGGTGCTGGCGGTCGAGCTTCCACATCATCGTGCACCCGATGATGGTCGGGATCAGCCACAGCGCCATCACCGTCGTGCGCTGGTTCCGCAGCTTCGTGGCGGTGAAGGTGCCCGTCAGGATCCAGAACACCTGGAACGCGCCCTGCGGGATGCCCAGCGCCGTCGTGAGCAGCGGGTCCGAGACGAGGCCCTTGATGATGAGCTTGCCGAAGTTGGCCACGCCGCCGTTGATGACCTCGTTGAGCAGCACGAAGAGCGTCAGCAGCCATACCTGCGGGTCGAGGCAGGCCTCCTTGATCTGGTACCACTGGATCGTCTTGTTGAGCACGCCGGTGCGGGCCAGGCGGGCGCGGCCGACGAGCAGCGCGCGCTCCTCGAGCGAGAAGCGCTTCGCGGTGAGGATGCTGTCGGGCAGGAAGAAGAGCAGGAGGATGCCCCAGAGGATGGTCATGCCGCCGCAGAGCAGGAAGACGGCCTTCCACACGGGGAAGCCGTTGATCTGGCCGATGCCGTAGCTGAAGATACCGCCGAGCATGGAGCCGATGCCGTTGCAGCAGTAGAACAGTCCTGCCCTGAATGGTTGCTCCGATCGGATGTACCTGGGGAAGCATCAATGTCAGTTCCGTTGATGCAGGCCAGCAAAGGGGCCTCAACTTACCACATAGACACCATCAACATGAATAACGTCGTGATAGGGGCCTCAAACGCGCCCAACAGGAACCGGCACGCCGCAAGACCGGGAAAGTTGGAGCACGCCGCCGTGGCCATCAAAACCGCACCCCACGACAACACACAACCCGCCACGACCTTGCCCATGCGTGTCTTCTGCGCGACGTAGACCCAGGGGTACTCCGCCACGAGGTACGCGAGATAGAAGATGCTTGCGAGCCACGAGTACTGCGTCTGCGTGACGCTGGTGCTGGTGAACAGGTCGAAGACGGCGGCGTACGAGAGCGCCTGCTTGTCGATGTACTGCAGCACGTACGTGCCGGCCAGCAGCGGCAGCACGACGAGGTCGATCTTGCGCACCAGCCGGCGGTTCTTCTCCTTGTCGTTGACCAGCTCCGCCAGGTACTCGTCCGTGATGTTGTTCTCGTACAGGAACGCCGCCGACGCGTCCAGGTGGCCGACCTCGCCCGGCGTGAGCGACTTGGTCGGCTCGAGGACGTCGTCGGCCGCCGCCGCCGTCTTGACGTCCTTCTCGACGCGGTTGTTGTCGGCCATCTTTGTCTTTTCTTTGCCGCAAAGGAAAGGCTTGATTGAAGAGAGCGAGATTCTGTGAGAGGTTGACGGTCCCGGGGCTAGCTTGCTCTCTCTCCAGGGAGAAGGGGAGAGAGAGCACGAGAGCACTGTGCTTTTATTGACTCACTGCCGATTAGCCATTATCTCCAAACCCCCCGCAACTCACGAGGCCTGTCTCCCGGGGTCGGGGTGTGAGGGGAATACTAGTCGACAGGCCGAGATAGGTGCTGATATCCCAGATACCATGAACGCAGAGGACTGGGCTACTCCGTATACTAGGTAATACTTCCATCCACTGAACGCGCCAGCTTATCAGGAACCAGGCCCATAAGCCAACTCCATAACGGGGGACGTTACCCGCAAAACGCAGGGTCATTGCGTCTGGCACTTGGGTTTATCGCGGGGTCCAAGGCCGGAGGCATGAGTCGAGGGTCTCATCCGGGGGTTGATAAGCTTGTTGGGACGTGCTGATTCCCGGAAGTCGGAGAGTCTGCGACTCGGGGCCAGATCTGGACCCGACGGGCTCCTCTCGCGACGCCGAGATCGGCCGTGCCCCATCCCCCGCGGGAAAGGCAAGTCTGTCTGGTATCCCATTATCAACACCCCCTACATCATTTAACGTGGGCAAATCAACTCTCAAAGCCAAGGTGGTAAGGTCAAACAGGAACTAGACAAGTTTCGGCACCAATTGAGCCAAGAGCCTGCTGAAGAATCTCACACCGCGATTCCGGTCCAATCATCCACCGATCGTCAAAGTCATTCACACAGACAGACAACCCCTCGAGTTGAACCCCATCAACTCTCCAATAACTCCAACCCCGGTGCAATTGCTCCCGGAACTTGGACAACCCCGGTTCAGAGAAACAGAAAGAGACGAGCAACATGGGCTCCAAAGTCGAGGACCGTCCGTCGGTCACCCTCACCCAGGGCACCGTCGTCGGCACCGTGGTGACGGAGGACATCCCCCGCCCCGTCGAGGCCTTCCGCGGCATCCCGTACGCGCTCCCGCCGACCGGCGACCGCCGGTTCCGGCCCCCGGCCCAGGTGGAACCCTCCACGGCCACCATCGACGCCGCCAAGTTCGGCGCCGTCGCCCCGGGCAAGCAGCTCTTCCCCGGCGGGCCCAAGTTCGAGTACAGCGAGGACTGCCTCACCGTCAACGTCTTCCGGCCGCAGGGCGCCGCCTCGAGGAGCGCGAAGCTGCCGGTCGCCGTGTACATCCACGGCGGCGCCTTCAACCGCGGCACCGCCATGATGCACAACACGCCGTCCTTCCTGGCCAACTCGGGCCAGGACCTCATCGCCCTGACCTTCAACTACCGCATCGGCGCCCTGGGCTTCCTGCCGTCGACCAAGAGCTACGAGGCCGGCACGCTCAACCTCGGCCTCAAGGACCAGCTGCTCCTCCTGGAGTGGGTGCGCGACAACATCGCCGCGTTTGGCGGCGACCCGGACAACGTGACGCTCTTCGGAATCTCCGCCGGCGGTCACTCGGTGAGTTCCTCTCACGACAACTCTCCCATTAGCCTTCACTAACATCCCCCCCTCCCCAGATCGGCCACATCCTCATCCACGACGAGGGCCAACAACAGCCCCCGCTCTTCCACAAAGTCATCCTCCAGTCCGGCGCCCCGACCTCCCGCGCCGTCCGCCCCTACAGCGCGCCCGTCCACGAGGCCCAGTTCGCCGACTTCCTCGCCGAGACGGGCTGCCCGCCCGACCTCTCCGCCGAGGACACCTTCGCCTACCTCCGCGCCGCGCCCACCGAAAAAGTCCAGGCCGCCCAGATCGCCGTCTTCGACAAGTACAACCCCTCCCTCCGCTGGGCCTTCCAGCCCGTCATCGACGGCGACATCATCCCGCGCACGCCGATGGAGTCCTGGCGCCTGAACAAGTGGCGCAAGGTCCCCATCATGACGGGCTTCAACCGCAACGAGGGCTCCATCTACATCTCCAAGGCCGTCGACCGCTCCGACGAGTTCACGCGCTTCTTCGCCGACCTCCTCCCGCTCCTCTCCGAGGAGGACGTCAAGACCATCGACGCGCTCTACCCCGACCCCGCAAGGTTCCCCGACTCCCCCTACAGCGAGCACCTCCCCAGCACGGGCGCGCAGTACCGCAGGCTGGAGATCGCCTACGGGCAGTACGCCTACGTCGCCCCCGTGCGCCAGACGGCCGAGCTCGCGGCCCGCGCGGCCCCGGGCCTGCCGGTGTACCTGTACCAGTGGGGCCTCGAGAGCTCGCTGCTCGACAGGGCGCGGCACGGCGAGAACATGTACTACGAGACGTGCGAGCCGAGCAGGACGCGCATCTCGGAGACGCAGAAGGAGCTGTGCCTGACGTACAACGCGTATATCACCAGCTTCATCATGACGGGCGACCCGGACGCCGTGGCCGGCGCGGCGCCGGCCAGGCCCGCGTGGGAGCGGTACCGGCCCGAGGAGCCCAAGGCGATGGTGTTTGGGGAGGAGAACAAGGAGCTGATCGGCGGGGAGCCGGGCGTGCCCGCGCGGTTGCACGACGACACCTGGGCGCGGAAGGAGTCTGAGTTTTGGTGGAGCAAGGTCGACTTGTCTCAGCAGTAGGCCTGACGACATCTCATAAATACAACACCGTTAAAGTTCAATGCGTCTGATGCGAAATTTGTGCTGAAGCAACCTTGCCATGTTTGGTGTGATGCTTGTGAGTTTCAAGACTCGTCAAGGGTTGTTCGTCTCAAGTGACACGAGAGCCACCACTACTTTTGTAGTCGAAAAGTTGCAAACTTACCATTTCAGCAACTATGTTACTCTTCTCTCTTTCGATTTCATCTGGGGAGGACATCTTTGCCATCGGCTTTAAGTGAACTCGTCTCGTTTGGATGAGCTCAATCAGAGAGAACTTAGGTAAAATCACAGCCCACCCCGAGGGATTTTGACACTGATATAAGTATCATAAAAAGACACTCCAACGCAAATTCTCTTTTCTGTTGAAATTGGGGTCATTGATGTCTTGGAGCTCGGGAACCGATGAATTGTTGAGTCTTAGGTAGCTTAACCCACTTGCTTCATAGTTTCGAGGTCGACAGTCTCAGTAAGCAGGACCACCCACGAAACTCAATGCTCCCTCTGTGAAGAAAAACGCATAAACTGAATGTAGTCTTGAGTCTAAGAAGAGACAGCTTTGACGATTTCAGTCAGTTTCAATGTTACCAAAACGATCGTCCCGCGAGTACACTTTGAAACTCTTCTAGACAAGTTGACAATTTTTACCTCGCGAAATGAAAACAGCAAAAAAAAACAATTTCAACTAGCCTGTCCAGAATAGTACTTACTTTTCTCCTAGATTCGAGAGCCTCTAAGTACCTACATAGAAATCCAATACATAAATATTACTTATTTACGTGAATTGCTATAAGTGTATACTACTAGACGCCCTTGACGTAATTATTGATTAAATTAAACTCGGGGCCGAGTGGGATGAAACCGGGAATTATACCGTTCGCATTCAACAGAGATCTCGCATTTTTATGAATCTGACTGTTTAGTGGTAGTATATAGTCGACGGAACCCTCGTTAACGAGACTGTGAAATGAAAGCAGACTTAAGGAACAGAGTGAAAGGGTGAGAGGCCAGGCCTTGTAGTAAGGGAATTATTATTCTATCATGACTTCGCCCAGAGAGTATTGTTGTTCTATCAAGTTCTCTAAAACAAAATATCTCGCTAAGTCTCAATCCAGTTTCCTCCAAAAAGATGCCCAAAAGGATCTACGTAAAACTTATCTTCATCATCTCATAGCCCAGCTCAATAGACATCATCCAACTCCAACCAAAAACAGAGACGACATACCCCTACCAACTCCCAACCTTGCTCAAGCTCCCGGCAACCTTCATCTCCCCCTTCGCCTCCCTGCTCGCCCCCTCAAACTCAACAAGCTCCAGCGGCCGGTACTCGGGAGTCCACATCTGCTCCCTCACCCACTCCTCCAGCTCCCCCTCGTCCTCCGGGATCCCTTCCTCCGTCGCGACGCCCTCCTTGACAGCAGCCTGGATCACGTTCCTCGCCACCCTGACGCTCACCTCCCGCACAGCATCAACGCCGGGGAGCAGCGGCGCCGTCTGGTCCTTTAGCGCAGGGCTCATGCTCGCCACACCTTCGACGGCCGCGACGAGCATCCCGTCCGTGACAAGCTTTGCGCGGGACAACACGGCGCCCAACCCGATGCCGGGGAAGACGACCGAGTTATTGCACTCAGCTGTCTCAATCTCCACCTCCTCGCCTCCCTTGCCCCAAGGCCCTTTGGTAGGCTTGAACGGCGACCCCGTCGCGACAAGAGCCTTGCCGTCCGTCCAGCGGTAGATGTCCTCCGGAACAGCCTCGTGGAGGCGCGTGGGGTTGGATAGCGGGAGGATAATCGGCCTCTCGACGCCCTCCGCCATAGCCTTCACAATCTCCTCCGTAAAGGCGCCCGGCTTCGTCGACGTTCCGATCAGCGCGTTGGGCTTCACCTCCTTCACGACAGAGAGCAAGTCCGCCCCCTTGCCGTCCCACTCCGACTTGTCTCTGGCGTAGCCTTCCTGCGCAGCGGAGAGTTCGCTCTCGGTGGTCAGGACGCCGGGCTTGTCGATCAGCCTAGGGCCGTTAGTAAATTCTTTGTCTTTCACCAGAAGAGAGTACGCACCAGATCTGTTTGGCAGCGTCCTCCTTGCTAATCCCCCCCTCGGACGCAATAGCATCCCGCACCTGATCAGCGATCCCCACGCCCGCGGAGCCCGCCCCGAAGACGACGAGCTTCAGGTCAGACAGCTTCTGCTTCGTCACGTGCAGCGCGGCCATGATGGCCGCGAGGGTGACGCAGCCGGTGCCCTGGACGTCGTCGTTGAAGCACGGGATGTGGGGGCGGTACTGGTCGAGGATGCGTCTCGCTGAGGCCGTCAGTCCCGCTCTCCTCCTGATATCTTGACAGAACAGGACTCACCATTCGTCAGTCCAAAGTCCTCAAAGTGGATGTACGCCCGCGGGTACAGCCTCCTCGCAGCCTTGACAAACTCGTCCACGAAGCGGTCGTACCTGTGCCCGCGGACCCTCTTCTTTCGCAGGCCGAGGTACAGCTCATCCCCCAGCAGCTCCTCGTTATCCGTCCCGCAGTCGAGGACGACGGGCAGCGTGCGGTTCGGATGCACGCCCGCGCAGACGGTAGCGAGAACGAGCTTGGCGACGGAGATCAACACCCCTCCGACGCCCTGGTCCCCGATCCCCAGGATCTCCTCCCCGTCCGTGACGACGATGTAGTCGATGTCCTCCGGGTGGCCCCACTGCGCGAGGTCGTGGTACACGCGGTCCGCATCATCAATGTTCAGGAAGCACCCGTCCGGGCGGCGGAACAGGCGCGAGAACTCCTGGATGGCGTCGCCCTCGGTCGGGGTGTACACGACGCTGAACATCTCCGGGAGGTGGTCCTGCAGCAGGCGGAAGAAGAGCACCTCGTTCTGCTCCTTGAGGGAGGCGAGGAAGGTGTTCTTGGCGAGGTCGTCCTTGCGGGTCGAGTACTGCCTGTAGGCGCGCTCGAGCTGCTGGTCGAGGGTGTGGACGCTCTGGGGGAGGAGGCCGGTGAGGTTGAAGGCGCGGCGCTCGTGGTCGGGGAAGGCGGTGCCCTTGTTGAGATAGGGGGTGTTGAGGAGGGCGGCGCCCGTGACGGCGCAGGGGATGGGGCCGCTGGTGCTCAGGGGGAGGTGGGAGAACTTGGACTTGGGCATGTTGGCGATGCTTTTCTTTGGTGGTGATGATGTATTTACAGCGAGGTATCGCGGGATGGTTCACTGCAGAGAATCAACAGCCCTTGGCGGTTGTTGGATATATGGACGGCTTCAAGACGGGACGCTTCAAACCGAAAGAACACATGCAATTACGTCTTTCTATTATTGGTGTACTCTTCCAGATGCATCTCGTTCCTTGGCAGGAGACGCTAAAGATGCATTACAGCAAGTGCCTTCCTCCAGCTACCTACCTAGGTACTTCCCATCCGGATTGACACGGAGTGTAAGGTGAGCTCGTACACTGCCATCCATCAAAGGCAGGAACAGCTGACTGCCAAGTGACGTCAAACACCTCGCGCTGGTGTTGGACGATAGAATCCCGCAGCGAATGACAGCGCGTCAAAGACCGACCGAGCGGGCGCTGTGGGGGCCCGCTGAGGAAGTGGCTGCCGCGATTACAATCGTTTTTTACTAGCCGCGGGAGGTTCCTTCCTCTCATTTGAGAAAACGCGGCAACGGCGTGCCGGGTAAGGCAAGAGCCAATATTAAGCACAATTCACCTATCGAGATACAGCATCACAAGTCACGTGTGCAAAGAAATGTCGGTACGCCTGGAGCCTCGCCCATGTGAGTAAGAAGATGGGCGTGGACTATGATGGTCCGTTTTGTTCTCGCAGCGGTTTTCCCTGGAACGGTAGACAAGCGCCCTCCCCCCCGAAGAGAAAAGAAAAGCCCATCACCGTTCCAAGAATTCCCCGTCCTCTTCAGATCTGCACCGCAAAACGCGGTCCAAGTAGAAGACCCCCGCCGAGAGGCGGAGACTCGTAAGTTCGGGCTTGAAGAGCCCTCCGAGTGACTGGTATGACGCTGCTGTGTTTTTGTGTGTTTGTGATGATGTGTGTAGCAATATGAGGCAAGGCAATGAATAATGCCAATCCTCTGGGCAGTATGTTCTCTTCCGACGACTCGGCGCAGAGATTCACTTGAACCTTGGCCGAGTCGTTGACGAAAAGTTTCGTTCCTGCCGTTGGAGAGATGCTGGTGGTTGGAGGAAATTTTGCTTTCGGGTAGAATTTTTACAGCGGACCCAGGGTCCCTCAGTCTTGCTGACGTAACCAGAGCCGAGAGAGGAAAGGGAAGGAACCTCCCGAAAAATTCAGGGATGGAGTAGACCAGCTGGTGCCATCTGCCTACCGTGAGCGATGTTAGTCAATGACTGGGATCCCTGGATGAAACAGAGCATGAAAGACGACGATTCAGTGTGATATTGACATGTCGGAGTTGGAGATGCTGTTCACATCACAGAGTTGTAACTAGAGTATACGGCCTGTCAGAACTTAGAAGCATGTCACAAGGACCATCACAGTTGTCCAGTCACGTGAGATCCCAGTTCATGTCCATAACTCGATAGAGCTAAAGCTACATCCCAATGCCCGTGACTTGAAGCCAAGCCTCGACGAGGCATCAAGACGGCTCTGGGTCTGGCTGCGGCCGTGAAACACCCGTCGGTGGATAGAAAAGAGCAGGTATACCCGAACACCCGAAATCAAAAATCATACATTCTCTGGCCCCGCGGCTACATCACGCCGGCGCGCGCGGCCTCGCCGCCGCCGTCCTGGACGATCTCGTCGACGCGCCTCTTGCCCTTGCCGATGCCGCCCTCGCCGACGCCCATCCTGCGCGCGACGTACCTCTGCGCGACGACGCCCACGGCGAGCGTCAGCAGCTCCTCGATCCACTCGGCGACCCACTCGCGGGGGTCCACGCCGCCGCTCTCGACGATGTCGCGGATCTCGTCCGGGATGGACAGGCTGCCGGAGGGCTCCTCGCCGTCCTCGCCGCTGGCGGGCGTGAGCGGGTTGGAGGCGTCCAGCCACTGGATCCACTTGGCCGGGATCGACTGGCTCACGGCCGAGTACTCGATCTCGTGGACGGGGTCGAGGCAGAAGACGGCGAAGCAGACCATCTCGTCCGCCTCGTCCTGCTCCGCCACGGCCGAGGCCTCCTTCTCCTTCTCGACGGCCGCCGTGCGGGCGAACAGCGCCGTGTCCGACGTGGTGCCGACGGCCTGGATGGCGAGGAAGAGGTCGGAGCTGCGGACGGGGTTGTCCTCGCTGAGGGGCTCGGTGGCGCGGACCCTCGCCTGCTCGATGCCGCCGTGGGCGGAGAAGTACTCGTTGGCATAGCCCTCGGCGCCGGCGCGGCAGAGCTTGGTGCCCTCGGTCATGCCCTTGATCAGGCCGAGGTCGCGCGGCAGGTCAGACTGCCTCCACCAGGGGCCATCCCGCCATCCAGCGCCGGTGTCGTTGGAGTATCTCCTGCTGGTGTTCTCCTGGCCGCGCTGGATGACCATCAAGTCGCCGCCCTCGACCTGAGACATGACGCGCGAGAAGGTGCCGTAGATAAGGGGGTCGAGGGACGGGTAGCCGACCATGTCGTGGGTGATGTGGATGAGGAGACGCTCGTGGGAGCTGATCGGGGGCGCGAGGGTGTGGAGGATGTTTGTGAAGGTCGGGAGGGCCTGCTGGCGGAGGTTGTCGCCTGGACAGACGACATTAGTACCAATGGTCGACAGATATTGTCATATCGAGGGAGAGAAGACATGTAGCACTCACCAAGGGCTCTCAGCCCGCCGACGTTTCCTCGCACCTGCTCAGCCCACTTCTTGGCCTCCTCGTTCTTCTGGATCTCCTTGACCGCAGCCTCGGCCTGCTTCATGGCCGCGGACGCCGTCGAGAAGACGCTTCCCCACCAACCGCCGCCAGCGGCAGGAGCCTCAGCAGCCGCAGCGGAGGGGGCAGCGGCAGCAATCTGCTCGGCAGGGGTCTTGGCCGACTCCTGGAGGTCGGAGCTGGTGGCACTCGGGGTGAAGCTCGCGCGGAGGGAACGCGCGCTGTCGGTGGACTTGCGGGGAGCGGCGGGCTTGTCGTCGACGGTGGGAGTCGAGCGGCGAGGAGGAGGCTTCGCGACGGCGTCCTTGACGCGAGGGGTGAGCGGACGCGAGGGCTGCTCGACCTCCTTCTCGAGGTCGGCCAGAATGTCCTGGTCGGCCATGGCCTTGGATGCGGCGGAGGTGGGCTTGGGCTTCTTCTCGAGCGACTTCTTGGGGGCCTCGTCGCCGATGCCCTCGAAGAGCTCGTCGATGTCGTCGCCGGCGGCGGCGGCCTTTGTCTTTTTGGAGGCCATGGTGGTTGTTGAAAGTGCGGTGGATGGATGGTGGAGGGAGGTGAAGTTGCGGGGCAGACGTCACAGGCTGCGCGGTAGGCTGTAAGGCGCTGCGAGGTCCGGAATTGGCATGTAGTCAGGGAGCAGCTGGCCTGGAATGGAAGCTCGGGAAGCTGAGTCAGAAACGGCAAGGGAGAAGCACGGGTCGAAACAAGGGCTCGATGTACGGGTAGCGGCAGGGGAAGAAACTCCGACGGACCAGGCAGGAGAAACAGGTGCAATATACGAAACAGAGTTGTAAATGCAAAGCAGTGGTATCACGGTCAACGGCTTCACAGCTCAATCATGCAGCTGTAGCAGATGTATTGAGCGTTAGGTAGAGCAGATGTCTACAGCACACTTTGGCATACATAGTATGGGTACGGCATCGTCAGGGACATGCAGGACGGACACGCTAGTCCAGATGCGGAGAGGAGCCGGGGGCGGTGTGTTTATTGGCTGCCGACCCCCTGCCCGTAATGAAAAGCGTGAGCTGTCAGGGAGGTACTTACCTACAGGTATAGGGTGTATGGGTGGAAGTGCCCCCGGGGGCACACTGGCAGAGGTGAAAAGTGCAATGGATGGCGGTGATTCAGCGACGTTGGCTGCCCAAGGTCCCAAACACAGGGCCCCTAAATCGCCGACTTAGGGGAGGCTAGTGCCCTACGAGACCTCCCGTCCAGCGCTACCTATCACCCGGCCCCTAGGTACCTGGGGAAATGCCTGCCTTGTACGGATACGTACCGCCCATTTCCGCCTGGTGATCGTGGCTTGAGAGGAGCAGTAGCCAATACCAGCGCGGCACGCAGCCCCCCAACCCACCCAAGTCTGGCCAGCCGTGGCCACTGGCAGCACCTGCCTGTACTGGCCCGGGCCTTGGTTCGCTGATGACAGAGACAAGCCTCGCGGAGTGGGAGAGAGAGAGAGTGGACAAAAGCATCTCAGCAACAAGACGGGGTCGACAGCATCGTCATCTTGCGGCTCTAATATCTACGTCTTTCCGTCTCTTCGGTCTCTTCAAAACACAATCGGCAGATTCTGCGTTTCGCAATTACTGTCTCACAGGTGTCTGGCTTTAGACCAGCCTCGTGGTCGCAGCGCATTCCAAGCCCGAATCGCATCGTCTTTTTTTTCTCTTCCGCCTTGTCTAGTACCTATTTCCAGGCCTTCAGTTCAGTAATACTGGCGCCGCACTGAACAGCAGAACACACACACGCACACCACACACCCACACACAGCACACCGGCAAAACAGGATCAGGTACGGTACATACACACACTCAACTCACACGCACCAACCGCCGCCTTGTTGCCTTACCTCACAATATTACCTCCTCTTCTCTCTCTCTTACACATATCCTCACCTCTCCCCTCAAGCTGCTTTGCCTAACAACAACGACGCAGTGCCCAGCGATACTCGGAGCTCTACCTTGCGTTGCCTCTCTGCTTTGCCCGAGGTACTTACGAACCGCATCACCACTTTTAGCACTTGCAGCATCAATCCTGGCCTTTTCCCATATTTTTTTTTCTTCCCTTCCCTGACCCTCTCCTACGCCACCCTTATTACACCACGACAGGAGAGACAACGACAAGGGGAAAAAAACCTTCAGCCTCGCATCATTGCTTCGACCACTCCCCGGAATATACTGCCTTCACCGGCCTGGATGGTTATTCGCAAATCTCCGTCTTCTGGAGGCTTTCTAGGGACGTCTGGAATTTTTCAACACTCGACCACATTGTCCGTCTTATTATTTTGATCCCTCCCCCCCTACCCCAGTCGCCTCTCCATCGCTCTCTCCACCATCGACGGGGCCTCTCTCCCTTCACCACCGCACAAGCCACATCTCCTACCTTACACACGCTCATCTCCAGACTTTCAAAGTCATGGATCGAACTCGAGGCGGCCGTCCCAATCGCCGCAAAACTCTTCCCACTTCCTCTGTCCAATCTGACAACAGCGCCGGAGGCGAGTCAACATCCAGCATCATGACGCGCTCACCTCCTTCCGCCGCGGCTTCACGCACACCCCAGACGGCTCCTCCTAACCGCAGAGCCACCAAGCCCATCCCCATGAGCAATCCCTTCACCAGCGTTCGCTCCTCTCCCAGCACCGCCGCTCCAGTCCCCGGGGCTACGCCTGCCAAGGGATCGCGGAGAAAGTCTCGCACCGGCGTCGTCGACGGCGCTGCGGATGATGAGGATGAGACGTATCGCAAGGGTCCTCACACTTTGCGGAAGCGCACCAAGATCGACTACTCGGCTGCAGACTTTGAGGATGAGCTGCCCGAGATTGCGATCCCGGCTCCGCGCGCCGCCACCCGTAAGAGGAGAGCAGACAGCGAGGTGGTCGACGAAGGGTACTTCACCCCGGCCTCCCAGAAGCGTCGTGCCACTTCCAGAGATTTTTCCGTCTCCAGCTTGTCCGCCGCTCGTCGCCGCACCCCGGCTCGCCGGAGCGTCGTCGAAGCGCCGCAGTCCTTTTACTCCCAGCCGTCCGACGAGGATATCGTCAAGGACACTATTGAAGTCATTGGCGACTCTTCAGACCTCATCAGCTCCGACGCCGATTCGGATCACGAGGACGAGGAGCATGACGCCTCGGGACACATCTCACTGCCTGACACTCATAACCATAACCATAACCACAACCATCAACAGTCATCGCCCACTCAGCGAAAAGCCAAAGAGGTCCACCAGCTCGTCTCTCCGGTCGAGCAGCAGCCCGTCGCCGTCACGCAAGACGAGCCAAAGCCAGAGCCGACCCAGCAAGATGTATCAGCTATTGTCGCCAGTCCCGAGCGCATGAGTCCCAGCCCGGACATTGCCCAGCCTCAGCCCATTCACCCAAGCACAATCACCATTATTAACAACGACGGCCCGCCAGCCCCAGAGCGCCAGTCGACGCCTACGAAACCCATAGAGCCTGCGGAAGAATTTTCCATCCAGCCAAAGCGCGAAGAAGCCAGCTCTCCCGTCCGGCCTACGGATACCGCTCCTCCAGAGGCGGCCCAGCCGGAAGCGGCTGAGTCGGCCACCGGACAACAACAGCAGGTCAATTTCGGCTCGCTGGAAAACTCCGCACCGGCCCCCATCACTAACAATTCCGACACCGTCTCCGCACCCACGACTACAGCTGTTGACAGCGAGAACCAGCAGGACCATGACAATGACCATGTGACCGCGCCACCCAGCGACAAAATCTCTGCGCCCGTTGCTGAGGAGCAACAAGTCAACGGCGAATCCGTCGTCGCTCCTTCTGTCAACGGCGAATCCGTCGTCGCTCCTTCTGTCAACGGCGAGACCATCGCGGCTCCTCCTTCCGTGAATGGCGAAAATGTCAATGGCGGCGAGATTGCCAAAGGCGAAATTGTCAATGGCAACGTTGACGCCGTCGAGGAGGAGCTCCCAGCTAAGGAGCCATCTCCCAAGCCGCCTCAGAGCCCAGAGCCTGCAGTCGAGACCGACAATGTCAAGGTCTCTGAGTCGTTCGCCGCTCAAACAAAAGAGGAGCCTCCATTCTACGAGGAGATGGACGTCGATGGCCACGGCGAGCCGGACATCGAGATGAAAGAGGCTGCCCCGATTGAAGATTCGGAGCCTGCGCCAGAGGAGCTCCCCGCTGAGGCCCCCGTTGAGGCCCCCGTTGAGCCTCCTGTCGAGGACTCCGTTGAACCCTCCGTCGACCAACCCGTCGATCAACCCGCCGAGCCCAAGGCTAAGCACAAGTCCAAGCACAAGGCTAAGAAGCACAAGTACCCGTGGTCGCACCTTACGCCGTACATCAAACGTGAGTATGTCAGGCACTCTATTTACCCCGTCTTGGTTGAAGAGCCTGCCCCGACCTCAAACCCCGACGCCTCGTTTGCCAACGGTGATGCCGAGAACAACGGGGAGAGCGCAGAGCAAGTCGATACCGCTGCAGACGGACAGCATGAGGGCGATGAGGATGCCGACGCCGACGCTGAAGGCGAAGTCGACGAGGCGGAGCGCGACGCCGAGCACGAAGACGAGCAGCCGGCCGACGGCCAGGGCCCTCAGCTATCTCAGGGATCCACATACAACTCGGAAGTCCCGACACCGGCTCTCACGCCCCGGCAGGGATCGCCAGTTCAACACTCAGCCGCTCCCACCGGCACCACCACGCCGGCACCGGCTGCCGGGCCGAGACAGAAGTTGCGGCAGCAGTTTTACTTCAAGAAGGTGCGAGACCCGGCCGAGTTCATGGAATTCCTCAAGGATACCAAGGACCTGTCGTACGAAGAACTGTGGGACCTATTGGCCCAGGCAAACGCGGCTCTCGTCGCCTGGCAGGACGAGTACAAGGAATGCACCAAGACCGTCGACGACTACGAGAACGCGGTACGCCGCAAGGCTCAGGACGAAGCTTTCGAGAAGAAGACGGCCGACCTGGACGCCTTCTCCAAGGTGGAGTCGTACATCGAGAAGGACTTTGAAGTGCAGGGCTCCAGGGCCACCCTCAAGGAGAAGGACGCAGGCATGCTCGAGCAACGCTGGCAAGACAGGGTGATGGCCAGCTCCTTCGGCTTCGAGTACGATCCTCATCCGAACAAGGTTGGCAACCAGGACCCCGACGCGCAGAGAGAGGGCGGCGGAGCCGGTCGGCAGCTCAGAAGCCAGCCGCAGGCTAGTGCCAAGGCAGCCGAGGGCGACGGTGTCATTGTCTCTGGCAAGCGAACCCGCAACCCCCCCAAGTTGTTCGATGGCGTGTTACAGGATGACCGCCAAGCAACCCCGGGAGGAAACAAGCCCGGTCCGAAGAGAAGAGGCCGCGCAGCCGCCGCCGACAAGTCGTTCACTTCCGTTCCAGACGAGCCCGAGCCTGAGCCCGAACCCCAGACCGTCTCTCCCGCAAAGGGCGGACGCAAGAGGGGCAGAGGCAAGCGAGCTGTCATTGTGGAATCCGAGCCCAACACCCCGGCACCGGAGCAGGAAGACGTCGCTCTGCCCCCTCCCGAACCTGAGCAGCAGGCGCCTCCCAAGCGCAAGCGTGGCCGCCAGCCGAAGGCTCAGCCGGTCGAAGAACCCGAGCCCGCGCCCCAGCAGCGAACACCGAAGCGAGGCCGCGCCGCCAAGAGACAGAGCAACGTCGCGCCTGCGCCGGAGACCACCGACGAGTCTCGCCCGACTTCTTCGTCGTCGAACGCCACGATCTCGGACGACGGCTCCACCTACGGCCTGCGCCAGAACAAGCGCCAGCGCAACTGGAGGGAAGAGGCCGACGACGAGGAAGAGGAGGAGGAGGTCGTGGAGCCGCAGCCGCAGCAGAAGCGGCCGCGCATCCGGCTCAACAGGAAGCAGAGCGCACCCGAGCTGCCCACCAAGAAGACCGTGTCGGAGAAGATTCTCGCAGATATCCGCGACTTTTCGGCTCCCTCCACCCCCGACATTCCGCAGCTCATTGTCACGTTTAAGCTCGTGGGCAAGAATCATTGGACCGTCAAGGGCTCACCGACACCACGCTCGACGTCGACGGACGCCAGCGAGTACACCGCCTCGACCCCCCGGCCTGCTCCGGCGTCCGCCCCTGCGTCGGCCAAGTCGTCCGCGCCGCCGAGCCAGGCTGGCGAGGAGAAGGACTACTCCACGATGACCAAGTCCGAGAAGATGTCGGCGTCGATGAAGAGTAAGTGCATCGTGAAGATACTAGTGGACACGGCTAACAACCTCTGCAGAGAGATGGCTCAATGGAAGCATGCAGGGCGCGGTCAACAAGAGAAAGGCCACGCTCGCCGCGAAGAAGGCAGCCGCAGCAGCAGCGGAAGCCGCCCAGGCCGCACAGGCCCAGGCACAAACGTCGCAACAGCCGAACGCGATCCAATTCCACCAACATACAGGCATCCTCCCCATGCCACCGAACCACGGCCACGGCCACCCCCAGTAAACACGACATTCACCGCCTACACACAAAAGCCGTCAAACGATACGGCACGGGCTGTTCCCGAGGAGGAGCGCCGCGGCAACACAGCCGCACAACGATATTTCTTTACAAGCATCTGCTCCTCAGGGCATCATTTTGGGGGCTTTCCGCCCCATCATCATCCAGCATATGTATATACCCCGATCGACTGTCGCATCCGGATGGCGTGGGGTGTTTCTCGGAGGAGGCGGGGGCATACGAACACGGGGGGACCTGCATCAACCATGCCCGCACACATTTGCATTTTTTACACATCGTGTTTGAGTACAGCGACGGGGAGGCAACGAGTCCAGAGGCCTCTTTCTTTCTTTCTTTTTTTGTGTGTCTTTTTCGAATACGAACAAAATCTCAGCATGGGAAAGCGAGGGCATCCGCAGTACTTTTTTCCCCCAGTCGACAGAGAGAGAGTTGGAAAGAAGGGGTGGGAACAGACGGTTTTGGCTCTGCCCGGTTTTGCATGATGGAAATGGGTTCTTCTCCCCTGCGCCCGATGAAGCGACTTAGCGCTGGATAGCGGGATAGCGGGAGGCGGGAGATATAAAAAGCAGAGTCGATACTCTTGATGAATGAGATCTTTCCGATGACACGCGCTGATGCTTTGATATGCCGTGGTTTTTGATCTGTGCCTTGACTTTGCCGAAGAGGTCTCCGCGGTCGGTGATGCGCGACGACCTTTGGCGAAAGACTGTTGATCAAGTCGTCCATCATTTTGGAATACGGCCTAAATGACCGACGACGACGAGGTCATGTCGCTGAGAGATCATTAGGCTTCTCTTTGGACTTCAATTCTTGAGCCATCACCTCCCTCAACAATCTGCGCTGTCCTCTCTTCGGAACTCAACCGCCCGACCGATTGGAGCATTACCGACGTGGCGGTCCGCCTGCCGAAGAATGCCAACGAGGGCCAAGAAGGCAGCTTATTATATAGAGCCCGTGGAGGAAATCTTGCAGGACTCGTCGGTATAAAAACGAGGCTTGAGGGAACATGTATGTGTAGAGCGGAGCAGGGCATTCTCGTGCTTCCCAGCCAGCAGCACCCCGATGTCCGGCATGGTCTTCGAACGGGCGGGGAGCGAGCTCCTTCTTCTCGTCTTCGGTGCCTTCGTTCCAGGAAGTCAGTGGTTGGCCTATCCAGACACGCGCTTGCCGCTGCGACCGGTATCGTTATCGTCCATCATCGTCGTCGTATTCAGAGGGATACGGCGGCGACTGATTTACGTCCCGTTCGTCAGAAGGCGAGACTTGCACACACGAGCAGGCCGTTAATGACCTGATAAACCAAGTCCGCAACGAAACCAGTCCTCCAGTCAGGATGGCGGTCCTCAGCTGGGTCTGCAGAACCCCGTGTTGGCGAGAGGAACAACTAGAGATGCGGTGTCGCGTGCTATTTATGTGGAAGACGCGGGTTGAATACGATTTAGTATTCCTACGCCGGAGACACGATCACGCGTTTACAACATCTGAGTGGGAAAGCTTTCAGGGTTGAAGGTTGGCATGCGGGAGACAGACACGCTTGGACGGCAAGGATGTCCGTTTAGGAAGGGCGATCTCAACGTCCGGGATATCATCGGTCTGCATTGAGGTAACACCCGCGAATGAAGTCGTCCTCCTGGCTCCGGAGCACTCCCATCACGTGTCTCTGTCTGGCCATAACCTCCGCAAATACTGTGGCGGAAAGCCAACGAGTGGGAGTATATAACCTGACCTTCGTGACTCAGCGTTCAATAGCAGCACACACAAGTGTCCAACTTGTCGGCAGCATGCGATTGATTGTGCTTGATGTTTGATGGTCTGCGCATTTTCAGCATTCCACCATCCTCTTACATCCAGCACCTCGTCCCGGGCGAGAAGGAGTCGACCCGGACCTTTCGCCGTCCGTCCGGGGCGGTGTCCGTCACCTCTGTCGGCACGGTATTCCAGCACCATCGCGATGTCGACGAATCGACTCTTGATGAGCGCATGTTGTCTTGGGCCTATGTACAAGTCGTTCTCAAGTTGATGGTTGAACAACGCACTGGCCGTTGGTTGGGTGGTGTGGCAGGACATCACCTCATCGCTCCAAGTTCATGCCTGGTCCGAGGGAGCGTACTAACCGCGCGATGCGGGCGAGTTTATATCGAATCGCCAGGAATAAACACGTTGAATAAGATACGCGCTGTTTACAGCAAGGCACATTACCCCTCGTCTCCTGTGGTTATTTTCCTCCTCAGGGATTGCTCCCGTTGCCGCCGCTCGAGCCAACCGCGTGATCAAGGCGCCAATCGGGCAGGATCGTCCAAGTCGACCAGTACGTCAACATCGCGAAGGCTTCGGCCGAGTGAAGCTGCAGTATAGATCGCGGGCGAAGGGAAGGGCATCGGCTCGAGACATGCGCCTGGGATTCAGATCACGCACGATACCCTTGGCCTCCAAGGTATAAGAAGACCGTTGCTTATCGAGCCGCCCAGCAGGCTTTCAAAGGAAGGCAGCCCCATCGCGAGGGGACTTCATCGCATTGCCGAGTCCGCGGCCGTCTCAAGGAATATCGAACCCAGGCCTCGGCGTGCAGCCATGATTCTCCGAGCGACCGTCCCTTGCATCCTTGCATCCTGCGGATTTGTGCAACCCCAACTGTACCCTTCACTGCGTTTTTAACCTCCCGCGACCAAGCTTGGAGTGATTGGATTGGCCCAGGCTGCGGAATGACCTGATTACCCAAGGCACTTACCCGGGCGTTGTCCAGTGTTGACGCGCATCGCTTCGCAACACCTTAAGGACGAGGGGGTCCATGATCGCATCACGTTCACGGAGAGCAGAATACAACAGGTCAACTCTGCGGTGTCGTTAGGGAAGCACCGTTCGAGAATGAGAAGTTTTTCCCTCTTTCACTGTATCGTTAACCTAATTGAAGGGTTCATGGGCGCGATGCAAGTTTTCCATAGTCTTGGGAGCTTTTGTGACATCTTTTTGAGGGTAAAAAAAGATTGTCGTGAGAGTGTCAAGATACCTAAAAAAAAAAAAAAAAAACCCGGGCGCAATGTTTCGAGCGTCACTGCATTTTTAACCCCCCCAGAGGGCGTCGCCTCGGCGGTGCTAATTCCTTACATAAGCGGTTTTCAGTACGTACCTCAAGCAAGTTCCGCGATTCTCAATGCGATTTCCGAAGACTTCCAGTTCGGTGGAAACGGCAATCAAGATCAGGTATTACCTAGATATGCCTCTCTTTGGATCACCGCAGAAACGAGGGGGCCGTCGACCACGATCGCATCACATTCGCGGAAGAGGAGGACTTGCCTGCTCTGTTCTCACATGGCGTGTGTGGAGCTCGACCCAAACGAGCGTCCGCTTCCAAGAGAGCCAGTCGCCCTCGTTGCGAGCGACCTTACCGTTCTTCCACTACCTGCAAAAAAAGAGTTGTTCGACCCGGAATTTGTCAGGCTTGCACCAGAAATAAATCCACTGCATTTGTAACCGCACCCGAGAGGAAATCGGCAGTCTCGACTCCCTCGCAGGCGCACGTCTTGGGCGCGAAAGTATTTCTGCGTAGCGAGCTCCGTTGTGATCCAACCCGCGAGAAGCCCATGGCCTCGGTCCTGGTCGACTTCCAACTTCATCACCGAAACTTTTGCATCCCGCCCAGAAACCCCTGGATACATCAGATATTATTGCGGTAGTACCGTCAGCCGGTTCTGCAACGCCTTGATCTGGACGGCGCCATGAAAGGCGATGCGATGAGGCCCTCTGTCGCCATAAGAGAACTACAATTTTCACTGCGATTTTAACCCACCCAGAGGACGCGAGTACACCGAACCGAGCCAACGCCGAGGAATTGCCGTTAATCTGCCGCTGTAGGGTGCTTCCAGCTGCGCCGGCATGGCCTGCCCGGCTTCACCTTTAACGTTCAGCACCAATCGTCTGCGAAACATCATGAGAAAGGATTCGGTTAACGTGCGCAAAGATTCGGATTTTTGCTAATCTCTCCTGTATGCGAAATGCCTGGTATGAATTTCTTTCCCTTTACACGCCACAGCCGAAATGCAGAACCTGAAGAAAAAAGACCAGGCCCCCGCCTCTCGTGGAAAAAAAGAAGTAAACCGCTCCTTTGTATCCCATGTCAAACATCCGGTCCCCGCCCACACACGCGCGCAGGTTCCCCCCGTGTCGGGTGTCCCTGTTTCGGTTGTTACCGCCGCGGGAGAAGAGACAAGAGAGAGGGTGCGAGGGCAATAGAGGCGGGTGGGGGGAGGGGGAAATTTGTTTGTATTGCCCATGTGGTTCGCACCGGTTGACCTAATCCGTAGCCATAACGTCGTCCTTTTCGCCCTTTTTGTGCTTGAAATGAGAAAACCCTTTACATGACGACACCGGAGTTGCTGGCAATACGCTGGGTGGGTGTTAGGACGTGTGTTTGGGAGGTGTTGGGGAGCGGGATGACTTACGGGCCACAACTCAGCAGCCTCCTTACCGACGGGGCCGGTGATGGCAGAGCCCTTCATCTCACCCTTGGGGTTGACGATCTGCGGCGGTCAGTTGATGTGCGCCATACGACGATGTTGTATGGACGGAGAAACTTACGACACCAGCGTTGTCCTCGAAGTACAGGAAGACACCGTCGAAGCGCTTCCAGGGCTTGGCCTGGCGGACGATGACGGCGGGGTGGACCTTCTTGCGGAGCTCGGGCTTGCCCTTCTTGACGGTGGCCATAACCATGTCACCGACACCACCGGCGGGCAGTCTGTTCAGGCGGGCACCGATACCCTTGACGGAGATGATGTACAGGTTGCGAGCACCCGAGTTGTCGGCGCAGTTCATGACGGCACCGCTGTACACCGAGTCAGTCTTCAGTCCTTCGGGCGCTGTCTCTCCAAGTTCAGGACAGCTTCGGGGGAGGGTTCGTACACGGGGAGACCGAGGGTCATCTTGAGCTTGCCACCGGGGGCACCACGCCTGTTGAGAAAGTCCAGTCAGTACTTGTGCGTCACGTCACGTCGCGCCGCGAGCGGCGGGCCGAGTCCTCCTTCGGCGTCGTCTCTTTTCGTTCTGTCTCTCGCGGCGGTCGGGTTCGGCAATCGGCAGGCGTGTCGCAAGCAGGAATCGTGTGACCAAGAAGTCAAGTCGCGTTCGTGTTGTTTTCGCGAGTCGTCTTTAAAATTCCTCTTTCAATCGGTCTACCAGTCGAAGCCCACAAGTCGCAAAGTCCTCCTCTTTCCCTGCGTCGTCGAGTGTCGAATTTTCGCCGGCCTGGGATCGCACAAAGTCGTTTCCCCTCCCCCCGCCGGCGGGAGGAGGTGCCGGAGAGACAGAAGAAAAAAATGACGACGTCGTCGGTAGCTCGAGAATCACAAGCAGCGACTTACGAGAGTTTGGCCATTGTGTCGGTAGGGGGGGTGTCGAATCAAACGGGTGGCTCGTGATTGTTGGATGGGCGTCGTCGGGTTGGAGTCGTGATGCACGGAAATTTCTCCCTCTGAGATGTTGGTGTGCCTGTGGGGTGCGAAAACCCTACGCATTTTTTCGGGAAGCGAGACCCGTCAGGAGGTCACGTGGAGATAAGATAACATGTCTTCCATGGCGGGATGCCTTGGGCGGAAAGGTGGGGTTGTTCAAGATGGCAAGCGGCCAATCGAATGACGCCTGCCTCATGTCCTCCGGGCGGGTTCAAATCGCAGTGAAGCTTGAAACCAAATACGTCTTCGTTGAAGGTGTAATATAAGTCAAGATGGCTCCCGGCGGCAAGACTTGCCAGGCGGCGCAATTAATATCAGGTGCATAGTAATTAAGGTTGACTACACCATGGACAGGTATACAGGCACTTCAAGTAGGTGGGCGGGCAACTCATTGTCCCTCACGCAATGAAAAATAAACGGCGAGGGGAGGGTTTCAATCAGTCATCATGTACGCTTCTCTAAGTGCTGTTGGCAAGGATCCCAAAGTGTCTTCGGGAGTCAAGAGCCCGTCTTGCTGGCACAAGTACCTAGATAACATGATCACTCAGTAAAGTCGACTGTCCCAATCGCGCATCGGCCTTACTTGATTGAACCAGTCACTACTATCCTCATCGTAAACATCTCATCATCACGCCCTCGCCCTCCTCCACCTCAAAACCTCCTCCACAACAAATGTCCCAACCACGACACAAACCCCCCACGAAAGAACCTCATACACCAGCGTCCCCAACTCCGCCGTCACCGTCCGCCTCAGCAGCCAGAAGCACACCCGCCAGGTCATCCTCCACCCGGGCGGCGGCGGGCCCCACTCCGCGGGCGGCTCCGCGGGGCACCACCGCGACCGGCCCTCAGCGCGGAGAAACAGGGACGCGAGGCTGCCGAGGGCGACGTAGGTCACGTAGGCGACGTAGATGAGATAACTCCCCAGCGCGACGTCGCGGAAACTCAGGAGCGAGGGGTTGCGGAGGAAGTAGGCCGCGCGGGAGAGCGTCTCGGGGAGGGTGTAGCTGCGCCGCCCGCCGAGGGTGCCGTCGATGATGGTTGGCATCGTGATGGGGCTGTGATCTGTGGTATGAGGATGTGGGATTTCATGTGTGAGAAATGCTGAGACGTGTTTTGGCATTCGAGAAGTAGTGAGTTGAAGGTGATGATTGTTGTGGTGTTTTTGGAGCCTTACTACCCCTGAAGCGAAGGATGCGCTGTGCCGCAGCATCGGTGACCCCCGACCGGCATGATAGCGAAGCCGCGTGGAAGCCTCCCGGCCCGGCCCGTCGCTCGAAGCTCCTCCAATGGCGACGGTATGATTCAATCCTTTGTATTTACGGACGCTGGTGTAATACTTGCTTTTATATCATTATTCTACACACGTTACTCATGTACATGTTCACGAACCATTCGAGATGAGGCACCAGCATTCTTGTTGGACATATGAAGCGCTTAAAGGGTTCGCGAATGCGTATTGCGTAAGTGGTTAACGGGAAGTGTCTGATCGAATGTCGACTTATCCTCGACCTATGGAAGAACCTCTTGCATCTACGCTTGACGATGGGGTCTCAGAGCCAACACCGGACCTGTCGTGTCTCCGGACATACCGCTTGCCCCTTATACCATATCAGGCCTCGACTCCCGGTAAACGACCATAAGTCAGGAATGGAATTCTGATCACCATCAATCATCATCTACGTAGCGTGGGGCCCTCGTTCACGGCTTTCCAACGGATGGCATGGTTCAAGTGACAGATGAGTGAGAGTATATACGAGTAAAATATGTACAACGAAGTATCGAATCGAATGCCTTTTCCTCCCAGTCTTCTCAGGCCAACTCTTCAAGCCTCTTCGAGTGTTCTCGTCTGTTGGTAGCCAACATTTCTTGCCTCTCAATACCTCACTCAGACGTAGGTCTTGAGCAGGTTGTTGTAATACTGGTACCCCGTGCCGCTGGGAGGCTCGAAGCTGTACATGTAAGGACCCCACCAAGGGCCGGCCGCCCACCAAAGTGCGCCTGTGAATCGTTAGAACAACGTAAACCAAGTTGATGTCGAGATAACTCACCAGTCCAGACGTCACTGTTGGCCTTCAGATAATCCAGCATGTTCTTCACAGCCGTGTGGCACTGCGTGTTCGCGCCGCCAGCAAACTCTCCCAGGATCCCAATCTTGCCGTTCTGCCTCAGCCAGGCCGTCGCAGCCTGCACCCTCTCGACGCCAATCGTCGTCGAGACGCACGCCTCCGACGTCCCGGAGCTGTCCGAGTCGAGGTACTGGTGCATCTCGTACACGATCTTGTTCAGCGGGTCCGTCAGCGCCTTCATGTTGTCGTTGACCGTGGGCCACGACCACGCGCCGGACCACTGGTTCCCCTCGACGAAGATGTACTGCGTCGCGCCGGTGGCCCTGATGCCGTTGATCGCGGCCTGGTTGAGGTTAAGCACCAGCGTCTGGTCCATGCTGTGGTACTCGTTGTTCGTGTCGAACACGACCCTGTCGTTGCTCTTGAACTGCGCGGCAAAGTTCTTCCACCACGTCTGGAAGCCCGCCACGTCGGTGATGACGTTGTCGTAGAAGCGGCCGTAGTTGTGTGGGTCTAGGACCGCCCAGCTGCCCGAGGCCGTGATGTGGTTGACCACCTGCGTCAGGTTCTGCAGGTAGGCCGTGTTGAAGGCGCCCGTGAGGGAGTTGGGCGTCAGGCGCTCCATCTTGAGCTGCACGCGGAAGGTGTTGTATCCTTGTCCGCGGAGGGTCTATCCACATCTTTAGCATCGACACCTTTTCATCCGGTGGACTGACTTACCGTGATGGTGGCCGGGTCGGGGAAGATGAACTCGGTCCCCCAAGTCCCGGGGAGCGTCTTCTCGCCGAACTCGCCGCCGGCCTCGTTGACGCCGAACCACTTCCACCCGAGCCCGGGCGCGGGCGTCGCCGTGGCCGTGCTCTTCGTAGTCGAAGACGCAGCGGACGTCGTCACGGTCTTCAAAGTGGTCGAGGCCGGGGGCGGGCTGGAGCCGGGGAGGCACTGGCTGTACCACTGGTTCGTGACGGTGCAGGTGTACCCGGCCACGCAGCTCTTGGCCCCGGCCCAGTTGAGGCCGCCGCACTGCTCCCAGGGCCCGGCGGTCTGGGCCGCTGCTGCGCCGACGAGGGCGGCTAGGGTGGTGGTGTACCTCATGTTTCGTCTTTGGATGTTAGAGGGAGGAAGTGTGAGAGAGGGATGCGTTGATAGAGAGGTTGTCTCGGCAGCCGGGCTTGGCCGCCTTGGGTTTATATATCTGGATATTACGTCGCCCAGACGGCAGGACTTCCTTCAGAAGCCACGGTAGTAGGCGAGAGTTTCTCTCGCGGCTCATGGAGACATCTACTCCGTGGCACTATCCCTCTTTCATGACTTTGAGCTCATGGCCCCGCGGGGCCGCAGGTTCATCCACGGTCGCTGCCGATTCGCGAGTTGGGCCATGGTACGATTCCGGCACGCCTCGCCGGCTCACGAACCCGCGAATCTCACCTGCGTTTCTCATCGCCAGTACTGATGTTCTGCTTCGAGTGCGGGATAACTAGAGCCGCAGGGCGTCGTCGCGGGCCAGAGGAAGGAAACGTCGGACCGGTTCGCTGGGATCAGGGCTAGCAAGTGCCGGGGTCGCAGCCCAGGTGATCAGGAAAACGGGCACGACCAATGAACAGGGAGTTCATTTCCGAGTTTGGGAGTATCTGGGGCAAGTGAGCCGCCGTTGTGAAGAATGAACCGTTGGCACCGAGAGACGTCCCAGCCGGAGGAGATGCCTCCGAGGTTGCATCGGGGCACATCGGACGGGTTCATAAAGGCACATGACTATGACTCGGGCAATGTTCGGTACCGTAAAATCATCAAAAAATGATTACAATTTTTTTGTTCCACCAGTGAAGGCTTGTATTGATATGGATCGCGATGGCGTTAGGTTTGGGTCTCCGTGGTCTCGGCTTCGAGGTCCTTCAGCCCGCGATGAGGTGCTTCCTCCAACGCCACTCTGCTGATAACAGACGGCACATCAGCATGATTTCTGGATCATTGTAAAAGCAATACCGGTTTTCTCAGATAATCGCGAAACCTCACATCCCGATTGAGTTCATGGCCGCACCCCATCGGATAGTTCCCCTGCTTGGCGGCCAAGACTGCAGCTGATCGAGAGACATGTCTGGTGATACCACCCTAAACGCAGATGCCGGAAAGACTGCCACCGGGGAGGAAGTTCGGCACGGCTCCGAGGCATAGGTGGCTGATTAGCTCTGTCTCCTCGTGGCGTACTCGCGGAGCTTCCTTCGTGGATGATAGCTGTCACCGTCCAGCTTCTGGTGGGCGAGGTCGACTTTGAAAGCGACGTTGGACATCAACGACAGGAGTCAAGTATCTGTCAACCATACTCCCCCGGCACCAATGCCATTTTCACTTCATTCCGGTCGGTTATCGCGGTAGACGTCCCTTCGTGCTGTCTTTGCGTCCTTGCCAGCCTCCCGCTCATCAAAATCTCAAACAGATCAAGCATTGGAAAGCAAATTCGTTGTTCCTCGCCAAAGTCCAGGCCAGCCTCTACCAAGGTATCATACAGAGCTTCTTTCCAGATCACATCATACCATACGTAATGGTAATCCTTCGCATGGGCGAAATCTCTTTCAGAGGTCGTCTCGTCCCAGGCCGTGCTTGTACGCGGCGAGCGCCCGCTCTCGGCACCCCTTGTGCTCGACCATCTGCTCAGGATATCCCGCCTTCTTCGCCTGCGGGCCCGCGCCGCGTCCGTACGGGTCGTGGATGGCCTTGCCCTTGACGCCCTTGAGCTCGGGCACCCACTTGCGGATGTAGGCGCCGTCCGGGTCGAACTTCTCGCTCTGAAGCAAGGGGTTGAAGATGCGGAAGTACGGCTGGGGGTCGACGCCGACGCTGGCGGAGAAGCCCCAGCCGCCGTTGTTGGAGGCGAAGTCGCCGTCGATCAGGTTCTCCATGAAGTGGCGCTCGCCCATGCGCCAGTCCACGAGCAGGTCCTTTGCGAGGAAGCAGGCGACGATCATACGACAGCGGTTGTGCATCCAGCCCATGTGGTGCATCTGCCGCATGGCGGCGTCGACGATGGGGAAGCCCGTCCGGCCCTCGCACCAGGCTTTGAAGTCGTCCATGTCGTAAGACCACTCGATGTTTGCGTACTCGGGCTTGAAGGGTTTGTTCATGCTGGAAGGGTCAGCGATCATGACGTTATCGGATGTAGGGAGGGAGGAAGAGGGGAAGGGGGTGCGTACCACACGTATGGCCAGTTCACCAGGACGTGCTTGTAAAAGTCTCGCCACGCAACCTCGCTGATCCACACGCGTATGCCCTCGTTGCCGGCGTCCAGCTTCTTCGTCTTGTTCCGGTCTCTTGCGTACCGCACGCAGGTCCTCGAACTGATGGTTCCACTAGCCAGATGCACGGAGAGCGTGGAAGTCCCGGCATCGTAGGGAATGTTGCGCTTGTCGTGGTACTGGCCAACCTTTTCCTCGCAGAACTTCTCCAGACGGCTTCGCGCCTCGTGCTCCCCCGCTGGAAAGAAGGCTCGGAAGCGCTTCTTCTGGTCGTCGTTTCCACGTCCGGCTCCTCGATCCTCTTCGGGATGTCCGTCTCGCGAACAGCTCCTCATTCCTCCTCTTCGCGGCAGTTGCTTTTGCCGGAGATCGGCAGCCTTGGCGCGTCCAGGTTCTCGTGGACGTGACGGACCCAGGCGCGGTACCAAGGAGTGTAGACGGCATACTGCTTGCCGGACCCGCTGGTCAACCGTCCAGGGGGAACGACGCACGTATCGTGCAGGACCTCGTACGAGAGGCCCCTGGCGGCAAACATGCGGACCATCTTCGCCTCCCGCCGCAGTTCGTCTACTTCGTACTCCATGTTGGCAAACAGGTGGGAGGCCCCCCAGCGGTCCATGAGCTCGGCGATTCTGTCGGGGATATTCCTGCGCTTCTCGACCGTCTCGACGTAGAGCGGGATGTCGAGTTTCGCGAGGTCCTCCCTCAGAACGCGCAGGGTCCTCAATGCAAGCCCACGCGGACCGGAGCCGCCTTCAGACGCGGGGCCTCTAAAGTCCTGCGGGCGACATACATGGCGATCAGCGCGACCCCGCCTTTTTGCCCTTCCCTGCCGGCGCAGGGGCCAGGGCGTTAGTTGTCCCGTCGTCCGGAGGTCCATCTTGAACCAGTGAACCACGGCGTCCTTGGTATTGACGGTCTTTCTTGCTTTGGACGTCTCCTCGAGCGCCGAGGTGAGCACCTCGATGGGCCGGGGGATCTCGTCGTTATTGTAGGCCGCTGCCCGTGCGTTGCTCATCTCGTGGGGGTAGAACTTGCGCAGAACGATGCCGTGCTTCTCGGCGTCCTTGTGGAAGGGATGAGGATGGCGTAGCGGATCGGAGGAGCCATTCTGCTCCGTCTTGGTCTTCTTCCTCGCGGTGTCGCTGGAGTCAGCCGCGGCAGCAGACTTGCGTTTCTGCTTGGGAGGCATTGTGACGAAGGCTCGGGAAGGAGTGAGCTGATTTTTCGACACAAAGAAGAGAAGAGGTGCCCGAGAGGAGAGGAGAGTCAAACTTGGTAGCAAACGCGTCTTGGTGGGAGAAAAGACGCGACGGAGGAGCATGGAGAAGTGAGGACCACGATGTGTGACTTTGCGACTGATTTCTGTATGGACGGATATTTTCCCCCGGCGCCCAGGTAACCACATTGAATTTTCGCACCTTCCTCCTACCTACATCGCTGCTGCCATAATAGAACCCCGCTACCTACGCTCTCTGGAGGGCAGCAGCGATGGCATCGTGCCGGGAAAGAGCTTGCGATCGGCCGATGTCTTGTGCGTCATCATGTTCCTGAAATCGGGAGATCTGGACGTGCATCTGCGCTTCAGAGGGGCTTTAGCGTTCCGGGGGCCTGGTTTAGTGGAGATTCAGGGCCCAGATGCCCCCAGTTGCCTCGATTTGGCGGGGCAGCGACGTGGGAAGCCGCTGTGAGTGGTCCGGCGCCAGCTCCCGGGAGTACCTAGGTGTCTATTCAAGGTGAGCTGGATAGTGGTAAAAGGTGAGTGTTTTGGTATCTCGGTAAGTCTCGGTGAAGAAGGATACCTAGTCACCTACCTACCTACTTAGGTAGGGTAAGTGGTGAGTGGCTGCACCATCCGAAGATTAGACGAACGATCACGTGGAGATAGCGGCGCTGACGTCTGTGTGCAGCTCCGATAAGACTAGTCTTGGCACGCTGGAGAAGGCAGTGACGGCCCGCGACGAAAGATCCAAAACTTCCATGCGACGGGAATCCCCTTTCCCTTTCGTCCCTCAACATCTACGACGACGACGACGACGAGAGAATACCAGCAACAAAGACCGACTCTACTTGATACCCGCGCCGCTCCCGCAACCTTACGATCACCGCAAACATGGACCCGGCCCGCAGAGCTATGATGCTTTCTGGGCGCAGATCCCCCGGGCGCAGAGAAAGGGACAGAGACAGCGAGCGAAGCATCACGTCCCCGCGCCGCGACCCCAACAACCGCATCTCCAAGCCCTCCAACCCCCCCTCCTCCGCGAGATACCGCCAGAATAACGAGTCTAAAAACAATTCGAGCTACATGACCCAGGACGAACAGTCACGGCAGTTTGTCGCCGACGAAGACAAGTTCGTTCTGAAACAAGCCAAGAAGAAGGCCGACATACGCGTTCGGGAAGGCCGAGCCAAGCCCATTGATCTCCTCGCATTCAATCTGCGCTTCATCGATTCCGACCGCGATGTCTTCGACGACGACGATGCCGACCTGCACATCAATGTACCCTCCCCGGAGGATGTCCTGCAGGGCCTCGACGAATCGCAGCTGAGGGAGCTGGACTCTGACATCACGTCCTACCACACGCTAGAGACCAACGGCCGCAATCGCGAGTACTGGAAGTCGCTGCAAACCATCTGTGCCGACCGCCGGCAGAAGCTGAAACCGCAAGGTCCGGATGCTCGGGTCGTCAGCACAGTGTCGGACGACGTCGATAAGATACTGCGCCCCAAGACGTACGAGCAGCTCGAGGCCCTCGAATCGCAGATCAAGGCCAAGCTGCGCTCCAACGACGACATCGACGTCGACTACTGGGAGCAGCTCCTCCGCAGCCTGCTCGTGTGGAAGGCCAAGGCAAAGCTCAGGAAGGTGTGGGATGCAATCAGCGAAAGCAAGGCCGACATGCTCAAGCTGCAGGATCCAGAAAAGGCTAGGAAGTTGGGGCAGCAGGCCAGGCTGGCAGAGTCTATTTCCGGACCTGCAGCAGCAGCAGCAGCAGCAGCAGCAGCCAGGAACATGTCATCTGACCAGCCCAGCAGGGCCGACTCAAAGAATGTGCCTGTTTCATCCTCGCTGCAGGGAGGTGCGCCACCAGGAACCGCTCGATTTGCGCAGACGGGCAACGAAGACTTTTCCCAGGCCACCAAGGCCCTCTACGATCGCGAGGTCGCCCGAGGCGTCGGCGAAGACGAGGAGATTTTCACGGCGGAGGAGTCGGTCGCCAGCGGCGCGAAGCCCCTCTGGGCAGACAAGTACCGACCGCGCAAGCCGAAATACTTCAACCGCGTTCAGATGGGCTACGAATGGAACAAGTACAACCAGACGCACTACGATCACGACAACCCTCCGCCCAAGGTGGTGCAGGGCTACAAGTTCAACATCTTCTACCCGGAGCTCATCGACAAGACCAAGGCACCCACCTTCAAGATCATTCGAGAACACGGCAGAAAAAGGGGAGAGTCGTTTGCGGCTGCAGGGGAGGAGGACACGTGCCTCGTCCGTTTCATCGCGGGACCGCCGTACGAAGACATTGCGTTTCGTATCGTCGACCGCGAATGGGATTACAGTGCAAAGAAGGATCGCGGCTTCAAGAGCTCTTTCGACAAGGTATGTTGACGGCCACCCATCTCTCCCATAATACTCCCCATCCACCCAGTAC
Organism: Colletotrichum brevisporum; assembly: GCA_030770045.1. NCBI lineage: Eukaryota > Fungi > Ascomycota > Sordariomycetes > Glomerellales > Glomerellaceae > Colletotrichum > Colletotrichum brevisporum. Next base: position 646,313 of record JAUGSI010000002.1, read on the forward strand.
CAAAACCCGCTCTGCACGTGGCCTGCCGGGGCTTTATTTTTGATCGAGGACGAGGGCGAAGTCGCCATGCATATGCACCAAAACACCACAACAACACGAGAACAAGACAAGGGGCGGTGTTGGGGGGACTAGGACTGGGACTGGGGACTGGGGAGTTGGAACTGAGGGACAGACAGAGAGAGAGGAGAGAGGGGAATGGGGGAGAGTGGGAGTGGGAGGAGGGACAAGGAGCCACAGTTGCGCCCGTTGGCGTGGCCTCTGCACCTTTTCCTCTTTTCCTCTTTTCCTCCTCCTCCCCTCCCCTTTCCCCATGTCGTCTCTGAAGGAACCGACCCTCCATGATTGCCTCCTCCAATGCCGGATCACGCGAAGGAGACCGTCGAGCCCTCCCCCCCCCTTCCCCGACCGCCTTTCCTTCCGCCAGACCGCCGGCTCCGCCCAGTGCCGATATCAACACCGCCTCTTTTGCCTCGCTCTTTGCGACCTTCCAACCGCCCTACACGCGCGCCTCTTTGATCCCACCTCCCCCCCTTCTTCCCCCAATTCTATCACATTTTACTGCCCTTCACCCCATATCCTTGGCTTGAGCTAATCTTACCCTCCCTGCAGGGCATCCTGCAGCTTCATTTTCAATTCAAGAAGGTAAGGGAGTCTCCACCCACTCCATCCTCCACCCCGACCGATTGAGTACTCTTGGACTGACAGGCTTCGTGCAGATCTACTATCGGAAGTAATGGTACTCGACCGCCTGCCGGCTGGCGAAACTTCCTCGTACCATCAGGATACTACTCAGATGTGATCAAAGTCGACCGGATTTGCGGGTGTACCAGAAAAGCGTTTGAAGAGCCGGCGCGGAGGAAAGAGACGACCAGATGGGCGTGGCAGCTGGCGTGGAGAAGAGAGGGAAGAGACGGTGACGTCCGCCTCACCTTTCCCACGCCATCTCGCATTGCCGCAGTTGCAGTTGCAGTTGCAGTTGCAGTCTCGTTCAAGCAGAGCTTCTCTGCTCTCCTCTGATCTGGTGTGGTCTGGTCTGGTACCATGTACTCTCTGCCACGCGCGTTGCCTTACTATGTACGTCCCAACATACATGCCGACCACCGCGACTGACCGCTGCGGGCCGACCTTGGGAACACACACACACACACACACACACATACAATGACGCACAAACATTCGGGCGACCATAGCTGTCGCCTTGGACTAATCAACTACCTGCTTTCCATCTCTTCGTGTCACCGTCGATGTGCCTGGGGCACGCATCGTTGCCCCAGTCGAGCTTGCTGTGCTTCTCTCTCTCCTTCTCTTGGCCTCGCGGGTGGGTTCCCTCTTCCCCCCGACGATGCCCAGGTGCTAATACCCCTGGACGAGCTGATAGAGTCCAACATCGACTTGTATGAGTCTATCCCGGCGAGTGAAGGGGAGTGAGTACAATGAGATACAACTGCTGATCTCCACACCATCGCAGATGAAATCCACTTTCACCCTGCCACGCCTGGCTCTCATCTTTGCTGGGCTGGTGATCCCCAACACCACCAGCCCCTTCACCGACTTCCATGTAGACTTCTGGTAGGGCCTGGTGGTTGGAGTACTATCATGACGAGCAGGAGATGGTCGACATGGTCCCCAGGTACTACACCCGCCCGTGCCTGCAACGATCGGTCAACCCTGTGATGCACGAACTTTTTCGAAACAGATTATACAGCGACGGCGGCATCTCGGCCCACGCGGGATTGGCCTCCACAGCTTCTCATGTCCCGTTTCTAAATCCGTGTCAAGAATACTGTTACTGTCCCCGCGGACTTCTAGAAGGCGAAAGTGATCTACAAAGCTGCGGGTCGGTGTCAGAGGAGCCATCTTTCGGCCGCCCTGCGACCCCCATCCGGGCTGCCACACTGACAATTTTGAGGCATCGCCCACGACGAGATGGCAAGTGATTGGGTCTCTCGCCAAATGCCATGCACGCGTCCGAAGGGGAAATGCTGCCTTCCGGACCGCCGGTCTCTGCTTTCTAGTCTCTAGTCGTCTCTCCTGTATACTCACGCTCACGCTCATACTCACGCCTAACGCTCGCAACCGGCTAGCTAGCTGGCCGTTGCCTCGCCCCAGTTCTGGCAATGACATGCACCGCCCGGTCAAACCGTGCCTGCGTATCCGTACAATGACAATGCTCTTGTCACCTCTTGCTACCGCTACCCAGTTACCCACATCGGTCTGGGAGCGGATGTGTACCACAATCTCCCATGGCCTCCGCCTCCTCCAGACCTTGCCCAGAGCCTGGCATGTCAGTATCCTGCCGTCGACCTTCTCGCTCCATTCCCCACCCGTGGGCGAGATGGCGCGGGCTAGAAGTCGCCCGCCCTTGTGGTCCAGTGGCCATTGCTCACCTCCTGCTATCAAAGCTGATGTTGCACGCAGACAGCCTGGATCATGGGTCGGCCGGGAGTGGACGAATGGGCATACACTTGGTGGCGTCGTTAGCCCCAACGGCTGGAGAAGAAGGGCCCTCAACGTAGAGGATGTGGGATGAGAAGAAAGAAGGGGGAAGGTTGCCCAGACAGAGCCTCTACGGAGTACCCAGGCCCATGTCCTCTCTTCCTTGACACCTTGCCTTAGGCGTGAACGACGGCAGCGAGAGCGTGCCCACGCCCTCGCCCACGTCCACGCCCTCGCCCTCGCGGAAAGACAGGCCCTTCTTCTCCAACGTCTTGCACAATGGCACGAAAGAGAAATGAGGTCGACGGATCCCTGCCCCCGTCGCCTTCCTACTGTCAGTGACAGCAGCCACATCCAAGCCCCGATTCCGTTTGCATCAGTCGCGGGACATCAGATTGGCTGCAGCGGATCTCTACATGATGTGGATGCGAGACGGAGAGCGAGAGAGAATGAGAGAGAGAGAGCCTGCCGCGGACCTTCGGCGGAGTCTCGCGCATATAGTTGACACAGCTGGACGCATACAGACACACGCAGGCGCAAGAGGGGAGCAAGCAGACAGACATGAAGAGGAGACACACACGCAGCAGCACACACACACAAGCACGCAGCGCAGAGCAGCACACTCGACACACACACACCACACACCACACTGTTGACGCACACAAGCAACAGGCACCACGCACTCATCCACACACACACACACACACCACACACATGGCCGCCGCGGCTACGGGTAGTTGACCCTAGGAAAGGCCAAGCAATGAGCTGGCGGCGGGCTCTTGTTCTCCCCCCGTTACCCACATGGTACCTATCTATCCTTCATATAGACACACCCCCCATGTCTGAACACCACCAACAGACACGCCCCCCTTCTCCCATCATCGTCTCCCCTGTCCCCCAACTTCATTGTCTCTTGTACCCAGCGTCCTGTCAGAATCGGGCGACGTACATTTTTCCTTGCACTACACGACTGGGCTCCTACCGGCATGGGCATTTGAACGACCATCACTCTTCATCTCTCGCTCTGTATCGTTTTATCAACAGGGCCAGAACCCATGCTCGAGGTCTTCTCTGTGAAAGGCTGGCCTACATCTACCCTAAGCTCCTGCTCGAGCCAACATCATCAAAGTCTCACAGCATTAATACCTGCCCCCATCCTCCCTCTCTAAGCCACGGCCTCGAGAAACCCGTCTTTATCTAGCATCATCAACCTCTTAGGAGTCATCAGCTCTTGTCACCATCTTGTCAGACCTCGGCCTCATTCCCTCTTACAACAAAGGCGTTGCTTCTGTATCATCTTCACCAACCCGTTTCTCTCTTGAAACCACCCCTCCTCCCGCCAAACCGCGCTTTCGTGTTTCAGGCAATCTTCACTGCTCCCGTTGAGTTCCTACCGGCGAAGTCATACCGCTCTCTCCTCCCCTCGTTCCTATCGTGACTGCTGCGATGGACGTACACGCCCATCACATGAGCCAGTCCCGGGCAGCGGGCGCAACACGGTCTCCCGAGCCCATGTCCGTCAAGACGGACGTCGACAACAGCAACAACTACTACATGATCCCCGGGCAGCAGAAGCTCCCCGTCAGCGGCCTCCAACAATCATTCTACCCCAGTCCCCTCTCCGCCGTCAGCAGCCAGCAGCAGTTCCAATCACCAACCATGAGCCAAACCCTGTGGGCCTCCCCGCGGTCCTCCGTCGACGAGTTCGACAACTACTCCTACCAAGGCCCCGCGCCCACGTCCTACCACGCGGCGTCCATGTCCCCGCGGACCTGGTCCCCCACGGTCCAGACGCCGCCGCCTGCCCAGTTCGAGACCCCCTTCCACCACCAGGAGGAGGAGTACGACGGCCTCACCGGCGACCAGATGGTCTCCCCGGAGGGCATGCAGCCCGAGCCGTTCATGGGCTACGGCGCGGCCTGCTACCAGAGCGTCCACCCGTCAGGATCTCAGCCCGACAGCTTGCGGTACGCCTCTCCGCCCGCGGTCGAGGCGTCCGCGGCGCCCATCTTCACAGCGTCGCCCGCGCCCATGGAGCAGCAGCAGGAGTTCAAGGACGAGTCCGGCATGTGCGGCGACCTGAAGACGAGCCCCAGCCCGCCGCGGGTGGAATCCTCGATGCCGGTCGAGCAGCAGCAGCAACAGCAGCCGCCCTCCGAAGCGTCACGGGACAACGGCGAGCCGTACGCGCAGCTCATCTGGAAGGCCCTCAAGGCGAGGGATAACCGCGCCATGACGCTCCAGCAGCTGTACCAGTGGTTCCTCGACAACACCGACAAGCCCGCCCGGGCCGGCAACGGAGGCTGGAGGAACAGCATCCGCCACAACCTCAGCATGAACGAGGTGAGTCCTTTTTTTGCTTTCATCAGCCCTTTGGCCCCCAACACCTCCTTTGCCTCACACAGGCATGGAACTTTGGGGGGTCTCCGCCGTCGACCTTATCGATCCTTCCTGCGTGTACCACCAACAGAAAGCTGACCCAACCGTCTTTCATAGGCATTCTGGAAGAGGGAACAGACCGTGGACACCTACCGCAGCACCAGCACCGGCGTCGTGCCCCCGGCGTCCAACGAGCGCAAGCCGACGGAGTGGTTCCTCCGCCCCGAGTTCGAGGACCGCGTCATGCCCACGACCCACTACCGCGACGTCCCCCGCAACTCGGGCCGGCGGAGCAAGGCCGGCGCCGCCGGCTCCCGCAACCGCCGCGTCTACCACTCCTCGCCCGAGTTCCCCAGCCGCAGCGTCCCCGCCCGCGCGCTCTCCGGCCGGAGGGGCGGGAGGGCCACCACGCGCTCCCGCAACGCCGCCCGGAACCTGCGCCTGCGCCCCGACGACTCCGCGGCCGCGTCCATGGCCGCCGCGCAGCACCAGCACCAGCACCAGCACCAGCACCAGCACCAGTGGCCCGGCGGCTTCGCCGCGCAGCAGCAGCACAACCTCGACGCCTTCCGGCAGCTCCCCTACACCCAGCAGGCCGCCGAGTACGGCCCCGGCGGCGGCGGCGTGGTGATGGGCCCCGTGACCCGGCTCGAGGACACGAGGACGCGGAACAGGAACGCCTCGGCCTCGTTCAGGGCGCGCGCCGAGGCCGTCCGGCGGCAGCAGCAGGAGGAGGCGCTGAGGCAGCAGCAGCAGCAGCACGAGATGCTGCGCACGACCAGCCCCGGCATCCCCGTCCCGCACCACCACCACCAGCCGTACCACTTCGCCGGCTACCCCATGCCCGACGTGTATCAGCAGCACCCGGAGGCCGTCCAGCCGCAGCAGCCGCAGATGCAGCCCCACGGGGACAACAGCAGCGTGTTCTACGGCTGGGGGAGCTCGGCCAGCCACGGGCTGTGAGTTTGGCATGCTTTTACAAGGGTGCGTGGTTGTTGTTGTTGCTGTATGCTAGTAATGGATTGGTATGTTTTCTTTGGGACGGGACAGGGGATGGGGCTTTGCATCACATCACGAACGAAAGAACGGCGGTGGCTTTTGCTTTCTTTCTTCTTCTTTCCCCTTCTTACTTGTCTGTTTTTTGCTTTTGATTTTCTTCGCTGCGGCTTATGTGGGAGAGGATACCTGATGCGTTCTTTTTTCTTATTCTCCAAAATCACTTTTCCCTCTTCTAGGAGCCGGAAACAACGGGAGGGCAAACGGGCGGGCGTTTCTTGTTCACCGGGATATGATCACGGGTGTCTGTTTTGTGCTTTTACTTTTCAACCTTTCTCAACAACCTATTTTTTCCATCTTCAAGAGCTGAGAGAGAGAGAGGCAGAGGGCCAACGACGAGAGAGAGAGAGCGGTCTGGGACCCGGGCGACCGGACCTCTCATCTCTCCCCCTTCCCAACCGTCTGGATCAACCGTACGATGGTCATTAGAGGAGAATGGGGGGGTAAGCGGCCCGGCAAGCGGGCGGAGAGCAGCAAGGGGGGGCCAAAAGACAAATCTTTTTTACAGCGAAAAAAAAATACTACCCTCTTCTCCTCTTGCTCCTCTCTCTCTCTCGTTCTTCACGTTCGATCTCCATGCCGTTGGGAAGCTCTCTTCTCCTCCGACCCGCGGGTTGGGCTCGGCTGCTGGAGTCATCTCTCTCTGGCCTTTCTCTTCCCTTACCCACCCCCCCCTGTCCTCTCGCTGTTGTTCCATTGGCCGGGTCGCGGAGCGATCGCTCCCGTTGGACCAGGGGAGGGGCGTGTCCGTTGGAGATGGAGGAGGACAGAACAGAAGCAGCCCCCAATTTTTCTTTTCTTTTTCTAGACTTGGTCACCCACCCTCTACGCAACGCGGCTACGCATCCCCCCCTCGCTCGCACTCTCTTAGGCATCCCCCCGCCAAGAGGGGAACAGGGGGGGAGAAAGGGTGGGCAGCTCCGTGTCCGCGTCCGTGTCCGTCGACACACCGTCTCTTCACCCACGACACGGAGAGATGAGAGAGAGATGAGAGTGGTGGTGGTACAGCGTCTTTCTCTTGACACCTGCAAGGTTCAACGTCGACGACGGGAGAGAGAGAGATGTTGGACCGAAAGAAGTAATCGTTTCGACATTATTTTCTTCTTCCCATATCTTGCTCTCGCAATTTCTCCCCCCCTCTCATCTTTCTCTCAATCATCTCTCAAGTGGCATCATCTCTCGGCAGAGCCCATCTCATCGGAAGAAGAGAACAGAGAGAGAGAAGGGGAACGAGAGATGAGAGATGAGGGAAGAGGAGAGAGACAGCAGCACTAGTCTCGTCACCACGCACACTACCACGCTACGCTAGCACCAACGCCAACACCACCAACACCAACGAGAAAACGGCACCGCAGCGGCAGTGTGTGTGGGATAAAAAAAACGTACGCGAGTGGGGGATGGGGGAGGGGGGAACCAACTGCTTAATCTTCCTTTTTTCCTTCCTTTTTGGTTACGTTTTCCTTCTCTCACGCCCCCCTTTCCCCCGTCCCCCCCAATGCTAATGACGAAAAAGATGGCGGCTCTTTTTTACTCTCACGATGCGCAGTGTACTCTGGACAGGTGGCAAGTCTTATCAAACAAGAAAATCAAAGGCAGGAGGGCAACGACATCTTTTTCGATAGAGCGCGTGCAGCCGCTGCTGCAGATACCTTCCTAAGTGCTTTGACGACCTTATTCCCTGTCATGTTCTGTTTCTTTGCTTTTTTCTCGTCTTTTCATGTTACATAGAAAACCCCCCAAAGGGTCCTCCTTATCATATGGGAAAAGAGAGGCACGTCTGTATTTCACGAAGAAAATCAAAATTCCACGAAGAGAAATGACCTACGCGACTTGCGAGTGGTGAATGATAATCCATCAAGCAAGCCCCCTCGGACTCCTGCATCGAGGAACAATGTGTTTGACATGGAAGCGTCCGAGCGGAACGACCCCTGCCGCATGAGTTGATGAACCGCCGATGCTCTCTCTCTCCAGACCGCAACGGGGCGGGCGGACGTTGTCTATCGCGCTAGTCCAACATCATAGGCGCCTACGCTCGCCGCATCTGCGCTGCTACCTGCACTTGTTGAGCTGCCTGGGCGAGGGCGCTCATCTTAGCCGCTTCGAGGGGCGCCCTGGCGACGACAGCCTGCTGCTGCATCGTGACCTGGTCACCATTCCCTCATGGAGCCATGGAGCGGGGTGCGTCCTCGCGGCCGGCCAGTGAGGCCCGGCCTCATTTACCGACGGGACGGTAGAAGGATTCGACGAAAAGAGGGTCTCAATGCCCATTAGACAGGCCTCCGGGGCGGTGGCTGGCACGGATGCTGCGAATCCGGGCGGGGGGGCCATGAGCATGAGTTCCAGGAAGAGGAGGAGCGACGGCAAGAGTTGACGTTCCGCTGGCGGCAAGAATGGGCCGCACCCGATCTCGAATCGCCCGCCCTCCGTTTGTACGCGGTTCGGAGGAGCGACTGATCGATGGTTCAGGGCCCCAGGGCCCCGGGGGCTGAAAGCGGTGCCCCGGGAGGCGAGGGCAGGGCCCAGGCATGGGGGTAAGCGCAGGAGAAAGAAGCTGCGTCAAGATACGTCTGTCATCACTGGCGGGAAGGGGTGGAGATATGCAAGGGGGAGGAGGGGGTAGGCGTGGACGTATGATCCTGTTGGAGATCAGCGAGGGACAATGGGAACACGATGAATACCTTGATCGCCTGCGACGTACGTCCAGGCCCGGCGGTGTCAGCGAGTGAACGGACGACAATGGAGCGCGAGATGAAGCCTCTCTCCAGCGTAATCTGCAATGGCCAGATCCCCGGGGATCCGGAGACTCGACCGGTCCATGGGGCGACGAGATCCGCGACGGCTCGCCTTCTCTGCTCCCCGAATGAAGGCCGATTTGCGACTTGTGCGACCTGCACCACAGACGCAAGACGCGTGTGTGGGGGCCGTAATCAGAGAACTGGCGGTCGAGGTCGAGGTGATGCTTCGCCATCTCTTCGAACACCAGTTTTGGGAACCTTTCAGCGAATGCTCGCCCTCCCTCCTCATGCAGAGAGTCCTGGCCAGGTTCTGGGGAGTTGGGAATGTGTGTGGGGCGGTCCTGGAGGGAAGCGACAAGATTTGAGTCTCCGTATCTTGCAGCATATGGAGAAGAGATATCTTGGTACACGGGAGCTGCTCTCCTCGCTCGCACGGACGGAAGAGACGCAGCTCCAACGATCGCCGCGTGAGGTATCCGCTGTGCCGCCCGCACACAAGGTGCATCGACTGCCATGGCCTCAAAGACATGGCGTATCTTCTATGGGTATTTCAAATGATGAGCCGGGTAGCAGTGTGGGTATCAAGACGCACATGGACTGAAGACTTGCTGGGAGTGGCTACAGGATGCTCGACAGGGTCGGAAAGGAGGACGATCCAACTGAAGAGAGGGGCAAGCCGCGATCTCCTGGGCAGAAAGAGGAAAGACAAAGCGAGACGGGGCGAGGCGAGGTGAGGTGACCAGGGATCGTCGACTCTGTAAAGGCATCCATCTCGGCGGTCAACAAGTTCCACTCACACTGTCTCCCGGTTGGTCGAGCGTTGATATCGATGTCGTTGTCGAATCTGCACCCGCTTTTCTTTCTGCTTCTCGAGTAGGACAGACGCGGGGGGCTCTTTGAAGACCTTTAGCACAGCCGTGACAAAAGCTGCAAGACACGTCTTGTGGCTGACGAAGATTTGCAGTTGAGCAGCTAACGCTCGCTCACTCTGACGCCCACGGCAGGCAGAAGCCGTCGTCAACCAGAGAGCGAGGGCACACATCCCGTGATCCCAGCCTGCCGTATGACCATGCCGGGGATTTTTGCCATGCAGCCATGGAGAATCATCAATGTGTTTCCGCGGTTGGGCGGACGCCTGTGACCTGTCACCCCTTGTCAAGCAACTCGGCCATTGAAGTGATCAGGATGGCCTCAACCCCCACCTTTCCAAAGCTTGTCATTGGGTTCCGTACTGTCGGGACGGACTATAATGGTGAAGGATCGAAGTCCTGGTAATAAGGTGTATCCTAACTTAGCACGTCGTCTGCTGATATCGAGGAGGGAGGGGGGGTGAGCTGCGTGATGGGCTGGCCAAGGGGATGGGATGAACCTGGTCTGGCGGTCGAATACCGCTACTCCGTTGGTACGTACGTTGGAGTTGGAGATGGAGGAGAAGCAGGGAGGGGGGTGTGCTACTCTGCCATGCCCTGCTCTGCCCTGCCCTGCCCTACCACGCAGCCCCTGGAGGTCCCGGTCTGAGTCTCTCTTGGCTCTCTGGGAATCCGTAGAGCTCATCGTGAAGTACTACCATGTAGTCGGGGTTGACCAGACTCTTTGGCATGGCATGGCGAATTCGGACAAGATTGCGACATTACACCGTCGTTTTCCGTTGGCAGCAATGTTGGTACGGCGCTTTTCGACTGCATATGAGCCCACCAGCCGGGTAGCAACCTGGTCTCCAGAATCCAGAATCTGGAATAGTGTAATACTACACCACAGAGGTCGCCGGTCACCGGGTTTGAGCCGGGTTTGACGAGACCAAGGATGTGGACGCCGCAACACCAACAGCACGCCTCTTGAGTCCTGACCTCAGGCGAGCGTAAAAATAAAACAGCCATCCCGTCCCATCTCGACTGTTCACCGCAGTGCGGCGCAGCTTAGCGCAGTGCAGCACCGCGATGCGAGTTGTCACAGCACCGCACCGCGTCTGCGCACACGTCCAAGTTGTGCTGTGCCGTAACCGTTTGTGCGTGCTGCCCTTGCCCAGCCTCGCCCACTCGGCGGGCTTTCGCCGGGCCAAGTGGCCGTGCCGGTCGCAAGTCCGCGATGCTGCGCTCGTGACTGGCTGTCCATAAGCGATCCTGGTCACTGGCAGACCATGATTGGACGGGCCGTCGTTGAGGTCGCCAGCAGGCATTCATTGAATCCGAGATACCAGATGAGAGGTGAGTGGGTGAGTACCTGGGCAGTCCACAGTCCAGACAACCGTCCAGACTCCAACGTCAACGAGGTGACCGATTGATGCAGCCTCATTTGCCGTCGAATCGTGGGTACATCTTGTACAACATGATATGCTGCAGATGTATCGCAACTGACAGTATTCGACTGGTCTGCCGATGGTGTGCGGACAGCCATGGCCACGGAACGGATGGGTGTCGAGGTCATCCAGACCGTTGCTGTGACTTGTAACTTGTGACGGTGCGGCCATCACCTCTCAAGTAATAGCAGTTCTCGGCAGTCCAGAGGGAATCGACGTCGAAACAGACTCGATCTGTCTTTCTCTCTCCCGCTTGGGGTCCCTTTCCCCTTCCCTCTTCTCACCCACTGCGGGGAGGCGGGCTGTCCGCCGATGCTAAGTCGCAACGGACCAGGGGCCCATGTCGCTCAAGTACTCTTGGCTCGCGTCTCTGCCCCTTGTTGATTCGCCAGTGTTGAGAAGAGAAGAACAGAAAAAAAGAAACCACCAGGAACCCGCAGGGTACTGCGTAGCGTTGAGGTGTCGTATAGGGTGTGAATGAAGAGTGCCAAAGCCACATAACAAAAGGTCGTGGGCCTCAAGCCGACCTGCCTGAAGGCGCCAATAGCGTCCATCGTGAGCACGCCGCAAGAGCCCTCTCAACCTCTATGCCGCTCGAGTCAGCGTTCAGCTTATGGCGAAGCCAGCATCACTCGACTCTCGGCTCTAGTGTAGCTCTACACGTGTAGAGCCCTACCACGATCCGATAGTCCATCTTTTAGACTTCCATCGTGCAGCGCAGTTGGCGGTTGACGCAGGTATTTCCCGAAGCCGTTGCAGTGAGACAACTAGCCTAGCCCAGGGCCAGACTGAGTGAGCTCATCCATGGGAGTGCGTGTAATACCGGCCCAGCCAGGTAGCTGATGATCCGCAAGGGGGAGCGAGAGCTAGCTAGGTAGGCAGGGAGGACGTCGCGCCCGCAGGGCATGCCCTAAGCCTGACCTGGCCTGGCATCATTCGCCGTAAAGACCTGTTTCTGTCGTCTTCATTTGTGATCTTCGTCCTCGTCCGCGACGCAGGCAACGCAGCTAAGAGTGCTAGGTACCAACAGAAGGTGGTACAGACCAGGTACGAAAGGATTCGAGGAGATCCCCCGCGTTCGTAGCTGCTCATCATCGAGTTGATGATCGGGCAGGGCAGAGCAGGGCACAACGGGCGCTAGGCAAGACTAATGGCCTGATCACTGATGGAAGAGCGCCACGTCCTGCGAGTGCTGTGAGGGTGTTGTGTGCGTATGCTCAAGTGCCCTTCAAAACACCATCCCAGCCGCGCACCACACCACACCAGCCCGCTCTGCCAGTGGACGTTGATCCCTGCCGTTCGTTCCCTTTTCCGGCCGGGCATCGTCTCCGGGCCCCCTGCGCTGTTGACAGCTGCTTGACAGCGGCCACAACGGTTGAACTGAACTAGTAGCGGGAGCGAGGCCGAACCTGGTGTCCGCCCCGATATCAACTCCCGCAACGCTTTCCTCTCTCTGAGTCTGTGACTCTGTCTCGCACCTCTGCGCCTGTCGCGCCTGTTTCATACAGGAAAGAAGGTCGGAGCCAAGCCGTGTCCGAACTTCGCGAGGCCCCCTTCGTCTGTTCTGTTGGTAGTCAAGCCATGCATGTCGCTGAATCCAGCACTCTGCTCTGTTGGGAGAGCGTTATCCGCAGCGCAATAATGGCGCCCGGCACCTCGACCTTTGATGTCGGCTGCTGCTAACTTGTCACATCGGATATGCTCTCGATGGCCATAATTTGTGACAGATCCTTGATCTTTGTTTATCGAGATGCCGTGGCCTGTCCTGTAGGGAACCGCCCCTTTTCGACCCTCCTTGCCTCCCTCACTTCGTCAATACGGGCGTAAGTCGTGAGGGTGGTCGCACAGCACACGGCACAGTCTGCCCTGCCTCCGAGCCCGTGAGAAGTCCGGCAGTAGGTCTTCCCACCGCCTTTCGACCCTCCATCATCTCGCTTTTCTCGTTCTGGAGGGCGGGCGGACATTGGTCGCCCCGTCCTCGATGCCGACGCCACGGTGCCACCCCCAAAGAAGTGCATTTGTCGATTCGAGTATCGCGTTGACGTCGGCTCCCGCTTGATCTTTGCACACCGCATCGCTTGGAAGCCGGAGAGCTGCCGCCCGCGGGCCATTTCCCCAGCATTTCTGGCGACCAGAGAAGCCCAGACGCCGGACGAACCGCTATACCGCTCATCTTCATGACTGTCGGAGTAGCACAAAAGACGGGATCGACATGCAACTCGCAGTCGGACCGCTTCCCGGGGCGGGTATGAGGAATTCCATGCATCGCCAATCCTGCTGGGCTCTACTCGTTGTAGTTGAATAATTCGCTGACATAGTGTGAAGACACGGTCGGCATCTCCATCGTGCGTGGGTAAGAAGCCACCTTTCGAGCCTGTCCAATTTTCCAGTGACTGACCACATCGCCGACAGAAAGATGAGGTGGCGCCCTAAACCTTGAGACGCCCGAGCTGCGACCGAGCAGGGCCGTCGCCACCGGCCGACTTGTCATTCCGAGATCTGAAATGCAAGCCGCGATTACTCGTCATTTCTCGTGATCGAGGGATATCCAATTGACGAGCATCTGGTCGCTGTTTGCCGGTTATCTTGCAGCGTCATGGCTTCGCGTATGTGTCTTCTACGATGCCCCGTTTGCTCCTGCTGGATCGCATTGGATCTCGCGATATCGCTCGCCGGATCACAGCGGAAGCTATCCCCGACGGTCTCATGGGCGTCGTGACGTCCCATCGCGAACGACATGCGAGTTGGCCGTCGTTTGATGACCGGTCTGGACACGATGGTGTCTACCGTGCCTATTTTTACCAATGCCGGATGTTACGATCACAGCGGCATAGGCGTGGCGACGTTTCTCCCGGTCTGCCAGAAGTCCCATGTGTCTTCAACGTTCTGCGCGTTACGGCCGAAACATCAATCGGCAGGGTCGTTCATCATCTCCGCGACGGGGACTGTACGCCTTCAAGCTCGAGGGCTGACTCTTCCGTTTGTCTCTTGATGCGCAGTTAGAACGACACTTGCCCTTGACGACATGTTGTAGTAGGGGTTCCGGTGCGAATGAAACAAAAAAGCAAGCTGGAATCCGGCTGTCGACGCGAATGGGAGGTCCGCTGCCATCCAGACGCGTCTCCTGCCAGCCATCGAGGTTCCGGTCAGCCCGACGGGATGTGCGTGTGCGTGTAGGCTAACCCCCTCCATGCATATGCGACGTTGCGTTGTCAGACCCGATGCCACAGTCTGGAGACCGGATCGTAACCCGTTACATCTGCAGGTCATATTGCTTCTCAAGGCTGCAAGGTCGCATCGCGGGCCGCTACTTGGCTAGATGGCTGGGATGCGAATCTCGAATATGTCCGGTCGAACTCGAGTGCATTAGCTACCGCTCTGCTGTTTCTGCCTGTTCCTCCGTTCCTTGCAGAAATTTCCGTGTCCGAGACATCTGATGCCGCGCAACAACCACAGTGTTCACGTGGGAGAAAGGAAGCGACAGCCGCAAGCGCTGCTCGCCGTGCCAGACACTGTCCTTGTCATGCTTCTTGCCACGATGGGCGTTCTGCGGATAGGTTGCACGAAGTCCAGGCTCCTCGGTCCTGTCGGCGTTCGGTCAGATTGGAAGTCTCACGCTTGCCACTCTGAGGAACTGGGACGGTGAGCAGCTCGCTGAATTCAGCTTGAGTCGAACAGGTGGGACGCCAACTGTCATCGACCTAGGGCACGTCCAGTCAACCACGTGGATTTGAGAGCTTGGGCCGAGACGAGTAGTCGGGTTTGCCGCATCTTGTGATAGCCTCGAGTAGGTGCTCATAGAGTTGTTTGTTGGGGAAGGGTAGCAGCGGAAAACCGTAAATAGCAGCGCATGGCCCATGCGAGATAGATGTCGGCATGAATCTTGTGCCTCCTTGCCCTCGCTCGAATGCCTTTTCGCATCTGCCGACTCCGGAGAAAGTTGCTGCCGTCGGGACGGAGCCGACGGGTGTAAACTGAGACGAACACGTCTTGCAGCCAAGCTCTACCCCATGCTTCTAGAAGCCCAGCGCCGGTGAAGTTCCGCCGTGATCTGGTTGACGTCTTGCCTGCGTTGATGCGTTGACGACCGGAAAGACACCCCTCAAGCTCTGGTAGCACCACGCGGTGCACAGAGCGACGCGGCTTCGCGAGTGCAACCCCCACATGGAGATGAGATGTAGCCTCCTGTTGTTGAACGTCGGGGCCGGGCGCGGACATCCCGCGTCGAACAAGAGGGACGTCAACCGGGGGAGCGTTTCGGGCCGTTCTGCAAAGCCCCTGGTGAGAAGTATCTTCGTGATGCGTCGGAGCTTCTTAGGATACACCATATATCGCCTGGATCCCCAGCCAGAGGGGGTCGATCTGGAAAGGAGCCGCATCTGGAGGTGCATAATCAGGCGATGGGCATCGGATCTATGCCGGCGGCTTTTACCTGCGATCCGTACGGTTTCATATGGGCTCCCGCTGTGTCTTCCAGCCTTCAAAGTCTGTGAGCTATGTTAGCAGTGCGATGACATGCCCAATACTGCCTTCTACACTGCCGCAGTGACACAGAAACTACTCGATTCACAGCAAGCTCGACGGAGACGGTCACCGTGGACGACCGAGGGGGCTGGATGCAATGTGCCCTCGGCAACCTTCCAGGTATTTGAGTAACGATGATGGAATTCGGGGTATCTGCAGTTCTAGTCGACTTAGAACTTCCGCTTTTTCTTTGCTGGACCCGCTGCGATCTTCCTCTGCAACTCCTTTTCCAGCTCGGCTCGTCTTCTGTCCGCCCTTTCCTTAGCAGTCTCTTCTCTTTCCTCCTTCTGCGGCTTGGCCTCGGCCCGTTGTCGGCCTCTTTCTTCGCCTGCTCGCTCGGTCGAGGGCTCGGCTGTCTTGCCGCCAATCCGTCCCAAAACGGCCTTTTTTGGAGGCTCGGGAGACTTGGAGCGACGAGTAACTCCGCCGATTCGGCCGATGACTCCTTTCCTCGGAGGTTCCGTGTTATTTGGAGGCTCTGGCGAGCTGGAACGACGCTTGACACCCCCAATGCGACCCATTACACTCTTGGCAGGTTTGGGCTGCTTAGGCACAACCCGAGGGGGAGGGGACGAGCCCTCTGGTCGTGAGGCTGTCACAGGTGCATCCCCGTCTTCCGAATCTGTTTCGGTTTCTGAACCTGCAGGAGGAGGAGCCGTTTCTTGCCGCCGTCCTCCTATCACACCCAGGCGCCGCCGCTCTGGCGGAGGGGCAGGTACGCTGTCTGGAATGTGCGAAGCTTCTTCTTCGTCCTCGGTGCTGTCATCGTTATCTGCTGCATTCGTAGCGGTCCGCTTGTGCGAGGACTTGAGGTGGGGTGGCGTTGCCTGGACCTGGAAAGACTCATAATAATCATCGTCGGCTCGGTCTCCGGCCTTGGGCTTGCTGTCGGAAGCGGCTTCACGGTCCGCGGCAGCAGCCCGACTTTCACGCTCTCTCGATTCCGGTCCAATGATGGGAATGTTTGACTCGGGCTTGGTCCACCAGCCATCCAACGCAGCATCATCCATGTCGAGCTGGGGATGGTACTTGAGGCCCGATGACCCGAAGACATTCTGGAAGATGCTCGACATGCCGGTCTCTTCAGTCTCCATATCCGACACCCACTGGCTAGTCCGGAAGGGAGCCAGGCCCTTGATCTTGTCCTCGGCCATTTGCCTGGTGGGCTTTTGCCTGGACGTTAGGGTCGTGAAGATGTTGTCCAGACGAGTGCCGGAAGCCTCAATCTTGTCGAGGAGCTTCGTGATGACCCTATCCTTCTCCCTGATGACTTCCAGAAGCGAGTCGACGTGCCGGCTTCTGTCAGAGTTGGCGCGGGCGAGTGGTACGACCAGCTCTGTCGTCAGCTTCGACTGCGGGCACTTTTGCAGGTACAGGGGCCATTCGAGAGGCCTCATGCCGTCCAAGGCGCAGGAAATGTTCATCGTCAGGCCACCGTCGCCTGCATCTTCGCTGGGGGTCGTGGACAGCGTCAAGGTTGCCTTGTCATGGTCACGATGCGACTTGTCAAAGACTGATCTAATCTTGGACAGAAATGCCCGCATGTTATTCTCGCTCTCTGTCGGGTCGATGGTGGTCGACTCGTTCAAGCTGCGCCTGTAAATGGCCTTGCGGTCCATCGACTCGGCCCAGATGTTGGCCAAGTCGGTCACGTGAATGGTGTACGTGTTGGCAGTGAAGGTCGTCGAGACCAGCAGAGTGGGCAGGCCGGCCGCGGGCGAGGCCGGCAGCGGCCGCCATGACGGAGGAGTCGTCATGGCCATGGCACTGTTGCGATGATAGGGTCGGCCGCGGGGTAGTGAGGTCTGATGGCTGGAAGAGTGGTCCGGAATGGAACCGGTGATGCTGCGGCGACGACGCGACTGTTGTGGCCAGCTGGTCGCGTGGTGGTGTCTTTCAGCCCTGTGCGAGAGATTGAGACAGACGCAACGTGACAATCAGCGAATGAGTTGAGACTTGCGGGCGAAGTAACGATGCAGCGTTGCTGGCTAGAAATGTTGTGTGTTTTGGGGAGAGTCAGAGGAGTCGGAGGAGGAAGGTATCACAAAGCCCTTGGCGTGATGTCGTGGTTGGTTCCATGGGTAATAATAAGTAGTCTGTATCAGGCAGCCATGTACGTACAGTGGAAGCCCTCCTGGTCTTTTCAGGTGAACAGGCTGACAGTGTACCTGAGTACCTGAGTATTACCTACCTACCAAG
The DNA here is from genome assembly GCA_030770045.1 of Colletotrichum brevisporum. NCBI lineage: Eukaryota > Fungi > Ascomycota > Sordariomycetes > Glomerellales > Glomerellaceae > Colletotrichum > Colletotrichum brevisporum. Next base: position 663,938 of record JAUGSI010000002.1, read on the forward strand.
GTTTTCTCTGGCGCTGGAAAAGTCCTCCGCCAGCATTAGGTAAGCCATGTCGTGGGGTCATCACACCGTGTGCTAGTGCAGTGCTTTCCTTACAGTACTGTCTACCTACCTAGGTACCCGGGCAGGCACTAAGGTAGGCGCTGGCAGTGGCACCTTCTGTATTGCGGAAAGCTGCTCAGATGGCAGGTGCTGGGTCCCGAAGCTCTCCCAGAATTGATAGGCACAGTTAAGGACTCCAGATACGGGGCTTCATTATCACTGTTGTAAGTTGTTGTCGTCGTCCGTTTGTATGTCCGTCATTGTATGTCCGCTATTGTCCAGCATCGTCATTATTAAAAGAGTTCAGGGCCTGCATTTCAAAGACTGGGAATCCCGTGCCTGTCAACAGCGCTAGAGCGATCCCCGGCTTACACCGTGTCAGTACTGATTTGTGATTTATTAGCAAGAGGTTACGAACCCCAACGCTGCTGGTGTATCACCAATCGCGTGCTATCTAGACCTGAACTCGATGCCGAGAGGCCGTATGCCGTGATCGACCTCTACCTGTTCCTCCTCCATTGCCGAATAGAATCGGCTGATTTCAGCGCTCTTGTAATGCTGTACAACTTGGGCAGAGCCTTCGCGCTGATGCTCCCAGTGGTGCAGTTAAATTCCCGCTCTGTATGCTGGCTCGCCACCTCCTCCCATGTCCGTAAAGTCTCACGCCCCTGGCCATGTCGCCAGGACACGATGTCGAATTGCCAAGTCGCAGCTATCGTGAGTTTGATCTTGCTCTCCTCGACCTCGTACCTGAAGAAGAACCCTTCCCCAATACCAGGGCTCCAAACTTCTAATATCTTCAGATGAGGCATGTGTTTGACCGCGTGACTTGCCTTGACGAGTAGACTGTTTACCTCTGCAGGGCTAACAAGCAGGCCCCCGAGCGGGCAGCTGAGAACTAGACGCTCAACAATGCAAGTAGGTAACCCTTCTTCCGACGAGATTAAAGAGATGAAGTAGGAGAAGAAATCTCTCGCGTCGATGACGTTCGTGATTGCCAGCTCTTTAAGATAAAAGCAGGCGGGAACCGCATCCGGCAGGACACGAGCTCGCCTGTTTGCTTTCTCGGATATGCTTTGACTTTGAGCTTCGGATATCAACTTGGACCGAGACTCCCATATGGATAACATCCGCAGAGAGGGGACTTTAAATGCGACCGAGAAGACGGTTTTGTTTCCGACTGCTTGTGTGTATGACCGCTTCTGCCCCAGCTCTTGCTCAAAGTCGAGCCGCCGAAGACAAGGAAAGCTGTCGCGGAGGTGATAGAGCAAGAGGGGGCAAGAACTCCAGGAGATCGATGGGCCGACAGAAAGCGCCGTGATACTGGGAGCCACCCCGGCGAATCCTTGCCTGCGGACGAAACTGTGCATGCTGCTGATTTCCATGTGTCGATCATCAACGAAGGGAGATGGACGGTGGGCACAGTAAAGGCGACCGGATCGCCCAGGTTTCCGCCTCGTATCGCGTGCGGTCCAAACCTCGACACCGCGTAGTTTGAGTGAAATGCCGTCTCGGGGTATGTCTGTGGTCCAGAGAGCAAGGACGTCAAGGAGCTGTTTCAGGTTTTCGAAAAGCACCCTCTCTCTCTCGACCATTGAATGCTGGCCTCCGACCTCCTTTTGACATCGAGGGCAGCAGTATAGCTCCATTCTCATGTACAGGAAGATGGTCTTGATGAGAAATCTGTGGTGGCTCTGCATGGCCTCGCGAAGGCCTTGGAAGTTCGACTCCGAAGCCTTGGGCCGGAGGGTCAACTCCTGCCAGAGCGGCGGTTCGAAAAAGGCCTGCCATTCTTTCGAGACGCTCGTATAGACGGCGACGGGGCGCTTTTCGGCAGCCGAGACCTTTTCTAAACATTGCAGAATCGTGTTTCGGAGCTCTGGCGGGAGACTTGCCCAGCGAGGAGTTCGTGTGTCTTCTCCTTCGAGGGCCTCGAGCTGCAAGGCTCCATGAGATAAGAGCTGCGTCATTGCAGCGAGATGATATGTGTAGCAGTAGAGGAAGTCGTCGTGAAGCGGATGGCGAGAGATTCGATCTGGTATTTGTCTGTTCGCGATGGCAAGATGTGAGCCAGAATTCGCTGGGTGTTTCCCTGTCTTCACTTTCATTTTTATTTACCTGCGTGGAATAACCTTGAGGGGCCCTCCAGCCTCTCAGACTCACGCCAGGAAATCATACTGATGGTTTTCCTCTTTTTCTCCTGCTGCCTAGGTCTGGCTGAACTCTCTATCTAAGTGGCGTTAAAAAAAATCGCGAGTAGAAATTGTACGTGCGGTAACTGACAGACCCAAAGCCTCGAAGACAGCATGGTGAGATTCCCTTGGTCCATATGTTTACTGTCGAGCGAGGTAGTCATTAATATCACGCCAAGCTTTATCAACCTTGGGTTGGGTTTTGGTGGTAGATGACAGCCTGTGAAGTCAGATGTGCCAGTACCCAAATTTTCGAACGCCTGTATTCAGGCCCCGTAGGCGAAATAGGAGTGGTATTGGGCAGCAGGCTATATCAGTGAGAGGCCGCAGTCACGACTGTCAAGAAGGCCTATGAACCATAAGAGTCTGTTTCTTCGAAAATCCATCCGTGGAATTCTAGAACCCTGGTCGTCAGCTTTGACTTCCATGTCGTCAAGCCAGCATCGCAAAGGTACGTGGTGTGACGCGCCGTTGCAACTTTTAGTGGCCAGCCAGGCCGTGCGAGACACTTACCTAGGCTAGTGCCCGCACCCCAGGTCCCTGAAGCATCCTGGCCTGGCCTGGCCTGGTCTGGCGTCTCTGATTGGCGCTATTAAGGAGTCACTAATATCGCGGGTACAGTGACCCCAACTGGACCCCCATTGGCTATTCCTCGAGAAGCCCCTTCCCATCCTTACTCACACCTAACTGTCGCTGCTGTCGTCGCTGCCGTCCGTCGTCGTCCGTTATGTATCGCCCCTCAAAATGAGCACCGTTCTAGGCAGGAACCCCGGGCCACCCAGGTGCCTTCCGCAGTTGCTTACCTTGATACTTTTCTGTTCGAACGCGCGGCAGGAGGTCTTGCCCGTACCTGCCGACCTTGGATGGAATGGAGCGGGTGTACGCCACTTTGCCCCTCCATGAGGCGCAGTGGCTAGGTAGTGGCTAGGTGGTCCTAGGTCCATCCGTCTTCAACACCAACGTCTCGCGCATCGGGTCACAGTGCATGAGATACCCCAGCGCCAAGTTTCCACGCCGGCCTATTAACTCGGTCTGAGGGAAGGCGATGCCACCCCACCCCGCCAAACAAGCTTGGTCTGTCCAGTCTGTCCCTCCTGCCATCGTCACCTCACATGCTGACTGGCCCGCAGGTAGAGATGACCAGCTCCTTGCGTGCCAGGCACCGCGAGCAGGCTCGGGGCCAAGGACGTGGCGGATGACGTCCCGGGTGCAGTGGCGATCCGCGATGCCTGCTGTCGAAGACTTACCTAGTTTCCTAGGTATGTACCCATTGGCCGCTCGTCAGACACCCATCAGCCATGCCTTGGACGGCACGACTAACCTAGCGCCCAGCAGACAAATAGACAGACCGGGAGGCCGTGGAAACGAACCAGGAACAACGAGTCTTGCGGACCATCGGTCGATCGCCCAGGTACCGAATGTGTCGCCATCCGCTCAGACCCGACCTCACCACCGGGTCGTCTGGGTCGGGCTGTGTCCCATCCACAAGAGCTGTGCCTCGAACCCGCTCTCTGAGTCGATTCGTCGTCTCCGGAGGCCGTCCAAGAAGCGGGAGGATCAGCGACCCCGGCATTACCAGCGAACCGTGCCCCAGAGGACGTATAAACCCACTTCTCGCCAGTCCTTCCAACATCCTGTTCCCGCCCTTCGTCGATCCCGCACTCGACCTCTGTCCTGACCTTTTCGACCCTCGCCAGCTTGACCACTTCCGCCGTTAGTGCTCTTCTCGATTGATCCACGGCGGAAATGGGACAGAAGCCCAGCAGTCCGCTGGCGACCTGCCTTGACAAGGTCTGCGATGGACGGTCGTCCTGTGTCGGCTACCCCAACGATCCCCTCTTCCAGATCAACTGGGTCAAACCGTACAACCTCGATATTCCCGTCAAGCCCATCGCCGTCACCAAGCCGTCCACCAAGGAAGACGTGGCCGGGTTCGTCAAGTGTGCAGCAGACAATGGGGTGAAAGTCCAGCCCAAGTCGGGCGGGCACTCATACGCGTAAGTTGGCTGCTTCACATCACCCAAAAGGCATCATCTTCTTCCCAGTGCCGATGCTGATGTTGGTGCCCCTCTTTAGCAACTACGGCCTGGGTGGTACAGATGGCGCGCTGGTCATCGACCTCGCCAACTTTCAGCACTTCTCAATGGACACGGATACTTGGCAGGCGACCATCGGCGGAGGCCACAGGCTGCACGACGTGACGGAGAAGTTGCACGACAACGGCAAGCGCGCCATGTCTCACGGCACATGTCCCGGCGTGGGCATCGGCGGCCATGCTACCATTGTAAGCCCACCCCCCGGCAGTTGAGGAGGATGCAGCCTGCGTCAGGTGGCCGTGTTTGTCTCACAACTTGCTGCTGCACCATACTAACGTAGAAACAACAGGGCGGCCTGGGGCCCAGCTCCCGCATGTGGGGGAGCTGCCTGGACCACGTTCTCGAGGTCGAGGTTGTCACCGCCGACGGCAAGATCCAGCGCGCAAGCGAGACACAGAATTCGGACCTGTTCTTCGCCCTCAAGGGCGCCGGCGCCGGCTTCGGCGTCATCACCGAGTTCGTCGTCAAGACCCACCCCGAGCCCGGCGACATCGTCCAGTACTCGTACGCCATCACCTTCGCACGCCACCGCGACCTCGCCCCCGTCTTCAAGGCCTGGCAGGACCTCATCGCCGACCCGGACCTGGACCGCCGCTTCAGCAGCGAGTTTGTCATGCAGGAGCTTGGCGTCATCATCTCGGCCACCTTCTTCGGCACCGAAGACGAATTCAAGAAGACGGGCATACCCGACCGTATGCCCGCCGGAAAGGTCTCCGTCGTCGTGAACGACTGGCTTGGTGATGTCGCTCAAAAGGCCCAGGATGCCGCTCTCTGGCTGAGCGAGGTCCAGTCGCCCTTCACGGCCAAGAGCCTCGCCTTCACCCGTGACGACTTGCTGTCCGATAAGGCCATCCAGGACCTGATGGACTACATCGACGGCGCCAACCGCGGTACCCTGATCTGGTTTCTCATCTTCGACGTGACGGGCGGCGCCATCAATGACGTGGCCATGAACGCCACCGCCTACCGCCACCGCGACAAGATCATGTTCTGCCAGGGCTACGGCGTCGGATTCCCTGTTCTCAGCGGGAAGACCAAGGAGTTCATGGCGGGCGTCGCGTCAACCATCCGCAAGGGGAGCCCGAACGAGCTGAGCACCTACGCCGGCTACGTCGACCCGACCCTGGAGGACGCCCAGGAGAAGTACTGGGGCACCAACCTGCCGGCTTTGCAGCGCATCAAGGCCGCCTGGGACCCAAAGGACCTCTTCTCGAACCCCCAGAGCGTGCGGCCTGACGCCAACGCCAAGGACGTCGAGCCAGCACCCAAGCCCAGCAGCACCCAGACTGCGGACAGCAACTCGAATCCAAGCTAGGAAGAAAGCGGGAGTTCACGGCGTTCGATTGATTTTGCACTGCTTGCACTTGCTCTTTGGGTAATAGGGACTTTTGGGTTCTTTACTTGATACACCTATCGAGCCGCCGTGGTTGATCTGCGACGGCTCCTTCTCTTCTCGGATACCCGGTATCTAATACAGTATTTCTTTTCCGACATGCCTTTCATCGACGTGGATGATGTCGTGAACATGAACCTGACACTGGACATCGACTGATCTGTCACCTGTGACAGCGTCTGGTACCAACAATATTAGTTCGTGGTCTTCTCATCTGATCACGACATCCTCGCCTCCCTTTCACGATCCAGCACCTTGGACTCCAGAGCTCTGACAACCTCTGACAACCTCTGATAACTGACAACGGGCATGTCATGCCGCTCTGGGCCCACACCTCGTATTCTCTCCCTTCTAGACCTGGCCGTCGGTCATGTGACGACACCAAAGCTTCCTGTCTGGTGCTCTGAGGCTCGCAAGCCACGACCCAGCCACTTACCCTTTCGAGATCTGCCTGCATTCACACATACCCTTATCATTGTGAACAACCCTTCCCTTCCTAACAAATCAACTACAAACCTTAAGGGGCCGTGGCTCAGTGGTCAGAGTGCTCTGTCAGTTCCTCTTCTACAATAGTAGATACGATGAGACATAGTATCATCGAACTGGCAGAGAGATCGGTGGTTCGAATCCGCCCGGCTCCGTCACCTTTTTTGCACTTTTCGACAGCCCGCCCGCCCACGCAACTAGCTTTATCATTGTGTTCACACCTTCCCCTCCTAACAAATCACCTCAAAAACCTTAGGGGGCTGTGGCTCAGTGGTTTAGAGTGCTCTGCCAGTTTCTCTCTCCTAGATCCTATGACCGCAGTATAATTATAGTATACCTATCCTGGCAGAGAGGTCGGTGGTTCGAATCCATCCAGCTCCATTCTTTTTTCCTTTTTGGCGGTCTGCTCTTGGAGGCATCGTGGATTCAGCTGTCATGTCCCCCGCTCCCCCCTAGGACGTTCACCACATCAGTTTAGCAGAGGCAGAGTATCATGGCCTTGTGTATTCTAGAATGCATCCTATTTCGACTAGACACAACAAGACTGCCTCCCCATCCAGTGGTGATTTCGGGAGAGTCACTTTCGGTGAAGCATTGTAGAAGATATCTCACTCGACGGGGATGACGAGTGACTAGTGCTCTCGTATGCTTCCTGGAGATCAATCACTTTTCAACTGGCAACGTGAAAAGTAAAGGTTCTAAATAGAAACAGGCGTCGATATACATCCATTCCCACCGTCTCTCACATCAGCATCAGCATCATCATCACCATTCAGCATGGTGTTTTGGCCCATCCTCAGCGTCCCCAAGTCACGGAGAACGCCACGTAAAAGTGAGTCAGTCCCATGATGCATAATAGAGTTCTATTTCGTACGAGGCTGTTCATTTTCCTCTGTCCAGAATCCTAGGCACCGGGCGGTGGACGTGATACGAAACCTTGTCCTAAGCCATTGGACGCACCGGAGCGGGGTTCCGTATCGGCCCCATTGCCGTCGGGAAAAGCGGGTCCTGCACGGGCGAGCCCCGAGGTTGGGACGAACCCGACCGGAATGCTGCGGAGAACGCGCAGCAAAGCATGCATTTTGACTGAGGAGGGTATCGGCTTGCTATTGCGCCGAATCAGCCAGGGTATCAGCCGCCCTTCAGCTCTGGAGACAAACTCCCCGCGTGGCGGCTATCAAAGGACTCCAGCTTGAACTGCCTAGCGCGCCACGCTGAAAGACGAGAAGCCTAGGAACAGCACTGAGGCACAGCGACGAATTTCATGATTGGAGCCGGGGACATTCTCCGGAGCGATAAAGTCCCAGCTCTGGCTAACGCGGTTTAATCAACCGGCTGCCTCAATGCCGGGATTGGAAGTGGCTTTCACGCCAGGACGAATTGCTGAGGAAGGAGTCCAGACAGAGCCCTGGAAGATAAAGTGCTCGAGGTAGCCCCGATAATATCCCTTCGAGCTGGTCACATCGTAGACATCGTCAAGCTGCAACCCTTACCATTCAGTCACCATGGCCCCCGTATACGCCGACCACCCCTACGCCCTCATCCCGTCGCCGGTTTTCCAAGACTCGAAAGATGAGAAAGGCCCCGTCGAGGTTTGTGCCCCCTAGACACCTCCATCTCATATCTGTAATCTAAGAATGTCCAGCCCGACGTGTTCTGCCGGGTCGCCTCCGAGATGGCCATGGTGCACAACATGGCCATCCGCGGCCTCAACTCCATCTACCTCCAGGCGCCGCACGTCGCCGCCCCCGAGACAAGATCCTTCGCGCAGTACATGCTCGCCTGGCACGCGCTGCTGCACGTGCACCACTCGGGCGAGGAGGCGCACTTCTTCCCCGCGGTCGAGGCGATGGCGGGCGAGGCGGGCGCGATGGAGGCCAGCGTCGCGCAGCACCGGGCGTTCCACGACGGGCTGGACGGGCTCAGGGCGTACGCCGAGGCCTGCGCGTCGGGCAGGGAGGAGTTTGACGGCGGCAAGGTCGTTGGGATCATCGATGGCTTCGGGGAGGTTCTGGCTACGCATCTCCGGGAGGAGATTGCGACGCTGCTGGGGCTGAGGAGGTTTGGGCCGGAGAAGATGGCGGAGCTGGAGAAGAAGTTTGGCGAGGACGGGGAGAAGAGCATGGTGAGCACCGCTGGCCGAAGAGACAGCGTCTTCGTGAAAATACTGACAAAGTGCTCGTAGAAAGAGCTGGGCCTCGTCAAGGGCCTGCCGTTCTGCTTCGCCAACCACGACGTCGGCTACGAGGACGGGCGGTGGGCGAGCTGGCCGCCGGCCCCGAACATCGTCAAGCTGATCTGCCGGCATGTGACGTACCACCTGCACGCCAAGTGCTGGAGGTTTGCGGCGTGCGACCGCATGGGGAGGTTGCGGCCGTTGTATGCGGTGGGGGAGGAGAAGACTCAGGAGTCGTAGCAGACACTTGGATTCAATTGAAATTATTTGCCTCGAGTCCAGTATTGTTTCTTTGATTCGTACCTGAATTATTCCAGGTAGAATGTGTTGTGGTGGTGTTTGGTCTCAGGCCCTGTAGGTACCTGCCCAGGTGCTAGAGATGCAAGTAACCGCCCGCTGGGCAGGAGCTCCTGCAGCTGCACCTCACCCCACGATTCGCTTATCCTTATCTCTTATCGAACGCCGCCTATCGGTCTTATCGCCGGGCTTCAGCGATCTCGACCCAAACGGCAAGAGCGACTTCCCTAGGCAGGTGCCTTCCCACCTTGAGCTCCCGGTCCATTCCCGCCTCAACTCCACGGCGCCCTCGACGATCGCGAGCTCCTCCTCCACCCTCAATCGATCGCGACACGACGGCCATGTCCACGGCGCCGTGCGAGCCCGAGCTCCATGTATAGCCGCGAGAACAAGATCATGCGCAAACTCCTCGGCAAGGTCACTGCCGACAGCAGCACCGACACCAACCACACCATCGGCATCACCAGCGCGCCGCACTTCTCCTCGTACCGACCGAGCGCCTCCCAGAACGCCGTCTACCCCGTCGGCACCCCCATCCTCTGCCTCGACACCTCCCCCGACCGCCGCAGCGCCATCATCGCCGGCCGACATGTGCTCAAGACCATCGTCCTGGACGGCCTGTCCGTCGCCGAGGGCACCGACGTCCGCGCCGCCATCACCGCCCAGTCCGCCTCCAGCAAGGGCGCGTCGAGCTCGCTGACGGCCGACCAGCTCTCCATCCGCGACGTCAAGTGGCACAGCGACGCCACCATATTCACCGCCTGCGCGAACGGCAAGATCTTCTCCTACGACATCTCGAGGATCGCCACGGGCGGCGGCGCCGCGCTCGAGTTCGTCCAGACGAGGGAGGACTCGCGCCAGGTCAACTCGCTCGACATCAACCCGCACCGCCAGACGACGCTGCTCTCGGGCAGCCAGGACGGCATGGTGCGCTACTTCGACATCCGCGCCCCCATGCAGAGCAGGTCCGGCGGCCTCACGTACAGCGCTAGGGGCGCTTACAAGTGCAACGCGGACGGCGTCCGCCAGGTCAAGTGGTCTCCGAAGGACGGCTTCTACTTCGCCTGCGGGACCGAGTCTGGTGTGGTGCTCAAGTGGGATGTGCGCAAGATCGCCCAGCCGCTGCTCAAGATCCCCGCCCACGACAAGGCGTGCGCCTCGATATCCTGGCACCCCGACGGCAACCACCTGATCAGCGGAGGCGTCGACAGCAAGTGCGCCGTCTGGGACATGTCCAAGAACGCCGACAAGCGACAGAAGCCTCGATGGGTTATATACACTCCCGCGCCCGTGGCTGCCGTGGCATGGCGGCCAGGTCTGTGGTCTGCGAGCGCCCAGGGTAAACGCGCCGCTCAGGTTGCCGTCTCCTACGACGACGGGAGCCAGAGGCGATATGGAATCAACAGCGTTCACATCTGGGACCTGGCGAGACCTTCGATGCCCTACAAGGAGATTGACCGCTTCGAGAGCTCGCCTTCGGGCATGCTGTGGCAGGACCAGGACCTTTTATGGACGGTGGGCAACGACGGCCTCTTTAACCAGTGCGACGTGGCGTTTGCGCCCAAGGTGCTCGACCGTCAGTCCATGTCTAGCATGGCGTTATCTGCCCGAGGCGACGCCGTTATGTTTCTCGACGAGCGACCACATCACCGTCCGCGTCCGCCGGTCATCAGCCACCACCACCAGTCGAGCATCGCACCGCCGAGAACATCATACAGCTCGAGCCCGACGACGCCAATGCTGAGCATCAGCCGCAGCGACTCCGAGGAGGAGGTGATCGGGAGCTTCTTGGGGCCTCGTCGAAGAACCAGCAGGAAACGGAGGCATAGCTTGCGATCTGTCCCCGTCCTCAGCACCACACCACCGTCTAGTGGCCATGCCCTGGGCGACGACCAGGTCCTTGGGCTCGAGCAGGCAATCAAGGTCACTGGCACTTACAAGACGCAGCAGACGATGGCCGTTGGACACGTCCCGGCCGCAGCGAGAGTTGACATCTACCAGTTCCTCTCGAGCTATTACCTCGAAACCCTGGAACGAGAGCTGCCATATGTCGACGGCGGAAAGCCGCTGGTCAAGAGAGTCACCTCCATCATGGAGAACTACGCCCGCGCAGCAGAAGAAGTGAACCAGTTTCGCCTGGCACAGACCTGGCGCATCCTCGCATACTCTATGAACCTGTTGCTGAACAGAAGAGCACAGTTCCACCTGGAAACCCGACTGGGTCGCTTCCAGAAGCGTCCGTCCATCTCCAAGATCAAGGACATACCCAAGGTTAAGGTCCCTAGGGCGCTGGACGTGGTCGTGGAGATGAACGGCGAGGAGACGCCCAGACGGCCGTCGGCTCTCGTCTCGACCAGCATCGACAGCAGGTCGCTGAGCGTGAGGTCGCTGCTGTCTGAGGAGATCGAGAGCACGTCCAACGTGGCGACGCCGGTCGCGCGGGCGATCAACGAGGAGAATGCGGAACAGGGTCACCGGTCGAGGCAGCTGCCGCCGGTGTTGGAGCCGGACGACTTTGCGTTGCCTCCGGCTGCCCACAGTACGTTTAACAACAGTCCACGCAGGCGGCTGGACTCGGTTCCTTTGTCTGTCACGAGCCACCAGAGCGACCAGACGCAGATCTCCAGCACGGACGGGTACGACTTTTATGATACTGACGCCCTCCAAGCTGTAGATGTGCCCGAGCCGAAGAAGAAGAAGGAGCAGAAGCCCCTGGACTACGGCCCCGGCACCCCAAATAGCCGCCGCACCGTGAGGCACAACTCGGACGATAGCTTCGCCCAGATGTTCTCCATGTCGGAGAGCAGCCGGCAGCAGTCGGGCTTGACGTCGGCATCTGACGGCGGCGTCTCGGCGCGTCCCGTCACGAGCCACCCCGTGCAGCTGCAGAAGCCGCAGCTCGAGGAGCAGGGCGAGTACGAGAGCCGCATCCGTGGCAAGGAGCTCGAGGACTCGCCGCAGCACGGCTCTTTGGCGTCTCTCCACGGCCCCGGACAGAGCGCCCCCAAGGACTCACCTGAGGACGTCTTCATGATCTCGCAGACGACGATGGCATCCGACACGGCCACGGACGAGCCTTCGCAGTCCCACGTGGACTCTCTTCCGCCAACCTTTGACGACAAGGCGCCCTTTCACGCCAGCACGCCGCCATCCGGCCCTCCCAAGATCAGCCCTGCCCTACAGTACGATTCCACACCAACCCTCCTCGAATCCGACTACCTCCCATGGCCAGAGGACCCCGCATACCCGCACCCGCTCGCTTCCAACCCCACGGCCGACACCTCGCCCCCCCTAGACCCCTACAACCTCATCACCCGCGCCCTGGACTTCGAAACCCGCACCTCGGCCCTCAACGCCTCGGCCATGGTCCTCCTCCTCAAGCCCCTCATGCCGGACTCGGTCATCAACCCCTTCCGCGCGACCGCCATCCTGCGCCAGCAACACTCCCGCCTAGCCGGGATGAAGCTCTTCACCGAGGCCGCCCTCCTCCGCAAGCTCTCCGTCCGCGGCTGGCCCTCCGGCGTCCCCGACTGGGGCGAGAACTACACCTCCATCTTCGGCCCCGCCCAGCAGGGCGTCAAGGGCGGCTTCCTCTGCCCCTCGTGCCGCAAGCCGCGCGAGCTCGACCCGTCCCTCGGCCAGAAGGCCCTCTGGAAGTGCGAGCGCTGCCGCGCCGCCATGGCGCCCTGCGCCGTCTGCGGCCACCGCGAGACCGCCGACGCCGTCGCCGCCGACGGCGGCCCCGCCATGAGCCTGTGGTGGTACTGCCCCGGCTGCGCCCACGGCGGCCACGCCACGTGCCTCGCCGAGTGGCACGCCCCCTCCCCCGACGGCGGGAGCCACGAGCTCTCGGACGGCTGCTGTCCGCTGGACGGCTGCGGACACGCCTGCCTGCCCGGGAAATGGCGCGACGAGAAGGCCGCCCAGCGCGCGGAGGAGGTCGGACGCGCGGCGGTCGAAAAGGCCCACCTCATGGGCGGCAACCCCGGCGGCGGGAACAGCAGCAGCAAGCCGCAGAGCCCCGTCATACCGCCCCGGGTCCACGGCGACGCGGCCGAGGTGCCGCAGAGCAGGGCCGTCGAGAGCGTGCGCGAGGCATTGTCTGGTGGCAGTGGCGCCGGCCCGACGGCGGGGATACTGAGCAGCAGCCCCGGCAGCAGGGCCGGGGGCGGGGAGAGGGAGAGGAGGAAGAGCGTCAAGTTCCTGCCGACGGAGCGCTAGTGGCGCTTCGGCTGGGACTTCTTTGGCTGGCTGAAGTGAATTCCTTTGCATGCCCCTTTCCGTGTATGCGCGAAGGTCGGTGTTCTGGGAGTTTGGGGAGGTTCACTGCATCGCGTCTTTTTCTTTCACGGAAGCACGGCGTTTCACCAAGGAGGGTTGGGTGGATGAGCAGGCATGGCCTTTTGCTGTAATTACTATGGTATTACCATTATCGAAGAAAATTGATCATTAATCAGAAGAAGCAAAGCTCCCTCTTCTTTCCCTAAACCCCCATTCCAAGAAGCGCGGCAGCAGGGGTTGAAGGTGGAGTGAGTAGTGCCTGCAGGCTGTGTGTGGGTATCTCGACAATTAAAACAATGCAATTGAAGCACCCCGACTTTTCGCTCTGGAAAGCATTTTATGCTCTCTCCAAAACACGCGGTTGTGATTCAGACTGCATTCACGCTCCCAGGTTCTCCCTAAGCCCCTTGGTGCGCAGCGTGACCTTCATCTCGCGCTCGTCAAACGGCAGCCCGGCAGGCGAAAAGGCGAGACTGTCGGGCGACGCGGCGCCGTCCCTCGCGGCGGCCGCGGCCAGCGTCTTGCGCAGCTCGTCGCGCTGGCGGGAGAGGTACTCGCTGTCGTTGCTACCGCGGCGACTACCGCCCGCGCTGTCCCCGTCGCCCCCGCCCCTGACGGAGGAGGGGATGCGGCTCGCGATGCGGCCGGCCCAGAGGCCGCGGACGCCGCCCCTCTTGCGGTCGGGGAGCTCGTCGGTGCCGGCGCTGCAGACGTAGAGGAGGTACTTGAGGTTGGGCAGGGTCTGGCGGATGTCGGGGATCTTGAGGCCCTGGCTCGCGCAGAGGGCTTCGATGTCCTTGTTAAGGAGGAACCAGCCGTAGTCGAAGCGGTAGTGCGCTGCCGTGGAGCCGCCCCGGGGGATGTACAGGGGGAAGTCGCGTTGCCGGGCGGCCTGGGCGGAGTTGAGGTCCGTGAGGAGGGAGATGTCGTCGCGGATGGAGGAGCGCGAGGCGAAGGAGGTGATGGGGTACGGCAGGGGCACGCTGAGGTAGAACTGGAGGACGCTCGTGAGGGCGGCGACGTAGCCGAGAGCCGCGGAGAGGCGGTCGTCGTCGGGGCCGCGGGAGGCCGATGTGTCGTACTCCGAGTTGGGGAGGGGGAGGCCGGCGATCTGGAAGTTGAGGGGCCCGCTGGAGGGGCCCGGGATGATTTGGTAGATGTGGGAGAGGTCGGCGCAGATGCGGCGTCGCTGGCCGCGGATCTGCTCTTGCGTCTGAGCGAGGAGCACCTTGGAGGAGGCGAGGTGCTCGGCGGCGTTGGCCACGTCCTCCTCGGCCTTAAGTTGGAGAGCGCGACCGTTTGCAATGGCCTCCCTGCGCGCCCTGATCGACTCACGCAGCTCCTCTCGGCGCTTTTCGGCGGCCTTGAGGGCGCGCTGCTCAGCACTCACGTATTTCCTAGCCAGCTTCACCTTCTCCTCGGCCGCCGGAGCTTCGTTGTGGGGCATCTGTTCGAGAATGCCGTTGATTTGCGCCGTGATATGCTCCTGGGTGGCGATGGCGTCCTGGATAGAGTTGTCCAGCGTCGCGAGCTTCATCAGGGCATTGTAGGAGGACGTCTGCAGCGGGGGTAGGTCTTTCGGGTGGACGTGCTTGGAGGGGACGTCGAGGGAGTAGATGCCGTCGGCGAGGTGGAAGATGAGGCCGTTGGGAGGGAATCGGTGGTTTTGGAGGGTGCCGATGAAGTGTAGGCTTCGGAGATCGATCGTGTCTTCGAGGAGGAGGGTCCACGACGTGCGTTTCGCCCAGATCTTGATGGTGAAGACGGGGGCGCGGGTGACGGAGGGGCCGTGGTGGTTGAGGTCGAAGAAGTGGAAGTTGAAGTTCTACATAATTGTTAGCCGGGACCTAAAGGCGACTCGATGCAGGCGAGCGACGAACCGTGGCATGGTCCTTCATCTCGCTGATGTACACCGGATCCTGCTCCCCATCGCAATGCAGCGAGAAGAACACGTCGGCGGCTCTACCGTCGACGGTGTACTGAAGCATGCGCTGCCGCGTGAGGGGGCTCGCCTGGGCGAGAGCAGTGCTCCGACGTCGGGCCTTGGGCCGCAGGTTGTCGCTGGACAGGGCATGGTGGAGTTGAGGGGCGTCGCGGAGGGCATCGAGCTTCGACGGCGTCGTGTTGAGCAGGGTGTCGTCAATCGTACGGCCACGAGGGCGGACGAAGCTGAGGTTCCGTAGGTAGATGCCGCGAAGGTGTCGGAGCTTGCGGTTCTGAGGGAGGAGGAGGGGTCGCGATTCGGGAGGAGGCATCGTGGGCTGCGGCTCAATTCATGGCGCTGCAGTGGTGATGCGGGGATGGCGACGTCTGGTTCCTGCGCGGGATCATGTGCTGCAGGGATATAAGCACAAAGACTTGGAGCCTGGGTTGTAGCGTGGAATAGCTGCAGGCCAGCCTCACCAGCGAGATGGCGACGTGGTGTTTGATTTGGGTGTTTGCTGGTGAATTGACGATGCTCGGCTGACTGGAGTGGTGACGGAGCTTCCCACTGTTGCTGACAAGCAACGGGAAGGCGCAGGTGCCTGTGCCCGTGCTCCCACTCCTGCCGTTTGGGGGGTGGGGGGGAGCTCCTGCCATGCCATGGCTGCATACGAAATTGGCTTCAATTGCGCCCCACAATCGTCATTGCAGTGGGTGTTGATGACTAAGGCAGGAATCTCGTTGTTCACATGGGAACGGAACATGAAGTTGGATTTGTGCCCTTTGGTTGACGAAATATTCTATTATTTCGATGTACTTGCAATTTTCAAGGTCTCAACATGCTTGTTATGCCTGTTCAACATGTAGTCTTCCAGGATCATAACGTCCCAAATCCGCGGATTAACTTCTGCGCGCGGCGACGGCCCGCCTCATCCAGCCCGGCCCCGGCTCCGGATGGGTCCCGGTAGGTCCCCCGATGGCCGCATGGCCCCACTCCGATTTCTCCGATGCCCCGCCTACACCGAGATCAAATGTCTGAGCACAGCCATGGCGGGGGAGACACTAATCAGTAATCACCCATCTGTTTCACAAGCCTCGGTGAAAACCCTCCGTGTAGTGTTATAAGCGCCTTCTTCCCTACGTCATCAAAGAACTTTAATGTTCTGACCACCTCACCGAGAAATTAGATGGCAACTCTGCCACTTTCCGAACGCTAACAATTCGTCGACATTGGTCTGCTGTTCCGTCTCACCATCGAGCCTCACCATCCCGGCTGAGCCTCCTCGTATGGCTCGCATCGTCCCGTCTTCGGTCTGGAGCCTTCTAAGAACCTGCGCGTTTGCCCGCCCGAGCCACTGACATATGATCCAAGCCCGCCCCCCGAAGCGGCCACTGCTAGACCTCATTGGCCTACGTCAGTGGAAGATGCGAGCAGCTTTTTAGCACCCGATTCCGAGACCAGAGACGTAGACAAATTAAAGTCGGATTGCTCCCCCACAAACGCGCGCTGTAACATCTAGACTTTCGGCCGGATTTCACCCCATTGCTAGGAAACTAGAGCCTCACCGAACAGACCTGAATCCATAGTGCAACAACACGCATCGATAAGAGCTAGAACGACATGGCAGCAAAAGAACCAACTTCAGAACCGCACCACTTCCTCTACCTCACCCGCGGCCCGGGCGGCACCATCACCGTCAACCTGGCTAAGGCCAAGGGCAACCCTACCCCCCTCTACAGCGTCACGCACAACCCGAAGATATCCAAGATGGAGATCCGCCGCCTCCGCTGCGACGCCGCCTCCGAGCAACGTCCCGTAGGCGCCGTCAAGCTCCGCACCCTCCCGCCGCGCGTCGACGTCACGGTCCGCGGCGCCGCCTTCAAGATGGCCCGCAGGCACCCGCTCTCCACCAGCCTCGGCTTTCGGTTTCTCGGCGCCGGCGAGATGCGCTGGGAGCGGCTGCCGGGGAAGGCGCGCGGCATGAGGCTCGTCGACTTCAACGGCGAGGTGCGCGCCCACTTCCGCCCGAGGATGCACATACGCGTCGTCGAGAACCCCTCTGGCGGGGGAGGCGCCGACGAGAGGAAGAAGCAGCAGAGCGCAGGGCAGACCAACAGCATCGGGAACAAGGCCGGGTGGGGGCCCGGGTTCGAGCTGTACGCGGCGAAGCTGGCCGACCTCGACCTCGACCTGATCGTCACGACGGGCCTGGCGGCCGCAGAGTATCGTCGGCAACTGGACGAGGACTGGGATGATGCTGAGGATGAGTCGGAAACTGGGCGAGGTGGCTGAACCACTCGCCGAGGGTGTCTCGTTACTCTCGGGTCATCCTAATGCCATCCTTGTAATATAACCAAAAGCCTGTTTATAGCACCTGCCAAATATCCCATCTTTACACGTGGAGATGACAACAAAAACGACGTTTGTGGACAATTGAGCAAGGTGCTGTGCAACAGCCTTGCTCCTGATCCAGTCAGCTACAAGGGTGTGCGAGTGTCCTGGAAAGTCAAACACACGGAGAAAGACAAGGTGACAGTATACTGAACACTTTGAGGGACAAACCATGCATCTGTAACCTGGGATTTACAGCCTTTTAAAAGTCTTTTGCTGGACACAATCGGACACCTCACAAAAAGAGGTTTCCACCGCCGTAACTCTATGCGCTCCGCCGCACACGCGACTTGAGATACCCGTCCCATCCCAACCTAGCTCACTTGTCACGATGGCTAATCCCCTGTTAGGGAGTGAGCTGAACGACGTTTTGCCAAGCCGCCCATAGGAGTTGTCGTCTACGTGCTGTTGCTCCCACATATGAACCCTTGTAGAGTTAGCAAATGGAGCACATGCATTCTTCTCTCGCATCCTGCCACGGGCTAAGTGGGATTGTACACGAAGTGAGGGTGCAAGCTATACTGAACTCGACTACAACCACCTGGTCTCAAGAACCAGCGTGGTTGGGAGCGTTTAGCCTGTCCGAAAGGCTGCGGGCATGTGGTCATGTAAACGCACGACTCGAACGCGGAGGAGAGGGTGTCCACATCAGAACCCCGCGATGCTCCAGACCCTTCCTAAGTCGGGTTGAAAAAGTCTCGACAACTATCAATCTGCGCTAAGAGAGGACCGGGCCGCTGCCTGGC
The DNA here is from genome assembly GCA_030770045.1 of Colletotrichum brevisporum. Classification (NCBI taxonomy): domain Eukaryota; kingdom Fungi; phylum Ascomycota; class Sordariomycetes; order Glomerellales; family Glomerellaceae; genus Colletotrichum; species Colletotrichum brevisporum. The sequence continues at coordinate 681,959 of JAUGSI010000002.1, forward strand.
AATCCGTGTCTTCCGGGGACGGAAGGGTCCCGCAACCTGAGGGATTCCAAACCTCGCTCTTGTGTCGTGATTGGCCCGCTCGGTTCTGCGGCTCCGGCTCTAATGTTCAAAGGGAAGGTTGCAGACAAGCACAATGCAGACCCGCTCTTCCTGATCGGCTTGCTCGCTCTGAGGTCCCGGCAACTCTATCTCTCAGCTCTTCATCTCGGCCACAGGCGAAGGAAGTTGCAGTTGAAGACAACCCACTGTTCTTTGGAATCGCCCGTCATTAGTCTGTAAAGCTGCAGATGAATACGGGTTTAGTGTCTATCTAATATCGTTGCCTGGAAATGGCCCCTTGGACGGGACGCTGTGGATACAGTCGTGAGCGGTGAGAGAAGGAAGCATGTCGAGGGAAGGTGTCGAGAATGTGTCTTTGAGACCAGCTTCCAGAGTTATATATATGAGAAACTTTCGCTGCTAGAAAGGGCACCAAAACACGCTCCAATCATCCAAGCAACATCGATTCTTCAGTCTGCTTCCCACCTCTCCACACCTCTCGACAAACAAGATGCATTTCTCGACTGTTGGCACCATAATACTCGCCGGCCTCTGCGCCAGCGCCCAGGCATGGGAAGGTGAGCACCCACCCTCCACCCCCTTATAGGCGGCGTTCCGGCCGCCATATCAGAACTCCCCCCCCCCCCCCCTTCGTCCGTTCCTCAGCTCACGCGCCATCACCGGCAAACACTCACCGCGTACGACAACACCGGCAGGTGCGACGCCGACGACAACACCCGGTACCGCGTCATCACGGGCGCGGGCAGCCTCACGCGCTGCATGACGTTCGACGAGGACATGCCCGGCACGGGCTGCCGCGAGTACATCCGCGGCGGCGCCGCCAACCAGGGCTGCATCTCGGGCTCGCTGCTCCCCTCGTCCGTCCTCCTGAGCGCCGGCCGGTGCGTCGTCTTCGACCAGCCCCACTGCCAGGGCCGCTACGCGGACACCAACCGCCCGGTCAGCCGAGATTGCACCAGCTTGGAACGCTATGGATGGGGCAAGATCCGCTCCTTCTGGTGCCAGGGTTGTAAGTCCCTCTTCCCTCGCTTTGTGGAGTTGCAATGGGCTCTGCGTTTCACGTGGCTAACTCGTTTGACTAGGAAAAGGACGGTGTAAGTCTCACCGTTGAAGAACACTTGGGAGGGACGTTGTCTGGACTGGTGTGCTTGGACATAGGGAAAAGTGGTATAACATAAACTCAGAGGACACTATGCAGCATTGCGGTCGGTATGAAACTGCCGGAACTTGCCTGTTAAGAGAGAAAAGACCGACGACCTTGAAGTTGCTTAGAAATCACTCATGTACATGCCGCGTAAATCTCCTTCACGTACTCCTTGACCGCGTTGTTCCCAACTCCCGCAAGCGACATCTTGTTCATCACGTACGCGATTGTCAGCCTCCTATCCAGGTCCATGACCACCATCGACCCGCCCATGCCTCCCCAGAAGCACGCACGTCCATTCGGCAGCCAGTCCGCCACGGCCGTGTTTCCCTCACCGGTGAGGGCGTATCCGCAGCCGAAGCGGAGAGGGGCGCCGATGACGAGGTCGACGCCGCTGGACTGCTCCTGGAAAATCTGGTCCACGGTGTCCTGCGACAAGAGCTTCGCGCCGTCGCTGACGCTGCCGCCCAGTGTAACTGTCGATAGGATCCGCGCCAGAGCTCGCGCATTGGCGAAGCCGCTGGCGGAGATGATGTCCCCCTTCCGCCACGACGGCGTGTTGGCGTAATGCGTCGGCAGGGGCATCGGGTTCATCGTTCGGAAGGCGACGGAGCTGGGCTGCGGACCGACCCCGGGGCCAAGTGGAGGCAGAGGCGCCGGGATGACGTCCGTCGTCCGGGACAGATCCCGGTCAGCCACGCCGAACTGGAAGTCCGCCCCGAGTGGCTTGACAATCTCCTCCATGACGAAGTCTCTCAACGTGACGCCAGTCGCACGACGCACGATTCCGCCGAGGAGGTGCCCAAACGTCCACGTGTGATATCCCGACGCCGAGCCGGGAGTCCACCATGGTGCCTGCACGGCCAGCTTCGCGCTGGCCGCGTCCATGTCGGAGATGTCGTCAAAGGAAAGCGGGCCGTTGGTCACCCAGCCAGAGACCCCCGAAGTGTGCGAGAGGACGTGCCGGATCTCAATATCCTGCTTGCCGTTGGCCGCGAATTCGGGCCAGTGCTTGCAGACCTTGTCGGTGAGCGAGAGGACCCCGCGCTCGACAAGGATCAGGACGGCCAGACTGAGGACGTTCTTGGTGGAGGAGAATACGTTGACGATGGTGTCTTTCTCTCATTCGTGGATGTGTTGTTCGTCGGTATAGCCACCCCAGAGGTCGACGACGTCCTCGCCGTCGAGGTTGGCGGCTATCGCGGCGCCTAGTTCCTCGCCCGAATCGATGAGCTGCTGGAGCCGGGCCCGGAGCTGCTCGAATTCGTGTTTGCAGGTGCCTTGTACTTGCGCCATAGTTGTGCTTGTGAGTGTGGGTTTTCGTTGTTATTGTTGGTGGAGTGTGAAGCTTGTTCTCTATCAAAGTTGATGACGGGAACTGCAAGCGCAACGTACGGGAAGCACATGGTTTTTATATGTATTTATTCACCACGACAAACTAGTACGGATATCGATCGGAACCAGATCGACCCGTTGCGGAATCCGATTTATGTGTATTATCGTGATAAGTCTTCTTCGACCCAATCGTCGTGTTGAAACTACCGTCGCGCCGGCCGGAGACGCTGAAAGTCGGCGGGCCTAGACGCCGACCCACCGGCCCGTCACCACCTAAAAGCGTCGGCGGTCGCAGCACCGACTTGCCGGAGGCACGTCGCTAGTAGGGCGCCGGTGCTGCCTAGCGATTCCAGCGACGGACAGGTTACCGGAAAGGGGAAATGCCACCCCTGCAAATCGTCACTGAAGGGCGGAAGGATTCAAGTCCCTGCACCTCCCCATGATTCAGGCCGGCTCAGGGCGGCACAGGCCGTAGCGAACCCAGATCGCTAACCCGGGTCTGTCCGTAGCTTATGAAGGCACAACGCATCCCTCAAGATGATAACGACGACAACGGACGACGGGAACGGACATCATGACAACCACGGACGATAAGTCTATACAGCCCTGGGCACTGCAGACAGTGCTTGGTTGGGTGGTGCACTGAGGCGCCGACCCCCGAAGCTGAGCGTCACGAGATCAAGGGAACATGCTTTAGTGAGAGTCCATCAAGTCTCGTATGTGAGCAGATGCCATAGCATCTCATAAGGCTCAATCAACTTCATTCAGTCGCATTTGGATCAGTTTCATATGAGCCGGTATGAATCATCGTGAGTGAGCTTACGGCGCCCCTAAACGACCCAATCATGAAGCGGCTTAAAGACACTGCCAAGCGCCTGCCTATCCTGCGTTACCCTAAAGAGATAGCGCCCGACTGACCTCCGCTCTTGCATCTCATCTCACAACACTGACTCAACAACCACAGCTCAGATGGCAATCTCATAAATCTCAGCTTTAAACCATCACCACGACTCTGCAATCGGACCGCTTGAACATATCACCTACTTGCAAGCAACAGCTCATTCTCGACCTGAAATGGATGAACCAATCGAGATCCTCGGCCACCTACCCGGCCTCAACATCTACACCCAGATGGCCGTCATCTTCGCCGTACAGGACGACTCCTCATTTTCGACAATTTCCGACACTCTATCGAATGGTCTTAAGAAGCTGGCAAAGGCTCTCCCCTGGGTCGCCGGACAGGTCGTCAACGAGGGCGCAAGCGAAGACAGCACCGGCGTGTTCAAGCTCAAACCCTACAAAGAATCCCCGCCTCTTGTCGTTAAGGACCTCCGAAATGACCCTTCCGCGCCGACCTTTCACGCCTTAAAAGAGTCAAGCTTCCCCTTCCACATGCTCGACGAAAGCGTCATCGCGCCGCGCTCGACTATCCCCAACCCCGCGCTGGCCTCCCAGCCGGAGCCCGTCTTCATCGTCCAGGCCACCTACATCCCCGGCGGCCTGATCCTCACATATCTCGGTCAGCACCAGGTCCTCGACGGCATCGGCCAGGGCCGGCTCATCAACCTTCTGTCCAAGGCGTGCCGCGGCGAGCCCTTATCGGAAGAGGACGTCCGCACGGGAAACCTCTCCCGGCACGATATCATCCCCCTTCTGGACCACGGCGTCCCTGACGCCGACGTCGCGCAGTGGCGCGTCGTATCTCCCAAGGGCGGGCTGAAGGTACATGCAAAGTCCCGCTGGGCCTACTTCAACTTCTCCTCCGCATCCCTCGGGGCCCTGAAGGACTTCGCGTCCGAGTCCGTCACGAACGGCTACGTCACGACCGACGACGCCCTCAGCGCCCTCGTCTGGCAGTCCGTCACGCGCATCCGCGCGCCGCGCCTCGACCCGACGGAAACCTGCAGATTCGCCCGCGCCGTCAACGTCCGTCCCTGTCTCGGGGTCGCGCCGACGTTCCCCGGCCTCGTGCAGAGCATGGCCAACAGCGCGTACGACTTGGACTCGCTCATCGCTGCGCCGCTCGGGGAGGTTGCCTCGCTGCTGAGGTCTGCCGTCAAGCCCGAGACTTTGGCGTACGAAACGCGCGCGCTGGCGACGGCGCTTGCGAGACTCAAGGACCGCAGGGGATGGTCGTTCGGCGGCCGCATGGAGTTTTACAGGGACGTCCAGCTCAGCTCGTGGGTGAAGATGGACCTGTACGAGTTGGACTACGGCTTGGGTCTGGGCTTGCCTGAGAGCGTCAGGAGGCCGCAGTTCACACCCGTCGAGAGCTTGGCGTACCTACTGCCCAAGGATAGAGAGGGCGGTGTTGCGCTTGCTATATGTCTGCGGGATGAAGACATGGACAAGTTGAGGACGGATGAGACTTTTAGCAAGTACGGTACTTATATCGGGGAGTAAGCCGGCTCAGCCTGGGCCGCAAAGACCGGGAATTCAACTCCCACACGTGAATAGGGGATAGAGGCTTCATCGCTAATTCCAATACAAGATCCAGTGTCCGAGACAGGTCAAAGGCAGTTTTGTGAACGCGATCCATTCTTTTACCTTTTCAACACGTTGCCAGTCATAAGCAAGTCAATCAAGAATTTGCTCGTCAAGAATATTTACAATGAGGCTCAACAGCCTCTTAACGAGGTCAGGGGCGAGAACCATCTAAACTCCCAAATTCTTATCATTCCTTTCGTATCTACAAGTACCCGAACCATCTACATGTGAACAGAAGAAGAGAACGCAGAGCCCATCTGAATCCCGCCACCACAATCCTGGAGGACTTAGCACAGATTGACAGGGCACACCCACACGTCAGTCGCCTTGATCTTGCACGATCCAGCCTCGGGCTCGCCCTCGAAGCCGCGGCACGCGAGACCGTTGTGGTCGTCGCAGGTCATGCTCTTGCCGGCCGCCTGGCGGTAGCACTTTCCGTGCATCTTGCTGCCGCCGCTCTCCCAGACCTCGAGCTCCTTGCCGTTGTTGACGGGATAGAGCGTGAGGGACCTGGAGCCGCACTGGCCCTTGATGACGGTGCCGTGGCCGATGTGCGAGGTGTACTCGATGTTCTCCATGTAGTTCTGTGTGTCGCCTTCCAGTTAACATCTGCGCCGGATGAAACGACGGAAGAAGAAGACGTGAAACGTGATGGATGAAGACGTACCTTGTTGCGGATGGTGTCGCAGTTGAACTGGTTGCTGGGGACGAGGACGACGTCTTCCCTGGCGGTGAAGATCCTGCCGCAGCAGTTCGACTTCTTGGTGCAGTCCTGGCAGTCCTGGTAGGTCCACTGGATGTGGCGGTCGAAGAGGTGGAAGCCCGCGGCCGAAACGGCCGGGAGGATCTGCAGAGCAGCGAGGATTACCGAAAGTTTGGCCTGCATGGTGAGACTTGGAAAGTTGTTGCAATGATGTGTATGAGAGAGAGATTGAGTGTGCTGGATGAATGAAGTTGCTGTTTGAGCTGATCAGGCTTTGATATTTAGGAAGACAACTCCATATTTATAGCACACTGGAATCTCGGGCGTCAAGAAGCCAAGGCCTCAATCTGACGATGTTGTCTCCCTCTGGTCGCAAAAGATGTTCACCCTGCCACCTTCCACGGTCCAGACCTCTCGGCTCACGATCATCTTGGCATTTACCAGGGTTCCGTGGATCACGATGGCCCGGTTCCAGATTCACGACAACCACGACAACGGCTGTGGCAAGCATGTCATTAAAAGCCGGGCAAAGCTGACTATCCAGACGGTGCGCGCGGGGAGCGCGTGTACCCGACGTTGCAGCCGCGATGGCCAAGACCTCTGCAAAAGGCAGGTCAATAAACGCCGAGAGCCTCATTTTCAGCAACACGTCGTAGCCGAGACTTTTCTGGCGACTTTACTGGCAGGACGTAGTCGCATTCGAGCAAGCTGAAGTACGGGTGAGTAAGACCTCACCGCTGCGGGGGGGCCGGGACGTGAGTAAGCACCAAAAGCTGAGAGCGAGGCGCAGGCTCGGGTAACGACGGGGTGAGAATGCTTTCACTGCAGACTTCTCTCTGCGAACATATGACAATTGAGCAGGTGAGAAAAAGAGAGCCTATATATGATGCGCCTTCGTATACTACAGCTTTTGATTCCAGCCGCTTCGGTTTTGGCCGAAGAGAGGTAACCTACGGTTGAGATGCAAAACTGTCCGGCGGGTGTTTGTCTCAATGAGAGTCGGTCAGTCTTCTGTAGGCTGCATCCATTTAGCCGGCCCGATTACATACTCAACGTGAATATCACGGGCGGTCTCAGATGTTCCATCGACGAAGGAACGCCCCTCTTGGCGGGAGCAACGCGATCCCCCTTTTCACGTCCGAACATCTACAAGGTGGAGTGGCTGTCAGTGCTGTCTCGGATCATTCGGATGATGGGGGAGCGAACCCCCTCCTCCGGATTGACGTTTAGTTGGCACAAGCTTTAAAATAGGGGTCGATCAGCAGGGACTACCCGGAAACTCGGAAGACAGCCATTCGAGTTCTTGAAGCTGTTTCTCCACACAGAAAGCTTATGTTAATGGGCTCAATCAAAGATAATGGCTCGTCGGGAGACTTTCACGTCACTCTGGAGAGCGGTCGATTGCAGTAGCGGGGGACTCGGTGTTCCTCGAAAGCTTGTAATATTATTCACGGCATGGAACGGCTGTAGATCACACTGATATTTTCCCCTAGCGTGCCGCACACCCGATCGTTTTTGGCTTCCATGGGTTCCGATGAAGTGGGAGTTGCACCTCCGAGAAAGATAAATAACAGCTCTTTACGCACCCAAGAAACAGTACCGAAGTCATCAATTCCAAGACATCAATCACAATCCACACTCGTTTATCCACTCTCTACATAATGTCTTCGTATATCCTCCGTCTCGTCCTATTGACCTTCACGGCCGTTGTCACGGCTAGCCCCCTCGAGCCTTCGCCGACTTCAACCCAGTCTGAGTGCACAACTACCTTTACCTCATACGACCCAGGATTCACCGGCGACTTCCACCCAACTACTACCATCACTCTCTACAATGAGACCGTCACCGTCGCGAAGCCCACGGACTGTCATGGGTGCAACCACATCACCACGACGGTGGAACCTGCGCCTTTCTGGGGAGGCATCGGGCCAGAGGTGCTAAAGGTCATCTATGTCCACGCGGCTACGCCCACGACGGTTACCACCCTTGCCTGCGGCACTCCGACGGCGTCTGTTAGTACATGATAAGAGATTGAGAAAAGCTCTTGATATGGCCAGAAGTTTTGGTTGAGGAGAGAAGAGGGGGATCAGGCACGTTCAGATTTGAATTTGCTGGTCAATAATTTCAACGGAAGACGATGGGTTGTGCGGCCCGTTGAACGTCATCTGGCTAAAATCACTCCACAGCCGAACATCCAACGGCTTTTGACCTTTGATAGTCGATAGATGCACGTTGCATAATTAAACATGAAAATGCAGAGTACCCCTATGAACCTCTCGATACCTAAATCATGTTGTCTCTGAATCAACTCGCCGATGGTGATATAAGGTCTCGTGCCAGCTGGGCCACAATCGTGCGCTTCTCTTGAGAGGTTGCCTTGGCAATTTTCTGACTCTTGTCGTCAAGCTTCCGCCAAACCTCGACGAATTTGTTCTTGGTCGGGTCTGATGTGCTCATGCCAAAGTTCTGAATCGTCTGAACCATAGTCTCGGCCCGCCGCAGCTTCAGAATGTCGTCCTCGCTGAGCCGCGGCACAGACCCGAACATCTGGTTGATTCGCGCGCAGTACATGATGAGGGCCGCCAGCCCGGCTGCCAGCGCCGTCGCCACCGACGACCCGGACTCCGGCGCCAGCTTCCGGACGCCCCCGGGACTGCCGAATCCGTGCCGCTGCACCACCTCGACCCCGGGCAGGATGAAGTCCAGGTTCGCGAGCGAGCCCGCCCATTCGTACGGCAGACCCGTCGGTTGCGCCGCTCCGATCTTGATCACCGCGTCGCGCCGGTACGCCGCCGGGTAGTAGTTGATGTCGCTGTTGTGACCAGTGTCGCGGCTCGAGCAGAAGAGCAACACGTTCTTGTCGAGCGCGTACTGAAGCGCCTTGTCAAGCAACTCGCGCAGGTCGTTGGCCGGCCGCGTCACTGACCATGACATGGAGATGATGGACGCCCCGCGATCGACCGCCGCCCGGATCGCCTTGGCCGCGTATTCGGGGTTGATCATGGCCCCCGATCCCGCCGTCAGCTTCGCCCCGGTGTTGAGCCGGATCGGGTAGATCTTGGCCATCGGGCAAACGCGCGCGATCATGCTCGCCATGACGGTGCCGTGTCCCGTCTCGGATGCGTACCATCCCATGTTGCGGTCGTCCTGGAAGCAAAAGGTCCGTCCGGTGAGAACACGCCCGGCCAGCTGCTCCTCCATTGTGTCGACGCCGTCATCAATGAGGGCGACGATTATATCCTTAGGTTCCTGGCTTTTCAGCGGCGCCGACGTGTTGGCCACCGGTGAGGCCGGAGTGTCGTCGCCGCCGTCTGTCTTCTGGGGAGGCTGTTTCCTTTTCTTGAAATCGTCGACGATGTGTTTCCAGATATTCTCTATCTGTTCAGCAAAGGTGTCGGTGGATTCAAGCCAGCGGTGCGGCGCCGTGTTGACTATGTTGCGGTCGCCGCTGGCAGCCGACGAACCCAGTGAATGCTTCGCCTGGCCATGTCCGTATGCACTCTTCGCCCATGTCAAACTGACGGCGGGAACTAGCTGCACTGGCTCCGGACATGGAGGTAGCTCAACCTGTCCTGGCGGAGGCGGCGGGCCCATGGGCACCAGCGGCCTGCTTTGCTGCTTTGACTCGAGGTGTTTCTGGACATATTGTGGACATGCCTCGCTCAGACGTTTCTCAAACTTCTTGATGTTGTCTGTTACACGGTCCATAGACTCCAGAGTTTTTGTCTTTTGCCCAGCCAAGTCAGCGCTCACGTTCGGTGTCTTTTCACGGTTGGGTTTGTCTTGCCTCGTCAACGTAAAGGTAAACCTGCTTCAGCTTTGGCAACCTTCGAAGCCCTTCTGGCTCGCCCCAGGCGCGCAGGACTGCATTGTTCCCGCTCCATCGCAGCACGACTTCAGACAACTCCGAGATAGGAGGCAAGCCCGGACTTGCTTCGGTGAGCGTGGCATTGTACAGCGTCTCGGGATCGAGATCCAGTTTTGACCAATCGAGAGACTCGACCCCAAAACCCTCGAGCGCCTTTTCTATGGCTGCATCCGAATGAGGCTTCAGTGAAGGGTCCGAAGGTTCTTCGACGATAACCTTGAGGATGCGCTTGACTTTCTTCTTGTTCCTCAGCCAGTCAAAGAAGAAGAGCATATCCGATCGCCCACGTCCCACCGCGCGGGGGAGGAGCTTCTCTCCCTTCTTGTCCCAGTTCAGCACTCGGACTGGTGGGAAGGCCACATATTTCAGCACCGAGTCGTACACGACATCCTTGAAAGTATCCTCAAAGACGTCTGTATCGAGCTCCTCGGCAACACCCTGATAATCAAACCAGGTTTGAATGTCTGGCAATGAGTCAACAGTCTATCAGACCCGATTCCACGGAGCCCAGAGGCCCTATGACAAAACTTACCCTTTGGGTTATCGCCGTACAGAAACCGCGTGGATGCCTCGTGAGACCGAGTTCGTAGACACTGCACCTTGAGCAGCATTTGAATATCGTCTGACCACCCGTCGCGGATCTTTTTCCGCTGCTCAGGAGTCTTCTCTTCGGTCTTTTCCTTGCCCTTACTATTCTTTGCTGCCTGTCTTTCTCTGCCTGCGACCCGATGGCCTTCCGTTGGAACCCTCTGCAGCCCGAATTCCACAGGTGAGACGAGGTGCTGGCTATTGTCTCGGGTAGGAATGCGAGTCGTCGGAAATTGATCCCGACCACGACCTGTTGTCTCCTTTACACTTGTCGCTTCCTTGGATCTACCAGGCCCTTCTTTACCTCCCGGGCCGTCTTTACCTTCAGGATCTTCTTTCCCTCCAGGCCCTTCTTTGCCTCCGGGGCCTTCTTTCTTCGAGTCAGGCGGTCCGCGTCTATGTTCCCGGTCTGCATCTGGTCCTCTGGCATCCCGCTCTCTTTCCCAGTTTGGATTGTGTCCCCGTTCTCGCGGATGGGCATTGAACTCCATTGAACTCTCCTTATTGCCATCCATCAGATTCCGAGTGTTGTTCGACCCATCCGCGCCAGTCCGCCCGATCTGCGGCGGCTCCGCTTTTGACCGAGGAGCCGATGCGCCGCTCACCTTTGGCAGTTGCGGGTGAGGCTCTTTGAATCTTTTGCGTGTCCGCAAATGGTACTCGTAGACCGACATGTCGTCCTTCTCAGAGCGAAGGTCGAGGACGGCCTTTTCCTGCGAGATCAACGCCGCGGACTCCCCCCTGACCAGCAGCAGCTCGACTATCTCGTGTTGCTCTTTTGAGCTCCATTCATAGTCGACGGCGTAGTGGAGCGGCGTGAACATGCCCCTATCCCGTGAGACTACTGCTGCCTCGCTAGCGCGGCTCGCCAGCCGCTTGAGAAGCTTCATGTTGGAAGCAAAAACAGCATGGTTGCGCATCGCCAGGTGAAGCACTGTTTCGGAGTGGCTGATGGAAGTACAACATACGGAAAGTGCTTCCGTGAGCGGGTGCGATGCCTCGTCTGTATTGCTGGTCGTGTCGTCGTCTCCGCCGTCACCCGCAGCCACCGGCGGCACCGCGGCGTCCTTCGGCCTCTTGCAGTTCCGAATCATGTTGATGGCAAGGCGGTTGTCGTCGATCGAGGCACAGCACTGAATGGCGCTGTACAGCGGCGTGATGCCGTCCGCGGTTATCGTGAGGAGGTGCGGATACCGCGCCGTAATGGTCTTGACGGCCTGTAGCAAGGCGCGCCTGTGCGGAGCGGCACCCTTGACCCTGATGCGCTTGGAGAACACTTCTACTATGCAGTGCAACACCGTCTTGCTGTTTATTTCGGACTTGGACCCGAGCAGATAATCGCTGAATATTGTCTCTGGCTCATTTGCGAGGCGCTTTTCCACAGTTTCTGAGTTTCTTTTGATGTCTTCCATGAACCTTTGTATGCTCGCTTCGTTCGTTTGACCCTCGGCCTCGTCGACATCGTCGTAATCATCCTGCTCATCATGGTAATCGGAATCGCTGTCCTCGTCAGTCAGACTACTGAGCTGCATATTGGCGGTTGGTGGGCTTCTCGGTCTGTTCGGTGAGCGCTGGTGTTGCGTCGAGTATTCAATTTTTCATTCTGGCTGAAAGCTATGCGAGGTTTGGCAAGCCCAGCCCATCAGTTCATCGCTTGAAATGCTCGATAAAAGTGAAAGGAAATCACTCTTGTTCGAATAAGGAGCGTTTACGTCCCTTCACACAGAAAGACTCGCAGCGCGGAAGTCATCCTCAAACTTTCAAACGGGCTCGGGTTTATACCCGGCGCTTCTAATTCCTCTACCACGAGATGGATGCCACCATCAGAAACGGATGGGAGCTTCTCTGAGGACTTTGGGAGCAGCCTTACCCATCGCGCCGCACTCGTACATCGATAGTGGATATTGGCAGCCACATTCATGTGTGAGATACTCCGTACGACCTCAGGTATCTGCTAGGGCGAGTTCAGGTACGCGATGGTACAAGTTGGGCTATCAACACTGCAACCTGCAATGCGTCAGAGTCGTAACAGGCAACTCATGGACACAAGGTCGCCATTCGTGGGGTTACCTTACCCGATTTTAAGGACTCACATGTGTACAACTAATGATGTATCTCTAGATAGGCACACGGACATGGGTGGTCACACGCCTCCGTGCTCCAAGTTCCGTCATTCTCCCGACCCGGCCCAGCAGACACACCCATCTCACTGCTCCTTGACAGCATTGTGCATTAGTGTGCCCACCGTCACATCCTCAATCAAGGACAGGTCAAACTCGCCGAGGCTCTTGGCGTCGTAATCCATCAGCTTGCGTGTGGGCGGCAGGCTCGTCCTGAACAGTATCGGGTCGTCCGAGTCGCGTCGGCCGACCAGCTGCTCGATGCGCGTTTTGAGGTCGACCTCAGTCTTGAACTTGACGGTACAGAAGAAGTCGTCGTCGGTGGATCGCTTGAGCAATACGCCTACGCGCATGGACGCTGGGACGCCCTTCTTGGTGGTTCCGTTTTCCTTCAGCGTCCATGTCGCGGCGTTGTCCGGTCCTGCGGGGGCTCCGAGCCGGTCGATGGAGCCGATGACATAGGACGCATCTGCGATCTCCTCCTCTACCGTGCGCTCCCACCTAAAAGTACTCGAGAGATAGCTGGGGCCAGCCGTGACTGAGGCGCCCGTGGACGTCGACTCGGTCCGCTGCGTCGGGACCAAGCTGAAGTTGCCGTCGAGGGACATGGATGCCACCGCGGGGTTTTTGCGGTGTCGACCTTGCGAGTCAAAGAAGGCAAATTCCATGTTGGCTAGAGCCACGCGCCGCCCTCCCCGCCGCGAGTCGAAGCGGAAGAAAAGAACCAGAAGGGTAGCGGGAGTATCGGGCTCGTCGGAACCCCAGTAGCCATGCACGACGTCCACGCAGGTGCACTTGACGTCGACAGCTCCTTTGCGCTGCACGACGTTGTTGCGCTGGAATGGGTCCTCGCGGTCGTTCTTGGTGTGGAAGGCGGAATTCCGGTCGCCCTGCGTGAGTTCTACATCGATGGTGAGGACGTCATCTCCTGTCTCAAGAAGTTCAAGTTCGCTCTCGTCCTTGACGGCCACGAAACTAGCCATCATTAAAACAGTGATTGTATGCAGAAGAGCGTAAGTCAGTAAAGGGTTCGCGTGGTGTTCCTTCCTTGACACAGACGACAACCCCAGAGATGACGGCCTTCACTCTTATCATCTTATGTTCGCCTGGTCTCATTTAGGCCGAATGCCTTTAGTGGCGACAACAGGCGCAGGAAAACCAAGGAAGAGAAAAGGGCGATTGTAAATTACACTGCCCTCTCATGACATTGATTACAGCCACACATCCGTTCCAAATGAGGAAGGCATAAGCGCATCATATGTATCTTCACGTACCGGTACTTTGAAGCCGAGGAGGATCAAGTCATGAAAGGTCTAGACCAGCATGGGCTGAGACTTGCATGAGCGACTTGTTTTGGCCCTCATTTTGTTTTTGACCTATTCATCGGAGCCTGGAGGGTGCAGGGCAATGATCTTCAACAGCCCGAGCTTCTTTGCTCCCCATGCCACTTCATCATACACCCAACACGCCAAACAGCACCTCGACCATCGCACAAGCAGTCGAGGACTCTAATTCGTCTCTCATGCAAGCCCACTACGTCGAATACTCGGTCACCAGTGACGACGATAAACAGCGTTAAGCGATAGACTCAATTTTCCACGATGTCTTCCGTCAATGTCGACGTGAATGACAGCCAGTCCACGCTGGAAGTTAGGAAGATTGAGACGCAGGCAACCGACGGACTCGACAGGGGCGATGTCGAGAAGATCCCCTCCAAGCAAGGTGACAGTAAAACCGTCGTATCGCAGGCCCAGTCCGTCAAAAGAGCAATCCACTACGGGCTCCTGCCAGAGAACGAGAATTCTGTCGAGCTGGCAATCGAGTAAGTTAAAGACGTCTGTCCTCCGAACAATATGTTCTGGCTGACGGGGTTTAAGCGTAGTCACTGTTCACAGCATTTGCCCTACCTCCTGGTCGAAGGAATACGTGGACGGTGACTGGAAACCGAATCAGGGCCCCAAACGGAGTACCATGTGGCTCGGAAATCTATTCCAGAGCAGCAGAGTTCTTCACTACCACTACAAAATCGATTTCACTGCCTGGAACGACCCCCCTGATGTCTGGACTCCGGGCGGGATTGAACGCGAGGCGCAAACGTTTCTCGACGCCGTCCTGGAGAACTGGAAGGGAAATCTTCCAAGAGATAACCCACGTCCGATCGTGTTTGTAGGTCATGACGTCGGAGGAATTATCATCAAGAAGGTGCGTACAATTTAGATATGCTGAATTCCGCGACTCTTGGAACCGGTTGTCTTATTTTGACCATAATCATTGACCAACTCACAAAAGGCGCTCGTCCTGGCATCCCTAAGTCCTGCAAAGTACAAGGACATCCTGTACTACAATTCCACACTGGTAAGTCTACGATCATTATGTTCCTTCCTATTGTATTGTATGACTAACTGCTCAAGATATTTCTCGCCTGCCCACACCGAGCCAGACGTACCGAGTTGGAGAACTCATTTGTCCGACTATTCTCCCTCACCCATGACACTTTCACCCCTCCGGTCTCTCAGATAACCAAGCTCGCTTCCACTACTCAACGTATCAACGCGGAGTTCCTCGACACGAAATCTTTCCTGCACGCTATATTGATCAACATAATCGGCGCAGAAGTTGACAAGTCCTCCATTGATACCCACCTTTCTCTGCCTAACCCTTTTTGGAGTTTTTCATGTGTCGCAGAGATCCCCTACGAGGAGGTTCGGGAATGGAAAACTCCACATCTCCGGTTGGTCAATGACGATGACAAGTCAACTGCATATAATGACCGATTTGCCGGCGTCTTCGGCCCTCGAATGGGCCAATATCCGCTTAGTGAGTCTGTGTCATTCCTAGTTCCAATGGCAAGATGGATTTCAGCACTCATGATGTGGCCGCAACGACGCTCTTTGGCTACTTGATACCCTAAAGCTAAACATGAACAATAGCTATTCAGCCTGAACCTAGCGATACGCCTATTCAGAAGGTTCTCATTCCAATGTCTCCGCCGACAGTTCCTTGGGACATGGATGATTTCATCTGGCTTCCAACTGGAATTGAACAGTGGACCGAGGGCCACGAACAGTACCGGAAGTGGCTAGATTCCTCCGGTCTGGAAATACTGCATTTTCGCTGCCCCAGCGGACCCGATGGGCTCACCAGGATGATGTCGCATAATTTTCACGGGCATATCATGCTAAACCACGCAGGTCCTAACTTATTCCACGTCTTCTCACAGCGAGACGCCAGATGCAACAGTCTGGCGAGCCTCTTCGCAAACATAAACTGTCAGTTGGTGGGACGCTACTCGAAGTACTTCTCATACTCGTTCTGTTGGGCCGTGTTGGCCACGCAGCAGGCGTGTACAGCTCAAGACCTTGCTCAGCTATTTTCGTCCTACTGCCGCGCACCCCACCTCAAAAAGGCTACCTACTTCATTGCCTGTCTCGACGAATGCGACGAGACACGTTATAAGCTTGTGGAATATCTCAATGTTATCAGCAGACACTCCGAACAACCACTCAGGTTCGTGGTGACCACCACGAAAGGCCGCGATGAGCGCCTCGAGTCTCAACTCGCATCTTTCCCGACTATAGACGCAAGCGATTATACGGAGCGCCCCAAACAACAAGCAGAGGTCACTACGGAAATGAAGAAGAGGATTGAATATTATACAGAGCGGATCACGCGTGTCAGACCCGCATTTCTCCAGTTCAAAGACCGCATCCATGAGGTGCTCGCAACTTCCGGTGAAGACCATCAACTGGCGTGCTTTGCAGCCAGGTGGTTAGCCGTGAACAATTTGAATCGCAACACCCCGTCCTCCGCCCGAAACGTTTTGGAAAGTCTCATGCCTCTGAACACAGAGACATTCATTGCTGCTATTTTGGGATCCTTTGGAGACCGCGCCGCCAGAGTCAGCAAGATGATTTTTTGGATCAGATTTGCCTTTGAAAAACCAGCACTGCGGGAAATCGGAGAGGCTTTGCATATCGCAGCTAAGAGTCCAGACGAGGAGGGACTCGAAGACATCGACTATGATGAGCTCAGCAACGACATAAGTCAATTCGGAGGGCTCATCACCTTTGACGGGTACCAAGCTGACCTGACCCGCCCCGACAGCTTCCTGTCTGCGGATGCTGCGACTGCACATGCGGAGATGGCTTCGATATGTCTAGAATACCTCGTCTTTCCAGAGGTCTGGGAGAGGTCGGAGGATGTGATCGGAAAGAATGCGTTTCTTGACGAGGGTCCCGTATCACGGCCACGCCACAACCTCGTTTCCTACGCCGCCAAATACTGGACGAAGCATTATAAACTGGCCGGAGAACACCGGCCCAGTGAAAAAGCGCTCAAGCTATTCGAAAACCCGAAGGCACGCAATCTGTGGGCGCAATTGGTCTATGTCTTGTCCGATTGTTTGTCCCGCATACCCAAGGGATATATCTCAGCTCTTCCTGTCGTCTCCGGTACAGGTCTAGAAGAACTCGTCACTCACAGACTTCAAGAAGAACGTTCTTCGCCTACCTTCAACGCCGAATCGTTTTCAGTTGATGTCGGTCTATCAATTGTCGAGGCGGCTCTCGGCGCCCACAAGGAAGTGGTTCAGTTGCTTTTAGAAGCAGGTATTCCCACCAACAGTCTTCTCAGTGAGGCACTCCTAGCGGCTGCGTCGTCTGGGGACGAGGCGACACTCAATGTTTTGATCGAAGCGGCAGAGAATATCGAAGACTTCGAGTGGCCTCCGGGGCTGTTTAGGCGAGTGGCGTGGTTGGGCCTCACGAAAACCGCAAAGCTCCTGCTCGCCTCAAACGTCCCTCTGCCTCCATTCGAACATGATGGCCTAGAGACATCGCTGGTGCATATGGCGCTCAGGGGAAATCACCCAGAAATGGCTGGGCTGTTGATTGATGCCAATGCTGATCTCGAAGCCACCGCAAATAACGGCCAGAAGCCCATGCACTTCGCAGCTCGCCGGGGAGAAACCAGTGTCATCTATTCCCTATTGGCAGCAGGGGCCGATAAAGACGTCTTGGACTCTTCAGGACTCACGCCTCTACAGATGGCAGTTTTTGGTGCAAACCCGCAGGCTACTAGGGTTCTTCTTGAAGCTGGCGCTGACTCTAATGTCGGCCGTGACCACAGCCTCAACGGCAACGCAGAAGAATGGGCATGGCACGCTAGGCCGCTCATATATGCAGCAATGAGCGGGTACACCGAGTGCGTGAGGGCTTTACTGGAACACGATGTCGATGTCAACGTCAGGCTGGACGGGAAAGATTCATTGTGGTACGCCGCTTCAAGGGGGCATGTAGAAATTTGCCGCCAGCTCCTGAAGCATGGAGCAAAGCCTAACGAAGCCACCAAGGACGCAGAGCCTCTGCACGTTGCGGTCGTGTCATTTTCCATCTCACCAGCCAAAATCATAGAGCTTCTGAAGCTCCTCATCGAGCATCAGGTCGACCTCAATATTCGAGACGAGTCGCGGACATGGCGTAACAATGTGCTTTCAAGGGCTGTGGGCATTCTCGACAAAGAATTGGTCGATTTCTTACTAGGGCACGGCGTGCCAACAACCATGGGCACCGAGACTTCACAAACCCCTCTGTACGTCGCGGCGTACATGGGCAATGTCGAACTCGTGAGACTGCTTCTGGACCATGAGGCCGATCCCAATTTGAAGAGCGAGTGGGACTGGACTCCGCTGCATGCTGCCTACGACAACGCAGAGATCACAGCTCTTCTTCTCAAGGCCGGCTCGGACATCGATGCGGTGTGCAGTTCAGGTACGGCAACGTACTTAGCAGCCAAGTACAACAAGAAAGATGTTCTCGAAGTGCTCCTAAATCACACCAAGAAGCCAAATCTCGAGATTGAAACACCAGTCTCATCGGACGGCGCGCGTCCGAGCGCTGGGCAGCGCGAGCTCGAAGGGAACATGGAAGGCATGACGGCACTGTGCATTGCTTGCCAACGGAACAGCTTTGAGTGCATCGAGCTACTGCTCGAGAACGGAGCCAACATGAACCACCAGACCCAGGACGGAAGTTTCCCGCTCATGTTCTGCCTGAAACCCACCAACGAGAACACCCGGAACAGCGACGATGCAATAGAGCTGATGCTCAGCTACCAGTCGAAGCTGAACCTTAAGCTCATCGACAAGAGCGGCAACATGATATTGCACAACATCGATACTGACACTACCGAAAAGGCCGTAAACTTGCTTTGCAGGGCTGGTGCCGATGTCGATGCGAAGAACCCGCAGGGAGAAACCCCGTTGCTGAGAGCTGTGCTTCGCGGGAACAAGGCCGCGTTCAAGGCTCTTCGGAGAGAGGAAACGAATATCAAGGTGTGTTCGCATACCAAGGGCACCTTGCTTCATGCAGCCGCCCTGAGTGGCGATTGGGATCTCTTCCAGGAGGTCCAGGCCGCAGGATGCGACGTCAGCGTCGCGCGCTCTCTTGGGTTCAACAGGACCTTGCTCTACTCGCTCGCGAGCAACAACACGAACGCGCCCGATCGGCGTCGGATCGCCGAGTACCTCATCAAGGAGGCCGGAGAGGACGTCGATGAAGAGTCCCCCGGTGACGTGTTTGGCTTCCCCCTTCTCGCCGGTCTTTTCCTATCCGCTAAGGAGGTGACGGACTATTTCATTGACGTCGGAGCCAGAGTGAACGTGAAGGATGCTACGGATCGGACCCCGCTGCATATCGCGGCGATTGAGTATCCGGAAAGCGGCACGGTCGAGAAGCTGCTTAAGAAGGGAGCCGACGCGACCGCGGTCACAAAGATCGGCTTATTGCCGCTGCACCTCGCGGCCGCGAATCCGTGGTCGTCCACGCCGTTGTTACGGTTGCTGAAGCACATCGAGGGTCCAGACGGTGACGTCAACCTTGAAAAGTGGGCAGAAAACGACACGGACTCAGCGCTACAGCGAAGCGACAAAGGTGACGAAACGATGACTTCAAGGTCCAGCGGACGAGACGATGAACAGACCTCGAACGAGAGGCTGGCCGAAGGGAAGGCCTCTTTCGATATTGAAGTCAAGGACAACGACGGCTGGACGCCCCTGCTATGGTCTGCTAAGGGTAACTACAGCAATACCGATAGCCCGAAGGCCCTCCTGGAACGCGGCGCCAGCCTTTGGACGGTTGCCCAGGGCCCCGAACAGCGATGGTCGCCGCTGAAGATAGCGCGATACTTCGGCTCGTCGAGTGAAGTTATTGAGCTGATGACGCCCAAGGAGAAGACGCGGACGTTTCCCGACGGCACGACGGAGGAATGGAGGGACGAGGACCACAAGGAGAGAGCGGGTGAATGGAAGTCCGGCGTCTCTTGTGACCACTGTCTAATGGTTGGTACAAATGCTTTGGAGTGAAAGATGTACACACGCATTGACTAACGTTGATTTCCCAGGGCATTAACGGCAACCGCTACAGGTGTCTTGAGTGTGAGGCGGATAGCTACGACCTGTGTTACAAGTGCTTCGGTAGTAAAAACGTGTTGCACCCTAACCACGAGTTTGAGGTGATGGGCCCAGAGTATGAAGTCGGTGTAGGAGAGTCTGCAGCAGGACAAAGGCTCGATGACGCAGAAAGCAATGACCGGTCGGATAGTATTGGTGGGGGGAATGGTGATGGCGATGAGGTCTCCGACCTCGACGATGATAACGACATAGACACCGACACTGATGACGAGTGAAGATGCTACATTCAGCCTGAGGTTTGCATTATTATACTCTTAAAATGAATTTTATTCTGGGGGCCTTGTTAAGTGGTTATGAGTGTTCGGACCTTCCTCTCTTTATCTATTAGACTTACTAGCCTCAGCTGTCGTCGCTGGGCTCTGCCGTCGTCGTTGTCGTTTGGCTCTGTCGTCGTCGCCGCTTGGCTCTGTCGTTGTTGTTGTCGTCGCTGGACTTTAGATAAGACTGTGGACGCCGGACGGCTAAGGGTAGGGGTTGTATGAAGTAGAGTTTTCCTTTTGTTCTTTTACAAAGGCCGGAGGTAGTGGAACACGATAGCCGCGGGTTCCAGTACAAGCTCCGGCCGGCAAGTGCTCCACCGTGTCCCCCGGGGTGCTCCGGTCCGGTCCGGAGGGCTCCAGAAGTATAAAGTGTAATTCTGGCCTTTGCCCATTTCGCAAACACTAGTTATGTTGAAAACAATATTTACGCTTTGATTCCCCTCTTTTCTCATTCGTTTTCGCTTCCAGCCATATTGCGAGGGTTCTGCTTGTCTTCTCCAGAATCTTCCAAGGATTCCCTCTCAGTTACCCCTCGGAAGGATTCGGTGGCCCAGCGATGATCTGAATGATCAATGCGTAATACCTGCTGAGTGGCTTGCTACTTCTCATACGGTCCCTTTTGCAGCTCTTCAGGCGCGTTCGTTAGGTACCGTGCCCTCGTTTAGTTGCTAGCGCCGGTTCCGGGCGAGACAAGAGATCTTCCGATGGTGGTCGAATTAGAGAGGACGCGGCAATGCACCCAGCCGGCGGGATTCGCTAGGCCTCCGGGGCAGTGACATACCCAAGCCTTTGTGCCTCGGGACGCCGATTCTTTGTCTCTATGGAGGACTTTCTCCTGACGGGTGAATACGGAACGAACTTCCGAGACCATGGTAATCATCTTCGCGAATCTAGCCTGCTTCCGGTCAATTTATGGTCGTTCCCCAGATCCACAGTGAAGCTGAAGCATTCTCAAGACAAGATGGTCGGTAAGCCACCGATTCACGGACGCCTCTAGGCCTGCGCCTCGAAGCACGGATCAGTCTAAAGACCAGCCCCCTCTCAAAGAGACGCGGTGCGATGATCGTGCGGCTAATACGAGATGTTTGAAAGGACCAAAGAGAAAACGACGGCCCCAGACCGAAAGTCGCCATGCTACAAACAAGCTCCAGCCGGACTCGGCGGGCTGGCCGTCCGTCTTCGGGAGGCGGTGCGAACAGACGGATGGACGCTCGTAGCCGTGACTGTGAGCCGTAGGGATATAAACACGAGCAGGCATCCCCAGATGTCAACTCTAATCTAGTTCTCTTGGCCAAAACTATCAACAACTCAACCGGGTCCATTCTTTAAAACCCGGTATACACTCTCTCTAATCTTTCAACTGACCAAAGATATCACAAACATGCGGCACAACGCCATTTTCTTCCTGGCAACAGCCATTTCCTTCATCACCCACGGCGCAGGCGCCAACCCCCTCCCCCAGGATCCCAACAGCAGGGTCTCTAAGAACACGCTCACAGGCTGCCTGCAAGCCGCCAAGGCGCCGCTCAGCACCCCGTCGTCGGCCGACTGGGCCGAGCAGACCCGCCCCTTCAACGCGCGCGTGTCGTGGGCACCTGCGGCGGTCGTCGCCGCGACGGAGGCCGGACACGTGCAGGCCGCGGTCCGGTGCGGCGCGCAGTACGGGTACAAGGTCACCGGCCGCGGCGGCGGGCACAGCTACTCGTCGTCCGGGATGGGCGGGGAGAACGGGCACGTCGTGGTGCGGCTGGACCAGATGTTCGCCGTGACGCTGCAGGCGGATAACACGGCCGTCGTGCAGGCCGGTGCTCGGCTGGGCCACGTCGCTACTGAGATTTTCAACCAGGGCGGCAGGGCTATTTCACACGGATCGTGTCCTGGGTAAGTGAGACGCGTAATTGCTTTGGATAAAGTTTGGTGAGATGAGATGGCATTTCCATCAGCGGTGTGAGATGAGTGGTCGATGAGTGGCCAATGAGATGAGATGTGAGATGAGAATATCTCACCTATGAGATGGGGTGCGAGATGAGATGAGAACCCAAGCTGACAATTTACCAGCGTCGGTGTCTCCGGCCATGTCCTTCACGGCGGCTACGGTAAGTCACTACTCATCTCAAACCCTCGACCCCGGAACCTTCCACTGACATGACCTGTCTTCCCCCAGGCCTATCCTCCCACATGTATGGCCTCGCCCTAGACTGGCTCATTGAGGCCACCGTCGTCGTGGCCAGCGGCAAAATCGTCAAGGCCTCCGCCACCCAGAACCCAGACCTCTTCTGGGCCCTCCGCGGCGCCGGCTCCTCCTTCGGCATCGTGACGGAGTTCAAGTTCAACACCTTCCAGGCCCCGGACACCCTCACCGTCCTCACCGTGCCCGTCCCGCTCAAGAGGCAGGACAAGATCGTGAGCATGCTCGTGGGCTACCAGAAGTACACGCGCGACAGCATCCCCGCCGAGCTCAACATCCAGCTCGTCGTCGAGCCCGACTCGATGGCCTTTAGGGGTATGTACTTCGGCGGCGAGGACGATGCGCGCGCCGTGCTGCAGGCGTTCCTGGAGCCGCTTGGCGTCGACGCCAGCGCCGGCACGTACGAGGTCGTCGACTGGATGGGCCAGCTGGAGCACAACGGCGGCACGCCGCTCGACATCACCGGCCCCGAGGCAGCTGTAAGGTCCCCTCTGCATGACCCCCCCGCTACACTGAACTGACAGCTCATGATAGAGCGACACCTTCTACGCCTCAAGCCTCGCCACGAGAGAAGTCCCACGCGAAGCGTTCAAGGTTTTCGTCGACTACCTTCAGAACAAGGCCAAGCCCGTGCAGCGCGGCTGGTTCATCCTCATCGACGTCCACGGCGGCGCGAACTCCAAGACAGCCCAGATCGACGCCTCCTCCACCGCCTACCCCCACCGCGACAAGCTCTTCCTCTGGCAGTTCTACGACTCGTCTGGCGGCGCCGCGTACCCCGCCAACGCGAAGCAGGGTACTGATTTTGTTAAGAACTGGATGGCTACCGTGTCGGACAAGATGACTGCGCCAGGCGCCTGGGGTCGGTACGCGAACTACCAGGACCCGCTGCTCGCGAGCGATGTTGCGCAGAACCAGTACTACATGGGTAGTCTGGCGCGGCTGCGTGGCGTGAAGGCGCAGTACGACCCCAAGGGGCTGTTTACGTATCCGCAGGGCGTGTCGGCCTAAGGTGGTTGTAAACTCTGTCGTGGGGCGTGAGTGTACGAGTGGGTGCTGGCTAGTCATTGCGTGGGAGTTTGGGATAAATCATCACACGGTTAAATATCATTATCATAATAGACCATCCATTTTTTTAATGGTGCCAAACAGACTTTCACTAGTTATCCATCCCCTCTACCGACCCTCAACACTAATTCCTTGTGTGGGTTTCGGTAACTCTCCACTAACCTAGGAGAGTCTGGTGCTTGGCTAGAGGGCGTTGAATCACTAAGAGACACGCCCCCAAGGGCTTCCTTGCTGCTTCCAGTCGGCGAGAACAGGATTACCAGCCTGTTTAAGCTGGTGTCCCGATGAGGCCTGCGGTCGTCTATGTACAGATCTCGCAGCTGGATCAGGTCTGCGGTGGCCTTCAGGTGGTGCTGGCTTGCGTCCTTCAGCCCTAGCAGGTTCTGCCGGGGTGGGTATGTGCGTTTAGCCAAGCACAAGGATTTGGGGAAAAGTGAGATATGAAGGGAGGAGGGGCGGTGTGAGACAAGCAGACTTACCGAATCGGACGCCAGGACCATGGTCTTAGTGATAGTGTCGTCCCTGACGACCCTGTCGTGCTGGTCCTTTTCCAGGCTGTTGGCCAGCTGCTCCATGCAGACGGAGCGGTAGCACTCGGCCTGGTAGTGGTAGAAGGCGAGGTTCGGCTCGTCCGGCTTCTCCATGATCATGTGGCGGCAGGAGAAGAGCAGGATGCTGGCGAGCATGCCGATGTCCGTCAGGGAGGCGTGGAGCCAGTGGTCGGCCAGGCTGCGCCAGAAGACCTTCTGCTTGGTGGGGGATATTTTAAACTCCAGCCCGTCGATGCGGGTGACGTTGAATAGGACGTTGGCATCCTGGACTGTGGGGGTGTGGCGAGAAGGAGAGAGTCAGCGATCCAGATCTGGGCGAGTCGTGATATTGCGAGACGAGACGAGCCCAGTGACCCAACAAACGGCGTCTACAGTGCAGGTACACGGCACACGTAGTCAGCCATGCCACGCCATGCCATGCAATGTCATGCAATGCCATGTGGGCGTTGGCGCCAGTGTTGGTGTCGGTGTTGGTGTTGGGAGGCATGGTATGTACACCGATCATCCCGTCCCACAAATGGCCCCGTATGTTTCCAGTCTACCGGGACGAGTGGGCGGGAGGATGGGGGAAAGGTCTCAAGGTACTTATTTCACTCACAGTGATCGATTAATAGACGCTCAAACGGCGTGAGCGGCTTGCAGAAGCTGCCGAAGGGATCCATGTTGGTGGCATCCAACAGCGTGATGGGATCGGCCTGCGTCCTGACCGGACTTCCTCTTCGGGAGACGACCAACGCCTGCGACTGGGGGCTGTTGGCTTCTTCGTCTTCTTCCGCGTCTTGACCGCCGCAGCCAGAGCCAGAGCACGGGGAGGCTTGGGCCTGGTAGGCGGCGACTCTCTGGCGGCGGGCGTACGGGTTGCGGGCCGCGTGAGACCTCACCTCCCGCTTCCAGGCGACCGAGTCCTTGGGGTGGGACATCGTGACAAACATGAACGGCCCCTGCTGCTGCTTCTTTCTCCTAGGCGCGGCGGCCTCCTTGCTCTTCGCCGGCGGTGGCATTGCGGAGACGTCTCTTCTTCTGTCTATGCCCAAGTATCCGTAGGCTGGCTCTAGTATACTCTGGAGCTGCTCGCTCAGGGCAAAAGACTGGACTCGGACAGGAGGGGTAGCCGGCGAGCTAAACTTGCAGGGAATGAAATCCTAGACGAAGACCCGTCATCCAGGCCGAGGCTGGCCCAAGACCGCGGCAACAGGCAACAAGAAACAACAGACGGATGGATCCTCGAGTAGTCTAGGTATCCCCCCGGCGGGTGTTTCTGCGCACGACCTTTGGGTGATGCTTGTTTCGGTAAGGAAGCGGACGATTTGACGAGACGTGACTGGAGGACCTGAATGGGGGGTGGGCGAAGAGGAGGCTTGAGATGAAGCAAGGGGTTTCCGATAGCCCGCCTGTGCGGTGCGGCGCCGTCTGCTTTCCAAAGCCTCGGGTCCTCCTACAGTGTAGGTATCTTGCGGAGCAATAAACAATTCTGAGTGTGCCACAAAAAGTGCGGGTTCCAAGAGACAGGAAGACGCGCGTATCTCGTCTCTGACTGTGGGCGTGTGGCACATACGCTGTTGGTTGGATCTTGGGAGATTGTTGGCCAGCAAAGCGTTTGCCTATTCCGGTAAACAACTCTGGGGTCACACAGTCCGTGTTGACATGGTGTCCGGTCTGATCTGATCGGTCTCACTCCCCGTTCCTTGGCATCCAGAGGCGGGATCGATTGCCTTATGACTCTATGAGAGGCGAATTGATCCTTTCGAAGGAGGGGGCGTGTGGAAATGAGGTAAGAAACGAAACGAGGGAAAACGGGACCTTTTTTCGCTGCAGAAACGGAGTTTGCAGACTGTGGTGTTGGTGTTGGTTGGCGTTGGTGGTGATGGTGGTGGGAGGGCCTTGACGTTGACAAAAGGTGGCTGATTTTGGATCCCACTTCTGCTCTCGACTCGTCTACCTCGTCCAATCATTATGTTAGGATAGACCCGAGATATGGGTCCTTGATGGGGACGTCATGGGCCTGATAGTCCAATCACAGGCCGCCATCGGTCCAATGTTTGTCCAGTCATCCCGGCTATAGCGGGCACGAGCCATTCGAGCATTTGCCTAAAACGGAGTGGCGTCAGCTGAATCAGCTTCAATGACAAGGGAGTTGAGACCCACAACGGAGGTTTCGTCCGGACGGACGGACGAATGCTGCGTCTGTTTGAACAAAATGATCAACTACGCCGCTGATTACATGATTTCGGGACGACGTTGGGCCTTGTTAGTTGGCTGGATGGGGACTTTTGATACCCGGCTTGATACCCGGCATCCCGTCAAGATATGTGTTTAAAACTGAGGACGCGGGCCATGAAACCCGTAAGAAAAGAGAAAGAATCACGATCGAATTACACCATAAAGCATAACTTGATCAGAGCTGTTCTCCACAAGTCCACAAGTCTCCTTGACTCTGTAAACCCAACACGCCCTGATCTCACTCAACCCACATAATAGCCAATACCGAGACTATTCTCATCCCTGATCCCGCACTGCAATGCCTGCTCAGTGGGACCCTTTGCACGACATGCCCAGTCTCGCGGGCAAAGTTGCCGTCGTCACGGGCGGCAAGTAAGTCAAACCCGAAAAGCCAAAGATGGCAGCCCACCGCGCCGGCTTCATCCTGACCATCTCTCCACTCTCAGCCAGGGTATTGGTTTCGCGACGCTCAAGTATCTCGCCCTAAGAGGTGCAAAAGTCTATTTCACGGCCAGGTCCAAGGCCAAGGCCGACCATGCCCGAGACGCCCTCAAGTCCGCCCATCCGGAGATCAACCAGGATCTCTTGATCTGGCTCCCCCTGGATCTGTCAGATCTCAAGACCGTGCGGGATGCCGCCGAAGAACTGCTTAGAAAGGAAGACAAGGTGGATATTCTGAGTCAGTCTAAAACGGTTTCCAGATCCATGGTTACCCACGGTGTATCCGTAACTTCAGGCCATCAGCCCTGCTAACTCTACCCACCAGTCAACAACGCCGGCTTGGCCTCCGCTACCACAGAAACTACCGGCCCCGGGTGGGAGTGGCACATGGCCGTCAAGTAAGTCTATCCAGGATACGTCATCATCCTCTGACGGCTCACCGCTGACCCTCACCCAGCCATGTCGGCCACTTCGTCTTCACCAACGCCGTCCTCCCCCTCCTCAAAGCCGCCGCGAAGCAGCCCGGCGCCGACGTACGCATCGTGACCCTCAGCTCCAACGTCAACCACGTCATGTTCCCCGCGAATTACAAGTTCACCTTCGACTCCCCCTCCTTCCTGACGCAGCCCATCCCTTACTACCCCCTGCACTGGCGGTTGGCCACGCGGCACATGTTCCTCGTCGACATGATTCGGTACGCGGCCTCCAAGGTCGCCAACATGCTCTTTGCGCAGGAGCTGCAGCGCCTGCTGGACGAGCAGGGCCTGCCCATCCTCTCCATCTCCGTACATCCCGGCGGCGTCGACAGCGAGGGGTGCAGGACCATCGGCGGCTCCTTCTTCTCGCTGCTCCGGTCTACTGTGTTTCTCACGAGCGATCAGGGAGCTATGACGTCCTTGTTCGCGGCCACGGCGGCGGAGGTCCGCGACAACGCGGAGAAGTTCAAGGGGAGGTACCTCGAACCCTATGGGACGATCGTCACCCCGCATCCCGTGGCCAAGGACAAGGAGCAGGTCAGGGGCATGTGGGACCACACCACGGCGGAGGTAAACAAGTATTTTGCGGAGATTGGACTCTCTCCTTTGAAGTCGTGGTGATGACGGTTAATATGGACTTACCTGCATGGCCTGACTTGGTTTTCATTTTTTGCGTCCCTTTTTCCCTGAGTATCAGTCTTCGATTTGTTGAACCTAGAAGCTTCATGATAGATGCCCGAGATATGACTTAATAGACATTAATAATCATTGACACATTGTTTAGATGAATGGGACGTATTTTGGGCCGTTGCGTTTGTCATCAAGTTCTCCCCCAGTGTTCTCAGTCATGAAAAAGCAACAGTTACAATAGACGTTGTATGGAGTCATCTGTCGCATGCTGCAGAACGTCAACTGTTAAAGTCTATCCCGAGTGGGACAGTCACATACAACCACCTCCCTTATCTCCGGCCCACTGCAAGAAGCTGCCTATTTAAAAATAAGAAAGTCGTAACGCTATGATTCTTCTCGATGAAAAGAAGACTCGCGCGGTTAAAGTCGTCAGCCCTAAAAAGCCAAAGCGAGACGTTGCCGGTGTTGATGCGTGAGAGCCCGTGCGATTAGGAATTAGGATCGATAGCATCCCTCGGGGTAGAGCAGTCAACAGTGGCCTGAACTAGCCAATCGGGCTCAGACTCAACCCTCATCAAACTCTATCTTCTTCTACGGGTCACCAAAGTAGGCCGGAAGGCAGCAGCCCTTGGCATCTGAGGCAACAACCTGTGCCACCCGCGCGCTCGCGTCTAGCAGTAAGTGCTTCAGGACAATGTCGCCAATTGCGTACTAGATACGTAGGGATCAGATGGAAAGGACGATGTTGCTGTAGATGCTCTTTGACATGAGATTGACACTGTCTCTGAAGAGGATTGTTGAGAGAACATATGGATTAAACCGGAGCCTGGAGAATAGTTGCGATGATGACCTCTATAAAAGCCGAGAGTACTGAACCACTCGAGATGCTTTCGAACATCAAGCCTCGCATCATCCACAGCTTCTTCGCTTCTTGTTTCCTACTTCAGTCTTCTCAGTCCTCCAACTCATTCGCTTCAGTCTCTTCACTTGTAACTTCTTTCTTCTTACTTCTATAACCAAGCCAACGCTCTCAACCCCTTCAACACCACCTACAGTCAAGATGAAGTGCGACAAGGCCATGAAGTGTCTCATTGGCGGCTGGGGCTTCATCAACGCTACCATCTCGTAAGCCACCCCCCTCACAGACCACGACCCCTCTCTTAACCTCCTCCCAGCAACACCACCACCGGCGAGATCATCCCCGAGTGGCACAGCCCCTACCCCTCCGGCGGCGCCGTCTGGTCCCCCTCGGGCCCCCTCTCCTTCATCGTCACCTCCAACGACACCACCGAGGCCGACGTGCGCCCCAAGGAGCTCACCCTCCCCGCCAAGCCCACCGACCCGGACTCCCGCTGGGCGCTCGTCGGCCAGCACAGCATCGCCGTCCTCGCCACCTCCCAGTTCACCGAGATCACCAGCTGCGGCGGCAAGCCCCGCGGCCGCGGCGGCAGGAACAAGCAGCAGTGCGAGAAGGGCCCCTCCGGCACCTTGGTCAACGATGTCATCTCCGCCACGCTGCCCAGCTGGGTTGGCCTGAAGCTCGTCAACGAGTTTGAGTTCTACGACGACTGCAACCTTCAGGTCCAGCGGTCCAATGTTGCTCCTGATCTGGTCCAGACTGTCTGGTTCTACCGCCGCCCCCAGGTTGACCTCTTTGTCTAGATTACAAAGTGATTCGGAGAGTTGCTTCTGCGTGATTTGGTTCGACTCATGTTTGTATATCTGTTCTTGATGTACTAATCTTACGTTTACCTTTTGTGAAATTCAAGGCTTTCTCAGATTTAAAGATGCGTGTTTATTTACACATGCGGTTAACGCCTATGGATGCGACCTGCTAGAGGCGTTTTGCCAAGGTCAAGACTTAGAAATACCACCGAGTCATCCTCAAGTCGAAAACCAATGGTTTCATCTTTGAGATCCCGATTCCTAGCGTCCACTCGATATGCTCGAGGAAGCCAGATGAGATTGTTGGTTCCCTGGACTACCCATTGCGTTCGCACGTGAAGGCAGCTTTGGATTGCCACCAATTCTTCCTCCGAAGCCTCAGTGGTGAGGAGGGGAACTCTCCCGCTTCCAGACTCCAAATAGCGGGAGTCTGGAGAAAATTTGAAGTCCACGAGATCAGCATCCAAGGAGAACCTGCCGATCATGGAGTTGTCTGTAAGATCCCATATGCGGATGGTCCATATCTCAGCCTGCGAACCGGTTCCCACCACGAACTTACCCGTCATTGAAATATCCAACGCTGTGTTAAGTTCAGAAAGCCCCACCTCAGACTGATCAGATTTAAGAAGGACGTGTTCACACCCACCCACTGTGTCCCAAACGCTAACACAATAAATCCCTTTGGTTTCTCCTATGCCTGCAACAAGGCGGCCGAGAGGATGGATCTTGAGCCTTAGCTTGTCGTACTCCCGCCCTATCCGCATCTGCTCCGTGCCTGTTGCCACATCCAACAGCAAGGAGGGTGCAGAGACCATTGTTTTCAAGAGAACCAAGTCGGCATCCGGCAAGAATTCAACATACATATACTTGTAGGGCAAACCAACTGATGCATGAAGCGTTCGGTTTGTTGTTATGTCCCATAAGTGGAATACGTTGTTCTCCGAATCCATCCAGCCCACTCCGCCGTTTGTTGAAAACGCCAAGGCCTTATGTCACCAAAGGTTGCTGATTTCAACATCCAGCGCCGCAATTTCCTCAAAGCTTGTACAATCGATGATTCGAAGTGAATTCGACTGAAGCATCGCAATGTGCTTGCTGTCTGGTGAGATGTTAAGGTAACGGCCTGTATAAGAGGCAACCTCCCTCGAAAGACCGTTGTCCCAGATCT
The DNA here is from genome assembly GCA_030770045.1 of Colletotrichum brevisporum. NCBI lineage: Eukaryota > Fungi > Ascomycota > Sordariomycetes > Glomerellales > Glomerellaceae > Colletotrichum > Colletotrichum brevisporum. The sequence goes on from JAUGSI010000002.1 coordinate 712,399, forward strand.
GAAACGTGAAATCAGACTTTCTCAAAATAAGAAATTTCTTATCCGGTGAAACGGAGAGTCCTTGTACGTCTCCCAGTCCAGCTATGGACAACGAAGTTCCACCGCATGTGGCAGACCAGAATGTGAAGTCACCCCATCTTGTGGTAACCGCAATGAGGTCGTCATTTGCGCGCAGAAAACGTTCAGTGTGAAAGGGGTGGGATGGGCGGTCGTCATCCTGAGGAGTCGAGTCCAACAGCCAAATGGTACCATTCCCACATGAGAGGGCCAGCAAGGTTCCATCATGTGAGAACGAAATGTTGTCTGCAACTTCTTGGCCGCCAGACCTCGTGATTAGATCCTCTGTTTCCAGGTGGCGGACTTCTATTTCACCGAACGCAAGAATGGCTGCCACGTATCCATTACTCAAGCAGAATGCGAGGCGGTGCGTTGAATCGAACAGCCTTCGTTCTAGATTTTCACCGGTCGTAACGTTCCAAGATAAAATCGTACCGTTGCGAAATCCAACTAGAAATATCTCGTCGTTCGTGAATCCGGATGCGACTGTGCGATTCCAGTGTGATAGTTCACTCTTAATTTCCCATGTCTTGACGTGGTTTCCACTTTTGACTTCCCATATCCTGACGAAGGATAGAAACGGAGCCGCCAAAAGCTTGCCATTTGGCGAGAACGCAACGGTCCTGAAACCATCGCCATCAGGGTCCACAGCCGTAAGAACGTGAGTTTCGCGTCTTTCCTCGATATTCCATAGTCGGAGGGTGTCGTCATTCGAAATTGACGCCAAGATAGCAGGCTTTCCGGGCGAAAGCACAACATCAATTATGGAATCCGAATGTCCCATCAAGTGGATGGTCTTCCCTGTAGCAAACTCCCATACCCCAACTATTCCGTCTTCTGTCCCATATGCCACATATTTGCTATCTGCGGAGAAAGACACGCAGGTTGGTGCGGTCTTTAGACCCAAGTGTCTATGGATTTCGACACCTGTCGCGGAGTCCCAAATCCTGACAGTACAGTCGTTTGCATCGGCAGCTTCCAAAACGAAAAGTGGGGCGGCTGCTGACTGCGTGGTTTTTGTGTGCCCAGCAGTAAAATCAACCAAACATTTAGCTATTAATACCTCTATGCGTAGGGCATGCGCCATCATAAAGATTATATCATTAAATGCGCCTAATTAAGGCGATTACAGCGATATTATTTTTATCTACACGCATGCTCTACGCAGAAAGGTATTTGTGTAATAGTGATTTTGACTATTGACTTTGTGGTTCAGCTGGTTTGGGGAAAAATCGAGAAAAAAACCGAAAATAACGAAACCCCCTGTAGGTTGGTTTGGAAAAAAGTCAGCAAAATGCAGCCCAAAATCACTGAATTCTTTACACATGAATTTCTCAATGCGTATTACGTGCACTTTGAAAAAAAAGATATCACTATGATCGCCTCAATTAGGCGCATCTAATGATATAAATTTTATGATGGCGCATGCCCTGTGCATTGAGGTATTAATGGCTGAAAATTTGGTTGATTTTGAGCTGCACTGCGAAAGGCTGTAGTCAGCAGCAGTTCCTCGTCAGGTTTTGGAAGCTGCCGATGCAAACGACTGTATTGTCCCCACTCGCTGATGCCAGAAGGCGACCCGATGGAGAAAAGCGAGCTGAACAAACATAGTCCGTGTGGCCTTCCAGTATGGAAAGTTCCGGGCTCCAATTTTCTTCAACTTCTGGCTTCTGCACAATCCACCGGGGGATCAAGTCTTCGAAAAGTGATCGTACTTTGCTTTTCATCGGACTAAAGACCAACGCAGAGCAGTAGATCTGCAAAGGAGCACGTTCTATAATCCATCTGTAGCGTAGCACGAAGCGCTTGGCATCGTATACTAGAGAGGCCAGAACAGGGCATGTCGCTGACTAAATTGCTGCGTTAGATTTGTTTATGTGGGATGGTATGAGTGTTACACTTACGCTGCTGAGTTCTTCTAACCGTTTCAAAATTAGGATCACCGTTGGTGTCTCCTGCATCAAGCTCATAGCCTCCAGCCAGAAGAGAAGACTTTCGGCAAGAAAGCCATAGACTTTTCCGTCATCCTTAAGCTCGAATTCTTCTGTCTGATCAGTAATGAGCTTTGCTAGATGGTCAACCCAATAGCGGCATGCGTACCGCAGGTACTGCGGTATTTTCTTCTCGATCAAAGCTGGTGCAACTTCAGCGGCAAGCTTTCCAGGCAAGACCAGATCGCACAGGTCTTGATGGAGCTTTTCAGACATGACTTCCATGCAGCGATCAAACACAGCCTGGTGCATGGAAATCTCTTCGACACGAAAAGGCAGCCTTCTCGATCTTTCCTCGCTCAAGAGAAAATCGCGGAGAGATAGGTGGACGAGACTGAGTGGAGCCGTCTCTTCCTTGGGGATGTGAATGACTGAGTGAAGTTGACGCAGCCTCTCTTCCAGCTTCTTCCTATCTCGGGAAAGCAACTCGGCGAGCGAAGAGACAGAGACCGGCTCAAAAAAGACGGCAATGAAGCCGAGTATTTGTTCGATGAATTTCTTGCTGGAACTGGTGAGGCGGCGGAACGACAAAACTTTGAGATATATCTCATCGACTTTCTGCTGGGGCGCATCTTCTTCCATCTCGTCGTCAAAGATTTGATCCAGAATCTCTCTCCGAGCCTCCTCGTCTTCAAAGTCATCGGTATTCAGAAAGCGGCACGGAGTCGCAGCGTAGATGAAGAGACCATCAGACTTCTCCCTAAGCCTCGCAACATCGTCCTTGGCCAAAGCTTTTGGTGAGACACCTCGTTCAAAGGCGATCTTCGCCAGAGCGTGGTTTAAATATCGCGTGATGTCGTCCATCTCATCAGTCCGTTGGACGGGAGGTCGGATCTTCTCGAGAACCGTAGATCTATAGAGGCCAAGCGATAACTTGGCGAAGCTTCTGAAGATGTGATTGTCGGGTCTGCTGGTTATCAAGATCCGGAGTCGGACGTGGCGGAGGTTCTCAAGAGCTGCCATCATGTTGACCAGGTCATCGACCTCTTTCTCCTCCACGCACTCGTCCAATGCGTCGATCGCAATGACGAGTTGTATTTGCATGAAGATATCTTCGTTCAGCATCAAAAGTGGCCTTATGATGAGGTCTTGGAGTTGCTGCTGCGGTCCCTTCGATCCGATCTCTAGATTGTTCTTGACTGCGTCGGTAATATGCTCCCTGAGATCAGGGAATTCCTGGGCTAGGCGCCTCGCGATAGTCGAGAAGAACGTCTTGGTACTGTTTCGCGTCGCGTCGCCTTGCTTGAAAAAGAAGGTAGCTCCGAGGAAGGCACCTCGAGCCTGCTCACGACCTTCTGCGAGTGGCTGCCGGTTTTTCAGCGCATGTGCGGCCGTCAGAGATATGCTCGTTTTCCCAGTACCGGCCATTCCGTGAAGCCAGAAAATGACTTCGCCGGCGGGGTCCTCTAGCCAATCCTGGATGTCGTTGAGAATGCCGAGTTGGGTACCCCTCAAGCAGCTTTCCTCAGCTCCCATCTCTGCGGAATCAAACATGGCGTTTACTGCACAAGGTAGCTGAGCCAAGAGACTTGTCTGGTTGCCGTCCTATATCTAGTTAGCTGGATATCACATATAGTGAAGACCCGCGGAGTTGACGTTACCTGTACAGATGCGAGCGTGGCCTGCTGTAGGTCTTTAATGTACCCTGCCTGCTTCATGCTGTCGTTCATCTTCTGCCATATTTCGAGTGTCCGGACATTGAGACGACTTTGGATTCCATCGTCGATCTGCTTGCTTACACACTCGATGCCTTCCCACATGCCTTTCCAACCATCGGCGCCGACGGCGTTTCGAACGATGCGACGTGATTTACTCTTCATGCATTGCAAGACGAGTCGCATCTCGTACAGGTACCCATTGACGTAGATATCGATTACTTTGCTCCTGATGTCCATGAGGAGCTGACGGGCGCTTTCGGACTGGCTAAGTGACGATTAGAGCGCCGAGGCCACGTGGTAATGGACTTGGGCATACCTTGGATCTTGAAACTCGGGAACGAGGATTTGCTCCTGCAGTTGCCTATATCGTAGAAGAAGGTAAACGATGTTTTTTAGTCCATTAGCAGCATCTTCGTCTTGCTGCAACGTGCTCTCCAAGAACTGAAATCACGCGTCAGCGGCGGGAGGTACATGTACAGAAGGAACGATGCTTCTCGACGCACCGGAAGAATGACCATGACACCAGCCCATGCCAGGGCAGCATGAGGTTCACCAGATATCGCAGCACTAATGACGTCCTTGAAGGTGGTGACAGCCTTGATCACCTTTCGGACAACTTCGCGGACGACTATGGTCCTTCCAGCAATTGAGAAAGACACTCGGGCGTTCGAAAGCTTCTCCAGACTTTTCTTGGCGCGCTCCTGAATCTGTGCCAGCTGCATCGGAGGTTCGGCGTGGCCAATGTCGTGCTGAGAACTGTCGTCTTGAGCTGTCGCGATATGTCTCTCGAATCTTGCGAGAAGCTCGGTGTGATCCGGGTCTGCTTTTATTCTCTCGTAGGCTTCGGACCACAAATCAGAGCAGCTAAGTGACCCCCCGGGAGGCATCGGAGATGGGTCTTCCGTTTCTGCTTGTGCTTCGTTGGTTCGTGATGTCGCGTCGGCCGCCGTGGCTTCGAATGGCTCGCTGCCATCGTCTTGGGGTCTTTCATTTCGCTCGTCGGCTTCAGCCTTCGTAGTCAGATCATTAGCACATGCTGCTGCATAAGAGTGTTTCGCTGAAACCAACCGTTGGCCTGCGGTCGTCTCTGCCCCTCAACGGGAGAGGCCTGTCGCCTCTTCGTACCAGCTCCCCTGGCCGCATTTCAAAGTCAGATCGTGTCGAGAAACCGGTGGCGTTGATTTGAATGCGTGGTGAGTGGAATTCTGAGTCTCTACCCCAGCGACAGCGGGAAGATGCGGGGTTTGGATCAGGCTGTTTTCTGTTTTCCGGGGTCCAACATCCTTCCTCACTGTTCACTTGATTGGTTTTACTCGCATGGATCTTACACACATCCAATTGGTTGCTGTGTGGCACTGCCTGTGGGATGATGATTATGGAAACAAGGGGCACAGCGGTTGGCAGGCTTATGGGCTGCTATGGCGAGCCGGGTATTAACAGGCCTGTATTAGGTATGGTGAGGCTCAAGTTCTGGAATTTCTAACGAGTCTACATCTGCTCCGACCGCGAGCAAGGGCAGAGTCAACTGGGAGAGTTTGAAAGTTCACAACTTCATGATCTCATCAATTCAACGACGAATGATTTGATAGCCTTCGGGGATCCTAAGGGCTGCCTAGCGAAAGTATCACTGCGTGGTTCGTAATTCCGCCTACATATTAACTTTTGTATGGCAAGCCTCTAGTTTCTACATGTACCTAAGAAATGTTGCTTTAGTTCTAGACTAGAGACTTCACAAGAGAATCCAGCGGGTCCCCGGTGATGTCGACAAGCAAACAGATCATGTTTTATCGGGTGATATTAATTGTCCATTTAGTACCCTGCACGTTGGCTAAGATTTGCATAGTAGACTTTGGCTCTGATCATTGGATGCTGGACTTGTAAAACGAGGTCTATAAGATTGGCAGAGAGGCCAAGCTCTCAGACTCTGAGCATCGTTCGAGAAACCAGTCTGCACACTAGACCTCCCGTAATAGATCGTGTTAGCGGCTTTGGTTTTCACTTCGATCATCTCGTTCTTCCACAATCCACACCTATTACCCAAAAAGAGCAAATGAGTCGAAGCCGTTGACCACGCTAGAATACGTCACTGATCTGCTTTTGGTTTTACCGAGTCGCAACGTTTTGTGTTTTCACATGTGCAGTCATCGTATGTCGTGCCATCACGGACACCCCCACCGGTGGCGGCGACGCGCTTCGACGCGTTCCGCGTAGATCACGATTCCTCCGGCACATGTTACCGACCATTGTTGTGAAGGTGTCTCTTTCCCCCACGTTCAAGGCGTCGTTCAGTTTCTACAAATAGACGCCCCAACCTCTCACTGGGCCGTAACCCAGGAAACCAACCCAAGCTAAACCGTCAATGCGGGTGCCTTGGTTGTGCGCAAAATCAGTAAGTAGCTCATCCTTTGAGCAAGACTAACATCGTTTTGAGTTTGGGCTCACTGGGGCACAGGATAGCTTCTCGTATAGGGTCCTGACTTAGGCCTAGACTTAGCTTTCGCCCACTCTGTGCTATGCTCGCAAGTTTGTGGCGCCGAAGTCACGAAGGAGGCGTGTCTCAGGTGTCGGCCACATCTTCTTTCAAAGACGTAGTTGAGCTGTTGATAACCACGTTTCAACCTCAACGTATTCACAGAAAGCTCAATGGATCGCCCGCAACTCCATATCCCCGTGTGTCATGACGGAAAAGAGGCAAGCGCTGTCGTGCGATCGATTACTCATCCGCAATAAACATGATCTACGAAACACGGGCAGCCCGCGCGCTCTCGAGCCCCAAGTGACAATTAAGTCGGCATCATAGCTCTCCCTCCGATGCTATCTCTAGCTCCCGCTCGTTGATGCGCCGACTCGGCGAGGTGTCTTTGACTCTCTTTCTTTCGGGTGGCGCAGAAGAAAGAGATATCCCAAAGAGCTGGATCGCGTCGTCCCTCGTGAAGCCGTGCGTGCTTAAGAGCTGCCCATGACGCCGATGGTCAGCCAGCTCAAGTAGAAATGCCATGCTCTTCTCCGTCACCGCGCAGCCACGCGGTGCAGATTTTCTCTCTCGCGTGTACATGAATTTCCAACTTACTATCTTTTCGTAATCGACCTATCCCTTTCTCGGTTCGCTGACGGCATTGACTGTCGTTATGGTTTGACAATAATACTATCTTTTCGTCCCAACTAGTTGCACACGCACGCGCACATTCGCTTTTCTTGCATCACGATGTATCTCGACTACGGCAACGGAGCGCAGGTAGTCAGGATCTCGAACACCACCGCCACGAATGGCACGATACCGATAGACGGCACGCCGGCGAAGGAGAACTTGGTGACGGTAATATGGGCGGTCAACCTCACGGCCTTCATCCTCGTCGGGCTGCTCGTGCCGCTCCGCGTCATCGTGCGCTGCACCGTGACGAGGAACTTTTTCAGCGACGATGTGCTGGTCATTATTGCGGCGCTCTTCACCTTTGGCATATGCTCTCTTTTACCGATTGGTACGTTGGAGGAGATTGGCTGACGGGAAATCTCACCTACTGACGGATGGTCGACAATAGCCACTGATCTGGGCCTGGGTCAACATTACTGGAACCTCGACCCCGAGGTCCGAGTGGAGGATACGCGGGACATAATGATGGTACGATCTTCAACATCTTTACTCCAGGTCGCGATCACGACTGACCTTGACGAAATAGCTCATGTACATCGCAAACGCTCTCTATCCCTGCGCGATGGCCTTCGCCAGACTCTCCGCTATCTGCTCGTTCCTTCGATTCGTGACCCACAAAACGATGCGATACACGATGTATGGCGCGGCCGGGATCACGGTCATCTTCGGAGTAGGCTGCGTCTTTGCTGTTCTGTTCCAGTGCAAGCCGATCGCTGCGGCGTGGGACAAGACCATCCCCGACGCGTCATGCTATCCGTTTTACGACTACCTGCATGCCAGCACGATCATCAACGTCGCTCTGGACATCGTGCTCTGCACGGTGCCGCTGCCGTATCTTTGGAAGATCAAGTGGCTGAAGAAGGGGCCGAAGATTGCGCTCACCGTGTTGTTCTTGTTTACCGGGCTGTGAGTTCAACCCTTTGGGAGTTGCTGACTGTGTGTGGAAGTGACTGACGTTCCTCCAGGGCCTGTGCTGCCGCCATCATTAAGGTGGCCTATCTTCAGTTGCTCAACGAGACCGATGTAACCTGTAAGTCAATTCGCCTGAGAGCCCCAACGGACAGTAGAATAGACACTGATCCCGTTAACAGACAACTGGGTGACGTGGGTCTTGTGCTCCATCGCCGAGAGCACCGTCGGAATAGTCTGCATCTCGATCCCGCCCATCGTCCCGCTCTTCGAGAAGTGTTGCGGCCGCCGGAGGCGGTCGAAGAGAGGTGTCCCGAGCAGGGGACGGTCTCTGCGCTCGCTGTTCCCCGAAAAGAAGCCGGAGCGCAATCCGTCGTCGGCGTCCCGGGTCATCAGGCCGATGGCCACGCCGTGGAAGGACCAGCCGGTCGAGAAGACGGCCGTCCCGGACTTTTACTGGCTCAGGCTCGAGCAGGAGCACATGGAGTTCAGCCGGTGCTGGGACAGGAGCCCCCAGTCGACCAAGGCCGACCAGATTCTCGGCATTGCGCTCTGAAGGGGGGATGAGATCTCGGAGAAATGACGTCGCCGGGCGCAGGCCGTGGATGTCGGTCCTGTTGTCCGCATGCAAATAATCATGTACATATCCGCACCTTTTTTTCTTTTTCCCTATGTTTTGTCTGCCCGCGAGGGCGCCGAGTGATTTAGCGACGGAGTTTAACGGCCGGGCAGCCCGGCGGAGGTCGGAACCGGACTCAAATAGAATGATGATTTAGCATAGCATTCGAGGCAGTGTTAGACGAGAAATGAAAAGTCTTGGTAATGTTGGATCGATCGAGCTTTTTCCTGTGCCATCAGCGTGTTGCTGAATCGTTCTTTTCGAACGTGTTACGTGCCTGGCCCCGTTCTGCCCGGGCATCGCACGGGAGACAACGGTAGCCCTTCGAGGCCCGTAGAGAAAGGAAATCCACGCCGGGTACTACCTGAATCAGAATCCTCTTCTATTCTCGGGGAAGAGGCGAGAGAGGATTCGGAACGGACATGGACGGTGTGCCGACCTTGATCCGCATTTCCGCCCTCGCTCCTCACTTGCGCACCTGAGACGGCAGGATATCCTCGTTTTCCGCCCCATGCTGTTCAGCGCGTCCAAGCTCTCTCTGTATTATTTCTCAGATCCCAGAATCTTTTTCGAAAACAGCGGGGTCTTGTCCCGCGACCATGGGGTGATCTCGAAAGCTTCTCGATCGCCGGGGAGGTGACACGCACCATCTCGAGGCCCGAACGGCTGCGGGAATCGTCCAACGCCCGGTCTCTTTTCGGCGGTTGGAGAAGCGCATGACCGTTCCAAGGTCGGAGCGTTCGTCAACTGGTCGTTTTCCTTTTTTTTCCAGGTCCAGGGTGTATCGGAACATTGTGAATCAGGAACGCTGGACGTGGATGACTCTCCCAGTCTTCAAGTGTGTCGCAGATCCGCGGGCTCCGCTCACGCATGGGAATTTGTCTGAAGGTAAAATTTTGACAGCTCGAGAGGAGGGCTGCCATGCAACGTGGGCAAGGTATCTCGAGGCGCCAGGGAGGGCGGCTAACAATAAGGCGAGACCGAGACCGGATCTGAGTAGGGCTGCAGGCGACCGCAAGTGAGGCTTCTAGCCGGCGCCGTCAGGCCTTTCTGGAAAGAGCTTATTTGGGGTTTCCTTTCTTCAAATGTCCATTCAGGGGCCTACGTCGATAGACTTCGGTAACGAGGTTTCCTCCCTCTCTCTCTCACACACTTTCTCCTAGTAGACTCTGAAGTGATACACTGTGGCGGGGATAATTCTGACTCTTCTGAGCGCTGTTGGACTCTCGGTTTGGAATTTGCTGTAGAATCTATAGCGATTCGTTGCTTAATACGCCCGTTCGAGACGCATCTCTAACCAGAGCCGCTGACAAAGAGTCGGCAGATCTAAATCACGGACATTGGGTCCGACGCGGGAACAACTCCGCGTCCGCAGGGGACATTCAAACACCCTATGGGGAGGAACCTGGGGGTCACGAGGTTTGGGCCAAGTGTCGAGCTGAGCTCGACCGGTTCTCGGTCAGCGTTTTGGGAAAGCTCTGGAGGTCGGCGGATCCACAATAGGCTGACATAGACATGTCGACGTCAGACTTTCAGAGACCTTCTGGACGTGTGACTTTGGAGTGGTGTAAAGCAATGAACTCCGGCTTCTGAAACCTCTTGAAGGGAACGGGCATGTGTAGTCTTCATTGCCCCCCCAGCCGCGGAAGACTGCTTCATCCGCGGGATCTGGCCGAAAGCTTAATCAAGACGGAAAAGTCTCCTTAGGCGACGAGGCCTGCCGAGAGGCGAAGGAGATGGGAGGGAGGCAAAAACTAGTCGCCGTCCAAAAGCGCTGACGGGCGAGGCGAGTTTATTTCAGCTTCGGTTGCGGGTGGCTCTTTCGAAGCCTCAACCCGGCTCCCGGCGTGCGTCCCTCTCAAGCCCTCCCGAAGATGTCATGCCGGCGCATGTAGCCTTCCAGGCGGCAATTCGACGAGTCGAACGGTACATGTTAGTAGTGAGAAAATGCAGGCGAAAAGTGTTGGAATTCCGCGATGTTTGAGAACTCAAACTATTCCCGCTACTCCTGCTTCTCGCTGATTGCCTCATGCTCGTGGACTCACCAACGTCTGTTAATAGATGTTCTAGCGCGCGGATGGAACGAGCGACCGAGAGGCTAGAATTACCGCGGTCTGGTCCCCTCACCTGATCCAGGTCGGTCGAAGGGGGGTTGGAGACCCTGCGGACTAGCGGCGCCGATAGCGTCGGCAATGATGGGGAACAGAGTTCAGCCCATGGTTTGATGTCGTTCGGCACAGATTACTGCAAGGGGCGCGGGAGAGGAGGACGAGGCGACTGAAGAGAAAAGGGAGGACGGAGGGTGGCGTCGGGTATGCGCATTGAGACGGGCAGACTTTACGTTCACATTCTCGACGACATTCTGGAAGGATTCAGCTGCTTATTACTGCTCCGAATGTATTCCATTATCTCAGATTGGCGTCCCTGAACAACAAAAGACAAGGGCCCGGCTAGTTTCCACATCGTGGGAAGAACTTGGTGTGCTTGATAATGGATTTTGCATCATCCACTGACATGCAGAATGCCCACGTTAAGTTCAGGGATAGGAATCCTGACGATCCTTCCCCGACCCCGGTAGCCTCATGGCCCTTTTCTTCGTATCCGCTTTTCGCTGTTTTCACATCGCCAACGATGCATAGCATAGCACTGTGGTAGACAGAGACTGAGCAGGACGATCAGGCTGTGTTGGTTGACATGTTCCACACCCTTGGGCCTTGGCCGTACCCTTGTCACGAGTCATGTGGTTCTTCACCTCGCCTCGGTCGGACCTTTTTCAGCTTCTTCACACTTGCCTTTATCCGTACCCGTTACCCGACGCGGCAGTGGCTTTAGTCCCAAGTTAGTGTGGCCAGTAAGCAATGAGCTGCCCCTTAAGGAAGAGTCGAGAGGGGGAAGAAGATGAGATTATGAGAAGCGACCAACGTCCATCGAAGAAAAACGCGACGAAAATGAAGATGGAGGGTCGCCGATGCGACGGCACCGGACGAGCTCCTCCGTTTGACATGTCGCTGATCGGTTTGTTTTCGCCCCCCCGCATTGACAGGGCTCTCGATTCCTTTATTCCCGCTCATCGTCGGGGACGTCTTCCCGATTCATGGCCCCCAAACCGAGCCCGATGCCACACTAAACCCGTTAGCCGACCCTCGCAACGTCGTAGTTCGAGTCCCCGAACAGCAGCCCGTTCGTGTCAGAACCGACAGAGTGCCTTCTTTGGTTCTTCTGCTTCACCCATCAATGCTTAAACAAGCAGGTCCATGATCATGGGTGGCGTTCAGGGCCCTTGGGCCGTCCAAGGTGAGATCGAGGCCCCTTGGCAACGGCAATAAGCCAAAAGCCACACCAAAACGGCGTCTGCCCATGACGAGACCGCATTGACAGCCTGTTGTTTATTCTGCCCTATCCGTTCGCTTCTCTTTTTATCGCTCTCTCTCGGACTGAACCGTCATAGGCTAGGGTTCCTACAGAAGCGTGTGTCAGAAAGAGGGCAAAAAAAAAAAAAGAAGAAGCCCACGCCATGTGGGTTTCCCTGCAGGTCAGAAATTCCCGTTCCTGCGTGTGTGGTGTGTGTCTGGCTTCGCCCGCATCAATACCCCCTGCTTCGGCCGACTAACCTACTTGGCTCATCTCGCCCGGAAGCCACCCGCGTCGGCGTTAGATGGAAACTCCTGCAGCCCGCGCGCCGCAAGAGGCGAGCCGTGTAATGAAAAATGGTTCAAGGTCGTGTTCTAAGTGTGAGTGGGTATGGTGAGCTGCAAATACTGCATGTACGTGATATGCCACACCCACACACGACACACGCGGTGCGTCTTGGCCACCCACACACACACGCACATACACGGCCGGTAGTGAAGGCCTTATGCTGCCCACTGCGTTTGTTTCTTCTGCTTCGTCTGCTCAGCGTGTGTGGTTCGTTCAATTTTCGTAAAAAAGAGGCACGAGATAAACCCCTGGCTGATCCCGCGCGGTGTGGGTATCTTGTCACCTTGCTTCCATTCCTTCGATCTTCTCTTTCTCCATCTTGTTTTTTTAATCCGCTACCCCCCCTCTCATCCGGCCTTGGTTCTTTTTACCCAGGCTTGGTCTGTTTTTTCCCTCTCCGCCCCATGTTCATGTCTGTCGTTGCTCCTCCTCGTTCTTCTGCATGTTTCCCTGAGATATCTGGGAGGAGATGACCACGAACGCGAGGCGGCAGCGCCTCGGCTGGCTGCCGCGGCTGCTGCTGCCACTGGCGTCGCTCCTCTGGTGGTGTTCTTTCGTACCTGCCGTCGAGGCGCAGACGCAGAGCCTGGCCGGCTTGCTTTCCCAGCTCCCGAGCTGCGCTGTAAGTGATCGACTTTTGTTTGCTTGTCTGCTTTCCGCCCCCAGCATGTTTGTTTTGTTTCTTGCCCTTCTTGGCTGTGGAACCAGACAAGGTCCCATTCTTTATTCTCCGATGGGACTGTGAACGGACGTTTGGGTCCCAGATTGTCGTGACAGGGCTGACACCCAGGTCCCACGATAGCTTCCATGCCTCACGACGGGCCTCCAGAACGGAGGTTGCAACCTGACCTCCGTCGCCACCGTCGCCGACTGCATGTGCACGAGCATCGACCTGCAGTCCGATCTGTCGACCTGTGTGCAACTCGGGTGTCACTTTGAGGACCAGATCCGTAAGTGCCGGGTAACCTGGATGCGACGGTCTCGCGTGTTGACGAATGGACGATAAATAGGTGCCGCACAGCTCGAGAGCGGCCTTTGCGCCGCGTACCCCAAAGAGTCCCGAAGCCAGGAGGTCAAGAACATCGCAATCATCTTCTCGGTCATCACCTTCCCCATCGTCGCGCTGCGGTGCATCTCGCGGTGGAAGATCACGAACCGGCTGTGGTGGGACGACTGGACGGCCGTATTTGCAACGGTAAGTCGGAGGGCAATGAAAAAAAGAAAGAGAGAGGGGCGAGCCGAATTCCGGACGGAGCATGAGCTGACGACGGACCCCCTTCAGATCCTCCTCGCCGCCCTGGCCGGCGTCGAGATCGCGAGCGCCGACCTCGGCTTCGGCACGCACTACTGGAACGTCGACCCCGCCTCGGGCACGAAACTGATTCAGCTGTTCTACGCGGCGCAGCAGATCTACATCCTCATCCAAGTCTTCGCCAAGGTCTCGATACTGCTATTCTTCAGCCGCATCTTCCCGGCGCGCTGGTTTCAGCTCACCGTTCGCTACTTCATCGGCTTCCTATTCTTGCACGGGCTGATCTTCCTGCTGGTCATCATCTTTCAGTGCACGCCCATATCGTCCATCTGGGACCGGAGTCTTGCGGACCGGAAGTGTTTGGATGTCACGGCCATCGGATACGCGGGGGCCGTGACTAGTATCGTCGAGGATCTCGTTATTTTGGTGTTGCCGATTCCCGAGCTGGTCAAGCTGCAGCTTAATATCAGGAAGAAGATTGCACTTGGCTTGATGTTTAGCTTGGGCTCCTTGTAAGTTGTTCATCTGCCTTGCGCGGTTCCGATGAGTGTCGTCCGGGTACGAACTTGGGATATCAGAGCTGACCCCTGACTCAAGCGCGTGTATCACGACCATGGTCCGGCTCAAGTACCTCATCACCTTCTCCAGCAGCTTCGACACCACCTGGGACAACGTCGACATCGTCATCTGGTCAATTATCGAGGAGTTCTGCGCCATCCTCTGCGCGAGTCTACCTGCCCTGCGACCACTATTACAAAAGGTCCCGCGCCTGTTCACCACCCAGAGGCCCACGGTCAAGACGATCAGCACGTCGCCGTCGCGGCGCTCCATGCTGAACAACCACGGCAAAGACAAGTTCCACGAGATCCCCGAGCCGCCAGACATGACCGACGTCTCGCCTCCGACGCCGATAGATATCGCCGACGAGATGGCCGCCAAGGCCGACGGGAAGCGGCAATTCCTCATCACGCGGGGCACGGAGATCGATCCGCGAAAGGACGTGGAGCTGCAGCGCGTCAAGTCACCCAAGAACTGGCAGAAGAACCTGAATGGGCGGGTATAGTCCTGTTCCACTTGGAATGAGACTTGCGACGTTCACTGAATTACGATTACATGTATTACTATCCTTATCATTGTGCTTATTAGCCCTGGAGTTTCACGGGACTTGCAAGCGACGGCGAAAACACGGTGGGCATGTTTGGCCGGAAAACCGGCTACGGTGGAAATACCAACTTTGTGAGCGATTACAGCATACGATATGGGGATCGTTTCAGCGCACAATACGAAATACAAAGAGGAATACAAAGAAGTTTCAGACAAATTCCCCTGGGCCGACTGTAGGATACAATCAAGTCCAATTTGGAATCGGAGCGTCAATCAGCAGTCTGCTCTTTATGATGGACAACGGCTTTTGCTGTAGACTCCATTTTACCGTCATGGCACTCTAGGACGTTAAGCAGAAGGACTCAGGCAGTCAGTTGAGATTATGTGAGTTATGAAAAACGCCCACGAATTGCATGAGTTTCAACCAACTAGTGATTGAGGCAATTATCAAGGGAGATCTTATTCCCCACCCCCTCTTCTAGTATTCAACACCCCCCTATGTGGCTTAGCTCTCTAATTACCGGCCTCTCATAGGCCCCTCTACTATACGACAATGACGGACGACGATGACGGACGACGATGACGGACAACGATGACGGACGACGACAGCAACAACAACGACGACGACGACGACAACGACAATAATAATAAAAAATTGACTGACTGACGCCTAGCTACATAGTTGTGGCTGGAGGGGGTGTTGGATACTAGAGGAGGGGGTGACGAATAAGATATCCCATCATCAACTGTTTTCAATTGCCGCCATTGAAGATGTGGGGGGAAGGCTCTTCCCGACCAGATGATGCTTCAATATAGCGCACCTAACTGATACCGCGACTTCCAAGTTCCACTATGTTCCCTCCAGATACCCATACTCAAGATATCGGGCTCTCTCACCGACTCAGGACTAGCAGTAGAGCCTGATTAGCCCCCTTGGCGCTCTTGACAGTTCCAATTGACCAATAAAAGCCCCTCTGGTATCATGAAAGAGGCCCTGATGTCCAGGATATGGGTTCCACTGGGAAATGAAGTTGCGGGGCCCCGGAATCGGCCTCACGACAAGAAACAAACAAAACCGGAGTTCTTCGCTTTCGCCATTCCCTAGTCGGCGGAAACATCCATCGTATCCCCCAATCCCACCGGCAGTCAATATGGTGAAACTCTCCGCCTCCGCGCTGCTGTCCGCAGCCCTCGGCTCCGTCGGAGCTCAGCTCACCGCCGACTCCCCCCTCGCCTACGGCAACATCACTTCCCTGCTCGATACCATCCTCGCCCGCGGGCACATCAACGTCGGCACAACGGGCGACTACAAGCCCTTTACCTACCTGGTCACGAACCAAACCACCCTGCCCGACGCGTCGTCCATCAACACGACCTACATCGGCGCCGACATCGACGCAGCGCAGTCCCTCTCCAACGCCCTGGGCCTGCCCAACCCGCCGCGCCTCGTACGCACAGCATGGGCCAACATCACGAACGACCTGGCCGCGGGGCGCTTCGACATCGCCATGGGCGGCGTCAGCCTCACCCTCGCGCGCGCGAGGACGGCCTTCTTCTCGACGCCCGTCCTGCGCGTGGGCAAGACGGCGTGCGTCCGGTGCGCGGACGCCGCCAAGTACCCTGACCTCGCGTCCCTCGACCAGCCGGGTGTGAAGGTGGCGGTGAACCCGGGCGGCACGAATGAGGCTTTTGACCGGGCGAATCTCAAGTCTGCTACGATTGTCCTCGTCGAGGACAACAACGCCGTGTACCAGGCCGTCCTGGATGGACAGGCGGACGCGATGATCTCGGACAGGATCGAGGTCGAGCTGCAGGCGCGCATCCACGCCGGGGAGCTGTGCATCGCCAACGCGGAACCGTTCAACTTCGAGGAGCTTGGGTACGCTGTGCCCCGGGACATCGTTTGGAAGCATTTCGTCGATGCCTGGGTTCACGTCCAGCTCGGCAGCGGTGCGTGGAACACAACCCTGGAGAAGTGGCTGGATTACAAGTGGCCGATCGTATAAGACGGCATCACGCACTGGGAACTTTTCCAACCTGGGGAGATCTCAAAGGTGTCACGATGGCGTGAGTTTGAAAATATGTAATGCCAAGCACATTTACCTGTTCATATTACCCCCGAACAGTAATAATCAAGATATTACAAAGACAGCCCGAGGAGCTCTTGTCAATCTCGTTTTTTCGCCCGATACCCCTTCGTGCAAAACACCAACTCCAGAACAGCGACCCAGATCTCAAACACGTGCCTCATCAGCCTTTTCTTCCTGCTTTCTCTTGCCCTTTGAGGGTCTCCGGTAGCTTTCCCTCCAGGCCGGCGGCCGCCGACTTGACCTTGTCCGCCGCCTTGGCCGCCATCGAGGGCATCGTGTTCGCGTCCCCGCTGTGTCTCTGCGGGTGCATAGAGGGTTCGAATTAGCCCGCGAGAGCCATTGTGGTGTTCTTTACCGGCTTATACTTACCCTCTCCTCCTCAACCTCGGCGTCGTGAATGAAAACGTGTCCGGCCTCGACAGCGTCGTCCGAGAGGCCGTGCTGCTTCAGGCCGTGGTCCTTTCTGTTCGACATCTTCGATGACTGCGACTAAAAGTTTTCGAATTCGGTAGATGTGTAGCTTGCTTAGATAGACTGAACGACCTAAATTGTACACGCATTTTCAGAATAGAGCTCCAGAGCCTGGCTGGCCGGGGAAGCTGTTCCCTATATGTTCTCATTGAGTTTCCCAACCCCCGCCGACATGTGACGTCCCCAGCGTCATCAGATCACCAAATTGAGGGGTCTTCAGGGCGAACGAGAAAGTCTCCGGGCCACCATCTCGCGAGGGCACGGTGTGCAACCCCGCATCGATGATGACCTCTCAGTCGCTGGTGCCAGGATCTCCAGACGTTCACAGTCACATCTCCACGAAACCAAAGGCGGGGTTGGAACCATGACGGTGCGGTCCAGACCGGGCGGGAGGAGAATGTTCCAATGGGCGCGATTTGGATGCCTAATCATCGGTGCGGGTGGCTTGGTGAGATTGATGACGGGAATGAGGAGAAGGTTGAGATGATTGGTAGGGTCAAGAACGAGTGGCACAGCTTCTTTGCTCTGTTGAGAGGGAGAGAAAGTTGTAAGACTGTTCGGGAATATGGTGTATAAGTTGAAAATGATACCAATATATCAAGCTGTAAGCCAGACGAAATGACATCGATCTTACCCAACGTCAAACTACCGCCAAAGGGTAAATATACGTGCCTTCACCATAATAGGTTCGCTGGTTCAGCTTCATACGCCGATCTGAAAATTAGTATCTTTGAATTTCCTCTTGTTTGCTCTCTTCAGTCTCATTGACAGTTACAGTCTTAGCTGGAGTCTTTATGTTCTGACACCTTCGCTTCGATCATGGACGAGATCTCTCTATGGCCCAAAACCATGGCAAGACCAAGCGCCGTCAGGGGCGTCTGCAGGACGACGAGTCGGCCCTCCTCCCAGCCTCTTCGACTTGGTTTTCCGAGCCTGACGTAGCCGTAGCAGTCTCCAGAGACGTCGCAGCCGGCATCCAGTAGCCTGCCCACGCAGCCCGCATGCCCGTTCCCGACGGCGACGTGTATCGGCTGGCAGAAGACCTTAAGGCCGTGGACCGTCGCGGGTCTGTTTACGTCCGTCCCGTTGAAGCGAGAGTCCGGCAACGGTCTCAAGAGCTCATTCACGCACCGTTCGTGCCCATATAAACAACCCAGGTCCAGCGGCGTCAGTCCGTCGATGCCGGCACCCTTGTTCGGGTCCGCGCCCAGATCGAGCAGGGACCTCACTGCCGCGGCGTGTCCGGCCATCACCGCTGCATGGACCGGCGTTCGGCCGATAAAGTCTGCGAAGTCTACCATTGTGTTATGAGGCATGAGCTTCCACCACGGCCACTTGTCCAACTCCCCGGCGTCCGCTTTCGTCACGGCACAGTGCAACGCGACCTCACCACGAGCGTTGGCATGCGCCCAGGCGTGGGGCTCGTTCAGCCGGAGGAGCTCGAACAGCTTCACGGCGATCGGGTCGTTGGCCCATTCGGGCCGGCCGTGGGCGGCGAGGAGGTGCAGGACGGACTCCCCCCCTCGCGTCAGGAAGCTCTTCCAGGGTGCATCACTTGTAACCGTGTGGTCAGCCGTAGCGACCAGCTCGCAGGCGATATCAAACCGACCCTGGAGCACCGCCAGGTGCAGCGGCATCAGGCCGCTGTTGGTGTAGACTCGCACGTCCGCGCCGAATTGGACAAGCCTTTTGACGGCACCCATGGCCCCTAGAGCCGCGGCGCAGTGGATAATCCTGCACCCATCGAGCTCATCAAACTTCGCGTCGATCTCGTCGTCCAGCTTATCAATCGTCGCGTCGATCGCGTCGACGAGGTTCCTGCTCGGCGTGGTTGCTAAGTTGACGGTCGCAAAGTCTTCAGCTTCCAGGGCCTTGATCAGGTGAGAGTACGGCCTGTCGTCCGATATCGTAACGTTATTGAGTTGTAGTTCTATGTGCTTCATGATGTCCCCCGAGTAAGTCGTTCTGACTCTGGGAGAGAAGACCGATGTCCATGCCGCTGTATACAGGTATATACCCTGATTAGAGGTATCTTCGTAGGAGAACTGACGGGTCGTCTGGCCAATTCTATCCGATAGTACCTGAAGCTTCTCTCTCACAGCCGGCATCTCGTACGTCGCCATGCTCGGTGACACATGTAGCAACGACTGATCGGTGGCTCGGTAGGTCGAGGCGTCAAAGACCTCGAGCTGGATGAAGCGTCGCCCGCGCCTCTCTGTCTCTGTGTCGATTACTGCCACTGGCTGCAGCACCTGGACTCCGGACTGAGGTGTCGACTCCGAGGAGGCGGGGATCGAGGGACACTTGCTGTAGACGTGTTGGATCAGCGATCCTGGTCCAGCATAGAGGTGCTTTTCGTAGCACACCTCCCATCGCCGCCCGACACGGCGCAGACCGACCGTAACATCGAGAAACGACCGCTCTGTGTCCCCCTCAGACCCGAAGCGCAGTGCCACTATCGTGTCCCCGGACCTAGTGTCTTTAGTCCTCACAACCGACAAGGCAGCGTCCCACCGCTCCGGGGGGTAGGCGTCGACGACCGAGTAGTACAATCGTGGCAGAGTACCGTATCGTCCATTGTGCGGCTGCTGTCCTTTCCTCACGGCCAACTCTGGCAGCGCCTCGAAGGGGGTCTGTCTAACGTATACAGTCTGGTAAGTTCCGTGGGCGTCCTCGTCGAAGAAGTGGGCAGAATGGGATCCAACAACCGGGATCAGTCTAATGCAGCCATCGGGGGAGGCCGGCTTCTCGTGGGGGAGGGGCCTGGAAGCTTCATCCGGCGAAGCCACCCGGGCAAACTGATCGCCCCACAAACGCCTCAGAACGATGACGGGGCTCCAGTCCTTGACCGAACCATGTGGCCTCCCGACAACGCAGTCCAGCAGGGCATAGTACGCGTCATCTCGTGATCCGCACGGCACGAGCATCATGCTGGTCCTCAGTCCCTGGTTGGTGATGCTGACGGGCGCGCTCTCTTGGGACTGGGAAGGGGGTAGCGGACGAACATGGTCGAAATATACGTCCGAGAATAGCCGAGGGGAAGAAGCGAGCAGCCCATGGAGAGCATCGGGGTCGGGGTTCTCTGTTGCTGGTAAAGCCCATAGGAACAAGGATTGATCATCGGTTTCTTTAAGAATCTCCTCCTGGAGCCTGACGAAGGCCCGTTCTCCCTCGCCGTAGAGAAGGGGCATATTGACGTTGAACAGGCCAAGGAGACAGTACGCCATGTCTTCCGGACGTGTCGTCTCTCGGCGAGCCGCCCACCTCATGCGGGTTGCCACACTAATATCGCCAGGCGACGTTGTGCCGAGAAGGACGTGCTGGTCGATGCCGGTGATATCAGCTAAGGCTACGCAAAACCCCCGGCTGTTCAGCGACGGCTCTTTGGCCTTGATGTACGACCAGTCTCCAGCGTAGAACCTCACGACCGTCGGGGCGACGAGTTCCTGCAGGGTCCAGCCCCTCGAAAACCATCGGCTGCGGCGGAAGCTCGATGCGGCGGCCGGGTCGACGTCCGAGAGATAGGCGATGCAGTATTGTGCGTTGCGATACCAGCGGTACATCGAGTTGATCGACTCGGACAACTCCGCGCTGCTAGTCTTGTCGATGCAGCACGTGTCAACCCACAGGAAATGGAGCCCATCTTCTCGTGCAACTTTGGCCGCATTCTCAATCTTTGCGTAGCCCTGGGTGGCGAGGACCTGCTGCCTGGCTGCGACGGCGTCTGGCGCCGTCGGCAACTGCTTCTGGAGATCTCGGAAGCTCGCAAAAGTTACCTCGTCGCTGCCCCAGGTGTGGGATAGGATGGCGTAGTCTTCCTGAGGGTCACCATGGAACTCAACGAGCTTGAGAGACGTAGTGTGGATGAGCCACATCGTCGCAACTGCGATTGCCGGGCTCGCTCGCGAGCGAGGGTGCTGGTTTCGAGGGTGAGTGATTGTAAAGTGTCATCAATGAACGTAAGAAAAAGAGTGAAGTCGATGCCAAGCTTGGCGAAAAGAGAGGGAACATCGTACTCACTTCGCGCGGGATATTGGGATGGTAGAGATGAAGATTTCAGACATAGAAACTTGAAGTAGTTTGAGAGGCAAAGAGCCAAGGAGAGGGAAAACCCCATCCGGCACGTCTTGATCGTGCCTTTTTATCTCGGCTAGGCCCACAGAGAAGCGCTGCTGATTTGTTGGAGTCGGTTGCATAAGCATGCTGACGGCGCTTACAGGGCCTTGACTGGGAACGCATTGTTGGTTGTTGATGCTGAAGGATTGGCGATGACTTGGGATTGAATATTCAATTCTGTAAAAATTAGCCAGCCAATTCGGGGTTAAGCTGGTTCTTATCAGTTTGAACAGTGTAAAGTCGGTATCAATAGAGTCGTAAAGACAGGAAGGAATCTGTTCGTAGATCGATTAACTCAAAGGCACCGAGGAAACCTCAAAACAACGTAGATACAGTAGGCATGCCTATACCTAGTTTCCCATACCTTGGTAGTCTCTTCACAAGGACTGCGTAGTGTCAACTCGATTGCGCGCCAATGGCCACTAGGATATGAAATGAACGAAACTGAGAGCACATTAAATCAATTAGAGATTAAACTTAGAAGCTAAGGTTACGAATATTTGAGATGACAAGAACAGCACCCAACTCCCCCCGAACACCGACCCGGCGCCGCTCTCGCCAGGCGACACGCTTTTGGTTGCGGACTCATCCTTGGACCTTACCGGGTCCTCCCCGACCGGCTGCTCGATCCATTCCTCAGGAATCTGGGTGATGAAGTCGTACCAATAGTCTCCCATGGTGCGGTACCCCTCGTCGGACGGGTGAATGCAGTCGTTCCGCAGCACCGCGTCCCCGAGGGCCGCAAAGTCGACCGCGAGCACGTGCTTCCCCTTACTCCGCCTCTCCTCGACGACGTCCGGGATGAGCTCCTGGAACTCCTCCGTCTGGGGCCGCTGGTTCGGGTCGCACGTGTTGATGATCTTCGCGACGAGCACCGTGGCGTCCGGGCAGGCGGTCATCATCTGGTCGATGAGGGCGCCGAGCCTCTCGGCGGCGCCCTTGGGGTCGTTGCCCTCCTTTGAGATGCCCGAGTTCGGGTTCATGTCGTTGGTGCCGGCGTGGAGGAGGATGATGTTCGGGCGCTGCTCGAGGGAGGGGCCGACGTTGTCGGCCATGTACTTGATCGTCATTCCGGACCAGGCGGCCTGTGGTGAATGAGCCTTGTTGGATCTAGATAGACGGAGGCGTTGAAACTTACGTAGTATGGGTCGGTCATGTTGCCCCCGGACACGGTGCCTGCGAAGACGACTTCATTGGCTGTACGGTATTAGACAAGGTTTCTTTCTATGGATTGACTTGCGGGTTGGATCCTCACCCGCTAAATTCTCCTGCAGCTTCAGCCGGTAGCCGCTGTCATCGGAGCTCAGGAAGCCGACGGTGACGGAGTCGCCGACCGGCAGAATGCGCAGCTTCACGCCCTCCTTGATTACTTGTCCCGGGGCGGTGCCGTTATACTCCAGGGAATCGGCGGCGACGGCCAACGGGAGCAAGAGGGTGGCGGCGACGGAGAACCTCATGTTGACGGCGGCCCGGTTAGAGGAGGAAGGTTGGGATTAGGAGGGGGAGGAGGAGAAGAAGAGATGGAGGGAGGCCATCACGAGAGCCTTGGACTGCGGCACGAGGGAGGGTGGCGTGCGCTCATATACGACGAGCTGCATGCAGGAAGGAATAAGCTGACCACCGTGGGGGCTCAACACCACACACCAGGAGCCGCCGAGGCGGACGGCTGCCGCTCTTTTCCTGGGGGCGCCTGTCGTGATCCATCCCGATGGATAGGGTCTCTGTTCCTCACGGCAGCAGCTCCGCCTCTCCGAACCAACGCATCGAACATGCAAATTTAACATGGTCAATGCTAGTGTAGAAAACGGATCCCGTAAAAGGGACTTCGGTGCTGTTGGAAGACGCGGAAAATGAAAAGAAAACTGGGTGCCGAAAGACGATTCTCTCAGGCTCCACTGATCCGCCAAGGAAAAGGCCTGTCCAGAATGGGAATCCCGGGTCTTCCAACACCACCGATAATGACATGTTCGTCCCGTGGTCCGGCCAAGGCTGTTGGAGGGACTTTTCTTTGCCCGGCCAAGATGATCAGTGTCGCCCACAGTCACGGTGACAATGGGTGCGACGTGGGCTGTCGGCAGTTCGCCAAGGTGGCCGGGCTCATGCGCCCAACGTGCCTATGAGGCACAGCAGTCCTTCTCAATCTGCCTGATGGATACGATGCCTGTGGGATTGAGATGGAAGACGGGATGGAGACCGTGAAGCTGTATCGAATTCCCCTTTTCCTCATCTTCTCAAACAACGAGCCAGCCCCTGCGAACGCATTTTCTGTGCGTTGCAGCTGCCACAATGAGACCGACTACGAATGTGGTCACTAACCTTACTTACTAAACCACTACACGCAGTTCAACAGTACTTCAATTTTGCGCTGTCAATAGTTCATCACGAATGGTCAGGCGTAGATCGCGCAGTTGCGCATAGTTTTAATTCCTTACAGGCGCAATTGCGCGTAGAGGCACGGCTTCAATTGCGCGCAGTTGCGCATAGGGTCTCGTCACGATACAATATGAGCGCATGAACCCCCCGGCACGAGATGGAAATGCGGTGGACAATGGCGCTACAGGACGACCCCGGTTTACTCGGGGTTTTTCTTTCAGTCCTCGCCCCTTATTCCCGTCGAAACCCGTCCTTCACTGTTGCTGCCTCTCCCTTTTTTTTTTCTTCTTCTTCTCTCTCGTATTGCGTTGGTTATGCGGCTTAGCCTCTAGGCAACAGGCACAAACCATGTTCAGCAAGGAGATGCCGAGAAAAAGGGGCAGTGACCGAATCCTCCAAATCCCTTGATGGTTGTCGTATGGCTAACAATGATCACTGTAACAAATGTTTTTCGAGGCTTGACATCATAACTTGGCGACCACTTGCTATCCAAACACAGATCTGCTGGTCCAAGCTACCCATTGACGCAGAGGGAAATCTGACGTCGGCCCAAGAGCCCTGTTGCAGTGATCATCACAAGCTCATCGCCTCCAGTGTCTGCAGCCCGAACCCCGGCACCGATCCCCGCTAAGCAGGTGCCCGCCGCCGTCACCGGCACCCGTTAGCCGGGCTTACCGGCGTTCTGACGTCAATCCATCATCCGGGAGATCGGCCGTCATTTCGACATCACTTCAGACGACAGCTTTCAACGTCCCATACTCTGGACAGAAACTAGACAGTCGGTTTCATGCCCGCAATACGTGGTAGATGGGGGTTTTATCAACTTCGTCTAGGCCGTTTCAATATGAATCGCTGTTGGTATCGTAACTATATATCGCAGAGACATTTTATCAACAGACTTCTACTCGATTCAACCCTGGATAATGTCCAGACCTTCGTTCGTAACAAGCTGATTCCGCTGAAGCATCAAAATCAAGTATCAAAATCACAAATAGCACGTCACCATTACGTGGCATCACTTAAGACATTCCCATAGTTGTTCTGGGTCTGGGGATCGGGACACGGAACGATCCTGGCATACCAGCTCACTTTGGAAGATTTGCGCAAGGTTGAATCGAGTCCCTCTGGATTGAATGGATCAAAGAAACACCTACCGTGTTCGCCCTGGCTTACCTACCTGAACGCCAACTTGCAAACAACAAAGCGACATGCCATTACCTCAGCCCCTGTAGCCATTCAATGGCTACCCTCAAAAATGCACTTGTCACAACCCGGACAGTCTCCAGCGACCAGGATAGTCGACTCTCCATCGTCGCTTTTCTCTTCAGCAGACCGGCCGTTCGCCATATCGACAAGTTGGCGCGCAGCCAACGCCGCTGCTGCGATCGCCCGCAACTGTGTGACATGCGCCTCGCGACCCTCGAAAGCAGACAACAGCGCCGCGGCCCGGAACTTACACAGCCCACCAGTGCCGTCCTCACCTTGACACTCGCACGTAGCGCAGCACGTCCACGCGCTCTGGATCCGCCGCGTGCCGCGCGCAATAGCCCGCACTCCGCGGCGCCGGGTTGAGGCCACGTTGGGCCCGCTGTTAGCAATGGGGATCATGTCAGCGCGCGGCCCGCGAGCGCAAGCAGCGCACCGGACGCGGACGTTGGCGGCTTTGGCCATCGTTTCGCGGGACGCTTGACCGGAGAAGCAGACCTCGTGGATCTGGCCGGCGGTGGCGGCCTGGCGGTATTCCGGGCACAGGTTGGGCGTGCCGGAGAAGACGGGGATTTCGAAGAGGTGGCCGTCGGCGCGGTATCCGAGGGCCGTGCCTTGCTCACAGAGTAGGTGCAGAGGGGCGGGCGCGGGGATGAGACGGAGGAGGGGCAGGCGGAGGTTGTTCTCGTCTTGGGAGCACTCAATAGAGCAGCAGACAATGAGAATCTCGAGCTGACGACACATTTGGTTGTTATTCTTTTTGTCGGAGTTGATTTGATGGTCTGGCTTGAAGTTAGCGTTGGAGAGTTGGATCTGGATATACCTTGTTGTAAGTATGTGTTGGTTGAGACTGTTGACTTGTTGAGTTGTTTGATGATGATCCAGATACGGGCTTTGGGGTGGATGCTTGCCATCTCTTATACTCGAAGAAAAGCTCGACACGGCGAGAAGCAACTGGAGCTGTGAGGCAGTTGAGACTAAACGATAACAAAACCTCTCGTTACAAAGGAGACAAGAGGCACAATAGCTGGAGATTATAAAACAAAGCAAAACACAATACAGTTGTTCTGAACTCAGTGAATAGCAACGCTGTGCTCTCATCTCGAATAGGCATGGTGACAAAGAGAGGAGGAAATTGTTTGTTGGTTTCTTTTTGCCGCGGTGTGTCTGCATCGATACAATATGCTCCGGGCTTAGGCAATACAGCTTTCTTAGCCTGATAAGAGCCAGAAGCCTCGATAAAGAATTTCGTCCTTTGATTTCAACACAGGAGGGAGAACTCTGAGGACAATCGGTACGATCTCACACCCAGTCGAATGTGCTGCTGCACTATTGGAAAGATGCTGATCAGTGTTACTGGTACGGGCTGTTTTTTCTTACTCAGAATTTGAACAACCTTCAAGCTCCCGAAAGTCAGGCAATGAGCAGAACGCGACCTCAGCTCAACCTTCTGGCTCCCAACTGGCTCGGAATTGGGTTTATGGTCAAGCATATCAACGGATAGGGCTTAAAAATGTGAGACTATCTAAAATGCTAACAATCTGGACAGCAACCGAGCTCTCTGGAAAATACCATCAAATATATAGCGAACAAAGTCGCCCAGATAACTGACGGTTGCACCAAAGCTGCAGCACTGACCGACAATGCAGCAGAAATAACAGGTGCAACTTGCGACCCGAGTTTAAACCCACCAGTCCGCTTCTGAAACAAGCCGTCGGGGTCAACAGAAGCTCTCACCTTCTCGGCAAATGTCCTCGTCTCCGACTTCAGCCTGCCCCAGTAGTCCTGCCTAAAGTACCCGTCGTTCATGAACAGCGGCCTGTAAGCGTCCGGGAGCGTGCCGTCCTTCACGAAACCGTCGACCCGGTTCTTCATCCCGCTGTACAGCTTGAACATTGTGTCGTCGATCCTGGCGTCGTCGAACGGTAAGAGGTACGAGTAGTCAAACTCGAACACGAGTCGGTCGACGCTGTCGTCAATGTCCAGCAAGTCGCCCCCCTTATCTCTAGCGATCCTAGCCATGGACTTTGGCAGTGGCTGAAACGCCATCGACGCGATGACGCCGAGGACGTCGGAACGCGCCGATGACGTGTTGTGCCAGTGGTCGTAGTAAGCGCGCATCACTTTCTTTCCCACGGCCGCCGGGGGCAGCGGGGTCGTCTCAGTGGCAATGGTATAGACGCTGCCCTTGAGCACGAAGAGGTCGTTCGCCTTGAGAAGATCTGCGTAGGACCTGGTCTTGCAAGTGTTTATGGTCGGCCCGGCCTTCAGAAATCCGTCGAAGACGCCCAGCGGGGGCTGCGGCCCGTCGTAGAACAGGAAGATGACCCAGATGTTGACCGCGTTGAAGGCGGTCAGCTCCGACGTCGCGATGATGGCCGCCTTGGGATCTTTGTAGTTCTCGGTGAAGTCTCGGATAGCCGCGAGGATATCGTCCGTCTTGTCGTCGTCGAAGATCAGGTTGCCGCCCCAAATCTGGCGTTTCGCGTCGTCAGCGACAGTTCCTGAAACCGATTTTTCGGGCATGCTTTCTTACCTGGCCTATAGTGTACGCCTGCAGAACGAATCTCGTCACGATGCCGAATGCATTGCCGCCGCCTTTGATGGCTGCGAGGAGGTCTGGGTTGGAGGTTTTGGACGCAGTTACAATTGACCCATTTGCGAGAACCATTTCGGCCGATACGATGTTGTTGGCTGCCCAGCCATACTGGGTACTCAGAAAGCTTAGTCCGCCTATCGTCCAGGTAAGCCATTGTTCTGCTTGATAGGGTTCATAGAGCAGGATCCATACCTCCGAGCAAATAGCCACCGACGCCCACATTTCCGATGCGGCCGCCTACAACGGTGACGCCAGTGCCTTCGAGGGCGTCGTGCACATTTTCCCACTTGTTTCCAGGTCCCACGCTGACAGTGTTGCTGGCTCTGTCGTATTTGACCTCATTCAAGTTCTTGGTCGATATCAGCGGTCCGTCCTGCACGCTCGCGTAGAAGTTGTTCGGGTTGTGACCGCCGGACTTGATGGCAAACTGCTCGCTGCTGTTGCCCAGAATCTTGACGATGGCCGAAACCTCCTCGGCGTTCTTTGGGAAAAGGATGCAGCCCGGCTTGAGGTTGCCGCAGGCAGTTGACCTGTCCTCAATTCGTACTGGCTAAGCTTGAAGACTGGAGAATAGAGCAGAACGTACCAGTAGTTTTCCTGTTCCTGAGTATACTGTAAATCCAGTCCCTGGAAATGCTGGATCTGCGTAGACGCTGAACTCTGCCGGCAGGTTACAGAATCGGATCGGACGTGGGTCAGGAGGCTGAGGAACACGCAAACCAAGAAATGTCGAAGCATAGTAAAAGCCATATTTGCACAGACATGAGGCAGTCAAAAGGCTTGCCAGCTCTAAAAACCTAATACTGGTTGAGAAAACTTCAACGGATTTAAGGCCTACATGTATTTAACTCCCATGCGCCTATCTTAGTTTACGCCTTTACGTCTACCATCTACACTAAGACCTTTGGGGCCTGCGAAGGCGTGCATAATCAGACAACTTAACACTCAGCTCAGGCGTCAGATGACATGTTCTATGCATGATTTCGGTTCGTCTGACGAGCCATTTCCCTGTTCCTGGACAGTAGCTCTCCCACTCGTAGATCATGAAAAGCTGGTCCAGGATGGCATTCGAAGAGTGCAGGACCCGAACAAATAATTTTGGCGAGAAAGTCGCCAGCTCATCATCGGATACTCGGTCATATGGCTCGTAAATTCGTGTCGTTCGGATTTCAAAACACGTAGAACCAGGCTACAATCACTCCTCTTATAATGGAGATCCTAGGAGAGATCAGACCTTACATCCAACGATGCGCGATAGACGGAAGAAAGTATCTAGCCGAGGTAAAGAGGGTTTGAAAATCGCCAGTACATGGTAGTCACTGTTCACCCCGAGGCTGATCGTCAAATCATGTGTGTAAAAGACCATTCTTGATCGCGACTCGTGGTGGTCGCTTCTAAGATTGATTTACATGCCCGGCTCCGATTGAATGGAGCATCTCAGCTTGCTCCTTAACGGTCTGACGTCTCAACACATCTTCGGTTGACACGCCGAAACCTTTTCTCCTGTACTCCAAAGCAAGCGCCGCGGCCGAGACAGTATTACCCCAGAGGCTGAGAAAGGTATCATCCCGCTGTTGGAGGTCATCAAACTCTTCAGCCGCAATATCCAACACGTTGATCCATGCATCCTTCACAGCAGCCACAGCCAGGGCATCTGTCGTCCCCATCACATGCTTCTTCGCCTCCTCTGCCTCCGGACTCCCACCAGCGACTGGCAACAGCGGAGGCGAATTCCGATTTCCGACGTCGACATGCTGATTGGGAGACTGAGTAATCATCTGAAGGTGCCTCTCAAAGGCCCGAAGCATGACGCCCGCCATCTTGTCTGGGATGTTTTTCTTCGCGAACGCCATCATCACCCGAGTCTGCTCGCCGAACGGCTCCACGTGAATAATCACGTCCGCCCGGTCGCCAGGGTCCATGATCTCCGTGAACTTGACCGCAGGAGTAGCTTCAAGCCCACCTTCTCCTTCTTGGGGCGTTTCAATATCCAAGCCCTGGAAAATCAGCAGAGAAGAAAATCGCGTCCACTTCTTCCAGGGCGTGCACTTCTCCACAATTGTGTTCGCTCCGATGCTCTCGAAGCGCATCGAGGCAACGTGCTGGTCTTGCAGTTGCTCAACCAACTCCCCATATGTACAGCGTGACCTTCCTTCGTTGCAAGGGCTGAAGAGCCGCGCACGTGTTGGAATGTGCGAGGTACAAGACCCCATCACCTCCTGGGCGAACTCGACCGAGTGGTTGCGCCCCCATCCCGTCGAGCCGAAGACCACGTCATCCCTGCCTGTCAGCTCAGCGAGAGTCAGCGCCCAAGCAGCCTTGACGATCGTGGCTCTGGTACTCCGAATCGAGTAGCTGATGCCGCTGGCTTGAGTTAACGTGAAACCCGGGTCTAGGAGTTTTGTCTCCACCATTTGGACGAGTACACCGTCGACAAAGTCCAAGCCAAGGCATACGTGTCCGGCACGGGACTTTGGGGCCCCGATCTGTGGCATCTCAGCCCCTGCGAGTAGGGTACGCCAGTACTCCAAGCCCTCCTTGAACTCTACTGCTCGGGCGTGGTGGAGGTAAGCCGGGTAGCTGCCTTCGAGACTGCGCAGTTGTTGCCTGTTGAGAAGGGAGGTGATCTCTCGGCTCAGAATGGCTACGGAGTGGCCGTCGTACTGGGCTGCAGAGATGCGAATGACGAGTCGCTCAATCATCGTATTATCGCCTGTCGAGAGCAACCCGAAGGCTGTCTGAGGTTGAGACATATCGACGTCTCTGTGCTGCAGGTCGTCTTCCATGAGTGACTGTGTCGTTTTGCAGATATCTTCGACGTTGAGGTGGGTTTCGATGGGTGGCTGGAGATACTTCGAAACAACTTGGTAAAGACGTCGGCGATGAGCGACGAAGAATGTCCGTAATGTGCCATCTGGGATAGGTTAGTTTGGCTGACCAGGTAAACATAGCCCCAGAAAGCTAACTTACGTCTCGCCATGACACATTCGCATATTTCACGAACCGTTTCCTCAGTCTGAGGCATCTCAAAGTCGCACAACAGCCAGTTGATTCCGCGACGTTCCTCCTTGTAAGTGGAGAACGCAACACAAGACGCCTGCAAGTCGGTGGCTTGTGTCACGTCCTCGATTTCATCAACGGTGCGATTATATCCGCCGACCTTTGCTCGTATCTCAGTGACGGTTGTTTTGTCGATTGAATCGAATGGCTTGTACTTGTTTGTGGTTTCGGGTGTCGTCTCGGAGTTCTCCAGAAACTCGGCAAGGTGGGCGAGGCGAGGTTTCTGCAAAATATCCTATGAATTGTAACGTCTGTCAGCACTAGCCTCTGTTCGGAACTGACTGCTACTGGGTGGTTGCTTACCGGCACTGAAAGACTCAAGCCAAGCTTCCTAGCCAGCGAAACTAGCTTGATTGCCTTCAGAGAGTCCCCACCTAGGGCAAAAAAGTCCGAGTCCCTGAAGATGGCTTCGGCGGAAAGGTTCAGCGAGCGGGCGAAGAGCTCTTGTGTCGTCTTTTCAAAACCACTGTGCACAGACTCCTGGCAAGTTTGCGCCGTTGCTCCCGAAAACATATCCAGTAGAGCTTTGTCTGCGTGTTTAGCCAAGGCCTGGAGAAACTTTCGGTCAAGCTTCCCCTGAATCGTGACAGGAAGCAACTTGAGCGGGAGAAACGTCTTGGGGATCGCAATCGGTTTCAAATACTTCGCGAGCTTGGCCCTCGTTTCCACAATGTTGATGGATGCAGACTCGTCTCTGTCAATCAGATCGAGAACCGAGTTGTACTGCTGGCGACTGCCAACTTTCGAAGCGTAAAAGGCAACCAGCGTTTTGAATCCCCTTTGATGTTTGTCTGAAATCTCAATTGCTTCGACAGCAAATGTGCAGTCGTTCCCGAGGACTTGGCTGAGAACGGAGACATTAGAGCGAGGAGTGTCAACCATCTTGATTGGCGACTTACCTGAGTCTGTGCTCGATCTCTCCGAGTTCGATGCGCTGCCCGTTCAGCTTGACTTGAGTATCGATCCTCCCAAATACCTCATACGACTGGTCTGGACGCTGGCGTACAAGATCGCCCGTCTTGTAAAGCCGACATAGCTGAGAACAGGTACCGACCGGGAGCCACCCAGGGTTCTCGATGAAACCTCTGGCGGTCTTCTCCGGCTCGTTCAAGTAGCCCCTGCTGAGCGTTGGTCCTTGGATAAGCAGCTCGCCCTTCGCCCCTACAGGCAACAGCTGGCCGTGGTTGTCGGGGTTGACAACCCACCCCCAACAAGCACCTTCCAGAGCGCGTCCAACATTGTTGGCTTGCGGTGACTGACGAGTGTACACGTTGTATGAGAAGGCACATGATGCTTCGGAAGGCCCGTAACCGTTGACCACATCCAACCCGGCACGTCCATGCTTGGTCCACTTCTCGACGATCTCGGGGCTGTTCGCCTCGCCGCAGAGGATGACAACTTTAAGAAGGGGCACTTCGACCGGGTCGAGGATCTGCGCGAGCGTAGCGGTGACGCCGAGGAAGTTGGCTTGTAGATCGTTGATGGCGCCCGCGAGACGGTTGATGCGGTCAAACTCGGTGGGTACACAGATCGTACCGCCAGCTATGAGTGTGCTGAGCACGTCGAAGTTGGTGGCGTCAAAGTTGTACGAGGCGAAGTGGAGGACGCGAGCATCGGAGCTGAGGAGTGCTGCCTTCTGCTGGGCTACGGCGTCGGTCACGTAGGCTCGGTGTTCCGTCATGACAGCCTGAAGATGGTTGGCATGTTAGCTTCCAGATGTTTGCCCAAGACTATGAATGGCTTCCAACCTTGGGGATGCCAGTTGATCCCGAGGTGAACACCAAGTAAGCCAGGTCTGAAGGTTGGGCTGGGGATTGGAACTCAGCATTGCTGTCTGATTTCTCCAGTGCCTCAAGCAAATCCTCATCCAAAACCAGAGGCTTACAGCCAATTTTGTTGACAAGCTGTTCCCGTTGTCGGCTAGTAACAATCAGCGGGACACTTGCGATAGACGCGCATTCTTGAAGGAAGTTGACTGGCGTCTCGGCACTGAATCCAACATAAGCTGCCCCTGCTTTGAGGATCGCAACGATGGCCAAAACCGCAAGAGAAGATTTGTCGAAGAGAATGGGTACAATGTCGCCCTTCTTGATTCCCGTATCTATCAGATACTTTGCCAGCTTGTTAGTGAGCGCCGAAAGCTGGGCATAGGTGAAGTTAGGGCCCTCAGTCGCAACAACGGCCTCCTTGTGGGGATTCCTCCGAGCGTGTTCATCGACATAATCGTGAACGCAGCGTTCGATCGAGGAAAGGTTGGAGGGACTCAAGTTGTGGAGCTTGTCGCGGTTTAGGGGCCCAATGATATCGAGTTCACAAAGACGCGTGTTGTGCTGACTGGTGACAAATCGGCTCACGATTGTTGTGAAGGTTTCCAGGAAGAGATCTGGCGAGGGCGATGGAAGCGACTCTGGCAAATCTGTTCCACACTGTTAGCGGCCGCAGGATGAAAGCTCGACCCAAACCTTCAGGTATCGGACGACACATAACGACACTAAGACTGACATACATCGCAAGGTGATATAGCCATGATTGCTGACTAGGAGGCGTATTCGACCTGGGATTGCACTGGTACAAGCATCGTCGAAGGTCTCTTCGTATCCGTATTGTATGGAAGAGTCGCCATCTAGAACGTCCGAGCCAGTACACGTGCTGATTGGTGTTTCGGGGTCGTTGTTGGAGCATGTATTAGCAAACCTCAGGCCTGAGATCGCCCCAAGTATCGAGCTATGCCCTTCAAACTCTCCAGAAACAGACAGTTCTTTGCCAGCATGGAGTAGCTTTGCTGAGACAGCAGACGCAGCAGTGTACACGCTCAGAGTATAGCACCATGCGGCGGTGAAGAAATTCTCCGCAGGAACTTTGTGCGTACTGCAAAATGAAACCACAGCTTCTTGCTTTTCTCCCAGAAGGGACGACTGGGTCAGGTACGGAGTCATGACTGCTTCCAAAGACACGAACGAAGAGGGTGATTCAGACTGAGAATGATTTTCGACCTCGGGGCTGGAGGATAAGCAACTGTTCATGTACCAAACCTTGATGCAAAATCCTCTGCAGGTGGTGACGATTTTCCTTATCAAAACCCCAGACTTCATCGTCGAAATGCCCACTAATCCTTCGTTCAGGGTAATACTCTACCCGCTTGTGCGTACGTGCACTTTTCACAGTCCTCGCTCCATATATTGCGAGATAAACCGCGAAAGGTTTGGCTTGGCTCCTTATTTTGGGTTAAGATCGCGCATCCCGAAAACAAGTGCCACCAAATCGTTTGCTTGGTCAATGCCGTACGCGTCGGGGTCAACGTCCGCGGCGTTAATGACTCGATACATAGATTATAGGTTACATCAATGAGTCCACGATCGGTCAAGCGTGAACGGTGGACACCCAGCAGCTTTCTAGAAGCAGTGAAAGATTGACGAGAACTTACACAAGCTTTGCCAAGCGATCTGGCAGACAGGGATATCCAGGAACCATACTTCTAGGACATGACTAACGTTCGCTCCGTACGCCCACATTCCATACATATTATCCAGTCGGCAGGATGAATCTCTAGTCATGAGTCCTGCTCCTCTGCCGAGTTCTCTCCTTCTTCCCCCATTGCCATGTCGCAGCAAAGCTTTCGGCCACGATGAGCCCATAGCTTTAAGAAGCAGGCCGAGCCGCTATCACGCCGTTAATTACCCAAGGAGAAAAGCAAAATCATGTGGCACTGAATATCTTTTCATATTCAAGAACCAGAAGACAGACTCAACACTGGCAAGGAGATTGCCGACTCAAACACTGGAATTGCCGGCTGCAAGTACCGCTTCGTGTCCCCATATCATGTGAAAGCGCCGAAATAAGACGTCTCCACGCAGCCACTCGAGATGAACGACAATCGCGCCCTGTGGTTCATGAAGGACGTTCCCACAATACCCTCAATTTCCTCCACATCCTCTTTATGAACCGCAGACCCCGCCGGAAAGCTCCGACTCACCGCATTTCTACTCGCAAGTGCGGGCTAATCTACATGGGAGCCGGTAGCACGAGCAATCATCTCTGTTCGCTGCTAGTCGCTATGATGTTCAACCGTGAAAGAGGCCACTTACCCCGTTTGGTGCAGAGATCCTATCAAATTTGAAGAGAATATTGCCTTCGATCACAACGGATGAAATGGAGTCTAGCGGCTAACGCCCGCAGCGTACACGGAGATCATACAACAAGGCCGGCATTGATTCAAGGCCGCGAAATTGTTCGCGCCCTTCTCGGGAACTATACCAAAATATAGCAGCACAACAAAAATTAGCGTTCTGGAATGGAACCTTCTTCAAGAGTTGGGGAATCTTCTCCCCTCACGGCGCAAAGAAGGCCTGGTTTCGGACACGATTCCGACAGTGGGTCCGCGTCTTGGCCGGACGCCGTGGTAGGCGCGGAGGTCAATCGCCCCGGGACTCTTTGGTTCACCCACTTCATCTGGATCAAGGATGACCTTACATGGTGCCTGCCTACGGAGAGTCTTGAATACTAGAGATGAGTTGTGGGGTCTGTGTACCGTGGCTACTGCTTCATTTCCGGCAGTATACACGGCTCTTTTGGTGAAGAAAGTAACATGTCTATTCACGCTTCTTCATCGTGTGCGAAGGTCGCTTATCTTGAAATCGTAACATTCCATCTTCCGAGGCCCTGAACTCCTTTGAAAGCACCCAGGCAGATATCAAAATACTTTCTCAAAGGTCGCATGTGCAAATGGGGCTGATCAGCTTGCAGCGAACGCCATCCTCCGTAAGAATCAGCTCCAGCTTTCTCATTTCCGAGTTTCCCCCTGCCCCGACGAACACTTGGATGTCTCTCTCACGCGCCCGGAGACAGAAGGACTCGATAGCTTCTCTCTTCCAGCGAACCCATCGTCCAAGAGACGGAAAGAGGGGCCCGTGAACAGGTATTATGTCGTCGCTGGGATGCGGATGGTCGTCGTCTGGCAGCTCGAGCCGATTCGAGCAAATCCTGAGCATTGATGAGTCCAGCGTGACCTCTCGGAGCCTGGGCAGTGAGAGCAGCGTGTCCATATCGACGTTGTACTCCTCGTTGAGAAACTCCCTGGGCAGGCCCTGTAAGCTCTCGAGGCACTGGACCAGATTGTTGTCCAGCTCCGTCGGCTGCAGCACAGCCTTTCTGAGACTGAGACAATCTTCAGGCATCCTGCACAAGATGGGGTTGAAGCGGTCGATATCCGGGTATACCCAGATGGGAGTCGTGTCTTGGATGGCGGGATTCCAGGCGAGAAGGCGGCGAAACTTGCGGTGGACCATTGCGCGGGTCCTGCTGCTCAGCTGGAGAGCGAGGCGCAGCATCCTGAATCTCTCCATCCTTCTCCCCTCCGTCCACATCGGGTTCGTGAATCTCTCGCTCACTTGGGCCGCCAGTTTGGACTCGGGCGTGCCGTCGGGAGACAGATAGAAGCAGAATTCCATGGGTTTTGTCGCGCACTCGGCGTGGAGAATCAGGGCGTCGACTATGTTCAGGAAAACCTCAAAGGGAACTGGCGAAGGACATGTTTGTGAGGATTCGGCTGGCATATGCTTCTGTTCCCCCGTTGCCGGGCGCGTAGCTAGCGTTTCCATCGCGATGTAGGTGTTGCAGCTGGGAATTCTGAGCGGGATACTGTGCTGGTCGCGAAATGAATTGTCAGTCGACTGAGGTCAAGGACTCAGCCGGAATTCGACGTGTTGTTTTTCTGCAGGCTTGAGGCTGAAAACATTTGTTGTTGGTTGGAAGTCCACTGTTTACCACCAGGCAGCCAGCCGGATATTGTGCAAACAAAGGTTGGCGGTCATGTAAGCATTGACATTGGAGGAGGCTGGTGCGGAAGAGCTTGGCGTCCGCCGTTTGTTGCGCTACCCGTTGGTTGCCGCAGAAAACAAAGCCCGGCTTCTTACACATGCTATTCTCAGACTAGACTTTGCCCACATATGGCAAAAACTAGAAGAATCTGGCTAGGAGAGCATTGGCGTCGTTCCGCCGTCTCGGGCTAAGCAGTGCCTGGATCCGAAGTCATTCCATTGATCTTAGCCGAAGAAATCACTTCCCCCGGATCATGGCAGGTACATGTGCCGGACTTGCCCCAAGGATAGAGAAAATCAGAAATACATAGCTATCTATGCGAATTCAGGATGGCTTTCATCGCAGAAATCACAAGACTATGTTTAGAAAGCAATTGTCTTCCCGTTATAAGTCGTTTAGTAGAATCATATCGGAATGACAACAACAAGAAGCCTGGCAGAATCTTAGTTAATTGCCGTTGATAAATATTTCCAAATCACAGCGACTTATTTTAGGTGCTTCGCATTATAATGAACAAGGAAAGATACTGCGACGAGTTGCATAATAAGATGTGGCAAAGTGTTGTCTTGTTGACTCCTTAAATACTATCACGGCCTACTAGATTGTATTAAATATCTTACTAAGTTTCTCTAGAATCACTACAGGCCGATTTCTTTATCTTAATATCAAAAATACGTTATATAGTTAATATATATTATAATATTTCTATAGTTTATATATATATTCTAGGTTCTACATAGGATAGTTTACTAGGTGAATTTTAACTATTATTAAAATAGTTAACGTAATTATTACAACAGCCATTACACTATTAGCCACTATAGCTACAGAGTAGCCTAAGCCTTATAGTACAAAGCTAAGCTAAGCCACTGGGGGTCACGTGTTACAGCTAGCCTTTTAATAGTAAGGTTTGTATTAATAGAAGCTAAGGTCTAATACTAATAATAGTACTACTAGTTACTAAAGGGATCTTAAGGGTTTAAGGTACTTAGGTGATTAGTCTAAGTATTTAATAAGAGGGTTATAGTAGTTACGACTAAAGGGCTAAAAGAATTTAAAAATTAATATAAGATTAATAGTTAAAGACCTATAAAAAAAAGGACTTAAGGGTACTTAAGTTCTATTTATATATAAGTCCCGTTTTTATAAATATATTCTTTTATTTTTAAAACTAATATTAAATATATTAATTTATTACTATAAACTACTCTTAGTATTATTAGTCCTATTCTAGAACCGCTTATTATATATTAGTTCTACTTATTATTATATAACTTATACTTTAGTTTTTTTACTCTATAGTATATTATACTAATATAAACTAATATTCCTTATTTAACTATTAAGTCCCTTATAGGGTTACTATTAAAGGTTTATTAACTAATAAGTTATAATATTAGCTTTTTTTAAAGGTTTTATTTTTAAAACTTTATTATAAGTAGGTTATTAGTTTTAGGTTAGGGATTTATAATTATACTTTTTTATTTATTATGGTATTAATACTATATTAAGTTACGTTTAAAAACTAAAATTATAATAAACTATAATAAAAAATTATAAAAGAGTTATACTTATTAAGTATATTAAGTTTTAATGAATTAATAGTAATATACTTTATATTTATTACTTTTATATAAAGGTTTTGTATTATTTTAGTAAAAAAGTTACTTATTATTATACTTATATTATAGTAAAAAAGCCTTATAATAGGGTCTTAGTAGTATCTACTTATAAGTGTTGTAGTTTTAGTAGAGGTAGTAGTAGTACTAATATTTTATAGTTTAAAAATTAAATTCCTAGTAGAAGGAGTAAGATAAAAATAAAAAGAAAGTAAGTAAGGAGCTTTTAGCTCTTTATTATAAGTTTAAGTATTTATAATTATAAATAATAAAAGTAATAAGTTACTTAAGTTATATTTAAAAGATCTAAAAAAAGGTTTATAAAAAGTAAATTAAGGCCTTTAAGTAGAGTATATAAAAGGTTTACTAGGAGGATAGTATTCTATTAAATAGTAATATATTATTAGTATTAAATACTTATAAATAGTTTATAGTAAGTAATTTTTAAGTAGTAGGTTTAAAAAATAAGCTATTATAGTTTTTTTTTAACTTTAGTAATAAGTTTATTAATTTAAGTCATTTACTTATTAGTACTTTTAGTACTATAGTAAAGGGTTTTTAATTTATTTTAAATTAAGTATTCTTAAGTAAAGAAATGTTTAATTTGTCCTTAGAAGTTTAGAATAGTTAAATTTTAGGTTATAGGTATATAATATATAATAGTCGTACTAGTTTTTTAGTATTTATAGTAGCTTATTATTCTTACTACTAAATTTAGTATTTTTATAGTTTATTTTGTACGTTTACTAGGTTTAAAATAAGTTTTTAAGTACTTCTTTTTATAACTATAGTTTCTTTACTTAATAAAATAATAAAGTTTTATACTATTTTATTAATTAATATAGTTAACAATTCTTTTAACTTTATAGTTTTATTTTAAGTTAACTTTAATATAGTTAATAGTATATAAACTTTATGGTACTAGTTTAAAAAGTAAAATATAAAAGACTAAGTAATATTTCATAGTATTTAGTAGTATAAATTTAAAGTTAATTTTTAAGATTTACTTAATAATCTTAAAGGGTTTAAGTTTTTTATAGTTTAACTTATTATTTAGTTATTTAGTTTTAATATTTTATTATATAAACTACGTACTATTTCTCTTTTTAAAGGATAGTTCTTTTATTTTTAAAGTATTAGTATATTTATATATGTGTTATTTAATAAATTCTAAGTTATATTAAAGTTATTTATTAATTTCCTTAATTTAGTTAATATAAGTAACTACTTTTACTACTATAAATCCTACTCTTAGTTCTTTATAGGTAGTTAGTTTAAACTTATAGTTAAAGTAAAAAGGTAAGTACTATTTACTTTCTTTTACTATACTATTATAAGTAAATTAAATTATTAGTAATAGGATTACTTAATTATTTTATTAGTAATTAATATAATATTTTAAGTATATTTTAAGAATTTAGTTAATTCTTTTTATTTACTTATCAGTTTAGGGGTAGAAGGTAGTAGATAGTTATAGTTTAAATTTAAGCTATAAAATTAAAAATTTCTAAGACTTTAAAGTAAACTACGTTTTTTTATTTAAAATAATATGTTTTAGTAAACTATATTAACTAGAAATATACTTATTAAAAATATATA
Source organism: Colletotrichum brevisporum (assembly GCA_030770045.1). NCBI lineage: Eukaryota > Fungi > Ascomycota > Sordariomycetes > Glomerellales > Glomerellaceae > Colletotrichum > Colletotrichum brevisporum. The sequence continues at coordinate 751,789 of JAUGSI010000002.1, forward strand.
TAAGCGGATTTACTATACTTACTTTAATTTATAGAATAAAGTATATATACTTAGTAAGTTAATTTACTATAATTAAAATACTATTAAACTATCTTTTAATAAGTAGTTCTTTTAATTATAATAACTTAATAATAAAATTAAAGGAAATTAATTACTATACTTTATTAAGTACTAAAAAAGGTTAGATTTTTTTATATAACTTATAGTATTTTAGTTTACTTTTAGTATAAATTTCGTAATTCTTAATAACCTTAGTTACTTATTTTTTAGTAACTCTATTACTATAGTACTATTAAATACGTTTTTATATTTTAGTAACTCTTTAATATTTATATACTTTAGTACTATAAATTATTTTAATTATTTTATTAGTTATTTATTTAAGTATACTAGTACTAATTTATTTAGTAATTATAAAGAAGTAAATAGCTAGTATAAGGTTTTTATTTAAATTCTTTTTAAGAATTACTTAAGTTTTGTTTAGAACTATTAATTCTAGGTTTAATTATTTACTAAAAGTATTTACCCTTTTGTTTTTTAATCCTTTTTTAAAAATAATATAGAAACTAAATTTTAAAAGGAATTTTAACTATTTAATTTATTATTTATTAAAATCTTTAGACGTAGTAAAGTATATAAGATTCTTATAATCTGTATGTACTATAACTTTATAGTTAGTTTCTAAAAGGTATAATTTTTATTTTTTAAATACTTTAATAATTACTATAAGTTTTTTATTATACATTTAATAGTTAAGCTCTAGTTTACTAAGCTTTTTTAAGTAAAAGGTATATAGGTATAGGCGCCCTTTTTTATTCTATTAACTAAAGTATTTATTAATAGTATAGTTTAATGTATTAGTTTCTACTTTAAATAGTAGATTTAGGTTAGGTATTATAAGTATTAATTTACTAAGGACCTAGTCCTTAATCGTCTAAAATACTACTTTTTTTTTTATTTATTTCTACTAAGCATTCTTTTTAATAAGATTTATAAGTATAAATATATTCTTTAAATATTTTTTAAAGAATTATTAATAAAAATTAATAAATCTAAAGAATAATTAAATATCCTTAATATTCTATAGTATTAACTAGTCTTTAACTATAGCGATTTTTTTATTTAATATTTTAATAACTCTAGGTATAATTATAATTCTAAAGTAGTTTACCTCTTATATATAGAACTTACTTTTTTTTATTTAATAAAGAGCTTAACCTTTTAAAGTTTCTAAAAAACTTAGTAAATTTATTACTTATATTCTTTAAGGGTTTTTAAAAGAATAAAAATATTATTAAAGTATATAATTATAAAACTACTAAGTTTCTTTTATAAAACGTAGTTAATTATGTTTTAAAATATTATAGGAATATTAGTAAGTCTAAAGGGTATAATAAAGTACTTAAAATATCCTTAGTAAAAGTAGAATATAGTCTTCTACTCTTCTTCTTTTTTAATTTTAATTAAGTTATAAACTCTTTTAAAGTTAAAAACTATAAATGAGTTAGTTTTATAAAGTAGGTTTTATAGTTTTAAAATAAGTAGTAGTAAGTATTAGTTTTTAATTATAATATTATTAAATTAATAGTAGTTAATATATAGTTATAGTTTACTATTCTTTTTTAATATAAATAGGATTAAGTATTCTATAGGTAATATTAATTCTTTAATATAATTTTTAACTAAGTATTTATTAATATATTTATTAAGTACTTTTATTTTTTATTAGTTTAATTAATAAGTTCTATTAAATAATAGTATTTATTCTTTTTTAATAGAGATTTTATAATTCAAAGCGCTATTTTTTAGTAGGTTTAGTTTTAGTATTAAAGTAAATAGCTTTTTATATACTTTATATTCTTTTAGAATAAATAGAAGTTAATCTTCGTTAGGGATTAATTCTTTTTATACTATAGTAAGGTACCTTTTCTATAGCGGCCTAGTAACTACTTTTTTAACCTTTAAATAAGTAATAAATTATAATATATATATTATTAGCTTTTCTTTGTATTAAGGTTTATTCAAAGCCGGTAGTTAACTGTGTCCTTTAGTAACTAAACTTCTTTTATAGTTCTAATAGAGGTAGCTAGCCTTTTAATCTATTTATAAATTTTTTTTTATAGTTATAGTATTTTTAAAATAATATTTTATTATTCTATATCTATAATATTAAAGTAGTAGTATATCTTTTAGTTATAGTAGCTTAAAGTAAGGAGCACAGTTTTACTATTAACAATACCTCTACTATACTATACTCCTTTTCCTTCTATATTATTAAATAAATAAAGATCCTTTTTTTTATTCTATAGTATTTATAGTTTATTTATAACTTATAGTAATATAAAGGTACCTTAAGTGCTACTATTAATTAGGACTTTAACCTATATTTTATTTACTATAATATTAAAGTAAAGGTGTTTTTTTCTACGTTTGTTTTTATAATTAAGTATATAAATCTTATTTTAGTTACTTATTATAATTCTTTTATAGTAAGTAAGTCTAGTTTTTTTACTACTTTAGCCTTTATTTAGTATATATTTTATTTTTATTAGAATACTTAACTACTCCTCCTTTTATTAGAGTACTTAACTACTCCTCCTGTTATAAGAGTATCCTTAATACTAATAACTAATAGGACAAAGCTAGTTTCTTTTTCTTTTTAAAGTTATTTCTTTTTAAGTATTTATACTTTAATAATATAGTAGACTTAATATTAGTTAATATAGTAATTTTACTAGTTTATATTATTAATATATAAGTACTTTATTAAAAAGCTTAAGTTTAGTCTAAACACTACTTCCTTAGGTCCTTTATATTCTTAAATAATCTATATATTAAGTTTATAACTAAAGTAGATATTTTTATATAGAGCGTCCTTCTTTTTGTTTAAAAGGAATTAAGAATTAAGTTTTTCTTTAAAGTACTCTTAATATTTATTATTAAAACATTATAACTAGAAAACGTCGTAATATTTCTTATATAGGGGTTTTAGCTATTTATAGTCTTTTAGTATACTAGTAAGTAGTTATCTTTTAGTTTTCCAAGTAGAGTTAGTTTTATAAAAACTAATTTATTATTTATTATTATTTAAAGAAATATATAATAAGTACTTACGTTCTTTCTTTTTTATTAGCAGTTCCTTTTTAAAGTCTAAGTACTAAGTATTAAATAGAGCCCCCTAAGTTACTTTATTCTAAGTATATTAATAAGCAACGTTATAAAGTTTATTTAAGTTATAAAGTATATTATTGTTTAGGGTTTGTTTTAGGAATACAGAGTCCAGTAGAACTTCCTTTACTTCTTTTTTATTATTATAGTAGAATTACTTTAATTGTTTAATATTACTACAAATAGTTATTCTTTTTACCCTTTTTATAACTAGTATTTAAAAATATTCTCTATAATCCTCCTCTAGGTCTATATTAATAGTATATTTTAATTTAGTAATTATAGTATTAAGTTATTTAATAATCTATTTATTCTTATACTTAACTTTTTTATTATTAACTACTTCTATAAAATTATAATTTACGTATTACAGGTTTATACTATTAAGTTATTCTCTAGCGTTTTAAAACAGCTTTTAGTATAGGGCTTAATAAAGGATAGTAAGTGTTTTTTTAAGCATATTAGTAACGTTATAGCTGGATCGGCTAGGGTCTTTAGGGTACTATTTTATATTTTCTTTACTATTTCTATAAATAGTATACTTATTACTATAGTATATAGTCTATAATAGTTTAGTATAGTCTTCTTTAAAAATAGTATTAAGTTATTTACCTTTTAACACTAGTTACTATTATTACCTTTTAGCTTAGTAATAGTTTTTAACTATATATCCTAACTTATTATAGTTATAGTACTTAAAGGTACGTCCCTTATTAGAGTTTTATTATTTAATAGCACTAAGGTCTATAGAGCCTATATAGTATTTATAAGTAGTACTTTATTATTAGTTATTTTATTTTAACTAGTTATTTTACTAAAGTTACTATTCTTAGTTATAGTACTAGAATTCTTATAGCTACTATTAGTACTTTTTACTAAAGTTAGTACTTAGTTATTATTTTTCTTTTTTATAGTGTTTTTTTTATAAATAGTTATTAATTTTAATTATAAGCTTAGTATACTAAAAGAAGTCCTTAAGTTAATTAATTTTAATAAACTCGTCCTTAACTTTATCCTTTAAGCCTTAGTAAAATATAAAGATCCTAAATTCCTTAGTAAAGTCTAACTATATACTAATATATTAGAATTTAGTAGTATAGTAAGTAGTGGACTTAGTTTATTTAAGTAAAGTAAGATTTTATTTAGTTAATTACTTTTAATTAGGGTTCTAAAATAGGGTTTAAAGGGAATATTTAAATTTCTTAAAGGTAAAGAATATATTTTTAACTTTAGTAGTATAGTTATTTAAAGTTTTAGTTTTAAAGAACTATTCCTAGAATAGTTTAATTTATTAAAAGGCGTGCTTATAAAGGAATATAGTAGTATAGATAATGTATTTAATATTATTCTTAAAGTTATTATAATAGAAGTTCTAGTAAGTCTTAACTTAAATTAAGAATCCTTTAAGTATTCTAAAGGTTTTCTTATAAATAATAAGTAAGTTAAGCTTAAGTCTTTTATATTTATTATAAATAAGTGTTTTAATAATATTAGCGGGTGTATAGAGGGTTTTATTCTAATTCTTAACTTTTTAAATATACTTATTAATTTATTAAATAGTTTACTAAAGTTCTTTTATAGTAGTAGAGCTTTTATTAAAAAGCTTTTAAAGTTACTTAATATTCTAATAAACTTATTTAAGTTATTTATTAGTATTATTATTACTAAATCCTTTTTTATTATTCTTTATACGTTATTTTTCTAGTTTTTAAGTAAAGTTATAAACTTACTTACTAAAGGACTTAAATAGAGTAAAAGTATTTTTAGTAGTTTTAAAAAAGAATATTATAAAATACTATTTATTAGTATTAAAAGTTATTAGTCTATTAAAAAGAACTAAAATTAAAAGTAAAAAGAAACAAAAGGCAGAATTAAACCTATAGCCTCTAGCTTTAATAAGCTAGACTCTAAGCTACTAGGTCAACTACTAATAATAGAATAAACTACTTTAAATATCTTTTATTAACCCCTTTAGAGTACTTGTGGCTAACTATAACCTTTATAGCTAACTACAGTACTTGTAATTAACTATAGTAAATACAACTAACTATATATAGAGCCTAAAGCTACTTAGTTAAACTATATATAATATACTAAACCCTAAAAAGGACTAGTACCTTAGAAGCTAGGCCTAAAGGGCAAGGCACTAGGCCTATAAAAAACAGGACTCCCTTTAGTTTATAGGGGTCTAGACTATTACTTTTTTAATAAATAAGTAATATAGTAAAACACTAATATAATACTATTACTACTATAATAATACTTTTACCTCTTTTATTTATATATTATATACTAAACCTATTTCTTTACCAACTCTATTAAGCCTAATACTACTATAAAAGTATTTAGTAATTTTAATACTAACTTTAATACTCTTATACTTATACTTATAGGTTATAAGTCCAGCTTATTAACTAACCTAACTTTTCTAACTAATTATAAAAGTTTATTTAGACCTAATTATTTAATAACTAACTTTATTTTAACTATAAAAAACTAAAATTTATAACTAATACTTATAAATTACCTATAATTTAAGTCTCTAAGTAACTAAGAAACCTAGTTTTTAAAAAATCCTTAAATTATCTAACTTTCCTTAATAAATCCTTAATAAATCCTTATATATACCTACTATAGTAAACGAATTTTTAAATAATATTTAATTAATATAACTTATATAGAGATTAAGATTATAGTAGCTCTTACTATCTAGCTTAACTAATAAAAGCTACTATATATTAATATTAATAACCCTAAAGTTATAAACTTTAAGTTTATTAACTATAATAAACTAACTAAAATAGTTAAAAAAGATATAGTAAGACTTTATAGTCTTAACTATCTATTTAAACTACTTAATTAGCTATATAATAAGTAGTTTACTTTTATTATTTTAAAGAAATAACCCTTAGGTTTTTAGGAGTTTACTTAGTTTTAATTATTTAAATAAAAAAGACTTTAAACTTATAAAATATAAATAGAATTACTGTTTTAAAGTTAAAAGGATAATTAAATTATTAAATATAGTCTTTAAGATTTTATATAGTACTAGCTAATAAAGATTTAGTAATAAATCTTATTAAACTACTAAATAATAAGAATAAAAATTTAAATAATAAAATATTAAGTTATATAAAACTTTTTTATAAAAATAGCTTTTTAAAAGTTATAAAAGATTTTAAAATAGCTTTAAAAGTTTAGAAAAGCTTAGAAAAACTATATTAACTAAAAGGATTTCTAAACGAGTTTTTTACTTATAAAGAGTTTTTTAATACTACTCTTAAAAACTTTAATACTTTTAAAGAATACCTTAATAAAGTTAAAGAGCTTATAAATAATTTAGCTTTAAATAACTTAGCTTTATTTAAATAAGTAATTATAACTTAGGTTTTAAATAGTTTAAACGACTCTTATAAGGGGTTTATAATTAATATAACTTAATTTTTAAAAAAAGACTTAAAAGTCTATACTATTAAGTCTTTATTTATTAATTTATTAAATATATTAAAAACAAAGAGTAATAATAACTCTATAAACTTCTTTATGTTTTAAATTAACTTTAAAAAAACTACTAAACCCTAGAAATAAATTAAAAGTTAATACTATAACTACTATAAAAAACCGGCTATATAGAGAATATTTATAGACTTTTATATTCTAATAAAGCTTTTAATTAGTTTAAAAGAATATTAAAAAATAACCTTTTTATAAATAATAAAGAGAAAAAAGAGTTAAAAAATAGAATAAAAGAAAATAATAAGTTAATATAGTTATTAATAACGATTTTAACTCTTTTAATTTATTAAAAGAAGTTATAGTTACTTTAGACTTAATTAATATTAACTTAGTAACTAAAAAGGACTTAGATTTTAATATAGAATTTAAAAATATAACTTAATAAAATAGTTAAATAAGGAACTTTTAGATTCTTCTACTTATAAAGGAAAATAACTGTTTTATTTAGACTTAGCTATAATAATCTATATAACTAATAACCTATTTTTATTTAATAATATTAAAACTATTAAAACAAAAGTTAATTAGAGTAAAGTAAACCGTCTTTTTACTTATAAAAAGGGTGATTTAACTACTATAATAAATAATACTCTTTATATTATAAGAGATATTTATTATATACTTGAACTAGGTATTAATCTTTTAAGTTAAGCTAAACTTACTAAAATAGGTATAGCCTTAATCTACTATAATAAGCCTATACTATATAATATGATTAAAAACAAAGTCCTTTTAGTAGGAATAAAGAAAAATAACCTTTACTTTTTTAACCTTAATATAAATAAGGAAGTAATTAATATAATAAAAGATACTATAAAAGAGTCTTAAAGTAAAGATTAAACCCTAGACTCTAATATTAATATAATAAAGCTATAGTATAACTAATTAAGCTATATAAACTAATAATCTTTACTTACTATTCTAGATTAAACTAAAATTACGTATAAGAGGGCTGTTGTAGAGGTATTTTATAAACTACTTTATAAGGCCTATTTAAAAGGAAAATTTACTAATACTATAAATAAAAAGTCTAGTAATTATATAAAAGACTACCCTTATTTATATAAAATTGCGTTAAACTTATATAGGCTAATTATACTTAAAATATATAATAATTATAAATAGTTTATACTATTTATAGATAAACAGACCCGTTTTATATAGGGTAAATTATTAAAAATAAAGGAATTTAAAGAGGCTTTTACTGCTTTTAAGGAATTTAAATCCTTAGTTGAAAATAATGAAAATAAGTATAAACTTAATTAATTTAATATAGATAGTAGTAAAGAATTTAATAATAAAAGAATAAAAACTATATATATAAAGAATAGTATAACTTATAATATAAAACCACTTTATATATATAAGTTTAATAGTATTATTAAAAGAATAATACGTAATATAATAAATAAAGTAAGGGCTATACTAATAAACACTAATATTAACTTTAAACTATAGAGAGAAGCTCTTTTAGTAGCTATATATTTATATAATAAAACCCTATATAAGTTAATAGTTTATAAAATACTATATAAAGCTAAGAATAATATAAAACCCTTTTTAAATTATATAAGGGTCTGGGGGAGTATTTATTACTATAAAAATAAAGACTCTAATATTAAAAAGTTTAATAATAAAGCTAAAAAGGGTATAATTCTTAACTATAGTAATAATACCTATAAAATATAGGATTTAAAAGAAAATAAAGCTCTTTAGTCTAGAGACGTTAAAGTATTTAAGAATACTTTTATAAAAAATACTAATAATAATAATTAAGAACTATTTATACTAAATAAAATAAATTATTTATAATTTAGTATAACTAAAAGTAAAAAATAATCTTAAAGTAATAGTTTTTTTAAAATAAACTTAAATTATAATAATATTAATAAAATTAATAATAATAATAATAATAATAACTTTCAATTAATTATAAAACTCTCCTATATAAATAAAGAGATTTAGGAAAGCTATAGATAAGTTAAAAATTTAAAATATGTACTATTTATAAAAAAAAAATAACCTATCTTTAAATATAATATCTACTATTAATAGTTTAAAGAATAAAATCTTTTATATACTAAGTATTAATAACTTAAATAAACCTACTATATATAAATAAGTTTTAGAGTTTAATAATTTATAAAACTGAATTTAAGTTATATATAAAGAATTAAATATATTAATTAAATTAAATACTTAAAGTATTATTAAAAAACTATAATTTATTAAACCTTTAGAAGGTAGATAGGTTTATAGAAAAAAGGCTAATAATAATATTAATACTAAAACTAAAAAACCTAATAAATATAAGGTTTATTAAGTAGTATAGGGTTATAATTAATATATAGGTATTAATTACTTAAAAACCTTTAGTACTACCTATAGGCTTAAATCCTATAGGCTATTATTCTTAATAGTTATATAAAATAATTAAGATATTAAATAATATAATATTACTAGTATATTTATACATACTAATATTAATAAAGAAATATACGTTTAATTACTTACTAGCTTTTTTAATAATAATAATAATAAATTAGTTTTTAATAAAAATTATAAAGATTTTAATAAAGGATTAGTTTATAAACTAAATAAAGTTTTATATAGTTTAAAATAAAGTCTTAAACTATAGTATAAGTATTTAAAAGATATATTTAAAAAAGAAGGCTTTAATATAATACTTTATAATAAAGTTATTTTTATATTTAATAAAAAAGGAGTTAAAGTTATTATGACTTATTATATAAATAACCTTTTAGTTATTACACCTAACTCTAAAATTATTAATAGTATAATTAATAATATCTCTAAAGAAATTAATATAAAACTACTAGAGGTACTTAAAACCTTTTTAGGAGTTAAAGTAGATATAAATAGAGAAAATAAAACCCTATTTCTATATTAAACTAAATATACTAAAAAACTACTAATTAAATATAATAAAACCTATTTATATAGGCATTTACTACTTATAAATAATAATATAAAATTAGTAGAAAATAAAGGTTAAGCTACTAAAAAAGAAACAAAACAATTCTAATAAGAAATAGACTCTTTAATATATTCTACCTTAAAGACTAGGCTAAATATAGCCTTTATAGTTAAATTATTAACTGATTATATAAGTAATTCTTTTAAAGAGTATTTTATTATTCTAAACTAGTTATAGGGATATATAAATAAATTCCCTAATTTAGGGATTTTATATAATTACTCTATTAAATTTAAAATAATAGGATTTTTAGACTTTAATTAGGCTAGAGATTTTAATAATAAAAAATTTACTACTAGCTATTTATTTTGCTTAGGATTTTATAATATAATTAGTTAAAATACTATAAAATAGAAAACAGTAGCTTTATTTACTTATAAAGCTAAATATATAGCTCTTACTAAAGGAATTAAAGAAGCTATATATTTATTTAACTTTTATAATTATATATTTAAATCTTTAGACTTTAAAAGTCTAAATAAACCTAAGATTCTTATAGATAATAAAGCAGCTTAAAAACTAGCTAAAAATCCTAAATTTTATAAAAAAGTTAAGTATATTAATATTAAATATCACTTTATAAGAAATACAATAATTAATAATAAAGCTTCACTATTCCACATATCTACTAAAGATAATTTAGCTAATGTTGTAACTAAGCCTATAGGTAAAATAATATTTAATAATTATATAACTACTTTAAGTATAGTAGACTATAAAGGTTTTTTATCTTCTTTTAAAAATAAAACTAAAACAAAAAAGAATATAAATCTATTAAAGGATAAGTTAAAAATAAAGAACTTATTATATTAAAAAGAAAAGGTTTTCTTTATTAATATATATTTTCTTCTATTTTTACTCTAAATATTTTCATTTAAAAAGAAAGGTTTTATAGAGTTTTTATATAAAAGTTTTTAATACTAAAGAAGTCTTTTAATACACTTTAAAAACGCTAAGATTTATAATAAAATTAAATTAATATATATCTTAAGGGGGGATATTAGTCTATTAAAAAGAACTAAAAATAAAAGTAAAAAAAGACAAAAGGCAGAATTAAACTTATAGCCTCTAGCTCTAATAAACTAGACTTTAAACTACTAAGTTAACTACTAATAGTAGAATAAACTAGTCTAAATGTCTCTTTTTAACCCCTTTAGGGTGCTTGTGGCTAACTATAACCCTTATAGCCGACTATAGCGCCTATAGTTAACTATAGTAAATACAGTTAACTATACACAGGGCCTAGAGCTACTTAGCTAAACTGTACGTAACGTACTAAACCCTAAAAGGACTAGTGCCTTAAAAGCTAGGCCTAAAGGGTAAGGTACTAGGCCTATAAAAGGCAGGGCTCCCCCTAGCTTATAGGGGTCTAAACTTCTACTTTCTTAACAAGCAAGTAATACAGTAAAACACTAATATAACACTATTACTACTACAACAATACTTCTACCTCTTTTATTTATATATTATACACTAAACCTATTCCTTTATTAACTCTATTAAGCCCAATATTACTATAGAAGTATTTAGTAATCTTAATACCGACCTTAATACCCTTATACTTGTACTTATAGTTAAGTTACTTATTAAACTAGAAAAAAGCAAGTTTTATATATAAAGGGTAGACTACTTTAGATTTATAATTATACTAAGTATTATTAAGATATTAAATAAAAAAATTACTATAGTTAAGGACTAGCTAATACCCTAAAATATTAAAAATATTTAATTATTTCTAAAATTTATTAACTTTTATTAATAATTCCTTAAAAGATACTTAGAAAATATTTTAGCTTTAATAGACTTTATTAAAAAACATACTAAATAGAAATAGATAAAAAAAGAAGAAATAGTATTTTAGAAGATTAAGAACTAGGTCCTTAGTAAACCTATACTTATAATACCTAATTTAAAATTACTATTTGAAGTTAAAACTAACGCCTTAGACTATACTATTAATAAATAACTTAGTTAGTGTAATAAGGAAGGACGCCTATACTTATGCGCCTTTTACTTAAAAAAACTTAGTAAACTAAAACTTAACTACTAAAATTATAATAAAGAATTAATAGCTATTATTAAAGTATTTAAGAAATAGAGACTATACTTCTTAGGAATAAATTATAAAGTTATAGTATATATAAATTATAAAAACCTTATATAATCTACTATATTTAAAAACCTTAATAAATAATAAATTAAATAGTTAGAATTCTTTTTAGAATTTAACTTTTAAATTATTTATAAAAAAGAATTAGAAAATAGAAGAGTAGATACTTTTAATTAACAATTAGACTTAGAATTAATAGTTCTAAATAAGACTTAAGTAATCTTTAAGGAGGATTTAGATAAAAACCTTATACTAGTTATTTATTTTTTTATAATTATTAAATAAATTAGTACTAGTATAACTAAATAAATAATTAATAAAATAATTAGAATAATTTATAGTATTAAAGTATATAGATACTAAAGAGTTATTAAAATATAGAAATGTATTTAATAATATTATAGTAATAAAGTTACTAAAGAATAAGTAACTAAAGCTATTAAGGACTATAAAGTTTATAATAAAAGTAAACTAAAATACTATAAGTTATTTAGAAAAATATAACTTTTTTAGTATTTAATAAAGTATAGTAATTAATTTTCCTTAATTTTATTATTAAATTACTATAATTAAAGGAACTATTTATTAGAAAATAGTTTAATAGTATTTTAGTTATAGTAAATTAACTTATTAAGTATATATATTTTATTTTATAGATTAAAGTAACTACTATAAAAGAGGTTATATATATTTTTAATAAGTATATTTTTAGTTAATATAGTTTATTAAAAATATTATATTTAATAGAGGAATATAGTTTATTTTAAAGTTTTACAAATTTCTAATTTTATAGCTTAAATTTAAACTATAACTATTTATTACCTTTTACTTTTAAACTAATAAATAAATAAAAAGAATTAATTAAATTTTTAAAATATACTTAAAATATTATATTAACTATTAATAAAATAATTAAGTTATTCTATTACTAATAACTTAATTCACTTATAATAGTATAATAGGAAAAAGTATATAGTACTTACTTTTTTACCTTAACTATAGATTCAAACTAACTACCTATAAAAAAGTATAAGTAAGACTTATAGTAGTTAAAGTAGTTATTTATATTAACTAAATTAAAAAAGTTTATAAGTAACTTTAATATAACTTAGAATTTATTAAATAATATATACGTAAATATACTAATACCTTAAGGTTAAAGGGACTATCCTTTAAAAAAGGAAATAGTGTATACTTTATATAATAAAATATTCAAACTAAATAACTAAGTAATAAGTTAAATTATAAAAAGCTTAAACCCTTTAAGATTATTAAAAAAGTTTTAAAAGTTAATTTTAAACTGGTACTACTAAATACTATAAAATATTACTTAGTTTTTTATATTTTACTTTTTAAACTAGTACTATAGAGTTTATATATAATAAACTATATTAAAGTTAATTCTAAATAAAATTATAAAGTTAAAAGGATTATTAACTATATTAATTAATAAGATAGTATAAAACTTTAATACTTTATTAAATAAGAAAACTATAATTATAAAGATAATACTGAAGAACTTATATTAAACTTTATAAATATATAAAATAAACTATAAAAATACTAAATATAGTAGTAGGAAAGGTAATGTACTTTAGTTACTAAAATACTAGTTAATAAGTTATATATTATATATCTATAACTTAAAATTTAACTAATTAAACCTTTAAAAATGAATTAAATATTTTTTTACTTAAGAATACTTAACTTAGAATAAGTTAAGGACCCTTTATAGTAGCTTTAGAAGTTTCTTCTAGTAAGAAACTAGGGGTACTAGGATTCTAGTTTATTAATACTTTATTAAAATTAATTATACTAAAAGTACTAATAAATTAGGCTTTTTAGATAGTTTTAAAAGAACTTATAGACTCTTTAGTTATAATATCTATTAAATTCTAACCCTTTTAAAATACTATTTACTTCTACTACTATATACAATTTAAATAAACTAAAATTTTATTTATATTATTTTATACTTTTTTTAAAGCCCCTATTTACTTTTAAAATAGTTCTTTAGACTCCTCTTTCTTATTATTTAAATAACAGGACTCTACTATAAGTCACTTAACTAAAAAGAAAATTAATATATAAAACTACTAAGTAAAGGGAATACCTAACTTATAAGTATAAATTATATTTTTTAATATATTATAGGATTTTTATATACTACTTAATACAATATACTTATTATAAATTAAAGAACCTAGTAATATTTTATAATAAAACTCTTTAGTACAATAATAAGAGTAAAGTATAACCTTAAAACCCTTTTTAGTAATTTCTAAGTAATAATAATAATAATATAAGGAAGAAGACGCTTTTTACTTTAATACGTAACTTAATATATTAGTATTAAATAATTAGGATACAGGTTTATAAATTCTCTAAGCTAGGAACTATAACCTACTTATATTAAGTCTTAAAAACAAAACCTTTAAGGAAAAACCTAATATTATAACCCGTTAGTTATAAACTAATAAGTACTCTATATATAGGGGATTAGTAGTTAAAAGGGAAATAGAAAACGTAACTAATATAAAATATAAATAAACTCTTTAGAAAAAAAAACCTATAATATAAGTTATATAAAAATAAAATAAGGAACTAAGTACTTATAGTTAAAACTAAGTACTTAGTAGTAATTACTAAGTACTTACTACTAATTACTAAGTACTTACTTAACTATATTATACTTACTACTATAGTATAAATAAAGAAACGGAACTTATATATAAATAGGACTTAAGTACCTTTAAGTCCTCCCTTTTATAGTTTTTTAACTATTAACCTTATATTAATCTTTAAATACTTTTAGCTCTCTAGTAGTAACTACTATAACCCTCTTATTAAATACCTAGACTAATTACTTATATACTTTAAACCCTTAGGATTTTTAGTAACTAGTAGTACTATTATTAGTATTAAACTTTAGCTTTATTAATACAAACTTTACTATTAAAGGAATAGCTGTAATATATATTTATTAGGTTTTAAGGTAATTTTATATTTACTTAACTATTTTAATGAAAGGGAGTAGAGTACCTATATAGAGATAATTATAGTAATACGTCTATACTTAATTTTATAGTATAAGGGGGAAAGTAATATATATTTAGTATTTATTAATATTAACTAACTATTAGTTATATTAAAAGATATAAAGCTTTATATTAAATCACATATACTAGTCCCTACTATACTTTATACTATTACTAAGCTTTATAAAGTTAGTTAGTATTTTAGGTATAGGTAGCTTATATATAAGGACTATAGAAGGGGCTATAGAGTTAAAATATTAAGGTTTAATTTAAAGAAATAGTTATTAAACTAATAATAAGTTATAGGAGTTTTCTGTGGGTACTGTAATTGTTATTTAGTTAGTATATATATTTTTTAATAGTACTATAGTATTTTGTGAATTAATTAGTTAAGCTTTAACTATAGACTATAAGGGGTTTTTAATAAAGTTATAGGGAATGGACTTAGGGTAGATATTAGTAATACTACTAATAAATCTAAGGCTTTTATAGTTATTTTAGAAGTTATAGTACAAACGTTAAAAAGCCTTAAGTAGTTAATAGTTAAAATTAAGCTAAAAGACTTTTTATAGAACCTAACTTATAAGTTTATTAGTAGTATACTTATTAATATAGAATATTAGTATTGTATTAAGCTTTATAGAGGGGACTAATATACTAGGGGCCTTAGAGCTAGGAGGGCCCTAAAGAGATATACTAATATTTACTATAAAGTAGTAAGGGATTATAAGGGATACTTAGGGGTTCTATACACTTTTAGTATTATCAAGCTACTTACTTAGAGTGCCTATAGTAAAGCTATAGCTTTTACTAAGGTACTTATTAAAGGGTATTAGCTTTTAAGTTATAGTAAGAGGTAGTAGCTTAACGTACTACTTTTTAAGTAGTTTATTAAACTAATTAACTTTAGGGGTATAGTAAAGACTACTCTTTACAGCTTATAAGAATAACTTAGTATGAGTTATTATACTAATGCTTTTAGTAAGTAGTTAGTAGTATAAAATAGTAGTAAGGTTTACTATTAAATTAGATTTTTAGTTAATTAATAATTTTACTATTTACTTTAAGTAGTAAAAGTTTAATACAATTATTTTTAAGTAAGGGTTTAATATAGTTAAAAAGGTTATAGTTTTAAAGGACTATAAAGTAGGGTTAAAACGTTATAGAGTAGATTATAGTATCTTTTATTACTAGTTATAAAACGATAAGGTTTAAATATAGTATAGGTAATAAATAGTAGTAATAAGGAGTAATAGACGGTAGTTTTAAGGTAATATAGTATTATTTAATAATATCTTAACTCTATAGTTTTAAGCCTTTTTTATAGGCTTTATAGCTTAAAAGACTAAATAGTAAAGCTAATTTATAAGTATAAATTAAATAGTAGAGTTAATTTATAAGTACTTTAAAGTTATTAGAAAGTTACTAGCTCTAGTGGCTTTTATATTTTAGACTTAATTTATAATAGTTATAATTAACTTATAATAATTATTTAAGTTATTTAAAAAGGGGAAACTAGTATTACTAGTAGGAAAGTTATTGTGGAACTGGTTTTGGTTGTATAATAGGGAAGATACGTAGTTAGTCCTTTATAGTACTAAGAAAGAGGGGAGGATTATTAAAAAAGGCTATAGACTATATCTTTAAAGTAGTCTAAAGAAGAGGTTATTATAGGTTTACTTTGGGACTTTAGTAGTTATGTTTTTATATTATAAAGGTTAGTAAAAGTATCTTTTATGTTAAATATTCTTAATAGAGCTATAAATAGTCTTTTTTTAGCGTTTTAATACTTCTTTTAATACTTATAATTAATTAAGGGCTAGTTTCTAAGAGTTAAGGTTATTTTTTAAAGTTAAAGGGATTTTAGTATAGTAAATAGTATTATTAGGGGTTAGTTCTTAAGAGTTAAAGTTATTTACTAAATATTGTTTTTTTTAAAACGTAAATGTTTATTAATTTATAGCTTATAATAAAGTAGTAATAAGTAGGTTAATTATTAATTAGTATTAAATTATTTATAAGTAAGGTTATTAATTAAGCTATATAGTATACTATAGTATAGGTAAAATTAATAGATTTTTAAGTTTAGAAATAGGTACCCGCTAGTATAACTATTTAGAACTGGCCCTGGCGGGTTATGTGATATTACAACCCGTTAGTTAATAGACTTTTAATAGTAACTCTATAGGGGGCTTAGTAGTTGAATAGGCGACGTTAGTCTATATTAGTATAATATACTATAGAGTAGAAAAACTAAAATATAAGTTATATAATAATAAGTAGGACTAATGTATAATAAGTGGTCCTAAAATAGGACTAATAACACTAAACGCGGTCTATAGTAATAAACTAATATATTTAATATTAGTTTTAGAAATAAAGGGATATACTTATAAAAATAGAATTTATATATAAATAGAACTTAAGTACTCTTAAGTTCTTTTTTTATAGTTTTTTAGTTATTAACTTTGTACTAATTTTTAGATACTTTTAGCCCTTTAGTAGTAACTACTATAACTCTTTTATTAAATACTTAAACTAATTACTTAAGTACTTTAAACCCTAAAATCCCTTTAATAACTAGTAGTACTATTATTAGTATTAAACTTTAGCTTTTATTAATATAAACCTTATTATTAAAAAGCTAGTTATAATATTTTAATAGCTTTTATTTAATAAGTTAACTTTTAATACTAAT
Organism: Colletotrichum brevisporum; assembly: GCA_030770045.1. Classification (NCBI taxonomy): domain Eukaryota; kingdom Fungi; phylum Ascomycota; class Sordariomycetes; order Glomerellales; family Glomerellaceae; genus Colletotrichum; species Colletotrichum brevisporum. The sequence continues at coordinate 769,317 of JAUGSI010000002.1, forward strand.
AAATAGTATTTTATAATATCTTTAGTTAGAATACTTAAGGTTACTCCTACCTTATTTAAGTTTTTTAATAAATAGGTCTAAAACTTTATTTAAGAGTTAAAAGAATAATGTATAAAAGATAATAAAGATGAATTTAGTAATAATAATACTAATAAGTAGCTTGAATAGACTTACTATAATATTAAGTAACTTTAAAATAGATAGTTTTTAACTATTATTATTAGTATATTTTATAAAGATATTTTTAAATACTTTAATATTTTTAAACTAAAGAGCTTTATTTTCTTTTAAATCCTAAATTCTATAGGTATTATTACTATAGTTAAGAATTATACCCTTTTTAGCTTTATTATTAAGCTTTTGAATATTAGAGTTTTTATTTTTATAGTAATAAATACTCCCCTAGACCCTTATATAATCTAAAAAGGGTTTTGTATTATTTTTAGCTTTATATAGTGTTTTATAAGCTATTAACTTATATAGGGTTCTATTATATAGATATATAGCTGCTAAAAGAGCTTTTTTCTATAGTTTAAAATTAATATTAGTATTTATTAGTATAGTCCTTACTTTATTTATTATATTACGTATTATTTCTTTAATAATACTATTAGACTTATATGTATAAAGTGGTTTTATATTATAAGTTATACTATTCTTTATATATATAATTTTTATTTTTTTATTATTAAACTCTTTACTACTATTTATATTAAATTAATTAATTTTATGCTTATTTTTATTATTTTAAAATAAGGATTTAAATTCCTTAAAAGTAGTAGAAACCTCTTTAGATTCCTTTGTTTTTAATAATTTACTCTATATAAAATAGGTCTTTTTATTTATAAATAGTATAAACTATTTATAAATAGTATAAACTATTTATAATTATTATATATTTTAGGTGTAATTGGCCTATATAACTCTAATGCAATTTTGTATAAGTAAGGGTAGTCTTTTATATAATTACTAGACTTTTTATTTATAGTATTAGTAAATTTTCCTTTTAAATAGGCCTTATAAGGTAGTTTATAAAATGCCTCTATAGTAGCCCTTTTATACGTAATTTTAGTTTAATTTAGAATAGTAAGTAAAGATTATGAGTTTATATAGCTTAATTAGTTATACTATAGCTTTATTATATTAATATTAGGGTCTAGGGTTAGATCTTAACTTTAAGACTCTTTTATAGTGTTTTTTATTATATTAATTATTTCTTTAGTTATATTAAGGTTAAAGAAGTAGAGGTTGTTCTTCTTTATTCCTACTAAAAGGACTTTGTTTTTCATTATATTGTATAGTATAGGCTTATTATAGTAGATTAAGGCTATGCCTATTTTAGTAAGTTTAGTTTGATTTAAGAGATTAATACTTAGTTTAGGTATATAATAAATATTTTTTATAATATAAAGAGTATTATTTATTATAGTAGTTAAATTACCCTTTTTATAAGTAAAAAGACGGTTTACTTTACCCTAATTGACCTTTATTTTAATAGTTTTAATTTTTTTAAGTAGAGATAGGTTATTAGTTATATAGATTGTTATAGCTAAGTCTAAATAAAATAGTTACTTTTCTTTATAAGTAGAAGAATCTAAAAGTTCTTTATTTAACTATTTTATTAAGTTACTTAGTAATAGGTTATTAGTTTTAAAATCTATATTAATAGGGGTTTTAAAGGTAATTCTTATATTTTTAAATTCTATGTTAGAATTCAAGTCTTCTTTTGTTACTAAATTAATATCTATTAAGTTTAAAGTAACTATAACTTTTTTTAATAAATTAAAAGAGTTAGAATTGTTATTAATAATTATATTAACTTGTTGTTTTTTTTATTCTGTTTTTTAATTCTTTTTTTTTCTTTTATTATTTATAGAAGGGTTGTTTTTTGATATTCTTTTAAACTAATTAGGAGCTTTATTAGAATATAAAAATCTATAAATATTCTTTGTATGGCTGGGTGTTTTGTAGTAATTATAGTACTAATCCTTAGTTTGTTTTTAGGGTTTAGTAGTTTTTTTAGATTTAATTCAAGACTTAAAGAATTGTATAGAGTTATTATTACTCTTTTTTAGATTTATTTAATAAATTAGTAAATAAAGACTTAATAGTATAGGCTTTTAAGTGTACTTTTAAAGATTAGGTTATATTAGTTATAAATCCCTTATAAAAGTTATTTAAACTATTTAAAACCTAAGTTATAATTATTTTTTTAAGTAAAGTTAAGTTGTTTAGAGCTAGATTATTTATAAGCTCTTTAACTTTATTAAGGTATTCTTTAAGAGTATTAAAGTCTTTAAGAATAGTATTAAAAAACTCTTTATAAGTAAAAAACTTATTTATAAATCCTTTTAGTTAATATAGCTCTTTTAAGCTTTTTTAAAGCTTTTAGAGTTATTTTAGAGTTTTTTATAACTCTTAAAGGGCTATTTATATAAAAAAGTCTTATATAACTTAATATTTTATTATTTTAATCTTTATTCTTATTATTTAGTAGTTTAGTAAAATTTATTACTAAATCTTTATTAGTTAGTACTATATAGAAGTTTAGAAACTATACTTAATAATTTATTTATCCTTTTAGCTTTAGAATAGTAATTTTATTTATGTTTTATAAATTTAAAGTCTTTTTTATTTAAATAACTAAGACTAAATAGACTTTTAAAAACCTAAGGGTTATTTTTTTAAGATAATAAGAGTAAACTACTTATTATATAATTAACTAAGTACTTTAAATAGATAGTTAAGACTATAAAGTTCTACCATATTGTTTTTAACTATTTTAGTTAGTTTATTATAGTTAATAGATTTAAAGTTTATAATTTTAGGGTTATTAATATTAACTTATAGTAGCTTTTATTAGTTAAGTTAAATAGTAAAAGTTACTATAATTTTAATTTTATTTAAGTTATATTAATTAAATATTATTTAAAAATTTGTTTACTATAATAGGTATATATAAGGATTTACTAAGGATTTACTAAGGAAAGTTAGATAATTTAAGGATTTTTTAAAAACTAGGTTTCTTAGTTACTTAGGAACTTAAATTGCGGGTAATTTATGAGTGTTAGTAGTAGATTTTAGTTTTTTATAGTTGATATAAGGTTAGTTATTAAATAAATAGGTTTAAATAGATTTTTATAATTAGTTAAGAAGGTTGGGTTAGTAAATAAGCTGGGCTTATAACTTATAAGTATAAGTATAAGGGTATTAAAGTTAGTATTAAGATTACTAAATACTTTTATAGTAATATTAGGCTTAATAGAGTTAGTAAAAAAATAGGTTTAGTGTATAATATGTAAATAAAAGAGGTAGAAGTATTGTTGTAGTAGTAATAGTATTATATTAGTATTTTATTATATTACTTACTTACTAAAAAAGTAGAAGTTTAGACCCCTATAGACTAGGGGGAGCTCTACTTTTTATAGGCCTAGTATTTTGCTCTTTAGGCCTAGCTTCTAAGGTACTAGTCCTTTTAGGGTTTAGTATATTATATACGGTTTAGCTAAGTGGCTCTAGGCCCTGTGTATAGTTAGCTATATTTACTGTAGTTAGCCACAGGCGCTGTAGTCGGCCACGAGGGTTGTGGTTAGCCACGAGCACTCTAGAGGGGTTAATAAGAGACATTTAAAGTGGTTTATTCTACTATTAGTAGTTAACCTAGTAGCTTAGAGTCTAGCTTATTAGAGCTAGAGGCTGTAGGTTTAATTCTGCCTTTTGTCTCTTTTTACTTTTGTTTTTAGTTCTTTTTCATAGACTAATATTAACTTTTTATAGCTTTTAAAGTACTTAATATACATGTTCCTTATATTCCTTAAGGGTTTTTAAGAAAATAAAAATATTATTAAAGTATATAATTATAAAAATATTAAGCCTTTTTTGTAAAATATAGTTAATTATATTTTAAAATATTATAGGGGTGTTAATAAGTTTAAAAGGTATTATAAAGTACTTAAAATATCCTTAATAAGAGTGGAATACTATCTTCTACTCCTCCCCTTTTTTAATTCTAATTAAATTATAGACTTTTTTAAAATTAAAAACTATAAACTAATTAGCTCTATAGAGTAGGTCTTATAGCTCTAAGATAAATAGTAGTAGGTATTAGTTTTTAATTATAATATTATTAAGTTATTAATAGTTAATATATAATTGTAGTTTACTATTCTTCTTTAGTATAAATAGAATTAAGTATTCTATAAGTAATATTAATTCTCTAATATAGTCCTTAATTAAGTATTTATTAATATACTTATTAAGTACTTTTATTTCTTACTAGTTCAACTAATAAACTCTATTAAATAATAGTATTTATCCCTCTTTAATAAGGATTCTATAGTTAAAGGCACTATATCTTAGTAGGCCTATTTTAAGTATTAAAGCAAACAGCCTTTTATACACTTTATACTCTTTTAAAATAAACAAAAGTCAATCTTCGTTAGAGATTAATTCTTTTTAAATTATAGCAAAGTCCTTTATATACAACGGCCTAGTAATTACTTCTTTAACCTTTAAGTAAGTAATATATTATAATATTCTTATTATTAGCGTTTTATAGTAAAATTTATTTAAAGCTAGTAATTAACTGTATCCTTTAGTAACTAAATTCTTTTAGTTATTCTAATAGAAGTAGTAAGCCTTTTACTCTATCCATAAGTTTTCTTTATATAGCTATAGTAATCCTAGAATAACGTTCTATTATTCTATATCTATAATATTAAGGCGGTAGTATATCTTTTAGTTATAGTAGCTTAAAGTAAGGGGCATAGTCTCTTTATTAACAATACTTCTACTATACTATACTCCTTTTCCTTCTACGTTATAAAGTATATAGGAATTCTCTTTTTTATTCTATAGTAATTATAAATTATTTATAACTTATAGTAATATAAAGTTACTTTAAGTGCTACTATTAATTAGTACTCTAACCCGTATTCTATTTACTATTATATCAAGGTAAAGGTATTCGTCTTTCTTACTTATTCTTATAACTAAACTAATAAATCTTATTATTATTACCTATTATAATCCTTCTACAGTAAATAAGTCTAGTTTTTTAACTATTAAAGCCTCTATTCTATATATATTTTATTTTTATTAAAATACTTAACTACTCCTCCCTTTATAAGAGTATCTTTAATACTAATAACTAGTAGTATAAAGCTAGTCCCCTTTTCTTCTTAGAGTTGTTTTTTTTAAGTATTTGTGCTTTAATAATATAATAAACCTAGTACTAGTTAATATAGCATTCTTACTAGTCTATAGTGTTATTATATAGGCACTTTATTAGAAAGTTCGGGTTCGGTCTAAACACTACTTCTTTAGGCCCTTTATATTTATAAATAATCCATATATTAAGTTCTTAACTAAGGTAAATATTTTTACGTAGAGCATCCTTCTTTTTTCTAAGAAAAAATTACAAATTAAGCTTTTTAACAAGATATTCCTAGTATTTATTATAGAGATATTACGACTAAAAAATATAATAATACTTTTTATATAGTAGTTTTAACTATTTATAGTTTTTTAGTATACTAACGGGTAGCTATTTACTAGTTTTTCTAATAGAGTTAGTTTTATAGAAAATAATTTATTACTTATTATTATTTAAAGGGATGCGTAGTAAGTATTTCTATTCTTTCTTCTATATTAGAGGTTCCTCTTTAAAGTCTAAGTCCTAAGTATTAAGTAGGGCCCTTCTAGTGACTTCGTTCTAAGTACGTTATTAGGTAATATTATAAAGTTTATCTAAGTTGTAAAGTATATTTAATTTATACTCTATTTCTTAGACCGTAGAGTAGGCTGTAATTCTTTTTACTCTTTTTGTATTTTCTATATAAAGCTCCCTAAGTATAAATAGTTTATTACAGACTTCTATTTTTTTGTTCCTTTAAGTAAGTAGTATTTAGATATATTCTATATAGTCTTTATTAGGTTCTATATCTGTGGTATATTATAGTCCTTTAATTATAGTATTTAATTTATTAATAATTTATTTATTCTTATACTTAATTTCTTTATTACTAGGTATTATTAGGTCGTAGTGTACTTACTAGGGGTCTATATTATTAAGTTATTCCTTAGCTTTTTAAACTAGCTTTTTATATAGTACTTTATAAACAATAGTAAGTATTCTTTTAAAGATATTAGTAGTATTATAGCCGGATTAGCTATTATCTTTAGGGTACTATTTTATATTCTTTTTACTATTTTTATAAATAGTATATTTATTGCTATAGTAGGTAGTTTATAAGAATTTAGTATAATCTTTTTTAAAAGTAGTGTTAAGTTACTTACCTCCTAATACTAGTTACTATTATTATTTCTTAAACTAGCGATAATCCTTAGTTATATATTCTAGTTTATTATAGTTATAGTACTTAAAAGCACGTCCTTTATAGGGTTTTTATTATTTAACTATACTAAAGTTTATAGGGCCTATATAGTATCCGTAAGTAGTACTACGTTAGTAGTTATTCTATCTTAGCTAGTTGTTTTACTTTAACTATTGTCCTTAGTTATAATACTAAAACTATTAGGGCTACTATTAGTACTTTTTACTAGAGTTAGTACTTAGTTATTGTTCTTTTCTTTTATAGTATCTTTTTTAAAAATAGTTATTAATCTTAATTATAAGTTTAGTGTACTAAAAGAAGTCTTTAGGGTAGTTAATCTTAATAAGCTTATTTTTAACTTTATTATTTAGTCTTTAGTAAAATATAAAGATTCTAGACTCCTCTATAAGGTCTAATTACGCGCTAATATATTGGAATTTAGTGATATAGTAAGTAGTAGACTTGGTCTACTTAAGTGTAGCAAGATTGTACTTAGTTTATTTTTTCTAGTTAGGGTCTTAGAATAGTGTTTAAAGTATACTTTTAAACCTATTAAAAGTAGTAAATATATCCTTAACTTTACTAGTATAGTAGTTTAAAGTTTTAGCTTTAAAGAATTGTTTCTAAAAGGGTTTAATTTACTAAAGAGCCTATTTATATAGAAATATAGTAGTGTAAATAATATATTTAGTATTGTTTTTAAAGTTATTACTATAAAAGGTTTAGTAGTTCTTAACTTAAATTAAGAATCCCTTAAGTATTTCTAGGGTTCTATTATAAGTAATAGGTAAGTTAAGTTTAAGTTTCTTATATTTATTATAAATAAGTATTTTAATAATATTAGTAATAACTTAGAGTATCTTAAGCTAATCCTAGAGCTATTTATTAGTGTTCTTTTTACTTTTTAAGTTAATATTAAGTTTATTAATAATTCCTTAGATTTAGGCGAATTCTTTTTAAGTAGATTTAGTGGCTTTTTAGAGTTTAGTTAGGTTTTTAAAGTTACTATTAACTAGGTTAGTAAGTTATTTATTATACTACTTTGTTTTTTTAAGTTATTATAAAAGGGCGTTAAACACCTCCTTAGTAATAATAGCTTCTCTATTTTTATTATACTTAATATTAGGTATAGAGTGGTTTTTTACGTTTTATAACTCCTAGGCTAGGTTTTTAGTACCTTATTTAAAGGAGTTAGATAAGGTAGGGGTACGCTTAGTGTTTTTAAAAAAAGCTATTATAGGTTACTATTTATTAGTATTAAAGGTTAACTTACTAAATAAAAGCTATTAAAATATTATAGCTAGCTTTTTAATAGTAAGGTTTATATTAATAGAAACTAAGGTTTAATACTAATAATAGTACTATTAGTTACTAAAGATCTTAAGGGTTTAAGGTATATAAGTAATTAGTCTAGGTATTTAATAAGAGGGTTATAGTAGTTACTAGTAAAGGGCTAAAAGTATTTAAAAATTAATATAAAGTTAATAGTTAAAGAACTATAAAAGGGAGGACTGAAAAGTACTTAAGTTCTATTTATATATAAGTTTTGTTCCTTTATTTATACTATAGTAGTAAGTATAATATAGTTAAGTAAGTACTTAGTAATTACTAGTAAGTACTTAGTAATTACTACTAAGTACTTAGTTTTAGCTATAGGTACTTAGTCCTTTATTTTATCTTTATATAACCTATATTATAGTTCTTCCTTTCCCTAGGGAGTCTACCTGTATTCCGTATTAGTTACGTTTCCTATTTCCCTTTTAACTACTAATTCCCTATATATAGGGCACCTATTAGTTTATAACTAACGGGTCGTAACACTATATTAAAAACTATATAAGTAAATATATTAGTTTTTATATAAGTATTTAACTTAGGGTTATAGTACTTTAGTATTAGTACTTTATTAAAGTGTTAGTAGAGGTTATTAAATACCTTTTATATTTCCTTTATTTATATAAAGGCTTTTAACTTTATACTATTTTCACTATTTTTAAAAGCTCTATTTAATATTTTTATTATATATAAGTACTTTTTAATAAACTTATAGTAAAAGTTATAGAATCCTAAAAAGACCTAGATATTATAGTAGCTTTTTAGTATTAGCTATTTAGTAATATCCTAGATACGTTCTAGGTCTAATATTATTTTATTATAGGTGATTTTGAACCTAAGGAAGTTAATTTTTTATTTATAAAACTTATATTTTGATAGTTTTGTGAAAAGTTTAGCGTTTTTTAGGCGTTTTAGGACTATTTTTAAGTGCTTTATATAGTTTTTTTATGTTTAGGAGTAGATTAAAATATTATTTAAGTACGTAATAATATAAATATCTATAATATTACTAAGTACTTATTAAATATAGACTTAAAATATAGTTAGGGTATTAGTTAGCTTAAACGGTATTACTATATACTTAAAGTAGTTATAGTATATACAATATACTGTTTTTTACTAATTAAACTCTTTAATATAAATTCTATAGTATACTTCTTTAAGGTTAATTTATAAAATTTATTATACTTTAGTAAGTTTGTTTAATAGTTTGTTAATAACTAGTAGAGAGTAGTGGTTTTTAATAGTAATTGTATTTAAACCTTTATAGTTAATATATAGTTATAAACTACTATTTTTCTTAGGGATAAATATTATAAGGGCTTCTACTAAGTTTATAAAGGGTTTAATTTACTCTTAAGCTACTATGTTTTAAATATATTTAAAGAGTACTTAGAGTTATTCTAGTGATATTAAGTAAATAGACTTATATAATAGCTTTTTTTCTTTAATAAAGTTAATTAAGTATTCTACGTCTACTAGTATTAGAACTTATATTACTACGTTTTTATTAAATATATTAATATAGGAGTAAAGCTCTTTTAAAAGGCTTTTAAGTATTACTATGTATCTTTATTTATGTAAGTTATTAGCGAGGATTCCTTTGTTTTTTATTATCGTACAGGCCCCTATAATATATATTATAAATACTTTAAACTTATTTTTAATTATATTTTAAGTAAATACTTTTAGGAACGTAAGGGATACTAGGGCGTACTACTAGGTTTATATACGTGTATTTATAAGGATACTTTTTATACCTATAGTATTATTTACTAAAAGGATACTTTTAGCGCCCTTTAAGTAGAACGTTACTATAAACACACACTTAACTTTATAAAGTGTATTATACTTATTAATAAAAAAGAAAGTTAATTAATACACCTTAATTTTATTAATAAATTAACTATTAAATACTAAGATCTTAGGGAGTATTATATTAAATACTTCTTTAAGTTTAAACTATTAAACTAAATTAATATTAATAATATTTAATTATATATAAGTATTTATATTTACTATAATTTTAACTTTATTATAGTTTATTATAGTAATAGTTTAGCTTTTAATTATTTCCTTTATAAGTACTAAAATAGCTTTTAGTATGGGTTTAGTTAGTAGTTAGTCTATACTTACTTATTTTTTAAACTACTTAGTTTCTAAACTTAGATTATATTAATACTTCTATATAGTAGTCTATAGGGATTCTAGTAAGTATTTTATTTAAGTACGTTATAGTTAGTTAAGTAGTATTCCTTTTTTTAATAGTTATAATAAGTGACTTTGTTAATATCTCTCTTTAGCTTATAGCTAGTATCTAAGTTTTTTAGGGTTATTATAAACCCTTAGGGCCTAAATAGCTGGTTTTTCTTACTTTTATAGCTTATTTAGTAACAATCTAAACTACTAAGTCTAAATAACTAGTTCTTTTTACCCTTATAACTTATTTAGTAATAATCCGGGCTACTTCTTTTTTTTAAATAGAGTTATAATAGTACTCTCTATTTCCCTTATTTATAATACCTAAAGTAGTATTTCTTATAGCTTTTATTTTATAGGGCTCCCTTAAAGGGTCCGCGCCTTTATAATATTTTCTAAATATATTAAATATAAATTAAAACTTTATAAGTATCTAGGTATTTAAAGTCCTAATATATTAACTTTTTATATATAAACTAATATAAGGATTAGAAGAACTAATATACTTTATCTTTTCCCTTTATATTTTTACTAAGAGTGTAGTAAATTACTTCTTAGTAGTAGAATAGAGTAGTAGGCTTTTTATTTTTTTTAATAGTATTTTTATAGTATATTTTAATAGTTCTATTTTTATAGTTCTAAAGTAATATACTAATTATAAATAAAGACCTTAAATTTAGCCTAAGTAGACTCTAGGTCCTATTTATCCCTTATATAATTATTAGTAAATACTTACTAGTAGCTATACTAGTTACTCTATAGAGTATACTTTATAGTACTTATAGCTTATTAGATTTAATAAGCTATAGTAGTACCTTTTTTATAAGTATAGACTACTTTAACTATAGTAAGCTAGTCTTCTTTAATTAAACTAGTTATATCTTTTATAAAGTAAGTTATATTATATATAAGTAGTTTTTTTTACTATTTTACTAAATAGTAAGTAATAGTCTATTAAATAGTTTTTATTACTTTAATAATTTATTTAGTATTTTTAGTTTATTATACTATAATTTAAAGTAGGGCGTTTAATAGAGGCTATACTTATAGTTAGATATTTTAAGTCTATAGCTTTTAAATTATTTTTATTATTTTATATATAAATAGTTCTTTATTATAGTTAGGAGTTAGTAAACGCTTAGTATATTATTATTACTATAAATTAGAGTTACTTTTTTTATTTAAGTTACTTAACCCCTTTATATTATTTATATCTATTATTATATTTTCTATACTATACTTATAATAACTATTACTTTTATAATTCTAGTAGCTAGTTAGGTTCTTAGTAGGGTCCTACTATAGAACTACTTTACTTATTATATAGTTAACTATATTTCTATTATTTATATTTTAGTTTAGGTTAAGTATAAAGTTTATTAAGTATTTACTAGTATTTTATATAGTACTATATAAAATCCTCTATAATATACTTATTACTAACCTTTTATATTAGGGTAAAAGTAAAAAAGTATAAAAGTATTAGGAGCTGTATACTTAGGTTAGGTTTAATTATAGTATTTTAAAGGTAGGTATGGGTGTATTTAGTTATTTTTATTTAACTTCCCCCTTTTTTCTTTTATTTTCTCTTTGTGTGTCCTTGCTAAGGGCTTAGTGGGGGTCTACTGTACCGAGATCTACTAACATTTATCCTTACTTTTGCTAAAGGTATGCTGGGTGCTCGGCTCTGTGCCGGATCCTTATACTTAACACCTAATACTTAAACTCTAAAAAAGAACCTCTAATACAAAAAAGAAAAAACATAAGTACTTACTATACATCTCCCTAAATAATAATAAATAATAAATTGTTTTCTATTAAACTAACCCTATCTAAAAAACTAAAAAATAACTACTTACTAATATACTAAAAAACTATAAATAATTAAAACCTCTATATAAAACATATTATAACATTATTTAGTTATAATACCTTAATAATAAATATCAAAAACATCTTATAAAAAAACTTAACTCTTAATTCTTTCCTTAAAAAAAAGAACACTCTATATAAAAACATCTACTTTAGCTAAAAACTCTATATATAAATAATTAAAGAATACTAAAAACTAAAAAAAGTAGTATTTAAACCTAACCCACACTTCCTAATAAAGTACCTCTATAATAACAATATAAACTAATAAAAATACTATATTAACTAGTACTAAGTCTATAATATTACTAAAGCACAAATACTTAAGAAAACACAACTCTAAAAAAAGAAAACTAACTTCACACTACTAATTATTAATATTAAAAATACTCTTATAAAAATAATAATTAAATACCCTAACTAAAATAAAATATATATAAAATAAAAACTTAAGTAGTTAAAAAACTAAACTTACTTACTATAAAAGAATTATAATAAGTAATTAAAACGAAATCTATATATTTAATTATAAATACAAACTTAAAAAAACACCTTTACTTTAATATTATAGTAAATAAAATATAAATTAAAACCCTAATTAATAACAGTACCTAAAGTAACTTTATACTACTATAAATTATAAATAACTTACAAATACTATAAAATAAAAAAGAAACTCCCTACGTACTTTATAATATAAATAAAGAAGGAGTATAGTACGGTAGAGGTATTATTAATAGTAAGACTACACCCCTCACTTTAAGCTACTACAACTAAAAAATATACTACTATCTTAATATCACAAATATAAATTATTAGAATATAATCCTAAGAATACTATAGCTATAAAAAGAGAACCCATAAATAAATTAGTAAACTAACTACCTTTACTAAAATAATAAAAAAAATTTAATCACTAAAAGACACAGTTAACCACTAGCTTTAAATAAACCCTACTAAAACACACTAATAATAAAAATATTATAATTTATTACTTATTTAAAAATTAAAAAAGTAGTTACTAGGCTGTTATATATAAAGGACCTTACTATAACACAAAAAGAATTAATCCCTAATAAAGAATGACTTTTATCTATCCTAAAAGAATATAAAGTATATAAAAAACTATTTACTCTAATACTAAAAATAAACCTACTAAGATATAGCACCTTTAACCATAAAATCCCTATTAAAAAAGAACAAACACCGTTATTTAATAGAATTCACTAACTAAACCAGTAAAGAATACAAGCACTTAATAAGTATATTAATAAATATTTAACTAAAAGCTATATTAAAAAATCAATATTACCTATAAAATACTTAATTCTATTTATACTAAAAAAGAATAGTAAACTATAACTATATATTAACTACTAATAACTTAATAATATTATAATTAAAAACTAATACTTACTACTATTTATTTTAGAGTTATAAAACCTACTCTATAAAGCTAACTAGTTTATAACTCTTAACTTTAAAAGAATTTATAACCTAATTAAAATTAAAAAAAAAGGAGTAAAAAATAGTATTTTACTTTTACTAAAGACATTTTAAATATCTTATTATACTCTTTAAACTTACTAATACCCCTACTATACTCTAAAACATAATTAACTATATATTATAAAAAGAACTTAATATTTTTATAATTATATATTTTAATAATATTTTTATTTTTTTAAAAATCCTTAAAAAATATAAATAATATATATATATTAAATTTTGCGTATATTCGTATGTATGTAAAGCTATGCCTTAAGGGCCCTTAACGCGTTTTTTCGCTTTAACAGCACTATAGGCCTTTAAACCCCCTAAACGTAGCTACAGCCTTTAAAGCCAGCAAAACGTTACTTTAAAGCGGCTATTAGCTACTTTAAACACTAAAATCAGCCTATACGTTATAGTATACTAGTAGCTTTAAGCTACGTAATTTAACACGCCTCCTTAATAAGGGCCTTTTAAGGGCCTTATTAGATTTAATTATAAATAAAATTATATACTAACTATACTTTAACTACTTTATAATTATTTTTATATAACTCACTTCCTTAAAACTATAATCCCTTTAAAGTCCTTATCTTAAGTAGTTCTATTATTCTTATTAAACCTTTATTCCTATAGTAAAAAGAGTAATACTATTTTTAAAATACTTAAAAGCTATAATCCTTTTTATTTATTTTTTATTAGTAAAATTAAAGTTTTTATAGTATTTACTTTAAAACTTAGTATTATAAAGTACTTAAAACTAAACTATTTAATTTACTATATTAAATTACTTAAAAAAGAGTTTAAAGTAGGTACTAGTAAGTAGCTTTATAAGGCTATCTACTATTAACTACACTATAAACTAATATTTAACTTTAATACAGCCTTTTTAAGTTTCTTAATATAGTTAGTAGTTATAAATATTAATATAGTAAAGCTTTATATATAGTTAGACTGTTTCTTTAGTAATAAGATAAATTATTTATTAATTATTATATTAAATACATATACTTAGTATAGTAGTATTAGGAGTAGGAGTAGTACTAAAAGTCCGCTTACTAAGGTCTATATAAAGTATAGTTATTAAATAACTTATAAAAATAGCTTTTTTAACTACTTAAAAAAAAGTAAAAAGCTTAGCCTTAGTTATTAATATAGTTATAGTATTTTATTTATTAACTTACTACTTAATAAAGCTACTAAAAAGCTTAATTATAAATACTTAAGAGCTTTTATAGTTTAGTATATTATTAGTAAAGTTAGTATTTAAAGTAATTACTAAACTATTATTAGAACTGCCTTTTTTATAGTTAAATTTAAAATAAAGAGTATACTTTATAAAAAGGTATTTAATTACTTATTCTACCTTTTTAAAGTACTTAGGGCTAGGGTTATAGTTAAAGTATATAAAACAGCTTACTATAAGGGCTATGTTTAGCCTTATTATTATTATACTATATATAATTAAACTAATATTACTTTAATAATAGTTAATATTTATATATAAAGTAGAGTCCTTATAAGGGAATAGTTTAAGTAATTAAATTAGAGAAGTATATAGTTATTTTGTTTATAGGCTTCGTTTTTTTAAGTACTTAATAACTTTATTAATATAAATAGACTATAAGAGCTAAAGGCGCTTTGTAGTGTGGTTTTGGATAACTTTAATCTTTAAGAACTATTATAAGTTTTTACTACTTTTAAGAAAGTATTACTTTTAAAGTACTTTTATAAGTAAGAGGGCCTTTTTATAGTATTTAAAGGGGAAGTATAGAATATAGTTATTAATATAAAAAAAAAGATAATACAGCTACGTATTTAATAGTAATTCTTACCCGCTATGCGCTCTAGCTTAAGTTCTTATAAACCAGCTTTTAAATAGTATTACTATAAAAGTAAAGAGTAGTATAGGCTATAAAGTACTTTGTTAAGTTTAAAAATATACCTAGACTTTTAATACCCAGGGGGTATTTATATATAAATATTTTTATTAAGTAGAACCCATATAAACGCGTTTATTATATTGTATTATAGAAGCTTAAAATTAAAGTGGTTTATAATAGCTATAAGTATTTAAAACAATATACTAGTAAGTATTAAAGTATAGGTATTTTGTTTATTTCTTAATTATTAATTACTATATATAACAAAGTACGCTTTAATTTTAAAAAGCTTTTTATACTTATTTAATTTATATATATATATTTAATAGTATTCTAGAATTTAAAAACTATTAGTAGTACTTTTAAGAACCTCTTTTTAAGAGTTAGTTTTGCGATAGCTTTATAGATAGTTTACTTTAACTACTTATATTAAAATTATATAAGAGTAAGTTAATACTTTTAAATAAAATATAAGTAGGGGTTAAAGTTTTTACTAGGGGGTACTAGAAGTAGGAACTTTAGTCTATAGTTAGTACAGTGCTTTACGCTTACTTAATAAAATTTAAGTACCTACAACCCCTTTTTATAGCTAAATTTTACTATTAAAGTGTTTAATATTTGTATTTTAGGACGCTTTTATAGTATATTAAATACTAGGGGTCCCCTTTAATAGGTTATAAGCAACTAAGTAACTAGTCTAGAAGTGGCTTTGTTATAGAGTATTTTAAAATAATAATAAAGTACTAGTTAAAAAGGCGGCTTTATAAGACGTTTATTTATACTAGAGTATATAAACTACTAGGGCGGCTTAGTTTATAAGTTTAGTTATAAATACAGACTAATAAGGGTTTATAAAAAAAAGGTTTTTATTTATTAACTTAGCTATAATTTACTTCTTTAGGTATTAGTTTTTTTTAATTAGTACTTAAAAGAACAAAACGGGTAAGTTAAAAGGAGTAAGTAAGAGTTTAAAGTAAGTAAAGGAGTATTTATAGTTATAGGGTTTATTATTATTAAAAGCAGTATTACTTAAATTAAGTTTATTAAAAACGTTATTAGGGGAGTTTATAAAAGGGGATACTTTATTGTTTTTTTTACTTAGTAAAAATAAGTAGAGCTACATTTAAAAGTTAGTTTCACTAGTTATAATAAAACTCTTTTAAACCTACTTAATAATAGTTTAAAAGTTAAAGTTATTATAGTTATTAATAAATAAATTTAAGTTACTATTATAGTATTTTTTTTATTAAATATAACGTTACGTATAGTAACGATCTTTTTAGTTATAGGGTTTTATATTTAATATTAATTTATAAATATATAGTTAATAAGGAAGTTTATAAAGGTACGGCTGTGAAGGTAGTTGAGACGCTTTTTTTTAAACTGCACAGCAGCTGTAAGGGCATACACTTTATACCTATATAATCTTAGGTACACAAAGCTTAGTTTTGTAGTTTTATTGTTATAGAGCTATTAGTAAAGTACTTTATATAGAGTCTTTTAACTAAAAACTACTTAAAGTATATAGTTATAAAAATAAGTTGCTACTTTATAAATATTAGGCTATACTTTATAGAGCAGTTTACCACCTTTACATATTATTTAAGCCTTTATTTTAATTATAGTACTAATACGCTCAGCACTACCGTTTTAATCTTATATATATAAAGCTAATAGTTTAATACGTTTACTGCACCTTTAGAAGTTATTTATAAGGCGGTAGTACTTTTTAATCTTATTATTATACTTAAAAGTAAGTATTTTAATATTATATTAAACCTTTAAAAGTAAAATAAACTTTTTAAAGACCTTAGTAAGTATTTTTATACTATAGTTATATAGGTAGTAGTTCTATAAGTACTATAAGATATGGTTAGTAAATACTAATATAAATATAAACCTATTATAGTTTTTAGTATATAAGTAGAAGTTAAACGTAATACACTTACTGGGGTGGGTATATACGTTACTCTTTTATAGTTTATAGTTAATAATTTGCCTTACTTTATTAATACTATAGGTATTATAGTTTAAAAGGGTATTATTAGGTGCTGTTTTAGGGGTGATAGAGATTTAAACACTATAGACTAATAAGGAGAGGCGCTGGAGTGGTTTAGGGCTAGGGTAGCTAAGCCGCTAGTACTACATTTCTTTAGAGTTTTTTAAAGATCTTTATTTTTATTAAGAGTACTTTGTTTAATAGTACGGAGTATATATATACTAAATAGCTTATATAGAGTTTTTATGTATAAGTACTTTGTTAGAAAGTTTATTATACTTTAATACTCTTTAGCTATATATAGTTTTAATAAGGCTAAGAGGGGAGTAATTAAATCTGTATAGTATAGAGTACTATTTAGGGTGTTTATCCTACTAGTACTTATACTTATAAAGCTAGTTATAAAAGATAAAGTTAGTTATTATAAATATATATAATATAATATTATATAAGTATAAGTTAGATTATTTACTATTAGTTAATATAATATATATACTTATGTTTTTATATTTTTTAATTTTAAGGGGCTTAAAGCTAGCTTATAGGTAATTACTTATACTAGCTACTTAAAGGTTACTAAACTATTATTTATTTTTAAAAATATAAATAAACGTACTAGAGTTAAGAAGGTAGGAGTCCTTAAGGGGATATAGCGACAGGCTTTTATATTAAGTAGTCTAAAACACTATAGATAAATACTTAATACTCTTTATACAGTAACTATATAGTTACTAGCTTTAAATCTCTTTAACGCACTAAATTAGTTATTTATTATTTATAAGGTTTTTTTTAGCTTTTTTATAGTAGTAGTTAAGTAGCTTTTACTTATTATACATACGCTTTAGAAAAGTATAAAAGTAATTTTTAAAATAGTAGTATATAGAGTATACTAAGTAAGAAGGGGCTAATAAAGTAAAAGGAGTAAGAGACACTAATAAAGCTTTATTCTACGATTTTTTTAAGTTAGTATTATTATATTTATAGTTATTAAAGTATTTAAAAGGACCGCAGGGAACTACCTTATTAATAGTAAAAGTACCTTATACACTTTTTCTATATTCTATAGACTCTAGTATTTATTTAATTATAGTAGTTATTTTAGTAATAGTTTTATTAAAACTATAGTTATCCTAGCTATTACTTATTATTATATAATAGCTTTTAACTTAAAATTAAAGTAGTAAATAGTTAAGGGAGTAAAGCAACTTATAGATTTATAGATTTTCTTTACAAACTACTTTAAGCCTAATAGTATAACTTTTATATATATAGTTAACTTATATTATAAATTATTTAGCTATAGTGGCTTTTATTATAAACTACTTATTATAAGGCGTAGTAAGGTAGTTAATATAAAGCTAGTTAGTGTATTAGTAGTATATACTTTTTGTAAGTTTAAAGTGTTTATAGAGGTTTTAAATTTAAACTACTAGTTCTAAAGTACTTAAGTAGTACTAGATTCTAAGCTTTTTAATAATAGTACTTTATATTTAAAAAACAATAGTATTTTTAGCCTTTTTTTGTTTTTAGTACGTTACTTTTATAGTATAGTATAGGAATAAAGAGTTAATATAGTACTTAAAGGCCTTTTTAGAGAGGTCAGCTATTATCTTAGTACGGTAGTAGTTTACTACTTTAAATAAAAGTAAGAGGTTTTCTCCTAGAGGTGCTTAAAGAAGAGGGTTTATAGTAAGCTTATTTACTTTAAATCTTATAGTTTAAGAGTAAAGGGCTTTTAATTTAGGGCTATAGTAAGTAACGGACTTTAGGTAGTTACTAAAGTACGGCTTTTAGGGCGGGGTATTACTAATAAGGGGCTTTAAATTTATAGAGGTTAGGTTAAGAGCTTCTTATGTATTAAGGGTGTTTATAAGTATTTAAAAGTTATAGAGCTATAGGTATTAAGTGGCTAAGCTGTTAAGAATAGTCTTTTAAGGGGTTAAAAGGACGTTTATAGTGATTTTTATATTTAATAGAGTAGTTTAAAAATAATTAATTATATATAGTAAAGGGGGTAGTAGAATAAGACTCTTAATTATTAGATTTTACGTATATTTATATATATATAAAGCTATACCTTAAGGGCCCTTAATGCGTTTTTTTACTTTAATAGTGCTGTGGGCCTTTGAACCCCCTAAACACAGCTACGGCCTTTAGAGCCGGCGAAACGTTACTCTAAAGCGGCTATTAGCTACTTCGAACACCAAAATCCACCTATACGTTGTAGTATACTAGCGGCTCTAAGCCACGTAATCTAACAATATATTAAGCTCTTTAAAAACTCTAAAAACCTAAACTCCTTATTAAACTAAAAAAAAGTAAGTTCTATACCTAAAAAGTAAACTACTTTAAATTTATAATTATACTTAATATTATTAAAATATTAAATATAAAGATTACTATAGTTAAAAAATAGCTAATAGCCTAAAATATTAGATATATTTAGTTATTCCTTAAATTCATTAACTTCTACTAATAGTTTTTTAAAGAATACTTAAAAATATTACTATACTTATAACCTTTATTAAAAACAATACTAAATAAAATTAAATAAATAAATAATACAAAGTATTTTAAAAAGTTAAAAACTAAGTCCTTAACAAACTAGTACTTATAATACTTAACCTAAACTTACTATTTAAAATTAAAACTAATACCTCTAACTATACTATTAATAAATAACTTAAGTAATACAATAAGAAAAACCGCCTATACCTATATATCTTTTACTTAAAAAAACTTAATAAAATAAAACTTAATTATTAAATTTATAATAAAAAACTTATAGTAATTATTAAAGTATTTAAAAAATAAAAACAATATTTTTTAAATACTAACTATAAAGTCATAGTATATATAAATACCAAACGCCTTACACACTTCACAATATCTAAAAACCTTAATAAAAACAAATTAAATAATTACAATTCCTTTTAAAATTCAACTTCTATATTATCTATAAAAAAGAATAAAAAAATAAAAAAATAAATACTCTTAGTAAATAATTAAACCTAAAATCAATAGTCCTAAATAAAACTTAAGTAATCCTTAAAATAAATCTAAATAAAAACCTTATACCAACTATTTACCTCCTAATAATCACTAAGCAAATTAGTACTAATACACCTAAATAAATAACTAACAAAATAATTAAAACAATTTATAGTACTAAAACACATAAATACTAAAACATTACTAAAATATAAAAACATATCTAATAATACTATAATAATACAATTACTAAAAAGTAAATAACTAAAACTATTAAAAATTATAAAGTTTATAATAAACGTAAACTAAAATACTATAAACCGTATAAAGAAATTTAACCTCTCCTAGTACCTAACAAAGTATAATAATTAATTTCTTTTAATTTTAGTATTAAATTACTATAATTAAAAGAACCACTCACTAAAAAGAAATTCAACAATATCTTAATTATAGTAAACCAACTCACTAAGTATTTATACTTTATTTAATAAATTAAAATAAATATAATATAAAAACTTATATATATTTTTAATAAATATATTTTTAGCTAGCATAGTCTGCTAAAAAACATTATATCTAACAAAAAAACACAGTTTACTTTAAAGTTTTAAAACTCTTTAATTTTATAGCTTAAATCTAAACCACAACTATCTACCACCTTCTACCCTTAAATTAATAAATAAATAAAAGAAATTAACTAAATTCTTAAAACGTACCTAAAGTATTATATTAACTACTAATAAAATAATTAAATTATTTTATAACTAATAACCTAATTTATTTATAACAATATAATAAAAAAAGCACATAATATTTACCTTTCTACTTTAATTATAAATTTAAACTAACTACCTATAAAGAACTATAAATAAAACCTATAATAGTTAAAGTAGTTACTTATATTAACTAAATTAAACGAATTCATAAATAACACATATATAAATACACTAATACCTTAAAAATAAAAACACTATTTTTTAAAAAAGAAATAGTATATATCTTATATAACAAAATATTAAAACTAAATACCTAAGTAATAAATTAAACTTTAAAAAACTCAGACCCTTTAAAATTACTAAAGAAATCTCAAAAGTTAACTTTAAACTCACACTACCAAACACTATAAAATATTACCTAATTTTTTATATTTTACTACTTAAACTAATACTAAAGAGAACACACACTATAAACTATATTAAAATTAATTTAAAATAAAACTATAAAGTTAAAAGAATTATTAACTATATTAACTAATAAAATAATATAAAACTTTAGTACTTTATTAAATAAAAAAACTATAATTAGAAAAATAACACTTAAAAACCTACTTTAAACTTAATAAATACCTAAAATAAACTATATAAATACTAAATATAATAATAAACATAACAAAATACTAAAGCCATACTAAATATAATAAATAAACCACACATTATCTAACTATAACCTAAAATTTAACTAATTAAACCTTTAAAAATAAATTAAATATTTCTTTACTTAAAAACACCTAACTTAAAATAAACCTAAAAAACCCTAATACCCTTTAAAAACACAACTAAAATACTAAGTAACTCTAAAAAGTTACTAACTCTTAAATCATTCTAAAATACCTTACTAGTACTCTAGCTAATTAAATCTAATATTACTTAAAACTCTAATATAATAAAATAATAATCCTCTACTTTTAACTTATTAAAAAACTATATTCTTGAATAAATTAACTCTAACCTATAATTCTTTAAAGAATACTTCTAATAATAAACCCAAAAAAGTAACTTAAAATAGTAATAAACTATATTTATAACACTTTAAAGGCCTCCTTTACTTCTTACTTAGCCCATTTAATTTTTTACTATTCTAATAAATAATAAAATACTATACTAATTAATAAAAAACCTACTATAATAAAACAAATACCTATAAACATTCACTATATTATTTCTATCACAATACATCACACTAATACACATATACTTACTATAGTAATTTAATTCTTTACTTATTTTATAAACTTTATTTAACCTAAAGTATAAAAAACAAAGCATAATATTAATACTCTTAAATTTAATTACTAAAATAAAAACATATTACTCTTAAGTCTTATAATTCTTAAAATCAAGTTTTTACTTTAAAATACACCTTAATATAGTATTAATATTAATATTAATAGAATAAAAAATAGTATAACCCTAAATAAAGGCCACAATCTATTTATAACTAAGTCTTAAAAATAAGACTTTTAAAAGAAAAACTAATATTATAACCTATTAATTAATAAACCTTTAATAGTAACTCTATAAGGGGCTTAGTAGTTAAATAAATAATAATAACCTATATTAGTATAATACCTAATACAAAACAAAAAAACTATATACTAAAGTTAAATTAATTAAACTCACTACTAATCCCAACTAATATAATACCTAGAATCATAAAAATACTATTTTAATCTAGTACTATAAGTTAAAAAACTAACAAAATAATCTAAAAAAATATACTTATATATAGTTAGAACTTAAATACTCTTAAGTTATATCTTTTATAGTTCTTTAACTATTAACCTTATATTAATCTTTAAATACTTTTAGCCCTTTAGTAGTAACTACTATAACTCTTTTATTAAATACTTGAACTAATTACTTAAGTACTTTAAATCCTAGAATCCCTTTAGTAGTAACTAGTACTATTATAAGTATCAAACCTCAACTTCTATTAACATAAACCTTACTATAAAAAAGCTAACTATAATATTAGTATAACACACTACAAAGTAAAAAAACTAGAATATAAGTTACGTAATAATAAATAAAACTAACGCATAATAAGTAGCCCTAGAATAAAACTAATAATACTAAAAGCAGTTTATAGTAATAAACTAATATACCTAATATTAGTCCTAAAAATAAAGGGATATATTTATAGAAATAGAACTTATATATAGATAGGACTTAAGTACCTTTAAGTCCTTCCTTTTATAGGTCTTTAGCTATTAATTTTATATTAATCTTTAGATACTTTTAGTCCTTTAGTAGTAACTACTATAACCCTTTTATTAAACACCTAAACTAATTACCTAAGTGCCCTAAACCCTAGGATCCTTTTAACAGTAACTAGTACTATTATTAGCGTTAGACCTTAACTTTTATTAACACAAACCTTACTATTAAAAGGCTAGCTATAACACTATAGTTATAGAGTAGTCTAAGCCTTATAGTATAAGGCTAAGCTAGGCTACTAAGTGTTATATAACCCGCCGGGGCTAGCTTTAGATATCTATACTAGTAGGCACCTATCTCTAAACTTAAAAATCCATTAATTTTACTTATACTGTAGTATACTGTATAGCTTAATTAATAACCTTACCTATAAGTAATCTAATAGTAATAAAAATAGAGAAAAAAAAAGAGATAATCGTAATGTCATCTTTAGAATCTAATTTAGAGATAAAATCATAAACCCATTGCTCGGATGTGAAATTATACTAAGAAGGTCGATCCTACTAAGCACTTAAGCCGCACCCGTCCTTCATCCCTTTCCCAGGAGAACCATAGTCAAGATACAACTGTAGAAGTCAAGAGTAGGTTCAAACAAAGTCTTTTCACAATTCTTCTCATCATTTCGACCGGGATACTACAGCTCTCTGTGCAAAGTACGTCCCTTTGGATCACTGCCTCGATCAAGGGGCCCTGGACCATGACTTGAGTTTGATTAACCCAGGACTCAGCCTCTGTAGGAAACACAGTAGCTTCCACGGTGCGAGCTGAGAATAGAATGTCGTCATCGTCGAACAGGGGCTTTTCTGCGAGCCCTTATTATGTATCTACAGAGCCTGGAAGTCAAGTTAAATACTGAGTGAACCCACTTACGTGTGGGGTACGATGGGTACAGCCTACTCACCGCTATTGGGTTTCATCGCGGACAGGATAACCTTATAAAATAGAATCACACTCTTAGAGTTCTTCGACCGCTCTCGGTGGAGTCTTGAGATCGTGATCAGTAATATGCAAACGAACCAGTCCAGTCTTACATCTCGCTCTCGCTTTGATCAATTCAAACCACAAAACTCACACCTCGCGGTTGCAGCGGTTACTCCAGCCAGAAAGAGCATAGGCGGTCAATAAACTTGCGGTTGGCAGAAGGTTATTGGAAGCCTAGCGCTATTACTACCAGTATTTGGCCAGTATATACGCGCCTACGGGTGTACGCGTCACTCCTTGTAGTGTTGTCATATTCTCTGAGTCAGGTAATACAGCTACCACGAAGTTTCAAAAGTGCGCAGGGTAACGGTCATCCACTCTCTGCGACATTACCCCCGGATAAAGTTCAGACTACCCCTCCATATTCTTACCGTGATTACGTCTCTGGTAGGCAGTTCCGGTCCTAAACGTAGGCAAATCGGTGCCTTTTCCCAATTTTCCCGGGGCGGGCGATCCTTCAAACCTTGTTGTACCGATCGAAGAGATAAAGCCAGCAACTCCAGCCACATATTTGATGCCAATGTTATTACCCACAAGCTCATCGCCGGAGACCCAAGTGTGCTCGAGATCATTGACACCTAGGAATTGACGTTTTTATGGCATTGCTTTCGCCCTTATGCCACCATGAACGCCACCACAGAAGCGATTTCCCTGCTCGATACCGCGACGTATCAACTACCGAAGATCTTCGCAGGCTTAGCCGTCTTATTGCCTATCTTTGCGGCGAAATGGGCTCTCAAGAAGGACCCGCTGGCAAATATCCCAACGGTGGGAGCCGGCCGGACAAAAGAGCAGCGCAGGCAGGAGTTCATGGCGCCAGGAGGAGCAAAGAGGCTCTACAGGGAAGGCTATCAAACGGCACGTCGAAGCCTGCCATATTCTCAATATCTAGGCTTATACTGACGCTCATCTTCAGTTCAAGGACCGTGCTTTTCAAATTATGACCGGCAGTGGTATGCCTTCACCATCGTTACTGCGGGAAGAAGGTCACAACCCATGGGCTAATTCTAACATTACAGAAATCCCGACCGTTGTCATTCCCCCGAAGTTCGTACCCGAACTGAAGAAGCTGCCCGACAGCGTCTTAGGCTTTCAGGAAGCAACCGATGAAGTGGGTAGAGTCTCATCCGCAAGCCGACCGAGGATCGCTGACGGGGCCCGTTTTCCTAGGCCATCAACAACCAGTATCTCGACATCCCAACCGATACCTCAGTTCTTGCACACACAGTCAAAACATCCCTGACTCCAGCTCTTGGTATGGCGGACATAAATCGTCTCCCACTGTCAACTTTGCTAAGTGATTTTTCAAGCCCGTCTGAGCCCTGCCATCGCCTCCGAAGTAATCCATGCCCTTGATACGGAGCTCCCTTCCTCCAATGACTGGACGGATGTCTCTTTAAACACCAAGCTTTTCCGGGTCGTTGCAATGGTATCCGGTCGCGTCTTCGTCGGTCCGGAGTTATGTCGCAACGAGGCATACCTGGAGACTGCAATCAACTACACCGTTGATATGGTCAACGCCGTGTTGGCAGTCATGTGCTTGCCAGCGTGGCGGCGGCGATTCTTCAGCCGTCGATTGCCGGAGGTCAAAAAGCTGTTCCAGCGGTTCCGGGAAGCAGAGGAGTTTCTTCGACCCGTAGTGACAGCTCGTCGGGAGGCCACGCAAAGCCCTGAATACGAAAAGCCCGACGACATGCTGCAGTGGTTTATTGATGCCCAAGATACGTCAAACGCCGGCTCGCGGAACGATGCAGAGCTGGCAATCTGGCAACTCGGTGCCAGCTTTACGGCCATTCACACAACTACAGCGACTGTGACAAACGCGTAGGTGATTATGTACCCACCTAATCTCCGACCAGGTTTGCTGAAACTTCCAATGCCTTGGCATTTAGTCTTTACACTCTTGCTTCGATGCCGGATGCCATACCCGTTCTTCGAGAGGAAATCAAGAGGGCACTTTCCGATGCAGGAAACGAGTTTACCAACTCTGCGCTGCAAGCCATGGTGAATTTGGAGAGCTTCCTCACCGAATCCATGCGAACCTATCCCATGAGCGCTGGTATGAAGCATCACAGCATATCGAACTACGGCGTCTAGCTAACAAACACTGCCAGCAAACGCTCAACGCATGGTCCTGCAGCCGTTCACGCTCTCAAACGGCCAGACGATCCCCGCTGGCGTCCTAATCGAGCTTCCGTCTTTCGCCGTCAATATGGACAACAACATCTTTCCCGAAAGCGACAAGTTTCATCCTTGGCGATTCGCCAAGCTGAGAAGAAGCAAGACCAGCGCGGCCGAGGGAGGAGCCGACATCGGGAACCAGTTCACCAGCGTGGGTTCAACGAGCTTGAATTTTGGATTCGGCAGACACGTCTGCCCCGGGCGGTTCTTCGCCTCCGTCGAGATCAAGATGATCGTCGCCGTGCTGCTGCTTAAGTACGACCTAGCGCTTGCGGAAGGGGAAACGAAGAGGTACAAGAACGTTGAGGTCGGAGTCCAGGTAGGTTACCTACGCCGCAGGCGGCAAGCCCCAAAGTCTCCAAAGCGACTCAAGATGCTTACTTTTGCCTTTTAGTCCATGCCCGATCCCGCAAAGACTGTCAGACTCAGGCGTTTAACATAGAAATCTAGTCGCCGGGAGAATTTGTTGCCGAAACATGCACGACTGGAAATGTCCTAGACCAGAACATTGTGCGTCTTGTTGCCCGCAGCCTTACCCCCTCTGGACCCTTATCTAGTGCGGCATTGCCGAGGAAATATGAGCGCACTGAACAAAACTCTTTCTTGTCTTTAATGTGTCTGTCTGCTTCACATCAGGATAACTTCGCGAAACCAAAGTAGTGTTAAACAGCAATATCTAGATGTTGGAAATTTTGCCTTTTGATAGACCAAGTGCGATCGGGTACTGGCTAACCCCTATCACGACTGAGCCGGCTGACACCAAGCGTGCAAATGTCTGCGGGGGTAGTAAGCAGCGATACACTCCCGCCACTCCATGTCTTCAGCGGTAGTACCGTCGATAGAGAGCTCGAACCTTCTGAGCATGGTAGCAAAGCTGATGTAAAGCTCGGCCCAGGCCAGGTTGACGCCGAAGCACATGCGAGGTCCGCGGCTAAAAGGCACCAGCCACTGATCCAGGTCCGTCCTCACCTTTCCGTCGTCACCGGCGAGCCACCTTTCGGGCCTGAACTCAAGAACATCCTCGCCCCACACCTCTGCTGCCTGGTGGACGTGCAAGATCGCCATGCCTACGGCGGTGCCGCCTGGGATCTCCTGTCCGGAGATGGTGGCACCACTGGGAGGCACGAGACGCGTTAGAGACACGCCGGAGGGGATGAACCTGAGAGACTCCTTGATGGTCGCAGTCAGCAGCGGGAGGCTCTCGAGGTCCTTTAAAGAGGGCGGAGGGCGCGTCTCGACGTCAGGCCAGATGGTAGTCAGCTCGGACCTAAGCTGCAACAGGAGTTCCGGATGTTGCATTGTGTGCCAATGGCCCATGAGGAGTGTGTCGGCGACGGTGTTGGCGCCAGCAAAGATGATCGTGAAGCCCTCATCGTGCAACGCCGTCAGATCCGGGACGGATCGGCTCCGGTGTGCCTGCGGGTCGAGCATGCGGTGGAAGATGGTCTGGTGCGGCACGTCATCGAGCTTCGACGGGCATTGGAGGACCGTGTGCAGCTGCCGCTGGATCAAGTCGCGGACCTGATAGAGCCTTGGCGCCAGTCTGTCGGCGTTGGGCATGGCCTTCATGACGAACGACGGCGGCACGGCGTAGATGAGATTGCGGACGAATGGGAAATTCTTGAGAACGGGAAGCGCGCGCAGGCTAGCGTCCATGGCGAGGATCAGAGGGTCCGAGAAGGCTGGGGCGTCGAGGGCGTTAATGCAGTTGCCGAAGGTGAAGCACATGATGGTATCCAGTGTGAAAGACCGGAAGGCGTACAGGAGGTCGACGGAGGTGTTGGCCGCGTTCATCTTCGTGATGGAGGATGCTAGGCGGTTTGCCTTGAAATGTCGTCAACGAGAGGTCTTTGTTAGAGTAGCTCTGCATGATTGCACTTACATTTCTCCACACCAAGTGCTCGAGATTCTGGATGGCCTTCTTGGAAAACATGGGCAAGAGAACCTCCCTTCTCTCCTTTGCTTGGGCGTACTTCAGGAACACGAAAGATCCCGTCTTGACACCTGGAGTCTGGTAGAGACCGGGGTCCTTGTCCCATCTTCTGCTTCCGTGGTAGATGTCGTGGAAAGCAGATGGCTTCCCAAAGTGAAGCTATGATCGTGGTGTCAGTATGTATGAGCAGGCCATCCGAGGTCATGGGTTTGCAAGTTTGGAAGTGTAGATATGATTGCCAATGTGTAGACCTACCTCATTTGGTCCAATGCGAACGATGTTGCCTACAGACAGTCAGATATACCTAAATACAGCAAGTGATTCAACATAGTTTTGACCGCAACTTACCATATTTCTCGTGGAGATCAAAGAGCTCCTGGGCCAGTGTTTCTTGCTTGATGACCTCCTTGTAAGCCTTCCACAGCGGAGTTGCTCCGGCTAGTAGCGGTCCAGGAAAATTTCGAAGAGGGTGGAATAAGATGTTGTAGACTATCTGGCAAGCACCCGCGCAGATCGTAACGGTAACGCCGAAAAGGAAGAGTAGGGCAATCATGGTTGCTTTAGAAACGGAGGAGAGAACTGAATTGTTGTGCTTTGGAGACTTTGACTGGAGACAGAGCTACCGTGACAAGAGACCATGGGCAAAAACCTCTTTTATTAAATCTCGTGTTGGAGCCTCGTGATTTTTTGGACATGAGGCAACATTCGGCAAGGCCTTCTTTTCGTTCCAGCTAGTGTTCGCGGTCCTGGCGGGGAGCAGAGCCGCTCCAGGTGGATTCAATGTATCTCGTGGGATGTAAGCGCGTGCAGCACAGGTTGGAAGGGAGGATCCAGCTTATGCAGAGCCGTCTCGATGCATCGTCAGAAATATGATGACCAGGATACAGCAGGGGTGGATGTCTTGAACTAACGCCTGCAGGATCTCTTAAGTAGTATCCTTGGCTTACCTCAGGTTGTAGCTGACTGTGCATGATATCATTTCCTGACGTGAATGTGATAGAAGCCACGTCAGGCATGTGTGCTCCGAGATTTGGCTGATGACCAAACTTCTACCTTTTGCTGCTGGTGTAAAGTCAATACGCCCCAAGGTATAACTTACACGCGTGTTGACGCCCCATGGTAGCCTCTTTTACTTTATCAAACCGCCCTCTGCAGCACTTGTGTCCGTCACCTGAACTGTATCAATTATGGTAAATCTGTCTATCGTGGCTTACCTGGCTTTCGTAGCCATCATATGGTACGTTTCCCGTCTGCTGGCTACATGGCGGTCCTGCCGAGCTGCATCAAACGGCATGATACAGATTCCACCGGCTCATTCGTCCCGAGTCCCCTACCTGGGCCACCTTCTGGGTATCGTAACGAAAGGCTCGAACCAGTACATATCTTCATTATGGTTAGTGTGGCTCGCGTACCATCCATAAACTCCTTATATGCCCTTACTAAGACGCCGTTTGTGTCAGTGAGACGCAACGAGCACCAATCGCCACAATGAGGCTTCCCGGGCAAGACATGCATATTCTGCATCCCCTGGACTCGGCCAGCATCAAATCCTTTACGGGCATGCGCCATCTCAGCCTCATGCTAGTATTTCACACTGCCATTGGTCCGGCCATGGGCCTAACATCGGCCAGTCAGAAGTCTCTGACAGATCCCGATGCGGGCGTCTTCAAGCGAGGGTTGTCGAAGCTCTTCAATGGCGAGCTAAGGACCCTTCACAACCTCAAGGCGCACGCAGCAAGCCTGGATAGGGAGATACAAAAGCACTGGGATCACACCATCCCAAAGGGGAGCTCGCCAGCCAGGCTCCGGCTTGGGGCTTGGGTCTTCGACTTTCTGTCCCTCGCCATGGGCTCAGTATTCTGGGGTGAGGGTGGACCCTTCGGGGTCGAAGACTTCCGCACGAATCTGAGGTAAGTCCGTGTTTAGTCACATGCAGCGGCTGTGGCCACGCCCCAACCTCCACACGTCCCACGTAACATCCACTGCCTTCGGCATGTGAAGGCTTGCAAATCCTACACGGAAGCTGACACGCTTTCTAGAGTGTTTATCCAGAACCTGGAGAGCCTGCTAAACCCAATCCCATGGCTGATCCCTCCGGCAGTCAAGGCGGCACGCGCTTACATACGCAAGACCATCGACCACGCCGTCCAAGACGAGGCGTACGGAGGTCAAGAACAAACGCTATTCGGGCAGCTCGCCTCCCTCTACGACTCTCTCGACATCCCTCATGCAGGCTTTACCGACTGCCACCTGGTATCCATCGTCGGGCTGATGTCTAACGTCATCAACGTGATCACCTGGGCCATGTGTAACATCCTGGCCGACCCGAGCCTCATGTCAGACATCCTTGCGGAGATCGAGGCCCTGGAGGATATCTCGCCGTCTCCAACCGAACGCACCTTGGACGCGGACAAGCTCCGAGACTCCTGTCCTCTTCTACTGGCCACCTGGTACGAGCTTCTCCGAACCTACGGAGACGCGCCCGTGGCCCGCGGTGTGCATGAGGACACCCTCTTCGACGGCCGATATCATCTCAAAAGGGGGTCCATCATCATAACACCCATTCACCTGAAGAACTTCGACAGGGGTATCTGGGGGAAAGATGCCGACGGTTTCCGGCCGGGCCGCTTCATTGGGGCCGACGGCGGGGTGAGGAGGGATCTCGTCAATCACCTCAACGTCTTCGGCCTGCCCGGGATGCACCAGTGCCCAGGGCGGTACCTGGCGATGAACATGACCCTTGCCGTCGTTGCCAAGATCCTAGTGACCTTCGACATCCACCCTGCGCCGGGGGACCCTCTCGAGGATGGTGTCGTGCCTAAGCAGAAGGACACGATGCTGGGCCTGCCCGCCATGGGACGAGACCCGGAGGTCACGGTGGGAAGACGCGACGGGTCGAACGTCGTGCACGTGGTTTTTGACAACGTCAGGCCTGGTGTATAATTGGGGGTAATTCACGCCCAACGGTCCCGGTATCTATGATCCCGGCTTCATGCAAACTGCACCTGGGGTGCAACGGCCCAGACTATCGATCGCATCAAGCGGAGTCAAGAATTGCGTTTAAGGACAAAGATTTGGGACACGTCAGAATCAACAAGTGCTCACTTTATCTCCAGAGCTCGACCCATGTGAAACCTCAGTAAGCACCGTTGCACTGAGATGTGACATGTCTCCGCCACCCGCATCATTAGGAGCGGTTCGGCCCTGTGTCCCGTCCAGATCCTGCACACTACGCTTGAGGATGTATCTCGGCCGGCGTTCCAGCCGGATGAAATCGGAGCATGTCACGAGTTTTGCAAGAACACAAGTACTTCCTGCTGTGTCTGGACGGAAGCCACTGGGCCGGAAGACGAAGACCGTCGTTCTCGCCCGGGAGAAACTTCTCCATTCGAGTTCAGAGATCTTATGGGCGCGTACAAGTAACAAGGCGGCTATTGTCAATGGTTGCGGAAGAGTAATCATTAATGCAAATTGCTTCGTCGGAGCGTTCACTCCTGCGGTACTTGATCTCGATCCACCAACCGGTTAGCCACATCAGAATTCTGCGGAGAACAAGCCCGACCTGTGCAAAAATCATAAATCAAGCCTCTTGTTACGCCGGAAACCAACCTCCCCCCCCCACGTCGTGCTCGTCGGCTAGACCCCCGGCGTAATCTGCATTCTATGCAGATGTCAGCATAGGCAGCTTGCATACCTCTCAAGGGGTGCTAACCTGTTGGCTCAATCCCCGTGCCGGGTCGGGCCGAAGACAGGCAGGGATGTAAGCAACGGTTGGTATGTTCATCCCAACCCTACACACTTTCACATTGCACTCTTCCGATCGACAAACATTGGCCAAACGGGGGAACACACGAATTAGTCTTGCGCTTGCAGCGGTCTCGAAAGTTACCGCGACACACATGTCCACCTCCCGCATGGTGCTATTCTGACGAGGATGATGGTCATGAGGGAGGGACTCGCTCACCACAGTCAGGAGGTAACACTACTACATGTCTCCACGCGGTTCAATTGGACGGCCTACGCGAGGTTCCGCTACCAGCGGAGTGATGATGTTTTGTCGAACGTCAGCACTTGATTGCCATGTGGTACTCTACGTGGCTCCACGAAGCAGGGAGAGTAGAGTTTCGAAGTGATACCAAGAGGTGATGTCGCAATGAAAGCCGGCCGGATGAACAAGCGTAGAACTCGTTGTTTGCCTGAGGGGGGACCCCGAACAAGCCAGCAAGCTGAACCTGATGCTGAAGATCGCGGGCCGTGAAGAATTCGATCAACCTCGCCATAGGCACCAAGGCCATTCAAACAACCAGCCATGTCAATCATTCCAGCCACAATCGCCAACAACCACGACTCTGATCCTGCCTTTGTTCAAGGCGTTGTAGGTGACGATGGTGCTCTGGATGAGTATTGCTTTCGGCCATCACGGTGGATCAACGGCGACAAGACCGGGCGGGCTCTCTTCCAGCCAACGAGCGGATACTTCATACCCTGGGGCTTTGGGCCTCGTGTATGCCCGGGGCAGAAGATGGGCCAGGTAGAGTTCGTCGCCGTTATGCTGAAATTGTTGCAAGGGCACCGTTTGGAGGTCGTTCCACTGGCGGGAGAGGACCGGGGGGCTGCTGAGAAGAGACTGGACCAGATTATGGCCGGTACCGTCCCGAAGATGACACTGGTCATGGATGTATATGATGCAGGTAGAAATGGAGGACTTCGTATGCGACTCGTCCGGCGCAAATAGAGACAGTGTGCCAGCGTTTATTGACCTTACTTGATAATGTACATGCACATCTCACTAGTGCCCTCCCTCGCGGCAATTGTGTAATATCTAACCTACGTGAAGTAGCCCAGGAGGCTCAAAACCTGTGGCTTGCTCAGATGACGTACTTCCAAATGTTAGCGACTGTCCACTATCTCTATTGTCTTTGAACTTACTGGGATGAACAAGTAGGGAACCTCCTTCTCGTAGAGCTTCCAGGCCTCGCCGTACTTTCTTCTGCACCTGTTGATGTCTCTGTTGGTTCGGTGGATGATCATGACCATGAAGAAGACAGAGTAGAACCAAGGGAAAGGGCTCCTACTTGATGGATCAGCAAGTTGACCTGTGGTTGGCAGCTTCATGCCCGAGACTTACTTAAACCCGGTAATCAAGCCCCAAGAAAAGGAGAAGAACATGTCAGGCACGTAGTTCGGCTTCCGGATGATCGCAAACCAGCCGTCAACCATGATACGGTCCCCCACGTCGGTCTCGATGACCTTGGGGTCCTCAATGGCTTGCCACGGCACCTGGGGGAACGTGTTACGCTTGTTGAGTTGGCCCCTTTCCTTGTGGCGGAACGCGTTCTTCTGGCCGTTGGCACTGTCCCACATCCAGTAGAAGAAGAGGTAGGCAACACTAAGGGCGGCCAGGGCAGGGCGGTTCCAGCGGTATTGAGAAGGGTCGTGGTTCGCGAAGTAGAGAGCGCAATGACAATAGGAGAAGGGCACACCAGCCATGTTCCAGAAGGTAAGTAGGAAGCCCAACTTCTCGAAGTACATGTCCCTGGGTCACGCACACGTCAGCACACGACGTTGTGGGCATCTTCTTTGGGCCGCAACACTTACCAACTCGTGATGATCATCTCCTCGGCCTTGGCGCAGGCATTGGTGTAGAGGTAATGTGCCCCTACCAGGAAGGCGACCTCGGCCGACACGTAGCCGTACGTCTCGTACTGACGGGCCGCAACGGAGCAGGAGATGAGGAAGAGAATGAACCAGGGGATTCGCACTTCGTAAAACATCTTGAAGTCCAGAATGCCGATGCGGGGGTTCAGCTCGGCACCCATGAAGAAGTCGTAGATGGGGTAGCCCGTCAGCCTGTGGGCCCGCCCGCGGATGAGCGCCTGGAAGTAGACGACGAAGCTGTTGATGATGCCGGAGAAGATGGCCACGGTCATGAAGGAACCAAACTCATCGATGAGCGTGTACAGGGGGAATACGCCGGTGCAATGCAGTACAGCTGCGATGGCGAGCGTCGCGTAGAAGCTGGTGTAGGCCGAGCAGTAGTACGGCAGCCTCTTGCCGCCCTCGTGGCGCAGAGGGCGACCGTAGTTGAGCACGCCGGGCATATAGCAGTACATGAGCGCCTCTCCGACGAAAAAGATCCAGTAGACGGCCCAGGCCTTTGCTGTCGGGTAAGCTCCGTCGTAGACGAGCTGGGCGAGGTGACGGCCGAACTCGGGCCAGGGCTGATTCGGTTCAGGCAGGGGAATCTGTCCATCGTAGTAGGTTGCGCCAATCCACATGTACCACATCAGGAGAGGAAATCCGATCATCAGAGCAAGGGCCCCAAACGAACCGCCAAATTCAAACTCGTCTGACGAACCATCTCGGTACTTCACTGGTGTGGCTGTGAGAGCGGGTGGGTGTTTCTCCTTGGTTTGTGGTGTCTGAAGAGTCGCAGTCGAGCCACTGCTCCTTTGCGTGGCTGCCATTATGATGGAGGATGAGACGAAGGCTTTGACGCGGGTGTAACGAGGGACGAGTGCTTAAGGGACCGATGTTGTCGACAAACAGTTTCGACTTTGACATGAAGATGGAATGGAAGGTAATAAATAAGAGTGATGTCGCTCCCCCGAACAACTCGTCTAGTCTTGCCCCGCCCTGTATGCAAGTCTCGTGTAGAGCCCCTTCCGTTACTAAGACGGGACCAAGTCGATATTTGACACCATGTGATGTTACACAGGCACGGAAGATGGGCATGAGACGCGGCGTAAGCCACAACAGGCAAATGTCGAAGTTTCTCTCATGCAAGACTCGTCTAGCACTTCCCGCCCCTCCATTCCCTCCCAGGCCACGCTAATGCACGTCTCGTGTAGTTGCCGGCAGTGCTGACAGGAGTAGCGGGAGCAGCAGCCTCCCTCTGTTGCGGCGAGCCGGCGACTTACACGACATTCCTTCAAGCGAAATTGTGCAAGGGCAGGCGCACCTAATTGACCCTGTCGATTTCACCTGCCATACAAACGGCGGCCCGGCCCTGCCGCCTCTGATCTTTGCTGAACGAGGCAAGGAGAGGAGAGGTGGAATACAAAAGCGCCATAGGTATGGTATGTAAGTACCTAGGAGAGAATCGAGTGAGTAATTATTCCCGAACATTTGGATAATCGGTGCAAGTCGTTGACCCTAGACGAAGCGCCGAGAAGAGAAAAGGCTGTCCTATGAGTAGGAACTTTAGTTGAGATAGTAACATCTTGTACTACGGTGATTCCCAGAA
Source organism: Colletotrichum brevisporum (assembly GCA_030770045.1). NCBI lineage: Eukaryota > Fungi > Ascomycota > Sordariomycetes > Glomerellales > Glomerellaceae > Colletotrichum > Colletotrichum brevisporum. Next base: position 804,759 of record JAUGSI010000002.1, read on the forward strand.
CGGTCCCCTCCACATGCAAAGGCGCAGCCATGGCCCGGGATACCGGAGTCCGGTCTTCGACACACTAGGTAGAGAGTAAATAAATACAGCTAGAAGGAGGCTGTCTAGGAGCACTTGGTTCTTCAAGGGATTGCGTCACGAAGGCCACGTTGCGTTTCTTAATGCCACCATACCTAAGGTGACAGACCACAACGTCCTTTCCCTCGGACGGGCCAAAGATCACATCAAGCCCTGACCAAGTTCCTTCCACTTCCACTTATCAGTATCAAAAGAGATCTCGCTTTAAAATTATGATAGCGCATCAGTGGTATAATAGGGAATTATTATCATGCAGAATTTGGCATCTTATGCCCCCGCCTCATCCATCTCGTCTTATCTTTCAACTATCTCCAATCTCACCTGGCCAACCAACTGACTCACGCATTCAACCCCCACTATCATGGCATCGATAACCAAGCCGCCTCAACGTTCGCCTTCGGGTCGGCACCGCCCTTGACGGCCTTGAGCCAGCAGTAGTTCTCGTCCGTGCCCTGCTTGCCCGCGGTGACCCAGGCGACGCCGATGCACTTGCCGTCGCTGCTCTGTATCGTCGTGTACAGCGCGGCGCACAGGTTGATGCAGTCCTCCATCCTCGTCATCGGGATCTTGCCGAGGTCGTTGAACGGGTAGTTGTTGCCGCACTCGCGGATGAAGCGGAGGTTGGAGCCCGGCGGCGTGTACGTCTTGTTCGCGGACGGCAGGTTCGGGCAGTTTGACGTCGCCTCGCCGTTGATCGAGGACGCCTGGAGCGGCAGCGGGATCGAGGTAAAGCCGGTCGGCGACGCGGTGGCCGATGCCGATGTCGAGGTTTCGCTTGCCGTGCCTGACGCTGACGCCGACGCTGATGCCGATGCTGATGCTGATGCCGATGCCGATGCCGTTGCTGCTGATACCGCGGAGGACACAGAAGATGACAGTCCTGATGATTGCTCCAGCTTACTAATGGATCGTTAGCGACGAGTTCCGCGTTCACCTTTACTGGTTAATAAACTCACGTTTCGCAAGTCTGGACGTATCCAGCATACTGCTGCGCGATCGTTCCCGCGGCAGCAGACGCGCCAATCGTTCCGAGGAAGAAGACCAACGCGGTCAGGCCCACCCAGAACGTCGACGCCCGCACCCCCATGATGCGCTTCTCGCCCGTCGGCGGCGGAGCTCCTCCATAGTCACCTCCATACGCCGCCGCCGGCGGTGTCGACTGCGGGTACACCTGCTGCTGCTGGACATACGGCGATTCAGCGGGCTTGACGTTGTCTTGGTACGGCGCGTAGTAGCCCGGGGCGCCCGGCGTCGTCTGCTGGTAGTGCTCGGGGCCGTCGTGGACGTTGGGGGCCACCTCCAGGCCTGCGTAGTCGGCCGGCATCGGTCCTGCTGGTGACAGGTTCTTCTCGTCTTCGGATGATGTCTGCGAGGCGGCGACGCTGCTATTCGCCGGTACTGCCGGGGCGAGTCCACCGGGTGAGGTCGGTCCTGATGATGCCATTGTTGGTTGATGTTTCCCTTTAAACACGCCAATTCTTTTGCTGACGCCTGAATTAACAGAAGCCACAAACACACCTGGAAGGTCCCACGAGAGAGGAAGCCGGGAACTAGAAAAGGCTCGAAGCCGGGCGAGAGGTCTAGTTTAAGCACGAGAAGAGAGCACGCGAAGTAAGACGGCAGGAAGCACACCCTTGGCGAAGGATTCTCAACGACGACGCTACGATACGGGCTAAAGGGGGGTGTCATTCAAGTTATAGCACGCACAAAAATGCGCGCTCAACCCCACCCCCGTCGAAAACCCGTCAGGCTCTGTGGACGATGCAGGACCTGCGATCCTTCGAGGAGCCATGTCGTGATCGACCGCTCATGGGAGGCCAAGTCTGCCCCGTCCCACCCGCTAAGAACCACCGGCGGAGACTGCGTGCCAAAGACGGAGCCGGGGCCTGTCTTCTTCCTTCAGCTCCACGTCTTTCAAGGTGGCCGCAACACCCGGGGGGCGTGTGTGTGTCTGCGTTCAAACGACATGCCCCCAGACGGAGCAGAAGCGCCAGCCTTGCGCGATGGTCAATTATCTCTTCTCTATACGGATAATCTCAGGCAGCTGCACAAGGGCGCTCTAATTGGCGTTTGCCGTGCCGTTGGCGACGGGGCCGGCGAAAGAGGCGTCGAGGGTTCGGAATCCTTGGCGAAAAGGGGGCGCCCGCTAAGCCTTAATATAGCAAGGGGTTAATCTCAAGAGCTGGAGAGCAATTGAAGGCAGTGAAAAAAGCTGTTTTAACCTAAGACCAAATGGGAACTGACCAACAGTCTGCCCTTCCTATCCAGGCCTGCGACTGCCCGTGCACTCTGCATGTTGAGATGACAGGGCTGGCCAGCAGGCTTTGAAACTCTGGGTGGAAAGGCATCAACTCACATCGGTCGAGCATCGTGGTGTTGATGCTTACAGCGCGGCATCCGCCCTGGCACCACGGCGAAACCGGCTAAGCCACTGCGCGCTGCGGTTCCTTCGAGTTAGTTCCCGGGCTAGATCAAGCCCCCAAAGAAACTCATTTGAGACTTGGAGATATGCCTGGCAGAGGGTTCCACGAACCCAGCGAGCCTTCGCGCCGGGTTGATATCCAATGTGCAGCCTACATACACATGACACGCATGCCTTAGCTCTGTCCGCGATACCGACAGGTCGGGATGCGGTTTCTGAGTTTCCAGGGCTGAGCGCTCGATCGTGCAGGGTTGCTATCCGCATCGGATGTCTGCACCTTGCAAGAAGCCCACGATGCCTGTCGTCGTGGGACCAGATAAACAGAAAATGCGGCAGCCTGATCATGCGGGAATGGCTCGGTACTCTTCTCCAGCAATTCAACGGGGCCGAGAGATGATGACATTCGGACCCAGGCTCCGCCAAAGCGATCCCACCAGTCTCTTTGGCGGACTTTACGGAGTTCAGACGTTGCGGTGCAACTGGAGCCCCAACCCAGCGCCAGGCCCCCTCTAGGCAGAAGGATTTCGACCCCGGTCTGCGACAGATTGTGAAAATCTCGGTTGGCGAGACGGCCGTGACGCTGAGCTGCAGGTCGGTCTGCCGACCTTTGACCAAAGTTCCTCCCAACGGGATCCTGCGAAGGTTTGCTGAGAATTATTCAGCTGGGCGGTGGGCTGGACTCTCAGTAGCAGCTCTCGGATCGGTGTGTGATGCCGACATAATAGCGGGAGTCTGGTCACCGTCTGCTGTGCCTGACTCGAGTGAGATCGGCGGCAAATTGAAGCTGCAGCTCAGGAATTGAAGCGCTCCATACTGGTATGGCTGATCCTATTGAGAAAATACATCTTGTTGCCGCGCTTTCTGTGTCTAGAGGCAAGGCCAACCACGGAGACATTTGCGTGAACCTATGTGAGCTCTTTGCTCTGTGGTGAATACATGTACACCACCTTCTGCTGCAGCGGCCTATGCCATCCCCGTAGCCACGCGGGAGGAACTTTGGCCCTCACTGGCCACTATGGTTGAGGCACGCGCTAGCACTTGTGAGGTTGCTGCAGTAAGCTCTAATTTCCCAGATCCTTCGACTGCGTGCCCTGAGTACCAGCAACACTCGCTTCCTACCATGTTGGCCAAGAGACAAGGTCGCCAGCCAGGACCGGTCTGTAAAGGAATTACGAATTGCCGTTTTCGCCAACAAAGTGAAGAGGGTACGGTCACCGGCGGTGTGGTGTACGCTGTCGCCTCGGCTGGAATTGACGCTATCACGAACCGGGCTTGGTTCAACTGCTGAAATGGATATCGAAACTGACATCACTTCATCGACCACGATTCTACTGAAGTGCAGGTCAGAAAATCAAACAGGTGGTACCAGCCTGGTTGCTGCACAACGTGGCAAATGCATCTTATAGTGAGCTTTGCATCAGTCAAACTGCCGCTAATTTACTCTGTCCTGGCAACTAACTAGTTCACAAGTGAGCAAATGTTCAACAAAGGCTGCGAAGACAACCCGAACTCGCTTCGTCTCTTTCGATGGCCCATGCGACAAGGGCCATAGAAGAATTGTTGGTAATAAATATGTCGTCCTTCATAACTTGGCCGCGATAGTGTTTAGCTCAGTGTCAAGAACCTATCTATGACGCCCAAGGAAACCATAAGTTACATTGCGTCCGTCGAAACTACGTTTGCGAGAAGTTAACGGGAGCTAGTTGACTTTTCCGCAGTCTCAGTCTTACCGGCTTGTTGTACGTTGGGTCCTACCGTCCTAGCTGCGATGTCGGCGTAGATGAATGTAAGATCCAGAGCTATAACTAAAGAAATGGCGAATGCATCTTTACGCCTGACTAATCCAAGGATTTTGATTCTATTCTGAGACGCATTACAAACTGAAGTTGTCCGAAGCATCTTGTCGGCAGTCAACGGCCAACGGCGATCTTTTCACGCCGGGGCTGAGCCAGAACGTGCGTTTAAACTTCTCTGAGTTCTGTCTGCTGAAGCATACAACCCTCCGGGAAACTGTAACCCAAAGCTATCCGCAGTAATTTTATTATTCCTCTCATTAGAGGACCATCTGGGGTACTCTACAAGATATTGGTCTTTTCTGGTCATACATGTGAGCTTCAGTTGACCCATAGAACCTGGCACATCCTACCGGTCTTTTCTGAGAGACGGCACTCGTCCACTCTATGATTGAAAGAACCACTGGCGTAGCTGAGAAGTGTGAGACTCCGAGACAAACAACTTGCCAGTGCTTGACGCCGCAGAACCACGGCTGATCGTTATCATCAAAGTCTCCGACCAGACAACGGCCGGCATCACCCGTTTTATCATTATCCGAATACCGTCTTCGTGAATACGGACGGAGGCGAAGACCAGTCGTAGTTATTCGGACCACAACACGGACAGTCGGGGCTTCGCGAGCCCGCAGATCGCCGAGTTGGTGAAGAAGCTCGGCCCTGCCGTCCCAAGTCTCGGAAACCCAAAACATCCCATCACTCCTCCACCCGAGAAGAAGGAAACATGTCCACGAGTCACAGCAGCAGGATCACTGGCAACGTAACACAGGGCTTAGGGTGATTGGACACGGTCGGGAGGCGGCGACAAGCCACAGGCGCACAGTGCGTCACATCTCCCCGCGATGTGGTGATCAGCTCGCCCCCTTCAAGGCGCGTGCGTGTCATGTGTTCGTGCGGACGTCCGGCTCGGGTCCTCGCAAAGCCGGCGCATGTTGTCGGAGATCTACAGAGGAAATGTAAGCGGCGCGCGGGAGAAACAAAATGTTCGGCTTGTTGCCGCGTCTTTCTTGGTGCTGCACGGGAGGACACCGCTCATTAGTCGGACGCCACGCGCGGTATGCTGCGCTTATATCTTCGACATCCCCCCGCACCTCTCTCTGATGTTTCCCCGGACGTGAACTTGGACTTATTCGACTACCGTTCTGACACATACTCTAATCTTGTTAGAAATAAATCAACCCTCTCACAGAAACTTCACCATGGCTTTCAAGGCAGGCGTCTGCAGGCCCTCGGAGCTGGCGCACCTCGTCCTCCGCAGCAACAACCCGGAGCGGCTGGTCGACTTCTACACAAAGTTCCTCGACGCCCGCGTCGTCCACACGAGCAGCCTCATCACCTTCCTGACGTGGGACCACGAGCACCACCGGCTCGCGATCCTCAACGACCCGACGGCGACGCCGCGGCCCGACAACGCGTGCGGCATGGACCACTTCGCGCTGGCGTTCGGCTCGCTCGGCGAGCTGCTGCAGAGCTACCGCGCGCGCAAGGAGATGGGCATCGAGCCGGCGTACTGCGTCAACCACGGCATGTCGACGAGCATGTACTACCGCGACCCGGACGGGAACAAGATCGAGACACAGGTGGACGCGTTCGAGAAGCCCGAGGACGCTGTGAAGTACATGGAGAGCCTGGAGTTCGGGCGCGACCCGCGCGGCCCGCCGTTCGATCCCGAGGAGTTCCTGCGGCGGTTCGAGGCTGGAGAAGATGAGAAGATGCTGATGCGGAGGGGGTATGTGGAGCATATGAGCGCGCAGCCGAAGGTCTCTGCTGCTGCTCCGGCGAAGGTCGCTGCTTGAGTAGCGAGGTTAAGGGACATGTGAGGTTTCTGTCATGGTGATGAGATGGGAGGAATGACGCAATCACGCATAGAGGTCAGGACGAATCATCTTGGGATGTTGCGAGGGTGTTCATGACTCGTGATGCTTAGTCGGTGCTGGCAGGATGCCGCTTGGCTGTCCAGTTCTACGGTACATATTGTTGGAAGTTAGCATTTTGTTCATTGGAAATTGTCTTCATCGATATTTGCCGCCCTTCTATGTGCCCGGTGACGAAACGGATTCTCGACTCATTATCCCAGGACACACAGCAGCCCTCTACTATTGATGCGGTGAGTAATGAAGCTAAATTTAGATCCATCCAACGTTTTTTGGCTGTTCATCAGTTATACGAGCAGTCGAAAGCGGTTAGCCCTGGCCTTCGTGATGAGTTTGACTCTGAGCCGAGAAACTCAATAGAGACTACACGTAAGCGTAGCCATAATCCAACTTCAGACACCAACAAGATCTTGAATTTTATCTTTGGTTTGCACACTAGTTTATGTGGCTAATAGTCTCTCATTGCTCGAACATATTCGAAGTCTTGAGGTATTCTGTAAACGGACAGAAGCAACATCCTTTTCTGAAGACGACAAGCAGGTGTTGCAAACTTAAAGCCCAGGTCGGTTCACTTAAGTATTCATCAATCACTCGTTACCAAGCATTCCTACACACATGGCCTCGAAACTCCTTTAGCACGGCACACATCAACTTTGGCGCAACAGAACTGAGGGCAAGAGAAGGTGATTGTGGGAAGCAAACGGACGCATCAACGAGTGGCAAAACTCGATGCTACGCACATCAAATGGGTTTCCCTGCCAGATGGAGGACAAATGAATGTCACTCGGCACGCCTTGCCAATGCCACCCTTTGAAAGCATGTGTTTCGCCTCTGCCTACCATGCAAGCGGGGTAGCACGTCCCCAAAGCCAGGGCTCCCAGGCTACGGATCCGAGACGATGGGAGATGCAATGAGGAAACTGAATCAAGGCTAACAGCAGCATCAAAAGCTGGTACATCCATCGGACGAAAACTTGACTCTCGAGTTAGATGGATCGTAAGCATGACTACGCAGCATACTCTGAGCACCGCTATTAGTGAAGCTCAAAAAGCACCAGCAGGTTCGGTCGACGACGGATAATAAAGAGTCTAAGTTGCTGCAAACCCTCGTTAGACGAGCTAGACGTGCAGGTTTAGGTTGGGTATGCGTCACACGCAAAGTCACACTGACCGTTGCGAACCTTGCCCGAGGCCTAGGCTCGGCTGGGCAGGTCTCAGGATCCAGGAGGTCGGTCGGAGATATCGGATTTGACAAGCACGGGGCATTGGATGACGAAATTCGTCTCAAGTTCTGGAGCCGGTACCGGGAAGATATCTGTGACATGACCCAGGGAAAACCAAAAGAAAGTGTCGATGATCATCAATCACATACGAAGTTGCCGTAGAGAATCATCCGAGTCTGTTGCGCAGCACCGAGCAGAGGTTGGTGCCGTCAACGAGCTCGGAGGTAGAGGGCATCTCACCGAGAGCTCACCGAAACCGGGTTTAAGCTCCGATTGGGATTGGCTCGGTGTGCGGCCCCGCTCGGTATTAATGGCCAATGGGAAACATTGCAATTCTTGCCGGTCGATCGAGTGAGGCTCCGACCGGCGATTGGGCCCCCACATTAGTCCAAAATCAGAAAGAAGCACTGGCGTTCTTTTTTGCGCAGGTGCGACCTCGATGCCAGTGACTCTGACGGCTCCCGCTCCCGCTGTTCCTTCCCCCCCACTTCAATGCGCTGTATTTGGCTCTTTTTACCGTCAACAACCGCAACCGGGTCGATCCCCTCCTACTGCCAAAATCCTCAACGCAATCTTTGACGGCTCAAATTCTGCAGCCCGCACTCTCGAAAGAGCTCCCTTTCTTGGACATGTCATAGATTGGCCTGTCGTCCGAGTGACTCATGTCTCTGGGTGGGTAAAAAGCCAAGAGCGAGGCAGCGTCGCATAATTCCTTCTCATTTGTCAGCGCAAGCCCGCCGGTGAGGCCTGTGTGTGTCACTTCTCGGGTCGAACCCCTCGAATCCAATCTGATCCTTCGTGATCCTCTCTCACCCTCTCTTCGCCTGGTCGACCGCAATTCTCCGTATCGTCCGCCATGGACTTCTCTCCGACAAGTCAGCATTCGGGCCCGGAGACGCCGACGCTTGCAATGAACCTCGACAACCCCCACCATCAGCCTCCATCGCCGACCGCAGGCCACGATTTCCCCGCCCTCAGCCGCCATGGCGCAACGTCTATTCCCCCCGACCAGCCCGTCGCCATGACGGCGAGCGGCGTGCCGGCTCTGAACCCGCGGAGCTGCGTCACCTGCCGCCGGAGAAAGGTCCGCTGCGACAAGCAGATGCCCTGTAGCAACTGCCGCCGCGCCGTCATCCAGTGCATCTTCCCCGCCCCCGGCCGTGCCCCCCGCCGCCCGAGGCCGAAGGACCCCAACGCGCCGCCCAAGAACTCGAGCGAGCGAGAGGTCGAGCTGATGAAGCGCCTGCGCAAGCTCGAGGGCATCGTCGAGGAGCTGAGCGGCCAGATCGAGGTCGAGAGCGGCGTGGGGAGCAACAGCGTCGGCCAGAAGTCGAGCACGGGGAACTCTCCCGAGACCCTTACCACCGACCTATCCTCTGACAAGCTGCCGGGCTCGCGCTGGGCTGACACGAAGGAAGCTGGGGCTGGGGAGTCGAAAGACGGCCTGGAAGAAGGGTCCAGGAGGCCGCCGCCGCTCAAGCAGACGAGCATTAACAAGCAGTTCGGCAGGCTGGTGCTGCACGACAACGGCAAGACGAGTCGCTACGTGAGCAGCGCATTCTGGTCCAAGCTCAACGACGAGGTAAGGCGCTTCGTTCAAGCACTTTGTTACGGCGCTGACACGAAAACACGCAGCTTGACGAACTTCGGGGGCATGTCCACGTTCTCGACGACGAGTCCGACGAGTCCGATGACGAAATAACACCCGACCACTCCCCGCTGCACGCTGCCGATGGTTCAGTCGACCACCATGCCTTCATCCTGGGGTATCGCTCGTCGGATGTCGACCTCCGCAAGCTGCACCCCCTGCCGTCGCAAATACCCTTCATGTGGCAGATATACCAGGAGAACGTGGAGCCGCTGCTCAAGATTCTACACATTCCGACGATGGAGAAGCTCATCCGGGATATGCGACGCAACTTTGACGATCTGAGCCCTGGCAACGAGGCCCTTTTGTTCTCCATCTACTACGCCGCCATTACGTCGATGGAAGACGAGGAGGTGAGTCGCCCGTCCAGGTCGAGAGGGCTTTAGCTGACAACCTGCTAAGGTTGAGAAAAACTTCGGGTCGAAGAAGGAAGAGATGCTGTCGCAGTACCGCTTCGCTCTCGAACAAGCCCTGGCGAAGGCCAACTTCCTCAACACTTCAGAGATGGTCGTCCTACAGGCGTTTGTCATGTTTCTGACGCTCGTTCGGCGACAAGACGAAACGAGATTTTGCTGGACGCTGACGGGACTGGCAATCCGTATCGCGCAAGGCTTGGGCATACACCGCGACGGAACCAACTTCAACCTTCCACCGTTCGAAACAGAAATGAGGCGACGACTGTGGTGGGCCATTTGCACGCTGGACCTTCGGTCCGCCGAAGAACTGGGCAGCGATTTGACCATCATCGACCGCTCCTTCGACACGGAGCTGCCATCTAACGTCAACGACTCCGATATCAAGCCAGGCATGGTCGAGCCCCCCACGTCTCGACAAGGAAGGACGGATTGTGCCGTGGCACTGGTGCGATACGAAATTTGCGCCCTCTCAAGACGGTTGCACACAGTGGGCTCCGCGATGGCCGGCGTGTGCCCCAGAGATGCTTCCTCTAGTGTAGCGGGGCGGGAGCGAATGCTGATCGAGGTGTACGACCGCGTCGAGGAGAAGTTCCTCAAGCACTGTTTTACCGACGACGATCCGCTATTCTGGATGGCTGCCATGATCGCCCGCGTCATCATGGCCAAGATGGCGCTTGTCATCTACCAGCAAATGCTGTTCCCCGGCAATGGACACGAGCTTTCGGGCGAGATTCGCGATAGGCTCTTTTTATCGGCAATCGAAATCGTCGAGTACAACTACATCCTCAACACCGATCCCCGCTGCAAGCAATGGAGGTGGCTCTTCCAGACGTACAGGCAGTGGCATGCCATCGCGTACATCCTGATGGAGGCCGGGCGACGGCCCTGGTCGGCGACATCGGAGCGTGGATGGGAAGCGGTCAACAATACGATGCGATTCGATAGGGATCCGGCCGAGATAGCCAGGATGGCAGACCACATGGCCGTGTGGATGCCCCTGCGCAAACTGAGCGCGAAGGCTACGAAGCACCGCGAGGCTGAGATTGTCCGACTCAGGTCGGACCCCGAGGCGGCACGCCAGCTAGACGTCGACGACCGCATGTATTGCATTTCGGCCAGGCTGGGCCCCGTGCCAGGAATGGAGAAGACGCACGCGCAAACGCGCACCCGCTGGCGGCAACTTGTGCGGACAGACGGGACCAGCCCGTTGCCTCAGCCGTCTAACAAGGCTGTAGGCGCGGCTGCGGCGCAGCCTGCTTCGACGTCGACTTCGACGCAAAGTCCACCAGCTCCCCAGCAGCAGACACAGACAGCCCCGGTGGCGCCGAGGATGCCGCCGAGGGAGCCCGAATTCATTGATACGCTGATGATGGCGCGGGGTTTCACGTCGAGCCAGATGTGGGAATACATCTACCCGACGGCGCAGTCCATGGCGGCAGACCCCAACAACACGCTCTTCCCTCCTAGTGCCGCCCAAATCCCAGCAGCCCCGGAGCCAATGCTGTCGCCTACCGTTCCGACGCCTGCGCTGGTCGACAACAACCTGGCGACCGAGGCAGAGCGACGGCAGAAGCAGCTGGCCATCGCGGCGACGTCCCAGCCCCAGGGTGCGTCGTCGATCAACGACAACCAGCCGCCGTGGCTGTGGTCTGACCCGTTCACATCCATCAACAACCGGTTTGACGACGTGCCTTTGGATACCATGGACGTCAACATGGACACCCTCGACGACTTTAACTGGCAGAACTGGCAGGAGAGCATCAAGGGATTTGAGATGGACCCGGACAATCCGGCCAAGGGTGCCTGGTGAGGCATCCATATGCGATGATAGTTGATGGACATTCCCCTCTCTTGCGGAAGCCCTTTTCGGGCGAAATTATGATACCCCCTGCGCGCAGAGGTAACGAATGAACGAAGAAATGTATTTTTACTCATCTCCTTGCCTTGCCTCTCCTTGTGCTCGTCCCCCACCAAGGTCTCCTTTGACCCATCACCGACCGCCCTGAAGCCCACACACCACGACACACACGCACACACATTGAAGCAACACAAAAAGTCGCACATACCCTTCTTCCACAACCTCACAGATCAAAAAGAAAGCTGCCCAGACGTCTGAACAGCAAAAGATTTGGACGAACAGGGAATCGAACCCTGGACCACTCACATGCTAAGCGAGTATTATACCACTAAACCATTCGCCCGAGGGAGATGATGACGTGATCTAGCCCGGACTTGAACCGGAGACCTTCAGTGTGCTCAGTTCCCCGAGCGGAAGCTCGAGAAGGCTGTTAGACTGACGTGATAACCAACTACACCACCAGACCATCTTGTTGTTGACGATTTCTGTGAGGGAACCCGCTCTTAGGGCAGAGTGGCGGGATGGGGGGAGTTTGCTGTGGAGTTGTGGCAGCAGGGGTTAGTGCTGTGAGAAGTGGATGTGGAACAAACACCTCTCGCGGTGAATGAAAATGACGATGGTGTTTTGTTTGACAATTTCCCAGTGGCGGTATGGAAAAGATGGGATGGCATTGAATGCGGCTGAGTGCAAAAGTAGAAGTACCTACCGACAGCCTGGGATAGCCCGGGGGCGCATCACCCCCCCCCCGCGGCGAGGCTTTCCACACGGCGGAACACTGGGAATCGAAGTGATTGGGTAAGGGGCAGCCACAGCCACTGTTCTGGAAGTCTTTTAGGTACATCGTACCTGCCCAGCCAGCCTGCGGTGTACCTGGGAGGTGAGCTGCAGTGTTTGGTTGGTGGTGCGGCGTGTAACAACAACCAACCAGACCAGTGATTAAGGCATTTTCCATTGGAGGGGTCTTCCGAGTGAGTCAGTGGGAGAATTATACTCTACGGTATTACCTCACCTGGTACCTATATATCGTTTGCTCATCCACCAACTTCTCTCATTATCTGCACCTTTCTAGATCCAAGCACAGCGTCATTCTACTTCTGTTGCAAACAATTTACATACACGCAGTCTCTGCTCAAAACAAACCCAGGCAACATCATGTCCTGCAACCCATTCGACTTCCCCCGCGTCGGCGTCGCGGCCATCATCCAGCGCAAGGACGGCCGCGTCGTCGTCGGCAAGAGGGAGAGCAGTCACGGAGCAGGTAGGCCTAAATCTTCTTTTTCTTATTGAATGACCTATCGGCCGGCTGACTCCAAAACAGGAACGTGGCAGCTCCCCGGCGGCCACCTCGAGCTCGGCGAGTCCTTCTTCGAGTGCGCGGCGCGCGAGACGCTCGAGGAGACGGGCCTCGCCGTCGTCCCGCTCGGCGTCGCGGGCGTGACGAACGACGTGTACGAGGACCTGGGGAAGCACTACATCACCGTTTTTGTGAAGTGCCGGATGGAGGACGAGAGTGCCGAGCCGGTAGTGAGTGATTTCTTTTTCTTTTCTGGTGTTTGTGCTTTCCTGCCCGGTGGGATACCGAGGGGAGGTGAAGTCTGGGCTGACTTGAAGAATGAAAGAACCTCGAGCCGACGAAATGCTCCGGCTGGCACTGGAGCACGTGGCAGGATCTCCGGGACATCGACGCTGCTTCGTCGAAGGAGGGGAGCGAGAAGTTGTTTCTGCCGCTGGCGAACTTGGTGAGGGAGAACCCCGAGTTTGAGAAGACTCTGTGAGCGGTGGAGGATTTAAACAGGGCATTCGGTTCTCAGAGATTCGTAGTTGAGGAAGTTGAGTGATTCCTGCGGTGCACATTGCAGGTGGTTTGAGGATAGAGAATACCTACCTAGAGAGTAGAGACCTACTCTAGTGGTATCTTAATAGTCGAACAAAGACTAGAGTCGTTTAATTAGCACGCGGCTAGACATTACATTATGACCTCATTCTGTATTGTTTGGGCAACTCCGCGAGCCTTGAGAGGCCCGTCTCAATTCACTCAACTCCCTTCGTCGCCCATGTCGCTCTGGTCGCCGTTTGTCAATCTTCCAGCATCCTCACACCAACTCAACCCCGAGAGGCCTCACCCTCCGCCGGCGCAAGGAACGTCCCCTCCACCTCGACGATATCGTCGTCATTCAGCCTCTGCACCTCGATGATCGTCCTCGGCGGGTGCCTGTTCGCGTCGTCCCCCCAGAGCTCCAGCTGCACCTGGTTGCACAGCGGCCGGTACCGGTACATGTCGGTCGTGTACACGACGAGCCGCGCCGCCGAGTAGCGGTCCGTGCCGGCGAGCTCCGCGAGCTGGATCATGTTGGCGTACGCCTGGCGGATGCGCTCGATCCCCACGGGCGCGAGCGTGTTGTTGGCCGGGTAGATGCCCCTCATGCCCGCGACGTAGATGGTGTCGCCGGCGCGGGACATGAGGCTCCAGGGGCCCGTGGGCTTGAACAGCGTGGAGGGGTTGTAGATCTCGACGCCGGCGGGGGAGGTGTAGTTTGGTTCCAGGGTTGCGGCTGCTGCTGCGCAGGCCGTTGAGAGGATTGCGAGGAGCTTCATGGTGGTTTTGGGTGGTGTCGGCAGTCAATGTATCGTCGATTCCGATCTTCAATTGTCATGCGACGAGAGAGCCGACGAGGCTGTAGATGGTTTTATAAACGAACCTGACGTAGCTGCCTATTGCTACCGTATCACATGACATCATACCAAGTCGATAGTCGAAGCTTGGCAGAAACGTTGTTGAAATTGCTTCTTCTTAGCGCAAATAGAACCCTGGTAGTACGCAAAAAAGGCGCGATCTTGAATCCCCGGTCTCGGTTGCGGGTGAATTCTGATGAACGACGATTCCTGCATGTCCTTACCCGACTTCTGCATAACTTTAAAACACTTTGTAAAAGAACAAACGAAAAAGCGACAACTTGCCTGTTAGAATCGAACACACAACATATTACCAGACGACAGCGGCGCCAAGGTTCAACTTGCAGCCGCGATCTGGAATATCTTCGGGTAGTTGGCTGGATCATTATCCCAATCGAGAGAATGCTGCCGCAGCCGTTGCTTATTTTGGTCTCAGTGCCTGTCAGCAGATCCCGGCTCCTTGCCTGGCGATCCCCCAGTGTTGCATTCCCCGAACCCCATCTCGTCCGAACTTCTCCCGGAGCAAGTCAAATATCAACCCCTTGCCGCCGTCTTCTCATCACTTGAAGGGGTTCTCCCGTATTCTATCATGTAGATTCTGGTTCCGACGCCTCAAGATCCCAGAATGCCCGCCAAACCATCCGCACCGGCGCCGGCCGCCGCGCCCGAGACGGAGCCCCTCCTCAGCTCGTTCGCCGACGACGACGCCCCCAGCAGCACCCTCCACCCCGAGAGCGACGCCACAGACGACGAGAACATCACCTGGAGGGTCGCGGCCGCGGCCTGGTCCTTCTTCGTCGTGGGGCTCTTCACCTCCACCGTCGGCGTCACGATCCCCCACCTCCAGGTGTACTACCGCCTGTCCGACATCCACGTCTCGGGCATCTTCCTCGTCGGTCCCGTCGGGTACATCATCGCGTCGCGGCTCAACGACCTCATCCACGCGAGGCTGGGGCAGAGGGGCATCGCCGTCATCGGGCCGGCCTGTCACCTTTTCTACGCAGCTGTCGCGGCCCTGCGTCCGCCTTTCGCTGTCCTGCTTGCTGCTGCTGGTGTCTGTGGTTTCGGAGTCGGTCTCGTTGATGGATCGTGGTGCGCCTGGGTCGCCGCTCTGAGGAGGGCGAACACCCTGTCCGGCCTACTGCATGGCTCGTTCTCCGTCGGAGCGGCCGTGTGTCCGTACCTCGTCGGCGTCATGCTCTCTGCGGGCAGCGAGCTCTGGTACCAATGGTTCCTCGTCCTCGTGAGTTCTCCACGAACCTCTCAACAACCCAGAGAGGCCCAACTAACAAGCTGCATAGGCGGCATCCGCCGCCGTCGAATTCGTCTTCCTCTCCTGGGCCTTCCGACGAGAAAACGCCGACAGATACAACCAAAGCAAGCTCCACCACGCCACGGCCGCCGACGACGAAGCATCCAAGGGCGCCATCCTGCGCTACCCGGCCACCTGGGTCTACGCGGGCTACCTCCTCGTCTACGTCGGCGCCGAGTGCACCATCTCCGGCTGGATCGTGGCCTTCATGCTGCGCGTCCGGGGCGCGAGCACCTACGCCTCGAGCGTCTGCTCCTCGGCCTTCTGGGCGGGCATGGCCGCCGGCCGGCTCGTCCTCGGCGCGGCGACCGACCGTCTTGGCGTCCGGCGCGCCGTCATCGCTTATTTGTCCTGCGCGCCCGCGCTGGTTGTGCTGTTCATGATCGTCCGCGTGGTGTGGTTCTCGGTGCTTTCGATGGCGATGTTGGGCTTCGTCATGGGCCCGCTGTTTCCGTCGTGCATCGTCCAGTTGGTCGGTCTGCTGCCGCGGGACCTGCATGTCTCGGCCGTGTCGTTTGTTGCGTCGCTGGGTCAGGTCGGTGGTGCGCTGCTGCCGTACATGCTCGGGGCCATCACGCAGGTTGCGGGTCTGCAGGCGTTTCAGTACATGCTCCTCGTGCAGTTTGCTGTTATGCTTGTTGTTTGGGTTGGGTCCTTCAGGTTGTCGGCTGCGAAGGAGGAAGAAGAGGAGAATGCGCGGTGCGGACATCAGGATTGAGTTGGTGCTGTTGGCTTGCAAAGACTTACCGCCGTCGGAGACGCACCGGGGGGATTAGAGAGGAATAGACATAACGGTCTTTGGCAGAAGTCTGAATAGGCCATATTCTCATGCTTTGATGTATTCAGCGAACTCAAAGACACTAAACAAGAGCCTGCTACAACTACGAGCGTAGAGACTAAAGTCTTAGGCCTCTATCTTAAACGATGGAGTTACCTTGCTCCTAGATCTAAGCGTACACGTAACAGTAAGGCCCATCCAGGGTATCCAGCAAGCTCCCCAGCGTCGTGGGCTCCACCCCCAGGAACGGCAGCTCAACAATATCCCCAAGCGTGGCATTGCGGCTAGGCGGGCTGTTCCCAAAGGTGATCGTTCCAGAAATAGTGCGCGCCTGCTCCGGGTGCAGCGCCTGCCAGAGCCAGAACATGCGGTCGACCATGGTGTGGTGCAGGTAGAACGCCGGGTCGACGACGCCCGAGTACAGGTCCGAGTTGGACCCGGAGATGGTCTGGTGGCCGCCGGCGTGGACGCCGGGGAGCCCTGAGCTCTGGCCGTCGAGCTCCTTCTGGAAGCTCGCGATGTCGCGCGCCGTCTCGCGGACCGTGGCGTTGAGGAGGTCGTCCTCGGTGTAGACGCGCGTGGCGAGCCAGCTGCTCAGGTCGCGCTTGACGCAGTGCGGGTTGTGGCGGAGCTTGTCGGCCAGGCCGACGCCGACGATGCCGTCCTGCTGGGGCTGGACGGGGCCGAGGTTGGCGGACAGGCTGGGAGGTGTCAGCTATTAGTTATCAAAAGAGTATGTCGAGAGGGGTTGGCGCACTTGGCGAACGGTCCCGTCGCGATGCAGCCGCCTCCCAGGCCGGAGGGGATGTAGAAGCCGGGGGAACCCGTGGACCCGTTGTGCGGCACGAAGAGCCCGTCGGAGCCCATGCTGGTCTCCGAGCCGTCGAAGACGGGAGACTTGCGCAGGTCGTCCTGGTTAGTGAACCAGTTCCAGTACTAGAGTGATTAGCATGGGCCCCCTTTGGGATTGCGGCTCTCATGACAACTTACCGGAAGGTAGCCGGTGTAGCCGCACTCGTTCCGGAGGGCTTGCTCGTAGGACCAGATGTAGTGCCGGTGCCATCCGAGGAAGTTGCCAGTGACGTGGACGGTCATGGTCTGGTTGATGTGCTGGGCGGCGAAATCATCGTAGCGGACTCGGGCGCCGGTGCCGAGGGCCGGGTCCGTCTTGGACGGGGCAGAGAGCAGGCACTTGACGGCACGGATGTACTCCTTCCTCTCATCTCCGCTCAGGTTATCCCTTTCATTGGAGTTTTGTTAGCATGTCTTCTGGCCTTGACCTGATCTTGCAAGTTTCGATGCGTAACTCAAGTTAGCCCATCAGGACTCACCAGTTCTTGCGAACTCCTGCATTCTCAAGGGTGCAGGTGCTGTTCCTCTCCAAGACCGCCTCAGGCTCTATCTGCTCAAGGGCGGCGAAAGCCTTATCCTGAATCGGTTGCACGTAGTCTGTTTGGTTGCCGGCGGCCTGGACCGCGGTAGACGCACCAAGAGTGGCCAGGGCCACGGCCTGGATGTTGAGCATGCGCATTTTGTCGAGATTGAGGCAATCCGGTACGATCTGAGACCGCGAAACGACCCAAAAAAACCAGACTGAGACGGTCGTGGGATGCCAAAACAGAAGACCTCAAGCACTCTTCATCTTGTCATATAGCTCGACTTATATCACCTCCTGCCGACGCCCGGAGTCATCCGCGTGGGACTACTCCGACACTCCGCGCTGCGATATGGGCCTGCCGTTCCTGGACAAATGCCCGACTGGGAGCTTCCGAGATGGGGTCTGTCGAGGTCGAGATGCAACCCTCGCCGGGGATTTACATACATCGTACCACGGTTGAGTGTGCATGCAGCAGCAGGTGGCGAGGAGCATGTAGCAACTGGTGAGACAAGCGTAAACTAGCATTTAGCTCTTCGGCAATAGAGGCTCTATTTGATGACTTTAGATCCTGTCGGGCAGTCCAGAACGCACGAAAAAAGTCCGTGTATTCATAGAGCTGCGTGGTCCTGTTAGATCCTTCGAGTCTTTTGAGACTCTCGATGCCACATCTTAAAGGAGGAGACAGACTGCCGGCGTGAGAAGCTGAAGATCTTGCTGCACTGCATTCAACCTCGGATTGAGGCATGTGTAAGTTGTTTGTCATCGTGTAGCCTTACAACGCCCTACGTAGGGCGTGGTAGAGAATCCTTGATACGACAGATGATCAACGGCCATGGGCGGATGTGTTTTGCCCCCGTTACCGTACGGAAACTTGGTCCAGTTCCTTGATCGTGTGGGTCGACTGGACACATCGTGTGCTTGGCAGTCGGGAGCAACCCGGATTGCTTTATCAGATAATCCACGGATCGGAAGCTTTTCTCGTAGCCAAGGTACAACGTCGATCGTGAATGTGGTTCAAGATACGGAGTAGAGTAGACGGGTTTGCATCCGGTCCCCACGGGCGGTGCCGTCATCGGAGCCGTGAGTCCGAGAAGCGAGTCGGGTAAGCTTAAATGAGCCGAGCCGAGCAATTCTTAAAACCACCATGCACAACGTCTTTGTCAGCGTACATAGCACAATTACGGGATTCAAACAACATTGGCAGGGACATGGGTTGCACCGGTGGGGAGGGCTTCGTACGATCATAATAACAATTGATTGCGCTGCCCTGCATGCGACTGGAGTTACTATCCACCAACCCAGACCGCTCGAATTTCCTCCTCCTCTGCTCCAGGGTATCGATCCTCCTCTCTCCCTCTCATCAGAAAACTCAACTCCTCAACGCGTCCCTGCTGCTGCCCGGCCGGCTGCTGGTCGGCCGGTTGCCGTCCTCGTCGACGTCCGTCCACCAGAACTCCGTCTTCTTCTGGATGCCGGGCTCCAGCGGGATGTCGCTGTCGGAGCCCCTCGTGTCGGAGCCGCCCCGGCTGCGGGACGAGCGGATCATGGTCGCGGGCACCTCGAAGCGGTCGCCGCGGAGCTTGCTGTTGAGGTACCCAGACTCGGAGGGGTTCGTCCGCCCGGTCGAGCCGGGGATCGCGTGCGCGCCGCCGCTCGAGCCGTTGCCGAAGAAGTGCGCCCATATCGAGCGCGCGAGGGCCAGGTTCGCCGCGATGATGCCCAGGTAGAGCTCGAGGTTCGACCAGATGCCGGCGATGCAGTAGGCCCCTGGGAACCGGCGAGGGAGTTTGTCAGTTGTCATTTGTGACAGGGCTTGCGCAGAGGGTTGTCTTACAGCTTAGATCTGTTGTCGAGATGCCGAGGGATGCGGCTCTTGCGACGCCAAAGCCCGTTGCGCTGCTCTTTGGTTAGCCGGCGACGATTCTGCGGACAGTCTCTGGTGCGCTTGACTCTTCTGCGTTGGCTGGGCAGAGTACTGTGGGCAACTTACACAAGGCCGAGGCCCATCAGCAGGCTGATGGATAACTTGGTCATCCTGGGCATCTTGACGTTCCAGACGACCGCAAGGGGAAGCAACGAGCATATCAAATCGGTCAGAACAGAATAGGCTGAAGTGACGCAAAGTCAGCTATGATTGCGACGTCCAAAATGTAAATGTGTACTCGGAACGCCCAGCGGAAGATCTTGTTCCCCCCCCCGTAGCAAAAGCGGTTACATACCAATCGTCGCGTAGATCGCATAGATGCGAATCTCAGTCGGCCAGCATTTTGCTGACGCTCCTCTCCAGAAGCCCGCAGGTCGACACTCGGCGATCAAAATAATAACGACCCCAAAGTTTGTAACCAACACTCCGGCCATGAGGATATACAACATGATCTTGAGGGGCTTGGTGTCCTTAATCCGAAGAATCAGGAGGCAAATAGACACCTTCAGGAACGCCACGGCAGCGAACAGCAGGATCTGCCCCCACCACCCATACATGTTGACCATCATGTAGTCCCATTCGCTCAGATAGACACGGTGTCTGCCGTTGCCGTGCTCCGCCTGCTTGACGACGATAGCGAAGCGCGCTATCGACGTAGCGGCCGCGAGCAGAATGGTCCAGTCGTCCCAGCCGAGCTTCCGGTTCGCCGCGCGCACCCATATCCTCAGGCCCGTGGTGATGATGAGCAGCGCCGTGAGGACCGCCGCGAGCGAGACGGAGATCGGGCCGACGTTCTCGTCCGGCGGAAGGGCCTCGTCGCGCTGGAGCAGCGTCGTCGACATCGTCAGGATCTCGCGGAGGTGTCCCATGGTGAGCCTCTCGTGTGTTGAACCGGAGGGAGGCATTCGTCGTGGTGTGTCTAAGAACACAAAGTCGAAAAGACCTCCTGGGCCAAGGAGAGGAAAAAAGTCTCAGGGCCAGTCCCTATAAGATGGTCTGGATCGGGAACCAACAGCCTGCCTGGCCTAGCATTTGGTATGATACACAAAAGCTACTTTAATGAGATCTCTACAGAAGACAGGCGAGTGATTCGCCCGCCTACACAACCTCAGGGAATAGAAAATGCAGGAGTACGGGGGTGTGGTCCCAGATAAGTGCTGCAACAGAACTCAGTCGGCCATGTCGACCCGGGCGAGTGTTAAACTTTCCGCACCTTGCTACTGTCTGGATACTCCCCAACATGCTGGAATCGCTCAGCTAAGAGAAAAGGATCTCATACGAAATGTGGAAGTTCCTGCGTGGCAAGCCTGCTGCGCAGTCCCAGTGAGAGGGAACCTGCTGGGGCCCTTGTTGGTTACTCCCAGGGACTCTGACTCGTTGTATCTCCACTGCGAGCCTGGGCATTGTATTTTTCGAAAAGGATGGAAAGGGGAATAAAAAAGCGAGATCGGAATGGCCCCGCGACGAAAATTGGGAGGCTAGTTTCCGCAGCTGGGAGAAGTGCTGGTTTGTGGGGAGTGGTGAGAACTGACCGAGCAGTGACAACTTCGTCATGATTACTTCAACTCGACGACGGCCGTTTTCCCATGAATTGAGAGGAACACAGTTCATCCCTCAGTTGTTCATGGTTTTGCGTTTACCGTGAATGCTTGACCAAGTTACATCAAGCGAGACGGCGGAAACCACAGACTTTGGAGTCAAATGCTACCTCCCGGGAGCTTCCATATTGTCGGCCCAGCCCGTTCTCCTCCAGCCCTCTAATAAGGCTTCAGCAGTGAGTCCACAAAACCCACTAACCCACGTTACTTAGCGCCCTTCGGTTGAGTCTCGGACGTGCTCTCAGTTCAGTCGGTGAAGATGGGTTTTGGTTTAACAACTGCCCCTCAAAATGCTGTGGACATAGGCTCAGACGACCACAAAATGTCTTGAGGCGAAATGAGCTCCAGAACATGATGGCCATTTGTTTTCTTCCTCCAAGAAAAAGTCTGTTCTTCGGAACCGTGGAGGGTCCGTTGGCATTCTTCAGCGGAACTCGCCCCTTTCTACGCCGCCTTGGCGCATTTTCTGTGCAGTGTAGGGTTGAGGAGGATGTCCCCCTCGTCGGCAAATGTGACGAATTGGCAGACAAAGTTCGTCCCGCCGCTGCCGGCGTGGAGTTCGTGCTAGTGGGCACGACCGGGGTAAAACTACCGGATCCTTGCAACGACGCCCGGCGACCTCGTTTCCCCTCCTGCCTCTAGTCTCTTCATGGGCAACTAGAGAGATGGACTCTCGCGAACTGGACCCTGCAGGCAAGGTTTCAAGGTTCTGCCTGGCGTCCAATATTGGGGACGGGTTCGTTAGCGATGGAACCTCACCTCATCTCTACTCCGCCACCCCAACAATCAACCGATGAATATCCTGTTTACCTGGCGAGCTTTCTCTCCGCCTCCCATGGACTCACCCACCAATTCGTCAACTCGTCCAATCCTGCGCTGTATCCGTACAGTAATCCATATTGGCACGGCGTGCTGACCATGGAAGACTTCCTTGCCTCCTCAGGGATCAGAAAATCGGGCTGGTTCGACGCGATTAACCGGGACAGGCAATTTGAATCACTTTATCGCGCATAGACTGGTCATGGGCAACCCCCAGGTAGCCAGGCCCCTTTCCATACAAAAGGTTTGACGGAACCTGATCCGGATCAACCGTAGGAAACTCACCCCCCTCGCCGCTTCTCTCTACCTGACTCGAGGAGCTCGTGTTTGGGCAACTTCTGGATTCTTTGTGCGCACGTTCGTGCCAACCGCTGATCAGCTCCTCGATTTTCGACCGGATTCCCCTGCGAATTACAACTAGTACGTTTCGTAACACCCTTTTACCAGCCCTACCCGCCTTGCGAACTTGCGGAAAGGGGAATGGCGTGAACCCCTTGGGTTGAGTTGCTCACAACTCACATGGCGCACAGATATCTGTCACGAACTCTAGACCGTGGATCACCATGCTTCCCCTGGTGCTGACAACGTCCCTGCTGGCAGCCGTCGCGGCGGCGGCGCCCAGGAGGCCATGCGCTCAGTCCTACGACTACGTACGTGCGCAGTTCCATGAACCCTGTCCTGTCATTGAGAGAACCAGCTGAAAAAAGAGTCTGACCACCATGCTTTCTTGAAGATTGTCGTCGGCGGCGGTACGGCTGGCCTCGCACTTTCGACCCGCCTCAGCCAGGGCCTGCCCAACTCGACGGTTCTAGTCATCGAGGCGGGCGAGTCCGGTCTCGGCGACGAGCGAATTGAGATACCCGGCCGAAGAGGCACGACCTTCGGGTCTAAGTACGACTGGAACCTGACGACCGTACCGCAAGAAGGCTCCGATGGACGCGTGTGGGTTCAGACGCGAGGTCGCGTTCTCGGAGGCAGCTCTGCGCTGAACCTGTTCTCGTACGACCGGGCGTCTGCCAGGGAATATGATGGCTGGGAAGAGCTAGGAAACCAGGGATGGAATTGGGACTCGATGCGCGCCGCGATGTCCAAGTCCGAGAACTTCACATCGGCTGGTACGCAGTACTATCCTGGGACTGAGGGCGTGGGAAAGTCAGGCCCTGTTAAGGCACTGATCAACCGCCTGATTCCCGAGCACCAGGCCCCCCTGTTTCCTGTCATGAACAGCCTCGGGATCGAGACGAACCTGGACTCGTTGAACGGCAACCCCCTCGGCGTCCTCTACTCTCCTAACAGCATCGAGCCCACCCACTACAACCGTTCGTACAGCGCCAATGCGTACCTCCCCCTGGCTGGTAGGAACCACTTCGTCTTGACCGAGTCCAAGGTGGCTAGGGTCAACCTCGAGTCGGCCACCGACGGCAACCAGCGGGCGACTGGCGTGACCCTCGTCGACGGCACTGTTCTGACTGCTCGCCGCGAGGTCATCGTCTCCGCCGGCAGCCTTCTCAGCCCCTCTATCCTCGAGAACTCAGGTGTCGGCAGGGCTGACGTTTTGTCCGCCGCCGGGATCAAGCAGCTGGTCGATCTGCCAGGAGTTGGCGAGAACCTCCAGGACCACATCCGAATTCAGAGCTCCTACGAGCTCAGCAAGAACTACACGGGCTACGACCGCCTCAAGTACGACACGGTCTACGCCGCCGAGCAGCTACAGCTTTGGTGGGAGGGCAAGACTTCAATGTACGGGTACTCTGGCAGCGGTTACACCTTTGCGAACTGGAACCAGATTCTCGGCGACAAGGGCGAGGCGGAACTGCTTTCCCTGGCCGACGAGGCCATCGGCGCGTCTGAGAACCTCGTGGAGAGGAAGAAGCTCCAGTGGCTCAATGACACCACCGTGCCGCAGCTCGAGATCCTCTTCAGCGATGGCTACACTGGCGTCAAGGGATACCCTGCTAAGGGGGCTGCGGGATACGGAAAGGACTACTTCACCCTGATCGCCGCGGTCATGCACCCCCTCAGCCGCGGAAACGTCCACATCAACCCGTCCAACCCCCTTGGTGCCCCTCTGATCGACCCCAAGTACCTGTCTCACGAGTACGACCTGCGAGCGGCGATCCGGGCCGTCAAGAAGTGTCGCGAGGTCGCGCTCACTGAGCCCCTTCGATCGACCTGGGTCTCCGAGTACGAGCCGGGCCTCAATACGACGACGGATGCACAGTGGAGAGAATTCGCGCTCAAAACGACTCTGTCTATCTACCACCCGGTCGGGTCTTGTGCCATGCTTCCCAAGGAAGACGGCGGCGTTGTCGACCCGGCCCTCAAGGTTTACGGAACGACCAACCTGCGCGTTGTTGACGCCAGTATCATGCCCGTGTTGATCTCGGCCCACATCCAGACCGCTGTCTACGGCATCGCGGAGAGGGCTGCCGAGATCATCATCGAGGAGGCAACGAGATGAGGATGTGTTCATGATGTGTCACGAAAGTATCAGAATTTGCTGAGAAGCTACGATGTTTGATGATGATAGTAACCCAAGTTAATGATTTATTCCGTCTCTACCACTTCTTCAGACTCTTTTGTGCCTGCTCCCTGTGCGTGCTTGTCTGTATCCTTCACGCATATGCTTCTTTCCAGTCTCTCAGCCAGGCTTTGACGAACTCGACCTCAAACTCCTGAGCTTCCTTCACTGGTCCCGGCGGCAGAGTCGGGGTCGTCTCGTTCTTGAAGATGCCGTTCTCGTCCCAGTGGTGGACCGCCCCGCCCCCGATGACGAGGTTCGGCTCTTCGGTTGTTGACTCGGGTCGAGGCAGGCCGATCTTGTTCGGAGACGCCTGCCGCCACGGGTCCGCTTCACCGTCGATGATGGCAACACGGGGATAGCTGAAGTTGTAGCCGCCGTACTTGTTTATGGCCTCGACATCGGGCGGCGTCGTGATATTGAACGCCTTGCGGCAGATCCTCGTGGTGAATTCGATGTCGATAAGGCGCGATATCAGAGGCAGCTGAGTCTCCGGCACGCCGGAGCCCGTCTGGAGATATCCCCATCTAAATCGAGTTGTCAGCTCGGCGTCGGAACAGATTGGCTGATGATGTTCTTACTGCGTGCAGTACTGCCACGGCCACAAGCGCCAGGTCTGCTGGAGGTCATCCCGAGCATATCTCTCGTCGGGCCAAGGGCCGAAGCACTCATCTTGCGTCCGTCCGTCGTTGCACGTGGAGATTCGGGTGAAGTTGACGTAGCCGATGTAGTTCTTGAATCGCGTCGCTAGCTCGTCCACCTCGGCCTTGTACCCGCCGACCGCGAGCAACTCACGAACCGTCGAGTCGAGGCTCTCGGTAGCGGGCCAGACAACCTCGGCGGATGTCATGTTGCCGCAGTACCGGAGAAACGCCCTGTTGTCGATGGCTGGGTCCCAGTTGCGGCTCTGAAGCCCGGCAATTCCGCCTCTGATGGCGCTTGCGAAGTCGACACTGGCGGTGACGTTCTGCAGCCCAAACACCCCCTTCAGCTTGAAAATGTCGTCGCCGGTGGCACCGCCCTTCTGTAGCAGGATGTTATCGAAGACATGTGTCAACTTCTGGGTCGTCTCAGCGCAGCCCTCGGGAGAGTAGAGACGCGCGGCCTCGTAGTACTCCCAGAAGTCTACCACCGCCGCCGTGACGCCCGAGGAGGAGATGGCACCCCAGAACACCTCGGGGTACAGCTTGCGGAGGAAAGCGACGAAGGCACCGGCGTATGAGCCGCCGTACAGGATCCATGGCGTATCGGGAGCCGTCAAGCTGATATTAGCGAGCCTGCCGGGAAACACGATGTTTTTTGCGAAGTACGCCGTGTCGGCCAGCGCCTGGTCAGTCGTCAGGAACCGGAGGTTCTCTGTACTAAAGTCCGGGGTCGGGACGCTGCGGCCATAGTATCTGTGCTCGAGGATCACGCCAACGCCGTTGGTGGCCTCGGCCAGGATGGCGACAATGCCCTTCTGCAGAAACGGCAAACGGCCCTGGCCGCTGGTTTCGCCCGACGCCAGGGCAATGACAGGTCCGCCTGGCTTGTAGAACCTATCATCGTACCAGTATCGCAGTGGGAACGTCGCGTTCGAGTGCGGTTCGTAGAGCGAGTCGTTGTGGAAGTGGTCGACCGGCACCGACAGATTGTAGGCCCGGTAGAGAGTCGCGGGGTCTGGCGCGCCGGGCGTGGTGTCGTTTTGTAGCAGTCGAAATACAGCCGGTGCGGCGACTTGGGGCTCAATCCCGGAGACGAAGTCGTCCCAGAGTTCCGGGAGACCGAGCTGTGGACCCAGCGCAGCCGATGCCCGGGCAAAGCAGAGCAGGCCAGCGGCTAGCCACGAAGAAGCCATTGTTGAAATGTTGTGATGAACGATGAAGACAGAAGGTCGGACGGGCATACGACGCGTACAGATTCATGTACGCGCCGGTTCGTGTCATTTCGTACGACCAATAACCCTCTCTGCATAGATTTCTTATCGTCATACGAGAGCCCGGGGACCGATTGCGTCTTGTTGGGGCGAATACTACCTCACTTATCGGGTTCTTGCTCTATCATGTACTACGTGTATGCACGTTCGATACCACCAACCTCTTGAGTCCGTCTTGCCATCTCCACCTTCCCGAAAGGCACAAAGCCGGACGCAACATGATGCCGGCCAAGACTGAGCAACCAACTGCCCGCGTCATTGATTAGCAATCGGTTCTTCGGTCGTGATGATCGGGGCATTAAAGCGCGGCTCCCAACGCAGTGGGACCCAGTCCTCTTCCTCGAAGGAAACTGTTTCATAGGTAGAAAGTTCATCAAGACATTAGCGGACAGTAATGAAACGGGTAGTAGCAATAACAGAAGGGAGATCTTATTCGTCACCCCCTCTTCTAGTATTCAACACCCCTATATGGCTTGGCTAACAGAAATGTTGGTGAGAACTGCAGATTGTGAGAATTAAAAAAGCGGATAGAAACAAAAGGTAGGCAGTGATAGGAATATTTTGTTCGCACTGAGGAGTGAACCGGAGGCAACCGAGTTGAGCGCTTCATTTGACAATTCGGAAAGAGGCGAAACAAGAGATGGAAGGGAACTATGCGATTGCGGCAGTTTCTTCGCCTTCTTCAACAGCTGAACATGATCAGATGCGGATAAGTCAACTGCAGGTCGTCTTTCAAGATATATCATTTGAATGCTTGGTGATGTTAAGAGGTCACAACGTAAAAAGCTGAGTGTGGTCGTCGGGATATGTCACTAGCAAGATCGTGTTTACAGTCCAAGACGGTGTAAGGTCTCGTTGAAATTGGCATTTAGGTATTGAAATAAAGCAAGAACTCGTATTATTCAGTCTAGGAGTTGGTTATAGGCTAAATCGGGGCTTCAGTAGTAATGATTTGGCTCTGGAGTTAACCGGAGATTCAGTGTGGAGGAGCTGACATTGGACTTAACCGGAGCTTGAGTATCAAGAGTCCACTCAGGACATAACCGGCCGGAGCTGCCCGAGGTATTTACGAGGCTTGCACTAGCCGAACCTAATATACTGGAGACGTTGCACAGACCCTTGAGATCATCTCTCTAATCACCAATCATCTAGCCATCAGCTGCAGTACAGCTTAACCTCGTTACCCATCTCCAGGGTAGGTAGCCCAAACCGAAACCGAGAGATCTTCCTAGTTGATCTTTACATAGAACTCTCTTTCTCATGGGCATGCTAACTACACTGTCAGGTGCGCTGCCAGATGTGCTTACCTAGTTATATAACGGCTTCTAGTAGCGGCATGTAGTTTTGTTTTACGTTGACTATTCGTAAGAAGATAGTATGCACCACAGTATCTAGTCAACAGAGCTCAAGCTCCCAGTCGAAGAGGGCACGAAGCCATATCCTGAGCTGGATCAACTAAAGTATACCTCCTCCTTCGAGCCAAGCCACGAACAGCCCAAGTATTCCTAGGCGATCGGCCAGATTATTGAGCCCGTGGTGTTGAATTGACCCTGCAAATTCGGCGGAATTGTTGAACCGCCAGTCTTGTGAAGTTGCAAACCGTACGATTCACGAACTTGGCAACAAATGCCAAGAGAAGTGGGCAACTGCTTTATCAAAGTGAAGCTAGACAGCTAGCCGGGTATGGTAGCCTTTAACCTTGATCAGAAACGTGGGGAAAGAGACGAACCGAAAGAGGAGAGGCGGGTTGAGGGCACCCCACAATGCGCCAGCACTGCCCTTGTCATATGAGATGTAGGAGCTGACTCCGGACCTAAGTCAACAAAGGCCACTCTGGAGGCCTCGACTAAGTTGTATTAACGATGGGCTCAAGGGTTACCGTGCTACTGCGCAATTCTACCAAGCTTACTATATGATCTTTATTGTGATAACTGAAGCTATTCGTGGCTGTGTACATAAGTAACTACTTACTTAAGCGGCTTACCTAAGCGACTTTACTCCATCTCCTACCCCTATAAGGGGGCCTTTACTTTTACTCTACTATATTATAAAACTTAAAAATTAAACTATTACTTTTACTTTACTTTAACTACTTATACTTAGCTATATAATAGTTATAAACCTAGTTTATACTATACTTTTAAACTACTATTTTTAAAGTAAATATACTTACTAAGAAAATATTTATATAAATACTTTTTTATTATAATATTTTAATTTTTTAATTACTATTTTAATTTAACTATATTAAACTTAACTTTAACCTTTTTCTTCTTATCCTTTTATAAGTTTATAAAGTAGTATAACTACTCTATATAGTTTAAAAACCTTTAAATTAAAGTAGTTATATAAGGAGTTTAGTTTTAACTTAACTTTAATAACTTAGTTTTACTAAATAAGCCCCTAAAAGAGGTATTTTTAATTTTATTTACTTAATAGCTTTATAACTAAAATATAAAAGTAAAAAAAATCTATTAAATTTACTTTAACTTATAGAAGAATAGTACTACTAAGCACTAGTTTAGTACTTTAATTAAATATAAAAATAGTATTAACCTTATAAAGGCCCCTAGAGTATAGACTTACTTTTAGAGTAAAAAAAAGTAGCTTAAAGGCGCTCTAGGGCCCTTTTTAAGTAATAAAACCCTAAGTAATTTAATACTTAATAGTAATAAACCTAAGCTAAAGTATAACCTACTTTTTACTAAATAAAATAAAGATATACTTAATAACTATTTTAGTTATATTTTTAATAAAATTATTAATAATAAAGTTTAAAAGTAAAAAATAAAAGTCCTTAAGGAAATTAAGTTATATATTAATAAATTAGTATCTTTAAATATCCTTAAACTAATTTAGTCTAAACTTTTTAACTAAAAAAACACCTTCCTTTATAACTTACTTTAAAACCTTTAAACCTAATACTCTTTAAGTAATACTAATCTCCTAGTTATAATATAATAAAAGTACTAAGTAATACTAAAAAAAGTAAATAGTAGTACTATACTAAGTATTTAACTAAAGGAATTCCGCGCTATATACCTTTAAGTAATATAATACTACTTCTTAGATATAATAGAACTACTTATAGTTTAAAACTTCCTTTCTACTATAGAGTAAAGGATTACTCTAGAATAAGTATAAAATAAACTTAAGTAGGTTTTTATAAAAAAAAAGCTTAATTAAGTTTAAATTTTACTTAAGGACTATATATTTATACTTAAAGACCTTTTTTATAAAAACTTACTTTTTAAATCTAAAAGTAAATTATTTAGTATTTTTTTAACTTTTATAAATTACTTTAATACTATAATCTCTAAAGCTTTATAATCCTTTACTACTAAACTTAAAAGGATTTAATATATTTATAACTAAGACTATAATTAAGCTCCTATAGACTATAAACGTATTTACTTTATAGTCTCTAAAAAAAGCAACTATACTATTACTAAAGTTACCCTTAATAAAGCCAAAAAAATTTAAAAAAAACTTAATATAAAGAAGTACTAGGGCCTTTTAATTAAACTTACTTAAGTTAGTTAAATTAAAGTTAACCTACTTTATTACTTAGGTATAGTATACTTTATTAAATAAAAAAAGAAATAAAAGAAAAGTAAGAATATAAACACTTTAAATACTAAAGCTACTTTTAAACTAACCCTTTTAATAGTATACTAAGTTATAGTTATAATTAGTAGTAAACTAATTTATAAGGCCTTAGGGACCCCTACTTTACTTATATATACTATAAACGTTTTTTTTACTCCCTTAACTACTTTTTATACTTTAAGTATAAGTATAGTATTTAATAACTATAGTACAACTTATTTTATTAATAACCTCTTTCTTCTTAAAAAAGACTCTATTTACCCCTTTAATAAAGAGGGATATATTAAATTAAAAACTACTTTATACTCTATTTTAGTAGTAAGTATAAGGGTTATAAAGAATATACTTAATAGCTTAAATGGACTAAATACCCTTAACTTAATACTAATAAATATTACTTATATAAAGAACTTCTATATAAATATTATTTCTAAAGTACTTTTGTAAAAAAAGGGTATTTAGTATATTAGTTATAATACTTTACTCTGTATAGGTAATAATAAAAAGAGTTTTATAGTTAAGAAGTTATAAAGAAGGATAAATATTATCTTTTTTAAATTTAAAGTTACTTCTTTCTACTTTATATCTCTATATATCTCTATTAACTTTACTATAACTATAAATATAACTATATTAACTATAGCCTTTAAAAAATCCTACTACTAACTAAGAGACTATAATAATAATCCCCTTATATAGTATTTTTATTCTAACTACTTAGGACCTAAGGTACTTAGTTATTTTCTATATAATACTTAAAAAGTAAAACTTAAAAGCCTAATATACCTTTAGTATAAGTATTATATAATAACCTATACTACTTAAGTAGTTTTAAAATAAATCTTTAAGAGTTAAATTATATAGCTATATAAATAAATATCTTAAAACCTCTTTAACTACTCTAAAGAGTATAATTAAAACTATTAATTTATAGTAATTAAAAATAAGTATACTAGCCGCTTCTTTACCTTCCCCTGTATTAATAAATAATACAAATCTATTTTTTATATACTAAAAATATTTAAATACTAAGTAGTAGAGTAGTATAGTATATTTGTTTATAAAATCTATTAAAACGTTAAACACATAGTAATTATAATATATAACTATACTAAGTACTAGTAATAAGCCCTAGAAAAGGGAATTAAAATTAAAATAACTCTATTATATATAAAAAAACTAAATAAAAGGGGTAAGTATACTAAATAAAAGATAATACTATAAGTTATTAAAATACTTAGTTTATTTAGTTTTTCCTTTATTTTATAAATAGAAGTAACTATAGTTATAGCCTTTTTTTATAATATAAGCCCCCTTAAATAAAGAGTATAACTCTTTTTAATTTAAATTAAATAGGCCTAGTTTTACTAATACTTCTACTAGTAGTAACCCTTTTACTAGACCCTTTTAATACACAACCTTTACCCTTACTAAAGTTAAATATATATATATAGTTATAGAGTATACTCCCTTAAAAAAAACTATAAAGTAAATTAAAAAAGATACGATTTTAAGGTAGAAGTAAGAGTATACTTTAGATACTTTATAGGATACGTTCTAAATACTTATAACCTTTATTAAATCTAAATACCCTTACTTAAATAAGTTATTATTATATATAACGTGACCTTTAATAAAATAAAGTTTTACTTAAAGTTTAATATAAAAATAGTAGAGTAAAGTGAAGTAGCCCGCGCTATAGTTAAGGCTATTTAAAAGCCTATTTCTTTTTTTAATACTAAGCTTTAAGTCCTAAGTGTCTTTAAAATAACTAATACTTTATTAATATATAATAAAAAAAAGCTATTTTTACTAATACTTACTTTAGTAGTTAAGAACCTAAGTAAGGGTATTTTAGAGGTTAATTTAAAGTTATTTAACTAGTATAGAGAGTAGTTATTAACCCTAGACTCTATACTAATACTTAAGAAAACTTAGAATTATATATAAGGAGTAAAGAGTTCTATACTTAATATAAAAGTATATTAGACTTATAAGCTATTATTATTTTTTAATTTACTCTTTACTTTAAAAGTTAACTTTTTTTATAAAAGGATTAAAAATAAAATTATTATAGTAACTAATACTAAGGCCCTATAAGAACTAAATATAGAGACTAAATCTCTCTTACTTTAAAAAAGTAACTTACTTTTTTTTTAATATAGTTATATATAGATTTAAAAGAAATAAGTAGCCCTTTAGAGGAATTAAAGTAAGTATATAACTATAAAGATCTAGACTAACTTAAACTAAAGCTATAAAGATTACTATACTTTTATAACTACTTTACATTCCTTAATACTAAATATAACTAAAACGCTTTTTTTAATATATATATACTAGATTATAACTATACTCTAAAAAAAGTAACTTAGGGATACTATATATATTACTATATAGTCTTTATTTTAATTAATAAAGTAAAATAAACTAAGTTAATTATACTAAACATAAGGGTCTATTTAAGTTAATTTAGTAAAGCTTTAACTATATACTAGAGTATTTACTTACTACTACTAAAGTTAAAAAACTACTTTTATAAAGTAGTTAATAAAAAGGTATTTAAACTTAAAGAAATAGAAGTATAAAAAGTTATTAATTTTTATAAAACTAAAGTAAAGTTAATCCCCTTTAAATAAGTATTTATATATAAACTTAATAAAAACGGGTATCTTTAGTATTATAAAGTAAAGCTTTACGTTTATAGGGATCTTTAAAAAAAGTATCCCTTTAAATAAACCTATATAACTATACTTATAACTTATACTTTTAGAATTACTATAGCCCTTATAGTATAATTTAACTTTAAAGTTAACTAGTTTAATATAGTTAATGTATTTCTAAATACTAAAAAGAGACCTAATAACCCTTTAGTTATATACTACTTCCCTAAGGGCTTTAAGTAGAGTAGTAAGCTCCTTAAGCTTTACTATACTCTTTATAACTTAAGAGATACCCCTTTCTTTTAGTATAAAGAGTTTTTTTTAACCCTTTAAAGCCTCGGGCTTATACTAACTAATAAAAACCTGTACTTCTTTTAGAGCTATAACTACTATATACTTATCCTTTTCTATATAAATAATATTTTTATTATAAACTATAAAGATAATACTATAAAAATAAAGTAAATTATTAAAAGTATTAAAGTAAAGTATAAATTTAAAAAGTAAAAAGCTGTTAAGTAGTACCTTAGGATTTAAGTTATTTATAACTATAAAGTAAAAAAGATTTATTTTACTTATAATTAATATATTTAACGCATTATAAAAACGTTTAGCTTCGTAAACTCCTACTACCCTTTAACTCTATTACTACTTACCCCCTTTAAAAAGAATACTAAAAACTCTATTAATACTAATATAAAGCTATATTAAAAAAAATTAATTTAATTCTATATACTATAATTATAATCTATTTTAATATAACTTTTATTTATACTATTTTTTTAAAATTCTTAATAAACCCTTTTTATAAATACTAAATTACTATAAATTAAGTTATTTATTACTTATACTATACTTACTACCTTTTACTCTACTATAATAACTTAGGGGGTAGGAGAGTATAAGTACTTTTAATTATTAAAAATACTTTATTTATAAATAATAAAGAAATATAAACGTCGTTCTAGAGATATATTATTTTACTTTTTAGTAGCTCCGTTTAATAAAAGGCTATAAAGTAAAATACTATAATAACTTTAATAACTAAAGCTAAGTTTTTTAGCCTTAAGTATACTATAAAAAAAACAATTACTCTTAAAAGGCTCTTTAAAAACCTTAAACTTAAACTAAGTAATATATAGTAAATTTATTATAATAACTATTAAACTATATACTTTATAGTAAAAAAAAAAAGTATATTTTAATAAAACTTTATTATATTAATATATAAAATATATAGCTTTACTAAGAGTATACTAAAAAGTTATTTAATATTATTTATATACTAACTAATAAAATACCTACTAATAACCTTACTAAAGTACTTTTTTATTTAAAGTTTAAATAGTTTAAAGTACTCCTTAACCTTTAAAATATTAAGTTATATATTATAAAAAGTAAAAAGAATATATAAAGTAAATATAACTTTAAACTTATATTTATTTAATTTCTTTTAGTTTAAGAGCTAGGAAGTATAAAAAGCTCTTATAAAAGAGCCGCTACTACACTATACTAAGTACTACTACTATATTAAATACTACTACTACTATTAATACTACTACTAAAGTAAACTTATACTTTTATTATTACTACTACTACTAAAGTAGACTTATACTAAATTAAAGTTAGGTAATACTACTACTACTAAAGTAAACTTATACTTCTTTATATTTAGCCTATAAAGTATCTTTAAATATATTTAATATAAACTAAAATAAAAAGGTTATACTTTAATTAAAGTTAATTATAACTAAAATATTAAGGTTTACTTAAGTAATAATTAAGTATAAAGGTTCTTTATTATAAGTAGAAGAATAGTCTTTAATACTTATTTTAACTACTTTTTTAGGGGTCTATAGGGTAATAGCTACTTTAAATAACTTTAAAGGAGTTATCTTTATAAAGGTTATTTTAACTTTAAAAGTTAATATTAAAAAAGCTAAAGCCTTTTTCTTCTCCTTTTCTAAAGGAGTTAACCCCTAACTACTACTCTTACTCTCTAGTATAAATACTAGTAAAAACTAGGCCTTTATATTATTAAGGGCTATAAGGATAATACACTTAAAGTCCCTATACTAAGTTATAGTTTTTATAATAAAAACCCGTTCTATTAGTACTAAATAAGGCTATTACTAAAAAAGGGAGTATAAAGCTTTTTCCTATTTTTATAGTAATAATACTTTAAACTATTAATTAAAGTATTATATATACTAGAGTCTCTACTAACTAGTATACTATAAATATACTAAATATAAGTAAGAGCCCCAAGCTAAATACCCTTACTATTAAAAACTACTATACTTTTAACTATACTAAAGTAAAGTTAGTAACTAAACTAAAAAAACAATACAAAAAAACTAAACTTACTATAACTACTTAAAAGTAACTTAAGTATTTTAAGAGTAAAGAAAGGGGCATTAGTAAAAGGCTCTAAACCTTCCTCTTTTATAACCTCCCCTTAAACTATAGTAGACTAGTTAATAAAAGTAGTATTAACTACTTCTTTAGTATAGTATAAAGCTATTTAAAATAGTTAGTATAGACTTATAGTAATAAAAATAAAAGTAACTTACTTTAAAAAGCTATAAACTTTTTATAGTTAATTAACTAAGTAGTTATAAGAGTAAAGTACTTTTTTTCTTTAGAGTCTATATAAACACAAAGTTAAATACAACTTAACTAAAATAATAATAAATAAACTTACTATTAGGGAAAGTAGGAGCAGTCTCTTACTTAATATACTAGTAGTAGCTTTAGTAGTTATAACCGCAGCTATTATAGTAGCTATAACTTCTTTATTAACCTTATTCTTTATATACTTTACAGCGCGCACTACACAAATAGGCTTAGTTTACTTCCTTTTAAAAGTATTATTAACTATTATACTATATAAACTATTAAAATACTATATCTTAAACTAAACACTATTAATACCTTTAAACTATATAAAGTAAAGTATTATAGCGTTAGGGGCAAAATTAAGAGTATTTATACCTTATATAAATATTATTATTAAGAGAAAAAAAGAAAAAAGATTAGGGCCCTTAAAGAATTATTATTTATTTACCTTAAGCTAGGCATTTACTTAGATTTAATTAATTAAAAGTACTTAAAAATATTTATTAATTTTTTTACTTACTTTTTACTATATAAATAAAAGTATAACTACTTTAGTAATAGTAATAAAAGTATTATAATAAAGTAAGGGTAGTATTAATAAAGTAAAGGGATTTTTATTTTATTTATTAGTCTTTTTTATAATATAAAATCTTTTATTTATATTTTCTTTTATTAAATATTAATATAAATATTTTTAGTTATATATTAAAAAGCTATAAGTATAGTATTTTTAGACTTTTTTTAAGTTTAAAAAGTATATTATAATAGTTAAAGTTATTTATAACTATATATATAAGTAACTACTTACTTAAATAGCTTATTTAAGTAACTTTACTCTATCTCCTACCCCTATAAAGGGGCCTTTGCTTTTACTCTACTATATTATAGGACTTAGAGATTAAGCCGTTACTTTTACTTCACTTTAACCACTCGTACTTAGCCGCGTGACAATCTTCAACTCGCACTAGATCTAGGCCGCGTAAGACGAGTTGCTTGGCCATTCCATAGATTTAGTAATCTTCCAAATTGACATACCAGATGAGACCTGGATAGTGTCTTCAACGACATTGAATCGGCCCGTTGTCACGGGACGAATATCTTGGCCTTCGGAGTTTCCTTCGGCAGTCCCAGGTTGGGATAACATCGTGCTTATAAGTATCTCGTTTTTCACGGAATGAAATTGATACCCATCGACAATAAAAGAGGACTGTAGACTCCCATGATTCTGTTCTTTCATCTCCAACCTCTTCATCATCATTGCTTCTCTAGACAACTTCTCTTTCACAAACCTCTCACAGTAACTCGAAATGGCCAAGATTACGTCTGCTTTTGCCCTCGCGGCAATGGCCCTCCGGTGTATTTCCGCCCAGGAAGAGTACGACTATATCGTTGTTGGAAGTGGTCCCGGCGGAGGGCCACTTGCTGCCAACCTCGCGAGAGCCGGTTACAGTACGCTCCTTCTCGAGGCCGGCGACGACCGCGGAGACGATCCCATCTGGACCAACCTCTCCAACAACTACCAGGCTCTCAACAGTCCCCTGGCTCGTTGGGACTTCTTCGTCCAGAACTCGGACGATCCTGCCATGCAGGCCCGTTACATGAGGCAGACCTCCCGCACCACCAACGGGTCCTTCTACACCGGCCAGGACCCTCCTCCCGGTGCCGAGCGGCTCGGTATCTGGTACCCTCGCGGCACCTCTCTCGGCGGCTGCTCCATGAACAACGCCGCCATCGCCACGCTTCCCCCCGATGCCGACTGGGAGATTGTCGTGAACCGCACCGGCGACCAGACTTGGCTGCCTGAGAACATGCGCCAGATCTTCATCGACATCGAGCGTAACGAGTGGCTCCCACGTGACACCCCGGGGCACGGTTTCGACGGGTGACTCCGCATCAACACTCGCAACAGCTCCTGGACCGAGGAGCCGAGCAATGTACTTCGCATCCTCACTGGCCTGGGCAACGACACGGGCCAGGACACGAGCAACATGACTCAGCTCGTCACGCGGGACGTCAACGCCGAGGTCCCTGACCGTGACCAGCAGGAGGGTTTCTACTCGATGAGTCTTCACATGGACAGAGAGGGCCATCGCTCCGGCCCCAACACCTACATCCGCGACACCTTGAACGACCCGGCCAACTATCCGCTTACCGTCAAGCTCCAGAGCTTCGTCACTAAGGTTCTCTTTGACGAGTCGGGCCCGGTCCCCGCAGCCAACGGCGTCGAGGTCTTGGAGGGCTCTGCCATCTATCGGGCCGACCCCCGCTGGACCCCGGAGAACAAGGGCAACCGAGTCACGTAAACCGCCAAGAGAGAAGTCATTGTCTCCGGCGGCACCTTCAACAGCCCTCAGATCCTCAAGCTCTCCGGTATCGGCCCCGCCGCGGAACTCGAGAAGTTCGGCATCAAGGTCATCAAGGATCTCCCTGGCGTCGGCGAGAATATGGCCGAAAACTACGAGGGAGGCCTGCTGGCCCTGGCGAACGACGACATCAACCGCAACGCCGGCCAGACCGCGCTCATCCTCAAGACGCCCACCGAGACCGGCGACCGCAACATCCACGCCTGGTGCGGCGCCTTCGCCCTCGAGGGCTTCTGGCCGGGCATGCCCACCAACCACGGGCCCCGGCAGTACATGTGCGCCATGGCCCACATGCAGCCCCGGTCCCGCGCCGGCAGCGTCCGCCTCAAGTCGGCCGACCCCACGGAGACGCCCGACATCAACTTCCGTTTCTGGGAGGTCGGCGGCGAGGAGGACCTGAGAGAGATCGTTGACGCCATCAAGATCATCCGCAGCGGCTTCAACGCCGCCGAGGCACCCGTCACGCCCTGGAGCGAGCTGCACCCTTGCCACGGCGACTCCAGCACCTGCTCTGACGAGGAACAGCTCGAGTACTTCAGGACTCAGTCTTTCGGCCACCACGCTTCCTCTTCTTGTGCCATTGGCGCTTCTGATGACCCGATGGCCGTTCTTGACAGCAAGTTCCGTGTTCACGGCGTCAAGAACCTTCGTGTCGTCGACGCGTCCGTTTTCCCCCATGTTCCTGGCGCTTTCCCTGTTCTTCCCACCTATATGGTCTCGCAGAAGGCAACCAAGGATATTCTTGATGCTGCTGCTGCCTGTGCTATCTGAACCACCACGACAACGATTTGTACCTGATCGCGCGTGTATAAGCTTTCACCTTGGGGAGAGATATTCAGCCAACAACATCATTGGACGGCATTGCCATGGAAACAATTTCATCATGTAAGGTTAGACAGTCTTTTTCTTTTCTTTTGGTGACTACACAGAGATCGTTAGTGATGTAGTTAATTGAGAACAACAACTTTGCTCTTCATTGTGTCATAGCAAATCATTGAACCTCCTCATTACCAGTCAGTCGTGAGGGTGATTTATAATCCTGAGATATACATCGTAATATATACCCATTGGCCTTCTGAGACCTTTTAGCACATACCGTACAGCATCACTCATTGATAACCGTTAGGTAAAATGAGGCTCATGCATACCGCGATCACGCCCTTGCCCATTTTCATTTGGGGACTACATCATAGCCATTGAGTAGACCCCACATAATTCAATAGGTAGATTACTATGTCTACGATTTGTTAATAATCCTGCTTGGCTCAGCTTCCTGTTCTAACCCATTTCATTGTCGCTTTGGAATCCAGGTGCTGCTCAAAGGCTCCCGAGGTCTTCCACAGACCTCAACTTTGCGTGTACCGGCATGTCGGAAGTCATCAGCACAGTGACTGCACATAGGGATCGTTGGTGGCCAAATGCAAAGATTTACGTAACTATTTCATGGAACTCGGACTCGGATTCGTTCGATGCCACCGCAACTGCGCCCGAGGATCTACGAGCCAATCCTGAGTCCGCGCAGGCCAATCGCCAAATCCTCACATTCGGTGAGGCGCAGACACTCATGTCAGACTCTGAAGCCACCGAACCGTTGGGTGAGCTGCGTCTCGGGGCAGATCGTCCACGTCGGCACAGCCTTTCTGGGGACTATGTGCGAAACCGCCACCCACCCAGAAGCAGGCATGCCGAGCCCGTCGATCCAGTAGATGCTGCCCAAGACTGTTGCCTGATTGCGATGATCATCTACCAATCACCATACGTGCGAGAATGATAGAAGACACCTCTCTGCTGTGTCTGAAGGACTGGCTGCTGTGAACAGCAAATCAAAATATTAGATCCTTCGACGAACACACCGAATCTTGACAGTCTCAACAATCACAAAGCACATCAGCACAATATCTTCAAACACCTTGCAAAGCAAATGGGTCCCCAAGTAGTCTCAAAAACATGCTGGGCAACCTTCAGCCAGGACACGCCCCAGCGGCCGTACCTCACCTTTCAACTACGAGCCGAAGAAGTGCACAGCCTGGTCATTCGAACGTGGTCACACGATCAAGGTACGTCATCCACACACAGATCAAAAGATTGAAGCCTCACGGTTCGATCTGAGAGCTTACAGATGCATTCGGAAATCAG
Organism: Colletotrichum brevisporum; assembly: GCA_030770045.1. Lineage (NCBI taxonomy): Eukaryota > Fungi > Ascomycota > Sordariomycetes > Glomerellales > Glomerellaceae > Colletotrichum > Colletotrichum brevisporum. The sequence continues at coordinate 844,375 of JAUGSI010000002.1, forward strand.
GATGGTGCAACCCAGAATTCAGGGTCGAGGACCCGTACGCCAACTCGAGCACGTGGTTCTCGCTCGGCGTCGTCGACGAGGCGACCTCGCTGCCGGCAGCCGAGAGCGAGCTGCGCGAGTTCCAGCGGAATGTGCGAGCCTCCAAGGGCATGCGCTGCTACACCAACCACTGGGCCGTCGGCCGGAGGGATGAAGAGCCCGACCGCGATGCGGGTGTGCGTGGGCTGTTGGAGTCTCTGGAACCCACCAGGCAGCTGACCATCGGCGTATTCCCTCTGGCCAGGTACCTGGGCTGGGTAAACTGGGTATGGAAGATGGAAGTCGAGCTTCACTTCGAAGCGGACGTCGATCGCGGCCCTCCTGTGGCTGACGTGGACTCGTCTTCGGGATCGGTCAGAAAAGTTCCTTCGGAAGAAGCGATGGACATTTTCAAGTCTGCGATCCCGCCGTCGTTGGAACATCCACGGAAGAAAGCTGCCACCCTGAGAGACATCCTAGACCGTCAGCGCGAGCAGTATCGACGGACGAGGGACCTATCCGATCTCGACGACGCCATTGCTATCGCCCGGATGGCGGTGGATGTCACGCCGGCTGACGCTCCGTCCCGTCCTAGGTTTCTGATGGATCTCGAAAGCCTCACCGCAGAGAAGGATTCCCGTGCTGTAGATCTCTAGGAGATAACAGGACCCTTGGAAAAGAGTAAGCTATGCTCCTCGGCTCTCCAGGCTGGTTGGAATGCTTTGAGGAGTCTTTGACTATGCGTGTGGAGGCCAAACCAACGTGTGAGCTCTCGAGGAAGTCGAGGAAATCGTGTACATCGGTGTCTCATGAGAAGAGGTTCAAATGTCAGAATGAATCTGAACCCAAATTTCTCGAAGGACTGTCGGGATATGGATAGGGATGTTTTCGAAGGTATCGAAGGGTCAGGGCCGTTTTCAGCTGCAAGTCGAAATCTGCTTAAACGAGAAAATCAGTCTTGAAGTCCATCAGAATGAGTTTTCAGCTTGGCGCTATGAGATGAAGGTGAAATGACAAACATGAGTTGGCCTCAACGCAGACAGCGCCGTCCAATGTGCTTCGTTCTTGGACAAATATCTTCGATCGTCGACGTGATCAGTGAGAGGCATCAAGCCTCTGTTGCTCTCGATGGAGTGTTCTGATCCAGCAGAGGACATCTTCACTCATTCGGCTTCTTCGACGAGAGTATTCGAAACCTAAATCGTCAGACTAGAGCCCATGAAATGCTGAGTGTTCCGCAGCCGTGGTCATAATAGTATGATGGGTTAGCTTTGTGCCACTTCTGGTGATACCTTCATCATGAAGACCAAGCGTCGCGATCCCGCACGCAAAGGACGGAGTGCAGAATGACAGCTCCGATGAAGCCCATCCCGTTGGCATTGACTCAATTGATGATTTTGAGTCGTTCCACGTAGAGGATGTTCCATCGGGCTTATGAAGATGCTGGAATCTGGACTGGAGAAGAAACGATCAGAGCAGCATTCCCAGGATGGCAAGACGCGAAGCAACAAACAGCCTGACACCTATCCGCCATCGGGGATGGAGCTTGGATTCCAGATGCCATTGAGGCGCGACGACAACAATACCGAGTTACTAAGGGTGAGCTCACGAAGACTCAAGATCGTGGGATGATCCAGAACCACATCCACGCCAGGTCCAGGCCACAAGGACGAACCTTCACGAGGAAAAGGTTTCTGCCTCAACGGCCTAGCGGCCCAAAACCAACACGAGCAGCTTTCGGAAGACACGCGATGCCATCCCGAACAGCCAAGAGAACTCTAGCTGTCTGCCTCGGCGGACGCTCCGGTCCTCGCAGCCATTGAACCAACCCCTGCTGCCCTGGCCCGGCTCGAAGGACAACACCATACGGCACGCGCTACCGCTAGTACAATCAGCACAGGGCGACATGCTTTTCTCTGAATTTCCCCACCGCCTCCCGATGTGGCCTCTCTTGTCACGGTCACGCCCTCTTGCCAGGCAAGGTACCCGGGTTGAGGACCAGGTGATTGGTGGATCGCGAGTACAGGGGGATGAGGGGAGGGAGTGGTTTGGTTGGGCAGGCCGCCGCCGCGACAACACCACGAAGGATTGTGGAGTGAGGGTTTCCGAGAAAAGGTTTGCACGAGGACGGTCTTCATCGCCTTGGGCGATGGTTATTGATGGTGGTGTTGCATGTTTGCCTCGACTGCCCAAGCTCATCTCTAGCGTATCTTGGCCTGCGTGAGCTGTGCCCAGGGGTGGGCAGCGGAACAAGCCATGCCAGGAACGCTTATTTCTTCTTGTTTTGCTTAGAGGAAAGTCGAGAAGTTCATGGAGTCCATGAACCAAGGATTGTACTGCGACTAATGCGGCCTGGATGGGCAAAGGCGCGAAGTCGATGAAATCCAGAACCGCGGATCCGTCCACACATTGGGGGACATGGAGGGGAGGACCCCGGTCTTCTTTCAGGAAAGCTCTTCCGTTAGCGCCGCACCCTTTCGGGGACGCAGTCACGAGATTTGGTGTCTGCGTCTGGTTGAGAGCACCAATTTGAAAAAGGGTTGGCGGAACACGTTGCCGTGGGCGGCCTGCAATGAGTTGGTGCATGTGTCCATTCTGCGGGTGCCGGAACCCCGGATGCTGCTACATGGTAGGAGGATTGAACCATGCCGGTCTTGCTGCAGCCAGATTCCGATCTGGGCGAGCGACGGGGAGTTGGGGAAGCCTTGCCTCCTCTGGTTGCCCCAGATCTGGCGCTTCTGATGCTGTGATGGCCAGCTCTTTGAGTCCATCCATACCTATGGATGCAATGCGGACGGCTTGCATGCGGAGGGAGCCTAGCTGCTCGTCCTTCGCTTCCGTCTGTCTGCCTGCCGGGCCTCAGGGCTGTACGCCAAAAAGATCATGGATTCCAAAAGCAAACAAGCGCTGTGCCGCTGACAGGCGCCGAGACGAGTCGGCTTGTCGGTGCGAAGCTTGCAGGCCCAAGACATCAGGCGTCGGACCTTGGCGTTTGGCACATGCAGGTCAATCAAGATGTACCGCCCAAGAGGGCCCAGCTGGTCGTACATTGCTTGAATAACTAAACTTCGGGCGGCGGCGAAGTTGGTGGTGGGAGCAGCTGTGAATAGAAGCTTTGCCCAGGGTGTCCACGATCGGCCAACAGGCTGTATGGCCTCTCCAAGCCGGAACTCGGCTGTAGAAAATTTGCCAATGAAGATCGCCGAGGTCAGATTCAGCTGGAGGATGGGCGGAAAGAACGGCCATTTCGCTTCGCGTCCGACAACGATCTGCCTCGACGGGTGCGGTGTGGTTGGTGATTTACGTCTTGGGCATCGATCAGTCGGCCTCACCCGTGAGCAAAGACACTGGAATGCGACTCTAGACAATCCCATGTTCCTAGGTATCGGCATGACAAGCCGATCTCGTCCGTTCTGAGCCTCTTCGCGGAGGGACCGATCTGCGGCGGGCGGCGAAGGCGAAGAAACCGGGATCCCGTCATGAGTCCATGCAACGCCAATATGAGGGCGTCTTTGGACCAACAGTTGGCATTGACGATAAACCTTGGGAGGCCTTGCGGTATCCAACTTTGCTGCCATGATGGCTGAATAGCAGGAGACGATCACGCCGGTTTGATGCTGCCTCCACTTGGTTACCGGGATTATGCGGCACAAATGAGTCGACAGGTTGAGCACGAAAGCTGAAAAGGTCGAATGCTGAACCAAAAATCAAAACACCACCTTGCTACGTTCTAGGACCGATCAAGAACCCGAAAGCAAATGGCCAGCAAAGGTTCGCGTCGCGCCTCGCTCTTGCCGCTGGAAAACATCCACATCGTGATGAGCACGGCGGACTTAGCCGCGATGGCCCGGTTTAGACGAGGGCTGGATGCAAAAAAAGGGGTGGCCCGGCGCGGCAGACCGGAATAGCTGAAGGCTCAGCCATTGACACGTCTCCAAGCGCGAGACAGACGATCTCCGACTGCCGGTGACGGATGACGGGTGCTGGCATGATGCTGATGCCCGCGCCGTCCCCCCCGTGACGGGATCTCGCGATGGCCTCGTGGCGGCAGACGACCGGTCGGGCCAGCCGCCTCGAACGTTCACCAGCGGCACAGCATCAAGTCTTTTCGGGTCCGTGGGGTCTGGCGGAACAAGGCGACCGGCCAGGCTGTCTCGGGCGCCGCACACCATCGACTCTCAATCTTGTGATCGTGGGTACGTGTGTCCGAAAGAGAAGCGTGTGTGTGGGCGTGTATGCGTGGCGTTGGATCACGGCCCGCGGGAGCCCACTCTGGAGAGCATAGACAGGTGTGGCTGGTCATCGTGGCCCCGGATCTTATTCTCAGGTGAGTGAGAGTACACTAGCTAGCCAGGGAGGTAAATCCAACGGACGATGATCTGACTGGCAAGGCAGGGCCAGGGTAGGCCGTAGGACACACATCTTGGCTGGCAAGGAGATCCGTGGCGGCGGGTCGCGTGCGTTCTGTCTTGTGCTGCCTCCGTCGCTGTTGTCGGGCCTTTTCGCATGAGATGATTCCACCACTCACTGCGGACCACTGAGATGTCGTGAAAGAACGATGGAGCAACATGAGGGATTCTGGTGAAAGACAGGGAGCCTCTGCCGGTGGCTTGCAGGCAACAGGGAGCCGTCGAAGGACCCGACGGTGCAGTGTAGGTCCTCTATCCTGCGTCCTATGAGAGGTATCAGAGAGTCAGAAGGAGACGGAGATGTAGCTCTCACAGGAGCTTGCAGCCTTGTACACGCCCGTTGGACGTTGGGGGCGTGATACCTTTGGATGGAGGTCTGTAGCAGGGGTGTTGTCCAATGTGAAGGGGAGAAAGAGTCCGGAGGAGTTGACGGGGCTGGGATTCCGTATTGGGGGGAAATTTGGGGCGGAGGAAGGCGGCCCGTCTACCAGATAGGAATAGCGGCACACGAGGCGAGTGGAGGAGATGGACATGGACATTTGTCAACACGATCATGGGCTTTTCCTGTCTCCAGTTATTACCTAGGAAGGACATGTTGCTGTTGCTGTTGCTGTTTTTACTTTTGAGTCATGTGAAAGAGTCACGGAAACTACAACGGAAAGTATAGCAACTCGTGCTTGCTGTTATTCTTGACAATTCTTCGTACAGGAGGTGCAATCTCATAACATAAGCTACTCAATACTTGCAACACCAACAACCTGCTATTACGAGGTACGGAGACTAAGGTGTAAAGTGCCGGCACAGCACGGGTACCGGACCTTAGTAAGAGACACCCCTGGAGGTGGCCAGGGATGTCAGGACAGGGAATAGCAGCTGCCTCTGCCTCACATTGATCTCTCTCTCTCTTTCTCTCTTTCTTCTTATTGATAGGCAATTACGGCACAGAAGTATCTCTTGGGGGACATTAAGACGAAAGATACATGCCAAACTCTGCACCTGTAACTACCTATTGTTGGCTCAGGCCACATGGAAAGACGGGCCGGCTGGAACAGACTCGCGCTCGTCTCATTTTGTCCCTTTGCGGTTTGGCGTCTTTTCTTCTCCAGATCTCCAGCTTTTCTCCCTCTCCCCAATCCCAATCTCGACTCTCCCCAGGCCAACCTGGACGCCACCGCGTGCGTTGGACGCGGATGGTTCGTCTTTTCGGCTGCGTGAGGTTCAAATCCCGGACGGGCGAGCGCTAGACGTTGCAATCACAACAGCGTTAGCGCATGCCTCGAAGCGAGGAACCGTCCCATGATTCGACTTCTGTTTTTACCTCAGGCTCTTGACTCTCAAAGAAGCTATTGCCAACAGGAATATCTCCGATCATGGCAAGGCTTCGGTACAACACGAGCATACACATACCCACGCCCAGAGCAAAGTCACTCGCCGTGTTGCTTCCGCCTCTCTCCTCCGAACGTGTTCGACAACGCAGCCCGGCCGACTCGAGGCAAGACGGGCAGCATCTCCACAGAGCCCACACACTCACCCCCAGATTTGGGAAAACTTTCTTTCGATGGATGGGAGGGGCGGTTCCATCAGACGGTGGCCCGGTGGGCAGTAGAAGGGGGCGCCGGCCAGCAAGAAAGACACCCGCAAACACCCCGGTCGCCTCTTTCTGCGGAGCACTTCGACCCGCTGATCCGGGGAGGGAATGAGGTGAATGAAGGATACGCAGAGGCCAAAGGACGAACAATGTACGCTGAATGTGTGCTCTGTCTGCCACCAACACTGAGTATTCTTCGACCGGCGCCATTCATAGCAGCCATATGGAAGAATTCAATGCGCCCCGGGGCATGGATGCCACTGGATGATGGGAACCGCATATTACTGGAAACACGGAACTTGGGGGAGCTGCCCGGACCCAATCTCGACCAACTCACATTGATTGCGATGCAGCCATCACTGTCCTCACAGAACGGCCGCTCGGTACCTGCCAAGCGCTGTCACGTTCTCCAAGACAGCCACACTTAATTCTTTTTGTGAAGAATGAGTCTGTAAATCTTGAAGCCGCAGGCAGACCGAACGGCGGCGAGAACCGGCCACGGCGTCTCCTTGAGGCACGGGATCCGCCTCTGCTGCTCATTCACACACTCTTCTTCTGTCCTCCTTTCGCTCCCTCCGCTCTGCCCATCTGTCGGGTGCTGGTGGACCGGTCTATGGCCCCAGTGGCAATCAGCGCCTGCAGCTCTTCCGCAATTGCAATCCGTAAGGACAAGGGTCGGGACCCCGACCATGGGGGGGGGTGAGGGGTGTGTGTGTGTGAGCAAGCCCAAGAGTAGAGTGGTGCAACCAACGATCTGCTGCCCAGCTCAGCGCACGCAGAAGCCCAAGGATTCGATTTGCCCAGGCCAGCCGCCATTGCGGTCTCCATGTGGGTGGGAGTGGCCCGTCCTTCCATCCCTCCCATACTACCAGTATGTATGTATCCATCCATGCATAGAGATGGAACGAGGGGGGAGGGATGGTGGTGGGCTCGAAACGGCCGAGCTAACGAGAGAGGAAGGGTACCTTGGAGACTGGACCATGGGCAAATTCGAGTTCGTCCCTACGAGCCATCGAGCGCGTCTCTCCATCGGAATTCCTACTCCTCGTTCCCGTCTATCCTGATTTCCCCCCCGGGGTCCCAGGAAACGAGAGACGAGACGGCCGAAAACCATAAAACCTTGCCTCCGTCCCGTCATCCCTGGCCTGTTCTTCTGATCTTGAGCTCTCCATCCTCATCCCTCTCCACCTTCGCCTCAACCAACATTACGCGCAGCTCGGCCTGTGTAGTAATCGGCAACTCTCTCCAACAACTGCGACTGCTTCGATAGGGGAACTGTGTTTCCTGGCAGCTTGCCACCAACCGCCAAGATGTCCGAAAAGATCGACACCGTGAACACGGTGCAGCCTCACGATGATCACGACTCCGAGAAGGTACGTCGCGACGCGCACTTCCAATCTCTTTGCTGCTTCCACTGCCCAGCTATGTCGAACACTGGCTAATGTTACTGCGCGCCCTACAGAAGGAGGTCGAGACCAAGGTCGTCACCGGTTCCGAGGCCTTCAACGAGGCCATGATCAAGGAGCCCCCCTCCGCCTGGACCAAGGCCCAGGTCATGATCTACGCCTTCTCCCTCGTCGGTTTCTTCTGCTCCACCATGAACGGATACGACGGCTCCCTCATCAACAACCTGCTCCAGAACCCCTCCTTCAAGGAGCGTTACGGCGCTAAGAACGACGGTATCTGGGCCGGTATCATCTCCTCCATCTACCAGATCGGTGGTGTCATCGCTCTGCCCTTCGTCGGTCCCGCCCTCGACACCTGGGGACGTCGCGTCGGTATGCTCATCGGAGCCGCCATCATCATCGTCGGAACCTGCATCCAGGGTACCGCCAACGGCACCGGCCAGTTCATGGGCGGCCGCTTCCTCCTCGGTTTCGGCGTCTCCATCGCCGCCTCCGCCGGTCCCATGTACGTCGTCGAGATCAACCACCCCGCCTACCGCGGAGTCGTCGGTGCCATGTACAACACCCTCTGGTTCTCCGGTGCCATTGTCGCCTCCGGCACCGCCCGTGGCGCCCTCGACATCGAGGGCGACGCCTCCTGGCGCCTCATCACCTGGATGCAGGCCCTCTTCTCCGGTCTCATCTGCCTCTTCTGTATGTGGCTCCCCGAGTCCCCCCGTTGGCTCTTCGTCAACAACAAGAAGGAGAAGGCCAGGGAGGTCCTCACCAAATACCACGGCAACGGCAACCCCGACTCTCCCTGGGTCACCCTCCAGCTCCACGAGTACGAGGAGCTCCTCGACATGGACGGTGCCGACAAGCGCTGGTGGGACTACCGCGCCCTCTTCCGCAACCGCCCCGCCGTCTACCGTCTCTGCTGCAACTTGGCCGTCTCCATCTTCGGCCAGTGGGCCGGTAACGCCGTCCTGTCCTACTTCCTCGGCTCCGTCCTCGACACCGCCGGCTACACCCACCCCATCCAGCAGGCCAACATCACCCTCATCAACTCGTGCCAGCAGTTTGCCTGCGCCATCTTCGGTGCCTTCCTCGTCGACAAGGTCGGCCGTCGCCCCCTCCTCCTCTTCTCCTTCAGCGCTTGCACCGTCGTCTGGCTCGGCATGACCATCGCCTCCGGCATCCTCTCCAAGTCGCAGATCGGCGTGACCAAGGACGACGCCCCCATCTTCGACAACCCGGCCGCCTCCCAGGCCTGCCTGGCCATGATCTTCCTCTTCGGCTCCGTCTACTCCGTCGGTATCACCCCGCTCCAGGCCCTCTACCCCGTCGAGGTCCTCTCCTTCGAGATGCGCGCCAAGGGCATGGCCTTCTCCAGCTTGGCTGTCAACGCCGCCGGTCTCCTCAACCAGTTCGCCTGGCCCGTCTCCATGGAGAAGATCGCCTGGAAGACCTACATCATCTTCACCGTCTGGGACGCCGTCCAGACCTTCATCATCTGGCTGTACCTGCCCGAGACCAAGGGCCGCACTGTGAGTACCACCTGCTTCCTGCACATGCACATTCCACTTGCTGACCCGTCCCGAAACAGCTCGAAGAGCTCGACCACATCTTCGCCGCCGACAAGCCCGTCAAGGAGTCCACCAAGAAGAAGGCCGTCGCCGTCGACCGCTACGGCGATGTCGTCAACGTGCAGGAGGTTTAAGCGTCTCACACCGAGTCCTTGCAAACTCTCCACACCGCTCTTCACAAACAGTGGTTTCCAAAAATCTCTTCAAAGTTGCGAGCGAGCGAGTTGATGGGTGGATTTTCTTTAATTGCTGCTTGGACTAAATCTTTAATGTCAACGAGGACACGGGAAACGATGGAAAGACGTGTTGCTGCCTAAACTCCTTTTGCATGGACGGGGCGGGGAGTGACGGATGGCGGGTAGTATCCAGAGATGACCGTCATGGTTGGTCGCTGGATATTTACTCGCGCTTTCGGTGCTCTTCGTCCCGGGCCTAGACTCATCTTCTCTACCTCTTATACCACAATCACACACCTGATATACCACAATGATGCTTTCCTGGAGACTTTTGAGACTGTGACATGCTTTGAAATGTGATTGTTCCTGCGGTGAATGTCCTCCTCTGACTCAATCTCGCCGTTGATCTCGATGAGATCGCCGTCTGCACGCCGGCCGGTAGGTGTCTTGTCAGATTCTGCCCCCCACGCCCCACCCCGCGGCCCTTTTGATCAAACCAAAATCTCACAGCGTTTCTTGAAGCCCACTATGTGGCTCTCATTGGATTTTCTGCGGGATATAAGCGGGAGATGGATGGGTTGCAGTTGTGGAGGATGGGGGATGGGGGTGAAGACAGGGAGAAGTAGGGCCGGCGAGGGGCGTTCTTCGTTCAGCAGGCCGCTACCGTGGGACCGCGGGCGAAACCATTTTGGATATGATGGATGAATAATAGTATGGAGAGCTCTCTTTCTTTCTTTCTCTTTCACTTTGGTGTGTTTCTGTGTGTCTGCCCGGTACCGGTCTTCGTCGTCGGGTGGGCTGGTTCACTCTGTTCTTGGAGGGCACGTTTTACTAGAGGCGGGCTAGTCTAAGTCAGGCTCTTTACTCTGATAGCTTTCATTTAGTATTTCCTATACGTGCCAAACATGGAGGCGAAATTTGAATCTGTCGCTCGTCATTTACCTAGTCGTAACACACTTCGATAAGATCAGCCCACCAGAGTTGCACAGCGCTTCGAAGAAGGATGCAATGAATTGGAAAATTACAAACTGGTCAACTTGAATATTATTGAGTTTTCTACTTATAATCCCCCCAAGGAACAAACCTGTAAGAGTCAAGTTTCCATGTCTATCTTTGCCTCTGCGCCTTAGAAGACCCATTCAAGGCCCCTCTTTGTTGTACCCTGATCCTACACCTAGCCTGTCTGGTAAACGAGTTCCAATGAGATACTCGTCCAATAAACCTGTCAATAAATTAGCCTTGACTTAGGTCTTCTAACGACCTCTATTATGCTGTGAATCTTACTCCAGGTCATTGGAGCACGTGTCTTGGAATGTCCTTTGTACTGGGGAGACCGCAGAGATATGTAGTGCCTCGACAGAACGATTGATCAGTCGTACTCGTTGAAAGTGGGACATAGTATCGGATGTCGAATGTGGTGTATCCTTCTCCATGCTTGCGAGGGTCTCCTTGAAGCTTCCGGGGTTGAACAGAGACCTGTGTTGCGTTTCGACTTCCCTCACGATCATCTTGCACTGAGAGTTGGGACTAATGTAGTGGTCGATATCAGATTCAGTGCACCGAGAGTATTTGGGGCCTCGCATCCTTTACTTACCGTTCCCTACTAACAAGTCTAAACACGCTCAGTTTGGTCCTGCACCGCGGACAGCTTTCCAAGGCTATGGAGCCCTTGGGGAAGACCATGCTCATGTCAATCTTCATCCCCGGCCGCATGGCAACGGACCACGGTACATGCCGCTCAATGTCGGCTCCTGAGCAAGACTCCTCCAGTGCGAACTGCTTCTGTACGACCATGTTGTGGCCGCGTCTGTTCTCGAAGCGATGGGCGAGAAGAGTCTCAAACGTCCATGCAACCAATTGTCAGCGACATTTCAGACATGAAATTTGAGTTGTCGTTTAGTTGTATCCCAGAGATGGGGAACGTACATCCCAATCATGGATCCAGTTCGTTGGAATCTCCCACAGCTCACCGAGGGAAGTCTCCAGCACCACAGGCTTGCCGAGCGTCGGGTCGACGACCTTGAAGCTTATTGGCGCGGCGATCTGGAGGTGCAGAGTATTCGCAATCTGCGCGAGCATCTGCTTGATCTCCAGAAGAGCCGTCAGAGCATTGCCCAAGTTGAAGCTCACGTATGATAGCTGCCGTCCCTGGTCTGCCAGGCCGTCCTCTATCTTGCCGAGTTGATCCGAATGGGTCTGTAAGATCCTGGAGTATTCGGAATGCAGTTCAGAAAGGTAGTCTTGCCGGGACTGGATCAGATCCTCCACTTGTTGAATGCGCGACAAGGTAGTGATGTTGTCTAGGCGGGCTGAGCTCCTGCCACCGATCTGTTAGCCACACGTCTATATGTGGAACATGTTCTTTCTCAAGAGGAATACCTTGTTGCCAGTCCCATTAACACACCGATCTTTGTCGAGTGAGCGACCAACTGCTCTCTAATGGCGCCAAGTCTATCTTGGTCTGAGAAAAAGAACTGGAGCCTTCCTAGCATATTTCTGACTCTGCCGCCCGAACCGTCTGGGCCTAGAGTCGTTTGGTATCTGGGCAGTAGTTGTGCAAAAGTCCGGCCGATGAACTTCGTGCAGTCTTTGACGACGCGGCGAATCTCGTTGTCAAGGGCTTGCATCGACGGCGAGACTTCATGCTGCTCGTATACTGCGATGACCTGCGCGCAATGTTGGTTACACTAAATTGACGGATTGAATCAGGCGACCAGAGCTTACTCGCATCAGCAACCGAACGAAGCCGTCCAGTTCGTCTCGAAATTCTCGGTACTGTGCCGCGCTGCCCGTGGCATCGTTCAGGGCCTTCCTCAGCTCAACGATGAGCTGGCAAATGGCGATGATGTCGCCCACGCTGCCGAAGGAGAGGCCGACCTCCATAGCGCTGTCTGCGTCCCTCAGAGGACTTGGTTCACGGGAGAAACGGATAAAAAGAGCAGGGACATTGGTTTCCCTTTTATTGTAGGCTGCACCGCCGGGCTGCGCCATACACCCTCTATGTCACTGGCTGCATGGGCTGCAGAAAGGCCCAATGTAATTTATACCCAAGGCTTTTCTTGTGTTACCCGAAGCACACAGCCCCTATCCCCTTCCCTACTTCAGCACAACCTCGTCTTGAGGATCCCTCTCGGTGTCCCACGGGAATCCGTTCTTCCACAGGAGCTCACTCCTCTGCTTCTCCGTCGACATGACCACCACGCAGGAGTACTCGCTGATGTTCAGGCTGATGATGCGATAGAGGCCGCGGGCGACGTGCTTGGTGACCTGCATCAGGGCATGATGAATGTGCTCGTTGGTGCCCGTGCGTAGCATGCAGAAGTCGGAGGCACCGTTGATGTTGGCAAAGATCACGTCGACTTTGGAGACGTCGATGAACCCGGACGGCTGACCGGGCCCGGGCCACGTAGCCGGGTTGGTCGAGGGGTCGACGCTGTACAGGACCGGGGTTTGAGTTGACATCTTTATGATAGGGAAGTAGGGGTAAGTGAGGGATTATACACTCTTTGAAGATGAGTTTTGGACTCGTTGGCTGTTGAAGAGCTGGCTTCGAGAGACAAAAGTGCTGGCTGATCTTGAAGACTGAAGCACAAGAATATCCAGCCATCGAATGGCATTTTATCTGGTTTTGATGCCGTTTGTTACGATTGTAGGTAAAAGGATGCGCGAGTCTCATTTCTGCGAAATTCGTCGCCGCAGACATGCGCCCTGAAGCTGACGGGCACACCGCCCGGTTAAGAACGGCCGCAACTGTTAGCCCCGACCTCCGCCTTCCAATTTGGCCACAATCACCAGCGTACAAATGTAGAACAGCCTGTGCATCGTTCACGGTGTTTCGAGACCAGCCAGCGGTAGGTGGATAGAGAAGCCCCGGGGGCCGATGAATGTGCCGAGTTCCCGCAGATAGCCATTCGTCCGTACAAGCAAGTCGTTGCCGAGGACCTCGCCGCATGGACAGTATCCAGTGTCTAGAGTCCCTGAGGCGAAGGGCCGCTACAATGCAGCAGAGGAGACGTAGAGACAGACAGAGATTTACTGCAACAGCGATGCGGCCGGTCCATCAACATCGACCAAACGCCAGAGCCAGCAGGCTCGCCTCTAACCAACGCTCGGCGAACAGACACTACGCTTGTGCTCTCTTGAATACCAGTGGAGAAAGATGGAAGGCGAGTCTGAATGCTCAAGAAAGCTGCCGTCTGCCGGTTTTGTCCAAAACCGCCTCTGATCTTCGTCGTCGGACGGATCAGCGCTGCGAGACAACTGTCAACAGGAACAGTTGTCGACGAGTATTAACACCTGTCCAGCCCGGTTCCTCCCAGAGCGTCCATCAGAACTCCCATCGGAAGAGTAGACAGGCACCGCGCTGAGCTCTATGCAACAGCTTCGGGAAAAGGTTGCCGTGTTCGACTCCGGGGACGGCGCGACGCCGACGAACCAATTTCTGACGACCGAAGCGTAACTCTTGCGGGACTGCTGTAACTCTACCGCGACATGGCCGTCCTCCAGTCGCAGCACCATATCCCAGCGAGACAGTCGACTTGGCTAGACGTGTTGCATCCGGGGCGGCCTGCGTTCTCTGTTGTCGTCTCGCGGGGGCATCCTAGCGGCCAAGCCCATACGACAGATGACGACGCTCGTCAGGGAGATGAGGGCGTCGACAGACTGAAGCAAGATAACGTGTGCTGGTCGAGCATGACGAAAAACGGGGATCAGACTCGGACGGGCTGGCGATGGTATGCTGCTGCCTGTCATTTCTCTGCTTCCGAAACCAGGGACGATTCGTTCTCGTCGGGAGATGGCGGTTGGCTGTTGAGACCGAGAAGCCATCGTGAGGCCGCCGGGCGGGCGCCACCTTGGAGCATGGTCTGATTTGGCTGCCTCACACCCAGTCAGAATTCGAGATGGACGTCAGGTGGTGGGGGGCGATGTCGCGGAAATAAGACATGCGGATCAGATAATGATGGCTGCTGAGGAATCATACCAAAAACGGGTAGCGCAGCGAGGCGGAATGAATGTTTTTTTCTTCGGGACGCAGGCGAGCCGAGAAGAGGGAGAAAGAGGCAGCCGAGTTGTAGATTCGGTAAAGTCTTTCGGTCTGGCTTTTTTGTCGTCAGGTGTTGTTTCCAGCGTCCCGTCTGGAATGACGTGCGGCGTCGCTTATCTTGCGTACAGTGTGTGTGTGTGACGGTGCGAATTGAAGGGCGGGGGAAGGAAGGTGGAAAGGCTGAATCCACTGGGCCGTGGCACCTTCCTTCGTCGTGATCGTCAATCCACTCCCCCTTTTGCCGAAGTCGTGGCTTGAGACAGAGTAATTCCAGGTATTCGGAGCGGACGAATCGGGGATCCTTAATCCGTGAATCTTGAAAGTTTTTTCTTCTCTTGCTGTGACTTTATCGACGATATGGGTTGTCACCGTTGCGCTCGGTTGCGCACTGCAATCTCGGGTTGCACGAACCTTGTTGGCGGGATCTTGTGTAACGCGAGATAAGCGACGACTTGCTTGTATCCATACTGTACCTAGGTATCCATAGGTGCCAGGATCACCAGGCGCCATTTGCTGTAGTGTAGAGAGGGAAGCCGCGACAATTTTCCATCGTCAGCACCTTCCTACCTCGGGATGACATTTCACCACTGACAGAGGCAGAGGGAAGGGGTTCCAATGGCTTTGCGAGACAATGTACCTACCTACCTAGTCAGCCCTGGTGTGACAAACTTGCAGCAGTTTGGGCGAATGGAATAACGGCTGGGCGGGACGGTGAACCGCTGGCATGGAAAGATTGTGAGACACGGCGCTCGGCGGATTGGACTCGGTCTGCCTCAGCTGACCAAGACATGGAGGCTCGGTGTTATTAGTAATTACCGAAGGCCATCTTGGGAATGGTCGTCCAAGTTCAACGTCGTCTGGGATTTGTGACAACTGACGGCGAAGGGCGTTCGTGGCTTGCATCACCCCAAAACAAGAGAGAGAGGCCGTCATCCAATTTCGGGGGCTTTCTTGGCCGAGTCGTCTATAAGCCGACAGCTGCTGAGCACCAGATTTGCTCTCCCTTCGTCATTCGGCAGGCATGACATCAAGACTCGGGCTGAGTGTATAGCGTTGCGACGAGTGGTGATACTCTTGGGATTGTACTGTAGTGTCATCTTTGGTGCTGACTGGGGGAAGAAAAACTTGACATTGGCCGTCTTCTTGGTCAGCAGTGACTCGGTGAAGGTACCTACCTACCTGTAGGCGTTGTATCCGACATGCCGCTCCTTCTTTCTTCCTTCCTCATCAACAAGCAGCCCCAAAAAGTCTTTCGTTTTCCCTCCTCCCCGAGGCAGGAACCAACCGGGGGGGGGGGAGCATAAAGATGGACTCGGAAACCGGAAGGCACGATAGGGTCGGCCCGCAGGGTGGGCGGGGACATCGCGCCCGCCCGTGTAATGAAGACTGCACCTGCCTAGGCCAGGCTGCTTGCATTTACAGATCTCGGCGAGGAAGCCGAGCGACCAGACGGCTGGTACTGGGACTGGTGGACTGCGACTTACACGTACGCACATTGGTACGATCCATTGGAGATTCTTGGTGTTGGTGGTGTTGACGATGAGCATTGGCAGCGGCGATGGCGCCGATGGTGTCGATGATGGACGATGATGCGCGGGAAGGTGCAGTCCCGTCCTCGTCCTGGGTGACGATGGCCGCCGCGACTGCCCCTGCGATATGGCACATCGTGTCAACAGGCAGGGGAGGGAAGGGACCACTGGTCCAGCACCTGCCCAGAATATTTTCGTAGCACACTTGGTTGTTGGAAGGATCCAATGCCCAGATGGAAGGCACGTCCCTAGACTCCGGCCTTGTTGATCCGTGCCGCTCCAGCCAATACCGATTTTTCTGTCGCTAGGCGCGCTTGCCACACCAGACACCCTCGTCCAAAACGCCCGAAATGGGCAGGAACTGGAGTCTGGCCGCACTAATTTTGTCGTCTCCCCTCCACTCCCCCTCTTGCACCCCCCAGTCGTGTCGCCAGTCCATGATGATGGATGATGAACCTCTTTGCCTCGCTTCTTCCCTCCCACCACCACCACCGTCGCCAATTCCCATTTCCCTTGCGACATTGACGCCATGAAAGGCCCATCGGTGCCTGCATTTGTACCCCGTCGTACATGACGCCATGCGGACGCGCGTGCATCCATCCTTAATCCCCTGTTTTCCTCTCGAGGGTGTTGCCCTTCTCTGTTTCAATTCGCTTGCGATGCGGATACGGGCCCCGAAGACCGCGGGCAATGGTCAAGGGACCTGAATCGGCGACGGCCAAAGCAGGCCGATGGCAATGTCCCCCGGATTCCACTCCCTCATCTGAAGCCAAAATCCGTTGTCATCGTGCCGTACTAACACTAACGATCGTGGACCCCAGACAACCGTGATTACCTACGCACTCGTCCGATCTGCGAGACACAGCGATGGCAAGCAAGAACAGGCGACCACCATGGAACCCTACGGCATGGGCACAGGCATGGGATGGGCATGGCCGCCGTTGCTGACACGGGCTCGAATGGCATGTCATGGAATGGAATGGCAAGGCAAGGCAAGGCAGGGCACGACGACTCTGACCTCGCCTCGCCTCCTCTCGCTCGTGTCGACGAGGCCGCTGCCGTCTCAAGGAGAATGAAATATGACAGAAATTGGTGAGTGGTCAACCGGCCGGCCCTGGATCCCTTCCCCCATTACTCAAACGGGCACCCTGCAGCACGAGAGACAGCCCCCAACGGCAAGAAAAATAAAGCACATTGCTCTGTATGTCAGAGCAATAACACTTCACACAACAGAAAAAAAGCACCAAGACCAAACCGAGGCCAGGCCTAACCAGGGAATTCCGGCATTGGCTCTCCTCTCGCCTTGCCTTGCGTAAAAAGTCATGGCCGTCATCCACACCACCATCTTCGTCCCCGGCAATGCACACGCTGCCACCTTGGAACGCTGGAGCTGTGTGATTCCTCCTCACATCGCTCTTTAGGGTCTCGCTCTCGATGCCTGCTTCTGCCCTGGCCCGGGCCCCATCGTCTCGCCTCCCGTCTCCATTTCCATCCCCTCTCCGTCTCCGGCCGCCTCCGTCTTCGTCACCTTCGCAGCCTTCAACCTGCCTGTCCTGTATCCTGTCCGGCTACAGACGCATTGGACCCATACGATATCCAACAGCGCTTCGGTCCACCCCGGCATCCCATGGCATCCCAGCAAGTTTGTTGGTCTTTAATCCCCAGCTGGCCCGCTTCCCAACCCAACAACACCCACTATCACTGTGACCAAGAGCCCAAGAACGACGTGTACGGATACCGTCTCACTCTGTCTCTCTCGCGTGGTCTTTCGCTGTCCTTCTCTCTGCTCCCGTCTCGGTACCGGTAGACGGCGCTCGCTGGCAATTGTCCACGTCTCCTCCTCAATACTCTACTTCCGTCCTTCCGTCCCGCGTCGGCGTCCCGCGTCGCTCGCCCACCTACCATTCACACACACATCCCCGTCCCATTCCCCCCCTCCATCTCCTCCGTGCCCTTTCTCCCCTTGGGCGCGGCCGACCGTCCTGCTGCCCACCCCTCCACTCCGACGCCTGCGCCTGCCCACCCCTTGAAGACACCTTTTCCCTGCTAATGCATCCGTGAGCTGACACATCCGGGGAAGGGCTTCCGGAGAGTGAACCCAGAACCCAGAAATACCCCCCCTCCCGAGAGGCCGGAGCCTCAAACCTCACCTCCAAACCTCCCATCTCGAAACAGACGTCCAGAAACTCAAATGAACTACCCGTCGTCGTCTTCGCTTGAGCCGTCGCTCTTCGGCCCGGTCATCGGGGCCGTTACTGACGATCACGTCTCCGACGATGTCGACAGCCTCGTTCACGCTCCGGCGCCAACCATCCGCTCCATCCTCCTGGCCTTGTGCAGCAACCCGGAGACCCGCGCCGACGCCCTCCACCTGCTCAATCGGATCCAGCGCTTCGAGGCCCGCACCGGCAAACAAGACGCCGTCGTCGCCAGGAGCCCCGGGCCCGTCTCGGCTCTGAAAAAGCGGAAATCCGTTGCCGAACCTCGGATATGCATCCAGTGCGACGCCATCTTCACCGACGACGAGAACGTATTTGGTGCCTGTTGGTACCACACCGGTAAGCGAGCAACCGTCCCCTTCTTTTCAACTGCGTTTGCTCTGGGACGCCTTTAGCTCTTGTTGAATGAGTGCAAGGCTTGTGGATGGAGGATTGATCATTGGGATGGGAAGAGACCAAGAGACTGACTCGTTGCCTTACGCGTACGCCCGCAGGCCAGATGGAGCTCATGGATGAGACAGTCATCGACCGCATGCCCGGGGACATGTCGCTGTACGACCTGGACACCAAGTCGATCCGCGAGCGGCACCCCGAGGCCTTCCGGTGGTGTTGCTGTCACAAGCTGGGCAACAAGCCCGGCTGCGAGCGCGGACATCACGAGTACAACCCAGATCGGAGCAAGAAGGGCCGCGGCAACGAAATGTACGACCTCGACGACGACCCTCTGACGCTCGACGCGTCGTACGAGGACGAGAGCTCGCCTGAACACGACAGGTCATCATCAACGGCCAGCTCGTAATGGGGCCGCGAAAGGGTGAAAAGTCACTTGTTTTCTTGTTGATTTTTGTTCATCGGCCCAGACCACGTTCCGGCCCTCTCTCGCTTGGGCCGTCGTCGCGTTGAGGACCCTTGAGTCTGATGGGCCGGTTCATCAGGGGGCGGGAAGGAAAGCGAGAAAAGCTTCAGGGTTATTGGGCAATCGGATGGTCTCCCGACTCACCACGCGCCGCGCCGTCGGCTTGTCGCGATGCTTCGACGAGTTCGCGAAATGGAGCACGACAGGGCATGGAGACGGTCACTGGGAGGCATAGCATTGGAATTACTGGGCGACACTACACGATTGATGGGAATACATGGGCGGGGTGTTTGGAGGTGGTCAACAAGTGCGTGGATTTCTTCTCGGACATACTATTTTTTTGGCCCCCTTTGGGGGGCAACGGCACAAAGCACCTGGCATCGAGATGGCGGCACAGCACAGCACACGCACACACGGGAGGGCATGGCATCGCACACACCGGCAGGGCTCTGTGGGGATCAAAAGAACGCGGGGGACTGCTGCAATTTGGCATGGGCATGGAGGCAAATCAAGTCATTGCGGTTCCAAGAAGGGGGCGGTTACAGGGGACGTAAATTGACCACGGGGCAGCCCGGCACGCACGACACGGCGATACGCACGTTACACAAAAGCGCAGGAGGAGCAAGTCCGGAATTCAGCGACTGTAATATTTATTATCATCTGATGATGCGATCAGACTTGGAGAGAGGGAGAGAGAGAGCAACGTACCTTCGTTTGACCTCGACTAGGGACGGCAGACGGAGACAGGCGGTGGCGATATGCAAGCACGCCCTAACATGGCACATTTTGGAAATGTGATTGATGAGAACCTCTGTCCATCTTTGCCTGCCTCACCTGCTATTACATGCACTGGAGTAAGTGACCTTCCAGTCAGCGCGCGATATCATCTGCAGCGCGCACGCTGCAAGGGACACCACAAGCAGCTTAGCAGCGTCCAATAGGCTCGTCCCCCGGCGGCAAATGTCTGCGCCTACCCCGGCTCCCCTGCTCCCCCGCCTGTCTCTGCCCGCTGCCTGCCCGGGCTTAGGTGTGCTGTACCTGTACTATGTAGGTGTGTGCTGTGCTGTAGGACTTTGCTGGCGGATGCCCGTCCGGCGGTAAGAAAGATCCATTTGCTGCCGTGCAGCGTGGCACCGCATGCTGCCTGCCTCTCTTTGCGTGGACGGTATTTGAGCCAATAGGTTCGATCTCGATGATTGGAGGAGAGAGGGATTGGAGGAGGAGAGAGAGGTGTTTTAGCGTTGCAGGGGGTTTGGATTTGGTTTGGTCTGGGTTGGTGGACGCTGCACCGGAAGCGCAGCCCCGGAGCCACTCCGTGATTCCCCGTGAGGACGAACCCTGATCGACGCTGGGGGTTTTATTTTGGATTTAAAAAACAGTTCTGCGTGTCGCGGGTGAAGGTCAATTCATGTCTTCCGGCACGGGGGGCGATCAGGCTGGGCTGTTTGAAAAATGTCTCTTTTGTTTCTGATGAATGTGCATTTTTTCTGTTTGGTGCTTTCTTTTTTTTGTGGTGTTTTTGTGTATGTGGGTTTGACAGGCGGTCTGGATTTCGTTTACGTGGCCGCAACGTGGTGGTTGATGATTCGGTTGTTGTGTTTTGTTTGGTGTTATGAGCTTCGGGTTTGGGGGGCCAGCCTGAATGTGGTTTGTGGGACTTGAAGCTATTCACACCCGTCATCGCCCTCAACTAGGTTGGCTGATGTGCGCCGAGGTAAGTGGTAAAAACGGCGACGACGAGGTGTGCATGTGAGAAGGTTGGCGACTCTAGGTAGAAAGGCCCTGCTTCTGACTCTCTCTTCATAGCGTTCCTCCGGGCATGCCTGTGGAGGGATCTTGTTGCGAGCTTCCGGAAGAAGATATCTCGGTTACGCTGTCACAACGTGCTTGGTTACACGTCATCTCTCATATCCGCCAAGGCTCAAAGTCATCAATGTAAACGCCCGATGCGGGACCGAGTTTGGTACATGTCAACAGACATTCTCTTTACTTGGTATCTCAACATTGCTTGACCTGTCTCGATATCATGGCTCTTCACGCGGCGGCCCAACGTGAACCTGCCAGTACTTCATCACCTCCCCGTGCATCTCGCCCTTCTCCTCCTCCGTCCTCGAGTCCCTCCCGTACTCCCCATGCGTCACCCCCAAAGCCAGCACGCCGTCCCTCGTCCCATCCCTCAAAAAACCCAGAAAGTCCATCGAGATGCCGACGTACTCCCCCACGCCCCTGGCCGCGCCGATCGTAGCCCCCGTCGTCCAGCGCAGCAGCACCGGCTCGATGAGCGGCGCGTCCGTGACGCTGGGGTGGCTCGTCTCGAGGCTCGTCGCGAACCACGCCGCGCCGACGCGCTCCAGCACGCCCACGGCCAGGTCCCTGACGGTGTCGAAGTGCGGGCGGCCGAAGAAGATGCTCCGCGTCTTGGACCAGGAGGCCGAGTGCACGACGAGGATGGGCACGGCGACGTCGGTGTTGAGCTTGCCGCTGCTCTTGCCCGGGTCGAGGATGATGCCTCCCACTGCTGGGTTCGCGTCCGAGCCGGCGTTCTTGAGGGCTTGCAGCGCGCCGGTGGCGCCGAGGGAGTGGCCTGCGATGATTGTCTCGGTCATGTTGAGGCGGTTCTCCCACTGTTGTAAGTCCTTTCCTTCTTTCCGGGTGTTTCTTTCGAAGATCTCGGATCCCTTGCCGGCGTCCAGGGACTGTAGCACCGCGATCGTCTCTTCGATCTCGGCCTGTCGGAAGTTGAGCTGTTCAGCCTTGAACGCGTCGTCCTCCACGTCCGCCCCGTCCCGGAGCTCCGTCTTTTGCATGTACATCACCCTCCTCTCCGTCCCGTCCGGCGCGGTAACGACAGATCCAGGCGCGCTGCCGTCACGGTGCTCGATAGCGGCGACGACGACGCCCCGACTCGCCAGCTCGCCGCAGTAGTGCGTGTAATCCGTCCTCGAGCTCGCCTGTCCGTGTGAAAGTACGACGACGGGGAACCTCCCTTCGCTGTCGTCTAGCGGAACGTCGACTTCCGCTGGTATGTCGACGGACCCCGCGATCGCCCACAGCGCGACGGTGAATATCGGCCTTGAGATGAAGTTGTTAAAGTGCGCCGCCTTGGCGTACCCTTCGGCCGTGAGACTGATGGGCCTCGGGATCCATGGATGTCGAGGTCTGTTGCTCCGTGCGCCTTTGGTGGCTGGGTAGTATAGCGTGAACAACACCGTCTCGAGGCCGAAGGCCGGCTTGCCGTTGGTAAATGCCGTGTCGCTGATGGCCCGCGGCTCCCGGACGGGAACTTCAACGTCGATCGCGCCAACGGCATACCGACCCGACTTATGTTCCGGGAGCTTCGAGGCTAGGAGCGGCGAGCCGATGATGATGCAGTAGAGCACGTATAGCGAGACCAGGACGCAGGCGGCGTAGCCCCACGTAAGGCGCGGGCGCAGGGCAGTGATGGCCTTGTTCTGGAGCGTGCGTCCCCATGGTTGCGCGGTGCGCATCCATTTTGGCGTGTTATCCATGATTCCTGGTCTTGATGCCGTGGCCATCGAGGTGGTGGTATCGTCCTGGACCGGGAGCGGCGAGTCCGGGTCTTCAAAGTCTTGCGGATCGGTGAGCGGTTCCAGCTCGACGTCGATGTCTCTGTATTCTGGCGGGGAGGTTATCGCCATATCGTGAGTGGGTGTATTACATTATTTAATCGGTGTTTCTATTAGAGGAAGTGAAGGAGGAGGTCGTAGTCGGCATGACGATGACGCGGGCCGCGGCGGCTTCGGGTGTGGCGGCAGCATTACGTCATGCACCGTGACTTCCATAGTCTTCGCTGGATCTTTCCGCGCCTGGGTGATGTTGGCGCTTCATTCAAACCAGAAAGCTGCAACAGGATGAACAAAATGAATTGTGCCTTCGAATTCTCAAATCTCATTTTCAAATTGCAGCGCTCGGGGTTCGAAACTCGGGACCGTTGGTGAACGTTCCGATGTTGACTCGGGAGTCGACTCCAGCCGAACTTCTCGCCTGCACCCAACACCCGCGCGAGTGGTTGTCTAGAGAGTACTGGCCGATTATGTAGCACGATGCGGTTACTATCTGGCTTCTACGAAATAGCTTACAGCTGTATCAACTCTGAAATGTACCGCATGCAGACTCACCGGAACCGTCAGAGGCCGGACTTCGGTGTGGCGCCGGCCCACCTCCCAGCGGAACGGGAGTTGGAAGCCCCACCCGACGCCGCGACCCAACTACCAACGCCGGCAGTCACGGTAGTTGTAAGTTAAGTTCCATGGACTTGCTATCTTCAACCACATCTGGTGCTTCCCAGGGCATCTAGTGGTTTAGTCCTGCCGCAACATGCCTAGAAGGCTTTTCACCCACGCATCGATCCCATCACGGCATGGACTTCCTCACACGATGAAGGCTTCTTCTAGATTGGTTTCAAGGCGGATCAGCTGTTCTTATCAAATAGTACTTGACTCTACATGGAGATCCTGAGAGGATGTTTCACATTGACCGACAGCGTCTTCGTGCTTTGGCCAGAGTTACTTCCTCAATCTGTCGCTTGAAGCATTCTGCCGGGAAAAGACGTATGAGGGTGTTATTCGTTGTCTTTGGACAGAACAAGAGTGGCAACTTTATCTCAAACCTTTTGGGTGCACTGCTGTGTAAATAACGTCGTACATTTTGAGTGACATGTCATCAACAGAAATTTGTTTCAGAAGAGACTCATCCGACAAGGCTCAATTCACCCATTAATGAGCCATGTCACAAGCTGAGTCTAAGTCAACTTGGCTACCATTCCACAGACTAACGCAATCGCCCGTCAACTGTGAGGTATAGCAAAGATGATGATGGCCTACCGGCCAGTGTCTCCACGAAAAGAAAAGACTTGGTATCAATCTAACTCGCGTTGTACATCGCACAACGTATTAGTGGCTTGGTGGAACGGTCCCTGTGACGAATTGGGTATATGCAGGTTCTTTTTGGAAATAATTAGCCAATTCATTACCGTAGTACGCATGACGCATAGAGACGCAGAATACGAGGCGGGATAAAAATGCCCGTCAAGAACATATGTAATCTTGCCGTTCGGCCATCCCTAAAGTCTGCAACGCCTTTCATCCACGCTAAGCTGTGCACCACGAACGACCCGCGAGAAATTCTCAATTCTCGACCAAAACACTCTCAATCAGCATATTACCTGCAGGCTTACCATGTACCAGGCGGTAAACCGCGACACGGCTGACCAAGGTCAGCGTGACGGCGTCTCCGAGGAGCACGACGCGACTGAACACGCCAAACAACAATCACCGGACAAATGCGACAGTAGCCTCAACGACGCCGCGTACAGCACCGCTCGCCGACCCGCCCAAATGAGTTTGGCACTCAAGATCACCATGATGCTCTCACTGCTAGCTCTAGCATCTGCCGTGTCTTTCATCACTTGGCTGTGGTGGGCGTCCCGAGACAGCCGCCTCTGGCGCTCCTGGGTTCTCATCGAGAACAGAACGCAGCTCAGCATTACGATTGCCGCCCTCGTCATCCGCGCCGCTATTGGTCTTCTCGCTTCGATAGCAACTACCATGATTGCATCGGTGGCTATCGAGAGGCACGGCGTGTCTATTCAATTTGTTGCGCAGCTTTCCATAACTCGGTACGCCAGCAATGGGCCGCTTTCCCTGGGGCCGCTCGTTCTCAAAGACCCGATACTGAACATCAGGGCGCGAAGCATTATCTTCCTGCTCATTTTCACGACTATTCCTGCCCAGTTCGCGTCCTCCGTTCTGATGTTGGACCTCGAAGGACGCAATGTTGTCTCTCTTCCGCGCATTGTTCCAACGTCCGGGGCATCTGCGCTTAGAATTGATCCTCAGGACTGGCGGCGAAGTCCATTTCTTGCGCATGCATTTGCCGAATACTCTGAGACGGCAACCCCCGTTGATGGGGTTGACGACACTGGGACCACCATCAGGGCGCTTCTGCCGATAGCCGCTCAGAAGACGAGGGAAAAGCTACACGACTTCCAAGGCATCGCAAGAGTCATTGACTCACGCGTTGTTTGTATGCGTCCAAACATTCTGGATCTTTCGAAATGCATCGATCATTGGACCAATGTCACAAGTATTTGTGGCAGAGCACGTATCGACAAAAGCCTCGTTAGAAGCGTTGGGTTGCAATTCCGCAAGCATGGCGACGAAGCAAACACGTTTGACATTCATTGCCCAGTCGAGTTCGGGTTCCCGGGGCCGCAAGACTCTGGCGACGTTCAAAAGCTTTCGAAGCGGACTCCCTGGGGCCTTTGTTGGCCAAAGCAAGCTGACAATCATTACCCATCGCATAGATATGCGTCGCCTTTGTCGCTTTACAACGAGACCACTTCACAAGACTGGATGATTCTTTGGAGCCCTTCGCCTAACCTGTGGTCTGTCCCCTTGAATCTTCAATATTCTGATCTCAATGTAACATACTCTGGGCCATGGGCTCGACCATTAAGTTTACGATCCGAAATACCTGGGTCGGATCCGAGTCAACCCCGGTACGGAAGGGAGCTTTTCAACATGACTGTGTGTTTTCTATACCAAAGGTATGAAAGCAGCTAGAGTTTTGACGTGAATCCGGTTTTCACTGCACTTACTGATGAGTTCTTCGTAGCGGTACAAAACACCAGCATCTAAATATATCCTCGTCAAGCTCAGCCATCCGAGTTGAACAGCTTTACGATTGGGAAAACGGCAATTACTCTTTCAACCCAGTCACGATCTGGGACCAGTTAGGGGTAGGGGTATCGGACCTATCCAACAATCAAGTCAAAAGCCGGCATGGTTCTCAGATCAACCCCGAAAGGTTTGCGGAGTCTCTGTCCAAAGCTCGGGAAGAATTTCAGAAAGCACCAAATAGCCGCAGACACTCCGTGGGTTCAGATCAGCTTCCGCAGAGCAATGTTGTTTTCTGCGAAGGATGTGAACCCCTCTCCAGCTACACGCTCGCGGATTCGGTCTTTTCCCAAATAATGAACGAGACACGTCGAGGGAACCGGTCGCCTGCACGCATCCTGCAAGCCCTATATTTCGCCCTCTCACGAAGGTCCTACTACGAAGGCATCGGCTCGTATGAAACCGGAAACGCAAAAGTCACCACCTTTGAGCTGGCCATAGTTCCAAGTCACTTCAGGGGCTACTGGACACTCATGGCGATTCTGTTCGTCTTTCTCGTCACCTTCACCCTGTCAGTCAAAATGTTCCGCGATACCCAGTTCAGTCTTCCCGAAAATGCCTGGCACACGGTCGCCCAAATCTCAGAGAGCCCCGAGCTGCGTGACGTCCTTCGCGAAGCCAAGGTGGCGTCCGATGATGAGGTCGAGCACTTCGTCAACGGAACCAAGCCCCCGGTAGGCTTTGTCAACAACATCAAGCATGTGTCCGAGACGATCAGGGGGTCCTGGGGTATTCTATCGTCAATCTTCAAGCCCCGGCCCGAAGTGTTGAACACGCCACGTTTCGTCGTCCGTGACGGGCTCTTTGTTCGGACAACAGGGGCGGAGACTGAAGGCATGCTGGAGATGAGCGACTTGCGTTGTCGTTCGGTGGATGTGAATCGAAGTTCTGAAACTTTGAGGGATGATGGAGAAGAACCAGGGGTTGAGAGGGGTCGGGCTTGAGGTAACTGGGTTTATTCCCTTTTGCTGATCGAACCACCTACCTACCGGTGTGTGTGCCGAGGTCCAGCATCGACCACCCGGGTGAACGTTCATCATCATAGACGCAAGATACAAGGCAGCATAAGATTCTTATCTTTATGTGCCGTAAATAATACTTGTTTAGTCTTCCACTGTCTACCATTCTTGGGCAACGCCCTTCTCCTCTTTTGAAGGCTTGGGCTGGCATTTGGAATTCATTGGATCCTTTTCAACTTGTCACTGATACTACTATCGTCCCATGCTTAGCTACCTGACTCTTGAATAGAGTCAACTCATCACCAAGACAGGTATTTCAAGCACAAGAGGACTTTCGACATCCCTGAAAGTGTGCCGTTAAGCCTAAGCGATATTAATGCCAGCTGGGACGAACACCACTCTAGTTTGACGCAACTCATCCCAGCCAATCGCATCTCCGTTTACTGAGCCTCTTCAAGACAGGGGTGGGAACATGTCGCCATCCCAGTCCTGCGCCTTAATGTTCCCGCGTTAATGTTCCCGCGCCTTAGACCTGCGCAGACAGTAGCTGCATCACCAGCGCACCAGCTAGTCGCATTTCGAGTTGGGCGTTATATAACCTCTTGCCTGCGGACCCTGAAGCCGATCACCCGCAGTCTGTTTTGCCTTTTCTCCTCTCCTCTCCACCGCTCTGGGTCTTCAAAGTCTCAGAAAAGCAAGTTGATGACTCGTGATTGGCGCCAGGAGACTGAAACATGCCACGCTGAGACCAGCTCGCTTGCCCACTCGCTCCGCTCCTCATCGATCGAACCTTTGTAAAAGAACATAAGAAAAACTCTACTTCATATAACCCCTTGGATATTTTTATGCTCTGACGATGAAAACTCATCGATCGAACCGTTCGGCCGAGGCACCGAAAGAGCTTATCTGGGCAAATTCGCTTTTTCTTCCATCTTTGGGAGTGTCCCCGGCCTGGGATGTCCTGGCCTTCTGGAGCGGTAAAAGCATTTGGCCCTGGATTTGCGGTGAGCTTCCATCCAACATGCTCAACGCTGTTCCTGGCAAGTCCCGTCGCGAAGGTGGTGACCAGGGCTGACGGCTGCCATCGCAAGTCGTGTATAAGAAGGGGACTGCTCATCCCATCTCCTGATTTCTGCTTACCGCGTGGAAAATCACAGAACCTTCCCTCCTTCGCCATCCTTTCCCATTTTCCTATCGACACTCCCCTTCAAATACGAAAATGGATCCTTCTCCAGTCGCCGCGTTAGGCTTCCTTGGCGCGCTGCAGGGCAGCAGCAGCCGGATCGTGGAGCGGCAGGCCGCCGGCTGCGCGACCGGCGTGCACATGATCGTGGCCCGGGCCAGCACCGAGCGCCCCGGGACGGGCATCATCGGCGAGGTCGCGACCAACGTCCAGGCCCAGATCCCCGGGTCCGACATCGTCGCGGTCGAGTACCCGGCGCAGCTGAACCCGTACAAGCCGTCGCAGGCGGCCGGCGTGACGGCCATGACGCAGCTCGTCCAGGACTACGCGAAGCAGTGCCCGCAGACGAAGATGGTGCTGATGGGATATTCCCAGGTACGTCTGGGCAATTTCGCTTTCGCGGCAAAGACCATGCTGACAACGAGATGAGGGGGCACATGTCACGGCCGATGTCCTCTGCGGCACGACCGAATCGGGCTTTGCGGCGACACAACCCCAGGCTGCCGATGTTACGGATAAGGGTGCGTTTGAAGAGATACTCGCAGCTAAATGGTGGTAGACTAATGTTGACGCCGGTAACAGTTGCCACCGTGCTGTTGATGGGCGATCCTAGCCACGTCAACGGGCAATTGTTCAACCAAGGCTCGAGCACGAACGACGGAGTAAGCAAATCCCGAGGTCGAACGAGCAGAAAACTCAAATTCTCTAACTCGTACAATCGCAGGTATTCCCCCGACAGGATACCGCAGGGTGCGCCGCGGTCGCCAACAAGATGACCTCGTTCTGCGACACCGGCGACCCGTTCTGCGACGGCGGCAACAACCTCCAGGTCCACCTGGGCTACGTGCGAAGGAACGGGGACGCCGCGGTGAAATTCATCGTCGACACGGTGAACGCTGGGGGAGCGGCGCCTGCCGGAGCACCCGCGCCAGCCGCATGATATCGAGGACGACACATCTCTGTTCTTCTAATTCAAAACTCAAAAAATGACTGGTCTCATCCATCCGACTTTATCAGTCTGTTCCAGGGGAGGGGTGCTGGAAGCTCCTGTACGTAATCTCAATCTCGTTCCCGTCCGCGTCGAGGACGTTTGCCGCGTAGTACCTGTCGTCGTAGTGTTTCCGGGACCCGGGCGCGCCGCCAAAGACCTCGTCCGGCCGTCCACCCTCCGCGATGGCCCCCTCGTAGGCGGCATCGACCTCTTCCTTGCTCTTGGCGGCAAAGCCCACGTGGCTGGGGGCGCGGACCTCCCCGACCTTGAGCCACAGAAACAGGCGCGAGGATTCTGTCGTAGAATGGGAGTGCTCGGCTGAGGTTCGAGACCGTGATGTAGACGTGGTCGATTAGGGACGCCATGACTGCGAGGGGGTTGAACTGTTACGATCGCAGGGAAGTGGTGATGGTAGTGTTTGGATAGATGAGAGAGCTGGTACTCAATGGACGCGAATGTTGCCGATAGTCGAAGTCAGCATACTGCGGCAAAGTAGAAGAGCAGCCCTTTAGTCGCTTTATATCT
Source organism: Colletotrichum brevisporum (assembly GCA_030770045.1). NCBI lineage: Eukaryota > Fungi > Ascomycota > Sordariomycetes > Glomerellales > Glomerellaceae > Colletotrichum > Colletotrichum brevisporum. The sequence continues at coordinate 873,541 of JAUGSI010000002.1, forward strand.
CAGAGTCGTTGGGCACCGGTGATGCCGGCCCCGGACGTTGAGAGTATGCATCCGAGATGCTATCCAGCACTGTGGAGTAGACCGTTCACAAAACTACATGCGAAGTGCAGGCAAGTTGTGTGAAAAAGCACATTTGAGACTTCACAGCTGATGGAGGAAGCTTACCAATTAATCAAGATCTCGCATCATGCCTCCAATTTCTAAGCAAATATGCACAATACCACACGTTGAGTGTTATTTTCGTGTAAGAGGTCTGCCGACTTGGTGGTACTGGGTGCCATCAGTTCGTCAGCGAAAGCTTTTCCCGGAACTTGACATCGCCGTCAACTTCGACTACTCTGAAGAGCCCTTTATGCTGGTCGCCATGCTGCCAGTGACAAGTCTTGGACGGATTCCATAAATCAGATGTCTCGTTTTTGTTTTCATTGGCATTATAAGAAGACTGATCTCAGTGTGTTGGTATTGAAGGCAATTGAAGTCTCTGAAGCTCCATACTGCCAGGACTTACCTACAACCCCACTGTACCTGGGCAACTAGGTTAACGCCGCTTCTCAATAACTATCATGTTGTGGACTCAGACCTAACTTTCCCCCCACTTACAAGGCGGACGCAAAAACTCTGATTCGACAACCTTTAATCGCCGGCCGAGCTTACCCAGAGAGCAAGTGAAGGTTGAGCTTCACTTGCTCTCTATCTAAGAGCTGCAGCAACAGTCTCTCTGATTGAATTTGCCCGTCAGCCCGTCAGCCCGTTGGGCTCGTTTAATCTGTATTTCAACCCAAGCCCCTCACCAGATCTAGAAGTTTCCACCCCTACTGCTTAGAGCGGCCCATCCTGCTCACAGTTTATGGGAAACGCTGGATCCAAAGTCAAAACGGGAGTCTGACCCCGCGATCTGGCGGGCTGGGCCGGCTGCAACATCACCAATAATCCCCACTTGGCAGAGCAGTAAGCTGTCTCGGCCGGCCTGTCCCCGGACCCGTCAGTGCACGCGTTACATCAGAGTCACACGCACTTCATATAACCTGAATACTAGTAGTCTAGGTAGGTATGTAACTGCTGGGACGATCTTTTTTCCGCATTTCTGAGGAGGACGGGTTCTAGACCACCGCGGGATGATGGAAATAACCTGCTTCCCACCCCTGTCCCTTGCTCATCCCCGCAGCGCCGTGAGTGAGCGCAGCTGCCCACCATCTCCGTCGCTGACGTCAAGGGGGAGCATGAAGAGACATGACCAACACAACCAATCACAAAGTCGCAGAGAAGCCGGGATTTCCTGTTTCTAGACGGCCTTCGTCACCGGAGGCCAGAGCTCTGGCGGGCATCATAAAGACGATCAGACCCCGGGAATTTGCAGTTGCTTTAGCAAAGCCCATCTCATCACTTTTACGCCAAAACCCGCGATAAATCACCCCAAAGACACCCTAAGAATCACCTAGAAAGATACCCAAGAATATCCTCCAGAGACCACATCGAAAATGAGCGACGACGAGCAAAAGGGTTCGGGAAACATCTACTCCCGCAACAAGGAGGACACGATCGAGGCCGAGACGCTCCTCTGGCGCGCCATGTGCGACGGCAAGCCCAAGGCCCTCCGCCGCTACCTCGACAAGGAGGCCGTCGTCTCCCACCCGGGCGACAAGATCTACTCGCCCAAGTCCAAGCCGACGCTGCAAGAACACCTCGACGACTGGGAGCCGTGGACGGCGTACCGCATCCAGGACGACCCGGAGTTCGTCGAGATCGACCTCATGAGCTCCAGCCTCGTCTACCGCGTCACCGCCTGGCGCCAGAAGGGCAACAAGCTCGTCGCCACCGAGGGCATCTGCAACAGCGTGTGGAAGCAGGAGCCCGGCGGCGACTGGACCTGCTGCTGCCACCACATGAGCGTCATCTAAATCTGTGGAGCGAGAACGAAAGCATGACATCGATACGACCGGGTTGGGGAGGATGCACGATGCATGGCGATGCGGAGGCATGGGTCGCGTGTACTGGATTCGGGGACATGGCGTTTTGTAAGAGTAGCGGCACGATTCGCAGGCGCTGTCTTGATTTAGATGTTGAACTGGCATTCCTTTAATTGACGAATTTTCTCATCATTTCTCAAGCAAATCTGGTGGCAGCGAAAAGCCGTGTCTTGTTCCGAGCTGACGATGACGTCACAGAAGCTTTCCACGCAAGAACCCGATGAAACAGGGCCGAACGGCCCCACCTTCCGGTCCGGCACGGAGACTGGACCGGTTTATCCAGCCACGCAGGGCCATCCGGATGAAGGGCTGTCGCGCAGACATCGTAGGGGAGTGCCGAAATTCGGTCGATTTTCGAGGGAAGGCTAAAAGGCCCGGTGTCTAATTGCGATAGCTCATCAAACCATTTTACAGAAAACACAACCGTTGGTCCCCCTAGTTCAGATCTGGGGGCAATGACGTCAAGACTCGACTTGGGATTCGAAAGAAAAGTTCGACTCTCAGGTGTGCGGCACAGGTTCTGATTTCCCTCTCACATCCAAATTTCACAATGGACGACTGGCAAGAATCAGCTTTCAACTCGAGACACGTGCACAACCGCGTCGGAAAGTCGAGCGGCAAATCCGGCCGGCGCGCGGAGTTCCAGGTCAAAAAGACGTTCGGCAGATACGAGGTCAAATGCCCGAAGGCATCGAGCCTCGCCGGGTCACCTTCCGCAAGCCCAAAGCCGGCTCTGGAAATATTCTGCCTCTCGGATGACAGCCGCGGTCTGCTGGGGAGTCTCTCTCTGCCCGGCGCTCTCGAGGCAAATATTGTGCTGGCGGGAAGCAGGAAGGTGTTGGAAGATCTGGTATCCCAACTTGAAGAACGGGGGCTATCACAAGACGACGACGACGACGACGACGACGACGACGACGACAACGAGCGACACGAAGACGATTTCTCGGCCAGTACATCAGGTAGCAACGAGGCACGGGATACCAGCGACGTGGAGGGACCCAGCCAGAGAGAGGATGAGAAGGAGCGCCAAAGATTCCAGAACTTTGAAAAGAACAGCTTCCGGTCCCCCAAGTTCTGGTTCCAGTGGAAGGGAAAAGTTCTGCCGGGATCATCGAGCAGCCAAGAGAGCACCACTGCATCGACTCCGCAGAGTGGGAGGGGCTACCTGGTGTTCTCGGGGAACGATTGCCGCTCGTTCAAAGGCACGATCAGCTGCGAGGCCCTGGGGTGGAAAGACGTGTCTATTTCTGGGTGGAAGGAGGCTACTAGGAATGAGAGAGACGTCGTGTTTGAGTGGAGTTGATGTTGTAGCCACTAGGTAACACCTGCAAATTTGAGATGGAGTGGGTGCGACACAGCCCCTCGAGTATCATTGATAGAGGTCGGCATCTCCTGGAGCCTGAATATTCCCGCAAGATATTCAATCATTTGATGTCATTGCGAACTGTTGAGGGTTGGGAAACTGGAGGATATGTGAGACATGGTCATTAGGCTTTATGGTGTTCAGAAGCAGAGGTATCCTGAGGAGCTGCAAGAGTGGGTGGGTAGGTAGCCTTAACCAGCCTGGCGCCTCCTTAGATGCCTGTCCGGGTGTGGTGGGGATTTAACTGCACCACCATGAACAGGTCAAGCCAAGATGCATAGTAGCCGTTAATAGTCAACATATGAAAGGCAGTGGGGCAGCAGGACCAGGTGGTACAAAGATGTGGCTACAAGAAAGCATACTATTACGCTCATTGCTTCTATAATACAACTGGTGGGAACTCCCACACTGGCAGGGTTTTCAACTGCGCAAGAGAGAGTATCAACAAAATTACAAGCTAATGAATCCCAGAAAAGAAAAGGTCCCATGCCTAGTCCCTTGAAAACTATCCCCCTGAACGCCTGAGGCCTGCCTGGCCTCTCTTCAAAGGCTAACACACCCGCGCGCGTCACATAGACGTCTCATCATTGATACCTGCACTCATGCCGCTAGTCCTAGGGTGCGGCTTTAGTCTCTGAGCTTTCGTCCACATCCATCTTGTCTTCTGCCGGTTCGGGCGCCTTGTCCTCAGGCTTGTCGGCAGTGTCCTTGTCTGCCTCGGTGGTCTCCTTGGGCTCTGCAGGGGTCTCTTTCGGCGCAGCGGTTTCCTTGGCGTCCTTTGGCTCCTTTGCTTCTGTTGTCGTTGTTGCCTCTGTGGACTCCTTCTCAGCCTCCTTTGGTGCCTCCTTATCGGCCTCAGAAGCTTCAGTGACCTCCTCCCTATCTACCGTCTCTGAGGCAATTGATTCCGTGGCAGGCTCGGGAGAAGGCTGACGAGATGCGGGCTTATCCTCCTTGTCTTCCTTTTCGGCAACCTTTGTTGGCTCGGCCTCGACCTCTTCCTTCTTGATGGTCGCGGTCGCCTCGTCCACATCGGCGCTGTCGCCCATGCCGATGTCGCCGTCGCCGTCAACGACATCCTCCTTGGGAGCTTCTGGAACAGCCTCCTTCTCGGCGGCAGCCTTGTCGGCCGGCTCGTCGGCGTCCACAGGGTTCTCGAGGGTGATGTCGGCGTCAACAATGGGCTCGGCATTCGGGGCTTCGTCGGCGGATGCGCCGTTGACAGGGGACGCAGCCCCACTGTTGGGCTGGGCTTCGGCCTGGCGATAGTCGCGGAATGTGCGCTTCTTAGCATTGCGAGGACGGGTGATGCCGTTCGCCTGCTCCGTCTCTTCGTCGTCGCTGTCTTCGAAGTCGGCCTCGTTGTTCGTTCGCTGCTCCCAGCGGCGCTGGGTCATGCGCTCGTCGACGTGTTCGTCCTCGTCCAAGTCGTTCAACTCGGCCTCCTCTTCGTCCGTCATGCCACCAGGGAGGGGTTGGCGGGGCACATCCTGCATCTGCACCGAGGGGACGGGTTGCGTGTGTCGCAGGTTCTCGATGACGGCGGCCTTGATCTTTTCGAGGTACTCGTAGCTGTTGGAATTCTCCATGTTCGATGGGCGCACATTAAGCTCGAAATCGGGTGCGTAGTACTAGGCATGGGTTAGCTGGGAAGAGACCGCGGCAGCGCGAAGACACATACTTCGTAGTATTCGTTGTAAGGCAGCGTTCTGGGCAGCTGCTTGCCTACGAGAACACCCGTCTCGTAAGCCCAAGTGCGGGCAACGTTGCGCATGGTATATCCTCCACCACCAAGGACCAGGGTGGGGAGACCGAAGCTCTTGACGTATGCGACGCAGTTGGCATGGCCTTCCATACTGAGGTTGAAGCAGCCGAGACGGTCACCACTAAGACTGTCACCGCCACACTGCAGAACGACGGCTTCGGGTTGGTAGAACTTCATGACGTGCTCGATGACGGGTTCGAAAATGGATTTGTACGAGTTGTCGTCGATGCCGTCGCGGAGGGGGAAGTTGACGGCATAGTGCTTGCCGGTGCCGATGCCGATGTCGCGCAACTCACCGGTTCCGGGGAAGTACTCGCCATACTTGTGGAACGACACAGTCATGACTCGGTCGGTCGTGTAGAAGGCCTCCTCGACACCGTCTCCGTGGTGGACGTCGATGTCGATGTAGAGGACACGCTTCTTGAATCGCAAGAGTTCGAGGATACCGAGAACGATGTCTGTAAGTGTTAGTTCGGCAACGCGACAAGGCTGCCACGACGCGCTTACCATTGACGTAGCAGAAACCACTGGCTTCGCTCTTTTTGGCGTGATGCAAACCACCAGCCCAGTTGACTGCGATGTCGCACTTTTGGCGGTTGAGGCGGGCGGCGCCCTCCATACTGCCTCCAGCGCTGATGCCGCAGAACTCGAAGAGACCGTCAAAGACGGGACAGTCATCGCCGACGTTGTACTTGCCCTGCTCCTTTTGGTAGGCGTCCATGTTGTCGGGGGTGACTTTCTGGAGGAAGTCGATGTACTCGTCCGTGTGGAACTGGGTCATTTCGCCTCGAGTAGCGGGCTTCGCACGCTGTAGATGGAAAATTAGAGCCTGTCGCATTGAGCTTTCGCATGAATTCAACGCACGTAGATCTCCATGTTCTTAAACAGGTCGTAGTGCATGATCAAGCTGTGCGCAAGGCGAATGCGGTGCGGCTTCATGGGGTGACCAGTAACGTAGGCATAGTTGCCAATGTCGGAATCGTAGAAGTAGGCGACCTTCTTTGGATTCGGAGATCCATTCAAGGCCACCGATCCGAGGGGTGACATGGCGTCGGTCGTGGTGCAGCGATTGCTGTTCGCGGTCGCGGAAGAAGTCGGTTACGCGATGGACGAAAATTGGGGGGTGATGGTGGGAGGGAAGGATGGGAAAAGATGCGAAGGCTGCGCGTGGGCGAAGGAGCTCGGCTCGGCCCCAGATTTCCCAAGGCTGCGTGGATGGACAAAAGTCAGGCCAATGGGCAACCCGGATATGCGTACAGGGAAGAGGCTGAGTGGCAGGAGCTTTTTGGCCAATCAGACAAGGTTGATGTGGACGAGAGGAGACGGTGGAAGTAATGATCCGGGAATTGGTGTTGTCTGATTCGTCAGGAATAACATGGTTGTGCTGTCCGAAATCGCCCAATGATGCGCGTGGAGGCCAGCAGGGTCGCGTCTACGGAGGGTGGGACGGCATATCTTACATCATCACCATTGATGAACATGGCCAAAGGCGCCTGAAAAAGATAGATCAGATTGATTATTTCGCGTTTTTTTCTAGGAATGTGCATTATTTGGATTTAATAGCAATCTGACGATAGGTACTTCATGATTCTTACGTAGTTACCTACTCCACCTGAAGGACGGCCAGCCAACACCAGGTTTACTGGAATTTAGTGGGGGGTGTGAGCTGGCATTACACGATGCCTGATGCGGCGGGGCTCACTTCTAAATTGTGGCTAGTGTACCTGGCCCGCGCTGCCCGTGCCACAATTTGAGAGGCAAGTACCTAGTACCTAGGGAGGCGGGACTGTGTGCAAGTAGATGGACTTTCTAGAACAACAACAGAATTTATCAGGGTAATAGGGTGATTCAAGTTGATGGACAATAAACTGTTTGTAATCACAGAAACATTCTCTAGTTTTGTGTTTTCTCGTCGCCACAACCGCAGGGCAGCATCACGTCTCCACGTGACTGTTTGTCAGCGACGTGGTACGTACCGGACCAGGCTAGCTCTGCCGGGCCCTTTTTCGCCAGGCTGCTCAGAGCTGTCGTCAACAACCCACGAGCCAGCTCCTTCCACTCGACTCCATCGCCTCAACCAGTCCCCTCCGCTCCTCCACGACAAAATATCTACAACCCAGCGACGCGTCCGACACAGCGATCTCTCCTCAATTCCTCACAGCAGATAAATCAGTACAATGGAGCGCTTCAGGAACATGCTCCAGTCCCAGGGCCTGGGCGGCATGGGCAGCCAACCCGGAACGGTAAGGGCATCCCACCTCCGGGAGCTATCGAGACAGCTCCCCCGCCGCCATCTGCGCCCAACCTCGTGCTGACCATGCTCGATAGGACAATACACAACTCATCGACAACTCCGAGACTGTTTACATCTCCTCCCTCGCCCTCCTCAAGATGCTGCGACACGGCCGCGCCGGTGTTCCCATGGAAGTCATGGGCCTGATGCTGGGAGAGTTCGTTGATGACTTCACGGTTCGCGTGGTGGATGTCTTTGCCATGCCCCAGAGCGGAACCGGTGTTAGTGTAGAGGCTGTCGACCCGGTCTTCCAGATGAAGATGATGGACATGTTGAGACAGACGGGAAGGTGAGGGGCTCCTGGATATGGGACGCATGGATGTGTGAGCGCGTGCTGACGAACCATACAAACAGACCCGAGGCCGTCGTCGGCTGGTACCACTCCCATCCCGGTTTCGGCTGCTGGCTGTCTTCCGTCGATATCAACACCCAGCAGTCCTTCGAGCAGCTGACCCCCCGCGCCGTCGCCGTCGTCGTCGACCCCATTCAGTCCGTCAAGGGCAAGGTCGTCATTGACGCCTTCCGCCTCATCAACCCTCAGTCCCTCATGCTGGGCCAGGAGCCCCGGCAGAGCACGAGTAACTTGGGCCACCTCAACAAGCCCTCGATCCAGGCCCTCATCCACGGCCTGAACAGGCACTACTACTCTATCGGCATCAACTACCGCAAGACCGCCCTCGAGGAGAACATGTTGATGAACCTGCACAAGCACGTCTGGACCGAGGCGTTGGAGATGAACGACTTCAGGGCGGAGGCCACCTGCAACAAGGAGCGTTTGGAGCGTCTCGTCAGCCTTGCCGAGGGTTACGAGAAGCGCGTCAAGGAGGAGACGGAGCTGACCAAGGATCAACTCAAGACCCGCTACGTCGGCAAGCTCGACCCCAAGAAGCACTTGGAGGACGTTGGTCAACAGCTGATCGAGGACAACATCGTCTCCGTCTCGAGACAGATGATCGACAAGGAGGCGACGATGCCCAAAAAGGATGGCGCGGCCAAGGGGCCATCAAACGGCGATTCGATGGACGTGGAGGAGGAGCTTTGAACGGGAAAGGGTCACATTTTCGGGTTGGTCCAAAGGTGGGATACCAGGGCTTAGCCAGCACTGTACGAATAGGCGTTTGGGTGGCTGGGAACGCAACGAATAGAGGCCCCGCCAGCGAACTTGTTCTTGCATCACATGCGGCTTTTGGAACCTCGTGGATTCTGCTGTTGTTGTCTCCGTCTATCCAGGACAATCGAGTGACGTCCCTTGCTATCTCTAAACCTGTGAGTTGCGTGGCGCCTTTGTTCGTCGGTTGTGCACCTTTCAGGCTCTTGTTCATCTGTACTAAACCAGAACAACCTAGACATCAAGCATTCGGCCCATTGTCTGGATACAATGACTCTGTGCTGAAGCAATTACCAGGGAGAAGCTTCTCGTCATGTGGTATATCTTAGCAGCCTGCGTGCCTGGTCATATATCTCTCGTCATTCTACGTCTTAAACAGCTGAAGTTGCCGAAGAAACTTTACTCACCAGCAACATACCAGACGCCTCAATCTTGCTTTATCGTAAGTTTGGTCCCGCATACCTCCCCAGCTCTCGCTACGAAGAGATCGAAGAGTTCATAATCTTTGCAAGCTTCCCACATTGGTGAGATACACACGCCTCCTACCACCCACTAATCCCTACAGATCGTTGCCACCGGGCCCCTAACTACACGACAGTCCACCCAGCCGGAACCGAACCTCCAAAGCGACGATGGATTCACCAACATCGATGCGCTCCCCCCTCCCGCGCCTGACCCCGAACATAATCCGCGAAATCTTCTACCGCCTCGGCCAGGTCTTCGCCCACGTCGAGTACGCCGTCTGCGGCACCGCCGCCATGGTCGCCTACGGCTTCACCGGCCGCTGCCCGGCGCACGTCAGCATCGTCTGCCCGGCCTTCACCAAGGAGGTGGTCCTCTCGTGGGCCGCGGCCGGCGGCCTGAAGACGTACCCCTCGGACTCGAACGCCATCGGCGTGCACGTCACGTCGGGCGAGTGGTTCAAGGTGCGCACCAAGTACCTCGCCACGGACGACAACCACCGCTTCGACCGCCTCGAGACGGTGGGCCTGCGCGTCGGCGACGACCGCGTCGTCACGCAGGTGCTCACCATGCCGGCGCTCCTGAACCAGCTCGCCATGGCGTACGTCGACGAGCGCTGGGCGGCGGACTGGGGGTACCGCACGCTGCTGGCCGGCGACATCCTGTGGCTGCTGCGGCGGATCTGCGAGGACGGGTCGGGGCTGCACGGGCTGAAGGGGGCGAGCATCCCGGCTGTTAGGAAGCCTGCTTTCTGGCTCGTGTTGACGACGGCGAGCCCGGAGGCTGCGGGGCTGTTCTACGACGCTGGCTTTAGGCCGTACGAAGTCGACGACAAAGATGAGGACATGATGGTGGAGTGCTCAGACGAAGCGCAACCGCGGGTCGATACGTCCGTGTCCTCGCGGATCGACAACCGGCCGTGGCCCCATCAGCTGGTGATTGAGCCTCCGACGTCTAATCGCAGGAGCGCCGTCTCGCGGCAGCGAAGTGGCTCTCGACCTTCGGCGCGTTCCGGAGACGGGCCGGTTCTCACCCGGGCCGAGGAGCGGGCGGTCATGGTGGATAGCTCGAGCCTCCCGCGAGGAAACTCGGCGTGTTCTCTGGACGATGCTCTTGAGAAACTGTTTATTGGCGGTCCCCGCTAAGTGGCTTCTCTTTGGTAAGTTCAGGGAGGAGAAGCGATGTTTCGAAAGGGTAAGTGGTATACTTTTTACTCGAGGTATTTCCGTCATGATTGATTCTTGCCAAATTTCCGCTGTGCTGACATTTACAAAGGAGATTTGGTGTGGTAAGTGATTCCCGTCTATATCTCTGCGCCTGCCACCGATCTCCTGTCCTCGGGAACCCCTTTCCGTCCGTTGTTGGTACAGATGAAACAAACAATGCAACTCGATTTTCCTTTCATCCACCATTGCCAGAGTGTCTCCCTGCCGATATTATTCCTCGCTGATCTCCCACCAGGTGTGTTTAGGATTATCTTCCGTACGACTGCTGGCCGTAGGTCTGTTCGTATGTCTGCTGGGGGTACGAGGGCGGCTGCTGGCCGTAGGCTTGTTGCTGCTGTTGTTGGTATCCTGACTGGGCATATTGCTGGCCATACACCTGCTGCGGCTGCGCGTACCCCTGGCTGGCGGGGGCCACGGGCTTTCTGCCGTCACGGTTGACCTCTTGGATCTGCACCGACTCCGTCGACTGTCCCTCCTCGCTGCGGCTCTCCAGCGGCACGGCCTTGGACCCGCGCGGGACGCCGTTGGCTCGAGTGTAGCGGAAGTCGAGCCAGGCGATGATGGTGGCGTATCCGGCGATCATGCTGTCAAAGCCAAAAGTGTTAGTGGATTGAGAAACGAAGACAGGCGGAGAGAATCGAGGGAAACGTACCTAAGCAAGATGCCGAGGACGACGACAATCCAACCAAGGGTGTAGCTGATTCCGATGCAAATCTGGGTCTGCGTCTGGATCGTCATGTACACGACGGCGGCCCAGAAGACGATCTCCATGGCGTTGAGGATCAGGTTGGCCTTGAGGCTGGCCCAGCGTTTCAGGGAGGCGACGTGCTCGGTGAGGACTTGGTAGAGGATGATGACGATGGACTTTGCCGCCTGTTGTTTGGGAGAGATGCCGGTTAGCTTTCATGAGGCCACCGGAGGGAAGGACAGGAAGTTCTGGAGAAGGGCTCACCATTCCCAGCGCCATGGTTCCTGCTCTGCCGCGGGGCCGGTTTGGCAGGAAGATGCGCGCGACTGAAATGCCCAGCGCCACTACTACCAGCAGAAGCTGGAGGATGTGGATTGGGGACTTGAGTCTGGGACTGAAGAGGGCCGACATTCTGGATATGGCTTTTTTGGGTTTTCGATGGATGTGGCTGGCGGTGGTAGTCCTTCGGACAACAGAGACTACTGAAATTGAAAGCAACTGAAAGTCAACACCAACAAAACAATAGAGGCAATTGAAGTTGCTGTTTATGATCTGAAGTCTTGAGTTGATCGGATTGAGTTGTCCAACATGATCGAAATCGCTGCCGGATACCCGTGATCTATATACACCAGAAAAGCCATGCCTCTGTTTCGCAATTCCACGTATTCCGGACTGTATCAATGGTCAATTCTTTTCGACTCTGCAAATCCTCACCTCTCCCCTTAGTTTACGGGCCTATTTTCCAGCACAGCCCGGCCGGCCGCAGCGTGCGGGTTCTGCGGAGTGGCGTTTAAGACGTGAAGCTGGCAGGGACTCCTCGGTCTCGGTTTTTAGGGCCGCAATTTTGCTGTGTTCGAGTTGATAAGCAGCATCCGGATTCTTTGGCGGCGCCTGGCCCATAGTGGACTCGTAGGGCTGGCTCTCTGGATAGACTTGACTGACTTGTTGACGTGGATGACACAGCCTCCCTCCCTTGCACCTCGGTCTCGGTTTCCAAGCCACACGTCAACTAACATCAGTGCATACGCGGGTCCGCCCAACAGAGTTATCCCTGCCGGGATTTCTCTTTAGCCTCTCTCTCCCATTTCTCATCCCCCCGTCCGAACCATGAGTTTGGGACGTCTTTCAATGAGTTGACACGCGGGCATCTCTCTGCCGGACCCCGGGGCTCTGGGCCCTGCGAGAGGAGGCGTTCTCTGCGGGATTCATCGTCTGTGCTCTGGTGTTCTGGACGAGTCTGCCTCTTTATCGATGCAGGGGGGGAGCAGTGCGCCTTGCACTTTTGTGTGGAGAATCTTGAAAGCGAAGTGCAGGAGTTTAATGCGATTCTGCGGCTCGGTCTCGCCGTACGACGTGTTGAAGAGGCTGGAGCTATCTTGATAATCAGAGAAAATTACCATGTTTTCTTATGTGTCCTTGATAAGAAGCGTACCTTCATCGAGTCTTCGACATGTCCGCTCACATTCTTGAGCACGACGGTCACGGCCTCCCCTGACGGCCGGACTTTGACACCGCTCGGGTGGGGATGGGGCGCAGTCATATCTTTCTTCTCATATTCTTTGGTTGGATCGATGCGCTTCCTGATTCATGACTGGCTCAAGCTCTTATAAGGTTGTGGTATCTAGTTTGCCATAAACTCCCCGACCTCCGGTCACTCTCCATGATGGACTACTCTCTCTGCCATCCGACCGTTGGTACCGAAGAACTTTTTCCCCCATACCCTTTGTCCTGTTGTTCCGTTTCGCACCGTCTGTCCTCGATGCCCGTTCTGCTCCCATGGATATTAGTAGTTCGACCACACCCCTCATATCATCGACGATTCCAACGTCTACTGGCCACGGCCAAGTCGTGGCAACAACACCTTCAACAGATAGACCCTGAGCATCTTTCGCCCAGCACGTCTTCCATCTTCCAATATCCCCCAATCATCATGGCGGATCGTTCCCCTTGTCTTTCGTACCCGAATTCTCCCTCAACTCCGTAGTGTCAACCAGGCTCGACTGCCGGGAGCTCTCCCACGCCATAGCGCCAAAGTAGTCTCCAACACTCATCCGGTCCGTATGCCGCCTCGGCGGCGGCTGCAGCGGCGTCGGCAGCTCTGGCTCCCTCTCCGGCCCCGGCTCCGGCAGGAACTCCACCCCGTCCTCCGTATCGACCCTCGTCAGCGGCAGCGTCATCGCCGCCGCCATCTGCCTCCTCAGCTCGTCCCGCGTCTCTTTCGTGTGCGCCCTCACAGGCGTCGTCACCGTCGCATCGGATGCGGTCCGCGAGTGGATGACGATGCGCGGGTTCTCCAGGTCCCCAACCGGCTGCTTCGCGGACGGCGCCCCGCGCTGCGACCGCCTCTTCTTCCGCGACGACGAGGACTGCGTAGAGAGCTCGGTGTCGGCGCTCTCGTGGATGTTGTGCGGGAGGTAGGTGTGCGTCAAGAGGCTCGGGCTCGGCGTGCCGACGAGGGGGCGGAGCGTCGGGACGCAGACGCAGACGATGCCGCAGCAGACCTCCGTGATGGACCAGATGCCGGCGACGACGGTCTCGTAGGTGGGATCGGTCGACGTCGATGACTTTTTAAGTGTCGTTAGTCGGATGATGGATATCGCGCAGGTGCTGCGGAGTCGTCTTGTTAGTCTCGCTGCTTCTGTTGCAGCACTCGAGGGGGGACCAACAAGATGCCAAGTCCAAACGTCGCCATCAGGACAATCTTCTGCCGTAACGCCAGGCGAACCGTCCGCAGCAGCGGGACGGGCATGACCAGAATGGCAAGGTCCGTGATGAGGTTGATCGAGGAGCCGATGTACCACCAGCTAAGCAGGTCGAAGCACCTCCCGGGGACGGTGAAATCCCACAAGCTCCGGAGAGGGATGCAGGAAAGGGAGAGAGAGACCACCTGAGTGATCCCAAAGGCGACGATGAACACCAGGAAGATGTCGCACAGCCTCTGGAACGGCGGCAGCGGGAAGACCCGGCGGTACTGCAGCAGGAAGGTGCATTTGATCAGAGGATAAGCCTGGGCGCAGTCAGGATATCTGTTCGTTTGACGCTGCTTTCTCTCAACTCACGGCTTGGTACACAGCAACCGCTGCGATGGCTATCTGCAAAAGGAGTCAGTAACGCTTTTCCTGGATTCTCTGCGGCTTCGGCTTCAACTTACTTCTTGCGTTTTCAAGTAATTTTGCCGTGAAAGTGTCGCCATGTGTCGGCCGTCCCCGAAATGAGTATCTTGGTTCAGGTTAGCAGCGTACATCCAAGAAGTTCCGGTATTGTCCTACTAATGAGCATCAGAAGCCCAGTCAGAAACACGAGAATCTGTAGAAACCTTCAGCCAATACCCCTGAAGTCGTCGAGAGACCACGTCCGTACGTATGATGCCACGAGCGCCGTGTCGTCCGGCCCCCATTTCCTCAGCTTGAACCCGCGGACGTAGACCCTCAACACCGCGACCAGCGTGGCCAAAGAGAGTGCCATCAGCGTCACCCCGATCACAAGTGGTTGTCTCGTCTCATTCGGGTCGACCGTCGACTCTTCTGTGGCCGACAGCGTGAGGCCTTCCGGGTCGCTCGCCAGGGACTCCATCGCCGCCGTCCTCCTCTCCACCCACCCTCCGGAATCCCGTCTCGCGGACCTCCCGGGGAACGTCGCAGCTTGCGTCTCAATCCGTGTGTCGCTTCCGGGCCCTCAGCATCGAGGTTCTGCTACTGCTGGATTCCGCTGTTGTCGGTTCATGACCTCTCGGCGTGCTGGACATACGGACCCAAGATTCGGCTGCGAGTCTGACGGGCGAGAAGGATTGAAGAGATGAGATTAGGACAAACTCCCCAGATGTCCAACCGCCTCGGACTGCCAAGTCCTTTCAACAGAGACGCTGACCTTGAGCACCGACCCCCTTCATCCTCACGGCAACAATCGTGGGATGCCGGTAGCGTCAGTGCGGAGGGTAGTTAAAGTTGGCGCTAACAACAGAGTTGCACCTCTTCCATGGTAGGGCGCAAGGTCTCTGGTGAGACTCAGGGATATCCTGAGTCCCTCGGGTGACTGACTGACTCGGCTTCAGCTTTTCTCCTTGTCGAACGCCTCTATTACAGCGGGAGGAATCCACCATATCCGGGCGTCTCCGCTGCATCAATACACGTCAGTTAGAGTAGCACAATAGTAGTGGGAGATTATTCAGGGCGGTGAGGGCTTTTGAGAAAGCCTAAGGAGGCACGAGAACAAAGAAACTGGCCGCACGTGTCGTAGCAAGGGGGGGCTAGGCTTGGGCTAGTCGCGGACGGGCTACTCGGCCCCAAACCGTCAATCTGTATTTAGCAATGCCCTTCAGTTATGCGGTGAAGATTGGACTCGTCCCTTCTCCCACCGGAAGAAAGAAGCCGTTGAGGCTTCAGGGCTTGCGAGGCTGTTTCTCTGCGGCCAACTCCAATGTCCATGTCGTATCCCCATGTAGCAGTCCAGCAAAAAGATGACGTTCTCGAAAAGCCCCCTTTCGGTTCTCTCTGCAGATCATCCTGTAGGGCTGTGCGTTTCGAATGGCGCCGAAATGCTAACCTAGCCGCCCCCCCTCATTCCCTCTCTTGAAGTTCGCATTTCCTGTATGCGTGTGTTGTTAAGTGCTCTATTTCCATCGCCATTTCCACCGCCAGGGGGACCCGGAGAGGCACACTCCGTCTGGTGTTCTTGTGCAAAGGCAAAAGCTCTTGCCCAATTGCGATTGTTGCGGAAACCACGACCGCGAATCCCATGACCCGGAATATCTCAGTTCCCGCGAGACTTCGGCCGATCACAAGAAACAAGACATGGGGGTAACAACTGGAGTTTACGTAGTAGTCATCGATTAGACGTCACCCGGAGAGTTCGGTGTCCATTACCTCTTTTGGACGGCCAGCTGAAACGTGGGAGCATTAAATGGTCCCCGTCCGCCACCTCCACCTTTCCCCCGGATCTCCTCCGCTTCCTCGCCGTCGCACAACCGGCGATGTGCGGCGGTCACGGCGTGGTGGACGTCCCCACCCATCCCGCCGTGAGCCGAGCCCCCGAACGGCCCGCCCCTCCAGGAACTGACGGCCTGAACACCTGCGAATCGGGGACAAATTGGAACCGTCTCGGTACCTTTCGAGCCGGTGATAAAAGCACCACGTCCCTTCCTCGTCGATTCTGCTTGAACAAAACTTGGGGCGATGGTTCGGGCTACAACCTTGCTCGTCGGCGATGCTCGACTGCACGTGGCGAACACGACAACACAACGGGCTACAACACACGCGCCACGGCCCACCAATGACCAGAAGAGCGTCGAAACTTGACTGACGGAGAATATTCGACCGCAAACACCTTTTGTGCTGTGTTTGATCTCTTTGTTTGCTTGCCAATTTCAACGAACCTTGAACCCTTACGTACATCCTCGAACTCGGCTCTTGTTTCTCAAAAACTGCCGATCATTACGTCGTCTAAGCTTCAAATTATGAAATGCAAAAACCAAAAATAAAAGAAAAAAGCACGGGAAATCCAATGGCGATGATGTGGAGAATGGCGGTTGGCGTAGGCGGGGTTGGACTCGAAGGGAGCATGGTGGCCGGACGAAGTGGAGTGGTGTTGGGCGTGTAAGGATGTGAGGCGAGAATATATTTTCGCACTCCGAGTTTCGTTCGTCTTTCGTTAAGAAGAGTTGGAGATGGAGGAGACGACGATGTGGCGAATGGGTGTGTTGGATGGGACACAATGGTGTTGGTAGGGCAGGTTCTGTGAGATTAGTAATTGATTTCATCAATCTTGGGCAAAACCTTTCGAAAACTCTTCCCACAAGGCACCGACACCGAGGGGACAGGATTGTAGACGACCATGCTGAGTTGAATCTTGCTGGGAAAGCACTTTGCGTTTGTTGAAGAGTCAGTGCCTTGTGTGAAGAACATGTGCGGCCTCGTCTAGTTTCCACTCCCCAAGTGACTCACCAACGGCCGTATTGTGTCGAGCACGTTTACGACCCTGCAGAAGTTGGGATTTATGACCAGAAGGAACTGAATCCAGAAACTTGGGTGCACAGATAACTTACACATTTCAGCCCACTTCACGCAGCGAGCAGGGTGGAAAGTTAGTTCCAGCCATGCGGACTTCAAAGTTTTCTCTTCTACCTTTGTCTGGTGGCGCAAAGACAACACGAAAGGTATATTTCTGGCAGAACACCTATTTTCTTTCTATTCCTTTCCCATCTTGGCACGATCCCTCGACCTCAACCATTGAAAATGCCGACAATGTCTTGCGCTTCCGCAACTCCTCGAGTTGACTCGTCTAAGGGCAGCAACAGCACCCCCAGGACTTGGAAGCATGTGAAATTCCCCAACAACATCATCAGCACTTGGAACGACCCCGACAACACTCCGCCATGGATCACAAGGCGAAACGAGAATGCCGACAAGCCCATCTTCCGGCTGCCGCCAGAGCTGCTTGCCAAAATCATGGAGCTCCTGCCCACGGAGGACCTCTACTTCGCCCGGCAGGCAAGCATCACGTTCCAGGATATCTTCGGCTGGGAGGCCTTCAGCAACTGCCACGCCGCGTGGGAGGACATCTGCTCCACGCACGTGGAGCGCGCCGCGCAGCCGCCTTTCGCGCCCTTCGAGCACTACACGTGGATGCGGCTCCCACTCGGCTTCAGGGAGCCCTACGTCACGGCTTCCATCCTGAACCTCGATGGCCGCAAGTCGCTCGGCTCAGTGCCCTTGAAACAGCTCTCCTCGCAGCCGCTCGTCGCGTGGAGGTTCCCGGAAATCTTTGCGATCCGCGAGAAGAAGCTCGTCAGGGAGCGGCTGTTGGGGCCCCACGCGTGCCCGCCGTGCGCCCGGCTGGAGGCCTGCCAGCAGTGGCGGCCGGCGATCGGTTGCAAGGGCTGCTCTGGCCGGTCTGTAACGGCCGCTCTATGCGACCCTTGCGACGGCTACGTGCGTCTCTGCCCGCACGTGAAGTTCACCCGGCAAGAGCTCGATGCGGTTGAGTATCCCCAGACAGATCAGCCGCCGCACGAGTTCGTCTTCAGGACCTGCGCGCAGTGCTTCCACGGAGAGGAGGGCGCGCAGGCCCCCGTGGTGCTCGCCGTGAGCCGGGAGCCGAGGTGGGCGGAAATGACCTGGACGATGCCCATCACAACAATCGCGGAGGGCGCGGTCTTCACGAGACGCCTGATACAAGACGCGTTCGACTCGAAGCTCGAGTACACCGCGTTGCTGTGCCCTCACTACACCCTGGCGGAGGGGCGGTTTTCCTTGCTCACGGAGTTTTATGAAATATCGTCCCAGGGGGCCGTCTCGTGCCCAAAGTGCAAGTTCGCATACGAGTTCCAGAGGGTCGACCGAACGGTCTATCTCCACGGGAGAGTCTATATGGCGACAGATTTGAAATAGCATGCAGCACATGTTGGAGACAGGTACGTACATCACGGAAGAGGGAGAGAGACACAGCCTCTGCTGCTCAGGTGTCTTTATTGAGTGGATCGACGCGATCATGGAAGGAGAGGATGGTTGAATGGGTGGACTAGCCGCAACAGTCAACGTCTGTTACGTCTCTGTCTCTGTACTTGCTGGGCGCTGCTGATAGCCTGATACACTTCGTGGACAGATTCAGGGAACCCCTCATGTAGAGCGGTCTGCATGAACCACACGATTCTGCATGGTTCCGTAGTACCTCGCCACGATCAATAAGAGGATGGGTTACCGGGTGGACGAGTCACCTATGGCCGAAGGTCTCTTGTGGCTGGAATTTCTGGGCGCACTGCTGACGCAGTTCGTGGACAGATTAGACGGCCACCACTCGGGCAGTTTCTTGGAGGACGACAGCATGGAAGCCGAAGAAGACTTTGCATGATGCTCCCTGGTTCCAATAGACCGTAATGCAAGTACGTACAACCTGCGTGCATGTGCTGCTCGACAACTTTCACCGGGGACAAAACACCTAAAACTATGTCAGAAACAAGGATAAAAAAATCGAATTCATCGCGTTTCAATTTCCAACCACAACTACGGTATCATAAGCTACCGGCAGACCTCCTCCTCTGCATCGCTAGTAGGCGTAAAACAACGTGGCCTCCTGGTCGGTGCTCCTGATCCTCCGGTTCTCCCTGACGAGCATCCACTTCATGAGCCAGGCTCCGGCCGCGCAGGCAACGCAGAAAGCCGCACTGCTGGCCATGGGGATGACATATCTCGGGGCATCGGACGTGGGCCACAGATACTAGTTTTAGTCGTCAATATCAAGCTCAAACCATTCAACGGAAAATCAAGGAATGGAGAAAGAAATGACCTACCGGCGTCCAGATGAAGCTCAAGCTCGCGCTCGTGTTCACGATGGCCAGCGCCGCGGCCTTCTTCTCCCTGGTCTGCCCGCACGTGCTGCCCACCCACCCCAGCAGGATCGAGTTGACGCCGTACGTGCCGATCGTGAAGACGCACATGGCGAAGTACCGCGCGCCCGTGTTCATCGTGGCGCACGCCAGCACGAACCCGAGCAGCGCGACGGCCTTGCTGATGGTGATGTGCCACGTGCGCTCGTTGCGCCTCCCGGAGCTCCACGCCCACGCCACGGACAGGACGCCCGCGATCAGGTACGGCGGGCACGTCAGGACGAGCGTGACGGTGGTGTTGAAGTTGAGCGTCTCGACGATGGTCGGGAAGAAGTTCTTGAAGCCGTTGGTCGCGAGGTGCATGTGCTGCATGTAGATGAACACCCACACCTTGGGGTCGGCGAAGGCCTCGCGGAGACCCGCGAAGGTGCTGCTCTGCAGCCTGGCGCCGACGGTGTCGCGCGCGATCCGGTCGTGGGCGAGCTGCCGCTGGGCCGGGGTCAGCCAGCGCGTCGTGAGCGGCTCGTCGGGGAGCGTGAAGCAGGCGACCATGGCGATGGCGAAAGTGACCGCGCCTTGGAGGATGAACAGCCAGCGCCAGCCCTCGAGCCCGCTCACGCCTTCGAGGCCGTTGAACACGCCAGCAGCGATGAGCCCCGCGAACGCGGTGGCGAGGATATTGCCCGAGTACAGCACGCTGATACGCGTGGCAAGCTCCTTGCGGGTGTAGAAGATGGAGAGGATGTAGAGCGCTCCGGGGTAGTACGGGGCCTCGACAACACCCAGAAAGAAGCGCGTGAGGACGAGGCCCTTGTAGTCCTTGACGATGGCGGTCAGGGCCGAGACGACGGCCCAGGCCATCATGAAGCCGCCCATGTACCAGGACGGGCGCACGCGGGTGAGTATCATGTTGGACGGGATCTGGCCGAGGATGTAGCCGACGAAGAGGATGGAGACGGAGGTGGAGTACTGCACGCTGGTGAGGCCCAGCTGCTTCTCGAGGCCGTTGAGGCGGGCGAGGGCGATGGCGTTGCGGTCGAGGTAGCTGGGTTCGTTAGTCCTGCTTTCGTAGAGACAATGATGATGAACTCACTTTAGCCAGTACATGAGCCAGAGGGTGGGCTGTGATGAGCGTTAGAATGTCGCGATTTATAGGCTCAGAGTGAGAGGACTTACCATGACCCAGAGGTCCAGCTTGCGCACGAGCTTGATCTCCTCGGGGTCGGTCTTGGCCGCGGCGCCGGAGTAGTCAACGACCCCGGCGGGTCTCTTCTCGTCGTCCATGACGTGGGAGTGTTCCTGGTGGAGGACCTGTTGGTGCTTCTCGATGTCGGCAGCGTCGCGGGCTGCTGTGGGCTCCGGCCTCGGGTCTGTGCTGGCTGTCATTTTCGTTCAGCAACTAGTTGTCTCTGTTTGTTGAAGACACGACAGATGACAGAAGACCTTGCTGAAAGACAGAAGAAACTGAAGTTGGGAGACAATGTAGTATCAAACAGTCCCAACGCAAGGGAACGAGCTGGTATTTGTTCTCGCCGGCTTCCCTCTCGCCCCCGCAAACCGACCCCGGATTTTGGCATTCCTTGGCTCCGCGATATCTGTGGAGGAAGGGCTGCACAGTTGTGGGCCAGAGTGACGGTAGTATGTCTGGTTGGGGTTTGTCGAGCGCAAACAAAAGCAGCGACACTGCTTCTCGGCCTGCGGCGCCGAAGACCGAAAGACTCAACGCGCAGAATGAGAGGGATCACCACCCACTCCCACGAGCTCGTCCCCGCAGTCCCGGTGGGCCGGGCCTTTGGAGGTGGATCCGGAGATGCATCCTCTCATCCATTTGATCGTGGTTGACCCAATCACGACGTCTCAAATGGCAATGCTCGTCCTGTTTCCGTTGCATTTGCCGGTGAGGCGGGGGTTTTGGTCCGCGGACTTCGGGGCCGCGCCGACGTCTCGGGGCGCTTCTCCCTACCGGATTGAGTCTGTCATTCAGAGAACCTCGCGGGAGTTGCCCCGCGAAGGATGGCGATGAGATGTCGAAGCCGACCTTCGGGTACTGGGAGTTCGCCTCATGTCATACAAATTACATCAAGACGGCGTCCGGTCCGCAATCGGCGACGTCTGAGATGATGCAGGCCGGTCACAGTTTCTCTCACGGACATGCGCGTCTCGCTCAACTGCGCCTCAACAGATCATAGCAACTCTCCGGTCATCTCCTATGACCTGCCCTCTCTTCTCTGCTTCTCTCCAACTCTCTCGACCGTTCCTCAAACCCCCCACGATGATCGAAAAACCACCCATCAGGATCGGCAACGTCTCGGGCGCGACGGGCGACCACCCGCACGCCATGGCGCGCATGGTGCGCTCGGGCAGCGTGCAGGTCATCACGGGCGACTGGCTCTCCGAGATGAACATCGCCTGGAACGCCATCACGAAGCGCGACGTCGACGCCTCGCTCGGCTACGAGAACGGCTTCTACGAGCAACTGGAAGCCTGCCTCGACGACATCCTGACGGGAAACATGCGCGTCGTCACCAACGCCGGCGCGCTCAACACCCTGGCCCTCTTCGAAAAGGTCAAGGACCCGTGTAAGAGGAAAGGATACCCGGAGACGCTCGTAGCCGCGGTCGTCGGGGACGACGTCTCGGGGCTGGTGAGCAGCAGACCGGACCTGGACTTCCCGCACCTGGACCACCCCGAGAGGAAGGTCAGGGACTGGGGCCTGGAGCCGGTTTGCGGCGCGGCGTACGTCGGGTGCTGGGGCATCGCCTCGGCCCTCCGCGCCGGCGCGCGGATCGTGCTCTGCGGCCGCGTGACCGACGCGTCGCCCGTCATGGGCGCCGCGGCGTGGTACCACGGCTGGCGGCGCGGGCAGCACCCGGAGCTCGCGGGCGCGCTGCTCGCGGCGCACCTGATCGAGTGCGGCCCTTACGTCGTGGGCGCCAACTTCTCCGGCTTCAAGGACTTCATGCCGGGGCTCGTGGATTTGGCCTTCCCCGTGGCAGAGATCTCGCGCGACGGCGGGTGCGTGATCAGCAAGACGGCCGAGGGCGGCGGGAGGGTCACGAAACACACCGTCACCGCGCAGCTGCTGTACGAGCTGCAGGGGCATCTGTACCTCAACCCGGACGTCGTGGCGGACCTCTCCAGCGTGCGGGTCGAGGACGAGACAGACACTGACGAAGACCGCGTCCGCGTCTGGGGCGTCACAGGTCTGCCCCCGCCGCCGACGACGAAGGTCATGTTCGCCGCCGAGGGCGGGTACCAGGCCGAGGCGACCTTCTACATCAACGGGCTCGACGTGGACGCCAAGGTGTCCATGATGCGCGCGCAGCTGGCCCACGCGTTCCGGGACTCCAACTTCAGCCGGCTGAGCGTCGAGCAGTACGGCACCCCGACACCAAACCCGAGCTCGCAGCAGGCCGGCACGGTGCAGCTGCGCGTGTTCGCGCAGGCCCGCAGGCGGGAGGACATGGCCGCGGGCAGGTTCAAGGTGCCCATCTACGCGGTGCGGATGCAGAGCTACCCGGGGTACCACATGAGCCTGGACTTCCGGACGATGGAGCCCAAGCCGTTCATGGAGATGTTCCCGGCGGTGATGCCGCAGTCGGCGATCGAGCACCGGGTTCTGATGGGGAGCGGCGAGGCCATTCCCGTCGAGGCGCCGGCGGAGACGGCGACATACGAGGTTGAGCGGCCTTCTGCCGATACCGCGGAGCCGATAGACCTCATCTCGCTGGGGCCGACGGAGTTTATTCCCCTGGGGAGTATCGTGCACGCGCGGTCAGGAGACAAGGCGGACAACTCCAACGTGGGCTTCTTCGTGCGGCACGAGGATGAGTACCCCTGGCTCCGGACGTTGTTGACCGTCGACCGGCTGAAGCAGCTCTTGGGCGATGACTGGTTCAAGAACGATCCCAACAGGAGGGTTGAGCGCGTTGAGTTTCCCGGCATCAACGCCGTTCACTTGTGAGTGCCGTTAATCCAGACACATTAGAGCAACTGCTGACAAAGTATTAGCCGGATCCTCGACAACCTGAACGGCGGCATCGCCTCGTCAGACAGAATCGACGGCCTGGGCAAGGGGATCGGAGAATACCTGCGCAGCAGACACGTCGACGTGCCGCGACGGTTCTTAGAGAGGGGCCGTATTTAACAAAGATTTGGTAGAGATTATGTCCAGATGAGATGTACTAGAATGCGTATAGATGTGTGTTGTATATAGAACCGTAACATTATAGACTTGAAAACCATAAACACCCCCCTAGAAATACCGACTCGGCGTCTCGCCCAGCCCGAAGAGCCAGTCCTGCGACAGCTGCGCGATGGCGTCGCCGTGGTACTGGTCGTAGCCGATGTTCTGCAGGTCCCCGAAGCAGTCGCGCAGCGTCTCGTCGACCGTCATGTTGACGAAGCCGTGGCCCTGGGCGTACATGGCGGCGTCGGCGAGGTTCACCGGGGCCATGTGACCGACATCTCCTCCCGTCGGCGGCTGCGCCGAGAAGCCGTTGAGATTCGACGTGGTCGTTGATGAAGAAGCCTGCGGCACGCCCTGCGCCTCCACCACATCCGCGACGACAGCATCGCTAAGCCGATCAAACACCTCGGAGCAGTTCCTCGCCATGGCCCACCTCTCCGACAGCGCGACGAGCACCTTGGAGCACGCCCGGGTGTCGTTCACGACCTGGCCGATGGTCGGCGTCGCCCGCAGCGTCGCGGCGTTGCGGTGCTGCAGGTGGTTCCGCAGCGCGTAGACGTACGACAGCCCCGCGATGAAGATGGAGTGCAGCGTCACCCACGAGTAGTTGATGCGCCGCGAGCGGTGCACCTCGGCGTCCCAGGCGCCGGACCAGTTGAGCTTGTACACCTGCGCCGTGCCGATGGCGAGGGCCATGTCGACCAGGAACGCGTCCACTGGCGATGCTACCGCCGCAGCCGCCGAGCCGGACTCCCGGTACACGGCGTCCAGGGCCCGGTCGAGCGCCGAGGGGGAGAGGAACGGGTAGCACAGCCTGTCGTGGCTGCTATACGCGTTGATGATCTCCGTCGCCATGGCCCGGGGCGGCAGGCCCGAGACGCCGCTGAGGGCGAGACTGCCCGCCGCCGGTCCCGTCTGCTGGCCGTGGAGATAATGCTGCGCCGCCGCGGAGGGCTGGCCATGCGGCTGGAGCAGGTTCGCGAGAAACAGCCCGCTCGTCGACCCGACAAAGTCCCTCCCTCCCCCGGCGCTCAGCGAGAGGTGAATGACCTGGCTGGCAACCTCATTGCCCCCCCTGCCCTCCTCCTCGGCCTGCAGTCCCAGGCTAGCAGGCGTCGCGAGCCGGTCCTCGGTCTGCTGTCGCTGCTGTCGCTCGGCCTCGGCCAATCTGCCGCTCAAGTCGTCGTTCTCGGCCCGGAGGTCGCGGATGCGCTGCTCCAGGCGCTCGACGTCCTGCCGCCGCAGCTCGATCTGGTGCTCCCGCGCGGCGTAGGTGCACTGCGCGCTGATCCGGGCGCAGGGCGCGCAGGACGGGCGGGTGCGGTCGCAGCCAGCGCACCTTGCGCCGGTGGCAGCGCTGGCACGCGCCGGTCCGGCTTACCGAGCCGGACGGCATCGGCTGCCCGAGATGTGATGGAATGAGATTGTGTTGTTCAGCGGTGGTTGGCTGTTTGCGGAGAGGTCGGGGGTCGCGTCATGATGTGCGGCCGATGTCGACAAAATGAATCCGGGGAGTTGGAAAGTCTGGGGTAAAGGAGATGGGGCCGCCCCGCCCGGTCTCGGCTCCGCGAGTGGGTCCAGTCTCTATCGCGGAAGCAGGTCATCATCGAGATCATGTTGAGAGATCGTCTGAATAAATGAAAGATAGATATGGTCTATGTGTTGCTGTAACTCGTCCTTCTTCTCGTTTCTCAATGCAATACAACCGAAAAAAGCACCACACTACACGCCTCTCCCTATGCGAACCGTTGATTGTACACCATAATGTGACACTCTACATGCACTCATGCAGCTTTGAGACTCAGATAAACAGCTTGCTGCCGTGATATTTGGTCTCCTTGTCGTATGTGGAGGCCACGGCGGCCTTGGCACGGGCAGGGAATCCCTTGAACGAGACGGCGTACTTGGCAACGGAGTGGGCGACCAACTGGTCACAAAGTTAGTGCCGAAAGTAGAAGAGGCAGAAACCAAATGACTCACCTTGGTGTTGAGCTCCCACGCCGTCAGGTTGACGTTGCCGACGTCGTCGCAGAGCTGGTGATAGCACGGGTCGTACCAGTCACCCGCCTTGCCGCCGAACAGCTTCGCCTCCTCCTCCGTCTTGATGCCCTCGGCACCAGTGGCGATGCCACCTCCCGGGATGCCGTTGCGGATGAAGGCGTCGTAGTCGCTGCGCCCGTCGAAGGGGATGAACGTGTACGGCAGGCCGTGCGCCTCGTACCAGTCGACGTACAGGTCGCGCAGCTCCTCCGAGCCGGTGGGGTTCACGGCGTTGGTCGCGTTGTACACCTGGTACGCGAAGTTGGGGCTGCCGAGCATGTCGTAGTCCATGAACAGGCGGATCTTCTGGTTCTCCTCGGGCGAGAGGACGGACACGTAGTAGTCGGAACCGAGCAGGCCCTCCTCCTCGGCCGCCCACCAAGCGAAGCGCACGCAGTTGTTGACGCTGAACTTGGTCAGCTGCGTGGCGATCTCGAGCAGGGACAAGCTGCCGGAGCCGTCGTCGTTGATGCCGGGGCCTTCGGCGACACTGTCGCTGTGGCCGCCGAGCATGACGCAGTTCTCGGGGTCACCCTCGGTCGTCTGGGCGAGGATGTTGGTGGTGTGGATCGTGTTGACTACGGCGTCAATGTAGGCGATGGCGTCGACCGAGTCACCCTCCTGGAGCTTCTTGACGATGGGCTCGGCGTCGTCGAAGCCCAGGCCAAAGGTCGCGACGTGGTCGGGAGACGGGGTGCCGAGTGTGCCGTGCACGGTCTCCTTCTCGTAGTTGTACACGACGGCGGCGACGGCACCAGCCTTGCCGGCCAGCTCGCTCTTGGTGCCGAAGGGGCACGAACCGCGGAGGATGAAGGCGATGTTGCCCTTCAGCTTCTCGGGGTAGTCGGACGCGTCGCAGCCTTCGTTCTTGACGAGGACGAGATCGCCGTGGACGGGCTCCTTGTTCTTGGTGGGCGGCGTCAGGGACATGGGCGAGGCCGACTTGGGGACCTCGTCGCCGAGGACGAGGCGCGACTCGAAGACGTTGCCCGAGACGGCGGGGAAGGTCTGGTTCCAGACCTTGTAGTAGTCGCCCAGCTTGCCCAGGTTGAAGTTGATGTAGTCCAGAGTCCCAGCATGACCTGCGAGTGTTGTCAGTAAGGCATGCGCGAGACTACCTAGGTAAGTGGTGGTGATTCACGTACCATCGCTGCCGATAACGCGCGTGGGGTGGTTGTACTCCTCCTCGCCGAGCTTCGCAATCTCGTACAGCTCCTTCGCACGCGCGAGGAGGTTGTCGGCGCTGATGGCATCCTGCAGAGCCTCAGTATCGACCAGCGGCTTCTTGGCGGACGAGGAAGACGACGTCGAGGTCGAGGTCGAGGGCGAGGTAGAGACGAGAGGCACTTCGTCGGTAATCAGCGGCGCTTGAGCTCCAGGTACCTGCGCCTGCACCTGCAAGGCGTAAACGCCGAGCGCAGCCAAACCGGCCAATTGAAGTCGTCGGGATCCAGCCATCGTGCAGTGCTCACTCGGCCCACGGACGAAACCTTGAGTGAAGAGATTTTGAAGTTGAGACGAGGAAACGAGGAGGAGAGCTGCGACGGGAGGATGTGTCACAGTCACGGGCAGCAAGAGGTCACGCGCTCGTGCCTCCTTCCCAGTCCAGTCCCGCGGCGGGAGCTGCTCCCTGTACCTACTGGCGCGATAAAGGCCCGATATCGCGATATCGGTTAGTCAGCTGCCGAGGCCGTTACAGCTCTTATCTTATCGCAGCTCGGCTGGACATGCTTAGCTAAGATTCCATGAGATAAGACACCCGACAACATGGAATGAATACGCGAATACGACGCAATTAGCTCATCACCACCGCTAGAAGCCTGGATGGCCCCTCCCCTCGCTTCCTGGGCAAATTACGTACTTTGTGCAGATTGCAGCTGTCAAGGGTCGCCAAGCAGCGTCATTACCGCCCGATCGTCAGCTGGAGGCTCGGTACACCCCTGCTGGACGAGTTATTCCAGGGGCCACCGAAGGACCCTCGCCCCAAGCTGCGCATGTTTTCATAGGGGGGAATTACCTATACAGTGGGCCCGAAAGGTGCAGATGGATCCCCTTGCGCCTGCAAGTGCAAGAGCAAACTCCCCCTCGGGTTCCGCGTTCCCATTGTGCTGTGCTGTGCTGCTGCTGTAAGGCCAGACTGCCAAAGAGACTTGGGACGAAGACGAAGCACGATCCCTTTTCCCCGTCTCCCTTACTCCCCGTTACAACGTTTTCCCTTTCTCGCTTTTTGGAGGGGGGAGAAGAAGCTTTCCAACCTCGAACCTCCTGCATCCCCGTCGTGCAGAAGGTAGCCATGATATTGAGCTGGACATCGCCAACGACGACCGTCCAGAATGGGTGATACAGGAGCTACCGAAATCTGGCCGCGAGGTGCGTCGTTGCGGTTGCAGCCGTGGATGGCCGTCAGACGTCCTTCCACGTGTTGGGACCTTTTCCCTCCCGGGACATCCGATCGTACTAACCTTTGCTTTTTCCAGACGCCGCATCGTGGGCCGCGATACCTACCGAATTCCTGCTCGCCGAGCTCTCGAAACGACACGGCCATGCCGCCGCTCCCGACGACGCCGGCGCCGGCGCCGCCAAGCCGCAGTGCGGCTCTTCGAAGAGGGGATCCTACGACACGCCGCTGCACATCGGGGCGCTGATATTGATCCTGGCGTTGAGCACGATATGTAGGTGACGGACTGGTTGCGTTGCGAGCTCGGGCTGGTGCTGGCGGCGGCTGCTCCGGTGGAAAGATGACAGAACACCAAAGCTCCGAGGTCGTCGTCAGCGGCAGCGTCGCGCAAGATGAGCTTCAATCGCTGACCACACGCAGCCTGCGGCATCCCCCTCCTCCCCCGACGATCCTCGAAAGGCCGCCCCCAGAGCCGGATCCTCTTTTACTGCCAGCACTTCGGCACCGGCGTCCTCCTCGCGACATCCTTCGTCCACCTCCTCCCGACCGCCTTCACCTCCCTCACCGACCCGTGCCTCCCCTCCGTCTTCAACCGGGGGTACCCGCAGATGGCCGGCCTCGTCGCCATGGTCGCCGCCCTCTCCGTCGTCGCCCTCGAGTCGTACCTGGCCACCCGCGGCGCCGGCCACTCGCACTCCCACGGCCACGAGTACGACTACTGGGACGAGGAGGACAACGAGCACCACGCCGGAGGCGCCGGCGGCCACGTGTCCGCCAGCCTCGCGTCGCACAGGCACGGCGCGCACCGCCCGTCCGACATCAACCTCGACAACATGGAGTCGTCGCAGGGCCTGATGGCCGGCGCCTCCCCGCTGCCGAGCTCCACGCCAACGCAGGCCAAGGCCAACAACCGCCCCCCGCGCGACAGCTTCGACGACGACGACGACTCCGACATGGACCTCGACATGGACGAGCTCGACCCCGCGACCGCCTCGGGCCCCCGCCGCCGCAGCTCCGCCGACACCCGCCCCAAGATCACCGTCACCCCGGGCGCGCCGCAGATCGTGACCGAGGAAGAGCAGTCCCGCCTGCTCCGGCAGTGCCTCCTCCTCGAGGGCGGCATCCTCTTCCACAGCGTCTTCATCGGCATGGCCATTTCCGTCGCCACGGGGCCCACCTTCATCGTCTTCCTCGTCGCCATCAGCTTCCACCAGACCTTTGAGGGCCTCGCCCTCGGCAGCCGCATCGCCGCCATCCAGCTGCCGCGCTCCTCGCCGCGGCCGTGGTCCATGGTCCTCGCGTTCGGGTGCACCACGCCGCTGGGCCAGCTCATCGGCCTCATCGTGCATAACCTGTACGACCCCATGAGCCAGACGGGCCTGCTAATGGTCGGGTTCATGAACTCCATCTCGGCGGGCTTGTTGCTGTTCGCCGGTCTGGTGCAGCTGCTGGCGGAGGATTTCTTGTCGGAGAAGAGTTACAAGGTGCTGCAGGGACGGAGGCGGCTTCACGCGTACCTGTGCGTCCTTGGCGGGGCGTCGCTCATGGCCATCGTGGGGGCGTTTGCGTAAGAGGATAGGGGAATTGATTTTCTTGTAGAAATATGAAAGTCCTCAGAGGACGCATTGCCGAGGCAAAGTCTCAGGGGCTGCATTGGCCTTTTACTCTTCCGTGTATATCCAGATATCCAAACCTCCCCGGCCCTTGCTGGGGGATTCATACAACGCTCTTAGCTGAGATGTGCTTCGCCCATTGCATCTTTCCGAGCTAAAATTTGTCTTCCAAGGTATCGACATCGATGGACGCAAGGTTGTTGACGTCGGGACATGGAAATAAGAAGAGTCCAAGTCTCCTACCAAGCTACTACCATGTTGAACAAGGGAACGGGAAAACAGAGAGAGAAGAGGATATGGTTATGTGAATTTCAGTCTCGGCAGCCATCGGACCGGCTCCAGGTACATATACAAGTGTGTGCGCGGGATCAAGATTTCATCGACCACGTCATTTGCCGCGCGTATGTCCGACAGTTTGGGTATGTGTGTGAGTGTGCGTATGGGAATTTATAGACTCCCTAGGTAGCGAAGGACTTGGGACTTGACAACAGCAAAAGTCGGCTTTCCGTGTTGCTGTCCGTCATTTCTACCCGTCTCCTATTCCGGTCCGTATTCAGTACACACAAACAAATCCTTTCCTGTCTCAACTTGGTGTACGTCTGCAGGCCATCATCGACAGCAGTGACAGGATCTCTCTGGATGACTGCGACGCGAACCCTTACGACACACGGATGAAGATTGCAACGGTGGAGACACAAAGCTACACTATTCAAGGTCACTAAAATACTGAGAAGTGGTAAGTCCACTCCACATGCCTCCGTTCCCAACGTGCGTCCCATCGAGCAGCTCTCTTCAGCTGCGGCTGACATAAGCAGGTAAGGCACAAAGGCTCAACAGCGTGGCTGGAAAGTTTAAGAGACACACCAACATCAACACCTCTTTCTAAAACTCTACGAGTAAAAGCCGACGCCCTCTGCGCGACAGATCGTTTCAACAGCAGCAACTACAAGCACTTTTCGTGTGGACTCCAGTGACAGAGACCTTGCGTGATCCTCCATCGTCCGAGGACCCACCTAGAAGTCACCACACAGCGCCGGGCCGCGGCCATGGCGGTGCCACCGTGCCCCCGGCCCCACACCAAGCGAGGGAAATCTCTTCACGACGGCGCCACGGATCCTCCATAAATGACTCAACGGCTCCCCACGGCAACAACAATCATGGCAGATCAAATACCTGATCTGCCCGGCTAGCTCAATCGGTAGAGCGTGAGACTCTTAATCTCAAGGTTGTGGGTTCGACCCCCACGTCGGGCTCAATTCCCGTCAGCGATTGACACTTTCATCTTTTGCTTTTTGCTTCGTTGGTTAGTCACTCTTTCAGAGCCAGCATATCTGTCTGCCTGTCTGGTGGTCCCGCTACTACTAGGTCGGCTCGTTGCCGTCGAATCCGTTTATAAGGTTCTTTCTTGGCTCTTTTTGGTTGGTTTTCTCCTAAGACTTTTTTGTTACTATTGCCTCAAGGGGTTATTTACAAGCAGAGCTTTTACTTTTGTCTTTTTTTTTTTACACAAGTTACTATTGCCTCGGGTGTCGGACCATCCCCGCAGGTTGTCGACGCAGGAGTTGTTCGTTCTACTCAGGAGCCCAAGCCCGGTTTACTCGTATCTCTAGAGCCGTGGTGAGATTTGACTGGTTTCCGAGGACTTGGACAGAAACAATGATGGCCACCCAAGCCCTCGGGTCCTCTTCTCCGGCAGGACACCCAAGTTAGAAGTGCTCCAACAACGGACTAACCCGTCGTGGCGTTTCCCCTCCATCTTGTTTGCTGTGTTGGTCAACCAGGAGAGTAGAGTGCAGACAGGCTCACCAATAGCTTCCCCGAATGCGATACCGCAAACATCGAAATAACCTCTCCCGCCGGAATGTAACTGGCCATCTTTTGACAGCACGGCCGCCAAGAGGCCTGGCCTATCGGATTGCTCCGCTAGCCTCCCCTCCGCACCCCAACCACGCGACCCCTCGGAGACGGACATGCCCCGGTGCCCGCCGACATTGCCCCGACGGCAAGGGTCCGACGCCCCCGCCTCCAGCCGTCCGGGCAGGATGCGACGGGGCGTCTCTCGGGGTGTGGAGGAAAGCGACTGCGGGGTCTGGGGAAGTCTGGGCCGAAGACACCACCACCGCAAGAGTCTCTAGCAGCCAAAACCTGGGGAAGGGGGACAATCTATCTGGTGACCCTTGGGGGGGAAACAAGCTGCAGGTCGTAGATAAAGACGCGAGACCGCGCTCGCCTTTCTTTCTTTTGGCCCCCCCCTCACCAGCATCTGTTCTGCAGCACCTCTCATCTTCACCTCTGAACCTCGAGGCTATATTCATCTGCCTGCTTTTGTGAAGGTTGGCCGACGCTCCACGGTAAACACTTACACACACCATGGCGTCCCTCGGCATCATGGACCGCCTCAAGGCGTCCGGGTACGAGGACAAGATCGAGCAGGTCCAGGACGTCGACGGCAAGAACATCGTCCGGGTCAACGGCAGCGAGGTCGTGGTCAGCTCCGCGACCGACAAGCCGAACCGCTCCTTTTGGGTGGCGTGGATGTACATCTTTGACGTGAGTGCCGACGGACAAAGCAAGGAACGAGACGTGCTGTGCTAACACATGATACCAGTGGTACCCTAGCCACTACTCCCCCGCCGAGAAGAAGCTCGTCCGCAAGCTCGACTCGGTGCTGCTGACGCTCTGCTGCCTCTGCTTCTACATCAAGTGGCTCGACCAGAACGCCCTCAACAGCGCGTACTGGTCCGGCATGAGGGAGGAGCTGCAGATCAAGGGCAACGAGTAAGGACTCAAACCCCCCGCTACCCATGAACGGCCTCTGACAACCCCAGGTACTCCCTCTTCGGCACCTTCTACAACATCGGCTACATGGTCTTCGAGATCCCCAGCATGATGATCATCTCGCGCCCCCAGTTCGCGCGCTACTACGTCCCGACCATGGAGACGCTCTGGTCCGTCCTGACCTTCACCCAGTCCCGCCTCGCCAGCGTCTCGCAGATCTACGGCACGCGCTTCCTCCTCGGCCTCCTCGAGACGCCCGCGGCCACGGGGTCCATCTACCTCCTGACGTCGTGGTACCGCGCCGACGAGGTCTTCAAGCGCGCGGGCGTGTGGTACGTCTCGAGCAACTGCGGCGCCATGTTCAGCGGGTACCTCCAGGCCGCCGCGCACAAGGGGCTCAACGGCGTGCACGGCATGGCGGGGTGGCGCTGGCTGTTCATCATCGACGGCTGCATCAGCCTGACCATCGCGCTGGCCGGGTTCTTCCTGTACCCGGGCCTGCCGACGACGCAGCCGCGGGTGTGGTGGCTGACGGAGGAGGAGCGCGTGCTGGCCGTGGCGCGGATGCAGAGCCAGGGCACCAAGGCGAGCTCGCGGATCGGCAAGAGGATGCTGAAGCGCGTGTTCACGCACTGGCACTTCTACGTCGCGGTGCTGACGTACGTCTTCTTCCAGTGCACGTCGTACGTCGGCGGGCAGATGCAGGCGTGGCTGAAGAAGGAGGCGGACATGAACGGCACGTACAGCATCGAGGAGATCAACCTGATCCCGACGGGCGTGCAGGGGCTGGCCATCGTCACGGGCGTGCTGAT
This sequence comes from Colletotrichum brevisporum, assembly GCA_030770045.1. Taxonomy (NCBI): domain Eukaryota; kingdom Fungi; phylum Ascomycota; class Sordariomycetes; order Glomerellales; family Glomerellaceae; genus Colletotrichum; species Colletotrichum brevisporum. Next base: position 906,563 of record JAUGSI010000002.1, read on the forward strand.
CACGAGTCTGGTCATGATCTACCCCATGTGGATCGTGTTTTCGGTCGTCACGGCGATTCTGCTGTTCAGCAACGTCTGCCTGCGCATCTGGTACATCCCCCTCGGTCTTCACTGTAAGTTCTCCCTCCCCGAGTATGGTTGCATGGCGAGTCCTTTGCTGACGTGACTGCCAGTCACCTGCTACTACCTCCTCGGCCTCACGTCCTGCGTCACGCCCATCCTCTTCCCCTGGATCAACATGGTGATGAAGGACGACAACGAGGCGCGCAGCTTCACGACGGGCGCCATGATGACCATCGGCTGGGCCTTCTTCAGCTTCTACCCCATCACCGTGTTCCCCATCCTCGAGGCCCCGCAGTGGACCAAGGGCTACACGGTCAACATCGTCTGCATCGTGTGCTACTGGACGCTGTTCCTGGTCGGGCAGTACCTCTGGCGCCGCGAGGAGCAGACGCGCAAGTTCGACATCAACAAGCCCGGCGGCGAGCACAACGCCGAGGACGACCTGGTCAAGCCCGAGACGATGCAGGTCGAGGTCGGTGATGAGAAGGAGACGAAGGAGACTAGGGTCTGAGGTGGCTGTTAGGGAGGGTTGGGATATGGATATTATACTTCGATGGTTTGGATTGGACTCTGATACATCGGCTAGTGGTGTAGGACTTTTAATTCTATTTTCATTGAGTCGATGAGCGGTATGGTATGGCTTCGATGTCACCAGTGATGAGTCGAGCTCAGGAAAAGAAGGGCGATTTATTGGTGGCCTTTCTTAATTAAGATATCACACGTGGTAGTCCCGTCAAATTGTCTTCACTGTGATCCAGTCGTCACCTGATTACGTACCCTTCGCATACCGCGCTGTTCTATAACTTGCCCCGTCTGTAATGTCTGTGACTTCTTCATTGCATTAAACAGGGAAACGTGCGTGCTTCATTCAGACTTCCATAAATGCCAAGACCAACAGCCGGTATGAATAACACCGAGCAAAACACACAATTGCAATCCAGTTGGCGAGGTTAGTAAACAGTCAGCACGTGGAAAGGGCCCGGCAGTGACTCACTCGCTGGGGCCTCGAGCGTCTGTGCCTGTGCCTCTGTACCTCACAAGAACCACAAATTACGTACGGCGTCACCAACCGAGCATCGGTGCGACTTCAGAGGGATCGGGATCCACGAGGCTTGAATCTTATCAGAGACATTGGGGCATATTTCGACCGCAAGCGTTCCGTTCTTCCATCTCTGCTAAGTCATCCCGCCCGGACTATTACAGCGCCTTGGTTGGCTACGACGTACTTGCTGTAGCACAAGTCGACAGTAACAGGCAGAATACTTTAATATCCATCCTCGAGGCCGACCAAGGCACAGGACCAAGAGGTCACCTTAGGAATGACTCACAATAATAGAATATAAGAATAAAATGGAACTTCTTCTTCTCATCAGCAAGCCTCTCACTTTCACACATGCTCAGCTATTGACGTCCTTGAATACAGTCATTTGCATCGGCGGCGTCCAAAACCCAAAGTGGGGCAACGCTTACCTATACTAAAAAGTCAAATTTTGCCCTCAAATCCAACATTCTGCACATTATAGCTTTTAGTAGATACTGCTGTTAAAAGGCCTCCTACTGCTACTGAAAATAAATGTAAAGCTATTTAGAGACTGTATTTTAGTTAATCTACTACTATAGTACTAAATATTTTAACGTACTAACTCGCTAAGATTAACCTAATACTTCTATCCCTTAACTTTAATAATAGCTTTGTTACTATAACTACTAATTACTACCTATAAACGGTTTAAAGGTACTGCTACTAATATAACTTTATTAGTAAGGTTAAATAATATAAAAGATTTTACGAGAGTGGCTAGAAGATAGAGATTTAGTACTGTATTAAGTTGCTTAAGTTATTAAAGTATTATAATAATTTAATACTAGATAAGATATAGGCCTTTTTATTTAAGTAATTTAATTTTAGTATTAGTTTATTAATAATTAATTAGTATTTTAAAGAGGTGGGTTAAATTAATAAAAAGATATATATTATAGCTATTTAATAAGACCTAGAAAAGAGGCTTAAGTGGCTTTATTGTATATAGTAGTATAAACTAGAATAACTGATTTTTATTAATAAGTTAGGAGTAAATAAAAATACTAGAAAGAGGCGAACGGAATAGGCACTAAAAGGCCTTGTGCTGTAGAGATTAGTAAAGTTAAAATGTAGTTAGTAAATACAGCTCTTACCGGTACTAACTCTTAAGGGTATTTTAGATTTTTTTATATACTTAGGAATAATAAATAGTAATAGCTTTATAGGGTAGATTACTTAGTATTTACTACTTAAGTATAGAAGGTTTTCTGCTCCTTATTTAGTAATTGTTATAGATAATACCTCTTTTTACTACTAAAAGGATATTTAAATTACTTGTAAAGAAGCTAGTGTATGCCTTGAATACCTTCTGCTATACTTACTTAACTTTAACTTTATTAAAGAGTACTTTAGAGACCTAAAGAAGTATATTAAAAAGAACTTTTACGTATATAATACTAGTAATAAGGATGTTTATAATTAGGTAGAGTTTCTGTATAACTATACTCTAGAGGTAGGGTAGAGATTACTATAAATTACTAGTTACTTTTACTATGTATTTATTAATTTTGATAGTAGTAAGGGTATATTTAATAAGTTTATAGTAGGGGTTATAAGTAGTAGAGAGAGTGGAGATATATTAAGTAAAGTAAGTAATAGGTTAAAGCTATTATTAAGTTATAAAGTTGCTATAGTTAAGTAGGTAAAAAAAGAAGGAAATAAATACTAGTAATGGGTTAAAGCTATTATTAAGTAAACTATAAGGTTACTATAGTTAAGTAGGTAAAAGATAAATAAAATAAATACTATAGGTAGTACTTATTATAACCCCTTATTACTTAACTCTAATTATATACTAATATCCTTTTTATTAATTTCTTTACTACTTAATTCTATATTATCCTTAGAGTATAGTAAATTAATAAAATAGCTTAAAGACTACTTATTATTTAATATATTAATTAGTCTTAACTACGATTTACTGGGTTGTAGTTAGAGCCTGTTGATAATTGTTTAAGGTAATATTTAACTCTTACTAAGTAAATTAGTATTAAATTAATTTAGATTAAGTTGTGGTAGTTAAAGAGGAGAGGAGATTTTAGATAGGAAGCTTAGGGGGGGGGAGGAAGATATTACGGGAGACTACTAGAGTACTAACTTAGTTAGTAATTAATTAAGTAATGTAGTGTTTTACTTACTTACGTGGCCCTTTTTAGTCTTAATTAATACCTTTTATAATTTATAATTTTTTTTAGCTTTTTTTTTAGTAAAAAACTCTATAAGGGCTGTAGTTATAGCTTAGGATACCTGTAGTTAGGGGCCTATAGGGGTTAGTATAGTGGAAAACTCTTTATTTAAGAGGCCTAAGTTATTAGTGCTGGTATTGTAGAGTTAATAATAAAACGCATTTTGAGCTACTTAATTAAAAGACTTAATAATCTCCGTAGGCTTTATAGACGTAGCTGGCTCTTTACTATATAAGTAAAAGACTCTATTATTAATAAAAACTTTAATATTTAATTTAATAATATTAGTAATATTTAGAGTAATACTCTACTTATTAAACTAGTAATTAAAAAGCCCTTTAATAGAGTAAAGACTGCTATAGTAGCTGTGGAGCGGTTTAAGTAATGTTTAGAGATAGTTATTAATGTTGTAACGCTTACTTAGTATAGCGGTGAACTAAATAATAAAGTTATTAACTTAACTATATTATTTAGTTAGTAAATTTAGTACTACTAAAAATAATAATTAAATAAGTATTTATTACTGTAGAGTAGGAGTATAAGGAGGCTTGTTTGGGGCTATAAATGTATATAGAGTATAGTAAGGTTGACTTTAATATACTGGTAGTGATACTTATGTTAGATAAGGTAAGGTTGGTGGTGTGCTGTAAAAGTTTATAACGGTATTACTTGAGGTTTAATTTAGTTAACTGGGTGTTACTATAGGGGTAAGAGGAGTTAAAAAATTAGTTTAAGTAGTTGTTTAAATGCTCTTGCTTTGCTGCGTTTATTTATTTTAAACTTTTTTAACTATAGTACCCTTGTGTTTTTTTATTACTAGTGTAAGGTTTATAGGTAGAGTACTAAGTAAAATACTAGCCTTGCTCTTAAGGAGGGCCTGCTCTTATTACTTAAAATTAAAGATTTCTAACTTATAGTGTATCTTATTAAAAGTAATTTAACACTAAATATATAAATAATTTCTGCTTTTAGTAGTATTTTTATACGTTATTAGCTTAGAGTATTACTAATAGTGTAGTAGTTGTAAGAACTTATTTTTAGTAAGCTTTTTTGCTTCTTTAATAGTAGTAGTTATTTTACTAATATACTCCTTTTGTTTAGTTTAGTAAGAAAGTTAATTACTGCGGGCTTTAGTAAGTAAGGTAATTAACGTAGTATTGTAGGTAGCTTATGTTCCTATAGTAATAGGGATATAGAGTTAAAAAATAAGTATTACTTTAATTACAGCCTTACTATACTTACTAGCCTTAAGGATCTATTTAGTTAGTAAATACTATAGTAAGTATAGCTAAGTATTGCTAGCTATAGTATTATACTCCTTTTAGTATACTAAATAAATAGGTTTAGTACTCCTCTTTTACTATTTAATTTAAAAAGTAATATATAACTTAGTGGCCTTAAGTGTAGCCCTAAGTTAAGTATAGATTCGTTTTTTGACGTTGATAATAGTATCCCTTTACTTCTTAAGTATAAAGGATTTAATAGTATTATACTATATTTTTTATAACTTAATTATATAAGAAAGCTTAGGTAGAAAGGGCACGCTGTTAAAGGTTGGTTTATATAAGATATAAATAGGGATCTTTATAAGTATAAATAGACTCTAATTTTTAGTAAAAATGTTATTATTAAAAGGTACTTTAATTTTTAAGTAACGCGGAGTATAGGTATAGCTTTATTTAAAGAGAGACTTTTGTTACTATTAAAAGGGTAGATCTTACTTATTATTAGAAGAGGAATCCTGTTATTACTAGAAGGAGGGGGGGTTTTATTGGCTTTAAGAGGGAGTAACTAAGGTATTTAACTATTTTTAGAGTAGGGTCTTATCTTTAGTGCTATTATTATTGCCCGGATCGATCTTAGTATTGTCTTTAGTAGGATTTAACGGCTCTTCTAGTAGTACAGCTATAGCTACTTATTTCTTTATAACTAACTACTTCTTTAACTTAACTATTAATGCCTAACGTTTACTAGGTTTTACTTATAACGGCCCAGGATTAGTTAGGGCCTTTTTTAGTTTAATTATTTACTACTTTACTACTAGTATTTAGACAATTATAATTTACTTACTTATTAACTTTTAAAATATAACTTAAAGCTTCTTACTAGGAGTATTTTTATATTACCTATAAGTATAAGTATAAGTAGCTAAAGGAGTTAGTAATAGGTTATTAACTAGATTAATTAATACTCAGTACTTCTAAAAAAGTATTATAGAATAGATTAACTATAATAAATAATAGGGATAATAGATAGTAGGTAAGGATATTTAGTATATTAAGGTATTAATCCTAAGGTAAAGTTAGATTTTACTATACTACTAAAATTATTATTAAAATAAGTAATAGAGCGGGCCCCTATAGCTAACTAATAGGAGCATAAACTCTATGCCTACTAAGGAAAAGAAACGTATAATCTGATAGCTTTAAGGCCTTTATATAGGGCTAATTACTCTGTTAGTGATAAAATTTATGGTGTTTTATGTGGTGTTGTGCAAAAAGCGCGAATTTTCCATGTAGTAAGTAGTGCCCTACTATGGGTTTTGGACGCCGCCGATGCAAATGACTGTACCATTGATGTTCAGGGATCTTCTCTCCGGCAGTGACTCCACCATCCAATCGGTACGTACCGTCCCTTCGAGCCCCTAGCCCCTAGTGTACTGTCAGGGACGTTACCCGCAGTACGGAGTGCCACCCCCCGGCCAATACAGTGCTGAGGCAGGCCGCTGATGCCGCTGATGTGCCGCTGAAATGCGCTGCCTCGGTGGGCCGCGATCTTCCCACACCCCCAAAAAATTGGAGGCGGGGCATCCTGGGTTCCTTCCTCCCCTCCATTCTTTTTTTTTTCTGCGATGCGCCTGCCTCACCCGCACGTCCAATCGTCGCCGACCCAAGTCACCTAGTCAATCCTTTTGTCCACCAGCCCGCCGTCGCCTTGCCTCGCCTCTGTCTCCCCAACGTCACACCGGAGCCAATGCTTTGATCAAGAGCTCATTGTCCTTCTCTTCTCGCAGGCATTTGCAATACTTCTCGTATAATACACCAACGACGACGGGGGGAGAAACACCGGCAGCGAAGCAAACGAACAGCAAGAAGCAAGCCCCCAAGGCCGCAATGGCAGCTCCCGCAGCGTCCGCCACGGCGTCGCCGGCCGCGACAACCTCGAGCACCGACTCCAAGATCGAGATATGGAAGGAGGCCCTCTACGACGCCTTCCAGAAGGCCGGCGACGAGAACCACCTCTTCACCCAGTACGACATCCTCGACTTCGAGATCATCCCCAACCGCGACACCGTCACCCTCCTCCGGGTCCTGCAGAGCCTGACCGACGACCGCCTGCTCATCGTCGTCTCGTCCAACACGGGCCTCGCCTGGCGATGGCGCTCCCAAGAAGATGCAGAAAAGTAAGGCACCCCCCCCTCGCTTTCCTTGCTCCAACCGGCCCCCCCCCCCCCCCCGACCAATTGCTGACCATCGCGCCCCTCCAGGTACAAGCTCTGCTCGACCAACGAGCAGCGCATGGTCTACGGCACGATCGACGAGGCCGGCGGCGACGGCATCTGGTCCAAGACCATCATGCACCGCCTCAACATGCACGACTCGGTCCTCAAGACGGCCCTCAAGCAGCTCCAGGGCAAAGGGCTCATCGCCCCCTTCAAGAACGTCCAGCAACCCAACAAGCGCATGTTCATCAAGGCCTCCATCCGGCCCTCGGAGAGCGCCACCGGCGGCCCCTGGTTCACGGATAGCACCTTTGACGAGGCCTTCATCGAGGACCTGCAGCGAATAATCTTCGACTACATCAAGCGCAAGAGCACTTACGCCAGCACGTCTGCCGGAGGAGCAGGAGCTGCTGCTGCGGGGGCCGTCCGCACCGCCGTGCCCAAGAAGGGCGTCCTCAAGGGCGGCCTCGAGAACGCCAAGAAGAGGACCGCCGAGGAGATGTCCGGCGCCGGGGAGGGCACGAGCGCCGCGCCCGCCGTGCAGAACCCCAAGCGCCAGGCGGCGTGCCTGCCGCTGCCCGCCGGTTTCAAGGAGTACCCCACCGTCAGGGAGATCGCGCGCTTCATCTCGCAGTCGGGCATAACAAACGACACCATCCTCGGCGAGGAGGACGTGCAGAAGCTCATCGACGTTCTGGTCTGGGACAGGCTAGTCGAGTCGGTCCGCGTCGCCGGGAAGACGGGATACAGGGTCTGCCGGCCCGCGAGGCAGAGCCCCAAGGCGTGGTCGGGCCGCCAGGACAACGGGGCGGAGGAGGGTGGGCCCGAGCCCTTCGTCAACGGCTACACGGAGGTGCCCTGCGGACGGTGCCCCGTGTTCGACCTCTGCGAGGAGGGAGGGCCCGTCAGCGCGAGCAACTGCGTCTATTTCCAGCGGTGGCTCGGTCTGGAGTGACAGACGACGACAAGAGGAGGCAAAGGCGTGGGCGTGGACGAGGGCAAGGTTGACGGACGAGGGCGTTGAGACTATTATACTGATTCGCATCACGGTAGCATGGCATTGGCGTTGGTACAATTAAAAGGACACGGGCGGCGGCGGCCTCCCGAGGGGGTTTAGTTTCTGCGGCCGGTTGGCTGTACAAATACCAATGATTTGACACGTACCACTGGTCTGACATCTTGATATCCCCTCTGCTCCGGTTGCATCACGACAGGTTCACTCGAGGGTCATGTGGGTGGCAGTAACTTTTGTCTCAATTGGCTACGTATCAGCTGGGCTGGACGCCAGCGAGACGCGCCGACGCGCGTGTTCCCAAGTATCGACCAAAACGTCCTCCGATGCGTTCCCCACCGAGTTCGCTCCTCTCGGGGCTACTACCGACGAGGCGGGACTTCAACGTACAAAGAAGCAAGCGAGGGGCAATTTACAACTCGCCGGAGGCGACGATGGTGGGGCGCTTGCCGTAGCGGACGGTGCCGCTGGAGGAGCCAGTGGCCTCGAGAGCCTTGACGATCTTGAGGGAGGCATCGTCAGCGACCTCGCCGAAGACGACGTGGCGGCCGTTGAGCCACGAGGTGACAACGGTGGTGACGAAGAACTGGGAGCCGTTGCTGAATGATTTGTTAGCGGGGCCAATCGGCCAACGGTGGCAGGAGTGGAGCTTACGTGTTGGGGCCGGCGTTGGCCATGGAGAGCAGACCGGGCTTGTCGTGCTTCAGGGAGAAGTTCTCGTCAGCGAACTTCTCGCCGTAGATGGACTTGCCACCGGTGCCCTGTAATGCCAGTGTGAGCTTGCTGTTTCTTCAAAACGATCGTAGGGGGGCAGGAGGACGTACGTTGCCACGGGTGAAGTCACCACCCTGGAGCATGAACTCGGGGATGATGCGGTGGAAGGAAGAGCCCTGGTAGCCGAAGCCCTTCTCGCCAGTGCAGAGAGCACGGAAGTTCTCGGCGGTCTTGGGGACAACATCGTAGAAGAGGTTGAAGGCAATGCGGCCGTTCTGGACTGTGAGGCGGCGTGGTTGGTCAGCAAAGGTAGGAACAGGTAGAGTAGTAGATGAGGCAGCAGAGGGGAGGTGAGGGGTTCAGGTGGTAGTGCCGACTACGCGCCCGGCACAGTTTGGGCTCGGTGGGTGGCGATGGGGTGATTTGGCAGCTCAGAGCGCTCTGGAGCAGCGCATTGAGATGGCCAAGCCATTGGAAGGGGAAGTGGTGATGGTCCTCGGACAGGCATTGATGGAAGGTTGCTTACCCTTGACCTCCTTGGTAGGACGGCTGGCGGCGTCGAGGACGGGACCCTCCCACTCGATGTCGAAGTAACTGCAGGGACGATGAGCATGGCGTCATTGAGAGAGCTTGCAATGGCCTCGACGAGAAGCCATCGCAAGGCACAAAGCGGAGGAGGAGAGGACTTACACCTGAGGACCCGGCATGATGTTGGATGCTGAGAAGAATCTGACGGAGTTCTTGGTGGTAGATGCAGACGGAAGAGTTGCACAGAGAGGTTTGATGAAGGTGGAAGGTCGAGAAAAGGGCGAGGGTGAAACGGAGAAGCAGGCGAGGTTATGGCGGGGTAGGAGGGGTCGCAAAAGGGTTGGTCTCATTTTTTCAACAGCTGGGTGGAGGGGTTTATTGTTAGCGGCAGGAGCTCACCCACTGCGGATGCCGGGAGGGCGAATAGGAGGTTGGGAACAATGGGAGAGGGGGCGACGAAGAGGGGGGGATCGAGTCACGTGAAGTCAGCTCTTGCAGAGGTACGCGGGAAGGCACTCGCGGACTACGGCGTGAGTCGGTGCGGCGGCAGGTACCTCTGGCAGCCCTCGGACCAAGGCAGGGACGATGGCAACCAGGGAGGGGACTGAGGGTAGGTACCTGTGCCTTCTACGCACATCTCCCTTTGCTGGGTGACAGATGTACACTCCACTTGGGTCCGACCTTGACGTTTGACGTTCTGACGGGGGGAAGGGACTTGGCAGCGGCGGCGGGGGAGGGAACGGACGGGCGAAAAAAGGACAGACAAGACCGGGAAAGAGCGAGGGGCAGTCTCTAGTCTCTAGACCAGCCCGGGCAGGCGCAGTCCTCATCAGTCCGTCTGTCTGGGCTGCTGCGCTTGCCTCAGCTCCTGCCGCGCAAGCAAGCAAGAGCGAGCAAGCGTATTGGGGGCGATGACTTCATCAGGACGGCACCCCTCATTGCCCGATTGGGAATAGCCGAGAGAGCAAAACGGAAAGGAAAAAAGGCCAGAGCTCAACCATTCCTGCCTCGTGCCTCGTCGGCCGGCCAGCAGTCGGCAACAACAGGAATCTCAAGCCCGAACCATTGAGGATTGATACGGATGCGAGGAAGGTATCCGTACTGGTCGAGCATACCTGCTGCCGACGAACCTGCGCCGGCGGAATGGCACGGCTAGGCCGCAAGCTGCCACCTTGGCACCGGTACCTGACCAACCTCGCCGCAGCTCAACAATGAGGCAAATACCTCCGAGCAGGGCGGCGGCAAATCACCCAGGCCTGCCATTGAGAGGACAACAAGACCCCGGCTCGGGCAGGAGGAGAGCAGAACGAGAATGCACGTCAAAAACCCGCGAGGGCGACGCCCATTGGAGCGACAGCAAGGAGAGGGACCCAAGACAACCAGAGACGACGACAGCGACGACCAAGTCACCGTCCCCCACTGGCCCACGTTGCCCTGGACACAACCTTCACAGGGACTTCGGAAGCCCGTGGAATCTTGGGTGCTGGGAAGCGGGGGGGTGCGTGGTGTGTGGCATGGAGGGCATGGAGGGCATGGCACAGCAGCAGCAGCGGTGGACATGGCCGGGCGAGACAGGCAACGGGATAGGACAGGAGGAGCCGAGCCGGGACGCACTGCATCGGCATCGATGGCGAGGTTCCTGTCCGAGGCTGAAGGTGTCCTGCCCGTCACCGCCGTTTGGCGCTGGAGCTATCCAAGCTGGCCGACAGCTTAGCTACCTAGCTACCTCGAGTAGCTTCAGCCTGGGTCGAACTCGCTCGCCACAAGACCAAGCTGCAGGAAGGTCCGGGCAAAGCCACAGCTTTGGGCCTGGCACTTCGACAGACTTGACTTGCATGCGAGCCGCCCTAGCCGTATGGCCGTCTGCTGCTGGTGCTGCTGATGCTCTGGGATATGTGGGAATGGGGAAGGCTGGGTTGGGGACGCACGTGGAAACAGAAGAAAACAAGAAGAACAGTATCGACAAAAAGAACCAGTCCACGTACCTCAAGGAGCAGGACTACACGGGGAAAAGTAATGGTACAGAGGACGAAGATGAAGAGTGATGATGTTACACACGGTGGCCGGAGTTGATGAGGAAAAGGAGTCTTGCTGGCTGTCTCGCGATTCAGAAAAAAGTTTTGGTGAGGTGACCTCCAGGTCCGAGCAGGGAGCAGCGGCACGGCGCGGCACGGCAACCTGAGGAACGAGGAAGAAACTACGGCGCTACGCAACGCTAGGTAGGTACTCGCCGGAGCACGGGCTCATCCCCCCAGCCGATTTGGAGGAGCTCCAATTGAAGGGAACCAGCAGCTACAGGCTACAGATGCCGACTGGAGGCGCATGCACACAGTTTGGGGCGTCCAACTCTGAATTGAGCAGTCAATGCCGCTGTCAGGGACAGAAAAGCCTGTCAGTCAGATGCTGAAACCTAATTGATCAAAAAGAACCAGTTGTCTCCTCGTTGAGACCGTTTTGTTCCGGGGAGAAACAACAGCTGTTCCATGCTTCTACGGTGTATTCAGCTCTGCCTTCTTACCTTACGCCTCAGGTTGACTGAGGTAGGTACTTGGATACCTACCGGGAAGCTTCAATGTCTTCCAGCTGACTAAGAATACTACCAGAAGGTAGCACTTAGTCAGTTCACCTTCACACAACCGTCACGTGATGATGCTCCCCTCTCCACCTCTCCTTCCTCAGCGCGAGCCAATCTCGCCTTGGGGGAATGAAGGTACGTACCCCCCTGCTGCCGCGCCGCCCGAGGCCGAACCTCTGAGCCTGAAAGTTCCAGGGTGGCCAGCTAGCTACGCATCTCTTTGAAACGTCGACAAAGGAGCCAAAGGGGAATCATCTTCGCCCTCACGAGCGCCGTCCATCTTCCCATCTGCCGCCATCGTCTTTCCGCCCGTTTGATTCTGAACCGACCGCCACCATGGATTGGAACCAGCTCAAAGATTCCGTCTCGAACCTGACGCTGTACGACGTCAAGGCCGGAGTTCGGAAGGTCCAAAATGGTAAAGACCAGGTAGCCAGTTCGCGATGCCCAACGACATCCTGCTGACCGCCCCTAGCTGTCATGAACTACACCGAGATGGAGGCCAAGGTTCGTCCATCCATCTGATGGCCGCCCCAGACGTCCGTCCTCTGACAATCGCAGGTTCGCGAGGCCACCAACAACGAACCCTGGGGCGCGTCCTCTTCGCTGATGCAGGAGATCGCCAACGGCACCTTCAACTAGTACTTCTCCCCAGCCAGACCCGACCGGCTGCCAATGCTGACGTCCTCCAAGCGCGAACCTCAACGAGATCATGCCCATGATCTACCGCCGATTCACAGAAAAGTCCGCCGAGGAATGGCGACAGATCTACAAGGCCCTCCAGCTCCTCGAGTTCCTCATCAAGCACGGCTCCGAGCGCGTCATCGACGATGCCCGCGGTCACATCACACTCCTCAAGATGCTGCGCCAGTTCCACTTCATCGACCAGAACGGCAAGGACCAGGGCGTCAACGTGCGCAACCGCGCCAAGGAGCTGGCCGAGCTCCTCGGCGACGTCGAGCGGATCCGCTCCGAGCGCAAGAAGGCGAGGGCGACCAAGAACAAGTACACGGGTGTCGAGGGCGGCATGGGTCTCGGCGGCGGCTTCTCCAGCGGCGGCGGCAGCGGCAGCCGTTATGGCGGCTTCGGCAGCGAGACCGGTGGCTACGGCGGCTACTCGGGTGGCGTCTACGGCGACGGTGGCGGCTTTGGCGGGGAGGAGGGCAACGACTTCTCGAGGACGCAGGCACACAACGACAAGTTTGAGGAGTACGACGAGTTCGACGAGGGCAGCAGGCCAGCCGCCAGCTCTTCGGCGTCTCGGTCCAAGAGACCCGAGCGTGCTGCGGCGGCGCCCAAGGCCGAGCCGCCCAAGAAGAAGGAGCCCGAGGTCGACCTCTTCTCCTTCGACGACCCCGCCCCTTCCTCCGTGCCCGCGCCGGCCGTCGCGCCGACCTCCAGCGCCTCCGGCTCCGGCTTCGCCCCTCTTTCTGCTGCCCCGGCGGCCGCCAACGACGACGACGAGTTCGACGACTTCCAGTCCGCCACGCCCGCCACTACCTCTGCACCAGCGGCCACCCCCCTGTCCCGTCCCGTCATGACCTCGTCCGCCAACTCTGCCACGACCTTCGCCGCCCCGCAGCCCGTGTCGGCGCCGCAACAGGCCAACCTCGGCAACATGGTCAGCATGTCCTCCATGTCCCCGGCCCCCAGCGGCCCCAACTACTCGGCATTCAGCGCGCCGGCGATGGCGTCGCCCGCGTCGCAGGCACCCCAGCCGAGCGGCTACCAGCCCTCGGGGCCCAACTACTTTGGCTCCGTCCAGTCGCCTCCCGCCCAAGCTGCTGGCGGCTCTTTCGGCGGTGCTTCCGGCGGCATGGCGGCGTCGAAGCCCGCGGCGGCCAAGCCTGCGGCAGCCGGAGGCGATGCCTTTGGCGCGCTGTGGTCCCAAGCCAGCGTTGGTGTCAAGAAGACGAGCACGCCCACGGCCGGGCCTGCCATGGGACAGCTCGTCAAGGAGAAGAGCAGCGCGGGCATCTGGGGAGCTCCGGCCGCCGCGTCTCCGGCGCCGAAGCCTGCTGGATCGTCCTCCGGGGGCAACCACGGCTTGGACGACCTGCTCGGTTGAGAGTAGAACGAAGACAAGGGGGACAAACAAGGACGAGGACCTCCATGCCGTCGCTCGGGGCCGCTAGAGAAGAGAGGGAAGCCCGGGCGAGGGCGAGGAGGCGAGGGGGTGCTGGTCGGCTGCTAGACAGGGCGTATCGGCGCGCAAAAGACTGCCACACATGAACCATCTAACTGAAATTTCAAGCGAAACCACACACACATTTTGATAAGCCATGCTTTCTGTTGAGGAGTCGTGCAAATGTGACATCACAAATGCCCATCCACGTCTAACGCGTCTGCCAGATAAGACCCTGCGCCTGGTTACGAACCACGCATGACGATTGCAGGACTGCTCACAGCCCTCTGCGGCCGGCGAGGCGGCCTTCATGCGCTCGCAGTGGGACGACGATCAGAGAGTCCAGACCTCGTCGACCTTCAAGTCTCCGTGAACCGCCAAGCCGATCCAGAGGACCACCGACCTCTGCCGGACCAGGCATCCGCCGTCCCGCGGTGGTTGAGGCTCAACGCAGGGTCGCAGCTAGCCACCGGTCGGAATTCCACCCATGTCCCAGGGCCTTGATACGAAGGAGCGTCTGGCGAGGTCGTTGGGCCAGCAGCCGCCGGGCCTGGTTTCAGGTGCTCCGCTCGATCGCGATGGGAGGGTTTGCACGAACAGGCGCCTCAGCCTCTAGGCCGCGCCTGCGGTCTTGGAGGGTTCGTGTGTTAAGGTGAACGACGGCGATGACTCTTGAACTCCACCGGGGTCTGGAGGTATGGCCGCCGAGGTGCGTGTAGATCCAATCAAGCCCCGGCCCAGCGCTGGACGAAACAGCCGCCGCTGGCCGGGGGCCCGCGGGAAGAGGTCATTGGGTGCGTCTAATTTCCACGACGGCCTTTAATCTTGTTCTCGGGAGACGTACATGCCATGTACACTCGCAGGCTCTGGTGTTAACCGCGTCGCTTGTCGTGGCCCCGGGAGAATTGCCAATGGGAGGCCGGGGAAGATGGCCCCACTCTGCTGCGTTAAGCGCCGCGCCGGGATGTGGGTACCTAGACATGTAGCTAAACCCGACCCCCGGTCCGGCGGCCGGTGATTGGATCTTCGCCGGCGGCTCTTCATACCTGCGCTAGGCCGCGGGTGCATGGGACGAGGGACGAACCACGACAGACCACAGGCCTTTGGAGCATGTGGTGTAGACCATGTAATGTATGCAGGTGCGCGGGACAGCGTTGCCGGGAAGTCCAGGCCCAGAACGCGGGTGCTGGAATTAGCAACAAACAACAACAACTTACGCCAGGCTTGCAGGCAAAGGCTTGCTTGGCCTAGGCATCGAGTGATGTAGTGCGTAGAGATCAGTAAATGGATTGATTGTATAAAGAACCCTCGCCGGTTCGTCTCGAGAACCTCTCTCTTTCCTTTCATCATCATCAAACAAACACAAGTCTACAACTGAATTCCAATCTCTTTTTTTTTTTCTTTTTTCCTCTCTCTTTATTTCCTTGACTGTCTTTCCTAGGGTCCAGTTTCCTATCTCAGTCTTTCAGGTCTCTCTCAGTCTCTCTCGTCTCTATCCCTCGGTTCCGGTCTTGAACGTTTTCCCTTCTATCAGTCACTCGAGGTCAACGAACACAACGAAACGAAACGAAACCACGATCGACGGATATCTTTCTCTACGCAAAACGAAATCTCTCATTCAATCATCTCATCTAGAAGCAAAAGTCGCAACGAAGCGACATCCTCCCAAAATTCCTTCCTACGCCGCCGCCTGCATCCCCTTCCCGCCCCGGCGCTTCCCCGTCCGCACGGCGCTCCACCACGACACCCCGCGCCCGAGGCTCTCCCTCGTCACCCCCGCCTCCCTCGCCAAGATGCCCTCCTCCTCCTCGGCCCCGCGCCTCGGCGCCCTCGGGCACGCCTTCACCGCCGTGCGCGCGATGCAGTTCGCCTCGCTGATCGCCATCATCGGCATGACGGCCAACTTCATCTCCGAGATCAACGGCGCCGACGCCTCGCCGCCGCAGGTCCTCGTCGGGACGCTCGTCATCGTAGGCCCCAACCCTCCCTCTCTTCTCTCACCCTTTCCAGATGCTAACGGAGACAAAAAGTCCTGCATCGCCACGCTCTACATCGTCCTGAGCTACATCCTCTACTACGACTCCCTCCTCCCGCTCCTCGTCGCCGCCGCCGCCGACACCCTCCTCCTGGTGGCGGTCATCGTCGTGGCCTGCCTGCTCGGCAAGCCGCTCTCCCACCTCACCTGCGAGGCGCTGCCCAGGTCCGGCAGCACCGCGGCCTTCATGGCCTCCGTCACGGCCAACGTCACAAACAGCTCCACGCTGAGCTACCTCGTCTGGGTCGGCGCGCACCAGCGCACGTGCTACGCCGTCAAGGCCGTCTGGGGCCTCTCCGTCGCGCTGTGCGTGCTCTTCGCCTCCAGCGCTGTTGTTGCCGCGTGCCTCTGGCGCCGGGCCAAGGTCGTCCGCCCCGCGCCGGTCAAGGACATTGAGGGTTGAAGGTGCGCCCGTGGGGGGTATCCCGGCGCCGGGTATGCTTGTCCCTCTTCTTCGCAGGGGAGGAACAAGAGCCTGGGCACCGCGGTGCTGGCGAGGGAGAAGCGGTGGGACAGCAGCAGCGACTCGGACTCCGACGCTGCCGCTCCGTCCGTCTCCTCCCAGCAGAGGCCGTGGTTCCCGCCGCCCCCCACGGCGTGCGCGTCGACGACGCGCAAGAAGCGCGTCGAGATCGTCCAGGCGCCCGCGCTGCCGGTGCAGCCGCTCCCCGTGCTGCCGCAGATGGTGGTCACGCCGGCGCCCGCTCCGCCGGCGCCGACCCCTAAGGAAGAGGTCGAGCACCTCGTGCACCGGAAGCCCCTCGCCAGGGGCAAGTCGAGGCGCAAGACGATCATGGAGTTCATCGACGGGTGGTGGGACCTGGGGCTGCTGGAGCAGCAGAAGAGGCAGGCTGCTGCTGCCGCCTCGAAGAAGGCCCAGGTTTGAAAAGGGGGTTTTCGTCGGGAAGGGTTGTTGAGCTCTGCTGGTAATAGAGATTGGTCCTTTGGGTAATGTCTACTGGGTAGATAGGGATTGGTGGTTCTCCTTTTCGGCGTTTCAGGGACAATCGGGCTCGATGCCCGTCAAGTTAATAAAATTGAAAAATAACCGGAGAAAAATGTTGCTCTCTCTCTGTTCCTGTGAGATCCCCCTACCGAACCAAACGCCAAACACAATGGGTATATAATCATTTCACTCCCGCCACAAAAATGCCCCTCTCAGGTCAACAGCACAGGGTGCCCCATGATCTTGAAGCAGGCCGCCAGGTCCCACGTCTCGTCCATCGCCTCCCTCCGCGCCCACACGTTCTCCATGACGCCCAGCGCGGCGCGGATCGACCCGAACACCTCGAGCGCGCCCATCCGGCCGACCATCTCGCGGAACATGTGCTCCTGCAGCGGCGTGGCCAGGCACCCGATGACGCAGAACGGCCACACGACGGTGCGCAGGCACACGGGGCTGTGCAGCGAGTCCAGCAGCGCGATCGTCTCGCGCACGCTGCCCGCCGTCTCGGGGCACGAGGGCTGCCACCCGGACACGACGGTGGACAGGTACGCCAGCGCGGCGTGCGCCCAGATCTTGGTGTGCACGCGCGACGCCTCGACCGTGTCGCGCGTCTGCTCGGACTGGTAGAGAGTCAAGGGGTCAGGAGGGAGGCGCGTCGTGTCGACGTGCGTCGGGTGCGGCGGCGGGAGGACCTGCTCGTCGCCCGCGGTGAAGCACTGCGCCGCGCGGCACGAGACGTCGTTGGACGTGCCCATGAGCTGCGGGCACTGGTTCTCGATGCAGGCGATGCCCTCGCGCAGGGCGAGCTCGAGGCACGCGGCGCGGGAGACGAGGTGCGTGACGGAGAGGGACCCCGCGCGGCGGTTCTCCTTCTTCCAGGCGTCGAGGGCGGCGATCTCGCCGATGAGCCGGAGGACCCAGCTCTGGCAGCCGAAGTACTCCTCGAGGCGCAGCCGGGGCTCGACCTCGAGGCACGCGGCGTCCTCGCGGCGCGGGCTGAGGAGGTGGTGGTGGTAGCCCTGCAGCCTGGGCGGGCGCTCGAGGGAGGTGGCGGAGATGATGTCGAAGTAGAGCAGCGCGGCGGTGAAGAAGCGCAGCGCGGCCTGGTCGGAGGACCACGGCTTGTGCGAACCCGGAGGGAAGTGGACGCCCTGGAGCAGCGGGATGGCCATCTGGTGCATCGTGGGGTCCCAGTCGTCCGGGCGGAGGAGGATCTGCTGGAAGACGACGGTGGCGGCGTCGAGGTGCATCTGCCAGTGGTCGTTGGAGGCGAGGGTGACGTCGAAGACGAGCAGCTGGACGATGCTCTCGAGCACGCGGCAGCTCTGGGTGAGGCGCCGCTGGACGTCGCCGGCCTCGTCGATGGCGGCCATGTCGGCGCGGAGCTCCCTGAGGGCGAGGTCGAGCTGGTGCTGCAGGTTGGCGACGCTGCGGATGCGGCAGGGGGTGTGCTCGACCTGGGCGCCGTTGAGGACGACGCCGAAGAAGTGCGAGGAGAGGGACAGGGCGGTGTGGTAGAGGGCCTTGTTGTGGTTGAGGACGTTGAGGAGCCAGCCGCGGCCGCCCTCGAGGAGGGCGGGCTTGTAGAAGGGGAAGAGGAAGGGGAAGACGTAGTCGAGGTAGATCATGATGAAGCCGAGGTTGGAGTCGTCGGGGAACGGCATGGTGGGGTCGACGTCCGGGGCCGCCGGGCTCGGGTGGCTGTGGCTGGCCGCCGCGCTCCAGTCCGGGTTCGGCGGTGACTGGGCCGGACCCGGGGCGATCTCGTGGATGGACGACTTGACGGCGTCCAGCTGGAACGCCGGGCTCGACGTATCCCCGGGGGTGTCGTGGACGGTAGACGGACTGGTAGAGTTGGTCTCTTTCGACGAGCCTCCGTCGGCGCTCAGCGCGGGTACGGGCGGGATGTGCTCGCCATCCGAGTCGTCCTGCCCGTGATGGCCATGGCGGTGATGATGCTGCTGACCCTGCTGCCCTTGACCGTCGACATCCAGGCTCTGCAGGTACTTCCTCTCGCGGCGGTTGTTGGCCTGGATCTTGACGAGCTTCTTCAGGTGGTCGGCCATCTCCTTCTGGCGCTCGCCGCCGTCCATCCAGTCGGGCTTCGCATCGCTGTAGTGGCAGGTGATCTCGAGCGAGGCGCACCCCTCGCAGACGGGGCGGGCCTCGTCGCACTTCTTGCGGCGCAGGCGGCACGTCCAGCAGCCCTCGGAGGAGCGAATCTTTGCCGAGGACGACATGGACGACTTGAAGCGCGACCGGAGGCTGGTGAGCGACCCGGAAGCGGAGGGTTCCCTATGGCGGGAGAACATGATGGGTGAGATATACGCGCGCGGGGGGTCCGCGCAGCTGGTCTGGGGGAAGAGATTGCGGTTCGATTCGATGGTGTGTGGGTTTACTCGCGCGCGCGAATTGTCATTTGAAAAAGCTGTACGAGGCTGCGATGTCTCTGGACCGCGCGGCTCACTCCATTCGCAGCAGTGAAAGGATGAGTGAGTGAGTTCGGAGGTGTCCGTAAGCCGTAAGGGGGGAGGCTTACACTGTGAGAACCCATGGATTTGTAATCCACTAATGGGTGGGGCATCTGGTCGTATGCAGATCACTATTGGTGGGGAGGTTGCAGGGCAAAATTAAGGACGGATGCGACGCTACAGGGAAAACTTCAGATGATACGTCGAGCCGGTGGGTTCTGCCCCACTAGTCACCCCACCTGCCACAGACCACCAATTGCAGGAATTTTGCCCCTTTTTTTCCCATCCGACGCCCATCTGATTCGATAAGCGACGGTAAAGAGATCCACCGACCAACCACTCACTCACTCACTGATGTACTTCTCACTCACATTCATATTGAAACACCACTCATAGTATGCCATGAGTGAGCGACAGCTGTCAGACCGTTTCATCGCGACATGTCGTTATCGTCTTTAGAGCATAAAGATGATCGACAAACATTGTCGCTCGATAATGGGCCAAGAAAACCCCGCAGCCCTCTCACAGATGTGACACAGGACGCGTACTTGGATGAGTCTCTACTAAAGTCAATCACAGGCCACTGAGAATCTCAAACATAAACACTACCAAGTCTTGTGAACCGTTTCGTTTGGGACATCTTATTCATCACCCCCTCTTCTAGTATTCAATACCCCCCTATGTGGCTTGGCTATCTAATTATCGGCCTCCCCTTTCACTATATAACGATGATGGACGACGACGACGACGATGATGGACGACGACGACGACGACGACGACGACGACGACGATGACGGATGACGACGACGACGACGACGACAACAAACGCCTAGCTACATAGTTGTGGCTAGAGGGGGTGTTGGATACTAGAGGAGGGGGTGCCGAATAAGATATCCCTTTCGTTTCATTCATCTTCTCTCTTGAAGCAGGCCACGCGGCCTTCGCTCTCTCACTGACCCCAGCTACCAGCAACTTCGTCTCCCTCACGAAAGCTCAACCCACCAAGATCGATCTCTTCCTCCCGCCTTCTAAACGCAATTCTCGAAGCCGGGTCGATAATAGTCCTAGCCCCTACCGCCAACGGCTTAAACCCACCGCCTGCCGCTCTCCAGTCGTACTTCAACAACAAGTGACACAGCGCGACCTTCATCTCGTGCGCCGCAAAGAACCGCCCCGGGCACGCCGCCGCCCCATACCCGAACCCGAGGTGCTCCGGCGTCGTGCTGATGAACTGCCCCCTGGCCTCGCCGCCAGGCTGCTCGCGCATCTTGACGAACCGGTAGATGTCGAAGGTGTCCGCGTCGGGGTAGACTTTCGGGTCGAGCATGTGGTAGCAGTGGACGTACGTGTGCTCTCCCTTCCGGATGAGATTGCCGTCGGGGAGGTTGTAGTCCTGGAGGGCGACGCGGCGTAGGGTGACTATAACTGATCAGCAGCTTTACGAGACTTATTGCTGCCACGAGAGGCTTACGCATCTCCGGTAGCGCGAATCGCTGCGTCTCCTTTATCGCGCTGTCGAGCATCTTCATGTGATACAGCCCCGTCTTGCTCATCCCATGAACCCGCAGCACATCGATCATTTCCTTTCGCAAGACCTCCACACATTCCGAGCGCTCAGCCAGTACCGACAGCACCCTCCCCAGCAGGTCGTACGTGGTGTGAATCGCCACGAAGCTGAGCTGCAGCTGGAACGCGACGGGGTCGAACGGTATCCCCTTGGCCTCCTTCTCCGCCCACTCGATCGCGTCGTCGAACACAGGTTCCTTGTCGCCGGCTGCCCGCGCCGCCGCCTTCAGCCGGGACCGCCGCTCGAGGACGGGGAGCAGGACGGCGCGGCACTCGGCCAGGAGCGCGCGCGTCCGGCGGCAGGACGGGTCGAGCACGTTCGCGAGGCGCCGGAGGCCGACAGGCAGGAGGTTCAGCCTCGCGGCGGCCCCGAAGGCGGTGATTGTGGAGTCCTGACTGGCTCTGAGCCAGGCCTCGTCGCGGCACAGGTCGGGGCCGAGGAAGACGCGCGAGGAGAGCCGGGCGACGACGTCCAGAACGGCGTCTTTGACGTAGACCTCTCGCCATTCTTAAGCAAATTAGTAACTGGATCAACAGAGGGGGTAAACAAGTGTTACCAGGGCAGCTTCCAAAGGCCTTCTCCGCGGCGAAAGCGGCCTCTGCTGACAGGGGCTCGGTGGTCACATCTGGTTCGTCGTCAGTTAAGCATGTACCCGTGGTCTTCGACTGCACCTGCAGGCAACTCTCAACTCACTCAGATGCTGGGTCAGCTGCTTCCTCGCGACGGCCTGCAGCACGTGCGCCGGGTGCTCGATGAGCCCAAATAGCTCGAAACCCGGAATTTGCGAGTGGAACTCCTTCTCCCCCGTAAGCTCCATGGGCACTTGACATCGCCCAAATATCTACAGGAACGTACCGTCGCCATGGCCCTCCCGAGGCTCATGGTAGTAGTGAGCCGGTGGCTCGGGATGAAGTCTGGCGGTAGGATCGTCGCCTCGCTGATGGCCGTGGTGATTCGGAATGGCACGCCCTCGTGCTTATCTTTTTCCTCACGCAGAATGTCGATGCCGGTTTCGAGGAAGGCGATGCGTTTACGCGTCTGGTGGACGGATCTTGATATCCATAGCAGGGTCAGGAAAAGGGAGGCAGATGCCAGGTACAGCGCGAAGGTGTTCTCCCTCCAAGTGGAGATGTGAGCCATGCTGGGAGCCATTTCGGACGTGGTAGCTATGTTTCACCTGTGGAAATGATGACAAGAGAATGGAGGTTGTTGCCACGGATTCTTTGAGTATATATATCGACACATAGGCAGTCTACTACGTTTGCGACCTGCTGGAACATACTTTATGACGCCCAATACCTCTTCAGCTCCCCCCCCTTTCAAGTCATACCACGGGCACACTAAGATATCGCGCTGCATGATGGCCTCCATCTGCCGATTCCGCAAGACGCCGCCCGATTTGCGGGATCGGGCTGCTCGGCGACCTGGTTTTGCGAGCGCCTCGCTCAGTAGAACTAAGCGAGGCTCGCGTCGGCAGCAAAACACGGAGCGAGGCGATCGCAAAGTTAGAATCTCGGCTCTAGCCTTTCGGCGTGCCCTACCCTTCGCTTCCGGGAACTGGGAGAACCTCCAAAGCTTGATGTGATGGGGTCATCTTTCGCCGCCTGCCCACGGGTCGTCGGTTTGGTTCGAAGCGATGAACCTCCATACTCTTCGGGCTGGATTGCTCTTGAAGGATTGTCGGGGCAGTTGTTTCCGTCTTGATTACTCATAATAGGACGCTGCGGCCGGAGTAGACATGGGACCGGCAGTTCCGGCCGAAAAGCAAATGCTCTAAACGTCTAAAACCAGCCAATGAACGTATTTACAACGTACACACGGTCGTCAGGCGGCCCGTACTCTCCCACGAAGCTGGTCTACTTCAGTTAAATACTTGGGTTGACTTTGTAAACGTTAATCCAAGTTGTCCTTGCTGTTTGGATGCGTGCCTGGGGCAGCCTGTGTAGCCCTGCTAGGCGCTCACGCCGAAGGGACGGGGGCAGGGTTGGCCACTATAACACTTAGGTAAAAGAGGTCCGCCAAGGACTGTGTGGTGGCTGTGGTTGAGGTCGCGGAGGAGGAGGTGCTTGGAATTATTGGAGAGGACGTTGTCGAGCCCCGGCTTGATGTAGCGGACGAGGCGGATAGGGTCGTTGATGACTGACTTGAAGAGGCAGCCGATGATCCTGTAGAACTAGACGCTTGAGATCCCGTGGAACTAGACCCCTGGGACGATACACTACTGGACGTGGACTGCGAGCTGGTACTGCTCGTTGCCGAGCCAGTAGTAGATATTGATGTGCTGGTGGCGGAGGCCCCCGAGCTCGAGGACGTCGAGGACGTCGATGACAGACGCGTCGTCGAAGAAGAGCTAGAACTGGGGCTCAAACTGCTGGAAGGTGCGGGGCCAGTGCTCGAAGAGGTACTGGTTGCGGTGCTACTCGTGGATGGGGCGGTGGTTGTGCTTGACGTGCTGATAGTGGATCCAGTGCTCGATGTCGACGAGGAAGAGGGCGAGGAGAAAGTCGAGCTGGAAGTGGTCGAGGGCGTTGAGATGGTGCTCGAGATGCTTGACGAGGTTGACGAGTCGGTGGGCGAGGCTGTGCTCGACTGACTGCTGCTCGACTGACTGCTGCTCGACTGACTGCTGCTCGACTGACTGCTGCTCGACGAACTGGACGAAGTGCTGCTTGACGAACTCGACGAACTGCTGCTCGACTGGCTACTGCTGGACGAGCTACTGCTGGATGAGCTACTGCTACTGCTCGTCGTGGTGGTGGCAGGCGGCGGCGCCACAGCATATATATTATAGCTGTCCCCGTTGGGCGGCGACCCACCGCACCGAGCAGCGGAGCCGGCGGACTCCCCAGGGCAGAGGGAGGTGCAGAACCGCTCGTCGAAATCGGGCCCGAACGAGACGGTGTTTTCGTCAACGCCCGCCAGGCTGCAGTAGCACGAAAACGAGTACAGGGCGGCCAGCCTCCTGCCCCGCGCGAGGCATATGTCCTGGCAGGATGCCGGGCTGTTGGAAGTGTCGAAATTGTCGCTGAAGAAAAGATCGATGTCGGAGATCTGGTTGCAGCCGATGTAGGTCGCGCCGGGGATGGCGAAGCCGGCCTGGGCCGAGGCGCGGAGGGCCAGGGCCGCGAGGACCAGGGCGCTGGCTCTGAGGTGCATCTTTCCGGGGAGGGTTGGGAGAGGAGGGAGGCGCCGGTGTGGGAAGACGGACGAGGGCGGGAAGGGGGAGGAAACTCGGCAGAGCGGGAAGGTTTCTTCAGGTCAAGGGGAGGAGGCTTTTTAAATGGAGGTCACGGCTTGCTGTCAATGCCTCTGGGTTCTGCTCTTGTTGTTTGCCTGGTCTCATGTCCGGCATTCCAGCTTAGTGAGGTGGAGGAATGTTGGGTGATTATACCGTCGTGCTGCATTCCTGCGACTAAGACGGAGAAAGCTGAATTCAACAGCACCCCTACGACTAGGTACCGTCTCACCCACGCCCACTTCGAATGAACTTGCTGTCACCCCGGTTGAGCATCAATATGATACGTGCGTCCGCGTCGTCAGTGATAAAAGATTCCCACAAGGCCACAAGAGGCTATACCAACTATGAACTGCTTAACGGACTGGGCCATAGTAGGTATGACCATACAGACGTATTGAATCACTTTGAGAATGAATAGAGTTTCTCCAAGCCTGATGAAGTCTAGAACCGTTCCTTTGGTGGCCATTGTCCTGCCTCGACCAGTGACATGACATTATCAATCTGCTTTGTCAAGTACCCTGCAGAAAATGGATCTTCCACCTCGTCATCTCTGGAATCCCGATCCTGATGCTCGTCCTCAGAGCTTTCAAAATACATAACAACACCTATCTCTCTCATTGCTTTGCGTTCCTCCAACCACAAAGCTTCTCTCTCTTCCGACAATCTCTCCATCACCTTTTGCATTTTAACTTTCCATTCGTTTTGTAGAAAAACAGACAAAGAACATCCAGAACGCCTCAGTGTCTCTAAATGGTCGGCGACAAGTTTCTCTAGCAGGCTGAGTGTTGCTGAGTCCTCGTCCCATATTTCTTCCCTGTCGTCCTCCTCAACTTTGGCACACCCTCTGTTGCAACATGTGTGACGAAGGTTCAAGGCCTCGAAAGTTGCTATCCGAAGAATCGTCAGTTCCATGTCAGGGGTAAACCCCAATTCCCTCTCAAACCTCGATAGGTCGCAGAGCCTTTTCGGATGATCCCGAAAGTTGTAGCCTTTCCACAACATGGTTAACGGGCGACAGCCGCCGGACGAGCAGCTGCAGCAACAGGAGTCTGCGCTAAGGAAGAAAACCGAGCTTTTTAAGAAATGTTTCATCGCTAATGATATAAGCGACTCAAATTTCGAGCCTATTTCATGTGCGACGGTATATCCCAAAACTCGACTTGGCAACTGCGCAAACGGGTCAGCTCCGTGATCCAGAAGCCAAGAAACGAGCCCCAGGTGCAGTTCTAGTTGAAGAACCCCAAGCATCAACGGGGTGATGCCGCCTGAAGTTTTGGAATCAATCTCTTCGAAACCGTTCGCATAAAGGCTGCCGGCTAGCGAAGCTATATTGTTGGCCATTGATGTGGTCAACTGAATATGGGCCAGGAAATGATAGATAGAGAGTGGTGTCTTATTATCAACCTCGGTGTGATAAAACAGATACCGGTTGTATGACATGCGACCTGAAAGCTTTGCGCATGTGAGCAGCTCAGAAGGGACATCGACGTTGCGGCGCCCGAGCTTGTGGATTACCGTTGACGTTTGAAGGTCAAGAACCACAGACTTGGAAATGCCTAGCTGGTCGATCTCTTCAGGAGCAAGGCGTATCAGAGCGAGTTCTCTCAGCTGACAACGTCTGGTCTTGAGATGGAAAACGAATGTTTCCCGACACCTGGTACTGCCGTTCAGTAAATCATACATCAACGCTTCGTTGATGTTGATCCGGCATTGGTTCTTCAAAAGTAGGCTAGTTGGCTCATCGCAAAAACATGATGTTGAGCATCTTACTCGCCGAGACGGTTCTCGGCACAGTTTTGTGCTCTGATAAATAGCGCACTCAAGGAGCTGAGTGGAGTGTCGATCATGAGTTCGCAGGATGGAGTGTCCGTGGCGGCTCAAAACCAGCCTCAGCGCCTCAATCCAAAATGTCAATTGTTGCAATGCCGTAAAGCCGAAGATGTCCGATTCCGACCAATCCAAATCTGTACTTTGGTCAAGAAGGCTAATAAGGGATCTCATGTTCCTTTCTTCAATGATGGTATGGAGGGAGCTGTCAAACCCTGCGAAAAGGCAAAGTTAGCGTCGACCTTCAAAAGTCGCCAGAACCCTCATAAAAGCGGTCAATGATCCCCAAAACAAGACGGTACTTGCATCTGGTCGTTTTTGGGAGGAAGCTATTGTGAGGGTGGACGTTTTTATCGAGTATTGATAGGCGGATCCCAAATTCGAGAGGTCGACCTTTTGGCGTAACTTCTTCCAGAGCATAATCTCCAGGCCATAATACCCTTAACATTCTCCGATGTAGATGATGGTCACCAGAAGGAAAGTGGAGAAACTCATGCAATGGTAGAGTCTGACTGTCACTGCGCAGAAGTCCAATTGTAAGTATGATTACCTCCAAATACAGGTACACAAAGACCGTACTCACGTTGTGTTCGACGAAAAGCAGTTCGGTACTCCTGCAGCGATGAGAAACTTGGTAAGAGGAAGAATTTCAGGATTTTGAGGGAGGTTGAAAGCCACTCTGTGCAAAAGGGTCTTCCCTCCCTCATCAAGATCAAAAGGCGATGCCTTCTTCTGTGTGAACAGCCACTGAAGAGACTTCAGTGTTCTGTCCAAGACCTCACCATTGAAGCGTTTCTGGCGTGTGGACCAGATTTGTATAACCTTGAAGGCAGGGGAGTTGGGGTGCGTCGGCCGATACTTGAAATGTTCTGGTGACATCCCATAGCCTCCCGCTCCGGTCGAAGAAACCAATGTAATAGTGATTGCCGTTGAAAGTATCCACCGAAAGACGTTTGTCGACAAACCCAGTGACCAGAAGCTCTGTTCGTCGTTCCAGGCGGCATGTGGACAACCAGGGGCGTGAGCCCATGGCGTGACCGCTCCTTGGGTGAGGAATACTGGGCCAAGGTTGCGGGTCGTCTTTTTGAGACGTCGTCGTGGACTGCAACGACACTCGAGAAGCTGCGCATAGATTCCGATGGTGGAATAAGAGTTGTCATCTCCATCTGCGAGGAGGTTTACAGATTGGTTTGGAGCGGCGGCTTGGGTGCTGGATTTCGCATACTCGCACGCCATCTTCAACGCGGCTGGCTTCGACAGCAATCGCTGTAGAACTACGCGCATGTCGGACGGCTCCATCGTCTCGATAGCCTCAATCACCTCGGGAACAGGGCTCCTGGGAGGCAGCCCCCTGCTTGTATGTGTGTGGTCCAGACGTCTTTGGACGTCGAGGATAGCGGCGTGCGAGGCTTCCATGTGTGCCAAAGCCCGAGGGGTGAAAGCATGAACTTTCAGGCTCAGACTAATCATCCCTTGCGATATGTCGTGCATGGAATCCCTGCCCTGGACCGAAACTTGGTGAATGTCGTCGAGCTTGCCATGAATCTCGGCTCGAGCTGCCGTTCCGTCAACTTGGATGCGCTGTAGTGTATCGCTGTTCTTGAAGGACAGTTCCCTGTGAGTGTGTTAGTCGTGGTTGCCTACAAAACCACCAGGGCAAGACCATTGACGAACGTATCAACCACCTGAAGGGCGGTCTGAAGCGCCTCGTTTGCCGTGGCAAGCCGCCCATCGAGGAGTTTAAGGTGATCCCGGCGAAAGGGGTAGCGAAGCTTCTTCTGCACCTTGGCGAAGGTGCTTGGGCTTGAACCAGGCGGGGTGATCTTTTCGCAGAGCTTGTCGACGAAATCGCGTAGTAGACGCAGTTCACTGTCCGCGACCGACATGGCCTGCGTCAACGAGGCAAAAGCCCCTTCCGTCCCGGTCACAGTGGTGATGCGGTCTTTGCACCCTGCTAGTTGGTTGAGAAAGGTCTGCGTCGACTGGCAGTGCCGTGCGGTGGCCGCGACATCGTCCTTCTGGCACTGGATGCCGTCGAGGTACTTGGTGAGACCCGAGCAGACTTGCAGGCCCAGCGACACGACGCCGACCACGGTGCCCAGTATTTCAGCCATGCCGAGGGCTGGCGCTGGGCGGAATAGCGAAGCTTTCCAAGGTGATGTGGTCGGATTCCGAGATAATTGTGATCATCAGGAGAAGACGAAGAGTAAGGACGCCGAAGCAAAGAGGTCAAGAGCCCGGAAGAAGTGGAGAAAGGGAAGTATTTGTGACAGCTGAGATTCCGTCCAGAATCAGGCTGGCAAATTAACGATCTCCAGGTTGTTGAATTGTTCATGAGGCTTGGCTGTTGGACGTGCAGTAGTGGTGGCACAGCATGCAAGATGACACCGAAAGATGACATTCTGGGTTGCTTATTGGAGAACCAGTTTACTAGGCGGATTGGTGGGCTTTCTGCTCTACTCGCTCGGCGCTCCAGATCTCTCACACTCTGAACCAAGGCTTTCATGTCTTCTGATTCATACAAGTGAATTTAGCACCATTTCAATCTCAAGGATTGGCATATCGAGGGCATCCGTCACGATAGGACCTGTCTACTTGGACTTGGGAGAGCATTCGTAATAGTAGAAATAGAGTCCCACACAACGACAGCATTGAATCGAGGAAGGCCTAGAGACGGCAACAGAGCTTAGAGACGGCAACAGAGCCTAGAGACGGCAGTAGGTAATACGCAGATCACGGTGTCAGATAAGATGGATAGAAGTAACTCAGGTAGAACTATCCCAATGTTTCACAGTATTCAAAGCTGGAGTCTCATCGACTACTTGGGTTTGTGTGGGCGTAAGGCGCCTCAGACGTTCGTCAGTATGTGGTGGTGGCATTGGTGATGTTGCCCACGTCAAGAGCTGGGCAGCGCTGTCTTATTTGGAAGTCTAAGCTCTTCTGATTAAGAAATAGTAGTGTAAAGTGCGTATTACAAAAGTCAGAAACGTTTTGATTGAAGTACAACAGGATACTCTGCTGAATTGACAGGAATTCAGATTTCCTAGAGAGAAAACATTGAATGTGCAAGGGCTTGATTGAAGAATGGATGTTGAACCCGAGAGCAGGCTTCCAAAGACAGAACTGGAGATTGAGGAGGCGGAAGTACCATAACTGTCTCGAAGAAAAGGCGTTCCTCCCCCAATTATGGATCCGACAGGTTGAGGGCCGGCATGCAATGCTGTTGCATTCGCCCGCGGAGCAGCAGCAATAGTTGGGACAACCAACAGATTAGGCCACATCGACCAACAGACAGCACTCTAAGTAAGGGTCCGCTCACATAAGAAACTGAACATAGGTACCTGCGGTACCACCTCGCTTCGATTGGATGCGTTGGGCGTCGGCTGAACCTGTCGCGACGGGGGCGGAACAACCAACAGCTGGGACAAACAGAAAGACGACTGGTTGGCAGACTGGATTACCAAGCAACTTTGTTCGTGATTGGGCACTCAAAGTATTAAAAGGCCAAGAGGTTTAGGCTGAAGTAAATTACTGGCTCATTCACAACATCCCGTCTTAGATCCTCCAGATCCACCGTCCATTCGATTACACCGTTTCCTAGTCCCCCTCTTCCACCGAACATATTGACTATTTACCGACAACCCCACCACTATGGCTTCGTTCCTCATCACCGGCGCGTCTAGAGGCTTTGGCTTAGCACTTGCCCGCGAGCTAGCCTCTCGCCCGTCCTCGGAAGTCGGCACGGTCATTGCCTCCTCCCGCGGGGACTCCTCAGACTTGAATGAGCTGGCCAAGAGCTCGTCCGGCCGCGTTGTCGTGGTCAAGCTCGACGTTACCGACGAAGAGTCCGTCAACAAGGCGGCGGCAGAAGTCGAGACGAAGCTGAGCGGTAACGGCCTTGACGTTTTGATCAACAATGCCGGTATCTGCCAATACACAACCGACGGCGTGAAGTCAATGTAAGTTGATGTGTGTCGCACATACATCGTACTTTGGCTAAATTACCGCTGCATAAGGGAAAACCTCCAGCAAAGCCTCGACGTCAATGTCTTTGGCGTCCACAGGGTCACTCAAGCCTTCCTTCCTCTGTTGCAGCAGGGCAAGCTTAAGAAGGTGGCCAACATGTAACTCAACAACCTACCATAGCCCAAAATACTTAATCTGACTGTTACCTTGCACAGTTCAACGACGCTCGGTTCCGTCACCTTTGCGCCTCACGTCCACTTCGCCCCCTGTCCTGCCTACAAGATCTCCAAGGCCACCATGAACGCCCTGACGGTCCAGTATGCCCTCGACTACGGCAAGGAGGGCTTCTCTTTCATGACTCTATGTCCTGGTGTATGTCCACCCTCGTTTCTGGTAAATCTCTCGTGATGGGGCGCCGCTGATAAATCATTCTTGTTTAACTAGTGGATGAAGACCGATCTTGGCGGAGGCGACGTGGCAGACCTGACTCCCGAGGAGGGAGCCAAGGCTTCACTAGACATCATCTACAAGCCGAACGAGGAGACGAACGGGCAGATGCCGAAGGTGTTTGTGAAGGGCTGGGAGGATGCAAGCGTCGTAAAGGAGTCTAGCGTGTACGATGGGACCAACGTTCCATGGTGACCAATTGAGCAAGCATGGTGATCATGTGTGGAACAAACAACTTGAGAGGAAAATTTCTCAGTAGATACATAGGTATATATAGTTGTATATGCATAGGCAGGCCTAGAGGAAGCTGCTGCCAAACCTCTAGCCAGAATTGATAACATTGAACCAAAAGACCCCAGTCCTTACTTCCCACCAATACCCTTCTCCTCATCCCTCCCCCTCCTCCTCGGCCTCAGCGCATCAAGCCGCCTTCGAATAGTCTTCCTCTCGCTTACCGCCGTCGCGGCAACGGGCGCAGACACGGACGACCGCCTATGGCGGCTCATCTGCGTCGACGCGCCCAGAGACGCGGGCGGCGACGTCTTCACCGAGGCCGGCGTCTTTGGCCGTCTCTTGCTCTCGAAAAAGTCCCAGAATCTCTGGGAGAGCTGCGTTGCCTGTCCCTGGGTGACGAACTCGTAGATTTTCAGGGAGAGGGCGATGAGGAGGAGCGTGGCGACTAGACTCAGGACTAGGCGGGGGGTTGTCAGTGAGATTCTAGATGGAGAAAAGGATGAGACGCACAGCATGCGAGGATCAGAGTCCCTGCGGTCGTGGGACTCGTAAGACCCTCGATATCGATCTCGAAGATGCCCGTCGCCCACGAAATAGGCGCCTGGAATGGTAAGCAAACCTCCTTTTGCCCTTAGTGTATGAGAGCCACTCACGAAAACGACCGTTGCGCCAGTGAAGATGAACAAGATCTTGGACTGCTCGCTCGCAGACAGCGCCTCCTCGATATTCGCCTCCCGCTGCCTCAAGTCCAACAACGTCGTAATCTGTCCCTTTTGTCAACATACACTTTCCATCACCACCAAACACGCACAGAGGCAACTCACCGAATCCCGCACGCGGTTCGCATCTTCCTCCAACCTCTTGAAAAAGTCCAGCGTGGGATGCTTGAACGCCTTCCTCGCCTTGTCCCCGCCCTCTCCGACGCCGCCCTTGTCGGCACCAGCACCGCCTACCACCTCGGCGCCCCTGAACTCCTCAAACACGCGCTCCTGCGACCGCAGCACGCGCTTCACCATGTTGATCTCCTCGCGCACGTCGTCGATCTCCTGCAGCAGCTCGATCTCGGCGCGCAGGTCGTCGAGGACCGTCTTGGAGGTGCCCATCTTCTTGATGGAGGCCTTGAACTCGGCGTAGCGCTTCATGGCCTCGTTGGACTGTGCGATGTCTCAGCTCTGGACCAAGAAGGCAGAGGTTGGGAAGACAGAAAGAGGGGGAACGTACGATGTGAGCAATGGACGCCGCAAAGACGTTACAATAACTCCTCGGCCCCTCGAACTGGAAGTGGAACTGCTCCTCGCTGTACCCCACCGCGCTCTCGAGGATGCTCTCGACGATGCGCATCATGTCCGTGTTCTCGGACCGCAGGTCCCGGATGCCGAGGACGCGGTGCTTGATGCCGTTGAGCAGCGTCTTGGCGTTCTTGTCGTCCCATCGGTCGGGGAACGCGCTGATGACGGTGTCTGTCTCGGTGTCAGCAAATGCTACTTGCATCCCCTTCTCATCTTCTCATGATGAGTGGGATAGGGACGGAACAACGCACTCTCGTCGATCCTCCAGACCCAAAGCTGCGCAACGCACAGGATCTGCTTCCTCCTCTCCGCGTCCACCCGCTTCCTCTCCCTCGAGATCTTCGCCTGCACGCTGCTCGCCTGGTCCTGCCGCCCCGCCATCCGCCCCAGCTCCGCCTTGGTCCCGTCCGTCTTCTTCTGCTTCGAGCTCGTCTGCCGGCTGAACGCCCTCCTGTCGAATGGGTTCCTCTGCACCTGCGGACGCACCAGCACCTGCGGAAGCGGCGCGTCCTCCACCAAAGGCTGCGCGCCGGCGGCACTCTCCTCAGGAGCGGCGAGCCTCCCCTCGACCCGCCGCAGGTACCGCAGAAGCACCTGACTCTCGTTGCGCAGCGCCAGATCCGCGGCGCTGAGCGACTCGTGGTACGACTGGTCCAGCGCGCGCGGGACGTGCAGCTCGGATTTCGTGAAGCTCGCGCGCAGCTTCGCCATGGCGTCGAAGTGCGCCAGGTGCGGGAAGAGGTAGTGCTGCAGGTTGGTCGGCATCGCGCTCAGCGGGTGCCTCGTCGCCGGCTGCGCCGGCTCGCGCTTGTCGTTGCCGCCGCCGCCGGCGATGAGCTCCATCGGCCGGAGGAGGCGCGTCTCGTCGCCGATCTGCACGTCCTGCAGCATGCGCTTCGTGCCCTCGTCCATGTCGACGTCGATCACGGGGAGGACGAGGGAGAACATCCTCGACTGCGGCGAGCACGGCGGCGTCGTGGGTAACCCTGCCCCGGAAGCGCCCGGGAGAACGACCTCGGGCGCGACGTCCATGGCAAAGTGCGGCTTGCGGTACGGCTCGCCCGTCCTCATCTCGTGGAACGTCTCCTCAATAAAAGCCATGACGTGGTCGCACTCGGCCTCCGTCCGGTGGTCCATCGCGCACACGCGCTGCACGAGGTCCATCACCCAGGCGACGTTGTTCGCCGGCAGGTGGAACCACCGCTTGATCGGCTTCTCGTCCCGCGGGGCCCGCGACGCGTACGACGTCTTTCGCAGCTGCTGGATCGGCTTGCTCTTCGCCTCCTTCAGGCCCAGCACGCCTTGCTGCCCGGGGCCAGGGGGCGTGAGCAGCGGCGACCGCGGCGGCGAGTTCGCAGGACTGCCCCTGGGCGACAGCGCCGGACTCTGCGCGGGGCTCCTCACGGGGCTCCGGGCGGGGCTCCGCGCCGGCACGGGCGTCGGCGGCGGCGGCCTCGGCGTCAATCGAATCTCCGTCTCCGGGTCGTACAACATATCCCACACGCTCAGGCTATCGAAACTCACATCCGAGGTGGGACACCAGAACAAACCTTTAAAATGCCGGCACGCGTCCGCCTCGGCCTCCTGGTTCGGCTTCGACGGCGGGCGCGTCCTGCGCGGGCGGAAGTTGGACATGACGGACTGCTTCGGCACGACCTGCGGCGCGTCGAACAAATCCGCGATCGCGCCGCTACCCAGCAAGCGCGCGAGCGACTGCGGCGTCTCGCCGCTGGCGCTGATGACCGTCGGATCGGCGCCCGCCTCGAGCAGGTCGCGCACGACGACCAGGCTGCCGTTCTTCACGGCGTGGTGCAGCGGCGTGCAGTCCTCCACGTCGCGCACGTTGACGTCCGCGTCCGCGGACAGCAAGCTCGCCACGACGGCCGCGTGCTCGAACATGACCCCCGCGTGGAGCGGCGTCTGGTCGTCCCGGTCCTGCAGATCGACGTCGGCGCCGGCGGCGATCAGGATCCTGACGACGCCGTCGTGCCCTTCGGACGCAGCCTGGTGCAGGGGGGTGCAGTACTCGCTGCTGACGCTGTCCACGTCCGCGCCCTGCTCGACGAGGCTGCGCACGATGGCCTCGCGGCCGTGCCGCGCCGCGACGCTGAGCGGGGTGAAGTCGTTCGCGTTCTGCGCTTCGATGGAGACCAGACCCGTGGCGAGGAGCATGTTCGCGACGGCCTCGTGCCCGCCGCGCGCGGCGTCGTGGAGGGGCGTGTCGCCGACGGCGTCCTTCGTGGCCGGGTTCGCGCCCGCGGCGAGCAGGCACGCGACGACGTCCCCCTGGCCCCTCCGCGCAGCGACGTGCAGGCTCGTACCGCGGTCGGCGTTGGGCGCATCGACGACAGCGCCACTCGCGATCAGGAACCCCACGATCTTTGCGTGGCCATTGCGCGAGGCCTCGTGGAGCGGCGTTTCGCGGAAGCTCTCCTCGGCGCGGACGTCTGCTCCTTTCTGCACCAGGGCGCGGACCACGGCGTCGTGGCCGTTGCGCGCGGCGAGGTGGAGCGGTGTGCAGCTGTCGGCGTCCCGGACGTCGACGTCCGACTCCGGGCTGGTGGTGGCGAGGATCGCGTCGACGACGGCGGCGCGGCCGAGGCGCGAGGCGTGGTGGAGGGCGGTGCGCTGGTCGTCGTCGCGGGCGCGGAGGACGGAGGGGAGGGAGGAGATGAGCTGGCGGACGTGGTCTTGGGTGTCGCGGGAGTCGGGGGGTTCGGTGGCGATGACTTCGATGAGTTGGATGTATGCTGGGCGTGTTAGTGACATCGTCTCAAGAGACTCGA
The DNA here is from genome assembly GCA_030770045.1 of Colletotrichum brevisporum. Classification (NCBI taxonomy): domain Eukaryota; kingdom Fungi; phylum Ascomycota; class Sordariomycetes; order Glomerellales; family Glomerellaceae; genus Colletotrichum; species Colletotrichum brevisporum. Next base: position 941,095 of record JAUGSI010000002.1, read on the forward strand.
GAAGACACACCTTCTTTCATGGGAGAGTCCATAGCTGATTAGTGCAGTTGAAGTAAGTTGAGTGATAGAGTCCAAAAGGAGAAACAAAGTAAAACAAAAAGACAATGAACAATGGGAACCAAAGCGCCTCGTCTATAAACAACGGAAGAGCCATGGAATCCGCCGTCGTATCTACCAAGCTGCTGACACTTACACGAGCGACGATGAGAACCTCATCAGGCACACCATCCAGACCGCCGAAGCCACCTGCAGACCAAAACAATATGGGGCCCTGTCTCAGAGATTTGACAAGTCCAAGGCGGTGTCCAGCACTCATCGACAGCTTCTTCAAGTAAAAAGAGTCATTCACCATTTTGTCCTGGGCCCTCACGTGGGAAATCTCAGTTGTCGGGGTCACATTGCAACCACTACGAATGACCTAGCCTAGTGAACCTTTTTAAACATTTCGTCGTCCAACCATTACACATGACCTGCTTTGCTGCCTCCTCACCCCGCACCCACCAACACCAACTCCAACGACACCACCACCGCTGCGCCACCCGCGGCGTGCTTACCGGCCGACGCGGATAACTCCCGCCGCTACCAGCTTCTGGATCTTTGACCTGATCTCGGGGTTCTTCATGTGCTCCGTCAGCGCCGCCGGATCCGACTGCGCCTGCTGGAGGATGGACTGCATGATGGGATCTTGCATGATGCTCATGATCTGTGACAAACGAATTGTTAGCTTCCGCGCCACGGAGATAAAAATACTGGCTTCTGCTGCTGAACTCACCTCGGGGTCGCGGGCAAGGCGCTCGCGCGTCTGATCCTCCGTCTCGTTCTCGCGCGCCGCGTACATGGCGTTGAAGGCCTTCTGCTGCTGCTGCTCAATCTCGCGGGCGTTGGCGCCCTTGTGGTGCTCGAGGTCGACCTTAGCGGCCTCGGTGCACGCGTCGACGCACTTGGAGTACTCGCGCATGCCGAAGAAGGCCTGCGCCTTGCGGATGTAGGCGCGGATGAACGTCTCGTCCTTCTTGATGGCCGTGTTGCAGTCCTCGACAGCGCTAGGGAACTCGAGCAGCTTGACGAAAGCCGCCGCGCGGTTGCTGTAGCCCCTGGGGTCCTCGGGCGCGCGCTTGATCATCTCGCTGTAGGCGGCAACGGCGCCGGGCCAGTCGCTCTCCTTGAACTTCTTGTTTCCCTCCTCGCGGGCCTCCTCGGCCTTGGCGGGGTCGATGTAGGCGAGGCGGGCCTGCTCGACCTTGTTACGCTCGGCGGCGCGCAGCTTGGCGTTGACGTCGGGGGTGCGGTGCTCGGTCAGCGACTTCTTGTAGTTCTCGACGGCGAGCTCCAGGTTGCCCTGCTTCTCGTAGGCGGAACCGATGCGGGCGTAGCTCTTGGCGATCATCTTGAAGTCAGCGTAGATGGCGCGACCCTCCTCAACGGCCTGGGTGCACGTCTCGATGCACTTCTCGTAGTCGCCCTTCTCGAAGTGGGCGGCGCCGAGGTTGTTGAGGTAGGTGATGTCCTTGTGCAGCTCCCAGGCCTTGGTGTAGTGGGCGATGGCCTCGTCAAAGTTGCGCTTCTTGTAGTTCTCGGTGCCCAGGGCCTTCTCCTTGTCGGCAGCCTCCTTGGCCTTCTTCTTCTCCAGGGCCTCCTCGTCGATTTCCTCGGGCTCGGGCTCCGGGCTGGGCGCCTTCTTGGGGGCGGCGGGCTTCGACTCGGGGGCGGGAGCGTCGCGCATCTCGGCGTCCTGGGAAGCGCCGGGCATGTCGTCGGGCATGCCCATCTGCATGTCGACGCCCATCAGGACGCCGAGGACCTGCAGCATGCGGGGGTCGCTGAACAGGTCGGGCGAGGCCTTGGGGTTGGCCTGCATCTGCTGGAGCTTCGCCATGAAAGAGGGGTCGCTGAGGAATGAGCTCGTCTTGGGGTTCGCGGCGAGCTTCTGGAGGAGCTGGGGGTCGTTGAACATGTTTCCGAGACCAAGGCCCGGGTCGCCGGCGTCTGCAGTCGTTAGCGTTCTGTCTTTTCTGTAGGTGGAGCATCGCGGAGCGTACCACCGCCAGCCTCGTCCTTCATCGCCTTTTGCACGGCGGCGAGGTCCTTCTTCAGAGCAGCGTTATTGGGGTCGACCTTCAGGCCCTCCTCGTAGGCGTCGTTCGCTGCGAGCAGGTCGCCCAGACCGTACAGGGCAGTGCCTTTGCGGCCCCAGCCCTTGGGCCAGTCGGGCTTCAGCTCGGTCGTCTTGTTCGCATCGTCGAGGGCACTTTGCCATTCCTTCTTGGAGGCGTAGGCAGCGGAGCGGTTGCTGTAGAGGATGTGGTTTTCGGGCTGGAGCTGGATGGCCTCGGTGAACTTGGCGCTTCGGAGGCAGTTAGCAAACGGATTCTAGTGCGCGGTGTCCAAAGCTGGTGCGAATAACCACTTACACAGCCTCGTCAAAGTTCTTCTCGGCAATGGCCTTGTTGCCGAGAGCCTTGAGCTCGTCCGCGGAAGCCATGTTGTTTTCTGTCTCTTGTGTGTCGAAAATGGGTGTGTGAACGGCTTTAAAAAAGAGGAAAGAAGATTAGAAATCAGCAATTATCGCAGTTTTGGGGTATTTCTTGGGAGGGTATTCTGTTCGATCGTCGAGAAAACTGAGGAGAGAAAATTGAAGGTGGCTTTCGCGGGGTGCGGCAGGCGGGACGAAGGCAGAAAGAAAACGGCCCAGAGCTCACCACCCGGTGCCTTCTAGCTGTTTCGATGGTTGGACCAGCACCGTCTGCTGATTGGACGGGCGGGGCCAGGGTCTGGACAGTGCGGATGGTGGGGGGCTCCAAGGCTGAGCCCAGTTCGCCTCGTCGCCTCGCACACGGACCACCGAGCTGTTACCCCTCACCAGCCCCTCATCACTCACCGGTCACCGAGGAAGGTGAGCCTCACCGAGAACCCTGGCTGTTGGACGATTGTGGAAGGAGCTTGATTTCAGTGGTTGTAGGGGTCGAAACTCTACAAGGGAGAGATAATCGAATAGTTTCATGACAGATACAAAAGTACTTGGATTACATCGATGATGACACTCGTCTAGCTAGTTTTATAGCCATATTTCTCTCCTGTCAAGTCCTTTGCCTTGAGTTCGAGGGGCGGGGCAATCCTATTCCCAGCGACAAACAGATCACTCCTTCTTGGCCAGCGCGACGATGCTAAACTCCAAGTTCCCGTCCGCGAACCCAATGAACCTCCTCACCCCCTTCTCCAGCGCCCGCTCGCTCAGCATGCCATCCCCCTCCTCCAGCGCCCCGCGGTCCACAGGCCCGTCCGAACCCCCCTCAAGCTCCCATAGGTGCCCGTCCTTCCCCTTGACGAACGCGATGAAGTGGTACCCCGGCCTCTCCTCCGCCGGCGGCGCCGCCGTGTCCCCCCTCCTCGCGGCCTTCATGTGCGCCTCCTCAAGCTCCTCGCTCTTGTAGAGCACATCCGCCCTCTCCTCCCACGCGAGCGGCTCCGCCTCCTTGAGCAACCGATCCACCAGCGACCCCTCCCCGACAAACTCCCTCGCCTCGCCGTTTCCCACGGCATGAATCAGCGCATACAGACCGCAGGCGTTGCCGATGGTCTGCCGGAACCAAATGACAGGCTCTTCGGGACCCTTGCCGGCGTACGTCACGCCGTCCTCCTTGGCGAGGCGGGTCCCGTCGGCGGCGCGGACGGCGTAGTACATCGGCGCCGGCGTGATGAAGATGAGCGCCAGCGCGGGGCGGGGCACCATCGCCAGCAGCGCCGGCTCGTCGAGGCTGTAGACGTCGAAGAAGCCCAGGTCCGGCGAGGCGCCCAGGTCGTGGACCAGCGAGGTGAAGACGTCCGGGTTGTTCTCGAGGGGGATGAACGTCTTTTTGCCCTCGGGCGTGAAGTAGACTCCCTCGGCCGGCATGTTGTCTGGTGCTTTCGACTGTGGATTTCTCGTTTTGTTGGACTGGCCTTTTTGTTTGGATTCGCCGTGATGAAAGGATATCGATGGTTGGCATGCAGGTGGGTGTGGTGTTTGACTTACAAGGCAGGCACCGAGGCGTACGCAACCTGGCACCTGGTATTAGGTACTTCACTCCCTGCCTGCCCCAAACCCCGCATGGATTCGCCCGCCCCTCGCTCATATTTGGCAATTGATACATTCGTATAGGCGCAACAATTGCCTCCTGTCAAATTATAGATCATCCTCTCTTAATCTATCACGAATTTGAATACTGAATGCAGTGGGTTGGCAATGTTGACATCCATCAAGCCACCGCAGTCTCAGCAAAACCTCTCGTTGGTAAATGCGCCTTCGGTCTTCCTTCTGAGAACGATTTGGCTTGTCAGAGTGGCACTGCCAAGCAGGGGAGGAAAGCGACACCCTCCAAATACCGCACGAAAGTGCTCGCGAGGATCTTGCAGTGTCCAGAGTCCGACCTTTGAGACATTTAAAAGGGTACTGACGGGAGTGCTCGAGGTAATTACCCCACCACAGGACCAGGCCTGAGACTCCGTGCTGCTCTGTGAACGCGTGTCCGGTGCAGGGCAGAGCCTGGGAGAAGAAGTGTGACGCGCTCAGTTTCCCCAAGACAAACGCAGCCTCCTGAGCCCCGTGGTATACCTATAGCAACGTCGATGCCACTGTCGTCTGCTTAGTATTCGAGGAGTAAATACAAGACGAGAGGTGATGACGGATATCGGGGAGCGGGAAGACCTTTCACCTTCTAACCATACGACACGACACCCTAGCCAAGATCACGCCGTACTCGTGTCGTCTTTTGCCATTTCACCAAGGCCTTTTTGATCGACGACAAGATGATGCTCTGCGACGCGGCTTGATCCTTCACTGGGAGCTAGCCAAAATCAAACGTTTTATAGCATATTGAAAGGGACGGAAATCAATCTCGATGCGCTAGTACATGCAGTGTACCATTAGTCTCGGTACTACATTTCAGATCCATTCTAGTACGTAAACGTAGGTTAGGCGTTCGAGGCTTCTGACGCTGAGGACAATACTTGACACTCAGATAACTGTTCGATGTGGGGAGACGGTCCAGCTAGGACCCTAGGTATGCAGCGTCCCAGCCTCACAGTTTCGTCTACATCGCGACAAGCATGTCTGCACATCCCTGTACATCTCAGCTGGATGATCCAAGGAGAGCTAGTCTGAACCAGAGGTTAAGAGCACACGCCACCTGGCCAACTAATTCACATCATCGCCGGTTTGAATGCACCTGGCTCAAGGGCATGTGTGACCAGGCAAAGGCTTTCCACAACAGGCAAAAATCGCGAAACATTGACGTGACGATGGTAGTGGGAGAGTGTCTTGGTATTATTAAAATCTAAGTGTCGATTCGAAAGCACAAAACAAGCAGTCATTGCTGCGTGGGTATAGTATTATCAACTCCTTGCTTCAAACCAGGGTCCTTTCGGAGTGGATCAATCGAGGTCCGCCACGCTCAACCGCAGCAGACAGTGGCCTCCTTGGCCGCACTGGTGGACTCGTCGACCAGCGTCTCCCATTGGAAGATGAAGGACCCGATGTACGATCCGAGGAAGATGCAGATGATGAGATATCCGTTGTAGTACATGGCGAGGCTGCAAGGAGGTCAGCAACTGCGTCGTGGCTTGCGAAGAGGGGGATGACTTACAGCATGACGAAGTAGGCAACGGCAAACTGACACATGTGAAGCAGGGCGCGGACAGCCTGCTGGAACACGTTGGGGCGGAAAGGCGGGAGGACGTGGGGAACGGCGACGGCCGGTGCGGCAGGGTCCTTCGCCCCGGCGCTCTCGGAGCTAGCGGCAGCAGCACCGGCAGCGGGAGGGTTGAGAGCAGCGTGGCGAGCCTTGTGGGTTCGGATCAGGTATCGGTCGTACTCCTTGACGGCGCGGCGGAGCATTTCGAGGGACATGACGAGGAGGATGACGCCAATGCAGGATCCGGCGAACATGCCGTGGGAGGTGATTCTCCATGATCGAGCAATGAAACACGAGTCGATGACGTTCCAGTTCCAGAGCATCTATCCAGCCGAGTTAGTTATGGTCGTGATGTACGAGACAGTAGTGGTGGTTGAAGGTTGGTGATGCCGGTGGAGGTGCCGAGTGGAGCAACAACTTACAGAAATCTTGCAGCCGCTGCCGCCGCCCATGCCAGACATGGCAGCCTTGCTAGTAGCTGCGGACATACCACTCATGGTGCCGGTAGCAGCCATGGCACCCGTCGTCGTGGCCATCGTCATACCGCCGTGGTCCATCGTGTCGTGACGAGGTGGAGTGTCTTTGGGAGAAAGCGATGCTTGTGAAGTCGAGAGATACCGGGATATCAGAGATGCTCTTCCAAAACGGAGACGTCGATCAGATGGATGCTGACAAGGGAAGCCTTGTTGTGATCGAGTCGATATGATGATGACCTGGAGAGTAAACAGACGGACAGAGTTGAAGTGGAAGGGCAGGGAGAGGAGATTTATACCAGTCCCAGACCGCAGGGTCTAGAGTGGGATCTGCTGTTCTTGCTGCCGTGAAGGGAAACAGCAGTGCATCCACTTGCGCTAGATTTCCATGGGGGTGAGGAAGGAGGGAACGGCCAAGGTCAGGGTCTCTGTGACCACGCTACCTTGGCTTCCTTCCCGAGAGACAAACAAGGGTACAAGGTCTTGGAACGAAGTAAGATTCGGCAGGTATCTCTGGGCAGGAGATGGAGGCAGAGAAGACGCGAGAGCGAGAGAATAGTAGGTGCATTCAGAGAAAAGGTACTTGCAGAGTACAACTATCTACATTGCAGTAACCTGAGCGAGAAGGTAAACCTCTAGTCAGATGAGGCTCCACTTTGAGCATGTTGGAGACAATTCAAGGTGAAGAGAACGTACCTCGTAGTTGGGATAGAAAGAGGGAAGGAGGAAGCCACGAGGTCGAGTTGGGGGCCAACGAAGCGGCAGTCGACGAATGAAACATTTTGAAAGATTTCTGTGCTCCCACCTCTGCAGAAGGCGCCGCTGGAGGTCGAGAGGCGTCGGCGTGCGGGCACCTTCCCACGCCTGCGTTATCGTATGTTGGGCAGGCGCCAAGAAAGCGCTATCGCTCCTGCCTCTCTCATCCTGAGAGCATTTGAGCAAGTTTACCGCCCAACACCAATTGCATCCCCAGCAACACCAAACTTGTCTCTCCACCAACCTCCACGAGCAACCCCCTCCGGCCTCGTCTCTGCTCTCTAGTAGCAGCTGCTGAATGAGATTCCTGCACGACACCTTCCAGCCCTCGCCGTGTGCAGGAAGACACACCTGGCCTGCTCTAGCGCTGAGCAGGCCGGGTGGGGTGATGCAACCCCCGTGGAACGTCCCTGCCCAGGAATCGCAATCCCGTCCCGGTCAGCGCCGGGCTGATCATCGCGAACGAGAAGGTCTAACGAGAGACCCCGGTCCGTCGGTCTTGATCCTCACCGCACGGCAAAACTGACGGTGAAGCACCAGGCTCAAGACACTCTGTACGTCCGTCGCGAAGGGTGTTTGGCGAGTACAACGACTTGCCGAACCTCATCAGAGACACGATCAATCGGCATATCGAAAATGAGGCTGCCTGGCGAGAGCCTCCCGCTGGCGGTTTGTTCCGTTACGGCCGCCCTCGTGGCCTCGGGTGCGATGCAATCGCCAAGGTCGCCCACCGGTCACGCCTCTGATCGACCGGTGTTATTTTGAGAGCATTTGCGAAGGATTCCGAGCGTCGAATGCTCCCCTCGACACGATCCTCGCATGTTTCTTACTGCCTGTTGCGGGACCGACTGCGGTGCGGCCTGCGAGAGGACCAGCGCAGCCAGGGTGCAACATCCGATCCCGTCCGCCAAACACCGCACACCAACAGCGCCGGAGCCCCATGGGAACGCGCCCTCGATTGGCTGTCGACACGAACAAGGTTCCGCCGCCGCCCCGGCGCGGTGCGTCTGCATGTCTGCAGGCTGCGTCGCATTGCAGCTGGCCTCGCTCTGCACCTCGCGGCCTTCGTGGGCGCCTCATCGCTGGGCATCGCAGTCGCCGCACACATACGAGAACGGCCGTGAACTAATGTAGGTGGTATGCTGCTCGACGAGGTTGGTCGTCGGCCGTGTTCGTCGTCCTTGGCCTGCAGTCTGCATTTCTGCATGTGTCTGGCTATGAAAAGAACATCGGTGAGATCAAGGTTCGAGCTAACGGCGGAGAAGGGAACACTGACAGGGGGAACAGACGCATCGCTGATTCTAGCGTCCAGCTGGCAATCTCTCGCCGGGGTTGTTTCTCCCCTTCTACCGCTGCACAGCCCGGTCCTCGCCGCCGATCGCACGGCTTGCTGCCGACATGCGGTACCGTCGCCGAGCACCTCCCTGTCTGTCTGCCCCGGCGTCAGCACGGGCCTGGGTCCGGCGAGCCATGACAGGCAGCTATCTCGAGTCATCGACAAGACACCCCGGGCGGGCAAGGAATTTAATGACAGGAACTGACTCTTTTCTGCGCGCCTTAATATTTCTCTTACAAGCACAGATGACCCCAACCAAACTCCCTCGAACGCCGGACCGCCGTCCCACAAACCACGAAAGCATCCCTCTTCGAACTTCCTCAAAGGCCCTCAGAGCTCCGCCTTGGGCTTGTCCTCCTCCGATGGAACCGACTGCAGCGCGTACAGCTCCCGCGGCTGCCCTGCCGCGTCGCAGCTGGCGAACTTCCACCACCCCCAGTGCCACGCGCCCGCGATATTGATCAGCCCCCACTTGATCGGCGCCGGCATGGGCGGCCAGTTCGCCCACAGGCCGCTCTCCGCTGTCCGGTCCAGGTTGAGCAGGAAGAAGGGCACGACGTCCGCCGTGCCGGCCTTGGTGACGGTGCTCTTGCCCCACGTCTTGAACGTCAGGCTCGCGTTCGCCGCCTCCGGTGTCCCCTCCTTCGGCGCGTTCGGGTGCTCCGCCAACCGGGCGATGGTCTGGATCTCGCTGTGGAAGTGGTTCTGGAACGGCTCCTGGAACCCGTTCATGATCTCGAGCAGTTTGGCGCCGGAGAAGTCGGACGGCGAGGAGAGGGACGACAGGTACTCGTGGAACTTGGCGAGGCCGCCCAGGAAGGACTCTGCGACGGGAGTGTCAGTCAGTCCATCAACATGCTTCTTTGGCTAAAGGTACGTACCGTGCTCCTTGTGAGTCTCGGCAAAGACATTCTTGTCGTTCAGGAGGTCCTCGACCTTGGCGAAGAGAGTCTCCTCCTCGTCATCGTGGTGAGACTTGACAAACTTGAACCACGTCTGCGAGTAGCCGATAAAGTCCGCCTTGTCGGCTTCCTGGACGCGCGGGGCCTGGTGGTAGATGGAGTTGTAGCCGCGCAGGATCGAGTTGTGCAGCAAGCACATGTGCGTGGCGCCCGTCGTGAACAGATCCGTCTGTCGGCCCCTCGGGTCAATTGAAGCTTCTTCAGTGGGGCCGCAGGCGGGATTGTCATGCAATGCCTGCGGCGGACGCCCGAGACTCACTCACCTTGTTGGTTACGTACTGCGGCGTCGGGATGAGCTTCATGGGCCCGTCGGCCCAGGGCTTCGTCGTCTGCGGGACGGTGGTCATCATGAACGGCGATCTCGACAGCAACAGGCTGATGAGGATGCTCGGTATCACGAGCAAGAGGTATCCGGCCATCTTGGGAGGAGGGTTTCGTCTGGGTGGCAGGCGAGTGAGGGCGCGCGCTGATATACGGCGCGGCAGAGGGAGAAAGTGGTACGATGCGGTGACGTCTCTCCTTCGGATCAATCGCGTGATGGGAGTGCGAGCCAATGTTCAGAAGAATGGAATGATTCCGTCAGGGTTCACGGGTGAGCAGCAGCTGGCTGATTAAAAGGGATGAGCTCATTGGCCCGTGCTGGGTTGACTTGCAGGGAGCTATGGCGCGGTTTCACCTGGGAGCTCCCGCTAATGCCGCTGTGGGATCATGGCTGCCGGCGGGATGGGGGGGAGCCGAGACGGCTTCCATTGGACGGCGGGCGAGGTGGTCCCCTGCTTTGACGGCTCGTCGAACCGGGGCGTCGGACGTTGGGGAGATGTGAAAGTCCGAATAGGTCCGGAAGCTGGGGCGACCGGCCGGGGTCGACGGATCTGCCGGATGACTGCGGTGGACCTCTTGGGCATCGCGTCCGTGGGGGATGTGAATTTGGATCACTTCGGCCGGCTTGGTTTCGCGGTTGCTAGGTAAGCAATGTCCACCGATCTTGTGCCTATGGCCGGTTTGAATTCCCGTGATATCCGCTTGGCGTCTGGTTATACAGGTCTCGCTGTACCCCCCCCCCTCCGACTATCCACGTCGAGAGGGTATAAAGTGCCTCCGTTGCCGATGCCTTCGCAACCCTGGTTTTCCCCGGCAAAATGCCCCGTATGAACATCTCGAGGAAGACCAGGATCTCGGGGTACCCAGTAAATCTCGCCTGTTAATGGCGCCGTCCCACCTGGTAATTGTATTCGTTCCTGCCTACCCAGGAAGGCCATCATGTCCTTTCTTGTCACTTTTCGTGTCTAGTCATCTCTGGCGCTTTGGTATCGGTTCCGTATTCCACCTCGGTTTCCACGATGTGGTTAGTGTCATGACCTTCGGTTAGTGTGTGGCCTTACTTCCTGCGTTTTGTAGAACGCCAACGACATCGCGTCGCACAGCACCAGTACCACCAGCACCACATCTGTTTGGTTCCAGGAGTAGAAGTCGATTCAAACCTCGAGGCGAGGTTTATATAGGTTTACTGGACGGGCGTTTCTCGCCCGTGCGGTTGATCGAAGAGCCCTGTTGAAGAGTTACCTGCTATGGCCGTCGGCCTGCTGGGCGGGCGAAGACTAACGACGCAGATGACTAGTGGAGAGGAGAGTTGCGGTTCAAGATAACAAAGACATGCGCGGCGTGAGGTGGAGAGAGAAGTGGTAGAGGCCTCCTCCTTGGCAACTACTTTGGCAAGGGAGATGGTGTTCATGACCAGCTCCTCTACCTAGGATCCAACAACCCCCACGTGGCTTATCTTGCCGATTCTTAACCTTCCTTTCCCTCTTTTACTGCTATAGCTGATACCAATACTACGACAATAACGGACGACAACGACGACGACAGCTAAACGCTCCACCGAAACACGACCAACGACACGAGAAACTGCAGGACGAACTGCACCACGCCCAAAGCCAGCGTCGCCGGAACAGTCGCGTTCTGCAGGTCATCCTCATGACCGCCAAGCCAGTGCGGAATGAACCAAACCGTCGCGGCCAGCGTCACCCCCGTGACGACGAGCACGGGGACCAGGATGACCAGCACGGAGTACCGCTGCTCGACGTGCACGCCCCAGGCCACGATGCGCGACCCCCCCGCGTCCCCGCGCCGCGCGGGCAGCGACCGGTTGAGCTGCGTCGACGTGCAGCACTCGTCCGGGTTGTTGAAGAAGTACCACGCCTCGCCGCCCTGGCACGGCAGCTCCTCGCCGTCGCGCCAGGGCCGCGGGAGGTAGTGGTAGCTCCGGTAGCCCGGCTCGCCCTCCTCCGGGTAGCGCTCCTTGTCCCTGTGGATGGTGACGTAGCGGCGGTTGAGGGACTTTTTGAAGTGGAAGCTCTGGAACTGTGAGACGTTAGCGGCTTTGCTTTGACGTGGTGGATGGTGGATTGGGGTTACTTACTCTGTAGAACTTCATTCCTGTTGCCCTCTTCCATCTGCCTGATGGAAGGCTGCGGAACGCCTTGTAGAGGTTGCCGAGCGTTGTTTTGTCATCTTCTCCGAGGGTGACCGTGCACGATACAGACTCGTTGGCTGTGATGTCCGCTGTGATGTATAATATCGTGCCTACCTCTGGAGTGACTGGGTCACTGGATTCTTCGCGACTTTCATCAATTGGCTGTTGGAGTCCTCGGTCTTCCTCGTTTCGAATTCGTGCTTTCTGTTTGCCCTTGCCCTTTTTGTCTGCACGGACTGCGGCTTCAGCCCCGACGCTCCTCGGTGTCTCTTTCCGTGTATTCCCTTCTTTCCTACTCTCAAGATGTTGCAAGACACTCATCAAAGTTGTGTTCTGAAGAACGATATCCATACGTCGGAGCGCTGCCCATCGGGACCGTCCAGGTGAATTAAGGGCAATTGCCAGTTTGGGAAATATTTTCTTCGCTGATGGTGTTGGAATATCGTCGTAGAATCTTCGTGTCCTCCACAACCGGGTAGGAGATCGTAGAGAGTAGACCCGCGTGAAGCCTTGGTTGGGCTCCTTCTCGGGGTCTGGAAGAGGCCACCACGATAGTTCAGAGCCTGCAATGAATTCGACACCTCTTTGAAACGAAGTCTGAATGGCGGAGAATGCCCGGTAGGTGTGGTTGATGGTATACTCGGGATAGGAAACTTGCTTCTCGGGGTGTGTGTCCTCGGGGGATTCCCGACTTTCTGCAGTTGGATGTGTCCCCTCAGCAAGCATAAGTTTGTCGGTTTCTTCCATCAAGCCACACGATTCGTTGATTCTCGGCAACTCTCTGGGAAACTCTGCGGCGACGGCATCCGAGTCGGGACAATCGTGACAGACCAGGCGTTCATTGAAATGAGCGAGGGCCCGGGACCATGTATCCTCAATCTCGATAACGCTGGGCCACGAATTGAGAGGCACGGGCGGAGTCATGTTGTCGGTAGCGCCTGGAAGCTCTCTGGCTGAGGGAAGAGGGTTTTCCTTTTGCTGAGCATGCCCAATCTCCTGCAACTGCGACTTTGAAAAGGAGCTTGGTGAAAACTCTAACCGTCTTGGTTCGGCTAATTCTTCGTTCTCATCTGATATGATAGGCCCAATTACGTCGAACGATGAAGCTTCCCTACAAGGATGCCCACCGTCATAAGCTCGCAGGGTATCCAATGCTGTCTGGTGTTAGCTAGGGTTCTGGTAAGTCTCTTCGAGATACTAGACTGACCTTCCTCGTTTTCTCGTTTTAAACCGACTGCCAATGCTGTAAGGGCCTTCTTGTGCTGCGCCATGATGTCGACGCTTCTTCTGATGTGCTTCTTGACTGTAGCCTCGTTCCCACGAAGTGAAGCTCTGATAAGGGTGGGTTTGCCCTCGGGGTCTGGGATGTTCACATCCACACGTGCGGCCTTCAGACCCGCGATCATGTCTATGATCCCAAAGTCCATGACATCAACTGCCCATAGGGCTGAGTAGCTGGAATACCTGTCTCTGGCGTCGTAGTATTTCACCATTGCGTGGTGTGAGGTTGCCGACGTGTACTCGCACTGATTGGGAGGAGCCAGAGCAAAGTCTAAGCTTGGGCCGCGCAAGATACTGATAATATTGAAGGCATAGTGCGTGATTTGCAGGGATTTGACGACGGTGCTGCTAAACCCTCCCGCGAAATCTCGTGAGACAGACACTGGAAGCTGGAGCCAGGTCCTCTCGCGAGGTGAGGCGCTCCGCAGGAGAATGTCGAGACGGGCGTGATTCTGCACGATAATGCAACAAACGAGAGCAGATTCCACAGTTTGGCTTCTGCAGATCTGCACCAGGATCTCCTCGCCCTCGGTCGACGTGAGGTTGACTTGTGCTCCTTTCTCGAGGCAGATGCGGACGGCATCTGTGTGCCCTTGTTGCAAAGCGACAACGATGGGTCGCCGATTGAACTCATCGACGACGTCAACATTTCCTTCGATCTCACTAATCAGAGTTGTGTGAGGCTGGAAGGGCCCAAACAACTGGTCGGCTTTCTGGCTGAAGTAGACCTCGGCTGTGTAATGGACCAGGCGCACTCGGTCTTTGTCAAATTTGACAAGCCCGTCCCAGACGTCACTGGCCACTTCCAACGTGCATTTTCTATCGGGATCTCCGAAACCCTTGCTCACAGGGCCGTAGGCCATCGCCGCACGTAGCTCGGTGATGTTCAATTGCCGTGGACTCAAGATGATCGAAGCCAATATACGATAGATATGCTGCACGCGCAGGCTCTTGTCCTTCCGCGCCACGATTCTAGCGGAAATATCCTCGTACATTCTGTTGATGTCATAGTCGAGGGTAGTTGCGAGCAATTCGTCGAGTATCTTTCGTGAATCGCCATGATTCAGATAGCTTAGTTCAATCTTGGAACCAAAATACTGAACTTGAAGTTTTGCAAGAAGAAATCTAGGCCAGATCAACAGTCCGATCATAATTTGGCATCTCAATTGTGAACTTACGCGTTTTGAGACTTCCAAGCAGTAAGGTTCCGCATGCGGCTCGCAATATCTGGATGCTCCCTGGTGACCCACCGCAAGCTGGGACGGATTTGGAACAAATGGTTGATGAATAGCTGTACGTCTCTTGTGTTTTCTGCGATAGCCTCGCAGTGGAAGTCTCTCGATAAGTAATTGAACTCGTTCCAGATTTGGGAAGTTACCAGGAGGGACACACGGCTGTGAGGTCTTCCTCTTGGTCTAAGATGCATGATCAGATACTTGGAAACTTCGTCATCGGCCTCATCAAGTCCATCGATGACAATGTGAATGGGGAAGTAAATGGACAATTCGTGAATGGCTTCTGCGAGCGCTTCAGTCTTCTTCGCTGATGGTCTCGTTCCGCTGAAGTGGTAATTGTCGATGTAAGTGGCGATCCTGAGGATAGTCTCGTTACCTCTAACAACTTGCTGGATGATGCTGCCGAGGATCTCGTATGTGCTGAATTGCGCTCTCCATGTGAAGTATACATACGCAATCTTTCCGCGTCGGTTCCCAGCGGCGGCGTTTTTCGAAGTTGCAGTCATCCGGTCAATGATGATTGATCTGCAAGACCTTAGCTTACCTTTCCAAATCTTTGGTGCTATCGTTACTAACTCACGCTAAAGTGCTCTTTCCGGACCCGGCTGTTGAGTGTTAGAAGATATGTGCACTCCAGAAAAGAAACGAGATTATGTCTCTGCGTAACTTACGCATGCCCGTGTACCACAGCTCTTGAATTTCACCCGTTTTCCATTTTCTGAAGACGGGAGATTCCCAAAGCCATTTGCCGGTGTACTCGGTGTCATCTGACTCGTGCTTGCCGCGCCCGCTCAGTTCGGCATGGTAGCGGACTGTTTCATGGAAGTTGCTGAAGTTCACTGAAGGAAGCCACGATATGACCTCCTCTTGGTGGTTCAATCTCAGTGAGCTGGCCTGTTCCTGGAGCTCGTAGTGGTTTGCTGTGTCGTTGTTGACAATTCCTTGCTGCGAGTAGCTTTCCCCCATCTCTTTAGCGACGTAGACATTATCCTGGTTGGTTTCCCCCCCTATAGAAGAGGTGCTGCTCCAGTAATTTCCGTCCCTGGGGGCGATCATACCTCTCGATCGGTCTTCGAGGAGTCTATCGATGCCAGCTGTGACATCTTGAAGCACTCTGACCTGCACAGATGTACAGATTGCTCTCAAATCTTCGTCTGCAAGTCGTCTGCGGGTCTTCTGAGCCGGGAAAAGCTGCTCCAACTGATCCAAGAGCCTCGCGATGCCGCCCGAAAGTTCCCGGAGATGATGCCGCTCGTATACGATCCAGCTGACCAATCCGAGCAATCCCAGCCCTTTCGTGCGTTCCGAGCTAATCGCATTTGTTTGGCGAATGAGGTCCGAGTAGTCTGGATCGGAAACATCTGCAGCCGTATAGATGTCTGTCTGTGGAAGGAGGAGGAGGTTTGCAGACTGCCGTTTCGACTCAGAGAAGAGGTGCAGAATCTGTATTATAGCGTTCTTTGCGGCTTCGACATCCGTATGCGTGGCATTGGTGTTTCCCAGGTGGACTGGGTCGTCATAGATACCAACAGCGGCACCCCAGCGCGAAAGGCGGATTTCCAATATTTTGCATTCGGCAAGCCTCTGGGCGTAGTCCTGCTGGAACTGGCTACCCAGCTGGATACACCCGAAACATTCGACGGCGGATGTGAAGATGAACGAAATGCTCGCGGCGTGCGAAGCAATTCCGAAAGCTTCTGTCATTGCGAACGATGGCGAGTATGCCTGGAGTATTGGGGACGTCGCAAAATGTCGTGTTGGGATGGACTTATTTTGAGGCGGGGAGGATTAGTTGCATTTACCTCATCAGTGGTATGCCAGATGTTCCAGTCAACAAGGAATGCCTAGAACCATAGGTGAGAATTGTTCTGCCTTCAATGGAGGTGGCTTGAAAGTGCCTTGGGAGTTAGCCTCAATGGTCTGGTGACAGCTTGTCCAATCCAATCCAAGGGGGGCAGCGCAAATGAAACAGGCTATCGCGAATCACTGCAGGAATGGCCTGATACTTACATAGACGTATGCATCTCTAGGAGCCTGGGCAGTCAGCGACTCAGCCCTGGTCTGGGCGTGTGTAACGCGAGGCAGGCTCTGGTCAATGTGAACGGACTGTGTAGACCAAGACTATGCAGTCATTATGTATTGGTCGCCTGCCTATCTGCCAAACATGAATTGAGAGAAGGTGGTGTGCAGAAGGAATTCACCATTTCTTAAAAAAAGAGGTTCGCGCTGCGCTGGAGTCTGGACGTTCCACTACTGCCAAGTCCACCACTGAGATGGAAAGGCCGGAGGAATATCTGGATGTATCTGCAATTTGCTCGCCAGAGATCCATATTTGAGACAGAAGGCGTAATCAAATATAAGAGATCGGCTTGCTTCGGGAAGAACTCTCCTTAGTTACTAGGCTGACATTTTGGATGAATGGCGGTGTTTTTTTCCAGAAGTTTGAATATTGAAAATTCCATCTATTACTTATTCGGTCTTTTATCTTTCACCTCTAGGCCCTCTTACATGTACCTCCCCCCGGGTGGATGTGTCCCCGGCATATGTTCCACCGGCGGCATCCCCATCATCCCGGCAGCCGCCCAGTCTCCCGTCGTCCCGCCGCCCATTCCATCAAGAAACAGCGTCGGGTCCACGATGTCATAAAGATTCGGCCCCCACGTGCCGTCGTAGTCCCACGGCCCCATGACGGGGAAGTTCGCCGCCATGCTCTCCTGCATCTCCACGTCTAGAATCGGACCCTGCTCCTCCGGTCCCTCGTCCTCCTCATCGCCCCGGTCTTCCCGCGCCTCGCCAGCGCCGGACACCATATCCGACCACCTCTTCTGCCTAAGCTGCGCGATACGCACCTTAGTCGCGCCCAGCGTCCAGATGTTCCCCCTCCACGGCCCCTCGTCGGCCGAAACCGCCGCCATTGTTGCGTCTACTTCCTCGAGCTGCTCTGCCACGCGGTTTAGCACGTCCGCTACGTCGATCATCAAATCTGGCTGCCGCGACAGCTGCGCCTTGAGCTCCGCCAGCACGCGCGGGAGGTCATTGTCTGCGGTGGCGGGTGAGTCCCACGATGACTTGCTGCTGCTACTGTAATTGTTCGTCGATGACGACGGCGTTGATGTAGATCCGGTTGCAGGCGTGTTCGGGTTGATGGCGGCTTCCATTGCGGCGAGGGCGACGTTCGGGTCGTCGGTCGACGGGTCCGTTGGCACGGACCTGTTGCGTCGGGCGCCGGAGCCGGAGTGGGGCACCGTCCCGGAGGAACTTGCGGCCAGCCAGGCCCAGCGGGACATCATGACGACGGCGAAGATCATGTGCGATGCGAGCGTCAGCGGCATGGCGTAGAAGGACGGCACGGGGATGGCGAGCCAGACGTCGAACCACTCCTTGAGTGCGGCGTTGGCCTGGTAGAAGACGTCGAGGGCCGAGGCGTGGCTTGACGAGAGCGAAGTGAGCGACTTGGAGAGCGAGGCGAGGAGGTCGGCGTCGATCGTCGGGGGTTCGTAGAGACGCAGTCTGGCTGTTGCCATGCGTACCTTGAGGAAGTCTGGTGGATGTCAGTGACGGACTTAGATAAATGTGCGGCACACTCACGGTTATCTCTCAGACTCCGCGGCATCTGGGTCTGCAATTTGTCCAGCTCAGCCTGGAAGCTTGAGGCGTACGCCGAGAGGGGCGCTTTGATCACGCCCGCCTCCTCGTCGCCGTCACCTCTGATCTGTGATATCCGCTCCGCGAGCCGCTGGATGCGCACGATGTAGACGACGTGCATGTCTGACTCGAGCTCCCTCCCCTCCTCGAGCTCACGGAGGCATTGCTGCATGTAACCCGAGAACCTCATGGGGTCGATCTGCTGGATGTCCAGGGAGATCCTGATGGAACGTCAGCAATTGCTCAGTGAGTGGCACGGGGAAACTAACGCTGAACTCATGTACCACACAGCCAGCAACAGCCTCCGCTCCTCGTTAGTGCGCTCCCTCATCTCAGAGGGCCGCATGACCATCAACTTCGTCCGCTCCGTCACGGAAGGCCCGCGCTTCAGACCCAGCTCGCCGGCGAGGCTCGCGGCCAGCGAGATGAGCTGGTTAAGCTGGGCATGCGCGATACAATGGTGGTGGAACCAGCCGAGGATCACCACCAGTCCCAGCAGCAGGTCGAGAGAGCGCTCACAGCGTAGCAGCACGTGGTCGGCGATGTGGCTCATCAAGCAGTACGTCTGGCCCCTCATCGACCTTGGGCTCCGAAAAGACGCGACCATGCGGATCGCCGCCATGAGGAACGGCCTTGTCGCGACCAACGTGGCCGCCGAGACGCTGCCGGACACAATGACAAAGGGGAAATGCGGCGCAAGCTCGTTGCGGTAGACGGCGAGGAGGTTCTCGTCCGTGTCGGGGGGCTCCGGGGCGTGGCCCGGCTCGGAGCGGCAGATACACGTCGGCGGGACGAAGCAGTTGTACGTCTCGGGGATCGTCGAGGGGCCCCTCTTGATCCGGTCCCCCGACTCCCAGGGGACCGAGCGGGTCTGCGTCAGGAAGTCCGGGTGGCCCGGCGGTAGTGTCGCCGAGTAGTTCGGCACCACCAAGGGTGTTCGTCTCTGGGCTGTTCCCTGGTCAGCCTCCAAATTGGAGATTGCGGACACGTTGCCCGTGACGCGGAGCGAGGTTACGAGACGATTGAGGCGCTCTTCTAGTTGGGTGGTTCTCCTGCAGGAGGTTGTTAGCCGTGAAAGACGAAGGATGCAACCTTGGGGTTGTCGTTTGGCAAACAGCACGTGGATCCAACAGACGGTACAAGGTTAAGCGTGACCTTAGTGTCTGGCAAGCAGCCTTTACCGAGTAGTTGGTCCGGCCTATGGACAGGCGCATGCAAGCAACCGGGGTCGGGGTTATCACTTACGAAGGCCTGCTTTGCCTCTTCTTCCTCGGCTTGTGTACCTGGTCCGTACAGTTCTTGAACAGCCTGTCGCACCTGTGAAACCACGAGACAGACGAATTAGTAGAGACTTCCCCGAAATGGCAAAAAGAACTCCCAGAAGAAGCCTGTGTTGGACTTTCTCGATCGAAAAGCGGCTTCAACGCAGGCCATCAATCCTCCCCCGGGTCCGGGGAACTTTGAAATGTCCGTCCCGAGAGCAAACAAACCGCACCGTCCACTCGGCGGCACTCGCGAAGGGTCGGGTCGTACGACGTACCTGTCGCACTTCGATCCGGGCGTGTTGTTCGATCTCAGGCACTTGGCCTTTGCCGTAGCACACGGAGCGCAGGCGGCACCCCATCGCGCCACAGGAGGAATCCGGGGACGCTCGGAGGTAGAGCCGTCAGGGGACTCCGTCGGCGATGATGCGGCAGACATGGTTCATCCAAGGCGGGTTGGTTGGTGGTGATGGATGGTCTTTGACGGATTTGTCTATTTCGTATTGGGATGGGGTAATCGGGATCCGGGTCGAAACTGCGTGTCCGCTTTCTCGTTCTCTAGCCTGAATCTACGGAAAAGATCTCGGATGACTAGGCAGGTAGAGCGAGAGCGACCCGGAGGTTTAATATTGAGTGCTGTCCGGCGGGCGATGACTTGGGAAACGCAACCCCAGCGAGGCTCATCCAGGGGAAGAAGAAGGTGGTCGGGACTGGGCCACGCGGGCGCGCAAGCGAAACGGTTTCTTGTACCACCCACCCTTCTTCGATATTCCCGCCCGCGCTTGGTGTGGTGGTGTGAATGGGATGATGGAGATGTATGCAGGTTGGACCGGAGTTTTCAGCGCGGACCGTAAACTCCGATCCCTGTCGAAAATGCTCACCACGCTATAAGGCTGTGCATGCGGGGACCGTTAGCCGGCACACTTAACCCTGGACCAGCATCCGTATTACGACATAGGGGTCAGGGGGGGGAATAACAAGCTTGAAAGTTAGCCCGGTGTTTTGGGAAATGTCCGCTTCGGATCTTGCCGAAGACTAACCAGCAGTTCTCCTTTACGATGGTAAGGGTTCGTAAGGAGAGTAAATGAATGGTGTGGACGGACGCGTTCTCTTGGCGTTAGTGATGATGGTGGTGTTGATGCGTCTTTGGGCGCTGCGCCCTGCTCCGATGATGAATCGCTGACACCTTCACCGTTGTGCGTGCTTTCGGGCGGTTTACGGGTCCCTGAGAACGCCGCAGTCATGCCGATGACCGTCAAGTTGGCACCCACGTTCTCATGCATTTCGTTATGTTGGGTGGTTCCAGCAAATCACATGGAAAACACTGATGCTGGGGTTGGGGGCCAAAAACAACCCTCATGGACGAATCACTGGGAAGGCAACTTATATTTCCACGAGTTACATAACACGTGGTACTTCTAGTAAGAAGATAGCAGTAACGAAGTCTATCTGGTTGTTACCACCCACTTGAACTGGTGGTCTTGGCTCGTCTTTGATTGTTCAAGACCCAAATTCTCGGTGTTCTGGAAGCCGCCAGCGCAACGGATTGTTGGCCCGCCGGGAACTTGTAAGCCCATTCCCTTTAGGGAAGCATTGCGCGCCGCGAGGGTATGCATGCATGATACGCGAGCGATGCTGACAACACAGGTGAGTCAGTCTCGCCGCAACGTTGCAGCCACCCCTGGAAGTGGCCGCGATTTGTGCCGCCGAAAGGAACTCAAATCACTTGCCCGGCACGGCAGTAACGTGCGTTCGAGCCGTAATTGGGGAAGAATATTTGACATCTCGAACTGCGCATGGAACCCCAACACCTCGCCCTGAATATGTGGGTTTTGGGGCTCTGGTGCATGGTGTAGTAGGCTATTGAAGCCCAATCCCCCTGGGAGCTCGAGATTCAGCAGCAGTGATACGAGACACAAAACCACCTTGGCGACGATTTACGAGTGGCACAGCGGCCCAGCCCGGCGAACCGCGAGTTGGTGATTGGCGAGACGTCGGTTGAGGTTCGGCCGCGCCGAGGTTATGCAACGCGGGTTGAGTCACAACGAGTCGATGATGAAGTTGGCCCGGCCAGACCGGTATCAAGCGCCGGGTGGGGGTGGTAGCTGTTCAAACCTCGGGATCTTCACTCGAATTTCCTTTGAAGAGACGCAGAATACCATCAATATCGCAAACCAAGACGACGACAAGCCGGCTGGACCATGGCACATCAACTTGGCAGGCCCGGGGGTAAGTTTTGACTGGCCTCGAGATGACTTCCTCCAAGAGAGTCATGAAAACGCGCTGACAGCTTTGCCTCAGCATTGCAGTTGTCCGCATATATTGATCCTCATTGCGGCTTCTGTCTCGTCCATGAGATGCCGCCCTAGGTGTTGGTTTCGGGTTCTATTTCCGGGCTTTCGCTCACTTTTGCCTCGGACCAGATCTGACCGATGACAACCTCTAATTCCTTTTTAAGTATTGAAGAGCAAACCCTTCGTCTCGATGTGTGGAGCAAGCTCCTGATGTCAGCATTGGGGCCAGTTATTTCCACCCACGGCAGGGTCCACCGACATCAACTCATCGAGTTCGGCCCTTTCCCCCCGTCAGCCTCTGAAACTGCCTTCCCAGCCTCGAAATGACTATCGAGACGTTGTATCTTATAGCATGGCGAATCTAAACAGCTTACCGGTTTGGTCAAAGCAGCCTTCATTAACAATGCCCGCCAGCCTGAAAGATTATGAAACCATTTGACTTGTAGCCCATTAGAAGAAAGACTAGTCTAATTCATAATATGTCAAAGAGTCAAGAATGAGAAGTCTGCAAAGTGAAAAACACACACCTTGTCTTAGGGTTTCCAAGCTTAATCAATTCAATGAGTAAAGAGCTTCCAAGCCACAGTTGGGCTTCACAACTCGTCACGTGGTGGATCACAAGTACCTAGCCTATAAAACGCACGCAATGTCATCTGGGGCAGTGCTTCGATCCTACCCAGTGCCCTCACTGCAGAGTCAGTGGCCTTTGGAGTGTGTAATACTGTGCTTATTACAGGGAAATACGGCCGGACGAATCGGGGAGAGAAATGACGGTGGACGAAGACGGAAGCCATCTTTGATGGGCAATAAATGGATTTCCCTTTCGACTTCATCATGAATATTGGCGGCGACCAGCCTCACCCAAATGGGTACCGAATGAGCAAGCTTCTATCACCCTTGCCTTGAATCAAACAACCTTGAGTTTAACTTATAGGGTAAGAGTAGCCTTTAGAATCCTAAGAATTAGAAGCAATACAACGAGGAGCAAGTAAGGAAGAAAGGTCAACTCTGTGGGTGATTTCTTGCAGTCGGAATTCGGGAGAAAAGGCCGTGAGATGGAGTGGGTCACGGAGTAAGGGTGTATGGATGCAATTAGTTCCAAAATTCGCAATCGGCGTTGTGGCAGAGTGGTCTAATGCGCAAGACTAGAAATCTTGTTCCTTCGGGAGCGTCTGTTCGAATCAGGCCAACGTCGTTTCTTTTGCCGATCTTGACTATTTTTTGGTGTTTTTCTGTTTCATCGCCATTCTAGTCGCCTGTGAATCATTTGCAAGACCCCCAGACTGTTGGTTGTTGGTGGATGATTGATTGCTGACCGACGGGATCGGTGTACCGCGGTAAACTAGGCGGGTATCGGCACAACCAAAGTCCTAATTGCTGACAAGAAAGGCTGACGATTTCTTTTCTATACTCTTACAACTACAAAAACAAAACACGTCGCGACATCTCACCGCGCAGTCGGCGGCGTCGTTCTCTCGCCCTGCCAGTCCTTCGCCAGCAAACCGCCGCCACCATTGTTCTTGTCCTCCGCCTCCATCTTGAGCACCAGCTCGCCAAACAGCCCGTTCGCCCAGCCGAACCACGCGCGCGTCCAGTCCTTCTCGTTCCAGCTGTTGACGCTCTCGTGCAGCACGCCCGTGCCGGCCGTCGAATCCAGCACCATGCGGACCAGCTCGCCGACCTCCTTGTCGGCGTCCTTGACGCCCGAGATGGGGTCATACGCCGTCATGGCCGCGATCACGGCCGCCATCGGCCACGCCTTGCCGGGTCCGACGTGCGGCCCGCCGACGGCCGAGATGACGGGCCCGCGCATGAAGTACGAGTTGGCCTCGCTGAGGACGAAGCGCCGCGTGTTGCGGTAGATTTCGTCGTAGTCCCTTGGCTTCGTCTTGGTCTTGTCGTCCTTCTTCCCGTCCTGCCCGGGGAGCCAGTACTCGGACCGGGTGAAGTTCCACAGCGGCATTGCGAGCAGCGAGGGCACGTTGGCGTCGTCCATGACGTTGGCGCCGCCGAAGCCGTCCACCTCGTACGCGAACACGTCGCCGAAGCCGGGCCGGTGGACCACGGCGTCGCGGTCGATGCCCTCGCGGATCCCGCGCGCCTGGTCCCTCATCGCGGTCGTCAGGTTCCGCGCCCTCTCCCCCTCGAGCTTCGCCATGATTGCCGACGCCGACTCGAGGTATTTCGCCCACATCATGTTGGCCGGCACGAGGAGCTGGAAGATGCACGCGTCGTCCGACGGCCGAAACGCCGTGCGCACCATGCCGTTCTCGCGGGTCGGGTTGCCCAGGCCGTCGTTGGTCAGCGTCTCGCTGCCGCGGTTCGTCCACCCGGTGAACGTCCACGCCGACTTCTCAACCTTCCCCTCGCGGGAGTACGTTCCCAGCCTCATCGCGCCCGCGGCGTCGACGGCCGCCTCGACGGCGTCGACCCAGCCGTACTTGCCGAAGAACTGCCAGTCGCCCGTGCGCTCCGCGTACGCGACCGAGAGCTGCAGGAAGCTGGCGAGCGAGTCGAGCTCCCACTTGCAGTCGAACACCTTGACCGGGTCGTACGCCGGCATCGGGTGGTTGTGCACGAAGGCGCCGTTGTGCGTCGGCGGGATGCCGCTCTCGGGCGGCGGCTGGAAGGCGTGGCAGTACGGCGAGATGACGATGTACCGCGAGTGCGCGTTGATGAGACCGCGCCACAGGCTGGCGAGCGAGTCCTTCTCGGTGGACGCCTCGAGCAGCGGCAGGTAGGAGTAGACCTGGGACGCCGAGTCGCGGAGCCAGAGTGCGTCGATGTCGCCGGTGATGACGTACGTGAGCTCCATGTCCGTGGCGCGGGTCTCGCCCGTGGCCTCGTCCGTCTCGTTGGCGAAGCCGCGCCATTTCACCATGCTGTCGAGCGTCATCGGGTACGCGTTCTCGAAGAGCCGGAACAGGTCCGGGTCCTTGATGACGGTCTTCATCCGCGCGATGAGGGCCTCCATCGCGGGGAGGCGGAAGGTCCGGCACTCGGGCCGCGGGCGGTTGAGCGGGAACTTGCGCTTGCCCTCCGAGAAGGGGCCGGGGCGGGTGCGCATCCAGGCCTCGAAGGACGGACACGGCTCGGCGGAGACCGGGGGCTCGTCGGCGGGCGGCGCGGGCGGTTCGGATGATGTCGTCGGAGCTGCGTCGGCAGCTCCTGGGGCGGCTCCGGATGACGGCTTGCTGTCGCCGGGCTTCTTTCCATCGGGGGCCGGCTGCTTGGCCAGCTCGCCGTCCTTGTCGCGGTAAGAGTCCTCGCCGTCGGCGTCGGCCTTGAGCTTGTCGGCCGCGGGGTCGGGCTCGCCGTGGACGGCCGGGATCGTCGCCTTGTCCTTGTCCTGGTTCCCCTGGTGCTGCTTGTCGGTCGCCGCGTCTTTGCCTGCGGCATCTTGTGGTTGTTGGTGCTGTCCGGCAGCGGTGGCTGGCAGGTATGAGTCCCCGAGGTGGGAGTTGTGCAGGAAGAGGAGGAAGGCGATGGCGACGAAGGCGATGAAGATGACGCGGGCGCGGCGCGTCGACGCGCTGCCGCTGAGGACGGAGAATGCAGGCATCGCGGGCGACCTGAGAGGTGTCTCTCTCCCTGTCCTTCACGTGTCTGGAGGGTTGGGGCCTCTCTCACTCTTTTTCTTCTCTCACTCACTCTGTCGCTCACTAGCGCGATCTCACTCACTCTTGAGTAGCAAGCACCCAAGGCGTCATTGAATGTTTCCGAGTCGGAGGGTTATTCAGGCGACGGTGTCCGAGTCGAAAGGGGGGCGCAAAAGTATGCAAGGTTGTTGTCAGGGTTTCCCTTAAAGAGGCGTTCCTCATTCTCTCGGCTCCCACACTCTAAATTGGGCGCATGAGAAGCCCGGCCACCCGTTGGCAGCTCCCCATCCCGCCTGTCTCGGCCGCTCCCTGCAGAGAGACAAGACCGGGGATGGGTCGATCTCGTGTCGACCAGTTACCCCTGTCTAGCTTCTACTTTAACGAGTTTGGGGCCCTTGGCCTTGTCGATAATGAGGGGGCCAACCTATATTAAGGGACCTCGGAAGCTGTGCGACGGGTTGGTGGTGAACACCACGAATTGAAAGTGAGAGCAACGGAATCCGATGGCCGTTTTCGTCGGGCCAGTTGGGTTCATTGTTGGGAATATTGCCGTTCATCTCATCACTCTGGACTAAACCGATCGCGGAAGTCTCGTTCCGAGAGGGCTGGAATGCATGTTGTGCCACGCGACACACACAAAAAGCATGTTTGCAACCAATGTCACCCTCCACTATCCTCTCACAACTCCCCTTCTGTGGCTATTATCCAGCGCAACTTCTACGAGGCAAAAGCAACAAAAGATTCGACGTTGGCCTGATTCGAACAGACGCTCCCGAAGGAACAAGATTTCTAGTCTTGCGCATTAGACCACTCTGCCACAACGCCGTGGACCGTGAACCCGCTTTGCTGGCGGGGATGCTGGGTTGCTGGCTCCGCATGCTCAAGGGGAGACGCGATGGCCTCGGGAACGCTTGCGTGCCATCTCTCCCTGCTCATTTCGCATTAGACGCAACTTCGACAGAGTTGAGTTCAGGCCGCATGATGGCGGCAATTGTTGGTTTATGTGATCAGCCGCCGAGACCAGCATGAATAGCCGCCCACACCACCTGAAACTACCCCCCGACTCATTCAACAGCAAACACAGCAAACATTGAAATCGTCCGACTCAACTCGTTCCAACTCAGCTCTCTTTCGGCTCAACTCTCCCTCACAGCTTAAACAACCTCGGCTCAACGCCATCCCTCTCAGCCTCCCTCACCAGCCTCCGGTTCGCAACCCCATAATACACCCTCAGCCCAGCGCACCCAACAACAACAACAAGCAGCAGCGCCGCGTTCGCCCAGTGGCCCGTCGGGTACCCGGCCTTCCTCTCCGAGGCCTTGTACACCCACACGCCCGGGATCTGGCCGAGGCCCGCGCCGAGGCTGACGTTGAGCGCGATCGCGAGCCCCGTCGACGCCGTGCTGAAGACGTTGGACGTCAGCCACCCCAGCAGCGGCGGGATGCACGCGAACGCGCCCGAGGCGCCGATGATGAGGCACCCGTAGCGCGCGTGGTAGGCGTCCGGAGGTAGCACCGCGGACGCAATGAAGCCTGCGGCACCGAAGAGCGCGAGGACCGCGGAGTGAGCGCCGCGCGCGTTGGTGCGGTCTGCGGACCAGGCGACGAGGATCTGGACGACTGCGAGGGGTGTCAACAACTCGCGCGATTGACTTACTCGGGATGGAGGGACTCACCGTAGGCTGCTGCGTAAGGGGGCACCGTCATGAGTTGCGCCTGCAGATCGACAAACCCCAGCCCCGAGACGATGGACGGCGCGAACAGCGACAAACTCGAGAACGGCGTCGACATGGCAAAGTAGACGGCGTAGTGCCCGTACAACCTCCAGTCCGTCAGCGTCGCCTTCGCGTCCGCCCACGACATGCTCCCCGAACTACTCTGGCTCCCCTCGTCTAGCAGTCGTGCGCGCGCAATCTCCCGCTCGCGCGCCGTCAGCCAGCCCGCGCCCTCGGGGTAATCCGGCAGAAAAGCCCACACGAAGATCGCCGAGAAGCAGGACGGTATGCCCTCGAGTATGAACAGCCAACGCCAGCCGGACAACCCGGAGACGCGGTTCATGTGTCCAACGCCGTAGGCAATAGCACCGCCAAACGCTCCCGCAAGGGTAGCGCTCGCGAGCACCAGCGCGACGCGC
Organism: Colletotrichum brevisporum; assembly: GCA_030770045.1. NCBI lineage: Eukaryota > Fungi > Ascomycota > Sordariomycetes > Glomerellales > Glomerellaceae > Colletotrichum > Colletotrichum brevisporum. Next base: position 968,214 of record JAUGSI010000002.1, read on the forward strand.
AGGCTGCGCTCGTCGTGGCGGTACCAGAACGTGAGATAATACACCAAGCCCGGGAACAGACCCGCCTCGAAGACGCCCAGTAGGAACCGCACGCCGGCGACGGTGGCGTAGTCCCGCGCGCCGCCGAGCCCGACGGTGACGGCGCCCCAGGAGAACATGAGGAACGCGAGCCAGCGCGAGGGGCGCAGCTTCTTGAGGAGGATGTTGGAGGGCACCTCGAAGAGCGCGTAGGCGACGAGGAAGACCATGAGCGCGATGGTGAAGTCGTGGTCCGACATGCCCGTCTCGGTCTGCATGTCGTGGCCCGACGAGGAGTTGAGGATCTTGGCGTTGCCGATGTTGGAGCGGTCGAGGAAGCAGAGGAAGTAGATACCCGCGGAGAGGGGGATGATGCGCAGGTCCTGCTTCCGGAGGAGGGCCTTTTCCTCCTCTGGGGAGTAGGACGGTTGCGAGTCGGCCGGGATGGCTTCTTTCGTCGTTGGCCACTCGATATCGCGGCCTGCGCCTTTCATGTCTGGTGACGATGCCATCTCGGCGTCTCTGATCGAGGCCGTCTCTTTGTGATCCATGTCCACAGCCTCGAGTTGGTTCGAGAGAGCAAACAACGACGACCCTGGAACGGTGAGGTAGCTAACTCACACAACGAGGTTAGAGTTTCTCTATGCAGTATCACTGAGAGGAGGATGCAGCGGCCTTTTGATCGGCCGAAGTCAACCCCGCAAGAGATCTGCGGGGAGAAACTCTTCCATGTCCCTCCCCAACCACCTACCAACAAACTGTGTTGTTTCTTTTTTTTCTGGTTCGGCCTGTCGTGCCGCATCTCGGCAAAGTGTTGTCGGTGGAGATAACGACCATCTCGCGAATCACCGGTGAAGGAACCATGCAAGTGCCGTGGAAACGTCATGCATGTATGACCAAACTAAGCGCCGGTTGGTCATCCAGTTTGAAAAGATAGATAGATTTCTTGCCCCGAGACCGGCTCCTGTGTGCGGGTTGGTAGTGGGGACACTGCACTCATTCCGAATGCTGGTGCTTGACACTTCCTCACATTAGCGCAACTCACTCTAGAGTCACGACAACACAACTTCAAGCTTCACGACCACAGACACACTAAGAATTCTTATTGACAGAGAACTCGAATTAGAAACAAAGCATTCACACAGTCGCTATTCTGCGCCTTCAGGTTGCTATCACAAGTCTGCCGTCCATGAGTTAGATGCTTAATTGACATCAAGACATTTATCCACCACACGCTCACCTTCATCATAACCAATGCAGCCCGTACAATATGAGATCTCGCTCATCCACATCCACATCTTCCCTCCAACTTCTTCCCGCACCCGTCCCGAAACACCCCGCCGGCACGATCGCGAAGGGCCACAGGTCCGTCTTCCCAAGCGGCATCCAATACCCTTCCACTCCCGTCGACCCGGGCAGCTCCCTCAAATGCCGCTCCCTCTGCCTCCGGCAGAAGTGCTCCACCACGCGAAGCCCGTCCGCAATCGCCTCGTCGCGCTTCGGGTGGTAGAGCGAGCTAGGGACCGCCACGGTGCACTCGCGGATCGTTAGCGGCAGCTGGCGCAGCATATCCTCGACCGATGTCATCAGCTCTGCCAGGGCGGAAGCCGCGTCGGAGGAGGAGAATGGTCTTGCCTCGGTGCTCATTAAGGACAGGTGTAGTGTTTGCAGGTTTCGGAGCGCCGACGGGAGGTGCTCCATGAGCTCATGGAAAGGCCCTCGAAGGGAGTACGGCGGCAGAGTTTCAATGGAAGCTCCGTCGAGGGCGGGAAGCATCCAGCCGTGAGGGGAGAAGAAGCACTGGACTTCCAGCCTTGGAATGCTTGCCCAGCGGTGCGGTAGGAAGAGCTCATGCGCGTGCCGAAGGATGACCATGTCCTGGAGGCGAAAGGTGTTGGTGGCCCAAAGGACTGCCATACCCTCGACGTAGCTGTGCAGAAAGTCAGACGTGAAAGAAGCAGAAAAGAAGACAGATAACCCACGCCTGTCGGCAAGCAAGCAGCCATCCCATTATACCGATGAACCTTGGGGAGGTGTTTACGGTGGAAGGTTGCAAGGTGGGAAAGCAGGGGAAAAGTACTTTAGGAAAGATGCATGCCATGCCCAACTACTGCCGCCTCCAACGACTCTACTGTCCCTTGCTTCCGGCAATTTCTGGTAAATTCATACCCTGTAGATAGACGCCTTTAAAGCGTTGTCTCAATATGTGTCTATAAATTCAACTGTAGTAATGGTAAACTTGGTCTCCTTCTATCAAATTACATAAATACAAGTCCACTCCTACGGCCCGCGGGGCCATGGGCTCAGATCCATGAAATCTGACATTTCCTACTCCGTGTTCCTATTGAAGTACTCATCGTACTCTTCACACCATGGCCCCCAAACCACGACGCGAGCCTTCTGATTCCAGTCCGGCTCCTCCAGCTCGGCCCCGTTACGGTAACGCTGGTCCCGCACAAATCTCATCCAGTCCGCGCCCACGATTTCAGAATGGTCCGAGTCGAGTTCAGCGCGAGATCGCCTCTGCCTCCTGAACGCCTCCATCCAGGTCTCGCTCGCGTAACGCTCCTCCCGCATGAATCTCATCCACTCCGCGCCCACGTGGTCAGAGTCGCCCGAGTCGAGTTCCACGCGAGACCGGTTCTCCCTCCTGAACGCCTCCCACTCTTCTTTGGCCTTGGAATCGGCCGCCCGCAGGACCTCCTCGTCGAGGTAGCTCCTCCACGTGAAGACGTGGCGGCTCGTGTCGCGGGTGAGCATGGGAAACTTGCCCGGCTTCCACTCCACTCCTCGCAGCAGGCCCATGGCTTCCAGCTTGTTGTGGTCCCAGACGAAGACGCCCAGCTTCCTGAGCTCCCGCATGGGGACGAATCTGAGCGGCGAGCCCGGGGCGGCCGTGAGGCGGTTGCAGAGTTGCCACCCGGGGGAGTGGTTCTTGAGATAATCTTCGGGTATGCACCAGTGATGTTCCCACCACCTCTGACTGCATGGTCTATCACCCCATGGTCTCTTCCTCGCGATGCCGTTCGTGTACAGCAGCTCCTTGCCGCGCATGGCCGCGTTCGCACCTCCCGCGGTTGCCGTGTAGTCGTTCGACCCGGCGCGTCTCGACGGACCGGTCGTCTCCTTCACAAACTCGTCGGCCATGCGCAGCTCCTGATACTCGCCACCCCAGTCGCTTCTTTTCATCCAGTCAAAGTACCGCTCCTCCAGCGACTTGCGAGGGGGCAGATAGTCCCGCCAGCCGAGGCGGCCCTCGGTCTCTGCGAGCTCGATCTCCTCCAGGAGCTGCAGGCGCCAGAACCCGCGCCACATGCGCTGCATCTCGATCCACGCAAACGGCCTGCCCGGGGGCGGCGCGAACCGCTCGCCCTCGAAGCGCTCGTCCCACGGCATCATTCCGTAGCACACTTCCCCTGTCGGACGCGCCGGCGACTTCGCGAGGTACCGCTCGCTCGCGCGCTCGAGGCACTTCTCCGCGCGTGCGGCGGTCCGCCTGGCTAGCACCAGGAATTCGCGCGCCGAGAAGGCGTGGTACGAGCACCCCTCGTCGAGCCCGTGCCGCAGGAGGTTCCTGAACGACAGCTTCTCGCTGTTGTCCCACCAGTACCCGATCCAGTAGACGCGCCTGGTGTAGAGCCGCTGCCTGGACATGACCTGGCGCCTGAGGAACTGGTCCATGGTCTCCTCCGGGGGGTCGGCGGGCGTCGAGCGGCGGACGAGCGCGACGCGGCGCATGATGTGGAGGATCTCGGGGTAGGTTGTGTGGTGCAGAATACGCTGGAGGATCTCAGGGCCGTACGCGTTGAATGCGCGGCAGGCATTGGCGGAGGCGAGGGTTAGACGGTCTATCGTCGGGAGGTCGTTGAAGTGCGAGAAGATTCGCATCACTAGTTCCGGGGGTAGGTCGTCGAACGTTGCAAGGCGAGATTCGCTGGCCATCTCGGCTGTTGGGAGTTCGCATTTGCAACACGAGTTGAGTCTGTATCAAAATCACACTTCATGCTCAGAAGAAATTAAAGGAAAAATATGACCGACAGGAGTAGTTTCCGTACGACTAGATATATGTTTGTGACGTGTCTTGCTTCCAATTCCTAGCGGCACAGCGTGACCCATGTTCCAACGGGCTTTTGTATTGCTCAATGCCACGCTGGACAGCCGTGAGGCGCCCAAGCGAAGTTACCCTGTTAGATTTTGCGTATATTCGTATGTATGTAAAGCTATGCCTTAAGGGCCATCAACGCGTTTTTTGCTTTGACGGCGCTGTGGGCCTTTGAACCCCCTGAACGTAGCTACGGCCTTTAGAGCCAGTAAAACATTACTCCAAAGCAGCTATTAGCCACTTTAAACGCCAAAATCCGCCTATATATTATAGTATACTAGTAGCTCTAAGCTACATAATCTAATACACCTCCCTAGTAAGGGCCTCTTAAGGGCCTTATTAAATCTAATTATAAACAAAATTACGTACTAACTATACTCTAACTACTCTATAATTACTTTTATATAGTTTACTTTTCTAGGGCTATAATCCCTTTAAAGTCCTTGTTTTAAGTAGTTCTATTATCCTTATTAAACCTCTATTTTTATAGTAGAAAGAGTAATACTGTTTTTAAAGTACTTAAAAGCTATAATTTTTTTTATTTATTCTTTATTAATAAAGTTAAAGTCCTTATAGTATTTACTTTAAAACTTAGTATTATAAAGTACTTAAAACTAAGCTATTTAATTTACTATATTAAGTTACTTAAAAAAAAGTTTAAAGTAAATACTAATAAGTAGCTTTATAAAGTTATTTACTATTAACTATACTATAGGTTAATATTTAATTTTAATATAGCCTTTTTAAGTCTTTTAATATAACTAGTAGTTATAGATATTAATATAGTAAAGCTTTATATATAGTTAAACTGTCTTTTTATTAATAAAATAGATTGTTTATTAATTATTATATTAAATATATATACTTAGTATAGTAGTATTAAGAGTAGGAGTAGTACTAAAGGTCTACTTACTAAGGTCTATATAAAGTATAATTATTAAATAACTTATAAAAATAGCCTCTTTAGTTATTTAAAAAAAAGTAAAAAGCTTAACTTTAATTGTTAATATAGTTATAGTATTCTATTTATTAACTTACTACTTAATAAAACTACTAAAAAACTTAATTATAAATACTTAAAAGCTTTTATAGTTTAGTATATTATTAATAAAGCTAGTATTTAAAGTAATTACTAAACTATTATTAGGGCCACTTTTTTTATAATTAAATTTAAAGTAAAGAGCGCACTTTATAAAAAAGTATTTAATTACTTATTTTACCTCTTTAAAGTACTTAGAACTGGGGTTATAGTTAAAGTGTATAAAACGGTTTATTATAAAAGCCACGTCTAGCCTTGTTATTATTATACTATATATAATTAAACTAATATTACTTTAGTAATAGTTAATATTTATATATAGAGTAGAGTCCTTATAAAGAAGTAGTTTAAGTAATTAAATTAAAAAAGTATATAGTTACTTTATTTATAGGCCTTACCTTTTTAAATACTTAATAACTTTATTAATATAGATAGACTATAAAAGCTAAAAGTACTTTATAGTATAGTTGTAAATAACTTTAATCCCTAGGAACTATTATAAGTCTTTATTACCCTTAAAAAAGTATTACTTCTAAAGTACTCCTATAAATAAAAGGGCCTTTTTGTAGTATTTAAAAGAAAAGTATAAAACACAGTTATTAATATAAAAAAAGAAGGTAATATAACTACGCATTTAATAGTAATTCTTACCTACTATATACTCTAGCTTAAGCTCTTTTAAACTAGCTTTTAAATAGTATTACTATAAAAGTAAAGAGTAGTATAAACTATAAAGTACTTTATTAAACTTAAAAATATACCTAGACTTTTAATACTTAGAGAGTATTTATATATAAACGTTTTTATTAAGTAAAACCCGTATAAACGCATTTACTATATTATATTATAGGAGTTTAAAATTAAAGTAGTTTATAATAACTATAAGTATTTAAAATAATATACTAGTAAGTATTAAAGTATAAGTATCTTGCTTATTTCTTAATTACTAATTACTATATATAACAAAGCGCGCTTTAATCTTAAGGAGCCTTTTGTATTTATTTAACTTATATATATATACTTAATAGTATCTTAAGATTTAAGAGCTATTAGTAGTACTCTTAAGAACCTCTCTTTAAAAGTTAGTTTTGTAATAGTTTTATAAATAGTTTACTTTAACTACCTATATTAAAATTGTATAAGGGTAAGCTAATACTTTTAAATAAAATATAGGTAGGGGCTAGAGCTTTTATTAAGGAGTACTAGGAGTGGGAACTTTAGTTTATAGTTAGTACAGCGCTTTGTACTTACTTAATAAAATCTAAGTGCCCATAACCCCTCTTTATAGCTAAATCTTACTATTAAAGTATTTAATATCTGCGTTTTAAAACGCCCCTATAGTATATTAAATACTAAGGGTCCCCTTTAATGGGTTGTAAGTAACTAAGTAGCTAACTTAAAAGTAGTTTTACTATAAAGTATTTTAAAATAATAATAAAGTACTAATTAAAAAAGCGGCTTTATAAAATATTTATTTATACTAGAGTATATAAGCTACTAGGGCGGCTTAGTTTATAGGCTTAGCTATGAATATAGACTAGTAAGGGTTTATAAAAAAAAGGGTTTTATTTACTAATTTAACTATAATCTACCTCCCTAAGTATTAGTCTTCTTTAATTAGTACCTAAAAAAATAAAACGGGCGAATTAAAAGGAGTAAGTAGGAGTTTAAAGTAAGTAGAGGAGTATTTATAGTTGCGGGGTTTATTATTATTAAGGGTAGTATTACTTAAGTTAAGTTCATTAAAAACGTTATTAAAGGAGTTTATAAAAGGAAATACTTTATTGTCTTCTTTACTTAATAAAAACGGGCAGAGCTACGTTTAAAAGTCAGTCTCACTAGCCGCAGTAAGGCTCTTTTAAACCTACTTAGTAATAACTTAAAAATTAAAGTTATTATAGTTACTAGTAAGCGAATTCGGGTTACCGTTATAGTATTCTCTTTTATTAAACATAATATTATATATAGTAACAATCTTCCTAGTTATAGGGTTCTATATTTAATATTAATTTATAAATATATAACTAACAAAAAAGCCTATAAAAATATAGCTATAAAAGTAGTTAAGATACTTCTTCTTAAACTACGCAGCAGTTATAAGGGCATACACCTTATACCTATATAATCTTAAGTACATAAAGCTTAGTTTTGTAGTTTTATTACTATAAAGCCGTTAATAAAGTGCTTTATATAGAGTCTTCTAACTAAGGGCTACTTAAAGCGTATAGTTATAAAAATAGGTCACTACTTTATAAATATTAGGCTACACCTTATAGAGCAGCTTACCACCTTTACGTATTGTTTAAGCCTTTATTTTAATTATAGCACTAACACACTTAGCACTGCTATTTTAATTTTATATATATAAAGCAAATAGCTTAACACATTTACCGCGCCTCTAAAGGTTATTTATAAGGCAGTAGTACCTTTTAATCTTACTATCGTACTTAAAAGTAAGTATCTTAATATTATATTAAACCTTTAAAAATAAAATAAACTTCTTAAAAACCTTAGTAAATATTTCTATACTATAGTTATATAAATAGTAGTTTTATAAGTACTATAAAATATAGTTAATAAATACTAATATAAATATAAATCTACTATAATTTTTAGTATATAAGTAAAAGTTAAACGTAATATACTTACTAGGGCGGGTATACACGTTACTCTCCTACAACTCATAGTTAATAATTTACCTTACTTTACTAATACTATAAGTATTATAACTTAAAAGGGTATTACTAAGTACTGTTTTAGGAGTAATAAAGATTTAAATACTATAAATTAATAAAAAGAAGTACTAAAGTAGTTTAAAGCTAGAGTAGCTAAGCCACTAGTACTACATTTCCTTAAAGCCTCTTAAAGATTCTTGTTTTTATTAAAAGTACTTTATTTAATAGTATAGAGTATATATATACTAAATAACTTATATAGAGTCTTTATATATAAGCACCTTATTAAAAAGCTTATTATACTCTAATACTCTTTAACTATATATAGTTTTAATAAAGCTAAAAAAAGAGTAATTAAATTTATATAGTATAAAGTACTACTTAGAGCGCTTATCCTACTAGTACCTACACTTATAAAACTAATTATAAAAAATAAAGTTAGTTACTATAAATGTATATAATATAATATTATATAAGTATAAACTAAATTATTTACTATTAGCTAACGTAACGTATATACTTACGTCTCTATATCCTTTAATTATAAGGGGCTTAAAGCTAGCCTATAGGTAATTACTTATACTAGCTACTTAAAAGTTACTAAACCGTCGTTTATTTCTAAAAACATAAATAAACGCACTAGAGTTAAAGAGGTAAGAGTCCTTAAAGAGATATAGCAACGGGCCCTTATATTAAATAGTCTAAAACACTATAAATAAATACTTAATACTCTCTATATAATAACTATATAGTTACTAACTTTAAATCTCTTTAATGTACTAAATTAGTTATTTATTATTTATAAAGTTCTTTTTAACTCTTTTATAGTAGTAGTTAAATAGCTTTTACTTATTATATATACACTCTAGAAAAGTATAAAAGTAATTTTTAAAGTAATAGTATATAGAGTATACTAAATAAAAAGGAGCTAATAAAGTAAAGGGAGTAGGAGACACTAACAAAGCTTTACTTTATAATTTTTTTAAGTTAGTATTATTATATTTATAGTTACTAAAGCACTTAAAAAGACTATAAAGAACTACCTTATTAATAGTAAAAGCACTTTATATACTTCTTTTATATTCTATAGACTCTAGTATTTATTTAATTATAGTAGTTATTTTAGTAATAGTTTTATTAAAACTATAGTTATCCTAACTATTACTTATTATTATATAATAATTCTTAGCTTAAAATTAAAGTAATAAATAATTAAAAAAGTAAAGTAGTTTATAAATTTATAAATCTCTTTTATAAACTACTTTAAACTTAATAGTATAACTCTTATATATATAATTAACCTATATTATAAACTATTTAACTATAGTAGTTTTTATTATAAACTACTTATTATAGGACGCAATAAAGTAGTTAATATAAAGCTAGTTAGTGTATTAGTAGTGTATACTTTTTATAAATTTAAAGTATTTATAAAGGTTTTAAATTTAAACTATTAACTCTAAAATACTTAAGTAGCACTAAATTTTAAACTTTTTAATAATAATACTCTATATTTAAAGAATAATAGTATTCTTAGCTTTTTTTTATTCTTAGTATATTACTTTTATAGTATAGTATAAGGATAAAGAGTTAATATAGTACTTAAGGGCCTTTTTAAAGAAGTCAGCTATCGTCTTAGCGTAGTAGTAGTTTACTATACTAAATAGAAATAAAAGGTTCTTTCCTAGAGGTACTTAAAAAAAAGGGTTTATAGTAAACTTATTTACTCTAGATCTTATAATTTAAGAGTAAAAGGCTCTTAACTTAGGGCCATAGTAAGTAATAAACTTTAAGTAGTTACTAAGGCATAGCTCCTAGGGTAGAGTATTACTAACAAGGGGCTCTAGATCCATAGAGGTCGGGTTAAAAGCTTCCTACATATCAAGGGTATTCACAAGTATTTAAAAGTTATAAAACTACGAGTACTAAGTAGCTAGGCTATTAAGGATAGTTTTTTAAGGGGTTAAAAGGACGTTTATAGTAATTTTTACATTTAATAAAGTAGTTTAAAAATAATTAATTATATATAGTAAAGGGAGTAGTAAAATAAAACTCTTAATTATTAGATTTCGCATATATTCATATATATATAAAGCTATACCTTAAGGACTATCAACGCGTTTTTTACTTTAATAGCACTATAGGCCTTTAAACCCTCTAAACACAGCTACAGCCTTTAGAGCTAGTAAAACATTGCTCTAGAGCGGCCATTAGCCACCTCAAACGCCAAAATCCACCTATACATTATAGTATACCAGCAGCTCTAAGCTACATAATTTAATATACCCTTATATAGTCGTTTATATTAGCAGCTTCTAAAACCCAAAGTAGGGCAATACTTACTAATACAAAAAAGTCAGATTTTGCCCACAAATCTAATATTCTTTATATCGTAGCTTTTCGTAAATACTACTATCAAAAGGCCTCCTACTACTATAAAAAATAAATATAAAGCTATTTAAAAACTATATTTTAACTAATTTACTACTATAGCACTAAGGATTTTAATATACTAACTTACTAAAATTAATCTAATACTCCTATCCCTTAACCTTAATAATAGCTTTATTACTAAAACTACTAATTATAACTAATAAATAATTTAAATATACTACTACTAATATAACCTTACTAATAAAATTAAATAATATAAAAAATCTTATAAAAGTAACTAAAAAATAAAAATTTAGTACTATACTAAACTACTTAAACTATTAAAGTATTATAATAACTTAATATTAAATAAAATACAAACCTTTCTACTTAAATAATTTAATTTTAGTATTAATTTATTAACAATTAATTAGTATCTTAAAAAGGTAGGTTAAACTAATAAAAAAATATATATTATAGCTACTTAACAAAACCTAAAAAAAAGACTTAAGTCGCTCTATTACATACAGTAGTATAAACTAAAATAACTAATCTTTATTAATAAGTTAAGAGTAAATAAAAATACTAATAAAAAACAAATAAAATAGGCACTAAAAGGCCTTACACTATAAAAATTAGTAAAGTTAAAATATAATTAACAAATACAACTCCTACTAACACTAACTCTTAAAAGCATTTTAAATCTTTTTATATACCTAGGAATAATAAATAGCAATAACTTCACAGTATAAATTACCTAATATTTACTACCTAAGTATAAAAAATTTCCTACCCCTTATTTAATAATCATTATAAATAATACCTCTTTTCACTACTAAAAAAATATCTAAATTACTTACAAAAAAGCCAGTATACACCTTAAATACCTTCTACTATACTCACCTAACTTTAACCTAATTAAAAAGTACTTTAAAAACCTAAAAAAGTATATTAAAAAAAACTTTCATATATATAATACCAATAACAAAAACATTTATAATTAAATAAAGTTTCTATATAACTATATTCTAAAAATAAAGCAAAAATTACTACAAATTACTAGTCACTTCCACTACACATTTATTAATTTTAATAGTAGTAAAGATATATTTAATAAGTTTATAGTAGGGGTTATTAGTAGTAAAAAAAGCAGAAATATATTAAATAAAATAAGTAATAAATTAAAGCCATTGCTAAGCTAAAAAGTTACTATAGTTAAATAAGTAAAAAAAGAAAAAAATAAACACTAGTAATGAATTAAAGTCGTTATTAAGTAAACTACAAAATTACTATAATTAAATAAATAAAAAATAAACAAAATAAACACTATAGGCAGTACCTATTATAACCCCTCATCACCCAACTCTAATTACATACTAATATCCTCTTTATTAATCTCCTTACTACCCAACCCTATATCGTCCTTAAAGTATAATAAATTAATAAAATAACTTAAAAACTACTTATTATTTAATATATTAATTAATTTTAACTATAATCTACTAAATTATAATAAAAGCCTATTAATAATTATTTAAAGTAATATTCAATTCTTACTAAATAAATTAGTATTAAATTAATTTAAATTAAGTTATAATAGTTAAAAAAAAAAGATTTTAAATAAAAAGCTTAAGGGGGGGAAGGAAAATATTATAAAAAACTACTAAAGTACTAACTTAGTTAGTAATTAATTAAGTAATATAGCATTTTACTTACCTATATACCCCCTCTTAGCCTTAACTAATACCTCTTATAACCTATAATCCTCCTTAGCCTTATTTTTAATAAAAAACTCTATAAAAGTTATAGCTATAGCTTAAAATACTTATAATTAAGGGCCTATAGGAGTTAGTACTGTAGAAATCTCTTTATTTAAAAGGCCTAAATTACTAGTACTAGTATTACAAAGTTAATAATAAAACACATTCTAAGCTACTTAATTAAAAAGCTTAATAATCCCTATAAACTCTATAAACACAACTAGCTCCTTACTATATAAATAAAAAACCCTATTATTAATAAAAACTTTAATATTTAATTTAATAACATTAATAATATTTAAAGTAATACTCTATTTATTAAACTAGTAATTAAAAAGCCCTTTAATAAAGCAAAAACTACTATAGTAACTATAAAGTAGCTTAAGTAATATTTAAAAACAGTTATTAACATTATAATACTTACCTAGTATAGTAATAAACTAAACAACAAAGTCGTTAACTTAACTATATTATTTAGTTAGTAAATCCAGTACTACTAAAAACAATAATTAAATAAGTATTTATTACTATAAAATAAAAGTATAAAAAAGCTTATTTAAAGCTATAAATATATATAAAGTATAATAAAGTTAACCCTAATATACTAGTAGTAATAGCTATATTAAATAAAGTAAAGTTAGTAGTGCACTATAAAAGTTTATAATAGTATTACTTAAAGTTTAACTTAGCTAACTAAATATTACTATAGAAATAAAAAAAACTAAAAAATCAGTCTAAATAGCTATCTAAATACCCTTACTTTATAGTATTTATTTATTTTAAACTTTCTTAACTATAATACCCTTACATCTCTTTATTATAACTATAAAGTTTATAAATAAAGTACTAAGTAAAATACTAGCCTCGCTCTTAAAAAGGGCCTTCTCCTATTACTTAAAATTAAAAATCTCTAACTTATAGTATATTTTATTAAAAGTAATTTAATACTAAGTATATAAATAATCTCTACTCTTAATAGTATTTTTACACATTATTAACTTAAAGCACTACTAATAGTATAGTAACTATAAAAACTTATCTCTAATAATATTCTTCACCTCCTTAATAGTAGTAACTATCTTACTAATATACTCCTTTTATTTAACTTAATAAAAAGGTTAACTACTATAAACTTTAATAAGTAAAGTAATTAATATAGTATTATAAGTAACTTATATTTCTATAGTAATAAAAATACAAAACTAAAAAACAAGTATTACTTTAATTACAGCCTTACTATACCTACTAACCTTAAAAATCTATTTAATTAGTATATACTATAATAAGTACAACTAAACATCAATAGCTACAGTATTATACTCTTTTTAATATACTAAATAAATAAATTTAGTACCCTTCTTTTACTATTTAATTTAAAAAGTAATATATAACTTAGTAGCCTTAAGTATAGCTCTAAATTAACTATAAATTCGTTTTTTAATATTAATAATAGTATCCCTCTACTTTCTAAGTATAAAAAATTTAATAATATTATACTATATTTTTTATAACTTAATTATATAAAAAAGTTTAAATAAAAAAAGTATACTATTAAAAGTTAGTTTATATAAAATATAAATAGGGATTTTTATAAGTATAAATAGACTTTAATCCTTAGTAAAAATATTATTATTAAAAAGTACTTTAATTTCTAAGTAGTATAGAGTATAAGTATAACTTTATTTAAAAAGAGGCTTTTATTACTATTAAAAGAGTATATCTTACTTATTATTAAAAAAGGGATCCTGTTATTACTAAAAAGAGGGGGAATTTTATTAACTTTAAAAAGGAGTAACTAAAGTATTTAACTATCTCTAGAATAGAGTCTTATTTTTAGCGCTATTATTATTACCTAAATTAATTTTAGCATTATCTTTAGTAAAATCTAATAGCTTTTTTAATAGTATAACTATAGCTACTTACTTCTTTATAACTAGCTACTTCTTTAGTTTAACTACTAATACTTAATATTTACTAGGTTTTACTTATAATAGCCTAGAATTAATTAAAGTATTCTTTAACTTAACTACTTACTACTTTACTATTAGTATTTAAATAATTATAATCTACCTACTTATTAACTCTTAAAACATAACTTAAAACTTTTTATTAAAAGTATCTTTACGTTACTTATAGGTATAGGTATAAGTAGCTAGAGGAGCTAATAATAAGTTATTAACTAAATTAATTAATACTTAGTACTTCTAGGGAGGTATTATAAAATAAATTAACTATAATAAATAATAAAAATAATAGATAGTAGGTAAAAATATTTAGTATACTAAAGTATTAATCCTAAAGTAAAGTTAGACTTTACTATACTACTAAAATTATTATTAAAATAAGTAACGGGGCGGGCCCCTATAGTTAATTAATAGAAGTATAAGCTTTATACTTACTAAGGAAAAGAAACGTATAATTTAATAGCCTAAAGGCCTTTATATAGAGTTAATTACCCCGTTAGTAATAAAATTCGTGGTATTTTATATAGTATTATAAAAAAAACGTATATCTAATGTGTAATAAGCAGTGCCCCACTTTGGGTTTTAGAAGCTGCCGATGCAAACAACTGTATCTAGTCTGAGTCATACGTTATTATGATTCATCTTTACAGGGGTCGGAAAAATGTTTTTAATAATTCAACACCATGTATGCCAGCAGTTACTAGGAGCGGGGCTCTACAAAATAGCTTCGTTCATGTCATCAGCTATTGCACTGCGGTCACAGTTTTTTTGACGTTGGAGAGTTCGTAGAGAACAAAAAGGAAAACAGCTCACTTTTCAATATACAGCGTTACAAAATAGGTTGTCACTAAACTGTACCAATTCTATTCAAATCAAGCCAGAAACCCTTAAGAGCATCCACACAAGCAGCAGTTATCACTGTTTGTTAAGTTATTAGTTATCAGGACTCAAGGCAGGTGTGAGATGATGTACCCGAAAGCTAATGGCCAGCAATACGGAATCGTGCATGGTGCGGTGCAGAAGCTTCTGCAGTCGTTGTCGCTGCCGCAAGTGGGAGCAACACCCTGCGGCGCAGGTTCGGGTGCGGGAGCTGCAAGCGCCAGTACAGAGAGGGAGACGAGATAGACGAGTATGAAACGCATTATGAAGACTGAAGGTTTAAGGATTCGGCTGAGTAGTTTTGTAGTAGAGGAGATTGAGTTGTGAAAGAAGACGGGATGTTGAGACTGTGGGGGTAATGATTGGCAACTTGGACAAGAGCTTTATATCTGCGCCAGATCCCATCACCGAGTCTCCCAAGCAAGCAGCCAAGTCTATCCCGCCGGCTATTCTCATTTTTATTACAACCATCAATGCCTTTGTTCTGATTCTCGGTGCTTGGCATCAAACTACAGGTAGCCTATTAGTATGACTCGCATCATGCTCGACGCACACCCTTGCGCCGAAGTTGTACTCGAGCAGCCTCGACGGACTGCAGCACAACTCCGGCCGGCCGTTGTCCAGCTTTTAAGCTTTCTGTCAAAAGCTTTCTGTCAAAGTTGAACCGGTACAGGGCCACCTGTAAATCTGGATTTAATGAAGTGGTCCTTGTGGATAGTCGGCTCAGGCTGATATACTCCACGCGGGATGATCAAGGGCCAATAGTGATTTCTGTTATCTGAACGGAACCAATCCCACCGGCCGCATGCTACATGCGTAACAAACTCTATGTAGAATGAGGCTCTGCACGCAGTCATCTGTCTGCTGAAAATGGATGGCGCGAATCATATTATCAACATCAATTACGGCAATTTCAAGAAATTAAGCACCAGAGGCAGGGCTGTCTAGAGTGACGAGGATCCGTGGAATGCGGATTGAACTCTGCTTCGTGAGCTCCGGTTTCTTTCTCATAATCGAACGCCATAGTTGTGATCGGCAGCTTGCGACGATTTGGTAGCACACCGCATTCGAGGGTCTCGAAACCCTGCATCTGAGAGGTGCAAGCTGAAGGGACGCCCGGAGTGTTCTGCCCGTTCATCCAAGTTTTGGTATCCCATGTAAAACGACGGATCATCCGAAGGTTAAGCATAGCGAGTCCAAGCTTGAGAGATCAGAGGGTTGAGCCTCAGCACAGTCATTTGTCGCTTCATCCCACAGTTTCCGTTCAAGATCCGATGAAATTGGCATTTGAGGGTGATGTCGCGCTCAGGATCTCCATTCACTCCCAAAGAACATGGGAATTTACCTCAGGGTTAGTATTGAGTCAGGTCTTTTAGAACATTCCAAGAGTTCATTCCCAAAAGCAGCATCATCACGCGTTCTGCCGTGCGCTGTACAACTCCTTTTCTACTTGAAATTTAACTGTAAAAGAGCCAGCACAAGGCTATCGTGCCGGTTAACCGTCCGGCCGAGTCTCAAGACGTGGCTACCACAAGGCCGGGTCCTTCTCCGCAAACAATCCCATTAGCGTCGCTCATCAAGGTTAGCGCTGGCCGGTCAAGAGTGGCGGCGCCTTCGCACGGGCTGGCGATCTTCTCGCCCGTTTCAGGGGAACACGAAAAGTCGACCAAACGGTCCGCGCCTGGAATGAAAAGGCTCAAAAGTTCTATTACTGCACAGAACATGGGATCAGCCACCCAAGGCTTGTGTGCGGACGGCTCCTCGCACTAGCCCCGGGAACGTTTTCTCCCCCTTTTCTGGGTCGGACAACGAGACCGCTGGATTATTAGCCTTGAGTCCAGTCTTGTAGTCTGCAGATGACTTCACTCTACAGGTGCCAGTCAGCGTCAATCAGCGTCAGTCAGTAGATCAGACGGTTGCTGGGAGCACGCACGGGTGGGGAGGACCAGTGCTCAGGCAGTAAGCATAGATGGCAGCTGTCACGGATCATCAGGCAAAGTTTACTTGAGTGATTGCAAACTTCGAAGTTCGAGTTGAAGTATGTCTCTGTCTCCAAGCTGGTGGTTCCTGAACGTAGCAATTGGCAGTATCTCACCCCCTATGAATACCTAACACATATTCCAAACAAAAAGAAAAGCTTTTAAAAATAAACACAAGAAACGCCGTGGAAACTATTGGTCCCGCCAGTGACGATGTTCCAATCTCTCAACCCAATCCCCCTGGGTTAGCGCACCGCACCACCATCGGCTTCTTCAACGCCTTGCGTACTAACAAATTGCAGTAGTCCGCACGCCACCAAGCCGAATCGAGTTTCAAATAATGGGCCAGAAGCCAAGATGAGTAAACTTCGCATCTGATACCCGGGAGCCCATCTTCCCGTTCGGCACCACGCTGCCGTGAGAGGAAAACGCGAGGTGAATGTTTCCCTCGCCCACGAACGCCCAATGGCCATAGCATGGCAACGGTCTTGGAAGGCGTAGACGTGCGTGAGCGCCTCCTTGGTACCACTGAAAACTAACCACGTACTCGGCTGTCCACAACGCGACGAACCGTTTCGCATCGTGCGCTCGGAGCCATTGAAGACTCTGGAAGGTATTCAGAAATTCCAGACTTTTTACTTTTCGGACAGCATATAAGGAGCCAGAACATCCAGCTTCCGTTGAGCTTTTGGTTCTTCAGGACACATCGGCTTAGTCTTCTGCCCTCTACCTTCGTTCAAACAACAAACCTTTTTCTGTCGCTATCATTCTCTTTACGACGAACCACATTCGTTCTTTTTGACAACACACCGGGACTGGTCTCGCAACTCTTTTCAACCTTTTTGGAATCATGCGCGTCTCCGTTCTCACCGCCGCGCTGGCGGCATCCCCGGCCTTCGCCTACCCCGGCATAAAGAAGACCATTGCCGAGCTCCAGGCTCGCCAGGGCAACTCCGACGCCGCCAAGCTCATCGACACCTGGGTTTCCACCGAGGGCGCCATCCCCAAGATCGGCCACGATGTCAGCAAGAGGGACGAAGGCTATTACGACGACGGCGAGGGTAGCTCCCCAGCTCCTGCAGATGATGGCTACGGCGGCGAAAGTCCTCCTTCTGGTGGTGATGATCAGTCCGCCAGCAGCGCTCTCCCTGCTCCCGTCAGCAGCGCTCCTCCCGCCCCGAATAGTGATACTCCTGCTCCCACCAGCAGTGCTCCCGCCGCTCCGGAAGGCGGAGACTATGGTGGTGATAATGACCAGCCACCCACCAGCAGCGCTCTACCTGCTCCTGTCAGCAGTGCTTCTCCTACTCCCAGTAGTGATACTCCCGCCCCCGCCAGCAGTGCTCCTACTGTCCCTGAAGGCGGTGGTGATTATGAGTCCACCGCCAGCAGTGCCCTTCCTGTTCCAGTCAGCAGCGCTCCTCCTACTCCTAGTAGCGAGGCTCAACCTGCTCCCACCAGCAGCGCTCCTACTGCCCCTGAAGGCGGTGGTGATTATGAGTCCACCGCCAGCAGTGCCCTTCCTGTTCCCGTCAGCAGCGCTCCTCCTACTCCCAGTAGCGAGGCTCAGCCTGCTCCCACCAGCAGCGCTCCCACTGTCCCTGAAGGCAGTGGTGATGACGAGTCCCCCACTAGCAGTGCCCTTCCTGCTCCCAGCAGCGACACTTCTCCTGCTCCCAGCACCAGTGCCATTCCTGCTCCCAGTAGCGAGAGTCCTCCTGCTCCCAGCACCGACAGTCTCCCAGCTCCCAGCAGCAGTGCTCTTCCTGCTCCCAGCAGTAGCAAGCCCCCAAGCAATGGGACCCCTCCTGCCCCTGGTGGTGGCGGTTACGGTGGTGGTGAGAAGTCCCCTGGAGGTGGTGCTCCCCCTGCTCCCGGCGGCGGCAAGCCTCCTAGTGGGGGTAAGCCTCCTGGTGGTGGCGGCTACGGCGGCGGTGATAAGTCCCCCGCTCCCGGGGGCAAGCCTCCCGGCGGCGGCGCTCCTCCTGCTCCTGGTGGTGGTAAGCCCCCCGGCGGTGGTGGATACGGCGGTGGTGACAAGTCTCCCGCTCCTGGCGGCAAGCCTCCCGGCGGTGGTAAGCCTTCCGGCGGTGGTGGCTATGGTGGTGGTGACAAGTCCCCTGCTCCCGGCGGCAAGCCTCCCGGTGGTGGCAAGTCTCCCGGCGGCTACAATGGTGGCGAGAAGTCTCCCGGAGGCGGCGCTCCTCCTGCTCCGGGAGGTGGCAAGCCTCCCGGCGGCTACAGTGGTGGTGAGAAGTCCCCCGCTCCGGGAGGCAAGCCTCCCGGTGGTGGTGCCCCTCCTGCCCCCGGCGGTGGCGGCAAGTCTCCTGCTCCCGGCGGCGGCGGCTATGGTGGTGGTGACAAGTCTCCTGCCCCCGGTGGAGGTAAGCCTCCCGGTGGTGGCAAGTCTCCTGCTCCCGGCGGTGGTGGTTACGGTGGCGGCAAGCCTCCCGGTGGTGGTGCTCCTCCTGCCCCCGGCGGCGGAAAGTCTCCTGCTCCCGGTGGTGGTGGCTACGGCGGTGGCAAGCCCCCCGGCGGCGGTGCCCCTCCGGCTGGTGGAGGTGGCAAGGCTCCTGCCCCCGGCGGTTACGGCGGTGGCAAGCCTCCCGGCGGCGGTGGCAAGCCTCCCGGCGGCGGTGGCAAGCCTCCCGGCGGCGGTGGCAAGCCTCCCGGCGGCGGTGCTCCTCCGGCTGGTGGAGGTGGCAAGGCTCCTGCCCCCGGTGGTTACGGCGGTGGCAAGCCTCCCGGCGGCGGCGCTCCTCCGGCTGGTGGCAAGGCTCCTGGCGGCGGTGCCCCCCCGGCAGGCGGTGGTGGCAAGGCTCCCGGCGGTGGTGGAGGGAAGGCTCCTGGCGGCGGCGGTGGTGGCGGCCGCGGCGGCGGATACTGAGTCCAACTGTCCTAGAGGGAAGACTTGGAAAGTTGCAGCTCTGGAGATCTTCGATCGAGGCCTTGAAGCAGGCCGGCCACTCGCTCACTATGCTGGCATGTTTGAGTCACTGCCGCTGGTATTCAGGCTCAACACGTAGCAAGCTGTATTGGAAGAACACGTTCGTTTGAGAAGGAGACACTCGTTTGAAAAAAGCGACACTCGTTTGGAAAAGAGACGCTCGCTTGGAAAGGGACACCGGTATGGAGAAAGGACATTCGTTTAGGAACGACACACTCGTTTGGAAAAGAGGTACTAGTTTGAAAAAGAGACATTCGTTTGGAAATCATATCCAACAGCGTGAAGTGCAAGATGAGCTAGCAAGACTTCTAGCTTTTGGCAACAAAGCTGTTGCAGGGACGAAATAACGCAGGAGATGAAATGTGCTGCTGTTACCTAGGGAAGTGAGTTGAGTCATGGTTGTTTCGTCTCTTCTCGTGTTTCCGAACACCATGTCTAGTTGCAGGTGGCTCTACAGAGTTATTAGATTATTAGATCTGTCTATGGAAACATCGCTCAAGAAAAGAAGTCAACACCCCACCTTATACTGCAGCCTAAATTGAAGGTTTTTCGTTGAATCTTCAAAAGAAGTTACCAACAATATGCCTCTGAAGTATATTCTAACTTTGTTGTCGGCTGCTTGTCAAGTTCCTTGTAATGTCTTAAATCGCAGGTGGACGGACCCATACCCTAACTTGCATTTCACATCTCTAAACTTGCCGGAAGGCTATTGACAATATGATAGTTTGTGCAAGCTCCAGTTTGCAGTTCCAATCCCTTTCATTCTTAGGTGTTTTCAGCTTATTTATACATAGTCATAGATAGTTCCGATCGGCTGGTTCGGCTGTACAGAAATGATCACAAACGTCAGGTAACAGATGCAACAGTTTCCCATTATTATCAAACATTCATAGACTACAGGTAGTATCGTTCGTTCAGATCATGCCAAAATTAGCCCAGACTCAATAACCCAACATTAAACATCAAAGTGTTTCCTAGTTCCAGCTGCCCTTGTCGTGGCTATGGTCACCACTATCGCCATCATACCCGTCGTAAGAGTCATAACCAATGGCAGAATGCCTCTTAGCAGACCGGCTAGTCGCATCGATACCCCTCTGCCAGGACACGAAGTCGTGGTACCCATGCTCCCTTGGGTATCCCTTTGGCAGGTACTTCGCAGGAGGCCCGCCAAAGACTATGCCGACTGCGGTCTTCACAACCCGGTCAACGGTGCCGAAAGCGTACGAAACGGCCTCCGTCGCCAGGTCCCGGATCTCGTCGGCCCTGCTCCACCGCTTCTTCCTCTCGTCGGCCGACATGCCCTGCCACCGGAACATGTCCTCGTTGATCTCGATGTACATGCGCTCCCACACACCGATATGCTCCTCGGGCAGCACCAGCTGGTGGTCTCCAAGGCGGCGCCTCCAGGACCAAGTGTTCATTGGCGGCTCCAGCGCTTTCAAGTCGCACTCCATCGGGTGCTCCGTCTTAACCAATCGGCCTTCGAAAGCGGCATCGCTGGGATACTGCTCGTGGACGGCGGTGACTGAGCCGCCGACGGTCTTGTACTCGTCCACGATCCTGGGATCGCGGCCAGGCCGGATGTCGTCCTCCTTGGGTGGGGTCTTCTCGAACATGAGCTCCCACTCACGGCCCGCGAGCGCCTTGCACTGCCACTCCCCTTCGTCGTCCAGGCCGAGCCCGTTATAGAGGTACCGGACCCGCACCGACGGGTGGACGAGCTCCTTGGTGTTCTTGAGCTGCTTCCGGCCGCTGTCGTTTGCGTACAAGCCAGGCTGGCGGATGCAGGCCTCAGTCCACTGGTGTGTGAGCGTGCGGTACGGAAGGGTGATCGTGTTCCACGCCCGGTCGGGGAACGTCGTGGTGAAGCTGTTCGGGCTCGTGATCTTGCCCAGGCCCCACGGGCGTGCCTCCGGCTGGGGCTCGCTCTGGAAGATGCGTCTCATCTCCTTCTTGCTAAACTCGACGCCGACGGACGTCAATTGGTCGGCCATCCCTGTAGAAAAAGAATCTGTTAGCTGAGGTCCTGTGTCCAAATCTTCGTCGTTCACTCACAGGCGAGGGCGATCTTGGAGATCTGCTGCGTATCGGAACCTCCACCGACATTGCTGTGGCAGCCGGGGAACCAGACCTGCCGGAGCTGGGTGTTGGTGTTGTTCTTTCCAACGTTCCAAAGTGTCGGCGCGAAGGAAGTTCTCCATTCGTCGAGAGCGAGCGCGTGGAAAGCGTGATCGATATTGGGATGGACGTCGAGGCTTGCGAATTGGAGCTGCAACATCCGTCAGTCTGGGTTTGATCGAGGAATACCCTTTGAATGAAAGCTGGGGACGTACCTCTGACGCGCTTCTAGTCTTTTGCCAGAAACACCAAGGCAGTTTTGGGATGCCTAAACTTCCGACTGTGTCCCACACACCTAACCGACATGAGCGATGGAAATCTGCGATAACGGTCTGAAGTGCTTACCGACGGCCTTGACTCTTCCTTCGACCGCCTCGAATGTTGTTTGAGCGTCCATCTTGCTCCTTCTGGTCAAGCACAATCCGTACTTTCGAAAGTCAGCTCCATGGTCTCTCAGATAACTGTTCCCCCTTACTTACCTCCGACAGTTGCCCTCGGTATGCCTTGGCCATCTTGGTGAACTTCATCCGGCCATTGTCCTTCCGCATTAGCGACATCCTCCTGAACAGGTCTCTCTTGTCCTGCTCTAGTTGCTTCTCCAAACCCTCCGGTGTGAATCTGCCCTCGTACTGCGCGTACAGTTTGGCGAACTCCCGGTTTTTCTGCTCATCCAGCTCGTCCGTCTCATGCCCCGCTTTCCGCTCCAGCCTGTTCTCGATCTTCTCCATCTTGTCCATGAACTCCCTCTTGATCTTCTTCTCGAGCTGCTCCACAGTGAAGCCGAGTAGGTGCTTCTTCGGGTTGTACATGCGCTCGCTGGTCCACTCGTTGAAGCTCTGGTAGTCCCGGTAGATGGCACCCAGAAACTCAAGGCCGGTGCGGTTCAGGAATCCCAGCGAGCAGACCATGGAGGCTATCGAGCGCGCAGTGAAGGCTCCGCGAGAAAAGCCGACGATGATGATTTCGTCTCCGGGGTTGTAATTGTCGCAGATGAAGCGGTAGCAGTCGACAATGTCCTATCGAGAAGGGGTCAGTTTGTTTCCTCAGCGTAGCAGTCCCGAATCGTTGTTTCCACTCACTTGCTTGACTCCGAGACCCAACAGGCCCCCAAAAAAGCTGGCAGTTCTTGACTCTTCCGTTCCTGCCCCTCGATGGTAGTACACGACTTGTGGCATGCCAGTGCAGCACTTGTGGGCAACTGCAGCAGAGAGACGGCTCACGTTGGTGGGAACGCCACCAGTGGTCCTAGAAGCTGCTTAACGGCAGCTGCGAGGGGGCTGAATGGTAGCCGGAACCTACGAGTTGTTCCAAGTGCCATCGCAGCAGATGACGAGCCGCTTCCTGTCGGTGGAGTGTTCCTCATCGTGTCGAGTAAGATGGGCACACTCGACAAAGTTGCTTTCGTCCATCAGATAGTCTTCCTCCATGGTGTATGGGTGCTGTTGGGTCCGATTAGGTGTGTCAATCATGCAAATTCTAGAAAGGGAGCTCGGGTCGGGGGCCAGAGGCCAAGCGGGGTGCCTTGGGGGTTTATGTCCATTCTGAAGGACGTTTTGGGACAGCTGGGAAGCTCCCCCACGCAAGCTAGATACGACTTTCACGTGAAATGGGTACCTACAGCGACGAGGAAAACAACACACTTCGGAGTAGCATTCCGCTCTCGGGAGCTATTCTAAGACATGATAGTACACAATCACAGCAAGGCTGGCTGAGATAGCGTGCCAAGACATTGAAGAATGTGCCAGGCCGCGAACGGGCAAAAGCGGTGAGACGGAATGAAAATCGTCATTTGGAGCTGCTAAAAAACGGTATTTCCAACGAACAGCTTTCACGTGTTCAACGTAATTTCAAGACCTGAAGTAATTGGCCCGATCTGGACACAATAATCTGTGTAGTTAGACGCCATTTCATCCTTCCTTCTCCTTTGTTGTGACGGAGGATCGGGAGAATAAAAGATACCTCGGCGACGGATGTTTCAGACCCTCGGTGTTGTGTTGACACGCTCGGACACTGGAATTCGATATCATTTACCAAGAAGCTATTGCGAAATTAGGCTGCGGCCTTTCAGGGGCGCCTAGAAATAGAAGTTCATGCCCGGGCTTACGATTGAAGATGCTTGGATTCGGGTCGAGAACGCCGTCGAACGCCACCACGCTACGCTTGCAAGCCACCCAGGACACTTTCGACGATTGTGAAAACGCACACGGGATCTCAACAGTCAATTGGCTTTATGCCTTGAAGCTTATCATGCCTGTGCGAGTAGAGGGCGCGTGAGATCATGGAGCATGCCGTTTAGTGTAAATCGAGATCGCACTAGCCGAGTGTCCATTGTCCTCGACGCGTATGATTAACTGCCAGGCCGTAGAAACAAAAGCCGACCATTTCCCAAGTCATTTGCATCTATTCCTCACTCTTCATAATTACTCCCTGTTCATTCACCATGTAGCCCCAGTCAAGCAGCTGCAACATCATGCCGAGATAGGCCAACGAGTCTGCGCAAGAGGACATGTTATTCGAAGTTCGTGATGCGAGGGGTTATTCGGAGCCTGCTTCAAACTCACCTGCATTTTCCGCCTCATGGATCTTCGCCACGCACGAGAAGCCATAGCAGTCGATGTTGCCACGGCCCTTGTCCAACTTGCGGCCGCCGTGCTTGGTATGGAACAGCTCGTGCAGGATGGTGTGCTCCATGGTAACGAGGGCCTCGAGGTGGACATACGGCTTGCCGGGGAACGCGACCTTCCATGCGTCGATGATGGCCTTCTCTTCGTCCGGCAGGCGCGTCTTCTCGACGAAGGCCGCGTCGAGGACCGGCCAGCCCTTGGGGTTCCAGATGTTGCGCATGAACTTGCAGACGTCGATGCTGGCGGACCGCCTCGCCTCACGGACGTTTCCTTCTACGTAGCCCTTGCTTTTGTCGATGCGGGTCTCCCAGCGCGCCGTCACAGCTTCCTCGTTGACGACGTTGTCGTCGTTGGGGTCGTCGGTCAGTACGAACGGTTGGTTTGCATGGCACTTCTTCCGTTGTTGAACCCTCAAGTCCTCCCACGTGAGGCTCGCGTCAAACGTGGTTATGTCTTGCCACAGGCCGTTCTCCTTCTGTCTGAAACGATTGTCGTCGGCAGAAAACCAAAACTCCTGTTCAAATTACAATATTAGCTCTGTTTTTTACAAATACGAGGGCTCCGCGAAGAAGGTCTGGGAGAGGAGTCTTACGATGTTGTTGGGGTCTCTAAAATGGATGAATCTCCACGACGGTCGTTGAAGGTAAACCGCCCCAATAGGATTCTCCGGTATATTCGATATCGCCTCGAAGTTTCCTGGTAGATTCATCAGCTCCTGGATTGCAGAACACGCTGCGCACTTGTGACCCATAACGAACCTTTGATGGTATTGAACTTTGCATCGTAGTCGCCGTCCTTTCCAATGATGATCTGCACGGCTCGGTGGGTGAGGTCGTCCGCGCTCTCCATGCGCTTGAAGGCAGCTTTAGCTCGCTGGACCGCGCCTATCATAGCCCGCTGTATGCCGTTTGTTGCATCATCCCCATCTCGGATTCAATGTTAGCCAAACACTGAACGGATCCTGATAAACTGTCCATGCTTATCAGTTTGCGGCGTGCACTTACCACAGGCAAGGTCTATCGCCCACTGGACGGCCAAGGCATTTTGGACTGCGAAGAGCAAAAAGAGAAGTGTGTACTTCATATTTGATGATAATCAGAGCGTTAAAGATCGTGGCGTTGTATGGAGATAAGATAGTTCTGAGGAAAGATGGTGAAACTGCCGATACAGATCAGATCTAGGGTGATGAAATGTCACCGGGAGCAGCAGAATAAATAACAAATCTCGATGCCCCTTGACCACTTGTTCAACTTATTCTATACATAGGTTCGACTTCATTCCATGTTAATTATCCCCATGTTGGCGTGGTGGAAACTCCGAAAGCAGAAATGCGAGAGGGATCTGGGCAGTCCGACGTTGTCGTATCCTCTGCTTTTGCACCGCCCCAACCAACAATCTTGGGTGTACAAAGACTCGTTGGGCAAAGGAAAGACCGCCCTTTAACTTGCGTGGTTGTGTACAGCCACGAGCACAGGGAGTTTAACCGCGCTTACGGTGCTTCCCCAGACCTTAGCCAGACCTCGGACTCGGCTCAACGCGACGCAATATTCCTACCTGTAGCATGCAGAAGTCCGAATGGTGTAGTTAGATTGGCCTCCTAGCCGCAAACGCTGTGGCGATGCATGGCGATGGAACGATTGGCTCTAATAATGGCCCAGGCAACAATACCACCTCGGACTGAGGCTATTCTAAGCGCGTCCGGATCTTTTTGGAGGAGCAAAAGAGATGCGAGAATTGGAGAAACTCGAAATGCCACAGACAGTTTGTATGAGCTGCAAAACAACGGAAGTAATTATCTTTGGCATGTAGACCATGTTTGCTCTTCAGATATATATCTAGCCTACTGACCTGCAACGTATGTGGAAAAGAAGTCTTGAGACATCGCCATCGCAACCCCTCTCTATCCATCCCAACAATTATTATACATTCACGTCGTAATAACCTATCCGCGACAATGATAGGTCACTCCTATCGAGCTCTTGTGGCTGCTGTCGCCTTACTGGGCGTGTCGGTGCATGGTGCTGCGGTTCCGACATGAACAGATCAGATTGGCGTCGACCCAGTCACTATCTATCCCATCGACCACATTGTGTAAGCCCTCTGATTGCCGAAGCATCTCGAGACCCAGTGCCTGACAACCCGCTCCAGAATTCACACCCTCCCACCTGACCCCAATGCAGCAACCATCACAACCATAACGACCAACGTTGGGTCGCCGCCCAAGCCCACCACGACTACCAAGGAGATCTTCTTCTCCGTCTCTGGCAACGCAGCTGGCGATGTGGCGATTCACGTGGCTAACAAGGAGCTTGCCGACTTCCTCAAAGGCGTCTTTGCCGAGGCAGCATGCGGCGCGCCGGGTGCCAAGGCTCGCCGGACCCTGCAGGACCGACAGCAGGTGTGTAACATGCCGCGGCCCCCTCGGCCCCTTGTTAAGGACGCCATTCGCAAGATCAAGGGCTGGGACAAGTCCGCCAAGATGATCCAGAACCTGTACGAGGAGATGCTGGCCAAGACGGAGCAGAACGCCGCCGTGGCTGACGTCAAGGCCGTGCTGAAGAAGTTCTACGAGGAGAACCCAGACTGGACCGGCGCCGAGCAGGCGGATGTCGTGGCCGAGACCGGTCAGGATCTTGTCGTGGGTGTCGACGAGTTAGTCTTTCTCCTTGCTACTCCTTTCGAAACCTGACTAACTGGATGACGTTAGAGCTGGTCTCGCTACAATGGAAGGCGAGGCAGAGGTCGCCGGAGAGCTCGGTACTCTAGGCATGAGCGTCATCGGCATGCTATACCGTCTCTTCCAAGAGGAGATCGTCAAGGACGTCGTGGTGGCGGACATCGCCGTCAACGGCGCCTCGGTCGTAAGCAGCCTCATCAAGACGGCTTCCACCACCACCCGTCGACGCACCACCACGACTGTTGGGGGCTGCCCGGCTGCCACGGATGCGGTTCTCGTAAGTTGCGAAGTCACTATCACTCTTAATCGTGGGCAGTGCGACTGACTATTGATTGCGGCAGCCTTTCTGTGGTGGCAAAGACTGCAAAAAGTCCAGGGGAAAGACGGTGCTGAATATTTTCAACCCCTTGGTTGAAGGAACTGGGGAAGTCTGCGATGGGGTATGACACCACTCTTTGCTTTCGCATTCTTGGGGCGGATATCGAGGACTTGGCTCACAACAAGTGACAACAGGGCCCCCATGACAAGTGCGACTGCACCCCTCCGATGCTCCAGCTCATCAACCTCCCCGAGACCGAGATCGACACGATAGCCGAGCTGACCTACAAAACCATTCCCAAGGACACGCCGGTCTTTCCGCCCGTGCCTGGCCATCCTGAACGCATCTCAGAGAAGGACGATCTGCATAAGAAGCTTTTCAAGAGGTGAGGCCGACGTTGTATGTGTACAGCTCTCTCACATCATGGTTCTGACAACGATTCCCAGACTGGCATCCGACTTCTGCAGCACGTGGGACACCTGGAAGCTGGACCACGACATCGAACGCACCTACACGGCAAACCAGGTAGCCTGGTATGGCTACGACGGCTGGGAGTTCAAGTTCAAGTGGAAGAACGCCGACGAAACCTGCAAGAACACGTGCGAGCAGATCTTCCTCAACGGATTCGGAGATGACTCAGGCTGTACGTTTTCCCCTTTAACAAACCTGGTTCAACTCAACTAACTCAACCCCAAAAGGCTCGCCCGAGAACAGAAAGGTTGCGGTCAAGGGCTCCCGGACGATCGGGTGCGGCACGGCCTCCTTCGAGTATAAGAACCCAAACAGGAAGCCGCCGGTGCAGTGCTCGGACGACGAGAGCGGCGTGCACAGGGCATCAGCCGCCGGCCCCAACTCGTCCAAGTCGACGATCTGGGGCGACTTCTGCAGCCGCATCAAGAGCGGCGAGATCATCCGGACGCTGGCGACGGAGGCCAACGGCTACGAGGTGACGCTCTCGACGACGCCGCACACGGGCGAACAGTGCCGCGACAACGACTGTGACGCGGCTTTCAGGTCTATCATGGACACGTGCGGGACCAAGGGGCAGAACAAGGACATGCTCTCCAAGACAGGGTCGTTCCACGCTGGCTGCATCGAGTTCGGGTACGAGGTGGGCAAGAAGAAGGAGGACGAGCCGCAGAAGCCGCCGGCAACGAACCCGCCGCCCGCGCGCACGCTGTGCGAGAAGGACTCGGACTGCGGAAAGTGGACTTGCGATGGCGGCAAAAAGGCTCACTGCAGCAGTCAGGTGTCGGGAGATCCCCTGACGAAGTACTGCGCGTGCTGAGATATCCGAGGGAGTTAATCGTCTTCGCGTTGGTTTTGTTACAGTTAGCAACCGGTCTCGAACAATTTTGTTGTTCAGTGAAATTAAGATGAAGTTGTCCTCCAGGCAGCAACACCGAAGTTGCCAAATCAACGAACATAAAAACACAGAATCAACTTCTTCAATACTCATGATCAACTAGCCGATGCTGCGTCCACTGGCTATGTCAAGTAAAATATTGAAGTCGACGTTTACTGCTAGTGATAAGAGTGGTAATTACATGTATGGCAACATATCGTAGTATGCGAAATCGAGCCCAAGCTCAACAAGAACGACAACGGTATTCAACTTCAACTCCAAAGGACCAAGCGAGGTCTCGTCCCGAATAAATGTGGCACGCACCGCATATGTTGCACAGCTCAGTTTGCCGCCTTCACCTGTTCCTCACACCAAGCCCAAAACTCCTCGGCAACTCCCTCGCCCCCTTCCTCGACCGACTTGAAAGCCTTGACGATGTCCGGCCTCGACATCGTGTCCTCCGGCATCACCCTTCCCCACGGGATCACATAAGGGGCGCTCCCGTGCTCAGCGAT
Organism: Colletotrichum brevisporum; assembly: GCA_030770045.1. Lineage (NCBI taxonomy): Eukaryota > Fungi > Ascomycota > Sordariomycetes > Glomerellales > Glomerellaceae > Colletotrichum > Colletotrichum brevisporum. The sequence goes on from JAUGSI010000002.1 coordinate 997,548, forward strand.
CTCCGGCGCCAAGCCCGCAAACAGCTCCGTGTACGCGCCGTACTTGGCCTCCGACAATGTAAAGGGCCGCAGGAACATCATTGCGGCCTCGGGCACCCCCCTAAAGGCGGCGGTGTTGAGGTTCCCCGGGTTCTGCGCAACGGCGACGACGCCCTTCTCGCCGCTCCCATACCGCCGCACTATCTCCGCCGCGAGCGCCCAGTTGGCTGCCTTGGAAATGGCGTAGTCCAAGGTGGCGCCGCCGGAGCCCCCCCGCCTGACGGCGTCCATGTCGATCCCGTTCTTTGGAGAATACGTGTCGACTATGTTGCTAGCCGTCCACACCACGCGGACCCGGCCCGGGTTTCTCCTGGCCGTGGTCGGCTCCAGCTCTGCCGCGGACATCTTGGCTGCTGCCTGCAACTTGGGAAGCAGCAGCTTCGTCAGGAGGAAGGGGCCGACGGCGTTGATTCCGATGATGCCGTTGAGTCCTTGCTTCGTGCGATAGCCCGGCGGCAGGCCCAGGGCTCCCACCCCGGCGTTGTTCCAGAGGACATCGAGGTGCGTCTCTTGTTGGGAGAACCTCTCCGCCGCTGCCTTGATGCTTTCAAAGTCCGACAGGTCGAGAGACAGGCATTTCAAGATGCCTGGCGTTTTGGGCGTCGGGACCGTGGACATGATGTCCTTGATCGTTTTCTCTCCGAGTTCCTGGTCGAAAAGGTTAGTTTCTTCAATGTCGTCAAGGGCCGAAATCAACGGAGGATCACGGGGGGTTTGTTACCTCGGATCTTGTTGTCAGATAGATTGTTGCACCGGTGGTGTAGAGTAGCTTGCAAAGCGCAAGTCCGATACCCGCATTGCAACCCGTCACGAGAAAGACCTTTCCCACCTGTGACGGAACGTCGGCTTCAGTGAACGTCGGCGCCGGCGGGTACCATTGCGTGTAGAAGTTACGGAGTGCTTGCATCTTCGCGACGGGGGAGAGACAGAAAGAGCGGCTTTGAATGTATCAGTCCGTATTTTCTGAGCACACAGGAGATGGAGAAGGGTTGCAAGCCATCTGTCTAAAGCCAGGAGACCGGTCTTATTATTCAATGTCTATTACCTTGCGTGAGTCGCCGAACCCGTATCCTAGTAAAGTGCCTATCTGCTAGGTCAACTCGGCAAGCCCACCCCAGGGTAAAATTACTATCTGGTAGGCCAGGTCGGGCCAGCTTACCTCCACTCCACCGCTCCGTGAGCCGTAGCAGGCATAGTGCATTAGTGGCCACCCAAAAAGGCTACGTACGATGAAGAAACCCATGCCAAGGCGGAAACATTGCAGCATATGGATTGTATGAACGATTCTCCCATCCCACTGTCCATTTGGAGCTCTCATATCGTATACCCCCCAGAAAGACGTGCGGTTAAGCCGGCGAGAGCGACGGGGACTGCCTTATTCGGCCGTGCCCGGGGTTTCAGTTCCGACAATCCCGCGAACCCGCGAACTGTTCATCCGGGCCTGAGACCTACACCGAATGCCGGAACGATGGCTTTGCCTCCGGCAAGGCTCACTCCACCCTCACATCGTAGTCGTTCCGTTAGAAGGCGTTATGTGAATGAAATATGAAATCAACATTACTACGGTTTGTGGTATCCAGAAGACAAAACGGCGCTAAACTTCCCATCCTACTACATCTTATCCAACGTCCCTGGCAGCTGCCACAACCTCCCGACCTCATCAGCCTCCTTGGCGGCGAAGACCTCCGGCCCCAGCTGGTCACCGTACCGGACACCGAGGCGGAACAGGCTGAAGCCGCTCAGCGAGTCGGCCACCCTGCGCCGGAAGCCGTACACCAGCGCGAGGATGATCGACGCGAGCGTCCAGATGCCCATGGGAATCACGGCCGCCAGCGGGGGCACGTCGCCGGTGGTGAGCACCTTGGCCTCGCGCGACCCCTTGAGCCCCTCGTGCTTCCAGCTGCTCTCGAAGCCGTACTGGCCGTCGTACTGGAGCTCCAGCAGCTCCTTGCCGTAGGCGAGCGTCAGCGACCTCTGCAGCTCGTCGGAGCTGGCGAACTTGAGCATGTTGATCGAGTTGACGTCAGACTTGCTGGCGCGCACGCTCAGCGAGGAGAAGATGTCGCTGACGCCGGCGGGCTGGGAATTGCTGGCGGTGCTAAAGCCATTCTTAAGGAATTTCCGGACCTGGTCGCCGAGGCGGGCGTACGGCCAGGTGTTGCGGATACTAGAGTCGTTGTAGGCGAGCGGGTGCTCGCGGGCAAAGTTGGAGTAGCTGGAGCTCGAGGGGTCGATGTCGGCGGAGCCTAGGGCCGAGCGGATCGCGCATCGGACGCCGAGAGGCGCGGCGATGTCGAGCGTCTTGCGAAAGCCGCGGAGCTTTGCGGCGACCTTGCTGCCAACTTCGCCTTGCGTGGTAGTGGTATAGTTCCTGGACGCGAAGTAGGCGTCGTCGGCGATCCATGACCCGTTGGCCGCCTTGGTGAACGGGCTGTCGAGGCCGGCGACGGTGGTGCCGATGGTGGTGTTGAAGAACTCTGGTTCGGTGTAGGTGGCCGTCGTATGGACCTGCCAGATGGCGTACTCCATGACGTCCGGCTCGGCGCCCGGTGCGAAGGGGTCGGGCTGGTTGTCGTCGTATGTCAGACCAGTCCCGTTCAATCTCTGCCTGATGGTGGCGAGCTCATGGTACGACCAAATGTTGGTCCCCGTCTCGACCATGTAGGCGTCGGTGCAGTTTTGCGGCCCTTCTTTCGCAAACAGGCAGTCGCCGCCGCCCTTGTAGTGACCGAGGACGGTGAACTCAGAGACGTCTTTGACGACCGAGCAGTTGTAGGTGGCGCGCAAGCCGAACGACCTGCCGGAGACGGGGGCCTCCGCCTGAGGGATGAAGAACATGTCGGGCATCTCGGGGCTGGTGGGGAGGGTGTTGGGGCTCTCTTTTAGGGCGTCGATGTCCCCCCGGTTGACGTGCTCCTGTGTGTATATGATACTGATGCCCGGCAGCATAGCGGGCGACCCGACACGCCACGCGTTACCCGAGTGGTGATACTCCGTCTCGCCGTTCTGGTGGTATCGGGCGTGCCAGTCGCTGGAGTTGCGGCCGACGACCATGGGGGCCTCGTCGACGGGGACGTAACCCTCGGAGAGCTCCATGGTCAGACCGGAGAGGGGCAGGCCGACGTACAGCGAGAGGGTGACGAATGCGAGGAGGTACCACAGCCTGTACTCCTTGAGGGACTTGTACATGCCGGTGATGCCCTTGAGGTTCCTCTCGCGGACGATCTTGGTAAGGCAATTCCACCAGCCGCCGATGCCGCCCCAGGAGCCCTCGCTGTGCTCGAAGATGGCGATGAGGTGGGGGGCGCGGAAGAAGGAGGTCTCGAGCATGGCGACCTCGACGCCGACGAGGCCGTAGGCGGCCCAGTCGAGGGCGAAGACACCGACGATGAACCAGGACCAGAAGACCCAGACCTCGTTGCGCGAGCCGTACTTGTAGGCGTCGTCGAGCTCTCTGTTGAGCAGGTACAGCCAGATCCAGTAGTAGTAGGCCGTGATGAAGGTGGGGATGAACAGGAGGGCGAGCGTCCGGGAGATGTACCGGCTCCGGGGCGCCGGTGCGGCGTTCTCGGCCGAGTGCACCTTTGTGGCGCTTACATCGGAGTGAGGGTGCTTGGACTCGAGCGGGATGTCCTCGCCGGACGCGCCGACATAGGAATAGTCGTGACCAGGCATCGCGGAGGAGTAAGACTGGATGCGTGCTTAGCGTGTGAAGTCGTAAGCTTGAATAGATGGGACGGAATCGATGGGGAGGTGTCAGCGTTTTATTTCTTCCCCCTGACACTAACCACCCCGGAAAACACCATCGCCAGTTTAGGTTGTGCGCCACGCCGTCTCCCAGCTCTCTAGTCTCTACGTGGACCCGACCTGCCACGTTGGAATCCATCTCATGCAACCTGCGGCTCGGTGCGGGCAGCAATTTCCAATTTCGTCCTTACGGTGCTCCTGACAGTTGCAGTCGTCCTATCAAGCCCGACCAATCTGATGCGGTCATGGCCAACAAACTACTGCCTGGTATATACAGCCCTGGCGGTGCGCAGCCAAAGTAGCCCTACATTGGCAGGGGTCATGATCCTGGCGGTGGGGGGCCCTTTGGCGATAATGCATGCAGTCAGCGCAGCTGCGCGGCAATTCTGGTCTCGGCGTCCATGCCATGGATGGGTCGTCTAGCGCCGAGTAAAGTGGGAGACGGAAAGCCTTTTCTTCCGCTTTGTCTTTTCATCAGATACTCCTCTTAGGCTCTTCCGCTCAAGTATATGTTCCGCTACTGTTCTACTTATGCGTCATCAACCAGACACTTACGGATATTCTCATGGTATAGCCAACTGTGGCAGTGTCTGGTAGATATGGATAGTTGTGTGTAGGCAACTACGTTACAATCAACAACACCACCGCCACCCACTTAACAGGAAGAAAAAAGAGCAGGGAAGAGGGAAAAATTAAGGTGTCAAGTCTGTGCGGTGTGATTGGACTAGGATACGGGGACTCCTCATCAGACCAGGATACGGGGCTCCTCATCAGGAATAGGCAGCAATGTTGCACCACCCGCTAGATCCTTCGACTGCAGGGGTGTCTTGTTGTCAGAATCCTTCAGTCCGACTCAAGTTCTCAGAGTCCGAGGCGAGCCCGCGTTGCGAGTGGTTGGAATGTCAGTCAAACCGCTCTCAACACAGCCGGGGTTGCTGTTAAATATCAGCTTTGTCTGCTGGAGAAAAAATTGTTGATTCTAGACGTGTTGTCAAATCTCTCATTTGCCCCCTATTCAACGCCACACGGGGTTCAATAATGGGGACCTGCATATGTGAGTCGTGTGCGACGAGCTAAACTCACCCTAATTTGCTTGACGGTTTGCCGCGTGAGATGACTTACAAAAAGCAAACTTCAACGTTCGATCATCGGGATGTTTCCGACAGAGGATATCAAACTCAAAAGACAGTAGTTTCGTATGACCTTCTCCCAACTAGGATCTCTTGAGTGGCGGTGAACTCGGGCTATCGTCACGCTACAGTCTCCTCTCTCTCTTTGTCTCCTGCTCTCATGATCGGAGCCCGGGAGAGACGAAAAAGAAAACATCGAGATCTGGCATCCTGCTGCGGTCACAGCTTAGTATGCAGCTTGCCGGGATAGCGCTCAGAATCATTTCCACCCGCAAGCGGTCTCCGCTCGAAGCTGAGAGACGCCCAAACACACGTCCCAAAGCCGAGGAAAATGAACTGCGGAAGGGATTGGTCGCCTCGGACCGATCTCGCATCGTCTTGTGGCGGAAGAGCTGACCATGCAGATTGTGGTTTTCACGTCGCACAACCTTTCTGCCCAAAGGCTCAGCCGCACACATCGTTTCTACCGAATCATCAACCATGTTGACGAGTTTGACGGGACTCTGGCGAAGAGCCGAGAGTTGCCGATAGGTTGTGCCTGGCAGAACCGCCAATCTCGACAACTTCCTTCAAAGCCGGCTGTTAGACAACTTCGAAACAAACGGCTCTTGTCTCTTCCAACTTCACGATTATACCACCGTAATACAATTCGACCGAGTCGTTGCGTCGTCACGTGACAGCATGCATTCATTCCAGTTTGCAGCTGCAAACCCACGGAAACTTGAGCACAGAACATATCAATTCTAAGAACGTGCTGGATGGACACACGTCTTAAACGTTTAAAATCGGAGGAAAAGCCTTCGAAGACACTGAAATTCATGTCTCAATGTGGCCGTGAGGTCGCTTTAGACATTCGGCGCCGCATCTCCAAACGCTGGATGCAGAGGACTCCATTGCCTGGAAACTGAGCTCATTGTGACCGGTGTAAACTGTGTCGTTCTTGGAAAGCTGAAAACTAGGGTTATGAATGATTTTCTTTATCCTGGATATTACCTACGTGAGACTACTAATGCCCGAAACTTGGATTCTTTGCGCGCGCAACGAACGCAAAGCCTGGGGAAACTGTGAGAGCATCCTCGGTGAACTCGGTGAATCCCCCCTGGTCAGTGTCAGACAGGTGGCGCCAGACGGCGCATAGACAGCCAAGGACCGGTGGCACAACCAAGATCCTATCGACCGCTCGAGCCGAGCCCAGGAAAAATGACGAAGGACGCGTTGGTTGAAAAACATGATTCGCCTACCCACAGGATGGAGGGTATGGCGTCACACTCGGGGCGCTGGGTGTTCAACTACGTGTGACCACCAGATGACGACACTCTGGATGAGATGGCCAGATGAATTGCTTTTCGAGCCACTGGGTTTGACCAAGTTTCCTCCGCTTGCTGCAACAAAACTAGAAATCATCTCGCGAGAGTAGAGTGCATCTGTTTGCAACCGTCTTTGTTGCTACCGGCCGACTTCTACGGCAAGTCAGTCTTTACAAGTTGCCCGCCTATCCAACCGAGTCTTTCGCCTAGACGCGCAAAATGAGTGTCACCGACCGAGTCATCATCGAGCTCCCCGGAGGAAAAATATCCGCAGAGGCAAGAGGGGACCTAATACGAGCACGCGGACTACGATACGCAACCGCCGCCCGCTTCGAACGCCCGATCCCGGTGGAAAAGTGGGACGAAACCGCCGACTGCACCGGCCCGTCCCCGATTTGCCCGCAAGCCGTCCCTTCCGAAATAGACTTCATCACGGGACCCATTACCACCGGGCGCGAACAGAGCGAGGACTGCCTGCATGTCTCGGTAACCACGACCCCCGACGCGATTTCCGATGGTCACAAGCGCCCGGTGATGGCGTTCCTGCACGGGGGCGCCTACGTCTCGGGCGGCGCGGACCTGGACTGCTACGAGCCTTCAAGCCTGGTTGAGCGCGGGGCAGTAGGGGTGAACATCTCCTACCGCCTCGGGATCTTCGGGTACCAGCCCATCCCGGGCGTCGCCCCGGCGAACCTCGGCCTGATGGACCAGATCGAGGCGCTCCGGTGGATCCGGCGGAACATCGCGGCCTTCGGCGGGGACCCAAACAACGTGACTGTCTTCGGGCAGTCTGCGGGCGCGGCTTCGATCCACTGCCTTATGGCGGCCGACGGGACCGAGGGCCTTTTTCACCGCGCGATCCTGCAGAGCGCGCCTCTCGAGCACTGGACGCCGCAACGCGAGGAGATTGTGAAGGACCTGGGCGGCGTGGCTTGGGACGAGGTGCATTCTGACGCGGGCACTCGGACCCGAGGTCAGATGCTCGCGCTGCAGGAGCAGTTGTTTCTCATCGCGGCGTCGTACGGGTCGGCACACGCGCTGTTCAAGCCGCTCATGGGACATGAACCGCTCCCGAACCAAGCAGAAGTTGCGGGGAGAATACACCGGGTTGCCCAGCGAGTGCCCATCATGGTCGGGTACACGAAGGACGAAGGAGTTCCGTTTGTCAGAATGAACGACAGCCTGCGTCCGTACTTCGCGTGGCCGGTGATCGGGACGCTTATCGAGTGGATTTCGGCGTGGTTCGTGGGCTTGGTGTTTACCTGGCTGCTCAACAGCTTCCACCAGGAATATCGCCGAGCGGGAGGGAAGTCGATCTTGTATCGGTTCAACTGGCGCCCCTCTCAAAGCTCTCTCAGAGCACCTCACTGTATCGAGCTGCCATTTCTTCTTGGTTCCTGGTCTGCTTGGAAAGCCGCTCCGATGGTGGGGGGCAACGGTTCGCAAGACACCATAGAGGAGTTGGGAGATAGACTGAAGGGTATCTGGGTCAGCTTTGCAAGAGGGGACATGGACAAGGAGCCACGGGATTTCACTGTCAAGGGGAGTGAGGACTATGGGGAAGTTATTTTTCACTGACGACGGTGCGTAAGAGTTACGATAATGATATAAGCGCTCATCTCGCTTTACCGATTCGTGTTGGAGACTCCCGTATACGAAAATCGTAAACAGAAGTCGGATGCTAAACTTACCCCGATGTCATGACTCAGGTCTGAGTTTCGTGTGATCTTATCGGGTTATTTCCACTGGGTTTCCTCGCTAGCTCATCATCGTATATCACTCCCATCATCGTCGTCGTTGACCGTTTATGCGGCCGCACGAATGAGGTATCCCGCCTCAACGGTTTTCCGGTAAAAGACCTTCCGATCTCGGGCGGTTATTTGACCGTTTGCCGGCAATAATGTCTTGGTTTCTCTTCTTGTCGGGCAGTATCTCCGTCGTCGGGGCTGACTCATCATCTATGTGGGCTGGAATAGCCGAATTCAACAAAATGTGATGCTGAGTCCGCATAGACTGCCCAGCGTAAACCGCGTAAGAACAAGGGCGCGCCTATCACAACGGAGAAGTTCCGTGTGGCGGTCGGGATTCCCAACTAACTCACCCTGTAAAAATATGTTGCAATCGTTGTGTCGAAACTCTCTTTCAACAGTTGCGACTTAGACAATTGTGTAACCACAAAAACTTCAACAACATAACTCATTTGCATGTCCGTCCAACTCGAGTGCAGGTTACGTATATCGACTGCGTAACCACCACACACACGCAGCCATGTTACGGCAAGCCGCCGAGCCTGCGGGCCCCGACATTGCCTTCCGGCCGGACACCGCCCGGTCCTGGACGATGGCCCTGCTCGCCCATCTGACCATCTTCAGCACCTGGGGCTTCGTCAACGCCTTCGGCGTCTTCCAGACCTACTACGTCCGGGACATGCGCATCGGCGACGACACCGCCGTCGCCTGGATCGGGTCCACCCAGCTCTTCCTCGTCTTCTGCACTGGCGTGCTCACCGGCAGGGCGCTGGACGCGGGGTATTACCGGGCCGTATTCGTGCTTGGCAGCCTCACCTACCTCGCCGGCATGTTCGCGCTGAGCGAGTGCCGGGGCTACTGGCAGGTGTTCCTGGCGCACGCCGTGTGCATCGGCGTCGGTTTCGGGGCCGTCTTCTCGCCCACCGTGGCGCTCACGGGGACCTACTTCCAGAAGCACAAGTCCCTCGCCCTGGGTCTCGTCACGATTGGGTCCGCGACCGGTGGTATGGCTTTTGCTGCCATTGCGGCTCAGATGATGCCCAAGGTCGGCTTTGGGTGGACCGTCCGGACCATGTGGTTCCTTCAGCTTGGAATAAGTATCCTTTGCGCTGTGTTCTTGAAGGTAAGTGAAAAGAATAACTTGGTTCATCCTTGCAATATTGAGTGCTGATCCCGTTCTCTACTTTAGCCGCATACCGCGCCGAGACAATCAGGGTCCCTGATAGAATGGTCGGCACTGAGACATTTGCCTTATGCTCTGACCCTCACGGGGGCTTTCTTCCTCTTCTGGGCTGTTTTCCTCGGCTTCTACTTCGTCGGTAGCTATGGCAGAAGCGTCATTGGGGTATCTCCCTCAACGGCCGTGTACCTGCTGCTCACGATGAACGGTGTCGGCGCCCCGGCCCGAGTCTTAGCATCCGCAACTGCCTCTCGCTACGGCCCGAGACTCGTCATCATCCCGACCATCCTCCTCAACGCCCTCCTAGGGTACTGCTGGATTGCCCTGCGAGACGAGGCCGGGCTGTGGGCCTTTACCGTTGCATACGGCATCGTGGCGTCGATGCCGCAAGCCATGTACCCGATGGTGCTGGGCTCGTTTGCTCTCGACCCACAGAAGGCCGGCGCCATCACCGGGATGGGCTTCTTCGTCGCCGGTATAGCAGCTCTCACGGGCCCACCAATAGCTGGCGCCCTGATCCGTCTTCAGAATGGCGGCTTTTTGGGTGTGCAGATTCTGTCCGGGTCGAGTATGGTTGTGTCGGCTTCCTTATTCACGGCGGCTAGATGGGTAGATCGCAAGAAAAATGACAGCGCTTCAGATGCGTAGACTTGTTGGAACTTGTAATAGTCTTTGAGCCCCTTTTTTCATTCCCACCAGGACACGATACAAGCAGATGAATACCGACCACACAGCGATGGAATTGACGATAAATAAGACACGACCGATCAGAAAAGCTAAATTCATTCATTCGAAATCAGAATAGGACGTAACACATCATAGGTGCCTCCTCAGTAATCATATTTATGACCCTCACGATCGGCAACTGGAGTCGCAGGTATGAGAGCGGATACATGGGTATACTGGAGGCCATGGACTTCAATGATATCAGGAGAGAAATCCCCCTCCTCATTGGAGGAGCAGTGTTCTCTTTTCTCACACCCCCATGCTGCCTCGTGGTTGCCTTGCATTCACAGCCACGGCCGCAGCGGCAAGCGTACAAAGAACACGGAGTAAGATCCGCACGCGCCTTAGCCGCCGTATGTCACACTACCGATGGCTGTGGTTGGGGTCGTCCGCTTACGGCGCGCATATTGCGGCGGAGTTCCACACCCGGATCGGCAAGGCTGGGTTTTGTCTGTCAACTACGTCAGATGCTGTGTACCGCGAACTGAGACCAACAGCTGTTCCCTTCGCTTGACTGGGCCACTGGGAGGTTCTAGGTCTGAATCGGTGTTAGGGACTGCATAGGTAGAAGGAGTAAAAGGTGAGCCAAGGTAGGCTGTGTTGGGGTCGGCTTACTCGAAGAATTGAGAAAGATGGGTTTCAGCTCCGGGTTGCCTGATTATTGTCTCGCGACAGTTGCCAGCAATCTACCAACTCTCTCTAAACTCGGTTAGCTCCCCCTCCGAAATGGAAGCTGACTGCATATACATACACCTTCAGAAGGAAATAAGGCAACGACTAAAAATCAATGATTTGAAACACATGAGAAAGAGAGAGAGGGGAGTGAAAAGAAGGAGAGCCTGCTTGGCGGTACGTTTTCTCTTACGAATGATGAGCCTGGCAAGAATAAAATAGCTGGTCTGCCAACCATCCTTCAGGGCGAGGTCTCACATGAGATTCTCACATATTACTTTGTCTTCATTGCACATTTGACCGCATAGGTCTCATCTTCAACGTTCAACATGAACATTTCGCGGCCGACGTTGGAACCCCCCCGGCCTGACTCCGGGAAGGATGTCAAGAACAGTTTCGAAAGTACCCCGGTAATCAGTTATCGAGAGGGAAGTCGAGACAGCAGCCGAAGTCTAGCTCTTCCCTTCTGGACCCATCGAAACTGTTCTCCCAATCCTTCCATGGGGAGATCAATCAGCTCCCAACGCAACACAAGCGCTCCAGACGATAGTCGCGAGCAGTCACCTAGCGACTCCAACCGCAAGCGATCTTGGAAAAAGAAGGAATCATACACCCTTTGCGAACACTGTACCGAGCTCGATTTCGACCGATTTGCTAGCGACTCGTCATCAAAGAGGCCAGCCGCAACCACCGATTCCATAACACTTGACCTTCGTCGCGTCATCAAGAACTACAAAAGCAACAAGTGCGGGTTCTGCAGCTTGCTTTTCGACGCGATCGCCGTCCACGACCCCTTCGAGCACCCGGCCATCAAGGATTACATGCCCGGCGATTTGAAAGGCCAGACTTTCAGACAGTGGGCCAACACACTCAACTGGAAGCGGCGCCTATGGCCCGGGGGCGCGGGCCATCCATTCGGAAAGTCTCGCGATGTCGTCAAGTTCAAACCCAATCACGCCTCGAGTCCATACGCAGCAAACGAAATCCCACCGACCGAGTCTCGACCCAGCAGGCAGTTTCCTAGGGCCTCCATATTCGACGGCCAAGTGGCGGCTGCCAAATCAAGCGTCAATCTTGCAATTGACCAATCCAAGAACTCCAACAACGAGGATCTTGCCGGGATGCTTGATGCAGTGCAGGACATGATTCCACCAGTCGTGACTCTGGTGGGCCGCGCCAACAGGAACCTGCCCGCCGCTGTATCCGTTCAGCGGACCGGTGGTGGTCTCTTTACGGTTGGGGTATGGGGGTTCGGTAATGCGCCCAACCCGCCGCTGTCCTGCCTGAGCACTTTCAACCTTCTTGTTGCGCAACCACGTCCGGGTATCGAAGACGGCTTCCTTCGATACGCCAGCCCACTCGGAGACAGAATCGACGTGAGAGGTACATTTCGCGATGTTCTTGCTCACTGCATGGAGAGCCACCCGAGCTGCAGTCAACCGAACTGGGCGAAGTCCCTCGAGCCTCCAGGAGGTCGCTATTTCAAGCTAATCGACGTCTACGAAAAGAAGATCGTGAGTTGCAAGTTGCTTACGGGGCGTCAGCCAAACAAGCAGCCGCCGCCATATGCCGCCTTGTCATACGTGTGGGGGAGGACTGGCGACAATTTCTTCAAGCTCAAGACGGAGCACCTGCACGAGCACAACGAGGACGCCGATATCCAAATTGGCTCTATGAGCCTGCCGGCCACTATTTCCGACGCAATGGAAGTAGTTCGCCAACTAAATGATGGACATGGCGACACCGACACGAAACCCCACATTCGACATCTTTGGGTTGACAGTCTTTGCATCATTCAAGATCGGGACACGAGAGATGGAGACATCACAGCGCAGCAGTCGCAAATCGAGCAGATGGACAGAATATACGGTCATGCGGCTGTCGTTCTGGTGGCTGCTGGCGGGTCTGACGCCAACGCGGGAATTCATGGCATCACCCAGGATCGAAAACACAAGCCAGAGCAAATCTCGCGTCAGATTCGGCCCGGGGTCGATATGTTGCTTCCTGTTCAGTATCCTGCCGACTACGGGACGTGGGACTCGCGAGCATGGACACTTCAAGAGAAGTTGCTGTCCAAACGAATGCTGGTCTTCGGCGAGAAGTATGCCAGTTTCCACTGCCACCATCGGAATGCATGGAGAGAGGATATGTCAGCACAGGACGCCGGCAACGGACCAGCAGCCATTGATTTCTTGTCTCCGCCAACGGCCCAAGTCGATATCAGAACAGCAGCAAGTGGCATCCCAGGTCAGATGCCTGTCATCTACCGCTCGGCACTCTTCACGGAATACGCCAAGATATTGGGGCAGTACACCAGCAGGAAACTGACCCAGCCAAGAGATATTCTTGCTGGTATGACGGGTCTTTTGAACATCCTGGATGCTTCGGACGGATCGCATAGCCCAACCGCTGACACCACGCTTAGCGGGCTTCCGGAACGGTTTCTCGACTTGGCTCTTCTTTGGCAACCCCCCGCTGCCGAAGGAGTTGGTCTCAATCGTCGTGTGGTGTGCGAGCGCGTGCCTTCTGTCAGGGGGGAGACAACCAATCCCGACTTCCAGTTTCCCAGCTGGTCTTGGGCAGGATGGGATACTGTGTGCGACAACGGCGTCCAGAATCACGGTGGAGTGCGTTTCGAAGATCCATTCTGGGTATCGACCTACCCCGACCTTTCTCTAAGGAAGATGGCAGCACCGGGTTTCAACTTGGAGCCCGAAGAGCGATACAGACCGTTGGTGATGTGGTACACAACCAAGACGAAGGATGCGCCACTCATGCACATGGAGCGCTTTAGAGTACGGAAGTCTATCGACCATCTCAGAGGCGAGCGGGCTAAGCTGAGACCGGTGAACGGTCACGGGCTAGGCCTTCGTTTCGAGGATCCAGAGGCCGCGGCCGCATTCAGGGATAGAGCTTTGCAGATGCGCGACGGAAACAACAAAGTCCCCCGCATTCCGGAGGATGTGCGTCTCAGAGATTACTATCTTGTCTGCGAGGGCCAAGTTGCAACCTTCGAAGTCAGCCCCGCCAGTGAGCCAAGAGTAGAGTTTCTGTGGCGGGTGAAACAAGAGGGTCGCGGTTACGAGAACGGTCAACGCCTGGGATTCCCGAGAAAGTTTGAAGACGGAGAGCGGCAGGACTTCGAGGTGGTGAGGGAATATTCCATTTCCGAACACAACATAAAAGACCACCAGAACGACATCGTGGGCTATCTTGTTCCGACCAACCGACAGCAACAACTCAACGGGATGAAGTTGGACTTTCTCCTGCTGTCGGAGTCTCAATACTGGGGAAACGAGGCGAGGGTCGACGTCGATGACTTTTCTTTCTACAACGTTATGATGATCGAATGGGACTCGGGAGGGAGCGTAGCCAGTCGATTGGGCCTGGGAAAGGTGCGGAAGGAGGCATGGGTGTCGGCGAATCCGATCTTGCGAACTGTTATTCTGAAGTGAATCGGGCTTCGGTCATTGTACATGGGTTTCAATATTGGGGCTTTCTTTTACCAACCTACCTATAGACTAATGAAGTACAGATTAATAGAGAGACTTGCTATACGGTATGCTGTTGCTGGGCATTGTTACTATTACTAGGCTCTGTGGTCGTCACTAAACTCTGCTGTCATCACTACTCTCCATTACCAGATCCTGGATGACATTGGATTAATAAACCGAATATGTAGGTAAGAAGGCCCCAATAGCCAGTCAACAATGCCCCAGTAGCACTATCTAAGCAGGCTGTCCCCAGTTTGCCTCCTCGTAATCGCACTAGTCCTCTTGCTTCTGCGCTTAAGCCTGTCAACTACCCTTTTTGCTCCCGTGGTTGGAAATTCCTCCTCTTTGGGCTCGTTGTTTTGTTTTCGGAACTCTGTCTTCTTGTCCTCGACCAATGGAATCAAGTCGTCTTCCAGGATGTGCCGCGGAGAGCTCGATCTCTGCGAGGAGACCCTCCGCGACAGCGACTCGACAATCGAGTCCCACTTGTAACCGTAAACGAAAGCCAAAGTGATGACTCCAAAGGTAACGGGTAACGCGGAAGTCCAGAAGATTCTTTGGTCCCAGTCGATGTCTCTTATATCCGTGGTATTCATGCCGAAGAAGCTTGTGACAAATGACCTAGAACGCTTGATCAGCTTCTTTTCACGTATTTCTCAACCTGCTCAGGACTCGCAGCGGAAGAAAGAATAGAGTAACGATGGTGAAAACACGAATCGCTTTTCCATGGCCTTCCTCGAGGATCTCGATGCTCTGCTTCAGGTCGGAGCGTAGCGCCTTGGCGACGTTCTGCAACAACGCGAGTGCCTCATCGTCCTCGACCAGTTTCTCGCTCTGCGAGGCTATCAGCTTGTCCTCGAGGGGAAACATCGCCTGCCGATCTTTGATGTAAGCCCAGTCTGTTGTGGCCGACTGGAACGCCTCTGGATGTAGGGTCTTTCCATAGGCGTTGAAAAGCTGGCTCTGTATCTGGATGATCATTCGCAAAGCCTCCAGCTCCTCTTCCAAGGCGGATATCTCCAGGAACCTATGGCGCTTGGGGTCCCTGACGGCACCGAAGCGGGTCTTGTTGGTGAAGTTGCGGTAGTACTTGACCGTGTCGATTCTGCGGCCCCGCCCCTGCACGATGGTGTTGTTCTGAATATTGCTCAAGATTGAAGCGAGAAGAAACTCTGGTCCGATGGGAGCAATAATTAGCCGGTCGATTTCCTGCTTTGTGGTACCCAAAAGGATGATGTCTCGCTTGGCTAGGTTGAGAAGCTCGTTGATATCGTATTCGGCCTGGCTACACCATTTGCGTGTCATCTTCAACAGATCAGGGTTGATCCTGTCCTCGGGAATGTTCATCCTGGCCCTATTGGTCCAGGAGAGTTCCTTGGCCGCAAGGACATATCTGCAAACGATCTCCTCAAAAGACTGGACGAGGTTGGCCAGAAGGTGCGGCCGCAAGTTTGTGTCGTCGCTGTTCTCCGACATTCTGGTGACCGACAAATGGAGGTCGCGGGTCTTCTCTCTGATGCCTCGGATAAAGCTCAGAAACTCCTCGATTATTGAGATGACCCCGTAGTCAAAGGGCTTGCTCCGCCTAGTCTCAGCCTCACGCACCCATCCTAGGCAAGGATCTTCCATAAAATTGATCTGCGAGGCCGATCCAGTGCAGTGGAAGTGCTCGTCATGCAAATGCTTTACGGCGTCCTTTAGAGCATGATATATATGTCCCTGGCTGCATTGTTCGCAATCATTGTGTGAGGTCCAGTCGGGATGTGGCCTGGAGGTGTCTTCCTCGTCCAGCGGAATGTACGCGACCATTACTACCCAAGAAGAGCCTGGGCAATAATCGGGTGTTATCGAAGCGAGACTGGCTTGCTGAGAGGAGATGGTAAGGAGAACACTCAGACCCGAAAGACAAGGATTTCTTTTCTTACCCTCAGAATACCGTCTACTGAACCCCAGAATCGCGTTACCAAGTGGTGCATGGCGCAACTTCCAGTGACAGGAAGAAAGTCGCCAAGAATAGCTCCAAAACTTTCCACTAACATTGGTAGTAGCTGTGTTATGGTGTTTTGATCTGAGTCATCTGAATGGATAGAAGTTTGTGACTCATGCTCGAACGCTTCACCGCCAGAGCCAGAGAGAGACTTCCTGGAGACATTAGACAGGGAACTCCGGACGCTCTGGTAGGTCGGAGTCGATTCATCATCATTCGACGATGGGTCAACTGCCGGACTTGCCATTTCTTCCGGATTCTGGGAAACTGGAGGTTCATGGTCTGCTGTACGTCAGAAAGAGTCTTATCATGCGAAAGGTAAGGCCGGCCTACCAACTCTTGCAGTCAATGCTTGTAATCTTCGCAATGTACTTTCTGCAGTGCATCGTGTCGTCTCCAAATAGAGTCTGAAGAGCCTTCTAGAGACTATCGAGTCGTGAACCCTATTCAAGAGCTGGAGAACGTTCTGATCGCGCTCCACATCGGTCCTCGCGTCGGATCCCCAGCTCAGTTTCCATGTGAGGAAGGGCACGACCGCGGGCGACGGAAACCTGCCCGAAGCCGCTGATCCGATGGTCGACGCTCTTTGTGAACTTTTACTTTGACTGCCTTCCTTTTGACTTCGACGGGACACCCTGTCAGAGTAAGTAGAATCCCCTACGCTTTGACGACCCGAAGACCGCGATGAAGATTCTGAATATTGCCAGGACGACCGTTCTAGGCCATGAGAGCCTCCGCTCATTGATTCAATTGCGTTACTCTCCGATGAGGCCCGTGTCGCATCCCAGCGCCCTTTGCGTGAGTCATGCAGAGAACCGAGCTCAGATACCGACGGCATCTTGTCAAAGAGAAAAAGCACCGGGTCGGTATTTTGCTCTGAATTCTGAGTTTCTTCAGCGGTCGATGTAGATTCTTCTAGAGAGACGATTTCAAAATTGTTTGCCTGGACGGTGTGGTCTGTTAGCTAACGGGCTTCGGTAAGGGCATGTAGCGCTTGGAGAACCGCAGGCGCAGTGCAGTGGCTCACATGTATGCGGTTCACAATGATCCCTCTGTTGGCACCTTCGGGTGCGTACAACTCTTCGATGCTGGTTTGGTCACGCTGATCGTCGGACTTCACGCTGTCCGAGGCAACTCCAGCCCCTGCTTCTCCTGTGCCATACTCCAGTAGACGGGGATTGGCCAGTGTTTCGTGCCTGTCTTATGATTTAGTGGTGTACTGTCGTCTGCATATCGAACATATGATGGCATCCATCGGAGGCTGTTACTGACCCGAGAGTAAATGCATGACCTGGATGAGTGCTGGGGTTGTGAGCTGATAGTTTGAGAGACAGCATTTAAATATCCTGTTCTTCACCGCGGGTCGTCATGGCATTCTTTTTACGCAGTCGGAATATGTGGTTTTCGATATCACCGGAAGTTAGCAATGCCAGCCACGAAGCCGAGTCAACCAGCTGGTTATCTTTGTCTACCAGAACGTAGCTAGTGGCATCAGAGTCGACGGATTGGCTCAAGGCGATAGCGTGTCTGAGAAAGGCCTGTCAAAGTCAGCAGTTGTCATAACTTCCAGAACCAAGTTACTGACAACAAAGTTATAGTCTCGGTCAACCACTATATGGTATCTGCACTTGTGCTGCTCGTCTATCACACGGATGGTATGGATCCCATGTGTGGAGCTCAGTGCTTTCTGGTCGAGGAAAATACTGTCGCCCCTCATCTCCTGCGAAGAAAGAGGAGAGAACGTAATCAATAGCCCTTAGAGAGTTGACTTCAGGACGTGGTCATACAGTAAGGTCGGATGGCGAGTTCCAGACTTACCAGATCCGATCATGAGAGACCAGACGTCGGGTACGTGGACGGTGCGAGACACGCTATCGTTTCCCAAGGTGACCTTATGCGCACCGGATTGACCTTGACGTATCGTTCCAGCATCATAACCGTATAGGAAGTCAAGTAGAGTTGCGGTTTTGGTCTCCGGGTATGTTCTCTTCGCTCTTGGTGTATCTGGGAGGTGAAGAAAGGGAGACGACAGAAATACAACCGGCTCCGTGTCGTACGACGGGCCGACGAAGGTTCTGTATCTGCCGACATATCGGATGAATGTGCCCGGCTCGATTTTGGATCCCAGGTCGGAGGATCTTTTGCATCGCTGTGACACTTCTATCAAAACTTTCAATGCAACAGACTTGAGGTGCTGCGATATGAACGGGCAATCGGCCACAATACTCTGTTCATCATTTAGATACTTTCACACACCGTCTAATGTATAGGATATCAGTGTGGATCAGGTCACTTACTTCCAGGACTCGGAGGTTGGACGGGGTTCCACGTAAATGACTAGGAGTGAGCTGTCAGCGTTTCAGCGTATCCAGCGAGATTCGATGTTACCAACAGCCATCTCATTCTAACCAGACGAGACTTGGTATCGACGCCTTGGGGTCCGTTCGGGCAGTACAGGGTGACTCTGTGGAGACCAGACTGATTCATGTAGTACTCAGCAGCATGGATGTCGAAGAGCTCCGTAGATATGGTTCCGTCGTCAATGATTGACTTTGACTGCTGCCAGACACGTAGATTGCCTGAAAGTCCCGGGTTGCCAAAGTCTTTCACGTCGACGAGCGGCTTTTCAATGCCACTAAGCCCCAGAACTCCGGAGAAGACAACGTGATGCCCTCCCCGAGACCTTGTCTCAAATCCTTGAGACCAGGGATCGGACCCGAAACTGGCCAGTTGGAACTTGTCTTGGGCCACGACCTTTGCGTAAGGTTGCTCTGCATCCAGTGGGTGCGGCGTGGACTGGCTGGGAGGCGATGCTGACTCCTTCACAGGGTTCGTTGGTGGTTGATTCGGAGTCGATGCCGCATCATTAAAAGTAGGCAAATTCGGAGGGGGTACACTCAGAGGAGGCTCTGTTGCCTCATTCGGGGGGGACACCGCTTGTTGGGTTGGAGGAGACTCTTCCGGTTCGGTCGGAGGAGGCCCATCTGGTTCGGTCGAAGGATACCCTACTGGTTCCATGGGAGGAGGCCCCGGCTCGTTCCTGGGATGCTCCAACTCGTTTAGAGGGGGCTCCGGCTCTTTCGGAGGAACCACGGGTTTGTTTGGAGGGGGCACCCACTCGTTGGAAGGGCGCACTCGCTCACTAGGAGGGCGCACTGTCTCATTGAGGGGAGATTCCGGCTGATAGGAGCTAGGCACCGGATAGAACTGATAAGATTCAGGCGCCGGCTGTCTCGGAGGAGATACCGGCTGATAGGAGCTAGACTCCGGAAAAGACTGGTAAGGTTTCGGCGCCGGCTGGTAAGGGCTATCGTAAGAGGCCCGGTAAGACGGAAATTCGGACTGGTAACCGGCCCGGTAAGGGCTCTGATAACCAGTCTGGTAGTCATTTGGGAAAGGGGCTTCATAATGGGTAAAGTCCGGGCTGAAAGGGGTAGTATCCCGCTGCAATCGAGTCTGATAATGATTAGGAGGAGTTGTCTGCTGGAATCGACTGAATCGAGTCTGGTAAGAAGTGTGCGGCTGCTGATATTGTGTTTGGTATATGTAAGGGGTAGGCGGCTGCTGATATTGTGTTTGGTACACGTAAGGGGTAGGCGCCGACAGGTTATGTGTGGGTGAGAAAGACCATGGAGTCGGTGGTTTGGACGAGGCACCAGCTTCCAGATTTGTCTCTCTCCTGCGTTGTAGATCAGCCATGATTGCCTCAAGCGAGGCTGCCGCCTCTCGACTCGAGTTCAGAATCTTTTCGGTTTCGATCTTGGTGCGGCTGCGTTCTTCATCCAGTCTTGCCGCCCGGCTCGATTTCGAAAACCAAGCCGGATCGATCTTTCCCCCGATGAACCTGTCTTCTTCTTCCGCTGCCTCGCGTCTCTTGTCCGGAATACCGGCAATATCGATGTCGCCCCTGCTTCGCTCGGACTCTTCTGCTGCCCTACGGCTCGAGGAAGGGTCCGGAAAGTTGATATCATCGATCTTGCGTCTGTTTCGCACGGATTCTTCTACTGCCTCGCGACTCAATTCCGAAATTCGTGACGTATCGATCTTGCCTCTGTTTCGCAAACGCAAGTATTCTTCTGCCTCATGGCTCGGGTCGAAGTCCACAACCATGGGGCGATCGACTCTGCCTCTCCTTCGCACACGCGTGTACTCTTCTCGTGCCTTGCCGCTCGATTCAGGGTCCACAAAGATGGCGGTGTCGATCGTGCCCCAGTTTCGCATGTATTCCTCTGCTTCCTCACGGCCCGAGTAAGGAAGCGGGAACTCGATCTCCGTGCTTTTGTATTCTTCGCTCAGCCTGAGCAGCTTGTCGATGTCATCCTGGCCGAGAGCCTGGAGAACAACGGTCATCTCCCCTTCCCGGCTGTACGGGTAGCCAGCCTCGATGAGGGCTCGGGTCGAGACCATATTCGTTGGGATGCGGGTTCTGCCCCTCTTGGGATACTCGCCGGCAGACCCCTCGCCGCCAAGCGGAGGAGCTGGCCTGCGCGGCCTACGCGGCCTTGGCGCGCCCGCTCTCTTCTGGGACATTTCTGTCTCGTGTCGCTGTGTTTGGGAGACATGATCGCCGTCGTCGTCTCTGCCGTGGCCGTCGTGGCTGCTCTTTGAGAACATCGCTGGCAGTGGAAGAGCGGTGGGTGTCAGACGTCAGCGAGGAAACGGATGGAAGAATCTGTCGGCTCTGCCTTTAACGGCTCTGGGCTGCGAGCCCAAATCAGGCTGTGCTGACTGGGCGATGCCACGCAAAGCCTGCAGCATCAGGGCACGAGACTGGGCGGATACTGATAAGCCGTCACCATTCACTGACGTGCTTGAGGGGCACAGCAGACGGAAGGGGGATCGCAACTATTGAGGCGATAAGGTCGCAGCCTGGTCGATAGGCCAGAATCAAGATTGTCTGTTGCAATTATCAATAATCAGGCTCAATGGTAGAGACTTCTGCGTTATCCCCGATAAGTATTAACTAAGTCAACTCGTCGCGACCTCTTAAAGCCTCGTCATGAGCCACCTCTCACGTTGCGGTACCGAGATCAGCTAGGTGATAGTCTGGTCTCGTATCTTAGAGGCAGACAAAGCCCCATTCACGTCATGCTTCAGGGTGATCGAAATATACAGATCATTCTATAAACAGTTTGTCTGACAGCCATACAAATGCAATCGCCTGAACTCCTCGAAACGCATACTTATCCGCAGAATGCAGTGTGTCTACTTCCTGACACTTAAACTACCACGTCCGGCTCGGTACCGGCAACTCGACGAAACCAGTATCGTCCCTAGCTTGCAAGAACGAGGTGCAGTTGCTCTTGCTGGCAGGTATGCTAGGCAAGCAAGCAGCCGGGCAGACGGTGCCATTGTCGGGAACCTTGCCGGTGTGGAAGTACTCGCGGATGATCTCAGCGATGCACGGACTCGGGCCGGAGAGGAAACCGTGGCCGGCCGCCTCCTGGATGACGATCGACGAGCCCGCGTGCTGCTTCTGCACCGTGATGGCATTGCGGAGCGGCGTGATGGGGTCCAGCCGGCTCGAAGTGATGAGCAGGGGCGCGGCGGGCGCCTTCGGGTCATCCTTGTTCGGTGCGGGGGAGCCAAAGGGACCCGTGAAGGCGTAGGGAGGACGGACGGTCCGGCCGGCGCAGGGGATGCCCCAGACGGTGGCGAACGAGGCGCCGCCGGTCGGCATCTGCTCGTTGAGGAGGTCCAGCGTCTTCTCGTAGTACGACACGTTGCGGCTGCCTGTGCCGTCGACCGCGTCGGAGCAGACGATGCCCTTCATAGCGTCCGCCGACCACGTGTAGGCGGGGATGTCCGTCGGGGTGGTGGAGTTGTCGCCGCCCACCATGTTGGACAGTAGGCCCAGGAGCCCGGTCTGGTTGCCGGTGATGAGGGCGTTGAGGCCCTCGGCGAGGGGCTCGAACTGGGTCTGCGGGTTATAGAGCATGCTGAAAAGTAACTTGTCGAGGGTGATGGGGGTGAGGAAGATCATCTGGCCGCCGAAGGCGATGGGGATGGGGTTGTCCTCGAGGTCGGCGAGGAACTCGTTGACGCGGGCCTTGACGTCGGCGGCAGAGGCGTCTGCCGACCTCCAGAGGGGGCAGTCCTTTCCGGCCTTGAAGCAGATCTCGTAGAACAAGTCCAGAATGGCCTCGGCATCATTGATCAAGTTCTCATAGGTCTATAATCAAAAACAAGCATGTGTCAGTGACGCGCAACCAAAGCCACGGGGTGGGATCATTGAAAAGGCTTACCCCTGTAGCATAGTCTTCGGGGTCGAGAACGGCATCGATCATGACCCTACCGATGCGCTCGGGAAACATGGAAGCGAAGACACTCCCAAGGTAGGAGCCGTACGAGATTCCGAGGTACTGCACCCGGGCCACCTCGGCGTCGGCCGGCTTCGTCTTGCCCGACTCCTTCCAGCGCAGCTCGTCGATGCGGTCGACGATCTCGACCATGTCCCTCGCGACGGAGGCGGTGTTGATGTACGCGAAGACTCCGTCCTGGCCGCCCTTCTTCTCGCAGATCTGGCTGACGCCCTTGGCGTGCTGGTAGTGGTACCCCAGGGCATCCTCGACGGCGGGGAAGCCCGACTCGCGCGCGGCGTCGAGGGCCCTGGCGACCTCGTTGCCGGCGTAGCAGTCGGCGTGCGGGGTGGTGAGGTTGACGCCGCGGGGGTCGAAGCCGATCATCTCGTAGTTGCGCTCGCCGCCGAGGACGCGCTGGAAGGCGGAGCCGGCGACGTGGACCCACTGCGTGCCGGACCCGCTCGGACCGCCCGGGTTCAGGAGGATGCTGCCGCCGAAGGTGGGGTCGTCGTCCGGGACGGTGGCTGGGAGCTTGACGATGGCGATGGCGGCGGTCGCGTTCTTGGTCGGGTCGGACCAGTCGAGGGGCACCTCGAAGCGGGCGCACTGGAAGCCGCCGCCGCAGTCATGGTACTGGAGGTCCTTGGTCGGCTTGGTGTCGATCCAGCTAAAGCCCGTGGTGGTGTTGGGGCCGCGAGCCGCCAGGGGGACCGAGGCGGCTTGAGCCAGGGCCGCGAGGGACCCAGCCAGTAGGACGGAAGAGTGCATTGTTTCGTTGTTTCTTGTTATCGTTAATGAAGTGGCTTGGTGAAGGCTTGATGTCAGGTTCTCAGGCACCGCTCGTTGAAGCGATGGTGTGATGAGCCTCTCGAAAGTATGTGAGTGGCAGCGACATCGCAGAGTATTTCAATGCCTTCACAAACTGAGGGCTTGGCATCAATGGCCTTGATTGAGGCCATCATAACGGGCTTCAACAGCATTGGTCCCCTACTGACGACAATGAGCGAATGAGCAGCCGCCCGTATGTGGGAAGGATCGTGATGCCGGTTCTCATGTCATAGGCAGCAAGGCTTGGAGCCAACCCGCCATATACCGCCACGAAGGACCGGATGTCTCTTTGCGGCATAGTCTCTACTATTGTTCCCCAATATTGGCAGCACGTTTCCGCTCGGCTTGTTTGCGCCCCAACGGGCACGCACGCGTACCTAGCTGCCGCGTCCCGATTCTCAGCCCGACAGGTGAGGTCCATCCGTGCTGCCGGGAAGAAGATCGGCCCTGCTTCCTTCGCTGATTCGTAATGTGGTATGTAGGCTTTCTCCAGGGCGTAATCGCTGACCGTTAGAGGGAGACTGGGTGTAAGGCGCCAAGAGGCTAGCCTGGCCGAGCCGCAATCAGAGCGACGACGATGACGCCTGCGTAAGACGTGTCAGCACAAACCGGGCGCGCGCGGGGTATCCGTACATATTGTGGAGCCTTTTTCTCTCGTTTCTCTGATGGAATGAGACAGAGGGGAGGTCCGATACGATGGATCTCGTTCAAGAGGCCACCCTGCAAGCTGACCTTCTCCACGGTGTCGGGGGCTGTGTATTGGCTGCAGACAATGACATGATGGATGTGCAATTTATGGTGTCTTTGTCATGGCTGTCTATATCGGAACACTCGGCAACCGCCTCATCTGACCTAAGAGCGGATGGGGCTGGTGGTAGGCTGTCAATTGAGGATCTCAAGACACCCATCATTCCTTTTCAGACTTGACAAGCGCAACTGAGACAAACACTGTCGAGCCAGCGACGCGCAAAAGAAGTAATTATATAAGTTAAGCTGACAAGATCCACTCGGGACGGGGCGAACGAGGGGGCAGTAGTTTGCAATTACTTTTGCTTTATTTGTTTTCTGGTGGTTAAGTCCGATCATCGCGTTACTAGGTAGGAGCGGAAGTTCTAAAGCTCTCATGATCGTGCTCGCCTCGGGGTTTTTTGAGAGCATGCAAGGTGGCTGTTGTAGTTGCCATTCCGACGCCGTTATTTGTTTGTTTTTTCGTGGCCCGGTGCGGCTCATATTTCTGTCGGGCCGTAGAGCAACAAAACACTAATAACACAGTTGCATATGCACTCCTGGCCTCCGTCCTGGCTCGTAGCCCCCCCTCCCCCTCGAAAGGGGAGAGACACTATTACCGGAGGCGCGATGTTTCAACCACGCCCTAGGAAAAGGCGATGGCATTCAAGGGACGCCTTGTCACAAAGCCCAATCTGAGCACCGCCATTTACGCGCATTCCAGGTTCCTGAGGTGAAGCTCGCGCGGTCATTTCTGTTTCGTTTTCTCTTTTCGGAACTCCCGTTTTGGCGGTATTATCTTGCGGCCCCCTCCCGGTCCTGTTTCTCTCCCGGGGGCTGTGTTCTTCAAAAATCACCGGTCAAGATGCGTTGGACAAAGAGAACGGCCGCCCTGGCCATCGCGGCCCTCGCTGTCGCTCAGGAACCAAGCCAGCCGGCTGTCGCCCCCGCACCGGGAATTGGCTTCGTCCTGTCCGTCGTTGACCCCGTGGCATCGTCGATCAGCGGCATTTCTACGACGCTCTCTTCCACCATGACATCGCCGTCGCCGAGCTCTTCCATCGCCCCCGGGACTTCGTCTCTTGGGACCACCTCATCCGGAACGACTTCGCCTAGCAGCCCTTCCTCGACCACGTCGCCAACGAGCGGCTCGTCATCATCCAGCAACAGTTCCTCGTTGACCAGTATCACGATCCTCTCTAGTACTAGTCTCAACAGCACCGGCACGACCACATCTAGCAGCACCTCAGTCACATCCAGCACCTCAGTCACATCCAGCACGTCAATCACTCCTAGCACCAGTGGCTCAACCACGTCCAGTAGCACTCTTAGTACGACGACTACACCTAGTAGTAGCATCAGCAGTACTAGCAACTCAATCTCATCTAGCAGCACAACCGGCACCACCAGCACGACTTCGGACAGCACCAGTACCACCTCTCCTACATCTACCGATAGCCAGTCAACCTCCAGCTCCACCTCTGCTTCTTCTATAACCAGCAGCATCAGTAATACCCCTACTACCAGCAGCAGCAGCAGCAGCAGCAGCAGTAGCAGCAGTAGTACCAGTTCCAGTGCTAGCGCAACCAGTAGTAGTCCTTGCGCGACGGCCGCAGGTCGCTACAAATTCCGAGTTCTGGTTAGCAGTGGTGACTCTCTCGATGGGACGTACGCCCGGCTTCAAGACCAGGGCGGAAGAGGCTATGATATCTTTTTTTCTGGAGATTCTGCATCCGCCGTGATTTTCGAAATCCTGCCTGACTGCAGGTTGGCCTATGTCGTCGGCGGCGAAACATACTTAGGCATGGTCGAAAGTTCTTCCCGCCCGTACTCTACGTATCTATACCAGTCCGTCGCCGATGCCAGTGCCATAAGAGCATCGGACTGGGAGCTCATGACCTGCACTCTCACGGCCCCCCCTTTCAGGGTCCTTAGATGCAATGCCAAGGGCGCGACCTTTTTCCAACTCTTGCAAGTTCAAGGTCTTCCTATTGGCTTCCTCCGGATAGATACAACGATATACAGCGGCCATGTTTCGGTTACGATCCTGGCGGAGCCGGTGGTGTCTTGATCACCGATACGAGCCCACGTCTGCACTGCCGCGAGAAGCTGGAGCACTTTGTATGACACGCTGGGCGTTCTTCTTCTGGTGTATCTCGGTCCTGGGAACATCGGCGGCTTGTCGGCGGCCCGACTGTATTTTCCGCGTGTTCGGCCTCAACACCACAGAGACAGGCACGACGTCCAATGTCGCCGAGGTCAATCGGTACCCGTTGCGGCCACTGCTATTCCTGGGCAAGATGCGGGGGCCTCGACTTATACATCCTTGTTACCAGCCAGTGAAGCTGAGGGTGGCTAGGTCCGATGTATGCTGTGTTTGAGTATATGTAGTTTTATGCGGGACGCCATTGGTATAAATCTATACTAGTCACGAGATACCTAATAACAGCTGATGTTGTCCCACACTACCGGCAGGAAATCTTCACCGACTTACATTTAAAATCTTCATTGTGTTATTAAATTGCAGGTTGCGAAAAAGATGTGGCACCGGGCAAGATTGTAATAGCAGCTGCAGTAGTCCGCAGTGCAGACGTGTGGGAGACTGGATGATCAACATGCAAAAGGGTCTGAATGCGGGCTTCGTAATCATCCCACAGAGGAAGAGAGGACCATGGTGTTTATGCCCTCGCCGGTGGGTAATCCCTCAATGTGGCTGGCCAGGCGTCCGATTGCATGCTTAGGAGAATGGTTGGGTAGAAGCACATATTGATGATGTCCTGGGCGATGCTGAACCCCGACTACGTGACCTGCTTGTGAGCCAAAAACGGCCTGGAAAATACGCCAAACAAGTGAAATGAAGACTTTCCTTACGTTACACGACCTTTGCGGCGGCTGATCTGCGCCGAGCTGGTGAAAAGAGCTATCTGTCTCCGCCTTTGCCGCAACCTTCCCAATCATGTCGCCCTGGTTGTATCCGATGGAAAGGTCCAATAGGTTAAAGTCGACATGATGTGTCACTTGTGGCCGCTAAGGAATAACTTTAAGGCTAGTCACTGAATACAGGAAAAATGCTAGCTACGCCGGGATCCATGCACAGCAACGCAGCCGGTTGGTCATGCGTGCTATGAGGTCTTCAGTGTCTCAATGACAACACTGAAGCGTGAAAGATTCAGATATTACCTATTTCAAACCGACATATCCACTTCATGTTAAGCTACTAGCCGACTGGCTGGTATCCCGAGAGTTTGCCATAGCGTCAATCCGAAATCTGGCCATCTAAAGATACTTATGTGTTGGATATATACTGGTCTTCCTGCACATTTCGTCTTGCTGGCTTTAAAAACCGATTGTCGTTGCTCTTATCAAGTCTACTCAAAGCTGTTTTAAAGATTTACTGCGTGTTACGTAGATCAATACCGTCTCTCCCGACTGTCCGCTAGCTCGTACGCAGTGTTCCTGGTGTTGGGATTATCGCTGTACAGTTCACTCGGTCTGTTGACCGTCTCCTCCGGCAGCTCAACTTGGTGACCGTTGAACTCGATGGGCTTGTACTGAGATGCCGCGTCGACCTCATTGACCACAGGTGCATTCCCAACCTCATTCACCACGGTGTTCGACCCTCTCCTTCGCCTCCTCCGAACCAGAAAGATGGCGACAAAGACAGCCAGAAGGCCGACTACGGCACCCACGCCAACTGCTACGCCGACTGTCACGCCAATAGGCGTACCGGAAGATTTGCCGTCATCTGCTGACGTGCTTGATGTTTCCGCTACCACGTTCGATGTTTCCGCTGCCACGCTTGATGTTTCTGTCGTCGTCGCCGTCGCTGTCGCTGTTGAATGCCCTCCTGTACTGCTTCCGCTGATGGTGCTCGCTAGGTTCCATCCGTTGATTGGGATTCCGGAGATATCGATATCCTTGGACGTCACGACGCTCGTAGCTACGAAGAAATGGTTCAACGTAGAAGCTCCTCCCGTCACGGTTATCTGATTGTACGTGATCGTCTGGCCCACGGTCGCCCTCGACAGACATTGCGTGGGGAGCGGATCGAGTGTCTCGGCATCCTCTTGCTTTTTCCTGAACCCGAATCCCCTTTATTCCAGCTCGTCAGTCAGCCGCATCCTTTTTCGTCAGCAAGACACATCAACACTCACGAGGGACAACACAAGGTTTGAACCATTCCCGCTCTCTCCAGCGTCCAATCCGGCACGCTGGTGTACGCCTCGGGACATGCGAACGTCGGGCCCAGTGCAGTTTGCACCAACGCGGACCTGTCCTGATGCCACCACGACGTTACCGCGGGCGGCAAGCACGCAACTTTGGAGGGGTCCCATTTCTTTCCGAGCTCAGGGTCCCACGCGTACATGGTGGTTTGTGAAGCATCCGGGCGGTACGTGTGGATATCGCAGCCAGAACTTTGCAGCGGCCATGGCGTTGATAGAGGGTAGAAGGCCGTCGGCGTGCCGCCGATGGTCAGGGTCGTGGCCGCCATGGAGATGGCAGGACGGTGCCAGGCTTCTTTCTGGACTGGAAACACCGGAGGGGAGTACGAATCGAGAGGCAAACGTCGCAGTTTCTTCAGTGGCGTGTGTACGGGAGCGACAGGTCGGAATGACGGATGAAGCGGTCGAGAGAGACGCTGCGTTCTGCAGCGACTTCAACAGGCATCCGTTCCTTATGAATGGGGGCCGGACCCCAGCGACATCACATCCTTCAGTTCAAGCAAGCTGACAAAATGGGGCCCGGTGAGGAGAACGCGGCTCGCCCTCCCCTGAAGCTAAGCAGCGGTCCTGGTCTGGCAATCCCAAAGGAGATGGTCTTGAAGAAGCCGACCAGCCCGCTGTTACGATGGCCAGGGTCATCCGCCAATAAAACAGAACGCGCCTTTTGTTGCAGCAAGCTGTGGAAACACCCCATGTCAGCGGGCCTGGGCGAGATCTGGACCTTCGAAGCACGCCACTTTGGCATCGGAACTGAAAACGATCACTGGCCGGCCTTTGGCTTGAAGAAGAAAAAAAAGGCTTTTGCAGCCTCATCCTTTCTGGAACGCTGGATCCAAATCGCGCAACCGTCGGACTGGCTTTCGTGTTGAAGCTCGGATTCTTACCGTCGCAGCCTGATCAACCTGGAATGCCAAGGAGAATGCCACGGGATGGAGAAGGGACTTCGGTTACAGTGTGATTGCTAACGGACATGGGTGAACATCGTGGGGCATGAGGGGTTGCACTTTGTTGTTGCCTTCCATGGCTTGTGTGTGTGAATGCACATCCAGAAGGGGATGATTAACACCTTGTCTGGTTATTTGTGCATTTTCATGCGGATGCCCTTGGACGTGCAAAAGAGCTCAATGATATCGGGATAGTCGAGGTCTTCGACGAGAAAAGAGACGCCTTTTTCCACGAGAAGCTCGACGCAACTGCCGTAATCGTCCACCCACATCGCCAGTTCCAGGAATACATTCGGGTCGATGCGTCTGCGTTTGCCCGCATATTTGTACCGCCACCAATTCATGACATCCGGTTCCAAGCTCTCGAGGTCAATGCCCAAGGTGAATTCCTCAAGGTTCGGCATCAACGCGACTGCCTCCATGTTGCGGTGGTCGTAGAAATACTCATGCCAGTTGATGGTGAGACGGCGCACGCATCCGACAAGGTCGGAGGCGGCGGGTGTCGGGCTCTGGAGCGCGTCTTTGAGGTTTGGATTGTAATCCGATGTAAGGTAGAAGCTGTCACGCGTAAGGGAGACCCATCCGACGCGGTTGAAGCAGGTGCGCTTTCCAAACTCTCGATAATCAAATGTCATGGTGAAGGGGCGAAGCTTGGTGATAGAATGGGCGATCGCGCGGGTTCTGCTGTCGATTTGTAGGATGTTGTGGGTGAGGCGGTAGCGTTTGAGTTGGCGTCCGTTTTTGCTCAGTGGGTTGAAAAGGCAGCTGGGCTCGATCAAGAGGTGTGATTCGGTCTCGTTGGAGTAAGAGACACAGTAGGTCAACTCCTCACAAGCCGCTTCAGCCTCATAGGCGAGGATCTCGATGATTTGCAAAAAGATCTCGTAAGGAATGTGAATGGGCATCTTGACTAATCGGCTGTCACGGTCCAGGTGTATGAGAAGAGGAGAGAAAAGGATGAGAGAGTAAAATGAGCCAGGGCAGGAAGAAGTTGCAGAAGGAGTGGAGGTGAGAAGAATAGAAGTGAATGATGGAGTATGGGGGAAGAAGGAGCTTGGGCTGTCCTTAGCGACCTGCCTGCATGAGGTCGCTCTTTCCCTCTTATATTAAGTATCTAGGCAGTACAGCTATTTAATGAAATGAAACAGAACAAAGAAGGAAGGAGTGTACTGGTTTTAAGCACCTTCCTTTCTTTCCCCAACCTGACATGTATTTTAATAGTAGTTTTGCCTAAGTCAGCAAGCACATTTCTTCTACCTTGCTCCTTCTCCTTCTAGGTACCTAGTTGGAGCCGTCACTTTGAGATTCCTGGGGGATGTTGGCACAAGCACTTGGTTACGGTTATGTGTGATACTTTTGATGCCATAACTAATAGATCATTTATTCTTCTCTTCCTATTTAGCTAGTCAGAGACGAATACGCAACCTGGGTGGGTAAGTTTTGCTCTTTTTTCCCCTGGAGCCTTTCGTATTGAGCTTTGCTATTGGGGCGACCCCCTTTGGCTATCCGGGCAACCCCCGAGCCGTTGCTATCGCCGTTACCGTCGCTGTCCCTGTCGCCGTCGCTGTCCCTCGCCGTCGCTGTCCCTTACCGTTACTATCCCTCACTATCACTGTCCCTCACTATCACTGTCCCTTACTGTTACTATCCTTTATTATAACTATTACTATTACTATTACTATTAATTAGAGCTATTACTATTACTAAAGCTGTTATTAGAGCTAGGGTAATAAAGTAATTAAGCTATTTTTAAAGTACTATATATTTTAGTATATATAGATACTTAGAGTACTATAGGGAACTAATTAGTCTAAAAAGTAGGGGTCGCCTGGATATATGTAGTCAAAGGGGGTCGCCCCAATAGCAAAACTCTTCGTATTGGCGAGCAAGGAAGGCATCCCGCCAACCAACTAAGTTGCAGCAAGAAGGGAACGACAACCAAACAAGAACTACAGTGATAAAGCTAGTTGGCCAGACTACGCAACCCACAGTTCCCCATCTCTCGATTGGCGTCTGGGGAGACGTCCAAAGCTGTGTCGTGGGTCTGGGGGACAGCACGTGGATGGTATCGCTCCGAGAAGTTATGGACTCGGCAAGTCAACAAATAGTTTGATGAACTCGTTGGGCTGGTATCAATCATTATATAAAATCATCAAGTTTCCGCCCCTTCTTCTCCGGTACATCTCGGATACGAGGGGCCTTGCCTCCGGGCAATCACGACTCGGAGGCGTTGCAAGACCTCGGGCATTCTCTCACACCTTCTTCTCCAGCTGGCCCCGGGCATCAGCGTCAACCGTGCGGCGGCCTCCCTTCGCGCGCCGGTCCGCGTCCAGGGACTGGGCAAACTTGGACCTCTCCCGGATCACGGGGCCCTTCCAGTAGATCAGGTAAACCGGAATAGTGACCAGGAACGCGAGGCAGGCCAGGATCGTGCTCGCGTATTCGGTGTGCCTCGTCTTCCCGACGTTCTCGTACAGCGGCGTCGAGTACATGGCGGCGATGCCGGCCAAGAAGTCTCGCGCGAAGCCGTTGCCGCCCGTGGCCGAGGCAGAGTACGGTCCGTACGCTAATCATGAGTTCTCAGTTCCCTGGCATCCCCCAATCAAAGGTTTTTGGTGAGTTGCTTACCCGCAATCATGTAATCAACAGTGCTCATGTAGATGGCAAAGTTCGCAATAGCAATCAGACACGAGAAGATCATGGGCGCGATCCAGTGCGACTGCGGCGGCCCCATCGACGTCCACGCGAACCCGAACAGGCCAATCGTCTCGAGCGGCGCGAGGTACAGCAGCCACGTCAGCCTGCGCTCGGGGCTCAGCGCGTCGGCGCCCTTGGCCCTGACGAGCCTGCGGTCCCTCGCGATCCACGGCACGTACGACAGGTAGGCTATCACGTACCCGACGTTGATGGGGATGAACGCCCACGCCGTCTCGAGCACGCCGAAGCCCCACTTGGCGAACACCGGGTTGAAGCCCTCCTGGAAGGTGAAGATGAGTGCGTCCGAGAAGCCGGACAGCAGGGAGCACGAGAGAACGATGGGCTCGCGGACGAACATCTCGAAGGGGCGGACCCACGTCACGGCGAACTCGTGCAGCGACAGGCGCGGCTTCTTGACCTCGTTGGGGCCGTAGACGTTGGGGTCCTCGCCCGACTCGCGGCGGCGCTTGGCCTCCTTGTCCATGATGATTGTGGCGCGGCTCTCTGGCATGAACAGATGGACCACCTGGACGGTGGCGCCGAAGATGAGCTGGATCCAGAAGTTCCAGTGCCAGGGCAGGAAGGCCTGGATGGGACCGCCGACGACGGGGCCGACCGAGGTGCCGAAGACGGAGGAAAGGACGACGAAGAGGACGGCCCACTGCTGCTCCTCGGGATGGTACAGATCTGCGACCATTCCTAGGGTGACGCTCCCGCCGGCCGAGCTGAGACCGCCCTGTGCTCGTGTCAGCATTACGAAAATTATTTTGGGATAGGAATGAAGAGATGGAATTCTGGGTTGACATACCAGACCTCTGGCGACGACGATGCTAGCAAAGTTGGGCGCAAGGGCACCCAGAATCTGCCAAATGTTCACCAAGAACAGAGAACACCTGGAGACAATCATGAGCTTCGCTCGATATGCGACTTGTCTAGAGACTCACTGAAGGATCTTCCACCTCCCAAACTCCTCGCTCCACGGGGCCCACAGCTCGCACCCGAACGCATACAGCACCAGGAACGCGCACTGGCTCGCGCGGACGGCCTGCTCGCCGATCCCGAAGTGCTCGGCGAGCGGCTTAACGGCGCTCGGGTACACGCTGGTGTTGAAGTTCATCGACACCTGGACGCAGAATATGGACGTCAGGAGCATCCACTTCTTGCGCGCCGGCCACGAGTACCCCAGGAGGTGGTAGCACTCGTCCTCTGTTATGATGCGCTTGCCATCGGGCGTGTACTGCGGCTGGTTGCTGGTGGAGGTGATGTTGTCGTGGCTCGCGGCAGCGCTGTCGGACTCTTCGTCCCGGCCCGGGCCGTCGGCGAAGAAGCCGCCGGCGGGTGTCCCGGGCTTGCCGAGGGGGTGTTGTGCGCGCTTCTCGTCGAAGCTGCTGCTGTCGAACTGCGTTGCGCTGCTGTTTCGGTTCGAGTACCCGGCCTCGGAGGCCTTGGTGCCGGACGGAGGAGGGTCGTTGGGCGGTGTCGACGCCATCGTGACTGTTTCTGCGGAGAACAGTCCAGGCTATAGATAGAGAGCAATGTTACTGCTTCTGGTTGTGAGAAGATCGGTTGAGGACGGCAGCTAGGACCAAATTCTCCGGCAGAGGGGACAAAAACTTGAGTCTTCCGACCGGCAAAGGCGGATATAACGGGATAGTGTGATTGAGTGATAACGTCAAGCAAGTAGTGCTCCAGATCGAGTTTTGCCTAGGCTATGAGAAGTCTTTATCAGCGTTCGAGGATTTGCAGATAGAGACGAACCCCTCCACGTTAAAACTGGAGGTATGACGCTATGGTTCCATAGTTGCTGTCGACTGTTTGCTTCCCATAACGGCGATTGGAAGCTGTAGGATCCAGATAACCATCGTTGTTGGGTGGCCTCCTGGGAGCAGCAGCATTCGTCACACGATCGACCGCTTTGGTTCTTCGGTCTGGATGGAGTCGAGCCACCTGCAAGTTGGTTCGGTGCAGGTGATTTGCGAATCCTCTCGGGCGTACAGTCCCGTGGCTCGGAAAAGGTCGTCGCGTTTGCATCGGAACTGGGGCCCTTGACATCATATACCACTCTGGTCCAGCTGTGGGTTCGGCCGAATAGCGGGTCGTCGGTGGGCACGATGACGGAAGACCGTGGAGCCGGGGCGAACGGCGAGCCCCGTCTTGGATCGGCGATGCTCGCGGTCTGGAAGCGGGTGTTCTCGTCTCGGCTTTTCCTAGGAGGGAAATCCGGGTCCACTGATGCGGATGTAGAACGTTTCCTGCCATGCGACTTTTGGCGGCCAGCACCGCGAAACCGTTTACGGTTACCATCTAAGCTTCATCTTCGAGAGGAGTTTCTGCTGCGAGATGATGTTAGTTAGTCTGGGTTTGAGGAGGGTCATCTCATGAGATAAAAGGAGAAACCCCGTGGGGAACTGGTGCCTTTCATTGTCAGTTCGAGACCCTTTAGGCAGATCCGATAGTCCCGGGTGGATAAACTGTGTTTGCAAAGTCCAGCTGTCTCATCAGGTTGGTACGACCGGGTAGTCAAAAGGCATTTTTTGCTAGCTGACCTCGGAGAGACCGTCTTTCACTCACACAGAAGCCATAGTGCGGTTCAGAAAAGCTTTCGCCGCGACTTGGCTTTAGCTTGTTCGACAAGACAAGATGCCCAGGAACTGTGGAGGCAGGCGATCTTCAGGTTGCCGCAATGATTGGATTGTCAATTGAGCCCTATCTATGTCTTATTACGGGCTAAATTATGTCACAAAGTGTGGGTCAAAGAGCTACACAATTCTGACGTATCGGCCGCCCTCCCAACAGTGTAATCACGTGTTGACTTTTCCCGTCCGAAGGTGCGACCTCATTTTATGCTCCGCCAGAACTCCGACTCGCCAACATGCCTGTAACTAGCCAGCATGCGATCCCAGCAGCACGCACGAGGCCGAATTAGGAAGCTTAAGCGCGACGACCCCAGATCGACCAACGAGAAGCCGCAATCTTGACCCCGGCGCCGGTGAAGCACGCGCTGAGGGCGCCGTCCGCGCCAGAGTGGCCGCAGCTGTAGTCGGTCGTGCCGGTCTCGACGTCGGCCTTGTAGGTCGGGTTGGGCTTTCCGTCGACCGTGACGTAGGCGGTCCAGGTCTGGATGTTGTTGCCGCTGGGGAAGTCGATGGAGGAGGTGAAGCCGGCGACGGAGCAGGCGTTGGCCACCACGGCACGGTCTCCGTTGATCCTTGAGCGAGCGAGTGAGCGTGTTAGTATTATGAAACTTCAGATGGAATTGTGTGTGCACATACCACTGGTTGGAGCAGTGCGCCGTCTTGCCGTCGGTGTTGTCCACAACGTCAAACTCAAAGACGAGGTTGTTGTTGCTAAGCGTCTTGGCCGAGACGTTGGTGATCTCGATCTCCGGGTCGACAGTAGGGGCAGGAAGAATGGCAGCGACGGGCACAGCGCCGATCTGGAGACCGGAGGCAGAGAAGCACTTGGCAAGCACGCCGGTCTCGCCCGAGAAACCGCAGGTGTAGTCGATCGTGCCGGTGGACACGGCCGCCTGCCACCAGTTGGCCTGTCCCTCGATGCCGACGAGGGCGTTCCAGTTCTGGACGGCGCCGTCGTCGTTGGGGTAGCGGACGGTGAAGCTGTAGGTTCCGACGGAGCAGGCCACCGGCGAAGGGGAGTAGTCGTCGTTGGCCCTTGAGCAATGTTAGCGTTTCGACAATGATCCGGTCGGTAGTTGATATGCCTCACCAGGTGTTGGAGCAGTGCACGGATCCCTCGCGGGTGTTGTCGAGGACGTCAAACTCGAAGCTGAGCTTGTTGTCGGCTAGGACCTTGGCGGTGACGTTCGCGATGTTGACGAGCTGCACGCCGGCCTCGGGGACGATGGGAGCGGCGACGGCAGGGGCCACGGTGGCGAGGGCCGCGAGGAGAGGGGAGGATCGCATCTTGACGGGTATTTGATACAAAAGAGTGCGAGTTGAAACGAGTGTTGTGGTGAGTAGGAGAAAAGCGAGTGACTGGTTGATGATGGGATACAGGTCATGGCTGTTCGAGAGTAAGGTTAGTCTGTGGTCATATATACTGTCTGAAGAAAGACAGAACTCTCTACGTAGGCCGGCAGGCTAGTCTGAAATACGAAAGAAGCATGATTTCAACCCACCAGAATATTCGACAACATGGAGATAGTTCCATCGCGGACCCCACGGCTTGATGCCAACTTCGTATAACGTTGAGATACCTGAGTAGTGCTGGGGTCCTCTGGCATGCCCCTTACGTACTCGGCAACCTCCAAGTTTGCGAGGCATTCGGGATATCGCATTCGGTGCATTATTTTCTATGTTCAGTAAAGGCTCTTTGGAATAGCTGATTACTGATCTTGCTTCTTATGCTTCCCACCGCCGTTCCACTGCCAGTCAAGTCTGCCCAGTCCAGGGACACGCATGGCTTCAAACCCCGTCCTTCAACGGGGGCATCACGCACGAGAAATCTCTTCGTCTCGCTGGCTGTTTTTTCCCGAAACCACCCACTCAACAATTCATCGCACCCACCAACATCAAGGTTAACACCGGCGTCTGTACGTCAAAAGTAACGAAGCACATTCACGGCCGCTTCCGCTGGTAGGAATTGGATTATGCGAGAACTTGATTCTGGCTTCATGTTCCTGGGAGCGTGTGTGTATGGGTACCGGCTACAATGACCTAATCAGGCAAGTCTCGTCCCAAGCCATAACGGATCCGGTAGGCTGCAAAGTCCACAGACTAGACGTTAATTTGCAAGGCTTGCTTAAAGACCCAATAGGATCGCATAGACTTGGGAAGAAGGGGGGCGGTACGGTGTTGATGCCGTACTCTTACTGGCGGCGGGGTCGCCCTCGTAACCTACCACTCTACTCTAGAGTAAGTATGCCGTTCGCCTCTACACCGCAGAATACCCTGTATACTGCCCTGGTAGGCCGACTGAACTGGGAATGAGTTTCAACCGGCACTGTACCGGCAGAAGAGTGCGCTCCCTCTCCCGAAAGAGGGGGACTTCATGCATGTGCGAATCAAAGTCATCGAGTCAAGACGAGGTCGTCCCGGCTTGCAAGGCCTGGCTTGAAAGCCTCAACGTTTTGACACGTTCATATACGTCTTGTGGATGGGGGAAAGAACCCGAACCAGTCGAAAAGCCTTACTATTTTCATACTCATTGTAGCTGTAGCGGGGGGGTTGCAATGCTCATCGAGCAGAGGCGAACGACGCTGCCTCTCAGAGAGTCCAAATTCTCGAACAAAGATGCCCATTCTCTGCCTAGCAGTATACATATCCAAGGGGTTCAATCTTGGACAGTGCTAGGGCTCCGAGACTTATGAGGCGGAGTCTTGTGTCAAGGAAGAAATTTCATTTCTCCAAGCAAAGTTCACAAACAAGGGGCCAACAAGAAGAGCTCCTCTTATTCCCCTTTACACTCAAGTTGACCAAAGGTGTCAACACGGCATAGCCGGTATGAGCTCTGGATACGTTGCCCAGGTTCCCAGACAGTCAGGTACTGCCCAGTGGGGGCATCATACATCCCCGAATGGATGGAAATCAAGGTATTGTATCTAATTATAGCCCAGCGGCTTCTGGAAGCCAGTACTCTTTTTCCATCAGGACTATCCCGCGGTGAAAACCCACATGCCGGCTCAGGGGGGGAGAAGAGATGTCTGGGCGTCCCGAGGACGCCGGCAAACTTCGGCCACATCTCCGGGTTCTAATTGGCCTACTATGACACAAGGTGTCTAGTGTTGCCCACCAATGCCATGCCGTGGCGACTTCTGCAGCGCCCCTCATCGGAAACTTGATGCTGGCCTGTGTCGGTTTCCGTCTTTCAATTCCAACGACATGAACCTCGGCTCTCGATTACTCCTGAACCCCCTTTCAGTTTTCGTCTCCATTTTGCTTGACAGATACAAATTCATTGCGAAAGGAAAACAGCACTCTATCCCAGCATGGCTCATACGTTGTGGAGAGATCGAAAATTCTGCACGGCGTATCTTTGGAGCATGCTCTTGTCCAAGGCCTACTCAGATCCTCGGAAAACATGTTCACCTTTGTCACATTTGGAAAGACATGGCGTTTTGGCAGACTCTTGAAGGGCATCTGCCACAGTTCTCTTCGGGCACCAGGTGTACATCGCCTCTTCATGGCGATGATGACATCGCTAAGGTTGACGCCCGCCGACACACGTCCATGGGAAATGCGTTGGACATCCAATTTCGGTACGAATACATGAGCCTATCTACATACATAATGTTGTACCAAAACCAACGCTGCTAGAACTACGACCAGCAATTACACCTATGTACTTGAGGTAGAAGTACCCCATCACGACACATAACGGCATCCCAACCAAAACGCAAACAAGTACGAGAATAAATGCAACCCAAACTCCCAGGATCACCCCCTCACCGGCTCAAACTCATCCTCCAAAGCACTCGCCGCCCTCGAAACCCCACGGCCCTCCGAGTCCGCGACATCCACCACGAACACCCCAGACCCGAACGCAGGCTCGACGGTCACCGAGAGCCTGAACCCGTCAAACGTCTCCAGCTTGCTCGACAAGCCCACCGCCGGCGGAAACCTCCGCACCGCAGCCACATCCCCGCCATCCTCCCCGTCGACGCCGATAGCGGCCCCAAGCAGCCTCGACTCCTCCACCACCAGCTCCGCCACGTCCTCCAGCGTCCCGCCCTCCGGCACCCTCACGACCCTGTTCTCCATCCACTCCGGCCGCGAGGGGAACTGCGCCCGCCCGTCGACCTCGACGGACAGGTACTGGAACTGCAGCACGAGCGCGAGGTCCGCCTCCCGCCGGCCCGGCTCGTGCCGGTGCGCGCGCCAGCCCGCCCAGCTCTGCCACCCCTCCCGCCCCGGCCCCGTCCGGAGCCGGACCACCACGGGCGCCGCCAGCCCGTGCGCCCCCGGGATGCGTCTCGTGTAGGGGAACAGCACCGGCATCGCCCGCAGGCCCGCGGGGGCGGAGTACGCCTCCGTGGCGGCGTACGTCGGCGGCAGCGAGCGGATGACGCACCCCCTGTCCAGGAACTCCTCGGCGTCGCCCGAGCCCGCCGTCGAGTAGAGGACGGGACGCGGCTCGAAGTGGACGAATGTCTCGCACAGGTTGTCCGCCCTCCACGCCGTCCTCGGAGTCAAAAACAAGTCCCCGCACATCCGGAAGCACGACATGGAGTCCCAGGGCTCCGCGCCGCGGCCCAGGTCCCGGTCCGCCTCCTCGCCGCGCAGGCAGATGGCGATGCAGTCGAAGAAGTCCTTCTTCCGCCGGCAGCGCAGCGGCGCCAGGAACAGCGCCACGTCGGTCCGGCGGTCCCGCCCCGCGACGTGGGCCGAGTGGCCCGGCCTCCACAGCGGCGTGGACACGACGATGCCGTCGTGCTCGAGGCGCATGCCCGCGCGCAGGCCCGGGGTGGGGAAGGGGACGATGTCGCCCGACCCGGCGAAGCGCGCGGGCGAGTCGGCGAGGAGCGGGCGGTCGGTCTCGGAGGCCGAGAGCACCGGCGGCCAGCCCTCGACGGGGGCCGCGCCCCAGGCGAAGATGGACTGGTCGTCGTTCTCGCGGAGGATGGCCTCCTGCAGCCTCTTGAAGGCCCGGGCTCCCTCGCCGTAGATGAGCGGGATGTTGACGTCGAAGATGCCGAGGAGGGAGTACGCCTGGTCCTCGGGGCGCGTCGTCTCCCTGCCCGAGGCCCAGCACATGCGCTCCGCGACGCTGGCGGTCGAGAGGCTCGCGGACCGGTCCCTCAGGAACCGGGCGTCGATGTGCGTCCTCTCCTCGATGGCGTCCGCAAAGTCGGCGCGGGACCCGAGGCGCACCCAGTCGGCCGAGTAGAAGTCGAGGTAGAACGGCGCCAGGAGCTCCTGCAGCGTCCAGCCGCGGGTGAACCAGCGGCTGCCCGTCACGTAGGTCTCGGGCCAGGAGGGCACGTCGGCGAGGTAGGCGATGCAGAGGGAGGCGCCGCGGTACCAGCGGAACATGGAGTTGATGGCCTCGGAGAGCTCGGCGCTGCTGGTCTTGTCGATGCAGCACGTGTCGACCCACAGCCAGTCGTGCTCGAGGGTGGCCGCGAGCTCGCAGGCCGCGAGGATCTTCTCCCAGCCGGCCTTGGACGGCTTCGCGTCGCGCGTGCTGGCGAAGTCCTGGAAGAGGACCTCGTCGTCGGTCCACGTGTGCGACAGGATCGCGTAGGGCGGGACGTCGACCAGGAACTCCTGCAGCTCCAGCCTCGACGTGTTGATGAGCCGCATTGCGCTTGTCTTACACGGAGTGTCTTGAGTCGTTGTAGTTGGTTGCTTGGCTGGAGTTGCCAATGGCTCTGGGCAGCTTCATCTGACATGGACGGCGAGCCAGGTGCGGGGATCTTCCAACAGTGCCACTCTCGTGCATGGCTACCTGCATGAGACCGAGGTAATATTGATAACTAACGAAACAACTTCCAAAAGAAGACAAGAGCGGACTTGGCCTGACAACTGCCGTGTGTTGGCCGCGCCGC
The DNA here is from genome assembly GCA_030770045.1 of Colletotrichum brevisporum. Classification (NCBI taxonomy): domain Eukaryota; kingdom Fungi; phylum Ascomycota; class Sordariomycetes; order Glomerellales; family Glomerellaceae; genus Colletotrichum; species Colletotrichum brevisporum. The sequence goes on from JAUGSI010000002.1 coordinate 1,037,804, forward strand.
AATTAAGCTGAGTGCCAATCATCGCACAAGGCCCTGAAGGTAGGCAGGTACGACGTAGGCAAATGACCATAAAAGCACTATGGCGCGAACACATCGAATACGACAAGCCCCGGCGCTCTTCCAAAGAGGGCTCTGATAGATGGCCATCGGGATGGAGAAGGACGATTTGATGCACTATAGGGGGTTGGTGTAAGCCACCTCTTTTGTATGAACACAGTCTGCGAGTCTGTACCCTTGGTGCCCCGCGACACCAATAGTGGAAAGCACATACATCGATACTTTTTATCGGGAGGCAAAAGACATCAAACTGTAGTAACGCATAAAAAATAAGGCCTTCAGGAAGAAACACCAGAAAAGTTGTCCTGAATACAGGACGTCTTACAAACACAAGGCCCCGGGAAAAAAGAAAAGCAGACACATTACGTGTAACATAAGAGTCGCCGAAGCGCACCCATAGACATCGTTGGACCTCCGTCTTCGACAAACTCGTACATTCATATCTGAGCAGCAGCAACTGTATACTATCATCGGCGTTAACAACATCACAATCTCCCAATGCCAAACACGCAAGCCCACCCTTCCCGGCCTCCGCGGCCCAACGCCTCCCCCCCACTCCGGCGCCGGCCAGACCCGCAACGCCACGGCATGGCATGGCCCAAGCTCCCTCTCCCCCGCCCCACGAGCTTAACAAGGGAACGCCCGGACCATCCAAGCACAGACCACACCCGCACGCGCGGCGCCGCCCCCCGCAGAGAGGTATCTTTTCTTTTTTTTTTCTCCCTTTCTTGATGACATCAACAACGATGACACTAAAGATCCTCCCTCAACTAATGCGAAACCGAAAAAGTCCGTCCCGCGTGAGGCTGGGGCCTATGAGCTGTCTATGTAGGCGAGATTTTAGTTCTTACGCTTAAGCATGTCATGTGCCTCTAATCCTTCCATTCTTCTCCCTCTTAAACAAAACCCACATCCCCTGACCTCTCCCTACATTCTATCCACCACCACCGGCAAACATCACAATGATCCCAAAACCGTACTACATCCTCTTCGCAACCCTCGACCCCCTGATAGCCCTCTGGGGCGCCTCCCTCTTCCTCCTCTCCCCCTCGACAGTGACGTCCTCCTACCTCCCATCCCGACAATCCCACGACGTCTCCAAAACCCACCCGGCATCCTTCTCCTCGTCAGCCTCCCCGGCCTACTCCCTCCCCCTCCACGCCCAGATAGCAGGCCACCTCCTCTCCAACGCCCTCCTCTCCACCCTCCTCCTCCGCGCCGCGCCGGATAACCTGCGCGTCTGGCGGGTCTACCAGCTGGCCCTCCTGACCGTCGACGCCCTCCTGCTCTACGGCACCTTTGCGTCCTACGCGGCGCAGGGAAGGCTGAATCCGTTCGCGACCTGGCGCGCGGAGGACTGGGGCGCCGTGGGGATCACGGGGCTGGCTGGATTGGCGAGGGCGTCGTTCCTCCTGGGCCTGGGGTTCCCCAAGGCGAAGAGCGCTTGACGGACGAGAATCAACGAATAACGATTAAAAATTCGGAAAACGCTACCCGAGGTCTAAGCTGAAGTAAATGACAAAAAACGGACCTCCAACCAGAGATGCTTTTTTTCCATTTTTGGTAGTCAAATGAACAGGGTATCACCATATCCAGTCTATCCTCGGCCCTTCCGGCCGTTCAAAAAAAAAAAAAAAAAGGTCTCCCCGTGATTTCCAATCATGATACCCCGAAAAATATGTTTGTCCATGGACTTGTGACCTGGTAAATGACAGAGCCCCCCAACAACCCCCCCTTTCTCTACATGCAACCAAGATACCAGACAAGATCGTACATACGTCTCTCGTAAATCGTGACTCTCACATCTGCCCCAGCGTCACCTCAACCCGAACGCCCCCTTTTCGACGATGAATCGCACAGGCTTCCGTGCGCGTCGGCGGAAGCTAAGGGGTCTCCCGCCGAGGCCGACGTGGTTCGTCGTCGGCGTCGGGCTCGGCAGCGGTAGCGGCACTCGGCCGGGCGATAACCCGTTGCCGCCACGCTCGTCAAATCCCCATCGCATGATGCCGCCGCTCCGTATCCAGCTCTCCAGGTTCCTACACTGGCTGACATCGACCCACTGGAGCCTGCCGCAGCCCTCAAGCAGGTTCTCGACGCCACCGCCTGTGACGCGGACGCAACCGCGGACGGAAATGCCTTCCAGCTCGTTCAGGTGCAGAGCTATGCACTGGAGACTGGCGTCCGAGACCGCACTGCCGCAGAAGGACAGGCGGAGCTCTCGCAGCTGCGGCAGGCCGAGTGCAACCACCTCCGTCGCGGTGTCCGAGAGAGCGCAGCAGAACGAGAGATCCAGGTGCGTCAAGTTCTTGGCCGCGCCCACGAGCGAAACGATGGCGTTGTCGGAGAGATAGGTGCAGTCTGCCAGGCACAAGTGTGACAGGTTCGAGAAACGGAAGGGAGCCCACGACTGGAAACCTGCGTCGGTGATGGACGTGCACCGCGTGAGACACAGCGACTCGAGGCGGTTGCACGCGTGAGCTGCGAGGTGCGCCATTGACCTATCGGTGATGTGTTTGCAGTACGACAGGTTGAGGTGCTTCAGGCCGGGGCAGCCAATGATGGTTCCCGGCTTGGGGATGGTGGTGGGCCTCTGCGGATGCGGCGGCGGCGGCTTCTGAGGTTTGGCCTTCGCAGCAGAGCTGGATATCACCACCTGTTTGCTCGCCGGGGGTGGTTCGGGCACTACCCAGCCAACGACCCGCGCGAGGAGATTGTCGCCGACCTTGCGACAGTTGCTCCAGTCGACCTCCTCCAAGCCCTTGGCGTTCTCTGCCATATCGAGAATCTGGTTTGCGGAAACATCCCACACAGACCGCATCCTCCACCGCTTTACGTTGCGCCCGCAGCTATCCCACAGACAGCGGAAGCCATCGTCGGTGATGTGGAAGCAGTTGCTGATGTCGATGGTCTCGGGTCGCATTCCAACAAAAGGCCCAATGACAGTCTTGATGGCCATGTCCGTAACTCTCCTGTTGTACTGTGAAAGATCCAAATTCAGACACACCTTAGGGTGCGTCGTCAACAGCTTGCGCCAGTGCGAGGAAACGAGACGCGCGCGCAAGAGCTCCGCGATGTCCAAGAACTGAAACACAGCAACAAGCATGTCGTCGGGCAGCGCCGGGACCTGGGCCGGGTGCGGGCGGCGAGGTAGGGTTCGAGCTCGCTTAACCGGCCCCTCTGAGTCGGGAGGCGACTGGGGGATGGAGAAGCGGAGGGGTGTTGATTCAATCTGGTGGTGCACCCGGAAGCCGTTCATCCCTGTCGGCGAAGACGTGTCGGACTGCGGGGTAGGAGGGGCTAGGGAGTTCCGGCGTCTGTTGCGCATGTTCTCCATATCTACGCTCAGAAACGGATCGGGATCCTTCGGTTCCATGATCTCATCATCCTTGATGGGTGAGGTCGGCTTTGAGGGGGTTGTGAATGTGACATGCGGCAGGGCCTTCGGCGTGGTAGGGGTCGGAGGGTCTGACTTGCTGGCCCGCTCTCTGGGGTCTGCATCCACCATCTCAACGTCCTCGTCCGACTTCTTGTATCTCTTCCTCGCCGTCTCTTCAACCTGCAGCTTGATGTCAGGCGGGCATCTGCTCCACAGCTGGTCCAGGGCATCCCCGGGAATCATCAAGCATTCCACCGTTGTGATCGCTCGCACGGTCGCAGTGCGGCCTTCCGACAGCCCCAAACTTGCCACCTCTCCAAAGTACTGGCCGGCCCTGAGCCTGGGGCGGATGTAGGAGGCGCGGGTCGTTTTCCTAAGCGCTTCTTCGGGTTTCGATACCTCGTGTATTACTTCGGCTTCACCACGAACGATGAAGAAGATCTCATTGCCAGCGGATCCCTGCTGAATGATGTCGGTGAATGGGGCGTATGTCTTGGGCTGAGCGCTCAGCCCGAGGAAGTGCAGGATGTCCGGAGGTAATGTCGAAAAGAGTGGTAGCTCTTTGAGCGTTTTCCGTACATTCACGAAGCCACTACCGAGCGCGCTTCCGGCGGCGGGATCTTCAATGGCACCCGGACTGGGCGACTTCCTCTTCTTGGAGTTTACAACCGTCCCCTCCTTGATGGTGCCAACTTCGCCGGTAGAAACCTCGCCTGGCGCGGGCTCTCGCGACCCGTTGAGGTGCGTCGACGGAGCCTTCAGCGGCTGTCCGCCTTCTTGCCGCTTCTGCTTGAGGATATTCAGTCGCTCTTGTGCCTCGTGGCGAATCGCCTTTTCCATGTCGGGAAACTTGGGCAGCTCCGCCTGGAGGTCTTCCTTCTTCAAAACCACGAGCAAACATTTTGTCCGGGCAACAATGGTAGCCGTGCGGGGGATGTTCATGAGCACGCCAATCTCCCCGAAAAAGGCGCCGGGTTTTAGCTCGGCGTAGATGGCCTCGCCGTCTCGAGATGTGACGGCAACAACACCCCGCACCAGCCAGTACATTGCCCGTGCGTCATCGCCTTCTGTGAGGATGTGGTCTTGGGCCGCATGAACTTGTGGTCGCAAGTGGTTGCCAATCGCGGCCAAAAACTCATCGGGTGCAGATACGAACAGGGGAAAGGATCTAATACGGTCAACTAAGTCGAGCGGCATGTCCCGGATCGTGGAGGCGGTCAAGGGGGACGGGCGTATGGGACGGGTAGGGTTCGTGTCGACGTTGAAGGACCTGAGGAGGGAGATGGAATCGGGCACCCCGCCCGCGCCGTGGGCCATGGCCCGGTACGGCGAGGGTGATGTCGGGGAGCGGTTCCGCCTCATGGTCCGGGAGGGATGCCGCGAGCGTGGTCGTATCGACGCCAGGGTTTCGATCAGCCTTGCCGGCTAAGCTCTCCACCCAGAGGCAGGGCAGAGGGCCAAAGCTTTCGACGGGGTTTCGCCAATGCACACACCCAAGCTGCCGCCTGTGCTTCGCAAGGCTTTCGGAGGGAGGAGTCCTCTCCTTGCCCTCGTTCGGACGTTGCTGCCGGTCCTAGATGGAGCAGTAACCAGCCTGGTAGAAGAAGAGTGGACGGCAATGGTGCATACTAGCCCTCGAGCGTCGAAGGCGGTGTGATATCCCGCGGCAAGAAACGCCGGGGCGCTCGGTATGCTTTCGAAGTCGCGAGTTCGAGCGGATTCGTGTGGCGATTGTTTCGCTCGTGCGGTGCGGGGAGCACAGGTCGGCAGCGGTGGGAGGCGGGGTGTTTGTGTGCTCTATCTTGGAAGCGAGGATCGGGGGATTGTCGACGCAGACTGTCGCAGATCGTATCATGCGATGCGGCCGAAGACGCTGCGGGCTGTTCGGTCGCGACTGGAGCGAAGGAAAACTGATCGAAGCTTGAAATCTGACGGGCAGCGGTGCCACGGGCTCGCCGCGTAATGGCAGCGAAGGGAGGTCGTCGTGCACTTGGCAGCGCCGGATTTGCTGGGAGCTTGTTCGAGCGGCGATATTCTCCGTCTGCGGAAGCCAAGAAGCGGGACGGTCAGTTTGCCACGGGGTCGCGACGCGGCAGGTTTGTAGGAGGGGGAAAGAAGGGTAGGAACCCACGAAAAGAAGAACTGATGCGGGTTGGAGACAAGACGATGGGCGCTGGATTGCGAGTTCTGTCTCTCTGGGTGACGCAAAGTTGCTGGCGCGGATTCCGGTCGACCGCAAAGAGCGGAAAGGGAATGGCGAAAGCGGTGGCACGAAAGCTGCTGGGGTTTGGTGCCGCGGAATCGGGGGCGGCAAACAGATGCGGAAACGGCCGACGTCGATGGCAGCGGCGACGCTGGCGGCGACCAGGAGAAAGCAGCAGCAATTGGATCAGCAAAAGATGCAGAGAGAGAGAGGACTAAGAAGTAGAGAGAGAGAGTAAGGCGAGGATGATGTGAGTCGAGGCGAGGTGGCCGTGATGGACGTAGGCGAGAAAAGGCGGTCGTGACCGGGAGAGAGGAAACAACTTGAACTGGGGGGCGTCGGGGAACGAAGAACGAGGAAGGTGGTGGGACGTGAGCGCAGCACAGCGCAGCGTGAGGTAAGGTGCCGGCGAAGGAAAGGAAGGCGCGGGTGTGGTAATGGGCGTGGGTACAGTGTGGTACTGTCACGGTATACCTAGGTGAGGTAGGTACGACGGGTCGGTAGGTAGGCGTGTGGGTGTAGGTTTGGAAGGTGGGACGTGGGACGTGGGGAAGGGACCTCCCTCACGTTTCTCGTAACTGCCTCCCTCGCCAAACCAGCGGGAAAGAGGCGCGTGTGCAAGTGCAGATGCAGGTGCAGCTGCAGCTGCAGGGCAGGTGTGGGCAGCCCAGAGTTTCCAGAACGGTTCTTGGCGTTATCTACCTAGTGTACGGATAGCTACGTTATATTAAGAGAAGGCAAGAGCAAGAATAGGAGCAGGAGGAGAAACATTTGCAGCAACAGAAGCACTGTGGGTGGAGGTGGCATGCTCGCGGTGAGGTGCAGTGTGCGAGTAGGTAGCTAGTGCACCTAGGGAGGTAGGGTCGGTACAACCTAGGGTCGGGCAGCTAAGGTCGCGCCTCCTTCGCACTTTCCTCCCACCTCGCAATGACGCTCGAGGGTGGGGCCTGCTCGACAGGGAAGGTACCGAAGAGGTACCGCTGTACTGGGCACGGACTCTCGGGGAGGTTACCTCAGGGGTCAAGCTGCTGTCACTGGCAGGGAAAAGAAACCTGCCGGTTACCAGACGCCAAAGCTTAAACTGCCCGCGCTTTGGGTGGGAGGGTAGAGGTACGGAAGGTGATTTTTAGCTTGGAGAGCGAGAAACGGTCGGCAATAATAGAGCCTATGAGATGCCTTATAAATATGGGAGTGTGTCTCGTAACGTTAAGCCATGTAGACGGCCAAAAGAAGTTCAACGCGTACGTATGAATTACCACACGGCTGTGTATTCTCGTACTAGGTCCGAAGGGCTTGGGTGCCTCGTCTCGTGGGTGGGGACATCGCAACGGGGACTGGCGGAGGGGCAAGGGCAAGAGGGGAGGGGGAGGGTACTTGCGACAACACAAGCAAGACAAACTGCAGCCGCACCTGCGGGCGGCGGTGACAAACAGACAGTCCTGTCCCGATGCTGCTCTAGTAGAGGGTTGGCAGATATGCAGGAGCGAAGCTTGCTGGGCGATGGTGACGCACGATAGGTAGGCAGGCAGGCAGGTAGGTGAGCTAGGTAGGTATCCCACCCGTTACAACCTACCTATTCTCTGGGACATTGCCTATGGCTTCTACAGAGTACCTACTATGTAGGTAGGCATGGTGCTGCTACACTAGCTAGATACGGAACCTACTTGCGTCCCTCCTCTCCTCTCCTCTCCTCTCCTTGCCTCATCTTACCTCGGTACTCAGGGATGGATCATAGGAGGAGAAGTAGTAGGGAGTCACAACAGTAGCGGACGTGAGATTTACCGTCAGATTACGAGGTGCCGACAGCCCACGGCCTCGATGTCGTGAGACGTTGGCTTAGAGCCGCTCACGATGGCGACACCGAGATGCTATCCTAAATGTGGCACTTGTCCCGGTCACCGGCGCGACGTTTGGAGGCATGAATAAGGTAAGGCGCAGTTGTAGCGCAGCGCAGCGCAGGGCTAAGGCGTGGAAGGAGTCCAGAAGACCCCGAGAAGAATCGAAAGAAGAAAACATGAAATAAAAATAAAATAACGAAATGGCAAATCAAACGGGGAGGCCCAGCCACCAACAGTCCGTCCCCCTCCCCGTCCGTTTCTTCCTTTGTTCTCTCGGATCTTCTAACGCAGCTTCCGTGCTTCTGCTTCCCCTTCCATTTGGCTTCCATTTTCCTTCTACTCCCCCCTCCCTCCCCTCTATTTCCCACCCAACCACCTCCCGTCAGCGTCAGGAGTCCGGGCCAGTCATAGCGTCTTGACTTTTGTGTGTTTTTCTTGCTTCACTGTTGCCTTTCCAGTGGATCTCCACCTCTCTCCTTTTACCTCCGTAACTCCGCCCTCGGCCACATCAAAACTCATCTCAGAGTTCCTTTCCACAGGTTCATCTGCTTGCCCACCCACCCATCGCACGCCCTCACTCATCCCTACATCCCAAATCTTGCACGCACGCTACGTGCGATCTGAGGCACGATGATTGGAGAGGGGAAGAGGGTAGAAGCTTTGCTGCTGCGGCGTTCCAGTGAGAGTGCCCAGCCGAGCCAACCTTGCGATACATCCACCCTGTTCGCTTGCTTGCTGCTGATACCTTGCTCTGGCGTTCATTGCCGACCTACTGACCCATGAAATAGTAGACACTACACTAGAGCACATGGCAGACCAAACTCTGGCAGGCCTGGGGGTGTGAGGGGGTGACAAATCGCAAACTCGAAGAAGCAAAAGATTCGAGAAGCGAAGGTTGGGCTGCAAGCGTCGTCTCCCTGACCCTTCCATTCATCTTGAGCATCCCAGCCCAGCCTGCCTCTCGCCTATAACACGACATCGGCCACTACTGTATCTGACCGTTTAGCTGGGGCGCCACCTATGCTGCAGCACTGGCGACGAGGAACGTGCAGCGGCGAATAACGAAAACGACGGCAGCAGAAACGAGATCTGCCATCTGTTGCCGTTTCGCATGCGGCAGCCACCCTGCCACGGCCGGCGCCTCGTCCTTCTCCCGCCCGCCATCCTCTCTCCCGCCCCCTCTGCTCTCCAGACGTGCGCAGTGCAGCCAAGAGAAAAAGGATGCCTTCCGGCCAGTAGTTTCAAAGTGACGTCTATTTCTAATATTATATCTAGAAAGTTTCTTTCTACCTATTAAAGGCTTCCCCCTGTAATTTTAGTCCTTAAAGGCCTATACCTTATAAATCCCCCCTTAAAGGGACGCCCCCGTCCCTTTATAATAATTCTAAAGTATAATAAATAAAAAAGCCCCTAAATATAACTATTTTTAATATAAGTTATTATATATAATTAAAAATAAACTAAAAATAAAAGTAAAGTAATTAAATTAATTTTACTCTATACTTATTCTTAATTAAATAACTTTATTACTTTTAATACTTTATATAAGTTTTATTACTTTTTAATAAACTCTTAGTACTACTATTTATACTTCTTTAATCTTTTTCTTAACTACTTTTTTAAATTCTATAAATAGTTTATTTATTTATTCCCTAAATTATTATAAATAAACTTTTAATTCTATTTAATTTAAAGTTATAATTATAAACTTTTAAAATATAATTTAATTAACTTACTATAATAAAGTTTTAGTATTATTAAGTTTTTAAGTTAGAGTTTTAATATTAGTAAATAATTTATTAATAGTAGTATTAACTTCTTACTTTTATTAAGTATAATCTTTTTTTAATTAAAAATATTACTCTATTAATCCTAATATCTTTTTCTATTAAACTAACTCTAAACTAGTTTTATTCCGTTAAAGCTATCTTTAATCTTCCTAAAAGCGTTCTATTTTCTTTTAAAAATCACTAATAGTTATTATTAAACTATTAACTTCTTTTTTTGGTTTTTCTTTTCTTTATTATAAGGCTTTTAAGTTAATTTTAGTCTATTATTTTATTATCTTTCTATTTTTCTAAACTTAATTTAACTAAATCTAAAACTCCTTTTAAATATATCTAGTATACTACTCTAACTTTCTTACTTTACTAATAACTTTTATAACTTAAAATTAAAACTTAATATTACTTTTAACCTTAAATTCTAATATAGCCTTTTTTTTAATAATCGCTTTTAACTATTTTTTAAGTTCTTTTAAATTAAATAATTCTACTTTCCTTTATTTAATTAATTTTAATAATTAAACTAAAAAATAATTTTAAATTATTATAACGTTTATTAGTAATTCTTAAATTAACCTATAAGTATTAAGGCTTTTTTTAAAGTATTATTATAAGTTATAGTATTAAAAAGTATTAAACTTTAGTATACTACTTTTATATTAAAGTTTTTCCACCTCTTCTTAAAGTACTTTTAAACTATTAAAACATCCTTCTTTATTTTAAATTAATTCTTTTAACTTATTATAAATTAATACTTACGTTTTTAATTTATACTTTAATTTATTTAAAAAATTTTTATAAGTATTAATTAATTTATTTAGCTCTATATTAATCTTATTAGCTTTTAAACATTAATTCTCTTTATTTTTCTAACTAATATTTAACTATACTTTAAATAAAAAAACTTAACTTTTTAGAGTTTACTATAATTCTTAAAACTTAATATTATTTTTATTTTTTAATTTTACCTTCTTATACTTTAAACTATTATTCTTATCTTTTAAGTTATCTTTAGTACTTATAACTTTATATTTTTTAACTCTATTTTACTATATTTATTTTAATATTTAACTATTAAATATATTATATTATAAATTATTCTAAAGTATTCCTAATTTAAAGGTTGTTATTAATAAATTCTAGTTAATACTATCTTTATTTTAAGTAAAATACCTTATATCACTTTATTATTTTTAAAACACATTAGTAGTATACTAGACCTTAGTATAACTATTATTTTAAAAATAATAAACTATAGTTATAATTCTAAAATATACTTAACTAAATTACTACTCTAATAATTTTATACTACTTATATAATAATTTAATATATTAGTGTTTTTAATAATAAGTAAGTAATTAGTAATTATTTTTAGTTTATTTTAGCTTTTACTTTTTCTAATATTATCTTAAAAACGGCCTTTTAAAATACATTATTTTTTACTTATATTTCCTTAATAGCCTCTATAAAATTCTTCATATTAATTTTACTATTTATAGTTTTCTACTTTATAGCCTTTTAATTATTAATCTTTCTTTTTAACTTTTTAATTACTATAGTTAAGTTAGTTAAAATTAAGTCGGATTTTTTAACTTTTTAAAAAAGTTTTTTAAGTTTCTTAGACTTCTTAAAGTATCCCTTATTTTTTATAACTAACTTACCTTTATCCTTAAATACTTTATTATTTTTCTTTACTACTTTTAGTAACTTTAATTTTAATTCTATTTTATACTTTTTAAGTTTATTAATTAATTCTTTTAAATAGAATAGCTATTCCAGTACTTTATCTTTATTTTTTAAGTTTAACTCTAGTTTAGATTCTACTATAATTAGATTATCTTTTAAGTTATATAGCTTTTAGTCTTTTTAAAAAACTTTTAGATTAACTACATTAGATTTTTAATTAAGTTATTAGTATTCTACTATTTAAAAGTTAATAAAGTTATTTTTTTAAGTTAAAGTTTAAATTCCTAGTTAAGTTTATAAACTTTAAAGTAAGTAAGGTTATTCTTTTAAGTATAGGTTTTAGGGTACTCAGTTTAATTATTAAAATATTAGTATTTCTAGGCTATTCCTCTATCTGGCTATTAATAGGTAAAGTAAGGTTAATAATTCTTAATTTAATAAGTACCTAAATAGTATCTATAAAGTAAAACTCTAATGCTATACTACTAACTTTACTATAATTATTTTCTTTAACTAACTAAAGTAGTTTATATAATAGTAGAAATCCTATTAGTTAATTAAAATTAGGGACTAGTATTGTATTACCTCTATATTAACTATTTTTGTTTTTAGTTAATAACTACTAAATAAGTGTAATATTTAATACTTTAGTTTCTATAGTATCTTAATTTCTAGACTAACTACTTAAAGCTTTTATTACTTTAGTATTTAACTATTAAGTATAAATAACTTTGAGGGGGCTAATTATTAAAGTAGTCTAATTCCCTAATTAAATACTTATTACTAGTTAACTCTTTTAAATTTATTCTAAGCTGCACTTAAGTATCTTTTTAACTTTCTTTAATTTTACTTTTATTTTCTTTTTTTTAAAATTATTTTTATTATAAAGGACTAGTATAAGTTAAGTATTAAATTTCTTTTAAAAATACTATTTATATTTATTTATATAAAACTTAGTAAATATAATTATTATACTTTATTATAAACTTTTTAAAGTCTTATATATAGTTTTATTTTTTTATTTTATTTTTTTTATAATATACTAACCCTTTTCTATAATTACTAAATTTTTTTTTAATTTAAAAATTATAATTGTTTTTTTTTACTTACTAGTAGGTATAGGAGTGGCTTAGGGTGTGTGCCTTTTTAAGTTATTTAGTACTACGCCTCTAGAGTAGTCTTACGGATTCCTAGTCCTAGTTATTAAAAAAAAAACTATTCTAAGAAAGGCTTTTTCATACTTTTAGGCTTTTAATATATTAAGTAAAGTATTTTAAGTATATATTATCAATATTCTAAGTTAAATAGTTATAATATTAATTATTAATAAAAGAGTATAAAGCTTAAGAAGTAGGAAGTAGAGTTAAAAAGGTTAAAGAAGTAGAATATAAGTTAAAAAGGTAAAATTAAAAGTTAGTAAGGTTATAAAGTTAAAGTAAGTAGGGAGTATTAAAATTTAAGTATAGTAAGTACACTAATAAAGTAGGTGCTTATTTAATTATAATATAGTAGGAGGGTCTTATACTAGCTTGAAAAAAAATTCTAAATCGTAAAGTGATTAATTCTATATTTTTATTAATACAAAAATTATATAAATAGTAATAATAACTCTATTTTAAATTAAAAGTATTTAGTTCTTAACTAGAAAATCTTAAAATAATTCTAGTACCTTACTAGTAGTATTGGAGTACTATTTAGTTATTTTAAAATATAAGTAACTTATTTAACTTTATATTAAATAATAAATAGCCTTTTTTATTTTAGTTTAAACTTTAGTAACTTCCCCTTTTAAACTAATATAATAAAATCCCCCCTTTTAAATAGCTCTATAACTCTTTATTTATATTAAACTAATTTAACTTTATTTTTAATTAATTAGCCTTCTTTAATTATAACTTTCTAATTTTTTATATCTACTATTTACACTACTACTACTTTTTTTAACTCTTTTAAAGTTAGTATCTTACTATTTAATAAAATCCCCCCTTTATAGTTATATTCCTAGCTAAAAAGTATCTCTATTAATAAGTATCTAAAATTCCTTATTTACTAAGTATTAATATTATATATAATATTTTTATAATATAGGTTTTAGTTTTTTAACTTAAAAGTATTTTTTAAAGCTTTTTTAGTAAAAAGTTTAATAAATAACTTAATATAGAATTCTACTATTCTAATACACTTATATAACTTAACTAAAGCAGAATTAACTCATATACCTTAACTCTATATTACTAACTTAAACTACCTTAAAATAAATAGTCCTTTAATATTTAAATAAAAAGATCTAAACTTTATTTTTATAATATTTATTTAATTAATTAAAATAGAAATTGTAGTTCCTACTAATACATCTAGTACTAGTTAAGTCTATATAAATTAACTAAAATAATTAATCTATACTAAAAATAATATATTTTCCTAGGGGGTCCTCTTTATGGGACTAAAGTAATTAATTTCTATAATTCTTAATAACTCTATAACTAAAACTAATTAATTAAGGTATATATACTTTTAAGCTTTTATACTAATACAAGGTTAGTAGCCTTTAATATACTCCATAATATCTAAAACTATTCCTAACTAGAAATATTTTATTAAAAGCCTCCTTTTTATAATATTAATTCTAAAATATTTAGTATTATTATATTTTTATTTATATACAGCTACTACTTCTTTAAAAACTAAATAGTATTTTTAAATTCTATATACTATATACTAAAGTATTACGTTCTAAATAGAGTATAACTAGCTTTAATTTCTAAAAGACCTTAACTTATAGTTATTAATTTCTAAGTTATTTTTAATTAAAAAACTAATTATCTTTAAGTACTATAGTTCTTTTAACTATTTTTATACTTATATTCTAAGTAGAGTTACTTTTACTTTATCTAATAAATATTCTATAATAGTTATAATAACTTTAAACTCGTTTATATAAATTAATACTAACTATAAGTTTAAAATCTAACTTTTTACTTTATTTAGATCTTATTAAGCTATATCTACTATAAAAGGAATTAAAATCCTTTTAAGAACTTCTTTATTAAACTAAGTAGTTAGTTTAACTTCTAAGTAAGTAACGTTTATATTTACTAAAACTAATATTAACCTAGATACCCTATTAAGGCCCTTTAATAAAAAGGAGAGTTTATTATTAAACTTCTAGGTTTTACTTAAAAGAATTATCTTAATAATTTTATTAATAGTATTTAGATTTAATAAGTTATATATTCTTTTTTAAATAAGTTCCTTATACCCTTTAGTTCTATCTTTTTAAATCTAAGTTCTATCCTCTATTAACTTACTAAAATCTTGTAAATTATTTTTAGTATAATTATAAAAAGGGAAAATCGTTTAAAATAGAGTTTTTACTACTATATTTTAACGTTCTTAAATATATTTAAACTTAATATTAAGTATCTTTAGTTTAGTAACCTACTTAGTATAAATTCTATTATAATAAAGTAATATAAAAAACTAGGTTAAAGGTTTATAGTTTATATAGATAGTTAACTCCTATTTAGTTTTTAGGAAGTAAAAGTAGTATTTATAAAATTCTATAATAGCTAATAGCTCCCTTTAATATATACCGTAGTTATACTAGCCCTTAGTAAAAAGAAATAAATTATAAAGAATTAAAACATAATTACTTCCTTATTATTAAAGAATAATATAGCCTCTAGTAAACTTTAAAGTATTTAAATATAGTTAAATAGGCTATTTAATTTTTAGTTTATAAATATTAATTATATTAAAAATTAGTTTTTTTATAAAAGTAAAGGAGTATACTTCTAAGGGACCCTAGTACTAGTGTATATTCTTAATTAATTAATAGAGAGATTAAGTAACCTCTATAATATTTTTTATTTAGTTCTAGTAAGGTCTAGTAGTAGCAACAAAAGCTCTAACTTTAATTTAAGTCTTTAGAGTAGGCTATTTAAAAAGCTTTATAATCTTTTTAGGTTTAATATATATAATTCTACTAATCTAGTATATCTATCCTATAGTAATAATAGATATTAAACTTAATTTAATTTTTTTAAGTAAGCTTAACTCTAGTCTATATAAATCTTAAAAATAAAAAATATTTAATAAACTTCTACTTTTTTTCTTAACTTTTAAATTTTATAAAAATATTATTAAAATAAATATCTATAGATAAAAAACTACTTAGAGTATTAGGGATTAGTAGTAATAACTCTGGGTTAGGCTCTATAATAACTTTTAAAAAAATATAGTTAAATTTTATTATTTAGTAAACTAAACTCTTTACTCTCTACTATATCTTAGTAGGTTATAGCTATAGTTAGTTAGGGGTATTAAATATATATATATAGTAGTATTTTAGATAAATTAGAATACTTTAATATATATATTTTAGATCCTAACTTAAGTATAATTAAATCCTAGAGTCTAATAAGTTTTTATATACTTTTCTAAGTAATAGAATTAATAATAGTGGTAATTTTTTATTAATATTTTTATAATTAATTATTAGTTAGTACTTTCTTAATAGCTTAACCTTTAGCTTTTTAATAATAACTAACTATACTCCTTAAAGTAAAGTAATCCCGTTTACTATAATAGTAAGCTTATATAAATTAACTTCCCTTCCCTTAATAATTAAGTAATCTAACTAATATTATTTAGTTATATTCTACTTCTTCTATTTATTACTATTTTAGAGTACTATATTTTGTTTTAGCCTAGGGATATAGTAATATAAATTTATAGCTAGAAAGGTATTTAGAAAACTTAAAAATAAAACTTAGTAAGTATATATTACTCTTTTTACTTCTTTATAAATGTATTTAAGTATATTAGGTTCTAAAGTTATTAATTCTATATTCCACTACTCTTTTACCTCTACTAGTAGTATAGTAAAGTTTATTTTAAAGTATTTTAGCCTTTTTAATATAGGAAATATTATTTATAAAGGGTAATCCTTTTATTTATTTTAAAATAATATTACTCTAAGGTAAGGCTTTTTTATTTAAAAGCTTAAAGTCTAAAAGATATAAAACTCTTTTTATATTATTATATTCTAGGTAAGTCTTAGAGTATAAGTAATAAACTAGATTATATTAGTATCCTATATATATCTAAAACCCTATCTAAAATCTTCTATAATTAACTTCTTATATAATTTAGTATCTTTTTAGTTTATAATAAAGTTTTCTTAGTAGTATCCTTTATAAATCTTACTTATTAGTAAATACCTTTTAATAACTTACTTAAATTAAGGTAGAATTAAGCGTTTCTTAATAAATCCTAAGTATTATCTTTATTTTTTAACTTTAATTCTAATTTATTACTAAACTCTTTATAGTCTATTAAAGTAGTTATTTAATTTCTTTTCAATACGTTAGTATTATTATCAACTAAAATAAAAATAAAATAATATAATTTTAATATTTATATAAAAGGTCCCCTAATTTTAGTAATAGTCTCTCCTTTAGTTCTATTCTTAATTATAATTTTTTTAACTTAAAAAATTAATTATTACTTTAATATTAAATAGTTAAAGTATTTTAAGTAGTAATATAACTAAATTATTAAAGTCTCTAGAGTATACATAGACTTAAACCTCTTAAAATATTCTATATATAATAACTTAAATAGCTATAAAGTATATTATTTTATATATAGCTTTATTAATAGCTCTTATTTAAAGACCTTTAAAGCTAATGTTTACTAGTAAATACTAAACTAGGCCGTATATTTTAGTAAACTTAGGAAAAATAATACTTTTTTCTAAGCCTTAATTAGCTTAAACTTATTTACTAAGTACTATATATTAAGACTTTTAAATAGTAATAATATAATTAAAGTAGAATAGTTTAGTAGCTTTGTAATTTATAAAAAAGGCTTAAATATTCTTTATAGAGTTTAATATAGTTATAAAATATTTATTTTAATATTTAAATAATACTAAATTACTCTAAATAAAAACCTTACCTTTATCAAGTACTTTTTCTATAGTAATAACTTTACCCTTATTTTTACTCTTTTTTAGCCTTTTAATAATAGTCTTTTAGAATATAGTTTAGATAAATTTTAAAAACTCTAGACTTAGTTATATTAAGTCTATAAATAAAATATTAAATATAATTTGTCTTATAATTTTTTAAATATTTAAAAGTAGTATTCTAACTTATACTATAATATTAACTAGACTCTATTACTTTATAAGTACGTTAGTTATTTTAATAAGTTAACTTTTATTAATAATTATTTGAAGTAAAATATATTCCTTAAAGTTTATATTTAATAACTTAACTATTCTAACCTTTTTAAAGAAATTATTTAAAATAGTTTTTATTTATTTTTTTTAATTCTTAGTTATAAACTTTAATACTAAAAAGTTAAACTTAATAACTTATTTATTAAAACTAAGTTTATTATTAAAGAGTAATTAGAGTACTAATATAACCTCTTTAAGTTACTCCTTAACTAATACTATTCTAGTTTTTACTATAATATAATTTTTTTTTTAAGTAATAAGAGTTATTAAATCTTTTAAATCCTTTACTATAGAAAATTTAAAGTAATAAAAGCTAGTTACTTTATTTATTATATTTTATAGATTCTAAGTAGAGTTTAGTAAAAATAATTTAAAATTATTTATATAGTAATTTAACTCCTATATATAATAAAACTATATTAAATAAGTCTTAATGACTCTTAGTAGTAGCCTTATTCCCCTTAAAAAACTCTAGCTTAAAGGTTATATTATTAACTTAATATATATTTACTTCTATACTTAAAGGCCTTTTTTAGTATAATTAAAATACTTATAGTTAGTTTATTTATACTTAATATAAATTATTTTACCAGACTTTACTACTTTAAACCTATTAATATACTTATTCCTAAACGTTTTTTAGTCTAGTAATAATAAATGAGTTTTATTAGTTTTAATAAAATTGTTAAATATATTTAAAAAATAAGGTTACTAAAAGAGACCTTAAGTACTCTAGTTTAAACTTTAAAATTAATAAGTTTTAAACTATATTATCCAGGGCTATTACTATTAATTCTAAGTCTATACTAGTATTACTAATAAAAAATTAAAAAGTTACTAAAAAGGGTAACTATTAAAATAAACCTAAGCTACGTATAGAAACAAATATAGGTTAGTTATTTACTATACTAGAACTTAATTAATGTTCTATTTAGGATTTTAATACTCTATAAACTAAAAAAAAAGCTTTAATTATATTTTATTTATAACTTATTTATTTTTTACTTTTTAATTTTAAAAAAGTTATTTAGTATTTTAAACTATATTATATACTACTTTAAAGCTAGTAGAAGTTATAGCTACTATAGTTATAGCCTACTAGTAAAGCTTATTATTCTATAAGTCTTTAATAAATTATTAAATTAAACCTTAACTCCTTCTAAAGTAACTAACGGCCTACAGGCTACGTGCTTTAGGAAATAGCCGTCCAGCCACCTACTTTATTAATCTTTTTCGTTATTAATAGCACTTAAATTCACTTACTATAACGTAGCTTCTATAGATTTAAAGTAATAGGTATTTTTGATTAATTTTATAGACTACTAATTACGCTATTAATATTACTAAAACCACTAACACCTTCTATACGCCTCCTACTATCCCTCTAAACCCATTAAATCTAATTTAAACCGTCCTATTACTTCCCTTAGTTATCGTATCCCTTTATAACTAACACACTGTCTAGGCCGCGTAACTACAGCTGGTCTAGCTACTTAGCCCTGCTATCGTCAGTATCCCCCTTAATATTTATATAGACCTTACTAAATATACTAATATTAGTAGTTACTTAAAGTATTATAAATTTAGTAGTTGTGTTTTTTAGCTAGTTAAAATATTTATAGTTAGTCTTAGACTATAGAATACCTAAAAGGGTTCTGTTTTATAATTTAAGAATTATTATGTTTATATTAAGCTTATTATTAGTAGTTTAATAGTAGTAAATTATAGTAATAGTAAGTTTTTTTTTTTATTAAAGAATACGCGCTAGTTATGGGTTAAGTTAATTTTATTAACCCCTTTAGTTATAAAGTACTTATTACTACTTTTATAACTAGTTAATAACTATAAAGTTATATAATAGTTATTATCCTAGTTGTAAGGGCTTAGGGTAAGTAACCTTTTATTAGATATTGTAGTAGGTAGTTTATTTATTAGAGTACTTTTAGGTTGTTATATATAGGTATATAGAAGACGGGAGGAATTAATAAAGGCTTTGTTTGTAGTACCTTTTTATTTAATCGTAAATACTACTAGGGCTTGTTAGGCCCTATAGTATGTTATAGTGCCTATAGTGTAATCCGGCTAAAGGTTTCTATAAGTAAAGGTTTATTTTAATATTGCCGCTTATTAGTGATAGTATTATTGTTATTGCTGGAAGAGTAGGTAAGTAGAAGTGTTAAGGTATGTACGCCCTACTAAGCTCTACTTAAGACTACTTAGTAGAGCTAGAGGGGGTTAAACCTACTAAATATATTCTATTAGATACTTTTATTTAATTATACTACTTAAAAATATATAGCTATAATATATTCTTTTTAGAATAACTTACTAAAATATCTATACAAAACACTACTTAAAAAAATACAAAATTAAACTTTAAAGAATAACCTATTCTAGTATAAATAGCTCTATTTTAATAGTAGTATTTTAGTATTTAATTCTATAAAGAGCTAAAAAAGTATAATTATAGTACTCTATTAAAGCTTTATCTTACTTTATAAATTATTATTAATATTAAAAGTTAAAACCTATTAATTTATAATTTTAAATAGAAATTGTTCCTTTAAAACCTCTTTTAATATAATAAAATTAACTTTAGTAGTAACTCCTTAGTTAACTCTATTTATAATATTAACTAGTTTAGGGATACTATTAATATATAAAGTAGCTTTTCCTTTAGTTTATATATTAATAGTTTTAATTACTTAAGAGAATAATAACTTTAAGGGTTTATAGTTAATTATTTTAAAATCCTATTTTAGGTATACTAGTTAGTAGGCTACTATAGTCTAGCTATTAAAAGTACTATAATTAAGAGCTAATAACTTTAATACTATTAAGCTTTTAGGGGTATTAATTAAGTTACTTATATTACCTATTAATTCTAGTAATTTAAATACTAACTATTTAATAAATAATATAAGGGTCTAATATTCTAGAATATTTATAACCTTTTTTAATAAATTTAAATAGGAATTTAGAGCATATTAAAGCTAGTTTAGTAGTATTTTATAGAATTCTAGGAATATATTAAATAAAAGTAGTTAATAAACTACTAAAATTCTAAATTATTATTTTATAGTAGTAGTTAATTTTAGAGTAGTTAAAGGGCTAATTTTAAGTATAATTAGAGTCTTTAGACTGTTTTTAAGGTCCTACTCCTTTAGTTTTAGTATATCTATAGGGTTTAGGTTTAGATTCCTTAAAACTCTAAGTAGTAGTAATATACTTTTAAAATAATTTTTTTATTAATAAGGACTAAATAAACTAAACTTTAATAAATTCTTTTTAAAAGAAATAGTTAATATTTTAAATTTCTATATATATCTCTTAATATTATTAATTAATAAAATATAAAGTAGAGTAGTAAGTGAGTAATTCTAATAAGTAAATATACTTTTTAGTCTTTACTTTTTAGGTCCTTTAGAGTTAATATAAGTACTAAAAAGGAAAAAGTATTTATAACTATAATTCTCTAAGTAGTAAAGTAAGTGTTAGTTAAATTAGGGAAAGTACTTATATTAAAAAGTATATTAAATAGTATAAAATTCTCAGGTTCTTAGTATTTTTTTAAAAAGTTTTAAATAATTTTTAGGTATAAAGAAGTTAAAAAATATATAAAAAAAAGCTAAAGTAACGCATTAATTAATTCTAATTACTTTTTTAATAAAAAATAAGTTGACTTTATATAGTAAGTAGCTAAAAAGGATACCTTTTAGCTAGTAGTTTTAAAGTAACGTTTATTTCTAATATTGTATTTAGAAAGTTTCTTCCCGCCTGTTAAAGGCTTCCCCCTGTAATTTTAGTCCTTGAAGGCCCGTGCCTCACAGAGAGAGGGGCGGCCCCCGGGACCGCCCATCTCACCGCGTGTCTCAAACGTGCAGACGGGGACACCCCTGGCAGGCGAGCATCGTCGGGGCCACGAGAGATTGCGAGCACGGGGCGCGAGTCGGCCTGGCTGTGCCGTGGGAGAGAGGGAGCACCCGGCCAACCATGTCGCTGGCGATGAAGCTGGGGCAAGACGGGAACGGGCGAGAGAGGAGGGCCGGCCGGTGGTGGGAGGGGGGGCGGGATGCGTGGAAGGGCCGTGGAAGGCGTCTAGAAGACTTCCATCGAAGATCGAAGGGCACGGTTGGACGGCCGGACTGTGTGTTTCGCCGCGCTGATGTGATATGATGACTGCGATGTGATATCTGAGGTATCCGTACACCTAGACGAACAGTGAGATTGTGTGGCGTTACACCAGCCTCACGCCCATTGCTTCGGGATGTCCGCAGGCTTGGTACTCCGTGTAGTTGATTTCCACCCCGGTTAGGAAGAATGTGATGTGCTGTCATAAGCGTAAGATTTAAAGTATGAGACACAAAGCACCACAGGAGGCATGTCCAAGAGTAGAGATGCCACCCTAATGCCTCACCTGCATTGCATTGGGTACGGCGACACCTACCTGCATAGGTACCTAAATCTGATCAATAGACAATAGCTTCGGTTGCGGGAAGGACCTTCTTCTCATCGGTGGTACCTTCCCAACTTTTCGGGTCGCTGATTTCAGCCTGGAAGGCCGATGCCCGCGCAATTGCGAGATGTGGCCGGGAAGCCGCAGCTCCGCTCCTGCTCCTGCTCCTGCTCCTGCCGTCTTTTTCTCGCCGACCTTTTCTATTACAGACGCAAACGGCAATCGCCTGCCGCCCTCCACCCTACCGGGTAGGTACGCCCTTCACTTTCCTCCTTCCTCCTTCCACCTTCCATCTTAACAGGAAGGAAACAACGCCATTGAGGAAGGCGCTGCCACGTTCTTCAGTGACCTAGGTATTTACCTAAGCTACCTAGATAGCTCAGATAGGTACCTGCCGTAGATGTGGTAGTCGGATGGGCTTGGCGAAACACATGGCCTCTTTGTTGACTTCGAACGTCGCCGACCAAAATCAGCCTCTACACCCACCTCCAAACGTCGACCACCCAAACATTCACGCCTTCGATCTGCATCGTATCTTTTGATTTGCTTCTCTCCTTTCCATCGCCTCAGCTACCGTCACGTTTAATCCGATGCCCTCCATTGCCAGTGCCGACCGGCTCGTCATCGTGACCGCCCGACCGGCGAGGGAAACTCTGCACATCGCCGCGTCGGCGTCGTGATGCTCTCGGCGGACGGCACCCATTTCCAACGTTCAGCCAAACTCTGAGCAATCGATCCAGCAAACGCCTCTCTACCCCGCCCCTCTTTCCGCTGCTCCGTTATCTCGATCATCCTTCCAATTCTATTCGGGACACTCGTCCCGACGGCCTCGCCACTCGTCGTCCCGTCCTCGCTCGCCACGCTTCGAGAAGACCGGGACGAACCCGAGGCAGCGACCATGTTGTCGCAATCTGTTCTCGGCTCAAACGGTCGGATCGCTCAACGACCATCCCACGTCGCCTGGGCGCAAACTCGCACAAAGAGCATTTACTTAGACTTCTGCCTGGTGAAACACGCACTTCCCAGGCCCCGGAGCCAGCGACGGGGAACACCTCTCGGTCACCAACAACAACAAGATGCGCATCTCCCCTCCATGCCCCCCGTCATCCGCTTGCATGAACCAACAGGAACACTTTGGGCGACACACGCACACACACCAGACATGCACAGGCACACTCGCTCACACATACACGCAAACGTTCTGCAGCATACCTCAATGACCTTCGGTGGTCGTTCGACGTCCGTTTCCCGAGACACACCACGTACCGATGCGGCGGAAACGCACGTGTGCCTAGCGCTCACAAGCTCGACGCCATCGCGAGTTTCTTGCTCTACCACGTGTCCAACGAGATTCCATTGCCCTTCTCGAACTGCGCATTGAAGACGCCGTCAAACCGCCATCTCGACCGCCTGCTCAGGGTCTTACCATGCACCCTGACCGCTATCGCTTTTATTTCCCTTTACGTGCCAAGCACTAATAATAGTGCCCACCTTCCATCGCACTCTGCCTGCCGCCTCTACCACGGAGCTCGAGCTCACACCGGGGCTGCGCGCACACGATCGATTGCCCTAAGGTCCAGCCTCACTCGCTCGACGCTGTCAGAAGGCAGCCGGGCCGCAGTGCAGGATGCTTCGGATTGTCTAATTAATCCCTGGCTTTCACGTGTCTGTATGTTCGTGGTTTAACAGGAGCCCCTGGCTAAATCCTCGATAGATACAGCGCAATTCTCGTCAAACTCCAGATGAGGCATTATTCTTTCCATCCGACTTGCCGTCTCTTCTCTCTGCCAAGACGCTTTGCTCTTGCTTCAGCAAATACAGACCAGGCTTCCTATCCCACTAACTAGGGACCCAGAGGGTGCTTGTCCTTTCGCCTCCCTCGTGTACAACTACGCAGTGCTAGGAAGCATCCTCTAGTCATCGTCCTAGCTCCTAGCCAGCTGGCGTAGTGCACCTAAGCCAGAGCCGTTCGGTCTCGAGAGAATTTCCAGCTTGGCCCATGCACATGTACTCTCGCATATCTCGGATTCACAAATCAACGTATCCTCAGTCTCGACCGACAGCCTCAACCGCAACACATCGAGATATGATGAAGAAGGTTGGCAGAATATAGTCCTGGCTTTTCTGCCCAGGCAGCCAGATATTGTCTTCCTCAGTCAGACAAAAATGCAATTCGATGTTTGTTTTTCAAGTTCCGAGTTCGATGTCTAGTACACTGTAGTTGGGAGGTCGCTCGGTTGTTTCATGACCACGGATTCAGTTTGGAGTACGGACGATAGTAGATGGATTTCGAAACGGACCACGATATGCTGCCGTCTTCAGTCACATGCATGGCATCCAGAGGCGCATCTTCACGATGATTCTTCTCAGTTGCGGGATTATATATCATCGACGTCTACATAGTACGGTTTGCACCCCTCTTTTGTTCAACATCACCCCATTTTGACTTCATTTCAATAGCCGCGGCAACGTGCCGCCACGTTGTTCTCCAACTAGTGCGAACTGCAGGTCTGAGTACCTGGCGGAGTTCCACAACCACCCCCAGCAACCCGGAAGGTTATGCTTTATCCTTCGTCATGCGCCTTTGCATGTTCTCTTGCTGGCAGAGACCTCACCACGAAAGGCTTGGCTGCGGTGCGGATGGAGCAGCTTCGAGTTGATGGTGTCGGGTTCCACGGCTGCCGCGATCGTCTGGTCATCGCACGCGAACGTCGATGGCACTCTGATTTCTCTTGGTTTCGTGGTGTGCTTCCAGGCATCCAGATCCTTGCGCGCAACCAGTGCAACGGCCTTCAGGGCGTTGACGTTGCCGATACCGGGCAAGGCATCCCGCGTGAGAGCGCGGCCACGCGAGTCGCTTATCTGAGTGCCATGAGGGCGCAAGTCCAACGGCGAGTCGATGGCCGGAGACTCGAAAGGTTTGGGGTGACCAAGAGAGGATCTGTAGCCGACGGGCCCGTCGAAGTTGGACGGGCCGCCCCAACGCCCGCGTCCCCCCGGGGGCGAGTGGGTATCCCCCGCCGATCGGTACGCGGGCGGCCCAGATCCCTTCCGTGCATCAGCGGTTACAGAATGCGACGCCCCCGACCCGGTCCTCACAAGCCGCACAATCCTTGGGTGCAGTCGAGACCCCCGGCTGTGCTGCAGCAGACGGCGCCGTTGGCGCAGAAACACGCCCTGCCGAGGTCATCCTGTTGCAGTTTGATGTCGGTGAAGATAGACTTCAAGGTCGACAAAAGGTCGTCCGACTCGCTTTTGGTCGGAGATTGAGCCTGACTAGGTGACAAGGGCTCAGGGCGTGCCGCTGCGACGGACTTGTCCGCTGCGGGGCCCTCGAGACTGGCCAGAGGACGCTGTTCGGCGTCGAGCGGAAGAGTCCAAGCCATGGTGGCGAGGAGGGCGATGGAAATTTGCGAAGCTACGGCGATTCTCATGATGACGGCTGCAAATGTCCGATACGGTGTCGAAAGAGTGAATGTGTAAGGCGAAGATCTTTCAATATTTGGGACGCAGGTGATGAACGAACGGCCTGGTACTCGAGCTCTGTCGTCGGACGGGTACTTGGGCCGGACAGTGTCGACTTCTTAAACGGACTCGACGTGCTGCAGCGGACGAGGCCAAGGACCCTAACGAGCGCCGGTCTGTTTGTCGGAATCACAAGGGGCAGGCCAAGCAGCTCGGAAAGCCACACCAGAGGGTGAAACGGTGCGCACACAAAGATTGAAAGAGTCAAGAGCCGAAAGCCCGGTGCCAGGTGGCTTGTGTTCTCCAAAGAGAAGACGGGGTCTCGGCTCAATTAATACGCATCACCGTTGACAAAGCGGCACTGGAAAGCAGAGAAAGCCAACGGGCAGCCACTTCCTATGGTTGTCTCTCCTTTTCTACGAGACCCCAGACGCACAAAGCAAGGACGCAATGGATTGTTTGCCGCCCCTACTACCTAAGCTGCCAGCAGGTGTTGGTTCCCTTGCTGATACCGTCGCGTCGCACCCAGCGCCAAAGAGGGTTTACGACGCGACGCGGAACCGGGCTGCATGATGATAGCGGCTGTAAAACATCCGAAAAGGTGCTGGCAAACGAGACGACACCCGCTGGCGCGAGCGTTGGTCGACGTCCCGCAGTGCGTTCGTTTGATGCCGCGACCCGTGCGGGGCGTGACTGCGGACGGACTGCTTCGGTGCTTGGCTACGACGCTGCCTAGGCCCTAAGAGAGGCTCGAGACGACCTCGAGTTACCGACCGGCGCTTACATGGTAATAGTCTCGAAGCCCAACCCATGCGGGTTGCCGCTTGTGTTGGTGCAGCCGTTCAAGTGCAGGTGCAGTTGCAGGTACGAGTGTTAGAATCAGGTGTTGGTGCAATTCGTTGGCGCCGTCGCACGCTGAACGGAGGGCGGGGCTTGAGATTGGGGCCCGATGGCCTTGGATGCGCTGGACGGCTAGAACGGCTCTGATTGTCTTATTCCCCGCCTTGGACGGCCTCGTCATCGCATCGATTCGGTTGCGGCAGACGTGAAATTGACAATCGGCGGACATGGGCGTAGTCAACAGCCTCTGACTGATGCACGGCTCTCGACTGACCCTCGCTGGGCTCTGAGAGTGCTCAACTTCCCTTCGTCCCAGGCAGGACGATCATGTGTCTTAACGACGCTAGGAACCGAGCACGACGCCTGAGCCTAGGCATTCGATTCTGTTTACTGATATTCGCGAGACGATGAGACATGCCTGGTCCTAGGGCCGGTTTCGTCTGCCCGGTGGTGTGGGGTGCAGAGCCGGCCATGCTGCTTCTGGACTGAAGCGCAAAGATGGCGTTGTGTTGGACGGATGGTGATTTGCTCAAGTCGATGCCGGTTTGGACTTGAAGGGACGAGCCAGTTGAGATCTCATTGACTCAGTTGACTCGTCCGATATACGAGAGGACCAAAAAAGGCTCACGCGGCATTTTAGCGAGGGAATGAGCTGCAATTCAAACCGATGGAGGGGGGGGGATGAGTAGCAACGTCGTGATGGTAGATATCGGACGAAGGGCTGTGGCTCTCGAGATGTCGAGTTCAGGATGGCTCGACGAACAACTGTTCTGACTATCGTAGCAGATCACGCGTACCTTGCCTTGTGGAAAACCGAAACCGAAGCTGTTCTTTGTGCGGGAATAGGACGTGGGCGTAACAGATCTCCAAGCCGTAGGAAGGGGAGCGGGCTAAATTAGTTGTTTCTGGCTTGTTTGTTTCGATGCTGGAGAAACATGGCGGGGTGACGGGCGGCGGGATTCAGGGGAGGCTTGAAGAAATTGCGCGGGAGGTGCTAGAGGCTACTTGACGTGTTTCGCTAGATACCTCGCCATCCGTAGTCGGGTAGGTCGATTGATGGTGACAGATGAGCCGAGATGCCGTTGAGCCGTCTGGTGAATCTGCGATGCTATTTCGGTGCTGCCAAGAGCGCAGAAGAATCTGCCAGCTGGGGATACTGAGCTGCCAGCTGCAACCATCCCCGGCCTCCTTCACGGATCTCACTCCTTATCGTAGACCTATGGCTTATCGATTAGATAAGTGGTAGCATCACCCAGCGATTTGTCATCCACTGCCATCCCCACCAGCCATGCAGGCCATCACACTCTGTCTGTATGACAGATCATAGAACCCACCCGGACGGGTGATGACTTCAACACTTTTTTTTTTGGTCCCCTACAGCGGGGCTCGCCATGTGCTGGCTGCAGTGCCTCTCTCTGCCGAAGGCTCCAGAAGGGATCTGGAAGAGTGGCGCCGCAGGATTGCGCTTTCCGTGTGATCCGCCATTTTGGAATCATGAATGTTGGAATCCAACACGACATGGATTCTGTTTGCGCTTGAATTGTCATTACAGCTTCCTCCTTAGGTGTATATAAATATTCGCTCGAAGGTTGTCGTCGAATTGATCACTTGGTGCTTGTAATTGAACGCACCCACAACTAGGCATTAACTTGCGGCCGCGCGAAACATTTCCTCCCTTCCTGATCAATCCTCGTCATACCGCCTGGAAATCACGATTTCGCCCCTCCCTCCCAAACGTTGCATAACACTATCCGTACAACCCCACAAATCCCAGCTATCCAGCTCCCGCCCCTCTTTCGATTCGGGACCCCCCAATCCATCTACCTCCGTCTTCGCAGCACCCAATTTCTCTTCTCTCTCTCAATAAAAAAAAAAAAAGAAAACACCACACAACAAATGCCCATCTCCCTCCTCGCCCGCCTGGCCCGCCCCTTCACGACAGCCACGACGACAATGTCCCTCAACTCGCCCTCCTCCTCCTCGGCCGCCACGGGCCCCACGATCCCCGAGGGCGCGCAGCGCGCCACCGTCGCCGCCGGCTGCTTCTGGGGCGTCGAGCACATGTACCGCAAGCACTTCCAGGCCAAGGGGCTCATCGACGCGCGCGTGGGGTACATCGGCGGCGACCTCGAGGACCCGGACTACCGCGCCGTCTGCGGGGGCCGGACGGGCCACGCCGAGGCGCTGCAGGTCGTCTTCGAGCCGTCCAAGGTGAGCTACCGCCAGCTCCTCGAGTTCTTCTACCGCATGCACGACCCGACCACCGCGAACGCCCAGGGCCCGGACACGGGGCCGCAGTACCGGAGCGCCGTTTTTTTCCATGACAAGGGGCAGGAGGTCGTCGCGCGCGAGGTCACGAGGCTGGCGAACGAGCAGTGGTATAAAGGAAAGATCGTGACGGAGATCGTGCCCGCGGGGAAGTGGTGGGACGCGGAGCAGTACCACCAGCTGTACCTCAACAAGAACCCGTCCGGGTACGAGTGCCCGAGCCACTTCCTGAGGACCTTCCCCGAGCTGCAGGGGTGACTACCTGAAGAGAGTGGGAGGGTGAAGCTGTAACAACATTTGGATTTGGTGGTTTTTTTTTTTCCTGCACAGTACGGTTCGGGCCTTTCTTTAACGATTTAACATGTTTTGGGAAGGGATGGGAATGATATCAAGGATGGGGGGATCTGGGAGGAAGGGGGGAGACACTCCCCTACGAAGGTGATGATAGCGCTCAACCGCTAATGACAATATCAATACATTCTACACTTCATACGTCAAGAACAGCTAAGCAGTGATTTCCTCGAGCTCAACCATAGCTTATGATGTCGGTTGGAATCCGTTGTTCGGGGGGAAATGGCTTCACGACCCAGTGAACAACGCACTAAATTGAGAGGAGGCTGAACGTTTGAAATTTTTTTGCTTTGCTATTGTACAGTAAACGCCAACTCCGAACCCCCATCCGGGAGCCTGTCTGGAGCTGTCTGAATCCATGAGAGAGGGGAATTCATGAGAGGAGTTTTGTCAAAAAGCCTCTTGTTTCCCAACAACCGGCCGGTCGCAATTCAAGCTACTGGCATGATGAGTAAAATAATGGTATCTGCTTCCCCCGCCTTCGCTTTACAAAAGAAACGACACCCTCTACTTCCTCCTGTTCTGCTGCATCATCAGGATCTGCACCATGCGGACGAAGATGTTGATAAAGTCCAGCTCGAGCGCGATGCTCTCGTTGACGGCGTCCTTGCGGATGACGCCCCTCTCGGCCAGGCGCGCGTGGTGCAGGATCTTCTGCACGTCGTACAGCGTGAAGCCGCCGAAGACGGCGAGGCCGCCGTACAGCGAGATGCTCTCCGTCAGGGCGAGCGTGCGCACGGCGGTGACGGGGAGGAGCATGGGCGCCAGGCTGGAGGCGACGACGATGCCCAGGCCGGCGAGGAGCGGGCCGCCGATGTAGAGGTACTTGTCCTGCTTGGCGGTGGCGCCGACGATGGAGAGCGAGCCCATCATGGCGACGGTGTAGAGGCCGGCGCGGGCGAGGAGGGCGGCGGGGACCATGGTCAGCATGGGGGCCATGAGGGCGGCCTGGGTGGCGTTGAAGGCCGTCCAGAGGGCGTACTTGGGGATGTAGCTGTTTGGTTCCGAGGTTAGCATTTCCTTTCTAGACCTGGGAGGCACGCGGGAGAGGCTCACTTGTCAGGAGAGATGGACCTAGTTCCGTACATCGTGGCGAAGCTGAGCGCCAGACCACCGATGCCCACGACCCACGGGTTCGTCACCATCAGGCGGTACACGAAGCCGGACTGGATCATCTGGCGGGCCGACAGCGCGATGATGCCGACGCCGAGGCCGGTGTGCAGGAACGTGTCGTTGAGGTACTCGCGCTCGTAGGCGGGCATGCCGCCGTCGTCGCGGGTCTCGCGGTTGAAGACGATGTTGATGGCGACGAGCGTGCCGCCGAAGATGGCGCCGCCGACCATCAGCTTGCGCAGCGGGCTGCTCTGCTGGCCCTGGACGGGGTGGGCCTGCTGCATGTACGTCCTCGAGGAGAAGCGGAAGGCGTTGCGGGCGGCGAGCTGCGAGGCGAGGCCGCGGGGGGCGGTCGCCGGCGTCGTCTTCGCCGTGTGGAAGGCCCGGGAGGAGCGGGACAGCTGCTGGGGGATGCGCTGCGCCAGGCGCGTGGGCGCTTGGCGGAGGGCGATGCTGAACGACATCTTGGATGTGGTTGTTGTGTGTGTGTTCTCTTCGTGTGTAGAGTTGTTGTGGTTCGTGACAAAGGAAACCGTCGGCGATCGAGGTTGATTAAAAGGATTTGTTGGTGGCCTTGCGGGTTTGAGGCAATGACGAATGACGTTTCTATCACGGCGGGAAGTGGAAAAGAGCTCGGGACAACCGTCCGACCCCTGGTGCCGACTGCTTAGCTAAAGCTTTTTTCCCGGTCATGTGAGTGGTTGGAAGGTGGTAGAATTTCCCGTACCTTCTCTGCGGCGCGGCTGTGCTGTCCCTCCGCTGTTAGCTTAAGTCCGACTTTGGCGGAGTTTGGAGTTTGCGGAAGGTTACGTAAGGCGACTACCTAGGTACTTGGGACGGCTTCCCTTATCGATAAACTCGCACTCTGTCGGTGAGGGGTAGGCCTGTCTATCGATAAGAAGCGAACTGTCGGTCCTGAGGAAGTGAGTGTAGGTATTCCTAAGTAGTAGTGGCGACGATATCGGCAATACCACAGTATCAACTTACAATATTCATGATATTCCATCAGGCGCGGCCATGAGAAACGTAAACCTAGGACTAAGGCACCAAGGAAGGGGATTGGAGTACCCATGACACTGGATACCCAGGGACCGGACGCTAGCTGCGTCGTTCGGGCTCGATATTGAACAGTGATGCTCTGCCAATGGCTCTGGCGAAGTAACGGACGTCAAGGGCCGTGAAGCAAAGAACGTGGCTTGCCTCTACATCCCAGTCACGACACAGGAACACAGATGCAGAGAAGTAGGATTCATGAGTTGGCTGGGCGAAATCACATACGTAAGCGCGCGACGTCTGCTTCTATTGCGGACGGAGGAGCTGGGAAGCAAAGCGAAGGGAGGTCTGATTCATCACCACTCCTCTAGTACCCGACACTCTTGGAGAATCAAATCTTCTCCTCGCAGGCCCGGACCCTTGACTTCCTAGTTGGACGCAGCGACTTCACAACGTTCCGGCGCAGTGAACCAAACAACACGCTAGGCTGCGCTTGCCCTCTGAATTCCAATTTCGACGTAGGAGCGCAGAGGCAAAGAGACCAAAGAGGGGGCGCGACATATCATGCCCGGGGTATGGCGGGCCGGAGGGGAAGGACATGACATCGTGAGGTCGCTGTCGTGGGCATCAGCTGCGATGCTTTGAGGCAGACTTGGCGAGCTCTGCTTCGTGGCATGGATCGCCTAGTTTCAGCAGTCTTCACGGCAAGTATGTGTTAGTTGTATAGGTGGCTCACAGTACGCCACCCTTACGCATGCATGGGCGCAGGGTAGGTGGCAAACACGAGTTGGTGGCTCACGTTAGTTTTAGTGTCTCGACAGTCAGTCACGATAAGGAACAGGATGAACAAGTTTGTGGGCGAAGAGTAATGGCATTGCGAAAGGAAAAGCAGGACAAGCGCCCCCAAACGCCGGAGAGATACCAAAACTAACAACACCATATCCACCACCACAACCAAGCAAATCGGCGAGCCGGTGATAGTATCTCCCCCCATGAAGAGGGAGACCCCGGTCGCTTTGCTGTATATATCCTGTCCATGGGTGCAATATATGCTGCGACGACCATGGACCCAAAATAAACCAAAAAATACCCAAATCCTCGAGCCGGTGGTAAAAAGAAAAACCCCCCCAACGTAGTGAAGACGATAAGAGGGGGGGAGAAAACAAAAACACCCGTCGCTCACTCCTCCTCGCAATCCTCCGCCCAGAATGCGACCAACGGGGTCCATTGGGCGAAGGTAGCCTCATCCCCCGCTTCTTCCGCTTCTTCTTGGGCCTCCGCCCGGTCAGCCTCCTCCGATGACTCGAGCCACTGGATAAAGGCAGCCTCGTCGACTTGTTCGACTTCTCCTTCTTCTTCGGCCACCATCTGGGCAGTCCCCCCGTATTCCTGCGCCAAGACAGTCACCAGTATCCCGCCAATCCGGCCCCTGAAAGCCTCATTTTCTTCTTCGGCCCTCGCAGGGGCAGCCCCCCGGCGTATCTCCGCCATGGCAGTCTGCACTAACCGGACCTCCTGGGCCCTGAAAGCCTCGTTTTCTTCTTCGTCGGCCCCCGTCGGGGCAGGCTCCTGGACAACATCCCGCAAGGTAGTCATGACTACCCGGGTCATCTGGACCCTGAAGGCCTCATTTTCTTCTCCGTCGGCCCCCGCCGGGGCAGGCTCCCCCGCTAGCTCGGCTCGGGCAGCCTCGTCCTGCGCGGCCATATCTTCGTCGACGATGGGCTCCCCGTTTGCATCGACCATGGTCACCCCGTCGATCGAGCGATGGACGGTCCGCAGGTGCTTGTAGCACAGGTCTGCATGGCCAAAGGTCGCCATGCACACCCAGCAGATGTCCGTCTTGCAGTGGAAGCATATCATGTGGTTGCACCCATCCGACTTCGTCATGATCGTCTTGCAGGCCGGGCACTTCTTGGCTCCCATCTCTTTCTTCGCCTGCTCGAGCTCGGTGTCCACCTTGCACGGGGTGTCTTCGCCGTGGCCGCCTTCGCACGAGGGGCAGATCGTACCGTCGCACCCGGTGCACGGAAAGCAGTCCGGGTCGGTCCTGGGCCGGTAGACCTGATCGCACCCCGCGTGGGGGCAGGGCCGGAATTCCTTTGGTCGCTTCTTGATGTAACTGAGGGCCGAGTTCCGGAGGAGCGTCTCGTAGGTGTCCGGGGAGAGCTGGTCCTTCATCTCTGCGAGGGTGAATGCGTTGTTGCAATCACAGTCGCCGAGCTGTCGGTCGCAGACCAGCGCCCCCTTTTGGTCAAAGGCGCTGGGGCACTCGGCCCAGCTTGTGAAGCATTGGAGGCACCACGTGTGGCCGCACGACCCCACGAACTGCTCCTCGTCGAGATCATCGGTGCAAATAGAGCACTGATCTCTGAACCGAGGGGTGCAGAACGGCAGATGTGGGGCGAGCGGCACATCTTCGTCGATGTCGTCAAGGGTGAGGGTTGCCAAGCAGAGTCGGATGCGATGAATGCCGGCCTTCTCGCGCTGGTCTTCCGCCATCATGCGAAAGAAGCGCATTACCTTGTACGCGAAATCCGGGTTGTCACCGACGACGAGAACGTGGATAGAATCCGTCTCGTCGTCGTCTGTGACAGAATGTTTGACTTTGTCCGCCAGGCTGTAGACATCAAGCGACCGCAAGATCTTCTTCAAGACCTTTCCGCGGACCTGATTCGGGCCAAGGCCGTCGATGCGGACGGCGGAATAGTCATCGACGAGCTTGCACGACGTGACCATTCCGCCAGAACCAAAGACGACCGAGGCTCCATTGACACGCCTGATGTCCATGTCGTTGAGGGAGGCCTGGGGGTTGTAGGTGTGGATAGGTTGGGCGGACATCGTGACTGTGACTGAGGCGAGACCGTATGAGTATTGGCGTAAAAGAATGGAGGGGTTGCCGAGAGGGGAGGGAGAGACAAACAGAGGAAGATGAACCGGTAGGTATAGTGTGTGATAATAGGGGAAGGTCGATCGACTTAAAGTCGGTAGAGTTGATAATAGGGGGACGTCACACGACTGAAGTCGGTAGAGAAATAGAGAATCTTCAAACGACTTAGAGTCGGTAGACGTAAAAGTGGGAGACAGAAAGTCGATCGAGAAAGGTTGGAACAAGGGTCGGTTAACGGAGATTGTGGTAACGGAAGCTGGGGAAAAAAAGGGGAAAAGAAAGAGCCAGTCGAACTGGAAACCAGCAAATATTTATACCGTTGAGAAGTCACTCGCTCGATGTGCAGCAAGTAAGCTTTTCCATATCTTCCTTCACCCCTATCGTCGTATCCTTCTCCCTGGTTCGATTTTGGACCATCTCTGTAGCCATCATGGCTTCGTCCTCAGCCTCTGAATCAAGCCACCAGGCCGAGTTGAGGTTTTCATTTCAAAGAGTTTCCACTGTTGTGTCCTAGCCTGCTGTCCTGGGGAGTCATCTGTCTCTGTTGCTGCCTCGCGGCAGTCTTCTGACTTGACGCCCCTAACTCCTCAAGCTGGCCCCTTTATCCGTGTGGCTGTTCTCGTGGAAGAGCAGATTAAGCCTTCTAGTGTCAGATCAGACTGGAATTTGCTGGTGGAAACGCTCTCCGAGATTGGGCAGCCTGAATAGCGAGCTTGGTCATACGCGCTGTTGATCCTGGACGGGAGGTCGGGGAAGCGTCGAAGCCAATTCAAGAGTTGCCTATCCGCCACGCCGGAGGATGAGATCTCTGGGGCGTTCAGCCTAAACTTAAAAGTCTTCCCAGAATACACATAACCAGGGCACAGCGGATGCCGTTCAGATTTTCTTCGAGTCATGATATCCACTCTCATGAACGATGGCCACGAACTTGTGTCATTTGCCTCGTGTTTAGATTCAGCAATCGGAAAGAAGTATGTTCGTTATCTGTTCTATTCATAGATTTAAGCTGTCTCCACGCCGTCATTACCTCTGGCTTGACGAAGTGCGATAACCAACCATGGTGCCCACGGTATTCACTAGGAAATGGTCTCGTTCCTGAAAAGCTATTTTTCTCTTCCCACACATACACTCCACACAAGGTTCAGACCCATTTTCTGTCCTCGAAGGTCGGTGGCTAGGTTCAATGTTACGGGAAAGGCAGGTATGCCTAGGTCCCTCCAAGGCAAGTTGTGACATGTACCTCCTCCCCATGCCAACTCCTACGTCGCCCACAACTGTGTCATAGTCGTTGCAGTTTCGTGGTGTTGTTTCTCGCGTCCAGTGTCCAATGCTACCCCCGTATTGCGTTTTCGTCGCCTGTGGTCAAAGTTGCTCAACTCTGACCAAAAGCTGTGGGAAGTTGGGAACAACCCCCCTAGGGGACTTTCCGTCTGCTTTCCGTACAATCTACCGGTCTTCGTTCGTATGACTCTTAGAATACGTCAGTGACTTTTTCTATCCTTTTAGCACGTCGACGGGGGAGATAGAATATTCCCCAACCACAACAGGCCTGGGCCACATGACAAATTGAGGCGAGAACGGGACGCCTCTGACAGGTCCGAAGCTGTTGGCCACCGAGACGAGCACCGTATTGATACAGAGCTTATGAAAGGTTTTCACTCGATGCCAGCTAATCATAGTCGCAAAGACAATTCTCAAGTCACAGGGCCTGAAGAGTTTTGTGTGGATGTCGTGATAGCCCGGGACGGTTGCCTAGCGACCATGTAAGAGGGATCTAGACTTTTCAAAATCGTGCCCTAGACTCTTTGCCCGCTAGCCCAGGCTGCAATATGCGGGCTTCAAGCCATCGAAGAAATCTTCCCCCAGGGTGTGATAACAATCTGTGTCATCGAGCCTACGTCTAGGCTCTATGAGAGACTCGACCAAGATGGACGGGGTCTTCGGAATAATAGTATTTGTCTGGCACGACTAAACTCCAGCAGGAATAAATTTTATCATCAGCTGACCAGCTCCGAGGTATTTGCGGTATCGCTTCTTTCGAGAAAGTCTATTGACACCATGGTCTTCGTCGCTAATGTGCAAGTCAGGACCGTAGACGATTCTCAAAAAGGGCCGTCGTCCACTGAGCCATTCCCAACGAAACATGAATGAACCGCAAACAAGACGACGCCACGCCACGCTGTCAAAGTGGGGTGACTTTTCTCATTCGCCACCTGGGTAGCCATGCTTAACCGGCCTGCGGTGCTCCCAAGGCGTTGCAATCCCGATTTCAGTGTAAGTTTACTTCCGAGGCGTTCGTATCCGCGTTGATACGCCGTTGCCTGGGAAATCATGGGCCCAACGAGAGAAATTCCACGAGAAAGCTATGTGCTCGGCACAAGGCAGCCTCAAGCCACCACACATGACGAATCAGAACATTCCCTACACTATCCACATCGTTCTGTTCTCAAATACAGTTTTTGTTTGTGTCTTTGCGTCTTCATAACAACCAATCAGGGGATTAGATATATTGGCCAAGTCACAAGAAATGATTTTTCTCGGCTGTCAAAAATCTCTACACGCCAAATCGGGTAGCCAGTCATAGTACCGTGTTTGACACATGTGAGTGATTCGTTTTCCCTCTGAACCTCCCTCACCCTCCGCTCAAGGCAGATGTCGCCCCCTCACGTACCTAAGTGACGTCGCTCGACCAACTAATGAATCCTGCCTTCCACCAGACGCCATCTGACGATATCCACGGAACATCGTACGTATCGGATGCAAGACAGACGCCACGTATCAATCACCTGCGGAGGACTGCCTAGGTGCCTGCGCTCCGTCTCCACCGGCGTCCATTCCGAGCATCACGTGGTTCCAATCTCTCAGGTACCGGTCGTCACTATGCCGACCCTGCCAGTGACTGAGCTGTTCACACATTCCACAGGGATGGCGGTGAGATCCCGTACAAGTTCAAAGTTGTTCGTGGTCACTATGGAGTCGGCCAGTGGTCTTGGTCGTCGTAACTGGGGCAAAATTGAGAGTGGACTAGGCTAGGCTGCCTTGGCAGGTGACTGAAAGATCATGCAGAAGCTGGCAGGAAAGGACTTGGCCACTGTGTCTTTGGACGAGTGAGGTCCCGTCGACGTTCGCCGTCCCATGTGCCATGGACAATGGACATGTAGGTGTAGATGGCCTTCCTCTTGTCGCACGCCGTTATGCACTCTCAGCGGAGGTGCCCGCGACACGTGCTGCACCCCATGTGGCTGCGACCATCGCCCTTTCCCATGGGCGTCCTGCAGGGACTTGTGCAGTTCCTTGTCGCCCATGCAGGGGACGGCGTAATCGTGCCCTTTCTCGCCGTCCATCATTGGCGTCGTTCGTCGGGGGTTGGTTGGAAGAGTTGAGTGTAGCCCGCGTGCGGGCACGCATTGGCGATACTGCTGCGGCTGGTTGCGGATCGTCTCATCGGCGGAGTTCTGGAGGCGCTCGTAGACAGACGGAGCGAGCTGTCCCGCGCTTCCGCTCGCAGACGAGGGTCGGTTCTGAGAGATGTGGTCCCGGAACGAGGCCCAGTTCGAGAAGCACTCGAGGCAGCAGCTGTGCCCGCATGCTCCCACGAACCGGAACCAACCACGCGTCGTGACAACCC
The DNA here is from genome assembly GCA_030770045.1 of Colletotrichum brevisporum. Taxonomy (NCBI): domain Eukaryota; kingdom Fungi; phylum Ascomycota; class Sordariomycetes; order Glomerellales; family Glomerellaceae; genus Colletotrichum; species Colletotrichum brevisporum. Next base: position 1,075,000 of record JAUGSI010000002.1, read on the forward strand.
GATACTCGGCTTGACGGCCAAGGAGCATGTCGGAATCAACATCCAAGAGGCTCTGTCGGCACGGCACGTAGCAGCGGTAACAGCCTTGATTGCAGGTAGCCCCCACTCACACAAGTCGACATGGTCTTGCCGAGCAATTCGCCCCTTTTCCATAGTGACTGGGACAGGTTACGCTCGCTCTTAAAATCACAAGACATCAACTGCCGGCTCGCCAACTCGCTCAAGGTCGAGTCAAGAGAGTCTCAAATGCCTTTGCACTTTGCGGGAGTAGTGTCCAAATTTGAGGCTCGACGGTGTTTGGCGTTACAAAATTCAATGACAGCTGGTACGGGAGGCGCCAACCCCCACCCCCGACTAAGCCTTCTCGAAGAGATGTTACTCCCCAATTCAGAACCCGAAAGTGAGTGAGGCAATTTGTACGATTTGTTCTGGAGGATGTCTATCTGGGGGACCTCGGAACCTTGCCGACGAAGGTTCCGTGCAGGGATATGTACCGCAACAGCAAGATACAGTGGTACAGGTACATCGTGCACCGCCATGAGTCCAAAATCAATCCAACGACTCAAGTGGACCGGAATGTCTTGGCACGCCCGTCAGCTCAGTCTTTTCGTACTTCACAGTCGTCGAGGTTAGCGCACCTCTTGCGGGGCTTCTCATATTCCCGGACCATGTAGGTAGCACGTTAACCAGCGAGACCATTGGTGTACTACTAGCAAGTGCGTCTGAAGTAGGTAGTTGTAATATTAGGAGGTGATGAAAAATACCGCACCCGCGGCATGCAGGTGACAGAATAATACGCACACCTGAACCACTACAACAGACCCCTAGCAAGTATACCTTCTTGCCCATCAATAGAGCCCGGCTTGAGACAGTACAATTAGTTAAAACTAAGCTCCAGATGTTTGTCACCAGCTTGCGTGGTCATCATGCCTGCCTCAGGCACAGGGGCAAGTGACGCGGGTTCCAACAATCGCAACAAAAAGAATCATGACCCCTCGCCGAGGACCAGCTCGCCGTCTTCAATTCTTCAACACATCGCAAAACACGACCCCTCCTGCACTCTTGCTGTCCATCATCTGACTGAACGCCATGTGGAAGCCAAAGTTGAATTTCATATCTCTCCATTGTGAGTTGGTCTTTCGGTCTTCTGGTCCTCGTAACTCTGTACGGATAGCCTAACAGTTGACGTCTGTCGAACCCAGACACATGGATTATCTTCTGCAGCCTGTTGTCGTTTCCCGTCTTATATTCCGCTGGTAACCTGACGGCCATCGATGCCTTGTTTTTCGGTGCCAGTGGCTCGACCGAGTCTGGTCTCAACACGTACGTCGTCCTTCTTCTGGGTTGGCATGACTCTATTCTTTGCCTGACTGATACTTATGCCGCGGTAGGGTCGACGTCAAGGACCTGAAGACCTACCAACAAGTCTACATCTACATCATCCCCATGATTACCAATCTCATGTTTGTCAACATCATGGTGGTCGTGGCCCGTCTCTACTGGTTTCAACAGCGTCTGAAGCACGCCGGTCAGCACTCCACTTACTTACCCCTTCTCGACTTGGCGCATACAGCTCGTCAGTACTGACGCCATTTGTTGCAGCCACGGAGCTCACCCGGAACCCGCCTCGCGAGGACCTGGAGGCTGGTCCGACTGGTGACGATGGCCGGAACGAAGCTCACGAGAGCGCTCCGGACAAGACGCCCGCCCAGCAAGATACCGCCGCGGACGTGGGACCGGGCATCGGGCGCAGAGTTCCCACCATCGCCTTCCAGGAGACTCTCCCCAGCCGTGGCGATGCAGTTGCCGATGAGACAGTCCTCCACATCCCCGGCCCCCGAGCCCGCGATGACGGTACGTGATCGATCCTGCCAACCGTTCAAGGAGTCTTTCTGACTAAGTTTCCGATGCCCGCAGGCCAATCCATGGTTGAAGTTCGCCAAGGTGTAGAGAGCGCCAACGGTGAGCTGCTGCTGCTTTTTCAAATTCGCATGCGTTCAAACTAGCTGACCAAGAATTCTAGACATCGATGCCATCCGACCCGTCACAAGTGGCATGTCTCGGCGGAAACCTCACCACGCGGACGGTCCTGCCATGCGTGCCGCCCGCTCGATTGAAAAGGTAGCCTCGTCCGTTCTGGTGCTGGGTCATTCCAAGTCTGTCGATCGTGACCCGCGCCGCTCCGACTTGTCCGCCCGGCCGCGCACGGCGGACCTCCCCTACCTCTCTCGCCAGGTCACCGTCGGCCGCAACTCGCAGTTCTTCCATCTGACAGAGGAAGACCGCGAGCAACTGGGCGGCATCGAGTACAGGAGCCTGAAGCTCCTCCTCAAGATCGTTTCTAGTACACGCCTGCATAACCCCCGACAACCCACGAAACAGATTTGGCTGATTTAGCGGCAGGTTACTTCTTCGGGCTCCACGTCTTTGGGGTCGTTTGTCTCTTGCCTTGGATCCTGCACGCCCCCGCAAAGTACAAGTCGTGGCTTGCAGAGAACGGACAAGGCGAGGCGTGGTGGGCCTTCTACTCCGCCCAGACCATGGTCGACAACCTCGGCTTCACCCTGACGCCGGACTCGATGGCGACCTTCAAGGATGCCACCTGGCCGATGCTCGTCATGACCTTTCTCGCCTTCGCAGGGAACACCATCTACCCGGTGCTCCTGCGGCTCGTCATCTGGATCATGTCGAAAGCCGTCAACCGGAACTCGGCCACGAGGGAGCACCTCCAGTTCCTCCTCGACCACCCGCGCAGATGCTACACCCTGCTCTTCCCGAGCCAGCCGACCTGGATCCTCTTCGGCATCGTCTTCGTGCTCAACTTCATCGACGTGCTGCTGATCATCGTCCTGGACCTCGAAAACCCCGCCGTCAACGACCTGCCCATGGGGCCCCGCATCCTGTCCGCCCTGTTCCAGGCCGCCTCGTCGCGGCACACCGGCACCTCGACCCTCAACCTGTCCCTCGTGAACCCCGCCGTGCAGTTCAGCCTGATGTGCATGATGTACATCGCCATCTTCCCCATCGCCATCAGCATCCGCGCGTCCAACACCTACGAGGAGAGGGCCCTCGGCGTTTACGGCGCCGACGTCCACCTGGACGAGAACAACGGGGCCTCGTACATCATGACGCACGTGCGCAACCAGCTGAGCTTCGACCTCTGGTACATCTTCCTCGGCACGTTTTGCATCTGCATCGCGGAGTCGCAGAGGATCATGGATCTGAACGAACCGGTACGTGTACAACACCGCCCGCGCCTCCATCGGATCCCGCCCGCTGACGCGTCAAACTCTCACAGGCCTTCTCCGTCTTCCCCGTGTTCTTCGAGGTCGTCAGCGCATAGCAAGTACCCCGCCCCCTCGATCCCCATGTCCCCGTTTTGCTCACTTCACCCGTAGCGGCAACGTCGGGTTGTCCCTCGGGCACCCTTCGGTCATGACGTCGCTATCCGGCCAGTTCACCACGTTCAGCAAGCTCGTCGTCTGCGCCATGATGATCCGCGGCCGCCACCGCGGGCTGCCGTACGCCCTCGACAGGGCCATCATGCTCCCCAGCGAGGGTCGTCCCCGAGAAGGATACGACCTCGACCTCGCTCAAGGTAAGGCTGAGATCGACGCGCAATCCCTCAACGAGGCCGCGGCCGGGGATGATCCGGCGAAGCGACGCCTGGAGTAGTGGCCCGCCCAACTGCAGGGCTCAGCTCTTTAGGAAACGCCTTCCTACCTGTCGTGTCGTTCTCGTGAGGCCAGATTCGAGGTATCGCAGTAGATAGATGATTGATAATTCAAGAGTTGTCTCAATGTTGGCTTTCTTTTCTCTTTCATTTTCAGTGATGCGCATCGTTTGCCAATTGAGCCAGGACTTTACACACAAACGGCTCAGACGGACCCGTAATCGGAAGGCCTTTTGCTTGGCACAGCTCTCCGTCGCCTAATAGAAGGCGTCCCATTCTGCGAAGAAGAACGCTACGGCAGGAGATCCGGATGGGCGTTTGTTATCCGCCCAGAAGACACTTGGGGCGGGGCGGCTTCCAAACCAACCCGGTCCAGACTCAAGCCGTAGATCCAGCTGGCTCCATCCCAACACTTTTCTTCTTCCCCTGCGTCCCCTGCGGCGACGAAAGGTGGCTCAAAAGGTGGTCTGCAGCGATTGCATAGCAAAAGGAATCCTCTGCGACAGCCCTGGACGCTCAATTATATATATGGACGTATGTATGGATATATATGTGTGCGTGTCCAGGGCCCTGGTAGGGACGTCCCAACCGAAAGAGGCTCAGCGGCAACCTCACGACATTTTCTTTGCCGAGCCAGTCGTGTCAAAGTCTTAAAAAATAAAGAGAGCACTTGGCTTGCATCAAGAGTCTCCACAAGCCCGTCACGGATCCCAACACAAGCGCGCGCGTCTAATACAAGACTCGGGAGTCGCACGCGTCTCTGACGTTGGGGACGCATGAAGCCCCGAACCTGGCGTCGACAGGATGCCGAGTCGGAAGCCTTTCCGTACTGGATCATCAGGTTCAAAACTGCCCCGGTTGTCGTTGGCGGCGAAGAGACCAGACGGCAGCGGCATGGACCGCGAGGGACACACCATAACCGACGATCAATGGTAGCCACGGCATCCCAAAGAACTTTCGAGCGGTCCGACTGGCTAGATGAGAAAGGGTCATTTTAGACTCGGAATTGCCCTGGATGGTTTCGAACTCAGCCGTCAAACAGGGCAATTCCGAGTCCAAAAATGACCCTTTCTCATCTTTTGGGAAGGTGAATCGCAGTTGTGGAAAAGGACAAAAGAGGGGGAAAAAAAAGAAAAAAAAAAGAAAACCCCCATGTAGGGGCACCGGACTCAGACTGCGCTCAATGATGGCAAAAAGAGTAACATTCGCCTATTGCTGATGTTTACCTGCCTAAACAGTAGACAGAGATGGAGCCGTTCTGGGGTTGCAACTCCAAGCAACCAATATCATTACCCAACGACATTTCTCTTGACGAGCACGATTTTGATTCGTCCCTTTTCCGTACTTTAACCGTGTAAGTCAAAAGTTTCGGGGAAGCGCGGCGCGAGAAACTCAATCGGCGGGCAGCGCACAAACCATGGCATCGTGGCTGACTCGCGGACCAAGTGGTATTTCGGGCCGCAACTATCGCGAGCTTGGTCCTCATCATGTTTTCCCCGTTGATCCGCGCCAAGTAAACGCTCTCCCTCCCGTCTGGTGATCTTGGTTGGCAGTGGGCTTCGTAATATGCAGAGAAGGCTTGGCGTCTGGACAACGTCGAAATAAGCGCATCCATCACGTCCCAGAGACTGACTCGGGCGCGCGGGGGCTTCCCCCTCGACCGACGACGGGGGGCCTTTGCGAGAGCTTTTGTACGGTTCCGGCGCAGGGCCGTCCCTAGCTGCGGGAACTCGGGAAATGTGAACCCTCTTTGTTGTTCCACGATTCACATAGGGCTGTTTATATTCCAAGAGGGGCGGTTGTCTACATCATACGACTTCCACGTTGCGCACGACTCAGCATCCCACTTCCCGCGATGCCACGCGTCCCCTATACGTCGAGTTGCCTGTCGAAGGGAAGTGAAGGCGAAATGAGACGAACAAGTCCATATGAGCTGGAAATTTGACTCAAGAGCCTTCAAGGGTGTCACCTCGTTGCAAGGACGAACAACCCAAAGCATCCATACCTGTTGAGTTCGCCAAGTCGTAAAGCACTGATGCACATATTGCGCTTCATTATACGGCTTATTTGGACAACAGAGAGTCGAGACAACTAATAACATCCAAACACGACAACCCCGGCTTGTGCACCTTGGAAGTCTTGGTCACAGTCGCACGCACTAACACTCGTGACGAGAGTTGATTACTCCTCTTCGACGTGTCTCATCCACCGCAAGTTGTAAGTACTCGCGCGGAAAAAAGAAGAAGAAAATAAGTCCGGCTGATCAGTGGGAAAAAAAGGGAGCGTGAGATTTCCATCAATGATCTGCCGGCCCCAACAACCACAATAGGGGTGGTGTGGGAAGCGCGGCAAGACACGGGATAAAAAGCTCACGCTTTCTTCCTTGGCTCCCCCGGCCTATCACTTTTCCCTTTTGCTCTTAGACCGAGGAGCATGGGGTTCTTGGTGGCACCGAGTATGGGGTTCGTGTCCAACGCGCATGCTTGACTCGATTCCTTGGCATCGTCCGTCCAATTTTACGGGACCTCACGAAGACGAAGAGTAATCGAGAATTGTCGCAACTGCAAAACCCCCCCAAGCCCAATGCGGAGGGCAGCACCGAAAACCACCAACCATGGTGCCGGAGCTCATCGGCCGGCAGGCGGCGATAATGATCTACCGAGACAGGTTGCTGTCCCCCCGCGGACCCAGTTGCCTACAGCCGACAGGCATTCAGTCCTGCGTGCATTTTTCGGTCGTCCTTCCTTTTTCTCTCGTACTTCTTTGGTACGGAGTACACACTTTACTATGTACCGAAACCTACGAGCTGCATGCGCCGCGCTTGTCTGCTGTGCGACGGAAATTTTTTGAGGTTTATTTTGTTTGCGTTCTTGGGGTTGGTTTTCTTTTCTGGAAACAACATGACCGTCATGACGTCCCGCCACTGTTTAGACTTAAGTTGACGGCGCTCTTGTCACACCTCACAACAGCAAGGTTTCTATCTACCGTCCGCCACCCTTGAGCCACCCCCGGATGATATCAGATAAAAAGAAAATACCGTCAGACGTCAACACTGAATGACGAGGCTCACCTGCCCTTTGCGGACTTTTAGCCCACCCCTTTCCCTCGAGGTGTTTCCTCATGGAGGATCGATCCGGCTGACACCACCCTCTCGGGTGCTTCCTTTGGGCGCCTCCGCCGTGGTTGCGTGCTCGGCCTCCTGATTTGATCCCCTTTCGAAGGCCTTTCCTCCCCTATCTTCATAGAGAAATAAAGGGCCCGAATTGTATCCCAGTTCGTCCCCAGTCGCAACCGCGCTAACGATAATGCAACCCCGGTCTTGGTAGATCTTGGCGGTGATTCACGCGCGTGAGGCCCGGAGCAAGCAGCTCGTCGAGGAAAGGCGGGGGGGTCGGAGTTGGGAGAGAGATTTGAGGCGCCACATCTCAACCGGCATGACCTCCCTCTCTTGTGTGCGAGGCCATCGCCGGATATACACTACACCGCGGACGGATAATCGTAGGACGGGACGTTTCCCTCTTGGAGAGAGAGAGGATCGATACTGAAGGCGGAAGAGAGGCTACCCCACCCCCAACGGCACATCAAAACAAACACCACACCCATCCGAAGGGGGCTGTGCTTCGCGGAATGCCCTCTCCACCTACTGGACCGTGTTGTGTAGATTGCCCGCCAAGCCCTACAGGACACGGTCATGGTCTGTCCCCATTGGCAACCACGCCGAGGGGCAGAGGGGGGGAGGACGTATCCGTAGGTTCATGAGATTCTGCCCGCCACGCGGATGACCTGGCGGGTACCGGGCGCCCACCGCCTCTCCGTCCCTGGCCGGAGTGAGGCCCGCAGGCGTACCACAGGAACGCCTCCCAAGTAGTTCAGATGGAGAGGTGGAGAAGTCTAGACCAGACCGCCATCCGCCTATCGACGAGGAGTGGGCATCGGTCTTCTTTCGACTACCGGGACTAGACCGACAGGTGCCAGAACCTGGGAGGAGATGCTCATTGGTGGCATGAGGCGGGGTGATCGGTACATGAGCGGCGGCATGGGGTTTTGGTGTCACTCTACACTACTACCTCTCTGGATCCAGTCTGAGGTGAGGTGGCAGGGGAGAGATGAGAGAGGAGGAAGATCCGCGGCAGGACACTTACCCAGATGCACTCGGGCGAGGGGCCGAAGAGCGTGACATTGACGCCCAGGCCCAGCGTCTAATGCTACTTCCCATCTCTGGAGCACAAGCGGTCCTGAAGTTTTGATATTTCCACCAAGGAGATTCCTGGGCACTTGGCTCAAGTGATTGGACTGTGGAGAATGGAAGAATGCAGGAACCAGATACGTACGCTGCTGCTCTGGTGAGGAGCTGTACTACGTGCGGTCTGGACTCGCATGCTCAATTCGAAACCGCCCCTTACCGCGATATCAATCTTGGAAGGCTCCCTGAGTTAAGATTATCACGATAGTCGTACAGACGTCCAGAGGACCATAAATACCCATAGACCTCCCGCCCTCGATATCTCATTCCTCTCTCCTCCTCACCACGCTCTCTCAGGACAATCAGCATCTTCCAAACCTGCCTCTCAATCTTTTCTCAAGGCTTCAAACCCCTTTCAACTCTCAAGATGCAGACCAAGATCCTCGTCTCCGCCATGCTGGCCACCGTCGCCACGGCCCAGACCCTCAACATCCCCACGCGCAGCGGCTCCATCGTCTCCCTCTCCGCGCCCAGCGTCATCTCGGGCTCCAAGGACATGGGCAACAAGGAGTACGACCGCGGCCGCGCCTGCGACACCGACGCCGACACCGGCTCCGACTCTGCCGTCTTCATCCTCGAGAACGGCGCCACCCTGAGCAACGTCATCATCGGCGCCAACCAGCTCGAGGGCGTCCACTGCAAGGGCGCCTGCACCCTGAAGAACGTCTGGTTCCGTGACGTCTGCGAGGGTAAGTCCACAAACACACCCGGCTAAACACTCTTCCTCGTCAAGTTACTAAATCGCCCGTCCAGACGCCATCTCCGCCCTCGGCACCGGCAACGTCCTCATCCAGGGCGGCGGCGCCCAGAACGCCGGCGACAAGGTCGTCCAGCACAACGGCCGCGGCACCGTCACCATCGACGGCTTCACCGTCGTCACCGCCGGCAAGCTCTACCGCGGCTGCGGCGACTGCACCAACAACGGCGGCCCCCGCAACGTCGTCATCAAGAACGTCAAGGCCAAGAACGTCAAGGAGCTGGTCGGCATCAACTCCAACTACGGCGACACCGCCAACATCTCCGGATCCTGCGGCTCCAGCGTCCCCAAGGTCTGCCAGGAGTACAAGGGAGTCACCAAGGGCAACGGCTCCAGCTCCAAGGTCAGCACCACCGCCAACTGCAAGGGCCAGAGCTCCCTGCCCGCCTGCTAAGCGGCTTATCTTTCCGGCTGCTTTACCCTTCTCTGTCCTTTCTCCAGCAACTTTGATTGCACGAGCGCGGAGTTCCAAACATGAAAGCGTGTGTATTTACTTCTTATGTCGTGGCCTCGGGCTTTTTGGTCTGGTGGCGCGATGAGTTCTCTGTATATAGTATCTTTGGGGCGCAATAGCCCGCATACATAACGAAACATTGATACCAATTTGATCCGGTCAACTGAGTGCCTTGACTGAACAGTATGCCCTTCGAAAGTGATCACCGAATATCCTTCCCCGTTGACAGGACGGTCACTTGATTGTCCTCCATTAAATCTCCTGCGGAATGGATACTACTACTTAGATAGAGCCTTGGCACATTTCAAGCATTCATTGACTTCAGACGAACTCGCATGAGGACATGAGAGCTACATGGACATATTCACACTCATGCGGTCTCGAAGACCCTCGCGAGAAGAAACACTAAATCAATTTCGTTCTCCTCGAAATATCGATCTCAGCGTCAGCCACAAGCACAATTACCCTCAGGTACAGTATCTACGCCTTTGACGCAACAACAAGGCTTTTCCCACGTGCCCAGTACACCGTAACTACGACGTAGAAAAACCAGACCAGATTCAACCACTGCTTAACATCCGATCCCTCAGTGCCGGCCGCCACAGCTGTCTGCTTCTTCCTCTTGGAAATGTCTTTCACAGACATCTCGAGCAGCTGACCCGCCAGTTCGTTGTGCTCGCGATCATCCTTCAACATTCTTTTGATCAGAGCCCTCTCCTGCCTGTCCAACTCCTCCTTCTGGCGACGAATGGTTTCCACCTGGGTCGCGACACGTTCTTCCATCGCCCTCTTCATGAGCTCCATGGCCTCAATCTTGGCATCCACCGCCGCCTTCATATCGATCAGCTGCGAGGCCCGGTGGGTGTCACGCAGAGTCTCGGCCAGCTTGACGGCTGCCCCGAGAAACTGGCTGACGCCGTGGGCCTCGGTAGGTTCCCTATGGACGGCCGTGTTCCGGAGGGGTCTAACCGCAGCGAAGATTCGTCTCACTTTGGCGCCGGTAGCAACGCCGAGCGCCTCCGGGGGGAACTGTCCGCATCGGCCGTGCACGATGGTCTCCCATTGAGTTAGCTCTACGGCGCAGGCACATTTCCAGCCGTTGTTCTCGAGGACGTCCGGAAGCCAGCGGGCAGCGAAGTCGAAGCAGCATTCTTCCAGGATCGTCTGGGCGGTCGTGAGGATGCGGTGCTGCGCGCTGTACGGGAGGAACGAAGGGTGCAGGGACGGTACGCCACAAAGCTGAGGAGAAAGCTTGGCGACGGCGGACACTGGACCGCTGGATTCGGGGGCGGGAACGGCAGAGAGTTCGGGGGCACCCTTTCCGCTGTTCTCGACTTCCGGTGGCAGTTCGGTAGTCTCAACCGTGATGTCTTTGGCAGCCAGGTCGTCCGCTTCCTCATCGTCCGAGTGCGTGATTTCGGCCGCAGTTTCTTCGGCCAGAGTATCTTCGGCCGCGGTTTCTTCGGCCAAGGTATCTTCGGGAAAGGCCTCCGCAGTCAACGTCGCCACATCTTCCGCGGGCACCGTCATCTCAGCGTTGGGCGCCAGTACGGGCGGGGCAGGGGTGGGGAAAAGTTCCGGGAACTCGTTCCTCGCTTGCTTCTCCGATTTGAAAATCTTGGCCCGTGTCATCTTGGTTGCAATGTCGACGACTTTGGCCTCGCCAATATCCGCAAGCAGAGTCCCTAGAGACGCATGATTACCCAGAATGGTGTCGCGGACCTTGGCTGAATGTTTTAGCTTCGCACTGTGGTTTCTCAGAAGCAACCGGCAGCTGAGATATATTCGCTTGCGATCTTCTCGCGAGGTTGGCATGTTGAAAGTGCTGAGAGGACGCCGACTAGATATATGGACCGTGCCAGTCGAAGAAGGGTTTCGTGAGAACGGCTTTGATACGAAAGAGACCGACTTGCTTCGCATTCTTCATCGTCTTCTCTGGGGATTTGTAGGGGAGCTGAGGTGAGGGGAAGCTTAAGCGATGTCGTCAGATTGATACCCGGTTGGTGGTCGGCCTCCCGCAGGTACACAAAGCGCCTTTCGCCCTTTTACCAACTATGGACAGCAGACTACTGCAGTCGTCTGAGCACATGATTTGATGTAGTCGCTTTCGCAAACCGCGCCAATACAGAGTATCTGCGATTGGACGGTCTAAATCGGCGGGGAGAGCGGGGTCCCAACCAACAAGTAGGTAGCTGATGATAAATGGTTTACGCAAAGTAGGACTTTCTGGAGTTTTATTACACAAATTGATGTTGTCAAGTTCGATATGAAGCGTGGATTCAAAGTGACATTTCGAACCGCTATGGGGGTTTCGGCGAATATGTCCGCTTGCTGTCGGCGTAATCTAGGACTGCTGCAGTGTGGGCCGATCGGTGTGGGACCGGGGCCCGAACAGACCCGAGTGTGGATCCATTACCCGGAAAACAAACACGTTGTGTCAATCTTCCATCCAAGCATAGCTTACCCAGACAAGCTTGATGACTGTTAAGCGCGAGTAGTTTGCCGATGCGCACCGAGCCTGATCCTACTAACCTACATACAATAACATGGAGGTGCCTAGGGGGACGGTCACGGTGGCCGCAGGTGCACACTATTCAATAGTTAGTTTGGGCTTTTTAATTGTATAAAACTAGATACTAAAGGGATACTCACCACAACTAAGAGATAACTTCTAGTTCAGGAGCTAAAGAGCAACATAGAATGGCTCGAGGCTGGCGCCTACCGGCACGCGGGTGGTTTGCCTCGCGAAACCGATTGGTCGTTTCATGCTAGGTCGCAGTCATTCTGATGACAGAGAAAGTATGAAGTGTTGTTTTCAGCTCGCGAGTAGGCGCATGCGTCATTCTTGCCAAAATCGAAGATTGTATGCGCAGAGAATTGCCAGGCAGTTGACCTTGGCGGGAGGGAAGACGTCTATGCTATCAGTTCCTGCGATAGCTTCACCATACGAAGTACGCTATAACCATTCGAATAGGTGTGAATGCTGGGATGAAGTGCCGAAAGCTGCGGCGCGATTGGTTGGCTCGGGAAAACCGAGGGATTGACTTCCAAACCCATGTAACGATAACGAAGCACTGCCACGATCGGGTGGCACTGCTGACTCAAAAAAGACGATTGACTCGAAGATGGATAGTGACCAGAGTAGGCAAGTCTGCGTTTTCCTCCGCGGGAAAAGCCTCCGCATTAAAAGACGCCACATCTTCCGCGGGCCCAGTCATCTCAGCTCTGGGCGCTGGGGTTTGATGATAGCGTATGGTTAGTTGAATCGTATGAAAATGCGATATTTATAACGTTGCTAAGCAGTTGAGACCACCGGCAGGAAGCCACCTACGTTTTGCGAGCGCAGAAGCATACAGTCGATACAGATATTTATACTTCTAAGGAACCACTGTCGTAAATAATCAAGAAAATTCAGCTCGCGTCGCTCCTATCGCGGCACTAAGAAGGCAACGAAGTCATGCCAGGCCGTAGGCGAGGTATATCTGGGAATACCATCACAGAGCGGCGTAAGACGCAAAACCCTGCTTAGACTGTGGCGTTCAGACGTGTATTGACAGACATTGCTGATACCTGTGAAAACAAAGGCACCTTTCAACTACTGGATTGGCTCATGAGGCCGTTAATCTTGAATGGCTCTACAGAACCCTCAACAAACATGACCTTCTATTCGCCCTCGGTGGGATAGGACTATTTTGTCTTAGGCGAGAGCTTCTTTAACTGCTTGCTCCAAGTCGCCCCTCTCAATTCCTAATTTCTCATCCCACAATCCCCATGGTCTTGAATCTCCTAGAGCTTGTTTGCCAAGCGCCGCACCTCCAATTAGATCCGTGGCACCCATTAAGTCTCCCTCGGCCATTCTCTTATTGCCTTGAGCGATCAGGTCCTCGGATGTGATATGCTTCACTGTCCATTTCTGGCCGTCGACTTTCTCCACTGCTTCGAGGAGATCTTTCTGACTCAGATGGAAGGAAGAAATGTAGACGTATTGGTTCTTGGTCTCATCGGCGTGTTCAAGCATTGCAAGGGTTGCTTTCGCGATGGTCGACAGGGTCGAAGCTGTGACGACGGCAGTTCCACCGTCGATGAGTGTAGCGGTTTTGGACTTGATGTCGACGCCGAACAAGCCGACCTTCAAACCCCAGTCTAAGAAAGCGCCCGGAACAAGAGCGGACCAAGAGATGTGAGACTCTTTGGACCGCAGGTAGTCAACCGTAGCCACCTTGGGTGGCAAGGCGGGATGCAGGGCGGTGAACTTTTCATCGCGCGACGGGGGCCCAAACTCGCTGGGCAAAAACCTCTTCACGCCCGCAGCTATGGCCGCATCGACCAGGTTCTGTTGACCACCGGTTGCAAAGACGGGAACCATGCTGATCACCACATCTTGACCTTCCATGGCATGTTTGAGTTCGTTGACGTCGGAGTAGTCCGCCCTGAAGACAGGGACACCTTCGGGGAAGGTTGACTTCGATTCCTTGCGGGTCAGGATGCTGACATTGTAGGGAGAATTCATGAACAATGCCAAAACATGGACACCCAGGTTCCCGCTCGCCTTTGGAAAAGGATTAGTTAGAAAACCAATTGGAGATTCCGAGAGACAGGAGAGAGCCATACGCCAATGAGGAGAACATTTTTGATAGAAGAATTCATTTTCAAATTAGACAAAGCAATGAGTTGATGGTAATTAAGGTGCCAGTAGAGTGTGTTCGGTGTGTAATGTGTACAGACTGAATAAGTCGAGCGCAACGGTCGCCTTATAATATTTGCTCATCCCAGGCAGTGAGGTTGGCAAAGCTCCACCTGGACTTCTAGATTAGTATACAGGCTTACGAACAGGCCTACTACATACACCAATAAGTCAGAATCCTTAGTTGACTAATACTGCGGAGTAGTATGTTCACCAATTATATAATTTGTCCGCAGTCTGTTTGTAATACAAACTGAGTGATGATTCCTAGTTTCCACAACGTCTGAATTTACAAGTCAATTGCCCTGATACACGGGTGTTCAACATCGTATTAATCTAGCCCAGAAAGAGCTGTTATAATTCCGTTTCAAGTAGTAAAGATCGATATTAGTTCAGACATCACAATAGCTGTATTTGATAAGCACACATAAGGTCCTATTTCGTTACACGTAAACAACCGGGCTGTACCATTTAGCTCCTTCCGGCTCTTCCGGCTCTTCCGGGCCCTCCAGAAGCAAAGATTCAGAGCTTCCAGCATGTGCCAAAATGTTAGCGGGATGGACACAGACCTTTGCAGTAAAAAGACAACGAAGTGTGACGAAATTGGTCCTTGTGCCGAGCCTGTTAATTGCTAGCCGATATCACGTACAGGATGTTGGATTTGAAGTACGTAGCCCAAGTGAGTTATATTGCTATCAATCTGATCTTGAAGGCCTCTTTCCCAAATGTCGTTAAGATGCTAAGAGGTCGAGCACCATCGATTCCAACCCCTCTGTTCGTACATTATTCAATGGCCCACATTTAACGTGCGCTGAGTTAATCAGCTCACCGCCCGATGCTCAGTCGTGCCACGGATGTTGTCTGCTGTTAGTACTAAGTCTTGTGTGCCTAAATCGACTCTCATACCCACGATACGACTATGGCAGCGAGAGGCTGTCATGATCGGGCGGCATTGGTGAGACCTGCGGTAAAGACAAAAGAAAAACTCTACTTCATGTGACCTGATGGCACGATTGACTCGAGGATGCTCCGGAATAGGCAAGAGTGTGTTTGCTTCCTCGCGAGCGAGAAGCCAGCCGCTGGAGATGATCCTGGTCGCATAGAGGCGCGGGCGTCTTCGCCAGCTGGTGTGCCTTCCATTTCACGAGGAGTAGTGCGTTTACGTCAGAAGGAGGGGGACTAGGGCGAATGGGTTGTCTTCGATGGGGTTCCGCGGAATTCTGAAGCTTTCCCAGACAGCGGAACGAACTTTAGTCTTCGTAGTCCAGGTCAATAGATCTGGGACTTCCCTGTTGCGAGATCATCGAGCCAGACTGTCGATACCATGCTAGAGACCGGAGCGCCTCGCTATCGCTTCGTTCAATCAGCGTCTCCAACGATAAAAGTGCCTCAACATCATTCTAGGCCGAGTGGCGACATCTCGGTCGACAACTTCCTTGCAGGAGTGGACCCTGCCGTCGGAGAATAGAACCTCAAACTCGCGCGGATGGCCGATCAGCGGGGAGGCTCCCCAGTGTCTACGTCAAAGGCTGTCAAGTCTCGTGTTGTTAGTTGCCCACGACAGAGCCGCCATAACGAGATACCACAGCCACGCCCGATTCCTCGAGGCAATAATTGAGAGAAAGAAGGCCGAGATGAAATATGCCAACAAGGCACAGTCGGCGAAGTGTAATATTTTGAGCACAGTCGCCCTCGTTCTCGTTTCTCTACTACGTGCTTGGCAGCCAAAGCACAACGTGCTCACGTCTGATATTTCTCTCTCCTTAAGACCAGGTTCATCTATACCTCGGCAAGCCGTCGGAGCACATGTCTCTTCTCTCTCTGCCTTCCCCCGCAGATCGCGTCCAGGTCTGCGATCAGGACATTGGTTCGTCCTGTCTGGTGTCTGCCGAAACGACGTGGAAGGACGGCAAGCAAATGTGGAAGAGTCCCGATGCACCAACACGGATCTTTGGCGACGAAGACGAAACTGGAAGTGATTGAAAGACCCCATGGTAACGCCAATAGTACAGATTGCTTCGGGGATGGAAAAGGGGGGGATGGGATGGGCTCGCGATCTGTCTCTGCGGGGTATTAGCGCCCACGCTATCCAAGAAAAGTTATTTGTCTGTGTGGTTGCCGGGTCCGTGGTGTGCGGCGTCATGTTTCCCGTCGGCCCTGTGCACGATGGTCCGTGTGGGATGTCGAGGATTGCAAAACATGAGTAATGTCCCGAAGGCTCGTAACCTTTCCATACATATTCTCCCCTAATTAACCTCTTTTCCTATCTTGGAAGAATCCGTAGCGTCTTACTTCTCCGAATTCTCCTCACTTCACACTTACCCTTTACACTGATCAGAACTCATCATGGATTACAACGACAGAAATATGGATTACGACGACAGGAAAGAATATGGCCAGAGGGAAATCAAGCTCGACAAGCTCGACAGATATGGCACCCACAGCAGCTTCTCGACAGATATGGACGACAAGCCGATGAGACGCGACACCTTTCAGTCGCAACTCGAGAGGCAACAGGCCCAAGAAGGCACGCTCTACCGGAACGGCCAGCTCGTTCTACAGCCAGCACCAACGCAGGACCCGCGGGACCCTCTCAACCTCCCCCTTTCTCGCAAGCTTCTAGCGTGTTTCTGCCTCTGCTGCTTCGGAGCACTGGCCGCCGCGGCTGAGCTGATTCTCGGCGCCATGTTGCCGGTCTTTGCTCTCGAGTACACCGGCCTCGACCCGAAGATTCTTAAGGAGCTAACGCGAGGCGGTGGCCTCCCCGCGAACACTGACCCGCTCAAGATCCTGTCCTCGTTCCCAGGGGCTCCGCCAATCTTCCACATCTACCTACTAGCCTCGCTGCCGGTGTTGGTCATCGGGCTGTCCAACCTCGTGCTGGTGCCGATGGCCATCTCCGTCGGCCGCCGGCCTGTCGTCCTCGTTACCGGCGTGATTGCCATCCTCGGGGCCGTGTGGGCTGGAGCCAGCCGCTCTCTGCCGTCGCATCTGCTGGCCCGTTGCGTACAGGCCGTCGGTGCCGGCACCGTGGAGAGCTTGATCCCCTTCATCCTTCAGGATATGGTTTTCGTCCATCAGCGAAACTCGTGGATCTCCGCCATCTTCGCCGCCCAGGGCATCATCATCATTGTCCTCGGTATCGCGGCACCGTACATGATCATCGACATGAGCTGGCGCTGGATGTACTTCTTGACAGCCATTGGCGCTGGATTCTTCCTCGTCGGGGTCTTCTTTTTCATGCCCGAGACCAGATGGGACCGAACACGTTCCGAAATGAGTAAGAAAATACCACTGATTCCTGCCTAACTGGATACTCATCAGGCTAATAACAACCTAGATGGTGTTCCTCGGGACGAGACTGGACACACTCGTGCTCCGAGGACCTTCCGGTACAACATCGCCTTCTTCCAAGGCAAGATGGAATGGCGAAGGGGCTGGAACGCCTTCGTCGATACCCTTCGCACCTTCTTCTACCCGCAGATCTTTTTCATCACCATGCTCAACAGTGTGATGATTGCTTGTGCCTTTGCCGCCGGCTACACCGTTGCTCCTGCTCTCTTGACGGCACCCTGGTCGTAAGTTGTGTAATCTTGCCTACCAAGTGCCCGCGGCTAACAACACCACAGGTGGGATTTCATGGTTCTCGGCTTCTGCCTCGTCCCAATTCTTATCGCCGCAATTGCCGTAGCCTTCGTCACCGGCGGCGCGGCCGACTGGATGGCAAACCGCATCGCCAAGCAGCGCGGCAAGCGCGTCCCCGAGAACCAGCTCGTCAACCTGATCATCCCGACGCTGGCGGGCCTCATTGGGACAATCATCTTCGGTCTCGCCGGCTCCAACCAGCAGAACTACTCCTGGGTGACCTTCCTCACGGGTCTCGGGCTGATGGCCTTCGGCTTCCTCGGCGCCAACACCATCGGCGCCGTCTACGTGCTCGAGTGTTACCCCCACCTTGCCGGACCGGCGCTGGTCAACATCGCCTCCTTCCGGGCCCTGTTGGCCTTTGTGCTGTCTTTCAAGATTTCTGACTGGGTTGTCGAGCTGGGCTATCTCAAGGCGATGATGATCTATACCGGCCTTATCGCCGCTTTCGCCGCTGCTCTGCCAGTTGTCTATCACTACGGCCCGGCTTGGAGGAAGCGGTGGCCCGCCAACAATTTTGGAGACAATCATATGTGAGCTATGGAATCGCGAAAATCGGAGAAACGAGTGATATATCTGTGTTATTCAGTTTCGAAAAGGCAAGTTCTTCTCATATCCGGCGAGTTTCTTGTACAATGTTTCGTTTTACCCACACGGGCCGGGGTTCGCTTCCGTGCAATCAGTTGTCTCTAGCACATTTACATTTCCCCCTTGTATCTAGCCTTCATTCAACGGGGCCTTATTCGAGTTCGACCAGGACAGATCTATGAAGTTCTGCAGCACATGTAGATAGTCTAGGCAGTTCCATCACTACAGAGTTCTCAATAATATGACGCAACGTGAGGTCATTTCCACATCATTCAACTCAGATTGACAAAGTTCTTCCCCCACTGCGGCGTCTCGCTCCGATAAGTCAAAAGCATTGCCTCCTCAGTGGGCAAAATCCCAGCGCGCCCCAACAGAGTATCTCTCATCCGAGATCGCGAAGCGTAAGCACGGAGGTTTAACTTAATCTTTCCGACGGGTCCTGGCGGTCGGGCGACCCTGAGTGTTCCTCGGCAAGTGCCTCCGTGCATGTGCCAGCTCTCCAAAGTTTGGCTCGTCATCGGATTCACTCAGGATCGAATGGTAGATTCGCCGAAAGCTGCCCAACAAATGGAAACTTACAACTTTGTAGGCCTCATTTCATCTTCTTCGACAGCGAATGATCCAAAATGTAAACCTATATGAAGATCACCCGCACTCTGCGTGGCAAGCGTCGTTTGTGACGGGTTGTGGAGGAGTTGTGGGGAGTTCTGGACACCTAAAGTACTGATGGAAAATCTTTGTTCGTCGCCCTTCCTGCAGCTGCAGTCGAGACATATGCTAACCATTGTCGTATAGTCGACGACGAAGATCCTTTTTTTGATTTCTCTAGTGCCGAACTTTTCGCGGAGCAGCCTCCGGGTGGGCAGTTTGAGGAACTTGCCTCCGTCCTGTACCCGGAAGCGCCGCTGCTCGAAACGCCTGCCGCAGATTTCAACTTTTCAACAGTGGATGTCCCCGACGAGTATTTCGTGGACTCGACGGCAAGCACAACGATTGAGACTTTCGACTGGGCGTACTACGGCTACGACGACGATACTAGAATCCTATAGGAAAGGGTACATCTGTCTGACCAGTCAAGTTCGCCTGGAGAGGAGGATGAGATTGCTGCGCAACTTGCCGAGCCGGCGCACGACTTTGCTGGCACGCGAGAGCCGACGATCGACGAGATTGGGGAGTTTCAGCGCCCCAGACCGGCAGTTTGGCCGACCTGTTTTCCGGAAGACCAGCTTCCTGTGATCGGGGACACTCGGAGGGATGATGGGCTCTACCACTGCACAGACTGTGGCAGACTTTACTCGAGCAAATGTCGATTGAAGTGAGTCGTTGGAGCCGGAACTTGGGGGTTCACACATGCTGACAAGTCGACAACCCTCCAGGAAGCACGTTCGCACCCATCGTCAGCCTGTTCGCTGTCTACATCGAAAATGTTGCCACAGATCAGCGACACAGAGGGACATGGGTAAACACTATAAAACACACTTCTACGAACTTCGTTACGTGTGCCGCTGCAACTTATCGTACAGCAAATGGGACAATCTTATGCGACACATCAGGGAGGCTTCCACTGGCCTCAGTCGTCGCAGGATGTACGAGTCGAGGGCATCAACACAGTAACGGATGGCTAAGAGGATGCAGAATGTTCCCTTTCCATTCTTGTTGGCTGTCTTTTGGGTTCAAAAATGCGTTCCCGTTTCGAAAGAAACCGGCAGATCATGTCCAGATCTTGTTTAACACAAAACACTCAGGCACACTCGTTCTTACAATTTAACCCCACTTCCTGAGCCTGCTTCGTCTTCAGATCCCTCACTTGCTTCGTGTGAATATGACGTGACGGCGATAGCATCGTCTGGGTGAAATGCTGTGGCACACTTGAGTCAATAAACCAAAACGAATTAGAGATGCGGCCGACTTACGGGCATCCGAGCTGTCACTCCCATCAACATCACCGAACGGGTCTGTACCCGAACCGGAATAGTCGTCACCATCAATCAAGGACGGCGTGATCTGGCTGATCGAGTCGGGGTGGTTAAGACTAGACTGCTGCCGTTCCTCAATCTGATCAACAACCGCCGACTTGAGTTCGACGAGAACATTGCTAAGCACCTTGCGCTGTTCGATCCACTTCGGACTCTTCGCACCGTCAGGCAACATCATGATACCCCAGTTGGAGTACGCCTTCTGATGGGAGTCGAGCAGCACGACCCGCGCAGGGTGATGTCGGAAGTAGAGGTCGCAGCAGACGCAGGCGAACTTGCTACACGCCACGAAGCGATCTCTATCCGCAAACCTCAAGCCGCCGTCGTAGAAGTGGTGCAGCATCTGCACCTCGGCGTGGACGCAAGACTTCAGCGCCCCCGGCTCAAACTTCGCTCGTAAGTGCGGCTCCAAGCCGACCTGCTGGTCCATCATCGTCAGATAATGGAGATAGCCCTCGTAGCGGTCGTCGCCTTCGGGAAGCAGTCGTCTCAGGACATCGTCGAGGGTCGTCAGGTTATCTGCATCAGGAACCGTGGCGCTGGCGGGCTTGGGCACCGCAGCAACACGGTAGCTCTGCAGCAAGACTGACAGACGGCTTCCGTCTTCGAAGACCTGCCTCACCGTCCGGACGCGGGCCGCTAGTCGACCGATGAAATGTCTGACTGTATGGAATGGCGGAGTCGAGTTTGTCGTGCTGGGCGTATTGACGTCTTGATGCTCTTGGCTCAGGCGCTCGATAGTTCGCATCTCTTCGTCGTTTCGAGAGTCGTAGGCCGTTTGGAAAATGGCGAGATTTTCCACGTCTTGCTTCGTGAATTGCTCCAGCCAGCTCAGTAGATCGCCTTGTAGCGTCTGTTAGTCCCACCTAGATCAGGTCAAGGTCGAAGATCTGCTTGCCTTGGTTGCCCCTCTCCTCAAGAAAGGAGCTGCATTGGATTGCCATGCTTCGGAGGAGCCTGGCCTCCTTCTTAATTCTTGGGTGAGCAAACTGAGTGCTCACGGCGAGTGCCCTCTCGATCGCCTCTCGCTGGTCGGGAAGTCTAGTAGCGTTCCTGACCCGCTCGAGTATGTCGCAGAGAAATCGCGTAACCTTGTCATTCGCGCCCTTGTTGCTCGCGACCCAGAACACATAGCAATCCTCTCGTGACTCCACGGCGATTGCAGTCGTGGTGTCCCCTCCCTTTTTGTAGTCGCAGAGAAAAGCCAAGTTCTTCAGAAACCGGCGTCGCGTGTCCTGCAAGCTGAAGGTGTTCAGCTGGGATACGACGTGGGGGCCCACAACCGGTCGAAGGAGGGAGAGAAGAACCAGCGCCTCGTAGAAGCGGGCGACAAGACGAAAGTACGGGTTCATTCGTGGGGTACGAGCCATCATGATTAGCGCGGATGAAAATAATCGTTTTTGAGTTGTTGATTCTGACTAGGACGTGAGTGCTAGAGCAGCAATAACTAGATCTTCTGGAGCTCGAGGGAGATGTTGCGGAGGAGGTCGCCGGCTCAGTGCGAGTCTGCAGACCGGCGACCTCCTCCGTCCCGACACCGATACGCTCCCCAACAGGAAAACTTCGAAGGGAGGATGATGATTTGTGAATGCGGGAGGCCCTCCATCGGCAATCTGGAGCTGATAGTCCATTCAGATGATTGCCGCCCGGGCCTTGAGCAAATCTCATGATGAGTGCGACGGGGGGCATCCTTGATCGTGGGCTACTTACCCCTCAGCCGCATGACGAAGCTTGTGAAAGCTTCGAGATTGTTGGGCAACAGAAGTGTCCGACATCATAAGAAGTGCGTCATTCTGACGGCTCATTGTCGATCTGACCTTTTAGTTCATGTGCGATGGTCTGCTTAGGACCGACACCGGCGTCAAAGGTGTTCGCACGATAGAGAAAGAAGGCATTGGTTGCAAATACTCTCAATACTCGCGCAACTCTACCTCCCTTCGAAGAGTGGTTAAAGTTCCACGTCATATCACCACCAAGTACTTCTCCCGGGTGCCGCATCTCCGGGAGCCGCATCTCCGGGAGCCGCATCTCCGGGAGCCGCATCTCCGGGCGCCGCATCTTCTGGTGCCGCATCTCCGGGTGCCGGATCGAAGGGGAATTCCATGAAGTTTGGCCCGTACGCCGATTCCGCCCGCCCTTTGCCCTTGTCTGACACCAAGTCGTTCAGGAGAGAGGAAAAGTCCAACTGCCCTTCCGTGCTGAAATCTATCCCCTCAAACATCTCAGTCGCGCACATCATGGGCCCAGGTTCCACAGACTGACCAGCCGCAGACGACTCCGGCTTCTTACCGGCCCCTCTCTGCAGAACGTAGCTTCTCGAAGACTCCAGCGCCTCTTCCTTTAACATTCCCACTAACTCATCCTTCAGCTCGTCCGACAAAATCCGAAACCGTTCATTTACTCTCTCGTGGATCCTCCGCGGAAGATCGAGGCTCAAATGAACAATGTAATCGTCCATGTTGAAGGCTGCTTGGACGTTTTCCATGACTTCAGTGGGTTCGAAATCTAGGCGATATACCTAAGTTAGAATTGACGCCCGGCACCATGCAAAACACAGCAATTCAACTTACACGGGCCAGGAATCGAGTCTTCGTCTACATCAGGGAACAGTATGACGTAAATATGTTTCCATCTTTCCAAGTCGGATATGTGGCGTCCCTTTCGCTTGTTGATGTCATTCCACTGAAGCTGTGTCATGAAGCCAATCTCATTCTGCACCTCAATCACTTGGCACGGCTCTGGCGCTCTGAGGTGGGACTGCAGCAGAATATCCGTCTGGAAGCTCAGGTGGCACCGCGGGCAACTGTTCTGCCTGAAGTGCCGTCTCCCCAAGTGCTCCCTGAATGGAGTCAGTTATTTGATGGACGATGTCGTAAAACGGAGGCAGAGAAAGGCACTTACTTCATCCTGTGAAACTTGTCGAAACCCGGCCCAACACACGTCGTCCACGTCGAAAACTCCTCGGGAGACCTCTTCATGTATGGGCATGCGATTTTCGGCTTGGCAACGGGGTCCTCCTTGCAGCGTATCGGGCCAGACCCGTTGCCCCCGGGGCCGTCTCCGGAAGCTTCCCCCTCGCCGTCGCCTCGACGCCGGCGTTTGTTGTTGTTTGTTCCGGCCCGGGCGTTGCTATTGAGTGGGTCGATCCCCCCGAGACGGGATGGTCCCGGACCGGCGTTCGACCCGCTCCCATGCTCCTGGGCCGTTCTGAGACCGAGTCGCGAGTCAATGAACTGCCCGAAAACTCGACGTAACCCATCATTCACTCTGCGGACCTGCTCCTTCGAGAGAACGATGGAGAAAAAGTCTTCGTCGGTCATTCGAGACGACCCCGGCGACGACGATCGTGACGTCGAATGATCGTCTGTGGACGTATCCCTCTGTGCCGCGGCGATGTTCTGCTTCTTTGTTGCGTCTTTTGAGGAGCTTTCCTCGATGTCCCGCTCATAGAGGGCGGCATCTTCAAAATCCCAGCTGCCTGAATACTGGTCGTCGTTGCTCGGCCGTTTCGGCAATATAATAGGACGGTGCGGTAACGGCGCTCGTGTGGGAACCAGAAAAGCCGATTCGGTAGATCTCGAGGTGAAAGGGTGCTCTGATGAAGGATACGGATGTATACCTAATGTTTCGAAGGCCTGCTGATTAGCATGCTGGTCGGGGTCATTTGGCGAAGCATCCGAGGGTGGTGCTCCAATCGAAAGGCGGGCAGGCTCGGGCTTGCCGGCCAGAAACCTCTCCATCACCAAGTTTCCGCCCGTTGCTTTACCAACGTGGTCTTCAGGCTTGGCCGCGCCCTTAGGCCTTGGCATCGCCTTGGGTGTACTTTAGTTCGTTGTCAGCCGTGCCCGGACAGAAGAAGATGAAGGCGGTGGGCTGGAAACAATGTTACAACTCACTGTTTCTTCCGATGATGATTCCAAAGCTGCTGCTTGTGATCAAAGCTTTTATCGCAACCACTGTGCGGACACGAAATCATCTTGCAGGTGTTTCTTTCATGTTTTTGGGTTTGGTGTTGCCTGGCGAGGTCAGCTTACGTCGCAGAAGAATCAAGAACCCAAAGCAGGGCCGAAGTTCAAGGCGGTCATGCTTACTTCAGGCCCTGCGCCGTCGCGAAGTCCTGAATTCATCCGTCAGTGTCCCATAACCCTCGTGGCTCATGAATTTAAGTCACCTGTCGCAAATGCCACACTTATGACGACCGGGAGAATCGTCCGCCGTTGGGGGCGGACATGATTTCTTCGTGGGTTGGTGATGCACTCGTACAACGCCAAAAGTGACTTCAGGCACCTCCAGGTTCGAGGAGTCAGGAGAGTCTCCAGACATGGTCGACAATTCAACACTTGAGAAATTCGCGTCGTCTTAATGCTGGAAACAGTCGCCGGGGGAACAAGACCTATGACAGGCTCAGAGGTTCCGCATTCGAGAGTCTTCCACGGCAGGATGTGTCGAGATGGACAGGCGAAGGTCGCTTGCCGCGGGTAGTCGCGGGGTTAATAAGGCTGCAGGCAGGACCTCGCCAACTTGCGCAAATGCGCACGTCGCCGTCGCGTTGCGGCGCAGCCTGATTTGCTGCACATGCGGGCGGCAACACAAGAGCCAAGACTGGTTGGGGAGGATCTCATCGTAGACGAATCAGAATCTTGCTGAAAAGTCTTGGAACCTCGGAGACCGTACGCCCTACATCCACTTAACTGGGCCTGATGCGATGACAGCTCAAGCCCAACGAGGATAGTGAGGACATCCGCCATCTCAGAATCACGAAGCCAGGACCAGCAAGTTTTTAATTTTTTTGAGATGTATTGGCCTAAATGCAAATAGCTAGACTAATCCGGAAAAGAAATATCCCAAAACCGAACCGGGCGTGTGTGTTGTGTTTTGGTCAACAACCTCGCGCCAAAAGATCATGCAAAAATCATTCGCAGGTATCGATAGAACTCCAGAAACTCGCATCGCTCACTTGTGTGTTTTTTATAATCCACCCGTTCATCCCATTGCCCGATAAAGATGTTGTCGGTGACCCCTTGGTAAAACGCCCCTCCATGGTTCGAGTAAAATGACCCCTTCAGTCGACGACGTGGGGAACTCCCCGCTTCCACTTGAGCTTCTTGCCGTGCTTGCTCTCGTGGTGCCGCGAGACGTTGTCCCTCCGGCCGCGGTGCTCGCACCCCGGGTGGGGGCACTCCCGGACCTCGGAGCGGACGTTGGCACGCTCGGCGACGTCGCGGTGGCGAGCCTGCAGGTGACGCTCGAGGTCGCGGACCTGGGCGAACTTGTGCTCGGTGCGGTGCTCGGCGCGGCAGATGGTGCAGACGAGGGCCTTGCGGTGGACGCGCTGGTGCTGCTTGAGCTGGGCCTCCTTGCGGAAGGTCTTGGTGCAGCCGTCGGTGGTGCAGCGGTGGGGGAAGTCGGCATCGGCGGGGGAGGAGGAGGAGACGTCGGGGGAGGCGTCGGGGGAGGCGTCGGCGCTGCTGCTGGCCGGGTAGTAGGCCAGAGCGGCCGCCTCGGGGAGGTAGTCCATGGAGGCCTCGAAGGGGGAGGTGTTGGCGCTGCCGAAGTAGGACGAGGCGGAGAGCTGGTCGCCCGAGAGATCGCCAGAGAGGTAGCCCGAGGCCGAGAGGTCGGGCAGGGGCCCAGAGAGGGCGAAGAGGTCGGCCTGCTGCAGACTCTGCTCGATGTCGAACATCACGACAGGGTCGTTGAAGATGTCCTCGGGGCTGCTTGACGGTTGCGGGTACTCGTTGCCCGACATGTTGGTGAAGAAGTCGCCGACGGGGTAGTCGCCCGTGGCGAGCATGTCCTGGTGCATCAGCATGGCCCAGTCGTTCATCTCATCCGGGGCCTCGTAGAGGTCGGAGAGCGGCGAGCCATGCTGATACAAGAAACCGTTGTTATCCATAGAGTCGTGGGGTGCAGCGCTTACCGGCTGGCCCGCAGAGGGCCAACCCGTGGTAGGAACTGCCATAGTGGAGAGGAGGGAGTCAATATCGGGGTGGGTGGTGGTGTTTTCGCTTTCCTGCCTGGCAACGTTGGTGATAGCTGCCACAGACATTTCGTTCAACTCCGTCTCAGAAGTTGAAAACTGTTGGTAGGATTCGTCGTGTTGGTCGAAGATGGTGGTATACTCGGCAAAGAGCTGAGCTTCGTGGTTCACAAATGGCGTTGGTTGTGTGTGAGCTGCGAGGAAACTGGAGTCATCAAGATGAGATGTCCGCTCGAGAAGTTTTACGACGTACTCAGGTCCTTGGCCAACCTAGGGGAGGACGTTAGTCGCATGTCACGGGTGTAGATAGACATACGGACACGAATGTCCGTCCATATGTGAGCAGAAGAAAAGTCTTACCTGCGCGGGCAACCAATCACTCCTTCACAACATTAGACAGTAGCCAGACGGCTCTGCATGATGCCGTCGAATGATCCCTGGCGCCACTGGCGATGGGCCGGGGAGAGATCGAGGCAGAAATCGACGACGCTGAGCGAACCGTTCGTCTCCCGAGGGAGAAGCCTTGGCCATGAAACGGTCGAGCGTGCCGGTGGCATGTTCATGTCTGCGAAAGATGCTTCTCTCGCAGCGACTTGCTCTCCGAGAGGGGCAACTGCGGAGAGGGAAGCGTGCTGGGGGCACTTCGACGTCGGTCCTTCAGGACGAGTCGTTGCAGGCAGCATCATGAACTGAGGCTAGGTATTTGTGTTAGCCTCTACGTCGCAGTAGAGCGTCGCGTGTGTCTAGTATCGTCAACCTACCGGCTGCGTAATTGAGTACGGGTCCAGCGATGGGAGTGCGCCCGTTGGCGGGTGCATAATGCATGAAGGAATCGAATATTCCCCGTAGTCGGGGTATCCGGGCAAGTTGGGCGAGTCGTCCATGTCGTCAGTCAGGTCTTCGTTCGATGTAGGGAACAGTGACCCGTCCGTCGAAGCGGAGTCCTCGAGAGAAATCATCTCGTCAGACAGGCCTCCCTTCCAAAAATGGAACAGTGGCAAGTCCGACGAAGCGAAGTCCTCAGAAAGAATCATGTCGGAGCGGCAAGTCGTCCGGTCCAGTCTCGCCGTGCGACGGACAGGGTCGCCGTCGAAGTCGTGCTGGTCCAGGCGGTCGTCGACCGGCGGATCCAAGGCGGCCATTTTGGCGGTGGGCAAGACAGTGTCTACAACCAGCGCATCGGATGGGCAGGAGGGGCGAAAGCGAGAAGGGGGGGTAAAGAAGTTATCGACGATCCAAATCGATATGTTGAGGCTTCAGTGAAAATGAGATAGGTTGGTGATAGATAGGTTCTGCGAGTAAAAGTTGGATGAGGAAGGAAAAGAATCAGAGCTGGAGATGCGCGAGGGATGCCTGGGAATATGAACGATCCAGTGACTGAGGCAGCGCTGCGCCTTACTGGCTGGACACGGATAACTGGCGCCGTTTGCCTGGGGGCGGAGTGAATTTGGCCTCAGTGGCCCGTGCGTCGACCGCAGCTGGGATCGTCCTGGGGGTGGGACATTGAACGTGGATTAAATGTTAGGGCGGGCAGATTTGATCAGCCATAGATAAGCTCTCAAGAGGTTCTGAATGTTGCTTGAAACTCTCATAGTATTCAATAACATGTTACTCTGTATTGAATACTCTATAACTATCATTAGATCTGATATATACAGTAAAACCAAGAACCGCCATCTGGCTGCTTCATCTCGTCCGTCAGCTTCCAAGTATCGCGACAAGCGCATGCGCCGGACGGGGCTGAACGCCAGGGCAGATTCCAACAGGCAGCGTCCATTGGCCAGCTGGGCTGACAGCAGCCCCACTCCCCCGCAGCAAAAAGGTACAAGGTACTTGAGGCCGCCGCGGTTGCTCCATCGGTTTTTCATGCCGTGGCGCCATTGCGCCCTCACTCTCGAGTTCACGAGGAAGGAATGATGCAACCCGCCTGCCATTGAAAGCCCTCGATTGGTCGCCTTACCTCGACTCGGTCCTCTGGGGTGTCGAAGGGGGGGTTCCTGCCGTTTGATTCATAGGGGCAGGTTGTTGCTCTTTCCGTGCGGACGTCCAGCGTCTCTCGGCGAAGGACGCATCGTCACTGCCGTCTGTCTGATCCAAGGTCCGAACGTCGTCTCTCGTCCTGACGCCGTCTGCTAGTTTTCAGAGAACTTCGACACGACTGCATGCCTCGTTCAATTTCATTGCAGAGTTCGTTCGAATCAGAGGCACTTTGGTTTTCCCTTCACGGCAGTCCGAAGGCCGTCATTACCAGCCAGTACTGCGTGTCAGACGGCGACACGACCTTATAACAAGAATATCGGCCGTTCGATACGAGGTCAATGCACTGCTGTTGAAGGGCAGCTGCGGGTTCGAGAATAGCAGTGGGCTGGCAGGGTCTCATTCGCTGCATGGGATGTAACCAAAGAAACAGCAGGATTGCGACGCGCCTCGGTCGACTCCAACGAGATGCTCCCCCAATCCGAGCAGGCCTTGGATCCAAGCACACCAAAAGAACACCACCGACAACCCACAGGCAGGCAGACAGTCAAATCATGCCGCAAAAACAAGAGAAATGCGCCGAGGGGGAATCGAACCCCCGGCTCCCCGACGCTGCTGGATGGCAACGGAGAATTTTACCACTAAACCATCGGCGCGATGGCAGCTGACTCAGCCGATGGGAGGAACAGCGACCCAGCGACCCATGATGCCCATCGCGGGGGCCTTTGCGACCGACCGAGAGCGATTTGCGAGCGAGCAACGATCCGACTCGAGCGGCGAGAACCCAGCGCACCAGCCGCGATTTCGATCCAGAGACGCCGTAAAGAGTTTGCCACCGAATTCTCAGCAGCGAAAACGCCCGGTCGAGACGGAATTGAGAAGCCGGACGATGTGGAGAGAGGCAACGCGCACGGCGGGAGACAGACAAAGTGGCCAATCCGGCCTGCCGATAGTAATAAGAGGCGGGATAAAGCTTTACGGGCCGTGATAACAGTTTAACTGTCAGATTACGTGGCTTAGAGCCGCTAGCATACTACGACGTATAGGCGGATTTCGGCGTTCAAGGTGGCCGATGGCCGCTCCGGAGCAACGTTTCGCTAGCTCCAAAGGCCGTGGCTGCATTCAGGGGGTTCAAAGGCCCACAGCACCGTCAAAGCAAAAAACGCGTTAATAGCCCTCAAAACATAACTTTATATACATAAGAATACACAAAAAATCTAACAATTAAGAGTCTTATTCTACTACCCCCTTTACTATATACAATTAATTATTTTTCTAAACCACTTTATTAAACACAAAAATTACTATAAACGTCCTTTTAACCCCTTAAAAAACCATCCTTAACAGCCCAGCTACTTAGCACCCGTAGCTCCACAACTTTTAAGTACTTATAAACACCCTTAACACGTAAAAAGCTCTTAACCCAACCTCTATAGATCCAGAGCCCCTTATTAGTAATACCCCACCCCAAAAGCTACACCTTAGTAACTACCCAAAGTCCATTACTTACTATAGCCCTAAACTAAAAGCCCTTTACTCCTAAACCATAAAATCCAGAGTAAACAAACTCACTATAAACCCTCCTCCTTAAGCGCCTCTAAAAAAGAACCTCCCACTCCTATTCAATACAGTAAACTACTACTACACTAAAACAATAGCTAACCTCTCTAAAAAGGCCCTTAAGTACTATATTAACTCTTCGTCCCTATACTATACTATAAAAGTAACGTACTAAAAGTAAAAAAAGACTAAAAATACTATTATTCTTTAAATATAAAGTACTATTATTAAAAAGTTTAGAATCTAGTACTACTTAAGCACTTTAAAGCTAATAATCTAAATTTAAAACCTCTATAAGTACTTTAAACTTATAAAAAGTATACACTACTAACGCACTAATTAACTTTATATTAACCACTTTACTACGCCCTATAATAAGCAACTTATAATAAAAGCTACTATAACTAAATAATTTATAATATAAGTTAACTATATATATAAGAGTTATACTATTAGGCTTAAAGTAGTTTATAAAAAAGATCTATAAATCTATAAACTACTTCGCTCCTTTAACTATTTACTACTTTAATCTTAGACTAAAAACTATTATATAATAATAAGTAATAGCTAGAATAACTATAGTCTTAATAAAGCTATTACTAAAATAACTACTATAATTAAATAAATACTAAAGTCTATAGAACGCAGAAAAAGCACACAAAGTACTTTTACTATTAATAAAGCAGCTCCCCGTAGCCCTCTTAAGCACTTTAGTAACTATAAATATAATAATACTAACTTAAAAAAATCGTAAAGTAAAGCTTTATTAGTATCTCCTGCTCCCTTTACTCCATTAGCCCCTTCCTACCCAGTATACTCTATACACCACTACCTTAAAAATTACTTTTATACCTTCCTAGAGCGCGCGTATAACAGATAAAAGCTACTTAACTACTACTATAAAAAAACTAAAAAAAACCTTATAAATAATAAATAGTTAATCTAGCGTATTAAAGAAATTTAAGGTTAGTAACTATATAGTTACTATATAAGGAGTATTAAGTATTTACCCACAGCATTTTAAGCCGCTCAATATAAGGACCTATTACTATATCCTCTTAAAGACTCCTACTTTTTTAATTCTAGCGTATCTATTTATATTTTTAAAGACAAATAATAGTTTAGTAACCTTTAAATAGCCAGTACAAGTAATTACCTATAGACTAACTCTAAACCCTTTATAATTAAAGAATATAGAAATATAAGTATATATATTATATTAACTAATAATAAATAATCTAATTTATATTTATATAATATTGTATTATATACATTTATAGTAACTAACTTTATCTCTTATAACTAGCTTTATAAGTATAGATACTAATAAAATAAGTACCCTAAGTAGTACTTTATACTACATAAATCTAATTACTCTCCTCTTAACTTTATTAAAACTATATATAGTTAAAAAGTATTAAAGTATAATAAGCTTTTTAATAAAGTACTTATATACAAAAACTCTACATAAACCATTTAGTATATATATACTCTGTACCGTTAAATAAAACACTCTTAATAAAAATAAAGATCTCTAAAAAGCTCTAAAAAAATATAGTACTAGTAGCTTAGCCACCCCAGCCCTAAACTACTCTAGTACTTCTCCTTATTAGCCCGTAGTATCTAAATCTTTATTACCCCTAAAACAGCACCTAGTAATACCCTTTTAAACTATAATACCTATAGTATTAATAAAGTAAAGTAAATTATTAATTATAAACTATAGAAGAGTAACGTATATACCTACTCCAGTAAGTATATTATATTTAACTTCTACTTATATACTAAAAGCTATAGTAAATTTATATCTGTATTAGTATTTACTAACTACATTTTATAGTACTTATAAAACTACTACTTATATAACTATAGTATAAAAATACTTACTAAAGTCTTTAAAAAGTTTATTTTACTCCTAAAGGTTTAATATAATATTAAAATACTTACTTTTAAATATAATAGTAAAATCAAAAAGTACCACCACCTTATAAACAACCTCTAAAAGCACAGTAAATATATTAAACTATCTATACTATATATATAAAATCAAAACAGCAGCACTAAGCGCATTAGTGCTATAATTAAAATAAAAACTTAAATAATATACAAAAGTAGTAAACTACTCTATAAAGTATAGCTTAATATCTATAGAGTAGTAACCTATTTTTATAACTATATACCTTAAACAGCCCTTAGTTAAAAAACCCCGTATAAAGTGCTTTACTAACAACTCTATAGTAATAAAACTATAAAACTAAACCTTATATACTTAAAATTATATAAGTATAAAGCGTATACCCTTATAACTACTATACAGCTTAAAAAAAAGTATCTTAACTACCTTTATAACCGTACTTTTATAAACTTCCTTATTAACTATATATTTATAAATTAGTATTAAATATAAAACCCTATAACTAAAAAAATTATTACTATATATAATATTATATTTAATAAAAAAAAATACTATAATAGTAACCTAAATTTACTTACTAGTAACTATAATAACCTTAATCTTTAAACTATTACTAAGTAAGTTTAAAAGAGCCTTACTATAGCTAATAAAACTAACTCTTAAATATAGCTCCACCTATCTTTATTAAATAAAAAAGATAATAAAGTATCCCCTTTTATAAACTCCCCTAATAATGTTTTTAATAAACTTAACTTAAGTAATACTACTCTTAATAATAATAAACCCCGTAACTATAAATACTCCTCTACTTACTTTAAACTCCTACTTACCCCTTTTAACTCGCCCGTTTTATTCTTTTAAATACTAATTAAAAAAAACCAATACCTAGGGAAGTAGATTATAACTAAGTTAATAAATAAAACCCTTCTCTTTATAAACCCTTACTAATTTATATTTACAATTAAGTCTATAAACTAAGCCGCCCTAGTAGCTTATATACCCTAGTGTAAATAAATATCTTATAAAGCTACTTTTTTAACTAATACCCTATTATTATTTTAAAATACTCTATAATAAAGCCACTTCTAAACTAACTACCTAGTTACTTATAACTCGTTAAAGGGGACCCCTAGTATTTAATATACTATAAAGGTATTTTAAAACATAAATATTAAACACTTTAATAATAAAATTTAGCTATAAAAAAGGGTTATAGGCACTTAAATTTTATTAAGTAAGCGCAAAGCACCGTACTAACTACAAACTAAAGTTCCTACTCTTAGTACCCCCTAATAAAAACTCTAGCCCCTACCCACATCTCATTTAAAAGTATTAACTTACCCTTATACAATTTCAATACAAATAACTAAAACAAACTATCTATAAAACTATCGTAAAACTAACTCTTAAAAAAAAGTTCTTAAAAGCACTACTAATAACTCCTAAATTCTAAAATACTATTAAGTATATACGTATAAGTTAAATAAGTATAAAAAGCTCCTTAAAATCAAAACACACCTTATTATACATAACAACCAGCAGTTAAAAAACAAATAAAATACCTATACTTTAATACTTACTAATATATTATTTCAAATACTTATAGCCGTTACAAACCACTTTAATCTTAAGCTCCTATAATATAACATAGTAAATACATTTATACAAGTTTTACTTAATAAAAACATTTACATATAAATACCCCCTAAGTATTAAAAGCCCAAGTATATCCTTAAATTTAATAAAGTACTTTATAGCCTACACTACTCTTTACTCCTATAGTAATACTATTTAAAAGCCAGTTTAAAAAAACTTAAGCTAAAGTATATAATAAATAAAAATTACTATTAAATACATAACTATATTACCTTCTTTTTCTATATTAATAACTACATTCTATACTTCCCCTTTAAATACTATAAAAAGGCCCTTTTACTTATAAAAGTACTTTAAAAATAATACTTTCTTAAAAGCAGCAAAAACTTATAATAGTTTTTAAAAATTAAAATTATCTACAACTACACTACAAAGCACCTTTAACTCTTATAGTCCATCTATATTAATAAAATTATTAAGCACTTAAAAAAGTAAAGCCCATAAACAAAGTAACTATATACTTCTCTAATTTAATTACTTAAGCTACTCTCTTATAAAAACTCCACTCTATATATAAATATTAACTATTACTAAAGTAATATTAATTTAATTATATATAGCACAACAATAATAAGGCTAAACGTAGCCCTCGTAATAAACCGTTTTACACACTTTAACTATAACCCCAGCCCTAAACACCTTAAAAAAGCAAAACAAGCAATTAAATACCTCTCTACAAAACACACTCTTTACTTTAAATTCAACTACAAAAAAAGCAGCCCTAATAACAGTTTAATAATCACTTTAAATACTAACTTTACTAACAACACACTAAACTACAAAAGCTCTTAAGTGTTCGTAATTAAGCTTTTTAATAGCCTTATTAAGTAGCAAACTAACAAACAGAATACTATAACTATATTAACAACTAAAGCCAAGCTTCTCACTCTTTCTTAAGCAGCTAAAAAAGCTATTTTTATAAGCCATTTAATAACTACACTTTACATAAACCTTAATAAATAAACCTTTAGCACTACTCCTACTCTTAATACCACTATACTAAGTATATATATTTAATATAATAATTAATAAATAATCTATCTCATTAATAAAAAAACAGTCTAACTATATATAAAACTTCACCACATTAACATCTATAACCACTAATTATATTAAAAAACTTAAAAAAGCTATATTAAAGTTAAATATTAATCTACAGTACAGTTAATAGCAAACAGCCTTATAAAGCTACTCACTAGTACCCACTTCAAACTCTTCCTTAAACAACTTAACATAATAAATTAAACAACTCAACTTTAAGCACTTTACAACACTAAGCTTCAAAGCAAACACCACAAAGGCCTCAACTTCACTAATAAAAAATAAACAAAAAGAATTATAACTCTTAAACACTCTAAAAACAGCATTACTCTTCCTACTATAGAGATAGAAGTTTAACAAAAATAACAAAACTACTTAAAACAAGGACTTCAAAGGAATTACAGCCCTAAAAAAGCAAACTACATAAAAGTAATTATAAAGTAGTTAAAGCACAGCTAGTACGTAATTTTATTTATAATTAAATCTAATAAAGCCCTTAAAAAGCCCTTACTAAAAAGGCGTATTAGATTACATAGCTTAAAACCACTAGCATACTACAATATATAAGCGGATTTCAGCATTCAAAGTAGCCAATAGCTACTCTAAAGCAACATTTCGCCGGCTCCAAAGGCCGTAGCTGCGTTCAGAGGGTTCAAAGGCCCACAGTACTATTAAAGCAAAAAACGCGTTAATAGCCCTTAAAGCATAACTTTACATACATAAGAATACACAGAAAATCTAACATTAACTAACTATTAAGGAGGGGGAGTTACCTAACCTAACCTACCCGTTTAGAGAAGGTGTAAAAAAAAAGAAGTAGGGGTAGGGAATTAATTAATTAATTAAAAAATTATATATAAGTCTAGGTAACTAGATTTTTAATTAGCTATATATAAGTAACTAATTATACAACTAGGCCCACTTTTACTAATTAAGTACCTCAATCTACTAAAGTATAAATTCTTTTTCTTTTTAACTTTACTTTTATTTTTTATTTCTTTTATAACTTTAATAATTTATAGCCCTTTTAAAGTACTTCTAGAGTTAGTAATATTAGTACTATAGTTAAACTTAAAAACTCTATAAGTATCTTTTAAAAATACTTCTAAAGTACTTTAGAACTAATTCTAAAATAAGTAGTATATATTAAGTACAAACTAAGTTAGCTTAACTCTAAAAGCAATTAAGTCCTTAAAAACAACTAGCCCCAGTATTCTACTAACCTTTTTATCTAAAAAACTAATACTATAAGTTTATAAGCCTTTCTAAAGCCCTTTTAAAGTACTTTTAAAGCCATTTTAACTTCTTTTTTAAAAAATAAAATAAAACTACTACTATTACCTTAAATAAAGTTTACTATTATTACTCTTAAAATAAAAGTACTATTACCTATAATAAAGTCAATATATAATCCTTTTTAAACTACTTTAAAATTACTTTTAATATACTTTTAAAAGTAACTCTGTTTATAACTAAGTCTAACCTTTTATACTATACTTATAAGTATAGTAACTATAGTAATAAAACTTTATTTATAATTAAGAACTATAAAACTAGTTTTACTAAAGTAGTTAAGACTAAAGTAGTAATTAGTAAGTACTTTAAAACTACTCTATAATCAGGACTAATTCTAAAGAAATATAAATACCTCTCGCCCTCAAATTATGTAAGGTTTTTTATAGATTTATACTTAAAAAGTAAAGTAACTGTTACTTCTACCAAATTAAAGCTTCCTACTAAAGGTGTACAAGAAATAAAAGTATAAGTTTATAACTACTTTTAGTAAGCATTATATCTTTCTAAAGTCTTTTTTAAATTAATATTATTTAAATACTATCTTAGCTAGTTACCTTCCTTCTACTTATAATAAGCTAATTACTATAATAGCTTTATAAATATTAATAATAATATGTTCCTTAACTACTTTAAAAGTATTTTAAATTAATTTTAAAGGCCCTTTTAAAAGTATGTTAGTTACTTAGTTTAGATTACTTTAAAATTAATCCTAAAGTTAAGGGCATCATTAATATTAAAAAAAAAATAAGGAGTAAGTTTTAAAATAACTCTAAAGTACTTTTAAATTAGCTAAAATAGTTTATTTTTAAGTATTTAGAAAATAATCTCTATTAACCATAGAAGTAGTAAGTAGTAAATACATCCACAGCTTAACTTAATTCTTTTTATACTCCAAACTAATTTTAAAAGTATCTTATAATTTTTAAAAGAAAATTATTATAAATTATAATTTTATTTTATTTATATATATAAATTATATTAATATTTAAAATAAATAATAAAATAAATATATAATAAATTATAATATATATTTCTAAATTATAATAATTATATAATATTAAAAAGTATATAATATATTAAATTATAATTTTAATTAGTATATAATTATTTAATATATAATTAAAATTATAAATATTATATATTTATATTATAAAAAATTAAAATAAGAATAATAAAAGTATTTTAAAGTAGTTATTTATATAATAATTTAAATTATATATATTTAAATATATAATATATATAATATATATAATATATTATATTATTATTAAGTATATTAATATATAAATTAAATATAAATTAAATATATATTTATAAATAACGTTTAAGTTAATACTATATAATTTAATATAAGTAAAATAATAATAATCTTAAAATTATATATATAATAATAATTATATTTATTTAAGTTTTAATATATTTATTATATTTTATAATATATAATATATTTATTAATATACTTTTAAATATAATTTAAATTATATAGGAATTATATAAAAACTTAAAGTAATATATTTTTAATTTTTAAATTATTATAACTATATATTATATAATTTAAATATTTATAGTATATTAATTAAGTTAATTATAACTATAAATAAAATATATATAGATTTTAAACTAATTAAATATATTTTATAAAAAGTAATAAATTAAATTAAACTTTAAACTATATATAAATATAATAGTAGTTATATTATTAAAAAGTAATTTATATTTATATTTTTAATAAATAATAATTACTTTATTATTAATATTATAATTAAAAAATATATATATACCACTATTTTAAAAATTTATATTTTATTAAAAAAACTATTACTTTTTTTTAAATATAATATATAATTAAAACTTTAAAGTATATTATAATATACTAATATATATATATTATAATATACTTAAAAGTATATTTATTAATATAATAATAAATATATTAATTTAAGTAATAATTTAGCAATTTAAATAATAATTTTAAGTAGTAATAAATAATAGTTTTAATAATACTTTTTACAACTATTAAAAAGAACTAAAAATAAAAGAAAAGAGACAAAAAGGCAGAATTGAACCTATAGCCTGAGTTCTAATAAGCTAGGGTCTAAACTGCTAGAATAACTAATTAATAGTGGAATAAACCACTTTAAATGTCTCTTATTAACCCCTCTAGGGTGCTTCGGCCAACTACAACCCTTATGGCCACCATAGCGCCCGTGGCCAAATCATATGGGGGGTCATGGCCAACTATACGCAGGGCCTAGAGCTACTTAGTTAAACTGTATGTAACGTACTAAACCCTAAAAGGACTAGTGCCTTAGAAGCTAGGTCTAAAGGGTAAGGCACTAGGCCTATAAAAGGCAGGGCTCTCCCTAGCCTATAGGGGTCTAGACTTCTACTTTTTTAGTAAGTAACTAATATAATAAAACACTAATACAACACTATTACTACTACAACAATACTTCTATCTCTTTTATTTACATATTATACACTAAACCTATTCTTTTACTAACTCTATTAAGCCCGATATTACTATAGAAGTATTTAGTAATCTCGATACCAACCTTAATACTCTTATACCTATACTTATACTTTTAATAATAGTTTAAATAAAATATATTTTATTAGTAGGTAGTATTTATATTTTAATTAATATATAATATTAAATAAATTAATTTATAATTATTAATATTATATATATAGTAGTAATATAATTTATTAATTTAATATTAATAAATAAAAAGTTTTTAAACCTTTAAGTTATAAAGATTTAAACTATTAATACTGTTTTTAGTATTAATAATTTACTATTAATAATAGTTTTTTTTTTAATAATATATTTTTAAATTAAACTATAATTAATAAATATATAAAATAGTTTAATTAAAAGTTTTAATTTATATAAAAGTGTAAAATAAACCCTTTTATATTTAATTTATTTTATAAAACTAAATTATCTAACGTTTTATTTATTTTATTATATATACTATTAAATAGTATATTTTATTTATTATATATACTATTTAATAGTATTTAAACTTAAAGTATTTAATTAATAAATTAAACTTTATACTATTAAATTAACTTTTTTTATTATATAATATTACTATAAAAGTCTTTATATTTTTTAGTATTAATTTTAATACTTTTATATTTATATTTATGTATAATAATATTTAAAATAAATAAAGTAAGTATAATAATAAATAATAAATTATATTTTAAACTATTTATGTTTTATTATATATATATATATAATATACTTTATTTATAAATATATTTTATTTATATGTTTTTAAAAGATGTAATTTAAGGTTTTATAATATATTATTTAAAATAAATTAAAATTAATATAAATTAATAAATATACTTTTATAAATAATAATAATAAATAGTTTATATTAAATATTATAAATTATTATATATATTAAAAATAAATAAAAGAATTAATAAAAAGTTTACTATAATATATAATTTTAAAATGTATATATATTACTAAAATTTTTCTAAGATTTATATATATAGTATAATTTAGTTAAATATTTATATAAATAAAGCTTTATTTTAATATTACTATTTATTAATAATAGTATTATTATTATTATAATATATAAAGTAGATAAATAAAGTATTCAAAGTATATATATTTTATTAAGTTTTATTTAAAACTACTTAATAAATTTAAAAATAATTAATTTTATTTAATATACTCTATTAAATCCTTTTATTTAATTATACTATTTAAAAATATATTTAAAACTTAGAAATAATAATAATTAACTTTATAAATATAAAAATATATATAAATATATAAATATAAAAATATATAAATATATAAATATAGAAATATAGAAATATAGAAATATATAAATATATAAATATATAAATATATAAATATATAAATATATAAATATATAAATATATAAATATATAAATATATAAATATATAAATATATAAATATATAAATATATAAATATATAAATATATAAATATATAAATATATAAAT
Source organism: Colletotrichum brevisporum (assembly GCA_030770045.1). NCBI lineage: Eukaryota > Fungi > Ascomycota > Sordariomycetes > Glomerellales > Glomerellaceae > Colletotrichum > Colletotrichum brevisporum. Next base: position 1,114,444 of record JAUGSI010000002.1, read on the forward strand.
ATATAAATATATAAAATATAATTTAAAAGTTTATTATTTATAAATAAATAAAACTAATAAAATTATAATAAATTTAATACTACTTCTAAGCTACTTTAAAATTACTTTAAATACTCTATCCTAAATACCTCTTTTTTTCCTTAATTTTAAGCTACCTTTTTTTTTATACTAACTTTCTTTCTTTAAACTCTAAATACCTTTACTTAATAACTAAATAATACTTTTTTAAATCTATTTTAGTTTATTCCTAAAGTACTTTTTTATTTTAAAAATTAATTATAAAAGCTTTTTATAAGTTATTTTAGGTCTATACTACTCTTAAGATTAATAGGAACTATTAGTGCTTAATTCTAAAAGATAAGAAGTAATAGGGATACCTTAGCCCTTACTTAACTAATTCTAAAGGGGTTTGGAACTAGTTCCAGATAACTTCTAAATTACTTTAAAAAGTAGGATTTAAGCTCTGTAATAATAAAGATTAGGAAGGGGTTAAAAGATGTTAAAAAAGTAGTTTTTTAAATTGTATATTATTAGCTGTATTACGCTTTATATAGTTCTAAATTTAATGTACTTTTAAATTAATTTAAAAGTAATTAAAAAGTACTTAAAGGAATTATTTACTTAACTTTTTTATAGTAGTTTAATATTTACTTATAATAAAAATATTATACTATATAAATTTAATACTAAGGGTAGTAAAGATTTTATCCTATTAAAGAATTTTAAAGTTGTATTGCTTGTATTTAAAACTACTTTAAAAGTACTTTTAGAATAGAAGTAAAAGACTTACGTATTTATATATAAAAGCAGGTTAATATATCGACTACTCTAGTAATATAAAGCCTTATATAGTAACTCTATAATATTAGTATTAAAAGTAAAGAGGTTTTAGTTTTTTAAATTAATTTTAAAGTACTTTTAATTTAGTCTATAAAATACAGTATATCGTCGCTTATAATCTACCTAGTCTACTAGTTAAGGCTTACTTAAAAATATAAAAAAGTTAAAGTATATTTAGGAGTAATTTAAAAGTACTTTATTTATATTTTAGTATATTATAAAGAATATAGTAATTGCTTTATAACTAATAAAATAAAAGGCTTTGTATTTAATTTTAAAGTAATTTAAAAGAGCGGTCCTTATTAGTATAAGTTTTTATACTTTAATTAAAGTAAATAATATAGTATTGCACTATTTACTTAATATACTACTCCTAATTATATTACTAATTACTTAGTTTAGTAAGGTAGGACCTAAAGCTTTTTAAAATTAGTTTTAAAGTACTTTAGAAGTAGTATTACTTACTAATAATATTCTAGTAGTTTTAATTAATAGTTATACCTAGTAGACTATTACTATAGATATACTTCTAATAAACCTTATATTTAATATACTCTTAAAGTAGTTTAAAAATAATTTTATATATATATTTATATATACTATTAGATTCGTAGTTTAAAAAAACTAAAATTAATAGAATAACTAAAAGGTATTAAGTTTAAAAGTAGTTTTAAATTAAATTAAAACTACTTATACTTCCTAAAAGTTACTTTATACTAGGCCTAAATAACCTTAATATTCTAGAGCCTAGTTATATACTTATAATTTATATTAAGTTAAAACGTTTTAAAAGTACTTTACTTCTAAAACTCTACTTACTTTTTATAAAAATAAATACAAAAGTAATTTAAACTATTACTCTTAAAGAATTAAATATATTATATAATAAATTAAAAAGTTATTTAAAAGTAGTTCTAAAGGGTTCCTACTTAATAGTTATTATAGTATTAAGTATATTAATATTTATACTAAATACTTAATTTATTATAACTAGTAGGGTTCTAAAAAGCCTCTTACTTATAGATAATTAACTGTAAATAATTTAAATTTAAGAGGCTTTAGTAAATATTAAAAATTAATTTACTACTATATTTAGTATAAAGTTTAGCTAATTTATTTAACTAAAAAAAGTTATTTAAAAGTAATTTAAAAGCTATCCTAAAGTACTTTAAAAATTAAAACAACTTACTTAAACCTATTTATAGTTTATTAATCTTTTTTACTATATCTATAATCCCCTATATAATATATAAAGAAGTAGAAATAGGTAGAGGGGGGGGGTAGGTATAGAGACTATAAAAAGTTATAAAAATAACTGGAGTTACTTTTAAATTAATTAAAATAAAGTAGTTTTACTTTACTTTATAGTAAACTTATTAAATTTCTAAGGGGGTAAAGTATATTATATTTAAAAAACGTTTTAAAAGTACTTTTAGATTACTTTAAGACTTAATATATACTACAATAAAGGGTCTTTTAATAGTTATTTATAAATAAGTAATAGTTTTTCTAGGAAAAAGGGGGTAATAAAGCCCCTTTTAGAATCTTTTAAATAAGTTTTAAATAGCTTTAGAACTTAATAGAGGGGTAATTAATATAGTAGTTTTAATAACTAGCTTTAATTTAGCCCTAATAAATATAAAATACCTAGAGGTATAGCTCTTTAAAAATACCCTAAAAGCGGTTTAGAATTAATTCTAAGTAACTATAAAGTATTTATTTACTTAATACTATAAGACTTATATTTTATAGGTCTTAAGAGTAATATTATAAGTAAAACCCTTTTTAAAGTAGTTAAGCTATACTTAAGTCTAACTAAAAAAAAGTAAATAAAATTTAAAATTATTTTTAAAGTAGTTTAAAAGTTAAAATACTTAATAACCTTTTTTAATAATGTCCCTTTAAAAGTCTAAATATAAAAATTTATAATATTATTAATTATTTTAAAAGTAATTTAAAAGTAATTCTAAATTAATAGAGTTTAGTTATAATATAAATATACCTTCCCCCCTATACACTAGTATATTACTTGTATATAAACTATACTCTAAAGAAAAGTAGATATAGTTTATTTAAGTACTACTTTTTATTAATAGTTATATTAATTCTAAAATAAGTTAAAAGTGCTTTTAAAGTAATTTAGAACTAATATACTACTTTTTATAGTTATTTTAGGGTTTTAGGTAGTAATACCCTAATATTAATTATATAAAAAATACTTATTATACTAGTTTTAAGGTATTTAAGTATTATAAAGTAGTATATAACCTCTTTAGTTATTAAAAAGGTATTATTAATACTTTAGTATTAATTTTGCTTTACTTAAGTAGAAATAAGAATAGGGACTAAGGGGGTAGATTAAAATTAAGTATAGAATTTTTAAAATAATTTAAAAGTAGTTTAAAAGGGGCTTAGGAGCTTTTTATTTTAATTAAGGTTAAAGAGTTAGTAAGTTATTTAAATAGGTATTAGTAATAGGTAATTACTTTTTAAGCTTTATGGTCTAGTCTATCTTTAGGAAAAAGGGTAAACCCTATAGCTTATAGTTAAGAAAAAACCTCTTTATTTACTATTATTAAAAAGTACTTCTAGAAGGGTCTAGAATTAATTTAGGAAGTGGATATTATAGTCTTTATTTATTATAAAAAATAAAAAGTAAAAAGAGGGATAGTTTAATATTACCTAACTATAAGTAGCTAACCTTGTGGGTCCTTACTTAGTTAAGTGACTAGTAGGCCCGCTAGGCCTAATGCGGTAGGTTAGGTTAGGTAACCCCCCCCCCCTAATGGTCAGTTGAACACTGGTCTCTCACGGGCCACGGTCCTGAAGTCAAAATAGAGCCGGCTGCGGGGTCCGGCCAAGACGCGTCCGGAGCTTTGCACGCCCCCTCGGCTGGCCTTTGCTTTCAGGGATCGCCGGTCCTGGTGGGGCAGGGTGGCCACCTTCGCCCGGGGGACCAGCTGTGTAAACGGACGAAGTTTGTTTCGGCTTGGCTCTTGGTCAAGGGGGTGGTCCACCGTCGAGTTCCGCCGGGGAAAGCTTCGGAGCGGGGCATATCCCGGACTTGGACAACGGGGGCCAAACCTACCTTCGGTTGAAGGTACCTAGTTTTATCGGACACAGTCTTTGGTCAACTGAGACCGTTTTCCTAGTGACGGTCTGGATCAGCAACTCTCGCCTCGCGCATCGTCTCTGCCCGGCAAGCCCACCATGTCATCCAGCAGAAAGCCCATCCTCCCGGCCGCTTTCCTCTCATCGAAAGGCACAGTGACCACTGACACGGGTGACTGGACAACGAATCTCGCTCATTCCAGCCATCCCCAGACCTGGCCCAATCCGCGTGAGCTGCCGTCCTGCTATCCCCCTCCCGATTCGGGGTGGTGCGGGAGTTTGAGCAAGATACTTGCATCTCAGCGCGCTAGCGCCGCCGCCCCGCCCCGCCGTCTGATTCGCCCGCCCACCCATCGTGGTGAGCCTCCACGTCTCTATGTCTCTGTGTATCCCCGACATCAAGCATCCATGCCGTTGTTTATTACTGCTGCCAGAACGGCCAGCCGTCTCTATGAGAAGCTCTGTTGGAGCTCGGGCACGTCCATCTATCTACCTAGCTAGCTAGCTGTCCCTCGCTAAACCAAGCCCATCCCGGACCCCAAGAACGAACAATCACAAAAACTTGCTCAATTGGCGCCCTCCATTGGCTCACCTTCCCGTTGCAGTTCCCATGCTGCCCCAATGTCTTTCCCGTCCTCGATGTTCCTGCGGGCTATCCTACCCTGCGGCGTGAGCCTTGGCTGCGAAGTCCCTTTTTCCCTCTCCTCAGTATCTCTCGCCGGGACAGGGACGTGATGGAAATTGTGCCGCATACCCGCGAAGCGACGTCGTTCCATAGGCTCACTCACCTGTTCGTCTCGACCGGTCCTCCACGCCGTTTGCTGCTTTGCCTGCCCCCGGTGGCGTTCCGTGAGGGAGTTTTTCCTCTCCCCCAGTCCATCACACCCAAGAAAGCCGGGGGCTAGTTTGCCCGGCTAGTCTATCTGCCACGCGCAGCTACAGCTGACATCCTTGCCGTCTGCCTCCTTCTCTTTCTCTTGTCTCTTTCAGCCCTCCCCGGTGGTGAGGATAAGCTACTGCTTTAGAATGCGTCTGCATGGCTCAGCTGCGGGGAGGGGCGTGGGTGGAACACCATATGGGAGGAGATGAGAGTATATATAAACGGAGCAGCATTTCCATGTTTCCATCCTTACGACCCTCTTCACTCCTCTCTCCTGCGTCTTGGCAATAACCTCGAGATAATTCTCCCACGTCGATCAACACCGGACCCGCCGTACAGAGTTGAAAAGAAGTCACAGACCAACAGCAACAATGGCCCTCAAGACCCTCCTCGCCCTCGGCGCCGCCAACCTCGCCTCCGCCCACTTCGGCCTCACGTTCCCCGAGTGGCGCGCCGACACCCTCTCCAACACCAACACGACGGGCTACTCGCAGTGGCAATACCCTTGTACGCGCCTCTCTCTCATCCTCCCCTTTCCCTCTCGATTTTCCAGGCATCGAATCAGCATACTGACAACCCCCAGGCGCCGGCGTCCCCTACGGCACCGGCAACACCACCGACTGGCCCCTCGACGGCGGCGCCATCGAGCTCGACCTGCACCACGACTGGACCTACGTCTTCATCAACCTCGGCCTCGAGTCCGCCGCCGGCAACGTCACCACCCACAACATCACCCTCACCCCGCAGTTCTGGAACGCCACCGGCGCCGGCACCCTCTGCGTCAGCAAGCTCAACCTGACCACGCCTGCCCAGGAGGGCCAGAAGGGCAGCCTGCAGGTCGTCACCGTCGGCGACTCGGGCGCCGGCCTGTACAACGTGCGTCCTCGCCCCAGCTCTCCACTCCGAACGCTGCCATCACGGAGCCGGGAGTGCCTAGTATTGCGAGCACAACGCTGACTTGAATGGATAGTGCGCCGACATCCGCTTCACCGCCAACGCGACCGCCCCCACCTCCGACCAGTGCAAGACCGAGGGCGTCGAGGTGTACGTCGTCAAGGAGCAGAGCGCCAACGGCACCACCGCCGAGGAGGGCGGCAACGGCACCAACTCCACCGAGGGCGGCAGCGGCGGCGGCACCAGCGACGCCTCCGGCCGCGCCTCGCACGCCGTCGCGCTGACCTCCGTCGTCGGCCTGAGCATGGCCTTCGTCTTTGGCATGAGCTTGTAAGCGAGAGGATGAGAGGCCGGTCTCATCAAGCTAGGCCGAGGATGATTGCTTCACGGAGACGATGCCGGCATGAGACATGTGTTGTTTTCTGCCTTCTAATGTACATGAATGCTTCGATACCATGGAAGTTCCGCCTTCCCCCACCCCCCTGCCTTCACCTGCCCCCCTCGGAGGGGGGGATGCCAGATAAAACAATGATAAATAATGATGCTAGTAATATGTATGGTACTGTAGTCTGATGTGAGGACCCGTGACATGAAAAAGCAGCGCAAATGCATATATGCAACATGAGATCTGAGCCGCATAGGCTGGCAGCAGATAAAAGGAGAAAGAGCAAATGCAAACATATGTGATGAGAAAAATAAGGAAACATGCTCTTCCAACATCAGTGGTATCTCTCGCGGGGGTAAAAAACAAATCATCCAGCAGTCAGTCGCCCTTCTACATTCGAACAAGAAGAAAAAAAAAACAGCAGAGGTATTAAACCAAAGCAAACGTATCACGCACACAAATCTCATCGCTTCGCGGCGGCCGCCTGCTCCATGACGTACAGCTCCCTCATGACCCTCGCCATCGTGATCCGCTGGCTCGGCACGGGGATCAGCATGTCCGACACCAGCCTCTCGAGCCGGTCGCGCGGGTACAGCTTGTCCCTCGCCTGCGCCACCTCGCTCAGCCAGATGTACATCATGTCCACGGCCGAGCACGGCGGCTGCTGCCTGTGCTGGGCCCCCGGCGGCGGCGGCGGAGGGGGAGGCCGGTTCACGTCGGCGATCATCCAGTACAGCGGCCTGTCCCCGCCCGGCACGCGGGGCCCCTTGCGCGACCGCGCGTCGGGGAAGGGGATCTTGCCGAGCACGTACAGCATCGTCACGCCCAGCGCCCACACGTCCGACGGCGGGCCGCGGAGCTTCCGCCCGATGAACTCGGGCGGGATGTAGTACGGCGTGCCGCCGGTGGTCACGGGCCCGCCGGCGTGCGTCGAGAGGCCGAAGTCGCAGAGCACCGCGCCGCGCGAGGGCGAGTAGAGGATGTTGGCGGGCTTGATGTCGTTGTGCACGAGCGACTTGCTGTGCAGGTAGTGCAGCGCGCCGGCAACATCCCGCAGGATCGCCAGCGCGTCGGCCCTGCCCCCGAGGAACCCGTGGTCCGCGGCGCCGCGCCAGACGCCCTTGGCCGAGAGGTCCTTGGCGTCGACGTGCTCCATGTACAGCGACAGGTGCCGCGCGTCGCCGCCGTACAGCCGGACGATGGACTCGTGGCGCAGGTCGTCCTGGGACTGGTACTCGCGCAGCCACATGTCGGCCTGGCGGATGACGTTGCGCTCGTTGTTGTCCTGCGCGGCCTTGGACGCGGCGGCGGCGCCGGCTGCTGCCGCAGGATTGGAAGACCGCGTCTTCAAGACCTTGACGGTGACGATGCCGTCCGGCACGTTGGAGTGCTCGGCCGTGAAGACGGACGACAGCGCCGTGGAGGCGATCTGGTCGCGCTTGGTCACCGTGTACTCGTCGATCTCGCACCCGCCGGGGATCACGACCGTCTCCTCCTTGCGCATGTCGAGCAGCGCGTGGCCGCTGGCGGCCGCGAGCTCGCGGCCCTTGGCCTCCGTGGGGAGCGGGAAGACGAGCGGCGTGGCCTTGGGGCGGAGGAACATGATGACGCCGTCCTCCCTGTCCTCCTTCTTGACGACGGCCGCGTCGTCGTCCGCCGTCCGGGGTTTCTTGTCGGTCCGCGCCGCGTCGTCGGCGTCCTCCATGACGAAGGACCGCTTGCCCGAGGCGTTCAGCGCGTCCGCGCCCGCGCCCGCTTCCGCCTCGTCCTTGACGTCCGGGTCATCCTGCCTGAAGAAGGCGGGCCGCTTCTCGAGCACCCTGAAGTCGAGAACGGCGACGTCTCTAACGTTGATCCTCCACGTCCCCGGCGACAGGGCCTTGGGCGTGCCCGGGTTCACGGTCCAGCTGCTGCTGCCGGAGGCCGGGCCGTCGGATATCCTGGCCAGGGAGATGGGCACGTCGGAGCGGTTGAGCAGGATCTGGTTGTCGCTGGCCGGGTCGTAGTACAGCTCGCACCACAGCGGCGGGCGCGGGGCGGCGTCGGCGCCGTCCTCCTGCGGGCGCTCCGGGGGGATACGCACGGAGAACTTGATGTCGCGCGAGGTCTGGGTGACGGCGAGGACCTTGTGCTGGGGCTCCTGCTCGGAGGCGACCTCGGCGCGGAGGGCGAGCCACTGGCAGTTGTAGAAGTTGCCCGGGCTGACGGAGCGGCTCCGGGTGAGGGGCCGGACGAGGATGCGGATCCCCTGGCGGTGGTGGTGGTCCTCGACGCGGAGCTTGTCGAGGGGCACGGCGTCGGCCTGGGGGAGGTCGAAGGGCTCGTCGACGCGGATGCTGCGGAGGCGGGCGTCTATCTCGGACTGCGAGAAGGGCTCCGTCTTTTCCTCCGAGGGCGCCTCCGAGGGGACAACCCGACGGTCGCCCATGAGGGAGCGAGGGAGGAGGGAGGAGGAGGAGGAGGCGGGGGAGGGGAGGGATTCGCGACGGGATGGATGTCTGCCTAGCCGTCGTCGTGGTCCATGCGCGGCGCGATTGCGGATGCGGGTTGATGGGAAAGACTCAGAACGCTCCAGGCACAGTCACTCGGCGACAGAGACGGGACGGAGCGTGAAGAGTCGTGCTTGAACTGGCGGCTAAAGGTGGATAGTCTAGGTCCAGGGATTGATTGAAATTTCGAGCGAGGGGGGCGAGTTGCGTAAGTTGTCGTCTGTTCGGGGATGGTCCAGGCAGACGGAGTGAGTGAGGCAAGGCAGGGCAAGGGTTAAGGTGAGCGTTGGATAGCGTAAGCTTGAGCGCGGTGAGATTCGTTTCGCAGCGGCGAACGAGCTTCCGGCCTCCGGGTTATGGTTGTACAGGTATTCGGGGTTGTGTGTGTGAGAGGTGAAAGGGGGAGAGAAGAGAGAAGGAGACAAGACGATTCGAGGCACAGATGCAGGAACAGCACGGAATTAAGAGCCTCCAGGGCAAGCGGCCAGATGCAGACTGACTGAACGAAGACGAACAGTCGGAGTCGGGGGCAGGCAAGGCAGGCTGGAACCGAACGTCAGATGAACAGATGGACAGATGAGCTCCCCAAAGTCAACTGGAAATCAGCGACAACCTCCTAAGCCAGGCCAGTCCAGCACAGTCCCAGTGGTGGGGGAGGGGAACGGGGGTGATGGTATGGTGGGAGGGATCGGTTGGAACGGAGAAACGGTGTCAACGGGACTGAACGGGGAGGGACCTTGGGACCTTATGGGAGGGCCTGCTGATGAAGTCTCAGCCTCAAGTAGCTTATCGGCCGATACGCCGTGGAGAGGTAAGAGAGAAACTGACGGCGAGTCCTGACCAGCAGAGCTACTTTTCCGTCAGGCAGATTGCGACTGTGAGGTAGAGTGAGTTGCGGGTAGTCAGTCGGACCGCGCAACTGGTAGAGGGACTGAGGATGAGATGTCCCTAGCGGCTTTTGAGAGTGAGATGGATGTGTATGTAGGTATGAACAGATGAGAGTTGTGCTATGAACATCTGAGCATCTCAGAGGAAGAAAAAGAGTCACCGAACCCTGTGGAAGGACACGGGTGCCTTGGAGGGGACCAGAGAGGGGAAAACAGAAATGACGGGCTGAACGGGATGCTGCTCTGCTTCGCTGCTCTGCTGCAGAGCAGCCAGAGGGGAATAGCGTTGGAGCGAGGAGGCCGCTCTCATTCGAGATCTCGGGGCAGGGATGAGAGGAGGGTAAGACGGAGGGTTGGGTACCCTGCCGCACATCCTCCGCGTGGAGTGACTTGGATCAGGCAAGTGAGTACGATCTCATCCCTACATATCAAGAGAGAAGGCCGGGTTGGAAAGCAGTGCTGACCGCAGTCCAGCCACAGCGCCTCTCTCAACGGCCACACAGCCGAGTACCATACCTAGCATTAGAGGCGTCCAGCGTGCGTTCTAATGTTAGAGGGGCCAACGGCGAGAGGTAAGCGTCGTCGATTGGCATCAGTGATGGTGATCGATGGGCCGCAGTGCCCGCCGGGGCGGCTGACAGTTGGCTCTCAGCCTGACCTGGCGGGATTGAGCACACTCAGGAAGTCACTTGACTTTGGCTGTCTCAAATCTCTTCACGCGTTGAGGGGCCATGAGAGAAGAGTTGGAAACACAGAAACAGCGGACCGACGTGACTCGAACAGGTCGGACGCGGGTGTCCTTTTCAACAGAGACAGGTTACCGACATTTCATTGCTCATCGAGCGTCTCGTCTCGGGACGTTGCTGCGTGGATGAGTGGGTGTCGGGAAAGGGCGGAGGCGACGACGAACGGGTGGCTCGCGATGAATGGCGATGAGTCGTGAATGAGCCTCGATGAGTGAGAATGGGCAAGCCCAGGAGTGATTGGCTGACGAAGCGAGAATGCTGACTGAGCCGGTCTCTCGGATTTCCTTCATTCGTGGCCTGCTCCTCTACATTCCATTCCTTTTTTCGACTTTTGCTTTCACCGTCACCGTCACCGTCTCCTGAGGCTGTTTGCGTTGTGTAGCAGCAACAGCCCCGAAAACGAAGAGGCAAACACACAGGCACAGGGCAGGAAGGCACGCAGGAAGGCACGAAGGCAAGGGGGGGGAATGGGGGAAAGGGCAAAGCCTGAAAGTCCAACACCAGATAAAAATTGTCGTCTCGTGGCTTCCGTGGGTGGACACACTTTGACACTTGCCGCCCTAGCGCCACCCCCGATTGGCTGTGCCCAACGCCGCAATGCCATCCTGCAGCGCCCCTAAGCCCCCATTGGCTCGCTAGAGTGGCGGAGCCCGAGATTCCAGGGCTAGCCTGGGCCCCGTGTTCCGATTTCGTCGGTCCAGACAGGGATCTGGCGGCAACCTGCAGGGATGCTGCATGCGCTAGTGCTGACTAGTCCTACGGATTAGTGGGTCCTCCTTCGTCATTCGTCATTCTTTTGCCCATTCTCTTCCCACTTCACGTGACTTTTGGCGATGTTTTGGATCGGCCTGATGTTCGTCCGGCTCGTGCTTCACCACATTGCGTTCCGGCACCCCCCCGACCAAGTCGTTCCCGCACTCCTCAGTGTCTCCACGCCCTGGAACTGTCCATCACCATCACCATCGAGCCCAGCACTTTTTCGCGTTTCCTCGCTCTATCCACCGCACCGAACACCCCAAAACAAACCTCACAATGGACTTCCCTCGCGGTAGCAGCATCTAGATGCCTCTCATGTCGCCATCACCAGCCACAAGTATCAACAGTTTTCCAGCGAACCGAAGCCGCAGGCCTCACCTCGACCCCCTAACCCCCTCTCTCTCCCCTACGCCCTCGCCTTCGACCACCTAAACAGCCTCTCCTCTACTCTACTCGACTCTCTCTCGCCTGCCGACCCCCCGACTCCCGACTCCCGACTCTCGAGAACCCACTCCTTCTTCATCATACCGCCCCGGTAATATGGACGACGACCCGTGTCTAGCCTGGCCGTTCTGGAAGTTTGGGATGAAGAGAGATGACCTCTCCACCAAACTGCACGACCAATACAACACCATTCCGTCCAGCATCCAAGACCCCGACGCCTTCCACCACGATGTTTGCGAGCTCTCCCACCTCGCCGATACCGCCGAGGAGTTCCACCGCTTGATGGCCGACCGCAAGGAGCTTCGTCTGAATGAGCTCAACGCGTCGCTTGACCTCGCTGCAGTCGAGATCATCGCCAACCCCAAGCTCGTCGGCACCGCTCAGTGGTCCTACGCCCTGCAGCTGTTCCGCACCCGCTCCCTCGACTCCCTCGTCCGCCTCTTCTCGAGCTACCTCCCCGACGATTACTCCACCCGCCACCAGGGCTACTACACGGCCTCGTCGACGGGCTCTTCCTACAGCGACCGGTGCAGCATCCGCACCGCGAGCACCAACCTGAGCAGCCTCGACGACACCGACGGCCCTACCTTTTTTCACGACGACGATGACGACAAGCCTGTTATGACGCATGAACCCTTACACATCTCCACGTCCATCGCTTCCTCCACGGAGCTGCCCCCCTCCCCTCGCTCCATGACCATGCAGTCCGAGACCTCCGCGTCCTCCCCCATCGACGCGGACCACGACGACTACAACTTCCACAACCTCACCCCCGCCCGCACACTCTCCTTCTCCGGATCGGAGTCTGGCAGCTTCGCGGGGAGGCGGCTCCAGTGTCTCGACGACGAAGAGGAGGAAGACACCTCGCAGTCCGAAGACCCCGACTCCCTGGCGACGTCCGTCTCCGACCTCGAGAACCGCTCCACGCGCGAGTCCACCGTCGAGGAGGAGCAGCAGCACCAGCAGCGCGACTACTTCGCGACGTACTCGGAGAGTGCGGTCGAGGAAGACGACAACAGCGAGTGCGGCGATGAGTTTCCCACCACCCAATTACCCTTTGACCTATTTGACGACGACGTGATGGAGTCCTCCGAGACCCCCACGCCCAAGCCCGAGAAGACTTCGTCATGGTCTACATGCACGACGACGGCGGCGTCGTCCTATCTCGACTGCAAAACTTACTCTTCGCTTCGCTCGATACCCCAGTCTTCCTTTCGCGCTTCTTCTTACACCAAGATACCCAACCACCTTCGCCGTCGCGACGCCAGCCCGGCGAAGACCAGCAACAACGGCAGCAGTAACAGTAGTAGCAGTAGCAGTTTCATGATGAGTAGCAGGAGGAGTCCCGAGGAGGCGTCGAGCCGCATACAGAAACCGCAGCCCGACGCGATGCGCGGAGCGCGGTCCCTGGCGGCGAAAGGACGCAGTAGGAGGGGACTGGACTAGGAATGGTTGCTGCGTCGGCAGCGCCCAGCATCCGGAAGCAGTCGAACAGTTGCAGGACGGCCGCGGACCCGGCGTCGCTGTATATATGTTCATCAGCAAGTGTACATACCACTGTATCATGAGTTCTTATTATCCTTTACTTCCATCTTTGCAGCGTTGCCTTCCGTGTCTTTATATCGTTTGACTCTCCCGTCGTTTTCTGATGCTTACCCCATGCCCTGGTAATCAAGCGATCACTGGGTTTGTTGTTTCGCACGGGTGCTAACCAACATGACCGTTTTCCACATCAGCCTCTCTTTCGGTTCAAGAAACGTGGGCTCGATGGATGTTAATATTCTAGGATACAGTGATCTGGAGACGCGCAGCCTCGTCCCGTGGCCCGGAAAGTCCGCCGATTCACGTCCGATTCCGCACCGTTTTCCAAGATTCCCCCACCAAGACCGTATTCTCCGAAACGTGATCCCGTGATACGGTACCCCCCTTACCCCTCGGTGAGTGACCCCCCACGCGCGGCTGACAGGTGTCAGGTGGCTGGCTTGTATCCCGTCCCTGTTTCGGCGGTGTTCGAGTGACCTGGCCTGGACTTTTTGCCATTGTTGTCTCGCGAGAGAGGGGTTATGACGTCGGTGAGAAATCTACTTGAGCTGTCGCGTTTTTCTTTTTTTCCTGGACGGTTTGGTAAGTTACGGAGACGGTCATGTGGTCTCCTCTTCATCGGTAAGTCACGATGTTTGTTTTGTTTCTATTCTTGATGTTCACTTCAGGGCATTTGCCACTGGCGCAACGCTGCTTGGATACCTGCCCCGCGCCTCCATCACCAGCGTGCATGATGTGCAGTAGCTTGTACGATATCTGGATAGCAATGTTAGCCGAATGATGAAATCGACGAAATGCGCCATGAATCTATTTCGAACGGTATAGCAATCCCTCCTGTGATGTGACAAGTGTTGAACAGGTCTCGATCGCAGACACGACGGTTGCTTGTACGTCTCTCTCACACTCGCTCCATCTCGCCGCTCCAGACCTGCGCGAGGCTGTATAGAGCAAGCCTGTGAGCGTAGAGCAACTGGCGCGCGTTTCTGGAGGAGCATGGTCCACACCATCAAACAGCGCTGTGTTCCGGTGTCATACGAGGGCCGCCCCAGAGCGCGGCGAAAAGAAGCATTCACAATCGCGCTTCTGAAGCGACCCGCACCAGCGGCGTGCCGGAAGAGCTTGGAACTGACATGCTCCCCCACGCAACGCTGGGCTGCCAGACAGGACATATCGCGCCCCCCCCGGTGAGAGTGTCGCCTCTAGCTTGGATTGAATTCGTGCGCCCATAGAAGATAGGTGTATGAGGGTACGTTGCCACGAGGTCAGGCTCAGTAATGGTGGGTTGGTCGGCTGCCCAGGAAAGATTCCGAGTAGCTCGGCTCTCGGAGCGCTCGCAACACTCGGAACCCGTCAGTCAACCTGGACGCGGCCTCGGGAAGGGGGAGGACCCATCACTTCCCCGACCCAGGGCACAAATTCGGCCGGGTGAGGCGAACATCGGCGCTACTACCATGAATCTCGATAGCTTAAAAGCCAAACCGGCCATTCCAGGAAGAGAGGGAGGGTCGGCTCCGGGCGTCCGGTCTTTCCTTCTGGCCGTCATCCCAACCCTGCGGAGTGTCTGCAGGTCTCGGGCTGTCCCCGACGATGTAACCATGCAGGGCCGACCTGGGGGTTGAGTTAGCGAGCTAGCAAACGGGATGTCTGTTTTTAGTAGACCTGGAAGAGTTCCGAATACGGATGGCTTAACCAGAGCCCTGGGCTTTGGGCGTGTGGTGGCCCGGAATGGTGTTGGTGCAACTTGCTCTCTCGCTCGAGCTAGAGATATCATATTCTTGGCTTCAGGATGCTTAGATGACTTCGTAACCATGATCCGGCGTGGGACCCGAGTCTGGTTGATAATGGCGGGCTACCTAGGCTAGGTACGGGCTACTAATTGCCCCCCTATTAAACTCGTTCGTGAGCGGAATTTGAGATGACACGAACTCGGCAACATTGAAGTCATACCATGCCAGGATCTACTGGATTCGAACCATTATGTTTGATCAAGATAATAGAAGCATCGTGGCTGTGCATTTGCACGAAGCTTCGTTCTGGCATCTTGTTGCCCTTGGAAAGAAGATTTCACTATCCCCGACATCAACGGACGTCCGGAGGGGATACTCAAAATCAGAAGAGCTGCTATCGTGACTCCATCATAGTGTCCGGTTTCATTCGGACACAAAGTGGTGAGTACGTGGGTTGCTCTCCTGTAGTATGGCCGCAGTATGGACATAGCTCCCGTTGCACTGAAAGAACGCGAGTGCCGACAGGAGCATCCCGCCAGCGGTCAAGGTTAGCTCAATAATAAGCACAGAGATACGGAAGACATTCTCGCTTTGAGAGTTCGGCCTAGTATTGATTGGAGAACTATAATCGCCATCGATTGGTAATGCCTCCGTCAAGGACCAGAGCGCTGGTACATAACCTTCAGCTAGCGTCGTAGTTTAAACAAGCGGAGGGTGCACATGTCGCATTCGCAACAACCTGTCAGCAGGAAATCTACGACGTTTGGAAGGGATGGATGGGTGGTGGTCGGGGGTGACGCGACTCTAGAAAGCGCCCGTCCAGATAGACTATTTCAAGTTGCCGACTGGGCCTGCCACATACTTAGACTCATACATAGTATGGCAGGCTTCTTGATGCTCAGCCCTGTCTAACTCGCACTCGGCTCTTCGAAGCTCAAGCTTTGCCTCTTCACCAATCAGAAAGAAAGCCCAACACTCCGAGTGAACCTACCCGGCCTGGAAGCCGGGCTGTTGCCGTGGTCACCGGGTCGCCCCGATTTCTCGCAGGTACGATGACGTCCGAGCCACCACCGCCCCCCCCAGCGGCGGCGCGGCCTATTGATACCTATCTCCCCGTACGGTCAAAGCACCAGACAAACGTTGAGATGAGCTGCACCTATTTTCAACTTCACTCTGGATATGTTCCATCCACTCCCGCAAGCCTCGCGCTCGAGCGGCTGGATCATTCACGATCTGGATTTATCCAGCCAGAGTTACGTCAACTAGAGACTCACAAGTCATGTTCCTAGATGGCTTTCCACCATGTCTGACGATGAAGAGGGCTCGGCGACTGGGTCCTCTCTCGGAACTGGTATTCCGTCGGCAAGCCCTTCTGCTCGATTGGGATATACGCAGCGACAGACTTTGGGTGCACATGCCAAGGGGCTGCGTACGGATCTCCAGATGGCACAAGTTGAGCGTTCTTTGAAGTAGGAGTGACACCGGTATTGGCACACCTACCCATCTCGCACGTCTAAGCTTAGTAGCCGATGGGCACAGAAGCAAAGTTTTCAGAGCTCTGGAACTTCTGGATTGCCTCGGCAGGTACCTGGTGCAGCTCGTCAAGAACTTCCAGGACCGTTCGGAACACCAGAAACACTCGCCCAAGTTGGAACAAGCCCTTGGGCAGTCTACTATAAAGCCGACGGATTTCCTTCCGAACCCAACCTCGCGATCTGCAGACGCTATCCGCTGGGCTAGCCACCACCTCGAGCGTCAAAACCTTTACAAGCTTTACCCTTTTTCCCATTCATCCACCATGAAGTCTTACACACAACCCAGAGGCCAGGGCGTCGGCCGGTCGAAGCTCTTCCTCAACCCCGCGGCCCTGGGCGCCGAGGACCGCGCGGCGTCGAAGCCCGCGACCGCCGGGGACATCAACTCGGCCGGGGACAGGTCCAACTACACGACGCTCTGGCGCCGGCCGGACATCGGCAGCATGTACCGGAACACGAAGCACATCACCGCGCCGACGACGCAGCCGCTCATCGACTACTGCGGGCTGACCGACGAGAAGGTTGCCTCGCTGGAGGGGCCCGTCGAGGTGCTGGACATGTGCTGCGGCGCCGGGGTCGTTGCTGCCCATATTCATGCGATGCTCCGGAGGCAGGGGCGGGATGGGGATGGAATGGTTCGGATCACCTGCGCTGACTCGAGCGAGGCTCAGCTTGAGCACGTCCGGGGGAGGATCCAGGAGGAGAAGTGGGCGGATGCCAAGGCCGTTCACGCGGATATCGCTGTCACTCGTCTTTACGTGTAGGGTTTAAGTTGATGAGTCGATGCTTACGGCGACCAGAGCCTCCCTTTCGACTCGAACACGTTTGACTACATCATTACCGGCATGGCGCTCATGGTGGTTGCGGAGCCATACACTGGGCTCTCAGGTAAGCGTCCATGACATGCGTCCCTGGAGTACTCCAGGCTGACGAGCGAAACCTTCCAGAACTATACCGCGTCCTCAAGCCGGGCGGCCGCCTGAGCACCTCAAAATGGGCAGTCGAGGGCTGGGTAAAAGCCACCCGCGGGGCCGTCGCCGACCTGCGACTTCCAGGCCAGGAGAAGCCCGTCCCGTGGCCGCAGGAGTCTCACCACCTGACGAGGACGTGGTCCCCCGGCGCCTGGGACGATCCGTACTTCACATCTGCCATGTACAACGCCGCCGGGTTTGCCGACGTCGAGTCCATGGTCCTCACCAAGTGGATTCCCTTTGAGAGTCCGGAGCACTTCCGCACGGTGCTCGAGGGCTACGAGGTGGCCATCGTAGAGAGGTACTGGTCGAAAGAGCAGAAGGAGAAGCTGCGCCCGCTGCTGGCGCAGGCTATCCTCGACCACCTCCGTAAGGAACATGGCGGGGAGCCATTTACGATTGAGAGATCCGTTGTTCTTGCTAGTGGGATGAAGCCAATGGCCTGAGGAGGGAATGTGAAGCTTTATCAATGCGTCCGTAGAGCCGTGGAGAAATGAAAGCCGTCTCGTATCGACGATCGATTTTTTACTCTGTAGCCGAAGATTTGAGAGCAAATAGCTGCGTCTGATGACATGATGTGAATGTGGAATAACGGTCGACAGTAGCGGTCTCGAATCAAGGTGTAGATGAGTGTTTATGTCATAGCTGGAGCTTCTAATAATACTGTACACGGCTGCGATGAAGGCATCGTTTTTTGAAAAAAGCTTGGTTAAACAAAATGGATATCAAAATTCCGCTCCCTTCTTCACCACCGGCCCAAACCAAGGTGAATCAAATACCAACGAGTCCTGTCCATCCATGACCCGGAAAACGATTACAAAAGTCCCATGCTTGAGCGCCGTGCTTTAAATCCCTTTCCGAGTGCCATGTCCCGCATGAATTACCTAGGTAAATGTTCAAATCATCTCGTTGCCTTCGTAGACACAAGCTCAGTTGATGCCCAGCATGGACGACTTCCGCCGGTCGGCCGCGGCCTCGAGCTGCCGCCGGAAGGAGTCGAGCTCCATGGTGGCCCAGACGACCGAGATCCGGCCGCGGTCGAAGCGGTACATGCAGTGCTCGTGGAACGTGACGCCCTTGCCGTTGGGCCGGACGCCGGCGAACTCGGACACGGGCGTGCCGCTGATCTCGAGACGGGCCGCGACCTGCTGCGTCTCGTCGTCGACGAGGAGCTCCTGGATCTCGAAGTGCAGCCCGGCGATGGCCTCGTGGCTCAGCTCGATGCTGCGCGCGTAGTCCCCGATGGACAGCGGGCGGTCGTTGTGGCGCACGTGCGAGCTGCAGAAGCGTCGAAGGTCCTGCTCGGTGCCGCGGCGGTTGATGGCCGCGACGTAGTCCTGGTACAGCGCCCGCAGGTCGACAGGCTTGTCCGGCAAGGAGCGCGTGAGGAAGCGCGGCGTGACGGCGGCGGTGGGTTGCTGCGCGCGAATGCCGTCGTTGTCCTGCAGCGTGCGGATGCGCGCGATCTTGCCCCGGTCGTCGAACCAGACGAAACACTGCTCGTCGAACTCGAACGTCCTGCCGACGGGGTCGACGCCCATCATGGCGTCGGCGAGGGTCATGCGGTTGATGTAGCGCGCGGCGACGGCGCGGGCCTGCTTGTCGACGAGCATGGTGTCGATCTTGACGGAGAAGCCGGCGAGGCCGTCGGTGCGGGAGCGCAGGCGGTCGATGTGCTCTTCGCGCGTCTGCGAGTGGTTGTTGCGTGTGATATTGTCGGCGAGGTGATGGCCCATGGTGTCCCAGCGGCGGCCGTTGAGGCAGTCGACGTACTCGCGCAGGCGGGTGGCGATGTCGACCTGGATGCCATTCCCGTCGCCGTTGCGCGCTCGCCTGCGTGGGCTTGGGCTCTTACTCTTCTCTGGGCTCTTACTCTTCTCTGGGCTCTTGATCTGAGGTGGTGGCGTGAGAAAGGTCTCATGAGGGAAGCATGGAGCTTCAGACTCTTGCATTGTTACTGTCGTCATTTTGGTGGTTTAATGTGCGTGTGTAGTCTCCGTGATGAGTTGGATTGTGTTGCTTGAAGATACTTGGGAGTCAGGATAGGCGGTGAGAGTATAGGTCGCAGATTGTTGGGTTCAACATGTGAGCAAACAGGACTTTGGGGCATTCCAAGGACGGGGAATCGGGTCGCATAAGAGAGATCGGGCGGTTGAAGATACCGATGTACAATCAAACACCTAAACGGTATCACTTCCACATGACTACACCAAAAATAGGCTCGCGGAACACCGGGAGTGACATTTCGCACACTAACCAGCATCAACAGGCCACAATAGAAAGCCGGGGATTGTAGCCACGATCGGTCGCGAGAATGAGACGGACAATCGAACGCCCTTGCGCCACATGGGCTCGCGGGTGACGTACAAATCCCCGCAATTCCTGACATCATGAATGTCGCTCCCGGTGGCGTGGGGGAGTCAGATCCTCCTCATATTTTGCCAAGTTAATTGCTGGGTTAAGGAATAACGTGTGAAATAAGCGTAAAGCACTAACAGACGATCGAACACCACCTACAAGGTGGCCGCGCGGACCCTTCCCAACCAAGGAAATAATCCCCAGAATCAAATCACCTCAAATCACCGATCAGCCCAAAACAAGGAGAAAAAGCTCCGCCAGAACGAGTCCTCCGGCGCCGGATGTGCGACCCGCCACCACTGATTCATCCTGGCCCCGGGACCCCTGCGGATCCCTGAACCGGATCACCATCCCGCGGGCCCCGCATCATCTTCACACCAAACTGCTGCCAAACAGCACTAACAGCTGATGGGGTTGGGTCCGGGGTTCGTGTACGACGTCGGGGTCGGCCAGTACGGCTGGAACAGGATGCCCGGGTCCGTCGACTTGTACGCCCCGGGGAACGACACGCCGGCCGGGTTCGTGCCCCCGCCGCCGGAGAGCTTGACCTGCGCGCAAGCCACGTAGAACTGCGCCCCGCCCTCCGTCCCGGCGCCGTGCAGCGCCAGGTGCTCCACCCGGACGAGGTACTCCCCGGACGCCAGGCACGTCGGGATCTTGGTCGACAGCACCTGCGTGTCTGTGACATGTCGTCATTAGCAAGCAGATCGCTCCGTGAGAACTGATTCAGCCCTATCTCCACGCTTCACACAACCTCTCCACAAAAGACCGCATCTTTTGAAACCCGAAGTACCACCGTCCATCACCCGCCAAAGTTGACTTTTCACGACCCAGAAATATCTCCATAACATCCCCAGAAAATAACAGGGAAAGTGAAAAGAAGGAAACTCACTGAAAGACGCCCACTCCAGCCCGCTGCTAGTGATCGCCGGCCTCTCGTGGTAGATCTTGAACCACACCGCCCCGCTGCCGTCCCGGTATCTCATGGCGGACGACTACCTAGCTCATGTGCGTCGTCGACAACCATCGGCGAAATCAGGACAACCGCTGGTATGGCGAAGGGATCGTAGTAGCTGAGGTGGATTTACCTAGAAACAGAGTATTATTGCCTGTGGATTGAAGCCAAGAAAATCCGCGAAAAGGCCTGGCAATGGGGCAAGCAGCACAAACAGACACGCCACATTCGCCCAAAACACAGAGGGATTCAGACTGGGTTTGAGCGTGCCTCGATCGTTTTTGCGCGTAGGATCATTTGTTAAGTGCCTTGGTTCGTTAAATTCGAGTAGTCCTGGGGCCGTGAGTCTTCCAGCAATTCGAAGTGCACCAGAGGCGGACCGGGCGACGACCTCGTCGATGGTCACTACTTCAACCTCGGCACGGACTGCCGGACGGACGGTGCCGGCAAGGACCAGTCCATGCTGGTCAAGACCGGCAACGGCGACTATGCCCTGGTCGCCGTCTTCTTCAGCAGCGACGATTGCAACCCCGATACCATTATCGCCACAGTGGACGAGACATATGAGGCGAACGGGAAGGTGCCCGGGTGCTGGGAGGGAAAGTACGGCAGTTTTGACGTCTGGTCGGTTTGCGAGAATGATGCGTTGGACTGTTTGTGAGAATGATACGATGGACTGTTTGCGGGAGTGACGTGTTAGACTATGTTAACCAAACATGTGAGGTGGATTATAATTTGGGCTACGAGGCGTACTACGGGCACAAGTCGTGATCGCAGCTCGCAAAATCGATGCTGTGTTTCTACTAGGAAGTAATCTAGTTTTTTGACATCCGCCCAGCCAGAGCTAAATCAGCAGTCATTTGCAGAGAGAAATAGAAATGTCGTGCTGTCATTAATCAGTCACGATTCACTCTGCTTCTCGGGGGTGCAGGGAACAAAATACTGGTTAAATGATTATCCCCAACTCATCAAAGATTGAAATGGGAATACAAAAGCATCGAGAAGATCTACAAGGACTTATGACCAGTTGAAGCAAATGTTGTCAATTGGAGAACCAATGGTCAATATGAAAGACAAATATCAGATGTCAACTCAATGTTGGCGGTCCGCAGTCTGGCGCAGTTCTACAAAGCATCTTGGCTTCCATCGGAATAAGGTTAACCTTGCCGGCAGCCAAGACTGTGGAAACGCTTCCCCAGTCAGGGGCTGGGTATTTTTCCTCCAAGGGGCTAGTGTGTGACTACGATCGATCCACCGTTGCTTGACAGCCGGCGGGAGACAACCAGTTCGGACATTTCCGATGCAACGGCTGGATCATTGACGCAAATAAATGTTGTTTCCTTGTCAATTATGTATGCACCTGAGGAGGAACCTATTTTGTCCCGAGATCGGCGTTGAAGTCCGCTGTTCTGTCAGCTGTCATGGGATGATGATCTTTCAGAGGCAGCGTCTCCTCACCTCTACTGAATATGGAAGCACGCTTATCCAAAATCGAGAGAACTAGTACAGGGTTTCCTTGCAACGGAGGGACGCAAGCTTTACAAAAGGCTGGTAAAATTTCGTGGGAGATGACGCTTAACGTGCCGTATGGCCGGATGCATTTTGGACCCGTAGGGCTGAATCGTTCCCCCCGCGCGGTTATGTGTGTTCTCGCCTCATCCAGGGGCTCAAGCACGAGTCAACTCCCAGTGCCGCTACCCGCGGCATCCATGCTTGCGGGGCCATCTAGACGGAGTTGACATTGTCCAAGCACTGGATGATGGAAATCTCCGATGGGATGGCGCGTCCCATATTTGTAAGTCCGGATGAATTTGGTTGCGAGATCAACGGCACGCATATATAACCCTTCGTGACGTCGCTGGTCAAGGAAGAAGCAGCTCAACTAGCAGCACAGACAGCCTTCAAAGCAGACAACTCTCGTTCCTCTCTTTCAGTCTTTACCAACAATGGCCGCCCTCCTCTCCCTCGCCCTGCCCCTGCTGGCTCTGCCGGCCATTCAGGCGTGCCCGACCAAGAACCAGAACACGACCTGCGCTCCTGTCTCCGGCAACAAGACCATCGAGGCCTTCCAGCTGTACCCAGAGAACGCCGACTTTGACACGAAGCGCTGCGTCGCCTACTTCAGGTACAATCCTCATTGACTTCACAAACTCCCACCCAACTAACAATTCCCCCAAGCGTCCTCTACAACACCACCGTCGCGGCCTACGACCCCTACACTTCGACCGTCTCCACCATCGAGCTCCCCGGCCTCAGCCACGACTCCATCCTGCACTCCTCCGGCGTCCGCGTCGACCCCCTCGACCGCCTCTCCATCATCGTCGACGCCGGCGCCGCCTTCGACACCGCGGGCCAGGACATCGGCGGCGACAACATCCTCGTCAAGTACGACCTCGCCACGCGCCAGGTCCTCTGGCAGCGCAACCTGACCGAGGTCACCGGCGGCGTCTACGGCGGCTTCCAGGACACGGCCCACGGCCCCGACGGCACCACCTACGCCATCGGCACCTTCCCCAGCAGCATCATCCGCGTCAGCCCGGACGGCAAGGACGCCGTCGCCTGGTACCTCAAGACGCCCGCCGACCACACCGTCCACGGCCTCTCCGGCCTCGTGGCCGCGCCCGACGGCGCCTCGATCCTGGTCGCCGACAGCGCCGACGGCCAGCTGCACAAGTTCGACATCTCCAAGGAGCAGGGCGAGCCGGTGCGCGTGCCGCTCACCGGCGCCGAGACCATTGGCAAGGACCTCGACGGCGTGTCCATCCCCTCGCGCTACGACGGCAGGGTCATTCTCGTCAGCGACAACGTCGACGGCACCGTCGTCCTGCGCTCGGCCGACGCCAAGTGGGAGTCCGCCGAGGTTCTCGGCTCCATCCCCAACGGCTACCTCGCCGACGGCGGCTCGACCGTGGCCACGGTCCAGATCGGCGGCAGCGTCTACGTCGTCACCGAGTACTTTGGCGATGACAAGGTCGAGGGCACGCTTGCTGGCAACAGGACTGAGTGGCCTCTTGTCGACATCACCGCGGAGATCGACGCGCTTCTCGCTTGAGTCGATTCAGAAGACGAGCTCGCATACTCTGCAAAAGTGATCGGTCAATTCCCCTGTAGACCTTAATAGCTAGATCAAGCGCACACAATCAGTATCTAGTTGTGTTAATCAAAGTCCAGTACAACTACTTGACCACTATTGAACAGCTCTGCCGACCTGAGCTATGAGAATGTAGCGGGTATGACCTTGGCCCTTCTCATGACCTCAAAGACCGGGGCCCAGGCTTCCGAGGTGCTTCTCTCCTCTTGGAAGCCAGTAGCGTACACTTTGCTTACATCATACGGCCGGTCAAAATCAAACTCCGACATCATGATGTGCTCCCAGGTAGGCTTCTGCACAGGCCTGTCAGCGAAGCCGCGCAGCAGCCCGTACTTTCTCTCCATGGCCTCCCACACGCCCTTGTTCTCCCCGATGAACGTGCGCATCTCCACCGGGTCGTCCCGCTCGATCTTGACGCCCCTCAGCCCGAAAAAGGAGCAGACCACCGGCCACCTCTCGCTCCAGCTCGACGGCGCCGACGAGTCCGCCTCGTTGTAAGCCTCCCCCTTCGTCCGGCACCACGGCTCGGTCAGCGACACGTGCACGGCCTGTCTCGCGAGCACGGCGGCGCTCGAGCTGCTCCACAGAGCCCTCCAGCTCGCCTCCGTGCCAGGGAACGGACACTCCGCCCCCGCGCCGAACATCTCGCGCCAGAGGCTGCAGAAGACGCCGATGCTGCCCGCCAGGTTATAAGCGTTGTACGTGGGCGTGAACCCGATGACGATGTCGGGCCGCGTCTCGCACCAGCCCCAGCTCCTGCCGCGGGAGAACGACTCGAGCCAGTCCAGCTGCGCGTAGTAGAAAATCCCGTCCCGGAGGGGCCGGGGCAGCGCCGGCATGGACTCTCTGTAGGGCGGCGTGAAGCCGTCTCGGGGTCGGTCGTCCATGAGGTGCAGGCCGTAGTACCTCCCGCCGTGCTGCAGGACGACGAACTCCAGCGCGGGGGCGAGGGCGTCGAGTGCAGTGATGGCGTTCCGTAGCAGGGTCTCGTTCTCTCTGACCTCCTCTGAGGGGTCCGGGTTCGCTCTGAAAGCTGCGTCTCTTCATATGAGCGGCGCCGAGCGAAAGATGTATAAACGCCTTGGGAGACCCACCCAGGAAGTACGCATGAGTGACGTTGACAATGTCCGGGGCCTATCTGCTCATCGCCAACGATATCTCCTCCACGGTCGAGTTGAGGAGGTCTATGCCGGACATGATGTTGAGCCTCCCGTCGTCTGACCACGCGGCCTCGTCTCGGGGGATGGTTCGGTTGAATAACGCGTGGACGTGGACGGGTAGCCCCCGAGCATCTCGTTCACGAAAGCCCAGCCAGAGACGCCGCTGGCGCCAAAGACGATGGCTGACTTTGGAGACATTGGTGCGGTGCGGAGCGCAAAATGGTGATGTCAGTAGACCTTGGGCGGTGAGCGATTGTGGGTAGGAACGAGGGCCTTTAACACGACTGCGTCTGAGTTGCTCGTGAGTTCCCCCCCCCCCCCCTTTGCGACTTGGAGTCCTTCGGCGTCGGCGTTGCTTGGGTTGCCGTCGATTGCTTGGCAAGGTTCGCGCGCGCGCGCGCTAGATGGCCATGCCCAAGTCAATGGGCTTGGCGGTTCGTGAAGGAAACAAGTCGTGTCGCTCTCTTGGCCGCGTCATCTAGTCCATTTCAATCAGCATCCGAAGCCCTTTGCACCGATCGGTAGCAAAAAGGTAGTCGCAGGAAGCTCGGCGGTGTGATCCACACAAATTACGATTCCTAAGCATATTACCAGGTCCTCCGGCCGGCGTAGCGGGAAACCATCTCCTCCCGTCCGCGATCGACAGGTTTGATTCCTGAAACGCCCCTTTCAACTGCCGTGAGGTGTTGCGGGGCTCCGCACGGAGCTCGGTGACGACGGGTGACCGAGAGCTTTGGCAAAAAAAGAGGATGGTCGACTTCGTGTCCGTTTGTAAGCGGCCTCGGCGCAGATGCTGCCGTCCCAAGCTTTCTCCCGCCAACGACGCTCATGAACCCGTACCGTACCTTGAGCAGTTGTCGTTCGTCAGAAATCGGCCTCGGTAGGCACAACCGCGCGGAAACATGGGCGTCGCACGGGCGGTTGTCGCATACCGGGAAACCGGCGGTTCGCCGGTGCCGCCCCCTCGGCGCGCTCTCGGCTGCCAAAGCCTCTCCGTAAGTCTGGCTCTCCACCTCTCCCATGCATACGATCGTCTGACCAATGGCATGATTCGTCAAGTTGGTTCACATCTAAGGCTAGGTAAATGGAGCACGTCGAGTACAATCCAACTCGGGATGAAGTGAAAAGTAGATCAGACTATAATACAAACCGTCCACTCGCCTCGCCTGGGACCAACCTCTCACCCAGTCTTGAGTCACCCAGCTTTGACCAGTCTTCTCTTCCCCGGAAGCATCCCATCGTCAACCATGACAGCACCCCAAGGACCGCCGCAAAACGCCCCCACGGTCCCCGTCGCCGACAACCCAACACCCTCTCTCCCGATCTACCGCTCCAACACCATCGTCGACGGCGTCCTCCGCCACCCGCCAGCCGGCATCAAAGCCGTCATCGTAGGCGGCGGCGTCGCAGGCCTCTTCGCGGCCTTGGAATGCTGGCGCAAGGGAATCGAAGTCGTGGTCCTGGAAAAGGCCCCCCAAGCCTCCCAATTTGGTACCCCCTTTTCATCACCACCACCCCCCCCCCCCCCCCCCATGATATCCCGACAACTAATCCCCTCCCCAGGCGACGTGATGGGCATCGGCCCCTCCGGCCTGTCGACCCTCGCAAGCTATCCCTCCATGCTGCAGGCCTACGACGCCATCGCCCACGCGGCGCACTTCGCCTTCTACCGCGACACGGGCGCCAGCATCGCGCCGCACGTCGAGTACGAGTACAACCAGCAGGGCGTGGCCCAGCACGCCGCGTTCCCGCTGTACGTCAAATCCATCGTCCGCCGGTCGCAGTTTGCCGAAATCCTCGCCGCGCAGTGCTCCCGCCTCGGCATCCCGATCCACTACGGCGTCGCAGCCACGTCCTACGAGGAAGACGGCGCCCTCGGCCTCGCGGCGGCCGTCGCGGACGACGGGCGGCGCTTCACGGGCGACGTCTTCCTCGCGGCGGACGGCATCGGGACGAAATCCCACGCCGTCGTCCTCGGCCACCCGACGCGCGCGAACAGCACCGGCTTCGTGATGCACCGCGCCGTCGTCCCCTCGCCCCTGCTATCCCACCACCCCATCGTGCGGAAAGTCGCCTCGGGCGAGACGAGCCCCGAGGTGCGCTTCTACATCGGCGACGCGCGGGGCCGGCAGCCCTGCGCCGTCACGATCCTGCCCGAGGCGGTCTGCTACATCGCCTGCGTCAAGGACGACGGCACCGGCGCCGAGTCCTGGTCCAACCGCGGCACGGGCGCCGAGACGCTCGCCCAGCTCGAGGGCGCGGACGGGATCCACCCGCTGATCGTCGACGGCTTCAAGGCCGTGGCGTCGGAGAAGGTCGTGCTGAAGTGGCTCATGGCCATGCGCGACCCGCAGCCGAGGTGGGTGTCCCGGGGAGGCCGCGTCGCGCAGGTCGGCGACAGCGCGCACAGCTTCCTCCCGTCGTCTGGCAACGGGGCCAACACGGCCCTGGAGAGCGCGATCACCGTCGCCGAGTGTCTGCGGCTGGGGGCCAAGGAGGGCGTGAGTGTGGCCACGCGGGTGTACGAGCTTCTGAGGTTGGTCCATCGTACCCGGTTCCTAGCTTTTGACTGACTCTCCAAAAAAAAACAAAAGGTACCAGAGGGCCTCCGTGATCCAAAAGACGGGCTTCCAGAACCGGCAGCAGATCGTAGCACAGCCTGAGAAGGGCGACATCTTCGCTCAGGGGAAGTGGCTCTGGGCACACAAGCCGGAGGTCTACGCGAGGGAAAACTTCGTCCGTGCTAGGGCGCACATTGAGCACGGCAGTCCCTTCGAAAACACGAACCTGCCCCCGGGACACAAGTTCCAGGACTGGACGATCGCGGAGGAAATGGCCAAGGAAAAGGCCGGGGTGTACGTCCAGGACCTCAAGACCAACGGAGACTGGGGTAATTTTTGAGGTTGAACAGGAGGGAGTCATAGTCTCTCCAATGTGTGTTATAGAGACTGGCAGAATATACAGACCTTGTGATCTGATGGTGCAGAGCAGACACGTTGATGACGAAATAGGGATCGTCGAATGAAGTTGCTTTACGCTCAAAGTTGCCAAGCGCGGCTGCACGGTCTCCGACAAGCCATGGTGGGACGCCGAGAAACAGCGTGGTGTAGATCCGACCAAGCCCGGCCCCAGTCCGTGGGCTCGGGCTCCTGACCCATGGTGGTGGTATCAAAGATATTAACTTCACATCAAATGCGAATCGAGCAGTGATCATCACGAACAAGAACACGTTAAATCTGATGCATCAAGTTTATTTACCCCATCAATCATGCCCAATACATAAACAACTGGGACCCAAAGTCTACGGACTAAAGGGATGAAGTCTCAAAATATCATGAAGGAAAAGTCGCGCTCGCTAGGCAGTGATGCAGGAATCTCAACTCCTCGATGTGTGACAAATATGAGCGAGCAGCGCTTTGGCCGGCACAAGAGTCCAACAGAACGTCTTCTCGTGTCCTCAAGCTGCCTTCAGTGCCTTTCGGCGAAGATCTGCCACTTGGGTTGGCGCGCTTAACCACTGGCTCCGTTGTAGGCAACCAGGTTGGGGCTGCTGCGGAGGTTGCCGGTGATTCTGCTGGGGGTGGCGAGTGCCTTGATGCGAGCGACGATGGAGGCCGGAGTGCTCAGGCCCTCGACGGACTGAATGTAGTTGACCAGGCCGGCAACATGGGGCGAGGCCATGGAAGTGCCGGAGATGCTGTTGGTGGCGGTGGTGGAGCCAATCCAGGTGGACAGAATGGCGCTGCCAGGGGCGAAGAGGTCGAGGACGGGGCCGTAGTTGGAGTATGAGGCAATGGCCCACGCGCTGGTGATGGCACCGACGGTGACGGCGTTGGGAGCGTTGGCAGGGGAGACGTTGGCGGCGTTCTGGGCCTCGTTACCGGCAGCGACAACAGTAACGACACCGGCGCTGTAGGCAGAGTTGATGGCGGTGGTCCAAGCAGTGGACGAGGGGCCGCCGAGGGACATGTTGATGACGGACTTGGCCTGGCGGCTCTTGCTGGTGATGTCGTTGACAGCCCAGTTGTAACCAGCGAGAATGACCGAGGTGGAAGCAGAGTTTCCGACGAAGACCTTCACGGAGATCAGAGAGGCCTTCTTGGCAACACCGTACGTGTTAGAGCCGATGGTGCCGGCGACGTGGGTGCCGTGACCCAGAGTGTCGACGTGCTGTCCGCCGGCGGCGTTGTAGCCGAGAGTAGCACGGCCGCCAAAGTTGGTGTGAGCCGTGTTGATGCCGGAGTCGACGACGTAGGCGAAGGTGCCCGTGCCGGCAGCGTCGTTGTAGACGTACGAGGTAGAGCCCGAGGTGCGGTGGGAAATAGCACCCAGGCCCCGGGGTGCGCCAGTCTGGGTCACAATGGCAAAGAGTTCCCAGATCTCATCAATCTCAACGGCAGCGACCTGGTGGGGTGTTAGAGTTGACAATGCACTAGTGGTGGAAAAGGGCTTACCTCGGGGCTGGCCTTGATCTCTTCGATGGTTGCGTCATCAAAGGTTCCGGCGTAGCCGTGGAACTCGTTGATGGAGTAGGTTCGCTCGGTACCAGGGAACTGGCGCTTGTCGAGGCTGCGGGCGTGGAACGAGTTGACTCAGCTCAAGTGAGCGGCCTCATCGACGTCAGGGTTGAGCGTGATGATCCACTTGTGCTTCGCACTTGAGCGGGTGCTCTCGACGTTGTACTCCCCGCGCTTCTGCGTGGGAGCAGCGAGGCCGCAGGCAGCTGCTGCGAGCAGGGCAAAGAGTTTGAAGCCGACCATTTTGAAGAGGAATTGACCGAGATACTGGAGCTGGGATGTGATTACCAAAGAAGATGTGAGTGGCGAGTGAAGAGAAAATCGAACATCGTGGGTTGCCGTTGAACTTTATATACCTTTTTCATGGTCTCCAAGTCGTTCACGGACGTCGACGGTCGAGGTCTCTCTCATGGGTCTAACGGCAGCATTCTTTCTGGCATCTTTGGAGAAGGAGGGTTACTTGCGCGAGGTTGGGGGCAGTTACTTTGGCAGGGTCCTGGCCAGGCTCAACGATGCGTTGACCTTGGATATGCGGCCGAGAGAACATGCTAGTCGCAATGAGCGAGACAAATCGATAAGACGATTCAAAAGGGGAAGGAGAGTACAAATGGCGCCATGTGGCGACATAAATCGATCATCCAGGAAAGCTTGTGCGACGGCTTCGAAAAGAGGAAGCTGATTGACAGCAACGTCGACGACGCAGTCGATGGCGCGAAGATGGAGGTCTGCAAGACCAGACTTGGCAATGCAACGGAGCTATCAGATGGCCGCACTTGAGGTCGGCGTTGAGCCATAGAAGAAGGTCGCCGGCCGCTCAGGAGACTGCACTGTGACAATGTGACCTGCAACTTGCAGCCACGCAGTTGTAATAATGCGAGTCGGAGGAGGAAATGCTTGTTTGGCCCGATATTGGAACGGGAAGTGGACGTCGCGATAGATCTCCCTGAGCTTGTGATGCAAGGTTGCCACTTGGAGACGGACCCTTGCCGGAGCCTAGCGCGAAGAAGATTCGAAGCTCTTACAGCCAACAACCAATGAGAAACGATAATGGACATGGTATCGAACGTCAGCCGTCGGTCTTGAAAACCACTGCCGCTGGGGCAACGGCAATACCAAGGCTGGATTATGCATAAAGCGAAGGGTCCGCTGGCTGTCCGCTTTGATTTTGTCGGGATCCTTGTCAAGCAGCCGGCGGCCGAGAATCCTTGGACAGCAGGACAGCAGGTGATGTGTTGTTGAGCTGCCTCGACGCTGTGGGCCTTGATGATAGCATCAATAAGCGCCCCCACCCCGGAGAGATCTCGCAGTTCCCTGCGGGCTTCAAGGCCCCCATGGCGGACGACGTTCGTGCGCCAGCAAGGCGCGTCTGGTGGTCGTGCAATGTAGCACACGATACTGGGGGCGAAAGGCGGCTCAGAGTTCTGAGGATGGGGATGGTTGATCCTCGCGTCCAAATGCGATGTAACCCCATGGGAGACATCTCGCCTTCCCCATTCGGAGATAGGCCGCGGCGCGTGGCATTGAGCGATCGACGAGGGGTGACATGTCGTGGGGATTGAGGGAGGGGCCAGGTCGGGCTAGACCCAGCAGTCGATGGTGAAGACCAGGCTCATGATGGCGATTCAGTCGTGATGGATGCCGAAGATGACCAAATAGCTGCGATGTGACACAAATCTGTAGTTCGTAGGAGAGGGAGGTTTATCTGCCTCGAGTACGGGGGTCGTTGCAGTTAGGGAGAGAGCATACTGCCAGACTCGAGCGTCACGCTGAGAGAAGGAAGTCAGCCGGGGCTATGATCTGAAGGAAGCAGCAGGGATGCGCGGTGCCGTGAGGTGACGCAAAGCTACATACCGCGATAACAGCGAGTGTCTGCCGGATAGCCGTGACCGACCATGTTCTAGGTATTCCGGTGTTGTTTGTGGGAGGGTTCGAAGCAAGGAAATTGCTGGTGAGGTTGGCAACGGCAAGTTTGTTCAGCTGGTTGGAAGAGATGAACCGGTCGAGCTCATGCGGAGGAGAGAATGAGGAAGTAGCGCCGGAGATCCCTAATTGCACGCAGCACCCGGTGCAGCTTCCTTCTCAGTGTTCTTCCTGCAGTGCGGCGTCGTCGTCGACCCTCGCCCCACTTGCAGTCTACCTACGATAAGCCTATTGGACCACAGGTGATCTCGGCGGGCAGGGGCAGTCGGTGCCTTGGGGTAGGTACCTAGTTGGGTAGGTAGCTGGGTAGGTAGGTTGGTAGGTACCGAGTACTTACTTGGCTACTTCAGACTTTCGCTCTCGGAAAGTGCTCTCAGGTTGACTGCTTCAATCTCGCAAGTCACTAGTTGGTTCAATCTATTGGTGCCCAGAACACTAGGGTATGCGCACATATCCGTAATCCGAGGTCTATTCTTTCACTTCCCAGTGGACGATACGGGACTTGAAGCCCCTGGTTCCTGACCATGATTCCTGACGAGGAACTGTCTGTACAATACAGAGCCAGCAGCCACTGCTGCGAACCGTCGGATAGGGTTGCCCGAGACCCTGCACTCGCGTGCTGATGGCTTCAGTTGTGCGGCCACACTTCCTGCTGTTCTGATACGGGATGATGACGCTAAATAAGAACGACGAGCTGCCACCACGTCCGGGATCAGACAAATCGAATTTAGAATCAGATGATGAACAAAATTTTCCATACAAGACCTTCAACAGGTCCCTCGCCGATGGGGGCCCTTTCCTCACGAGGACGTGAGTTGTCTCTGTGCTAGGTACCTAGCTACCTGTCTAGGTACTTACTCCAAGACTCGCTCGCTTGATTTACGCCTCCCTCGGCAAGTGGGGGCCACGGGGCGTACCTAGCCTGACCGGAGCGCTTCGTGGTCTGAGCTTTTAGGCTTGGGCCGATAGCGTGATAAGAAAGTGGGGCGTTGCTGCTCGATCGCAGCTGACGCGATGGGAATGGCACCAATCAGAGGCAGGCCGATTCCAACCCCCTGACGGCCTCGAGCAGTGCATCCTTACTACCTTCCCCCAACGATCTGCATCACAAGTGAACTTCACTTCAACACAATCACCACTACCTGTCCGTCCAGCTTTCCAATGAGACAATAAGGAATCAAACCTACGAGGTGCTTCAGACCTCGCATTAACCCGATATCCTCTCCGGAAGCACTATCCGCAGTCTATTACAGTCCTTCCAGATCGGTCATGTCTTGCAGCTAAGTAATGCGCGCAGCCTTGTATTGAGGGGGCGCCTATTTGGAACCGGCGGCACGACCAGGTCTCGTCACTCAGATTCTTGCATAGCTACCCTTGTAATTCGCTCGACGCGGCATTTGGCCATATCACATCTGCAGCTTGGCGAGGCCCGCGCCGCCGCTGAGATCCCGCCGAGCGTGGGGTGAACGCGGAGAGGCCTGGCACTGGCAGGGGTAGGCCTCACTCTTCTCCGACCGACGACTCCGACAAGAAGCACATCATTCAGCTGCCATCGATCGCAACTTCCCTCGCCTTGCCAGTTCTTGTCCTGCAGCAAAGCCAAGATATGCACATGCTCGACTTCTATCCGTACATCCTGCGCTTTTTCAATAGTTCACGCGGCAACAATGGGTGCCTTGCCGGAATAGCTAAGTCTCACGAGTTGTGCCTGGTCCAGCTTCTTACCACAACACCATCTCTCATTCGCCATAGTCTCGCCCAGCATCACTCGGCACAGCACAGCTATCTGTCCAATGCCATCACCCCACGATGCATTCACATTCTCAAAGAAGGAGGTGGCTATCAAGGTGCGGCTCTACAGCTTGTAAGCACCTGCAAAAGACCGAGCCACTACGCTTCTGGAAGGTCGCTCTGCAGGGTGACAAACGCCCATTCGGTGCCCATGACGCGTTTCTCTCCGAAGATTGGGACATCCTTGGAAGAGGTTGCTCCAGCCTCGGCGCCTGCCAACCAAACCCCCGAACCTGTAGCTCCAGGAACATTCGGCATTCGTCTATTCAAAAAGCTTGGCTTTCCTGTACTCTGCGATCCTAGACACGTCCGCCATGCCGCTGCCAGGTCCTCCTGCCAAGACGTTCCCCTGAACGCCTTCGTTATTCACCTTCCCTTCACGACATCTGCTCGGACATGCCGCTGCCAGCCGCGAGTAGCCATCGGACATGTATCACATTTCAAGACCTTTAGACTTGGCAGAGAGGTCTTACAGTCAGGACTCAGCTGTATGAGTCCAATGCCTGGGCGGCCTCATTACGGATATTGTCACTTCGCGGTTGCACGATCCCTGAATTCCGTGGTCTCACAGCCCGCCGACGATTCCGGAGATATGATCCAATGGAGACTGTTCGCACGTTGCCGAGACATCTACGAACGCCACAGCAGTGCCCAGATCTATGGACCTGAATCACGGTTGCGGCAACAGCCCGGATCCAGATCCGGCAGCATCGTGCCACCTCCAAGTCGAGCATCTTCGTTCCGTGCGACGTTACAATGATAGCCACGCCGGAGGCGCCCCGTTGACGAAGCCTCGGCATCTGGTCCTTCAGGCGAGTATTCGACGCGCCAATGGCGTTTGTTTCTCTCGGCGTTGGAGACGGCGTGGGATCCCTCTCCAGCAAACGCCCATCGGGATTCACTCACCCCTGCATTAGAGGTACTTGCACTCATGAGGACTTTTTGGATAACTCAGGTGTCATACAGTATTGCTCTCTCCAAGATACCACCCGCGCATTCTCTCTTCTCGATTTCACCATCCGGCTCTTCGGAGCTCCTCCCGCTGCTGCCGCCGCCGCCGTCTGCGTTGACGCCTACGCTCCTCCTCGTCCGCGTCCTCGGAGTCTGATGCGTTTGAGTTGTTCTCCCCCTGGCAATCCCGGCACAATGCTTCTGTTTGGAAAACACCTCCGCGCCAGATGCGAGGCGTGATGTTCCTCCCGCATTCTGCCCCGATCTCGTTTGCTGCGTCGCAGGGCTCCATCATCCAGAGCGCATCCAGATGCCCGCAGACGAAGTTGCCCGTCCCGGCGAACATGCGACACATTTTGCCGTGGTCGTTACTGTCGCGCTGTTAGACTGACTGTTGGCTAGGATTGTTGTGTTCCGATATTGTAGGACACCGCTCATTGGAGCGAAGTTCGCAAGCTCTAGTCCCTGGATCTCGAGCCTCGTTTTATACGACAGAGCTTGATCGTTGACTCGACAGTATTTAACGGTCACTCATTCACCACACGCCGCGGCACAGACATGCGCGCGAACTCACGTGTCCGAGCTGAAGGATTCGCAGCTGACGGCCCATCTGCCTGGCGCCCCTGACCAGTGCCATTTTGGTGTTTAGCGCGCCGGCGGAGAAACCAAGCGCAGGGGAACCCACTATTTCCGGCGCCGTTTCGGGGGTGGAGAAGCCCCCTTTCGGTGCGGAGCGGAGCTCACTAGGGACGTCGTCCCACACAAGTCCGCAAGTCTGCGGCTGACAACTCCGCACAGCCAACAGACCGCAAAGAATCCTGCGTTGGTTTTGGACTGTACAAGAAGAAGGGCTGCGATTGGCATGGAACTCCATTTTACTCGTGTCTATACTTTCAAGCTCAACCTTTTCAGCCACCGCGTCATTCATCAGCAAGAGAGAAATTCTACCGGCGTAAAAACGATTAAGCTCAATCGACAAGCGTGTCAACTATCCACGAAACCAAACCCAGTCCCAAGGCAGCAACTCCAGCCACTAGAAACTCGAACCCTAATGACAGCCTCCAAGAACCTTACAGTCCTCATCACCGGCTGCTCCCCGGGAGGCATGGGGGCGGCCCTCGCGACCACTCTCCACGAGGCAGGACACGTTGTCTACGCCACGGCCCGCAACCCTTCGAAGCTCGCCACCCTCTCGCAGAGAGGCATACGCACCGTGCCATTGGAAGTCACATCCTCCACCTCCATCGCCTCCGCCGTCGCCGCAGTGACCTCCTCGCTGCCCGAGGGACGAGGCCTCGACATGCTCGTCAACAACGCAGCAGGCAGCTACTCGATGCCCATCGCCGACGCCTCCCTCGACGCAGCGCGCGCGCTCTTCGACGTCAACGTCTGGGCCCACGTCGCCGTCTCCCAGGCCTTCCTCCCGCTGCTCCTCAGGTCCAGCGCCTCCCCGCCAGGCTGCCGCGCCACGATCGTGAACCACACGTCCGTCGGCTCCCTGGCGGCCCTGCCCTTCCAGGGCGTCTACAACGCCTCCAAGGCCGCGCTGGCGATGCTGTCGGAGACGATGCGGCTCGAGCTCGCGCCGTTCGGCGTCGGCGTCGTGGACCTCAAGACGGCGGGCGTGAGCACCAACATCGTCGCCAACAGCAGCTTCAACGCCGGCGGGCAGAGGCTGCCCGAGGGGTCGATATACGAGCCTGCCAGAGAGGCCGTGGAGAAGGCGATGAGCCAGGAGGACCTGACGGCGGGGAAGACCATGCCCGCGGAGAGGTGGGCGGAGGAGGTGGTGCGGCTGTTGACGGGAAAGGCGGCGCCGCCGGCGGTGATTTGGAAGGGCGAGGGCGCTGTCATGGCGCGCGGCGCGCTGATGATGCCTTGCAATATCATGGAGGGGTTTTTGAAGAAGATGACTGGGTTGGATGTCGTGGAGGGGATTATTCGGGAGGCGAGGGGCTGATGACGGTTTGAGTTGGGCGGATGCACGTGGACCGGAGCGTGGTTGTGGATCGATTACCACGTTGACAAAGAGAAATGCCGATGTAAACCCTGAAATTATAGTTTAAACTGGTCTGATTATGGGCATTCTCCTTTCTCTGATATACCAAATGCGAGTTCTGCCTCAAGCCACACGTCATGTGACCTGCGCCGTTTCTGTCTGCAAGGTGCCTCTATCAGGATCGTTTCGTGTACTACCTAGTTGTCTTCCGTAAGGAGCAAGTAAACCAGAAACGTTTTGTCCGAAGATGACTCCCTTGCAAGTCGAGTTTGGAAGGAAAATAGCAATCTCTTACCCATAAGCTCCAGCCTTTGTGATCCCAACAACTTTACGGTAGTTATCGCGTCCAACCATCATAACACATTTCAGAGTCCACTTTGTCACTCCAAACTATTTGACCAAAGAGACTCTGAAACTGATGAGAAGGGCCCGTTCTTGTGAAGAAGGTGGCGTATCTTCTTCTGGAAGCGTGACCAGCGCCACCGGGACAAACGAGACTGGCCATGCACACGATGCCATCGCCACAGGAAAAGTCTTTCCATGGCAGGACAACAAGCTCATCGCGTGGTGGGGATTCCACTGAAAGTCAACTCTGCCGTAGTTGCCTAGAGACCGAGAACGTCGTATATAAACAGACCCCCTTTGCCAGATTAATTATTCGGCCAACAGCAAACAAGCAATCCTTCTTACTACCTACCTTCTGGATTGCTACTTTGCTGCCCTCCTCTCTAGCCCGAACGCTCAGCAACCAACCACCTCGGTCCATTACTGGACTGTTATCTTCGCTTTGCCTTCCGGCTATACAGACACATCCTCCCGATCGTTATCGCCCTCCCTCTCTCGCGTTTTATCCACGCTCGGAATTACTTGCTTTCGACCGACATCGCCATTTATGATGCAGTCGTGGCAGGCCGAGCAACCCTCGCACATCGACGACCAACCCCGGCCAGCGCCCTTTCATCCCAGCATGCCTTACCCGCCCCAAGAATTCCGCGCCGCCATGGGCTCTCGCCCGGCCGCCGGAACGCCGGTGGGCATGTTCGGACGCCTGGCTTTCCACAACGGGTTCGAGTGCGCGGACGCACGCGGGAACGGCATGTATAAAAACAACTTCTTCGCCGCCGGCGACGCCGGCCGCGGCATGCCCCGAGCGACCGCGATCAACGACTTCACCCCCAACCCACCCGGTCCTTTTTCCCAATGGGCTCCCGCCGCGCCGCAGATGCCCACCGTCTCCGAGCAGCAAGACGTTGAGATGGTGGACATTCTCGACTGCCGCGCCGCCGACCCATCGCCCCCACCCCCACCTCCACCCGCGGCCATCGCCCGACCCCGACGACAAGCTCCTCGCCAGAACCACCCGCAGCGTCGTCCGAAGCGCGTCCCGTTCTACCATAAAGACCCAGCGAGGACCCCGGACGACTTCCTCGTCACTATCGTCGACGAGGGAATGCTGCGAGAGGAGCAGGGACAGGAGTACGTCGACTGGCACGAATACGCCCTCGACTACGACCTCGTCCTGTGGGGTCAAAGGGACTTCCATGAGGCGCGCAGGGTCTTCGACCCTTGGGCCCCGCGCAATGACGCGGGTGCCCCGACCTGCAATGAACAGGTCCCCGTTGCGGCCACTTTCTCTGGCCGTGGAGGCTGCTACCCCGGTTGCAGTCTCCCCACGGGTTTCCCGCCGCCTCTCAGATGGTAAACAATTGCGGATGGATGGGATAGGAATAAGGAACGGAGGAGGATAATAAGAGGAGGGGTACGAGGGGCAACGTTAACAAAAGGTTGCCTTCTCTGAGGTTTTTTTTTTTTTTTTAACTTTTTTTTTTTTTTTTCCTCTTTGGCCAATATACTATCAAGCGCCAAATTTGTCCCAACCCGTGATCCCGTGTGATTGTGACTGCGAATATGAATAACCCAAGGCTGAAGGACGACAGCGCCCGTGATGGGAATGGCGTACGCCATCCGTGATTATTGGGTTATACTAGATAACATCGGATTTCAATGTTCCCGTCCTCTGGGGGTTACCCAACTTTCACGAGGGGCGCGTCGTTTTCGACCCATGGTTGCCTCGTCCATAATTAACATGAAAAGACTGCCTTTTTATAGCTACCAAAACTGTTCAAATATGAATAACCGAAGGGGGGTCCAAAGGGATCAACAGTCTCTCGAGCCGCGCCTTAGAGATCTGCAACTGGACCCTTGTTCAACCGCGGAGCATCTCAAGGGCTAGACTCAGCCTGGCACCGAACACGTGCTCTTGCCTACAGTCTAAATAGCCACAGATAGCTTGGAAACTCATGCTATACCAAGTTCCGGCGGCTTTTCGTTGAAGGACCTCTCTTTCTATTGCTCTCAGCGACAATCACACACGCAGTCTTTCAACATCCAAGAACGCTGGCACAACTCACCCAATGAACTTCCCTCTTCCATTTTGATGACCAACATCACGCATCGTACAACGGGTCTCCGGAGAATATCGACCCGTGCTTCCTGTTCATGTGAGCGTAGCAAGGCCCGCTGGTAGGGAAGGTCTCGAGGCAGACCCAGCAGATGTGCGCGCCGCAGCGCCCGCACGTCATGTGGTTGCAACCCTCCGACTTCTGGATCGACGTGCCGCACCTGGGGCAGTCCTTGATCCCCAGCTGCCCCTTCACCTTCTCGAACTTCTCGTCGTCCCAGGAGGCGGCGTACTTGTGCTCGGCGCAAGACATGCCCCGGTGGGACTGGCCGCACGACGTGCACGTGCTCTTGAGGCAGCCCCCGCAGGTGTACGTCCTCGCCAGGTCCGGCGCCGCCGCAACCCGGTAGACGCGCCCGCAGTCCGCCGTCGGGCAGTACCGAAACCGGCCGGGTTGCCTGTCGACATACGTCCTGGCGGACGATGACAAAAGCTCCTCGAAGGCCAGGGACGAGAGGTGCTCCTGCAGCTCTGGCAGACCGAAGACGGTAGCGCAGGCGCCCTCGTCAGCCAGGCAGGACACATGGTGGCCTCTTTCGCCCGCGCCGGCTGACTGGCAGAAGTTCTCGAAGCAGTCGAGGCAGTAGACGTGGCCGCAAGTCGTTGTCAGGGGCTTCTCCGCCTCCGTCCAGCACACGGAACAGCAGTCGTCAGTTGAGGCCGCCGTCTGCTTCTGCGGCGCCTGCTTCTTCCCAGACATGATGGCCATCGCCAGCTCGTACGATGACCGCGGGCCGACGACCTCGATGCGCCGTGCCGTCGGTAGCACGCTGAGAGACACGTTACCGGCGCCGAGGGCATCTCGGAGGGCCTGAAACCCGCCCCGGACGGCCCACCGGAAGCTCTCGGCGTCGAGCGGGATAAGGTGCGACGTCGATGGCTCGTCGCTGAACGCCCGAAAGAGCGCCTTGCGAGCTCGTTCGACGCTCCCGGGGTTGCCGTAGATCCAGACCTCGGCCTTGGCGGACACGCACCGAAAGGCGACGCGATACTCTCGCTCGATGGTCCCCAGGATCCTCCGGGCCGTAGCAGTGTTACCCAGGGATGTGTTCCAGAAGATCCTTTCGTCGTCTTCGTCCAGTACGGCCTCCCCTTGGAGAATTCTTTCGACGACCTTCTCAGCGGCCGCCAGGTCCTCGCGGTCGCCGCATTCGAGTCTCAGCGTGGTATACCCGTTCAGGGGCGGGAAGTCCTTGAAGTTGACGTGCTGCTCCTTGTACGCGACCTTGGCGGCCTCGACGTCTTCCTTCACGGCGCTGAACACCTTGGTGGCAACCTTGTAGGAGGCCGAATAGACGAGGTTGACGTTGAGCCTACTGGTTCCACCGGGTCCGTCGGGCACTGTCTCGTTGTTGAGCTCCCAGGCTGCCTTCTTGGCGTGCTCCTCATTCTCAAAGCGGGCCATGGCCTTCGCCCGCTT
This sequence comes from Colletotrichum brevisporum, assembly GCA_030770045.1. Lineage (NCBI taxonomy): Eukaryota > Fungi > Ascomycota > Sordariomycetes > Glomerellales > Glomerellaceae > Colletotrichum > Colletotrichum brevisporum. The sequence continues at coordinate 1,154,274 of JAUGSI010000002.1, forward strand.
CCCGGGCCCGTCCACATTGGCCGTCAAGTTCATCTCCATCGGGCCGAATCTCTCTAGGAGTCGCTGGACGAAGTCGACTTGCCTGGCCACGTGGCGTTTTCCATGATTACCTATGGCTTTGTGCCACGAGCAAACGACCTTCTTGCAGTTGACGCGGTGCGAGTAGCCATCGGCACCGCTGGCGATAGAAAGTGCGAGGGCAAAGACTTCCAGGTCAACTGATGAACCGTCTATGTTCCTGAAGCCGCCGTCATGGAACTTTTTGACGAGGGATTTGGCAAACTCCGGGTCCTCGACTCGCACGTCTGCCGTCATCAAGTCGCGGAGTCCCTGTGGCCGAATGCGGATACACGTCGTCGGAATCTCGAAACCGACTCCTCGAAGCAGACGAGAAACGGATTCGGCGGTAGGGCCAGCGTGAAGGTGGGTGACTCTGGCGGTGGAGAAGTCCGAGGGAAGAGAGAGGCTCTCGACCGAAGCGCCCAGCCCGAAAGTGATCCAGGCGCCGAGGAGGTCGCGGGTACATTTCTCTTCAATTTTGGGAGTCTAGAAAAGCGTCAGAGGAGCGCTGGCATGCACATGTATCTGGGATGTCTCACAGCCGGCTCTTCCGAAGGATCGTCGGCAGCGGCCGCCGCCACCGTCGTATCCCGTTGATGAAGGAAGGGGCACTCATCCCCATTCCGACAGCTCCCTCGCGCAAAGAAGGAGCACGGAACCTGGGATCGGGAGTCGGCAGGAGGCGACACGTCTTGTCCCTGCCGCCCCGACGTGACCAGAGCAGGCTCCTTGGAGTGGGAGAAGGCGCACCGCTCGCCTCGCGAGCAGAGACCACGGAGAAAGTACGTGCATGCTGGTCTTTCAACATCCGGGGCTGTCTTTGGGGCTGCCGGGGTTGCTTCCTTTCCCTCATGAACGTAGACGCAGTTCGTTCCCGCCCGGCAGCCGCCCTGGAGATAGAACCGGCATATCGTAGCGTCGTTTCGGCGAGGGCCCGGAGGCTGTCTCCGTACGGGAAGCTGGCCAGAAATCATGATATCGCTTTATTTAGGGCTATCGTGGGTAAGAGGAAAAGGTCGGATAGACCGCTCATGTTGAGAGCGAGGAGGCACGGGCGGCAAACTCTCAACTGCGGTGAGGCGTGTTGGGGGAGGGGTAACGCGCAAACACCCAATCGCAGGGGTCAAAACACGTCAACATGCCGTTGGAATCAGAAGTGAACTTCAATTGGACTACTTAGTTTGCATGCGTCAAGGTTCGCGTATGCGGGAGGCCGACGCTGGCCTGCCATGGGACGAACTTCGTGGCTGCGACCAGCCATAATAACACTTCCGATCAGAACGACCTCCTTAAATCAGATATTTATCCGTTCTATTGGTTCAAACGATTTGTGTGAAGAAAAATGTTCCACAATAAATCAGGCATATTCTAGTGCCGGCCGTGATGAATCTGTCCCGTCTCATGCTGCTTGCCAACTCCAATCATCGGATCCCCATTGTCTCTTGCCCTCACAAAACCGTATCTTATCTGTCGATCCCTCATCGACTTCGACAACTCCATGTCTTCCGCGGTCACGTTCGCAAGGAAGGCCTTCTCGCCTTCTCTCAGCCCCCTGAGCATCGGGTCTTGGAGGTAGTACAACGAGGCCTCCGTCTGGTACGAAACCAGGCCTCCGCCGATCGTACGCGGCAGTTCTTCCGAGACGGCGCGGAAAGCTCTAGGAAAGGAAAGGTCCGATATGTCACTCGTGGCATGCCTCAACTGAGATGGTCTCTGTGCGACGACGCTGCAGTTCTGCCGGGCGGACGCCCCGCGCGAGCAGAGGACTAGGGACTCGACGTATCTCTGAGTCACCCTGCATTGCGCCCTCAGGTAAGCCTCTGTGAAGAAGAAGGTGCTGGAGCATTCGGCATCGAGCCTGAGGGTCGTCGGACCCGCCTGGATGCCGTCTTGGTCCCTGAACGAAGCGGGCCGTAACTTGTCGATGCGGCCCCTGGTCCGGTACTCGCTGCCCGGGCGCGCCGTGTCGTTGTCCCCGCTCCACCAGGGACTCACGAACCGGTTGAGCGCCAGGTTCCATGAGCTCAAGCGTTGGGTGTCGTAGCTGGGGTTGAACCCGTGCCAGGTGCCGTTTGGAAGCTCGTAAGTCTTATTCGCCAGCCCGAGGTTTGACCTGACGGAATTTTCGAGCATTTCGTGATCGACGCGACCGGCGCCCTTATCTGATTTCCTTTCGTCCTCTGACGTGAGTATTGTGAGGCTGCTGCAGTCAAGGTGGATGTATCCCGACTCGACGGCGAATGTCGTGTTGGCGTTAATGATCATGTTCTGGATGGGGACGCCCGCCAGGGACGAGTAATGAATCATGCTGGCTTCCTGGGGTGTGTCGTTCCAGTCCTTTTTCTCTGACTCTGATAGGACCGGGATCTTTACGTTTCCCCAGAGATCCATGGTATCCAGCTTGACAACTTCGGGGGCCGTGATAGAACTCGAGTACAGCGAGGCCAGAGAGCGGTAGTGAGCATCTTGTATAATCAATCCAGTCCCGCTGGTCTCAATGTCAGCCCAGTCCCGCTGGTCTCAATGTCAGCCCAGTCCACGAGTTTGGACTCGGCGCTGTTGTCGAAATAGGCCGCAGTTGACGGTTCGACTTCCGAGTCAACGCGCAATTCGACTACTCGAAGGAGCGACTGCGCTCCCAAGGGTGCTAGGGCCCAGACTACCAGCAGCATGGCAGACAAGAAGTTCAGCGACCGGAACTGGATGATCGTGAGCGCGGTTGCTCCCACGGTCCGGCTTCCTATCAACTGCTCCAGCGACCCAACGGTGGCACCCCTCTCGAGCTTCCAGCGGGCCGCTTCCGACATCAGGCGGCCGACTATGGAGGCGAAGAGGATTGGGAAGGCCGTAGCAAGCTATTGAAGTCAGCACTCAGAACCAAATGTCTATCCGCGATTTACTTGCCACAGTGATGGCGTTTATCCAGCTGCCGCGAGCATCTTCGATCACGTGTGAGCCGTTCAGACGCCACACTGCAATGACGAATGCGACCATCGCCAAGGGCAGCACAACGGAGGAAACGTCGGTTATGATTGTCGAGATGTCGACTTTGCGCTTTGGAAACTCGAATCCAGCTCGAGGGGTAGCGTCTTCATCGACAGCGACAGCGTTGTATCCCGCGGCCTTCTTCCCCTCGACGTGGGAGAGTGACAGGCTTTGCCTGCTGATACTACTGACCGAGGGTCTTGGAATGACATTGGAATCATCCGGGGATGACATTTCTTCAGAAGTCAGTATTGTTGGTGACGAAGTTGAACGACTGGCAGGCGGCCCCAGCTGCAGGACGACGCCGTGTGGTCCTTTAGAATCCAGAATATGATCCCTTGACTGAAAGATGGGCTGGATCGCTGGGAAGTGACTGACTTGAATTGGTAGATGCTTGGGGCATCTGCTCTTAAGAAGACCAAAAGTCACCGAGGTTGACCAAAGTTCCAATGCTTCAAAAGTCTTATGGTGTGGGAGATCAGGCGACCAACCACAACGCAGCCTCGAGAAATAAACGTTGCCAAGAGTACAGAAGAGTATAGCTCTCTCCATCTTGTGTGTAAAAAAACAGGAAAAACTCTACTTTGATTACTCCTTGTATGTGTGATTTTGTGCTTCCGAAAAAGAAATCTTTGCCAGTTGACCTCTCAGCCTCTGGGTCTCATGCCCTATAGCTCTCTCCATCCATGTAGATGAATAAATGTTGCCGTTTCACCTGGGACGTCTGATGATTGGTACGCCTGCGCCCGGTCGCGCATATAAGAAATGCTTCAGACCAGTAGCTTCCAAACCCAAAGTGGGCACTGCTTACTACACATCAAATATATTAGTTTTTTCACAATGGTCACATAAAAAGATCACTAATTTTATTACCAACAGGGTAATTAACTATATAAATACCCCAGACCTATTGGGATACGTTTTCTTGTAAGTATAGAGAGTTTATACCCTATTAATAACTATATATTCACCATTATCATTTTTAATATAATTTTAGTATATAATAAAGTTCATTCCTATCTCTAAACATGATTTAGTATACTAAATATCCTTACCTACTATTTATTATCTCATTGTTTATTATAGTTAACACCTATTCCATATTACCTCCCTAAAAAATGCTATTAATTTAATCCAGCGAAAATCACATGAAGCCTTAGTTACTCGTACCTATACCCCCAAGGAAATAATAATACTCCTAGTAAAAAGCTCTTGTTGTGGCTTTTAAAAGCTAATAAGTAAGTAAATTATAATTATCTAAATACTAGTAGTAAAGTAATAAGAATTCCAACTAAAAATACCCTAATCTAATCCTAAATATAAGAAACTTGTAATATTAAGTATTAGTAGTTGTTAAAGAAGTAGTTAGTTGAGAAGAAAGGCAGAGCTACGTATTATACTATTTAAAAGTCGTTAATCCTATTTAAAAATAATATTAAGATTTTCAATTTAAGTAATAATAATGAATAATAAAAATAAAACCCCATTCTAAAAACAACTAAATACCTTAATCACCTTTTATTAACAAAACTCTCTCCTAGTGCAATAATAGGATCCTCTCTTAATAACAAGTAAAATATACTCTCTTAATAGTAATAAAAGCTCTAAATAAATATACCTATACCCCGCGCCACTTAAAGATTTAGCATCTTTTACACAATGGTTTTACTAAAAATTAAAGTCTATTTATACTTATAAAAATCCATAGATTATATCTATATAGTTTAATCTTTAATGAGTATACCTTTTCTTTACTTAACTTTCTTTACAGATAATTAAGTTAGAAAGTTATATACATTATTAAATTCTTATACTCAGGGAAGAATAATACTATCGTTAATATTAAAAAAATAAATCTATAATTAACTTAAAGCCACACTACACAAAGTTATATATTACTTTCTAAATTAAATAGTAAAAAGGGGTATTAAACCTATTTTACTTAGTGTATATTAAAAAGGAAAGTATAATATTATAATCATTAATACCTAGCTATAATTTTAATGCATAGTATATACTAACTAAATAAATCCTTAAGGCTAGTAGGTATAGTAAGGCTGTAATTAAAGTAACGCTTGTTTTTTAGCTCTGTATCCCTACTACTATAAAAACATAAACTACTTATAATACCATATTAATTACCTTACCTACTAGAGCCCGCAGTAGTTAACCTTCTTACTAAGTTAAAATAAAGGAGAGACAGAAATAGTCACTACTATTAAAGATAAGTTCTTACAGCTACTATACTATTAGTAGTACCCTAAGCTAATAATATATAAAAATACTACTAAAAGTAGAAATTATTTATATACTTAGTATTAAATTACCTCTAATAAAACATACTATAAGTTAGAGATCTTTAATCTTAAGTAATAAAAAAAGGCTCCTCTTACAAAAATGGTATCTACTTAGTAATTTCATTTATAGACTTTATAGTTATACTGAAAGACGTAAGGGTACTATAGTTAAAAAGGTTGAAATAAATAAATAATTATAGCAGGCATTAAATAGCGATATTAAACGATTTAGTCTTTTATTCCTATAGTGGCGACTGTAGTTAGCGGTTAGACCTATAAGCAATGCCGTTATAAACTTTTTATAGTACACTGCTAACCTTACCTTTATCAATATAGCGATTACCATTAGTATATTAGAGTTAACTTTACTATAATTTATATATATTTATAGCCTTAAATAAGCCTCTTTTGACATTTCTACTTTATAATGATAAATACCTATTTAATTATTATTTCTAGTAGTGGCTAAATTTACTAATTAAATAATATAGTTGGTTAATAATCTCTGCCACGAAGCATTACTGTACTGGATGCTATTATAACGTCAATAACTATCTCTAAATGTTACTTAAACTACTTATAGCTATGATAAAGTAGTTTTTACTTTATTAAAGGCTTTTTGTACCATTGCCTAATAAGTAGGGTGCTGCCCAATATTGCTATATCGTTAAATTAAATGTTGCTTTTATTGGCTAATAGAATTTTTTATTTATATAGCAAAGAGCCGGCTGCGTCTTGAAATAGGATTCATGTAATGTTAAGCCTTTTAATTGCTATAGCTTAGGATACGTTTTATTATTGACTCTGGCATATTTAGTACTAGTAATCCTCTAGGCCTTTAAACGAAGAGATTTCTATAGTGCTGATCTTTAGCCCCTAACTATAGGTATTTTGCTATATTGTTATCTTGTTTTTTTATTAAAAATAAGGTTAAGGAGGATTGTATATTATAAAAGGCATTAGTTAAGGCTAAAAAGGGGCATACAGGTAAATAAAATTATTATATTTATTAATTACTCATTTAAATTCAACTATTACCTTCATAAATTCTTTATAATATCTTCCCCCCCCCCTAAGCTTCCTATCCAAAATCTCCTCCTTTCTAACTACTATAACTTAATTTAATAATTAATATTTAATCTACTTAATAAGAATTACTACTTTAAATAATTATTAATAGGCTCTACTATAAACTTAGTAATTATAGTTAAAATTAATTAATATGCTAAATAATATAGTTTTAAGTTATTTTACTAATTTGATTATACTCTAAAATATAATATAGTTAAGTAGTAAAGAGATTAATAAAGAGGATATTAGGTATATAATTAGAGTTAGGTGATAGGTTATAATAAAATATTACTATAGTATTTATTTTTATTATTTTTTATCATATCAACCTAGGTAACTTTGTAGTTTACTTAATAACGGCTTTAACCCATCGCTAGTGTTTATTTTTTTGGTTTACTAACTGTGAAATCTTTTAGTTTAGTAACAGCCTTTAACCCATTACTTACTTTATTTAATACATTTCATTTCTTTTACTATATTAACACCTTTCTTTACTATAACTTCGTTAAATATACCTCATTACTGTTGGCAAAATTAATAAACGCGTGGTAGAAGTAACTAGTAATCTATATACCCCACTCCTACCTCTAGGGTATAGTTACGTAGAAAACCTACTTAATTATAAACGTTTTTATTACTAGTATTATATATAAAAGTTCTTTTTAATATACTTTTAGGTTTTTAAAGTACTCTTTTAATTAGGTTGTTAAGTAAGTATAGTAGAAGGTATTGGAGAAAATACCAGAGTTTCTTTATAAGCAATCTAAATATCCTCTTAAGAAAAGTTTTGTTATCTATAAGAATAATAAATAATAAATAAAAAAAACCTTCTCTACACTTAGGTAGTAAAACATTGGGTAATCTACATTACAAAGATACTATTTATTATTTCTAAGCATAAAAAATTCAAATACGCTTCCTGTTAGTACTAGTAAAAGCTATATTTATTAACTATATTTTAGCTCTACTAATCTCTATAAAGGGAAGGTACTTTAGTACCTATCCTATTTACCTCTTTAATATATTTTCTGTTTACTTTAATGTATTAATAAAAATTAATTATTTTAGTTTATACTTACCAGCTAATAGAGTTTATCAAAGCTCTCTCTAGGTTTTATTAAATAGCTATAATATATATTTTTTTATTAGTTTAACTTACCCTTTAAAATACCAACTAATTATTAATAAACTAATACTAAAATTAAATTACTTAAGTAGGAAGGCTCAGTATTTTATTTAATATTAGGTTATTATAATACTTTTTAATAACTTAGCAACTTAGTATAGTACTAAATTTCGGTTTTAACTACTTTCACAAAATCTTTTATATATTTTCAATTCCTTAATAAAGTAAGGTTATAATAGTAGTAGCATGTTTAAATCAAGTTATTAATTATAATTATGCAACCTTAGTAATAAAGTTAAGCATATGCTAAGGGATATAAATGCTAATAAATCATCTTAGTAAGTCAGCATATTAAAATCCTTAGTATTGTTATAGTAGTAAATACTAAAATACAGTCTTTAAATAGCTTTCAGATGTCGTTTTTTGTGTTACTAGAAGGCCTTTTCGGATGGTGGTACGAAAAGCTTATAATGGGAAAGAATGTTGATTTCAGGCAAAAATCGACTTTTTTGCATTGCAAGTGTTGTCTTCCACTTCGGGTTTTGAAGTTGCCGATGTAAACGACTGTATAGGAATTTGTGTCTACAGTCAATGCACATTGCATCCACAAATGATAGTTGCGATCAGCTACAAGGAAAGAAATTTTCTAGTTCAGCCAAGAGAAAAATATTATCTGAACGAGAGCAAAATATTACCCGAAGGAACTACACGAACTGCGCTGATTGTATTGCATGCGGGTAGCTGTAAACGCTGGTGAGGAGTATGTAGATCGAAGAGACACTAACCGACCTCTAGGGAAATCACGAAGACCTGGTCAAGGGAGAGATTCGTGGACTGCACAGCCTTGATGATGTAAGTGCCAGCCTTCCTCGGAAAACGTCTGGTTAAAGAAGTGCTGGCATTACCGACCAAGACAATGGAAGAAGTCCGCGATTCTGGTCATCCGCATCCATCGGGTACAGGCGTCTGTTTCGCCGGGATGTCGGATCGACACGATATCAGGCCCTAGGGAGTTGCGCCACCAGGCCGAATCACATCGCCAGTGATCCCGTAAGGGATCACTGTGTTGTTTTCTTAATGCTTCCGGACTCTTTCAGACCATACCGCATTTCGCCCGGGGTTGTGGCATATTGTTAAGGTTGCGCAGGCTGACTTCGCAAAGCTGGTTTCAACCTCTTGTTGCACACTGTGTGGCTTGCCCCGTAAGCAACGCGCAAGGGCCGCAGTACAGCTTCGTTGCTCTGGCCATATGGCCCCCAACGATAACCACAGACCGCGCCCGTACCCTGATCGTCTATTCACTCTTCCATTTACCCCACGCCGCTCCCACACGTCTGACTGATGTCAGCCAACCACGCAGATAACGACGCAAATAGCCACGCGAAAATGGATGCACGTGCCCCAGGTTTTGCGCCGGAACTCACCGTCCTCGAACGTGGCTACAAGGCCCTATTGTCTCTTCTATCAAGAGACCCTTACTCTTTCTCATCAGCCCCAGCTCCCCCGCCAAAACCCAAACCTCCAAAGACATATCTCCGCTGGCTGCCCACTGGATGGAGGCGTTCAGCAATCATCAACATCGGCCTCATATCGACGTGTCTAGTTGTTCTCATCGTCATCCTGGTCTCTTCCATCTCTGGTAACAGCACAACTCAATAGGTTTGCTCATTTTACGAATCGATTGCAGAAGCGGCGCAGCGACAGCAACACTGTCACCTTGTTATCAACACTTCGGTTAGTTTGTTCGCTTCCTCAAACTTCTTCATGCAGGTGGTGAACTCTCCATCGTCGCAGGAAGTAAAAGCCAGCCACTCCCGGGGCAAGTGGGTTGATATTGGCATTCCCTCTTGGCGGAATGCATATCGTCTGTCGAATTTCAAACGAGTGACATGGATCTGCTTGCTATTCACTTCAGTTCCAACTCATCTACTATTGAATAGTACCATATTCCGGATCGACTACTTTTCTGGCGACTTTCATATCACGGCTGCGGCTGAGTCGTTTTGGTGCGATACCATTCTATTCCCGGCAAGCCGTTCTCAGCAGACACTCCAACGGGCTTTGGCAATAGCTCACTTCGACCGACATTGCGCTGGCGATACGCAGGAGTGAACGACGCGGTACCAACCGCCGACAACATTCAACAACGGCAGCCCATGCGTCGAAATGGAAACGATTAACCACACCGTGCAAGACGTCTATATGACGGTCATGAAAAGGGCTGAAAGACATCGCAATGTCGTCGCCGTTTATCAGGGAGCTGGCAAGAACAGATCCACCACTTGGGACCTGTCAGCTGACGACGAAGAGTTCTGGGCCTCGGTGTTCCCTCGGTCAGAACCAGACTCGCTGTGGTTCGATGCACAGTGCACCATGGAAGGAAACTGGAAGATATCCGAGAAATCCCGCATTTGCCGTACCGACTGCACCGGAGTCCTGGATTCACGGGCAAATATACCACTGGGACTTCAGGCTCCAAACTGGGACGTGTTGTCGACCACGAACACTTCGCAACACTCGGCATTTGGAAATACGTCAACAAACAGCTGGGCGCCCAGTGAAACTTTCATTCCTGTATCTCACTGCCTCGCCGAGCAGAGGAAAGAAAAGAACTGTGCCGTGGCTCTATCACGGCCATTGCTTCTGGCCGTGGTGCTCTCGGTCATCTCCAAACTGATCATTAGCATCTCAGTGGTGTGGATCATGCGCTCAGAAGAGCCGCTCGTCACTCTAGGAGACGCCATCGCCTCATTTCTTCGCGAACCAGACCATTCGGTATTTTTGGGGTATCCCACACACGACTTCGTCCACCGGAACGCAAAGCATATCTCCTCTGGAACTGGGCCCTGCAATTCGCTGGAGGCCGAGATCTGGGCAAGAGGAACACGCCGACGCGCCGACGCGGTCCCAATTGAATACTGGGTCGTGAACTGCATCTTTTGGATGTTCATCACTGCGGCCCTGATAACTTTCCTAGTGATTCAGGCGCGCGTTGGGGTGTCTTTGTAAGTTGTCTTTCCTTGAACAGCCATAAAGGTGACTTTTGAATCGACAATAGATGAAAGATAAAGGAGTGCTAACTGAGAAAAGTAAATGGGGCGAGGCTCAAATTCTTTCGCGTTTAGGTGGTGAAAATTCGTTTATTCCCTCCGTCATAGCTACCAACGCCCCTCAGCTTCTTTTCTCGTTCTGGTATAGATCATACAACTCTTTGATAACTCGGTTGGAAATGAGCAGGGAATGGGATCAATTCTCAACAGCCTTTTGCTCTTTGCGGGTTACGGAACCAAAGTAAGTCGATGCTTATATGATCTATCTGCGCTGTAACGCTGAGATCAGGTATCTTCTAAGAGGACAGCAAACATCGACCTATCGCCTTCAACTACCGTACAAATATAGCATAACCCTTGTCACGTTTACCTCATTGGTACATTGGTTGCTCTCAAATGCCCTTTACACTGTTGTCTCCAAAGGCTGTAGGTATGCCTTCTTCTGCAGAGAAAACAACTAGCTAACCGAGGTTGAATCACAGCCTACTATCAAACCAATGCCTCCTACCTAATTCCGGACAATAATCAAACCGAAGAGAATGACTACACAACCGACACCTTTAGTCTTCCGGAGGACTCTCGGCTTCTTTTCCGAGTCTCATACTTACCTATCTTGATTCAACTGGTTCTCTGTCTTGCGATGGTACTATTCCTCCGGGAGCTGGCGAAAAGAGACCTGCCAGGTTATATGCCACTAGTAGGGTCGAACTCTCTTGCGATTTCAGCAGCATGCAGAGTCTCTCCACTATCAAAGATCCCAGAAGCATCAACCAGCGAGAGCGGAAGTTCAGACGTTGAACTCAAGGAACTTGCGTCACGGTCCATCGAAGACCCGGAAGGTGGCGGTCCAGCGGATACCGAGCATGATATCGCTCTATTCCCTCTAAAGTGGGGAGAAGTCAAAGTGCCAAAAGAGCGGTATCTCCAAGACGACGACCCTGAAGGAACGGGCCAGGTAGGCCATCTTGGCTTTGGGACTGTCGAAGACGACCCCCAACCCCCGACCAACGGCCGCCGGTACAAATAGCTGCCCAGTCACCATAAACCCTCCCCGAAAAGTCCATGAGGTTTGTCTCTGCGCGGGAACAGCTCAGCCGCAACCGGGATCACCGCCGTGGCACCACTGCAAAACGGCTGCTAGCACACTATTTCCGGTATCGTGGTGTTAGAGAAAGGTCAGCAGGTATGGGTACTGTTGTTTCCAAGATACGAGGCACGTGAAGGCATTCCTCGCTTTTTCTTCCTCTCCCTTGTGTGTCTTGTAGTAGTTGTCTATGTGTACGTAGGTCACAGTATTCGATGACATTGATCCCAAAAGAATGATCCTCCATGCCAGCTTGGTGAATCAAGACCTAGTAGGTTTGAACGATGATATCGAGGGTCTACGACTGGCATCTTCCAATCGAGCCATGAGGTATAGCACGATAGAGGCAAAGAAAAGCATGAGCTCTATCATCCCTTCTGATTACCTTCTCCCTCTCGTACGACTTATTGAGGGCAGCAACATCCGATGAACAAGTCTCAGCATCCTACAGTGACTTCGCCAATCACAGACCTCTGCTGGACTTGAATGTTTACAAACGAGCTCATAAATCATCAACAATTGAACGAGACCAAGTTATAAACTATATTGCGGAAAGGAGGCCGCTTGCCACTACCTAGCGTGCGATGCGCTGATTGGCTAAGCCAATGATTTCACCGTGACCTCACGCCTACCGGACGTTTTGTCCCAGACCACGCAAGTGCGAAAAAGATGAGGCGTGCCGGAGGAGACTGTCCGCCTCAAGTACAACAACTACCCTTTTCAGGGGCCTGGTGATTCTGACAACTCCAAGCTGACGTCTCATTGAGAAAGCGTGACAGTAACAAGTCTCTCTTTCTAAATAGCCCCCTAAGGACGGCGGCCGCCCGCTGAAGACAGCCCGGCGCTGCCCCCGCTAGAGATGCGATAGTTCAGTCACCAAAGTCTGCATGTCCCGAAGACCGCTGTTTTTCTCCCTATGAAACAACTGAAAGATTTATCACGCGTAGAGGCATGCGCATCTACATCGACAAGTCAGGTTATTGCAAAAAGAATATAGCTTGGGGGGCCGATTTCGGCCCAACTGCCACCCTGCCACCCTGCCAGTCTTCCCAACGAAGAAGCTCGAGCAGTTTACCCCTGAGAAGCCAACTGATTCCCAGATTGTCCAAAGGCTAATCGGTGGGACTTCCACGCCGTGTGATAATGGCTTTACATCGTCTTGCGGACACGGGAGTTTTAAACGGAATCGCGGACGACATTCCTGTCAGGCGTGTGGAGGAGGCGACGATCACCTCGATTTCAGTGGCGAGAGAGCGGCAATATTTCGGATGGCCTCGTCGATATCTACGCCAGAGCCGTTGTCCACTGTGACCACAGATAGGCTTTGTTAACATGATAACCTGACGACGACTGGCTCCGGTTTGACTCTGGAGCAGTTGGTCTGAAATGCACCCAGCCCAAGCGCCCGGGCCTTAGACGCGAGTGACAGGGAGGAATCAGGTTGAATACGTAGGCCGCCCCGGCCACCATGACTTCATTGTGGACATTACGGCATCGCAAAATGTGGAAACGGTTGGACGTCGAATGCCGCAGCGCAGGAACGCCGAGGCAAACGGTTTGCGACGGTCGCAAAGCTTCGAAGATCAGTGACAAGGGTGGTGACAAGACGTCAGGGAGGCAATATCGGGTTTCAGGAGGCGAGCCGGTGATGTCGCCCATTGATTACCGGCGCACAAGGCCACCCGGTCGTCGAGCAAGATTCAGCGGCTGCCTTATCGACCAGTCCTCGCGTGCCTGATCCCGAGCGTCAGGTGGTAAGCCACGTGCCGACGTCAGCCTTGTACTGTTTCTCGCTCATCTCATCATGCCGTGGACACTAGAAGGCCGGGGGAAGACATGGTGGTCGGCCAAATGACGTCAAGTGCTGTTTTGCATTTCGTTTGGAGCGCGGTGATACGGGTAATCTCTCGCAATTTGGGACACCTGCAGCACTAGAGGGGCGGGCGTGTACACCGTCAGCCGAGGGGGATATTCCGTCTGGGCACACTCCACCTCGGTGATGTAGTTGATGGGGCAGGCCGTCAAGCGGCCGGGAGGCGGAGCCAGTGGTCTGGAAGCGGGGATGATGAGACTTTCTCACCGTCGGGCAGCGGCCGGGCGTTATTTGGACCGATCAAGCGCATCGGTCGATTCGAGTCTAAATCGACTGCGTCCGACGAGCTGAAAGGCAGGCGGGTGTTTGACGCATCACAATGCGAAGACGCTCGGCGGCGCGTGCGCTGGATGCTGTCCCCAGATGGGGAGGTCACGCGTATAGGCTGGGTTGCTGGAAGTCAGCTGCGCGTTCTTTAGTATGGGGCAGCATCCAATCCCGCGACGCAGAAGTACGGAGTTGGTGACAGAAATAGTGAGCGTTGGCCTGCCGAAGATACCGTCCGGGTCATTGTTCGCGATGTGAAGAGAAGGCGCATAGCGAGCGCTGCGAGCAGGCGCGTATTTGCCGGACGAAGCGTCGTTTCGACCGTGCTGGAGATGAATATCTGGCGTGCGGTTCCGGTAACGCGCCCAGCCTGAAACGTCTGAACTGATGTACCGTCTGCAAGGCGACGTCCGCACACGGCGGTAGACGAACGTGGCTGCGATGTAGCAAGTCCATGAAATGAATCTGGTGCTTTCATCAGGTCAGTGATGAGAGATTCGATTGACGAGAACAGGGTTGCATGGCTGGACGGATGTTGCTGATGAAAGAGGATGGCCTGGCGGGCGCGGTCTGGAACGTATCCAGAGGGCGCTGGCCGACTCTCTGCGATTTAATGCCGTTTGCCAGCAGGCGCAGCGGGCGTTTCTTTGAGTCGCGATCTTAGTGACCGTGGAAGCCACGACCTGCCGGGCCGCGATGTGGTCAGCGAGACGAGAACGGCGCGCTGACCCGCAGCGGCAGCCGCAGGTCCGGTGAGGGGTGGCAAGTGCCTTGGCCGCAAGGTGAACGAGCTGGGTCACGGTGAAGCCTGTCCGATGTCGAGTAGCCAGTCGGAGAAGAGTTGGAGAAGGGAACGTGCCGGATGGCTGAGGTCACCACGGGATTATTCGTCCTGAAGGCTTTGTAAGATGTAGATAGCGAACGTGCGTGGTATACACTTCCGTTGGTGCCAGTGAAGAAGACATTTAATACGGCAAACCAATCGTGAGGTGTGCCGACTTGGTTCCCGCGTCGCGTGGATGACGGCGGGAGGCACGAGGCAGAGACAGACGGACTGATCGGACAGTGCATCTCGGAGAGAAGGGACACGGAGACGCAATGCCGCAGTCGTCAGCGAGATGACAGTGGCGTGTGTGGCTTGCGCATCGTCATTTGAGGCATGTGGTTAGTCGCGGGGTGTCTGTCCATGGTGTTTCGGACGCGGGAGGCGGAGACACGGGATGATTGGGCCGTCCCGACCAACAGGAAGAAACTCGATATCAATTACCGAAGATAGGTAGGTATGCGATGATGCTGGGCAGCCATAAAACGATGCAAACCCAGGAAAACTTCGTGCAGCGGTGGAATTGTGTTGGCGAGGGAGGAATGGAGAGCTGACGATTGAACCCCTGCAGAAAGAGAGGCAGAGAAAAACAAAAAAGCGATGGGCAGCCTGCAGGTCACTCTTCAGCTTCTGAGGGAAGGTGCGACGCAAAAGATGGGATGGTCCAAAGAGGAATGAATCATGAACCCCCCGGGCTCCTGCTGGCTGGTGCCGACGCAACTTCACAACCCCTGGGCCTCAGGCAGAAAAAAGACTCCATTTTTACCCCCCAATGAGGTGCGGTGACACCCCTGCACCTGCGGGTATGACGATGGAGAAGACGTCATAACGGGGGCCCCGCCATCCTAGCGAGTGGGACAGCCCACGGATCATGGAAGGCTAAGCAACCCAAGGCCCTGTCCTGTCCTTTTTGTCTGCAACCAGAGTCAGGAGGAAGAGACGAGGAAAAGAAGAAAAAGGCATGCATGATGCGGTCGAATCATGGAAAAATGAAATCGGGAAAACATGGGGGAGCAATCGCAAAGCCCACCCGCCTCTTGGAAATTCCTTTTGCTCCCAGCCCTCCCCTTGCGATGAGGCACGTCGCGTCGGGTATTTGTAAGGCGAGATACGGAGGTACGTCCGCTACAGAGTCTAGCGTAGGTAGGTAATGTACGTGGGAGGTACCTAGTGCTAGCTGCTCCCCAAAGATACCTAGGATAGCAGTGCATCTACTGAATCTCCCACTTGGAACCTCTCAAGCTTCCTAGGCCATGGAACAGCCCGAAATCCAACATCGAACCTGGACCTGACCGGACGCACCGACGAACCAGCAATCCTGTCCCCGCCTGGCCGGCCTTGATTTCCGAGGGAACAGACAGCACCAGAAGATTCATGGCCGGACTACGGAGACGAGACGCTACGGGTACCTCGCTCCACGCCTGTGCCCTGCCCCGGGTGCCCTGCCCAGCCCAACGTGCCCGAGCCCGGGTCTGTCCCGGTACATGATGGAATTCATGGATGGGTCTGGGGTTGGTTGCCGCGCCTATGATGAAAGCAGCCCAATCATGAAACGGCCGGTCTGGACGAAAACATCAGGGTGCCTTATTTGAGGAAGATGGTCGAGACGAGGAAGCTGAGGAAGGAGGGGATTCTCGTTGAGAAGGAGCTTCACAGTGTTGGGAAATAGAGAGAGGGGGGCAGACAGGAACGACGGACAGGTGCTCACTCAGCAAGTCCTTCGAGAAGAGGGGGAGGGAAAGTACATACGCGAGGCAAGTTGGCGAGGTACATACCTACCACTGTACCTTTTCTCCCTAGTGCGATACGATGCGTCGTTTATTGAGAGGAAAGATGGACTCTGCGCTGCCTTCCTCCAGAATGCCCAGAATCACCGGACCTGCTTCAGCAGCCACTCAGCCATCAAAGCGCACCTGAATGATGCCCCGCTTCGGGGCAACGCTGCAGGCAGGCGCAGAGACGGCAAATGCGCGCAGTCCACCCGAGGAAAGAACCAGATGAGAGGGGGAAAAAAATAAGGAGGGAGGGGATGGATGGAAGATGAGGAACCACACGGCAAGAGGGGGGGAAAAGGAAGGCATCGTCTGTTTACTCAGTGTCTTGGAGGTATCTACTTTCCGTGGCAGACTACTTTCTCCCAATTGCACCTGCTCAGCGGCTCCTGCTGCCATGCCGTAAGGTGCCTTGCTTTTACCTTTGGTATAGTTGCATAGGTGCCTACACTACAGCAGGTGCAGGTGTTGCCGTCTGTGCGATGCTTGTCGCTCCTGCCCGCTATGCTCCGCTCCACCGCGCTCACTCAGTGCCTGTCCTTCCTCCTCCTCCTGTGTGGCCTCCTACCGTGGAGAGTCACTTTTGTCCCGTCGACTCCCACCCCCTTTCTTCTCCCACTCCTCCTCTCCCCTCAGTTCTTGTACCTCGACTTAACTAAACACCAACACCAACGACTACCTACACCACCACCAACCACCACTACGAATCGCACACCTCCCCGTCACCTCATCTCACCATCGTCGTCCTGCCTTGCCTTGTCTTGCCTCGCGTTGCCTTGCCCTGACGCTGCATCCCACCCCCTCCCTAACCCCCTTCTGTCATCATCGCTTCCCATTACCGAGGGCCTAAAATCCAGTCATCGCGCACAGTACGCCGTCATCGCCGCGCTCCCTTCCCTTGCACGTCGGCCTAAACCTTCCACACCCCGGCCCATCGTCCTTCCGCCTTGCTTGGTTCGGTACGGTCCCGTCACTGCCAGTGCCCATTACGCGCTATCCAAGTACCTACATCACGCTAATTTATCCTGCCTGGCGCTAGGTACCTGCCGACCTTCGCCTGTCTTGCGCTATTACCTGCGTACCTTCCTGCTTTACTAGGTACCGATTACGCAGTGTACCTAACCCTGCCTTGCCCTGCGCCGACCTTACCTACGCTGCTGGCCACTACTTTTTGTCCCTCCTTCCAGAGACAAACGACGTGCCTGCTCTGCTCCTGCTGCAGCCCGCTTTCCCGCCCCGATCGTCCTGGACCTGTTCCTCCAACTTCCGTCATCCGAGTCCACGTTGCCCCTCCACCATCATCACCGCCGCCGCCGCCAGTCCACAAATCTCTACTTTTCGCATCGATTTCTCCCTTTCAGCCGCTCTTCCCCCCCGATTCACACAAAGAATCAACCTTGCATTCCTCTTGCCGACTTCATTTCCCCCTCCCGTCCTTCCGTGCCATTTTCCAACCTACACACCCTTGGCTTCCGCGTTGCATGAGCAGACTGACTGTTGCACCGACCACGACCACGACTCTACGACTCGTGCTCCCGTCCTCCACATTACCAATCACACGCCAAAGAGACACCCCTCAATCCGGGGCTGCTCGACCGATCAAGCCACTACTTTCCGGCTTGCGCCTGGACATACAAAACTGCGAATACCCACGTCTTCCCGTCGCTTTAAACCAGCGGCCCTCTGCTCGTCACGATGTCGACGATACAACAGCTTAAGAACTTCATCCGGCACGGTACGATAACCCCTCATTGCTCGCCTCTCCCCTCTGCACCCCGTGTAGCGTCAGCTCCGCTCTCTTGTCCCCTACTTGCGTTGCCCATGACTTTTACCTGTCCTCGCTTGTTTTGCCTCGTGACAATCGCTAACAATTGCCTCTGCAGGCAAGCAAGCCCGAGCCGCGAACAATGACGACGCCGTAGCCAAGCCGCAAAACTCACCTCCTACGAAAGCACACATGGCCGGCGTTTCCGAGCCTGCACATGCGGCTGCTCCCCCGCCCCAGGCGATCCCCGACGCCTACTCGATCGCCGCCGACGGCCAGAACCGCGCAGCGCAAGCCGGCCATGCCGCAGCCCACGCCGTCGAGCCCGCCCAGAACAAGACTTCCAAGTCCAGCAAGAACATCGACAACACGCACCTCGCAAAGCTCATCGCCGAAGAAAATGAGAGCAAGAGCAAGTTCCCGAGATACCCCGGCCTGGAGAGATGGGAGCTGGTCGAGAAAATGGGCGACGGTGCTTTCAGCAACGTCTACCGCGCGAAGGACACCCAGGGAGAGCATGGCGAGTGCGCCATCAAGGTCGTTCGCAAGTACGAGATGAACAGCATGCAGGTGAGTTGATGCTTGGGTGGTTTCGTCCGCAACCATGATTTTCTCGTCTTTTGCGTTGTTTTCTGTTTGCTCGCTTTCTTGCTTTGGGTTTTCTTTTTCCTTTTCCAAATCGTTCCATACCAACGACGGTCGATCATAGGGAAACAAGCATCTACACCCGGACTTCAAGAAAGTCCCGAAAGCTGCAGAGGTGCGAAACTTTTCTTTGTCTCCTTTGTCTACTCATCAGGCCATCCTCCATTTCTCGACTTTTTTGTTGTACTATTATTTGTTTGAGGATGGCCTTCATCGCTTCGTAGACACCGTTACTGACCTCGCGGCAGAGGGCGAACATCCTGAAGGAGGTTCAGATCATGCGCCAGCTTGACCACCCCAACATCATCAAGCTCGTCGACTTCTCGGAATCGAGGCAGTACTACTACATCATTCTCGAATTAGCCCCTGGTGGCGAGCTTTTCCACCAGATCGTTCGTCTCACGTACTTTAGCGAGGAGCTCTCAAGGCACGTGATCGTCCAAGTCGCCAAGGCTCTCGAGTACCTGCACGAGGAAAGGGGTGTTGTTCATCGGTAAGTCGATCAAATCTGGAGCGAGCAGGTGGCCCTGCCGGGACAGCAGTTGGGTTCGGAGGGGAGCATGCGCTTCCTCTGGCCACCTGTCGTCATGTCAATATCCTTGCATCATTTAGCTGACGTTCCTTTTTCCAGTGACATTAAGCCAGAGAACATTCTGTTTAGCCCGATCCCCGTCATCCCGTCAAAGAACCCCAAGCCCAAGCAGCCTGGCGACGAGGATAAGGTCGACGAGGGCGAGTTCATCCCGGGCGTCGGTGCTGGTGGCATCGGCCAGATCAAGATTGCCGACTTTGGTCTCTCGAAGATTGTTTGGGACAACCAGACCATGACGCCCTGCGGAACAGTTGGCTACACCGCTCCCGAGATTGTCAAGGACGAGCGGTATTCCAAGTCGGTCGACATGTGGGCGCTGGGCTGCGTGTTGTACACTCTGCTTTGCGGTTTCCCGCCCTTCTACGATGAGAGCATCGAGGTCTTGACGGAGAAGGTCGCCAAGGGCCAGTACACTTTCCTGTCTCCTTGGTGGGACGACATCTCCAAGTCCGCCCAGGATCTCATCTCTCATCTGTTGACCGTTGACCCTGAGAAGCGCTACACCATTACCGAGTTCCTCGCTCACCCGTGGATCAAGGGATCTGGACCTACTCCTCGTGACGAGAAGAAGACGCAACCGGACATGCTCAGAGCATTCGATGCATCGAGGATTGTCGATGGCGAACGCCGCTACGACTTCCGCTCTCCTGGTGCTGTCAACCTGCGCGAGGTGTTTGACGTTGGTTACGCAGTCCACAGACAAGAGGAGGAGGCCAAGAGACGGAAGCAGATGGGTGCCAAGGGCGGTGTCCCTGCACGCTTCATGAACAACTTGAACGAGGAGTCTGAGGAAGAGCACGATGAAGAGATGGCAGACACCAAAGAAGCTGAATATGTGCACAAGCCTTCGCAAGCCACGCAGGCTCTCGAGCAGAGCATGCGCAATGCTCAAATCAAAGATCAGCAGCAAGATCAACACCGTGGCCGCGAGCGCGAGCGACAAGCACACCACACCGAGAAGGGGTACGGTCAACACTCAGCCGCCGTCACCGCCGCAGCCCGTCAGCAGGTTAGGGATCGCAACAGGCAGAAGGGAGCGTTTGAGCTGAGCCTTGACGGTGCAACACTTCTCGGTCGGCGGAACAAGCAACCCCTTGCGGCGCGAGCTGGCGGGGCATAGGAGCCTCGCACTCCAAGTTGCAGTCCTCCGGCGAGTCTCGTTCTAACGCGAAGCGATAGCGCGTAGAAGTAGAGGTAGAAGGAGGTATCTTATGAACCATTGTGGGTTTTCTTTCTGGCGTACAGGGTTAAAGGGAATGGCATTCCTTGGTCGAGTGGTCAAGGACAATAGCGCAAGTCATGAGATGGACGTCGTGGATATCCCGTTGTTTCGAAGTGTTTTTGTTTGTCCATTTTCTTCTGGGACGGACAGTGTAGCTACGACTCCCATCTCCTTTTTTGCGGCATCATACATGGGC
Source organism: Colletotrichum brevisporum (assembly GCA_030770045.1). NCBI lineage: Eukaryota > Fungi > Ascomycota > Sordariomycetes > Glomerellales > Glomerellaceae > Colletotrichum > Colletotrichum brevisporum. Next base: position 1,175,102 of record JAUGSI010000002.1, read on the forward strand.
CTGGAGTTTCACGGGCACCAGGAAACGTAATTCCTCACTGCGACGGCAATGAATCAGAATACAATTTCTTCATGTAAAATGACCATGCTCAACTGCCTAAAAATGATGTAATTTTCCTGAGTAACGAGTTGTGAAACATATCACCTCTGGTATAGGCTACTCGGAACAGGAAGTGGTATGCGGTGATGTCTGTCATGACACTGGAAGAGGTTGTTGTTGGTGAGCAACGCGTATCCGCCGTCACTATGGTGCCTCCCCGATCTAGTCCTGAGATCTGGCCTTCCTTGGGAAAGAGGCGTTCGTTGACATTGACACTATAGGTAGGTACCCAGGGTAAAACCACCTTCCCGGTCAAGTCGTTCTTTCCTTCCTCGGTGGGTGGTCTACATTAGCTAGTCGCCACGGGAAGTTGCTACCCACAGCTTCTCGTTGTTTCCCCATTGGGATTCGTGTATAGACAGAAGGAAGGGCCGTACCTTCCTCTTTTCAATAGGGACAGAGTATGGTCGAACTCCTCATGCCCCAAACAATGTTGCTCTGGTTCAACTCCTCCAACAATGTGACCGAACCACGATCGACCGGTACTCGACAGCGGGCACGAAATACGACTGACACTGAAGACTCGCGAAGCTGCTGTCGTGGCTTGTACTGACTTTGTTTACAGAAGAGACGGCCAGTACAGCGAAACAACCCTACAGACAGGCCCACTTCGACCGGGACGAACGAGAGGATCGTGGCAGCTGCATCGAAAATGCTATGGCATACTCCAAAACAGACAGACAATACCCCTCGCTCGAGAGCCGAAGAAGCACCTGGAGCGACCCCGCGTCATGCTCACTGCTAAGTGTCCGAGCCTCCGACCGGCAGCCAGCGAACCCAAGCGCGTGGAACGAGTGCGAACCCCTCCCCGCTGCCGCCGGCCCAGCCAATGCCGTCCCGCAGCGCAGCCTTCCGCAAGGCGGTACAAGCGGAACGGCCCGCCCAAGGGTTCTCGATTGAACGACGGTGGGAAGTTGCCAGGGTCGGCGGCCCTAGTGTACTCCGATCGGATCTGGGTCACGATCTCGGGGCGCCGAGGGCACTTGCCCCAGATGGCGCAATCATGGGGTACCTCGCGCGATTCCATCACAAGCACGCAACGACTGACAGTGTAAAAGGCTCGTGTCCCGTCGCCGCTTGGCATGGATGATGAAGACCTCGTGGGCACGATACATGACGAAGGCTTGAGGAACGGACGGCCTGCGGCTGCGACGTATCGGTTCTGGCTTCAGGACCGAAGCGAGCACGCACCAGAGATGGGGAAATACCTCTTTCCTCATACGGGGAGCTCTTCGGACCCTGTCTGCTTTCTTCATGACGAGGAAGACTCTGTTTGGGCAGGTGCGCGACCTATGACGGACGACGTCGTCTTCCCAGCTTTGCCTTGTCTGAACACTTTTGGCACATGGACACCCGCCATCACTGCCATCCACCACCCTTATACAAGGCTCGATGCTCAAGGAACCTTTCGGAATGCTGAGCGGGAAGTCGGCTCGAAAATGCGTTGGGAGGACAAACTACCGCACCTCGGCCGGGTTGTACATGCAGCATTCAAGTGCACTCGATATGTCCAAAGTCGGAATTCGGGCGCGATTCGATCGAAAACGGCGAGAGGTCTGATTCCAGGTATTGTCAGCTACTGGACATTCGGGGGAAAGGAACGGTTATTGTATCCCGATCTTCGGTTTCGCCCACCAAGCGACATAGGACAGGAACTGCAGACTCATACAACCGGCTCTGCACCGCTGATTCAACTCCGGACTCAGCAGCTCGAGCAGTTCTAACGGAAGAAAGGCTCACGCAGCCTAGCATTAAACGGTCATTTCAGCAACTACGTACAACATTCATCTCGATGGCTGCGAGTGGTCACACGGAAAGGAATGAGGACCTTGATGGCCGCATTGATAAGAGCCCAAAAGAGGTTCGGTTTGAGAACCCTGATGGCCAACCTCCTCACCAACCACGGCTCGCGATGCTCGTTGGGCATGCCTAGGCGAGAGAGCCAGCGCATCTCTTTTCCACGGGCGAGCCAGTTCAGGCGCCGGACCGAGGACTCTATCAGCGACGGTCGACGGACGATGAGCGCCCGTTGGGGTTTTGATGAGACAATTTTCATCAGCCAGCTCGCATTCCATGGCATCCCCGTCCATGGAGTGTCGCTTCACTCGCTTTCCACCGCCTTTTTGAAGCCTGTGGAGAGCAAGACAGGCCGAGCACATAAAAGGGGCTGTCCGTCCTGTTGTCCTCCCCGCACAGTCTTTCCCATCGTCTCTTCTCCCGGCAACCAAGACGCCCTCGTCTCGACTGCGTATCGATCGAGCGACCGACGCTGCTCAAGACGCTAGCTATGGCGTTGCCAAAGAGACTGGAGACCGGAGACCAGAAAGAAGAACGAGAAGGATGGAACACGAGGAGGCAGGCAGCCGAGGATACCGCGCAGCCTCTGAGTCTTTCTTTCTCCTCGTCTCTTCCGGCGTCCGATGTTTGCCTGAACCCTCGGGAATCGGCTTCTCCAGCTGCGCGAAAAAGACGCAACCCCCCACGGTAGCGAGACACGAATCTCTCCTTTTGTCTTCTGTCACTTCCCTCTTCCTCCCCCCCTTGCTGCCCTCTCACCTTGGACACCGGACGAATCAGCTGATCGGGCAACTCGCCCCTTCGCGAGTGGTGCCTCGACCAGACGTCGCCGGCGGCCAATCTCCATGATTGGACAACCCACGCTGTTTAGCTAACAGTTATTATCGCTCCTCTTTGCTCACGCAACTGGCGATAGGGGGCTTTACCGGGGATCCTTCTTCCTTGCAAGGTTCTTTTGACAGCCCCTCGTGGGCGGAGTCGGAGCATGACTGAAGTCAAGGGTAGTGGACCAAAGTCTCACTGGTGAGACGACCTCTGAGTTGTCATGGCCGCCGGCTGAGGACTTTGATTGCCTAACCACCAGGACTTGACGATCGGTGACAAGGTCATCGGCATGAAGTTGTCTCCTGTTGTCTTATTCTATCCTTCAGCTCTTTCGTCTCTTTGGTGTTTCTGTCCGTCTTCTTTCCGACCTCTTTGCCTCGGCGTTCGACGAATCCCGATCGGCCCAACTAGCTAGAGTAGTCTCGTGGCTGGCCAATACGGAACGACCGAGCGCGTCACCTGAAGAGTTCGGGTGCGGGATGGTACGAACTCTCTTTCGCGCGGATACCGCCGCCAAGCGCATCACAAGCAGATTTCCGTCTCTGTCGGCCTACATGCTGCCTACACTACATGCCGCTGGCATGCAGACCATACACACACCACAGATGCGCACGCACACACGCAGCCATCTTTACACCAACCACATCGCGACAGCAAAGGCCGCGCCGTCGACTTCTTCAGCCTAGTGGTCGCTTATTTCCCGAGGCGGATTTGCAGACCATGCCGATGCCATTGTCTCCCAAATCAGCCATCTCCCAGCCGATAGTCCACATATTCCAGACCCGGCTCTACCCACCCTCCCACGCTCATCACTAGACCGAAGTTTTGACCGATGAGGGGTGGGGCTGCCCTCCTTGGACTCTTCTCGTCCACTCGCTCCACGACGATCTCACCCAGCCCGCTTCTAACATCCCATTCACACGACCACGGCAGCTCATGCACGTCCATCCTGCCGCCACGCCGTGGCTCGCCATGGAGCTCGCGCGTGGGTGCCCGGTTCGCCTCACTTGACCCAATTGCAGCAGGCCGGCTCCCCGTCGTCGTGTGGATCCCCAGCCCGAACGTGGCGCGCTGCTCCGTCGACGAACCGTAGACCCGGACCCAGACCCCGCTTCGCAACGTCCGTCACGCAGTCGGGTCGAGCTAGGTATCCTGGAGCATGGACAGCTGTTGTAGCTCAAACCACGGGTGGGCGAGCCTGATGTGGTATCACAGACGCCATGTCAGCTTCTCTGCCCCTCCCCTCCTTCGAACAGGCCCAACGACGCCGTTGCGGCATTTGCGGTATCTTCGCCGACTATCCTAGCTGGCGCCATTCACCCCTCCATAGGCCACGCCCGCCCTTGCACGCCATGGCGAATGATATCGCCCGTCTTCGCGAGATAACCATCTGATGAGCTTCTGACTGTGTGTGGTGAATGCAGCTCGACGACGGCTATATAAGCCCAGGCCGTCTCTGCCGTTTTCGAGTTCTTCTCTTCATCCAACTCAACAGCTTCCATCTTCAGACTCAGAACAATCAACCTTTTCAAGCCTTTTCGCTCAACCCAACCAACATCAACATGTCTCCCTGGTGAGTACCAACCTGCCTTCGGAAGCGGCCTCGATCCTGTAGTCGGTGGACTCGGGATTACAAAGCGTGCAATGATGCAGCTTCCAGCCCAAAACAAGCCCCTCAAGAAACTTACTGACGATGCAAACACAGCACTTGCAAGTCCTGCGGCGCCGCCTGCTCCGGTGGCACCTGCGCTTCCTGCTCCTGCTGCACCGTAAGAAAATCGAAGCCGTCCAAACCGCCCATGATCTGACCGTCTTGCAGCACTAAATTCAGCATGACGCTCCCGCTCGACAGAATCTTTTAGTCCACCAGAAGAGGCTCGCTCGCCAACATCTCTCCACCCACCGAGCTGTGTGCCCCCCTCAAGATTCGCGGATCGAAGTCGCGACATACGGGAATGGATTGAAGGACGACGGAAAGCGGAGAATCGTTGCTTGAACCCTCGATCGACACTTGCCGAAACGGGCATCCGATGTGTGGAGAAACGGCGCATATCGGGATCCGGCAGCTTGACAAGGAGGCACGGGTCCGGTCCGGGCATGATGGGGACCACATTGAATACGTTGATTTGCCTTACTTCTCGTGGCATTCTAGTTTTGTTCTGATATTGGACCATGAATATTATTGATTCCCGGGACCTGAAGTTGCCTATCGCCGTGTCATTTGTGATTGCTTGCAGAGGCCCCCCTCGGAAAGGCCAATGTGGCAAGACGGGAGACCCTAGAGCGGGGGTTGAGCTGGGATGTTGGAGCTGTCAGAGCTCGGGAACGGGATACTCGATGGGGCACTGCGTATGGGATGCAGCTTATTCCGATTTCTCTCTCTTGTGCTGCCCTCTTGTGCTGCTACCCCCACACACTCGTGAATGCGGTTGGTTCGTCGGTGTCTACTGCTCTAATATGGTGTCGTGCAGGTGGTGTATGGTTGACGGACCAGGGGGTGATGGTGGCGGGGATACCTGACGCGGGGGTTGTATGGTGGTCAGCTGATTTGTGTTTGGGGGAGGGTGTGGGATGGTGGAGGGAATTGGGGATGGACGCTACGCTGGATTCTGGTAGGAGGGTGAGGAGGAGAGTGGGGGGTTGGCTTGCTGAAGGATAGGAGGGAGCTAGCCTCTGGGATGCCTCACTAGTAGAGCCTTGTGAGGGGATTTCGGTGAAGTTCGGGCGTTGATGAATGGGATGGTGCTTGCGGCCTCCCTAGGAATTCCAACGAGTCCCCCCCCCCCCGACGAACACACTATAGCCTCCTGCGCACCTAGCGGATCGACAGTAGCATATCCTCTGCCCCTGCCTTCAGTCTCCAGCCCAGAGCTAGTCTCTCATTCGACCAACAAGACCATCAGGGACCAGATATTCCTGGCCGGCACCTCAGGCGGCGATGAAGACTGATAGCCCGGGAAGACCTAGGGAGCTGGGTAATGCCTACCTATGGGCCGCGACCTAATAATACCTAATACCTACCTACCTAAGGCAACCACCGCCCCGGAGAATCACCACTTCCGAGATCCGTCCAGAGGCGGGCACGGGCCGCCGCCGACACCTGCCTCCCGCCCGGGAGGGCCCCACTTTCGAAATACCCGCGCCAGCCGCGGCCTCCGCGCGTTACGTGTTCCGTGTCCGGGGCGGCTGGCCCCCACACACGACACGGATTGGTGAGCTGTCACCGGAGGTTTCGGACCGGCAACTTCCTTGCGACGACGACGGACTACTCCTTTGACAGGGTATGGCAAGTGGACACCTCAAGCGAGGACTTCCCAAGTTTGGGTTCTAGTGTATTAAGGCGGGCGAAGGCATGCCGGAACAAGTGTGGGCCGGCCTTAACTCCCCGGCTTGAAGGACCCGGATAAGAGGATACACTTGATATTAACATCTACGAGCGGGCTTCATCAACACCCACCGGAGAGCCCCTGACCATGCCAAGAAGACGTCAAAAACTCTATTTCATCCCAAGACGAAAGACCTACCCGGCGACGCCGCCTCAGATCACCCTTATCCTATCTCCCCCCCCCCAAAAAAACATCTAGCACCCCCCGCGCGCGGCGACGGTGTACTCGAACCCGTTGAAGTCAATCTTGTTCGTCCCCGTGACGGTGCCCGCGCCGGCCGACATGGCCCAGCTGCAGGTGAACGAGTCGCTGAGCGAGTTGCAGCGCGCCAGGGCGCCGGCCTCGGCGACGCGGAGGACGCACTGCGCGCCGCGGCAGCAGCACTGCTCGCCGACGAACTTGGGCAGGGGCCCCGTGGTGAGCGGGTTCTGCCAGAGGGAGAAGACGCGGCAGGTGGACTGGCGGGTTTCTGGGGGCAGGATGTTAGCTGAGGGTGATGGTTTGAGGGAGGGTGGACGTACCGAGGTTGTCTGCGGGCATGGCGAGGGCTGCCGTGGCGAGGGAGAGGAGGGCGAGGGCGGGGAACTGCATCTTGATTGATTCTGGACGGGACGGTTTGTGAGGGTTTGATGTGGTTTGAGAGTCGAGGAGGCTTCGGATGAAAGAGACTTCCAGCAACCGCCTGAGAGTTTATATACACATCCGATGAACGGCTGTACAGCTCGTAAAGCCGGTCTAGAACCATTCTGGAAGGCCTGTACAGCAGCCCCCAATCAGCGGGCTCGTGTTAATACGAATCCTCAGCCTACAACTCCGCCTTCTCGAAGGAGTTTAATTACAACCCACGTCTTGGAACTGTCCGTACTCTATGCCCCGGACTCCGGAACATCCGAACTGACTCGTTACTGTGTGGGGGCTCTTTTAACAACCCCTGGCGCTGAGCTGCTCTACCCCGGGCAGGGTTGGAAATTAGTTTAGTTTAGTTTAGTATGGGGGTCCTTTAGTTAGTTTGAGTTTAGTATAGAAGTCCTTTAGTTAGTATTTTTTAGTATAGGGGTATACTAAACTAAACTAAACTAAACTAAAACTAAACTAAACTAAACTAATAACTAAAAAACAATAAATAAAAATAAATAAAAATAAGTAAAAATAATAGAAATATAATTAAATTTATTTTAAATTACTACTAATATATATATATATATATATATATATATAACTTAAATCTATATTTAATTTTAAATTTTAAACTATATTTAATACTATTTTTATTTTATTTTTAGTTTTATTTTTTAACTTATAAATTAATAAAGAATAAGATAAAGTTAAATTTTGGGCGTCATAAAGGGGGATTTGAATCTATAATTCCCATGGAATAATATATTAAATAAGTAAATAATTAAACTACTAAACTATATACCTAATTAAAGCTATGAATAATATAATTCTAGCTTTATACCCTATATATATCTTAGTATTAGAATTAAAGTAAGAATTAAAGTAAAAAAGTAGTAAAAAGAGTAGTAATAATAGGGGTAATAATAGGGGTAATAATAGGGGTAATAATAGGGGTAATAATAGGGGTAAAAAAGTAGTAATAATAGAAGTAATAATAAAAGTAGTAAAAGTAGTAAAAGTAGTAAAAGTAGTAAAAGTAGTAAAAGTAGTAAAAGTAGTAAAAGTAGTAAAAGTAGTAAAAGTAGTAAAAGTAGTAAAAGTAGTAAAAGTAGTAAAAGTAGTAAAAGTAGTAAAAGTAGTAAAAGTAGTAAAAGTAGTAAAAGTAGTAAAAGTAGCAAAGTAGTAGTAAAGAGTAAAAGTAGTAAAAGTAGTAAAAGTAGTAAAAGTAGTAAAAGTAGTAAAAGTAGTAAAAGTAGTAAAAGTAGTAAAGAGTGACTTTAGTTAAACTAAGACCATAAAAGGTCTTGCTTACGTAATGTAAGCTCACGGTCGCATGTGGAAGAAAAGGGAAGAAAAGAGGGAAAGAATTGCTTGATTATTTCTAACTAAAAAGGGGGAACAGCTGCTGTATATATAGGGCACCCAGGGGCCCCGAAATAATTAGGCCTAGTTTCAGTTAGTCCTGTCGTAACTAGTAATATTTATAAGAGATATTTATAGAATCTTACGCACGGACCCCTTAAGAGGTCTAAGCGTTTATTTCTATTTATAGTATAGAAATAATACTCTTTTTAAGTTAATTAATAGCTTATATTATAGCTGTTTTTTAATAACTATTTATAGAACTATATTAGTTCTTAGTGTTAATATTTAAGCTATATATATATATATATATATAAATCCTTATTCTTCTTCTTTTATAATTTAATATTTCCTTCTTTTTCTTTAATAATACTTTCTAACTGTTTTAAAGTACTAACCTTCTAATATTTTATCAATATTAACTCTTTAACTGTATCTGTATGGAGCTTATTTCTATTTCTAGTAATAATATTACTAGAAATAGAGAAAACCCTTTTTACTGAAGTTGAAGTAGCTGGAATAGCTAGATATCTTCGAGCTATAATAGATAACATAGGGTATTTAAAGCTATTATTTCTCCAGTAGATTAAAGGGTTAATTTAGTATAATATTAGTATAAATATTAAAAATAAATAAAGTAATTACTTACTGATTGTAATACTACTGGCTTATTAAAGTATAAATTATACTCTAAGTCAATACTAGTATTACTAGTATAAAAGTCTTTGTTTGAATCGGGGTCGTTTAATATAGTTGATTCTTTAATATCGTTAAGAGGATTATTAAAATCTCTTTTATTTTTTACTTTATATATTAATTAGTATAATATAATAATATAAATAATATAAATAATAATTTACTAAAGATAGTTTTGTTTTAAAAGTTCTTTAACGTCTTTGTAAATGAGAGGGTAATGTACTAAAAGCTTATAAGGCTTAAACTGCTTTAGTTTAAGTCTAGGGTCTAATATTAAACCTATAATATAAACTTTATATAGTTTAATAGAGTCTTCTGGAAGCTTTTTAGGCCAGTAAGATTCGAGTTTTTGTATGCTACTATAAGTAGAGTGCATTAAAACTCTATAATAAGCCGACTAATAAAGTAATTAATATTAGTATATATTACTTTTAGTAAATAAATATATAAATAACTTACTAATTTAGGACGCTGGCTTTGTAAAGTATTAAACTTAGTAAATAAATCGTTAAGCTTTTGGTATATATAGTATATATATAATATACCTTTATTAAGATTAATATATAATTCGGATTGTAGTCGTATAGAGGGTTTTAAAAAAACCTTAAATATAGATTTAAGGTTGTTGAGGGCGAAATATTTGTTGTTACTAATAAAGAGTCTTTTAAACTCTTTATTAGTAGTATTAATATGTATATATTCGATTGTGGGGTGAAATTCTAGAATAGCTTCTATTATTCGATATATAGAGTTCTAGTGTGTAGAAACATCTATATATATATATATTAGTATAGATATAATAATACTATATAAAGTATAGTAGTTTAAAAAGATATATACTTACCTATAGGGATAGTTCTTTTTTTAAAAGTACTAGGTAAAGTACCTTGTTCTTTATAGAATAATATAGCTTGTTGGAGCATTCATTTTATCTCGCTAGTATATTTAGTTATAATATAAATTCGGCGTATACGACTAATAATACCTATTTTAAATATTAGTATATATAGATATATATATATATATATTTATATATATATATATATTTATATATATATATATATTTATATATATATATATTAAGAAATATAACTTACTACTAAGAGGATTATTTATATCCTTTACTAAAGTCTCTTCTACTACTTTAGAAGAAAGACCCTGTTGTAGTATAGTACTATTACTATTAATATAGTTAAAAAGTCTTTCTTCTAAAGTAGTAGTTAATAAAAACTCTTGTAGTATAGCCTGTACTATTAGATTAATAATATGGGCTATATAGTGAATATTTTGTTGAAAATTGCTATTTAGTAGTAATTTATAATTACTACTAAATTGTTGTATAAATTTGTTGTTTATAGAGTAATTATCTCTAGTAAAACTAATATAAATATTAATATTAGTAAATATATATATATATATATTATAATACTAATCTAAAGATATTTTCAGGGGTTAAGTCTAGATATTTAGCTATAGTGGCTTGAAACTCGTTATATATATATAACCTAGTATGCGATTGGGGTAAATGTTGAAATCCTAGACTATATTAGTAAATAATAATAATAATATAATAAAAAAACATACCAATAAGCTTATAAATAAGTTAAAAATCGCTATTAATATAGCTTAAAACGCAGCCTAAATAGGTATTTTGTGGCTTAGAGGTCTATATATTAAAAATAAAGGAAAGTTTTCCTGTAGTTTTGACGTTTTGGTTTATCTTATATATAATAGTAGATAGTAATCTACTATATGTATTGTTGAGAATATTCTTGATTTTGTGGCGATTAATAGTAAAAGTGGGCCTAATAGTAATTATTAGTATAAATAGTATTTAAATATATAAACTTATAGATTATTATAGTATATAAACTCTTTAAAGGAGTTAGAATCTACTACTGAAAATGGTATATTATTTTTAATAATAAAATTAAGAATTTTTAAATAATAGTCTTCTTTGTTAAACTCGTTTATAGTACTAGATCAGAGTTATTTTTTAGATTCTGGATTTAAAAATGCGTCTTTTATAGATAAAGAGCTTTTTCCTAAGTAAATAACTCTATATTAGTATATATAATAGTAAATATATTAATTAATTACTTACTTTTAAGCTTATTAGCTTCAGCTTTTTTATTATGAGTATATTCTTTATGGTGCTTTTTGTAATGAGCTGTAAAATTAGAGCTTTGAAAGCCTTTTAACTTTACTACCTACTCCTTAGAGTAACTATTAAGTAATTAGTAATAAATATATATATATATATATATATATATATATAATTAATATAAAGAATATAAGTAATATAACTTACGTAGTACAATTAACTCGTATTCTTTGTGGTTTTAAAATATTAATAGGTAAAAGGGTTTGAGTAAATAAGTTATTTTTAAATATATATATACTACTATTAGCATTAGTCTCTAATTTATAAGACTCTTTATTAAAAATAGAGTCTTTAAAATTAGAAGTAGTGCCTATAGTAGTATTAGTATGGGTAGTATGGCTACTAGAAGGCCTGCTACTAGTAGGTGGCTGGGGGGGTTGAGAGGTTTTTATAAGAGGGCTAGACTCTAAAGAAAAAGAAGGAGTAAAGGGATTTATTTTTATATAGCTTTATTAAAAAGTATTTAAAAGTAATATAGTGTTATAGTGTTTTTAATAATAATTGTGTTATAAAAGATTTAAAGGTATTTTGTTAAAGAAAAAGAAAAAAGAAAAAAAGGAAAGAAAGAGGGAATGTCTTTATCCTTATATATCTAAATAAGGTTTAATTATTGTTTAAGAGTATGTTTTAAAGTAAAATCTATTTTTATTTTAAAACATATCTAAAACATACTTAAAACATACTTAAAATAAACTTTAATTAAAGTAGAATTTAAATTATACTTTAATAAAAATAGAAATAAATTACAAACTAACTAAAAATACTTTTTTATATCTATTTTAAGTCTTTTTTTACTCCTTAAAGCTCCTCGAACTAGTTTAAACCAACCCTTTATAAAGGGTAGTTGAAACATATAATCAATATTATTAAAATACTTCTTTTCTAAATACCCCTCTATATCTACTAAACGCCTCGTTTTTGGAATATCTGAAAAGTTGATTTTTGGTGGATTTAATATAGCGTCTTGTAATATTCGATTATCGTGAAAAAATACCGTTATAGCGGAAAGTATTTCGGTTTCAGTAAAGGTTGTAAGGTATAACTCCCTCTCAAGTACCTCTTTATTATATATAATATATATATATATAAGAAATTGGCTCGTTTATGGTGTCTATTTAGGGTCTTTGTCAGAATATACCCTGTACGAAACAGGTATTGGAAGGTCGTGAGAAAAGGCGCTAGAATAGCAAGAGAAGGTAGATAAACGCGTGTTAAAACGTAATAGAAGTGGTTTGCTGCATCTTAAATCTTATATAAGATATATTCTTTAAAAAGAGCCTTTTTTGTAGTATATAATAGAGTATTTATCGGTTTATTGAATGTTGAAACTGATAGAGATAAAAAGAAAAGAAGGAAAAAGGAAAAGAATCTCCTTTCTTTAATACCTTTCTTTCTCGGCCTTTCGGCCTTATAATCGGCACTTCGGCCTTAAAAAAAACACCGATAAACGCGATATTAAAGCTTAAGTTTACTTAAAACCCCGCTTTGACTATAAAAAGTGGAGCCCGTTTGGCGCTAGCGTTGATATTAACCGAGTTATTGCATAAGGTTTTACTTATATCTATGCGTGTATATGCAAGGTCTGTGCGGCGCACGGACCACATATACATATATCAAAAAATAGCCAATTTTTTACTGATTTTAATTATATTTTTTATATACTATTAAAGTCTATATTTATAGAGATATACCTACTATAAGTATAATACTACTTTTACCCTTACTTTTACTCTTACTTTTATTTTTACTTTTATTTTTACTTTTATTCTTACTTTTATTCTTACTTTTATTCTTACTTTTATTCTTACTTTTATTCTTACTTTTACTCTTATCTTTATTCTTACTTTTATTTTTACTTTTACTCCTACTTTTACTTTTACTTTTACTTTAATATTAAAATAATAATAAAAGTATACTATATATAGAATATAAAGTTAATACTTTATTATAAATAGGTATTAGTATATAGTCTAGTAGTTTCGACTCTTACTTACTTAATATATTACTATTTTATAAGGTCCTAGGTTTAAATCTCCCTTTAAGCACTTTTAATTCTAAATTTAATACCTTATTTAATTAGTAATATAATAAATAAAACTAAGTAAAAACAATAATAATAATCTACTTAAAATATATATTATTTTAAGTAGTTATACTATATATATATCTCTATTTATATAATTAAAAAATATAATTTCTTATTTCTATAGTATCGTTACTTATTTTTATTTATCGTTTTTTAGTATTTAGTACTACTAAACTAAACTAAAACTAAACTAAATTAGTTTAAAGGTTTTATTAATTAGTTTTAGTTTAGTATAAACCTACTTTAGTTTAGTTTAGTTTAGTAATACTAAACTAAACTAAAAGTAAACTAAATACTAAGAAACTAATTTCTAACTCTGTTTACCCGTATTAGATTACGTAGCTTAGAGCCACTAGCATACTACAATATATAGGTGGATTTTAGTGTTTAAGGTGGCTAATAGCCGCTCTAGAGCAACGTTTCGCCGGCTCTAAAGGCTATAACTGTATTTAGGGGGTTTAAAGGCCTATAGTACTATTAAAGCAAAAAACCGCATTAATAGCCCTTAAGGTATAGCTTTATATATATACAAATATATACAAAATCTAATAATTAAAAGTCTTATTCTACTACCCCTTTTACTATATATAATTAATTATTTTTAAACTACTTTATTAAATATAAAGATTACTATAAACATCCTTTTAACCCTTTAAAAAACTATCCTTAATAACCTAACTACTTAGTACCTATAGCTTTACAACTTTTAAGTACTTATAAATACCCTTAATACGTAGGAAGCTTTTAACCTAACTTCTATAAATCTAGAGCCCTTTATTAGTAATATTCTACCCTAGAAGCTATACTTTAGTAACTATTTAAAGTTTATTATTTATTATAGCCCTAAACTAAAAGCCCTTTACTTTTAAACTATAAAATCTAGAGTAAATAAGCTTACTATAAACTCTTTTTTTTAAGTACCTTTAAAAAAGAACCTCCTACTCCTATTTAAAGTAATAAACTACTACTATACTAAGACAACAACTAACCTTTTTAAAAAGGCCTTTAAGTACTACATTAACTCTTTATCCCTATACTATACTATAAAAGTAATATACTAAAAATAAAAAAAAAACTAAAAATACTATTATTTTTTAAATATAAAGTACTATTATTAAAAAGTTTAAAATCTAATACTACTTAAGCACTTTAAAGCTAGTAGTTTAAATTTAAAACCTTTATAAACACTTTAAACTTATAAAAAGTATATACTACTAACGTACTAACTAGCTTTATATTAACTACTTTATTATACTCTATAATAAACAGCTTATAATAAAAGCTACTATAGTTAAATAGTTTATAATATAGGTTTATTATATATATAAAAGTTATACTATTAAGTTTAAAGTAGTTTATAAAGGAGATTTATAGATTTATAAGTTACTTTACTCCTTTAACTATTTACTACTTTAATCTTAAACTCAGAGCCGTTATATAATAATAGGTAATAGCTAGGATAACTATAGTTTTAATAAAGTTATTATTAAAATAACTACTATAATTAAATAAATACTAGAGTCTATAGGATACAGGAGAAGTATATAAAGCACTTTTACTATTAATAAAATAGCTTTTTATAGCCCTTTTAAGTACTTTAGTAGCTATAAATATAATAATACTAACTTAAAAAGATTATAGAGTAAAGTTTTATTAGTATCTTTTACTCCCTTTACTCTATTAGCTCCTTTTTACTTAGTATACTTTATATACTACTACTTTAAAAATTACTTTTATACTTTTTTAGAGTACGTGTATAACGGATAGAAGCTACTTAACTACTATTATAAAAAAATTAAAAAGAACTTTATAAATAATAAATAGTTAATTTAGTATATTAAAAAGATTTAAAGTTAGTAACTATATAGTTGTTATATAAAGAGTATTAAGTGTTTATTTATAGTATTTTAGGCCGCTTAATATAAAGGCCCGTTACTATATCCCCTTAAGGACTCTTACCTTTTTAACTCTAGTACGTTTATTTATATTTTTAAAAATACATAATAGTTTAGTAACTTTTAAGTGGCTAGTATAAGTAATTACTTATAGGCTAGCTTTAAGTCCTTTATAATTAAAGAATATAAAGATATAAGTATATATATTATATTAATTAATAGTAAATAATCTAACTTATACTTATATAATATTATATTATATACGTTTATAGTAACTAACTTTATTTTTTATAACTAACTCTATAAGTATAGGTACTAGTGGGACGAGTACTTTAAGTAGTACTTTATACTATATAAATCTAATTATTCCCCTTTTAGCTTTATTAAAACTATATATAACTAAAGAGTATTAGAGTATAATAAGCTTTTTAATAAAGTACTTATATATAAAGACTTTATATAGGCTATTTAGTATATATATACTTTATACTATTAAATAAAGTACTTTTAATAAAAATAAAGATCTTTAAAAGGCTCTAAAGAAATATAGTACTAGTAACTTAGCTACTCTAACTCTAAACTACTTTAGTACTTTTCCTTATTAGCCTACGGCGTCTAAATTTCTGTTACCCTTAGAACAGCGCCTAGTAATGCCCTTTTAAGTTGTAATACCTATAGTGTTAGTAAAGTAAGGTGAATTATTAACTATAAGCTATAAAAGAGTAATGCGTATACCTGCCCTAGTAAGTATATTACGTTTAAATTTTACTTATATACTAAGAGCTATAGTAGGTTTATATTTATATTAGTATTTATTAATTATATTTTATAGTACTTATAGGACTACTACTTATATAACTATAGTATAGAGATACTTACTAAGGTTTTTAAAAAGTTTATTCTACTTTTAAAGGTTTAATATAACGTTAAGATACTTACTTTTAAGTACAATAGTAAAATTAAAAGGTACTACTACTTTATAAATAACCTTTAAAGGTGCGGTAAACGCGTTAAGTTATCTACTCTATATATATAAAATTAAAATAGTGGTACTAAGTGCATTAGTACAATAATTAAAATAAAGGCTTAAATAATATATAAAGGTAGTAAGTTACTTTATAAAGTATAGTTTAATATTTATAGAGTAGCGATTTATCTTTATAACTATATACTTTAAGTGGCCCTTAGTTAAAAGACCCTATATAAAGTACTTTATTAATAGCTCTATAGTAATAAAACTACAAAACTAAGTTTTATATACCTAAGATTATATAGGTATAAGGTGTATACCCTTATAGCTACTATGTAGTTTAAGAAAAAGCGTCTTAACTACTTTTATAGCCGTGCCTTTATAGGCTTCCTTATTAACTATATATCTATAAATTAGTATTAAATATAAAACCCTATAACTAAAAAAATTATTACTATATATAACGTTATATTTAATAAAAGAAAATACTATAATAGTAACCTAGATTTACTTATTAGTAATTATAATAACCTTAACTTTTAAGCTATTACTAAGTAGGTTTAAAAGAGCCTTACTATAGCTAGTAAAACTAACTCTTAAATATAGCTCCACCCGTTTTTACTAAGTAAAAAAGATAATAAAGTATTTTTTTTATAAACTCCCTTAATAATGTTTTTAATAAACTTAACTTAGGTAATACCGCCTTTAATAATAATAAACTCTATAACTATAGATACTCTTTTACTTACTTTAAACTTCTATTTACTTCTCTTAACTTACCCGTTTTATTCTTTTAGGTAATAATTAAAAAAAACTAATACCTAGAGAGGTAGATTATAGCTAAGTTAATAAATAAAAACCTTTTTTTTATAAACCTTTATTAGTCTATATTTGTAGCTAAGTCTATAAACTAAGCTGCCCTAGTAGTTTATATACCCTAGTATAAATAAACATTTTATAAAACTACTTTTTTAACTAGTACTTTATTATTATTTTAAAATACTCTATAGTAAAGCCGCTTCTAGACTAGTTACTTAGTTACTTATAACCTATTAGAGGGGACCCCTAGTATTTAATATACTATAGGGGTGTTTTAAAATACAAATATTAAATACTCTAATAGTAAGATTTAGCTATAGAGAGGGGTCGTAGGCGCTTAGATTTTATTAAGTAAGTATAAAGTACTATACTAACTATAGACTAAAGTTCCTACTCTTAGTACCCCTTAGTAAAAGCTTTAGCTCCTATTTATATTTTATTTAAAAGTATTAGTTTACCCTTATATAATTTTAATATAAGTAGTTAAAGTAAATTATTTATAAAGTTATTATAAGACTAACTTTTAAAAAAAGGTTCTTAAGAATACTACTAATAGCTCCTAGATTCTAAAATACTACTAAGTATATATATATAAGTTAAATAAGTACAAGAGACTCCTTAAAATTAAAGTATACTTTATTATATATAGTAACTAGTAGCTAAGAAATAAGCAAAATACTTATACTTTAATACTTACTAGTATATTATTTTAAACACTTATAGCTATTATAAACTACTTTAATTTTAAGTTCCTATAATATAATATAATAAACGCGTTTATATAAGTTCTACTTAATAAAGATATTTATATATAAATACCCCCTAAGTATTAAAAGCCTAGGTATATTCTTAAGCTTAATAAAGTACTCTATAGCCTATACTACTTTCTACTCTTATAGTAATACTATTAAAAAGTTAGTTTAAAAGAGTTTAAACTAAAGTACATAGCGGGTAAGAATTACTATTAAATACATAACTATATTATCTTTTTTTTTTATATTAATAACTATATTTTATACTTCCCCTTTAAATACCGTAAAAAGGCCCTTTTATTTATAGGAGTGCTTTAGAAGTAATACTTTCTTAAGGGTAGTAAAGACTTATAATAATTCCTAGGGATTAAAGTTATTTATAACTATACTATAAAGTACCTTTAGCTTTTATAGTCCGTTTATATTAATAAAATTATTAAGTACTTAAAAAAGTAAGGCCTATAAATAAAGTAACTATATACTTCTTTAATTTAATTACTTAAACTACTCCCTTATAAAAACTTTACTCTATATATAAATATTAACTATTACTAAAGTAATATTAATTTAATTATATATAGTATAATAATAATAAGGCTAAACGTGGCCCTTATAGTAAACTATTTTACACACTTTAACTATAACCCCGGCCCTAAGTACTTTAAAGAAGTAGAACGAGTAATTAAATACCTCTTTATAAAGTACGCTCTTTACCTTAAATTCAGCTATAAAAAAGGCGGCCCTAATAATAGTTTAGTAATTACTTTAAATACTAGCTTTACTAATAATATACTAAACTATAAAAGTTTTTAAGTATTTATAATTAAGCTTTTTAGTAGCTTTATTAAGTAGTAAGTTAATAAATAAAATACTATAACTATATTAATAACTAAGGCTAAGCTTTTTATTTTTTTTTAAGTAGTTAAAAAGGCTATTTTTATAAGTTATTTAATAACTATACTTTATATAGACCTTAGTAAATAAACCTTTAGTACCACTCCTACTCCTAATACTACTATACTAAGTATACGTATTTAATATAATAATTAATAAATAATTCGTTTTATTAATAAAAAGATAGTTTAACTATATATAAAGCTTTACTATATTAATATCTATAACTACTAGTTATATTAAAAGACTTAAAAAGGCTATATTAAAATTAAATATTAATCTATAGTATAGTTAATAATAAATAGCCTTATAAAACTACTTACTAGTACCTACTTTAAACTCTTTTTTAAGTAACTTAATATAGTAGATTAAATAGCTTAGCTTTAAGTACTTTATAATACTAAGTTTTAAAGTAAATGCTATAAGGGCCTTAACTTTACTAATAAAAAATAAATAAAAGGAATTATAGCTTTTAAGTACTTTAAAAACAGTATTACTCTTTTTACTATAGGGATAAAGGTTTAACAAAAATAATAAAACTACTTAAAATAAGGACTTTAAAAGGATTATAGTTTTAAAAAAATAAGCTATATAAAAG
Organism: Colletotrichum brevisporum; assembly: GCA_030770045.1. Classification (NCBI taxonomy): domain Eukaryota; kingdom Fungi; phylum Ascomycota; class Sordariomycetes; order Glomerellales; family Glomerellaceae; genus Colletotrichum; species Colletotrichum brevisporum. Next base: position 1,194,063 of record JAUGSI010000002.1, read on the forward strand.
TAATTATAAAGTAGTTAAAGTATAACTAGTATATAATTTTATTTCTAATTAGATTTAATAAGGCCCTTAAAAGGCCCTTATTAGGGAGGTATATTAAATTATATAGTTTAAAGCTACTAGTATACTATAATATATAGGTGGATTTTGGTGTTTAAAGTGGCTAATAGTCGCTCTAGAGTAACGTTTTACTAGCTTTAAAGGCTGTAGCTGCGTTTAGGGGGTTCAAAGGCCCATAGCACTATTAAAGCGAAAAAACGCGTTAATGGCCCTTAAGGTATAGCTTTATATACATACAAATATACGCAAAATCTAATAACCTGTAGTTGAAATAAGCTTGCTACGGCATAGGGACGCCTAAAGCCGGCAGTGCTGGTACGGTCGCCGGGAGGCTTGTCAATACTACCCTTCCTAAGGTAGATGTAGCGGGTGTCTCTGTGTCAGGGAGTCGGAGTAGATGAACCACCCCACATCTCGATAGAGACGCGAGATGGGCCCGTGGCGGATGTAAGCGGCTCCAGTGAATCCGCTTCCCGAGAGATTGGTAATTCCAGCAGATCGGCATTGTCATCTCGAATCCCGACCTAGGTAGGTACTCAACGAACCATCCTTTCGCGGACAAGAGCGACCACCAGTCCCTTCCTCACCCGTGGAGGCCAAGACTGTCCGGTTGAATGTTGTACACACCAGCATCAAGGTTTGGCATGGTCAATCACAGTCTCGATTCTACGTGTTCTTTTGCATTACTCCCCCGTGGTGACTACCGGTGACAATGCCGAGACCGTCTCTTCTCGGAATCGGCCTCGGGATCTGTCAGATGAGCCGGAGCGGCCCACGGACCAGCGGGCTGTGAAGACATTACATCCGCCCCGCCAGGCCCCGCCCGCACGCCCTAAAGGCGTCGGATGGTCCGGCCAACGGCTTTGCTTGGGTGACAAGTATGACTGGATGGACGGGACGGGACGGAGGGCTTATGTGTGCGTGCCGTGCGTGTCAGACGTGTCGGGTGCGGACACGCAAGCTTGCCTCTGCACTGCGACGTGATTGGCGCTGGGCATGCGGGTTGGTGAGAATGGGTAAAGTCGGGGCGGGGTGGTTGCTGGCAGGTACTGGAACTCGGATAAAGATGGAAGAGAGTGTTGTATTGCAGGGACACGCACGATAGCCGACGGGAGAGACACCGGCCGGTAGGTATTGCGCATGGCTCTCACAAGGTTCGATTGTACGATGTTGACTCCAGTGTTAGTGGCGATAACCTTCTCGAATGATTTCGTTGTCGGGGTCTTCTCTTACTTGTCAGGATAGTTAGGCCCGATTACTTCGAACGCTGCTGAAAGATACGCGGTTGCCGCTGAATCTTGTCTCTGTTGCAAAGACATCTACACTGAGCTTGGTAGCCATGGGACAACTCCATCCATCCGCTCATTTGCTATAGTCCGTATATGGCCCGAGTGCATGATCCGGATACTTGCATGTCTGTCCATATCTGACAGCCTATTTGCTCCTCGATTGTGGTTGGTCTCCCACCCTTGGATGCCGGGCGTGGTGAGGCGGCGTGAGGCGGCGCAGCATGCGACCGCAGTCAACCCCGCGTCAGGCATCCTGAGAAACAACGCTCTCACAAGAACTGCACACAGCGCCACGAAAACCTCGCAAAGTCTCTTCCCTTCCCATATTCTCTACTTTTGCCACAGATACACGAAATCAACCCGACATGGAGGTCGCAGGGCTCGCCATCGGCGTGGTGGGACTTGCGGGCCTGATCGGGACCTTCAGCGACGTCATTCAGCTGTTCGAACTCTTCTCGGCCGCCAGATCCCTCGAGAGGGATACCATTTTTCTCATGACGAAACTCGACATTGAGCGCTCCCGGCTTCTCCAGTGGGCGCACGATGTCAGGCTGCTCAGACCCGACTACGACAAACGATTAGACAACGTCAACACTCGGCAACTCGTAGCGAGAGTGTTGAAATGCATCCAAAGTCTCATGGAAGATACCGGGAAGCTCAAGGACAAATATGGTGTCCGAGAGGCCGGCAGTCGAGAATCACCATTCACCAGCCTGGTTCCCCTCCAGGTTTCGCAGACCGGCACGTCCAGTTTGACCTTGTTTCTCACGGAACTCGGGGTATACCAGCCCCGAATCAAGGAGGAGTATACCAACAAGATCGGATTTCGAAAACGAGTTCAGTGGGCGGTTCATGACAAGGACTCGTTCGGTAAACTAATCCAAGAACTGAACTATTTCACGGGAAGTCTCGAAACAATTCTGGGTTCTGCTGATTATCTGCCACCACCGCGACCCGTCGTCAACTCTCAGACATTTGAAGAACACAACATCCGGGCTACTCAGAATCTCGTTACCGAAGAAGGGCATCGTCTCGAACAAATGGAATTTACCGTGGAGTCAGGCATGCTTTACCAGGAGGAAATACTCGACACCCTGTGGTTCAGAAGACAGGATGAAAGGAAGGACAGCATCAAGCCAGCACATTCAGAGACCCTTAAATGGGCGTTGGAAGGCCACGATCAGGCGGTTGTTTGGGATGATCTTTCAAGTTGGTTCCGCTCGGGCTCGGGGATATACTGGATCTGCGGAAAAGCTGGGAGTGGCAAGTCGACGCTCATCAGGCACATATGTGAAAGCAAACTGACAGCTTCTCTGCTTTGGGAGTGGAACACGGGCAAAAAGTGCCCTAGTGCTAGCTTCCACTTCTGGAATCTTGGCAGCCAGGAGCAAAACACCCTCTCTGGCCTAGGCAGATCACTTCTCCCAGAGACCGGATCTCATTCCACAGGCTTTGCCAGCCATGTGGACAGAGCTCTCGATACTGGACTCAGCACCTGGGGCTCGTCCAAGGCGTCTGGAATTACCATCTGTCTCTGAGATGACAAGGGCTTTCAGTAACATTGGAAAACAACTTGAACGCTCATCGGAACGGGCATGCTTCGTCATCGATGGACTAGATGAACTTGCCGAAGCCCAACTGCCACGCTGCCATACAATTCTGCCAGCAACTGGCAAATTCAGAGAACATCAAGGTTCTGCTATCCAGCAGACCTATACCCCAGTGTATGGATGCATTCGCCCACGTCCCAAAGCTGCGGCTCGAAGACCTTAATCGAGGAGACATAAGCAGTTACGTCCACAGCCAAATCAGCGCCCACCCTTACATGGAAAAGCTTCTGCGGCGTTCTCCCGCAGAGGCTCAAGTTCTCCTGGTAGACCTTGTTAAAAAGTCGTCAGGGGTATTTCTATGGGTAGTCCTGGCCTGCCGTACCCTGCTATCTGGGTTTTCAGATTTCGACCGGCTATCGGAGCTTCGAAGAAGACTTGACGAGTTACCACCCGAATTGGACGACATGTTCCAGCACATGCTAAACAGAATCGAACCGCGACATCGTGTGCAGGGGGCTCGTTTGCTCAGAATATGTTTCGTCGTAACACAAAACGCTCGAGGAAACAACCTCTTCAGGGCCGGCAAAATGAGCACTCTCGGTCTTGCGCTTGTTGGCGATTATGACTCGGAGCCAGTCAGTATCGCTCCGCTGAGCATCGAGCAGCGGCGCGAGATTTGTCAGGAAATGGAGGGGCGTTTGCGAAGCCGTACGGCAGGCCTTCTAGAGATCATAAGAAGGAACTGGGAGGACGACCAGATGACGGGGGATTGCTTCTGCGACGGCACCCTGAGCCACGATCCATCTATCGATGGCAAGGTTGATTTCCTGCACAGAACAGTCTACGATTTCTTGTGTCAAGACCATGTCTGGCATTTGGACTACTTGGCACTTTCACAGACGCAGTTCAACACCGCCACGGCGCTTTCACTGGTCGGGCTGCACTTATCGACGCAGTGTGCAAGCCCAGAGACGTCTTCGATATCTCGAACACTCAGCTACCTTCATGAGGGTATGATATGGGGACAGAAAGCCGACGAAGAAGCGCCAGATCTGAGAAGTAACTTGTTTTGGCACACGCGGCCACTTATCAAAATTCTTGACGCCAGGGGCTGGCAGGGAATTCACAACCAAACCCAGCATTGGGCGTCAAGCAGTAAGCCTTTTAGATTCCCTTGCTGTGTCTCACATGAAGTCCTACGACTCGGCATCCAAGGAGGAGCCGTCAATTTCGTCAAGTCGTGGCCAGGTATCGGGGCCCTGGCGAAGGAACGATCGCCACGGTGTGGTTGCGCCCCCCTCCTGAGCTACTCTGGACTTGTACAGTCTAGTGTGGGCAGCTGGCATCAAAGACTATCTGCGTCGTCCACGCAAATGATTAGTCTGCTAATATCTCTGGGCTGTGACCCAAATGCTCCATTGCGTACCCAGCAGATCGGCGATCACCACCAAGGCAACAGCTGGGACCGCCCGATGTCTCTATGGGAATCGTGGGTGACATCAATCTACTTCACCTCTCCCGAAGACCAAGATGCAACCGACCGTAGGATCCCAGCAATATTGACGGCTATTGAGGTTCTTCGGAGGGCTGGGGCGTCTCCTAGTGTTCGCCAGTTTCGGACAGTTAGGTTCGAGCTCGAAAAGCTTGCGTCCGGAGGCTTCGGAATGATCGCAGATCAGGCGAGAGATCTTCTGGAGAATGAAGTATAAGACCAAGACTTGTGATCAGAGGAATTCCTGAAACTCTAGTCCATCTTACCATGGCCGACGTCTTACGGCTGCTGACTGGGAACAACTCTGAAATTATAGCATTTGAACCTCTCACATTACCTAGTCTGGTGATCCACGTGCCCAACCTCGCCAACAGACGCCCAAAATTCCCTTGCACTCTCCTCTTTCTCACGCCGACTCTTCTGATCTCTTAGCTCCGCCTCCCGACGACGTATGGGCTCTTCCACCTCTGCCTGCCGGCGAAGCTCCTCCGCTCTGACGGCGGCCGCATGCTTCTCCCATAACACTGGCTTGATAAAACCCAAATGCCCGTCGTTGTATCCTATCCGTGAAAACATCTGGAACGTGCTGTAGTTGGTTACCAGCATATGAATCAGCTGCTCCGCCACGTCGTCGCTGAGGCCCGAGGTTTCCGGGGTGGTGGAAAACATGGCTCGGCCAATGTCTTTGACACAGCTCCGCGACACTCGATTCTCTGTTCGGCAGGCCTCGAGCTCGTGCAGGAGGTACAGAAAGACGAAGCGGGCTGTGCTCGGGAGCGAACTCGTCTTCTCGCCCAGGAAGCTCAGGATCTCCCGACGTTCCGCCCTGCCCAGCCCACCTGGCCGAAACTTTGTGATTCTCCCCAGGTAGAAGGCGAACTGTTTGGAGTCGACTTCCCAGTGAACCAGGCTCTCTGGGAGCGAGGAAAGGTAAGAAATGAGTGTATTGGCCACGTCCTTGTCGGTGAAGCCTCCAACCTCAAGCACTACCGGGTTCAGCTCTGTGCCATCCCTTGCCGCAACTTCAAATGCACGGCGTAGTTCGCCCACTTGTTTCTCCGTATTGTGTCGTTGCAGAATCGGAAACTGGATAGGTAGCGCCCGGGTTTCTTTCGCAAGTTCATATTAGCAAGACTCTCCCGGCCATTTTCCCAATGCAGCTCGAGGGGTCGCGCAAGCCTTTAGCCCGTAGAAACTTGAGGCATTGGCCGACAACGACGGGGACCTGGCCTTGCACAGTCCTCGACACCCCGTGCGACAGCAGCCAATGGTCAAGCACACTGACTTCCATGCTGGCGTGACGCATGCTTTCCTCCAGGGAGACCCCAAAAACCTTGCTTTCTTCCAGGGAGACTCCTAAAGCCTTGCTTCCTTTCAGGTAAACTCCAAAACCCTTGCTTTCTGCCATCGCAGGCGGGTCGGGCACGTCGTGGGAAGCGTTGCCGACTTGGAGCATCTTCATCAAATTACCAAGGCTTCGCGTCGATCGGACGCGACGAGTACTTGGATCTCCAAGAGTCTTCGGAGTAGTAGGACGATCGGCAACCTGCCTCGCAGGCCCAAAGTTTTGCGGGACGGAGTCTGACACGAAAAGCCGCGGTTCTACTAGCATTGAGAAAGAGGAAGATGATGCCGTCTCTGGGGTCCGTGGCCGTAGCTCTCCTTGGGGGTCTTCGGGCTCAGCATGGTGGCTTTCGAACGGTTTCCGTATGGTGCTACATGAGTGAGACGAAGACGGCCGCTCCATATGTGGCTCATCAGATGCCCATATCTGATGCAAGCCGCCGTCCGCGTACGGGTCCCACTGTATCGGGGTAGTTTGTGATCGAGATAGAGAAGGGTGTTCATGTCTCTCGAGGGCCATGTGGCTGCTCGAGGGCATCGGAGTCACGTCAGAACCCCGGATATGATCCGAACTGCCGTCGACATGAGGGTTCCACGTTGTCGCTGTGCGGTACAAGCCAGATTCTACGATCGGAGATGGCGGCAGGCTTTCGTGGTCGTCCTGTGGGCTGAAATTGCCGAGTTCTTCACAGGGGGTTTTGGCGCTGTCTTGGACGTTCGTAGCGTGCATGTTGTATATGTCTTTTGAACTGCGTCTTTTCTGTCGCGCGACAATGAGTGCGGTGGCTGGAAGCGATGAGGCTGGCGTCCAAGAGGAGCAAGAAGAAAGATGCTCAGATCCAGGGGCATTTTCCATAGGGTTGAACGAACTGCGCCACTCCCATGCAACGTTTAGTTAGTCAGCTAACAAGGGGAGCATGATCCCGGGCCGGTAATTCGTCCTTTTGCTGCTCGTTGACAGGGGGGATTCGGGCGCAGCGGACGACTTGGAGGCGCAGTACTGGGGGGAGGCTGTATTCCGGGTGAATGGACAGATAATGGAGTTGTTTCGGTGCAAGGCTTTGCAAAATGTCGGCCAGGCTGCACTTCGCGTGGCTGAGGAAGTACATCATCGACAAGAACCGTGATGCCCTTGACAGCCAAGAGTACGGAACGCGGACGTACCGCAGAGGTGGGGCTACATAACACGGCATCGGGGCCAAAATCGCCGTTAACGGCGGAGCCGGTGCGAAATGAAAATGGAGCACAGCTTCGTGAGACATGGCGGCGTCTTCCTTCTCTGCACTGCTCAAGTGGCAAGGGCTATCAAGATGAGGTTCCTCCCCAGATATTTTGGGATAAGTATGATGTTGTTACATGTTTACATAATTCTAAACATTACACATCATCGATACACAACTTGGTACAGATTCCTTTCCTTTGCCTGACAACTTGCCCCTTAGTTGATCGACACAGCAACGGCCGGCTTGAGCCATTTCACCCGGTCGATGACCCCCTCCTCCTCAAAGTCTTTCGCCAGCCCTTCCCCATACTGCGTGAAGTGGCCCCACGATTCGTAGTGCATTGGCACCAGCCACTCGGCCCCGATGTCACGGAACAGCCTGGCGGCCTGGCGGCCGTCCATGGTGATCTGCACGAGGCCGGTGGGCAGCGGGGCCTTCGCAGCGCCCAGGTTCATGACGGCGACGGGCACGTGAAAGCGCTTCGCGATGCCGGCCAGCTCGTCGATGTAGACGGTGTCGCCAGAGAAGTAGACGGCATTCGGGAGGCCGCCCGGGCCGACACCGAAGCCATCTCCGGACACGAGGAAGCCGACGCACTCGCCGCCGGGGAGGTGCTGGCACGGAGTCGCTGTGATCTGGAACGTCCTGCCTGCGATGCGGCGCTCGACGGTCTCCCAGGGCGCCATGCCCACAACGCCGGGGCGCGGGGACAGGTTGGCGGCACCGTCGCGGGTCGTAAAGACAAGGCGGCCGTCAAGTAGGCGGCGACCTAGCTCGTCGAGGTTATCAGGATGGTCCTCGTGACTAAGGAGGATGGCGTCAATGGGCGGCAGCTCGGCGAGTGAGAAGGCCGGGTCGTCCGTGTTGGAGAGAGTCACACCGTGGCCTACGTCCCAGACCGTGCCGGCGGGGGAGAAGAAGGGGTCGGTGAGGAAGCGGACGCCATCGATGTCGATGATGGCGGTTGCGGTGCCGATGTGCGTCACCGAAACGCGGACGTTGAATCCAGTGATCGTCATTGTGTCTGGCTTGAAGGGGTTGCTTGGGTTTCTGAAGTTGTTGAGTGTGCAAGGGCAAAGCGAGGCTCTTTCAAGTTTCGTCGAATATTTGTACCTCCCGTAACGTCGGTGCCTCGGGTGGGCACACTGCTTCGTGGGGCTTTGCTTTACTGACAAATCACACGTTCCTAACCTCCATGCCGAATTTCTCATCGAGTTCGTTTCGAAGATGCTTACAAACCCGTTGCTTTGATGTCAGAGGGGGGAGGGAGCGCCTGTGGAGATGTCGCGAGCCAGGGGGTGCACTCGGGAGATCCATCAAAATGAGTCCCGGAAGGTCGAGAGATTATTCATCAACGCAGCAAGCGGTCTCTTCGGTTTTAGCGTACGTACGTAACCTAGGATGCGTAATCTGTACGATGGTCTGATAAATGTCGAATCCCCTCGGCGTACGTAGATGCCCGGGGAGAAGGGGCTTTAAAAGATGTTGTTCGAGGTTGATTAAATCCGTAGGAAGATTTAATTTGTCCGAACAATACCATATCTAAGGAGTACCTAAAGTCCATTAGAGTTTTAACTTTGATTTCACACACACGATGAATGTCAACTCCCTTCGAACTTGGAAATCAATGTAATACTCTGGCAGACGACGCTGCCAAGTTATCAATTCACAGGACTGGCCTGTAGGAAAGGCAGCCAATACGTGTCGCTTGATATCAGTTGTTCGCAGGGCTAATATGTGAGCTCCTAATGTTCGTTTTGTTGACGGGTTTACATGTACCCTTCACACAGGGCGGAGCACTCCGCTCTCTGGAAGGGGCCGCCCTCAAAACCTTGAAGTGATGAATATCGGCGTCTGAACCTTTTGACCTCCAGATGCCGAAGGCCGCGTTGGATTTGTCATTATCCCGTTTCGATCGTTGACCGCCATGTCATGATTGTCTTTGCTAACTGTGGAACTTACACCGTAGATATGCGGCGAGGCACTGTCATTTGGACGGTCTTGGCGAAATAAGTTTCCTGATTGGGACTAGCACTCCCTCGAGACCGGCGATCCATGTCCAGCATTATTAACACAGACAGAGTCCAGACCAACATACGCCCTTACAGCGGCACCAACATCAAAGTGAGCTCGCGACCTGTTACCAATTTTTTTTTTTTTTTTCCTTCTCAACACCATCATCGGTAGAGGCAAAAACGCACATTTCAACTCAATTCCAGCCACATTATTAGTATCTACTATATACTACTATATATTTATAAAAACCAGAGAAAGTATAAAATACCTTTAAAGCTAGTTAGTAGGTTAAAAACCTTATTAATAACTTATAAAATAAGGATAAAAGACAAGCTAGTAGGGCTAAGTTTACTAAATTTCTTTTTTTTATTACTATATTACCTAAATCCTTAAAGCTACTATACTTAACTATACTAAATATATTAATATAGTAGCTATATATACTATAGACTACTAACTAACTAAAATAATTAATAAAAATATTACTATTATTGACTAGTATATTAATTAACTAAAGGTAAAATAATATTACTAAAACCTAAAAACTAAAAAGTCTATAGCCTATTATATACTTTTATACTAAGTAGTAACCTTTTTACTACTCCTCTACTACTATAGTAAACTAAGGGGTAGTAGTAATAATATTACTATTCTATAAAAGCTTATTAAGTAGTTTAAAAAGATTAATTAGTAGTTTTAAAAGGGAGATATTTACTTAAAGGATAAAGTAATAATAGAGCGGGTTAAAAGACATTATAACTACTTTAATAAAGTTAAAAAGGTATTTAAGAAGGGAATAAGGGAGTACTAAAAAGAAAAAAGGGGGGGACAGGAGGGTGGAGGAGGGGGTGGGGGGGTAATAACCACAGGGATTCTGTATTAATAAACACTAATTAACAACACTAAGTTCCTTCGTAAAGGAGTGAGCTCGCGACGTCCCTCCGCAGGAACAAATCCTCATATCCCCGCTGAGATATTAGCTCCGAAACGGCCCGCCACTGCATGCAGGCGTTGCTCCCGTCCGGGCAGTAATCAGCCAGCGTCTCCGACACGACGTGCAAAGGATACGACGCCGAGACGATGCCGTAAAACCTCATCTCCTCCCCGACCTGGTACCTCGCGATCCTCAGTATGAGAAGAACGAACTCCACTATCCTGTCCGTCACGGCCTCGCTCTCCGGGACCTGTCCCTCGATCGGCGCCCCCAGGCCGAGGAGGACAGGGAACCGCGAGCGCAGCCGTCTGATGTTCGCGACGCATATGATCCAGAAGGCGCAGTAGTGGGACAGAGCATTCGCGAACGTGACGTCTCGGAACACGGCAGGATCGGCCTCTCTTGCTTCTTCTCCTGGTCCGCCTCCTGCCTGCGTCTCCAGCACAAACTGATTGGCGAGTTCGGACGTGGCATACCATTCTTCTATTCGTCCCAGGACGCGGACGAGGTCACACAGAGCCGACTCCGCAGGCTCGGACTGGTCCAAACGTGGATCGAGACCATCTACGGTTTCCAAGATTGTAGAGATGACGGACGCCTCGTTGAGAAGCTGCTGAAGGGGGCAAGGGGGGTTAAAGAGGTATGGTTCTCGCTGCCACTCGCTATCGGAGAGAAACGTAGACGTTCGATTGATCAGGGAATGGATGATCTGTCGGCAGAGGGGCCTTCACGTCAGTGCCGGCAAAGGGGGGGGGGGGGGCTTTCTCGGGGGGAAACATTGATGGAACGGTGGGGACGGGCCGGACGTACGAGGATGGGCCGGAATCCGACGAACAGCTTGTGCGGAACCCCGGTCGCGTAGAAGACCGGGGGCCGGAGCTGTATGAGCTTGGCTATGCCTTCGGCGTGCACTGCCGAGCCGCGCTTCGTGATCGGCAACAGTTGCTAAAAGGGGTTGGTCCCCCCACACGCATCAGCAGTCGAACACCCCGTTTTGAGAAAGAGAAGCACAAAGAGACAGAGAAAGAAAGGAGAGGGCGAGGGTCGGACATTTTCTCCCTCCAGGAGAGCCGGGGAAAATGGGCCGGAGCAACTCACCTCCGACAGGAACAGGCACATGACCGACGCAACCAGGCGTCCGTCGCACGCCAAGGCACCGGCGGCCCCTAGCTCCCGGTGAAGGTTCCGGATCGCGAGACAGTGCGCCTCGATGGCTTCGGCAACGGGCACCCGCGCGTAGCGGCCCCTCGCGATGAGGGTCATCCCCAGGGCTCGCACCGCCGACGGCAGCGCCTCGCAGCGCCCCCCGCCGCAGGCGTCGAGCAGTCCCGGCAGCACCTCTATCCACGCCCCGCAGATGCGGGACCGCGAGCGCCGTTGGCCGGACGGTGAGATCAGGGCGGTTTCGTTCTCAGGGACGAAGTTCTGGACGCATAGCGAGACGACGTCGCTCATGGGCCAGGCCAGCGGGCGGGGGGGCTCAGGGGTAGCTGCCTTTTGGACGGCGGCGGCGGCGGCGGCGGCCTGCTGAGACGGCCTGCGTCTCCTCTGTCTGGTCTCCTGAGCCGCAGACGATGGTACGATGGGAGGGCGAAAGACGATGTTCTTCTGATACCCCGGGCACTTGCGGCCGGACGTGAGGCACTGGGAGCATGCCGGCACCTGGCCGTCGCACTGCGGGCGGGGCCGTCAGCCATGGTCCTCGTCTCTGGGTGTGTGTATGGGAAGAAGGGGAGCTGACGCCTAGCTTGCGTGACCTGCATTCGCTGCAAATATCATCCCGAAACGTCCTCATCGTCAGCCTGGACTCGCAGTCTCTTGGATCAGTAGGTTGGTGTGTTGCAGGGCAGCAGGCAAGAAGACGGCCGGAATCCACGCAGTTTGTCGTTTTCTGGGCCACGGGCTGGTCCGCGTCGATTAATCAGCAATGATGGTCGAGCTATGAAGCGAGCACGAGTCGTGTCCGCTGGTGAATCTCTGGCCTTGTCTTTGTCGCCAACAACTATGGGAAGTCAAACGAGAAGACTCGTACGATCCCTCTATCAGTAATATCAACAAAAGCAATAAGCTTTGTTGCTTAAGTAACGAGGACTGTAGAGGAGGATATGCCGAAGACTTTAGAGGAGATAGAGTTTCAGATTCGTCAGATACATGTATGTATAACCTTTTTCTGCCGGCCTGTTTGAATCCAATCTTGAACACTAAACATAGCATCCAATACCATGGAGCGCTCATATGCAGGCGACGGTTCTGAAAAAGATTTCTTCGAGTCAAGCATCAAAATGGAAGCCGCCGTCGAACACTCACGGTTTGTCCCTCATGACAAGAAGTGGCATGGCCCCACCTAGAGGCGAAACATTCCTATGGACTTTTACGACGCAGCCAATCACAAACAGCCCTGAACCTCTTGTACTAGGATGGCCCGAGCCTGCGTTCGTGACCTCGTGGGGAAAGTCCCGGGTTTAATCTCAGAGCTCAGCTTCAGAGAACCGTCGAGACTTGGAATTCGAACAAGCCGCTTCTCATAAAAGCCAGACATTTACCCATCACTCTGACGGTTTGGCCACAACAGTCAACAACCAACTTCACAAGAACACGTCGCATCCGCCAAGTTGCTCTATCTTTAACCATATTTGTCTTCCAACAACCAAGCCTCATCGCCTTCAAAAATGGTGAGTACTTACGTGGACCTTTCCTTCCCAATCATGTCTCGGGGCCTCTTGGGAGTGCAGGACCCCAGCTTGTAAGACTTTGCCAGCTGATGTCAGATCCTACCAGGGCAACCTTTGCGCATACATACTTGCATTGCTCTTTCCGCCGCTGGCAGTCTTTATGCGCTGCGGCTGCGGCTCTGAGGCGATCATCTGTACCTTGTTGACCGTCTGCGCTTTGTTACCTGGCTCAATCTGTAAGTCACTGGGTGAGGAACCTGGGTAGTTAGGATAGGTCATGAGCTAACCTGAGAAGATGCTTGTGTGGTTGTTCATCGGACCGGAAAGAAGGACAAGGAAGACGGGACTGGGGCTTGACGTGAAGCTGTTGAGGGCGCGGCTTGAGGGGTAGACATAGACTGTACACTAGAGAAATTCGAAAACATAATCACGGTTTGCTGGCAATCTCAACTTGAACCTTTCCACACAGTGGGGTCGATCTTTTGGACATCCCATGTCAGCTGGCTTCTTCGAAGACGGTAGAGTTGTCGGATCTCTCGATGGCAGCGTCGATTGACGCACAATCAAGGCTGAACGTTCTTACATTCTTTTCAATATCCTTTGAATCAATTACTGACACTGTCCTGGCGACAGGTCCCAAAGACATGACTAGCCAAGGCGTGGGGTTGATTGCCATGTAGACTGCCGGATCTCAAGACTTTACGTACCAGAATCACGGCAGGGTGTAATTGAAATATATACAGTGATCGACACCTTTGAGAGACATCAGGAAAACACATTTTTAGACCGGGCCAAGTTTTTCGTCGGCCAGAGTCTGGCTCCCAAGCCAATTGACACACACGACATGATTCCTTCTAGTTTTCATCCTTGCATCTATCCAATATCCTATTCTTACAAAAGAGAAAGCGACGTGCACACGCTCAGAGCGCGCTCATCTTCTAGTTACAATTACAGTCAAGAAAGTATGAAAGCTTTCCCCATGTACTGTCCATGAATTACCATTTTGAACCCTACCTCGTCCCCAAAGCTCCTGAAAGCCTCTTCTAAAGCCCCAGAATCACCAATGCTAGGGCTGCGGCAGCGAAGGAGAGTCCAGACGTTGGTTTTATCATCCCGGCGACGCCCTCCCCCTTGACTGCCTGCAGAAGCATGCGTGGGGTGTACGGACCCGGTGTTGTCGAATTCCTTGACCCATCCCAACAGTATCTCAAAAAACAGTCACGGCACACCTCAGGCACAGTGGTATTCGTCCTGTCCCAACTGCGAGACATGATGGCACATCCAACGCACGTAGGCCAGTGCGAGTCGACCGTAGCGTTACCTCTCGTGGCGACGTCGTAGCCGTTCCGGATGATGGCATTCCGGACATCGAGCTGGTAAGTCGGCGTGAAGGTCGACACGTTGGAGTTGAACACGTAAGGCGAGTGGGGGAGGTAGACGACGAGCGGCGCGGTGCTGTTGGCGGTCAGGTTCGCGGCGTCGCAGCCGAACATGGTCGGACGGGAGTTCAGCCCCAGGTTGATGAAGGTGTTCACGTCAGGCACCGGGGGGAACGTGGTGCCGTCGTCTTGGAACAGCGAGCGCTCGTAGGTGGCCACCATCGCGGTTCCGTTCGGCCAGTTCGGCCCTCCGCGGTCGAGCGTGTCGGCGGAGGAGTCGATGGCGAAGATGACGTCGACCTCGCGCGCGGGCTGCAGCAGAGGCGTGAAGGGGATGTTCTGGAGGTCCTCGCCGCCGTCGACGAGGGTGAACTGTTTCGTCTGCGCATTCGCATTCGTCGCGTTGTTCCAGTGGTAGAATGGAGCTATGACCAAAGTTAGTCGATGTTTCCAGACAAAGTGACAGGATGGGACCTACTCGGTGACCAATCGGCAACATCCATGCGGTTTTCGTCCAGGCCGACAAGAAGATCCGTCAGGGCATCCTTGAGAATGGCTGGTACGAGGTCGGTGCTGTTGATCTGGAGGAGGAACTGATTGAACAATGAACTCGAGGTTCCAAAGACGAAGCTCAACTGGTCGAATCCAGTCACGCATTTTCCGCGAGACGCGACTTTGCCAGCTTCGAAGTCGGACCCCACGTATTGAAGAGGGACGAATCCGACAGAGTCAAAGGACCCCAGCTCCCACGGTGTGAACTCGTAGTTGGTGGTGTTGGTCGAGAATAGGACGGACTGGTGCTCCTGGCGCTCATCGGCCACGAGGATCGGCATGGGAAATTCGGCGGCAGCGAATCCGGAGGTCTTCTGGATCGACGAAAAGGTTGGAACTGGGACGAGTAAGCCAATGTCGTGTGGAGAGCTCAGGCGTCGCAAGAACTCACCGGATTTCCCAGAGGCACCAACCAATTGGAACGACAATGCCCGGCCCCAGAAGTCGGTGAGAGTGGTGTTGAAACCACTGTCAACCTTCGCAGCGACCTGGTCGACGATGGCTTCGAAATACGCCCCAGCGTTCGAAGAGCCGGTGTCTCCCATGTCGGGACCCTCGAGGATGGAGTGCTGGAACTGCCAAATGGAGGTCGAGTCCTGCGTGTTGACGATGCTCTGCACCGTGGGGAAGTCGTTGGCGTACAGGGACGACACGAGCCATCCGCCACCAGACAACCCCGTGAGGTATGTTGCGGACTGCAAGAGACCGCCGAGCTGTCCC
Organism: Colletotrichum brevisporum; assembly: GCA_030770045.1. Lineage (NCBI taxonomy): Eukaryota > Fungi > Ascomycota > Sordariomycetes > Glomerellales > Glomerellaceae > Colletotrichum > Colletotrichum brevisporum. Next base: position 1,209,291 of record JAUGSI010000002.1, read on the forward strand.
GCGCCAGTAGAACCAGGCGTGCGCTCATCGTACGCAGCGATGGCTCCGGCTCCGTTCATGAGAGCACGCCAGCCGCCTCCCGACAGGGCAATGCCGATGTTGGGCAACTCAGAGACATTCTTCGCGCTGTCAAAATAGGCGTCCGAGTCGAAGCCGGTGATTCCGAGTCGCTTGATCAGATCGCGCAGGGCAGGTATGGTATTCTCTCGTCGCTGCTGGGTCCATTGCTTCTCGTCTGGGGAGAGGGATCGGAAGTCTCTGATTGCGGGTCGCTCGTTAGCGGGGCAGTCGATGGTCGTGGTCCCGTAGCTGTTTGCTGTTCCGTCAAGTGTCAGCGGGTTGTGACTGTGGCAGTCATTCTGGTAGAGACGACTTACATGATGCTGCGAACAGCAGTGTCGGTGCCGTCGCCAGCGATAAAAGTAGGGCATTGAGCATCATTGCTATGACGGCAGAGTTGCTGATGGTACCTACATAGGTAGAATGTCGTCGTTGACTCCCAGCTACCTCTCCTAGGCGTGGCTCCCTGTATATACTCTTTCCACGGTCAGCTGGAATCAGACTTTGGGTCTCATTGTTGTTTTCCAAGACGAATCTGCGGAGCCAACATGCCGCCTCGCCCCGTATCCTATCAAGGGACCATCTCGCGTGCTGCGTTAGCTTCTCCCGAGTGACCGAAATTGCTCCACACGTATTTCATGCAGAGGCTATTGAGAGCAACCATGATAGCACATGGATAGACATCTCCTCTCCGCAGTGGGTATCGAAGGGACGGAAGTCAGCCGGAGAGAAAAAACTTTGAGGCTCGCCATATCATGTTACTATATTCATGATTCATGGGCACAATAACTTGTATTGTGGTGGAGCTCATGAAGGCGCTGCCACTTATTAGGTACTCCGTACGTAGTGTAGTCTTCCGTGACCCACAGGCGGATTAGGTAAGGCAAAGCACCTCTCGGCCTCTACGGATAGTGAAACTTCTTCTCCTTTCGCAACGACAACAGCATCCTTCCAGGCCTGACATTTTGCCCAGCAGATCAGACTCTGCCGCTTGGACCTCGGAAATATGACAACCTGACATTGTTTGCAAGATCAGTGGAACGATGGATATCCGGACGAAGCCGAAGCACACCAGAGCTTCGGCGCCCAAGGTTAGAACGGGATGTCTGACATGGTAGGTGGCAGCCCATTCAGTCTACACCATTGCTAAGAAACAGGACAACTGACCAAACATATCCATCCGCAGCAAGTGAGTAACTCGATTATATTGGTTACTCCGTAATCCTGACACCGTTCGTCCCAAATCAGCATCCGCCATGTGAAATGCGACGAGGCTAAACCGACCTGCAAGAAATGTGAGTCGAATATAACCCATCGTTTGACATATACGGCTGGACCAATCATGAACAAGCCAGGTCGGCAAGGTGGTATGCGACGGCTATCCTGCAGCGGAAGACAAGCAAGTCCCCCAGAAAAAGCCAAGAAAGACGCGAGCCCCCCCATGGAGCGAGGTGTCATCTCTCGTGCCCCTACCTCGGGCGTGCCTGGACCCTGACGCTCTACGGGATCACACAGACTCGGCATTCGTTCACCACTTTCGAACATGCACCATCCCGGATCTCGCCTTGCCGCCCTACTCTACTTGGTTCTGGGACCGGCACATCCTGCCTCTGGGCAACGCAGTCCCGGCTGTGAGATGCGCCACCACAGCTCTCGGCGTCGCTCACCGAGCATTCTTACTGGACCCGTCTGATCCTTCAGCGCACTACGCAAGAGAACAGCTAGAGAACATTGCTGTTCAGCAGTACAACAAAGCCATCAGCCACCTGCTCCCGAATGCAACCTCACGTGGAGTGATGGACGTTCGAACGATCCTCACCTGTTCGCTGTTATTTTACTGCCTCGAAAACATCAGAGGTCTTCCAGATGAGTCCATACAGCACCTACGATATGGTGCAAGACTGATCACCTCCCGTGCTCCCCATCTCCTGACCGGGACCGGAAGGCCGGACGCTGGTGTAGAGGGTTCCATCGAGGAGATCACGAGACTTTTTGCCCGCATTGGCGTTCAAGCGTCCCTGTACAAGGAAGACGAGGTCGTTCCGGATCTGACGGCCTACATGAGACCCACCCAGAGAGAACCCCATGATTCGGCGCAACCTTTTGGCGATTTCGCCGTCGCCCGAGACTCGCTTGACGATCTCGACATCGATCATGCCACGATTCACAACAGGGCCTTCGTTCTAGTTCAGGCATACAAAAAGAACCTCCAACAAAGGGTCTCTGAGCCGCCGATCTACATGGACGGATTCGATCCAGCGGCTGTTTTCCCAGGAATTGACACCATTTATGGCCCATCGTACGCGGACGGCCTCGACGTAGGCCCCATCATCAGCAGATTCAGGATCTGGAGGCGGCGATTCGACAAGACGGTCCAACAGGCCGAGGAGAGACGACCAAGCAAGCGCGAACGTCACGAGATCGCAATGCTCGAACTGCGGCGGCGCGTGTGGGAAACCAATCTCGACGAGATTCCCAGCGGATCCCCCGAGCAGGCCGACAGGATCCTCGACCAAGCCGAGCTCGTTCTGCGGCTCTTCGGCTCGAAACATCCCATCTTCACCCTCGAGAGCCACATCTCGCCGTCCGTGTCGTTCATCTGCTTTTACAGCAACGAAGAGAGACACCGAAGGCGGGCGCTGGATATTCTCCGATCGGCACGCATGCGCGAGGCAGTTTGGGACAGCGGGAGCATGGTCAGGATAATCGAGCCTCAATTTAGTGACACCGCACGAGGAGGAGCTTTGTAACTCGTCCCGATCATTGTTCCCCAAAAAACTAAATTGAAAATTACAAGACAGAGCATATGTGTTATCCGAGAGCAGACATGACCAGGCGGTTTCCTCCATTGGCACTAACAGCAGCCCCGTTGACCCAGCGGGACTCTTCGCTGGCAAGGAACCCAACAGCATAAGCAATATCATCGGGGACCCCGATGCGATCAGCAGCCGTGGTATCTCGGATCTGCCCCTCCATGTACCCCACAGGAAGCAGATTGAGCTCCTGACTGTTCTTGATCGCATCAGTCGCCGTCAGACCAACGACGACGCTGTTGAAGGTGGCCTTGGTGGTCTTGCCGAACTGTTCAGCGAGCAAACGCGTGAAGCTCTGCAGAGCCGCTTTGCTCGCTCCGTAGGTCATGGTGGGATCCAGGTTGGCCTGAAGCGCAAGCACGCTCGATATGTTGACGACTCGGCCCCCGTAAGCCGGCAGATGCGGTAGGACGGCGGTCGTCAGAGAGATGGGGGCAAATACGTTCGCCTGCATCACTTCGAGAAAGACCGGCAGTGTCGTGTCGCTGACTGGCTGCACCTTTGAGACGTCGCCGAGGACGGCGTTGTTGACGAGAATGTCGATCGTCCCAGTGGAAAGGTGCTCGAGAGTCTGAGAGACGACCTTTGTTCCAAAAGAAGGGTCGAGAGCGTCTGCTCGAATGGCGACGGCAACCTCGACTCCGAGCCTGCGGCACTCGTCCAGAGTTTCCTGTGCGGCCTGAGAGTTGCTTGCAAAGGTGATCGCTAGCTTGGAAAGACCCTTGCGGGCCAAGTGAATGGCGATGGCCTTTCCGATGCCGCGAGATGCTCCGGTGACGATAGCGGTCTTGCCAGCAAGTGACCAAGGTTCTTGAGAGCTGGAAGGTGAAGTCATGTCGGCGTTGCTGAGGCTTGATGTTTCTGGACTAGAGAAATGCGAAGTTGATGATGATTTTGGGCAATACCAACCGAAATCAAGGACCGATAGGAGCCAATTTATGGAAAGGAAGTCTTCGTACGGGAACAATATTTCGAACAGCAATGGCTCTGCAACATCTGAACATCTCCAAAGTCCGCTCGACGTATGCTTGCAGCTACAGCGGAGGAATCGCGCATGGACCTGCGGAGCGGAGCTGGGTTACGACGACGGCTCCGAGAAAGGAAATTTCGGCCGGGTTTCCGCTGGCGCAGTTGGTATTAGTCTCTGAAACTCAAAACCTCGCCCCCATAAACTACCGTCCTCCTGGAGAGGAAACACCCGTGCGTAGCCGGCGCAACTACCGGCCGAATGGCCCCACGATTGACGAAAAAGTCTCCGAAGTGTAAGTGGTAACCACGGTAGTTCGGGGGTTTGACGGCATCCGTCTTGCTACGATATGGACGCAGCAATGTGCGGTGCCGGGAACCGTTGTGCGGACTTTCAGCCTGGAGATATTTTGTAAAGCATCGGATTTGAAGACTCGTTGTGTATGAACTCAATCTGCATGACTCTTCACTCAAGTTGTACAGACTTAGAAACTTTCGCCTGTGGCCTGTGATGTTTAGCGTTTTGATGCTGGATTCGGTTCACGCGAAGAAACCTTTCCTTTGAGCTAGGTATATAAACCAAAAGGTCCTGACGACCGTTGGAAGCATTCTACACTTATGGGAACCATCAGCTAATCATTCCTCAGACCTCGCCCCAGATGGCGTTATAACGTCTATGCCTACTGAGAAACCTATTTACTATATCGTTACTAGATTTCTGTTCCTGTTCGCTAATAATGGGGAATTGACCGAGACTAGTACAATTCTTTTGTTGGTAATATAAATAAAGTAATAAGTTTTACTGTTTAAGGCACGAGGACTATGGGGAAAGATATACTTTACTAAATTCGTTAGATATATTTGGCTCTTTTGCATGGTTGAAGTACCAAGCCTTACATTTCGTGACAGGTATCGAAGAGGTGCAGCATGTAAGGCCACCATATAATCCACCTAATTTCTGTTCTTCCCCTCTATCCTGCTTTGTCGCTTTTCCCTTTAATCACCTCTTACAGTGCTGCAGTCACTCATCTCGTCCTTGTTGCTCTCGCTCGCAAATACGAGTTGTCCGCCCTCGAGCCGGACCTTGACCGCCTTCGCCGTCTGTTCGATCTTGTCGACGGAAGTGAAGCCGTTCCCGAGCGCGGCGCGACTGTCCTCGCTTAAGGCCACAAGAGTTGCCAGGGCAGAGCTCTTTCCGTCGCGGAACATGGCCCGGTCGTTTTGTTCGGATTCTTTACCCGCGCTACCGCGTAGGACCACAAGGACGAAAAAGACCATCACAAGGCCTATTTCCGAAGCGAGCAGCAACAACCAAGGCCATGTGATCCTCACGTAGGCGACCACGGTGTGGGCCTCTCCGGTCACATTGAGTATGCCCTCTAGCGAGGGTCGGAGGTAAGGCTGGGTCGAGCGGAATCTATTAGTCGAAACACATGGTCAGCCAAAATTACAGGAATTCAAATCGTCGGTTCTTCAACACGAGAACAGGCACTACTCACTGAGCAGACAGGCTAAGAGCAATGTTTTGAAACATGTTCTCTAGAAGTATTGAACGATGTTTTGCGTCTTGCAAGCTGTGCGTATGGTACAATACAGAGTATTAAAGCCTCTTCAGTACATACGAGTTCATTGAGCGTGACGATGCTGGATGATTCTTAGTCATCTGAGTGGTGACACACCCTGATAAGTAAGTTCTGCTTGTGATTGCCAAAGTCTCCAGGGAATGATGAGTCGCCGTGAAGACGTGCATATCGATATCTGAGCTTTTTTGAGCCGGGTCAGACGAGCTATTTGCCCGTTCCCTCAGAGCGAGTGTCTTGTTCCATTCGTTCACCGCTGGTTGGCACTTCCAGGGAGCTTGAAATCGAATGTTTTCACAGTCGAGATCGACAAAGGGGGGTTCGTTCTGGCTGTTTGGATGTAGTTCAGCCGAGGACTCGGTTATTTTGGTGCTCTCGAAGCCCCTGACGACTTTTATTTCAAATGAATGAACGCAAAGGTAAAAGAGGAATCTCGGTTGCTTCATGTCGCGTGCCCTTGAAATCATTCATACCACCTGCGATGGGATTTTCTGTTGCGATCGCCCACCAGGTTTTGTTGGTCAGAATAGGCGCAGTGTTAATGAGGATATACGAAACTATCCTGCATCCTGGGCTGGGTCATTTCGGGAACCCGAAAGTGTGGTTCCCTCTCAGTATGTCTGTGAGATATGTGAAGTAGCTTTGGTGCACGAATTCGCAGCCTCCCGGGAGACACGCGCTCCATACCGTTTCCAGCGGACATCCTTTCAATACGCGCCACGCTCTTTCAATCAACCTCTCCACGGACCTTCTTCAAGAAGTTGTCGGCCAGCCTCTCTAGGATATCAATGTGGATAGCGTAGTTCAGCATAGTGGCCTTGTCCTCCGTCGTGTTGCCGTGGATAACAACCCTGTCTACATTGGCATACGGGTCTCGATTCGAGGGCCCCGAGACAACCGGTCCGTTGAACATGAACGACGTCCCAACTGCGCGGTTGCTGGTGACTTCCCGAGAAACCTCGCGTTGTGGAGGAGCTGCCAGTGTCGCGGATGCTGACGCAGCCGCATACGCAGCTTCTAGTCGACCAAGCTGCTCCTTCAGCTTCTGCGACAGCGTGACATTTAACACCCCGATGAGCGCGATCAAGTCGTCCTTCCGTCGAGCTAGGTAGCCCATTGACTTCACAACCTCTTCCCTTTTCCCTTCCCCCTTGAGCAGCTGGTGGGCTATTTCGCTGACACGACCCCGCCCCTTGTCGAGCTGCTTCAGGGACTTGTCAAGCGCGAGCGCGGCCACCCCGATCTCCTGGGCCGCGTCGATTACGTCCTTCTTCTTTCTGACCGCCGGTTCGTCTCGAGCGCTCTTTACAATTGTCTTTGCCATTTGGAGCTCCTTCTCGTAACCTTTGAGGAGGGCCGGGACACCTTTTGCGTGGCGTATCGCATCATGAACCGAGGTCACAATCCCTATGGTTGCATCCAGCCCAGCAAGGACAGCGCCGAAGACCTCGATTCCTGACTGCATTGGCGGTTAGCATTACGCCGGCAGCTATCACAGCGCCAGAGGGGCATTACCATTTTGTAGCCGTTAGGCTTCCAGGCCAGGAGAATACTAACAGGATTATTCCAGGGGAAGCGTACACAGAAGCAGATGGGGCAGAAAGGAGTCGGCTGATGTTATAGAGGATGGAGAAGATCAGTCCCGAAGTCCGAAATAGCAAGGCACAAGAGACACAATGGGTGTCCTGGCTGTATTTTTATCATTGGATCACCGAGGGGCCGTATTGCGTATACCAAGGGCCTGCCACTAGCTGTGCTGCTCCGCAGACGATAGTCCAATTAGGAATCCATAACACTACCTTGCAGCTACGGCCTTTCCAGAACGCGTCCACGGGTGCAGCAGGGGGTGCATGTTCAAGTATTGGTACTTGTCTGTACCTGCCCGCTGTCTTCGTGACTGGTCGATTCTTGGCTGCAGCCAAGAACGCTGCCAACCAAGGACACTGAGGTATTTATGGTTCCGTTGTGCTAGAGCCATCTGAACAGAACAGATACAGCGCAAATACATCCATTTCCTCTCGTCCAGGCAGCGACCCTCCCGGGACATGGATTCAGATCTCCCGAACAAGACGAACGTAAACAGCGACGTAATTGAGCTGAGCAACAACTCGGCTTCGGGAAATTCCAGCCTCGTCAACATTGGACGGCTCGTTGTCAAACTCGGCCTCAACAATGGCAACGGATGCGGGGATGACGATGAAGGGCTGAGGTATCTCTTGGCCTTCTTAAAGTTGGGTGGCCAACATAAGGGCCCGCCACAATCCGCGACGACGGATGACCAAGTCGAAGACACACTTGCAGGTTGGCTATTGCAGTGACCGATCCTCAGTGGCAGACCAAATGTTGACAAAGGGAACAGACTTCCTCAAGGCGATAGCGCTCACTTCAAACCCTGCTTCTCCTTTGGGGGAACAGAGTGTAGCAAACGGCATCACTATTCACGACGCGCTGGCTCGCCAGAGGCAGCCAAACTTCTGGCGCATTTGCTTCCCAGATCTCCAGGCATTCGGTGAGAGCCTTTCAACGAGCGTCAGCCGTTACCCAGACAGACAGATGAGCAAGGTTGTCACGTCGCTCAGCCTTCAACAAAGGGAGGAAATTCTGTCCTGGGCGAAGCATACGGGATCGCAGCTGCTATGGATAGACGGATGTCTGGATTCGGGGCCGTCCGACTGGACAACCGACTTGTCTCTCGAGATCATCGGCACAGCTGCCGTATCAAAGTCCCGTCTGGCGGTTAACGACGTGGCAATCGTCTATCACTTCTGTAGCCCGACCGTTGAAGGCACGAAGAGGGCACCGGAAGTCGCCATCCAGGACTTGATCCGCCAGGTCGTCGAAACCTACCCAGAGAAGTTCACCCAAGATGCTTGCCAGACGTGCTGCCTCACCAGACAACGGTTTGAGCAGGTAGCCCGCTCCCTCGATAGTTTGTGGGATCTATTTGCAACTTGTATCTTCGTTTCGAAGATAAGTTCCCTTCTGATCGTCATCGACAACGTGGACTCCCTGCATACGGAATCGAGTCAGGGCAGTCAAGGAAGCAGTAGTTTCCAGCAACTTGTGGATGGCTTGGTTAAACTCGGCCAGGCAGACATAATCCTGGTGAAGGTCCTGGTCACGTCGAGAATGTCCAACGCATCGATTTACTTCTCACAGAAGCACCTGCAGCCGCAACGAGATGTCTTTCTCCGGGTGCCAATGAGCCCTAATCGGAAGCGGCCGCCCACAAGGTTGCCGAGGAGATTCCGGATCTCCATAGATGCAAGGGCCCTGGATAAGAAGGCCACCAGCGCTCAGCTGAGGGAGGGAGATGGCAAGGGCTCCGTCAACACTGCATCGTTCACTGTGTTCGAGGACGAATATGACACGGAATTGAACTTTCCGGGCGAAGGAGACCCGTACGACCTTGATCCGGACCACGAAGACGGCGGCTCAGTAAACGGACAGGGATTTGGGCACCAACACTACCTAAATACCACCCCGGCATCAGGTGCCAGGCAATACGGCACAACACTGTTTGTGTCGGGCGACGAGGACGACGGGTGCTCCATCTCCTACAGCGACCTAGATCAGGCTGAGGGAGGTTCGGGCGTTGAGGAAACGGGCATCGAGAGCCTAGACGAGCGGCTCGCCCGACTGCTGTTGGAATCGGACCATGAGGACGAATGAACTCCATATATCCACTACTAAGTACTTCATAGACTGGCCTATCTCAGCGCTGGAGAGGCATGTATTGGGATGTGGACAAAATTTCCAGTCGGTTTCTCCCGGCACAGTTCGGTTGGCCATCAGAACCGGAAGCTGACTGAATGTATCTGCTATGTTAATGTGACCAGTACCTCGATCCGGCTGCCTGCCGTGTGTGTGCGGAGGTTCGGTGCGGATCCTTCCAGCTTTGCAGCTCAGCCTGCTTCAACAATGCTGCCAAGTGATCCTCATCTGACCGGTAGCCGAAACTAGCTAGTGCTGGCCAATCGCCGCGGCGGCGTCCAACATCCAGCCTGGTTCGGTCGTCGGCCCGTTTGTGACGAGCAGGTGGCAATTGCATGGGTTTGTCAACCCGGCCCTCGGCCTTGACCTTACTTCAGGAAGCTGATTTGGAGATGATGATGTCGGCTTGCCAATGGCCGCCGCTCAGGGCCGCAGCTCACCACACCATTCTTTCGGTGGAGCCGAGCCGGCTCGCAGCAGGCTGGGTTGTGAGTCGCCACTCGCGGGCCACATCATTATTGTCCCGTGTGGGAGTTTCCATCTGTCCGCCGCCCTCCAGCTTCAAGAGAAGACAGCACCGGGCCCACGGCTCAAACCTCTAGCGGGTGATATATCTGACGTTGATCATCTACCTACCCATCCCATTCAAGGTGTATTCGGACGACGGCAAGTGATAGAACGATGGTCCCAAGTTCGACGTCCAGAGTCCAAATCGAGCTGCCAACCGCCCTCGAAACCAATGGAACAGCTGGTGAGATGGCTCCTCCACTTCCACCTGTGGGCGATTCTCCGAAACAGTCCAAAGGTGATCTAGAAAGGCAAGCAGCAGAGATTTTGGATGAAAAAGCCCAATCCCATCTGGAGGACTACAGCACCGTCTCCGTGCAGAGTATGACCAGTATGACATCAAAGCATGAGATTCGGTCTATGGACACACCCTCGCACAACGGCGAGGGGTTAGTTTGGAATCAAGGCGAGTTTATAGAGACCCCGGAAGCATGGAAAGAGCTGCTGAATGGCCTTGATGCCCAGCCGTCCAAGATATCTGCGCTCGTCCGCTGTATCCAACATTTGGGGGAGAAGGTCGCCCAGCTGCAGCAGACCATCGACAACCAAGAGACCAAGGAACCGGTTTCGATTGCGTTTCCATCAAGCGATAGAAACAGTGACGCCAATTCTATCGGGGGCACGCATAATGAGGACGGGGGTCATGTGCCCGACATGGAAGTAAGCAGATCAGCACATAACCGCCCGGGTTGAGATATTTCCCGCTAATGGTTTGCCGCAGCAACTTAAAGTTTATCGAGAGGCTAAGATCAGCTACAAAATTGGTGGGGAATACACTGTTCGCCCGAATTCCTACTTTGAAGATAGCGGCGGCGATGCGTTCCTCAGTGGGCTCGCCTCGAGCCAACCTGGATTCCTCCGGGCTCCTCTTACTTGCAGGCGCGTTTTCAACAAGAAGGGAACTCATCTGAAAACAGTGCTGAAGATACACTCGCCGCCACTTGTCGAGGCCCTGAAGGAGACCATCGCCTCGTCTCGATCCAGCTCCTACGCGAAGCTCTATTCCCAGCAAGTCAGCTTTCCAAAGCCATTCGTCTTGCTCTTCCGAAATCGGAAGCGACTGCAAGCCGCGGCTGGTCAGGCCAATGAGGAAAAGGCCGCCCTTTTGCGGCTCCTCCTCGACTTTCTAAAGGAGGAGATGCCGGAAACCTGGGCAAAGCTAGACGAGATAGAACAAGGAAGGTGTAGTCGCATCTCCTTCTACGATGTCTGGCTGCTCTATCCCCCCGGGACCACGGTCTACCAAAAGGAAGAAGGTCTGTGGATGGCGTACAAGGTCGAGAGCGTCTTTGTCACCCACCTTCGCGGGCTGACACCATTGAAATTTCGCTGCTACTTTCTCACATTCGACTACAACGGCTCGAAACTCGAGCCGAACGAGGCTGCTCTGGAAATGAGACCCTTCTCGGGCGAGCGCTTGATCTCGGACTTCAGTGTGGTTCCGGAAAGGTACCTAGACAGTGGTGAGATTGCCAAGTCACTCGAGGCCCGAGGCGCGCGCTTTTGGGAGTTTAATGGCGAGCCTGCATACCGACAGTATGTCGGGACTGCGTGGCCGACCACGCGTCAGTCGGTAAGTCAAAACCGCACCCTACATTAGCCCAGGCCAAGTGATTTTCGTTAATCAAAATTTACTACAAAAGGATTATGTCAGAGTCGTCGTGGACTTTGTGACGCCAAGCCGGAACACGGAGGCGTACGCGGTGCCCAACCAGTACGAAGGCATATATCCCACGACGCCGGTCGAGTCTTACTGCATCTGTTCCGTGTGTGTGAGGAAGTACGCGGGCCTCGAATCGTGGTACCCGGACAACGCCATGGACGAGTCTGACATCTGCCCCAAGGACCCGTGGCCCAAGACGAAGCAGACGGAGGAGCAGCTCGATCAGGGCAGGAACATGCAGAGCCCGCTGATCTTCTGCCCCTGCCGTGTGTGGGCCTTCTCGCTGAAGCACAAGACTTGGGAGTTCATCGAGCTCGAGAAAATGGGGCACGTCCAGGTCAAGGTCGACCCGTTCGAGAGGCTGGTCATGGAGAAAAACTACAAAGAGGTGGTTGAGTCCATGGTCGACACTTACCTCGCCAACGCGCAGTTTTCTGATATCATCAAGGAAAAGGGGCGCGGCTTGATCGTGCTCCTCCATGGCGGTCCGGGGACGGGCAAGACACTCACGGCTGGTAAGACTTTCTCTTCCGTGTCGCATTCTCCGGTTTCTCGCTTCACTGCCTCGCCGAACAGAGGAAATTGGGGCGTAGCACTGACAGGCATCCAGAATGCGTTGCCGAGAAGAAAGGGAGACCCCTCTACATGGTCACCTGTGGCGACCTTGGGACAGACCCGGACGAGCTAGAAGTGCGACTCCAGAAGACGTTCCTTCATGCGGTGCACTGGAAGGCGATCCTCCTCCTCGACGAAGCCGACGTTTTCCTGCAGGAGCGCGACCTTTACGACCTCAAGCGCAACGCGCTCGTCTCCGTATTCCTCCGCCACATCGAGTACTACGACGGCCTTCTGTTCCTGACGACCAACCGCCCCGGCCAGATCGACGAGGCCTTCCACTCGCGCATCCATGTGACGCTCGGCCTCCCCGAGCTGGACTTTGACCGGCAGAAGCAGGTCTGGCTCATCTTCATCCGCAACCTGCGGCTGGACGCCGACGACAAGGTGAACAAGGAAAAGAAGCTCGAGCTTCTGTCGTTCGTGCATCGGGAGCTGGAGGCGAAGCTCCAGCAAGTGAATGGTTTTCGGATGAACGGGCGGCAAATCCGGAACTGCATCCGGGCTGCGGCGGCCATCGCCAACCGTAAGGGGCGCAGCCTACAGAAGGAGGACATCATCGCCGTCGTGGACCTGGGAATGCAATTCCGTGACTACATGACGCGGGTGAATCGGATGAACCAGGATGAGAGGGCCATGGCGCTTGGGTTGCGGTCGTTGCAGAACCAAGAGAGACTGCTGTGAGCTGAGCATAAACACCTTTGTGCCTTCATGTTATTAATGTGACGGAGCGCAATGCGTATGCGTAAGTGGTAGGATGTCAACATTAGTGGCAAGATTCTTTTCCACTCGAGAATGATTCTTACCCGAGCTTTGGCTCAGCTCTTTGGCGCTGAAGGGATGTGGTGTCGGACCTTGAGCATCCCCCGCATCTTGCCTAGGCTCCTGAGATATTGCAGGCACCGCGACGGGCTTTCTAATGATTGGCGCCCGGCGGGTCTTTCCGGCATCTGGGGTTGCCGCATCGGATAGGTGCCACGGGAGAAACGCTCGTTGCTCAGCCTCGGTAGCAGGAAGGTCTTCGTCACGGCCTCATCTATGCGATTCGGTGCATCAGAGGCTTCGACAAAGGAAGAGGAGAACGGTGCTCTGGATGGAGTGGGCGTACGATAGCGATCACCTGATAGAGAAGGCGAACCACTCGAACATTGCTCTGCCCATGCAGAGTGAGAGTGCATTTCCTTGTAGTGTGAACGCGATGCTGATCCTCCACCAGATGCCCTAGTCGCCTCGAGCACGTCAATAAGGACAGCCCCTCTTCGCCAACCCTCAAGAGACAACAACGAAGTCCCCACCTCTGCCGACAGCTGATCTCCTTCCTAAAGAGTCGAGGGCCATACACCTTTGGTGTTTCATCGGAAAGTTTCGTCGGTCTAAATAAGCATGAGACCGTTGAGGCCAGTTAAACACCCGCTTCGTTTCATCTTTCATCCATCATAAACCTCATACATCATCACCCCAGCCCACCAAACCAACCCTTCTCCTCCCTAATTTCCTATATCAACCCATAAAGCTCCGAAGCCTGCCGCCTAGGCCACTCAACCAACTGCGCAAGCAGCGGAAGCTCCCTCAGACACTCATCAACGACCCCAAACAGCCTCGCCGCCCACCCCTGGACGAACCAGTACCGCTTCTCGAGGACGCACAGCGGAACGGCGAAATACGCCAGCAGCACCATGGCGTACGGGTTCTGCGCCTGGATGTCGGCCATGATGTTCTCCGACACGACATAGGGCCAGACGAGCAGCGTGCCGGCCTCGATGCTGGCGCCCGAGTGGGCCATCAGGTACGTCGCCTTCTCCAGCTCGTCGACGGCCGTGAGGTAGTCCTCGCACGCGTCGCCGTGGAGCGTCTCGCGTAAGAAGGTGGCGAGGTCGCTCAAAGCTTGGAAGATGTCCTTCGGAAGAGGGGAATACTGCATCTGAGGGTTCCTGCGAGGGTTGCGCGCTGTCAGAACAAGAAGGGCCTTTGTCAGGTCAGGTCATGTTGGCGGCCTACCTGTAATCAGCGTCATCAGTGTCAATGACCCAGGTGCCATGAACTATGGCCCTGAACTTGGTCTTGTGCAAGCGCGTCTGATACGGTCCCAAGACGGCTCGCATCCCACGTATAAACGTGAACAGCTCGAGTATGTTCGGCACCGCATCCTTGCCCAAGCGAACGGGCAACGAAGCAACGTAGAGGACGACAATAGAGGCGAAGGTAAAAAAGGTCTCCCAGGTCGTTTCGTCCATACTGGGCAGGGCTGCCCTGAAGCCCTCGAGGCCTGCGTTCTGATGAGATGCGGCAAGGTCGAGGTACGTTTCTCGCTCAGAGGGTAACAGGTAGGCCTTGTGTAGGGCGGCCATGGTGAGGATGCCGTGCATGGCGAAAGGGGACCGATAGCCAATTTCGACGTAAGTGACACGCCAAATATACTGTACGTCAGGGCGGATGGCGAGGGAATCCGCCGTCGAGAGGGTGTAGTGGTGCATCAACTCCAAGCCCCGTCCCCAGATTTCTATACTGGGCGCGGCCGCAATGCTCTGATTGTGACCAGAAGCAACGTCGAGGAATTCAAGGCCCGAGGCAGGGCTCTGGCTGTCAGCGTAGGATGGGCGTAGAGGTCTTATATCGCCGGGAGAAGTCCGTGAGGCGGACAGGCTGCACGTGATTCCGTGCCTCGAGCAGTTGAAACATGACGGATAGGCTTCGTCGCACTGCGTGGATCCTGACAGTCAGCGTGTGGTCTGTTGGATTTGCCGTTGGGCCCATGGATCCATGGATGGTCCATATTGATGACTCCGGGTATTGGTGGCGCGGGGGAAGCGCCGGGGTGATACATGGTACCTAGGCAGGTCCATCTCCCGCGCCTATCGGGGCCAGTCAGGGCTGAAAACACAGGTAACGTACTTTAACCTTTCTCCGTTTGCAGTCTCGGCAGCCATTGCGGGACTTGGTATGGGAGCGGCGGGTTGCCATGGGGGCGAGGGGAAGCACCCGAGGGTTCTCTGTGAGTTTGTCTGATGTTTCGGATTGTTATCCCGCGCGTAACGTCAGATCGGATCTTGATGACAGGGAGATCTCGTCCAATAACAGCAAGGCTGGTTGAAGCATATGAAAAACAGACGACAAGATTGTTGGACAGCGAATTTGCGAACCCGCGGATTCGCTTTCAATTTGAGGCATCGCGCATGGCGTCCAGTCGGAGCTGCGGCCAAGCCAGTCGGAGCGCGTGTTGAGCGCCAAGGTGGGTCCGGTACGAAGCTTCTGCTTACAGTAGTGTCGCGTTAAGCGAATACTCGCAATAGCGGGGCCAGCCCCCTTTAGCGGCCCCCACACGTGTCATGCCTGGACCAAACAATCGGGACCCCTGACATGATTCGTCGACCCCTGTGCCCCGAGTGGCCGCCAAGTCCGTACTCCGGCCTCCGTGATTGGCCCCGTATCCGCAAGACGGTTTACGGCTGGGGCTCCCGTTTGGCCCCAGTTCTTTATCGTGAGGATACTCGGGTTCGCGGGCCCTCCGTGGCGCAGCGATCCTCGGGTTATCGAGCTAGCCAGTAAGAATTCCCGGAAACCGGCCGGTGAAGCACGCAAAATGCTGATTTGGGCCAAATTGCACTTTATGGGTGCTGACGGTAGGGGTCCAGCAAGCTGCCGCTTCGAAGTGACCGCCCGCAAACGCGGCTCCTGCGAAGACATAAGCATAACATCCTCCCACTGATTGCTGGGGAAAGGAAAATCTCAGAGTCCTTCCTCCATCAGCATCCAGCCAGACTTTCCTCGCCCGACTCGAGACCCAGAAGCAACCGTCGACGTCGCTCTTTTCGTCCCTCCCTTTGCAGCCTCACGCCGAAGGACAGCCTTCTCTCGTCTCGCCGGCTTGATCGCTTGCTTCTCTCGCCGCAGCCTTCCGCTTCGATATCGTCCGCCATGGCGCGAGCTTGCAACCCCGACTATGTCAACGCCGAATGGTCCTTCTATCGCTTCGAGCCGTCGACGGCAGCAGCCATCTTCTTCTGCATCATCTTCATCCTGACAACCGGGCTCCACCTGGTCCAGATGATCCGGACGAAAACGTGGTACCTAACAGCGTTTGTGATTGCTGGCTTCTGTGAGTGTCGAGTTGAAATCCTTTCCGCATCAAACCTGAAGACTAATGGCGACGACCGGCAGGCGAGTTCATCGGATACGCTACCCGTGCGAAGAACACCCTTGAGAAGCCCGGCTGCTGGACCCTGGGGCCGTACATCATCCAGAACGTGCTGCTCCTGATCGCCCCGGCGCTGATGGCGGCTTCCATCTACATGATCCTCGGCCGCATCATTCTTTTGACCGACGGAGAGACCCACGCCTTGATCAGGCGCAAGTGGCTGACCAAGATGTTCGTCACTGGCGATGTCATCTCCCTTCTGCTCCAGTCTGGTGGTGGTGGCATGATGGCCGGCGCCGGCCCGACCAACAACTTCATGGAGATTGGCGAGAAGACCATCATCGTCGGTCTGTTCGTCCAGCTCATCGTCTTCGGCTTCTTCATCGTCACCGCCGGGCTCTTCCACCGGCGCATGGCCCTCGTGCCGACGGCCAAGTCGCACCAGCCCGAGATCCGTTGGAAGAAGTACCTCCTGACGCTGTACGTCACCAGCGTGCTGATCTGGGTGCGAAGCATGTTCCGCGTCATCGAGTACCTCGAGGGCAACAAGGGCCACCTCATGACGACCGAGGCCTACATCTTCATCTTCGACGCCACGCTCATGTTCCTCGTCATGGTGTGGATGAACTGGTTCCACCCCAGCGAGATCGGTCTTCTGCTCCGCGGCGAGCCGCCCATCAAGAACGGGCTGGAGCTCGTCATGGTCGGAAACAAGTATCGCAAGGCCAACGCCGAGAACAGCAGCATGAGCGCGTAAGCAGACCGAGCGTCGGTAGTCTTTGGTTTACGTCGGGAATTTCAGGTATGACATGTTTCAACAGCACCGGTAGTCGTCGGCGGGAATCATGCTGGGTGGCGTTCGGTGTTGTTCGGATCGTCGAGAACGTTGGGCAATTTCATTTGTTTGGGCAATAGAGAACAGGACCATCTGATGAGGAGCGAGGGTTCAAGGAACTGATGATCCCCGTCCAGAACCCCGGATAGTGCTCGGGAAAAGATTCGAGGCGCCAGGAGAAAATCCCATAATGTTGAATAGATTGACTCCTCTGAGATGGTAGTTGGTGCCGTCGGAAGGAAAGATAGAAATCCCGTCATCCGCGAAAGCATGCAAGAAGAACGATCGTTGACTTCCGTCCAGTTCGCGGCAGGTGTGTTCTACAATCTTGAAGCCTTCCCGAGGAAGGTGAGTACCTAGGTAGGTATTTAGGCGCATGCGAGCCGGCACGGGCCATCCGGGATCGGTGCTATTTGTGGAAGGTGGGGCAAAGGGACCCGACGATTCGGTGAGATCGGGACGTGGACTCTTCTTCGGCCACCCGCTCCGGTAGGTATTACCTACTTGCCGCCCGGATTAGGCTCTTGACAGACAAAAGTTGCCTTATACACCGACCATCGGCTGCGAACCCGAGGTTTCTTGGTGCAGGCACGAAGGCAGCCCGGATGTCTCGACCAGTATAAGTAACCTATACTAATTGGACGCACCCAAGGTACATACTTACCTACCCAACTATCCACCTCGTATTATGTAATTACCCAACGAAGGTACTGCGATGGCTCCTGTTTTCCGCGTCACCAGACACGCCTTCGCGTCTTGGGGGCGTCGAAATCGTCAGGCATGCCGTAGATCTGTTGAGTAGATGTCGCAATTGACTTTCCTCGTTCAAGTTGAGCGCCTTCTACCCTTTGCCTCTTATGTCTCAACCTACTCCGACGCGCACCCTCCGTCTCGACTCTGGTTGAGTGAAAGACACTCTCCCCCCCTACATCTCCCCTGAACCATCACCTTCATAACCTCCATCTCTTGGCCAAGAATTGGACAATCTCGATCGTTCCCGCATACTCTGCGACCATGGTCACCAGCGGCGGCCTCGCTAGCGCGGGCCTTGAAGACGGCTGGGAGGAACTCGACGATAACTACTCGGTCCTGTCTGTTCCGACTTCCGACGATGAGGGGGACCTCGTTTTGACTGCCGAGGTGTCGCCATCTTGCGATCTAGTGTCCTTGACCAAACCAGAGCCCTCTCCCAAGCCAGCAGCTTCTGCCAAGCCACCAACTCCTACCGAGCCTGCACCTTCTACCGAGTCAGAAACCCCTTCCAATCCAGCAGTCTCTTCCAATCCAGCAGTCTCTTCCAAGCCAGCAGCTTCTCCTAAGCCAGTAGCTCCTACCAATCCAGCAGCTTCTGCCCAACTACCAACCTCTACCACGCCAGCAGCTTCTGTCAGGCCTGCACCTCCTGCAAAGCCAGAACTCTCTCTCGAACCAACAGCTTTTATCAAGCCAGCAACATATATCAAGCTTGCACGTTTTACCGAGCCAGTACCTTCTCCCAATCCAACACTTTCTACCAAGCCAGTGCCGCCCCCGAGGCGGCGCCGCCATCCTCTTCTCTCTGAAGCTGCCGCGAAACAGCGACAGCAACAACTCGCCAAGATTCAATCGCCCTCGCATGCCATCGCGTCGAACCCGAAAAGCGAGACCCGCACCCATCCGGACGACCAACATAAAAGCGATGCTTTGTCGAAGGCCGTTCTTTCCTGCCAGCCAGCCGAGGGCGTTGGAGAAAACATGTCAAGCGCCCAAGCGCCTCAGCAGACGAACCCCAAACATTCGGACGTGTGCGCAGGGCAGAAGAAGACGGAGGAGATCCAAACCAAGCACGAGGGCAAGATGCCCTTGTCATCATGGATACCACCTATCGATCCTCTGGGAGACTTCCCCGAGGACTTCAAATTGCCAGAAGCCGAGTGCTCGGAAGACCTGCCTACGTTGTCATTGAACCAGCTCCAAGCCCATCGTAATCACAGAAAGCAAATCGCCGCAGGTCCTCTGGATTCCATGAGCCAGGTCAACAACTGCATGCATCCCGTAAGCCATTTCAACGCCCGTCACGATTTACGGAGCCCCACGAGTCACGTCAACGTCCTTACGCCTCCCACAAGCCAGGTCAACAACTGCATGCATCCCATGAGCCATTTCAACGCCCACCACGATTTACGGAGGCACGACATTTCAAGACAGCCCCTACAAAACATTTCCAACTCGGGGCAACTTAAGAAAGTTTTCGACCGCTCTATGCAGTTTGGTACCGCACCCACGCGAGATATCCAAATAGACAGGACCCCTTTTGAACCGATTCAGCGCGGAAAATCGACAATAGACCTCACCACAGCCAGCAGGAGACTCGAGGGACTCCAACATGAGATCTATACCCTGGCACATTCGTCAGGTGGAGTGAGGCCTCAACAATCACTGGCGACCAGACTCATGCACGCGTGTCACGACCTGATGTTCCAAATCAGAACGACCAAGGCCGATCTTGCCACTTACACAGACATCAATCGGAGACGGAGTAAGGATGACCAAATCACAATCAACTCCGACTTTGGCCTATGGATTACATCACTCCACCAACTCATTTCCACGGTCAGGAGGGGCATTGACGTACTCGATGCTCCGAATGGCGGCATGCGCTCCGCCGAGGTTAATCCGAAAATAGCCAGTATGACGAATCTCACCAGGCGCCTGGTTCAACATAATACCGAAATGAGACAGCGTCTGGTCTTCAAGAACTTATAAGAGCACTATCTACGCTGCAGGAGATCGCGACTGGCCGAGCAACTTTGTGGTGGACAGGTCTCACGAGGACCACACACAACACAGGAAGAATGATGGACCATGTCCGCACTGCGGCTTCGCACATGTGTATCAGCTAAGTAACGACAGAAGCCTGCTTGGTGTTTGCGTTTCCATCAGGAATTTCATGTTTTCATCTATCGATTTGAACTCTTCCCAGCCAAACACGGCCTGGAACGAGATGAGAAGTTTCGAGGGCGGGGGCGACGGGAGACGGACTCTGAGGCCATGCTCAGCCCAATTCGAGGACGCAGGTTGTAATGTTAATTTTAGTTCCTTTTCTATTTGTTTCAGACATTGTGCTTCATCTCATCCAATTCATTCTGTCCATGCTGCAAACGGCTCGTCGTGGCAGGCTCGATAACCTCCCCAGACGAGTAATCAGTTCCTGGCTAAGCACAGACGCATTTCCCATTCAAGCTTATTTCTTAGGTAGACACCGCCCTTGAACTCCCCGTAGCTTCTTCGCGTGCCGATGTTCCGGCCGAGGTGCCATGGACGGCGCTGACACATGTCCCGCCTCCGGGCGCTGCCCCGCCCTGATCCAAAAGTCACTCTTCGTCGGGAGAG
The DNA here is from genome assembly GCA_030770045.1 of Colletotrichum brevisporum. Lineage (NCBI taxonomy): Eukaryota > Fungi > Ascomycota > Sordariomycetes > Glomerellales > Glomerellaceae > Colletotrichum > Colletotrichum brevisporum. Next base: position 1,229,611 of record JAUGSI010000002.1, read on the forward strand.
AACCGAAGGCCAGTACAGCATCCGATCTCATCTCCACTTGGTCCAAGTATATCTCAATAGCCGGGGGGATCACTATGGCGCAGGGCGCTTCGCGTTGCGATGCTGGCCAACCACGGCGCTCTCTTTCTTTTGCATTTTGTCTACGGGTTGGAATCGCTTTGATCGCGTCCCGAGGAATTGGGGAGACGTGGCCTAGCGGGCGGATGTTGTCTTTTTGGCCTCTTCGTCCGGCGCTTTCGGAGGGCGTTGGCGTTTGGCGGCGGGCCCGAGCCAAGCCTTTTCTCCTTCTGTCTCTCTCGGGCGCTAAAGAAAGGGGGGGGGGGGCGGGGGGCCGAGGGGGTTTGGTGCGGGCTTAGCTTCGGCGCTTGGGCTGTCATGCAATGGATGAAGCTGAAGATGGGTTCTGGCCTTCGAAAGTCCTCGGTGATTTACCTTGCTGTGAATATTTCGCTGGAATGGTGAAGCAAGGGAAAAGTGGCCGGGGCCTTCGGACTGAACCATCTTGACGTGGGCAATCCCAGCACAGAGGCACGCTCATAACTTCCAAGCAGCCAGGCATCGGATGACCATACCATCAGACCGGCCAAGGTTTCGAGACTTTCGGATGAACACACAGACACACTTCACTCCCAACCTTCACGTCGACCCATTTTCTCCCCCACGGACTAATCGGCGGCTTGGGGCGTTGCCTTTTGGGAGGGTAGTTGTGGCCCCGTCAGCTGCAGCTGGACTCCCTCTGCAGCCCATCTCACCTCATCGCAACGTTAAACGCTTCAAACCGTTCGTCCTTCTTTCGTTTCTCGATGTCAGGACTGATTTCGTTGTGGGGTTCAGACGAGACGAATAGGCACGCCATGTGGGCAACAGGCAAGTCCATTGTGTGTTTCGATGGCCTGGGTCTTTGAGCGAGTCTGTTGGCACGTTGTCGTCCTTTGTTCCGTCAAAGAGGAGTTGTCTCCTCGTCGTGTCAATTTCTCGATTGGTTATTAGAAATTGGTACCGAATGATTGGGCCAGACAGGAGACGGTTCAACGGCGCTAGACGACCAGTCTTGTCTAGTCGCTCCCTTTATTCCAAAGAGAGCCTCCACGGTCGTTTCGAAAACGCCGTTTAGCGCTACGAGACTTCGGATAGTTCCTAATTCTCGGACGGGAAGACCTCTCCAGTCTCGAATCGTGCAAGCGCGCCCGCGCTCCTTATGCTACTTTCCAATATGGCAGGAAAGGAGACAAGCGAGCAGCAGAGTCTGTATTCGACACTGTCTGGAATAGCAGACACCGGCAAGAATAGAACGACCAGTCTAGATCAAATCGTAACCACGAACCGCCACAGTCTGTAGTCGAGTTAGATCACTCCCCTCCTGATCTCCTTTCCAGGATACGTATAAAGACTGCCAATACTCGCATCCGGAAAAGATCCTCTGCGATTCAACTCGGACATCAGTGAACAGCATCAAAACGCTTTGCCAAGACGCGCCACCACCACATCTTCACATTAATATCTCCTCACATACCCGCCTTGACAATGCGCTCAGCAAGCCTCCTCCTCGCCGGCCTCTTGGCACTCTCCCACGCCGCAGTCCTCCCGTCAGCCGAAGAAGCCTCTTCCTTCTCGCCACTCGAGATTCGTCGCGGCGGCGGCGGAGACGACAACAAGGGCGGCAGCGGCAGCGGGAGCGGAAAGGGTAGCAGCGGAGGAGGCGGCGGCGGCAGCGGCAAGTGCCCCGACGTCTGGGGCCGTGTCAACGCCGACCTGAACCCGCTGTTCATGGTGGGCAACCAGTGCAACGACCTCGCCCGCGCGGCGATCCGCGCCATCTTCCACGACTGCGGGACGTGGGACACGACGCAGGGCTTCAGCGGCGGGTGCGACGGCTCGCTGATCCTCGGCGTGAACCCGGACGTCGAGCTGAACCGCGCGGAGAACAGGGGCCTGCAGACTATTGCGAAAGCTCTCAAGGATCTTGCGGCGAAGCACGGGGTTTCCGTCGCTGATATGATTGTGTTTGCCGGGAGTGAGTAGCTCCTCATTTGTGGATTGGTGGTGAGGTAAACTGACGATGGAATTATAGACGCTGCTACATTTTTGTGTCCCGGCGGGCCCAAGGTCAAGACCTTCATCGGCAGGACGGACACCACGGCCTCGGCCAAGCCCGGCGGCCTGCCCGACGTCTTCGACACGGCGCAGAACCTGTTCGCCCTGTTCCAGGCCAAGGGCTACGGCGCGGAGGATCTCGCCGCGCTTCTCGGCGCGCACAGCACGTCCACGCAGAACTTTGTCGACGAGAGCCGGAAGAACGCCTCGCAGGACTCCACGTAAGCCGAACCCCGTTCGACGCACCAACCACGACCTCGTGTCAAATCTCATGCTGACTTGTTTCTGCAGCCCCGGAAAGTGGGACGTCAGCTACTACAAGGAGACGTACGACTTCGCGACCAAGAAGACGGCCGCGCCGGGCGTCTTCGTCTTCCCCTCGGACGAGAAGCTCGCGACGCAGACCGAGGTCGGCAAGAAGTTCCAGGGCTTCATCGGCAACCAGAACAAGTGGGCCAGCAGCTTCTCCAACGCGTGAGTCCTATTTTCAACATTTGCGTTGCTCCCGTGTTTATACTCTGTGGCTGACTGAGACCCCGATAGAATGGAGAAGATGGCGCTGTTTGGCAACAACAAGGGGAACATGGTCGACTGCACCGACTCCATCAGGAAGCTGTAGTGGTCGGAGCTCCATGTCTGCTGCTCCTGGAAGTGGGAGGAGTTGCCCGAAGGACCTCGGGTTGAGGGATGGCTGGGCTTCCTTGCTGACCGTTTTTCGTGGGGTGGTTCTCTTACGAATTTTACGACCATAATATCCATAGACTATTTTAATGAATTTCTCAAGTTATAAGCAACAAGAAAGTGTCCCAGCGTGTCGTCGTGACGTTGAAGATTCTATTTTGGGGACCGACACCGAGGCGAGCAGTCTTTGGTTAGCTTTAATGAGCGAGCAGTGTTACTCTATTCATCACTCAATTGTTCAAAGAGACCAGGGTAGAAAACACCTCATAAAAAAAACACTAAAGAGTCACACCATGTCATAAAAACGCAGTCTCCAACATTACAGTGGTTCATTAAATAGTCATAATACATCTACTCATACAACGCCCTCAGAAAACCATGCACAGGCGTCCCTTCAGCTGCTTCGACAAGTACTGCTCCGCCATCTCGTTCGCCTGCTCGACGCCAAACGTCTTCTCCACGTGCGTCGTGCAGCCGTTCTTGGCATGCAGCTCGATCATCTCGCGGCTCCTCTCGGGCGTGCAGATGAGCGCCCCGCGGACCGTCTGCTCCTTGAAGTTGAGCGCGAACGGGTCGACCTCGAACGGCCCGTCCGCCGGCAGGCCGACGTCGACAATCACGCCGCCCTTGCGGAGGAACTGCTGCGCGAGCTTCACCAGCGGCCGCGCCTCGGCGTTGATGACCACGCGGTCGACGCCCGGGTTCGTCTCGTAGAAGGACGTCTGCAGCTCCTCGACGACCTTCTTCTGCTTCTCCTCCGTGTCGATGACGTACGACTTGTCCGGGCGGAGGTGCGAGGGCACCGAGTTGGCCAGGTCGACGGCCTCTTGCCTGTTGTCGATGGCGATGACCTTGGCACCCATCGCCTTGGCGTACTGCACGCCGAGGTGTCCCAGCCCGCCGATGCCGATCACGGCGAGCCACTGGCCCGGCTTCGGGTCCGCGGCCGCGAGGGCGCCGTAGACTGTGGCGCCGGCGCAGAACAGCGGCGCCGCCTCGGCCCAGGGGATCGACTCGGGCACGGGGCAGATGACCCGCGCGTCGGCCTTCATGTACTCTGCAAACCCGCCGTCGACGGTGAGCCCGAGCATGCCCGTCAGCTTGTCGCACAGCTGCTTTCCGCGGTTGCACGAGTCGCAGGCGCCGCAGCAGCCGTAGGTGTTGATGGAGCCGACGCGGTCTCCGACCTTCCAGCCCTTCTTCTCCGCCTCGGGGCTCAGCTTAACGATTGTTCCGACAGGCTCGTGGCACCCGACGAGCCCGGGCTTCGCGCCGGCGGAGGCGTAGACGCCTTCTTGCACCTGGAGGTCGGTGTGGCAGTAGCCCGCGGCGGCGATCTTGACGAGGACGTCGTTGGGGCCGAGGTCGGCGGGCACGGGCACGTCTTTTACCTCGTAGCCTTTGTTGAAGTCCTTGATGACGGCGGCGCGCATCTGCTTGGGGATGGTGTCCGGCATTGTGGATGTATCTGACGTACAAACAAGCTTTTGTGACTTTTTTGGTAACCAAATGAGTTTAGTCGACGATCTTGTTGAGAACCTTGATGCCGAGTATTTCCAGAGAAAAGAGCCAACAGTTTGGTTACTTATAGGTAGTTGCCGGATAGTCGGGCATAATCCCCAACTACCTCAACATGACTTCATCCTCTCATGCCTGACCTTTCGGATGTAGTCGAATTCAGATGCAATGGTCCATGAGCGTTCACAACGTAGCAGTTACGTCAATTTGCCGCGATGGACCTTTAAGTCCACGCTGCTGTCATAAAAGCGGGCCAATCGGGCATTTTATGTGGTTCGGAAGTAAGTCCATCGGCTCGATCGAAAGACAGGTGCTGGCTTAATGATACGGCGTACCTAGGTGTGTAGGAAACAGAAGCGCCAATCCAAGTTTCACGATACTACCAGTTTGTGAGGCTGATCAATGTTGGACAAGCTGCTGGACCGACGACACTGGCGTCAATGGAGGCTTATCTTTAGATGCCAGAGAAAGTCTCGCTACCAGGGTGAGCTGCTTGTGCCCACTTACCTATCGGCAAGTTCGGACGGCAATAGTCTGCATTCGGCAATCATATCAGCCTCATAAAATCTACTGCCGCTCAGGGTCAGAATGGCGAGGCGCGTCTTCATGCTCAACAACGGGTGCAAGGGGGTTGAGGGCGAGGTGCGGTCATCAGCTCCACTGAGTGGAACTCCCGCCCGGCCCCACGGTTACATCATGTTCTCAATCGTGATGACTTCGGAGCTCCTCGAATGCATCGCATGGTATGCGCTCAGTACTGCGTAAAATATCTTCAAACACACACTTTTGTGGCGGGTTGATCCTCTCTACTGACATAAGGTACCAGACGTCCAAGATGGTCTTGCATCGATGGCAAGCGGATCACCATCCTTGGACGTCTGATGCGCCGCTTTTGCCGCCGGAAGTCCGGTCACGGCCCCACCTCCGCCCCGCCACGGTTCCGGACTCAGAGCGGCCGGACGAGCGACCGCGCACGACCACGGAAATACCTGCTTTGCTCCGCGCCTATCCAGTCGCTTGCAAGGCGGCTAGCCGGCAGCACATGTTGCACCCACGCATTTCGCGTTGTACGAGAAGCTTTGGCAGAGATCTACATGAACCCTGGGTACATGTACTTTTCCCTCCTCTTCGTCTCAGCGTCAGCCACAACCAAAGCCACCTATATGCCCTATTGACCTTTCTCATGCCACCAGGAAGCCAAAACGGCGGAGAACATGACTTAAATCAAAAGGAAAGAGTGCTCATCTCTGCTTTTTGCGGTTGCTTCTCTCACAGAGTCGGTGGCAACTCTGAGCACAGCTCTTGTCTCTGGCCGCGCTGAGTATTAGCTCAAGGTCTACCATTTCGTGCATGTCCGCGGGCCAGAACGGCTCGACACGTTTCCCAAAAGCGCATGTCAGGGCCTGGAACTCACCTTGGCCTGAACGTGCTTGCCCTCGGATGTGGCGGCTGACGGGGCTGATCGGTGGGAAGGATTCGGGGGCAAAGTCCGCTCAGCAGACTACTTTCTGCCGTTGGGGAGGGCGCGCCCGTGTCTAATTGCATGATGCAGTTGAAGAAGCAAGTACGATGGGAAGAGAGCAGTCTTGTTAAGCAGCTTACATAACGGGTTTCTCTCCGGCATTGCCTTCCGGTAACTTCCTCCGTCCGATGCGTCTACTGCGTACATACATGCATGCAGCTTGCGAACGCTGGTCCGAAGAGGGCTCATGCGATGTATGAGTGATCAAGCTTTGGCTGCAGCGGCTAAATATCAGCTCAGCCTTCGGGCAAGGCTTCGGCGTTTCTTTGCATATTATTCGGACATACATACCCAGGCAAGCAAGGAATCTGGAATGATGGTCTGCGTTTTAGAAACGTAACGGTCCGTCGAGATTCCAGGTCTTCTTGCGCATCTATCCCTTAATTCTCGGACTAGAAACACCGGGACCTTAGCTAGCTCCAAACCCCAACTCTAATCGCACGTTGAAGGCAGAACTAGGAGGGGACCGAGACGCCTTCTGGGCGGAGAATGCCGCCCACCGAGCGGGAGCTGAGGTCAGCCGCAATGGAAATGCGCCATGATGTTATTCTTGGTGTACATGTAACCAGCCACCCGACTCCGGCTGGAAGGCGGTCTGTCCGAAATCAGAACGCCGGGAGAAGAGCAGGGTTTGTGGGCGGTCCGCGGGAAAGGCTGGAGGCGGTCGAATGTTCTGTGCACAACTGCACTAATTCGAGGCCGAGTGCATTAAGGTGTCCGGCCGCGTTGTGCACAGCTCTCCCGCAATGAATCTCCCCCAAGTCCAGAATGGCCCGAATCGGAGGCGGCCGTTCGGCGTTTCCTCCCACCTCTTCTTCTCTGCGGGGGTTTGAGGTGGTTTGGCCCCGGCCAGAACGCTGGGTACTCCGACAACCACACACGGCCCGAGAGTAACGGCAGTTGTAAGAGGGCCTGGAACATGTCGAGAGGAGAAGACGGACCAGAGAAAATGATCTTCGATCGGTCCCATGCTGACCTTGGTAGCTGAGTTGCGTCCTTGCGTAAGCTGAAAGGCCACGGAAGGCGAATGAGCTCCCTTGCTGTCTTCGGCAAGACATTTTGCAGGTTTCGGGGGGCAACAAGGCTGTCCATCCTCTGGCGAATACTGTACATGGTAGACACGGAATGCAAGTTCAACGCGCAGACAATCTTCGGCCGAGATGGGGAGCCGATGGGGCATTGATCCAGCATGGCCTCTCGGTGTGCTCGTTAAACCTGCATCGCAAACTAGCGCGAAGAGAATGCAAGTCAGCAATGTCCTTTTTTTTTCTTTCCCGTCCGCCAAAATTACCTGACTCAGAGAGAGGATCTGGGCGGTGTGTTCCTGTTTCAATTTACCTTTTCCTTGGCCTGGTCCTTAGCCGCCAGCCCTTTTTTTAACGCGCTACGGTCCTGTTCCTGCAGGAAAAAGCAAACGGCGCAGCCAGCTAGCGCACGCCGTGGCGGCCTCACCACGAGACCCGTAGATCTTGTGCTCATCCGAGCACTTATGAAAATTGCACTAGCGAGGGAGGCGAGGAATCAGAAGGAAGCATGCATGTTCGCAGCAGTAGCCGGGGGGAAAAGAATAGCACACGGAAGGAGGACGGCGTCGTTTGAGATCCTTAGCTCCCTTGGTCAGGCTTATTACGCATAATATCGGTACTACACGTGTGATGGGCGTTCAAGCTGCCAGCCCAGGACGATCCGGGGTAAATCAGGGGGCTAGTCGGAGCTGGAAGGGTCATGGCGAACGAGGCAATTATCACACTGCCGGGGAAAAAAGAAAGATTTGGCATGAGAGCCCGGACATGAATGTTGGATATATAAACTCGAGCTTCCCGGCTGATACTGTCGATCTTGAATACTTGCCAGACAGCAACTCAAAAGCAGCAGCCAGCCTCCTACTAATCTCCTTTAGCTCTCTCTTCTCTCTATCTACTTTCGTTCAACGACATTCGCTTCCTGCATCCCATAACTTTTGAACACTCGCTCAAATAATCTTTCAACCTTAATCACCGTCACCATGAAGTTCTTCGCCCCCGCCGCCCTGCTCTTCGCCGCCGGCGCCATGGCCTCGCCCACCGCCTCCGAGCTCTGCGCTCGCGAGCTCAGCACCGTCAACACTATCATGACCACCGTCCTCGAGGGCATCAAGAACCTCGACGGCTCCATCTCCGCCTACAAGGGCGGCCCCGGCAAGGAGCTCGAGGACGCCTCCACCAAGATGCTCACCATCATCCGCACCGCCACCAACAACGCCGCTGCCATGACCCCGCTCACCATGGACGAGGCCATCGCCTTCCAGCCCCTGTCCGACCAGCTCAACGCCGCCGGCGACAAGCTGCTGACCGACCTCGAGGCCAAGGTCGACCTGTTCGCCAAGAGCAAGATCTGCGAGACCACCCTCAGCTGGGTCGCTCAAGTTGGTGAGTACTCCCTGCACAATACAGTAGTTGAATACACGAACATTCTTACTGACTGAACTTCTCAGGCGGCAACGTCAACACCCTCATGACCACCATCTCCACCAAGTTCCCCGCCGGCGGCAAGGGCGGTGACGAGATCGCCCACTTCAACAAGATCTTCGCCACCATGCAGGACAAGCTGGCCGCCTGCTCCGGCGGCGGCTCCCCCTCCAAGGGTCCTGGCGCCGCCAGCAACGGCACCTCTCCCGACGCCGGCAGCAAGCCCGACGCCGGCAAGCCCTCCGCCAACCCCACCAACAAGGACTCCAACCCCTCCAAGCCCACCTCCGCCGTCAAGCCCGTCGTCACCGCCGGCGCGGCCATGATGACCGTCTCCGGCGCCGGCCTGTTCGCCGCCTTCGCCGCTCTCCTCCTCTAAACGGTTCTGGGCTCTGCGAGGCCGCGACCTACCAAGATGACGAGATAACGACAGAACTGGGATGGCACATTTGCACATAATTTGTACAGAACAAAAACACGAAACAAACGGTTCACTGAGGGTTACGGAGCAAGGGATAGGGGATAGGGGGTTGCCTGCACATTTCGGTCGCGCGCCTCGATGAAGTCGACGAACTGGACATTTCACGACGGATGAGAAGCGGGACTTTCTTTTTCTGCAGATAATGTGTAGTCATCGCGACACGTAGATAACGACTTAAATTGAATAGCATATATTCGCTACCTGACTGATCCCACTTTAACATGATGGCAATCCGAATTACGACTGTTTTTCTATGCATGTTTTGATCATGCAACCCTCCTTGCTTGCTCTGATTTCCAGAGGTATGCAGGGGGCGGCTTGGTAGTCAGTTTCGAAATGACAGCTCGAACCACATTAGAAAAGAAAGGAAGACCTGGTTGAAGTGGTCAGTTGTCGTGATGGGGCCACCCAGACCACTGAGCGACAGTCTGTTTGTTTTCCTCGCGACACTGTCTTGCTCTACTTTATGTGTGTTGACGATGCTGCCGTGTCTCTTGCAAATGCACTAGTCCTGCGCGACATCTTGAGCTCTAATCGGCAAGGCTGCTAGAAGAATGGCTCAGTCCCCGCGATGGAAATTTTTGAGACATTTCGCTTCCGCTTATTTTGATGTGGCTTATAGGCTTGCTTCATGCAGTGTTCGTGCAGTGGAACATTGATGCAGCTTGCGGCCGTTGGCCCCCAAACCCCATCTCGCAAGGCGGTTCGGCATCAATATTCTTTCTTTTGAGACGTTTCTGCTGGTTGTAAGAGGAATCAACAACCGGAAATGGACCAATCTATAATTTCCTCGGAGTATTTATTATGCAGTAATTTGAGCCTGCTCAGCAGAGACTTTATTTGATCTGCTTGCATGTGGAAGAGCTAAGATGAATGACAGCTTGGAACCGCAGCCTGCTTGAGCCTTCAAGACAAGCATATCCATGGACCCATTTGGCCGGCTTTCCACATGCAAGGGGGTCAGTCAGCGCTGTGGGAAGTCTGAGCCTCGCAGAAAGTCGTGGTCTAGAGCGAAACATGCCGTCAAGACCTTTTGCCAGACATGGTCTTACGGGTTTGCTCCACGAATATCAACAGCTCAGCGGCAAGGTTGGAAAGACATGGTACCGCAGCCTCACATTACTTTGGCCCGTCGTGTGTTCGAACAGACTCCTAGAAACATGGACGAGTTCGTGACTCAGCCTAATTGCTTTCCGCGCGTATCTCATCTTGCTATTAGCCACGTTACCCAACCACTTTTTGCGCAATTCATGGCAATGTATCATTTCAGATCCCAAAACCCCTCAAATAAGCATGCTATTGATACACGGGAAAAGACCACCCAATCTCCCTTCCCAAACTTTTAGATACAAATGTTTCACTCCGCCGCGTTGCTGGCGCAGGTCCACGGCCTCGTGGTCGAGTTCGTGTTGGCAATGGCCTCGATCGAGACCCAGAGGCCGAGCACGCACAGCAGAACGCCGACCAGCAGGAGCACCGATGTGCAGACGAAGCGTGTCGTCTGCTTCCAGTCGGAGAACCAGTTCCCGTAGTGCATCCAGAGCCAGAAGATACCCGGCAGCCCGTACGAGAACCAGCTCGCGAAGGCGGCGCCCATGAGGCCCAGGAGGTTGTTGAACACCGGGATGGACTCGGAGATGACCATGCCGATGCCCCAGATGCCGAACGTGAGGAGCAGCCAGCAGATGGTCGACAGGCGCGTCCGGCGCACGACGTGCTTGGTCTTGCCGAAGATGCGCACGAAGATGTACTGCGACGCGACGTGGGCGTAGATGACGGCCGCAATGGCGATCGTGGGGATCGCGACGCCCCAAATGGCTTTCCTGACGACGGCACTGCCGGCCGCGGACAACGCGGGCGAGGGAACGTCCGGGCCCACGTACACGTAGATGACCACCGCCGAGATAATGTAGAGGGTGGTATCGGTGATCTGAAGGAAAGCCAAGGCCTTCGGCCAGTCGTCCGGGTTCTTGAACTCCGCGATCACGCTGAAGAAGATGGAGTGGCTCGCTGACGGGCGCGACAAATCAGACGACTGCGAGGCTGGATGCGGTTCTGGGCAGACTTACAGAAAGCACCGGCGATGTTGGTGATTGCGAGGAAGGCCGGGGAGAAGCCGATGGAACGGAAGATGTCGATGGTCTGGTTTCCAATCGGCTTCTCAATGCCCACGGCGATGACGGTGATGAGCACGGCCACGACGATGGAGACGAAAGCTTCGCAGATGTCAGCACGGATTCCTCAGATTATTTTCCAAACCAGCCAAAACTCACATGCCGCCGACATCCAGCTGGTGTACTTCAGCGTCCTCGGCACGTTGAACACCCAGAAGAAGATCATGCCCACGGCCGCCCACACGACGGTGCACGTCGCGCTGTTGGTCAGCGTGTTCATGCAGATCGTCCACATGAGGATGTGCCCGCCCATCAGGAACACCTGCAGCGTCGTCTGGGCCCAGCCGAAGAGCTCGCGGAAGAAGCCGCCCATGCCAATCGGCCTCCCAATCAGCTCGACGGCGTCGCCAAAGTTCTGGACGAAGGGGTACTGCTTCCGGAAGTCGGCGAGCAGCAGGCCCGAGTAGGTGGCGAGCGCGCTCATGAAGCAGATCAGGATGATGCCCGGCACGAGGCCGACGGTGGCCAGGACCGACGGCAGCGACAGGATGCCCAGCGAGACGGTCTCCGCGACGAGGACGATGCCTCCTTGACTGTGGGAGAGAAAGGGAAGGTCAGGGTTCATGCTCGCCATGGGAGAGGGATGGATGCTCGAGGCTGATGGACTCACAGCCAGTGAAGCGTCTTGAAGTTGATCAGCTCCGCCTCGTCATTGTCGGTGACGCCGCCGAGGTTGCTGGACGAGGGGAACGCGGGCGGCTGGTCCTTGGCCTGGACCTCCTTGGAGGCAAGCTGCTCCTGGTTCTCCGGGTCGGCCGGCGCCCTCGCAACTTCAGACTGTTTTCCCATCCTGAACGTCTCTGACGAGAAGAGATCGGTTTGGACAGAGTGTGAGATGGTGATGTGAAGCTGGGGAAGTCGAGAATCAATTGGAATCTCTCAGGGTTAGATCTCGTGGGACGGGGGGAGGAAATGGTGGTGGAACCGGTTCGCGGCTCGGTGGAGCGTCCGAGGAGGATCGGGCAGGCAATTCGAGATGCAGGCCAGGCCGAGAACGAGCGGTGGAGAAACCGAATCGGCTTCTTGCATGCAAACCAAGAGATTTAACTTTGTGAGGGGCCCCGGATTCGTGTTGGGTATCTTCGGCATGTGGTTTGTTGACGGGCGGAAAAGAAGGGGGAACACATTTAAGAGAGAAGATGCCCATCATCCCATCCACCCTCATCTCGCTCCCTCTCCCATTGACTCATACTCTTTCGTTGCCGGCCGAGCCATCCCGCGCCACTCTCGAGGCAAAAAAGACAGGGAAAGCTCAAGTCCATTTTTCCTGACACAAACGACGATGGAGAACTCGAGGAAGAGGTGTTACTCCAAATGGAACCTCCGCTTAGGAAATAATCGGCGCGCGGGCGAAAACTCAGCAGTTCTTGTTACGTCTTTCTATCCACTTTTGTGGTCCCCGGGAGGCTCACGCCCCTTTTAGCTCGACATAGACGTCACGCCTGGAAATTTTCTGTCTGGTCATTTTGTCTTTCGTGGCGTGAGAAACCCGGCTGCGGAGTTGCTGTTTCTTGCAACTGCGTGCTCTGCACGGAGGGGTGATTTAGAGTAGTTAGCTGACTGATATGAGGTTGCGAAGTCTGGGTGACACAAGCAGGTGTGGTGAGATTTTTGCTTGAGCCTCGTCGCGAGTCAGGGGTCTACACTACTCTATCGCAACGTCCAGTGGTCTCCTGACTCATCAGGGCATGTGCTCAAGGGGCATTAGGCTTACATCAGAGATACTACCATTCGCTCATTTAATTAGACCCCTTTTCAGCCATTGACAATAGGGCGCTCTTCTACCCGGCAGCGTTCCATTGAAAACGTCAACCGCGCCCATCAGCGCCCTCGGCAGCTGCGCTGTCAATTGCCGATATTTGGTTATGGCGGTTCGCTTGTTTGCCCATGGGAGAATGTATGCCGAAACCCCACGCACATGTTTCACGGCATCCGTGCACTTTGGGGAAGTCTCAGGATTCGCTGGACGTTTTCACGAGCTTACGGGGTCCTTGGGGTTTTGGTGGTGGATTCCGGGGAGAGGACGATCTGCAACCGGAAACATTTCGTTAGATAATTGTTTGGCACAAATGCATGCAAGTGAACACGTCTGCTTCTGCCGGACTTCTCTCCGACTCATTATTTTGTGACTGGAGTACGCACAATGAGTCGAGTGGATGCATGTCCGTGGTGGGTTCCCAGCTTTTAGATGCGGGATAAACATAAATGCACGAGTTGTGATTGCGATGCTTCAAAACGGGGAAGTTTCTAAGCCTCGAGTCGTTAGGCTTCAAACTTGGCATCTCAGATCAACCAACACGGCCTTTACTTGCTTCGTTTGACCGTGCGTTGTTAGCAACTCTTTGTTAGCACATTGGGGACCCTATCGAGTTGGCAGAAGAGCTCCGAGGCAGATCTTCATTGAGACGAAACAGCAAACGAGATTCAACATTACCCCAGTTCAATCTGTCGTTGGCAATCCTCGCCGCCAGGACTTGTGGACTTTCCCTCCTGCCTGGCCCTGCGGCAGTTGGCTTCAACTAGCACAACGACGATGAGTTTGGTTACTGACTTTTGACTCGCGACTATATTAACGGGCTCTCAGTTCAGCAACATAAGTCCAGAACTTGTGACTTACAACCCCTTAGCATTCAGAGCAAGAGAGTCGAAATGCTCCCTTATCACGTCAAAGATCTCGATGGCATTGTTCTTCAACGCCCACACAAGCGGCGTCGTTTCGATGCTTCCAAGATCTGGTGTATGTTTGGCGGTCTCCTCAGCAACCCTCTGCATTCGAAACCCCCACTTGTCGCATAGCAGTTGACCGTTAACGGAGCGCCTCTGGATGACCGTCGACTCGACGTCGACGAGCGCGCCGTGCGAGATGAGCTCCCGAGCCAGGAGCGCAGCCTCCGCCGTCCACTCCGGGTTCCCCGACCACTTGAAGCTGAGAGGATACGTCGCGAGCGCGTGCAGCGGCGTCCATCCCTCGTCCGTCACGACACTGGCGTCGGCGCCTCGCTGGAGGAGGAGGTTCGCAGAGCTGTAACTGGCGTCCCTGTGCTTCACGTTGGTCGGCGCCAGGGCACACATCAGCGGCGTCCACCCGTTGCCATTGGCCGAGTTGACATCCGCGCCGAGGTCGAGGAGCAGCTCAATGATGTCGACTTTCCCTCCCGCTGCGGCATAGTGTAAGACAGACTCGCCGAAATAGTTCTCAACGCGGATGGCGGCGTCTCGGTCCCCGCAGCGCTCGAGACACAATTGGAACTGCTCGAGTGTCCCGGTCTTTGCCGCAGTGTGCAGGGGCGTCTCTCCGTTGTTGTCCCCGATTTCAGTCGACGCACCGTGTAGGAGAAGCCGCGCCAGGACCGAGCTCGGCACCGGAAATCCTTCCCCTCGGACCGCAATGTGAAGGGCAGTTTTGCCGTCGGGGCCTTGACGATTCGGGTCCGCTCCCTTCTCCAGCAACGCTCTCACGCCGCCGATGCAGTGGTCCGTCTGCGATGCGACGTGGAGCAGAGGCCTCTGCAAGAAGCGGCTCTGCCCGTTCACGTCGGCGCCGGCGTCGGCCAGCAAGCACACGACCCGTTCTTGTTGTACGTCGTCGCCAGGCGTATTTCGCGGTCTGCATTCCGCCTCTGGGAGAATCATCTTGTTCATCGCCGCCATCCCCATGGCCTCTTGGATGGCTTCGTGCTGGTACCGTACCCTGGCGAGCAGCAAGGCGACCACGTCGTCGCACCACGCCGACGCCGCATCGCTCAACGCGCGGCACTTCTCGTCTTCTCCCCAGCCATCCCATACGTCGAGGAAAAACTCCACCAACTCCGCATGGCCGTTCCTGGCAGCGACTTGAAGACAGGTAAGATGGCTAGGCCGCCTGCGGGTCGGGAAGAACCGCCCATCGGGTCCGACGATCTGCCAGAGAAGGCGGACTATCTCGAGACTGCCGTGCTGCGACGCGGCCAAGATGGGTGTGAAATTGGGGTCGGACGTCTCCTGCGCCTTCGGATCCACGCCGGCCTCGAGCATCATCCGCACAGCGACGCCGTCGAGCTTCCAGATGGCGTGGTGCAGGGCCATGACGATGTGGTTGTCGGGGTCGGTCGCGGGGCTCCAGAGCGGCAGGATCATGGCCAGGTATTCCCTGCCGCTATGCACGAGGTAGGGTTCCACCGCCATTATGAAGTCCGGCGGTTGGCCGCTTGAACGGTCCATGTACTGGGCTGTGCAGGGGGGTCTCTGTGGCGGCATGTTGTTGAAGGTAAGTTGTCTGATGAGCCATTTTTCCAAGTGGTAGTTGGGTTGTTGGTCATGATAAATGCCAATCGCACCCCTGCTGACATTTGGCCTCACCTCGGTGGCCTCGCGCTCGATTGAGACTAAGGCGTTCATGGATCTCTACGTACCGTCAGGCGTATCTAAGATCACACAGAGAAGCGACCCGGCCTTGTGATATACTCCAGTATCTTTAGGAAGTCTTCGAAACGGAGAATTGACCGCCATTATTTTGGTGTTCCAAGGTAGAAACCGTACATGTACATAATCCATCATCTTCTCAATCTGGTGGTATCGCAGACACTTGACCTGACCAATCACGTAGTCTCTTTTCCGAATCAGTGAGACGATGCTGCACCCTCAAGAGCTCCTCCTGGCTGTTACAGAAGTTGCATTGAAGATCCAATCATTCATAGAGACTCGGGGGTCGTTGCTTCAAACTTCCAGGTACCTAATGTGTTATACACATCTTGCACTGAACCAATTCGCGGACCTGGCAACAATCTAAACCAGTATCGATAGTTGTGGGCTACGGCAAAATGGCAACAACTTCCAGAGAGGTAACTGGTGAACATCACAATCTCTTGATGGGGTTCAGTGAAGGCTAGCGGCATCAACACCGCATGTGTCTCCCAAGCTTTGATCAAGTCCCTGGAATAAACTCAAGGACCCCGATAGTGATGATAGATGAACTTTCATGATTGACGTAAAGCCTTCACTCTAGCTCTTTCCAATGTCGAAAGATATTATCAAGCTGCACAAAGCACTATAGTCCCAGCCCACCCAGATGGTCTTCCCTATATCATACAGGACAACGCAGCGGATCCAGAAGATCCAGCCGATTGCCGTGACGGCGGCAATCAACTTTTATGCCGATAGTTCTGGGAGGCTTCCCTAATTCATTCTCATGTGGACGTCACAAGACCTTTAGGAATCATCGAATACTGAAGAACATGGCCGGGAACATCAACCCGATTACTTGCAACATTGATACCTCAGGGTGACCATCCACGCATCTCAATTCACAAGAACAGGAATACCATGTACCCAAGCAAGATACTTCTGCTAAATCCAATGAGATTTTGGGTTTCCAGGAACCTTTGCTCCCACGAGGACGTTCTATGAGCGCGCCTTCTGCAAGTTTGACCTTCACGGCTTGCTGCGAGCACGAGAGCTTATAAGACTGCAACAGCGATTCACAAAACTTCAAAAACTGCGATATGTGCTTGATACTGGGCGAAGAAGCTCGTAAGCCCGCCCTTTCATTTGCCGCTCGGGGTGCTTGCAAAGACGTTAGACGCCTCAGCCAACATGGACCACGGGGCTTGCTCAGTTGCTCGGCATATGCGTGTGTGCGTCAGGTAGAGAGACAGCTGTTAGAATACTCAAAGTGTCATGTGGTTGAGCTGGGTGTCATGTATGCCGCTCGATAGCCGGGGCATTACCTAGGTAAGTGTTGCCTAGGAGCTTTATCTAGAAAGGGCAACTTCGAAGTACCGCGCCCACCAAAGCAGGAGTGTTTTGACTGGTTGCCGGCAAGATTTTGTTCGTCGGTTTTGTTTAAGTCGATCTCGAATCTGTTTTCAACAACTGGCTCTGTAGTAAAGCTCGAGACATTCGAGTGAGGCTCTTCGGACTATCCAGAAACGTTTCAGGGACAGCATGTGCGATCAACAAAACAGGCCGCGAAACTTACAGACAACCTGACTGCAATCGAAGACCCTAGAAGAAACCCATGTCGATCGGATGATAGGGCAAGTGAACAAGCTTTGCGCTTTGGGTAGAACCCAGCCACGGGTTGCTTCGCTATTGATTCCGGACATGTTCTACTCGCCATCGCCGACGAGATTATCCAGCGTGAAGGTATTGTCTGGCAGATCAGTGCGGCGAAAGGGCATTTGGGAACCAGTTCGAATGCTTCCGGATTAATGTGCGGTTCCTTGAGGTTAACATCCTCAAAGGATTCGAATCTGGGGACTCATTGTTCGAAAGATCTCCCCTGGTTGGGCAGTCGCAAGGTCGACGATATGAGGGACGGCGGAGAAACGGAAAATGTTTCGGAATGAACATTCAAGTAGATGAATGCCGGAGATTAGGCAGTTTTCAGCCTCGCAACATACCGCCAAAGACTGATACGACGGAAATGTTTGCAGAGCTATTCAGACAGACAGCGAGGCAGGTGTCAATACATGTGATGAATCTCAAGGGCCCGCCTTCGGGCTTGGTTTGACGCCATGGGCCCTTCATATCGTATTTTGGGCTCGAACATGGCACTTGGTCGACAAAAACAGTATTGATAGCGCTCGAGTTACTCCGGCCAAGTCAGCATGATCTCTTGTCTCCCGAGCCGTGGTTGGCGCGGAGTGATGACGCTCAGGGTCCACAGAAGGACGAGAGCAGTTGTAATGGATGGCGAAAATAGCTGACGTGGTGAGCACTCGCCGCTGCCATCCACATCCGATAGTCGTCCAGCCACGGAGGAGACGTCACGGACCCGCAGGCCTATGAGGTTCTGGCGCCTCAGACAATGAGGCAAACTGATAACGATACAGATCTTTCCCAGGAAATTTCAGAACTGGCGATTTCGGAGAGGCCGATAACAAGTTTCAAGCTGAGACTGCGAGGTATGATTAACCATCATCGCCCTTCGCCGCTTCGCATCCGTTGGGGAGTCGCTCATGCAAGCCGTTACGTTGGTGATGATGTACACTTCACTCGAAACCGACAGAGGTCCAAAAATAAAGGCTGCGGAGAAGGTCCACAGAGAGGGCGTGTAAACAGGGCTGAGCATCTCCTCTAAGTACGAGGATTTCTCGCCCTGTTATCATGCAGGCCAACTGGCCGTGTCTTCGCCTCCATGTCTGCATGTACGCCACGCAGCCCTCCGCCAAGCCGTCGCTCCAGGTGATAGGCATTCCAGACCTGCGGCATATCTCCTACGAGGCGTATCTGCTCTGTGATTCGAGCACGCAATCGCAGAGCGCGTGCGATGTCGAGTATCTGGTTCTCTTGATCGACATTCACACGCATCAGATCGAAACCGGCCGCCGTTTTGAAGAGCCCGTCGAAAGTGACTGAAGGCAGTCATAGTCATATCTTGGCCGTGGGCATGTGTACCGGGCGCACGTCCGGTGGCACCCAAGTCCAAGTCAGCATCTGCTCGTACCCTGACACCGGACCTTGTTGCCCCTGTCTTGTTGCTCTCAAGACTCGAAAGAATATTATGGAATAGGCAAGACAATAAGGGAGGGCCGATGGGATGGCTCATTCCCCGCGTCTCTCGGGGCTGTTCGGGATCAAAGTCTTGACACGCACGTCAGAAGACGGAGTATCGGGTCGCCCCCCATCTGCGTGTGATTGTCTCTGCCCGCCAGCCCCGTGCCATGACGTCTCGCATATTGATATTAACAGCAGCCCAACACTATCAGCAGTGGTTTTCGAGATCAGTCTCCCAGGTGGTTCGAGTTCCTATCCGATGATGCCGGGTAGTGCACCCTTTGAGAAGCAGAAGGCAGAAAAGAGATGCCAGCGGACGGAATATATCGACCGAAGCATCCGCCGTCAGCAAAACCCGCGACAGAACAGGTCGTATTCACCAGGCTGGCCGGGTCAATGTCCCAGCGAAAAGGTGAGAGATAGAAACACAAGAAAATGACAAAAAGGACGACGACGCAAGAGTAACCTGACTTTGCGAGCCGCCAAGCGCGCACACCCAAGAAGCGCCGAGCGCCGGGTGGCTCCAACGTCAGCCAACAACCCCTGCCAGCCAAGCGGTCCCAAGCGGTCCCAAGAGCACACCAAGAGCGCAGGGGGCCACTCAGGAAGTCGGACCAAGACAATCCTTCCTTGGCCGGGCTCAGCGGTGGTCGTCACAAACGGCAGACGTTCGCCCCGGCTGGCGCGACTGTCCCCCGCCGCCGCCCTCCCTCCGCTTGGCCTTCCGCTTGGCTCCGCTTGGCGCCGAGGATGCGGTGACACCGCCGCGAATTACGGGCCCCTCCGCCGAGAGCCACGCTCGCGAATGGGAGCCCCTCCATTCCGCTGTCCGCTTCCACCAGGAGAGCCCCCAAGACTCGAGAGACCTGCAGCCCCTGTCACGCCAGGACGCCGAGTCACTCTGTTAAGACACTAATATTCTTGTCCGTAATTCGCCATGCCTGGGCATTCCACTCTATTACTCTCGGCAGGTCTGGCTGTGTTTGCCCCCCCTGGAATCGTCCCCCCTTCAACTAAGTCGTCCAATTTCCTGTTTACCCCTCCGCCGCCGTCGGTTTCCAGTACTCGAGGGTGTCCCATGCTTTCCGCTGTGTCGTGGAGGGCGCCTGTTTTTCGTCCTGTCTTTTCCCTCTCCGCCGCCAGTCGAAAAAGTCTTGGCATTTCCGGGGAAAGAATTAACGACCTCACATCCGGACATCACCAAAGGCGGAGCCTCTTCGGAAACCATCATCCAGCAACTTTCAATATTCTGACATTTCCATTACATCTCTTGGTCTCACGGAAATGCTCGCTCTGGCCAAGCTGCTTGGCTTGACATAAGAATCTGTCATACAGCCCCGAGCAGAATAAGAGAATCTGCTCGTCTCCGCAATCTCACATAGAAGACGGGGTTGTCCAAGAGGTCACCACCTGGCGCTCCAACCAGTGGCATCTGAAGTACGAGCTGTCACGGACCCTCACCTCCACGGGAGGAAGGGCTGAGGGCCACTGGGCCGAGGGCGCGATGATAGATGCCAACCTCGCAGACCCCGGGTCTCCTATCATCGGCCGTGGCCATGCGCTGGCCGCGGGTTCTCCTCCTCTGCTTTTCCAGTCCAGCCCTCTGGGTTTCAAATTCTTCAAGATCCACTTACATACGGATGAGCAG
The DNA here is from genome assembly GCA_030770045.1 of Colletotrichum brevisporum. Lineage (NCBI taxonomy): Eukaryota > Fungi > Ascomycota > Sordariomycetes > Glomerellales > Glomerellaceae > Colletotrichum > Colletotrichum brevisporum. Next base: position 1,249,652 of record JAUGSI010000002.1, read on the forward strand.
GGTAGGGGGAGAAGACGCGTCCGAAGGCGGTCCCCTTCCCACCCCCACGGATACTGCGTCCCGCCAGAAAACACCAGCGATGGCAAGCGTCTCGCCGACAAGACTCGCCTCGGGTAAGACATTCCACGGCCAAGTGGCCGAGGATTGACCAGAAGCCTGGAAGATCCAACAGAAGACTCGTCAGCGAAGACGTTTCGCCAGGCGGACGTTGCATCTTGGGACGCATCAGACACTGCCGCCCTTGGCCACCCTTCCTCCTCCTTTTTCCGATGGCAGAGACACTCGGGTCCCTTAGCCGCCGTTTCCTCGATACCATCCTCTTACACGAAACCCTCCAGCATCCTGTCCTCCCCCGGGGAAAGAGGGAAAGCCAAAACGCGAGGGCGTATTAGTCTTCTATCAGGATCTACGAGGGGCGTGCAACTTGGCCCTGAATCAGAAGCGTTTTGATCCACCATATCCCCGATTTCCATAAAAAACCACAGACACGAATCCACCCCCAACTGGGCGATGCGCGATCTGCGGCCAAGACGCCCCCTTCTGGTCCGCGGCCGTGTACGTCCCCGGTAAACACACCACCGTTAAATAGACCGAATCTCGGCATCGGGGTGTGAGGGGGGACGCAGCAGGAAGGAATCACTTGCCCTTTTCACCAGACCACTTATCCATCAGCAGCGCTGAGGTACCGGGTGACCGTCATACCACAAGACAGCATAGAGGGGGACCTTTCTCTGTCGTCCTTCCCTTCCAGTCGTCGTCATTTTCAAGTTTCCGCTTTCTGACTTCATCGCTTCTTTTGCGGGATTTTCCCTCACTTTGCCTTTAGACGTTTCTTTGCCTAATAGATCTGTTTCCATCTTTTTTTGTTGTTCCTTCGCGCGGACTGGGGGTCCCGGTCTGATATATCTCTTGTTCATTTTCCCTTCCCTCTTCTCACTTTTCCTGCTCTCTTTTTTTTCCTTTCCCCAGACATTCCATGCAAACATCGTATGAGCAGTAACTAAAGAGACTCCTTTGCCCCCCTTACCTCCCAAGCCCTTGCCGGCCAAGGCAGCCTCCCTCGTCACACACACTTCACACACGCACCACCCGCCTCTGGGCACACGGACGAAGATCCTATCAAGACCAACTGATAGACCTTGGTGGTGAAGCCACAATCGAAAGGAGCCAAGATGCCTACTCTCAATCCCAGCGAACTGAATGTTGTGCTTGCCGTCTTCGGTGGGTAAACACCCCTCCCGGGTCTTGGGTGACCGTTTGACTCTGACTAATCGGTTGTCTCTTCCCATCTGCAGGAGGATTCATCATCTTGTATGGAATTCTGTCCGTGAAGATTAAGAATGTGTGGTACTTGGGCGAGGCCTGTAAGTTGTTCCCCGGACGATGTCCCCTGCCCCTGACGATCTCTACCTTTCCCCTGAGGGAGGAGCAGAACACCACCGCATCCCGACATGCAGCTTCGCGTTTGACAAGTCAGATGGACTGATCTTTTTGCTTCGTTGCTTTTTCGTGTAGTACCGGCCGTCGTTTTGGGCATATGCCTTGGTCCGTTAGCGGCCAAGTTCCTTGATAGCGAGCGATGGGGGTCGGCCGTGGAGGGCCAAACCAACGACATCACTCTCGTGCGTATAGCCTCACCGATAGGTCCCCCGCATCTGATGCTGGGGACCGACGGGATCGTTGGCTAGTGTGCTGACAGGTGCCTTTTCTTTCTTGACAGGGCCTCATGAGAGTGATGATCGGTATCCAGCTGGTCATGGCCGGCTACCAGCTGCCGGCCAAGTACCAGAAGACGAGGTGGAGGGACATGCTCGTGCTCATGATTCCCGTCATGACCATCATGTGGCTGGCCACCACCATCTGCATCCTCGCCACCATCCCGAAGCTCAGCCTTTTGGCCGCCATGGTCGTCGCGTCGTGCGTCACTTCGACCGACCCCGTCCTGTCGCAGGCCGTCGCCAAGGGCCCCTTCTCCGACAAGTTCGTCCGGCGCTCCCTCCGAGAGATCATCAGTAGCGAGGCGGGAGCCAACGACGGCTTCGGGTTCCCGTTTCTGATGCTCGCGACGTACCTCATGCGCCACGCCGAGGGCTCCGAGGCCCTTCACGCCGGCGACTCGACCCTGCACGCCGTAGCCCGGGCCCTCGTGCCCCGCGCCGGAGACGTCGCCCGCCAAGGCGGTGGCGTCGGCGTTGCTCTGCAGAACTGGTTCCTCGAGACGTGGCTGTACTTTGTCTTGATGAGCATCGCCTACGGCGTCGTCGTCGGCACTCTGATCCGCTTCGCCCTGAAGTACTCCGTTAAAAAGTGAGTCGGCCGAGACAGGTCTCATGCGAAGCTGCGGCTAACGGCATTCCAGGAAGTGGATTGACTCTGAGAGCTACGTCCTCGTGCCAACCGCCATCGGTGTAAGTGCTGCGCCAAGATCTTGAAACGGACACATGTCTGACAATTCCGTAGCTCTTCATGATGGGCACTTCGGGCGCCATCGGCACCGACGATCTCCTCTCGTGCTTCGTCGCCGGCAGCGCGCTCAACTGGGACGGCGAGTACCTGGCCGAAGCCCAGAAGCGACACGACGAGGTCAACGCCAGCATCGACGTCCTCCTCAACTACGGCGGCTTCATCTACCTCGGCACCATCATCCCCTGGAGCGAGTTCAGCTCCGACATTACCGGCATCAGCCCCGGCCGGCTCTTTGGCCTCGGCTTCCTCGTCCTCGCCTTCCGCCGCATCCCCGCCATTCTCCTCACTTACAAGCTTATGCCGGGTACCATCAAGGACTGGAAAGAGGCCCTCTTCATGGGATACTTCGGCCCCATCGGCGTCGGCGCCGCCTTCTACGTCGAGCACGCCCGCCACGTCCTGCCCAAGGTCGCCGAGGCCGAGGCCGTCGGCGACACCGAGGTCGCCGACCTCCTCCGCGCCATGGGCCCCGTCGTCTACTGGCTCGCGCTCTTCTCCATCATCGTCCACGGCCTCTCGATCCCCATCCTCAGCGTCATCTACAAGCTCACGGGCGTCCAGCCGATCCAGGAGGACGCGGTGCAGGTCCGCCGGCGCTCCGTCCGCGCCCCGCCGCCGCCCAACGCCATCGAGGCCGACCGCGACACCTTCATCGCCTTCAACCGCTTCTCCCGCCCCAACCTCTCGAGCGAGTCGCTCACCCACGTCGGCGACGACGACGAGTCCACCACCGTCTCCGACGACAAGGTGCGCTTCCCGCGCGACCTCGAGGCCGGGCTGCGCAAGGCCAAGCAGAACGCCCAGCTCGCGCCGAGGCGGAGCTTCAACGTGCCGCGCCTCATACCCCCGCGCAGCCTCAGCCGGCCGCGGACGAGCGCCAGCCAGGTCCAGTGGGACCAGCAGCCCTCGCCGCAAACGCAGCTATCGCAATACCAACTGCAACCGCACGTCACGCGGGATTGATAGTTGAGAATTTCTTCATCGTATTGAATCTTACAAGGGGAAAGGAAGCGTGATCTGGCGAATCGTGGATGAAATTTGCAGGAAAAGGGGCGGAGACATATCCCTTCCCCCCCCCCGAAATTCCTGGGGTTGAGTTGTTTAACGCCGGATACCCCCTGAGCTCGCCGCAACGAAATATCGTGCGACAGCAACGAGTTTTGTTTTCAACTCGTGTGTGATTAAGGTCTCTGGTAACGGACTCGGGGAGAGAGAGAGAAGAACGTAAACATAGTTATGATGATACGTTGTCCTTTTTAACTGTAACAGTCATTACCTGTGGTGGACCGCAAAGTCGCTCGTTTCGAGATAACATAGAGTGTCCGGAGGCCCGGATTGTCGGTGCCTGGAATGCCGCAATCGGGGTCAGTAGTCGTTAAGAAACAATAGACCAAAGATGCATTGATAGAGATATTGGACTGCAAAGCCGACGTGATGAAAGCACCCAATGAATCTAGATAGCTTCGCTGGGACGAGACAGGCCGTGGCTGAAAACAGGCAAAAACAGGAGTTTCAGTCACTACTGAAATCATTGCAAGCCGCCGGGATATAGGCGCAATACCCCCGCCACTACGCACGGTCGCTGAACGGCTCTGGGCATCAATACCCGCCGGAAGGGCCGAACCGGTCGGTGTACACACGGGCCCCCACCCCGGCCCCGGCGGCCGAAAAGATCAACTTCACGTCCGCAGCGTCGGCGAACCAGAACACCTGACTACCTCATCGGTCGCAAGACTAAGCAGTAGGCTACACACAGAGCTTGGGAAAGCAGTAAACGCTCATGGCCTCATTTTCAGCTTAGTGCCGACACCCGAGGTTCTAGAACTCTTCATTAGCTCGGTTGAATTGCCTGTTTCTTCGAATGACTGCTGACGACATGGGGCATTGATGCGCTGCTGACGATACGGCCTCTTCCTGCCAAGCACTCATTGCTGACGACATGACTCCTATGCCACCTTCTAGAAAGGGTTTAAGACCACAGAAGCGAGCGGGGCGAGGCATTTAAAGCCTCCTGCTGATAAGAAGATGATGTATCCGTCCCCGAAGCGCTCTGCTCCTAGAGTTTCTGAGAGACCAAGATTTCAAGAGACACGATGAGGCTCACAATCCTGTCGCTCCTGGCGTCGGTAACGGCGTCTGTCGCAAAAGCCAGCAATAATTCGCATTCGAATAGCCTCACCGTTGAGACATCATCTGGCGTCTTTACAGGACTGATCGACCCAGAAGCGCCCAAAACGCGTCAATGGCGGTCCATCCCCTTTGCAGAACCCCCTGTCGGGTCCCGTCGCTGGCTCCCTCCCGCGAAGCTGCAGCCCTCGGACAAACACGCCTACGTGACCAAGTTCCCCCCGTCGTGCCCGCAGTTCGTGTCGTCGCTCGAGAACCTGTGGAGCCTGCCCCTGACCAAAGGTAACCTGATCTACAACGGCGCGCAGAGCGACACGTCAGGGCTGGTCGGCGAGGCAACCTCGGAAGACTGCCTCTACCTCGCCGTCTGGGCGCCCACGACCCCGCCGCCCGAGGACGGCTTCCCGGTGCTCTTCTTCATGACGGGCGGCGGCTTCGTCATGGGCGGCATCGAGCTCCCCTGGCAGATCCCGACGTCGTGGGTCGAGCGCGCGCAGTCGGCCGTCGTCGTCACCATCAACTACCGCGTCGGCATCTTCGGCTTCCCCAACGCGCGCGGCGTGGCCGAGGGGGAGCAGAACCTCGGCATCCTCGACCAGCGCGCCGCGCTCGAGTGGGTGCGCGACAACGCCGCGGCGTTCGGCGGCGACCCGAAGCGCATCATGCACTGGGGCCGGTCGGCGGGGTCCATCAGCGCCGACATCCACGCCTACGCGTACCACGACGACCCGATCGCGCAGTCGTACTACCTCGAGTCCGGCGTCGTGCCGTCCGGGCTCGCGGAGGACCCGACGCACTCCAACTTCAGCTTCGTGGCGCAGCATGTTGGTTGCGAGAACCCCCGCGGTGACGGCGTCAATGACGACGACGGCGCGGCGGAGCTGGACTGCATGCGCCGCGTGTCCCCCACGCAGATCGTCAACTTCATCGGGCAGTACGGCGACAGGGGCGAGACGCCCGCCTTGACCTTCTGGCCGGTCCCTGACGAGCGCATCGTGTTCCGCGACTACGAGGCGCGCGCCGCCGAGGGCAAGCTCGCACGTCGGCCGTCCCTCATCTCCCTCACAGCAAACGAGGGGGCCGGCTTAGTTCCCTGGCCCAAGGCCAACCTGACCGAAGGGCCGTGGCAGCCGCCGGTAACGGCTATGAACGTCGGCTGGGTCTGCGGCGCGCGCAACGCCACCGCCGCTCGCAACAGTCTGAGCACCTCGGAGGCGCCGGTGTTCCGGTTCCAGTACGCGGCCGAGTTCCCCAACCTGAACGTGTACGACTGGCTGGGCGCGTACCACAACAGCGAGACGCCGCTGGTGTTCGGGACGTACGGGATGCTGGACCACGTCGCGCCGACGACGGAGTTCCAGGTCGAGGTCAGCAGGGCGATGCAGGACCACATCATGGCGTTCGCGGAGGACCCGTACCACGGGCCGCAGGCGAGGTTCGGATGGCAGCCGCAGGTCGTCAGCGAGGCGAACGGAGGGGACATACTGAGATTCGGGGGAGGCGGGAAGGTGGTTCAGAGGGTTGACGGATTTGATATTGAAGGGGTGTGCGTGGGTTTGGGAGAGTATGATTCATTCCCATAGTCTTATCCCCAAGAGATTGAGGATTCCACAGTCTACGGAAATCACGGGATTTACGCCCACAGAACGCCATGTCAGATTCTGACTATAATCAATCAAGTTTGGAGAAGATCTGGCGATCTGTCGCAAGGTTCTTGTGGACATTACTAATCGTCTTGCATGTTGGTCGTTAGACAAGGGATGCGGTTGACGTGTCTTGTTGGAGCTAGGCAGCCGCGTCTTTGATTATCACGAGGAATGTACCAACACCAACCTCTCACCATCCTGACATACTTCTTTCACTACGATGAGATCCCTTGCGTATTATCTGATATCTTTCGGCTTGTTATCGTCGGTTGCCGTCGCATGCAATTGCATGCCATCCGACTTGGGGCACCACATCCCCGGCGTTGGCTTCAGTCTCGCAGCGGACTACGGGTACGTGTCTTGCTTTATTCCCAATGTTCAACCTGCAACTCGATTTGATGCGCTTTTCTAATCTCACACTTCCTTTTCTGCAGCACTGCGGCCGTATACTTCCAGAATGGCTCTTTCGTCGAAGTATCCAAGGTCGAGGGAAGTCCGGCATACAAGTCGTTTATGCGCAGACGCGTGGAGGGTCAGTCGGAGGGTGACGCTCCCCGTGGCATCAGCATAACATGCAACTATCTTGACCCATTACTCCAGCCACTCGGCTTCTCGCTCTGCAAACAAGACCCAGACTTCTCCAGCACCCGCGACCTCGTCCAAAGCCTCCAATCCACCGTCACATCCTACCTCGGCACGCCATTCTGCTTCGCCAGTGTAGCCGCCCCAGTCCGGACCTGGACGTACCATACGCAAGTCATCGACAGGGCGGTCAGGGCAACCGGCCTGCGCCTAACGCACCGCGTCCTCGACGCCTCCACCATGGCGCTTATGGCGAATGAGATCGACAGCTCAGACGACCCGGACGTCGACTCCCAGGCCGTGCTCTCCGTGGACTACAGCCGCTCCGCGCTGGTTTTGGTCCTGTTCGCGGAGGACGGGGGCCTGACGGACGCGATCCGCCGGAACTATGACGCGAATCTCGGCGCGGAGCGGGGAGGGGAGAGTGGGCACTTGGAAGCCTTGCGCGCCGCTATTGCTAAGATTGCGGAGCCACCGTTCGGGCTCGACCTGTACAACAACGAAATCACAAACGATGTTCGGCAGGTTGTTCTCCACGGCGACGTCGTTGGCGATCAGGATTTTCTCGATGTCTTGAGGGCTGTTGTCGGCTCGGCTCTCGTGGACAGAGCCCACGCCCTCAGTCCAACCTTTGCCAGTGCGGTGGGCGTGGCGAAGGTTTCACACGAGCGGACGGCCGACATCGACTTTGACCAGGAGGCTGCCTTTGGCTGCCGGTGGAGGTCTCGTCTTTACGGTTCGGACAAGGAAGAGCTGTAGTTTGCAGGGAGAAGTGTGATATGCGGGGGCCGTGAATTCGAGTGCTCGCATTTGTGCCAAATGGAATACGATTTGGAAGTCCACTCACCAATAGTCATTAGAACTGGTGAGCAAAGCTCGGTTACATATCTACGACGAAGGAAGCAGGTCGAGCTGCAGATAAGTTGCGAAGCATAGAGGTGCCGGTATCAAAGTGACCATCGGTTGGTGAGTGCTCGGGACTTTCAGGCGCAGAACGGTTCTCTGCCGGGTCCTAGTATCTTCGAAAGCGGTTGTTGCGTACCGCCCCGGGAGGGTCAAGTCGTGGCGGGTTGTAGTTACCGGGCACCTTGGGTGAAAAGACCAATCCTCGTTGCAAATTTCGAAGAATGATGACGGATCATCTGACGGGTTTCGATAACCGTGAGTGTCTCTCGAAATGACTACATGCCTATGCGTCTGGGGTTGCAAATGATGCGTTGCATTTGGCATAGGAGGAGACTGGAGCATACTGACAATGCAATACCACGGTGAATCACTACAGCCCTGCGTCACACGATGGCCCGGTGACTATCCTTCAACGCCAATGGGAACTCCTTGCACCCCAACGATCTACATCGCCGCTACATGAAGACGCCGACACACTACAGCTGCCGGAGAGGAAGGCGGGGGCCGCGGCACATGGAGGCAACGGATGCGGGGGAAACGGGCGCTAGTGGAGGAGCCGGCGGCACAGCGGGGTAAGACTTGGCGCATGTCACTCGCTCTGCCGTTGGCCGCTCTCATCATCTGATGCGGCGTGAGGTTTCACTGAGATGAAGGGCCGCTCAGTGAGGGCTCGGATTGCGCCCATCCATTCATGAACAAATCCGAGCGGCGCCGTTACAAAAGAAGGCCTAGAAGCAGTCTAGAAGCAAACAGAGCGCGTTGGCTTGAGACGGCGACATCTGAGGACCGTCTGTTCGCGGTTGCGATAAGACATCGCCTCTTGCCTCATCACTCTTTCACCTAACCTCACTTAATACCGGGTCACGACGCTCGCACTTCTCATTCACCATGCGTAGCTCAGCGGTCTTCACCTCCATGGCCACGGCCTTTGCCCTGGCCCTGGCCCATGATGCCTCGGCACAAGCATCAACCAACCCAGACGTCCCAAGCGCCGTCGACTGGGCCTCGAGAGCAGAAACCGAAGGCCGCCGCCTCTGCATCGTCGAACCGGACTCCTCCGGCGGCGACGACGCCCCAGCTCTCCTCCGCGCCCTCAACGATGACTGCCGCTCCCGTAGCATCATCGTGCTCCCGGGCCCCGTCTACCACATCAACACCCCCATGACGACCACGTCCCTCTCCGACGTGCTCATCGACCAGCGCGGCACCCTCCTCTGGAGCAACGACACGACCTACTGGCTGTCCGCGTCCATGCAGATCGGCTTCCAGAACCAGAGCACGGCGTGGCACTTCGGCGGCGACCGCGTCGTCTGGGACGGCCACGGCGAGGGCACGCTCGACGGCAACGGCCAGGTCTGGTACGACCTCAACCGGGGCGGGTCCAACATGCCCGGCCGCCCGATCAGCATCAACATCCGCGGGCTGACGCGGTCGGCGCTGCGCGGGCTGCGCTTCGTGCAGAGCCAGATGTGGAGCGTCAACATCATGCACTCGCGCGACCTCGTCCTGGAGGACTTCTACGTCAACAGCACCTCGGCCTCGGAGCACAACTCGCTGAACACGGACGGCGCGGACACGATGTACTCGGACAACGTGGTGTTCCGGCGGTGGGTCGTCGTCAACGGCGACGACGCCATCGCCGCCAAGGCCAACTCGAGCAACATCCATGTCTATGACTCCGAGTTCTTCGGCAGCACGGGCATCGCGGTCGGCTCGATCGGGCAGTTTTTGGCACAGGACGAGTACGTCGACGGCTTCTTCGTGCGCAACGTCACGCTGCACGACACGCTGCGCGGGTGCTACTTCAAGACCTGGACGGGGATCCAGATCGGGTACCCGCCCAACGGCGGCGGCGGCGGGACGGGGTACGCGCGGAACGTGGTGCTGGAGGACGTCGTGCTGGACCGCGCGCGCGGGGAGCCGCTGTTCGTGACGCAGTGCGAGAGCTTCTCGGGCCACGCGGGGGAGTCGTGCGACTCGTCGACGTTCCGCATCTCGGACGTCGTGTGGAAGGGGTTCCGCGGGACGGTGAGGGACGACGTGCCGAGCGCCGGGTTCTTTCGGTGCAGCGCCGCGGCGGGCGGGTGTCGGAACCTGACGGTCGAGGGGTTCGACGTCCGGCCGGTGTCTGGGGGCGGCGTGCTGGACAGGTGGTTGTGTAAGCATGTTGTTGGCGAGGAGGGGTTCGATTGTACCGAGATGGAGGAGAAGCGGGAGGAGTTGTGAGACTCTCGGAGGGTTCTAGCTCGATCGAGATGTTCTGGACTAGTATCCGGCGCATCCGGAAGGCGTTGGGCATTTGTATGGACATGATCTAGGCGCGAAGGCATTGTCGTTGGCGTGTTTGACGATAGCCAAGACACTTGAATTCCCTGCTCCGCCTGGTCACAGACCGCCGCCAAACCTCTCCGTTGAGATTGAGAACAGCGACGTCGACGGGATGTTACCATTCCAGCAGGTCGGGACCGAACGTCGGCGGAGGCGGGGCCGTCGGGGAGTTAGGATTCCGGCCGCCGATTACCGATGACGCTCCCGCCCATTTCCGGTTAGGGATATATTACCTGGGTAGGTAATACTACGAATTACAGCAGTTCCCGGGGCCGCCCATTGTCGGCCCTAGTGCCGGCAAGCAGGGCGCTAAAATTGTCCGACACCCGAGCCTCACTCGGACTTGGTGCGCCCCCCGACGTTCCCCCACTCAGTCGTTCATCGCGGCGGCATCCCACGATCCGGCGAATCCCGATGCCTGGCTGTTAGGGCGACGAGGACGGGGAGAGTCAGCCTCGGCGACGCAAATGATGGCATTCTCACATCAGCAGGATCTCCCTCATCTCAGATGGCGGCGCTCTCCAGCCATTCGCAGATAAAGGACCGGGCAGAGACATGGACGTGGTGCGTCGCCTGTAGCCACTGACGATGCCGCTCCAACCAAAGAGCTCCAGATGGATGCGTTGTCACGCTCTGTCTCGCCAAGGGTGGCGGGGTGTTAAGCTTCCTGCTGCTCGACTGCCGATCCCGCGGCTAGTCGACACACCCCACCGAAGTGAGAACGAGGAGAGCCTTGTCTGGCTGTGGCGTAGCGTAGAGACAGAGAGAGAACTGTTTTCCTCTTTTCGTACTGTTCGGGGCAGTCGTGCGACCTTGGGAAAGCTTCTTCGAGGAAGGGATCGGATGGGTGTTGGCGGAGTATTAGGTCCTTTAAGCTCTTTTCTCTGCGCAGTACCCTGGACAAATCCAGGAATAGGTGCTTGGCTGTTGACAACGAGCGCTCGGAGTTGACCCTCAGGGTATGCATTGAAAGGTGATGTTTTGATTGGGACCCGTGCGATGAACGGGTGGACCTTTCGAATCCTTAACGTCATACGGATAACCGCAGCGTCTATGCAATAACGGGAAGAAGCATGACTCGACATCAGCAGAGTTCAAGGTAAGCAACGCGATGCTCGATGTTCGATAGAGTTTTGACAGCTGTAGGAAACATGGGGCCCAAACGAACGGGTGTGTGTGCTCAATCGTTTTCCAGAGTCTAAAAACCCGTCTCTTTCCTGACACGACGCCTCCGTTTTTATTCCTTTTGTCGGCCGACGACTTGGCGCCGCGAGACTTGTAACTCGATGATTCGATCACCTCCCCCGGTCCCCTGCCAATGATTCCAGTTCCGGTTGTTCCGGCTGCCGAGAAAAGGCGCCCAGAAAGTGGTCCATCAAACATCCAATGAGCGGGTGATGGTCGAAACGGTCCCACAAGTGATAATAATCCATCACTTTTTTCTCCCACATCCCCTATCCGTACTCTACGGAGTAATCCCCGCTTACGCGCAGAATGTGTGCCTGCGTGTCGCCGCGTCGCCATTTTCATGCTGATTGCAGCAGTGGCCTGTGGAGAAACCGGGCGGGAATGAGGGTAGAAAAACCGGGTTTGCTCGTTGCCCGGGTTGAATCCGATGAATCAAACCCGCCAAACCGCGCTCCCGCGCAACGATGCCTTGTATACCGCGCTTCTCTTGGGGGTCGCGTGCCCTCCTTCCCTCGAGGCGCATGGGGTTGATGGCACGCACACCACAGCACAGATGCCGAGCCCTGCGAACGCCCGACATGGCAGTCGTGTCTCCAGTACAGCCTCCTTCGCACACCCATCGGACGAGCCCTGTGTGGTGGTACGAAGTACCCCGAGGCTGATGGCTGGCAGAAGGCAGGAATACAACGGTACAAAGAACACAACGGTACATAGACCGCAACGCATGGGCTTATTATGCCTTGAGGGCGGTGGACTTGTCACCATGTAATGGACTGGAGAGAACTGGGGCACTGCTGCCCGTGGGATTCCATGTGGGTTTGGTCCGCCCGGGATATGGGGAGGCAGCAACCGTGTGCCGCATGTGTGTGGGCGGGATTCTTATTACCTTCCGTCATACCTCTCCTATTCTGCCTTCTTGGCTTCGACGTCTATTGCTTGGGAGGTTTCCGTCTTGTCTCTTGGTTCTTCTCTCCCCACGTGTGCTTTCTTCCCTTCCACGTATACATCTACCTGCCATTCGCTCCTTTTTGTTTTTGTTTTGTCCCTTGGTCTCCATCCCGAACCAAAAGGCCCAGCCGCTACTGAACGTCGAGTTGGACAAAAACTCTTGTTCATCGATACCCACGTCCGGACCCCTCGGACGCGCCTGCGACTCTATCAAACAAGCACCTGGCCGCCCGCCCCCGTTGGATCGGGTTAGACCGCCATGGCTTCGCCGATCTCGTCGATGAAGAACGTGGTCGAGCCGGCCTGTGAGTAATAGCTCCGTCTGCACCAAGAAAGCAAATGCTTGAACACGCGACGCGAGGAAAAAAGCTTGTCTCTGCTTGCCGAATACGCGGGATTGTCATATCGCGTTTGGTTCGTCGTTCACAAAAACCCAATTCTAACGACCAGCGCCCCAGTCATCGTCTTCGCCTTCACCGTAGGCGCCCTCATCAACCGCCGCCGCTGCCGGGCCGACTGCGACGATGACGTAGGCTCGTGCGAGCGCGGCGGGTCCGAGGACTCCCTGTCGCGCCCCACATCTCCGCTCCTCAAGCCGGCCGCCCGCGCCGCCGCCGCCGGCGGATACTCCACCCCGGCCGACCGCGTCGAGCGCAAGCTGCTCGTCCGCTTCTTCCGGGCCTTCCCGTTCCTCGCCGAGATTTGGTACTGGAACCTGACCTACTGGTAGGCCTCCTCCATAACAACTTGACTGTTGGTGATGATGACGATGCTCACAACATCCCAGGATCTACCAGCTCCTCCGCGCCTTCTCGGCCCGCATGATCGCCGGCAACGAGGCCGTCTTCGACCGCGCCCGCGCCCACGCAATCTCCATCCTCCGCCTCGAGCGCCTCCTCGGCCTCGACGTCGAGCTCGCCGTCCAGCGCCGCATCCTCGCCGACTTCCCCTGGCTGATGCCGATCCTCGCCAAGGTGTATTACTCGCACATCAGCCTCGGCATCGTCTTCCTCATCTACGCCTACTCGACCTTCCCGACCTCGACCTTCCAGCGCGTGCGCCGCACCATCGCCATGGACAACGTCGTCGCCTTCGTCATCGTCACGTCCTGGCGCTGCATGCCGCCCCGGCTGCTCCCCGCCGAGTACGGCTTCGTCGACATCCTGCACAGCGCCCAGGGCGGCGGCAACGCCTGGACGCACAACAAGTTCCAGCTCACCATCGCCGCGATGCCGAGCCTGCACTGCGGCACCGCGCTGTTCCTCGCGTGGTGCGTGTGCCGGTTCTCGCCGCACCGCTCGCTGAGGCTGGTCGCGCCGCTGTGGCCCGCTGCGATGCTGCTCACCATCGTCGCGACGGCGAACCACTTCATCCTGGATGCGGTCGTCGGGGCCATGGTGCCTGTGATCGGGTGGAGGTACAACCACGCCCTCCTGCGGCTGAAGCCGCTGCAGGACCGCACGCTGGAGAAGCTGGGGCTGCGCGTGCCTGATGAAGAGAGGTCGCCGACCCCGGTGCCGAAGGAGTGGTGATTTGAGGGTTTGGTGCGACTGCTTGAGAGACGATGGGGGGAGTTTGTATATGGTTTTCTAGAACACGGCACTTATCAGTGGCTGTACTTATTAGAGATAACTATTGTTCCAGCTGTGTATTGGTTCGCTTCACCGTATGCCTACATGATGATTGATTCAAGGAAGAAGCTTCGATTACATTTTGACACACTTTGAAATGTGTACCGAGCCATGGGTTTATACACTCTGACATTTGTGACAGCGAACACTAGGACTGAAGCGGCAACATGTATATACTAAGCATTGCTACATTGAACTACCCCTAGACTAATCTCATCGACCCTGCGCATATACCAGCCCCAGCCCAGCCAAGTTTCTAACCATCCACCAAAAATATCAAGAAGTCAGCTCCCCGCTGGTTCAACCCTTCCCCGACCCCCGCCCCGGCCGTCTCCTGTACGAGACTAGAATACCTAGTTTGACGACCTCTCACCACTTGATAGGATCTAAAGAACCTCACGTTAGCAGTCGCTGCAGTCTTCTGGCCGTAACCTGAAACTTACCAGCAGGCGCACAAATAGGCACGTCCTCAAACGCAACGGATCCCCACGAAATAACCCCTGGGCTCGTTATACTGCCACAGGTATTATCACAGATACCCCTCTTGCGGATGACCTTACCGCCGTACTCCTTGCCATCAATCTCCAGCCGCACCCCACAATTGGAATCGCCGCCGTTGATGGGAAAGTTGGCCCCGTCGGTCGACTTCACCATCTTCGCCTGCTTGTCGCAGATGGTGACGATCTTGGACAGCACGGCGCACGGGTCTTCGTGGCCGTCGTCCTTCTCGTCGAACCAGTTGAACGAGTCGTCCTCGCACGGATTGCCCTGGATCGGCCAGACATCCATGCGGTTCCCGGCCGCTTTGAGGAGGAACGAATCGATGCCGCTGGTCAGGCAGACCGTGCCGGCCAGGGCGAGAGGGGAGAGGGCGGCGAGGAGGGCTAGGGCTTGGTGGGAGCGCATGGTGTCTGGTTTTGGGTGATCTTGGAGGAAGATGGAGGGGTTTAATTGGACTGTATGGTATGCCTGGTGGTGGGATGATCTCGGTGTAGAGTCTAAGGTCCAGGAGATGCAGGTCTATAAGGTACGACGACGGGTTTTATAGACGATAGAAGAACACTTCCTGCCAGAATCTTGATCTCGATCCATGGTCAACCGTTACCACGACGACGTTCCAAGGTTAGGCTCGCTGCTATAGAGCAGGTATCGTATGCTGCGTTGGATTCGACTGCATCGCAACAACATGATATCGAGGGAGAAGAGGTCGTCAAAACTGATCTCGGCACGGAGGCAGCTGCCTTGAGGCTTCTCAGAAAAAGCTTACTTGGGGAATCAATGTCTCACGCGGTATGCGCCGTATTTACTCTTTGCGGACCTCGGTGCTCACACATCGGAAACTGCCCTGCGTCTTGCAAGCATTCCGCAGGGCTTGGCTGACGGCTCTCGCATATCTCAAACCGGCCTGAGCTGTTACAACAACGATGAGAAAGCCTGATCTTTGCGGCTCACAGGGCTGCGGCGAGGTCGGTGCTCTAGCGCCTCGCTTCACCACTCCCAAATATGCCTCGTGAGCGGACGGAAAGAAGCCCGAAGCGCAGAGCGTCTAGTTGGAACACAAGACCGATGCGGAAATGTGGCGCAGTAGGCAGCTACATCGTGTTGATCTACCCGTAAAACCTCTGAATAGCGCCTAGAGACGCTGAATTCACCCATGACGGCGCGGCTTCCCGCTCGGGACATTGTGTGAGACATGGTCTAGCGCACACCGCTCCAAAGACAAAAGGATACGGTGTTCCTTGTGAGAAGCAGTCCTCGCGTTTCACTTAATCTCCTGCGTAGTAAGAAACCCCGCTTAAGTGTTACAACCCGTTAGTTAACAGACCTCTAACAGTAACCCCGTAGGGGGCTTAGTAGTTAAATAGGTAATATTAGCCTATATCTACGTAACGTACTATAGAGTAGAAGAACTAGAATATAAGTTATATAATAATAAATAAAACTAATATATAATAAGTAGTTCTAGAATAAAACTAATAATACTAAGGGTGGTTTATAGTAATAAATTAATATACTTAATATTAGTTTTAAAAATAAAGGGATATATTTATAAAAAATAAAACTTATATATAAATAAAACTTAAGTACCCTTAAGTTCTTCTTTTTATAGTTTTTTAATTATTAACTTTATATTAATTTTTAAATACTTTTAGTCCTTTAGTAGTAACTACTATAACCCTTTTATTAAATACTTAAACTAATTACTTAAGTACTTTAAACCCTAAAATCCCTTTAATAACTAGTAGTACTATTATTAGTATTAAACTTTAGCTTTTATTAATATAAACCTTATTATTAAAAAGCTAGTTATAATATTTTAATAGCTTTTATTTAATAAGTTAACTTTTAATACTAATAAATAGTATTTTATAATATCTTTAGTTAGAATACTTAAGGTTACTCCTACCTTATTTAAGTTTTTTAATAAATAGGTCTAAAACTTTATTTAAGAGTTAAAAGAATAATGTATAAAAGATAATAAAGATGAATTTAGTAATAATAATACTAATAAGTAGCTTGAATAGACTTACTATAATATTAAGTAACTTTAAAAGATATTTAATAAATACTTTAATTAAATAAAGGAACTTTAGAACGCTATTTAATAAGTTAATAAATATATAAAAGAGGTTAAAAACTAGAATAAAACCCTTTATACTACTACTAATATTATTAAGATACTTATTTATAATAGACGTAAGAAACTTAAGTTTAATTTATTTATTACTTATAATAGAACGTTAGAATAACTTAAAGGATTTTAAATTTAAGTTAAGAACTACTAGAACTTTTATTATAGTAATTTTAAAAACAATACTAAATAAGTTATTTATACTACTACGTTTTTTTATAAGTATACTCTTTAATAAATTAAACTATTTTAAAAATAGTTTTTTAAAACTAAAACTCTAGACTTTTATACCTTTCAAGTTAGGAATATTTTTTTAACCTTTAAAGGATTTAAATACGCCCTTTAAACTCTATTCTAGGACTCTAATTAGAAAAGATAAGCTAAGTAAAACCTTACTTTACTTAAATAAACTAAGTCTACTACTTATTATACTACTAAATTTTAATATATTAGTACATAACTAGATCTTACTAAAGAATCTAGAATCTTTATATTTTACTAAAGATTAAAGGATAAAGTTAAAGATAAACGTATTAAAATTAATTATTTTAAAAACTTCTTTTAATATACTAAACTTATAATTAAAATTAATAGCTACTTTTAAAAGAGACGTTATAAAAAAAAAGAACAATAACTAAGTACTAACTCTAATAAGAAGTACTAATAGTAGCTTTAATAATTTTAGTATTATAACTAAGGATAATAGTTATAGTAAAATAATTAGTTAGGACGAAGTAACTACTAATATAGTACTACGTATAGATACTATATAGACTTTATAAACTTTAGTATAGTAGAATAATAAGAACTTAATAAAGGACGTACTTTTAAGTACTATAACTATAATAAACTAGGATATATAGTTAAGGATTACTACTAAGTTAAGAAATAATAATAGTAACTAGTGCTAGGAGGTAAGTAACTTAATACTATTTTTAAAAAAAGTTATACTAAACTTTTATAAATAATATATTATAGTAATAAGTATACTATTTATAGAAGTAGTAAAGAGAATATAGGATAGTACCCTAAAGATACTAGCCGATCTAGCTATAATACTACTAATATCCCTAAAAGAATACTTACTATTACTTATAAAGGACTTTACTAAAAACTAGCCTAGAAAGCTTAGGAATAGTTAAATAATATAAACCCGTAATAAGTATACTATAATTTAATAGTACCTAGTAATAAAGAAGTTAAATATAATAACAAGTTAATTATTTAAAAGCTTAATACTATAATTAAAGGTTTAAGATATACTACTAATATAGAACCTAATAAGAACTATACAGAATACACCTAGACGCTATTTACTTAAAGAAACAAAAGAATAGAAGCTTGTAATAAATTACTTATATTTTAAGAACTTTATATAGAAAATGTAGAAAAAGTAAAAAGGATTATAGCCTACCCTATAGCCTAAGAAATAGAGTATAAATTAAGTATACTCTATAACTTAGATAAACCTTACAATATTACTTAATGACGTACTTAAAATAAAGTTACTTAGGGGGCTCTACTTAATACTTAAAACTTAAACTTTAAAAAGGAACCTTTAATATAAAAAAAAGAATATAGGTATTTACTATATATTCCCCTAAATAATAATAAATAGTAAAATATAGTTTACAGAACTGACTTAGTTAAAAGACGGGTAGATAGTGGCCCTAGAGTATAATAAAAGATTATAAATAGCTAAAACTTATATATAAGAAATACTATGTTTTTTAGTTATAATACTTTAATAATAAATATTAAGAATACTTTACTAAAAAACTTAACTTTTGATTTTTTTTTAGAAAAAGAAGGACGCTCTGTATAAGAACATTTACTTTAGATATAAACTTAATATATAGATTATCTAAGAATATAAAGAACCTAAAGAAGTAGTATTTAGACTAAACCCGAACTTTCCAATAAAGTACTTATATACTAATAATATAAACTAGTAGAATTACTATATTAATTAATATTAAGTTTACTATATTATTAAAGTATAAATACTTAAAAAAAAGTAACTCTAAAAAGAAAAGGGAACTAGCTTTACTCTACTAGTTATTAATATTAAGGATATTTTTATAAAAGGAGGAGTAGTTAAGTACCTTAATAAGAACGAAATATATATAGAACGGAGGCTTTAATAGTTAAAAAACTAGACTTACTTACTATAGTAAGATTAAGATAAGTAATAATAATAAGATCTATTAGCTTGGCTATAAAGGTAAGTTAAAACAATAGATACTTTTATTTTAAATTAATAGTAAATGGAATATAGGTTAAAGTCCTTATTAATAGTAGCGCTTAAGGTAATTTTATATTACTAAGGACGGTAAATAATTTATAATTATTATAAAATAAAAAAGAGGATCCCTATGCGCTTTATAATATAAAAGAAAAAGAAGTATAGTATAGTAGAGGTATTGTTAATAGAGAGACTATACCCTTTACTTTAAGTTACTATAACTAAAAAATATACTATTATTTTAATATTATAAATATAGGATATTAAGATATTATCTTAGAACTACTATAGTTATATAATAAAAACTTATAGATAAATTAAAAGGCTTGCTACTTTTATTAGGACTACGAGAAACGTTTAGTTACTAAAGGACATAGTTAACTACTGGCTTTAAATAAACCTTACTATAATATATTAATAATATATATATTATAATTTATTATTTATTTAAAAGTTAAGGAAGTAGTTACTAAGCTATTATATATAAAGAACTTTGTTATAATATAGAAAGAATTGATCTCTAATAAAGATTAACTTTTATTTATTCTAGAAAAATATAAAGTATATAAAAAGCTGTTTGCCTCGATACTAGAAATAGGCCTACTAGAATATAGTACTTTTAACTATAAAATCCCTATGAAAGAAGGATAGATACTATTATTTAATAGAGTTTACTAATTAAACTAATAAAAAATAAAAGTACTTAATAAATATATTATTAAATATTTAACTAAGGGCTATATTAGAGAATTAATATTACTTATAGGATACTTAATTCTATTTATACTAAAGAAAAATAGTAAACTATAACTATATATTAACTACTAACAACTTAATAATATTATAATTAAAAATAAATACTTACTACTATTTATTTTTAAACTATAAGACTTACTTTATAAAGTTAATTAGTTTATAGTTCTTAACTTTAAAGGGGCTTATAACTTAATTAGAATTAAAAAAGGAGAAGAATAAAAGACTATATTTTACTCTTACTAAGAATATTTTAAGTACCTTATAATACCCTTTAAACTTACTAATGCCCCTATAATATTTTAAAATATAATTAACTACGTTCTATAAAAAGACTTAATATTTTTATTATTACTTACTTTAATAATATCTGTATTTTTTTAAAGACCTTTAAAAAATATAAAGAATACATATATTAAGTACTTTAAAAACTATAAAAAGCTAAATTACTTATTAAACTAAAAAAAAGTAAATTCTATACTTAAAAAGTAAATTACTTTAAATTTATAATCACACTAGGTATTATTAAAATATTAGATAAAAAGATTACTATAATTAAGGACTAGCTAATACTTTAGAATATTAAGAACAGCTAATTATTCCTTAAATTTATTAACTTCTATTAACAATTCTTTAAAGAATACTTAGAAAATATCTTAACCCTAATAGACTTTACTAAAAAAAATACTAAATAAAAATAAATAAAAAAAGAAAAAATAGTATTTTAGAAGATTAAGGACTAGGTCCTTAGTAAACCTATACTTATAATACTTAACTTAAATTTACTATTTAAAATTAAAACTAATACTTTAAACTATACTATTAGTAGATAACTTAGTTAGTATAATAAAAAAGGACACCTATACCTATATACCTTCTACTTAAAAAAACTTAGTAAACTAGAACTTAATTATTAAATTTATAATAAAGAATTAATAGTTATTATTAAAGTATTTAAGGAATAGAGACTATACTTTTTAAGAATAAATTATAAAGTTATAGTATATATAGATTATAAAAACTTTATACATTTTACTATATTTAAAGACCTTAATAAATATTAAATTAAATAGTTAGAATTCTTTTTAGAATTTAACTTTTAAATTATTTATAAAAAAGGATTAAAAAAATAGAAGAGTAAATACTCTTAGTAAATAACTAGACTTAAAATTAATAGTTCTAGATAAGACTTAAGTAATTCTTAAAAAGAATTTAAATAAAAACTTAGTACTAGTTATTTACCTTTTTATAATTACTAAATAAATTAGTATTAGTACGCCTAAATAGATAACTAATAAAATAATTAAAACGATTTATAGTACTAAAATATATAAATACTAAAGAGTTACTAAAATATAAAAACGTATTTAATAATATTATAGTAATAAAGTTACTAGAGAATAAGTAACTAAAGCTATTAAGAATTATAAAGTTTATAATAAAAGTAAACTAAGACACTATAAACTATATAAAAAAATATAACCTTTTTTAGTACTTAATAAAGTATAGTAATTAATTTCCCTTAATTTTATTATTAAACTACTCTAATTAAAGGAGCTACTTATTAAAAAATAGTTTAATAGTATTTTAGTTATTATAAACTAACTTACTAAGTATACTTATTTTATTCTATAAATTAAAGTAAGTATAATAAAAAAGCTTATATATACCTTTAATAAGTATATTTTTAGTTAATACAGTCTACTAAAAGAAATTATATTTAATAAAGGAATATAGTTTACTTTAAAGTTTTAGAAATCTCTAATTTCGTAGTTTAGATCTAAACTATAACTATTTACTACTTTTTACCCTTAGACTAATAAATAAATAGAAAGAATTAATTAAATTCTTAAAATATACTTAAGATACTATATTAACTATTAATAGAATAATTAAGTTACTTTATTACTAATAACTTAATTTACTTATAATAGTATAGTAAAAAAAAGTATATAATATTTACTTTTTTACTTTAATTATAAATTTAAACTAACTACTTATAAAAAACTATAAGTAGAACCTATAGTAGTTAAAGTAGTTACTTATATTAATTAAATTAAGAAAATCTATAAATAACTTTAAAAGGATTTAAAATTTATTATGTAATGTATATATAAATATATTAATACTTTAAGAATAAAGGAACTATTCTTTAAAGAGGAAGATAGTACGTACTTTATATAATAAAATATTAAAACTAAATAACTGAGTAATAAGTTAAATTATAAAAAACTTAGACCCTTTAAGATTATTAAAAAAATCTTAAAAGTTAACTTTAAACTTATACTACTAAATACTATAAAATATTACCTAGTCTTCTATATTTTACTCCTTAAACTAGTACTATAAAGTTTACGTATAATAAACTATATTAAAGTTAACCTAGAATAAAATTATAAAGTTAAAAGGATTATTAACTATATTAATTAATAAAATAGTATAAAACTTTAATACTTTATTAAATATAAAAACTATAGTTATAAAAATAATACTTAGAAACCTATAATAAACCTTATAAATATATAAAGAAAACGCTAAGAATACTAGACCTAGTAGTAAAAAAAATAATATACCTTAGTTATAAAAATACTAGTAAGTAAATTACGTATTATATACCTATAGTCTAAGGTTTAACTAATTGAACTACTAAAAACAAACTAGACATTTCTTTACTTAAAAATACTTAGCCTTAAGTAGCTAGAATACACCTATTTACTTTACTAACTAAGGGACTAAAATTAACGAACTTATCCCTAAAACTAAAAAAAGTCTATAGTGGCTTATTCTTTAAACCTACTATTTAAAAATTACTTATAATAAACTTTTTATAAGTATTTAAAGTTAATAGTATATTCCTATTAAGTAAGAGACTATTCTCTTTATTTACCTCTTATATACTCTACTTAAAGGCTTTAGTTTATTTTTTACGGACTTTTTTTTAATTATATAAATATAACTTAAATAACTTACTACCTCTACTATCTAGGATTATAAGTACATAAGTTTATAATAAAGTACTAAAAGCTCTTTACCCGCCTTTTCCTCCTTTTTATTCTATTCCTTTTATTAAGAATTTAATTTCTATACTACCCAAGGAATTAGTATTAAACAAAAACTTAAAAAAACTATAAAAAACCTATAAATAAACACTACTAATACTCTATTATAAAGCTTCTTTACTATAATACACATCTAGTAATAAGTAGACTTTTTATTAAAATAATACAGAACCTTTATATAGAAATAGTAAGTATAAAGTATATTACTATTAATTAACTAAAACGTAATATATTTAATAAGTATAGCTTTTTTATAATCTTTTATTATAATTAAATATAATTTTAACTTCTAAACATAACTTAATATAATATTAGTATTATAAAAAATAAAGAAGTATAATTATAAATCCTTAACCTAGAACTAACAACTTATCTATAATAAAGTCTTAAAAATAAGACCTTTAAAAAAAGAGTTAATATTATAACTTATTAGTTAATAGACTTTTAATAGTAACTCTATAGGGGGCTTAGTAGTTAAATAGATAATATTAGCCTATATTTATATAATATATTATAAAGTAAAAGAACTAGAATATAAGTTATATAATAATAAATAGAACTAATATATAATAAGTAGTTCTAGAATAAAACTAATAATACTAAGGATAGTTTATAGTAATAAACTAATATACTTAATATTAATTCTAAAGATAAAGGAATATATTTATAAAAAACAGGATTTATATATAAATAGGACTTAAGTACCCTTAAGTTCTTTTTTTTATAGTTTTTTAACTATTAACTTTATATTAATTTTTAAATACTTTTAGCTTTTTAGTAGTAACTACTATAACCCTTTTATTAAATACCTAAACTAATCACCTAAGTACCTTAAGCCCTAGGATCCCTTTAGTAACTAGTAGTACTATTATTAGTGTTAAACCTTAGCTTCTATTAATATAAACCTTACTATTAAAAGGCTAGCTATAATATTAAGCCTTTATAAAGAATCGAAGTACAGAAGTGTCCTCTTAGTTATATATTAACTAGTATATTAATACTATAGGAGTAGTATAACTAGCTTTTTAATAGTAAGGTTTATATTAATAAAAGCTAAGGTTTAACTTTAATAATAGTATAGGTAGTTACTAAAGAGATTTTAAAGGTTTAAAATACTTAAGTAATTAATTTAAGTATTTAATAAAACAATTATAGTAGTTACTTTTAGAAAACTAAAAGTATTTAAAGATTAATATAAAGTTCATAACTAAACAACTATAAAAAGTAAAACTAAAGAGTACTTAAGTTTTATTTATATATATTATAATATATTAGTTAATAACTCTTTAATAGTAACTCTAAAAGGGGCTTAGTAGTTAAATAAGTAATATTAACTTATATTAGTATAACATACTATAGAGTAAAAGAACTAGGATATAAGTTATATAATAATAAGTAAAACTAATATGTAATAAATAGTTCTAGGATAAAGCTAATAATACTAAGGGTAATTATAGTAATAAACTAATATACTGAATATTAGTTTTAAAAAATAAAGGGATATATGTATAAAACGCGGGACTTATATATAAATAAAACTAAAATACCTTTAAGTCCTACTTTTTATAGTTCTTTAACTATTAACTTTATATTAATTTCTAATACTTTTAGTTCTTTAGTAGTAACTACTATAACTCTTTTATTAAATACTTAAACTAATTACTTAAGCTCTTTAAACCCTTAAAATCTCTTTAGTAACCCTTAGTATTGTTATAAATATTAAAACTTAACTTTTATTAATATAAACCTTATTATTAAAAAGTTAGTTATAATATTTTAATAGCTTTTATTTAATAAGTTAACCTTTAATACTAATAAATAGTATTCTATAATATCTTTCTTTAGAACTACTAAAAATACTTTTACTTTATTTAAATTCTTTAGTAAATAGGTTTATAACTTTATTTAAAAATTGAAAACATAATATATAAAGAATAATAAAAAAGAAATTAATAATAACAATACTAAAAAATAACTTTAAAAGGTTAAAGAAATATTAATAAAATATAAAAGCTTTATAATAAAAATACTATAAGGCTCTATAACTTTAAGTAAATAATATAAAGATTTAGTAATAGACCCTAGTATATCTTGAATACAAAGAATAAACTTAAAATACTCTATACTACTACTAATATTATTACTACTTCTATTTAGAATTAATATAAAAAGCTTAAGTTTAACTTACTTATTACTTATAATAAAACCTTTAAATAATTTAAAATTTTTTAATTTAAATTAAAAACTACTAAGACTTTTACTATAACAATTTTTAAAATAATATAGAATAGGTTATTTAGGCTGTGATCTTCTGCTTGGCGATGCTAGTGGCTAGTTACTAGCGCTTATTCAGCATGTATAATCCTTCTGGATATAGGCCTCCAACAGCGCTATGCCGCTATTGTAGCAGCCACTATCTTATATAATATAGCTTTTTGAGACCCTAGTTAAGACACAATATAAAAGGAAAGGTAGTACTGTAATTACTAGGATTTTACCGACATTCTAGTATTCCTTTAAGGCATAATTTATTACTAGACCTATAAACCCTTGTCCTTATACACTCCTGTAGCTATAGAGTTAGTACTATAATACTATAAAAAAGGATTATAAATATACCTAAAAAGTAGCTATTACTATTACTATTAGTATTATTATTATTACTATAGTAGCCACTACTATAAGCCTTACTAATACCTTCTTTAGTTATTACCCTTAGTACTTAATCTATCTAGGTGGTCCCCTGTAGGGCCTTACTGTTACTCTGTATTACCTTAATAGCTCTAAGACGTAGTTTAAGGACCTTTTTTAACTAATAAAGAGTGAGTTTGATACCCTTATTATATAGATTAAAGCTGGCTAATACGTACTTAATACTTAGTACTAGACTATTAAGTAGAAAACTATGATCTTTTTATATATACTCAGCTATAGAGTAACTTAAAAGAATACTACCTATTTATTCTAAGTTAGCTAGAGTTTTATATTTAGAACAGTTACTACTTTACTTACTATAATAGTTATTTTATATTAAAAAGTTATTACTTAACTATACTAGTCTTTTATTTTACCTAAAATCAAGTTAGTAAATAAGAATACCTGCTTTACTAGCTGTATTAGGGTAATTAATAGTACCTAAGTTGTAGTATATATACTCTTTTAAAAGTAGAAGTGATTTTATTTTTGAAAGAATATTGTTTTATAGAACGTTTTTGTTGTGGTTTAATTTAATAGTGTATTTACTTATATAATAGCGGGTAGTAAGGGGTCTTTTAATAACTTAAACCTACTAAATTAAGTACTTAGCCGATTATTTAGAATACTAAGGGGAAGATTCTATTTTGCTGATGCTGGGTTTAACTATAAAAGGGGGATAATTACTCTATACTCTAATATCTAGTACTAGTTACTAGAGACTACTAAGATAGGCCTTTTAATAACAAAAAATAAGCTTTTTAATTGGTATTACATAAGGCTGTATACTATTGTTAAGTATACTTTTAGAAGGTTAAAAAAGACATAGAGATTTTTAGATAGTACTTCTTATAAGTATTTTTTTTATAATTAGGTGTGTATAGTTTATATAGTAATAGTACTATATAACTTTGTACTGTTTAAAGTAAAAAAAAACGTTCTAGTAATAGTTTTTAAAAAGATTATAAAGTTAGGTGATACAGTAGAGGTCGTAAACGAAATAATAGGGTTAAAAGAGAGAAAGGACGTTTATACAAATATTACTAATACTATATAGTGGGTTTATAAAGAATATTTTAGTAAAAAGAAGTAGATTTTTAACTATACTAGGTAGTAGTAAAAAAAAACTATATTTGTTAATATAGTGAAAAAAAACTACTTTTTTATATAGTTAAGAAAATACTACTCTTTTATTGTTGATTTATTATTTTTATTTTCTATAAAAACTCTTTTTTGTTATTTTTATTAGTAATACGTAACTATATAACGGTATTTAATGGATTTATAGTAAAAAACTATACTATTTTTATAATAACTCTACTACTAAGTTCTTTTATAAATAACTCTTAGAAGTTGTTAAATACTATTACTATTTTGTTAGATTTAAGTAACTTAAGAGCTAATTAGAATATAAGGGCTAAAAAGGCGTCTTTTAGGT
Organism: Colletotrichum brevisporum; assembly: GCA_030770045.1. NCBI lineage: Eukaryota > Fungi > Ascomycota > Sordariomycetes > Glomerellales > Glomerellaceae > Colletotrichum > Colletotrichum brevisporum. The sequence continues at coordinate 1,276,295 of JAUGSI010000002.1, forward strand.
TTATAATACCTTTTTTAATAGTTTAACTTAGTTAACTAAACGATTTAGCTTTTGTTTTTTATACTTTTAATACTATACGTGCTTTTTAGAACTATAATAAAGATATAGTTAATAAAGACAATATATTAGTCCTAGTTGTAGTGGTATTTATATCCGTATTAATGTTACGTGCCTTCTGCTTCTTTACCCGGCTGTGAGTAAGTATCTTTACTGGATTATTGTTATTAAAGTTAGATATTTTTATTTAATTGTTTACCTTACTTGCCTCCACGATGTACTAGTTGTTTGTAACTTTATTAAGCTATAGTATAGCTATGTTATTTATAAAGGGGAATCCCTTTTTTTTAATACTTTATAGGTATAAATATCTCCCTATAAATACCTCTTATTACTTATCTGTTATTGATATTATACTAGTTTTGTTATTATACTATATACTGGAGCGTAGGAGGGTCTAGACTTTACGATAATTTTTAACAAGTAATTAATACTTATTAATTAGGGCCTTAACTAAAAAGGAGGGTAGACTTAGATACCTCTTTATTATTAATAGTAAGATATTACCTATAGCTTTTTTAAGAATTAGGCCCTTTATATTAACTAGGATACCCTTATTGACTTACTTTTAGTAAAAGGTAATAAAGCTATAGATTAATTAGTAGGTTTAGTAGACCCGTAATGGGTTTGATAAATAAAGTTAGGCTTAAGATTATAAAGGGCTGGGAGTTAGAGTAGGATTTAGTTAGTTATAGTTAAGGTTAGTATTGTTGATATTGTTAAAAAAGTTATTTAGAATAAATAGCCTAGTTTAAAGTAATAAGTGGCTTAATAATATAGTTACTTATAAACCCTTATAATTACTACTAAAGTCCCTAATATTACTTTTAGTTAAGGAGCTGCTATTACTGACGATAATAAATAGGTTTACTATAGTATTATAAATAAAAAAGGTGAAAAATTAAGTTCTTTAAGTAATAGGGGTATTTAATTTATTTATATTTAGTAGTCTTTTTTTAATTAAACCCTACTAACTATTTAAAACTATTTAGATTTTTATTTATAGTAGAGTAATAGTATAGGAAGGTGGTTAGGGCGGCTAAGAGTCTAATGGTGGTAGTATAATACTACTCTAGGGGTGGCGCTAAGTTAGTAGTAAGGTTTTGTTAGATTATGTGGCTTAGAGCTGCTGGCACACTACGACGTATAGGTGGATTTTGGCGTTTGAGGTGGCCGATGGCCGCTCTGGAGTAACGTTTCGCTGGCTCCAAAGGCCGTGGCTGCGTTTAGGGGGTTCGAAGGCCTACAGCGCCGTTAAAGTAAAAAACGCGTTAATGGCCCTTAAGGCATAGCTTTATATATATACGAATATACGTGAAATCTGATAGGTCTCCCCTAGTTATTAATTACTAGTATTGCTAGGCGGAAAATCACAGCCTTATACTACTACTTTTTTATATAAATAAGTACTTTAGTAAATTAAGGCTTTTTAGAAATAGTTTTTAAAAGTAAAATCCCTTAATTACTATACTTTTAAAGTTAAGAATGTTTTTTCTTTACTTTTTAAAGATTTAAATATATACTTTAAACTTTATTTTAAAACCTTAACTAAAAGTAATAAACCAAGTATAACCTCACTATACTTAAATAAACTAAGTTTACTATTTACTATACTACTAAATTTTAATATATTAGTATATAACTAAACCTTATAAAAAGATTTAAAATCTTTACATTTTACTAAAGCTTTAAAAATAAAGTTAAAAATAAACGTATTAAAATAAACTAATTAAAAACCTTTTTTTAGTATACTAAACCTATATTTAAAATTAATAACTATTTTTTAAAAGAATACTATAAAAGAAAAGAATAATAATTAAGTATTAATTTAAATAAAACGTACTAATAATAACTATAATAATTTTAGTACTATAACTAAGAATATTTACTTTAGTATGATAACTAATAAAAATAAAATAATAACTAATACAGTACTATTTATTAATACTATATAAGTTTTATAAACTTTAGTACTATTAAATAATAAACACTTAATAAAAAACGTACTTTTAAGTATTATAACTATAATAAACTAAAATATATAACTAAAAACTACTACTAATTTAAAAAATAATAATAGTAACTAGTACTAAAAAGTAAATAATTTAATAATATTTCTAAAACAAACTATACTAAACTATTATAAATAGTATACTATAGTAATAAATATACTATTTACTAAAATAGTAAGAGAAATATAGAATAGTACCCTAAGAATACTAGCTACTTAAACTATAATATTACTAATATACTTAAAAGAATACTTACTATAGCCTATTAAGTACTTTACTAGAAATTAACTTAAAAAGTAGAAAAATAACTAAATAATATAAATCTATATTAGGCATAGTATAACTTTATAATACTTAGTAATAAAGAAGTTAAGTATAATAATAAATAAATTATTAATAAACTTAATACTATAATTAAAGATCTTTAATATATTATAAATATAAAACTTAATAAAGATTATATAGAGTATATTTAAATACGATTAAACAAAATAAACAAAATAACTATATATACTAACCTAATAATACTTAAATAGCTCTATACTAAAAACGCTAGAAGAGTAAAAAGAATTATAGTCTACTCTATAGTTTAAAAAACAAAATATAAATTAAATATACTCTATAATTTAAAAGAACCTTATGATATTACTTAATAATATACTTAAAATAAAGTTACTTAAAGAGCCTTACTCAATACCTAGTACTTAAATTCTAAAAAAACCTTTTAAAGAAATAAAAAATAGAAGTATTTATTATATATTTCTTTAAATAATAATACATAATAGATTATACTTTATAGAACTAATTCTATTCAAAAAACTAAAAGATAACTACTTAATAGTATACTAAGAAATTATAAATAACTAAAGCCCTTATATAAAAAGTATTATAATATTTTCTAGTTATAATACCTTAATAATAAATACTAAAAACACCTTATAAAAAACTTAACTTTTAATTCTTTTTTTTTAAAAAAAAAGAGACTCTATATAAAAATATCTACTTTAACTATAAATATAATATATAAATTATTTAGAAATACTAAAGACTAAAAAAAGCTATATTTAAACTAAACCCTAACCTTTTAATTAAGTATTTCTATACTAATAATATAAATTAATAAAACTACTATATTAACTAGTATTAAATTTACTATATAATTAAACTATAAATACTTGAAAGAAAATAACTTTTTAAAAATAAGGACCTAACTTTATACTACTAATTATGAATATTAAAAATACCCTTATAAAAAGAGGAGTAGTTAAGTACTCTAATACGAATAGAATATATATTAAATAAAGGCTTAAGTAGTTAAAAAACTAAACTTACCTACTAAAAAAGAATTATAATAAATAACTAAAATAAAATCTATATACTTAATTATAAAAATAAACTTAAAAAAAGAATACCTTTACTTTAATATTATAATAAGTTTATATTCTTTTTTAGTATTTCGTATAGATATTTTAATAAGGGGTTTTAAAAAGAATATATTATAGCTATATGTTTTTTAAGTAGTATAATTAAATAAAAGTATTTAATAGGGTATATTTAGTAGCTTTAACCCCCTTTAACTCTACTAAGTAGTCTTAAGTAGAGTTTAGTAAAGCATATATACCTTAACAATTCTACTTACCTACTTTTTCTACCATAGTAGTAAATATAGACATAGATATACTAGTAATAACGACGATACTATTACTAATAAGTAGTACTAAATATATTAATATAGACCTTTATTTATATAAACCGTTAGCTAGATTATAGGTACTATAATATACTATAGGGCCTAATAAGCCCTAGTGGCGTTTATAATTAAAGAAAAAGGCACTACTACAAGTAAGGCCTTTATTAATTCCTCCCGTCTTCTATATATATATAATAACCCTTAAAGCTTTAATATTTAATAAAAGACTGCCTGCTACTAGCCCCTACCCCTAGGAGAACAACTATTATATAACTTTATAGTTATTAACTAACTATAAAACTAATAATAAGTACTTTATAGTTAAAGGGGTTAATATAATTAACTTAACCTAAAACTAGTATAAATTCTTTAATAAAGAAAAAGTAAAGCTTAGTATTACTAGACCTTCCTCCTATTAAACTATAAGTAATTAACTTAATACTTAGTAGATAATAGTTAAGTTAAACACTAAGTTTAATAGAACTATATATATTTTATAGACTAAAACTAACTATAAATATTTTAACTAATTAAAGAATATAACTACTAAATCTATAGCGCTCTAAGTAGCTACTAATATTAGTATATTTAGTAAGGCTTATATATAATAATATTAAAATAGATACTAATAATAGTAGGGCTAAGTAGCTAAACTAGCTATAGCTATATAGATAATAATAGTATATTAATTATAAGGGGATGTAATAGCTAAAGAAAGTAATAAAACGGTTTAGTTTAGATTTAATAGGTTTGAAGGGACGGTCTACTAGGGAGGTGTATAGAAGGTGTTAATAGTTTTAGTAGTATTAATAGTATAATTAGTAGTTAAAATTAATTGAAACTACTTATTACTTTAAATCTATAAAAGCTGTGTTATAGTAAGTAAATTTAAATACTATTTATTCAATAAAAAAGATTAATAAAGTAGGTAGTTAAATAGCTATTTTCTAGATTATATAGCCTATAGGCTGGTAGTTACTTTAAATGGGGTAATATTATGATAAATAAAATATAGGTTAAAGTTTTAATTAATAGTAGTACTTAAAGTAGTTTTATATTACTATATGTTATTAATAAACTATAAATACTATAAAATAAAATAAAACTTCTTTATTTACTTAATAATATAAAAGAAAAGAAGTATAGTATAGTAGAGGTATTATGAATAGTAAAACGATACTCCTTACTTTAAGTTGCTAAAACTAGAAGGTATACTACTATTTTAATATTATTATAAATATAGAATAATAAAATATTATTTTAGGAATACTATAGCTATAAAAGGAAAACTTATAAATAAATTAAAAGGCTAGGTACTTTTATTAGAACTATAAAAAGACTTTAGTTATTAAAGAATATAGTTAACTACTAGCTTTAAATAAACTATACTAAAAAAGGTTGATAATAATATTATAATTTATTACTTATTTAAAGGTTAAAGAAGTAGTTACTAAACTACTATAAGAAAGATACTTTAGTATAATATAAAAGGAATTAATTTTTAATAAAAATTAACTTTTATTTATTTTAAAAGAGTATAAAGTATATAAAAAGCTATTTAGTTTAATGCTAGAAATAGATTTATTAAAATATAGTGCTTTTAATTAAAAAATCCCTATTAAAAAGAGATAAATACTACTATTTAATAAAAGATATTAGTAAAACTAATAACAAATATAAGTACGTAGTTTATATTAATAAGTACTCAGTTAAGAACTATATTAAAACATTAATATTACCTATAGAATATTCTATTTTATTTATACTAAAAAGGAATAGTAAACTATAACTATATATTAACTACTAATAATTTAATAATATTATAATTAAAAACTAATACTTACTACTATTTATTTTAAAACTATAAATCTTACTTTATAAAGTTAATAAATTTATAGTTTTTAACTTTAAAGGAGTTTATAACTTAATTAAAATAAAACAAAAAGAAGTAAAAAATAGTATTTTACGTTTACTAAGGATATTTCAAGTACTTTATTATACTCTTTAAACTTATTAATAGCCCTACTATATTTTAAAATATAATTAACTATAATGTATAAAAAAAACTAAATATCTTTGTAATTATATACTTTAATAATATCTTTATTTTTATAAAAACTCTTAAAGAATATAAGTAATATATATATTAAGTACTTTAAAAGCTTTAAAAAGCTAAGTCTTTTATTAAACTAAAAAAAAGTAAATTTTATATTTAAAAAGTGAACTACTTTAGATTTACTATTATATTTAGTAGTATTAAAATATTAAATAAGAAAATTACTATAGTTAAAAACTAGTTAATACTATAGAATATTAAGAATATTTAATTATTCTTTAAATATATTAATCTTTATTAATAATTCTTTAAAGGATATTTCAAAAATAGTTTTATATTTATTAATCTTATAAAAAAAGATATTAAGTAGAAAAAAGAAGTAGTATTTTAAAAGATTAAAGATTAAGCCTTTAGTAAGTTTATACTTATAATACTTAACTTAAATTTATTATTTAAAGTAAAAACTAATACTTTAAACTATACTATTAGTAAATAACTTAGTTAATAAAATAAAAAGAAATATCTATACTTACATACTTTTTATTTAAAAAACTTAATAAACTAAAACTTAATTACTAAATTTATAATACATACTTATAGTTATTATTAAAGTATTTAAAGAATAAAAACTATACTTTTAAAAAACTAATTATAAAGTTATAGTATATATAAATTATAAATATTTAATATATTTTACTATATTTATAGAATTTAATCAATAATAAATTAAAGAGTTAGAATTTATTTTAAAATTTAATTTTTAAATTATTTATAAAAAAGAATTAAAATATATAACAATAAATACTTTTAATAAATAATTAAACTTTTAAAAAATAGTTTTAAATACAGTTTAAGTAATTTTTAAAAAGGATTTAAAAAAGACTTTATACTAACTATTTATTCTCTTATAATTACTAAATAAATTAGTACTAGTATACTATTACAGCCAGCCTTCTAACAGTAAGGTTTATATTAATAAAAGCTAAGGCTTAATACTATAAACAGTACTATAGGGTACTAAAGGGATCCTAAGGTTTAAGGCACATAGGTAATTAGTTTAAGTATTTAATAAGAGGGTTGTAGTAGTTACTACTAAAAGACTAAAAGTATTTAAAAATTAATATAAAGTTAATAGCTAAAAAACTATAGAAGGAAGGACTTAAGGGTACTTAAGTCCTATTTATATATAAGTCCCGTTCCTATAAATATATCCCTTTATCTTTAGAACTAATATTAAGTATATTAATCTATTACTATAAACCGCCTTTAGTATTATTAATCCTACCTCAAAACCACTTATTATACATTAGTCCTACTTATTATTATATAACTTATATCCTAGTTCTTCTATTTTATAGTATATTATACTAATACGGGCTAATATTACTTATTTAACTATTAAGCCCCCTATAGAGTTACTATTAAAGGTCTATTAACTAATAGGTTGTAATATTAGCTCCTCTTTTAAAGGTCTTGTCCTTAAGACCTTATTATAAGTAAATTATTAGTTTTAAGTTAAGAATCTATAATTATACTTCTTTATTTACTATAGTACTAATACTATATTAAGTTGTATTTAAAAATTAAAATTATAATTCATTATAATAAAAAATTATAAAAAAGCTGTATTTATTAAGTATATTAAGTTTTAATTAATTAATAGTAATATACTTTATATTTATTATTTTTATATAAAGGTTTTATATTTTTTTAGTAAAAAGTTTATTTATTATTATACTTATATTATAGTAAAGAAGCTTTATAATAGGGTCTTAGTAGTATTTACTTATAAGTATTTTTTATTTTAATAGTAAGGGTAGTACTAATATTTTATAGTTTAAAAGTTAAATTCTTAGTAGAAGGAGTAGGATAAAAAGGAAAAGAAAGTAAGTAAGGAGCTTTTAACTTTATATTATGAGTTTAAGTATTTATAATTGTAAATAGTAGAGGTAGTAAGTTACTTAAGTTATATTTAAAAAATCTAGAAGAAAGTTTAAAAAAAGTAGACTAAGGCTTTTAAGTAGGGTATATAAAAGATTAATTAAAAGGATAGTATTTTATTAAATAATAATATATTATTAGTATTAAATACTTATAAGTAGTTTATAGTAAATAATTTTTAAGTAGTAGGTTTAAAAAACGAGTTACTATAGGCCTCCTTTAACTTTAGGAATAAGTTTATTAATTTTAGTTCCTTAGTTAGTAAAGTAAAGGGGTATATTTCTATTACTCGGGGTTAAGTATTCCTAGGTAAAGAAACGTTTATTTTATCTTTAGAGGTTTAATTAGTTAAATTTTAAGTTATAGGTATATAATGTATAACTTATTTATTATACTTAGTATAGGTTTAGTATTTTATTATTTTTATTACTATATTTAATATTCCTTTAGTTTATTTATTATATTTACTAAGTTTAAAGCGAGTTTTTAAGTATTATTTTTATATCTATAGTTTTTCTACTTAATAAAGTACTAAACTTTTGTATTATCTTATTAGTTAATATAGTTAATAATTCTTTTAACTTTATAGTTTTATTTAGGATTAACTTTAATATAGTTAGTAGTGTGTAAACTTTATAGTATAGGTTTAAAGAGTGAAATATAGAAGACTAGGTGATATTTTATAGTATTTAGTAGTATAAGTTTAAAATTAACTTTTAAGATTTTTTTAATAATTTTAAAGGGTCTAAGTTTTTTATAATTTAATTTATTACTTAGTTATTTAGTTTTAATATTTTATTATATAAAGTATATACTATCTCCCTTTTTAAAAAATAGTCCCTTTATCCTTAAAGTATTAGTATATTTATATATACGTTATTTAATTAATTCTAAATTATATTAGAGTTAGTTATAGATTTCCCTAATTTAGTTAATATAAATAACTACTTTCACTACTATAAGTCCTACTTATAGTTCTTTATAAGTAGTTAATTTAAATTTATAGTTAAAGTAAAAAAGTAAGTATTATATACTTTCTCCTACTATACTATTATAAGTAAATTAGACTATTAATAATAAAATAACTTAATTATTTTATTAGTAGTTAATATAATATCTTAAGTATATCTCTAGAATCTAGTTAATTCTTTTTATTTATCTATTAGTCTAGGGGTAAAAGGCAGTAGACAGTCGTAGTTCAGATCTAAGCTACAAAATCAGAGATTTCTAAAACTTTAAAGTAAACTATATTCCTCTATTTAATATAATATCTTCTAGTAAACTATACTAATTAAAAATATACTTATTAAAAATATATATAAACTCTTCTACTATACTTACTTTAATCTATAGAATAAAATATATATACTTAGTAAGTCAGTCTACTATAACTAAAATACTATTAAACTATTTTCTAATAAGTAGTTCCTTTAATTATAGTAGTTTAATAATAAAATTAAGGGAAATTAATTACTATACTTTATTGGGTATTAAAAAAAGTTATATTTCTCTATATAATTTATAGTATTCTAATTTACTTTTATTATAAACTTCATAATCTTTAATAACTTTAATTACTTATTCTTTTATAACTCTATTACTATAGTATTATTAAATATATTTTTATATTTTAGTAACTCCTTAGTATCTATATACTTTAGTACTATAAATTGTTTTTATTATTTTATTAATTATCTATCTAAGCGTACTAGTACTAATTTATTTAACAATTATAAAAAATTAAATAACTAGTATAAAGTTTTTATTTAAATCCTTTTTAAGGATTACTTAAGTCTCGTTTAGGACTATTAATTCTAGGTTTAATTATTTACTAAGGGTATTTACTCTTCCGTTTTCTAATCCTTTTCTATAAATAATACAAAAGTTAAATTCTAAAAAGAATTCTAACTATTTAATTTATTATTTATTAAGGTCTTTAGATATAATAAAGTATATTAAATTCTTATAATCCGTATATACTATAACTTTATAGTTTATTCCTAAGAGGTATAGTCTCTATTCCTTAAAGACTTTAATAATAACTATAAATTCTTTATTATAGATTTAGTAGTTAAGTTCTAGTTTACTAAGTTTTTTTAAGTAAAAGGTATATAGGTATAGGCGTCCTTTTTTATTGCGTTAACCAAGTTATCTACTAATAGTATAGTCTAAGGTGTTAGTCTTAACTTTAAATAGTAAGTTTAAGTTAAGTATTATAAGTACTAGTTTATTAAGGACCTAGTCCTTAATCTTTTAAAATACTATTTTTTATTTATTTATTTAATTCTATTTAGCTTTTTCTTTTATTAAGTTTATTAAAGTTCTAATATTTTTAAAATATTCTTTAAAGAATTATTAGTAAAAGTTAATAAATTATAAAAGGATTAAATATCTTTAATACTCTATAGTACTAGCTAGTCCTTAACTATAGCGATTTTTTTATTTAATATTTTAATAATTCTAAGTATAATTATAAATCTAAGATAGTTTACCTTCTATATATAAAACTCACTTTTTTTTAGTTTAATAAAGAGTTTAGCTTTCTAGAGTTTTTAGAGTATTTAGTATATATATTACTTGTGTTTTTTAAGGGTTTTTAAAAAAATAAAAATATTATTAAAATATATAATTATAAAAATATTAAGCTTTTCTTATAAAACGTAATTAATTATATTCTAAAATATTATAGAAGCGTTAATAAGTCTAAAGGGTATTACTAAGTATTTAAAATATTCTTAGTAAGAATAAAATATAATCTTCTACTCCTCCCCTTCTTTAATTCTAATTAAGTTATAAGCTCTTTTAAAGTTAAAAGCTATAAACTAATTAACTCTATAAAGTAAATTTTATAGTTTTAAAATAAGTAGTAGTAAATATTAGTTTTTAATTATAATATTATTAAGTTATTAGTAGTTAATATATAGTTATAGTTTACTATTCTTTTTTAGTATAAATAGAATTAAGTATCCTACGGGTAATATTAATTCTCTAATATAGCCCTTAACTAAGTATTTATTAATATACTTATTAAGTACTTTTATTTTTTACTAGTTTAATTAATAAGTTTTATTAAATAATAGTATTTATTTCTTTTTAATAGGGATCTTATAGTTAAAAGTACTATATTTTAATAGACCTGTTTTTAGTATTAGAGTAAATAGCTTTTTATATACTTTATATTCTTTTAGAATAAATAAAAGTTAATTTTTATTAGGAATTGGTTTTTTTTATATTATAGTAAGGTCCTTTATACGTAACAACCTAGTAACTACTTCTTTAATCTTTAAAAAAGTAATAAATTATAATATATATATTATTAACTCTTTTTAGTAAGGTTTATTTAAAGCTAGTAGTTAACTATATTTTTTAGTAACTAAATCCTTTTTATAGTCCTAATAAAAGTAACTAACCTTTTAATTTATTTATAGGTTCTTTCTTTATAGCTATAGTATTCCTAGGATAATATTTTATTATTCTATATCTATAATATTAAAGTAGGAGTATATCTTTTAGTTGTAGTAGCTTAAAGTAAAGAGTATAGTCTCTTTATTAATAATACCTCTACTATACTATACTCCTTTCCCTTTTATATTATTAAATAAATAAAGGTTCTTTTTTTTATTCTATAGTAATTATAAGTTATTTATAACTTATAGTAATATAAAATTACCTTAAGTACTACTATTAATTAAGGCTTTAATCCATATCCCGTCTACTATAATATTAAAGTAAAGGTATTTTTTATCTAAACTCGCATTTATTACTAAGTAGATAAATCTTATTATAGTTACTTATTATAATCCTTTATTAGTAAATAAATCTAGTTTTTTAACTACTTAAGCCTCTGTTTTATATACGGTCTATTGTTATTAAAGTACTTAACTACTCCTTCTTTTTTAAGGGTATTTTTAATATTAAAGACTAGTAGTATAAAGCTAGTTCTTTTTTCTTCTTAAAGTCACTTCCTTTTAAGTATTTATACTTTAATAATATAGTAGACCTAGTACTAATTAATATAGTATTCTTACTAGTCTATAGTGTTATTATATAGATACTTTATTAAGAAGTTTGGGTTTAGTCCGAATACTACTTTTTTAGGTCCTTTATATTTGTAAATAATCTATATATTAAGTTCTTAACTAAAGTAAATATTCTTACACAAAGCGTCCTTTTTATTTAAAAAAAAATTAAGAGTTAAGTTTTTTTATAAAATACTTTTAATATTTATTATTAAAATATTATAACTAGAAAATATTGCGATATTTTTTATATAGTAGTTTTAACTATTTATAGTCTCCTAGTATACTACTAAGTAGCCACTTTCTAATTCTTTTAATAGAGTTAGTTCTATAAAAAATAATTTATTACTTATTATTATTTAAGGGAATACACAGCAAGTACTTCTATTCTTTTTTCTATATTAAAGGTTCCTCTTTAGAATCCAAGTCCTAGGTATTAAGTAGAGCCCCCTAAATAACTTTATTCTAAGCACATTATTAAGCAATATTACAAAGTTCATTTAAATTATAAAGTATATTTAATTTATATTCCGTTTCTTAAGTTATAAAATAAACTATAATTCTTTTTATTTTTTCCACGTTTTCCTTATAAAGTTCTTTAAGTATAAGTAATTTATTATAAACTTCTATTTTTTTATTTCTTTAAATAAGTAGCATTTAGGCGTATTCTATATAGTCTTTATTAGGTTCTATATTAACTATGTATCTTAGTTCTTTAATTATAATATTAAACTTTTAAATAATTAACTTATTATTATATTTAACTTCCTTATTACTAAGTACTATTAAATTATAGTATACTTATTATAGGTTTATATTATTAAACTATTCCTAAGTCTTTTAAACTAATTTCTAGTAAAGTACTTTATAAGTAATAATAAGTATTCTTTTAGGGATATTAGTAGTATTATAGTTAAATTAACTAGTATCTTTAAAGTACTATCCTATATTCTCTTTACTATTCCTATAAATAGTACATTTATTACTATAATAAGTAATCTATAAGAGTTTAGTATAATCTTCCTTAAAAACTACATTAAGCTACTTACCTCTTAGTACTAGTTACTATTATTACTTTTTAACTTAGTAACAATCCTTAGCTATATATCCTAACTTATCGCAGTTATAATACTTAAAAGTACGTTCTTTATTATATTTTTATTATTTAATAGTACTAAAGTTTATAAAGCTTATATAGTATTTATAAGTAGTACTTTACTAGTTATTATTTTAGAGTTACTAGTTATTCTACTAAAGTTACTACCCCTAGTTATAGTATTAGAATTATTATAGCATCTATTAGTACTTCTTACTAAAGTTAGTACCTAGTTATTATTCTCCTTTTTTATAGCGTCTTTCCTATAAATAGTTATTAATCTTAATTATAAGTTTAGTATACTAAAAAAAGTCTTTAAGTTAATTAATTTTAATAAATTTATTTTTAACTTTATTCTTTAAGCTTTAGTAAAATATAAAAATTCTAAATTCCTTAGTAAAGTCTAGTTATACACTAATATATTAAAACTTAGTAGTATAGTAAGTAGTAAATTTAGTCTATTTAAATAAAGTAAGGTTATATTTAACTTATTACTTCTAGTTAAGGTCCTAGAATAGGGTTTAAAGGGCTTATTTAAATCTATTAAATATAGCAAAAATATCTCTAACTTTACTAGTATAGTAGTTTAAAGTTTTAGCTTTAAGGAACTATTCCTAGAATAGTTTAATCTATTAAAAAGCGCGTTTACAAAAAAATATAGCAGTATAAATAACATACTTAGTATCGTTCCTAAAGTTACTATAATAAAAGTTTTAATAAGTCTTAACCTAAATTAAAAATCCTTTTAATATTCTAAAAGTTTTATTATAAGTAATAAGTAAATTAAGTTTAAATTTCTTACGTTTATTTTAAATAGGAGTAGTAATAATATTAGTAGTAGTATAGAGTATCTTAAGTTTATTCTCTATATTAAGAATATATTAAAGTCTATTACTAAATTCTTTTATTATCTCTTTAAGATCGTAAAGTTTAACTATATTCTTATTATAAAGTTTCTAAATTTCTCTAATATCTTTATTAACCTTCTAAAGCTATTCTTTAGTATTATTATTATTATTACTAGTTTCTTTATTATCCTTTATATACTATTCTCCCAGTTCCTAAATAAAGTTATAAACTTGTTTACTAATTAACTTAGTTAAACTAAAAATAGTCTTAAGTATTTTAAAAGTAAATATTATAAGATACTATTTATTAGTATTAAAAGTTAACTTACTAAATAAAAGCTATTAAAATATTACAGCTAACCTTTTAATAATAAAGTTTATATTAATAAAAACTAAAACTTAATACTATAAATAGTACTATAAAGTACTAAAGGGATCCTAGGGTTTAAAGTATATAAGTAATTAATTTAAGTATTTAATAAAAGGGTCGTAATAGTTACTACTAAAGGGCTAAAAGTATCTAAAGATTAATACAAAGTTAATAACTAAAAAACTATAAAAAGAAGGACTTAAGGGTACTTAAGTCCTATTTATATATAAGTTCTATTTCTATAAACATATCCCTTTATCTCTAAAACCAACGTTAAATATATTAGTTTATTACTATAAACCGCCCTTAGTGTTATTAGTCCTACCTTAGGACCACTTATTATACATTAGTCCTACTTATTATTATATAACTTATATCCTAGTTCTTCCGTTCTATAGTATATTATACTAACATAAACTAACATTACCTATTTAACCACTAAGCCCCCTACAGAGTCACTATTAAAGGTCTATTAACTAACGGGTCGTAACATATACTTAAATAAATAACTATTAAAATAATTTAAATAATTTTTAGTATTAAAGTATATAAATACTAAAGAGTTATTAAAATATAAAAATATATTAAATAATATTATAGTAATAAAGTTATATAATAATACGTACTTTAAGTTATTAAAAATTTTAAAGTTTATAATAAAAGTAAACTAAAATACTATAAGTTATATAAACAAATTTAATTTTTTTAATACTTAATAAAGTATAGTAATTAATTTCTCTTAATTATATTATTAAACTACTTTAATTAAAAAAACTATTTATTAAAAAATATATAAAGATATTACCTATATAACGTTAGTAGGAATGCTTTATAAGTGTTGTGGGCAGTAGTACTAGTATAAAGTACTAAAACTAGTAGATCTTTTAGTCTTTATTAGCTTAATTAGTACTACCCCTAATAGCTTTATAATGTTTTAGTACTTTATAGGTCTCCTAGTAATATAGAGGTTAAGGGTTTAATTTCCGCTTTAGTTACTTATATTAGGCTTATAAGGACTATTAGGTAATATATACGTAATACTAGTATAGCTATATAATAGAGCTTTAGGGGTTTATAGTACTTATACTACCCTAACGTTTTAGGTATTATAAGGCGTAATATACTAAGGGGGGGAATAGTATAAAGGTATTACTTATATAATATTAGTAGGAATGCCTTATAGGTGTTATAGGCAGTAGTACTAGTATAAAGTACTAAAACTAGTAGATCTTTTGGTTTTTATTAGTTTAATTAGTACTACCCCTAATAGCTTTATAAAATAGCCTAATGGTATTTTAGTTATAATAAACTATTTTATTAAGTATATATATTTTATTTTATAAATTAAAGTAAAAAGAACTTATATATATTTTTAATAAGTATATTTTTAGTTAATATAGTTTATTAAAAAGTATTATATTTTATAAAAAAACGTAGTTTACTTTAAAGTTTAAAAAGTGTTTAATTTTATAGTTTAAATTTAAACTCCAACTATTTACTACTTTTTACTCTTAAACTAATAAATAAATAAAAAGAATTAATTAAACTCTTAAAATATACTTAAAATACTATATTAATTACTAATTTATATTTTTTTAAGTAGTGTTTTGTATAGACATTTTAGTAAGTTATTCTAAAAAAAATATATTATAGCTATGTATTTTTAAGTAGTGTAATTAAATAGAAGTATTTAATAGAGTATATCTAGTAGGTTTAACCCCTTCTAACTCTACTAAGTAGTCTTAAGTAGAGCTTAGTAGGGCGTGCGTACCTTAATGCTTCCACTTACCTACTCTTCTAGCAATAACGATAATACTATCACTAATAGGCAGTAGGCGCGACTAATATATTAAAATAAACCTTTACTTATATAAACTTTTAGCTAGATCACGGGTACTATAATATACTATAGGGCCTAATAAGCCCTAGTAGCGTTCATAATTAAACAAAAAGACACTACTATAAATAAGGCCTTTATTAATTCCTTCCGTCTTTTATACATATATAATAACCTATAATGTTTAATAGAAGGTTGTCTGCCCTAAGCCCCTATAACTAGAACAATAACTATTATATAACCTTATAGTTATTAACTAGCTATAAGAGTAGTAATAAGTACTTTATAGCTAAAGGGGTTAATAAAATTAACTTAATCTATAATTAGTACGTATTCTTTAATAAGGAGAAAAAGAAGTTTACTATTACTATAATTTACTACTATTAAATTACTAGTAATAGGCTTAATATAAACGCAATAATTCTTGGATTATAGAACGGAACCCTTTTGGGTATTTTATAGTTTAAGGCTAACTGTAAATACTTTAATTAGTTGAAGGACGCGGCTGCTAGATTTATAGTACTCTAAGTAGCTACTTTAGCGATATTTAATATTGGTATATTTGGCGAGGCCTGTGTGTGATAATGTTGAGGGGGATGTTGATAATAGTAGGGAGCGGCTGGACTAGTTGTAGCTGCGCGGCCGAGGGAAGCAACGGAACGGTTCAGATTGGATTTAATAGGTTTGGAGGGACGGTCTGGGAAGGCGTTAGTAGTTTTAGTGGTGTTAATAGCGTAATTGGTAGTTTACTTTAAAATTAATTAAAAACACCTATTACTTTAAATCTATAAAAGCTGCGTTATAGTAGGTAAATTTAAGTGCCGTCTATTAGACAAAAAAGATTAATAAGGTGGGTGGCTGGACAGCTATTTCCTAGAGCACGTGGCCTGTGGGCCGTTAGTCACCCTAGAGGGGGTTTATTAATTACTAATAAAATAATTAAGTTATTTTACTACTAATAGTTTAATATATTTATAATAGTATAGTAAGAAAAAGTATATAATACTTACTTTTTTACTTTAATTATAGATTTAAATTAACTGTTGATAAAAAACTATAAGACAACCTATAGTAATAAAAATAGTTACTTATCTTAATTAAATTAAACAAATTAATAAATAACTTTAATATAACTTAGGATTTATTAAATAATATATAAATATATATTTTGTTATAGTTATAATACTACTTATAGTAAAGTAAAAAAAGAAATCTACTAAGTAAAGAATATTTTAAGTAAGAAATCTAGTAAAGAATGTATTTAGGCTAATATATATATTTAGTAAGTTAATAGGTAAAGGTTATTTAAAAAGAAGAGTAGATATATTACTAATACCAACTCCCCTTTAGCTATACTAAATACTTATAAGTAAAGCTTAGTAGGGTAGCTTAATATATATACTAACTATAACACCTAAAGTTATTATAGATAACAACTATACTTATTATAACTTCTACCTATCTACTCTTATACTATAAAGCGTAGTATAGTAGTAGCTATAGTAGTAGATATATATGTAGATATACTAGTAATAATAATAATACTATTACTAATACACAGTACTAAATACATTAAAATAAACCTTTACTTATACAAATCTTTAGTTAAATTATATATAGGGACTAATAAGCCCTAGTAGCGTTTATAATTAAAAGAAAAGGTATTACTATAAATAAGGCCTTTATTAATTTCTTTTATCTTTTATATCTCTATATATTTCATAATTCTAAAATACTAAGTTTATTAATAATAAGTTTGATATAACTTAATCGATATATAAAGCCTAAGTATTTTAGTTTCTTAGTTATAGTTTATAAAGACTTTTTTAGATTTAACTAAACTACTAAGAATATAAACTTTACTAACTTTAATAGTAGTACTAACTTTATAAACCTTTTACTTAAAATATAAGTAACTATTACTAAGTTTAAATACTACTTACTACTTAAAAATAGTCTAGACCTATAAATTAAGATTATATATAATCTTCTATATAGCCTCTCTATTAATACATCTATTAAAATAGTTAGGGTATAAGAACATTACTTAAAAGCCCTAGCCTAGTATAGTAGTATAATAAGTACTACTACTATAGCTATTAAGGCCCTTAATAGTATAAGGAAAGCTAGGAATTAGTATATAACTTAAGACTTAAATATGAAAATATATACTAATAAAGGTAGAATAAATCCTTTAAATAAAGTTAACTAGTTATAGTAATATAGCTTATAATAATAGTATATATAAAGGTATTAGGGGCTATATACCTAGGTTAGGTTTAATTATAGTACTTTAAAAGTAAGTATAGGTGTATTTAGTTACTTTTACTTAACTTTCTCTATTCTTTTTTTATTCTCCCTTTATATATTCTTATTAAGGGCTTAGTAGGGATTTCTTATACTAAGGTCTACTAATATTTACCCTTACTTTCGCTAAAGGTACACTAAGTACTTAGCTCTGTACTAGATCCTTATACTATCCCCCCTCCTAGTTTACTAGTCCCTAGCAGTATTCTATACTATTACTTTTTATACTAAAGCTATTACTATAGAGAATAGTATACTAGTACTATTAATATAGGAGTTAGTATATTAGTATTTACTATACTATGTCGTTTTAGTAACGTTATACTAAAAAGTTACTATACTAGTTTTAATTTTATTTCTTTTCTTTTTACTTTATTATATAAAAAGAGTAGTTAAGTATTTTATTTTATTAGTTTATTCTTTTTATTCCCCCTTTTAGTTATAATTTATCCTAATTATATACTTATAGCTTTTTTGTTCTTTATTTAGTAAGTATTTATAAGAATACTAATAAGTACGTTTTTTAATATTATTTATTTATTATTACTATAAAGTAAATTTTTAGTTTTCTTTATTTTTTATATTAGGTTTTTTTAAAGTTTAATAGTTTATAGTTATGTTTATAAATTATATCTTTTGTGCTTTTTATACTCTAAGTATAAAGAAGTTGTGCTTTTCTTTTTACTTAGTACCTTTTATAAATTACTTTTTTATAAACTTACTGTATTTAAGTTATATATTCTATAAGGGGAGCCTATATAATAGTGGCTTTTAATTTATTAACTTTAATTTTTTTTTGAATAACTTATAATTCTTAACTTTTTTTTCTTTATTAATTATACCTTATCTTTCTTTAACTACTATTACTTTTTAGTATTTTTTAATACTTAACTTACTTTTTTAATATAATATTCACTCTTACTTACTTTATTTACTTTACTAAGTTCCTAGTTAATACTAAAGTTAGCTTTTTTTATTAACTTAGTATTACTATACTATATACTTATTATATTTTACTTTTAAGTAAAGACTACTAAATACTTTATATAGTTTTTAAAAATTACCCTAATATATATACTACTTACTCTATTATTAAACAAAAGTATTACTATATAAGTTATTCCTTTTTTACTTTTAGTAAATATTTATTAATTTTTTATAGATTTTTATAGCTTTAAATAGTATTACTTAGGCTTATTAGAACTATATTAAGTATTACTATATTTATTTTGTTAATAAGGGTTTTGTTTTTAACTATACTAACTAGCAATTCTAGTAGTTTACTTAGTATATAAATAGTACTTTTTATATACTTACTAAGTAGTTCTAGAACTTTATTTCTATAATTTTAACTAAAAAGCTTAATAAAGTTAAACGTACTTTTTAAAAGTTTAATCTATAGAAGTAGTAGGCTCTTTATAAAACTACTAGTACTATTATATACTTTAAAGTTAGTTACTTATTTATTTAGTTTATTTTATATATTTATTTTTTCTTAAGTTTACTATAAAAGTAGCAATACTCTATATAAAAAAAGTACTAAACTTATACTCCTTATAGCTCTTTCTCTATACTAGTATAACTTTACTACTCTTTTTAAACTCTAAAGTCTACTTTACTATTTTATTACTAATAATCCCTTTTACTATTTTATTATTAAAAATAAAAGTACTATTAAGCTTTTATACTTTACTATATTTAATAAAACTAACTTATATAAGTTATTTCTAAAGTTTATAAAGGATAACTAACTAAGTATACCTTTTTTTACTAAGGCCTTTATAGAATAGGGACTTTTAAAGTATTATAGTTAGTAAGAGATATAGGGAAAAAAAGATTTATATAATATAGTAGTGCGCAGCTTTACTAGAGACTTTATTAGAGGATTATATAAATGTAGACACAGGTAGTACTAGTAGTAGTACTAGTAGTAGTAGTAGTAGTTAGAGTAATAGTAGTAGTGGAAGTGGATTGCGTTTTTTTTTCAGTTCTTTATTTTTTAGTAGTAGTTTTTAGAATAACTTTACCTAAGGTTTTTTAGGGTTTTAGTTAGTTTAAGTGGATTTTTAATTTAGTTTTTAGGGACTTTTCTTTTATATAATATATCTTTTTATTATTATAAATATTTTCACTTATTATTTTATTTTTATAAAACTGTTTAACTTATATATAATATTTTTTAAGAACTTATTAAGTATTTACTAAGTGTTCTATAGGCTTTTATATATTATACTTTACAGACTACTTTTTCTATTTAATAAGGAATAGTACGTTTTTACTATTCCTATAGTTAAATACAATATCCTTAACTTTCTATTCTTTCTAAAGGTTCTTTATATTTAAGAAGTTCTAGTTTCTAATTACTTTACCCGTCTAGAGTTTAATAAAGTTAATATAAAATATATTATATAACTACTAGTACTTTTTTAAGAGTTAAATATAGTAAGTACTATTTTTAACCCTTTTAATAATAAAAACTTTAATATATCTTAGTACTAGTTTGTTTTTACTTTTATAGAAAAAAAGGTTTTTTATTAAGAAACTAACTACTTCTTTAACTATGTACTCTTTTAAGAGGTATTTTTTATTATAATTTCTAGTTTACATTTTTATTATATATTACTAATACTTAACTATACGGTAGTAAACTTCTACTATATAAGTAATTTACTCCCTAACGCCCTTAAGTATATCTTTTTTTATAATAAAATATACTTTATTACTTAGAAGTAGTATACTATTAATATTTAAAACAAATTAACTTTAATAGTTATATATTTACTATTATTATATATAAACTTAGTTTTTAGTAGCTAAGTTACTTACCTTTTTAGTATAGTACTAGTGTACTTATAGAGGTATACTTTTAAGGACTAATATCCTCGTTTAGTTATACTATTTATTTATAAGTACTAGGCTATAGATAGCTAGTAGGCTATTACTTTTACTTTAATAAATCTCTTTTAAAGAAGCTTATAAATAACTTATTTTTATTTTTAATTATACTTTTTAGAGTACTAAAATAGTATTTAATTTTTTTATAAAAGATCTATACTAACTATACTATATTAATAGTTTTTTATATTATAATAAAGTATATTATTTTTATTATTTAACATATAATTATAAAGATTATATTATATATATACTTATTATCCTAAGTACTTAGTAGGAGCTTAGTAATAAAATCTAAGTTAATTTCTTAGAATAAATATATTAGTATTGAAAGTAGTTAAAGTAGTTTATATAATTTATATTTAAGTATTTATACTTTTTAGTATTATAGGTATTTAGTAATATATTTATAGATATTTTCTGCTAAGTAGCCCTAGTAGAACTTTTTAAAGATTAACTTAGCTATTTTATTAGTACCTATATAACTAGTCTTTAGGTTATTATAGTAAGTTTAGATAATTTCTTTTTATAGTAAGCCTTTATTAAGGAATACTAGTTACTTATAAAACTATAGAGTACTATTCTTAGTTAAGTAATATCCTGTGTAGGTTTTAGTATATACTTAAATTATATTTATAGTATTTTTATAGAATTGGTTTTTAGTCTATAGTCCTTTAATTGTTTTTTAAGGTTTAATAATAGTTATAGTTTAAATACTGTTTTACTTTAAATAAGTTCCCTTATTATAGCACGTAAAATATACTATTCTAGACTAGTAACTCTAGCTTTAGTTAAGTCTTTTTAGTTATAACTAATTATTTACTAAGTATTTATTAAGTTTATATTTTAGTATATAGTATAGGTAACTACTTTAACTACTATAGTATAGTTATAGTTTTAATTCTTAGTGTCCCTATGGGGTATACACTAGTATAAAAGTAAGGATCCTCCCCCTATAGAGTTAACTAGTTAGGCCTAGGGTTATATACTAACTTAAATAGCTTAAATATATATATATATATTCCTATACTTAGTTTAGTTTTAATACTAGTAATACGTTACTAAATCTTTTTTAAAACCTCTTTTATAAGTACTAGCTTTTTTTAGCGTATAGAAATAATATTTTTAATTAATATTTTACTTTTTATATAATTAAGGTATTTAAAGAGTCTATTGGTAGGATTAGGTTTCTTAGGTTAGTATTAAATTTTAAAATTAAATACTAATAAGTAGTATATTTATTAGGTAAGCCTTTTATAGATATCCTATATAAGTATATTTATAACACCTTTTAATACTTAGTAGTCTATTAAAACTAAGAAAAGTTTTAAGAGACTTTATAAGTACTATACTTAGTAGTTTAAACTCTTTATAATTATAAAGAACTTTTACTAGTCTATAGCTTAGTATATTTTAGTTTTTATAAGCTTTTTAAACTAAAAAGTAATTAAGTACTATTACGTTTTGTATTTTTATAATGCTATACTAGAGACTATATAAGTAGATATATTAGTCTTTATATAAGTATTTAGCTTAGGGTTATAGTACTTTAGTATTAGTGTTTTATTAAAGTGTTAGTAGAGGTTATTAAATACTTTTTATATTCCTTCTATTTGAATAAAGGCTCTTAATTTTATACTATGTTTATTACTTTTAAGGGCCCTATTTAGTAGTTCTACTATGTATAAGTATTTTTTAATAAACTTATAGTAGAAGTTATAAAATCCTAGAAAGACTTAGATATTATAGTAGCTCCTTAGTATTAGTTATTTAGTAATAGTTTAAATGCGTTTTAGGTTTATTATTATTTTATTATAGGTAATTCTGAACTTAAAAAAGTTAACTTTTTATTTATAAAACTTATATTTTAATAGTTTTATAAAGAGTTTAGTATCTTTTAAGTATTTTAAAACTATTTTTAAGTGCTTTATATGGTTTTTCTGTGTTTAGGAGTAAATTAAAATATCGTCTAGGTATATAATAATATAGATATCTATAATATTACTAAGTACTTATTAAATATAGGCCTAAAAGTAGCTAGGGTGTTAGTTAGTTCAAATAGTATTACTATATACTTAAAGTAGCTATAGTGTATATAAAACGCTATTTTCTACTAGTTAGACTTTTTAATATGAATTTTATAGTATACGTTTTTAAGGTTAATTTTTAAAATTTATTATGCCCTAGTAAGTCTATTTAATAGTTTATTAATAAGTAGTAAAGGGTAGTAGTTTTTAATAGTAATTGCGTTTAGGCTTTTATAGTTGATATATAGTTATAAGCTACTGTCTCTTTTAGGGATAAATATTACAGGAGCTCCTACTAAGCTTATAAAGGGCTTAATCCGCCCTTAAGCTACTATATTTTAAATATATTTAAAGAGTACTTAGAGTTGTTCTAGCGATATTAGGTAAATAGGCTTATATAGTAGCTTTTTTCCTTTAATAAAGTTAATTAAGTGTTCTGTGTTTACTAGTATTAGGACTTATGTTACTGCTTTTTTATTAAATATATTAATGTAGGGGTAAAGTTGTTTTAAAAGGCTTTTAAGTATTACTATACGTCCTTATTTAAAGGGGTTGTTAGTAAGGATTCCTTTATCTTTTACTATAGTATAGGCCCTTATAATAAATATTATAAATACTTCAAACTTATTTTTAATTATATTTTAGGTAAATACTTCTAGGGATATAAGGGATACTAGGGCGTACTACTATATTTATATATATATATATTTATAAGGATACTTTTAATACTTATAGTATTATTTATTAAAAGGATACTTTTAGTGCTTTTTAAGTAGGATATTACTATAAATATATACCTAACTTTATAAAGTGTATTATACTTATTAATAAGAAAAAAGGTTAGTTAGTATACCTTAACTTTATTAATAAATTAACTATTAAATACTAAAATCTTAGGGAGTATTATATTAAATATTTTCTTAAGTTTAAGCTATTTAACTAAATTAATATTAATAATATTTAATTATAAATAAGTATTTATATTTACTATAATTTTAACTTTATTATAGTCTACTATAATAATAACTTAGTTTTTAACGATTTCTCCTATAGGTACTAAAGTAACTTCTAGTGTAGGTTTAGTTAGTAGTTAGTTTATATTTATTTATTTTTTAAATTACTTAGCTTTTAGACTTAAATTATATTAATACTTTTATATAGTAGTTTATAGGGATTTTAGTAAGTATTTTATTTAAGTACTTTATAGTTAGTTAAGTAGTGTTTCTTTTTTTAATAGTTATAATAAGTGACTTTGTTAATGTCCTTCTTCAG
The DNA here is from genome assembly GCA_030770045.1 of Colletotrichum brevisporum. NCBI lineage: Eukaryota > Fungi > Ascomycota > Sordariomycetes > Glomerellales > Glomerellaceae > Colletotrichum > Colletotrichum brevisporum. The sequence goes on from JAUGSI010000002.1 coordinate 1,300,722, forward strand.
TTTGTAGCTAGTATTTAAGTCTTTTAGGGTTATTATAAACCCTTAGGGCTTAAATAGTTAGTTCTTTTTACCCTTATAGTTTATTTAGTAACGATCTAGGCTACTTCTTTTTTTTAAGTAGGGTTATAATAGTGCTCTCTATTTTTTTTATTTGTAGGACTTGGAGTAGTGTTTTTTATAGTTGTTATTTTACAGAGCTCCCTTAAAGAGTCCGTACCTCTATAATATTTTTTAAATATATTAAGTATAGATTAGAATCTTTTAGGTATTTAGGCGTTTAAAGTCCTAATATATCAGCTCCTTATATATAGACTAGTATAAGTACTAAAAGAACTAATATACTTTACTTTTCCCCTTTATATTTTTACTAAAGGTTTAGTAAATTACTTTTTAGTAGTAAAATAGGGTAGTAGGCTTTTTATTGTTTTTTTAATAGTATTTGTATAGTATATTTTAATAGTTTTTTTTTTTTAGTTTTAGAGTAATATACTAGTTATATATAAAGACTTTAAATTTAGTCTAAGTGGGTTTTAAGTTTTATTTGTTCTTTATATAGTTATTAGTAAGTACTTACTAGTGGCTACGCTAGTTGTTTTATAGAGTATACTTTATAGTGCTTATAACTAATTAGATTTATTAGGTTATAGTAGTATCTTTTTTATAAGTATAGACTACTTTAACTATAGTAAATTAGTTTCTTTTAATTAAACTAGTTACATTTTTGATAAAGTAAATTATATTATATATAAGTAGTTTTTTTTACTATTTTACTAAATAGTAAGTAATAGTTTATTAAATAGTTTTTATTACTTTAGTAACTTATTCAGTACTTTTAATTTATTATACTATAATTTAAAGTAGAGTATTTAGTCGGGGTTATACTTATAGTTAAGTATTTTAGGTTTATAGCTTTTAAATTATTTTTATTATTTTACGCGTAGATAGTTCTTTATTATAGTTATGAATTAGTCAACGCTTAGTGTATTATTACTACTATAAACTAGGGTTACCTTTTTTATTTAGGTTATTTAACCCCTTTGTGTTACTTATATTTATTATTATATTTCCTATACTATACTTATATTAATTATTACGTTTATAATTTTAGTATTTAGTTAGGTTTTTAGTGGAGTCTTACTATAGAACTACTTTACTTACTATTTAGTTAACTGCGTTCCTATTGTTTTTTGTTTTAGTTTAAGTTAGGGGTAAAGTTTATTAAGTATTTATTAGTATTTTATATAGTACTGTATAAAATTCTTTATAATATACTTATTACTAACCTTTTATATTAAAGTAAAAGTAAAAGAGTATAAAGATATTAGGGGCTGTATACCTAGGTTAGGTTTAATTATAGTACTTTAAAGGTAGGTATAAGTATATTTAGTTACTTTTATTTAACTTCTTTTATTCCTTTTTTACTTTCTTTTTATGTGTCTTTGTTAAGGGCTTAGTAGGGATCTATTATACTAAGGTCTACTAATGTTTACTCTTACTTTTGCCGAAGGTATGCTGAGTGCTTGGCTTTGTACTGGCTCCTTATAGTATATTAGTTATAAAGAAGGTTAATAGTTAAGGGAAGTAAAGAGATAGTTTGGATTAAATTTAATAAGTTTAAAGGAATAGCAGAGGTGTATAGATAGTATTAGTAGTTTTAGTAGTATTAGTAATATAATTAATAGTTAAAATTAATTAAATACAACTATTACTTTAAATATATAGTAGTTATATTATAGTAGGTAAATTTATATACTAAAATAAAAGTTAAAAAAGGTAGTTAATTATAATAAAGTAATTTAAGTTTTAAATTACTTATATATAACTTATAAGATATTAATTATTTAAAAGGGGGGGGGGGTCGCCTTAGTAGTAGGGTCTTTACTAGTAATATGTCTATAGTTAAGTAACTACTTAGAGATACTAAGGATAAATAATATATATATAAATATACTAATACTTTAAAAATAAATTAATTATTCTTTAAAAAGAGAAATAGTATATACTTTATATAATAAAATATTAAAATTAAATAACTAAGTGATAAACTAAACTTTAAAAAACTTAAACTTTTAAAAAATAATTCAAAAATCTCTAAAGTTAACTTTAAACTTATACTACTAAATACTATAAAATATTACTTAATCTTTTATATTTTACTACTTAAACTAGTACTAAAGGGAATATATATTATAAACTATATTACAGTTAATTTAAAATAAAGCTATAAAGTTAAAAGAAATATTAACTCTATTAAATAATAAAATAGTATAAAGCTTTAGTATCTTATTAAGTAGAAAAACTATAAATATAAAAGTAATACTTCAAAACCTACTTTAAACTTAATAAATATACTAAATAAACTATACAAATTCTAGCTATAGTAGTAAATATAATAAAATACTAAAACTATACTAAGTATAATAAATAAATTATATGTTATCTAACTAAAGTTTAAAGTTTAACTAATTGAAAAGCTTAAGGGAAATAAAATATTTTTTTACTTAAAAATACTTAACTTAAAATAAATTAAAACCTCTTTACTATAGTACTAAAAGTATTTTTAAATCAAGAACTTAAATTAATAAACTTATTACTAAAGTTAAAAAAAAACTATAGTAGTTTATTTTCTAAACCTACTACTTAAAAGTTACTTATTATAAACTTTTTATAAGTATTTAATAATAATAATATATTATTATAATTAGCCTTTTAATAGTAAGGTTTATATTAATAAAAGCTAAGGTTTAACACTAATAATAGTACTAGTTACTACTAAAGGGATCCTGGGGTTTTAAAGTACTTAGGTAATTAGTCTAGGTACTTAATAAAAGGGTTGTAGTAGTTACTACTAAAGGGCTAAAAGTATCTAAAGATTAATATAAAGTTAATAGCTAAAGAACTATAAAAAAAAAGGACTTAAGAGTACTTAAGTCCTATCTATATATAAGTATATTTTTTTAAACTACTTCTTTAGTTCTTTAATCTATAGTATTAAATTAAAATAGTATTTTTATAATTCTAAGTATTAAATTAATTAGAATTAGTAGTAAGCTTAACTAATCTAACTTTAGTATATAGTTCTTTTATTTTATATTAAGTATTATACTAATATAAATTATTATTATCTATTTAACTACTACGCCCCCTATAGAGTTACTATTAAAGATTTATTAAGTAATAAGTTGTAATATTAGCTCCTTCTTTAAAGGTCTTGTTTTTAAAACTTAGTTATAAGTAGGTTATGCCCCTTATTTAGAGTCGCGCTATTTTCTGTTCTATTAGTATCTATACTAATACTATATTAGAGTGTATTTTAAAGTAAAAGCTTAATTCTAAGAATCACAAGACTTAGGAGCGGCACGCTCTTACCCTAGTAATTAAATCCAAAAGTATTAATATTATACTTTATTCTCTATACTTTAGGTTAAATAAAGTTTATAAAATAAGTCAAAATTTAAACTATTATAGTAAGTATATACGTACTAGTTTAGTATACTATAATAGAAACAATATAGTAAATACTTATAGGTACTTCTCCTTATTATATATTACGTTTACTAACTTAGTTTAGTATTTAATTATTTATTAAAGTGGTAGAAAATTAAACGGGCTAAGTAGAAAGCTAAACAGACTCTTAAGGTGCTGTAAATACAGCTTACTACTACTCTAAGTTAGCTATTCCGTCTTTATTATTAAAAGTGTTTTTTAAAGGATTATAGGTTAGAATTAATTCACTAGGGAATATAATTCTTTAATACATTAAAGGTAAAGGATTATTATTTTATAGAATTAAAGTCTTAAGTACTATTAAATCTAGCTATCTAGGGTATTAGTGAGTTTGTTTTAGAATAATCTAGGGGTTAGTAACTTTTTAGAGTTACTTAGAGTTTCTAGAGAGGCTTCTAGAGATACTAAAGTTCCCTAGTTATCTTTTAGTATTAAAGTTCTGAAATAAAGGAATATTTATTTTAGTTTTAGGGGTTTAATCAAGTAAATCTTAAGTTGTAGTTAAATAATATATAATTTATTTACTGGTTTTTAGTATTTATAGTAACTGAATATTTCTACTACTAGGTCTAGTGTTTTTATAACTCGTTTAGTGTATTTACTAAGTTTAATATAGGTTCTTAAGTATTATTTTTATAATTATAGTTTTTTCATTTAATAAAGTACTAAAGTTCTATACTATCTTACTAATTAATATAGTTAATAATCCTTTTAACTTTATAGTCGTATTCTAAGTTAACTTTAATATAGTTTATAGTATATATTTCTTTTAGTACTAGTTTAAGTAGTAAAATATATAAAACTAAGTAATATTTTATAGTATTTAGTAGTATAAGTTTAAAGTTAACTTTTGAGATTTGTTTAGTAATTTTAAAGGGTTTAAGTTTTTTAAAGTTTAATTTATTATTTAGTTATTTAGTTTTAATATTTTATTATATAAGGTATATACTATCTCCTTCTTAAGAGGATAGTTTCTTTATTCTTAAAGTATTAGTATATTTATATAAACGTTATTTAATAAATTCTAAGTTATATAAGAGTTATTTATAGATTCCTTTAATTTAATTAATATAAGTAACTACTTTTACTACTATAGGTCCTATTTATAGTTCTTTATAAGTAGTTAGTTTAAATTTATAATTTAAGTAAAAAAGTAAGTATTATATACTTTTTCTTACTATACTATTATAGGTAAATTAAACTATTAGTAATAAAATAACTTAATTATTTTACTACTAATTAATATAATATCTTAAGTATATTTTAAAAATTTAGTTAATTCTTTTTATTTATTTATTAGTTTAAAGGTAAAAAGTAGGAGATAGTTATAGTTTAGATTTAAGTTATAAAAATAGAGATTTTTAAAACTTTAAATTAAACTACGTTTCTTTATTAAATATAATATTTTTAATAAACTATATTAACTAAAAATATACTTATTAAAATATATATAAACTCTTTTACTATACTTATGTTAATTTATAGAATAAAATATATATACTTAATAAGTTAATTTACTATAACTAAAATACTATTAAACTATTTTTTAGTAAATACTTCCTTTGATTATAATAACTTAATAATAAAATTAAGGGAAATTAGTTACTATAATCTATTAAGTACTAAAAGAGGTTAAATCTCTTTATATAACTTATAGTATTCTAATTTACTTTTATTATAAACTTTATAATCCTTAATAACTTTAATTACTTACTTTTATATAACTTTATTACTATAATATTATTAAATACATTTCTATATTTTAGTAACTCTTTAGTATTTATATACTTTAGTACTATAAATTATTTTAATTATTTTATTAGTTATTTATTTAAGTGTATTAGTATTAATTTATTTAGTAATTATAAAAAGAAAAATAGTTAGTATAAAGTTTTTATTTAAATCCTTCTTAAGGATTACTTAAGTCTTATTTAGGACTATTAATTTAAAGTTTAATTATCTATTAAAAGTATCTACCTTTCTGTTTTTTAACTCCTTTTTATAAATAATTTAAAATTTAAATTTTAAAAGGAATTCAAACTATTTAATTTATTATTTATTAAGGTCTTTAAACGTAGTAAAGTATATAAAATCTTTATAATCTATATATATTATAACTTTATAGTTAGTTTTTAAAAAGTATAGTCTTTAGTTTTTAAATACTTTAATAATAACTATAAGTTCTTTATTATGAATTTAGTAGTTACGTTTAGGTTTATTAAGTTTTTTTAAGTAGAAGGTATATAGGTATAAGTATTTTTTTATATTATATTAACTCATTTATTTAGTAATAGTATAGTTTAAAGTATTAGGTTCTATTTTAAATAGTAGATTTAGGTTAAGTATTGTAAGTATAGACTTACTAAAGACCTAGTTCTTAACCTTTTAAAATATTACTTTTTTTTTCTCTTTATTTCTACTAAGTATCCTTTCTTATAAAGTCTATAAGTATAGTAATATTTCTTAAGTATTCTTTAAGAAATTATTAATAAAAGTTAATTAACCTAAGGAATAATTAAATATTCTTAATATTCTATAGTATTAGTTAGTCCTTAATTATAGTAATTTCCTAATTTAATATCCTAATAATACTAAGTATAATAGTAAATCTAATATAGTTTACCTTCTAAGTATAGAACTTACTTTCTTTTAGTTTAATAAAGAGTTTAACTTTTTAGAGTTTTTAAAGTACTTAATATATATATTACTTATGTTTTTAAGGGTTTTTAAAAAGATAAAGATATTGTTAAAATATATAATTATAAAGATATTAAGTATTTTTAATAAAATATAGTTAATTATATTTTAGAATATTATAAAAGTGTTCGTAAGTCTAAAGGGTATAATAAAATACTTAAAATATCCTTAATAAAAGTAGAATATAGTCTTCTACTCCTCCCCCTTTTTAATTTTAATTAAGTTATAAACTTCTTTAAAGTTAAAAGTTATAAATTAGTTACCTTTATAAAATAGGTTTTATAGTTTTAAAATAAGTAGTAGTAAGTATTAATCCTTAATTATAATATTATTAAGTTATTAATAGTTAATATATAATTATAGTTTACTATTCGTTTTAATATAAAGAGAATTAAATATTTTATAGGTAATATTAATTCTTTTATATAGCTTTTAGTTAAGTACTTATTAATATACTTATTAAGTACTTTTATTTATTATTTATTTAATTAATAAACTCTATTAAATAATAGTATTTCTTTTTTAATAGGGATTCTATAGTTAAAGGTACTATATTTTAGGAAATTTATTTTTTGTATTAGAGTAAATAGATTTTAATATACTTTATATTCTTTTAAAATAAATAAAAGTTAATTTTTTTTAGGGATTAGTTCTTTTTATATTATAGTAAGGTTTTTAATATATAATAGTCTAGTAATTACTTTTTTAACCTTTAGCTAAGTAATAAATTATAATATATATATTATTAATATATTATAGTAGGGTTTGTTTAAAGCTAGTAGTTAACTGTATCCTTTAGTAACTAAACTTCTTTTATTATCCTAATAAAAATAACTAAACTTTTAATCTATTTATAGGTTTTCCTTTTATAGTTATAGTATTTCTAGAATTATATTTTAATATTCTATATTTATAATATTAAAATAGTAGTATATTTTCTAGTTATAGTAGTTTAAAGTAAAAAGTATAGTTTTACTATTAATAATACTTTTATTATACTATACTTCTTTTCCTTTTATATTATAAAGTATTTAAAAAAGCTCTTTTTTATTTTATAGTATTTATAAATTATTTATAACTTATAGTAATATAAAGTTACTTTAGGTACTACGATTAATTAGAGCTTTAACTTATATTTTTATTACTATAATATTAAAGTAAAGGTGTTCTTCTTCTGAGTTTATTTTTAGAATTAAGTATATAGATCTTATTTTAATTACTTATTATAATTCTTTTATTATAAGTAAATTTAGTTTTTTAATTCTATTTAATATATATCGTATCTCTATTAGGGTATTTAATTACTTTTCCTTTTTTAAGGGTGTCCTTAATATTAATAACTAGGGGTATAAAGCTAGTTCCTTTTTTTTAGAGTTATTTTCTTTTTAGGATTTATACTTTAATAATATAATAAACTTAGTATTCGTTAATATAGTAATCCTATTAATTTATATTATTAGTATATAGATACTTTATTTAGAAGTTTAGGTTTAGTTTAAAAACTACTTTTTTAGGTTCTTTATATTCTTAAATAATCCATATATTAAGCTTATAGCTAAGGTAGATTTTCTTATATAGAGCGTTTTCTTTTTTTTAAGAAAAAAATAAGTATTAAGTTTTTTAGTAAGGTATTTCTAGTATTTATTATGAAAATATTATGACTAAAAAATATTATAGTGTTCTTTATATAGGGATTTTAGTTATTTATAGTTTCTTAGTATACTAGTAAGTAACTACTTTTTCTTTTTTTAATAGGGTTAGTTCTATAGAAAATAATCTATTATTTATTATTATTAAGTAGTATGTATAGTAGGTACTTATATTTACTTTTTTAATTTAAAAGGTCTTTTTTAGAATCTAAGTACTAAGTATTAAGTAGAGTCCTTTCAGTAACTTTATTCCAAGTATATTATGAAGTAATATTATAAGATTCTTTTTAATTATAGAGTATATTAGATTTATAGTATTCTTTTTATATAGTAAGTTATACTATAACTCTTTTAACTTTCTTAGTGTTTTCTATATAGAGTTATTTTAGTATGGATAACTCTATATATACTTCTATTCTTTTATTTTTCTTTATAAGTAGTATTTATATATACTCTATATAATCTTTATTAAGTTTTATACTTATAGTATACTATAGATTTTTATTTATAGTACTAAAGTTACTAATAATTTATTTGTTATTATACCTAACTTCTTTATTACTAAGTATTATTAGGTTATAGTATGCCTATTATAAGTTTATATTATTAAGTTATTTTTAAGCCTTTTAAATTAATTTCTCGTAGGGTATTTAATAGGTAATAGTAAGTATTTCCTTAGGTCTATTAGTAATATTATAGCCTAAATAGCTAGTATTTTGAGGGTACTATTTTGTATTCTTTTTACTGTTTTAGTTAATAGTATATTTATTACTATAGTATACTATTTATAATAGTTTAGTATAGTTCTTTTTAAAAATAGTATTAAATTACTTACCTCCTAGTACTAGTTACTATTATTACTTTCTAGTTTAGTAATAGGTTTTAGTTATATACCCTAGTTTATTATAGTTATAGTACTTAAAAGTATATCCCTTATTAAGTTTTTATTGTTTAGTAGTATTAAGGTTTATAGGGCCTATATAGTTTTATAAGTAGTACTTTACTAGTAGTTGTTTTGTTTTAGTTAATTATTCTACTAGGGCTGTTATTTCCAGTTATAGTACTAGAATTATTATAGCTACTATTAGTATTTTGTATTAGAGTTAGTACTTAGTTACTATTTTTTTTTTATAGTATTCTTTCTATAGATAGTTATTAATTTTAATTATAAGTTTAGTATACTAAAGGAAGTCTTTTAGTTAGTTAATTTTAATAAACTTATTCTTAACTTTATTCTTTAAGCCTTAGTAAAATATAAAGATTTTAAATTCTTTAGTAAGGTTTAGTTATATATTAATATATTAGAATTTAGTTGTATTAATAGTAGTAGACTTAGTTTGTTTAAGTAAAGTAAGATTATATTTAGTTTATTATTTCTAGTTAGGGTTCTAAAATAGGGTTTAAAGAGCTTATTTAAATCCTTTAAAGGTAGATAAAGTATTCCTAACTTTACTAATATAGTAGTTTAAGGTTTTAGTTTTAGAGAACTATTTTTAGAATAGTTTAATTTACTAAAGAGTATATTTATAAAGGAATGTAGTAGTATAAATAATATACTTAGTATTACCCTAAAGCTATTATAATAAAAGCTTTAATAGTTTTTAATTAAAATTAAAAGTCCTTTAAGTATTTTAGGGGTTTTATTATAAGTAATAAGTAAGTTAAGCTTAAGTTTTTAATATTTATTAGAGATAGGTGTTTTAATAATATTAGTAGTAGTATAAAGGGTCTAAAGTTAATTCTAGAGTTCTTTATTAGTATTCCTTTTTCTTTTAAAGTTAGTATTAAGTTTATTAATAATTCTTTAAATTTAAGTAAACTTATTTTAAGTAGATTTAGTAGTCTATTAGAGTTTAGTTATATTTCTAGAGTTATTATTAGTTAAGTTAGCTAGGTACTTATTATATTACTTAGTTTTCTTTAGTTACTATAGAAGGGTATTTAAGATATTCTTAGTAATAAAAGCTTTACTATTCTTATCATACTTAATATTAAGTATAGGGTAGTTATTTATATTTTATAGCTTCTAGGCTAGGTTCTTAGTACCTTATCTAAAGGAGTTAAATAAGGTAGGAGTATACTTAGTATTTTTAAAGGTAGATATTATAGAATACTATATATTAGTATTAAAGGTTAACTTACTAAATAGAAGCTATGAAAATAGTATAACTAGCCTTTTAATAGGAAGGTTTATATTAATAGAAGCTAAGGTTTAATACTAATAATAGTACTAGTTACTACTAAATAGATTTTAAAGGTTTAAAGTACTTAAGTAATTAGTCTAGGTGTTTAATAAGAGGGTTATAGTAGTTACTATTAGAGGGCTAAAAGTATTTAAAGCTTAATATAAAATTAATAACTAAAACACTATAAAAGGTAGGACTAAAAGGTACTTAAGTCCTATTTATATATAAGTCCTATTTCCTATCTTATTTACTACTAGTAAGTATAATACTAGTTAAGTAAGTACTTAGTAATTACTAGTAAGTACTTAGTAATTACTACTAAGTACTTAGTTTTAACTATAGGCACTTAGTACTTTATTTTATTTATATATAACCTAGACTATAGTTCTTTCTTTCTTTGAGAGTCTTCCTATATTCTTATATTAGTTACGTTTTTTATTCCTTTTAACCACTAATCCCCTATATATAGGGTACACAACTATTTATAACTAATAGGTTATAATAATAATACTTTAAAAGTAACTATAGGTATATTTAGTTACTTTTACTTAACTTCCCCCTTTCTTTTTCTATTCTCCTTTTCTATATCCTTATTAAGGGCTTAGTAGGGGTCTATTATATAAAAGTCTATTAATATTTACCCTTACTTTTACTAAAGATACACTAAGTACTTAGCTCTATACTAAATCCTTATAATATTTACTATTAAGTTTAGTATTTTTATAATCTATTTAGTATATTTATTAAATTTAAAGTAGGTTTTTAAGTATTATTTTTATATAAATTTAACTTATATTTATTCTATATAACTATAGTATAGCTTTTAAAGTTAGTCCTATAGGTATATTATAGATTATATAATATAGGTACTATATTAAGTATAGTAGAGGTTAAATAGTAGAGGTTATAGGGGGAACAACCTAGTAGGAAAAAACCCCGCTTTTATTTAGTAAAGTAAAAGACTATTTTATATTTCTAAATAGTAGTTATATAGCTATTATTACCACTTACTTAAATAAAAAGTAAAGTTAGTAGTATTTTTAGTTAATTAGGGTTTACTATATCCTAGTTACCTAGTATTCCTACTATAGTTTAGTTTCTAAGAGGGCGCGTATATACTACACAGCTTAAAAATAACTTTTAAGTAAAATAGAATTTAAATCTACTATCTTTACTTTTTATTAAGTAGGGCTAGTTAGACTCTCAACTACTAAGTTAACTATCTATATTATCTTTATATTTTCTTTTACTTAATAAAGTACTAAAGCTTTATACTATATTATTATTTAATGTAATTAGTAATATTTTTACCTTTAAAGTTTAACTAAAAATTAAATTTAATATACTTTATAGTATATATTTTTAATACTAGTTAAGATAGTAAAATATAAAAGACTAGGTAATATTTCATAGTATTTAGTAGTATAAGTTTAAAGCTAACTTTAGAGATTTCTTTAATAATTTTAAAAGGTTAAAGGTCTTTATAGTTTAACGTATTACTTAATTACTTACTTTTAATATTTTATTATATAAAGTATAGACTATTTCTCTTTTTAAAAAATAGTCCCTTTATTTTTAAAGTATTAGTATATTTATATATATATATATAAGTTTAAATTACTTTAAAATTACTTATTTAGTTTTTTAAAATAGCTACTTTTACTAATACAAATAGTTAAAACTTTTATAGTAAATTGTTTTAAGTAGAATATAAATAGTAAAAATACTATAACTAATATTTATAATAGTAGAGGAGTATAGTATAATTATAAATAGGAAATAGCTTTTAATTATAATACTACTATAGCTAAGAATTTTAATTATAACTAAAAATATCCTTACTTAAATAGCTTTTTAAAAACCTATACTAGATAGTATAACGTAACTTAGCTACTATATTCCATAAGTTAAAAACGTTTATTTATTAAGTCATTTAAACTTTTTAAGTTTAAAAATATTAATAAAACCCTTCTTAAGTAAGCTTTAGTTTTATTTTATCTTTCTTAACTATATATTTACTTTATAATAATATTAATATAACTACTACCATTATTTACACTATACTAACTTTAAACAAAGAGCCTTATTACCTATAATAATTTATAAAAATAAACTAAAAAAAGTTTAAAATAAAAGCTTATAATTATAAGCTTTACTATATCTTTAATAATAATAGAAACCCTAGCTAAAACACTCTTTTTAAAAATAAAAAGATTTAGTTTATTTTATTTTTACTTAACTTTATTAAAAGTAGTTGTAACTATACTAAAGTAACTACAATTAAAGCTTTATACTAAGGCTTAATCTAACTTAATAACTACTACTTTATTATTTTAAAGTTAAATAACTACTATAAATACTTTATATAAGTAATTTAAGTAGTTTTTAAGTATTTAGTACTTAATAGGTCTAAAAATTAGTATATTAAAAGCTAGTTAAGGTTTAAATATTAGGATATTTACTAATAAGTATAGAGTTTGTTAGTTAGATTCAGTAAGTTAGTTATAGTAATATACTTAAAGTTTTATAAAAGGAAAAAGGTAATTTAAATTAATAAAAAGTTAAACGTATTAGGGGTATTAAGAGTATTAATAATAATTAGTAGTAAGTAAATATAATTATTAGTTTATAATAGTAATTAAATAATAGAAGTACTTTTTAAATTTATTATAATTATATTATTATAAGTAAAATTATAGTTTTTGGACTATTACTATTTACTTTCTATAATTATTACTCTAACGCAGTACTAGCTATAGCCACTACGTTAACAACCTTTTAGTCACGTAATACTAGAATTTAGATCCACATCGCCCAACTTCTTTTTAGCTAATAATATCTTTCTTTAACCTTCTCTTATCAACAAACTACCTCCTTATATATTTAATAAAAAGTTCACAATTTCACTTATAATAACGCAATTACAATAGATTTAAAGCACTCCTATTAATTAATTACTATCGCAGACTAATAATTATATCTAATTACTACTAATTACTATTAACGCCCCTAACGCCCCTAACGCCTCTAAAAACCTTCTATTAATTTAAATCACTTATTTCCTTTTATTAAACTTTAGCTATTAACGTTATTAACGTTATTAATATTATTATTAGTATACTACTATAACTAGCTTACGTAATCTAACTAATAAACCCTATACTTATTAGTAAATATCCTAATATCTAAACCTTAACTAGCTCTTAATATACTAATCTCTAGGCTTATTAGGCGCTAGGCACTTATACGCTACTTAAATTACCTAGGTAAAGTATTTATAGTAGTTATTTAACTCTAAAATAATAAAGTAGTAGTTATTAAGTTAGATTAGGTCCTAGTATAGGGCTTTAACTTTAACTACTTCAGTATAGTTATTACTACTTTTAATAAAGCTAAGTAGAAATAGAGTAAACTATATTTTTTCATTTATAGAGAGGGTGTCCTAGTTAGGGTTCCTATTATTATTAAAGATATAGTAAAGCCCGTAATTATAAGCTTTTATCCTAGATCTCTCCTAGTTTGTTTTTATAAATAATTATAAGTTACGGGGCTTTTTATTTACAGTTAGTATAGAGTAAATAATAGTAGTAGTTATACTATTGTTATTATAGGGTAAATATATATAGGGTTAAGAAATATAAGAAAAAGACTAAAGTCTAGCTAGTAAGGGTTTTATTAATACCTTTAAGTTTGGAAAGGTTTAAGTAACTTAATAGAAGAAAGTTTTTAACCTATAGGATATAGTAGCCACATTAAGTTATACTATCTAGTATAGGTTTTTAAGCAGCTATTTAAATAAGAGTATCTCTAGTACATTAGCCACCCTTAGTTATAATTAAGGTTCTTAACTATAGTAGTATTATAATTAAAGACTATTCTCTATTTATAATTATACTATACTCCTTTACTATTATTAATATTAGTTATAATATCTCTACTATTTATATTCTACTTAAAACAATCTACTATATAAGTTTCAACTATTTTTATTAGTAAAAGTAGCTATTATAAGAAAACAAATAAATAGTTATATTATTAGTTTATTATATAAGTAATCCTTTCAAAGAGTATTTTATTACTTTAGATTAGCTATAAGGATATTTAAATAAATTTTCTAACTTAGGGATTTTATATAACTACTTTATTAAACTTAAAATAATAAGATTTTTAGATTCTAATTAGGCTAGAGATTTTAATAATAGAAAATCCACTACTAGGTATTTATTTTACCTAGGACTTTATAATATAATTAGTTAGAATAATATAAAACAAAACATAATAGCTTTATTTACTTATAAAGCTAAATATATAGCTCTTACTAAAGCTATTAAAAATCTATATATTTATATAACTTTTATAATTATATATTTAAGTCTTTAGACCTTAAAAGTCTAAATAAACCTAAAAGTCTTATAGATAATAAAGTAGCTTAAAGACTAACTAAAAATCGTCAATTTTATAAAAGAGTTAAGTATATTAATATTAAATATTACTTTATAAGAAATACAATAATTAATAATAAAGCTTTACTATTCTATGTATTTACTAAAGATAAGTTAGTTAATATTTTAACTAAGTCTATAAGTAAAATAATATTTAATAATTATATAACTACTTTAAGTATAGTAGACTATAAAGGTTTTTTTATCTTTTTTTAAAAATAGAACTAAAATAAAAAAGAATATAAATTTATTAAAAAATAAGTTAAAAATTAATAACTTATTATATTAAAAAAAAGGTTTCCCTTATTAATATATTTTCTTTTATTTTTACTCTAAATATCTTTACCTAAAAAAAAGGTTCTTATAGAGTTTTTATATATAAGTTTTTTAATACTAAAGAAGTCTTTTAATATACCTTAAAAACACTAAAGTCTATAATAAATTAAATTAATATATATTTTAAGGGGGAATATTAACCCCCTCTAGAGTAACTAATAGCCCACGGGCTACGTACTCTAGAAAATAGCCGTCTAGCCACCCACCTTATTAATCTTTTTCGTCACAGTACTCAAATTTACTTACTATAATATACTTTTTATAAATTTAAAGTAATAGGTATTTTTAATTAATTTCAAAGTAAACTACTAATTACACTATTAATACTACTAAAACCACTAACACCTTCTATACACCTCCCATACACCTAACTATCACTATCCCTCTAAACCCATTAAATCCAATCCAAACCGTCCTATTACTTCCCTCAGCTATCGCATCCCTCTATAACCAACGCACTGTCCAGGCCGCACAGCTATAGCTAGTCCAGCTACTTCCTACCATCGTTAGCATCCCCCTTAACATTATTACACATAGGCCTTACTAAATATACTAATATTAGCTACTTAAAGTACTATAGATCTAATAGCCGCGTCCTTTAACTAATTAAAGTATTTATAGTTAGCTTTAGACTATAAAATACTTAAAAGGGTTTTATTTTATAATTTAAAAATTATTATATTTATATTAAGCCTATTACTAGTAGTCTAATAGTAGTAAATTATAGTAATAGTAAACTTCTTTTTTCTTTATTAAAGAATATATACTAATTATAGATTAAAATAATTTTATTAACCCCCTTAACTATAAAGTACTTATTACTACTTTTATAACTAGTTAATAACTATAAAGTTATATAATAGTTATTATTCTAGTTATAAGGGCTTAAGGTAGATAACCTTCTATTAGATATTATAAGTTATTATATATAAGTATATAGAAAATGGAAGGAATTAATAAAGGCCTTACTCGTAGTAGTACCTTTTTATTTAATTATAAACACTACTAGGGCTCGTTAGGCCCTATACACAGTATAATCCAGCTAAAGGTTCGTATAAGTAAAGGTTTATTTTAATATATTTAGTGCCGCCTATTAGTAATAGCATTGTCGTTATTACTAAAAAAGTAAGTAAGTAGAAGCGTTAAGGTACACACGCCCTGCTGAGCTCTACTCGAGACCACTTAATAAAGCTAAAGGGGGTTAAACCTACTAAATACACCCTATTAAATACTTCTATTTAATTACACTACTTAAAAATACATAACTATAATACATTTTTTTTAAAACAACTTACTAAAATATCCGCACAAAACACCACTTAAAAAAACACAAAAAGAGGAATATTAATCTATTAAAAAGAACTAAAAATTAAAAATAAAAAGAAATAAAAGGTAGAATTAAACCTATAGCCTTTAGCCTAATAGGCTAGACTCTAAGCTACTACGTTAACTACTAATAGTAGAATAAACTACTCTAAATATCTTTTATTAACCCCTTTAGAGTACTTATAACTAACTATTACCCTTATAACTAACTATAACACCTATAGCTAACTATAGTAAATATAACTAACTATATATAAAGCCTAGAGCTACTTAACTAAACTATAAATAATATACTAAACTCTAAAAGAACTAGTATCTTAAAAACTAAACTAATAGAGTAAAGTACTAGGCCGATAAAAGGTAAGGCTCTCCCTAGCCTATCGGAGTCTCGACTTTTACTTTTTTAATAAGTAAGTAATATAGTAATATAGTAATATAACACTATTACTATTATAATAATACTTTAACTTCTTTTATTTATATATTATATACTAAATCTACTCTTTTACTAACTCTATTAAGCCTAATATTACTATAAAAGTATTTAGTAATCTTAATACTAACTTTAATACCCTTATATTTATACTTATAGTAATAAAGTAATTTAAATATTTTATTAATAGTTAGTATAATATTTTAAGTATATTTTTAGAATTGAATTAATGTTTTTAGATTATTTATTAGTTTATAAGTAAAAAGTAGTAAATAGTTATTTATAGTTTAAATTTAAGTTATAAAATTAAAGAGTTTTAAAACATAAAAATAAACTATATTTTTCTATTAGAAAAATCTTTTTTTAGTAAACTATATTAACTAAAAGTATATTTATTAAAAATATATATAAGTCCTTTTACTATACTTATTTTAATTTATAAAATAAAGTATATATACTTAGTAAGTTAATTTATTATAACTAAAATACTATTAAACTATTTTTTAATGAATAGTTATTTTAATTATAGTAATTTAATAATGAAGTTAAAGAAATTTAATTACTATACTTCATTAAGTATTAAAAAGATTTTAAAACTTTTATATAGTTCATACTATTCTAGTTTATTTTATTATAAACTTTATAATTTTTGATAATTTTAACTATTTATTCTTTAGTAACTCTATTATTATAGTATTATTAAATATACTTTAATATTTTAATAACTCTTTAGTATTTATATACTTTAATACTATAAATTATTTTAATTACTTTATTAGTTATTTATTTAAGTATATATATAAGTTATATTATTCAATAAACTAGTTTATATATAATTAAAGAGTCTACTAAGTAGTAGGCCTTTAACCTTTTATAAGTAAATAATAATATATTAGTAAGGATATATAGAAAAACCCCTAGTAGGGAAAATATATAACTATTAAGTAAAGTAATTAATAAAGGTCTTATATAATAGGTCTATTTAAATTTATATTAAGAGATACTTATTTATAAAAGAAAGTACTATATACTAAATATAGCCTAATAGGAACTACTTACTCCTATTAACTAAAAGTAGTATATAAGCTATATAGTATAGTTAATTAGAGTTAATAAAGTCCCTACTTTAAAACGTTTAATAACTATACTATATAAGTATATAATATATAGTTAGAGTATGAAACCCTTTAAGCAGTATAGAATTTAAACTTACTACTTTTACCTTTTATAAAGTAGAGTTAAATAGGCTTTTAACTACTAAACTAACTACCTATTTATTTAAGTATACTAGTACTAGTTTATCTAGTAATTATAAAAGAATAAGTAGTTAGTATAAGGTTTTATTTTAAGTTTTTTCTAAGAATTACTTAAGTTTTATTTAAAGCTATTACTTCAATATTTAAATATTAATTAAAGTATTTAATTGTTTATTTTTTAATTCCTTTTTATGAATTATATAAAAATTCAATTATAATAAGAATTTTAACTATTTGATTTATTATTTATTAAGGTCTTTAAATATAGTAAAGTATATAAGGTTTTTATAGTTTATATATCTTATAATATTATAATTAGTTTTTAAAAAGTATAGTTTTTATTTTTAATATACTTTAATAATAGGTATAAGTATTTTATTTTAGATTTAGTAATTAAGTTTTAGTTTCTTAAGTTTTTTTAAATAAAAAGGTATATAAGTATAAATATTTATTTATATTATATTAACTAAGTTATTTATTAGTAGTATAGTTAAAATATTAGTTTTAACTTTAAATAGTAGGTTTAAATTAAGTATTATAAGTGTAAATATATTAAAAACCTAGTTTTTAATTTTTTTAAATACTACTTCTTTTTTTTTAGTATTGTTTTTAGTAAGGTTTATAAGTATATAAATGTTTTTTAAGTATCTTTTTAAAAGTTATTTATAAACGTTAATAAATTTAAGAAATAATCAAATATTTTAAATATTTAAAATACTAACTAGTTCCTAACTAGAGTAATAGTTTTATTTAATATTTTAATAATACTAAAGGTAATTATAAATTTAAAGTAATTTACTTTTTATATATAAACTATACTTTTTTTTAATTTTATAAAGAGTTTAACTTATAAGAGCTTTTATAGTACTTAATATATATATTACTAATATTTTAAAGGGTTTTTAAAAATAAAAACATTATTAAAGTAGGTAATAAAAAGAATATTAAGTCTTTTTAATAAAACAGAATAAATTATATTTTAGAATATAGTAGGAGTATTAATAAGTCTAAAGGGTATAATAAAGTACTTAAAATATTTTTAATAAAAGTAAAATATAGTTTTTTACTTTCGTTTTTAATTTAAATTAAGTTATAAACTTTATTAAAGTTAAGAGTTATAAATTAATTAACTTTATAGAGTAAGGTTTATAGTTTTAAAATAAATAGTAGTAAGTATTAGTTTTTCATTATAATATTATTAATGTATTAGTTATTAATATATAGTTATAATTTATTATTTTCTTTAGTATAAATAAATTTAAGTATTTTATAAATAATATTAATTCTTTAATATAACTCTTAATTAAATATTTCTTAATATATATATTTATTATTTATATCTTTTATTAACTTAGTTAATAAACTCTATTAAATATAGTATTAACCTTTTTTTAATAAAGATTTTATAGTTAAAAGTATTATATTTTAATAGACTTATTTTTTATATTAAAGTAAATAGATTTTTCTATACTTTATACTTTTTAAAAATAAATAAAAGTTAATTTATGTTAGAAACCTAGTTCTTTTTATATTATAGTAAGTTATTTTATATATTATAACCTAGTAACTGCTTTTTTAATATTTAAATAAGTAATAAATTATAATTCTTTTATTACTTATATATTATAATAAAGCTTATTTAAAGCTAGTAGTTGATTATATTTTTTATAATTAAAGTCTTATTATTATTTTAAAAAGGTAATAAACTATTTAATTTATTTTTAGTTTTTTATTATATAACTATAGTATTTTTAGAATAATATTTTATTATTTTATATTTATAATATTAAAGTAATAGTGTATTTTCTAGTTATAGTAGTTTAAAAATAGAGGTATAGTATTTTTATTAATTATACTTTTATTATACTATACTTTTTTACCTTTTATATTATAAAGTATATAGAGATATTTATTTTCATTTTATAGTATTTATAAGTTATTTATAGTTTATAATAGTATAATATTACTTTAAGTACTACTATTAATTAAAACTTTAATTTATTTATTACTTATTATTAATTAAAAGTAAAAGTATTTATTATTTTAATTTCCTTTTATAGTTAAGTTAATAAGTCTTATTATTATTATTTATTATAATTCTATTTTAATAACTAAATTTAGTTTTTTTGCTCCTTTAGTCTTTAATTACTATATATTTTATATTTATTAAAGTACTTAACTACTCCTTTATTTTTAAAACTATCTTTAATATTAATAACTAGGGGTATAAAACTAGTTCTCTGTTTTTTAAGGGTTTAGTTTTTTAAGTATTTATACTTTAATAATATAGTAAACTTAGTATTAGTTAATATTGTATTTTTATTAGTTTATACTATTATTATATAAATATTCTATTAAGAAATTTAAGTTTAGCTTAAATATAAAGATTTAGTATTAAGTTAAGTACTTAGTATACTTTTAGTAAAAGTAAAAATAAATATTAGTAGAGTTTGATATAATAAACCCCTACTAAGCCTTAAACAAAAATATATATAAAAAAAAAAAGTTAAGTAAGAGTAACTAAATATATCTATACCTACCTTTAACACACTATAATTAAACCTAACTTAAGTATATAGCCCCTAATATTTTTATACTCTTTTACTTTTACTTTTTTATAAAAAGTTAGTAATAAGTATATTATAAAGGATTTTATATAGTACTATATAAAATACTAATAAATACTTAATAAACTTTACTCTTAATTTAAACTAAAATAGATATAATAAAAATATAATTAAGGAAATAATAGATAAAGTAGTTCTATAATAGAACTCTACTAATAACTTAATTAGTTATTAAAATTATAAAAGTAGTAATTAATATAAATATAATATAGAAAATAATATAATACCTAAAAGTAATATAAAGGGGTTAAGTACTTTAAATAAAAAAACTAACTCTTATTTCTAATAATAATAATATATTAAGTATTTACTAACTTCTAACTATAATAAAAACCTATTTATATATAAAATAATAAAAATACTTTAAAAACTATGAACCTTAAATACCAAACTATAAATACAACCCCTACTAGATATTCTATTTTAAATTATAGTATAATAAATTAAAAGTACTAAATAAGTTACTAAACTAATAAAAACTATTTAATAAACTATTACTTACTATTTAGTAAAATAATAAAAAAACTACTTATATATAATATAACTTACTTTAAAAAAATATAACTAACTTAATTAAGTAAAACTAACTTACTATAGTTAAAGTAGTTTATATTTATAAAAAAGTACTACTAAAGTTTAATAAGTTTAATAAAATATAAGTATAATAAAATATACTCTATAAAGTAACTAGTATAACTACTAATAAATACTTATTAATAACTATATAAAGAATAAATAGAACTTAAAACGTATTTAAATTAAGTATAAAGTCTTTATTTATTACTAGTTTATTACTCTAAAGCTATAAAAATAAAATTATTAAAATATACTATAAAAATACTATTAAAAAAATAATAGAGAACTTACTACTATATTCTACTACTAAAAAGTAATTTACTAAACCCTTAATAAAAAAAGAAAAAAAAGTAAAGTATACTAATTCTTTAGTACTTATATTAATTTATATATAAAAAAGTAATATATTAAAACTTTAAGTACTTAAATACTTATAAAATTTTAATTTATACTTAATATATTTAAAAAACTTTATAATAATATAAACTCTTTAAGCAAATTTAATAAAATAAAAACTATAAAAAATACTACTTAAAGCTCTATAAGTAAAAGAAATAAAACGTATTATTATAACTCTATTTAGGGAAAGAAGTAGTTTAGATTATTACTAATAAACTATAAAAATAAAAAAACTAACTATTTAAAGCTTAAGCGTTTATAATAACTTTAAAAAACTTAATACTAACTATAAACTAAAAAGAAATTTTAATAAAGTTACTTACTATAACTATTAAAACAAAATACTACTTAACTAACTATAAAGTACTTAAGTAAAATAGTTACTAGAATCTCTATAAACTACTATATAAAAGTATTAATATAATTTAAATTTGAAAACTAAGTAGTTTAAAGAAAATAAGTATAAACTAACTATTAACTAAATTTATACTAAAAGCTACTTTAGTACTTATATATATAGTTTGTATTATTCTATAAACTTACTTATATTATAAAGTAAAAATTCACTAAGTAGTAGGCTTTTTACCTCTTTTAAGTATATAATATTTAGTAAAGATATATAGGAAGAACCCTAGTAGGGAAAATATATATTTATTTAGTATAGTAATTAGTAAAGGTTGTGTGTAAAAGATCTATTTAAGTTTAGGTTAAGGGATACTTATTTATAAAGAAAAGTACTATTTACTATATACGGCTTAGTAGGGGCTACTTACTCTTATTAGTTAAGAGTAGTGTATAGGCTATGTAGTGTAGCTAATTAGAGTTAGTAGGGCCTCTACTCTAAAAACTCTAATAGCTATACTATACGGGCGTGCGATGTATAGTTGGGGTATAAAACCCTTTGGGTAGTGTAGGATTCAAACCTACTACCTTTACCTTTTACAAGGTAGGGTTAGGTAGACTCTTAACTACTAAGCTAACCGCCTACTTTAGTACTTATAAAAAGAATAATTAAAAGTTAAGTTATTACTATAATAAACTATAATAAAGTTAAAATTATAATGAATATAAATACTTATATATAATTAAATATTATTAATTTTAATTTAGTTAAATAATTTAAACTTAAAAAAGTATTTAATATAATACTTTTTAAATCTTAGTATTTAATAACTAATCTACTACTAATATTAAAATATATTAACTAACTTTTTTTTATTAATAAATATAATATACTCTATAAAGTGAAGTATATATTTATAGTAACGTTTTATTTAAAAAGTATTAAAGATACCTTTTTAATAAGTAATACTATAAGTATAAAACGTATTTTTATAAATATATATATATAAATATAGTAGTATATACTAGTATTCTTTATATCTCTAAAAGTATTTACTTAAAATATAGTTAAAAATACGTTTAAAGTATTTATAATATATATTATAGGAGTCTGTACTATAGTGAGAAATAAAACAATCCTCTTAAATAACTCTTATACATAAAAATATATAGTAATACTTAAAAGCCTTTTAAAAAAGCTTTACCTTTATATTAAAATATTTAATAAAACAGTAGTAGTATAAATTCTAATACTAATAAATATAGAATACTTAATTAACTTTATTAAAAAAAGACTACTATATCAATCTATTTACTTAATATTACTAAAGTAACTTTAAGTAATTTTTAAATATATTTAACATATAGTAGTTTAAAAGTAAATTAAGCCTTTTATAAACTTAATAAAAGCCCTAGTAATATTTATTCTTAAAAGAGATAATAGTTTATAACTATATATTAACTATAAAGGCTTAAATATAATTACTATTAAAAACCACTACCCTCTACTACTTATTAATAAACTACTAAATAAACTTACTAAAATAGAATAGATTTTAAATATGAATTTTAAAAAAGTATATTATAAAATCTATATTTAAAAGTTTAATTAGTAAAGAATAGCGTTTTATATATACTATAGGTATTTTAAGTATATAGTAATACTATTTAAGCTAACTAATAATTTAGTTATATTTTAGGTCTATATTTAGTAAGTACTTTATAGTATTATAAATATTTATATTATTATATACTTTGATAATATCTTAATTTACTTTAAGATATAAAAAAACTATATAAAGTACTTAAAAATAGTTTTAAGACGGTTTAAAAATACTAAACCCTTTATAAAGCTATTAAAATATAAGTTTTATAAATAAAAGATTAACTTCTTTAAATTTAAAATTACTTATAATCAAATAATAATAAACTTAAAATATATTTAAACTATTACTAAGTAGTAAATACTAAAGAGCTACTATAATATTGAAGGTTTTTTAGAATTTTATAACTTCTACTATAAGTTTATTAAAAAGTACTTATATATTATAGAGTTATTAAATAAAGCTTTTAAAAGTAGCTAAAATAATATAAAGTTAAAAGTCTTTATTTTAATAAAAGAAATATAAAAGATATTTTATAACTTCTATTAATACTTTAATAAAGTACTAATATTAAGGTACTATAACTCTAAGTTAAATACTTATATAAAAACTAATATATTTATTTATATAGTTTTTAGTATAGTATTATAGAAATATAGAATATAATAGTACTTAATTACTTTTTAGTTTAAAAAACTTATAAGAACTAAAATATATTAGGCTATAAACTAGTAAAAGCTTTTTATAATTATAAAAGGGTTTAACTACTAAGTATAGTGCTTATAAAGTCTTTTAAAAAAAAATTTAGTCCTAATAAACTACTAAGTACTAAAGGGCATTATAAACACACTTATATAGAATATTAATAAAAGGCTTATTTAATAGATATACTACCTATTAGTATTTAACTTTAAAATTTAATATTAGTTTAAAAAAACTAACTCTACTAATAGACTCTTTAAGTACCCTAACTATATAAAAAGTAAAATATCAATTAAAAACGTTATATTTATACTTTAAAAAAAACTAGTCCTTATAAAAAGATTCTAAAAATTATTGAATAACGTAGTACTAATATTAAAACTAAACTAAGTATAGTAATATATATACATATTTAAGCTATTTAAGTTAGTATATAACTCTAGGTCTAATTAACTAACTTTATAAAAAAAGAATTCTTACTTCTATACTAGTATATACCCTATAAAGATACTAGAAATTAAAACTATAACTATACTATAGTAATTAAAGTAGTTACTTATACTATATACTAAAATATAAGTTTAATAAATACTTAGTAAAAAATTAGTTATAACTAAAAGGAATTAACTAAAGCTAGAGTTATTAGTTTAAAATAGTATATTCTATATACTATAATAAAGGAGTTTATTTAAAGTAAAATAGTATTTAAACTATAACTATTATTAAACTTCAAAAAAATAGTTAAAGAATTATAAATTAAAAACTAATTCTATTAAAGTACTATAAATACAGTTTAAGTATATACTAAAGCTTATATAGAATATTACTTAAATATAAATAGTACTTTATAGTTTTATAAGTAACTAGTTCTTTTTAATAAAGATTTACTATAAAAAGAAATAATTTAAACTTACTATAATAACTTAAAAACTAATTATATAAATACTAATAAAATAGTTAAGTTAATTTTTCAAACGTTCTACTAAGGCTACTTTATAAAAAATATTTCTAAATATATTACTAAATACGTATAGTACTAAAGAGTATAAATACTTAAATATAAACTATATAAACTACTTTAACTACTCTTAATACTAACATACTTATCTTAAAAAATTAACCTAAATTTTATTACTAAACTCCTACTAAGTACTTAAAACAATAAGTATATATATAATATAATCCTTATAATTATATATTAAATAATAAAAATAGTGTACTTTATTATAATATAAAAAGCTTTTTATATAGTATAATTAGTATAGGCTTTTTATAAAAAGAATTAAATACTATTCTAGTACTTTAAAAGATATAGTTAAAAATAAAAATAAGCTATATATAAGCCTTTTTTAAAAAGAATTTATAAAAGTAAAAGTAATAGTTTACTAGCTATTTATAGCCTAGTACTTATAAATAAATAGTATAAGTAAATAAATATACTAGTTTTCAAAAGTATACCTCTATAAGTATACTAGTACTATACTAGAAAAGTAAATAACTTAACTACTAAAAGCTAAGTTTATATATAATAATAGTAAATATATAACTATTAAAGTTAATTTATTCTTAGTATTAATGGTATATATATAAGTTATATTATTCTATAAACTAGCTTATATATAATTAAAGAATCTACTAAGTAGTAGGCTTTTAACCTTTTATAATTAAATAATATTTTAGTAGAGGTATATAAAAAAGCCCTAGTAGGAAAAATATATTACCATTGAGTAAGGTAATTAATAACGATTTTATATAATAGGTTTATTTAAGTTTACGTTAAGAGATACTTACCTATAAGGAAAGGTACTATATACTATATATAGTCTAGTAGGGGCTATTTACTTCTATTAATTAAGAGTAGTATATAGACTATATAGTATAGTTAATTAGAGTTAGTAAAGCCCCTACTTTAAAAGCTCTAATAGCTATACTGTATAGGTATATAATATATAGTTAGAGTATAAAACCCTTTAAGTAGTATAGGATTTAAATCTACTATCTTTACTTTTTATAAAATAGGATTAAGTAGACTCTTAACTACTACGTTAACTACTTAAGTATTAATAGTATACTACTCTTAAGTAGTTAAGTATATTCTATTATAAAAAAAGATATACTTAAAGGTATTTATTAGTAAATTACCCCTATAGTAAACGTTTACTAATATATAACTAAATATTAGTAATGTATAATAAAAATATAAACTAGAAATTATAATGAAAAACGCCTTTTAAAGGAGTATATAGTTAAAAAGAATTTAGTTTTTTAATAAAAAGCTTTTTTTATATAAAGGTTTAAAAAAGTTAATACTAAAATATATTAAAGTCTTTATTATTAAAAGAATTAAAAATAGTACTTACTTTATTTAACTTTTAAAGAAATACTAGTAGTTATATAATATACTTTATATTAACTTTATTAAAGTTGAAATAAATAAAGTAATTAAGAACTAGGACCTTTTAAATATAAAGAACTTTTAAAAAGAATAAAAAGTTAAGAATATTATGTTTAACTATAGAGATAGTGAAAATATACTATTCTTTATTAAATAAAAAGAATAACTTATAAAGTATAATATATAAAAGTCTATAAAATACTTAAGAAATACTTAATAACTTTTTAAAAGATATTATATATAAACTAAAACGTTTTATAAAAAATAAAATAATAAATAAAAATATTTACATAGTAAAAAGATATATTATATATAAAAAAAGTTTTTATAAACTAAACTAAAAACTTACTTAAATTAATTAAAACTCTATAAAACTTTAAATAAAGCTATTCTTAAAACTACTAATAAATAATAAACAACTAAAACAAAACATAATTTACTTCTACTTTTACTATTACTACTACTCTAATTACTACTACTACTATTAATACTACTTATATCTATATTTATATAATTCTTTATTAAAGTATTTAATAAAGCTCTATACTACTATATTATATAAATTCTTTTTTTTATATTCTTTATTAATTATAATACTTTAAAAGACCCTATTTTATAAAAGCCTTAGTAAAAGAAAGTATACTTAGTTAACTATTTTTTATAAACTTTAAAAATAGTTTATATAATTTAGTTTTACTAAATATAGTAAAATATAAAAGCTTAATAGTATCTTTACTCTTAGTTATAAGTTAATAAAAGGAATTAGTAGTAATAAAATAATAAAGTAAACTCTAAAACTTAAAAAAGGTAATAAAGTTATACTAATATTATAAAAGAGTTATAAAAAGTATAACCGTAGTACATTTTTTATATTAAGTATTACCATCTTTATAATAAGCCTAAAAAATAATAAATACTTAAAATAAATTCAATAAATATACGTAACTAACTTTAAAGTATATAATAATACTAATAGTTTTATAAAGAGTCTACTACTTCTATAAACTAAGCTTTTAAAAAGTATATTTAATTTTATTAAACTTTCTTATTAAAATTATAAAACTAAAGTTTTAAAACCACTTAGTAAGTATATAAAAAGTATTACTAATATACTAAGAAAGTACTAAGAACACTAATTAGTATAGTTAGAAATAAAACTCTTATTAATATAATAAGTATAATAATACTTAATATAGTTTTATTAAATCTAAATAATACTATTTAAAGCTATAGAAATTTATAAATAATTAGTAGATATTTACTAAAAGTAAAGAAGAAGTAACTTATATAGTAGTACTTCTACTTAATAATAGAGTATATAGTATATATATTAGAGTAAGTTTTAAAAGTTATATTAAGTATTTAATAGTTTTTATTTGATAGTAAAATATAATAAGTATATAGTGTAGTAATACTAAGTTAATTAATAAAGTTAACTTTAGTATTAACTGGTAACTTAATAAAATAAATAAAGTAACTAAAAATAGATATTACTTTTAAGAAGTAAATTAAGTATTAAAAATACTAAAAAGTAATAGTAATTAAGAAAGAATAAAGTATAATTAATAAAAACAAAAGTAAAAAATTATAAGTTATTAAAAGAAAACGTTTTAAAGTTAATAAATTAAAAGCTAGTATTATATAAACTTCTTTTATAAAATATATAGTTTAAATATAATGAACCTATAAAGAGGTTATTTATAAAAGGTATTAAAAAAACCTATAACTCCTTTATACTTTAAATATAAAAAGTATAAAAGGTATAGTTTATAAATCTAACTATAGACTATTAAACTTTAAACAAACCTAGTATAGAAAATAAAAAAGACTAAAAATCTACCCTATAATAGTAATAAATAAATACTATTATAAAACGTACTTACTAGTATTTTTAAAAATACTTATTAAGTAAAAAATAAAAAAGCTATAAATAAGTAATTAAAATAAACTATAGTAAAAAGGGGGGATAAAAAAATAAACTAATAAGAAAAGTACTTAACTACTCTCTTTATATAATAAAGTAAAGAAAAAAGAATAACATTAAAACTAATATAGTAACCCTTTAATATAATGGTACTAAAATAATATAGTATAATAAATAGTAATATACTAACTCCTATATTAATAATACTAGTATACTATTCCCTAAAGTAGTAACTTTAGTATAAAAGGTAATAATATAAAATACTACTAAAAACTAGGAAATTAAAAAGGGGGATAGTATAAAGATTTAAGGTTTTTAAACTATTACTATTTACTCTTTACGATTTTTACTATAATATAGTACTAGTTATAGCTGTTATGTTAACGACCTTTTAGTTATGTAATACTAGAATTTAGATCTATATTACCTAACGTCTCTTTTAATAATATTTTTCTTTAACTTTTTCTCGTTAATTAATAAACTACTTCTTTATACATCTAATAGAAAGTTTATAATTTTACTTATAATAATATAATTATAATAGATTTAAAGTACTCCTATTTATAAATTACTATTAAAGCAGACTAATAATTACATCTGATTACTACTAATTACTATTAATACCCCTAATGCCCCTAACGCCTCTAACCTTCTATTAATTTAAATTACCCATTTCCTTTCATTAAACTTTAAGTATACTACTATAAGTAACTTACCTAATCTAACTAATAAACCCTATACTTATTAATAAACATCCTAATATCTAAACCTTAATTAGCTTTTAATATACTAATTTCTAAACCTATTAAGTACTAGGTACTTATAAGCTATTTAAATTACTTAAGTAAAGTATTTATAATAGTTACTTAACTTTAAAATAATAAAGTAGTAATTATTAGGTTAAATGAGGCCCTAGTATAGGGCTTTAATATTAGCTACTTTAGTATAGTTACTACTACTTTTAATAAAGTTAAATAGAAATAGAGTAAACTAAATCTTTTTATTTATAAAAAGAGTATTTTAACTAGGGTTTTTATTATTAAAGATATAGTAAAGCCTATAATTATAAGCTTTTATTCTAAATCTCTTTTAGTTTATTTTTATAAATAATTATAAATAATAGGGCTCTTTATTTAGAGTTAGTATAGAGTAAATAATAGTAGTAGTAATACTAACGGTATTATAGAGTAAATATATATAGAGTTAAGAAATACAAAAAAAGACTAAAGCCTAGTTAGGGTTTTATTAATACTTTTAAGTTTAAAAAGTCTATTTAAGTAACTTAATAAGAAAAAGTTTTTAACCTATAGAATATAGTAGTTATATGAAGTTATACTATAAATCTAGTATAGGTTTTTAAAAAGCTATTTAAGTAAGGGTATCTCTAGTTATAATTAAGGTTTTTAGCTATAGTAGTATTATAATTAAAAACTATTCTCTATTTATATTTATACTATACTTCTTTATTATTATTTGTGTTTTTATATGGTATTTAGTATAGATATTTCTATAAGTTAATTTAAAAAGAATGTATTATGGCTATATATTATTAAGTAGTATAATAAATAAAAGTATTTAATAGAGTGTATCTAGTAGCCTTAACCCCTTCTAGCTTAAGTAGTCTTAAGTAGAGCTTAGTAGGGCGTACGTACCTTAACAATTCCACTTACCTACTCTTCCTACAGCAATAATAACAGTGCTATTACTAATAGGCAGTAATATCGAAATAAACCTTCACTTATATAAACCTTTAACTAGATCACGCATAGGGCCTAATAAGCCCTAGTAGCGTTTATAATTAAAGAAAAAGACACTATAAGTAAGGCCTTTATCGATTCCTCCTGTCTTCTATACACCTATACATATAATAACCCTTAAAGCTATAATATCTAGAGAGAAGATCCCTACCCCGTCCACCTAGTACTAAAACACACACTAAAACGTAACTCTATAGATATTAACTAGCTATATAAGCTATAATAAGTACTTTATAACTAAGGGGGTTAATATAATTAACTTAACCCGTAACTAGTAGGAATTCTTTAATAACAATAAAGTAAAGCTTACTATTACTAGAATCTACTACTATAAAACTACTAATAATAGCTATAACACCTAAATAACTATAAATAACTTACGCTAGAGAAATTAAAACACTATAAAAACCCTTAATACTAAAGATAACTATAAGTACTTTAACCAGCTAAAGAACGCAGCTACTAGAGTCTTGTTAGTCTAAGTAGCTAATATTAGTATGTTTAGTAAAGTAATATTAAGACGGATACTAACAATAGCAGAGAGCGGTATTTATAATATTTTAAAATATAATTAAGTCTTTTATAACTGTCTTTAAAGTAAAATCTTTTAAAAATCTCTTATTAAGTACTTTAAAAATTGTACTTAAGTAGGTGGGTTTAATTTCTAGCTTCTCTAGTAGAATCTCTACCTCTACCTATATTATAAAAAACGTATCTTAAAAAGAATTAAAAAACAAGGTTTTATTAAAGGTAACGTTATAAGTAACTATAACTCTTTTAAAAGCTAGTATTTAAATTTAGTAAAGATTATATATTTATAAAACGTATTTTATAAAATAACTAATATAAGCCCTTTTTATAACTTTAAAGTTTTATTTACTTATTCTAGTTTTATAGTTTTTAATAAAAATATAGGCCTTATAGCTATATACCTATATACTTTTAAAATAAAGTCTTAAGTCTTAAAACGGGTCAAAGGAAAGGTTTTTAGTATATTTATTATAATATTTTTAAAGTTATTTATTTATAACTAAGTTTAAAAACTTTTACCCTTAAGACTTATAAAAATAGCTATTATATAAAAGCACTATTACTAAAACTACTTTTACTTATAGTTTTAAAAGTAAATTAACTTTAAAAAGTATAGTAAAGCCTTTTTTAATAATTTCTTTTTTAATTTGTTCTTAAAAGCCTATAGGCTCTTGAATATTTATTAGTAGTATTTTAATATTAATACTATCCTCTTAAGTCCATTTTTAATAGCTTATTTTACTCTAAATAGTAATAATAGCTTATTTAATATTTTAATAGATTTTATAAATATAAAAACTATATTACTAATAAACCTATATTTTAAAAGGCTTAAAGTATAAGTATATATTATTATAGAACTTAAAAGTTAATATAAACCCCTAAGTAGTACTAAGGTATTTGTTTAATATAAGTAATAGCTATTAACTATTACTATAACCCCTAGGGTAGTCAAAAAAATCCCAGTATATTCTCTAAAAAGGCTTTGAATACTTATTTTTTGATGTTTTGTTTAAAAAAACTTTATAAGCTTTTATTTGTAAGTATACTTTATACTTAATTTATAGTAGCCCCTTAATTCTTACCCCCCTTATTGTATAAACTAGTTTTAAAAGTACTTTAAGGCCTACGTCACTAGTATAAAAATACTATATAGTAGTATCTATATTACAGTTCCCCCTAGGCTTTATTAAAAAACAAAAATAACAAGTTATAAATTAACTATTAAATGTAAAAGTTATTACTAGTATATTAGTATTACGTATAGGAATTATTAATAATAAATAAATATTAAGAGTTATATATTTAAAAAATACAATATTCTCTTTATATTCTAACTATTTTAAAACGTAACTAGCCTCTACCTTACTATAGTATAAAGTATAATCCTTACTATAGTACTAAATATTAGAGTTTTTTAAGAGTTTTTTTAAAATAATATTAATATAAAAACCTTTAATAAATATTATATTATATAGAGTAAAGTTAATATACTTTCTAGTAGCTTTAAGAAATATATTTTTTATAGTTTGGGTACTATAATTAATAATATATAAAGCTAAGTTACTATAGAAAATGTACTTTTATTTAGTTTATAGTATAAAGGATCCTTGATTAAAAAGGAATATTTTATTAACTGAGTAGGTACTACTACTAGTATTAAAGGTTATACTTATTAAGAATAAGTACTTTAAATCTACTATAGTTATATATATACTTAGGCTAGTATACTTTATAGTAAAGTATTTAAATAATAAATTAAAATAAAAGAACCTATTAAATTCCTCTAAGATAGGAGGGGGTTTAGTACTCTTAGCGGCTAAGGATCCTTTGTTAAAGCTTTTAGGGGAGTCCTTAAAAGGGTTTCCTTTAACTTAAACTTATATAAAAACTTTTTTATTACTTATTATTTATCCCTTTACTTTTAACGTATTCTATATATAGTTCTATTTACTAGAATTAAAAATCTTAATTTATATAGCTTTTAAAATATCTTTAGTTAAAGGTTATCCTTTTTTAGTAGTACTAATAAGTATAAATTTAACTTTATTATATTAGTATAGGGGCTATATATAAGTACTACTATATAGGTACTTCTTTTTTTTATTACTACTAAATCTAAAGCTAGAACTAAAGGTATTTAAGTTAAAGTATTTAGTAAATACAGTAAATATACTACTAAAAGCTTTTTAACTTAACTTCTATTTAATATTATTAAAGTACTATATAGTCCTAAATACTTTAGTAAATTATTTAAGTATTAAAGTTGTTTTACTAAGTACTTTAAACTTATAAATTTTATTTTATTATTATCTTACTTATCCTAGGTTAAAATAAACTCTAATAGTATCTAAGTATATTAAAAAGGCTATTATACCCTTTACTAAAGTAATATTATAAAAATAGTACTTATTATAAACTACTTCCTACTTAAACTACTATTTAATAATACTTATATTAAAAACGCCTTTATAAAAATATTATTATATTTAACTATAATAACTATATTACTTAAAGTTTTAATAGGTATAAAGCTAAACTAAAGGAGTTGAATTATACTTTATAAAAACACATCTTATTCCTTTAACTACTAATTATACTTTAAACTAAAAAAGTTATTTATAACTAATTTATTAATATAGTTTTAAACAAGCTAATAAGCAGTTTAAAGAATTAAGTTTAAAGTACTACTTATAGTATATTCTTTTAGGGCATCGTTCTAATCCACTTAAACATTAGCCTCTATAGCAGAAATTAGTAGTTTAATAAAAATAATAACTAAAAAGTTTATAACTTAATTCTCTTTTAAGTAGGCCTTATAAGCTACTTAATAACAGTTTTATTTTTACTTAAAAAACTATTTAATTATAAAAGAAAATAAAAAGGCCTTAGTAATATTAAAGTAATTAATATAACTATTAGGATCTATCTAGTACTAAATACCTTAACTCTTTATAAAGTACTTAAAGGCAGTATACTATTTAATTTATTTATTAAAACTCTTAAAAATAACTCTAATAGTATAATTAGTAAATATAGTTAAAGAAGTTATTAATAAATGTATTATTAAAGGAATTTAAGTATAAAAATAGATTTAAATAGTTTCTTTTATATATATAGTATTCTTAGAGGTGTTTTAGTTAAGTTAAAGCTAGGCTTATAATTATAGTAAAGCACGCGTATATATAAAGTTATATAAAATAAAAAAGCTTGCCTTATTAAGGTCTATAGTAGCTAAGGCTAGATAAATAAATACTAGATGCGGGCACTACGGCTTATATAAACATACTTATATAAGTATATCGCTGTATAAGGCTACGTTATAGCCACCCTACGCAACATCTACTCTATAGTATATTATACTAATATAAACTAACGTTACTTATTAAACTACTAAGTCCCTTATAGGGTTACTATTAAAGGTTTATTAACTAACGGGTCGTAATATTATAACTATAGTTTCTTTACTTAATAAGATATTAAAGTTCTATACTATCTTACTAGTTAATATAGTTAATAATCCTTTTAACTTTATAGTCTTATTCTAAGTTAACTTTAATATAGTTTATAGTATATATTCCCTTTAGTATAAGTTTAAGTAGTAAAATATAAAAGATTAGGTAATATTTTATAGTATTTAGTAGTATAAGTTTAAAGTTAACTTTTAAATGTTTTTTAATAATTTTAAAGGGTCTAAGTTTCTTATAGTTTAACTTATTACTTAGTTATTTAGTTTTAATATTTTATTATATAAGGTACGTACTATTTCTTTTTTTAAAGGATAGTCCCTTTATTTTTAAGGTATTAGTATATTTATATATATCTTATTTAACGAATTTTAAGTTATATTAAAGTTATTTATAATTTTTTTAATTTAGTTAATATTAGTAACTACTTTTACCACTATAGATTCTACTTATAGTTTTTTATAAGTAGTTAGTTTAAATTTATAGTTAAAGTAGAAAAGTAAGTACTATATACTTTCTTCTACTATATTATTATAAGCGAATTAAGCTATTAGTAATAGAATAACTTAATTATTTTATTAGTAGTTAATATAATATTTTAGGTATATTTTAAGAATTTAGTTAATATTTTTTATTTATATATTAGTCTAGGAGTAGAAGGTAGTAAATAGTTGTAGTTTAAATTTAAACTATAAAATTAAGGATTTCTAAGACTGTAAAGTAAACTGCGTTTTTTTATTAAATATAACATTTTTTAGTAGATTATACTAATTAAAAATATACTTATTAAAGATGTATACAAGCTCTTCTATAGTACTTACTTTAATTTATAAAATAAAATATATATACTTAGTTAGTTAGTTTACTATAACTAAAATATTATTAAACTATTTTTTAGTAAGTAGTTTCTTTCATTATAGTAACTTAATAATAAAATTAAGGGAAACTAATTATTATACTTTTTTAAGTACTAAGAGAGGTTAGATTTCTCTATAAGTTTATAGTATCCTAGTTTACTTTTATTATAAATTTTATAATTCTTAGTAGCTCTAGCTACTTATTTTTATATAACTCTATTACTATAATATTATTAAATACGTTTTTAGGTTTTAGTGACTCTTTAGTATCTATATACTTTAGTGCTATAAATTGTTTTAATTATTTTATTAGTTATTTATATAGGTGTACTGGTACTAATCTAATTAGTAATTATAAAGAGGTAAATAGCTAGTATAAGGTTTTTATTTAAATCTTTTTTTAGGATTATTTAAGTTTTATTTAAGACTATTAATTGTAAGTTTAATTATTTATTAAGAGTGTTTACTCTTTTATTTTCGGATCTTTTTCTATAAATAATATAAAAGCTAAATTCTAAAAAGATTTTTAATTATTTAATTTATTATTTATTAAGGTCTTTAAATATTATAAAGTATATAAGATTCTTATAATTTATATATACTATAACTTTATAATTAGTACTTTAAAAGTATAGTTTTTATTTTTTAAAGGCTTTAATAATAGCTATAAGTTCTTTATTATAAATTTAGTAGTTAAATTCTAGTCTACTAAGTTTTTTTAAGTAAAAGGTATACGGGTATAGGTGTCCTTCCTTGTTATGTTAACCGAGTTATCTACTAATAGCATAATTTAAAGCGTTAGTTTTTACTTTAAATAGTAGATTTAGGTTAGGTATTATAAGTACGGGTTTACTAAAGACCTAGTTTTTAATCTTTTAAAATACTGCTTTTTTTTTATTTATTTTAATAAGTATTCTTTTTAGTAAGATTTATAAGTATAGAAATGTTTTTTAAATATCTTTTAAGGAATTATTAGTAGAAATTAATAAATCCAAGGAATGATTAAATGTCTTTAATATTCTGTAGTATTAGCTAGTTTTTAACTATAGTAACTTTTTTATTTAATATTTTAATGATTTTGGGTGTGATAGTAAATTTAAGATAATTTACTTTTTAGGTATAAAACTTACTTTTTTCTAGTTTAATAAGGAGTTTAGTTTTTTAAAGCTTTTAAAGTACTTAATATACGTATTATTTGTGTTTTTTAAAGGCTTTTAAAAAAATAAGGATATTATTAAGATATATAATTATAAAGATATTAAGTTTCTTTTATAATATATAGTTAATTATATTCTGAAATGTAGTAAGGGCATTAGTAAGTCTAAAGGGTATAATAAGGTATTTAAAATATCCTTAATAAGAGTAAAATACAGTCTTTTACTTTTTTACTTTTTTAATTTTAATTAAGTTATAGACTTTTTTGAGGTTAAGAGCTATAAACTAGTTAGCTTTATAAAGTAGGTTTTATAATTTTAAAATAAGTAGTAATAAGTATTAGTTTTTAATAGTAATGTTATTAAGTTATTAGTAGTTAATATATAGTTATAGTTTACTATTCTTCTTTAGTATAAATAGAATTAGGTATTCTATAAGTAATGTTAATTTTTAAATATAGCCCTTAATTAAGTATTTGTCTATATACTTATTAAGTACTTTTATTTTTTATTAGTTTAACTAATAAACTCTATTAAATAATAGTATTTATTTCTCTTTAATAGGGATTTTATAATTAAAGGTACTATATTTTAGCAGGCCTGTTTTTAGTATTAGAGTAAATAGCTTTTTATATACTTTATACTCTTCTAGAATAAATAAAAGTCGATTTTTGTTAGGGATTAATTCTATAAAAGTATTACTTGCGTAATGTTAGTAGGAATACTTTATAGGTGTTATAGGCAGTAGTACTAGCACAAAGTGCTAGAACTAGTAGATCTTTTGGTTTTTATTAGCTTAATTAGTACTACCCTTAATAGCTTTATAATATTCTAGCACTTTATAAGTCTCCTAGTAATACAAAGGTTAAGGGTTTAATTCCCGCTCTAGTTATTTATATTAGGCTTATAAGGACTATTATATAATATATACGTAACGCTAATATAGTTACGTAATAGAGCCTTAGGGGTTTATAGTACCTATACTACCCTAATGTCCTAGGTATTACGGGGCGTAATACACTAAGGGGGGGAATAGTATAAAAGTATTACTTATATAATATTAGTAGAAATACCTTATAGGTGTTGTGGATAGTAGTACTAGTATAAAGTGCTAGAACTAGTAGATCTTTTGGTATTTATTAACTTAATTAGTACTACTCCTAATAGCTTTATAAATTCTTTATATATTATAGTAAAGTACTTTTTTTATAACAGCCTAGTAACTACTTCCTTAACCTTTAAGTAAGTAATAAACTATAATGTTATTATTAGCTTTTTTTAGTATTAAGGTTTATTTAAAGTTAGTAGTTAACTGTATTTTTTAGTAACTAAACTCTTTTTATAGTTTTAATAGAGGTAGCTAGCCTTTTAATTTATCTATAGGTTTTTTTTTATAGCTATAGTATTTTTAGAATAATGTTTTGTTGTTCTATATCTGTAATATTAAGGTGGTAGTATATTTTTTAGTTATAGTAGTTTAAAGTAAAGGGCATAGTTTTACTATTAACAATACCTCTACTATACTATACTTCTTTTCCTTTTATATTATTAAGTAAGTAAGGAATTTCTTTTATTTTATAGTATCTATAGTTTATTTATAATTTATAGCAATATAAAGTTGCTTTAAGTACTACTATTAATTAGGGCTTTAACCTATATTCTATTTACTATAATATTAAAGTAAAGGTGTTCTTTTTCTAAACTTGTTTTTATAATTAAGTATATAGATCTTGTCTTAGTTACTTATTATAATCCTTTTTTAGTAAGCGAGTCTAGTGTTTTAACTACTTTAGCTTTTATTTAGTATATATTCTATCTTTATTAAGGTACTTAACTACTCTTTCTTTTATAAAGGTGTCCTTAATACTAATAACTAGTAGTATAAAGCTAGTTCTTTTTTCTTTTTAAAGTTACTTCCTTTTAAGTATCTATACTTTAATAATATAATAAACTTAATATTAGTTAATATAGTATTTTTACTAGTCTATATTATTAGTATATAAGTACTTTATTAGGAAGTTTGGATTTAGTTTAAATACTACTTCTTTAGGTCCTTTATATTTTTAAATAATCTATATATTAAGTTTTTAGTTAAGGTAGATATTCTTATACAGGGCGTTCTTTCTTTTTAAAGAAAGAATTAGAAGTTAAGCTTCTTTATAAGGTATTCTTAATATTTATTGCTAAGACATTGTAACTAGAAAATATTGTAATATTTTTTATATAGGGGCTTTAGTTATTTATGGTTTTTTAGTATACTAGTAGGTAGTTATTTTTTAGTTTTCTAGATAGGGTTAGTTTTATAGAAAATGATTTATTACTTATTGTTATTTAGGGGGATATGTAGTAGGTGTTTGTGTTTTTTTTCTTTATTAGTAGTTTCTTTTTAGAGTTTAAGTACTAGGTGTTAAGTAAAGCCCCTTAAGTTACTTTATTTTAAGTATATTAATAAGTAATGTTATAAAGTTCGTTTAAATTATAGGGTATATTGTTTTTTAAGGTAATAGGGTTTAGCTGCACTTCCTCTGCTTCTCCTTTATTATTATAATAAAGTTATTTTAACTTTTTAATATCGCCACAGGTATTCATTCTTTCTACCCTTCTTATTACTAGTGTTTAGAGATATTCCCCGTAATCCTCCTCTAGTTCTATATCAGTAGTATATCTTAATTTAGTAATTATAGTGTTAAGTTATTTAATAATTTATTTATTATTATACTTAACTTCTTTATTATTAAGTACTTCTATAAGGCTGCGGCTACTATATTATAGGTTTATATTATTAAGTTACTCTTTTACTTTTTAAAATAGCTTTTAGTATAGTACTTAATAAAGAATAGTAAGTGTTTTTTTAAGTATATTTATAACGTTATAGCTAAAGTAGTTAGTGTTTTTAGGGTACTATCCTGCGTTCTTTTTACTATTCTAATAAATAGTATATTTATTACTATAGTATACTATCTATAATAATTTAGTATAGTCTTTCTTATAAATAGCGTTAACTTACTTACCTTTTAGTACTAGTTACTATTATTATTTTTTAATTTAGTAATAGTCCTTAACTATATATTTTAGTTTATTATAGTTATAGTACTTAAAGGTGCGTTCTTTATTAAGTTCTTATTATTTAATAGTACTAAAGTTTATAGAGTTTATATAGTATTTATAAGTAGTACTTTATTATTAATTATTTTATCCTTACTAGTTATTCTACTAGGGTTATTATCCTTAGTTATAGTACTAGAATTATCATAGCTACTATTAGTATTTCTTACTTAAGTTAGCACCTAGTTATTATTCTTCTTTTTTATAGTGTTTTTTTTAAAAGTAGTTATTAATTTTAATTATAAACTTAGTATATTAAAGGAAATCTTTAAAATAATTAATCTTAATAAGTTTATTTTTAACTTTATCCTTTAAGCCTTAGTAGAATATAGTAAATCCTAAATTCCTTAGTAAAATTTAGTTATATACTAATATATTAAAATTTAGTAGTATAGTAAGTAGTAG
This sequence comes from Colletotrichum brevisporum, assembly GCA_030770045.1. Lineage (NCBI taxonomy): Eukaryota > Fungi > Ascomycota > Sordariomycetes > Glomerellales > Glomerellaceae > Colletotrichum > Colletotrichum brevisporum. The sequence continues at coordinate 1,340,399 of JAUGSI010000002.1, forward strand.
ACTTAGTCTATTAAAGTACTACAAGGTCGCACTTAGCTTATTATTTTTAGTTAAGGTTCTAGAATAGAGTCTAAAGGGCGTATTTAAATCCTTTAAAGGTTAAAAAAATATCCTTAACTTTAGTAGTATAGTTATTTAAAATTTTAGCTTTAAAAAACTATTCCTAGAAAAGTTTAATTTATTAAAGGGCGTACTTATAAAGGAACATAGTAGTATAAATAATGCATTTAGTATTATTCTTAAAGTTACTATAATAGAAGTTTTAATAGGTTTTAACCTAAATTAAGGATCCTTTAAGCGTTCTAGAGGTTTTATTATAGGTAATAAATAAGTTAAGTTTAAGTTTTTTATATATATTATAAATAAGTGTTTTAATAATATTAGTGGCTATATAAAGAGTTTTATTTTAGTTTTTAACCTTTTAAGTACGCTTATTAGTTTATTAAACGGCCTATTAAAGTTTTCTTATAGTAGTAGAGTTTTTATTAAAAAGCTTTTAAAGCTGTTTAATATCCTAGTAGGCTTATTTAAGTTATTTATTAGTATTATTATCACTAAATTCTTTTTTATTATCCTTTATATATTATTTTTTTAAGTTCTAAATAAAGTTATAAACCTACATACTAAACAATTTAAATAAAGTAAGAGTATTTTTAGTAGTTCTAAAGAAAGATATTATAGAATACTATTTATTAGTATTAAAGGTTAACTTATTAAATAAAAGTTATTAAAATATTATAATTAGCTTTTTAATAATAAAGTTTATATTAATAAAAACTAAAGTTTAATACTAATAATAGTACTAGTTTCTACTAAAGGGATTCTAGGGTTTAAAATACTTAAATAATTAGTTTAAGTATTTAATAAAAGGGTTATAGTAGTTACTACTAAAGGGCTAAAAGTATTTAAAAATTAATATAAAGATAATAGTTAAAGAACTATAAAAAGAAGGACTTAAGGGTACTTAAGTCCTATTTATATATAAATCCCGTTTTTATAAATATATCCCTTTATTTTTAAAACTAATATTAAGTATATTAGTTTATTACTATAAACTACCCTTAGTATTATTAGTCCTATCCTAAGACTACTTATTATATATTAATTCTATTTATTATTATATAACTTATATCCTAGTTCTTCTACTCTATAGTATATTATACTAATATAAGTTAATATTACTTATTTAACTACTAAGCTCTTTACGGGGTCACTATTAGAGGTTTGTTAACTAACGAGTTGTAATAATACTCTATACTAGCTATTAAGGGCTTAGGCGCTAGATCTTTTACTACTATAAAGTAGCCCTTAGTTACTAGCTCTTATAGTTAGCTAAAATCCACTCCTATAGCACTTAGAGTAGTAGGCTTAAATCTACGTAATATCATAATAAACATCTCCTAATTACTACTTCTAAATATAATATTCCCCTTTTCTATACTATTCTCTCTTTTATACACTATATATACTTATTAACTTAAACTATTGAGTTTTAAACTTAAGCCTTCTAGAGCTTTATTTATTATCACTTAGACATGAATTATAGTTATTTAAAAAGAAACGAGTGTAGTTTATTTGTAGTTATTGTATTTTAAAAGTTATCGAAGAGCAACGGAGCTTTTCGTTGAGAAAAGAAGAGAGCATTAAGAGTCCATAGCCAATAAGGCTTCGTAGCAAAACATGAACATTGTGTCTAGCAGAAAAAGAGAACAAAACAGTAGTTAAATAAGGGAAAAAGCCGGTAAACGTCGTGGCCGACACCGGCTCATGACCTCCGAATATAGAAGTTCTCGGTTGCGACGAGTTGTTGGGCTGATGCTTCAATCAATCAACTGATCGTAACGGTGCCTCCGAATAGAGAGTTTTCCAGACACTGGATAACCGAGTTGCCGTTGGTAACACCTGATGTCGTACAGGCGAGGGCGGCGCCGGCGGCAAAAGGCCCCAAGGCGGCGACACACAGAGGCAAGTCAGTCACCAGCGCGACGGGGCCTGCGTTCTGAAGGTTGAGACAGGCCTGCGGCAATGTCGTGATGCAGGTCGAACTCAGAGCACTTGTAAGGCAGTTAACGATGCTTGTACCAGTGGTGGAAAAGCCAATGGCGCTCGTCGTGAGACAGACGGCGGCATTGCCGACGGCGAACGGACCGAGGGCGAGAAGACAGGCCGGTACGGCTGGGATGAGGGCAAGGCCGTTGATTCCTCCAAGTTGTGAGCAGGGGGAGGGAACAGTGGCACAGGCCTGCCCCCCTGCGGGAGGGGCGGTCGGTGCGGGACAGAGGGCGGGGTCAGTGACCGTGGTGACCGGGGGCCGCAAGCCGAAGGAAACTTCCAGGCATTCGAAGACACTCTCCCCTTGGGTGATGATAGAAATGGCTCCGGTTGCGAGACAGGTTGCGGCCCTGCCTACGCCGAATGGACCCAGGGCAAGGGTACACAGTGGGATATCGGCAATGAGGCTGAGACCGTTGGTGTTTCTGAGGTTCTGGCAGGCCGTTGGAAGGGATGTCGGACAAGCGTTCCGAAGGTTCGTCCTAAGACAGTTCGTGATGGTCGCTCCACGGGTGCTGAATGAGATGGCTGACGTTAAGAGACAGGAAGCAACCGGGCCGATAGAAAAGGGGCCTAGCGCCAAAGCACACAACGGAACGGCGGGGACAAGCAGTAGACCGTTGGTGTTCTCCAAGTTTGCACAGGCTAAAGGCAGAGTAATATCGCAAGACCCAGCAGGCAATGCTGTGCCAGTGATGACGCATCCTTGGGTGGTTGCCGGAATCACCGGACCTGGGGTGGTGGGAGAGGGTGGCAGGACTATAGGGGAGGTGTTAATCGGTGGCTCGGGTATGATCGATGAGCTGCTGACGGGTAGAACAGAGACTCCAACAGAAGACAAAGAGGCTAGCTCAGGTATAATTAATAAGCTACTAACGGGTAGAACAAAGACTCCAACGGAAGACAAAGAGGCTAGCTCGGGTATGATTAATAAGCTACTAACGGGTGGAACAGAGACTCTAACGGAAGACAAAGAGGCTAACTTAGGTATAATTAATAAGCTACTAACGGGTAGAATAGAGACTCCGATAGAAGACAAAAAGGCCGGCTTGGGTATAATTGATAAGCTACTAACGGGTAGAATAGAGACTCTAACGGAAAATAAAAAGGCTAGCTTAGGTATAATTAATAAGCTACTAACGGGTAGAATAGAGACTTTAATAAAAAATAAAGAGGCTAGCTTAGGTATAATTAATAAGCTACTAATAAGTAGAACAGAGACTCTAATAGAAGACAAAGAGGCCGGCTTAGGTATAATTAATAAGCTGCTAACGGGTAGAATAGAGACTTTAATAGAAAATAAAAAGGCCGGTTCGACTATTAATAAGCTGCTAATGGGTGGAATAGAGACTCCGACGGAAGACGAAGAGGCCGGCTTGGGTATAATTAATAAGCTACTAACGGGTGGAATAGAGACTCTAATGGAAAATAAAGAGGCTAGCTTAAGTATAATTAATAAGCTACTAACGGGTAGAATAGAGACTCTAATAGAAGATAAAAAGGCCAGCTTAGGTATAATTAATAAGCTACTAATAGGTAGAATAGAGACTCTAATAAAAGACAAAAAGGCTGGTTTAACTATTAACAAGCTACTAATGGGTGGAACAAAGACTTTAATGGAAGATGAAGAGGCCGGCTTGGGTATAATTAATAAGCTACTAACGGGTAGAATAAAAACTCTAATGGAAGACGAAGAGGCTAGTTTAACTATTGATAAGCTACTAATAGGCGGAACAGAGACTCCAACGGAAGACAAAGAGGCCGGTTCAACTATTAACGAGCTACTAGTAGGCGGGATAGAGACTCCGATAGAAGACGAAGAGGCCGGTTCGACTATCAACAAGCTACTAACAGGCGGGACAGAGACTCTAACGGAAGACGAAGAGGCCGGTTTAACTATTGACGAGCTACTAGCAGGCGGGATAGAGACTCCGACGGAAGACAAAGAGGCCGGTTCGACTATCAACAAGCTACTAATAGGCGGGACAGAGACTCCGACGGAAGACAAAGAGGCCGGTTCAACTATCGACAAGCTACTAGCAGGCGGGATAGAGACTCCAACGGAAGACAAAGAGGCCGGTTCGACTATCGACGAGCTACTAACAGGCGGGACAGAGACTCCAACGGAAGACGAAGAGGCCGGTTCGACTATCGACAAGCTACTAACAAGCGGGACAGAGACTCCGATAGAAGACGTAGAGGCCGGTAGCTCGACAGTGGCCGGCAGCGACGTAGGATTTAGTATGATGACGGTGCCAATGACATCAGTCCCAGATGGTTGAAGTGTTACAGTAGAAGTAACGAGGCCACTGTATCCACTGGTGATCGTCGTGTACTGGACGGATGGCGACGAAGAAGGTATCACTCCTCCGGCGGTGGTGGGCTCCAGGACGATGACGGTTCCTACGGTGTCGGTTCCAGAGGGCTGCAACGTAGTGGTGGACGTCACCAGGCCGGTGTATCTGCTCGTGATGGTTGTATACTGCACGGGTGATGGTGAGGGCGAAGACGTAGGCTGGAGCACAATCACAGTTCCGACGGTATCGGTACCGGATGGCTGCAATGTCGTCGTGGAGACTACAAGGCCAGGATATCCGCTCGTCAAGGTGGTGTACTGAACAGAAATCACGGCGGCCGAACTCGTCGGACTCGGCACGACAGTCTCGGCGGCGGAGCCTGTGGAAGAAGTCACACTCGCGAGCCCTGAAGTGGTAGCAGCCGGGATGAAGATAATCTGTGTACCGACTGTTCCGGATCCCGCTGGCGCCAAGGTGACGGTGAAGGGGCCGCTGCCGGCACCCGGAGCCGTGAGGGTGATGAAGGGGCCGGTGAAGCTCGGGGGCGGGACCGGGCTGGCGGACATGACCGGGACAAAGACGATCTGGGTACCGACCGTGTCAGTGCCAGTCGGCAGGACAGTCAGGGTGCTAGAGTCAGTGCCGGTTGCAGGGGCCGTGACAGTCACGAAGGGCCCGGTGAAGGGGGGGACGGAAGCCGGCGTGCCAGTCACGACAGGGGCGAAGATGATCTCGGTACCCACCGTCCCAGTACCCGTCGGCAGGATGGTCAGAGTGCTGGATGCGGTTCCGGTTGCCGGAGCAGTGATAGTGACGAAGGGCCCAGTGAACGTAGGGCCAGGGACAGGAATAGATGTCGCGGGTGGGACGAAAACGATCTGTGTCCCAGTGGAGTCGCCTTCTGCTGGGTCCAGAGTCACAGTGCTGATATCTGTACCAGTAGCAGGCGCTGAAATAGTCACATAGGGTCCGGCGAAGAACCGGAGAGGGCCGAAAACAATCTGCGTGCCGATCGTCTGAGTTCCGGTTGGTGCCAAAGTCAAGGTGCTGAAGCCGGTGCCGGTACCTGTGCCAGGAGCTGTGATGGTGACGTACGGCCCGGTGAATGGTGTAACCGAGGGGACTATGATAGTTCCGGTGGCGCTAGGGAGGAAGACAATCTCGGTGCCGAAGATGTCTGTTCCGGAGGGAGGCAGAGTAAGAGTACTAAAGCCGGTAGCAGTACCAGGAGCCGAGATGGTCACATACGGCCCGGTGAAGGGTCTAACGGAGGGCGGAAGCTCGGAGGCCGTGGGACTGGGAACGAAAACGATCTGAGTACCAACTGCCCCGGTTCCGGCGGGCGGCAGAGTTAAAGTGCTGGATCCTGTGCCGGTCCAGAAGCCCCCGGCGAGGGTGGTGTATGGCCCGGTGAATACCAGAGGAGCGCCGGTCGTTGGAACCGCCGTGTTGGTAGGGAAGGGCAAGAAGACGAGCTGGGTTCCGGTGGCATCGCTTCCGAATGGCGGCACATTGAGCGTGCTTGCGGAGGCACCGGTCCAGAAGCCTGCTGTGACAGTGGTGTATGGCCCCGTAAATGGCCCAGGAGCACCAGTAGCAGTGCCGGTCACCACGGGCGTGAAGATGATCTGGGTCCCGGTCTGGTCCGTTCCGCCAGGCGCAAGACTGAGGGTGCTGAAGCCGGTGCCGGTCCATGCCCCCCCGGTGATGGTCGTGTAAGGACCCGTGAATAGTGCCGGAGCAGCGGTGGCCGTAGCGGTGACCACGGGCGTAAAGATGATCTGTGTCCCAGTCTGGTCCGTCCCGCTGGGAGGAAGTGTGAGAGTACTCAAGCCGGTGCCGGTCCATGCCCCCCCGGTAATAGTTGTATAAGGACCTGTGAACGGCTGGGGGGTAATTGTTGTTGCGATGGGTGCGGGAGAGAAAACGACTTGAGTACCAGTCTGGTCCGAGCCACTCGGAGGAAGAGTGAGGGTGCTGAAGCCGGCCCCGGTCCAAGTGCCGCCACCAATAGTTGTGTACGGTCCAGTGAAGGCAGAAGGGGGAGGCACCCCGGTCGTCGGGTTAAGGATGAGCTGGGTTCCCGTCTGGTCCGTTCCCTGAGGCGGGACATTGATGGTCGTCGGTATAGCTCCTGTCCATACCCCCGTGATGGTATTGAAGGGACCAGTAAAGGCAGGGGTAGGGGCAGGAGTTGTGATAGGAGACGCAGGGTTCAAGATCAGCTGAGTTCCAGTAGCGTCCCCGACCTTGGGGGCGACTTCGACTGTCGTCGGTACAGTTCCTGTCCAGACGCCAGTGACCGTGGTGAAAGGACCAGCAAATCTGACAACCGGCCTCAGAATCAGCCGAGTCCCGGCCCCGCTCGTCCCTTGCGGCGCGACATCGACTGTTGTGGGAAATGTGCCGGTCCACACGCCCGTAACGGTGTTGAAAGGACCCGTAAACGACGGTGCCGAGGAGATAGTAGGAGACGGGTTAAGGATGAGTCTCGTTCCAGTCTGATCTGTTCCCTGAGGAGCGACGTCGACTGTCGTGGGGACTGTGCCTGTCCAGACTCCGGTGGCTGTATTGAACGGACCAGAGAAAGACGGCGGTGCGGAGACTCCAGGTGTGGGGACGAGCACAAGCCTTGTCCCAGTCTGGTCTGTTCCCTGGGGCGGAATTGCAATAGTCGTTGGAACTGAGCCGGTCCAGAAACCAGTGGTAGTACTGTACGGCCCCGTAAAGGTGCTTGTAGCCGTGGCAGCAGGAGTGAGGACAAGTTGAGTTCCAGTTTGTCCAGCACCCTGAGGAGGGATGGTAATGGTAGTTGGAACCAGTCCAGTCCAGGCACCACCGGTAACAACGGCATAGGGGCCAGTGAAAGTATCAGCCGTTTGACCAGCCGGAGTAAGAACAAGCCGAGTCCCAGTCTGGTCAGTCCCAGCGGGAGGAACGTCAACAGTTGTAGGGACCAGACCAGTCCAGGCGCCACCAGTGACTGTCGTGAACGGTCCGGCGAAACCGGCACGAGCAGGGGTGAGAATAAGCCGTGTCCCGGTCTGGTCAGCCCCAGCGGGAGGAACGTCAACAGTTGTAGGGACCAGACCAGTCCAGGCGCCACCAGTGACTGTCGTGAATGGTCCAGCGAAACCGGCTCGACCGGCAGGTGTGAGAATAAGCCGTGTCCCGGTCTGGCCAGACCCAGCGGGAGGGACATCAATAGTTGTAGGGACTAATCCAGTCCAGGCGCCGCCGGTGGTAGTAACGAAAGGCCCAATGAATGTGTTCCCGGGTTGGCCGACCGGGGTGAGAACCAGTTGGGTCCCGGTCCGATCCGTGCCTCGGGGAGGGACCGCGATGGTGGTCGTGACAAGGCCGGTCCAAGCTCCCGTGAGGGTGGCAAAGGGGCCGTTGAACACTGATGCTGTGGCCGCCGGGTTGAGAACCAATGCAGTCCCGCTGGGGTCCGATCCGGAGGGCGGAAAGAAAACAGTAGTCGGCAGTGCTCCGGTCCAAACGCCGGTTACGGTGTTGAAAGGACCCGTGAAAGCCGGGAGGCCCGGGCGGCTGGTCACCGCCGGCGCGAGAACGATCGCGGTGCCGCTGGTGTCTGAGCCCGCGGGGGGGAGATACACGGTAGATGCCTGCTGTCCGGTCCCGGGTACTGTCAGACTGACGTACGGGCCTGTGAACGGCTGTCTCGTGACAGCGGGATCGAAGATGATGCGCGTGCCTGTGCGGTCGGAGCCGCTGGGGGGGAAGGCTAGAGTCGACCTCGCCGTTCCAGTTCCGGGTGCCGTGATGGTTGTGAAGGGACCCGGAAAGGGGTTGGCATCTCCCGTCGGCGTGAGCGTAGGCTCAGGCTCAAGGACGACGACGGTTCCGGTACGGTCCGAGCCGGAAGGGGGCAATGTCACCGTTGCCCTCGCGGCGCCGCGTCTAGAAGCCGTGACTGTGGTGAAGGGGCCACCAAAGACGGTCGGGGGGGCTGCTGGATCGGCTACAATGACGGTGCCAGTAGGGTCACTGCCGGAGGGGGACAGTGTTAACGTCGTCTTCGCGGACCCAACCCCGGGAGCCGTAATGGTTGTGAAGGGGCCGGCAAAGGGCGTGGTAGCAGGCGCGCCTCCAAAGACGATGACGGTACCAGTCCGGTCTGTACCAGAGGGCGGGAAAGTCAGAGTCGAAAGCGTTGTACCTGACCCGAGGGCTCCAGCAGCAGTGAGGGTAGTGAAGGGACCGCTGAACGGAGTGAGAGCAGCCGTGGGGTCCACGATGACCACGGTACCGACACGATCCGTCCCGGAAGGAGGGAAGGTCAGCGTCGTTCTGGCAGTGGCAGACCCAGAGCCCCCCGGAGCCGTGATGGTTGTAAAAGGCCCAGCGAAAGGCAGGCCGATGGCTGTGGGAGTCAGGACCACTATCGTGCCAGTCATCTCAAGCCCGGTCGGCGCAAGAGTTAAGCTGGTCAAGCCGGCACCGGTCCATGACCCTCCGGTGATGGTGGTGAACGGACCCGTGAAGGTATTGGTTGGCAGTGAGCCGCTGGAAGCCACGGGTGTGTAGACCACACATGTTCCGGTAGCACCATGTCCCTGGCCTGGCAGAGTGAAGGTCTTGGGCTCGACACAGTGGCAGGCTCCGGCGGTTATGGTCTTGTAGGGCGGTGGGAACCAGGGTCCGTACGTCTCCGCAGGCGTACACACAATCTTGGAGGCGGTCGGGTTGCTGCCTTGCGGGGGGACGAGGATGGTGGACGACTCGGAGCCAGGGGGCAACTCGGCGTAGACGGTGGTGCATGGTCCATTGTACGCCGTGTCGGAGTTGCTGCGAAAGCTCGTGTCAGTGGGATTGGTGAGAGTGCCAGCACAGGCTGGAGGAGAGGTAGATTCTTACACTGGGGATGTGTACGTGACTGTCTGGGTAGACAAGAAGTCCGAAACCAGTAGAGTGGGCGCGTTGCTGACGGTCACGACTGTGCCAGCGATGGTCAAGACGGTGTTGGAGCATATGGAAGCGTTGAGGTGGAGGGGAACATGTTCGACCATGACAAGCGGTTGGACGGATGTGGGATCTGCCCCAGGGATGTGACATTCAGGGCTCGAGAGCCCTGGCCACGGCAGGAGTGACAACGCTCCCAGAGAGATGACTGAAGCAGAAGGACGCATTTTGGCCAAGATGCAACTAGATTCAATAACCGTGAAAAGAAGTAGCTTTAGGAACAAGCGAGTGTGGATGACGGGATGAATGAGTGACTGGTGTCGAGTCTGGTGCGTATGATCGATTCATCGGCGGTTCTTTGCGTCACTTTATAGCGGTCATGAACTCATCTAGGGATGACACTTCGCCGAGATGCAACATCTCCCGTCGCTCAACAGAATGGCCGATCATTGCAGAGGTCCGCATAGCCTCGTTGCTTGCCGAAATGCCTCAGGTCGGTGGCGTCTGCCCCAACGACGCCTGCCCAGGAACGCAACAAGACGTGTTCGCATAACTTCACGACGTGAGAATATCAAATCCAATTCCACTTGGCATGAATGTAATGGAGATTGAAAGTCAGGAATCCTCAAGGGAAGGACGTGGTCACGCCTCGACGTGACGCGGGAGGGTGGTGGTGGAAGGCTACGAGTGTCAGCAGATGTTGCCTCCAGCACGGAATAAGTCAGGATATGGAACCTGGCAGAGGTAAGACAGAAGCTTCGGCTTTTCGCTTCCAAGGGCATGCAGGGATCGATTGGAGTATGCTTTTGGTCGAGGGTGGTTGGTGCCGAGTTGCATGAGATTCATGGCTGCCGATTCCGTGCACCAACAAGACCTGGTCTCGGTCCTTTGATCGTCTAGACTCGCTCAGTACGGCGAGATAGGAATGAGAGGGTTGACCTATGGCTGTAAACGGCCGGGGCCGGCTCGCGATATGCTGGCTGTCGCCCGTCGAGACCAAGAAGCCTCTCCAACGCATAGGTACTTTCGGGCGACTTGGAAAGGGGGCTCTTGAGCGACAAAACAGATCGTCGAAAGGGGGACGAAAATTCCTCCCGTCGTTTGCAATCTAAAGACTCGTTCTTGGAAAGGATTTGTCCCGATGATATGGTTCCAGCCCTCGCCTAGAGCCTCGTCTAGACGCCATCGTTCCCAACAAAAACAACAAAAACAACAACAACGACGACGACGACGACGACGACAGCTAAATTACGGTGACAAGCTTGTCTGACTCCCAAATGAAGACGCGCTGCTTCCATACCGTGATGCCCCCGGAAGCAGTAGGATCGAAGCGCTCACCGTGATGAGTCTAGTGTCGGCGTGGGAAGTGTCCATATAAAAGCAGTGATGTTCTCGGTGCTTGATAATAGCGTCTTCTCTTCACTCACCGTCTAACCTCATCGAATTCCCGACCTTCCTTATCAAACTCCAAACCGCCTTCATCATGAAGTCCATCACATTCGTTCTTCTTCTTAAGGTCGCCCTGGCCGCACCTCACGTGGGTCGCAGCCAAAACGATTGCGAGGCCACAGTCACTCTCTCACCCATCACCAACACGATCCTCCTCCCAGCCCAAACTATTACGCTCCAGGGCGGGCTCGAGCCTGTTGACGGCTGCAAGATCCCTTTTGTAGCAGCGGCACCCACGAACGGTCCCGCCAATCACCCTGCCGCAATGCCAGGTCCTCCTATCGGTAGCCCCTCGAGTGCCTTTGAGCTCACCAACACACCGCTTCCTCAGCCGACCGACGATGGTCTTGCGAGCGATGGCCAGCTTCCCCTTGAACCGGAGGCTACCCATGACAAGCCCGAGGGTGTTGCCCCTCTAAGTGCGAGCGGGCCGGGGGCTTCTGCGCCGGCTGACAGGGGCGGTAGCATTGAGAACAGCAACGGCAAAGGCAACGAGGGGGGGCCACCCTCTTCATCTGGACACCCTACTACTGCTGGAGGTCCGAGTCCGACTCGGGGAAACACGCTTGCTGGCAGCACCATTCCTCCCAGTGACAACTCTCCTGCTGGAAGCACGCCCCCCCCCCGCAAAGACCCTGCAGCCCTGTCTCCAGGTGGTAACCATCCTCCCGCCAGCGACACCCCTTCGCTTGGGAACGGTGCCGTCCCTGGTGGTAACGATGCCCCTGGTGGTAACGATGCCCCTGGTGGTGGTGGTGTTGACCATGTCACTCCTTCGGACAGTCCTTCGCTCGCCCCGGGATCTGTCGACCAGCCTGCTGAGAAACCGTCCACAAGTGTTGTCACGACCTCGGGGAGTGTGGCACAACGCGACAACGTACGCCTCGGATTCACCGAGATCTTGATTGGTCTTGTGGCGCTGTGGATCACCGGCCGTCTAAACTAATCTACTAATTATCCAGCCCTTTTCTCTTCTTCCTGTCGGAAAAGGAACAGAAGCAATTTGGCAAATGCCGGTTGGGGGGGGGGGTGGGGGGGGAGCGGAGACGAAGGGAAGGGAAGGGAGCAGGAGTGAGAGCGAAATCCTTGTCGGGTTGAGCAACGTTGACTACCTGGTTCGCTCAACCCGCTCGACGAAGGGCTCACACATGGGTCAAGGTGATTTCTTTCTACTTCATGGGCGTGTGCTTTCCTAAGTTGCTCTGCCAAGGCATGAACACAGCCTCGGACAAGTCATGTCGCAGAACCTGCAGTACATTGCATGTTCTTATCTATTTCAATACTATACCGCGCCGCATCCATGCACATGCACGTTTCTCCACCACTACGAAAATTGACACCATGTCTGTCCCCTACCCCGCCCGAGTTCGAATTTCTGCCCACGCTAGCTAGATTAGATCGCCAAGCATCCTAGCAGTATTATCTCCACTCGTTAGTCCCATAAGAGAGGGGAAGAGAGAGGGAGGCAACTACGCTTAACTTACTTAACCGCTGCCTGTGTATTATATACTCTAGACCGTACCTAGACAGGCTCGAACTATTAGTAACAAATAACGGACTATAGGTTAAATTATACGTTTTAAAACTCTAAAATACTAAACATATATATACTGCGTAGAAGACTAATACTTGGTTGTATCTAAATGTGAAGTGTACCTATAGAGTGGTACACTCGTTTACATAAAATGCACGGGCAATGTATGTAGCTGCACCGCGCTTACAAAGACACTAGTAATCACCTTACGAAATAGGTCTCCAACCCTAGCCACAGGGACATCACTCAAAATGTTATTACAATCTACTGGCTGAATAATCTTCCTTGTGAAAAGGTACCTTAGTATCGCAGCTTAAACCCGGTCGGGCCTATAGAGTTGCAGTAAGGAAGCCAGTGTCCCCGGAGACGAACGCATACCTCTGGCGCCATAGACAGGTCTAATGGATGAGCTGGACTTACCACTATAAAGCTATAAACGTAGAACGAAAGACGATGGCTTTTTGTGACTGCGCCCTACCTATGTGTGTGATACATTAACTTCACGACAGCAGCCATTGACGACGGCCTCAGCCACGTTCTGTGGGGGAGGGAGATTTGCTATAGATGGATTGCTACCAGCCTTGCCGCCCTTCATTCTTGGCGTGTTTTGGTGTCCAATAAATCGACGTAGGTTCCTAGCCGAACCTGAGTTGTAGATCAAGCGGCGTGGATTGTCTCGCTCATCCCCTGTGTTTGCAGTGAGTAGGTAGTACAATGCTGACCCGGACTTTCTCGCGCCTTATTCAGCAAAATTGAGATACAATTGACTGATCAGAAGAGACTCGGCCACCCAATGCTACTACTTGTCTTCCAGCCCTGACCCTGGCCATATCGGCCCTACTAGCATAGGTGGGCGGGGAAGAGCAAGGGGACTTTTGGTCCGCGGAAACGGGCTGGACCAATCCAAGTAGAAGCAAGGGTGCCCGAGGGAGGGGGGGAGGCTTGGCCTGTTCGTCAAGAGCGCACAGGAACTCAGCAAGGAGCGCGCCTCTTCACCGTGTTATAGGAGGAACACTCTGACTGGCCACCAGCAGAACCCGACGACGAATCGATCTTCACTCGCGTCAGCTCTAGCAATCTCTGCATTGCGAACTTAATGGCTCTAAGATTCCGGCTGAAGAAAGAGCAGTCTATATGCCCTTCTGTCCGTACCTAGACTTAGAAGGAGGCGCTAGGTATACTATAGTATTAAAAACAGTAGTGTCTCTCTACTTACGCTCATACTAACTATAGCGACTCTATATCTACTATTACTAACTACTAGGTCTTTATATAAGTTTATTTCTTACTTAAATATAATAGTAGTTATTATAGGAGGGTAGTAGAGATTTTTATTATAAAGGAATGTATTTTTATACTACTTAGAAGTAGTTTATTATAGCTAGCCTTTTAATAGTAAGGTTTGTATTAATAAAAACTAAGGTTTAACGCTAATAATAGTACTACTCGTTACTAAAGGGATTCTAGAGGTTTAAAGTACTTAAGTAATTAGTTTAAGTATTTAATAAAAGAGTTATAGTAGTTACTACTAAAGGGCTAAAAGTATTTAAAGATTAATATAAAATTAATAGTTAAAGAACTATAAAAGATAAAACTTAAGGGTACTTAAGTCCTAACTATATATATATATTTCTTTAAATTACTTCTTTAGTTTTTTAATTTATAATCTTAAATTAAAATAGTATCTTTATAACTCTAGGTATTAAATTAGTTAGAATTAGTAGTAAGCCTAACTAATCTAACTTTAGTATGTATATGGTTTGTATTGTTCTATAAGCTTGCTTATATTACAAAGTAGAAATTCACTAAGTAGTAGGCTTTTCACCTCTTCAGTATATAGTTCTTTTATTCTATATTAAGTATTATACTAATATACACTATTATTATTTATTTAACTACTAAGCCCCCAATAGAGTTACTATTAAAAGTCTATTAACTAATAGGTTATAATATAGTTAATACTATATCTTATAACTAGCCTTTTAATAGTAAGGTTTATATTAATAGAAGTTAAAGTTAATACTAATAATAGTATTAAGTTTACTAAAGGGATTTTAAGAGTTTAAAGTACTTAAGTAATTAAGTTAAGTATTTTAATAAAAGGGTTATAGTAGTTATTACTAAAGAACTAAAAGTATTTAAAAATTAATATAGGGTTAATAGTTAAAGAACTATAAAAAGTAGAACTTAAGGGTACTCAAGTTATATTTATATATAGATTCTATTTTTTATAAATATATTTCTTTATTTAAAGAACTAATATTATATTATAACTTATTAAGTAATAAACCTTTAATAGTAACTCTATAGAGGGCTTAGTAGTTAAATAAATAATATTAGTTTTAATTGGTATAATATACTATAGAATACAAAAACTAAAAAATAGATTATATAATAATGAGTAGAACTAATATATAATAAGTAGTTTTAGAATAGAGCTAATAATACTAAAAGTAGTTTATAATAATAGACTAATATATTAGTATTAATTATAAAATAAAGGAATATATTTATAAAAGATAAAATTTATATATAAATAAAACTTAAGTACTTTTAAGTTTTACTTTTTATAATTCTTTAACTATTAACTTTATATCTTTTTTTTAATACTTTAAGCTTTTTAATAGTAATTACTATAACCTTTTTATTAAATACTTAAACTAATTACTTAAGTACTTTAACTTTAGAATTTCTTTAATAACTATTTATACTATTTTTAGTATTAAACTTTAGTTTCTATTAATATAAATTTTATTATTAAAAAACTAGTTATAATATTTTAATAGCTTTTATTTAGTAAATTATTAATAAATAGTATTTTATAATATTTTTCCTTAAAACTACTTGTGGGTAATCTACGGCGGCCACGGGCGCAGCCTTATATCCACGGGCTGCGTGGCTGCACTAGCCACTACTACCCAGCACGGACCTGGATTAATAGATATTCTAGGGGTTACGTAACTAGTACGTAACCTCCCCTAGTATCGATTTTAATATTACTACTAACTAGCTAGCTAAATAAACTAATTTATCTAACTTTAACTTTAGTAACTAACCTCTATAGTGGCCCGTTACTACTAAAAGGGATCCCTATAATACTACCCTTTTAATACTAATTAGTAGTTAACTTATATAATTAATTACTCTATAACTACAAATTAACTATAATTATACAAAAAAAAAGCTAGTAAAGTGTTATTCTAAGTTAAGCTCGTTCTACTTTTAATACAATATTATAGTGAGATTGTTACTTTAAATTAAGCCTTTTCCTACTTCTAAAATAAAAAAGCTATACTAAAAAAACGCGTCCTTTTCTACTCTCCTTTTTAAAAATAATATACTATATATTAAGAATTCCCCTAAATCCTAAAAGATATAACAACTAAATTAATATCTAGTAACCCTTCTTTTAACCTTAAATAAATCCCCGCCTTTTTTAGGTTAAGAGAAGTTTTTCTATAGAAAAGTAAAACATCTCGTTCGTTTATTAATTACCCCGCTATAAAAAATCTTTATTAAGATATTATATAAATAGATATTACTAAAAACAGAAGTACTACTTAGTAATAATATCTTATAGCTCTTAGCGCCTATTTAAGTAACTATTATAGTTCTTAAGCTTTTTTTTTATTTTTTATAATAAAATTAAACTCCTAGAGTAACTTTAAGTTAAAAAGTATTAAGTATCTTAAGTATTATAAAAATCACTACTAACTTTAGAGTTTAAAAAAAAATTTTTAGTTTATTAGATCCCCTTATTTATTATTATCCCTAAAATATTCACTATAGATAGTAATAAATAATAAACAAAAACCCTTAAAGTTATTATAAAGTCTTTTTAAATTTTTCTTTATACCCTTAGAGAAAAATACTTATTTAGAATTACTTTTTAACGCACTCTTAAACTTACTAAAAAAACCGTATATAACTATATAGTATAGTTATATTTACTTTAAAGAATAGATCCCTAGTAGTTTTTATACTATACTTAGTTTAAACTAGTAAGTAAAAGTATCTATAAAGGACCTAGCTTCTAGCTAACCTTTTAGTATTTATTAAAGGATTTTAAAAGTATAAAACGGAACTATTTATAGTACTTAGTATTTATTTCCTTTCCCTATAATAAATAACGGCTATCTAATAAAAAAAAGGAATACTAAAATAACTACTTTATTAATCTTTCTAAGTATCTCTTATTAAGTCTTAAAATACTATTTTTAATATTAAAGTATTATTATCCTTTATCTATTATTTATGTTTTTTTAAGTAGTGTTTTATACGGACATTTTAGTAAGTTATTCTAAAAAAAATATATTATAGCTATGCATTTTTAAGTAGTATAATTAAATAGAAGTATCTAATAGGGTATATCTAGTAAGTTTAACCCCCTTTAGCTCTACTAAGTAGTCTTAAGTAGAGCTTAGTAGGGTATACGTACTTTAATACTTCTACTTACCTACTCTTCCAGTAATAACAACAATACTATTACTAATAGGCGGTGATATCAAAACAAACCTTCACTTATACAAACCTTTAGCCGGATCACGCGTAGGGCCTGACAAGCCCTAGTAGCGTTCACGATTAAACAAAAAGGCACTACTACTGCGAGTAAGGCCTTTATCAATTCCTCCTATCTTTCATACACTTACACACAACAACCCTTAAAACTAAAAGCACCCTAATAAGTAAACCACCTACTACAATATCTAATAAAAGGTTACCTACCCTAAGCCCTTATAACTAAAATAACAACTATTATATAACTTTATAGTTATTAACTAGCTATAAGAGTAGTAATAAGTACCTTATAGTTAAGGGGGTTAATAAAATTAACTTAATCTATAACTAGCGCGTATTTTCTAATAAAGAGAAAAAGAAGCTTACTATTACTATAATTTACTACTATTAGACTACTAATAATAGACTTAATATAAATATAATAATTCTTAAATTATAGAACAAAACCCTTTTAGGTATTCTATAGTCTAAAGTTAACTATAAATACTTTAACTAGTTAAAGGACGTAGTTACTAAATCTATAGCGCTCTAAGTAGCTACTAATATTAGTATATTTAGTAAAGCAATATCTAGGGGGATGCTGATGATAGTAGGGAGCGGCTGGACTAGCCGTAGCTATGCAGCCTGTAATAATAGTGCGTTAGTTATAGAGGGATACAATAGCCAAGGGAAGTAACGGGATAGTTTAGATTAGATTTAATAGGTTTAGAGGGACGGTCTACTAGGAAGGCGTTAGTGGTTTTAGTAGTGTTAATAGTGTAATTAGTAGTTTACAAAATTAATTAAAAACACCTATTACTTCGAATCCGTAGAAGCTGCGTTATAGTAGGTGAATTCGAGTGCCGTTAACTAATAACAAAAAAGATTAACGAGGTGGGTGGCTAGATGGCTACTAGGAGGGGTGACATTTCCTAGAGCACGTGGCCCGTGGGCCGTTAGTCACCCTGGAGGGGGTATCCCTTATTTATTATTAGTATCTATTACTATTAATATATTCTTATAGTAATAATAACTTTAAAATAACTAATAACCCTCTTAAAGTACCCCTAGGTTTACTCTTAAGTAACTCTATTATAAAAGTAAAAGAAATCTTACTTAGTAAAGTTACTAACTTTATTAAAAAAAGTAACTAAAGATACTAACTTTTATTTAACTTAGTAATAGCTATAAAACCTAAAAGAATTAATACCTATATTATATATAACTTTATTTAATATATATAGTTTAACCTATAAAAATAAAAACTATTTTTTATATACTAAAATAACTTTATAGAATAAATAAAAAATACTTTAAAGTTAGTAGTAGTAGACGTTAGTAGTAGTAGACGTCCATCTTAATCTCTATAATTACTTATATTATAATAGTATTTATATAGAGATTACTAAAAAGACAAACGTCTTTACTTAACTTATGTCGCGCAGGGTAGCTATAACGTAGCCTTATATAGCGACTTACTTATATAAGTATACCTATATAAGCTATAGTACCCGCATTTAGTATTTATCTATCTAGCCTTAGCCACTATAAACCTTAATAAAGTAAGCTTTTTTATTCTATATAACTTTATATATACACATACTTTACTATAGGTATAAGCCTAGCTCTAACTTAACTAAAATACCTCTAAAAATACTATATATATAAAAGAAACTACTTAAATCTATTTTTATACCTAAATTCTTTTAATAATATATTTAATAATAACCTCTCTAACTATATTTACTAATTATACTATTAAACTTATTTTTAAACGTTTTAATAAATAAATTAAATAGTACACTGCCCTTAAGTACTTTATAAGGAGCTAAAGTATTTAGTACTAAATAGATTCTGATAGTTCTATTAACTACTTTAATATTACTAAGGCCTCTTTTTTTTTTATAATTAAATAGTTCTTTAAGTAAGAATAAAACTATTATTAAGTAGCTTATAAGGCTTAATTAAAAAAGAATTAAGCTATAAACCCTTCAGTTACTATCCCTAATAAACTACTAACTTCTACTATAAAAGCTAATATTTAAGTAAATTAGAATAATACCTTAAAAGAATATACTACGAGTAGTACTTTCAACGTAACTCTTTAGACCGCCTACTAGCTTATTTAAAACTATATTAATAAATTAGTTATAAATAACCTTTTTAGTTTAAGGTGTAATTAGTAGTTACAGGAAGGAGATATGTTTTTATAAAGTATAATTTAATTCCTTTAGTTTAGCTTTGTGTTTACTAAGACCTTTATTGATATAGTTACTATAGCTGAATATAATAATGTCCTTATAAAAGCGTTTTTAAATATAAGTATTACTAAATAGTAGTTTAAATAAAAAGCGGCTTATAATAAGTACTATCTCTATAATATTACTCTAGTAGAAGGTATAATAGCTTTTTTAGTATACTTAAACACTATTAAAGCCCGTTTTAACTTAGAATAGGTAAAATAATAATAAAATAAAATCTATAAGTTTAAGGTACTGAGTAAAACGACTTTAATATTTAAATAACTTACTAAAGTATTTAGGACTATATAGTACTTTAAAAATATTAAATATAAATTAAATTAAAAAATCTTTAGTGGTATATTTACTATACTTACTAAATACTTTATTTTAAATACTTCTAGTTCTAGCTCTAGATTTAATAGTAATACAAAAAAGTACTTATATAGTAGCACCTATATATAGCCCCTATACTAATATAATAAAGTTAAATTTATACTTACTAGTACTACTAAAAAAGAATAACCTCTAACTAGGGACGTTTTAAAGACTATATAAATTAAGATTTTTAACTTTAGTAAGTAGAACTATATATAGATTATATTAAAGGGAAAGAGATAAATAATAAGTAATAAAGAAGCTTTTATATAGATTTAAGTTAAAGGAAACCCTCTTAAGGACTCCCCTAAGAGCTCTAATAGAGCATCCTTAGCTACTAAGAGTACTAGACCCCCTTTTATTCTAAAGAAATTTAATAAGTTCCTTTATTTTCACTTATTATTTAAATACTTTACTATAGAGTATACTAGCCTAAGTATATATATAACTATAGTAGATTTAGAGTACCTATTCTTAGTAAGTATAGCCTTTAATACTAGTAGTAATACCTACTTAGTTAATAAGATGTTCCTCTTTAATAAAGGATCCTTTATACTATAAACTAAATAGAAATACGTTTTTTATAGTAACTTAGCCTTATATATTATTAACTATAGCACCCAAACTATAAAGAATATATTTCTTAGGGCTATTAAGAAGTATATTAACTTTACCTTATATAGTATAATGTTTATTAAAGGTTTTTATATTAATATTATTTTAGAGGGACTTTTAAGGAACTCTGATATTTAGTACTATAGCAAGGACTGTATTTTATACTATAGCAAGGTAGAGGCTAGTTATATTCTAAAATTGTTAGAACGTAAGGAGAATATTATATTCTTTAAATATATAACCCTTAATATCTATTTATTATTAATAATCCCTATAAGTAATACTAATATACTAGTAATAACCTTTATATCTAATACTTTACTTATAATATATTACTTTTATTCTTTAATAAAGTTTAGGGGGGACTATGATACGGATACTACTATATAGTATTTTTATACTAATTACTTAAGCCCTAAAGTATTTTTAAAACTAGTTTATATAATAAAGGGAGTAAGGATTAAGAAGCTACTACGAATTAAGTATAAAGTATACTTATAAATAAGAGCTTATAAGGTTATTTTAAGAAGAATATTAAATACTAAGTCTTTAAGGCCTTTTTAGAGAATATACTAGGATTTTTTTAACTACTCTAGGGGTTATAGTGATAGTTAATAGCTATTACTTATATTAAATAAATACTCTAGCGCTATTTAAGGGTTTATATTAACTTTTAAGTTCTATAATAATATATACTTATACTTTAAGCTTTTTAAAATATAGATTTCATAATAATATAGTTTTTATACTTATAAAATTTATCAAAATATTAAATAAACTATTATTACTATTTAGGGTAAAATAGATTATTAAAAATAGATTTAAAAGGACGGTATTAATATTAAGATACTACTAGTAAATACTAAGGAGCCTATGGGCTTTTAAGAACGGATTAGAAAAGAAATTATTAAAAAAGGCTTTACTATACTTTTTAAAGTTAATTTACTTCTAAAACTATAGGTAAAAGTAGTTTTAGTAGTAGTATTCTTATATAATAACTATCCCTATAAGTCTTAGGAGTAAAAGTCTTTAAATTTAGTTATAAATAAATAGCTTTAAAAATATTACAATAAATACACTAAAGACCTCTCTTTTAACCCGTTTTAAGACCTAAGACTTTACCTTAAAAGTATATAGGTATATAGCTATAAGGCTTATATCTTTACTAGAAGCTATAAGGTTAGAATAAGTAGATAGGACTTTAAGGTTATAGAGAGGGCTTATATTAACTATTTTATAAAATATATTTTATAAATGTAAACTTTTTACTAGATTTAAATACTAGTCTTTAAAAGAGTTATAGTTACTTATAATATTACCTTTAATAAAACCTTATTTTTTAACCCCTTTTAAAATATATTTTTTATAATATAGATAGCGGTAGAGATTCTATTAAAAGAGCTAGAAATTAAACCCACCTACCTAAGTATAATTCTTAAAGTACTTAGTAAAAGACTTTTAGAAGATTTTACTCTAAAAACAGCTATAAAAGACCTAACTACGTCCTAAGATATTATAAATAAGAGTAAACTATGAAAAACAGAGGTTCTTTATAGCTTTTTATTTCTAAAACTATACTAAAACTATTAAGTATATTAAGTACTACTATAGAAGTTACTAGGGTTATAGAATAAAGACTAAAATACAGGATAGTTTATAAAAACCTATAGGGAATATAGTAACCTTAAACAATACTATATAGTATACTAATAATTTAAATACCTTTTTACTTAGTAGTAGTAACTATATAAATACAAAAGATAGCCTATAACCCGTACAAAAGACAGAATATAGAAGGATTAGTTTAATACTTAACTTACTAGTAGTAACAGAAGTGAAGGTATTAAAGTAAAGTTATACCTATAAAGTTTATAGACTAGCTATATAAAGGAATAAGTAACTTTAAGGTACTTAGAGTAATATGTATATAAAAAATTTGTTATTAAGTAATTTTAGAAAGAACATAAATATATATATTTTTTTTAATTAACTTATAAATGCTTTACTTACTATTTTATAATAAAATAAATAAATAAAGTCTATTTATTAAAGCTATTTAGGTAAGCTTTTTTATTTACTTTTATACTAAATATATATAAAGTAATACGTAAAAGTGACTTAGGATATACTATAATATATACTACTATTACAGGAGCTGTTTAAAAATAAGAACCCTAAATAGTTATTATACCTATAAAAATTAGAAATAAGAACAAGGAACTTTAATATTATAAGTTAACTTTATTAAACCCTTTAGTAAAGTAAAAAAATATTTACTACTTAATTCTAGAGTTCTAAAAGCTTTAAAAAGAGGCGGCTTATAAAGAGCTCTATAAGTTCCTTAAAAAAGGAACTTAAAAGGTAATAGACTGTATTAAAGCCCGTTTAAGACCCCTTTTTTTAAAATAAGTATTTATATATAAGTTTAATAAAGATAATTTTTTTTAAGTTTTACTATCTGGGTACTATTGAGTAGCTAGCTAGGTACTCCCTACTTTTCTTGGCCAATTACGTTAATAGGATCCCTCTATACTATACCTACGTAATTTCTTCTATTGCGTACTGCGCAGCAAAAAAAACCTTTTTATTATAACTACTACAACGCCATTACTATAATGGATTTCGCCCACAACAAAGGCGCGCCGCCTGCGCCTTAGTATAAAGCTATTCCTAACTCTCTAAAAGGCAGTATTAATAGTATACTAATAGTAATAGTTTAAGAACTCTAAAATCACCTTAATAAAATATATACTCGTTCTAATAGTTTTATAATTATTTATAGATAGGGTAGTAACTCCTACTTTAGTAAGTATACTAAGTTTTACTTTAAATATAATACTAATACTATACGTTAGACTAAAGGAGTTAGTTTTTATAAAACTACAATAAGTAAGTAAAGCTGCCCCTAGTATGGACTAACTACTGCTTGTGCTAGTAATAATTAGTACTAGACTTAAGTTATTAAATATAAAAAGTATAACTATAGCCCGTCTCTTAACCTATTAGTCTATCCTATCTACTATAAACTTACTAATATATAACGTAACTTTATTAAATTCCTCTTTTATTATAAAGCTATTAAGCCTTATAAAGTTAGCTTTATTATACATAACTAGACTAGTAGTAATGCGTTTTTTGCGTAAAAGGATATTAATAATATAAAATAAAAAGTACGTTATAAGGACCTTAGTAGTTAAATACTTATATAGGTATTATTTATCCGTATCTAGTCCTAGGGCCTTAAATATTGTATTAAGTAGTTTACTACGGACCCTAACGTACTTAAGGGACTATTATAAACTTACTTATAGTATAAAAAAATATAGGTATACTTTTTAAAAGTCCTTAGTATTAATAATATATACTAAACTAACTAATATAAAATACCCTTTTTTTAAGTTACTAGTACTACTAATATTAAGTTGTTATATAACTACGCGTTTGGCTTTATTTATACTAAGTATAGTAAGGGCTATAAGTAGTTAATTAAGAGCTTTAATTTAATTTATAAAGAGATTAGTGTTATAGTACTGTACATAGCTATTACTAACTTTAAGAATACCCTCTGTTCTACTCTTATTACTACAATCCCTAGTATTTAACTTTAACTCTATATTTATTATATTAATACTAACGTTAACTCTAATACTAAGTATAAGTAATAAGGCACTAGTAGCCCGGCTAATAATAAGTTTAAGGTTAACTAGGATAAAAAAGCCACTAAGGCCACCGCTAAGGCTAAAAAGGCGGTCCAGGTCCGGCTCCTTACTAAGCTCTATAATCTAACTATTACTGGCTTAAATAAACTAGCCTGGGTTAATAAAACCTTCTTATTAAGCCACCTTAACAACTTAAAAGTTAAGTATAGCCTTAATAGCTTTATATAGCTTTAGGTTTATATTATCTATACTAATACTATTAATAACTTTAATACTACCCTTAATTAACTTTAAAAAGAGTTTAAGGATAAGAGTAATGTTTTAAGTTATATTAGCTATACCTACTTACTTATTAAAGAGTAGTAAGTGTAGTACTTTATTATAGAGTATTAAAACTATAGTATATATACTAACTCTTTTATAGAAATATTTTATAAAAACCTTAAGTCTTATATTATTTATAGTACTATAAATATCCTTAGTATAACTAATATAGTTAAAGAGATACTTAAGAATAAAGAAAGGGACTATATCGTTTACTGTATTATACAGAAGGTAAGGGTTTATTAGGAGTACTTTTAGTAGGAGTATTAATTTAGAAATACGCTTAAATAAGTAGAATACTATAGTTTTAATTTTATAGTATATTAGTACTGTATTACTTTAACTATAATAACTTTAAAGGCTAATAAAAACCTAGAAGACCTAGGACTTTATAGTAGTCGCTTTACCTACTAGTTTAAGCTCCCTTATCCTTACTAAATCCTTAAGATTATAAGAATAAAAGGCCTTATAGTTACTAAGTATAAATACTACTTATATTAATAGCTAATCTAACTACTAGATATAAATAACGCATTACTAAAAATCTATAACTTAGAGCTTATTAAAACTCTTTATAGCTGCCTTTATAAATCAGCCTTAGCAGCAGCTACTTGTAACACAGCCTTATCGTTAGCTATACCCTTTAGTAGTGCCGTAATACCCTTAAGCCAGCCTAAGTAGCTTAAAAAGCCTAAAAAAGTAAAGAATCTAGTACTATAGCCTATTAAAGTAAGTATTTATCGTAACTAGTTATATTTTAAGTACAGTTCTAATAACAAGCTTTTATAATAGCTTTAGTTAACTTAAGAATATATTGTAGTAAGTAGAAGTAGTAATAAAGAAGTACTAGTGCTAAAGAGAGCCTAATATAGTGCTTAAAAGGCTAGAGGCGGCTTAGAGCCACTAGTATCTACAGCACTAACTACGCTGCACTAGGATTAATTAATTTAGGGGTAAAAGGGGTTATAATTAACTAGAGAGCTTGTTGTACTAAAAAAAGGCTATAACTACAATAAAAATATAATTAAATTAAATATTAAGTAATTATATAATATACCGTTTTCTAGTGTCTTTAATCCTACTAACTTAATTAGCCGAGAAAAGTAGGGAGTACCCGGCTAGCCACTTAACAGTACCTAGATAGTAAAACTCTTTTTTTTAAAGTATAAAGTATATATCTATATTTATAGTAGTTAATAGCTAGTTAATAAACTCTAAAAGACTTATATAATAACGTTTACTTTAAGGTCTTTTAAAACTATAATAGTAGTAGTAGTATGATTTAATCTAAAAGTTATATAATTTAACGTTATTAATACCTTTTTAATATAAATATAGACCTAAATAAGATACTAGTTATTTATAAGTTTTTAAAAGGCTTTAAAAAAATAGAAAGTGTATTAAGTTTAAAAAGGCCCTTTATGGACTTTAGGATATACTACTATTTTAGTATAAGAAGCTGTTAAGTATTTTAGAGAGTATAGAACTAATATTAAGTCTTAAGGAGCTGTGCTTTTTTTTTTATAATAAGAAGGTTTATGTTATGTTTTACGTTAATAATATTTTAGTTTTTAACTACTATAATAATAATATAGTAGTTTAAAATATTATTTATAAAATAAAAGGGGAAGTTAAGTTAAAGGATTAGGGCCCGGTTGCTTAGTACTTTAGTATTAGAGTTATTAGAGACTAGGAGGCTTAGAAGATTTTTTTAGTATATAATATATATATTAAGAGGGTTACTAAACAATTTAATTTAATAATAAAACTAGTACTAGTTAGTTTAATCTTTAATGGATTTATAAAGAATAAAGGCTAAGTTAAAAAGTACAAAATATAAGAGTTTTAAAAAAAGATTAGTTTAATATTATACTTACTTATAACTATTTAGCTACAAGTAGCTATAGTAGTATTTATTTTTTATTAATATCTTATAAACCTTTTATAAAAATATTTAAAGGCTATAAATTAAGTAAAACATTACTTCTATTAGATTTTTGCGTATATTTTTCTATATATAAAGCTACGCCCTTAGGGCCATTAACGCGTTTTTCGCCTTAATAGTACTATAGGCCTTTAAACCCCTAAATACAGCTACAGCCTTTAGAACTAATAAAACGTTGCTTTAAAACAGCTATTAACCGCCTTAAATACTAAAATCTATCTATATATTATAGTATACTAGTAGCTTTAAACTATATAATTTAATATACCTCCCTAATAAGGGCCTTTTAAGGACTTTATTAAATTTAATTATAAATAAAATTATATACTAGCTATACTCTAACTACTCTATAATTACTTTTATATAGCTTACTTTTTTAGAGCTATAATCCCTTTAAAGTCCTTATTTTAGGTAGTTTTATTATTCTTATTAAACCTTTATCCCTATACTAAAAAAAGTAATACTATTTTTAAAGTACTTAAAAGTTATAATCCCTTTAATTTATTCTTTATTAGTAAAGTTAAGGCCCTTAAAACGTTTACTCTAAAACTTTATATTATAAAGTACTTAGAGTTGAACTGTTTAATTTATAATATTAAGTTACTTAAAAAAGAGTTTAAAATAAGTACTAATAAGTAGCTTTATAAATCTATCTACTATTAACTATACTATAAGCTAATATTTAACTTAAATACGCCCTTTTTATACCTTTTAATACAACTAATAATTATAAATATTAACGTAGTAAAGCTTTATATATAGTTAAACTATCTCTTTATTAATAAAGTAAATTATTTATTAATTATTATATTAAATATATATACTTAATATAGTAGTATTAAAAGCAGAAGTAGCACTAAAGGTCTTTTTCCTAAAGTCTATATAAAGTACTATTCTTAAATAACTTATAAAGATAGCTTCTTTAGCTACTTAAAAAAGAATAAAAAGCTTAACTTTAGTTATTAACGTAGTTATAGTATTCTATTTATTAATTTATTAACTAATAAGGCTACTAAAAAGCTTAATTATAAACACTTAAAAGCTCTTATAGTCTAGTATATTATTAGTAAAGCTAGTATTTAAAGTTATTACTAAACTATTATTAGGACCGCCTTCTTTATAGCTAAATTTAAAGTAAAAAGCGCACTTTATAAAGAAGTATTTAATAGTTTATTCTGTCTCTTTAAAGTATTTAGAACTAGAGTTATAGTTAAAGTATATAAAACAGCTTACTATAAAAGCTATATTTAACCTTATTATAATTACTCTATATATAATTAAACTAATATTACTTTAGTAATAGTTAGTATTTATATATAAAGTAAAGCCTTTATAAAAAAGTAGCTTAAGTAATTAAATTAAAAATTTATTTAATTATTTAATACACAGGCCTTACGTTTTTAAGTACTTAATTACTTTATTAGTATAAACAAACTATAAAAGCCAAAGATACTTTATAGTATAGTTATAAATAACTTTAATTCTTAAAAACTAGTATAAGTCCTTACTACCCTTAAAAAAGCATTACTTTTAAAGTATTTTTATAAGTAAAAGGGCCTTTTTATAGTATTTAAAGAGGAAGTATAGAATATAGTTATTTATATAAATAAAGAAGATAATATAACTATATATCTAATAGTAACTCTTACTTACTATATACTCTAGCCTAAGCTCTTTTAAACTAGCTTTTAAATAGTATTATAAAAAAAATAAAACGTAGTATAGACTATAAAGTACTTTATTAAACTTAAAAGTATACCTAGGCTTTTAATACCTAAAAGATATTTATATATAAATATCTTTATTAAATAAAACTTATATAAATATATTTACTATATTATATTATAAAAACTCAAAATTAAAGTAGTTTATAATAACTATAAGCGTTTAAAATAATATACTAGTAAGTATTAAAGTATAAGTATCTTACTTATTTTTTAGTTATTAGTTACTATATATAATAAAGTGCACTTTAATTTTAAGGAGTCTTTTATACCTATTTAACTTATATATATATACTTAATAGTATTTAAGGATTTTAAAGCTATTAGTAATACTTTTAAGAACTTTGTTTTAAAAATTAGTTTTATAGTAGCTTTATAAATAGTTTACTTTAACTACTTATATTAAAATTATATAAAAGTAAACTAATACTTTTAAATAAAATATAAATAGAGGCTAAAGCTTTTACTAGGGAGTACTAGGAGTAGAATCTTTAGTTTATAGTTAGTATAGTAATTTATACTTACTTAATAAAGTTTAAGTACCTATAACCTCTTTTTATAACTAAATTTTACTATTAGAGTATTTAATATCCGCGTTTTAAAATACCTTTATAGTATATTAAATACTAGGGGTCCCCTTTAACGGGTTATAAGTAACTAAATAGTTAGTCTAAAAGTAGCTTTATTATAAAGTATCTTAAAATAATAATAAAGTACTAACTAAAAAGGTAGTTTTATAAAATATTTATTTACTTTAGAGTATATAAGCTACTAGGGCGGCTTAGTTTATAGATTTAGTTATAAATATAGACTAGTAAGGGTTTAAAAAAAAGGTTTTTATTTATTAACTTAACTATAATCTACCTTTCTAAGTACTAGTTTTTTTTAATTAGTACTTAAAAAAATAAAACGGGTAAGTTAAAAGGGGTAGGTAGGAGTTTAAAGTAAGTAGAGGAGTATTTATAGTTATAGGGTTTATTATTATTAAGAGTAATATTATTTAAGTTAAGTTTATTAGAAAAGTTATTAGGGGAGTCTTTAAAAGGGGATACTTTATTGTTTTTTTTACTATATAAAAAGGAGTAAAGCTATACTTAAAAGTTAATTTTACTAGTTAAAATAAAGCTTTTTTAAATCTATTTAGTGATAACTTAAAAGTTAAGGTTATTATAATTACTAGTAAGTAAATCTAGGTTACTATTATAGTACTCCTTTTTATTAAATATAATATTATAAGTAGTAATAATCTTTTTAACTATAAAGTTCTATATTTAATATTAATTTATAAATATATAATTAATAAAGAAGTCTATAAAAGTATAGCTATAAAGGTAGTTAAAATACTTCTTTTTAAGTTATATAGTAGCTATAAGGGTATATACTTTATAACTATAGAATCTCAAGTATATAAGGCTTAGTTTAATAGTTTTATTACTATAAAGCTATTAGTAAAGTACTTTATATAGGGTCTTTTAACTAAGGGCTACTTAAAGTATATAGTTATAAAGGTAGGTAACTACTCTATAGATATTAAACTATACTTTATAGGGTAGTTTACTACCTTTATACATCGTTTAAGCCTTTATTTTAATTATAATACTAACGCGCTTAGTACTACTATTTTAATTCTAAGTATATAGGGCTAAGGGCATAATGCGTTTACTACGCCTCTAGAGGTCGTTTATAAAATAGTAGTATTTTTTAATTTCTCTATTATACTTAAATATAAGTATCTTAATATTATACTAAACCTTTAAGAGTAAAATAAACTTCTTAAAGACCTTAGTAAGTATCTTAATACTATAGTTATATAAATAGTAGTTTTATAAGTACTAAGAAACGTAGTTAGTAAATACTAATACAAATATAAACCTACTATAACCCTTACTATATAAATAGAAGTTAAATATAATATACTTACTAGAGCGGGCGTATATATTACTCTTACGCAGCTTATAGTTAATAATCTACTTTACTTTACTAATACTATAAGTATTATAGCTTAAAAGTACTTTCTTTAGTACTACTTAAAAGGTAATAGAAATCTAAATACTATAAACTAATAAAAAGAAGCATTAGAGTGGTTTAGGGCTAGAGTAACTAAGCTACTAGTACTATATCTCTTTAAAGCCTTTTAGAGATTTTTATTTTTATTAAGAGTACTTTATTTAATAGTATAAAGTATATATATACTAAATAGCTTATATAGACCCCTTATATATAAGCGTCTTATTAAAAAGCTTATTATACTCTAATACTTTTTAACTATATATATTTTTAATTAAGCTAAAAGGAGAGTAGTTAGATTTATAAAATATAAAGCACTACTTAAGGCACTTATCCTACTAGTACTTATACTTATAAAGTTAGTTATAAAAAACAAAATTAATTACTATAAACATATACAATATAATATTATATAAGTATAAACTAAATTATTTACTATTAACTAATATAATATATATACTTATATCTCTATATCCTTTAATTATTAAGAGCTTAGAGCTAGCCTATAAGTAGTTACTTATACTAGTAGCTTAAAGGTTACTAAACCGTTATTTATTTTTAAAAATATAAATAAACGCACTAGAGTTAAGGAAGTAGGAGTCCCTAAGAGGGTATAGTAGTAAGCCCTTAGATTAAGTAGCCTAAAATACTACTAATAACTACTTAAAGTTTTTAATATAGTAACTATATAGTTACTAACTTTAAATCTCTTTAACGTACTAAATTAACTATTTATTATTTACAAGGTTTCTTTTAGCTCTTTTATAGTAGTAATTAAGCAGCTTTTAACTATTATATACACACTCTAAAAAATATAAAAATAGTTCTTAAAGTAGTAATATATAAAGTAAGCTAAGTAAAAAAGGACTAACAGAGTAAAAAAAGCTAAAAATACTAATAATACTTTACTCTATAATTTCTTTAAATTAATATTATTATACTTATTACTACTAAAGTACTTAAAAAAGCTATAAAAAAGTACTTTATTAATAGTAAAAGTACCTTATATACTTTTCCTATATCCTATAAACTCTAATATTTATTTAATTATAGTTATTATTTTAGTAATAGGTTTATTAAGACTGTAATTATTCTAGTTATTACTAATTATTATATAATAACTCTTAGCTTAAAATTAAAGTAGTAAGTAGTTAAAAGAATAAAGTAATTTATAAATTTATAAATCTCCTTTATAAACTACTTTAAGCCTAATAGTATAGTTTTTATATATATTATTAACCTATATTATAAACTATTTAACTATAGTAACTCTTATTATAAACTACTTATTATAGGGTATAGTAAAGTAGTTAGTATAAAGCTAGTTAGTATATTAATAATATATACTTTTTATAAGTTTAAAGTATTTATAAAGGTTTTAAATATAAGGATCTAGTATAGAGCTGAGTATTTAGTGTACCTTTAGCGAAAGTAAAGATAATATTAGATTATATAGCTTAGAGCCGCTAGTATACTATAATATATAGGTAGATTTCGGCGTTTAAGGTGGCTAATAGCCGCTCTAGAGTAACGTTTCACTAGCTCTAAAGGCCGTAGCTATATTTAGGGGGTTTAAAGGCCTATAGCGCTATTAAAGTAAAAAACGCGTTAATAGCCCTTAAAGTATAGCTTTATATACATATAAATATATACAAAATCTAATAATTAAAAGTCTTATTCTACTACCCCCTTTACTATATATAACTAATTATTTTTAAACTACTTTATTAAATATAAACATTACTATAAACGTCCTTTTAACCCCTTAAAAAACTATTTTTAATAACCTAACTATTTAGTACTTATAGCTCTACGACTTTTAAGTACTTATAAATACCCTTAACGCGTAAAAAGCTCTTAACTTAACCTCTATAGATCTAGAGCCCTTTATTAGTAATACCCTACTCTAAGAGCTATACTTTAGTAACTACTTAAAGTTTATTACTTACTATAGCTTTAAGCTAAAAGCCTTTTACTTTTAAACTATAGAATTTAAAGTAAATAAACTTACTATAAACCCTTTTTCTTAAGTACTTCTAAAAAAGAACCTCCTACTCCTATTTAGAGTAGTAAACTACTACTATACTAAGATAATAGTTAACTTCTTTAAAAAGGCCCTTAAGTACTATATTAATTTTTTATTTCTATACTATACTATAAAAGTAATATACTAAAAATAAAAAAAAGCTAAAAATACTATTATTTTTTAAATATAAAGTACTATTATTAAAAAGCTTAAGATTTAGTACTACTTAAGTACTTTAGAGCTAGTAATTTAAATTTAAAACCTTTATAAATACTTTAAACTTATAAAAAGTATATACCACTAGCGTACTAATTAGTTATATATTAACTATTTTACTATACTTTATAATAAGTAGCTTATAATAAAAGCCGTTATAGTAGAATAATTTATAACGTAGGTTAATAATATATATAAAAGCTATACTATTAGACTTAAAGTAGCTTATAAAAGAGACTTATAGATTTATAAGCTACTTTGTTCCTTTAACTACTTACTACTTTAATTTTAGGCTAAGAGTTATTATATAATAATAGGTAATAGTTAGGACGATTATAGTTTTAATAAGGCTATTACTAAAATAACTACTATAATTAAATAAATACTAGAGTCTATAGGACGTAGAAAAAGTATACAAAGCGCCTTTATTATTAATAAAGTAACTCTTTATAGTCCTTTTAAGTACTTTAGTAGCTATAAATATAATAATACTAACTTAAAAAAATTATAAAGTAAAGTTTTATTAGTATCTCCCACTCCTTTTACTTTATTAGCCCCTTTTTACTTAGTATACTCTATATACTACTACTTTAAAAATTACTTTTATACTTTTTTAAAGCGCGTATATAACAAGTAAAAGTTACTTAACTACTACTATAAAAAAGTTAAAAAAAACTTTATAAATAATAAATAATTAATTTAGTATATTAAAAAGATTTAAAGTTAATAACTATATAGTTACTATATAGAAAGTATTAAGTATTTACTTATAGTATTTTAAACTACTTAATATAAAGACCTATCGCTATATCCCCTTAGGGACTCCTATCTTTTTAACTCTAGTATATTTATTTATATTTTTAAAAATAAATAATAGTTTAGTAACTTTTAAGTAGTTAGTATAAGTAATTACTTATAAATTAGCTTTAAGTCCTTTATAATTAAAGGATATAGAAATATAAGTATATACATTATATTAATTAATAGTAAACGATTTAGTTTATACTTATATAATGTTGTGTTATATATATTTATAGTAATTAACTTTATTTTTTATAACTAATTCTATAAGTACAAATACTAGTAGAATAAGTGTTTTAAGTAGTGCTTTATACTATATAAATTTAATTACTTTTCTTTTAGTTTTATTAAAACTATATATAGTTAAAAGGTATTAAAGTATAATAAGCTTTTTAATAAGGTGCTTATATATAAAGACTTTATATAGACTATTTAGTATATACATACTCTGTACTATTAAATAAAGTACTTTTTATTAGTCTATTAAAAAGAACTAAAAATAAAAGTAAAAAGAGACAAAAGGCAGAGTTGAACATACAGCCTCTAGCTCTAATAAGCTAGACTCTAAACTGCTAGGTCAACTACCAATAGTGGAATAAACCACTCTAAATGTCTCTTATTAACCCCTTTAGGGTGCTCGTGGCTAACTACAACCCTCGTGGCCGACTACAGCGCCCGTGGCCAACCACAGTAAATACAGCCAACCACACACAGGGCCTAGAGCCACTTAGTTAAACTGTACGTAACGTACTAAACCCTAAAAGGACTAGTGCCTTAGAAGCTAGGCCTAAAGGGTAAGGTACTAGGCCTATAAAAGGCAGGGCTCCTCCTAGTCTATAGGGGTCTAGACTTTTACTTTCTTAGTAAGTAAGTAATATAATAAAACATTAATATAATACTATTATTACTATAATAATACTTCTATTTCTTTTATTTGTATATTATATACTAAACCTATTCCTTTACTAACTTTATTAAGTTCGATATTATTATAGAAGTATTTAGTAATTTTAATACTAACCTTAATACTTTTATATTTATACTTATAGGTTATGAACCTAGCTTATTAACTAACTTAACCTTCCTAATTAATTATAAAAGTCTATTTAAACCCACTTATTCAATAACTAACTTTATTTTAACTACAAAAGACTAAAAACTATAACTAATACTTATAAATTACCCGCAATTTAAGTCCTTAAGCAACTAAGAAACCTAGTTTTTAGAAAATCCTTAAATTATTTAACCTTTCTTAATAAATCCTTAATAAATACTTATATATACCTACTATAGTAAATAAATTTTTAAACAATATTTAATTAATATAACCTATATAAAAATTAAAATTATAGTAGCTTTTACTATTTAACTTAACTAATAAAAGCTACTATAAGTTAATATTAATAATTCTAAAGTTATAGACTTTAAATTTATTAGTTATAATAAACTAATTAAAATAGTTAAAAAAAATATAGTAGGACTTTATAGTTTTAACTATTTATTTAAACTACTTAGTTAGTTATATAATAAGTAGTTTACTTTTATTATTTTAAAAAAATAACTCTTAGGTTTTTAAGAGTTTATTTAGTTTTAGTTATTTAAATAAAAAAAACTTTAAACTTATAAAATATAAATAAAATTACTATTTTAAAACTAAAAGGATAATTAAATTATTAAGTATAGTTTTTAAAATTCTATATAGTACTAGCTAGTAAAGATTTAGTAATAGATTTTATTAAACTACTAAATAATGAAAATAAAGATTTAAATAATAAAATATTAGGTTATATAAAACTTTTTTATAAAAATAGCCCTTTAAGAGTTATAAAAGACTCTAAAATAGCTTTAAAAGTTTAAAAAAGCTTAAAAGAGTTATATTAATTAAAAGGATTTATAAATAAGTTTTTTACTTATAAAGAGTTTTTTAATACTACTTTTAAAGACTTTAATACTTTTAAAGAATACCTTAATAAAGTTAAAAAGTTTATAAATAATCTAGTTTTAAACAACCTAGTTTTGTTTAAATAGGTAATTATAGTTTAGGTTTTAAATAGTTTAAATAACTTTTACGAGGGGTTTATAATTAATATAACTTAATTTTTAAGAAAAGACTT
The DNA here is from genome assembly GCA_030770045.1 of Colletotrichum brevisporum. Taxonomy (NCBI): domain Eukaryota; kingdom Fungi; phylum Ascomycota; class Sordariomycetes; order Glomerellales; family Glomerellaceae; genus Colletotrichum; species Colletotrichum brevisporum. The sequence continues at coordinate 1,375,203 of JAUGSI010000002.1, forward strand.
AAAAGTCTATACTATTAAGTCTTTATTTATTAATTTATTAGATAAATTTAAGAAAAAGAGTAATAATAACTTTATATAATTCTTTAAGTCTTAAATTAAATTTAAAAAAATTACTAAACTCTAGAAATAAACTAAGGGTTAATACTATAACTACTATAAAAAAACCAGCTATATAAAAAATATTTGTAGATTTTTATATTTTAATAAAGCTTTTAATTAATTTAAAAAAATATTAAAAAATAACCCTTTTATAAACAATAAAAAAAAAAGAGTTAAAAAATAGAATAAAAAAAACAATAAATTAATATAGTTCTTAATAACAATTTTAACTTTTTTAATTTATTAAAAAAAGTTATAGTTACTTTAAACTTAATAAATATTAACTTAGTAACTAAAAAGAACTTAAATTCTAATATAGAATTTAAAAATCTAAGAATTACCTTTAAAACCCCTATTAATATAAATTTTAAAACTAATAACTTATTACTAAGTAACTTAATAAAATAATTAAATAAAGAACTTTTAGATTCTTTTACTTATAAAAAAGAATAACTATTTTATTTAGACTTAGTTATAATAATTTATATAACTAATAACCTATTTCTACTTAATAATATTAAAACTATTAAAATAAAGGTTAATTAGAGTAAAGTAAACTGTTTTTTTATTTATAAAAAGACAGTTTACTTTACTCTAATTAACCTTTATTTTAATAGTTTTAATATTATTAAGTAAAAATAGGTTATTAGTTATATAAAATATATTATAACTAAGTCTAAATAAAATAGTTATTCTTTTATAAGTAAAAAAAATCTAAAAAAGTTAACATTTAATTATTTTATTAAACACTTAGTAATAAGTTATTGAATTTTAAATTTATATTAATAAGAGCAAAAGGTAATTCTTTTTAAATTCTATATTAAATTTAAGTTCTTTAAATTTTAATTAATATTTATTAAGTTTAAAAGTAACTATAAAGAACTTAAATTCTAATATAGAATTTAAAAATCTAAGAATTACCTTTAAAACCTATTAATATAAATTTTAAAACTAATAACTTATTACTAAGTAACTTAATAAAATAATTAAATAAAGAACAGATTCTTTTACTTATAAAAAAGAATAACTATTTTATTTAGACTTAGTTATAATAATTTATATAACTAATAACGTATTTCTACTTAATATGTATTAAAACTATTAAAATAAAGGTTAATTAGAGTAAAGTAAACTGTTTTTTTATTTATAAAAAGAGTATCAACTATCATAATAAATAATATTTTTATATTATATATATTTATTATATACTTAAACTAGGTATTAATTTTCGTGTTATGTTAAACTACTTACAAATAAGTATAGCTTTAATTTACTATAATAAGTCATACTATATAATATAATTAAAAACAAAGTCTTTTTAGTATGAATAAAAAGAATGGTCCCTACTTCTTTTTAACTTAATATAAATAATAAGTGTAATTAATATAATAAAAAATACTATAAAGAAATGTAGTTATATTTAAACTTCAGACTTTAATATTACTGATAATAAAGTTATATAACTAATTAAGCTATAAACCAATAATTTTTACTTACTATTCTAAATTAAAACTAAAATTATATATAAAAAAGCTATCATAGAGGTAATTTTATAAAACTACTTTATAAGGCCTATTTAAAAAGAAAATTTATTAATACTCATAAATGTTAAGTTTAGTAATTACGCAAAAGACTACCCTATTTATAAAATTATACTAAATCATATAAGCTAATTATACTTAAAATATATAATAATTATAAATAGTTTATACTATTTATAAATAAAAAGACTTATTTTATATAGTAAATTATTAAAAATAAAGGAATCTAAGAGGTTTTTAATAATAGGAATTTAAATCCTAACTAAAAAATATTAATAAAAATATATAAATAATTAATTTAATATAAAATAGTAGTAAAGAGCTAATAATACACTAAAACTATATATATAAAGAATATATAAATTTATAATATAAAACTACTTTATACGTATAGTTTTAATAGTATTATTTAAAAGAATAATAATAAATATAATAAATAAAAAAGCGTGACTATACTAATAAATAATAATATTAACTTTAAACCATATGTATAGCTCTTTTAATAGCTTATATTTATATAATAGAACTATATAAATTAATAGCTTATAAAAATACTATATAAAGCTAAGAATAATATAAAATTTTTTAAATTATATAAGTGTTTAGAGTATTTATTACTATAAAAATAAAAACTCTAATATTAAAAAGCTAATAATAAAGCTAAAAAGGTATAATTTTTAATTATAGTAATAATGCTTATAGAATATGGGATTTAAAAGAAAAAGTAAAGCTCTTAGTTTGTGAGATATTAAAGTATTTGAGAATATCTTCAGTAAAGATACTAATATTAATAATTAAGAACTATCTATACTAAATAAAATAAATTATCTATACCTAGTATAACTAAAAGTAGAAAGCAACTAAAGGTATAGTTTTTTTTAATATAAAATCTAAATTATAATAATATTAATAAAACTAATAATAATAATAATAATAATAATAACTCTAAATTAACTATAGAAATCCCCTATATAGATAAAGAGATTTGGGAAAGCTATAGATGGGTTGAAAATTAAGAATGTGTACTATTTATAATAAAAAGACTACCTATTTTTAAATATAATATCCGCTATTAATAGTTTAAAGGATAAAATTTTATATACTAAGTATTAATAACTTAAATAAACTTACTATATATAAAAACAAGTTTATAAATTTAACAATTTATAAAACTAGATTTAAGTTACGATAAGGAATTAAATATATTAACTAAATTAAATACTTAGAGTATTATTAAAAAACTATAATTTATTAAACTTTTAAAGGAAAATAGGTTTATAGAAAATATTAGATAATGATATTATTACTTAAAGCTAAAAACTTAATAATGGGTTTGTTAAGTAGTATTAAGTTATACTAATATATAAAATAATTACTTAGAAAACCTTTAGGCAATTACTTTATAGGCTTGAATTTTATATTTATTATTCTTAATAGTTATATAAAATAATTAGATATTAAATAATATAACGTTATTATATGTTTATATACGTGCTGATATTAATAAAGAGATATAATGTTTATAATACTTATTAGTTTTTAATAATAATAATAATAAATGTTTTTAATAAAGATTATAAAGATTTAATAAGATTAGTTTGTACTAAATAAAGTTTATATTGCTTAAAATAAAGTCTTAGACTATAGTATAAGTATTTAAAAGATATATTTAAAAAGGAAGCTTTAATATAACGCCTTATAATAAGGTTGTTTTATATTAATAAAAAAGGAGTTAGTTATTAGGTTTGTTATATAAATAACTTTTTAGTTATTACTTTTAACTTTAAAATTACATAATAAATAATATTTTTAAAGAAATTAATATAAAACTACTAGGGAAAAATTTTAAAACCTTTAGGTATTAAAGTATAGCAAAATAGGAAAATAAAACCTATTTTTATATTAAACTAAATATACTAAAAAAAACTTACTTAGTTAAATAATATATTAAAACCTACTTTATAGTTATATATTTAATGCTAAACACAATAAAAAATTATGGAAAATATAGGCAGTTTTACTAAAAAATAAAGCAAAATAATTTTATTAAAGAACAGTTTTTTAATATATTTACTTTAAAAACTAGACTTGTATATAGCCTTTATAGTTACATAAGTATTAACTTGTTATATAAGCATCTCAAAGAGTATTTTATTACTTTAAATTAGTTTTATGTGATATTTAAAATAAAATCTTTTTAACTTAGTGAATTTTTATACAACTACTTTATTAAATTTAAAATAACAGGATTCTTTTAGATTCTTGACTAAGTGAGATCTTAATGAGAAAATCTACTACTAGCTATTTATTGCTTAGGATTTCATAATATATCTGTTTAGAATACTATAAAATAAAAACAGTGAGTTTTTATCTACTTAATAGGCTAGAATATACGGCTCTTACTGAAGCTAATAAAAGAAATGGCATATTTATATAACTTTATAATTATAGTATTTTAAATTCTAGACTTAAAGTCTAAAATAAACCCAAGATTCTTATAGATAATAAAGTAGTTTAAAACTAGTTAAAAATCTTAAATTTTATAAAAAGGTTAAGTATATTAATATTAAATATTATTTATAAGAAATACATCTATACAAAGCTGCCTATTTTACGTATCTACTAAAATATTATTTAGCTCAATGTTTTAACTAAGCCTGTAGGTAAAATAATATTTAATAATTATATCTGTTTTATATAGTGAAACTATAAAGGTTTTTATTTCTTTTAAAAAATAAAATTTAAAATAAAAAGAATATAAATCTATTAAAGAATAAGTTAAAAATAAAATAACTTATTATATTAAAAAAGAGAAGTGTTTTTTTTTATTAATATATATTTTCTTTATTTTTACTTTAAAATATTTTATTTAAAGAAACGTTTTTAGAGTTTTTACATGTTTTTAATACTAAAGAAGTCTTTTAATACACCTAAAGAATACTAAGATTTATAATAAAATTAAATTAATATATATTTTAAGGGGGATATTATTTATTAAAAGAACTAAAAATAAAAGATAAAAGGTAGAGTTAACCTATAGCCTCAGGCTTTACCAAACTGGGACTCTAAACTACTAAGTCAACTATCAATAGTAGAAATAAACTACTTAAATGCTTTTATTAACCCCCTTTTGAGCATTTAAAGCAATCCACAACCCTGCTGCCGACCATAGCGCTCTCGTGGCTAATTACAGTGTCACGGCCAACTACGTGGCCCAGGAGCTGGCTCTAGGGGCTAAACTATATACAGAAGCCAAACTTTAAAAGGACTAGTGCCCAGAAGCTAGGCCCAAAGGGGTACAGTACTAGGGCCTATAAAAGGCAGGGCTCTTCCTAGCCTAGGTCTAGACTTCATAATTTTTAGCAAGTAAGGTTGATAATAAAACACTAATACAACACTGGTCACTACTATAACAATACTCTATCTCTTTGGCTCAGATATGAACACACCAAACTTATCTTTGTCAATCCCTATTAAGTCCGATATTATTGTTGTAGAAGTGAGTCTGTGTAAATTTCATAATGACCTTAATAATTCTTATACCTGCGTTTATACTTATTAAAATAAAGATTTTTAAAAGGTTTTAAAGAGACGTAGTATTAGTAACTTAGCTACTCTAGCCCCAACCATTTCAAGTAATCTTCTTTATTAGTTTGATATGTGTATTAAATTTTTATTACTCTTAAAACAATACTTAGTAATACTTCTTTAAGCTATAATACTCTATAGTATTAGTAAGTTAAAAGAATTATTAATTACAGTTATAAAAGAGTAAATGTATATGTATTCACTGTGAACGTATTATATTTAACTTTTATTTATATACTAAGAGTTATAGTAGGTTTATATTTATATTAGTATTTATTAACTATGTTTTTATAGTACTTATAAAATTACTACCTATATAATCATAGTATAGAAAATAATTATTATTATTTTTAAAAGTTTCATTTTACTTTAGTTATTTAATATAATATTAAGATACTTACTTTTAAGTACACAGTAAGATTAAAAGAAAATACTTATTTTATAAAACAACCTTTAGAGGCGCAGTAAAGGTTAAGCCCTCCACCTATATATAAATTAGAATAGTAGCACTAAGTATGAATGTTAGTACTATAATTAAAAACAAAGGCTTAAATAATATAAAAGAAAGTAAGCTATTTTATAAGGTGTTGTTTCTAATATTTATAGAGTAGTAACTTATTTTTATAATCATATTGACTTTTTGCTAGCCTTAGTTAAAAGACTCTATATAAAGTACTCTACTAACAGCTCTATAGTAATAAAACTATAAAACTAAGCCTTATATACTTAAAATTATATAAGTACAAGGCGTATGCCCTTATAGCCATTAATAACTCTAAAAAAGTTTTATCTTTAATCATTTTATAAATATTTTTATAATTTTTTATTAACTATACATTTATAAATTAGTATTAAATATAGAACTCCGTAACTATAAAGATTATTACTATATATAATATTATATTTAATAAAAAAAAGTACTATAATAGTAACTTAAATTTACTTACTAGTAACTATAATAACCTTAACTTTTAAGTTATTACTAAGTAGGTTTAAAAGAACCTTACTGTAGCTGGTAAAACTAACTCTTAAGTGTGGCTTTACTTCTCCTTACTTAATAAGAAAAATAATAAAGTATCCCCTTTTATAAACTCTTTTAATCATATTTCTAATAAGCTTAATTTAAGTAATACTACTTTTAATAACAATAAACCCCGTAACTATAGATACTCCTCTACTTACTTTAAACTCCTATTTACTCCTTTTAACTTACTTATTTTATTCTTTTAAGTACTAATTAAAAAAAACTAATACTTAAAGAAGTGGATTATAACTAAACTAGTAAATAAAAACCTTCTTTTTATAAACCCTTACTAGTTTGTATTTATAGCTAAACTTATAAACTAAGCCGCCCTAGTAGCTTATATACCCTAGTATAAATAAACATTTTATAAAGCTACTTTTTTAGTTAGTACTCTATTATTATTTTAAAATACTCTATAGTAAAGCCGCTTTTAAACTAGCTACTTAGTTACTTATAACTTATTAAAAGGGACCCTTAGTATTTAATATACTATAGGGGCGTTTTAAAATATAAATATTAAATACTTTAATAGTAAGATTTAGTTATAAAAAGGGGTTATAGGCGCTTAGATTTTATTAAGTAAGTATAAAGTACTATACTAACTATAAACTAAAGTTCTTACTCTTAGTACCCCCTAGTAAAAACTCTAGCCCCTACTTACGTTTTATTTAAAAGTATTAAATTACCCTTATATAATTTTAATATAAATAGCTAAAGTAAACTATTTATAAAACTATTATAAAACTAACTCTTAGAAAGAAGTTCTTAAAAGTACTATTAATAGCTTTTAAATTCTAAAATACTATTAAATATATATATATAAATTAAATAAGTATAAAAGACTCTTTAAAATTAAAGTATACCTTGTTATATATAGTAACTAATAGCTAAGAGATAAGTAAAATACCTATACTTTAATACTTACTAATATATCGTTTTAAACGCTTATAGCTATTACAAACCACTTTAATTTTAAGCTCCTATAATATAATATAGTAAACGTATTTATATAAGTTCTATTTAATAAAAATATTTATATACAAATACCCCCTAAGTATTAAAAGCCCGAGTATATCCTTAAGCTTAACAAAGCACTCTACAGCCTATACTACTTTCTACTTTTATAGTAATACTATTTAGAAGCTAGTTTAAAAAAGCTTAGGTTAAAGTACGTAGTAAGTAAGAATTACTATTAAATGCGTAGTTATATTATCTTTTTTTTTATATTAATAATTACGTTTTATACTTCTCCTTTAAATACTATAAAGAGGCTTTTTTATTTATAGGAGTACTTTAAAAGTAATACTTTTTTAAGAGTAGTAAAAACTTATAATAGTTTTTAAGAATTAAAGTTATTTATAACTACACTACAAGGCACCTTTAGCTCTTATAGTTTATTTATATTAATAAAGTAATTAAGTACTTAGAAAAGTAAGGCCTATAAGTAAAGTAACTATATACTTTTTTAATTTAATTACTTAAACTACTCCTTTATAAGGGCTCTACTCTATATATAAATATTAACTATTATTAAAGTAATATTAATTTAATTATATATAGTATAATAATAATAAGGCTAAATATAGCCTTTATAGTAAGCCGTTTTATATACTTTAACTATAACCCCGGCCTTAAGTACTTTAAAAAGGCAGAATAAGTAATTAAATACCTTTTTATAAAGTACACTCTTTACTTTAAATTTAGCTATAAAGAAAGTAGCTTTAATAATAGTTTAGTAATTACTTTAAATACTAGTTTTACTAATAATATACTAAACTATAAAAGCTTTTAAGTATTTATAATTAAGCTTTTTAGTAGTTTTATTAAATAGTAAGTTAATAAATAGAATACTATAACTATATTAATAATTAAGGCTAAGCTTTTTGCTCTTTTTTAAGTAACTAAAGAGGCTATTTTTATAAGTTGTTTAATAACTACGCTTTATATAGACCTTAGTAAGTAGACCTTTAGTACTACTCCTACTTCTAATACCACTATACTAAGTATATATATTTAATATAATAATTAATAAATAATTTATTTTATTAATAAAAAGACAGTCTAACTATATATAAAGCTTTATTATATTAATATTTATAATTACTAACTATATTAAAAGGCTTAAAAAAGCTATATTAAAGTTAAATATTAGTCTATAGTATAGTTAATAGTAAATAGCCTTATAAAACTACTTACTAGTGCCTACTTTAAACTCTTTTTTAAGTAACTTAATATAGTAAATTAAATAGTTTAGTTTTAAGTACTTTATAATACTAAGCTTTAAAGTAAATATTATAAGGGCCTTAACTTTATTAATAAAGAATAAATAAAAGGAATTATAGCTTTTAAGTACTTTAAAAATAGTATTACTCTTTTTACTATAGAGATAGAGGTTTAATAAGGATAATAGAATTATTTAAAATAAGGACTTTAAAGGGATTATAGCTCTAGAGAAGTAAGCTATATAAAAGTAATTATAGAGTAGTTAGAGTATAGTTAGTATATAATTTTATTTATAATTAGATTTAATAAGGCCCTTAAGAGGCTCTTATTAAAGAAGTATATTAGATTATATAGCTTAAAGTTATTAGTATACTATAATATATAGGTGGATTTTAGTGTTTAAAGTAGTTAATAGCTACTTTAGAGTAATATTTTACTAGCTTTAAAGGCTGTAGCTATGTTTAGGGGGTTTAAAGGTCTATAGTACTGTTAAAGCAAAAAACGCGTTAATAGCCCTTAAAGTATAGCTTTATATATATACAAATATACACAAAATCTAACAGATAAATATTAGTAAATTTTAGTATAATAGACCCCTACTAAGTCCTTAGTAAGGATATATAAAGGGAGAATAGAAGAGGAAAGGGGGAAGTTAAGTAAAAGTAATAAAATATACTTATATTTATTTTTAAAATACTATAATTAGACCCGACCTAGATATATAGTCCCTAATATCTTTATACTTTTTTACTTTTACTTTAATATAGGAGGTTAGTAACGAGTATATTATAGAGGATTTTATATAGTACTACACAAGATACTGGCAAATACCTAGTAAACTTTGTACCTGACCCGAACTAAAATAGGGACGATAGGGACGTAGCTAATTAAATGGTAAGCGAGGCGGTCCTGTAGTAGGACCCCGCCAAGAACCCGGCCGGCCACCGGGATTATGAGAGCGACCTACGCGGCGACACTTCTGCTTGGCAACGGAGTAGGCGGCACATATGTCAGGGCGATCCTCGGAAGCCACGCAGAGCATCTGGCAGTCCTTGCCTAAAAGCGAAATATAGTAGGTGTACGGTATAGTAATACTAGGCTAGTTAAAGAAGTTAACTTTAGTGTTAACTAGGAACTTAGTAAGGTAGATAGAGTAGGTAAGAGTAGATATTGTGTTAAAAAAGTAAATTAAGTATTAAAAAATACTAAAAGATAATAGTAGTTAAAGAAGGACAAGGTATAACTAATAAAAAAAAGAAAGTAAAGGATTATGGGTTATTAAGGAAGAAAAAGATTTAAGGCTAATAAATTAGGAGTTACTATTATATAAACTTTTTTTATAAAATATATAGTCTAAATATAGTAAGCCTATAAAGAAGTTATTTATAGAAGGTACTAAGTAAAAAGAAAAGGCACAGCTTTTTTATACTTTAAGTATAAAAGGCATAGAAAGTATAATTTATAAATATAACTATAAGCTATTAAACTTTAAAAAAACCTAATATAAAAAATAAGAAAAGCTAAGAATTTACTTTATAGTAATAATAAACAAATAATATTACTAAATATACTTATTAGTATTCCTATAGATACTTATTAAATAAAGGATAAAAGAGTTATAAGTACGTAATTAGAATAAATTATAACTAAGAAGGGGGATAAAAAAATAAATTAATAAAATAAAGTACTTAACTACCCTCCTTATATAATAAAGTAGAAGGAGAGGGATAAAATTAAAACTAGTATAGTAACCCTTTAGTATAACGTTACTAAAATAATATAGTATAGTAGATACTAATATACTAACTCCTATATTAATAGTACTAGTATACTATTCTTTATAATAATAGCTTTAGTATAGAAGGTAATAGTATAGGATATTACTAGGGACTAGTAAATTCAAAGGGGGGATAGTATAAGAATTTAGTATAAAACTAAGTACCTAGTGTACCTTTAGTAAAAGTAAGGATAAATATTAGTAGATTTTAGTATAGTAGACCCCTACTAAGCCCTTAGTGAGGACGTATAAAGGGAAAATAGGAGAGGAAAGGGGGAAGTTAAGTAAAAGTAATAAAATATACCTATACTTACTTTTAAAATACCATAATTAAACCCAACCTAGGTATATAGCCCTTAATATCTTTATATTAAATTTAAATTACTAGTTCTAAAGTACTTAAGTAGTATTAAATCCTAAGCTTTTTAATAATAGTACTTTATATTAAAAAATAATAGTATTCTTAGCCTTTTTTTACTTTTAGTATATTACTTTTATAGTATAGTATAGAAATAAAGAGTTAATATAGTACTTAAGGGCCTTTTTAAAAAGTTAACTATTGTTTTAGTATAGTAGTAGTCTACTACTTTAAATAATAGTAGAAGGTTCTCTTTTAGAAGTACTTAAGGGGGATTTATAGTAAGCTTATCTACTCTAAATTCTATAATTTAAAAATAAAAGGCTCTTAACTTAAAACTATAGTAAATAATAGACTTTAAGTAGTTATTAAATTATAGCTTTTAGAGTAGAGTATTACCAATAAGGGGCTTTAGATTTATAAAGATTAAGTTAAAAGCTTTTTATATATTAAAGGTATTTATAAATACTTAAAAGTTATAAAACTATAAGTATTAAGTAACTAGGCTATTAAAAATAGTCTTTTTAGGAATTAAAAAAATATTTATAGTAATCTTTATATTTAATAAAGTAGTTTAGGAATAATTAATTATATATAGTAAAAGGAGTAGTAAAATAAGACTCTTAATTATTAGATTTTTATATATATTTTTCTATATATAAAGCTATACCCTTAGAGCTATTAATACGTTTTTTGCTTTAATAATACTATAGGCCTTTAAACCCCTAAACGCAGCTACAGCCTTTAGAGCCAGTAAAACGTCGCTCTAGAGCGGCTATTAGCCGCCTCAAACGCCGAAATCCGTCCATACGTCGTAGTATGCCAGTGGCTCTAAGCCACGTAATCTGACAATATCCTCTCTATCCTAGCAGTTCCAAGCACATTCGCGGCTTTAACGATCGCAGGTCAACATTCTAAGGTCAAGCAACCTCAACGTCTCAAGCGGTTCTTCAGGCCAGCCATCATCTCCCGACCATGGAGAACCGGCAGATGCTGCGGGGCCGTCGTGCCATCACGTCCAATACTCTCTGCCTGAGGTAATTGACACGATAGTTCACTTCTCCACTGAAAGATCCTAACAGTTAACATAGCCCACCGAGACTTTACCCTCCACTAGCCGGACGCAAACAACGCCTGCGACGTATCTCCACTGGCTGCAAGCCAATGTGAAGAGGTCAACGGGCCGTGTCCGAGACTTGTTCGACTTTTCAACTTCATTCTCTGAACCCCCGGCTTTCTTCGCGCTTCAGGACCCCCCGCTAAAGATGGCCAGTCTACGGCTGGCGGGCTACCATCTCTCCTCTCAACATGACTGGGCCGAGGTCGATCTAGACGGCAAACCCGTCTTGGACCAGCAGGGAGAGCAGAAGGTCTCGTCGAGGCGGGTAGCCTTCTTCGTCCACAAATCGATATCGCTCGAGGCTTGGCGAGTCGAGTGGGACCAGGGCCGCAACAAGCATTACGTTGCCAATCTGCGCCTGGGACTGGCCTGCGGAAGTGAGCTTTTGATCACCAACTTCTACAATCGACAACGGGGCGTGAGCGTTGATCTGGACGCCCTACTCCAGCCCCCAGCCACCGAGATGTCGGTCATCCTCGGCGACGCCAACGCTCAACACCCACAGTATGGCGGCAGAAACGCGCGCAGAGACAGACTAGGCAGGATTCTATACACAAAGACACACCAAGCCCAAATGAAGATCTACCCGGTCAACGGGGAGCCTACCTACCGGTGTGGCGCCCACTCATCAACCATCGACGTCACCATCTTTGGGCGGCAGGTGCGGAACTATGTCTCCAAATTCGAGGTTCTGGAGCCCCGCGGCTTTACGTCGGATCACTCCGTGTTGCACACCGTGCTTGACCTGAAGCCCTGTCGCGACTCTCGCGTGCTATCAGCAAAGGCCAGCAGCCGGTTCACGTGGGTTGGTTTAAGAGGCCTGACGGCACCGTCTGCGAAACAGACGACGACACTGCCCGTTGCTTCCGGGATCAGATCTGGTCAAAGACGACTGATCAAGCTCCGGCAGAGGCCCCAGGTCTTCTTGCAGGCGTACTGGATTACAGCCGTTCAACTGCACTCGCCGGCCGTCGCCCAGTCGCGCCGCATAACTTCTCTCATTGGGCTCTCGAGGGAGCCCGTGCTGTTGAGAGACTTATGTCAGGAGAATCAACGTCTATGGCGTCATCTTGCACCGTTCTGTGGGCGTCGTCGGCCTCAGTCCACTTCATCGCGAGCGTCCTCCGCCACGCCAATTCATCAACTAGACGTCTTGCCCAGTCAGAATCTTCTGGGATCCCAGCTGTCTCATCTCTGCTGCCTCTGGATATTGACCACGCTTTGAGCACACCACTGTGTCTCTCCCAGCGGGCCAATACGGTCGTCGCGCCTCTTCGATCGGCTCGGCCCCTGTTCACAGATGCCAATGGCCACGCGTCTCAGCCATGGTCGGTACTAGAAGGGGTTCCCCAAGGCGTCCCTGGTCCGCCGGAAAATCCTGAGGAGACCCAGCCACCCAGGCGCGGACATCAGTTTGAACCGAGGGCCACCTTCACACCCTCTGTGGCCCCCGTTTCTCGTGGAAGGTCGGGCCGTAATCATTTTGAGCATCGCCCTAGGCGACGAACTTCCGAACCACCGACAGTCACACCTGATCTGGTCAGAGGCGTTGTCACACAAGTTTCTTTGGAAAAGGCACCCAAGATACAACTGACATACTAATGACACTCAAAGTTCAGCGCTGAAGCTGTGCTGCATACAGTGCATCTTTTCGACGCTTGCGTGAAGAGGTCATTTCACCCCGAAAGCTACAAGCACTCCTTCATCGTCATGCTTCCGAAGGAAGGCAAGGATGACTACGCACTCCCAAAGAGCTGGAGGCCAGTCGCCCTACTCTCTGGCCTGGGGAAGGTGTTGGAACGCCTCGTCGCAGACCAGCTCAAGGAGGTGGCAATTAGTCGAGGTCTTATTCCCAAACGGCAGTACGGTTTTGCTGGACGAAGCACAACAAAGGCCCTTCAGTACCTGACGAACCTCGTCATCAATGGCTGGTGCGCTGAAGTACCAGGCAAGAAAGAATAGAAAACGAGCCTTCTCGGACTGGACATTTCGGGCGCCTACGACCACGTGAAGCACCTCGAGCTGATCAAGGTCTTGATCGACAAGGACGTGCCGGCGTGGATCATTCACTACGTCTGGTCTTTCCTCTGTAATCGCTCGACGTCCGTCGTTTTCCCCGGTTACGTGTCGCCCAAGTTTTGGCTGGAGGTCGGCATACCACAGGGGAGCCCCCTGTCTCCGATCCTCTTCGCGTTCTTCGCCGCCCCCATCCTCGAGCAGTTCGAGAAGGTCACTGGCGACAAATTGGTCTTTGCCTTCTCGTACGTTGACGACACGTACATTATCGTGTCTTCGATGACGTGGAAGGAGAACTGTCGCCTGATCGCTGAGTGGCACCAGGTGGTCATGGATTGGGCCACCCCCCGCGGAATCCGGTTCGACCCGGGGAAGTACAACCTGATGCATTTCCGCAAGCCGCAAAGCCGAGAAGCCCCCTCTTTTGAGGTTCCCGAAGGCATTCCGGGGTTGGGCCCCAACTGCGTGGTGCCGGAGACGGTTGAGCCGGGCATGCCCACGAGACGCGGAACGAGCCTTCGAGTTCTCGGCGTCCAAGTCGATCACAGGATGAAGTGGGAAGCGCACATATCAAAAGTAAGTGTCGTCGCCAAAGTCGTTGAAGGATTGCGTGCATATGCTGACACAACGAATCAAGATTGAAACGAAAGTCCGAGCCAAGATGCGGTGGCTGAAAATCATCTCCGGATCTCCATGGGGCCCGAGGCTGGAACGAATGAGGCAGCTCTATCTCATGAGCGTCAGGCCCATCATGACCTACGCCTGCCCAGCCTGGTTTGTGATCGGAGACGAGAACAGCTGGACATACGGTCTGAAGAAGTACCTCGTCCATCGGCTGGACAGGCTCCAGTACGAGTGCCTCATTACGATATCGGGGGCCTACCAGAAAACTTCGGAAGTGGTGCTGCACAAGGAGTTGTGCATCGAGCCCATCGCCCTTCATCTCCACCGCATCGCCATGGCCCACAGAGTTCGCGAGTTCGACACCGGCGAGGCCCAGGATCTCGAGGAAGTGCGGAAGCGTTCCTACCCGCGTCGGTTGATGCGGAGGTTTGTCGAGTCCCACCCATACAACACCGTTTACCACTACGCGAAGCTGCTCCGAGCCGACGTGGAAAGCAACCTCCGGGCGACCCGGCCGGAACTTGCGGACGGCATCTGGGGCGACAAACACGGCCGGCAACGGGCGATCACGAGTTACATGGGCCAGCAGGCGGCCTTGAAGTGCGCCCAGATGTGGGACAGGTACCGACGCGATCACTCCAAGGGGACCGACGCCGACTCCGGCTCCTCGCCCGTCGCGCTCGAGGACGAATGGGGCCCTGCCAACCTCAAGCGCCACCGCAACCTCCCCCGAGCCCAGAGCAGCATCCTCATCCAGATGAGGACCGGATCCAATGGTCTTGATAGTTTCCTCTACAAAAAAAAAGGTGCGTCTCTAAGAAGTCTTCTTCTGTCTTCTTTCTTTTCTTGCATTTGCATTCTGTTTGCATTTCTGTCGTCATCTTCCCCGTCTGCTGTTCCAAGTGGCGCGCATGTTTTGCTTCATTCGTTTATGTCTTATCCTTGGTCCCGTTGCTCCTCCCGTTGCTTCATCTCTTGTCTTCTGCCTTTCGTTGTATTATTTTGTTCCTCTTGTCCACGTCTCCCTCCCGTCACAAGGCATACTGCCAGGGTACTTGGGCGTTGTTGCTGAAGCCGCAATAACGGACTCCGGTGTATGCCGTGGCGCCTTTTCTGGCACCCGTCTTCTCTTCTACTTGGTCTCTTCTCCTCTTCCACTTGATCTTCTCTTCTCGTCCATTTGGTCTCTTCTCCTCTTCTACTCGGTTTTTTTTACCTCTTCCACTTCTGCGTTGAGGCAGCAGTGTCGGCCCAGTCGCCTTTTTCTTCTACAGGAAGCCCTGTGGCGTTCAATACAACAACAGACGACAAAAACCCTCTCACTTCCACTTTCAACCCTACATCGGCCACTCCATCACGCAGTGTCCACCACGACTTCATCACTCGGTGCTTCTTACTTGCATCTCCTACCTCCCATCTCGGCCATTAGACACAGCTCTTCAGTTGGTGTCACTTTCGCCGCATATTCCCAAGCCAGACTTCCCTCCAAACACCCCCTCCCTGCCGGAACAGTTGCAGCACTGCTCCTCTCGAGGCATCTGTTTGCCCGTCAGGTGTTGCAACCAACCCCCACTCCACCAGCAACACAAAAGTTGCCCAGACCTCGAGCGAGGGAGGAGGGGTGTGTGCTCTGAGGCGGCCGGGTTCACGGTCGGCCTCGCCTGCCCGCCCCGGTATTTCCTGCTTTCCGGCCGTCTTACCATCTCGTGCGTCGCTGGAATTATCAATCGTCCAATTCTCGTCTGCTTCTAATTCCGACGGCAGTGCCTATCTGACCCGCCGCCGGAACCAGATTGTCGACACCCCTATGTGTGCCTGCGGTCAAGGCGACCACACCGTGCACCATCTCATCTACGACTGCTCCCGGCTCGAGGAGGCCAGGGAGATCCTCCCCTTGCTCATGACCGCCCGGGGTCCGGGAGGCGTCACACAGGACGTCGTCCGGCCTCTGAAGAGCCTTCTTCACGACCACTCCTACACCGTGTCTACCTGGGCGATCGACAACTTCGAACTCGCCCAGTACGAGTGGACGGCCAAGCAGCTTCTGTACGGCTCGTCCAAATAACTCGTCACCCTCCGCCCTCCTTCATGGGTGGCCATTGTGTATTACATAATCGTGTATTGATTAGGTATGTTCACCACCCTCTGACGTGATGGCTGTTGATCATTCGCTTACTTGCCACTAACATTCCTTTCCCTCCCGCGCGAGGTACGCGACGAGATATACATTTTTTATGTGTCTGTCGATGGGGGATTTATCTTCGACACGGAGTGTGTGTACACGGGAAAATTCAAACGAGCCGACGGTCGCACCATCGATCTGAATCTTCAGTACACCTGCAAGCAGGTGAGTCAAGAAATGAAAGGAGTTGCCTTACGAGAAAACACCGTAACCTGCACGACGGTTCACTCTCCAGAGCTCAGTCTTCTCGCCGCTCGCTTCAATGACTTTATGAAGCACCTCGACGAGATTCGACATACCCTTTTCGAGTTTTCCGGCCACACCGTCACCGACGCGATACATGCAGAGCTCCGCGATACATTCCCACACTTCGCGGGGGTCCTAGACCGACTGAGGGCCGAAGGCGACCCAACCGATCTCCCAGAGTTGCACCGCCCCGGCCCTTATGGCAAGGCCTCATCCCACTATCGCGACTGTCACGAGACCGCCCTCCAGGCGATTTTCTATAGGTGCCCGGGCGGAGCCGAGGCGCTTGATCAATACTGGGCTGTCGAAGAGACTCGATGGTCGGGAGTTGATCCGGAAGAGGATGTCATCAATCGCAATGTCAGTCCTGCCCTCGCGATCCGCTGCCCGGTTCGCCACTGGTTCATCCCTTCCGAGGACGACCTCGCCAGTCTGGCCACATGGTTGGGAGATAACCCGGACGTGGCGGGCGACATTACGGACGGTTACGACCTCTCCAGATACCGCTTCTCCGCTGCGGCGTCGGCTATCCGGTTCCTCGAGCTCATGCCCCCGACGTCGCGAGCGCACCTGCGGAGCATCGTCGTCGACGAGGACCGCGAGGCCGTCGCCGCCGGCGACTCGGTTGTGCGACGTAACTTCGACGTCGGCGAAGAGAGGGACGTCGCCGAGGTATCCCACGCGCAGTGGGACTGGACCCCCGACCAGTGGGACGACGGTTGGTATGCCCACGATCCCCCGACCTGGGAGATGGTTGCGCCGCTGCCAAGCTGGAAGGTTCTCATGGAGGAAACTGTCTTCCCGGGCCGTCTGAGGAGGAGGCCCCGCCCTGGTGACGAGATGTTACCCGCACAGGCTAGAGAATTGCTGGGACTGGACTAGGTGGACATCCACAAAGCGGCCGGGCTACCTCGTGTCATCATCGGATGGATTCTCCAGGTATGTTTGTAGCCCTCCCTGCTCCTAGATGTCTCCCCAGAAGAATTGAACTGCTGTTTTACCTAGTTTTTCCATGGCTACGGCCCTTTTCACTAGGCGTTCAAGCCCTTATATCCTACACTCATGGCCAGGACCAACATTACGCCCAACAGCTTAAGTACTATACCATACATCGTCCCTCTGACTGTGGCTGGAGAGCTGCAAAAGGAGAAGTGCTCACTCATCGACTCAATCTATAAACACGAGCAAGGACGAGCCTCTCTGCTCGGAGTGCTTGACCGTGCGGGTCCTGTCCGCAACGAACCACTAATCTCGCCGGACTCATTCGAGTTCAGCCTTCGTTAGGGTCCAGCTAGGGACTCGAAACTCCATTCATCCGCCGCGTAGGCGTCGTTCATCTTCACCGGCGATGCAGAGGAGGGAGACACCAGCTGTCTCGAAATGTCGAACGGATCCACATGACATGGGATGGAATGTAACTCGGCTCACGGCTGTGGCGGTGGTAGCCTTGCCAATACCGCCGTGCATTATTCGGTCAACTCGTGTGTGACAGAGACGCTTTCCATCATCCTTCATCGAAGTCTTCAAGAACTGTTGCAATGTATCAGAAATGCTACAGCTTACTCATCACTGTCGGACCCCCTGCCTGCCCGCTTACGTTGCTAGTGACCCATCGAAAGATTGACATGAATAACCAACAGCCCCTTTAAACATGCCACTTCTCTACCAACCTCCTCTTCATTAATGCGGCTTGACCCATCCACAGTCTTTCTAAACTCACGTCCGACTTCCATGCTCGCCAAAGACTGCAGCAATCCCCGATTCCCCCGTTCCAATGGCTACACTTCTCAAGCTGCCCCGCGAGATCCGCGACCAGATCCTCGGGTACGCGCTGCAGGCCGACATCCCAGCCCCAGAGACGCCGGCAGCCAGCCTCGACCGCACCCCTGTTGAATACGTGATGCACCTCGGTGAAGAAGCACAATACCGTATCTCCAACAGGATACCGGTCTTCATCGAGCGACGTCAGCCCGCGGCGCCGCGACCATTGGGCCTCGGCCTCCTCCGCGCCAGCCGCCAGCTCCGCGCCGAGGCCCTCCCGCTGCTGGAGCGGCACGACGCGAACCCGGAGCTCGACCTCATGTTCGTCAGGGAGTGCGGCTTCTGGCCGACCTGGACCCGCGTGCCCCTGCGCCCCGGCCGGACCCGCTTCGACACCGTCCGCGCGCGCTTCCGCATCTTCGACCCGCCGCCCGGCGCGCCGCCCGACTGGCGCGACGACAACATCTTCTTCTCGCCCTGGGCCTTCGACGAGAGCCCCCTCTCGTCGGCCTTCCTCCTCATGCTCCTCGGCTTCGCCCAGCAAGGGCCCGCGTTCTCGGGGCCCGTCGGCACCAGCAACGGCGGGCCCTTCGCCGCCGAGACATTGGTCCTCGACGTCCTCCCCGCCGGGGATCCGGGCGCCCACCGCGTGATGGGGCCCATGGCCAACGAGCACCGCGAGGTCGTCCGGGACTTCTTCCTCGAGCACCGCTTCCGCGACCTCGCGACCTGGCCGGCGCGCTGGCCGAGGCCGGCGGAGCTCCGCGCGGACCTCGTCCCCTCCGAGAAGCTGGCCTACTTCCTCTGGGCCTGGCTCCACGCCGCCCTGCTCTCGCGCTTTGACGGAAACATTGACCTGCACTTCTACTGCTCTTTTGGGTCCATCGAGGTGAGGGTCAACGGGGAGGCGAGGACCGTGAGCCACCTGTCGCGCTGGCTGGCGCTGCCCGAGGACGTCCGCCTGTGCCCGGAGGACGAGGAGGACGACAATTTGGTCGAGGACCTCAAGAACGTCCAACGGGCACGGGAGCGCAGGGCGCAGAGGGGCATCGGACAGCGGGACGCGGCGCGCACAACGGCGCGGTACGGCGACTACGACGAGGACGGAGCGGACGACTACCTAAAGTTTGCAGTCGAGAGACGGTCCTGTCTCAACGGCACGCTCGCGGAGGGGGGCATCCGCGAGTCCTGAGCGATATCTCTCTATTAGGTATCTCGAGTTCCGATCCGGTTCAGTCCGGTTCATACATAATCATGAAAAGCATTCACACGTGCCCATTCCTCCCATCCGTGCCCTGTAGCCCTCATCAGCCCAGCAACGCCTCCCTCACCATGTCGACCTCCTCCGCCGTCCCGCACACGAGCCCGGCCCGCCCGTCGCAGTCCGCGGCCACCTTGTCCAGGATCCGCCCCCCGTCCGCGGGGTCGATGGCCCGGCCGCCGGCGCACTCCACGAGCAGCGCGATCGGGTACAGCTCGTACAGGAACCGCAGCTTGGCCAGCGCCCCCGGCGCCACGGGCGACACGTACACGCCCTGGCCCTTGACGAGCGCGTGCACGATGTCCGGGACGAGCCCGCCGCAGTACCGCAGCGTGTACTTGTCCCGGATGAACCGCGCGATCAGCGCGCCGTAGCGCTCGTCGTCGGCCGCGTGCCGCAGGTTCGCCGGCGCGAAGTAGCGCGTCTTGAACGGCGGCTCCGCCAGCTTGACCTCGGGCCGGACGACGTCCCATCCCGCTTCGCCGGCGCCGAGCCCGACCTCGAAGCACGCGGGCGCCGCGCCGCCCGGCACGCGCAGCGCGACGAAGGCCGTGGTCCGGGGCCCGATGACGCCCACCACGGCGGCGACCTGCTTCTCCGCCGGGGACTGGCCGACGGCGGTGCGCCCGTCCCAGATGCCGACGATGGTGCCGACGGTCCAGTTCGGCGCGATGATGGAGCTGCCGTCGAGCGGGTCGAAGGCGACGGTGTACTCCTCCTCGCCCGCCGGCTCGGCAACGGCATCGGCGTCCTGGGGCCGCACGGGCCTCTCGACGGGGTCCTCCTCGCTGCTGGCGGTGCGTATCGCCGGGCACCCCGCGATGGCGGCGCGCATGACGTCCTCGGACGCGACGTCGACGTTGAGCTGGTCGTCGCCGAAGGCGTTCGCGGTGCCGGCCAGGGAGACGTGCTGCGACGCCTGCAGCGTCTTGGCGATGCCCGACACGGCGCGCAGGATGGCCGGGATGACGTCCTCGCGGAGCGACCGGCGGTCGGCCTGCGGGAGGACGCTTTGGAGGTGCTCGGAGAGTGTCGTCGAGGTTGCCATCTTGTCAGGGTGTTGTCGTGATTGAGAATTCGACGAAGAATTGTTGAGTCTGGGGGCGGGAATGAGCTATTTTAGTAGTTGTGGGAGACGCAGATCGTTGAGACATTTTCCCTCCATGTTCAGTGTTTTGCGGGTTATCGAGTCGGTCCCACAAATCTTTTGGACAATGCCGTGAATTAACCAGTTAAGAGCTTCTGCTTTACCATTTATCTCTGCATTATCCCACGTGGAGTTACGGGCGTCAGCAAGGGGAAACCTTGCGCCCGCAACTTAAACCTGTGCTATTTCTGTCTTTCAGACAGTCTGATAGTACTGAGTCGATCCCGAATAACTCGTCACAGAACAGACGTAGCCATTTTCTCGTCTTCAATACCATCCGGGGCACAGCTACAAGAGCGAGACTCACGACGAGGTCACGAGACTGCCACCACACGACTACGAGGAAAGATCGAACAGCAGGGAGGACACGAGGCATCGTAGAAAGCCTTGTTAAGCCGGCGCACTTTGTTTTCAACTATTACGAAGCCCACTTCTTAGACGATCTTATATCGACTGGTGTGATTCAGCAGGTATTGGCTATATACCCTGAATGAGAGTCAAGTCAAGTCCGCACAAGTCCGTTGTAAATGTTCCTACTCTAGGGGCCATACAAATCCCTAGTGCCTAATTAAATTACATCAAATGTCCCCTTTTTTACCGCCAACCGTCCAATATGTAACCGGATCCAAACACCGCACAGGCTGTCTTCCACAGACACCTGCAAAGAACGAAAAGTAAAACAGGAGGATACTGGAGTCCCTCAAGGGGGCCCCAGTTCCCAAGAAGATTAATTAGATTACCAAAACCCCAACAACCCCTAGACCAGGAAAGCCATGAGCAGACCGGCAGCCATTCCAAGGACGCCGGCCGTGGAAGCCGACCTGCTGGATCCCGCAACGACGACAGACGGAGTCGGCCTCTGCTCGTGCGTGGAGGGCTTGCCAGGCGTGACGGGCGTGTGAGTCGGCTTGGGCGACGGCTCCGCGTCCGGCTCGTCAGAGGGATTCGCGGGAGGTTGGGCGGGGGGGTTGCCGGGAGGCTGCGTCGGGCTGGGCTCGTGGGCGGGGGGCTTAACCGGCGTCTTCTCAGGGCCGTTGCCGGGTCCGTCCCCAGACGGCGTCTCCTTCGGGGGAGGCTGGGGCGTCGCGGCGGGGGGCTGCCCGGTCGGCTTCGCCGGCGGCTGTGGGCGGGGGCACTCCTCCCCCTCGCACCCCTTGACGACCTCGCACTTCTTGTCGCCGGCGTCCTCGCCCTTGCAGTCGAACTTCTTGCCGGCGTCCTCCCACGGGCACTGCTCGTGGCGGCACCCGCGGCCGCCGTCCTCGCAGACGTACTTCTTGCTGCACTCGTCGCCGTCGCAGCGCTGCACCTCGCACGCGTCGCCGTAGCACACGATCTTGCTGCCGGCGCAGCCGTGCGGCTGGCCGTGGCACTCGCGGTACCGGCACTCGTCGCCCTTGCAGAGGATGACGCGGCCGCAGTCCTCGCCGGCGCAGGGCTCCGGGCGGCAGCGCCCGTCGGCGCAGACGACG
Source organism: Colletotrichum brevisporum (assembly GCA_030770045.1). Taxonomy (NCBI): domain Eukaryota; kingdom Fungi; phylum Ascomycota; class Sordariomycetes; order Glomerellales; family Glomerellaceae; genus Colletotrichum; species Colletotrichum brevisporum. Next base: position 1,397,642 of record JAUGSI010000002.1, read on the forward strand.
CGGCACTTGTCGTCCGTGGGCTTGTCGTAGCTGCAGTAGTCGCCGTAGCAGACGACCTTGCGGTCGCAGTGCTCGCCGTGGCAGGGCTTGGGGGGGCACTTCCCGCCGGGGCAGGGAGGGGGGACGGGGGTCTGGGTCGCGAGGCAGTAGGTCGATGTGATGGTGGTGACGATGGTTGTGACGGCGCCGGGGACGCAGGGCTTCACGTCTGCGGGGCAGCTGGTGAGGGTCTTGGTGATGGTTGCGGTGTAGGTGGTAGTGAGGGTCGGGGCCGGGGTCACGGGGCCGCCGGTGGAGAGCGGGATGCTCGTGGTGTTGACCGGGTGCGAGGGCGCCGGTCCGGTGCCGGTGATGTTCTTGGTGAACGGGGGGGCCATGACCGAGTGGTACTGAGCCATGGCGGCGGTGGCCAGGGCGGCGACGGCGGCTGCGGATCGCATGTTGACTGTTCAAACGAGTGACAGAACTGATTAACGAACGACTGGACCTCGAAAGGTGAATGAAGGGCTGAGCTCCAAGTATATCGGGCTTCTTGCTTGAGGATGGACAAGATTAGAAGATGGGATGTTGGAGACGGCAGAGTGGTGCCTCTTTATAAGCCTTTTCTCACATCTGGTCTTACTACTGAGCCGCCAGAAACATTCGAAAGCTCTCGTGTGTCTTCCGTTTTCCTGCGAGCCCTCCGAGCCACGGCTTACAACGGGTGTCGTATCCTGAACGAGGTGAAGGCAAGACCGCTTGTTGCTCTCAGCCTTCCACGAGACACTCGTCCAGTTGCCACCCAACGACGGCAAATTACATGGTAAGACATACTCCAGCCGTGTACGATCAGAATACTCTGAACCACGAGGCTCCGCGTCCCTTGCGCTCCCTTGATCTTCATCTCGAGCCCATTCAAAGGCCTTTCTGTCGTTGTGTAGATGTTCATACCATTGCCATGTCAGCGTAGTGACGCGTCGAGATAGCACTCTGAGTATCAAAGCAATTTCATCTTCGAGCAGTTTCCAACTCAACGTCAACTCCCCGGGCGCCGTTCTCCTATCACCAAACCACTCTATCCTCAACATCCTCCAGTATCACAGCCCCCAAGCTCTCGGCTACTCGACGCCAGCAAGACCACAACCGTGGCGTCCTCAGCCCCTTGCTCCCAGGCCCCAGCCAGCCACGCCGAAACAACGCGGCACGATTGGCCCGGCACCTTTCATCTGCCCGGTGCCTGAGACATTGTTTCCCATCACGCAGAGCTATTCTTACAGAACCCAATTTCGTCCGTGGCACACCACGTCAAGCGCGCGCTCCTCTCGTGGGAGAAGGGCCCGTGTCTTTCTTCGTCGGCTTCTTTCCATGTCCCTTGCGTCGCCGAGAGCTGTGAAACGAGGGTTGACCTGAGCGCCCCTCGTCCCCTCGCGTCGACGCTCAGCTTAGGCGGTGCTTGGATTTTCGATAGCGCGCTTCGGGTCGAGACAGTGAGGCTTTCCAGAGCTAGGTAGCTTCTAGCTCGTGTGAGAATCGTTGATGTGTCAGACTTTCTTGCTCGAGACGGGAGACGGTTCGACCTATCCCACGGCATCTACACGTCAGTCTCCTGCATCGATGGTTATAATCTCCGACTTGCTGCAGTCGCTCCCCTGTGCATCTGGGGTAAAATGCGAATGAAATCTGCAGGAAATCCCGGGTCACCTCCTTCAACCTGATCACCGCGCACCACGGCCATGGTCCCAGGATTCTTACCAAAAAGGGGGAAAAAAGAAATAAGCTTATTGTTGATCGAGGACCCCAAAGTGGGATACGAGAAAAGGTGCTACGATACCGAGAGCTCATGTCTGAGACATGCATGGCACCTGTCTCGGGAGTGCCAAAAACCAAGAGGCAGCCATGCCTTCTTTTGGTCAAAGGACGAACTCGAGTACCACGAATCCTTTACAAATCCCATTGCGGGTATCTGTACGACGCAGCTGAAGGTAAGTCGTGCTTCGGCATTGGGAAGTGTCAACATGGTTGCACGGGTTGCCCAGCTTTGCCATTGTGCCGTTGTTGCATCTGTCATGTCATTTCCGTACATGAAGATCTCTTCCCCCCCTTTGCACCATGCACATTAGACCTCCAAACCCTGGTGATCTTTCGTGGCCACCGTGGCAACGACGTTGCCATGAACTTTCCCCATCGGAAGCTCAACGAATTTGAAGTTTCCGTGTCATTGTACACCCAGCCTCTGAGTTTTCCCCTTCCAGTTCTCAAGCGAACCCAGCCTCCCACTCCAGCGCCGCAATCATAAACACCCCAGCGCCCCGGAGGTCGTTCTGCCGCAGCCCGATGCTCGAGTAATACTGCGCCGCGTTAGTCCCAAATTCTCACAAGCAAAGCGCGTCAGCACTCACCTCAAAGGTAGCGTTGCTCCCCAGGCTCCCAACCATGACAGTCCCCTCCCAGTTGATGGTCCCATCGCCGTTGTACGTGACGAACATGTCCACCATGCCCCTCCACGCCCTCTCCGCCACCTCCCCGTACTCCTCCTCCCCCAGATACCCCAGGTTCAGACCCTTCAGCAGGCCGTACGTGAACATGACGCTGGCGCTGCTCTCGATGTAGTTCCCGTCCACGTCCTCGTACCTCGCCTCCATCACGTTCCACCAGCCCCCCGTCTCGTCCTGCGACCCCTTCAACCCCCTCGCCAGGTCCCTGAAATACCACAACAACCTCTCCTGCGCGGGGTGGCTCTCGGGAAACAGCTCCATGACCTCCAAAAGCGCCATGAAATACCACCCCACGGCCCGCCCCCAGACAAGCGGCGCCGCGCCCGTCACGGGGTCCGCCCAGACGGCCTTCTTGCTCTCGTCGTACCCGTGCACGAGCAGGCCGTCGGCCCTCCTCGTCCTCGCGTCGATGTTGTCGAACTGCAGCGCGACGTCGTCCCACGCCGTCCGATTGCCGGGCTGGAACAGCGAGACGTACTTGGCGTAGAACACGTCCGCCATGTAGATCCCGTCGAGCCACATCTGGTCCGGGTACACGACCTCGCGGTGCCAGAACCCGCCCGTCGGCGTCCGCGGGTGCGAGTCCAGCGTGCCCTTGATCGCGTCCGCCGCGGTCTTGTACCGCTCATCCCGCGTCTGCTCGTACCAGAAGAGCACGTTGTTGCCGAACCGGTACGGGTCGAGGCTGTGGCGCGAGTGGTTGAACCCTTTCACGGTCCCGTTGGGCAGCACCACGGCGTCGATCTGGCCGCGGTAGAAGTCGTACAGCGTCTGGTTCCGGTTGCTCTCGTACACGGCCTCGAAGGAGGTGTACAGCGTCGCCTGGTCGTAGTGGAAGCTCGGCTCCACGCCGCGGCGGATCATCGAGTCGGTCATCCAGTCGGAGAAGAGCGGCTTGTTGCAGGTCGGCGCGGCGGACGCCGGGATGCCGGCTGCTGCTGCTGCCAGGAACATGACGGCGGACTTCATAGTGAGCGATGGTGGAGGAGGGCTTTGCGGGCTCGGGTTTTCTTCAGGTGTCGTCGACCCTTTTCTTCACGTACTTTTATTTGCAAACCCGCGGCGATGCATCCTTTATCACCGACCTTCCTGAAATGCCAAGATAACCATCCCCGGCCATTTGCGAGCATCTCGCTGCCACTGCTGCAAGATTTGTCCGATTGGATTAGCCACTGCAATATTAATCGGGCGGCGTTTGAGGAGTAGGAAGAGCGTCTTTACGCGTCGTTCCTTGGCCACTGCAAATGCCATCGACAAGTTTCACCGAGTTGTGGAAAAACATAATCCGGTAGAGATTGCCGCCAGCGGCTCCATCGCAGCAGCATGTTAGCTGTCTTGGCAGCCGGGGAACATGCGGAGATTCTGCGGGGACACGCGCATCCCGCCGGCAGGGCGAGGATGGCATTCAGGCTAAATCCAATCTGATCTATGTTCCTTTGTGAGACTAGTGTAGCTAACAACTCAAAAGGGATCTCGTTGGCTTTGCAATGTGAACAGCTTTACTCTGAGAACTGTAGAAACAAAAAGGCTATACCAGCTGCTACCTTCATGCGGGTGAGTAGAGAAGAGCCGCATACTGACTGGGTCGCTTCAACCCATTGTTGTGACATGGCCTATTTACCCCCCATTCCATCCAGCACCTGCCTGATATGCTTAACCCGGTCGACGATAAGCAGGTCGACCCCTGCTTCTGCTTGAACCTGTGCACGAGCATGGTCAGCATGTCTTGCTACCCTCAGTTGGCTGGATGACTGACCTTGACGCAGTTCGCATCGTCATTCAACGACCCATACGTTGCGAGGTACAATCTCTGCGCCTTCACCAGTCCCACAAGCCCAGGACTCGCGATGAACGACTCGGATGCCATCAACACACCTGATAGACCAAATCTGCGGGCGAACCGTACCGCAGTCTGCGTGCTGGTGACTCGCTCGTCATCCGTGAGGCAGTTGGGCGAGTCGTAGCCGAAGAGGACCGGGTACGTTTGCTGCTTTACTGCCAGCACCATGCAAATCTCCGGGCTGAAAGATGCCAAGATGACTCGGCGTCGTGGTCCGGCGTGTGCGTACATCACGGACAGGACGCTGTCGAGCACATGGTTAAGCTCTGGCGCAAAGGTATCCATCTTAAAATCGACTGCCTCGTACAGCATGGGGTATTCTGTTACAAGGTTGTCAGTCAAAAGCACAACAGTTCAGGAACGCTTGGAAGCACGTACTGATCTCGATCAATAAAGGTATATCCTCCTGAATGCTGTGCAACATCTGCGACAGGGTGACGTAGGGCCCATGGACACTATGATTGCGAAGATTGCCCTTGTACCCAGGGTAGTCCAAGGTACGCTCCATTTGACTAACAAGTGCAGCTGTGCCGCAGTCTTGCAACGCATCAAGTGACTGGGAACGTCTTCTCAGAGGAAGTGGCCTAGGACGTGCCCGTTCGTCCCAAGGCAACCTCTTCGTTTGAGAACCGGAATCGCATCCAGATTGTGCAGTATTGATAGAGTTGAACTAAGCGCCATGTCAGCGACGCTGCGACGACGAAGTATCCATAGACGCCGACCGGGCTGGTAACTCACCTGTTCGTAGGTCAGAGTATGCATTGCCGCATCCGAGCCCTTCTCCGTGACAAGAAAGTCGTGGTAAACCACGGGAATATCATCTTTGGTCAATTGTACGTCTATGAAACTATTAGTAACACACTTCGGGTCGGTTTCAAAGCCTACGGAACTCACCAATTTCAATCACGTCTGCTCCATGATCAATGGCCGTCCGGACGGACTAAACACACTCAGCATCAGCCAACTCGAAGCCTCGAACAACAAATCGTTGTACTCACCTGGAGAGTGTTTTCTCCCAACTGCAAGTGCTGGCGCTGATTGTCATTCTTGCCATTTCCTAGCCGATGTCAGCATTATCCCTTGGCCTTGCAGAGTGCCAATCCCATTATTCCCACCTCGATGACCTCCAAGCGCGGTCCGAGGCTCTGGTTGTAATTCTTGAGGCGCTGTTGGCGGCGGCAGTGTGGAATCCAGCGGAGAAGCTATGACGAAACTGAATGCAACGGAGCCGATATAGCCATACTTTGAGTTGACGATAGGAATCGTGAAATTTCTGACCAGACTCTCTCGTTTCGGGCCCAGCCCCTGCTTCAGTTGTGAGAGGATAGCAATGGCCGTTCCTACGGGGTCTGCTAGGTCTGATTCCGCGTTATCGAAGACCTTGAAGATGATCTTGGTCTCATCTGTGTATTTCGTCGTGAAGCATATCGGCCAGTCACACTCATCTGAGTCGACTGAAAGAGGCACTCGATATTCCTGGTCGCCCTCTGGATCAGTGGTGATGGCAAGCACAAGGTCGGTCTCGATAGAAACGTTGCGAAGCAATAGCTTTGCCTTGTATGGTTCCAGATTGACTGTGGTCGTATTCTTTTCCAAGTCGAAGCTTCCGAGTGTGACGAAGATGACTGAATCGCCCGCAGAAGGGCGAGGCAGAGTAGTACTGGCACCCAGTCGCTTCCCGTCGCGAATTTTGGGGTCAGCCCGAGCACTGAGGAACGTCCCTACCCCTGCAGGTAAGTGGTTGTGGTGCAGATCCTGGGAGAACCTCATCTTGCGCGAAAGTAAGAACGGATGTGATGTCCGATGTTGTCGTGAGACGTATCAGGTGCGATTATCAGCGTTGTCATGTAGTTCCACTCTCGCAGCGTCACATATGTCGTGATTGATATTTGACGAAGAGAAGCATACCCAAGTAGGTCGCATAGGTAGTAGAAATTGGAGGTAGATGTAGCAAGAAGAATCAGTATGGACCTAACCGAGTGTCTGTGAATCATGAAAGAACTCAGTAGTTACCTACCTTAGGTACCTAGGCAGGCAGGTAGGTGTGTCTTCTCTTTTGATGACGGTGAACATGGAAAGTCTACTGTAACAAAAAGCGCCTACCTACCTGATAGAGACCGAAACAACATACTGTACCTATGTATGCAGGTGTATAGGTAGGTACTTGATCTGTGATTCACCGGTGTTTCCCTCCTAGTGAAGTTGTTTTCTCTTTCCTCCCCTCTGATTTCACTTGCTTTTCCCGACATAAAGGAAACAAACGTTAGTATGAATATCGGGAAAGCGTAGGAAGGGACGTGGGAAGGATTTGTTTGGCAGGAGAAAGCAGGCAGAAATACAAGCTGTGTGTTTCGAGGAGGCAAGTGCTCTCTCACATCCAACTCCTTCTTATGATTATATATCTAGGTACCTAGGTACCTTCCTAGTTTAACATACCGTTTGTACTGAGTGGCGCAATCTTGTCAGTATGGCCTGCCTATTTGGCAGGTATCTAGTGTACGGTGACACCCCATGATCCATCTTCTTCTCAACATAGCAAGGTCAGGGACTCCTCCTCCTCCTTGCGAGTTCCAGCATCAGTCTAAGCAGAAGCGCCTGATCAAGAACCAGCACCACTGCCACTCCCAGGGATGGAAGACGCCGCAGATACGATGACCTTGTGAATCGGCAGAGCCTCGTTGATCATAGAGCTAAACCCAACAACACAGCCACCCAACCTCTTCCTCTTCGAGTGCGGGCCAAACATCAATTGATCGTTGCCACGTTGGGCCCAGTACTCACGACTGCCATAACATGGAAGCCACTACAGGAGATCCCCGCAGCTGTCGCTCGACCTATGAGGTCAAGGATTCCAGCCTGGTCAAGATTACCACACGGTATTGTACTTGGCCGGCTACTGTGTTGATATGGTATACCTAGCGCAAGGCCACGTAACACAACGATTTTGAACAGATTTGACGATACTGAGGTAGCTCTGTCACTCAGCCGACTGGCAAATGATACCTCGATTCTCGATGAACCGAATCATTTCTGCCTCACGCTCGATCGCAACAACATTGGCGACTTCGGAGTCTCTTCTCAGCAGCTCAAAGCCCGAGGAAAAGCTGGACATGGGCTCCACGGAGTGTTCCTGGCGATCGGCTTGCGACAGAGAGTAGTCCCAGCAAGGCAACGGGAATCTCCGGAAAACGTGAAGTGCTTTCTCCGCCCAAAGTTGACCAACACCGTTCGATTGGTACGGCAGCTTCACATTGCCGGCATGACTCGGTCACGGCAATGATGGCCCCACTATTTGTTTCCGAGGCCCTCCCCGCCTCATCACCGCCCTACGGCGAAGCCAAAACAAACTCGGTATCAGCACCCGAAAGTCTCGGTTAGTCCAACCCAGCAGCTTTTCCCAGACCTTAAGTTTGTTTGAACTACATTGACTGACGTTACTATTCGAACAGATGACTCTCTGCTTGTCCGAGGTAGTGAGCCGACGACTCCAACCCCAAAAGCCGGGCTTGACGGTCACCTGGAATGCAAAGAGGGCCCGAACCAGGGTCGTCCGCCAGCGACCATTTACAAACCGTTGACTAAACCCCCCACCGCGGGGACGGAAGGACTAGAAGAGGGGAACTTCAGCTGACGGGCAGAGCTCACGACAGCACGAAGAACTCCATAGAGACGGACATAGACGGACATGAACATCCAACACGATCTACCGACGGCGGGCCCGAGGTCCTCCTCCCCCACCGGAACAGCAAGAGAAGACGAATCAAGATGGTCGTGTAGACCATTTGTCATCGGCATGACCTGGGAAGTGGTGAACACGATGATCGAGCGGTGAAAGCAGAGCGCACCGAAAAAATCAAAGAATGACAAGAATTGGAGACGCCAAGGCCCAAAACATGTGCCGAACGTGGAGCCGTCAACATTGCCATGCAGGATTGACAGACAGGTGACCAACGACCGGGTCGAGCAAAAGGGCAAATGATCCCCGCTTCCCCCGCAACATCCACCGTCACCACGACACCACGAGAAAAATCTCGTGCTTCTTGTTGCTCTGCCGTCTTTCTCCATGTCCCCCGGCTTCCGAGTGCGCTTTTCTTTCCCCGTACATGAACGAAGTGATGAGACTTGGGGGAGGGGCTCGACGCAGCGGACCAGTACCCCGGTTCGATTTCTGCCTGTGATGGGACCTGCCAGCCTCTTTTCGGCTTGCGGGGAGTCAGGACATCACACCAAGACAACACTTGAAGAATCTTCTGCTTCCATGGCGTCGGCCCCGCTGGTCTGGAGGTAGGGCCGATTAAGAGCCCCAACCCAGCAACCCTAAGCACCAACAGCCTGGGTGGTGCAGAGTAACACCACTTGCCGGACAAGACGATGGCTGGCATGATGCGAGTCGAAAAGGTCATTGTGGAGAATGTGGGAGAGGAGCCCTGGGGTCCCCGCACTGGTTCCATTGGACTGGTGACCCGAACATACACCGACGAGTCTCGTCGGCACCGATCATCCCTGCCGGCAAGACCAACTTGTTGGAGACAACGACGGCATGTGTTTTGTCACGGAACGATGAGATGAACACCACTTTCCAACCAGAACCATGATCCGCACTTGCAACATGATCTGCTTCAACCAGAAGAACCAGTAATAATCCAGGTGTCCCGCAGACCTTGGGCTCAGTTTCGGAACTTCCGGGAGGCATCATCTAACCAAGTACATGGACTCGTCACGAGTCCGGTAGTGTCAAGTCCGGTATAGCGGGGCTTTGAGGCTCGGATGGTACGGAGAGGGCAGCTTCCGCCGCCATCGGCTCTGTATGTCGAGAGGTTGTGGCTCCGGACGGGTCTCGACTTCCGGAGAGCCCTCGTGGCTACCAAGACGTCACCGCATCATGACCCGTCCTCGGCCCCTCTCCATCCACACGACGGCTCCATTACCCTCAATTATTCGACCGACGCAAGGCCGTAAAATTGGTTGCCAAGACGTTGTTATTCCCACTTCTGCTATGATTCCCACTGCTAGCGATTTGTCGTCGTATCCGTCATGGCCGTCATGATGATTTTCAGCCATGGCCTAGCCGGTACGACAGACAGATGATTGATTTGTATAAATAGGCTTCATGTTCTACCTAGAGGATTCAATTTGGCTTCTGATACCGGATAATAGAGTCAAACTTCTTACCATCCATCTCACACAAGGCCTTTGTGTTTCACGAAATCATGAGGACGAGCCTCAAGACATTGGCCCTGGCAGTCCTGCCACTGGGCGCAAGCAGCAGTCCAACCCCGACCCTCCCCCAGCTCGCCGTTCGCGACGATGCCGTACCCATCTACAAGAACGCATCGTACTGCGTCGACGCCCGCGTGGAGGACCTTATTCAGCGCATGACGCTTGCTGAGAAGGCCGGCCAGTTCTTCCAGACTCAGCTCTACCAGGGCCCTAACGGCACGCTCGACGAGGGAGATTCCACAACCTCCCGCCGCAACAGCACCGAAAACCTGATTGGCGAGAAGCTCATCACGCACTTCAACCTTGTCGGCGACATCAACGACGCCAAGCAGGTTGCCGAGTTTGTCAACCTCGTCCAGCAGCGCGCCCTCGATACCCGCCTCGGGATCCCCATCACCCTCTCCACGGACCCCCGCCACCACTTCACCGAGAACGTAGGCACCGGCTTCCAGGCCGGTGTATTTTCCCAGTGGCCCGAGACCCTCGGTCTCGCCGCCCTGCGTGATGCCGAACTCGTCAAGAAGTTCGCCGAGGTCGCCCGCGAGGAGTACGTCGCAGTCGGCATCCGCGCCGCCCTCCACCCGCAGGTCGACCTCGCCACCGAGCCACGCTGGTCCCGCCTCGGAAACACCTGGGGCGAGAACGCGACACTGACGAGCGAGCTTCTTGTCGCCTACATCAAGGGCTTTCAAGGTGACCGCCTTGGACCTCACTCCGTCACCACCGTCACCAAGCACTTCCCCGGCGGCGGTCCCATGGAGAACGGCGAAGACTCCCACTTCACCTACGGCAAGAACCAGACCTATCCTGGCAACAACTTTGACTACCACCTCATTCCCTTCAAGGCCGCCATCGCCGCTGGCGCCCGGCAGATGATGCCCTACTACTCGCGCCCCATCGGCACCGAGTACGAGCCCGTCGGCTTTTCCTTCAACAAGCAGATCGTCACCAACCTCCTGCGCAACGAGCTTGGATTCGAAGGTATCGTTGTTACTGACTGGGGCCTCATCACCGACACGGTCATCCGCGGCCAGGACATGCCCGCCCGTGCTTGGGGCCTCGAGAACACCACTGAGCTCCAACGCGCCGCCCGTATCCTCGAAGCCGGCTGCGATCAGTTTGGCGGAGAGCAGCGCCCTGAGCTCATCGTCCAGCTCGTTGAGGAGGGTACCGTTTCCGAGGAGCGCCTCGACGTTTCCCTCCGTCGTCTTCTTCGTGAGAAGTTCCTCCTCGGCCTCTTTGACAACCCCTTCGTCGACCCCGAGGCCGCTGCGCGCGTGGTCGGTAATGACTACTTCGCCCGCCTCGGCAACGAGGCCCAGCGCCGCGCCTACACTCTCCTCACCAACAAGGACAACATCCTGCCCCTGAAGCGCGTCGTCCCTGGTACGAAGTTCTACATCGAGGGCTTCAACGCCACCTTCGTCGAGGCGCGCAACTTCACCGTCGTCAAGACGCCCGAGGAGGCCGACTACGCGCTGCTCCGTCTCGAAGCCCCCTATGAGCCGCGCCCCGGTGGCTTCGAAGCCAGCTACCACGCCGGCTCTCTCGAGTTCTCGGCCGAGGAGAAGGAGCGCCAGGCCGCCATCTACGCTGCCGTGCCCACCATCGTCGACGTGATCCTGGACCGGCCCGCGGCGATCCCCGAGGTCGCGGAGGCCGCCTCGGCGCTGCTCGGTAGCTTCGGCAGCAGCAGCGAGGCCTTCCTCGATGTGATCTTCGGTGTCAGCGAGCCCGAGGGCAAGCTGCCGTTTGACCTGCCGCGCTCGACGCAGGCTGTTGCGGACTCGGACGAGGACGTGCCGTACGATACCAAGGACCCCGTCTTCCGGTTTGGCCATGGGCTCAGGTACGCTGAGCAGTGCTTGTTGGTACAGTAGATATGTGTCCCATGCGTCGGACGGGTTGTGTACTTGGCGGAAATGATTGAGGGGAGGAGGAAGATCCCTCTTGCTGGCGCTTGATTTTGGTGCCTGCTTCTATGTCTAGACGATTAAACGACGACGACGGCCGATTGATGTAGATACGCAGTAATTCTTTTTGAGATAATTTAATGCTCTTCAGAACTTGTTCTTTTCTCCCAAGATGCTCCTCTTACTTCCCGATCTCACGTCTGGAAGCACCAGAGCCGGACAGCCGGCCCCACTCGGGCCGGGCGCGTCGGTGTCGGTAGGAATCCTCGGCTGCGAGGTCGCCGGCCGGCCGGCTTGGCTAGTACTCCAACCAATGATGAACGGCCAAGCCACGTCGGCCACTCCACGTCGGCCAATACATTGGGCGAGTAATCGTCGCGAAGCACAGCTTCAGCGACCTCTCTTTGTATGCATCGGATCTCGACTCTCCAACATCCGTAGACAACACGATGCGTCACGAGAACTTACCTTGGACATGTTATACACAGGCGATAGTGGAACATTGATGGAACAAGGAAAGAAAAGCGCTCCATTTCTAAATCAGCTCCAGCACCTCGTCAACGTCCTTGGCAGCCTCTATGCTCCTCGCCAGGACGTCCCTCTCCCGCTCCGTCAGCTCCCTCACGTTCGTCCCCAGCATGCAGCTCATGTCCTTCTTCTTCTCGCCCTTGACCCACTGCTGGTCGATCATCCAGTGCGTCGGCACGGCAAACTCGGTCGCGTTGCCCATCTTGTTCTTGAGCAGCCCGCCGTTGTACCACAGCAGCGCGTCCTCCTCGTCGACGTGCGCGATCGAGAAGCTGCACACCTGCGTCACGTCCGTCTGGACGCCCTCGACGGGCACCCGCCACCCGATCATGCCGCCGTAGTGCCGCGAGAACGAGTACCGCGAGCCCGTCGCCTCCAGCCCCAGCCACCACGTCTCCTTGTCGCCGTACGTGACGCGGTACGTCCACGCGTTGCGCACCGCGTGCGAGTTCTGCCAGCCGACGTGCAGAAGCCCCAATAGCACGTCCGACCGGCCCTTGTTCAGCACCACGACGCCCGAGTCCCCTTCCTCCGAGTACCCCTCCGTCCACACGAGCGACTTCTGCATCTCCGGCCCCGGGTGCTTGAGCGTCTCGTGGTACCACTCCCGCCGCTCGGGGTACTGGCCCTTCCAGAGCAGCCGGTCGTGGAACAGCAGTCGCACCATCGTCGCCTCTGTTCTTCTAACAGTCAACAGTGAGCCGTTGTTTTGCTGGGTATTATTCGATTGGGGTTTCCGCTCGCAAGAGCCGAAAGAGAGCAGACTCTACTCCCTTTCCTCACCTCGGGATGGTGGGCGTGAGGCTTTAAAAGAGTCCACGACATCTTCCGGGTCTAGTGTTTCCAATTTTGGAGGCACGCGACGACAGGGCTTCTTGTTTATTACAGAAAGCTTAATATGCCGGAGTTCCCCTCGCTCTTGCGTATAGGAATTAATCTATCTGACTGGGACTTGTCTGGCAGGCTTCGTGTGCGGCTTGCCCGACCCGAGAGTCTTCCTTGTCTTCCTTGGGTTCTTGAGAATGATCGTACCAGGCGCCATCCTGTTTCTGACGTTAGCTCAGGACGCGCCATCGAAGGCTCAGCCAGGTTCTTCGTTGCGTAGGTGGTGGTGCTTTCGGGTTGGACAGGTACACTTCGTTTTCCATTGACGGGGATAACCCTACCGACTCCGAGTTGCCGGGACGAACACGCGTCTTGGATATAGCGCAGCCCCACGGCGACTAGTCCAGAACGTTGCCTCCCCCGCATTCCGAAGCCTTCGACCCCTATTTCTCTGAGGATGATGGTGAGGACTCAGCTTTACACGCAAGCTTCAGAGTGAAAAGGTGGGAAGGGAAAAGGACCACGGCATGCCTGCCGCAGGTCGGTGGAGGCTGGCTCGCGGGAAGGGTTGGAACCGTGACATGCCGGGTTGGCCCCTTTCGTCGCCTGTCACCGAAGTTGGTCATTGACTTCGGGAATCGCTCGACATTCTTCTATCTGCGAAGTCTTGGGTGTTTCTGTCCAGTCTGCTGAGCCGCTGTCTGCCCAGCGCAACGGCAATGCCGAAGTGTTGAGCATCGGCGCAGGTTGACCTGTGCAGAGAGGTCGTCCCGCAAAGACCTGCGCCGTCTGATCGTCACTTTGAGATGACATGGCTCTGGAAGAGCTCGTCGTCGAAATGGGGCCCGAATTCACAGTCTAGACCGCTCGCTACGCTATTTCGGGACCGCAAGTCCGCTTTCCAAGGGAAGACAAGCACTTCCGACCCCTGGGGGCAGTCCTCCTTCTCGAAAGGGTTAGTTGGGGTCCATGTCAGCTAAGAGAATGCTTGAAATGACATTTCTGTGGCGACTGACTCGGACGCGAGAAAAAGTCGCCGTCTCAGAATGGAGCGTCGGAACAACTGACATGATGGCCCGGCGAAGGGGGGGATGGGCAATTATTGAGACGCTCCTTTAATCTTGGCATCGGGGTTGCGGTCAAAGTGATGCCGGCGGGATTGTGATACGAGCAATCTGCTCTCCACGCCCAAAATTTCCCCGACATAGGTAGGATAGGAGGGCAGAGCAGATCGGATTGGCTTCTCTGCTACCAAGAGTCATCTCGGGATGCAATTCCGGTGTCGTTGGATGCGCTGAGTCGGACTTCCGCTGCCAATTTGACGGTGTGGTCTCATTGTGGGTGAGGCGATTCTGAGTCGCAACGGACCCTGGATACGTCAACGGCATTAGCGTGGAACTCGAACTGGTTAATTTCCCGGCGGCCTAGGAACCCGCGAACTCTCCTTACTGCTTCTGGATGCGGTTCTGCAGCTATCACAGAGGTCGTACCTAATTGAAGCGTCGGAGGAAAGAACCACTATGGTAAAGCTGTGCTTGGTCCAAAGCCTCCGGATGCTCAACGGTGCTGGGTTACTTGCGCGTATCACAGTTGTAGTCTTCAATGCAAACAGACAATGCAGAATGTTCATCATCGCACCGGTTGAAGTCGCATTTCCATCGTCGTTGGAGGAATTACCGAGGTGGTAACATTAACTCCAATCATCCCAGGTCTGCACTTACCGTCCGGGCGTGACTGCTTCACAGCAAGCCTCGAAACCAGTCGCCAACGTCGTAGCTGCGAGCTCTCCCTCACATTCTTGCCCTATGAGGTGGCTAACCACATCCAAATACCATGCTTCGTCTCCAAATAATGGCGACAAGGTACAGGGTTGAACACGAGCCCGGTTGGAAGCAGCGGAGAGGCGTGAGTAAGCACCCAACAACTAGCTGGTCCTGACTTTCCGGAACGAAGTCGAGTTTGACGTCGCTCCCCGTTGCAAATTTCGGTACTCCGCAGTCGCTCCGTACATTTCCAAGTCACGACTTTTCGGCTATTCGGCTGTCTTGAACAATCAAGAACCCAATTACCTTAACTCTCCGATAACCGCCAAGACATTTGGGGATTGCCACATTGCTTCCCATTTCCATTCCATCAGCGACTACCACTAGACTGAACGTGCTGCCGATCACGAAGGCACAGATGGCAGCGAAAGAAATGATTAGGCCCTTGAATGCCTGGGCTCTGATGGGAGACAACACAGCCGATGACGAGTTGACGACGAACTCGATCAAAACCTCAGAGACAGCAAGTCTTCGGCAGTGCAACTAAACAGGCCGATCTTGGACGTTCAGGCACAAAGTCCGGCAGGGGATGCCGAGACCTACACCAGTAACAGCTCTTCGCCATCCTTGTAGAACATGTCGAGCCAAGAGATGTCCTCCGGCGACCGCGACTGCCGCCTCCAAAGCCGCTCGAGTGCTTCGAGAGCCCGCTCAATGCTCCTAGCCTGCAGGAGATCGTACATGTTCAACAGAATACTCGTAACGGCCAAGCGGGGCGAAATGTCTCTCGCCTCGGCCCCGACAATGAAGGCCGGCCAGAGACAGCCCTTGAAGTGGCTATCTTGGGGGCCGATCTTTTCGAGATGGTCCACCGCTTCACGCACTTTCTTTTCCATGTCGCCGACTCCGCGAACCTGGAAGGCTCTGCGGCCGTAGGCTTTGATAGCGATCTTATAGGCTGATGCCAAGTGGTTGCGCTGCTCGACCTGGCTGGGCTCAACGTGGCTGTCAGCCCATTGCGAAGGTGAGAAGCTTTCCAATTGTTCGAGCAACGCAATGACGCTTTCATAGATTTCCGTCTTCGACTCGCTGTTGTAACTTGAAGCCTTCCTAGCAGAAAGAGTATTCAAACAACACAATATCCGCAGGAGTTCTGCAGGACACCCGGCCCAGCTGCGTCTCTCAGCCCGCTGCAGGATTTCCACCAAGGTGGGGTCGCTGTATATCGTCGTCAAGTCCAGCTTCTCTCGACTCAAAGTTGAACCGAATGTTTGAAGGCTACGATAAAGGTTAGCTGCGCCATCCTTTTTGCTAAATGCGGGTAGGTAGTGAGCTTACATCACGAAAGCTTCCTCGAAGTATCCCTCGAACCCCCCAAGAGACTCGGTTCGAACTCGAGAGCAGAGCAATCCCCTCATTCCACTGAGGTGATACCTCCAGTACTTATTTCCTGACTCGAGAAGCTCGACCCATATCAGCAGAAGCGTGGCGACGACCACGGCATCCGACGTATCGTTATGCGACAGGGCAAGCTGGAGATGTTGCATCGCCTGTCTTTTATGCGCCAGAGCATCCGCATAGTGTTTGGAGGCTAGTAGCTGAGTGGGAGTCCTGTCGTTGAGCGCTTCCTCATCCGTTGAGTCGGCTGGCAGAGATGTGAAATGCCGCGGCCAGCCCAGAGACGTCGAGCAACGAGCTCGATGGTGCGCGGCGAGCGAAACAATGGTGTGGTGCACGAGAGGGCTACTTTCTCTCAACAGGAGAAACTGCCGGAAGGGGTTGCCTGTGTTCTGTTCGTATATGCTGCACTCCATACAGCATCTTTGTTCGTCTATATAACCAAATCAGCTGGCGGGTTTATCATAGAGCCAGACCCCTGACTGCCAGGCTGACCATGAGCTTGAGATATTCTGCTTACAGTAGGACAGATATTCGGCAGCTCCACCGTCTTCGGGAGAGGGTAGCCTGTTCCTCAGGCTCGGTAACTTCCCAGGAACTGTCAGTGAGCATGTTGAGGTTGCGATCTCTGAGTCGGGGGTCGAGTAGCGGGTGCCTGGCGACTTGGGCTTCGTGCCGTTGACTCCTCTTTTGGTCCGTCCGGGGCGTCCGGCCCAGACTAGAGGTTTTCGAGGGCCATATCCTAAGCAATCCAAACCCGCCCGCATGCATTTCACGCAGGAGGGTTTGATGTTATCACACCTCAACCTCCTTCGTCGACAAGTCCAGCACGGCCCATCAGCAATCATACCGTTGAGATACGCCCAGGTGCCGTCGATTACCTCTCCGTGAATGGTCGTCATGGACGATTCTTCTGTCAGTTTCCTGGTCGTCATTTCATGCTTGCGGCATTCGATATTGTAGCTCCTGCCTAAAGGAAATCTTTCGAACAGCCTCCTGAAACGTTTGCATCCTGAAGCAAACACACGTGACGATGTTGTTTCATGTGCTCTACCCCTGACTAAGGGAAACGACCCTCGAGGATCCCCCACAATGCATCCCGGCAGAAGCGGATCCCGCGGACAAAAAACGGACTGGTCCATCTCTTCGGCATTTGCAGTGTAACCCGATCTCTTCAAGAGGGTTGCATTTTCCTAAGGGTTGGCCTTGGCTAAGATTTCCAGGATGAACCGCACGTTGTCGAGCACGCCTTTTAGCACACGACTTTTAGTACACGAGACCGAACAATTCCACGATCCAAACGAGTAACGGTGATTAAATTTCAACCATACTTACAACAAAGTAGTTGCATCTTATAGCGCCTGCGGGTGGGGACAGCATGGCAGAAGATGCTTGAGTTGACAGTCTCTAGAAGCGTTTGGGGGACATTAGACATGAGCAAAGCAGTATTGAGACAACAGTAACTTCAAGTTACAGGGTCGGCCCTCCCAACGGGCGTTTCTTGGACGAAACAATGTCTACTAATGTTCGAGGTATCAAAATATTTATGTACAAGAATTATGACAAAGGGAATAAGTCCATATTACGGTTGCTGCGGGAATCTCATGTCCCGCCCGAAACGAACCGTGGTCCGCACCGCAGCTGAATGGCGTATGCCTACCGAGGGCAAGAAGTGAAGAAAAAGACGGACAGAGAACCTAGATCTGGAATGTTGTTTGGACAATAGTAGAAGACAATAAAATATGATGCGTGTTTTTAGCAGGGGTTTCCAGCATGTTACAGGCGGACTAGGTGAGCTTGAAGCCAGTCCTGCGGAGGTTCTGGAATACTCCATTCGGGTCGTATTGCGTCGCAATCTCGTTCATGAAGGCAAAGTTCTCGTAGCCATGTGTGGCGAGGGGGTTCTGGTCGCCCCAGGCGTAGTTGGTGTACTTCCAGTCCTTGTAGAGGCCGAGGTCCTTCGCGTACGTATCGATCTCCGCGCGGAAATCAAGGGCGTAGGGCAGCAGTATCTCTTGGTTGGCTTCGGTGTCAACGGTCAGGGCAATCAGCCACATAAGCGTAGGGCCGTCGGCCACTACCTCCTCGAGGCCAAGGACGTTTCCGGCCCACTGCTCGGCATGTTTGACCATAGACTGGGTGACGGGCTGAAACTGGATAAGAACGTTGAAGTCCGACTCTGGAGCGGCAGCCTTCATCTTTGGGGCATATTCCTTCAGCTTCTCGTCAATGAACGTGAGGACGCGAACGTCGTGAGTGGTTTGGCCAGAAAACCAGTTGGCACTACAACGACAGTTAGCAAGATGTAAAAACGTAAGGGAACATGCAAAAACACTTACTATAGACCCAGAGGCGTGGGCCCGGTGAACTGCGGAACCAAATCCGAGACTTTGCCAACGGCAGCGGTGGTGGAGATGTTGGGAATGGAGAAGTACTCGTCAAAGGCGGGCGCCGTTGCCTTGGCATCGACATTGCTCAGGATAGAGCGCAGCGTGAAGCCCGTCTTGTCGTAGTATAGGGCGACGATGTTCTGGCTGGCAAGGTCCTCGTCCATGTGCTCGGCGAAGTTGATGTAGGCATCGAATACGGCGTCCCTCTCGGTCTGGTTGTAGGTGAAGAAGCCTCCCCACATCTGGGTCGAATCGACCGTGCCTGAAAGAGAGCAGAGTCAGTGTTGTGCTATGTAAAGTCTGAAGCCCTGAAACGAACGTTGATCAATTCTTGTGACGAAGCCAAAGTTGCCAGAGCCTCCCTTCTGAGCTTTCCACAGATCGGCGTTCTCGTAGGGGTTGGCGTTGACTACGGACCCATCGGCCAAGACGATTTCATAGTTGGTAACTTGGTCGCAAGAGAATCCGCGAAGGTTGGTGTGGAAGGAGTACTGTTGTGAACAAGTTAGTATTATACTCAGGTGGCAATAAGATCAAGCTCGAGTAAACGAGAACAGGAAGAAGCCTTATGAAAACTCATGGAAGCAGGAGAAATGAAAAGGACATTTGACTTACACCACCTCCAGTAACAAAACCACCAACGCCAACGACTGAGGCCCTGCCTCCAACTGCCGTTACGCCATAGGGATCCAGGGCAGTGTAGACCATACCCCAGTTGGCTCCCGGCTGGATCGACGCAATCTCGCTGTCGATGTCATATGTCGTAGCATTCATGTAGCCAAAGTCAACCGTGACGCCAGTCTTGACACCGTTGGAGCCCTTCCAAGCCGAATGAGCACCACTTCGGATGCCGAACGGGCACTCGAGCGTCGAGATGATCTTTGCCAGAGCCGAAACATCCTCGGTATTCTCGGGCAGGACCATACACCACGGCTCTTGGGCAGCGTTGGCCGAGTAGTATGACTTCAAACGAGCGTCGTAGACAGCGCTGTCCTGGCCGTAGACCTTGCCTTTGAGGTTCTCGTTTCTCGCGAGGGCGGAGCACTGAATTCCAAGTTAGTAAGAGACAATTTAGAGAAGAATGAGATGCGACGGACGCATGTGCATTGGGGGCTGCGACCCCTGGCAGAGACCGTCGAGGCGACCAATACTACGGCCGCCAGCCCTGATGCTGAGAACTTCATGGTTGCAGAGAGGTTTCCGGCGCACGACCTTCCGAAGATCTGCGATGATCCGTCGAGAGAAACAAGTTGACTTTTGAGATGGCCACGAGGGAATGACAACGCCAAGCGCTCTTGCTACATGCACACGTGCCGTCGGGCTGTAGGGTGGTTTGAGACAAAACGAATGACAAACGAACGAACGAAGAATATCGGATCGTTCTGGAAGATGTCTCTGCCGTCCTCTTGGATATCAGCGACGAAATATCCGGGCCCATGTATCCACAGTTTTGAGTTCATCTCTGATGACGCCGTTCGCGAGACCGGCATAAGACGAACTGCACCGTAATCTCATCGGAGGGTACTAGCAGGGAACCATCTCCCACAAGCCGGAAGGAGGGTTGAACCGGATCTTGTGCGTCCTCGGCAGATGAACACATGGCGAGACGCCCAACTTCGAGACCTTTGCACAGTCTTGCAAAGAGACCAAGAATGAGTTTCTAAGCTTTTCACTTTTTTGTCGCGTCTTGTCCCGCAGGCTTTTCACCATACCTAACAGGCAACATACCCTACGATACTTCAACTCCTGGACAGAGAGTTGAGTAACTTCTGCGAAAGTCGCGGGTGTCGACGCTAAGTTCAACCCTTCCTTCGAAATATCAAAGCTCTTATTCTTCGATCATGAGTTTCTTCGAGAAGATTTCGCTTTGAAAACCTCTCCCACCGGCCAAGTTCATTAGAAACCGGTTTCTCTGCGACCAGGCGCTCATCGC
This sequence comes from Colletotrichum brevisporum, assembly GCA_030770045.1. NCBI lineage: Eukaryota > Fungi > Ascomycota > Sordariomycetes > Glomerellales > Glomerellaceae > Colletotrichum > Colletotrichum brevisporum. The sequence continues at coordinate 1,417,926 of JAUGSI010000002.1, forward strand.
ACCGCCACGGGAGGTAAAATGAAGCAGTCCTCAACGGAATATTCCTTCAGCCCTGATCCTAGATAGATTAGATCGCTCATGCCGACGCAGCCTTTATTCCTCCAGTAAGACGCGGTTCAGTGTGTAGTCAACCCCCACCACTGTTCTCTTTCCCCCTTTGCCAGAAAGGGGAAACATTTACATCGTCCAACCTACCCCGCAAGTTCATCCGGAGCCGATGCTCGCTCGCCGGGTTCCGTTGTTCTTGGTTCACACGAGGCACACGACAGAATTGCTGTGATTTGCTGATTGAGCATCATTTCTGCCCGTAATTTCAGCTTCTGCCGGGCGTGATGTACACTGCCTCCTGACTCTTGCAAGCACGTTCCCTGGTGCGCAACTACGATCGAGTCATGTTTTAAGCTTCAACGCCAGACTCGGATCCCGGCTACCTCCTTATTCTTAGCCAAATCCTGTTCTTTTATTCCTGAAATGCAATTGACAAAAGAGAGCCAGAGCCTTGAGAACCCCCACGTCCCGTCGGGGCATTTGGGGCAGTCGGGCCTTTGTGAGCCGAGGGCCGTGAGGTTCTCCATGCTCCGGCCCTCCATACCATGTCGTCATGATAGTCGCTGTCGTGATTGGAGAGAGGCAGACCCTTGAAAGCACTTTTGGTCCGGATGGTAAGTACGGATGAACCGTGTTAGACAAGGCATCCATACGAGTAGTTCGGATCAGACTTCTTGAACGGGAGACCGACTGACGATCAACCAACACGCCAAGCTTTCCATGTTGCCGGTTGATGACCTGATTTCCTACGGGTGGTGGCCAATGGTATTCTGCGTTTGTAAGATGGCACTGGAATCGATTTCAAGCACCGTTCGCGAAGGTCGTCGTCGAGCAATGCGAAGAGCATCAACCCTGTGTCCCCCGAGGTTGGACACGCGACGTCGCAGCCATTGCTACCATTTTCAACTCTAGCTCGAAATAACAGCATATCAAAGCTCCTAATTTACTCGGTCTCGGACGCGGCTGATGTGGGAGAGGGGGCATGAAATCCCGCCGATGGAAATTCTCGGAGATGGATCCGGGATCTGCGGGCTCAGGGGTCCAAGTCTAACAAACTCTATCCAAAAAGCACTCATATATGACCAAAATACGTTGCCAATGTGGCTTTAATGGTTTTTCGGTCTAGTGCCCTTCCCTCAATCCTTTCCCTCTCTTCTGGTATCCGCTCGCCATGTCGAATGTCACGGACTTCCCGGCGGCGGACCTGCCCGCGAGCGTGATCCCGCCGCCGCCGGGCGTCACCGTTGACTTCGACAACCCGCGGCAGCAGAAAGTGCTTGAACACTATCTCATCTTTGGAATCGGCGGAACCTTGGCTTTCGTTGCGCTTTGCCAGAGGTTTTACACCAAGATCTTCCTCTCGAAAGGGTTGCACATCGATGACGGTATGCTAGCCCAACAACCGCTTCGGCGACTGGAGCTTTACTTACACTCTATCTGCAGCTTTCATGTTTCTCGGTTGGGTAGGTCACTACTTTCATCAAGCCTTGGCATATTTGTCTTGATATTGCTCGAGTTGTAGAAGCCTTACTGACTCAGGACTGTTGTAGGCCGCATCTGTGGTCACGCAGGCGATGCTTGTTGCCTCAATAGCTGAAGGCGGCATGTGTGCGCATGCGTGGGAGATGCCTATCTCTAGATTCCAACGCTACTCCATCGTAAGTTTCTCAAGTACCTCATCGCATTTCAGAGAACCTCCGGGCTGACACGAGAAAGATCGTTTACGTCACGGCACCGGTGTTCATGCTTTGCAACGGCTTCACGAAGCTCTCGCTCCTCACCTTCTACCTCCAACTGTCTCCCCAGAAGTGGTTTCGCATTTGCGTATGGATTGGCATAGCTATCGTCTCGCTGTATACCGGATGCATCACGCTCTTGATGTTGTTTCATTGCAACCCCATACGAAAGTCGTTCGACGTCAGCGTTACGGGAGGCAGCTGCTTGGACGTTGGCGTGCTGTATATCGCCACCGCGGTATCGAACATTGCCACGGACGTCATGCTTTTCCTGCTGCCGTTGCCAATGATCATCAACTTGCGCATGAAGACGGCTCAAAAGGTTGGCGCCATGCTGATCTTTGCCGTTGGGTCGGCGTTAGTCAAAGCAACACTTGGAGTCGGTTGTCCATCGCTAACACGCGAATAGTACCATCGCAACCTCGGTCACTAGAGTCGTACTTCTTCCGACGCTATTGACCAGTGTCGACCCATCCTGGGACGCCGCTCCCGCCAACATCTGGACGTGAGTATCTCTCCATTGCCTGTCCCTGCCATCGGAGATTCTAAACTCGCGTCTCCACAGCTTCATCGAGGGAAATCTCTTCGTCATCTGCGGCTCGATGCCCACCCTACGCAAGTTTTTCAAGCACTTCGCCCCCAAGCTCATGGGCTCCTCTTCCAACCCGTCGTCCTACGGCGCGGCCTACCACAATTCATACGCCAACCAGCCGACGAGCGCGACGAAGAACCGCCACCGGTCCCACTACGAGCAGTTCTCCGAGGAGAACGAGCTGCACATGTTCCACTTGGACCGCAGCCGGAAGAACACAGAGGAGGCCGGGTTCACGTCTGTCGCATTCGCCACCGGCGGACGGCAGAGCGCGGACGACATGAGCGACAAGGCGATCTTGCAGACGAAGACAGTCACTATAGAGCACGAGTGAGGCCGTCAATGTCGTTGGCGGGTTCCTGGGGTATGTGGCGAGAGATGCATGGCGGTCGCGTCGTGCCTGGGAGATTGCGCTCGAGTATTCCGAGCGCATGGTACCAAGTACATAGTAATGAATGAATGTGTAATGCATGACAAAAGCCCGCCTGCCACTTCCCTTATTCAATTGACCTTGATGCACCGTTCTTGGTGTTTCCGATCTCGCGGGGAAAACGCCAGCAACCACAAGAAGCTTCCCCGGAGGCAATGATTCGGGCATCGTAACGAACTTTCGTTTGGTTTGTGCCAAATCCTGATCCTCTCTGTATCGGATTAACGTTGGTTGAATTAACGTTGGGAAGTCTGCGGGATATGCAGCATCGCCTTTCCGGATAAACGAGACGCAGACGCCATTGAACCATGACCCATCAGCTGTTATCTGTCAATGCCTATATCGGGACAATCTGCTAACAATTGTGACGGAACAAGGTTTCCACCCACACGAGAAAGACAGGCCCAGAACCCCTGGGTTGAGAACGCATCTGGAATAGAACCACAGGTGTACCGTATACCAACGGACGCTAGAGTCTCAACGCTTTTCCGTTTCATGCCATTGTTCTCTCTCTATTTTAACGAGGGGATCATAGGTTTTGAACATGTTGTCAAAGTCCAACCCGATGAACGGCAACACCCCGGCGTCCCATCCTTCTGATCAGTCTAGGTATCACTTTCGGATTCCTCGGAAAGATCATCGTCGCAAGCCTATCTCCATGCCACTATTTCAACGATCAGTTGATTTAACGGACCTCACGACCACACGCTTTCGGAAATGGGCCCCTTTCTCCGGATGCAAAGAGATCCCAACAGGATACCCCTCGGACCGGGAGTGGAAGAAGGCTCGAAGGGAAAATGAAGCCAACTGTATTCTCTACCGGATCCCAAGGGAGATGCTCATCGAGATTATGATCCAACTCGGCCCGGGAGGCATTTTCATCGCGCGCCAGACATGTTCTCTCATGCTGAACATCTTCAACAGCGGACAGTTCAGAAAATGCCACAAACAGACCATGCTCGAGCTGGACCCAGAAGCGTTCGCACCAACGCTCTCTAAGTTCCATACGGAATACCTCTCCCTCCTCAAGTTGCCGCCGCCTCAGCCGCACTTTGTGCCGCCGGTCGAGTTCGGGACCATGCAGCTCGAGGAGGAGGACATCACCGAGATCCGGAGCGTCTTCAGGAACAAGGTGCTCTGCACGCGCTGCTGCGATAGGCTCGCCTCGAACCCCACGGAGGGCCTGCCCCCCTCGGAAAAAGAGACGCTGGACGGCCTCACAACCAGGTTCTACTGCTGGGGCTGCCAGAAGACACATCCCCGCAAGTGGTTTTGGGAAAACAAGTTCATAGCAGGGTACATGTACCCATTCTGCATTGGTTGGAAGGGGCGGATGAGGCTCTGTCCGCATCAAACGTTCTCTAGAGAGAAGCTTCTCCGCTTCATGAGGCCGAAACTCAAAGAGCGGACGCTCCAGTTCCGCTGCACCGAGTGCCGGCCCTCGTTCCGGCGGCACGGCAAGCTGCCGACCATTACATACGTCCCCTCGGAGGGCTTGAAGGACGGCATATTCACTGGAAGCTGCCTCGAGACGTCGTGGGAGCTGCCCATCTGCCACCTCTTGCCCGGCCAGGCCCTGACAAAAGCCATGCTCCGCAACAAACTCTCCCGCGCCATCGCCGCCAACAGCGGTCTCATCTGCGAGCACATGGCCCACGGCGACGGCTACCGGCTTCTCGGCGTGTTCTCCTGGGACCGGTGCACGTGCTTCCGGGAGCCCTCGGCCGGGGCGGCGCGGTGCTACGCGCACATGCTGAAGCCCGGGGCCCTCCCCTGCTGCGCCTGCAACACGAGCCAACTCGACCCGAAGGATGCGGCGGCGCGCGTCGGCAAGTTCGCGGCGGTGGTGGGCGAGTCCGACCACGCGACGCACACGATCCGGTGCCACGAGTGCCACCGTCAGTACTCCTGGCGGGCCGAGGGCCGCCGCGTCTTTCTTGGGATGCACTTCACCATGGGCCGGATCAAGTTCTTCAAGCAACTGACCAACGTGCGCTGCCGGATGGCCCGGGTCCGCGTTGATCGGGAGTGGCTTTCGCGGATGGACACCAAGACGTACGCCCGGGCCCAGGCGCTGAAGCACATTGCGTGGTGCGACGACCCGAAGTGCATGAACTCGAGCAGGTTATCTGGGTTCTGGTTCTGGCCGGAATGGAACAGGTAGAGGTGGTTACTGTCTCGGTACCCGAGTTGTCCGAGAGCCTGAGTAACAGAAGAAAAGCGGAACGGGTTGTGTGAGCCTCCTGGGATTGTGGGCTGGGTTGGCTAACGAGTCATGGTTGGGCTAAATGACAATCAACAACTCGACGGGTCTGCGAGCTTATTCAAACTTTGATTTTAAGCGCGTTTTGAGTATATTGCAATCTCGCGGTTAGCTGCCGATATTCCACGTCGCTTTCCCGCAACTAGGTCGTCTTGCCCGAGGGGAATGAGCACGGGTCTTACTCTTGGGCAAGTGAGAAGCGCGAACGTTGAGTCTATTGCTGAGCAGTTGGTTGTAGTTGAGAAGCTGGAGTTAAATGTAATTGAGAGTTGATTGTTTGACATTCCATCTTCTTGAGATACCGTCGTCGTGAGATTTTAATCACATACCGAGCCCAGCAGCATAATCGACGATGCGAACAAAGACTTCTCAACATCCACGAAGACTCCGCCTGCGGTCTGGACTTTCGCCCTCAATCTCGCGATAAACCTTAAACTGGAGGACACACGGAGCCGCCCTCGGAATATTCGGGGCCGACAGCGATGGACTCCTCCCGCTGGGCGCAAATAGTGTCCGAACGAGATTTAGGGCGGGCAGTCGTCTTGGCACGGAGCCATAATTTTCCATCGGTGGTGAGTTTGGTAGGGGTGATCCCTAGCCATGACAATCTGCGGCTACCAAAGCAGCGAGAGCCTCGGGCTTTGGTTGCCATGTTGCTTCGCAGCTCGAGTCGTTGCACTCCTTCTCACGATGGATGCAATTGAACCAACAAAGTATGTTAAAGAGAGCCAAGTCCTCCAACTCGCCGCTGACACACGATGCCAAGACAGCCTCATATGTTACCATTTCCAGAAGAGGTCATTGCTTCAATGATGGGGTCACACATTGGTAGTATAAAAAGGCGTGGTTGAAGACTTGAGAGAGAAAGTCGTGCTCAGTCTCCATTGCGTTACCCAGTCACTCATTTTTGCAAACAAACTTATACATTCTTTCTGCTGATTGCACATTATCGCTATGCTGTTCCTTCCGACCCTCGTCTCCTGCCTGCCACTGGCCCTGGCGGCCAACATCTACGTCGCCCCGACAGGCGACGCGGCCCCCGATGGCACCCAGAAGAAGCCGTACGGCGACATCCAGGCGGCCGTGGACATCTCCCAGCCCGGCGACGTCATCATCCTCCGCGGCGGGACCTACGACCTCCTTAAGAACATCAACATCACCGTCAACGGCACCGCCGCCGCGCCCATCACCCTCCGCGCCGCGACAGATGAGACCGTCATCATCGACGGCGAGGAGCTCCCGGGCACCCCCGCACCCGTCGGTGGTTCCGTGCCGGGCCGTGAGCGCGGCGTGCTCCACGTCGAGCGGATTCACTACTGGAACTTCTCGCGGCTGACGTTCATCCATGGCCCTTATGGCGTGTACGTCAAGGACTGCAGCAACCTGCGCTTCAGCCAGATCGTCACGCGGGACAACTACGAGAGTGGCTTCCACATGCAGGGCGCGCTCTCTAACAACGTTATCTCGTACCTGGACTCATACGGTAACCGGGACCCGCGAAACAACGGCGAGAATGCAGATGGTATCGCGATCAAGGAGGGCAAGGGCGAAGGCAACATCATCATTGGGGGCAGGTTCTGGGACAACTCGGATGACGGAGTTGACTTTTGGTGAGCCATATCTTCTTCATCTTGGTTTGGGTTGCAACTCGCTTGGACACGGGCTAACTCAATTGATGCAGGGAGTTCCACTCCAAGTTGACTATTAAGGACAGCATTGCCTGGGGTAACGGATACAACAGATGGGTAAGCAACTGGCCCAAACACATCCTACATCAGCAGAGCAAACAAAAACTAACCAGTCCCAGGACCTCCCCAACTTCACCGGCAACGGCAACGGCTTCAAGCTGGGCGGCGGCAGCGCGGGCGACATCCTCCCCGCGGGCCGCGACGTGATCAACTGCATCGCCTTCGGCAACAAGGCCAACGGCTTCACGGACAACTCCCAGACGGGCCCCTTCCTCTTCGAGGAGAACACCTCCGTCTGGAACGGCGCCGTCGGCTTCCGCAGCGTCAACGCGACGGGCGTCCTCGAGCGCAACGTTGCCGCCGTCAACCGCCCGGGCTCCCCGACCAACGTCACCTACGGCGGGCAGGTGACGCTCCGCGGCGCGCAGACGTCCAGGGACAACTCGTGGGACGACGAGGCCGCGCCGCTGCTGACCAACGCGAGCTTCAAGAGCATCGACACGGCGCTCGTGACGGGCGCGCGGGGCAAGAACGGCAAGATCCCGGCCAGCGAGTTCTTGCTGCTCGCTGACGGGGCCAAGAGGGGTGCGACGACCTCGTGGAAGTAGACTTCGGTTCCGCGGGGCATCTGTGGTGCGGTGCGTGGTAATCTTCCTTGTAAATATTGATGCAGCCACAAATGCCTGTGGCTGTGGCCGAGCATCAGTTGTCACCACAAATACGTATCTTTCACGCCTGCAGGTACTCGCGATCTTTGTTGAATGCCCCACTCTCAACCCGGTCGGCGCCGATAAAAGTTGGCAAAGAAGCGGGGCCGAGACGCAGGGGAAGCCGGTGATCGGCGGGAAACCCGCTCCGGGACCGGCCCTGCTGAAAACTCGCGATTTGGTGGCGAAATGGACCACGAGTCGAGGCTAAAAAAAGCATTGGACCAACTTGAACGATTGAGGGGAACCAAAAAACGAGGCGAGGCTCACTTACCTCAGTTGTCACGATTCCGCCGCCTTACTAATGCTCTGCGCAAAGGAATATGCCTGATGAAACTGTGAAAAAAATGGCGGCCGAGGTGACGTAATATGGGTGTCAACAGGTCCCCTGCCAAGCGAATGCGTCGTGAGGTGATGATATCCGTCAGCAGACCATTGAGGGGAGACGTCAAATCTCATCTTATCTCACTCACAAGACTTGTCGTGACATATCTCAAAGCACAGCACGGATCCCTCGCACATAATGAAGTCCATCGGCATCTTTCCCGGCTCTGGCGCCCTCGGCGGCAGCACGTACGACTACCTCGTCAAGCTCCTCCCGCCGGACCAGATCGTCCTCATCAGCAGGCATCCGGAGAAGGTGCCGCAGGAGCACATCAAGAGCGGCGTCCGGGCGCGAAAGGCGTCGTACGAGTCGAGTTCCTCGGACCTCGAGGCTGCCTTCGCCGGGATCGAGGTCCTCTTTCTCATCTCATACCCGAGCCACGTTTATGAGTACCGCAAAAAGGTGAGACCCTGCTTACTTCCCCTCGGCGAGAGACGTGCTTATACCAACCCCGCCGTTAGGTCCAACTCCCAGCCGTAGATGCAGCACGGCGCGCAGGTGTCAAGCACATCTTCTACAGCTCCCTGGCCTTCGCCGGCGACCTCCAAGATGAGTCCATTGCGGAGGTGATGCAGGCACACCTCGCCACAGAACGACACCTCGCAGAAGCAGCAGCAGCGGACCCGAGCTTCACATACACGTCGATTCGCGAGGGCCTCTACTCGGAGTCGTTCCCGATCTACACCTCCTTCTTTGACCTGGCTACCCCGGATGCCGAGATACCCATCCCGCATGACGGGTCCGGCCCGGGCGTCGCGTGGGTTAAGCGCGCGGAGCTCGGCGAAGCAACGGCGAAACTGATTGCCAAGTACTCGTGGGACCCGGACCAGTTCCCCCACTTGAACGGGAAGGTTCTCCTCACGGGGCCGCGGGTCTGGACCTTCGAGGAGACTGCGCGGGTGCTTGGTCAGGCCGCCGGGAAGGATGTGCGGATCCGCCCAGTCAGCGTGGACGAGTACGTCAAGTTGCCGCGGGTGCTCGCCCGATTCGGGTCGCAAGAGAAGGCGCGCACATGGGCGACGGCATGGGATGCGATCCGCGCGGATGAGACCGCGGTCGTGACGGGGACGTTAAGGGAAGTTATCGGGAGGGAGCCGGAACCCTTTGATGTGACCATCGGGCGTCTGGTGGGCGGGAGGAGGGTATCACACTAAAGGAACAAAATCTGCTTGCTCTCACGCGACGATTTAAGAGTGGTATCCGTACACGAAGCGAAGTATATACGACTCATCCTCCTACTCTACGATGAACATGCGGTGGTGCCCTTCATTGTCATTTTGCGTGCACACCATGGACGGAGCTAAGTCAGTTCAGTTGGGTCGACAACCACGTCTCACGGCGCGCTCACAGTGCAACTCGGATGGGGAACTGGAGAGTAGTGACTGTAGGAGAAAGATGAAAAAGAATGAGGGGAGGAAAATATCGCGAAAGAGTTCGTCAAGAGAGCAAAAACATTGGACGAACAGGGAATCAACTCACAAGCTAAGCGAGTATTATATCACTAAACCATTCGCCCGATATTGACATCTTATGCCCTAATGTCCTCTATGTAGCATGCTGCGAAGCCCGGGAACTCTGCCTCTCATTTCGCCTGTTCATTTTCATCGCGTTCGAGCTCAGACTTGGATATCTAGTGAGACATCGTATGCGGTTGCCCGTCTTCGCTTCGGAACGCGAAATCGCCAAGTTTCACAAGAACGATCCGAGTTCGCCAGATTCCGTCATGAAGGGAACAAGGACGGATCCCGGCACGCTTCGTATCAATGAGGAGCGCTAGTATCCGTATGCAACGCTCATATGAACGACCCAATCCCAGTAGTAATTGCGGTCCTCCGAACCTTAACTCAACGCGACCGTGAAAGTTCGCCGAGACACAATTTTTCGAATCAGGTCGCCCCCTCTCACCCACCGTCTTGTTTCCTCACTTTCACTCACTCGCTCACTCGCTCACTCACACACTCATTCCAATCTCACCTAGCCTCGGTCTCATTCTTACTCTCATGACTGTTTCTCGTTCACAATCAACATTAATCTCTCATCAATGCAGGAAGCGCAACTCATGCATCCAGGCCCAAGCCTTGCCTTTCCGCTCCGCACGCTACCCCAGTTTCGGCAAGTCGGCTGCGCGCAATCCGGCACTTGACCTGCCCAGATCTGCTAGACGACCGCGGGGGCCCGGAGGAGTTGGGTTACACCGGCCCACCGCCAGTCCTACAGTCAATTCATTTTCCTTCTCGCGACTTTCTTAATCAAGCCGTGACCGAGAGACAAAAGGACCGGCGGGATAATACCTGCCTAGCCCAGGACAATCCCGATCGTCCCGCCAGCGGTGAAGCGGGCATAGATGGCATGGGATGGGGGGCCCTCGGCTTCGGCTGGACGCGCTCATCTGATGTGATGAGTTGCCCTCCGACACCTTATTTGCTTGTTCCCCTGAACCCCGGTCGTTTCCCCCTCATTTGGAGTTCAATGCGCCGGTCTCCAACCAGAGTCGAGAAAAATGCCCTTCAGCGCAAGAGTGAGAGTCATTGACCTTCCTTCTAAAGACGTGGCCTACGCCCGGACTATGTGTCTAGATGTCAAGAGCTTCCATGCCTGGAGCTGGAAGCTACCCTGACCTGCACTCCCACCTCATAATCAGGTCCTTTTGCGTCGTTTTCTCGCGGCAGCCCTCGTCGATCGGGCAGGTCTCGTCTACTGTGCGGCCAAGATATCACGACCCTGGACGCGGGGTCTCCTCGACCGAATCAGGAAGGTTGAAAAGAGCTTGCCAAGTCGATCCCCCTACACCCCGACGGGACGATCCTCGTTGCTGTTGTTCTGACCCTGCGCGTGCTTCTGGAGATCTTCCCATCCCCAGCCACTCTCCTTCAGCTCGCAGCAACTCGCCTACGGTTTAAATAAAGTGAGGGGCCGCCGCGACCTGGCTCGGAGGATGCGCACCTCCCGTCCAGCCAGCCTCAGCCCTCCCAACCGCCGTTGCCCAAGATGAAGACCTTCGCGGCCCTGTCCGCTGTCGTCGCTGTCGCCTCCGCCGCCTCCATCGCGGGCGAGGGCTCCGCCGCCAACAAGCGCGTGACCTACGATGGCACCAAGGTGTTCCGCGTCTCAGTCGGCGACGAGGTCGACCGCGTCAACGATGTCGTTAGCAAGCTGTCGCTGAGCACCTGGAAGGGCGCCCCGAGGGCCGGCGCCCTGGCCGACATCGTCGTCCCGGCCTCCGAGGTCGACGCCTTCCAGGCCGAGATCGCCGGCATGAACGTCACCACCATGCACGAGGACCTCCAGGCCTCCATCGACGACGAGTCCAGCTTCCAGGTCTACCGCGGTATGTAGACGTCGCCATGAAAACGCCGGGGCTCCCTGGGCAACTGCTAACTCTAAAGTCTAGTCGGCTCTGCCAACGCGACCTGGTTCAACTCGTACCACGCGTACGCCGACCACCTCCAGTGGATGAACGACCTCGTCGCCACGTACCCCAACAACGCCGAGATCGTCACCTCCGGCAAGTCGCTCCAGGGCAACACCATCACCGGCGTCCACATCCACGGCACCACCAAGGGCACCAAGCCCGCCGTCGTCTTCCACGGCACCGTCCACGCGCGCGAGTGGATCAGCACCATGACCAACGAGTACATCGCCTGGACGCTCCTCAGCCAGTACGGCTCCTCGGCCGACATCAAGTCCTTCGTAGACAAGTACGACTTCTACATCTTCCCCGTCGTCAACGTCGACGGCTTCATCTACACCCAGACGACCAACCGCCTCTGGCGCAAGAACCGCCAGTCCACCGCCGGCAGCAGCTGCATCGGCCACGACATCAACCGCAACTGGCCCTACCAGTGGTCCGTCACGGGCGGCGCCTCCACGAACCCCTGCGACGACGACTTCAAGGGCCTGTCCCAGGGCGACGCCCCGGAGACCAAGGCGCTCTCCGACTTCCTCGCCAAGACCAAGTCCGCCCAGGGCCTCAAGCTCTTCATCGACTTCCACGCCTACTCGCAGCTCTTCATGACGCCCTACGGCTACTCGTGCTCCGCCGTCAACGCCAAGAACACGGAGCTGCAGTCCCTCGCGCGCGGCGCCGTCGCCGCCATCCGCGCCGTCCACGGCACCTCGTACAAGTACGGCCCCATCTGCACCACCATCTACAAGGCCACCGGCAGCAGCGTCGACTACGTCAGCGACGTCGTCAAGGCCGACTACACCTTCACCCAGGAGCTGCGCGACACGGGCAACTTCGGCTTCGTCCTGCCCGCTAACCAGATCGTGCCGACTGGCGAGGAGACGTTCGCCGGCGTCCGCTACCTGCTTCAGAACATGAAGTAAGGTTAAGGGTGGGAGAGACGGGACGGTACATGCCACAGTCTGAGACCTGTCCCCTTCGCATGAGTGTCTACGGGCGAACTTCTAGTTTCTAGTAGGTCTCCTTCATGTATCTACTTTACGAAGGCATAACACAGGCCTTTGGAGAGATTCGTGCATCGCCAACCATTGTGATCATGTCTTTACTGTAGCCCCTAAGAAGTCGCTATCCCATGCGATGCTAAACATTCACGCTGTGTCGAGCTGAGAACGCGACATTTCGTCATATGTGCGGGCCTCAAACGCAAAACTCACTTTGGCATGGTGATACGCCGTCGGTGACAGGACGGCTCGGCTGACTTCAGACGATTCTTCGGCAGCACATGCCATTGGCCGCCTGTTTTTTGGTCTGTTGTATGCGTTCCTGAAATCGAAGAGGCCCATGCAGATCTCGCAGCCTTGATCTTGGTCTCGCCTCCTCGGCTGTGCTGGCCAACCCCAGATCACCTTGTTTCTTTGTCTCACATTTTCCTTTGACATTGATGGTGTCTTCGTAACTCCGCCGATTTACCCAGGGCACCGGAAACAGATTCCCACCCCGTTCCTTTTACATGAACTCTACACGATCCATGCTCTCTCCGAAACCATAAACTGACATCCATTCGGCTATCCTCAGATCATGCGCCGGCTAACGAGCATCTCGGCGCTGGCCGCGCTGCTGATCGCCGTCGTCCTCCCGGCCTCCGCGTCCGAGTCCTCCACCGCCGTCGGCGCGGACGGTCAGCGATCCATATCCCTGCCGCTCTCCGTCAACGACCGGAACATCATCGATGCTCGGAACGCGACCGTCGCCTTCGTCGGCGTCAACTGGGCCGGCCACGAGCGGACCATGCTGCCCGAGGGCCTGCAGCACCAGCCCATCGCCGCCATCGTCTCCAAGGTCACTGAGGTCGGCTTCAACTCGGTCCGGCTGACGTTCGCCACCGAGATGGTTGACGACGTCGTCGACCGCGGCGGGGACGTCACGCTGAAGACCACTCTGGAAAGGGCGCTCGGCGCGGAGAACGGCACCAAGGTCTTGCAGCAGATTGTCAAAAACAACCCGGCATTCAACGATAATACAAAACGGCTGGAGGTTTGGGACGCCGTCGCCGCGGAGCTCGCCCGGCAGAGCGTCTACCTCCACCTCGACAACCACCTCTCCAAGGCCGGCTGGTGCTGCCCCATAGATGACGGGAACGGCTGGTTCGGCGACACGTTCTTCAACACATCCAACTGGGTGCGAAGCCTGGCCTTCATGGCAGAGCACGTAAGTCCTACTCCTCTCCATACGTTAATCCCAACTAACACGGACACACCTCACAGGGTAAGGCAAACTGGAAGTCCTTCTCCAGCGTCGGCCTCCGCAACGAGATCCGCGAGCCCGCCGCCCTTCCCTTCGCCCAGACCCTCGAGCCCAGGGACTGGACGACGTGGAAGACACGCATGGTCCAGGCCGCCAACGCCGTGCACGCCGCCAACCCGGACGTCCTCGTCTTCTTCGGCGGTCGCCTGCTCGACTACGACATCTCGGCCCCCGCGCTGGGCTCCGCCGTCGGCGAGCCCGGCTTCAACTTCTCGCTCGCGGATCTGCCCTTCCGGAACAAGTTCGTCTTTGAGCAGCACCAGTACAACCAGATTGAGATCGTTCGACCGGGAGATGGCTGCGACAGTTACGTCTCGTTTCTAGACGGGCTGGAGGGCAATGTCACGGTCCCGTCGTCGGCACCGGGGTCGAACCGCGCGCCGCTGGTGATGAGCGAATGGGGCCATGACCAGAGAGACGAGAAGGGCGTGTTCAAGCAGAGCTTCCGCCGGTGCTTGATGGATTACATGGTGAACCGCCGGGTCGGCTGGATGGTCTGGGTGCTCGGGGGTAGCTACTACACCCGCGAGGGCGTCGCGGACTACGATGAGCCGTTTGGTGAGCTCCTTTCTTTGAACATTGTGCAACGAAAATATGGCTGCTAACTCTTCGCCCAGGCTTGCTGGACCACACGTGGAGCTCTTTCCGCGGGACAGACTCGATCAAGCAGTTGCAGGCTGATATGAAGAGGACGTATGCGGCCTTCAACCAAACCCTGCCCTCGACAGCCAAAGATCTTGCCCAAGCGAGTAGTGGAAGCAGTTTCAGGACGGCTAGCATCGTCACTGTCTTCATTTCCAGCATCCTTGCATTTGTTTGAGACATCGTTTCCGGGGCCTTTTCCAGCTCGGGACGGTGTAAAGTCGGTGCATGGTTTTGTCTTTGTGGCTTTTGGTCTCAGTCATTCAACTCATTATATCTATACTTGGTCGCGCGTAGGCTTGTCGAGAGACAGTTTGTAATTCCATTTCATCATCATCGGCACTATCCATCATGAAAACTTAATGTTTCTCCTTTTTTCGAACCAGTATGGGCTAGCCAGATATGTCCTCGACAGTATTTCGATCGACTTCGATGGTACCTGCATGGCGCTGATGTTAGTGACCTCTAACGTCGCCGATCCTAAGCGGCAAAGTAAGGTGGTTCCAGGTAAGCCTCCGTTCGAACACAACGCCTTTGTTCCTGAGACTTGATGGTTACGTAGAGATAATCCAAGCCACATCGATTGTTCGAGATCAACTCTACCGGACGCCGGACGTTCCCAGGTGGAAATCATACGGAGCTGAACGTAAACTTTCAGCACGCATCCGTCGGTGCGTCCCCAAAAAGCTGCCACCCACATCGACGTTTTTACCGGTGCTCGGAGAGCCATCGTCTCGTTGAAACGGCGGCCTTCCCCGCGTGGCTTGTAAGCTCTGCAAGCTGCGGTGATGATGTCCGACAATTCATCATTAGCGCGAGGCAGCATGTACGCAGCGCATACCGACAAAAAAAGACGAAGGCCGGAAACCCCATGTAAGATGCTTTTTAAGGTTTACATCGTTCCCTCACCTTTGACGCTTGGGGCATCCAGGGCGAAGCGTTTCCGGCAGTTCTTAATAGTTGACGCCACTGATGGAAGAGAGGCTAGAGCCGTTCGAAAAAGGCCGCCGTCTCCGGGGGCTGAGAACGCTAGTGAAGCGGGAAGGAGGCAAAAAATAGTCGGTGAGATTACCAGAGCGCGTCTTCCACGAAGCGCGTGCGTGGGCTTGCAGGTTCCCGCGTGGCCAAGCTCTCAGAGAGTCAGAGTCGGAGCGCTGCTCCTTTGCTCAAAGCGCACCCAAGTGTTCGGCACCGTTTCCGGTTCCTGGGGCGGGGGAGGATCGTGGAGTGTGGGAGGAAGAGGAAGAGGGCGCAGAGAATGCAAGGTCCGTAGTGTAGCAACGGTAAGCGAACACCAGCCCTACGCCCCGCGGAGAACCGCATCCTTCTTCCTGCTTGCCATTACGGTGCAGTAGCCGTCGTCCGCGATCGGATCCGAGCGAAAGGTCTGGGCCTTACTTACAACTCCGTGATACAACATCGCCGGTCGAAATAGTTATATAAGGATCGACAAGTCTCGTCCTCATCATGTCTTCTCCTCCTCCTCACCTCACTACGCACCTCACTAGCTTTCCTCTACTCTTTAGTTCTCTTCTACAATCTTCTGATTTCTATATCAGTCTCTCGCTCCCAACCTTTCACTCTCACATCCATCAACCTCTCAGCTCAGGTTAGCTACCACCCCCAACACCAACCGCCAAGATGAAGACCGCCACCATCGCCACCGCCCTCACCTTCGCCCTCACCGTCCTCGCCGCCCCGGGAAGAGGTGACTACAACAACAACAAGGGCTCCGGAAAGGGAGGCAAGGGCTCCAACAAGGGCTATGGCGGCGACAACAAGGGCCCCGGCGGTCCCGGCGGCTACGGCGGCGGCAAGGGCCCCGGCAAGCCGACCTGCCCGACCAACGCTGCCCAGCCCAACGGCGGCCTCGGCAACCTCTACGTCAACACCAACCTGCTTGTCCCGATCTCCAAGAGCATGCCTGACGTAGCCCTCCCCGCCAGCAAGTGGGCCCTGATCACCCCCGGCGACGTCTGCACGGTCTTCAACCTCGACCTCCCCGTCGCCCAGACCCAGGGCAAGGTCTGCAACCTCGTCTTCGACTTCCCCTCGTACGAGCAGGTCGGCGGCAAGTACCTCTTCAACGGCCCGGGTAACTTCCAGTTCACCGGCTACGCCATCGGCGCCGGTGCCGTCGCCGGCCAGACCACCTACAACAAGCAGCCCGCTCCCGGCCCGAACCCCCCCAACCCTCCCCCCGTCATGACCCCCGGCCACAGCTACGTGAGTCTTTCTCGTCTCTCCGGGATCAAGAGTGCCATACTGACATTCATACCAGGTCATCAACAGCGCCCCCTGCGGCATCCCGGCCAACATTCCCGGTACCGTCACCGTCTCCGGCAGCCTCTGCTCCCCCGACACCGTCTTCGCCTTCGAGCAGAGCACCGAGCGCTGCCCCATTGGCTTCTTCGTCGTCCTCACCGACGCCTAAGCGTCAACGCCTCAAGTACCGTCAGGATCAAGGTTCTTGGACTTTTCCAACGAGCCGACCTCGCATTCGGCGGCAAACCGGGCGGGAACTGGACATAAGAAGCAGGAGTGATGGAGTGTGATACGATACGACCGACATATGACCGACTGTACACAGATTTTTCTTCTCCGTCAAGTAAATAGTTGAACCTGTATACAAATAAAAAGACAGCCATTTAGCCTAGTGCTATGGCAGAAACTTGGCTTTTCATCCGCTCGCACGGGAATTCATTTGCTCACAAGGACGCCTTCCATGCCTCAGGACAACTCGCAAGTAATGGTCCATGTAGCCATCTACACTACAGATAAGTAGTCCTCTAAATATGGTGATACACACAAGTCTACACGATACATACAGCTTGCCATAACGCTTTCCATGATACAGAAATAGCCCCCGTTACCACAAAGTTTGCCCTCTATCGTCAATACCCAAGCATAGCAGGTATGACAATCCTTTCTGTGTGTCTCTCCCAGGAATGCTTTGCTCCGGATGGTGCGGGTCAGGAATTACGTGTCTGTGAAGGTCTATGTCATGACACATCCAACTGGAGCCAGAGGCAACTCCTATAAGTATGGCATAGCACAAAACAACCGCATAGAGGGACTTTGGTAGACCTATGCGACACTCTCGTAAGTTTTCCATCCTCCGCACCATGTCATCAATGGGCTTCAACACCAAGCTCATTGTGCTGAAACACAACTCGTGAGGCGCCATGCCCGGCCGATGGTCGTGGTCAAATGATTCCCCCGGCACGTCCAGATACATATATAGGTGCCGTAAGCTGGGAAACATCCCGGGAAGCGAAGAGGCTAGGGACCGGTAGTTCTCCATGTCGTTGACTTTTTCAAGTGGCCGGTCGTCGCCCGTGCGTCGTCCCCCGAGCCAGGGGTGAATTTGCAGATCTCCCCAAATCAGCTCAACCCGGGTGATGGCCGCGAGACGGGAAGGCAGGAGGACCTCGGGAAGATGGCGGGTCAGGCGCGAGGAGTTGACGTGGAAGCAGTTCTTTGAATACAGCACGTGGACGCCCTCGATATACGCCTCGCGACAGGCGAGCAGCCAGCCCATCACGCCGATGAAGCATTTGTGAGGGACCTCTCCGGTCCATTCCTCACACCTACCCCGTCCTTTGCGGCACTGGTCTTCTGCTGGGAGGTCCTTGGCCGTCATGGGAGGTCTCGAGCGGTGGCAGACGCTGCTCCACCACTCCCACCGCTGCGGCAAGGTCGTGTCGCGGGTTCGGTTTCGGTGAACGTTCGCATGCATCCACCGCGGGCTGTGGGAGTCTATCTGTTTCTTGATCATGAATCCGCGACGCCATCGTCTCTCAGCCGGCGGATGCGCGAGCCGTAGATCCATGTGGACAGTCTGATCGCCAAAAGCCTCGAGCAGGATCTGCTCCCGGATGTCGAAGGGGATGAGCCGAAACAATGGACTCGCTGATATCGCAGAGTCATCTGCCGGGTCTGGGGAGATGCTCAGTCTGCGCGGGCGATGAGCAGGGAGCGTCGGCATCGGTGGCTGGGGCCTCGGAACTTCGCTGTCGGCTTGGCCTGCCGGTCGGCTCTCCGTCTTCCGCCGCAACAAAACCGAAATAGCGCTCTTCATTTTCGAAACTGCGACGGGAAAGATAGAGAAAAAGGTGAAATTGGATCGTTGTTTGCCCCTGCATCAGCTTGAGGGGGGGCGGCTCTTTTTGTTCGGGGCGCTGACTGGAGATGTTTGCTTCTTTTTGCTGCACGCACAGGCGCGGCACGGGCAAGCGAGCGACGGCTCAATCGCGTGATGCGTCGCGGATGCTGACCGTGCTTGGCAGCCAAAGCTGATTGGAACGCGGCGCGGCTGAAGCTACCAACATGTTTTGTCTTGCATATGTTGGCAAACACCAACAACAACTTGCCTTTGTTCGTGTGACGATGACTACGAGAAGACTCCTCCCTTGAGAGAGTCATGTACGACGCCAAGCCAGGTACAATGGATGGGCCGACTTACACAATTGGCGTGCACAGGGAACATGGGGATTTGTGGAACTCGGCTTCAACAGGGAGAAGATCGTCTGAACTGAAAAAAGTGTCATTGAGTATGTTGCTAAGGCGGGGAGATATGTACTACTTAGTGATCACCGCCGTTGGAAACTCATCCCATCAATTGAGTCTTTTCGACCTAAGCAGCGTAGATCTGTTCTCCTCCAAACCACGTCTCGACGACCTTGAGCTGGAGCGTCTTGGACGGCTCCCAGTCGATATCCAAAACGGCCAGATCGGCCTTCTTCCCAACCTCGAGCGATCCCACGCGGTCGTCCAGGAAGCAACTCCTCGCGGCGCCCTCCGTCGCGCCAGCGACTACGTCGCACAGAGACAGCGCAAACTGCGGGTTCACCACGGTCTCCAGCTCCGGCTCGCGCGCCGACCTCCGCGTCGTCGCGATGTACAGGTTGTTCATGAAGTGGTGCGGCGCCGTCGGCGCGTCGGACCCGATGGCCACCGGCGCCCCTCCGTCCGCAAAGTCGCTGTACGCAAACGCCCTCCCGCACCGGTGCTCCCCGATCAGCTTCGGCCACGCGCGCAGGATCGCCGGGTCCGAGTGCACGGGCTGCACCGAGGCCGTGATCCCGAGCTTGCCGAGCCGTGCGGCGTCTTCTGCCGTGGTGACCTCGAGGTGCTCGATGCGCGGCCGGTGCTCCGGGCCGACGTGCTGCTCCAACACGTCAATGGCGTCGGCGACGGTCCGGTCGCCGATGGCGTGCAGCGCGACCTGCAGCCCAAGCCTCGTCGCAGCCTCGACGACGGGGCCCATCTGCTCCTTCGACCAGGCCGGGTCGCAGTTCTCGTTGTTGTGGCTGTACGGCTCCTTCAAGCTCGCTGTGCACCCATCGACGATGCCGTCGCAGACGAGCTTGATGCCCACGAGCCGGCAGTCCGGGTCTGTCTCGAGGTTGAACTCGCGCGCGAGCTGCGCCGCCCGCTCGACCTGCTTCACGTTCTCGGCGTCGCTGTCCCGGGGCAGGATGAGCCAGTATGCGGCGATGTGGACGGGCACCTTGCGACCCTCCTCATTCTCCCGCTTGCGGTAGTCCTGCAGCGCGCTCCAGCCCTCCTCCTCCATCGCCATGTCGATGACGCCCGTGAACCCGGCGGCGTTGTAGTCGTCGAGCGCGGTCTTGATGGCCGAGATGCGGTCCTCCGGGGTCGAGACCTTGGCCATGTAGAGCGGGATGAACTGCATGCTGGCCGCCTCGGAGAGCAGACCGCTCGGCTTGCCCGTCTTCGGGTCACGGACGATCTCGCCGCCCGGCGGGTCCGGCTCGTTGTCCAGGCCCAGCTCGTTGAGGGCGGCGGTGTTCGCCCAGGTCGAGTGCAGGTCCTTGGCCGTGATCAGGATCGGGCGGGGGTCCAGGTCGTCGATCAGGGAGGCTAGGGCGCCCTCGGGCGTCATGAAGTGCATCCAGCCGCTGCAGAAGATGCGCGCCTGGTCCGGGTTGGCGACGGCGTAGTCCTTGATGATCTTCCTGATGTCCGCGAGGCTCTTGCAGTGGTCCAGCTTCAGCTTCTGCAGCGTCTGACCCAGCTGCGTCAGGTGGATGTGTCCGTCGAAGAGGCCGGGGAGAACGGTGCGGCCGCCGACGTCGCGAACCTCGGCGCCTGCGTCGATGGCATTCTTCACGTCGGGGGCGGAGGCCTCGCCGACAAAAGCGATGATGCCGTCCTTGATGACCAGAGCTTCGGCAAAGTTCTCCTTCGATCGCTGGCCTGGAGGTGCCTTGTTGGAGCGGAAGAATCTTCCGTTCTGGAAGACGATGTGTTTTGAAGCCGCCATGATGGACTCTGTCGTCTGGATAGAGTTGTCTCGAGGACCGCTAACTGTTTCAATCTCCACGTAAGATTGGCTTCGAAGCTTCAAAGGGACATCCCATTAGTCAGTCTGGCGCCATACCTCATGTGCTCATTGAACCGCGCAAATGTGGCAGAGAAGTGAAAGGAGGGGTTGAGTCGCATGATCCTCTCGATAGCCTGGAGATAGCTTAGATACGAGGGGTATGCGGGGTACGGCGTCCGACATCTCGGCCGTCAGCTCGGCGTTGCAACATCACGGGTGGGGTGATTTCGGATCACATCAGAAAGCGCGCAATGCCTCCGTGATCGGGCAATGCAGATTAGATTCTCTTGGCGCCTCGATTGTATGCTTTTGGCGAGGGGGAAGAGTCTTGGAAATTTGATCTGATAACGTAAAATGTGGGGAGTCGCGGATATGCATGATTTGCCACAGCTATTCAAACTGACCGGGATGATAATAGGAGATGATCCCCGGCACGGGTCACGGTGTGGACAAAAGAGCAAAGGACGTATTACGGTCATAAGGTTGGCAAAACATGGTAGCTATGCTTATAGTTGACGCCGATGGAAAGGGGGCAGGAATGATGCAAGTAAAAGGCCGGGACGGACGATGGAAGCCGGATAAGCTTATTCGCTGCAACCAACCAAGGAAATTGAGTTCACCAGGATGAGTTTTAGCTTGACATGAACCAAAAAGACTCAAGAAGCGGGGCACCGGTTGTCACTCAGTTTCAGCCGACCGGGATCAACTGAATATCTCTGGTATGCTGCTCAAGCCATGCTGCTCGTTTGCCCTGGTCATCTTCCTTAACTGGGCTATGATTTGGCCCGATGACATCCACCGTTGCCACGGTGATAATCTGATCGTCTGTCTTTGCCACAGCTGATGATTCGCAGTCCGCGCTTGGCGTGTTCATAAATGACTCCAGGCCTGAGTCTTCGCCATCGATCGCTGTCAGATGACAGTATTAAAGATGATGGCGGTTATCAAAGTCGGCGAGCCTTGCTGCCGAATACACTATCAGCACGGCAACGTTGCTGGCAACCTGTTTACCGTCAGCCAATCCCACGGCGACTGGTGCCCGCAGTGCTGGCCGTCAAGCAAGACCGTCGGCGGGTGGTTAAGCCGGACCGCTGTAACCGGATGCTCCGGTGTCATGGCGGCATTTGATCCCGCACCAACACCTGGTGCGCCGCGGCTGCAGATTCGCCTCACTCTTTGCCCGGAGGGCAAAGGTGTGTAGCAGGCTGTGAAGCCAACCAATCATGAAGATATGAGGCGGATATCGGTAAGTCGGGCGTCGCGCGGCTCAACCTGGACACTATCCAGGCCCCGTACTGGCAAAGGTTGACGCTGTCCGCCGCCTGCGTTTGTTCTCCAGTTCCCTCGTCTGCGCGCAACTCCAGCGCCATTCGGTGGAAAATCCGGCTCAGCCGTTCCGGACGGCGATAAAGAACCGGACGACGCCGGAGATTTCTCTGGGCTGACGGCTGCCTCGGGCTTTGATCCGATGAACACACCGTTGTGCGTGCTATACCGCCTCGCCAGGTGGGGTTCGCAGCGACTTCAGCATTTTGTGCGTGAATATGTTGCCGCCGCCAGGTCCGCATCGCGTCACTCAGGCTTCTCGCCAAACAAAGGTGACAGCGTGTGGATAAAGATCTGAACGGCGCTGACCTCAAGGACTACGTGCCGTCACTTCTCAAGATTACTGCGGAAGAAGGGCAACGCTCGGCGAATTACAACAAAATGCCACAGAAGACCACAGATGATGATTTCTTGTCTCTTCTCCATTCTCCATTGACTGAACTTCCCTGAAAAAGGCTGATGGTCTGCCGGATGCTCAAGTTCGCTGGCGACGTAAACGCCCAGCCGCCGTTCTCGTCCTCGTTATTACGCTGATTAAAAAGCGGAATTTTGCGCTACGGGCATTCTATTAACCATTGATGCGGGCTGTGCGTTAACGCTAACCTGCTGCTGTTTCTGCCGCTCGCTGGTTTCATTGATCAGGGTATTTCTCTGGCGACTTCAGGCGGGTGACGGAACTGTCTGCCGCTCGTCTGTATCGCCGCCCTCGGCACTCTCATCCGGGCCGGAGGTCAGAAGCATGGCATCCTGCTACCAGGCGGCCAGAACATCTGCCTGAAGTTATGGATGCGCGAAACCGACGTCTGTCCAGAAACCCTGTTGTGCTGCGGATTCTGTGGGGGTTGGGCAGAGGGAAGGTCTGGGGCCTGGCCTACTTTTTCAGTCGAGTTTACCCCCAGGGCCAGTGGGTTCTCACGCGAAGTGGCGATCTCAGCGCAGAATGGGGCAAATATCGGCCTGGAGGACGACATGCCTGAGTCCAGGGCGGAGAAGGTCAGAGCAATCGGTATAAACCCTTACATTCCTGGGGATTCCGGCGCGGGCTGGGTATACTGGGGTTGTTTCCTGTCAGACAAGTAAACGCGTCACCGGCTATGCTGTCCTCTTTCTCAGCAACGCAAGAGTCTTCGATCTCCCCTGCATCCGGACGGCCAGCAACCATGCACGAGACAGACGGCGACATGGTGTCGACGACGCCAGCCTGCATAGTGCGCTGCATCCCTCCGCTGCGCTCGAAGCCGTCACCTGGGCCAGTCGCGCCAACCCGGCGGGAACAGGCCTCGATGTGGTTAACGGTATGGCGGCCTCACGCCTTCCTCAAAGGCAGTGCGTCCGGACGGCGATGAAGCCGAACTCACGCGGTCCTGGGGAGATCGAGCTGGCGCGCATCATCCACGACATGCTCTCGACAACGTTCGCGCTTGAAGAGCATAAAACCAGACAGACGGTGGATGAGTTATGCTGAATAACTCAACGCGCGGCTGGTCGCGTGGCACGAAGAACACTGCCGATGACGCCCAGGTGGAAGAAGTGGTGGATATGGGACATCCTGCGGCTAACGTAGCCATCCTGCAGTAAGTGATCCATATCCCATGTGTCCATGGAGATGATACCAGACGCTGACGGTGATGTTTGCTCCTCAGCGGTAACCACCACAGCGCCACGTCTGCATAACCTCACCTTGTCATCATCGGCCCAACCGTCGATATCAGACGTTCAACAACCCCTCGCGGTCTCCATTTTGATATTACCGGCAACGACAGAGATCTCAGGCGTGGTACGCGCTGGAGCCAACACACCTGGGCAACGCGAATCCTCTTCGTCGGCGCTCAGTATGCTGGGCTATATCATGGTGACGCTCCGCCACCACGGCGGCAGCGGCGAACGCCAGATGGAACCGCTCTCCCGTTCTATGCAGGGCTCGGCGACTGGCGCCTCGTGGTCGCTCGCCGGCGAAATCCTCTGCAGTTCAGGCGCACTGAACATCCGCTGCGCTTGCGTGGATGCGGCAGGACAGCGCGCCAGCGCCGACAACAGCTGCCGGATAACCTGCCGCCAGGCCGCATTCGGTGAGCTAACCCAGAAGAGCGGTTTCGAGTCTGGCCCAGGCAGCAGCGGTACGTTCCCGGACTATGACCGTCCCGCAGGCGGGCGGCATTCAGGAACGCCTGGCGACAGCCTCTCTGGATCGGGCGTGACCTTCGACGGCGTGACCGGACACCCGGCTGATGAACCGACATCTACGTTGATGATCACCCGGCTAAGATAAAGTCATTTTCTGCGTTATTTCTGGCGCAATCGCCAAATCTCGGTTCGGCGTGCGTCGTCCGTGCTGAAGATAAGCCTACTCGCTGAGCGGCTCTCCCCTCGGTGCTCAACCCGCGCGATCCTCGGTATGCGTTAAACCTGGGCAGACTCGTCCGGTGACCTGGCGACCCGGATATGGCTCGTCTGACCGGTCGTGCAGCCGTTAAAGGCCTGCAGACCACTATCTCGACGCCGCTCTACGTATTTGAGGGGTGTCGACCGCGTCATGGCTGTACCTGGAACCGTACCTGCCTCCTGGACGCCGATGGCTTCTCCGGTCGACGTGTCCAGGAGGAAGATCAGGTCCGGAACGGTGGCAAGAACCTGTAACATCGTTGACCGCTCTGCGTTTCAGGCGAAAACAAAACATGCTAGCCATTATGGCTGCCAAGACGCCGAGGTTTTCGTTCATGAACGGAATGACGACCTCCTTGAGTCCCTCCCCGACCCTATCTGTATCCGTCTCCATCTCGCTCTCGCTAAGCCTCTCAACCGTCACCTTGCCCAGACTATGCGCCGTCGTCGTAAGCGTGCTCTCGACACCGCGGATCTTGCCCTGGAACAGCACCTTCGCGCTCCCAGCGCCGCCCGCGGCCTCGATGACGTCCCGGGCCACCGATCCCACCGTGCCGGCCTGCTGCGCGAGCGCGACGGCGCGGCCCAGTCGCCAGGCCAGCGAGTACGTGTTGGGGATGCCGACCTCGCGCATGAGCTTGCCCGGGATCGGGCGGCCCGCAGCGCCGGCGGCGGAGCCCATGGCCACGCAGGCGTCGCGGATCGCGATGCCCGCCGAGGTCTCGTCCGTCTGCGTCGCGGGGATGACCACGTTGTGTCCCGTGCCGCTGCAGAGCGTCACGGGGAGGAGCTCGTTGATGGACTTGGCGTGGATGTACTGCGAGACCATTTCGAACTGGGGGTAAGCCCGGCCTAAAGCATATGTTAGTTATCACGGTATCATCATGATGCGATAAGAACCGACCCATCATGTCTCCGTCGACAGTCGGAATATCGTAGTATCTCGAGCTGCCCCAGATGAGCGTAGCAACGCCGTTGGCGCCGCCAATCTCGGTGGCGATCAGCCTCTCGAACTTGGTCTTCATCTCCTTCTCCATCTCCTGCATGGCATGCCACACGCCGTCTCCGCCGGGCCGCTCGATGCTCACCGCGGGGGTTCCGACGCTGGCGACGGGCGGCATCATCTCATCGTCCTTGAGGTCCTCGATCCGGATGATCTTCATCGACTCCCCCTCGGCGAGGAGCTGCTTGAGCTGCAGGTACGGCGCGTACGGCGAGCCGCCGCCACCGCAGCCGAGGATGTAGCACCCGATCGAGAGGAACCTAAGGTCCGTGTCGGACAGCGTCCAGAGGCCGTTGGCCTCGACCTGCGGGCGGTAGTTCCTGAGGTCGACCGTCTCGTCCTCGTCTGCGTCTCCCGCTTCGGTTGCTTCGTGCTTCTTGGTCTCCTCGAACATCTCCTCGTCAACAAGGCTATCGGGAGCGGCCGTCTGTGCCATCTCCGAGTACACGCCCTTGTGGTCTGCGGGCAGGGCCACCTCGATCTTGATGGAGGTCTGGTTCTCCACGTACGGCACGCCGGCGACCTCTTCGTGCAAAACGGTCACGGAGCTCGGGTCTCCGCCCTTGGCCACCGCGTTCTCGATCGCACGGGCCTTGACCTCGGCGATGCCGCCCTGGATATCCGACCCGTGGACGATGGTCTCTGCAGAGCCGTAGATCTTGGCGATGGCCGCGCCGATCGCGTTGGCGACCCCGGCGTGCTTGGGAAGCACGACCCTGCTGACGCCCGTGAGCTCCGGGGGGCAGAGGATGGAGCCGCCGCCGACGAGGATGACAGTGCAAGGTTCCGGGGAGAGCTTGGCGCGGTCGATGACCGACTCGAGCATCTTCCTGATCCGCCCCTTGCCCTTCTCGACGACATCTCCCGACAGGGCGACGGGCTTGCTCCCGACGCTCGCTCCCAAGGCAACCGCGACATCCGTCGCCGTGGCCACGTCGCCTCCAAAGCAGAGCGCCTTGGTGACGAGGTCATGGCCGACGCTGTCTGGCCCCATGGCCACAGAGCCGTCGTCGTTAGTGTGCAAGATAGAGCCACCGCCGAGCCCAATGCTCTCCACGGACGGCATCTCCAGGTTGACCTTGACGCCGGCCAGGGCCGTGTAGCTCTTGGACAGCCGCGGGTAGCCGTTCTTCAGCAGGTATCCCACGTCGGACGTCGTGCCGCCGATGTCGACGACGATGCTGCCGGACTGGCCGATGGCGTCGCGGGCCAGGAATGCGGCGCCGCGGATGGAGTTGGTCGCGCCGGACGAGAAGATGCGGATGGGCGCCTGCATCGCCTCGGAGAAGGGGAGCAGGTGACCCGCGTTGGACGTCAGGTACAGCGGGCACCGCAGGCCGATGCGGCGCATGGCGCCGATGAAGGCGCGGATGGTGCGCTGCGCGAAGTTGAGGATGGAGGCGTTGAGGATCGTGGCGTTCTCGCGGGCGAGCAGGCCCGGCCCGGCGATGTTGTGGGACAGCACGATGTTGACATCGTTGCCCAGCTCCTGGCGGAGGATCTCGGAGACTTTGTCCTCCTGACGGTAGTCCTTGTCGGTCGAGCATCCGATGCCCACGACGGCGACGTTCTTGAGCCCCTTGGACTTGATGAGCGCGGCCTGCTCCCGGACGGCGGCTTCGTCGATGTGCCCGATCAAAGTGCCGTCGATGTTGACGCCTCCCGGGATGATGGCGGAGTGGCCATTGATGATGCGCTTGAGGGCCTTGGGCCAGTCTGCGAACGGCGGCGTTCCGGTGGAGAAGTTGTGGGAGGCGAGGCGGAGGACGGCGATCTTCTCGACGCGAGAGGTGTCTCTCTCAATAATGGCGTTGAGGAAATGCGTCGTACCGATGGCGAGGGCTGTGATGTTGGTCGGGTCGACAGTTGATTCGTCCAAGAGAGCTTTGAGAGTTGCCTGGACGGACAGCGTTACGTTGGACGTAGTCGCGGCCTTGTGAGAGGCGACGACGGCCTCTGTGCTGGTCTTGGAGACATCCAGAAGGACGCTATCGGTGTTGGTTCCTGGTAGAGTTAACGACTAGGGAAGCGGAGTGGCCGGGGTTCTGCTTGTCGCTCACCACCGACGTCAACTCCCACCACCAGGGTTCCCTCGGCTGAGCTCATCCTGTTCCAACTTCGACTGCGGCACCGCAGCTTTATCTGTGTCTTTCGGTCGTTTCTGACTCGGCTTCGGCTATGCAGAGTGACGAGTAATGACTATGCCGGCTTCCGAGACAAGTAATAATGCTCTCAGTTCTGAATGGCTCGGTGATGACCTCCGTCTCGACGTTGACTTGGCGCGTACTGATCGTTTGATGCGGGCAGATTTCAAGCCGGGGAGGTGGGGTTCAAGTAACGGAGACCAAGTCCGTTTATCGGCGATCCGACTGCAAACCCGTTGGGCCCTAATCACCGAGAGCGACCCTCTCGCTAATGCACATGCAACCAGCTTTCTGTTAGCGTCACATCCTATGGGGAAAGTGACGAGCGGTGCTGTCGAGTCGTGTTGGATTTAGGTAATCTCATCTTATCTGATCGGCCCCTCTCCCCACATCACGAAACGACACGACATCACATTCACCTTGGTAATTTGTGCCACATTCTCCGCGACTCAACACTTGTAGCAATTTAGTTTGAGCACATTCCACTGTAGTCCGAGGGGTTACGTTTGTTCAATTACATGAGCAGGACAGTGGTAGTGGCTGCGTGTATTCTAAAGCCAATATCAATATACCTACCTAGCTTGGCTGCAATTGGTTCTGGTTGCAAATGACATCTTTCTGTCTTTGCCACCATT
Organism: Colletotrichum brevisporum; assembly: GCA_030770045.1. Lineage (NCBI taxonomy): Eukaryota > Fungi > Ascomycota > Sordariomycetes > Glomerellales > Glomerellaceae > Colletotrichum > Colletotrichum brevisporum. Next base: position 1,445,966 of record JAUGSI010000002.1, read on the forward strand.
ACTGCACTGCCAAGATATCAATCCGAGAGCTGAACTGTCCATGATCGTCTTGCAACGGTCCACGTACCCGCTGGAACTCGGTTGCGTTCACGGAACCTCTCAAACGTCTGATGAAACAAGGCGAACACATATCTACAAGAACCGAGAGAAAGGGAAACATATGTGAACTAGAAGCGCCTGTCGATCATGGCCTAATAATACAAAATGTCCGTCTAAGTATAACAGTATTCCGAAGAACAAGGATCGCATAGCCTCGGCATGACATAGGTATGTAGCCTACATCTCAGCACCATCCACCTGATGCAACAAGGCCTTCTGATACCCTATGTCTACTCGTCATCCGTATCTGAGCCTACGAGTGTCATCAGTTCTGCATCGTCCGCCTCCTCGGGCCGTACACCCCGCCGCAGTTCCTGGTGGATCATCAAGATGTCCACCACCACAACATAGATCGCGACGGGTCTGGAAAATGAGTCCATTAGATATCTTACAAGTTATCAAGAGCATGGGGGTTTAGTGGCACGCACATTTCCAAAAGGATCACGCAGGAGACCACAACATCAAACGCGTGAAGTGGCTTCCCGCGGACCATAGCTACAGCGAACGCGGAATCGATCCCGGCGACGAGCGGTGCAAACACGGCGCTAATGCTGAGGACTATAAGGCGGTTCTTTTTCAACTTTCTCCGTTCGTCTTTTGTTCCTCTTTCGAAGGCTTCGGCGGAGATCGGCTGATAAAAGTCTTTGGTGGCCGAGAAGAAGATGGCGATAATCATCAATGCGAACATGGTCTGCAAAATGATTGGAGAGTCAGGCTAGCAACATAGGGACAGGCATGAAAGTGGGACAAGGAATTCCTCCAAGGGAGGGAAGTGTTTACTCACGAAAATGCCACAGAGAAGAAGAACCAGCACCTTGTCAGGCTCGCTGAAGCGTTTCCTAAAATTTTCTTGGAATTCTTCACCAAAGTCTTTTTCGTAGTCTGTCTCCATGTATTTTGCCCAGTCTTTGCCGAAGTATTTATCGAAGTCTTTGGGGAAGGCTCCGAGGTCGTCGTCGACAAAAAGTTGCCTGGTCATGGCGGCTAAGACGCTGAAGAAGAGCAGAGCAAACTGGGCCCCCAGATGACCGGCATGGGTCTCATTCAACTTCTTCACTTGCGGGTCTACACAGGTAAGATCGGTGACCATGGTGTCTGTGGTGTCCATGGTGTCTGCGCATGTGGTGTCCATGTTGCCCGTAGTGTCCATAGTGACGAGAGCTAACAACAGGGTCTGGAATGCTCATGAAGACGGGATCTATTGAGTTAAATGAGGGGAGTATCAGCCTGGCCAGAAGAGGAGGCCCCGCCCATATTATCGTGTAATCACGTTACCAACGGCAACCTCAGAACACAAGCTGTGCTGTGCCGCCGGGGCTTTCCCGCGTCGGGCGGTGGCGCAGCTGTTATTATTGCCGCCCGAACACGGGTAGTATTCCGACGTAAATGCCTCAAAAGATTGTTTGCTCCGCTTATAGTTCCGGCTCCGCGGAATGCTGGGAGCGCGTTTTGGTCGAAACTTGAGAACAAGTGCGTGGTGGTGAGAGTGGCTCGATATTTTCCCAATCGCGGATGGCAGGATTGATGGAAAACTCATCCAACTTAGACATCCAGAGCAGGAAGCCTAGCCTGGCTGTCTGAGCAACGCGGACAATTGATTCACCGCGCGTGTGGGACAGGCGACGCGGTACGCCCGTGGCACGAGGTTTTGAGATGCCAGCTGAGACGGAGTCGCTCGGTGGTGAGGCGAGCCGGGGAGTCAAACGCTCGGTTGCCGTTGCGCACGGGGGCCGGCCCGGGTCGTGTCCGGGTTTGAGGGCGTCTACGGATACCTTGGAGAGCCGTATTCACAGCTGCAATGCGGTTTGCATCCGCGTTGACTGCGTCAACAAGTTGCAATTCGGTGCCAACCCGAGCCAAGACGTTCACACGGTCGATCCTGCCAGAGGGACCGTCGTCGTCTATTACGCGCTTCCGGAGCTGGAGGTGGAGTTGGACTAATACACCAAGCTTTCGGACAAGGTTCTGGTTAGCGAGCGACACATGCTGGAAGTCTGTTGTCTGACCGTTTCTGAGCAAGGAACGCTCCTGTTGCCACGATTCCAGGTAGATCTTCGTGAGACGGTCTCACAGCACGATGAGCTCCGAGAAGGAGTCGTATTTGGATTGACCATAGAGGCTGAGGTTTTGCGATGTATTCAAAAGTTTACCCACTGGCCGTTCAGAGGCCGTCAAGAACTGTGTACACAAGTATGTTGCATCATTCTAGGCACAGTCAGGTCTGCGTTCGTCACCTTCAATGCCTGTGTGAGTGTAAGCACTTCAAGTTCGTTGATGATGTTTCATGCTGCACGGCAGGCGCCAGAGCAACACGGAACAGACCTCTTTCCCGCGTTACATCGTCAACCTAGCGTGCCTTGGGGTGCATTTGATGTTGCTCTCGTGTGACCCCGGCTATATTGCCCCAGAGTCAAATCGAGGCTCAACCGCTTCTACCTTTCAGGCTAAATGGCGGCTGATATTGGCGTCCACGTGGCTGGAACCCCGACCACGCTCGCAGCAAGCCACAGACCTTGGAAGCGACCCAGCAAAAGGTTAAAAGCGTTTCCGCTCATCCGGGAGGTCGGGGCACGTCGCAGTGGGAGGTCGGGCGTGGTGTGGCGGAATGCGGTAAGAGCCGGTCGTGACGTCCGAGGGGGGGGGGGGCCGATTTGGCATGGTGAAGAGCTGAGGTATGTCCTATTCTGGCAAATGATTCAGGAATTAGAAAAGCTTCTGTTGTCTGTTACCGAGAGATAGCGCCGACTTAAGACTTACTTACCCCTGGCCAGTGGAGTTAATTGGTGGAATCGTAGGGTCCTCAAAAGAGAAAACATCAACGATGAATCGCAAAAAGACATACAACACCAGGTATTCGCTGGTCGTCACCGACCCAGCTACTAATCCGGCCCTCATTGGCTTATCTATGGGAGAGCGGACGGGATCCCGAGTTTTCCAATGGGTATGGTCGTATGTGCCAGATTGCCACAACTAGAGGACTTATGAAGTGTTGGTTCCGGAGGATACTTCCGGTTCGGGCCCGGAGGCGGACGATGGCCCGGAATGGCTACTTTCAGTGACGAGTCTACAGCCCATCTGTCAATCCGATACTAATCCCAGTTTCCTGTCTGCACAGCTGAGAGGCTGACAACAGGATATGTGGTCAAGTGAACAACTGACAACAATACAGTAGGTACAAGAACATCATGAGCTTCAGAGGCAGAAGTTCAAATAGCCAGACGTCCATGAGCATGCCGGCGGCGCCGAGACAGGGTCGCATCGCGTCCCGGAACCTCACACGAAGGGAGGGGTTGCAGCCACCAGACACCCTCCCCACGGAATCATCGCATCCGCAGCCTCATTCGCAACATTAGGACAGAAATCGCAGTATATAAACCTCGCCTTTACCACCAACCCATGCCTACACACACCGGACCCGACTCTCCACACCCGCAGCCCCCATACGCCGAAAAGAGATGCGCCTCCTCAACCTCATCACCGCCCTCGGCGGCACCCTTGCGGCAGCAGCCTCGCTGCAGCAGGTCACCAACTTCGGAGCCAATCCCTCGGGCGCCAAGATGTACATCTACGTCCCGGACCGCGTCGCAGCCAACCCGGCCGTCATCGTCGCCATCCACTACTGCTCCGGCACCGCGAACGCGTACTACTCCAACACGCCCTACCGCGGCTACGCCGACACGTACGGGCTGATCGTGATCTACCCGGAGTCGCCGTACAGCGGCACGTGCTGGGACGTGAGCTCGCCGGCGTCGCTGACGCACAACGGCGGCGGGAACAGCAACGCCATCGCGAACATGGTGACGTACACGCTGGACCGGTATAACGGGGATAAGAGCCGGGTGTTTGTTACGGGCACGTCGTCGGGGGCCATGATGACGGTCAGTTTTCACTCAATGCCCCGTTCCTTCCTGAATACAACAGAGATGGCTTCAAGAGAGAAAGGCAAGAAGACCGAAAGATCCAATCGGACTAACGCGAGACAGAACGTCATGGCGGCAACGTACCCCGAGCTCTTCGCCGCCGGCATCGCCTACTCGGGCGTGCCCGCGGGCTGCTTCTACACCGGCACCGTCAACGGCTGGAACTCGACCTGCTCGCAGGGCCAGTCCGTCAGCACGCAGCAGGTCTGGGCCCAGACGGCGCTCAACATGTACCCGGGCTACTCGGGCCCGCGGCCGCGCATGCAGATCTACCACGGCAGCGCCGACACCACGCTGTACCCGCAGAACTGGAACGAGACGATCAAGCAGTGGACGGGCGTGTTCGGGTACAGCCTCACGCCGCAGCAGACGCTGCCCGGGACGCCGTCGGGGCAGTACACCAAGTACGTGTACGGGCCGAACCTGGAGGGCATCTACGGGGCTGGGGTCGGGCATAGCGTGCCGGTGATGGGCGCTGAGGATTTGAAGTGGTTCGGGCTTACTGGAGGAGGGGGCACGCAGCCGCCTGCTGGGACTACGACGAGGACATCGGCGGCACCGCCGGCTACTTCGACTGCGGTCGCGCCGCCTCCCGGGGGGTGCACGGCGAACCGGTGGGATCAGTGTGGTGGGAGTGGGTGGAGCGGGTGCACCGTCTGCGCGAGCCCTTATACGTGCAAGAAGACGAATGACTGGTACTCTCAGTGTTTGTAAGTTTTATGGTCGGAGGAAGCTAGGGGGGGATGGATATGTGTAGTTGGACATAGTTTCTTGGTTCGGGTTGAAGGTTCAATGTTGTTCGGATGAACGTAGTTCGCAGCGAAACAGTGCCACACCCTCTATTTGAACCTCTCTTCTTGATTCATTCTCGGGATGACATGTTTTGCCTCGCGTCTGATTGTCACACAGGCAGCAGGGGTCCAAGGTGGTCACCAAATTCATAAGATGCCATTTGAATGTAACTTAAGAACTTTTCGAATATGTATGTGAAGAAGAAGTCTGAATGCAAGAAACCCCCGTCTGTAACGCCAAAAGTAACCAGAAAATCTCCCAACGATTGAACCCTTTACCATGCAATTATGTCCAACTCCCCATCACAAACAGACCCCCTACTCGTAGGTGATGTACAGCCCGTTCTCGGCATCATCCTGCATGAAGACGCGCCCGTCCTGGCCGTTGTTCAGGTTGACAGCAAGCTCGACGACGATCCTCTCCTCGCACTTGACGCTGGGGCCGCCGTGGGGGTACGGGTCGGGGTACTCGGGGCCGTCCCAGAAGGTGAAGTCCATGCCGGACCCGAACTCGTCGTCGGAGCCCTGGAAGGGCTTGATGGTGGTCGGGTTGATCTTCACGTCGCTGCCGGGGGTCCAGACGGGGAACCCGTCGGACTTGAGCTGGCGCGAGGAGACGAGGCCGGAGCCCTGGACGCGGAAGACGCGGGTGGCGATGGGGCCCTGGCGCCAGTTGATGCCGCACCGCTTGGCGGTTGCCGGGACGCCGTCGAAGACGACGACCTGGCGGGTGATGTTGGTGTGCAGGTCGAGGTGGGGGACGTTGTCGGTCGGGTGGTCGGGCTGGTCGACCTGGTAGACGTTGAAGTGCTGGGGGTGGGCGACGATGCCCGGCGTCGCGGTCGCGGCGGTGGGCTCCTTGGAGGTGGTGGAGGTCGGCTTCACGGTGCACTCGCGGACGGGCGCGTGAGGCACGGCAGCGGCGAGGGAGAGGATGCTGGTGAGAGCAAGGAGGATCTTGGAAGACATTGTGGAGGTGGATGAGTTGTTGATGGTTTGGAGGAAGATGTTATGTAGTAGAGTTGAGTAGATACTCTGGAGTTGCAGTTGGAGAAGGCTGTTTGGATGTGTGGTTGATGAGGTGATGATGAGATGATGATGAGAATAAGTTGTAATCAAGTCGGAAACAGTCATGTCTTTATATCTGAGACAACATCACCATTCGAACGGCGGAGCGCTTCGTGACAGCCCCATGACTTTTGCCGAGCTGTGCTACCTATCCTGAGCGGGGCTGAAGCAACAAGGCTTCCGTTTGGAAAGAAAACATCGCGACGGGGGCCCGTCAGCTTCGGACCCGGGCTGAGCACAAACCGGCTTCCAGCAGAGTGGTTAGACAGCCAGCCCTGACAAACCTGCCAAGACGCCGGCAGCTACAGTAGCGAAGGGCAGTGTACACGCGTAGTAGTAGGAATGAAGAGACCGAGCTTTTACCAAACGAAAATAAGCATAAACGTCGTAGGATTCCGTCAAATGTTGCTTGCCTGCTATACTCCGCCCCACACAAGCTCCGGATGAACGTGCATTTGGGTAGGTCGTATCCTGGCGGACCCGTTCAGCTGGGTAAATTGGTGAGAAAGAACGATCAGGCTACAGCTGATGACCCCGGCTGTGCACGTGTTGGACGTGAGGCTAAGGGGTTGAGTGCGAGGGCCAAACATAAAAACTACCGACGCTACACTACGCTCGGCAACGCAGTGCGATGAGGATTTTGTGTGGTCTAAAATTAGCAATTTTGGAGGTCAGCTTTTGGCGGGGGGAAGGATTCTACAGGAAGGGCTTGGTGAGAGGCTGAGTCTCACGCAAACAAACAGTCGGTGCTGGTGCAGCGCAGCCCGGGCTAAAGTCCGATGAATTGAGTCCGACGAGTCCGAGGTCCGTAAGCAAGACAGGCCCACTTGAGCCGAAAGGAAGCTATCAAGAAAGTCATCACGTAGAGAAGTATAATGGTCTTTGGATGAAATTACCGATTTGTCGGTCAGTCTACCCCTACGAGATGAACCGATGGTTGCTTATGTCCGCGGACTCATCTCATCACGCGTCTTCATTTAAGCTCAGTAGTCACGTGTCTCCCTCGGTCTCCCACGGGCTTCTCGAACATCTTTCCTTCTCTCAAATATGCAAGCTACTCAACACACTCGTACGAGTTCACGCCGACTTGACAACTTACCACTAGAACTGTACAATCGTTTTGTCGGCCAGAGATTCCAGTTGCTTGAGCTGCAGGCGACACTCGCCCAATTCTTGACCGTCAAGGCTCTTCCTCTCCGGCACCAAGTCGTAGAACATCAACGGGAGAATCGCGGACTTCCAAACAGGCTGCTTCTCTCTGTTGCGGAAGCTAGCCCAGCATGCCGCGATCAGGATTCCCAAAGAAACAGCCAGCAACGTCGCCGGGTAGAGCAGCCACGGCCAGTCCACACGCACGCAGATCCGAGTTTGAGTCCCTCGTCCGGACACAGAAGCCCCACCCGTCCTGGACCAGTTCTCGCCGACCACGCGCATGCGGTTCGATATGGCCGTCGCCATGTTGTCGAAAGCCGTCGAAACGGACGCCAACGAAGCCATTCCTTCTTTGTGGACGGCCTCGATCCACCACGGACTGCACTGTAGGAACCTGGCCTCCCGAAGAGCCGACGAAGTCTTCTTGCTTCCCATGCCGTGCAGTGCTTGGCAGCTCCCTTTGAAGTTGTGAGAGAGAAACTGCTCGATCGCCATGAAACTTTCGAACTCCATGGCTCGAACGCACTCGCTCGGCGCATCCTGCACGCCATGCCTTGTCGTCGTCCAAGAGCTCCAGCTCGTTCCGGACTTGGGTGCTTGACTGATGTTCGTCGAATCGTACCACTGGTCCTGGACAAGACATGGTTCAGCCATGATCATATAGCCTCCCCCGTTGCCCCCCGCCGCGGTCATGTTCAAAGCTCTGCTCATCGGTGCTACAGACACCAACTTTTCGTCGAGGACACCATTGACAATTTGTCCATGGTACTTGCGAATACATGGGTAAAGGCTGCATTTCGCAGCCACGATGTCCACGTCTTGACCCAAACCCGGCAAGTTCTTGTAGCCGTGGCCACATTCGTGGCTCTCTTCGCCGTCTGCGTCCAACTTGGTGATGCAGTCGTTGGTTGTCAATGTCATGATGGTTGTGTTGACGGTGCCCGATTCGAAGTCGAGGTGGTTTTTTGACGCATCCGGCGTTCTGTCTGTCGTCATGTCGAAAATTACAGGCTGAATGGACTCATCAACTCCAAACGTGCCGTTTGGTCCCAAGCGGATAGCACTGTAATTAGCACTGTCGTATGAACCAATACCAAATAGCGTTTTTTCGACGAGCTGATCCCGTATGTCGACGCAATCGCTGCAGGTCCCGACCGACTGATGCGTGATGCCAGATATTGATTCGAAAGTGCAATTGCTCGATTGGCAACGCGACAGCCCAAGAGTGCCGCCCGATACGCCCTGGACAAGGCCGTTGACCATCCCGATGCTCATTTCAGGACTCAGCAAAGCCGCTTTCATCTCGGCTTGCTGGGCGAGGTTGAAATCGGCGTGCCCGACCCATTCGGCTGTCAATATGTTCGCAGTACCCTCCACCGAAATGTCGCATGGGTACGTCTTGACGGCCTGCTGCGAGAACGGCCCGACGGCGTAGGACGTGAGTATGACGAAGGCGCCTATGATTGCGACGATTCTGTGCCGAAAGTCAGCATTGTCAAACTTTTTGCGGCGTCCAATTATTATTATTATTTCCACTTACGGCTTCCAGCTGAAGAACAGAAATCTCAGCGATCCCCACGCCCCTCGGCCGGCGTTGTCGAACATTTCCATGTCGCGCAGGGGCCGTGGCGACGTCATCCATTGCCACTTCGACTGCCCAATCACTAAGTAAGAAGCCATCATTAGCACCTGTCGTGGTCCGAAAAAGAAACGATTGCCACCCGCATGTGCTTACCGCCGGCGACCATGAAGACCAACGTCGCTCGCAGAATCGTGGTGAAGATGGCAATGAGCGTGTTAATGTTGAGGCTGTACGCGAACTCGGGTTGCGGCTTCTCGTCATAGAAAACCAGGAGGATAACGATGGCACCAAACGAAGAAACCGAGACCACGAGCGAGAGCACCTCGAAAAGCCAAGCGCCAAGCGTACTGAGCTTCCCCGGGGACTCGGTCTGCCGTTCGGACTTCTCGAGCCCGCCGCCGCCGTCGTCTGCCGCAACCGAAGTGGAGAGACGAGCAAACGAGGCTCCGGAATCTTCCCCCGGGACGCTTGCGTACTCCCGCCCGGTCACCGTCCTGGTCAGATGCGGCGCGCCGTCGCTGGCGGGGTCGGGGCTTTTGGGTGCTGGAGTTCTGGTTTCCGGAGCCTGGCCGTCAGATCTCGAAGGACGACACATGTTGGTGGGCCGGGTCGGCGATTTCATGCTAGAGCTTCAATGGCAAATTCACACTGGAGTGGTCTAAAGAACGACAGAGTCATCTCGACGTCTCGCGAGTGAAGGTGGGAAAGCGGATATCTTGCGGTTTTTGAGGTTCTGCGCCGCCTCCCTGGCAGCCTTGTTGACGTCGCACAGAAGGCCTAGGGCCGGGGGGCAAGAAGTGTCTTAGAAGGCGCAGCTCATTCCGCAGTCGGGCCGGATACCGACGTCCACTCACAGGTGCCATTCAGATCTCACTGTATTTTCGTGCCCCCCCCCAGGTGCAGATACGGTGTTGCCCCCTGGTGGTGTCAACCTTTTTTGAACGTGACATTGAACATAGGCTGCAGGCTGCAGCCTCGTGTGGTTAAAACAGTTGGGTGTGTGCTGCTAATGAGTTGAGACGATGCACTCTAAGCGCTTTACTTGCTCAGGGTATAGACTCTGCGTTGTTTTCGGATATTTAATAGTGTACCTCGTCACCTCGTGGATGGTTGTCGTGTTGAACATGAGTGAGGGTAGTACACATCGACGTTTGCTTAATAGGTACCTGAGTGCCAGGCTGAATTAGAATTCGTGGTGAAAAACATGAAAATTGGCTCGTCTTCGGGTCATGCTGATCGGTCCCCACGCTCACCAGCCACTTTCGCTGTGGTGCATGAAGCCCAGGATGTATTGAGTGCTGGATGTGGTGATGTGTGAGGGGGAAGTTGCTTGTAGAAGCCTGGAGACAGAAGGACTAGTGTCACGTGACCTACGGCAGCCCGCAGGGCCTACTGTCTCAAAACCACTTTTGGACTCTACGTAAGGGGTGGCTGTATTAAGAAGGGAGGTTAAATGCTGGCCTTTGATTGGCTGATTTACTGCTTATATAAGTAAAGTAGGTTTTTGAGTCAGTAGTGGCAGGTACGTAGTGCCGTAATCCCTATAGGTAGGTGCGCAGCGCTGTAAGTGCTGTAATTACAGTAGGTACGTACCTCTGTAGGCAGCTACGTAGTGCTGTAAGTGCTGTAAGTGCTGTAAGTGCTGTAATTATAGTAGGTACGTACCTCTATAGGTAGCTATATAGTGCTGTAAGTGCTGTGGGCAGGTGCGCAGTACTGTAATCCCTATGGGCAGGTGCGTAGTGCTGTAAGTGCTGTAATTACAGTAGGTACGTACCTCTGTAGGCAGCTACGTAGTGCTGTAAGTACTGTAAGTGCTGTAATTATAGTGGGTGTAATAGCTAGGGGAATAAGCCGGATATTGTATTTTTACAAGGGGTAGGGGTTGACTTTTTGTGGAACAGTAGGGAAGGAGCCCACCTCGCGTAGGCCCCTGTAGGCCCCATAGTAAAATTTTTAGCCAATCAGTAAGCTGCATTTACTGCCTAAAGCGGCTCAAAGTGCTTAGAGGCGTATTTCTAGAAATCCAAGTGGTTTTGAGACAGTAGGCCTTGCGGGCTGCCGTAGTGACCCAGTTCCTCAGCATCCGCATTCACAAAAGTCGCAGATGAGAAGCATCGGGAATGGACACACAACGCGCGGACACAAGGCGCTTCGACGTCGTTCTGCAGGCGGCTGGAGACCCGGGCGAACGACGACGACGGGATGTTCGTTCGGTTTCGGGATGTTCCCCGAAACGCATGGAATCTTCCGATACGCAGCGATGCGCCGCCAGGAGACATTCTACGGGTGCGAGTGGAGGTACACGGTGAACCGGTGTCAGCGGTACTTCAGGGTGTCGATCGACAGCCGCGACAGCTCGGCGTTGAACTACAAGCAGGGCGGCGTCGTGGAAACCAGCAACTACCTCTGGCTTTCGTCATGTTATCTATTGGCAAGTCATCGGAGATATGTGGTGCCCACTTGACCTTGCAAGTCGAGTCTGATCCCGTCCTCAAGTCGCGGCACGAGCGCCGGCGTGGAATCGGCGCCAAGTGGGTTCTTGTTCGGCACGACATCCCGGAGGGTCGGGCGTCTGGACAACCCCTGTATTACCCATGCCGTTCGCAGATCGTGCTGCATTCAAAAATTATCTTTTGCTTATGCGAGATATGGTGATGAAAAACTTGCTCGTAGTGCAGTGTAGATGGGGCTAAAAATCCCGGCGTTTGGCGAGATTGATCGTCAATCCTGCCGACACGCGTGGTTGTTGGGTAAGCGTTCCGCATAATTCCGTAGTTCCGTGGTCCGTAGTTCCGCAATTCCGAGAGGCATCACCCACTGGCGGCACTTGGCCGGGACCAGAGCACCCACAGATTTAAATCATTTTGACGAGCATTAGTAGCTCACGCACCAGCACGTGTTTGAGTGACGACAGAAGCGCGCGGTATTGACTCCAAAACAAAACCGGGCCGATCAGTCATAGCGGGAAGACGGAGCAAACCTGTCAAACTCTGTTCTTGCTTCCGACCCGACCCGCAAGGGCAGGTAACCCGGACCCCACATCACGTCCCGGGTCGGCCCCGCCGAACGCTCGGGGCCGACAAAGATCGGTGATAACACAGTGAAGTTGATAAGCGCCTGCAAGCACTTTCCGGCTGAATTATGTGCAGATTGCAAGGCTTTGTCAGCACCCACCAAGCGGGTGTATCCTGATTGCTGACTCGGCCCCCCGGCTCGGGTGAAGCCTTTGGGCAGTTTCCGGCGGATATGGGATTGCACCTTGCGCTAGGCCAGCCTAGCCACTTCTTCTGCTTTATGTGCTTCTTCAGCCCTGCGGCGTTTGGGACTAGCATCACTCCCCGGAGGACAGGCGAGGGGAGTCTCGACCCCTCACCGCCGCCGCCGACCTCGTGACCCCAAGCTGTATCTGGAAGCTGAGTCTCTAGGCAATCTCCCAGGTGTCGGCGACAACGGTCTTCTTCTCCAGTCTCTATCCTAGCAGGTAAATAAAGACTTGACTATAGTTGTTCGTCTCAAGTCTCTTCTCGGTGTCGATCCCGGTGCGGGTTCCAGAAAAGAAGAAGAAGAAAATAGCAGAGTTTGGCGTCATCCTGTTCCACGGCGAGTCAAAATGGAAACGTAGCAGCAAATCGGGTCTCGGCTGGCGTATTCCCAAACGAGGAAAAACATCCAGACAGGGATGTTCTGAGGAAGAAGTGAGAAGGCCGCGGGCGGCGTGGACCCCCGACTCGCGCGCGCGCACCCGCCCACGGCGTTTAGGAAATAGAACGTGTCGGTCCGTCGGCGTTCATGGTGGTTGTCGTAGTCATCAGTTCACGGAGACATTACTACAGACCGGAGGCAATTCTCCATAACCCGTACAACCAGAAACAAAAACGATTCGTAACCACCACGTGTACTGTTAGATCCAAACAAAAGAGAAAGGGAAAAAATCGAGTCCAGACAAACCCCTGTCACCGGTTCGGGGGGGTGCCCATGGATTTCTTTGATTCTCCCCCCCTAAACAATTCCCCCCACCACCAACCCATCCCTGATTCCCATTCATTCACCCTCTCTCCACCACAAAGGACCCAAGCGGGAATGGCGAATTTGGGAGTTCCCGCTCACATCTGCCGCCGCGTCAGTCGCCCGGCAGATCGTCGACCTGAGCTTTGATAACCTGACCGGCCCTCCCTCTCCTTCTCCTTCGGTCCTGTCCCTGGTGTTTCAGTCCCTGGCCCGTTCTCGCGCATCGCATCGCATCTCACGATGGCTTCACCACTCGCGAACCACGCCCGCCAGAGCGCAGACTCGTTCTCCGCCGACAGGACCGCCACCGCGACCCCGGACGTCAACGGGATGGCCGCCGAGGACAAGGCGATCCCCGACGACTCGAGCGCGTCTCCCCAGCCGTCCAGCCGGAGCGACTCCGACGACAATGACGTCGCCAACGCCAACGCCAACGAGGACGACCTCGCGCGCGCCCGCTCCAATGCCTCCTCCGTCTGGGTCGCCGACACCATGTCGCTCCCCCGCGAGGCCCTCTTCGTCGCAATCTGCTGCATGGCCCAGTTCTGCACCCGTAAGTTCGCAGCACCATCGCCAACATCATCCCACATCCGCTGACCTCCTCCTCCAGAGGCCGCCTACATGGAGACCCTCGTCCTCCTCCACGTCATCGGCAGCACGTTCCACGTCGACAACCCGGCCCGCCTCGCCTGGCTCGTCGCCGGCTACTCCCTGACCGTCGGCACCTTCATCCTCTTCTCGGGCCGCCTCGGCGACGCCTTCGGATACAAGCGCATGCTCCTCATCGGCTTCTCCTGGTTCTCCGTCTGGTCCCTCGTCGCGGGCCTCAGCGTCTACTCCAACTTCACCCTCGCCGTCTTCTCCCGCGTCCTGCAGGGCATCGGCCCGGCCGTCTGCCTGCCCAACGCCCTCGCCCTGTTCGGCGCCTACTACCCGCCGGGCCACCGCAAGGCCATGGTCTTCGCCTTCTTCGGCGCCGTGGCCCCCATGGGCGGCGTCGTCGGCGCCGCCATCGCCTCCGTCCTCGAGCTCGAGTGGTGGCCCTGGGCCCTCTGGGCCCTCTCCATCTGGCTCGCCGTCCTCGCCGTCGCCGGCTTCTTCATCATCCCCGAGCCGCTGCACCGCCGCCCCGCGCCCAGGGGGGTCAAGAACATGATGATCGACCTCGACATCCCCGGCGCCGTCACCGGCATCGTCGCCCTCGTCCTCTTCAACTTCGCCTGGAACCAGGCCCCCATCGACGGCTGGAAGACCCCCGAGGTGCTCGTCCCGCTGGTCCTCGGCCTCGCGCTCTTCGGCCTCTTCGCCGCCATCGAGTTCAAGTTCGCCCCCAAGCCGCTGCTGCCCTTCGACGCCGTCAACGCCGACGTCGGCTTCGTCCTGGCCGCCGTCGTCTGCGGCTGGGCCACCTTCGGCGTCTGGACGCTGTACCTCGTGCAGATCCTGCAGGAGGTCCGCACGCTGTCGCCGCTGGAGACGTGCGCCTGGTTCTCGCCCGTCGTCGTCACGGGCGGGCTGGCGGCCGTCATCACGGGGAAGCTGCTGGGGCCGCTCAAGGTGCGCCCGCCCATCGTCATGACGATGGCGCTGGTGGCCTTCACCGTCGGCATCGTCCTGACGGCCACGGCGCCCGAGAACCAGATCTACTGGGCGCAGATCTTCGTCTCGATGCTCATCATGCCCTTCGGCATGGACATGAGCTTCCCCGCCGCGACGCTGATCCTGTCCGACGCCGTGGCCCGCGAGCACCAGGGCATCGGCGCCAGCCTGGTCAACACGGTCGTCAACTACGGCATCGCGCTCGGCGTCGGGTTCGCCGGCACCGTCGAGGTGAACATCGCCCGCGGCGCGGCGAGCACCGAGGACCGCTTCAAGGGGTTCCGGGCCGCCATGTACATGGGCATCGGGCTCGCCGGGCTCGGCCTGTGCGTGTCGCTGATGTTCCTGGGGAGGGAGTGGCGGCACCGCAGGGAAGGCAAGAAGGACGCTGAGAAGGCTGCCGAAACGCAGCAGAGGAGGTCATAGAGAGGGAGGGTTAGATACCACATTTTAGACGCATTGCTCAGCACAGCGATAGATATCCATGGTTTTAATAGACCTTTACATCATTCATCAACCAGGCCATCTTGGATTTGAAAGACATTTCCGCTTATGGACAACGAGGCAGTCCTTGACCCCCGTCATGCCACCCACCCCTGCGTCTTCCCGACCCTCGACACCCTCAGCGCAACCACGAACAAAGTCATGACGACCATCCCGAGCCCGGCGAACAGCTGCACCCCCAAGAAGCCCCCAGCACCCTCCAACAGCGCCCCCGCGATGGGCGGCCCGGACAGCGACGCGAACGCGTTGGTCATCGAGACCATCCCGAGCCACGTCCCGTGCACCCCGAGGTCCGGCACGAGCGTCGCCACGACAGCCGGCGGGAGCGACGTCATGCCCCCCGTGGCGAAGCCGTACGCCGCCGCGAAGGCGATGCTCCCCGCCCCGCCGTCGCGCACGGCGGTCCAGCAGAGCGTCACGGCAGAGGCGCAGACGGAGACGCCGACGAGGACGTTGATGAGGCCGAGGCGTCCGGCGAGCCACGCGGGGAACACGCGGCCGGCCACGGAGCCCGCGTTGAGGATCGCGACGAGGTACCGCGCCGCGCCGCCGTCCTGTTGCCCCGGCGTCCCGAGGGAGAGCGCGTACTGCTGGAGGTAGTAGATGGGCGCCATGTAGGACCAGTAGTTGAAGAACATGGCGACCGAGTAGAGCACGAAGGAGCGGTCGCGGTAGGCGGACAGGTCCAGCGGGACGACACACCACCGCCGCCGGGTCCCGGCCTTCCTTTCGGGCCTCCTCCTCCGGGGGCGCAGCACGGCGAGGGCGAACGCGTTGGTGCCGAGCGAGACGAGGGCCAGCGCGCGCGCGGCCCAGGGGAAGCCGGCGCGGTCGAGCACGGTCTGGAAGACGACCGGGTACGCGACGCCGCCGAAGCTGCTGCCCGTGGCGACGATGCCCGTGGCGAGGGCGCGGCGCCGGGAGAAGTACTGCGGGACGAGGGCGACGGCGGGGATGAAGAGGCAGCCGGCGCCGAGGCCGACGCAGAGGGCCTGGGCGAGGAGGACGTGCCAGTAGCGGGTGGCGAAGCTGACGGCGAAGAAGCCGAGGAAGACGAGGGAGACGCCGGTCGAGGCGAGGGCGCGGATGTAGCCTGCGTCGCAGAGGGGCCCGACGAGGACGCCGACGAAGAGGACGAGGAAGGACTGGATGGAGCCTATCCATGCGATGGCGTCGACGGAGGCGTCATTCAGGTGTCGTTCGTAGTAGGCTTGGAAGACGCCGTACGAGCTCGAGATGCCCCTGCGAGATGAGTTGGCGTCCGATTCTGGAATATGACTTGGGGGGGCGAGTGGGTGGTTACCAAGAGTTTAAGAAGAGGAAGAACCCGGCCGCGACTTGCAGCCAGGCCAGTCGACCGCCGTCTGGAAGCTCTACTGGAGCGTCTAGGTCCGCGGTTGTGGTCGTCGTGGTGTCATGCTTTTCGCTTCGCGGCGTATCTGTCCCAGACGAGAGCTCCGGTTGCGAAGGCTCTTCTTTGCGGTGGGTGAACATGTCGTCGGTACCAGACGTCAACTCTAAGCGAGGTATCGACACTATAGAAACAAACACGGAATAGATACGGGATTCTGGCCGCTAAGCAAGGCTCACCACAACCAGCGGGGAGTTAAGATGTTAAGTATGTAGCAGACCTCTAAACACATTAACTCTCTCAACACGACGTAGCCATCACGAATCATCCCCCCCGCCGGTCATCGGGGGAAGGTTAGAAAGATGGATGCGACAGTATTGGTCACCGCATGATCGAAATGGGTGTTGACAAGGCGTAGATGGCAGATGTCGCAACGAAAGCCGGCCGGGGGGTTGGTGGGGCTCGGGGGGCCGGTATTCACTTGCCGATGAAAAGTGGAGACTTGCCGAAGCCGAACTCTGTCCAAAAAGTTCGGCAAGTCGATATGAGTTCGGCCAGTCCTCTCCTGAGCAAACCATCCCCCTCCCACTCCCCCCAACCGAACGACCAAAACTTCGGCTGGGGCAATTTTCCCAGACCTTTTTGTCCATTGTTTCTTACTGGAGACGCTTGAACGTTGTGGCATCGTGATTTGTACACCAAACCTTCGGCATCGGCGACGATGGAGTCGTCTCCCAGGACCCCCCTCCGCTACCGCAAAAACGGCCGCCTCCAGGCCTGCGACCCCTGCCGCCGGCGCAAGGTCGCCTGCGACCACGCCCGTCCCGTCTGCAGCAGCTGCAGGAGGCGCCGCCGGACGGAGCCGTGCGAGTACACCATGAGCACGCCGGCCCAGCTGCGTCCTCCCCGGGCTTCTGCCAGCCGTGCGGGTACTCCGGCGCGGGAGTCGCGGCCCTCGGTCTCGAGTCCGGCGGGCTCGCGTGGGGAGGCGGAGAAACAGCCCATGACCGGCTCGACCGCCGTCGAACTCCCGCAGCCGTCGGTATCGGCTGACGGCGGTGTTCGGGAGGTGCGGGGCCGCAGCCGTCCGGAGGATGCCGCGGCCCTGTCCGGGCATCTCGGCTTCACCTCCTTTAGCGACATCTACAAAGAGGTCGGCAACGGCCTGTCGGACCGAGACGCACGGGAAGACAGGCCGCCAGCCACCAGCGGCGAACGAGACGAGAACGATCTCCACATGCCCGACCTGGCCCCATCGACCACGACCATGGAAACGTGCCTGGCCGTGCTGCGCAGCATCCCGGAGGAGGACAAGGGCCGGGCCCTGTTCGCCTCGCACTTCGACCCGCACGACGGCTTCGTCCGGCCCGTGGGCCAGCGCATCCTCGACTCGCTGTACGAGACGCACGGGGACTGCTTCGGGCCCGGCGCGGACGAGGCGCGGCTGGCGGCGCTGGTGAGGCTCCTCTGCGCCAACACGACGCGGCCGTTCGACGAGCACGAGCCGGACGCGCAGGCGTGGATGGCGCAGTTCACCGGCGCCAACGTCCGGTGGGAGACGCTCGGCGTGCTCTTCATGTACTGGGAGCTGAGCGCGCGGAACGAGCACCTCGTCCGCCCGGACCACAGGCCTCCGCCCGGCGGCGGCCGCGTCGCCGCCGTGAGGCTACGGGACGTGTACCGGAAGTGCATCGAAGACTGCTCGGCGCTGGCGAGGAGGGCCACCGAGGTCGGGAACACGCTGCTGCTGTTCATCTACTGGAAGCGCACCATCGTCGCGTCCATCGTGTCCGGAGACACCAGTGAGTTGGCCCATGCGGAAGACGTCGGGATAGTGACTAACGACAAAGGCCTCTCGTGCTGGATGTACAACGGCGAAGCGGTCGCGCTGACGACCTTCCTCGGCCTCCACGTGGACGGGCCCAAGGGGACCTACACGCCGACGCTGGCGAGCGAGGTCCGCCGGCGGCTGCTGTACAAGATCTTCGTCATCGACAAGGTCGTCGCGTCCATCACGGGCCGGCCGCCGCTGCTCGGGCGGCGGTACATCGCGACGCCGCCGCCCCTAGACCTGAAGGATGATCACTTGGTCGCCGACCAGCGGACGCTCGCGCGCGAGGTCGCCAGGCTCGACGGCAAGGGGTACAACACCGACGGCGCGGGGTACCCGATCACGTTCTGGAGGGCGCGGGCGCAGCTCATGCTCATCCGGGACGAGATCTTTGAGATCTCGCTGGGCTGCGTGGCGGACACTTCGGTCGAGACGCTATAGTGAGTTCGCCTTCTCGCCCTCGTATACGTGTATGCCTTCTGACATCAATGACAACAGCGCCCTGAAGAACAAGGAGCTCGAGGCCGCGGCGGACATGCCGGCCGTGCTGCGGTTCCGGGAGTCGGACGTGCGCGACCCGGACGTGGACTCGGAGAAGCTCTACCCGCGCATGCTCATGCGGCTGGAGCACCTGCAGAACCTCTTCTTCGTCGAGCGGCTGCTGAAGCGGCACGGCTGCGCCAACGACGGCGACCTGCTGGCCGTCAGCTACGAGATGACGTCGGCCACCATGCTGTTCTGGACCAACATGGACGGGCTGGCCATGGTGTACGAGGACTTCAAGTGGCTGGTGGGTACCCCGATTGCAGAGAAGTCAACTGGGAGATATGCTAACGATCTATCCAGGTCATGGCCTACGCGGCCCCCGGGGGCGGGATCCTCTGCCTCGAGCTCCTCAAGCCGTCGGTGACCCTGGCCGACGTCCCCGCGACCAGCGGCGACGGGACGGCCATCACGCGGTCGAGCATCGTCCAGCTGCTCAGCCTGCTCGTCGGGTTCCTCAACTGGGTCAGCCCCAAGGAGGCCAACGGCAGCATCTGCGCCAACTGCCAGGCCATCGTGCAGCGTGTGCTCGACCAGGCGCTCAACTTCGCGCCGGGCAGGACGGCGGCGGCGGCGGCCCCGGGAGAGCCCGTGGAGTGGGACTTTGACGCGGCGGCGCCGCAGCTCGACTTCAACTTTGACCTGCTCGACACGTTCGAGTGGATGCGGCCCGAGTTTTCGTGGACGGTCCTGCCGGCGTAGGTAGACGCAAGGGATTGAGTGATTGAGGGCGAGGAGTTTTGTTTTTTTTCTGGTGTCGAAGGGTTTGGCGTTTTGGTAGCGTGCGTTCCTCCTATTTCCCGACTTTGCTATCAACGCGCGAAAGCGTCTTATGGGTTCTTGCAGAGAAACACAGCATTCGTCTGCCCCAGCGTCTTGCGGTTTCGCCGTGGCCGCCAGCCGGGGCGTGAGGAGGGCAGAGCTCATAGTAAGCATCGTGATCGTTGTTAGCATCGGTCGGTTAGCTCAGTTGGTTAGAGCGTGGTACTAATATGTGACTCCACATGTTGAGTAATGCCAAGGCCGGGAGTTCAAGCCTCCCACTGATCATTCTTTTGCATTTTCATCACGGTTAATGTCTGCAATCTTTTTTTGGTGTTTGCGATCAAGGTTGTGGTTAGAAGAAATGGTTGACTTTTCCTTCGGAGCGATTCCCAGCTGTTCCGACGAAGCCAGTCAATTGGTGGGGTCATTCTACTGGCGCGTCCATCCCAACACTCGTTAGACATTCCGTGACCCAAGCCAATGACTTCACACCTCAAAAACGCAAACCCTTCTTCTCCTCCTCAGTCAGGCCCCTTCTCGAGATACACATTCTCACAAACATCCCCGAAAACCTCCATGGTCCTCCTCCACCCCTCCACGACCTCCCCCACCCTCCGCGCCAAGTCCCGCCCCAGCGGCAGCACCCTCTCCCCCTCCCTCCCGGCCCCGACCCCCGTCCCCGTGACGACCTGGTAAATCACCTCGGCGGCCTTCAGATGATCCCCGTCGGCGGGGAACCCGTCCGTCGCAGAGTCCGCCATGACCCGGTACGCCTGCTCGAACGCGGTACCCTCATAGTCGCCCGGCGCCGGCCTGCTCGCCAGGCGCACCGAGGGCCCCATGTTGGTGTCGAACGAGCCCAGCTGCACCGTCAGCACGCGCACGCCGAAGGGCGCCACCTCCTTGGCCAGGACCTTGCACACCCCTACGTCTCTCTCGTCAGCATTTTTTTCCTCAAAATGCATCACAAGCAGCAGGAAAAGATTCCGTACCGTCCATGGCCGCCTTCGCAGCAGCGTACACGGCCATGCTCTCCCGCCCCTCCAGCCCCGCGCCGGAACTGACGTTCACGACGACCCCGCTCCGCCTCGCCCTCATGAACGGCACCGCCGCGCGCGCGAGGCGGTACGGCCCGAAGAACACCGTCTCCATCTGCGCCCGCGTCTCCTCCTCCGTGAAGCACTCCGCGGCGCCGTGGACGGACCAGCCCGCGTTGTTCACCAGCACGTCGACCTGCGTGCCTCCTGCCTCGAGGTCCCTGACGAAGTCGTCCGAGGCCGGGTCGTCCACGTCGAGCGCGAGCCACCGCGAGCCGTCCGCAGCAGCGCCCTCGACCTCGCGGGCTAGGTCGGGCGTCTTGGAGGGCTTGCGAGAGGTCGCGATCACGCGGTGCCCGTTGCGCTGCGCGAGCCGCGTCAGCGCGAGGCCGAAGCCCGAGGAGCAGCCTGTGATAAGCCAGGTTAGAGGCCTGTTCGGGACCGTGAGCTGAGTTGCCATTTTGGACAAGTTGTTGGAGTTGCTGCTTGGCTGCAAAGAATGGAAATTCCTCCGCAGCGGAGGCGCTCTCATATACAGTTGTTCTACGTGTTAGTTTTACCCATCCGTACTCTGGAGACGTTCCTTGGGGTTTGCGGACGTGCAAGTGCTTATGTCCGGCGCGTGCTGCCGGCGTCACGGCCCCGCATCGGCGGGCGAGCACCGGGATTGACGGAGTTAAGGCAAGCAGGCTTCCCGCATTGGGAATCCAATCTTGGGACATTGGGGGAGGTTTCGGTGCTTCCCTCCCTAACACCGTGACACTCAGAAAGCTCACTACCAAAAGGTGCATTCAAATGAGAGCCCGATACACAGAAGTTGAACGTAGTCAAGTTCGCCGAGAGACACTCAGGCTCAGACTTGACTCGATCCGATCTTCCAACCCGCATGCAAAAGGCCACGAGCTACTAGATCGATGCTGCCTGGCTATGATACCACCAAAAAGGTCAAAAAAGACGTCCCAGAAACGATAAACTCATTCACATACAAGAGACGTCGTAAGAAAAAGCAACAGTCGCGCGCGTGCAAGCACACACCTACAGACGCGACAACTCGAACGCCGGACCACCTCGACCACAGGGGATCATTACACCACTGCACCACCCCCGAAGAAGTCAATGAAGAGTAATGGGGACAGCGAGGACTATAACTCGACGCGTGCGTGCGTGCGGGTCGTAGCCCTCGGTGGGTCAGAGACATGCAAGATGCACAGCGGCAGCAGTTTGGTTCTCAGAGAACGAGGTCGGCGACGATGGCATCGTGTCTCGACGGAGCCAGCTCCGAGAAAAACACCGTCATCCCCCAGAACACTTGACAAAGCATCATCTCCCGCTGAAATCCCCGGATGCCGCGGGATTCCGCCAGGGTCTTCCGAGCCCCGTTCACAGCGCCGGGACAAGATGAACTCATCTCACCTAAACGGCAGTGAAGCATCGCAGGGCTCGGAACAACACAACCCCGCACAGAAAGGTTGTCTCAACGGGGCATCTGCAAGGGACGAAAACTCAATGTTGGCAAAACAACGGCCTACACTTCCCGCTTGGGAAGACTCGAGGGAATACCGCCCTGCTGGTAACGGCCACGGATCCCCTCGAATTCGAACTTTTGCTAGATGCCAAGATCGTATTGAGGGTGACCCTGAGCCCCTGCCAAGGAGGTCTCGCAAGAAAAAGCTTAAAACTGAAAGAGGAAGTTGGTAATGGGGGAGCACGGGATCTAATCAGATGTGCTCCCTCCCCTCAAAGCGGGCGAAATATTCGGCATGCTTTCCCGAGACTGTGGTTCCGATAAAAGGCTTGGGTAGCATTCGAGAGAGAAAAGAGGCAGAGGGAAGAAGCTGAGGAAAATTCTGCTTGAAGAATGCTGCCAGAGTCGCGTGTTTCAATGCCGGTTGCGTCCACCGTCCAGCCCAGAGAGAAGGGAAAACACGGAGTTGCCGATGATTCGCAGCAGGCATACCCATCTCGGGGGCAGTGGTTCGACTGAACTCTAATGCCCACACTGGACGTCACAGGAGCATCTCCAGAACTCCGCTCCCGCCGTGAGCTCACCGGCCCGGCTGTCAAGATCCTGTGGGAAAAGAGCGTCTTCTTGTTCTCATTGGGCTAAACCTCGGGGCTTCTGACGGCGGTGGCTGTGTCGAACTGTCGAGGTCGGGGTCTTCCTTGGCAGATGGACGACGCCCTAGAGAGAAGTTGGAAGAGGGACCAACAGCGAGCCCCGGGAACAGCTGCTGATTGGTCTGTAACACGAAGGCCTGAGTACGTGCATCTTCGGCCGAGTAAGAATGCCGCCGTGCGGTTCGCCGTGCGTGAGTAAGAAGCCCGGCTTCCGTGCCACACGCCCGCACAGAAGGCCGCCGGCAATCTCGCAGCGCGCGGCACAGGAACCAAGAGGACGACATCAGACGGCGTCCAAGGATCGGATCCAGGAACCCGGTTTGACCGGCGACGCGTCTCACGTATAAACCTCCTGTCTGCCGCAGGATTCTCAAACCCAGCTGTCAAACATCATACATGTACGTGACTAGGCACCTGCGTGTGCATCTGTCAGCGAGGCATTTGATGAAAGGAGCGAACGAGCCGATGGCCCGCAAAAGGATCAAACTGCTGAAAACTCGGGGCCTGACAAAACTTACAGTAAGCAACCGCCGATGAGATGTGCAGAAGGACCGTGGAGTCGGCGTAATGACCATGGACCCCTTGCATAAACTGGAGGATCCTGTGGTGTAGAGTTACTCCGTAGACAAGGGGAAATTCGGGGTCGCGTCCGGCCCACTACATGTTGCGCATGAAGTGAACTTCCGTGTAACTGTTGCCGATTCGAAGAGGCAAGGGGAAAAAAAGGCGTGCGGACTCTGAGAGAGTCAGCTTGAGAAACGCTGGTTCGTCGACTGACTCTCCGATTCCATGTCATGACAGCACGGCCACTAAACCAAAAACAACGATGTTGCCTGTCCTCGCCACACAGAAAATTACGCGTAGGCAACGTTTGATTTGACAGGCCGCCGAACTCCTTCATGGCTCAGGCTCTCTCCGGCCGCGATTGAAACAATGTCCGGATTCGAAGTCGCCGACGACTCTGAAGTGATTAGCACCATCGGCGGTCCCAATACCCGGGACTATCGACTCGGGTTCATGTCGCTAAGGCGGCGCGCCCAAAGAAAACAACTCGCCGGCCCCCAATATCACCGTAAGAGCCGGGACGGAAGGGTAGCAGGCTCTCCCGGCCGCGTGGCTTTTGCCCTAGGGTCCATGGCCCTCTCCCTTTCAAAGAGAGAGTGAGACTGGAACTTTTCCACCCCCGCCAGGCTCCCATCGGGCTCACAGACGCTGTGGGCGGCCGGAAACCTGGTCCCGGGCGAGATTTGTCCAGGGGTCTACCGTATTGCGTGGGAATAAGCACCAGAAAAACAGGAGCTCCTTTTATCCACAGAGGTCCCCGAACCCGCTGCGGTCGTACGAGCAGGCTGAAGAGTGGGAATGGGAAAAAAAGAGGAGCGACACAGAAGAAGTCTGGACTCCGATACTGAAAGCTGCAAAACGGGCTCTGGAGCTGGCGTCAACCGCACAGACGGGCAGACGGACGCTCATGCGAGACGCGGGAGGCGTCCGCTAGAAGAGTGCTAGAAGAAGCACAAGATCTACGCAGAGTCTGTGAGGTAGTATTAAGATGAGAGGAACGACGCCATCTGAGCACCAACCATCAAGGCTCAGATGCACGTTCACAGCAGATGACGATGAAGATGCGTAGTGCAGGGAAGGGGGGAAAAAAAAGCAAAACTTGGCACATTGGAAATCTCACGTCCCTCCACTTACTCTCCACGCTCTCAGGTGTTGACCGAGCTCAACGATCCTCCTGGGGCCAAGGTGTCGTAGAGATGCGACGAACCCCGGACGGACAGATCCAGAAACAATGATGCATCTCGTCTGGTTGAGGCTTGCAATCACCGACGACCGTGATATCGAGCCTTTCTCGACAACGATGTGGTCCGTCTGCGAACCGGAAAACGAGGACCGCGTCAACTCGTTTTGTTTCCTCGGGACATTATCAATAGCGCTCCCTCTATACTCGTCGTCTGCGTAGCATCGAGGACCGTAAACGAAGCGAAGCCCCGGGAAGCAGGCTGCGAGATCCGCCCAAACCCACCCCTGGCTGAAGCGCGAGGGAAAAAGAAGAATCGATTCCAAGGGCGGACGGGTCTTAGAAAAACCCCGATAGATTCCGGTCTTTCGTCCGAAGACAGGGCAGCGTGCCGAAAGGATTCGGCCGGTTGCGGCCAACGCAATCAAGCAATGCAACGACCGGAGGTTTGAAGGGCAGGCTGCATCTGCGGGTTCATGGATACGGTATTCTGGCCCCCCATCGCGAGTCATAAAATCGGCGATAAGGCCGAAATCTTGCGTCGTTCCTTGCCACCGTGGTCCCCGGAAGTTTGGAGAGTATGACTGATCGCTTTCCCCCCTTTCTGCCTCGGGAGGAAAGACTGTTCTGTAGCACAACAGATGAAAAGAGAGCCAATAGCCGCAACCTGCTGCATCCCATTCTCCTCCACACACACATATACACATACGCAGCGTGCCGGATGTGCCACCAGGATAGGGATAGCACCGGCCAACTGCTTCTGCGACGGCGTTCTGCACCCGGGGCTTAGTGCGCGCCCCTAATGAGATTGGTGAATGGATTTGCGCCGATTCTTCCAGAGCCCTTCGACGCCGTTTTTGGTGCATGAGAACGCCAGCCGTGTCACACAAAACCGTGGTGGCACTCTCTCGGTTGTTTCTTGTTTTCAGTCGGTCCTGCAATCCTCTCGGCTGGGTGGCGGCCACGTTTTGGTATCGGGAGCTTGCAGGCACACCACACTGCACAATCCTTTAATCATTTGGGTGTTCTCGAAGTATCCCAGAAACTCGACTTCAAGCTTCGCCGCCTCAGCCGTGCATGAAGTCAGTCCAGTCAACAGTGCCGGATCGGACCAACCAACCAACCAACGAACGAACGACCCCTCGGCCACCTTCCGACGATCGAAGAGAGAGAAGAGACCGCAAAGGAAGAAATCGAAAGTAAGCTTTGCTTTTGTCTGCTGCGCCGTATATCGTCAAGGGGTCCTTCTTGGTTCCGGGTCTGCACCCACTGCCACTGCTGCTCTCAAAACCGAAACAGACGTCGTCGGTCCTTTTGGTTTCGCTCTTCGCCCCTTGCCCAAGGACAGGAAGCACAACTGGTCCAAGGCCGGTGGACGCTCGCCCCTCTTTCGCGATGGATTCGAGGAGATTTTCTCTCTGGTTGGCAAGCTAGCCGGTCGCTGATCCCTGCACACACGATTCCCCGACCCTTGCCCTGCTCCTTGCCTCGGTCAACCGGCCGCCATGCCTGGGCTGGGCCTCTCTTCCCTCTCTCCTTCTGTCTTTTGTTCCACCCTTCGGTCTACTGCTGTATAATGTATATTGTATACACTCGACGGGGAGCCTCCTGCATGTCAGTGTATCACAGTCTCACTCTTCATGGAGCAATCCTCGGCCGCAGCCCTGCCACTGGTCGCCGGAGAGTCCTGGGGTGCCTTGTCGCCACGCCTCGGAGTTCGTTGACCAGGGGGAGGGGGGTCTTGTTACGAGAACCGCAACCCACGCCGTCGACCACCGCCACCACATCGGAGAGGGGCGTACCAGATGCCGTGGGCCGTAGCCGTAGCGTACTGGTGTATAGTACCGCCGTTGGGTAGGGAGAGGGGCGCGGTCCGTCATACGACGTGAGGTGTAACGGCGGCCGGCCACCTGTGTGCGTGTGTGCGTGTGAGTGTGGGTGACGGCGACGCAGGCTACCGACACACTGGTCTGCTCGTGGCGTCGTGCCAAGTGGATCAGACCTGCAGACCTGCAGACATGCATGCTTCCCAGCTTCCCTGACTGCATCGAGCATCATCTCCGATGTTGACATGTAGCTGGACCTCCCCGTCTCCAGGGTTTGCTGGTCTTGTCGTTGACTAAGAACCTGGAGCCCTCGAGGAGAGTTTCAAGACAACCTTAATCCCTCCCGTCCCCCCCTTTCGTCGTCGGCTCTGACGGGAAAACCTTCGACGACTCTCTCACCACGACAGACGAACCGAATCAGACGACGCTACGCCATGGTCGACGGGATAGATATCTAGTGCGCACCACGACCGTTTCCCTCCTGCCCGCCCCGGCCCTTTCTGGATAGAGATAGCGGGAGGTGCTTCCTCGTATCTCGACACGATACCCCGCCATGAGGTTCTTCTCGCTGCTGTTGTCGCTTGCCGCGGTGCTGCTGTCTTGCGTCGCGGCCCAGAGTGATGTCACGTCCGCCGTGGCCTCTCTGCCGGCCTGCGCGGTAAGTCTTGTGTCCGGATTCCTCGTGCCAGGCTCGTCATGCTCATCGTGTTGCAGCAATCGTGTCTCCTGAAAGCGGTCCTCAGCTCGCCATGTGCGCCGACCAACCAAACGTGTATCTGCACCAACGCTCCTTTGCAGGCCGAAGTTGAGGTTTGTGTGTTGCAGAGCTGCACCCTTCGGCAAGCCCTCAGTAAGTAGCATCAACCCTTCGGGCCATCCATGCTTCGTCGGACCTGTTAGCTGACCTTCCGCCTGTAGCGACCAAGAACGTCACTCAGACGACATGCGGCGCGCCGATCCGAGACCGCACAGCCGTGTACAACACCATCTCCATCACGATGGGGTGCCTCTCCGGCGTCTTCGTGGTCATCCGCCTGGTCCATAAGGTCTTGGCGACAATGGGCGACCTCGGCATGGACGACTGGTTCATCCTCATCACCCTCGGCTCGGGTATCCCTGGCACCGTGATCAACACCCACGGCTTCGCCGCCAACGGCCTCGGCAAGGACATTTGGACGGTGCCTTTCGACAAGATCACCGACTTTGGGTACTGGTTCTTCGTCATGGAGCCCATGTATTTCGCCCAGGTGACGCTGCTCAAGATGTCGCTCCTCTTCTTCTACATGCGAATCTTCTCGCACAACAAGCTTTGCAAGAAGCTCATCTGGAGCACCATCGCATTCAACGCCGTCTTCGGGTTGACCTTCATCTTCGTGGCCATCTTCCAGTGCCAGCCCATCAGCTTTTACTGGACCAAGTGGGATTTGGAACACACCGGAACGTGCATGGACATCAACGGCATCGCCTGGGCCAATGCCGGCATCAGCATCGTCCTGGATTTCTGGATGCTCGCGCTCCCGTTGTCTCAGGTCAAGGGCCTGAACTTGCACTGGAAGAAGAAGATTGGAGTTGCCATGATGTTCATCGTGGGCACTTTGTGAGTACACCCTCTTGATAGTAATGCCGTCGTGGTGGGCATGTGCTGATATTTTGGGCGTAGTGTCACCGTCGTCAGCATCCTGCGTCTGCAGTCCCTCGTCGCCTTCGCCAAGTCCCAGAACCCTACCTGGGACCAGTTCGGAGTCGCAACCTGGTCGACAGTCGAAATCAACATGGGCATCATTTGCGCCTGCATGCCGTCGGTGCGCATCATTCTCGTGGGACTGTTCCCCAAGCTCCTGGGCACCACTCGTCGCGGCACCTCAGCGGCGGCCAAATACTACATCCAGTCGAGCGGCAACCACGGCCGCAGCCGCGCCCGCAAGCTGGGCAACGACGCCAAGGTCAAGACGGTCGACCGGGACCGCGACCGCGACATGGAGTCGGGATTCTCCGCCGGAAGCCCGAAGGGCATCATGTACACCAAGGAGTACACGGTGGACTACCACGACGAGACGAGCCTGGTACACATGCGGGAGATGGAGGCATCAAGCTCCAAGACGGGGCGGAGCGGTTCTCCATTCTGATCTTCTTTTTTCCTTTGTCGGGAGCGATTGGCGTCTGAGTTGCGACGACCTGTATGAAACTTGTAATGAATTCCACCACAGCGTGAGGGAACCACGGTCCCCCCCAACTGGTAATTGACTTGTAATCGAGTCCAAGTCGAACGATGCGGCTGTGCTATGCCCCGAGTGAATTGTTGACGAGAGTGAAGGGCCGCCGAAAGCAGAGCTGCATTGGGAATGGGCCGCTCGGGCCCCTCTTCCGGTATCGTGTGATGGATCATGCCAGCGTCAGCAGCATCCCATGCAAGTCCGGGCCGGAAATATGCCTCAGAAAGGTAACGGCAGCTCTTGGCCGGACTCGCTGGCGAGGACCTAGAACCCATTTGCCTCGTGGCTTCAGGAAAGGAGCAGAGCCGAGGTAGTGATATCGCAGGCACTGTAGGTAGAAGCGTGGTTTGAGTGGATCTTCGGGGTCGTATCGTCGGTGAATCGCCTTCCCTTCCGAGTGACATTCCGTGATCAGTCTGGAAACAGCAACCGCTATCATCTGCGCCTCCCACCCGTTTGGATCTGGTCGTTCAGGGGCGGAGCGGGTCGTTGGCAGGAACAAAAATCGCCGAAGCAGCATTGGGGGCGGAAGAGGCGCCTGGAGCCCTGGACGTCGCTGGTGGCAGACTGTCATCAAAGGGCAAGGATGACCAATCCTGGATGATATTTCCGATACCACGACGGACGATCCGTCAAGCCGCCGTCGTTGGGAGGACCGCTCCGCTCCGGGCTCCTCTCCGTGATGCTTCCGTAGGTACTCGCCCTAGCGCTCCGCTACTGGCTATCCCTGGCTCTTGGGTATCGGAACGTTTGAAGGACATGAAGAAACGATGAAAAGACCGTCCATTCCCTTTTTTGAGCTTGGTTTTCGATGCTCTTCAGCGAGTGTCGATGAAAATGAAGTTGGAGGAGGAGGAAATGTTGGTGGTGACAGCGGCAGGTCGAAATTGCTGGATCTGGAGGAAGGTACGTACCGTGTCAGTTATTATTACACACGGTAGATCCCGGCATAATTGGGTTGCAAAACCACTTTGTTATCAGCACTTCGCACTGTAGGCTTTCAACAGGTACCGTTCCATCTCACGAGAACCCAGATCTGGCAACCACCTTTCTCGACCTCCAAACAGTGCCTCTCATTTTATTTATTCAGATTAGCAGTAACTAAAAGGTAACTACTCAGTAAGTACCTAGGTAGGTAGCTGTTACATCACTGCCGTGATGGAGGCTCAAGTGTGGTGTCACAGTGTGACAATTTCGCTGGTGGCCTTGTATCGTCATCGGACACAGCACGCCCGCACACAACTGTACTCAGGATGAACTCGGGAAATGCTATCTAGCGGTACCACGAGATACCAGGGGGAGTTTCCAGCCTCGGAGAACGGTGATACTCTTCGTCTCGATGTTGGGTGTATCATGGCCGACGCTAATACTCGTGGCTTCCCTAAGTTCGTTCCCTCTGAGCCCCTCGCCTGGGGAGTCTCCTGGTCGTAGTACGCCATCGGACAACAGAAGGTGAGTGCTTCCAGGAAGATTTTACAAACACGAACCCAACTAACTGCGGCAGTTATGGTGAAAGGGAAAGCCTCCAAGTTGATATTTGGTGATAGCTTCGTCCTCGATGGTAGGTACAATGCTCCAATGTTGAATGTTTTGGTATCCGCTCCATATGCCGCTGAAACCAGATGAGAAACCTCCAGAAACGCCGTGCAATGAGTATCCCCCAATGCCATATATATCCTTCAGACGTATATACAATCCCCCGAGTCCCCTCACCTCCCCGTCCGGCTCCGCAGCGTCTTCAGCCCAGTCCTGTGCTCCGTGTGCTTCTTGCTCAGCTGCTTCTGCCTGATGAACAAACTCGTCACGAGCCCGAGCCCCGCGAACGCAACGTAGACCACGTACATGGTCCTCAGGCTCCCCAGGTACGCCCCGCGCGCCACCCGGCCCTGCTCCCCCTCCAGCCCCGCCACGGCGCCGACGCTCGACGCCGCGCTCGACCCGGACAGCATCCCCGCCAGCTCCGGCCCCAGCTCCGCCAGCAGCCGGGGCCGCTGCCGCTGCATCTCGTTGTTGAACACCACGCCGCCGATGACCACCGAGATCGACGTCGCCATCTGCCGGATGAACCCAAACGTCGACGTCGCCGCCGCGATGTCGCGCGGCTCCACCGACGTCTGCACCGCGATCAGCGGCGACTGGAAGTTCGGCCCGATACCTAACCCGGCGACCATCTGGTACAGCACGATCTTGGTGAAGTTGCGGTCCGCCGGCAGGTCGCGGAACAGCCCGAAGCCGACCGTCGCGACCGCCATGCCGCCCACGATGAGGTACAGGTAGTTCCCCGTCCGGCGGATCACGAACCCGGCCAGCGCCGACATGAGCGACAGCGAGAGCACGTACGGCAAGAGATACACGCCCGACAGCAGCGACGACACGCCCTGCACGCCCTGGAAGTACAGCGGCAGCCAGTAGCTCCCGGAGATGAACGCGAACGCGTGGCAGAAGGCCGTCGCGAAGGCCGCCAGGTTCGACCGGTCCGCGAAGAGGTGCATCGGCACGACGGGGTACCGCGCCCAGCGCACCTCGTTGACCGCGAACAGCGCAATCGTCGCGACGCCGAAGACGATCAGGCAGATGACCGTCGGCGAGCTCCACGGGTGCGTCACGCCGCCGAACTCGAGCCCGAAGAGGAACATGATGGTGCCGCCGATGATGGTCGCCGTGCCGACCCAGTCGATGGCCTTGAGCCCCTCGCCCACGGGCGTGCGCGGGTTGTGCAGCTTCAGCACGAAGAACAGCACGATGATGCCGACGCCCGAGATGGGCAGGTTGATGTAGAAGCACCACCGCCACGTCACCTGGCTCGTGAACACGCCGCCGACGACGGGACCCACGGCCGACGCGACGGCCCAGACGACGCCCATGACGCCAAAGTACACGCCCCGCTGGCGCATCGAGAAGAGGTCCGAGATGCAGATGTTGACGAGCACGATGATGCCGCCGCCGCCGATCCCCTGCACGGCGCGCGCGCCGATGAGCATGGCCATGTCGACGGCCAGCCCGCAGAGCAGCGACCCGATCCAGAACACGCCGACGGCCGAGAGCAGCACGGGCTTCCGGCCCCAGATGTCCGAGATCTTGCCCCAGGTCGGCACGAAGGCGGCGTTGGCGAGGAGGTAGGCGCTGCCGATCCAGATGTAGCCGATGTTGCTGTCGAACTCCTCGGCGATGGTCGGCACCGCCGTCGTGATGATGGTGACGTCGAGCGCGGCGAGGAAGAGCGCCGCGCAGAGCGAGAGCACGACGAGCGTCGTCTCGAGCTTGGTCCGGCCGGCCTCGGGGGCGTCGTCCTGGACTGGAGTCTCTACCTCCGCTCCGGCGGCGTCTTTGGTGGTTTCACCGGCCGCGGCTTCGGTCTTGGTGGCGGCGCCGCCCGCCTCGGCGTCCGCGCTGCGGGCCGTCACCGAGTCGGCGCTGCTGGTCGTGGGCGAGACATCTTCGGCGGCGCGCTCGATGTCGTCGACCTTTTCGTCGTCGTGGACCCCGCGAGGGTCCTTTGCCGTCATCTGGTTGGGATGAGTTGGGATGATGACTTCCGAGTTCTGGTGAGTTGTCGATGAGTATCGGATTATGACGATCGTGAGGCGCCTTGCGTAGAGTGCTGTGCCGTGCGATTATAAATCATGAATCGTTGAGTGAGAATGAGTGAGACCTCGTCAAGTGAGGGATTCTCAAGACGTAGAGGCGTAAGGTCACACTTTTGAGCTGCTGTTCGGTGATAAATGAGAGACGCGGCTCAAGAGAGCGAACAACACCGCTAGTTGATCAGACGCAACGTGAGGAAATATGTCACGAGTCGTCGTCATGGGTTGTCGCAAAAGAAAACGAAGAAGAAAAAAAGAGCAGATTCCATTACCTAGTCGATGACAAGCACCTCTCAGGCTCTCCACATCCGCTCCAACCTGACACCCCGGCCCATCGGCAAAAGTGGGATGCATCGAAGGAAAGCCAAGACGACCCCGGCAGGAGGCTAGAACGGCTTTGGAGCAATTCGAGGGTGAGGGTGTGCCCTCAGGGGATTCGTGGACCGGCGGACGACGTCCGAATTGGCGTCTGCCGCTTTGCCGATTCGGCAAAACCCCCCTCAGTCCCAACATCTACTGCAATGCACTGCCAAACTCTGCCCATGTTCACCAGGGGGAATTTGGCAGGTCTTGGGGGAAAAGGGTTCGTTCCCGGCGGGTTGGAACGAGATGACACGCACACTTTCTCGGAGTTAAGCGGGGCGTTCTCGGAGTTCCCAGGACAGCCGTCGTGTTGACAAGGTCACGACCGTCGTGTTAGTCCGCTCGACCGTCGGAACTTGACTGCGAACGCATGACCAGCCTCTCTTCTAGCGCAGGTGTCACGGGAGAAATAAGCTGCTGCCGAGAAGCGAGGAACAGAATCGGGTCGGATTCCTCGAGTCTTCAACTCCGTTTCGACCACACGTGGAACGGGAGCGCGTGCCCAGCGGACTGGTAGTCGTCATCAATAGGACCAACCTTATTACCGTCGTATTCACGCCAAAGGTACGACGACATCTGCGTTACGGGATACCGACCAAACTCTAATTACTTATCACCGGCAAAGGAGAGGATATCGGCTGTTTTGCAACGGGAGCAAGGGACTTCCCCCTCGAATCGCCATGTTCCCCGCATTCAAAGGCTCATCCTTGCAGCCAATCGTTACCTTTCTTCCTCCTGTTGCTGGGAACGGATGGAATAGAGGGGTTTCTGATTTCGTAATGGAGTGCGTGTGAGTGAAAAGACAAGACCTCACCTTTAGAGGAATGTCCCGGGGCGGCGACCGCCGGTCGGAACCGGTCCCCGCAGAGAGGGTCTCCGGTCCGCGGCCACAAGCTCCGGCCTGAGCTGTAAAAGCTCAGCGACCGACATCGGCAGCAGGCTTTTGGTGCGGAGGAGTCTTGTGCGCCGTCACATCGTCCGCCGAGTGCTTTAAAACATGCATTATGATACATCGGCCTTGATAAGAGCAGTGATATATGAGCAAGACTCTCACAGGGAGACTGAAGGGTCCAGTGGAGAGACGAAAAGTCTCGGCGCGCGAATGAGTGGAACTCATCTCAAAGCTTCGCCCGGGCTCATCCACAACCTTAATTTCAGCCTCATCACACATACCAAATCTCAATCTCACTTCCGTTCTCCCTCACCTCATCTCACCGTCCCATGATGAAATCGCATTCCTCGCAGTGAAGCACACCAAACGAACATCTCACTCATGCGCCACCTCTCACGATTCATCTCACTCTCTCACATACCCAACCCACGCATCGCCTTCAGAAATACAAACTCACCACCAAGAACAATGTCCTCCTCGTCGCGCACTTACACCGACGCAATCAACCTCCTAAACACCCTCATCCCCAACCTCAAGGTCCACGCCCTCTTCAACCGCCCCAAAGATGCCTCCCCCTCCTCCAAGCCCCCCTCCGACCCAAACGCCCTCGCCATCCCCGAGATGCGCGCCTGGCTCGCCCGCGCCGGCCTGACCCCAGAATCCCTCTCCTCAATCTCCTACATCCACGTAGCCGGCACCAAGGGCAAAGGCTCCGTCACGGCCCTCGCGACCTCCGCCCTCCTCTCATCGCCCATAGCCGGTAAGGTCGGCACCTACACGTCCCCGCACCTCGTCTCCCCGCGCGAGCGCATCGCCATCGACGGCCAGCCCGTCTCCCAGCCCCTCTTCGCGTCCCACTTCTTCGCCCTCTGGGACGTCCTCTCCGCCGCGCCCGCCGACGACGCCCTCGGCCTCGAGGCCGGGTCCAAGCCGTTCTACTTCCGTTACCTCACCCTCCTCGCCCTCCGCCTCTTCCTCGCCGAGGGCGTCCGCTCCGCCGTCGTCGAGTGCGGCATCGGGGGCGAGTACGACGCCACGAACGTCCTGCCCCCGCAATCCCTCACCGCCGCTGTCATCACGCAGCTCGGCGTCGACCACGTCGCCATGCTCGGCTCCGCGCCGGAGCAGATCGCCCGGCACAAGGCGGGCGTCATGAAGCCCCGCCGCCCGGCCTTCACGCGCCTCCTGGACGACCAGCCGGGCGTCATGGCCGTCCTGCGCCGCCGCGCCTCGGAGGTCGGCGCGACCCTCGTCGAGGTCCCCGACGACGACGTGGCGTCCTGGCGCGGCGTCCCGGACGCGAAGCTCCCCGGCGGCGCCTTCCAGAAGCGCAACCAGGCCCTCGCCGCCCTCGCGGCGCGCCACCACATCCGCGTCCTCGAGTCCGGCCGGGACGACCCCCAGTACCCGCCGGCCATCTCCTCGCTGTCCTCCGTCCCGGGGCCCGTGATCGCCGGCCTGGCGCAGGCCACCCTCCGCGGCCGCCACGAGGTCCTCCGCCGCGGGTCCCTGGCGTGGCACCTCGACGGCGCGCACAACGACGCCAGCCTCGCCGAGGTCGCCCGCTGGATCTCCCCCAAGCTCCTGCGGCCCGCAGACGCGCCGCGCCTGGTGCTGGTCTTCAACCAGCAGGAGCGCGACGCAGCGGACCTCCTCCTGGGCCTGCTGGCGGAGATGCAGACAGCGGGCATCGACATCAGCTCAAAACTGGCCGGCGCCGTCTTCACGCGCAACGACAAGGCGAGGCTCGACGACGCGGACCTGGGCGTCCAGCAGCGCTGCGCCGAGGCTCTCAAGAAGACGCACCCGGGGGTGGAGACGGCGGTCTGCGCGGACCTGGCCGAGATGACGGCCGCCGTGGACGCCATCGCCGCCCGGGAGGACGGGGGCCAGCCGCTGGTCCTCGTCACGGGGAGCATGTACCTCGTCGGCAACGTCATCGGCTTCCTCGAGCCGGACAGCTTATTATAGATGTAGTGCCAAACAAAAAGCAGAGAAGGAGTCTATATAGAGTTGAATCCCGAATGATACCCCCACCGTAAACCCCCTAGTCATGATGCATATTCCCACTTCCATCTATGAGTATGTTGAAAACCCCCTGACGCCACCCTCGTAACCCGATTCAGAGAGCATCCGCCCCCTCCAGAATGCCCAGAGCGCCCCCGACGAGATGCAGGCTGCCCGTCACGAAGGCCTGCACGCTCTCGCCCTCCCCGAGGCCCTCGCCGAGCCCGCGGACGTGGTTCAGCGCCTCCTCGATCGTGGGGATGACCTTGACGTCCGCCTTGGGGTCCAGCTGCGACCACCGCTCCGCGAAGTGCCTCTGCACGGTCATGGCCTCGATCGCCTTGGCGTCGTACTGGTGGTTGACAAAGTCTAGAACAAAAAAGCATCGTCAGCAACCTCTCACGCAACGCATATCCCTGCCAGAAAAAAAGACTCACCTCTCTTGTACCCCGTCTGCGCATACGTGACGTTCGTGCAGAAAACGACACTCTCAAACGCCGTCCCGTCGCTCCTCCTCACGCCCTCGTACACCCCGTCCAGAAAGTCGATGGCCTCCGTCCGGCCCTGCTGGTTAAACACCATCGCCCGCGGCCCCTTCCTCCCGCCGCTCTCGCCCGCGAACCACCGCGACGCCGTCCGCAGGCTGTCCGTCGTGTGCGCCCCGTCGACGTGCCACGCCACCTTGCCCTCGTCCTTCACCTCGCACCGCCCGCGCCACACGACCGTCTCCAAGCCCTCGACGAACTCCGCCGGCAGCGCGTCGGGATCCACCGCGAACCCCGGGTCGACCCTCCGCAGCGCCGCCTCCGCGAGCCGCACCGCCAGGCTGGCGTTCTTCTTCTGGAACGCCGCGTCGGGGCGGATCCGCACGCCCCCCAGCCGCGGGTCGATCCCGACGGTCGCCAGCTCCACCCCCTTCTCCCTCGCCCTCTCCTCCAGCACCGCCCGCGCCTCGGGGACCTGCTCGACCGAGAACCCGGGGCTGCCGGCCTTCATGATGCCCGCCTTGTGCCACGCGATCTTGCCCACCGTGTCCCCCAGCGCGAAGACGTGGTCGATGCCCAGCGTCGTGATCCCCGTCGCCACCGGCCGCCCCACGAGGTTCGTCGCGTCGTACTCGCCCCCGATCCCCGTCTCCAGGATCGCGACGTCAACACCTTCCTGCAGGAACGCGTGGAAGCTCACCAGCGTCAGGTACCGCGAGTATATCGGCCGCGTGCCCAGCGGCGCGGCCCCCTCCTCGGCCGTGCCCTCGCCCAGCCGGTCCCACACCTCGAAGAAGTACCGCGCGAACAGCTCCTCGGAGATGGGCGCGCCGTTGATGCGGATCCGCTCCCGCACGGCGATCAGGTGCGGCGAGATGAGCAGGCCGACCTTGCGCGGGAGGCCGCGCGCCGCGCGGTGCCGGGCGAGGATCGAGTCGGTGAAGGCGCAGGTGCTGCCCTTGCCCTTGGTGCCGGCGACGTGGATGACGTTGAGGCTGTCGAGGTCGGAGGTCTGCCCAAGTCATACGTCAGAAGTAGCAAAGGGAGAGATATAAGGACAGGAAGGCTTACCGTGTACCCTATGCGCGCGAGGTACGCCCGCATCTCCTTGACGCTCGCCTCGTCGGGCCTGACCCCCGCCTTGCGCCGCGCCTCGATGACGGCGAAGGGGGTCTGCAGGGTATTCAATGCGTCGACGGCATCCTGTGGCGATCACGCTGCATCAGCCCAGCTCCGTTCCATCTCTAATCATCCCTTCTTTCGCACAGAGCGGGGGAGAGCGGGGTGTTCAAGCCCTCGAAGGAGGGAGCGGTCCGAAGTCGGCGATTCGGGGCGAGGAACACTGACATTGTAGGTACGACCGGCGGTGGCCATTGTTCGGATCAGAAAGCTCGCGCGAGGGAAACGGAAGGCCGAGGTGGTACGCAAGCGCAGGACGCGACCAAACACATGATGCATGGAAGACAACTTTTTCTCGACGGCGGACGGAGGGGGAAGACATGCAGCGTGGATGCGCGGCGGCGGGTTCGAGGCGCGAAATGTTCGGGGGGCCGGTCAGTGGGGTTCACTGCCCCACTTGCCGCTGGTACCAAAGTATCTTCCTCGGTAGGTAGGTGCTCTACCTTGGTACTCCAAGAGATCCAGGCTGGGACGGACGGGATACTCGAGACAGCAACAGCTTGGTAATAGAATACACGCCTTCATTCAAGTCTATGGCTATGTCTTACACAGACCAGAGGTCTAGGCTCTCTAATACTTCCCCGAGCCATCCGGCCTTGACAAAAGAAAAGAGAAAAAGGGGGTTTTCGTCCATTATTCTACCTTGAGGCTCTGCAGACGCGCCTCTGTCGCGATGACCTGGTGGTGTGTTAGCTTCTGCCCGTCTCTGTCATAAAACTGCGGGATACTCACATCAAGGGCCTGCTGGACCTCGAGCACCTTCCTCACCTCGCCGAGCCAGTCTCTGCTCAGCGTCTTCGCCCAGCCCTGGAGGCCGTTCATCTCACGTGCGGCACCGTCAAGGTTGCCCTCCTCCAACAGCGTCTGGGTGCGCGTCAGGATGCTCTCGACGTCGTCGCCGCCGACCAGACCCTGCTTCTTGAACATGACCTTGCTGAGCAGGTAGCTCGACGCGTGGCTGGCGACGCCGGCCTCCTCGGGCAGCAGAGAGGCCTTGCGGACCTCGTTGGCGACTATCCGGAACCTGTCGATGAGCTGTGCGGCGTTGGACAGGCCACGCTGGTAGGCCGTGGGGTTGATGGACGCGATGGCGGCGTTAACGACCGGGTCGTCGGCCGCAATCTCCTTGAGGGCCACGAGCTCGCGGGTGAAGGGCCTGGGGTGCTGGGCGTTCTCGAGGCTGGCGCGGACGGCGTCGACGGCGACGTGGAGCTGCTGCGTGCGCAGGTTGCTGTCAATCACCTCGGTCCAGCCAGTGGTCAGCTTCTCGAGGTCGGCAACGGCGGCGGAAAGCTTGTCCAGCTTGCCCAGGCGGCCCTCGCGCTCCGACTCGACGTGGTTCTGGACCTCGGCGACGAACTCCTTCTTCATGGCGAGAGCCTGCTCGAGGAGCTGGTTGTTGAGACGCTCCTCGTTAAGCTGCTTCTCGCGCTCCAGCAGGAGCTTGACGCGCGCGTCGTAGCTCTCCTTGACCTTCTGCATCTCCTCCTCGAACTCCTTCCTCCACTGGGCCTCCTGGTTGACCATGGCGCCCTCGACGCGCGCGATCAGGTCGTTGGCGGCCTTGTCGAAGTCGGCAACCTTGGCCTGGACCTCAGCAGCGGCCTTCTCCTCGACCGTGGCCTTGATGGACTTGATCTTGCTTCCGACCTTGCTCAGCTCGTTCTTGGCCTTGGTAATGGTGGGGGAGTAGCGGCCGTGGGCCTTGTCGGCGTTGATGACGGTGATGATGTCGTTGAGCATGCGGACGAGGTCCTGGACAACCGGCTCAGTCGCGTCCTCGATCTTCAGAGCGTCGATCGGAGCAATAGGAGGGAATCGCGACGGCTCGTTGACCTCGGGGGGCTTGAAGTCGTTCTCCTCCTTGGTCACAACAGGCTTGGCCTCGACGACAGGCGCAGGTGCGGGCGCGGGCGCGGGCTTGGCCTTGGGTTTGGGAGCAGGCTTGGGCTTCTCGACGGGCTTCTTCTCTTCCTTGACAGCAGCGATCTTGGCAGCCGCCTTGTCGACAGCGCTGGACTGGCGGCCGGCGGGCTCGCCGTTGTCGGCCACTCTCCAAGACGCACCGCTCTGGGCGGGGATGATGACCTGGCTACCGGTATCCCTCGACTTGGTCTTGTTGGAGATGTTGGGGAATCGCTTGCGGAAGTCCATCTCCTCAAAGTAGAGGACGGCCTGCTCGCCGAAGGGCACGTACTCGATGAAGAAGTCGTGGAAGTTGTCGTTGATGCGCGAGTACCAGACGCCTCCGCCGAAGCCGATGGCGCCGAGGATGGCGAGAGTCATGACCAGGTTCCTCAAACGGCGGAAGAAACCCTTCTTCTTCGGGGCAGCGGCCGCGGGGGTCTGGGGAGGAGGCACGGCGGCCTTGATTTCGGGGGTCGGGGGAGCGAGAGGAACATCCTCCTTCGGGATCGTGGGCTCGGCGGCGGCGACCTCAGGGACGGCGCTCTTCTCCGCGGTGACGGTCTCTGACGTGGGCAGGGCGGCGGGCTTGGACGGGTCGGGCTTCTTTTCGTCGGCAAAGTGCCTCCGAGGGACGGCGGCGGCCTGCCATTGACGGCCGACGATGGCCGCTGCAGGCCTACGGCCGAGCACCCTCACGGATCGAATCGACGTTCGCAACATGAGGGGATGCAATGGGCCGTCGAGGCGGAATTGGGGGGGAGGAGAATGATGTCGTGGTGTTGGTGGTGGAGGAGGCTGATGGAATCCAGACACAAAAAAGCTCAGGGAAAAGTTCGGCTAAAACTGGGTAGGTGAGCTTTGTTGGTGGTGGTGGTGGTGGTGGTGGTGCTGTTGCTGTTGCTGCTGCTGTTGGCAGTCGCTGCTACCGGCGCTTGCGCTAATACTGCTGTGGCTGCCACCGGAGCCCGAGCACGGCGGCAGGAACCGGGATGGGCAGTGGCCTCACGTCACCAACCAGCTGTCACACCCGAGTCTCTGAGCTCCATATATTTCTGGCCGAGTCTGCAACTCTCGTCAAATCTCATGTCTCAAAATACCCGACATGGGGATTCGTGGATTAGAGCTGAAATTGGGTGTCCGTCCCGGTCTCCGTAGGTCATCGGGATAATTTCTAGGCTTTGGGATCACAGAATAGCTTTGTTCGCCGAGTATCCGTAAAGAACGCAGGTAAACAACAAATCAATAAATCACGACACTTCATTCTACTGCACACCTTCACGACTCCATGCATGTGTGGCCATCCTTACAGTTGCCTCTATTGCATACTGTACATTGGAAAAATGCTGCAGGATGCTTCCCCCCGGAGAGAAAATAAAAAAGTAAACCCGTTCCCGTACACCGTCTTATTCCAGTTCTGTCCCTACACCCGAGTTGCCACAGCCGAATGACCCGCGCGATGAAGACACGAAATGTAAATCACACCCTCGAAAAACGTACTGTTGATATTAAAAAGAAGCTGGGCCTGGCATACCCTTCCTCGGTCTCGGTGTAGGGTGCGAGACAACGCTGTCCGACCTCTCCCGGCCCAAACGCCGTCGTATACGTGCTTTGTTTGGTTTCGCGTTTGGCCGACGGGGTCGCCTTACTGTGGGCAGTTTGCCTGCTGCTGAGGCTACCCGTTCTGCTGAAAATACTCTTCTGTCGCCGTTCCGCTCGGCTCGTCTTGCGTGTCGTGCCGTTCTGCACCGACTTCATCTAGCAGCTGCAGGGTCCGCTGACGTTGCTGCCGGGAGTCTCGGGCTGGAGACTGACGCCCTGTCGCTGGCCCGGCCGGGCATGCCTAGGGCCGGCCTGGTCGAGCGGGAGCTTCTTGGCGATGGCCGTGAAGAGATCCTTGACGTTCTCGGCAGTCTTTGCCGACGTCTCGAAGAAGAGGAGGCCAGCCTCGCGGGCGTATGCCTCGGCCTCTGCTGTGGGGACCGCACGCTTATCGGGCTGCTCGTTGACCAAATCCAGCTTGTTGCCGGCGAGGGCGATGATGATGTTCTCGTTGGCTTGTCTTTGCAGCTCCTTCACCCAAGCCTTTGCCTTATCCAGGGACGCCTGCAGATTCTGTTAGAACGTGGACAACTTCCTACCGGGCTCGTGCAGCATACAGATTGGGTAATGTCGTAGACTACAACGGCGCAGTTTGCATTTCGGTAGTACATGGGCGCGAGCGACTTGTAGCGCTCCTGACCGGCAGTATCCCAGATCTCGAACTTGACTGTGGTGTTCTCGTCGAGAGAGATGGTCTGCGTCAGGAAAGCGGCACCGATGGTGGATTCGCGGTAAGAGTCAAATTGGTCCTGCAGAGTGGCGTTCGTCAGTCGCACGTTGCGCAGAAATGGGCCATGTGAAGCGTTGATGACATACCTTGACGAATCGCAGCACGATCGAACTCTGGACGGCACGTTAGCACGACGGACGGGCATTTCCCCCAAGCTCCGGACAAGATACCTTTCCAACGGCGGACTCGCCTGTGCATCGCCACCGTTAGCCAAGACATTCAACAACAGACCAAGAAACAGCGGCTCGAGGTTTCGAAAAATTACCTAGCAAGACCAGCTTGAACTGCGCAAAGCGCGTGTTCATTCCGCGGGCGCCGGGAGCACCAGGGCCTCGAGCTGCCATGTCGAACGATGTGGCGGAGTTGTTGGGAGATGTATGCGGATGCGGATAGCTTCAGTTGGACGAGCCTGCAGATGGACACAGCAGACTGGGGCGGGCGGCGGCTCTCTCTCGAATGTCGCTGGACGGGATCGAGTTGGTCGTGGGGATGGACACGGGGCGTGGAGAATGGGCACGAAGAGCAAGGTGGTCGCAAAACAGCGGTCGGGTCGGGTCGACAGTCGGTTCGTGAGATTGCGCGGCGTATGCGTGGGCGTGGGGTGGACGAGGCGAAAGGTGGGAGTGATGGTGGTGGAATGGAGCAGCCGAACGAGACACTGGAGAGTTGACGGTTAATCGGGGCCCTGGAAATAATGTGACTGCCTTGGGGGGTGGATGAAGCTCGATGATGAATGGCTGGGCGGGCACTACCTTTACGCACACGTCAGTCAGGCTTTCGGGGGGGGATACCTACCTACCTACCTAGGCACCTAGTGCAGTGTCCAGTACTTGGGAGGTGACGGGACGCTATGAGCACGGGGTCTGATGGAAACAGTGGGTGGAACTGCTGCTATCTGGGACAACTGGACGCTCATTGACGGCTGAGGTCCAGCGCGGCCGGGACGTCCAGTGACCCCGACAAGCACTCCCGCTTGCTGCCCGTTTTCCCGTGCATCAGTGCCCGTGTCCCGGTCGGTACCTCTGGGCCTGTAATCTAGTGGACAGTACTTGTACGCCACCGTTGTGACGCGACAGCCATTACCTAAGATGCCACTATCAGGTACGTACTGGTATACGCTATTGCAAGGTGCCTTGGTAGGTACCCACGCCACTAATATTACAGGCCTGGTGACATGAACCTGAGCTGCCGTCGCAACAGAAATCAAGCTGCGCGTGTTATGTAATCCTCCTGCTACAGAGCCGTCTTCGCTTCTCACTGGCCCAGAGCTCCAGTCATGGTCCGTGCCCCTCTTTCACAAGCCGGAGTTCCAGCGCCGTCAGACCCCGGCACCACATACCTCCATAGGTACGGATACAGCGCCCACTGTCAGTGCAGACTGCGCAGGGGAGGGAGTTGCAGAGCATCATGGAGGGTCCCGTCCCTGAATAGCAGCTGCTGCAGCAGGCAGATGTACCCATGCAGGTACTTTCCATGAGACCTACGCAGTGATCTGGTCCCAAAAGAACCTCGACAGGTACTTACCTACCTAGGTACCGTAGCACTGCCACGAGTGACGACAGCCATTCTCCGTCGGCCTCGACTCCTGCCCGACCACCAGCCAAAGCCTCAAGCTGTCCTCAAGGCTTAAAGCTCACGGTTTTGCTTTTCGCGACCGCCGACAACGCCCCCATCGTTGACCGACTCCAAGGGCATCACGACTGGATTTTTAATCTCTTCACTCGCTCTTTGCCTTCCCTTGCTCTCGCGCCTTACCTTCTACCCCTTACTCTCTTCTTCCGCCTCCCTGCTCGTCGAGCCCCCCGGTTGTCGTCATCGTCACCATCGCCATGGCACCCACCTTGCCTTATCGCGACATCAATGTCAAGTTCGCCCCCGACTCGTACATCTTCACTTCTCCCTCCTCTCCCGATGCCCCCGCCCTGATTATCGATCGCCCGACCGGCGACCTGCGCCTCGGCGATGCGGGCATGGGCAAGAGGGTCTCCCGCGTGTCGAGCATTGCTGGTATTCTGGGCATCATCCAGCTTAGACTCGGTATGACATCCCTTCCAAGAGGACCTGGAGCAACACAGAACTGCTGCTAACCCAATTGCTGCAGACAAATATGTCATTGTAATCACCAAGGCCCAGCCCATGGGCCGCCTCAAGGGTCACATGGTCTACAAGGTCGTCACCACAGAGATCCTTCCCATGCGCGAGCGCCAGATCCGAGACCCCGACGAGGATACCTTCATCAGCCTGCTCGAGACCTTCATGCAAAACGGCCCCATGTACTTCTCCTACTCCATCGACCTCACCAACTCCTTCCAGCGCCAGGCCTCTGCCGATACCTCCATCCCGCTCTGGCAGCGCGCCGACGACCGCTTCTTCTTCAACCGCTTCATCCAGTCAGACCTGATCGACTTCCGCACCCGAGGCGCCAGAGGCCACGCGGGCCCACAAGCCGGTGTCGACGCCTTCATCCTCCCCGTCATCTTTGGCATGCTGGAGATCAAGCCCACCACCTTCAAGGGCACGCCCGTCACGGTAACCCTCATCTCCCGCCGATCGAGACACCGCGGCGGTACCAGGTACTTCACTCGAGGCGTCGACGACGAGGGCCACGCCGCCAACTACAACGAGACGGAGCAGATTGTCATCTTCAACGACTCGGGAAGCGGCATGGGAGGCTTCGCCGGCAGCAGTGACATGCAGAGCGGCAAGTACGGCGCCAATGGCAAGGAGACTCAGATCATGTCCTACGTCCAGACCCGTGGCAGCGTTCCCACCTACTGGGCCGAGATCAACAGCCTGCGCTACGTTCCGAAGCTGCAGGTCCGCGGCATCGACAGCGCCCTGCCCGCTGCCAAGGCACACTTTGAGGAGCAGATCCGCTTCTACGGCGACAACTACCTCATCAACCTCGTGAACCAGAAGGGCCGCGAGCAGCGCGTGAAGAACTCGTACGAGCAGATGGTCGAGAAGCTCATCTCGGCCCCCAAGGAGCGCACCGAGGGCGACCGCGTCACGGACGAAAAGTTCACCACCATCCAGCCCGAGAAGCGCGCCGTCGAGTTCGACCGCCTGCACTACATCTACTTCGACTACCACCACGAGACCAAGGGCATGAAGATGCACCGCGCCTACGCGCTCATCGAGAAGCTCAAGGATGCCCTCGATGCCCAGGGCTACTTCCGTGCCGTCGACATGCCCGGCACCAACGACGGCCGTCTCGACCCGCGCGGCTACCAGACCAGCGTCATGCGCACCAACTGCATGGACTGCCTCGACCGAACGAACGTCGTCCAGTCCATGTTCGCCCGCCACATGCTGGACCGCATCTTCGAGGAGATGGGTCTCATCAGCCGCGGCTCCTCCTTCCGCGACGAGGACCCGGCCT
This sequence comes from Colletotrichum brevisporum, assembly GCA_030770045.1. Lineage (NCBI taxonomy): Eukaryota > Fungi > Ascomycota > Sordariomycetes > Glomerellales > Glomerellaceae > Colletotrichum > Colletotrichum brevisporum. The sequence goes on from JAUGSI010000002.1 coordinate 1,490,249, forward strand.
TCGAGCACATGTTCCGCAACCTCTGGGCCGACAACGCCGACGTCGTGTCGTGCTCCTACTCCGGCACCGGCGCCATGAAGACGGACGTCACCCGCACGGGCGTCCGCACCAAGATGGGTGCCCTCCAGGACGCCCGCATCGGCGTCACCCGCTACTTCAAGAACAACTTCTTCGACGGTCCCCGCCAGGACTCGTACGACCTCTTCCTCGGCATGTACCACCCGGGCACCGCAAACATCGGCGGCTCTCTCGTCTTTTCGGACCGCCGCCCCATCCTCATCCAATCCGTCCCCTACCTGCTGGCCTTCAGCGTCTTCCTCGTCCTGGTCGGGCTCTTCTCCAAGACCGAGGCCGTCCTCACCATCCGCCTCTTCATCGTCTTCTGGCTCGCCGTCGCCGCGTGGTCTGCCAGCTTCGTCTTCAGCCACGGCATGCTCTATGTAAGTTGCCTCTTGTATGAAGTATCAAGAATGTTGCTAACATGCGCGTCAGGTCAACTGGCCCAAGCTCAACCCCAGGCCATGGGCCAACGAGGGCTACAACGAGCACATGTCCAAGGCCCGCAAGGATTCCGTCCTGGGATCCTTCGTCGCGCGCCACGAGCGCGGTCTCAGCACGGCAAGATACCTCAACGCCGAGGAGGGCAAGAAGAGGATCGAATAAGCCCAGCCTCTGTTGGCCTGTCCTTTCCCTTTTTTTTTCTTTCTTTCTTTCTTTCTTTCTTATAGGCTTACTGCACAATGGTTCTCTCACAAAGCCTGTGCCTTCTTTCTATTTGTGCTGGCTGCGATCTGCACGCAGATAAACGTGTCTGGGCCAACTTTTTTTCTAGAGAAGCCTGATATCCTTTTTGTTAAAAAAAAGTCGTGATGCTGTCTGGGTCGACAGGTTGGGAAAGGGGGTTTGAGAGCCGTCGGCGTAGACTAGACGTCTTTGCGGAATACACCCTGCTACTACTGAATAATACACTACTTTCTTCGTCAAGGCAAGCGTTCCCTTGTGTCAAATGAAAGTCAACACATGATGCCATCACAAGGAAGTCATATCTAGTAGCCTTATATCTTAGAGGTATTTGAATTTACTGTCCCTAGGGAACAATCATCCAGAGAGTCTGGAGTATAAATAACGGGAACAACAATGCAGCATCAGTCTACTTACCACGAAACAAGAGTGTCGGAATAAGGAAGGCCTGTAGCTTCCAAGAATCACAGCTACCTAAGCAAGAACCTTCCACATCACCTCCAGCTCCATTCACAAAAAACAGCCCCCGTCTTCCGCCTCCCGCGGTGTATCACCCACCAGAATACCCCAGCCCGGGTGTGCCTGTCCGTCACCTCTTCACATCGTCTGCCACCCCTGACGTATCGCCACGACGAATCGTCCCGAGGCACTGGGAGCCAGCAGCAAAGACAACTCACAAAGCCATTTTACTCGGTCCCACTGCAAAGCCTTTTCAGATGGACTGGGGTGCAAAATGGAGTACGTTGGTGGAAGTGGTTCCTGCCTTTTATACCGCCTAGACCAGCAATGCCATCGGCTGCAAGTACTGCGCCTGGAAGATTCAGTTGTGTAGAGGGTGGTAGGTACCAACGACTAATAAACCCACACACAAAGGGGAAAGAACAAAGGCAGACATGGAATTGGAAAGCCCTGTATAAAAGCATGCCCAAGAGAGCATGGATGTGAATCTCCAGCGCGAGATACTTTCTCAAAGGATTCCCGGCTTTGACCATAGGATCATCCCGTAATGTCTTGTCAGCCACCCGTCTGTTCTTCTCTGACACACCCAAACCAACCAACAACTACCCTTGGCAAAAGAAATCTCAGGACTGTCATTCTCTCGTCCATCGTTTTCGTCCGCCACGTATCGTCTACACAACAAACGCGGGAAATGTCCACACACATCTTCAATGTAGGAACTGCAGGAGAGTTGGGTCTTGGCTAAACAGCACCCTTGAAAAGTCCACCGCCGTCCCGGCTGCCCTCGCTCCAGCCGGCACGCAGCTCCGAATCAAGTTCGTCTCATTCAGCGTGTTGGAATTGGCAAACAGTTTGCCCCGACGTAGGCTTCCTTTTATATTTCCCGAGAAAGCTCCCACCGGGAACTAAAACCACCACACACACCCACCAGCCACTCTCGTCAGACAGATACAAACCCTGCCATCTCACCCAAACACCAAAGAACAGCAAAAGACATGTGTCATTATGTATTGATGTCTGTATATATAATCTCCTAAGCCCAAAGAATATAATAAGCCTCGACCCCTAGGTCGAGAGAGTCCAGAAAGGGGAGAAAAAAGAGAAAGGTGAAAAATGTTGAAACGGCACAAACGAGCAAAAGGCGTAGGTTAGCCAGCAGCGGCAGGTTAAAAAGGCAGTTCGAACAGCAGGAAGGAAAAAAAAAAAGTAGCTTCCTATCCACGTTCCTCCCGCCTTCCAAGGGAAATCCTCCTCCATCGGGTATCATCTCTCTCCTCTCTCTCTCGACTTTCTCTCCGCAGTCTTTCTTCTTTTATCAAGGAAAAGGGAACACTCCGCCTTTTTTGGATCCTTCTCCCCCGTATCCAAATGAAATGACGTTTTTGCGTACTGCCGAAATCCAAAGTTGGACTTCCCGAGACGCGAACCAGATGCCGGTCTTGCTCCAGGCTATGCATAGTAAGGACAGTAAGGTAATAGGAAAAAGAGTTCGCGATGCGTAGGGATAAGAAAAAAGGTCAAGGGGAACGAATCCTAGGAATAAGCGGGAGAGCCACATCTCCGTCGCCTGCTCACAGCCACAGCAACCACCTGACGGCCCCCACGACGCCCTGCCCCACGCCCCAGAACACGCGCAGGATCATGACGACGAACCACACGTACCACATGAAGCCCACGAGCACCCACTCGACGCCGAGCCACATCGCCCGGCGGACCCAGCGGAACCTACGCCTGCGCCGCCGCAGCATCTTCTCGATCACGTCGAGGGTGTGCTTGATCTTCAGCCGCTGGCCCAGGGTGAGGTCGCGGCTCGTCTCGTCCGCCTCGTCGGCCGCCGCGCGCGTCATGGCCGAGAGGTCCGTCGCCACGCGCCGGCGGACGTCCTCCACGCGCCGGTGCAGCGCGGGCACCGTCTCGGACACGAAGAGGTCGGCCGTCTGCTGCCACTCCTGCCCGGAGCACTGGATCGAGCTGCCGAGCGTCTTCGCGGCGAACTGGTACAGCTCCGTCTGGGCGACCGCCTTGGTGCGCAGCTCCGCCGGGTCGGGGCTGAGCTGTGCGATCTCGGGCCAGAAGACGTTGGCCACCCGGAGGTCCAGTAGAGATGGGCGGCGCTGCTCCGAGAAGACCCGCTGCGGCTCGTTGGCGCGGCGGGTGATCTCCATGGCCTTGATGCCGGAGCTCAGGACCAGGGCACGGAGCCGGGCGATTTCTCGCTTCGACAAAGGAGCACGATCTGGTGCCGGACTGTGGTCTGAGATGGACCAGTGCCGGCCGCGGTTGGAGGACGAGCCCGGACGACCATCCGGTGTGAACACGGTCGGGATTGCCATGATGGAGTTGAGCCGTTTGTCGGCTGCCCTGACCCCGTCGCTGCGACCTGATAGCGGCTCCCCTTCGGATAGGTCCGACAGGCGCTTGCTCGTGCCCGGCGACGAGCTCGGCGACGCGCTCAGAATGTCGATGCGCGGCGGCTTGAGTCTGTCGAATCGGGGAGACTTTTGGCTCGGCGGCCGCGAAGACGCGTCTGGAAGGTTGGCAGGCTCGCTTTCGCTGGGCTTTAGCTTGTCGTGAGAAGCAGACTGAAAGGCAGGCATGACATCGAGATAGTTCTTGCTCTGCAACCCCTGGCTTCGCATCGACGCAGTCCTCGAGAGCGGCGTCTCTCTCCTTCGTCCTCTGGGCTCAGTGTCTGATTCATCTGTCGTTGTACCACCCTCCAACTCCGAGGGGCCGTCTCCAGTATCCGACTCCTTACGCCAGATGAGATCGCCAAGCTTCGACACTCCACCGCGAATAACGTTGTCGATGCGTGCGCCTCTGAACATTGATCGAACGCTGGGGTCATCGCTGCGCAGTCTGATGCTACCAACACTGCGGTGAGACTTGTGGCTTTCGTTGGTTTGACGCTGTATCATCTTGCGGGAGGGACTTTTAGACAGCCTGCGACGGTCCGACGATTTGCGTCTTTCCCCTGACGACTCGGGAGACGCGTCAAACGGCGTCTTCGGGGCGCTCGCAAGATCCTCCGCGCTCGATCGCTCTTCCGAAATCCGAGCGCTTCCCCTTTCTTTGCTTCGGTCACGGAAGATGTGCTTGACCTTTGAGAAGGGGTTTCGAGTGGGAGAGTTGGCACGGCTGGATCCGGGAGATAGATCTCCGCCAAGCGCAGGAATAAACGGGTTCTCGCGGGTCGTGCCGTCGGGGGAGTTTGGCAGGGACGAATCGACGTCGAACGAGGTTCGGTGCGTCGGCCGAGGGATCTCCAGGCTGGCTCGTCCTGGGCGCTGAATGTACGTCGGTGTGACTCGAGGCTTCTCCTTACTTTTCCTCTCGTCAGACTCGCTAATGTCAGCAATCGAGGCCTTGCGGCTGGGCTGTCGTGACTGTGCCTGCGACGACAGACCGCCGTCTTGGTCGGGCGTCATCCATCCGGACCCATTTGCCCTCTTAGGGTCGTTTTCTCTTGCCTCCTTCGCAATCATCTCCAGCATCTGCTTCTCCAGGATGTCCTGGTGGCTGCTTGTCAAGGTGTTCGTCCTGTTCCGCCTCTCTTTCTTCGGTCTTTTCTCGGTCTCGCTATCAGACAAATCCGAGAATGACGTCTTGCCAATGCGCAGGTAGTCGTGATGGCTGTGCGTCGATGCGCTGTGGCGGTGGTGATGGTGGCCAGTAAGATCGTGAAGCTTCTGGCGGGCGCGGTCACGAGTGCTGCTGGAGTGGGAGTGGTCCGTATCCGATTTGGCAAGCCTCGGGTTGCCGGTCTTCGGGTCGATCACCGGGTCCGTTTCCTCGTGCTCCTTGCGTCCTGCGGCCTGTCCGGACTCGCTGCCGTATTCCACATTCTGCCTCGAGAGGGGTCTGTTGAGATCGACGTTCTGGGGGAAGATGCGGCGCCATTGCCGGTCTTCGATCAGCTGCTTGTGGTGGTCTTGCTCCAGCCAGTAGGCGTCTGCTAGCAAGTCTGCAGGGTCGAAAAACCAGTCCAGCCTCGGTCTTCTGGGCTTGTTGGTGTTGGCCAGTTGGAGACCATTTTGTTTTTCTACAGAATCGGCATCTCCAAAGGGCGGAAGTGTGCTGCCGTCCGCGCTCGTCTGGCCAGTAGCCGCCCATTTGGCCACTTCGTCCACCCAGTCGGCGACCTTCACTGTGTCGCCAAAGCCCTGGCCTTCTCCGTCGATGGCTTGACGCTCTCGCGCCCGAACCTTTCTGTTGCGGATGTATTGTAAGGGGTTGTACTGCCTTCCGAGCCGCAAGTTCCCGTCCGAGCTGCCGTAAGTCGGGGTTCTAGCCATGTCTCCCGAGGAGGTGGGCGGGCTCGCCGTCGTGGGGCGGCTTTGCTGATTCGGCCGGATGGGAGGAACCAGCTCCAGGAAGCGTCTGAATTGTACCATGAGCTCAATGTGCTCCTTCGCCTTTTGCGCCCTACCAAGAGTCGACGGAGTAAAGTGGTTGCGGAAGGTACCCTCACGGCTCATGTCGAAAGACGCTTGGAGGGGGCTGTTGAGCATCCCGGAGGATGGCAGGCGCGGCGTCAGCGCCTTGTCAGGTCCCGGGGACCTGGTTCGCGATATCCGTCTCTGTTGTTGGTAGTGGTTTTTGAGGTTCGGCCCCGTCGCGGCATCTGGTAGTTGTGCCAGGGTCGGCACCGGTGCGATCCTTCGCGAAACTTGCCTCCGCGACTCGCTCAAATTGAGGGCCATGTTCACGATTTGCGCCGAGTCGATGTCGAGCAACGGACTCGGCTCTGGGGGCGCCAAGCTCGCCCCCGTCAAGGGCCTGCCATTCGCCGCATCTCGTTTCTTAACGGTCAGACTGTGCGTCGGTTGCGTGGGCGAGAGGTCGCCCTGTCGTCTCGGTGGGCTGTCGAGCTCCGTGAGCCCGAGTCCAGCATCGCGGCCAGCGCTGGATCCCGACTTGTCCGACGTCCTCCCGGACTCCCTCGTCCTGCGGCTCGGGGGATTGCGCGAATGTCGCCGGCGGACCCCCTGGTCACCGTCGGAATTATCGTCGTTGCGAATGGAATCTTGCAGCAGGAAGCCGCCGTTGGAGCGGTGCCTAGACGCTCTCTGCTTCCTCGCATCCCTCCCAGCAGACCCGCTGGCGTATTCTGCATCTCTTGGACTCGACGAGGTTGGGCGGCCGTCCGGCGAGGGTAATAGGGTCGTGTCGTTCAGGAGACTCCCGGTGGCGCTCGACTCGCCCGTCTCGTAGCTGCCCCTGCTGCTTCCCCTGTCGCCGAACATCGAGTGTGGGCTCAGGTTTCTCGTGAAAACGGCACGCTGCTGGGCGGCATCTTTCTCCGTCATCGCGGCGAGGATGCTCGCATGGCCGTTCGCTGTCGGGGGTAAGGGAGGGGGTTTCGATGACGGTCAAGTGTTGGTGGCGTTCGTCGGTGCCGGCGTCGGTGTCGGTATTGTAGGTCGTCGCTCCCGTACGTAAGGCTCAAAGGCGTCGCCGTCTAGGTGTGTGGGAGGTCGAGGAGAGGATGGTAAAAAGGGGGGTTGTCTAGCAGATCGCAGCGGTCATCGTGCTCCGGAGGTTGACGCAAGGGGGGGTTGAGAAGAGACGCAAGAGTCCGTTCGGAGGCAGGTATCCCATGTGAATGAAGGGACGAAGGTGACGAAGATTTTGGACAGGAAAAGGCGCTGATTCGTCCGGGCCCCGAAACAGGGCATTGACATGTGCCAACTGAGGATAGGATTGCCTGCCCGTTAGTAGTGTAGGTCTAGGAATAGTGTATTTGTGCTCCTCTCTCTGTAGCGTAGGTGTCGATCTTGGTCGCCCGCTGGGGATCGTGGCAGCGGCGCCAGCCAGCCGAGAGACACACGGACCTGACACGGGCACAGACGCAGACGCAGGCGCAGGCGCAGGCGCAGCTGGCTCGTCAGTGTAGTGTAGGTATCCGTAGGTATCGTAGGTATCGTAAGTACCTGATTAGGTAGCTCCTGCCGGTTCGCTACCTCACAAAGTAAGTGCCTACAGCTCTCTGCCGTAGCGCTTACCCACCCGCTGCCTCCTGACTGGGTGATTCAAATTGCAGCTGGGCCTAGAAACACTGTAATCGACGCGCGTTCTCCACCGTCCCGGCATTCGGCGGAGCGGAATATGGTGATAATCCGGAGGGAAAAGGCGGGGCTGGCGGGGAGCGACACCGGAAAGGCATCCTTAGCGAGGCGCGGAAAGCATGATGTGCAGCCTGTTTTCCTGCTTTTCCAGGCTTGCGCGAGTCGCAGCCCGGCGGGTCTTTGCAGCAGCCAGCAGGTTGTTGGGCGCTGTCATCCGTACATACCTCGTACCTACGGGTAAAACCTAGCGATCTACGGATACGGATAGGTACCTAGGTAGGCACATGTGTCCGCATGTAGCGCGAGGTATTCCCGCCGTACCGGAAGCCCGCCAGAAATAAACCGGGGCCCGATTCGCGCTAATCCGGCAGATCAGACCGCCCGTTGTATCTCGAAGGGTCTCCCCGGCTGTTGACAAAGGCTCGGCATCCCAACAACAGCTTGGCGAACACCTCGCCCCGCGATTTGAGGTCAGTCGATATCCCCCCGTCGCAACTGGTCTGTCACATTGAACTCTTACAATCATATCAATATCTCACGCACTTCTGGCTGGGTTGGCGGGCAGGAAACACAATTTCTTCAACATACATTCTGCGGACCGGGTAATTAAAGCTCTAGGAAGACCAGAAAACTCTCAAGTTAGGTATTTCTGTCCTGCTCCTAACGGTGATGATGGGGGCGAGTGAAGGGAGGCAACTCTCTTCTGTTTCCAACCTGTATTCCGAGTCCCCCCTCCAGCCGTAAACCCTCATCAGATTCCGTCTTCCTCTTTTTGTGCGAGCACCAAATCAATACATGAGAAGGGGGGAAATGAAAGACAAACAGAGCCCATTCCGTGTTCCCAGGGACCCCTCCAAAACGAACGACATCTCGACACGGCGTATACTGGAGCATACACACACAGAAGACACGCATACAATACTACTCTCTCTCTCTCCTAGGGTGTTCCAAAACAGGGGGTATTGGGGTATATCACCCTAACCTAACCAAACTCAAGTGTGAACGGGGGACTTGTACTCGGAGAAGTAACGCTCGTGGATGCGTCCAATGTACTCGACCAAGGCCGGCTTCTCGCGGATGAGAGCCGCGTGGACGGGGTTGCTAAAGCGCCATATCAGCACCATGTCCTCAAGGTGAAACCCCGGGATGACTTACACAGAAGTGCCCAGGACGGTCGCCAGGTTGCCGTACGCGACAAAGTCGGCCTCGGAGGGCCGCTGCCCGCCCAGGATCCAGAACGGCTCCCGCGCCTCGCGCGAGTCGAGCGACAGCTTCGACAGCGCCGTCTCGCAGAACCCGTTGAGGGCCATGACCACCTCGGACGCAAAGGTCTTGACCTCGTCGTCCGAGTAGCGGCCGGTGCCCTGCATGTACAGCTGGGAGTTGACGTAGCCGCGCGCGAGCTGGGTCGAGATCTGCTTGGCGCCCCAGAAGAAGTGGCTGAAGGGCCCGTCGTGCCACATCTGCTCGTACTGGCCGCGCCATCTCTCGTAGAGCTGGAAGGAAGACACGCGTATGTTAGCATACATCTTCATCACGGGCGCTTAGATCAGCTCCGCCAGTCACTTACGACGAGGAAGTAGGCGCGGTCCTCGAGCATGGCCCGGATGCAGGCGTCCTTGGCCTTGTCCGCCGGGGACAGGTCCTTGTTCAGGTCCTGCAGCTTGCCCGTCTGCACGAGGCGCTGGATGACGAACTGGGCCTCGCCGACCAGCTCGTCCGAGTCGGCGAGCTTGACGTACGGCACCCGCTGCTTCGGCGCCTGGAAGATGTTGGCGGCCCGGTCCTTGTGCTGGATGCCGCCGTGCCGGAGGCGCATGCGCAGCTGGATCGAGAAGGGCGCGTACCCGTACTGCCCGTTGGGCCGGTCGAAGCTGTAGATGATCAGGTCGTGCCCGGTGCCCTTCTCCACCTCGGCCTCGTCCTCGGCCGCCTCCCGGATCTTGCGCGGCAGGTATCTCTTGAGCGCCAGCGCGTTCTGCTTGGCGTTCTGGGCTGCTGGGGGGGCCTTCATTGTTAATAGATGCGGGTTGGGGGGTATCGAGGGTATCGAAGGGTATCTCTTAGGGAGGGGTATCTCTGGGTATGCGAAAGATGACTGTTCTATGTTGCTTTGCTGATTTCCACCAAGGCGGCCTCGAGCTCTATTATTTATTGTTTTTGGCCCAGCTTTCGGAGCTCCTCGATGCAGACGGCCTGCTCGGAGCTGTTGAGAGCTTTACAACATGGTATGTGCTTGTGGACAATGCCCCATGGTTCCCGAAACGTAGCCCGAGTCAGACCGACAACCAAGGCGAGGAGGACAAAGCTGAAATATCCCATGTAAGTCCTGCATGAATGCGAAATCAGATGGACTATTGCAGAGTGGATGGGCAACACGCCTTGCCAATGGGATATTCTGTTAGCGTGCCTCCGCCACGTCATGACTGTTCCATGTTGAGTTGGCTGCCACTCTTGAGAACGAGGCTTAAAGGGAAAAGGTGGTGTCTGGATGCGCATCTGGATTTGAGCATAACTCGTAGGGATATCGTAGTCAACTCGTAGCCTCGTCTCCCCGGCCACCGGCTTGGCCTCCAAAGCCATAACGGTTCCTGCCCGCCGAACCAACCACCAAAGCACCCGAACGCATTCTTAATGCCCACTACAAACCTAAAACACCGTGACCGTATTGACATGATCGTTCTTCAGCACCTCAAACACGAGACCAGGGAATCCAAATAGCGTCGTGGTTGAATCGTCGCTGCCATCGAACCTCTTGGCGCCACTATCCTCCCACCCACCGAGAAACTCGCAGCTGCTTCCGGGACTATCCCCCCAGCCCCTGTTGAGAACCATACCTCTTTGGGGAGCCTTTGGGTCTCCGTCGAGTGGTGGGCTACTCCACCGTTCGTTCAGTTTGTCTTTGATCTCAGTGAACTTGGTCTCCGAGTCTGCCGTGACACCTGGCGAACCATCGTCGAGATAGCTCACCTCCCACCGACAACGGCGGTGTCGGTTGAACTCGTAGGATCCAGGCACGTTGCCATGAAGGACTAGCTTTGTGGCGACCAGTCGATCCGGAGACTCTGATTTAATGGGCTTGCCGGGCGGTACTGAGGTCTCGTTCTGTGCAGGTGGCGGCCTCGACGGCGGAGTTGGTGTAGAGACAAGTACATCAAAGCCCAAATAAAAGTAATTGTAGAAGCACTCGCCAGAGACATTGCCTGCAATGTCTTCCTCGACAGCCTCATCATTAGAGTCGTCTGAGCCCGTGTTTGCAGACGACTGGTCAGTATCAGTCAGGTCGTCTGGGCGGCTGTGATCAACGCCGTTTGAACGAGCCCTGCTGTGACTGGCCGTCCGAAGCTTGTGTATTGTCATTCTCTGGTCGTTCTTCCGATATGTAGCATTTGGAGGACCAAGCTCTGCAATCAGTTCCTGCGGAGTGGTTTCTCCCAGGATGATCCAGATAGACGAGGTTGTCCACTTGCGGAACAGTTGGAGCTTGCCACCACCATGGATCTTGACCAAGGAGATCTCGTCGGGTACCACGTCCTTCCCCTTTGGAAGTACGGGAACCGTCTTGACACTCGGTAGAATCTCGGTCCACAGCGACTGTCGCGCTTCAGCCCAAGAGTCTCCGCTGAAGACAGCCATGGACGTGGCCACCTGGCTCGGGGCGGACGACATGAGCGACACTACATCCTTGGAGGGAGAGTATGCGGACTGGGCTAGCCGGAAGGTAAAGGCCACTCCGGGATAGGAAAGTATGTAGTTGCCCAAGCCATCGGGGGCGTCGGGCGTGGGCGGGATGTACTCCCCGCCGTATGTTGGACCGAGCAGCCTGTGGTAGATGTGTCGGAAGGTTGGGCCGGAGCTGGATTCTCCGGGTACAGGAGAAGAAGGCGGCCCCTGCGCGTTTGCGGGCTTGAGAAGATCCCGATCCTTGAAAGTGACGTGGTTCTTCGCAAAGTCGATAATCTCTATCAAGCGTAGACGCTGCTCCGGGCCATCGAAACGCAGGCGGATGCCGTTGGAGGGGAGCGTCAGGGTTACGGGCTGTTGAACAGGTTGTTCGCGCGAGTATGCAAGATCGAGTTGTGGAAAACGTTGCGGTTCAGCCTTCAGTCGCGTCAAGACATCATGCAAGGATGCTCCGAGAACTAGGCGACGGACAATAGAGTTAGCGTCCGAGGGTAGCCTCTGATGGGAGGAGTTCATGCAAACCGAGAAACCCCAGAGCTCGCCCTGGGTGAAGCTGCGCGGTGAAAAGCGACATGATCAGCAAACGCGATCGGAGCTCAGCGTGGGGTCCGCGGGGCGTTCAAGGCGGGAAGTTGTCGATGCCGTTTGGGATGATCAGTTGCTAAGGGGAGGGGGACAAGAAAAGAAACGCAAGTTATGTGCCTTCGGGCGGTGATACGCAGTAATCTCAGAGAATATTCTGGTCGAAAGCGGTTGTCGAACAGGTGGAGGAAGCTCCGTGAGGCAGCAGTCCAGCGGCAGCGCAAGTAAAGGGGACGTCCACGGGTCAGCCAGGCGGTTCATGTGATGCTTCAGCAGTGACAACGGATTAGCGGGGCGTGGGGTCAGATTGAGACGTCATTCGGCTAGCGGAGGTACAAACGGGGGGAAGCTGGAGCCAGTAAAAAGCCGCGCTGGTAACGTCAGCGAATCAGCGCCGCCCAGGAGCTCCGTTGACCCCACACGTGAAGCAGGGGTCAAGCTCTTATCTTATCGGCAATCGCCAGGGTGGGCCTTGCATTCCCATTAGCACCTGCGCCTGCAACAGCGATGAGAATGGGAAAGTCGAGCGGGAGACAAAGCAACGGCACCAATGCACGATATTACACCGCATGAAATTTTGTACATTTTAGAGAACCAGATCAAATGGAAGGTAGGTAGGCACTTGGAGGAGGGCACATACTACACAACCCCTCTCCTCTCGACTTACAAACTACCAGATGCTTCACTTCACTTCAGATTGACATCAGGCCGTGGCAAAGTCGGAAGGTAATATCACCCCAGGCCTGGAGGAAGATGAGGCATGCACGGCAAGTGCATACCCAGGTACATCAAAAAGGGCGGCAAGAGCGGATTTCCATAGCTCGGGAAGGTGCTTCGGGACACTGGATTCCCCCAACACCCAACTTAAACAGACTTCCGTCAACACCACCATCTCTCCCCGCACGACCTATTCTCTTCCACACTCTTTCCCCCGGTATGGACATGGAAGGCGGACGACAAGACGGAGCCTTTCTGCCGGAAATTGGGGCGCTTCCAGATGTCTTACCGCCACAGCTTCTTCAGACCGTTGCACCCGCCATTGGCTTCTCAGCTGTTCCGCATGGAAACTTCCAAAGTGGCGTGCATCATATCTGCTTCAATCGGCCAACGATATGCGCTGTCCGGGTTCCTCGCTTTCCAGCCTGGTGAGAAAAGCACGGAGAAATTTCATCGCTTGACACACACAGACCTTTATTCGACGAACTCTCGCTTCGTTTCACCTATTATTGTAGGTTCGATCTGGCCATCTCCAAGGATAGCTCATCCTCGTCGTTGGCCATCCGTTGTCCTTCATTCGACTAGGTATCCCTCCACAGCGGCTTGGCCGGAGACCACTTCGACTTCAAGTCCGCATTTCCCGGAAGTACTTCACTTTGGCCCGGACCACACCACAAGAAATCATTTCGGCCTATGGACTCGCAGATCTCGAGCTCTGTCCTGCATTTGCTCCAACCAGTTTGCGAAATATCTTGACAGTTACCGGACTTCTCCTCAACGATAGAATTCTTCGCACATGCTATTTACAGCATACCTACCATAGGTCTGCCGCGAGAATTTCGCCTCCCGAAGACTATCGCGCGGCCCACGGCCCGGACGATGCGCTCCCATATCGAAACATGCCTCGTATCTCGTCTTCGGGTCCTGGCTTCTAGCCTGGAGCCCAATCTCCGGCGCTCATCTGTCGATCAGTTGACTCTGGTCAATCCTGTGCACAGCACCAACTGTGATGCTAACCCAAGTGATAGAGGACCTCTCCTTGATCCCTGACAAAGTCCACAAGAAACGCGCATATTTCTTTGCGAAACAGTACTCTATGGACTCCTGACTGATCAGAGTCATTCTGGAACAGGGCTTGTTGATAACAGACAAGGCATTCGCGATGCCCAGCATCTGCCACTACCGCGGTTAGAGAGAGCCGATGCCAGCAGAAATGGGCGTATTCGACGACAACCCGGCGGTTTGGGCTGCCGGTGTCTCCAGCAGCCACGTTTGCTACCAAACGCAAACCAGAACGGCCCTTTTGCCCCTGGATTTCCCGTTGAATCGTCTCAAAGCATTGAGTGCTAACGAGTGTTCAGAAGCTATGCGGACAGATCGAACCCTGAGCGGACTGGCAGGCGGGAGGCTGTGCCACTGCCCATGCAGCTCGTCACTGGCGTATGCTCAAAGACCACCGTGAGCCCAGAATTGCCAGATATTTGGCTGGTTTTGAGTCTTACCTTGCAGAATATGGATCAGGCCATCTCATCCAAGTCCCTGTCGTATCTTCGCGACGAAAGCGACCTCGTCGATGAGGGACGGCTGCCGTGCCCTGAGAGCTGGGAGACACGGGCATCTGGGTTAATGGCCCGTCCGGATCATGCGAGAACTTGCCGGCGGCTCTTATGGAGCGCACGTTCAGTCTCCGCCCACAGCAGGCCATCCGGGAGTTTTCTTGTCAGCTGCGGCTAGAAATCTCCAGAATTGTTAACCGAGCCCAGTGTCAGAAATCATGGAATTCGTGGTGCTTATTTTGCTTTCCATCCTTCTGTCTAACAAAGAGAGGATGTTATTTACTTCACTGACTGGAGCGGCCACTGCCGGCATCGACGAGGAGTTTCATGGCCTTCCAAGTGGCTTGGCCGTGCGGCAACGCACGGTGATGGCTTCAGCTCGCCTGCTGGATAATGCCGTCTGCCTTGGAAACAGTAATCATCGGAGGGATATGGGTGGGATTTTTCAATGGCAGCGAGCCTTAGATTTTCGGACTACCTAGTCTCTGCAACGGCCTGCATCTCCACTCTCGCAACCCAAACCCAGTCTGCGCAAATACTGGCCAAACTGACCACTCGTGGCAGATTTCGACGCGTGATTTGCAACCTTAGCTAGAATTCTGACCATTCTATTCACAGTTCAGTGTTCCTGTGGTCCTTGCTCACCGGGGCAGGCGGATCTTCGTCTCAGCTTTGTAGTGCCACCTTGGACTACCATGCCCCGTCTCCTACAGCTCTCCTACAGCACAAGATACATATCTCGCCTGCAATTTCCTCGAGAGGACCTAGTCTCGCGAGAAAGAATTCGGGGAGAGCTCAAGAACCTGCCAGTCTCATTTAATTCCAACAGTCAGCCTCGAGGCAGTGAAAGTTGACCATAGAAGCCAGCCCCGTAGAGCATAAACGAGTGGCTTTGACCTTCAGACTCCACATCCATGCCCGACACGCTTGGTTCGAGGACTTGGGAAACGACCATGGTTCTAGAAAAGTTCTTCAAGTGGAGACAATGCTCATGTCCGGCGAGCCTTGGACGGCTCGTTATCTGCCCCGTCATCGGGATTCGCACGTTGCTGCGGGATGGTTCGCAAGATCAGTCGAGGTCCGCACGAGAAGATTGTCCATCCAGGAGGTGTGATACGAGCAGGAGAGCGGTCCATCGACGACGCTTCGTGACGGCAACCCCGAGAACCAATGCAAGGCGAGATGCTCGTGTTGCAGGTACTCTGCGAGACCGACACAATGCCGGTATCCCTGCCGTTGCAGACTGCGTGAGAATAAGTTTGGTCTCGCCGTCTCGATGGTCTTTTGTATGCAAGAAAGCTCATCTACCGAGTTCTCAAGCCATGCTACTTGATTTCGGGGTCTCATGAGCTAACAAGGCTGGCCTCTCGTCGAACGAAATACCAAATTCCCAATGAGTCAATTACAAGGAAGAATGTCTCTATTTCACGAGGGTGTCATGTCAGGTGGTGCTATTATTCATCTGCATGAAGCACATGCATTGACGTGGAGATGTTGACAGTGGAGAAACTTACAGCGTTGCAGCTACCTCACCACGAGATGGACGAGTCGCACAAGTTAGCCGTCTCACCGATACCCAGCGAGATAAATGGGACGTGGAATGCATGGGCTCAGTCGTATTGTTGCGGCTGGAATTGTTGCTACCCGCAGTTCGACTCTACTCAAGAGATAGCATTCCGGCTTGTCTTGTCTTCTCATCGCCAGGGTCTCCAGTCTCACCAAGCTTCTCAAATAGATTCGATGCTAGAAATATTCGACAAGACCGTTCACTGTGGAAAGACGTTAGGCCACATATATCGAGGCTCACGATGTGAATGCCAGCACTCTACAACTTGTCACGGCTGGAAGCTATGCGCCATCGTGACGTTCGTTCCTACGGCCGCGTCATGATTTGTAAGAGCAGAAAGATGACCAGGTATAGTGCCAAAACAGGCAGCTCCCAACTGGAAAGGACTTTGGTCACTTCCAGCATATATTAACTCCCTACCGTGAACAAATTCTAGCCTTTGCACATCACACAAAACCAAAATCATCGGAAAGAACAATCAAGAAGATGGCAACGATTCACGTGCGGGACGCGGGCATCTCGCCCGACGACGCAGCCTTCATCGTCGAGGCCTTCGACTCGACCCTCCCGCACCTGGAGGCGGTCGGCAGCGACGGGATGTGGGGTTCGCAGCCCTTCTCGGAAAAGGACGGCTTCGCCGAGGAAACCGCCAAAGACGTCCAGACGTCGCAGGAGTACCAGGCGACGGGCGGCGGCGATGCCCTGCGGATCTTCGTCGCCGAGGTCGAGGTCGGGGCGGAGGCGGATTAGGCGGGTACGACCCCGCACGCCGGGCTGCGGTACCGGACGGCCGACGATGGGAAGCGGTTCCTGTCGGTTGGGGCCGCGTTCGTCCGGGAGGAGTGGTTGCCGGATCACATCAAGGGGCAGCTCGACGTCGAGGAGGTCAGGGCCGAGCTGGAGGGCCGAGAGGGGTTTGTGTTCCTCGACGTGCTGGTTGCGGATTTCAGGACGGGAGGGCTGCGGGAGGGTGCCGGAGAAGCGTTGGTGAGGAGGGCCTGCGAGTATGGTGTCGAGAAGGGGAAGAAGACGCTCTATCTCGACGCTTGGAGCGGGAATGATCGAAAGCTTGTCAGGTGAGTGAAAAGACTTTGACCTGGCATGAGATGTATGCTGACGAGTCACAGGTACTACGAGCGACTTGGTTTCAAAGCCGTTGCCGGCTTCGAGTTGAAGCGAGCTGGTAAGACGGCTTGGCCAGGGACTATTCTGCGGAAGGATTTTATCAACTAAAAAGCCGCAACGAGGAGACGAAGAGTACTGAGTGAGGATATCTACAGACTACATGGAACCATGACTTCAAGGAAGAGGGGTTCCATCTGCTCAGGGTCAGAGTCTCTGGTAGAATAACCGAATGAGATTAGCTTCTTCTGTCGACCCCACACAATGGGAAAGCGAGGAAAGACTGACCGCATTATATCCAGGTACTATCGCAAATCAGCAGGAACGGATGGCCATGGCCTTCTCGGTGAAGACCCCCAGACTCGGTGAGGCTTTCCAGAAAGGGAAATCGGGATGAAAACAAGCGAGGCAGGTGTGAGTGGGTCTGTTGTCGTGGCAACAGGACCTGCATCTGACCAACCACAGACCTCAACCCGACTTTAGCGTGCATGTTTCTATTTACCTACCCTGGCACCTGTCAACACAGCACTGCTCCGCACCACACCACGCACCACGCACAACCCTCCGACCGACCGACATACATCATCCACACCCAGCACCTCTTCTACCCATACGGCACGTTCCTGGAATTTTTCGAACTGACATGATCCGTGTCTCTTGTTCGCACATCTTTTTGATCGCCCGCCAGTACTAACCCACCCTGCCCCAGCACATAACACACCCCATACGCATCATCAACAAAAAAAAAACGAGAACCATGAGCTCCAGACGGGAGCTGACGAGGGGTCCTGCCTCGTCCAACGTCCGCACCGGCGCTGCTTCATCCGCGGTTCGCACAGGGGCTGCTTCATCCACGGTCCGCACCGGGGCTGCCGCTCGCGCGAGCCTGCGCCCGACGGCCACGACGCGCACCTCCAACCTCCGCTACCAGAATGGCCCTTCCAAGATCGACAGAAGCCGCGCCACGTCGCCAGCAGAGTCGATAGCCTCCAACATGACGACCGCGACGAAGCGCAAGGAGCGCGAGTACGACTTCGAGGCCCCCGGCGAGGAGACCAACATCAACGTCGTCGTCCGATGCAGGGGTCGCAACGAGCGCGAGGTCCGCGAGAACAGCGCCGTCGTCGTCCAGGCCGACGGCGCCAAGGGCTCGAACGTCGAGCTATCGCTCGGCGCCAACGCTCTCAGCAACAAGACCTACAACTTCGACCGCGTCTTCTCTGCCGCGGCCGACCAGACCATGGTCTTTGACGATGTCGTCAAGCCTATTCTCGATGAGGTGGGTGGCTAGATGCATATTCCATTAAGAACCAAACTCTCTGACACTGACTAGATGCTCGCTGGTTTCAACTGCACCATTTTTGCCTACGGACAGACCGGCACCGGCAAGACGTACACAATGTCCGGCGACATGACCGAGACGCTGGGCCTCCTCTCGGACGGCGCCGGCATCATCCCTCGAGTTCTCCACACCCTGTTTAACAAACTCGAAGTCGACGACACTGAGAGCTGTGTCAAGTGCTCCTTCATCGAGCTTTACAACGAAGAGCTGCGCGACCTCATCGCCGTCGAAGAAGGCCCCAAGCTGAAGATCTACGACGACACCTCGAGACGGGGACACGCCACGACGATGGTCCAGGGCATGGAGGAGAGGCACATCAAGACCGCGTCCGACGGTATCAAGGTTCTCCAAGACGGAAGCTTGAAGCGCCAGGTCGCGGCGACCAAGTGCAACGACCTCAGTAGTCGAAGTCACACTGTCTTCACCATCACTGCATACGTCCGCAAGAAGGGCGAGGATGGCGGCGAAGACTACGTCAGCGCCGGAAAGCTCAACCTGGTCGACTTGGCCGGTAGTGAAAACATACAGCGTTCCGGAGCCGAGAACAAGCGCGCCGCCGAGGCCGGTCTGATCAACAAGAGTCTCTTGACCCTCGGCAGAGTCATCAACGCCCTGGTCGACCGCAGCCAGCACATTCCCTACAGGGAGTCGAAGCTCACCCGCCTGCTCCAGGACTCTCTCGGTGGACGGACAAAGACCTGCATCATTGCTACGATCTCACCCGCCAAGAGCAACCTGGAGGAGACAATCTCTACACTCGACTACGCCTTCCGCGCAAAGAACATTCGCAACAAGCCCCAGCTCAACGCCATGATCAACAAGAAGATGCTGCTTAGGGACTTTGCCATGGAAATCGAGAGGCTGAAGAGCGAGCTGATTACCACCCGCCAACGTAACGGCGTCTACCTCTCCAATGAGTCATACGAAGAGATGACCGCACAGAGCGAATCACGACGCATCGTTATGGAGGAGCAGGCGGCCAAGATGGAGACTCTGGAGGGCAATCTCAAGAACAAGGTCCAGGAGCTCTTTGCTCTGACCTCCAGCTTTATGGGATTGAAGAAGGACCACGAGGGCACCAAGGTCCAGCTTGACGAGACGCAGGGCGTTCTCGACCAAACCGAGCTGGTTCTCGCGGCTACACGCAAGAGTCTCGCCGAGGAAACCCACATTCGCAAGGCTCACCAAGAGACGGAGGAGAAGTTGGCCGAGGTCGGCGGCGAGCTGATCGCTACCCTGCAGAGGACCGTCAGCGACGTGGATGGTCTCCGCGCGAAGAACAAGAGAAAATCCGATCTTCAGTCGATCAACCGGAGTGCCTGGGGCACCGCACAGGCGGAGGTGTCGGAGGTGACCAGCATGGTGGAAGATAGAATCCAGGGCTTCCAGAGCCAGCAGCGTGACTGCATATCGGATGTCGCCGAGCGCATGAGCGCCTTTGTCACCGAAGAGCTGAAGAAGCTGGCCGTGACTCAGAAGTTCCTCGACGAGCAGCTGGAGTCCTTTACCGCATCGAGAAGAGAGCTCATGGAGCAGAAGGAAAAGTCCAAGGACGAGATGGATGACGTCCTCGAAGAAATCAAGGTCGTCCGCGACACCGTGAAGCAGCAAGTAGGCGAGAGCCTCCAGGCCATTGCCGGCGCAGCCGAGCGCATCGCTGCGGACGTCCTTAGCGAACTCGACACTTTCCACAACCAGGTAAGGCGTCCTCAAAGGCTTGCGAGTTCATGATAGCTAAAGTCCCACAGCTTCATTCTTCTTACAGCTCCTTGGGCAAGGAGTTCAAGAACATCTTTGAGGACCTCATGAGGCACATTACCGAACAGAGAAGTGAATCTGATAGACTCAGACAACAGCTCCAGAGCGCCACCGACACCATCGTCGAGCAGAATGCCAACATCTCCGCCAAGATGCAGCAGGTGCTTCAGGAGGAACGGGAGCAGGCAGCCCAGGACCGCCAGAACCTGTTGGCTCAGATTACTACTCTGATTAACGCCCAGGCTGAGACCCAGGAGACCCGTCTTGCCGAGAAGACTGCCCAACTGCAGAAGAGCGTTCTGGATTCGAACGTCTCCCTGCAGGCCAGCGTTGCCCAGTACTCTGAGGACATGGGATCGTGGGACTCGAAGGAGGGCCAGTTGCTCGATGATGTGGCCAAGTCCCGGGACACCATGAAGAACAAGCTTAAGGAGGATTGGAACGTAAGTGAACTGCACTCTACCATTATAAACGAACATGGGCTGACCAGCGACAGACTGCAAACGACCACAGCACCGCTATCCAGGCGACGACCAAGTCCGTCCATGCCGAGACCGTCCGCGTCGTCGACGAGCAGCTGAAGGACCTCGACGTCCAGATGGAAGCACTGGACGACTTTGTCACTCGCGCGCGTTCTGAGAACGCCTCCCACCACGAGAGGCACAGCGAATCTATGCAAGGCTTGTCGACGACCGTCGAGCAGTCGTTTGACAACATCTCGGACCACTTCAAGGTTACGTTCGACCGTGTTAAGGAGCTCGGCGACGAGATGAAGGCCGACCTGGGCGAGATGGAACAGGATCTTGAACCCTTGACGCAGCAGCTCTGCAAGCCCCTGGGCAACCTCCGCGAAGACATCCAGGCCACGACGATCCAGGAGTACCGGCCCACCGGTGAGACGCCTATGAAGACCCAGTACCAGTACCCGACCACACTCCCCCGGACCGAAGCGCACGAGGCCCTGCTCGCCGGCATGAAGGACGAGCCCACCCCGACCAAGCCCGCCACCGACTCGATGATTTTCCCGGATATGGACCACCACGACCTGCACCGCTCACCGCCAGCGCGCATGTCGACCCGTATGTCGACCCTCAGCATGATTTCGGAGATGCCCCCCTTCAATATGAGCCTTCGCGAAGTCAACCCTAACACGACTAGCAACCTTGCCTTCGACCCCTCGGCGAGCATGATGTCCATCAACGAGAACACGGCCCCGCTTCTCTTCAACAAGCGCAACTCCTCGACGCGGCACGCGCAGAAGGGGCGTAAGCAGACCAGCCTGCTCCCCATCGAGGGGAGGGAGAACATGCCGCCGACCGTGAACGTCTTCTCGCAGAGCCTGGGACCGCGTAGGAAGAGTCCTCGCCTGAACTGAGCTTTCTTCCTTTTTCTCCCCTCGCATCGAAATATTTTTCGACTCGAAGAGTATGTGTTGGCGACGGTGTTTGGTTGGAACTGTACAAGATTAAACAAATCACGTGGGGTTTTTGGAGGGATTCGATTCCGGTTGGGTTGGTTGGAAGGTGTTTTGTTCTTTTTGGGTGTTTTTTCTGGGTGTAGGCTTACTGGTATTCTTGATACCCTTTTTTCTTTCTCGACTTTTGAAGGATTGTTAATTTGAAGCATTGTCCTGCTGAACGACTCGTTTTCTGCGTTCGTGCCCCTCGATGCTGAATGTGTTGTTCCTTCTGGCTTGTGCTCACGATCGAGCCCATCGGCGAGCGAAAACGTTTCCAGGGACCGGCGGTAGGGAAATGCGTGGACAATATATGGTTCGGTGAGACTTTGGAGAGGGAGTGCCCCGGAGCGGGCTTTCATCACACGCAGCCTCCTAAACGAACGCGTTTGAAACATCGAGGCTGCGATCAACATCGAGGACGAGACTCTGTATAAATCGACTTGGCTGGTCTACAGTTACTGAACACTGCCTATCTTGAAGGGCCATCGTCTCTAACCTAGCCCATGCTCCTCCCACAGCACAAAAACAAAGCTCTCTATAGATGGGAGGTCTTGTTCGTCACCACCCTCCTCTGGTATCCAACACCCCCTAAGTGGCTTGGCTTTCCCATAACAATACAGCAACAATGACGGATGACAACGACGATGACAATGACGACGATGATGGACGATGACAACGACGACGATGGACGACGACCAGCCTATAGAGCCTTTAATGGTATCAATCCTAGGGAGTAGTCGCAGTTAGAGGGGGTGTTGAATGCTAGATGAGCTATAGAAGTACACCTGCCCGCCCTGGACGAAATCCTATCTCGCAGCAAGGTCGTTTCTGAATAATCTCTACACCTAACTAAGTAGGCTCCCAGCCTGGTATCAATACCCTCCTGCCTCATATCTAAAGGACACACACGCACACGTGAACCACATCAGGTAGAATCCCAGACAGACTCGTCACCCGCGTCGCCGCCTGCGTCGCTCTCGTCGCTGCCGTCCACCCTACGGCCCCGGTAGTGCCTCTTGCGCTTTCTGACGCCCGTGTCCTCCGCTCGCCAACCCTTTCTCGGGCGGATGGGCCTTAGGAATCCGTCGACGTGCACGGCGCCGTGCATCTCGTCCTCGCTCCCGACGTCGTCCACGTCCACCGCCTCTCCAGGGTGTATCAGCGCCACGTGCCGCTGCAGGTTCGTTCGGCGCGCGAAGCCCTCGACGGCGCGCTCACAGCCCGCGACGGGGCAGAAGAAGAGGCCCAGCGACGAGGACCGGGACGTGCTCCGCGCTCTGCTGCCCTGACGCTGTCCCTTAGCGGCGTCCGAGTCGCTCGGCGGCACACTGTCTCGCGCGAGGCTGCCGCGGCGTCCCCTGCGGGGCCGGGGCGCTGGTTCTTCACCCTCTGAGTCGGAGCTCGACGGCGATCCCGCGCGCGGTTGGTCGTTATTGGGGGCGTAAAGCGTCGTCTGGGGCTTGGGTCCCTTAGACGCCGGGCCCTCGACGAGCGTCATAACCTCCATGCTCTGGCCGAACAGGTTTGCACACCGCTGTGCAGCTCGCGCGACGACCTCAGGCTTGAAACCTGCTATGGACGCGGCACCGATTACATCACTCCAGTCCCGCAGGCCCCAGACACCGAGCATGTCCTCCCGGGCCTTAATCTTGGCTTTCTGGCGGTCTTCGGGGGCCAAGTCGCGCCTCTTACGCGGCGACTTGGTTTTCTCGGCGTTGGCTTCGTCTTCTTCGCTGTTCCGCTCTGTCTCGGTGCCGACATCTTGTGCTCGTTCCTTTCCTTTTCCGACCTTGCTGCCCTTTGGGCCGTTCTCCTCATCCGACGGGTACGGGATGCGCTTCTTCTGCTGCCGTGCGATTCTGATCTCCATTTCCTTCTGTGACTCTCCCGGCAGCGGCATGTGCACCTTTCTGGGCCTACCGCGGAGCTCCGAAGTGCTTCGTTGCCGGGGCGGCGTGCGCGGTGCAGTGCTCTTCGGACGGCCCCTCCTGTTGCGCCTCGCTGACGTTCGCGACGCCGTGGTCGATGCGGACGCGTCTGAGGCGTCTGAGTCATCCGATGCATCCGTCGCGGAGGCCGATGAGTCGGTCATGTAGCTCAGCCCGGCGAGGCGCGAGTTGTGCAGGAATGTGAGGGCTTTGTCGAGGTCGGACAGAATGTGCTGAACGGAGGGGCGGAGGAGATACTCTGAGAGCTCATCGTTGGCAGAGACGACCGGCTCGTAGACTTTGGCTGGCTGTGCTGCTGCTGCTGCTGCTGCTGCTGCTGCTGCCGCCTTTGGGGTCTGGTCAGCAGCAGCCTCCGCTGCGGAGGATTCTTCATCTTCCCCGCCCTCAGCTTCATCTCTTTCATCATCCGAGGAGTCAGCCGGGTGTGCCGACTTTGAGAATGCCGCCTCCCGCGCCTCCCGCGCCGCCTCTCTCTGCCACTTCCGCTGACGGCGGCGAAAGCGCTCCTTGGCCTGTCTGAGGATGTTGGCGGTGATCTCCTCCGTCAGGGCCGTGCTGGGCATCTGCGGGTGCTTCGAACGCGTCGTGAACGCGTCGTCCTCATCGTGCGTCTCCGTCATGAAGTCATTGCCGGGAACCGTTGTGACACTCATCGGCCACGCCGTCCAGCTGTCAGGGGGACGCCAGTCACTTTGGTTAACAATTTCCTCCAGCGTCTTGGCATGGTCCTGAGTGGAGGAAGAGAATTGTCAGCGACTCGTCTTAATACGGACAAGAACGGCGAGGCTGTACTGACCTCGGGGCCTGCATCACCGGAACCAGCAGCCTGAGTCGGGCGGTTCTTGAGAACGAAAGTGTTGTAGAGGTGAATCGACAGGTCCCGGTTGCGTATCAGCTCCATGGATCCCCACAGGAGCCTCTCATCCTCCGTCAAACCGAGCCATGTCGATTTTTTGCCTCTCCAGCGGTTCGGCCGCGTCTCGTACAGCTCTTCTGAGTCGATGGATCGGATCTCATCCGTGTCGAGGTCCCATTCTTGTTCTCCCTCGTTGTCAGCCATGGCTGGTGCGCGGTCGGGTGTAAAAGTGTGAATGGGAGAAAAACCGGGACCCACCTACCTCACACGAAGAAGGTGTCTAGGTACTTGACACTTTGACGCCTCATCTCACAAACGGGCAGGCACAGCACCACCACATGGCTCTTTCCTGTCACGTCGCTAATTTTTGGAGATATTTACAACCATGTGGCTAGGCGTCCCTAAGCTAAGGGCTATATACGTTATTTTTGTCTTTATTATCCATCATCGCCGTCCATCATCGTCGTCCGTTATTATTATCCATCACTATCATATAGTAAAGAAAAAGGCCATAATTAGAAAGCCAAGCCACATAGGGGGGTGTTAAATACTAGGTGGAAGAGGGGGTAACAAAAAAGATCTCGTTCATAAACGTGATAATTCTCATCAAAGCGTTGGATCTCGGTGCATATCGAGAAAAAAGGTCTTCGGTCAATGATGATGGGAGCGAGGGTACATTTCTGTCAAGCAAGTATATTCTTTTCCCAACACCACAATTATGGATGGTATAACGAAACGCCAGTTACAGTCTACAGCAAGATGTAAAACACACACATAAACCCATTCATCTCTTCTCCGATTTTTGTTATTGTTGTTGTTGTTTATGCCTTGGCCTTCTTGTTGAGCTGCTTCTCCAGCCTTCTCCTCTTGGCCCTCAGCTTCTCGTCCTCGGCGCTCTTCTTGCTGTTGGTGTACTGCATCTGCTCGAACAGCTTCCTCTTCTTCTTGCTCAGCATGCCCTTGGCGCGCTCGACGTCCTCGGCCTCCTCGGCCTCCTTCTTGGCGTGCGCCTTGCGGGCCGCCTCCTTCTTTGACTTGGGCTTCTTCGACTCCTTGGCCTTGACGCTGCCGCCAGCGAGCTCGGCCTCGAGCTCGAGCTGGCGCTGCACCTCCTCGTCGTCGGAAAGGTCCTCGTTCTCGTCGGCGTCCTCATCCTCGGACTCGGAGCCCTCACCATCCTCCTCCTCGTCGTCCTCGGAGCCGGCGACGTCCATGTCGTTGGCGTCCTCGTCGACGTCCATCTCGCCCTCGTCGTCGCTCTCCGCGAGCGCCTCGCCCTCGGGCTCCTGGTCCTCCAGAGGCACTGTCGGGTCGTAGGCACCCTGGACCTGCCTGACGAAGGGGCTCAGATGGGGCGGCAGCTGCGCGCCGGGGGCGTACTGGTCCGCCGGCTTCAGCTCCTCGTCATTGATGCTGTCCCACACCCACTGCGGCTGCACGTATATCCTGCCGGGGATGCGCTGGTTGGGCGCCAGCTTCTGCGCCGTCTGGTTGTCCTCGCCGTCGCCACCCTCGTTGTTCGCGGCAATGACCTGCGGGCGGTCGACGATCTGGTGGGTGATGGAGGGGTCGCGCTCGTCCGTCGTGAAGGCGCCCTCGCCGAGGACGGCATCCCAGCCGATGCGCTTGCAGCCGAACGACCGCAGGAGGAACTCCAGGGACTGTCTCGGGGTCTCACGGGAGAGGTAGAAGGTGCAGTTGGCGAAGAGCTTGCCCCTGTCGGAGCTCGAGTTCTCGGGCTGGGGGAGGACGTCACCGCCGGGGGCGGCGGGCTCGAACTTGTCGATGGCGTCGGTGGGCTCGTCGGAGGACGTGGTCTGCTCCTCCGACTTGTCCTCGTCGGCCTCGGTGCTCTTGAGCTTCTTGATGACCTTGTTGACGGCGGCCTGGGTCTTGGGGTCGACCTGGTGCTCGACCTCTCCGTTGGTCAGCTGCTTGGGCTCCTCGGGGGCGGCGAGGTTCTGGCCCTCGAGGGTGAAGGCGCCGAGCTCGCCGGACTGGTCGTCCTTGCTCTGGTCAAACTTGGGGGGGTACTTGAGACCGATGGAGGTATAGAGGCGGAAGTTGATGAAGCCCAGCAGGGTCATGTAGAACTCGACAAAGGTGCCCATGATGCGGAAGTCGATGTCGCCGACGACCCTCTGGTTGAACTTGTAGGGAGCCAGCCAGAGGACGTCCTCACCCTGGATGTTCGCCTGGTAGTAGATGCCCTTGATGGACAGGAACGACTTGGTAACGCTCTGGGAGACGATGAGGTAGTGCTGGAACTCGAGGACGAGGCGCTCGCAGCGGGCGATCATCTTGGCCGGGACGGACGAGGTGGAGGGCAGGTTGGCGAAGAGGAACAGCATGGACAGGCAGTCGTCGAGGTCGCGGATGGCATCGACGAAGGTCGGGTAGCGCTCGCGGATGACGTGGTCGAGGGTGTATCGCGGCTTGCCCGTCTCGTCGGGGCGGGCGGCGTTCTTCTCGAGGCGCTTGGCATCGCCGACATCACCACGGCCGAGGGCGCGCGAGATCTTCTTCTCGAGGGACTTTTGGTCGCGGAACTTCTGCAGCAGAGGCTCGTGCAGGAGGTACTGGATGTCCTTGGCGTAGTAGAAGGTGGTCGAGGCGGTCGACGACTTGGACACCTTCTTCTTGCTGCGCGGCTCGCGAGGGTAGATACCCTTCCAGATGCAGAGCTTGCGGAAGTCGGGCAGGCTGATCTGCAGCTTGCGGATGGCCTGGTTTCTGGTGACATAGTTCTTGGCCGCTCCGGCCTGTCCCTTCTTCTTGATTCTACCCATCTTGGCGTGTGTGGTTGGGTGTGCTGGAGAGTTTTGGGAGCAAAAGGGTTCGCGGAGGGTGTTGGGAAGCTCTCAAAACTTCAGCGATGGCAATGGCCTCGGCGGGGCGCTGGCTGTCGATTTCTCTGAACTTTTTTTTTCCATTGAAATTTTCTGCCGGGTGCTGACCGCCTCGGTATCTTCTGAAACGGGCCTAGCGCGAGTGTCTTGCTGACCCCATTGGCCTCTCTTATCTTATCGGTGGAACGGCCCCAGCTTCAGGGGTTCAACCCACTAAAAGCAGGGCGACCGCGCTGGAACCGGAGCTGTCGTTCGCTGATGAAGCTTCCCGCGCCCCGGCGGGCCACTGCGGCCTGTCACCCCCGGTCCAGCCAGGTGTCATCCACCCCTTCTGTGGAAGGAAGGTCCCCCCCTCCACCTACCCGACCGTCACTCACCCGCCTGCCGTCTCCGAGTCTCCGTCCCATCAATCGCGCTCCGACATCGACACCTCGCGCGACTCACCCGGGGCCCTCTTCTTTCCGTCCCGCTCTCCCTTCACGCCCGAACCCGTTCACACCGTCCTCCGGATGATGGGCCCTGCACAATGACAGCCGGAACGATGACTCAGGGAAGCAACAAGACGGGCGTCTTCCTCGGCGCGGCGGCCCTCCGCCTGCTGCTCTTCGTTGCGTTCCCCGGGCTGCCCGACCTGCTGACCGGCCGCGTCGAGATCTCGACCCCGATGACGAGCTTCAAGAGACGTGAGCTCTCTCCCTCCCTCTTTGTCTGCCAATGGCTCGTATCAATGGCTAACCATCCTATGTGTCGTCATCACAGTGCAAGAAGGCCTCTTCCTCTACAACCACAACGTCTCCCCGTACGACGGCGGCGTCTACCACCAGGCGCCCCTCTTCCTCCCCCTCTTCTCGCTCCTCCCGGACCTGAATTCGCTCCCGATCTTCACATACATCCTATTTATACTCTTTGACATCCTGGCCGCGGATGCGCTCCTCAAGATTGCCGACTCGGGCGAGGCTGGCTCCTCACGACTCTTCACATCTCCGCGCCGCAGCAAGAGGTGGAGCGGCCTCGTCGTCGCATCGCTGTATGTCCTCTGTTCCCCTGTTCCCCCTCAACCCGTCGAAATGCTGACAGCTATTTACCAGATACCTTTTCAACCCTTTCACGATAGCAACCTGCATCGGCCGCTCCACCTCCGTCTTCACGACCTGCGCGATCCTCCACGCCATCGCAAAGGCCATCTCCGGTGCCCCCCTCGGCGCCATGGTCGCCCTCTCCTTCGCGACTTACTTCTCCATGTACCCCGTCCTCCTCCTCCCGCCCCTCGTCCTCCTCGCCTACGACCGCCAGGACCCGTCCCGCCGCGCCTCCACGACCACCTCCCGCTTCGCTGCCGCCAACGCGGGCGTCTTCGCGGGCGTCCTCGCCGCCCTTCTGCTCATGTCATTCGTCCTCGCCGGCGGCTCCTGGGAGTTCCTCCCCAGCACCTACGGCGCCCAGCTCACCCTCGAGGACCTCACCCCCAACGTCGGCCTGTGGTGGTACTTCTTCATCGAGATGTTCGACCCCTTCCGCTCCTTCTTCCTCGCCGTCTTCTGGCTCCACCTGTCCAGCTACGTCGGGCCCCTGACCGTCCGCCTGCGCACCCAGCCTCTCGTCGTCCTCTCCCTGCTGCTGGGCGTCTTCGCCATCTTCAAGCCCTACCCCTCCATCGCCGACACGAGCCTCTTCCTCGCGACGCTGCCGCTGTTCCGCCACCTCTTCCCCCTGATGCGGTACACCTTCGTCGGCGCCGCGACCATCATGTACGCCTCCTTCCTCGGCCCGGCCTTCTACCACCTCTGGATCTACGCCGGCAGCGGCAACGCCAACTTCTTCTACGCCATCACCCTCGTCTGGAGCCTGGGCCAGAGCCTGCTCGTCAGCGACCTGACGTTCGCGGTGCTCCGCGACGAGTGGGAGGTCGAGCGCCCCGAGATGGTGGGCAAGGAGATCCGGCAGATCTAGGGCGTCTGACACCGGAAACCTCTTCCTTCGATACCATCCAAAAACGGCGCGATGTTTAAAGTGAGAAGAGAATGCCATGTCACAGCTCTGTAATATTATGCTGGGCCGGACAGCGAAAGCATCGGTAGAGATAGCATACAAGAAGTGGCCATCACGAACACGGAAAGTGGTGTTGTGTCAAGATAATTAAGAACAGTGTTTGTTGTACAGTTTATATCATTGGACGACGGGGTCCCGGGACTTTTTGTGTCCTCTACCTTTTCATACATGGTGCGAACCTTTGACCCATATTTTGCTACTGACCGAGCAGCGAGACCTCTCCTCAGCCCTTTTTAGGCTTAATCGACGCTCAGCTCCGACTCGACGACCCTGTGCTCCAATCCACCCGCGTCGAGACCGCCGCCCCATCCGGCAGACGGGCTCGCCACGGGGGCGTCCGCGAGGCCGAACGAGAAGTCCAGCATGGCGCCCAGCTCGCCGAACCTGCCGAGCCCCCTCTTCTCCGCCACCCAGGTCTGAGTGCGGGCACCCCACGGCGGGAGGCCGCGGTATGTCCATACACCGTACGCGACAGCCGCTCCCGTGGCTAACACGCCACCCGCGAGGGCCAGCCTCCTCCCCGTGTCCGATACGCCGGCGGCTCGCTTCTCCGCGCCCCGCCGCCGCTCGGCGAGGTAGACGTCCCCGAGGTTCGGGGTGAGCTGCACGACGTGGTCGAGCACGCGGGCGGCGGTGCGCATGGCCGAGGCCGGGGCGGGCGCCCAGGGCAGGGGGCCCGGGCTGACGAGGCACGCGTCGCGGAGGTCGGCGACCGCGGCGTCCAGGCGGGGGAAGTTCGCCCTGAGCACGGCGCGGAGCCAGTCCTGGCCCTTGGGGAGGTCGACGGCCTGGGCGAGGGCGAGGTGGCCGAGGACGAGGCAGTCGAGGGAGGTGGGCACGTCGCCGTCGAAGAAGCGCAGCTTCGCACCGCCGCGGGACCGCTGCTCCTCGAGGGGCGCGAGGGCGTCGACGACGACGGCGTGCAGCCTGATGCCCCGCGCGGTGCGGGCGCGCATCTCCTCCGTGACGGTCTTCCTGCCGGACACGGGGAGGTGCTTCATGGCGCGGTCGAGGGTGCCCTGGGACGAGGAGCCGGCCTTGACGTCACCGTCGTCATCCTGGTCGTCGGCCAGGCCGTCGAGGCCGAGGTGGGCGCTCCGGGCGACGGCGTGCCGGCGGATGACGACGGGCACGGTCCAGCTCAGGGGGAAGCCGAGCAGGCTGCTCAGGGCGGGGCGGGTGGCGGCGGACCAGTTGTCGTGGTCGGCGAGGAGGTAGGCGTCGAGCAGCGGGGCGAGGCGCGACTCGACGAGGGCGGCGAGGGCGAGGGCGTCGGCGCGCTCGGACCGGGACAGGCGGGAGTCGAGGTCGAGGTCCCAGGAGGGGGAGTGAGGGGAGAGGGAGCGCAGGTGGGCGACGATGGAGGCGTAGCCCGTCACCCAGACGCCGTTGGCGTTGAGGGCCGGTAGGCGATCTGGCGACGTTTCGTGTTAGCAGGAGCAGGGGAAACGGTGAGGCATTGTTGTGTTCGCTTCTTTGTTTCGTTTCGTTTGTGTGTTTCTTTGTTTGTTGGGCAGTTGGCCGTGGACAATGAAGCCGGCCTCGTGCGTGTGGATCCAGGGGGAGGACAACGGTGTAAGACGCCTCACGAGACGGAGCCTCATCGGTGTACATTAAGGGAGGGGGTATAAGGAAACGTGGGATGGGTAGGGGGAGGGGGGTGTGAAGGACGATGATGATGGCGATGACGAGATGAGTAAGTGAGAGGGCGTAGATGCGAGTCGGGGTGTAAGTGGAAGTTAGAAGGGGTCAAGCGTCACTCACTTGATGAGTGAACGGCAGGGTCATTGCTCGGGACCAGGCGCCATTCGGAGCTGGGCAGGGCGGTGTGAAGGTAGGCGATGGCGGCGATGCACTCGGCGTCGATGGATGGCAGGCCAAAGGCCGGGCCCCAGACGTGGAGCTCAAGGGTGTCCATCGTTGGGTATGTAGGTGAGGTGAGTGAGTAATATGATGTATCGCGTGAGATAGCGCGTGTGAGTGTGTCGTGAGTGAGCCGTGAGTATGAGTGACCGGCGGACCCAAGCAGTGGCAGCAGCCTGGCGCTCGCGTCCAGGTATCTAATTCACGCCCTGCGTTCTGCGGGAAAGTGATTCCTCGGCGTTCCCCAGGACCCTGCTGATCGCTGGGAAGGATGACGAATGGCGGCGTCGGTCAAGCTCGCCGATGAGTCAACGTCAGCAAGTGAGTGTCCAGTCGTCGTCCTTCTGATCTTTTTCCACACCGAATATCGAAACGACTGATCGGCGGTCGAAGTTGCCACAAAACGGTGAGACGGCAACTAGCCAGAATTCCATAGGGCGGCGGACTACCGTCGCAGACTCAAGACACGGACGCTGCCGTAAGTGGTAGGTGAGAGTCGGCAGATCGGGTAATCCTCTCTTTCGGTCGACGATGCTCCTTCGGCCGACGGAACGGATTGACGGGCTGCAGGCGGAGGCGGAGGAGAGGGGAGGTGAAATGGGCGGGACCCTTGCGGCCGTCGTCCCACAACGCTGACGCAGCACGACGTTGGAGGCGACGATCCCCCGTCTGAGCTTTTCAGGAACACCCGAAAGATACGTATCTTATGGTAGGAGCACGTGATGATAAGATAAGAGAAATGCCACCTCATAACACCATCGATCGACCGGCGCACCTGACGATCCGGCTCGAACGCGCCGTCGCGGCTCGCGGAGCCACGTTTGAGCATCATTGACGGGCGTTGGACGACGACGGCACTACGACATGCCACTCATCTGTCTATCCCACACCGTTGTTCCTGCGTCGCTGCTGTACCTGCCTTAGCTGCATGCCCCTGCGCCCGCCTCTCGCGGGCCGGGTTTCCCTACCCACGTCCGTCTCTTTGAGGATTGGAAACGGCCACCACGAGGGTTGGAATTTCTCGCCACTAGTTCATCACCCCCTTTTCTTTCCACAATCTCAAACATCGAGCATTCTAATTCCGTCTGATAAAAAAAAGAGATCAAGCAGAACAGATTCTCAAACACGCTAGAAACGAACAAACGTGGAAACATATTAACAACGAAGAGTGGTAAAAATGGAAAGAGGTAGAGGACCTCCTTGTTTCACACAGATTCAAACAACGTTGTTCTTAGTGTGGGGTTGGGAAGGGCATGATGTTCAGACGGGATCAACCTCTCAACAGGAACGCTGTTCATCCCTATCCCTTGGAAATTCCACCTGTCTGAGGGAGACGGGTAGCTGTCAACACAATGACACCCACCGGTAGCCAGACAGGTGTCACCTTGATGGATAAAGCAAAGGAGCTGACGTGCGCTCCAAACAACTAACACCGACAGCGCTCCCACATACCGTCGTCCAAGCAGTAAAATACGGCAAGACAGGTAGGCTATGCCGTGTCATCCATCCCGGACAAAGCTTAGGAATGGACAAGATGAGTCTTTCTCTCAGCTCGTCAACGCCCCAACCGTCCGTGGGCGGTGCGCTGTGCGTGCTTGTCCCGTCGTATGGGACAACGCGAGGGACCCGGATGAGCTTGTCCCGCTCTCTGTCTTGTACGTCCACCTGAATTAGATACCGCCGCTAGGCCACGCCTCCTCGTTTTCCCATGACGCCCTCATTCCCAACGGCCGGGCATCTAAGAAGGGGAGGGCGTGTAAGTGCACCCGCCGTGATGGTTGTCAAGTGGGGGAGGTCCCGGCTGAGCGACCGAGTAGGTAGCGTACGGCGCCCTCGCTGCCGCACCACGTTCGCCGTGGCCCGTGTGTCCCCGTCCCTCCTTTTCCCTCTTAGTTCAATGGTCGCCGAATACCATTTTTAGGGGTCCAGCTTGATGAGCCTTCTCTCCCTTTCTACGAAGTGTTCTTCTCTCCCTCCCCCTTTTCTTTTAGCGTCACCCTCTGACGAGCCTCACGCTCTTGTTCTTTTTCACCAAACGGTCAGGTACGGATAAGCACACTACCAAACTAGCGCAGACGCCAGAGCAAAGTAGAAGAATAGGGGTCCTCGGCCGTTCGGTAGACGGGAAGACGGCTACGTCTACGCCCACCAATGAACGCTCGAGTTCGAAAGGGGGGGAGGGATGGGTGGAAGTACCCGAACGATGATGCGCATACCACACAAACGACCTACCCAGCTGGGCGTTACGCGCATTTCACTCATTAAAAATGTCACCCGGGGAGAGAGAGAGAGATCTTCGGAGCTCATCGCTCAGCTCCATGCTAAGACTAACACACGTGTAGTAGGTTTAGATTGGGGGAGCAATTACCACCCTCCCCCGACGAGCCGAGCCATGCGCGCGCTCTTCAATGAGGAAACTTTTGGCGAATTCGACTGCTCTTTCTTGTGATTTTCCATGTAACGATACCGTTTTGGCAGTGCTGAACTTTTTCGAGATCTTCAAAGCTCCCTCCTCCCCGATGTTCCTGCTTGTACACATGCTCACCGACGACGGCCCTGCCCCGTCCGCCTCCCAGGTTCCCTGATGGCCGCGCACATCGCGGGATCTGCCCTCCGTCGCGGAGGAGAAGAGAAGTGCATACGGAACAACTAGCAGTAAACGGTAAACGGAGTTCAGAGAGACAAGACACCCCCCCCTGGTAGCGCGGCGGCGAAAGCCATGTAGTATATGCCTCCGTCCTGCGCCCTCACTTACGCGAGATGAGCAAACACCGAAAAAAGTACCACAAACCCCCAACCCCCAGCCGGCCGTATGCCATGCCGTTGAAGAAAACAAATACTACCGCCACGGATGCTGCCGTACGAATTACCGTGTACGTCCCCTTTTTTACCGGCAAGCGAAGCGTTCCGTTCCCCCTTCTAACTTCGCCCCCGTGGCAGAAGACAACTTAGCCGCACGAGAGAGTACATGGTAAGGCAAGAGCAGAAGTACTCGGTAATAGATACAGTCTCAGTATCGTAGAAACGTAGGAAAGATATCAGATGAACGTCATCCACCCGTCAGTTCCCCGTATACGACTCTTCAATATTACTCACCGGTTTCCTCTAATGGGGGGGCACTTGCGGTAGAAGCTACCGACTATCGAGAAGGAAAAAGCAAGAAAAAGAGGGCTACAACCACGCAGCAAAAGATGCCAAGCAAACCCTCATGTACAGAACTTCCCCCCCCCCCAAAGGAGTTCATTCCGCCCTCTCCACCGCCCACTTGCATGTTACACTCACGTCCGTAAAGAAGCTAGATCCTCCGTTCGGTGAGAGTGGAAACACCACTCACCACATGCGCGCACAGAAAGATCGTCAACGATACAATGTCGTAAAAATGTGATATTCCTCTGCCAGAGTGTTTTTGAGTGGTTTTTTTTTTCTGCTTCTGTCCTTGGAAATCTATGATGCGAACCCCCACACACTCACACACCCCTTCAAAGAAAAGAAAAAAAAATACCAAGTACAAAGAGAATGATACGTCAAGCAAACAATCCCAAGGCCCGTACCGAGGCCTTTGCGCGCGAGCGCCCGCGAACGACAACCCACCCCTGGCCGGGCCGCGCATAACGCGGCCCCAAAGATGAATTCCCCCCCCTCCCCCCATCCTCATCTTATCCCATGAAGAGGAAGGTGCAATAGCGCTGTGCAGAAAAAAAGAGACCCAGCTGAGGGTAATACTAAAAGAAAAAAGAAAGCAAATATGGGAACCCCACGGGCCCGTCCAATGGGCCGCTACGACCTTGACAACATGGCAAAGCAGGCCGCCGGGCCCGCCAGACACAGCGGCGGCTCAGAAAGACGACCAGCCACCTCGCCATCCCCCGCGCGCGCACACACACTACGTACGATAATGGTTGCGGAGGGGCAAAGTAGAAAATACAGAGACACTCTTGGGAATGTGCGTGCGTGTGTGCCTGGGACGAGTGTCGAAAGGTCCCTCGCGCCATGTCCTTCGCGAAAGTGACGAGGGGTGGGAAAAGGAGGAGCCTCCGCAACCTCGCTACCGCCCACGCAGAGTCGTCGGCGCGCGAACGCGGAAAAGCCCCCTTTTCCCGTCGGAGCCGGAGGAATAGAGTCAAGCCCTCATGATGACGCCAGAGATCTCTCTCTTGCAGGGCGAGTCTTGGTTATTTCATGCGTGTCCATTGGCATTGTCACGTTGGAACTGAGAAGTGTGTGTTTGTTCAAGAATTATGTGTGTGTGTGGTATTATGAACTTTCTCATCTAGAAGTGGTTCCCCAAAAATGCTGGTAGTCCCAGATCCGTGTAAGAAAAAAGAAGACTTCCTGTTGCTACTCCCCCCATCGTCTTCTGAAAACTTTTAGAAAAAAGGTGTATTCCCTCTTGCTTCTCCAATACAAAAAAAGACTTTGCTCATACTTTCCGTCAAATCCATCCATCTCTCTGAGAAAGGGAAGGGGGGTATCGGCGACGACAAAGTGGAAAAAAGACAAAAATAGGCTCGGCTCGTAAACCGCGAGCGGCCCCCAAATGACAATGCTGTTCTATTGGTACATGTAGTGGGTTGTGGAAGAGGGTTGTTGTTGTAGGAAACGCATGATTTGTTTTGTGGCGTTTCAATTGTTCCTGGCGTAATGATGCTTTGCTCGTTCCGTTTGGTCATTGATTAAAAGATGGTTTGTTGTAGGTTAGGTTGAATTGGTGCGGCCACCTTGGGTGTGCATGTTGAACGAGGGCGGATAGTAGTACAAAGGTGGTATGTCGGGTAATATTGCTGGGTTGCAATCAATGACGAATGGAACTCGATGTTGTATGCGTAGTCGTGGTTGTCCTCGGTGGTTGCGTGCAGAGAGCCCAGCTCTTGGAGACGCGGGCCGGCACGAAAGCAGGGAAGGGAAGAGGATGGTAGTGTGGTTGGTGTTGAGGGAGGCCCATTCAGGAGGCTAGCGGACGCCTCGTGACCGCGGCGGACGTTATCATGATGCAGGAGGGATTGCCCCCCTCGTGTTCGCGAGAGAGGAGGGGGTCGCGGGCTGCATTAGTCCGGGTCTTGTCGAAGGGCAGGAAGGCGGCTGAGAGAAGAAAGTTGGAATTCCTCCGCGCCGGTTGTGTGGGTGGTGTGGTCATGCATGGCCAGCACATGGGAATGGCGTGCATGTTGGAAGAGACGTGGTAGGAATACCAACTTGCACCCATGCAGGCCGCCAAAACAGGCCGAACATGTTGTTGAAGAGGGGTGCTTGCTGATTGCCGGTGTCGTTCGCAATTGCTGTCGGGACATTGGCTGTATGGATGTATGTTCCCGGTCGTCCGTTGCCGAGAGCGTTCAGCAAGCCCCCAAATCATTGTTGTGTATCAACTCGCGGCTCTAGAAAGCCGCGAGGGAAGAAGAGTGTGTTCCGAGAGACTGAGCAGTAGTCGTCATAGTCGGTTGGTTGCGAGGCTGTCGCCGCCAGCCGCTCTCTTAACCTCTGGTGGGCAGAGGAGGGAGAGGGCGCTGAGGCGGGGGGCCGGGGCAGGGAGGAAGCTGGGAAGGGCGCTGGGCAGGCATGTTGATGAAGTCGACCGAGGAAGCCAGTTTGACGGTTGAAGAGACAGCTGTGAAGAGCTGTCTTGAGGATCTAGAGTTGTTGGTGGTGGTGATGGTTGGTGGAAGGCCGGTGTTGTAAGCGGTAGCCTTGCGTTGTGATGTTGTGGTTGCGAGCCGTTGAGGTAGAGACAAAGAGTCCTGATGGATGAGAGGGCGCGAGAGGATATATGTAAACGGTTGTTTGGTCTGTTAGAGAAGCTGTCTGCTTTTGGAGTTGGTCGATGGTGATCTGATCAAGAGTCGAAGCCAGACGATACTAGGGGGGGAGTCGGGTGCCTTATGTATCTACGAATGCGGCCGTGGGGAGGACATTTCATCTGGCGGTGCCTGTTTGCAGAGAGCGAGCAGTCCGAGACTCTGCAATTTTGGAACAGCCAGAAACCTTGCAAGGGTATTAGCCCAGCTTGACCTTGGATCGGGCACTGGCGTGTGTGTTCGGGGAGGGGGTGAGAAAGGGAGGGGGTGAGAAAGGGAGGGGGTGGGTGGTCGAGGGGGGTGAAAGGTCCCAAGGCCAGGGGTCAGAAATAGGAGGGGAGTGAGAAGACGGTGATGGTGTGGAGATAAAGCAAAAGGTGAAGAGAGGGATTTTACCTTTTGGGAAGACCGTCGGGGAGGTCAGTTACGGTAGTGTAGTCACCGTTCCTGGTGTACGTCAGTACTTTGACCCCTTGTACCTGACGGGACACTCACACTGCCAAATTTAAAGCTAGGTGTGTTCCTAGGTGCCCCGTAGCCGTAGGCTGTCGCGCCCTGGCTCTGCCCACCGTCCGTACCTGAGTGCCCTGTGCTTTGCGCCCGTGCCTGTACCTGTACCTGGAGGGTGGGCGCGCCTCCGTCAGCCCCTCCCGTAATTCGCACTTTCCCATCAGTTTCGTCCTTTTTTCGCTGCAAAGAACGACAAGGGCAGCCAGCCCGGGACGGTGGGGGCGACCACCGTATTTCCCCAACGGGCACCGTACCGTCTCCCCCTTTGGGCGGTGACGCAGCGCGAGAGTCACCGTGGGGCTTGACCGCCGCGTCTTGCAAGGAAATGAAACAAGCATGCGTACAGGGTGCCCCCTGGACGATTGACGCCCCCCCACCGTACCCACCGTTAAGCGCTGCGAAACGGAGGCGTACGCCGCCAGTGCACCGTCCAGATTACTTGCCGAAGGATACGGATACCACCTAGGATACTTGCCTTCAGGCGAGGATTATAGGGCGCGAGGACGTATCTAGGTACCGTACGGTGCCTCAATAGGGGGAGGAGAGGGCACCGCTCAATTTCACCACGGCAGACGTGAAAAAGGGGACAGAATTCGGCACCTCCGTCTCTTTGCCCCGTGCGACCGCAGGACCCCTGTGCCTCCCATTCCTGTTACGGTTCAATCTCAAACCGTCAGGGAGATTGCGACGCTCACCGCTCAAACCACCTCATTCTCTCTCTCTCTCTCTCTCACTCATTCGCCCCCCGCCCTTCTTCAAACTTGGGACGATTCCATCAATCAACCAGCAACCAGGGGCCGCTTCTCACGCAATAAAGTTGCGACCTGGAGAAAAATGCCCTCTTAAAGTTGAGTTGACGATAACGACGTGCAGCTTCTGCCGCAGCCGCTTATTCATCCGTTCATCCTCCTCCCTCCGGTCCACCTCCCCGAGGCGGCTCTGTCGTCAGTCAGGCACACACACACACACACACACACACACAGATAGAGTAGGAAGAAGTTAGAAAGATATTGGACGCGCATTCCGCTATACACACACACACGCGCGTCTCAACTTCAGACCACATGCAGTCCATCGCCGGCTTGACTTTTTCCATGCAGGCAGGACACGCGCGCAGACACACACAAGCACGCACACCATCACCGGAAGATACCTAGTTTACCAATCTGGAAACCCATTCGCACCCACGGGGAAAGCCTCTCTCCCTCTCTACCCCCAAAGAGTAAACTGACAGGTTTCCCCCGTCGGCCGGTTGGGACTCGGTCGTCCGTCCGCTACGCCCGTAGCCATCCGTGCCCGCCGTGAGCATGACGACGAAATGTAATGCACCCGCGGAGGGACCTTACAGAAGCATCCGAAACCCAAAAAGAACAGCGCAAATACTAGCTGAAAACGGCAGATGTGTCTTGCTGCAGCAGGCAGAGAGAGCCCCGTGATGATGCGCCGTAACACCGTCGACGTTGCTTCGGCGCAGCTGCTAAAAATTGACCTGACATCTCAAGGGGGTTGTTCGGTGCGTTGCGTTGCATTCGGAGTGCGCACGCCGCAAAGCCTCGTACGAACTCTCACCCTCACTCATCCTCGCCTCTCACATCGCACTCACAGCGAAGGCACACTACTGCAAGCTGCGCCCCTGAAGCTTACCTCACCTCAGGTCGGGCATCGCCAGAGATCAAGCTGAAGCCTGCCTTGCCTTGCCTTGCCTTGCCTCAACAACATGCAACACCAGGCTGCAGCTTTACAACTCACAGGCTACAGCAGGCCGTCAATTATCTTGACAGGGTGTCATCGTGACAGGGCTGTACGGACTTAAGGGAGAAAGACAGCCCTAGTGAATTAATAGCCAGAGGACACAGTCAGCCCTTCAAGGGTTTCGTTCGTCCCGTTGGGAAAATCGCATCTTGCATCAGCGAGACCAGGCTGAGGGAGATGAGAAGAGAAGGGGTAATACAGGGGAGGGGTGCCCTTGAACACCAACAAAATCGGGAATAACGAAGCGAGTGAACCAAAAGGCGAGAGCCCAGAGCTCAGAGGAGAGAGGAAAAAAAAAGAGGCAACCTGGCATTACGTGAAATTCCGACCCGCTTCTCTGTCGTTACGGGGTGAGAAAAGGAAATTGGATCTCCTCTCTTACAACCCCCGTACGGATACCAGGAGGCTGGCTGGCCTGGTTCGATGCGGTGTCGATGCGGCCCCGCCTCATCTCATGCATAGAAGCTCTCGTGGAAGTTTTCCACCGCCTCTTCCTCTCCACAGCCCACACAACAAGCCCAGGTTTCTCCAGCCAAGGTCCAACGAGGGCGGGGCACGAAATCTCCCAAAATTCTGGCGGTGTCTCCAAAAAAGCCCCAGTCAGCCATCCAGATTCCCAGCCCAGCCAGCCAGCCAGTCAGTCAGCCAGCCCGGGTCGCCTTCTCTCCCACTCCAGCCAGCCAGCAAGCCCAGTCAGCCCCCAAAGAACCGGTCCCCAGCCAGCGTGCCAGGGATTCGGGAAAGAAGCGGTGTCACTCGAGATGGGGTTTCTCTCTTCGACCTGTGACGATGTTGCCCCAAGCCGGGGTCAGAAAACCTGCGTGTGAAGTGGAGAGGAGACGACACTACACCGAAAACCTGACGCTTGGCGCTAGCAGAGGGAGAAAAATCGGTTTAATTTACATCAGAAAAGTCTGCTTCGTGACTAAAAGAGAGCTGCCGATATGCTTAATCTCAGCCTCGTCACATCGCGTCCTGCTGGCTTGGCTCCAACTACGTGCCGGGTCTCCGTACGGCGCAAACGGAAAAGGTCAAGCCGGGAAGATTCCAGAGAGTAGTCCTATCATCTCATCAAACCGCCAGATGGAAAGAGAATTATGTCCAATTTTGGTGCCGAGAGAGAGAGAGAGAGAGAGCCAGAGCCACGGAGTTGCTCTCCGTCAAAGCGTCCCTCTAATTAAGGGCCCCCTACCGTTCACAGACGTCATGCGAGGGGGGAACATCCTTGCGTCGCTCTCCTGCTCTGCTTTGCCGTCAGGTACCGAACCGGAGGTTACCGAGACGTCCGTACGGCGTTTCTGATTGTAGTAATCAATCTCTCCATCTTGTAACAGCCTGCCTATTCTCGGTGTGAGCCCGCGCGTCCTTTCACCGCTCTCCAGTCACACACCGCTGGACGAACCGCAAGCCCGCGCCAGACCGCGCGCGTGCCACTTTGCCCTTTTGCTCCCACTCTATGGGAGCCCCGTTGCGGATGAACCTTTCCTCGGGTTTCCGAGTCGCCGGAAATTATAATCGACATAGCTTTTCCAGCCCTGGACCCTGGATTGGGAGGGTTAAAGAACGCAAGGGGGGAACCTTGAAACCAAGACGTGACCCCGAAAAAAAACAAAGGTTTCCAATGACACGGCTCACCGAGAATTCCGTACGGAGGACGACATCACGAGTCCCACGGAGTCCTGCAGGTCCAGACCCCAGAAAAGAAGAGAAAAGAAAGAGGCTGAATGTGTCTGGGGGGCTCAGTGTCCCTTTCCTCCCCCTGCCGAGCAATAATCACACAAAAGAAAACATCAGACAGGTCAAATTCCAATGGTTCGGGTCAAAGAGTGTAACATCGTCGGGAAAGCCCTTGGACGATCTGCCGTGGGGCTGGGAACAGCGCATAGATGATAGTACACTACAAACAAGACAGCGTCAACAACAACAACAACAATGGCCTTGTCTTGTCTCGCCTCACCTCGCGTGCCGTGATGCCTCCCTTTTTCTCGCCGTTCCTGGCAGGTATTTTGCTTGTTTGATCTTGTTCCCAGGAATGCCAATGAGACAAGCATTGACCAACCATGTCTCTATGCCTGTGTTCTCTCTCTGCGTGTCTTGGGTTTTATGCCAACATCAAATGTCTGACTTCGCTTTCGTCCGTAAATTAATTGCTTTTCCCTT
Source organism: Colletotrichum brevisporum (assembly GCA_030770045.1). NCBI lineage: Eukaryota > Fungi > Ascomycota > Sordariomycetes > Glomerellales > Glomerellaceae > Colletotrichum > Colletotrichum brevisporum. The sequence goes on from JAUGSI010000002.1 coordinate 1,531,084, forward strand.
GCTCTCCTTTGCCCTCTCGTCTCTCGATACCAGATATGGAGTCGGCGCCTAGACAGAAAAGCTGAACACGGCGAGACATCTCCCCCCGACCATCCACCTATCCGTACGGATATTGTCCTCTCTAGCGCCAGGCTTTCTTCTTCCTCCCAACTTGCCAGCCCGGTCACGTTATCACAAAGTCAAGTGCGATTGATTGATTGACTGATCTCAGTGATCTGCCGTCCCTGGCCCACTAAGAGGATGTCTCAGACAGCACACAAGAAACCCACCCCCAGCGAGAATCATTCCCAATCCCAATGTATTGGTTCAGATATCGGCAAGTGGAAAAGAAAGCCCGGTCCATATTGTGGCTCAAATGCCCATGGCCATGGTAACAAACTCGCGGTCAAGAGAAACAAACCCCCTCCCAGCTGAAAACAGCATCACACGCGGCGACTATCAATAAGCTAGCTTGTTCGGCCGGGTGATCAGCGAAAGGACAAAACAGAAAATGTGGGGGGGGGGGATGTCGAGACGGTGAGACGGTGAGACGGTGAAGCGCATGCTGATCTGGGCAAGCCCCCGCCGTTTCAAATCTCACCGTCTCGAGTTCACGTCTTTCTTGTCTGCACGTTACTGTTAGTCCCCCCGTCCGTCGCCAGCCGACAGCAAACCAGCAGCTGCAATCCACCATTTTGACGCGGCCAGTGACTCACTCAAAATCTCCACCGTAAGGCCTCACCGTAAGGTAATGCGCGCATCATCGTCACATCAACAACACCAACAAGCTGGCTGGCAAAACCAACATCTCCTCCTCCTCCTCCTCCTCCCCCCATGCATGCTCCTGCTGCACTCGCATCCAGAAAATCCCCAACCCCGGCCTTCGTAATCGAAACACCCCCGGCGCGCCCAGCCTGCACGTCGTGGTCAGCTGGCCCTACGCAGCAAGGGGGCGTGGGCGATGGAAAAAGGACAGAAATGATGCCTCTTCTGCGTAGTGCATCCGTAATATCACTCACTATTACCCCCCATGTCCGTGAATCCCGCCGTTTGCCTATCGACCATGCCACGTTGTTGTTGCTGCTGCTTATGAGGGTCACCCGTATCCGTCTGCCCGGATTCCGCATGGCAGAGAAAAAAAGTCCGGTACCGATGCTGACGGGCTGGGACCATGCGCGAACTGCTGATTGCCTGGTCCGCCGCTGCCGCTGCCGCTGCTGATTGATGGGAAAGACGGAACGGCTGGGCTGATAACGGAAACCTGGTCGCTATCTGCAGACTGTAACACACCACCACCATCATCCATCCGTATGCCTGTCCATGAGGCACAGCGGACTGTGTATGGGAAAAGCAGGCAGAACCGTCTTACCGGAACCAAACAAACCCCGGCTCGGCAGCTCTCGAATTGGACGGCAGGGAACGACGCCCGGGTACCGTAACACCACCGCCGCTCTCTCTCTGACTGTGTCTCTCTCGATAACTGCCGTCGCAGCCTGGCTGGACGCTGCAGCCTACTAATGCCATGCTAACTCGACCATACCCGTATCTCCACGTACCGCGGTGGTGATGATGGCAGTGGTGGCTGAGCGCGAAGCAAACGCCCGAACAAGCCCTGCTGCTGGAGAAGAGAGAGAGGGGAAAGCTTCTTCATTCACAGGCGGTCTAAAACACACAAGGAAAGCTCGTAAAAAAAAAAAAAAAAAAAGCAGCGGCAGAGCCCAAATCACAGGCCGAACCCTGAACGGCCCGGCGTCTTCCTGATACCGCCCGACCTAACTGTGAGGCGCCGCCCCCCGACCCAGATCTTCGGATCCCTCTACAGCTGTCAAATCGCGCGATGATCACGCCGCCCGAGGCACCGAGGGAAGGCAGTGGTAGCACGCGCCGCCGGGCGACACGTCCCGTCCAGGGAAGGCCTCGGCTTGCGTTGGGCGCCCAGGTCAACGGCCTTGGGAGGCCATCTTGATCGCGCCGCGCATCTTCTCCGCACAACAGGCACACTAATAAAGCAAACAAGAGAGAGGCATCCAAAGGGAAGGGGAGGACGCCTCTTCGCGACAACTTCTCCTTCGGTGCAAGCTCGGATCGACCTCTTGAAGAATGGCACCGACTGTCCGGTGCAGACAAAGGAAAAGAGCCACCATCTTCCTCCCCCCCCATCTCCCGTCCTGATTATTTTAGGGGCCATTGGAACGGTGGCTTGTTAGCTGACTGCAGCGCGCGGGGGAGGGGAGCGGGGGTCCTGTCATCGCATCGTGTTGTTGATGGATGTTGCCGTCAGTGTCAGTGGGACGCGCGTGTGTTGTTGGTTGATTAATCTCCTCATCTTCTTGTTGGGCTTTTTCTAAAAGCTGCTGCCTCAGTTTCTGTGTTTCTCTTTACACGCCCCATCTTTACAACAACAACACCGTAAGCACTCAATAGAAGTCCCGTCGTCGTATCGCGGTGATGATATCGTTGCAAGTAAATTTGGACCACGCCCCTGTTGAAATGCTGCAACCAAAGCCACACTCGCTCAAGCTTAGCCAAAAGAGAGACTCCGCTTTCTGCTTACGCTGCGCCGCTTCTGATCTTGCGAGAGTCTCTCCGCCCATTTGCAAAACGGAACGGCAGGCAGATCAGACAATAACGTTCCACGGAGTCCCAGGACGACGGTAACAGGCGGAACGGGTTTTTTTTTTTTTTTTTTTACCATATGCCGCCGGACCTTTGTACAACGACATGTCATCAATGACGATGTTTTCCCCCCCCCTCGGGGCCTCTACTGCTGCTAAATACTGAGCTTCTGTTTAGCAGCTTCTTGTTTCAAATTGGATCGCGACGGGACCTTAATGCCAAGTTTGTCGTTCCTTCTGCGACGTTGAGACGGGATAGAGTTGATGGACAAAGAGTCCGGTCAACGCAAAAACGATAACGAGAATTGTTTAATCTTCTTCACTTTATTTTCGCTTTTTGTCTGCCCACCCACCCACCAAGCTGTCGGAAATTCTCCCCGTCGGAGGAAGGAAGAGGAGCAAAGCCTATGAGGATGAGAGGATGAGAGTGAGGGGTGGCGGAAGACACGGAGAGGCTCTGGCTTTCGGTCAGAAGCTTGATTGATGATCCGGGGCTGAGACACGTCCACGACACCACGACGACACGCGCGCACACACACACGAACCATGCGGGCGGAGCTGGAGCTGGAGCTGACTGGAGTTCCTCGCAATGCACCGGAAACCGAAATCGAATACTGCTGCCTTGCCTTGTAACGCCCGTATGCTGTGCGACACACACTCTCTCTCTTGCTTAGAGTCTCACTGCCCACTCCGTAAGCAACCACGTCGCACGTTGCTGACTTGGATGGGAGGTGCGGAGGCGGGAGAACCAGGGACAGGAACAGGAACAACTCATAGGGCTTGACGCTTGACGCTTGACGGTGGTGTGTCCGTAAGGCTTGGTTGTTTGCTTCGGCCATCTCCAACATTACGGCCGGCGACGCGGACGGAGGGACGGAGGACTGAGGATGACACACAAAGGTACATCTCCTCAATGTCCTCCCTCCTCCGCCTCCGCCGTCCGTTTTGTCTGCTGCAGACTGCTGATGACAATGATCCAAAAACCGTCGGCCGCCGCCCGCCCGCCCACCACCCTTAACCCCGAACCAACCCGCAAGTCTGTGATGACACATGGTTACGCTGCAGGAGTGATCCTCTTCCATGCAGCCTTATCCTCCATCTCGGAGCGGGCGGCGCTGCTGCTGGTTTTTGCAATTGCCAATTGCCATTTGCCAATGAGAACATGCATCATCGAGTTGTTGTCCGCCCCCCCAGCTGCTGTTGCGGCCCAGTCAGTCCCGTCTCGAGGAAGGGAAAACTATCCCCCCTGGTCTCTCCGTTCGAGCCAATCACCACCTCGACTTCGCGAAATCTCCCAACGCAGGGCACGTCAGCGAATGAGACGGGCCTTGCTTGTGTTGATCTGCTGTAAACTGGGGTCATCATCAATCATCATCAATCATCACAATCATCAACAGAAAAGAACTCCCCTCCCACCGGCGGCGGGCCACGTTGTTCGTGAACGCAAACACCCTACCCTGCCCCGCTCCCCCTCCCACTCCACCGGAAATGTCGCTTCGATGTTGCTTGCAGGAATATGGAGACAGAAAAAGACTTGGCTTTTTTCGTCTTCTTTTTTCCTCTCTGCTCTTCACCGACGAACCAACTCCATCTTTCCTGGGAACGCGTGCCGAGCGCACCGAAATCATAGTGTCCACACCCCTCTAGCCCCTCTCTTGCCAAGGCCCCTCAGGACGCAGAGAAACGTTCACAATGGCGGTCTGCCATATAGCAAGCTGCAAAGACCCTATGTCCTTGTCAAGGATGGGTTTTATTGTGATCAAAGACGAAAAAAAGTCCTGCTGGTGACTCATATTGAGTTGGTTCCAATGGAACCCTGGACTTTTCGAGCGCAGAGCCCGTCCGTCGGACAATTTCACCAGTCGTTTGTCCTGAACCTTAGTCTCCAGTCCGCAATAGAGAGGGCTGAGACGCGCGCGTAAAGCAATTTTGTCCATTTTACCCCCCTCGGTCCGTGGTCCTTGTTGGTTCGTACGTACGTTGGGTACTCCTACATCTCGAAGCTTGCAGATGGAACCGCAGAACTCATCATGTGAATGTGGTCCCTCAAGCGAGAGTCTTCAAGCGAGATGGGAAAACTCCACCGTAGCGGCCTCCAGTGCGACGCGGGGTCCCTCTATTTCTTGACCGCATTTCAAACCGACATTTTCGACATCCGTCAAATCTTTTTTTTTCCCAAAAACCCCAGACCTGTGAAATCATGTGGATACGATGAGGGTCAACACATGTCAAGTCCCCCCTGAGGCAAGGAAAACGTCTAGAAGGAGCGGAGCCCTTTCGGTCGTTGGACCTGGGACCCTCTTTGCCTCCCCCTCCCCTTCAAACTCCAGTCCTTTGAGAGCCTCATAATACCATCATCGCCGGGATATCGTTGTCGGGGTTGTCATACAATTCCAGCCTTTTCCAGGGGAAAAACTCAGGGTCAGGTAGAGAGGGGACCACGCGTTCCCCCTGCCTCTTCGGGCCTCGGCCACGGCGAATACATGAGACGAGACGGAAGATCAGACCAAAACGCTTTCTGCTGCGAATTTCTTTCTCTTTTCGCTTCCCCTCTGCCGAGAAGCGCGTCCATGCCATCCCGGAGGTTCCCACTCCAAGGGACCTGAGCCCATTACATCTCCAGTATTCTTCTTCCCGGGAGCCTCATCTTGCCGACTCGCCAACAACTGGGGAAGAAGCAGAATGGAAGGACTCATGGAAGCTTGTGGGCATCCGTGACCGCCCTGCCGGGTCGAAGCTGAACCACCGTCGTGAACATGATCTGATGTTTTCCTCCCCCTTGTCACCTAGGGTCGACGTCCCTATCAATTTCGGCGCCGCCGTTCGTTGACACGCCCCCCGAGGGCCCTGAAGCAGCAAACGGTGATGGTCTATCCGTATGTATACGTATACGGTAGGAACGCGAACCAAGGTAGCGGACGATCGTGCCTTGGCGACATGTGAAGCAGCCAGTCCCGGGCGGTGAGGAAGGCAACGAAAACGTGATGCTCCGTTTCGACCACGCGCAACTTGTGAGAGCTGGCTTACACACTCTCTCTCTCGTGATGACAAGCGGCCCGCGGCTTCCACGTCTCGCCATGCCACGCAACAAGGTTCGCTAGATTCACGACGCTCCCACGGGAGGAGCTTTTGCTGCGCCCGAGAGCTGCCACGGAGTTTGACGGACCGCCGAGCCGCGGCCGTAGTCTCGGCGCTGCTCTCGCAAGCGTGTTCTTGCTTAGCTCCCGGGGAAGAGGAGGGGAACCAATGCCGCCGGGGAGCATGATGAAAATTTCGGCCCTAAATATTTCGCGAACGCGGCGGCGCTACCTTCTCTGGCTTCCGCGAGAACAAACCAAATGTCGTCAATGGCTTCGCGGTGCCTGGCAGTAGAGAGCGCGCTACGAACACAATTTGCCACCGGAAAGGGGTAAGGTCGATCGCGTGTCACCGGCGTGGGCTCTGCGTGGAACGCTACCCGCAGAATGCCACTCGAAACCTACACACACACACGCACACACACACGCACATGGTGTAGTGTAGGTACGGGTAGCTCTCACACACACGCACGTATCGGCGAACCGCCAAACAGGCAGAGACAATCCCCCTCCCCCGAGATCGCGATCAGTTCACGCACAAAGGGGGCGAGGGGAGGCGGCTTCCCCAAGCGTACCACTTCGCTGGGAAAGACGAGGAAGGGGTGTGCGTGTGTATGTGGTGCGCAGCAAAGACAAGCCAAACGCCATTGTCGACAAACAAAACCGGCAAAAGCGGCCACGAGCCACGGGCTCCGGTCCGAAAAGCAAGAAAAATCGACATTCCGCCCTGCCTGCCTGTCGCCTTGATGGCATTTCTGGCTTTGTGGCATGCTCGGGGGGGGACCTGGGGGATCTGTTGACGCCGCGGCGTTTGTTTCGTTTCGTCCGTTCAAAGGGGGCCGCGTCTTTCTTTCGTCTGATAGATGCCAGCGCTACACGCGTCCTCGGCGGTATCACGTACGTTTGTTAGTAGAAGGACGCATACACCGTACATGGAACACGGTAGTAATAATAGCAACGCAAACGTAACGTAACGGTGCTCGGACTGCCTGTGGGAAAAATCTCCGACACGAGCAGTGACCGTGTCTCGGCTTCGCTCAGCAATCTATGCGCTTCTGTGCAGACGGACACGGCGGCGGCGTGACAGAAGACGACGACGACGACGACGACGACGCCGCCTCAGACCACGTCTCCGTTTCCAGTGTCGTACTCGTCCGCTCCGCCTCAGCAAACTCCGTAAAGTTCTTCCAATGTCCGTATCCCTGTTCCTTGTCTTGGCCTGCCAGACGCTCGTAATGTAGCAGTGAACTGCAGCGTAATAAAGATGTGGAATCTTTTTTTTCGAGAATTAGTCAGGAACCGGCGAACTCGGAACCGCAGCATCGCCCTCTCTCGCCTTGCCGGGATGAGGGATCTTGCATCCTAAAATGATGGCCTTTGCAAGTGGGAACTTGGGGGAGATTTCCAGGCAAGATGACAATGCCACACACTCCCAGTCCGGTTCCATCGAAATCGGGTCCTCGCGAACCTCGCTCTCGGAGCCCCAGCGTTACCGGCCAGCAGGTTGAGAGCTTGCAGGAGGTGGAGCCCGCGTCCGTTCGCCCAAACCCCCCCCCCCCCAGATATTATTATCCCCACGGCGTGTGGGAATACCTTCGTCATGAGGTCCCCACGACGGCAGGTCAGCTTATGTTGATCGTATTTCCAAGCCAGAAACCTGACCGTAAACCGGGGACCTCTGCTGGGACACACCGCACACCGATCCCGGTCAGGGTTCCATTGTCTCGTAAAATGGTCGGTCATCAACCACCACCACCGCCACTAGATACCACCACCGCATGAGCGAGGCACAGAGGTTTGGGGTTAGCCGTGCCAGCCGTGCCACGCTCCTCCTGCAGATGCAGCGTCGCATCGAAGGCGTCCCGTGACAGGTTCCAATGGGCCGGTACCAGCAAAAAAAGTTGGCGGTAGTGTGCCCAACCAGCCTCTCCGCCCCGTCCCATCTCGGTGAACCTTGGTTCTGAGACCGTTTCTCCCCGTGCCGTCCACCGTGATGGCCCGAGGGGAGGGGCGTGTGTGATGTTTCTCGTTCCTGTCCGTCCGTCTGCTTCCCTCTTCTCTTCCAGAATGGCAAAACTAGTACAGAGTAGTGTGATAGAACCCCCCCACAGCTAGGACGTAGCGCAAGTGCACGTCGTCGAACGAATAGCTCCAAAGTGCTTGCAGTCGCTAGCCGTAGAAGGTTTTGCCCGGGCTGTCATCGTCAGGAACAAAGAGTCCGTGCCGGCGCTTAGCTGCCGTCCCACGGCTCCGATCCAGGCTGCAGTCTGCGATCATCGAGACAAATGGACCTGGGTGTCTCGCGTCTCTTGTCCTCGCACCGCGCTCTAGCGTCACTATTGATTCAATCGTTCCAGCTAGGCGGAAAGCATCTTTCGAAACGGTGGCCGACTCGGGTTGATGGCTCCTCCTCTTCGGCCGAATGGCCCCTTCGCCGGCGCATCGTGGGCTACCTGGAACAGGTTGCCTTCTTGTTTTCCTGTCATCGGATATGGGCCTGTCTAAACTGACCCGGGAGAGCTGTCACTGCTACGGCAAGTTTCTGTCACATCTCGGCCAGAAAGCCAAACCCGCCCCCTCCCCTCTTGCGCGGGCTGCCGGTTTGGGTAATCCTGCAGCAAACTGTTGCCTTGGAAGGACCCCATGTTGCATCCTGGCAGGAGTATTGATGATCAACCGGGAAAAGTCGATGCAGGAGGGTCTGAGTATTGGTTCCGAAATGGTTGCACGACGCGACGCCGGGAAAGCCATCATCTGATCGATGACTCCATTGCGAACCCTGTTTCTGGCGCGGCCTTTTTCGCTTCGGACTCGGCACTTCGGTTGGCCTTCTTGGGGCTTGACGCCGCTCAGCCTGCCGGGCGAGGCATCGTCGTGACGCCGTCGCAGAGTGGCCGACGGTGACAAAAATGACATACATGGGTGGGAAACACGATCATCGTTCGTCTCCCCTCATCCCCAGCCGTGCCAACCATTCAGCTGCAGGTTGCGAGCCGGGGTTACGAGCTCGCCAATGTTTGGGAACATCAACCCAGGCTCATATCCCCCCTTCCCCTCATGACGGACATGTCAAACCATGTCCAGCAGATCGCGCTTCTCCAGTTATCTTGGCCCTTCAGTCCCTTGGACCACCGGGCTGTCACACCGCCTCGGGGTGAGGAGGTGAACGTGCAAGCAACGACTGAGACGAGGGCCAAGAGATTGGAAGACCGTGATTGATTTGTCTGTTGAATCCCGGTCGAGCCAATCGTTCGTCGATTGACATTGATGAACGAAAGACGGGGTCTGAGGAGGGTTCACCACGTATTACTCACGAATGGTGAACAGGAATTTGGCTGCTGCGCAGGCGAAACATTGGCACGTCTCAACGCTCATGGAATGCCTCTGATTGAACGTCTGTTCGTGCAACTGAAGTGACCAAGTTGCAAATTCTCAGAAAATCAAATGCCTTGGTTGCCGGCGAGCTCCGCTCTGAGACGGCGAAGCCATGACAGCTCCCGTGCATCTGCGCCTGATGACAATTCTCGTACCACGTTGACGACGTGCCTGCGACATGGCTGCCCGGGCGACGAGCATCACATCACGGGTAGCAAGGTGGCCTGAGTGGCTGGATTTGGATTGCATGATGCAGTCGCATCTCTGTAGCCTCGGTGGGAGGCATCCCTGCGCGGCTTGCAGCCCTACAAGCTGCAACAAACAGCGCCGGAGGGATAGAGATGGAGAGGCAATTCCAGTTCCTCCGTCTCCGTGTTGTCGTTATCCGTATCAGTAATTTGTGAGGTGAAATCAATATCGATGCAGCGATCTGAAGAGGGAAACGCCCCCATGCGCCACTGATGCAGGTCCAGCTGCTTCGGCCAGGCTGTGCGACCTTTGGCGTTTCTAGGTCTATGTCGTGTACCTCCGGCGAGAGGTATGCAGGCCTATCTGAGACACGGCTGCGTTTTCGGTGAAGCTCACTACCGTAAAGGGCTTCACGCTTCCAATATTGCGCGTGAAGCGAGCGTGGGGCGACGTGTCACGGCAGTAGTGAAGGAATCTACGGTATCAGTATCGTACGGAGTACAGAGTACTCTGTGATGTATTACCCATGGCTATCCGTGTCTGTATGCAGGTATATCGTCATGGGGGCTGCGCGTCGCACACACAGCCTTCTTCTTGCAGCTTGCTGATGGTGGCATGGAAGAGATGAAAGTGACTCAAAGGCCTGACGACAACGACGACGATGAAGGCGATCATGGTGCTATCCGTGGGAGTACACAGCAGTTTCGCCTCGGAAACCTGCATCATCGTCTGAGTGACCGTCGCACCCATCTCATGAGTCTCAGACAGCTCGCGTTTGTTCGACGCCTCTGAGAGCCCCATCGCTTCGCTTCGCTTCGCATCGCGAGGGCCGCACCTCGTGACCGTGTTCACTAATTCCTGCTGTTTCTGTTAGCCATCTACGGTACATACTCCCATAGTACGGACTTGGTGAGCGCCAAGGTAGCCTCGGCAGCCTCGGCCTCGTATGTGCGCGAGAGAGGCAATGCTCGTTGAAGAGCCAATGAGGGACTGGATACACCTGGCCATAAAGAGACATCTGAAACAATCTTCTCTTTCTCGCTCCGCAGTGACACGAGTGCGACGCAAGCCGCGCCCCCTTGGCCCTCGGGGAGGATGACAAAGTGTGCTGACCACTACGGATGCCAGTGACCAGTGACAGAGACCGCTTGAACTTGAGCTTGAGAGTCTTGTCCTTGGCCTTGACTCTTGACCGCCGAGAGCAGAGCAAAGCAAAGCAACCCGCAGCGCACCGCAGTGCAGAGTCCGCCCCGCGTCCGCGCCTGCGTCCGCTAGGGCGGCCAGTCACCGTATCTCCCACGTGGTCGACAGGGGGCTGACGAGCGACGACCACCCCTGACGATCACACCTCCAACAGGGGAGGGGGGCTGAACGGGCGACTACGGCGCCCGAGCTTCGAAATCAGCAAGTTGGGATGGGCGATGCGTCGCGATGCTGGTTGCTGATTGCTGAGCCGGTGTTGTTTTAGTAATTAGTCCTCCCAATAGTCGTTCTTGACCGCTACTGCAGGTACGGTGGTGGCAAACGGTATCGTCGATTTTGTCCAATTCTCTCGTGCCGCATAGCAGGCTGTAGCCGTCGGCCGCCTTCGCTTCCCGAGACGGTCCCCCTTTGCCCCTTGAAGGTGATTTCAATCTCTCGCGGCGGCCGCAGCAAGGGATCCTACGGCGGGCCTCGCGGGCGAAGGTCCCTAAATCGTACTGACGACACGATTCCCCTCTACCCCATACCATCCCGCCGCAATCGTGATATTTATGACGCACCGTATCCTGATGTCGCACGGAGTAGTGCCCTTTTCTGAGAGGCGACAAGTCGAGAATAGGCAACCCGGGAGAATACAAAACGCTTCCATTTTAGGCAAAACCATGTACACTGTAGCCCCGGCCGCAGTACCCTTGCGTGGGGGACTCCTGAGACGATGTTGCCTGCAGCAGAGTGCCCGCACGTCCCGTCAGAACGGTAGGGTAGACTTCAAGACTCTTGGACGGAGGTCACTTGGCTACGTCCGGGTGAAAACGGTTTGATCAGACCAACATCTGCGACGCCCGCCCACCGGCCGACCGGCTAGGTAGGGGGAAACAGTAAACGGTCCATCGGCCAGACGGCGGCAGGGGCAGATCTGATGCCCATGTCTGCTTGCCCGGACTTGCGTTATCGACTGCGTCAATGGCTCGATAGTTGGGTGCCTTGCTCATCCTGAACGACGATCATTCACACCCTCTTCGAACTTGCAGTAGACCGGTACAGAGTGCATGGCGGCAGACGGTCATGCGCCCAACAGACCGGGGATGCGGTTCGCGGAGGATCTGCTGTGCCTTGCCAGCACTGCGATTCCAATCAATTGTAAACCGTCAGCTTAGCGGGGTAACGGTAAAGATCACCATCTTATCGAAATCCTCCTGCAAAGGTGCCTGCGAGGCGGCATTTGAGGCTGTATTCTTATCAGATTACCTACCTGTCTTGGTCGTCGCCTTGTGACATTGGAGTTCTGGTCCAGTGTGCCTTGCCTTGCCCTCAGTTCCTTGCCCTCCGTTAGCGCAAGCGACCTTCGGACGGCGTCGCCCAGGTCGACTTGCTTGAATCATGAAAGGTTTAATGGCCGCTCTGCCGTCCGCGCTCGCTAGTAAGGGCGTCAGAGGCACTCGTCGAATCGTCCGACTGTCCGTCTGTGCCCTCCCCGGCCGGCCTAACGGGAGCTTGCCGCCCTTCTGTCTATTGACGAAGCCATTGGCCCATCGCGATCGGCCAAAGCATTTTGCAGTTGAACTTTCGTTATCGTAATCCCAAGACGCCATCGTCAGAAAGGGTGGTGTGCATACGCGCAGCCTGGGAACTATTTGATGGCCAACACCCCTGGTGTGGTTCAGGTACGGAGGTTTCTCGAGCAACCTGCAGCTTGGTACTTTGCTCAAATGTATCTTTTTTGTTGTAAATAGGATTAGCCTTCCGTTGCGTGTTCGGCAAGGTTGGCGTCAGCGTCCCATCTTGGACCTGGCGGTGTGTAGCATCCCTGGCCGAGGGCATCCGATTCGGGAGTCCGTGATGTCCAGACTCATGATGGACCTTCCGGTGAGAACGGCAGAGGCCAAAGCTGTTTGTCGTCGACCCTGACGGACACGGGCGACTGTTGAGACAGCCGATGTGCGTGTGATGGCATATGTCATTCAGTCACTACGAGAGTATCCCTGATCGTTTTCGGGCCCGGCGGCTTCGGGGACTGCTTTGACGGTTGAACTGCTGAGAAATGCAACGTTGGCTGACGATTACTACACGAGCACCTCGGTCCCGGCTTCGTGTGCTATGGTTAGACCTGCTCAGGTCAGGGCCGCCCCTGAATCGTGATCGTAATCGTAAGAGAAGAAGAGCCTCATCGTCGATGTCGTTCTGGCGAGATAGTTTCTCGATCACTAGTTTACGCCAAGTGCACACCGCGACAGTTAAGAAGAGGGGTCGATAAAAACAGATATTCAGCGTTGGCGCAGGCGCCAGTTGATGTCCAATGATCCCAATAGAGCGGGAGGTTCGTGGATCTACCATAGTAGCGCGGCCTTGGCAGAGGCTTCCAAACTAACACGCAACGTCGTAAGCTCCATTAGCCACGGTTCATGAGGCTGGGCTCTCGTCAGCCAATCAGTCCGCATACCATTGAGGTCGTTTCACTTGTCGCCGGCCTAACCAAGCATCTTCGACCGTGCGCTCGTTGACAACTGTTGCCCATGGCTCTCCAGGATCGACTCCTCGGCACCATGCCGTTGGCAGAGCGCTGAGGGCCCGGGACTTTCCTGGCGGAAAAGACGGCGCTGGCTCGCACTGCCATCCGCCGTCCTGGGCACCGGAGGGTCTCTCGAGTCGGCACGGGCGGCGTGCTGAACAGTCCGGTGGCCAATCCCGGGATCTCCATGTCCTTCCCCAGCGCTACTCCAATGCTTGGCCAGTCTTCAACCCTGGGCACACGTGTCCTCGTTATGAGTCTTCAGTCAGCTTGCTCGAAGTTGCGGGCGTGAAGTGGGGCCCTCTCGAAACAACTACAGCAACCAAGAATAATCGCCTATACTTGCTGTGGTAGCTGGTGTATCTCCAGATCTCGATCTTTCGCTGCTTAGGAGGTATCTCGTGATCGTTGCGTGTCCATCCAGGCGTGGCGTAGCTGGCCCAGACACACGAAACAATAGCCGGGCAGGCTATCATCCAAGACTGCCGCTCCACCTGAACGATGCATCCCAACCATTGACAGAAGTGTCAAAATCCAACTCTAGCGGTCTGTCATCGTGTCATCGCGTATCCATGCCACCCTTCTAGGGCCCAGCATGACAAGGTGACAGCATCTCGTGTTATCACCGGATCATATCGGACGTTTAGAACTTCTGCCTTGCATGTAGCTGACTTGCGCATCTCACACAGCCTCCTCATCTGCGCCAGGGTTGGGCATCTGGGTTGATGAGATCCAGTTCTCCATGCTGGCTTGACCGGCCAGCTGCTTGGGGTTGGCCGCGTTGCTCGAGGAGGCAAGTCTCAGACCTTGGCGTTTCTTGACAACGAGGCACAGCACGCGGCCGTAGATGGCGAACCCCTCATACGAAACATCCATGGCCATCTTCTTCTTGTCGTCTTCGTCGTGATCGACATCGTCACCGGACCCAGCGGCTGGTTTCCTGAGACGCTTGGACGGGCGGGGGGCATCGTCGTCCGAGTCAATCTCGATTGCCGAAATCTCACCGCCGGCCTCGTCGTCCGAAGGCATCTCGTAATCGTCGTCGTTGTGACGAGATACCCCGCGCTGCCTCTTGGATCGTCGGGGCCGAGCCGTTTCATCCACGGCGGGGATACGGGAAAGACCAGCGGTGTCCTCCTCGGAGTCACTCTCCCGCCGAATGTGCGCTGCTGAGTCGGCGCCCTCGGGCTCCAGATCCAAGTCGATTGGGGTGTCATTTGTTTCGTTTATGAGCTTGTTGGAGTTGGACTGCAACCTGCCAGGCGCCTTGTCGCGGAAGTGCTTGTGCTTAGTGAGCAGCGAGTGGCGGGTTGACGTCTCGGTCAAGAACATGGAGACCTCAAACTCATCTGGTCATGCGTTGTTCAGTCAACCCGTGTTCACCCCAAGAGAAAACGGTCCAGACCAGCAGGCCGGTTGCAACCAGGGGGTGGTTGCAGCCGGAGGTGACAGCAAGGAGGGAGGGCTACGAAACAGACGACAAACCTTGAACGACGACATCCTTGATGGTTTTCTTTTTTGAGCTCTTTTTCTTGGCTCTTTCGCGCTCTTTCTCTTCACGAAGTTTCGGCAACACCAACGGACGGACGCTCTCAATGACCTTGGGTAGGATGGGGTTCCTTGGGTTCAGCAACCAGCTCTGTGCCAAGGCGGGGTTGTCGAGATAGATGCGGCACTCAAGCACCGAGTACTTGGTGATCCTGAGATATCGGCGTAAAGGCGCCATGATAGGATCTGGAGCAGTCGAGTCGAGTTAATTCGAGGTCGGGTCCTTGCTCGACGGCGTTACACTGCGACGTCGCAAGGAGAGTTCACAAGACAATGAGTCGCGTGTGCTTGATGCTACAATGTCGGAGGTCGAGCAACAAGAGGGCGAGGGCGAGAGCGGTGTGAGAGACAAATTCGGTGAGGTTTGCAATTGATGAAAATGAGGAAAGACCTAGACGGAGGTGGTCAGGTGAGAAAGGTAGTTACCGTCGGGTCGCTCTTTCCCACACGTCTTCTAGGTGACGCTGAAGATGTGTGACGTGGGAAAGACCCGCCGTGCCGGAGGGAAGTACCGCCCCCAGTGTCGTCAGCCTACGGTTGCAGTGGAGGAAGGGACAGGTACATGCATTTTTCGGCAGATACATCTGCGCTTGGCGGGCAACTTGGCGGCTCTCATCCACATTACAGCGTACCTAGGTAGGCGGCAAGTACCTAAACGCCCCAATCTCTACAGCAAGGTACATTGTGCCCTGAGGCAGGCATTGGGTGGGTCCACTTTATTTTCCGCGTCCTCCACGTCCAGTGTCGTGAACTTCTTGCGGCGTCGGAGCTTGACAGTGACAGCTAAAGTGCCAACCCATTGAGGCTCCATTGACTTTGTCACGCACCCCCGTTCGCGGTGATGCTTACGAGGAGATCATGTCGAAGTCATGGGCATCGACGCTGAGGTTGCCCAAGTCCACCTTCCCGTAAGCCAAGCATGCGACTCTGACCTTCTCCGGCCCGCCCTCCGCTCCGGCCTCAGCTGACACCCGGCCCCCCCGATCCAGACCGCGCCCGTTACCGCAGTTCCGCGCCGACTACCTGCGCCGCTCCGCCGACGACTTCTACAAGTGGCAGGCTGCCAATGACTCCCGCCCGGGCTTCACTCTGCACGATGGCCCGCCCTACGCGAACGGCAGCTTGCATGTCGGACATGCCCTGAACAAGGTCCTGAAGGACATGATATCGAGAGTCAAGGTCCAGCAAGGTTAGACGCTTGCCTCTCCGTGGTTACGTTGCTTGAAGGACTGGTTCTGACTATGACTCTGGCAGGATACCGCGTGCGCTACCGACCGGGTTGGGATTGCCATGGTCTACCCATCGAACTGAAGGCGGTCGGCACGTCTGCTGGCAAGGACATGAGCGCCGTCGACATTCGCAAGGCTGCCAGGGAGCTCGCCTCGTCGACCGTGCTGCAGCAGATGGAGGGTTTCCGGTCTTACGGTGTCATGGCTGATTGGGACGCTCGCTGGACGACCATGGACCGGGACTTCGAGATCCGCCAGCTGCGTCTGTTCCAGCAAATGGTCCGCCGAGGCCTCATCTACCGCAAGAACAAGCCCGTCTACTGGTCGCCCTCGTCGCGAACCGCCCTTGCCGAGGCCGAGCTCGAGTACAACGAGAACCACGTCTCGACCGCAGCATATGTCAGGTATCCGATCATCGGCGGGCCGTCTCTGAACGGCTTCTCCGGCCAACTCTACGCAATCATCTGGACCACTACCCCTTGGACACTCCCGGCTAACAGAGCCATCGCCATCCACGACGACCTCGAGTACGCTGTCATCGGTGTGAACGGAAGCGCTTACTTGACCGCTGTCACTCGCCTCGACGCAGTCAAGGCTCTGTTCACCGACGTCGAACCGGAAATCATCGTGCCATCCATCAAGGGCTCTGAGCTAAGGGGATTAAAGTACAAGAACAGGCTTCAAGGATCGCAATCGGCCCCTCAACCCATCATCCACGCAGACTTTGTATCAGCCGACTCCGGAACCGGTCTCGTTCACATCGCCCCCGGCCATGGTTTCGAAGACTACGAGGCTTGCGCAGAGCTCGGCATCGAGGCCTTCGCGCCGATCGATGACGAGGGCCACTTCACCAGCGAGGCTTTCCCCGACGCGCCCGAGAAGCTGACCCAGTCCTCGTCGATCCTGAAGGGCGGCAGCAAGGCCGTCCTGGCCCTCATCGAAGACGACGTCCTGCAGGCCGCCAAGTACAAGCACAAGTACCCCTATGACTGGCGGACGAAGCAGCCCGTCGTCATGAGGTCCACGGCCCAGTGGTTCGCCGACGTGGACAGCATCAAGGACGACGCCATCAACGCGCTGAAGGACGTCAAGTTCGTGCCCGCCTCCGGACGGAACCGCCTCGAGAGCTTCGTCGTCGGCCGGAGCGAGTGGTGCATCTCCCGCCAGCGCGCCTGGGGAGTGCCCATTCCCGCCCTGTACGACGCCAACGGAGACGCGGTCGTGACGGCGGAGTCGGTCGACCACATAATCTCGGTCATCCAGCAGCGCGGCATCGATGCCTGGTTCTCTGACGCCCCCGACGAGCCCGCCTGGGTCGCGCCCTCTCTCCAGGGTACCTACCGCCGCGGCACCGACACCATGGACGTCTGGTTCGACAGCGGAAGCAGCTGGACTCAGAGCAACGGCCAGGCGGACGTCTATCTCGAGGGCTCTGATCAGCACCGCGGCTGGTTCCAGTCGAGTCTGCTGTCCTACGTCGCAGCCCAAAGAGCGGAAACCGGAGAGGGCTCTACCGAGCAGCCCGAGTCCCCCTTCAAGACCCTCATCACCCACGGCTTCACCCTCGACCAAGCCGGAAAGAAGATGTCCAAGTCCATCGGCAACACCATCACGCCCGAGCAGATCATGGACGGCACCCTGCTGCCCCCCATCAAGGTGAGAGGCAAGGCCAAGGTCCCCGGCGCCGGCCCCACGTACGAGGCCCTCGGCCCGGACGCCCTCCGCCTCTGGGCCGCCAGCTCCGAGTACACCCGAGACGTCGCCATCGGCCAGAACGTCCTCAAGTCGGTCCACACCGTCCTGGTCCGGTACCGCACCATCATCAAGATGCTGCTCGGCTCGATGCACGAGTCCGCCCGCGCGGCGCCGACGACGGCTCTGGACCACATGGCCCTCGTCCAGCTGAGGGACGTCATGGAGGAGGTGCAGAAGGCCTTCGCCGCGCACGAGTTCTACAAGGCCTTCAGCGCCCTGAACCGCTGGGTCGCCAACGACCTGTCGGCGTTCTACCTCGAGGCCATGAAGGACCGCCTGTACTGCGGCGACGGCGGAGGCGTGCTCGAGCCCATCTTCCTGGGCTTCCTCCGGATGCTGTCGCCCATGACCCCTCTCCTGGTCGAGGAGGCCTGGGACCACCGTCCGGAGTGGATGAAGGCTGATAGGTACGCGTTTCCTACCCTGCTTTCTTCCAGTAACCAAACCACTGACTATCACAGCTCCATCCCCCACCCCCTCCACGCCCTCTACAACTCTCCCCTCCACACCCTCGCCCCCCACCCCATCGGCGAGACCTCCTTCCGCAACGACACCCCCCTCCTCATGTCGATCCACAGCGCCGTCAAGTCGTGCCTCGAGCGGGGCCGCCTAGCCAAGGTCCTCGGCTCCTCGCTCCAGTCCTCCGTCATCATCACCACCGCCGACGAGACCGCGTCCGGCGTCTTGCAAAAGTACGCCCACGAGCTCGACGCCATGTTCGTCGTCTCCTCTGTCGAGGTCAACGCCGACGTGCCCGCCGAGAGCGAGTGGCGGTACGAGGGCGCCTTCGAGGTCAACGGCGGCGGCGCCAGGGGGACCGTCACGGTGCTGCCTCCCAGGGAGCACAAGTGCCCCCGGTGCTGGAGGTACGTCGCGCCCCAGGAGGACGCGCTGTGCGGACGCTGCGAGGATGCCGTCTCGCACCTGTAAGAATATCGTAGAAAAAAGAAAGATGTGATAGATGTAAAATAGTAAAATGGCTTTGGAAGAATCGAAAAAGGATACCCCCCTAGCATCGTCAGTGACGCTGACCGTTCATATCCCTTTGACCGTTTTCTATTCGTTCCGCTGTAGGACAGGCAAGCGGTCGCACCACTGAACTCGTAATAAGTATTCCTCCACATCCGTATGAAGGGTCGTGTCTCATACGCGCTTGACGCCAGAGTTACTCGTCGAGCGCAGACGCTCCGCGGCAAACGTACCCGCACGCAACAAAGCGCGTGACGAGAAAAGAGAGAAGAAAAAGGGAGATCTCATTCGTCACCCCCTCCTCTAGTATCCAACACACCCTCCAGCCATAACAACGTAGCCAGGCGTCCCTAAGTTAAGGGATATATAGGCTTATTATCGTCTTTTATTATTATCCTTATTGTCCGTCGTTGTATTGTATTATTGTCCGTCATTTCGTCCGTCGTCTATCATATAGTAGATGGGAGACAATCCAAGAACTAAGCCATATATGGGGGTGTTGGATAATAGAAGAGGGAGTGACGAATATGATCTCCTAAGAAAAAAGCATCAGGCTCCCTGCTTCGCCCACGCGAGGAAACTGGTGCCAGGAATGGGGAGGCGCCAGCCCTAGCGGCTAAGGATCGTGTTACCCCAAAAAACCTGACTTGGATATTTATAACCGACGAATCGCCCACGTCTCGAGGTTTCGATCAGGCTGTCGTCGTTCCAGCTGACGGGGCTTGCGGAGCGGTGGCGTCGTCGACCAAGACGAGATCAGGCTCTGCAAATGAAAACGAAGTCCTGTACCCGGGAAGCCCAAACAGCCGGGCAACTTTCTATTCCCAGAGGCACGGAATGAACGTAGAAACAGGTATATAAATCATGCGAGCTCACGATGCCCCGCGGCACCGCTGCCAAATACCCTCTCCACCAGAAACGGCTATCTCGCGACAATGCGCCGGCTCTTCGGCCAGCCCCTTACCGGCTGGCGTCTCCCTGCCATCGTCCTGGCAGCATCGATATGGCTCTTGACCATAATACTCTGGGTTCTCCTAGCAGTCGTGGTCGTCCGGACGTCATCGGGCCCCCGCGACCAGGGTCTATCGGCGATATTTGATGGCGACTGCGGCTCGGCCAAGACCCTCCTCGACGCGCTGCGGCTCGCCATCAGCGTCACCTCAAGCCTAGTCCTCTTGTCTTCAAACTACTTCATGCAGTTGATCGTTGCCCCCTCGCGGGAGGACGTCGACGCCGCGCACTGCCTGTCGCAGTGGATTGATGTCGGTGTCCCGTCTACGCGCAACCTGCGTTTCGTCTCGAACCGGCGCCGCGTCATGTGGCTTTTCCTAGCCCTGAGCTCGCTGCCGTTCCATCTCTTGTTCAACGCCTCCGTGTTCGGGGTGAATGTCATGCAGCAATGGGTGACGGTCCTCGCGGCCGAGTCCTTCATGTCCGGAGAGGGGTATTACCTTCCCGGCATCGGACTCGGTCCGCCGCCGGAAGGCGAGTCATCTCTCGACTTCAATTTACTCAACATGTCCATACCAAGCAACGTAGAGTACATTGAGTCGAACGCACAATCATGGGAGCGGCTCACCGGTCGCGAGTGCCTTCAAAAATACGCCTACCCGACGAGGGTGCACGACAGGAGGCACCTACTGGCGGTGATATCAACCGGAGAGAACGACGGCGTTGGCTGGAAGACGACACAAAAGCTGCAAGCTTGGAGACAAAAATTGTACAACAGCACCGAAATCAGTAGCAGCATCTGGTATGCGGGATTCTGCGGGCTTTACAAGGCTTGGGCGCCTTCTGGCATGGCTTTGGGCGTGAGCCTGGAGATGGAGAGCCGCAATGGGAACAACACCAGTGTCTCGGTCTATTCGGACCGCGGCTATGTCCAGACGTTTGAGCAGGAGCTGGGGTACCAGTGGACCGACAACCTGGTCGACGACAAGGACAACTGGATCATCGACTGGCACGTCAGGGCCCGGCCCAGCGGCGCAACGTTGCTGAACGAGACGCTGACGGTCGAGTATTGCCTATCCGAGCGGGTGAACCGCGTCTGCAGGGTTCGCGTCAACAAGATCATCTTCCTGACGGTCTGCATCATCGCCCTGGGGAAGAGCTACCTGTGCGTCACAGTCCTGCACCACATTTGGCGGACGCAGCCGCTGGCGACCATCGGGGACGCGGTTGACTCCTTCATCCGACGGCCGGACCCTACCACCAGAGGGATGTGTACCTTTGGCCAGCGGGACTTCTCGAGGACGATCGGATGGAAGGCGCGGAGGGAGCGTGCGAGAGGATGGACTGCTGGTCCGCGGCGCTGGGAGACGAGGCGTAAACGTTGGAGCGATGCGGTCCGCGTCTCAGACTGGCTCGCGGCCTACTCAATCGGCATGGCGGGCTTCGTCTTGGGAGCTTTGTGTCTGGGATCGTTCATTGGAGGATCGTCAGTATAACCTCTCCCCGCATCTCTTCGATATCTGATCCGCTCATGCTCCGAGTACAGGGGAGGGTGGCAAGCCGCAATCTCCGGGGGCACCTTCGGACAGGACCCCAACAACCCGGCCTTCTACATGAAGTACCCGTCCAAATTACTCCAAGAAATCATTGCCGAGAACGCTGCGGACTCTGTCGGGGCCTTCCTTCTCGTAAATACGCCTCAGCTCGGAATATCCATCACGATCCTCGCCCTGAACGTCATATACACGCGCCTGTTCATGGCCAGGGAGTGGGCTTCGTACAGCCAGCATCCCAAATCGCTCCGCGTCAGCATCCCAAGAGGCCGGCAGAAGTCGAACTACGTCCTACAGGTACCTCTTCCGTACGCCGTCGGCATACAGGTCATCGGGGTGCTCGCCCACTGGCTGTGCGCCAACGCCGTTTACGTCACGTTCAGCGAGTGTAAGTCTGTAATGCCGAGACACTTCTATCGCTGACACAATCACGTTAGCTCACGAGCAGATCAAATTTTCAGAACTTGCCCATCGGCCTGAGGGCTCTTACATGAAATACACGAACATACTCCTCTCGTTCAAGGCGGCCGTCGCAGCCATGGTCGTCTTCCTCGTGATGCTTCTGATCCCCATCGTTGCGGCATGTTTTCGGCTCCCAGAAGACTCCGTGCTGGTGGGAAGCTGCTCAGCAGCGATATCGGCGGCCTGCCACGCTCTCCAGCCGTCTTCCCAGACGAAGGGCGCGTCGATTACGCCTCGTGCAGAGCCGGTGCCAGATTGGAACTTGCCCGGGACCGAGTCATACCATCTTGGGCGGCTCGGCTACGAGACCCTCCCGGATGCTGATGCCGCAGATGGCGAAGAAATGGTGGATTGGAGAGCCCGAATGGCCGAGGGGGGGCTGAAGTGGGGAGTCGTGACCGGGAAAGCTCTGCCGGCGACGCGTTACGACGAGTCTGCAGATGATCTGCTCATGGTCGAGCACTTGTCGTTTGGAACGGCGGAAAATGCTGTGCGAAGAGTCAGAGACGGAGCATTTTATGCCGGCGTAACGGAATACGAAGACTGACCAGGACGTCTTTGGTTTGATCAAAAAGATGGCTCTTTAGAGGTATTTGAAGCATTTCGTCCAGCAGGACAGCATGTGGGGGACCATACGCGGTTGTATTTCGGTTCTGTGTGTGTAAGTAGAAAGAAGCAGGAGTTCTGGCAGGAGAGGGAAGGCGAAGGAAGTCTAGAAGGCCGGAGAGAAAGGCACGTGATATGTGTTCTTCCACAGTAGGTACCTATGCGTAATTAGTAGTTGCATCATGACCGACGTACACCGTCTCACAATGGAATACAGGAATGTACATGTAATAAGTAAAGATATCATGGCCGATATCACTTCAAAATGTAGCGACGTACATCCACACAAACGAGACAAGTTCAGAGCAGTGAAAGGTCCGCCACGGCATTTTTAATCATGAAGAATCGCTGTTGTAAATTGACAGCTACAAATTACCCAACTCCTATCCCGGGGTTGCCCGCTAAATCATTCTTTTGCTCTTCCCAAGTCATCCATGGCCCGCTCACTTCTTCTGCAGGGGCTGGCCCATGCCGCCGTACGTGACCATCTTGGTGACCTGGTACTCCGAGATGCCGTACAGCGAGCCCTCCCTGCCGAAGCCCGACTCCTTGACGCCGCCAAAGGGCGCGGCGGGGTCCGAGATCAGGCCGGTGTTGACGCCGACCATGCCGACCTCGAGGTGCTCGGCGACGCGGTGCACGCGCTGGACGTCGCGCGAGAAGAAGTAGCCCGCGAGGCCGACGTTGGTCGCGTTGGCGAGGCGGACGACCTCCTCCTCCGTCTCGAACGAGAACAGGCCCGCGACGGGGCCGAACGTCTCCTCCTCGGCCATGGCCATGTCCTTGGTCATGCCCGTGATGACGGTCGGCTCGTAGAAGTTGGAGCCGAGGCCGGACAGCTTGCTGCCGCCGACGACGACCTTGCCGCCCTTCTTCTCGGCGTCGCGGATGTGGGCCTCGACCTTGTCGATGGCGCGGTCGTGGATCAGGGGCCCGTGGGTGATGTTCTGGTCGAAGCCGTTGCCGACCTTGAACTCCCTGACCTTGGCCGCGAACTTCTCGGCGAACTCGTCGTAGATACCGCTCTGGATGTAGATGCGGTTGGCGCAGACACACGTCTGGCCCGAGGAGCGGAACTTGGAAGCAATGGCACCTGCCACGGCAGCGTCGACGTCGGCGTCATCGAAGACGATGAAGGGAGCGTTGCCGCCCAGCTCGAGGGAGAGCTTCTTCAGGGTGCCGGAGCACTGCTTCATGAGTAGCTTGCCGACGTTGGTGGAGCCGGTAAAGGAGATCTTCTTGACGGTGGGCGAGGTGGTGAGGGCCTCGCCGACCTCAGGGGTGTTGTCGAGGGAGGTGACGACGTTGATGACACCCGCAGGGATGCCAGCGCGGTGGGCCAGCTCGGCGAGGGCAAGAGAGGTGAAGGGGGTCTCGCCGGGAGCTTTGCAGACGACTGTGCAGCCCGTGGCGAGGGCAGGGCCGATCTTTCGGGTGATCATGGCCGCGGGGAAGTTCCACCTGAGATGAGGGTCAGTATTGTTACGTTGCTTCAGGGTAAGGGGTTCGGCAGGCATACGGAGTGATGAGACCGCAGACGCCGACCGGCTCTTTGATGGTCCACACGCGGTTGCCGGGAACGGAAGAAGGAATGGTGTCTCCATAGATGCGGGGAGCCTCCTCGCTGAACCACTCGAGGAAGTTGGCGGCATAGGTGACCTCGCCCTTGGCATCGGCGACGGGCTTGCCGTTCTCCCAGGTGATCAGGGTGGTAAGGTCCTCGGTGTTCTCCACCATGAGGTCGTACCAGCGACGCAGCAGCTTGGAGCGCTCACGGCCGGTCTTTTGGCGGAAGGTCTCGAAGGCGGTGGAGGCGGCGGCAATGGCGGCGTCCGTGTCGGCCTTGGTGAACTCGGGACATGTTCCGATTGTCTTTCCGGTGGCCGGGTCTGATCGGGAATTAGCATCCGCAGGATACGAAGAATAAAGTGCCCGTACCGGTTACTTCAAAGGTCTTGCCAGACTTGGCCTTGATCCATTCGCCGTTGACGTAGCACACGTCCTGCTTCAGAAGGGACGGATCTCTAAGCTGAGATTGTGTCAGAAAAGTCAACCATAGATACTGAGGGGATCTCATCAGATGCCTACCTTAGGAACCATTGTTGAGGCTGCTCGGAGGGCGAAGGGGATGTAAGGTGTCCGAATAGATCGCAATGGGCTCCTGGCGACGAATCTCGACGCCGGGGCAAATGCTTTTTGTAATGCGATGGGCATGGTGGAGAGACGAGTTGGGATGAATGACGACAGAAGAAGCCTTACTGTTAGCTTGTCGATGCTGGAGCTTGCGGAGTTGATGCGGGGAGAGTCTGTGTGGGAGGGTTCCCTTGAGTCGAGAGGTGCTTAGACACTTCTGATTGACGGAACAGACTTTAGCAAGGACAATGGGGGTATATGATGTGTTTGTGACAAGAATTGTAACAGTCGCGCTTCTCAATGGGAATTATCGTGAGAGTTGAATGTTGAAGCGACAACGGAGAGCTGCGGTGCTGAAGAATACCAGTGACGTTCGATGACGTCCCCCCACTACAACCGGCCCGGTTGAGCAGACCGGCAACTATGAGATAAGACTGCGCTAACATGCTGATAGTGATGCTCGCTTTCCGGGCGGCATACAGGCGAGGACACTAACAGATACGCGCTCATGTCCATTACTCGGCGGCGGCCCACCTCCCCGCGACCCGGCAACCTCACAGTTCACGGTGCTGCAGATGTTCACTATCGCAACCTCGACAGGTGTTCCCTGAAGGCTCCACTCAAGCTCCTACCTCACTTTATCGCCTTTTCATCTCACCCACCTTCTCTCAAACTCACACTCTCATATTCTCAGTGAGTGAGACTACGTTATACACTGAATATGAGGCCGTTGATGCTCGTACTCATGATGGTTTCTCCAGGCTCTGTGGATTGTATGGGTATGAGCCGGAGATTTTATCGCGACAATGTAATATGATGCGATGAACCATTCGGCCCATTTCACAAGACACGGCTTGAGACAGACAACAAATGAGACGCTCTCATGACCTTGTGCAGCCTCTCAACCTCGGATCAACCTCTCAGCGGCCAACGTCTGTGATCAACACCATGCCACCATCCACGAAATCCCTTGGCCTACCCGCCCCCGGAGAAATACCCCAGGCATCCTCACAGGCCAAGCTCGTCGAGGCCCTTCGTATTGCCGGCACTCCGTTGATCTACCCCCGTTTCTGATACCCCGACCGACCTGCATGCCGTCATGCCCGAACCCACCAATGTGCCCTCCTCAGCTTGCCTCTTCTGCGGCACCCTGACATCAAAAGGCCTCCCTCCCCCGCGCGAGACCGTGAAGCGTGCGACGCAGTTTGCCGTCATGCGGGGAAGCTTATTGCTACCTCTTGTCGTCCGTTAGTCACTCGCTTCAGTTGCGTCTCGCAGCCAGCATGTCGGGTCGTGAGGCTATAAGTTCCGCCGTCTCGGCCGTGAGCGACGAGCTCTGGTGTCTCTTCACCGCCTTCATGCCGTCCCTCAACATGATTCCCGGGCCCCGAACGTTACTGTCCGCAGCGGCCTTAGCGCCGGCCGTCTCCGGCGTCAACCCCGTCCCCGGCCCCGAGAGCGCGAGCGCCGTCTTTGAGGCCTTTGTGAGCTACTCGCTCGAGTTTGTCTTCTTTCCAGACTTTGCAGGTGAGTGGCCGCCCGTAATGGCCGATATTGGTTCGCTGTACTAAGCCCATGCCGGCTAGGAAACGAATCCTCGCCAAACAAGTTCTCGAACAATCTCCTGGTGAACCTGGGCGACCTCCAGGGCGTCCGGCCGTACATTCGGGTGGGGGGCAACACCCAAGACTACGCCCTCTACGACGAGTCCCTCCCGTACGCGGTGAACGGCACCTACGACTTCGACAGGTCCGAGGACTACCCGACCACCATCGACATCGGGCCGTCCTTCTTCGAGTCGTACCGCACGTTCCCGAACACCAAGTTCACCCACGGCTTCAACCTCGGCCTGGGCGCCAACCGCTCCGAGGGGTGGGAGACCCTGAAGGCCACCGTGCCCCTGGCCTGCAGAGCCATCGGCAAGGACAACCTCGACGTGTGGGAGTACGGCAACGAGCCGGACCTCTTCTCCACCTCGGCCCAGGGGCCCGTCCGCCCCTCCTCGTGGAGCGAGTCCATCTACGTCGACCAGTGGCTCGAGGGGACCCGCGAGATCGCCTCCGTCCTGGCCGAGGCGTGCCCGGACTTCCCGCCGGCCGTCTTCATGGCGCCCTCGAACGCGGGCACGGGCAACCGGCTCCGCGCCCCGGCGCAGTGGGCCGCGGGCCTCAACGCCGACGGCAACGTCGCCGTCTTCTCCAGCCACAACTACATCAGCGGCGCCGAGAGCCCCGGCGTCACCCTCCAGGGCACGCTGATGAACCACACCCGCACCGTGCAGTCGGTGGCCGCCCACGAGCGCGAGTACGCCGAGATCGCCTCCCGCTTCGCCGACGTCCCGCCGCAGATCCTCGGGGAGCACAACTCGCTCTACAACCAGGGCAAGCCGGGGCTCTCCAACTCCTTCGGCGCCGCCCTGTGGGGCGTCGACTTCAACCTGTACGCGGCGACCGTCGGCGTCAGGCGTATTCACATGCACATGGGAACGGACTATAGGGTATGTGTTCCTGCTCTCCCCGAGACTGACCCTGGCTGACGTGTGACAGTACGCAAGCTGGCAGCCCGTGACCACGGACACGACGCCCATCGGGACCAAGGCGCCGTACTACGGCAACATTGCCATCGCCGCCTTCCTCACCCCGGGGCTCTCCCCAGACCCCGTATCCGTCGCCCACGTCCCGCTCTCCGAGGACGCCGAGCGCTCGTCCGCCTACGCCGCCTTCCAGTCCGGCGCCCTCGCCCGCCTGCTCGTGCTCAACCTGCACGCGCACAACTCCACCCTCGGCGGCCACGGCACCAGCCCCGACCCGGACGCCCCCGAGCGCCCGACGTTCCGGTACGTCTTCGAGGTGCCCTGGCGGGACGGCGGGGCCAAGGTGCAGCGGCTCAGGGCGAACGGCAGCGACGCTGTCTCGGGCATCACGTGGGACGGCTGGAGCTACAACCACGAGCTGGACGAGGGGAAGCCCGTCAGGCTCGACAACGTGACGGTGGGCGAGACCGTGGAGGTCAAGGACGGGAGGGTCGAGGTGGAGGTTGCGGCGAGCGAGGCGGTCGTCCTTAGTCCTACGAGGTTGTGCAAGCGGTGGCTCTGACATGGCGGGCCGGAAGAGGCGGTGTGTTCAAAGGTCCGCGGGAACATTCCTCGCCTTGGGCGCTGGCGAAGTGCGCCTCGTCTCCGTGATCATGAGATCCGAGGGCAGGAAGTCTGCCTTGCGCGAGTGTCCTGTGCTAGATGAACTAGATGCAGCAGACGAAAGCAACGGGGCTCCCATACGTGACAACCAGCCTTCGGGCCTCCATCATCTCCATGGTCGCTCATATGCTCGAGGCACATATCCCAGCTCAACGTCAGGCGCGTCAGGCGCGCCAGCCCCCGGCCGCTAAGACGGTAGCTTAGATGACCACATTCAGACAAACTCCGATATCGTGTATGGCTGAGGACTCTGAAGAATCTCGAAGCTAGCCAGCGTCAGCCACATTCGGCCACCCCCAGCAAAGGTTCTGCTGTTGAGTAACAAAGATATCGGGTTGATGGGAAATAAAACCCTAGTAATGAGTGATGGGCTTAATGAACCGGGAACTTGAAGTTTCTCCAGAATATTCGCGTTACCATCCTCATCTCATCAGGCTGCCAGATCGTGGTTCCATCGTTGATATTCCAACCACCGGTCTTCGAGCCGCTGGGGTAAGCCTTATACAAAGTCCTGGGAACCATTCCACGGCCGGAAAAGGCATCGGCGGTTTGCTAGATTTGAGCTTGTTTGGGGGTTTAGTCCGCGGGGAGAGATCTAGATACACAGCCTCCACAAGCGCCCCGGGAGCTAACAAAGATGGCCTCGGATTTCTCTCAGCTTCGGCATTTTCCGCCTGTCAAGGACTCAACTGCAAGACCGAAATGATGCTGAAGATGGCCGACGACGATGTTGATGATGTTGATATAAAGCGGCGGTCAGATCCATCGGAAGTACAATGCTCGACCCCATAAGACTCAGGATACTCACTCAACACAGCAAGCCTGTTCTCACACACAAGCCACCAACATGAAGTCCATCATCGCTCTCGCACTGGCCGCTCTCGCCGCCAGTCGCCCCGTCGCCCAGAGCCAGGAGGAAGCAAGAGCCGGTATGTCTCATCTCCGCAGTCGCTGCTTCTCACCAACAGCCCTAACATCTAAGCAGTTGACCCCCTCGCCAACGGCTACTGGTCCTGCACCATCCCCACGACCGCCGTGTTCACCAAGGTGCAGTCGGTCGTCAACACCTGCGGCTCCGGGGCCAGGCCCCAGTACTGGGTGGTCAATCCCAGCGACGGCCTCCTCTCGTGCCGCCCACCACCCCAGGGCTCAAGTAATCCCCCCTCTCCTCTTCTTCTTGCCACATCTGGACGACGGGGTCTAATGCGCCAGCAGACTACGTCTTCACCCAAGTCCGCCTGGCCGGCACCTGCGACCTCACCGGCAACGCGCACCAGTACACCCTGCGCGACCCCAAGAAAGTCACCGAGTCGTGCTCCCAGCCGCCGCCGCAGAGCGGCCTCGCCGTCGCCAGCGTGCGGTCCGTCAGGGGCGTCTGCAACACCATCAACACCGACGCGCCGTACTACCGGCTGGCCACCCCGGCCGCCGGCGGCGAGTACTGCTCCTACCCCAGGGACGCGTGGACGTACTACGGCGTGCGGAACGTCAGGACCTGCAACATCATCAACACCGACGCACCGCTGTACAAGGTGGTCAAGATCGCCCCCGGGGCGCCGTCGTGCAAAATCCCGCCCGGGTGGAGCTTCAGCGCCAGGAGCGACGTCACGACCTGCGACGTCCGCGGCGCGAGGAAGCCGCTGTACACTCTGAAGCGGTGAGAGGTCGACGGCTTGGTGGGGGGTTTGATGTGGTGTTTGCTGCGTCCATGGATGGAGTTGCCGGTCTTCTATTTGTATGGTGTTTCTTTGCTTTACTCTGTTTCTGACGCAGGGGACGTAGTGAATCGGCTTCCTCTGTTTCGAAATAACCTACTATAGTCTTTCAGGGGGAGTCATGTGCAATTCAAAAGGCCACTATTATCTAGTTCCTGAAGCTGGGAAAGTCCTGAATTCCCAACTACATAAGGGCAATACAAAAACAGCACTGTCATCCGTACCGCGCTACTGATCTCTCATATGGGGTAAATCAAGTCCGAGTGTCTTTGGCGGTCAAAAGGGATGCCAACGAGTTTCAACCGTCATGATCCCACCAACACCCAAACCCATCATCACCCCAAAGAACCACTGAACCCAAACCGGCCGTCCCCCGTCATCTTCTTTGTCCGGCGACCGTTACGTATATACCTGTATACTCTCTGGGTCTCAATCAGGAACAAGGAATAGTAGTTTGAATGTGAAGAAAACTAGAGCAAATGCGATATGCGCACAAGGGAGCAGCATGGGGATGATGACGATAACGTTGATGTTGTTGTCCGGCACAACAGTCATAGTCCCAGCAGACCCTGGCTGGTGAACTCTCTCGCGCAGCAAAGGACTTGCTCTTTATACTCCCCAACCTGCACAAGAGCTAACATACGAATATAACTCTTAACAGCTGCGTATTCCCACCCAGCACCATATAATAACACCACGCACGCGCATCTACCCTTACTGCAACTCAAGTGGTAAAGGTCTGGGCAGAGACCACCCCGCCAAATCAGTCTCTTCAGCGGAATCCTCATGCTGAAAGGGGTATATAACATCCCTTAGTGCCACACAGACTCTTCCCTCAAGCATCACACTCTGAGAAGGTGGTGAGAATAAGCAGTAGCAAAGGCATGAATACGGCAGCGACGCCGGACAGTGCGCGTGGCGGACGACGTGCCAGCACGTCAAAGGATGACGGACGACGCGCGAGGTCAGAGGCGGAACGGCGGATACACTCCCGATCTCCTACTCCTCTTGTCTTTGTTTGTTTCGCAGACTTGGTACTGAGGTCTCTGTCCAAGGCTCCACTGGCGAATGATCTGGCAAATGGTTTGGCCGCTTGGTGTCGCGCCTTTGTTCAGTCCTTGAACACTCGTTGAGGTATTTAAAGTGTTGTTGGATATACATCTTGGAATACGTTTGATCCTAACAGTTCAGTCTCGTAGTGGGGTAAACAACAACTTGGTTGGCTTCTGGACCAGTCTTGTGGAGGTGGCCCAGAAGGCGAATCTGCTCATGTGCTGGAGACCTTCCGCCCAACGACAAGAAAGAATGGCTTTTCTAGCAAGGCACCTCTCAATCTTGTAAGCATCAAGCTATATGAGGGCCACCACATATCCATCATCCAAAGTGGCATCAAGAGTCTTCATATCAGACCTGATCCGAACATCACCTTTCACACCCATCACCCACAAAGTCCAAGACCATGTTTGAAATATTGTCATGTTTGCAGACCATCATCCGCATAATATACATGAGAGCCTCGACGCCCCTCAAGTCTTGTTAGGTCCATTCGTGGCCCCCCGGCCCACTCGACGGGTATGGGATCGGAAACAGCCAGTATCCCCACCTCCTCTCATCATAGTAAATAAGGAAAAATAAATAAAAAAGATGTAAAGGTACGTAGTAGTCCATTTTAAGAAAGGAGAAAAAAAGCATCGCCGGCGCCTCCCTCTAAATCATCACACACACAGCCTACTGCCTCAGCGGCAGCTTCCGATCAAGCGTGTGGAACGCCATCGTCCTCGGCGTGTACGGCACGACCCGGGGGCTCGCGGGGCCCTTCATCATGTCCCCCATCTCCCACTCCCTCCCCTCCTTGGGGTCGACCGGCGAGCTGCCCGAGTCGGACCCGTTGCCGCCCTCCTCGTCTTCATCATCGACCTTGTCCCCCTGGTTCGGCAGGCACACGTACACGGCGACGCCGAGGCTGACCACAAACAGGAACAGCATGTACACCGTCACGGCAAAGGTGCCCTTGGCCAGCTGGCACGACTTCTCCGCCCGGAAGGGCTTCCCGAGCGTGCACGACTTGGCCACGTACCAGGCGACGCTGCTCGGGTGCCGCGGGTCGGCGTGATCGGGCCCCATCTGCCCGTACACACTGACGGTGTACATGGCCACCATGCAGACGTTGATGACCGCGGCCAGCAGCGGGAACCAGAACTTCATGATGAAGGCGACGAGCTTGGCGAGGAGGAGGAAG
Organism: Colletotrichum brevisporum; assembly: GCA_030770045.1. Classification (NCBI taxonomy): domain Eukaryota; kingdom Fungi; phylum Ascomycota; class Sordariomycetes; order Glomerellales; family Glomerellaceae; genus Colletotrichum; species Colletotrichum brevisporum. The sequence continues at coordinate 1,562,387 of JAUGSI010000002.1, forward strand.
AGCGTGACGACGGAGAGGGCGACGTTGAAGTCGGTCAGTCTTTCGGGGTGTGTTAGCTGCTGCTGTTGAATAGGGGATGTGGTGGGTGGGAACTTACGTCCTCGACCATACGAAGGGGACAGTGGGTAGCGGCTCGTAGTTGGCGTACGCATACAGAATCATCTTGGGATTCGAGTTGAAGCCGTAGGCGTGGCCGACCTCCCACAGCTTGGACCGGTAGAGGTCGGGCTGGGCGATGCCGAAGAGGACGAGCAGCGGGATGAGGCCCGCCAGCTCGAGCGGGAAGAGCGTCCACATCCATGGCCTGAGGAGCCATTTCCTGTGCAAGATCTTGTAGGCCATTTTTTTCGGGGTGGTTTTGGCGTGTAGGGATTATCGCCGGTGAAATAAATAAATAAAAAGGGTGGTTGATTCCACCGAGACGTCGGCTTTTCGGTTTGGGTCACCCCGGTCGAGATGGTATAGATGTATAGTTCGTCTCTTCTTCGTACGAAGCTTGTCCTACACCCTCTGCCTCTTTTTCTCTTCTTTCAACCTCCCCCGGATGGCAGTTTGAGGGGGGGCGCTGCTATTCTTGTCCCCAGCCTTGAGGCGCAGTCGTCGCCGAAGCAGAGATGAGGGGAGAGGGGGATTTCACATCGGTCAAGTACCAGCACTCGACCACGGAAATCGCAATGCTGTTGTTCAGATAACACCCGGTCTCGATTTCGTCCCTCGCCCGTTCGTTTTCTCGTGTCTGGTCGTCCCGTCCGGAATTCGCGAATCGTCAAAAGAGGGGGAATCAAAAGGGAAAACAGAGAACAAGACCTCCGGGCCTGGTCAGGGTGGGCAGGGCGGGCAGTTTAAGGGCCATTCCCTCTCGGTCCCTCTCTGACTTGCAGATTGTCCACTCACCTGTCCGGCGCTACACGGCTTGACTGCACACCTCCGCGCGCCCCCAACAGAGCCCGGCCACTCACCGGTGAGAGACAGAAGGAGGGAGGGGGCGAGCAATCAAGGCTGGCGGGTGCGGTGGCCGGGTCAGCTTACAGCTACTTCTAGGGTCGCGGCATTGGACGGTTGCTGCATGTGCCGTGGCCGACAATCACAGCGGCGGTGCCCAATGAGCAGCGGAGGTGACGAGAGCTGCTAAGCGCCGGCCTGCGAAGGGACCGGCGATTGGTCGGCCCCCGGACAGATCAGCCAATGGGGGCGGCGAAGCGCCATGTGCGCACAATACCCGCCCGTCCATGGTGACAGGGGAGGGATCAACGGGATCATGGAAGGGTGGCATTGGCATTGGGCGGCATGGCAGGATGGCTGGGGGCCCTTCTTTTTGCCTGTTGGTTGTTGGTGGTTGGTGGCAAACACCAGCAGCAACGCCGAAGGAGCTGCTCTGTGTGGCCCGAGGAGACCAAGGTGAGTTGAGCTTTTCGTGCCATGCTGGTGCGATGCGACCGAAGACGCACCAGGAATCCAGGGATCACTGGACCCGATCACAGGCCTGCATGCACGGTGATGGCCGCCGCGAACTCCAATGTGGCCTGGAGTGGAGAGAAATCAACGTGATGGTGGTGATTTTCCCCCATTCGAGCTTCGAGGTCGGCGCTTGCTCAGACCCGTCTCGCGATATGTGGTCCTGGTCCATACTCATAGTCCGCGAAAGCGGGGGGCCGGACGGGTTCACGACCCTGACCTCGCCTGCCAGCGAGCCGGAATGCTGCCGACGGACGGGAACAACGTCCGGGCCGGATGGACGCGAGCGTCTGCGTGGCTGGAAGACGAAGACCCGACTTCTCGACGGACACTTGCACACCGACGATCGCACCCAGCCTCGCTGGCTGTCTGTCACCTGTCTCGCTGTCAACCTGTCAACGGGGACACGAGTCTAGCTAGCGGCGACCGAGCCCGGTGATCCTTTCGCAGACGGACGCGCTACCGGGAATCCCACGCTGACGGGCTGAGGCGAGCGACGATCCGATCGGCCGGCAATAAGCAAATGCTGATCGACCCCAGATATTTATAGAGGGGCTGCGGTGAGGTATGGACGAGTTCCACGAGAATGACAACCCGAATCCCACCCCAATGAGCTTGACCAGAACGACGCGCTGCCACCCCGGCTGAAATGCAAATGCATGTGCTCGCTCTGCCTTGCTTGAGTATCATCGGGCCATGTATTCTTGGTAAACCTAGATGCAGTCCGCTTGACGGACGACTCCATCGGACGAAATATCTGGTTGGTCCAAGTCGGATGACAGCGACGGCTCTCGACAACGACTTGAACCGGCCGGCAGTAAACCTCCGCAAGACGCCGCATGCCTCGTACAGCCAGAATCACCAAGCCTGCGCTCAGTTCAGCCGTCCGTCTCCAGCCATGACCAGTCAAGATGGAGGTATCTGTCTACTTTGCGCCCCCTCGGACAGCGCCTCGAGCCCGGAGCCCGAAATGAGATTCCCACGCAGAGAGGGAGGACTGGGACGAGACAAGAGCCCTCGCGATCGCGAAGCTAGTTGTATGAATGAACAGAGAGGAATGTTGTGCGTCTCGGAGTCTGTTGACGAGCTCCGGGAAAGAATGACGGGCCATTTGGACCGTCTCCCCTCCCACTGCCCCTGGGAGATGGAGAGGAAAGCCGTTCTGTTGGTGGGCCAGATAGGGCTGACTATCTGCACCTCGATCGCAGCAACCAGACCAGCAGTATCGGTGGCACTGACCATCGCTCGGCCAAAGCATTGATACTACTAGGTGTGTATTTGATGTCCCACGCGGCCGGTCAAGCAAGTGTGCGTGTTATGATGCACCACGGCTTGCCAAGTGCTGAGCGAGGACACATGTCGGCCTTGACGACGGATGCTCGTGGCATTTGGATATCAGATTCAGAGCAACGTTGGAGAAGGGATAGAGCACAGTCTGTATTTCCTGTGCAAAAACGGCAAACAGCTCGCCCACCTGCTCGCTTTCGTTTCCTCTCGGTTTCTCGCTTGGAGCAAATAGGTGGAGTACAGACGGCGGGTGAGGCATGTGAGACGGTTGAGCCGCTCCTCTTCCTCCACCCCATCAAACATTCCTCTGGCGAGGAGATTTCGTGAGCAAACCGAGGGGGAGGGGGTGGTGGGGGGGCGCCGGCAGTGCAGTGCAGCGCGGTGCGAATCGTGTCTAGTCTCATCAGGGTTAAATGTGCGAAGGTTGCTTTCGTGTGGCACACATATTCGCGGGACGATATCGCCGTCGAAGAATGTATTCCATCCCTCCCCTCGAGAGTGACACTTGACAGACAAGCACACGTCGGGGTGTCTTGGCCTTGTCTTGCATCGAAGTGTCTTCTTGTCTTATCTCGTGTTTGATGCCGTTGCTGTTGCTGTTGCTGATGCTGCTCTCGCGTCTCTCCGGCTCCGAAGTGAGACTTTGGGGCTGTCTGAGGTTGACGTTACCCTTGCGCTACCTCGACACTTGCCTCGGTGGCTATGCTTTGCAACCGCATGTCGGTCGCTCTTTGAGGGCATCGGATTGTGCGGTCTCTCCAAGTCCTTCCCCTTCCTCGTCGTGGCTTTCCCCTCTCTTGACCTCCTCGAAAAGCAGCCCCCAAACCAGGTCTCGGCGGGGAGCATGCAACCGTAGAAAAAGAGGCGTGTTTGAGAGGCGGGCAGCGCCGGGCATCCGCGGGTTCAGGTCCTGCGGACGGGTGACACGAGGCCAGGACGGTGACCTGGGAGGACCTGAAAAGGTGTGGAAGAGGTAGTTAGCGGCGTCCAGAGGTCGGGATGGATGGGGTCGGGCTTGCGTGGTCACTGCCGGCCGGCCATTCCGCCCGAGGCCGACTGCCCCGCGGCATTGGAAGCTCCAAAGCAGCGCGTGGAGTCGTCGTCGTCCCCAAAGCCACCAGATGGACGGTGATAAGATCGTCTGCAGCCTCTCGGGCGCCAACCCCCCCTTCAGCCTCATCTCTTCCCTCGCTCGAACTTGCCGAAAGGACCATCGATCGTCAAGAAAAAGCCATGAAGAAGACACGGCACGGCATGTTATCGTTTCCCTGCCGGCACTGCTCTGTCCTAGTGGAGCGCAGCACAACATTGTGGATGTGTGTGAGGGCGGCGGGCTGGCGCTGGAGAACCGATGATCACGGCTGCATGCGACGAGACAAGTTCAATGGTGGTGGTAGTAGTAGGGTCCGTCCGGGTCGTGGTTGCCTGCTGTATCTGCTGCCCGGGCGGCGGTCCTTCCAGCAGAGCAGGTGCGGCGTTGGGATTGATACGCCCCCTAGGTACCTACCCAACTACCTTAGTGTCCGTCGAGGAAGGAACTACAGAAGGGGTGGGACGACCTAGAAAGAAAGAACAGGCAGGTTCGGAGTACGGCGATACTTTTTTTGGGTAGGCACCTGCCTCTGCTCGAGTTCCTAGGTACCTACACACACAAGGCCCTCGAGGTAGCGTAGCCGTGCCGGAATGGGGACCAATGAAACCAGGGCTGTCGATGGGCGGGAGCAGCTGGCAGGTGACGATCATCGATCGGCGATGGCTCGGGGCGGGGCCGACCGCGGTCCAGACCGCGCCAGTTCGAGACGGACCAGGGGATCAGCAGGGGATCCCATGCCTAGCGCGTGTCTTGGCGACACACTGGGGGAGGTACGTATACCAGCACCTATCCCAATTTGGGGGGGTCGCGAGAAGTGGGAATTGGGAAACCGCTTGGCTTTTTTCCCCATCTGCAGGACTGCAGGAAAGACTGGCACCTATCTACTAAAGGTCCCAATCACCAAATTTGCATTCTGCGTTTGCAGATGCGTCTGACTGTACACTGAGACCGTATGGCTGGCTAGCTGTGTGCGTCTGTGTCTCTCTCTGTCTGTCCCTCCGGCCGTTGCCTCTAACTTCATCTAATCGAGATTCGGTTGGGTTCGTGGAATGTGCTGAACCAAAGCTCGTACACACACACACGACACGACACTCCTTCTCCTGTTGCCTTTTCTCTTGAAGAAGACATTTTGTGACGTATGGCTGTCTCTCCCGTCGTGGTCCGTGATAGCTACATAGTATCCGTGGTCGGTATGGTATTACATGATATGTACGTTACCTGAGGCATCCTGCTTGGCATCGGGACGCCTTGTTATCACGGCCTCAGTTCGAATGTTTGGTCCGCGAGGATCCATTGGTCCACGTCTGCTTCACCTCGCCCGATACCTACCTGGACTCTTGATGCTTGATGCTGCATCGAGATGAGTTGACAAACTGGAAAAGTCCCCTAAGCTTGGCACGGTCCCAACAGAACCCCCGAACGGCACTCGAACATGCAGTCGCGGGAGCGCGCCGAGGCGAGGACAGCCTGCCGCGGTTGTTGCTTTTCTTTTCCTTTTTCCCTCTGCCACTGTCGCTGTCACTGCCTTCCCGTTTCGTCTCCGGGATGACTCTCAACGGAGGTTCGCCCCGTACGTGATGCATTCCAGGAATAAGGTATTCGTAGTTGAGACATCCTGCGGAGGGGGGGAGGAACGGACGCGAGAGCGATAGATACACCCGAGGATCGCCAACCGTTGCATGCAAAAAGGAAAGAAGAAAACACACACCCTAGAGTCAACATCGATGCTACGAGGTTAGTGCTGCCATTATAATTAGGTGGATGAGACGTGTACGCAAGTACGAGAGCCGGCACGCCGCATCCACATGCTCCGGCTCAACCTCCCGCTGCCCTTGGTTTGAAAAGCTTTCGCGGTGACATGCATCACCGTCGACCTCTTGTCAGTGTCTCAAGAGGCTTAAAAACCACCTCTGACTGTGTGCGTGCGTATGTCGGTGTAACGTGCCCTCGCGCCCGTAGGAAGGGGGAGCGGTCGTCCGTCCAATGTGCGAGTGTGAGATGAGATATTCTCAATGTCGCGGGTCACTGTCTGCAGGAAATTCGCCTCATCCCTCCATCGCCTTAACCGATCCAGGAAGCGATTATCAGGACTTACCTACACATACACACACACACCAAAGGGACACAGTCGATCCCGCGGGCGTGCTATGTGCACTGTCTTGGGGGTGGTGGAGCAGTTTGGCAGGAACCGCACCGAACCGACAAGCCCATCCCGTCCCCTGGTCGAATCGTCCGTTCCCTCCCTCCCACATGCCGGGAGAAGCTTGTTGATGAAAGGCTTCCCTTTCCATTCCCCACGTTTTTGGAAAAAGACGATGGGTGTGCGTGTGTTGTGGATGTAGTACCAAGAGATCTATTCTGCTCTGTTTGGCCCCCCCCCCTTCGATGTAAGGGTTCGCCTCTCGATTTTCTTCGGGTCTTTTGTAACAGCCGTGTCGCACACGCACGCCTCGAGTAGAAAGGCCTCCTAGGACGAAGACGGCGGTTGGTGGGCGGAAGGCTTGGATTCCGTCTCGCGGTGGTGGGTGTGCTCGTTGCCGAGCGCATCGAGCGCGCGACGCATGAAGCCTTTTGATGAGCTGGGGGCATATCTTGGCCGCTACAGAAAGACCCGCGTGCTGGGTTGATTACCGTATACCCACCATGATTATGGAATCAAGATGATGGGGAAGCATGGAAGAAGTGTCAGCACGGCAAGTGTTCCTAACCTAGGTAGGTATTAGTACTAATGTACTTTGGTTATCTTCCCGACTTTCCACCAAGCCACAAACGACGGACGCCACGCATGACCAGCAGCAGACGGAACTACCTACGTAGATGCCGTGAGGAGGCCGTCGGCTCCCACCCTATTGATCGTAAACTTAGTCTTCCGTCTGGATTCTTTTCCTCTCTTACGGCTCCTTTACGGCCCTCCCTGTTCACGATGCATCTGCCATGGAAGCAACAACTACCTGCCTACCTATCCGCGCGGCATTCATCGAGTGCCGTCATTCGCCCGGACTCAAGTCCACGGTCCAATAGAGCGGACGAGACGGACGAACCATGGCTGACAAAAGTGGGGGTCCGACGAGGCTAGCATCGTACAGGGATCTCCCAGCTTATGCGCAGACCTGACAGGGCAGCGCGGCAAGATACCACCCCCAGTACTAGTACTACCTAGTACTACCTACCTTAGGTACCTATCACGATATACGGATCAGCTGGGTCTAAGAAGTTTTGAAGCTACTTGGTGACAGAATCAACGACCACTCATCTCGTCACAGGAGTGTAGAGTAAGAGACAGCATACGCAGGCGACGCATGCCTGCGGTGTATCAGTCTCTTTCTATGCGTACCTACACTACGTGACTACCTACGATGCTAGAAGGGGCCACCTCGGCTTGTCTCTCCCCGTTGCATCGTGCAGACGCATAGAGGCAGGCCGCAGCAGCTGGGGGAGCTGGAAAACAAAAAGCTGGGCAAGCTTCTCTTCTCGTCTGACATCTGGAGACAAAGCGCCCTTGCTGGGCGTCCGCGACGCCGAGAGATCCAGACCCGGGTCCAAAATACCACGCCCGGCCATCCGTGGACCGTGGGGCACCTGTGCCTTCTTCCTCCGCCCCCGGTCCCAGTCCCAGTCTCATCCCGGTCTAGCACCGACCAGACAGGGCAGCGCCCCCTTCGAGGTACTGTGCGCCCTACGACCAGCCGTCGGGACGCTGGACTCGCGTCTTTTGTGATTCTTCTTCTTCTTATTTTCTCCCGCCTGTCATACACGCTCGATGACGATGCGCACGCATGTCGTCGAGCTAATTACTCGTGATGAGGGTCGCCGTCATTCTTCGTGGGTGATGTTTCCGTCACCGCGTATGGCTGCTATAAGCTAAGGTACCTTGGTACGTTCTGCCGCGGCAGTGCCGTGAGGCCGAGGTATCTGGGTGCCTACGGATACACTTCCCAGGTACTTTGTACATTGTCTCGACGTTCCGGAGCCCTGCCTTACGGATCTTCATGTGGAGAGGATAGCTAAGTACTTACTCCGTACCTAGGCTGGAAATGGACGATGAATAAGGTAACGAAAATGGGGGGATAACGAGAGGAAAACAGGGACGAAAAAGAAAAGAAAGCAAACAAGGTGACCAACGTGGTGCAAGGGAAGCCGGCACCGGCACCGGGCAGCAGCAGGCGCGCGCGGGAGGAATTGAGCGGGAGATCTATTACTAGCTGGTAATCGACTGCCTCGTGGTAGGTACTTATGGAATCAACCTACCTACTGCCGACAGTGGGTGTCAAGTGTGTAGGTACTGTCAAAACTTGCTTGTACATAGGTAGCAAAGGTGGTGGTGGTGGTGGTGGTGGATGTGTGGTTCATCATTGCTTTATGTGACGTTCCGCACCGCTTCGCTTCGCTTCGCTTCGCCTCGCTCCTATCCCATCGCATTCAGAAACCTGGAACTTCTTTCCATGTGGTCCGGCTCGTAGTCCCGTACATAGTAGCAGACGTTTGCTGTCCTTTGGCCGCTTTTCGTACTGATCGCTCTTGGAACCCCAGACCCTACCTCAAGGCTCACCCTACCTCACCCTACCTCGCCCTCACTCACCTTCATTCACCCTTACCCTCCACCTCATCTCACCTAATACCTTGCTTGCCATACGTTGCCTTGCTTCGCCTTACCCTGTCCTGCTTGCTTACCGCTCTCTCTTTCTCTACGAGTAATACTTGCCTATTACCACCTCCACGTCCCCTCCCCTTTAGCGCAGACTGAAAAGACCGGACCAGACCACACCGGACGGCACCAAACCAGAACAGAACAAGCCCAAAAACGAAGCAGACAGACAGACCGGCAGCAGAAAAAAAAAAGAAGGTCAAGCAAAGAGAAGCTAATACGACGTCCCCCCTTGCCTTTTTGACTCCTCTCCTCCTTACAACATCGAGATCCCGATTTCCCATACTGTTGCTCGATTTCTCTCACCGATCCACGTCCACCTTCTCCCCTTACCTATCCACCGCGCCGCGACACACGACAACGCACGACACCTCGGTTTTACACCCCTATCCTGTCCCCAACGGCATCCCGTCCATCCGGCTCTATCCAATCCCATCTCGTCCCATCTGCGTCCGTCTTGTCTGGCCGGCTGGCTGACTCTTGCTGACGGGCCTGACCCTACCGCGTGGCCCCCTTTCGAGCTCACTCTACACCACCACTACCCGCTCCATCCCACGCCCACGCGCACGGCGGTTGGGTGGGAAATTAGGACGGAGGAAAAGCGCCCAAGCAGAAGCAGGCGAGAAGACTTATCTCGTCCAGTCAGCTGAGGAGGAGAGAAGAGGCAGAGAAGGAAGAGAGAGAGGAAAGTGCAAGAAGAGGGCGAATCCCAGGCACCGCGGCACAGCGACGACCTACAGCGTAGCTCAGCGGCACGAGAAGGAGAAGCACGGCGGCGCATTGCATCCAGAGGCGCAAGGTTATTATCGCATCTCACACATCAGTCCTCACTCTCACTCTCACTCGCCCAGTCGAGAGACCCAGCCCTGGCCCAGCACATCAGAGAGGCTGGATATATTCATCAACCCGCAGCTCAGCGTACCTCACCCGTACGTCGTCCACCGCACCTTCGTGTGTGGTGTTGACCACACGGCCGACAGGCTGGATTGCGTTCGCTCTCATCCTGGTAACCAATCCCATCTTTTATTTTGGTTTTTCTGTCCGTTGTTGTTTATTTTCCCTTTTGCCCTTCTCGTCGTCCCTGTTCATCCTCGCTTCTCAAGCTTCCTTCCACGTCGAACCTTGGACCAAGCAAGGAAGGTTCTTTTACAAAGCATACTCTACTGTTGTATCCGAAGCTCTCTGCTGCTTTACTGCCTTTGGATTTCCTCCGAAGTTCCCTTTCAAAGCCTACCTACCTTGCCTTGCCCTGCCTTGCCCTGCATCGCATCGCCTTGACACTCACCAAAACCCTGCCCTGCCTGGTCACCCCCGTGTTGGGGGTCCGGTCCAGCCCCAGCCCAGCCAGCTAGACCCTTCCATTCGAAGCTGTCCTCCTGCAAGGCCTTTCCTTTTCCTCCCAATGGCCCGGGCCCAGCGGCTGCTTTTTTTCGCTTCCCCGCCGCAGGTAGAAAGGCCGACAAGAGGGAGACATACAGATTGAGACGTACAAACGTGGGAGTGCCACGGCGCCTGCAACTGTAAGTGGACTTTGACTTCACCTGCACCTGCACCTACGGAAAGGTACTTGACCAGGTACAGTTGTACCCTCAACCATTCAATCATTCTGCCCACCCGTCCACTATCTACCTATCTCTTTCCATAGGTACCGCAGGTACCTTCTTTGCCTACCTACCTAGAGGTGACCTATGGAACCTAGCTACCAAGCTTCGGTAAAGTTAGGTGGGTAGGTGCCTACAGCACAGTACACTACAGGGCGCTGTCCTCGTGTGTGTAGTGTACGACCACCACCCCCGTGCTCCCTGCCCGCAACTGCCCTCCATCCATCCCACCTGCTCCACTTGGCTGCACCCACCTCAGTGGACGGTGCCTGGCCTGGGCCTGGCCTGGGCCTGTGCATGGGACTTCCATCACTTTCACACTCCATGCTACCCGCTACCGTCGCCTGGGTACCTAGTGTAGGTACCTAGGCAGGTAGGCCCGTCCATGTAGGTAGACCCGGCGGGGGCAGGTACCTACGATAGGTATAGGCTGTACCTACCATACCTACCTAGGTAGGTAACTACCACAGGTAGCGTAGGTACTCACCCGCAGCCCGCCTGCAACGTCCGTGCTGCTTGGGCGCGTTTCTCGGGCTGCGTCTGCTGGCGACGCCGCACCTTCTAGGCTTCTAGAGCACTGCTCTGCTGCTGGCTGCACTGACCTCAATCGCCCTATCGCCCTCTCTCTCTTACAACACACACCCTCTGTTCCTCTCTGTCCCTCTCTTTCTTTCTCTTTCTCTCCTCCTCCTCCTCCTCTTCCTTTCTCTCTCTCTCTCTCTCGTGTCTCCGCTGTCGCTAAAAGGAGGAAACATTTTAGTTTCGGCAGGGGAAGAGAACCAAACGCCCGGCGTAGGCAAAATACGAAATTTTCCTAACCGGACCGAACCTCTCGGCCCTTCACCACCCTTTCCTACCCTCCCCGCGCATTCATGCCGCAGGGCGACGATCGTTTTCCTCAACCCGCCATACACGTGCTGCCCCCCTCGTCCACTCCGACTCTCCGCCCCCATTGGCATCCCGGACACCACTCGCCCGCCCCGACCACCACTGCCGCTACGAGGGCCTCGACCGCGACTTCGACCTCGATCTCGACAGCCGCATTCGCTTCGATTTCTTCCTCGACATCGACGACGACGACGACGACGACAAGTAACCCTAGCTCCGCTTTCCCAGCAAGGAGAGACCCGGCCAACTCTCCGGCGCCCGCTGCGAAATTCAAGGCCGAGGCCTTAGCCTTTGGCTCCTCCCCCGCCGCTTCCGTCGCCGTCAATCACTTCTTGAGCCCGGGCACTCACTCTGGAAATCCTCGTTGCCTTCCCGCCTCGCCGCCGCCGACTCTGCACAGCTTCTCTCCCGAGGGGCCATGGACGACTCCCGACATTAGTCGGTATGGTTTGAGTTACAGCGCTACCTCATCTTGCGAGAATCCTTTTGACGCTCTCGGCAAGTCGCTTCCGACCCCGACCTCTGATCCCACCTCTCCGACCCCGAGGTCGCCCATACATCCCTCCCGCCCGCCCTTGCCGAGGCCCGCGACGCTGCAGGGGAAGCGTCAGTCGGACGAAGAGGCGGCCCAGATACACCCTCAGTCCTCGCCGCTCAAGAAGCCGCGACGCCTCGCATCCCCGAGGAGCATCACCCTACCCAAGTCGCCCCTCCCTGCGTCTATACTGGTAGCCCGAAACCACAGGGTGACGTCCCCTCTCTTCTTTTCGCGAAACAACTCCTTTCGACCGATGGCCCCTCGGCCGAACCCTCTTCCTCCCTCCGACGCCGCCGCTGTTCTGCTGGCTCGTCTGAGGGAGGAATCCGATGGGGTCCACACAGTCCGCCTGCCCCGCGGCACCATTCACGCCAGACATTCCGCACGCTCTGGCAGCACCCCCGGGAGCAGCAGTCTGTCGTCGTCTGCCGAGGCCACCCTGACCTCTTCGCGGAGCCCGATCAGCCAGTCCGTGCCGCCGGGGCTGAACATACTCAAGGGAATCGGCGTCGTGGAGCTGCTCGAGCAGGACGAGCGCCCGACGTTTATCATTGATCTGGCGAATCCCGTAAACGCCCAGAGAACCGCCCTTCACCTGCTGTACGCCAATGCCGCGCTTCGTGCTTCTGTCGGCGTCCTGGAGCTTTTGTCGGTGGAGGGCGATGATGTCGCCAAGAACCCCGAGTACGCGCATTTTAAATCATGGGCCATGAGCTTTGTGCGGGACCAGCAGTCGCTGGACGTGTGCCTGCCTTCTCACAACTACGGAGGCATCACGTGGACTTGCTCGACCTTGCGCAAGCGATTCCGATTCGTGAGTGGGAACATGAGTGCCGTGTCGACCGCCCCCGACTCTCCGGGCCCACTCGCCGAGGAGGCCGCGGTGCTCGAGCAGCGAAGCAGAGGCCCGACGCCGTCTCAGCCGAATAATGTTCTGATGGAGGAGGAACCCGACTACTTCGGCGATATCGCATCGGAACCTCACGACGCGGAAGACGCAGCTATTGGAGGTGACTGCGTCATGGTGGACGACGGAGAGAGGCACCACACCGATGAGTTCACCCAGCAGGTTTTCCAGGCGGCCATGATGAGGCCGTCGTTTGACTGGACGAGAGTGCAAGTCACGGAAGAGATGTCAGATCATGTCAAGTACTGCCGGAGTATTGACTGGGCCTCGACGCCCCTGGGCCCCATCGAGCACTGGAGTTCGGATCTGAGAGCCATGGCCAACATGATCATGGGCAGTCCCCACCCTGCCGCCATGTACTGGAGTCGAGACAACATTATCCTCTATAACGAGGCCTACGTCGAGATCGCCGGTCAGAAGCACCCTAGGATCATGGGCATGCGGTACAAGGATGCCTGGTCGGAGATTTGGAAGGACCTTGAACCCGTGGTCAACAACGCCTGGGATAACGGCCAGTCGGTCATGAAGAACGACAACCAGCTCTTCATCGAACGCCACGGCTTCTTGGAGGAGGCATTCTTCTCCTGGTCCCTTATTCCGTTGTTGGGCAGCGAAGGCCAGATTGTCGGACTCTATAACCCGGCCTTCGAAAACACCCGCCGCAAGGTCAACGAGCGACGAATGCTGACTCTACGGGAGGTTGGCGAGAAGACGGCTGCTGCTAAAGACGTCAGGAGCTTCTGGCCCCGAGTCAAGGAGGGCCTCGAGTTCAACGACCTGGACGTGCCGTTTGCGCTCATTTACTCGGTCAAGGAGGACAACGAAAGCGAAGTGTCTTCGATGCATTCTGGCAGCATAGCTCACCCCCCTCTGCTCCAGCTCGAGGGTACTTTGGGTGTGCCCGCCGGTCACCCCACGGCCCTCAGCCACCTCGACCTGAAATCATCCGACGAAGGCTTCGCCCCGTACATGCGCCAGTCCATGACGATGCAAGGCGCGCCGATTGTCCTCTCGGCCGAGTCAGGCACCCTCCCCACCAAGCTCCTCGACGGGATGGAATGGAGGGGTTTCGGAGATCCGTCAAGAACCATTGTCATTTTGCCTGTCCACCCCACAACCGCGGGCGAGTCGGTCGTCGGCTTCATCATCTTGGGCACCAACCCGCGACGACCCTATGATGACGACTACCAATTATTCATACACCTCTTGTCGAGACAGTTGGCGACCTCCATGGCATCCGTCGTCCTGTTTGAGGAGGAAATCAAGCGCGGCCAGAGAGCTGCGCGTCTTGCTGCATTGGATCGTCAGGAACTGCAGATGGAGCTCTACCTCCGGACTCAAGAGGCCGTGGAGAGCGAATACAAGTTCACACGGATGGCGGAATTCGCCCCCGTCGGCATCTTCATCGCCAACGAGCATGGTCTGATCAACTTCGCCAACGACATGTGGTGGCAGATCTCGCGGCATCCCCGGTCGGAGGACAGCGTCAACACGTGGATGAGGAGCGTGAGGGAAGAAGACCGCCCAGGGGTCGAGCGCGCCTGGAAGAGGCTCGTCGAGGATAAGGAGGCCATCACGATCGAGTTCCGATTCAAGTGTAGCCGTCAGAACGGAGTCAACACGATTGACACCTGGGTTTTGATGAGCGCCTTCCCGGAGAGGACCGAAGATGGCGACCTCAAGAGCATCTTTGCCTGCATTACTGACATTTCGCCTCAGAAATGGGCAGAAGACTTCCAGAAGCAGCGCAGGGAAGAGGCTGTCGAGCTCAAGCGCCAACAGGAGAACTTCATCGACATCACCAGCCACGAGATGCGCAACCCCCTTAGCGCGGTTCTCCAATGCGCAGACGAGATTGTCAACAGCATTACGGATTTCCGAGCGCAGCAGCAAGGTGACGCGCAACTGGTCGAGCTGTTGGACGGCTGTACGGAAGCTGCCAACACCATCAATCTCTGTGCAAGCCATCAGAAGCGAATCGTGGACGACGTGCTTACGCTGTCGAAGCTCGACTCACAGCTGTTGCTGGTAACGCCAGTCGACTCACATCCCGTCACGATCGTGCGACACGTCATCAAGATGTTCGAATCGGAGCTCAACACGCACGACATCCGCCTAGAGTTCTCCATCGAGCCGGCATACCTCCAGCACGCCGTCGACTGGGTGAGATTAGACCCGTCCAGGCTGAGACAGGTCTTGATCAACCTCATGACCAACGCCATCAAATTCACCCAAGGTCGCGAGAGGCGCGAGATCCTGATGAGGATGAGTGCCTCCAAGAACATTACCGAGGTCACGGAGCAGGGCGTGTCGTTCTTCCCGAGCCGCAAAGAGGACGTCAGGGCTCTGACTCAAGAGAAAGACTGGGGTGACGGGGAGGAAATCAACCTTCACTTCTCGGTGCAAGACACGGGGCCCGGGCTCCGCGAAGACGAGAAGAAGCTCCTGTTCCAAAGGTTCTCCCAGGCATCGCCGCGCACCCACGTGCAGTACGGGGGGTCTGGCCTCGGCCTCTTCATCTCGAGAATGCTTGCCGAGCTGCAAGGCGGGCAGATTGGTGTCATCTCGGAGAAGGGCATCGGTAGCACATTTGCATTCTACGTCAAATGCCGCAAAACACCGACCCCAAGCCCAGACTCTGCCACGCTCTCGGCCCTCAATCTCGCTCGGCCTGTCAAGGTCGAGACATCTTCAGCGCCCTCCACACCGCCGCCGGTGGTCCTGCCTCGGCGTACCTCGTACCGAAAGCAGATCCCCGACGGCCCGGCGCCTCTGGACGTCCTCATCGTGGAAGACAACATTGTCAACCAGAGAGTGCTGCAGAAACAACTGAGAAATTGTGGCAACAACACGCATGTAGCCAACCATGGTGGCGAGGCTCTCGACCAGCTCAAGAAGTCTCGCTTCTGGCTCGGAAAGGAAGCAGAAGGGTTCGACCTCAGTGTCATTTTGATGGATTTGGAGATGCCAGTTATGGACGGAATGACTTGCGCAAGGCGGATTCGCGAACTAGAGAGGGAAGGCACCCTGATCACACACATACCCATCATTGCCGTCACGGCTTACGCGCGGCCCGAGCAAATCGAAAGCGCAAAGGCCGCCGGTATTGTAAGTCGTACTGAAGAATGCCCATTCCCAGGCAAACCCGACTAACAGCCCTCGCAGGACGACGTGATCTCCAAGCCGTTCAGGATACCGGAATTGATACCCAAAATCCAGGAGCTGGTCGCAAAGTACAAGACTTTACACGCAGAGGAGGAAGTGGCCTCGGTCTAGACAGGCCGGGGGCTTGCCTTTTAATTCAGCTTGCCCTGCAAGCTGTGTTGTCGGCAGCATTCAGGGAGCCTCAGCTTGGCGTAGAAGCCGATAGATATCTCGAGGGGGGCACTCTACTTCATACTGGCGTTCTCTAGCTCACGAGAGAGCCAGCCAGACAGGCGTTCACAGGGGTCAGGTGATAAAAAGATTCGGAGAGGACGGATTGGCTTATAATTGGTTACGAAGGGGATTGGCATCTCAAGAGACGAAAGCATCCGGAAGAGCAGACTCGGAGTCTGGAGGGCGGATTGCATACGACGAAGCATGGGCGGGCAACCGGAGGGGCGGTAAACCGCCTGCTTCCGACGACGTATTGTTTGAAAGCACCTTGTATGTCGATACATCCCTCAGGATTACTACCTAAAGTAAAGTAGAGATACCAAAGCGTTTTTCTTTTTGGTTCAGAAATTGGGTTTCTCGTCAGCTATTTTTGTGACTATCTCCAGTGCCTTAGATACACCCTAGGTACATGTCCAAGGTACCTAGCCCGTGCCTTTGCTTGGCTGCACCACACGCACTGACCATCTCCCGCTTACGTAACGAAGATTTTTCTCCAGCTTCAACAGTCCATCGAACTGGAAGGAGCGAAAGCTCACCACTTTGGGCAGACAGACATCGATCGCGGACCTGTGTCGCCAATCCAACCTCCCACAATGCACCAGCAGGTTCTGCGATCGGCTGGCGGCCGGATAAGGCCCGACGTGGTCGCCGTCAAGACCTACATCCGCCAATTCTCCACCACACAACTCCGCTCGTCCGACTCGAACAGCAATAACGACAATGGCAACAGCGGCAACGGCGTCCAGACCCTCCGAGAACGATCCCGCGCGGCCGCGAGCGCCATCAGCGACCTCCTGAGAGCGGGACCCAAGACGGCGGCCTCGATAAGGAACGACGGAGAGGCCCCCGCGCCCTCGGCGCCCATCGGCGACCGCCCCAAGCCCATCTCCGACTTCCAGGCCTCCAGGCCCAGGCCCAGCGGCCCCGTCGGCGGCGGCACGACCTTCGTCAAGCTCCCCGAGAGCTTCCAGAGAGCCGGCGGCGCTCCCGGCTTCGGCCTCAGAGGAAGAGGCGGCTTCGGTGGCAGGGGTGGCTTCGGCGGCAGAGGCGGCAGGGGAGGATTCGGCGGCAGGGGAGGCTTCGGCGGAAGAGGACGCGGCGGCGGCATGCGGGGCGGACGCGGGGGCGGACGCGGCCGCAGGCCACGTGGCGGTCGCGGCGAGGACGGCGAGGACGGCGCGTCGGGCAAGGACAGGGACGACTTCGAGAGCTTCCTCCTCCCCGAGACGGCCGAGGAGCACCGCTACGTGCAGGAGCGCGAGCACGGGCTGCCGCAGGCTTTCGCGCCGCCGAGGCTCACGGCCGAGTCGCTGCTCGGCTTCGCGCCCGCGCTGCCCCTGAGCGGCCCCGCGGGGCTGTCCGCGACGGGGGCCGCGAGCGTGACAGCCAGGGCGCTGCGCGACGCGGCGGGCGGCGCGCGGTTCGACCCGGAGGCGAAGAGCCTGCCGGAGCACACGGCGCAGGAGCTGGCGGACCGGGAGGGCGGGATCTACTACTGGAGCGACCTGGCGGAGAAGAAGGCGTTCGTCGAGGGCGTCAAGGCGCAGGGCGAAGAGGGATCGGCGTTCATGAAGAAGATCCGCGAGGCCAAGCTCGAGGACGGCGCGGAGAAGGCGGTGCGGGAGTACATCGTCGAGCGCGTCGTCAAGGGGACGCACCAGGCGCCGCAGTTCGTCGAGCTGCGCAAGGACACTATGATGGCGGCCGGCATGGCGCACCTGCACAACGAGTCGTACGCCCGGGCGGACGCGGCCAAGTTCGACGCCAAGCTCGCCTCGCTCGTGGCCAAGGGCAAGCCTGCTGCTGCCGGAGGCAAGCCTGCGAGGGCTTAAGAATGTCTTGCCACAAATCCATGAATCAGGGAGACACACGGGACGAGGGCAGACACAAATGTTGTAGGATTAGGGAATTCGCCCCGAGACAAAACACACACACACGGTTGTTGTACATTTAGATATCAAAAGTCTCTTCTACTGTACACTACGGAATGGACTTTTTTTCTTCTTTCGTGAGGCTTATGATTTTGCCCGAAAAAAAAGTGTCTTTCCCCCAAAGAAATAACGTGACGAAGCCTTTCTTCGCCTTTTCATGCCGTCATACACATGACCACCTTTTCTTTTTTAAACACCCTAGAAAACACACACACACACATGTACGAACGTGCCGTCTACGAAATCTTGCGGATCGTCTGCTGCTCAAGCGTATCCACGCTCTTCATCTCCTTGTCCTGCACCTTCTGCAGCTCCTTGTCGGCGCGCCGCCGCAGGTCGACGACGATGGCCGACTCCTTGGCCCACTTGGCGTGCACCTTCTTGCGCTTCTCCGTCACGGCGCGCAGCTTCTCGCGCCACGACTGCGCGGCGGCCTTGGCGCGGCGCACCACGTCCTCCTTGGGCTCCGGCTCCACCTTGAGGATGAGCTCGAGCTCGTTGTCCGGGTCGCGCTGCGGCTGCTGGTTGAAGTCGGGCGACGCCTGGACCGCGGCCATGACGGGCTGGACGTAGTCCCTCTCGTGCAGGAGGAGGGATATCGCCCGCCCCCCGGGCCGGGGCGCGATCTCGGCGAGCTCGCGCAGGGGGAAGGTCGTCGGGTCCTTGCGGTCGGGCTGCACGGCCAGGGCGCCGATGGCGTCCGGGGAGAAGCGGTCGCCCGAGGCGATCATGCGCAGGATGTCGGAGTGGAAGGACGCCAGGGACTGGAAGCGCGAGGCGACGTCGGCGAAGTTGAGGGGGTCGGTCGGGTCGGGCTTCGGGTGCTTGGAGCCCGGGACGTCGTCCGGGTCGGCGTCGTCCGAGGAGGGCGCGGAGTGGTTCGTGCGGGAGACGACGGCGGGGGAGTCTGCCACCGGGGACCTGTCCTTGTTCTTCTTCTTCGAGAGCGGGGGGGAGTGGGAGAAGGGTCGGACGGCGGCGGCGACGGAGGGGCGCGGGGAGGATGCCATCACGCGAGCTGCCAGAGGCGCCTGCGCCTGGGTTTGGCTGCGACGAGAATTGGTCAACGGTGCTCTGGATGGGAGGTTTTTAGAAGTGAAATTACCCTCGCGAAGCTTGGAGGAGGCCATTGGCGCTCCGCAGTAGCGAATTGGATACTTTGAGCCTGGACATTTCTGACTTTTGAGGTGGTGTTTGGTGGTTCGACCGACAGTGTGGCAGCTCCCGTCCCGACTGACCTACCTACGTCGATGGGAATCAAGCTTGGAAGCTGCACAGTTTGAGCGGCCCGTGCGCACCGGGGCCCACTCGGCCGTCAGCCCGGTGCAGCGGAGACGGACCCGACCCGCCCGAAAACACAGCAGTGGGCACGAAACCCCTGCCTGCAAGCCTACTTGACTGTCAAAAATTCAGTCTTAGTCAACAAGGTCGATTAGCCCAGAGGTTAAGGCGTTTGCTTTACAGACTCCTCTCTTCGGAGAGCACATCTGGCCGCAAAAGATCGCAGGTTCGATCCCTGCATCGATCATATTTTTGAGCTTTTGCTTTAGGTTTCCTTCCCATTCCAAGGTCGCAGCTCACTTTTTAGGGTGCCAGTGCAGCACCGAGGACGCCTGAAGAGTTGGTGCACTGGAAGCTCGAGACTCGAAACAGGACCGTCCAACCTTGAATTGTTTCTTTTGCACCTCATCCCACCTTCTCTGCGCTAGACTCCCGTGCCACCTATTTTTGGCGTCGGGGCACATCCTCGTTTAAGCGCATCTTTTTTCTTGACTGGCCCCCGTCGCGCGCGTCTCTCTCAACCACGCGACGTACGTCAGTGGGAAAGGCTGATCAGTCGGACTTTCTGGACCGCCCACCCCAATTCCTCCTCAAATCATCACCACCGCCACCCTCATTCCAACAGCCCAACCGCAGCAATGGAGATTGAGGTCGACGAGGACCTCTTGCGGACCGTCGCGTCGGGCGGCCAGATGGACTTGTGAGTTCAATCGCTGCACGATCCCTTCTCGCCCGTCGCATCGCCATTCGCTAACCCGGTCCCGCGCAGCGGTCTGTGGCCTGCGCTGTCGCAAGGAATCATCACGAGGCTGGATAAGGTACGCCCCCCTCCCCTCCCCCTCCGACAATCGCACTCCCAAACAACCGATCCGACTCTTTTGGCCTCCCGCAGGCGGCGCGCTCACAAGTTCGCTTTGCGAATCGTCTCTTAGATCGCCCACCATGACTTTCCGATCCCGAACCTGCCGCCCACGACACGACACATTAACCACCCAGGCCAACTACACCCGCGGCTCCTCTCGCCGCTCCCCTCCTCCTCCATCGACCCCCCCAGCAGCCAGCCCTCGTCGCAAGACGCAGACAAGGAGAACCAGCCGACCGTCCTCGCGGCCCGACCCGCCGTCCCCGACACCGACGCCGCGACGACGATGGCACCGCCCCCGCCGCCGCCGCCGGCCCCAGCTCCGGGGTCGCTCCCGGCCCAGATCGAGGCCATGCTCGCCGAGATCAACTCCGTCCTCTCGTCGTTCCCCAAGTACCCGCCGCACACGATCCAGCGCCTCGCCGAGCTCGTCCTCGAGCCGCGCCGCCACTACCGCCACCTGGCCTCGTACCTCCACGCCGTCGACCGCGTCGTCCACGTCACGAGCGGCGCCAACGTCTACCCCCTCCCGCCCGCCCACCCCGAGGCGTCCGCAATGACGCTGCTCTCCAACGGCGGCCCCAACGGAGGAGGAGGAGGAGGAGGAGCAGGAGGAGGCCAGCACGACCCGACCGCCGCCGTCTCCTGGGGCAACTCGACCAACTCGGTCGCCGCCACCGTCGGCACCGACGAGGCCCTCGGCGGCGCACTGCTAACCCCCATTCCCTGGCTCACCCGCCGCCCCAGCCCGGGCTCCGCCTCGCCCGCCTCCAGCAGCGGCGGCGGCGGGCCCGCCGAGATCCGCACCGAGCACACGGAGACCATCGACGGCCCCAACGGTGTCGGCAGCATCGAGACGGTCAGCGTCAGCGTCAACGGCATACCGTCCATGGGCGCCAGGAACAACAGCAACAACGGCGCCGCCAACAGCAGCAGCGCCGCGCCGCCCCGCGGCATAACCCAAGGTGAGTTACTGCGGCAGGAGCAGGAGCAGGGGGTCGTCCCAGCCTTACAGATCGCGCGACAAGTAGAAGAAGCCCAACACGCCGCCGCCCTCCGCGCCGCGGCCGCCGCCGGGCCCGGCGCCGGGGGAGGAGCCAACAGCCCCGAGAAGCAGCAGGCTGCCGCTGCTGCTGCCGCGGCGGCGGCGGCGGCGGCGCAGAACGAGTCCCAACAGGGACCTGCTGCGGCTGAAGAACAAGGAGAGAACAGCGAGGTGCCGCACGCCCGCGGGCCCGAGGAGATCGGCGTCGACGACCTCGGCCCGCAGCACGTCACGACCAGCTACGTCGGCCCCGGGATCGAGATGCAGGGCATCGACGTCGAGGCCGCTGTCGGCCGGAGGGCCGACGAGCCGCGCGACGCCCCGCCCGCCGGGGAGGAGGATGTTTCTGTCGAGGAGGCTCCCGCCGCGACGGAGGACGCGGCCGCGGACAACGACGACGCGGCGTCCGAGACGAGCACGACGTCTCACGCCAAGCGCGACGCGAACGAGGAGCTCGAGGGCGTCGCGAGCAAGAAGATCAAGGAGGCCGAGGGGGACGTTGCCACGGCCGGCGAGCCGACGGGCCCCAAGGCCGAGGAGGCGACGGAGGAGGCTGCCGTCGAGAAGGAGTCACCAGAGGCGGCGAAGCCCGCGGAGGACGGGCAGACGAAGGAGGACGCCGAGGCCGACGACGCGGGAACGACGACGACGAGCGAGGACGCGAAGCCGGAGTAGAAGCGGCGACGAGGAAGAGTTGCCCAGCGTCGTGCTTGTTATACTGAATGGAAGGGGGGGGCGAGGGCTATGATACCATGAACCACAGAACCGTTTTCGCCAAAATCCCTCCTTAATTTCCATATGTTCTCGCTCGGTTTGCTTGCTTCTTTTCGTGCGCCTTTTTTATTGTCTGGTCATGAGGATGTGTGAAAGAGAGCACTGCTTTGCTTCGTATTGCATCAGAGCGCATGTGTATTGCGATAGCTCACTGAAATGGGGACGTTGACAAATGGCATTTTTCCAAGCATCACAGAACAGAGCGTTTACGCCAAATCATTGCGCCTTCATCAATCGAGTGCTTCATTAATACATGTTGCCACGGTGCAGTCTTGAGAAAATTACATCGACTACCTCGCTGACGAAAACAGCTTCCAAGACGCCATGCTTTCCCCATACTTCCCTGTCGCAAAGTCCCAGATCCCTAACCCATCAACTCCAAACCCTCGGGGGAAACTCAACAACGCCCTACAAAACTCTCGTGATGCTCTCCTTTGTAATAACGCTGTTCTGCTTGTCGTCTCTTCTGACTCTGAAGAAGCTGTCGCAGAAGTCGCTGCACCGCATGTGCCGGAGAAACTCCTCGTCGTGCGTGATGACGATGAGCTGGAAGTTGCTCTGCGCCTGGCGAGCTTTGATGATTGCGTGCAGGCTCTCGGCCAGGCTCTTGATGTTGTCCTTGTCGAGGTTGGTCGTCGGCTCGTCGAGCGCGATGAGACCGCAGTTGACGCCGAAACTCTCGGCCAGGGCGAGACGGATGATGATGCTGGCGAGCACCTTTTGGCCCGCCGAGCAGCGGCCACGCATGTCCATCTCCGTATCCTGCTTGACCATGCAGACTCGGTAGTTGTACGAGCGGCGGCCTGTGGTCGCGTTCTCATTGTCGGAACGGATGAGAATGGTGTCAATGTCGGTACCCTGGTAGGTGCTCGTCCACAACTCGCCGGCGATGCGGTTGACCTCTTCCATCTTGACGCTGTGATACTTCATGATGGCATTGTCCAGCGCGCCAGTGTACCGGCCCAGGTCTTCGATCGCCGCCTTGGTTGTCTCAACCTTGATGTGCGACTCGCGGTACTTCTTGGCTGCCTGTTTGTATTCCTGCTCCCACTCCGCAATGAGCCGGCCCAGTTCTTGGTCCTTGGTCTTCATCTCTCCCATGAGGGAGCCGCGGTCTGCGACGAGTCTGTTGTAGCGGTTCTCGAGCTGTCGCGCCTCGGCGATCAGCGTCTTGTAGTCCTCATCTGCATCGCGAGATTCGAGATCCTCAATGTCCCGTCGGAGAGTCTCGAGCTCCTGCAGGTTCTCGCGGTACTTCAGGTTGTTGCTGATGTTCTGCTTCTTACGGTCGCCGTTGTCAATGTCCTGCTTCAGCTTGTTCGTCCGCACGGTTAAGTCTGAAATCTCCTTGTCCAAGCCCGCAATCGACTTTTCGAGACTGGCAATAGCGCGTTGGTTCGCGGCCAGGTTGGAGGGGCCGCCACGATCAATGTAGCTCTGGATGTCGCTCTCAACCATCTTGAGCTCCGTGACAGAGTTGGCAACGCTGTCACGCTCCTCCGCAATGGCTTGCTCCTTGGCACGTCCGCGCTGGAGGATGTCGTCTCGTACCGATCTCGCCTCGGCAATCTCAGGCTCGATCGACAGCAAATCCTCGTCTGCCTTGCTGATCAGCTCGCGCTGGTGCGTCTGGTCTTCCTTCAGAGTCTGGATCTGATTCTGGAAGTCTTTCTTGCGCTCCAGCTGATTCAGAGCCTTGCTGAGCTTGTTCCGTAGCTCGCTCTTCTCTAGCTCAAGCGCATTGATCTGGTCTTTGGTGCGCTGTCGATCAGCCGAGGTCTTGGAGATCTTGCTCTTCACGGATCTGATCTGTTCGTTGCAGGACGCCTGCAGTTCATGAATCTCGTCGGCACTCCTACCGCCAGCGCTGGACGACTGCTGAGACATGATCCTCTCGACCTGGCCTTCCGAGTCTTTGATGTCCTTGAGAGTCTGGGTGATGTTGATAACCGTCTTGTTCAGAGACTCAATATCTTGCAGCTTCCCCTCCTCAGCGCCGACCGCGGCGTCGTGCTCCTCCAACTCCCGCTCCAGAGCTTCGCACTCGGCCTCCAACGTTGAGCACTCCTCCTTGATACCGGGGATCTCACCCATCAACCGCTGGTACGTCTCGTACGGTCCCTTGACCTTACGCAGGGAGTTCAAGATGGCCGTGGAGTTGGTCAAGTCTTCTTCGGCCTTCTCCTTCTTGCCAGGATCAAGGAACTTGACCAGCTTGTCCGAAAACCTAGACTTCGCAACATTCTGGTGTTCATCAAACTGGCGGTCGCAGAGCCGGCACTTGTTCTTGTCCTCCAGGACCTTCTGGCAGCTGCGGTAATAATCGGCCAACGCATCAAGGAGGCTGATGTCGGTCGTGTACGTCTCCACGTCCTCTTCGTGCAGCTTGACTTCCTCTTCATAGTCGTCGATGCTGGCACCATCCCGGACCGTTCTCAAGGCCGCAACGACCGCATCTCGGCATCGCGTCGCTTCCAGAGTCTTCTTCTGTCCGAGATCCTTGGCGCTCTTGAGGCGGTAGTCGACCTTCTGCCGCTTGTCTCTCGCAGAATCACGCTTCTGGCGAGCTTCAGCAACAACCTTGTTATGGCGCTTTAGTGCATCGTGGTACTGGGTCTCGAGCGTTTCTGTCTGCCACGAGGAGCCGATATGCGTGTCGAGCTTTGACTTCCACGTATTCGTGAGAGTGTCCAGCTTGCGCTTACGGTCCGACAGCTCCTTCTTTCTCAGGTCAAGCTGCGCTCGCTCAGACGCCAGTCTCGTGCATTCGATCAGCTCCCGTCCCAGTTTCTCATTCTCGCTCTCAAGCTGCCAGAGCTTGTCGTTGTCTTGCTGCAGAATGTTCTCGAAATCGGCACTGATTAGGGCCTCGTTGGCCTTTTGAAGGCGGCTTTCGACGTCCTCAAACTGGCTGTCCAGGATGGCTTTCGCGCCCTCGTCAATGTCCAAGCGGTTGATGTCCATCTGCAAAACGTTGATGCGCTTATCAATCGCGTTCAGCCGTTGCTTCGCGTGAACTCGCGTTTGCGTCATGGTGGCCTTGCGACCCTCGAGGTCCGAAATGACGCCCGCGGCCTGTTCGACTTCGCGGCTGTTCTCCTTCTGCACGCGTTCCAAATCGCGCTTCTTTTCGGCCAGCAGTTTTTGAATGCGTTCGTTGAAAGCCTTCACTTGGCTGTCCTTCAACTCGCCATCGTAACCTCGGAATCCGTGCAGTTCTGCAGCCTGTTGGACCAACTCCATGCGAGTTTGCAGTTGTCTCTCATACTTGTCCTTGTCGGACTGGTGCTTTCCCTGCTCGGCGAACTTTGCGGAGAGCTCCTTGCGAGACCGAGTGAGGTCCTTCTGCAGCTCCGCGTACTGAGCCTTGTTCTGGTCCGCATCTTCCTGGAACCTGGCCATGCGCTCCTCGTATTGGGCAAGCGTATTGCGCAGGTACTGGTCGTCTTCAGGCAGCTCCTCGAGGGTCATTTTGAGATCAGCAATGGCGCCCTCGCGGTACTCGAGCTGGTCCCGCTTAAACTTCAAGTCGTTGACAATGTTCAGGAAACTGTTGGCCTGCTCGTGCTTCTCGCGAGTCTCTTCCTGCAACCGCTCCATCTCTTTTGACATGAGAGCACATTGATCCCTGGCGTACTCGATTTCCTTCTCGAGAGCCGTGCAGCGTTTTTCCGTCCGGTCTCCTTTCTCCTTGTTGATTCTGTCCTGCTCCTCAAAGATCTTGAGCTTTGCGAGTTCCTCTCCCTGCTTCTTCCGGAGAAGTTTGAGGTTGTCGATGGCCTTTGTGTACCGCATCGCCTCGAAAATCTGGTCGAACTGCTTCTTCAGGGCGGCAGGCTCACTCATGGGCCAGAGGGACTCGTCCTGGTGACAAAAGATGACGTAATCGAGGATTGCGCGGGAGACGCCCAGTTCCCTAGGAATCCATTCGTCCATCTGGGCGACCCTAGAGGAGGTGACGGTGCGCTCGCCATTGTTGTTGCAGGCCAGAGATCCCTCGAGGGTCTTGAGCGAGCGGGAGTTCTTCTTGACGGTCAATTGCAGGCTCCGCGTGGCGACGAACTTAAGGCCGCCGGTGGACGTGAAAGCGAGCTTGACCTGGGCGAGGACTTCTTTTTCTCCGCAGAGCTGGAACCGATCAGCAAACATACACTGGCCGAGAATGGGGATGGTCTTGCCTTTGGGTCGTGGACGAAGGCTCCGCCCTTGCTGTTGGGGGGCTGCTCGCCGGTGGTGGCGTACTTGAGACATTCGATAATGGTCGTCTTTCCCGAGCCATTGTATCCGACAATGAGGGTCAATGGCGTGTAAAAGGAGATGGTTTCGCGGCTGCCGCCGAAGGAGCGGATGCCCTGGACGGACAGCTTGTCGATCTTGGACATGACGGGCTGATTGCCATGCGAATTGGCAGGGAACGATTGCCGTTGTCTGTCGCACTGCAAAGCGAATCAAGATGAGGGAGGTTTGAGTGAGGCTGTAGCGCGGGGGACCGCGATCCGTTTT
Source organism: Colletotrichum brevisporum (assembly GCA_030770045.1). NCBI lineage: Eukaryota > Fungi > Ascomycota > Sordariomycetes > Glomerellales > Glomerellaceae > Colletotrichum > Colletotrichum brevisporum. The sequence continues at coordinate 1,588,575 of JAUGSI010000002.1, forward strand.
GTGGTTGGAACGGTTTGCTGCCTAGATAGCTAGGTGTATAGGCGCGGACTCGTATCGACAGATCACTGGATCTGCGACGCGGGCCAGCTGGAGACGAGGGACGCGTTCTGGCAGGTGCGAAAAAGCGTGACTTCGTGCCGCCTGCCTAATGGCGATCCACCCAGCACCCAGCGCAGCAAGCAGGACTGGCGGGGTCTGTTCGGCCGAAGTTCTAGCGTCTGAAAGCAGGTGACGGTGCCTGCCGGCGGGGTTGTACAGTACAGTGCCGGGGCTCATTAGTAAGTACTTGGGCATTAGGTAAGATAGATACCTAGCAGCAAAAATAGTGGAGGGACAGGCACAAGGTGTCACACTGCAAGGACCACGGTGATGGAACGTAATTGGGTTCACTCACGGGACGTGCCTTTTACTACGTTGCATAGGCAAAAATGGATTCAGTTCGGAGCACTTGACCTGGGGCAATCAGACAGGTGCACCTCTGTTCTTCTAAGAGGAAATGGGCAGGCAGGTTGCAAAACGTCATTGGAGGCGTACGGATACAGAATCGCTTGATTCCAGTGCCGGCGGCGTCTACCAAACGAATACGCACAGCGAGGCGACGGATGCATTTGTTTCGAGAAGATCCAGAACGATCCACGAAAGTAACTGCACCAGTGGGGACAGGTAGGGACCTTGTCCTGACTCTCCATGCGTTTCCGCAGGTGAAGTGTGCCAATCCGTACCTAGGTAAGTGCCCTTTGCGCATCCAATGAGTGGTGCAAGCCCAGGTGCCGGGACATGCTAAATTGCGTCAAAATCGGGGAATCCTCCGCTGAGGTAAGTGGCGGTCGGCTTCTCGCTGAGCTCAGCAGCGGACCCTGAGGCTTGAAAGCAGGGTCTGCAGCAGCAGAGCGTGTCTCCTATTGGCTGGGACCCCGAGTTATGGGGCAACCGGGACATTTGCTCCGGGCGGTGGCATCTCCGCCGAGCAGCCACAGGGGATGATCGCTGTGCCTAGCCCCTGGAACATCGACTCTGGAACCATTGTGATGGACAGCTGGACCGTGCAGCCCGAGGGGCATGACGTGCCAGTGTAAGGGAACTCCAAGGGAGAAGATATGGGAATTGATGCCCTGTACGGATACTCCTCAATAGTGTAGCGGCCCAAGCCTGGAGTGACTGGGGAGGCTCCTGTACAGTGAGGCACCCAGTAAGAACAGGCGCACCTGTAGCGAATGACTTCAGGGTCGAACATCTCTTCGGCGGTGGTCCGGTGCCTGGTTCTGCCACCTTGGCCCTGTATACGTACCGTACCTTGCTTTGCCTGAGGGCGATGAACAGCGGGACAGCAAGAATTCCATGCACAGAGCGCCTGAATTGCCATCTGCTATCGCAGTTTCCCATCCCCTCTCTTTTTTTCTTCCTTTTCGCCCACCTTTAGGTCCCTTGACGCCTGCGCAAAGGTAGGCAGGTACACCGTACCCCTACCACCTACCACCTTCCTCACCATCTCGCACCTGCCATGCTCATCCACCCCGTGTCCCCCCCTCCTTCCCCATCCATTTGTACCTGGCTCGCCGCCCATCTAGTTTTTTTTTTTCCCGTTCCTTCTCTTCCCTGGTGACGACGTGACTTGTGACTACCCAAGGAAGTGAGGGTGAGGTATTACCAGGTGGTAAAGGTGGGCAAAGGTATTACTTGCCTCCCCCGTTGCCCCTCGTCCTGCATCTTCCCGTCTCTCTCTGCCTCTTTTCTGTCTCCCCCCCCCCCCCTTCAACCCTCAATCATCCTCCCTACCATTCCAACTTCCTCTCTTCCTTGCTTCCTTGATTTATCTGCCCTTCTACGGATACTCTGCCCATCGCCGCACCCAGGTTTCTGGCGCCGGCGTGCGCGCCCCCGATCTGAGGTGATCCGACCTTCACCCACCCCGTCGTGCCCAGCCCCCGACAGACTGGACGACACACGGCAGAGACAACCTTAGCTTGTCGCCCAGGCAAAGTAGACTCGACTCTGTCTATCGGGAAACCGCATGGTATTCGACGATTGCCGTCCATCGCTGCTGCTGCTGCTGCCACTTCTGCCACCGCCACTGTTGCACCCCCAAGAAGCTTTGCGCCGCACCGCTCCGCGTAGCACACTACCTGGACCTTACCTTGCTTTGCCTATATCCACATAGCACCGTACCGCACCGCACAGCACCGCATCACACCGTCACCAGAGCCAAACGAGACTGGACTGACCGAGGCGACTCGACTTGACTGGATTGTTCCGCCGGCCTGTACTAGCAGCCATCCGACGCCATCCAGCCTGTCCTGTCCGCCCCTTTTATTAATGGCTACGAGTCCCCCGTTCTCCGGAAATCTCTCAAGCAAACCAACCCTCGGCCACCCGCCGCCGCCGTTGTCTGCTCCCACCAGCAGACCACCACCGCCAGCCGTACCTTTGCACCTGCACCTGCAGCAACAGCAACTGCATCACCCCACGCTCTTTTGCTCTGTCGTGGCCGAATACAATACAAAAAGCTCAAAAAATCCATTGTGGCAGGAGAGGGTGATGAAGAACTGAGCAGTGCATCTATCGACGCATCACGCTCCTTATCTCTCGGCCTTGGTGCCTTTCATTACCTAGCTTTTGATTATAGATTCTAGGTGCCTTCGGAGTCGCAGTCCTCCTCCCCGAGACCCTGCCTACCTTACCTACCTTACCTGCTCCAACACGCACACACACACACACAACACACACCCCGGCCCACCGGGCCCCTCCCGACGACAAACCAACGGAGCACAGTCCCGTCGCATTTGCTGGTGGCCCGTCGCAAGAGAGCTGTCGTCTGTTAGTGGTCGCTGCTTGCAGCACGGGTACCTTATCGCGCTTTGAGTTGTTGGTTGAGATCCCAGATTCGCAGTCTTGTGCCGTGACCGCAATACGGTCCGGGGCTTCGCCTGCTTCGAGTCGTCACGCTACCTTCTGAGCTTCTGAGCAGATCAATCGCCAAATGCAAATGCCTTTGTTAGAGAAGCCGTCTGTGCCAGCATCGGAACGATACCACCACGACCATGTCTCACGGACCACCTCAGCCTCCCCCGGCCAATATGTTTGGCTTCGGGCCCCAGGACGCCTTCTCTGCCTTTGATGTTTGTCCCGCCCACCCGCCTCCCCTCGCGCCCTGCTCTACCTGATAGCTCACAATCACATTGCATTGTCTGCCCTCAAACCCGCCCACCCTCGCTTGTATCCCTCTTTTCGCCCAACCCGACCCGCCGTCGCCCCCGGCGCATTTCCCTTTGAGCCCCCCGTTCAAACCCCTACGCTATTCACCTTACCGCTTCCCCAGCGCCGTGCTGACGCAATTCAGATGGCTGATGCTGACCCCAGCATCATGTCTTCTCTCCTGGACCCGGTCTATGGGAGCTTTGACGCCATGTCCATGAACGTCGACAACCCCGACGACAACGGCATGTCCGCCTTCGGCAACTTCGTTGGCGGCACTCCAATCCCCGACGGCCTGCCCGACGACACCAACTCAATGAACAACTTCTCAAACAACGGCGACGACGCTTCGAGCGTTGTCGGCGCTGGGCCCCCGCCCGCTGGCGGCTTCAATTCCCAAGCCCTGCAGCAGGCAGGAAGCACCCTGACCGAGTTCACAAAGAGGCGAAACTGGCCCGCCAAGGTGGTCGAGGAGCTCAAAGACTTCCTCCAAATACTCGACGCCAACGGTCGCATACGATACGTATCGCCGAGCATCCTGAAGTTGACCGGTTACGCCGCCGACGAGATTACCGACAATTTTCTCAAGGACTACGTCCACCCCGACGATGTAGGGGTCTTCGTCGCGGAGCTCAACGAGTCCATTGCCTCGGGGAACCCTTTGCGCTTGTTTTTCAGGCTCAAGAAGAAGGACGGCGAGTACGCCATTTTCGAGTCAGTCGGCCACGCCCACATCGCTGCCGCCAAATTCGCCCCAAACCCACACAACCAATCGCCCTTCTGCCAGGCCGTCTTCATGATGTCTCGCCCGTACCCCACAAAAAATGCCGGCTTGCTCGACTCGTTCCTCGAACACAAGATGGAGAACGAGAGGTTGCGGAGGCGCATCGCCGAGCTCCGCAGGGAAGAGGACATGGAGAACGAGGAGTCACAGAGGCAATGGATGCAGAGCCAGGAAGGCAGGTCAGACGTGACACCGTCGGAAACTACCATGACGACGTCTGCCCCGAGCGCCGTATCGCGTAGCCTCGACCACGCCGTCGACAAGTCAAGCGCGCTCAACGTCGCGCTCACCCGGGAGGCTCTGGAAGGCGTCGCCGGCAGCCGCCCAGACTCGTTGCGCGATAAGATGGCCCGTTACGAGGGGGCTTCGCACACAGACACGATCGAGATGTTGACGGGTCTGAGGTACATTGAGGGAGAGAGAAGCCGTGGCATCACGACGGGGAACGCAAGTCCGACGTTAATCAAAGGCGACGCCGGAATCGCCATTCCTCTAGACCGCGATCCTCGGACAGGCGACAAGAAGAAGAAGCTCAAGACTTCTGAGGAATACGTCTGCACCGACTGCGGTAAGTACCTACAAGAAGCGCAGCCGTACGTGTGCCATCATTCTGACTATCTCCAGGTACCCTCGACTCGCCCGAATGGCGCAAAGGTCCCAGTGGGCCCAAGACGCTGTGCAACGCTTGCGGACTCAGATGGGCCAAGAAGGAGAAGAAGAATCGACACAGCAATAATAACCAGCCGGGCTCGTTAGCAGTTGAGCATTCCGCAGGCCACGGTAGTTGAGGTAATGGTCGACGCTGGCGTATTTGGTTAACATGTGACCCCCAGAAAGGGGCGGCGGCGGCTATCTATACCCGTCCGTCGGCTTTGGCGTCCGGAAGAAGGCACGGCGCAGGCTATGACTTTTTGACGAGCAAACGGCCGTCGCTTTTGTTTTCGGGATTTCTTTTTTCTGCAGCAACCGAGATACCTGAACACGGCACTGGATCATTGGGACGAGGAGCGTGATCTTATGGGAAGGACAGTTTCGAGAGCGAAGGAAATTCAAGCCATGTTGCTACCAGTCATGAGCGCTCGCCGAGTCAGCTGCGTTGCTGCAGGCCGGCACTTCAGGTGATATGAGGCGCGCGACGGGCCCTCACGGACATGTTGCCCGCTTTGAGGCGGTTCGACTGGCGGTCAGCCAAGAACCCTGGACTATGGGAAACGTGATATACAGAGACGAAAAAACGCTCTCAGAGAGGGGCTCCCATGCAGCAAGCGGCGGCGGCTACGAATGTGCCCACTTCCCCAGGGCTCGACCGGAGGCCTTCTCGGTCAAGCAGTGCCATACCCGATGCCGTACTAGTCATTTGGAGAGCGAACAAGCTGCCGCTGCCGCCGGATCAGAGATACTTGTGCTGCTCATAGATGATGACAGATCAAATGGTCGTTGAGTTCTTGAAACGTCTCGTTTGCGCCCTTTGCATTTGGACAGGTTCCGACCTTGCATCCACGACAAGTCAGGCCATCCCGGCACGGGAGCCATGATTGGATAACACGGTCACGCACCCAGGTGCGGGTGCGACCTAGCTGGATGATCATGAATGGGTCGGGTGGGACTCCGTTGTTCAGGCACATCAGACGTGGAGGGGCCTAACGACACCGACACGGGCAACGACTGTGTTGAACGGAGTGGAAGCGCTGGACTACTCCATCGCCATCATCCAACTAGGCTTGGCATATCAACTCTACGTGGAGGCGTCTTGACGCCTCTCTCAGTCTCTACCCGACAGCTGCCTTGCTTCGTTACCCCTCGCATGCCCCTTGTCGAGAGCAGGGAAACACGCTACGCAGCAAGCCGTGGCAGCTGGAGAAACGCGAGCTAGTCCCCTCTCTCCCAAGGGTTCGATGGGCGGTGGCTGTGACATGCATCAGCCGTCTCTCCTACCCAATAGACGTTCCCGTCGCGGGCGTCGTTGCTGTTTGGCGTGCATGGCCAGCTCAAGGGTTGTCCTGAGACAGCTGATCGCCCGCTGGGTAGCTGCGGAGACGTGGCTGGCCTGTCGGGCTACAAGAGCTTGCAACCTGGAACATGTTAAATCCCTCTCTTGGCTGTTCGAATCGACAAAGATATTCTTGCATTCATTCTCCTCGCTCTCTCTCCTCGCTGGTCTCTATCACTGAATATCACCTCTCAAAATGGACAAGCTCGTCAACATTGCGCAGCAGAAGGCGCAGGAGTACCTGAACAAGGACGACGACAACAACAACAAGCCTCAGCAATCGCAACAGCAGCATCAGCAGCAGAGCTACGGTAAATAAACCTCACCCAACCTTGTCTCGCACAGCACAGCTACCCCGCCATCCTACACTCTCCCGGTAACGGTAGTCGTGCTCTAGTGCTGCAAACCCCCCTTCCATTACCCCGCGCCCCTCACCGGAAAGCTTGTTACTGACGAGAGATGGATGGCATCACCACTCTGTAGGCCAACCACTTCCAGGCGGTGATAGTAAGCTTTATTTTTACCCTTTTCGACTTTCGACCCTCCTCATCTCAGCTCTCCTTTTTTTCGGTCCAAAATAGCCTCTCCTCCAACCGAGAAGAGATAAGGTTTTCATCGTCAGAGCATTTAAACTTCCAAGGGGTTATATGAAGTAGAGTTTTTCTTATGTTCTTTTACAAAGAGAAGAGATAAGAAAGCCGACGGCAGCGTTTCTTTCATCCAAACACTGGGCGCCCTGCCCCTGGACGCAGCCAACACGCGGTGCTCACGCCCAGTCCTCCCTCCATCTCAAAAAAAAGACGAGAAGTTTTCACTTTTCATCAAAAGCGAGATTTACTTTCATTAGCACACTTCGGTTATTTCTATTTTTTTCTTCTGCAAATCCTGTTCGCTGACGCGCAGGTGCTTTGTAAGAGGCACACGGAGGCAACTACCCCGCCGGCGGCGGCTTCCTCCGCGACGACGACGATGACGACTACCGACACGCCGCCAACGAGGCCTCGCGCCGCGCCGGGTCCAGCGGGGACGCGGACCTGTTCTCGACGGTCCTGGGCGCGCTGACGCAGAAGAAGGGCCAGCTCCAGAACGAGGACATTGACGAGGACGGTACTGTTCCCTCCTTCCCTCCCGACCCTTACCCTTCTTGTTGATGACCCGCGCCGCTGTCGGACTTTTGTTCCGTTGTGTATTACTTCGGCTGATATGGGGGACGACACGAAACAGACGCCGTCAAGAAGCACAAAAAGTTCTTCGGCGCCGACGACGATGACGACGGCGAGAAGGCCGACGACAAGGGCCTCGGCGCCGCGGCCGCGATGCAGGCGCTCAAGATGTTCTCGAGCGGCGACACGGGCGGGCAGAAGCAGAGCCAGGGCGGGTTCATGGGCCTCGCCATGGCGGAGGCCAGCCGTGTGAGTTTTTCTTTCTGATATACCTTTTCCCCCTTTTCTTTGCTTTCTGTTGGAAGGTTGAGTGAGCAACATATATGATTGATTTTTTCTTTCCCGTCATCCACGTATCAGGATATGGGGCTGTGTGAGACGGAGTGACTGACTGACGACAACCGAAACAGCTCTTCGACCAGCGCCAGTCCCAGGGCAAGGTCGCCGACGGCACCAGCAAGGAGTCGGCGATCCAGCAGGCGGGCGAGATGGCGCTCAAGATGTACTTCAAGAGCCAGGGCCAGCAGCAGGGAGGGTTCATGGGCCTCGCGTCCAAGTTCATGAAGTGACGGGGCATACATGCATGCATGCGTAGACTATCTGTGCGTTAAAAACAAAAGTGTTCTGTTGTACTTTCTTCAGTTACTCGCCCTGTAGATGTTTTAACCTGGTAAATATCCAGAGACTAGATGATGAAAATGATGATATAATACACCAACGCTCAGCCTGTCCTCCTCTTTCTGTTGCTTGTAGAACTGCCCGCAAGATTATCAGACAGTCTTCTTCGCATCCAGACCGCCGTTCTTGGTGAGCTCGATCACGTCCACCCAACCCGCGGGCCTCCTCTTGCCCTCCTTGTGCAGGTACGTCTCGGCCTCGCGCGCCCAGCCGAGGAGCTGCTCCTCGCACCCCCACTCGGCCATGGCCATCAGCCCGACGGGGATCTTGCCCTCGCCCTGGACGGGGTCGGCGTAGCCCACGGGCGCCGTGAGGGCGGGGCACCCGCTGACGTTGGCGACGTAGGCGTACGACATGTTGGCGATGGTGGTGTTGGCGTCCGAGACGCCGTAGGCGTCGTCGCTGGGGTTCCTCGGCCAGCCGGGCAGCGGGGTCGTGGGCGTGACGACGAGCATGCCCGGGTTCTCCTCGAAGAGGTGGGCGAGGTGCTTCAGCAGCAGGTCGCGCAGCTGGGCGTACTTGAGGTAGTCGCCGGCCGGGGTGGTGCCGCCGACGGACATGAGGATCTTGTTGGGGTGGTTGATGATGCTCGTCCAGGCGTCCGGGTCCGGGGTGCGGTGGCGGGCGTTGTCCTGCATCTCGGTGATGCACGTGGCCGAGTGCATCAGCTGGATCTCGCGCAGCAGCGGGAGGTGGATGTTGATCACCTTGTAGCCCTGGGACTTGAAGTGGTCGACGGCGCGGCGGCAGATGTCGGCGACGGGCGCCTCGGCGCGGGACCACCAGGCCTCGTCGATGGCGATGACCTTGGGGTCGGAGGGGGACGGCGGGACGGAAGGGGTGTACACGCCCTGGATGGGGTCGTCCGGGTTGGGGCGCGACATGAGGCGGTAGGCGATGGTCAGGTCGGCGACCGTGGCCGCGAGGGGCCCGATGACGCAGACGGACGAGTTCATGGTCATGGCGCGGTGGTGGGACGGCTTGAGGCCGTAGACGCCGTTGAAGGAGGACGGGACGCGGATGGAGCCGCCGGCGTCGGTGCCGAGGCAGATGGGGACGATGCCGGCGCCGAGGGCGGAGCCACCTCCGGAGGACGAACCACCGGGGTAGTATGACGGGTTGTGCCAGTTCGTAGGGGTTCCCCAGCGAGGCTATACTTGAGTCAGTATCTCTTCCTCGGTGAAAATCCAAGGGGACAGCCGCGTGTTTCTCACATTGCATCCGTTAGTATCTATGAGATGGATTAGCACTTCTGTCCATCCTGACGTGACTATCCGTCAACTTACCACCGCCCAGTTCGTGCATGGCATTCTTGCCCACGACAATGGCGCCTGCCTCCTCGAGCAGCTTGACGGGCCAGAACGTCTCCTCGGCCGGCTTGAACCACGGCAGGTCGGGGAAGTACTGCATGCCGTTGTGGCTCACGTAGCCCTTGACGTCAATGTCGTCCTTGACACCAATGGGCACGCCGTCCAAGGGGCCCAGTGGCTTCCCGCTGCGCCATCTCTCGGTCGAGGCGCGGGCGGCATAGAGAGCGAGGTCCTCGCGGCCGTGAGACGCGACCCAGGCGTTGGCGTACGGGCCCGTCTCGGGCGGCGGGTGGCCCTCGGCACGGCGGATCAGGGGCAGCAGGGCCTGGACGACATCGAGCGGGGTGGCTTTGCCGGAGCTGTAGAGGGCATGGTAGTCCGCGCTGGAGAGGTAGCGGGCCGGCTGGTCTTGAGGAGCCGGAGTGGTGAGGTCCGAGGAGAACGGGATCATCTCCGGGTGGGACCCCGTCTCGGAGAGAACGAGGACATCAGGCTGGACACCAGCGTCAGTGACGTGAGGTTGTCTGGAGTAGAGATGTCGGGACGGACCTGGAAGCGGTACCGGTACTCGGGAAGGCCGGGCAAGTCTCTGATTGAGCCGAACTTGGCATTGCGCCAGAAGAGGCGCTGGAGGACGCCGGAGTTCGCGAGACTGGTACAATTGGTCAGTCACGCGGTGGGCGAGGGAGTCGCGAGGTTGGCGTACAGAGTTGCGCCGGCAACGAGAGGCCAGCCGCGGAGGACGGGGTTTGAGTCTTCCTTCTCGGTCTCGGATTGAGCCTGAACCGGTGCCTCGCGGGCGCCGGGGTAGTTGGCGTATTTACGGTTCGGGGCCATCGTATCTGTCGTCTGTGATGCCGGGCTCGCGATTCGGGGCTCCTTGATGGGTACGGATGAGCTGGACCTGGATCTAGGTAGGGGCTGGTGGACGGAGGTGTGTTAGAAGCAGCAAGTCAATTGAACAGCAGCAGCCTTGGACGGACGACGAAGTGAGACACGATGCTGTAGGTTGAGAAGTGCAGGTCAAGGCCAGATATAGGATGAGGGTTCTAGAGCTAAGCTAGGCGCCTAAGGTAGGCCAGGGGCATCAGATGCCGTTGGGAATGGCGCTGGGTTCGGAACTTGGGGTGCGGAATGAATGGAGGGAGCTTTGATGTTCAGGGTTCGCCGGCCTGCACCTCACCTCAGTTTTAGACTTTCCCTTTCCCCCTGTGCCGTTCTTCCCCCCAGATCTGCCCGAGGTGCCGTGGACCAAGCAGACGCGGAACGGACACTCGGACGGACTTTGGGAATCCGGTGAGAATTTAGGATGTGTCGTAAGGTAGCAGCAAGCAAAGCAAGCAAAGCAAGCAGGATGACAGTCGAACCTGCCCAAAAACAATTGCTCGAAACAATTGGTCTCGGGAAATTCTCCGCAGGCGGTGGGCGGTGTTAGGTGAATGGTGGTCTTCCTGGCTCGGCGTGCAGTACCGAGCCACCTGTTCCTTCCCCGTAGTGTACAGCTAGCTGCCCGCTGCTCGGGGACCCGCGGGGCGCTCGGATCAGTGGTGCTCGAGAAGCTGTGACGGGTCCACGTCCCTTGCAGCTGACGCCCCACATTTCCAGTCTACGAGTGGGGGGGTTCAAGGCTTTTGCAGTGCAGAGGAAGGAACTGCCTCGGCATCTTTCGATTGATAGGCATGAGATGGGAACTCATCATGGTGCCCCGATGTTTCCCCCTGTCGGTTGGACCTGGACAATTATCAAGTCTTTTTTACATTAGATAGATATCTCTACTGCTGTGGCGCTGGTTTTTTTTTTTTTTTCCGCCGAGTAATTGCCTATTCCGTGCGGACAGACTCGACTGGAGGTTCTTGGACTCTCACGTCATCCCCCTAAGGAATCAGAGTGGCTTGGCCGGTGCACGATACGTGCAGGACGGCAGTTTTCCGCGTCTATTCCGCATCACCACCGGCCGGACGCTGCCTCTGCTTTTTTTTCCCACCGGATGCGCAACCTAGCGCCAGACTGCGCCTCGGATAATTTACAGACCGCCGTATCAGTTCGTTGACCGGGCAGGAGCATGTCTCCAAAGTGTGCGTCTGTGTGTCGCGGGGGAAAAAAGAAAAAACGACAGTTAACGTTATCGATAAGACGAGACACATCCGCGCCCCCACCCCACGTGCCAGAGAAGTCGGCCGATTCGCCAGGCGGCTCACGCGACCTGAAGAAACACACTTGGCGCCAATCACCAGGCGTCGTCCCTGTGCTCTCTCTCCGTCGCCTCGACGATAAGATAGGTACGTATGTACAACACCTATCTGCCTTGGGTTGCGCATGAAAGTGATGAGGCGAGTTACTCGTGTACACTATGCATCACGTAGATTGGGCGTCGCACTGGAGAAGCAAGAGAGATGAGATGTGCGCTACACCAGGATGCCAGGCCAAACGTCTCCAGGGTTCCCCCCATGATCGCCCTCCCGAGTCCTCTTCCCACGATGGCCCGGCTTGTGGGCGCTAGGGGCGTCAAAACGTTTCTGTTTTGACACATTTACCCCGCCATCCCACTGCGGAAAAGCTCACGAGCTAAAAGCCCTCCGTCGAGGAATGCTACGAGAAGAGCCTCCTGCTAGTGTAGAGGCGCAACGGACGTCCTGCGCGTGACTACCTGTTCATCGAGGTGGACGGCGACATACCTCTCTCACCGCAACTCCGACTCGGGGATCTCGACATCACTTCACGTAACTCAAGACGTCGCATCACGTAGCACACAGGCTGAACAGCATCAAGTGTTGTGATAGAAGCCAATCCCATTGACTATCATACTTCTACATACGGCCGCGCTGTTCCTCGGAGAGGCAGCTGTTCCGGGCCGGTCGATGCCCATTTCGCTTGCTTGAACCAAACGCCATCCCTGACCAGAGGTCCCTTCCTGAAAGCCCGAGGGCCGAGGTCCCTTCCAAAGTCGGTCTGTCCAAGTCGTTTCCAACGACTCCCAAGCGAAGGAATCCTCCTCCCCCTTGACTTGTCCCCAAAAAGAGGGGAGCTGAAAGAGGGGAGGCAAAGATTGCTGTTTCCTGTCATGCCAGACGGAAAGAAAACCCTGAAACTCCGTGCCGATCCATAAAAGCGAAGGAAATAAAGAACCCTTTTCTTTTTTTTTTGCTCATCTTCCCGTGTCGAGACTTCGTGTGAATGCTGTTTGTTCATAATCGTGGGATGAAGGCGTGAAATAAGAATGAAAAAAATGCCCAAACCTTTGAGAGGGCATTAGCAATGTCGTGATGGAGGCATTGCGCGTGAACATGAGATGAGGGGGTAGGGGGTGTTTTGGAGGGATAAGTGGTGAATGTGATAAAATGCAGGTTGGCAAGTGCTGTCTGCCCACACCATGCACACAAGAATGCATGGCATGAAAATGAATTTTTGTCGCATTCATGCTGGGGGTAGGCTGATGTTTAACGCTTGGCCATGTTGTTCAGTCGCAGAATTCTAGTCCGGAACCAAAGAACGAAGCTGGTCCAGGCACCCTGGGTCTTGTGCTTTGCAGTCTGGGAGCGGCGGGGACCATCAAATGTGACCTCATCGGCCACAGGAGCTTCGCCCTGATCGGTGCTCTCGTAGTTCTGGCTGGCAAAGCCAAGCTCGCCCATGGCAAGCTTCTCAGCGTCGGGAGCAGTCTTCTTGCGGCTGATGGATGGGCGGATGATGTCGCTGGAGCTGTTACGGGCGCTATGGGTAAAGCTCTGCTTGCGCGCAGCATCTCTGGCGTCTCGCTTCACTCGGGACTGCATGTCGCTGGCGAGCTGCTGGTGCTCCTTCTCGATGCGCATGGCCTCCTTGGTGTCAGCTCGCTCGCGCTTGCGCATGTCCTCCTTGGCTCGCTTGGCCTCCTTGATGGACTCCTTTTCTGCCCACCGGCGGCGCTCTTCCCTAATGCGCTCCTGGTGGTAGTTGGAATCAAGCTCAGAACGAGAGCGGAGGCGGAAGCCGTCGAGCGAGGTGCGAATGGGCGACATGGCTGTGGCAGATGTTGACGGAGATGCTGTCGAGAGTGGTGAGAGGACAGGGGCTGTGCTGCTAGGGGCTGCAGACTCGGACTTTCTCCCGACGATGTTGATGTCAGAGTGGCTAGAGACGTGTACCAGGCGCGACGAAGCCGAGTTGGAGTTGGTGCGGGTAGTGTTGATTCTCAGCGACGGAGGTCCAGTGGTGTGGATGTCTGACAGTGACGAGGTACGGCTTGCTAATGATGGGCGCCGCGGGTAAGATGTCGAATTGCTGGCCGTAGCAGTGTTGGTGAGGGAGGGGGAAGTCGTGTTGTGATAATTGCTGCGGTGGTGGTGGTGATGATGGTGGTAGTACTGCTGGTCCAAGAGATCGTCGTCGTCCTCGGTTATCGTGGGCGAGTAGTCGCGCGGACCAGAAGGGTTGGTTTGATCGAAGCTCGCGAAAGAGTTTGCGTAGGAGAGAGGTGGCGTTGAGGTGCGTGGGGTTTGTTGAAAGGGGTGGACGAAGCTTCCGTTTCTGTGGCCGTGGCCGCTGCCGCTGGTTGCTATACTGATATGGGAGGTGCCGCTGGTTGACCGGGCGTGGCTGAATTTGCTCCTTCCGTTGCTGTTTCCCAAGTCGGTGGCAGAAATGCTGAAGCTGACGTCCCTTCCTCCGAACGAACCTTCCCTCTCTCTGCCAAGGCTGCCACTGTAGTTGCCGAATGACGTCTGCTCCTCCCAACTACGGTCGAGGTCCAGCGAGTTCTTTTCCGAGTGAGGCTGCGCCAGCTTTTTGAGTATCGGCTTGACCACCGTTTTGCTCCTCGATTTCGACAGCTTTCCGGGCGCCGACCCCGCCAAATCCGTGTACGAAGACATGGCGAAAGATCTTGCTCGCAGATGCTGCGCTGCAGTAGTCACAACAACGACAACACGAACGACAATGCAACACAGCGCAACAACAACAACACCTTTCCCTACACCCTTGTCCTACGCACTACCGGTGTCGATTGCCTTCTGCTCTCCGTCTCGCGACCGTCGGCTGCGATTCGTTTCGTCTCGCCGACTTCGTCGTTGTCTGAGCTGGCGATTGGCGACGGCGGACTGCCAGACCAGAGGGACTCCTTCACCATGCAGGCCGGACGGCAAACCGCTCCCCCACAGTCGGAGACGCCTCTCTCTCTCTCTTTCCTACTTCTCTTTCACGACGACGATGACCACCAGTCGAGATGCATAAGATCGTTTAACGGAGGAGGGGATCGACGGAGGGACGAATACGGCTGCGACAGCGACAGCGACAGCGACAGCGAGGGGTGGCAGCAATGGTTCGGTGCGTGCCAGAGACGAGGCGGGACGAGACGACGCGGGTGTCTGTGGAGGCGACGATGAGCACGACTTAAATCCACAGGGTCCGGGACGCGTCGGTCATATCATACAACATACGGTGAGAGTTGGACCCAGCTGGGAGGGGGGAGCGAGATGAGCGGCGCCGGGGGGTTATCTAATGGGCGAGATGAAGGGTGGGAGCGACAGGCTGACGCAGCGGAATGGGCGGAGTCCCAAGGCGGATGGGATGGGATGGGATGGGATGGGACGGGCCAGGATTGGGGATGGATGGACGGATCGAAGGGCACAGAAGTGTGTGGCGGTCGTCTCGGCCTGCCTCACCTTTTCGCTTTCAGCAGGTCACTCTGCCTGCCCCTCGAGGGTTTGAGTCGCCGAACTGCAAGCCTGCTCGGCTGGACCCGAAAGTCCCAGAAACCAACAGAGCCGGCGTTGACGTCGCCGCGGTCTATCGTTGAGTTGCAGTGTGTCCGGCGACGGCGACGGCGACGGCGAACGAGTTCGAACTACAACGACGCCCCAGAGCGGAGAGGCAGGATTGGGGGGGGGGGGGGGGGAGAATGGTAGAAAGAGTACGAAGGGGAGGGGAAAGAATGAGAGACACACACACAAGACACCCCCGGAGAGAAAGAGAGAGGCACAGCAAAAGCCAGCACTGGCATCAGCATCCGCACCGACCAGCAAGCACCAGCACCAGCACCGACCGACACCAGCACCAAAGAGCCAGCCAATCCAGCCAGCTGCACAAGGGCCAGCCGTCCGCGTCGGCGGCAGCAGGCCAGAGACACCGCAGCTGGGTAGCGTAGCCCAGGCCACCGCCAAAAGTGCGCCGGGTATCCGCAACCCGCTTGGCTACGCCTGATTCAGCCTCATTCCTTTCCCGACTGGCATGGAGCACGTGGGGGGGAACCAAGAAACGCGCCCGGAGAAGGATCAGAGGCGACAGACCGACCGAGCAAGAGCGAGACGGGACTTGGTTCTTGGTGACTGGAGAAAGGAGGGGTCACCCTTCTAGAGCAGAAGCAATGGTGTGGCGCCTTTGGAACCATTTGGCGGCAGGTTTAAGGTTGCGGGCTCTCGGGACAGGCTCACAGAGTTATTGTTCCAAACCCGTTGCTTTCGGCGTGTCTGGGCCTCTAGATGCAGCTCGTTGCTGATGGCTTTTCCCCCCTCCCTCTAATCACAGCTCTAGGTACGGATATTGGTCTACGCTACACCACAGCCTACGGTCGTGTATGTACGTACGGATATCTGGGCCGGACGGGGACATTTGTTTGTTTACCGGGCGATGGATGTTTTGTTGACGTTGCGGCTTTTTTCCAAGGGTCTTCGGCTCCAAACGGGCGTCACCCTTGGTGTAAGAGAAAAGGCGGGCTCATGGACCTCAGGTGACCGAATGAGAAGCCTCGGAACCCAGAACTGGGGACTGGAGAGATTGAAACTAATGAATAATATCTGGGTCCGTCCCGGGGGGCGTCGACGGGGTGGAACGGACGGGGGGATTTGACGTCGGCGATGGCAAAAAGGCAAGCAAGCATGCGATCGATGGACGGTCACGGTGGGAACAGGAACCGCGGAGAAGGGAGACGCTGGCCCGGGAGAGAAAGAGAAGAGTTTTCTTTGCAGCGCAGCGGTGGAGGGGAAGATGGTACACAACAGGGCGTGGCATGGCATGGCGCGGCACGACATGGAATATCGCATGGGGCAAAAAGATGCTGGCATTGGCATTGGCAGTGGCAGTGACATGGGCTGCCTCTGTCTGTCTTTGGTGAAGCTCTCTCCGCTCTGTTCTACACCGGCGCAGGCGCAGGCGCAGGCGCAGTTGGCCGAGAACGTGACTTCCCCTCGGTACTACTGGCTGCTGGTATCTTATCGGGCGTCACCTGTTTGCCCCGTGACTTACGCACATACAGGTACGCGCGCGCACACACGCAGGCGCACACACATACACAACACACTCAGGACGCAAGAGATGGGTCGTCTGGCAATCCTACGTTGCGCCAAGCCAAGAAAGGTCGAAGCAGCAACAGGAACAGGAACAGGAACAGGGGGATAGTGAGAGGGAAGAAACGGTCTGAGATTGATGGGATGAGATGGGATAAACGCAGTGGACGGACGGGGTCACGGGATACCTAAAGAACGGAGGGGCCTACACACGCTATCCGGGTACCCAGGTACGCAGGGTAGCTCTGTGGAGCCGAGCCGACCGGCTGCCTCTGTCCGTA
Organism: Colletotrichum brevisporum; assembly: GCA_030770045.1. NCBI lineage: Eukaryota > Fungi > Ascomycota > Sordariomycetes > Glomerellales > Glomerellaceae > Colletotrichum > Colletotrichum brevisporum. The sequence goes on from JAUGSI010000002.1 coordinate 1,605,232, forward strand.
CCGCACTTCGCTCACCGCACCGGCGGCTTCCTGCGCAACCCAGGCACAACCTTCGCATGCACGATACACCGTAGACAGGAACGAACTGGAGGGTCGGTTGGCAGGGCCACCCTCGGTTTCCTTGTGCATCGGAACAGTGTCATCTAGACGCGGCAATCTGCCTGCTGGCGATGACAATTTCGTCACATCGCCGGCTCCGGAAGCAGCTCGGACAACAACAAGATGTTGTTGACCTCTTTTTCCCTTTCCTTTCGACGCCGTTTGCGGAAGTTACCTAGGTATGTAGGACCGTCCTCGTACCACTCATCCTTTCTCGTCAGGGCTCCTTCTGTTTTTTCCCTCTCAAGTCCCGCATAAACGGAACGAAACAAAAAGAGAAAGGAAAGCGCGGCCAGCATCCATGAACCGCGAAGACAAAACCCGGTCCGTCTGGGGCAGGCAGGCAGGCCAGGCAGGTGGGAGGTACCTGCCTCTGGTGGTTGATCCGGTCCTTCTCGAATCGAACCCAACCCAACAGCGACTGTCAGCGCCCCACAGCGACCTCTGCATCCAGTTAGCGCAGCAGAGTATGGGTGGGGTCGGATGGCCCTTGCCTGCGAATCACACTGCGATGCGCCCGAGTCCCAGGCCCCCCTCCCCGCCTGTCGGTGTCCCGTCGCCCGCCTACCTGCACTACACCTAGCCTATTGTAGACAGTGAATCCCTTCATCCCCATCTTCCGGCGCCTCCCCGTCCCCATCCCCAGCCACCCCATCTTCGACCTGACCTGTCACCGTCTGTCTGCAGCAAATGCTCCCAGTCGGGGAAACGCAGGTCAGTGTCGCCTCACGGGATGTCGTCCCCATGCGAACCGAACGAAACACACGCACACGAGAACGGAGCGGAGGAAGGGGGGGCCACTCACTCATCAGTGATGGGTCATCACTTTCAGTGATTCACACACTCGTTTCCTCCTCATCCCCCGTCGACAGCCATCCACCGCCCACCGCCCACCACCACTAAACTCGCAAACGCCAGACTCAAGAAGCAGATTGGCAGATCAGAGAGCAGCAACAGCAGGAGGGAAGGAAGCATCAGCCAAAACCTTGCGGCCCGAATTCCAGGACCGCCCGTCCAAAACCCCCCCACAGTCCACCACACCTCTTCTGATGTGCTCTGATGTGCTCTGCTGCCGCGTTTCCCCCAATCAAACACGACAAATGCTTCACTCGAAGACGAGAAGCTTGTTTGTCCCTGACGCTTGTTAGCTTACTACGTATTTTGGTATGCCTACCTAGCAGGCGGTATCAGACTTCCAACGCCTGTGTGTCGTATGATAGGGCTCCGAAGGCGAAGGAAGCAAAGTCAAACCTACCCTTCCCATACATTAGGTAGTATGTATTGTGCTACGCTTTTAAAAGCATTCCTCGTGAGAAACATTCAGATCCAGCATTGATCCTTCGATGCGAAGCGAAAGCCAGCCGCCAAGCCGAGCCAAACCTTCCCGCCCCGAAAGAGTCTTGCTGGGCCCAGAGACATCAGCATCGCAAAGCGGCCCGAGGTTCGTCATCGCCATGGCTGCTGGTCGTCGGGATCGTCCTCGCCTTGGAATCCCATCCTAGGCGATGCCAAATGGCCACCATCACCATCATCATCACTGATCATCGACGATTCAGGGCCCTGCATTCGTGCTCGCCTACTTGCCCAGTTGCGTAGTTGGTCCGCCGCCACCACCACCACCACCACCACCACCACCACCACCACCACAATCACTGCCAACACCGAGGCCAGCAAACCACAACTGATTCCTGCTTTTGCCTCCTACTGCCCGCCGCGCTCCATTACCTCCAGCGTATTGTACCTACCCCTCTCACAGGCCGGCTGAGCTTCTCCCCCGCACCAAGCCAACCTGCGGTTTCACGAATCAACTCTCGCTGCGCTGAGTTGCGTGAAGTGACGAAAAAGCCCAGCCCGGCGCAGCAATGCACCACCACCAACCACAACCCACTGTCACCGAGCCCACTGGCCCGTCTACCCCGCCACCAGGACCGCCTTGCATCTTCCTGGCGGATCCCCCTCCAACGAGCTGCATGCCTCGAGGCACGACACCACAGTCGGTCCGCCCGGCCTCTGTGCGAGCTCCTGTCTATTCGGAGTCGGCCATGGACGCCGGCCTATCTGCGGCGATGTGACGAGCGACTTCATTGGTCCTCTTGCCCTGCTTTTTCCCCGTTCTGGACGTTCTGCTCTCACGTCCGCACACAGTTACACGTCTCACATCAGGAGGAGAAAGATAAGACGATGCTCGAGGCCCCGTTGATGCGGACAAACCCATCACGAACCGGACGAGGCACAACACATGGCCGGCCCCGCGGTTGACGCTGATGGGCCACTCTCACTCTCGGCCTGCCGCTCAAACCCGCACCTCAACAAGTCCCACTTTCCTCCGACCCGGCCCCTCCCCGAACTTATGCCCATCCAAACTCAATCTCCAGTTGCATCGCCAACTACGACTTACATGGCATGTTTCGACCACTGCACAGATGCTACGACCTGCCAAGAGGCGCACGCGCTCATGCACCAGGCCCGGGTCCAGACATGTCCAGACCTCTTTCTCTCCCAAGAAAGGCGGGGGACAAGTGAGTCGGTGCTGTGTTCGCGGACGTCTCGGGAGGATTTCTACAATGAATCCTGTGTGTGAGAGCCATGTTGCACCAACCCACGCACGACTCTCCTTGCGGGCTGTTCTCCTGCGGTGACATGCAGCAAGACTGCAAGAGAAAAAAAAAATAGGCAACGCAAGCGCACAAACGAGCGCCAGCAACACCGCACCAGCTGCAAATACCAGAAAAGACCGCATCTTCCTTGGCAGATTCCCCCCCCCAACCAACCTCCGCCCTCTGCTCCCATTCGCCAACCCTCCCAGCTGGTAAGATACCGCAGGTTTGGCGCATATGTCGTACGGAAACTATTGCACGCCAGCCTGCATCAGCGGTGCGCCAGAAATAGATGACACTCGGAGCCAAAAGGGCCTCTCCGACGCATCTTGACGGGGGGTTGCTGTCGACGAGTTGTCCCGCCTCCCGAGCTGCGTTTGCGGGATGGTCCCAGCTCGTCGTCGTGCTCCTCGCCTCGGCGACTCTGCCGGCGCTATTTCTTTTCTTGTTTTTTTAATCTTTCCGGTCCTCCTTCTCCCTCCCCGGCTTTCTCGCCGCTGTGTCGTCGACATCAGATCAAACCAGCTTTTGACACATGAGTGTTTAAAATTAACGGCGCGAGAGAAGGTTCGTCGGATCAAGCTCCAAGACTTCCTGTTGCCAGGCAGACAGGCCACGGACACCCCAATGACAATGCCGCCTCTTCCCGTAAGTTGACGTAGATTGTTTCCGGCAACCTTGTAATGAAATCCTCGAGATGTGAGAAGTGAGAAACGCCGTATACTCGACGTTTGGAAACCATAAAGAAAGCCAAAAGGAGCGAGGCACAGGTTGAGAGAGTGCTTCGTGTCGCCTCGGGCGTCATGCCGTCAGCCTCGCCGGGTTGGCTCACCAGGTGGCCTTTCCCCTTTTCCCCTCGCTCTCATGGGCACTCATCGAAGAGATGATTCCAACTCTCAGTCTGTGGTTAATCCCAGGCTCCAACTCGTGCACCTCTTCCAGAGAAAGTTGTTCTCGATTCAATCTCTTTCCCCCTTTTGCGGAGCAAAACTGTTTGTCTGCCCTTCTGTCTCACCGGAATAGCTCGCCTGGTGCATACCTCGTTTCAAACAGAAGACAGGATTTTTTCCTCCGATGACGCATGAGCTCTTGTTTCCGGGTGCGGGTCAGACGATTCGACACAGTTCACGTTCATACCTCTATTTTAAATTCCTTCTTTCTTTTTTCAGTTATCCATGCATGTCGAAGATATCCACGTTTAGCGTTTCTGGTTTATCCCGACCTTTGAACATTGTTCGTTGCACGAGAGACATCGATGCTCCGTCGTGCCCCCCCCCCCCCCCGTTTTCCGATGTATGACACCATTACAGCTTTGAACATCGTTTCGCTGGAACGTCGAGTTCCGTTTGCTTGCGTGCGAGAATGAGACAACGCGCTTCCAAGCCTCTAGGGTCATGTATCCTAGTCAGAAACGAACGGCTGCATCTGAATCGCGGAACTCGAGATTCAACGTAAAGCCGACGTGGGACGGAAAGAAAAAGAGAATAGAACAAGAACAGCTGGGGTAGTAGTTCCATCCCATTCAGAGAGCACCAACCACATGTACATGTGCATAAACAGCGAAAAGATACATCATGGCCAACGCCACCACGGGATCTGGGACGCGGCCAGGTGAACGCGCACGCAAAGTCGAGCCGTGAGAGCTTGTGAACTCGCGATATCAACGTCGCCCTGAGCGAAACTCACGTATCTCATGCCAACCCCGGACTTTGACAAGAGCAATTCAATAGGTAGGTAGGAAGGAATGTACCGCCCCATCACACCTCGTTGCAGGACTAGTTCAGACTTGCATGACGGCAAGCCAAGGCATATACAACTCAATACAATACAATACAAGCTATAAAGCAAAACCAAAAGTTGTCGGAAATGCAAGTAACTACCTACGTATCTCTCTCTGGAAGGTATCTATCTAGCCATCCCAGGTGGTCTCAGATTCCCTTCCTCGGCATTCGCTTCGGCGCTGAGGAATGCAGGAGAGTGGTGGCATGGAATGGCATATGCTTGCGGGGAAAAGGCTCAGCCAAACGCGGGGGTTGTCGTGTTCCTCGCCCGGCTCATTCCACGGCATCAACCGTCCCGATCATGCCTCCTCCCCCTCCCTCCCGTCTGCCATCCCCCACCACCATCGTCATCGCTCGTTGACGGCATCGGCTGCCTCCGTCCTCAGCCCCCCTCAGATCCCGCAGCCGAGTGGAAGGAAGCCTCATGGTAAGCCCTCCCACTCCCCACCCCGGACTTCTTGTCCGAGACGGGACCATCTCTCCCTTTCAATGATGCTCTGCGGCCGTAGTGCCAGCTCGACACTGTCAAGCAGATGGTCTGATGTTTGCCGCTTGCGTTTCCCGTAGCTTGCCGGCACCATCACCCTCGTCTTCGGACAAACACTCGTTCGACCTCTGACATCGACCCCTACGACCGTCTGCCCCGACGTGCCTGACCCGTGTGAGCATCTTCATCTCCATCATGCACGTCGAGTGAGCAGAGCCATCTGCTAATATCCCTCAGATACCGCGCTCGGGGCACTCGCTACAAGGCTCCCCCATCAGGTCGGCCGGGACCCTTTCCACCTGGCGCCCGGTGATCCGGACGTAGCCGGCCCCCTCAACCCGGAGCTGGGAACGGCCGTCGTCGCACGCGGGATCTCAGCAGCGGACGGCTAGCCGCGTCGAGATCGTCGACGGCCGTCCGCACCGCTGCTGCAAGCACCACGGCCGGGGAAGCAGCCGCGAGCCGCGTGCCGCGAACCGATCTGTCGTCGCACCTCCTGCTGGACGGCATCCCCGCTTCCTCGCGGTTACCAGCAGCCGGGCTCGAGTCGATGCCCACCCAGGGAACGGGGTGTGCCTTGGACTAGCCGCAGATCGGTTGTTCCTCGCCACCTCGTCCAAGTGAAGCTGCCGCGTGCCGTGGCACTCCCGTCGATCTTGGTGGACGACTTGCTCGGGTGGCGGCCCAATGAGCATGCCGGTCCCGCAATCTTCCATTGTTCGTTCCGCGTTCTTCTGATATCGGCTATTCTAGGCATCAAAAGACTCACTGCTGCACCGACACTTGTCGTTGCGATCGCCGCGGGCAAGCGACTTTGCCGGTAGACGAATGGCCGGCAAGCGCTGGCCGTCGAGTCGGACAATTTCAGTCGCGGACGGCTCGGTCACTGTCGTGCCACTAGCACTTTGACAGGTTCCGGCCCTTCGCTTCACTCTGCTTTGTTGTATCACGACAACATGATGCTGTAACTGTCGCTCGAGGCGTCCTCGGCATAGTTATGGTCCAAGCCAGAACAGTCTGTCCCTGAGGATGCCCCCCACCGCTCCTGGTACAGTATTGCTGATAAGGCTCCGTCGAAGGGGATCTCCGTTGCCCGTCCTCCGAACGGCTCAACTTCCTGCGGGCTGAAAATCTGCAAGCTAGAAAGTGACGGAAAGTAGCCGTTGCTCGACAGATGGCATTCCTGGGGAACCTTTGTAGAGGCCAGTCCGGTACCGGATACGACTCTGACCACGCACATGGACATGAGCACAGCCACTCGTTGCTCCATGAAGCCCCTGGCACGTCGTCCGCAGTGCCATCGGCGCTCTCTGCAAGAAGAAGTACTGGGTGGGTAGCGGGAAGTATTCCTGCTCTCGTCTTAGGTACCCGACCCCGCGGATCTAGATGGCTTCCTCGGAGTCCACGGCATGGCGACCGCCTCGTCAGGCCGAATACGGTAAAGACTTCAAGCTTCCGAGATCGACGACGAAGCACTTCACCACTAAGCATCGTGAGAATCGGTTCCCAGTGCGGGGAAGGTGGCGATTATGGAAGGGTCCGACGATGATCACGGCCACTTGTCCAGGGCTCGGGGAGGTACGGGGAGTCGAGTTAGGCAATAGAGAGACGTCAAGGTCACTTGACAAGTCTCTCGCTCTCTTGGACGGGCCTACCAGGCCTCGAGCGGGCATGCCGGTCCTCCGGGGCGCGAATCAGTAAAGTCCCATGACCGTTCGTCCCCATTGCAGTTTATCTCTCGGACGGCGGGAAGATAGCACATCATAGGGGAGGGGGCAATGTGCTCAGAGTACACCGAGGGCAAGGGGTTTCGATAAAGAGACGGCTTATCGAGGAGGCTTGACTCACCTGGGGCAAAATGATGTTCTCAGGACTGCCGCCAATGATGTACCAGTTCTGCAATGCAGACCAGCACGTCGCCACCATAAACAGTGCTCGGGGTCAATGGCAACCAGTCTCGCGACCTCACGTTGGAGCTCGCTTTGGCGGGGGCGTGATGCTGTCGTAAATAACTTGCCTCGCGCGGTAGACATGATGTTAACGAGAAGGCTCCGGCTGAGAGCTGGACATTGGACAAACAGTCGCCAGGAATGGTCGTCCGATCGGCCTCAACAATCATGCTGGATGATGGCATGTAGGTCACCTTGCATGGTGATAAACACGCCGCTGGCTTGAAATTTCCGGGACCAAGCCGAATCGTGCATTTTCGATGTGTGAATGATATTCTGTAAGGGAGCCAACAGAATCGCGTTCCTGTGTAAGGGTTTGGCCCTGGCTACCACACCGCCATGCCCAACAACGGCGGCAGAGGCGCCTCTGGTTACACAGAGGGTATCGCATGAGGCTCGGAAACATTGAGATTGAGATTCCAGAACCATCCAAGCGCTATACAATAGCACTGTTCAATAAGACGGAGGTCGGGAGTCCAACGAAACAGTCCGAAATAGCAAATCGATAGCTCATCTTGACAATGCCAAATGGATTCGGCCGCATCGACCCCAGGACCTTGCAACCTGTGAGACTTGCATTAGAGAGATTGGACAACTCACAACGCTGCTGCAACAGATGCAGCATAGCATGTACACGACCCAACGAAAGCGCCGGGCAACTGAGCTCATCATGGACAAAGCGGAGATGTCAAGGAAATCTACTCACGGGAGGGTTTTCTTGGCCTCTGCAGGTATACGCACCCTCAGTCTGCTCCGTCAAGGACCATTGGACCTGCAGCGCTGGTTTGTCGAGACAGGCAGTAATAACGCTGCATGAGACTGGAAGGATGAATGCGCATCATCCAAGATCGCCCACTCCGGAATATGCTTTCGTGCTTCCCCGGGGCATGCCTCCCGCACTATTTCACCCTTCCCATCTTGGGCTGTCGTCAGGGCCTGGATCCATCGCAGGCCGCGTGGGTGTATGGGCCGTCCAAATGCGGAAGTGAAGCCTGTCCAAATTCACACGAGAAGGAAACCACAAGTCCTCCTTGCCGCGCCCAAGGAACTGGGGCCTGACGTATGATGACGGAGAACCATTAGGACACCATCACATAAGCCGCGGGGGTCGAAATGACCCGGCAGGGTTGGCGAAACGAGAAGGCTGCTGCAGGAAGTGAATCTACGAGATGTCAGAGTAAGCACAACGATTACGAGGACGTACGTCAAGCCACTCTTTCGATTAAACCTGACAGTTGCAAGCCGTTTTGATGTTGCAGACGCTTTTGGAGACGCCGGTTGGTTTAATCTGGAGGAATGTACTTTGCAAACAAGAGGGTACCGGTGCCGGCGAAATAAGGACTGGCGACTTCGCTTCCACGGAGCATCAGACCATGGATTTCCAGGAGCTCGGGAGCGGTTCCAGCGCCTCTGGACGAGGAAAACGGCGTTCTAGGCTCCTTGCCCTCGTTTCTTGGCTCCAGTGTTGACGAATGCCGGCTTGTTGCACGTCGGGTCTGCCGGCGCAACTCGCCCGCAGTTCCGATGCTGGCAACCAAAACGGTTGGCTGCACAGCCGGTAGCAACGATGCCAGCCTGACAATCGAGTGTATTACACTGCATTGTGCAGGGACCTGACGGTGTGGAGACCGGGGAACGGATGAGATGTGAGGAGTTCGTCCTACGAGTGATCTCCCCTCCGTCTTGGTCGCATCAGATCGCGATCTCATCAGGCCATGGGACGGGCAATGAGCTCCAAGGTCGACACCACCACCGAGGTTAGACTGTGTAAGTCCCGGCCAGTCCATTACATGCTGCGGTTCGAGGCTGCGTCATTGCAAACTGGACAAGACGGAGAAAGAGAGGGTTCGAGAGCGTCAGCACGTTTGGGACTCTACACAACGCGAAGATACGAAAGGCGGGCGGCACCTGCGTCCAAGAGACGACGAGTGTGCCGTCGTTACGTGACAGCTCACAAAGCAACTGAAGCCAGCCTGCTTGCGCGCGGAATGGAGTCACCAGGTTTTCTGATAGTCTGCATGTCCATGCCGCGATTCCATGCAGAGTTTTCCAAGTGGGCGCAAGCTTGAATGTTGTCTTCCTAGGTGCGTGTGGGCGGAAGCAACACGGTGGACCCTGAAGAAACATCCGATGAAGCAAAGCGAGTGAGTGAGCGTGTGTCACCTCCCTCCACCCGCGTCCTCCACCAACAGATGCTAGAGTGGATTTCTTTCTTGTAGTGTAGTACTGAAACTTGATTCCTTACGCTTCCACGATGGGAAGGGGGCCTGGCTTCCTGCCAAAGGAGCTCGTTTCTCCGTATGGCGTAGCAATGGTATGCTTAGATGGTGAGAGTGCGGCTCGTAGTCAATTATGATGAATTCCAGGGTTGTTTCTGGAAGGAAAATCAACCGTTTCATTTGGGGGCGGCCGGATGTGCAGTGCAGTTGGCGCACGCGGTTAACGTCTGCTCCGTGCTGAGGTCCGTGTGTCGTCCGAACCAGGAGACGACGGATGGTGGCATTCTTCAAGCACGCCTGCTGGGTGCGCATGGATTGTGTCCGAAGAAGCTAAAACATCCCGGGGAGTCCCTGGCTTCTTGCCCCAGAGTGTCAGTCGCGATTTGCGCTCTAAATAGACCAGGGAGGAAGTCGATCTTCTGCCCGGGGCATAGTGCCCCGTTGAGCTTCCCGCCGGCGAGAACGATTTGCGTGTGCTCGCAGCCAAGTACCTCGAGACAGATACTGAGTAATAAATGGCATCCAGTACCGTGTGGAATATTTCTAGACTTTTCGTGTGTCCTCGGCACCTCGGCCCATTGGAACAAAATACAGACTGGTTGCCGAAACGGACTAGTAGCAGGAGAGCCAAGTACAGAACTCCGTCGTGGATGACGCCTGACTCCTGAGCGTGTGCCCTGTTGCAGAAAGCGAGCATGGCCGGCGAGCATGGCCGCAGTGTGGAGAGAAGTAGTGTGGCCAGGGTGGGTAGGTAGGCTAGCAACTGGGAGGGTGGACTTGCTTCTCGCACACGGCGTGATCCAAGACTGGTGTTCCGCTCACGTCGGCTCGGCTTTTTGGGCGTGCGGACTGCGGAAGCGTTGGCAACGAGCAAGTCCCACAGTGAGCCGGAATCGCAGCCCTCGCACGACGGGGCCATGACTCGTCGTGGCCACTGAGCTCCGAGTTGTTTACTTGACGGGCTTTTCGTGTCAAAATATGCGTCGCTGGATTTGATAGCGAGCGGGCTCCTTGCATAATGGATCGATTTCATGGCACCCGTGTGGAGAGCCAATGTGGTTCGTTGGATATCAACTGAGGCAGGCTTTTCTTCGGCTCAGGCAAAACTGCAGATGCGTCTCGGCAGTGAGTCGATGGCAATTGCTTTGAATCAGCCACTCTCAAGGCGATGGAAAAGCCCTGAGCTTGGCTCGTCTGTTACCAGTACCCAGGCCTGGAGCGTCTTTGGGAGTGCCGGGTAAGAAGGGTTGCATGGGATTTGTGTTGGTAGAATGTCTGGTACGGCACACAGGACGGCTGCACAGAAGCTGAAGCGATGCACCAATTGCCCTGGTGGTGCGTGTATTGCATGGCAGGAGATCGATCAAAGAGCCGTGGACGGAACCAGAGGCAGTGGATGACGGAATGCCGTTGGCGAGAAGGTGGAATCAGATGCCAGCCAAGGCGATGCAGCCGAATAGCATCGTACCGGTGCGTGCGGCGAGTCCATGGCGGTCCACCTCGCAGTATGTATCGAGCTAAGGTCGAGCTTCCCTGCGACGGTGATCTGTGGTGGGCTTTAGGAGTTCCCAATGGGGCCAGGTGCATCCATCCCACCAAGTCCTGTCGGTGGTGAAGGTCGGAGACTCGGAGGGCGTGCTATTCAAAATTCGAAGTAGCTCTTGCGGGCAGAGCGAGGAGGTACTTTGTTGACACACGCCCGTGGCGGCCGTCAAACGCCCAAGAATAGGTCAGGGCGCGTAGCTGAGTATCCGTAGAGAAGAGGCGAGAGACATGGTCGAGTATCAGAAAAGACGATGCTGCGTGGGCACGCAGGCGGACTCGTTTTCGTGAGTAATTTCTGATGAATTAATCCATGAGGTCCCGTCCCGCAAGGTCTGCATATCCTGTATCCCGCAGCTACCTACATAGGTAGGTAGGTAGAGTGTGTGACTGTGTAGTTGGGTGCAGACAGTGGGCGACAAGCATCCTTCAGCGACGGCCGGGCTCGCCCACAAAGACTGGGATGATCCGGGGGTTGGCTCATTTCGATGCCCATGTTGCCGAACGGCGCATATCGCCGAACTCGAAGGCGTGCGGGAAGGGGCGCCGAGACAGGGCAGACAAGATTTGGGGATTGCAACGAGGAACACCGGCTGCTAAAAGAATCCAGGTGTGAGGTTGGAAACCAACCGGGTGATGTGCCCAGGTAGCTTTCTTCCTTGCAAGGTTGCACTGAAGCCGCTTCTCAAGCTCAATATTCGTATCTTGGCGAGGAAACACGGGAAAGCATGGTGGGCCGGGTTTGATGTCGCGGGACAGACAGACGTAGGAGTGAGACGAGAGGGAGGGCGAGGGCGAGGGCGAGAGCGACCTCAGTCAGTGTGGTTGAGTAAAGCCAAGAAGCGTTGAATGTTTGAGAGAAGTGATATCTCAGGTTGAAGAAGAGAGAAGGCACTACTACTAGTCAGTAGGTAGTAGAGTACAGATACGGATACGTGTGCAATGAATGATTTGCATCAAACATTTTGTGGGCACGGCGGAAGCAACCACCAACACCCATGTATTTTCAATTTGGCAGCAGGCCACACCTACTACCCAGTATTACTACCTACTTTGTATGTCAAACTTTGGTACCTAGAGAGAGAAAGGCAGGCACCAAACTGTACCGTACTGCTTCCGCCGGAAGTCGAAGACAAGCCGCCTAGGTACCTAGGCTTGCGCTTACGCCGCAGGCATCTCGTTTCGACGCACGTCAAGTACCTGTCCAAGTACACCACTGAACCTAGCTAAGGTACCTTGGGAAATTGCAGGTACCAACTTGGGTAGGTACCTATATATGGGCAAGGCAAGGCACCTCACCTACATAGGTATGTAGATAGGTAGATCGGGATGGCACCTTGAGAGACCAGCGGCCGTTGCGCCTGCACTGGACGGGAAGTGATTCGAATTTGAGAGGAAGGAACGTGGGAACCCAGGGTGTCAGCTTCCATAGGTAGGCAGGGAGTCGGGAAAGCCCATCTCCCGGGGCTCTTGCCCCGAAGTTCCTTCCGTCCCGAACGAAGGTGCGTGTGGCTGTAGGTAGGTTGGCTGTGGCGGCCACCCGGCGGCGACCTCGGGTGCCTTCCCACCTTCCCACCTTCCATGTCTTGAGCCTCGCGAAACGTGGAAGGCAAGAGCAGGTGAGGCATGACGAGGCAAGAGCTATAAGGTACCCGGTAGGACTGGAAGACAACTTTAGACCACCGAGGTACCTACCTAGGTAGGCAGGATGGGGAGAAGCTGAGAAGCCGGGCTGCTCAAGGTACGTGGGTACAACCCGACCTTACCTCATCGCACCTACAGCTTTGCCTCTCTACCCAAGATCTAGGCACTTGAGATATTCATTCCTTTTTTTTCCCCAACAGCCGCAACTCCTTCTGCCACGAGATCTAGAATCCCATGCACCGAGGAAACCGGCTGGCCGGGCTGCCGCTGCCGCTGCCCGTTACATCTGTGCCGTTTGGAAAAAAGGGACCAACGCCACGGATGCCTGCCGCGGTATTCCTCGGTAGAGTTCCGCAAGGCATGTAGGCATGTAGGTATGTGTATGTGCCTCTTTCTCTGCCTCTGCTCAGTTCACACAGCCCCCCCTCTCCCAATCCCGCCTTCGCCTTGCCTTGCCTCGTGTCACCTGCATTCGAAGGAGTTATGGCTTCCACAAAGCCCCGGGAGCGGCGTGCTACCATGTGCGTGCTGAGCTACAGATGCATCTGTGACAGCTCCTGCAGTCGACGTCGAGAAGAGGGACCACGGCAATAACGACTACAACCGGACCATTGTCGGTCGCGGTCGATGCTGGGCTGGACCAGCCGCCTGATCCACGTCCCGACGGGTCTTCTCAATCTTCCTACAGGCTACGGATAGGTACACCAACACCAACGCCAACACCAACGCCGTTTTGGCTGAGTCAACCTCCGATACGATACCCATTGCCTCCCTCACCTTCCATGCCTTCCGTCATATTCACCAGCATGCTCGGCGCAAGCGCAGTAGACCTCGACTTCTCGGCTCGGCCTCTCATCGCTCATGACCGGAACGCTAACGCAGGCTTCTCCCCTAGCTAAGTTGGCTCGAGACATTCGTCAATCCACTCCGCGAGCAATGTGAGCCAGTCAGAATCACAAGCAATCCAATACTCTCACAACTCATAGGGACAGAAGCTCGCGCTCTGGTCTACATTCTGCAGCTAAAGATATCCAACATGGAAGTCCCAGGGCATGGTGCGGATACGGATTCTGTCTGGGCCAATCCATTCCGTCCCATCACGTTATTCCACCTTTCCGCCGCCCGTCCCCCAGGAATGTCTCTCCGTCGCTCCGTCTCGCCCCTCCAATCGACATCGACGACGGCTCGGCCAAGAGAGATGCCGCCGGACCTCTGCTCTCGCCTGCCGCTCGAGGTACCTGCAGTGTCTCCGCCAGAAACCCCGGCAGCTTGATTACACCTTCTTCCATGAGCTCCGGATGGAAACATGTATCGCACGCATGTCCAGACGGCTTCCTCGATCCAGGACACCCGAATGTGGCAGCCGCTGCCGAATGGCCGATCCGGCTGCCACCCAAGTCCCAACCCGTCTGTATCTTCTCCGACCTCGTCTTCCCGCCCCCGAAATCCATGGAACGCTGTTACAGGGTGTCTCGTTTCATGGCCTCCCCCACTGAGATTACACTCGGGACCCCATTACCTAAGACAATTCGTCGACGATCCCCTTCAGCCGTTGATTACGCATCGCCATCTTGTCCGGGGAAAAGCGCCAACCACATCACATCTCCCCTTCCCGTTAAGGCAAAGTCTTGCCTTGCCGTCGATATCCTCTTTCGTCTTTAATCGAGATCAGGACAGCCGAAGAGGCCCTCGAGGAGTGGTCACACACCACCTTACGGTAATCTATCCACCACACACACACCTCGTACTTGTCGCCTACCACATACGCCATGCAAGTGGTTTTTGATTCTGATGTCAGGTCTAAACGTGGGTGGGATGGACTGATCAATGTCTCACGCAAATGCAGGCGATGCTCGTTTCTCTACCTTTCGCCATCAGCTTGACGGCTTCATGGCTTGCAGCTTGCAGGACACACCGACGCGATGTGGTGGTGGTCAGTTCACTTGGGGTGAGGGGGACGACCCCGAGATAGCGGCCGGCACAAGCCAAATGCAGCGGCATATGCTACCTGGCATGTCATGTCTAGTTGCGCACCTCTCGCGGGCGGCTTCGACAAGCAGAGCACATGCTTTTTACCTTCCCCTCAAACATCCATCTCTGCTGCGCAGCAGCATATCGCAGGCGTACCTATTCGGCCGGCACGGGGAAGCTGAAGCACGAGTGGGTGGGAGCACCACCGCCGTCTGTGCATCCGGTCCGGAGGGGATAATGGCCTCCACCCGACATCGTTGGTAGTGAAGTGGTACACTACTTTGTATCCGTAGACCACCAGGAATGAGACGGGACACTTCGGACCAGTTGATTGATGGAGACTCGTCTCGCAAATCTCCACCGCCGCGCCGCAGCCCTCGCTCCGCAGGACAACGCAGCATGGGTTGTTGGTGGCTCTTCGCTTGCTCGGCCCAGCGCCTGGTCAAAGAGAATCAAACCCCAAGGATGACGATCTACAGGCTACGGGAAATATTCGCGCCTTTTCGCAACTGTTAGCCCCGGGGCCCGTTATCATCACGAAAACAGCATCCGCTCCGGCCAAGGACGGCAAGGATCAGGTCCATCATTGGAACATCAACCCTGTCGGTCCTGCCGTCGCAATATGGCAGGTCAGACTGAAGAATGCGAGTGCAGAAGCAACAGCAGTGCGTCTGTCACAGCTCGGGCTACACAATTCATCAGATATCAGAATCGCAGAAATAACAACAACAAACTCCCTCCAACCGTGCGTGGCTTGCATTGTGTTGTGTCGCCCCGAGCAGCAGCATTCGAGCACACCTCGCGTCACCCAATACTAGCGCATGCGCATTCGCACACATGCACACCTTCAGTGGCCACCTCGCTCGACAACCGCCGGAGTGGAGAGTGCGAGCCGGACGCAGATAGAGATGGGGAACGAGAGCCAGGAGCTGGGAGATGATGAAGACACGAAACGTCCCGATGCCCTCGGAAGATCGATCAGTCGAGGCGCCTGCAGGTCCGACACACAAGTTGGTTGTCCGTACGGGTACAGATGCCATGTTATTACGAACTTGGAAGAAACAGCCCCAGCTAGCAGCAGCAACAGACAGCGGCCGGAGGCTGAGGCAAAGACAGAGAGAAACGCAAGCCGTAGCAGCCCGCAGTGTACGCCATGCTTGCCCAGTCTGGGCTGGTCCTCGGCTTGATAATGGGCCAGACAGAAGACGCGTCCCCATAATAAGAACAGCGTAAATGCTTGTTCGTCCGCTCGATTCGACTCCACGCCGTCCGTTCGTTTGTCAGATGCGAAAACTGGGGACCTCTACATAGCACTGCGGCGGCCCAGGCCACTTCCTGGCCAGGGTCTCGTCAGTGCGTACGAGCCTACCTTACCTTACACTAGTGTCGACGACTACTGCGTGAAGGTTCCTGCTTCTCCAATTTTTTCAGGATTTTACCCCTCCCGGTTGTGCGAGCTTGCGGCTAAGATACCACTCACAGTCTCGCACTGCCAGGCCGGGCTGCTTGTTGCTCCTGTTGCTGCTGCTGCCGAAGCGGTTGTCGTACTGGTATGGAGTACGGGTACGGATAGGCTGTTGTAGCCTTTGCGCTCCTGCTTGAGCCGTCTATATTGGCGTGCAGCGAGCGGTTGGATCTCACCTATGTTGACGGACGCCGATGCCGTCTGAATGCCATCTTGTCTCTCGTCTCATTTCGCCTTCCCATGTCGTCTCGTTTCTTTGCAACATGCCGCCGGACCGTTTCTTCGAATTCGTCTAGCGTATCTCGACGGAGCCCTTGTCTCTCTTCCTGTCTCGCTGTTGGCAATGGTAGCTGATGCAACTCGACAGGTCAATTCGATGAGACGTACCGCTGCTCCGTGCAAGACGAGAGCATCGACGGCACAGCGGTGTTCCTGGTCCTTGTCGTCAGCAGCTCCTCCAGGCGTTTCCTCTCCACCTTTTGTCTCTGTATGTGCAGATGGCCGGCCGTACTCAAACGAATGATGGAATCTGCCCACCCGAACAGTGGATCTCCAAATCTCGCCGTGCTGCCATTTTCCACATCAACTAGCCGCTCAACCACGAAGACTGGAGAACGGACACCAACCAAGGGCCTGAGGAGTTGAGGACCCTCCCTGGTGCGCAGGGTATGGCGTTATTCGCGCGCTACACTAGGCTCTGACAAGTACTTACCATCATCCATCCAACGAAAAAAAAAAACTACTAACCTTTTCTCGTCGCGACTGTCGTCGCCTCCAGGCTCCTCATCCTCGCTGCCCCTCTCCATTCTTCACGTAGCCTCCACAGCCCGCGGTCGTTTCGCCCTCTCCCCACCAGATCGCCTCCGCCCTGTGATTCGCGCTTCCCCAGTCGCCGTCCACGGCGCATGATACGGGGCCAACAAGAGAGGTAACTCGTAGTGCAATCAGAGTGAATGACAGGGACCAGCAGCTCCAGGCGCGTCTGGCTGCTTAGTGTGTTATTACCTTTCGTGTCGTTTCGTCCCACCCAGGATCAAGGCGCAGCGGAGAGCGAGTGCTGAGGATCGAGGGGTCCAGGGCTGCCATGGCCCGTGTTGCGTGGTTGACTCCATCGTCAAAGCCAAGAATGGATCATGGATGACGGGGGGAGAGCAGGGCAAGTCAGGGCACAAGATGGCCCCCAAACCTGCTTCCGCAGCCATTTTGTCCGGCCTACGATGGGCCATGGGAGAGATGACTCTACGAGGCGAGGCAGAGAGCATGGCAAATGCTTATGGGCACGATGAGAGACGAGACTGTATCGCCGCGCTACTATTTACAAGTGCTGATGGCAAGCCGATGCGATGCGTCTTGGGGTGTGAGGCCCTACCTAACCTACCTAGTACCTACTGGCCAAGGTATCAATCTACTAGCGCACCTCACAGGCTGCTAAAGAAGCGTCGTCCCAACACGGAGCCACAATAGGTAGCCAGCCTCTGGTCCCCATCGACGCCGATGAGGGGAGGTAGGTACGAAGTAGACGCCTACACTGAACAGGCGAGGCAAGGTAGCCCCAGTTCCAGACCAAAGCCGTCCGTAAGTTCAGTCCAGCCCATGCTAGAGACAACGACCAGAAGATAGGAAGTAGAGGCAGGCAGATGCAACGGCGATGGCGGAAGTACTACTTTCATAGGTACTCACTCACATCTTTATTGACCCCTCTACACCCGTCATCACCACCACCACTAACAATTACCACCATAGCTGTCACCGCCATCACCACCACTACAATCACCATCACCACAACTACGAACACACAACATTGCTGGTGGTGGAGGTGGTGACAGATATGGTGGTACTACTGCCTACCTGAGAAGCAGCAGACGGCAGGCTGGGAGGAAGGCAGGCTGGCAGGCGGGCGGGCGGGCAGGCAGCCCAGACTGGAGTGAGAGAGAGAGAGAGAGAGAGAGAGAGAGATAGAGAGAGAGGGTGGGCGGGAACTTCCAGAGCGAAAAGATACCTGCCTGCAGCTCTCTGGTGGATTCTTCCCCTCCAAGTACGCGCAAGTACCCCCATTGTACTGTGGAAAGCCCCTGCCGGGGTCTAGGTAGGAAAGAGCTGTCGATTTGACGCCTCTTTTGCCTCTTGCCCTTTTTTTTTTTTTTTTCAACTGGCGTGCACTCCCACACGCCCCCACCCCTGCCTTCCGCTTTCCCACCCCCGATACAACCGCCAACCACGCCCCTCCCCTCCCCCTCCCCTCCACTTCCTCCCCCCTCCCCCCCTCCCAAAAAACCCCTACAAGTTGCAATACAACGTACTACTCCGTACACTATGTACGAACGTGATGCATGTGTGTCTGCGAAGCGTGGTGTAGCTCACAAAGTCCATGGTCGAGGATGTGGCAGACTAGACGAGGTACTGGCAGGACCACAATCTTAGACAGAAATCACTCTGCACATCCATTACATGACTTTGGTCGCATCCCATGCCATACCCAGGCAGTACCTGTTGCCTTGTTTGGATGGAGGAGAGGAACCACTACCGTCTCGATGCATTGGCGCATCTCTTTAGACACAACGCGAGGCAAGGCAAGGTAGGTAGTGTACACTACCCGTACCCGTACCCGTACCCCATGCACACGCCTGGCACCCACCACATCTGGCTATATATCCTTACCCTGCTCCTCGCCCCCCCAGGTCTACTTGCGTCGGACGACCTCATCATCACTTCTTCCCTTGGGTCATTGTTGTTTTAAAAGACCAATTGGTCCGCGCAGTGGTTTGAGTTCCCATTGTCGTCTTTCATCTCTGTATAATACCCTTTGTTTGACCCTCCATCCTCGAACTCCTTCCTCCTTCCAGCACCCCCACACACGCGGCTTGGGTTGTTGTTGGTTCCTCATCCATCTTGCCCGTGTCGCTCTTTGAGATCATCCCATATCCGTCGACGGACCCCCCCAGACAAGACGCTCTGACAGTCCGATCTACTACCTCGATCGTTTAGGTCCTTCTAGACATACAGGAAGAAGAGACTTGGAGATAGAGTGAGAGAGAGAAAGGCTTTGGAAGCTCCTGCTCGACGAGAGAAAAGAGAGAACGATCACTCCCACTCGAAACATATCTCGACCATCCATCCCACTCTCAAAACCTACTGGCCTACCCACGAGCGTGATACCTTGAGGGAAACAGGACAGAATTTCTCCCCGTCTAATTCATTCACCTACCGGCATCCGTCACCTTGGGTAGACTGCTGGGAACTTTTTGGGCTGGTCTTTCCTCACCCCGACACTTCACCCTAGCTAAAGTGGGCCCCCCTCCTCTCACCTGAATCTGCACTGCACGAAACGGCAGGAACGACGACCCAGAGGCAGTCGGCCACTTCACACCTCGAAATTCACCTCGACCGCCTCTGAAAGGAAGGCACGCTCTCGCTTAACACCCGAGACATCGTATAAATATCTCCGGTCTGAGAAGGCACACGCACTTTCCCCCACAACATCTCAAACCCTCAGCCCTGCCGCAACTTCTCCCTGCGGCTTCATCGATACTCACCACCATCGACCTCGCGACCTTTGAACCTTCCCCGGTACACAATACGCCTCAAGAGAAACGCCATGGCTTCCGTCATGGACCTCTTCCTGCCGAATCTCGGCTTTGGCTGGTCTTCCAGCTCGTGGATGTATCTCTTCATCGTCCTTTGGTAAGCGCACCTTCCTGCGATTCGCCGCACTCACCAGCTTCTCTCGATAAATTACAAACGCTTTTCAATTTTTTGGGCTTCCTGTTTCTGACTTCAGCTTTTCAGGCTTCATCGCTACGTTCGTCTTCTCGTCCACTGCGTCAGCCATTGGGCGTACAAGTCAAAGCCCATCCCCAGCAAGCCGACCTTCACCGCTGACGACGTTACCGTCATTATCCCCACGATCCACAATGTCTTCGAGGAGCTTCGCCCCTCTCTTCTCAGCATCTTGGCCTGCAACCCCCACGCTCTGATGCTTGTCACCACCGTTGAGAAGCACGCCGCGCTGGAGAAGCTGGCTCGCAGCCTCCCCCATGACAATGTCCAGGTCTACTCCACTCCCATCGCCAACAAGCGTCTGCAGGTTTGCGAGGCTCTGCCCAAGGTCACTACCAAGATCACCATCATGGCTGATGACGACGTTACCTGGCCCTCGACTTTGATGTCCTGGATTCTCGCCCCCTTCGAGGACCCCAAGATTGGTGGCGTCGGTACCTGCCAGAGAGTCAAGCGCGTCTGGGAGGGTCCGTGGTCCACCCGCATCTTCAACTGGCTTGGTGCTGCTTACATCGAGAGACGCAACTTCGAGATCTCCGCCACTCACAACATCGATGGCGGCACATCCTGCATGTCTGGTCGCACCGGTGCCTACCGATCTGAGATCCTTTCCAGCCACGACTTCCTTGAGGGATTCAAGACTGAGAAGTGGGGCAAGTACATTCTGAACGCCGACGACGACAACTTCGTCACTCGCTGGCTCGTCAGCCACCAGTGGAAGACCTGGATCCAGTACGAGAACGAGTGCGAGATCGAGACCACCCTCGAGAACAGCACCAAGTTCCTCTACCAGTGCTCCCGATGGGCTCGCAGCAACTGGCGCAGCAACTGGACCAGCCTTGTCCGAGAGAGATACGTTCTTACGTGAGTGACTTTTTTTTCAACCCCCTCCCCTCCGAATGAGGATCTCAACCCCTGTTCGGTGTGCATCTGTGCCGCACTACAGTGCTTGGCTAGTCCATTTGCAAGAGACTAACCCTTGGGCGAACACAGTCAGCAACCCTGGTGCACCTACGCCCTCCACATCGCGACCTTCACTTCCTTGGCTTTCCTGTTCGACCCCCTCATCATCTTCGTCCTCTGGAAGGGAACGGCCGACTGGGATGTCGAGAGCCGCAAGCAGGCTCTCTGGGCTCAGATCATCTTTGTCTTCGCCTTCACCAAGGTCGTCAAGCTCATGGGCCTGTTCCGCCGCAACCCTAGCGACCTGATCTTCCTGCCTGTGTCCATCGTTTTTGGCTGGGGTCATGGCCTCATCAAGCTTTACGCCTTGTCGACTCTGAAGATGGTAAGTTCACAATCCTCGGCATTTCTTGGAAACCGTCGATCTAACACGATCCAAAAGACCTCTTGGGGCAGCAGAGCCGATGGTGACACCAACGACGACATCCGTCTCACCCCTCGTCCCAAGCGTGCCATGAGCTTGACTACGCCCCCTGGTGGTGACCTCGTCCGCTACCGCCACGAGCGTCAGATGACCGAGAAGGTCTCTGACTGGCACCGTCCCTCCGACGAGCCGCGCCGGCCTCAGGCTGTTCGCATGAACACTCATCCCGCCAAGGGAATGAAGCCTCATGTCACCTTCTCGCTCTTGGAGCACCCCTCGGGTTAACGAACACGACGAGAAATTACGAGTTACGAATTTGAAACGAATGGATTTCGCCAGAGGTTAAACAGGACTCTGGCCAGGCGGCTCTCTACTTTTGCTCTGGAGAGGGGAATATGGGAGGACTTGTGTGGTCGTCGTCAAGTTTCGACTTCGACATCATCGCCTTTTCTTGCAACCTTTCCGGAAAATAAAATTCCCCATCAAAAAGGATATTGAGGCGGGAAAAGTTTTGTTTGTCTTTTTTTTTTATCTCCTTCTACGACGGACGAATACGGTCGATGGCATACGGAAACGGAACCACAGCACAGCACAGCAACATTGTGTGTCGGATTATAATTATCCTTGGCATCATTGAAGCAGCAAGCATGCGGGGACGAAGGGCGGCATGGTCATGTGCTTCGGAGGATGTCCACGGGCACTTCTCAGCTCTTGTGTTTTTTTCCCTTTCCTCGGAACGAAAAAACCAAAAAGGCGAGACGCGGATCGTTGGCCTTTGTGATTTCTCTTTTCTCTCGGTTTCTGTTCATTTTCAGGTCATTGCTCCCGAAAAGAATAGCGGGAAGGGCATCGCGTCGCGGGCGGGCAGGCAGGCAGTCTGACTTTATTTTCCTTTTGCGTGTCACAAGAAGAACTCCCCCAAAGAACGGCGGCATTTTAGTTTTTTTTCCTGATCCATTGAGAAAAGGGGTACAGACAGACGGAGAGAAGAAGCATTAGACCCATAGGTCTCTCTTATTACCACTACTTTTACTTCATCGTCCCTTGTTTCTTGTCCCTAGCCAACGTCTCTCCGTTTCCCTTTCCTCCTGACAAGGCTTTCCATAGACTGCTAAAGAAGAAAGCATTTCATGAAACTTGCGGGATGTTGCAGAAATGCCAACGAGTCGACGTCTCATCGTGTTGTGTGACGAAATGCCGTGGCGGCTGTCAAAAAACTGCCGGGACCAATGGGAGGGGAGACGGCGTCGTTGACGAACTGGGGGATCGACCAGTCCAGCTTTACCTAGTCCGATCGAGGGTGGGGGAGGAGACGGTTGGAAGTCGTTACACAACAGATGACTACGCTTCGTATCTCTCTTCCTCGTCCTGCGAGAAGGGGGAGGCTGACCTTGACGGAAGGTGCAAACGCTCACAAATGAGAGAGAGGAAAAATTCCGGCTTCAACAACCGTTGGCCTCTTCTCACTCAGAAAGCCAGTCAACTCCACTGGGCCGGTTCTGGACGCCCGTGTTACACGGCAGGGCCAAGGCATGCGAAAGATGATACTAATTCTCCGGCGCGGCTGGCTTAGGCTTTGGGAGGAGGAGGAGGGCGAGATGCCCATTGCCCTCTTGTGATGGGAAACCGGCTGTGCCATGCTCATGCGCCTCGTTTATACAGTCACCGCAGATGGTGTGGGAGGGGGTTGCTTCCTGTCTTACATGACGTCCTGGTTCTGGTTTCTTTTTTCTCCCAGCTTTGGTAGGGGTCGGGGCGGATAGGGTGGTAAAGAAAACGTCCAGAGAGGGTGTGCATGGCAGACAGCTGACGAAGCACGAGGCTCAAGGGCAATGGCTCATCCCACATGCTGTTTCTTTGAATGCGGAGGGTTTGGAGTTGCGGTGGCGCTCTCGAGTTTTGGACGTCCATGTGCCTCGCTGACTTTTTGGTTGTTCTGTCTCACTCTTAGGCCGGTTGGTCGACTAGTTCGATAGTAGAGGGCATGTACGTGCGAGTACCGTTTTCGTGGCTTGTGGTCGAGAGATCTCACACCCACCATCACATCACCACCACACCCCTCCATCCCTACTAGTTTATCGAACGGTTCGAGGCCTTGCTGAATCAGGGAAAAGCCTCTCCAGGCTAAGCAGACCGACTCAGATACTCGACGTCTCCACCTCCAACGGATGGAGAGAGGCAGGTGATGGCTCGGACGTAGTGTACATGAAAACCCCGCAGGCATCTGCTCGAAGGCTGGTGTCGACAACAAGAGCGAGGAAGGATGACGGACGAGACACGCCTAAAAAGTGCACTCAGCTCAGTAGGGCGAGGTCGAGTCGTGATGGGGGGATGGGTAAGATGAAAGACCCCTCCACTCGGGACCCAATCAGAGCATCCGTCGAGGGGTTCCGAGGTTTCGAGGTCATGTTTGACAGCCTCCTCGATGGGACGGGGATCTCAGCCGGTGGCCTTGTTTACGTTATCGAGAAGCCGCCGAAGAGCGAGTAGACTAGGCCTTGGGGTGCCCCTCCCCCTCCCTCAGCTCGTACCCCTGGCCCTGGCGTTGCTGCAGGCGGACGAAAGCAGTGTTGCTGATGACATAGTGTAGGTCAGCCTGGTCCCAATCTCGTCTCGCCATGTCTGGGACACGACTGAGATGGATCTCTGATGCCTGGCTCCTCTATTATGGGGCTCGATGTAGTACACTATATGCTAGACATCGCACTTCGGGCTGGGGGCAGCAAGATGGAGAAATGCACGACATGATACATCCATCTGACTGCGCCAATCTCTGACGTTGAAAACTTGCAAGGGATCGGAAGCAGACGGAAAGGAAGTGGATGACCAAGCGAGGCAAGAGAAAAAGAGGGGGAAGACGAAGGAGAAGGACCCATCGTTCTTTGCAGTGTCTTCCTGGAGAATGTCGGATTTCGAAGAAGCCGACATGTTGGAGACGCAACCGGTCGTTACAGATGCTGTGCTAAGGTACCGTGTGTTGGCTGAGAGTGATTTGTGAGTCGTAATGGGGGCCATGCCATGACGAGTGCGTATTAAGCACATGGATTTTCAAGCTTTGTCTTTGTAGCGTGGTAGAGATGCTAGGCGTCGTGTGCCTCGAAGTTCTGCAACGTCTGCAACGTCTTGATTCATGCCGAGTGCTCTCTGTCTCTGCATGTCAATCTCTCTCGTGCTATTAGCTTGTACCGCAACGGGTGGGGGACCTACGACTTGGCTGTGCTCCCTGCTGGAGAAGGAGAAGACTGTGAAGCGAAAGGTCTCCGAGGAGGGGCTCTTGTTAAACTGTTGGTTGGTCCGCCTGCGACAAAATGGCGCCACACGCTCTCCAGTTTGATCCGGCGGATGCTGAACCAATGCGACGACACGAGTCAAGACGCATTGGGGACGACGGCGTCCAAGAGTCCGCTGGGAAATCCACGGGAATACGGCAGCGAAGAGCGACGGACCGTATCGACGGCGACGGCGACAGAGTCCTCGATACTGTCAAGCAGTCAGTTAAGGCCCGATAATCAAGAATAGCGGTAGAAGAGTCATACCTACCACTCTGCACTCGCGTCACAAAAGCTTCGGGCGAGCGGGCCTGGCACAGCGAGGCACAAGCGCCAACAGCGCGATGTTAAGGCTAGCGTCTAGACTAGCCGGACTGGCGTCGCTGGCTATTACTTACCTACCAGTAATCAGTATTACCAGGTAGGTAGGCTGCGGCCGGTCCATGAACAATGATGATAAGAGTCTTTCAATGGATGCATCTCGCTGCATCCACAGCGTGTCTAACAGCGGCGGGACGACGAAAAGACCGTGCGATGATAAGCTGCCGTGCCGTGGTGGCATGGCCAGCCCGTTGTCGATGCCACCCGACGTTGGAATGCGATGGACGCACGCCCTCCGCGCACGGTCATTGACAATGACCTGTCATGCCTAAGGTAGCTTGGTTGTACCTCATCCTCAAGGTGCGCGGTCCAGTTTTCCTCTATTCGAACAGTGTCCGATGATGGAGTTACAAACCAAAGAACGAAGGACGGTAATCGTGTATCTTGGATGTGGGTTGAATGAACATGCCAGCGACGATCTGGGCGAGGTACCTTTCTCCTACCCCCTCAAGCCTCAGGCACCCGTACGGAGTGAGGTACCTACGTGCGTGAGGTGCCTACCTAGTGAGGCAAGTTGGCACTTCAAGCTCCATCTCCATGGCAGTTGCGACTTGCCAGCGAGCAGGTGGAACTGAAGGTACCTGCGG
This sequence comes from Colletotrichum brevisporum, assembly GCA_030770045.1. Lineage (NCBI taxonomy): Eukaryota > Fungi > Ascomycota > Sordariomycetes > Glomerellales > Glomerellaceae > Colletotrichum > Colletotrichum brevisporum. Next base: position 1,630,327 of record JAUGSI010000002.1, read on the forward strand.
CCCCATCAACGCACAGGCGGCCGCTGTATAGATCTCCACACGTCGCGCATGTACCTCGGAGTCCCGCCGTTGCTCGTCTGTTTCCGCCCACCAGCCATACCTAGCCATGGAGGTTCTAGTCCACTTTCTCTCTCTCTTTCCTTCTTTCTCTCTTTCTACCTGTAGCCTGTAGGCAGGCAAGTACTGTGTAGTGTAAGCGACTGGCGCCTTCCACCCATCCTCGGCCTTGCCTCTACAGATAGGCAGGTACGGTAGGCACGTACCTACTGTCCTACTCTGCTCTGTTCAACCAACGTCTGTACTCCGTACAGTCTACAGAACCAACCTGGACACAACAACCTCTACAAAATAATCGTGGCAGACGCAGCAGCAGCCCTTCTTCGCCTCATCACACCTCGTGCGCAGGAGAAAGAGCAAAATACGATGCCGAAACGCGCCATCCTCTCCACCGGCAGTCACATCTCAGCTTTTCAGCCCGAGACTATCAATTCAACATCATCACATCATGTCATCTTTGCACTGGTCTGCTCCATGCCTCCTCACCTGCACTCACGTTTCTCCTTTTAGGAATTCAAACAGCACGTCTCTTCCTCGTGCATGGCAGACCTCCGATGGACCGGCGAAAGAGAGCAGAGAAGACATGGTTTCCTCGAAGCAACCCACCCCGGTCCCACACCGCGCTTATCCTCTTCCTCTCGGACCTGCGTATGCACCATCCATGCGAACCGGGATCATCGTACACACGGAAAGGGGGTGGGGTGCGCCGCCGACAACGCCATTCCCACACAGATTGCCTACACGCGCTACTACATGGCAGTAAGATGGATACGCTCTTGGTGTAGGCTGTCGGATGCGAGGTACACTGAAGTACTACGTGCCGCGCTGCCACGCCCAGTGCTTTACACCACAATACCACCCTCGCTGCCTCTCCGGGACATCTGGTGATCTCGGTGTTTGACATGTTTTTCAGATCTGGACGACTCTCTCACGCCTGGTGGAGGCTCCGCTTGCGCTTCTCGTCGGCGCCTCGGACGAAAATGGGCCCATGACCTCACCCAGCTCTGCTCCGCTTCCCCCGACCTCAACTTCGCAATGACGGCCTCGCCGTGCCTTGGGGATTCCAGTCGTCGCTATCCGACTTGAAATCCGGACACGCCTACAGACAAACGGCCAAGAGCTTCTCGCCCACACCTTGCCTTACCATATCTCACCTTGGCCACACCTCGGTGCCTTGAGCTGTCTGGAATCCGCGCCATACCCAGATCATCACCACAGCAAACCCTAGCCCTGACCCTCGTCACGATCCTCCGCACGCCCAGAGGATGGGGGCTGATCAAGGTCATAGTAAGGTGGAGTCCGCTGGTGGACCAACGTCGTCTTCACCTGGCCGAAGCATGATTCTCGAGGAGCTGCGGGAGGTTTTATGGCACCATGATGTACTCTCACGATGGACTAGACACGGAAACAGCTCCAGCGCCATCGAGGGGAACTTGATTCTGGGTCCCTTCGTCAGGGCCTGTCTCTGTCTCGTTGGAGAATTCTGGGCTGGATCCGCGGCTGATGAATCGCGAGTGGTTGACATCAACTTGCATCGCAGTCGTTCATGCCCCCAACCCGAGATCCGCCGGGGAAGCACCTCGTGCGATCCTGGCCGCGTCGCGCGCCTGTAGTCTCGTGCGCTATGCCACGTCTGCTTGTCAGCAATCTGCCCTCCGCAAACTTTGTCCGTCGCAAGCCCGGATGGGCAGGCTCGCGATCTTCCCGCTCTCGCGTCGATTTGAGGGGACTGCCTAGGAGGAGGGGTTGGATGGGGGCTCGCTGGAGCAACTTCCCCTCCACGCCCAGCCAACCCCGCAGCATAGCATCATTCCATCACGACATCGACCGGGCCAGTTCTTCTTCAGCGACCAGGGGGCCGAGTGCCCCTGTGCTTGCCAACGAACATTTATGGGGAGCAAGCGGACGGCGACCAAGGAAAAGAGAGGAAGTACGGATACACTACACTATGGACAAGGTGCCAGGTGCACTGGTGCATCTCGAAAATATCCCGGTCTAGGAGGGGGAAGAGCCCACTCTCTCTGCTTGGCTCGCTGCAACCTCAGCGTACATTATCATGCAGGTTCGCGAGGCTCGGAACCAACAATGGCACAGAAAGACCAACCCCCAACGGTCGTCAGCAATCCCTCGGCCCACAACAAGCATCTTCGGCGTTGGCGAGCCGTTGAAGAATTCATGTCGCCGCAAGGGTGCGTGGCGTTGCACACTGGCCATGCTCGCGCCAGAGATTCACTCTTCTCATCCAGATCGTCCGGTCTTGTCCAATGAGCAAACAACAGTCTACTACGTTCGGAACGCGATGTGACGTTGTGACCTGGGCGAAAGGCACAACAATCGAGGCACGAAGAAGAGGTTGATGGCGAGGCCAAGAGGCCTACCTAGTGTAGACAAGGCGGCGCGGCGGGCGGGCGCTGACTTGTCTCCGGCTCCATAGACTAGATTCAGTCTGTTGGATCATTTTCTCACTGCCTGCAGCGAGAGAGGAGAGAGTCGCGGCTGCTGGACACACTAGGTAGATACCTACATGGATTGATGCTGGAGAAGCCCAGTCGTTGACGGAGGAGGAGAGCGCAGGTGAACCAGGCCCCTTGCCACAAACAAATGGAGACCTCGACTCCGAGGTACAGACTGAGTACTCGCCATGTACAAGCCGCCGTACCTCCTAGTGCTAGTACTATCCGTTCCGTACTGACCCAGGGGGGCCCCCCAGGAGATAGTCCGCACTTCGCATCCGAATCGTCGACGGGCAGCTCTCGTCTGCACCAAAGGTTCCTCCGTCTGGTCCTTGGGATCGCTGCAGCGCAGTTGCGCATGAGATGAGCCAGTGCCTCATCAGCAGGTCGGCTAAATAACAGGAATGCATGGCCAGATTTGTTGGGACGGCGAAACAAGGGGATCGAACAAGAACAAACCGCATGCGGATAGGTATGAGCGCCAATGTCCTCGGCTCTGCCACCTCGTTGATTGAACTGATCAGCAGTGCCCAGTTTGCGTCTCGACAGGAGCCTCATCGCCCGGAAGGTCGCTGTCCGGAGACCGATGCCGAGTCATCACACCCACTCGCCTCGATATCCACAATTGCATCAAGTCTCTCGGCCGCAGCTGGCTGCATGCTTACGGAGGTTTCGGTCCAGTCCAGTATTCGCGGCATCAAGATGTTTATTGAGCCTCAATAGGTATTGCCGCGCAATGCACTGGCTCGGCGTTCGCCACGAAAACATCCCAACACTAGGTGTTCGTGCCATGGAGTCGACAGCGGATGCAATGGTCCCATCGTGGTCCGAGCGAGCCGTTAACCCGCTCGCCAGAATATACATGGCGGCTGCGGCGTCGTCCGTCGGTTTTCGTGTGAGGGGTTAAATAAGAGAGGTAAAACGACGCTTTCGATTTTGCACCAGGGAACGAGGGTTATCGAGACGAACACACCCCAGAAACACCCCACAGGAAGTGAGGGCCGACCGAGACGTGGCCGAGTAGTGCGGAATTGGCAGCGCTGAAGAAATGGGCTGGCAAAAAATGAGAGAAGAAAAAAGGAAAGTCCTGGCCAACTGACAGGACCCTGCAAACACGGATGAGGATGAAGACACGCCCCAATTACCTCCGCCAAAGACCGGCCCGGGCAACGAGGCGTGAATCTATCGCCCCGAGAAGAAAGCCAAGGACACTACGAAGTACTACACTACGAAGTACTACTATGTAGTGTAGAGCCAGCCAGCCAACCCTGATCCCAGACGACCCCTCCAGAGTCCAACCCTTCGCTGACTTCCCTCCCCACCACCACCACCATCGTCGTCAGTTGGTGGAAGCAGCGAGGTTGGGGTGGACAACCACCTCAAAAATGACGAGGTTTTTCTTGTCGCTGCTCTGCAATTGGAGAAGAGGGTGCGTGGCTGTACACGGCGACCTCGCACAGAAGCAAGGCAAGGTCTGAGCGTACATGATGCAGAATTGCTTGCAGCAACACTCTCATGCAGATTCGGACTGTGTCCTTCTTTGGATGATTGGCGGCACTAGCACGCGAGATAGCAGGCGGCCCTGGTGGAGCGATGGACAACAGATCAAGGGATGCGCAGGCCGCAGGGCCGTCTCGCCAATTCGCAGAAGACGACTGTGGTTGTTTGATGAAATCCATCACGAGCTTTGGTCCATGCCTCTTTATCAGGTTGTTTGCTCTCCGTCTCGGGCGCGCAGAAGATGCACGAATGGGGATAATGTGGCTGATGGGCGCGTGTTCGCATCACATGCTGACAAGCCTGGGACCAGACGTGCCCGTTGTGGGATGATCTGGCAAAAGTCGGAGGCAAAATACATCAAGCGCGGGACAAAAATCACGAACAGATTGCAGTTGCCATGGTACGGTACATCAAGCTACGAGATGTCTACGATCTGGCCCGTTACCTTTTGCCGATGCAGCAACATCGACGGGCCCCTGGCACACGAAGCCGTCTCTCCAAAGACGGTGCAAACCCCGACCACGGTCTTTCCTTTTCGGTGATCACTGCTTTCCTCCATGGCCGGGGGTCATGGACTAAGGCAAGGCCGTGCATGCATGTCTCCGATGTGACGGCCGCGCTTATCTAGACGAAGAGACCAAGGCAGAGAGACTTTCGGTGCTTTTGCGCCAGGCTTTTCAGGCGAGCCAACCGTCTGCGAGCTTGCCTTTTCCGTTCTTTTTTGCATGTGCAGTACCGCGCATGAGCAGACCTTTAAAACCTTGGAACACTGGGTGAGGGAAACCGGATAGTAGTTCAATTCGAGACGAAGGGGGGTGCGCAGTTCACGTGTTGACGTCTTGATTGCTGTCGCTCGTGGCCTGTTCCCCCGCGGCGGCGAACGGATCGACTGGGGGGCCGGCTGGAACGTGGGGAACGATGTTGTGCGATTTGAGCCGCTGTCGATCATCCTCTCCCGTTCTTTCTTTTTTCTCACCTGCCTACGGGATCGTCATCCGGAATTTTTATCTTTGCTTTTTTTCTACTCTGAGCCGGGTATCTCCCAATTTCCAATTGAACGGGGTCCTCGGAATTATAGCGCAGTAACGTAGGCCTCGCCCCAAAGTGGGAGAGCGGTTCAGCAACGGCGTGAGGCTTACTTGGGTCGACCTTGAGCTAGGGGGGTTTCCAATGTGGTGCTGTGTTTTTTCCCTCTCTGGTAGTTTGGGGGCGAAGAAAGGGCCGGTAGGCCTAACGTCGGTGCGATTCTGGGCCGAATTGTCTGACGACGGTGCCTGCTATTCTGAAAAACCCCTCGAGTTAAGCATGTGAAGTCTTGGATGGTTCGGACCAGACTAGTAGCCGTAGCTCAAGCTGCCTCTCCTTGCTTTCATTCTTTTCCCCTCTTCGCCTTACCTGACGCTGGCAGTAGCGTTTCAACGCGCGTGGATGGTGGGCTTCCGCGTGCATGGGGGCTCTCTTCACGATGTACACCACCGTATGCCACATGCCCATGGGACGTGAAACTCGATTTGTGTTCCACCCCGAGGAGCGATTCAAGATTTCTAGCTTCTGAGAGCACCGGGACCGAGTCTCTGGGCTCGCTGCGCATGTGCGCCGCACATTCGGTACGCTGAAGGCTGAGCGCCGTCGACCTACCTACCACCTAGGCAGACCACCTTCCTACGTACCGTCCCTTCTGTGCGATAACCTAGGTACTCCCCCCAACCCCCGACAGGACGGGCCGTGTCTTGGGTGATGGAAGTCTAATGGAGCTTGGAGGTCGGCAAATGTGTACGGCCTCCCTCCTTCGGCGAGTGGTTGACGTAGCTTACAGTTGCTGTCCTTTGGGTCTGTGTGTTATACTTTTCCGTCCTTTCTTCGTGGAGTTTATCAGATTGAAACTTTGGACGGATTGATAAACTCTAAGAATACTGCGTCTGACCTTTCCTTTTCATCTCCTGGCCTTGTGGTTAGGGAGATGTGATTGTTGGGACGCAGCTCATCGTATCGTCTCTGGGTCGGACAGGAGAGTCTCGGTGATAAGATTCTTATGTCTTGCAATCTTGCTTCGCCTCCTTTTACCTGCTTTTGCAGAGAGTTTTTTACGTGCGTTCTGCTGAACTGTTTAGCGTGTTGCGGCGACACTTACAGCTGTCCCGTACAACTTTCTATATCGCCCGGAGACTCTGCAAACCTGTTGGGGCTCTAGTATTGTCTAGACTACGTACGCAGCAGAAAACGCTTTCTCGGATAAGGAGAATCTCTTCCTCTGTGATTACAGGTGGCTTGCCTCGCACTCCGTGGGAAGACGCGTCCGATTCGCATGAAGAGTACTTTTACTGGTGCTCAAGTGAGGCAAACTCCACAGGAAGCAACTGAAGTTCATGTGTGACTGGACGTCACGGACTACGCAATCATGTGATATGAAGGGTGGTTGATATAGGTCATCCACGCGGCTTTCAAAAAAGGGGGTAATCGAAGCAAGCGTCCTACGATTATCATATGTATGAAATTGCATCTCGATGCTTGCACCTCCATCACCGCCTAGGTTCATTCTCTTGCTGATGAGTCTGGAACGTGATGATTGTCGAGGTTTCCCTCTGTCAACATGCCCTTCAATCATAATGACTCGCCACTCAAGAGTGCCGTTCTTAAACCTGTGTGAGTTTGGCAGTTGATAACACCGAGCGACTGGACGGGTCTCGTATGTATTCACGTGCCTGCTATGGTCTGTCAACTGCACGAGTTGCCGTACATCTCAACGACACGGCCGCTTTTCGACTTGAAAGTTCGGAGCATCCCCAGGACACTGACCGCAGAGGTTGTAGAAGGCTGTTTTCCCATGCACACAACTAGCAGCATCCAATCACTACCTACGACGAAGTCTGGGCCCAGTTCGATCCCAACAGCAGATTATTGAAGTGGATAGATTGAAACCGTGTTTTGTGTTCGTCACCTGGCGTGTTGCTCATTTAATCCGCCAGAGAGGTATGATCTCTCCCACTAATATTCTTCCCTCTCGAACCACACCCGAGTCGCACGTTCTTGAAGCTAGCCACGAACCACTCTCATCTGCGCCATCATCGGCCGCTTGATTTACCTATGGCCTCAAACACTACCAGTGGTTAGCAAGGCAGGTTTGTTCTCGGTAAAGAATGGTGGATGTTCATCAGGCTGACGTTGAGAACTGCCTTCACATGCCATCGCTGATCACGAGGGGGCACTCGACAACCTGGGTTACATGTGCCTTTCCGCGGCGATTGATCACACGCACCCAGTCACATAAGCTCATCAACAGGATGTTTCCATTTCTCCCGTCAGATATCTGTCACAGAGGTGGTGCTTGGCTATTACGAATGAAGCCTGTGGAGTCCCAGATGAAAGAGAGCCGTTATTGTAACAACCCTTGGACTTTCCAAAGAAGACCTGATCGTTTGATGTTGAGACCAAGTGGATGTAAAGTACAGCCTAACTGCCAGCTAACTTCTAGTTCAAATAGCAGTGCTCGTCCTCGTCTGGGCTGACGAGGGCAGGAACAGAATCTTTCGTCTGAAACACGGTTGGGACATCCCTTTTTGAACTATCAAGGTGTTCTATAAGACAAATAGAGCCACCGAGAAGGACAACACCCAACGGAAACTTGCCCATGAAAGGACGACGGCAATCAACGCCACAACTTCAATCATCTCACCATGCACTCGTCCATGTTGTTAGTTCCAACTTGGGGGAAATACTCAGCCCTGCGTGCCGCCCCGAATATGCTGTAGTTTCTCGCCTGCGCACAGTAGAAACGAAGTGGTGATGCAGCGTGGCCGCCAGAGAGCCATGCGAGCACCGATCGACGCGTGGCAACGGACGAAGGAACGGGCCGGCACCCAACGAGGTGGCAAACTCACCCATCACACCAGATGACACATGCCCGGACCCCGGATCCGCGCGGCCGGCACCTCCACGGGTGCGGTGTGGAGGGTGGTGTGCTCCGCACCCGGGCCTCCGCCGGAACCATCGTTCCCCACACCGAGCTCGGGACGGAAGCGTCCATCCACCTCCTTCCATCCTTTCGGAGTCAACTCCGCGTCAGACACCTGTCAGGGCGCCCCTCCCCCACCAGCCGAGGTTCCCCTTACCCTCTCTTCCCTCTCCCGATGGAAGATGCCCTGGAACTCCCCGTCCTGTCCCTACAGATAGACGATCGTGATCGCCCTCATCGGACAGAGCTGAACTGACAAGAGAAAGGGCAGCTGTACACCGGACACACGGGGCGATGCCCAGCACGGTCCGTTAGTGGTGATAACAGCACATTGAAAAAGATAGAAATGCCAACCGCCGACGCCGCCCTTTGTCCGGCCCCCCTCAAGGCTTGGCCAGAACAATCCCCTGCTGCGGCCTCTCGCAGCCCACCCCGAAGCGGCACGAATCCGTCGACCGCTCGGGGCTACCTATCGATTCCCCGCCACCTTTCCGCCGGACAGTTCTCCGCAGCACACGGCGATCGCGGACGGGGGCTTGGAAGCCACGATCTGGGGGGGTCGGCGATCGGTCAACGCACCCTCACAGGGCGCAGGCTCCCACCCCCAAAAATAACCATGTCTTAAGAGATGGCGGGGGTGGGCGTGTGAAATCGGTTGAGGTGAGCGGAGGGGGGAGGGGTCCGCGTGCGAGACAAGAGGCAGACGACGAGAATGCCCCGGGCCGAACGCGCGACAAAAACGGAAAACTTTTGTGATGGGATGGCTAGGTAGACCGAAAAAGATGAACTCTTCGAAACAAAAAGAAAGAAAATACCTACACACACAACACACACATACACGCGCGGCCAAGCCGGCGAGGCAAAGACATGAAAACGTCCGTAGCCATCGGCCGGTAGGAGCTCGTTGCAACGCAGATCCCTTTTACCAAGAGCCACCGGTATCTCCCTCCGAGAAAGAAACTTGTTCGCGAGAATTTCCAAGAACGTCAGTAACAAGAATCAAAGAGCTTTTTCCCTCCTCCTCTCCTCCCTCTTCCCTCCTCTTTCTTGTTTGGGTAGGGGTGTGGAGACACAAGAGCCGGAGAGCAGGAGCAGGCAAAAGGAGGAGGACCCCTCCCCAATCGTACGTTGTGGCCCTACCAGCACGTTTGCGGACGAAGCCGAGAACATCGCTTCCGTTACGTTCTTGGCGCTTGTCATAAAACAAGGTTTCTGGTGCCACGCGCACGACGGGAGGGAAAGAGCGGTGTCAGAGATGTGGCTGTGGGCTGCCGCGTGATCTGAGTTCTCACTGAAAGAGGTAGGGAGCGTAGAAAATGTAGTTGTAGAGTGATTAGGACATCGCGAAGAGGGGAAGAAGATATTCAGATGGAAGTAGCACAAAGTTTTCATTTATTTGGCATCTGAGTAATGAAGCACAGCTTGCAGGATCTTTCGCATTTCAAGGTCATTAAAATACATGGTTCATAATATAGGCGTAATTCAAGACAAATAAGCAGAGACAATCCTCAAGTATGCGTCCATGGTCAAGATGGAGATGAGCCAAATGAGTGATAACGAAGTGAAGAAGTTGATTGTGTATGTGTGTGTGAAAGGAAACGGCCTGGAAAATCGCTGCTCCCATTACCCGCGTGATCATGGATGAGCGAGCATATAACAAGACGCCGGATCCGTGAATAAAGGCGGGAAGTGAAGAGAAAGAAAAGAAAGCAAGTCATCAGTCATCAACCAAAGAAAGATAACCCAATCGTGCGTGTTAGACTTTCCCGCCAAGGTAGATGATGTTTTCCTTGACCGGATCCGTCAAGTCCCCTTGTCCCGTATACACGTAAGCAGCAGTGCTTGGCCAGACCTCGGGATGGGGCAGTGGCAGATCGATAACGTCGCCCGAGGCAATGTGACCGGAGACAATGAGGGCAGCCAATACCGGCAGAGAGGATCTGGCGTATGGGAGATCTGCAGATGGGTGAGGGTTAGCCTTCGAAGTAGACACCTTTTTCACCTCGGGAGAGGAGATGGCCGGCTTTAGGGACTTCGACCAGAAAGGTTGCAGTCCGAAAACGTCATGGGGCGACAATGTGATAAACTTAGGTGAGACAACACTTACGAATTGGCACGGTGGTTGCGCCACGCGACTGGGCTCGCGAATCTCCAGATTTCGGCCCACGGTAAGGAAAGGGACTCTGTGCCACGCTGCCCGACCTCCGGCGTGCGAGGCTCGGCCGTGGAGAGAGAACCTTGGGCACTGGTGAGCCGGCCAGGGAAGGTCGCCGCATCGCGTCCGCAGGTGGGGAGCTTGGCAACGGGTCTGCGATGGTGGCACGCAGCTGCTCAATGTCGAACACGCGCTCGATCAGAAACGGGTTGCGGTTCACGGCGCGCGGTCGCACGCGAGCTCGGATGGCGGTCATGTAAGATGGAATGGTGGGTGTCGATGGCATGACCGGGGGCGAGGATTCACCGCCTGAGTTGTCCGAGTTGGTGCTGGCATCGGATTGCCTCCGGAGAGATACCGCCTGGACGAAGACGTCGGCGTTCTTGGCATCGCCGAGGTAGATATGGCCCCACGCACGAAGCTGTTCAAGGTGATGCCGCTTCTCAGCTTCCTTGGATCTGGGCGGAAAGCCGCCGGATGGGACGGACTGGCGACGCTTTGTCTCGTCGCCCAAGCCTGCGAGAAGCATGGATCGGTTTTCCGCCGCCAGTGTCTGTCTGCGACCGCCAGCCATAGGAGGTGAAGTTGGGGTCACCGGCGGAGGAGGCCGGCACGGGCTGATCTGAGCTGCCGAGTACCGTCTTCCGCTCGAGATTGAGTGCTCAGCAAGAGGAGACAATGGCCTTGGTCGGGGAGCAGACTTGGTCGGGCTGAGGGTTGGGCGCTGTGGCTGTTGGAGCCTCTGACCCAGGCGGTCGACCATGGCCCGTTCGTGTTGTCTCATAGACCCATCGTTGGAGGGGAATACTGGGGTGGGCAAACTCTTGGGAGACTTGTCAGAGGTGCTATAGTAGGACGGATGGGCCGGCCGGCCCGATGAGCGAGGGAAGCTTCCCAGGTTGTATTGTGAAGACCACAGGGGATGAAGACTGGGACGATGGGTGTCAACGGGAGTAGCCATGGCGGTTGTCGAGGTGATGATGATGATGGGGTCGATAGTGAGGCTCGCACGAGCTACTGCTTGATCCTGGAGGTGGAGGTGTTATTGGAACAGTGGACTAAATCAAACTCGTGGTAACAATGAATGGACCCGGAGATCGGAATGTGCAACCGGGCGGTGATGGAAGCGAGAGTCTGTAGCGTGGTAAGGATAGTCAAGGGAGGTGGGAGCATTCTTATGTCTGCGGGGGGTAGAGGGGCATGAAGCCAATTAATATCCAGACCGATCGGTGATCTTCTGCTCTCCTCTGCTCTGCTCTGGGAGCCTGCATGTAACTTTCTTTCTCCGGACCAGACAGTGAGAAAAGAAGATTCCTGCGCCAACTGCCGGGGACGGGAAATGAAAGGATTGATAGGCCTATCAAAGGACAAAAGGACCCCCGGGCCTTGATACGATGGAGGAGAGACACGGCCGTGGAAAGGGCGTGTAAAGAGAACGGCGAGCAGGTCCGGGAATGCCTACCACTGCCACTGGGCTACTGCCACTGCCACTGCCACTGCCACTGCCACACGCCTCTCCTCTTGACCGGGGGCATGGATTGCATCGTCAGTGGAGTGTAATGCGAAATGCAGTCGTCAACTCTCATGCGACAATGGGCGGTTGCGGACGACGGCCATGCCCATGTCGCCGCACGCGAGAACAAAGAAGAGGAGCTGGCGGCGTGTGGGTTGTTGCAGCAAACCCAAGGGGGGGTGCCATGGGTTGGCAACTCGAATTTCTGCAGATGGTCGCAGGGGAGAACAAAGAAACCGTGGCTTGTCTGGACCTTGATTCGTCATGTTTCTGGCAGAGCGCTTTCGCCCATCGTGTCGTGTTGCTGTCCCTCCACCTTGATGGGCATTGGCGGTACTTCAGGCCAAGCTTCGATGTAGGCGTGCGGCGAGGTATTGTCTCTCGTCTTGTCTGCCCGTCTCCATCTCTTTTTTTGTTGCGTCCGGGGTTGCCAGCAGTTGGAAGAGACAAGAGGTGGCTACCAACAGATGGCGCCACTCCCACTTCCACCTCCACGATGAGGACCTTGTTGAAGCTGGCGGCGTGCACTTGCAGCTGTCACTTGCGCCTCGGCTGGCGTGGCTGTATCCGAATCCGTACAGCACGGAAGCTGTAGCTTTCGATAGCAGCTAGATAGAGATCTCTTCCGACGCCAGTTGCTGCAGCAAAGTCAAGCTAGAAGTGTGTATGAGCGAGTGTATGCGCGCGTGTAGGCATGTGTGTGTGTGTGTGTGTGTGTGTGTGTGTGTGTGGAGGCGGGAAAACAAACCAACAACGGCGTTGGCTCAGTCAGAGGTATTGGAGGCCAAAAGCCAGCCAGTGTAAGTGCCAGAGTGTGTGTCGTATCAGTCAGAGTCAAGAGTCAGAGTAAGCTGAGACTCAAGAGTCACAGTGTGATGTCTCGGCCGGGTTCGTCCATGATGGCAAAAAGGGAAAACGGCGTCGTAAGAGTATGGCAGGCAGCCATGTTGCCCATGGATTTCTGAGCAATTTCCGTGGACTGGGCTTGGCTGGGCGGTTGGATCGACAACAAACGGAGCGATTGCTGCTGGGAACGTGAGCGAAGAAGAAAGAGAATGCGGGATGAGACACCAAGTAGGGAAATGCTCCCGGTAGGTGACTGACGTAGGTAGGGTTGGCAGGCAATAGGTAAGTACGAGTCGGGAGCCAAGTATCCGTGCTAAAGACAAGGTATTAGGTGTCAGGTGTTAGGCATCTATTTGCCCTGCCCGATGTGTTACTCTTTCAAGTCGGAAGGCACGGAGGATCCTGAGCTTCAGGTAAGGCTTCGGCTTTCAGCTCTTGCCTGTTTCCACATCCCTCCGTCCCCCGAACCCCCGTCCCTCCGAAGCCATCCCGGAGTGGACCCGCACCGTGCTGCGAGCCGAGGCTTCTAATTGGACTGCTGATGGCTTGCTTGAGGTTGCAAGACCCCGGAAAATGGACCAATCGGCCACCTGGCAGCCACCTGAAAGTCGGGAGCTTGGACCACGGGGGCGCGCCATCTCGTTGCATTGGATCTTCACAGTGCTCTCCGTCGCCTTTCGTCATTGGGCGACTTTTGAAGTTGGACACATCGTCAACACCCACTGCTGCCAAAAAAGCTTTCATGGCCAACCTGTCCTTCTCGTCAAAGCAGGATAGAAATCACGGAAACGCCGTTGCCTGATTTTCTTGACGGCTTTTACTTTTCTGTTCAACCATGCGTTGAAAGGCCCTCCTTGTTTTATCCCCTAAAAACAACCACTACAGTTACAACATCGACATCCACCCTCTTTCGAAAGAGCCCCCCCGGCCCCCCAAGTCGCAAACATGGCCAGCACAACGGCCCAGAGCTACAAGAAGCTCAAGGAGGACTTTGTCTCCAACCTCTCCGGTGGCCCCGTCACTGAAATCAACTATGTGACCGCAGTCGCACCCGTGCGTCCTCCATCTTTCTCTTCCCCCCCTCCACCAAGCATGCAACAGGACAAAGCAAAGCTGATACGTGCATGCTTCCATTGCCTCAGGTCGCAGTCCTTCTTTGGTCTGTCCTCCAATCCCGACAATCCTTCTTCAGACCCTACACGCCACTGGCGGGCCTTGTCGACTACCTGCTCAACGTTGCCGCGATCCTCCTCTCCACGACCCTCTACGCCTCGTCACCCCTGCTCCTCAACCTACTCCTCCTGGCACCCGCCGCCCTCGTCTACCTCTTGAGGCCCAATACCGGCCCTCGCAAGAAGCCCGTTGTACCTCCCAATGCGAAGTCCAAGTCGAACGCCGGAGCCGGCGCCGGCTCGCTCTCCTTGCTGTCGACGAAGCCCTTCCTGACGCATTACCGCGGCAGCATGATGGTCATAACCTGCGTCGCCATCCTGGCCGTCGACTTCCGCCTCTTCCCGCGCCGCTTCGCAAAGGTCGAGACATGGGGCACCTCCCTCATGGACATCGGTGTCGGATCCTTCGTCTACAGTGCCGGCGTCGTCGCCGCGCGACCTGTCCTCAAGGAGCGCGCCGAGGGACGCTCCACCCCCCTCTCGACGCGCCTGCTGCAGTCGCTGCGCCATTCCCTGCCGCTCTTCGTCCTGGGCGTCATCCGCCTGATCAGCGTCAAGGGCCTGGACTACGCCGAACACGTTACCGAGTACGGAGTGCACTGGAACTTCTTCTTCACACTGGGTCTGCTCCCGCCGTTCGTGGCCCTCTTCCAGTCCGCCCTCAAGATTGTGCCCAGCTACGCCGCCCTGGCCATCATTCTCGGCGTGCTGTACCAGGTCGCTCTCGAGAGCACAGGCTTGAAGGAATACATTCTCATCGCGCCGAGAACCGATCTGCTGTCAAAGAACCGCGAGGGTATCTGCAGCTTCGTGGGATATCTCGCCATCTTCTTGGCCGGCCAGGACACGGGCATGTACATCCTGCCACGCAACGTCAACCCGAAGAGCGACTCGACGCCGGCGACCCAGCGGAAGACACTCATCATGATGATGGCTTTCTGGTCCACCATTTGGGCCGGCTTGTACTTCCTGAGCACCAGCTACACTTACGGCGACAACCTCAGCGTGTCGCGCCGCATGGCCAACCTGCCTTACATCCTCTGGACGGCGGCCTTCAACTCGACGCAGATCCTGGCCTACTGCGTCGTTGATACGGTGTTCTTCCCGTCCTTTTACAACGCCGCCGACTCCAGAGCGGAGAAGGAGGCTTACGAGAACGCGACAAGCAGGGTGTTCCGCGCTTACAACCGCAACGGATTGTTCCTGTTCCTGATCGCCAATCTCTTGACTGGCCTCGTCAACATGACGGTGCCGACGCTGGATGTCGGCCCGCTTGCTACCATGAGCATCCTGATCGCCTATAGCGGAACGCTCACGGGTCTTGCTCTAGCTCTTGATGCCTACAACGTATCCGTCAAGATCTAGAGATGTTGGAGAGAGCCCGATCTATGTACATCATTGTATATGAAATGAAACATACCATTTGATACCCCGCCCAAGACCTGTGCGATCATGTACGCTGACGTGCAAGCTTGAAAGAGTGATAAGAGCTTGCCTGAGAACCAATGGCGAGGCATGGCCTGGTGCGAGTGTCCTCAGGTATAACGCCGCCGTCGCGCTTGGAACTGAGTTCGGAGACCGCGGGGAAGGGCACGCTTCCTAGGCAGCGTTCAACAAACCACCCGGCGAATCCGGGGTCACGGGTCGCTGAAACGGAGCCGCCGGAAACCTACGGCAGGCGACCTACCTCACGTCGGGACACAAGAGCGGCCTCCTGCCCAAAGCCCATCACTCCTTTCACCCGCGCACGCGATCCTCCAGTGAGACGTCGAGGACCCGGGGCCACGTCTTCCTCAAAGAACGCTTTGAACACCACCGTCCACCCCTTGCATGAAGATCTTCTTTGCCAGTCCGCCCTGTTTTTTGTTCCTGTGATACCCATCCGTCCCGCCGGGCTTGGGGTCTTTCTAGAAGAAAAAGAAGAGAGAGAAAGGCGGAGCAAACTAAAAGAGAAGACTGGTCTGGTTCCCCGGGAGGTCGTGTCACTTCCGCCGGATCGTATCATTTCCGCCCAGTTCGGGGAGCCCGTGTCAGAGCATTTCGCATGTTAGCTTCGGATGGCAGGGTCGCACGGGGGTTTTCTGGCGCGTGCTTTTTTTTTTTCCCTTCTCTTCCCTCATCAGCCCAACTCCTGTCGAAGGGCGACGCAGACGTCCTGCTTGATGCCAATGAACTTGGGTTCATTACCGTTTGCGAGGTCTGGCTGGGGTCGTCCCTGGAGAGGAGGGGACCGGACACCTGTGACTTCTCCCCCCTCCATTTGAAAGTGAACGTCGTCGGGCACGGCTAATTGGGAAAAAACGGGCGGGGTGGATAAAAGACGCGTTCGCGTTTTTCGCGATATTATGGAAAGGGTATCCGTACGTGGGAAGTGGGATCGACGACGGGCGAGTTTCTGCTATGGGGAAAAGCATAAACACGGTTATTTCGTTCGATTGTGGGTATCGGGTTTGCGCGTCCATCCCTCTCTGGCAACGGGAATTTGTATCCCACCACCTCCTATTGGACGAGGAAGATTTTGTCGTTAGCTACTCCTCGGTGCCGACGACCATTGCGAAGTGCAACTGGGAGACTTGTTGACAGCTTCTCGTCTCTTCTCGTTGAGAAGTCCAAGTGGGTTTACAACTTATGATGTCACCAGCCATATGTCTCTGGGAGCAAGTGCCGGCTCTGGCTGGGTTTACCCGGACAACTTCTCGATGGGGCAACTAGCTTGTCTCCAGAACCGACCCAGCTGGGGGGGAGGAGCCAAATGAAAGAGAGCGTTTAGCTTGATCTTTGGTGGTAGTCGGCATCGGCTGCCCGCGAGGCCACTGAACCGCTCAGACGCTCCAGCAGGTCTGTCATCGCCTCGAGGATCGCCCAACGAGAGATACCAGAGGCCACCAGATGTAACCGTGGAGAATAAGGATACAGGGTATCCTTGATGCCGCTCGCCAACTTTTGGCAGGTTCAGCCGGAGAGTTTTCGAGAGCAAGCCTGGGCGGGAAGACAGGTCCCACGAAGGCCATCTTGAATTGAGCCCTGCGTCGGCGCAGGCAGACCCCTGTCGCGTGCCGTGCGCCTCATCTCCGACATCAATGCTCTGACCTTGACGACTTGCTGCCAGGAAAACGTGGCATAGGTGCCCATGGAAGGAAGAGTTGGGACCGACTCGTCCACATGTCTTCTTTTCGATTTCCTCTTCCCTCTGGCAGACTTTGGTTTATGCGCCCCCTATGCTTCTATTGCACATGTATGCATGTGTCTTGACTCTTGCACCTTCGGGTAATATGGAGTTGGCAATGAGACGGGACTTAAGATTTGTATCGACTGTGGCGCTGGACCATCTTCGGAACTCAAGTCAGCCATGTGGAACGGAGCGGCTGGATCTTCCAGATCCTGGTCTTACATAAGATGACTATCGCTCCAGTCCTGCACCCACGTTGTAAACTACTTTTGGGGTGCTGTGTTTCTTGCCAGGGGACCTGCGGTTTCGAGACAAGCGAATATTAAGGTGCAACGAAGCCGGATGGGACCTGCAGACGGACGACGTTAGGGCGCATAGTTAGGTATGGATATGTACGTATCGAGTACGAGGATGGAGCTGCGAGGGGCAGAGAGGAGAGGACAAGCCTAGGGAGAGAAGGCTGGCGAGTTGCCGAGATCCTAGCATGCGAGGCAACAGTATTAGGAGGGTACGGGTAATTAGATACGTGCGTACGGATACACATGCGCGACAGCTGGGCGGGCCACCCGGAGTAATAGTACCTAGATCATATCCGTAGAGGCATGCGCCTTCATTACGGCGAAGGACGTTCGTCAGGGTTGCGTACGTGAACCTCGACTACGGATGATCGATCCGTATTGTCGGTATGGCGCAGCGCGCATAAAACAACAAATCGCAGACACGGCGGCTGCGACAGCGGGGACAGATGTGTGGAGGTCGAGGGCTGCTGGGTGAAGAGTGTGGTATGCGCAAACACTGCGATTCATCGTTTGGGGCCGAGTATGTCGGCCGTCCGGTCTCGCAAACAGAGAGGGGCAGCCGGTTGATAGGCTTTGGACGGAAATTTGGAGAAATGCATTCTGCCGCGTCGATGCAAGGGACCTCGCTGCGGCCTGAAGCGCGTCAGCTCGTGGCTCTCTGCAGTTATTATCCCACAACACAAGAACAACAACACACCAACAGGACGATCCTTCCTTCGCATTGTCGTGCCATACCTAGAGCGGTGGGTGGGTGGGGGAGCAGAAAAGACGAGCTACTGTGAGCAGTGATGGATTCCTTGGCATGCTTCCTGGGATGCCATCGGACGAATCTCAAATGTTGCGGGCGGAGAGGAGAGCGGCTGCTGCTGACTGACTCTGTCGACTTTGGTGCTTGCAGCGCTGTGCTGCTGTCTGTGAATAACTCTTGCTTGTGGTTGGTGATGACAAGTGGGAATGACAGGAGCCCCTGGACCATGTCGATACCCCTGTCCATGTCGCCTGGATGCCCAGTCTAAATGCAGGGATAGCAAGAGTTTCGTTTGCCAGCGGCCGATGTACATACGTATGGATTATCCGTATGCGCTGGTCAATCACGATGCGACTCTGCAGTGCCTGCATCTGCTGCCGCACGAGTTGCGGCGGTATTATCTTTGCATTGCAGGTTGGCACTTGGAGGGGAGCCAAAGGCGAGATCTGCCACCGCCGGAAATGAGTCGTAGAGAGCGGCAGTGCGAATAGCTTCGGGACCGGACGTCAAGGTAATGCGTATCGACTTGTCTGTGGGGGGTTGTCCGACATCAGTCATCTTGCTGGCCTGGCACTTTTTGAGTCCTTTCGGAGCTTCACGACGACAGCAGCGGCATGTCCTGCATGATCCGCGGTGACCCTTGCCAAAAGGTCCATCCCATCGCAGGCGTGGATCGGAACATGGATGGAATCGGGCATGAAGTTGGGTTCCGGCGGGATCCTGCGTTGGGAAGGGAGCATACTCCGTAGAGGAGCTCTTGAACTCGTCGAGCAAAGTGGAGCGGATTCGATGGTTGATGCCGGCTCGCCTGATGGACTCGACATCAACCTCCACCTCGACCTCGAAGCATGCCTCGTTCTGCAGATTTGGAAGCGGAATTGCTTGGATGATTAGACACTCCAGACCCGAGTGCTGGTAGGCAATACAGTCTCTTCTGTCATGACATGGCCTTGTGTCGGGGCTGTCCTGACTCCTCAGAGACAGATCCCGACAAGATGGAGCAGCTAGAGGGCGCTAGGTCGGCTGGCAGAAATTGGGTCGCGTAGACGTGGAACGTGTGCGCCAGGCATGAGATGAAAGATGACGGAAGAGAAATTTGCGAAGGAAAGGAACGAAAAAGAAAAGAAAGGGTTGATGGTGTGCTCCGTGGGTAGGCAGGTATTGTGTACATAGTACAGATACGCATGTGCTTGTGTACGGACACTTTGATGCTGAGAAAGAAGGTACTACCTAGATATTAGGTGTCGGTACGGATACGGATAGAGATGATTAGGTAGCTCCTTCCCCTCGTGCGGCCGCTGCTGCCTCCAATTGCATTTTCTGGCCAGGTGCTCCTTCCCGGTCTTTCTTTCCCGCACCGAACGAACGGGATTCCCTCTCCACCATCCGAATATCTATCCTCACACAATGTGAAGGAATACCTACCTACCCGTCTTTTTGCCCCTCTTCTTTCTCTTCTCGCCCAAGGTTCGAATTCGCATTCCAGCAGCTCCCTTCGCAGCAGGACAGGTTGCGCCAAGATCGTCAATATCGGCGTCGAATATTAGAGCTAAGGGCCCAAGGTAGCGCCTGCACCAGCCACATCCACGTTTCGGCTGTCGTGCAACCCACCTGGTCTCACACAACTTTCCTACCTACCTAGGCGCTAGGTACGGTCTACTACCTATGCCAGGTCATAATACAAGTGAGTTCAACTTGCACACAGTCACCCTCTCCGCGGTGCCCAAACTGAGACCTCAGCTCAGACAGCTCGCGTCGAAGCACACTCGATAATTCCTACCTTGGGTGGGAGACATTCATTGTCCCAGTCGTTCATTGTTCGACTGCCAGTCGTACCGGCGAGCCCAGCTCTCGTCGCATTAAGAAGCCGCCTCGCCCCCGGCGCCGGGCCGATCTCGACCGCTGCGAAAGGGAACCTCACTCAATCCCATTCCTATTCCATTCCGGCTTTCGCTGCATTGACGGCCATAATTAACACACTCGGGCCAGCAACACCAAGCTAAGAAGAACCCACGGAACCAGGAAAGCGAACTAGCTGGGTTGGAAGGCCGCCCCAAAGGGAGAAAAGAAACGACAAGCTGCCCACCTACCCGCCGCCCTCTCAAAGTAGGAGGGCGGTGCTTGGACGACGGCCTGCGAGTGAGATAGATAATTTAACGAGGTGGCATCTCCTCATTTTCGCCTCCCAGTCTGAGCGGCCACACAAGCACTTCAGTTGAGGCGGGAAGCAAGCTGGTTCCAACTCTCTGGCGTTTGCGGGCACGGCACCTGTTCGACCGACTTGCAAGAAGAAAGGAAAAGACATCGAAGACGAGCAACAAGACAGAGAAAGAGAGGCACGCAGACATACAGCTATTGCCCTACCGATCCGTACCTCCACAGGGTTGTTGGTAGATACCCGGGTATCCTGCCGAGCCCGCGACCCCGTCCGTCGACCCGTCCATCCGTCCCTCTCGACTGCACCACAACCTCGTTCGTCGCCCCATCTCTCTCTCGAGTGCTTCAGCTGCCTCGCTACTGCACCTCTCCTTCCTCCCGCAGGAGCGCAAGTCGGTCGCCCGTCGTCGGTGCGGTCAGGTCGGGTCGCAGTACGGATACCTAGTATGGCAGTTAGCGGATATTAGCGAGTATCTGGTACCTGCATCCGCTCCTAGTTGCATGTACCGTCGCGACTCCCTTTTTACCGCTTCTGCCCCCTGAGGCCCACGCACATCTCCGCCTTCACTTTCCTGGGCGGTACTTGCATTGGACGATACCCCTGCAAGTACACGATACCCCCGGAGACAACTCTCTCTTCCAGCCAGGTTAGCCAGGGCAGCCAGTCCGGCCCCGACTCCTACTCCAGCCTGCCTGCCAATCTCTCTCACACTTTCCCGCTCCTCTGCTTCCCCGTCGCGCTGCGCGCTGCGCTGTTCCAAATATCGGGCGCCCTGCAACCGGCTGGTCAAGGTCTCATCTCGTCAAATTTACTCCAACGAGAACCAGAAAGTCCGACCGTTCGTTCGCTCGCTCTCCCTAGCAGGCTCACACTTCCTCCCATCGTCCAAGCCAAGACGAGGCCCATTCCCACTCCCGGCAGCCTTTTCCTCTTTCTGCTGGTCTGGTCTGGTCTGGTCTGGCCTGCTAAGCTCCGTCCTGGTCTGGTCTCTCTTATCCTCCGCACCTTTTCCCACCGCCTCGCTTCAGGTCGGGCCCTCACCTCACCTCATCCCACCTGTATCCGTACCCTTCGCTCTGCGGAACACCACTCGTTTTCGGCGTCTCGTCTCGTTTTCACTGCTCGACGACCGATCCTCGCCCCGATAGTCTACCGCTAGTCTCGAACCCACGAAGGCAGACCAGCGCGCCAACGAAGACATCGACAATCGACCAAAAAAAAAAAGTCGACACCTGGAAAAGGGCCCGCGCGTTCCAAACCATTGTTGCGTTTTGACCCGTGTCGTGGAAGCTCTCTCTGGTTCCAGAATTGGGCGCGCCGACCTCAATTGACCCAGCCATAAAGGGGTTTTGTCGACAACAACAGCCTTGTCTGGTGTCCAGTCTGAGGAGTCCTCTCCCAAATCACCAATCTCACTGGTACGGCAGCTTCTGCTTTCTTTCAGCTCCATCCTCTGCAGCACCTTTGTGGTGGTGCTCTCGGACGGTGTCAAGAGGCAAGAGGGACAGGTTTGAAGCCGCACAGCCTTTCACAACAACAGAGCGTGCGTGCGTGACCACCCCCTTGTCGCGTCCCTTTACGGTGTTGCTAGCAGTGTATGCCGACTCGACCTCCCCAAAGAGATCGTCGACGACATAATCAGCCCTGCCTGAGGTCCAGTAAACAACAAATCGCAGCCCCGGGCCAAGCAAAAACACAAGCCATCCCTTACTCCCGCACCATGAAATAGAGAGCGTCACTTCATTGGTACAACAAACAGACAGCGCAGCAAGGTCCCTAATACCTCCAATAGGACCCGTCCGTCCCATCCCAATTCTGGTCGACTTAATTCCTGCAGCTCATTAATTCCTGCGTCCTGAAACCTGCTGTCCAGCGAGGGCAACTACTCGACAGAGGACTCTCTAACTTACCGACTATTCTATTCCTTCGTATCTTAGCTGTCCGCCAGCAATCCCGCCTCCCTGGGCTCCTCTCGAAACGCACCCACCTCGCAGACCGATTTGCTAGCGACCGCCGCGAAACAAAACACGCCAAAATAGAACGGCTGTTCAGTCGAACTCTATCTTCCCAGCGCCGCTGAAGCATGTCCTCGGCCGCTCTGCCGCCTGCTCATCAAACATCAACACTGGCATCGTCGTCTCCAATTGCAGCTTCACCGAGTAGTCTCCAGTACACCTCGAGTCGCTCCCCTCCGACCAGCGAGGCGTACAATGCCAATCTGCAGAACACGATTGCCTCTCCTGCATCCTCACACCGCCCTTCGAGACGACCGAGCGGAACTGGTGCGCCTGTAAACAATCCGGACCTAGTTTCGCCCATGACGTCCCGAGCTGGCCCCGCCAGTCCCGTCGCTGTCGCGCCTGCCTCCCCCGACTACCAGTCTTCATCATCCGAACGACGCAAAAATATGCCTCCCGTAGCCCCCCCTCGAACGTCTTCGACGAATTACTCTGGCGCTGCTCCCACCGCTACCACAAAACGACGCGATCACGCAACTGAAAAGGCGGCCTCTTCACCGCGACGCGCTCAACCAGACGGCACGAACGGGAATGCTGATTACCCCTACTCCGACGACGCTGCTGCTGCTTCGCGCAGCAGAAGATCACAACAGATGGCGCCAGACTCCCCCCACCGGTCGAGTGGCCGCCCCGGCAGCCAACCAACGGTGATCCCCGTCCGATCTCATGCGGCACCGCAGACGACCGCGTCTCCCAAACAGCCCACTCGCGAGGGAAGTGAGGTTCTGAACCGTATGGTCGTTTCCCAACCAGAGGTCGATTTCGCTCGCGAGAAGGAGCGCTTAGCAGAGGCCCAGCCGCAACGTGCTGTGTCCTCCCACGACGATGCGGCCCCACCTCCCGTCATCGGTATGCCTGAAGAGGGTCGCCGAGGAGGTAGGAGCCGGCAAGACCATTCTGGAAAGCGAGATAAAGTGGTCAGATTCGGCGATTACATTCTCGGGAACACCATTGGCGAAGGTGAATTCGGCAAAGTCAAGCTTGGATGGAAGCAAGATGGCGGTGTTCAAGTAAGTAGGCAATGTGCCGAGAAGTTGAGCAATGGAACTAATGCTGCTTAGGTCGCTATCAAACTGATCAAGCGAGACAGCGTCGGCAACAACCCTTCTAGACTAGCCAAGATCTACCGCGAGATCGCCATCCTCCGAGGGATCTCGCATCCCAACATCGTTCGTCTGCACGAGATGGTCGAGACAGAGAGACACATCGGCATCATCCTGGAGTACGCCTCCGGGGGTGAACTGTTCGACTACATTCTGAACCACCGCTACCTCAAGGACAACGCCGCTCGCAGGCTCTTCGCCCAGCTTGTTTCTGGCGTCGGCTACTTGCACAAGAAGGGTATCGTCCACAGGGATCTCAAGTTAGAAAACCTGCTCTTGGACCGAAACCGCAACATTATCATTACTGATTTTGGCTTCGCTAACACATTCGACGCCGACGAAGAGCTTAACGAAGAGGAGGAACTGAACCTTGGCGACCGCGAATTCGTTAAGAAGTTGGGACTCGACAGGGTCAAGACCAACGGCACGAGAAAGGGTGATTTGATGCAGACAAGCTGCGGCAGCCCTTGCTATGCTGCTCCCGAACTTGTCGTCAGCGACTCGCTTTACACCGGCCGCAAGGTCGACGTCTGGAGTTGCGGTGTGATCCTGGTAAGTCCACCTGCCTGGCGGTGAGCAACCAGACGAGGCTGACCAGACCCCAGTACGCCATGTTGGCAGGGTACCTTCCCTTCGATGACGACCCGGCGAATCCTGAAGGCGACAACATTAATCTCTTGTACAAGTACATCGTCAACACCCCTCTCACCTTTCCGGAATACGTCACGCCGCACGCGCGCGACCTGCTGCGCCGAATTCTCGTCCCCAACCCCAGGAAACGAGCAGACCTCTTCGAAGTTGCTCGGCATAGTTGGCTGAGCGAATATGCTCACGTTGTGGAATTTATTACTAGTAGTACGACAACGCCCAACCAGATCCAGAATACCACCGTGCCGTCCGAAGACTTCGCAGAAGCTCCTGGCATCGCTCGCAGCGCCTCCGTCCGCGAATCGTCAAAGACCAAGGCCAACACTCCTACATCAGTGGGAGGTCTCGCAAGCAAGCATGCCAAGATTGACGCGGATGCCGAGGCAGCTGCCATCGCCAAGCAGCAAAAGGACAACAAGCGCCGTACTGTTCAGGTCGAGTATGTGGCGCCAACCACGCAGACTCAAAGAGGAGAAGCCTCGGCGGCGGGGACCAAGTCTCGCGCACGCTCGAACAGCCAAGGGCCGGTCGAAGTCGCAGAGGAACAAACCACGCAGGAGAAGCCTCTGCCCCGGGACCCTCCCGTCTCCAGAGACTCGTACAGGGCGAGCCGACAAGGAACGCGCCCTCCAAGCGCACACCGGAACAACGCCGCCCCGCCAACGAGACCGACCCGCGATACTCGTGCGACCTCGGACAACGCGTTTGTGTCCTCGTCTTCGAACCCACCCCCGACCGCAAGACCTCAAACGGGAGGCTCAATGGCATCGGGCTCCATGGGACTGGGAGCCGGTGCTCGTGGATCGTACGGCCAACCAATCCCCCCGGCCGTCGCAGGTACTAATGCTCATGGAAGGATTCAACAACCCAATGCCCAAGACCCCCAAGCCATGGGAAGGCCAAGTGTCAGTGTGCCCTCGAAATTCGCCAAGGTTTCTGGGTTCCCCGAACAGCAAGCTGCACAGAGTCAAACTCCGCCTCAGGAAAGTGATGGTAGAGGCCAAGGCCAAGGACACAAGCGATCCAACACTATCGGCGATCTTGGATCTAAGCTTCTGGGTCGCAACGGGTCTATTTTCGGGGGTAAGAACCGCAGTAAACGACCTGAATCGCGCGCAGACCAGAGCCGGAAGTATCCTCCAGTCAGCATGCCCAATAACATGCCTGTTGAAGGCCAACCTCGTCCCTCGATAGACTCGAGAGCTTCCCGGCGCTCATTCTCCCTGGGTCTCGGAAAAAAGCGGAGCGGCAGCATCACTGGCTCGCAGACCTCTCACGAAAAGCCCAGCAGACGGTTCTCCCTCATCCCTCAGTCATTCTCGCTGAAGGCTATTGGCCTCGGCAGAGACTACGATCCTCCGCCCTCGGAGCCTCAGTCTCAGCCCGACTTGCCCATCCAAGAGCCTCCGGAAGTTGATGAGCATGGCCGCTATGTGGACCAGCGGGGTCAGTCTCGGGGCTACGACAGCGGACACGACCAAGGGTACCGCCAGCCGCCTGGGTCCAACTCGGCGCCGCAACTACAACGTCAAGGCTGGCAGGAACAACAGCAAGGCCAGCAACAGCAACAATACGTAGGACCGATCGGACAGCCAAGCGCGATACCCGGCTACATGCAGCAGGGTGCGGTACTCAACACGGGCTCCGAATCCTCGTTCGAAAACACCCAGCAGAGGAGACAATCTGGTGTTCCGTACCAAGCTGGTGGTTATGCCGAATCGGGAAGCTACGACGGAGGCCAGTTTGGAGGTTCCAGGGGCAATGGCCGATCTGGCGTCCTCCAGAAGAATAAGAGATTCACGGACGCCTACAACCAGGAACAGTACCATGGCCACCAAGGCAGCAGTGGAGCGGCCAAGAGAGTCATGGATTTCTTCCGAAGGCGCGGCAAGGCAAGAGGTGGTGAGGAGAGATAGAGGACCCTCGGCGCGCTCAATTGCTCGCCATCGGTCGGGTCAGGCTCGCGGCCATTATGCGGTCCTCAGTCCTCTCAACTCAGTCTCTCTCCAGCACGCCGAGTGGAACGCTGAGGCGAAGGGTGCAAGGCGTCGCTCATCCCTCATTTCTACCATATTCTGAGGTTGTAATGTGTGAATACCGAGCCAAGAGGGGGTGGGAAGTCGGTCTCTTTGGCGTCATTGTCTGTCAGATATTCATGTTGTCTTGATCGCCTCCTGCATTGTTGGCGAACCGGCATAGAAAGGCGGGAGGAGTTTCGCTCGTGGTTCTCTCTTCGCGTAATAAGGGAAGCTTGTTAGTTTTTTTTTCGTGTTAGCTTGACAGGAAGGTCTTGGGAAAGGGCTTTTATTTTCTCTCGGTATCAACGAGTTGGTGGTTCCTATTCTCTCCTCGACGAGGAACCGTTGGTTCTTCGCCCGCCGAGGTTTTTTTCCCTTCTCTTTTAATTTTGATGGCATCGCAGCAGCAGTCCTCGGTTCTGCTCGCTGGGCAGCGGCAGAAGAGGCGTACGGGGGGGAAACGCGGACGAAAGACAAGAAGAGAGCCAGAGCAGCCGGATGGGTTGTGAGCATGTTGTCCAGTGGAGGGGTAGAGAGAGAAATATGTCCGGCCTCATTGGCTGGCGCGGAGGTAGTACCCGTGGTAGCATTGAAGCATATCGAAACGTTTATTCAAAAGGCACGATAACGAATACGCGCCCGCTCAGCCAGACGGAGCATGCGTCTTGCGAGCAAAGTGAAGTCACACATGATTGTGTTGAAGGAGTGATGTCAAGAAATCAGGGCCATCCGGATGGAGAAGCTCATCGGATCTGGGAGGCTGATGACGGGATGACCCACCAGAGACGTCTTGGCAGCGAAGCCGTTCGAGAGTCACTTCTGGATGGGATGTTTGCCTTCCCTGGCTTTTGTTGGACGGAGCACGACAGTACGAATATGGACGGACTGTGGATTAGGCATCTCGGACTCGCCAGTCCATGCCCGGCCGCGCCGGACGGTGCCACCCGCCATCGTGGCTCAGCTGCTGTGGCGCAATGCTACGCGACGCCGCCGCCACTAGAACGGGCTCCGCGGGGGGCTTGACGTCACCCCGGCACGTGTGTCCGGCTTGGAACGAATGCGAGTCCCTATTGGAGAGAAGGGGGGCCAGACTGCCCAGGGGCTCACCGTCGATTGAAGCTTGAATGGATTACTAGTGTAGTAAGTGTCGATTTTTATTCCCTGCAGTGTCCGGGGTGTTCGATCGTCGTCTTCGTTGATTCCTCACCTCGTCTCTCTAGCTGACGCGTCCGCGCCCGTTCGCAGCACACACACGAACAGTGAGAGCTTGATGCTGGGCATGATGGGAATGGCCCATGTGACGGTAGATTCGCATTCCTCGTACTGCCTACGTTCTGTCAACGTGAAAACCGGGGCTGTCAGAGGTTGAGTTAGGTTGCGGGGACGAGTTTTGCAATTAAGTTGCGGATACGCAAAACTGCCGTGTTTACGGCGAGAGTGGGAGGTTCGTCGCCAGGGAAGTTTGAGAAACACACGAGATTCGAAAAGACTGCAGAGTCCCGTGCACCTGGGCAGAAGAACGGCGGGGGGAAGTGCACCGAGCGCCTGTGTGTTTGTGTTGATTCGAGCGATCATGACTCTCTTGGAAAGGAGCAATTAGCCGGGCGGGCCCTATCTCTTCGCGTAGACATGCCAGACGAATGTGACTCGAGCTGCTCTAACGAGAATCACACTTGGTATGCAGCGACAGCGAGAACGATACGAGGGTGATCCCCGACCGATATGGCAGGTGCATTACTGACATGCGGGAGGGATATGCGTGTTGCGAGGACCTGATTCTTGCATAGGCTTTCTGTTCTCCATTCCGCGTTCCTCTGCCGCAGACATCGCGACGCAGGTCAGGCCAGAGACAGCGAGATGCCAGAGTGTCTCAGAGGGGCACGATCACAACACAAACTCCAGTGTGAAGAGCCGTGCGTGTCTTTTCGGGTCATGTTTCGAGATCTTTGATTTCCAAGCCCATCATCCCGACTCGCTCTTCTTGACGCACGTTGCGACTTGAGCCGGGAGGAAGGCCGTTGATGGACGGCTTTTTCGCTTGGGAGTGTTTGCTCCAGCATGTTTCCCATCGGTCGTCGCATTGCAGGATTTAAGCTCGGTTGGCCACGGCTTGGCTTCCGTCCGGCGGGCCTGCGGCGTTGCGCAGCCAAGTGTCGTGTTCTCGCCTGTCGACGAAGGGGGGCTCGGACGTGTGCTTGGTTTCCGCTTCATGGGACGGTAGGTGTCAGTGTGGCGTAGGTTGACCGCCCTATGCCTTGATTACCTATCCAGGGAATCGTGGACGCCGGACGGAACAGCCCACTAACCTTTCTTGCATGTTGGGACGGGGGAACGCGTCGGGAGGGTCAGCGAGTTTAGACTGTGACTGCGACTGTGAGGCTCAGCTGGCCAGTCCGGGCGGAGCGGGCGGAGTGAGCCCGAGATGGGCGAGGACTCTGGGAAATCCCACTTTCCGTTGCAGGGTCCGTCTTCCAGAGGGATTGACATTTGAACTGGTGCTTCGTTGCTTGTTTTTAGTGCGTATCCACCGTGACTCGTCCTTCGACGGCGCCCTCGGTCAAGCCGGGAATAGTGTAGGCTGAGGAAGGGGAAACTAGTCCAGGCGACGTCCGCATGCCCAGAGGCCTCCTTGTCCGCTGTCCAGTCCGTCCCTCGCGGCGGGGTTGACGGGTTGTGATATCATAGTGGTGAGCTGGATCCCGGACGAGACGATGATGATGATGATGGATCTTCTGCTGGTTGGAGAGAAGGGTGTGACAGCATGTGTATGCATTGATCTAGACTCGGTATGGTGTCTTCCTCGACCGCGAATACGTGTAGACGGGAACAAGGGAGGTCGGTATGTAGAGTACGTACCGCAACGTTCCATGGCGAAAGCTTGGTGCAACGCCCCCGGTCCAGAACCTGCCATAATCGTCACGGGGTGGACACTCTGCCGGGACTCATGTCATCACAGAAGCCCCGATGTTTGTTGTCTTGCGGCGCCGCATATCATGGTCGTTCTCGGATAGAGGGTCCAGTTCTAGGACCGAGTAGTGTAAGAACAGGAGAAGATCAAGACGCTGGGAATAGCAGCAAGAGCAGTGAGAGATGGAGAAACTGTGGATGCGTTGCCATCTTGCCTGAGGCAGGTGACCAGCGCCCTTACTGGTGACGGTATCTAAGGTACCTAGGTACTACACCGTAATTCGGTGCTTGGTTGGGTGGGTGGTTCCTCCACTAAGGCGTTTCGGCGCTAGCGATTGGCTCGCGGGCATGCCAGTGGGCTTGTGGGCGATACACTGTAGGGGGCTCCCTTGCACCGGTCTGCTCTTCCCCCGGGCCCATGTTCGGCCTCTGGGGATGGGCTTGCTTTTAGGGTCGTTTTGCGTATCAGTGTCGCTGGAAGTAACTCTATCTCCGCCGCCGCCCTAGTGTACATGCTAGTACTATCCGTCCATCTATGCTACCTTGGTACACTGCAAGAGAGACAGGTACTTGCCGGCCGGTACACTTCCCCGTTCCCACCGGGCCCATGGCAGAGGTCCGTCTGGGACGTTGCCTCTACCTCATGCCCGTTGCCATCGCATCTGAATTGCTTAAAGCATCCCTCGTCTGTCGCGCCCGACCACATTCTCTTTCGGGTCCTTCCTCTCACTCCTGTTCTCTTGGCTTACATACCCAGTACCAGTACCCCTTCTCTCTCAGCTTGACCTCATCTTTCCTACTTCCTTCCTTGTTCCATCACTACCACAAGAATCAAAACAAACCAAAGGAAATCAGCTGCTCCGCCGAGACACGAGTGTCCGGTCATCAATTTCGATGAAGAAAAGCTCTTCTGATCCTTCCACAATAGACAGTAGACGCTCCCGTGCGGAACACGCGCATGGCGTCAACCGCAGCTCCTCCAAGCGATCCGAAGGCAGCAATCCGGCACCCATAGTCGCCGAACCTTTGGTACTCCCTGACGCTCATCAGAACGTCACAAACTCCAGCATCTCCAGCGCCAGCAGCAGCAATAATGGCGGCCCAGACGACATCGTCATCTCCTCCAACATCAACAGCTCTTCGGCGAGCCAGAACTTCGTCCCGGACGACATCATGGAGAAGAAAACCAGTCCTGGCGCCTTCAAGAATGCTGCCGCATCTTCGAAGGCTGCGCGGAAGGGGCCTATCGTAGGAAACGGTGACGCTTCGCAAAATAACGACAAGAACCCCGAACAACAGCAGCCCTCGCAGCAAAAAGAGAGACCCGGCGTGGCTACCCGCTTCTTCGACACGTGCAAGGTCATCATGTTCCACAGCTGGATCAACCTGCTGCTCGTCTTCGTCCCCGTCGGCATCATCGTGAAGGGCCTTCACGTCAACCCCGGCATCGTCTTTGCCATGAATGCCATCGCAATCGTCCCGCTCGCCGGTCTGCTCAGCCACGCCACCGAGTCCGTGGCTAGCAAACTCGGAGACACTGTCGGCGCACTCTTGAATGTGACGTTTGGTAACGCTGTAGAGTTGATTATCTTGTAAGTCCCCTGATTCCAATCCTTCCTTTCGTCACACACCATCCAAACTTTGCCTCTCACTCGCTCTGGTTCCTCCGTCACCTCCATCTCAATCCAACTGCGAAATGGTTCGGCGGGACAATGGGCAGAGGTGAAGTGAGGAGAGGCCCCGGTCCATGAGATCTCCGACGTGTTTTGGCGTGTCTTGGCGTTTTGTCTTGGCTGCCTGGCAGTGTCGCACCCCAGATCTTGGCCCCAAACCTTCATGCTCTGTATCTCTTGGCGTGGTCTTGGCTAATGCTTATTCTCCTGTGTAGCATGTATGTCTTTCCCTGCCCATCTGCGGTTGATCAAAACGAGAAAGATGAGAGAAGTCGATGCAAAAAGACACCATCACATCAATCGAGTTCCAAACCGTTCATCGTCCCATCGCTCACCCTACCCACTTCCCGCTATGAGTATGCATTTGCAGTATGACTAACATGGGCATGTTTTGTGACATTACAGCATCGCGCTCGCCAAGGTAAGCTCTCGTAAAGTCGATACTCCCTTGATCTGCGCTGACTTGAGTAAAGAATGAGATCCGTATCGTCCAGGCGTCGCTTCTTGGCTCCATTTTGGCCAACCTTCTGCTCATTTTGGGCATGAGCTTTTTCCTTGGTGGCTTGCGCTTCAGGGAACAGGTATGTTATCAGTCGGCATCTGCAATTGACTCCGAGCACAACACTGACGACGGATTACAGATTTACAACAGCACCGTTACTCAGATGAGTGCTTGTCTGCTCAGTCTGAGCGTCATCAGTCTGGTTCTGCCTGTATGTATTCCCCTGGCGCCCCAATTGATCATCTTTTTAACTTCGCGTAGACTGCTTTCCATGCTTCTTTCACGAACTTGGCAAAGGCCGACGACCAGACTCTGAAAATTAGCCGTGGTGTCAGTGTGGTAAGTAGCAACGCCCTTCCCACAGTTCTGAAGCTAACTCTGGACAGATCCTTCTCCTGGTCTACATTGTTTACCTCCTATTCCAACTCAAGTCCCATGCATACATGTATGAGTCTACGCCCCAGCACATCGTTGATGCTGAGGCCGCTCCTGGTCCCGCTGTCGGCTGGTTGGATACTTCGAGCTCCGAAAGCGATTCTGATTCGGATTATAACTCGGATAGCTCTGAAAGCTCTCACGGTACCGTTCGCCAGAGGATGAAGAAGGTGCTCCGGGCTGGCAGAAGACGAAAGTCTAGTGCCGCCTCCACCGTTGATATTGAAGGCCGCCCTAGAACCCGCAACTCATCCATCGGTACCCATGGCTCAAGAGGATCTCCCAGCCGCCCTCGTCTCCCGCGATTCGGTTCCAGCGCTGGGAGCGAGGATGCCATTGAGGACGATAAGCCCCGGAAGCACCGCAAGCACCGCAGACGCCACCACAAGCACAAGAAGTCCAAGAAGAGGTCGCACATCAACCTGGTAGATGTTGAAAACCGGGAGCCTAGCATTGCCGAAGGACACGAGCCCGCTACCTTCCAGAACGGCGAGCCTCGCCGTGTCGACTTTGCTCAGCAGAATGCTACTTCCACGGAGGGAGCTTCGGAGCCCTCGCAGTCTAATGGCCGCCGGCCTCTGCCTGCTCTTCGCGGCCTGTCCATCAAGAGCTTCGCCCCTGCGGTTTTCACTCAGCCTCCCGCCTCTCCCACCATCGGTCCCGTCCCCGCCGGCCCTGTTCCCCGCGTCCGCTTTGGCATTCGTCGCACCAACTCGTTGCCTGATCGTCTCAACCAGTACGGCGCTGGAAACAACGTCAGACCTCCTGGTGCCCTATTCCCAGCTCAAATTCCACGAAACGTCGTTCATAGCAGCGATGGTACGGAGGAAAAGGCCATTGAAAACGATCATCTGTCTCGCACCGCTGCCATTCTTCTTCTTCTTTTCTCTACCGGTCTAGTCGCCGTCTGTGCCGAATTCCTCGTCGACTCGATCAACGAAGTCGTCGCCACCAGTCCCTTGGGCGAGGTCTTCATCGGTCTGATCATCCTGCCCATCGTCGGCAATGCGGCAGAGCACGTCACCGCCATTACCGTCGCGATGAAAAACAAGATGGACCTGGCCATTGGTGTCGCTGTCGGCAGCTCCATTCAGATCGCTTTGTTCATCACGCCCATCGTCGTCATCATCGGTTGGGCCCTGGGAAGGGACATGTCCTTGTACTTCACCCTCTTCGAGACCGTCTGCCTCTTCGTCTCAGCCTTTATCGTCAACTTCCTGGTTCTCGATGGCCGAAGTAATTACCTGGAAGGTGCGCTGCTGTGCGCGACGTATGTTATCATCGCTGTGGTGGCCTTCTTTTACCCCAATTCCGACCAGGTTAACGCTCTCGGTGCCTGAGTGGACGGAACGTTTTGCGACAATGATGTGACAACTCTCGCATTAGAGGTTGGTGGAGATGAGGTCGTTGGACCAGGAAGCTTATGACATCAATGATGCTTAACGAACCTCTTTTTTTTCTCTTCTTGCGGTCGATTCCACATCACTTGATGTGGATGTGGGATTGGCCGACTCTCTTATACCCAGGGGACGATTCTGTTTGGGGTTTTATGATTCACACATTTATAGCCATTTATCTAGCCAATTTTGGAAGGTGATAGTTACTTTACAGCATTACCTTACTGTTCAGTTGGGACATGTAGGAACAAGCTGCTTGAATACATGTTTATTCAGCAACAAGTATTCGTGTTTTGCGTTTGTGACAGGATAATCCCGTAGTCAGTCTGCCGTACTTTGGTCAAGAACGGTAATGGTGTCCATAGAGCTTGAGTTCTGGGTAGTGCCTTTCCTTCACTCAGTTTTTGAAAAGATGACAAGACCAAAGAGTGAGGGGCCTTGGTGTTCTCTCTTCTCTGGCTTAGAGGTGTCTCCTGCCAGTATCGTGTCTTTCTCGGGTGTCTTCTGTTTGTGCTCTTGGTCCTACAGGTTGTTCTTTGTTAGAACAAACAAAAAGGACTGTACTGTGAACTTTTCTTTTCTAACAGGACACCTACCTGAATGAAGGTGCACATGTCTCGGAAAATAGACCTAGCTTCGGGCTGGGGCAGGAGGCCGGTACCCTCAAACGCGAAACGTACGCTGTCCACCGAGTTGTTGAGCCTCAAGATGAGGCCCCTTCCGTCCCACGGGATGGTGGCCGCCAGGCCTTTGGCGATATGCCAAGAGTGCCCCTGTGATCTGCACAGCAGCGTGACCCAGTTCTGGACCTCATCGGGGGTCGAGGTGGCGTCGGGGCATTTCTGGGTCAGGATGTGCTTCCACTTGCCGAGGAGGGCTGCCGATGGTCCCTGAGTTTGGTGCGCGTCATGAGATAGCGCATAGCCCATTTTGCTGCGCTTGTGGGGGGTGGAGCTGGGTGGGAGTGAAGATTGGACGGTGTAGGGCGGTTGTTGAGGCCGATTCTGAGTTTGGGGTTTAGGTATGGGCTAGGATTCAGAAGGAGGCAGGGCAAACAGTACAGTATGGGGATGTTGCTTCAGATGTCGTCGAGTTTCATCTCACAATAACACAAACACCTATCCAGCACCTGCTCGAAAAAAAAAAAAAAAAAATCAGCAGCACTGGCACCCAAAAAGCTAGTGTGAATCTCCCAGAAGAGCCCCCTTGTGGAATTCAACACTTCTCTGTGTGGGCAGGCACGAGAGACGCGCGCCTGCCCTTTCGTCCGAGTATTCCCATCCACTCTGTATCCATATTACTGAGTTTTTTACGAGATGGTGAATTGAGCTCGTAGGTGGCGCATCTCAGGTCATTCACTGCCTCCCAGTATCGCTTGCTGAGCGTCCAATGGAGGTAACAAACTGCAGCGTTCCTTCCTACCTGAAGGTACCTAGGTAGGGGGCCCACAGGGTAAGCTTAAGTTTTTAGCCGCGTCCAAAGCCCCCCTCCTCAACCCCACCCCAGTTGCGCCCGGTTGAGCTGGCGCGTCGCTGAACCTGAATGGGCGAGGCGGCCTCCAGCAATTGCTTGATCGATTTGCTGGGCGTGGCTGGCGATCTTTGTCTCAGTCTGAAAGGAAGCATGGCGACCGTTTACCCCACGAAGATCTTCTTGAAACCCATGTGTAGGGATGGATGCAAGCAAAATCTTTGAGCAGAAAAGCCGCAGCTTCTTCTAATGTTACCGCCATCGCTTGCTGTTCAATGGTCTCGCCCAGGTAGATAGATACCTGTAGCAACTTGGGGGCATCGAAGAGGTGTGACAATAAAGGAAAGTCACATGAATGGTGCCCGGTGGAAGGCAGGTGCAGCGATGCTGCACCTCGGTGGAGTGCGCAGGGGAGATGGAACAAAAAAGTGGGTATCAGTTGCCTGAAACGGACAGCTCTCAAGCCGCTGTGGCCGGCCCAACCTCTACGAACTAAGATACATACGGCAGCCCGCAAGGCCTACTGTCTCAAAACCACTTGGATTTCTAGAAATACGCCTCCAAGCACTTTGAGCCGCTTTAGGCAGTAAATGCAGTTTACTAATTGGCTCAAAGATTTACTGTAGGGTCTGCAGGGGCCTACGCGAGGTGGGCTCCTTCCCTACTGTTCCATAAAAAGTCAACCCCTACCCCTTGTAAAAATACAATATCCGGCTTATTCCCCTAGCTATTATACCTACTATAATTACAGCACTTATAGTACTACGTAGCTACCTATAGAGGTACGTAGCTACTGTAATTATAGTACTTACAGCGCTGCGTACCTACCTATAGTACTTATAGCACTATATAGCTACCTATAGAGGTACATACCTACTATAATTACAGCACTTATAGTACTTATAGTACTACGTAGCTGCCTGTAGAGGTACGTGCCTACTGTAATTACAGCACTTATAGCGCTGCGTACCTACCTATAGGGATTACAGCACTACGCACCTGCCACTACTGACTCAAAAACCTACTTTACTTATATAAGCAGTAAATCAGCCAATCAAAGGCCAGCATTTAACCTCCCTTCTCAATACAGCCACCCCTTACGTAGAGTCCAAAAGTGGTTTTGAGACAGTAGGCCCTGCGGGCTGCCGTAGATACAGCGCCAATAAACACAGCCACTTTGTCGACTGTTCATATCACTAACCAAATAATAGTCACCTCGCCTCCCCCCCGTCCCACGTCATTCGTCGTCTTACATCTTCATCATCAATCGACTGCGCGAAACAGGAAGAGCAGAAAAACTGCATTTGTTGAACAGCCGACGTTGTTCTAGTTTCCCGCCGTCCAATCGCCAATCGTACGCGTTTCAGATCCTCGAAGCTCCCGCTCGAAGCTCGAGCTTTATTTCGACGTCAAGGCGTCCATCCAGACCCCCTCCCAGTCCGACACTTGTTCCACGGCCAAAACGCCCGGCATCCGACGCGAGACATTGGACGAACTACGCATTTAGGATTTTTTCGCTCCATCCATCTCCCGCTCGCTTCTGAAGGATGTGTTTCGGCAGCAAAGCCGACAGGGATGATAATCCAGCCCCGAGGCCCGCGCAGCAGCGTCCGCCTTCCGCTCAACAACACCAGCAGCAGGACATCAAGATGAGCAGCGGCAACCAGCAACCCCAGTACGCCCCCCCCGCAGGACCACCCCCGGGCCAGGGCTCAAGCGAGACGTACGCTCCCCCTCCTGGACCCCCGCCTCAGAGCCAGTCGTTCGCTCCCCCGAGCGGCCCGCCGCCCGGTCGGAATGACGACTTTGCCCCTCCGGCAGGCCCGCCGCCCAGCCAGTCCTACGCCGCTCCGCCTGGCCCTCCTCCGTCCCACGGAGACTACGCGCCTCCCTCCGGCCCCCCGCCCAATCAGCAGTATGCTCCGCCCTCGGGTCCTCCTCCTTCGCAGCGCCAGGACTACACTGCGCCGCCATCCGGACCCCCGCCCTCCGAGTCTAAGCCAAAGCATGACTGGGAGGTCGCCGTCCCGGATACTTCTCTGTTCCCCCCGCCGCCCGCTTTCTTCAGTGGCTGGGACCGTTCGCCCGCGAACAACTCTACCGAGGCAGAGGCCGAGGCGGGTGAAGCGTGGGTCAACCAATATCCTCTCGTGCAGCCTATTCACCTCGACCCGGCTGCTCTGGAGGCCATGCGTATGAACAGAATCTCGTTGTTGCAACCCCAGGGTTTCCGCGGATCGCTCAACCAGGTCGCACCTGCCGTCTGGGAAGCGTCGACGCCGAAGAATGCCCCGGACGGCACCATCATCGGATACCCGCCCATGTACTCTGTGAGGCATCACTCGCCTCTGGCCACCGGCCGCCAACACAAGGTGTACTACGAGATTCAGATTCGCGCGAGCGGCGCCAAGGAGGTGGACGTGGCGCTGGGCTTCACTGCGCTGCCCTACCCCAACTTCCGACTTCCCGGATGGCACCGCGGCAGTCTTGCCATCCACGGCGACGACGGACACAAGTACATCAACGACAGGTGGGGCGGAAAGTCCTTCACCACCCCGTTTCAGATCGGCGAGAGACTCGGCGTTGGCATGACATTCTCCGCCAAGCAGGGCAGGATCGATGTGGACATCTTCTTCACCCGCGATGGCAGGATGTCTGGTAGCTGGAACCTGCACGAGGAGATTGACGCGGAGCAGGACGGTCCGGTCACAGGTCTGGAGGGATACCACGACTTGAGCTGCGCTATTGGCTCATTCGACAGGAATATCTACGATATCATCTTTGAGCCGAGTCGGTGGAAGTACCAGCCCTGACTTGCTGGTGCTCGGTTTCGATGACGAAGGTGTCGTCGAGAAAGGATCAGGGCGGACTTTGTCTTTTTAGAGCTTTCAATGATACAATAAATAACATTCTTCTCCTAGCTACTATGTGCCCTCTCTCAAATTTTGCGGACTGCTCATATCTTTGCCTTTACGTCTTTGTCTTTCCACCAGGGGTACGCACTCGGCGCGTCGTTCTCCATGGTTCCTTGGAACCGAGGTGCTCGCTTCTGCATAAAACTGTCCATTCCCTCCTTGCTGTCCTTTCCGTTGAACAGGTCGAAGAAGATCTTGCTCTCGAGCAGGTGCGCCTCCTCCGGCGAGCCCGGCGTCCTCAGGATCATGTCCCGCATCACGCGGACGGCGACGGTGCTGGCGTTGGCCGCGATGTCCTCGGCGATCTCCAGCGCCCGCGGGAGGACCCGATCGGGCTCGACGATCTCGCCGAAGAGGTTCCGCAGCAGCGGGCTGTCGGGCGGGTACACGGCGCCGGTGGTGACCAGGTGCAGCGCGGGCCCCGCGCCGACGAGGCGGGGCAGGTAGAAGGACGAGCAGGCCTCCATGTTGAAGCCCCTGCGGGCGAAGACGAAGCCAACCCTCGCGGACCGGGACACAACGCGGACGGAGGCCGGCAGGGTCATGGTGATGCCGACGCCGACGGCGGAGCCGTTGATGGCGGCCACGGTGGGCTTGGAGCAGTTGTGGATGGCCAGGGAGACGACGCCGCCCGTGTCGCGGTGGGCGTCCCGCGTGGCGGGGAGGGTCACGGGCTGCTGGAGGTCCATGCCGGCGCAGAAGGTCTTGTTCTCCGGGTCCGAGCCCGTGAGGACGATGGCCTTCACGCGCGGGTCCCGGGAGAGGAGGCCGTAGGCGCGGGCGAGGGAGTGGGCCATCTGGTCTGTGAAGGCATTACGGGCGGAGGGTCGGTTCAGGGTTATGATGATCACGGGAGTTGGGGTTGGGGAGGACTCCGGGTGGTGGGAGAGGCGGATTTGGGGGATGGAGAGGGTGTTGTAGCTATCTGGGAGGTCGGACATGGTTGACGAGTAGGGCACAGTCAAATTGCGTGATCACGGCGACGATGTTCATGTGGAGAATTCAATCTCATTGAAATCATGAGTTTGGATTCGACATGCATATAATGGATGTGAGGGTGCTGATGTCAGTAACCGCGTACCGAGGTCCGATATGGCTGCGCGAGCTTCTGTTAACGTCACCCTGAACTCTGCCATCCACGTGGGAACCCGAACAACCTTGACTTGAGAAGCTCCGTTACCTTCAAATAGACAGAACATGAATCTCCAATTGAACACAGTCATGGTATCGAACATGCAATATGGTCGCCGTTCGAGTACTACAACATACCTGGGCTCAGTTGAGTCGTTGACAGTGGGTGGAAATCACCCCGCATCTGACCGAGCTCACCTGGAATTAGACCCCGGCAAAAATGTACAGTTGTTTGAACGGTGCGCACATTTCTTTACACAGTACGGCTGACTCAACCGACCACTTGTGCAATCCATTCCGAGTCGAATCCTCGACCAAAGACGCATCCTTCGACGATGCGTGAACATGCACCGCACTCAAGAGTATGGTCTATGATTGGGATGCCCACGAGAAGCTATGTTTCCAGCTGTACATCAACGAAAAGAAGTCCCTCGAGGACATTATGAGCTACCTCAGAACCCACCATAACTTTTCTCCTTGGTAAGTTTGTTTACTCCCTCCCCTAAGCAGGCAGGGTCCGCCCTCTTTCGCCTCGTGGTCTCTCTCGCCGGCCGGACCGTCCCCCACACACACGAGATTCATCCAGCAAACAAACAACAAGCAGACCCCCTCCAGGAAAATCCGGGGTAAAAATCGCCGAGCTAACAATGACGTACCTCGCAGCAAACGAGCCTTCCAGACCCAGTTCCGCAAATGGGACTTCCCCTCGAAGCAGAACCCTGCCTACAAGAACGACCGCCTGGTGGCCCGCGTCAAGGAGCTATGGGAGCGCAACCTCTCGCAGAAGGAAATGCTGCGGGTCCTGAAGGAGGAGGACGGGTTCGACATCAAGAAGCGCGAGCTGATCCGCGTGAGGACCAAGAACCGATGGCTCCTGAAGGCGGCGAACGGCGACCGGGTGAAGGACGGGCTCGATTCCGAGCTGCCCACGCCGCTTGTCTCTGACGACGGGTTCGGGGGTCAGAACGGAGCCTCGCACTTGTCGGGGCCCCTGACCCCTGATACCCTGACAGATCACGAAGCGCTCGAGTTGATGCCGGATGAAGCGAGCAGTGCCTGGGACCAGGACAACAACAGCAGGAGAAAGAGACGACGGACGAAGGCGTCGGAGAGCACCTCGCGGGATACGTCTGTGATCCCGCGGTTTCCCTCAGAGACGACCATCGACGAGGCGAAAACCATCCTCAATCTATCCAACGACGTCTACCGGCAAGTTCGTGCTACTTTTGCCCGGCTATGCGAAGGGTCGGGCATTGTCAAGAAGACCATCGCCGGCCCCGACAGGTGGGAGGCCGTGAAAGACCGACTGGTGCGGGAGGTGCCACAACTGCAAGCCGTCATGTGGCAGGCCACAGACAATGCCGAGTCCAAGAAGTTGGCACTCGAGATTATATGCACCGACATCACGAAGCGCGCGCGGACGTTGGACAAGCGCATCACCCTTGCGGAGGCGAAGAACATCTTGGGCATCAACCCTGAAGAGGCCAGAGACTTGCGGGCCGCCTTTGACCAGATCCTGAGGGAGGACGGTCTCACTTCCAAGTCCGAAGCCGGGCCTGAGCAGTGGGACGACCTCAAGAAGAGGTGGGAGGACGGGTCGGAGCTCATCCAGCGCATCCTCGGCTCGGGACCTGCCGACCCCGCTCATGCGGAAAAGGTGAGGGCTCTAGACGTTCTCGCCCGGGATGTCATGAAGAGGCTGAGAGACGACATGGCCAGAAAGGACCAGCCCAAAAAGCGAAGTTCTGCAAAGCCAGCGCAACCGAACACCACTGAAAGTCGGGACCAGCGGGTTGCACAGGTGGTCCAGCCCAGCCAGCCGGAGATGGTCCAAGACCTTCAGGGTGACGCCGACTTGACCAACCAGTACGCAAACGCTGGGCCAGTCACGTCTATGGGCCTGATCCCCAGCTCCAGCGTCAGCCAAGCCCAAATGTTGATGCCTGTTCCCATGCAGGCCCAGGCTGCCGACCCTCTCGGCCACTCCGCCGCTCGTATCCTGTCTAACGCCCTGCTCGGCCAGCCCAGCATGGCGTTGGAGTCGCACATGGGGTCGTCCCTCTTACTGGCAGCGAATGCGCAAGCCGCGTTCGTCGACCAGTACCAGCAGTTCGCTGCGGCACAGCCTGTATACCATCAGCCAGCGCCCACGAGTGTAGCCGCATACATGCGGTTGCACCCGTCATCCACGTTTGGGATCAATGCCAACCTCTGGATCGTGACGCTGAGCTCTCACTCGGTCCAGGAGCTGCGTCACGTGGCCGCCAGCAAGTTTCCGGGGGCCATATGCCTGCGGGTGGAGGGTGTTTTGAAGGATGGAAAAGGCGGGGAGATGCCTCTGCAGATCGACCAAGATCCAGAACTGGCTGCTTACTTGATGCATCTGCAGGGCGCTACCCCGACATTCAACGTGCAGCTGGTCCCCGGATGGAAGACCGGCTGACAATGAGGAAGAAGTCTTATGCTGAATGATGGAAACGCACATATTACTAGAGATAATGATAAATCCTTAGACATGATGCCCACTGCAATTCCAGAACTTATCTGCTCCGAGAGCGGAGCTCATCGATACAGACCCCGATAGAGCAGTGCCGGAAGAGTTGCGGGATGGACATCGGCTACGAGACACTGGCGCTAATGCATGAACAAAACCCAGCACTCCCTGTGGAGGTGTTATCTGTGATCTCGTTCGACGCCTGCATTGTGGCGCCTCGTGTCGCAATACTCTCATTAGCCCAATATCACCTCGGTCTTGGTAGGTCATCCGGGCGGAAGGGGAAGAGAGTTGGAAGCCACGGCAAAATGTGGAGCAATAGCGGTCGCGGTGCACCGCACGGAGGAGTTCCACAGCTGCTCCCCGCTTCCGGGCCGGCCAATCCTTATCCCCGAAAGTTTTTGGGCAGGGGGCTCTTTCCGCGCGCTGCAGGCTTTTGCATGGATTTTATGTCGCCATCCGAGCTCCAAAAGATCTAAGACGGGGTCCAGCTCCACCACCCACGTACATAAATCCATCAACCTCAACACAACCTTTTCCCCTCAAACCAGAGCAGAGCTCCGACCCCGGACGGCCTCCAGCTAGGTCAAACTTTGGCTTTTGTTAATAATTGAACCAATATACCCACCCGAACATTCGTATCGAAGATCCTTTCCAGCTACCCGAAACCCACCGACGACACAAAGCGCAATGGCGCATCTTAGAGCTAGAGCTCCGCAGGCAGCTCTGCAGAGCCTCAGGGCCGCGCGCCCGACCCCGCGCCAGCACTGCGTCGCCCTCTCCAGTGCTGTGCGGCATATGTCGAGCAAGCTCGAGCGACCGGGATCGAATGAGGACAGGCACGGCCGGACATTCCAGGGCCAGGTCGTGGGCAGCATCACCCAGAGACTTGCGCGCGAGCGGGCGGAGCGGGAGAGGTTTGCTGCTGAGCGGGAAAAGACATCCGGTGGACGGAACTACGCCCTTACCTTTGGTGAGTCTTGCACCAACGCCACTGCCGACTCAATTGGGTGGTTGAACGGTTGCTAATGCGACGTCTCGCCGGCAGTGCTACTCTCTTCGATCGGTTTGTCCTACTACCTCGGCACCCTCGTCCCCTCGAGCCCCAGCGAGGACTCGACGCTGCCGCTGCACAAGACGATCGCGCCGGAACACAAGCTTAACAAGGAGAACCTCGAGGCCGCCTGGGCCGACTTTGTCAGCATCGTCGGCAAGGAGAACGTCAGCACAACCAGCACCGACATCGAGCACCATGCCACCTCCGAATGGTCGTCGCACTCGGCCGCCCCCAACGAGCGGCCCTTCTGCGTCGTCTTCCCCAGCTCCACCGAGGAAGTGTCCGAGATCATGAAGATCTGCCACCGGCGCCGCATCCCCGTCGTCGGTTACAGCGGCGGCACCAGCTTGGAGGGCCACTTCACGCCCACCCGCGGCGGCATCTCCATCGACTTCGGCCGCATGAACAAGGTGCTCAAGCTACACCAGGAGGACCTTGACGTCGTCGTGCAGCCCGCGGTCGGCTGGGAGTCGCTTAACGACCAGCTCGCCCAGTCGAACCTGTTCTTCCCGCCGGATCCGGGCCCGGGCGCCATGATCGGCGGCATGATCGGCACCGGCTGCAGCGGCACCAACGCGTATCGCTACGGCACCATGCGCGAGTGGGTTCTTAGTCTGACCGTCGTGCTGGCGGACGGCACCGTCATCAAGACGCGCCAGCGCCCGCGCAAGAGCTCCGCCGGCTACGACCTCACCAAGCTGTTCATCGGCTCCGAGGGCACCCTGGGCCTGGTGACCGAGGCCACGCTCAAGGTCACGACGAAGCCGGCGTCGACGTCCGTCGCCGTCACGTCGTTCCCGACGATCCGCGACGCGGCCAGCTGCGTGTCCAAGGTCGTGGCGGCCGGCATCCCCGTGGCTGCGGTCGAGATCCTGGACGACCTGCAGATGCAGTGCATCAACAAGGCCGGCATGACGAGCAAGGCGTGGGCCGAGGCGCCGACGCTGTTCTTCAAGTTCGCCGGCACCGAGTCAGGCGTCAAGGAGCAGATCGGGCTGGTGAAGCAGCTCGCCGCCAAGGCCGGCAGCAAGACGTTCGACTTCGCCAAGAACGAGGAGGAGCAGCACGAGCTGTGGAGCGCGAGGAAGGAGGCCCTGTGGAGCACCATGGCGGTCAAGCGCGAGGGCGACCACGTCTGGACCGGCGACGTCGCCGTACCCATGAGCAGGCTGCCGGACATCATCGAGGAGACCAAGGAGGCCTTGACCAAGACGGGTCTTTTTGGCACCATTGTCGGACACGTTGGCGATGGAAACTTCCACAGTGAGCCTCCCCCCCCCCCCCTTGCGTGCCCCGTGAAGGAACGAGCAGGATGCTAATTCGTGGCAGCCATCTTGCTGTACAATGACCAGGAGCGTAAGAGGGCCGAGAACTTTGTGCACAACATGGTCAAGAGGGCAGTCGAGATGGAGGGCACCGTCACGGTACGTTTGTGCGATCTGCCATTCCTGGCGAGTGAAAATACTGACAATCGCAGGGTGAGCACGGCGTCGGTATCGTAAAGAGAGACTATCTCCCCCACGAGCTGGGCGAGACGACCGTCGACACCATGAGACAGGTAAGATCTGGGAACATTTCCAAAAGACGCGCGCGACCGCGATGGCTGACTCCGCAACACTTCACAGATCAAGAAGGCCCTCGACCCCCTTTGCCTGCTCAACTGTGATAAGATTATCAGAGTGCAGCAGCCCAAGGCGGGTGAGATCAGCGAGTGGTAAAGCGGCCCGGCGTAGGTGGGGGGCAAGCATTATACCTAGACCGCGGGGGTGCGTGTAGGAATACGGGAAAGTTCGAAATGGAAAGGGCAGACTTGGTCGGCATCTTTACTCTTGTACATATATCTCCTCCTGATACGTTGGCGCTGGGCTGGCGTACATCCACGACAC
The DNA here is from genome assembly GCA_030770045.1 of Colletotrichum brevisporum. Classification (NCBI taxonomy): domain Eukaryota; kingdom Fungi; phylum Ascomycota; class Sordariomycetes; order Glomerellales; family Glomerellaceae; genus Colletotrichum; species Colletotrichum brevisporum. Next base: position 1,674,003 of record JAUGSI010000002.1, read on the forward strand.
CAATTCACACGTTACCTATAACGTTCTCTGTTTTTGGCTTGGGGGGCCTATGTGCGGGCTTTGGATCAATGCATGCGAGGGCTCTGCGCTGGGGTGTAATTCCTTCCCTTCAATATCAATCCCATCAAGTACACTGCATCTTCTGAATCGGACACGACCAAAAAGCAAAGGGCTCTCGTCGGCCGGGGCCACCAAACACTAAGAAAAAGGCCCAACAACCAACCGCTCGACGGTTGACTTCTTCTAAGAGACTCGGCCGACAGAGACGTTGAGCTCATGAAGGAAGAAGTGGCGCGTGCTTTCCGACCGACTTATGTGGGGTTATCAGAAACTCGATCAGAAAAACTCAACGCACACACGCACTCCACACAGCAAAGACAAACTAAGCTAGAAAAAAAAAGAGGAAAGAAGCAGAAGTGACCAAAAGAGAAGTTTGCGCAATGAGCAAAAGATAATCTTGAAAGGGACGAGACTCGAACTCGCGCGGGTTGCCCCACCAGGAAACAGATGTTAAGCTGACCTTAACCTGGCGCCATAACCAACTCGGCCACCCTTCCGGATGTTGCTGAAGGCACGTGGCGGGAAGTGCTCCAAGAAGCTAAGCGCTGGCTGCGCGAGCCCCGCAGGGCTCTCCCCGCCCCTGCCACACCTTCGGAGCGAACTCCTGCGCGACGGGCGCCGCCAAAGCAGCATCCTTGCTGAGGTGCAGACTCCGTCGAAGTTTGTGGTCTGAAGTGACTAGCCATAGGTGTGGTCTCGTTCGGAGTTCAAGCGCCCTTGCCGCGGGGGTCGGTCGCGCCGCTTCGTTGTTCGCGACTCGGCAAAGTCTCTGGAGAGGTTGGCGAGTAGCACCGAAAGTGACAGTTTGGCAAATTGGCGCGTTTAAGTAAGAGGCAGAATGAATTCTGTGTATGCATTTGACGGGGCTGTTCAACATCAAGATACGTCTCATGTCTAGGACACTATGCCGTGATATCGACTCTATGCATTGGTATACCAAACATGGTCGGAATCAGCACTCGGCTGCGTGATATCGAATTCTATACATGTCTCGGGCCATCTCAGGCTCGCATCTCTTGCTCTATGGCAGATCAGTCGTCGATACCTCCCCACTCGCCGCCGGCGTTGTCGTCAATCTTCTTGGCATGCTTCTTCCTCTGTTTGCTTGCCGCAGCAGCCCCCTTCTTGTTGTTCTCCCTCATCCTCTCCCACTTGCTCTCGGTGGAGATCATCGCCGCGCCGTGGCTGCGTCTCGCCTCGACGCCCTTCTCCTTGAGCTTCTTCTTGTCCGCCTTGCTCACGTTGGGCAGGGCCTTGAGGAGCCAGTCCTGCACGTTGGCCTCCTCGCCCGTCTTGCCGGCCTGCTTCTCGCTGGCGGCAATGACGTTCGCGACGCTCTTGACGAAGGGAATGTCGTCGGTCGTGTAGAACGTGACGGCGACGCCACCCTCACGGCCTGCTCGACCGGTACGTCCTGCGCGGTGAACGTAGGCGGCGGAGGAACCGGGGACGTCGTAGTTCACGACGCCGTTGACGCCCGCGAAGTCGACGCCGCGGGCGAGCACGTCCGTGGTGATCAGGATCCAGACCTCGCCGGCGCGGAAGCGGCGCATGATGCCCGCGCGAGCCTTGTCGGACAGACCGCTGTGCAAAGCGGCGATCCTGGTGGGTCCCCCGGCTGCCAGAGGAATGTCGTACTTCAACTCCTCTGCGAGGGCTGTTGCGCGCTCAATAGTCTGGGTGAAAACTAGGAACGGTGGTCGAAGGGGCGGGCCAGAGTCGTCGCCGGCTGTCGGATGCAAGAGCTGGCGCAGACCTAACAGCTTGCCCTTCTCGGATGCCGTGTAGACCAGCTTGTGAGTCACGTTCGGGACGGCTGTATCCTTCAGACCAACTACCAGGCGGATCAACGGCCTGGATGACGATCTTTCAGCCTGCATCTCCTTGACTAGCGTCTCGATGTTGGATCCAAAGGTCGCAGACCAGAACGTGATCTTGAGATCAGGGTTGGAGCACGCCGTCCAGATGGCCATGGTCTGCTCGCGGAACAGAGGATCCAGGAGCACATCCGCCTCGTCGAGAATGAGTGACTTCACTGTCGGAAGCACACGCTGCGTCTTTGATGAGCCAGACGTGAGGAAGTTGACGAGGAGAGTCGGCGTCGTGACAAGGATGTCCGCCTTGTTAACATGCTTGGGGTTGGCGGCTTCGGTCTCGCTGTCCTCGCTGTCGTCCTCGGAGTCCCCGCTCTCATTGGACTGATCGTCCTCGCTTTCGCTCTCAGACTTGTCGTCTTCCTCCGACGCTATCCGCATACCCTTCTTCATGCCCACAACTTTGATGTCAGAGCCCTGAGCAAGCTTACGGCCCTCGTTGACGATCTGGAAAACGAGCTCTCTCGTCGGCGCAACGACGATTGCAGACAGCTCGTGGTCGTCTGGCTCGCCGCCGGCAGTTGCTCTCTTCTGCATGATCGAGTTGATTGCAGGAATCAGGAAGTTGATCGTCTTTCCGCTGCCCGTCGGTGCGACGGCCAAAAAGTCGACGCCATGAGAAATGTCTCCCAGCTCTTCCTTGTGAGCCACCTCCTTCAGGGCAAGATCGGGCTGCAGCAGAAGAGGCAGACTACCCAGCTGCACCTCAGTCGGCACCTTGTAGCCCTGGTGCGCCAGGTTGTCCGCCAGCAGCGGCGAGATGTTGTAGTTGGTTCGAAGTTCGCGGAAGGAAGTCAAAGGTTGAGGGTGCAGCTGGTTCGTCTCCTTCTCGACCTCGACCGCCACCTTCTTCTTCTTCTTGCTGCTCTTCGTAATCTTGGACGGGTTCTTGTGGCGGTCGGAGAGGAGCGTGAGCTTCAATCGGTGGGAGCGCAGGATCTGGCGGCACTCGTCTTCGGGAAGCAACGTCGGTGTGAGGGCGGGAGACTGCTCGGCATCCTTTTCTTTCGCCTTCTTTTTCGCTTCCTCGGTTTCCTTCGAGGGTTCCGGCTGGGGCGCAAAGAAGTCAACCTCGGGCAGTTGTTCCTCTTCCTTCTCCTCTACTTCTTCTTTGCCGCGCTTCCTCTTGTGGCCCCGCGCCGAAGGGACTTCATCGTGGAATAATTGAGGGTTCGTCCGGTTTCCAGCGGATGGAAGGTTGTTTGCGGCGTTTGCGCCGGTCTTAGAGCCTTTTGCGCCCTGCTTGATGCCGCGCGACAGCACTTTGAGAATATCCATGGTTGATTTGCAGAATTAAAGATCCGGGATGGACGTCTTCACCAAGCCGTCTGGATTGACTTGGAAATTTTAAAGTGGGTCGCCGTACCCGTACAGTCCATGAACAGTCTAAGCACAGTGTCAATACCCAACGCCGAGGCGTCCTTGGCATTAGGCCGTCTTCCAATCTTCCCATCATGCTCTCAGCTGTGATTCGTGTTGCAAGCGCGCCCGCAGGATGGAGGAAGTGAATTCTTGCAAGAACCGCGCGCATCGCAGAACCAGATGCTGACATGCGAGGAGCGGGCTGCGGCTGCTGCGCCGTAGATGGTCATGTGGATCCTGTGGTGTACTTCAACCACAACCTACATCTGTCAGCTGAAGCTATCTTGCAGAATCCGTCTTACCCGTGGTATCACATCAATCTCACTTTCCAAAATGAGGGTTCTAGACACAGCGACCTTGGAGATCGTAGCGTTCCATGATCTACCTCCGGAGCCATACGTGATATTATCTCATACCTGGGGCGACGAGGAGGTCAGCTTTCAGAAGATGATGGCCGTCAACGCCGGGGAAGACAGCACCGCCCAGATGCGAGCTAGGGTCAAACAGAAGCAGGGCTTCAGGAAAATACGAGAGACCTGCGCAAAGGCAAAGGAAGACGGGTTTGCCTACGCTTGGATCGACACCTGCTGGTCAGAACATACCCAGGCCCCTTAGCGTGCCATGCAGTCCTCGAAGTAAGGTCGGTTGGATCTAACGTCGTTGCCAGCATCGACAAGCAGACCAGCTCTGAGCTTTCCGAGTCCATCAACTCCATGTATCGCTGGTACAAGGAATCGTCGATATGCTACGCCTACCTCGTCGATGTGCCGACCGCTGCCAGGGTGGTAGACCTTTGGGACGAGAACTGCTTCGATTCGGAAGGGCTGTTCAAGTCGAGCCGCTGGTTTAACAGGGGCTGGACCCTCCAAGAGCTTCTGGCCCCTGAAGTCGTCGAGTTTTACGCCTCTGACTGGACAGAGATTGGTACCAAATCCTCGCTGACCGCGCAACTCGCGCGCATCACCAGGATTAAGAAGGAGATCTTAGGCGATAGTAGACTCATCTACTTATGCTGTGCGGCCGAGAAGCTCTCCTGGGCGGCATCGCGAGAAACTACACGAAAGGAAGATGCTGCGTACTCATTGCTGGGGATCATGGGCGTTCATCTGCCTCTGATATATGGCGAAGGCAGCGAGGCTTTCATTCGTCTCCAACGAGCCATGATGATGGAGAGAGAGGATTATTCACTCCTTCTCTCAGGCCTCGCGTCTCTCATCATTCCTCGGCTGAAGGCTGGCGGTACGCTGAGTGACATTAACGGCGCGGGCAGGCAGCCCTGGCAAGACTTGCAAATGGTGTCCCCGTTAGCGAGCGAATCGTCCGCTTTCTTCGTGGAAGACCCTGAAATCTGGTCCTACGCCGAGATTGAGAAATATTTCGGTCAGAACTCTGACTTTGGCACTGGTCACCATCACGCTCCTTACTTCACACCGAGGGGCCTCGAAGTCTGTCTTTCTCACCTCGGCACTCTGGCGGCGGGCACAGCAAATCAAACCAAGAGATACGAGACTCACTGCATGACCAGAGGTCACCGTATCATAATCCGGTTGCTTGGGGATAGTGGTTTGGGAGGGAGATACCTATATCGATCCACAACAGCTTACGACTTGCTGCCTTGTAATGATGATGAGGACGATTCCGTCACCCAGCTCACAAGTATTTGCATCCTCAATCCACCGCCACCGTGGTGGAAGCCTATCGGATCCCCTCACCGTCACTATACGGCGGTCGATACCACAGATATCTCCTCGGTCCTAGACATCACATGGGACCCGGAGTACCCCAAGATGCAGTGTATTCCCGGATCGAGGCACCTCGTGGTGGCTGTCGGCTGGAGTACGCGAGCGCCAGGCGAGACCGGTGCCTTTGCCCTCGTCATCGGTGACCGCTGGGCCGTTTTTGTGCATGAAAGTGAGCGTGTGTGGCGGTTTGAAGAGTCTGGCTCGTCTGTTACAGCCCGGACATCATCAGGGCGGTGCCCTTCGTGGGATCTAAGCAGACTGTGGGATTCTATGAAAAAGCCGATCAGGTATTCAGATCGAGTGCTCATTCGACTTCGGGAAATCGCCATACTGGCCGCCTTCAGGAGGACGGGCGGGTTCAGGCGCAACCATATGCTCAAACTGACAGTGGTCAACATGCAGGCCCAATAAGCAACTTGTTAGCTATGAATTCTTCCTCCGTGGACTCGCAAGTCCGGTCTTTGGTCAGCAACCGGCATTGCGTGGAATCATGACGCAATTTCGAGAGATTGCTGTGATTTCGCATAGCTATTCAAAGAGAATCTTGACGAGATACTCACATTGTCACCACTTTCTGACGGGCTAAAGGCCGGCATCGTAGAGCTCAGTATCTGCTTGGGAATGTGTTTACAGACTGTGCCTTTTCTCATGGCCCTACCAGATAAGAATTTTCTAATCCGACACCCTCTCATGTCGGCGTTGTCGACGTTGAAGAATGTCATCTTACCTCCACCGCAGTCATTTCTGGTCATCTCGTTGACCGAGGTGCAATTAGACTGAACCCACCAGCCTGTCCACCGGCCACTTCTACACCCAGGAGGCAGAGTGAAAGTGCTACTTGCCATCCAAGTCCTCCCAACCGAGAAGACCTACTCTCGACACTGCGAAAAGGCCAACAAGTGGCAATCTCCAATGGTGATCCGTCCGAAATTCGGTCTCGAAGAACGTGGTCAACGCACGACCGTGTCCCCGCTCGTCCCCTTTTTTTGCCTACGCTCCAGACGGAGAGGGGTGGAAAGGGGGGAACGGACATCAGTTCGTCCATCCTCCTCTCAGGCCACTCGCCCCCACGATAGACGTCTCCAAACACCGTAAACATACCGTAACTCGGTAACCGTTACACAAGAGGCGAGACGTCTGTTCCCAGGACCAGCCGTGTGTATGTTTCTCGACGACTCGTGAACAATCCATCCCATCCGCCATGACCCAAGGTCTTGTGACCACAAGACCGTCTTGTCCAACTACGTGATGTCTCTTGAAGGGAGGCGAAAAGAGCAGCAACAAGACGTTCCGCACACAGGAAACGGAAAGCACAAACCCGCCGTTCATCCGTCGACCGAGCCGAGGACTGCCCCCCTTTCAACAGACCCCTCAGCAACATCGAGCCCCCTCCGAGTTCGGAAAGAATAGAAAGGACCATGCTCCTCGTCGCCACCTCCCCGCCCCTCCCTTGCCGAAGATCTACATCCCAACTGTAGATAGTATTATTGGCCACAAGAGAAAAGCCCCAACTCGGTATCTAAGGCGGGCTCAGGACAGGATTGCGTCATAAGTGAGCCTCTCGTAAGATACGCAATGATGGCAATGGTAGTGCCTGTCCCCGCTCATCCAGGCACCAGCCAACCTTCACATCGGAAAGGACCGCTCGCCACGCGGCTTCTAAACATGGGATACTGTACTGAAGAAGCATAATCCGTCTCGTGACACATCACTTCCCCCCCCCCTTGAATAGTCAGAAAAATCCACGCTGGGTTGCATCAGTCAAACACATGCAACAGCAGGAAGTGGAAAAAGAGAGAACAGCACGTATATGCATGGATGCACTCTCTCCCCGCAGAGGGTGAGGGAAAAACAAGAGTCAGAGCAATCAGCATGCCCAGGCTCCGAGCAAGGAAAACGAGAACCAGAGGAAGGAAGGGAAGGAAGGATCCAGGAACCAACTCTATTATCCAAGGGCGGGGGAGTAAGCAACAGAGTAACAGCGAAACCTACTGACAACAAGCCGAGCCAAAATCTGGCGGAATCCCCACCACCGTCGTGCCCACCGTCGTCCGGTTCCTGAAGCAAACCAGAAACTGGGGGGTTTGCAGATACATCACGAGAAATAGCAACAGACTTATGTCGAGGTTGAGGGAACATATAGCACTAATGCCGGTTATCTGGCTGCAATGTTTGATTGGACTCACAGAGATGGGATCTTGTGCCAAAACGTAGGGTTGCATCCGTTTCACGCTTGTCGCCCTTCTGGAACTCTTAACATCGACCTGGAACTGCGTTGCAGAGAGGGGTGGAAAAGGATGAGGGGCTGGGACTCAAGCTTCTGACGCCAAGGATCGACGACATGGCCGTTACAACGCGATTCGCGCATGTCAAAACGTCAGTCAGCTGAGAAGACAAACGCACGTACGGGACTAAATCTTGCACACAAGTCTGCTTGAGCGCGGGGTCCGACCATACTGTCTGACTCACTCCACACCAAGAGACAGACGTATCACGACGAACGGACGGCAAAAGACTTGACAACACGCAACTTCTATTAAGTATTAAGTGAATGCGAACAACCTAGCACCAGCCCTAGTGGCTGGCACAGACGGTTCCATGCAGTCTTTTTCCACCAACAGCATCTCCAAACCTTCAAGTCTGACGATTCCTAGCCCCAGCTCGAGAGTAGAACCAACACGCAAGGTCCGCCCATCCTGTCGACCCGAGACTTCTTCGTTTTTTTGTCGTGGGTATTTTCTCTTTTTCGTGTTCTTGTCTGGAGCGACGGGTATAACTGGGTATCAAAGCATCAAAGCACACGATACTTGTAAAACAAAACAAAAACAAAGCAAAGCCAAACAGACAGGTATTGATTCGAAAAGACTGGAAGTGGAACGGAATGACCTCCCGCCAGTTTTCGCCTTCCGATGCGTGTGCTGTAAAGAGGGAAATAGGAAAGGGTATCAGGTAGAACCAGTCTTGACGGGGTATCTTGAAATGCAGATCCGATTCCCGAACAAACCCATCCAAGTGAAATGAGTTGTCACGTGATGTTGCTCTTCCTCCGATCTCGATCCGTGCGTGCATTTTTTTGCATTGGTTTTTGTCGTTTTTGGTCATTCAATAGCTCGAGGCCCACGCACTCTATGCGGCAGCGGTGACGGGGGCGGGAGTGGCCCACGCACTCTATGCGGCAGCGGTGACGGGGGCGGGAGTGGAAGAAGCGACGTTCTCGGGCTTGTTCTCCGGCTCCTCAGTAGCCTTGGAGGTCTCAGCGGCGGGAGTGGCCTCAGTGGGCTTGGCAGCCTCGGCGGCGGGAGCCTCCTCGGGCTTCTCCTCGGTCTTCTCGAGCTTCTCAGCAGGCTTCTCGGCAGGGGTCTTGCCACGGCCCTTGATGGTGGCACGGAGCTTGGAGAAGGCGCTGGTCTTCTCGGGCTTCTCGCCCTCCTCGTTGTCGGAGTGAGCGGGAGACTTAGCGGGGGACTTGGCAGCGGGGGACTTGTCGCGCTTGCCGAAGCCAAAGGGCAGAGAAGACTTGCGCTTCTCCTTGAGCTCGGGGCGGGGCTCGCCATTGGTGGCGGGGGAGGTCTCCTTGGCCTCGACGGGGACGGTGCCGGCGTTGGTAACGTCAACAGCCAGAGGGGTGGTAGCCTCGACGGGAGGGATGACAGGGGCGGTCTCAGCAGCGGGAGTGACCTCACCCTCCTTGACGGGGGTAGCAGGAGCGGCCTCAGCCTCGGCGGCGGCGGCAGCCTTCTTCTCCTTCTTGCCGAAAACGCCGAAGATGCTGTTGCGCTTGGTGGGAAGAGGCTTCTCCTTCTTCTCCTCCTTGGGGGCCTCGACGGGCTTGTCCTCAGCCGCGGCAGCAGGCTCGGTGGGGGCGGCGGGAGTCTCAGCAGCAGCGGCGACGGGGGTCTCGGCGGCGGGCGCCTCAACAGCAGCGGCCTCGACGGCCGGGACAGCGGGAGTCTCATCCTTGGGGGCCTCAGCAGTGGCAGCAGCCTCCTCCTCCTTCTTCTCCTCCTTCTTGGACTCCTCCTTCTTGCCAAGCAGGTTGCCGAAAATGGAACCACGCTTGCGGCTAGCAGAGCGGCGCTTAGGCTCCTCCTTCTTGGGCTCCTCGGCGGCAGCCTCCTTGGGAGCCTCCTCGGTAGCAGGGGCAGCGGGCTCAGCGGCGGGAGTCTCCTCGGTGGTGGCAGCGGCGGCCTCAGCAACGGGCTCAGCGGCGGCCTCCTCCTCCTTCTTCTCTTCCTTCTTCTCCTCTTTCTTGGCGGGCTTGAGGGTCTCCAGGGCGGTCTTGTAAGCCTCGGTCTCGGTGACGGTGGAGGCAAGCTCCTTGGCCTCGGCGATCTTAGCCTTCAGCTGGGAGATCCAGTTGTCACGGTCCTCGGCGTTAGGCGCCTTGAAGACGTGCTTGTGTCCCTTGGCGGTGAAGTGGAACTTGTTGGCGCCATCGGCGGCGGGCTCAGAGGCGTCGGCCTGGGAGTCGATCATTAGCTAAAGGAACTGAAAGTGGCATCGCCGAAGTCCGTACCAGGTTGATCACACCCTGGGGGGCGGTCTTGTCACCGAAGAAGAGAAGGCCCTTGCCAGTGTGGGAGGCCCAGGCGGCATTGTGGTGAGCAGTCTCGGCAGACCTCTCGCTCTTCAGGTAGGAAGCCAGGTTCTTGGACTCGACGGCGTCAGATCCGAACCAGAAGAACTCCTTGGAGTAGATGAAGTTCCTGTGACATAGATGTAAGTACGAGTGGCCAAAGCTGAACACGTGCGGTTTGCGCTTACTTGGGGAAGCTGATTCCCTTGTGCTCGAGGTGACCCTCCTCAACGGGAACGACCTCCTTCTTGGCCTCCTCAGCAGGGGCAGCGGCGTCCGCGGCCGGGGCCTCAGCGGGCGTCTCAGTATCAGCGGCGGGGGTCTCCTCGGTGGTAGCAGGCGCCGCGGCGGCGGCGGGAGCAGCCTCGGTGGTGGTCTCGGCGGGCTTCGTCTCGGCAGCGGGCTGCTCGGTGGTGGTGGCGGCGGCAGGAGTAGTCTCCTTGACCTCAACGGGCTTCTGTTCTTCGGCCATTGTGTATTTTGGTTGTGTGTAGGAAAGGGGGGGTTGGGTATCTAAAAGTCAGGCGAGAGACTTGGGTATCACAATGAAAAGGTGTAAAACAAAAGCACTAATAAAAGTACTGTTATGGTCGTGGGGGTGGGTAAGGGATCTCTGAGGGGAACCCAAGAAGACCTCTTGGGAAAATAATGGCAGAAAAAAAGAAGACCTGTAAGTGGTGGCAGAGAGAAGACGGGAAAGGGAGAGAAGAAAAAAACGGGAGGTCGAGCGGGACGCTGGGGGTACTTATTTGCGAAGGGGTGACAAGAAGCAGCTTTGCCCTTGCTGGGAGGCCAGGTTGATGGAGGTTCACACGGTCCAGTCAGTCCCTGGCAAGGAAAAAAAGAGGCGTGGTCCCGTCGAGAGTGACTAACCCCCCCGGTTCGCTTTGGGTAGTGCGCGCAAGGAAGGAACCGCCCAAAGACGAGGGAGGTGTGCCGTGGTGTGTGCGAGAGTGCGCGAGAGCAGTGCACTTCGTGGGCGTGGGCATGGGCGTGGGGCAAGAAAGAGGGAGGGGAGTGTGGCAATACGGATAATAGCGTGTCGGTCGTGGTGTCAGTCTGGACGGATGGCACTGCGTGGGAAGGGGAGGGAAGGGGAGGGAAGGGGAGAGAGGAAGGGACGGCGAAGGCAGGTAGCGTGTCGCAGGTGTCAGGCAGATCTCCGTTTAGACACCGTAACGGACGTAGGTACGGTTGGGTTGTAGGACCAGCGGCCGTGGGCGGTGTCACAAAGTTGGGCTGAGGCAGCGTCTGGCGAGCTTTGAGAGGGAAAGAGCGTACGGATACCTATACGGAGTACGTATAATACAAACGTGCATAGTGCTCGCTCCGTACGCGGCAAGAGAGAGAGGGAGGTGAGGTGTGTGAGGTTCGACGGACGGTACATCTAATGTGTGGGGGGGAGCCTGACATCCAGCACACGCGGCCCTGCCAATATCATTCAAGAGTCAACCAACCTAAACCAGCAACCGCCAGTCACTGTCAAACGGCAGGCACACTAACCCTGCAACCCATTTTGATTTGTGTGTCTACCCAAGGTACGGATAAGTAGGTATCCGTGCCTACCTACTAGGCAGCTCAGGTGCGAGCGCGAGAAGTGTTTCTGGCAGCAAAGAAGATGCCTCGATAGGACACTATTACTACCTAATACCAATACACCTTACCTGCCTTACACGACGGAGCACGTCCCGGACGGGAGTCACTTGGCACCATGTACCGCACATTGGCGCAGGTACCTCGATCTGCCTCCTCCAATAGGCGAGTGGGGCATGGCCTGTAGCGGCGGTACAAAGACAAAGACATCTGGCGAGGTAGCTCCTTCCCTGTAGGCGCTGCCGTTCAGTGTGTGTTGCTTGGTTTCCAGGTACCTTCCCAGCGTACCCAGGTACGTAGCGCCTCACTCACCTAGGAGAAAAAACGGCAGAAGCTGGCCCGTGCTGCAAGCAAGCGAGTGGGACGAAATTGCAAGACCCGTAGCTGCATGTGCGCGCAGAGGATAGAAATCCCGGTACGTACCGGGACGAAGCGAACGAGCTGCAGAGGAGGCCCAGAGGCGCGCGACAGGGGGCGGTGGTCGTGGTCGTGGGCACTGACCAGTGTGGCAGAGACGAGCCTTTCCACAGTACGGCCAGCGTCAGGGGGTGGGTGCCTGTCTGGACCCTGCTGCGTTGCCGGGAACATGCCATGGGAGATCCACTCTGGCCGCCATTGCCAGACGTTAGTGGCCGTCCTATTTCATTTTTAATCTTTTTTCTCTCTGTCGACCCGGTCAACCTGCTTGCTTCTTTTCTTTTGTTGGCCCTTTCCGTTGTTCCCCCGGTCGAGAATTTCGGAGGAGACAGAGAAGAAGGAAGAAAAAGAAAAAAAAAAAGGGTGAAAGAAAAAGTCATGCTGTAGAGCGGTGCTCGTCCGACACGGCGGCGGCGGGTGGCCCAGCAACCGTTTCAAACTTTTCCGTTCGTTTGACGATGGGCAACAACAATGATCGTCTAACCTCCACTATGACTGGATGGCCTTCTCAATCTCACCTACCGAGTGGACCATGGGAGATGGCTGGGTGATTTGGATGCGCGCTGAACCCAGACGACGGTCCAGGCTAACTGTAGATAAGACATCGGAAAGGGGGCCGAGAGAGAGAGACAGAGAGAGAGACAGACAGAGAGAGAGAGAGAGAGAGAGAGAGAGAGAGAGAGAGAGAGAGAGAGAGAGAGAGAGAGAGAGAGAGAGAGAGAGAGAGAGAGAGAGAGAGAGAGAGGAAAAGGGGCGGCGGCCGTCCGTAGCCGTACCGTACTCGCCGACCGACGGGATGTGTAATTAAGGTCACGAGAAGGCCTGGGATGCGTCTATACTTGGTACGGTACCTCGTCTCCTCAGGCTCAGGGCCAGGCTGAGAGGCCCGGGGCAAGGCCGAGCAGCAGCGTTTTCGACGTCCGCACTGTGATTTGAACAACGTACTATTCGAACATGTTTCCGCCTTTACGCACTTTACGGCCTACCAACATAGGTACGCTCACCTACTTTTGAACTGACTGTAGTGTATGCATACCGTTACATTCGATGTCAAGGACTAAAGCCGCGACGATCGAGAGTGGATGGATGACGGGTGGATAAACGGATGGATACAACCTGAGAAAGGCAAAAAAGTACCTGGAGGCTGCCGGGCCATGCAGATTCTACACCAGGCTGTATTGTATTCCTCCGTGTGTGTCTGTATCACTTCCGTATTTGCGCCTGGTTTCTCCGATCTGACCCATTCTCAGTCAAGAATATCCGTAAACAGCAACACATCACCTCTGGCCAGACTCGCGTGATGGCCTGCGGCTGGCCCACGACGGACGTCATTGCACCTCGAGGTGTGGTGTCGCATGTATCCGTAGCAGTACACTGCTACTATCATGCAGATGCACCCCATTCTCGTGCATCGCATGCAGGCATTGCATGGCGACCACGCAACGGAACCCACCTACGAAGGCCGCTACAGCATCGATCCCACCACCACCATCTCGACCTCGAGTGCGCTGGCTGGCTGGCTGGCTTCGCTGGCCCTGCTGGTTCTTGGGAAAACCTCCATCCCAGATGATCAGTAAGTAGGTGGCACGTCGTGGAAACGCTCAGAAAACTGAGGCGACCAGCCAGCCACCCTCCCAACGCGAGCCGGTATGCGCCAATGGCTCCCCCCTTGCTGCTCTGCTGCCCTGCTTGCGCTTGCTGTGGCCGCCACGCCCTACAGGAGGGCAGCACATGGGAGCGTTGTGACCAGCGGGCCAAGTGCCGGCATGGCTAGGCATTCGGGGGGCCGTCATTGTTGTGGTGTCGTCGAGGTATCTGGCCTCCCTCCCCGGCACCGTTTTCCCATTTGCTCACGGCGGGCGCCGTTGGACCACACACCACCACCAGCGCGCGTGCGTGGTGGATGGTAGGTAAATCCTGCGTCAAGAAAAAAGGGAGGGTCCGTCTCACTGCCTTTTGCAAAACGCATCTTTTGCCCTGTTCTTCAGTCAGGTCACTTTTTCAAAACAGTTGGAGACTTTTGTTTCGTTGACATTAAAGCCAGAATCCACATGGCGAAACAGTGGGCAAGCCCCTTGGGTAGGTACTTTGCAAAGAGAACGGCTAAAAAGAAGATAAAAAAAAAAGGAGCCCATGGAATGTGGTCCCCTATCAAAGCGACCACGCCATAGGGCCACGATGGAGAAAACGGGGACTGTGACGCCTCTGCTCAGATGTGCCGCTAGCTCACTAGCTGCATCCTCTTTAAAACCATGTGACTCAGGCGCGACACCTGCTAAGCCAAAAAATAAAAAATAAAAATACTAATTCTGTGCGGGTGGTGTCGATCAGTTTGCGCACCTTATCCTGGCGCTTCATTGGAACCCCGAAGGCGCAACAAGGCCAGATGGAAGGAACTGGACCTCTCCTCGCTCCCGAAAACTGCAAAGGTTGGTGAATCGAGTAATAAGATGCGGCGACCCAGGGGGGGCCTGCAGGAAGTGCACTGCAAAGCGCAGACAACCGCTTCCTCCTGAGCGTGGACGGACGGGTTCGCAGTCGTGACTGACTGCTGCAAGCCCGCGACCTGCCTGAACCACCACTGACACCACACTTAGGTAGGTAACTCACACTCTGCCAGTCACCGCCGTCCGTGATGCGGAAACGGTTTCCAACCCCAGAGTCTCATGGTGTACACTAGTGTACACTACACTACATGCTGCGCTGCACAGACGGCTCCCCATCTCTCCCAGATGTATCTTCTCCCGCCCCCCGTCGCCCATCGGCCTTCTCTTCTCGCGATGCATGGAAACACGTATATGCGAGGCACCTTTCCAGACGTTTCGGCTTCTGCGTCCCGTAGCGTGGTCTTGGGTGGTGGTCCTGCTGCTGCTGATCGGACATACTAGTAACATGCGCTTTCGTACCTGCAAGGTATCATGGAATCTGTGTCTGTTCGACAATGTTCCGTTCTGTGCTTGCATATCCGAAGCAAGGTAGCAATGGTCGAACATGGCGCCATGTTGGCCACCGCAGCATTCCTGTCGTCGCGCGAAGTACACCCGAACGGCGACGACTACCAGGAGAAAATTGGGCAAAAAAAAAAGGAGGAGTCGTTCAAAGAAGACTCGTCTGAGGCCGGCACGATGGGATCCACCGCGACAGACACCAAAGAGACCATTTCTCATGACAATCAGAAACAAAAGCCGCCCAACATTGTGCCGCTACCAATCAATCGGAGATCCACCAGCCCTTGACTTGGACCCATTCCGCATATTTGATCCAAACAATCCTAGCTGCCGCCGGGCCTAGTCTTGTACAGCTGGGGGCCGCCGACAGGGACTAACGGGGGAGTAGGGGGGGTCGCACCCCTGTCCCCTCATGATCAAAGGGCACCTACGGGGATTTTTTTTCTTTCTTTCGAGATTCAGGACCAGCGCGAGGAAGAGGATACATTAATTCTCGTCCTCCACCGTTCGGTCCTTAGATCCAACCCCTCGTCCTCGACGTGGCCAGGCCGTGCCAACTGGTCATGTTCGCCCAAGAGCAAAGCCCGAACGACACCTGTCGAATGCGGCCCTATTTAAGCGCACATCGGACCAGACCTGCCAAGACGACTGATGAGGCTCACTCCAGCCCGTTCGTCGACTCCCCAAGATCCCAAACGCTCGACAATGTCAAAGTCTCCAAGACATGTCCGCTGATGGGCCCCGACGAGGCTCGTACCCGCCGTCACTTGGACGTTGCTCGCCCACTTGCTGGCTGGGCACACCGGGCAGAATATTTGGGGGGGCTTGACCACAGACCGGAAGGGGTCCCTGATACGGGTGCGCAGGGACGGTAAATTGCGGCCAATACCGTGCTAAAAATTGCTGACGGACATGGCGTTCATTTCAACAAAGAGCCTTGGACGTCTGAGTCGGCCACTATTGAATTTGTGTGGTTCCAGCGGCGGCGCTACCCTCACGATCCCAATAAACCACTTGGCTACCGCTACCCTCGCCTGAAGCGTGGTGTTGCAACTTGTAACCTGCAGGATTTGGCTCCATTGACGAACAAGATTGCTCCCAGTCACCACCTTGTACCTGCCTACTATGTCTTGTATTGCCCTTCGGCAAGGTACAATCGACGTTATTAAGCGTTTCGACACGCCGTAGCAGGCGCGTGGCAGGCTGGCCGCGGATGAAAGGCCAAGAAAGCCACACGAGCGACGGGGGAGTCTGCAGAGTCATGCTCGTCCATTATCATGCCTTGCCCCTGAATGATGCGATGCGAGCTCGAGGTCGACGGGCGACGGCTGGCGGTCAGCGGGAGGGAACCGGGAAACATGGCCGGGCATGTCTGATCTGCTTGCCCGTCTCTCCGCCCTCTGTTTGACCTTCAACAAGCGATTTGACATCCAGGATGTCCTTGGTCATGGACCCGACAATGTCCAGCAAGAGCTTTGCGGCGACAAGCCTCATCAGCTGCGGGCTGCGCGTCCGTTCCTAACAATGACTGTCCACCGCAACCCTGTCAGTCGACCCCTGTCCATCTCTCCTTTTTATTTTAATTTTCATCCCGGGCTGGACAGTTGCATTCGCAGCAGATTTTCATCTTGCCCCACTTGGTCAACAGTCACGCTGGCGGTGGCTCCAGGGGGAGGCCCGGCAGCCGGAGAACAGCTCATCTCTGTGTGGGACGGGTCTCGGAGCCGGAGGAGGGCTGCGGTCCAAGTCGAGATCGGTGATGGCATCGATTCGCCGCCGCCCAAGAGTGGGTTTCCAGGCGAGGCGAACGGCGGTGTTCTGGTACTGTGGTACGCTTAAGGTAGGTTCGCCCGGATCTCGAGATCAGGGTCAGGGCGCAGGGTGGCAATCGGATCCTCCTGCTCTGGACGACGGGACGGACAGAGGAGCGGCGGCAAGATGAGGAAATAGAGTTGGCAAATGGGATCTTCGGCGGTCCGCTGGATGAGTGTTCATCAGACCACGTACAGCCCTGCTTGGCCGGATGGCGACATCGTCATGTCCTCAATCTCGCTGCAGGGTACCTCATCATCTCCCTGATCTATTTGACGAACTGCGGCATCGCGCAGCAAGACGCCACGCCCTTGGGTTGGTTCAATTGGGGCCGTCGTTGCAGTCTGAGATACACATGACCAGAGATGCGTGGGATGGTGGCAGGTATGAGTGTGAGGGTAGCCTCGCTGGGAATGGCGTCGTCTGTGGTTGGCATCGTATCGCGGCAGCGTGGGCCATGGAAATCTGCAGCAGTGACACCACCCAACGACGACAGATGGTGACAAGGCCCGGTGATTGGACAGTCTGCTGGATGATCAGGATCTTGCATCTTGGTGTTGGGTTCCTGTCCCCCTACCTTGCTTAGGGATCGTGATGCCTCTGCTGGGGGTCAACCTTACGTAAGTGTAAGTCCGAAGGTAAACGGTTGGGTGCTTGACACCTTTAGATAAGGCATCCAGGTGTAACTTAGGCAGGTACCTGGGAACTGGTGTGGTCGGGTGAGGTGACTGTCTGCCACGGAAGGCACGGCGAACGTAAAGATAAATTTGGAATGTCGAGGAAGGAGCATTACACATCTCTGTCGGGCTCGGCAGCCAAGCTGTACCTTCCTCGACACGTTGTGTTGTTGGCGAGGCAAGAGCAGGCAGGGAGGGCATCATCATTCATCATTCCACCCTTCTTACTTACCCGGTCGGTACCTGCCTTCTCACCTGCGATCGTCTTCCTGCCAGCACCTACAGATACCTACCTACCTAGGTACCTTGGAAGTATGTACTTCCAACCTTGCCTCACTTACGATCAACACTAATCACTTCGTAAAGGAAGGCACGAAACCCTGATGGACCGGCCTGGGTGCTGTTCTGCGGGCGGGCGACAGATCACCCCTCCTCCTTGTCTTTCCTGCGCATACGCATGATCACACTTTAATATTCCTCTTCAGACCAGTGGGGACGGCCGCTCGGAATGCCGTCTTCGACCCGGCCGTTTTGTGTCATTCTTGGCTCCATGACACCCGCCGGACGCCGACTGACCCGCCACCACCACAGACAACCGCCGTCATCAGGTTTACGGTACGCAGGACACCTCGCCGCGATCCATCGCCCCGTTGCCCGTTGTCCACAATATTCTAACATGACTTGCTGCGTGGCAGCGTCAGCCCCTCAAGCGCAAGCCTCCGTCATTCGGAGAAGCTTCAGTCGCCCATTTGATTCGCTGCCCGCGGCCGTCGTCTAATGCCTGAGACAGCCGGCCTTGGGGTAGCTCGAGGCCGCACTTGCGGGGTGAAACATGGATACACCACGGAGGGACAGCAACACCTCCATGCACCTTTCAGCCCCTGCTCCGTTGACGAGCCGAGTGAGTCTGCGGCATCAAGAGGATCCTATGCACCGTGGCAGGTCGCTCGCTGGAGAAGCATGAAATGGCCGACATTGACATCTGCAGCCTCTCCCCTTTTGCGAGGCGAAACTTACCCGGCTTCTTACCTGAGCAAAGGCCTTGACCGGCTTGATCAAACACAGTTTCGACGGTTTGAACTTGATCACCCACGACGCGAGAGCTTCCCCAAATTTTTGGCTGCGTTAGCCCGGCTTGCAATTTGCCCACTAGAACAGTCAAGTGTCGACAACCTCAACTCGACACGCGTTTCCCTCGCCGCTGTTTATGCAGCTGGTCGGCCTTCTGCCGGATGACCAAATGACCGACGCCGACGGTCTGATTCGCCTTGTTGAGCATTGTTAACATTTCCTCGCAAAGTCCTCGACCGGTTTAGCCCTTCCCTTGTCACTCGCTGCCAGCCCACGAAGCCCCGAGTGAAACAGACCAGTCCTTCGTTTGATGCGGGTGGGGAAGCTGTTCAAGACACGCAAAAGACAGACACTATGCTACGGAGGCGTGAGGCCGCCATTGGCCGGGGTGAAGATAAGCCTGTTTGCCCTTCCTCCGAATTGCGGGCAAGGCATCCCAGGTCTGCGAGGAAGCCAGTAAGGTGGTCCGGTCCATCCATTCGTCTGGGCTGACAAGCCAGCTGGCTTGCTCCTCCGGCCAGCCTTTTCTCGTGGCTGATGGGCCTTTCCGAACAAAGAACAACCCTGATGTCCGTAGCCCGGGTGGTTGGTTGTGTGTAAGGCGGGCGGACGCCAGGACCTTCGGGTCCCGAGAGGCCGTTGCGCTCGAGTTGACGATTTATGATGTTTATTGTCGTGCCGTCGCACTCACGAAGTTGCGGTGACGGGTCTGCGATATTGGTCCGTCCAGGGGTTGACACCTCGATTATGGTATTGATCATCCACGTTTCTACGCGTACGCCATGGCTGGCAAGGTCCAGCACATATCGAGAACGTTCATGCAAGCCCCGCCGGTGGTATGCACATGATGCGTCCTTCCCCTCGGCCTCTTCCCCTCACCGTGGTCTGGATCACAGCATGCATCGCCCCATGGCGAGTCAAGTGCCCGCCATCCACGCAGAACGGCGCACTTCCAGTGCATGTCGCATTGTGTGCTCACGTCGTCAACGGGTTGCCATTTCCTGACATGTTACCGTCGTCGTCGCCGCCGCCGGTGCCGCTCAACCCAACATGTATGCCACCAACTTCTGCTGGCTAATTTGGTCACATGTAGGATCTAGTGGTTTTTTAAATAGTGTTTCTAGTGAATTAGGCATGCAGATCTTCCACCATCTCTGCAAGGACGGTCAAGCCACTGCCCCGCAGTCCCTTTGCTTGAGTCCTTGTGGCGTGAAATAAGACTGTTCCATGAATCGACGGAGAAGCGGGGGCTTGGCTCCAGCCTCCGACCCGGACGCCGGGCTGCTGAGAAGCAACCTCCAGCCTGCTTGCGCCTATTGGGATTTCGGATCAACTTACTTCAATGTAGCCCATAGTTGCCCTATTGTTGAACCATTCTACTTAATCCTCAAATCGGCCGATAGCAGCCAATAGACAGATGGCTATTTTACTTCCTGAGAGGGCCTCGATGCAGGTCAGATGTGTCAATGTTTTTCAACAAAAGGGTCCCGAGTACACCTGCCATATCTGGACTTTTGTTGTGTGGTGCCATGCCGGCCTTTTCTTCGCCATTCATCTTGGTTTCAAGCCTCCTGCTCGTGGACTTAGTTGAGATCTGGTTTTTGTAGATTTCATTTCTTGAAAATGAAAGTGATATAAATACATCTGTCAGTTGTTTCGGCGGCAGTTCCACGAAAGTCGGAGCCCTGGACCATTTCACCACGATTGTTGCGCGGCACCACATTACACCTCGATGGCCCAAAAACGGGTTTCATGTATTTATGCCATACTCCTATAGACTATAGTTTTTTCAAGACTTCTGGCTCTCAAGGGTTGACGTTTGGTGATCATAAGACGCATTTTGCCTCATGCGTAGGGTCGGTGGCGTAGGTAGCCATGCCGTGAACCAGCTAGACCGCAGCCTCCCAGATTTGAGTTGAGGTTGACAGTAAAAGGCTGGCTCTCGTTGTTCTCTACAGCTCTGCCTCGTGATGTTGTGGCTTGTTGGTCAAGGGCAATGTCTACGTCATTGTAACATCGCCATTGTGACCCGAATAGCCTCTCGACGAACAAAGCCATTGTGGCCAGAGAACTCTCTGAGATAACTCAAACAAACGCCCCGGCATACTTTTTCTCTTCCTCTTTTCTCTCGTATTAATGATATAACAAATCTTTTGACATAACGCCTCATACCGCGATCCATTGTGTGAGCCCGGGTCGTCTTAGTGATTTCCAACTGCCTCAGGCTGCCCAGCCCTCTCTCCGAGCTACCTCTTGCCTCCCCATAACAACGACAGATGCCTCGTATGACTTGAAGATATACTTTTATAAGATGAGCCTCTAGATACACCTCAGCTGCCTGTCGATGCTGGTCTCTCCTTCCCTGGTCCGGAGCCCATTCTACCTTTCCACTTCAGCTCGAGACCTTCTCTGTTTACCTATACTCAACCAAAACAAACAGCTGTCAATGACCAACGAATTACGACATACTTACATAGTTACAGTATTTTCTACTTGCTCATGAGAGCTACAAGAAATTCTTGTCGAGCAAGTGATACTACGCCACCGAGCCGAACCTGCCTCCTGCCCTCCTCACGGTGAGTTGCCGACCTGCCCACAGCCCTGCCACAAACCCATATCCAGCTCACACAAAGAGACCCCCGATCAGCTCACCTTACCTACCTTACCTCAAGCTTGCATATTCCTCAACCCATTACCCAGCGCTCCTCAGACGACCATCGGCCGCTTTGGGCAACAAGCCCTAACCAGCCTCCTTCCCTGACACAACCTACTCAATTGGCTTCTCATACATCTTTCACCTCAGCCAACACTCTTTCGCCTTGGCTACCTACTCATACCATTCTCATTACAGCAACTCCCCTCCTCAGCTCGCTGAATCGAAACCTAAGTATCCTACCATCCTCGCCTCCGCCGAGCGAGATCGCTACCGCCAGCGTCGTACCTGCCGCAAGGTTTGCTTCGACGGACGCGCATCAACTGACTTCACCTTGAAGACCTTACCTCTACTCTCAACCTAAGTTCAGAGGGTTAAACGATATTCCATACTTTCCACCAAAGCGGGTCGTGGCAGGCATCACTTCCACCAGAGGAAAGTTACGAACGCCAGGCTCTTTTCCTGAAGTCACTTCCTATATTACCTTGCCCTCCTCTGCCCTTCCGTCTTGGAATCTCCCTCCTCCGTATCACACCTTCCTGCTCATAATCATCGATTCCAGCATTGCGAGCTATCACGTCCCAATCACCTCGCAACCGTCAGTCCAAAGATTAAGAGTCATCATACCTCCTTCCTCATCTCAAGGCAGCCCGATCCTTCGCTCGGAAGCTTCATTCACAATGCCTCGCTCCTCTGTCTTCACCGGCTCTCTCAAGCTGGCCGTTCCTGAGCACAGCGCCTATCGCCAGGCCCGCGAGGAGCAAAAGAAGATTGCGACGAACATGGTCGTCTGTCGTGGTGGACGCCTTCCGACTTTCTCGGCTGACGCAGTTCCTACTGTTTCGGAATGGGACAGACACCGAGTCATCGCTGAGGGGATGATTGCCCAAGAACGAGTCCATCGCAAGGTTCAGCGGACGCCCGCCAACACCTACGGTAGCCCAGGAGCCCGTGGCTTGTCGGATGTTCTTAGCATCCCTCCGATCGGAGGCGTCATCATCAAGTCTCTTTGGAAGAGCGACGCGGCTTCTATCGGTAGTTTGGCTGCCACGTCTAAGAAGTGCTCCAATGCTGTGTCACTCTATGTGGTAAGTTCTACCTCCCAACTGTTTGTTTGATATCTTTCTGATACTGACCGCCTGCAGTCGTGTTTCAATCTTCACCTCAGCGACTATCAGGGCTGTGATTACCAGCCCGAAGTAGTCAACGACAGGTTCGAGGACAGGGGCAAGACCACCGGACTGCGTACGACCCTCTTCGTTCGTGGCAGAGACCGTTCCTTCCCCTTCGCTGCCAACAAGTCCCCCCTTGGAATTTGGGGCTCCTACAACCGCCGGGAGATCCTTCGGAACCACGCGGAAGCCGCCAAGTTCATCTCGAGTGAGGAATACTCCAAGATGGACCTCATCCTTCGCATCGAGAAGACTCTCTCGGAATTCGAGGCCGACTTGGAAAAGAGCACTGCCAGCGAGGGTCGAACTCAGTACAGCATGGAGGATAGAGCGCATCATCTGCGTGAACTTGGGTACACGATCCCAATGCGTAAGTACTTCTCCTGCGAGATTCTTCCTAACACGCAGCTAACACATATTCAGTGCGTTCTTTCAGCCAGTTCGGCCTCAACCTCCGAGCCATCAGGTTTCATCAAGTGCCCATGATGGATATGCGAGTTCTCCAGTTGATCCTGCCAACCATGCCTAACCTGGAGGTACTCGGTTTGGTCGACTGCGAGCTCCTCCACTTCGGTTGCGTCGTCCCGATACTCGATCTCATCCACTGGAACTTTGGACGAGTCCAGAAGACGCTCAAGTTGGACTTCTATCCGCGGACATATTCCGCACCGGCTCAACAGCGCCAGGGGACTTATTTCCTTTCATGGGAGCCACTCAACATGGACAGTGTCCCCAGGGCTGTTCTCCACACCGTCTTCATCGCCGTGCTAAAAGCACACCCCATGGGGATTGACTTGATCTCCGAGGGACAGTCGTTTCGTAAGTTTCTCGACCGCATCCCCATGAAGCCTGGAGCGATGTGGATCTTCATCGACGCGCTGTCCTCCTGGCTGCATGCATGTCGGCATCGGAGCTGCGAGTCGTTGCCTCCACACATGAAGAGGCCGCTTCACCACCAGCTCTTCCTGGCTCTTCACCAGGGAGACGCTATCGACGAATACCATTACCGGACGGAGATGGGGCAGAAGTGGCATTGCAGTGAGTGCGGCTGCAATATGACCACGGAGCTCTTCCGCTACTCGAGCCGGGCTGCCCCGGCCAACCAGCGGATGTGCCTGGCTTGCACGTTGAAGATGAACCTCGGAGCCGAGAAGCATCACTGCCTGTGGGTTAAGCGCGATCTGCTCACCTGCCTCCTTCAACCGGAGCTTCGCAACGCCCCAGCTGATACTTCGTCTCCCGAGACGGCCGAGCGTCACGCCAACTATGCCGAGCAGCAGCTCCGCGACGCCGTGGCGCCCCTGATGCCGAATCCCTTCATCGACGATCCGACCATCGACAACATCCACCGCTGCAACGCGCTCGACGCCCGCTTCGCGCTCCCGGACATCAAGAAGCTGGTCTCTCGGGAGTGGGAGACTGAAGCCCTCCACGCATTTGGCTCGGCTGCCATCCAGGACGTGGTCTTGCGTATGAACGAGCTCAATCACCACTATCCCGACCATGGTGACCTTTCGATCCAGGAAACCTGCACTGCCCGGGGCTTCAAGCAAAGCTGGGAGCACGCACTTTGGAAGGACATGGATCTTCCTGCCCAGCAAGGAGCAACCGTCCAGGCCCCTGGCTTCTGGTAAAAGAACCACGAGGCTCGACAACCCACCCACCCACTACAACAACACCCTAGGTACCTACAAGTTCTACAACTCCGACCACCCTAAGAAACCTTCTCTCCGCAAACATGACGAGATTGATGATATCAGGTCAGGATGAATTTGGATTGTAAACTGTTATTGGAACAGCAAGCAAGATCTTTGCATATGGCTGCTTGACTACGCTGGACGGCCACCGCGTTTCCCGGAGGCAAAGGCAGCCGCAGCACACACACCCGCACTTTTGCTGGATCTTTCTCTTTTCGTTTCATGAATGAACGAAGGAGGGCATGGCCTGGATGACGCGAACAGGATGATGACGCGCCCTAGGCATAACGAATTGGCTTTTCCTTTTTTTCATTGCACCGATACCACACATTGGCACTTTGCTTCTTCATTGCATCGATACCACCACAGTTTGGCACTTTCCTTCATTTTCCTTGGGTCTTTCCCTTCATTTTCCTTGGGTCATTTTCTTCATTTTCCTTAGGTCTCTTCTTTTCCTTGAGTTGGTTTTTCAATTTCGGTTTTCTAGCTGGCACATCTGCGCTTTTCTCCTGCCCCGGCCTGGGAAAACGAGGAAGGCATGGAGGCACGGGATGATACGTAGCGAGGCAGGTTGGCAGCAACAATGACAAGGATTAAAACACAAGCATGCGTCTTCCGCTTCCTCTGTGATTCTGAACATGTGTGAATAGTTGTGTGTGTGGTATTGATCCTTCCCGGCTTCGGCCAGGGAGAATGTTGGTTTTACAAAATGGTTGTACATCTCTATGCTGATGATCTGATGGTGGTACAGAATTACACGCTTGCTCGCCCCCTCTTCCGCCCCTCCCCAAAGTTCAACGATTCGACCCTCCCGTGAGATGGTCCATGACCTCGGCGGTCGCGGGCAACAATCACGAAGACTCGGGACGCCGCGCCTCGGAAGTCAAGCCCACGACGTTCCTCAGCGTCCCGAAGCTCAGGCAGTCGCTGATCCTGCTGGCGCCCGAGAACATCATGACGAGCCTCTCCACGCCGCAGCCCCAGCCGCCCGTGGGCGGCAGGCCCGCCTCGAGCGCCTTGATGTAGCTCCTGTCGAGCGGCGCGTCCCGGGCGGCCTCCTCCTCGACGTCCCTGCCGGTGCCCAGCACGCGGTGCTCCGCGAGCTTGCGCGCCTGCGCGGCCGGGTCGTTCTCCTCCTCGTACATGTTGGCCAGCTCGCGGCCGTCGACGAACAGCTCCGTGCGCGCCGAGACGAGCTGCAGCGTCTTGGGGCAGAGGAAGCTCTTGGCGAGCGGGCTCATGCAGGCCGGGTGGTGCGTCAGGAACAGCGGGCCGTCGAAGGACTTGGGCTCGAGGTAGATGGCGGCCAGGCGGTCGAGGAGCTTGGGCATGGTGCGCGGGACGTCGCCGGGGATCTCGACGCCGGCGAGGCTGAGGACGGCGAGGAGCTCCGGGTACGCGTCGCGGCCCGTCAGCTTGGGGAAGCGGAGCCCGAGGGCCTTCTCCAGCGCGGGGATGAACTCGAGCTTCTTGTACGGGCCCGTGAACTTGGACACGTCGATGGGCGGGAGGGTGTTCAGGTCGGTGGAGATGAGGTCGTGGCAGTGCTGGGCCAGGCCGCCCAGCAGCTCCTCGGTGCGGGAGATGAGCTCGGGGAGGGTGGTGTAGGCGCTGTAGAACTCGCACATGGTGAACTCGGGGTTGTGCGTGGCGTCGATGCCCTCGTTGCGGAACGCCGGGCCGATCTCGAAGACGTTGTGGACGCCGCCCACGACGAGCCGCTTGAGCCACAGCTCGGGCGCGATGCGCAGCGAGAGCTCCTTGGAGGGGAACTCGGTGGCCGACGTCGTGAAGGACCGCGCGACGGCGCCGCCGGCGTTCTCGGCGAGGATGGGCGTCTGGAACTCGAGGAACTGGCGCTCGTGGAAGTAGTCGCGCATGTACTTGGTGATGTGGGAGCGGAGGCGGAGCACGTCGGCGACCTCGGGGTTGACGATCATGTCGAGGTGGCGCTTCTGCGAGCGCGTCTCCGGGTCTGTAAGGGACTCGGGGATCGCCTCCATCGTTGGCGACAGGAGCTCCGGCAGAGTGATGACCTGCACGGTGAGTTCACCCGTCTTGGTGCGTGTGGGTAGGCCGGTGAGAGCTATTGGCGATTCATGTTCAGCAAGGATATTTCTATTTTTGACTTTCTCCGGGCACGGGAGAGCTGTGAGGGCTTACAGATGTGGTCGCCCTTCTCGATCATGCGCCGGAACATTCTGAATGCGTAAGGAGACAGTTCCTTTTGCTGGGAGAGGGTGCGGTAATTGATCATTCCCTGGACCTTTTCGAACTCGTTGACAATGGTGACGAACATGAGCTTGTTCCCATGGGACCGGATAGATTGGACGCGGCCTGTGGCCTCATGGTCAGCAAAGAGGGAAGACTAGCGGGCGGTCCGCCACGAGCTCTCGCGGTTGACTTGTGCAATTGTTTCTGCGTACCATACAGGGTGACGACATCCTCTTCGCTGAGCGCCTCCAACTTCTCCTTGCTATTGAGCTTCCTGAACGTAGGCACGGACTGGCGATTGCTGCGATGAACCAGCCGTGGATGCGTCTCCTTAATCAGACCCTCCTCACTCGCTTCGGCGAGCATCGTCTCGCGCAATTTCTTGAATTCTGACGTTCTAACTGATTGATCCTGTGTAGCATCGCCGCCCTGCACCTCTGCATCTGCCCCCTTTCTAGTCCACTCCTTCGCACCATCTTCTTCTTGTAGAAGTCTGCTCGTGCCACTTGGCCGCCCGACGTGGAAGGACTGGAAAGGTCTGAAGACCCGCGGGGCCCGTACCGCAGGCCGCAACAGCCGTAGACACTGAATTAATGTCATGATATCTGAAGGCTTCAGTTAGCTTGGCTCCTTGATACGCATCTGCGATTCGTATGTTTGAAGAAAAGAGAAGACGGGAGAGTGTCAGATATTTGGCAGTTATACATCACGCACAGCAAGCTGTGTAAGCCGCAGCGGTTCTAATGCTAGCAATCATCATGTAGGGTAGGAAGGGGATGAGAGGGAAAACAAAAGTCGCATTGGACTTACCAGCATTATCGCCCAAGAAGATTTGCTCTTCTTGAGGTGAGCATGTTAGAATCACGAGAGGGCAAATTTTGGGAAGGCGCGATTTTGTTCGTCGTTCTCGACGTTATCGATAAGGGAAAAACGTAGCGGAGTGAGAGACGGCCCGAAGAATTCCGCCCCCGCCCAGGACGTTGATTGGTCTGGTCAAGTCAAGCTCGGCCGTGCAACGCGGGCAAACTCCCAGTTGGCAGTCCAGTCGCGATGCGATAAGATAAGGCCGGGAGCTGCAGCAAAATCTTCGACAGAGCGACGTCAATCGCATCCACCGCAGCAATCAAGCTATCTACAACCAACCACCCATCGCCGCCGCATCCGCATCCGCCGCCGACGCCCTCTTCAATCAACCAGTCGATCCCCGAGAAACACAGTCTCTTCAGCAAGAAACCCCCTCTCGAACACAACCGTCAAGATGTCTTTCCTCGGAATGGGTCGCCCTAAGCTCTCTTCGGATGAGAAGATTGCCATGGCCGAGCAGGAGATGCGTCTGCTCGCCGACATGCACAACCGGTATGTGGGCACCGGGCATCATGCCTCGAGAAGCAGTGATCTTTGTTGCTCATCGGATGAAACAACTGCTAACATTGTCTCCCTCGCGCAGCCTGACTAAGATCTGCCAAAAGAAGTGCCTGCCCGACTACCGCGAGGCCGACCTCAACAAGGGCGAGTCCGTCTGCCTCGACCGCTGCGCCGCCAAGTTCTTCGAGGCGCACATGAAGGCATCGGAGGTGATGCAGGCGGAGAGCCAGAAGCGCGGCGGCGGCATGGGCGGCGG
Organism: Colletotrichum brevisporum; assembly: GCA_030770045.1. NCBI lineage: Eukaryota > Fungi > Ascomycota > Sordariomycetes > Glomerellales > Glomerellaceae > Colletotrichum > Colletotrichum brevisporum. The sequence goes on from JAUGSI010000002.1 coordinate 1,701,492, forward strand.
CATGTTCTAAGTGTTGCGTTGTGAAGGATCAGAACCGGATGGTACGGGAGGAGCGCAGCGGAGCGGGCGGTCTCGAGAGCGAGATGAGGCCCGTTCTCTGCGTCAATGTGTCATGATTGGCAGGCCCCATGCTCGTGGGGGAAGGGTCTTGGGTACGGATTCGCATTTTGCGAGCCTGGTTTGCATGGCCTGGTCGATACCGAGGATTTCGGATGTATTTTGAAGCACCCACGATGGGCTTCGTGTATAATATGGGACTGACCGAGGTCCTTGGAGAATGAACTACCCTCAGATACTCATGATACTGGCTGCTGATCTCGAGACTGGCGGTCTCTTGAACTGGCTGGACAGGTGCCCCCTTTTGATTTACACAGTCGAATGTGTATTTTGCAGGAAGCAACCGCACTGCCCTGTGCAAAAACCTAGCCGCTTTGTGAGTCTCACTGCTGCGGCAGTCTGCATCCTTGACTTGGTTCGTTTGCTGTCGGGGTGATGAACCCGATGAACAGGGAATCGACACTTTGGGGAAGCCGTCTTGGCACATCAATGAGAGTTTCGTGCCTAGCAAGAGGCTCGTCGACCATCAAGTCCATACTGCGGTGGTTTCGGACTCTTCCGTGAGCTTGCCCGCACGTGGTCTAGTCCCTGTTACCTTTTCCACGGCGAGAAAGTGGAAGAAGGGGGGATGGCAAGAAGAGTTTCGAAATCGTCCGCGGCTCTATGTAGATCAACATCCATCCCTTTCAGGACAGGCCTACCCGGCTCGCTTCTCTAGACCACCCGAGAGAGCTTTCTGTCCTCCTCCCCAAAAAGGATCCTAAACGGGAAATAAAATGGCCGCTAGACTGCACAGCCCAGAGGCAGCCAGGCACAGACATGGATGGATTAGCCTATCGACCGACTGTGCGGTACTACGGACAAAGGCAAAGTGCCGGATACCTGGCCCCAGTTGATAGACTTTTTTCCAACAACACGGCGGTAATTAGATAAGGTAGCGGGTAAGTTGGGCCACACGATGCCACGACGAGGCTTGGGGCACTGTCGTCCGAAAGGGCGACAACAAGTATCGTTGGAACTCTGCAAGCACTTTGGACAAGCAGGGGCTCTGCTTGTGCTGACAAGCGGTGGCGGAGCGGACGGCGCAAGAGCCAGATACAGGACAGCGTATGTCTCTTCGTCTATGGAACTGAGCAAGCAAGAGCCAAGTGAGGAGTTTGAACTCTATGTGCATGACTCTACTGCTGTTCCTTTTCTCATATCGCGAGGAACCGGGCGGCCGGCGATTCATTCTCTTTGATTCTCGCGAGTGAGGGCTTTCCATGTTACCCCAGAAACCAGGGGTAAGGTGGATGTTGCGTGTGCGTGTGTTTAGGTACGCGGTTATTGGGCTCTTCCCAACAGGCAACAAATGAAGGCACGCCTGCAGCAGTGTATCCGACGTGCAAAGAATGGGGCCCGCTCCCGGGATGTTAAACATAGCAAAAAAAGTTGCAATACGTACTGGTATTCCCCGTCTCGCGGTTCGTCGGGAAGGGGGAAGAGGAATTAAGGAAGGTCGGACGCGAGATTATGAAGAGTGCCCACTGGTGCCAGCCGAATAATTGCCCGATGCAACTCACGGGGGGTACAGTCAAATGTCGGTCTGGTCTAGAATCAATATTCTCACCCGCACTGGCAAAAATAGAAGATCGACCTGACAACTGACCCGCTTCCAGGTTTAAAAAAAATAAGAGGGTTAGAAGAGAGAGAAAAAAAAAGGAGCACGTTCAAAACCCGGTAATGACGATGACGGGCACTAATAGTACTGTTCACCTTACCCAAGAGGTGGAGGAAGCTATACAACACTAGGGGTGGAAAACGCGCACGCACGTCTACCGCGTCCACCGTCCACATGCTGGCATGGAAGATGATGCGAATCGCAAGACCAAGCACTTCAACCCGAGAGCTTGGGGGCTGGGTTCGTTCAGATCTCCGACAGGGGGGCGCTCGCGGGACGGGCATGACGGACGACGGGGTCCAGAGGGTGGTCGAGGTCAGGCGGTTCCTTGAAGTTGGGCAAACTTTTGACTTTCTCCCAGGTTGATGCGTTTCAATAATTCGGATGAAATGAGAGGTGCCCTGGGAGTCATTGACGTTGGGCTCAGCTTGCGACGAGCGTGTCTTGGAGGTGTAAATTGACACGCATAACGAACACGCAGTTAAGGAGACCTGCTAGGTGAAGCTGTCTTGGTAGAGCGGACACTTTGATGAGAGTCTTGAAACTCTGAATTCAATGAGAGATGAGAATGCTTGTGTAGGTAGCATTGTGTGGTGTGGTGTTTGCTTGTGGTTCAACTGACTGAGCCTCAAACCGTGGTGTCGCGGTGCAGTGTGGTGGAGTGTCCGGCGTGGCTTAGCGGCTTTCCTTGCATCTGTCGTCACTGCGCAGGGTCGATCGCCATCAATCCTCTCGCCATCGTCCATTTCTCGGGGCGGCGCACGCGGGCAGGCTGCCTGCGGGGGTGGTGTGGGATCGGAACCCGTGGACTCAGAGAGAACGGGCGCGGCATTTGATATTGGGGGGGGAAGGGTGTGACGGTGCCAATGGGCTGACGGGTCGTGGAGGGAGATGACGTCCCAAGACCATACATGCCGTATCGATGTTCCGAAAGGTCCTGATGGACACGGCTAGCCAGTTTGACAAAAACAACGAGAGAGACTGAGGGAATCAAGGAGAGACAGGAGGCCTCGTCCAAGAAAGCGAAACAGCGCAGCCTCACCAAACTCGCCAGAGGTTCCCGGTCGGTATGAGTAAACACGACAAAGACCGTATCTTATCCGGAGACGCGTATTATTTTCGCGCTCGCTAACTTATTAGTAAAGGGAACGAACACACTGCTTTTGTCCTGGGACCCTGGGAACGAAGAACCCATGGCGGGAAATGCCGCGTCAAGTCAACAAGTAGCTGTTGTAGGATATTACCGAGTAGTACGTAGTGCTCATATAAAAGTACACAAAATGATACTGCGCATTTGAAAGTGCTGCAATGCAGCCTCCTTTCCCTCTGCAAATCATCGCCTGCATGTGAAGGCATTATTTTTATAACATATCGAGGACGTCAAGACATGTCAGCCTCTCCTTGTCCCGTCAACAACAGATTTGTTGTGTACATGGTATGATGGCCTGCCTATGTGCGACGGTTCGTTGACGGGCCTCTCAGCTGGGGAGCCAAGGCGTCGTCCGGCTGGGCATCTCGTGCCGGAAGCCCTTCGAGGCTGGGCAGTCTCGTGGGCGGAATTAGAGCCCTGCATGGTACACGGCAAGTCGCTCGGCTAGCGTACGATGCGAAGAAGGGAAGAAAAACAAGGTTGAGCGGGTTTGGATGGGAACGGGACTGGTGCAAAGTGCGAGATTGTGTTGTGTGGCTGTACAAGCCTCATCACATCTGCATCTTCTTTCTTCTCTGGCAGAGGGTTTCCAGGCTCCCGGACTCGACTTGTTCGTGTGGAGGGCCTCACCAGCTCTCACCAGAAGGCCAAGGTTGGTCCATAATAATAGGTACCAGTAGTATTATCAGGCAGGTAGGTAAGTAGTACTATGTTGGTATGTAGGTAGACCAAACCACCATCCCGCCCGCGGCCGGATTGATGAATCTGCATCCCCGGCTACCGGCAATACATGCATGTACTTCGCCTAGCGGCAGGTGCTGTCAACACAAGTCTTGCATGTTAAGGGGAAATGGGGTCGCGTGTGTGCAGGCGGGTGGGGCTGCTGACTTGCAGTCGGTCCACCCAGCAATGGATCCGGTTGCGTCCAGAAGAGGCAGCCGCTCACAAGCGACGACACAACAAGATGCACTAACAATTTGTACAAGTAGACGGGAACCCAGCCCCCTACCTAGGTACTTGGGGAAGCAGACAATTAGGTACGTGCTTCTATGTACCTCGATTATGTGGTGTACGGATACACTAGGTAGCAAAGGCACAGCGCAAGGGCACCATGGATCCCCAGTCCTATTCCTGGAGTGAGCCTGCTGCGACCTTGCGACCTTGGGCCCGGGTTCTTTGCACAGCCCTACTGTCCCTGGAAAACAAACCACCACCCTTTTCTGCGCGTCTGGCAGTCTGCCTCTGCAAGGACACACCCACCCAACTGGCAACGACGGGAGGTTGGAATCGTTGGATGCAGTGGTGGTGCACTGGCTCTCTGGCTGTGCTGTGCCGGCACTAGTGGATGGATTGATTGATTGTATTGACGGGGTCTTTTTGGTGCTGAGTTGAGGTTGAAGTGAGGTAGCCCACCTACAACGTAAGTATTGACGGGATGCTGTAATTAATGACTGACCCAAACGCCCTCGACCTAGGATTGCTGTGCTCCTTTTTTGAGGCCTCTTGGACTTTGGATGATAAACTACGCCTGGCCCAGCCGAACCTGATCCATTGGCTTTTATTTTTCTCCATCTCTAATTGACAGTCGACCGGTCGACATCGCCTTGATTGCCTCGCTATAGCTATTACAGTACACTACGGACACACTACATCCCACATCGCACCAGCGCATCTCACTCGATCCCTCCATCGATCCACCATCCAGCGATCCGCCGCACTAATACGAGAAAAGGAGGACGCCGAGTCCTGCTCCGTAATACCAAGGCTCACCAACACCAGACACGGTTGACCTTTGCATACACGTACTGCGCAGCCAGACCCAGGCCCAGGCCCTGGACCACCTACCTAGGTACACTGGTGACTGCACTGCACAGCGACCGCCCCACCCTCTTCCTTCCACCACCACAATACTGCAGGCTGCAGCAGAACACCTCAAAAGTCAACAAGCCGCAGCGACGCAGCACAACCCGCGGCAGAAGCAGAAAGCGAAGGAAAATCCATCATCATCCATCCACCCATCGCATCACATCAGCTGGGTGATCGACCAACGAATCGAAAACGCCGCATCGCGCCTCTCGACCCAGCCGCCACGAAGAAAGCCGTACATCCCCGACTCTCGTCTGACTTGCTTCTCTCTCTCCTTTCCTTAACTCAACTCGGCTTCTTTCTCCAACAACGCCGTCACACTCGGCCTGGGGGGCGCTGTATTCGGGCCCCCCAGTTTCGTCTTCGGACGGTATTTAAGCCTATTACAGTATTTAGTGGGGCGTCGGGCTAAGCATTAGCCGGCTCCGACGCTTACATCAGCAGATCGCGCTCTAGCTCTATGTACCTCGCCCGGTCGGCTAAGCGCGTCGCCAAACTTACCATCAACACCACCACTACTACCACAACTACTAAGTTAACAAAACCGTAGTATCTATGCCGGCTACATGCGCACACAGCAAAAAAATGTATGCTGCGCTGTGATGCATACATTTTCGGCTTACTTTTAATTAAAGAGTACGACATAGGTGCGCTGTGCTGTGTGTAGTTGTTGGTAAGAGAAGGAAAAAAAACACGTTTGAGGGCTGAGTGACTTGGGGGTGGCTAGCTAGTCATGTGATGGGTGGAGACCCTTCTGTAATAGGCTTAAATACCGTCCGAAGACGAAACTGGGGGGGCCCGAATACAGCGCCTCCGGCCTGGAAGTTCTCTTCTCGTCCTTCCCCACTAATTACCAGTTCCTGGAGCTGGGCTTTCCAGGTGGTCCTTGTCCAGCCTGCCGTCGTCCGTCGTCGTCGGCGTTCGCTTGGCCCCCTCTTTGGTCCTTGCACGTCCAGCGTCCCCGTCCTTGGTCCTTGCTCCACCAGCGCCCCACCTCCTTCCCAATTCCTCGCACGCTTTCCGCCTAGCACCACGCCCCCTGGCCACTGCCACTGCGGGCTCTCACTTCGTCCCCGGCGTGTCCTCCACTGGGCTTTCAGGTTCCATAGGTTGTCTCCCGTCCTGCCCGGTACACCAGCAGCACTGCGCCTGCTCTCTACGTAGGTACCTAGAAAACCTAGGCAGAGGTGGGCACTACCTAATACCAGTAGTACCTGCACCAAGAGGAACATCGCCCCCTTCTCCCTCCACGACCCCCCCGGACCACACACCACCACACACCATCACACACCACCACCTACAAGTCCCGCCCAATCCAGCCTTCCATCCTGCCTGTCAAAAAACCCGGAGACAGCGAAATAGGGCCCTGGACCGCCTTTGTACTGAACAGATCAAACTCCTCAACCCGTTTCAGCTTCGCACCACCAACATTCCTCCCCCATTCCTTTCCCTCTTTTTTCTTCCTTGAACAGCTCCCCCCCTTGCTGTCAACCAAACCCAGAAACTTATACCATCGTTTAAGGAAGAAACCCGATCGCTCCCTCCCGCGGTCGTTTATTCTACCTCTCTCTTTCCTCATTGCTGTCGTTCGCGCCTGCCGTCTGTTTGTCGAATTTCCCGCCGACGGGGTCCTCCCTCGCTCTCCACTCGCTTCTAACTATCCCTTAACCGCCTCCCTCCCCCCCGAAAACGAACTCTCGCGTTCCTGTCGACCCCCGACCGAACTTTCCCGACCGCTTACGCCTGTCGCCTGACCGCCTGATTCCCGTCCTCCCTCGCTCTTACCGGTCGACACCTTCCTCTCCGTAATCTTTGCATCTCGGCTCCTCCCGGGGAGTCGCCAATACCGTCGACCTGGCTACGAGGCTTGACTCCCGCCGCTCATTGCTCGGCGGTGACCCCAATTTCGCCGGCTACGACCAAGAACTCGCCGCGCAACAGTACGCTCAGCAGTATCAACAACAGTACCAACAACAATACAACCCCCCGCAATCATCAGCATACAACCAGGGCTACGCCTTTCGCGAAGGTCTCGCTCCATCCACAATGAACGGTTCGCGCCCAAGCAGCGTCGGCCAGGGTTTCCTCGGCTTCGGCTTCCTGTCTGCCAAATGGCCGAGGATCTTCTTTCTCATCACTCTGATTCAGGCCATGATTTGTCTGGCTTTTGAGGCGTACGATTTTTTCTGAATCTCTCGTCATGTCGCTCTTCTTTTTTCGCTGACAATTTATGTAGTTACGTCTTCTGGAAGTTCCAGACCAGCTTGAAAGACCAAGACAAGGGCGCGACTCCAGACAAGAGTGAATCGCAGAGAAAGACGATCCCGACCTTCCTCACCCTCTTCATCTTTGGTTTCTTGTATGAGCTCGTCATAGTATGGGACGCTCTCAGGGCCAAGAACACCATCCAGGTTATCGGCGTTTGCATCTCGAATCTTGCCTTGATGGTATACACTGCCATCCAAGTTGATCAGATTTGGGAGGCCTTGGACGAATTGAAGGGGTTTGATGCTCTCAAGAACCCCCAAGTGGACATTTGGCCCGACATCAAACCCTACCTGATCTCCATTCCGTGCATCCTGTCCTTCGGCACCATTGCTATGGGATTTGTCGCCTGGAAGCTGTACCAGGTGTTCGCTTGGGACATTCTTAAGACGATAGGAGCCGATTACAGAATGAAGAAGCGATTTCTCCACTACCAGGTACGTTACAACTTCGCCTCGTCGTCTCAGTACACGCTAACCTGCTCCAGGTCTACATCGCACTCCTTAAGTTCGACTTTTTCTTTTTCCTTGGATTCACCGTCCAGTTTTTGGTCATTGTCAACGCGAGAACCGACGCCGAGTTTGGTTTGACTATCGCCGCCATCCCCGTCACCATCGCCATTCTTCTCTTAGCCGCCTGGTTCACCAAGAGGGAGAACAAGGTCGGAATGGTGTCTGTACTCGTCCTCTATTTCGGCGCCTTGAGTTATTTCATCTTCAAGCTCGTCCGGATTTACCAGCCAGCGACGAAGGAGCAGTATAAGGCCGTGCAGAAGTCGCTGACTGCCTTCACGGTTATCACCATCCTGCTCATCATCTGCACCATCGTCAACTGCGTCGTCTGCATGCGCAACTTTGGAGCTGGCCTAAAGAACCATCTGCGCAAGCCCTCTCGGGACCTGGAAAAGAACCCGGATCTGAACTCTATCAGCCTTCATGATGTTAAGCCCCAGGGGGTCACAAACAGGATGACGATCGACTAAACGACGGGTGGAGCTGGTCTGACCCAACGAGGGACAAACGATGAAAAAGAGACGCCGCGTGATTGTACAAAGACATGACTTACGAACGATGCCACCTTTCTTATCCCCAAAATTCTTAAAATCCAGGAGGGATCGTGGACGGACGGAACGGTGGACACGCAGGCCGGGAGCGTGTTGGACTGGTTGAGATTCCCCATCATCGGCTTTTGATTTCCTTCTTTGTGTGGTAACATTGTACGGCGTTGAACGAACCAAGCTCCCTTCGCCCTGGTGTGGGGGGAGGAAGACTGGCCCGAGGGCGGAGTTACGGATTGATACTACTTTACAGCCTTTCCCAGGATACCGCTCACGAACCATGGCCACACGAGCCACATCAAGCGAGCAGGGCCTGCGTGTACTGGGGGCTTCTGACGATGTACATCCTCAGGAGCACCCCTGGGACTACGACGGCTATCTACTTTTGTCTACTTTTGAGACCTTTTCCTTATTGTAACCTAGCGTCAGCATGAGGTAATTCAGAGCGTTTGATAACGGATTTGAGTGGCACCCGGACACGGGCAGAGTGAAAAGGGGATCGAGGCCATGATCATGAACTGCAAGCGAGACATGTCTCCGCATGGCGTGATGCTAGCCTATCGTGTTAGCTGCCTATTGTCCTCGGCAAACAGCATCAAGTCACGCTGCAAAGAAGTGCTTAGGTTAGGTGAAGTGGATGCATTTTGAGACAACGTCGCTATCCAACCGCTAACGAACCCATTCCTGACCTCCAAGTCGAGTCGTTATTTCAATAAACTATCCCGCTGCCGACATGAACGCCGCTCCAGAAACCCATTGTTGTATCCCACCGATTCCCCCCTTACCGAAAACGCCTAAAAAAGCCTCGCCCGTGCTGGAAGCGGGCCGTGCCCGAGGGAGGCCATGCTCGCCAGCCCTGTTTCTTTCCCTTGTTTGCAATGTTTAGCTTTATCGACAATGTCCAAGTTACTCTACTACCCGTTTAACAAACCGGATGGACCTCGGCCACGGCGCACTCGTCGGCGTCTCTGTCGTCGGCGCCTCTGACGTCGGCGTCTCTTACATGAGAACGCGGGGGCCGAGAGGTCTTGACCCGTCTAGAGCCTTATCTCTCGGGCGTCCTTAATGTGTCCCTCGTTCGGGCAGTAGGGGCACTTGAAGCGGGAGCCCTTCGTAAGGCGGTGCAGTGACTCTTTGCAAATAACATGGCCGCAGGGCAGCATCATGGGCGGGTTCTGTTCCGTGGTCTGCTCCTTGCTCACAGGGCAGACGAAAATGGGGTGGTAGATCATGCTCCGCGGCAGCGGCGTCTCGAAGGCCAGCTCGTTCTGGGTGGTCCACTCGGTCCGCTTGGCCTTCATGTAGTTGGTGTACTTGATGAGCTGGGGTAGGGCGATGGCGCCGGCGGTGGCGGCCACGTAGAGCGGCGACTCGGCGGACAGGCCCAGCAGGGAGCAGAACTCGCGCGTGAAGGAGAGGGCGACGTCGTCGAAGGCGGCCGAGGTCTCAAAGATGTTGGCGTACGGCGACTGGGAGATGTTGGTCGCGTAGACCATCGCGCAGGAGAGCTGCTGGATCTCCTTGAGGTGGCGGGCCTGGAAACGGCCGAAGTTGGCCTGAGCGTAGGCGAGGGCTCCGGCGCGGCCGTTGGACCCCGGCGGATCGTCGGGCAGGCCGTTCACCTCGGGCCCCTTGAAGAGCCAGACGAACTGGAGCTTGGTGAGCTCGAACTCGAGGTTGGAGCCTCTGGCCTCCAGCTCCTCGCTGTTGAGCTGGGCCCACGCGATGGCGGGGACGAGGTTGCGGCCCTTGAGCTCGTGGAGGATGCTGTACATGTTGGCGAACTTATCCTGGAGTTCCTGCGACTGGAGGGAGTGGATGTCGGCCTCGATGGCCTGGTTGTTCGGGGACAGCGGAGGGCACGGCGGAGGACGCTCGTGGGCCTCGCGGAGGAAGGTGGAGGCGACGCTGAACTGGCCTTCGCGCAGCATGTGCATCGCAACCGCGCGGTTTATTAAGGAGGGGTATGAGGCCATCGCGTCGTAGTCTGTCGGGAGAGGTCGGAGAGGGAAAGACTGCGGACGGTGTTAGCTGAGGGATCCCGTTCAATGCCCACGAGGAAACCAGAGGCGTACCTTATCGAGGGCCTTGCCGAAGACCTTTTGGGCCTTTGAAACTTCTTTGAGATCATTGTTTATTGCGTCGAACCCCGCGTTGACGGGATTCTGGAGTTTCGTCATGGTCAGACTTGCGCGGTGCGGGTCGGAGGCTGTGGCGCGAGGGGATACAGGTGAGCACACGAGCAGTGACAATGGCGGGGCATCGACCGTACCATTCGCAACTTGTTCCCTCGCCTGGACCAACAGGTCGAGGAGTTTGTCGGCGTCTTTGACGGCAGAGTTGAGGGTCGCCTTGCGGAAGCGGGCGAGCTCCGCCTGAAGCGTTATCATGGGGTTCTGCTCCGCCATGTTGGGTGGTGGTTTCGGGATGGTTTGTCGTGTGGGAGAGTCGGAGGAGTATCGATCGTAAAGCGCGGCAGCGATGTGGCTCTGCTGATGGAGGCTACAACTGGCGGGTCATGGCTAAGACTTCTCCGGTAAAATCTCAAGCCAACGAGTTGCTAATGAATCGCGGCCAATCGTAAAGAAAAAAAAAGAAAGTCGTTGAGTGCACTGAGTATGTAGTCGATAGTCTTGCTGGCGGTCGTGCTCGGGTCGCAGGTTGCTGTCACCGACGGCAGGTAAGAAGGTAGCTTCCTCGGCAGCGGGATTCACTGGGCAGTTCGGTTCAGACAGTGGTTGGCAGGAGGTAAAAGGCCTGCGGGCCGTTGACGCAGTGCTGTAACTGCCCATCCCAGCGTGACGCATCGGCGAAATAGCGGCCCGGGTGCCAATTTTAGGTGCGGAAACGGGCTAGCACTTAGGTACCTAAGCGGGGCAGGGGGTGGGAGCTTCGCCATCTGGGGGTCGATCTTGGGTACCTAGGTAGGGTCTCTAACAGACAGACTGGGGAACCTTAATAGCGGTTTACCGCTACTCTTGACTCCGTACTGCCCATTCGCTGGACTACCTACACTACTGGAAGCGCAGCTACCGACCCAACCAATCCACGAAGCACCAACACATTGCGTCACATGCCGACCAGCCTCCCAACCATAAGTGTAATCGAGAAGGATAGAAAAGTCCAGGAAGACGCGCACTTTACCTGCACGGCGACGCTCTTATTTCCTTCCTGATTTCCGCTCCTTTCAAACGGCTCGAGGAGCACAAGCAATCGAAGAAGAAAGGCGACTATGATCTTGACTGCTCGGAGGTAGCTGGCGCTGTTTTAGTGTCGTCGATGCAAGAGTGCCGCCGCCGCGCTCCTACAGATGGAGATGGCATTTCGCTTCCCGTTCCCGGTCAACGACCCGCGGATGCATCGTGAGGAAGAGCTTACGCTGGCGAGAACCGCGTCGCACAATCGCAGCAACAGACCCTCATCCCTGGATACTCCCTTGCCGACCGACGGACGAAAGGATCTCTCTGTCGAATCTGCGACACCGTCTCCCCTACCGACTCATAAGAGACAATGGGTTTTTGCCGACCCTGTAGCCTTCAGGTAGGTGACTGGTTGCTTTGATCCAGAGATATTCCCAAGTTAATTGTGTCCTGCCCACAGATATCTAGAGAGCGATCCGTCCGTTACCGTGGTCGAGCGACGAGGTGTCTTGCGTGGATACGAGCTATATCTGGTCGAACAATGGGCTTGCTCACGAAAGTCACCGACGCTGGTGATTGTCACCTATACGGGCGACCCGAAGCATTCGGTCATGGTTGGCGTGCTGGCCGTTCCGACGGATGAGAACACATGGTCAGACCGCTTGCGATTCTATTTCAAGGCCATTCAGCAGTACCATGCACGGCCCAAAGAGACGCCCCTGGGCGATGTCATGGTCACGAACCTCAGCAGCTTCCCCTCCGCCCTAACGGTGATTCCCGTGCCCGACGGCGACATTCGCGCCCACCGCCAGGCCTTTATCGTCAATGAAAACCTCAAACGCCTGGGGTGTTCCGGTCGATCTGGCATGAACCTCTCGGACCCCACACCGGCGACTCAGGCCAAATTTTACCAGCTGTACAAGACTAGCGAAAAGGTGCCCTTCCAACAGTCGGTGATAGAACTCGTCAAGCTGTGCCAGGTCTCCCTGTTTATGTTTGGGAAGCTTGATAGCGAGTACATTGACGGATTGCTATGCGACAAGACGGAAGAAGCTATTGGAAACTGGTGGACGGAGCTGGGGGCCGAGTCGTACAACATCGAGCCGACAGATGGCATTCTGGGCCCAACGACTGTGGCGGCCCTGTTGGGCATGGCGATGGGTGCCAGAAACCGTTTACACTACTACGGCTCCCCGGTACCCAAGGATGTTTTCGACATTGAGAGTACGAAAAGGGGCATTGCCTACTTTCAAAAGTCAAACAAGCTTGAGCGGACCCGGCGGCTGGATCGTCAGACGATTCTCAAGCTCCACCAAGTCACGGCAAAAGCGGCCGCTGGCGAGGGCTGGGGGGTACAAAGGGCGGTCAAGTCCACCGTCGCAGAAATAGGCGGTAAAAGGGGCGAGCTGGTGATCGGCATGGTCGGCGGAAAAGACAAGGCCGGCATAGCTGACATCGAGACCGTCGACATTGACAGATTCATCGCACTAGCATACGGTGAGCGCGCCAAGTGGCTCTGGTATGGAAAGCCCCGGCGAACGGCCCCAGAACCTCAGGAGAAGTCTCCCGACATCGCGCCCCCGTTGTTCGGCAAGGACGAGATCGCCAAACGAACACAGTCTCTACCTCTCGAGGAGGAAATCCAGCGCCAAAAGGAAGAGTCCCCCGGTGTCTATTCAGCTCCAGCTCCCGCTTCGGCCGTTAGTGTTACCGAGAGTCCAGGAGACAAGGACGCGCTCAGGAAAACGGTCTTCAAATCGGTTGCTGGCAGGGTCTCCGATGCCAAGTCCGGCCTTGGGCGGATCAAAGATGTCGTTGGAACAGGGCTGCGAGGGCATGCCAGTCGTCCTAGTAGAGACGATTATGGCGAAAACGGTTATAGCAACGTCGGCATCTCGGCGCTAGCGCAAACATCTGCCGCAGCCCTATCATCTCCAGTCGTGGTTGGTAGAGCCTTCACGTGGAAAAACAAGCCAGAGGAGTATCTTGCCCAATTCAAGAAAGAGGCCGAAGCGGCTCAGGGTATCCCTGAATCGTCAGTAGAACTCGTCAAGTCACCGGCGACGGCCAAGCCAACACGACATTCATCAGACCCTAGCTCGGCACACGTTGAAGGAAGCCTCGTAACACCGCCCAATGGCCCGGCCAAGGATGAGCCCGAGCGGATTCAGGCTTCTGTCGCTGGTTCTGTCGTTGACGAAGCCGATCTCCACGGCCCTTTCGAAGCTGAGCGGAGTTGCAACAACGCCGTGAGCTTTCTCCAACGCCGGCATTCCATTGCTGTCTCAAGGCTCTCGTACAAGCATCCGCTGAATGAGGCAAGATGGCCTCGAAGGCTGTCATTTGGTGATGCGGAAGAGGCGGTGCTGCGTTGGGAAGAAATCACCGACGTATACGATGATAAGCACTTTGCCACAGCCGATGCCCTGTTGCAACAGGCGAGCCTGGCCGAGTTCGCCAGGAGCCTCTATGACTCAATCGCCACGGTCAAACGGGAGATCAATCCGTGGGTCGAATCCAAGGTCAAGGCCGTGGAAGGCATCGACGAACACTACGCCCGCGAGCAAGAGGACCTCCAGAACTTGTACTACCAACTCAGCGAAGCCTACCAACGCGTCAAACAGAGCTCGTCGGAACTCATCGCCGAGGAGCGCGCGCACATCACCGAGGCAATTAGGGAGGTCGAGGTGCTCGTCGCACGTCTCGAGTACGAGATCAACGGCCTCGTGAGCAAGGTGGACGACGTGGAGGACGGCGTGAGGCTCTTCGAGAAGCAGGTCGAAGACGTGGAGAAGCGCGCGGAAGAGCTCAAGAGGACCCTCGAGACCGAGGGGTGGGCGCACTGGTTCGTCAGGACGCTGACGGGCATCGGCACGGGGCCGAACATCACCAGGGGATCTTGAGAGAGGGAAACAAGTGGCGGAAGGAAGGTGGTCTTCTGGGCTGCATAGCGTGGTTCGTTTTATTATTAGGAATACCCTCGAAGGCTTGCATCGGTTATAGTATAATTTCTGATGGTGCGTATTTGGGCACACGGCATGTATATTCACTTTTTTCCTCGGCAGGAGATCGTCTTTACCAATATATCTTCTAGATAACTTTGTTCTTGAACTAGAACCGAAGTGCTAGGCCATCTCACGTATTTGGGTCGATATCTGTCAGAAGAATGCTTCACTTGCCTTTCAGCGAGTAGTTAGGGGCTGGACCAAGGACAGTCAGTGGCGATAAGGCATAGTCCCCTATTCTGTGTCAGTCAACCCCCCTTGTGATAACCTCCCCTTCCGTTAGGCATACTATTCTCCCATGGTTTGAACCACCACCACCACCACAACTCACTGTAACCTCCATGTTGGTTCGGCCGTGGGGAGCGGGTGACTCGTGGTGGTATAACGACTCACAGAAACCGAAACTGTCCGAAATACCTACTGACCCCAACCGCGGCGAGGAAGCAACGACAAGACTTTGAGCCCGTGACACGTTGAGCATGTGATGTTGGAAGAGCTGTTTCCTACTTCGTTTCTATTCATCATCTAGCTTTTTTGTATCTCTAAAACATGACTTCATCAGGCAACCCATGCATCCATTCCCGTCAAATCCTCGACCCCCAATCCCAGACCTCCAGCCCGACGCCGCCGACAACGACCTTGCCCCCCTCGATGACCTCCAGGTCCCCGGCGTCGGCGACGCCGCTGTACTCGTCCGCCAGCAGCGTGACCTCCTCGACGCCCCCGCGCCACCCCAGCCTCCACATCTTGACCCTCTGGTCGTTGCTCGCCGTCGCGAAGACCACCTCCCCGCGCTCCGCAGTCGCCTTGAGCACCGCGAGCCCGTTGATGGCCGCCGCGTGCGCCTTCCTCACGCCCGCCCTACCGATCGGCGCGAAGCCCGCCCCCGGGTCCAGCGTCGTGACGCCCAGCGCGTTGTCGTCGCCGCCCGTGAGGACCACGACGCGGTCCGCGCCCCGGTGGACGTCGAGCGCCTTGATGCTGCTCTGGTGGATCCGCGCCGTGTGCGCGAGGACGTACTCCCCCGCGCCCGACGGCGACGACGACCGCCAGACGGCGAGGACGCCGTCCGTCGCGGCGGTGAGGACCTCGTACGCGCCGCCATCAGGCGAGATGCGCAGGTGCCGCGCCTGCGTGAGGCAGGCGCCGGTGTACCGCCCCTCGGCGAGCAGCTCGAAGCCCTCGGCGGCGGTGTACCTGTACGTCTTGACGACCGAGTTGGAGAAGGCCATGGTGATGGCCGCGGCCCCGCCGCCGAGGTCCGCGACGTCGAAGCTCGTGATGCGCAGGTCCCCGTCGGCGCTCCTGTCGGGGAACACCGCCTCGCGCATCAGCCCCAGGCCCGCGGGGCCGAGGTCACTCGCCCTCCAGACCATGAACTCCTCGTTGCCGCTGCAGCTGAAGAGGAGCTCGTCGCCGAGCCACTTGAGCGCCTGGAGCCCCGCCGTGTGGACCTTGACGACTTTCACGCAGCGCAGCTCGCGGCGCAGGGGCCCGTCGGCGTGCGGGGCGGCGTCGTCGTACCTCCAGATGCGGATGGCCGTGTCCTCGGCGCCGGTGGCGATGTACTCGCCCTCGGAGCGCGCGATGCTGCGGACCTCGCGGCCGTGGGTGCCGCGCTTCAGGGTGCGGTGGTGCGCGGCGGCGAGCCCGGGCTCGGGCTGCTCGTAGACGCCGAGGGTGGCGGCCTTATTGAAGACGAAGCGGATGCGGCCGTCGGCGGGCTGGCTGTAGGCGAAGGCGCGGTGGGCGCCGCCGCAGTCGACGCGGACGAGCTCCTCGTGGCGGGTCTCGTTCCAGGCGATGAAGTTCTTGCTGCGGAACCCGGCGAGGATCAGGTCCGGCCCCGCGAGCCAGGCGTCCTCGATGTTGGGCACGGCGGCGGGGGCAGTCTCGTGGCGGCGGAGGAGGAGGGGACCCGCGGAAGGGGAGGAGAGCTCGTAGACGCGGTAGTTGCCGTCCCTGCTGGTTGTGATGATGTGCGATGCTGCGGGAGACGAGGCAGGGAGGGGCTTGATGGAGGTGATAGCGTCGTTGGTGCGACGCTCCGGCGCGGGGACAAGGGTGAGCTTGTACCCGTTCTCGTCCGCGTCGCGGCTGAAGACGCTCATGTACCCGTGCCTCGAGCCGAGGATCAAGAGGTCGTTGGTGAGACAGGCCGCAGTGACGACGAATCTGTTGTCGAGCTCGGGGATGGGGATCATGGACTTGATCGCGGATGTTGCCAAGTCCAGCGTGATGAGTTGCATCGCGTCCTCGCCTCCCAGCATGGTCACAAGAAACTCCACTTCATTCTGCGCATTGCCCTCTGCCGGGACACCACCCACAGCCGGCGTGCCGAGACAAAAGATATCAGCGACCTTACCGGGCAGCGAGCCAACCTGCTGGATCTTTGAGTCCCTGTAGAGAAAGACCTTCTTGTTCGCAGTGCCAAGCAACGCCAGCCCCTGAGCCGGGCTCTTGAGGCTCGTACAAGCTCTCAGCGCGGTGAGCGTTTCCCCGTCGGTCCCGATCTCGGACCAGGTCAGCTCGGGCCCGAAAGAGCCGATCAGCAGCCGACCGGTGGTGCTGACAGCAAGCATGGTATTTTTCGAGATGAAGGTGAACCGGTGGAAAGCCTCCCTTGCCTCCGACGGAATCGCGAAATCGGGATTACGTGCCGGCAGCTTGCCGACCACGTCCCGCATCACCAGCGTGCGCAGCTCGCTCGGGAGGTCCTGGAACTGCGACCCGGTCCGGTGCGAGAGGAGGTTGACCTTGCTATCCTGGCCGCCCGTGGCGACCACAACCTCGCCGTCCTGCTTCTGCAGCATGGCAGTGGCCCAGATGTGCTTGCCGTCGTGACGTGCGTACGTCTCCCGGTGCGTGATCTTCGCAGGGACCTGTACGTCACCACCAGCGGCGCCGGCGGCAGTCAGACACTTCTGCCGCCACTGCTGCGCACCGACCTCGAGCGCCCACGTCTGCAGCGTCGAGTCCTCGCCGAAAGAATAGATGGTCGCCGCAGACCCGCGGGCGAGCTCATCGAGCGTCCCGGGGAACCTGACGTGCCAGATGCGCGAGATGTGGCCCATCACCATGGCCAGGGGCGCGCTGGAGGCGACCTGCGTGGCCGTCAGATCCGGGGCGGCAGCACCCCCGAACCCAGTTTCCCTGGCCTCTCCAAAAGCGTCATACTGCAGGCGCGGGGCCTCGGGCCTCTCCGAAATGTCCCAGATGCGAATCGTCCTGTCATCACTGCAGCTGGCCAGCAGGCGCGCCTTCTTGCCGTCCCCGAGGTCGATCTCGGGCGAGATGTCGACGCCGAAGATGGAGCCCTCGTGGCCGCTGAAGACGAAGAGCACTTCGCACCATGGCTTCTTATCGTCGTGTTGCTCCGAAAAGTGGCATTTCCAGAGGAGGATCTCGCCAAAAACGGTGCCTCCGGCCACTAGCAGAGAGGTCCCGGAGATCCACGCCAGGTTGGCCGAGTAGAGGATCGGCCTGGAGGGAGAGACGACGCGCCCAAATTCGAGCGTCTTGCCGCCCTCGGCGAAGGAGAACTCAACGACTTCGTTGTGCGCCGTCACCAGCACGCCGCGGCCCGGGTCGTCGGGCGAGATGGCGCCGTCGTAAATCCAGTCCGGGGCCTTGGCCTCGACGAGCTCGGGCAGGCTCTCGTCACCGGCGAGGCGCTTCTCGATGAAGCTGACGGGCAGCACCGTCACGGCCTGGTTGCCCCAGAGAAGCACGTACTGCTTCTGGCGGCAGCCCCCGACGCTGATGCCGTGTATGGGCTGGGCGCGGAACACCTGGAAGCGACATCGCAGCCTGTTCTCCCCGTCGTAAACGCTGAGGTTCGTGTCCTCCCCTACGAGGAGGTACGACTCAGACTGGTCATCATCCTGCTGGGCTGCGGCGGTCAAGAAGCAGAGGGCGGTGACGGGGGTAAGCTGATGGTCCCGCCGCAAGAGGGACCCGGCTACGTCTAATTTCTGCTTTGGTCATGTCAGCTCCGTCTCGGGATTCTTCTCACTGTCAGGTCGTCTCGCGAGCCGCGATGCGATAGGGCGCCTATTTTTGAAAGTGAAGGATTGCTGATGACTAACTGCAGGGTAACTCATGGAGAGCAGACGGCGTCGGCGAACCGAATCGTGAAAGGAATGAGTTAATGGTTCGGTCTCCCAAGCTCGGACTTAAAATCTCACTAAAGGATGTAGTCTTGGCGGTAGAGCTGTTTATTGTGCGAGAATTGCTGCCTACGGTGCCAGGATCATGATGCCAGCTTGCGGCTGACCGGTGCAGGAATCCTTCTCGCTATGTCGTCGAGGGTTGTGGACCGAGTCATCGTCCTTTGGTTGGGTGGTGGAGTTTTCGATGTTTGTGGGAGAAATTTTGAGGCATCGGCCGACAGTGTGGATATGCAGCATGCCGCACGTTATCGACCAACTCGCTGGTTGTCAACGACTCAATACCCGGCATAGCTTCCACATGAAACGCACACATCACAGGAACAAAAGCAAGTTTAAGAAAAACATTGTGAGAAATAAACGAAATCTTTTATCGCTGTATGAGCACGGGTTCAAATAATCTATAGACAATAAGCCTGGTTGGGTATCATCCATCCCCAGGTATCCCCTTGACCGTCATCCACCATACGATCCATGTACATCAAAGTACGCATTCATATCCACCTCCCTCGCGTGTCGTCGTCCTCGTGATAGTGAAAGCCGTTACCAAACGCCAACGATGCAAAATCAAGTGGTTGCCAAATCGCAAAGCACTCTTCGTACACACATTACCGCCACCTAGTCGGACGAGACTTTAAGAGCGGTGGGAGTAGGGCTCGTAGGCCATGTCGGAGCGGGGGGCACCGTTGGGGTAGCGAGGAGCACCGTACTGAGTAGCCTGCTCCTGCTTGTAGTAGCCGTTCTCCTCCTGGATGGGCTGGTAGGTGCCAGTGGGCAGGAGCTTCTCGCCGTCGTTGCTCTGGCGCTTGCGCTCCTTGCGGGTGTGGCTGGGAGCGCAGCAGCAGATGGTGAACATCCAGAAGAAGCCGGCGCCGAGGGCGAGGGCGGCAGAGATCCAGATGAGAGCGAGGTAGCTGTTGTTGAACGAGGCAGAAACACCATAGAACTTGGCAGTGCCCTCAACAGCGCCGACAACAACGACGGACATGGCGGTGGAAAGAGCGGCGGAGGCGCAGACGGCAACGGAAGCGAGCGAGGCGATCAGGAAGGTGATGCACGACATGACGCGAGTGCAGTTAGCGAAGATGCCGAAGACGATCTCGAGGCCGAGAGCAACGAAGGCGATGATGTAGGCGACCTGGGTCCACTTGGTAACAGTCTTGAAGGCGGACAAGGCAGTGGTGACCTCGTCGGGAAGCTCGATCTTGCGGCCGGCGGCGGTGCCGATGGTCTCGAGGGTGCTGGTGTTCAGGTGCTCGGCAGCCCAGTCGAACTTGGCCTTGGTGCAGGTCTTGTCACCGTTGGAGGCGGTGGTGCAGTAGCCCCAGAGAGCAACATCGTAGAGGTTGTCGAGGCCGAGGTCGGCAGCGGTGATGTTGCTGGTCTGGGTAGTGCCGTCGGTCTGGGCCTTGGAGATGGCATCGGTGCCATCGCCGGTGAGCAGGGCGCGGTTGTGGTAGTTGCCGAAGTTGACGGGCTGAGCATCGCGACTGACTATACTCGATACCGAAGCAGGGTTGATCTCGAGATCGGTGAGGTTGACACGGAACATGTAAAGATCCTTGTTGGAAACACCACCGAGGGCAGCCACCATCAGGAAGATGAGGGAGCCAACGGTGAGAATGAACGGCAGAGCCACGCAGATAAACCGACCGACACCCATTTTCTCTTGTTTGGTTGTTTTGTTGTTTTGTGATGTAGATAGGTCCCGGAGTACCTTGGGTGACTAAAAGGTGGGTCGGTGACTTCAACGAATGTATCTGGGAGATGAACGATCGTTGATTTAGAGTTGTGGATGAGGTAGGAGAGATCGGTAGCGAAGGAGAAAGGGATCTGGAGAGAGAGCCCTTTTGTAATTGCTGGTTAGAGGTGAGAGGGGAGCAAACGGATGTGAGTGTGATGAGAGCGAGAAGGAGAAGCAGGCTGTGACAAGACGGACGAGCGTAGATGTTTATAAAACCGCGAGCGAGGACGGCCGTCAGGAATACTACCGATGTCAGAGGGCGCAGGGCCAGCAGGTTGGTAAGAGGGGAGGGACAAGGACAAGGACGTGGCGTGGCGCAGTAGAAGGACGAATTCTGGTGGAGATGGGATGGACGGATTGATGCGCAGCGAGCCCGGCACTCGCTGCGCTCTCTTGTCTCTCTACCTGGACACTAGTAATTCATAGTACGGACAGGTCTTAGGTACCTGACCCTTTGCTTGGGTTAGCTGTATGGGCTGAAGCTCCCCGGGGGCCCAGCTGCCAGGGCTGTGATGCGCTGGAGGTAGGTTCGCTCATGCTAGGTAGGAGGTGGGAGCCCATAGCACGGGCAGAGTGCTGCTGCGCGCGCACATCACCGCGCAGCGTGCGGAACACGCTACGGAACATGGCAAGTCAAAGTAAAGATACATTGATCGATACATGCATCCATCCATCAGGACCTACGGATACACTACATAGAAGGTAAGTAATCCAGTACCCGTACCCGGGGTCTTCTGAAGGGCCCCACCTTCCCGCCTGTCGCTCCCCTGGCTGGCTGCTGACGGGCTGCAACCCGCCTCCAGGCTGCTTAGCGGCACGACTCAGCCCCCGGTCATGCTAGGAATACCCATGACCAATTAGGTGAGGGATCCCTCCCCCCTCGCCCGAGCAACGGCGTCGAGCGGTGCTGAAGCTGGTTGCGGTGGCAGCTGGCTACCTCCACAATGCTCTCATCATGGCCTTCAGTTGCTCTGTCTCTTTTTTTTTTTTTTTTTTTATCCTCCCACTTGCCGTACGGTATGCTCGAATCATCACCCTTGCTCGCACATGTCCGTAAGGCACATGCGGTGCCGTCTTGGCCTTCTAGAGTTGATTGCCTTGGAGATGACCGATGCACCCGACAGAAAAGGTACAGAGAAGAGATCATTAAACAGCTTACGGATAATGCGTAGCAATCCCACTCACAAAAAAGATGTTGCCTAGCGTAGGAGGCACCTTTGGTACATGCTCGTACCATCCATCCATGGCAGGGATGGAATTCCGTAGGGCAGAGACCGATGACGCCTAATAGTGTTTGCAATAATACTTGGTATCCGTAGCCGGAAGGGAAACTCGGAAAGACAAGACGAGAAGAGAAAAAAAAGTACTTTCTGGCTGTGCTGCCTGCGCACGGGTACTTTCTGACACTGGTGCCGAACCTTGCCCATCAGCTCTTAACGTCTTTTGTCGACGACGGGCGCCCCCCTGGCATTTCGGCTCCCACCTACTTGGCTACAGCTAAAATACAGCACCTAGGTAGTCCTACGGATACACAGAGGAAGAAAGGGCCCTGTTGATGTCCGCCGCAGATTGACGAGGAACACAGCCGGGCCAAGACCACCAAGAGCTGAGTTGCTTAGGCCGTTTATCCAATTCCAGACCGATTCGTCGAGCGGCGGCGTTGCCAGCGATAGAGGCTAGGCCGCTTGTGGCCAAAGAGCTCACCTACGTTCACAAAGTTGCGCGCAGTCGTGTGGACGTCCCTATTTTCTAGCATTCATTTCCATAGCCTTTCTACTGTTCGGAGGTAATACACTACCGACATACCTAGCAGATCAGAGTCTCCAGAACCTATGGAGGTGTCTCTTGACCGTGTTGCGTGCCGTGCCTCCGCCCCTCCCACCCTTCGAGCAAAGAGTACGCGTCCTGTCTCTTCTCTCGTGTTTCTCATTCGCCCTTGAACGTGTTTGGCCGGTCAGACCTGTGTCGTGAACTCGTAAAGTTCAGATGACTGAGGTCCGGCGGATGTCGCACACTGTGCAGCGTACCCGGTACAAGCCTCCGGCAGGGGGGCGACTTCAGTGTCGTTCACTCGATTCGCCCCAGTATTCTTGAAATTCCCATGGTTGGCCTTCCCTGGGATGGACGACGCGAACACCGGTCAATCGGTCAATCACCATGGCCATTTGAAGCCGATCGGCGGTCTGTTGCTCAGTGACTGGAAACATCGACATCAAGTTTTTGCCTTGATCGGCGTTGTCGACGCGTCCCAAGCTGCACGTCGGGCCCCATTCTGTCCACGCAATTTAAAGTGGCCCCGGGGGGTTCACTTGCAGGGTGGTCGTCATCCTCCAGAGGCTCAGCTGTGCTGTTTATTTTGCTTTTAGTGCCTCTCTCCCAGAGTCCCTTTGCACATATTTCCGACCCTGCATCTTCCGCACTTGGCACCGGGTTTTCTTTCATCCACGTTCCCTACCATTCACGTCGAGCTCAGCCCCTCGAGAAGGGCTGGTAGCAACCGGCAATCGGGTCCATAGGGTGGTGGTGAGGTTGTATTGGTAATGTGTGTGGCTGACATGCGGGGCTCGTTTGCGAGATCGCCCACTTACCATCCAGTCGGCCTTGGCTTGTGTTGTGGCTCCTTCCTGTAAGGCAAAGAGGGGAAAAAGTAGGTAGCGGACTAGGCACATAGTAGACTAGCGTGCGACCGTAGCGCACGCTACTGAGATACGTTTTACTTAAGGTGGCCAAAGCCGATAGAGCGGTAGCCTCTACAGTCCCTAATTTTAGAAATCGATTCGGACTGTCTTTTTCCACCGCCACTCTGACGGTTGATATTCACCTCCAGGGCCCAACACCACATCCCGCATCTCGCTCCGGCGCCGGAACCACCGTCGCAAGGCTCAGATTCGTCGTGGGGCCAGCCCGAGAGGTTTCTTTTCTTCTCTCCCCCAGGGATGCCGGACTGCCTAAAGCGAACGTCAAATCCGCCGTCGTTGGTCGGCATCCACCGAGTCCGTTCAACGACTTGACGACGCAACATTTTCACCGCCACAACGGCCGAGCGTAAAAGTCCACAAGGCCAAGCCCCCGGAACACCGTGGACACAGCTCGGCAGCTTATCAATCTTCGGAGCCGCGCCGTACGCAATCGTCGGGCCCCGGGCATGTTCGACGCCCAATCGAGAGGCGCCATCTCTGGCCGCGAACACCATCGTGGCTCGGCGACCCATGCCCGTTGCTTGAATCACGGCCTGCAGCTGACTGGTCGACCTGCTTTTTTGGCTTGTGGGCGAGTGGAGAGATAAACGAAACCCTCGCAGCTTCGGCAAGCCGTCTGGTTCGTGGCAACATGGACTCTTCGAGACAGGAGCGAAGAGAAGGTTTGCCGTGGCAGCTATCTCGACAGGTCGCATCACGAATACATCTTGGCAACTACCTACCCACCGCAGGTCGGCAGCGGCGCTATTGGCTCACTCATTGTCCTACCGGCCCCCCGTCTCTATCGTCCTCTTGACGTTCGTTTTACTGCTTCTTTATTTAGGGGAGCACTCGGATGATTGGCAGGGGAAGGATAACCTTGGCTGCGACGCCGTTCGTCGAGGACGGTGGCCAGGATCCACGGAGATGGTGTTTCCTCGTGGCATTCCATCGGAGACCACGCTCGCACACGTCCCACCCATCTCACGCCGCGGCTGCAAGAGCCTGCCTGACTGAAAGCGAAAAAAAAGTTCAACTCGAGTCGAGACCCGTTTCAGCGGGAAGAGCGAAATGAGGTTCACGGGAGACCCTCAATTGCGGGCGAGCAGGGGAGGCCTGCGATAAGGCTGCCCCGGACAAGGCGCAGCCCTTCATCTCCTCTGTCGGCCCAAGTCTCCTCTCAAAGAAGCGCTGGTCCGAGTCCATGCCGGCGGGGTCGCGATTCAATGCCTCCGGGGCGGCGAAGCCGGGTGTACGCGCCGAAGTCTCAACACCACGCGACGACCGCATTACAAAACATCTGCCCACCCGTCTGGCTTGGCCGCTTTCGCACGCCGACTGGTGGCGTGGTTCTCGGAATGCCGTCCGGAACGTCTCGAGCGGCACCCGAAAGACGGCGCGTTTCGGCCTTGGCCATCGACAAGTGTCGGCCGATGTGGATGGCGGCTGCAGCATCATCCTCCATGGCCGGCGGACCACAACCATGGGCACGACAGGTGCAGCCAGACTGGAACAAACTGCCCTGCTGTCCACTCATGTTTGCTGTATCTGCGCAACGTGGCAAGCAACCCCCACCTCTTTGAGGCCCTCGACTCTGGCACGGCAGCCAGTGAGAGCACGTGTCGACGCGGGGACAACGCACGCCTCAAAGAGCTTTTGTTGGTATGGAAACAACGGCTGGTGTTAGGATACGTACCTGTGTCCGATACGGGAGAGGGACAGACGTCTGTCACAAAGCGACGACGGTTGAAAACACGCGGCGTTCGGGGGTCGTCGCGATAGGTCTTACCGCCGTCTGGCATCTCTGGACGGCATAGACAGACCCTTGGACGCGTGTCGGGCCGGAGGGACAACGCGCGTAGCTCGAAGTTCGAAGCTCGAACGGAGCTTGGTGATCCATCCGATGGCTTCCGTACGGAGACTCGCATGGCCGTGTTTGCCCTTGGCTTCGACTCACGGCTCTTCGTAGCCGCGGCCGTGGCCGTGGCAGTGCACGGCAGTGGCAGTGTGGGGCGGCCAGTCGGGTGCACCTCGCACCGCTACCGTAGTGCCGGAGCCGGATGGAGTCGAAGGATGGAGTATCATGGAGATGTTCGTGGAGCTGGAGCTGAAGCCGGAGTTGAGAGGTTTGGGGTCCGAGGGCCGTACCGGTGGACTCTGCATGCAGAGCAATATTACTACGGGTCACGGACAGGCTGCGCTTGAGGCAGTCGTAACCTCCTACCTCCAATGTGTTGAGGGTTGCGTTTGACGGATTCCTCGGAGCATGTCAGCGAAGACGGATTCTGACCATCAGCCATCAGCTGTCGTGGCATATCATGGGTCGCCTTCACCAGGACTTGAGCTGCTCAAAGTGCAAACAGAATCCCCAGATGTAGCGCGATTGGACGCCCCGCGCCGACTACTCCAACAGAGCTCCGACCTGCATCAGCACCGGTGAGCCGACGACAGCTGCCACAGCTTACCAACCTAAGGTATGTACGGTACTCTGCGTGTGTGTTGCAACTGGACTTCCACCCCATCCCTCCCCTCTCCGTCCCGTCTCGTCTCATCTCGACTTGTCTTCTTCCTCCTCCCCTCCCCTCTCCGCCCTGCCGCACGACGCTCACATAGGAACACTGCACTAAACTCGAGGTGCAACCACCACCGGGAGGACCCAGCAACCTCGTGGTCTCTGCTCAATGCCCATAAGGGACCATGAGTCGAACTCAGTCACAGCCGCTGGCGCGCTGAGCTGGTTTGCAAGTGCGAGACTTGCAGAGCTTCATGACGCGCTAAAGTACGGCGGAGAGGCTAGAGGAGCTTCTTGACGCCATAGAAGTGTCGTCGCGGGGAGTGTTGAGCCCACCCGTATCATCGTGGAAGATGGGGACTGTGGATTAGTGTTGGTGAGCGGTAAGTATCTTTACCGCCAGTTGGCAGAGAGGAATACCTTGGCGGACAGCACACACTATCACCATCGGCTCAGTGCAAGCGGCGGCCCCTCACTGCATCTGCATCAGTCACCACTGCTCCGCGCCTGCGCTTGCATCTCGAGGCCCATCAGATGGTCCAATACAAAGTTGCGGAGTACTGTGCTGCAACTGCAACTGCAACTGCAACTGCGCACCGCTTGCTGACGAGTTGCACCACATCTGCTCTTCCCATCTGGTGTTTCACACCTCCTATTGGGCGCCAGAGAAGGTTGCTCCAAGCTGCTTCTAGACCTTGGCCCCAGAGCCGGGGGGGGACCAGGTGAGCACGAGGGTCGAACGTGACAGGTCTGTAGTGTGGCGTAGTGGTAGTAGCCGCAGGACGACACACACGATGCATGTTCCCATTTATTCGATTCTCTGTTAATTATGGCCCGGGGAGTGGTCTCCGGTATGAGGATCGCGGGAGAAAAGCCCCCAAACTCCGTCCGGGAGCGTGCCGCCTTTGGCCCCCAACCCCAACCCTGATCTACAGCCTGCTACGTTGATCCGGTGTTACCTTTATGTGCATCTCCATCAGAACCCATAGCCTTCGTTTCTGTGTAGTAGCTTAGAACCTCGCACCAAAAAGACTCTTTTTTGGGTCAATATTTTTACAACAAGGGCATGGCATTAGAAGGATGACGTATGGTCGAAGGCATTGCCTACCTCGCAGGTACCAGTACGACAGATTTGCTGAATACTCCATTCCATAACCAAGGCTCTGCAACGATTGCTCAGCAGGGGGAAGAAAAGGACCAAAAAAAGCAAGGCCGAGGCTGGCCGGAGCACCAAGATAAGACGAGCGAGGCAAGGTAAGGGGAGGAAAAAAGGTCAAGGTTCCTTATCCTTAAAACTGGTCGTCGACATGGAGTGTGGCAGGCTGGTCAGCCCAGGACCCGGTGGACCAGCAAGCGCAAGTTTCAGGCGGCGTCGACAGGGAATTTGGAAAACCAGCGAGACAAGATGAGAAGTATCGGCGAGAGACTCCTCCTTGGGTGTGTGTGTGAGAGAGAGAGAGAGAGAGAGAGAGAGAGAGAGAGAGAGCGAGAGAGAGAAAGAGACCCAAGTCGTGGTCGTCTCCATCCGAGCCCAACCTAAACAACCCAAGCCCAAGACCGCTCCAAACTCCATCTTTGGATCCTTGGCAAAGGAGAGAAAAAAAAGAAAAAAAAACAGAGCCAGCCGCCAACCACGCTCTTGGGACGGCTGGGTTGCCGACTGGGCCGGGCTGGCCTGGCAAAAGCTGAGGTGCTGCTGCTGCTGCTGCTGCTGCTGCTGCTGCTGAATTAAAGCCAGCCAGCACTGTACAGCTGTACACAACCGCACACTGCACTGGCAACTGGGACTGGAACTGGAACTGGGACTCGGAACTTCTTTCTCTCTGCAGATTCTGCTGGATCGACTAACTTTCTCACCACTTCCTCCCACCTCACCTCCCACCACAAACTTGCAGGCCCGGCGTACCTCGCAAGGCAAAAAAACAACAACACAGCACGCACGCATATTGCATTTTGCACCACTCCCTACCACCACCTATCACTCATCATCCATCACCCATACCTACCTGCGTACCCTTTCAAACCTTGCAAACCTACTTTACCGACCGACCTCGACCTACCTCCTCGAGTACCCCGAGCTACGTACCTCAAAGTACCTTTTCCCCTTTTGCACCTAGGCACCTACCTCGTCGCCTGTAGCAATACGCCGCCTCTCTCTCCGCCGTCAACCACTCCTCCTCCTCCTCCTCCGCATGCTCTTCCGCTCCTCCTCGCTTCCTACCCTCCTCGATCCATCTTCCCCCGCATTTCGTTGAATTGCATCTCGCCTTGCCTGACGCTTAAACACCCGACCTGGGAGTATTACTGCGGAGCGTTTAGCTATCCTCCAAGTAGGTAATACGGGTCCGAACCTAATGGCCGTGGGCTAGGCCTTATCCCCTGCTTGCCTCTGCCTCTCTGCCTACGCAGCCGCCTCCCGCCGCCCGCCCGCCGCTTTCGTCCCTGCTCCCCAGCGGGAACTCGGCTCTCCCACCTTATCTCCTGTTCACCTACCTACCTATGTGGTCCGCACGAGGCTGACCTGACTCCTTCGCACTGCAGTCCTCGACGAATCCCTCAATAGCTTCATTGCCTCCGCGCGGCCGATTCGTATCCATTTTCCTCACGCTTGTCCGAACTACCGCCCGTCGCGAGCCACGAGCCACGAGCCACTGTCGACGTCACCCGCCCGCCCGCCTCCTCGCTTACAGACAACCCCGACTGCTCCTAGCGATCCATCAAAGGCAATCGCCTTACCGCGCCCAAAACGGACAACTCAAGTGGACGCCGCTCTCCCTCCCGCATCCGCTTCCTGTCCATCCTCGATCGTTTATTCCATCCTCCCTAGGACTGGCATTGTAACCAAGCATCACAACTTTATCGACCGGCCCCTCCCAGACTCCCGGTGTACCGGCGAAAACGAGTTGGCTAGCCCACACATCAGACGAAGACGAGGCCAGCCGACGCGCATCCCCGATACACACAACACCCACGGCCGCCGCCCCCCGTCCCCCGCCTTTCCGCCGCCGTATAGACCTACATCATGGGAAACCAGCCCTCCAAAGAAGGCGGCCACGCTTCTGGCAAGGGCGCCGGCAGCGAGCGCACTGCCGAGGATCTCAAGTCGTACCCCTCCTTTGGCAGGTCCGACACCAAGGACTCGTCTCGCTCCTTCAAGGCCCTGCGGTCCAAGATCCCCGGCTCGAGCAAGACTGACAGCCCGAGGAACTCTGTCGTCGCCTCGCCCGGTGATGAAAAGTCCGACGCTGCTTCCGTCAAGTCGGGCAGGAGCGCAAACCGAGGCCGCAATGACTCCGCCGCCTCGCCTGCGTCGCCCTCTGGCGAGCTCGAGTCCCCGCTCGACGACTCCCAGCCCCCGCCGTCTCCCACGCAATCCAGCACCATCAAGAGCGGCCATCACGATGTGAGCGCCGCGCAGGCGTCTGGAGAGGTCGACCACGTCTCCGATCAACCGCCCTGCGCTGGTGGCAGTCTCAACACTCACATGCAGCAGCCCGGCAAGTCCATTTTGGCGACAAAGGGCGGCGATGGCACCGCCACTCCGGTCGCCAAAACCTCGTCGACCAGCTCCGGCGACAGGCAAGAGGGAGGCGTTGCGATGAGCGAGATCAAGGACATTGACTTGGACGATTTCATCAAGCGGCTTCTCGACGCAGGCTACGCCGGCAAGGTCACCAAGAGCGTGTGCCTGAAGAACGCCGAGATTGTCGCCATCTGCTCACGAGCCCGCGAGGTTCTCCTCTCACAGCCTGCCCTCCTCGAGCTCGATGCCCCCGTCAAGATTGTTGGCGACGTCCACGGACAATATACAGACCTGATCCGCATGTTCGAGATGTGCGGCTTCCCGCCTTCGTCCAACTATCTCTTCCTGGGCGACTACGTCGACCGCGGCAAGCAATCTCTCGAGACCATCTTGCTTCTACTCTGCTACAAACTCAAGTTCCCCGAGAATTTCTTTCTGCTGCGGGGCAACCACGAGTGTGCCAACGTCACCCGAGTCTACGGATTTTACGATGAGTGCAAGCGGCGCTGCAACGTCAAGATCTGGAAGACTTTTATCGACTGCTTCAACACGCTCCCTATCGCAGCCATTGTCGCCGGCAAGATTTTCTGCGTCCACGGCGGCCTGTCCCCGGCACTGAGCCACATGGACGACATCCGGAACATTGCCCGGCCTACCGACGTCCCCGACTACGGCCTGCTGAACGACCTGCTGTGGTCCGACCCTGCGGATATGGAGCAAGATTGGGAAGCCAACGAGAGAGGTGTCAGCTATTGCTTCGGTAAGAGGGTGATACTCGACTTCCTCGCGACGCACGACTTCGACTTGATTTGCCGAGCGCACATGGTGGTTGAGGACGGGTACGAATTCTTCAACGATAGAGTCCTTGTAACAGTTTTCAGTGCCCCCAACGTGAGTTGCTCTGTTTCCCCAATTGGCGATCGAGCTCAGCTAACCGGTTCAAACAGTACTGCGGCGAATTCGATAACTGGGGTGCCGTCATGTCCGTTTCCAACGAGCTGCTCTGCAGCTTCGAGCTTCTCAAGCCGCTTGACTCGAGCGCGCTGAAGAACCACATCAAGAAGGGCCGGAACAAGAGACAGAGCATTCTCAACAGCCCGGTAAGTGTACTCGGAAACCACAATGCCAACGAGCTAAATCGCTGATTTTTCTGCAGCCCGCGCACGTCGAGCCCCGCAGCGTTTGATAAGGAGGTCGTGTTGGGGGAGAAAAGGGACAGCAAACTTTTTGCCCATTGATTATTTATGGGTGGGTCTTTATGAATTAAAAGCAATCGGGCAACCGGGCAAAGCAATGTGGCGGCGAAGTCCGCTCCGGCGACATCTCGAATATCCTCGGCAGGTGGAACTCCCCGAAGGACGCAGGCGCCAACCCCGAGTCCGGAGAGACGGACGATGCCTGCAACAGGCGTAAAAGCCGAGTCGAGGGATGGCCAGGTTGGGACACCTGGCAGGGTCAACCTCCGGCAGGCGTTCGTCCGTCAGTCTGGGTCTTCATACGACCCGGACCAGATTGGGGGGCAGCTGGAGACGGGACGGATTTTCTTCGATTGGGCGGACAAAAGAAGGGCAGAGGGCCGCCATGTTTCGAGTCTGATGGACGATGGCCTCACATCGGTCTGTCTTGGACAGCTGCGATACGTGCTAGCGATACTGTTTACAATCAGGTCATTTATGGATGTCTGTTGATGAATGGACACACCGACTAGCAGGCGGGGATATCACCATTCAGTAGTAGTTAGGGAACCGGGACTTGACTTTCGTGCCTTGATTCGTCTGTGTTTGCTCACTGTTCTGGCCGAGACGAGATCGTCAACACTGAACATTGTGACATGTGTATTGTGACAGTCAAGCCTCGAATGATAAACGATGAGGTTAGATAAGGCGGGCTGAAAATGAGGCAATAGCGAGCCGAAGTTGGGATAAGATCTGGTGTTACTGATCGATACGGATACACGCAAGGTATGGTACCTAGCTTCCCGCCTGCGCATGGTCGGCAGGTACCCCTCCAAAAGTCAGCCCCACCTGCCGTCCTCAGCTCAATTGAGGTACCTCCCCTACGTACTCTGTACCAATGGTAGCTTGTGACATCAACTTCTTTTTTTCTTTGCCGCAACCTCACCAAAGAAACTGAGATCTTGGGCCATCCTCCAGCGTCCAACAGCCTCAATTCATTCAAGGTAAGCCAGACCATACCAAATCTACCCCATTGAAATGGTTGAGCTCCAAATATCTCATCCAGCCTCCCTCAATCTCCCTATCATCACGAGTACTTCACTTTTGTAGTGAATTTTTTTCTTCTCACGTTTCCAACCACTCATTTCTCTCACCTGGGACCCGCCCCTACCTTCCTATCCTGATCTCGCCTCACATTACCACTGGTCCCTTCTTGCACCTCGATTTTTCATCCATTAGCAAACGCTTACCTCAACTTCCCACCGTCACTTCGGGTTGACTGACACGAGACCAGAGCACAACATGGAGAGCCACACAACTCCCCAAGTCGACGAGGCGGACCAGCGCGCATCGAAGCGCCTTAAGGTGGACGATTCGGCCGCGCAGGATGCTGCCCCCTTCTCAAACGCTGCTGCCGAGAGCGCTCCGGTTGAGGAGCAGCGTGTTGCCGTTGACGAGGCCACCAAGCGCGTGGAGCCCGTCCCCGTTAATCAGAGTGGCGAGAAGGCCGACGCTCAACCTTCCTCCACCGGCCAAGGCGATGTCTCTATGACCGACGCGCCTGCCACCGAGAAGAAGTCTGACGGCCCGGCGCCCACTGATGCACACAACGGAGGCGCCCCTGCTGAGCCCAAGAAGGATGACAGGGACAGGACACGAGGATGTGCGCCGATCAAGGCCGAGTAAGTCCTCTTCGTTTGAGAGCCGAAGGAGTAATGTTGCTAAATGGAGCCAGATTCCTTGTTCACAAGGATAACCAACCCAAGGAGCAAGATGAGGTCGTTGATGACGACGCCGCCGAGGGCCGCGGCCAGGGTGAGGAGCCAAAGGATCGCAAGGGAGACGCCCGGGACAAGCGCGACAAGAAGAAGCGCGAGAAGGGCCAGAACAAGGAGCGCAGCTTCGGCCACTTTGATGACGCCATTCGCCTTTGCAACAGCCGCGCCTACACGCCCGAATTCTCTCCCCGCGAGTGCAAGTTCGCTGACAGGTGCAACCTGGAGCACGACCTGCGCAAGTATCTCAAGGAGGGTCGTCGTGAGGACCTCAATACTTTTGGCGGCAAGTGCCCCGTATTCGAGGAGTGGGGCACGTGCACTTCCGGTTGGAAGTGCCGCTTCGTCAACAGCCACATGAAGGAGGTCGAGCACGAGGATGGCCGCAAGGAACTCGTCCTGGTCGAGGAGCCCAAGGAAGGAAAGACGAGCGGCGAGGCCCCCGTTGGCCCCGGACGCGAGGATCTTCGACCCGGCGTCTACAATAACACTGAGAACCAGCTCAAGATCGACCTCAGCCGCAAGCGGGTTGATTTCACCGAGACGGACAAGTACATCACCTGGATGAACAAGGAGACGAGGCTTGGTGACGAGTTCCACCAGCGACGCAAGGACCAGAGGATCGGCGACAACGGCGACCTGCGCGCCCAGTACGTCGAGCCGCCTCTGAAGCCCTCCGAGAAGCGCAGGCTCTACTTCGGCAAGGAGACACCCGCTCTGGCTCCCCTGACTACGCAGGGCAACCTGCCCTTCCGCCGCCTCTGTGTCGATCTCGGCGCCCAGCTGACCTATTCGGAGATGGCCTTGGGCATGCCCCTCGTCCAGGGAGTCAAGAATGACTGGGCCCTGATGAAGGCTCACGAGAGCGAGATCAGTCCTCCCAAGGTCAACCCCGAGAGCGCCAGTATCGTCAAGAACTACGACAACTCCCGTGATCTCAAGTTTGGTGCGCAGATCTCCGGCAACCAGGCCTGGCACTGCGTCAAGTCCGCCGATCTCCTGAACCGCTTCGTCCCCCACCTGCGTCTCATCGACCTCAACTGCGGTTGCCCAATTGACATGGTTTTTAAGGCCGGCGGTGGCTCTGCCCTCTTGGAGGCCCACGGAAAGCTCGAGCGCATGGTTCGCGGCATGAACACTGTGTCTGGAGAGATCCCCATCACGGTCAAGCTTCGTACCGGAATCAGACAGAACCGCCCCACTGCCACCACGATCCTCGGCAAGCTCGCCTTCGGCTCCCGCGAGAACCGCGAGCGCCTCGGTGCCCCCGGCTGTGCTGCCATCACGCTCCACGGCCGCAGCCGAGAGCAGCGCTACACCAAGAAGGCTGACTGGGGTTACATCGCCGAGTGCGCTGCCATGATCAAGGAGTACAACCAAGAGAAGGACAAGATCACCGACACGGTTCGCGAGGCCGACGAGTCCACGCTGCCCAACGCCAAGGACGGCCGCATGTTCTTCCTCGGCAACGGCGACTGCTACTCCCACGTCGAGTACTTTGAGCACGTCGAGAAGGCCAAGGTCGACACGGTCATGATCGGCCGCGGCGCCCTCGTCAAGCCCTGGCTGTTCGAGGAGATCGAGAAGGGCCAGTACCTCGACAAGTCGGCCACCGAGCGCCTCGCCTACGTCGAGAAGTTCTGCAAGTTCGGCCTCGAGGCCTGGGGCACCGACGAGCTGGGCATCGGCTTCACCCGCCGCTTCCTGCTGGAGTGGCTCTCCTTCTCCCACCGCTACATCCCCATCGGCCTGCTCGAGCACCTCCCGCCCGACCTCAACGACCGCCCTCCCGCGTACCACGGCCGCAACGACCTCGAGACCCTGCTGGCCTCCAAGAACTACCGCGACTGGATCAAGATCAGGTACCGTATCCATTCTTTGAGATGTTTTCTTGTATTGTCTGCTAACTCGTTCACAGCGAGATGTTCCTCGGCCCCGCGCACCCGAACTTTACGTTCGCCCCCAAGCACAAGTCCAACAGCTACGAGGCCGAAGGATAGGTTAGAAGCAAATAAGCGTCATGTGACTTTATTCTCGGATCGAGAGGTAGAGTCAAGAGGTCTTTTCCTCTCCAGCGGATGGAGAAGAGTAGCTAGCAATCATTTGGCTTTTGTTCTTCAACACATTCGCATCAGCAGAGTTGAAGCAAATTCCGAGGAGTCGCAAATGTTCACTAAGGAACAGGGTATTTGCTGCATACTGCCACGTAGAAGTGGACCAGGTAGATGGTAAATCAAAACTGATATGGCTCTGTGTATTAACCCTCGCTCACATGGATGTGATACGCTGCTGCCTGAAGTGCTACCGAATGCTCCTTCGTTTGTTCTTTAATAACCTGCGACGTGTCCTCTTGCCTTGAATCAGATTCGAGAGCCACCAAGCTACATTGTCATTGTCGCTATGTTAGTTGGAGGCATGGCAGGGACCACGATCACGCCATATTGACTACAAGGAGCTGTTGGGCATTGGTCAATGATGGGCACTTGAGGAATGGCTTCTGTCAAAGAGGAAAACAAATTGAGTTCATGTCAGAGCTTAATTAG
Source organism: Colletotrichum brevisporum (assembly GCA_030770045.1). Classification (NCBI taxonomy): domain Eukaryota; kingdom Fungi; phylum Ascomycota; class Sordariomycetes; order Glomerellales; family Glomerellaceae; genus Colletotrichum; species Colletotrichum brevisporum. Next base: position 1,735,811 of record JAUGSI010000002.1, read on the forward strand.
CTACAACGTATCGCCGTGCTGGCGTCCGCCTAACCATGATCGCGCCTCTATACCCACGCAGTCCGTAGCCGGGGCGTTTCTGTTTTGTTACAGCTAGGCACCTGTTTTCCTGCCCCGCCATGTATATCAATCTCTCAATTCCTTGTTCCAAGCATCGGTGAAAAAAAGACCCAAACGAGGTTTCCAAATTTACTGGGCCTTCTTGTCACCCTTGGGCTGGGTCTGGGCGTACTGGTCCGAGAGCTCGTCGTAGCTCTTGTGCAGGCCGGCGCTCTGCTTCTTCAGGGTCTCGATGTCACGGTCCTTCTCCTCGAGCTTCTTCTTGAGGCGGGCGATCTCGCCAGCGTCACCAGCGACGGCGAGCTTCTCGCTCTGCTTGGCGTCGCCCTTGGTGCCCTCGAAGCCGCGGACCTTGTCCTCGAGACGCATGACCTCGAGGATCATGACGTAGGTGCGGTTGAGGATCAGAGAGAGGAAGAGGGTGAAGCCGCAGAGGTACATGTTACGTTGGGAGTAGAACTTGCGGGCCTGGACCTCAAGGCGCTCGTGGCCCATGACGGCGGCGCTGTAGAACATCTAGGTTAGCCTCGTGGATTTGGAAAGACGTACGCTTTCGGTGGTCGGGAGGGGAGTATTTGTGGGGGATCAAGGGAGGGAGACGCACCCGCTGTTCTGCTTCTCGGTAGCGAGGGCAAGCTCGACCTGGACGCGGTAGACGCGGTTGACGCTGTCGATGAAAAGAATCAGGATGAAGACGAAGGTGATCTTCATCCAGTACTGGACCTTGGCAACGACGGGGCTTTCGGAGATGAAGCTGCGGACACCGGCTGTCAGTCTGGATGCTGCCGTGAGGAACAAGGACCGTGGTGGACGTACGTAAAGAGCCTGCGCTTGATGGTGAAGGGAAGGGGCACGATCAGGAGCATGAACAGCGCCATCTCTGCCATCAGCAGCATAAAGACCTGTCCGGAGCGTGTCAGCGAATTCGAGCTTCGCCTTGCACGAAGCTACCCCGCCCACGGCGCCATCCACGATCGGGGGAGAGCTCTCGCGGGCAGGTGGGTTAAAGAACGTACGAGAGTGTAGTAGAGCGTCATCTTGATCGGCGGTGTGGTGAAGGCTCCGGGTAGTCAAGTGCTTTGGTAGCTGTCGCGTGCTTCTCGATTTCGAGAAGAGAAAAGCTCTGGTAGTCGACGGAGAAACACTCGGAAGCCCAAACTGACTTTGTCCGGTGGTGTTTTTTGTTTACTTTGGTGTTGGGTTTCGAGGGTGGAGGTGCTGTGATTTGTGGCAGGAAAAGTAATTGGCGAAGGAGCTATGGGGGGGAGACGCAGCTGGCCTTTTGTACGGAACGTGCGTAGACGACAGTGTGACGATGGTGGGACTGCGGGAGAGGGACACTCGTCTGCTTCGGTAAAAAAAGGGTCAAGGTGGCAGGACCAGACAGGACCACCCAGCGGGAGCTACGTAAGGTTACGGGGACACAGGAGCTGAACCGCGCCCACACAACTGCACCTTGGCGGGCCCGTGGAGGCATGGAAGCCTGCTATGAGATAGGTATTAGCAGCACCGCAACAGCGGCAGCAGCAGCAACGGCCATCAGCAGAAACAACGTAAGTCAACAACGTCATCGGTGGCTCGTGCGTTCCCGGCCACGAAAGCTCCAGGCTGTCGAATGCGGCCCTCGCGACAGCTGCCGCCAGATGGGAACCTGGGCTGGCACGCCCTCGACGTCCGCTTTAGAGAGGGGGCGCTCGAATTGACTCTAGTGTAGTCGTCCAATCTGACGTCAACGTCAAGATACCTCAGCGCAAAAGGAATGCTGTCGACCAGGTTTTCGCCAAGCCTCATCCCGTAGAGCCGCATTGGCGCCGGATATGGCAAATCGAGTGAGTGCCATCTTAATTACCTAGTTAGCGGCGTATCATGTATCTGAGTTCGTCGACATCAAACTCGACATGCGGAAATCGTAGCCGTATTCTGAGCAAATGTATTCAGAAACCGAACGTTGATTATCTATGTAATCGTCTTGTCGCTGGCCCAGACGCTGCCCGCCGTGGCTCTACTTTGGGTATTCATAGCATACTGAGACCAAAGTATCGTGACACGACATATTCCCCCCCTCAACCTGAACGCCCAGCTTTTGGTCCCAAAAATGGGGAAGACCCAACAAACCCGAATCGAAATGCTGGATCGTACACGTGCACTCTGTACAAAAGAAAGTTTGAAATGCCGTCTGCCTGCAAGCCCTCACCTTCTCAAACCCCGTCACCGTCTCAAACCCCGCGTGTCTCTCTTCTTCTAGTTGTAGAAAACGCTCTTCTGGAAGCTCTCCGGCGACACATCACCAATCTTGGTCTTCACCTCCGGGGCCATCTCGGGAACCTTCTGCGGTGTGGCACTGGTCATCGAGTTGGTCCTGCTGGCATCGCTGGGCGCAGCCTTAATGGCGGCTAGGGGCTGACCAGGTCGCTTGATCACTTCCAGGTAGGTTGAGGGCAGGTAGCCCATGCGGCCGTCTCTGGCGCGGCACCTCCACCACTCGCTGGGGTTTCCAATGGGATCACTCTTGGAGAGGACAGCAACGAGGTCACCCTTGCGCACCTCCATATCGACGTCTTTGACGGCGTTGCCGGCCTGGGGTGTGAAGTCATACAACAGGCGGCAGTAGTCCAGCTTGGAAGGGTCGAGCATTTGCTGCTCACCGGCGAGAGCCATGCGACGACGCTCCTCCTCTTCTGCGTTAGCAGCCAGGCTGTTTATCATCTTGCGCATCAGGTACGGGAGACCAAACGCGGCAAGCAGGAAAAAGAAAAGGGGCTTGCGGGAAGCCTTCGGGGGTCCCAAGGGGGCGCCGTCTGGGCCGATGGGCTGGCGGCCTTCGAAGCGGGCAAAGGCTGCCGGAGTCAGCGCCGTCGCATCCGCCGGGGGCGGCCGTCCGGTGATCTTGGCGATCAGAGTGCGGATCCAACGCATCAGAGTGAAGATGCCGAGTATCGAGCCCAAAGTATCCTTGAGGTTGCCGAACTGCTCCGCTACAGAAACCATCGCTATTGTTTCGTTAGCAATGTGAAATGGTCGCATCTAGAAAATGGGTGCCCTACCGAAGAAGCTTGAGTGTGTGGCCATGTATGTGCTCTCCAGCATCTGAGCAAATCCACCGAAGGCTGTGACGATACCTTCCAACATCTGAAACGTTGCCTGGGTGCCGTTGTTGAATCGGTTCGTCAGGCTATTCGGGTCGTTGGGGTTTCCGGGCATGCCCATGCCCATGCCCATACCCCCGCCGTACATACCACCGCCATACATGCCGCCGCCGTAGCCGCCGTAGCCTCCGTACATGCCGCCACCGTAACCTCCGTAGGAACCCATCCTTGAGTACGCGCTACCGTAAGGAGAGGAGTAGGCGCTGCCGTAGGTGCCGTAGGGACTGGCGGTCGCGCCGATGCCGGCACCAATGCCGTTCCTGGCGTAGGCTGAGGCGTTCTGGTTGACTGCGGACGCAAGCGAGGCTGGTCGCTCGGGTACAGCAGGCGCACCCGATGCTGCGGATGTTGTTGATGGAGATATGGTTGAAGTCGGGGTCGGGGTCGCGATCGAGGCGGCGGTGGGGACCGTAGCTAGTAAAAGCGTCGTGTCAGTAACCTCAGTTCGTCGGCAGGAATGGCAGTTTTGGAAAACCCACTTGAAGCAGCCGTGGCGACACCTGCACGCTCCCAGGGCTTTGGTGGTGATGCCATGGTCAAGTTTATCTCGGGAGAAGTTTTCCACCGGGTGATGATACCGCTCGGCGTTATCTCGCAATCGGCCGGTCGGGTATGCGGGTGGCGATTGCCAGAGGCCTCGCTCAGTGGACCGCTTCCTTGTTGCGCTCTCTCTTTCGTCTGGCCAACCGCGCAAGGGTCGGCAAAGAAGGGCTCCAAGCAGCCTCGTCCTCAAGAAATGGAAGAATCGACCGCGATCAGTTGAGATGTCGAATGACGGTACAACGACGTTGGTGATGTGCGGGAGGGAGAGAGGGGATGGAAAGTCGGGGTAAAGAGGCGAAGGATTATCCGTAATACTGGGCGTCGGAACGGACGACGCAGCTTTTGATGAGTCGAGTCGCCCTCCTGTAGGAGCAGTCCAGTGACCCGGGGGCGTGGCCTTGGCGTTTACTGCGTGCCAGGGTGCTAAAAAATGGGGTCGGGGATGGGGTAATAGTGTACCTGGGGGGGCGCACCGGGGAGGTCGGACAGCGGGCGGGCAGCGGCTTTTGGGCTTTGCCTCGGTATTTCTAACGCATCTCGTCCTAGACACGCTGCTACTGCGCCGCCTTCGGTCTGTCAGGCCTCGGCATCTTTTCAGCATTACAGTACACGGGCTTTGTCACAGTGGCACCTCGTCCGCACAGCCCAGCCAGCCAGTTTCCCAGCGTCCAGGCGTTGATTTTATCGGTCTAGATTCGACAAGCCTTGATTCTGTTTTATGTCCCTTTGTCCCTCTTCAATCCAATCAGACAGACTGCTCCCCGACGACGACTTTCAAAGGCGAAATGGTGCCGAAATGTCAGTATCACGAGATATTAGAGGTCGGCACATCATTTTCCGATTGGCTGGCAAATCGACCCGTTGGATTACTCGTGTATTTCACAAGTCTACCTAGGTAGGTAGGTAGGTAGTATGATCTTTCTCACGACCTATTACTGCAGCCCAGCAAAAGCCTTGGCGTTCTTCACGTGCATCTCCCAGGTCGTCAGCGGGTCCTCCACGAGGGCGAGCGACTCGTCGAGCTTCTCGCCGCCGTAGTACCCGAACTCGTCCAGCAGCCGCATGTTCTGCAGCATCTCCTCCGCCACGAACCCCGGCATGCCCTGGCCCGTGAGCGCCGCCCGGAACTGGTCGTGCGAGAGCTGGTTGTAGCGCGCCGTCCGGCCCGCCTCCGGGTACACCTTCTTGAACGTCTCGACCGCCTCGCCCGCCGTCACGTACGCGGTCGCGCCGAGCACGCGCTTGCCGAGGACCTTGTCGCGGTTGAGCACGATGCCCTTGACGAACTTGCCCGTGTCGGCCGCCGCGTCGAAGAGGGGAATCGGCGAGGACGCCGGGATCGGCAGGTTCAGCGCCCACGCGTTGTCCGGCGGCGTCTGACGGAACATGCCCCCCGGCAGGTTGGACATGTAGAGGCCCGGCAGGAAGAAGGTCGACGGAAGGTCGAGGGTGCGGATGTATACTTCGGCGGCGGCCTTGCTGTCGAAGTGGTCCACGTTGGGGAGGACGCCGTTGGAGACTGTGGCATACATGTTAGTGACTCGGTCGCATTGCGAGCAGCGGGATCGATACGTACGCTTGGTGATGTCAAGCAGCGAGCTGAAGATGAAGTGCTGCACACCGGCCTCCTACGTCCCGTTAGCATCTCGGATCCACGACGTGACATGGGGCTTTCTACGAACAAGAGAAACATCGGCAATGTCCTTGCCCTGCTGGGTCTCGAGGTCCTTGTCCAGCTTGTCCCAGTAGTTCGTTACGGCAAAGACAGCCGTGGCGCCCTTGACGACAGCCTCGAGCGATGCCTTGTCGCTGAGGTCGGCCTGTGGCATGGGAGTGTCAGTGTCTTATTGTACCCGTCGGGTTCGGATGTGTCGACTTACACTGACGACCTCGACGCCCTTGGCCGCCAACGCCTTGGACGACTCCTTGGTCGTGTCACGGGTGACGCCGCGGACCGCCCACTCCTCCTTCAACTTGGGGTCCGAGAGGAAGATGTTGACGACGCTGCCGCCCTGTGCGCCTGTCGCGCCGAACACGGTGATGATCTTCTTGGCCATTGTTGTTGCTTGTGAACAGAATATTCGATTTACTGATGTCTTGTGTTTTCCGCGGAAGAGATGCGGGGAGTTGGAAGCTCGTGTTGTCTATGTCGATGTCTATCCAACGCCGTAAGGATGGGGAACTTCCGGTGCACGAGCTCAAGGGTCCGACGTACCTGAGTGTTGAGCTGCGCGGACTGTCTCACTATCAGACGATTGGATGCTGTTTTTGAAGGGCAAAGTTTGGAAGTATCGCAAGTCAGATGAGATTGAATTGTTTGATGATGTACTTTCCGTCCTTCGTTCGGGGCAGCGATGACGGTCCTTTATATCCCTCGAACTCCGAGCAGGCCCATCATCCAGATGCTTACACCATGCACGCAGATGCAAAGCTCCGCGTACAGACATTCACAATCACTACCCCTCATCGACATGAGCCAACGGGAGGAGCCTCGGGCAGGCTTCGTCCAATGCCAAGGCCTAGCTTGCACATCATCGGTGCCCAGCGTCTGGGGCGGCACGGCCACTGTGCCTCTTCCCGTGTCCGTCTCTCGGTGTCAGCTCGCGCGGAACATCGCGAAACATGTATGCTTACTCAACGGCGCGTAACGGCGGGGGAACCGTCGGCTGGGACAATCGCCCGCGCGGCTCATTTGGCTGCCAAGATGAGGAGCTTACCAATCGCCGCGAACCCAAAAACCACAAACTTCTAAAGCCGATCGACGCGAGGGTGCGAAATGTCCGAATGCCAGCCACATTGCGGATTTCGCGTGGTCAGTCGCATATCCGACCCGCGAGGGAAGAAACCAGAAGTTTGAATGTCATCCTGACCCCAGAGATGACTTCGTAATACCCACCCCGTACAATGATGGAACCCATCAAGCACGGTTGTCATACGCTGCAGTTTTCCCACATACCGCAGCAAATGCAGACGCGAGTGAGATTCTTGGCCGGCGGTTCTTAGGTCCTCGTCGGCCTGGAGCCTAACCAATGCTACCTTCGTGGTAGGCTTGCAGGATCAAGGGGCGCTGCTTACGATGCAGCCGACGCCGGAACTTTTGCAAGCGAGCATCCCGCGACGCCATTGTTAGCCACGAAGTTTAGCTCTCTGCAGAATCAAATGACCCAGGAGACTGAGCGTCTCAACTACCAACGAGCTGCTGTGTGACCAGAATATTCTTACAGCAATCAGCTTCATCATCGCACAAAATAACGCATGTCACTCAGCAGGATCTTCAAGAACTCTCGTATCCATTGCAAATCTGGTTGCTTCTAGCAGAGAGGCGCATATCCCATTGCTTCTCTGTCCGTCTCTTAAACGGTCTCAAATAAAAAAAGACGCAACTTTTCCGGGGGTTGGGTATCTTCTTGGACGCCGTTTAAGAGTCATGTCGTTTCGCAATCCCCGCCTGTCTCCGTTGCGAGGCATGCTGTGTGATCCCCGCGTAAGGTATCGAAAAGAAGTAAAAAAAAATCGTTCCCAAGGCATCGGATGCCGTGATCCGATGCAAAAGGCTTGCTCAGCTGAGCAAAGCCTAAAGAAATGAAGAAAAAAATCGAAAAAGGCAACCATTCCAATCCCATATGTGCAATCATTGACTTCCTAATATCTCATCCGTGACGATGACCAGAGATCGTTTAGCTGGACAGAGCGAACAAGCTGACCTTGTCACCCTTGGCGGACGAAGCATCAGTGGAGAGCCAGCCCTCAACCTGCTCGCGAGTGAGACCGGTGGAGAAGTCGACACTGCTGTCGAGAATCTTGACGGAGACCTGGCCGGACTCGCCGTCCAGCACAGTGGCGACCTTGATAGGCTCGCCAGTGGGGCGGTCGAAGTAGTCGGACGAACCGCCGGGAACGTTGGAGTGGAAGGTAGACTTGCACTTGGTGTCGCCGGGAGCAAGGACCTCGAGGACGTCGATCTCACCACAGCTGGGCCAGCAGGAGCAGGTGCCATACTGAACAGTGCGAGGGATGCGAGCGTTGAGGAACCAGAGAGCGGGCATGTCGGCGTTGAAACCCGAGGTACCGTCCATGGGCATGTTGAACTCGAAGAGCCAAACAGAGTCCTCACCCTTGAAGCCGTCTAAAAAGTGTCAGATAGGAGACCGGGAGAGAATTGAGCTGGCTTGCAACTTACGGTAGGCAACGGAGCCAGGGCGGTAGTAACCGCAGCTGCCGTCGGTGCACTGCTTGTCGCTGTAGATGGCGAACTCCTTGTTGGAGGGGATGTAGACCGGGTCGAGAACCTGGGGGGACGCGGCACCGCCAGAAGCATCGGAGTTCAGGTACGACAGAGAGTTGCCAAAGACACTGGTTCAGTTAGTTTCGCGATCAAAAGGAAGCAACCGGATCCAGACATACTTGTCGAACTTGCCGGAGCCCTGACCACCGTAGTTGCCAAGGAAGACCAGGCCGTCAGCAATGGCCTTCTCAGCGTTGTAGTAGGCAACACGGGTGTAGTCACCACCAGCAGCGGAGCTTCCGGTGGAGGGTGTCTTGGCCTTGCTGGAGCTGGAGCTGGCAGGCTTGGGGACAGCAGCAGCAACAAAAGGAGCCTCGGCAACCGGAGTGGGAGTAGGGCTGGGGGCCACAGCAGGAGGGGCAGCCGGGGTGTCGGCCGGGGGAGCAGCCTCGGGAGTAGGACCGTGCCAGTTGTTGATCCACGACTGAACAATGCCATTGATGGTGGCGGTGACCCAGACATCGCCGCGCTTCTCCTCCTGCTGCTGATGAGCCTCAGCGTGCTTCTTGTGCATGTGGTGGTGGGCGTGGCGGCGCGCGTGAGTGTGAGACACAGCGGGGGATCGCTTGGCCTTGGGCGAGAGGTTGTAGACAGCAACCTGCTTGAGGTTCATGGGGCCACGGAAGAGGGGAGTAAGCTGTTCATGTTAGTTAGTGTATGTCCATTATAAAGCGAACAATAAAGAGTTGCATGCGCGAAACTCACCTCCTCGTTGAAGGGGGCCAGAGGGCCAGAGAAAGGAACGTCCTCAAAGGCGCAAGAGCCATCCTCACCCATGTTGGAGACAGCCTTGTAAGTGCCCGGGTGGCCGACGTTGGAGTAGAGGATCTGGTTGACAAGACCGCACCACCAGTTACCTCCCTCTTCTTTGGCAGTGCCAGAGCACTGCTGAAGGGCCTGGCCCAGGGTGGCCGCAGCCAGCACAACGACGGTGGAAGACTTCATGGTGTTCTAGTGCCGTTCGCAAGACAGATGTTTGGAATGATCGCTGGTTGACAGGATTGCTGGGAAATTTGCAGTGGCTCTTTGAGTATTTGACCGGCCTCAAAGAGAATCGCAGATAGATAGTAAGAATGCTTCTGGAATTTTTTGATGGTTTGTCGATGGCCCAGACTGTTCTTTGACTCGACCTGGAGACTTGTGACTGGGCAAGGTTGGAATGTGGGTGAAGTACTCAGTGAACCCTGTTCAACGGTGTGGTGGTGTAGATGTGAATCAATGTGTCGAGTGTCTGAAAAAGGAATGACTGGAGACTGTAAGTCACCTGAAGGAAGGGGCGATGCTATTTGGCGTCCGGCAGCAGGTCGGAGCAGCACATCAACACTTGATTGTGGGGATCAGGAAGAAGGGAGGAGAAAGGGAGACAGCGCGAAGGGGCAGGTGCGGGAAGGCTAATAAGTAAATAGAATAGCCACAGAGAGGGAAGGAAGGCTATCTTGGTTTGGTGTTGGGCTGACAAGGTTCATTGAGGATGGATGTGGAGTGTGGGTAGGTAGATGGAGACCCAACTGCAGAAGGAGCAGGAGCAGGAGCAGGAGCGGGTGCAGCACTGCAGGAGCAGGTCCCGAGTAAGGCAGGAACGATGCAGTCCCATGAATTAGCCCCAGCATTTAGGTACTCTATAGTGTGCTCCGTATCGGTCAAGCCAAGTGGTGAAGGGTGAAAACCACCAACAAGGGGAAATGCTAGCATCTCTGGGGTGAATTGGTGCGGTGCTCAGCTACACTACGGATTCCACGGACCACACCTCCTTCGCTCCTTCCTTTTCTTGAGCAAAGTCACCTTTCTGTACTCTGTAAGAAGACCCACAGCGAGGAAGGGGCAGAAGCCGTTGGATCATTGGACGAACAGAGAAACAGAACGGCGCCAGCCAATCCGCTTTTTGAATTCTCATGAAACAGCGGCTTGGCAGACCCCAGGGGCCGTACCTTGCAGGGCTCGGCAAGGGGGCTGAGTTACCTGCTATGTACAGAATGTAATCTCACCCACCCCGATTATGGAAGACGAGCTACAATTCTTCTCTGGGCCAAGGCAGTTCGCTTCATGCTCATTATCCCGAACCGTCGAAAAGGACCAACCACCGACTGGCACGAGAGCTGGGCTCGCTCGGCGTTCTGGGCTCTAATCTTCAGCCAAATGACTCCCAGGGCAACCAAGGGGGGCTGCCAGCTGGCGCTATCTAGGTGTGTTTAGTGTACCAGTACAGCGACGAGGCGAGCCGAATTGACCCAGAGAATAGGGCCAGGCCAGTCGAGATGGATCAGCGGATCGACATGAACAACGGCGGGCCGCCGCAGAGGTCTCGCTGCCAGCGCGGCACCTTCAACGGCGCTCAGCTGTTCGAGACATGGCGCTCCCACATTCCAGCTCGAGGCTGGCGACTGCGGTTGTTCCTCCACGTGATCGCGACAACGGTCGCCTTGGCTTGTCGTTAGACTCGTTACCCTCAGGTCATCCAAGAAATGAGCCAGCGCCAGAAAGAGGCCTGAGATGTGCCTTGACAGCGCTCTCGGGCCCTCTCGCACCATCGCCGGGGGGCTGTCGACCCGCCCATCTCGGGGCATTTGGGGGTGGCAGTGTGACAGCCCGGCCGTCTCCAATGATCGTAACCCCAGGAACTCGGGCTGTACGGCCTTTCACCGAGTCCCCTCGAACAGGATCAAGCTTACATACACTACACGTGTACACCAGGCACGGAGTATTAACACACTGCAGCCTCTGTGCCTTGCCTCACTGTGGTGTGGTGTAATACGGCAGCCGACCACCAGGCGTCATCCCATCAAATTTCGATGGACCGCACGCATCGTTCGTCTTATCCCAATGACATATCGATTATCGACATGCTCGTCCCATCGCGTGTGCCAATCACCGCGCTCAACCATTATTTGCAGCCCACAGAGCGGCCCATGTCATCCGGTGTTTAATCGCGCAGTAACCCTCTCGCTGCAGGCCACATCCTGACTCAACGAGCCATTTCAGCCCGTGGTGACACCGCGGAACACACGGGTTTGGGGCCCTGCCCTTCACCACACTGCTTCAAAGTTCAGCCCTCTTGCGGCAGGAGAGTCGTCGATCACTCCGCTCCTGCTCATTAACCCGCAATGCTACCCAGCGCCGCTGATCCGTTCTAGATCCGCTTCCGCGGAGGGTACAGTCACTGCCGGCCAAGTTTCGGCGGCAACGTGGGGAGCAGAAAAGAAAAAGAGCCTTGGCCGTGCAGTCTGGGTCCAAGACCTGAATTTTCTCAGCGAAAAAGCAAAAAAAAATTAACGAGGTTTAAAACGAACGCAGAAAACCGCTCAACATGGCCCCTCTGGAACCCCGCACGTTGCAACGTATCGCGACCGGACGCATTACGTCTGTCGACGACCACGTTGGCCTTGTTGACCCGTATTGTCTAGTCGTGGGACTTGGTGTAAAGTGTCGTGGCCAGCAGGCCAGGTAAAGGGAGAAAGAAGATGGACATGGCCAAGACGTGCCGCGCCCTCCCTTTCCGAGGTCGGACGGAGACCACAGAGAGGTACACTACTTGGTGAGATAGAGGCCGCAGGAACGGTCAACAGAAGTATTGTTGGATACCTGATAATACGTCGTGGGTGGTGATACTGTGACCCCTATTACCGGTGGTCGCCGGGTCGCTACTTTTGCGTTGGCTGTTCCTGCATTAGCGGACGCTGACCCGGTCGCTTTTGGTTGGTTGGCACCTGCAGCAGCGCACCCTCTTTCCTGCCGTGGCGGCTGCTCATTCGATGACATCCACGGAGGCCACACAGCGTCAATTTTGCTTGTTCACCAATGCCGGCATATCGACAAGACCCTCGGAGGAGCCTGGGTGGGTGTGTGAAAAGCTTGCAAGAACCGCGACGCTGTCACGCCCTGCGTCCGGGCCCACGAAGAAGCCAACCCCATCTCGACTCTCCTGGAGGTAACGTCGCGTGCCTATCGCATGCTGTGTAAGCGGCTATTAGTATCACATCACACGTTCATTTTGCCAAACCCTCGACCACGATTGGCGAGCATATTTATGTGGCATTTCGGAACGTCAAGACACGTGCCGTTCAGTGGAATGTTCAACGTCGTACCCGTGTACCTGATCTACTTCTTGCCGACGCCTTCTCTCGGTAGCCGGGAAACTGTGGACTCGGTTTTGATGTGCGATTCAGCCCTCATGGGCCTCTCCACATGTCACACGTCCAACGAACACAGGAAAGAGACAACAGAGACATCCACAGAGAGCGAGTCAATCACCCGAGGGTTTGCCACGCGGTTCTTGCAGATGGACCCTCATCCTGCAGTTGGTGAATCTCGGACAAGTCCCGGCGCGAACCATCTTGTGACTCACAAGCGGTCTGACTGGAGGCTTCCCTCCCTCTAGATCTCGAAGTCCCTGTGTAGTAGTGGCATAGGACCAGGTGGGCGGCAAGAAAAGATTTCGCCCATACCATAAAAATTTGCGAGCGTGGGCGGTATTCCTGCTTGACGTCTTTTTGAGGATGCACCATAACAAGAGTCTTAGGTCAAGGTGCCACCAAGTTGAAGCCCACGACAATGACCCAAGTAAAAATTCCCCGATGGGATACAAAACGATTGCCGTAGTGGTAAGTATTGTAAGTAGCACATTCAAAAACCTCGCTTGTCGGCAAACCTACCACCATAGGTAGTATTCAACGCACACAGTTCTACCGTACTACAAGGGCCACGTGTGATGAGGGCCGGGAAGTTCGATTTGGGGGCAAATTCGTGACAGTGTATTCACCGATTCATGTCCTATTCAGAAGCCTTGGCCCTCTTGCCCCGACGAGCTCGCGTGTTGCGGGTGCTCCTATCCACCGCCTCTTCGTCGTCCGCCTCGTCTACGAAATCCTCATCTTCCGCAGGTGCAGTCTGGGTTCTGGCCTTCCTCTTCCCCGAGGTCTTCGCCGGCGCGGCATTTTGCTCGATGGCGGCCGGCCCGCCGTTGGTGCTGGCCCTCAGCTTGCTGACGGCGTTGGCCATGCGCTTGCTCGTCGTGCCCCTCTGCCTGGGCGCGAACGCATCCCTCGCCCCGACCCCGACCGACCCCTCAAAGTACCGCGTGATGTTGGCCTGCGTGCCCTCCATGTCGCGCTTGTTCATGTCCCGGATGACGGGGACGAGCACCTCGTCCGTCCGCTCCTTGCTCCACCCGATCGTCGCCATCAGGAACTGCCGCAGGCCCTCGAGGTCCGGCACGCCCCACTGGAACTGCTCCGGGCTGCTGTCGACCTCCGGCTTGAGATAGGCGTCGGTCACGGCTGGGTTGGGGAACCCGACGGGCAGGAACAGCTTGGTGGCCTGCGACTTGCGGAACTTGCGGCGGAACGGAGAGCTCGCGTCGGCCTCTTTGGGCCGGCTGTTGAGCTGCACCTCCTCCCACCAGCCCTTGAACTTTGCGAGGCCGTCGCCGCCGGGGAATTCAGAAAGAATCTCCACAGCTGTCACGGGGCCGACGCCGGCGAGCCCTTCGGTGTAGTCGGAGCCGAGAAGCTGGGCGATGGCGATGAGCTGGTCCCGTGACAGGGAAAGCTCCTTCTCCAGGTCCGAGGCAAGGTAGCACTCGACAAACTTGTTGCTGTTGAACATGTTCTTGTACACGCGTGTGCCGCCGAAGAGGAAAGTATCCGAGTCGTCGGTGACAATGCCGTCGACGAGGCCGAGGTGTACGAGCTCCGCACACTGCGCTTCGGCCTCCATTGGTGCCGTAATGTAGGGGATGCCGAACAGGCGAAGGAGAGCCTGGCACTCGGTGACCATGACCTGCGTGACTTCATCTGCGTCCCGGCGATCCTTCTTTTGCTGTGTGCGCAGCGCTTTTAGCTCCTTCTCGTAAGCCTCTCTGTTCTCCTGTTCCGACTTGTTGTTCAGTTCACTCGCAAAACGGGCATGTTCTTCCGCTTCTTGCGCCAAGCTGGCAAACAGCTCTTCGTCCTCGGGGTCGCTGAATTCATGGTCGCTATCTTCAAAGACTTCAGCTTCATGGTCTCGTGCCGCGGTGTTGGAGCCGTCGGGCTCTGGGCCGTCCATGAGCTCCTCAAACGTCAATTCGGGTTCCTCATCGGCAGGCTTTGTCTGCTCATTGTTGACGACGATGTCCTCCATTTCCGGTTCTGGAGAGTCCGGGAGCTCCGTGACGGTAACTTGCACGTTGTCATCATCGTCCGAGATCTGGACGTCCTCAAAGTCGGGCTCAGGTGACGGCGACGACGACTTGCGAGACGGCTCTGCATCAATGTCTGGTGTTTTCTGTGTTTCCGGCAAGCTGGAACCAACCTCCTGTTGCTGCTCGGCGGCTCCTCCAGCTGAAGAGTTCGCCTCCTCAGTAACAACGTCCTTCGACGGTGGCATGTCAAGAATCTCGACGTCGCTATCATCATCGTCAGATGACTGGATCTCGATCAGCTGATTCTGTCTCTGACGCTCGAATCTACGCTCTTCTTCCACGGCAGCTTCTCTGTCTTCTGTATTGATTTCGCTCTCAACTTGTCGCTGTGCCTTGATCGACTCTCGGATGTCAGTGTTGTCGATCATCCATGGCGGTAGTGGCTTTGGCCCTTCCTCTTGGGGCATCCTTTCAAATCCGCCCTCCTCATCGTCGTCTTCAGCCGGCTTTGCGGCCTTCTCGACCATGAAGCCTCCGCCAAGATCGGCATCAACGTTGTCCTTGCTAGACTGCTGCATGTTTGGTGTTGCCTGCTTGGCCGCGGCGCCTGATTCGGACTTTTGCGCAGATGGCGCCTTCTTGGAGAAAAGTGATGGGCCCCAGTCGAGCTTTGGGAACGGCAAAGGACCGTCAAAAGGGTTCTTGATGTTGGGCACGGCGGGCCTGGGCTGGGCTCTTTTGGCCTTGCGAGACGCTTTCAGGGCCGCCTGCAAATCCATTTCATCGTCACTACTGCTGGCATTGCTCGCCCGTCGTCTAGGCACCGCAGCAGTAGATCGGTTGTTTACGATATGAGCTACCATTCTTCCGCTCGTCGCCTTGATTGGTTTAGGTGCTTCGACCGCTCTTTGCTCCCACTCCGGCTTCTCAACGTCCTCAAACTGTTCTTCCTCGTCAAAAGGGTCCGTAGTCTGACTGTGTTGGTTTTGCAGTGACATCACAATGGCGCGGTTGAGGTCATCTTCCTCTTCTGGGTGCATTCTCTCTGGTTGATTGGCATCCACACCAATGTCAGCGTCAGGTAAATCGCCACCAACGAACAACGTGTCTTCGTCGTCGTCAATGATTCCGTTCACTTCGTCGCCTCTGCGATTGTCGTAAAATTCCTGCCGCCTGCGAGCTGCATCTCTGGATGCTTGCGTTGCTGAGGTGGGCAAGCGGTTGAGGCCCTCGACGGGGATGTCCTCAAATTCGTCTTCATCAGATGCCTCTGCTTCTTGTTTTTGTTGGAACTGGAAATCCAGAGCATCGACATCGATCGGTTTGTGGGCCTCCCCTAGATCCTTTTCCTTGCTCACGACGCCCAACGCCCATCCACCTTCTGCACCTTCGTTTTTCACCAGGATGTACTCCCTGTCCCTCTCGCCAGCGATTCTCCCCCCGCCCGTCAAGGTGAGATCAAGACCTGTCATGCCGGCCTCTTTCATCAGACGTTGCGTCAAGTTGTTTCGCTCCTGGACTCGCTCGATCTGGAACCTCGAAAATGCCATGCGATCTGGAAACATTTCATCGAGCTGCTCCTTACTCAACCCCATTCTCAGGCGACTCCGCAATCTTGCAGCGTTCAAGATGTTGTATCTGTCTGGTGCAGGCAGACTCTTGAAGAACTCGCCATCGAAGTCGATCTTGCTGAAGTCGTAGAGGTTAATGTCCTCGCCGTCGTGGAAATGCCGGGCGTACTCCTCCAACTCCTCGATGCTCATGATTCTCGGATCGTCCCCCTTGGCCATCGACGCAATGTCACCATCGATTTCAGGTAGGTGGTATGCATCTTGCTTGAAGAATTTCCTCGTCCGCTGGCGTTCCTGTTGCGACATGCCCACCTCGTCGACGTACACAATATCGTTCACGTCAGGAATCTCTTCCTGCGGCTCCTCCCGGCGTATTCCTCTCTCGGCGTCGCGTTTCCTCCTTCCTTCCTCCTCTTCGGCGATCCGCTGCATCTGCACAGCGAGCAGCTTGCCCGCCGTGCGGACGGCATCTTCTCTCCGGCCCTCACGACGGCGCTTCCGGCCTTGGATCGTCTGGCGCTTGAGCGCAGGGGCGCCGCCGTCGAAGACAAAGACGGGCTTGATGCCGAACCATAGCAGCTTGCAGATGCGGCGAAAGAACCCGACGACGTGGGAGTTGCGCAGCGCATTGCCCTCCTTGTCGCGCACAGCTTTCAAGAACTGGTATATCCAGATGGAAGCGTCGACGGCGAGGCGCTTGCGGTTGAGAGTAGCAAGGTTGGTCGGACGCGCGCATGGCTGGACGACAGTCCACAAGCCGTTCACACCCATGGCTACGTCGGGGGAGGTGGACGACGAGAAGTGGGTGAAGCGATGGTCGGCAGGGAATTCACAGACGGTTTCGGATCAGTCGGATGCTAGGTGCAGCGAGAAGCGGTCTTCTCATCTATCGAACGGGTATCGCATTGTCGTGGGTAGACGCAAGGTCCTAGGCCCTTTCTATGACCGCAACTGCCGAGCCGAATGTTGGGAGCCTCTGGGAAATGATGACTTCGTGAACGTGAATGACGAAGAAGTTTGGGAGTGGTCGCAGTAGCCTACTAATACCCCATCAAAGTGACAGGGGAGCTAAGGTAATGACGCGCTTGCGGCCACCGCGGGACAGGCCCCCCCCCCTTATCGCCTCTTATCACTTCCATGGCCCCGCAGTTTTCGCAGACGTGAACGGCAGCCCATGCAGCAAGCCGCACCGACACAAGCTAGCCCGCTCCCATTCCTCTCTTGCGAAACTCGGCGACCAAGTTTGGACCGGGCGATGCTTACTGTCGCGAACGACAATTCGCAATGGAGAAAGAGGAGGCGAGAGACTTCTTGACCTCGCTGCTCAACAAGACGTTGCGCATCGTGGCCACCGATGGCCGCATGTTCTTAGGGCACTTTAAGTGCACCGATCCCGTAACTTCCCACAACCCCCAGTGTATTTTCGTTCGGTGCGTTGCTAACATCTCTGCCCGTCTCGCAGGATCGCAACGTTGTCTTGGCCAATACCTACGAATACCGCCAGCCTTCGGCGCAGCAGCTCACCGACAAGGCAGAGAAAGCCGCTTCCGGCAGCGGTTCTGTGACGATGGACATGACGTCCCGATACCTAGGCTTGGTCGTTGTACCTGGGCAGTATATTGTGAAAATCGAAGTGGAAGAGTTCACGAGTCAGCTCCAGGGTCGCAATCCATATGCCGACGTAGCCGTCGTATGATATCAGGATCGCAGGAAGGACGGATTTCTGAGGTCCTGGACGTGGTGTGGTCAGGCTACAATGCCAATTCATGTCTTATCAAAGGAAGCATACTCCAACAAGCATTGTCGGTTTCTTGTTACGACAACAGGTTTATCCGAGTTCATCATTACTAGCGCAGCTTCGATTACATTACCGAGGCACCAAACCCCTGAACACCAGACCCAAGCGCCCTCCCCAAACAGCCGACGTTTACTTCAAATCATTACGTGCGAGATTGCTGCGTAGATGGTTGTTCATAAACATTATGCGGAACCAAACAATAACAGACCACTGCTAGGCAGCAATGCTCTCATGTTGACGCCCACGAGGTTCGCCGTTCAGACCGTCATCGGTGCCAACAACGGAGTGGCGGATGTCATCATCGTCATCTTCCTCCTCGTCGTCATAATCTGTCTCCTTGTTATGAGCCGGCATCCATGATGAGTCATCGTTCAGCGGGGCGTCTTGGCCGGACAAGTCATGGCCCCCTTCGGCGCGTGCCTTGATGTTGTTCCTGCGTCTGGTTGACAAGGTCCGAGCACGAGTAGAGAGCTTGGAAGAGACGGCAGCGTTGGAAGTAACCCAGTTGGTGAGGGCGTCCTCGCAGTCTTGAATGATAGCCTTGCTAGCTTCGTACCCGTCGTAGGCGGCTCGGGTTTCGCCGGGGGTAACCGGGGTGTCGTCGATAAGTTCAAGCAGATGCTTTCCGTAACCAGCAATGATTGCCACCTTTTCGCAGTGCTCCCTCAAAGCGTCAAACTGGTAGGCATAGGCAGCCTTGATTTTCTCGCGCGTGATGTTTGAAAGTTGAGCTTCAGCAACCAGCGATTCTGCCTCGGCTCTAACAAGCTCTTGCTCGAGGACGACAATCTTGGGGGAATTCGGCTCCTTGTATTTCAGCTGCGCAATCTGGTCGGTAATTTTCTGTTTCCCTACTCATGCTGTTAGCCTAGTTCAATTTAGGGCTTCATTGGCGGGCCAGCTTACTGTCTCGGCTTGGTTGTACCGAAGCTTCGATGTTGCGAATACTCTTGATCGTCACACGGTATTGGTCGTATCTGTCGACATATTGATCCTCCAGTTCGCCGATCTCGTAGAGAAGAACGCCGAGCTTGTCGGTCACGTCGGACACATCCTCGTCGCAGGCCTCGCCCCAAATGGAAAGTTGTTGCTACCAGGTTACAGTGAGAAGGCGAACGCGTAAGCGACAGCAGAGTGCAGGGACTTACAGCAACCTCCATACGCTCCCTGGCCACTTGCTCAAGGCTGCGCATCACGTTCTTTTCCATCTTTACAAGCTGGGACAGCTTCTTGGCAAGGTCTGGCCCGAAGGCGCCGGCTGATCTGTGACGGAGAGCATGGCCTGCAGTACTGGTCAGCATTGCCAGGCGGATCGGCGGCAGCGCTGTGAGGTAAAGACCGGCTCGAGGACTTCAATGGAGAACGACTTACCAAGACCACCGCGGAAGAGACGACCTGACTTGGTGGTCGACGGTGGCGGGGGTGGGTTCTGTAATGAAAGTCAGGCTTGTTAGACATGTGCCGAGAAGAGATCGGTGCGGTGGCATGGGCGCACACACCTGGAGTTGAGAGGCAGTAGGTGCCCTGGTCTGGCGCATAGAATATGTGCGATGCATTGCGACGATGGCGACAATGACAACAACACGTGTGGTTGGTTAACTGCAAGGAGAACGTGGGTTTGATTAAGGTCGGTGCAGCAATCCGATTCAAAGGAAAATGGGTATCGCAGGGTGGGACAAGGCGCAAGGGAAGATCAAATGATGGTCGAATGACCAGGGTGATGCGAAGCCTGGGTGTTTATATGTATTAAGGCGGAAAGGGTCCAGGACAAGCATGGATGTTGCGGAGGAGGCGGCGACTCCAGTTGGGCTGGGCGGGCGGGCTTGGGGAGTCTAGTGCCAGTGGTCGTCTCCGGCGTGCCTCTTTCGCGCTGGCGACGTCATCTGTCTCTCTAGCGCGCCCATTCTTGGGGCGTTGTTCGCAGCGTCACCCAGCTAACCAGGCGAGGCGTGTCGTGTCAGGTGCCTGAGCTGCAGTAATTGGATACGCGGGTGTGCTGGTACACGCTGACAGTCCCACCTTCGAAATAAGGTGCAATAAGGTACGGGGCAATGTACCTGAGATATTATTTATCAAACCAGGTACATCGGCGCCATTTCCCAACCGAACTCAGTGGATTGTGGCTGTACTCGAAGGTGACGGGCGCTCTGGCCAGGTTGCCGGTGTGAGCTCGAGACTTCGATGGCATTCAAGTACCGTGAAAATACTTACCGAAATACACATCCGAGGTACCAACCTAGCTCACAGTATCATAAGTTACCAGGCAATGAATTACAGTGAGATAATACCCGGCCATAACGGAAGGCCAGGGGCCTCCTCGCACAGTCGTCGCGATCGCCAGCCGGGATGGTGCCGTCCATCTCTTCAAGCTACCCGGTATTGGGCCAATGTGGCCTCATGGAACGGACGGCCAGGGACTTGCAACTTCTACATGGGACGAATCGAAGGGATTGAACAGGAGCGAGCCTCTATGCAAGCTGCAAGAAAACCCCGTAGGCCATCATCTCCATTTACCCATCTTCTCCGCAGGGCTATCTGCAGGTCCCGATGGGGCTCTATCCGTAGGGCCATCTTATCTTTTCCCCCCCCTTAATTCTCCAAGCTTGGCTTTGGCTTTGGGAAAGCAAACGAGGAACCTCGGATCTGCCCATCGCGACGCCTTTGAAGTGAGAATTGGACCCGCCCAGGCATGCGTAGCATAGGAAATGTCTGCAAGGTAGATGAGTAGTGCTACGTCGAATATCATGAGTACCTAGAGCGTGCACCGGTGTTTCGCTGACGAGAAGTTGGATGCTAGGCTGCCAGCTTTGACTCGTAGCACCCGATTCCAGCTCTCTTCGAGTGCCAAGGTGAGTAGAAGACATGATTCTCATAATTAGCGTTGCATGCTGACGGGCTCGGCCCGGGATTGACCAGATCTTTTGAAGCTAAGCCTCTCTGCACACCACCTGGGCCAGGAGGAAGAACGATGATTTCATAGACCGCACTTGCCTGCGCAATCTCCCACTAGCAGCAACCTGACACGGTCTGGTGCAACTTCATGACAAACAAACATGCCCGGGCTCGCAACGCCCCAGTGGCTTGAAGCATAGGTAGAAGAAGCTGGGCGCCAGATAATGCGGCTCCGTATGAAGCCATCCCGCTCACGCCTTGCCTCAACCTTGGTCATGTACCTAGGAGGGACTTTGTCAGCACTTGAACCACCCAGCGACCCATTTCAATCAAGCTTCCGGGCCTGCTTACTTTTTTGGCTTTTACAACCTCTGTCGAATCGGTGACGACTGCTCCTGATGGACATTGAATAGGACATACCGTTGCTTTTGATCGCCCACAAAGCCAAAGTCGAGTCGTCAACTCTGGGCTTATTGCGAGCGTGATCAGTTCCCGAATCGCCTGGAGAAAAGGTCTCACTGCGTTTGTATTTGCGATCAACACTACGGCACCCACCCGGATGCGAGCGACGAATACTGAGATTGTCCTCTGTTTGCCAATGTTTGCCGTCCACCTGCTGCGGCGCCATCCAGTCATCTCCGCCTCTTGGTTTTCCTGAGCATGTTCTACACACAAGGGGTCATTTACAAGCTACAAAGCGTTTTGTTGGTTTCCTTTTTTCTTCCCTTCACACGCAAGTCCGATCTCTATTATACCTAGCAGCAATGCTACCTCGCAGAGTCGCGCTGTGGAGGCGTTGGCTGGCTGCCTGAGTGCTCTCTCTATTGTGTGCAAGTACCTTTTGCATGAAAGCCCCCAAAGCAGGGTACCTCAGATGCCTTAGCCTGAATCGCAACCCCTGCTTCCCCGGCCCCGTTCGGGCCTAGCGTTTTGCAATCTCTCCCTCGAGGTTCCTTTCTTCCATGGACGCGCTTAGCCTCGCAATTCACCAACGCGTCTCACAATATCTCATCTCTTCTCTCATCATCAACCTCATCGAAGAGAGTTCGCCTTCGCGGAAACCCGCTCCTTCCCTCATCTCGCCCATCGCCTTGCGTTTTTGTTTCGCACGCGACGTCAGTGGTCGCTCATTTCCGGCCGCCTGGCATGAGACTTCCGTTAGTCAATGTTTACGGCCTTTTCATGCTGACGCTGACCAACGGGCAAAGGAAGAGGACATGAGGAGCGACCGAATCTGTGTTTGCGCGCGCAGCAAGTGAGGAGGATTGAAGACGAAGACGTTCCTTACCTCAACGAATTATTGCACGGAACGGGAAGCCACCGTCTCTTTTTGTGCCTTCTTCGCGACGCCTCTCGCGAACCTTGAGTGGTGCCTTCCGACATGTCGTTCTCTTCTGGGTCCGACCGGGACGCAGCTACTCGCAGAGGACCCTACGTGGACTCAATCGCCTTCTTCCGTCCTGATGACGATTCCTCCCGCCACTACCCAACCCACTCGAATTCCCAGTCACGTCCTCCAAAGAGGGACAACTTCATCGACTTGACAGGCGACTCGAGCCCGCCCCCTAGTCAGTCACATCGTGCGCCTCAGTATCGTTTGGGTGCCGATCGCGCAACGCCTCCAGGACCCAAGGTTGAGGGCGCCTCGGTTTTCCCGCTAGGTCCTACCCGCAACACGAGCAACCTTTCGGACCCGAGCGGCGGCTCGACCGCCGTTTCCAGCAATGCAGCCTCGGTTCTCGATCCTTCGCCGCCCCCAGTTTCAATTCAAACGTCGGTCGATCTTGACGACGGTTACGATGCTGAGATGCCACGACTCACGCGACCCCCTGATGGCACTGTGAAAACCCCCCAACAGGTCACGCCGCCGTCGTCCACTCGGCCGTCGAGCCACCAGTCCCCTAAACATGGACCTGGGCCTAAGAGAACCCCCAACAAGGGCATTTCGGACTTTACTCAGGTCGTCAACTTGCTGAAAGAGTACTCCAAAGACATCGCCGCCGCCCACCAGGAACTCTGTATCTACGTTCTCAAGTCTACGAAGCCTGCCGAGACACGTGTCAAGACCGGTGTTGACTTCTTCGCTGGCGTGAGCCTCTCACCGACCACCGAGAAGAAGGGCACGACGATGAAAATTCGCGCCAAGGTAAGTGCCACGAAGTCGCTCTGTTCGTGCCACTGCGCACCTCCCACCTATCTTGCCATTCATGTCTTGTACTCATTCTCGAACAGCAACATTTTCGCGGCAGGAAGTCGGATCAAGGCCGGGATGTTCATTACCTTCCCGTCTGCGTCAAGTCCAACAAAGATGCCGTCCCCAAGTATAGGTTCCACCACACGGAAATCGTCAAGAATGTCTTGTCGCCAAACTCTATGCTCAAGTTCGTCCCTGTTATCCGGGATCTCGAGCCAGACGAGGAGCGAGACTATCAACTTTGGCTGAAGGAACTCGAGAGGATGGACGCGAGCTGCGGCTTTAAGACGCTGGGCAGTCGCGAAGACCGCTGTAACAGGACTATTCGCAAGGAAAGGACTGCCATGCTATCCCTTTTCCTGGATTCGTGGCTCAAGAAGCTTGCCATTGACAACTGCAACCGGACGACCCTTATTCGCCACATGGCAAGCTCGGAATCCGATGATGCCATAACCCCGCAGCAGAAGACAAGTCTGGTCAACTTGCACAGCGATGACAACCTTGCCGCCACACCAAGGGCTCTGAAGGCAGCCAGGATTTTCACCGAAGCGTTCGATGACGTGTTTTACCGTCAGGCAGCACTCGACAGAGGCATTCTCCTTCGCGACGTGTTGAAGCTCGACAAATCCGTTGACGAAATAGTCGAATCGAAGAAGACAGCTAAGGGCGGGCAGGACGACAACGAGAAAGCATCATCTCTTGAGCACTGGATCGAAACTCACACGGTGATGGGCTGCCTCATCTGCTACAGCAACTCTTGCGAGCACGGCGACTACAGCCTGGAAAATCACAAGCGGAACTTTTCCATGGATTGTATCGGAATGTATGGGCGCATGTTTTCGGCCAACCGCGTGGTCTCTTCCGCAGATCCTGTCGAGCATTTGGACCCTCCCCCTCCTTGCAGGCGGGAGTGCTTCCGAAACAACGGCATCGGCCACTCTCAGGCGCGGTCAAAACCGTGGACCGAGGATGAGACCCTCCTGTTGCGCAGTTTGTTCACTATCTTGGATCACAACAAGGTGAGAGTCAAGGCGCAGTGCGCCACCGCCGAGATCTTGGACAGGGATTGCTGGGACGTTCATCGCCATTTGCAATCCCTGGGCATCACGCTTCCTCCCCTGGAAACCCGATCACCAGTGAAGGTCAAAAATCTTCCATGGTACGATCGCAAGAAGAAGATCCTCATTGGCGACTGGCAAGATCACACATATTCACACGACACCAAGGTTCGCCCGTCTAACGACCCATGTCACCACGACGGACCCTGTACGGCTGAAAACGACTGTCCTTGCGTGCTCAACAGCGTCCTCTGCGAAAAGTTTTGCCGTTGCACTGAAGACTGCTGTGCGCACAAGTTCACTGGTTGCGCTTGTCATGCCAATGGGAAGACGTGTTTGCAGAAGCAGAAGGAAGGGCGTCCTTGCATATGCGTTCAACTGAACCGCGAATGCGATCCTGACCTCTGCGGCACTTGCGGTGCTGTAGAGCGCGCTGACCCTTCGAATCGACACCACGATGCACTCTTCCAGACGGGTTGTCAAAACACCGCCATTCAGCGGGGTGTCAGCAAAGCTGTCATTTTGGGGAAGAGTCAACTGGAAGGCTGTGGCTACGGTCTTTTCACGGCGGAAGACATCACACAAGATGAGTTTGTCATCGAGTACACGGGCGAACTGATCGTCGCAGATGAGGGCGTCAGGAGAGAGGCAAGACGAGGAGAGGCATTCGCTATGGAAAAAAGCACTTCTTACGTGTTCAGCCTGTTGGATTATGAGGGGATCTGGGTGGATGCCGCTATTTATGGCAACCTCAGCCGATACATTAACCACGCCGTGGAAGCAGCCAACGTCCAGCCAAGCATTCTCTTCGTCAATGGCGAATACCGCATCCGCTTCACAGCCACTCGCAGCATCAAGGCGGGCGAAGAGCTTTTCTTCAACTACGGAGAGCAATTCCCGAACCTGACCAAGAAGATGATCAAGGAGAAAGCCGATAATGAAGGAGAAGTGGTCGACGAAGGGTCGACAGTGCCTGCGAAGCGAGGCCGAGGTGGCCGCCGTAGAACACGAATCGCTTCGGAAAAGCCAGCGGTGCAGAAAGCCGGAAAGTCAAAGATTGCGAAGGGAGTCCGCACTGGGGCGCGTAAGGAAGCACCGAAACTGACGGTAGATGATTACGACGCCCTGGTTGACCTCGACATTGGGACGGCCCCCAGCCGGAAGCGGAAGCGGGCGGCCAAGAGCGACGACGAAGAAGAGGAGTACCACCCGTCGCTGGAGTCGGAAGATGCGCAAGATACGGCGCAGGCCTTCACGACTTCGCGACGGGCCCGCCAAATGAGATCAAGGGGACGCAATGTGCTGTCAGATTCCGAAGCAGACGAAACCGCATCTCCCCGAGCAAAGCGCGGGAGAAATCGTCCCCCCGCGTCCCGCAGTGGGAGCCAGGCTGGACCAGCGACACATGGCGACGGAGTCGCCGCGCTGTCAGAGACAACCTCGACCCCTCTCAAAAAGCGCCGTGGGCGTCCTCCCAAGAACCCGCGGCCACAAAGCCCCGCAGGAGGGGAGACCGAGGCCAATAACTCCCAGAACGAGATTCACGCTAGTGTATCCCAGTCGAAGAACGGGGAGGCCGAGGGAGGCACGATATCAGTTGATGTCAACCCCCCTAGGTCTGCGCGCGGACGCAAACTCGGTCCAAGGTTCAGCCCTCAGATTGAGGACCAGATGGACGTCGATGAAGACGAGAACGAAACTCAGGAAACGCCCTCTCGTTCTCGTACAAAAGGTCACGGGAAGAATAATGGGAACACCATTACCGCTAGAGGAACGCCCCGAGAGAGGCACATCTCCACATCCCGAGTTCGCCGATCCGTTCTAGACTCGGACGACGATGTTTCGGTACGAGCCTCACCTTCTCAGAGAAGGGCGCGATCACGACGCACCTTGGAACCGATTGAAGTTAACGACAGTGAATCCAGCTTCCAGGTCCAGGGAGCCGGCTCGGACTCAGATGACGATGTTGTCCGCCGTTCGTTTCTCAGCCGGGCCTCCAGAACTAGGAAGCTGCCAGCTCGGTTCCGTTCGTCAGATGAGGAGTCTTGACACGGTTCAATCCGAAGTGGATAGCAATGTTGCTATGAGAGGCGTCGATATAACAACCCAGGTTTTATGGGACGTGGTTCTCGCAAAGGGGACTGCAACGAAGTTGACGACAGTGAGATTCGGGGGAGGCTAATTCGGGTTTTCTGTTTCTGTGTACTTACTACATCCAACTGGCAAGTTGCTATCTGGACCTTTGCATCACTGGCTCAGCTCGTTGTCGCAAACGCTTGCCGACAGGGGGTACTCGCCGGGCGCTTCAGGAAACTAAATTCAGGGAGTACAAAGCATGCATACCTATCTTCCCTGGGCTTTGGGCGCGAACCATGTGGCATGCGCCTGCCAGGCCCTTTGCATTAGTTTCTGAATATACGTTCTAGCACTTGATATGGCGGTATATCTACCTGGTGAAATTTAAAACGCCGAGCGACTTTTGGAGTCCAGGCTTTCGGAGATAAGTAGTTCAGACGGAACCTATGGTTCAAGAGACGCAAACTATGTCTAGCCGCTAGGCAACGAATGTAGGCATGTGCTGCAGCTTTCTTCGCCGCCCGTTCCAGCTCCCATTTCAAATTCGTACCTAGCAAAATTTGATACTTAGACAGGTGAAGACCGGACTTGATAGAATCCAACCATCCTCTCCCGGATCACGTACTAGCTAGCGACTGCTTTCCCGCCATGGCTTGCAGAATCCCGGGGTTGTGTACATTTAGAGAAAACAACACGAGCGACAACATAGATTCCTGTGGGTTTGGAAAGTTTGATGCCGTTCGTTACCTTCTGGTCGTGATAATAGTACCGCTGTCGCAATTGTTTTGTGTCTCAAGATCAATTGTTGAAGGCTGGGAGCGAGGTACGCCTCGATCAACCTAGAAAAGGTTGGCTTCCAGGTCAATTCGGCTAATTTCGGACGGAAGTAAAATAACACTTTGAGATTCGTTTGTTTCAAAGCGACCAGTCGATTGTAATGTTTCATGCCGCCGTTGCTGTGAGCCTTTCAAGTCTTTCGGTGTCGAGGTGCTCCTTTGTGCGAACGTTGCTGATGCGAAAGTTTCAAGATTGCTTAGAAACGCCAAATAATCCCAGGCCATAAAATTCAAATTACTGGTATCATGAGATTATTCTAGTAGATCATACCAGTATTGGACGGACAAAAGCGGCTCTGTGACTGAAATAACACGCAGAATAAGTGAACTTAATGTAGTAGACGAACAATCTTTCCACATGCTCCCAAGTCAAGTCTTCCTTCGTAGGTACGATGTGAGGAGTGAACCACTTCGTCCACTGCCTCGAGTCAAAGGTTTCTGCTTCTGTATGAATTTGTTGTTCGGTTCTTTTTCTGCCTGGATGCTCTGAGGTCTCAATGCAGCGACAGGCTATGTCGAGGTGTCCGTGCGAAATAGCCCTCAATATGTTCGTCTCGCTTCTACTTCCCATATTGGGTCGATCTATCAATAGACTCTGATTCGCTTGATAGTTGTTGCCCGAGAGCAACGGTTTCCGCGCAGCATATCTTTGTTCCAGAGTGTGGGCCCTTCTTCATCCCATGCGATACTCATCAGTCGTTGCGGCTTCCATGCCTTTTGTGACCTCTGATCCCCGATCACCTCGACATCGAAACGGTTTCGAAACAAAGGCACGCAGGTATCGCGAGCCATCTGAAAAGGGTTTCATTTATCTCTTTGCATCTCTTCTCCGTTCCTATTTTGCGCGCATACCACAGATAAAAGGCTCTGCAGTCTGTGTGCGTTTCTCAATCAGTCATCAGCAGCTCTAGAAGACCGTGTGAAGAATCCAGTAGCGTCAGTCGAATGTCTAAACTGTGCTTATTTTATGGTTTGTTGCGGGTCAGCCGAGAAGAAAAAAGACAGTTTCACAAAACTAGAACAAGAAACAAGTAAGCACAAGCTCGAAAACACATTCAAAGTGTGGCGACAGCCAATGCCCGAAATGCTAATTGTACCGGTAGACAAAAGCTGTCATCGGTTGTTTGACTACAGCAACGTTTAATCATTTTCGAGGACTTGAGTTGGGGTGGAACTGTCGGATCACAATGCTCTCGAGAACACAACGTTGTCACAACTACTTTTGTCACTGCATAATTTCGTATGATACCTTGAGCTCACTTCAAAAGAGCACGGAAAAGCAATAAGCTGCTTGTGGCACCAACCAGTCCGTAGAGCAGATTGTTTTGAGAAAGACAGTCCATTAGTTTTAGTGGCCTAAAGAGGAAATAGATGTAATAGTGACTATCTACAATCTATTCTTTTTATTCAGCAATTACTTCATAACACAAGACTTGAACTAAAACACAGTGTTATCTACATTTGAGAGATCTCATAAACTTCAGTTTTGGAGAGCATATGTTGACTTGAAGTACCGACTTGGCACTTGCACGTTGTATTCTCACTCTTACTTGTACGATTCTCATGCCATAAGAGTCGCCGTCTCTATACTGCTTACCACCTTTGTATTTCTCCAGGTCTTAGCCGCGTGATTCTCAAGCAGATTGAACTTTTGCCTCCCAAACTTCAAGCACAACACTTCTTCCCAAACGTAAGACAAGTAAGCATAGAAGCACACGAGAATGTACAGCCTGAGGCTGTTAACCTTCAGGTTCTAGACCGCAACGATGGAGACTAGAGTTTCCTGCCTCGAGGCCTCGCAAGCCACCGACCCAGCCACCAACCCCTTTCGAGATGTCCTCCCGAGCCTCCTACAGAGACACACATAGCTTTATCATTGTGAACAACCCTTTCCTTCCTAACAAATCGCCTCAAAAACCTTAGGGGGCCGTGGCTCAGTGGTCCAGAGTGCTCTGTCAGTTTCTCTTCTACAATAGTAGATACGATGAGACATAGTATCATCAAACTGGCAGAGAGGTCGGTGGTTCGAATCCGCCCGGCTCCGTTACTTTTTGTCATTTTTTGACACGTAAACAAACAGTCACTTAGTTAGGTAGTTGTCTACTTCCAGATCTGTCTGGCATTCATCTTCAGGATAACTCGAGACGACGTTCGGAAAGGGGTCATTTACAAGCAGAGCTTTTACTTTTGTCTTTTTTTTCACACAAGAGACGACGTTCAGCTCAGTGTAGCCGCTAGATGGCTAGATCTTCCATGGAACACCAAAGGTTCCCAGGAGGAAGGACAAAGCTGAAGAATGTGGACATGCCTATCGGGGCAGAAACAGACGCCCTCGGCTCTACACGCATGATGACATCACGTAGGAGTGTGTGCGAATGTACGAGTAAATAAAAACGAAGAATCAAATCTTTCTATGCTGCTGGCGCCTGATACTCCATGCGCCCACCCCCGTATTGGTACATAAATTACACGACATCCACCAAGCAGGCTTGCCAGGGCTACCTCTTGAAAAACTTCTTCTCGACTATGCGCAACGCGGTGTAAGACACCGCCGCAAAGGAAAAGGCAAGCTCGAACCCGATATCGCCGCCCAGCTCGCCGCCCGCGTGCTTTCCGATCGGGCCCGTGAACCACGTCTGCGACATGCCCAGCACGGCGCCCATGACGCCCATCAGGAAGGCGGCGACGGCCGCGAAGCCGGGCGGGAGCCGGGACGGGGTGTCGTAGTCCTCGATGTCGTAGCCGCGCAGGCCGCGGCGAAAGACGACGTGGTCGGTGATGCTGATCCCTTCGTAGATGGCGAGCCAGTAGGCGATGATGAGCATGAAGTTCTCCAGCCAGGCCTCGAAGCGGTCGTAGCCGGGGATGCTGATGGCGACGTAGACGATGGTGCCGGCGAAGACCCAGACGAAGCGCGGCACGCGCTGCGTCCGCTTGGAGAGGACCTGCAGGGACAGGGAGACGGAGTAGATGTTGGGGCAGTTGTTGGCGATGATGGAGAGGGCGAGGATGACGAGGCAGAACTGGCCGAAGCCGCCGAGGCGGGGCACGAGGACGGCGGCCAGCAGGCCACCGATTCCGGAGCGGGAGTAGGCGTCGCTGAAGGTGGGGTCCTGCACGCTGGCGGTCATGACCGCAGCACCGAGCAACTCTGTGAAGCACAAGGTGAAAAACTAGAGAGGGAGAAAGGAATTAGTATCGTTGAAACTTGAGAGAGAGGTTGATTGGGCAGTTTCTTACGAGGCCGGAGAAGGTGACGAGGAAAACGCGCAGGCGCGGGGTCGAGGCCGGGTAGTAACAGGTGTAATCGGCGCTGTAGGACGTCCAGCCGGTGGCGAAGCCGAAGACACTAGCGGCGAAGGAGAGGACGGAGCCGGCCTCGGAGGGGCCCGAGTTCAAGGGAAGCATGTTGTTGAACTTGCCCGAGTGGGCAAAGACACCGAGTACGATCAGGAAAATGACGGCGCAAGGGGCCCAGCTGAAGCGCTCGTAGGTGTGAACGATGCGGTAACCGAACGTGCAGATGATGAGCGTTGATATGGCAATGACAAGGATGCCGGCCCATCCCGGCATATCGTTGTTGACGGCGTGGAATAGCTGGGCGCCGACGATGACGTTCACGGATGACCAGCCGAGACATGCGAGGATGTTGAAGATGGCAACTGGCCGATTTGTTAGTGATTTCAAGCATAAGTGGGCGGTCGAAGGGCACCTACTCAACTTGACAGCGTAAAAGCCAAACCAATACCGGGAGAGGACCATCTGTCGCAGACCGAACTTGGGACCGAAAGTCGAGAAGAAGCAAACGGGCATGACGCCGAGGAAGTTGACGAAGACGATGGTCAGGGCGGTGTCGAGGAAGCCGAGGCCGAAAACGGGGATAGCAAGGACGCCAATGGCGAATGACGAGACGACCATGTTGGCCGAGCACCACTTTGCGAGGTTTAGGACGACGATTCACACATTCCAACAGCCAGGAGACTTACCAGCGTGGCAACCATGCTGAGGGAATCGTTGGATCGCTCATCCTCGGGGACTCTCTCGATGCCTCTCTGCTCCACACCCAACTTGCCTGCCAACCTCTGGAGCTTCGCGTAGGTGCTGGTGCCGGTCGCGAAGTCCTCCTGGTGGACGGCGCGATCATCTCCCACATATCCACGCGCCACGTCCTTCTTCTCCCCTCCGTTCGACTCGACGTCGCTCTTGGTCTCGAATATCGCCATCTCGCAAGTCTTGGCAAAGGTACCGTCTCGTCTTCTTTGGTCCTGGACGTGTTTGTACGAGATATCACCGATAGTTCATCGCTTTACGAAAGTCTGGCAGGGAATAGATGAGTAGTTGTATGGCAGCAGACGAGCCAATGGACGCAGGCAGATGCTCAGGGCACGGGTGACCTGTGGGAGGAAAGGTCGACGGAGACGAAGCACATGGTGGCGGCCCGGGCAGTGATATTCAATCGACGGAAAGTGGAGGAGCCCTTATCAGGGCCAGAGGCGCGCGAGTCCAAAGGGGGATCGCGGAGACGCCGTACCCAGAATTCCGGGCACACGATGGCAGATCTCGTTTTTCGCAGAGCACACAACAGCTCCTGACGCGAAACTGGTGGGGGAACATGGACCTCGGAGGGATCAAGATAAGAAGACGGCGGCATTGAAGAGCCATTGACACCCCACCGACGCGACCCTGGCGGCGGGGTCTGGTGTGGCTCGGAAGTAAGCCGGCACTTGGGAGGCGTTTGGGATAGGACGATGGGTTCACCAGAGGGGCGCTGGAGTTGAGCTAGAAAAGATGCAGCGGCGAATTCGGGTGTTTCGGGTTGCGTCTATCCAATTGGCGAACTTGGGACGATGAAAAAATTGGGCAAAAATGGAGGCAGTGAGGCGACTATTGCGGAATCTGGGCAGGCCATTGCTGGCGTCTTCTGTCGTGGTCTTCACCCATACCAACTCAACTATATGATTAACCGTATGCTGCTGGCTGACCCCCAAGAAACACCAAGTAAGGTAGCCAAGAGAAGGCCCCGGTAAGTAGGGCGAGGGGGTGAACTCGCGATGCGAGAGGCAAATGTGAAAGTGTACGTAAAGGAGCACTTTCTGCGATTCCACCTTATCTCTGGAGGATGGATCCCTGCGATGTAGATAGGGAATTGCGAGAGTTGCAATTGGTCGCGTGCGCGGCAGGGTTTCCGCAATGGAGACGAATCTGGTTGCCGCAGTGCCGAATGCATGGAAGAAGGAGATTGGTGATCATCGTTGCCCCCCCCCCCCCCCCCCCCCCCCATCCCATTGAGTGGAGGGACGGTGTAGGAGTCGATTTCGCCGAGCAGACTGCAGAAAGGTGTGAGAATGAGAGCTTGCTTCATCAATTGTCGGACGGCGCTGGTCGTGAACGGGGAAAGTCGACCATCACCGGCCATCTCATTCTCAGCCTCTTGGGAAGAGCTGCTCGGTGGGGTACCCACAGCTTCCAGGGTCAGGGTTCGCGACTGCAAAGCTTAGCCTTTCGGAGGAATGTGCTTACCTCAGCAGTCACACACTGAAAAGCGTAGGGGTGAGCCACATCGACACTCGTGGCGGTGCGTCACGGCGGGTCCTTCCGCAGGTCACACATGGAAGGAAGGGGTGTCTTGTCTCAGGGCAAGGTATTGATTAATTCCATGAGATGGAAGTCACCTCCATCACCACACCAATATCTCACTTCCTCCAACATTCCCCTGAGAGGCGTGCCGCATCCTGCTCATGACTTATCTCAGCGCCACCAACAGCCTCTCGGAAGAATTTAAAACAACGTTCAACTTCTATCGGTCGATGGCTTCCACTGATGCTCAAAACCCTCGCGACCACGCACCAGCAGAAACACCCAAATAGTGACATTTGACATGCCCATGCTGTCTTGTGGTTTCTTTTTTCCTTCCAAGGCGCACCCTCCCTAGGTCTTGCCGCAGATACAGGCCTCGAGTCCGAGATCTCACAGTGGGAGATTCCGTCGTTGGCGACTGACCGACCACCCGCAACATCGACCACCGGATCCTGCACTCAATAGCTGAATCTCGCCCGCCAGTGGCACGTCTGCATATTACACACGGATCACCGCATGATCGTTTGCGATGCTACGGAGCACGGCGGGAAGAACCAGCAGTGCTGGCGGTGCCCCTTCGACGAAGACCTTCGACAGGTCTTGGTTAATCTTGCCTGCCCGAGTCAAGTCTTGCTAGAGCTGCTGCCCCTCCGCTGAATTTGTCGCACACTATCACCCTCATCCTGAAACTCGGTCAACGCAAGGAGGTAAGACTCAATCTATCGTCTGATAGCACGATGCTCCCTCCAAACACTCGTGAGGACCAAAAGCAAATTGAGAGACAGCTCACCCGTCCGAGCTTTGCTTACTCACTCGCAACATTCGGTCCTTGCGCTGACGCCAGGTGCTATTGGACTGGCAATTGGCTTTCCCGCTCGGAGCAACGTTGCGGTGCTCTTACAAAGTACTCCGTACCATGCAAGACGTCGGACGACGCCGTTTGCGGTCGGCCTGCTGCATGGACTCGATTGCACTGACAAACAACGAAGAGGAGAGGTCAGACTCCACGCTGTCGACAAACACGAGCGGGAGAGTATTGATTCACCGCACTCGCGACTCGTGAGGTCCACGAGCCCGCCCGTCAAGACGCAATTTCGATAACGTACCTCGGCTGAAGCCACGGCTCATATTTGTTTTGGACATCGTCTGATGTCTAGCGCACCGAGTGCCCGCTGCACGGCAAAAGCAAAGAGACAAGCAGATAGATGCAGGGCTTCGTCCAGGCTTCGTCCAGAATGTTTCCTTTTCCATCGCATCGGCAGTACCATACCAGAGTAGGGCTGAGGGCTAGCTCCGATGCATCATGGTCGGGCGTGACTGTCGTTCCGATGGCCGTCCGGCGGGCTTCCAGGTTGCGACCCGGTCCCGCCTGTCCAGTTGCCTCCCTCTCAGCCACAGTTTCTATTCCTGTCTTACCATTTTACGACGCCTCAATCGCGCCTCTTTTCGTCGTCACGGTCTTCGTCTTCGCGGCCTCCGCTCCCCACATACACGCTATTCGGTCCCTGCCGAGTCCCGATTGAACCATCCATCTTTCCCTTCCACTGGGTCTCGGTGCAAGCGCATATTGTTTCCGCTTGGCTGAATCGTCACCCGCATCCCTCCTCACCCTGCGTCCTCGTAGTCCCGCGAGGGCAGATCATGTCCCGCAGAACGGGAGCACAGCACACCGTGCTTCCTCCCGCAAGTGCGAGGTCGACGGCGTACATCTGCAGCTGTCATGGAGCGTACGTCCGACTCCCACGCTGTCGTGTCTCAGTAACCAACTCATGTTGGATTTGGCGAGATAAGATATTCGTCGAGCCCATGATCCTCTCTTGAAGCTACACTCACACACGCGCACATCAGCTAGTGCCCCTCGTCCTCGTCCTCGTCCCTTGCTCTGGTCTATCGTTTCCCTCCGGAACCCTTCGCATCTGTTGTTTCCGACCGCGGTCAGTCTGACCCCGGCTAGTCGATCGCCACGCCAGAGCGGGAGATGGGCCGTGACCAAATGTCTCCGTCGTACCCATGAGCCATGGGAGGGGCAATCAAGCTACGAGGTGTGGCGCGGACCAACGCCGTCACCCATGGTTCCCGTCGGGCTTCCTATTAGAGCGTTGCTGATGTGCATTTGTTGTTTGCCTGTATTAAAGACCCCAGCCCTCCCACCTCGCTCTCTCATTCGGGTCGTTCCATCCAACGTCGCATTCCACCAGGTGTCTGGTAAGTTCGGTCTTGAACATACAAGAGAGACTCTTGGCCCATTCCCGTCGCCTCTTCCACTCGCTTTCGTCCTTCTGTCTCTCGCCTCTCGTTGTCTGCCGTTATCTACCCGCCCACCAAGCATTCCTCGACAGCCGCCGTTGACTGCCAAACTCGGACTATCTGCACGTTTCTGCTCGCCCGCAATCCACCCGACCACCGATATCAAGACCTACGTCCTATTCCAACACCAGCAAACATGAAGCTGTACGCCGTGATTTCCGCGGTTGCCACCGTCTTCTCCCTCGGCGCCGTCGTCCAGGCCAGGCCGCTTCCCTGCCCAGATGTTTGTCTCCCGCCACCATCTCACATGGACCCATTCAGGCGCTAACTTGTCAAACAGCTGAAGCGCGATGCCATTCTCAACGGCCAGGCCAGCCCCGAGATCTGCTGCTCGTACGGCACGTGCAAGGGCGACGTCCAGATCCTCAGCGGTTAAGGGCCATGGGCCTCGGTCTCCTCAATGACTGGCGTCGGCGTTGTCGTCACCAAGGTACTCAATGACGAGACGAGCGTGGTCCTTCCACAAATCATCTACCGGCCACATCTCCGGAACACACCAACACACCACACACAACAACTGCATTATTCGGCGTTCAAGGGGGGGAATCATCATGAACAGGACGGTGTTTGGGCGTAACGACAAGGCGTTTGACCCGGATTCCGAAATCTTTTCTCTTTTTCTTTTGTAGAATGCCGATTTTTGCATTCGCGACTCGGTGGGATTGGACGGGCGAAAGTACTGCGGTCAGCGGCCAAGCGCGCACGATTCGGCATCTTCTCATCACAGATCCGGGGTTCATCTTTTTTTTATTCTCCCTCTCCGTCTCACTCGGTCTTATTATTTCCAACGGACGAATGAAAAGACTTGAAGCGGAGTTCCGCGCCCGACATAATACGGCACAGCGAAGCAGAGTAAGATGAGCAAGCACACCGTTTGTGGTTGGTGTTGGTGCGCGTGGGGTATTTTCCCTTCCCTTCTCTTGCATAAGACGGGCAACAGCACCGGAGGATGAGGCACAGGAAGGGGAAAAGGTACGACGAGGGGGATACTCTTTCTGACTGGGCGCATCGGGCGACTCGTTTGAAATTTGATGATTACATACCGAGATGAGCACGGGCTGGGCGAAAAAAAAACAGAGAACAAGAACAAATAAAAATGAGAATTTCCGCGGTGTCCTCACCACCACCACCACCACCACTAGACTGAAGAAGACGTGAGATGATGCAAGACGAACTTTCACATGTGCACAACTCGTCCCCGTTTACACGAGATGCGGTAGCGACGCCGATTATACGACGATATCCATCAACTGGGACTAGGTAACGCTTCGTTCGGTTGGAATTCTCGGGGACTTTGGGGGTCGCCCACGCGTTCGTCGATTGGTCGACTTCTCGTATCCAGACACCGCTTCCGATCGTGAAAAAGATAAGCGTCCCGCCTCTTTTTCTTCCCAGAAGCCCGGGCCCCCCGGCCCCGCACGCTCGTGTAGCGTCTGGTGAGTCTTCTCACACGGTTGGACGCCACCATCCCGGACATCGTGAAGCCCTCGTGGTGGGGCGTCCAGCGTTCGGTCATGTGGCCCCCGCGGGCGACCGCCTACCCCCCCGGTCAAGAACTCACGAGCTCGTACCCGCGAGCAAAGTCGCGCTGCTGATGACAAAACCATACGAGCCCTGCGGAGGCCTTAGTGAGCGACTCAAAAAACCTCACGATGCCTTCATGGTCACAAGGTTGGGGTTGTTGAACTCACGGCGACGTTGCGCCTGCAGACCTCGGGCGCCCCCGGAGTCAGCGTCGCGCAGCAGTCCTCGATCATGACGCAGTCCCAGCCGCCGTTGTACGCGTCCGTGAGCGTGCTGAGGACGCACTGGTCCGTGTTGACGCCGGCGAAGAGCAGCGTCCTCCGCTTCTTGCCGTCCCCGCCGGTCCCGGTCCCGTCCCCGTCCCCGTCTAGATGCTTCCGCAGCGGCTGCTCTCGGCTCCACATGCCGGACATCCTGTTCTTGTCGCAGTGCACGTCCCCGGGGCCGGCGCACCGTTTCAGCGGCTCGTAGATGTCGGCGTTCCAGCTCCCGGCCACGAGGCAGCGCCCCTTGCCGTCGCCGAGATCCGCCCCGAGCCCCAGGCGGACGACCTTGTCGTCGGTTGTCGTTCCGTGGATGAGGGATCGAGAGAAGCCGCGCTGGACGCTGGCCGGCATCCCCACGAGGTCGTCGTCGGTCAGACCCCAATTTAGCCAAATTACCTGCATTTTATTTCGGCATCAACGAAACCATGCTCGGTTCAACGTTACACCCCCCTTTTCTTTCTGCAGCTGGCAGATCTCGCCCCCCATCGGTCTCACCCCCGAAGGCACGGCCGGCAAGGCCTGCCGGGCGATGGCCCGGTCTCCGACTGGCGGGATGGAAAATGACGAGGGCCGTACCTGGACGCCTAATTCGCGGCATTTCTCGATGACCCTCCTGGTCGGCTCCACCGCGGCCAGTCCGGCGGGATGGTCGCGGCAGCTCGGGTGTAGGAAGAAGTTCTGCATGTCGACAATCACGAGCGCCGTACTGTGGGGTGCCACCGAAATGAAAGTCTCCGTGGGCCCCTGGGAGGTGCCGACCGTTAGGGCCGGAGTCCGGCCCCGGGTGAGATCGTAGGTTCGCGATGATTTGTCGTAGTACCACTCGTCGCCCGGCGGGCCGAAAGTCAGGTCTCGGCGCATAACTAGTGACGACGAGGTTAGGACAGATGGGAGGCGGTGCGTTCCGACCTTTTTCCTCGGATATTCTAGCCCCGACTGCGGGTATAGGCTGGTCCTTTCCCCGACTGCGGGTACGGTTCAGTGGTCGTCGGTGCGGTCGATTGGACGTTGATTCCTAGGTAACTTCCGTATGTACGCGAGGTGGAAGAAGGAAGTCGCAAATCATTCATGCAACAAGCAGAGGTAGGTAGTCAGTCAGTGGGCTGGAAATTGCGCAAGACGGCAATGTTGCAAGCGCTTCTGTGTCGGACAATAAGCCCATGGTCACGCCCGGCTGCTGTGCCGCTATTACCCTCCCTCAGAACCTCCTTCAGAACCTGTTATGTACGTACGCTGTTGTAGTAGAGCGGACGTCGGTGCGGATACCGCCCGATCCCGAGATGAGAAACAGACCGAGTATCATAACTCGGACGCATGCTGCAGCAAATTTTCAAGCAGCAATTAGACTCGCATATTGTCACCGTCCGTTCCTCGTGCGCTTGTTGGCGGAATAGACTCCTCCCCCCCAACAGTTACTACTTTTGTCAGTAGTCTGTTAGTGAGGTGCCTGGCCCTGAAGGTAGTGTAGGGTAGGGTAGGGTAGGTGTAGGTGTAGGGGTGCCGTGGGCCAAGGGGATCTCATTCTCGCGTCGGGCACCGTCGCGATTCGTGGAGCGACTCAACGATTTGACAACGAACAACGTATTATGTCGATGCGACGAACCAGAATCAGATGCCCAACAACCAAAGGCCCGGCCCCTGGTTTGAATGTGTACCACGTGAACGCACGAGAAAAATCCCCGCGGGACCGGTGGCCAGCCCGATGCCCCTCCCGGCGCGCCTAGACCTGCGAAAAGCGCGAGCTGGCGCCTCTTGGAGGTCGTCTCTTGTCGCGGGGGGCGGTCGTTGTCGGGTACTAATAATCATCGTGATTGGAGCGGGAAGTCGCAAAGGGGATAAATCGGTCTTACAGCGACCGAACGATTCCCACATTGCGGCAGCACCCCACCCCCTGCCAACAAGCTTCGACCCTGCGTGACGTTGCGACGTGGGGAACTGGGGTTAACAATTCGCCTCGACCCCTCGACCGAGGAGGGGCTGCTGCATTGAAACATCGAGCCGCCGGGAGAAGCTCCTGGTTGCCGGTCGACCAAGACGCGAAGGAGGAATAGGATAAAAAAAAAAAAAAAAAAAAAAAGAGGTCCTACGAGCTTTAGCTTTGGAAAGGGGGTATATAGCCATACGCCGTCCAGACCACGTCCGAGATCCCAAGTCCCGTTCCGCCCTGCTCTGCTCTGTCTTCACTCTCTTCTTCTCTCCCCCTCCTTCTCGTCTTCGCCGTCGATCACCTCGTCTCGTGCCCACGTCTCGTACCCCGCTATCGTTTCCTGTGGCAAACATCTTTCGAGGATTCCGGAGCCCTACCAAACCACACACGCACACTCTTCGCAGGAAAAACACCTTCAGAATGTCTCCCTCCGCTGTTGAGCCCGCCGCCTCCGTTGGCACCGTGAAGGTGTCCAAGGCCAACATTGGTGTCTTCACCAACCCTGCACACGACCTGTGGATCAACGAGGCCGAGCCCACGCTGGAGGCTGCTCAGTCCGGAGAGGGACTGCAGCACGGCGAGGTTACCGTGGCCGTCCGGAGCACCGGAATTTGCGGGTGAGCATTGTCCTGGCGGGCGGGAGCTGGATTCGGCGATGCGAGGCGAGGCGTAACTGACAAGGCGACACAGGTCCGACGTTCACTTCTGGAAGCACGGATGCATCGGCCCCATGATTGTCGACGGCGACCACATTCTCGGCCACGAGTCCGCCGGCGAGATTCTCGCCGTCCACCCCAGCGTCACCCACCTCAAGGTCGGCGACCGCGTCGCCATCGAGCCTAACGTCATCTGCAACGCCTGCGAGCCCTGCTTGACCGGTCGTTACAACGGTTGCGAGCAGGTCCAGTTCCTGTCCACCCCTCCCGTCGCCGGTCTCCTGCGCCGATACGTCAACCACCCCGCCGTGTGGTGCCACAAGATTGGTAACATGTCCTACGAGGACGGTGCGATGCTGGAGCCCCTGAGTGTTGCCCTCGCTGGCATGCAGCGTGCCGGCGTGCGCCTCGGCGACCCGGTCCTCGTCTGCGGTGCCGGTCCCATCGGCCTGATCACCCTCCTCTGCGCCAAGGCTGCCGGTGCCTGCCCGCTCGTCATCACCGACATCGACGACGGACGTCTGGCTTTTGCCAAGGAGCTGGTCCCCTCCGTCATCACCCACAAGGTCGGCCGCGGCACCGCCGAGGAGGAGGCCAAGCGCATTGTCGAGTCTTTCGGAGGCATCGAGCCTGCCGTCGCCATGGAGTGCACTGGTGTCGAGAGCAGCATCGCCTCCGCCATCTGGGCCTGCAAGTTTGGCGGAAAGGTCTTCATCATCGGTGTCGGACGCAACGAGATCAACATCCCCTTCATGCGCGCCAGCGTCCGCGAGGTTGACATCCAGCTGCAATACCGCTACTGCAACACCTGGCCCCGTGCCATCCGTCTGGTGGAGAGCGGAGTCATCGACCTGAGCAGGCTGGTTACGCACAAGTTCAAGCTGGAGGACGCCCTCGATGCCTTCGAGACGGCTAGAGACCCCAAGACGGGCGCCATCAAGGTCCAGATCCAGAGCTTGGACTAAATAATGAGTACGGCATGATTGGTGTTTTGGGCATAACAGGGCGGTGTCGGCGATTTGGTGTCACGGATGGTCATTTGATATATTTATAGAGACAGCTTCCCAATGAATTTGCATGTCAAAACAGTCGACCTGTCCTGGTGATGAAAGAGGTGATGCTAGCTGATGGTCGTGCGGAGTGGTGATGTTCGGTGTGCAGGCGACGTTGCGAGTTGGGCGGAGTTGTCCCCGGAAGCCTTCATGAAGGGGAGGAAATGGACAGCATGAGTCTCTAGAGAGCTAGTACTTACACTGTAAGTATCGACGTATCGTGGTCTCCCCAGGCACGCTTCCACTGAACAAGAGCTCCACATATCAAACACTCTCGAATTTTGATTGGCTGGTTTCAAGAGCGGCATTGCCCGTTGGACCGGCCGGTCGCGCCTGCGTTTCCCTCTGTGTGTGCAGCTACGGAAGGTTCACTACAGGGGACACCTGCCTGAGTGACCTGGGTGACAGGTACCTAGCGTAATTGGATTTTTTGGCCAGCACGCACGGGCCATTCGTCCGGCTCGCAACAACAGCACAAGCGAGATCTTCCGAGTCGTAAGGCAGAGACTGGCAGGGCGCCAGAAAGAGCTCTTTTTTTTCCTCACGCATAACCACCACCACCAACCACTCGCTCCCTTCCCATCAATTGGCCGCCAACGAAGCTCCCCCTTCGCCCACGGAGCCGTTCAATTCGACCCAGTCCGATCCGAGATTCCAGAAACACCGGTTCTTTTCTCCTCGCTCCAGCCCAAAATGTCTGCCGCCCTCGCCCGACCGCTGATGCGGACCACCGCCGCCCGCACCCTCCCTTCGCGCATCGCCGCCCGCTGCGAGTCCACGACGACCAAGAAGGCCGCCGACTCTGCGAAGGACGCCGCTGCTAAGGCCAGCGAATACTCCGCCAAGGCCGCTCAGGGTCTGAGCCGCGCCGCCAGCGCTGCTGGCCCTGCCATCTCCGGTGCCGTCAGTGCCCTCAGCAAGGCCGGCGGCCGCACCGGCAAGGTTATCAACTTCATCGAGAGTACGTGAGATACCGGAACGCGAAACCGACAGAGCCTGTCTGTTTGGTGATGTGTCTTTCCAATGGTGCCGAGGCTCTTCAGTTGCTGACGCAATCGCGAATTATAGAGCAGGTCCCCTGGGTTGTCTACTACTCCCGCGTCGGCCTTGAGCTTTCCAAGATTGTCTTCCACGGCCAGAAGATGGCTCCTCCGTAAGCTATTGATCTCTCATCGACGTCATGTCCGTCTTCACCGGCAACTAACCGCAGACTGCAGCCCCGTCTCTACCTTCCAGACCTACTTCCAGACTGCCCTGAACTCCGTCAAGAACCCCAGCAGCCTCCTGAGCTCCGCTTCTGCTGCCTCGTCTGCTGCCAAGTCGTCCAACGTTGCCTCGCGCGTCAACACCGCCACTCTGACCGCCGGTGCCGTTGTCGCTGCCGAGTGCCTCGGTTTCTTCACCGTCGGCGAGATGATCGGCCGCTTCAAGATCGTCGGCTACCACGGCGAGACCCACGCCGCCCACCACTAGACGAAGGAAATCTCATCGAACTCGACATGCCCTGTTCTCGAGACTGGCGGGAACGCGGCTGGAAGAGATGTGTTTCTTTGAATTAATTCCAACTGCATCTAAAGAAGAGAGCGGAGATTGGTGGCCATCGGAATAGAGACACCGGGCTTAGGGGGGTGTTATGGAAACCAAACAACGACATGAATACTCGATGACCTGTAGCTCAGAGGTTCATGTACCCGACTGCCATCACGCGCCCTGACGAGGGAGCGCGGCGGGTTCGGAAACGCGGCAACGAGATAGGGGCACGTGGGATGTTGAATCCGGTCCCTCGACATTTGAAACAGGCACCTTATCATTTTCCTTATGTAGACTCTGTACATCACATGTCAAACGCAGCCATCCAAGCTGCGCAACCTGCCTCCTGCAGGTAAATACCTGGAAATCTTTAAACGAGCGTCTTTATTGCTTGGTAGCTGAGATGCGTGCTCCGAGTATCTCCCTGAGGTGCGTGGTTTGTGAGGGTCTTGGACATCCTCCCTGAGGGACGACCGATACTTTCGGTGATAGTCTCGTGGTAAAATGTGCTGGACTTGCTCCGGATAGCCATAGATTAATGATGTCGTCAAGCATGGCTTCGAAGCAGAGCAAACTGGGTTACTTCCGAAACGCCACGGACAGGAGGCGATGTAGTTGTCGACTCGTACAACTTGCGTTGATTGGTATTGATATCCTGCTCGTGATCGTTTCTTAATACCTCTGCCGGGCATACCTTACCAGGAGATGGAAACAACTGCGTCATCCGCAGCATCCCGTCATGATAAGTCTCACTTCGTTGACTGCAACATCTCGCCGTCGTTTTCTTGTTGATCATGACTGAAGTCAAGATTTGCAAAATGGCCGGCAACTCGACTCGAGGAAGGCGGATATGCTGCTCGCTCCCTAACTCATTGACACAAACCACTGGTCAACCAAACGTGTCTATTCAACAGAACCCGCTTCGTTCAGGTTGTAGCGAGTTCTCGCATGTTGCAGAGGCTCATTACTCGCCCTCCCCGGGAAGCTATCTCTTTACGTGAGACTTTGTTATCTTTCATCTTCTTGACTACATGAAGCAGTCTGGGGAAAGAAGAAGAGCCTCCGTCGCGTAATCACTTCATGCAGACGCAACGCGAGCCCCCTTTGCCCCTTAGCTGGAGATCTACCGTCGTTTTGAAACGATTGAACTCAACCATGAAACATTGGCAGAGGCCAGGCAAAGTCATCTGCGTTGCTTTTTGACTCCGTAACAAAGCTTAAGGTTCATACGAGAATCTCGAGGCTTTTCGGAGGGTTGAGGTGAGCTCAGTCCAGCGTTGTCGTGTAAGAAACACGTTGCCATGCCACCCACCATGGAGAGGAGGCATGGTGAAG
The DNA here is from genome assembly GCA_030770045.1 of Colletotrichum brevisporum. Classification (NCBI taxonomy): domain Eukaryota; kingdom Fungi; phylum Ascomycota; class Sordariomycetes; order Glomerellales; family Glomerellaceae; genus Colletotrichum; species Colletotrichum brevisporum. Next base: position 1,778,562 of record JAUGSI010000002.1, read on the forward strand.
ATGATTTACCGGCACTGATGCAGCAGCATTCGGCATGTGGAAAGGTTTAACTGTGATACGAGAAGAGTCGAAGAAAACCTCCAGAGTAAACACAACAGCTCTTTGCTTCTAACAAGCGTTCCAACCCGCACTGTATGCGGCTGGCTTCGACCACCCACTTCTCACTTCACAGTGTGCGGTCAACGGTCTTTGATTCGGCCCAGAGCGCTGTTGCCACCGGATCTCTCGCCCCTGGACTTCCCGGGGAAGTTGACGTTCTAGGTACCATCTGGCTTTTAGACCCTCTCGAGATATCTCTCAAAAGGATGGTCGAATGACGAGAGCATGGGCGTGGCTGATATCGGATATAGGGTACGCGAGAAAGGCCCACGTCCACGAGCACGTCGTCATCACTAGACAGATGCATGTTTAATCTCGGCTCTCTAAGCACACAACACGAATACGAATATCATCTTCTCGCGTCCTGGCTCTTCCCAATTTCGAGAACCCATTCATGACCGGAGGTATGCAGTCCGCAGGGCTGAGATGTGACAGCAAAGGCAAAAGGGGTGGAAAGAAGGGAGGGTGGAGGAAGAAGCCTATCCTCTGGGCCCTGCTGGACAGCGCATCAATAGAGAGATAGCAAGCAAGATGATCCTTCGGGCCCTGGGACTCCCTCGAAAGAAACCTCGTGCGTTACACAGATCCCCCCAAGCCCCCTGAACCTGGCGCCATCCGCGTACCTGGTCATCGGTGTCCCGGCGGGATCGTCAGGTTCTCTCGCCCCCCTCACCCCCTTTCCCCAAAGGGAATCAACAACGACATCCTTGGTTGATTGGTCAGCTTAGTGTACCCGGTGCCCGCACCCTTCTCTCTCTTCTTCCCACGGAAAAGTCTGGTCGAGCCATATTGCGGTCAGTTGGAACGCCACAGCACCAACGGTGTGGGATCCAACGAGCCAACGGTCGTCGATCCAGACCCTCCGAGCCCCCCTTCCACCCACCCTTCACTTACGTCCGTAAGGAAAAGAGTGTATAATTCACCGTGCCGCGCCGCACGCCCGCTGCCGGAACGTCAAAAGACGTCTCGTCTCGGAGGGGAATATGCCCCCCCGTTAGGCCCCTCCCCCGACGTCCCACCTCCCAGCACCGCGCTCTTGACGACATCCCCATGTCCCCGCACCGAAACGGAAGTGCGTACTCGTCCCCGCCGTCTCCCGGAACCCACCAACAACATAACAAACAGGGGAACGAGTGTGTGCCTCGATCGGGAAAAGGAGGTGGCTGCTTTGTTGCTGTCCATGTCTCTCATTATAGTACCAAAGTCCCCAAACGAACCAACAACATGGGACAGATATGGAACCAACAGACGAGGCATGTAAGACGCTGCCAAGCCTTTGATGGCCTCCACGATGTCGAGAGCCGGGTTAGCCTAAGCGACGAGCCCAAGATTCTGTCGATTTTGATAAGCCATCTGCAAGAAAAAGACCTTAATAAGCACCTCTAAGGAGTGAGAAAGATCCAAGCTTTGCAAACATCACCCACCTTGCCCGCCTGCCCCTTGCCCCAGAACTCCGGCTCCGGGGGGCCGGTCAGCCAGGAGGATCGCGGTGCCCACCCCTTACCCAGTCCGTGTCAAGGGTGCTTACCAACCCGGCGGGATAACGTCGTCAACCACCGCCGGTGGAAGCAAACAATGCTGCATATGCACTTTGGTATACATACCAGTCACGGACATGCAGGCGGCGTATAGACTCGGGCCAGGGGAGGGTGACGAGGCACTGTTCGGAAGGAGAAAGGTTCTGGTCAGCAAGGCAGACTGTACACGTCTTAGTAGGCTTGTAAGAGAAAGGGGAAACGTGGGTGAGGCTCCTCGGGATGTTCTAGTTTCCCGGGATGAGTTTTCAGCAACCCAAGAAACATGTTCACGTGCTATCAGGCTTCGCCATAGCCGAGACCATAGCTTTCGTGTAAGTCGTCAAATGTGCCGGGGAGTATCGTGGTAGAGCGGGCGTCCTCGGTGGAACATCGTCTTGTCTTGCCCATTCGCATCGTTGTCGTTAATCTTTCATTTTGTTTCCACGCTTCGAGAACGACTGTGTGATGGCGGCGCAACGAAATTGAATCACTCCATCCAGTCATGACGATCGTCCGTCCAGCTCGTGATAGGTAGGAGCTTAGACAGTACTGAAACTTCACCTCCAGCGTCGTACCAAGATGACCAACACGAAAGCCGCGGGGTGGATTGGGACTTTGTCTCCGCACCAGAATACTTCTCCAAAGCATCCTGCAATATTCGTCTATATTCGTCTGCGTATTCCAACGCCGTTGAACGACCGACGAGGGAGGTTGACGCTGGCGTTGGCGTTGTGGGCTGTTGCATATGCAATGTACGTGCCTCACGCTAGTCATACCAAATGCCTTGATTTGTTTGGGGCAACCAACTCGTCTCAGTCCGGGTCGTCTTTTTTCGTCTTCTTAACCGGCCCAGTAGAGGCGGGTTCCATCTCCCCGGGACTGGGCATGCGCCGGCCGAGGGAGTGTAGGCACACGGGAAGGGAACGGGCGAATGAAGGGAAGGGAGGGCCATGACGATGGCGATGGTGGGTGGAAAAGACGGGAAAGTGTTTGGCCAAGGAAACCGGAGAGGAAAGAATTGTCAGGATGGCGCATGTTTTTGCCAACTCACCAACGGGATACCAGGGTCATCATACTGGCTTCGGGGAGACGGGGTTGTGGTCCGCTCGGTGTAAGGGTTTCCTGTGTCAGCCTCATGGGAATGAATGCCTCACGGAACACTGCCAACGCCAAAACTGCAAGGCAGAGAGGGGTCAAGGATGCCTTGAACGACAAATAGGATTAGAAAAAATAAGAAAGAAGGAGAAAAAGAAAACGGCAATGGAGGCCTCGGGTCTGGAGGCGTACGCAGCAGGCGTCGGAGGCACGGTCAAGCGCATATTCCCATCCATCTACGGGAACAGATACAGACGCTGCATCGTAGGCTTGCGGAAGGAGCCAAAGGCATGAGACAAGCACCGGGGCAGAGCTTCTCTGACCGCACCTGGGAGGGAAGACATCGCACTTGCGCCCCGACGAATCCCAGTCGTCGCCGATGAGCCTTGCCGCGATCCTCGACACATCTTCCACTGCGTCGTTGATCATGATGATCTATTCTCTTCGACCGCAGGTCCAGCGTGTGCAAGCCGGCCGTTGCCCGGCATGATTGGGTATGCGGCGTGTGAAAGCAGTCCCATGGTGTTAGATGCATGGGCGTTGGAGGTGCGCCAACAACGAACCGGCGATGGAACCAACATAATCGGAAGCGGAGGGAAAGACATGGCCAGACCGGCGGGGGCGGGAGAATGGAAACCGCATATCGAGGGTGATGCTGATGCGGGTGAGTAGGCTATGCGGGAATAATGTCTTCCTGCAGCGTGATGTGGAGTTGGTCGAGTTGGCAACGCAAGCAGAGCAGAGAAAGCCGCACACAGTCGCATTTCATACCTATTACATACCTACATACCTTGGGCAGTTGCTTAGGTACGCTGCGGCTGCCGAGTCGCAGGCTCACCGACCCTTCTTAATCGGGATCCAGTTTGCTGCCCCAAGACCTCACATCAATGACGGCAGCTGTTCCCCGACCCGCAACCTGGGGATGCTACCCAGCCTCCCCCGGTGCATGTGCCCGGTCGGATTCGAGTTGCTGCTGCTGGTGCTCCTGCCTTGCCCAAGATGGGAAGGATTGATTTGACATCATTCTCCGTGGGTTGATCTCGGGCACTCGTGCTGGGCGGGGGTGTCCAAATGCATCGCATCGTACGGTCTCTTGCGTAGGTCTCGAGCGGCCCTCGCTCGCGACCGCGATTCGGGACACTATACTCCGACTTTACTTACACAATTAGGATTAGGAAGGGAACAACAAACAGCGGCCGCAATCTTGAGCCTTCATCCCATGGACTCGAATGCTCGCCAAGTCCCGATAATGCTCGGGCAAGAAGGAACATGCCATTTCCCCATGCCGGATGATTGCTACCCAAGGCAAAATGACCACCACCGCCACCACCAGCTCCTCTGCCGGTCCTACGTGGCCACACCGCATGCATGCACAGAAACATCAAACGCCTCGGGCAAACTCCCCTCTATGCCGTCGAAGGAAAAGAAAAGAGGGCAGAAGCGGGACAGAAAAAGTCTTGAAGGCATGGATGGCACCGCCAAAATCACACTAGACCTTACGTGATGAACCTATTCTTCCTTGCCTGGGTAGAATGTAACCAAAAAGAGATTGAATTATAAAAGCTCAATACTAGGCAAGAATCCCATGTATGCAGAGCAATGTGGTGCCAAACAGGTTCCTCATCAACACACTTGCTACTTATGGCGAGCGTGTGTATCTTGTGTTAGGAATCGGTCTAAATAATTCCGAGTATAAAACTGCGAAAAGGTCAAATGACCCGAGACATAACAGGTGGTGACGACCAGAAAAGCCGTGGTACAACTTCCTCTCAAAAAGGGCTCCACAAATGCTTTGCAATTGCCGATGCATACATCTGAGTCGAAATCGGTGGGCTGGTTTTCCTGTCGTGTTCGCCAATATCGGGCCGAGTTGCGCCTGTGGGTGTTGGCCGGATCCAGATCGAGAGGGATAGACGAGTTGGGCCACGGGTGTGCCAAATCGACTAGATCGCAGATAGGCCGACGGCACAAGGGTCGGGATAATCATAATATCTGTGGCACATGGGTCTCGACTGGGGCGGTCGTGAGCTGCGAAAACAGTCCTTTTCCGCGCCTGGTAAACGGCAAGGCACTGACTGCCCCGGCCAAGGCGTTAAATCAAGACGCTGCTGGTTTGCGCCCCAAGTGTAGGGGCCCGAAAGGTTTAGAGTAACGGCGTGAAGCCGAGAAGTTGAACGTAGTATGCACAGGAATGAGTTCGCTATAGGAGTCCTATTGGGAGGCGCCGCTTCGCGAGAGACTCGACGTGGCAAGCGGCACGCGTCCCGTTTTCGGGTCGTGGTAGGTTTGCGGCGGGAGGGTGACGACAGGAGAGTCGTTCGGGGGACCGACCGCCTTCGTAGCCGTGAGGTCCCTTGTCTGTGGAGCAACGAGATGGTTGGGACCGCCGGCAGTATGGTGTCCTCAATTTGAAATCATTGGCCGGGCTTCTTTGCTGTCCAGACAAACCTGCGCTCAGCAATTAGTATCGACACAAGTGGTAACGTTGTCGCGGCTTCCGCAACGGCAATCTGCATGTGCGGAGACTCACATTCGGCAGTAGGCGCGATGGCGTAGGCTGCAAAGCTCCCTCTTGACATCGTCGAGCAGCGCATCCACGTCGGACTTCTTCCAGCCTTCTACTCGGGTGAACGGTGCCATCGACAGAGCCTCCAATCCATGGGTCAGGCCGACGTTGAACCAGGTGCCCAGCTCTCGTTCTCGTGTACTTTCACCCCATGGGTTGACCGGCAGCCTGATCACATCCTCGGTGATGTCCACGAAACCAGCAGCTCGGAGCTCTGCCCCTGCATCAAAGATGTCTACCGGCTGTCCGCATCTCCGCATTGCGTCTCCGAAAATCCTACTCCAGTAGACGAGGGCAGATTCCGACAGTTGCGCGTTGTCGTCACTCCGAGGAACCCACTCGATTTCCACGTGCTCGATAGAACCGCCGGGCTTCATGTGCCTGAAGCTTTTTCTGTACAGTTCCGGCCAATCTCGTATGGCGCCGAGCATCATCTGGATGTGAACTAAGTCAAAACGGTGTTCTTCCACTGGCCATGGCGCCTCGACATCGGTGTATCCCTTAAAATCAACAGTTGCCGGAATTCTGGAGTTATAATTAGCAAAGGGCTAAAAAGGCTCAAATGGCACATAAGACGTACGAGGCAGGCTGGATATAAGCTAGGTCGAGCCCGATGATCTGTTTGGGAGCGGATGCTAGATCTGGAGGATTGGTCAAGCGCCGAAAAAGCTCGCTGTGAAGTGTGTTAGCCGGCCTGTGTCTCTTCAGCAGTAGAGTCAATGTCGTACTCAGCAACTTCGATCGCCCAAATGCCAGTGCCAGTTCCGACATCGAGAACCTGGGCGGTTGGGCTAAGACGTCCATTGAACAGCCTCTGTTCTCGCGCGATGTTGATTAGCGCATGGAAGATGTCAAGTCTTTCCTTTTCGCTCTGTGTCAACGTCGTTAGCCAATAGTTCTCTCCGTAAAACGCAGGAGAATTGCATACTTCATCGACAGGAAATAGGTATCGCCCTCCTCGGAGCCCACAGTACGTGCGGCCGTTTTGTTGATAGTCGGGTCCGTCGCCCCCACTGCAACGACAATCATTAGAACTCATTATTCGTGGTTGGCGTGCCCCATGTAACCCTCACATACCTGATTTGAGCCATGGCTATCAGACGAATGGGGCCGTTTGTAGCGGTAGTGGCGAGTCAGCCTTGGCTGAATTTGGTCCCAGGCGAATATGATGTCGGCCAGGCTGATTTAGCGAATAGCGAGTTCCTGGGTGACGGCACTGCGGTGAAGACGTCACGTCGCAGAGGCAGCAGGAAGCGCCGCAAGCTACCTGGGCGGGAAAAACTGCAGACCCACGAGACGTAGGCGGTAACGCTAGAGCTTCACAGGTCAGCGCAGGTACGTGGTTGAGTTGTGTCATGGGGGGGAACGCAACGAAGAGCTGAGATATGATGTGACGCTGACAACTCTGAAACGTGAAGAAAAGGGATTTGGTCTGAAGAAGTGGGAACGAGACAGCAGGCAATTTAAAGTGTGCGTGCAGGTGAGTCCTAGGGAAACCAAACGAGATGATGGTCGCAGTGCAGTGTAATGCACCACGGCGGCTGCAAGTCGATGGAAGCACACGCACGCACACAGAAAGCAGAGCCGGGCTGAAGGTCATTCAGGGAATCTGGTCGCCAAACGACGGGCTTTTTATGGGGAACCTGGCCCATGCGAGGGCTGATTCGATCGAGGGTGTCCCAAGAGACTGTGATTGACACACAGAGAGAGAGGGAGAAAGAGAGAGAGAGACGGAGGGAGCAACCCACGGCAGGTGTAACATCCAACGACGGGAAAAGGGGGGTCAAGGAGGCTGTGAGCGAGTGGTTCGTGCCTCGAAAAATCAAGGTAGCTAGCTCTAGATCGGGATCTGGTGTTTTCCAAGCATCGGTACGCTGGCACCGGCCCTCTCACTCACACAGACATCCCCGAGACCAGCACATCCGTGTTGGTCAACAGCAAGACCACGACCATGACCACGGCCACGAACAGCCTGGCAACACACATGAACCAGGCGGGCCGCATCTCGCACTTGCGCTCGTCTCGTCCTTCGGGCCAACGAATATGAACATACCCACGTCCACGTTCACGTCCACACACGCACGCATGCAGGCGAGAAGGCGCGCGCGTGTACACACATTCACACAACCCGACAGCTTCATTGTGTCTTGTCGGCAAGGTTGCTCTGGCAGAATATGGCAACATGGCCCAGCCAACGAGTCGGCTGAAGACGATGCGGCCAGGGGAAAGGCAATGGAAAGCAGACGAGACGGATTTTCCCTCTCCAAAGGGGGTAAAGAGGGTGATGTGAGCATGGCATGGGTCGACGTGCAGGAACTTAGGGCAGAGAAGAGGGCCGGCTACTGGGCCTTGACAGCGTACCAGTACATGTACCTGCATGCGAAGGGTCGCAGCAACGGCCAACGAGAGGGCGGAAAAGGAGCGGCGGAAGAATGATGCAGCATGCACCCTAATGCGCCCTGCTCGTCTCGATCAGGCCGAGGTTTGTGGTGCAAGAGGCAAGACGTAAAGAAAGCATTCCACTTGACGTACCTTATTTGTCAGGGCAGGCGGCGGAACGTTTCTTCGGCCAGCCAGGACGCCGAGGACGAGTTTGGGGGCGTACGGGCAGTTGGAGATGTCGTACAAACGGGTCCGATGCTGCGGTGCGGTAGTCGGCCACTTTCTCGCCGTGTGCAGACTGCGTCGAAGCGATAGGTTGCGAAACGATGGGCGACGTCGCAGAAGGCGAGAGCCGTTGGTTGGGTCGCGCTGCTGGGTTGGGGTTGGAGTTTCAAAGCCGATTCTCGAACGAACAGCTTGGCGCAGCTGTGTTAGACGAGGCGACTAACAAACAAGAAGGGGGGGAAATAAAAGGTCGAGGTGGTATGCGGATAGCTGGAAGTTTGCCAGCGAGCCTCTTTCCGCGCGAGCAGGCGAGGCCTGTCAGTAGGGCCGAGCCTTGTGAGAGAGGAAGGCAGAGGAGATCAATCAACCCGCCGAGATCGCGGCCAGGGTTCAATTAGAGGTCGCGGGTCGAGGTCAAGGTCGAGGTCGGGTTCGGGCTAGACGTCGGACCCGCGGTGAGTTGATGTGATGTATGTGCGCGTTTGCGTGTGCTTGTGTATGTGTGCGCTGGAGCTGGAGCTGGCGAAACAAATAATGAGGCCCCGTTGTGTCGGACAGGTCGAGGTTGGGTCTACCGTCTGGGTCGGTCGGGTTTGTTTCGGCGGCAGCGGTTGGCGGGCGGGAGCGGGAGGAGCAGCGATCTGACGGGAAGGGATGCACGGAGTATTAAAGAGAACAAAAAAGAGCTGCGCGAGGGTCAGCTTGTTTGCACGTCGAGTCCAAGGAGCTCCTAGGCCCAGGATTGCCCTGGGTGGTGACACGACGGGACGGCAGGCTGTCTAAGAGTCGAGGCAGAGGTAACTGGAAACCCTGTGGCCGGCCCTGCGACGCTGGAAGGGGGTTAAACCCTGGACCTGGACCTGAACCTGGACCTGGACCTGGACTCGCCTGCATGCGCATGCGCATGGGGCGGGCCCCCTGTGTTGTGTTGGTGGGAGGAGACGTATGGGATTGGCGGGATAGAGAGTGACGACGGGAGTATAGGTACACTACATACGTACACGTACTCCAGAGGGAAGAAAAATCCAGAAATATCTGTCTATAATCAGTTGGCAGTTGCTCGAGCAGAAAGGTAGAAGATGGAAAACTCTACTAGAATAACCCGTCTGGGGCGTTAGGTCCTGTGTCGTCGTATCCGCGCGTCCGTCTCCAGTGTCTCTGTCTGGATTTTGTTTGTGTCTGTTTCCGCGCCCGCGTCTGGCGACTTCCAATACTATGTAAGAAAGAACCTAGGTAGGTGGGTAATCATCAGCTGGTTGTTTCCTGATCAAGCCATCGCCATGGTCTTCTTGTCGCTTTTTTCTCCGCCGGACATCAGCCCGGCCAGAGTCCAGAAAGGGAAACGAGTACGATGGGGATCGATGGTTCTTACCTCGCTTGCAATTTCCAACCCAGGCTGCGACCGGTCGGGTGAGCCTCGAGCTGACGGATACCCAAGACCTAAATAATCGAGAGGGATAACCGGTATGGACAAGGGGAGGTTGATGGATAGGTCGGTGCGCCGGTAGGGTTCGACGGAGAGGAGCAAGGAATAGAGAAAATAGAACCGTCGGCACTGTATGAAAAGAATATCTCTGTGATATCGAGCGAGATCGGGCGGATGCCGACGAGGGACGAGGAAAAGTTAGACTGGCGTGCGTACAGTGCAATGAGGTGTAGTGTCGAGGTCCTTAGGAGGTGGACGAGGGGCAGGACGAGGGCGGGCAGGGAACGAGCGTGGAACGGAGCCGATGAGGACGTGGAGACCTGGGCTAAACCTACCCACCAAGAGGAGCAGGAAGGCGCAGTGTAGTGTAATTCAATTCGCCCGTTGGCAGGCCTCAGAGGGCTGCACCAGTGTGGGTGGGTGTGTGGATTCACCGGATCATGAGCGGACAACACTGGGGAGGTCCCCCCCAAGCTATGAACTGGAAAGCACCTACCTACCTAGGAAAGGTTTACCCCCTCCCAATGTGCCTCAGTTACCTACTTAAGGTGCATGCAGCATTACATAGTACCTGAGGAAGCCCTAGGCAAGGCATGATGACGGCAATATGCAAGACCGATACTGGGAACCCGTCTCCCGGGGCTCTGATTTTTATTTAGAACCCAGGTGCGGATACATGGTGGTTTCTGCCTTAGACAGGCACTACTACACTGTTCATTATAGTGTAGGTAGGTATGTACCTAGGTAGGTAGTCCATGGTCGCTATTCTCACCGCTCGTTCCTACCCTCTTGGATTCTAACAGTACCTCAGTACCTAGGTACCTTCCCGACTTGCCGACTTCGCTCTTCCACCCCTCCAGTCGGTACAGGCTAGGTACCCAGGAAGATAGGTACATTGCGACTAATACATCAGGTCCTGCTCGGTGGTTCCTAGGTAGACCAAGACGATTCCCTCCGTCCCTCCGGTCCAATAGTTGTGTGCGTGAAAAAAGAAGAAACAAAACAGAGAAGAAAACTTTACCTTGATGACTCCTTGCGAGATTTCTTGCTAATAGACTTCAGCCTCTTGGGTCATGCCCTAGCCCTCCTGAACTACCTACCCCAGAGGATCATCCATACTTGCTCGCCAAGGTCCATAGGTGTAGGTAGGTGACAAGCAACTCCAGTGTCGGGCGGTCGGTTATAATCCGTACTTATTCCCCCAAGTCATCCAGGGGTTCCAGTAAGACGGCACCAACATCACAAACACCGCCTTACGGTCCGAAACGCCAACTTCCAACAGACTTTCCAAAGTCCTGTATGTCTGCAGTGTGCAGTGTGCAGCGCGGCGAGCGGCGTGTCACAGGATGTGGCTGTCCCTCGTCACGCACTTCAAGTGGTTCCCGTCTCATAAAATTCCCTGCACGCCGTTAGCCGTCTGAGGTCCTCCCTGGGTAGGGACCCTTGTCGTCCTTCCCGCGCCCCCATACCGGAGTACCAGTCGCGCGTTCCTCCGCCAGACTCTGATTCGGCGAAGCATCCTGGAATGCACCCCTTGCGAACCACAGTGTCACGGCATGACATGGGGCCGGTGGAGGTGAGGCATGGACGAGTCCAATGTACACTAGGTACCTAGTGTACCTACACTACACTACTACCATCATGCGCGTGTAGTGAAAGTTTGTGTGGCTACGAATACCAACCGTCCTCCCAAGGTACCTATGTAGGTACTCTTCTGCAATCGACCTAGGACACCTAAAGTACGTATGTGACCTACCTAGCTGCCCAAGGCTGCTCCATGCCTAAATGTCTACTATGTAGGTAGGACACACTAGGTAGCTAGGAGAGACATAAAGATATCTCAGCATCCTGGCGTTTCTCTCTCTAGGTCCCTACGAGGTGTTCCTAGTAGACAGGTAGGCCAGTTAAGCGAGGTAAGGCCGATACGATACGCACCTCTTACAGACTACCATCTGTTTTCCCACCTCCTTCCGTGGGTCTTTCTGAGACGACATGGGACGACGCAAGAGACAGAAAACCGACCCGACCTCCAAATCCAATCTCACAGGCGCGCGCCAGTGACAGCCCTTGTTCTAATTCTGGCCGCTTCGTTGATCTGTTCCTCGACCTCATCCGACCTCATCCTTGCCTGGACCGGCGCCTACCTATTTCATTTTGCCTTAACATGTACGGATACAACTTAATATAGGTCGTTTCCCTGCTTCGGCCCCACAAGTCTTTGGCACGCCGGGTGGACGCAGTAGGTACCAACTTGTGTACCTAACCATGGTGCCTAGGTACCTTTGTAGGTTCTCAAGTATCTATGTACCTACCCAGTGGAGGGACACATCTGCTTCTGCATGCCGCAAGACATGCCATGTCCTTTTTTACATCACTCGTTCAACCAACGTCTTGACTTTTGGTGCGTCACCGCCACGGTCTATGGCACCTGCTACTGGAATTCCAACCTCCTTCATTCAAGGCTTTGGATTGCCGAATGCACCTTTCAGACATCATCACACCGAACGACCGGATACGAAACCGCCTGTTCCTGATGTCTGCCAGGTGCCTACCTAGGCACTATGTGTAGACCGTAGAGGTACGTACGCTACCGTCACTCGCCCTGCAGGCATCTTACTTACGTAAGACATCAGCGTCTCGACTTGCGTTTTCCTGTCTCCTGGAATTGCGAATTGCATCCATGTCACTGCCCCCAACCTGGTGTGCCTAACCCGTGGTACCGACTCCTCAACACAACAATGCCACCCGATCCCTCCTCGGCTCCGGATGGCCCTCGAAGCTTACGCTACTGGATGACTTGAGCCACCCCTGTGCTTTGTTTCTGGCGGAAGGCGCTGAGGGCGTTCCGCTAAACGGTCCCCGCCGAGGCTCTGAAGGCTAGGGAGACTTTCTAGCGCAGAACAGGGTCAGATAAAGACACCACCACCACACCATGAACCATCCATCATGTCTCTTCCACCTTTCTCCGGACAGGGACAGCGGTTCATTTGTCTCGCAGTACAGCAATCAAACAAAGAGCCAGGTTCTTCTCCGCCCTACCTTTCCCTCCGCCGTGGCACACCGGTCTGGCAGGAAGAAACATCTGTCACCCATGCGGAACCATGCTGATGCCATTGACCGGTGCTGGTGCCGATGGGGAATCGCCTCGATTTCCACGCAGCAGCTGCGCCCCCGAGACATGCCAGACGAATCCCTTGTCTCCATTCGATTACTAAAGTAAGGCGCACCTCCATTCCACAATCAACTGTAAAGCTGATCTGGTCCGATCCGGCACAGCAGTCCCTGCGCCGCAAGCTAGCCGGCCCGACTGGGGTAGCTCTGCGTAGTCGGGTGCGTACTACCTATGGATGTACACGTCGCTTCCTCCATGCCTGGTAAACGACCAAAACACACAATCACCTCGCATCACTCGCGTCCACCCGCCATCCAAAACACAGACAGCATAGCATCCTGTCCGGTGCCGCGGGATACGTACCTCGCCTCGTGTGCAGGGGTGACGTCGGCGCATCCAGCCTCTCGGAACAGCAAACCCCTGGCCCACGACTTCTCCTGATCCAGTTCCATCACTGTGAAGATGCACCAAGTAAATTGGCCTGGCCGACAAATGTCCGGAATCAAGCAGACCAACCACCTCAATCGATGCCTTGGAATCGCCGGGTGTCAGTATGCGGCCTTTCTTCGTTGTCCCACGCACCACGGCCGAATCTCGAGCAAATTCCAGAGACGAAAGTATGGCAAGGCGTGTGTAGTGTATTTCCGCGAGGATGACATACCTATACTTGTCCAAGAAAATTGTCATATGTCCAAGTTAAGACGGGTGTTCGAGTCGGTCTACTGGTTCTGGGCACTGGTGCCGGCCTAGGCAAGTTATTCTTTGTTCCACCCGCCGCCCTCGACCTCCTTTTTGGAACTCACCAACAGCCAAGACCGAAGCCCAATCCCAACCAGCCCCCCTTCCCACAGGGACGAACATCAGGCTTCAAAGACTGGAATTAATCTCGCGATCTTTTCCGCCATAGTATCGTTGGCCCGAAGCGACGGGTGCCTCTGATCTGGGGCGCTGCCGGGTGATTGATTGGTCAGAGCAAGCCACAATTCCAGACCCTTGCCGCTTCTGGTCGGCGCTGCATACAAATGCAACCCAGGGTCCGTGATGATGTCTGAGGCTGACGTCGGTGTTAGATGAGCTGGAGCGGTTGATGACAACTTCTCGACCCTTGACCCCTGCGCCGGCGACCCGACACTCTGGTAGGCGCTACCGGAGTTGGGAATTGGGGCTGGCCAACGACCCCCGGACACCGCCACTAGCCCGTCACCTGAGTCACTCACTGGGCGGAAAGGAAGATGAGCAGAAGGATGTGGGCCTGGAAGGAGCAGGCCAACAGGCTTACACTACGACCCCAAAGCACCGGAGACAACGCGCATCGAGGATTCCAAGCACCGTGGCACCCTTCCATCTTACCGTGTTCCAGTCCACCGGGCTGCGACATCCTTGCTCCTCACGCCTCTCCCCTTGGCTTTCCCAGCCTTTGCCCTGGCATGGCATGGCATGGCATGACCTGACAAAAGAGCCCAGGTATGCTCGCTCTAGCCTCAGTCCCGAGGTCCCGACTGCGAAGTACACTAGTAGAGACATTGGACGGCACCGGCGCCAAACTTTAATCGAACATGATCGGTAAGGGGACTTTTGTACTGACCCAAGCCGAACCAGCTGAACCGAACCTTGGTAGGTTGGGGGATCAGGAGGCATCTGCAAGGACACGGACGACCGATGTTTGCTCTGCTTATCTTGGTCTCAACGTCGAGAAGCCGCGAGGCCCATGTCGAAAATCGATCCTCCCACATCGACATCGAGGAAGCCTGTTGCTGTCAAAGAAGCATGCTGTCATTCTAGCAATGTCCCGCCCAACTCCATTCTTAGCACAGAGTGTCAAGAAGCGTGGCATTTGTTTCTGTTTGCCGACCGTCGCCCACTTTCGCGACGCTGACAGTCTTCTAAGGGATCAATGTTAGGTGGTCGACTTCGCTGTTGGACTCGCCCCGTCGATCGCAATGCGACTATCGCTGAAGGGCTAGTTCACCCAACGAGAACACTTCTGCCTGCATGAGCCGTTGGTGCAAAAACTACCGAGCAGTATCATCGTGTCACAGCCACCCTGAATCCTGGTCACATTCCGACCCAAGTCGGTGCATAGCTACACTAGGTACCTTGCACCAGGCACCAGGATGGCCCCCTAAAGATGCGATTGCCATCCGAGGTTGCTGCTGTCGATCTGTCTCTCATACCACTGTGAAGAGGATGAAGAGAAGGAATGCGGCACAGTCCTGCGAGCGAGCAAGGGCTTGCGGGCCCTTTACCAAGCCCACAGCTGATTGCACTAATTACACCACTTCCTCTTCGAGCAATCCACGACCGAGACGAACAAGCAGTGAACAAATCTCCGAACGAAGCTGACCAACAAGGCGCGCAATCCCAGACACGATCCTGCAATAGCGGTCCCAAGCTCCCGGATCAATGGTCACACGCGTGACCAAGTGCTCACCCCTACCGCGGGTACTTGACATTACACCGACAGGCAGCCGAAACGCTTACCAGGCCCATGGCTGGACTGCTCTCTCTGCCCGCGGAACGCATCTCCCCATCTCGAGTCAACCTTCCCAGTCGGCCGCACACTCATTGACACAGGCCAGCTGTCAAGGCAACTTGTGGAGTGGTTAAACCCGTCGAGAAAGATTCTTACTTCACCACCTCCTTCTATCCAGGTCAAGCTGCCAGGGTATGCCGCATCTGTAGCCGTTGGTCCTTCAGGGATTTCTGCTGTCCAACGGTGTCAGCAAAGCACCTAACCCTGGTTGACAAAGACAAGGCTTTGTTTGTCTCGATTGGGGGCAGTTGCCAGAAGTCCATCACTGGTGCATGGCGGTGGTGCCATCCGACAACGGGCGTTTCGCCGTCGCCGTGCCGCCAGAGAAGAACTCAGAAGTCAAACAGAGATCCTGCTTAAGCGCCTGGCCCAGAACAAACCTCCCAAGCTAACCAACAAACAGGCTATCAAGTGACAGCATCAGACCCAGGCCGCGGCGTCTCGCTCATGCCCAGGACAGGCCAGTTGGACGATAGCACAGTCTTTTTCCAATCTTGATGCTGCCTTTCTTGCCCTGGCCATCGCTGCTACACGCACATCAGGTCCCCAAAGTCTGCACCAAGGTGCGGACTTATTTGGAAGGTCTGGGGTTGAACTTGCGGAAGGCGCGCTCAACGCCTTGCCATTGTCCACTTGGGTCGATTGCAGCGGTTCAATCGATCGATGCCGGCGCCGTTGTGATTGACCAATCGCTCAGGCGTGCGGAATTGGCGGTCAGTGGGCCTCTGTGCCTCTTCACTACACTAAACCCTCAGAAGAACGCACGTCAAGGGTACGGGGGAGGCTGGGGAGGGGAATCCAAAGGGCCACGGTGAACCACCCCTCAAACAACGTTACAATCTAGACGAAACCGCTGCCCGCAGACTAGCGATCCTGATGCGATTGTCCTCCATGGGCATGTGCGAAAAGGAAAGAAAAAAAAGAGGAGGGAGGAAAAACACCGCGGCAACTTCTTCAGTTATTGGCGAGCGACGAGCAGGTGGGTAATAGTCCCTATGCGGTTGGTTAGTACCATACTTCCTTGTAGGTGTTGTCCGAGCATGCCTGTCCCATTATTACCTGCCTCCCTATTAAGTACGGAGACCGACCAGCCCCTTCTTTAGCCCCTTCCTCTGAGCTCTATGGAGTCGAGGAGAGGAGCCATCCGTCGAAACGTACCAAACTTCCTCCGTGAGCTTTTGCTCTCGCCGGGAATTGCTCGGTGCTCACGGCCGAGAGCTCGCCTGGCCAATTCGTCATCTTCTCGCCTGTTTGTAATTTTACAAAGTCGTAGTTCCAGCGCATTCTGTGTAGGCCGGTATAGGTGATGCAACGTCGGTACTTGCTAGATACCCCACTGCGTCGGAATGAGGCCGAGACGGGAACGTGTTGCCTCATTCTTTTTAAAGGGAAAGGAGAAACAGAATCGCCTATTGTACAATATGCACGCTCGCGCTCCTGGAGCGGGAGGGACGGGGGGGGGGGGGGGGTGCAGACAGATCGCCGTCCCGGGCTCGCGTCGGGTGCAAGATGGCGAGCCGATGGCAATCTGTCTGCCCGCAATTTGGCTGCCCGGAGCGATGGGGAGCCACTTGGTGGACTCGACCCAGGTCGTGAGGTGGACGCGTCATAGCCGGCAGATGAAAGAAGCCGCAAGAGTCACCATCATAATGAAGAGAGAGAGAGAAACGGGCCGTGATGGTGATGGCTGGCCGGTGTTCGTGTCCTGGAGAGAAGAGGCGAGCGTGGCTTGCTGGTCCGTCTGGGACCACATGTTTAAAGGATATCTCTGAACTTGGGTTTCCATAGACCCATGATCTTTTGTGACGGCTGTGACGAGTTGGCAACGACTCGAGAGAGTCCGTTCGCCGTAAGAGGCCTCAATGGCTGGGACCGCAAGTCGCAGGCGATTCCTTCTCTATGGATTTCCAAGAGCAAAGACGTCCTCAAGCCGTCCTCGACCGTCTTGCCAAGGACTGTTGCTAAATCTTGGACCTCACTCGGGAAGCGGGCTGAGCATGTTCCGTGATGCAGAGTATCACCGAGAGTGCGTGGCATCAACGGTCTCACTTGCTCGTCTCTGGAAGACAGGTCGGAATATTGGACTGGTGCTTTGTTACGCTGTCGTAGCAGCCGGACGCCGCCTTCAGCCCCCGTTGAAAGAAACCTCGGGGAAGAAAGTCAAGGGCACTCCAGAGCTAGGTGTGAAGTTGTATTTTTAGAGAATGGAACCTCTTCATTATCATCATCATCATCGTCTACTGCAGCAACAGCAACTGTGCAAGTGACCCCAGAGCATAAAGACGACCTTCTTACTCGGGTCAAGGTTACAGCCGTCACGGGGTTTAATCCGAAGCCATGTAAACATAGCTCGAAACGTGCAAGATGATTCCAAAGAAGACGATTCTGCGTCACAGCATATACGAGCAACGTTGAGACAGCAAGACATGCGCAGCTAAGCGTTCTCGGTAAGAAGTGTCTGGCCCCGAAACTTTAAAGAAAGAGACCGAGACACGGCACGGCAGTACACGGCACGGCAGTAGTAGTTTAGGCACCTACATGCCTATCGACAAGATGATTAGGCGCGTGGCGGCGGGGTGAGCAATGATGTACAGGTATCTTGAGTCTCACCATGTGAGAACGACGAAGCCGTCGAGAATACGCATTCTCTCTCTTTCCCACTTTCGGCATAGGAGAGGAACGACAGGCAGAAGAAGATGGAATCAACCCATTCCCTCCCTTTGGTAGACCAGCGCGTGCCTCGATTCTGCCCGGGTACTTCGAAACGCTTCCATTCTGTCTCAAACTCTCTCCGGGCCGGCTTTCGAAGCTGGCGAGCGACCAGTTCCAATACCGTGCTGTCTCACGGCGATCTGATCGAGACCGGTTTGGGAGATGGTTAGAGTTGGTTGCTGGGTGATGATGTTCTCTCTGCCGCGGAGAAGTCGGCCGGGGAGATTGCAAGTAGTCCTTCTTTCTTTACCCCTTGCTCTTCTGTAGAAAGGTGAAGAAAGGTAGAGGGCCGCCGGGCTTGTTTCCATTGCTCTACGTCTCTCCTTCCAACTCAGACAGCCTATTCATGCAGGCATCGCCTTCCCCCGTCGCCGGGCTGAATATGCTTCGTGCTACGAGGTAGGCCAACACAGGGATGGCCCTCAAATAAGAGCATACGTTGTGAGTGACCTCCAGTGTCTCTCGCCGGGACACACGACTGCGCAAACGGCAGGTACGCAAAAGCGCTAAAGAGTTGAACAACTAATTGCCAACTCACGACACGGTACTCAACGCAGTCGCACACTGGATTGGGGCGGGAATTCAATGGCAGTAGGTTCTATTCTAGAGCTAACCTGTAGTACTGCTGTCCACTTTCCTTCGTGAGGTCATATGAAGAGACCCGCGTTCCATATGATAAGTCTTGCCATGCGCACCGAGTGTCAATCCTCAGTACCTTTTGCCACCCCCCTCCCACGCGAATCGCAGATCAAATTTTGTTGCTGGATGGCGTTGCTCCTAGTCCCCTCCACCACAAGAGGGAGAAAACCATTTTTTTTTCATGCTCTCGTCGTTGTTGTTGTCGCCTCCAAGTCCCACTGCGTTTAAATCTTGATGGGTGCTCCCCAGCAATTGGATACTCCTTCTTCATCCGCCGATGCCAAAAAAAACTAAACTCACGAGTGCTGCGACGCAGAAGAAGAGACCACAGTGCAGTGGCCAGGCGGCAAGGTCGTAAAATCCAATCTTGGGCCCCTTCTCGTTTGTCGCTCAAGGATCAAAAAGCACCGCATCCTCTACGAGATTGCCGGTAACCAGCAAAACAGCCCAAAAGAGAAAAAAAGAAAAGAGATGGAAATCACAGCAAAGCTTCTCGGGTGAGTGGGCGTCCCCCCACCCACTTGCTCGTCTATAAAGCCGCAAGTTCTGAGTTGTTGAACTGTCGAGAATCCCGAAGCAAGTCGAAATGTCCTTGTCTGCATGGATGAAGTGGGCATCGGGTGGTGTCTACCATTCGTACTCGCCGGTGGCTTTATGGAAGACGTATTCCTTGCCGTTCACCGTAAGGACGCCATCCTTAAGAACGCACTTCCACTTGTTCTTGACGCGCTGAACCTTGTCGTACATGCAGAGCATAATGTGGCCAAGGCCCTCGTCATCGACTTCGTCGTCATCCTTGTCTTCGTCGGGGTCGTCAAGATCCGAGTTGATCGCATCTTCGTCGGCTTCTTCATCGTCATAGCCATCGTAAGGGCCAACACCATGCTCTTTACCCTTGGATCGTGCGGTGGCGGCCGCCTTGTATTTTGTAGCCTCTTTGAGGGGCAGCATCAGTCCGCCGCCCTCCATGCTCTTGGCCTTGGCAGCGATCTGCGCGTGGATTATACGATCGATATCGACACGTCCCAGCTCACGTTGGTTGCCATTTTCGTCACGCTGAAGGAGAATGCCCTCGAAGTCGAAGTCGTCGGCACCGTCCGTTTGCGAGGGATTCACGCCAGTCTGGCCGTTGCTTGGTGGAAGCTGTTGCTGACCAGGCTGCTGTGGCGCTGCGTTGGGCGGGCCGGGGCGGTACTGCTGCTGGGCAGGCTGGCCGGGGAGCTGCGGAAGAGGTGGCTGACTAGCAGGCCTATTGGTAGCGGAAGCCTGGATCGCATTGATGGAACCAGCGCCCTTCTCGCCAAACTGGCCTCGCACGTGCTGGGCAGCGCGATACGCAGCAAGACCAGCGCCCTGAGCTTCCTGTTGGGATGGCGGCAAGGGTATGTTCTGCAAGCCGGGCTCGGTCTTGGTGTACGGCTCCTCCTTGATACCTGTGCTTCTGGCCTGATCGGTAGGTGCCGCGCCCGGGAGCGGCAAGCCAGCCAGGGGAGGCTGTGGGCTCAGCTGAGCTTGGGAATACGGAGCCGCAGGCGGAGGAGCGGCAGTCGTCGGGGGTGGGGCCGCTGGAGCAGCCTCCGGCTTAGGGTCCCACGGGAAACTAGCGACTTCAAGCTGCGACAACTTCTCTTGCCAGCCCTTCTTCAATTCGTCGAGCACGTTCTCATCGACACCGCCTTCTTCAAAATCGACGCGGGAGGAGGCAATGACCTCATCGATGATCTGCTGGTAAACCGAACCAACCGCGTTGTTGGACATCTTGGCAATCGGATGGGAAGATCGTCTGTCACGAGGCAGGGAAGGGTTTGTCGGGTAGATGAGTACAGATTTGAGTCGAAATTCCGTCGAGGTGTCGCGAGATCGTTACCGAGGTCCTTGTCTCAGAAAAGCCGAAATCCTTGTGCGTCTTGATGATTTTCGTTCTCTGATCGGTGTTGCTTGTTAAGTGCGCAGCCCGCTGACTCGTCGCACTTGCCGGATTGCAGAGGATTCTTGAATATCGAGAGCGCCTGCCGAATCCACCACTTCTCGCCGCCCAGAATGGCACACGCGCGCAGCGATATATGGCTTCCAACTGGAATGATGTCTATGTAGGATTATTCGCCGGTACCGAGAACTTCGGAGGTTGTCAGGGTGCTGCTTGTTGTTGAGTCCCTGTTTGCCGTTGGTGATGTGGACGGGTCAAGGTTGCCTTTGTCTGTGGATTTCCTTTCGACGTCGAACTCAACTGGCAGTGTGCATTAGTCAGCCCAGGCGGCAGCGGGAAGGCTGAGTTGATCACCCGGGCCCACAAAACTCAATGGCCCGCCAGGTAGATACCTAGTACTGTTCTATCACCATCAAGACCATTCCTTCCATGTTTTGTAGTTCGATCGTACAGTGGCGAGTGTAGATAACTGCCGCCTTTGCCTACGGGGAAAAAGGGAAGATGCATCAGTATGCCAAAGAAAGCCAGCCTGTCAGCCCGAAACACTTTCGAGGCACCAGGCCGTATTGTATCCGTACTTGTCCAGGTAAAATACTTGTGCAGTACGACACACTAACAAACTAACTAACTAATAATACCTATCTACCCACCATAGATACCCACGTATTACTTCAGCCTCTCCGCGTTATCGGCAATGTGGGGGTAAGTGCCCCTGCCATTTTACGACTGGAATCGAAGATTGGAGATGCCCATACGGATAGACATGCGAATTTGGATTGCCAAGCTCGTTCCGTTGGATGCGGGCATATCGTTAGAGCAGCTTCTTCAGAGAGAAAAATCAATTTCCATTATCAAAGCGACACTGGTCACTCAGCTGTTGCTGCCTGTATGTACCTGAACCATACTACTTGTTTCTAACCGACAGAAAGCTTTGCTCAAACAAAACATTACAAATCCTTTCCCGCGCCATGCAGCAAATCAATGGCATCGTCTGCCGTTATTCGTGACCAAGCAATTTCGTGTCCCATCGTGGAGAAGCTCTTTCGTACCACGCAGAGTCGGATGCAAGAAAACCCAAACTCCTCGCTGAAGTTGAACCCAACCGTTGGGAACCCATGACCGACAAATGCCAGAATGAGAATACCTACATTTATTGACGTCGTTGGACCGACATGCGCCAGACTTGGTCACTGGTCATGAAGACAATCACCGGATGGTCATCTGCTTGACCATGTCCGCCTTCGCAGAAGCGCTGCTGCTGCCAACACCGGCACCAGCTCCTGCCTTCTTCTCGAAGACCTTCCAGAACTTCAAGCTCTCGTCGGCGGCTGTAGTGAGAAACAGAATCAGTACTCCATACCATACCGCTGGACAATAGGCATGAGGGTCACTTACCTGCGGTTGCCAGCATCTGCCCGTCGGGACTGAGACAGCTGTGCAAGACTCTGCTCTCGTGCGCGGGAATCTCGACGTTGCGCACAAGGGTAGGGTAGCTCCAAATGCTGAGAGAGTTGTCGGGGAATCCGCTAGAGCTGACAATCTCCCGGTAGTGCGGGCTCCAGCGAAGGCTGGTAACCTGCGATCCGGTGTCGATGCTGTTGACGCGGGCACCTGACGTGGAGTTCCAGAAGTGGATGTGGCGATCATACGAACCACCGCCAGTGGCCAGGAGGTTCATGTTCCAGGGACACCACGCAAGAGCCTTGACAGCGGCCTTGTGGTTGGTCTTGGTGAACTTGGGAACGGACAGAGAGCGGGCGTCCCAGATGGAGACGAGGTTGTCGTTGCCGCCAGTAGCGAGCTGGGCACCGTCGGAGCGCCACTCGAGACCGCAGACTTCAGAGGTGTGGGAGACGAGCTCTGCCACCTTGTGCTCCGCAATACGGACATCGTGATTGAAGACAAGACCGCTACGAGCACCGGTGGAGAGGAGGTGCTTGTTCCAGCCCATGACGCCGACACGGGTGTCGTGGCCGAACATGCTGCGAACCTTCTGAGCCTCGGCGACGTCCCAGATCTGGACCTCTCCAGTGCCGAGTCCGACACCAACGTACGCACCATCGCCAGACCACTTGACACTGCTGACGTAGGTGTCAGGGCTCGTCTCGAGAAGGCAGCTCACGCTTCCCTCGTCGGCGGACCAGACGTAGACGTTGCGCTCAAGGCCAATGGCAACCTGGTTGCCAGAGCTCCAGTCAAGGAGGTTCAGGTAGTAGTCGTCAATGAGACCAGGAGCGTCGAGAACGCGCTCCGGGGCGGTGGCAACACGGCGGCGGAACTGAGCCGACGTGGCGCCGGCAGGCTTCAGGGGACGGTTGTACTGCTGGCGGAGATCGATAGGCTTGGATGACTCCGGAGGCGCAGGCTTGAACTCAAGGATGCGAGTGTTGAGGCTGACGCCGCAGGCGCTGGCAAGAGAGTCTTGGTAGGCGACGGTGTTGGGAGATGGGCGGGAGTAGGTGGCGGGCTCTTCCTCGTCGATGTTCAGGCCCTCAAGAGCTGCAATGGCATCGTCCGTAGCGGATGACAGAACACTGGAAGCCTCGGTGGAGCCGGACTTGGGCCGCTTCTTGGTGGTGTCCAGCTTGCCACTTCCGGCATTAGCAATGGCAGAGCTGGCTCCACGGTTGGGGATGAAGCGGTCACCGCTGTAGTTGACGGTTGTCTTGGAGGTCTTTTGTCTGATGGAGCCCTTCTTGGACTTGGAGCTGGAAGGGCTCTTGTTGGTGCCAGTTCCAGTCAAGGTGAAATCAGACACGCCGAGCTCCAGCGCCTTGCGAGGAGTGGAGACGCCCCTGGCAATGTTGGACTTGGGAGAGTCGCGGTGGGACGACTTCGCGGTAGTCGACCTCGCCAGGTGTGCGGTGAGGTTGCCTCCGTATGTGGACTTGCTGGGTGCTCGGTAGGTATCGTTGCTGGACTGCTTCTCCGGGGTAAAGGGGGAGGAGTTCAAGTTCACCGAGAATGAACTAGAATGCTGACGGGGCGAAGGCGTCAGGGGCATCCGTCCGCCGGCGGTACGGGAAGAGAAGAGTCCCTTGTGGGACTTGATTGGGGTTGATACTGATGCGGTGGCCATGATGACTACTGTGTGTGAAATGCCGTATCAACGCGATGTGAATGTCCAACGATTGCAGCGGGGTGCGTCGAAGGAACAGGGCGAGTAAGAGCTCCGAAAGTCGAACGAGCTCCAAGAGACTCTACTGAAAGGTTCCTGGATTGGTAATTCTGGGTTAGTATTTTGTCGTTGTTGTATGCTCGAAGTTCGAAGGTGTGCCGTTGCAAGAAGGGTTCAGAGCCGAGGGGCGATCAGATGGCTGAGGACAGCGATGAGATCTAATAGACTCGATAATTCTTGGGGAGGCTTTGGTGAGATACGAGCCGAGCTTAAGAGCAGCGGCTGTAAGGTGTGAGGAGACGTAGAACGAGAACGTAGTGATGAGGTTTGATACAGAGAAGGGAAACCTCGTTGCTGCAAAGGAGCTCCCTTCCTCTTTTATTTACTTTGTGCCCCACCATCGTTGCGGCCGGGCAACGACGGCGCTTTGGCCAGGGGCAGCGGTAGCGTGGACGACGTGGACCAAAAGTGGAGTCTCTGACGCACAGAGACTGGCAGCATCACGTGCGCGGCTGGGCACTTCCGCAGCGCACTATAGGCCGCCGACCGGTCCAATTAGAAGTGGCCCTCTCTCATGGCAGTTGCCACGACAGACAGACATGGCTGGGCTGCAGACAAGAGGCAAGTGTGGCCCGTGATTGCCCAAATTAAGTGGTCTCGGACTGTCAATGCAGGAACATTGGGCCTCTCCACCAACGTAGTGTCCGACGGCAGGCCATCTCGTTATCCTGTCTGTATCGAAATTGCACTTGCACAACCTGCGCCTGCATTCACGCCTGACTTCAACGCAACAACGACGCCGTAGTTCGTAGAGCGTGGCCGACCTGCTTGCGTCTCTATTGCCGACCGTCCATAACGATCGTCGTATTGACTCGCCGTTCCTTTCGCCCAGGCAAACCCCACGTCGCCGGCACAACCTCATCTCTGCGATCTTGCCCGCGATTGAGATGACTTGTTAGCATCCACGCATCTACCTGCTCGCCCGTCATGGCTCAGCCGCAGCCTCAGCCAGGAACTCCTGTGCCCCCGGGGCAGTCGTTATTCGGTGTCCCGACGAACCAGTCCATCTCGGGCCCGTCATCCTCCGCGCCGTCCCAACAGGCAACCCCATCACCGATGGACCAAACACCGGGCTCTGCCGCCTCGAGCAATAACACGTATATCATGCCCAACTCGCCTATTAAGAACAGAGGTACGCTGGACG
Source organism: Colletotrichum brevisporum (assembly GCA_030770045.1). Classification (NCBI taxonomy): domain Eukaryota; kingdom Fungi; phylum Ascomycota; class Sordariomycetes; order Glomerellales; family Glomerellaceae; genus Colletotrichum; species Colletotrichum brevisporum. The sequence continues at coordinate 1,803,117 of JAUGSI010000002.1, forward strand.
GGTATCGGCCGAGGGTAACAAGGACTTTGGGCCAACGACCAGCCTGCTTGGTCAACGCATCTGTGACATATTGCGGCAACAATCAGATATATGCGTTCGGAGGCTTTGATCAGTACACAGACGAGGTCTATAATCACGTTCTCAAGCTCGACTTGGTCAGCCATCAGTGGAGCCTGGTGGACAACTACGGCGATATTCCCGGCGTGCGAATGGGTCAGTACTGACACTGGTTGCTCTCGATACGCTGGGTACTTGGTTCTAATCTAACACGTACATGCAGGCCACACGGCTACCCTTTATCAAGGCGACAAGCTTCTTGTCTTTGGCGGCGAAAACGAGCACCGTACCTACCTATCCGACCTCATCATATTCGACCTGAAATCGGCGCATTGGACGCAGCCACCAGTTTCCGGACCTGTACCGAAAGGCCGAGCGAGACATGCGGCTGTTTTGCACGAGGATAAGCTTTTTATCGTCGGCGGCATTACCGGTCATGATAATTATGTTCTTGACGACATTTGCTATCTTGATCTGAAGACTTTCACCTGGTCTCGATCCTGGCGGTTCGTGGGACGTTTCGACCACTCTGCGTATATCTGGGGAGACCGTGTGTGGGTGTTTGGCGGCCTTTCGGAGGACATGGACAAGATTGGAGACCTTTGGTGGCTAGATCTCAAAGGCAGTCCGGCCTTCGATTCTTCCCCCCATGTGGGAATTTTCGACCGTCAGACAGGTAACAGTCGGGCAGTCGGCTCCCCGAGGCAACCCTACGCGTTGTCGCAACCACCTCCCGCAGTCGGGGCCTCTGGATATGCCGCCAACTCCCGAACCCAGCAGGTCAACCCTCCTTCGTTTCACCTCAAGACCTTCGCTCCAATGGCTCCTGGGACAATTTCGTCTCTCAAGTTTGTTTCTGGGCCCAACATACCATCCCAGGGATCTGGCATACACTTTCACGTCTACTCTTCGGGGACCCTGCTCGATTTTGTGACGCCAGCCGCAACCATCACTTCCAAGGAATGCTCTCTCTCGGCACTGGACTTGGCCACACTTCGGTGGCAGAAGCTTGCGGAAGGCCGCGAAATATTCAAGTCAGGTTATCGTTGGCATTATTGCACCATGAACGAGGATGGGACGAAGGCATGGCTCCTCGGATGTCCCACTGACCTTGCCGCCTCGGATCTTGGTCCCAATGGCTTTGAAGAGTACCTAAGGTGAGAAAGCACGGTTTTCGTATTGTTCGGGCGCTTGATGTACTAACGGTCATTGTGATAGTGATATCATGGAAATTGATCTCCGCCGGTATGGCTTCCTCGGCAACAATCTCTCTCCCGAGCCGCGTATAGAGTCTCGACCCACCACAAGGGTCGTCGACCAGCCGTCAAAGGGCCTTGGCGCTGATCTGGCCAAATTATTCGACCAGCCACCTGAGACGGGAAGTGGGACGGACTTCATCGTGACAGCTCTCGAAGGCGACTACGACGACGATGACATGATGAGTCGCACTGCGGCTGCCTCAGCCGACCAGAACTGGCTGGCACCTGATGCGCCCACGTCTCAGCCGATTCATGTGCACAAGCTCATTCTCCAGGCCCGCTGGCCCCATTTTGCCCGTCTCTACAACTCGCAGATGGCCGAGTTCCACACGAAGAAGATGCATATCCCTGAGCCCTATACGGTTGTCAAGGCATTTCTCTACTATCTCTACACGGATAGTATCCACGGAACCTCGGTCAACGAGAGCGGCGCCACAACCGATCTTTCCGACGTTGCCGGCCTCCTGGTCATGTCCAACATATACGGAATCCCCCATCTGCGGCTGCTGTGCGTCAACCGGCTCTCCAAAGAACTCGACGTAGACCATGCTTGCATAATTTGGCACTGCGCAGGGATGGCGAACGAGGACTGGCTTCGCAAGCGTGCCGCGCAGTTCTGTCTCACGCACTGGGGGCGTATCGTTCGGACACAGGGTTTCCTGCGTCTGCCGCGATCAGCCCTCGTCGAGCTATCGCAGGAGATTGACATGGAAGGCCGCGTCGTGGGCGGGGACGAGCTTGAGTACGTTGGCGGACTGGGCGGTTCGCGGTTCGGTGACGGGTGCTCTATCGTGAGCCGGAAAGAGAGCGTCGGCAGCAACCACACGCAACTTCTCGACAGCGAAGCCGACGATGAAGACGGCATGGAAATGAGCTGAGTGCTGTAACAAGTCCAAGGCACGAACAGCTATACTGGCCTCGTCTGGTTAGCGTTGCCAGTGGGCGCGATGGGCCTGTCTGGCGTCTGGCTCAAGGCTGACTGGCAATTAACGATTGTACGTCTCACGCAGAAATCGGGTTGGAATGGGAATGAATTTCTACATATTGCATGGTCTGGCGTTGGGATACGCCTTGTCGTTAGTTATGGAAGAGGAATCGCTGGAGTTTGTGGCTTGGTAGACAGAGATATCCCATCACACAAACAAACAAAAAAGGACGGTGGTGTTTTCTTAGGTTTCAGAAGGCTCTCGTTGATTCCGTCTATCTCTTTCTTGTTTTCCGCTCAGTTTTGTGGGATTTTCCATTAAAAACGCTCAACTTTTCCAGGCCCAGATCCGCCCACGAAACGCCTGTTTGCAAACAATCGTAAACAACCCCCCATGAGGCACAAGACGGCCGTGAAGGCACTGTCATCCCCAACAATCCGTTTTGTGGCCCTGTCGCGTCGTATCATCCTAGTGCTTTTCTTCATTGTCCAACCCGGTGACGTTCCCTTCCCTTCCGTCTTCTTCCATTCGTTCGTGCCTTCCCTAAACATCAACCAATGCAGATGTAACAATGGGTAACCTCTGTGGTGAAAAGAGAAACCCCGACGTGGGGTCGTCAACTATTGACAAAAGAAGATTGGGCAACAGGAGACTGATCAGTCAACAATATCCTCCTGTTGCCCACGCTGGTTTGTTCCCCGGCGTCGCTGAGTTTCGTATTATTTCTGAAGGGAGGTGGGTGGTGACCGGTCGCAAAACGTTGCTGGTAAAGTCTATGAGGGTATAAAGCTGATAAAAGCAGACACGATCGATCTTACAATCGAGCCGAACATCGTCCGCAAAAGTGAACAAACGCCACGCGATATGCTGCTAGCCAAGTCTAATGACGCTGAGACCTGACCCATCGCGAAAGTGACGCGAGGTGTGAGTTCGGGGAGAAAGCCCTGTAATATGCCCTTGTGGTGGATTCGTCACATCATTTGGTCTTCACCAATGCCAGGGAGATTAGCCCCCGTGTTCTCCATAAGGCCGGGAAGAGTTCCAATACTACTGAGTCCCTGAGCCAGGAACTTGAAGTCGGGGTTACACGGCGCAGAATGTCCCTTGTGCTGTTTTACCCAGGTTAGACTCGCTCATGTGGTTTAAATCTGGAAGAAACTCACGTATTTGAGACCATTGAGATTCTTGTATCGTTTGCCACAAACGTCGCAAGAAAATGGCTTCTCCTTTTCCATTCCCAATGTTCCGGGGTAAGGTGTGCTAGTTTCAGGGTTGACAATGGAGAAGGTTCCATCGCCATTTTCGTGTAACTGCTGAGTTTGGTGCCCGTGGGTCTTGTGGTACCTGTTCACATCATGATTAGCCATGCAAATTGCCTACTAATGTGATTGCTAAACTTACTTCAGGCCGTTCTGGTTCTTGTACGCCTTCTCACAGCCGATCACTGGACACTTGAAGGGTTTGTGTTCTTCGGGAACCATCAATGATCCAAACTTCGCCATCAACGCTTTGTTAGCTGCACTGTTCGGCTGACTGGGATCAAAACCAAGCTGGATGAGGTGCTGCTGAAGAACCCTTTGTTGGTTGGTGAGAGCACCACCAGGACTGAAAAGGTGTTTGCCTGGGTCATTGATACAGAACTCGGGGTTCGGGTTCGTATTGCCGAAGTTGACGTCACCGAAGTTTGTTCCGTTCAGCTCCATGTTGCCGCCCATGGGCATACCGGGCAAGTCTTCGTCCATGCCATCCATGGCGTGCATCTGCGAGTTCTGGAGGAAACCATTATTCGACCGTTGTTGCTGAGGGGTTTGTTGTGTGGTAAGCGTGGGAGTGTTGACCGAAGAGACAGTCGGGTTGTGCTGCAGGCCAAAGCTGGCGGCCGCAGGGGTCGGCGGTTGGGATGTCCGAAGTCCACTGAGACCAGAGGCGGTGACATGCAGCTGTGGTCGCTGCTGCTGGCCGAACATTTGTCGAGTTTGCGACATTGTACGCTGGCTGTCATCCAACTCCATGTGTCCAAGGGCATCATCCATCTCCATGTCTCCAACAGTATCCATCTCGTCCAAATGCGACATTTGCGAGTGCTGCGGTCCCGTCATGTTCTGCTGGCCGAGCTGCATGCCAAGGTTACCCATGCCTCCGCCGAGATTTGAGCCTGAGCGACTCTGTTGGCCGACTTGAGACATGGAGGCAGTGTTTTGCTGCTGGGTTTGCGGCCTCGCGCTGCCGGCTCTAGACGGTGTGTGGTTGGCGGCCATGCCAGCATATTGAGAGGCGAAAGGCGCAGCATGGGGACTCGATTGCGTGTGCTTTTCCTCGTAGTGCTGTAGAAGGTCGTGAAGGTTGGCCAGGTTCAGGTCGCAGCAGGTGAAGTCCTTCATGAAGTTCGCCTCAAGCTTAGGCAAGTACGAGCCGGAATGAAAAGACGACGGCATTTGGCTGTGAGTGAAAGGCGAGGTGCCCGTCATGGCAGAACTAAAGAAGTCACACATGGTTAGCTAACTCGTCTTGTTGGGGCGATGTGCGGCGATGGGAAAGATGAAGGAGAGGATGAAGAGGAAAGATGAAGGGGAAAGGCAAAGGCAAGGCCAAACGTACTCGTCTCGAATGTATTCATCTCGAATGAAGCTGCCAAAGGACATGCCTCCCCAACTGGCGCCGGCGCCCATAAGGCTGCCGGCCAAACTCTCACGGCGCGTGCGACCAGTGTGGTCGCGATTAGGGTTCGCCATAGAAATAGGCTTCGCGCCCGCGCTGACAAAGGAGTCCTGACGACTCCGACCCATGGCCGAATCCATGGCGGGGCCGGTGGTCATGTCAATAGATTGTCCAAGAGGGCAGTCGGCTGGCGGTTCGTTGTCTGGCACCCAAAATAAGTCCCACCTTGGGTCGTTGCAGGAGAAGGGAGGAGAAGGATCCCACGGTTTGGTGGTGGTGTTTGACTTGGAGGAATCTCGCACGTCAAAAGGGTCGGTGGGTGTGGGGGGCTGAGGAGAGGGCGAGTTGGGGGTGAGAGAGGTAGAGTTGGATGAACCAGGTGAAGTAGCGTTGTCAGAAGCAGAAGAGGACGCAGAGGCACGATAACTAATATTATCGGCGCTGGCGCTGGCGGTTCGAATGGGCGTGCGCTTGTCCTGGGTGTTGTGGGCGGCGGCGGCGGCGGTGGACCGGGTCGACGGGTCCCTTAGGTCCTCGGTACTTGCTGGGTTAAACCAGCGAAGGGTTCTCTTCATGTCAGCTGGAAGTAGCCGTTGTATTGGGTTGGGTAGGGGACCGTGGCTCCCAGAACGTTTCTCGACCCTTTTTGTGGGTAATTATTAAATCGGGCCACCTGCTGCAGCCGGCGGATGCGCCCCGAAAAAGGAGATCGAGTCCGCGTCTCGACTAGCAATTGATGCCGCCGCAAAAATCCCAGGAAAAGAGGGGGAGGGGTGTGTGTGTGAGCGAGCGAGCGACCGTCTGCGTGTTCTCGCTAAATCCAGTTCTTGGTCGGCCTTACTATTTATTGTTGTTCCCGTCGTTTTTACTTTCAAAATGAGGATGATGAGGGGAAATGGTAGAGGAAGTATAAACTGCAGCGGGGGGATGTAAGTTACGTCGCGGCGTCGCTCTGAGTGACAAAAGTCCTAGTTGCCGTACTGATCGTTCAGTGGGGGCAAATAGAGGTGGGCTGGGGGCCTGGCGAGAGGACGTGGACGGGGCGCGCTGGTGACAGCGACAGCCACTGCTTGCGCGCTTGTTGGTAATGGATGACCTGTAGATTCGGATCGAATGTTCGGGGAGGCGATTCGTCGAGGAAGGGCCGAACGGAGTAGCTTGGTCTCCGAGGAACTAATACCGGCTGGCTGTAGTGATGATGACGGGGAGATAATGATGGCTCCCTGTGTGGCGTGCGACTGTGTAAACGAGACCGCAGGAAGTTCTTTGGGATGGATTATCGAGTCGTGCTTCTCGGTGGGCAAGACTCAAATCATCGGGCGGCGGCCGTGACCAGTTGGAAGAGGCGAGTATGAATACTTGCTTTCCCAGCCCCGTCTTGGTCGTTGTCGTTGTCTTGTGGTGATTATAAGTGGCCGTCGTCTTATAGCGTGAGTCTGGTGGGTATAAAGAGTAACAGATGCTCTGGTCGTGACCGGACGCGGCGGTGAATAGGAGCGATCCGGCGACCAACAGTAAGTCTTGAGGTCGTGATCAATAGGGGACTTGTCGAAAGACGAACGTCTAGAGGAGGGAGAGAAAGCCTACGGGAGAGGAAGGGGTTATGAATAAGACGGAAGGAAGGACGGAGTACCAAGTACGTGCGTGTTGTTGACTCGACTCAAGATCAGATCCAGGTTGACCCGGTGTACCTGCGCCTGTCCAACAAGTCTGGGCTCAAGGTTCCACGGATCGGTCCAAGACGAAGTGGGAGACCAAGGTGAGGGCCACGCGCGGAGGGTATCAGGGTATCCGTAAGGCAGAGGCCTGGCCGATGCTCTCGAGGAGGGGGAGGAGGGGGGTGTGTGTGGATGTGGGCGTGTTGGGAGAGCGCGCGGTTCCCTAGGTAAGGACGAGCTCGATAGCAATACACATGTAGGTAGGAACAGGAACGGAGGCTACATTGTTGGGGTGAGAGATGAGGTGGCTGCTCTCCTCTGTTTTGGCTCCTTGTCACCACAGATGGGAGTACCATGGTGGTTCCCGTCGGACATGATGCAGACCCCGGCTCAAGGCATGGACAGCGGCGTTCGCGGTGTTAGTGAGTGGGTGGCAAGCCACCGTAGGCGCCGTACGTAGTGTACACTAATCCGTCATTACTTCAACGGATGACGATGTTTGGTCTTCGAAGAGCAGTGTAGTGCATCATGGCGAGCAGACGACGGAAGTAGGCAAATTCGGTGGGCAGCAAGGTGGACAAATAGCAGACGCCACACAGACCACAGACGCACACCTTAACGGCCGATGACTCTCCGCTGGCGACGGTGTGACTCGACGACGAGCAAACGGTGGACGAGGCGGGAAAGGCTGCCTGCAACCTTGGTAATTACCTTTCTGCGGTAGAGTTTCCATTCTATGTACGGCAGGTATACAATACATAGTTCACATTGGCGAGGCAAGGCAAGGGCGACCGACAATCGCAGTGACTTCAGAGTTCAGATCACTTTCATGGGGTGCAGGCGCAGAGGTGCCAACACTCCATACTGTGATGTTCACAGTACTACTACGGAGTAGTAGTAAAGTATTGTAGGCGAGCGTGGCTGCCAGGCATCCTCGTCTTGGACGCCGACGAATAACAAGGCAGGGAAAGGCAAGGTGCCCCAAGGCGAGGTAAGTCGGAGCAAGGCCGCGAGAAGCGACAAGCATGGCACGATCCACTGGAAGAAGGAACAACAGACGAGGAAGAAGCAACGACTGCTATGTACATACCTGATGGTAGACTTATTAGTGTAGGTAGTATCCGTACTCCGTATCCGTACTGGAAGTCGACTCGACTTGACTCGAATAGCTGAGCTGACACTGCTGCACCTCCAGCGGGCGATGGAGGAAAGGTTGGAAGCGGAAGGGACATTCCTCTGGGGATAACGGACCTTGGGAGCGAAAGAAGCAAATTGCTGTCGCTATTGCCATTACCAGGCAATTAATGGAGGCGAGGGCCTGCCTGCCAACCTCCCTCCATAGTCCCTGCCTGCCTGCACCTCCATCCATCACTCCTTCCGCGAAGCGACGGATATGGGGCCTCAGCTACGTAATTTTGGCGAACATGGCTACCAGTAATAACATCAGCCGCGACAACAACGACACAGGCACAGACACAGGCACAGGCTTCATGCCTCTTCTTTTGTTCTTCTCCCACCTCACTCTCACTATTTTCATCCCTCTCTGTATCCGTAAACCTCGGGGTAATGACGGGCGTGACGGGAAGCCGCAGCTATGATCCGGGGAACTGCTTCGCCGCACATCCCGAAGCAGCGCGCACATCCAGCACACACCACCAACTCGCAACCAGGCTCGACATCGTCATTCATTGGCACCGCGTTGCACGCAGTACTCCGTAGTGTACGGAGTGCCCAGTAACACACACCGCATCGAACCGTTCCTGGATCTGCTTTCTCGCCACTCGGCCACTGGACGGTGGCCCCCCCATCACCAAGTACCGGCACCATCCCAGAGCGCCCACCCTCCTCCTGCCCCGAAAATGGTCCTTACCGTTTACGGCACGCTTTTGAGACGGCGGCCGGGTGAGTGTGTGTCTCCTTCTACCAGAGCGTGGCTAGCGCGGCGACTTACATGCTTGGTGGTAATGGGCAGAGTACCACTGTGATGGATATTGGAGCATTCAATTCACGTTCCGCCGTGCCCTGCGCTGACGGACCCCGTTCCTAACATTTATTTATTCCGCTCCTTCCCTTTCGAGGAAGAAAAAGAGAAGGGTCAGGAAAAATAAACAAGAGACGACGGGGAAGAAGCACTGAAGCAGACAGGCAATGCCACTAGTGACATGCTGAAGAGGAGCTCCTCAGGTACAGGGGACGGAGCGGGATCCAAACCGTTACGTGATCGACCCAGCATCTTGGAGACGCTGCCTGGGTCCGAGCAGGGTCAAGGTGCCGTATTGAATGTGAATAGGAACGAATTGGTTAGTTTTGCCAGCCCTCGCCCACCGCCTCCAACACACGCGGCCGGGTATATACCCTGGCTTCCAGTGTGCCATGTAGGTAGTGTCCACTGGACCACTAAGAAGAAGACGGGACCTATGCAGCTAGGTAGGCACTATTTCATCACCTCTCATCTCCAAGGCCAGGAGAGCGGTGCACTGACTGGCCCGATCCATCCAACAGATTGCCAGTCGTGGACCTGCGACTGCAACTGCGAGCCTGCTGCTTCGAGTACGTACCTGTTGTTCCATGGCAAAATGGTAATCCCGAGCGCTGGGCCTCGACAAGCATTGCGAGTTCCGACCGAGATGGCCAGAGGAGGCTGGGTTGCGCTCCAGCGCTGGACTGGTGAGTCGTGACTAGACCATCTGCCATGAAAATGGCCTCAGCTGGAACTCTGGAAGGGAGGTTGGCAGGTCGGTTGGCGCCGTCTCACGATTGATCGTCGCTCTTGCCTTGCCTTGCCGGGTTGGACGTCACCACATGCAATCCAATCGCTAGGGCGAATCGTCCGATCATCGACGACGACGACACCCTCCACCAGAAGTCCCCTCCAACTTCTTTTCCTTGGAGCAACTCTCTCTCGTGGCAGTGCTCCTGAATCCTGAGACCTCGCGCCAGAAACGGCCTCAGCTTCCGCAAAGACGTTTCGGCAATTACAATCGCCGTAGAACGGATATACGACACGGAGCCAGCGAGCGGCCACTGCCAGCAATAGCATACTACACTACTGCTACGAAATTGTCAATGTCCAGTCCCTTTTTTTTCTCTCCTGCCTCGGTGGATACTGCGGTACTGACGGATGCATACTCCACGACGTTACTGGACGAGGCTGCCGCACAACCGCATCAACGCCGCCATGCTTGACTCATAACCAAACGCTTAGTGTCGGGGGGAGGCCTGTTTGGCGGCTTTTGGCCACCCCTTGCTCCATGAACTTTGTCTGGTACCGCAGTAGGAACACTCGTCGGCGTCCATCCGCCTTTCGGTGATTGACCGTCGGCGTCAACGACGAACAAGGGGCAAAAAGTGCACTGTGACTGCGCTCGCTATGTGCCGGGCGAGTTTGGCCAGAGCCTAGGTAGATACTCCGTAGAGGCGAGCCAAACACAGCATGTCACTGGGTGGAAGGCTGGTAGGCGATGATGTCTTGTCTTAGTTCCGACTGCCGAGGCATCGGAGCCGGGATCCGGAGACGCACCCTACCCTGCCACCGCTTAACGTCCTCGTCGCGCCTGATGTCCTTTCCAGCACTCTTCGTGCTATAGCTCCATGGTACGGACTGGCAGACTATCTATTGTGTTGTATTGGTATTACTTGGGCATGCAAACAAATGGCCCAGATGGTGGTGTTGGTGGGTGCTAATTTGAGCTCCAGATATCCGCATCGGCCCCCATGAGATGAAGAGGACCCCAAGCCGTCTCACATTCTAGGTACTCTACCTACGGTGGGACGTCGGAGGTGTGCATTGTGGGCGTGGCTTCACATTGCGGAATGCCGTGGCAGAAACGGGGAACTCTCCAACCACGGTGGCTGCAGCGAGGAAGGCGGTCTGGCCTGTAGGTCCTTCCTTCGAAGTTCGAACACGCTGGGAACACGGTGCAGTGACAGTGGAAGAATCCACCTCGGTACCTATGGAAGTGTAGGTACACTAAGACGGTAAGACCTCACTGCAAGCCCCAAATGGAAGGCTCTCAGTGTCCCCCGTCAGTGTCACCTCACATGCAGAAGCGGGGCCCAAGGCTCGACCCCCCACTGTGACCCACCGACCCTCCTTTCCCATGGCGGCCCACGCCGGCCGTGGCGAATGACAGCTTCGACAATGGCACCCCCAAGAGCACCGCCAAGCCCTGCCTCGGGCTGCCAGGCCTTGTGCCTCGCTACCCCATCCTTGCTAGCCGCAACAACTAAAACGAGCCTAACGCTCGCCGTGCACACCCTGCTGCCACTCCCAGCGTGCGCTCCCGCGCCGGATGAATTCACCGTCGCATGGGTGGGCTGCGTGAGGCACTTGACACTTTGCTGTTCAGGGACATCGTCCTCTAGCGCTGGACCTGGTGCTGGGCAGGCAGTGGCGGGCAGAAACTGGCGACCTGCCACCTTCCCTAGCACCTAGGTAGGTAGTTTACACGAACACCATCCAGGCCAAGAAGGTACGCCGTCTGCACTAACTTCGGCCCTCTACCATGAAGACTCTGCTGAACAATCACCTAGACCTCCGAGTCTTATTACCAATTTCGCCGATAGTTCTGCCTTGTTGTCTCAGAATCAGCCTCTCTCGGGGAGCAGGAACAGACTCGGACTGCCAGCCGAAGCCAGAGGCTCTAGGGCGGGAGACCGTCTCACCTACTCTCGTCACCATCGACTCTCCCAGTTGCGAGGTACCTGCGACATTTCTCCGGCCGCATTGCCTACCGCCGTGGACGACCTGCGATCTGCTAACGCATCTGTACTCCTTAATACTAGGTATGTACGTCCAAGGGGAACGACAAACGGCGGACGGTCGTCATCCAACCGGTGCAAACGGTCCTCGTTCTCGGTTCATCGCTTCCATCACCTAGGTACCTTGCTGGCGTGGTGTGCGTCGAGGCACGGGAAAGGACGCATGTCGCCAGGACCAAACGGAAACCGTCCAGTCCATCCAACACGAGGACGCCGAGCACTGTGGTCACTGTTTCTCCTGCACTAAACCCAAGGTGAACAAGAAACGCGATGCATCTCAGCGGGCCAAGACAGTTGCAGACTTCAGGGGTTTATCGGTGGACCTGCTGTGGCCCCCGTGCGACGTGTGGTTTCAATGTTTCCGCAAAGATGCCGGATTCAAGGATCTTGTCTGAACTGCATGCGTATCTCGAACCCGTCAGCCACTCCATCGTTGGATTCTTGACGTCGTTCTCCACTGCTGATTACATCTTGCAGTGGACGGCCATGTCTGGACACTGGAAGTGTGCCATCATACTTTCGGGCTGATCGTCATGTCTATCGATAATGCCCCCAACCCGGTTACCGCCAACTTGCGCATGCATGCCGCTGGCAATACTCAGCACCCCATACACCCCGCAGGAACGGAGCCCCCAACGCTTGTGTTACGCTCGCTCAGTGACCCGGCCGAGATCGCGGAGACGGCAACGGTAACGTCAGCGTTTGCCCACCGTTCGGCCGTCGTCGTCCAGACTCGACTCCCAAACCCACAGACACCCACCACATCAGCAAGCGAGAGCAGCAACTTGCAAGGCACCACAGCGGGGTTTCCGCCTGAAATGCCGCAATCTCGATACTGCATGGCACGCCGCCCATCACTCTTCAGCAATCCACCTGTGGAGAAGGCAAGGTTTCGCCTTCGCCATACGAGATGATCGAAAGAAACCTCCCCTTAAGAGATTGTCGTGGCTAATCGGACTGGGGAAGTTCGACAACTGGGAATTGCTGAACCCCGTGGCCCTTGGGCCTTTGGGGGTTTTCTGACCGCACCATCCCACGCTTCCACGGACGCGTGCGTTGCCTGGGTGATCCTGGCCCGGAATGCAGAGACCGACCTGCGACTTCGGTGCGGTAGAGTCGCATTACCCGACCAAACGCTTAGATCCTTGGAGATGACTTCACGGAAGTATCGGGCATACACTTCGGCGGCAAGGCCGTGGGAGGGGATGCTGCCTCGGTTGCGAGAATTCTTTGTCGATCAATCCAATGGTTAAAACGGATTTACATGGCGGAATGGATCCATGACGAAGTCGGGATTTGAGCGGAACCGTCCACGTCCACAGTCGGTAGTATTCGATTTCGGTGCACTACACTACGTACACTACGGACACATTAATGATTACACTAGCAGAGCCAGAGACAGATTGCCAGAGCACAGAGACCACTTGGCACTACCACGATGTTAGGTGGGTAATATTCGCAAAGCCGGACTCGCTCCGGGCACCTGACTCGGCGCCAGCCGATCTATGAGCGCTGGCCTGGGTTGACCCAAGATGGAGCCTCGGGAGAGGACACCGCGCCCAATTGGCAATGACTTTCGGACATTAATCCACAGGCCGCCTGTGCGCAACAATCCCACGATGCATAAGGCATGAATCAGACAGCGAGAGAGGCCTAGACCGGAGCAGCGGTTCGGACGAATGAGCGAATGAAGAATTGCTTGTGCGGAAGGGGGCTCATTCAAGCCCAGGGTGTCGATGGGCTTTGCAAAACAGACTCGTCGACGAAGGCGGGGGTGCCCAATCAAGAGGAGAAGACCTAGAGCCTCGGAAGGCTTGCCACTTGCGTCAGGTAGGTTGTCTCGTCGAAACCCTCCAGCTTGTTGCCTGTCTGCGAGGCGTAGTGTAGGTGTCGTCGGTCTTTGTTGGGCTGCCGCTGCTTGCTTTCCTCCTAGGTAGGCAAACGCGGCAGGGCGGGAGCGCACAGAGGACCCTGACTCTGCTCGTCTAGCAAGGATCGTGGAAGGTTTCTAGAAGACGGTTCAGGCTGAAGAATGAGGCGCAACAACAACCAAATTAGCCCCGCACCTCACTTTCTTCAATGCTCCGTGGAACCTACATAGTACCTCTACTATAGCTGTTGCTACGTAGTAGATGATGTAGTAGTAATAAGGTACCTAATCACTTTCAGATGGAACCTGGTCCTGGTCCGTGAACTTGTTTACATATTGCCGTCCTCCTCGGATACTGCACACAAGACACGACGGATGCTAGGTACACGTTCAATAAGGTGCAGGTAGCCAAACAGCAAGCATGTGGTGCCACGACATGCCGTGCGTGCCATGCTTGCCACGGAGCGAGCCACGTCCGCAATCCGTCCAACCAGCGGTGAGAACTTGCTGGGCTGCAGCCGCGCATTAATATCGAGGACCCTGAATCGAAGAGAGAGAGACGGGGACAGATGAGGGGCGGACTGCATGACTAGGACCCTGAGCATCTAGAAGCTCTGAAACGCAAGGGCACTCGAAACCTGTCGAGGAGTTAACCTACACTATCCCGTACCTTTGCACTCAGACACGCCCTAACTATTTCCGCACCAAAAAGCTGTGCGCACGCCCACGCTACGTCGCAGTGGAAGGTTTTGGAGGGCTTCCATTTGTGGCTTTTTGAGCGTCGCACCGGGAGGGAACGGGAGGAGGTTTCGCTCACCGCCCTCCGCCTCGTCGGTTTCAATGCTGCCAAGACGCCGCATTTGAGGATCAAGGCGTTGTTCTGCCTTGTCCTGGCGTCGACGTCGACGTCTACGTCGACTCCGCGAGGCTTGTTATCCGAGGGCATCTCCAAGCGCCGGTGGTCATCTCTTCGAGACGACGACGACGACGATAACGACAACGACGGCTGGGAGACACTGACAGCGAAGAGGGCGCCGGCTTTGTTTTGTTTACTTTGCCTCCCTTCATCTCGTCGCCTGGCAAGAAGAAGTGGACTCCTCAATACGAGTAGAGTCGCCTTTTTTTTTTTTTTTTTTTTTTTTTGAGAGCAATGCTGTATTCTCAAGGGGACTTTTGTTGGCAGCCACTGCAATCTCCAGTTCAAACATGGCCGAACCCAGCGGCTCGGTCGACAACGATGGCGACCCACACGGGGGAAGAGATGCGAACCCTTCCCAACGCAGGAAACCCTCTTTTGAGTGATGCTACACAACAGATTGGCAAGGCAAGAAAAGCAAAAAAAGCCAGCATTGGACGCTGCCTGTTACCCCGTAATAATATGAGCCCATGGCTTGCCATGTACTGATTACTATGTAGTGTAGGTTCCCATCTGCGGCGCGCGCATGAATCAGAACGTTGGTGCTGACAGATGCGCGCGAACGACGTTGGCTGGGCATCAGGCCATTCGCATCCTGACTTGGCTTTACCCGACAAAACGGGCTTTTTGGAAAGTCGATTTCTACTACTGCCGGGCGGGCAGTTCCGAGAGGCGTGCAGAGAGCACTCGAACTCAAGTACTAACCCGGCATCACCGGCGCGGGGGTGAAGTTATTTTAGTAAGCTCCTAAAGGAGTAAAAAAGCAACGAGAGAACCGCCGAGCGAAAAGGATCTCCGCAGCCGGAAGACAAGATGACTTGCTTCGCGGAATCTCAACAGCGGAAAGGCGCGGGGCTGCCGAAGCTTGCGATGATGGATGGACATAAGTCGGCGAAATTCGCATAGTTTTCCCGCTGAACGCCTCTCGCGAAAGTTTGGCAGGCTTTCGGTGTTTGAAATTACATAACCAGCCCTAGGCGCAGCAAACGGCGAAAGTAGGAAGCGGCTGCCAAAGTGGCCAGACCGGCGACCAGCTGGAGTGACTGACGCCTCGTCTGTTGTTTTTCCTGGCTGGGACGATGGGACGCAGCCAATCAAGCTCGTCGCTGCCCTGCTTACTCATACGTGACGGAAATTTCTCGGGGTCTGGCTTAGGCGGGTTTGGGAGGTTCGCAGTTAGCGGCCCGGCCACCTGGAGCACCTCCGGAAGCTTGCCCTCGGGGACCTCTAGGGCGCTGACGACGGGCGGCAAAGACCGGGCAACAGGGGCCCATTACATCATGCCGTGCTAACAGCCTCATGGCATGATTCTGGGTCCTTTGCGACTTTTTTCGTCCACGGGGCATGCCGTCTCCAAGTTTTCAATCGCCGTTCGGAACCACCATCGATATCGCCTCGAAATCGAATGCCTTTTTAGATATAAGGCCCATCGAGCTTTTTTGACATTGGCTTTCAAGATATCGCATACGACATCTACAGCAGCTTTTTTAAATCACCTTACAAACGAGAGCTCCAGAGCACTAAATACCTAGCTCGGAACACCAGCCGTCATCGATCCGTCACCGGAGATATCGTACGACGCAGCATCGTCCCCACGACCAACAACGACCAAATCCCGATAGCAACCGCACGCACAACCCGCAACCAAGAAAAACCTCACAGCCGCGCGCGCACACACTAGCAAGTGTCTTT
This sequence comes from Colletotrichum brevisporum, assembly GCA_030770045.1. NCBI lineage: Eukaryota > Fungi > Ascomycota > Sordariomycetes > Glomerellales > Glomerellaceae > Colletotrichum > Colletotrichum brevisporum. The sequence goes on from JAUGSI010000002.1 coordinate 1,818,914, forward strand.
CCGCAGCTGCTCAATCGCCACTTCCTTCAGTAGGCCAATCCGCGCCTTCGACAGCAGCTCCGCCACCCACCACCCAGCAAACCCGCACATCGCAGCAGCCATGAAGATCCTCAGCAAAGAAGAGGAGGCCGAGCACTACCAGGTCGTCGTCAAGGGCGGCCTCATCGGCGGCGGCCTCGGCCTGGGCGTCGGCCTCGCGGGCGTCATGTTCGCGTCCCGGCGCTACCAGGCCTTCCGCCAGCTGACGCTCCCCTTCCGCTCCTTCCTCGTCTCCTCGTCGGCGACCTTCGGCGCCATCGTCCAGGCCGACCGCGCCTCCATCCTCTACGGCAAGGAGAAGGACCCCATGTTCGGCTACCAGGACGAGACGGCGCGCGCCGTCGCCCAGGCCAGGGCCAACGAGACGACGATGCAGAGGTTCAAGGAGTGGGGCCGCGAGAACAGGTACTCCATCGTCTTCGCCTCGTGGCTCGCCTCCATGGGCGTCGCCTTCGCCCTCGTCAGCCGCAACAGGTACCTCACCGGCGCGCAGAAGCTCGTCCAGGCCCGCGTGTACGCCCAGGGCCTCGCCGTCGCCATGCTCGTCGTCACCGCCGCCTTCGAGATGAACGACGCCAAGCAGGGCGCCGGCCGCTGGGAGACCGTCATGATCATCGACCCCGAGGACCCGGAGCACAAGCACCTCATCGAGAAGAGGATCCACAAGGAGGAGTACGAGGGCCAGGACCTGTGGAAGGGTAAGTCCTCCCCAGACGGAGCGAGCTCGCTCGCCCTGCCTTGATGCCAAGAAGCTTTTACTGACATGAGTATGACAACAGACATGGTCGCCGCCGAGGAGCGCCGCATTGCTGCCCGCAAGGCTGCCGAGCAGAAGTAAACTCGTGCGGGCAACCTTCCTTCCGGACATCTACAACACAAAAATACACACACCAAGCGACCGCCCATCATTCACCTCTTAAGTTCTTGTACGATTGGCGAGCCTCGAGCATTGTTCTTTTGTTTTAGGATACTTCTTTTTTTACATCATCTGTTTTGGGTTGGCTGAAGCGAGCTACACCAAAAGAAAAGGCCCCAAGAAACCATCTCTCGTCCCAGCAAGTCAGGGGGAGAGAGAGAGCTCGAAACCGGCGGTTGGTTGGTTTTAGTTGCATTGCTGGCGTTTTGCAGGAAAGGGGTGGGCTGGTCGGTCCAGCCCACACGACCATGATACCGATAGGCATGGTTCACGTAGAAAGGGGTGGGGTGGGGGGAAAGAGCGGAGGTTGATGGATGGAATCGATTCTTCAGAAGAACAGATCGAATGTTCGACTCAGTTGGTCGAGCGGTGCTATATTCAGAGAAGATATTCTTATCTGTTAAAGAATACAATTGCACGCCCCCTTGTTAATGTTACACTCCTGGCAGATGCCCCCCTCTCCCTCTCCTCTTGTGCTTCCAAGGTTGTTGTTAACCGGAGGCTTGGCTACGTGATATGAACGACACGCGGCGGCTTGGAGAACAATCTCCAAACCCGGTAAATTGCCCCAACCCAAGCCTGCATCATCAACACTAGAGAATCCCAAGATACAATCCCAAAATGCAACCCTGGGGTACTCCCATCAACAAGCCGACTCGCTCGGTATCGCACACCCCTCGAAGCCCCTAGGTACCATTTCTTGAATCGTGGCTCTGTCGCCCGTCTGATGCCTCTCCTTGATCTGCACCTGGCGTCCTTCCCTGTGCCCCGAGTTGCGTCAACAACGTTGGTCATCACTTGTCAGTCGAAGGAAGGACAGCTCGAAGGTAGAAACGGACGAAACCCCAATATCGACCAAGACCCCGTCCATCTGCCCGTTGGAACGACTAGTAAGAATCCCCCCCGCCGTCTCGGCTCATTGGTGAGACGTCATGTCACTATCCCTCCCGCCGGCTCCGCGTTGCTGGAACCACACACACACAGCGAAGGCCCCTGTGGTTCTAGCTCCTTGGGGATGTTTCTCTCCCAGGGGAGCCAGGGGAGGGGGAATCGTGCTAGCTGGGAGCCGATGACGTAGAGCTCTCTGCCCCGACTGGCAGCTCGTTGATGACGACTGACTCGGTCGAGATAGTCCAAGGTGGAGAGCCCAGCCCGACCCCGGCGAGGGACGATGATAAGCGTCTTGCTTGATCACGTACCATCCCCGTTGCTGCGCGGTCTGGTATTACGGCACACTGTTTCGAAGTACTAATTGCAGTCTCAATGGTCAAAGATTTGTTCGCATTGGGTTTGATATAGTCAAGGGGGGGGTTGAAGCGCATGCCTGCCTGCCTGCCGCCCACCGGGGATTTATAAAGCCGTTCCGTCATCAAACATAAAATACTGTAGTAGGTCGGAAGAGGGTTTTGTTTAACGATACAGAATAGGACAATTCAGGAAGAAAAATAAAGACCAACAAACGCACACGCGCACACATTGTATAATAGACAAGTTAATAAAGCCAAAAGAGAAAACCAAGAGGGGCTGACCAGCTAACAACAGAAGTAGTAGCAATGGCAGTTAATTAGACGAGCGCGTGGCGAGTGATGGTTTGTGGGCTTCAAACCTCGATGGTGAAATGGCTAATTTGAGAGTAATATGCATGCACCGCCAGCTCCAACATCCATACGTCCCCAAAGACTTCGCTGCCGTCGAAGCCGCCGATTACGAACAGGCGGCTATCGTACAGCACCGTGCCGTGATAGCCGCGGCCGCTGGGTGGCAGGCCGTAGACGCGGCGACGGTCCCAGGTCATGGTGACGAGATTGAGTAGCAGGACGTCGTTGGAGTACTCGTTGCCGTCGTGGCCACCAATAACGAACAGATATGAGCCAACGAGCGTGGCCGTGTGCGAGAGGCGGCGGAATGTGACGGGTATGGCAACGGCCTTCCAGATGTGGGCGTCCACGTCGTAGACCCACACGTCGTTGAAGCACTCGCCGCCATCCGAACCGCCAAAAATGATGAGCTTGCTGCCCACCATATTGGCCGTGTGGTAGCCGCGGGGCTTCGGACGGGTCTCCCGAACGCCCGGAGGCGGGGCCCGCTCTGGTGAGGACATGAGTTTCCACGACATCTTGTTCATATCGCTGACATCGAGTCGCCAGACGTCGTTGAGAGCACGAACGCCATCCCCGCCGCCAAATATGTAAATGCCGTTCTTGTACAGACAAGCGGTGTGGGCGCGGCGTTTGGAGGGAACTCGGTCACCTATAATCTTTGGGCGGTGCCAGCGAAAATTTGTGGTGTCAAGCACGTAAATATCATTGTAGTAGGCGGGCCCGTCGCCCCCGCCGAATATGACCAGCTTCTTGCCAACGGCGGTGCAGGTCATGGCGCGTAGAGGCACCGGAATCTCTCCGGTTACGTGAGGTACAGACCAATAGAAGGCGTCGGCGTCGAAGACATAGAGCTCGCTGAAGCAGGCACGAGAGTCGCAGCCGCCAAAGACGAAGATGTTGGACCCTACGAGCGTCGTGGTATGGGCTCGGAGGGACGTGTGAGGCGCCCCTGACACGGGTGCTTTAGACCAGTACATGCCCGACGAGGGAGCCGGCGGCACATCGGGGGCTGTCCTGGGATCCTGAAGAGGAGGGAAAGGAATATGCTGCCCCTTTGGAGCGCTCCGAACGGAGGAGGCGGTTGTTGATGGTTGGCGCGTTGTTGTCAAGGATTGAGGGATCGAAGCCTTGCCGGCTATGGCGGACGTCGAGCGCATGGCGACAGGACGACGGCTATCGCGGTCTGAGCCGGGACCGCCGGCTGACTCGGAGCCGTCGTTGGTACTGCTTGCGTTTGAAGCATCGGCGGCGGCAGCAGCGGCGGCGGCGGCGGCGGCAGCACTGGGTCGGTAGGAAGGAGGTGGAGGTTTAGGAGCGTTCGCGGTGGTAGGAGTAGTGCGTGTCGGATGAGCGGCGGCCGGCGGGGCTTGCGAGGCAGACTGGGAGCGTTGACGGATGGAGAGCTCAGAGGGCTTTCGGCGGCGATCCTGGCTCTTGGATGCAAGGTGACCGGGAGTGTGGGAACGCAGGATGGGGCCGCCCGGGACGGAGGGGACGCGGCGGTGCTGCTCGACGTCACGGTCGCTCAGGTCGTCCAGATCGTCAGGAAGGCCACCTACGACGCCGGGTGGAGGGCGCGGGTCGGTGTTTGGGGCTGGACCGGAGATCTTCTGGGAGCGAACGACCTTGGACTTGAGGGGGGACCGGGGGTTCTTGTCCGATGACCTGGCCGAATCAGCCATGGTTCGGCGGGGGAATGGTCATTGCCCCCCTCTCACGAGGATGTGGATTGAATAGGATCCGAGGAGGAAGCAACCGGATTTGCGGGATGACAACAAGGAGATGGCCAAGTGCGGGCGGGCGAGCGAGTTGGGGAAGGCCTGGTGTCGTCGGGAGAGAGCCGTGGACGTGGACGCACGTGAGTCGTGAAGGGTTTGTTTACCGGCCGTGGTTGCAATTGAGATGACTCGGGGGAGGGCGTGTTGGGTTGTGGTTTTGGTTGCAGAATGCTGGAGAATTGGAGCCCAGCCGAGCCTGGAAGAGGAGCCCACCCAAACTTCGCTTCACACTCCAAGTTCAGGCTCAGCTTTGGGTGATGCTACTTGGCTGCTGCTGCTGCTGCTGCTGCTGATGGTGCCAATACCTATGCTGCTGACTGCTGAGGGAGGGGGGAAGGGTAGGTAGGTATGTGCCTAGGTAACAAGGGGCCGGCCATGCTGGGTGGCTACCAGGAAGCAACGCGCACGGGCTGTCTATCGAAAGGTACATTGAAAAGGTGCTTATGTCTTATTCAACTTGGGTACCCAGAGGTACTGTTAGCGCAGCAGGTGAGGTGAGCTAAGCCTGACACTGGCACGCCTGGCAGGGCTCTTCGGCTTCAGTGAACCGTGACTGGCCCTTCTGGTGTACACTAGGTACCTACCTAGGTAAGGGTGTTAGGTACCCGAGTTAGTGCAATCCCACCCGGGGTACGTTCCATCTATTTTGAGTCCAGCCAGGTGTGGTAACCCCCTCGCCAAAGCCAAGCTCGGACCGCTCCCGGTCCCTGCATTGGCTTGCGCTGTTGTGTTACAGGCTGCTGCAGCTTGGGGCCCTGCCCTGCTGTTCCGCGCCGCTGTCACTGTCTCCGTCATTGGGAAGAAGATCCAGCCAGGGTTGCGTGTGATTGGTCGCGTACTACTAGCTAACAAAGAGAGGACATGCTAACGACGAATGAGGTGATATGTTCATAACTGCAATTCTTGCTCTGTCACTTGGATTGAGAGACGAGAAGGCTTTGCGATGGGAATACTATGCTGTTGTATAGTAGTAAACTTGCTGCAGAAAAAGCAATATTCGCCGCGTTGCTCGAGAATGGGGGTCCTTAATAAAGATCCTTGTCTTACCACGGAGCGCGTCGCGTATACGACGCGCATCTGAGAAGCAGCCTCCCCGAGACCTCCTGCCCTGTATTTATCACTCTTCAACACAGCCGCAACATTTACCCGTTTTACTCCGTTCTTCCATCCGACATCACGACAAGCTCGCGATACTTGATAATTCGGTCGTCATGGGCTTGGGCATCAAGAGATTCTCGAACGTGGAAGACGCGGCCGATGGCCCCCGGAAGCGACATCGCATCAACACCTGTGCCGATGTTTCTTCCAATGCCATTCTCGCCAACATGACACTTCTCGACCTTCAGTCGTCCTTCAGGGCCCTTTTAGACGACCCCGTGTGCGGACCAGTCGTCGAAATGCAGCTCCAAGCCCACGCTGCCGCCTCCTTACGGGCAGAGCAAGAGCGCGTTCAGTCACTCGCGGACCAGATGCGGGAGGAAGCAAGAAGCAGAGCGGAAATGCTCATCTCCAATACTACCCTAAACGGGATGTCTGGCACAATGCGCGCCTCTCAGTGGGGTCAGACGATGCGTCCCTCGCTGGAAACGATTTACAATCTCTCTCAGACAGATCCCAGGTCCAACGGGCCTTCATTGGCTTGGGATGTCTTGATCGATATCGCTCGCATGACTCTGTGCCCGGTAGTTGGCGACCCTTGCTTGCAGGGCGCAGAAGAAGATAACAATCGTTTTCATGAAGATGCTGAGAGAATTCTTGTGGGCATAGCGAGGGAAGAATTGGAAGATGTCCGTCATGTAGGGGACTGGCTATACAGAGAGAGCACTACTACACGGCGAAGGAAAGTCGCGAACTTACGAGGACACATGAGTCGCACGTATGGCCCAAGACTCGACCATCGGTACAAGTCGCTCGCAGAGCTTCTAGCCACAGGGAGGATCAAGGGCGGCGGGCCTGAGCCAGTTGACTCGGAGTACTTTCAAGAGTATTCCACCGCAGGATTTTGGTAAGCAGCAAATGATAGTTGGACTTTCCCTATGGACTCGCTATATTGTGCAACTGACGAATTGAAAAAATTCTTCCGAGTCGTCCCACGCTGTGCAAGCCCTTGATACTCAAACACCGTCCGTAGAATCCCGATTCAAAGCCCTGGAATCTGAGTGCAGGAGGCTCCACTCCGCTTATCCGTCGCCGAAGGGCGGATCCTATGCCGGGCTCCGCTCCGTGGTCCGAAGTGTTGATTCCGTATGGCGAATCGAGTTTGGCTCTTTCCTCTCAACCATCACAGTTGAACTGACAAAACTCTCTATTTGGCACAACACTAGTCAACCTGTTTCTTGTTCAGAAGTTGATGTTGGGTTGTGACGAGACAACGGAGGGCTGCGAGAGTGGTTTCAAGCCCGTCTGTATCGTATTAGCGTGCCTCGGAGGTTTTTACTGTTATCATCTTTCTCCAAGAAAGGGATAGGGTTTCTTATGAGATAAGGGAGAACTTCTGCCCTGACGCGTGTCGAAGCCCGGACTCGGTTTAGATGAGGAAAGGCTGAAAGGTTAAAGCTACCCATGTAACACCATAGGTGACGTTCTCTATCCTGACTAGTGACGGAAGAGTTTGCTCGATACCGGTGAGATGTTTTGGCAGGCCCGGGAAAACCACGGCTATCGCGTGTCGGATTAACACAGCAGGGAATGTAACTCGTGTGCGATGAACGTTCTTTTTGCCGGGCAACCACGAAGGGAAATCCGTGCCGCTCCTCAAAGTTGTGACGACGCATCCGTTAAGCAGCTGGGTGTGCGCGTAAGTGGCGTAGATATACGAGACGTGGCTTACTAAGAGCGGCTCTAAACGACAGAAACGGGATATATAGATTACTAGGGTTTTATACTTTAAGGGATTTTCTTCTATTTAAATAGGGGGTCAGACCCCTTATAAGGGCACCTATAGATCTAATTACGAATATTTAATCTATTATATCTACGCCTCGTCGGATTAGTATTGAGACCCCTCGTTGTTACAAAAGTCTCTAGAGGCTGGGAAAAGTATGATAAAGGAGTCTCTGTCCTACCGACATTGGATGACGCAAGGCCTCTCCACGCTAGTTGTATCAGTTCCAAGGAACTTGAAATATCGACTCGACAAGGGTTGACCGCCATGGGATGCTGCTCCAGCTCACCACCGTTCAGTCACCGTCAACAACACTCATACGGTGAAGAATTGAGGTTAGTTCCGATTGCAAAGAACCAGGTGGTTGTATCGGGGTAGGCCATTGGCGAGAGGAAAGTCGCTGCAAATGAAGAAACACTAGAGTCTGCAGCAGCAGGCTAGGCACCCGAGAGTTCCCCCGGGGTGAGGGGCTGCTACTCCAGCGGGGCCCGGCTTCGGATTCGGGGTAGTATGGAGTCGTGGCTATCGGGGAACGACAAGTTGCGAGGTCGGGACATGATTCAGTTCCAGCTCCTGCCAAGGCCGCTGGGCGGGTTCTAGACGCGAACCTGTATTGGATGGGTGCGAGGTTCCACGAACCACCCGGCCCCGGCTCCGGCCCCGGTCCCGGCCCTGCCTCCTCCTCCCCCCATCTGCGCGTCTGCTTGATCGACTTGTCCTGTGCCCCGATATGATATCTGATTTGCGTCATAACGCAGGCGGCTCTTACGAGTCTGACGAACGACGCATGGGGAAATGCGAGGCAGCAATGGAGAAGGGTAGCAGCGTGTTCACGACTCGAAATTGCCCTCTGTACTCGAGGCAATCGCATTGACACCATGATGCCATCTTGGGCCCTCGCCCAAACCCGCAGCGCCCCGCTGACGATCTCAAGAGATGGTCAGATTGACAACAAGTTCGGAAAAGGCAAGCAGGCAGCCAAGGACCCGGGGGTATTTGTGGGAGCCGGCGGCACCCATGAAAGTATTGACGGTCCAAGTGCCGGAAGTACCAGCTACATGGCCTCTCTCAAACGAAGTCCACGTCTACACTAGTGAGAATTGCAAGGTGATCATCCCGATGGGCTGCGCAAAGATCGATCGTCGTCAGTCAAACCCCTCGAGCCGCAACAGCCGACCGGCTCTTGTCCCCCCCCAAAAGAGCCCATTGCCCTTGTGCCTACATTCCTCCCGATGGAGGCGAGTGAGTGAGCAAGGGGGGTTCCATTTGCCGGAGAGTGGTGGGCCCCATTTCCGAGTGTCTTTCGATATTTCGGATGTGAGATACAAAGACTCGGATGCCCTGCCAGGAAAATCAAATTGGCACTCGTTGCCGTCCCGGCAGGCAATGGACGTTGGGCACTAGTGACTAGCGACGGGGCCGGAGGGAGCAGGAACATGGGGCCTTATCCGGGCTCATGACTCGCCGGACCGGAGGATGTGGATCTGGAATCTTGACTAGCGCCGACACAACCGCCGCACAAACTAGCCTCTTAAACAATTTTCTTTTCCGTGATTAACATCAACATCCGATATGGTGTAGTGGCCAACATGATGCCCTCTCATCTCCGTGAGAGGTTAGGCATAGCCCCGAGTTCGATTCTCGGTTTCGGAACATTTTTGCTCTCAACCGTAGCTGCTCTTCACGTAGCAAGCTGCCTTGCCTTTTTTTGTTGCTTGTGGCCGACTCAACGGACGTCCCAGCTCCCAAAAGCCCGAGAATCAGACTCAGTATATATACCACTTTGACATCTGAATCAGCACATGCGACCACACCCACTGGAGAACTCGGGATCCCGTCCGCTCTCCCATCGATAAACCAGTGAGGGCCGGAGTAGTAGTCGGGTCGGAGACGACCGGCGAATGCCCGGTGTTGCATGTGTTTCTTTTTCGTTTTTTGCAGCAGGGGCTTGAAATACTTTTGTGGAGGGCCACTAGTGATGTATAATGATTGTATGAGTGAGTGGTCAACTCCCAGGGACTTGGTTGTCTTTGCTTTCGGAAGAACTTAGTGAGCTCTATCCCGTATGTAAACTTGTGAGATTTAGGTCTCATCCGGCTCTGACAGCTTTGCTATCGGCCCCTCGAAAGGAACCAGGATGGGAATTCTCAGAGCTTGTAGGTTTGGCAATATCTTCAGTGGGTTGTTGTAGTAGAAAGGACACTGACTGATATAATTAGACATTGTCCGGAGCGGCCCAAACAAGGAAGTACAGATACACCTTTCATGTCGAGCAAGCTTCATCTAGGAGTGCCAATAGAGAGAGAATTACTCCAAGAACCTAGAGGTCGATTATTGAATTAGAACCCTTGCCAAGGCGGGTTTTGATTTTGTCCCCTTCCGTATATTTTCATTTTCCTCTTGTATCCCCAACATCCCCCCCCCAACATCCTAAGCCTACCGAGAGCACAAAGGTATCATAAATGCCAACGCCCAGCAAGCCCAGTCATTATCATCATCAAATCATGTCGTAACGGTCAGGAAACAGGATGGCGTTCGCCATCTGCACCAGTGGCCTCTGCGTCGGACTTCTCCCCTCCTCCTCGTCCCACGGCATCAGCCCCATGGCACGGAGCCCATCCTCGCCCCCGGCATCGCTGACTTCCTGCACGCCAGGCCTGCCCATGTGTGTCGTCTCTCCGCGGCCGCCGCCAAAGTCAGGGCTCGGCTGCCCGAGCAAGAACGCCTTGCGTTGACGGGCCAGGTACAGAGCGTTGGTCTGCGTCAGAGGGCACGCGGGGATGTACATGATGGTCGCCGGTAGAGAAGACGGCGGCACCTTGTCGACCCCGTAGACCATGTCCGGGTGCCAGACGACGTAGTCGCCGGGCCGCACCGGGGGGATGCGTACGAGGGACTTGTCGAACTGCAGGTGCGGGTGTAGAGACGCGTTGAGCTCCTGCGTGTACGACGGCACGGCGCCCTGGATGATGCTCGTCTGGGCGAAATCCAGTGCCCAGTTCTCGCGCGCGAGGAAGTCTGGGGACTCTGGAGAGGGATTTCGCGGGGAGAAGAAGGGCCTCAGGAGGAAGTAAGCCGTGGCGAGCTGGAGCATTGGGCAGAGAAGGAGAGTCCCGTCGGCCGGGTCGATGTCAGACATGGAGAGCCAACCCTGGAACATGCGGAACATGCTGCACGAGCCCGCCCCGTTGTAGAGGTCCGAGGTGACTTTGAGCCGCGTGCTGCTCTCCCACGGGTCGTAGTCCTCCCATCGCCCGTCCCAGATGCGCTGGTACGTGCCAGCGTTGCCGTATCCGTCGCTCTCCCACCGCTCAACACTGCCCCCGTCCACATGGGCGTTCAGGTGCCACAACTCGTCGCCGGGGGCGCGGATCCGCAAGCGATCCGCGTATGCCACGGGGAGGTCCACTACCACGGGGGCGTTCGGGTCGCGTGACCGCCAAAGTCCCATCAAAAACCGCTGAGCGGCGAGAACGTTCGGGTGAGCGCGGCCTTTGATCTGGGCCGGCGACCAGTATATGCCGAAAAGATGAGGGTCGCGTGTCGGCCAGCTCTTGGTTTCCGGGTTCTCGGCGAGATACGTCTCCGTCTCTTCTCGCCAAGCTTGAGCCTCGGCGGCCGATATAACGTTGCGGATGACGGCACCGCCGCGGCGCCGGAGCTTCGCGGCGAACTCGGAGACGCGGGCGTGCTCTTTCAGCTCCGAAAAGTCGATGGTGGGGATTATGTCAGATTTTGTTACGCCGATCAGCGCAATCTCGGCCCGGAGCGCGACCAAAAGGCGGTTCCACGAGTCCACTATTGCGGTCTCTTTGCCGGCGACGAGGCTCCGCTTGATCTGTGCGAATCTCGGTGGAAGCGGAATAGGCCCGCCATTTTCGGAGAATATTTCGTCGGCACGCATGAAGCCTCTCGGGTGATTATCTAAAGCAGGTGGGAAAGACTGAGACCAGAGCAGGCTGGGGGTGTCAAACGGTGAAATATATTGAGAGAAAAGGTCTGGAGAGTAGGGCATTGAGAAATTCATATTGGGCGCCGGTGGAGGCGGCATCTGACCGCCGGCCCCCAGTTGTTCCTCGAACGATTCATCGTACATGTCGTGGAGTCAACAGAAATGCAGGGACTTGAGTTGTATCGGCAGACCGTTGCGTCGTATGCTCGTCGTCGTGTGAATGGATTGGACATGCGCTGAAGTGACGGTTGTCTCGGCGTGCTCCGCCGACGCTGGGGTCCGGGATTAGGTAGGCAGATCTGACTGTTACCGGGAGAACGTCGGGTCGCTACGGCTCAACGGTGGAGGAAGCTTCCATTTTCTGACCATCCTCCAGCCGGCCCGCCATGCCGCTAAAAACCTCGTTCGTCCGTAAAACCAATGGGAATTTTCTCGGGTGTCCAAGGTGCCTCAGACTTAGCAAGATAAACTCGCATGCGACGGGCGATGGCTTGTTTGTGGCCCTGGCAGCAAGGATGATCGTGAAGATATCCAGCGGTGTACGTAGTATAAACCTATGTGAGGCGGTCTCGTGTGCGGCGGACCTTTGCGCCGCGGACACAGCCCGGTGGTTCCGTCGATTCGGATTGGCAAGTAGTCTGTTCTGAGCTCTCTTCTGTCCGGGATATATATTCCGCTTGTTCGAACGCCTGCCCCGATGAGTCCCTCATGTCGCTTTGCCACGTTTCGATCGTCTCAGCGGGACCTGGTTTTCGGCGACCTCGTCCGAGATCTTCTTTCTCTTGGCAACAACCGGCTTTTTCGGCTTTTCGGGCTCGGTCTTGGTGATCTCGGGACTTGCGTCGCTGGTGGCAGGGCGATCAAGAGGACCACCTTGCCTGAGCAACACGTAGGCCACTTTCTCCAAGTCCATCGCTGAGACGCCAAGCCTCTTCATCAACTTCCGTGCCTCGACGCTGAGCGACTCATATTCTTTCATGTTGTACTTGAGGGACGCCTTTTGGCCTTTGTTGCACAGCCAGTAGTATGCTTCGTCGGAAAAGAACGACACACGCTCTGGGTAGTGTACAGAGAGGAGAAGTGAAGCGGTCGCGGGTCCGATGCCTTTCAGCTTCGTCAGGACTTTCAAAGCGGTTTCCAGGTTCGATGCATCATGATAGGCTTCGACGCCATCTTTCACCGTCTCTTCGACCGTTGAAGAATCGTTCGACGACACGAGCTTCATCAAGGTGGGCCGAAATTTTCCGTGGCGTCTATTTGAGAGCTATCAGACGGCAATTCTTCAACAGTTGCCATTGCGACCACATCGTCAACGGGACCAAAGCCTGGGGCGACAGACTTGTCGTCTCCTTGTCCTTGGGACGTGGCAAAGGACAACGGCAGAGTCTCGACCAGTACCACAACCCTCAGGAGCAAGTCGGGTCGCAGGGGAAGATTGCACTTACAGCTTCCAATCAACAAGGAGCTTGACGTCTTCGTGATTCATTGCCCGCTTCGGCTTCTCCTGCGAAAATAAGGCAGGGGCCTCGACGAAACGGAAGCCATCCAGCTCTTGCAGGGTCTTCTGACCAGGTTTGGCTAATTGGATCGTCAGGTGCACCGCAGGGCAGGACTGGGTTGAGTGCGGGGAAGGGCGCGATCCAGGGCCGACGTACCGCCTTTCGAGGCTGAGATTGAGATGATCAGAGGCTCGTAGTTCCCAAGGAGCTGCTTGAATTCCGCGCCAGATATCTTATCCGGCGATATGAGTTTGGAGTTGGCCATGGTGTGTTACGGAGAGTCGGACGAATGACACCCGAACTGTGAAGACCAGGAAAACGTCTGGTGTGATCACCCAAAAATAAGGCCTCGACCAAAACCTTTCGTGCTATGGCATCAAAGAATGCCAATATTGGTAACAGGCTGTATTCCGAAGACTTTTTATCGTCTACAAACGCGCTCGCGAAATTTGGGACACGAACGCGACTACGCGCCAAGGCCTGGCAATCCTAGGAATACAGCAGCAGCTCGAGCTTCAGTCAACAAATGAATGGGCTGAATCCTTGCCCAAAGAACGTGGCAGCCAATAGATGGAGATACCTCAAAATAATAAGGCAGGTAGTATGCCTTCGGCGGTAGCAGGTCGTGGAGGTGCGGCAAACTACGAATGCGAAACCGCCTCCAGTGCTAATAAGCTTCCCCCTGTAACCTCAGCGCGGGAAAGAAAAGTGGGTTCTTCAATCGAAACGGCCAAGCAACCTCGCAGAGAACACGTGAAAAAGAGACTGGAACGAAACAGCCCGGGCCGGGTCCCTGGAGTCTAGGTCTATCGGAGGCAGTATAATCCGCCGTGCTTACCGCAATCCATAGACGAGAATGGAAAAGAACAAGCTCAGCCCCCGCTCAGTGGAGGCAACCCAATGGTCGCTGGGTACCGGGCTGGTGCCTTAGCCCCGGGTCCGTGCATGGGATGGGCGACTCACTTTGCTGGAGCGGTACGGGGTCGTCCGAGGCGAAGAAAAAAAAAGTGTCGTGTCTGCGCTTGCCGACTCTCTTCCCTCACCTTATTCCTCTCACGAAAGCTCACCGACCGTTGACGAGTTTGCCCACGTAACGCACAACTTTTCCAAGACCCCAACACCTCCCACCCCTCAAAACATTCAAAATGGGTAACGTATGTACTCGCCACGGCTTACCCCTCCCCCGGCCCGCCGATCAGGGTCCTGTGTGGAAACAGAATTGAGGGGCAGGTTTCGCTGATATTTCGGGGGAATGCAGGGCGCGAAGGCTCAGCAGAAGCGCGATCGCAATGCGAAGGACGCCAAGCCCAAGGGCTCTCAGCTCAAGGTGGTACGTTACGGCACCCGAACATATCTTCGCGGAACCGCGAAAGCATACACAAAGGACAAAGGGGGGCTCACGAAAGAAACAGAACGCCGCCGCCAAGGACATCCAGTGCCAGGTGTGCAAGGCCACCTTCCTGAAGACGACCAAGGCTCCCGCGTAAGCTCTACACCACAGACATGTCTGGAGGGCGCATCGACTGACCAAACATCGACAGCTTGACCGAGCACGCCGATAACAAGCACAGCAAGACTCTCGCTGACTGCTTCCCATCCTTCGTTGCAGCATAGTGGGGGACCGACGACACCTCAGGTCGGATTTGGAGTTTGTGGACGATGAGTCGGGTTTGAAGAGAATGGCGCGGCGTGCGGTTGAACGGGGAGGCGTAGTTGGCTGCGTCAGGGCATGCAGCGAAGGCGTAACATGGAATTTTGCTCACTTTACTACATTGGAGAAGAATACGAGCCCACGATTGCACATGGCTTAATCTCGAATATGTGTGCCTAGACGTAGTGGGCATTCGTGTGATATCTGCCTCGAATCTCACGCAGCCGGCACGGGGGCCGCCTTCGCAGCCCTTGCCTGCTCCTCCCGGATAGCAGCCAGGACGTCAGGATACCACCTCTCGCCGACGTCCGGATGGCTCTTGACGCGGTTCCGCAGCGTCGCCTCGCCCAGCGTCTTGGCCACCCCGCCCTTCCGGAACGTAAACTCGACATCGTCCAGCCTGGTCCCGCCGTTGCGCTCGATCACCCGCCGCCGCTGCTCCTTGATCTCGTCCGGCACCTGCCCGACGCCCACGGTCTCCAGGTCGTCAAAGTCGGCGTCGCCCCTGACGCCCTGGAAGAACGGGATGGAGAACCGCGCGCCCTCGCCCGGCCCGGGGCTCAGCACGCGGTGCGTCGTCGACACGCAGACCCCCTGTGTCAGCGCCTCCAGCCCCTGCCCGATGGCGACCACGAGCGTGCCGTCGATCGGCGGCGCGTCGATCCACTCGCCCTTCACGTTCTGCGCCTGCAGCCCCCGGTGGTGGCTGGCCTGCAGCAGGTAGCTCGTGAGCATGCTGTCCTTGTGCGGCCCGACGCCCTGGCCGCGGACGCCGGAGCCCGCGTCGATGCCCAGCTCGCTCACGTCCGGATACTTGACGATCTTGAGCTTGTGCTGCTGGTCTGCGTCGAAGTACTTGTTGAAGGCATCGGGTGGAAGTTGGATGGCCTCGGCGATGAGAGATGTGAAGGCGATGGATATCTTGCCCATGCGGTCCATATACTCGGTAAAGGTCTCACGGAAGCCGGGCAGTGCGCTCTCCGAGGGCCACTGGTTTGGTGCCAGGAGGTTATGATACAGAGGGTCGTCGGGCCCAGGCACGGCATGCTCCGTCGAGAGGTCAATCTGTTCCCTATGATCTATCTCGCCGGCTGTGATCTCGGCCGAGAGCTGGGAGTAGCCAAGGAAAGACTTGGCATTCTTCATCTCAATCTTGAGTCTGGGAGATCGTGTCAGTTCGTCTGAAGTCGAGGGTACACACCCCGGGATTTTGAAGCTTACGATACTTTTCCTCGGACGGGATGTCGAAAAAGGCCTTGCCCTCTTTGATCACCCTCTGGAACAGCTCATCAGGAATACCGACGTTCTTGAGATACAAGAATCCAACTTCCATGAGGGCATAGCGCAGATCGGCGAGAAACTGGGGCTTTGTCTCTGGGCTCTGCGCCAGCGAGAGATCGAGGACGGGGATCGACTTGAAAGACATGTCGTGACGAGTCTGGGTATTTATGTGGCATGGAACGCAACAGTTGCAGGCAGCTATGCTCCGAGCCGGACGATTCAGGCGAACACAGTCAAGTAACGCAGTCTCTGTATAGAGCTGTTTGTAGACAATCGCGCGGATGAAGGGAAGCTCGACCTATTATGTAGCACACGGACTCTGCCGTTAAGTAATCCCGTGTCGGAGCAGCTCCCAATGACGTGACGGGATGGCGTGCTGCAGCAGCGGGGCCCTGGTGCTCGGCGGCGGCCTGCCCCGCCATCTTGATCCGCGGAGTATTGCCGTATTGCTCCGACCGGTGATGATGGCTGCAGAAGATCACCATATCGAAACCAATTGGTCCAGGAACAACCTCTTTTTGACAACAGAACCGAATGATTGCATCTCATTCTATTATTGGGTATATTGCACATATTTTGACATTTTTCTCTGCCCGTTTTATGCCTTCAGAGGCTTTGTTGCCAACAGCCCCGTGACCTTATAGAACATGTCTTCGACAGAGGGCATGGCGAACGCCGGCGCCGCATCAAACAACTCCGCCAAACGTTGCCTGTTAATGACGGCCGGCTGAGCGTCGTCATCGTCCAAGTCCATCGCGTCGCTGGGGTCTTCCCGCTCGTCGTCGATGGCCATCTCCTCGTCCTCGGCTGCGTCATCGTCGTCAATAATCGCATCTTCGGCGACCGGCTCACCATCCAGCTGCATGTCCTCCAACGGCTTCGAGATTGTCACAGCACCAGGGTCTGCTGCCTCGGCAACTGTCCAGAGTTGTGCAGCATCGTCAACGGCGACGAAGCCGGATGCGCTTCCCGTTGATACCAGACTGGTGATGCGGTGGGGGATTCGTTTCGCGCACAGCAGCTGGGGTTCCTCGGGCCTCATCACGGCAAGCTGGGAGGCTAGCCCACCGGGAACGACAACGGCGAACGTCCGCGACTTGCGGTCGACGGCCAGGTGGCTAAATTCCTTGACTGCAGCAGCATTGCGTCCGCTGGGAAGCTGAATGCCGTATTGAAGTTCATCAGCAACCACGTCATACACTCTCAGGTCATCAGAGAGCGTAATGACGTAGGGTGCGAGGACCTGCAGGCGTCGAATTTGACCCTTCCACATATTTTCCAGCGTTGTTCTCAGTTCACCAGTGTGGGTGTCAACAATGTACACAGCGCCGTCATTTGAGTTGCCGAAGGCAATGAAGAGGGTAGATCCATCTTCCGAGAAGCAAATGCTGCCGCTGCGCTCGTTGCCGGCCTCTCCAGTCAACGCAAGGGCATCGGCCCCCACGTTGCTTCCCAAGGCGACCGCCACATTGCAAGACCAAGACTGCAGGGCCTCACCGGTCGTATCCTTGGACGTAATGCCATCCTGCTGTCTAGCCTTGGACTGCCATATCCGCACCATGCCGTCGTCTCCAAGAGTAGCGAATCTGTTCGATGTGTGGTCTGCTGCAAGGGCAAGGACACTTTCCGGGCGGCTGGTGATATGGGGGTTGTTGATCCTGGAAGAGAGCGCGAAGGGCTCATCGCCCTCACGAGCGGCCCAGAACTTGAGGTATACCTCCCTCCTCTCCTTCACGAACTGCTCACGGGCTTCAGGGGCAACCTTCTCAAGGTCGCGCTGAGGGGGCTGCCAGTCATCGACCGTGGCCAACCATTTGCCGTCTTGCGAGAAGGCCACATGGGTGATACGGGGCTCTGAAATGGGGTTTCCCTTGGAGGTAATGTTGACATCTGTCGGCTGCGTTCTGGCCAGAGCCTGCTTTGAGATGCTCCTGAACAGCTCCATGTCGAACGACTGCAGGAGGGGGGCAGACTGCAGCTCGCCCGCCAACATCGCCTGCTGACCAGTTCCGGTACAGACGTACAGTCTTGATGGCTCTGCCGGGTTCATGGCTGCCGGGACTGGGTGCCGCACATCGTCGGACACTGACCATACACGCCTGACAAGCAAGTCCTTCGGTGTTGACGTGAAGCGGGCCGCAGATTGTATGCCAGAGATGTAAGTGGTCGGCTTCATCTCAGCGGTGGAGAGAACCATTGTGGAGTTGTCGTCGAGGTGAACGGCGTAGGACGATCCGGTGGGCGACACGACCAAGTTCTCGATGCTGCCAGAGAGATGGGGGAGATGGTCCATCTTGCCTGTGTCCATCTGCCAGAGGACAAGAACATTCTCCGAGCCACCGGAGATCATGTAGTGGCCTAAGAGGAAGACTGTCAGTAAGAGCTTTAACGCGCAATGCCATGCTTCCACTCACCATCCTTCGACCATTTGAGGCTGTGGACCGCCCTCCTGTGCCAGTGGTACTTGCGAGCCTGCAGGGGTTCCCTCTTCGATTTGGGGCCATTGAGGTTTTGCAACTTTCGGAGAATATCGTTGTAGTAGTAGATAGCACCACGAGCACCTCCGGCAATAAGATCCAGGGCAGAGGCGCCGTCACTCTTGTCTGTAATGCGGACGTCGAGAGCGCAAATAATGTCTGTCGAGTCGAAGGTGAAGAACTCGAACTCCAGGCCAAGATCTGCCTGGGAAGCCTGGGCTGTGACCGTTCCAACTATAAGGCTTTCTCGGGTAGCGCCGACAACACATTTGCCATCTGCGCTCGCGCGGAGGAGGTGGATGCCCTGGTCACTCTTCTTGGTGGTGAAAAGAGCCTCCGAGGGCGGGTTGGCGAAGTCGGGTCCGAAGTAGGCCACAATCTCGCCTTTGAATTGCTTCGTTGTCTCCGAAACGTAGATAACCTCATGGTTTCCGATCGCCGCGACCGACATGTCCAGCGCAGTGTGCGACTGGGTGCGGAACTCGTCCTGGACTGCGGTACCCTTCTTCCAGTTGACTCGCCAGATTCTGCCGTCCGAGCAGGCGACCCAGACAAAGTCGGGCTTGGTGTGCGAGAGGCATGTGGCCACGATGGTCGGCGCCGTGGACTTGTCTGCGTATGTGTTCTGGACCACTGGGAGGGCGATTCTTCGGACAAGGAGGGATTCGGCCACCGAGTAGATTTGCAGAGAGGTGTTGTAAGTCAGGATCAAGTACCTAGACAAGCGTTAGGCATGGAAAGGATCAAAGGATTCGGGGATCATTCGTACTTCTCCTTCTCAACGAAGATGGGGTCGATATCGGCCATGCGACCACCCATTGGCTTAGAAACCTGCCATCCTGTCGCTTGAGCGTCCGTGTTGCCGAGCTTCACGAGTTCGGTCTCGATTTGGTCGTCCGTGAGGTTCTTTTGAAGCTGAGACAGCAGGTTCAGGGCATTGTCGCGGAGGTCGCCCGCATCAGTCTGGCCGTTCTTTCCGGCCTTCTCTCCTTGCTGCCGGGTGCGCTTGGCTTGCGCATCCTTTTCCGTCGTGTCTCTCTTCCTCTTCTTCGTATCGGCGTTCCGAGTTCTCGGAGTCGACGGACCAGGCATCTTGGGTGTTCAAAACTCGAAAGTGCCAAAAGAATGAAACGTCTTTGCGTGGTTCGCGGCGGGAAAGAGCGAAGAAATCGTCGCAGCCGAACTGTTTACACTCGGTCCTAGATTTCCTGCTGTTTCGGCTGGCACACGACCGTCTAAGAAAAAAAAGTTGACCTTCCAAAGAAATTTTGGGTCCCGCTTCTATCGCTGGGCGATGCCATTGGTGGGCCATCCCACAGTTATCACCGATAAGATAGTGGTCGGATAATCAGCGGACCGACATAATTTCTCTTTCTCAAGGTGCCTACCAGGAAGCACAGCCCAAAGATTTCTTCATTGACGACGGCGACGAATTGCGACCGACGCGACGACCAACCACAGAACAATAACTCCGGAGAGTTCTGCCCTAAGACAACATTGCGGCGCTATCTACTATATACCACTAAAGAAACGTCAAAATGATCATTCCTGTCCGCTGCTTCTCGTGTGGAAAGGTCAGTGAACGCGCTTGGTCTCAACGCGGGAGATGCGACGACTAACGCCTTTTATAGGTCACGGGCGACCTTTGGGAGCGCTACCTGAAGCTCATTGACGACGGTATCACAGATGGGTATGCCAACAGCCTCGTGCAATCTAAGCTAGTTGAAGTGTACTAAAACGGACTTACAGCGATGCCATGGACCAGCTTGGACTGAAGCGCTACTGCTGCCGTCGCATGGTCATGACCCACGTCGACCTTATTGAGAAGCTCCTCAAGTACGCTCCTCGCTGCTTCTTCCGACCGAGTCCCATCGAAAACTGACCATTCTTCGCAGGTACACCCCCGACGGCCGTAACGAGAAGAAGATGTCGCTCAACCCGTAAATGCGGCATGGCGGGACGATTCAAGAGGTTATAAAGTTATCAAGCATTGCAAGGCGTTTGGGACACCAGGGACGCCCGAGGGCTCAAGACAAGGGCGGGCTGGTCAAGATTTCATACACGAAGAAACGGCGGCCACCTGCTTACCGAGTTGGAACGAGTCGATGCACAAACGCCGATGCGTTGCCGGGCCGAGTTCCTGTTGTTATGCGAACCCAGAAAGGAGACCACCTTGTCGCGGCGAGGAGGAGCGGACATTAGATGCATATGAGTCGACCGGGGCAGGGCAGCTTCAGGTCAGGATAAGCACTCCCAGGCTGTTGGCGGTGGTTGGGAAATTCGGTTCCAAGGCCTTACAATCCTAAAATGTTGGTACACGTCTCGCATCATGTGATTAGGACGCATGTCGGGTCCCTGTCGACACCAGCTGCCCCGGTCCGTTTTACCAGCCATGTTTGCTGAGCAGTCTGGTATCTCGTACCAGCAGCCACCGTAAGCGGACGTTTGGCTCATTCGTGCCAACGCGGTATACCTGGGATAATAATGGACAGGCATCTCGCCGCGTGTAGCAACACCATGCCGGGTGTGACTGCAGCACCTTGGTAAGAAGGCTGCCGTTCTTACTTATGGCGGTCAAAGAAGTGATGCGAGGTCTAGAAAAGCCTCAACTGTGCCGACTGAATGCATGTCGCTGACCACCAATGCACCACCATCGGGTCTCAGTCCGCTCAGTGGATGGCGGAACATTCCAATGCAGCCACCTTGACTCGACTGGAAGAGCCTCGCCCACTCAGCGGTTTTGTCCCGTCGGCAGGCTTGGGGGCCAGATCTTGCCGTGTTGCTGCGATTGGACGGACAGACAAGACTGAATGGTAGGGTGTCTTGGAAGCCCAAGTCAGCCCTGAGGTCGATGCCTGAAAGTCACGCCATCGCCGTGATCCAGATGCTTTCGCTGTCACTCTCCATTCATTGTTAAATGGCGCAGATCCTGAATTATTCCTGGGAGTATGGGTCAGCTAGAAGGTGACAACCATCTTGCGGATTGTAGAGTTGGCAAGGCCCGAAGGGTGGCCACCCCAAGACCCGAGAGCCTGGATATGGCCCGGCGGTTTTGCCGCGAAGAAGACCAAGAGCACCAACAGACTTTCCTGAAGCGGTCAGCATCCGCGGTGCTAGAGACGTAGCTTCGTTCCCCGGCATAAATGATTTGATGAGAGAACGCAAGACTGCGCCAACACGATGTGGGTTGACGCACGGCGATCCGTCCTCCAGTGATCGGCCTGGGTGGACGCATTGTGTGCGTGGACGAATAATACTCAGAGAGCAAGCCGAAAAGTCTGGTTCCACAACTCAACCCATTGAAGGCGCAAGGTCAGCTCTGTCGCTGGATCCTGACTCCGTCAAGACCGCGAGAGGACAACCTTGGCGCGCAACAACTGCAGGAGGCTTGCTGGACCCAGAGCGACCAACGCCTCGGCGTCCTATCGGTCGCACGATATGGAGGTGTTATCCAAATATGGCATCCTGAGCCGGAAACAATTTGGAGAGCAGCTTGTTGGCGCCTATGCGAGTTGGCCTGCATGCGTGATGCGGTCGTGGCGTCAGGGATGCTGCAAGGCAAGCGGAGCCCCGGCTATTCGTAATATGAGTCGGGTACTCTCTGTCCTCGTGGTACCTCAAAAGATGTGTCCCCTCAAGTGTAGTGACGAGGATTCGGGAATATGGACCTCGTTCTGAAGAGAAAGCACCCAGGAGTTGGGAGAGGAAAGAGGTGGCCACGCCCATTCATCGGCGATCAGCCAATCCTGCCCTGGCACGAATTCCTGGGTCCTGGACCTAGCACCCCGCCATATCACCGGGTCGAACCAGGATAATTTGTTTACCGGAAGTCTCGCTAGTGCTGTGATCAGTGTGAGGCACCGGCATGATAACCAGGATACTGTACCAACGCACCAGCTTGATGGGTGGGACGGAATTCTTCAGGAACGTTCGCGACTGATGATCAACTCCGAAACGGATTCATGAGGCAAAGGGCGTCGTCGAGCGAGAGATGGAACCACACGTCAAAAGCAGTCTGTTGGGCGATCGGGTTGTCGGGAACAGCGCGAATTGGGTCGATGAACTCACTGTCTGGAAAGACTGGTCTGGTTCAAAACTTCAAGTCCATACTCTGGTTCCTCCAAATACGCAAATAGTAACCAAGGCCGTTGTCAACTGTTGTTGGTGCAAGCCTGTGGCGGGGAGGTCCCAGGCTTTCTGAGTCGGTCAAGCGCCGTTTTCACGGGTCCGATAATTCATCCTCGGAGAACCTCGGCGTGCAACATGAAGGAGTTCCAGGGAGGAGTAAGGCCAGAAAGTACCGGGAGGATAATAGGAAGCAACCTGGAACTTGCAAGTTGTGGCTTTCGGATCAAGGACGTGGATGGAGTGCCAGTAGGGTTTGAAGCCGTCAACGGGTCCGGGCTTGCACGGCTGTCCCCTGTCAAGGTCGATCTGTGGGTTCGAGGGCGACATCGCTACCCAAGTGGGTCTCTTAAGTACCACACCTACCTAGGTATCTAGGTACCTGGACTTCTTTTCTACAAATTAGTTACAAAACCGTTACCTGGGAATATGAGCTAGGTGCAAGAACCGCCAAGCCCAAATCTTGGAATTCCAGACGATCTGAACAATTCTCCCGTACCTTTTCATCACTATGGTATGGGCGAAGGCGTCTTCTCTTCTTGATTTTCTTTGCAGACTCGTTTCTTGGTACAGAAGTATCCATGGACGGTGGTACTACAGGTAGCTGTTCTAAGGCTCTGTATTGACGGCATATGCACCCCTAGTACCTCCCAGACAGCCATATGGCTCCAATCACCAGTACGGGTCCCACGTACCAGTATTCAGGGTAACGCCAGACGACCTCGAGACCCAGGCCAGGCAGATTCTCACGAAGCAGGGAATTTCATCGCTACGTTGGTTCACACCGGCCAGCATGCAAGGCTTTGTTTATTTGTTGACCGCCCCGTTCGAATACATCAAAACCATGTAATCCAGTCGGGTCAGGCACTATAAACTTAAATCGCGTTGGCGCCGGCAAATGGGGTATCGAAATCAACGTTGAGACTGCCGCTGCTGGCTGTGGAAACCTAAGGCGTACTCACGCGCCTTCCCCGCCTAATGGGGGCACTCGCCACAATCCATGGGGCATTAAACAGTACCCGATAATACTGGCCCAGGAGACCTGCAGGAGCAGACGGGCGACCCGTTCATCCGGCATACTGTCCATACGGCCCCCAGACCTGTACGCGCTTTGTTGGGGAACGTGACTGATTACTCGCGTCTTTGTTGACACAGCATCACCGGATTGGCTTACACTTTATGTGTTTTGGATGGGGGCACGATGCACCGAGAGGCGGAGGTCGCGAGAGATATCCGCCCATCCACACTATCATGTAGATGCGCGACCAGGCACACTGCACGCAATCAAGAAGGGAACAAAAGTCCCAATCCGGGTGCGGGTGGGCCGTCGTCGAAATCCTCGGACCCAAGTCCCAACACACCGGCTCGACCTAAGATAGTCGCCCTGCGGCCTCATCGAGTTCCGGCTAATAAAATATAGAGGACTTACCGACGAGTGGAAGAAACAAGGAGGGTTCACGCGTCCTGGTCGTTTACTTTTGCTTTCCACCTAGCGACTATCACTGTTGCAGTTTTTCCTAGCTCCTTCATCACTTTGGCAAACAACAACACTTATTATTCCACTAGCAGGCTGGCTGTATTCTCTCTCGAGGAAATCGTCCCTCATGTTTGTTAACGGTCTCGTTCGGACGGCTTCCTTCCCCCACTACTAATACTAAGGTACTGAGGTACCAATGTTGGCACCTTTCCCGAGGTAGGTACGGATATCCCTATGTATCTAGGTACCTAGGTACGGATACCTTGCTGAAATGTACACAGGTACCATGTGTTCCCCCCCACACGGCGCTCCAGGCCCCAAGTGGGGCACCCGGTAGCCAGGGGTGGTTGTGGTTCGCTGGCTGATGCGATTCCCGCGCTGCCAGCGCTTGAGCGCTCCTGCTCTCTGCTTCGGCCACGGCTCGAGCAGGCTACTTCTCATCCACCGACACGACGCTGAGCTCACATCTGACTGGTCGAACCCGTCAGGAGGTGTTCACTCTGCCCGTGGGAAAACACGCGCAGCTGCAAATCTGAATGGCTGGTTCTCGCCGTCTACAGGCCTGCAGGTGCCTGCCATACCTGCCCAGGCCAAGCCCAGTTCGTGGAGTTCGCTTTATCCTCTGCTCCTGTTTCTTCATTGCGCATTGCTGCTGCGCATTTTGAAATGCGCAGGCCACCGTTAGACGGCATGCCTCAAAACGCAACTCCAGTTGTCCTCCTCTGGAGACGCAGGAGCTCTCTCGGTTCTCCTGCGCCCTCGGCCCCTCAAGCCTGAACTGCTCAGGACCTGGGCTCTATTGGCAGCTTCCTCCCGTCCGTCCTGCCGGATCACTCGGTTCTGATTCGGCCAGCAAAGCCTCACCTGTTGTCCATCTCGTCCATGTGTGATAACTACCTATCCACAGCTCCAACAGCCATTCACACAACACAAAGAATTCTGACACCTGTCTGTTATCTCCCACCAACCCAACAGTCATTTGTCTCGCCTGAAGCCTCGAACGCTACCATGAATCACGCTGACTTTCTCCGTCCGCAGCACCGTCAGGCACCTGTCTTCGCCGAAGAGCTACATCGATTCCATTGAAGGTTATCCCGCTCGGCTGCTGCAATTGCCGCCCTGAGGCCGCTGGCGTGTCGTGCGGGCTTTCAATATCCGCACCAGCTGCGCTGCGTTGTATCTGTCTCTCTGCCCGTCTTCTTCCTGTCAGTTCTCTTGTCGCCCGGCCGCGCAAGACCGACTTGGACAACCAAGCAAACCGGTGGAGCCGTGCTGGTCATCCGTTTCGTCGAATCTTAGCCGCAGCGCTTCTCAACCCTCCCTCCTACAGATGCCCTGCAGCATAATCGCAGACACGCCTAGCTCAGCCTGATTCTGCGCTCGCTCCCTCGTCCTCTCACCTCACTACCTCCCGTCAGGCTTGGCAGTCAGTTGCTCATAGTCGGCCCCAACTCATCCTACATCTGTGGTGCCTCTCATTGGTCGTCGACTACCTTACGAAGCAGGTCTGCGATCTCCGCCAAAAACGGTAGCCTGTCGCTGCCGGGCTCTCCGACCTCAAAGCCGACCTGGCCCTGTTGAGTTCAGCGCCGGGCGACTGGTGCGATTTGAACAACCAGGGTCGGCCTGGAGTTCTGATCCATTGTTGCTTGACCCAGCATCGGGGTAGGAGGCACAGCTCTCCTCTTAAAGCGCTTTCCCCACCCTCGCTCGCTCGAGCTCCCTCACCCTCAAGCCAGCTGCTGCTCCCCTTGAAGATTGGTGATCCCCAGGCCGTTATCGAGGAGACCCGTATAGTCCAGCACAGCTTCAAGCCTTCGCCTCATCGGCCTTCAGGATCGAGGCAATGACATTCAGCCGGTACGACCAGTCCCAGCCCAGATCGCCTAAGCGGTCGCTGGGCTCCACGAGGAGCATTCTTCGAACCGCATCCGACTCTTCAGGCTGCGGGACATGGGGCTCTACGTCGATATTGCTGGTAGAACGCCGCCGTCATCAAAAGACCTCCTGCTGATCGGCACTCGAGGCGCCCCTGCGATCGTCCGTGAGTCATCCTGCTGCTCCCCATCACAACGACATGTCTGTTTCGTCCCCAGACAACGGGTCATTCCAATCGCCCTTTGCTAGCATGTAAGCTGTTCTCTGATCTGGGTTCGAGGTGGAGACTTACAGGCTTTTTCAGGTCGTCAACGGCTTCGGAACACTCCCAGCGCAATTCCCTGCGACCATCGTCTATTCAAAGGGTGCCATCAACGAACATGAACCTTATGAGCCCGAGCGATATCGTCGGCCCCTCGCCCGTCACTTCCACTGGGACAGAAACAACAGAGATTGACGATGAGGAGGCGGAAGAAGTTCGAGCCCGCCCTACCAATGCCAATCCAACACCCCACCCTCAAGTGCGTTCCTTGACTCAGTCGATATCTGGCCAAAGAACTAACACATCATAGCTAATGATGCTCACCACAAATATACCCGATCATGTGCGACAAAGTGGAAGTGAAGAGGCAGTTTCGGTCATCCATGCCCCCGAAAGCTTTCGCAGCTGGGTAGCTATAACCGAACTCGTTGAAGGACAAAGCTGCTAACGCTCGACCAGGTGTCTGCTGAGCCAACCGTTAAGCCAGACCCGTCCAGCGAGAATACTTCGCCAAAGTCCATGAAGCTATCACCCAAGTCCGATGCGAGATCGTCACCGAAGACGGATTCTATGAGTCTCCCACCAGTGACAGAGCGCGCGACAAAGGTACAATCTCCCCAAACTCGGTAATACCATTCGGGTCATTAACATGTAGCAGTCGAGGTCACCTGGATTGCCAACCCCCCCTCCACTATCTACGGATGTCAGACCTGTCCGTTATAGCATCGATAGCGCCACGCCGCGGGCGCAGGATCTACAAGATATGCTCAGCGAATCATCCAGACTGCGTTCTAGTAGCACAAGCAGCCTTGAGAGTATGTAGCTTCCGACTGATGACTCCAATTTCTCTAACATTCAGCAGAAATCGATGAAGCAAGGGAAGTCGAGACAGATAATGAAACGCACGGCGGTGATGCGCATTATGCTGCCCAACTGCTGCAGACTCAGGGGAAACCACGGGCGTTTACGTTGCTATCCCGAGATACTGGACTTTATGCAATACCTTGGCCAATCTCAGTTCAATCCGCTGCTGAGGGCATTAACGGCTCGAGACCTTGACGCACAAAAAAGGCTTCGTTAGCCTGTTGAAGCACACCGCAGCGACTGCCGCGGTAACCGGACAGGGACTTATTTGGTCGCAACGACGAAAATCTAGACCTGTGTCGTGACTTCTGCCGAATCCTGCTGACGGTAAACGAAGAATGACGAAGTTGCCGACTCAATCCTCGATCAGTTTGAGCTCAACAACGTCATCAGACTCCTGGTAACGTCATCTCATGTATTGCAATCCTGCTCGGTCAGTCTGTACGGCTGCCGGATATCAAAATCTGCAGGGCTGGTTTCAGAACTGGACTACTGGATTTCATCCACTCTGCCATCGACTGATGAAACAGCGCAGCGAGCTGGCAGATGAGACAGACTCGTTGCTAAAGAACGCCTGGTCGCTCGCAGTATCGCTGGTTGCGGCGAATCTGAAGCTAGATGCGGCCCCGATGGGGCTTCCTGCGTTTCAAGCCCGGTGCAGATGCCGCTGGGACCTTTGTGATCCCCTCTTCGAGTTGGTGCGGACGCAAGTGCGGCCAGACCGTCTGCGGGCTTCCGGTCGGGCAAACTGGCACCCGGCCCTCGCAGCAATATGACCAACCATCAGGTCGCGGTAGAACTTTGGCTTATCATGTTATCAAGCGGGAGAGCCATAAGAGTATGCCAAAAGAGCAGAGTCGCAAACCCCCTCCAGTCCCCGAGACCCCGGTCACGGAGTTTGAAGACACGCCCATTTCGCCAGAAAGCCAGTCTCCTCGGTTGGCATTCTCGTTCGACTTACCTCTGACAGCGGGCGTGAAGGTCGGTGGTCAGCAAACCTCTGACTCAAATGCTCCCGGAGCAGCAACAGGCCATCAACGCATTCAACCGCCACCGTCGGCGACGAGAGCAATACCGGCGGATCCGTCTCATCGGCGGCGCAGGCGTGGGATACGCGCAGGTTTAATCCCTGAACGAAGCAGAAGGCCAGCCGCGCTGCAGGCTTTCGTGAAGCAGATGCCGTCTGGGTCTTTTGGGTCTCTCCCGAATCACACGACGCTGCTGCAGATGCAAAGACCTCGTGCAGATGACGTCGTTCGCGCTCATCCTGCTGGCAACTCGCCCGGGAAACGCTCGCGGCGAACGACGCCGTGGGCGGTCACCCGCATGACGGTCGCGCCAGCCAGTACGTCTTCTTGCGCGACCTCTACAAGCTTGTCTTGGGCTTCCCCACCGAGGAAGGCGAATCACGAAAGACCGTCAGCATCGCCATCATTTTTATCCAGAAACAGCCAGTTTATCTCGTTCCATTCCCTTGCCTATCACGAGAAAACGCACGTCTACGCTCAGGAACTGCTCAATGGGGTTGGGAAAATGGGCGTTATTTATTATTAACGTTTTTGGGAGAGCAGCCCCGTCGTTGTTTCTCTCGATGCCCTACCTGTGTTGATGGATTTATGGCGCAGGCTTTGGCTACGCATTTTTGGGGCTTATGAAATCGCAGAATCTGTTGTTTATTTGCAGGTGAAGGTCCCGACGGAATATTCGAACATGCTTTGATGGCGATGAACTATGAGTATTTTTGGGCGGCAGCTACCTGCCTCGTCGTAACGCTGCGCGGCGACTACCCTGACTTTGCTATGAGTCTGCAATGTAATGGTCTTCCGGGCACCGGAGTGCTTCTGGGCAATAAAGACTATTATCAGTCTGCCAATGCGTGGCAAATGTCACCATGCTACGTAATGCCTTCTGCCGCCTCTTTCAAGTCTTCAGTAGTTGATTATAATCAATTCAGTTCCTCTGAAGTCAGCGGCATTATCCAGGCTGCCTTCGTGTCGTCGTTGCCGGTCGCTCAGCAGAACACGGCCTGGTGTGTGCAACTGCATTTCAACATTCAACGGTCTGACAATCGTGCCATCGCCAACACCATATGAAACGCTGACAGGCATTGAATATCCGCAGGAAGGTCGGCGGGATGACGCTGCGTCTGATGAGCAACGCCGTTTGAAGGCTTCACCGGAACACCTGCAGGGATCGTCGCGGTGAGCTCCACGACCGGATTCGTCTCCGTCTCAGGCAATGAGGCCGAATACCTGAAGGGCCGGGCTGCAGCTGGTGCGTTAATATTCAGGCTCGACGTTGGGAAGGGACGGCTGGCACTCGTCCAGTACTCAAGATTGCCATCCTTTGCTGGCCTGGCTGGGCAGCTGACCTGACGTGAACGCTGGAAGACGATGGCGTTGGTGCTGAAGTATTTCTGGGGCTGGCTTCGGCGTCAGGCCCGCTGAAATGTTGAGGCGAACTGGAAGCCTGTTGGCAATCGCCCGGCGAAGCGATGATATAGCCAGACAAACTGGATCGGTCTTCGGCTGAATCTGGGGCTGTATTGCTGAATCGACGCCGCATATCGGTGATGGACGACTCTTCGCTGCGCTGGTCAGGTGTTGAGATCCTTCTGCAGTTGGGCATCTGGAGCGCTGGTTATCCGCGACGTCTTGTTCATCAGACTCTCCTGCTTTCTCACTGACCTGCGTCGCGGGTTTGACATGACCTCGGTGTATTGCTACCGGACAGGCTGGAAACCATGTGGGTTGCGGTCAATATCGACGCAGACGATCAGCAATCTGTCTGGTTGGTGGTTGGCATGGTTGCTGGCAGACTGGCTATCGGTCAGGTGTGCATTCTGGTGCTGCTGTTGCCGGAAGGGAAAACCCTCAATTGTCGTCGAACATGCGTCTGGAGATGTTTGCTGAAGCGTTGACGAGCATATTCATCGTCGATAACGCCGTCCTGAATGTTTGCTGGTTCAGGCAGAACCTGCTCGACCAATCGGTGTGCGTCCCTGAAGACCATCACCTGATGCCGATGGGGAAGGAAGGCATGGTTATTAATCAGTGCCGCATCCCGGTCGCTTTTGCCAGCGGTCAGAAGAGGAGGCATGAGTCAATCTATCCGGATGAATTACAGTAGCCAGCGGTGGTGAACCTGAGCAGAAGATGACGCCTGGTGAGAGGACGACTGGAAACTGTTCTTGAACAGGCCACTTTGCTAAAGATAGTTTGGACTTCCCTTGAACGCCTGCCGGGGCAGGGGTGCCCGTCGCCTGTTTCCGCCGTTCTTTGGGAAGTCGTTTTATCGGCTGATCTGGAGTTGACGTTAACCGAAGTGCGTACTTATCACCGGAGGCTTGGAGCAGTACTCTGATCGCGTTCTCGCTAAGGAATATTCAGGAGGTTCTGCTGGTGAAGAAAATACAGCCGTGCGCTTCGACGGCATTACCGGAGTTACCGGAAGCCGTGAGCGTCTTCTGGCTTAACCTGTTCCTCTATGAAGTTGACGTTGCGATTCTCTGCTGAAATTCGACGGAAGAGGATGAAGGATCTGGTCACTCAGTGACCTTTCGAAGTGATCTGGCGATACAGTGGATTAACGAATGTTATTGTTACGGTTTATGTTACTCTGTTGGCAGATATCGAAATGATTGTAGGTACTTGACGACGGAAAACCTGGCAGAGAAACAGATGTGGAATATTTGGATGCCCGCACCATTGATGTTGGAAGGTGGTGGGTGCCCGTGCTGGAAGCGTGGAAGGACTCTGATGAGCCGGAAGCTACAGTCCGGTCAGGGGCAGTAAGCGCGACGCTTAACGATATGGTGCGGTGAGTGGTCGCGGCTGGCGAAGATGTTGACGCAGGGCAAACTATGGGACCGATATTGTCAGGGGCAATGTTTCGGCCTATCTATGTGTCTGGTCTGTTTATGTCTATAACTATCGAGGCCGGGTATAAACCCGCCTTCTATCTTTCTATTAAACGTGGCATGCAGTTCTATCCGAGTCTATAAACTGGCTGGCCTGCTGACGGGCTATAACGAAAAATCACCACAATTGAGCTTGGTTGCGCTATCGCTTCTCCAGTCATCCTGCGTACGTCGAAGGAGCTATCCTGAAGTACGCCAGCGGAGATCACCTTGCCCTTCTGGCATCTGAATAGCTTCAGGAAACTCTTTGTGCTCCTGTCCCGCAACGGAACCATGACGACAGCGCGGGCATCATCCTCCAAATTCCGAACTGTTCTGAAAACGCCTGTTCAGGCTGGGATGGTGATGTCGTACCTTATGGGATCCATGGCAGACTCAGCCTGTAAATTGGTCAGTTTTTGGCATCAACGAAAACTCCAGTTTAGTGCCTTGAGCCTGCGTTCTTCTGCGAAGGATCTGGTCAACCTCATCTTCTCCTGAGCCTCCCCATGTGAGTGCGCCCGAATCCAGGGACCCTCCGAGTTTTTCAACCGTCGCGACATTGGCTTGAACGACGTAAGGTTACTACTGATATCGGGCAGACAAATAGATGCGTGGACTTTCGCAGGGCAGCACCAAACCAAACAGACCGGTGCCGGACCCAGTTCAACACAGACGGCCAGGAGCTGTGAAGACTCGTCGAAGAGTCGGAAAGAGGACGTGGGAGCGAGTTCAGCAGAGTGCTAGGCGGAGGACGTATGAGGAGCCCCACGTTTTGAGGCCGAGTGAGTCACCAGTCAGGGGCGGTTCGCGGATGATGAGCTCGAAAGTCGGCGTGAGAGCGTCCTCTCGGAAGGGCCATCGCCGGGTGATTTCGCCCATAGCTACGTGCTGTCAGAGCCTGCACGGCGAAAACTGCCATGCGCCCTACATACCTGTCCTCCCGCAGCGCTCAGTCAACCGCCTGCTCGCTTCGGACCAAATCTCCTCCTTCTCATCGTCGTTGTCGATCCACGAGAGGCCGCTCTTGGGAGTGGAGGAGAGGTACGCATATTATGCATAGAAGTAGGCGGTGGCCTCTGCTCAGCCGAACGATCTCGAGCACTTGCGCTTGTGACTCCACTGTCGGAGGCTGGTTCGCTTTTCGAACATTGAGTAAGTCTTCGCAGGCGGCTTTGCCACATCTGAAATCTTCGGTTCGAGTGACATGGTTGCTGTTGATTGCTCAGAGTTCTATGTGAGGCTGTCTATTATGAAGTTTATGTCCTCGTAGATGAGTGCGGAAACCTTGTCGGTGAACAAAGAAAAGGGGCGGGCTGTTTGAATTTCGAGAGAAGATGAGTTGAGACGTGCTTACAGCCACCAAAATTTTTGCGGCGGTCTGGACCTTCTTGCAACCCAAGCCTCATCGCCAAAAAGCACAAAGTGCACTTAAACCCGATAAGGGGCAGGAACTCACTATCGTTATCGAATCAGAGGAAGTGCCCCACCAACGTGGAGTCCAGATCTGGCAGGTGGGGACACTGACTTGAAGGGTCTTGCCTTCCCTACAGGCAAACGCTGAAGTTTAGCCGCGTTACTCATAAGGGTGGTGATTGGGCCGCCACACGAAGCTGCCGCGGAATCATCCCCGGGTGGACCCACCCCACGTCACAAAATAAATAGCTCCAAATTTAACTGAATAGGCTTTCCCCTTTTTCTCCTCCTTCCGTCTCTCTTCCGCCTTTGCGTTTCTAATGCCTACAGAACGGAGAGGCTGCGCGCAAGCGCAGTCTCTCGAGGAGCTCTCCTCGCAATGGCATATGAGAAATTCGGAGTAACATCTTCACCAACACCCAACGTCTCCTGCTTGCAGGATGATGAGGTCTGCCGAAGGGTCTGGCGTGATTCCGCTGCAGAACGGCATCAGAAAAGCAGGGCCGGAGCTGCGTTATCTCCGTCTCGGCGGGAAGACGGGAGGCGAACTCGGTGTTCCGCTGGAGGACGTTGCGGGTGTGCAACGCCTTGAGTGCGATACGCAGCGTCTGGATTGCTGGTAGGCTGGCTGGTTGGGGGTTTCCGACGGTTAAATTCCGATCATTCTGCGGACGGTGCTTCGCGCACTGCCAGGCGGCAGCCACCTTGGTTGCGCAGCCCCGCGGGCAAGGATGCTGCTGGCGATCGAAAACGCCACCTGGGTAATCCATCGCCATCCGAGCACTTCCTCCCGCCCCGAACATTCAGCCTTCGCACCTGGTTTCGTCGACATCCACGACCACATTCACACCTCCCAGGACAGCTCTGTCTGTCCACACTCGTTGCTGCTTGTCCACATCACCACCCTTCGGTGCCTCCGGCGTTGTTGGTCTCGACTCCGTTGGTCTCATTGGTGCCCTCGTATTGATCAGTCTCATTGGTGTTCTTGTCTTCGAAAGTGTGATCGGTGCCATAATTACCGCTGTCCGTGTCGCCGCCTCCCGCCTCCAGTTGTTGCTTGCGCGGCCTTCTCTTGAGCAAGTTGCCACGATCGGGGTGGGTGTTGGTTGGGTTCACGCCTTCTCTAGGCACAACACGATGTCCTCCGAAGCGTAGTGGTCGGTGTTAAAGTCCTGAGCTAGGCGTGTGACTTCCTCAACCGCGCCGATCACGATGCTGACCTGCGAGATGAAGGCAGCGTCCTGGCCCTGATGCACAGGGACGTGCGGCCACGCCTCCTCCATGGCGACCTTGAGATGGCAGGCAAGGACAACCTGAGCCGCAAGGGTAGTGGTATCGACAGCAGCCGTCATGATCCGCAACTCTGCTCTTCCGCATGGCTTCGTTCTTCGCTGCCTCTCCTCGGCTCGTCGCTTGTCGGCCCAGATCCTGTCCAGCGTCTCCTTGTCGGCGAAGTCCTTCAGCGAGATGATCTGCTTCGCGAACTGGTCAACCGCATCCTTGCAGTACTCGTGCGCCGGCTTGATCTGCTCATGGAGCTGACTTAGCAAAAGCTTGATCTCGACCAGACGGCGTTCGCGGTTGAGCGCGGCGTTCGGGTCCGGCGCCGTGACCTTGACGATCTGCTTCTCGGTGTTCTTGACGGAGCGGCTGCCGCTGTCGTTGTTGTTGCCGCTGCTGCTTCCTCTCCTGCCGCCTCGCTCGTTTCCCGGCCTTCCTCACTCTTTCCTTGGTCTTCCCGAGGACCGCCGCCGTTGTTGATCTGGGTGGCCGGGCCCTTGCCCTTGTCCCCGGGCTGCGAGCCGTTCTCGCTCGTCTGGGTCGACATGGGATGAGGATGAGGCGGAGGAGGAGGGGAGCGGTCGTAGGGCACGCGGTCGGTGACCCAGGTGTGGACGTAGAAGCTGTCCGGCGGCAGGGCAGACGGCCAGTCGTTGAAGTGCCAGGCGGAGGGGGGCGGCGGACTCTCGTAGTATTGGTGTCGTCCGGGAGGCGGTCGGTAGGTGTAAGGCGGCATTTCTCTCGGGCGTTGCGAGGAGGAGGGAGGCGGTGATGTGTCGTCGGATGACTCTCTCTTTTTCTGGTTTCCACACCCGCGAGCTGGTTGTGACTGGGAAGAAGTCGTGGACTCAGGGGCACGGGGCGACGGCAAGCTGGAAGAAGCTGTTGCGTCTTATCCGGACGTCAAGCACAAAGACGGCGTTCCTGGAGACCGGTTTGCCTCTTGAGTGCTTGCGGCCTGCCTGGTGAGCAGTGGAGGCAGCTGCACATACGCTTGCCTAGAGGGCGGGAGGCAGCAGCAAAGAACATCGTCATCTTTATGCATATGTCTAGGAGAAAGCTACAGATATCTACCATTGCTTGTCAGTGACAAGCAATCTTTAAGAAAACAAGTGGTAGTAGTAATGAGACACGTTGGTTTCTGGACAAAGCAACGGGATCAACAGGCAGTGCGAGTAATAGCAGGCGGATATTCCCTTATGCTGCTTCTCAATGATCGGAGCAAATTGTCGTTGCTATGTCCGACTGCCTCCACCAGAAGGAAGCAACATCATCCCCAGCGCAGATTCAAGAGAACAGCTTTCAAAGAAAGCACACAGAACACCAGCTGGCCAGCATGTCTTCAAGAACAAAGGCATGTCAATAATCTTCGATCTCCTAGACCCCGTCGCGGGAGTGCTACTTTGTAGGGTAGCACAGGGTGTGGGTAGCATCCCGCCGCGATCACCCCCCGAACCACAGCACGCTCCTCCCAACCCCCGGGATGACGAGTGGGGCAGGCACCCTACCGCGGCCCCCTCTCTCCCTTGCTCTCTCTCCCCCCGTCTCCTTGCAACGGCATCTCCGTCCCGAGCTCCTGGGAGCCACCACCTTCCCGCAGGGGCGGGCAGCAGTAATAAAGCAAGCAGCAGTAGCAACAACAACAGCAAAAGGAGAGCGCGTCAAGAAGCCTGGTGCAGGCGAGACGACAAACAACTTCGTAAGGGCCGCCTCGGATGATGGAATACGTACCTAGTCGCCGCGGCAAGAGGCGCATGCGAGAGAAACATCGCCACCGAGAAAAGCCGAAAAAAAGAGAGACACCAGTATGAGAAACCAAGAAAAACCCCCCGCTGGCTTCCCGCGGACGCGCAGACGGGAACGAGGCAGAAGCACCCAAGTCACAAAAAAAAAAAAAAAGGCAAAAAGAAAAGGCAACACGGATAACTACGAGCAGGAAGGTGGGAAGACAAGAAAGATCGGACGCCTCGCGCGCGGCGCGGCGCAGCGCACGCACCCGCCAGCCCGCCTCTTTTCCCATTCCATGCGCGGCCCAGCCCGTATATCGATCCTTCGCCATCCTTCCCTGCGTCCGGTCCGGCGGCGTCCCAGCAGGGGAGGGTTGGAAGAGGAGCGCCGGAGAGCTCAAATTTAGCTACATACGGGGAGGAAAAGGGGGTGTGGAGGGGGGGGGGGGGGGGAATACGATGGACTGGACAAATGACGATCCTCCCAGACAGAGGGGCGGAATATTTTACAGCAAAGAAGAGAGAGAGTTCAGGGGGAGCAGGATGATGAGCAGAAATTACAAGCGGTAAAGCAACAGAGGTATTCGACAGAGGCACGTTTTCAAAAGGGCGAAAGAATTATTATTACCAAGGTCCACGGAGAGGAAAATGGTTGGTTGCCCATGATCTGGTTGGAAAGCTCATGTGGGGTTGGCCAAATGATGCTACGACGTCAGAGCGACCTGAGGTAATAAACGAACCCGCCCAGAAATCAACAAACAGCCCCCACCCCGACCTACGATACACTGTTTCGTATGCCTACCTGCGCAGTTGGCGGTGTCGGTAGGTACTGATACGTCCAAATGCAAATGCTTTGCAAATACGGAGGTACGCAAGCAAGAGCAGGCTTTGTGGCGCACGGCCACTGCTTTCAGGCACCCCTGGACACCAATTGTTTGTGGACTCCTCCTGGCTGCAGAATAAAATGACGTTACCATTTTGCATAACAAACGCTTTGTTTGCGGGCTTAGATCTCTTGGGTTCCCAACATGGAGCGGGAAAGCGCACTGTCACTTAGGTGGTAGGCGTGGACAGAGAAGCTCGTCAAGTAGATCATCTTTTGATTTTGGGTTTTTTTTGGTTGCTATAGGGAGACTTGGTATCAAAGGAAACGGAAAGAGAACGAAAGAAAAAAACCGTTAAGCCTCCCCAAGTCCCAAGCGATGCTTGAAAGATTCTGGCCCGTATCCACAGTGTTCCAGAGCCGGGGTTTTCTTTTTGTCCATGCACTCCTATATGCTGGTGACCAATGCCGCCTGACCCTGATGCAAATGCAATCCAGTCCAAAAAAATATGGAGAGAATAAGAAAAAAAGAATCATGTCGCTGTTGCTGATGCTGATCTCATGTGGCCGTCCTGTCCAGGATCTGGCGAGATATCCCTGGGAATTATCGCTTGTAAAAGAGAAAATCAGAAATCAAATCAAGCCCGTCTTTTTTCCCGTGACCTTCACTGTTCTCGTCGACTCGTTGTTGAGAAGCCTCGGTCTTCTTTTTGGGGCCACCTCCTAAGCAACCGCAATCGCAGGTGGGCACTCTCTGTAAATCTCCGTCTTCATGACCTTGAGCCGTTCGCGCATGTCCAGGAGGTCGGCCATCTTGTCCTCGGGTGGATGTTGCATCTCCGCAATCTCCCAGTGCAGAGCCTCATACTTTTCGTAGAATAGCTTGAAACGCGCGGCCTTGTTGACCAGGTCAGGGCTGAGCATGCGCTGACGCTTGGGGGCCGACTTGGCCCGGGCGCTGTCGACCGACGATGAGTCGGAAGATTCCATGGCCTTGCGTTTCTTCGGGGGCGCAGGCTGTTCGAGATCCGATGCGTTGGTGGGAGGTGACGAGGCCAGAGGCGAAGACTTGGCTGGTGATGTGTTCTTGCTCTTGAACGAGACTCCTGACGAATTGCGGGGCGAGGCATGCGAGACATCTGCAGGGCGCTGCTTCAGGTTGACGGGTGCCTTGATCGGTGCCTTGGGCTTCGGTCGCTTGGCGAGGGGCGCACCGGAGCTGGAGCTGCTGTCTTCCGCCGCCTCGTCCTCACGCGGCCGCTTCGGCAGCGGATGCGATTTGACAGCCCTGACAGGCTCCCGCTCGACCGATCTCTCCTTGGGTCGCTCTATTGACCTCTCCACCAGCGCTCTGCCGGTCTATCTGCGGCGCTGGCTCTTCCCAGTTTTTCCGTTACCGCAGTTTGGGCTTTGGCGGCGGCGGCGGTAAACAACCAGGCTTCGGGCGGGTGCGGCCACGGGTATGGAAACCTCGGTTTGGCGTGCACAATGCTTGCCATCCGGCCATCTTCCAGGACTTCCTGATTCGAATCAGGAGTGGTGATGGACATCTGCGGACGGCGTTTTACCGGGTACCAGTTGCCTCGCGCTTGGGCGACTGGCGGGAGCAGCGGCCTTCATTCGTCGACAAGAGCCGCTTGGCCGTGGTATCGGCAGCCTTCTTCGGTTTAGGCGGCAGGGGATTGGATGATGATCGTGACATGGTTTCGCCGCCTTTCGTCTTGAGGACGTCTTCGTCGGCATCGCTCATCGCGTCGTCGGCCTTTTGCACCTTGATCTTTGGTGGCGGAGCGGCCGAGGAGGCTTTGGCGATGTTCGCTTGCAGCTTGCTCAGGATCTTGCCCTTGCCTCGCTCCTCTCTGGGCAGGAGCTTCTGCCACTCAGGTTCTGTCGTCGCCAGTCGCATTTTATCGAACTGGCGGATCGCGTTAATCGATCTTAAAACTTTCTGTCGGGTATCGCCCGTTATAGTCATGCGCTACACCGTCAACTCTCTCCAGTAGTTCTTTCTCAACGCCCATTTCTGCGTGTCAGGCTCGAACTGGGCGACCTTCTCGAGGCGAACTGAAGTCTTCCTGTACGCTTCCCAAAGGCTTTCAGATGATCGGCAATTGATCCTGCACAGCAAGTTCGTGGACGATCGCGCGGATGTTGCTCATGAACTTCTCGGCGACTTGTGCAGGCGGAAAGACTGAGTTCATTCGTCAGCAGGATGACGGCCCTGCTGGAACCGGGGACGAGGGCGAAGACTTTCCGCCGCCGTTGCCATACGACGACATGCTCGACAGCAGCTTCGACTTGGCCTTTCCTGCGACCTTCTTGTTCGCCGGCGGTAACCTGTCCAAGACCTGCGACCTGTTGCCCTTGTTGGTGTGCCATCCCATACCACGACCGGTCACCGTCCCCTGCTGCTTCTTCGGGAGGTGCGTCGCCGCAACCAATGGAGTTCTGCGATTCTCTGTGTCGGTCATACTGGACGACGCGGTCGAAGTCGCTTGCCGCCGCTGACGCTCGGCCTTTTGAGACCTCGGGAGACCGAACAGCTTCTTCCATAGTGACGAGGTTTGTGGCAGTCGCGTGGCTCGCTTCGTCGATTCGAAGGGTTTCGTGAGGAAGAGGTCGGACGAGAATGATTCGGGAAGCGGGGAGAGCGTGTGGGAGCTGGCGCCGTAGAGCAATGCCTTTGGAGAGTTTTATCGTTAGCAACCCATGAACGTTCTGCTTTCCGTCTGTGGACGGGATCCGTTTGAAAGGGGTTCACTGGCGTCACTCCCAATGTCCCCGACCCGGTAGCGAAGCAGCGTTTGTCATGCATGCAGGCAACTCTGGTGGTGGCCTGGTATCGCTCGGAACAATGGGTCTGTTGGGGCGGCCCGGGAATGCCGAGGAAAACATTGGATATTACTTGGGGCTGTTTTGGGGACAATTTAAAGTCCCTCCACCACCCTGGAACGCGGTCATGTCATGGGGACGCGTCGGAGATAAATAGTGAGGCCTGCGGAGGGACGGGGTTCCCCGAGGCGGCCGAGCTCTGGAAGCAGGCGGTATCCAGGACTATTGAAAGACGAAAAGTGACTCAATGGATCTGCCAGAAGGTCACGCGAATCGGTGGTGTTGAATGCTGGTTGCAACTCGCATGCTCCAGCTAAATTTTGCGGGGGAGCAGCGTGTGAAAACCAAGGTATTGAATTGGAGATTGAAGGGGGAGCAGTCGTTAAACAATGGACATGGTCAGTTGGGGAAAGTCGCGGAACACGACGTATATGTTCTTCTCGCAGGTCGGATTATGGAACGGGCGGCAGGACGTCATCGTGCGCCTTTATAAAAAAAGGAGCAGAGGTTTCTCGGTTCGCAAGTGAATGGCCGGAAGGGTTGCGAGACCGTGCCTGAGTCCATGCTCAATCTGATCTGAATACCGATACAGCGCAGATTTAAGCAAAAAGCTTCAGAAGACTTGATAACAATTTGCCCCGGAGAAGAGTGGTAGGGAGGTGGTAGATGAGAAGGAAAGTCGAAATCCGGGAACAAGGAGGAAAGTACGGATCGAGGAAACGGCGGCGCAGCCTTACAGGTCAGCCAGGTTCGAGCCCAGCCAGTTTGGCGGGCTTGGGAACCCTGAGTGACAGGACACAGCGACACGTAGGCGGGTCCGCAACCATTGCCGCCGCAAGCGCCTCCAGACGCAGCAGGGCACCCATCGGTACGAATTAGTGCAGGTACCTACACGAGTACCTGGAAGAACTGGCGGGTTGGGCCACCCGCTCGCTGGAAAGCCCGCTGTAGGCCGCTGGACGGGAACTGATTTACTGGCACAGCAGCCATGGCACGACTACACTACAAGTACCTAGCACCGTACCGCAGTGTACCGCCTAGCAGGTACTTGGCATGTACATTGCTGAGGGCATCGGCTGAGTTGAGCGAAGGAGGGATGGGAGGGGCAGAATGAGGAAGAGGGGACCCACCCTGAGTGCTATCCCATGGGCAACAGACGTCTGTGACTGGCTGGATGCCAGACCCAGTTGAGGCCTAGTCACTCTGCCGACGCTGAGCGCTTGTACCTCGGCCCTTATTGCCCCGGACATGGCGGTGGTGGAGCAGGAAGGCACCGGCAAGGGGTAGCCAGATGAGCGCAGTCCCAGGGCCTGCTCTTCCGGCGCTCTCACCTGAGGCGTCTGATCCTGGGCCTGTATAGGAACGCTCACAACAACTACGCAGAGAGTTAGGTCGAGTCAAAAGATGGGATAGAGGTGGTGGACAAGTTACGAGATGACGACTGGAGGGGGCCGCTCTCTCGTAATGAGTTGGTGAGTTCGGTCAGTCACATCTCTTGTGTTGCCGTGCCGCCACATGGGCAGAACACTTTCATTCATCTCAGGGTTGAGCTAAATCATGACGCAAAACATCTGGTAGCTTTACCAGCATACAGCAGCACCTGTAGCAAGCCAGCGG
Organism: Colletotrichum brevisporum; assembly: GCA_030770045.1. Taxonomy (NCBI): domain Eukaryota; kingdom Fungi; phylum Ascomycota; class Sordariomycetes; order Glomerellales; family Glomerellaceae; genus Colletotrichum; species Colletotrichum brevisporum. The sequence continues at coordinate 1,859,192 of JAUGSI010000002.1, forward strand.
TGAATGGGGGCAATGGGCAGACGACGGGCTAACACGGATAAGATGCATCAAAACGCCGACCGGGGCAACGCGCAGCTGGGGATACCACCCACCAGCACGGCACGGTCCCCTCCAGCCTCGTTCCGTACCCATTTCTGAATACCACATACGGACCCGCTGGCAGCGGGCCCTTGTAGGAGCCAGACGGAAGCCGAATCCCAAGTCACGGGTCCCACCTGTCAGGGTGGCAGAGGATATGTGAAGAACCGTAATTAATGAAGAAGAAACTGTAAAACACAGATGCGCAGCAGGCGATAGATGGCGTTGCGGCCAGTCGAGAATGGCAGACACCCAAGCCACAAAACAAGCGGCAAGAACTGTAGCGCATCCGTAGTGGCAGGAGACATCTGGGTTCGCCTTTCCTCTCCGAAATAACCAACGCTCCCTGGTATGGTATTATGAATCCGTACATAGTGATTGATGGATCCATCTTTCTCGCAGGGAGTAGTGTTCGGGATGGGTAGGGCCCAGGGGGAAAACTTGTCCCTGCAATCGTCTCTGTCCGTGTCTCCAAAGCATCAATCGCTCTGCCCGTTCAAGTTTGTTGTTGATATGATATTTCAAGGGTGATGAGAGAACGCATTCGCTCCTCAACGGCAGGCAACGGAAACGGCTGAAGGCAGCGGGAAACATGTGGCAATCCAACCCACCACTGGCTCCCACGCACCTCATGGCTTTGTCTCGCTGTTCCCGTAGACCGGTGCCTCGTTCGAATGCCATTGACTGATGTTTCTAGCCTTGTGGCCTTGGTGTGGCGGGGGAGCAGAAACATGGTGCAACCGTCGGCTGCTTGTTGCTTGGGTTGGGTCAAGAGGACGGGTTTGGAATGTGGAAATTCCACAGCCCATCCATCGCACAGTGCCGTCTCTGTCTGCACCTTCCCTTCTCGTTGCTTCTTTGCTTCGAAATGTTTTGAACGCCGGGCTATCCGTCCAAACTTGACACACGGCTGCGAACCTTAACGGGATCTGGATTGGAGCAGTTAGAGTCGTAAATCGCTTTGTCCGGCCAAGCCAGTCCCAGGTTGACCGCAGCTAGTGGATCTGCCACCCGAACGTGGCTCTCGCCGTCTCAACTGTAACATTGCTACATGCTCCCTCAATCCCTCGGTCTGCTCGGCCCCTCGCCGACCTTTGCCAGTCTGCTGCGTTACGGACATATGAGCGGCTGGCTTGAAGGTGAACGGGTATACGTTCTTGCGTCAGTATGCGATGCCTCCATACCTTAGGCTGAAGGTACAGACAAAATACGACGACGGCCCCCCAAGAACGGCACCGAAAGATATCTGTAGCAACATCAGAGTCGTTCCCCGACCCCCAAATCCGTTGGTTGTCTGGCATGCTCGCACTCTCAACCGCCCCGCGCCTCTATGTAGTGTAGAGCCGTGGACATTTGGGATACTAGTAATAATAGTGTACTAGGGACGAGCCCGATCCACTCCCGTGCTACTCTGCTGCTGCACTATCCTCAGGTGAGAGATGGTCTCCTGCGTGGCCCTGGAGGCTGGTGCCGTGCGTGCGCGCTGTTGCTCTCCGTCCTGAGTGGGCTGAGTACCCAAGACGTACAATACACCCGGGAGACATGGTGCCTTGAGCGCAGAACTCGGCCTGTCCCTACCTTGCGGATACACAGGTTCCAAGTTGCGGCCGTGTGTTGGGTGGATGGTGGATGCACTGAGCCAGGAGCGGCTAGTGTGCGTGTGGTTTAGTGCCCACCCTGTTGGGCCTCGGAGGCAAATGTCGCTCGTTTGATGATTGACAATGATTGCTAACTTGGATACCGGGGAAGCATCCCGTCAGACGGGTCACCCGTAGGGCAGACAGCTGTTCTCGTCACAATGGAGCAGTGTTTTGGATACCGAGGACAAGGGAAAGACTGTCGTCGAGTCAGGAGGAAAACAGCGGTCGGCGAAGCAGATTGATCGCGTGCGTACCACGTACGTGTGTTCTTTGAATCTGCTGCTTTGCTGGCAAGGCGGGACAGACAGGGCGGCGTGGCATGGCATGGCATGGCATGGAGGTCGTGTGGTGACTGTCGGTCGGCGGTTGAACTCGCTGCTGACCTCACCACTGGACAATCCTACTTGGCCATTTGCGGCCGGAGCGTGGCCGGTATCCATACGGTGGTGGCCGATATGACGGATGGGATTTCGTCGCGCGTAACGTCGACTATTGCTCGGTAGCACCCAACACGCCACGGGGTTGTCACCGGTGCCGCTCCATTAATACTATGTGATAGTCACGGGCCTGACAAGCCTTATTTCGGCCAGAGGCGAGGGTTGCCATGCTCCTGCCCGCACCGGGACCATGCAATTGCACGCATTCGTTTGGTTCATGGCCGGTAAATGTTGCTGCTTGCCACCGCTGTCGTCGCCGCCGGGTGAACGGTTCAATGCGGCCCAAGAGCGGAAGCACAGACTGATGAGGGATGATGGAGTGGAAAAGACTTGACTGGCTGGACCTCCAGCGGGAGTTGGCCTCAGCTCGGCATCGGCGCAAGGGCGGAATGCGAGGCGATGCATTCGTTGCGTTGTGTCCGTACTCCGTCCGTACCTTAAGAAGGTAAAGTGAAGTAAGGTGAGGAGGTGAGGGGAACGGCGCCGAAGCAATTTACGTCGTCAAGGACTCCAGTCTCCAGTAGGTGGTCTGTTTTGAACCGAGCGACGGGCGGATGGTCGTGCCTGGGCTTCCCTTCCGTCCGCCTTCCAATCCTGCAGCTGAGCGGACCTTGTGAGGGTCCAATGGGTCCGGTCTCGCTTGTGCTGTCACTTGACTCCCTGCGACTCTCCATATCTGAGTGGGCGGACCGTTATTAACGGCCGCGGCTGCTTGGTTTTGTTGTTCTTGGGTCACTGGCATCGATGGATGGAAAGTGGTTGAGCAAAGCGAAGAGAGGCGAAAAGTTGATGGGATAGGAAATAAGAAGCGCCTGAATTTCGGTGAACATGGTATCCGAAAGAAGGGTCAGGGTCACGGCTCGTCACCCAAGCTACCTAGGGGCAGTGTCAGCGCGGCGAGATGAGGGAAAGTAAGGAGCTCGGGAGAAGTGAATGAAGCCAAAAGAGAGAAAAAAAATAAGGAGGCATGGAATTGCATGAGGTGGAATTCTTTGGTATTCGAAACCGAACAGGCATGAGGCGGACGTGCAAATGAAGGCAGATTTCGCCTTCTCGCGACCCTCTGATCCGGGACTGTCGTTCAACTGCCACCCGCCCATCCATCCATTCGTCGACATGTAGCTGCTAGCTGTTAGCCTCGAATGCTCCTCGTGCTCGTAGTGCGTGTAGTAGTAGATGCTGATGGTCGCTCCCGTCCAAGTGGATGGGCGGCGATTTGCTGGGGGTGCGGGAGAATGACACTTTTGGTTGCAGCCACGAGGCCATGTACCGCTGCAGTACCTCCTGGTGGGACCTGCAAGTGGTTGAGTGGATCCCGCCTGGGCGTGGGTGCGTGTGAGGTACGTACCTGCCGAAGCGGGCGGTACCTGGGTTGCTGAGAACGAGATGCCACCGGCCTACGGATACCGCTGGTGGTAGTACTGTATTACCTACCTACCTCTAGCAGTGTAGGTAGTCGGCGGACAAGCTGCTGCCGTGTGCATTAGAAGTAGGTACGGATAGGTAAGAAGGTTTTGAGGAAGGTACACGTGCATTCCTAAGAAGCAGGTGGACACAGTACGGAGTAGACGATCAGTAAGAAAGCAGGTAGTATACGACAGACGAGACTCCCTTCATGAGCAGATGGTCTGTTTCCCCGGAATGACGAAGAGCAAAACCCAAGTGAGGCGTTCGAATGCTCCCTCGCGAATGAGATCAAAATTTCTCCGGCCGGGACCACACAGCTGTTCCCGGCGCTGCAGACGTTGCTGCGTCTGACAGCTGCAAGACCAACGCCAGTCGGCCTTCTCCATCGGACGCCTTCCCAGTGTCAGGTTTTGTCTTCTTTGGTGACGACGACTTCCCGTGGGATTCGGATTCAGGATGATGTATTGTCCTCGCTGCCCGGGTGGAGGAGATGGGGAGAACTGCCAGGAAGGGATGGAGTGCGGGAGAGGGATGATGCGCTTGAGCCGGGGGTCACTGCCTCGTCCCGACACTTTCGCCCAGAGATCCAGACTGTGCAGGTACTGCTACTGGTAGTAGCGTGGGTGAGTGTACCTACCACGCCAGACCAACAGCCAACAGTTCACCTGGATTGCCTGACCCTGGAAGAAAACAATACCACCTCTACAGATGCTGCGCCTTGATGGAGACGTCACAAGGTCAAGTCATCACGAGAAGGATTGGGTTGCTGACATTGAACATTCAGGACCATCGCCTTATATTGCGCGTCGTGGTGTGACAATGTACCTGGATTCTGGGTTACGATCCACAGGCTTTCAATCCGTTCGCGTCCTGGTCCTTTCGTTGACTCCATCGACTGGTCACCACGACAGGTAAAACCTACTATTGCGAGGCGGAGAAGCTCGTCTCGTCATCGTCGCCTTGCTTTGCCTTGGGAAGGCGGCTGAAAAAAAGGGAAAAACAAACCTCGCAACTGGTACGCTGCTGCAAGTCGTAGCACGCACTGCCGCAAACAAATTGTTTTGTTCGGTGCGTATCTTAACTTTGGCGCAGTTCCTTGTCAGTCTCAATGAAACACCTACTGATGGGTTCAAGACTTTTGGACTTAGGTATTTCCCCCAAAATATTGGGGGAAACGGCGACGCACACAAGGCAACCAAAAAAACACCTATCCACCGATGGACATCCAAGGTACCTACCTACCTAGGTAGGTATCTACGCAAAGCACGCAGGTGAGGATACATGGAGCAATATTGCCTAGCAGTCTGGGAAGGACGTCTCACTCTCCAGAGACATCGCTGCTCTCCGCAATTTTAGTGTCTCGAGTACGTGATACCACTTAAAAAAATTTATCATTCCACTTCAGAATCATAATATAGCCGCAGCAGGGTCGCCATTTGACCTGGGATTCCTCCAGTCATCGCCATCGCGCTTCCGCTCCCACTCCCACGTCGACGCCCCGCCCAGGATGGGATTGCACCACGACCGCCAAAACTCTGTGCTCAGCGTTTGAATGCACGATCGATGAGGCAACTGACTGCCAGGTTGCCGTGCGAACTTCTGCCTTTGATAACGACCCCAGTCTCTGCTGACCAGCACAGACGGCATGAGTTTAGTTGGTTATCACGACCAGCATGGGGACGCATCGATCCTCGCCCGTGGAGGAAAGAGCAATCATCTCGATCACTGCAATTGTGGCGGGACAGAAGGCAGATAAGCAGGTAAGCAACACTGAAGCGGTGGCAGGTCAACCACAACCACTCGCATCACACTGACCCTCCCTTCACGGCCTGCAGTCTACATGCTCCAGCTCCAGGTCAAACTTATTTTTTGCGGTGTATTCCCCCCGATCCCGGATTCAGCCAGCCAGCCTCAAATCTCAATCAGCCTCCCCCGGCGTTCCCGCCCCTTGCCTCCCGCCCTCCAACCAGCCGCTGAGCCATCTCGTTCCTGACTGCTGTCGACTCGCTTACGTTCGCCACAAGCAACGCAACCCAGCACTGGAATCACAGTTCACTGCATGACGACCTAGACGGTCCTCCCCCAGAGAGTTCAGCATGCGGCTTTGAGGGAGCTGGAGATGGGATCAGGGACTCTAGGGGCCTTGTGCTCCTGAACGTCCGCTCTTTTTCTGTCTCGGCATCGAAACTCTACGGGCCGTTACTCTGTTCTCGGAGACGTCTGCCAGTGCCAAAAGGCACGGATAACCTTACTCCAGAGCACCTTAAACAGGCCCGATCCCGCGCAGTACGCGCCTATTCCATCTTCCACCCAAAGTCCCCGGGTAAGGCATGTGCCGGCCTCACACGACCGGGGCCGGGACAATCGTAACATCATACAGGTCGACCTGCTGATACCCCACCACAACAAGCATTCGATGGACACTGCCAAAAGTTCAGACGTTTTGCATTTGAGACTGCCGATGGGGGCAAACTCGATGTGCAACGTCTAGTCCTTTCCGTTCTGTTGAATACCAGTGGAGACGCATGTGTTTCCCAGACGCTTTAATATATCTGCCGTCAGTTACATGTCTGGTGCTGTCGCCTGTGCTGCTGGTCGCAACCCTGGATGTTCGCTGCCAGCCTGCCATCTGCGGTCTGTAACGGGAAAACAGAAACGCGCCCAGGCGGTTGGCGGAATCTGACCTCTGTTGCTGCGCGCAGGGGTCGGAGTGGTCGTTACCCAAATATATCCCGCGGATCCCACGCTGGCAGGAATAGTAGCCCACAATTGTCAAGCGAGCGCCTGTCAATCTGATCCGACCGCGCCCGCCGAACGGCCATGATGTGACGGACTTCGCGAGGGCCAGTGTGCGTCTCCGTCGCGACCATTCCGTTTGGGGCGAGCATCAGCCATTCTTTCCTCCCTGTAGAACGTGAGGACATGAATGACCACCGGGACATTTCGGCAAGACCCCTTTCTAAACAATGAACCAAATCGCCTCAGTCGGATCTGGTGGGTGCCTGTTGAAAGCACACCGGTACGTAAACTGCTGGGGTCGAGATAGCACCGGCCCCCGGCAAGCGACCGGATACAGTTCGAACCTCAGCTGCGGGCGGAATAAACGAATCTTCAGCACGCATCCGACTTCATCTTTCGAAGCACCTGAGTCGCCCAGCACCTTATGGGCGCTCAACATGCCTGCCGGACGACGGTTGACCTGAATGCTTTCTTTTCTTATCTGGAGAAATGAAAAAGAGACAAAAGAGAACAAAAAATCCCGAAAGACGCAGCTCTCAACGCCACCAATACGAACATGCCTCGGTGGAATGGACACCCTTCGTCCGGCGTTCAAGACAAACCTGCAAGAGAGTGTCGGAATTTAACCCGCAGAGTCCCTTCTTCTAAAAATCGCCTCACACTGCATGACATGCGTCTGCTACCCCGAACACAATACCGGTTCTGCCATTTTCTCGACGGCCTGGGCGCAGACTTTCCTCTAGCGGCGCGTTCTGTCCACTGTCTCAAAACCCCAAGACTGGCTCGGGAGATTCAAGAAGGCATTCCCGGGGTCGAGACGGCGGATGCACATCCAACCGAGTGGGTGGGTGTAGATGTACACGCGAGATACATGCGTGTTCCCCCGCCTCGTTGCCAACTTAGGCCATGGCTGCCGTAGTACAGACTACAGTCTACATAGTAGAGACTCGCGCGTTGCAGCACATACCCCAGCCCCCCAATCCACAGCTTCCCCTCGGTTCGCGGGAAGAAGTCGGATTCACGATTCTTTCGAAAGCAGCTGCCAGGAGGAACCTGAAAACCACTTGACTTGCGTCTTCGTACCGGCGGCCGGAGAACACGGCCATATTGGCTTCTCGAAAGTTTGAAGTCACGCCAGACAGAACCACAAGTGTAAGACATGGTAAGACAGCTTGGTAGCACGAACCGCTTAAATGGGTTACTCCATCCGATGATGGCGGCGATGTTGAACGGCCACACACAGGAACTAGCGGTAGGTGTGCTGCCGGTGGGCAGACCGAAATGCAGAGAAGAAACCTTGGAGTCGAGACGATGACGGGACCCAGAGTTCGGATAAGTAAGACCGGCTACTGTCCCGTGCGCCTTCCAACCTTTTTTTTTTCACGAGGACACGAGCGAATCAACCAGCTCGCAGAGGCTGCCGGGCTGCTTCCGCTCCGTCCACTACACCATCTTGGAAGTTGCTGCTGCTCGAGGGATCCGAACCAGGAGGACGGGGAAGCGCCGCATGGCTCGACGTGAAAGAGGTGTACCCGATATGCCAAAGCAACGTGACGGCAAGAGGAGGGGGCTGGATTCAACCGTACCCGGCCCTTTTGCGCGGAAGACTCCTCGCTCCGGTGCTCAATTGGGGACCTGATCTCCCAGATCATCCATCCCTTGCGCCGGAGACCCTGAACTGATTGCCATGGACAATTGGGCACCCCTTGAAGTGCTCGGTGGCCCATTCTCGCGAACCAATTGTCCAGGAACGGCCACAGGACACCGTTGCCGGGTTGCTTGCAAGCTGCGCAGAGATCAACGACGGGCTGGATGTCCGGGAGGCGCCATTAGGTTCTCACCCGGGCTCAAGAGTACTTGGTGAGTACAAGCATGCTCGGCTTCCTTTTGAGTTTATGGAGCCACATGCTACTAGAGGATAAAAGGCGGGCGATGCGGCGAGAGGGCTCCAGTACTGCCACGACTGTTACTGCAAATAACAACCACCCCCTCAGATTACCTCCCACCCACAGCGGTCTTTATTAAAGCGAGAGTATTCGGAAGGTCGTCTAGAAACCCTCCGATCGATATTGGTGTGGAACTAGGGGTCCTCTACTGTGGCCCGTCCGAGAACCCACGGTTAATCGCCCGCTCGGACGATGGACAGCGTACCCTACACTTGTATGGAAGTTGTCGCCCTTGGTGGTTTCAATTCGAGGGAAGACGAGAATCCACTTTCGTTCGCAAGTGCCTTGAACGAAGCTCTCCACCGCACATGCGTACCACGTAGCCCGGCGAGGCCCCTCGTTGCATTTTCCTGCACTTCCCGCCATGTCGATCCGGCAGCAGCCAGCTATTCAGAGTGGGCTTCCACGGTGCGTCCTTGCAGGAGCTCGCGGTCCAGAAGGAAGACAGCCCAGCCCGGGACAGCCCCGTGTGTGGTAACCACAGTGTATGGACTCTGTGGAGGGGAATGTGTGGAGGAGGAGGAGGGGGAGACCCGCGTCAGGTGAGAGAACCTACGCTAAGGTACCACGGCCCCGAGACCTGCCAGCCGAGCCGAGCCAAGCCAAGCCCAGCCCAGGCCCCCCTCCCCCAAAGTCTTCACAAGTCGGTAGGTTCCCTGTTCCTGCGGTACGTATCCCCGACTGCGAGGTACGCCCGACGGCAAGAGAGGGAGGGGAAAAAAACAACAACCGCCGCCGCCTGACAACCGCTGCTGCTATTCGTGTCCTATTATTGATGGGTGCCTGGCAGCTCTCTCTCGACGATAGCCACTTTCAATGTCACCTCAGTCTCAAGGGCCCATGTGGAGAAGGCCAGCGCGAGCTACGCTACGGACACTGCCCTCCGCTGCTTCGCCCACCTTGGCTCATCAGGGTTGACGACGAGCTCAAAACTTTGACAGATGCGCAATGCTGATGAGGGGTAGCAGCATGTAGGGTCGAGTCGCCCAGTAGTATTACCATCAAGAGCGATTGATGATCCCCTCTGTGGTGAACGAGAGTGTCTTGCGATCTTGGCCGGGATCCTGTCTGGACCGTTTCCAAATTGTCGGGTCGTGTCAGGGGGGAGGAACGGGAGCTGATCACTGCGGGAACTTGAGACGAGAAATAGTATATAGCCTACATGGAGAGAGACATGAGAAAGGGGAAAAAAGAAAGCAATGGCCTCGGATCCGCCTAGGCGCAGACCGTCCGGGTTGGTCTCTGCTGGTTTTTGTCATCTCGAATTCTCATTTGACATGATCCGTAGCGAATAGCCGCTCTACGAACGGGAAACGATGCGATGTCAACTCTCGTGCCATATCTCGTCACCCTCGGCTCAAGTTTCTGGCTCTGGTTCCCAGGTCCAGCATGCGCTCCGTGAAATCAAGTGCCAAAATGAGAGATGCCGCTCGGTCGATTCGTCGCAGCACGCGTCTGAAACGACGTCTCGACCGCGATCCCCTCCCCAGAGACGTGGAGGTGCTTTCTTCCAGCGGGCGTATTCATCGCAACGCCGAGCGTACGTATACAAGTTACGACAAACTCTTCGACGTTGCGAAGGGTGGGCAAGAAAGAAGGAGGGATTCTCGTTGTCGCTGGTGGTTCATGTGGTCGATGCAGCCATTGGGTTGGCATGGCATATGCCTCGGACTACCTGCTTTCGCTGAACCCTGCTCCTTGGAACTCAACGATCTGTAATGTTGGAAGAAGATGCTGGCTCTCGTCCTTTCTACAATGACTGACGTGGAGGAGACTTCAACGAGCTGCGAGTCCTGGGTTGAGAGGCGGGTAGATCTTACCCCTGATTCTTCCTGCGTTGCCGGCCTCTTGCTTCAAGTCAGACAGTTCGCATCTTCCACGGCCTATGAATGATCATTCATCGCCCTGAAATGAGAACAGCATACCATGTGGATAAAAGCCCAAGTCACCGACCAACACGGTGCCCCGTCTTCGTCACCATGTCTCGTCTTCGACACTGATGTCGTTCTCGTGGCCGTGGTCAATGGTCTGCCGATGAGTGACGAGTGTCCACCAATGCCTCGTGTCACGATGCGACAAATGTACCATAGTAAGTTTGGGTCGTATTTAGTCCATGAACGGGCTCCCGCCCTACCAAAAAAAAGGGGGGACGGTTGTGCCGAATTGTCAAGCAAGAAGCATTTCAACCACCTCCTCCTTTCTTTGGGTCTCTCTTACGACAATGAAGCATACCCGCACCCGCGCCTTTGCACAAAGTTCATGTCCCGTTATCCCGTATCTGACCGACGTCTTAAAGCATCAGAATAATTCCCGTACACAATATTTGCAAACGCGTCCGTTTTCAGGGGGCCAGAGGTTCGCATTCCGACAGTTGTTTTTTCCGGCTCGTCTCGCTACGCTTCGTTCATTGAGTCTTGAAAAGGAGGATGGCGCAGTGGCCGAGGTAGAAGTAGATGAAGTGCTTCGTCTCTGTAGACACCAGGGCTGCGTTAGATGATGGCCGGGAATTTGGGTCGGGAGGCAGAGGAAACCCCCTTAGTCAACGTACCGTGCGTCACGAAGCTGCCGAAGTTGCGGCCGACAATGCAGTGCCATGTAGGACCCTTGCGCTCATCGAACTAATCGCCCATGTGTGTGAGGATATGTCGTAGGGTAAACGTGCTTGGAGGTGATCGAGACTTACCGTGCGCTTGATGTGCTGGGCAATGTCCTGCAGTTCCCCCCATGTCAGTTACCCGCACCGCCGAATACCATTGACCGAGCTAAGATTGCGCACCTTCTCTATAGTGAACTTGGTCATGGCCTCTGAGGCTGTAGAGAGTTGTCAGCACAAGGCGGCGAGGTGTGGGAGGGGCCTCCGAGTATGACACTACGTACCAACTTCGATACACTCCTGCTGCATGTCATCGGTCTATCGTGGCTGTCAACACCGGTCGTCCATGGTCGCAGGATCGCCTCAAATGGGCGGCAAGCTATCTCACCATGTCGGCGCTCTTGATCTGCGCTGCGCTCGAGGATTCTCGTCAGCCTCGTCCCGCCTACGAGAACTGTCGCGGGCCGCTCAGGATCTCGGACGTACCTTCCAGCTTATCCCGGGGAGCGGGCGAGGTACTCTTGACGTCGGCCATTGTGAATGTCTCGGGGAAGTTATTGGATCTGTAGCGCGGGTGTCGTCGTCAGTCTCGGAAACCGTCAGTTGGCTTTCGCAGAGAGGTCGAGACCCCCTTTTCCTCAGCTTCGTCCGTCAACACGCTTGGCAGTCGGCAGATAACTCACTAGGTCAAGCGTTTTCTGTAGGAGTGTCAGCGGAATAGAATGAATGCTCAGGGCGGTTTGCTTACACTGCGAGGTTGCAGGCGAAGGATTGGTGCGATCAGATAGCTTTCTCTCCAGAGCGTCGTCGCGTGTTGTGGCATGCCTGGCAATCGCGACAGGTCGAGGTCCATTCGATCCAGTTGGGTTGTCATGGGGCACGGGCCACGCACCCGTCCCCCGGCAGTTATGCGCTAAACTGTTGACAGGAAGGCGGGCGCGTTGCGGGGCACATGCTACCTTAAGTGTCTAGTCCTCCACATTTGTGTCTCAACAGTGGCATTAAGAAGCATAACAGTTAAACCGAGCAAGTGTGAGATGAGCTTTTGCACGCTTCCTAGTTGTTTTCTCCTCCAATTCATCTTGAAGCTCGATTTTAGACAGCTTAGAAAAGTCTCGGAAAATACAATAGTATATTTAGTCACTACTGGGAGCTATTGAACCAGGGGTACGGCCAAATTTGAAATAGGTTACTTAGACTGGCTTTTGTCCACGATATTAGCATTTTGTGGCTTACAGTAGTATTCTATCTGCATACCTAAGTATCCAAGCCAGAAGCTCTTTTTAGCCAGGTTCAGTTGAAACCCCACCCAAGTAGTGTCACATGCTGATAACGATAAGACCCATAGGCAGAGAAAAAAAAAAACTTCGAACAAGACCCATCTCCGTCTCCAATGTCAACAAATCTTTACAACTTTTCTTCCTCTCCAACTCACGACAGGATGACCTGGGATATATAGCCGCGACCCCTTCGAGCGCTGTTTGCTCACATAATAATTCCTCTCTTTTTCTATCACACGTTATTGTTTTTTCTGAGATACCCTTTTTGTCGCAATGGCCACTACTACCGATTCCACCACCCAAGCGCTGGAAACCTCCCGCATCTTTGTTAGGGGTCTTCCGCCCAAGATCACCGATGCTGAGTTTCGAAAGCACTTCTCGGAGGGTGGTCGCGAAGTGACGGATGTCAAGGTCATCCCCCAGAGAAGGATTGGCTATGTCGGCTTCAAGACCCATGAGGTCGCTGCCAAGGCAGTCAAGTACTTCAACAAGTCTTACATCCGAATGTCGAGGATCAATGTCGAGCTTGCCAGGCCGGTACGTGGGACAAACCCCCAAGTACAACGCGTGTCCCCCATATGCTGACGTTTCCTCCCCACTCAGATTGCAGATCCCGCCCTTCAGAAGGCAAGGGGGGGCAACGGGCCGTCGTCCGTGACAAAACCGTCAGACGCAGCCGCCCCTCCGCCGATGAATGCCGACAAGGATGACGGCGCGGCGAAGAAGCGCAAGCGTGAGGATCTGGATGAGTCGGATCCCAAGCTGCGCGAGTATCTTCAGGTCTTTCAGCCCAGCAAGCGCAGTTCTGCCGATGAGATGTTGGACTTAGTAGACCCTGCCGCTGCTGCAGCAGAGGAGAAGAAGCTGTTCGACGGCGGCGAGAGTGACGATGAATATGAGGCCATCCCGGCTCGGCCTGAAAAACGGCAGATGAGGGAGGCGCCACAGGGAGCTCAGCGTCTTGCGGAACCTCTCCCGGACAAGGACGAGGCAATGCCTGACGCAGCTCCTGTACCTATTTCGACACCTGAGGCGACGCAGGATGAGGCACCCGCTCCTGCTGTCAACAACGCGGCCACTACAGACGATGATTGGCTTCGTTCGAGGACAAACCGTCTGCTAGATCTCGTTGATGACGATGAGGTGCTCCAGCCTCCAGTTCAGCAAGACAGTGGAGAAACAGTTGAGGGCACACCCGGGGGCAACCACGAGGAGGCCGCGGAGGGCTCCGAGGAGCCTAAGCCCGACACTGAGACTGGAGCTGGACCCAAGGACGCCCCGCCCCCCTCTGAGAAGAAGGCTGAGGAGGCGGACAAAACCCTCGCCACCATCAAGCGGACCTCCAGACTGTTCGTGCGGAACCTCGCCTACACCGTCACTGAAGACGATCTGAGGACGCACTTCGAGCAGTTCGGAGAACTTCAGGAGGTAAGCAGACGACAGATTTCATTCTCTTTTCAAGCCACCGAATGCCAAACAATCATGTGATGAATCCAGATAGGGACAGCTGACATCTGTTGATGTTTGATGCGAACCTTGGATCAGTATTTTAGTAGATGCTTTGACTTTCTGACATATGATTTTGCCTCAAAACTACCAAATGGGACATCATGGCTGGACTCAGATTGCTAATCCCATGGACAGGTGCATCTCCCGGTCACGTCTGCCGGCGCAAGCAAGGGCTACGCCATGGTTCTGTTTACGAGCCCCGATTCTGCTGTTGCCGCATTCCAGTCGATGGATGGTCAGACCTTCCAAGGGCGACTCATGCACGTCTTGCCCGCTGCGGAAAAGCGCGACGCTGCGTTGGACGAGTTTTCCCTCGCGAAGCTGCCCTTGAAAAAGCAGAACCTTATTCGAAAAAAGGCCGAAGCTGCGTCGAGTACCTTCAACTGGAATTCACTCTACATGAGCCAAGACGCAGTCAACGCTTCCGTAGCCAGCCGCCTGGGCGTGTCCAAATCAGAGCTGCTCGACCCCACGTCTGCAGATGCCGGTGTTAAGCAGGCCATCGCCGAGACGTCGATCATCCAGGAAACCAAGGCGTATTTTGTATCCAATGGCGTAGATCTCGATGCCTTCAAGTCGCAAAAGCGGGGCGACACGACCATTCTGGTCAAGAACTTTCCTTTCGGAACCACGATGGAGGAGCTGAGAACCATGTTCGAGGAGCACGGTACCGTCCTCAGGGTACTTATGCCTCCCAGCGGTACCATTGCCATCGTGGAGTTCGCCCAGGCAGCACATGCCAAGGCGGCTTTCGCGAAGCTCGCCTACCGGCGCATCAAGGATACCGTGCTGTTCCTGGAGAAGGGACCCAAGAGCCTCTTCAAGCATGATGCCTCCGTGAACATGACGCAGGGCAAGCAGGATCGGCCCACCGGCGTCCAGAAGCTTAGCGTCACGGAGCTTCTCGGACGTGATGAGCAAGGTGAGGCGGACATTGCGACCACGTCGCTGTTCGTCAGAAACCTCAACTTCTCCACGACAACGGAGAAGCTTGCAGAGACGTTCAAGCCACTAGACGGCTTCGTCTCCGCCCGAGTGAAGACAAAGATGGATCCCAAGAAGCCTGGACAGGTACTCAGCATGGGCTTTGGCTTCGTCGTGTTCAAGACGAAGGAGCAGGCACAGGTGGCCCTCAAGTCCATGGACGGTTTCGTTCTAGAAGGACACACTCTCGCCGTCAAGGCCTCCCACAAGGGCCAGGACGCCGCAGAGGAGCGTCGCCGCGAGGATCAGGCCCGCAAGGCAGCCGGGCAGCGGACCAAGATCGTCATCAAGAACTTGCCCTTCGAGGCAACGAAGAAGGACATCCGCACGCTGTTCGGAACCTACGGCCAGCTCAGGGCGGTTCGCTTGCCCAAGAAGTTTGGCAACTCGACCAGAGGTTTTGCCTTTGCCGAGTTTGTCACACCCCGGGAGGCGGAAAACGCGCTCAACGCTTTGCGAGACACCCACTTGCTCGGTCGTAGGCTCGTGCTCGACTACGCTGAGGCGGAGGCAGTCGATGCCGAGGAGGAGATTGCCAAGATGCAGCGCAAGATTGGTGGCCAGGTCAACAAGGTCGCTCTCTCGCAGCTCACGGGACAGGGGAGGAAGAAGGTCACAATCGGAGGCGATAATGCCGATGAGATGGATATGTGAAAGAGTCTGAAGAAGTAGGATACATCTGAGAAACATCAACAAATCAGTCAAGAATCCAACGTATGTGCCACAGTTGTGGCATCACCATTTTGCGCCTGTCCTTTCCTGGTATATATGCTATCGTCGCGCCATTGCCACCTCGCCTGACACTGTCCAGTGACACTGGGATCACGCCTCAGAGGTTGATGATGCTAATAGTTTTCGGTCCTCGGAGGTCACTGTGTCCAAGTCCCGTGGCTGTCAGGCTGCCCACGCCCATGGTTCTGTACGCAAATCTGTCTCACGCATCCCTGGTTCTGAGACTTGGTCTGCCCTGCCTTGCCCTGCCCTGCCTCCCTCTCATCGTCCCCTTCCGATCAAATTTAGTTACGTGCCGCTAGAATAAACCGTCCCGCTATTGGATTTTCCTCTTCCTGTGCAAAGACGGGAACCAAGGAGTCACCAACGGCGCCAACTGTGGGGTTGCAGAGGGCGATGTGATCTCACTAGAGCTACTAATATATGCTCTGTGCACTCGAACACTGACTGGCAATAGCTTCACAGCTATGGGAATCATTGTCATCATTTATCGTCTTTCGTCGCCGTCAACGCTGTCGTCCCCGCGGCCGCCGGCAAACGTGACGGAGGAGCAGCAAGTCGAGCAGGTAAGTCCACAGGGACCAAGTCTGGCAGGCTCCTCGTTTGCCTCCTTCTGCCTGCTTGCCCTCGCCTCCTGGGCCCGCACAGAGGAATGCATCTCTCCCCTTCCCCCGTTGCTCTGTCTCTTTTTAATCAGGGAAGCATACCAACATTGTGTGCACTATTCCATTTCTTCTCGGTATGTCTTCAACTGAACATGCGTACCACGGCTCCCGCCCGATATCAGCTTGTGTATCGTTCTGCAGCGAGTTGGCATCAGGTTCGGAAACCCACAAAAGCTGTAGACGATGCGTCTTCCATGCTGCCAACTTGGGCGGCCTTGCGCATCCGACTGAGCTTCGATCTAAAGCCAAAAGGGCAACAACAACAGCTAGACGATGCGGATGGCAAGACAAACCAGTGGTGGGAGCGTCGGACGTGTAGATCCAAAGTTCAAGTGTCCTCGTCCCAAAGTGGTCCTGCCCATGACCAAACGTTCCTTAGCCCAACCCCTTGCATGCCATCGGCCCCGGTCCGTCCACCCCTCCAGCTCCTTTGCCAGCTCGGGGATCTGCCATGTGGAGTTACCCTTGTCAGAGCCGAACGGACGTACATGCACACGCACTTCCTCCCAGGGCAAAGGGAACCAACGGGTATTCTTCCTGCCCCTCCTGAACCTCGACATCCAAGATGTCAGTCAAGCCATGTCAGTAAGACTTGCTCCTACGACGTTGTCGAATCGAGCCTAGCCACCACACTATACCCACCCTTCTCCCTCACATGGCTCTCTGGAGTCTCTCCCGCTGTCTTCTCGCAAGCACGCCGTCTTTCCTCGATCTCGCTCCTCAAGCTACCCCTCGTGCCCTCGACGCGTTTTCTCTACTCCTTCCCTCACACCCTGGCTAGCTTCCCTCCGGAGTATCTACCCGGACTAGCTTGGCGAGAACTCGCTGCTAGCTTGCTGCTCAACCACGTCGCCCTCTCGCCATCTCGTTCCAGTCGTCCTGACTGCTCTCCCCCACCCACTATATCCCTCCCATCAGCTCATCTAGGCTCAGCATTTCAGAGGAGTGAGATCTGCTTCTCCCCCTCCTTCGGGGTCTAGAGCCCCATGTGAACGGCCTCTGGGCGGGAGACGCTGTCTCCTTGAGGACAGGGCTGGGGCTGGGACCCAGTTGTGGCATGGGCGGGGAATGAACGAGGAGGACGATGAAGCGTAGGGTTCCTAAGATGGGGGCGTGTGTTGACATCGATCTGGAACCCTGGTGTGCAGAAGAAGCCTCTCACCTTCAGAAACTGGTCGCCTTCTCGGCAAACTGCGGTTTTGTTTTGGTGCTGGGCCTTTCAACTGTTGTTCGTTCCCTCGCCTCGCGCCTCTTCCCAGACCTGAGCGGGTGTACCTGACTTTAGGAACTTATATTGACGTACGTCCCATGCCAGTGCCATGCCCTTCACCTCCTCCCAAGCCCTTCCTCTCCCGTCCTCGAGGAGAAACCCTTCACACCTAGAATCTGCCCTTGCCCTGGCCATACAAAGCGGGAGCACGGGAACATAACAAGCCCTCTCTCTGCTGGGAGCTGCGGAATTCAAACTTTCGCCCACGCTCCTTTCATCTTTTCCCAATCGGCAAAACACCATCACCACTCTCACTTTCCCATCATTCCGCTCCATTCCACTCTTTTAATCCTATTTTTTCCTTCTTGATCGGGTCCCGAGGAATCTTCGAACGCGGAGCACATCGCATGAGGTACACACGATAGAGGTCCTACACGTTCCCGCCACCTGCTCTTAGAACGAACAAAACCCTTGCCCGCCCCGTCTCGAAATTCCTGAAGAGTCATTCCTTTTCTTACTTTTGCCTTCCCCCATCATTCATTCTTTCACTCAGGGGTTCCGTGCTTCCCAAGGAATCCGTTTACAATCCAGCCGTCCGCTCAAACGCATACCGTTCTCGTCCGTCTTTTGCCCAACGGGCCAGACGACGAAGAGAGTGAAGAACGCAGCGAAGCTGACACGCATCACACCCATCCGTCATTGACATACCCAGAAACAAGCCGTTGCCTTCGAACGACGTTTCGTCGAAAACGGCCAGATGGAGCACCCGCGCCCCGTGCTTCCGTCCCAACGGTACTCCCCGTCACCCGTCTACAGCTACGACAGCAGACGATGTACGCCCACCGGGAGGCAGCCCCTGAGGGAGTCGACGGGCAACGCCCAGCCTGGCTCTCACTTGGGCAGCCTGGCCTCGTCGTGCCGCAACAGCCCTCTCGGCCTCTTCTCCCCGGGCCTCACCAACATCCCGACGCCGCCGATCGTGCCCTCCCAGGCCGGGGCTACCTACAGGAGTAGCGGCAGTCTTCGGAGGACGGACGCGTTGCACCTGAGGCGAGGACGGCCAGACATCAACCCCATCTACTACGCCCCCGAGTTTCGACCTTACCGGGACAAGCAGGACCAGAAGGACCCCAACGAGAAGCAGATCTGGCCTCGTGTCCTGGAAGATGCCTTCCTCGATTGTAAGTCACCTATCCCTTGAACTAGACAGTCGGAAGATCACCCTTCTGACTTTCACCGCCAGCACTCCTTATCATCCCCCACATGGGCAGGAAGAAGTACAGCATGCAGGGAAAGCAGTTCGGCCGCAACATGCTCATCAGCGAGTACCTCTGGATCGCCTATTGCTGCAGTCTGCAGCCCGGCCAAAAGGCCGAAGAGAGAAAGCGGAAACAGGTCTCTAGCCACATCCAAGTTGTCAAGAAGATGTTCGAGAAGCACAGGTGCTGTAAGTCATTTTCTTGGACCTCTCCGCCGCCTTGACCACCGCTCGGAACTAACACGCATCAGACCACTTCTTCTTCGTCAAGGACCCTGATAAGAGCGAGGCCCGCCTCAAGGACAACATGGAGATGGCCTCGTTCAAGGACAACGCGGTCCTGATCGCACTGTCCGAGGGCCGCCTCCCGGACGTGCGCCCTAATTATGAGTACTTCTCCCAGATCCTGGCCATGGACTCCCTCGTCGTCATGCGTCCCAAGACCTGCTGGATCTTCGTCGCATCCTCGAACGTGAGGATGGAAGAGAACGGCGAAGCTTACGACAAGGACGGTAAGCTGCTCGGCCTCGACTACTACCCCCACCTGGAGAAGAACCTGCACAAAGAGGACAGCCTTTCCCGCGGGCTCAACGGCAGCGTCCTCCTCCACGAGTACAACCGGGAGCTGGCGCAGAAGGAGTCCGCCGCCGTCACGGAGCTCTCCCAGGAGTGGGAGGCCAAGTTCGCGCCCCTGCACAAGTCGCTCGAGCACGCCATCGAGAACAAGTGGCTCGACATCCTGGAGATGACGGTGACGCTGGAGATCCACCCCCGGAGCAACTTCCCCAACGGCTCGGAGCTCAACGGCTTCGTCGAGCTGAGCATCTCCCAGCCCGCGCTCCAAAACCACCGGTGGAAGTGCATCACCAAGCTCGCCCGGCCCGAGGAGCTGCGCCGCGGCGACAACGAGCCCTGCGTCGTCGAGCAGGCGAGCGAGGTTGGCGTGCAGTACACCCACAGGCCCGGGTGCCAGGACAACAAGTTTGACTGCGACTGCCGCTCCCGCCCGAGGCAAGACGTGCGAGTCCCCTTCCCGGCTGCCCAGTGGGCCAGTATCCTCAGCACGTGCGCTCGCTACCTCGAGCCGGTCGAGAACAAGCCCAAGACCGAGGACGAGGACGAGCAGGCCAAGGCCGCCGAGGAGGCAGCTCTCGAAGCGGAGCGCACCACCGCAGAGCTGGTCCAGCAGGTCGGCATGTTCCAGGAGCTCTGGTCCGCCCCGCCCGACAAACCGGACCGGGGGGCGTGGGTGCGCCGCGGCATCATCCTGTGGAAGTTCCGCACCATCCACGCCTTCGACGAGAAGTGGAACCCCATCTTCGAGAAGCCCGCCGCGCAGAAGGGCAAGAGACCTGCCGACGAGGACGGCGAGGAGCCCAGCAACTCCTCGCGCCGCGGAGGCCGGCCCAAGCGGGTGTTCAACCCTCCCGGCACGACCTGGCGCTTCCTGACCGCCCTGGATCCCGTCTCCCCGACGCACCAGCAGAACGTCTGCGTCAACCCCCAGAACGCCCCGAGCCGTGACATGCTCATGGCGCCCACCCCTCCCTACTCTCACCACCTGGCCGCCGTGATGAACGACAACCTCAGCTCGGCGTGGGAGTCGGTCACCATGCCCGGGCAGCTCCCCAGCCTCGCGTCCACCGGGACCCTCGGTCTGATGGACGGCTTCTCGCACGGGCTTGCCACGCCACCGCCCACGGCGTCCATCCACTCATCCTACGCAAGCAGTTACGACGGCAGCCACGAGCTCGCCAGCGGGTCCCACCACCAGCTCGACTTCCTGTCCGGACCCTGCACCACCTCCGTGGACAGCAGCCAGAGCACGCTCGTCGCCGACATGACGCCGACCCCCGCGGACCCCTTCCTTTCGGCGACAGCGGGCATCCAGGTTTCGAATGGTGTCGGCGTCGGCGTCGGCGTCGGCGTTTACGACGACGCGGAGGTCGATGGGATCTCCGAGTGGGACGCGGGGACGTCCTCCTTCCACAGCCTGCACCACTGGAACGGCTGGAGCGAGACGTCGGACGCGAAGTCGCAGCAGTGGCAGAACGAGAACCAGCGTAGCGCGGCAGCCAACGCGAACCTCTGGGCGGAGAACAAGGAGCAGCCGTCGTGGAACCAGCAGCCGTGGGCCCAAGCCGTCTCTGCGGTCGCCGCTGTGGCTGGCTCGGACGGCAGGTCCGGATGGTCGCCCGTGGACCAGCAGCGCGGGCTGCCCTCGCTGGATCAGATCAGTCCGCTCAAGTCCCTGACCGGAAGGAAAAGGGCGCGGTCCAATAGCATTGACCTGGACAACCGGGAGAACTTCCCCGCAACTGCTATCCAGAAGCTGGTGCACCATCGGGCACCGGCAGCTGTAATGGACGAAGGTGGTCACGGACTTCGGACTTGGGACTGAAACATCACATGGTCGGGCGACAGTGGTAACAGAATGTAACGCGCTTCGCTCGGAAGATGAGCAATGTTTGTGGATGTTGGGCAGATACGAGCGAAGTATTGCTTCAGTGGACTCTATGAGCAGATGGAGGGAGGAGTCTAGGGTAGAGTCAAAGGATGGGACGAGATGACTGACGGCCGACTCATGCGTGAAACACTCACCAAAAAAAATGTCTCTTAGGCGGGACGGCAAGATTTGACGCACAGTTAGAAAGACTTTTGATACCATAATCCTTCGGTCGGTTAGTCGTGAACGCTTTGGCAGAGAGAAGAAGAGCAGCGACATCAAGAATGGGTTGACTCGGTTTCATCAAACTCGCGATCGCGTTGGTCAGACAAATGTCTCGTTTCTCCTGTCATGCACATGTCCGCAACGTGGGTTTGGACGAGCGAGCGGTTCAGAGAGCTTCTGTGAGTGATGAGACGAAACACAGAGAACGTGTTCTCCTAGGAAAAGTACCCTCCCATCTTCGATCGGAGGGGGCCAGCTCGCTGTGGACGTGTGGAGTTCGCGTCTTTCTCATCAGCGTTTGAGGTGATGGAAGCTTAAACATCAGACGATCCTCAGTGAGCCAAGATTTGTGTTTTGCGTTACGGCGGTTGTCCGTTTCTTCTGAATTTGAATTGCCAAATTGTCACCAATCGAAGGCCATGATCAGTCGTTTGGAGCCGCCCAGGCGTTGCAACGGTGGAGGCACTTCAGAAGGCGGATGGAGTCGCATGTTTCATGGCGAAGAGAAGATATGCGGACGCATGCGTGGGTACACCACCAGCGTCTGGGAGATGTAGGCGCGCAACGCGACAATACTGTGGGAGCGAGAGGATGATCAGTGGGAACCCCAAAGATGTTCGCAGGGTTTCTTTTCTTAGGTTGGGACGGACGGGGAAGGACGACGGGGGTTCGGACTTCTGTACATAGTAAGTGTGTGTGGTCTGAACAACGTGGTGGACAGCAGCGGAGATGAAACGCTGCGTGTCTGAACGTTGGCGACCGACATGTGTGATATCGCGAGAACGGTGGCAAAATAGGGGCAGATAGACTGCCACGGCGCATTATCGGCCTTTCAAGATTTCCAGCATCTCGCAATCGTCAACCGGCGATGATTTTCCCAGATTCGCAGCATCCAATCGACGGCATGAAGTTCGACTTGGAGCGGCAACGACAAGCGCTGTCAAAACTGCGCCTCACAGCCACGATTTTGGAAGGAGCCGCGATCCGAAGCAAGACTGAACGTGCGGGCTTTGAGAGGTGGAGCCCGGCAGTAGACCGGAATGCGCACAGACGATGAGACGTGGGAAGATTTGCGATAATTCCAACCAGCGAACACGGGCTCTTGGAGGACAATGGGTCCGTTCCAGGGATTCGGTCTCCAAGATTGACGGGCTCCAGAGGTCGTGGCATTGAGCACGGGGGCGAAGCTGACAGTCTCCAGACAAGACAAGACCGGGTTTGGTTGACTTTGCACGTCAAGTGCGTGCTTGCTGCTGCACTGCAGATGTAGGGGTCGTGGACGGGCCCGTGTCTCGCGTCGAGTTCCATGGGCTCTTGGGCTTCTAGACGTCGTCAAGTCACCTCTTTCACTACGGAGTACCCAGGTAAGTATTGCTCAGCTGCCTTACCCTTCCTTGCTTGGATACTCTGGCTGAACTCGGCCCGTCTGGCCTCACTAGTGCACCTGCGCTACACAGTAAACTCGACGCCGTTGCCGGGATGAGGCGTCCGTTGCAGCAACCGTTGAGTCGACTGTGTACGGGTGGGTGGGAACTTGAAGCCGGCCGACGTCCCGAGGTGGGTTGAAATCTTGTATATCCGCGACTCTGTCCGCGGCAAGAAGTGCTGGGATTCTGGGCTCTCGGACAGGATTTTGCGAGTGCCATAGGACAAAAACAGGCCTCGATGTGCCTTACGGTAGTCGCTCGGCTGGGAAGGGACTCTTGGCGGTCTAGGTTTCTCTGGCTTTTCTTCTTCTTTTGCGAAGTCCGTATTTGACCACCGCTTTTCTTCGGCGGCAGTCTGCGTCAACGGTAGCCAATCGAGCAGACGGGCAAGCCCAAATATCTGGCGGCGCGGCAAAGACCGGGTGGCTGAGTCAACGTGCCCTGCCAAGATGACGTTGACTGACCTGACGACGCGGGATGCAGACGCTCACGCAATAATCAATAAGGAGGAAGTGGGCGAGCGGGCGGGAATGGCGTCGATTGTGGAACGAGAAAAGAATCTGCTAGGTCAGTGCCTCTGCCGCGGATACGATGGCAGATGGCTGTCCGCTGCCCATTCGGATGCCAATTTTGGCAGGCGCCGCAAGGTGCAGGCGCTGGTTGCCAGTCGAAATGGCGGAGGATCCTTGCGCCTGGGGCTCGCTTATTTTGGGCAGGGGACGCATGGACCTGATTTACTGGATGAGCTGCATCGATCCTCTTGAACACCACCAGCCCCTGGTTACAGAGTTTGCTGTGAAGCATGGGAGTCGAAGTACCCCAGCCATACATTTCCGCCGGGAACAGTACATGGTTTGCTGTTCGCTGGCCACCCCTGGCTTCCAGGCTTCGTGGCGGCTACTCAGATCTGTGCAACCCCATGATGAGCGGTACCTTACGGCGGGAGAGCAACGCAAAGTGGTACTTTGGGCCAACGGCGACCCACCAACGGTGCAGCGTTGGGCAAAGTGCGTTCTGCAGGATAGCGATGTACCCTAGGTATCGATGGCGCATTGTTGGGAGGAAAGCTACTCACGGCTCCCACCTGAGGTACTTATGTACCTCACCTTCGCTGCTAGCGCAAGGTACCCCAGTCACTTCCCACCAGGTTAGCGCAGACCATCTCCCGTCAACGTCCAGCCCAGTCTAACTTGGCCAAGCCAAGACGCGCAGGTCGACTTCAACCGTTCCTTGTCAAACACCAACCCGGGGCCTTTCGAGCATCGCGCTCGACTGGCGCCCAGCTCTTCGCATCAGAAACATGCGCCTCTTCCCCCTACCCTTCGTCCCATGAAGAGGCCCGTCCGGCCCTATGGTCGGCATCCCGGCACTCGAGCGGTATTGCTCGCTCTTTGGCCAGAATCCCCTGTCCGAGTGCCATCCCGCCCGCGTGCCTCCACCGCTGTCGTTTTGGATCGCGACTCCCAAGATGCACCGCATGGATGTTTGCCTGTCATTCGGGCCCCATCTCCGTAGATCATGGCTCCTCCTCCGTATCCAGTCAGGCAGGGCAGGCACAGAGTATGAGTGTTGGTGAGTAGGGATGCCCAGGTTTGGGCGTGGGCGGCGCATGCGAGGAACAGTCGTGATATTAAAGTAAAGACTGGACGCTTCGTCCCAAAACGGTCTTGACCTTACCTCACCTCCTCACCCATCCACGCCTCTTTGTTCCCTTTTTTACGAGCCTGCCTCGCTAATTTCGGGGTCAAAGGTAGAAACAATTGGATTGTTTCCCTTCCCTTCGAGGCCCATTGTCGAGACCACCTAATCTCCGTCCTCGTCCTTGTTTTTTTGTTGTGCGCGCTTGAGGCAGGCAGGCACCTTCCTTTATCCACCCCTACTATTGTTTCTTTCAACGGAAAACACAAAATAAATATTCGCTCCTTCCTCGACTTGATCTTCAACACCAACACGGGCCCCACTTTGATCGAGAGGACCACACTGCAGCTGGTCACGACCACACCATATTGCTGCATGTAGTGTGCAATAAAGAAGTCTTTTGTTTTCTTTCTCTGGGCTTCTTTCAACTTTTATTTTCTGACTCAGCTGGATTCTGACTGCGCCGGGCGTCTTAATCACGAAAGGGAAAAAACCCTACACCCTCACAACAAATCTTATTCGGTCTTGTTCAGCTTGCTGTCCTCAACCACCCACCAACTCATTACTCTTCTCGACATCTACTTAAGCTCTCCGTCTCTTCTGCAGTGTAAAGCTCTTCTCTACAGAAAGCCACACACACACACACTCAGAAAAAACACGCACACAACCGGAAAAAAAAATCGATTCTTCTGGAAGACTCGAATATTCCCACACTCCTTCTTGTGCGAGAGTCTTCTCTTCTTGGTTCGTCCACCTCTTGCCTTCTTATCTTCTCCCTCTCATCACCAATACTGACTCTTGAATTTCCTCTCAGTCCCTTCACTTCTTCTGAGAATTCTTCCCAGAACACACTCGGATTCACTCAAATTTTGTTGCATTGCAAGCAATCAGCAATTCACGGATAGACTGCCACCAAAGCAACATCAAAAACATCAACAGCACCTCCCGTGCCTCAAACACCCTTTTCAAGCATTACCCCCTCACATCATCTCACAGCATTCACAATGGTTCGACACAACACCGTCGCCTTCATCATCTCCTGCTTGCTGGGTGCTCCCCAGCTTGTGTCCTCTCACACTTGGGTTGAGCGTCTCAACCGTGTTGCCGCCAATGGCACGTTCGTTGAACCCCATGGCTACTCTAACGGCTGGATTGGCCGTGAGGAGAAGGATGGCTTCAGTGACCCAAAGTTCACGCACCGCATCCCAGGTGATGGCTTTTCCTTGTGCGATCAGAAGCTTGAGGGCCAGCAGAGTGCCCAGTTTCCTCACCTCACTGCCGCCCCTGGCGACTTTGTCTCTCTGCGCTACCAAGAGAACGGCCATGTCACTATTCCCCAGAACCCAGAGAACAAGCCCTTGAACCGTGGCACTGTCTTTGTCTATGGCACCACGAACCCCAAGGCTTCTGACACCATCTTTGATGTTCATCGCCAGTGGACTGCTGATGGCAAGGGCGGCGACGGACGTGGCAGACTTCTGGCCACCCGCAACTACGATGACGGTCAGTGCTACCAGGTCAACAAAGAGCCCATCTCCCAGGAGCGCATTGCTCAGTTTCCTCACGAGGCCACTGACCCCATGGGCGTCAACGTCTGGTGCCAGTCCGCCATTCAACTTCCTGAGGACTTGGCCCAGAACTCCGACTACACCGTCTACTGGGTCTGGACCTGGCCCACTTTGAAGCCCTCTGCCGTGGCTGCCTCCAAGAACGGCCAGTTTGCCGACTTCCCCTCTGACTTCAAGGGCGACAAGCGCGCTGTCACCTCTGATGATGTCGTCATTCCTGAGCTCTACACCAGCTGCTCCACCATCAAGGTCCAGGGCGAGAGGCTTGTCGAGAGCAAGGGTGGCGATGACCAGGCAGCGTTCAGCTTCCCCGACAAGCTGGATTACAACAACAATGCCATCCAGGAGCAGCTTCAGAACCAGTTCCTCGTTGCTGTCGATGGTGCCAACGGCCCTGGTGGCCCTGGCAATGGCACTCAGGGCGGCGTCCCTTCTTCCGACCTTGCCCCGACCCCTACTGCTGCTCCCGCTGCAGGCAAGGTCCGCAAGGTCACTGTTACGGCTGAGGCTATGACGCTCTACTCCATGCTCACCGTCACCCTTGGCGCCAAGGCTACTCCCACTCCTTCCCAGAACCCTGGTGGTGAGGCTGCCCAGCCTGCTGTCACCCCCTTCCTCAAGGGTCGCCACATCCGCGGCAAGGACTCTTGGGTCTTCAACCAGCGCGCCTAAGTCGAGGAAGCATGTGCACACCAGCAAGGTTCCCAGTACTAGCTGGACCGCACATGTCACAGCTGGCCTCTTTCGAAAGCCTCCTCACCAAGCTTAACTCTCTAGGGGCAGCTTCTTCTCTCGGATGTGCTCTGCACCGTTCAAGTTCTTAGTTTCAACCACTTTTTCTTTCTTTCCTTGTGTCTTGACGACCGACACGCGCATGAGCCCATGAGCCTCACGACTTTCATTCAATCACCCACGACGACTCTTACATCGTTCAGGAACTTTTGAGGGCATTCTTTCTTTCTTCTTCTTTTTTCAACTTCTTCAACTCGGCCAAACAGTACATACAAAAGACGACTACTACTACAGGGCATTGTTTTCCTTTTTCATCCTTTCCGGATACACGGTTACGGAATTGGACAACGGGTCATGGAGGGAATGGGAGGCATTTGGAGTACGAGAGGGCATTTTTTTGTGTTTTGCCTTTTTTCTTTTCTCTTTTGGGGGATGGGGAGTCGGAAACAAGGTCCACGGAAAGGCTTGGGCATATAAACGGAACTGGCATGTCCCGGGGCGTTGAGGGGGATTGAACCTTTTCGGATGATACCACCTTCACTTGCTTTCACTTCCCAAAAGGGTTTTCTTTTTCTCATGGTTTTTCTCATTGGTCATCCTGTCCCACTGAGGCCTTCTTTTCCCCGTTTCATTTCCTTCCTGAGTCCTACTCGGCCGTTTCTCATCTCACCTTCCTCTGGAACTTCCTCTGGAACCATGGGTGTGGCTTGACGCCATGCACATGGGGGTTTATGGGATGGATTCAGCTTGGGCATACGGGATGGATGGACATTGGAGGAGAGGCTTCATTAGATGGACCGGGATGCAAACGGATGGAAAGGTTACACTACTACAGCTAGATGCTCCAGAGCTAGACGCTTCAGTGGAACAAGTCTCAGTCAAGTTACGTATCTGATCGTGCGCCTGTGAATGCCGTGACTGAGCTCTAGAGACGCGTCGTGCGAGGATCGAGGAAGAAATCCAACGCGGACGAGATGGTCTAGGAAACATGCGACTAGGCTGCAAGACCTTTGCAGGTGGTGTGACCAGCTCAAGGGCAGTATTTTTTTCAGCCTTGCCATCTTGAGCGGCAGCCTCGCCTCTGGTCTGATGTCCCCTCGGACGGCGAGGTTGGGGGGGGGGACAATGGGCACTCAAGCTTACATCCAGATTCGGGGGCGCATCTCCAGCCTAGGCACCACCCGCCAAACTATACAACACTGGTTATGTATGTAGGTAGCCTCGGGGACGGTTCTTGAAGTTGGTCTACTGCCGATCTACTTCCATTGTCTTGACTTGGTTTATGCCTAAGATTACAGTAGGTATGAGAGATCCAACACTGCCTCCGATGGTAGAGAACCTCATGCCATTCGGTAGATCACAAAGCTCCTAGAGCCTCGGCCAATTGTCCCGGTTTGACCCTTTGCCATGTCTGAATGGGACTGGAGCTTCCCTCCTCAGTCCGCCGAGCTTCTTCGCCACGCTGAGGAGTCTTTTTACATCTCACCGCACTGCGCAATGACGACGTCCTGGTTGGGCTGGTCCTTTCCGCGGTAGCCCGTCTTGGTGGCCTCCATCATCTTGACGACGTCCATGCCGTCCACGACCTTGCCGAAGACGACGTGCTTGTTGTCAAGGAACGGGGTCGGGACCGTTGTGATGAAGAACTGGGAGCCGTTGGTGTTGGGTCCGGCGTTCTAGACGGATCGTCAGCGAGAGCGTCACGTTGAGGGGTGTCAAACAAGACAGCGAAGCTGCGAAGATGTGGCGCAGGCACCCAAGAGAATCGCAGCAGCACAGGAGGATTGAAACACGATGAGGGGTGGGGATACTCACAGCCATGGACAGCAGACCCGGTTGGTCGTGCTTCAAGTTGAAGTTCTCGTCGGCGAACTTGGAGGTGCCGTAGATGCAGACGGACCCCGTGCCGTCGCCGTTGAGGAAGTCGCCGCCCTGGCACATGAACCCTTGAATCTGTGCGGGAGTCACGTCAGCCTCATACTCCTCCAAGGGCGGTCTAAGCCGCCGCAAGCCTCCATGATCGGTGCCGTCGGCTTGCGGCGATTGGGTGCGGCGATGACCTACTATACGGTGGAATTTGGAGCCCTTGTAGCCCTGCGGCCGACCCATGGAGTTCTTGGACTCGCCGGTGCAGAACTGGCGGAAGTTCTCGGCCGTCTTGGGAACGACATCGTTGAAAAGCTCGAACGTGATACGGCCCAGAGGCTCACCTGCGATCAAGAGCAACGTCAGCAACGTGGCGGCGGCAGTCGAGAGTACGCAGCCGCTGCCCGGCGGTGCCGGGAGGAGTGAAGCGGCCGGAGTGCCAAGTTCGGGAGAGAGCCCGGGGACCGGGCGAAGGAGACCATCGACATGGTCCCGTCAGCGATAGCAATGCCGACCTCGTGGCGTCCAATACGTGGCACGCGTGGAGAGCGGAACCTTCGCGTCAGATCAGCTACCGCGTCGCGGGCCCACGTGCCGCCGGAAACTACAGGCGGCCGCTTCGCAGATAGAGACCAGCGGCCGAGACGTTTCCGCCCCTTGGTCTGCCTTGCCATGCCGGCGACGAGAGAGAGTGTTCTGCCCTCCTCTCCCTCCCTTCAACTCCCCGCGCCGCCGAGAAACAATGCCAGCGAGCGGTTCCCGATGGGGAAAGGTCTGGACGTACCGCCAAGGGTGATATCAAAAAACACCCTATTGACGTGATGTGTTAGCTCTTGGTACTTGTCGTGGAGGGTGGCAGGTCGGGCATCCTCAAGACCTCTTCTCCTCCCCCGCTCAATAGCTTCGGTGTGCGTGTACGCGCGGAGCCAAGCCACTCGCGATGACTGCAGTCCACACGGCGTCCGGGGAAACTACTGGGCGCCCGAGTATAGGTAGAGAGGGAGAGGGAGATAAGGCGAGACCGAAGGGGCGGAGCTCCCTGCATGCAGCCAAGACTTGGAACATAACAAGTTGTGCGGGGAAGAAGCGGAAGGTGAAAAAGAAGGGTAGGAGGGGAAGAGAGACATGGGGGGAGAGAGGATGAGAGTACTTACAGCGGGTTGCCGGATTCCGGGAGCTTCGTGGGAGGCATGGCTGGTAAGGGTAAGGGTAAGGGAACCGAAGGGTATCGTGTGAGTGGGTTATTTGGAATGGGAAGAACGACACTGCTCGCCAACGTTGCGGGTGTGTGGCCGGTGTCTCCGCGCACTTTGGTGAAGGGTGGCTGTGTTCGGAACGGACGGAGGAAAACGTGAGATCGCAGGCGGTTTTCTGCGCTGGAGTTCGAGTCGGTGCAATAGAATGGCGAGTTGGTGATCTGTGGATCTGACTGAAGAAGGGGACGCTGGACGTGGAGGGGCCCGACGCTGGAGCCGAGTTGTCGGAACGGGGCGAGAGGTCGATTTGTGGGTACCTCTCTAGGTAGGTAAGGTAGGAACGTACGGTCCCTCCTCCCGGATGGAGGGGGTGCCGCACTGCAGTCTGCGGGATGCATCACCCAGGATCCCAACAACACTTTTCCATCAGGATTCTCCGTCGAATTGAACAAATGCCTCAATTCGAGAAACCGAGGTTCCCACCCATGCAGAACCCGTTTCCGCGTATTTGGTCCGCCGCCGAACTCTGGGTGCTGTGATTGGACAGCCACTACACCGAGGGCGAACATCTGGATTTCAGCTGTACGTACGGAGTACCGCTCGCTGGTCATGTCACTATACGATCTTCACTATCACTTTGAGACGACAATGCCCGTTGGAAGACTTGAGATCCCGTCCAATCTTCGTTAGATAAGAGCGTGAGATCTGGCCCGGCCTTCTGAACACCCACCAGTTTACACAAAAATTCTTCCTATTCTCTTCACCGCGCCAACCCTGCTATCATACTGCCCTTCTCGCATTGCTGTACTCCCTGCTCATTAAACATAGGTATAACCAACACGCAATACCAAACATGCTGTAGCACCTGACGGGCATGCTAATGCTCATCATCATGCCCCGCATACGGGGTGAGCGTCGGCTCCATCCATGCGTTGCTCGCAAAGAGTGATCAAGTTAGACAGCCAGTCTTTGAAACTAGTTGTTGTCCATGCGACCAACTGTCGAAGACATGCCACTAGAGCGCAGAGCTCGTCTGCCCGAGCCGTGCTCCCGATCTTCATGGGTCCGTGGAAGACGATTCGGTCGCCTTTATCCTCTGCCATGTACAGTCTCCAATCATGTCCGACGACGGTGATGGCCGGCAAAGTCGGTGCTTGAGTTGGTCCGGCCAGGCGAGCTAGTCTTTTATGCCATGCTGAAATCCACAACCCAAGCTGATACTCGCCGGCCCCCCCACGCGGTGTTGCGGGCTTGGTTTCGATTGGGATGGCGATGGGGCAGGTATGTAGCCACGGACTCTGCGTGCTCAATATGGGATTGATGGTCGAATCTATGGATGAGTTCCCGTCGAGGACATTTTCCAGTCGCGCCCGCAGATTCTCGTCAGGTCGCAGCGAGATACCAAAGTCGATCAACCTTGAATCTTTGAGGTACGGCTCGGGTTGATAGATCCTATAAAGTGCATTTGTAGCGAGGGTCTCGAGTCGCACCCCGGCCTGGCCTTGAATAGCCTCATGGAGTATATTCAAGTGTATGTGGAAGTTCCAAAAGACCTTGTCGTACGAATGTTCAACGCACACCTTGGCAATTTCCATCAACCTCACGACTGTATCCCACTTTAGGGGCTTCGTATCGTGTGATAGTGACTGGAAGTAAGTCCCGGGCATGTCTGGCATGACTGATAGGATCTTTTCCTTCATGGTAAACGGGATAATACCTATGTGTAACTTGGCGCTGGCATGAAGGGCGTCCCATAACGACTTGACGTCTGCAGGAAGATTGTCGGACGAGTTACCGCTGTCGAAGAAATGCACCGGCTTGTCCAGTTTGTCCAAAGGGAATCTCTTGAGTATGCTTGAGCTTACTGAAGAAAGTCGCCGCCGCTTCTTTTGTTTGGGTGGTTGGGGGTCACTTTCGCTGCGTTGTCGTTTGGGGCTGAGCTGGGACGGCAGTTCCTGATCTTCCAAAGAGCGCTTCCGTGAAGACTTCACGGTACCCGTCTCGGAAATGACATTCTCGATCCAACGTTCGATAGCGAGGAAATCCATCGTCTCTGTCGATGGCAGTGAGTAGGAGAACGTGTTGTCGCAGAGGATTCAAAGCTGGCGATTCTGATGTGAAAAGCGAGAGAAGTACGAGGTTGACTAGAAAAGGATGTAAAGCTATAATCGTGCCTTTTGGACAAGGTTTTGAGGCGTTTTCGATGAACCACAGGCAGCAGTGTCGAAGGACACCAAGGTCACGATGTGTGGCTTCGTCTTTCCATGTTTACTTCTCGTGTGGAGTTGCCTTGCAAACCTAACCGTCTATCAATTCTCACAACGCCCAAGTTGTGGCTGCCCTAAGATTTTTGGATATCAGAAATCAATGAATTAGAACCGGTTGTGGTCTGTTTGTCATATGACTAGATTTTCCGTTGTCACTGCCGTACCGATCGTTGCTGTAATTACTCCCGTTGCTGAACTCTGTCTGTAATACTCTGTATGTAAGCCTTCATCTCCCTTTGCCTCAGATTTGATCCGTAGAGTGGATAATCCATCCCTAGCAAGATATCAGCAGCAACCTGAAAGAGCACGAGGCTTTTCAGATCGGACACGGCCGGGAGCTCAAGCCGCAGGACCGGAGCGATGATGAGCGGCGACAGACAACCCCGACGGCCCCCCCGGAACGGGATATATTTCGGAACGGTCGTCTTCCGTCCGGCCTTGCCCCTTGCCACCAGCCGCCCCGCGTTCCGGGGATACCTTGGCAGCGTTCGCCGAGAATCGCTCGACAGGTGGGGGGGTAAGGTGAGTAGCCAAGACTGTGCGGCATTGCACCACTCCCAAAAGCCAATTTGACTTGACTCGAGCCACGCGAGAAAGCACGCGAGGGGAAACGAAAAAAAAGGGGGGCCCGAAGGATAAGGGAGGGACACAAGCTTCTTCACCTGAAGAAAGCCTAGGGTCGCAGTTGAAACAATAGATCAGCCACAACGTTAGCTCATATAGGCTCTCAAATTTACACTGCATACAAAGCCAAAAAAACAAAACAAGCAACGAGTCAAAGAAAACACAGAGGCCTGGCCGCCGCGAAGCCGCTGGCCAACAAACGGGCTGGCTGAGAGAATGGCCGGTCCTCAACCGATATCTCCCAAGGATACCCATTCCATCGTTGTCATTGGGAGAGAACGACACGGCGTGGCCGTTGCGCCGGCGCCGTAACTCAAAGCCGGGGCCACGAAACCCTTCCCGCTCCTCTCCAACGTTGTCGACAGGGGTCTGATGGAACGCTCCCTCGGAAGAAAGAAATGCGGCTACACATACCAGTAGTGGTACTAGTCCGCCTTTTTATTCCCCTGTCTTTCTGGGCGTGTCGCTCGCCCCACGAGCGCTGCGTACGGAGTAGTGTAGCGTGCTTTTATCACTCGCTTCGTTGCTGCTGCCCGCCCTTCTCTCTAGACTGCTTGCTTGCTTGGAGTCGAACCCCGCGGCGGACTGGCTGGGCTGCAGACCTAGTGGGGAAGGGAGGGGATTTTCGAAGCGCAAAAGCGTGGCATCTATGGCGCCCAGCATTGGAGACGCGTAACGGACTTCGGGTTGATTCGCTCGCCTCTCTTGGCCGTGGCTGGGGATGGGGCCAAGATGCCTCTACCCCAATGCCTCCACCTCCGTACCAACCATCGTATCCATCGACGCACACGGCGACCGATATTTTTTTTTTGCGCGGGGCGTCTTGGGACCTGGATTCTGGAAGGGCCGGAAGGATCGGGGTAAATCCACTCGTCTGCCCGAGGAAAGAAGCGACGAATACACTGTAACAAAAAAAAAAAAGGGGCCGTAGTACCAGCGCGACGTCACGTCTGATAGTTCGGTCCCTTCACGCCGCCGTTATCGCAGGGCGCCAGCTACCTACCCGACCCTCTCAGACAGCAAGGAAGCTTGATCGTGACCAAAGTCCAGCCCATTGACCGACCGGATGGCGCGGCGTTGTAAGGGATCGACGACCACCGGCATGTTAAAGAAGGAGAGCACTGAGGGGGGCCGGGTACGGAGTTGCGGAGTGCTTTGTGCAGGAGAGCCATCTCGGGTTCCATAGAATGATCTCATCCGTTCCGCTCGCCGTCCAATTGGTGCCCCGCAAGTTGAATCCTACCCGACCCCTGCCTGCGTGTGGTCGGTAGGTGTACGGAGTAAAATGCTGGTGTACTACAACGCGATCAACATCGCGTTGCGTGGAGTTGGCGATGTCGCGGCAGAAAGGCACAACAAACGCAGACCATTGGATGTCGGCCTTCGGCAGCCGTGGCAGCCAAGATTCGCGATAGGGTGATTTTGGGATCGAACGCTGACGAGGTTGAGATCGCGACAATGGCCCGAGAGCGCACGTGATGCCGTTTTGTCTGCTCGATGAAGACGGTACACATTCCAGGCCCTCCGCGAACTCATGGGCTGACATCACAAATCCGGGTTATGGATTCGTCTCGAACCACTCGTTGCGTCAGATGGCATTGCTGTTGTTGTTAACCACCGTCCCTGCCGTCCAGGCCTGTTACATGGGCTGGCCGTCGACGGAATGTTGCGACAATCGAAGATGACGGCCCTGGAATTCCATGCCTTCCAGTGGCGTGTAGTTGGCGATGGCAGCTGACTGCTGGGAATCGGCGGATGAGAACGTCAACTGGTCTGTTTGAACTTTGAGCCTCTCCATCTCTCGCAGGTCTCGGGGTCCACTAGAAGCCAAAATATGCTTCGGTGCGGTGAGGGCGATGATGGCATGATCCCAGTTGTTGCACAGGGTCAGCCTTAGTAATCGACCAACCATCGTCAGCAACGGCATTTTCGCACCCGCCAGGATTACTCCATTAGAAATCTTGTGCCTCGTCTGCCAGCACGCAAGAATAGGTGATGGCTGACACTGAACCTCGTGTCGGTGTAACTTCAAGTCGAGAGGCAAGGAAAGCCGGTGTGGTAATGATGATTGACATGAGGCGCAGAGCTAGGTAGGCCATTGTGATGGACTCCGGGATAGGGGCGAGACAACAATAAAGACGGCCATCTAACGGGGCGCCAGGCGGCGGGCCGGTCTTGTCGCCGTCATCGACAGCGGCGACAGGTGGTGGTGTGCCCGGAGTTCACGGCATTCACTTCGGTAGGCGTCATATGTGGACACAGCCGACCTGGGCGTCGCCGTCGTATCCCCAGACGCACCGTAAAAACACTAAATTCTCGTACTGTCGACCTGTTAACCACGGATCAGTCGGTTCTCCCTCACAGGCACCGACGAATGATGCTCAGTTCCTACCAGCTCTTACAGCTATTTGTAGCAGCTGCAGAATCCTGCCATTCGCAGACAGCGACAGCAACGAAGTCGCCGTCAACTTGATAACTGGAAAGAAAAGAGCCCAGCTGTCGAACGCAGTGGCTGTCGGGGTTGTTTTCGGTTCGTCGGTGCGTTGTTAGCTGGGTGCCCCTAGAAACTGCTGTGGCCCCGAGGAAGCCAAGCTTTGCGAAGAGCGCGTCTGGGCGTCTTCCAAGGGGGCTGGAGAAGGCTTAAGCCCAATAGCGGTGTCGACGAGAACTACCTAGCGAGGAGGGTACGGGGAGTCGCGGTTTGGCATCTGATAAGACATTCGAGACAACGCAACGCTATAGCTCTTCTCTGTGTCTGACATGCTGTCCTCCTGTACACCAACTGCTAAATGAGCTTGAGTGGTACCTGGCACTCGGACTGACTCGAGTGGCACTGACAGGTTGATCGTTCGAGCACACGAGCTTCAGAAAAGATGCCATTGTGCCTTTTTTGGAATGCCGACGGTAGGGCCTGAGGAGAAGGAGCCGAGTGGCCAAAGAAAGATGGCATTGACGGTGCCTGATTCAAGCCCGTACGCGATACACCGCTGGACGAAGACTTTGTGGCAAAAAGCGTCGTCTTTGTCCGCCATGCTGAAACATCAGAAGAGATGAGGTGAAATCGATTGCACGTCGGCCTCAGCGTTCCGGTCGTAATCATCTGAACCTTCTAGTGGCTGCAGCGGCACCCGGCAAGCGCCTTTCTCGTCATGGACCGAACTTGTGACCTATTAATTGCTCTTCCCAGCTTCGAGCTGACTAAATCATGCTTGATGTGTGTTGTATGTGAGGGCGAGCGTTTGAGCCACAGCGCGGAGCTGCATGTCTTGCACGCACTGGTGTGGTTCCCATTCCCGCAAGACTTCTAAAGTGTTTCTTCTTCTGATCTCTAGGTGGAAAAATACGTATGGACGTACGTGCGCGCTGCGCTTTCGTTGGTGTTTATGCGGGAAGATGAGCCGTCGTAGTAGTGCAGTATATTGTTGCTCAAATGTTGCGCTGAACTGGCCGGGCCGGGGGAGCCTAGTGTCGAGTGGCCGATTCGATCCCGACGAAGTAATGGCGGCCTGTAAGGCACAGCAACCTGGCGTTTCGGCTTCCGAGGAGTTTTGGTCCGATGGCTCGACTGCCTCTGGCCTGACTCGACAACAGTGGCTCTTACGGGGATCCTCTCCGACTCAAAATAACCTAGACACACGAGGTCAAACATTTGCTTCTTGCAATGAAGACCAAGGCAGGGCGTCAACATTGACTGCGACAACTGGAAAAAGCAAACATCGGTGGTCCGGTGTGACTTACCCGTGGATGTGAATCCCCTCCAGCACAAGTTTGGTTGCATCGGAGGCTTGGGCAAGCGCTGGTCCAGGTCTGTTTGTGGGAGTACCTACCTATCCTGCCGAGCCTAAAGTAAGAGCATAAGAGCGCAGTAGGAGGCCCCGACGCGTAGTGAAGCTGGACTCGGGTAAGCAATTGACTAGAGACGAAACGAGTGAACCTTGACCTCATCGCAAACCCTGGTCAAGCCCCTTGGCTGCTACTTACTGCTTCTTCGCTTCTTCCTCGGTGCTGCATGGTGTCGCGGCCTCTGCCACCGGCCGCCGCAACCCCACCTTCTCCCTGATTTCTTTGGGGGATCACCAACGCATCGGACTGGGGCGTCCCGAGGCGGTTATTCAGGATGCGGGAGTCGTTGGTCGGTGGAATGGCTAGGCCAACTTGGGTAGTGATCTCATTTGTGTGGCTCAAAGGACAAACAACAACAAAGCCCTTTGTTGCTTGTCATATCGCCCAAATAGGTACCTATCTGGGCAGTATCTGGAATTTCAGGATTTGATACTTCGTGATGACGGCCGTGTCGGAAAGCTTGCGGCGGTAAAAAAGAGGTTGGACTTGAGAAATGGCACGGATACCTTATCCGCCCTGATATCGACAGGGAAAGAGCAAGCAGGTCGTGCGGGCAATGGTCTTTTAGGGATCCGGGCCAGACGCCCTAAGCGAGCGAGGTACAGCGTACCTGCTTGTCGGAGGCCCGAGGGGACGGCTTTGGTGTATCCCCTACCTGGAACGACGGGACGTGCCAGAATCGAGGTACATATCGAATCGGCATCAAGTTGCTTACTCTTGACTTGAGGTGAGATTTCGCCCAGGGTAGGGGTATCAGGCCTTTCGTAGGACTCGGCAATAGTATCAGCCTCGGAAGGAAATGAAATGAAGACAAAGGTCGAAACCAAGCATGCAGGAGCTAAAGAATACCTGTGATCAATAGCGATGGCCAAGTGGTTTGGTATGGGGAAAGATGCAAACTGACATGCAGTTCTTGATGCTATCCCATCCACCAGGCCAGACCAGACCAGACCGAACCGGACCAGACTAGAGAAGCCTCTAGATATCCAGCCAAAAGAATAGCCGCATGCCTATATCGAGTCACCGCCTCAACTGGGCTTATGTCAGGGTACTTGATAGGGTCTAACCATTATTACCTACCTTGGTTGCGAGTCACTGCTCTCGGGTGTTGTTGGGGTTGTTGTTGCTGTTTGGTAGGTACCTTCCCGCCCGGCGCCATGTAGGCAGGCTGGTTCCCCCGCCTCCTTCCTAGGTTGGTTCCCCAGCCAAAGCCAAGGTGCCTCCCCACAGCCCGAGGGCCTGTTGGTGGAAAGCAACCCACCCGCAAATGTGAACACTTTAGCAGAGTCCAAGCTTAGCCGAATACAGCATGACGGCTTGCCCGGGTCAAAGTCCAGCCACTCACATCGTACCTTCAGACCCAGAGCTCCTCCAAAAGTGGACTAGATCCGAAAGATACCCTGGAGACAGGAAACGAGCTGACTGACGGGGTCCAAGCCCAGAGTCCAGACAGACAGACTTGGTATGAGAGCCCATTTCAGTGATGGGAAGGCAGTCAGGCGTGGGTAGCATCATCTAGTGTAGTTGGGCAGAAGCAACAGTTGGAAAGAATTGACTAGAGAAGACAGATACTTCATTCTCGTACTTATAGCATCAAAACAGGGAGAAGAAGTAGGAAGCATCTCATCCCGTATCCACGGAAACTGTCTGTGTCTTCAGCTGCTGCAGGGCCTCAGCTCACTGCAGCGCACAGCGCACAGCGCACAGCACAAGCACAGTGAACACCTCCTCCTTGTAGTGCAGCAGGCAGGCTGATGAAATGCTAACTGTCTGAGGAATCACACACTCGCAGTGGCACAGTGCAGCCAACAAACTGCACCACTTCACCCATGTTCAGGGCCCACTTATTTCACCCTCCACCTCCTTGCATGCGGTTGAGGTGGGAGAGAGGGAGAGCCGAGAGACCACCACTGCAACTGCACACTTGACTTGGTGCTGCAGGCTTGCTGTTTCTAGCCTAGAAGGGTGTGTGAGAGAGTGTGGGTGTCAGGGGTGTCAGGGTGTGTCTTGGTCCTTCCTCCTCGCTCCTCCTCCGCCCTCCTCGTCTTCTTCCTCGCTCCTCCCTTTTTACCCGCCCGTCCGCCGCCTCAGAATCCCACTTTTCTATGTCGCCCCGACCCCCGACCGGGCTGTGTCGCTGTTATCCGGTTCCCCCAGTCCAGTCTCCCCCCGTCAGAGAGTGAGAGAGAGTGACGAGAGCAAGCGCGAGTGTGTGCTAGCGTTCTGCAGTCCACATCCTGTTCCATACTTATCCCACTCCACCTGCACTTTCCCTCACTCCGCACCTTCCTGCCTGCCTTTTGCCAACCCTCAACCACCTTCCATCCGACTTTGAGTCGTGATTTTCCTCTCGTTTCCACTCCATCTACTCATTCCCAGCAAGTTGTGTATCACACAGCTTGAGTAGACTGGAGCCTCGATCCCTCCATTGCCTCCCTTCATCACTGGGGGGCTGCTTTTTATCCTTATTCAGCGACTGTTTCGCCTACAGGCCGCATGCGATCGGGGCTTCTGGGCCAACTTTTCCGTCGAGAGAGGCTGTTTTCGGCTGCTGGGTTTCATGTCTAGGCCCTCCTGCCTCCCTGCGACACCCTCAAATCCATTCATGACCTCGCCTCCCTGCCGACCGTGAATCTCCTCTCGACATCACCCACCTGTTGGTGTGTGCAATTTCCTTGACCATTACGCTTGTCATTTGATCAATTCAAAATGGCCGTCATCAACAAGGTCCTCGTGGAGGTCGCCCGCATTGTTGTGCGGCAGACCCAGGAACCGTCTTCGCCGCCTTCAACCTCTCTCGCGCTTCCAACCTCTTTCGCGCCTTCCACTACTACGTTTTCCTCGATCCCCGCTGAAACTGCTACTTCGACTTTCGGCGGCGACCCTCAGACGACTACTTCTGCTGGAGGAGGTGGAGGTGGAGGAGGAGGAGGTGGCGGCGGTGGTGGAAACAACACGAGCTCGCCCTTGCTCTTCTTCGTCGCCCTTGGTTTTGGAGTTGTCTTCACCAATCTCTGGTGAGCCCTTCTGCCACAAGGCCCCGCCCTTCTTATATCAGCCATCTAACATTTGCCTCAGGATCATCGTCGGCGTCAAGTACTGCTTCCGCTACAATGCCCGCAATCGTGCCATGCGTCTGAACGAAGATGGCGAGCCCATCAACCTCGAGAACATGCCTCGTCCGCACCGCCGTCGCCGCGAGAAGAAGCTGATGACGATGGACGAGGTGAACGACAAGTTCCCCATGATGAAGTACAAGACTTGGGTCTCGGAGCGTGCGAGAGAGGGTCTTCCTACCGCCGGAGGTGTCTCCGCCCCGCCGAGTCGCGCGAACAGTGTCAGGTCTGTGGAGGGTATCGTGCCCGAGCTGCCTTCGAAGGAACGGGACTCTACCGACGACCGGCCTGCTACTAGCACGGGCAACAAGGCCATCACTTCTGAGAAGCTTACCGAAGAAGCGGCCAAGAAGGAAGGGGACAAGTCGACTACGACACAGAATGCCAACACTGACACCAGCGTTCAATCTCCGACGTCTGCTACGCCACTCCAGCGTGTGAACAGCGAAGACGAGGACGATGACGACGAGCATATCAATGCTGCTCTGCCGCCCGAGCTTATGGCCACCAGCGGAGACACCTGTGCCATCTGTATCGACACTCTGGAGGACGACGACGACATCCGCGGACTGACCTGCGGTCACGCCTTCCACGCTGTCTGCGTCGACCCCTGGCTTACTAGTCGTAGGGCCTGTTGCCCCCTGTGCAAGGCCGACTACTACACCCCCAAGCCTCGCCCGGCTCCTGGTGAAGGTGACGCTAATGCCGACGGCGACATGGCGCGAACTGCCTCGCGTACGAATATGCCTAATGCTCCCCCCGCTGCCTGGTATAGCCTGAGCGGTTCACGTCTGGGCTTCGGAGGACGCAGAGGCAACCGCCAGAACAATGACAGGGCCAACCGCCGCCGTCGCCCCCGTCAGGAGGCTGCCCCCACTGCCGCGGCGGCGACCCCGAATACGCCCCAGTCACCTCCCGTTGCCGAAAACCAAGAGTCCCGCGGCCTGCTGGCGAACCTGAGGATGCCTGGTCTCCGCAACCCTCTTAGACGTGGCGGCCAAACGCAATCCGACTCTCCAGCGGCGTCTGGCGCGAACGTCACACCGTCTCAGCTCGAGGCTGGTACTCAGACCGCGCCGGCTGCTACCACCGCACCAGATACACGGTGATCGGTTATTCAGATAGCGTCGCCCTCAGGCGACCGCGATCTCTTTTCTGCTGCTACACGTGTACATCATACCTCAGAGACCCATTTGCAGATCTCAGCATAGACCTGCGATGTTGACCGCATTTTACATGCGCGACGCCGCTTTTCATACCCACCTTTACATATAACGTATTTGGAGGAGGACTGGGCTCCACGGAGTAAAAGGGGCCGGAGGATGGTTGGCTGCTGCGATGCGGCAGAGTGGGGAGTTGCATTACAGTCAAGGTGGCCTGGCTTGGTTTGGTTTCTCTGGAATTCGAAGGGGAGCGGCGGAGTTGCGGCGACATAGGCATCAGTCGACATGGGATAATGACAATTACAACGTTCGTAAAATGAACACTTTCCAAGTGCATAAACGCGTGATACTCTCCACGACATCGCTAATCAGGCAGGTATGACCACTGCTGCACGCGCTTCGTAATTGTTTATATATATTGCCACATGCATATCACAAGTACGACCCTTTCTGGAACCGGCCGCCAAAGTCCTTGGCGCGGTTCAGTAGTTCTCTCCGCTGAGCCGTTCCAATTTTGCCTCCGAGCGCCATGTCCTTCTCCCTGTCGAATGCTCTTCTGCTGGGGTCATCCTCCTCCTCCTCCTCGTCATTCGCAACCTTTGCGCCGCTTCTCTTACCCTGCTGATGTTCGTCATACATGCTGCGACCGCGAGAAGCAGCAATATTCTCGCTAATGCGCCTGTCGCGCTCCTCGTCCTCTTTCGTACGGCGCGGTTGTTGTTGCTCCGCTCCGGCATTCTGATCTCCGCGGCCGAGGACGGCATCCTCAAGACGCTTGCGCTTCTGCTCGGGCGTCTCGGTCCAAATACTGCTGATCCCGCCACCGCCGCCGCCCGCGGCAGAAGACGATTTGCCGCTCGCGAACTTGCGGTTCTTGAGCTTGGTCGGGTCGCGTTCACTGTACCCCGATTGTGTTGGCGGAGCGAGCATCCAGTCGTCGCGCTGGGGGGCCACCGGGCCGGTTGCCGCCGCCGCCGCCGCTACGACCGCGGCTGCTTGTGCTCGCTGTGCTGATGTCGTCGAGGAAGGGAGCGCCGGACCGTAGTCGTCATCAGAGTCAGAAGATGATTCGTCTCCTGCTGTGTGGTGACCTGATGGAGGGAGAGTGGGACCTATGGGTTGTTTCGGAGGGAGTGTAGGGCCTATTGAGGATTTGGAATCGTCTGGCTTTGGTTGGGATGCGGCTCGAGGGGCAGAAGGGCCGTAGCCATCGTCGGAATCTGAGTCGTCAAGGGCAATCTCGTTGGTATTAGTCGGGTTCGAGGGTGGCATCGCTGGACCGATGGAGGGCCTCGACGCGGGCGAAGGTCCTTGAGCCGCCGCTCTGGGAGCTGGTGGCCCGTATCCGTCGTCCTCCGAGTCATCGTCCAAGTCGATTTCCTCATTGTTGCGGGATTGTTTCGTCGGAGGCACGTCTCCGCCTTCGTCGTCTGGGGTGCGCTTTCTCTTCGTGAGATGCGGGGGGAGTTGGGGGCCGATTGAAGACATGTCGATGGCTACAATTCCTAAGGTGGGTGGTTTGGGTGCGTGCGACGGGTTGTCGTAGGGCGCTTGTTCGTCGTTCGCGGGCGACGCGTGTGGGGGCTCGTCGCATTTAAGAAGCGCGAAGCTGTGATGTCAGGCGTGCAGGTCCAGTGGGCTTTTTGGGGGACGATCTGGTACGGATACAGTGTACAGTGTACGTACCGACCTAGGTAGGTACCTAGGTAAGTACCTACCTAGACGTGCGCCCTGGCCCACGCCCGGGCGTCGCGACCCGCCGGAGAAACCGCGGGCCGCCCTTGAGCTTCGGGTGGCTGGAACCTGGAACCTGGAACTGCGAGGCAGGTGTTGGCTGTGCGGTCGAGCTGCGTAATGCGCTCTTGCAGAACGCACCTAGATGAACCATTGGAATTGCCATTTCTCTTCGTCCGATAGAAGCTTCAAAGGCAGATTCGCATTGCAAGAGGGTCTCCGTCTCGACCCGCAGCTTCAATCATCTGTCGACAGCTCCCCCGATTGAGCCAGGCCCTTCTACAGTTCCTCCCTTCCGATAGCAGCGTTCGGCAAGGTCCCGCATCCGAAACGAACTGTCAGGCCCGACCGGGAGCCATGTGCCTGATGAACCGCCGTTGATGCCCCCACCACCGACGGAGAGAGATGATGGATCTGGAGAAACAATGGCAGATCCAGACGACCGGCCCGCCGCGGATGTGCAAGCTTCCAGCGAGGAGACGGTGATACAAGAGAGGGAAGAGGACGGCATCGTCGGCCTTCTAGACGGCATCGCTCTAGACGACGAAAGCGGCGGCGACGACAGAGAGACGTCTGATGCATCGCCAGCCATCGAGAATGGTGCCGTATCAAACCGCTATCGCCAAATACTGCGAGAACAGGCCGACGATGTGTCTGAAGAGGGATCAGTAGACGCCGCGCCCAGGCGTGTTGGAAGCCCCATCGACTCGCTGTTGTCTGTTCCTGATGATTCGCCCTCCGTCCAGGCAAGTGAAGCTCCCGACCTGGCGATGCACCAGCTAACCGTAGACTGAAGGGCTCCGTCATCTCCTCCCCTAGTAGCAGCGTCCTCCCATCCGTGGCCTCGCGACCCGGCCTTAGCAGTCCAACCCCCTCATTCCGACCATTTGATCGCCGCTTCCAGTCTCGCATTTCATCCTCTAGCTTCATCCACAGCCCGCGATCATCGTCCCCCGCCTTTCTCTCCGGCCATAGCCGTTCCGCCTCCCTCAGCTCGGGACTCCTTGATCGCGAAGATACCGACACTCCCTCTCCGCCATGGGAAGTGGTGCGATGGACGAGATTGAAGAAACTCAACGGCCAGGCCTTCTCAGAGGCAGGCAAGCGCAACTTCGGCGCCCCTACTTGCGTTGCCGTCTCCGCCTCGATTGTGCTGGGGACAAGCAAGGGCATAATATTAATGTTTGATTACAATCAGGTTCTCAAGACCATCATCGGCCCAGGCACCAAAGCCGTCGAGTCTGGAGCCATCACCGCCATCGCTATCTCGGCGGATCACACCACCATTGCTGGCGGCCACGCAAACGGGAACATCTTTACTTGGGAAGCGAACCGAGCTTCCCGACCTTTCCTGTCTATATCTCATCTAGACCAGTCGCAGCTCCAGAACCGCACCGTTGACGGGCACTTGCCCGGCGTTGCGGTAACTCACCTTGGATTCCTCGGTACAAGACACACTGCGCTCGTGTCGGCTGATGATCGTGGTATGGCTTTTTCGCATCTGGCTACTAGAGGCACAGGCTCTCTGGGTCGAACCGTGAAGACTACGAGGATTCTCGGCCGGTACCCGAATGCTGTGCCTCCTGCTGGGAAGCCGCTCAAGCCCAGCACGGTCTTGGCTTTCGGTCCTTTACCTCTGGGTAATACGGAACGCGCAACAGATACTATGGGTCTTACGGCCATGTTGACGCCATACCTGCTCGTCATCGTGTCCACAACACCGGTTGCCCAGACGCAGCACAAATCCGCCAGACCGAAGGACGTTGCGCACCACGGCGCGATGACTGGTTGTCTGGCATGGTTTCCAGCGGTGAAGCTCAAGGTTCCTGATTCTGTCACAGGCAGCGACATCTCCAGAGCCAAACTGGTATACTGCTGGTCCAACGTCCTGACAGTTCTTGATGTGGATGAGATTCCGTCAGAAAACAAGGATAAGCCGCCGACTCTCAAGTTCAAGGCGAGGAGCAGATGGAAATGCGAGGAGGCCATCGTCGCTGTTCAGTGGCTCAGTCGCTCTGTGCTGGCCGTTCTGACTATTACGCAGCGCTTGATTGTGCTCGAGGACAGGAGCATGCGCATGACTGAGGGCTTCGACCTCATGAACAAGTTCATTTACCATTCCGATCTCTTCTCGAAGCAGCTGCACACCTTGGTAGAACAGCTTGACGAAGAGGACACGTCCATGCA
Organism: Colletotrichum brevisporum; assembly: GCA_030770045.1. Classification (NCBI taxonomy): domain Eukaryota; kingdom Fungi; phylum Ascomycota; class Sordariomycetes; order Glomerellales; family Glomerellaceae; genus Colletotrichum; species Colletotrichum brevisporum. The sequence goes on from JAUGSI010000002.1 coordinate 1,903,702, forward strand.
CGGAGTGGTTGCCGACGCTTTCTACATGAGCTTCAAAACCTACAAGGGCAAAATCTTCCTGCTCGGCTTCAACGACGTCTCGATTGGTTCCCTGTCCAATTGGGCTGATCGTATCATTGCACTCATGGAAAACGGCGACTACGTGGGCGCTATTCAGCTCGGGACGTCTTACTATACCGGTGATGCTGACAAGCTGACGATTGGCTTGCCTGAAGATACGGGTCTGCGACATTCCATGGTTCGCGACAAACTCATGGAGATCATGCGGGCGTCACTCAAATACGCCTTCACGCAACGCCAGAAAGACAAAACGGCTGCCGACGATAGCCACCTACGGGAGCTGGCTGAGACCTGTTTCACTGCATGCCACAGTGTCGGTGACATTGATTTCCTCTTCGAGGAAATGTACGAGTGGTACGAGGACGCCGGCGTGGAGGGCATCTTCGTCGAAACTATGGAGCCCTACATCCTCGAGAAGAGTATTACGGTCGTCCCACCCGCCATTGTCAAAACGACAGTCACCCACTACGTTACTAAAGGGTGGGAAAGTCGCCTTGAGGAGATAATCGTTCACATGGATACAATGACTCTGGACTTGGACCAGATTACGCTGTTGTGTAAACAGCATAGCCTTTACGACGCACTCATTTATGTCTGGAACCAGGCACTGAACGACTACATCACGCCGCTAATCGACCTGCTAACTTTGTTGGTGCCTCTCATGAGCAACGGCGACTACATGTCTTCCGGGAACATGGAAGATGAGATATACGGCGTCAACGCCCTTAAGATGTTTCCGTACCTCTCGTACATTTTGACTGGCAGAGTATACCCGACGGGCGAGGCCATGGATGATGCAGTTGCTTCAAAGGCAAAGGCTGAGATTTACTGGTTTTTTTTTTCAGGGAACAGCGTCACCTGGCCTAAGGGCAGTAACCGGCAGTTCCTCACGCGGCCAGATCAGCATACAGAGCCGTCCTTCCCGTATCTCAGGTTGATCCTGAAATTCGACGCTCCCAGTTTTCTCAGCGCCGTGAACGAAGCCTTTGAGGATTCGTTCCTCAATGACTCGCCTGAGAAGCAGGTTAACGGCGGCATCAGAGGCGACGTCCCCGAAGAGCAAATCTTTGGACTCACGGTCGACCGCCAATACATTGTCTCCATCCTCCTGGAGATCATGAACCCGGCTGACTTTGCGGCTGAAGATACCATCTACCTCGATATGTTCATCGCTCGTAACCTGCCAAAGTTTCCTCAATACTTGCTCTTCCCCGGGTCGACACTCACAAAGGTCTTGACCGGTCTCTGCAACTACCCAGGGGCTGATCTGGCCGAAGACGCACAACTCAGCGCCGAATACTTGCTTTCGATCTACCAACCGCCGGACGCCGACGCTCTGATCCCGATGTTCAAGAAGGCGGGCTTCTATCGGATATTGAAGAGACAATACAAGGTTGACAAACAGTATGGCAAGCTTGTCCAGACTTACTTCGAAGACCCCGCTGACCGGGACGCCGTCTTTGAATGCATCGGGGACTGTCTTCGACCACACAGTGGTCTCAACCGCCGACAGGTGCAAGAAGTCCTTGAAGCGATCAAGAACAATGTCAGGGAACTCCTCGGAACCAACCCATCCGAAGCAGCGAGGGTATTGGCAGCGCAGGCCGTGGATATCCATCAATACGTGTTGGATGCCGCGCAAGACGCTCCGGAGCTGCAGTACTTCTACTTGCGGACGTTGCTCGAAGCTGAGAAGCGGGGCGGCGATGGCCAGACAAATCCAGACCGGGTTCTTATCGAGCGCTACGTGCAGCTCATGTGCAGATACGATCCGTCGCACGTCTCAGACTACATAGGCCTGATTCAGTCCGTGAACCTCAGGCTCGACATCCTTCTCCCGGCGATGGAAGAGACAGGAGTAATCGACGCAGCTGTCGTGCTCATGGCACGGGAGGGTCAAGTGAAGGAGGCCATGGAAAGGCTTGTCAAGCACCTCGGCACTCTTGAGTCGGCGCTGCAAGGCATCTTGACAGGTGCTCAAGCGAAGAACTCGACTGACATACAGTCTGGGGCTGAGGAGACTCTGCGGGCGTTGCAGAAATATGTGCATGTGGGTATTTGGCTTTGCCAAGGCCAGACAAAGTCGTCGAGGAAAGCAAACGGCGTCCAACAGCGAAAGTCAAAATCGACCATGGAGACGTTGACACCCGACGAGGAACTGTGGCTCGGCCTTATCGATGCGGCAGTTCAAACCACACGGCAAATCTCATCTACCATCGAGTCGTCCGGCAGTCTTCAGAACGGCGCCGCGCCTGACGATGAGAAGATTCTTGTTCCGGAGTCTCTGGACGGAGAGAAACTCTTGACGCTATTGCGATCGCTGGTTCAGCACACCTTCACAGCTCTCCTTACCACCACGTCCAGTCCCGCCGGAAACCAGGCGGGTGGCAGACTCCTGACGAATGCTGGAAATAACCTGTCGTTCCTCCGAATTCTGCGAGCTTTTCTGACCCGAGCGGCGGCGTCCTCCCCCAATCTCGCAGACCTCCGGTCCGTTCTTGCCTCAATCTTCTCGGCGTACGCATATGAAGAATCTATCCTGCGACTCTCTAACCGCCTGCTTGAACGAAGCCTGTTTGTCAATGTCAAGCAGGCCGTCGACCTGCGGCAACGGGGTTGGCGCCCAAGGGGTTCAACCTGTGAAGCCTGTGGTCGCCGTATCTGGGGTCCCGGCGCGTCCGGTAATGTCTTTGAAGCTTGGGAAGAGAAACAAGCGCGTGATGAGCAGCTGAAGGCGGAGAGGAAGGCCCGGATCGCGTCATCCCAAGAGCGCGGAAAGGGCAAGGCAGCCGGGGACACGACTGAAGCATCGCAAGTGGTTTTTGAGTCCAAAGGAAAAGGCAAGGCATCGGCTGGCGCTTCAGCGCCTACGGACGAAGAAGCTAGATCAGGAACGGAGGAAGGCACAGATGGCCAGGACGACGCCGTCGGAAAGCCCAAAGAGCAACCGCTAGGCCCGATAGTCGTGCTGGCCTGCAGACACATTTACCACCAGAGCTGCTTGGATGCCTACCAGTCTAGGCCAGATGTCGAAGGAGAGACTCGCAGGCTCGAGAGCCATGCGAGGGAGTACAGGTGTCCGATTGATGGGTAGACGAGTTATATCTTCTGTGTACTATGTACAAATTTTTACGAATTCACGAAATGACACCTGATCTGAGTTCCACGACCTGGTCCAACCAAACAAACCGAGTGCGACGTTGACTTATGGACACGGCTTCGACCAGCCGCTTGATCTGTGGTTATACACTAGCGATGTATCACAACGCAGGTTCGGGGCGTTACATTGTTCGTTGGGATCGTGCTTTGAGGCGTCAATCAGCTACCAACTATGTACCTGAGTATGGAGGTACGTCAACGACTGATCTGCTCATACGAGGACCATCGGTGGTTGTCGGGAGATCGTCGGCGGAGCCCGCGGGGACGGGGACTATGATGCGGGCGGGGCCGGCGAGTGGTTTCCGAGGGCTCGGGAGCTTTAGCCATCATGCGCCCCTAGCTGGCATCTCATACCTCGCGGTATTCCACTTATTCCACTGACATTCGACATCGTTCATCTCCCTTTTCTTCGATATTGTTCTTCGAAAAAGGGAATAGGACGACGGTCCACCGATGCGATACCTAGTGGGCTCGAAGACTAGAGCCTCTCCGGTGGACCGTACGGGCTTGGAGTCTTGGCTTGTAATAAGAGTCGCATCCAAAACGGGATAACCAAGAGTTTCTCCCCTAAGTTCGGTCACCGGAAACGGTTCCTGGACTGAGGGACCGGCGGGCCTCTCTTGTCAGGGTCCCCTGACGTTGTGGGTTCGACTCATCGCGACTCTTGCTCAATCTCTGTCAACGCGGTAAGAAAAAGCGAGAGGTGCACAAGTGCCGGCACCACCGAGCATCTGCATCGCGTGCGGTCCCGTATCCTTGGAACTCGCCAGCTGGTTCCTAGCGGGGTGCAGAATGCAGTGTCCGGTGATGCGTGGGGGGGATGCGCTTCAGGCGGTTGTCGCAACGGTTCTGCTCTCCATACCTACATGGGTCCAGCTCGTTAGTGATCAACGGACAACGACCGACGTGCTTTTGGAGGCCGCTTCGCAAGACCGGTTGTCGACTGACAACGGGCAACGACACAAGCTTTTTGATCTGTTGCGGATGTAACGCTCTGCCAAGGGCTCGTCGGCAGCGTCGGCAGTCACACCGTCTCGGCCGGCTCAACAGGCGAACTGATAGTAAGTAGTAAGTATCCGTACTACTGTTTGGAAGTTGGATAGTGCTAGCGTGTGTCGTCCCAATAAACAATAAGTTGGAATGCTACCTCAAACGAGTCAAGGATGGAGACACCCGTAGGCTCGACATAGTGTGTGTTGGACTACTCCTGATGCGTGGCAGATGCCCTTGAGATTTCCCACTCGCTGGTGTCCGTAACCCCCTGTACAGCGTAGGAACCTGGTGAAGCTCCTATTTGACTCCATGATTCGGTCTCTCCCGCAAAGGCGCATTCAACTCAAGAATTGGATGTTGCTGGAGATGCAAAAGGGGTGACAGGGAAAACGGACAGAAAGACAAGCCCTCTTTACCTCGTCCAGTCCCTAACCGGGGTCATGGATGAAGGGCCGGATATGACGAGTGGATCGAAGGACCGCGGACAAGACGCCTGGTAGGGCCGCCACGGCCGACGAGAGCCACATCACGGCCGACCGAAGCGCAAGGCAGGGAGAGCTCCGCTTGCACCGCAACACTCAATCTATTCCACGATGAATGTTCCATCCAGCGTTGGAACTTGTGAGTTGGGACGCCCTACCAAGCACGCTATCGTGGAATCTTGGGATGGAGGAGCGGACGGGAGGGAGTGGACGGGCAAGGGGTAGGCTCTCCTATCGCACCAATATAATCCTTTCTGTTCCCGCTCTCCTTCGGGGGGAATTCTATTTGCTTCGTCGTCGTTGTTTCTGGTTTGCGTCCATCAGTCACTCCTTCAAAGCCCAAGACCGCATTGCTGCTGTCAGGGCACTTACGCTCCTTTTCTTTTAACGCCCAGTCTACGGGCGAAGCTCGGCAACTCGCCGACACAATGTTGCTTCTCTCCTTCCTATTCTCCTTCTTCCTCCTGCCGTCGGCCGTCTTTGCGGCCTTCGGCTGGTCGGACACCGGCAGCGAGTACGTGATCGACTCCGGCGCCGACCTGGTCATCAAGGTCACCAAGTGCTGCGGCGACATCTCCTCGCTCAAGTTCAAGGGCGTCGAGTACAACGGCTGGGCCGGCAAGAACACCCACGTCGAGTCCGGCCTGGGCTCCAGCACCGTCAGCATCGCCAGCTACTCCAACCTCATCAAGGTCTCCGTCGTCCACGGCACCCTGAAGCACTGGATCTTCGTCCGGTACGGCAACAACAACGTCTACCTCTTCACCAACAAGAAGGACAACTCCATTTCTGCCATGCGCTACATTGGTGAGTTGGATAACTTGCCCGTCTTCCTGCGTGCTTGAGCACGCTGTACTGATCAGTGATAGTTCGTATCAAGGGCGGCATTTTCTCCCACGACTCGACAGAAAGCGACTTTTATGACGGCGGCAGCAGCATCATCGAGGCACAGGACATCAAGTATGAACTTTCTCATTTATTGCTTGCAGAGCTATATCATGGGTCTCTCGTACTAACAACGAGCAGTGTCAACAGCGCCGGCCTGACCAAGAGCAAACACTACCAGGGCTCCAACTACGGCAGGATCATCGACCGTAGGTTTGCCAGCACCCCGCAACATGGAGTACATTCTGACTTTTCAAAGATGACTATGTTGGCCGCAAGAAGAGCGGCGTTGGTCTGTTCATGATCCGCGTGAGTTAACTCCTCCAGCCCGGTTGCTGTAGCCAAGTGCCGCACTAACACTCCACCTCAGAGCAACCACGAGAAGGCCTCCGGCGGCCCTTTCTTCCGCTCCCTCGTTCGCCGCGCCGACCCTACCGGCGAAGATTTGTACGACATCTACTACTACAACATGGGTCACACCGACCAGATGCGCACCGGTCTTCAGGGCCCTTCCGTGCTGGCCTTCACCAACGGCGAGGACCCCAACCCCAACCTCTTCGCCCGTAAGGCCGACTGGTCCTGGTTCGATGACAAGGGCGTGAGTATCCCTTCCCTCTTGGATGGTCGACGAATGTTAACGGTCTACGAAGCTCGACGGCTGGGTTCCTGCCTCCGGTCGCGGTTACGCTTCCGGCATCGGACTGGCAAACATGAAGAGCGGCAAGACGTACGTCGTCGGCCTCAGCAACGCCAACGCTCAGTACTGGGGAACTGCGGGAGCCAAGGGCGCCTGGTCCATCTCCAAGATCATTCCCGGCACTTACACCCTGACCGTCTACAAGGACGAGCTCGAGGTCGCCACCTCCTCCGTGACGATCACCGCCGGCAAGGGCACTGCCGTCAACACCATCACCTGCGTTGACCCTCAGGACGATGCCACCATCTGGCGCATTGGCGAGTGGGACGGTAAGCCGAGAGCCTCTTCCAGCCGTACTTCTGGCGCTAATCGCAGCTTCCAGGCACTCCCCGAGGCTTCCTCAACTTCGAGGACACCCCGATGAAGCTCACATACATGCACCCTTCGGACAAGCGCATCGCCACCTGGAATCCTGGCAACTTCATCGGTAAGACCGCACACTAATGCTTGACCTCCAGACGATGGCGTTGTCTGACCGATGCAACAGTTGGAACCCACGGAGCCAACCGCTTCCCCGGTTACATGTGGAAGGCCGTCAACAGCGGCTACCTCATCTACTTCAAGCTCAACGCCGAGCAGCTGAAGACCGGCCACACCGTCAGGATCGGTCTCACCGAGGCCTACATCGGCGGCCGTCCCGCCATCTCGGTCAACGCGTGGAACTCCCCGCTGCCCGCCGCCACCAACCAAGCCAGCACCCGCTCTCTGACGTATGTTGCCATGATTCACCCAAGTTTCTTTTTGAGGGCCACAAGCTAACAGCAACACCCCAGTGTCGGCACCTACCGCGGAAACAACGTGAAGCTGACCTACGCCGTGCCCCAGTCCGCCTGGATCCAGAGCACCGGCGAGTGGCAGATTCTCAAGATCAACATCATCAGCGGGTCGAGCGGAGACAAGTTCCTCAGTCCCGGCGTCAGCTTCGACGCCCTCGAGCTTCTTCCTTGAGAGGCGAACGGAGTCAGGGGCGCGTGTTCCACGCGTTAATACTTCCCACGGTATTCTTTGCACATATATCTTATACAACCGTACATACACGAGACGTAAATACATTCATTAGCATGCTAATATTCGCTGCAATCACCCAGTAGCATAAGAATCGCATAGAGTCAACCATCTCCATATCGTGTATGGTCCGCCATCCCGGGCGACTTCCGGAGTGAAAACCTTCGGTCTCTCCGGTCTCTCCGTGCTTGTAAGGGTAGTTGAGGCACAATATTGCCCGTACGTGTACTAAATACGTCTACTTACAATTATAGACATGATAGTAGCAGTACCGTACTCTGGTTTGTCCGGCCTCGTTGCTGCCTCGTCCTCCGCCCCCTTTCCATTAGTCGTTCCGACCGTCAAGTCACTCCGTATACCCAAGGGCAATCTTAGTTAGTCTGCCAGCGCCCTTATAACCTTTCTGCCTTTTTGGAGCACACGATGTACCAGCAGCTTTCAAGAAGCTCATCTCATCTTTGGTGATTTCTAAGTAGAAAAGAAAACCATTGACTAACGGACAGGCGGTAAGAAACTTCTTAGAAGACTTGAAGACATCTGTACAGCCATCATAATTTAAAGAACTCATCACATGTTGCTTTTAAGTCTTTGAGTATCACTGCTTTGGGTTTTGCGCCGCACTATTAGAAATAAACGCTCTCTCTGGTCGGCTTGAAAGACTTCGGGGTGGAGAAATGGAATTACAGCAGCCCGTTTCGACGTATTCTAAAAAACAGACAAGCCATGGATGTCTTCACCTCGACAGTGAAATGTCTGCCCCTGTTCGGTGGACCCGGTCTCCTTCCAGTATCAGCCAAACCTTCCATTTCATAGGGACTTGCTGTGCCTACTATCTTTCTACTTGTATTCCTACTGCTTAAACTAGGCACAACAGCGACGACAGCAAGAAAAGGGGCTTAGAAGACACTGGATGGGGAGGGCATGTATAGCCCCGGCATCTGAACTGGGAATTTGATACAAGCTAGCGACTCAAAATGTCAACGAGTTGAGCTGAGGCAAATTCGAGTTGAGAGTTGAAGAACTATGTGTAGATCGCAGTGGTGGTCTAGGAGCCTCAGGGTTGGTTGCGAATCAATCGATTTGCATTAGGTGGCAGCCATTGGCCAGATAACTTCGAAGGGTCTCGTTGCGCTGCCGTGCCGAGGTATGTGAGGCTAAGGTACCCTGAACGGCCGCCAAACCCCCAGTGGCAGAAAAAGGGGTATTTGTCGATCACCCCGCCAATTGGACACTCTAGAAGCATTGAATAGGCCCCGGCTTTGTGGGCGGTGCAGGTGGCAGCCCGGTGCTACAGGGGCCCCAGGGGGCCCGTGTCTACAGTATGAGCTTAGCTTAGCAGGGAGCCTTGCGTCACGAAAATAACCGTCCCGAATTGGACACATGCGACGGAAATGCAATCCACGGACACGAGACCTTCCCAATTTCCTCCCACTCCAGCTTCTTGCGATCGCACTTGTTCTCGACATAGTCTTTTGCGCTGTTCTCCCTCTCTTTGCGAAGAAAAATGATCTAGTGCTTCTAGGCAGTCTCTTTTCCTCCCGCCCTCCACCCGTCAAGCTCCCGAGAAGCAACCCCAGCTGCCCACGATGGGCGGCCCCCTCAACTTTCTGAGGAGCGTCTACGACCTCGACAACCTCGACACACGCTTCACGAACTCCTCGTCCGTCCCCTACAAGACCGTCATCGAAGCCCGAGACGATCCGGCGCGGAGTAAAGACTCGTCGACCAAGATAAAGAGTCGCGCGCAGCCGTCGAAATGGCAAACACCAGAGTTCATCTTTTACGTGCTGGTCATCGCTATTGCGATACCGTCCATGTTTTGGGTGGCCTACACGGCGTCCTCGCGTATGTAGCTTCGCTTAGAGGAAGGCCTGACGAAGAGAAAGAAACACGCTGACGATCCTCCTATCCAGCTTCCGACCCCCGCTATAAACGCTACGAGCACTTCCTGGCAGACGGCTGGATCCCGGGGCGCAAGATCGTGAGTCGCCTCCTCGCCCCTCCTTGTGCCTCTACGCAGCCAGGCCCAAGGCTGACACGTTTCTCTCTCCTCAGGATGTCTCCGACTCGCAATACCACACGTTCCGCCAGAACCTCCCCTATATGGCCCTCCTTTTGACCTTCCACCCCCTCCTGAGGAGACTCTGGAACTTCGTCTTCCCGGTCCCCAAGGACTTACACAAGAGGTCGGCCGAGGAGCAGGGTGATGCCCGCCTCGAACAGCGCGCTTCCTTTGACTACCGCTTCGCCCTCGTCTTTCTCGCCGCCCTGCATGGCTTCTCCGCTATCAAGGTTCTGGTCATCCTCCGCATGAACTACCAGATCGCAACGTCCTTGCCCCGCAAGTACGTGCCTGCGGCGACGTGGATCTTCAACATCTGCATGCTCTTTGCCAACGAGCTCGCCCAGGGATACAGGTTCCTCGCCATGGCGCGGTATTTCACTCCATCGCCCGAGAACAGGAGCGTCCTTGACGAGGACCCCTTTCTCGTGCGATGGGGCGCATGGCTGGATGCTCACGGCGGCCTCATGTCGCGCTGGGAGATCCTGTTCAACATCACCGTCTTGCGTCTCATCAGCTTCAACCTGGATTACTACTTTAGCCTCGACCAGCGCAGCGGGAACGCCCTAGAGGTAAGCCTTGCCCGATCTCTTGTTCCCATCAGTGCTGATATCCCCAAGAAGAAGCAGCTCGACCCCGCCAATCTCTCTGAACGTGATCGTATTACCATTTCGGCCGCTCCCAAGGATTATTCCTTCCGGAACTACCTTGCCTACGCAATCTACGCGCCGCTCTACCTCGTGGGCCCCATCATGACCTACAACGACTTCATCTCGCAGCTCCGCCACCCGTCGCCGTCCGTCGAGACCCCGCGCACCCTCCGGTACGCCGTCCGCTTCGTCTTCGCGCTGCTCACCATGGAGATCATCCTCCACTACGACTACGTCTGCGCCATCTCCAAGGCCGGGCCCGACTGGTCCTCGTACACGCCCGCGCAGCTCTCCCTCCTCTCCTTCTTCAACCTCATCATCATCTGGCTCAAGCTCCTGCTCCCCTGGCGGCTCTTCCGCCTCTGGGCCCTGCTCGACGGCGTCGACCCGCCCGAGAATATGCTGCGCTGCGTCTCCAACAACTGGTCCCCAAAATCCTTCTGGAAGGCCTGGCACCGCTCCTACAACCGCTGGCTCATCCGCTACATCTACGTGCCCCTCGGCGGCGCAAACTACCGCTCCTGGCTCACCACCGCCCGCTCCATCGCCACCTACCTCCTCGTCTTCACCTTCGTCGCCCTGTGGCACGACATCCGCCTCCGCCTCCTCATCTGGGGATGGCTCATCGTCCTCTTCCTCCTCCCCGAGGTCGTCGCCCAGATGCTCTTCCCCGCCAGCAGGTTCGAGGGCAGCCCGGACTTCTACCGCCGCCTCTGCGGCCTCGGGGCCATCGCCAACGTGCTCATGATGATGATCGCGAACCTCGTCGGCTTCGCCGTGGGCCTGGACGGCCTGCAGATCATCCTCCACGGCATATTGCACGAGTGGTCAGGTGAGTTGGGCTCAGACCCCCCTCCTCTATCAAGTTGATAAAAGTCCAATTCTGACTCGAGCCACAGGCGTCATGTTCTTCGCCACAGCTTGCTTTGCGCTCTACGTCGGCATCCAGATCATGTTTGAAATCCGCGAGTCCGAGATGAGGAAAGGCATCTCGTTGAAGTGCTGATAGAGAGTCGCGGACGTCCCGCCATTCCATGTGGTCATTGGGTAAAGGAAAGATCACATCTGTTTAAAAACATTACATGTATTACCATACTAGATATCTATACTTCCGATGATATTACTGCTTCTTACGTCTACGGTTCCTACGATGCGCGAGTCTCCACAACAGGACACCAATGCCGCTCCCCGGGGTATCTGACAATGCCGCCCGCTCCCAGTCCAGTACCTTACTCCTCATGTTCTCTTTCCTTTTATGTTCAAACGCAAATATGTATATATGTTGAGTGTATATGGCCGAAGGACAAACCAGGTTTATAAATGAATCACACACTTAGATGACCGACCGCTAGTGCTTGCTGTTGATGGTGCCCAGCTCCGTGTCGTAGTTGTGGAAGCGTTGCTGCGCGAACTTGCCGTCCATGCCCAGCTTGCGCTCCGTCACCCACTCCCTCAGCCAGATGAGGCCCTTGACGACGAGGAAGAAGACGATGCCGGCGACGGCGATGCCGACGATGTAGGCCGCCGTCTTGCCGCTGCCGTTCTTGGCGATGTCGAGGAAGGCATAGGTGTAGAAGTGCTGGGTGTAGTACGTGACGTACGCGAGGGCGAGGTAGAGGGCGAGCACGATGATGACCCAGAGCATGTGCACCCACTCGAGCTGGGCGGCGCTGGTGCGCGGGACGATGATCTCGAACAGGGCGAAGGCGGAGTTCAGGCCGTGCTGCGAGATGTTGCTGAACGCGTTGAACTGCTGGGGGTACCAGGGCCCCTCGTAGATGATGCCCCAGTACACGATGGTGACGATGAAGGGGTAGGTGGTCACCGTGGTGTAGTAGAAGGCGTGCAGGGCCTGCAGGGGCCGCGGGAACCGGTCAAGCAGCGGGGTGCCGGAGCGCGCGTACGTGAAGGTGTGGATGGCGGAGATGAGGAAGTAGAAGCCCAGGCCCCAGAAGGTGAGAACCGTGAAGAAGGAGAAGCTCTGCCCGACGGCCTCGCAACCGCCGTACTCCTCGCGCGAGCACGTCCAGCCGATGATGAAGAAGCGAACGACGAAGATGTAGAGACTCTGCAAGGGGGATGAAACGTCAGCAAGCCGTAGTACAACGGTCGATTTTAAGTTATTGACATGAACCCAATTGATTGCTTGCCACTTGCGCAAATCTAATCAGCCACGCGACCGTAGGGGAGACTCACAATCAGGGCGCGACAAGCACCCAGCACGTAGGGAGACAGAAGCCACGAGGTCTCGAACCGGTGGGACGGATCCCAAAGGTCCGTCCCGAAGCGGAAGGCAGCGAGCATCTTGATCTGCCTGGGAGGTTCCCGCTTGCTCGTGAAAAGCGTTTGTTGTCTCCTGTACGCCTGGCGATGTGCAGGATTTTGGAGTTGAGACTAGGAAACTGGGGCGGGATCGAGACCCCAAGAGCTTTTTGAACGTAAGCCTTGGCTTTCGGCGCGGTTCGTTGGGTTGGGCAGGGGTGGGCTCCGCCGCCCGAGAGGTGCAATTACGTCGCAAGCCGGGGTGACCTGGTGCGGTGGCCCCGAGTGTTGCTATGTTTGTCGTCGTGGGTTCTATGTCGTGTGCTCTTCGATTCGTGGCTTTCCTCCGTTTTTCGGCTGTTTACGAAGCACTAGAACAATACCAAAGTCACTGGGAGCAAGGTTGTATCGTTCAGGGTCTTGTGCATCACCGGATCGGAGTCTCTGGATCTACTGAGGATTATGGTCTGAATCGACGTCGAGTACTAGCAACTGATGCTCCGACTAAACTTCGGCGCAGAGAGTGGGAACAATTAGAGAATCGACCCCGGCGTTGTGGCTGATGCCGACGGGAAGTTGCCGTTTTTTCTTACGTGCTTTCTCTTTTCGTCTGTCGAGGCCAGGGACCTGGTCTGGCAGGAGGAGGGATCTTGTCCGTTGCTGCAGCTAGCCGGAGATGATGTGGAGAGAGGGGAGCGACGGGATGGAGACCAGGCCAGCAGTGAAAAAGGGGAGGACGAGGGTAGTAGTAGTATTGAATTTTCTTCAGCAAGGGCGGCTGAGAAGCCTCACTACCTAGGAATAGTTGTGGCACCAACGAACTGTCTTGTCTCTGCTCCATAATATGGCTGACGGCTGAGGTCTTGTCTTTTTTTAAATCGTAATAAAGGATTTCTTACTTGAAGCTGCAAACAGCCAATGCTGAGCCCCTGCCCACAAGCCACGAGCTTGCTACGGTTAGCTGACGCTGGTGAGCACGAGCACGTGGCATCTCTGAATTGGACGCTACCAGGACGTGAATGTTCAATGTGAACTGCAAGCTTTGCTTATCCAGAGAGTAAGCCATAATTGGCCGTTGCTGAAGAAAGATGACAGGAGCATTTAACCAGCCACAAGAGCATCGAGAGGTCCATCGTAGCGTCGAGGCTGAGGGTTATGGAGCGGGGCGTTGTCGCATCCTTTATTCGTAGACGCCTTCTAGCATGCAGCCGATGTCCTGTGATGGTCTTCATCATGCATGCTGCGGGGTGAGGCTGATGCAGGTGCCTTCGAGAAGGGAGAACTCTCGTGTTGGGTAAGTAGATTGTAGATCGATCCCCAGATGAACCGGCCGTCGATCAGAGAAGCCTCGGCCGGTCGGGTTCCAGGGCGAGAGTGCCACAGCCTCTCCAAGCCGATGCAGGGAGCCACTGTATGACGGGATCGAAACCAGGACCAGCCCTTCTTGTATGCGAGCCAGCCGCGCTTGTCGTGCAAGACAGATGAATCGTGGATGCCCGTCATTTCCGCGCTTGCGCTAAGAGGACGGAGAAGCGCGGTTGCAGCCTGTGCCTGCCAGTCTCCGACTCATGGGTCAACGCAACCCGGCACAGAGAGTGCTTGAGGGGGATTGCACCGAGGGTACTAGTACTAGTAGGGCTCGTCGTGGGCCGAGGGCCCGGGGGAAGAATCGTACAGCAGACGAAGAATCCCGCTTCTCAACGGGGCAGGCCAACCTCCATTAGGGCCGCCGTGCAATTGATCAACAGCTGGGCAACGGCAACGCGGAATCAATTGACGGCTGGCCCACTTGCACCTGGCCACGTCTGATGGCCCGCTGCGATTTCATGCTCGTCATCATACCTGACCTTGCTGCGCGAGATGCCCCTTCCAGAGTCCTCGTGTAGGCCATGGTTCATATCCCAGATCTCGAGAGGGTGGGCTAAAAATCCAATATTTCGCCAGCTCAATATCAACCATTTCCATTTGCAGTCGTGCGAGCCACCCAATAGCAGGTGCTAATCTGACTCGCCCGGGTCATCAGGCCAACAAAAAAACGTCAGCGGACCGTTTTGGGTTATTTATTGATTTTAAGCCTTCTTGGGAGCTTGTCAATGAAGGCAGGCTTATTCGGCAGCGACGGAAAAGCGACAGGCGAGTCGGGTCAACTGTCAAAAGCCAGAAAAGAAATATGACAGATTAATCATTGGTTTTGGCCCGATGGAGAATTGCTGATCGCTGCTTGTGTGTGTTGATGAATCTCGTTCTCGGATGACTTTCGTCGTCGCAACTCATCCAGTGGCTGCGCACAGACTCGACGTGTGGCACTCCGTCCGTTGGTTCGAATCCAACGGCGGCGTTCTGGACGAACTCGATGAGGCTCTCGCGTTCATCTCATCTCTCTTCCTTGTCGTCTCTCCCATATCCCCTGGTCCAGCCACGTCAGGGATATCGTAACCAAATTTTGAAGAGCGGTCAACGGCTGGGGGGAAAAGGCCAAGAACCCAAACTGGTCGCTGACGAGGGGGCCGAATGTCCAATTTGAACAGTTCAGAAGCCATCCAGGGTTCGTTCAAGGGGTAGGGAGCGGGCTCCGTGGACGGGAGACAAAGTCGATCGATCGGGCCAGTGAGCCTATGTCCGCACATGGAAATGAGGCCGGAGAGGCGAGCCCTGGATGCAACCTCATGTACGGCAGTGACCAGGAGACGGTGAGCACCGTCGTCGTTGGGCGAGGTAGTCGGCGGTTTGAGACTCAGGAGTAGTAGCTTCACAGCCTCTGCCACCACGGGCCGTGCGGTCGGAGACAGGGCCCGTCAGGAGGTGCCAATCCGTAGTAAACAGTGCGCACAACGGGAAGCGGCATGTACTGTACGCGTAAGTAGCCCAGAAGACGCAATCCCAGAAGACGCAATAGCACAAGCCGTTCCCCGACTCGTGCCGCCGTCCGGTCCGCCGGCGATGAGCGAACCGCCGATCTCGAACGAGATTTGGGAGGGGTGCTGGCCACGATAACGTATGGTCCGATTTGGGGGTTTATCGAAATGGTCATGCTGGTTGCTGGCGATGACTCTCGGCCCAAAGATGGGAGGGAAGGCACGATAGTGACGATACATCAGGGCACGCAGGCTTTCGCGCAAGAGTTTGCTCCTGCATCGACATGTCGCTTAGGCATGCATCGGCCGCATTCGAAGTGTCAGCCGGGTTGGTGAACCGCGAGGGGGTCTTTGGCTGTTAGCCCGGGCCAAGAGAGGCGGCGAAGCAAACAACGAAACAAACGACGCCCTGTTCCCCAAACCCCGTTAGTGGCCACTGCCGACGGGCGGGAGGCAGGATATCTCTGCAGAGTCAGACGGCACCTGTACGTAGTGGACGTACGGATAGGTAGCACTTTTGGAGATGGAGGTTGCAGATTGAAGGTTGCAGTGCCATTCTCTCATCTCGTGTGGGCGGCCAATGGAACGCCCGGCCGATAGAAAGGTATAAGTGTCCGTAGTATGTATCCGTACGGAGTATTAGCAGGTAGCCTGCTTGCCTGCTACGAGTCGTCCATAGCAGGCATTCTCAATAGGCTTTTTTGCCATTCTGGTGCAGCGAGCAAGGGATCGAGGCCCCCATGGAGACTCGTTCCTGCACAAAACGAATAGCGTCGTATGTAGTACGACGGCCCTAAGGTAAGGTACCTTATCTCGCCTCTGTCGACGATGAGCTGCAGAGACAGACGGGCCCGGGCATCGGCCGGTGTGGGTGTGCTTTGCGCGTGGCTCGTGGCTGACGACCGTCCGGACCTGGCTGCTCTAGCGTCCATGCATGCTGATGCAGACGGTAAGAGGCTGCAGGCTCGCATGCTGGCATGACTGCGTCAATGGCGGCGGCCAGGAACTGGTCGAGAGGAGGGGGATCCCCTGCGCAAGGGTGAGCCTCGGGTGGTTCTGGGCCCTTTCCCTTTTGCCATGTCTTTCCCCGTTTCGCTCAGGGGTTCAAGGAAAGAAAGAACGCTAAGGTGGAAAAGAGGAATGGCAACAGGGGTCTCAGGGAAGCCGTCTTCCCCCTCCCCCCCTTCCCCCCCTTCCCCCCCTTGTCTTACTCTTCTTGCTGTGACCCCCCGCTCTCCGCTGCTCGTTCCATTTGGGCATCTGCGGCGCCTCTTAATAATAACGAAGCTACAGCCTACATCGTACCCGATGGCCAGGAAGGGGGGCAAATACCTAGGCATGGCCTGACTGGCGAACGGAGGACTCGGATTGATCCTCGATCATGTCGACGAGTACGGATAGTACCATGGGCGCTGACAGAGTACGCAAATAGAGATATATGGCGTGTAGGTGTCCGTAGTATCTAGGTAGAAGGAAAGAACGAAATGACAGTATCCGTAGGTCGGTAATAAGAGAGCGATGTACTGACTTCGTAGAAGGAAAAAAAAAAAGGAAACGCGGCGGCCACAGCACAGGGAAGGAGAGACGCTCAACGCAAGGAGGTACTACCTACATAGTGCTATTACTCTGTAGGTACTCCAGCGTCGGCGCCGTGATACCACTGGCCAGTTGCCATCTGGCCACCCCACAGTCCCAGCGGCAGGCACAGCTGGAGGTGTCACTGCAATCCGACAGCTGGGCTCCAGTTGCTTCCTTTTTTCCCAATCTCGCAGTAGACCATGCGCCAGACGACAGGCGACAGGCGGCAGACAGACAGCAGCCACCACCAAGCCCGAACGGGGGGTCGGGTCACATACCAAAGTAAGATACGATGATACCTATCCGTATGTAGGTAGGCAAGGTAACAAGTAGTGCTATGTACCACGGTGATTTGATGCTGGTTGTGGTTGGGTGATGTATCTGGGAATCTGCAAATGAGTAGGTGCGGGTTACTTGGATAGAACCTTCCATCTTCCTACCACCTATTTTGCCTGCGTCCATGCCTTCCAGAGGTCAAGTAGGCACCTACCTAAGCTGTCTGGGTCACGCCCGTACTTTAGGTACCTAGGTAGGTACTGCTAGGCCGTAGTATGCATGCAGTAGTATTATCCGCCCCTACGGAGTAATGGAGGCAGGTACCTGGTGTGCCTACCTACCTAGCTCCCGGCACTCGCTCGTCCATCCACCCACATCTACATCCACATCCACCCCAAGGACCCCCGGCAGGCCATGCCATTAACGCTAGGTTCTTTCATTCAACCCACGCCAGGGCAAGGTCACCCATCCCATCCTCCAAGCCATCCATCCATCCATCCATCCACCCACCTCGTCCCTCTTCCACCCAACCAACCAACTAGCCAGCCAGCCAGGCCCCGGACGACTTTGCTGCTTCACTGCTCCTTTCTGAGGTACCGCGCCGCCACCCTTTCTTTCCATCCCATTCCCGTCCTCTGCGTTGCCGTTGTCGTCGTGGCCGCCTTCCTCCACTCCTTCCCACCTCGAACTACTACTATTACTCCGTACTACGGGTACTTTTACATTACCTCTTACCCACCTTTGCTTAAGGTACTTCCCTCCTACTTTGCCTTGCCTTGCCTCACACTCAGCCGCCTCTCTTTCTCTCTCTCAGTCAGACTTTGAATTGATCTCTCTTATTCCCTTCTACCGCTCACTTTTCCTGCCCTCCTTCTTGGCTGGAATGCTCCCTTCTTCTCTCCCCGCCATCTTCGCCGCCGTCGCCTCAGCCTGAGCCTCTCTGTCCAGTGTCCGTCCGGTGTCCCGTCGTCATCGCCCGGCCTGTCGGCTTGTTCTTTTCGCTTCCCAACCTGAACCCTTTATTCGTAATACTAATATTATCCCACCTTACCTACTATAATCTATACCTTGCCCTGCCTGGCCTTTCCCTGCTTCGCCCTCCCTCCTTGCTCGCCCGCCCTTTTTCCACCCACGACGACGACCCCGGATCTGTTCTTAGTCGCTCCTCTCGCAGCCCCCCTCCGTCGACAAGGGACTATCCTGCCTGCCATGTCTATGTGCGACTGTTAAACACCACCTAGTCCTGTTCATCGCGGCTCTCCCTCCGCCAACCATCTTTTCTCCTTTCGCCCAACCGTCAACCGCATAATCAGCGTCGTCAGTGAGACCGCCAGTCGCAGTGGTGCTTCGACAAGCGCCAGCGCCAGCGTTGCACAAGGGTTTCTGATTCCCATCTGACGATCCCATTCGCCCTGCCGCGCGTTGCACCACTCCGATTCGCATCCGAACCGTCAAACCCCCACGCCCGTCGTCACACCTCAAATGCTCCCAGCGCGGTCGCTTCTTAGATACTGAGAAACACCTTTTGTGCGCCATGGCCACCTCCACCGGCTTACCGCGCATGTCCTTCGGGGCCAACACCACCCTCGACTTGGCCCTCGACCTTCCCATCGTCCTCCTGCCCGCCTCAGACGGTCTGCCCTCGCCAATCGACGAGAGCGACGACGAAGATTCCCAGAGGACACCCACGACGGCAAACATACCCCAGATCCCCCAGAGGAGCAACCTCCGATCCAACAATGAGTCTCCTACCCTCGGGGCCGCCAAAGTCCCTCGCCATCCTATACCCTGCATGCAGGCCGCCTTTGCCGAGTCGTTCCTCGAAGTCGCCGACGGCAATCTTGCCGAGAAGCCCAAGCTCAAATCCGCCGATGCGAAGGTCCGTCGCGAGGAGCTCATCAGCCAGGAACGGGAAGATGACCTGCCCGACATGCTCTGGCGCTACAGGCCTGGCCAGCAGCAGCACGAGCTTCAGAAGCTCATGGCTCAGATATCTTTTGGCGTCTACCTCCTGCTCAACGGCATGGCCAACAGCGCCGCTCAGGTCGTCAGTATTCTGCAGGGACACATCGATGAGGTGGACGAGTTTCTCGAGGTCGTCATGGAAGACTTTGAGCAAGCAACCAAAGACTTGAAGGAGAGGATAGATTACTTGCGCCTGCCGATGGAGAACCTCGAGGTGTTTGAAAAGCTCCTCGAGGACCGCAATTTTCGCCTGGAGATTGTTCAGGGAAACGAAAAGATCGAGCACATCGTTGCCCGCACCAACATTCAGCTCGAGCAGTACGACAAGGACGTGCAGCACGGTTTGGCCGCGACCAAGGAATTTGCCATATATCTCGGTCAGCAGAGCACTGGTAGCTGGCGTCAGGATCGTCCCGACGTCGTCGACATTTACGCTGCCATGAAGGGCAACACGGAAGGCTGGTACAACGCGTTTGTCGAGCTGCAGGCTCAGGGCAAAGAGCTGAATTCTCTGGTCATCAAGCTCGGTAAGATGGTGGCCGAGATGAGCAGGAAAGCTGGGGAGGTGAGCCGACGGACCTGGGTAAGTTGACACGTTCCATCTTCGCAATGCCGGTGGTGTCTCTAACGCTCGTAAAGGCAAGCATCCCGCCCTTCACCTTGCCTATCCAAGGTGCTCGGTCTGACGAGGCCTCACTCCACTCCCCGCCATCTTCGCCCCCTTCTTCCAGAGCAGCTAGGCGGTCGACACTACGCGCCAACAGCGTCAGTGGCTCGGTGTCTACCGGAAGATCAAGTTCAAATCAAACGTACTTCGAAATTCCGCTTCAACGGCCATCGCCGGCGGCTTCGCCAGACCGGCAATCCACACACACTGCCAGGACCTCACACACATACCAGAGTGCGCACACGGCCAGGAGCACACATACGAGCAGGAGCAACCACACGACTAGCAGCTCCCGTACGACAAATAGCTTCCACACAATCAACAGCACATATACAACAACACCAAAGGTGACATTGGATGTGCCGGACGGCCCAGCATCGAACTCACCAGACGCTGAAGACGTTGGTGAAACCCTATTCCTCTTACAACCCCGGACCTATACGCCCCAGCCCCCGGAGCCTCTGCCGTCGCCAATGGTCACGGACTCGCACAGATATCAGCCGTCACATCAGCCGTCACGTGAGACATCGTTAACGACCAAGAGAACCTCTCTTCGGCAACGAGTATCACTCAAAACCACACCACCCGAGTCTATCCAGATTCCCCCTCCTCCCACAGATCTTCACCACGCCGCACGAGAGTCCCCCAGGCATTACCAAGCTCCTGACTCGGCATATGGCTCGGACATTGACCAGCGATCCCGTTACCACGGTACCAACGAGCTCTCCCCTCAGGTCCAACCTCCGGTTCTACCTTCTCCGCGATCTGAGCACCAGTTCTATCGCCCCGTGCAAGCTAGTCCTCATTCACCTCTCCAGCAAAGACCCCTGACGGCTGGTGCGCAACCTAGGTCTCCGTATGCGCCGTCTGGGTACTATCCTTCCCACCAGAGGAACGCGCCGTCTCGTCTGGGCGGAGCCAGCATGTTGAGCAACGTCACGACCATGACGTCCGATTCAACAGCGACAGCAAACACAGAGAAGCGACTGAAGAAGAAGCGTAGTGCTTTCGGTTGGTTAAAGAAGGCGTTCTCCCTTGACGAGGAGGAGCGAGCGGTATACGAGCAGCGTCGCCAACAGCAAACACCCAACATGTACTACGACGCCAGAAGTCCCAAGTTCCTGGATGGTAAAAGGGTTACACCGCGCTAGGCTGGTACTCTGCTGGCTAGGATCGTCAAGCATTGGGTCGAACCGTGGGGGTGGCAATTCTGCTGCCTTTGCGAGTGGCTCCCCACCAGCTTGTGGGACGCCAGCACCGGATGCATTTCCTTCCCTCGCCTTATTGCGACCTTTACCCAGCTTTTGACACGGAAAGCGCGCGACTTTGATACCCGGCGAATATTTCACCGTCACATACACTTACCAGCGGCTGCGGCGATCGCCAGTTCCCAGCGTGGCATCGTCATTTCACCACATGTACTGCAGCATCAGCAACTTCTCATTTTTAAATCGACAGCGACTGTTCTGCTTGGAACGGAGAACTCGCAATCTAGGGGAAAGGTGTGGAACGTTGTCATCCTGTCAGGTGTTGGGCGTTTTGCATTCGAAATAGCGATCTGTTCAGTCTGATGCATTTACAAGCCATACTCCTCTCGTGCCCAGCTTCGGGCCATAATGTACGATTCGACGCGAATCAGGAAATTACGGCCGACTACGTCTGGCTCGCTATATACAATAAGCTTTCATCATTTCTTCCAGGCTGCTCTCCGGCCGCTTTACGTGCCTGTGTAGGTGGTTCGAAGATGTTTCGACCCCATATTGTTTCCATGCTCCCCTAAAAGTACTAAAATGCATTATAAACTTTCGTACACTGATGCCCAGCCGGCATGCCGACTGGCCTGGGCAACCGAATCGCGCCGAATCAATGTAGCACTGTCTCACGCAGTATGCAGGTAAGCAAATGGCCATCTTCTCCTTTAGCATCGCTGGGATCAGACGGACCAAGACGACCGAGAGTAGACAATGGAAGTACAGAGGATGACGGGACGTGATGTCATGAAGGGCGGGCAGAAAAATAAAAAAGATTGAAGGTCTCGAATGACCGGTGTTCAGTTGTTGTATTGCCAACTCGATATACCAATCAATCTTTGACATCATACTGCGCACGACCATGACACAGGACGCGACGACCCGGCAGCGCAGAACGTGGTTCATCACCGGCTGCTCGAGCGGCTTCGGCGAGGCGCTCGTCAGGAGGCTCCGCGCCGAGGGCGACAACGTCATCGCGACGGGCCGCCAGGCGGACGCCAGGCTCGCGCACCTCCGGGGCACGGGGGCGCGGGTCATGGACCTCGACGTCGCGGCGCCCGAGGACGCGATCCGCGGGAAGGCCGCCGAGGCGTGGGCCGTGTTCCCCGGCGGCGTGGACGTCGTGGTCAACAACGCCGGGACTCTCGCCCTTGGCTTGATGGAGGAGGCGAGGTGAGCTTTTCGCTCGTGCTGGCAGGCCGATTCACATGCCGTGTCAACAGCTCTCCATCCCGCGCCCCTCACTCCTTTTCGAATTCTATTGCATGGTCTTTGACATGTACCCTGACGCTTGATGTTTTGGTAGGCAGGAGGATATGGAGTTGTGTTTTCGTACCAACCTCCACGGCCCGCTCAACATTACACGCGCCTTCCTGCCCTTCATGAGGGAAAGGGGGACGGGGACGTTGCTGTACGTCAGTTCGCAAGGCGGGTGGGTGGCCGACCCCTCGGCCGGGCCGTATTGCTCAAGCAAGTTTGCGCTCGAAGGTTAGTTTTCTGCAAACGGTTGCCCCCTTTATTTCTTGTCAAGTTTACTCTCTTTCTACTACCTCTGTGTCTCTCTTATTACACGTCTGCTATGAGTGAGAGGGCAGCGTACTGACATGACACATCACGGACACCAAGGCGCCGTCGAGTCGCTCGCCAAGGAGCTGGCGGAGATCGCGCCCGGGATCAAGGTCCTGATCGTCGAGCCGGGGTACTTCCGGACCAAGGTGTTCACCAAGGCGACGGCGGTGCGGCCGCGCATCCCCGAGTTCGCGCCGCTCAACGCCGCGACGAAGGCGCTCGGGGCCTCGATCCCCGGCACCGAGAGGGGCGACCCGGAGAAGGCCGCCGCGCGGATGGTGGAGCTCGTCAGGGGCGAGGGCGTGGCGGCGGGGAGGGAGGTGCCGCTGCGGGTGCCGCTGGGGTCCGACGCCTCGGAGGTGATCAGGAACAAGTGCGAGGAGATGCTGGCGATATGCCGAGACTGGGAGGCGGTTTCGAAAAGCACGGATTTGTGATGGGGGCTGCGAACAGTGGCTTGCTTGGGATACTAAAAGGTCATGATCGTACGTCATTCTTTCTATGCTCAGTTTCCAGTCAGGCAAAACGCCAACTCTATGTGAGAATACATTCGCAGTAATCCGTATATGGACGGCGTCTCACCGCCAAATCGTATTTGCCCACCAACCTTCAGCTTAGATGCCCATGCCGTAGCTCTTGACCCTACTGAAGAAGAAGGGCTTATCGTTCTTCAGACCGAACTCGGACCAATCGTCGGTGAGCTTATTGTAACTGAAGAAGCCTTTCCAGATGAGCTTGGTATTCCGTGCGCCCTTTCCGGCGCTCCGCATCGACAAGTTCATCCTGTAGATGTACTTTGGCCCCACCCCGTCCGTCTCAACAAACAAGTCTCCCTCGGCCTCGCCTATGGGCACATCTGGCTTGTCCAGAGATGAGGAAAGCCGCCATCGACCTTTCAGACCATTCTGCATGACAACGGAGGGGAGATGAGCTGCATGGCCGTCTCTGTGCTGCTCCAAGAGTTCCTTGGTCATGTAGTGAACGACCTCGCTCGGTTCCGTGGTGGTCAGGAGGCTGATGACTGTGCCGTCGCGGAAGAAGCGAAGGTAGCGGTAGTATGTCACGATGTGCACCGGGCTGTTCCATGTGACCTGGTTCGCGTTCGCTTGTCCGGCCCTGATGTAGTTGACCGTGCTGATGTAGCACCCATTGAAGCGTATGCGCGGCCTGTGACGCCAAAGCTTCTGCCATGACGAGGCATAGAGCTCGGGAAGAAGGGATAGCGTGGTGGCCTCGCTCTCATCCCTCCGGCGCTGTGCAAGTTCCTGCATGCTGACGAACTCCAAGTCTTCATCTTCGTCCTCCGCCTCTAGTGGCTCCCAGCTAATACCTGTTTGCCAGTGGTAGTGCATTCCCACGAAACCAAACTCCGTTCTCAGGGCGATGTTGCGCCAGATCTGTTGCTCGGTGGCAACGATGTAGGCAAAACGCTTGCAGACGAGCGAGAGGCGCACAAAGTCGGCAACATCGAGGACTGCCAAATCCTTGAAGATGTGGATCAAAATCTCATCAGGGGCATCTGCCATGGGGCAGGGCGGTGCCGGGTCACCCTCCACGGGTGGCGGAGCGGCGGCCACGGCCAGCCCGGAGAAGCTTGCTATAAGCTCGCCTATTGTCTGCTGCTGAGTCTTGGCCGGCTGCTTTCCTGCGCTCGAAGTGTCGGGCGATGCGCCCGACGCCGAAAGTTGTACTGGCTTCGAGGCAGCTGCGGGAAAGTGCTTCTTTCTGTATGCCAAATCCACACGGCTGTCCAGCTTTGCAAACATGTTAGGTACATTTTGGATCGGGTTCAAGAGAACGCATGCTCACCCTGAAAGCCTTGCGGTAAAGCGTCAAGCTGTCGCCCAAGTTGCCGATCCCCTCCTTTTCGACGGCCTCCTCGAAGTGATCGAGAGCCGAGACGAGTTCTTTAGTCTTCGGCGGAGCGACCTCTTCCAGAGTTTTCCCTGATGACGCCGGAGGTGGAGGTTCATCGAAAGACAACGAGCGGGCATACTCCTCGTCCTCTTCTACCTGAGATTTCTTGGCCCCGGCAACACTGGAGATCTCGGGAGGAGCGGTGTGCTTCGACGATGAAGGCGCAACCTGTTTAGGCTGAGACTTCCGCGGTTCTGGGTCTGGTTTCTTGGACTTAAGCTCTGAACGCCATTGTTGCCGGAAAGACTCCAGCTCGGAGTCGAGCTTCGGCGGGTTATCCTCCATGACAGGAATATGGCTTGCTCGGGAAATTTGAAGCCTCAAATGAATAGAGAGTTGCAGAAACTTAGGATAATGACATGAAAGACGTATCTGGGTGCGTGGATGATATCAAGTCTAAGTGGCGATTCGACGGCTCCAAAGGGGTTTAAAGACGATTTCGGTATATGAGGTGTAGTCGAGATGGACCACTCATCATCGACACTGCGCACCGTTGTAAGATCCAGTGTCCCGTCAGCACCAAACCTGTGGAGTCATCCGGTGTGGTCCACCGGTGCTTATCGGGAATGTACAATGTACGTACCTGGCAGATCCACCATAGTTCCGTCCAATCAGAAGCCAGGCTCGGCACAGTGACGTGGGCTCGGTTCGGTCACCGGAGACCAGCAACTGGAAGGTGCCCCGGCGCCACCCATTCATTATCTCCGGCAAAATTTTGGGGGAGGAGCACCCAACAGCGATTTCGCAGTCATGACGAGCGGACTCAGGCAAACGGGGTAAGGTCAATTTCGCCCTCTCCCCCTGCTTGAGCAAAACGGCTCGTGAAAGCTTGTTCCCCCTCACCCTTCATCTTTTTACTGGCGCTCAGCTTTTCCATCTACGTGTTTTTTCTTCACAACCACCGAATGAGCTCCTCAACTTTTTCGGATTCCGACCTTTCCGACCATGCAACCTGGTCGGCGATGACTACAGTCCACCAGGCCACCAGCGGCCAGGACAACGACAAATTCGGTCCCGACGACTCTCTCGCGATGGCGCGACTGGTTTCTGCGAAGGACAGCGGCGGCAGCGGCGGCAGCGGCGGAGGCGACGATGATATCAGCGCGTCGCAGAAAATGATCTCGGCGATGTCGGGCAGCCTCTTAACGTCGCTTCTCGGTAAGGACATCTTTCGCGTTCCGACCCGGTGACATTTCACTAACGCGGATAACTGCAGTTACGCCTCTCGATGTCGTACGAGTCAGATGGCAGTCGCAGACCGTTACGCCGCCCACAGTCGACTTTTCCAAGCTTGCGATGACGACAAGTAACCTCAAATCCTTCAATACCGAGAGCCTCGGAGTTACGGCGTGCTGCAGAGAAGTCTTTTTCATGAACAACAATTCGGAGCTGTGCATAGCCATGCCGAGGGGAGAGGGCGCGGCGGCCGCCGTGGCTGCCGACTGTGCTGTAGAAGAGGTCGAGCGCAAAACGATCAGCTCTACCATGGACGGCTTGAGGAAGATCGCGCGAAATGAGGGGTTCACCAGCTTGTGGCGGGGTCTGTCCCCAACGCTGCTGATGACCATCCCTGGCAACATCATCTACTTCACTGGCTACGACTGGCTGCGATACAACAAGAAGAGCCCGATCGCGCAGAAGTTCAACGACGACTCCGCGCCCCTCGTTGCCGGTTCCGGAGCACGCATCCTCGCTGCCGCAGCTGTCAGTCCCATCGAGCTATTCCGAACGAGAATGCAGGCCACGTCCGGCAGTTCGACAACCGGTCACCTCGCGAACACTTTCCGTGGTATCAAAGAGATGGTCCATACAAGTGGCTACAGCTCCCTGTGGAGGGGCCTGACTCTGACGTTGTGGCGGGATGTGCCCTTCTCAGGCCTGTACTGGTGGGGTTACGAGACGATCCGGGGAAAGTTGACCGACATGCGCGAGACCAGCCGCGGCCGGACACTGGATGTTAGAGGCTCCCGGACTCAGGCACGACGGAGGTCTCAGAGCCGAGAGAACCACACAGAGACCCTGACGGACAGCTTCATCGCTGGTGCTGTCTCTGGCGGGTTTGCATCGATGATTACGATGCCGTTCGATGTGGGCAAGACGAGAACCCAGGTATACCGCGATTCTCCCAACGCCACCAAGCTGGCCGCAGCAGAACAGGGATCCATGATGCGGCTGCTGTGGCACATCTTCTCGACCGAAGGTATTCAGGGTCTGTGGAAGGGATGGATTCCTCGGACGCTGAAGGTTGCCCCAGCGTGCGCCATCATGATCAGCAGCTACGAGGTTGGCAAGCGAGTGTTCAGGGGTGTCAACGAGAAGTCCAGAAGGGACATGGAATGACGCCAACGCATCGCTACTCTTTCTCTTTTCTAGCATTGTTCGGCGTTAGGAGGGCGGGCTGCTATTAGTAACGGGAAGGAAAAAAGACCCGGACCCGGAGTTTGCACGCCATACAATTTACCTGACGTTGCGGTTGGCTTAGACAGACATTGGCGGTCAACCGTCGAAACTTGTACAATTAGCAAAAAAAGCAAATATAATGAACGATACCTTTGCAGGGCATGAGTTTCCTTACGTGAGATCTCTTATGTTTAACGAACCTTTGCCCGAAGGACAGGACGCATTGTCCAATGACACCTGCCGAATCGCATCAGAGCCAGCCATAATCACCCGATCACTGAACCTCAGGGGAACCGCGTCGCCAAGCTAACAGGGGCCGCTGCAGGGCTGTAGCTTCCAGGCAGCTCCCTGGCCACTGCCCCGTATCAACCACTAAAACTCGTCAGAACGCGCCAGGAAATGGGGGGGCCACGCTCTTTCGCGTAAATGACTTTTTTTCCTTCCTTCTTTTTGGCTGGTAGCGCGTCGCACGCGACGGTCCGCTGACCGGCAATTCCAGAGTAGGTACGAATAGGTAAGGTAGACCCCGGAACAGGGTTAAGAAATCTCGATTGCAGCCTCCGCTCCAACCTCGCTCCGTGCCCGCCATAGGATTTTCTTCCCAACCCATAGGTTATCTATTTTACTCCTTCATAGAACTCGTTTTTCACATTCTTCATTACGAATTCGTTAACGACCGACTTACTGACGCTCTCACGACCATCTTACTGATTCACCACGAGTCAAACCCCCCGCATCTCATTCCTACGCATACCCGTTGTCCGCCCTCTGCCAGTCCAAGGGATCATCATCACCACCGCTCTCCTCCTATAACGTCTCCACTCGAACCAACATGTCGACACTCAAGCGTAAGGCTGGCACACAAGCTGGTGCAGACAGCAAGAAGACCAAACAGGATGGTAATATCATGTCCTTTTTCGGTGCTCCTAAGCCAGCAGCACCAGCAGCAGCCACCGCAGGTGCTACTAAGGGGGGTGCCGCTCCGGCCGCCGAGACGGTGGCCTCCAAGTTCAACAAGGAACAGTGGGTCGCCGGCCTGACGGCCGAACAGAAGGAGCTCCTCCAGCTCGAGATCGACACGTTACACGAGAGCTGGCTGGCACACCTCAAGGACGAGCTGACGACCAAGGAGTTCCTGGACCTGAAGAGGTTCTTGAACAGGGAAACGAACAGTGGCAAGAAGTGGTTCCCCCCACAGGAGGACGTTTACTCTTGGTACGCAACCGCCGCCCCCGGCTCTTATTCTCTACGTGATCCGCAACGAGGTCTAACCAGCGGTGCTTCAGGTCCCGCCACACCCCATTCAACACCGTCAAGGCCGTCATCGTCGGTCAGGACCCTTACCACAACCACAACCAAGCCCACGGCCTTGCCTTCTCCGTCCGGCCCCCGACCCCGGCGCCCCCGTCCCTCAAGAACATGTACATTGCCCTGAAGAAGGACTACCCGACCTTTTCACCGCCGCTCAAGAACGGTGGTCTGCTGACGCCCTGGGCGGACCGCGGCGTGCTGCTCCTCAACACGTGCCTGACGGTGCGAGCGCACGAGGCCAACTCGCACTCGAACCGCGGGTGGGAACGCTTCACGCAAAAGATCATCGACCTTGTCGCCGCGAAGCGCTCGCGCGGCGTGGTCTTCATCGCCTGGGGCACGCCCGCCGGCAAGCGTGTGGTCAAGATCGACACCAAGAAGCACCTGGTCCTCAAGAGCGTGCACCCAAGTCCGCTCAGCGCATCTAGAGGATTCTTCGACTGCCAGCACTTCAAGAAGACCAACGAGTGGCTCGTTACGCGGTACGGCGCCGGCGCCGAGATCGACTGGGACCTTAGCGAGGTCAAGAAGGACGAGACTCCCGCCGAGGCGACCAAAGTCGAGCCCGAAGCCGAAGAAGTGGCCGAGAAGGCCGCGAAGGAGGGGGAGATGGAAGAGAAGCCTTCATCTAAGGACGAGTAATATAAAGGCGCATGAGGCAAGGGATTGTGCTTGAGTTGTCGACGGGACGGCAGTCGTTCTCTTCTCCGCCCGGGCAACCTTCCAGGGGTGCTCTAGATGTTACGATTTGTTTTATTAGACGATACAGCCTGCTGCAGGATTACGAGGAATAACGCGTTGATGCATACGACGGATTGGGTCATGAGATGAGCTGGGTTTGGACTGGCGTGATCAAAATAGACGGGCTACCTGCCCTCGGTGAGAAGTTCATAGTGTCTGGTGCGTCTTTCCGTAGTCTAAATCTAAGTTGGAAATCGGACGATTTGGGTTTCACTGTAAACGTGGGTTTGCGTTGAGCTCATCATGCCACTTGCACCATGGTCTGCAGATGGCTGCTCATTGCCCACGGTACGCTGGGATGATGACCAGCCGCATATAAGACGCCGAAACTTGGACAAGTACACAGCAATTTGTTCATATCTGTTCATGAAAAGAAAAAGGCAAAAAAGCAACAAGTAAAGCCCCTCGACAAGTCGGTCTAGCGAGGAGAAGCTAAGGGGACGTCATTGTGCACATACGGTACGTGGAGCCCGGAGCTGGCTCCGAAAGAGACCCACCTTTCTGGACCGGCTCCGTCAATGACGGGCCCGCAGTCCCCGGGCATGATCGCAGGATGCCGGAGGAGGCCATCATGTACGGAAGCCAGCCGTTCCGGGAGGCTGCTGCATTATGCACACCAAGCTTTGCCGGGTTGCGTGTTGCAGCCAGACCCTGCGCATGGCGCTGCCAGCTCGAACCTTTTCACCCCATCCCCTCCCTCTCTCTTGCATTCCCCAGTCCCGCCGTCGCAATCTTCCGTTGATGGGCGGGTTCAGTTCGAAGGGTCGCTCGACTTGGGCCGCGTCTTGGACCGTCACATGCCATCTCACCACTACCTGCGAGTTTTAGGTTGGCGGCATTTGCTTATGTCATTGTCAGGAATTTAGGGGTCTTGCCATGTTTGGAGAAGCAGTATATCGGGTTAGGCGCGCCATGCGAGCGGAACTTTATGCCGGTAGGTAAAAGAGGCCTGCACCGGTAATTGCTTGCCACGGCGAGATCTGGGCGATGCGACGCCTTTCTCGCTGACTTGACTGTCGAAGAGTTAGTGCTGAGGCACGCATTGAGTTGCTTGTCGGCGTGCGAGCCAGAGGCTCGGCGAAGTTCCAAGTCCAAGGGAGCCGCGGCTCTTTCGCGGACCAAGTCCCAAGACCAGCAGAAAGACATCGTCCGATAATTGAGTTGGTCAATTCGGTGGGGTATGGACAGACATTTCTGACGTTGACCGATCGGTAGCGCAGCCATCCCACCAGGTAATTTCGATTCGACAGGTCCAGAGGGGTCGTTTCGCATCTATTCCGACCACTTAGAGCACGAGTAACACACGCGCAGAGACAAGGCATCTCCTGGGGCCCCTTGGAGTCTGGTTCATGCGGATCTAGGTGTCTAGGTGTAGTATAACCTGCTCGCCAAAATAGTATTAGTAGTGTGATGGGAGAAATGGGCAAGTCACTGCTAGAGGCTCGAGCGCTGTCGCATTCGCCGATGAATGGTTTGAGGGAGCCCATGGCGATGTGCCGCATCGCGCCGACCCATGGCATGCCCTGCCAGTCTTTCCTACCGCCTTATCCCGTCGCTTTCTCACAATGGTGCCATTCTGGCGGGGAGGGCCAGCCGCGCCGGCTTGTACTCGCCGGGAGAGCACAGCAAAATGCTTCGAACGATGGTAGCGAGATTCCATCCGCGCGACATCTGCTGGGGCCGGGAGATCAGTGACGCGCACAACGCCCAACGTGAGTGACGCTCCGTCAGGCTTGACAGCACCCCCCGAGTGGATGCCAGCACACATCGATCAAGCGCACGGGGCACAACCAATTAATTGTCCTGACGGGGCGCTCGGCTCAGTGGATGTAGGAGGACCCGACGCCGTGTGGTGGATGGAGTGACGACGAGGGTGTGCTGGCAACGGCCAACTCATGCACGGCGAAGCGACCTCTGCGTTGGGGAACATCATTGGCAGCCGTATTGAGTGCAGGGGAATCGCTGCGTTGCTTTAGATTGTAGTGTCGGAGGCTGATTGCCTCTGAGTAGTAGGGGAGGGAGGGCTATTCTCGAGTCCTCGACCGCCGAGGTGGCGTCCTATCCGGACCGTTGTGGCCGGTGTTGGCTTGGGCTTTCCGGGAGACTCAGGCGGCGCGGCGGCGCTCCATACTGATGCTTCCTTCTTCGGATGTCGCCTCGATTTTGCTATTTCCTCTGCGTCAACTGAATTCCACCAGGCCCCACGACATTGTGGTGCCGCGTCGTGTCAGTAATCAGTGAGTCCGGGAGTGGGGCGGACGGGCGGGCGCCGGAAGCAACCAAGGGACAAGTTCGAGACGCGTCTCGCCGTCTAAGTGGTCGTTATGCTATGCCTTGGACGGGGAGGGTGCTCTCCCAGGCCGGGGGACGCTGCGAGACAAAGAAGTCGGCAACAAACGTGACACCAGCCAAACCTGAT
Source organism: Colletotrichum brevisporum (assembly GCA_030770045.1). Lineage (NCBI taxonomy): Eukaryota > Fungi > Ascomycota > Sordariomycetes > Glomerellales > Glomerellaceae > Colletotrichum > Colletotrichum brevisporum. The sequence continues at coordinate 1,934,905 of JAUGSI010000002.1, forward strand.
GCTCATCATGACATCAAACCGAAGGCGGTATTACTTTGTATGTGGTTTTGGGCGTCAACGCAGCCCGTCGAGTCCGCTGTTGGCCGTCGACAGCAAGGGCCGAATCGAGGTTGTGGTCCAAAGTCGGGCGTTCGTCACACCGGGAGGCTACCTGGAAGTGCCGAGTGGCGCGGTGCAGAACATCGCGTTCCTTGGTTCCGTGACGCGAGATGCAAGTGACAGCCATACGCACATCTGCGAGATGAGGTGTCGGGCGAAGGGGGGGAGCGTTTTTGTGCATCTCGTACCTATAACGGCGCCGCGTGCTGGATGTTGGCATGTAGGTAGGTAGGTAGCTACAAGAACCACGCAAGACAAGCCAAAGAAGCTCCGAAACAAGACACTGGACAGGGTCCACCCCCATTGGCAAGTGGAGCAAGGACCCAGAGACGTCAGTGTGAGTGGTAGTCCCTAGTGGCAGGAAGCACAATGGCGCCAACAATTCGTCGTGCCTTCCTTATCACTTACGGAGTGTATGACAAGTTACTTGCTCGGGAAGGAACCACCTCGACCGTGCAAGGCAGAGAGGCAGGTGGGTTTTCTCACGGCCATCCCCGATACTTAGGTACATGCAAGTTGCGGATTGCTTCACGACAACTTCCATGCCCTTGCTACCTCGGGCTATTGCTATTGCTATTAACATCACGGGCACGGAGCTACCGCAAGCCAGAATTGCGCCAGGGGATCAGAGCCGCTCGGCGGAGCTAGCGGATACATTGGACCGGGGCACAATTAAGGTGCGAGCGAGGGACGGGGTGTCCACGCTTGGCCACACCAAGCAACAAGCGGCAGCGACAGTTTGGTTTGTCTCAAGACACCCTCTTGCTGTTGACCCTCTCCAATCCAAGGATTGGACGAGGCATGGCCGGCTTGACCTCACCTCGCCGCGTGGCCTCGAGAAGGAGTGGTGGAATGCTATAATATGTAGCTGTACTACGTGTGTAGAAGGAGAGGGAGGGTGCCTCACCTTGATATCGTCGCGCCTTGAACGGAGGAGTTGGATGAGATGACTCGGCGAAGATATGACTGGACGTCCGCGCGCTGGGCCTTGCCGCCGAACCTGAGGCAAGTCGGTCGACCTTCCATTTCCATGCCTCTGACAGCATGCCCGTCCACGAGATGAAGGGCCGTCTGCATTCCCGTCGCGAAGCCGGTATTACTGGTGCTGGTGTTGGTCCTGACACTACCTACTAATAGCAGATGTGGTGATGGATGTTTGTACTCTACATAGTACCCATTAATTCGTCTGACGTTTCCCGGCATTGTGTTACTTGCTCGACCTTCATGCATTGAAGTGCGTGTCTTCCCTGCCGCCTCTTTCATCCAGTCTCTCTTCTGTCTTGTCTCTGCTTCTGCCTTTGCCTCCGGCCTTTTCTTCATCCCCGACGCCATCTCGACCTCGCCTTCGCTTTTGCCCGTCGTCGTCTCGGCCTCATCGTCATCATCACCGCCTTGTCGCGGGTCGTCCGGGCACCGCAACGCAACGCTTCCACCATCTATTTCTTCTCCGTGCGTACTAACACCATCGCCTGAGATCCTAGTCTCGACATCGAGGCAAGCCTCCAACGCCTCCCCACCGCCGGCAACACATCGAGCTCGATCGACTGGCTGACGTTGCAGCGTGTCCGTCCCCCCGAGCCGCGCCCTGCCTACCTTGCCTGTCCTGGCCGGCCTGAGGCGAGGTGAGTCGGCAACCCAAGAGTCAAGACCCAAGACTGGACCTTGCGGCCTGTGGCACTCGGCCGGGGTCCTCTTTCCAGCAGCTAATTTCATTTCAGGGCCTGTCTGCCCCTCCCTCCTCCCACCTTGGTCTGTCGTGCCTGATGCCCAGGTGCCACTAGCATCACCCGAAATCCTGTCTGCGCTCGACAAGTCAAACAACGGCCCAGCGAAGTTGCGCCTCAACCACACGCCGCCGAAAGCCTCCCAGCAGGCCGCCGCACTTCTCCTGCGCTGCACAAGAGCACAGGCAGAAGGAGAGTCTCCCGTCCCACGGACTGTGAGGCACAGGCACCCCTAACCCAACCCGCTCGTTGCATTGCCGCTATTCCCCATCGGGCAGCCGCATCAGGGTCGTTCTCAGGTACCCGTCTGCTGTGTCCGTCACACAAAAAGTACATGTGAATCGCGGACAGGGGAGACAAGTCAAGAACAGAGAAAAAAAAAAGGGAATTACGAAAAGAAAAGAAAAGAAAAAAAAAACCCCCCAAGAGACAAGCACCGGCAGAAGCCAAGCCTCCAGGGGACACCCCCAAAAATTACCATTTCCTTCTTCTCCAATTAATAGCCCGCCGCTTGTTCGTCCGCCCCTGAAAGGAAGAGGGAAGTGAAGCTGCCTTTCTTTCGGTTCTTGCCCAAGCAGCCGAACCATCGCAATCACCACCATACCCTTCTTCTACCTGTTCTCTGTCGCTTGCCCAGAGACTTACTTTCGTTTCTTTGGGTATTCGATTTTGATACCCACCCTGGTATCACTGGTTCTCTGATTTACTCGGCACTGGCCTGGTGGTATTGTTGCATGGAGGTCTTGTTCCAACGCCGTCGTGTTTGTTATTGACTTTCGACAAACGCGCTGCGCTGCGCCGGTCCTTCGTTGACGATACCTTCTCGCCTACCATACCGCGCCCCTTCGCGACTCCTCCCCCGCTGATTCCCGCCCCCAAAGGCGAGGCGAACCCGCAATCTTGAACCTTGGTCTCCTTGTCTCAGGTTTCCTTAAACGACCATCAGCCTACCCCTCGTCGAGGCACTCACGACGACCCCGTTTTACGCCCTCCTCCGCTCTTCGAATGCGTCGCTCTTTCCCCCGCCTCCACCAGCATTCGCCCTTTTAAAAGCGATTCTCTACCGCCAAAATGCCGAGCCTCTTCTCCCGCTTGAAGAGCAAGGATGGTGCCACGAAAAAGAAGAAGGGCGCGAACCTCGACTCGGCCGATCAGCTTCCAGCGAAGCCCCGATGGGACGATGCTTACACGAGAAAGACGGTCGAGCCCGAAGAGATCCAGGACCTGATAAGACGTTGCACTGAGGAAATCAAGGCGAGAGGTATGTCTCCTCACATACTTTTGCTGCTCCATGCATCACCCTTCTTGGCCAATGCAACCCGTGAGGCTTACAAGTCGCTAACCTGTGCATCCGCCCGTGTCCAGCTCTCGACCACCCCTTCCTGCTTCTGCCGTTCCGTCCTACGTCGGATCCTAGTGCTGTCCGTACCTTCATCCGCCACTTCTTTGATGGCAGTCAACCTCTGCGTGGCGAGTTCTTGTCGCAAGAGCTGCGCATGACTGAGCCCATGGCATGTAGTTCTCCCCTTGATCATTGACTCTGTGCTAATGCTTCCAAGGTCCTTGCCGGCGTCGTAAAATGGTGCTGGAGCAGGCTTCAAGGCGGCGTCGTAGGCTGGGATGCATACGAGCTGTTCAAGGTTGGCGAGCAAGGTACGTCGCACGGATCATCAACCTGTGGAAGCGTAACTCATGCCTGCTAGACTCAAACATGGCGAGAGACTCGTTCAAGACCTTCATCCCGCTCAGCGTTGATAACGGTGCTCGGTCATGCATCATTTTCGATTTCTTCGACCTTCTCTCAGCAATCGCCGCACACGGCAAGATGAACGGCTTGGGCGGGCGGAAGCTTTCTCGGATGGCTGCGTGGTGGGCTTTTGAGCAGAAGGACACCGGTAGCGGCTTTGAGGGTGGCTACAAGGCCTGGGCAAGGTGAGTTGAAGCACACGGGATGATTTGTGAACCGGTCTGATCGATTGCAGCGCCGCCGATGCCACGAGCCATCTGTTTTTCGCCTACCTTCGGTCTCTGGCTCCATCAAAGCCAACCCAAGGCAGCATTTCTATGCTCCCAATGTCCCTGCAGAAGCTTCTGCAAGAAACCGAGTATCCCCCTCAGAAGCCCTCTTTGATGCAGTCATCCACCTACAAGGTGGTCATGATCGTCGACACCGTCTCTCCGACGCCCTTCTCACTTCTGAGACGCGCCAACCATTTCCAGTACCGTGACGAGGATCGAGCTCTGCGAGAGTTTTCCGAGTACGAAGATCCCGTCAAAGCTCTCACCGAAGAGTGCCGCCGTGTTCTGAAAGCCATTTCTTCCGCCAATCAATCACAAGTTTCCAGCTCGAAGCACTCTACCAGTTTGCGGGACGCTTCCTGGTCGCGTTTCGAAGACATCGGTTTTACCAGTGCCCTGGAAGATGAGGAAGACGAGGAAGAAACCGCAGCTGCCGCTCGCAAGCCTCAGGGTCTCAGAACAACCCCGGCGGCTGGCAATGCGGGCCTTGGCAGACCGACTACTCCGTCGTGGGCCGACTTCCTGTCGTCCGGGTTCGTGGACGACAACCCTCACAGCCCGAATATGCTTCTGCCTCCTGACAAGGTCCTCCCGCCAATCGAGACAGCCGTCCGCCAACGAAGCTCCCAGTCGCACAACCCGAGACTGGAGTCGGATCGCTTGGAACCCGGGGAGTTGGCAAGCATTGCCCGTTTCGACCTGGACGAAGCGTTCTGGTGGGTTTGGATGAGCAGTCTTGCCCCCGAGGAGACGCCCGAAAGGAAGTCAGCTTTTGGTCGCTGCGCCGTTATCGAGACGGCCATCAAGACCGGGCGTTGGCTGGTCATGGAGGAAATGGTTGCTGGAGCTGCCCCTGAACCCCAGGAAGGTGCCTACATTGCTGAGAAGAAGGGGTTCTTCAGCTGGACGCGACGCAACAAGGGGGTCAGCCGTCGGAAATCCACCGGAAAGCACGCCCTCGAAAAGGGCAACAAGAAGGATGATCCAAACGTCAGCAAATCGAGTATTGGCCCAGACCAACAAGCTCGGATTCAGGCTGCCGCTGCTCAACTCCAGGCGCGCCAGCAACAGGAACAGCAATTGAAGCAGCACGAAATGCTTCAAGCTCGCAGAGGCCGTAACGACGCGTCGGCCATGGAGAAGACAACTAGTGTTTTGACCCTCCAGCCCGACATCATGCGCCAGGCATCGCCAGCAATGAAGTGGGCGAACAAATACGACAAGGAGGCCATCCGAGAGGCTTATCTGGCTAACAACACCGCCGGACGCGGACTCGGGGTTTCCACCATGCAGAGAAACGGTCATCATGACTACAGCAACGGACATGCCGACGGTGCTGAGCTTCGCCCCGAAGTTCCGGCCAAGTCACCGTCGTTGCTACCACAGCCTTCGCCGTTGAACCAGAATTCGCCAGGCTTCCCCCGGTCGCCATCTCCGCAACCGCCGCAGCAAAACGACAGCCCTCCTACGCCTCCGGAGAGAGACACGGAAACGCCGAGCGGCCTCCAGCCTGCCGACCGATTCGACTCAGGTGGTCGCAATTCGCCATTGCCGCCTCCCAAGGACTCCTACGACCAAGCACGCGAGAACATGTTCACGCCCGAGCCGGACACCAGCCCCAAGGACAAAAAACAGAAGAAGCTCCACAAGGAGAAGACCGGCGGAGGTGGCCTTCGAAAGCTCTTCGGCCGCAATAAGAACCGTAACTCGAAACTGCCTGACAACGCCGCTGCAGATGTGAACGGTATGCTTCAGCGCGATACAGCAACTCCCGAGCCGCCAAAGCCTGCTCCGTCTCCTGTCCCCCAGCCTATTGCTTCTGAATCCAACCTCCCTACACCAACGCCTGCCGATGCTTACGTTACACCAATGGAGACTCCTCAGCCAGCCCCCGTTGAGACTCAAGCTCACGAGCCGCAGTATGAGCCGTCGGTCGAATCGCTCTCTCGCATCGATACCGAGGATGCCAACGAGGCCCGGACCGAGTTCTCCCGATTCGATCAGGGTCCTCTGCAAGACCAGCCCGCGTTCGTGCCCGACGACTCGTCTGAAGATGCCGTTCCTCCCCCCATTGCGCGACACGCGAAGACGCCCGAACCCCCCGCGCAGACGTCGCCCGTCTCCCCGGACGATGGTTCCCGAGGGGCTCCCGCCCTCGACCGCTGGGCTCAGATCCGCAAGAACGCTGCCGAGCGCGCTGCCCAGCGTCAGAGTGAGGAGCAGAGCCGTGGCGGCTACAGCAAGACCACCGACGGCGACGATGACACGAGTGGAGAGGAGAGTAAGTCGCCCTAATTCCCGCAACTCAGAGCTAGAGTCTGACATCACGTAGCAATCGAGTCTCGTGTAGCACGCATCAAGGCGCGTGTAGCCGAGCTCACGGGCAACATGGAGAACTCGACCAGCCCTGGTGCTCGCACCCCACCTCCGATCCGTCGTTAGATTGATTCGCGGGGTAAACCCGGGTATCCAGGGCCGGACGACGTCGTTTCCACCCGCCTGCGTTTTGCCTTGAATGATCCCGCCTTTCATCACGAGAAACCCATCCCCCTGCCGCCCGACCCTTAACTCTCCCGACCAAGACGTCTCTGATTTTGAAGGTCCTCGGCCGGATCTTCCGTTCTTCAGCACTCAGTCGCTAATACTCCCTTGCTGTTTCTCACTTTTCATTTCTTCTCCTTTTTGATTTACCTTGCGGGTTATTACACAGAAGATGATACCACTAGAACAGCAAGCCGATACGCACAATTTTTCAATGGCAGTTAATTTTTGATTTTCCGCGTCAGCGGCGACACGCCGCGGACATGAGAAAGATGGCAAACGAGAGGGAGAGTCTGTACGCGACGGGACGAGATTCGCCGTGGTCGCAGCCTGTTCAGTTGGTTTAAATGACCAGCCACCGATATTAGTTGCTCAAAAAGTAAATGACAAAACACCCGCTTTATAACCCTCCCCCTTGAATGACGTTTGATGCTTCTGTCGCACTCCCTTCCTCGAGTGGATCGCAGTGATCCCAGTGCGGTCACTTTTCGTTCGGTTGCAGACGACAAGAATGAGAGGATGGATTGTTCATAAGTTTTTTCTTGACCTGTCCATACAAAATCCCGTCAAGTCCCACCGTCGGGACTTTCCAAAAACGCCGGCGCTGAATATGCTTTGCATCACCCTCCTCGTTCGCACTGCTCCCCGTCTACGCTCTCACGCTTCTTTACTTGATACTCCCTGCAGTCACGTCCATTTCCTATTTCTACACAGTGATATTTATTACCATCAACCTCAGTGCCCGATGCCGCCGGCGACCCAGTTGTTCCATTCCGGGTTGCCCTGCTGGGGAAACATTCCTCGTTCCTGCTGCGGGGCCGCCGCTGGCGGAGGTGCCGGTGCCGCTTGGCCCTGTTGCTGCTGCTGCTGCTGACGCCGCCTGGCCTCTTCCTCTCGCCTGTGCTGCTGCTGTCTCTGCTGCCTGTAGTACAGAAGGAGGACGAGGGACAGGGCGAGGAACACGATGATGAGGCTCTCGGCGACACCGTCGTCCTCGATGGGTCCGCCCTCGGGGCCGCCGCCGATGGTGTCGTCGAAAATGTCCTCGTAGTACGGGTCATCGTAGAACAGCTGGTCGTCCTGCAAGAAGTTGGCGATCCACTCGCTAAGGGACCAGTCCTTCTTTGGTTCTGTCATACATGTCAGCGCACCGAAAACCTCGGCAGTATTGTACGGAAAGAGGGACTTACTCGGGTCGTCCTGGATGGAGTGAATGGGCCCGTGGGTGAAGGTGTTCCAGGCGCTCCTCATGCGCAGCTTGAGCAGGCTGAGGGTAACCGGGAGGTAGGCTTCTTGGTTCACCTCCAGGGCCTGGTCGTAGAATCGCTTGGCGAGATGGAAATCCTGCGTCAGGCCGATGCCGTTCTCGTGCATCCAGCCCAAGTTCCAGAGTGCCTGGGCGCTCTGGGAGTAGTCCGAGGCGCCTTGGTAGCACTGGACGGCCTTGTTCACATCGGGCTCGGAGCCGATGCCGTGGAAGTAGTAGTCGCCCATCTTGACCTGCGAATCCACGTTGGACTGCCTCGAGGATCGGGTCCAGTACATGAGGGCGAGCGTCGGGTTTTCGAGCAAGCTGGGCCGGGTCTGTCCGAAACCGAGCCAGTGGGGAAGGGGCAGCCAGTCGGGCAACGGCATGCTGGACTTCAACGGGTCGAGAATGAATGCAACGTTGTTTTGAGCCCGCTCGTAGCCCTGCTCCGAGGCCATGACGTACTCGAGGAAAGCAAGTTCATGATCGCCGTAGTAGTAAGCCTGGTTGGCCTCAGCCCATGAAGAGACGAGGGGCTCGGCCTTCTCGGCAACGTTTTTGTAGTAGCCCAGGGCCATGGAGCAAGTCTTGTCTCGGCCGACGCCGTGGTGGACCATCTCGGCGAGGTAGTAGTGAGCCTCGATCTGACCGTATCTGGCTGCCAACTCAAAGTAGTTGTTGGCGATTCGGACGTCCTCAGCTCCGCCTTGGTCAAGGTAGAGAACGCCCAGCTCAATCTGGGAAGGGGCGTAATCCTGGTCCGCGGCGGCCTTGAAGAGCTCGGTGGCCATCGCAATGTTCTTCGGTATGCCGTAACCGTGCAGCATCATCAAGCCAAGGCCGTGTTGTGACTGGGCATCTCCGTGAGTGATACCCCGCTCGAACCATCGCTTGGCCTGTTCGAAGCTCTGGTCGACTCCATCGCCTCTCAGGTACATTCGGCCGATGAAGCCCGCAGCCTTACTCGCCGTCTTCTCGATGCCCTGCTTGTGGTTCTCGATAATACGTCCGTCCTTTCTCCAGTAGCGCTTAGCCACCGTAAAGAAGTACTTGCGGGCTAGGTCCAGGTCCCGGTCTAGTCCTCTCTGACCATCGTAGTAGATCCTTCCGAGATTGTATGATGCCTTGGCGTCGCCTTTTTGAGACATGAGATCCAGGTATTCGATAACATCGTCGATGGCAGCGTTGGCGTCCGAGTTGGGGCTGGCTATGATAGCGTTCATCCCGGCGCTGGACGCGCTTGCACCTTCACCGTAGACACCGCCGAGCTCATCAGCAATCCGGTACGATTCGACCACCCAGGCCATACCTCCAGGAGGGCCCGATCGATACCACTCCATGGCCTTGTCCGCAACCTTCTTGTAGTACTTGCTTGCGGTCTCGCAGTTCTTAGGCGTTGCAATGCCGCTGTGGTGTCGGTAGCCGACTGCCATCTCTGCGCGCGTGTCCCCCTGAAGTGCGGCGAAAGTGTAGTAGAGCAGCGCCTTGGCCTGATCGGGGGCGACGACGTGGCCAATCCCCGTGGCGTAGTAGAGACCGATCATGTACTGAGCCGTACGGTTTCCGTGGAGTGTGGCGAGGGAGTGGTAGTGGCCGAAGGCGACCTTCAGGTCTCTTGGATGCGACCAGTTGCCGTAGAAGTTCATGTCGGCGAGAAGGGAGAGCGCGTCGGAATTGTTCTGGAGGGCGGACTGCTCTAGGAGCTTGACAGCTTCCAGAAGCGGCCCGCTGACCCTCGCCTCTTGCGCTTGGTTGCTGCCCGGGACAGGGGCGGCTTTGAGGCTAGGCATGACCTTCAAGGCATATCGTAGAGCCGTCCAGACCAGGGTGTAGCGGCGTTCGCGTCTCGGGTAGTATCGTGATGGAAGCTTCTCCAGCTGCTGGTAGGCGAGATCGACCAAGTCGGCTCCTACGTCGGCGTCAGTCCTGTCTGAGGTTGCACCCCACCACACGGCTTATGCTCCTACCAGGTTGTCTGGGAGCCGGCGCATGCTGCTCCGGCACGACGTCCGTCTGGATCTTCGCATATCCTTCTTTGGGTGCCTCGGGGGTGTCGTCGGTCTCGGGGCTGAGGACTTTTTGCGCATCGGAACAGAGCACCGCGGCCGCCTGCAACAGCACTATTCGAATGACATGTCAGCTTCCGCAGGTGCATCCGGGACGCCGGGTACCGCTGGCTGTCTGGGAGACTTACGGACTAGCCAGAGGAAAGAGCGTCTCATCCTGCGATTTTTATGTGCCTAAATCGTTTGCAGAGACCCGCGACATGTTATTCCTTAGAGAACAACTTCGTAAAAGTGGGCGGGTGGTGGTTCGGGTCCGGCGATGGTGTAGATAGTGTAGCTGCGCCGTTCGTTCGAACAGCTGTCCTGGCTCGAAGGTCCACGTAGATGATTTGGGAGCTCCAGGGGACCGGGGGACCGTTGGCCTCTTGTGGCGTGATTGGACACAGTGACAGTTGGACGGATAATGGATTGCATAAGGTGGGGCTTTGCACTAATCGCCCCTCCACTGCGATTTCCTTCACTTGGCCTGCCCCCTACGCGCTTGAGATGAACTGGTTCTCTTCGAAAAAAGCTTGTCTATTTGAGTGATGCAACTGAAGGGTTTTGCATTTGACAGAACGCTGTGAGACACTAGAGTCTTTTTATTTACAGTCAGGTCGCTGTCACTCGTTCAACCTTCACGTTCCCATCCAAAGTCGCCCAGTGAGTGAGACTAACTTTTCTGGTGAGGGGCTCATGCTAACAAAGCCCTGGTAGGCCAGCGGTCTCGAAAATGTACAATCTCACTTGCGCAGACGGATACCACTTCGGTGGCCGAGGAGATGTCTATGTCCTGGATCTTCACCGTCTCAACACTGGTCTAGCTGCAATCTCTTCCGACCAGAAACTCACTCTCTTCAACCCTGCGCGATTGGGACAGGGCCCTGTCAGGTCTCTCCCGACCAGCCACGGCAACTTGACATGTCTCAAGACCTATAACGCGGCCGAGTCTATCGTCTGCACGGCTGGAGAGAACGGACAAGTTTCTGTTTGGGACCTGAGAGAAAGCTCAAAGCCGCAAATTGCCCACTTCGGAGGTAGGACTGTTGCCGAGTGTGGGGTGAAAGTGGTATGCCTCCGTGCAGACTTCACTAACATGCCGTCGTAGCAAGCCAAGCCCCCATTCTCTCCCTTGCCTGTGACTCAAGGAGCAACACAATAGCAATCGGAACAGAACTGCAGAACCACACGGCCTCTGTACTCCTATGGTATGTAAACCGTTTTCGTGGCCCCGGGTGAACAATGGCCGTTGACGCGCAGAAAGGGACGTCAGAGCTGGTCCTACCCAACGGCTGCAATACGACGAGGTCCACAGCGATGATGTGACCGAGCTTCGCTTCCACCCTTCGCAGTCTCATGTCCTCCTCTCGGGATCGACGGATGGCCTGGTCAACGTCTACGACACGCGCATCTCGGACGAGGACGACGTCGTCGTCCAGGCGCTCAACCACGGATCCGTCCACCACGCCTCCTTCATCAGCGACACCGAGGTGTATGTGCTGACGCACGACGAGAAGTTTGCCGTCTACAGCGTCGCCGAAGAGTGCGACACAGGTGCTGCCCTCGTTGACTTTGGCGATGCCAGGGAGACGCTCGGCTGCCAATACGTCGCCAACGTGACGACGAAACTGGACGGCAGCGGTGCCATTGTCGGTGCTGGTTCTCAAGAGTGGGTTGCTCCTCGTGGTCGACTTCCGACAGGAACGCTAACACAGTCTTGTAGTCGTCAGATTTTTGAGTTGGTGCACTTGTCTCGGACAGTCGACGGTAGTTGGGGTTTCGACAGGGCGAACAGCGTCGGCCTGCCTGGCGGCCACGGAGAGGAGCTTGTTCGGTCGTTCTGCTTCTACGATGACGAGCAGGTCGTCTTCACCGCGGGCGAAGATGGTAATGCCAAGGCATGGAGGCCCAGCTAATGGCAGAACAGAGAGAAAAAAAAGTAAGGAATCGACCAAGAAAGAAGACCGTGAACGAAAACTTTCGATTGTGTGCTTTCCACTTGGGTATCATACATTCATCCGGCCAAATCCCTGGAGGCTTCGATACGGCTTAACCATACTTGTCGTGCTTGCCCTTGACCTTCAGCGTCAGAAGCTGCTCGTGGTAGTCACCTTCCCTTCGCGCCCTCTTCAGCCTCCGGACCTCGTCGTCTTCGAGCCTGCGGCCCACGGCCGCCTCTAGCTCCTTGCGGCTGATCTTCTCCCGGGCCTTCTCCTCCTTGCTCGCCTTGATCCGGGGCTTGAATCTCGCCTGCATCCTGATCCGCCACGTTGTGTTGAAGTTGATGGACTCCTCATCGCCCCTGACATCTGACGTTGTGACGTTCGGCTTCGGTGGCTTGATCGTCAAGAAGGTGTCGCGAAGGGTCTGGATTTGGAACGTGCCCGGGGTATCGGCCGTCGCGATGACATTGAAAGACTCTAACGGCGACACGGCTGCAGACGTCGCGGAAAGCACGCCGTTCTTGTCGCATCCAAGGTACCTGCGGGCCCGTTAGCAACGTTTCGTCGACAATCTGGAGCAGCGACACCTACTGTCCGTGATGACCCTTGAATCTGAATTGCTCAGTCCCCGTTATCCTGTTGGCAACCCACACCTGTCGCACGTCGTGCGGCTCGGCGGTGGCCGGATTCGCATCCACGATGTTCTCGATCCCCAGCGTAAAGACCTTGCCATTGGCGTCGCAGGCCAGCGCAGCGGGCGGCTCCGTGGGCAGGACGAACATGACCGGGCCCACGACGTCGCTCACCACGTCGACGGACACCCAGCTGTCATCGTTCTCGGCGTCGTCCTCCGTCGCCGCAGCCGCCGGGCCTGCTCGGGCGACGTCACCGGAGGGCGCATCTCGGTCCTTCGCCTCTGCGTCGGTGCGCTTTCTCTTCTTGGGCTTTTTGTCGCCCTTGAACGATAGGGGCTTGACCATCGCTCCTCGCCGCGTCTTTTCGTTCTGATACGATTCCAGGCTCGATGCGGAGACTCGATGCGGACGGTGAAGGATTGTTTGGCGCGGCTTTAGGCGGTGTCCGACGGTGTCCGGCCCGGTGGTGATGTGTCGCCTTCAAGATAGGTAGGTATAAATTGTCGATAAAGCTCCAATCCGGGGGGCCGTTGAACGTTGGAGAAAGCTTTGATTACGTAAAGAATTTACAGCACCCCTCCCCCACTTCGGACACCTCTACCTTCGGTATTCGGCAGTTGGACTTGTACATGCGGCCGCTCTGATTACTTTCTGTCGCGATTCATTCGTTGAAGAATTTCAGAATCTTTTGATCAATAAGGCAAAATGTCTCCCATCGCGCATCCAGTTACTGTGTCGTTGAAAGATCTCAAGGAGGGTAAGTATCTCTCTGGGTTATCGTAGACTCACTATGGCTTACAAGTGATTTGCACCGTAGGCAACATCCCTTTTGAGACTCTTCAAGAGGCTTTTGGTCCCGAGTCCCTCGGAATTCTGGTTGTTAAGGACGTACCGTCTGAGTTTGCTCACCTCAGACACCAGACTTTGTCTTACGCCTCTTACCTGGGCAACTTGCCTGAAGAAGAATTGGGTACGGAGACAGTGCCATCAGTTCCCGTTCCCTCGCTTACACAGGAGCAGTCAAGCTGGAAAATGTCAAGGCAAAGTACCTGACGGGGTGGTCCCTGGGCAAGGAGACGCTCAAGGACGGCCAAGTCGATACCTTCAAGGGCTCGTACTACGCCAATTGCGCTTTCTACGTCGACGCGACGCTCAACTGCGCCAAGCCCACGCCCGAGTTCAACGAGGACAACTTCCCCGAGTACCTCTCTCCCAACTTGTGGCCCGCGCAGGACGTTCTGCCGGGCTTCAAGCCGAGCCTTGAGAGCCTATGCCGGGTCGTGATCGACACGGCCGTCCTCGTCGCGCGTGCCTGCGACAGGTACGCCGAGGCGGAGATCAAGGGCTACCCCAAGGGCTACCTTGAGCACGTTGTTGGCACGTCCACCACGACCAAGGCCCGTCTCCTTCACTACTACCCGCAGACGCAGGCGGACCTCGACAAGATCGGAGCCAGCGATGACAGCTGGTGCGCCACTCACAAGGGCAAGTCTATCTGATTGAGTCGACAGACAGCGTAGTCGCTAACTCACTCTCCAGACCACGGATGTTTGACGGGCCTGACGTCGGCCATGTTCATTGACGAGAAGGAGACGTCGACGGCCGTGCCCGAGATCACCAACGATACCTCCGCCAGCCTGCCGCCGTTGGCGGAGCTCCCGGCGTCGCCCGACCCGGAAGCGGGTCTGTACATCCACTCGCGCACGGGGGAGACGGTGCAGGTCAAGATCCCGCGGGACTGCATCGCCTTCCAGACGGGCGAGACGCTGGAGCGCATCACGGGCGGCAAGTTCAAGGCGGTGCCGCACTTTGTGAGAGGCGTCAAGGCGTCCGTCAGCGACGGCCGCGTCGCGCGCAACACGCTGGCCGTCTTCACCCAGCCCAACCTCGGCGAGGAGGTGGACATGGAGCAGCACATCAACTTTGGCGAGTTTGCGCGGGGCATCGTGGCCAAGAACACCGTATCTTAGGTATCCTGCGTGATCCGCAAGCAATAGAAAATAATTCGTCCGTCCCGGCCTGTGCCAGCTGGTAACGCGCGTGAGTTGTTAAAGGTAGAAAAAGTCTCAAGTCTGTCTGCAGGCAGAGTCGGAGCCGGCTCACCGACTTACATCAGTGACACTCGGTGGATACCGATAGCAAGGGACGGTCCGGCAGAGCCGAGTACATACTGGTGAATTCCAAATATCTCGCAAGTTTTCCCGCAGTGTGCAACATTGTAAGCCCCAGGAAAGATAGCGCATCTGGACGACTCATTGCGTGATGCTGTGATGCACTGCTCAGTCAGCAAATATTCGCGATCGGTTGCATCATGGTTCGGCAACTCCAGTCTCAGTTCGCAGCAACTGCCAAAGACCGTGAAAGGCATTTACCCCGCCCCCACCAGATCCAATTGGCGGTCCTCCCTTCGTCATCGTTCTCGCTCTCGATTGATGCATGTTGCTTAGAAGCTCCATGAAGCTCCTCTCGCACGCCATTTTAAACCTGAGTCGGCGCCCGGCAGCTTTCCACATCGCACCCTCTTTTGCCTCACGCTTCAAAACCACCGCGCCAGCAAAACATCACCCTCAGCCAGTCCGTCTTTTCCACGCAACACCCATCAAAATGGCCGTCCCGCCCAAGTTCGCCGCCCACAAGCTCACCTTCGCGCCCGCCAAGGCCCAGGCCGACGGCGTGCCTGCGCAGCCGCACACCATCGAGATCTACCTCGACTACGTCTGCCCCTTCTCCGCGAAGCAGTTCAACACCTTCTACAACCAGGTCGTGCCCGCCATCCGCGCCAACCCGGCGTGGGCCTCCAACGTCGAGGTCGTATTCCGCCAGCAGGTCCAGCCCTGGCACCCCTCGAGCACGCTGGTCCACGAGTCCGCGGTGGCCGTGGTCAAGGTGGCGCCCGAGAGGTTCTGGCAGTACAGCGACGCGCTGTTCAAGGCCCAGAAGGAGTACTTCGACGTCAATGTCGTCAACGAGCCGCGCAACGAGACGTACAAGCGCCTCGCCAAGCTCGCGGGCTCCGTGGGCGTCGACGAGAAGAAGGTCTACGACCTCCTCGTCGTCTCGGACAAGCCCGGCGAGGACGGCTCGCTCAACAGTGGCAACGGCGTGACCAACGACTTCAAGGTCCTGATCAAGCTCGCGCGCTTGACGGGCGTGCACGTCAGCCCGACGGTGCTGTTCGACGGGTACCCGAACAACGAGATCAGCTCCAGCTGGACGCTGGATCAGTGGAAGGAGTGGCTGCAGAAGAACGTCGTCTGACTTGATGGTGGTCGGCGACCTTCAACTCGGGAGCACCGGCTCTGAGACCTGGCCAGTGTACCTAGCTAGCTACCTAATTGGGAAACGTCAGTGGTCTATCTGAGCCGAGCCCATGCACGCCGGGCAGGTACACGCTTAAGAAGTCTCGAATAATTATGATAATGAGAAAATGGCTCCTAAAACTATTGCAAACAGCCGGAAAAAGATCATGATCGAATACTTACTGGTGATGTAAAGTGTGAACCGGTCGTGCTTTCACTCAATGGTGACCGGATAATCGAATCGCGTCGCGTAAGCAGGGGTGCAGTGACCACCCGGTCTAGCGCGCTGCGGCATCTCATCTCAACCCTGACTTCACCTCTCTGTCTTTACTCACAGGCCTTCTTTCATTTTCACCCTTACCGCCTCCCCGACCGCGGACAATCGTTCTCGCCATGTTACTCTCACGGATCCTCACACGAGCACCGCCGCCGACCGTCCACATCCTCCCCGGGTTGCGTCCATGCACGCTCCGGCCGCAGCTATTCCGAAAATCTCTGCCGCAGCTCAGTCTAAGACGGACCTTCGCCTCCGCACCCGGCCCCCGGCCGGCTGCCGCATCAAACCTCAAACCCGCCGGCTCCGGGCCCGGCTCTTTAAGTTCCCGGCTCAGCTGTGAGTGGCCTCAACTCCAAATCACGTCTTGCTGCGTGGGAAACTCGCTGACACATTTCGACCCCTCCTGACAGCGCCAGAGCTGCCCGATAAGCTGCTCGTCTACCACGCCGGCACGGGCCGCATAGCCTTCCTGGCCTTCTTGAAGATCACCACCGTCTTCTCGGCAGCCTTCTTCTGCCTCGTGGCGCTGCCCAGTTGGATCCGATCAGGGGAGGATGTGGCTGCTTCGATCGCAAAAGGTAGGCGGGGCATCTTCTCCCTCAACCACTCCTGCGACCATTGGCTGACGCCTCCCACAGCAAGCTGCGGCATATTCCCCCTCGTCTTCGTGGCGTACACCTCCGCCTCCTTCGTGAACTACGTCTACCTCCGCCTGCCCCCCTACGCGCGGCAGTCCCGCGCCGTGCTGGAGCGCTACGTCCGCACCCTCCCCGCCAACGCCCAGCTCGAGATCGGCACCATGGGCCTGGCCGGCCGCCCGCGCGCCGCCCTCACGACGCCGGGGGACCTCCGCCGCGTCCCCGCCGACGCGGGCGTCCTGAAGACGCGCGCCGGCACCGTCAACTTCGAGCGCGACGTCTCGGCCCTGATGGCCAAGCGCAAGTGGCACCAGTACCGCCCCGCCAGCTGCTTCCACCTCCCGGAGCCCGAGCAGGGCAAGAAGCCGAGCAGCAGCAGCAGCCGCGCTCGCAGCCGCGGCGTCAAGGACGGCTGGGTCTGGAACATCGTCTACGAGTCCCTGAGCAAGCGCAAGTAGACGACGGCCTCGGCAAAGGGGGGGGGGGGGGGGGTGTTTGTCTGCGTACTGTACGGGTACCTATGTGTAAGATGGGAACGACCTTGTCCGGCGAGTGGCAAAAGGGGAGTGCAAATAGGGGGGCAATGGGGCCTAGGGGTTGCGTGTATCAAGGAGACGACATCACCAAGCGTCGTGCCGCGGCTGTGCAGACGCGTGTTGGCGCCAAAGCCATATCGGCTTCCTAATTCTTAGGAGAGCGGGAGAGAAACGGCTGTTTCTCCGGTGTATTATTATCAAACAGATGAACCCCTCCCCCAGCGAAGGACAGTACTACTCACACTAGTCAAGTCGCGCCACGATCCAATACGAACAGAAGAGCCATCCCGTCGAGCCTCGGAAGCTATTTTAGTGCCTCGTCGTATCCCTCCTCCCTCCTCTCTTTCTCTTTTTCAGTGAGTTTCAGATGCCCACGTCCGGGGTTCAACCATGACATCGCGGGACTACAAAAGAGCCACCGGCGGCGTCCTGCTCCGCCGAACGACTGCCCCGTAGCAACCAACTGGCCACCTCCCTGGCCAACATGGCTCGCGTACCGCGTGTAAACTGAAGCTGAGCCCCCTTCCGGGCCCCATCGACCAACAGCCGCCGCTGGCGAACGCATGCAACAATGCGTCCTCTCGATGGGTACCAAAGGCGTTGCCTTGTAAAGGCGTCAGGTGGCGACGGAAGGTCGAAGAAAACCTCACACCCGCCACCCCTCTCCATCGTAGGTCGCCCGCCCCTCCCGATTGTCCCTCTTCCGCCGAGAGAAACTCCGTATCATCCCATCTCCCGTGCTACCACGGACGTCGCCCGAAACCAACCGGCACTCCCGGGCCCTCCAACCCGGCAGACCGGAAGAGAAAGAAAAAAAAAAAGACTAATGGTTGGGTTGGAAAGGTGAACAAAAAAGAAAGGATGACGAATCGATGCGCGGGGGTGCGCGAGGTGTGGGGGGCGTGGAATGCGATGCTGCGTTGGAACTTGGAGTTTTCGAAACATCCCGTCGGCCACGCCGAATCGTTGGGAGTCGTTGCGTAGCACGGCCTATTTTTTTTTCTTCTCTATCCCCGTACTCTGTACCACCTCTACTAGAGTAAAGAGGAGGAGGGGTGGGAAAAAAGGAAGCCATCCAACCCCAAAAGGCGGGGAAAGCTGCTTACGTCTCTCCTCCTCTTAAAGATGCGACGACATGCCAGAGATTAGATCCTTGGGGGATCCTTGAGAAAGGATGGTGTAGAGATCCCTCTTCTACGTATCATGTACAGCTACGTACTGCGGTATTACTCTGCGGCGTTACTGGCTTTTCTTATGAGATCCTGACCAATCCTCTCTCTCTCTCTCTCCGCCTCCGGCGTTACGCACTCCCACTCCCGTCTATCGGCGGTACGCAAGTCCGGCCTGACGTTGCAGCGAAGGATGCACCCGGACCCCCCGTCAACCACCACCAAAGAAGCCATGCGCAATCCCAAACTCTAAACTCACCACCACCACCACCACTAACAAACAACACCAACATCCCAAAATACCGGGAAAAGGAACCTCACACACCCTCTGCGCTGATAAAACAAGACACCCATGTCCAGTTGCCCGACGGTCGCTCCAATCCGATCCGATCACCGAACCGCGTTCCGATTGAGAGAGCACCCGCCGAACCTTTTTGGACTCTTCTGGACTGCCCATCATCGCCTCCTGATCAGCGTCGAACAACCCACCTAACACCTAACCCCCCCACTCCCAGGCGGAGGAGGAGGGGAGGCCTAGAACAACTTAAACCCACAGGCGCGAGGTGCTGTTGCAGGTAGACAACAAGGCCAGATACGCCCTATTACCTACGACCCTAAGGGTCTGTCTCCCTGTTAACCCCTCCCAAGGATATATCCGGTAACCCCCAACACCCAAGTATCCGAATAAACCGACATCCGATTCCCGGCTTCCGCGCCGCACCCTCGCGTATCCGCCCAGCCTGCAACGCTGCCCCCCGGCGCCATGCCGACAGGTCGGTCAGCCGTACGGCAATAAGGCCGGTTTCTCCGGCACAACAGAGGATGAACGTCTGCTATTACAGCCTGTAGTGAACAAACGACCCCCCCCCCCCTAAACCCCTCGCGCTCTGCCGTAGCTGCTGTTGGATGGCTCATGTATGACTTCCCCTGCCAACGGATCCCTGCCCAGGAAAGAGAGTTTGCCTTTCGATACAAGCCTGTGCGGAAGTACCTGCGCTGAAGTTGAGACTGTCTGTTCATGCAGACTTCCTTGGTTCGAAAGTGCGCGGCTGAATGAGCCCTGGGCCATGCGAAAACTTCAGATGTCGCGCCGAATGAAGCTGTTGGCTCGGCAGGCTTTGCGACCGCCTTGGGGGCTTCCCGGTAGGATCCCCTGAAATGAGATGTCATCCTCTGAGTGCTGTTGGTTCCGGCCACGGCACTGGACAAACGACACCGTTTGCCCGCCGTTCCTGCTCCGCCACTCGCTGTCGTAATCACGCAGTGCGTTTCTTGAGAGAACAATGTGATCATCAAAAAGGTGGCATCGTGTCCGTATTGTCAGTCCGGTCAACGCGAGTAGAGGCATAGCCTCTCCTATCTCTTTCTCCACATCGTACAGGTACTTTTTCCTCTTTTCGAGCCTCAGTCAGACCTGCCAGTAAACAAAGCAATGAGACCTTCTCGTTCGTAATGCCAACGTGCGCGCTGCCTGTACGCCCAACAAGACCGAACCGCATCGTCGGCTCCATTCTGTAGGGACATGCCAAATAATAATACAGTTCTGTGTGTAGGCCAGAAAACCGCCACCTGGCTTTTCCTTCCATATACCATTCGAGAACGCCTCCTGAAATAGAAGCCCATCTTCAGACTGGAGGCCATGCTTCCCAAAGGGCAAGAATGACGCCGGCGCCCAACATGGATCCTCCCAGTGAGATTCCCTCCTCGTTTCCATCGTAATCGTGTACATATATCTTCGTCGCAAGAATAAACCGTGTATATGGCGAACAAGGACCGTAAGAACCGAATGTCGAAAATATGTACGTGTAAATCGCTGCTACCGGGGAGGCGCGCTGACGTCGGGTTGTACCGAGAGGCTTCCCACGGGTTTCCGAAAGTGTGCTTTTCAAAATCGTCATCGCAAGACCGAATCCGCGCCGCCGGATACTCTGGCTGTCGCCAAAAATGGTAATAGATGTCGTGCAAGATCAATCTCAACACGTTATCGCCGTTTCATCATGGGACCTCCGCCATCATAATCCCAGCCACGCTTCAGACCGCCCTCGTAGACACTCGCCACCGACTCTTGCCACATGGCCGGTGAAACGAACGTCTGCACAGGAGCGGCTGAGTACTGCTGGGACATTTGTTGCGAAGCCACTGGCAGAGTGGCGTTAACTGCCTGTATGTCTTGTAGAGACGGGGCTTCGGGTGCACCTGAAGACGGAGAAACACTAAGTGAATTGGACTGGGGAGGCAGCGTCGAAGGCTGTGGTTGGACCTGAGGCGTACCAAAAGAGGTGTTCCATTGCCTGACACGTTGTTAGTCGTGACTCCTAAGAAGAACTTGCGCGTTGTCCACTTACTCAAAAATACGTGCCGGGTTCCAGCTGGGCGCATCCGCCAACGGCATGGTCTGTGGCATCCCGGGAGCCTGAGACCCTTGGTTCGCCATCATGACGAGCGACTGTATAGCAGGCGAGTCACTCTTGGTATCCACAGGCCCGGCAGAGATTGGAGGTGTGATGGGGTGGCTGGTATAACTGACTTGGGAGTGTTGAAGGTTTTGCGTATCCAACTGGTGGCCCAGAGAGCCAGTACGAGCCATGCCCGGCCTGTAACCCCGAGGAGGACTGGAGTGGTTGGAGGACTGCGGGCTACCATAGGGGAAGCTAGGCTTGAGCACAAAAGGTTTCCTGATGTCAGCAGAAAACGCCTCCCGTACGGCGTCAACTTGTTTCTGGAGATCTGCCATCGGCCACACGGACATGACCTTCTCCAGCACTCGCATGTGCCGTGCGAAATACTCGCGCGCGTCAGTGTTCAAGTCCGGATCTGGTGAGACAACGGCCACCTATCATCACACGTTAGCTTATGATACGAACAGGGCGGAACAGCGCAACGTACCAGGTGAAGGACAATGCAGCACAGCCCGCAGTAGACAGTAAAACTGAACCCACGGAGCATGCACTGCAGGCCAGAGAACCCAAAGTTGGCCAAGACGGCCTCCTGGAGTCTACAGAGAGCCTTGGCCGCGGAGTAGCAGATCATCATGTGTTGCTTCCACTGCCCGTCAATGGCGTTGGGATCCAGGAAGTTGAGCTGCGGCCGGTGAAGCAGGATCAAGGTGAGGTAGTAATAAGAGTGCAGATTTCCGATGTAGGGCGAGGAGAGCCAGGGAGGAGAGCCGTCCGGGGGGAAGGTCACAGACAAATCCGCAGGCAGGTCGTTCAGCCAGGCGTTGAGGGCTGGGTTGAGCTGGACGAACTCGGGGTCGACACCCCAATCCTTGGTCTTCTTCTTCTTGAGGTGGCCGTACGCCGTGTTCATCCGGCTGACATTGCGAACAATGCGTGCGAAGTAGGTGAAGTTCCGGGTGATGTGGTATTCGGAGTCGTCGCCACCCGGGATAGGACGCGGAACGCTAAAATCGATCGAGTCCAAGTCAACAGCAAGATCGGTTCGGCCTGCAGAAGTCAGCAATACGTCCAGGCCTCTCTTTGGTGGTTCGCGCCAACCTTGAGGGGAGCCAATCATAGTTTCGCCCACGAAGATCGACTGCCAAATTCTGCTCTTCATCTGGCATTCCGTCGGAGAAGAACCGCAAGGTCGGCCTGCTTGATGATCCGAGTAATGCTCGTCTAGGCCAAGATCCTTGCCCATCTGCACACATTGGACGATTGTCATCCAAGATCTGTAATAGTAGCCGCGCTTCGGGGCTGCCTCCCTGGCCTTGAGGATGAGCAACAGAGCCTGGAGAGTGCTGAGTCTCGGGACATCCATGAAAGAGTCCGCGTGTTCTGGGCCATGTCAGTAAGCGAGTAGCAACGGCCTGATCTGGGAATCATCATACTGGATGCTAGGGCAAGCCATTGTTGTCCCTGGGCCGGGTCGTCGGCCAGCCTTCCACCAATCGCAAAGATGGCCTCCAGGATAAGGGGCGACATGGCTTGCCTGTTGGTGTTCCACTGGTTGTAGAACAAAGGCTTGCTAATGACTGGGACGTAGGGGTGCACATGACTGAAAAACAGATCGAAGTAGTGCATGGCAGTATCGTCGTCCGGCATCAGTTCGGGCGGAATGCGGATCTTGAGACCAGGTCCAGTAGGGATGGGCGGGAGAGAGTCCTTGTACTCGTCAGCATCCTCCACGGCGGGCTCCTCCTCGTGGCGGAATGAAGCCTTGTTCCTCAGGTAAGGAGCTGGACGTCTGTTAGTTATTTTGATCCTCATGGACTCCTGCGGATGTTTCCCTACCTGTGCCAGCTTCGTTCACCTTCAAAGAACCGAGGAGGTCAGCGAGGTCCGCCTGCTGGTAGGAACCGTCCTGGGAGTAGGTGTCAGGAGGAGAGTCGGCTCGCGAGCTCTGCTGAAGAGGCGGTGTGGGGAACACGTTCTGTCCCGCGTAGGACTGGTCCATCATGCCGACGGAAGGCGCGACGGTGGTATAGTGAATGTTGTGCTGGCTAGACGACTGATCAGAGTACGGCACGGGCGGGAAGACGCCGTGATCTGAGTATGCGCCCTGGGGGGCATAGATGGAAGGGTTAGGCTTTTGGCCTCCAGGCATCATCGGTTGTTGCTGCATGGGAGCTTGCTGGCGGAAGCTTTCTTGAAGCTGAGAGGACGCGGCGGCAAAGTCGCCCCCCTGGGGCTCATAAGCCGTGTCGGGCGAAGTCCCATCATACTGGCCATTGGGACGAACGCAATGGAGCTTGAGTCTGATGCAGGCAGAGCATGGCCAGGTGTTCGTCGTGGCCGCATCGCACTTGATCTTTCGTCTTCTGCACCCCTCACAAGCCCTCATAACTAGGATCTCATCAGTCTCCAAACAAGCTTACACGGGCCAAACTGCGCAAGCAGGTGAGCATACCCTTCAGTCGTTTATGGCGGTTGTGTTCATCAACAAAAACATAGTCTACAGAAACGGAGGTCTGGTTAGACGAGAAAGCCCTCAGGCAGATTCTAGGCGGAGGCGGTGGAGGTGGAGGTGGGCGGCGCACTCTTCTGGGTTTCCCTCTGGGGGTATTGCTGGGGCGCGAAGGAGAAGCTGCCCATCTGGGAGCTCTGAGGCAGAATGCGCCTCACCGAAGGATCGTTGGACATCTCGAGATCGGGTCGCAACAAGTCGGAGTGGTATGGATGCGGTGAGCTAAGATCGAGGGCGTGGCCTCGGACGAAGAAGAGCGGAGACAAAGAGGCGGTTACATCCAAGTCCGGCGTTGTAAGGCAGTCCAAGTTCAGTCCAGTCCAGTCTGGAGAACCGACAGTATCGACCTGTGAGGGCGCACCAACGGCGACACTCTCTCACGCTCGGTCTCGGGAAACGTCGGTCACTGTACTGTCTCGAAGTCGTCGGCGACAAGACAGGAGGGCGCTGTCAAAGTCGAAAGAGTTGCGGAGAGGAAGAAGATGTCCGGAAAAGAAAGCACCAGAGGGGAGTTGTGTCTCGAATTTCTGTCTGGAGCGCGCAGGCAGGGAATTGTCCGGATTGGTGGGCAAAGGTGAGGGGGGGTACGCGGGCGAAGGTCAAGCCTTATTATGAATGGACGACAGGTCCCAGTGTGAGGCGTGAAGCGTTGACGTGGGTAGTCCTTGACGGGGAGGGCGACCGGGGTGAGGAACAAGATCTGGGCTTGGGTATCCGTACAGAGGGGTACATACAGGCAAGCAGGGAGGCAGGGCAGGGCAGGGTCATATCACTGCGCTGCGCTGCTGTGCTGCCAGGGCCCCAGGGGGAGGGGAGGAGGGAGGGGGGGTCTAGTGTAGGTACTATGTATCCGTAGCAGAGACCGAATGCTCGATGATGGGTGCGACAAGGAGCCGATGAGGAGCCAGGACCCAGACCAGGACAGCCTAGGCAAGCAAGGTATAGGCTGGACAGTGCTTTTTAGTGGGTGGGGAGAAGGAGAGGAGCGAGCCTAGAGGGGATGGACGGGAGGAGATGGGGGGGAGGAAGCAAAAGAACGGAAAGCAGAAAGATGAAGGAACAGTGTGCAAGGTAGGTAGGTTGCAGGAGCCGTACAGGGGAGAATCGACGAAGTACCACCACCCAGACCGAGTTGCTACCTTTCCTTACTTTTTATGCGTACCTACTATGTACTATGTAGGTAGACAGGTACTATATATGTAGGTATTAGAGCAAGTCGCGCCCCGGGTAGGTAGGTAGAAAGGTAAGGAGGTACGGATAGACGAGAAGTGCGTATGTAAGGCAGGTCCAAGTATCCGTAGCGTACCTCAGGTCATGGTATTTGTAGCGTCCAGCCGTTGTAGTAGGGTGATGGAGATGGGTACGGACTACGGATACGCTGGAGAGAGACGTGTGGAGTGTGTGCCTTAATGAAGAGAAGTGTGGGCGGGTGTGGGCAAAGGGTGGGAGGTCGCGCGATGCGGCGACCGTAACAAGCACCCGACCACCGGCACCAGCACGCACGGCAAGGCCAGGTAGGTACGGTTTTGTTTGGTTGCTCCCGTCCCCAGTCTCTTCCTCGACGTATTGGAGGCTGGAGGTGTTGTTGGAGGTTGGAGCAGCAGCCCAGTCAGTATTGATTATCCGGACTTACTAGGTAGGCAGGTAGAACGGTAATAAAGCCACAGGCCAGCGCACGCGTTTCCTTTATGCGCAGCGCAGAATCACCACCACACCCAAGGGAGGCTAATCAGGCCTGCCGCAAGCCGAATCTGGCAGAGAGATGAAGGGCCGGCCGGGGTGCGCAGACTCTCGAGTCTCAGCCGACTGGCGAGCGTCCGTCCAATACTCATCTGCCGGGCCGTGCTATTGTATGTCGTCGCGGCCGAGGATGATGGCCTGGGCGAATGAAAGGGGTGTCTGATAGTACCTAGCTCCGGAGACGACGAGAGAACGGGTAAAAAGAGAGTAACAGAGAAGAGGCGAGACGAGACGAGCACACGGGTCATTCAGTCGACACACGGACAGCAGAAGCACAAGAGATGGGCGCCGGGTCTCCTGTTTCTTTTCTTGGGTCGGACGGGGAAGACGGGGGCGAGGTTTCGATGTCAGACAAGGAAGGACACTGTAGACACACAGAATCGAACGGTCGAGTCAAAAACGAAAAAACCGCCTCCCATCGAATTTTTACACGAGGTACAAGTATACGTCGGATATCCGTGGCTGACGTAGCGTAGCCACTTGAGGCGAGGTAGGTAATGCCATTCACCTATTGAAGTCTACGAGTCCCCCACCGTCATCGCCTCTCCATACCTAGGTACTACACCAATACTATAGTACTATGTATGTACCCAACACCTGCCGTCCGTGGGTGAGGTGAGGTAAGATAAAGCAAGGTACGGTAACACGCACATGGCGCACGCATCACACATCCCGACGAGCACGCGGCACCCGACGCCTGCCCTGGATTGGGGGATGACAGTAGGGCAAGGCTAAAAAAGACTTGACTGACAGACAGTTTCTAGTGGAGGTACGGTACGTCCTCGCATAGCCCGGTACAACAAGTTAGGTACCTTACTCCGCATACCGCAGCACCTACGTTACCATACATAGTGGTAGTAACCTATCTGCCTATGGCGTATCTCAAGTACCCAGCCATGACCTGGCTACGCCGTCCATCCTGGTAGCACCAACCTCACGGCACTCGGTCTTCCATCAGTCTCCTCTCTCGCTCAATGGCAAATGGCAATGGCATTGAACAGATGGGCACTGGCCACAGCGGCGAATCCGTCCGCTCCCACCTTCCCACGTTCCCACCCACCAGGTCCCCACCCCCCACGACACCGTCAGCGTTGGTGACGAGAAACGCCGAGTCAGAATCCGGGTCTGCTGATGTGGACGATTGAGTACGCCGCCGCCTGTTGCTATGTACAGACGGGAGGTGTCGGGAATAGAGAGACAGAAGGCAAAACTTGACTGTGCCAATCCCGAATTCGTGGCCGGTGCGCTACTCTAAGCCCAGGACAGGCTTATTAATGGCCTATACCGACCTGCTCCAGCTGTCTGGGTAGGTACCTATTCATACATGGATTTTTACACACAAGTACTCAGCCTTTCAAGCACTGTACGGTTCGGGCTGAGTCTGGAGACGACGAGACTCGTCGTCATGTTTGCGCAGGGCACTGTCACGAATACAGTGACGCCCCACAACGCCCAAATACTGTGCGCAAGAGCTGGAAGCTCAGGCAGTCTGGACAGTAGAGGCACCTCACTACACATTACATTGTGTACTCTTAGAGAAGAGCAATGCTGCAAGATTAGCCGCAACATACATGGGGAACGAAGCAAAAAAAGTTTGATAGGAAATGGAAGGGGACACATATTATACTAAAGTTGACAAGGGAGACAATAACAAGGGGAAGGGAAAGGCGCAGATTCGCCAGCACCCCATGGCATCATCACAATAAGTGGCCACGCTCATTTGATATCGATATCGATTTCCGGGCCATGTCTTCTGGTAAGCCGAGGTATCGCCAAGCAAGGCAGGTTGCCTGGGCTATGAGGCTTCTCTTGGTCCCGGCCCAAAACCATCTCGTCGTCAACGAGCAAGATTCATGGTAATATCAGGAGGGGAAGACGGGAGGACTAGTCTACTTAGCTACTAAGCAACCACATCGACAACGTCAAGACGATCCGCATCTTCTCCAGCACTAGGCGCTAGCGTATTGAGTGCTGCGTGACGAATTAAACCAGGCAGGCGGGTTGTCGTTGTTGGACAAGGTATCAGCGTGCCCGTACACGTCGTACCCGTACTCCGTCCTCTTCTTGCCCTGCCCAGTAGGGCGAGTCCACTCACAACTCTGGCTTCTTCATTCAACCTGCATAGTGTAGTAGCGCTCGCCTTGGGGGCCCTGGGGATTGGGCATTGCATATTTGGGGGTCTCGTCTACGCTACACCCGTGCTGCCCTGCCCTGGGTCCGGTGAGGGGCCCGTGGAGGCTGCTGGTCCTGGAACTCCTGGAACCGGTGCAGTACCTATTATACGATGAGGAGGAGAAGAGAGAGAGGATACGGAGGTGGTACATTACAGTAACGTACAGGCTACAAAACGTGAGGCCTGCCGGTCCGCACGTCCAACAACAAGCAAGTGTGTTGAGCTCGAATTGCTTCGAGAATCAGTTTCCACAGTCCCCATCCGGCCTTGACGGGGAGGTGGAAGGTGGAGGAGCTGGAGGGTCCGAAAGCAGAAGCTCTGCTCAGATATCCGCCCTGTAGGCCCCAGGGCGTCCTTGGCCAGGGCTCAAACAGTGCTTCAAGCTACTTGTTTGATGTGACTGTACGCATGATGCTGATAGCAGAGCAGTGACACACAGGCAGACCGCCTCCCGAGTCGCAGGCAGGTCAGGTGTATAGTAGACGGCTGAAAAGGCCCCGTTAGCACCAGTATCTGGAGACAAGGCAGAAAAGTAGGTACCGCACTCAACACTACCCACCTGTCTTTGTTGGGACCAGGGACGAGCTTGTCTTCACGGCAGGTCCATCCCACGGTACTGGCGAACGGGACAAGATGAGATGGCTGTTCAAGAGTCTCCAGCGGTCAGACGAAGTAGTCTTCTGAGGCTTCTAGCCTGCGAGCTTGCAACATGGCCGGCGCCGCTCGACCTAGGCTTAGCAACGTGTACGGCAGTGGCTTCGCTGCCATCAGCTCTGTACTCAGTACTGTAGGTAACAGACCGCCTAGTAAGGTTGCTCCGGTCAAGACTGCGGGGGTCGGGTCGGCAACGGCAAGAGTGCTGAGGTGATGGCAGTGTAGTATTTACCGAGTTGAGGCAACCTGCAAGTTAGGGCTCACGCTACGGCATCTGCCGCAGCATCGCGGTAAGGTACCGCGGTCTTCCAGAGTCCAACCACATGGAGTCCAGTCGAGACGACCCACTCCCCGCTTACCTTATCATTACAGGTTCACTCGTAACTGCCCTAGTCCGTCCTCCACCAACTAGTGCCGTCCACACATCACTTGCAAGCCAGCAGATTGGCAGGCTGCACTTCCTGGTCCTGCGCTAGTGGACGAAAGGGACTATGGATTCGTACCTTAGCCCTTGACCATCTGGGTCCTCTAGTCCTTCGCTCTTAGTGCCTGCTAGGTGGCCCTGGTCCTGGTCCTGGTCCTGGCACCTGTGCTGCTTCTGGGCAACCTCGCAGAGAAGGGAGAGGAGGGTCGAATCTTTCTGCCACCAGCAGTAGCTACTAGCACCTACTACCATGGTAGTTTGTAACGGCGGTGGAAGTTTATACCTGCGGTACGGATACGGAGTACCGAGAACAGGGTTTGATGTCTTCGGAATACGTGAATACCTATCTCGTACCACGTATTATTAAGGCCTTCGAGCTTTCCAGGTTCCAACCACCTACCTGGTAGTATAGCGTGCCTGCCTACCTAGGTAGGTACGGATACTTATGTAATTTTCGTCGCTAGCTCGGTGAGCTGAGGCAAGGCAGTTGGGCAGGTACCTGCCCCAAGTGCCTCGGGCTTATGTACTTGGACCTGCCTCTGATGTGATAACGCACCTCGCCCTCACCTGCTCCGTACCTCATGCAGTGCCGCTCCCCTCACCTAGGTACAAACCAACAAGCCAAAGCCAAAGTGTGCACATCCTGGCATCCTCCTAATACCCGCGCTGCTGCTCGACTATGTCGCTCTTCAAGTCCGCACCTCGAGCGATCCATCCTATCTCAAGGCCAAACCAAGCGCGAGGTAACGTATGTATGTACCGATCGATACCTGGACTATTATCCATCGGTCATGTCCATGGGTCATGGTTATGGGCCTTGGCCGAACCTGCCGTGGCTCCTCCGACTAACTACATCGCAGGCTTACTACGTGCATACTCCCATACACCTCCTCAACTCCTCAGAGTCGGACATTTGCATCCCTTACCGTCTCTGTCTGCCCTGGCAGGACAAGTCCACCAGGCCCACCTCCCACTCTCACTCTCACTTGCAAGTTGGGGCCCTGCAGCCTGCTTGCTCCAGGTCTCAAGGGGCTTCTTTCTTCGTTCAGGGCCAAGCAGCTTCCCCCACCGTATTGTGGATGCCTCTCTCATGGGAATTGGAGCTGGACCAAGTCCAAGATGGTGTGCTAGGATTCTGTTCTGGAAGCCCAGGCAGGGTCTGTCATGGCCCATGGGCTACTCGTCCTTGGACTCCTCACTTGCGGACACACTACCATAGTACGCGCTCGTACACCAGTGTAGTCCCTCGGCCTCCTCGCCTCGCTATCGCCATCGCCATCGTGGTATAGAAGGTCCTGTCCCGTTAGCGGCTTGTCCATTTCCGCGCTCTCTCTCGGGAGACTACGGACGGCATCTCTCGACACAAAGTACCGCTCATTGGGAACCGTGGCTTCTTGGCATCATCATTCGCAGGGTACCTACCTAGCTTCCAAGTGTACATATGACCCTTGAGCTAAGGTAAGGTAAGCACCACACCAACAACCCGCCCGCCTGCCTACCTGCCTACCTTACTTACCTACCTCATGCAGCTTCGTGCAGCTTCTGCCCTCCTCCGCCCTCGCTCACCCTTGACGCCGCGCCCGCTCCAACCGGCGAAGCTGGAAGCCCATGATATCGGCATGAATCTATCGGCCATGTCCTGGTTTGCGGACATTGCCGTTGATCAACATAATCGACGATCAAGCTGCGTGTCGTTGGCCGCTCGGGAGTTTGCGCCCCGAAGCCTGGCGTTCAAGTCGGATTGCGAGGAACGTGCGCACAGTAGTTGGCGGCGCATGGGGACTTTGGTTCCTGGATCCCGCACCACCACCACCACCACCACCACAGAACACCAGCCATCCCGCCGTGCCACCTCGCCGAACCTCTCTTGTGGCCTTCGATGAAGCTTCTGGTCTCGTCACCGTCCAAACGCACTGACGACACTAGTGCAACTGACGCTGAGCCAAGCTGTTCCTTGAGGCCTGGACTGCAACGTCTGCCCATAGTGTCACCGGCCTCCTCATCAACATGCCTTTTTGGGCGCCCCGGTGCCGCACGAGGTGCCTCCTTCTCCGATAATCCTCTACCCTTGTTTCTACTCCGCACTCCGTCCGTCTGATGTCTGCTGGCGAGTGTGCTTTGTGGAACCATGCCATCGACTGGTCGGAAAAAAATCCTAGCTACTCCGCTGGGCTCCTAAGTCTCCTTCCCCGTGAACCTATTCGGCATTACACCCCATGTCATCGTCCGCACTCTAGCTCCTTTATAAAGGAACTTAGTATTATTAATTAGTGTTTATTAATACGGGATTCCTATGGTTATTACCCCCCTACCCCCTCCTCTACCCTCCTACTCCCCCCTTTCTTCTTTTTAGTACTCCTTTATTCCTTTTTTAAATACCTTCTTAACTTTATTAAAGTAGTTATAATATCTTTTAACCTACTCTATTATTACTTTATCCTTTAAGTAAATATCTCCCTTTTAAAACTACTAATTAATCTTTTTAAACTACTTAATAAACTTTTATAAAATAGTAATATTATTACTACTACCCCCTAGTCTACTATAGTAGTAAAGGAGTAGTAAAAAGGTTACTACTTAGTATAAAAGTATATAATAAACTATAAACTTCTTAGTCTTTAGGTTTTAGTAATACTATTTTAGCTTTAATTAGTTAATATACTAATTAATAATAGTAACGTTTTTATTAATTATTTTAGTTAATTAGTAGTCTATAGTATATATAGCTACTATATTAATATACTTAGTATAGTTAAGTATAGTAGTTTTAAAGATTTAAGTAATATAGTAATAAAAAGAGGAAATTTAGTAAGTTATAAGGCCCTATTAACTTGTTTTTTATCCTTATTTTATAAGTTATTAGTAAGGTTTTTAACCTACTAGCTAGCTTTAAGGGTATTTATATACTTTTTTTTAGTTTTTATAAATATATAGTAGTATATAGTAGATACTAATAATATAGCTGGAATTAAGTTGAAATGTGCGTTTTTGCCTTTACTGATGATGGTGTTGAGAAGGAAAAAAAACAAAAAAATTAGTAACAGGTCCGCACTCCGGGATGGGCTGGATATTACGATATTTCACACCATCAAACCAGGTAGATCTTTGGACACCATCAGAGGATCCGAAATCAGAGCAATAACCTACAAAGCTTAATATCGGACATCTCACCTACAGTGGGGGCTAAGGTTTTCTATTCATGATGACGGAGCCCCGTGAGGTCCATCAGTTCACTTCACCAAACTAATTCAAGAGGAAAGATCGCCGAAGCTGGGGTCTCCAAGTGCAAAGGCAGGAACACATAACCTACACTGCCTTTGAATCGGCTCGTCTGGCTACCACCCGAGTCGTCTACAGCATGTCCCTGGGGCAGGAGGAAATGGTATGATGAGGAACGTATCTTCCGTGACACTGGTCAACATCTCGGTGGGGATCGCGGGGTCTGGTCAATCTCGACCGCATCCTGCGCCACGCAGAGCTTCCAGTGCGGATCCAAGAGTGGTAGCTTTCGTTGTCCTGCTCGACGCCCTGTCCCTGCTGGCTCGGTAGGCTGGACTGAGAGCCAACGACGCGTCGCCGGTGGTGAAGATTCTCTTCGTGGTGTGGCTTCTCTAGCGCTCGACGAGTGCCACCGACAATGCCAGAGAACCATAGAGCCAGGGGTCCTCATCGGTATCCCACAGCGGCAAGCTCTTCGACACCCCCTAGTGTACTCTTGAGAAGGCTGCTGCCAGGTTCCAACTACTACACTACTTGACTACCTACACTAGCACACTATCACCCAGCAAGTGGAATGGCAGAAATCGCGCCTTTTACCGACCAACCGAAATGGACAAGATGCACGGTGTGCAGGGAAGCAGCAGATAAAATGGGGTGAGTAAAGCGGTAGTGTCATCATTCACATGCTAAAGACTAGCGGTGGCCATAATGGGAATAGAGGATGGAACCTGCCGAGGAACCCCTCAACCCCTAGTCTCTCTTTGTCTTGGCCTGCTGTGCCGTCGAGCTACCCTGTTGATGCGGTCTCGTGCTGTAGCACATTGCAATCCAGCCCATTCCCAAGAAATCAGCCTCGACATGAAAGGAGCCAGCTCCTGGTCCAGCATACCGGGAATCATTGGATGTTTTCGTTCCTCGAGCAGTTTCGCAGAACGATCAAAGGGGAACAGCTATCCGTACAACTGGAGCAATGGTGGTTTCAGGCTGCATAGCTGGCTCGCCCTGCATCCTGGGGCTGTGTGGCTCGGATCCGAAGGCGTGCGAATGAACCACGCGCCTAGCGCTGGGAGCTAGCATCTGTCACACGCTCGGTTGTTCCCTTTGGCACAACTGGTTCCTGGAAATCGTTCGTTCCAGGGGGGACCTCCTTCTCTTCGCCCCCAAGATCTCGGGCACACTGTTGAGCGTGGCTGGACGACAGGGGGGTTCCTCGGCTTGTGGGTAATGATTTGGGGCCACGAGGGGTGTGGCCTGAGTCTTGACGGTCCGAATTGGCCAGTCCACTCTGGTGCTCCTGATCCATGTCCGTCAGATTGCGTTGATGGTTTTTCGTGACTCGCATAGGGCATTTGCCGATGATTAGGCGATCCGACCATGCGAGAAGCCGACGAACGAAATGGGCCACTTGTATCCGTGTCGGCTTCTTCGTTGCAGTCGAAAACGTGGCCGCAACGGGAGATGAGACTGTCCACTCGGGGAAAGGGCTGCTGGGATGGTACGGAGCGTCGGAGGTGAGGCCTGGCGACTCGGCCGAAAACAAGGGACGCGGGCTGCTGGGAAGGCCCAGTCCCGTCCGCCCGCCCGCCCGCTCCGGGGGAAATCTTTAAAACATTGGGCAGCAAACCAAGACGCAGCAGTGCCGTTGCTTCGAAGAGCCGCTTAGCCTGTTCCAGCCACTGGTGTCCGACGCGGCTGCAGCAAGGACTTCGGTACCTGTCGCGCAGCACACGCCGACCAATTCGCCAGTACACTACGGATACGGATACAACGAACGAAGGGCCGCAGCGTTCGTGGCATGCGCCAAAGGGGGGGTTCGACGCAGCCGGTGTGCTGAAGAAGGCAGCAAGGCTTCGAAGAAGCTTCCTCCCGCCGGCAAGGATGGTGACACGATAAGCTCACCCTCATCTTTAGTCCGTCTACTCCCACGGGCTTCGTTCAAGCTTCGAGAAGGGCGGTAGAAGACGGACGAACGAGCTAATCCTACGTTTTGGCGGGTGCCAAATCTCCCGGCCCCCCGTCAATAAATTCCATCGTTCGGACGACCAGCGCCGCCATCGGACATGACGTGGCCATGATACGAGATCGGGGCCTGTGAGATTGGCGGCAGAGTGTCTCACGAATGCAATAGGTTGGCCTCGGAGACTTCGGGTTCATTAGAGCCATCTGCGAGAAGGGGACCGGGGGAGAAGCTCGAGAGAAGCCTTGGGATGAGGTTACGACGGGGAAACCAAAGACTCAAGTTCTATCGACTTGGCCTGGAAAAGGTAATTAAACTTTGAATACGGCAAGGTACTGCTCCTTGCCAGCGCACTGCTGCTCGCTTTTCTCCATCGCAGGGTCCTGTCAGCCTTACACTACTGCTACCACGAAAAGACCAGGCGCCTTGAGATGATCTTGGGTCCCAAGAAAGTATCCGTCCGGAGGTATGGTAACATGGGGGCGAAATAGCGGCGCCGGGGGAGAAAGGAGAGCGGTCGTCATTTCGTATCCATCAACGGGATGGATCATGGATGGACGGTTCTTGGATGGCACCTCACGGCCTGCAAGTACGCGAAAGACAACCTAGGCGCAAGGCGCACAGATAGCCCGCAAAACACCACAGGGGGGGCCCATTACGAAGAGGGTCGATGCCATGGGGAGGAAATGGGCATCGTTCGACACTCCTTACCGCCATGATGTCCAAGAGGTTATTTTAGATTTATTGGAAGATCATCGAGAATCCTTTTTGGTGGACCGCTGACGACACGGGGACGAAGGCCCCCCACAGCCACTGTCCGACTCCGGCAAGTGAGGGGCAATATTCCACAGCGTGCTATCACCGTAAAATTAGCGATTCATGCGTTGAAGCCAGCCTGGACTGCGATAGCGCCCCCATCGCTTATCTAATCCTCGCCCGTTGGCGGGGGCGCCTGGGGCATCCATCCAAAAATATTGATCCCCTCACAGGAGGTCATTTCTTTCCCATCCACAAGCCATCCACAAGCCCATCGCCAACCAAGAAAAGCCCACTCTCAGAGTGACCGGGGAAGACCAAAAAAGACCAACATTGCGAACCGCCAGAGACGTCTTTCGTCAAACGTCATCTCCTGGCCTGCTCCCGCATCTACCGAGCGAGCAGGGGATTTTCGAACAGAAGGAGAAGGAAGAGGAAGAAAGAAGGCCAATCTCAGAGATCGAGCGGAGAACCGAGCTGGGGGCCGTTGATTACGCTTGCTAGGGTCGCAAAGAACACAACGCTTGATTGATCCTTCCGCTGCTTTCTTCTGTTTGCATCCTGGACGACATGGACAAAGATCTCGACAACGCGAACCCGACCATCCTGAGCGCGGCCCAGCTGCCGACGCGCCAGACCAAGCGGGTGGCGCCTAGGAAGGGCCCAGACGCCAAGTACAACGACATTATCCTCGCCAAACCGGCGTATCTGTCACGGCCCTTCTGCGACGACGACTCATTGTGGCCTGACAGGGACATCGTCGATGACGACTTTGCCGAAGAGCCCATCGACGAACAGGAGATTTACGGTAAGAGAGGCCTCCCTGATTCGTCTTGTGTCTTCCTTTCATGTCATTATCAATTTCCTTGTGTCGACAGCTGGAACGGCTCCTCATGCCGCATCCTGCAGATGTGGTCACCGAGTGGTCGGGGGAAGGCATGTGATGCCATTCTCCTCAGACATTAGAGGGTGCTCACCTGCTCTCATCCTCCCATGAGACCATGTCTTCCCCATCATGTCGGTCGACGCATGATTGCATTGACCTATGCTGGGCGATACGCCAGCTGTGCATACGTTGATTCTCCTTACTTGTCGCTCGCCTCTTGTCGCGAGTCGAGGACGGCCACTTGTCGGCTTAACACCGAATCGCCGCTTGTCCCCTGCCAAAGTCCAGAGACCCTGGGAGGATCACACAGCTGACGTTTCACAGACCTGATATCTACCATTTCTGACCCGGAGCACCCCCTCTCCCTGGGACAGCTGGCCGTCGTCAACCTGCCCGACATCCATATCAACCCACCTCCCTCGTCGGGGCATTCGGACCCCAATGCGCTGGTCCAGGTATTGGTCGACTTGACGCCCACCGTCTCGCACTGCTCTCTTGCCACCGTGCTTGGCTTGGGCGTGAGGGTCCGCCTCGAGCAAGCGCTCCCACCCAATTATCGTGTGGACGTCAGGGTCAAGGAGAACGCGCACGCCCAGGACGACCAGGTGAACAAGCAGCTTAGCGACAAGGAGCGCGTTGCTGCCGCCCTGGAGAACGACACCCTGAGGGGCGTTCTGGACAAGATGCTCGAAACCTGTGTATGATCAGTAAATCAATCACAGTTACCATGTTCAGTCTCGCCCGCTTCACGCACGTCACCGTTTGTCCTGTTCGGATATCCTCCGAATGCGCAACCCGCAAACCGGCGGAAATCTCCTGCCGTGCGGAAATAGGCAGGCGGCCGACTTTAAAATAAGTGATCGGCAAACTGTACCTTTCGCGACCAAGGCATCGTCATCTTGGCAGAAAGAGCACGCCGATTTTATTTCCCTGCCATGGCAAATGGACGACTCGCCCCAGCCTACCAAGACCTTTGTGAGAATAGATCGACAGGTACCACTACCCAACGGTGGGCGGAAGAGGGGTCTTGCGCAGCCGGATATCGTATCCGCGAAGACCTCCACCCTAGGAAGTCGGAACAGGGTCTCGGCGGGACCGGCCAACGGTTCATGACTCTTGCAACCCACGGCGGAAACCGTGTAGGGCTGTGCGGGCGGCTCGAGAGGCGCTCCCGCCTCTTCGTTCTTGACAGAAGTGCTCGGACTTCTGGAGCGGGCCACGACCAAGCCGTGCACCAACTGGTGCTACGTACTACATGACACGCGGCGGCAGCGGCAGATGTTTTGTCAGGTACCGGTCACGAAGTAATCATGAGTAGTATTGTAGTAGAACGAAACAACGTCGACCAATATCTCTGCACAGCGTGCCTCCCCGGCCAAGCTTTGTATAATATTGATACCACGCTATAGACCTGCCACCTCACTAGCATAGACCATCTGCGCTACTGCCGACATGCCCCCCACCCCCATTTCAGGGTTGCCTGCCATGGAACAGGACAGGCTCATCCCGCAACTCGCTCTCTTGCAATCCGTCGATGTCAGGGGAATCGCCAAAACCGTTCAACGACATTTTGATCTGCAAAAAGTTTAGAGGCACCGCCCGGGGGCGACAGAGCATCCTGTCCAACTCCGCCTGAAGCAAAAACTTGGCTGGCGTTACATTGTGGCGCTGAAAACCGCCCCTCCATCTTCTGTTGTCCCCTTCTTTACCTTCCAATCACCGCACCTGGCAAGGACAATATTTCAGGTGTGGAAGGTGAAGAAACTGGAAACGACCAGGGCGGAGGAGAATCAGGCTCATCAAGCTGTGTGTGTTACTTCCAAGAACTGACTCCGTGTTGCATTTCTGCAGCGAGAACTCCCGCAGGCCGGCCGCACGATTTCCTCGAGGCTGGCTGGTGTTATCTTCGCCCCCCTCCCCCCTCCCTCGTGAAGAAAACGCAAAGCCGTACGAAAGCGCACACACTATGTGCACAGGAGAGGAGGCCGTCGCCGCCACTTCGGTGATTGCCTCGGCGAGCGACGGCGCGGAGTAACACACCCAGTGTGAAGGGGCGCGGCACAGGATCGTGGTCGTTCAATGAGGGTTGCGCCAGCCCGATGGCCCAAGCTCTTTCTCTCTCTTGTATCGTTCGGAAGATTTCGACTACGTGCGGAGATTCTCGTCCGGCTCACTATAGATGGCCATAAATGCAGTCTCTACAGCTTCGCGGTCGCTCCTCGCCCACGCCTCTCCCATACCTAACCATCAACTCTTCGGGGCATGCCCGTCGAGCACCGTGGGCGTCGATCGATCGCGTTCGATACCTAGATGTATCCCTCCCGCAGCGATTTGGGGGTTTCAGCGGCAACCTCCTGGTCTCGATGGCTAAACGTCACAGATACAACTCCCTCTTTCCGTGGGAAGGTGACGGGCGACAGTATCCCAGGCGGAAGGTCGCATGGGCGAGCGCGCCCAGCCAGCCAGCCAGCCAGCCCAAGCCACGCCTTCATCTCGTGACGAACAGGAGACGACAGAGGCTCGACGTGATTGAATCACGCCCGGCCCAGAAAGACTCAGAAAAAGAGGCCGTACACTCGATAGACTGACTCGATATGGAAGTTCCCCAACAGCTACACAAGAGTCCAGACTCTGGACGCGGGATCGTTGATGATGCACGGGGAGGGGTTTGTTATTAGTGGGCTTGTGCCGGAGGCATCAGGAAGCCAAAGAGGCAGGTCCCCACGATACGGCATTGCTAGCTGGCGGGCCTTGGGGCCCGTGTCTAAGACGGCAGGCTACATGTCGACGATGCACGGTGAGGTAGGTTGGTTAGGTTGACTTGCAGTAGGCCTATGCCGGTCGCATATCACATTGTCGGCGGTGGGTGGTTGTACTACATGGCAGTAGCAATAGGAGGGTGGGTGGGTGGGTGGATGTTGTCGTGATTGCTTCCCAGTTTCCTCTAAAGGAAGGCTGAATGAACATTGTCACTTGTCGATTTCTCGAATCTAGTGTAGAGATACGTTTCCACCCTCCTTCTCTCCTCCATCCTTCCCTCCCTCCCGCTCTCAACAATTTGGCGCCGGGGTGGCAAGGTGGAGGTTGAAGAAGCCGATTATTCTCATCTCACCGTCTGTCTCTGCTCTTTGACTCGTAGGGATCAAGGTGCAAGCTAAGGCAACGTTGAAGGTGGCCATCGGACGGCCGGAGCCCGCCGATCCTCCATCCTGCATCCATGTCAGAATCCTCTTGTCTCTGCGTCAACTCAGCTTGCAACCTTGGCGGCGACCCCGGGTTTTAGTAGCACTGGCAGCAGTGGCAGAGTGTGAGAAAGAGAGGAGGTGATGCTGCGTCGTATCGAAAGAATCAGAGTTTCGGTGAAGTGCCCGGTTAGTCCCACATCCAACAGCGCAATATCGAGAGTGCCGATTAATCAATAGTCGTATGGAGAGTTATCTTGCCAATCAGGGAATTAGCTACAACCTACACAGTACGCTATTTCAATCGACCCGCCAGCACCGCGGCTCGGCCGTCCTACGTAGCATCGCGTTGCAGTATTCCAGGGACCAGCACCATAGACCTTGACGCCTCTCTCAGAATCCCCTCCCAATTTCTGCCCCGTGCGTCGGCTCAACACACCTCGACATACAAATATACACACGCAACTGCGTACGCGTGGTTGCTGCTCGTCCCAGGAACATTGCATGCGTCTACCCCACGAATTCATGCGTCGCGACAACGTGCCTTGGCGTGTGGCTGAACACCGCCGCATCGCATGAGCATCTTTATTGCCTCGCTGCCTCGTGGACAGGAACCGTTTTAGAGGGCAACGGGCGTGGGAGGGCGTCGTGGCGTCCTTCCTAGTCGATGGAGATTGGGGGGCATCGCATCAGCTCACGGTGGCGGCGGCAGCGGCGGCGTCTGTTCTCGTGGTCCGTCGCCGCTTCTGGACGCTTTACCCGCGCGCGGCGATTACTATGGGTACAGTTATTTGCATCGGCGGCGTCCAAAACCCATAGTGGGGCACTACTTACTACATAGAAAATTCGCGCTTTTTGTATAATACTATATAGAATACCACGAATTTTATTACTAACGGGGTAATTAGCCCTATATAAAGGCCTTAAGGCCGTTAGATCATATGTTTTTTTTCTTTAGTAAGTATAGAACTTATACTCTTATTAGTTAGTTATAGGGGCCTACTTTATTATTTATTTTAATAATAATTTTAGTAGTATAGTAAAGTTTAACTTTACTTTAGAATTAATACTTTAGTATACTAAATATCCTTATCCGCTATTTATTATTTTTATTATTTATTGTAGTTAATTTATTCTATAATACCTCTCTAAAAGTACTAAGTATTAATACTAAAAGCAAGGAAGTGCGAGTAAAGGTTGTACTTAAAATAGCCTTTATAAGCTAGGGCTACTTTAGGCTTAGTTAGATGTGTAAAAGTAAAAGAAAAGTGGGGCACCATAGAATCGTGTAATTTAATTGGGTAGAATAGTAATAGTTGGCTATATTTAGTTATAACTCCTTTTTTCTTTTATTCTAAATACTGGGGGTAAACTGCTACTTATATAGACCTTTTCTTCCCCTTTTCACATGCCTTTTCACATGCTAGCTAAAAAGTGGGTCCTTACTAAACTAGGCTTAGTTTACTACTAATAAGGCACTAGTTTACTAGTAAAACCACTATAATAGACCGGCTGTATTACTAGTTAAACCAGCGTTTTACGCACTGGCACTAGTATTTAGCTAGGCATAAACTAGGATTTAGCTACTTGGATTAGCCCTATTAGGTATATATGTGTAAATTACACTAATCTAAGCCACTAACAGCCAGCTGCTGCTACTAAGGACATAGCAGCAGCAGTTTAGCACAGTGGTTTACTTTTTGCCTTTTATTTCCTAGGTCTAGAGGTCGAGGGTTTAAATCTCTCTTTAAGTAGTGTTTTTTATCTTTTTACCTAGACCTTTTTATTAAGTTTAAGTTTAATTAATTTAGTTAATAACTTATTACTAGCTTTTTTAGCTACTTATACCCGTACTTATAAGTAACGTAAAAATACTCCTAGTAAGAAGTTTTAAGTTATATTTTAAAAGTTAATAAATAAGTAAATTCTAATTATTTAAATACTAGTAGTAAAGTAGTAAGTAACTAAATTAAAAAAGGCCTTAATTAATTCTAGGCTATTATAGGTAAAACCTAGTAAATATTAAGTATTAGTAGTTAAACTAAAGAAGTAACTAACTATAAAGAAGTAAGTAGCTATAGCTGTACTACTAAAAGAGTTATTAGATTCTACTAAAAATAATACTAAGATTAATCCGGGTAATAATAATAGTACTAAAAATAAGACCCTACTCTAGAGACAGCTAAATACCTTAGTTACCCCCTTTTAAAACTAATAAGACCCCCCTTCCTTTTAGTAATAACGGGATCCCTTTTTTAAGAATAAATAAAATCTACCCTTTTAATAGTAATAAAAGCCTTTTTTTAAATAAAGCTATACCTATACCCCGCGTTACTTAAAGATTAAAGTACTTTTTAATAATAACGTCTTTACTAAGGATTAGAGTTTATTTATACTTATAGAGATCTCTATTTATATTTTATATAAACTAACTTTTGATAGTATACCCTTTCTACTTAAGCTTTTTTATATAATTCAGTTATAAAAGATATAGTATAATACTATTAAATTCTTTATATTTAGGAAGTAGAGAGATACTATTATTAATATTAAAAAACGAATTTATATTTAACTTAGGGCTATACTTAAAGCTACTAAGTTATATTACTTTTTAAATTAAATAGTAAAAAGAGAGTACTAAATCTATTTATTTAATATATTAAGAAGAGTATAATACTATAGTTAGTAATATTTAATTATACTTATTATAGTATTTAGTAATTAAATAGATTTTTAAAGTTAGTAAGTATAGTAAGGCTATAATTAAAGTAATACTTATTTTTTAGCTCTATGTCCTTACTACTATAGAAATATAAGTTACTTATAATACTATATTAATTACTTTACTTATTAAAGCCCGTAGTAGTTAACCTTTTTACTAAGTTAAATAAAAGGAGTATATTAGTAATATAACTACTACTATTAAAAAAGTAAAGAAGTTTACTAAAAATAAGTTTTTATAACTACTATACTATTAGTAGTGCCCTAAGTTAATAATATATAAAAACACTACTAAGAGTAGAGATTATTTATATACTTAGTATTAAATTACTTTTAATAAAATATACTATAAGTTAAAGATCTTTAATTTTAAGTAATAGAGGTAGGCCCTCTTTAAGGGCAAGGCTAGTATTTTACTTAATACTCTACCTATAGACCTTATACTAGTGATAGAAAAACATAAGGGTACTATAGTTAAGAAGGTTTAAAATAAATAAACGTAGTAGAGTAAGGGCATTTAAACGGCTACTTAAATTAATCTTTTAGCTCTTTTTAACCCTATAGTAATACTTAATTAATTAAGTTAAACCTTAAGTAATACTATGATAAACTTTTATAGTACGCTACTAACTTTACTTTATTTAATATAAGTATTATTACTAGTATATTAGAGTTAACCTTACTATACTCTTTATACGTTTATAGTCCTAAATAAGCCTCTTTATACTTTTACTTTATAGTAATAAATACTTATTTAATTATTATTTTTAGTAGTACTAGATTTATTAACTAAATAATATAGTTAAGTTAATAACTTTATTATTTAGCTTACTACTATACTAAGTAAGTATTATAATATTAATAATTATTTTTATGTATTACTTAAGTTACTTTATAGCTACTATAGTAGTCTTTACTTTATTAAAGGGCTTTTTAATTACTAGTTTAATAAGTAGAGTATTACTCTAGATATTACTAATGTTATTAAATTGAATATTAAAGTTTTTATTAATAATAGAGTCCTTTACTTACGTAGTAAGGAGCTAACTATATTTATAAAGTCTATAGAGATTATTAAGTCTTTTAATTAAGTAGCTTAAGATGCGTTTTATTATTAATTCTATAATACTAGTACTAGTAACTTAGGCCTTTTAAATAAAGAGTTTTCTACTATACTAACCCCTATAGGCTCTTAACTATAAGTATCCTAAACTATAGCTATAGTTCTTATAGAGTTTTTTACTAAAAATAAAGTTAAAAAGAATTATAAGTTATAAAAAGTATTAGTTAAGGTTAAGAAGGGTTATATAGGTAAATAAAATACTATATTACTTAATTAATTACTAACTAAGTTAATACTCTAGTAGTTTCCTATAATATCTTTTTCCCCCCCTAGAGCTTTTTATTTAAAATTTCTTTTCATTTTTAACTAATATAACCTAATTTAAATTAATTTAATACTAATTTACTTAATAAGAGTTAAATATTACTTTAAATGATTAGTAATAGACTTTAACTATAGTTTAGTAAATTATAGTTAAAACTAATTAATATATTAAATAATAAGTAGTTTTTAAGATATTTTACTGATTTATTATACTTTAATAACGATATAGGGTTAGGTAGTAAGGAAATTAATAAAGAGGATATTAGTATGTAATTAGAGTTAAGTAATAAAGAGTTATAATAGGTACTACTTATAGTATTTATTTTATTTATTTCTTATTTACTTAACTATAGTAACTTTATAGTTTATTTAATAACGGCTTTAACCCGTTACTAGTATTTATTTCTTTATTTTTTTACTTACTTAACTATAGTAACTTTAAAACTTAATAATAGCTTTAACCCGTTACTTACTTTACTTAATATATTTCTACTCTTTTTACTACTTATAACCTCTACTATAAACTTATTAAATATACTATTACTACTATTAACATTAATAAACGCGTAGTAGAAGTAACTAGTAATTTATAGTAATTTTTACTCTACCTCTAGGGTATAGTTATATAAAAACTCTACTTAATTATAAACGTTCTTATTACTAGTATTATATATATAAAAGTTTTTTTAATATACTTCTTTAAGTTTCTAAAGTACTCTTTAATAGAGTTAAAGTTAAGTAAGTATAGTAAAAGATATTTAAAGTATATACTAGTTTTTTTATAAGTAATCTAGATATTCTTTTAGTAGTGAAAAAAGGTATTATTTATAATAATTACTAAATAAGGGGTAGAAAACCTTTTATACTTAGGTAGTAAATACTAGGTAATTTACCCTATAAAGTTATTACTATTTATCGTCTTTAGGTATATAAAAAGATCTAAAATGTCCTTAAGAGTTAGTGCTAGTAGGAGCTGTATTTATTAACTATATTTTAGCTTTATTAATTTCTATAGTATAAGGCCTTTTAGTACTTATTTTATTTACTTCTTACTAGTATTTTTATTTACTCTTAACTTATTAATAAAAATTAGTTATTCCGGTTTATACTACTATATATAATAAAGCTACTTAAGCCTTTTTTTTAAGTTTTATTAAGTAGCTATACTATATATCTTTTTATTAGTTTAACCTA
The DNA here is from genome assembly GCA_030770045.1 of Colletotrichum brevisporum. Classification (NCBI taxonomy): domain Eukaryota; kingdom Fungi; phylum Ascomycota; class Sordariomycetes; order Glomerellales; family Glomerellaceae; genus Colletotrichum; species Colletotrichum brevisporum. Next base: position 1,978,280 of record JAUGSI010000002.1, read on the forward strand.
CTTCCTTAAAATACTAACTAACTATTAATAAACTAATACTAAAATTAAATTACTTAAGTAAAAAGGTTTATATTTTATTTAGTATTAAGTTATTATAATACTTTAATAATTTAAGTAACTTAGTATAGTACTAAATCTCTATTGTTTAGTAACTCTTATAAGATCTTTTATATTATTTAACTTTACTAATAAGGTTATATTAGTAGTAGTACTTTTAAACTATTTATAGGTAGTAGTTAATAGTTATAGTAATAAAGTTATTATTAAAGTTAAAGAATAGAAGTATTAAGTTAATTTTAGTAAGTTAGTACGTTAAAATATTTAGTACTATAGTAATAAATTAGTTAAAATATAGTTTTTAAATAGCTTTATATTTATTTTTAGTAGTAGTAGGAGGCCTTTTAATAGTAGTATCTACTAAAAGCTATAAATAAAGGTAGAATAGTTAGATTAGTGGCAAAATTTACTTTAGTATAGGTAGCGTTGCCCCACTTGGTTTTTGACGCCGTTGACGCAATGACTGTAACCTCATATAGACTATGTCAATTCTGTCGTCTCTTCAGGAACTAGTATGATATGAGATGGTGAATCAGCACATCATCGGTGACGAAGAGAGAGGTGAAACCTTTATAAGTGGATGATACGTGTTTAGATGAGATCGACCTTCTTAGTCCTTACGTTAGACTTACGAGATCGAGAGTCAAGTAAAGTTTTTCATCATCCACGTTGCTGACGTTTTTCCTTGTGGAGTGGTATCCATGGATGGAATTCAGCCCGGTTCAGTCGAGGCGATGTCAGGGAGTTGCGTCAGGAGGGCGTGGAAACAGTGCCATGTGGTAGCGGGTTGCCAGATGCGCCGCGCCAGGTATCGAGGTTAGTACCTTTGCTATTTTTTACGAATGCCAGCGATGAGCTGTGTATTTCACAGGCAGCACGTATAATTTGCGGAACAGCAGGCACAGCATCAGATAAACGGTGATAACGGCACACAGCAGGCTTCCGCCCACCATGGTTCAGGCCGGAATTCTCGCAGCGCTGAAGGCCCAACAAGCGGCGAACTTTGGGCCGATGGCCGATCAAGACCCCACGGCATCATCGTTCTTACCGGTTCCAGGCGCCGCTGAAAGCCGGCGCGGCTCGTCCCGTCGCCGCCCCAGACCAACAGTAGAATTATGCCTGCGGGTGACGCAGATGGCGTTCCTGCCCGGCCCCAGCAAAGCTGTGAAGACTGATGCAGCGTGGACGGGGAGGGCTTACGACCAGGGCGCCAGGGGAATCCTGGAGTCGAGCTCGAAAAGCAAGGTTTGCTCGCCAAGTCCGTTACAGGTGCTGAAGGAGTAAATTGGGAAGGGAGGGGAAAAGAACACGTGAGGGCGAAAAGAGGAAAAGCCCGCCGGTGGGGGAGAACGAACATCCGCGTTGGACGGTCCGATTGCAGCACGGCGGACGACGGCGGGGTGTTGAAGGATTGGGGACGGCCTCCTTCCGGGTTCCGGGGAGTCGCTGTGCTTTTGGTTGCGCAATGGGACGCCAGTGGAGGGAATACTCAAAGGGGACGTCACGACCCCGGCTGGTGATCGGCGTTCCGTACGGCCGGCCATGACGGGAGGATATGGGGAAAGGAGGGGGGTTCGAGCTTCCTGCTGAGGAATCATGTCACCCTGTTTCAGACATCACTCTGAATGGCTAAGAGATCCGGGCAAGGACAGATCATGTCTGTTGCGCCGGCCGTTCCGACGGCCCCGGGGGCATGCGAAGGGATGAGGGAACAGACGTTTACTTTTCGTTCTGGCAATTCTCTCCTTCGACGCGTCCACACAATTACCCTGGCAGGCTCAGGTGCCAAGAAACATGTTTACGGAGAAGGATGTTTGACTTTTCTTGGGTGGCTGAGGGTGGTGGAAGCTTTTGTTTGACATTACGTAGGGTGCTGTGCACTTTCTAACCTTCGAATGCCAAGAAAGAGAGCAAGGCTGGACGTCGCTTCACCAACTACACGATAGTACATCGCAATCACCTGCGACATGCTGCTGTTCTTTTCTCCGAGTCCTTGTCCTGGACGTATGTGATCCGTGTCAAGGGGTGCTTCCAGGGTGAAGTGTGGTTGGGAGCTGCAAGTGCCATAGGTTGGTTCGATTCTAGGACTGTTGGGGACTCTATATATGGATTTGTTTCACGATAGTTCGATCAGCCAAGAAGTTTCGCCCGCCCCTTAGCGTCTGTTCCGGAAGCGTGTGCCTCCGTGGCCTGGAGTCTCGTCGTCTTATCATCAAAATCATCACGCGACGTTAAGAGACTACTTTCCGAAGCCAATGTTCAGGAGGCTTACGACTGAGGCATCTTTGCCAAGCAAGACACAAGACGATTGGGGGGCATCGTGACAACTCTTGTCTGCCGCACCATCTGCTGCACCGTCAAGGCATCATGTTAATCTGGTAGGACACCGTTTCTGGTGGCTGTGAAACTCGACTGCGAGAGTGTTCAGTGACTTTTCCGTTCGCACTTTGAATTCAGTGAGTCTATTCAGGCATGTATCTACCTTGTTTGCCTGGAAGGGAACTATTCAGGAGATTAGAACATACTTCAGCGCCGGCAGGAGCTTAGTCGAGTTACAACGACGTGTTCTCCGCTCGATGCCACGAGCACCAGCGAAACTGGCGCCCACCTTTAAGATAGCCTGAGACTACCTTCAGTTGAATTGACCTCTCTGGGGTTGTGACACGCAGTCACTCTGCCTTAGAGGAATGGCACGTTGTGATGACTTGGAAAACACTTTATAGACCCATGTGTCGTCTTGCTCAGTCGTCGTATTCCCTCCTCTTAAAGAGACCTGGGGCTGGTCTCTTCCCTAGATTACCGCTATGGACTATAGCTTTACGGAGAAAGGTGAGCACTACAGAAGAGTTGTCTTTCTCTCCGGTCATCACTTAAGGCGGGAAACTAAACTTCACGATCTGCATGTCGACTCGGATCAATGCCACCGCGCTGGTGCTGGACTTTGGCGATCTTTCTCACCGCACTAGAAGATACTTATCAACAGAAACCTCTGCAGATTACTTTAGCTGCAGGAGCAGTTTACCGCATTTAGATATGGCGGTTTTCATCAGAAACGGGGCTGGGTGTGTATGTAGATGTCGGCAACGCGGTGCGTGCTCACGGTCGAGAGAACCATGAATGAGGCCCTCTTACCCGCTGGTCCCAATAGGCTTTGAGTAGAACTCATAGCTAGCTAGAGGGTGAGATTTTAAGCCAAATACTCCCGCGTAGCCTTAAGTATTGCAGCCAGCCAGTTCATCATGATTAGAGAGGCGGAAGTCGAGTGGACCCCACGATGCAGCATCGGGGCAACCCAAACAACTATTTCGTCAACGTTAGCCAAGCTTCTAGGAGGACAGGTTCCAAAAATGTCTCTTTAGAAGCCATATGCAGACTTCTTCTCCTGCCACTGCTTCTTCATGTTGTTTTCCCCTTCCCAGCCACAACTCGATGCCATTCGCCAACGCAGACTGTCGTGCCCCATATCCGCGCCGGAAACTAGTCATGCAGCACGCGCGCTAGATGGGTCTGTTTCGCTGCTGGAGTCTGCAAGCAAGGATCCAGTTTCCTCTGGTTCTCAATTCGCCCAGATCGTCTAGTTGGTTAGGATGATACGTTGTGGTCTACTTTCACCGTATTCCGTGTTGACGGCGGTTCGAATCCGCCTCTGGGCAATTCCTTTTGCTTTCGTTGCATTTCGTTTTGCCCAACGTTTTATTTTTACTCCTCGTGATCATTTTCTCGTCTTTCGGCGACCCGCTGCTCGCGTTGTTGGCAAATTTGTCGAGGAGTTGTTACTAAACTTCTTTCTTGTCACACGATTCTGACACCATCCAGAAAACGTCGTGAGGCATGGACCGCCCAAAAGGCAAGGCGAAAACAGACCGATATTTTCTCTCCGGTGAACAGGAATACACAGGAGTGAACGAGATTGAAACAGTTACCCATTTCCTCTTCCTGGTACACAGAACGGGCAAGCCACGTAGTGTCTCATGGCCAGTTCATTTATTAACAACAGATGGCTTGTCTAGCCTCATACATGTGCGGCATCGCTCCATGTTTTCGATCCCTGATCGGCGAACTGCAGGACCCCCTGTCCGAATGCAGGCGCCAATTTCATTCCTTCTCGGACAACTCAGCATCGTACACTAGCCGCCCACCTACGCTATATTCCACGTGCGCCTAGTCTAATAGAGCTCGCTCCCCCACAGAATCCTCTCTCACTCGCCGAGGGCACCGCTCTCCATGAGGCTCTGGTAGAACTCTGGCTCCAAGAAGGTCGCCACGCTAACGTCCTCGCTGAGACCCTTCCTCCTCCTGGTCTTCAGTACAAAGTCTCTAGCCGTGGCCTGGGCGCTTGCCGGCTGCAGCGGCCGGATGATGACCTCCTTGTCGAGCGGGTCACCCGGGACGATGCTCCAGCTGTTAAACGTCAAGCTGACCATGGCCATGCCCTTAGTCTTGATGCGCAGGTCGGTCTCGAAACCGAACGAGTCGATTACGGGAATGAGACCGTTTACGCGGTACAGAGGCGTGCCAGCAACTGGGCCGTCCTGAAGAACGTGGCCGCGGCGTCTGGCGAGTGTTGTGTAGACCTCCGTTGCGGAGTCCTCGGGACCGGTCACTGATACCGAGTACAGAGGCTCCATCAGTCGGGGGGATGCCATCAGGAACGAGGAGTAGCAGGCGCGTCTGGAGGTGGGGATGATCTGACCGCCTCCACGGAAGATGGCTTCTGACGCCAACGATACGTCCGTGATCCTGAACTTTGTATTTCGGATAGCTATTACACGCAGATATCGAGTTAGCGGATGGCCACCGGTGAGCGAGCAAGGACTGGGAAATGGCCTGATGTGGAGACGGGATTTCTGCTCAGGGCCGTGCCCCAATCCTGGTCGACCACAGCCCCTTAAAACATGGATATGGGCAGACGTCTCGTGCACATAAGCAGGTTTTCTCCTGACACTGACAGGTCGGGGTAGGTATGGGGACGGGTCCACGACTTCACTGCTAATGCAAGCTGTGACCGAGAACCCAACGCCAACCCCCGTTCCATGTGTAGGACCCTCCCAGGAGCCAGTTCTGTCTGGACTGGCCTAGACTGGGACCAATAGCGGACCTGATGAGAGCTTCCAAGAAGAATACGAATGGGTAGGCGGTGGTAAGCAGGGATAAGGAAAGCAAAAACTTACGCTCTTCGCACAAGGGACCTTCTCTGGTCGCCCAACTGAAGCCTTGACGGATGGTCTCCTTCACGGTGTTAAGGAGTTTCTTGTCGACCTGCAGTCTTTCGTTAGCTTTCTGCTTTCTGCAGTAAGACACAGCATCTTACCTCGGATGGCAACGTGTCGTCTTGCAAGATGTTGGGACCCATCTCGTCAGGTCCGAACGCCCAGATACCTCTTGCCGCCAGCTTGTCCCAGCCGTAGTTCTCTTCGAAGTAGCTGGCTGTCTTGCGAATAGGATCGCCAATTCTGACCTTCCCTGACTCGATGTCTTCCGAGATGCCTTTGTCCAGCTGCTCCGCAACCATGGTGATCTTGTTCTTCTTGTTTGGTGTGATGGCGTAGCATTTGGTCGCCGACTGCTCCTCAACCGTCTCGCAGAACCGCGTTACGGGATCAGAGACCTTGATCTCCATGTCGGCGTAGAGACGCCTCAAGTCGTGCAAGACACAGTCCATGTACAGCTCGCCCGTGCCCAGGATGATGTGCTCTCCCGATTCTTCGACCTTGGTAGTAATCAACGGGTAGCTCTTTTGGATTTTGCGCAGTCCGTCAAGCATCTTGGGCAGCTCTGAGGGGTTGATAGGCTCGACGGCCACCTTCAGCACCGATTCCGTGAAATGCGTGATCGGCTTGAAGATGTAGACATCCTCGTCATCCTCGAGTTTCGGGGGCACGAGCGTTGCCGTCTTGACGATCGAGTTGTCGATCCCACTGAGAAGGACGTAGTTGCCTGCGGGTACCCCGTCCGTAGGGATGTTGTATCTCGACTCACCGATGAAGACGTCGGACACTGTTGCCATAGCCATGTCTTCGTCGTCGTCTGTCGAGTAGCCTTCTCCAAGAACACGTACTTGTGAACCGGGGCGAGCGGTACCGCTGAGGACGCGGCCAAAAGAATAGAAGCTCTTGGCATCCGCCGTGCTGAAAAGCTTCGTGACATGAACCACCAGAGGCCCATCCTGGTCGCAGGACTTCATAGACTTGGCGATCTTAGTGTCCAGAGGTCCGGTGTAGTACTTCTCAAGATATCTCTCGGCGGCCTCGTCGGGCGAGGGAATGTGACGCACAACCATGTCGACGAATCCCGTGGACGGGCCAAAGAACTGTTCACAAACCAGCTTCAGCAAGACCTTGGCATCAGCCTTGTACTGTGATGGCTTGAGAGTGATGCCGAGGCCGCCCAGTACTTCCTTCAACTCCTCCGGGGTGTCGCTGATCGTATGAGTGAAAATCTTGTAGATCGGCTCCAGAACGAAGTTGACAAACGACCGATTCGAGCGGGCTTCGGCTGGCTTCCTCGTGAAATTGCGCTTCTCGGGGTTGTAGTAGACGTCTCCCCATAACCTCTTGGCAAAGTCTTCCGGGTTGATACCGCCGTAAGTGTCGGAGTACATCTTCGCGAACGACTGCAAAGTGAAGCACCATCCCATGTCGGTACACGCAAAAAGGACGTTTCCCTTTTCAGGGCTGACCCGCTTTGCTTCGCCCTTGCCCGGGATTGTGTTCTCAATGACGGTGTTGACCTCTTCAACCACATGCTTCAGCTTGTAGTAAGCATCCTTGGGCGGAAGCTTCAGCTCCAGAATAAGTCGGTCCATCTTGTTAATAATGAGAGTGAGAGGGATGTCTTCCAAGACCGCGTGCTTGATGATTTGTTCTGTGTTGACCTGGACGCCTTCCACAACGTCGACGACCAAACAAACACCATCAGCCAACCTCAAGCTGGCTGCAACCTCATCGACGAAGTTGACGTGCCCGGGGGTGTCAAGAATGTTGAGCAAATGCGACTTTCCTTTCGTGCTTTGCAGGACCAAACTCATTGGCGATGCCTTGATCGAAACTCCCCTCTCGCGCTCAACGACGTGGACGTCGGTGTATCGCAATTGCTCGTCCCTTTTCTTGCCGACGCGGCGCTCGAGTCTGTCGGCAATATCGTGGGTTTCCAGTACAAGCATGTCCATGAACGCCGTCTTTCCGTGGTGGAGGTGGCCTGCAAGGGCGACGTTGCGTATTTGGTTGGGGAAGTTCATGAGGTCAGCCATGAAGGTCCGCTCGAAGAAGACCGGCGGCAGGTCAGCCTCCTCAATGTTGAACTTCTTTTGTTCGACGGGGGCAATGATCGGTTGCGTGAGCAGCTGCTCGTCCTCCTCGCGGACCAGAACCTCGACCTCATCTCCATATACTTGTTGCGCCGTGGGATAGTACTGTTTGTCCTCGTGCAGGATAATCGCATTCGACGGTCCGTCATCTGTGTCCGACAATTAGTGCTGCTCTTCCGATAGCAAGACGCAGAGCGCATACCATCAATTTCCATCAACTCCTGGCCTGTAGGCGCGGGCGCTTCGCTGGCATCATCGCCGTACATGTAGTCACCCGCATCCACTCCACGTTCAGACGCCTCCTCGGAGCCAACATCCTCGCCGATGAAGTTGCCGAACCTGGTCAAAAAGCGTCAGTACATAACCTGGAGCTTGCATTGGAGTCGCTAGCAGCTCACTCATCGTATAGGTCGTCCATGTTGGCGTCTATTTTGGTGGAGGAGGATTTTCGTCGCGGTTTGCCTGAGGGCTGTGAAGATACTCGATCTAGTCGCAAGTCGCGTCCAGCATGACGCCCTTGTTCGCAAAGTTTCTTGCGAGGCTGTAATGTGGCTAGTGCGCACAGTGGTGTGGCTGCGAGGCTGAAATCCTCCGGGCCCCGGGCCAGCTGAGACAGGTCCACGGCCGCCGGGGCTATGGAGCCCGGTTCTACTTCTTATTGGCTTTGGGCCCACGCTAGCGAAGCAGGTACCTCACGGGCCGGACAGGGGTGGTCAATGCTCCGAGAGCTCTGCTGCGCCACAGGTGCCGGAGGTCCACCGCCTAATACACCCCACCAAACATCCAAAAGGCGGCGTGGAACGGGACATTAGAGGAGGGGGAAACCGGAGGGTAACCTGCCTGTACACGTCTTCCTAAAAGTGAGCGACACCCAACAAAACTTCTCTTCGCTTCCTCCTGATCACAAAAACGCACACCGGCCCCTCCGATTCTGTCCTCGACACCTCAGAAAACACCTTCGTCTCGAACCTCCCACAACGTTCAACATGGCCAACCTTCCCCCCGTTTACATTGTTTCCGCCGCCAGAACCCCCGTCGGTTCCTTCCTTGGGTACATCTCAGTCCACGTCCGATAAAGAAGCTTGACCGCTCGAAACCAAGAAAGCTAACGTTTCTCCCGGCCACAGCTCCCTCTCTAGCCTCAGCGCTACTCAATTGGGCTCCCACGCCATCAAGGGTACGCAAATGTCTTATCAACGGTCCGAAGCGCGGGGCAGCCCACCGCTAACCCCTCCATAGCTGCCGTCGAGCGTGTCCCCCAGATCAAGCCCGAGGATGTCGAGGAGGTCTTCTACGGCAACGTGCTTTCCGCCAAGTATGTCTCACTCCACAAACATTCACCAAAAAGCAACAATGTTTGCTACATATTCTGACACAGCCGTTTAGCCTCGGACAGGCCCCTGCCCGCCAGTGTGCCATCGGAGCCGGTCTCTCCCAGGGCGTCGTCGCGACCACCGTCAACAAGGTCTGCGCGTCCGGCATGAAGGCCATCATTCTCGGTGCCCAGACCATCCTCACCGGAAACGCCGACATCGTCGTCGCCGGTGGCACCGAGTCCATGACCAACACCCCCCACTACCTCCCCGTCCTCCGCAACGGCGCGAAGTACGGCGACCAGACCCTCGTCGACGGCGTCCTCAAGGACGGTCTGACCGACGCCTACGGCAAGAAGGAGCACATGGGCATGGCCGCGGAGCTGTGCGCCAAGGACCACGAGATCACCCGCGAGCAGCAGGACGAGTACGCCATCAAGACCTATCAGAAGGCCCAGGCCGCCACCGAGGCCGGCGTCTTCTCCAAGGAGATTGCCCCCATCGAGGTCTCCGGCGGCCGCGGCAAGCCCAACATCAAGGTCGACCGCGACGACGAGGTCAAGAACCTCAACGTCGACAAGCTCAAGGCCATGCGCCCTGCCTTCATCCCCAACGGCGGCACCGTCACCGCCCCCAACGCCGCCCCTCTCAACGACGGTGCTGCCGCCGTTGTCCTCATGTCCGAGGCCAAGGTCAAGGAGCTCGGCGTCACCCCCATCGCCAAGATTCGCGGCTGGGCCGACGCTGCCCGCGAGCCTGAGCGCTTCACCATCGCCCCGGCCCTGGCCATCCCCAAGGCCATCAAGCACGCCGGTCTCACCGAGAAGGATGTCGACTTCTACGAGATCAACGAGGCCTTCTCCGTCGTTGCCCTCGCCAACATCAAGCTCCTGAACCTCGACCCCGAGACCGTCAACGTCTTCGGTGGCTCCGTCGCCATTGGACACCCCCTGGGCTGCTCCGGCGCCCGCATCGTCACCACCCTCTCCACCGTCCTCCGCGAGAAGAAGGCCAAGATCGGTGTTGCCGGTATCTGCAACGGCGGCGGCGGTGCCTCCGCCATCGTCATCGAGAACCTGCAATGAGCGCCGCAAAGTTCCCCAAGCTCCCCAAGAAAAAGACTCGGAGCTCCGAGCCGATGCGGGTCCTCGAGCTGATCAGTAATTCACTCAGGACCCGGAGTGGGTGGGCCTAGGCTGGGGCCGACTAAACAAAAAAAAAAAAAGACGCCGCGGCCGCTCGCTCGAGCGCGCAAGCCCAGCGCGCCCCGCGCGTGGGACGATCTTCCCTCCACTTCTTGTTTTGCAGCAGCAGGTAGTATTTGTCTATTGAAGAGGGGGAAATCAGACGGGTATATATCGCCATTGTCGTCATTCCCGCGGGTCTGGAGACGCCTAGAGAGAAAGATCTTAGTATACCAGCGTTTTTAGATTTTGCGCTGCAGAGTTTTTACCTAATAGTATTACGAATCAGACGATGCCCCTTGCTCGAGATTTTCCCCTTTGCCGTGATCTGCGACGTGTTTTTTTTTTCTTTCTGCCCATGGTTTGCATCTCTACACTCCACCCACGTTGCATTGTCACACTAGATGTGGCTGTGCGGCCCTCCTCCTTTATCAGATTTTTTTGATAATCTTTCCAGTGCAACCCCGGGTGATGCCGTCGCGATATCGGCCCAGTCTGTGGACCCTTTGGTTACAGCACGCACACAAACCCAGAGCCGTCCATCTCTTCTGCATGGCAACTTCTCACATATCTATCTTCTCACAACTAGGAAGGAGCCAGTCAATCGTTGAAGACCATCATCTCAATTCTATGTGAAAATGAAACCATTATACATTTTACCCCCACGGGATTGAGAACAAGGATTGAGTGACAGACAAATGCCATCCATCCCCAGAAGAGAGGTTGAGACGAGCTCTCGTGCCTAAACGAGCATCAATCCCCCAAGTGGAGATGGCCAACCCTCCTCTCCATCCCCAATCAGTCATATCAAAACAAGAAATAGAAAATCCGAATCAAAAGAAATGGAGCAACGCCGAATCCCGCCCACGCCACCCATGCCAACCCTGTCCTCGTCGGATTAAGACGGGATCAGGGCATCAACAGACAAACCCATCTAAGCCCTGGGTAACATGGCAGCAATGCCGCTCTGCACTGCTCTGCCGCCTGGTATCTTCATAATGTGAGTTTCAGTCTCGGCCAAGCTGATATTCAGCTGCCTTTAGCCGCCCCTTGCGCTGTGCTTGCTCCAAGCCAAACGCCTCGCCCGACACCACGATACGCTAAGTTATCGCTTTACTCGGCGGTGTCCATCGCGTCCCCGGAATCAGAGGACGGGAGGATGCCCTCCTTGAGCCACTTGGACCAGCCCTCGTTGGACTTCTGTACATCCGCCTGGCTCATACCCTTCATCCAGGGGCTGTTGAAGACGAATTTCTCCCGCAGTTTGGTGTCGCGCTTGTTGCTGGCGTTCTTCAGTCGTTCCAGATGGCGCGCACGTCCTTCCTTGTCCTTGGGGGTGTTGTCGTAGACGACATATTCGGACGTACCAGCCTTCCAGACCATCTTGCTTGTGTTCAGGCAGATGCTAATTGAAAGGTCCTCCACGTACGATACGGGCTTGGGAATCTGGCTGTCCTCGAACTTCTCGTCGCTAGAGGGCAGGTTTCGTGCCAGAACCGACTTTTGAAGCCTGTGACGAGGCACGCCCTCGGTGGGTTCGACCTGGATGAAGGAGGAAATGTAGTATTGCCAGCGGTCCTTGGCCTTCATCTCGTCCATGTAGAACGTGGTGTCCTCCCGCTGCAGCCAGCGAACTGTAGCCTCTGACTTTTGGGGGAACTACGGCGAATGTTAGTCGCGGCGCAAAGCATTTGGTGATACGGTGGACAACTTACCCAACAGATAACAAACATTTCGCCGTCCTTGACGCACTTCTCTGCATATTTTCTTGCGGCAATCTCCGCCTGGTAATTGGTCTCCTCCTTTTCACGGGCCTGAGTGTATTGCTGAATTAGGTCGGGAGTCTTCTCCTTGGAGTCGCCACTGCTGCAGGTAAGGGCAAGACGGCAGAGAGTCTTCAGGAGGTCTTGGATGGTGTACAACTTCCAACCGCTCTTCAGGTAGTAGTGACGCAGAACATCTTGATACCGAACCTCGTCGATGTCGCCGGTGATGTACTCCTCGACAAGCTCAAGCGTCTTGGGCCAGAACGTAGACGCATCGTCGTGTGGCCCAAAGTAGTTGAGCGTGTTGTCAGCCAAGCCGATGTCCTTTGCGGGGCGCGGCCGGTTCACGCGGTTGATCTCCTCGATGACGCTTTCCTTGCTCTCCTTCACGTCTCTGAGACGAGTGTAGACGGTCTGGAAGACATTGAAGAAGACGAAGATGGTCTGGTTACAGAAGAAGTTGTACCAGGGACGGGCGAAGAATCCGTCGGCCTTGAGCTCGCCGTCGGCAGTCAGCAGAGCGTCGTCACCTGTGGTGACTATCGGCTGCGGAACAATCGGCATCCAGCGTTCATTGGAAACTTCAGGTCCCGCGCCGTCCTCTGGAGCATCGGGCATCTCTTCCTCATTGGCCGAGCCAACATCAGGAGTGGTTTCCTTGCTGCCAGAAGCCGCGCTGTCTTCTTTTTGACCGCGAGGCTTGGAGCCATTGCGTCCTGGATCAAGAACGCCGCGAAGCAAGTCGCCCCTCCGACCGGCACGGCGACTGCGACCGTTGGTAAGCTCGGTAGGGACGGCGTCTTCAGCGTCATCTTCCTCCGATACGTCTTGAAGCCTTGGCAGACGTCCCTCGATGTCTTCCTCGGGGATGTCGAAGAAAACGGGAATGAACGTCTCGTAGAATTCACAGATACGCTCCTTCTCCGGCACGCTATGTTGCCCGCTGCTCACGGTGTAGAGCATCATCAGTCGGAGAAGCTCGACGACGACCTTCTTGTCGGAGAAATCCCACACCAATTGGTGGCGCGGAGCCTTGCCCTTCAAGCTGCGCTGGCGCCTCTGCTCCTCAGCCTTCGTCTTAATGACGTCGACCAGGTGCTTCGCCGAAAGGTTCCTCTTATCGTTCTGCTTGACGAGGATGCCCATGTGGTCGAGGGACTTCAGATGCATATTCTCGACTTGTGCGTGCCAGACCTTTTCCCATTCACGCTGGGAGAAGCGCCACTCCTCGTCCTTCTGCTTCATGCGGGTCAAAACGATGGGGACGACGTTGAGTGGATTGGTGAACAGGTCGTTTACAACTTCGGGGCCCTTATCGCCGTAGATTTTCTTGCAAACGCGCTTGAACACTGAGGTACTGTGCCCTGCAAGTGCCTGCGGCATCTGGAAATGCTCGCGCTCAAGGGGCGACATGACGCTGATCCCCTGGGCAACAGGTTCCAAGAGTTGAATGCACTTGAGGTTGGCCTCAATATTGAAGTCGTAGTCGTGGCGTTCTTCCTCGATCCTGTGCAGGCCCTCCTCAAATCCGTTCTTGCGGTGTGCGACGAAGCCGGAGTCTTCGGAGGCCCAGGTCGGGTGGGAGGCCCAGTCGTCGTTCAAAACGGAGTTGCAGAGCTCGTCGCGGCCGCTGCAAGGCTTCAGTCGTTCGCGCTTGGGAAGGAGACGATAGCTCGGGCCATAGCCTCGGCAGTTGCTGAGAGACACCTTTCCACTCGGCGGGGCTGGGCGGTTATCGACAATCTCGTCGTGTGGTTCGTACTTCAGAAACGCCTTCCAGAATGCCATCAGCTCAGGGTTGGCGCCAAAGAAATGGCTGCCCTTGTGGAAAACTGTGGTCCGGTCAATGATTGATTGGCTGAACAAGTTGCAGACTTTAAGGAACTCGTTGAACGCCGTCTTGTTGCCCAGATACTTCTTGACCTTCTCGAAAAAGGCGATCTCGTCCGAGTTCGAGGTGGTTGCTGTGGGAGGTCCCAGAGGCTCTGGCAGAATCGGTGTCAAAGTAGGCTCAATAGCAGGCGCGTCCATGGCGAGATTCTTGTTGTGCGCCAGCTTCGTTCGCTTGTTACCGTTGCCGGCGGCAGGAGCCGCGCCAGGGGCCGCTCTATTCACCGAAGGCGGAGCCTCGACGACGACCGGTGCGGGAATGGGCGTTTGCTTGTCGGGTCTTGGTCGCTTCTTGCTATTCTCTTTGGAGGCGCTAGGAGGCGCGAAACTCCCTAGCGGAGGCATCTTTTGGCCGCTCATACCGGGCTGGGGAGTCTGATTATTGGTGCCAGGACCAGGTGGTTGCTCCTCGCCAGGCCTTCCGGGTGTGCCCTTTGCTTGGCCAGCTGACTCGGGTAAAAACTGCTTGAAGTCCTCGAGCAGGTCCGGCGCAGTGTGGAACAGCGTAGTAACCTGAGCGTAGACGTCTTGAATAGGCTTTTGCTCCCGCTGGTAAGTTTGGAGGATTTCGAGAAACTGTTTATAAATCTCAGGCTTATCCTGGAAGCGGTTCTGCAGCGTGGTTAGTGCGCGAGGACCTCGGCTGGGGTGTAAAACACCGATCGGAAAAAGGTTTGCAGGTGAACTTGCCTTTATTTTGTTCACGTAGCTGATGGCGTGGTTGAATTCGACAGGACCGCGGCGCTCCATGTTTGCCTGTTGCTGCTGTTGCTGGCTGGCGTTGCCGTTTACATTTGCGGGTCCGGTAACCGGAGTTGGCGTGTGCGCGTTGCGAGGTGGCTGCTGCGCGTTCGTGGCGTGCACGCCTGTTAGCGGAGGACCGCGCTGACCAGGACCTTGATGATCAAAGGCAGCGGCCAGACTTTGGTTCTGAGCGAATCCACCGGGGCCGTTCTGCACAGGCGTGCTGAAGTTGGCCTCTGGACTCTCTATGCTGTGCTGAGGCGGCTGCTGCGGCGGCTGCCAATTGTTGCCGCGCTGAGGAAACAACGGTTGCGAGACATGCGCGTGGCCGCCGTCGACCTGCGCGCCTCTGCCTGCGATAGACTGCACGGTGGTACCCATGGGTGTCGTAACTCGAATCGTGTTGGGGTCATTGCCTGCGCCGCATTCGATCCGGTAGCCTGGCGGCAGGAAGGTGTTGAAGCCCTGGATGAGGTTGGGATGGCCAGCGAAGAGCTCCGAAACACGGTTGATAACCCCGGGCGTATCGATTCTACGACTGTCAGTGATGCCACTTGGTGGGCGAGCTTCCATTACACGTACGCTTGGCTCTTGAAATCCTTCATGATGTCAAGGAAGCGGTTGTACACGTCCGGTTGGTCGTGAAATTGCACCTTGACTTGGTCAAGATACGTCAAGGCATCCTGTAGAAACCCAAGTCAGCCCATGCTCCGAATCACCAACCGCGTTTGCAAGTCCTGTATTTTACTTTAACCATGCCCGGCGACTCCGCCATCGCTTCCGACGCATTCGAATACCACTTTGCGGGATAGGGTAGCGGAAGACAGTGATGATTTGATGAAGGGAATAGATGGTGGCTGAGAAATACGAGGCGCGAAGGACAGGGTGAGAGCGAGGGATGTAATATGCACGCGGGGCCGCCTTACGTCCTGCCTGCCTGACCTGCGCCGTATCGGCGCACCAGCCCACACTGGTTTCCACTTTGGATGGTCAAGCCACAGGCGAAGGCAAGAGCGCCAAACCAGGGTATCTTCTGGGCACGCGAATTTTCCAAAGCAAATCCCAACTTACATTCAAGATCGGTTGTTGGCCATGGGCGATGCCGCCCTGCCCTTGCTGCTGCATCTGGCCTTGCCCGCCCGCAGCGCCGGCGCCGGCGTTGGGGCCATTCCCACCACCGCCACCAAACGGTCCTTGTTGCATCGGTTGTTGGGATTCGCGTTGCTGTAGCGGTCCTC
Source organism: Colletotrichum brevisporum (assembly GCA_030770045.1). NCBI lineage: Eukaryota > Fungi > Ascomycota > Sordariomycetes > Glomerellales > Glomerellaceae > Colletotrichum > Colletotrichum brevisporum. The sequence goes on from JAUGSI010000002.1 coordinate 1,993,778, forward strand.
CAAACACGGGAGGGCCTCCGCTCGCAGCGCCGAGTGAGTTGCTTGGGGGGACGGTCGTGTGCGGGATGGGAGCGAACATCTGGTGCTGGGCGCCGGGGTTATTCGGGCCTGCATGTTGCGGCGGTCTGTTGTTATCGGGCTGGAGGGGGCCGCCAAAGTTCGCGCCAGGCCCGGATGGAGCGCCGAGTGGCATGGGAGGGACGGAGGAGCCTGAGCCGTGGTTCGCAAGGAGACCGCCAGGGCTATGGATCGCGCCCATGGCGCGCGATGCGACCGGCTGGTGTATGGGAATGGAGCCAGCATTGCTGTGGTGAGGAGGTCCGGGGGGGTAGCCCTCGCGGCGGCGTCTCTCGGCCTGCTCCTGTTCGCGTCGCTCCATTTCATCGGCTTCCTGAGCGAGGCGACGACGATTCTCAGCCTCGCGCTCGTAGGCGTCGGCCTCGTCAGCGGGTTTCCCGCTCATCATCCTAGAATCTATCGGCTATTTTGATTCCGCAGTCAGCGACGCGCGTTCAATGAAGACGCATATTTGGAGGGGTTGTTTGAGGGGGCCAGCGCAAAATGACACGAGAAGGGGGGCTGGGTTCATCGCGCAAGCTTTGCTTTCACCCGCAAAGCTCGAGAGACGGAATTTGCGCAGATGTGGGGAAACTTACAGACTGACGATACTAAACCAAGTCCGATATCTACATGAGGGAAACTGGATTGGTTCTGGGTGGGCAGGGTCGGTACAGAAAACGTCACGCAGACAATTTTCGTGATGATTTGCGAACTTGCAGCTTAGGCCCAAACCCCTTCCCGGCTGATTGGAATCCACACGAGAGCCTGCCGGGACGCGGGAGTTCCCATGTCACGTGGAGATAAGGATCTTATCAAGCGCGCTGCAGATTCTAAGCCGAGCGCAAGGTACCTCCCCATCGGCCAAAGTGCCTAGGTATCATGGGTACCTTGAGTAGTCATGTGTGCGGATTCATAGTATGAAATTGCAAGCACGCAGGCCAGCTTGCTTGTTCGTTTTCACTACTGATGCATGGGCTTCTGATGGAGATGTCCTCCTATGCAGGAAAGCTCGTCGAAGCCTGGTAATGTATGCCTAGTCTTTGGTAGGTATGTCATAGTTCAAGGAGCTTCACACTCCGATATCGCAGTCGGTGCTGTTGAGTTTCACAGGCAGACCAACAAACTCATTGACATGTTTGCAGCACTTTTGTTTTCAAGAAAATGCGAAGATCGGCGCGGCTGATAGTATATGCGATAATGCTGTTTCTCGTATCACATTCGCTTATGTTCCTCGTGTATGCCTCCTCATTAATCATACAGCATTTCTCGTCCAAGGCGACGGTAACTATGGTAACTCAAACGTAATTCCGAACCTCCTTGATAATCCACTGCCAACATGTTAGCTTTGTTGGGTAATCCGACCTGATGCAGGCTTGAGCCTGCGCTTGCGAGACATACCACTTCGCCGTTCGCGACGGTGCTTGCTACGCTGACGACCTCAATGTTCCCTGGCTGAATCTGATCGGATAGTTAGTCGATGATGAAATGCCACATCGGGCCGATGTAAGACATACAAACATGGTCCCGTCCTTGTTCTCCCACCAAATATCTCTGTCGTCGCCGACAGTCTTGGCCTTTTCATTCTCAGGCCACGGGCTGAGAGGCACCATATGCGCCTCAACGAAGCGCCGGATGTTCCTCTGGGCCCTTTCCTGGCCGTCGTCACTCTCGTAGGCGTTCTCGCCGAGGTGCTGGTACTCCTTGGGATCCTCCCAGGGCTTCCGGGGTAGATTCTCGACGGCGGAGTTGAGGGGTGCCAGCACGGTGGTGTTGCGTGTCTGATCGTCGAGGCGCCGGGACGCGGACTCGATGTCGCGGGTAAAACTGGCGAAGACGTTGATGCTCCTGTCGCGACCCATGACGTCGGAAAGCCTCACGCCGTCCCGAGCCGGGGGCGGCGGGGTCTCGGACGGGTCTGATGGTGGCATGGCTGGGCCGACCGGGTCTACGACGGCGAGTGGTTTCTGGCGGAAGATGCGCGGGGCGTAAGGTCCGGAGCGCTCTACGGGCAAGGACATCAACTTGGCCGTCGCAACGGAGCAGGAGAGCAGAAGTAGAAGAGCACCAGGCCGTTTCATGATGCTTCCAGGGCCGAGTGTCTAAGGGCTAGAAGAAAGGCGTTCTGGGGTTTCTCACGAACGCATGTGCAACCTGCTGCAAGCAGATCCGGGCAAGCAATGATGTGCTGTAGCGCGCGTCACACAGCACAAACCGTCCTGTCAGACTGGCCCGAGACTCCTCAAGCGCAGCATGATGCGCTTCTGCGGCGGCTGGAAACGGGCCCGAAAATTTGGAATGTCGGGGTGCTGATTGGCGGTTGATACCCATGACATCATCCTTGCGACCGAACTTACAGTCTATGGTGCTTTGCGACGGCCGGTGGTACCTGCGACTTTCTCAGCCGACGCTGCAAACGACGGCTGGGAGGCAAGAGTCCAGCAGCACGTCGCGCCCCAACGCGTAAAGCGCGAGATGCAGGGAAAACGCGCAGCGTCCGAGGATCCGGTCACGATGCTCCGTTCGAAGGAGTCTTCATTTTGCGGTTTTCCGAAAGATGAGCGCACTCGCCGAGATCCACCGATGACCTCGACGATGTCTCTGAGCCTTGCAAGGGACTTCGGGGCCTTTTGTCTCACAGCAGGAGCGACTGCGGAGCCAGAAAGCAGGAACTGGACCACAAGTCCCCGCCATGTCGGCTCTCGCCAGCGGCTGGCAACCCACACTGCGGCCGGCGGGCACTGTCAGGGTTCAGGTCGCGTTGATGGAGATGAAGCCTTTGGGGGGTCTTCGGACCGGGCGGAGGAGGTGAAGACGCGCGAGCACTGAAGAAGAGCGGTCGGGATTTATTGCTCCATTCGAACAAAGAGTCAAGGGGTGATTTCTCTCCCCAACAAGGAAGACCAGCAGCAATACGACGGCGACCACAAGCACCTCCTCAACCCCGACATCCTCTTCATGAATCATGGAAGACACTAATTGAAACGAATAAACAGATGTCACGCCGGGTGCCGCACCGCACTGCAGCGCCAGGCACCTCTCTCGTACGTTTTACTTACCTGAGGGCGAGGCTAAGGTATCACATGCAAGGGCGGACGGCAAGGCACGGCTACGGAGTAGGTCGTTCAGACGGGACCCCAACCTCGTCGTTCCCCCAACTTGACCCCATACAGAAGGTGGGAGGTCGTACCTTACGTGGGAGGATGAGGAGAAGGGCCACGGGGGCATTGGCAATGGAACCTCGTGCGGAGGAACGAGGGCAGCGACTGAGTGGTCGTCCGGCAGCAAGACAAAAAGCCGAAAAAGAGGGGACGGCAATGTGGGTTGGCCGACCTGGGGAAAGCTGCAGCACCTCCATGCCCGCAGTTGGAGATGTTCGGTCAGGTGCTAAAAGTTCCGAGCCGGGCATCATCTGACCCGTCTGCAACTGGCCAGTGGGAGAGTCTGGGCAACTGTGTGGGGGAAAAGAGGCTTGAATGTCAATAAGGACCCCCAAGACCCTTCGCCTTCCAACCTTCTCAGCCTTCAGCTTCCATGTGAGCAGTGCCCGCCTCCGCCTTCGCCACCACCACCGGCGCCGCCGTCAGTTGCAGAACAACCTAAATACCTAGCGCTCCGATCAAGCCAAGTTCACCGGGTGTCTTAGTGCGCGCGGTGCCCGTTCGTTCTCTGTGCGTTAGGGAGGCAAAGAGGCTGGAGAAGGCACGAAGGGTTAAGGGTTTTGAATTGTGTCCCATGAGTGGCGTCGAGGCCCGTGATGGTGTTTCTTCACCGTCCCCTTCACCGCACAGAGACAGCGGCTTCTGTGCAGCTTGACGCGACGCTTGACATCTGGTTGGCCCAGGCCCGGTGGCGGTGGAGTCGGGAAGCCTGTGCCGTTGGAGATGACGCTGAGAAGAGATGGGATCAGCCTGACAGGCGCGAGCATGAGCCTGCGTGACCACCTGAGGAGCAACCTTCACATGTCAGACGCCGGGCGTCTGGAAGAGCCTGAAACTGTCAAAAAATTCTTCACGGCCTTCTACGGCAAAGAGCTGGCCTGAATTGCCTTGTGACAGTGCCCAGTGTGAGGGAGGCACTGCTAGAGGCAAGTAAGGTGCTGTAGGTACCTTGGCTTGGGTGCTAGGCAATAGTCAGATTGCCATCTGCCATCTGCCATCCCTTCTCCAGACCGACCCGGAGCTGAACAGGGTGTCGGTAATGTAGGTACCTGCCGGGCAACGACCATCACCTAGGTGAAGGAAGTTAGGTACCAAGGCCAGTTAGGTAGGTAGTAGATACTCGCTGTGGGAGAGATGTTTGTTGATCCGTCGTGATGCATTCCTGGAATCGTGACTTTTGTAGCAATGGGCTTCAAGGTCGTCCGTCTCTGCCAGCGTACCGACCGTCTCGCGATATACAATTGAGGTTCGGCATGGTATCCGAGCCTCGAAAGGCCATCGGCTTTCTCGCCGAAGAGCAAAGGTCGTCCTTTCTCTAGGTCCCCAATGACCACTGGCTGGTTGCTAATTCCCAGCAGCAGACCAGCAGTTGACATTCTTCTTGGTACGCGTACTCCGTACTCGGGCTCCTGTTTAGCTTGTACGGGCGGGTCGGCCAGCTAACGGCAGCATGCATAGGGGGCTTTGCGGGAGTCTGGAGAGCTGGAGAGCTTCAACATTTTTTGATTGAGCCCCCAGGCCCCTCTCACACCCCCACACTCCCCCGGTTTTTGTCCTTCGCGGTCCACCACCGAAGGAAGCGAGGCCGGTCCTCCTCGGCCAGAATTGCTGCGAGCAGCAGAGGGTCGGTCCAGGCCTGCATGTCTCTGCCAGGAAGAAAGAAAAAAAAAGATTTATAAAACCTCCGTAGACCGGACGCTTTTGCCTCCCATGGCGAAGGGTCTCGGGAATCGGACAACACGAACGGCTATTCTTACAGCAGAGAAGAGGTGAACGACAAAAACTAAGGCCAATCCTCCACCGCCAAGCGACCACTCCATTGTCTGCATAGTGTACTTCTCTTTGTCACCTCTGGAGACCACCACACCCCAGACCACAGTTCCAAGTTGACCATCAGGCGCATTCTTACTGGTACGTCCGCAACGGGTGACGCCAGTTCTACCCACCCCAGTGTACCTGGGTACCTAGGTACTGCCCCAGGCCACCCCTCCCCCGAAGCCGACCCAGATGTGACTCGGGAAACCCAAACTGGCCCGGCCCCAAACCCGCTCGTCTCATGGCATGGCGATTTCCCCCAGTGCTAAACCCCCCTGTTCCCTCCCCCCAGGCGCTTCGACCTCGGCTCACGAATCGTCGTGTCAGCGCCAGCATCAGCACCAGCACCAGTACCACTGCCAGCAGGCGGCGCCGTTCTTTGTCACTTTGTACCTCGACTGACCGTGTCCCTCGGCGTAGCAACGAGACGAAGGGGAACGCTCCTCGCTGACCCGGCCTCGTTTTCTTCTTAAACCTCTCCATCCAAACTCTCTTCCTCCCCCCACCAACTTTTCTCTTCCCCATTCCTCTTTGTTTCTACTCTCCATCCCTTCCGTTGGAGTCAGTCTATACCCATCAATCAAAATGGCACCCAGAGTTATCGTCGTCGGCGGTGGTCGTAAGTAGCTTCCCCAGCGTTCTCGTTCGCTGCTTGCTCTGCGAGCAGCGACCTGGCGCCGTCACATGCTAACTGGCCGTCACCACAGTGTCCGGCTTGAGTGCTGCGCACACCATCTACCTCGCCGGAGGCAATGTCGTCGTTCTCGACAAGCAGGGTAAGCCATTGAACGCGACTCGATTTGTTCCCTCCTCGATCCTTTTCTTAACGATGCTGTCGCACAGGCTTCTTCGGAGGCAACTCCACAAAGGCCACCTCCGGTATCAACGGCGCCTTGACCAGGACACAGGTCGACCACAAGATTGCCGACAGCGTCAAGCAGTTCTACGATGATACCCTGAAGTCTGCCCGTGACAAGGCGCGCCCCGACCTGATCAAGGTCCTCACTTACAAGTCCGCTGCCGCCGTCGAGTGGCTTCAGGATGTCTTCAACTTGGATCTCACCCTCGTCTCGCGGTTAGGGTATGTTCAGCCTTCCTACCTCCCTCCCAAATCCAGACGACCACGGTTACTGACGGGCCTTACAGAGGTCACTCCCAGCCTCGTACGCACCGTGGCCACGATGCCAAGTTCCCCGGTATGGCCATCACCTACGCCCTCATGCAGAGGCTCGAGGAACTCGCCGAGACCGAGCCCCACCGCGTCGAGATCATCAAGAAGGCCCGCGTCACTGGCCTGAACAAGGATGGCAACACCATCACCGGTGTCACGTACGAGTTCAACGGAGAGGAGGCATCCGTCGAAGGCCCTGTCGTTCTTGCCACCGGTGGATATGCTGCTGACTTCAGCGACTCCTCTCTGCTGAAGAAGCACCGCCCCGACACCTTCGGCCTCGCCACTACCAACGGCTCCCACGCCACTGGTGACGGTCAGAAGATGGTCATGGCCATCGGCGGCAACGGCATCGACATGGACAAGGTCCAGGTCCACCCCACTGGTCTGGTCGACCCCAAGGACCCCGGCTCCAAGTGGAAGTTCTTGGCTGCCGAGGCCCTCCGTGGCGAGGGTGGTCTCCTGCTCAACGCCGACGGCGACCGCTTCTGCGACGAGCTGGGTCACCGTGACTACGTCTCGGGCATGATGTGGAAGGAGAAGGACAAGAACAAGTTCCCCATCAGACTTGTGCTCAACTCCAAGGCCTCCAACGTCCTTGACTTCCACACCCGCCACTACTCTGGCCGTGGTCTGATGAAGAAGATGAGCGGCCAGGAGCTCGCCAAGGAGATTGGCTGCTCCCCCGACCACCTCCAGAAGTCCTTCCAGACCTACAACGCTATTGCCGACGGCAAGCAGAAGGACCCTTGGGGCAAGAAGTTCTTCCACAACCTGCCCTTCGACATCAACGACACTTTCCACGTCGCTCTCATGGAGCCCGTGCTCCACTTCACCATGGGTGGTATCGAGATCAACGACAAGGCCCAGGTTCTCAACAGCGAGCAGAAGCCCTTCGACGGCCTCTTCGCCTGCGGTGAGCTCGCCGGTGGTGTCCACGGTGCCAATCGTCTCGGTGGCTCGTCTCTGCTCGGCTGCGTCGTCTACGGTCGTGTCGCTGGTGACACCGCCAGCAACTACCTCTTCCAGCAGGCACTCAGCGGCTCTGGTGGTGCTGCTGCCCGTATGGGCCAGATTTCGCTGCACCTCGACCCTGCGCAGCCGGGTCGTCTCACGATCGACTGGAACAACGCTGGAGGCTCCGGCGGTCAGGGCATCTCTGCCCAGCAGACGACATCGGCTGCCGGCCCTACACCCGTCCAGGGTGGCCAGAAGGCTGACAAGCCCGGCAACCCCAAGGAGTTCAAGATTCCCGAGAAGGAGTTCACCATGGAGGAGATTGCCAAGCACAACAAGAAGGAGGACTTGTGGGTGGTCGTCAAGGGCGTCGTCATGGACCTGTCCGACTGGTTGGAAGAGCACCCCGGTGGTCCCCAGGCCATCATGAACTTCATGGGCCGCGACGCGACCGAGGAGTTCGAGATGCTGCACGATGATGAGGTCATTCCCAAGTATGCGCCACAGCAGGTCATCGGCCGCGTCAAGGGCCAGACACCAACCCTGGAGCTGTAAATTTGGAATGATGGACGATGCACGACGGACTTGGCTTGGGTAAAACAGTGACAACTGGAGTACGGGTGCGCGTTGGCGCACTTCTTTTTGGTTTGGGCATTTCTTCATGATTAGTCACTATCTGAATTGTATTCATAGATACATTGTAGTCTTTTGGATCCAATGGACCTCACATCAGTCTCTCTTCAAATGCTTGCCCTCCATGCTTGTGTTATGCTACGTAACTTCGTGAGACCAGTGGCAATTCACATGCTCAAGCTCACGCCAAGCGACGAGTCGGCTCCGGGTGCCTGTGCGCCCCAGGCCGCTGCCGCGCTCTTGCACCGAGTTCCGACATCTGGGGTCCCCACCATTGAACCGCGTCTTGCTTAGCTAATCTCATCCCCCGCCAAATTCCATAGGCATGCCGGTGCACTTTTCCCGAATCCCCGAACCACGTCACACATCACCAAGTCCAGGTCGCGACCAGCAAACCGCAGCAAGCAAAGATGGGAAAGGTTCACGGAAGTCTCGCCCGTGCTGGTACGTCTCTGACTCTCGTTGTTCTGTCTTTTTGTTTAAATACTTCTCACCAGCGTCCGCGGAAGGCTAACAGGAAAAACCCCGCGACAGGCAAGGTCAAGTCTCAGACCCCCAAGGTCGAGCCCGCCGAGAAGGCCAAGACCCCCAAGGGCCGCGCGCGCAAGAGGGAGGTCTACACGCGCCGCTTCGTCAACGTTGCCGTCACCGGCGGCAAGCGCAAAGTACGTTAGACGCGGTGGCCCATCCACTGGTTCACAGTTTGGCGAGAGAGAGAGAGAGGAGAAGGGATATAGAGATCTGGTGCTGACATGCGATTGGTACAGATGAACCCTAACCCCGGTTCTGCTTAAGCAATGCTTCCTTCAGAGGGGGTTGTTGGCAAATATTCGATCGATCGACGCCTCGTTAACGGACTTTTGATGCGGGTCCTAACTTCGTGGGCGGGGTGTGTCCTAGCCAAGAGGGACTTGGAAGTATACCACGGCGTTCGGTTAGCTTGGGAGGGCTTGACAAAGTATAGAGACGGCGTAGAAATAAAGAAGTGAGCCGCGAGGCTCTCCGTTTTACGGAACGTGCAAACATCGGGCTGGGAAGTTGCGGACTGGATGTGTTTGGCGGTGTTGTCCATGGCATTTGGTCTTTTCAGATGCAATCTATGGGTTCCCAAGGCAGAATTACAGATCTGCTGCATTGCCGTCTCCTCTCTAGTTCTCCAAGGCGAGGTAGCCTATTTGATGACACCCAGCCCATGGTAGTGTTAGCCAAGCCTATTTCACCTCTAGGTATTGTAAAAGACGACGGGGGCGACAAGAGAACGATAGAAACATAGAAACATAGGGACAGCAGGGACAGTAGGGACAGTAGGGACAGCCGGTGTCTCCTGAACTCTTCACTACGAGGGCTCTTCAAGGTAGAGGTTCTTTGGGAGCTTACGCGCGTGACATGATAGACGACTTCCTCTAGGTTGCCCGTTTCTGTCCCTCTGGTTGGTAATTTGAACGTCGATGAGCACTCAGGAATGGCTGACTTGAGTGTAACAAAGTTTGTTTCCAATATGGCGTCTGGACGTCGTGGTGAACTGTCAATATGACTGTCCTGTCTACACGGCGAACGATCCCTTAAAACTGATGATATCAAAGGGTGAAATAGTTCTCCATGATCTGTTGAGTTCTCGTCGTGTGAGGAGACCCAAGGCTGAGAGTGCTAGGGAGAGTTCAACCAGGGCAAGATTTCAGAGCACTCATTCGTTCCGGGGGAGGGGGGGGGGACAACTCTAGAGAAGAAGTAGGGAAGTTTGCCCACTATCGAGCATCACAAATTACGGACAAATATAGTACACCATGGTTGACACCAAACCCAAAATTTCAGAGCACTCATAACAACGAATAAAGGAGGTCGCAACCTCACCAGTTGCGGCGGCAAGCCAATACTGGCAAGAGGATTTCTCCAGTTCAGACATGATAAGGACTTGCCTACTTCTGCTAATGTGGGATGACGATATCGTGCCGCACTGCTCACATAGACCACGAAGCCATCCGTGAAGGTGTTGCATTCTTTGCTCTCTCGAGGCTTGAGAAGAAGTCTGAAGCTTGCATTTCGTGTGGTGACACCTTTGATGTCTTGAGCCCTCCACATTTGAAAGTCTGCTTGGTCATGGAGGTGTTAGTCGTCAGGAAGGAGCCTGGTTGGAAAGCAGAATACGTAGATGTAAGACGACAAGTTGATTCTTAACTGAAATGGTCAGCCGGAGACCGAGAATGCTCGAGTCTTCCAACTTCTCTGTACACTGGCTTTGACATGAAGCATCTCACCACGAGACAACCTCGTGGAATACACGAGAGAGCAAGAGATTAGCAGAACCCTTGGAGCGGGATGCGGCTACGTGGGAGAACGTCTTTTTCAAATGCCCCTATCTGCCAGATTATACATCAACACAGTCCTAATAAGTTCCGGGGAGAGAAGCTGGTCATGGAAGTTTCCATATTCAGGCCCTCCGTTCTCCTGGCATCTGATACTTGAGAAGCGTTGGTTGAGGAGTCAACGCCACTAATAGTTCAAGTTCGCCGTCCTAGCATACTTCAAGAGCAAGTCATGTGGAACAAAGATATGGCTACAATGCAGTTGAATACCTGTTCCCATCAGCATGATTACTTCAAGCAAAGCCGAGGGACAAACCACAACTCAAAGATATCATCAGTAAGAGGGATGGCTTGCTGGTTGGAGGACGATATTCCCACCTCTAGTCTTTCGAAATCCTGAAAGAGAGAACAACACGCTCGCACGAGAATAGAGTCTTATGTCCCACGCGCTCCTCCATGACACAGAGAGCGCCGGAGGAGAGGGACACAAAAGCAGGGGCCCGATCATCATCACGCTCCACCTCGTCCTCACCATCGTAGTGCGGGAGATGGAGTCACGACAGCGCGGAAGGCGGTCCACGGTCGCACGTTCACCTCCGCCGCGTAACGCCGGAAGGGGGGTGCTCCGGAGCGCTCCGGCGCTTCCCACCCGGGCCAGCGCAGCGGGCGGAGCGACAACGCATCCACGCCCCTTCGTTCAACGCTTTCCTCGTTATCGTCATCGTGTCCCAAATCCTGCGACTCGACCGTTTAGGGAAGAGTCGTCTGTTTGGCTATGCGCCAAGTAGCCCTCCGCTCTATGTTTTTTCCAACTGCCGAACTGAAGCTCAACTGCGGTGATACCGTATCACAACTCCATCCCCCCAGGACTCCAAAGCAAGACTCCAAATCGTGGGTGCAGGTGATACATGACGTATCTGCCAGTAAACCGTGAGATATCATGCTCAGATGAGGCAGACAGCGTCCAAATTCGGTGTCCTTTTGGTAGTATGGCCAGTATTATGGAAAGGGATGGTTTGCCGGCTGATAACGTCGTCCGACAACCAAGTGTCTATCGAAGAGACACTAATAGCCTTTCGGTCCCGAAATAGTGTACACAATTGATCTGTATCCACAGTCCCGAAGATGTGAAGCCTGCAGTCAAAAACAACAACAAACTCCGGGCCTTTGGACTAAGCGAGTAGTTCCCGCGATGTCGACCACGGCCTGTGCCAGCCACATCGCTGCGGGCAGATCGGAAGCGCGGGATCTGCATCCGCGAAGGACTTTTTCGGGTTCGATTCTCGTGCTGGCTGGGAATGCAGGGACCCTTTGCGCGTGAGCCTGAGCCCCGAGGTCGTCTGGCGTGCGTGGTGTCCACGCACCCACGCTGGTACCGTCGATCGCTGCATGCCGATCAGAGAGGATCAGATCATCGCGAAACCCACACCCACCCAGTGCGTATTGTGCAGCGGGAACTTTCTGTCAAATAGTGTCGCTCTACCGCCAGCGGCAACGAGTATCGTCGAGGGATAGGTATGTCTGGCTTCGTAGATGTACTTGCCCCGAGGTCTGACAGCTCCGACGTCGTTCCTGGAACCTTAGAGAAAGGATTATAATCTGAATTCTGTGATGGAACACACCGCTTCTAACCATTATGCCATTGCACCATATTCGATGATTGTTGAAAACAGGTGGCCGGAAGTCGCATCCTATGGCCCCGCTACCTTACAGCAGAAGTCCGCACAACGCGTTGATAGACGAGCTGACCGAACGTTCCTGGTCCTTTGCGCCATCAACTTGTCTGGATTGCATTTGGCAGTTCTGACAGCGATGGAACATTGGTAGATGCGCAAGCAGGCGCAGTAGCTCTGGTCGGCAGCCATCTGGTATGTCCATGCCATGGGCCTGTCAGACATTGCTAATGTGAACTAGCGACGGTCAGATCGCCAGGCGTTTGAGATTAGAAAGAAGCGAGAAGCATCTCGTCAACTTTTGTGGAAATTTGATGTGTTGATGACTTGTACAAGCCGCCAGATACGGGAGACGGCAAGGACGACGAAGACAGTGAATATCACAGTCCGTGCCAGGGAGACTTCGCCCAACAGAGTAGCCTGAATGAGGCTGGTTCAACGATCGGATAGACGAACCCGGTCCCAATATAATAAAACACCCGAGAGATACGGCTGCCTCGTAAGGCGCTACCACCTTAAAGATGAGGTCTCTGACCGGAAGCTTGGCTTCCTCATACTGAGTCGGTTGATGAGTCAAAAAATGACAGCACCATGAGCTAGGACGAACGCCTGAAACCAAGCGAACTTAATAGTTATTTGGACGTGGGCGCAGCAGGACAAGATTCTGCCTATTCGTGGAAGTTGCACCTATGCGCGAATGTGAGTCAGCTTGGGAGTCTCCTGACCTTGCCCTGGATGTACGTAGTAAGGATGAGGCCGAAGCTCGCCAGCAGCCAGCGATGTAGTTTCCCACTGCGCACCAGATGGACGAGACACTCGCTCACGCCAAATCCAGCAGACTGGTCCGAACATTCCTGGCGGTGCATCTCATAAGGCGGGTGGCCTTGAGCAGGGGCCGAGGGGGTCTGTAAGCCCATTTACACAACATGCAATCCATTGGTATGCGTCCGCATACAAGCTGGCGGGCGCCGGTGGCTTGCTAGTGCAGGTGAGACAACAAGGACAGACGCATCCTTTTGGTCCCAAGACTCAGTGCGTGTTTCGGTTGCCGTCGAAAGAGGGATTTTGATTGCTTCCCCGTTCAGCCAAGCGCTGAGGCTGAGGCTGGCTTATCGTGCCCGACGGAAGACGAGCTGAGGTGGAAGCTGTGAAGGTACGTAATCATCTCTTGATGCCTGCCTCGTCTGCAAGACCGGAGCTCCGGCCCATAGCTTGGCAGGAACGTCCCTCGGCAGCCCATAGCCGTCCGCAAGTTGAAAGTTGAAGTCCTTGTCGCCCAGGATTCGGAGACGGCGAGCGCCGGAGGAGGGGGTTTCTAGTCATCGAGGCAGGCGACAGCAGGAGGGAATTTGAGTAAGCTGTGTCTGTGCCGCATGCTAACATGATCTTGAAGCGTGGTCGGGAGCGAGTTGAGCTATGTTCAAGCCACCGCTGGGCTGCAACCCGTAAAGAACAGGACAGTGTCTAAAGACTGGGGGGCCGAAAATCCTTGAGCACTGTGAAGTGTGCTTCTCGACAGTCGCTGAGTATCGGGTTTTCTCCCTTTTAATGGTGCTGTTTCTAGGACTGGACAGGAGAAGAATGGGATCGTATGGCAAACTGTAGGCAGGTAGGTAGGTGTTGTTGTCGTTGTTTGGCGAACAAGCGCACTCGCGGTCCTTCCATGTAGGTAGGTTGTCGATTGTTCGTCTCACCCAGTAGGTAGCTTCGGTACCTAGGAGTACCTTTGGTAGGTACAGCTGGGTACCTACACAGTACCTAGTATGCTTCCATGGTTCTGGCGAGCGGTTGGCGGAGGTTGCGGAGGGTCCCCCGCAATTTGTACATTGTGTGCATGGAGACCAGCTTTTCTTCCAATCCAATGTGCCTGGCGCCGGCTTTTGTCAGATCACTGTGAGGAAGCCCCATAAAACACTGTGCTCTATCGCAAGTGCTGCTGAGTCAAGCTGGTGGTCTGATCAGAAAGAACCCGGCAAGTCTGGGAACACAGTGCAGTCTGCGCAGCTTGGCGGCCCATCAACACGCGGCCCCACTCTATTTAGCGACGGCCGACACTGTGCGCCAACATCAACGACTCAACTACCTTACTAATACTCCGTATACACAATCATAACACAAAGCTGGACACTTACTTCGTGATGCCGACGCCGAACGAGGAGGACAAGGCTCGAGGGCGTCACACTTCCCTTGGTGCGGTTTTCTAAGGTGCAACCAACTGCGGTGGGCACCAACTCATCAGAAATCGACGCCCTCCCCGCCGCCTCACGACACGGGTACTCGTCATCATTCTCGGCCTCTTGCTCTGCTGCCAGCAGTGGGAGGTACCCAGCCGCTACACACGAGCATGGCGGATACGGGCAACACAACGCACGACATCGTCCCTGAGGACTACCCGACGTGTCAGACTCGGTGACAAGAGTAGTAGCCCTTTATGGGTGTCGCTGGGCGGTGTCATATTCCAATCCCCACTGCCTCAGTAGCAAAAGAGACTGGTTGCTGCAAGTGCTCGGCGTTCAAGTTGTGTTACGGCATGTACGACGAGGAAGAAGATATCTTTACGTACCAACTAGGTATGTCAGCTCTCTGGTCGCTAGTCTGAGGCACGCACCGCGAGACCGTCTCGAGGATGCAAGCTTTAGGAAGGACTGGGGGAAAAATGCCTTTTCCATTAGTCACGCCTCGTCGTCAGCCGGGGCGGGAAGGTGATGAGGCAGTGCCCAAGCCTTGGGATGAGAAAGGTAGCCAGTCGTTGGCCAGTCTGGGGCCCGAGTTTGTCGACCAAAAAGCCTTGTTCTGCTTGTGAGAGGAAGAAGGTCTTGGGACTGTGCCAGCTCTGGAGGCAATCTGCAAGGTCCCCAGGCTGGCTGCATGGTAACAGCGCAGTTGCTGAGACGTACATACTCAGCGGAGGATACTCAGGTAGATACGTTTTTTACTGAGTTGACTTCCCAAGATAGTTGACGTAGGTACCCTGAGGTAACCGGCAGTACGGGATGAATAATGCCTAGGGCCATGTGTGCTCGACATTCGCCAGGAAGGGTTGGTCGCATCCTCGCCAATTGTCAATGGAAATCAATAATGCAAATACACTACATACTACCCGATCTGCGGTGCTGTACTGTACTCCGCACTGCGTCGTCCAATTACCGACCTTGGACCTTTTTGAGTTGGCTCAGAAGTCCTTTGCGCTGATGGTACGGACGGGAAGTAACGACAGCTGATCCATCCTTACTATCCGTCCTTCACCATAGTACTGTAGCTGTAGTATTAGCATTTTAACCTTAGACTTTTGGAGCGTTCCTCTCGCTCGGGACGCACCCTCGACCACGTCCCAGGTCACATCAGACCAGAAAATCCCTGCGCTGCGCTACATAGTACGCTCGACGAGAAACTTGCCTTACGATTGGAATGGCACCTAAGTCTGCCCGCACTTGGTACTTCGCTTCCCTGCATGCCCTGGCCCTCCGACATTGAGTTTCCCAGAACAAGAGATGGTGATCAGACATTCCACCCAGGCTTCCACTCGACTGCATACCATGTAATATGTGCTCTGCTTGTCGTGCCTTAGCTTACCTGCCAGACGATCTAGGTAGTCACCTAGATTACATCTACATGACTGCAGGCTGAGACAAGGCAGGCCGTTAGTTGACGCAGACATTCATCCTTTTGCTTGCTTTCCGTTCCCGAGTGGGAACCCCCGCAAAAACAACTGGAGTGAATGTTAGCACCAAGTCAGGACACAACTCGGCAAGCAATTAGCTCGTGTGCTTCAGCCAAGGTGAGGGTGGCCTTGGGGTCTTTGGTGTTTGCCTCGCCTCGGGTTTAGGTAGGCACTTTGGCACTTCGGCAGTGACAAAGCAGTACAAGCGGCTTCGTCCACAGTCCACTGTCCACAGCCCACATTCCTTCCCGCCATTTTGCGCCAAGGGGAACCAGGACGTAGACGCCATGTATGGATCGGGCCTAGTCGCGAGAAAGGGGTGGTGACTGCGCGTTGAGCACGGCCAGGTGCACCTCCCCAAGAATACAGCGGGCCAATCAGGCCCGCAGCCACCTCCCAGGGGGCCAACCACAAGAGGTGAGCTGGAGGGGAGGGGGGCCAGACGGGGCCAGAAGGATTGGAGGAGGGATGGAGGACATCAGAAAACCGCGCTGATCCCTCGCCCTCGCTGTCGTCTTGTTGCTCCTGCCTGCATTTTCACCATCCCCTTCCTCTCCATCCTTCTATTCCCCGTCTAATACCTACCTTATTACCTACACTAGGTACGGATACCTAGGTCGGTATTATTACACTATAGGTGCTGTACTCCAGCATCAAGTCCCTTCTGTTGCTGCCCGCCTGCCGCAAGTCCCGGGCACAGTGAGGTTGTTGTCGGGTCCGCCTTTGACCTCCTGCCCTTCACATTTGTGCACTGCACCCTCTGTTTCTCGCCCTCGGGTTCCACATTTATCTACTTCCTGGTTCTCTGACTGGTTCCTTCTCTACCCACCAACACCGATTTCACTCACCTAGCGCTAGCACCTAATAATACTACTAGGTACAGTGTACCGCGGGACTCTCAGCATTCACTCGCTGGGCCGCCGCCTTCATCCCGCGGCTATTACCTACCACCACTGCTGCTGGTACCGCCACTGATAGGTACTGCTACGCGGCGCACTACTATCTACTGCTGTTGGGACACGGCCTCCTTCCCTCCAGCTTCTGCTAGTGTCCCTCCGGTCTCTCTCCCTGCTTTCTTCTCCACACCCATCTAACATCCCATCGTTACCCACACTTCGTCGATTCACCACTCCTCGCTCGCCCGCCCGCTCGTCAGTCAAATGGTCACCGGCCCATTTCGACTTCGCGCCTCCATGACTGCTGAGAGACACCCGCTCTCATAGTATACGAAACCACCATTCTGGATTGAAGTCGCCGAGGGCTCTTCACCATGGCGATAGCCATGGGCTGGCAGAAGCCCGACAATGTCGCCGGCTCGTCGGCCCCGGCCATTATGGTCGGTCTCTTCGTCGCCTCCGGCGGTTTACTCTTCGGCTACGATACCGGGTAAGCAATCAGTCCATCTACCACCATCTCTCGCGCCGATGGAGAAGACATATACCGACGCGTTGCGCTGGCGTCGCGTGGTTCGTGGGTGGGAAAATGTCAAGACTAACTCTCGCCGGGTGACAGTACTATTAACGGCATCCTTTCCATGACGGCCTTCCGGCGAGACTTCACGACCGGCTACACCGAAAACAACCAACCCGCCATTTCCCCCGCCGAATCCTCCATCATTGTCGCGATTCTCAGCGCTGGAACTATCCTTGGTGCCCTGCTTGCCGCACCCATCGGCGATTCATGGGGCCGCCGAATCTCCCTCATCCTATCCGTCGGCGTTTTCAGCTTCGGTGGCATTTTCCAAGTCTGCGCCCACGACATTCCGATGCTTTTGGTTGGAAGGTAGGTTGGCTGGAGTCTCGTTTCGTCGGATTTAATGGATCGTGTTGCTGACGAAACGCCGCAGGTTTTTCGCGGGTGTCGGAGTCGGATCCATCTCAGTCCTCGTGCCGGTCTATCAGTCGGAGATGGCGCCGAAATGGATTCGAGGAACGCTCGTCTGCGCCTACCAATTCTCCATCACAATAGGGTTGTTATCTGCATCCTTTGTCAACATCTTAACCGAGAAGATACACTCTGCTGCCGCATACCGGATTCCCCTCGGCCTCCAACTCGTTTGGGCCGTTGTTCTCGCCGTCGGCTTACTCGTCCTACCCGAGACCCCTCGATTCCTTGTCAAAAAAGGCAAACCAGACGCCGCCGGCTACTCGCTTAGTCGGCTTCGACGACTCGATATTACACATCCGGCATTGCTTGACGAGTTGCAGGAGATCGTCGCTAACCATGAATACGAACTCACCCTCGGACCCGACTCCTACAAGGAGATATTCTTTGGATCCCCTCACCTCGGTCGACGAACGCTCACTGGATGCGGCCTTCAGATGCTGCAGCAACTGACGGGTATCAATTTCATCATGTACTACAGCACCAGCTTCTTCGACGGCGTCAAACTCGAAAACCCATATCTGAAAGCCCTCATTCTCAACATAATCAATTCGGTGTCAACAATCCCTGGCCTCCTTGTCATTGAATCTTGGGGCCGTCGCAAGCTATTGATGGTCGGTGCCATCGGCATGGCTGTTTGCCAGCTTCTCATTGCCTCCTTCACTACGGCCGCCGGGGAAAACCTGCAAAAGGTTGCTCAAACGATCCTCATTGTCTTCTGTGCTATCTACATCTTCTTCTTCGCTGCATCCTGGGGCCCGGTTTGCTGGGTCATCACCTCCGAGATCTACCCCCTCAAAGTTCGTGCAAAGGCCAACTCCATCTCAACTGCCTCCAACTGGCTCCTCAATTTCGCCATCGCGTACGGTACTCCCTACATGGTTGGTTCCGGGCCAAACTCTGCCGACATAGGCCCTAAAATTTTCTTCCTCTGGGGAGCTTTCTGCATTCTCGCAGTTCTATTTGTCTGGTGCATGGTGTTCGAAACAAGCAAAATCAGTCTCGAACAGATCGACGAGATGTACGAACGCGTCGATTATGCCTGGAACAGCACCAGATTTGAGCCAAGTTGGAGCTTCCAGCAAATGCTGGATGAGGGATGGTCGCCAAGCGCACAACCACCCCCAGAACATGAACTACAACAAACACAAACAAACTCAACTACCCAAACCAATTCGAATTCAGCAACATCAACGAACACTGGCGCTACCGGGAACTCAACGTCAGCAGAAGCAAAGATGTTATCTCAAATGGGCAACGTTGACTTTAGTTATTGATCATTTATACCCCATGTCTATTTTCGCCCACTGTTACAACTAGTACCGCTCTTTTTTTACTATTTTAAACTTGTTTCTCGGTCATATCCCGGATAGCAGCGTCGGAGTTCACGATGTCACGGAGTTAGGGGGGGCAAATGGCTACAACCACCGATGGGCGGCTGGTTATTGGAATATCTGGCTGAATTCGAAATGCAACTATACTGCAGCGATCGTTTGCACGGGGGGGAAAGACATTATGGTCAACGTTGACGAGAATATCCCATCATGTATGACGATGGAAATACCTGAGATGGCGCACAGAGCCCATGATAAATCAAAACCACCTCTAGCGGCTCAACTTAATGCGAGAGAGAAGAACAAGAAGGAAGATGCCAGTTCGTACTGGTTGGAGGATCGAGGGTCCTAGCAGCGTCTTTCTCGTCCACCAATTTGACTCAATAGTCCCAATACATTCACCACCGTGCAACCTTGCTGGCTCGGGACGAAAGTGCATATGGAAGACCGGAGCTGGCATCTTTGGCTCGGAGTAATGAGTCTTTCACGTCACCCTCGGCACCACGTCTGAACAATTAGTCCTTCCGATAGACCAGGCGTCACTCAAGTGTGTCAAACCTTGCTCACAGGAGTTGTACGGCATTTTGAGGGAACAGCAGGTGAGCGAGCTTTCGAGGTCCACTTGGGCATGAGTGCCACTTCTCGAACTTGGCAAGAAGTTGTGATGTTTAGTGACTGTCAACACATTTCTTCACCAAATATGGGATGACGAGAAGGTGAGCGTATTTGAGAATCTGCAAGTCACACCCGACAATTCACCTGAATCACACACTCACACACTCTCTATGCCAGCTGGACCGAGTATAAATATCCCATCTCAACCAATTCAATGGGCATGGAAAGAGACGTACCAGTTCCATGTGGGCTCTCATACTGATATTCAGGCATGGAGGAATTCCAGCTCCTAGACGAGGACGTGGCGAGCCTCATCCTCCGTTATGGCTTCCTGGACATTGACGACTTGCAGGGGGCGACGGCCGAAGAAGTCGAGAACGCCGCGGCTCTGGCCCTGCAGATGGCCGGCCCCGAGGAGCAGCTTGCCATCGCCATGCGGCGGAGCACCATCGCGGGCGGACACGAACCGGAAGCGGCAGTGGCAAGACCGCCGACCAGACGTGCTCGTCCGGCGCGGCCTGACCTCCGCGAAATCGAAGAGGGCGACCCCAACGCGGAAACGTACGTCGACTGGCAGGAACGCAACCGCATCTTGACCGACACGCCGGAAGGCGTGATAGACGACGAGGAGGACGAGGACGGGCCGGACTGCATCGTGTGCTCGGGCGGCGGCCAGCCCAAGCTGCAGCTGCCCTGCGGGTGCTGGTTCTGCGTGCGGTGCCTGCGGTCCTGCGTCCGGGCCGGCCTGCGGCCGGGAGGGTGGCCGCCGCATTGCTGCCAGCCTTTGGAGGGAGATGCGATCGTCTGGGCGAGGAGGCCCGGCCTCTCGAGGCTGTACCGCCAGGTCAGAGAGGAGAACGAGACGCCCGCCGAGCAGCGGGTGTACTGCGCCAGGCCCCAGTGCGCGGCGTTCATACCGTCCACCGGCCCGCACGTCACCAGAGACCTGATGAGATGCCGTGCCTGCGGGGAGGGCACCTGTCGGCTGTGCAGGGCTGCGATCCACCCCGGGCGGCCGTGCCGCCAGGAGCAGGAGGACGAGATGCTGATGGACGTCATGGACGAGAACAACCTTTCGAACTGCCCGTTCTGCAGGAGGGTGGTCGAGCTGAGGGACGGCTGCAACCACATTACGTGAGTGACCCAAATTCCGGCAATCGAGAATGGACTGGCTGACAAGCAGGCACATAGATGTGTGTGCGGACGCGAGTGGTGCTTCCTCTGCGGCGAACCCTATGGCCGCAACAACGGTTGCCCAAATGGTTGTCCATCGTACGGCAGACAAGCTCGCGTCCCGATGCGCGAGAGACGACTCAGATATCGTCAGGGAGACGCTGCCCATCCTGCGGGAGTCATGATACCCCCTGGCCCTCCGCCGCCTGTCCCGCTGGGCGTGCCTGAGCCTCAGCGGATGTTTGCTCCCCCAGAACAACCACTGGAGGCGGCACTAGGACCGTTGAATCATCCAGCCCAAGGAGCAGTTGTGCAACAGATGCCTCAAGGTGAGTCAGAACGATTTACACGGAAGACGTATAAATGGTCTGATAAACCACAGGCATACCTCCTGCTCCAGCACAAGCGCAACCTCAGCCTCCACGTGCGGTGCGAGACATGCACGACGCGAATCGTAATATCAGGATGGCAGCAAGGCCTCTGCGTGGGGTGGATATCAGGCCAAGACCGCCAGTCGGGAACCGCTTCAGCATCATCTTATTCTACCCGGATGGGCAGAACACGGAGGTCAGCTTAAAGTCTCTGTGATCTATTTACCTCTGCTAATATTTGCGCTAGCTCGAAGACGGCCGCTGGAGGCGCGATAGCCAAGCCAACATACGCAGGATACGGGACGGCATAGAGGACGAGGGGCGAGTCTGGCCCGAGTACGCCATCGAGCGCGAAGACCCCGCCTGCAGGCACCGGATGCACCAGCAGTGGCAGTGGCAGAGCAATGAGGAGCCGCCGTGCTTCTACTGCAGGATCAGGGACGGCCGGCAGCTCTGGCGCTGCCAGAACTGCGGCGTAACGGCCTGCGACCACCACAGGTTCCTGCGGTTCGGGCTGACCCGGGACGAGGCCGATTTCTTCGTCGGACAGCTGAGGCGCCGGATCATGGTGGATAGTGACTTCAGGTATCCGCGGGCGAACGCGAGGGGCATAGACCGGTGGGATGAGTTCCTGAGACCGTATCGGAGAGGTGAGTTACGCCTCTTGTTCGGCATCGACTGAGCTAATGGGAGCACCTAGGTCGCTTGGCTCGGGTATTTGGGTTTGGACGTTGAAGCCAGACAGAGAAAACGATTGAGACTCGGAGAATCCGTCCAAGACCGTTGAGCTAAAACGTCAACCGACGGCGTCTTTTATCGCGGCTTTTAATTCAATACTGTGGCATTGCGATTGAGATCGACCGGGTGACGGCAATGATTTTCTTAAAAAAAAAAAACGAAATCGTTTCTAGAGGAAGCAATTCCAACATAAAGCATTCCATGGTTTGATTTTCACATTGTTTACACCGTCGAGACGTAAATTTGTGGTTTGTGAGGAGGTGACTGCAATCAAGAATGAAGTTGTGGAGGATGTGAGTTTGGCAGTGCCGAACGCGCCAATTGCGGCCCCACATCGTCCACATGCCGGGGCGGAAGTGGGACAGACAGTGCACCGAAGACAGAGCTCTTCCGGGGAAGCTACAACTCTCCTCCTGCATCAACCCCGGATATCGCGAATCCACGAACGGCCGCCCGACCGCTCGGGCACCCAGCCCTCGATGATGTCACTCTCTTCAGAAGATGAAGACCAAGTTCTTTCGGACAACCAGTCCATGGCCTCGGAGTCCAGCGACGGCGAGGAGCTGCCCCCGAGGCCCTTGCACCACAACTACTTTGCGCCGCCCTTCTACGGCCGCCCGCCGACGCCATTACCCCCTTCACCGTCGCTGACGTCGCTCCTGCGCCCGTCACGCCCTACGACCCCGGACGCGTCCGACGACGACTTCGAGCCTGTACCTCGCGCGTCTCCGCAGGTGCCGACCTACGAATACTACGGCTTCGTGCTGTACCTCTTCTCGACGCTGACCTTCATCGTCTACCTGCTGTGGTCCTACCTGCCCTCGCCGTTCCTGCGCGCCCTGGGCATGACCTACTACCCGAACCGCTGGTGGTCCCTCGCGATCCCGGCCTTCTTGACGATGCTGCTCGTCTACATCTACATTGCGCTCGCGCTCTACAACGTCGAGATCATGACGCTACCGCTCAACTCCATCGAGACGGTCGTGGACGACGCATCCAAGGTCGGCGTGATTGACAGCAAGGGCAGGCTGCGGGACGGGGCGAAGAGGCGGTCGCGGGACAAGAGAGACAATCGCCTGCCGGGGGGAGGGCTGAACTGGAAAAACATATGGAACGAGGGAACGGATGCTGTGATGGACATCCCGCTAGCTGGGGCCTGCGAGGTGCTATACGGCGATGGGAGGGATTTCGAGTCAGAGGATGAGTACATTGTAACATGATGTTGCGTTTCTCAGCCAAGAAGCTGGAGACTTTTAACGAATATATTTGAGATACCCATTTATGCGCACGTGCAGAATATTCAATTGCTTGAAGCCCATTGCTCATATAGTCGAGTACTGCTGCCATGAGTCTGCCCCTTGATCACCCTGCGACGGGAGGTTCCCAATCTGTCTCCACCTGAGTGACCTCGCACTGGTGCACCCTGCACCACCGTGTTCACTCGGTGAAAGCTTCACACCGAGAGCTTGAATGGGGTTGTGTGTGAAGAAGAAAGGTGAACCATCAACCTTCTGTCTGTAGTTGATACCCAGAAAAATGAAGCGCCTTCGCAGCAAGCTCCAAAGGGCTTGTACAGAGTGGTACCGGATGATATTCCCCAACTCAAAAAAATCAAAGTTGGTAAAACGTACCTTCCCTTACGTACAGTGTGTCGCGCTGCCTAGGACACGGTGGGGGAGGTGTGGCTGAAATCTTCCAGCCTTGCAGCTTCCATCGCCCAACCACCGCGCCAAAATTCGCTGAGACGCGACTTTCAATCAGGTTCAGCATCGCAACAACCCACCACGTCGCCTCGATTCATCTCAATCATCTCATTGGCTTGTCGCATTACACATCTATATACAAAAAAAATGTCGCAACAACCGCTGACCTCTTCGGTGCAGCCGACTGACATCTACGGCGGAGGTAAGCGAGAGACTACTTCGTCGCCCTGCGCGCATCGCCAGAGCTAACATCGCGAGACAGATGAGGTCTCCGCCCTTGTCCTTGACCCCGGCTACTGCAGCACCCGCGCCGGCTTTGCGGGAGAAGATGTTCCCAAGGCCGTCTTCCCTTCCTTCTACGGCCGCGTTGGCTCGACCGATCCCCCGACCGACGTCTTTGGCGATGAGTGTCTGATTCCGCGCGACGGCCTCGAGATTCGAAACTACATGTCGCGGGATAGCGTCGTTGAGGACTGGGACGTTGCCAGCAAACTCTGGGAGAACATGCTCAGCACGCGACTCCAGCCTCCTCGCGCCACCCCCGCGTCCAAGAACGGCCTCAACGATGACCCGAAGACGCAGCCCGAGGGTGGTGAGGCCAACGGAGACGTCGACGTGGCCATGGAGGATGCCGAAACGCAGGAAAAGTCCCTGCAAGAGAACCCCCTGCTCATGACCGAGGCGCCGTGGAACTCTGCCAAATCGAGGGAGAAGGCTATCGAGATCATTATGGAGAACTGGGGATGCCCTGCCTTCTGGTTGAGCCGGACGCCCGTCCTGGCTGCCTTTGCTGCCGGCAAGGCGAGCGCTCTCGTCATTGACGTCGGCGGCGCCAACACATCCGTCACAGCCATTCACGACGGCATGGTTCTCAAGAGATCTATCCAGAAGTCGCCCGTCGGTGGCTTGTGGTTGTCGTCGCAAGTCCGCAGCCTATGGGAGACATCAGAGCCTAAGATCGACCCTGTTCCCACCTTCCTCGTCGAGAGTAAGACCCCCGTCGATGCCGGTGCGCCGCCTCAGTTCAAGCAACGCCAGTTCTCATTTCCCATCACCGATTCGTTCCGCGCCTACGAAGACGAGCGACTCGTCACGGAGTTCAAGGAGTCGGTGGTTGAGACCTGGCGCGGGCCGGGCAAGTACACGGTGCCACAGAACGAGGAATTCGCCAAGACCCAACCCGGCCGTGTCTTCGAATTCCCCAACGGTGCCAACCAGATGTGGCGTGAGCAGCGGTATAAGGTATCGGAGGGCATGTGGGATGAGACCGCGGCTTTCCCTACGGCCAACGAGGAGCTGCGTCTCAGCAAGAGCCAGACGATCCCCGAGCTCATCCGAGCGGCCCTCAACGCCGTGGACGTCGACCTGCGGCCCAACCTGCTCGGCAACATTGTTGTCACTGGCAGCACCAGTCTGCTCAACGGTTTCAACGACCGTCTCAACAACGAGCTGACGGCCATGTACCCTGGACTCAAGATCAAGATCCACGCTGCAGGCCTGTCGAGCGAGCGCCGTTTCGGAGCCTGGATTGGTGGTAGCATCCTGGGTAGCTTGGGTACCTTCCACCAGATGTGGATCTCGCGGAAGGAGTACGAGGAGAACGGCGTCAGCATCGTCGAGAAGCGCTGCAAGTAGATTGGTAACGGAAGTTGGGTAACGGAGTATGGCGGGGCGTAAGGAGTTTGCACAAAAAGGCTTATTTTTCTGACTACCAATCGCGGGAGGAGGCCACGAGGCCAAGCAGCTTCTTAGAAATAAACAAAAGTGCTACACAGCTAGCGTTCTCTCCCATGTTTACTGTGTTCCGGGACTCTGGATTCGAGAGCATGTTTATGGGAGTGCTCTACATCTTTGCTCAGCCGACGTAGATAATGAGATCTACATTTGAAGAGAAGTAGGCAGTGGTTCGGCTAACTGATCCAAACGGTCCCATCAGGAAAGAGACTGTTTTTTCTCATTTTATTTCACAGCTATTTTTTTATTCAAAGAGAGGAGAGACTCGGCCACGTTGCTCATTACTTTTAAACACCGAACTGCTGCAGGTGCCTAGGCAGGCAGGCGAGTGGGCACCTTCCTGGTCTTCGACAGACTCAGGCGAGAGATCTTTCTTGATCGGGATCTAACGACCTACCTACCTACCTACCTACCTATCAAGGTATAAAACCCATTCGCCAATTCCCGATCTTCCTTCTGCAATCCACCACCACCAATTACAGTCATTATTTACCATTCTTCACTTGCTCTTCTTTGGTGCCTTTCAACTCGTACAGCATCATCAGCTAGGGACAGAAGTCTCTTCTCGACAAACAACACCGCCGAATTTCGCGCCGATTCTGCCTTTTGCCTGAACATTTCTACCTTATCAATATCGAATCGCCTTTCGATTATAGGTATGACGATAACTACCTACCCCCGGTGCTGGTGGCCTCGACTGGGGTAGAAACGGCAGGCACGGGTTGGCTACAGTGGGAGAGACTTGATTGGCTGACTCTCGCCGCCTGAGGCACCCCTGCAGAAATCGCACCTGAGTCACCCAAATTTCTGCGGCTCAGTGCGAACTTTCCCTCCTGCCTCCCCAGAGTGGACCGACGCGTCGCCCCATCGAGTCCACGAGCTTCCTCCGAACGCACGCTGTCGCCAACGCATCAGCACCTACGTCGCGAGGCATGGTATAGGTCCGTACTACGTCGGCGCACAATCTCGGAGGTGCTAGGAGGGAGATATTCTTGCAAGCATCGACAACATGAGCGCCGACACTCCCAAGTCTCCGCCCAAGGACGCGGACGCCATCAAGGCCCAAGAAGCTCAGGACGACGAGCAGATCGAGCGAACCCTCAGCCAACTCCAAAACGGCGGTGATCTAGGCTTTAGTCTCGACGACCAGCCGTTCGACCAAACCGGCAAGGCAGACGATGCGGAGGATTTCGAGGACATCAGCGACGATGATCTGCCTGAGGAGGAGGAAGGGGAAGGCAACGCTGGTGCATCACTATCCGTGCCAGGCTTGACGGACGACGGTGGCACCAGCAACGATACAGATGACCTTTTCGGTGATGGTCCGTCATCGCCTATCGAAGCGCCCGCTCCAACATCGCCAGCTCCTCAGGTCCACGATCCCGATAATGCCGATGGGTCGCAGTATCGCGATATCAATTTCGACCCCGAACCCGGCTACGAGGCCGCGAACCAGGACCCGGACATCCCCGCACCAGCCGAGACTGTCGAAGATCTGGTCAAGCAAGCGTGGCCGACGTGGCAGAAGGGTGTCATTCTGAAGTGGAACGAGCTTCTCCCCCCGAAGAAAGCTCGATGGATTGAGAAGAAGCCAAACAAGAAGCCCAAAAATCTCATCTTTTCCAAGTTGACACTGGACTTTGCTGCCGATCAGGAAAAGCTCTTCCGCATCCCTGGACCTGCGTCAGTCAGTCGGAAACAAAAGCGCATCGATGACGACTCAAAAGGATTGGTGACCTGCGCGCCGCAAGAGTCTTCTGACGAGGCCGAGGCGGAGGAATTCAATCTCGAGCAAGAGTCAGACTCGGAAGCGGTGGCGGGCTTCACGTTGCAGGATATTGAAATGGTCTGTGACGACTGGTCCGATCGCATCGAGCAGGCTGAGCAAGATTTTCGCAATCAACAAGCCCAAGAAGCTGCCGCCGAAGCGGCCGCTGCTGCTTCACTCAAGCGCGCCCACGATGATGCGTTCGACTTTGATTGGGAAGCCGAGTTCCTCGACGATGAGGTGGAAAAGCCTCCCCCGCCAAAGAAGACTCGCCCGCCACCACCAAAGGGGTTGCCCGAGATTCCTCGCTTTACAGCCCCGTCGTTTGACTCATTCGAGGACGTGACCAAGCGCTCCTCCAAGCGTGTCATCCTCGACTTGAACGACCCCTACCTCATTCTCGAGGAAGCCGAATCTCAGCGAGGTCCCAAGAGGCAGCGCGTTGAACAGAAGCTCACACGCATGGCGAACGGTCACTTGAAGTCCGATCTTTCTCAACGCTTCAACATGTCCAACGACGATGCATATGAAGCGCTGAAGGAAAACCACCAGCACAAGGTCCGAGCGACTCTGGGTAATCTTGCCGTCGAACACAGTATGCCCGCTCTCAAGCTGGCCTGGCCGTTCTACAAGGTCAAGCTGGACATTCGGAGGGATGGTTTCCACCGGCCGTACTTCAAGTTTGGTAAGCACGAGCGACAGACGATTCGATTTAGCAAGCTCGGCTTCCACAAGCGGAAACAGATGAAGGGTAAAGCCTCAGACGTTTTCCGCACTACCAAGGACCTAGGCATCACGGACAACTCAACAGCGGTTCTTTTCGAGTATTGCGAACGGACGCCACCCGTCCTCTCCAACTTTGGCATGGGAAACCGTGTCATTAACTACTACCGGAAGAAGAAGGTCGACGACGAGGAAGTACCACCAAAGATGGATATAGGCGAATCTCACGTTCTTCTGCCGGAGGACAGGTCGCCATTTGCGATCTTTGGCGAAGTCGAAGTTGGCCAAACCATGCCGACTCTGCACAACCAGATGTATCGGGCGCCCATCTTCAAGCACACGCCACGCTCTACCGATTTCCTGTGCGTCCGCAGTTCGACGGGCGTGGACGGCTCCAACTGGTACCTCCACAAGATTGATCATCTATATGTCGTCGGCCAGACCTTCCCGTCCGTCGAGGTCCCGGGGCCTCATAGCAGAAAGGTCACAAACGCCTCCAAAAATCGAATCAAAATGATATCATATCGCATGATGAGGAGAAACGATCACAGTCTCGTCAACCTCTCCGAAGTCACGAAGCATATAGCAGATTCGACCGATGCCCAGAATAGGCAAAAGCTCAAGGAATTTCTTGTGTATGCCAAGGTGGAAAAAGGCCTCTGGGGCCTGCGGCCTGGCGAGACCCTCATGGACGAGAACTCCATTCGGGCCATGATCAAGCCGGAGGATGTCTGTCTCATTGATGGCATGCAACTTGGCATGCAAATGCTGGAAGACGCCGGATTCGACCCTAACAACGTCAACTTGGAGGACGATAATGACGAGCCAGCCGAAGATGATGACGAGGAGCGCACAGGCAAGGGCGGCAAGAAGGCCGCCGAGAAGAACGAGGAGAAGCTTGCCGACAAGATGGCACCTTGGAAGACCAGCAAAGCATTCATCGACGCGTGTGCCGGCAAAGCCATGCTAAAACTACACGGACAAGGAGACCCAACAGGCCATGGACTTGGTTTCAGTTTTATCAGAACATCCATGAAAGGCGGCTATCTCGAAACTGTCCAGAAGGGAGGGTCTCACACTACGGCAGCAGACGCCATGGCTGCTCACCCC
This sequence comes from Colletotrichum brevisporum, assembly GCA_030770045.1. Classification (NCBI taxonomy): domain Eukaryota; kingdom Fungi; phylum Ascomycota; class Sordariomycetes; order Glomerellales; family Glomerellaceae; genus Colletotrichum; species Colletotrichum brevisporum. Next base: position 2,022,362 of record JAUGSI010000002.1, read on the forward strand.
GATGCTATGCGCAAGGCCAACAATGGGCATGCTTACAATGTCAAGGAGCAAGAAGCCATGTATAGGAAAGGCATTCGTGAGATTTGGGACAAGCAGAAGAGCAGTCTGGAGGACGGCACCGAGAAGGATGACGACCTGGTTGTCCCCCCTCCCGCAGACGAAGACGACAGGTTTTACCCTCAAAGAGCTCAGACTCCAGCACACGTCGACGAAGGAATGAGTCAGATCACGGGACTGACAACATCGACGAGCCGGAACCAACGCAAGCGACTCAAGATCACTCGAGACGTCCGCACTGAATCAGGTGCTGTCGAGCAAAAAGTTGTCATTATTGAAGACCCTGTCATCATAGATCGATACATCAAGCGAAAGAAGGAACAGGACTTGGAGGACTTCAAGTACGAACTCCCACCACGCTTTCCCCCTCCTGACCCCCTCTCAGGTCTAGTCTTCAACCCTCATGCGCTTCCTGCTTACATAATCTCGTGCCTAGTATCTACGAAGGACGCCCTACCGGAGTCGCAGATGACGATCATCGCCGGCTGGCTGAGTGCGCAATATCCTTCCGTAGATGCAGAACACTTGATTGACCACCTGGCAGAATTAATAAGGAGCTGGAACGGCTCAACAGAAACAAACAACGACGAATCGGACGGGAGCAACAGAAAGGCCTCCACCGAGCAAAGAGCGGTCTCGACGCCGGTTCACCAGAAGCAGATAGGACTGCCACTGGCACAACCCGCAAGTGTGCCAATTGTGGACAGGTCGGCCACATCAAAACCAACAAAAAGTATTGCCCCCCCTGCTCTCAATCTACCTCCTCGCCCAAGATCAGATCTCCCGAGTCTGTTCAGGTTTGGGGCCAAACGGTTTAAGCTTAAGCAAAAGACACTGCGCAAACGCCGGGCGAGACAAGCTGCTCGAAAGCCAGTCCTGCCCAAGGCAAAGCAAAATCTGCAGCAAAAGCAAGACCGCGACCCCCAAGATCAAGAGACAACCGATCCCAAAGCCAAGACCTTCACGGCGCCCAAGGGGCAGCAGCCTAAGCAACCCAGCGGGCTGAAGACAAAGAAGTACAAGTACAACAAGTACAGTCATAAGCCATTCTGGCGACACATCGGGAATCTCTGAGTCTTGCGCGTACTGCTCGGACAAGGACTTTCGCGAACCGCTTTTTGTCCCGCTCGCCATCTTCCACTTCTGTTTGGTCGCTTTCATCTTTTTGCTCCTCGTTTTCTCAATTTCAAACCATCCCAGGAAACATTTGCTAACAGCTCACCCAAAGGCTATGTCCTATGCTTAACGGCACGATGAAGACCGACAATGGGATCGCAGAACATGGCGGCTTCGGAATGTACAATACGCCAGCGGCGAGCGCCGGCTCACCCGGTCAGTAAATGATCAGACGGGGCAGCCGTGTCCGTTCGGACCGGGCCACTTCGGACGTGACGTTGGACCGAAAAACCCAAAATTGGAATCGCATGATGACCAACGGGTGGTATATGGAATAAGGAAACTGGGGTATTTGGGCCACGGGAACATTCTTACTCGACAGCACGACACGGACAAGTCTCCCTCACGGACGCGGGAATCGGACGCGGGAAATCAGGGCCGGTCAGACTTTTGGCAAGCGGTTAAGCAAATCAAAGCATGTAATGATGCATCGGCACGGCGTTTGGTGTTGTTAAGTTTAGCCCACAGCCGCCACGCGAGCTAATCACACGAAAATTCGTCTCAGTGACCAAGTTTCCCCGCATGTCGAGCCACAGACGGCGAGGACTGTTCTGCAGCACCAAAAGAAGCAGCATGAGCTTTGCGGATATGTTCCGGACAATCCATGTAGCCGCCGCTGGAGAGAGTGTGTGGAGGCTGGGAAATGTGGATCGAAGAGTCGAGAGCGGAGGGAATATTACCAGAAGGCTCTGATGGCCGGCAGGCATTGGCTAGAACGAGCGTAGGTATAATTAATTACATAGCGATAGCGACCGGGGGAGCGGCATGCGGCACGGCGACATGGGGTTCAACGAGAGATGGACGGATGGTTGGAGATGGTGGTGGGGGGTTTTTTCCTGGTGGTGGACTCTGCAACACTCTGAGCAGATTGGCGAATCGGGCAAAACTCACAAGCGTCGGATGGGGGGAGTGGTACAGGGTGAGAGGGTTAAATGTAACGATGACAGAGACCAAGAGACAAGCAGAAGCGCGATTGAATCATCAATGTGATGACGAGGCCATGTCAGCTCAGCGTTGCCTCGTCGCCCTCGGGCTGCAGGATGTGTGTGTGTGTGCCAGAGGGAAAAAGGCAGAAGGGCGGATGTCAGACTGGAGGTTGCTCGATGCAAGGCTTGAGAGGGTGAGATCAAAAGTCAGTCACCCAAGACATGTGTGTGTGTGTGTGTGTGTGTGGTGATACACAAGCAAGCAGCAGCATCGAACGGGCAAGAAAGCTAACCCACAAAAGGTGGTGGATTTCTGCGGTCTGATTGGCCCGGCGCGAACCCAGAGCGCAGGAAGTCGCGTGGCTGCGGAGACTGGAGGTGAGGTGCGTTCTCCTCCCACGCTAATGCTAAAAATAGGATTTTTTTTAGAAAACCGCACCTTGCTGTGCAGTTTTCTGTGGGTTCCTCCTCCTCCTCCTCCTCCACCCCTGACACCGAGGTGTACATCTGTAGAGGTGGGAAGGACATGGCAGGGCAGGTTGGCAGGGCAGGGAGACGTGAGAGTGCTTGTGTGTGGGTGTATGTGTCTCTTTTGTGTCTTCTTCTGTGACTAGCGACCAATCGGTTTGCGATTTGCATCAGGGACGGCCTGTCTTGGCTGCTCGAAACATGCACGTCGACCTCACACCGTCACAAGGAAAGACAGAGGCTCCGGTGGAGGTGGAGGTGGAGGTCGAGGCCGCGGCGATGGCAGCGGAAGAAATTGATGGGGATAGGAAGACGTTGATCTGAGGCGCAACTACTACCTGCACCACATTAGTGTACATCCCTTCAGTTCGTGCGTTCGGGACCTTTTTCTCTCCAGACCGGATGGGGACCTTTCGCGGACGGGACTAGCAGACCAAACAGCCCGGCGGGAGCTACATTGGTGAAGCACCCGGGGTTTTCGTTGGTCCTGCCACCCCGACATGAGATAATTAGCGTCATGTCACCGATGGCGCCCGGCACTTAGCTTCAGGATATGGTTATTTCGACAAGAAGGTGGGATGGCGTTGACGATGGACTGGGATGGCGACGGCGGCCCTTCTCGGACGAATTATCTGAAGAAGGGACGAGAGCGCATGGTGTGAAGAGCCAGCAGCAGGTGAACCAGGGGTCGTAGAGTTTGCATGCTGATTGCCCTGACAACTCCCAAGATAGCTGCATGTGAACATTTGCCGTCTGACTGGTTCCCGGCCGCTTGCTTGGGTCGTCTTTCTCGTCTGTGGTCTTACAGCAAAGGTAACAGCCTTGTCTGAACGAGCAGACAGTACCGCAGGTCGGGCATGTTTCTCGTGGGAGACTGGGCGACGATTGGCGGCTTATCCAGGAACATCTCTGCGGTTTCGTTTGTTTTTAGGTTCTTGGCTGTCGTCTGTCTCGAAGTTCTTGACAGGAGCCAAAAAAGTAGACGGAGATGCCCAACCGAGGTGGGGGAGATAACGTTTCTCGAGACAACAAGACAGCCGCCTGCCCACTGTCTGAGGGAGCGAGAAGTAATAATGGACGCGGGGTATCGTTCCGGGTGGAGATGGGTATCTAAATCAAGATGATGAGCGACCGGGTTCGTCGAGCAGGCGCGGGATGCAGGCGAGGGTTAATCGATGGTGAAGCGAGATCTACAAGTCAGAACCATGGGGACGGACGGACTGTCAAAGGGCCGTCCGAATTAGGTTCCAAACTCACGCGACGGGAGGGCCGGTGTGTGTGGACGAAGCCCTTGTAGATGGCCTGAGAGCGCACTTCTAGACCGTATAGCAGTGTGAAGTTGATTTCCTCGTCCGCTCCCTATCCCCCCGTCGCGCGGGAGGCGGGGCTCGTTCTGGGATGCGACGTCTAGACTCTAGGCAAGGAGGTGAGGGGACTGGGGAGACCTCAGTGGAGTCTCTGGCGATGGCCTCGCTTTGTAGTTGGCCAGGGGCTCGGCGTTGAGGGACGAAAAACAAAGAAGGGGAGACAATGTGTTTCCTCGCTATACTCCCTTACGCTTGATTTCGGTTACGGCCAAGATGTCCCTCGAACCCAAATATCCGACGAAAGGGCGGCGCCCAGGACGACATGATCATGGGGAAGGGCTAAGTCTGGTTTCGACACAATGGACGACTATGGATGGCAGTTGGCCCTCGCGTTGGTACTCGCGGACATGCGCCGAAGCCAGTGCCCTGTGCTCGCCGAAGTGCCCGTGAGTGTACGCGGTGTATCCGTAAGTAAGTTGCGATGCCGCGGACGGCAAACGACTGTGCCTGGCCGGCACGCTGCATGTGTCGTTCCTGCGGCAAGGCGGGCATGGGAGGCTCAACATGCGGCCCGCGCACGTTGTTTGCTGCCGGATGACAGCCTCCCTCCCTCCATCAAGACCTTACAGCATTATGCTTTTGGGCCTTTGGGGGGGGCCTGGCTGGCTGGCTGTACCTTATCCGCAGAGCAAATCCCGCGCCGGTGACGGGATATTGGGTGGAGGTGGTAAGGTTCAGGGAGGGGGGGTCCGGCAATGGCTCCGGTGTCTCGACGCTGGTCCACCTTGTTCGACGACGACTCGATCGAGTTCACCATGTAGTATTGCCGAACATGTTGTACCCGGGGACGAGCGAGTCGATGTCGAGGTCGAGATCGCGGTTGAGGCACATATGTACTGACTCTCCCGGGCGAACCTATAGTGTATTAGTTAGGTAAAATATCTCGGTATTGACAGTATATCTGAGGTAAATGATATGATACGGAAAGAGGCAGGTAAAGATGAAGCAAGCAGATGCTCTTGTTGGTCGCACCCACTATGCACATAGGTACACTACGTAGTGTACCTACCTGGTAGGTAGTATACATACCTACCACGCAAAGTACTTGCCTTGCCCTGCCCAGGATACACTAACACCACCACCAGCAGTTGATTGCTTCGAGCGCACGTACCGCGTGTATCTCACGTCGGTTAGACGTCAAATGTCTCGACGACACCTGCCACATGTATCTTTTCTGCAGTGTCTCACTAGCGGCAGCACTGTCACGCCTCCAGGCGGTACCTTTCCCGGCCGGGACTAGTACTCGCGGATCCACCAGACCCTGACACGGTGCGCAGGACGTGTGTGGAGATTGCGTTGGCACACTGTTCAATTTCGGCGACAGCATCGTCGGGGAGACAGTGCGGGCTATCGGTCTCAGCTGCCTTCTCATTCCCTGCCTCATCAGGCTGTCGTTTCACGAGCGTCCGCAACGGCCGCCAGGACCCCCGGCCCATCCAGCGCACGCACCGGAAGCCCTCGCGACCATGCCCTGTCGGTGGTGGTGAGGACGAAGGCGCGGCCAGCGGTCGCGGTGAGAAGTGCGACGGCCGGACGGGTTCATGTTCAGGTGGACTTGGACTCCGCATGCCTCACCTCAGGGCCCAGGCAGTACCTCATTGCGGTAGAGACTGGTACCGGTGGAGGCCGAGGAGGTGCTGCTGCTGCAGGGCCTGGAGACAAGAAGAAGAGGGTCGCAGAAGGGCGGCCTGCCAGAGAGGTAGGTAGGTACCTTGCTTACCTTTCACCTAGACTTGAGATAGGTACATGCATGATACGCACAGTACGTAGGTACTGTTAGCAATACCTAAGTAGAAGGGCAAGCAGGTAATATGCCTGTTGGTAGGTAGATGCGAAGTAATGAGATATCATGGTAGGTAGGCACTGTTCGTAGGTTGGTGCACGTAGGTAGTAATGCTACTGCTGTGTACTTGCCTACAGACTACAGTACAGTACATGCGCAGTAGAAGGGAAAAGGGCTTTCGGCAGGGTTGGAGCGACCCCCGCCCATTCTTTTTTTCCACGTCCTTTCCCAGTTCGCTCATCCCATCCCATCCCATCGCGCGCCCCCCCCCTTGTCCTTCCCATTTCCCCCAAAACCCAAGTCATCTTTCCCGTCCAGGAGGCACTCTTCGCGCTTTCTTACTGGCTGCTACCGCTTCCGCTTCTGCTGCTACTGCTACTGTACCTCTCTCTACTACTACTGCTTGCTCCCATCACCCATTATTTTTTTCCCCCCTCCATCACCCCTTCCCTCCTTCCTGTCTGTCTTCCCGCTCCCAGAAACGTGAACACGATCGCGTCTATTATTAGAATCATCCACGCCAGATTCAGCCCCATCGACCTGCACCACAACGCCTGTCCATCCCAGACCTGTCGCATCTGCACTTGTAATGGGATCAGTGTACGTTCTTGATGCGTCTTGTTGCTCTCCCCTGCTCTCCCACTTGGAAACCCTTTGCCTGCATCGTACCCGCGTCAGATACCGTCCATCCCCGGGATGCGCTGCGCTTCCTTGCCTCATCCATGCCGGTTTGACTGATCGATCACCAGTTGGGAACGACACCCCACGAGACAGGCCATTTAGATAAAAGCGATCAGCCCGCCCCGGCCAACTCTTGTTTACGCTCGCTTCGTTGATCAGCCAAGCTTGTTGCTCCTCAAGATTCACAGCTCGCCCGCCCCCAAGAGCTTCAACTTGTCTCGCGAGACCACACCTTCCTCCCGAAGACAGGAACAGTCGATCCCACGGCTGAGACCTCGCCGTCGCCGCCGCCGCCGCACCGTCGCCAATCGGCACCAAGTCGTCCGTTTCTCGGTATCGACCTCGGCCCGCTACCTGCGCCGCGAACCCACCCCCTCCCGTATACTCTCTTCCAGCGTCGTCACCTGCTCAGTAGAGCATCTGGTTCAAGATGGGACGTAGAAAGATCGAGATCAAAGCTATCAAGGATGACAGGAATCGCTCTGTGTAAGCTCGCCTCCAGGACCTGACCCCATGCCATACCCGCGATCAATCGCTTACTTATCGCGTCGCGGTGCAGCACGTTTCTTAAGAGAAAGGGCGGCCTGTTCAAGAAGGCGCATGAGCTTTCCGTCCTCTGCTCGGTAGACGTCGCCGTGTTTATCTTTGGCAGCAACAAGAAGCTGTACGAGTATTCTTCTACGGACATGCGAGAAATGATAACCAGATACACCTACGTAAGTGTCTGCGACTGGAGACTTGACTTCACGGATAGCTAACCCCTCCGCAGCACGGTGGCCCGAACGAGCACAAGGGCCCCTCCGACTTCAACGGCGGCAACGACGAGGATGAGGACGAAGAGGGTGACGGCACCCCTCCTCACGGAGAGTCCATGGAGTCTCAGATGATTCCTCCTCAGTTCCAAGGCCAAGCGCCCTTCCCCCATATTCGGCACCACACCCCGTCAGCTTCGCCGCCGATTCCTAACGGCATGCCCTTCCCGCAACATCCTGGCCATCCCGTGCAACGCGGTCACACGCCGCAGCCGCAGATGGGATCGCGTCCTGCCTCCAGACAAGACATTCGCCGAATGGGCCCGAACATGGGCCCTCAGCCCGTAGGCCCTCCTGGATCTCAGCAACCTCCCGTCAACGGCTTCGCGTACATGCCCAACCCGGCCATCTACAACCCGCAGAACCAGCCTAACATGCCGCCAAACATGCCTCACGGTCTTCCTCAGCACGGTCCCCAATATCCTCAGTACCCGCCGAATCCTCACCCACCGCACATGCAACAGTACATGGAAGAGCAGCGCCGGTCCTCCATGCCACCAAACTACCCGCAGCCCCAAGGCCCGCAAGGACCCGGACCCCAGGTTTCACGTATCTCGCCATCTCCGCCGCAGCCTCCTACCCAGCAGCTGCCCCCTCAGCCGCCGCAGATTTCCCCGCCGCCGCCGCAGCCTCAACAGCTTGAGCCGCAACAGCAGCCGCATCCGTCGCCCCAACCTCAACACCAGCCGCAGCCGCCGCCGCCACAGCATCAACAACACCAGCAGCAGCACCAGCAGCACCAGCAGCACCAGCCGCCGCCGCCGCCGCCCCAACCTCAAGAGACGGCAATGCCGGCGCCCATGGAGCCGCGCTCGGAATCGCACGACAGACCCCAACCACCCCTTTTGAACACTGACAGTGCTATCAAGAAGCTGCCGCAGCGCAAGCAGCACAGTGACGGTAACTTCATCAGACGGAGAACCGCCGACGGTTCCCAACATCAGCTCATCGCTTCCGACCGGTAGCACAGCGGCAAGGTCGAGGCCAGCCGTGCTCAGTTACCTGACCAGGTCAGCATCAAGACGGAGAACCGCTCGCAGTCAGCTCATGCTGGCGCGTCCTGATATCAACGGCCTCCATACCTTCCCGCCGCCACAGCGCCAAGTACCAGTCGCTAAACAAGACCCGCAACATATCTGTGTCGTCCATCCCAGAGACAACCTTTACTCCTCCTTCACGAACCAATAGCATGAAGATCGGAGGCGGTGCGCGTCCCCGTTTGAGGGTGGAGATTCCCGACGAACCTTCGGATGGCGGTAGCGCAACTGCCGAGTCAAACTCTCCTCGCAACTCGACAGACACCACATCCCAGACAACTCGGCGCCATGCATCCGACTCGCACTCTTCCAGTTTGTCCTCCTGACCTCAACCTTCGCCCAGCCCAGACGCTTCCTCTCGGTCAGCTATGCCACTGGCCCTCCAACCGAGCCTGCCCGTCCCCCGCCGCAGCAGACCAATAATATGAATATCGACACTCCTGTTTCCGCTCTGCCATCACGGTTTCTCACCAATGAGTTTCTTCCCAGCCCAAGTAGCTTCTATCCCGAGTGGTACTCGCGCGGAGGCAGCGATAGCAACACGCTGCCCAGTCCACTGAACTTCGCGACACCTGTCGTGGGCTCTGGTCCGAGCTTTCTGAGGGACGACAACGCTACGAGCACGAAGCGGAAGAGCCCCGAGATCAGTGTCGGCGGGCCACATGACGGCCCCGAGGCTGGCAACGAACCTAAGCGGGTCAGGGTTGATTCTTGATTTCGCGTTCTCCTTCATGATTGCCTTACTGTACCATCTGACCCGCATTCTGACCTCGCTTGGGGCCAAGCATGGAGTGCTTTCGGTTCCATGATACCTCTTTTGCTTTCATTCTACGGCATTAGCGTCACGTAACGTTTTCGTCTAAGTTTCTTTTCTTCACCCAAGTCGTCCGGAGTACTGAACTGCATTGGCAGGCGTTGGGATGCCACGGACAAATATTGTTTTATTTTTGCTTTTAATCTCGGTTGAGTGCAGGACGGCTCGTCATCTTCAAATCAGTTTATGGGGTTTGTTATGTGCACATGGGATCAATGTGAGATGATTCAAAGGAGAATCTAGCCTGCGGGAATAGTTGGGGGATCCACGGGCGTCTTGGTCATTTAGTCTTTCCATGTAGAGTATCCAGGTCTGACTGGTCAAAAAGAACGAATTGTTCCCCATCTTGGAATGTTGGCTTACGACTTGCGACGCGATGATGCACGCAATACTTGCAAGTATTTGGCCCCCCACCGGTCTCTGGAGGTGGCTGAATGTCCTCAGGGTGACGATGAAGCCCGAAGAATCAAACACCTAAGTTCTGATCAAGCGCGTGAAATGTGGAAGCTTGTGTTGTGTGGTGACGTAGCAGCCGCCAGAAGCCTGGGCTGCAGGTCAGGTCTGCATGGCCTGAAGTTTCCGACAGTGCACCTTTGGTGAAAATTGCCGCCAAACTTACAGCCACTCAACGCAGGAAAACACCACACAAGAAAAACACTGTCAGCTAGGCAGCGCATCCGAGCACACACATTCGGTAAGAATAGGGGCGAAAGAGGAGGGAATAAAAGAGCCAATCAGTGCTCATGTCTACTCCGGCCAAACGACGGCGGATCGACAACGCCAACGAGACGCTGCGGAAACCGTTCAAGTCGCCTGGTTTGGTGCGAGGCCGGAACATCGACACGGCGCATGAGACTGGCCAGAACTCTGCGGCTGCCGCAGAACCGAACTCGGCCCAAGATGCGGTTGACGCGACGAGCGCGGCGGCGACGCGGCAGAGCTCAGCCCTCCTGACCCCGGCCAAGCAGCCCAGGAAACCGACTCACCATCGCCCCTTCAGCACGCCCAGACCATCGCGGGGCGTTTCGCAGTCCCCGTTGCGGACGACGACGACGACGCCCCTGGCAAACAGGTTGTCACGAAAGACCGGACCGTCGACGACGACGACACCCACCGGCATTAGGGTTGCCAGGGAGGTCGAGGGGCGGGAGGAGATCATCAGGCAGGCCGAGCGGATCCGAGGAGGGGCGTCGTCCGGGGCCGGGGGGAGCGAGGGGGAGACGGATCAGGAGCTGGTGGCGCTGATCGAGAAGTGGAGGGCCGCGAGCCGGCAGGCGGCCGAGGAGGTGTTTGCAGCGTCGAGGGAGAGGGTGCAGAGCATGGGCGGGATGCGGGCGTGGAGGAGGACGAGGATGGAGGAGCAGAGAAGCTTCATGGAGATGATGATGGGGGAGGAGGAACAACGCCCGCGCGATCGAGATTGTGGGGCCGGGGACGAGGACGAGGCGGTTCCGTCGCCGGCGGGCAGGGTCGGAGCCGAAGACGGTCGGGTCGATGAGGAAGAAGGGGAGAAGGACGAGGACGAAGACGAGGTGAGTGTGTGTTTGCGAGGAGTGGTCGAGGACATGGCGTTCGTTCCGCTGACACGTTGCAGGGCTTCACTTTGGGTACGATGTTGAAGAGCATGGGCATCGACTTTGACATCATTGGCTACGACGACGACACGGGATGGTGGAGGGACGGGTGAGGTCGTGGCAGGCTCGGTCGAAAGGGCAACCAACCCGTCGATACCTTCCGTCGGTTCATGTTTCCGACTCGAACCTCCGAAAACCTTTTTAGCTTAAAAGATGCAAGATCCTCCGGAGTTGGGAGAAGGTTCAATATAAAAGAGGGTGTCCAACTTGGCCTTATTCTATAGTCTGGATTGGAGCCCGCCCCTGTCCCGTTCACTAATACTGTGCAGCATGTGTGTGCGGTAAGACATGGCCAGAGTTCACTTCCGGAGTCGGCCGGGTCTTCAGAAAAGATTGACTTTTATGGCGCGCAGGATATGGCCAGTCGTTACCTGAGCAGCCCTACACTACGTTGGAGGAAGGGGAGGGAAAAAAACAAGACGAAAGACGAGTTGAAACCATCCCCGAAGTGCCTGCAACCCTCGGCGAGGTTTGGACAAGTGTCGTGGGGCTCCTTGCTTCCTGGCGGGGTGAGAAGGATATGTCGCAGGGGTCTGCCCGATCTGCTTCCGCGCCTTGCCTCGAACAAGCTTCGCCTTACGCCTGTCCAAGCCTTGTCTTTTTCGGGCCGTTCTGCGGCGTATATTAGCAGTTACGTGATCGGTGTCTCGGTGTTCTCGGCCAAGGGCACCACGCGTCCTGGTGCCGCCGGGGGGGGGGAGAAAGAGAAGCTTGAAGACCGCCCCCCATGCACAGCTGACGATGGAAACGAGGGTGGTGTGGCTGACGCAGCCGACGATCCGATCTTCATGGCCATTCAGATGCGTTAGCGAGGTGTTTTCATGCCAGTGTACGTGATTGCTTCTTATGTACCCGGCGCATGGTGTTGTTGTTGGCTGGTTATTAGTCAGATGCCGCGCCGTGAAGGGCGGGAGGTCACTCAGCGACAGAAACTAGAACTATACGGATAAGCAGCAGTAATAGCAGTAGGGTTTCCCGTTTCCTGCTTCACTGCCAATCCGAGCTTGGTGGATGCTACAATGTGTGACCTGTTTCGACGACGTGCGGGGGATTCTCAAGATGCCACGTCTTCCGCCTGCGGAATCGCCTTGGGTAAAGGCCAAGCGGAGGTGTTTGAGGGGTGGTCAAGTCTGTGTGGCCGTCGTCATGATGCGGTGGCGATGCAGCATGGTGAGATGTGAACGACTGCTGCTGCCGCCGACGAGCTCCCGGGCTTTTTGACGAGAAGAAGGTGTCTCGTCGCAATCCACACGGAGGAGGGGTTTTCTGTGTGCCGCCCTGCTGTAGTAGGCTCGTGTCGTGTGTCGTGTGTGTGTTGTCGCTGTTGTCTTGGTCGCCCTCTGCTGAGCCTCATCGGACCTGGGAGGGATGAAACGGTTCTGGTGCATCAGGGCTGCCGCAGATCAGCACGCACCTTGCATTCGTCACGTATCCGCTCCCCGAGAAGCTTCGCTGGAGAGCGGCGCGGCCAATCAGAGGTTGCGGTCCCAGAGGTAGCCAACCACCCCTTTCCCCACACTCGACGTGTGAGAGGAGCAAAAACAGAGTTACCTCGCGATGGAGCACACGAGGAGGTCGGGTCCCGCGGTCACGAACCTGGCACGGCACGGCAGCCCATGTCCGAGCAGCAACAGACAGCGAAGAGCGTAGCGAGATGGGGCGAGAGAGAGAGAGAGAGAGAGAGGCGGAGACCCCAAATAGGTTGGTGGCTGGTCGTACCGGCCCAGGCCCTTGCGACCCTGCCATCCATAAGGTGCCGGTAGTAATAACGTATCGTCCCTGGTCGAACGGCCTTTTTTTACCCTTTTCCTCTTTCCCGCCTGACTGATTCAAATAAAACTGTCCCCGCAACTGTTTCTCCTGTCTTGGCAAAAAGACTTTCTTGACGCCTTCTTCACATAACGCTGGACGGAACTAATCCGAACAACACCCCCCCGGCCATCGGCGACTCTTTCCACGGATAAGGATAACTTTGGTGTAGTCGATCTGCAACCTGTTACCGGCTCCCGATTAAGACATACGATCAATACCAACACCCATCTACTACACGGCCAGTGCAGTCGATCGAGCGGGTTTAGGCAGGCTCGTCTCTCTAGGAAGGACAGGCAAGGAGGATAACGGAGCGACGTTCGCTACTCTTGTTTCTTCATCAACACACCACACAACACAAGACGCCATGGAGCTCGACCCTCGACAGACCAACGCCAACGACCTCCCACCTGGCTGGGTCATTCAGAACGGGCGCGCCATCCCGTGGTGGTATAGTCGGGTAAGTCCTGCCGCCCAGCATCATGCTCGTCATCCGCCACGTCTGCTTACACGCACCCACAGACAGGCGTCATCGTCAAGTGGTCCGTCTTCCTCGGCCTCACGACGCTCTTCGCCGCCTTCCTCATCATCGGCTACATGCACGGCAAGAGGCGGATGAAGAAGGGCCTCCTGCCCCTGGGCTACCACCGCTGGCTCTTCAGCCGCGCCCAGCTCGCCCGCGTCGATAGCCGCTACGCCTGGCCGCAGGCCACGTACAACAACTACCGCCCGGACTACTACAACCACCAGCAGGGCGGCTACTACGGCATGCAGGGCATGCCGCCGCCCACGTACGACCCGAACGCCGCGAGGCCGCCCATGTACGCGCCGCCCGACGGAGGCTCCAAGGTCGACCCCTCGCAGGAGTACGGCGTCACCCCGCCGGCCGGCCCGCCTCCGCCGCCCGCCGCCGTCCCGGCGAACCACACCGGCCAGCCGTATCCGTACAGAGCGCAGTGATTTTTGTCCTTTGTAGTGGCATGGAGCGATTGTGTGCCACGGGGAAGGAAAGAAGGGGCGCATTTGCTGGCTCAACATGACGAGACGACACGAGAGAGAAGAGATAGCGAATCCTTGGAAAGACTTTGTAATTTTTCAGACAGGTCCCTGGAGGCTAGACGCCCCGGGTGCGAATGATGAGGCTGGACGCCTAGATAAGATGACTATATCTGTTACAAATTGTACAGCACGCAGCACATGTCAATGACGACCAGAATTCGATACCGTGAAAAAAAGGTAAACGCCTCGCTTATCCCGACGAAGAGTGTCGGCGATCCAGAAACGTGATCAGTCCCTTGCGTGGCCGTGGGTATCGTCAAAAATATATACGGAAACTCGCATAAGCGCATTCCTCAGTCCATGTCCATGGCATCGGGGTCGTAGTCGACGGGTGCCGAGACCGGGGGCGTGAGGGTAGTAGGTCCGACGGCTAACTCCGGGCTCATGGGGATCACCGGAGGAATGAGTTGCTGGGGGGTGAAGGGCGGGGGGTTCTGCACCGGTGCGCCCTTGCCCTCTCGCTCGAGGCGTTGTCTCTCGCGCATGCGCGCGCGGGACTCGACGATGGCCTTGCGGACGCTGTCCTGCTCCTGCGGTACGGTCAAAGAAGTGGGCTCGTTGTAGAGAACCATCTGCATGCCGGCGAGTTGGCCCTCGCCGTTGGCGAGAATGGATGGGGGGATGCGGGTGGCGCGGAGGTGCTTCTCGATGTCCGGGAGGAAGACCAGCTTGCCGTCGTCGGCTTCGCTTTCGGATGAAGATAGTTCGTCGTCGATATCGTATATGTAGACCTTGTACTTGTCTTCATCTAATTGCATAACCTCGTCGGACGGCGGTTTGCGACGACGACCACCGGCGAGCTGCGATGGCGGCGACGCGGCTGGGGGGATGACGTCGACCGACGATGCGGATGCACTCGGGTTCTCCACGGGAACATACAGCTTCTGTCCATTTTTCTCTGCATAACGAGATCAGCATCATGTTTTGGAAACAAGAGTTGTTCAAGCCTTGGGAAGGGAACGCAAGTTGACTCACCCAAATTTAACAAACTGAGTCTCTTGGACAACCGTTCGTTGTCTTGCGACTCAGCTTTCCTCTTGCGCCTCAAATGGCGGTGTTGGTGTTGGTGGTGCTGATCCGCCTCCAGCGCGTGGGCGTCCAGCGCATGGGAGGGAGATTGCGCCCCGTGCAACAACATTATTAGGGGAGGGGTTTTTTGCTTCCAGAAGCGACAGGCCACTGGAACTTTTTCACTTCGCTTCTAACCCACCCGACCAACTTCGCCGATAACCAACTGCCGACGCCGGGCGATCGGATACGACGACGACGACAGGCAACGACGACACGGGAATATCGGGATCGACGAGAATGCTGTATTAAGCGCAAAGCTCCGAAGCGACCACTAGAATCGCAGCAGACAGAGACACGACGAAAAGGGCCAACGTGGGACGAGAGAACGCCGCAATCGGGTTGCGGAAGAGAAGTCGTACGGCACGTGGACGGCTGATCTCGAATCGCGCGCGCGCTCTGCTCTCTGCAGGCTTTCTCTTCGGAGGAGGTGGGTGTGCAGGCAAAGCAAGCAGGAAGGGAAGGGAAGGGAAGGGAATATCCCGTCGCGAACCGACACCGGCAGAGTTCAAGTCAGATGCACTCAGCCTTGCCGTGAAAGAATCTCTTCGTTCGTTTCCGCTCGTGGCGAACGAGCCAAAGAAAGAGAAAGAGGGTTTTGGGACTTGAACAGAGACGGAACGACCTGGAGGGCTGCAGAGCAGAAAAGAGGAGTCAAGTTCGACGGTTGCGTCCAGATTCCAATCCGACGGTTCCTTGTGGTATTTGAGGGGGAATGACCAGAGCTGCCGTGCTCGTGCTAGGGGCGCGTTCGCTGGCGCGGAGCTGCAGCTGTGGCGGGACTCGGGGGAGCTCTGGCGCTTTTGTACCGCTTTTGACTCATCCCGCTGCTTGTAGAAGTTTCTACAAAAGCGCCGAACCGACCCCTCCCTCGCCCGCCCAGCACCACCTCCAGCACCCGATTCCGCTATCGCTCCTCCACCCCTCACTGCCACTGCCACTGTCCCAGCTGCTGCCCCGCGTCCGAGGCAATGCACCAGCACCCGCACCAGCACCCACAGCTGCAGCACTAACCACCCCGTCCCGCCAAACGAGTCACCGCCGCTGCGCCGACGACCCTGACATTTCATTTTCGCCTTCCTCCACCAACACCGCCGCCACCACCACCTCCTCCTCTTGCTCCTCCAAACTTTGGACTCGAACGCCGGTCAGATTCCAGACGAACACCCTCGCGCCGCCGTCTGGACTAGTCCCATCGAGTGTCTCCCACCTGCAGAGGCGTCTTTATTCTCACTCGACATCGTCCGTCGCAGTCATGGCTGAGCAGAAGTGGCCCGGCGCCGTTGTGCGCAAGACTTTCCTCGAGTTCTTCGAGAAGAGGGGCCACACTATCGGTACGATATCACCACCACCATTCCAGCCCCGAGGCGAATGAAAGCTGCCTGCGATGCCGAATTGATGGCTTTTCTTCTCTTGTGTATTTTCACTCGCGAACTTGCAATTGACTAACATGCCCGCGTTATCGCAGTCCCCTCCTCCTCGGTCGTCCCTCACAATGACCCCACCTTGCTCTTCACCAATGCGGGCATGAACCAATTCAAGCCCATTTTCCTCGGAACGATCTCCAAGGCCGATCCCATGTACAACCTGAAGCGTGTCATCGACTTGCAGTTGGTATCGGCGCTGCGCGGCGCACAAATTGATCTTCGACGATGCTCGTGGTGATGGCGCTGCACAATTTCACCTTCAGATGCTGGCAACCGTCCTGGCGACTACTTCAAGAAGGAGGCCATTCAGATGTCCTGGGAGCTGCTTACCAAGGTCTACGGTCTCGACCCTGACCGCCTGTACGTCACCTACTTCGAGGGCAACCCCGCGATGGGTCTCGAGCCCGACCTGGAGGCGAAGCAGCTGTGGCAGTCTGCTTGCAACCGACATCACATCCTGCCCGTAATACAGCGACAACCCTGGGAGTAGAGTGGTACCGCGCCCTGCAGGTCCTGCAGCGAGGTTCACCATGACGGCGATCGGCGGCGGCCGTAACGCCGCCAGCCTGGTCAACATGGATGACCCCATGGTGGTGGAGATCTGGAACAACGTTTTCATCCAGTTCGACCGTCAGGCCGACAA
Organism: Colletotrichum brevisporum; assembly: GCA_030770045.1. NCBI lineage: Eukaryota > Fungi > Ascomycota > Sordariomycetes > Glomerellales > Glomerellaceae > Colletotrichum > Colletotrichum brevisporum. The sequence continues at coordinate 2,039,123 of JAUGSI010000002.1, forward strand.
GAGCCTGAAGTCCCTTCCTGCTAAGCACGTGGATACCGGTATGGGTTTCGAGCGTCTGGTCTCTGCTCTCCAGAACACCACCTCCAACTACGCCACCGACATCTTCACCCCCCTGTTCAAGAGGATAGAGGAGGTCACCGGTGCCAGGATTGCCACGACGCCAGTACAGTGCCGACGTGATGACGGCATTGATACTCTGCCAACAATGTGTTGTCGCCGACTATGACCGTCTCCTGACCTTCTCCATGTCTGACGGTGCTGTTCCTGTCAATGATTGCCGGATGTCACCAGAGTTCTCGCCGCGGCGTCAGATGGCGTTCTGCAAGCATTTCAACGCTGAGATTGGCTCCTTCTTCTCCAAGATCCTCCCCGCGCTCGTGGACCAGATGGGCGAGCAATTCCCCGAGGTCATCAAGAAGCAGCAGGACATCAAAGAGATCCTCGACGAGGAAGAGGAGGCTTTTGCCCGCACGCTGGACCGTGGTGAGGCTCAGTTCGAGAAGTACGCCAAGGACGCCATCAAGAAGGGCGAGAAGAAGCTCTCCGGTGCTGTCGTCTGGAGGCTGTACGATACCTTCGGTTTCCCTGTCGACTTGACCAAGCTCATGGCCGAGGAGCGCCAGCTTGAGATTGACGAGGAGGAGGTCAAGGCTGCCCAGGAGAAGGCTCGCGAGGCCAGCAAGGTCGTTAAGAACGCTGTCCAGACCTTCGCCAAGCTCAACGTCCACCAGATTGCCGAGCTCGAGAAGGAGCTCAACATCGCGAGGACAGAGGACGAGGGCAAGTTCACCAAGGGCGACGCCAAGGGCAAGGTGCAGATGATCTACGACGGTAAGGGATTCGTCAAGTCGACCAAGGACATTGCCGAGAAGACACCCCTGGGCCTGTTGCTGGACAAGACCAACTTCTACGCCGAGTCTGGTGGACAGGTTGCCGATACCGGCCGTATTGTCATTGACGACGTCGCGGAGTTCAAGGTGCTGGACGTCCAGAACTTTGGAGGATACATCGTTCACAACGGTTACCTCGAGTACGGCACTCTCGCTTCTGGCGACGAGGTCATCTGCGAGTACGACGAGCTCAGGAGATCTCCCATCCGCAACAACCACACTGGTACGCACATCCTGAACCACGCTCTTCGTGAGGTTCTTGGCGACGACATCAACCAGAAGGGATCTCTTGTCGACAACGAGAAGCTGCGTTTCGACTTCTCGCACAAGACTGGTGTTCAGATTTCTGAGCTGAGGAAGATCGAAGATCTTTCCAACGAGTACATCAAGCGAAACGGCAAGGTTTACGCCAAGGACGTCGATCTCGACCTTGCCCGCGGTATCGAAGGCCTTCGTGCTGTGTTCGGCGAGACCTACCCCAACCCCGTCCGTGTCGTCTCCGTTGGCGTCGACATTGATGAGATGCTGGCGAACCCCAAGAACCCCGAGTGGCGCAAGTACAGTGTCGAATTCTGCGGTGGAACCCACGTCGAGTCGACGAGTCTCATCAAGGACCTCGTCATCGTCGAGGAGAGCGGTATCGCCAAGGGTATCCGCCGCATCATCGCCTACACTGGCGATGCCGCTCACCAAGTCCAGCGCGAGGCTGATGAGTTCTCCAAGCGCCTCGATGCTCTTGAGGCGTTGCCCTTCGGTACCGCGAAGGAGCAGGAGATCAAGACGACGCAGCACGCCCTCAACCAGCTGGTCATCTCCACTCTTACCAAGGAGGACATTAAGAAGCGTTTCGAGAAGATCGTCAAGGCTGTGACCGATGAGCAGAAGAAGCGCCAGAAGGCGGAGGCCAAGACTGCCCTCGACACCGTTGTTGGCCACTTTGACAAGAACAAGGACGCCAAGTGGTTCGTCGGTCAGCTCCCCATTTCCGCCAACGCCAAGGCCATCGGCGAAGTCGTCAAGCACTTCCAGTCCAAGGACAAGGAGCGGTCTGTCTACCTTTTTGGAGGCAGCAAGGACGAGGGCGCCGTCGCCCACGGTGTCTACGTCGGCACAGTAAGTCATGCGTCCACCAATGTCGACTTTTCTTCAACTTTGCTAACCAATCACAGCATCTGTCCTCGCAGGGCGTTACTGCCGAGCAGTGGGCCTCCCAGGTCAGCGGGGTTGTCGGCGGCAAGTCTGGTGGAAAGGAGCCTGTTCGCCAAGGACAGGGCACCAACGCCGAGAACATCGACGAGGCAGTCGCGACTGCGGAGAAGTGGCTGAAGGAGAAGCTCAACATCTGAGCGTGATAGAATATTCCCGCCGATCATGCTGTAAAGGCATGCCGGCAAACGTTTTCATTTTTCTTCAAGGGAACTAGACGGGGCATGGAATTGGACGGGGACATGGTTTTGTGTGAACCCTACGAGCGGATGATCACACGGAGTAGTTTGAAGAGATGTCAAAAAAAGCTTGTTCCACTCATTCACACGGCTCCATGGCTCGAGGATGACTAGCGTTAATGTGTATGTAATGTGTCAACGCGGAAACCTTTCCACGGCCCGAGGGGGTATATGTCCTTGTTTCTTTTTGTTCTATACATGCTATCTATACAGTGACCAGGACGCTGGCGTTCTGGTAGTAGCTCAGCAGGGGGTTCTCCCCGCTGCGCGTCTGGGTGTCTTCGAGGAACGCCCAGCGCTTCATGAAGTCGCCATGGGACGTGAGCCTCGTGAGCTTGCCCGTGATGGCCTGGTACATGGTTTCCATGACGTGAAAGTCTGTCGGAAACATGATGTCGAAGTAGCCCTGGTGGACCTGCGTGCTTGTTAGCATCTTTTCACGGCGATGAGGAGGAGAGGGCCGGAGAGGGCGTACCATTGGCGTCGACACGGGCACCGTCTTCCGCTCGTAACGCGTCTGGACCACAGGCGCGTTCAGGCCCGGGATGGCGTCCGGCAGGGAGTGGAAATCGCTCGTCACCAGGCGATGGGCCGGGAAGTACTTCTCCAGGACGTCGAAGAACTGCATGAGGCGGGTGGGGATGTACTCGGGCTCCGAGAGGTTGGGCATCAGCGGCATGCGGGACTTGAGGGTGCGCAGCATGCGGTTGGCCGGGTAGGGGGTCGGGTACCGGCCGCCGGTGGCGGCGTCCCTCACGCGGAGGAAGCGGGCGAGCACGGGGTCGAGGTCCGGGGAGTAGAACTCGTAGAAGTCGTTCTCGCCGTCGATGAGGACGGACCCCTGCAGGGGCTCCTCGGTGACCATGTCGTAGCGCACGCAGTCGTGGGAGAAGTTGTCGAAGACCTCCATGGCCAGGAAGAAGCACAGCGAGGGCACGCGTTCGGACCACGAGAAGATGGACTTGTTGATGATCTCCACCTTGGAGGCGTGGCCGCGCGAGTCGGCGGTGGAGAGGAGGTGGTGGCGCTGCAGGGAGGCGAGCGCGGGGGAGATCTCGATGATGCGGTACTGCGTGCGGGCGTAGACCTGCGGGTCGAGGTCTCGGATGTAGTCGAGGATGTTGAGCATCAGGGTACCGCGGCCGGCACCCATCTCGTAGATGATGAGGTCGTGGTAGGGGTACGTCGTCAGGCGGTAGTTGGAGACGAGGTATCTGGCAATGGCCTCGCCGTAGTAAGGGCGGAAGAGCTCCGTCGGGGTGTGCCACAGAGGCCGGGCATCGTTGACGCCCTCGCGGTCGTCGAGGTCGTCCTCGAACTCGCTGTAGCGCCGTCCCAGCTCGCGGTAGAAGTGCGGCTCGTCTTTGAAGGACGGGAAGTCGAAGGGTTGACCGGGGGAGAAGATGACGGCCTGTTTCGAGAAATATCCGTACGCCGGGTTGTACAGGCTGTCCTCGATGAAGTCGCGGGTCAGCATCTTGACCTTGCGCGGGCGGGTAGAGCGCGCGGCCAGCTCGGAGGTCGTCAACGTCGGGTAGGTGTCGAACTCGTCAGAGCGATCGCTCGGGAAGAGGGACGTCCGTTGTTGCCATTTCGACTCGTTCGTGCGCTCGCCCCTCTCGGCGGAGGTCTTGACAGCGTAACGCCGCCTTTGTTGTGGTGGTGTTGTTGCTGCTGCTGCTACCGTGCCGACGACGGCGCCACGATGGCTGTCATGATGGGGATTGGGACGATGTTGACTGCTGCTCAGGGTCGCCGCAGCAGTGCAATGGCGCCGCGATTGGCACGCCGGCCGCCGGAAGAGTTCGCGGAAGAGGCGGGTGACGGCGGGGGAATCCATCCCGGAGGTCGGTATTCGGAGGGTATCGTGAGACGCAACGAGTGGGAGAGGTCAACAAATTGCCCAAAATCGCAAATCGCCGGCTCCTCATTTGGCACAGAGAGTTTCGGGGATGGCCCGAGCTCCCTTGCGACGGGGCAGCTATTAATCCGCTGGAGGTCGCGTGGATGCCCGCGTCGGATGGCCTACCGAGGAGGTGGCATGCGCGGGACAGAGAGCAGCGCTGACAGGATGCTGAGCACGGGTGTTCAACGGCACTGATTGAGGCTGAATGCAGGGGTCCATAAAGCTAAAATGACATCACCCTCAGCGGGCAATTCCCTGTAAAAATAGGAAAGGTAAAATTCATGCGGCCCAAAGGGTTCTTGTTGATTTTTGACTACTTGTAGCTCCGAGACCGCAACTCGTCGAGAGACAACACCGACGCTGAAGGAAACCGTTGATGATGGAGCGGGATAGATGACACGGACAACATGTCTCTAAGCAACCACCCAAAAGCCTATGGCTCCGCCGCACTGGCGCTCGCCTTCGCAGCGGGTATCCTCGTCACCCTTGGCTTTAAAGACTCCTACCCAGACCTCGAGCGCCGCTATCAGCGCCGTCGCACGCGACGAGCGGCCGACCGCAGCTCATCCACAGACCCCTCACGGCGCAGCAGCCTCTTCTGGGGCGCTCCGGTGCAGCTGGAAGACCATGAATCCGCGTCGGATAGCGACCCGGACGCCGCAACGCTCGGCGCATGGAACCCGCCGCTGATCGCCGACGGCCTAGCCGGCGCCATCGGCAACACGCCGCTCATCAAGATCCGCTCCCTCAGTGAGGCCACGGGCCGTACCATCCTCGCCAAGGCCGAATTCCTCAACGCCGCCGGCAACACCCCCAAGGACCGCGTTGCGCTGTCCATGATCGAGGCGGGCGAGGCCGCCGGCCTGCTCGTCCCGGGACGCGGCGACACCATCTACGAGGGCACCGTCGGCAGCACGGGCATCTCGCTCGCGACGCTGGCGCGTGCAAGAGGGTACCGCGCGCACATCTGCATGCCCAACGACATGGCGATGGAGAAGGTCGACCTGCTCCGTCGTCTCGGCGCGACGGTCGAGCGCGTGAGCCCTGCACCGATTGCGTCGCCGGAGCACTTCGTCAATCTCGCAAGACGGCGCGCGGCCGAGCATGCCGCGACGGCAAAGGACGGCAGCGTGGGCTTCTTCGCAGACCAGTTTGAGAGCCCGGCAAACTTCGCCGCGCATCTTGCGACGACGGGCCCGGAAATCATGTACCAGACCGGTGGCAACTTGGATGCGTTCGTGGCTGGCGCGGGAACGGGAGGCACCATCGCGGGAGTTGCCAAATACCTCAAGGAGGAGGCCAAGGTTCCCGGGCTGAAGATCGTGCTGGCTGACCCCCAGGGCAGCGGACTGTACAACAAGATCAGGCACGGCGTGATGTACTCGAACACGGAAAAGGAGGGCACCCGCCGAAGGCAGCAGGTGGATACGATCGTCGAAGGCATTGGCATCAATCGAGTCACGGAGAACTTCGAGGCTGGTAGGGAGCTCATTGACGACGCGATCAAGGTCACGGACGAGCAGGCATGCCGCATGGCGAGGTGGTTGGTGGAACACGACGGTATTTTCATTGGCAGCAGCAGTGCCGTGAACTGCGTTGCGGCGTGCATTGCGGCATCGAGACTTCCCGAGGGCAGCCAAGTCGTCACCATTCTCTGCGACTCGGGCACTCGCCATCTGAGCAAGTTCTGGAAGCACGTGGCTGAGATGGGACTCGAGGAGGATGAGGGCACCGCCGATCTATTCACAGCGCTGAAGGTCGACCCTGCAAAAAAATAGAAATTTTACGATTTTCGCCAATCAGGCATGTTGAGTATCGATGAGTCCTGGTCGCGTACCAGTGTAAGCTATGCCGTGGCTACGGATCTATCGAATCTTCCTCTACACGTAGCCTCCTCTCAAAATTGACAGCCCTGTAAGAGGCGTCAAAAACGCATGCCCCACCAAACTGGTGTGTTTCCAGGGCCTGAGAACCGTTGAAAATGGAGGTCCTATTCCTCATCCCCAACTCCGAACCAACCGAACCGCACTATCCGAGTGCCAAATGCAAGACCGTCCCGTGCTCAGCGAACGGGGTATAAGCGAAACACACGCCCAATCGAGAGAAAAGAAAAAGAACTGTAGAAACCCTCTCCTGTGTTTGTTGATGGACATTGGTTTAGGAGAACTGAAGATTTGTCAGTGATCGCCCAAGTAGCACAATCAGGTGGAGGAAAACCAACCTTCCATCGGTTGCCGCAGACAGTGCATTCGCAGAATGTCGTCATCGGCTCATCGGCACTGCGCGTCTGAGCCTGGCTGTAGCTGACCTTCTTCTGACCGCACTTTCCGCACTTGAGAGCATCGCTGATACTCTTCTCGGCCATGGGAACCTGAGCCTTCTTCATGTTCTCCTCCTGAAGCAGGTTCTCCTTTCTGCGCTGCTCGGCCGACTTGAGCTCATCATGAGTCATGGTGACGAAGCGGTCGGGCGCAATCTTGCCATCCATGACATTCTGACCAAGCTCGCGGTTGGTCTTGACCTTGAGGTTGCTGAAAAGGGAACGAATCTTTTCACGGTATTCCTTGCTGGCTCCCTTGAAATGGTTGAAGGCGGCAGCCTCGACGGCAACAGCGCGAGCGATGACGTCGCTGACTGAGGCAGCAGATCGGTAGGCGAGACCGTTGTAGAGGAGCTCGATACAGGCGTCGCGGACACTATCGCCGGTACGCTTGGTGTCTGCTCCATCCTTCTGAGCGCGGCGCGTCTCGGTGTCACCCTTGAAGGGCTCTCGGAAGCTGCTCGAAGAAGAAGAGGGTTTCGGTGCGCTAGCGGTCGTGGGCGACGGGGCGGCGGGAGAGGCTTGCTTCTTCATCTTGCCCTGCTTCTCAGCCTCGACAAGCTTCTTCCACTTGTGGACGAGCTCTGTCGCAGCGCGGGCGATGTCCTTGTTCGAGTTCGATCGCAGCTTTCCAACGAAGACACCAGCACGGGTGGACTAAATTGAGATCAAGCGTGTCAGTTTCAATCCCAGGAAGGAGCGAGAAATGCGACAACAGTTGCGCAAATTTTGGCCACATTCCATGGGCAGGGAACAACTGCAACAGTGACATACACGAAGCATCTCCTCGGTAGGAGCAGCCTCCTTCTTGAGACGGTCCAAAATAGCCAGGGCCGAAGAAGGCGGGTCGTTGGCTTGGACAGTCTTGTTGAGCTGCTTGATGCTCGACTCAAGCTCCCGCTGATCCATTATCATGATGGGCTATTGCGTGCGGGTTTTGAGCTGACTGAGTGAATTTTGTTGTGTTGACACGCACAGCAGAGTGGCTGTTGCGAAAGAGGTAAGGAAGGGTATGTTGGTGGAATGGGCAGGCTTTGGACAGACGAGGCTCAGGTCCTTCCCCAAGATGTGTGGAATAGTGCTGGGTCTAAGTGGGGCAGAACCTCTTTAGGTGTTGGATTAGGTAGGTGCATCGGCACGCAACGTTCCCCGGATTCGGCTTCATGTTTCACCGATCAACCAAGTAGGTACTACCTAGGTAAGTAGTAAGGTCCATTTGTTCCAGTGCTGGAGCTTCGGCAGCGTGGGGTGCCATGTGACCTCCAGGGGAAAACAAAGCTTGCCATTATCGAGTCACGCTGCCACATGGTCCCTGCTGCTGCCATTTCAGCGGGTTCAGTGGAGGGGCCATCCACCAGAACCCCCCACGACAGCTGTGCATGCAAGGGGTGCACCTGCTGGAGCCTATGACGCCAGAAGGGGACCTCCTTTGTGAACGTCGGTGAACTTCATCTTTTTACATTCTTCGGACTGGTTGACCTTTGTCTCTGCCTGTTGTTGCCCAGAACCGTTACATCGGGTCTTGATCCTAGCTCCCGTCTTATGACTCACTAGCCAATATTCGGTCAAACATCCCCTTGTCTTTCTAGAGCCATCCACATATCGAGGCGGCCACATTCGCAACCTTTGTATTTATCTTCGCCACTGGACGCGATCAGCGCGTGTCCGGAGCCTCAACGCTCAGGACGTTCCCGTACCAAAAGAGCACAGCTTCCCATGGAATCTGACTTGTCCACAAGCTATATACTACCGTTTTATTTGCTTTCTTCGCATTAAAGTCCCCATCCCGGTCGTTGGACTTGCTTCAGCTCGTTGCAGAGAAGGCAAGGCACGATGCCGTCCCGCCGAGAGCCCGAGCTTCCCGTCGAAAGCTCCTGGCGCCTGGTTGAAGGTGGCGAGAATGACAGCTTTGACACTTCTATTCTGCCTGATCTCGAAGAGGAAGATGGCTTCCTCTCGACCGACCCGTCACAGCTGCCTTCCCAGTCGTTTAGCATCGGCGGCTCTCAAGAGTCTCATCACAGCGTCCAAGACTTTATGAACAAAGCGGACGATGAGCGCGTCATTCTTCGCTCGCCGTTTCAACCAACCGTCCGCAATAACCCCAACCGCACGCCAGATCCGGAATTCTACATGCCCTCCATGCGCATGAGCGCCGCCTCCAACGTTAGCACCAGTCCTCGACAGAGCAGCGGTCGATCCTCGCGAACCATCCGTCCTGGTGACGAGTATTATCAGCAGGACGTGCGCCGCCGCGCGATACGACAGGCAAGCACCGGGAGTCCCGTTAAGACGCGGCGCGGCGATCCTCGTCGGGGACCTGGGTATTATGAGGGCACAACAGACGAGCGCCAGACGGTGTCCGAACGCATATCAGAGACTCTTCCTGGCGCCCTTTACAGCATCTTAGCCTGGATATTCAACGTTATTGGCATGGCTCTCGGTTACCTCCAGAAGCCGCTGGCGCTTTGCCTGGCCGTCTGGCTCTTCTTTGGCGCCTCCATCGTGGTTCAGAACATGGTGACCAAGTCGATATCAGCTTCTCTTTCGCCAATATGCCGTATTCCTGGAGCCGTCTATTTAGACCTGCCATTCTGTCCCTCGCCGGGCTCTCCGACACCCGGCACCCGGGAATCTGAGTCCTCTAATGTCGAGTTCGACGATCTGATGACCGTTCAGTCGCAGTTTGAGCAGGTCCTCGAACGGAGCGCGGATGGCGTCTCCCTGCCGATGGAGATGAAGCGATCAGAATCATCGATTCGCGATCTGCGGACCATGGTTCGCTACTCCGAACTGCCACAGCGCGACGAGCTCGTGTATGAGTTCAACGAATACATTAGCACGGTGCGCCTGACGGCCGCAGACTTGCAAAAGTTCAACGTGCACGTCGGGTCGGCGGTGGACTCGGTCATATCCATCAACCGATGGACATCCAGGTACCTAGATACACTGTCCACTGCCGATAACGCCGAGGTTTCCCTCGTCTCGCAATGGACAAACTGGCTGTTTTACCCGTTTACTCCGACGGTAACACCATTCTCCGAACGCACCCTCTTAGACAAGTACATCGAGCACACAGCTCTCGTTTCGGATCGTATCGCCTCTCTCATCGTTGAAGCGCAGGGCGTCTTGCTTCTTCTCTCGAAAGCGGAAGAGAATTTGAATCACATCTATGAGCTCGTTACTCGGTCGTCCAACTCAGTCAAGTCTCGCCGCGACGAAGTCCTCTGGACCATTTGGACACTTGTCGGCGCAAACAACAAGCGCTTGCATAACCTCAACGCCCAGCTTTCCCTCCTGCGTCAAGTCGACCGCCAGCGACTCACCGCCGTTGCACAGGTATCGGCACTGATCGTCGATCTCGAGAAAATACAGGCAGGCCTGGGCGACCTTCGCGATCGCGTGGCTGCCCCCGAACTTGTTCGCGACTCGCCTGCTGCTATTCCGCTCACGGTCCACATAGAGACCATCGACCGCGGTGTCGAACGGCTCGAGGAAGCTCGGCAACGTATTCGGGCGGCGGAGAATGATCGTATCCGCGAGGCACTCGCCAGGGGCGGTACGAAGGAGGAAGATAAGCTCATCGAAGGCCGGGAAGGTCGGGCTTGAAGGATGGAGTTCAGCAGAGTAAAGAAATGTCAAGAGAAGGATAAGGGGGGCTTTGGATTGCTTTTCGGCTTTTCAGTAATGGATGAGACGAGCAGGCGTTCATTCGGACTTACCGCACATATTGGACGACAGGCCATAATAACCATATTCAGATGAAACAGCGATTGCGGATCTTGCACACCAGTGGGAATGTGATAAAGGATAGAGAATAGCGTCTTCAAGTTCAAGTCTCATCATCTTCATTCAGGATGTGACGTGCTCGCGGTCCTCTGTCCCCGAGAAACTGACAGTGGCCAGAGGGCGTCATTCGTCAATAAAAACTATAAACTTTTTGATATCATGCATAGCATCCGCCAAACCGCCTTTGATGCATGTCCTTCCTCACAGGGTATCTCCAGTCCTAAAATCGAGGCTTCTTGAGAAGCTTCACGAAGAAATATATCCGAGCCATAATAAATGTAACCGTCCCGAGGGCTACTCCGAACCAACCAAATCTAATTGTCGTGATTTGAAATGAACCAGTCTCGCCACCCACGACTTGAATCGGGAAAAGTGACTAGGAAGAAGACTGTCGTGAGTCTTGCAGTCCGTGGTTCCTTCGAAATGCAACAGCAATAAGGCAAACCATTTGCCTAGCCAGTGAAACGCCTGTGCACCGTGTGACTGCAATTGTAAAAGTTGCTGCAGGTATGTCTGGGTCATGAAAAGCCGGGGAAAACCTTGACGACGTAACGTTTCCCTGGGACTGGTTAGTAAACATTACGCACTTTGCCGTCGGATGCACATACATATGGGGTTGCGACCGTCGGGGTCATCAAGGGGTGTACCCGCAAGTGCCCTCATCCGGGCCCGTGCCAAGGCCGAAGGGCTTTTGCGTCCCGCCGGGCGCTGCGGTTGTTTAGTGCCCTCCGACTCGGGGACATGCAGTCGTAGACCGCCGGGCTTCCGACGCTTGTTACGCAGGGCGTGATGAGCAGCAACGGCAGGCTGCGGTTGTTGGGGCTGTGAGTTGACCACCTCAGGGCCGTCAGACTGGCTAGACGGTTGTTCTGAGTCTTCCTGTTCCTCTTGCGTCGGTTCAAGAGTTGGCTGAACGCTCGGCCTCCGTGGAGTTTCCGTGTCTGCCGGTGCAGGGGTGCGAGCGGGCGCTGGTTCCTGAGTTGCCTTCGGGAACCTGGAGGGTGTTACCGGCGTCATTGGGGTTTCCTTTAGGGATGATGCCGCTTTGTCCGTGCCGAATAGCCGTCTGCCCCAACTTGTGCCCTTCACCTCCTCTTCGTCGTCTGACTCGTCCAGTACCACCCTCTCTCTCAAACGCCGGATGGCCCGCTCACGGCGAACCATGCCGTTAGTAATCTTGGGGCAGTAATTGCGCGGCAGCATATTCCTCTTGCAGATGGGGCAGAGTGAGCTGTTCAGACTCAAAAACTCGTCGATGCATTCCGGATGAAAGATGTGCCCGCACGGCAGTTCTCGGATGATGGAATCTCGATCGACGTAATATTCCAAGCAAATATGGCACTGCGGTTGGAAGTTCGTTGCAACAGTGCTGGTCGCGCTGTTCATGCTCGATCTTCGGGCCCTACCCTTGGTTATGGCGGACTCGGATATTGTGCGTTGGTCGGTTCGCATGCTACGCGGTGACCTAACAGATTTCGGAGGCCTTGTTGTCGACGGCGTGCTAATCATTTCTGGCTGAAAGCTGTACGTGAACAGCGGGAAACTTTTGACGTGGCTGATCGGAACCGTCACGCGTTTGATTCCCATCGCTTCGAGGTCGACCTCTCCAATCAAGACTCTCCTGCGTAGAGAGATGCGTCGCCTTCGTTGGACTAGATGCATGGTGAGAGAAAGGCAGGCAATGATGAAAAGGACCACGCCAACAACCGTGAGAATCCAGGTCCACATTGCAGGTACACTGTCACGGTCTCTCACTGTCAGCTCTGTCCATATACGAACAAAGTCCCTGTCATGGGGATCATATATGTCCTGGATCTCATCGCCGTAGGGTATTTGCGAGAGGTTTCCGGAGTACAGGCTGAGCTGATTCATCATCTTGGAGCCCTCGGAGCCAGGGATGGCAAATATGGGAAAGTGATTCTGGGATCGCCAGGCATCGTTGTCGTCGAGATCCCAAATGGGAGAGTCGGCGCCTTGGGGCGCCCTGGTAGAGTTGTTTGGCTTGTAGAAGATGAAGGCTCGGATGGGGTCAAGGCGAGCGGCGGCCAGGTAGGCCCTGGTGCAGCTGGCGTTGAACCATGGTGCCAGGGCGATGAGGTTGTAATTGGTAGGAGGAAGAGTTGCCTGGGTTGTGGCGTTTCGGGGGATGATGTCGTACTGCTGCTGGTAACATGGGTTGGAGGTGTCAATGTCGGGTACATATAGTAGACCCCTGATGATGCCGTCCCGAATTTCGGCATTAGTTCCGCTAAGCGTTGTCAAGTTGGCTGCGATAGTGTCCTGGTATGCTATCGCTCTCTATACACCTTGGTCAGAAAAGGCACAAGCCGTGTCAATGCATGCATGACGACGTACTGAGAGGGCGGTGATGTTTCTGATGATGGTCGAAGGGACTGTATTGGCACCCGACCAAACAGGGTTACTGAACAGCAGACTACATAATGGTCAGTCAACAACTTCAGGGCGAAGGGCCGAGACTGAAGACGGAGGGTGGAAGAAGGCGAAAGAGACATGTGGCGCGTGGTGGGCAGACGCGAGGTGGCGCCTTGAAGTATCGTGATACTGGAAGGCAGTCACGGCGTGGGGTGACCAGGGAGCTGGCGCTCAAAGCAAGGAGACTGCGCGACAGCAAAGGCACAGCGGATGCAGTCTCGACTTCGAGGTCACGATGAATGCGAAATAGTAAAACGGTGAGACATACACGACATTTCGAATCTGTTCGAGAGCTGCGAGACGTCAGTGGATGTTGCCAAGACCGGGGCAATTTGACACCTCTTGGCCGCGAAAAAGGGAGAGGTCGCCAGGCGACAGCGTGCTTCAGCGAGCGAGGCGGAGGACTCGGCTGCCACGGAATGCCGTGCTGAGATGGGTTGAAAGAGTGGTTGCGTTGTCAACTTACACATGCTTCCCTCACATGTTCATCGAGTCGGTTGAGGGCATTGAAACCATCAACCTCGAAGAACAGTTCTGTCCGTGGCTGCTCCGAAGGGGTGAGAGAGAATGCGTGACGGAAGAACGAGGCGGATAGGTCCGGGAAGTAGGAACGCGAAGTGCGAGAGGGGACCAAGCTCCGTCGGGGGCGGAGGAACGAACTGAACACTGGAGTCTGGACCTGGCGCGGGCGACTTGCTGAAGCGGTGGATTAACTGGAGCCTTGGGTTTTAGGTCTCAAGCATAGGAGTCGGGGAGTCGGGAGTCGTCGGGTCGGGGCGCGTGAGATTGGGTGAGGTGAGTTGAGTGAATGCGAATCGAATCGAGGAGAGAGCAGAGCGAGAGAACGGAAAGGCAGAGAAGGCGATTGAATGAAGACGAGAGAGCTGGGGGCCCGGCGCGATTTTCAATGCCAAGCGGGGTTCAGCAGGTTGTTCTCAGTGCGCTGCAGGTGTGTTCTGCACACATTGATCAGGTCGCTTCGAGGAGGTCGAGGCCCAGGTCAAGGCAAGGTCGAAGTCGAGGGGGGGGGGGGGGGGTGCGGTGCGGTGCGGTGCGGTGTGGTACGGTACCTACGGTGGGCATGCGTGTGTATGTTTGTTGGTACGTTATAGACGACGACTCGACATCGAGCGCCGGGCGAGGAAGCAAGCAGCAGGAGGCACACAGGAACCAACAAGGACAATAGTAGTAATCACGGCACGCGGCAGGAACCTATGGATACCTACTACGGATAGAGGTGGCCAGACTGCCAGAGCAATATCTCCCCGCCACTCTCTCCCCTCTCTCTCCCTCTCTCCCGTCCCGTCTCTTTCAGTCCGCCGCTAGCGGTGCTGCTCTGTTCTGAGCGAGCAGGTGGCCAGCAGCCAACCCCCCCAGGCAAGGTACCCTGCCCAACCCAACGTGCCAACCCAAGTTCTAACATTGCAGGTAGGGGCGTGCACAGCCCACGCAGCCGGGCTGCTCCCTTCCTCGTCCTTGTCGTCGCCGTCGCCGTCTTGCCCTAGGTTCCCATCATCATTGGATGACTGCTGAGGAGCTTCAGAAGGTAGGTACCTACATACCTACATACGTAGGTTAGGTAGGTAGTAGGTAGTATTATTTGTTCCCCTAGTATTATTTGTTCCCCCTCTACTTACCCCCTGCCAGTTTGTGCTCATTCCTGGCGTTCGCTACGCCTTCCGTACTCCGAGGTACTGTGTACTGTTGCACTCTTTCTTTCCCTGACTCTCGTACTCTCCACTGACACACCGAGTACCTCTTGTAACCAGGAACGGATAGGCGGGTGTGTGGATCCTGGGCAAGAAGGGGTGGAAGTGAATACGGCGGCGCTCAAAGAGAAGGCGAAGTGAGTAGGAGCGAACGAGGGTCCCAGCGAGCGATGCGAGGATGCGAGAAAGTGCGCCAACGTAAGGCGCCGTGTGGTAGGCGGATGAAGTTGGTGGGTGGGGTCTAATGGAGTCATCCAGAGTTCCCCGGTAATGTACCCTACCTACCTAGGTAGATATGCAAGTACCTGTCCAAGGTACCTAGATAGGTAGGTAGCCAGTGAAAAGCTGCCCTGGGCGTCAGCATGTATAGCCCCACTAACAGAAATACCTGAGGTATCCACGAGCTGTTGTACGCGGGTATCCGTTCCTGTACCTCCACACACTCCGTGTTTGCTACCAAATGTAGGCATAGCAGATGTAAAGTGGTGTAGCGCTGCTGGTGCCGTGCAAGCGCCAACAGACGGGAGACAGACAGCGGATTGGAGTTCTGCTAACTTGATTCTTCCTATCCGTAGGAACCTATCTAGAATTGCTGGGGGTCTCACCAAAGCAGTCGTAATAAGTTGTAACGATATCGACCACCGCTAAACCGGTAAGCAGTTGAACTCAAAGCTCCCATGTAACGCCTGCTGTATCCGTACCTGCACATATCCTGCAGGCTGCACCTGCCTTTTACTAGTGTACCTACGTAGGTATGGTATGGTACAGAGTACACCGTCGTCGTTGCAGCAGGTGCCCGCCCGCCGTTCTCGTCCGCGAAGCAGCCACACTGTTGCCGTTCTTGCCGTTGTTGTTTGTCAAGACATGCGCTAACCATGTGCCCATCCCAGAAATATTCTATTGCTAATAATCTGTCAGATTTCGCGTATATTTGTATGTATGTAAAGCTATGCCTTAAGGGCCATTAACGCGTTTTTTGCTTTGACAGCGCTGTGGGCCTTTGAACCCTCTAAACGCAGCCACGGCCTTTGGAGCCAGCAAAACGTTACTCTAGAGCAACCATTAGCCACCTTAAACGCCAAAATCCACCTATATATTATAGTATACTAGCGGCTCTAAGCTACGTAATTTAATATACCTCCTTAGTAAGGGCCTCTTAAGGGCCTTATTAGATTTAATTATAAATAAAATTATATACTAGTTATACTTTAACTACTCTATAATTACTTTTATATAACTTACTTCTTTAGGACTATAATTCCTTTAAAGTCCTTATTTTAAGTAGTTTTATTATTCTTATTAAACCTTTATTCCTATAGTAAAAAGAATAATACTATTTTTAAAGTACTTAAAAGCTATAATTCCTTTTATCTATTCCTTATTAGTAAAGTTAAAGTTCTTATAACGTTTACTTTAAAACTTAGTATTATAAAGTACTTAAAACTAAGTTATTTAATTTACTATATTAAGTTACTTAAAGAAGAGTTTAAAGTAGGCGCTAGTAAGTGGCTTTATAAAGCTATTTATTATTAACTATACTATAGACTAATATTTAACTTTAATACGCCCTTTTTAAGTTTTTTAATGTAGGTAGTAGTTATAAATATTAATATAGTAAAGCTTTATATATAGTTAAACTATTTTTTTATTAATAAAATAGATTATTTATTAATTATTATATTAAATATATATACTTAGTATAGTAGTATTAAAAGTAGGAGTAGTACTAAAGGTCTACTTACTAAGGTCTATATAAAGTATAGTTATTAAATAGCTTATAAAAATAGCCTTTTTAGCTACTTAAAAGAAAGTAAAAAGCTTAGCCTTAGTTATTAATATAGTTATAGTATTTTATTTATTAGTTTACTACTTAATAAGGCTATTAAAAAGCTTAATTATAAATACTTAAGAACTTTTATAGTTTAGTATATTATTAATAAAGCTAGTATTTAAAGTAATTACTAAACCGTTATTAAAGCCGCCTTTTTTATAATTAAATTTAAAGTAAAGAGTATACTTTATAAAGAGATATTTAATTACTTATTCCGCCTTTTTAAAGTACTTAAAGCCGGGGTTATAGTTAAAGTATATAAAATAGCTTACTATAAAGGCTATATTTAGCCTTATTATTATTATACTATATATAATTAAACTAATATTACTTTAGTAATAGTTAATATTTATATATAAAGTAAAGTCTTTATAAGGGAATAGTTTAAGTAATTAAATTAAAAAAGTATATAGTTACTTTACTTATAAGCCTTACCTTTTTAGGTACTTAATTACTTTATTAATATAAATAGACTATAAAAGTTAAAAGCGCTTTGTAGTATAGTTATAAATAACTTTAATCCCTAAGAACTATTATAAGTCTTTACTACTCTTAAAAAAGTATTACTTTTAAAGTACTTTTATAAGTAAAAAGACCTCTTTATAGTATTTAAAAGGAAAGTATAGAACGTAATTATTAATATAAAAAAAAAAGATAATATAGTTATATATTTAATAGTAATTCTTACTTACTACGTACTTTAGCTTAAACTCTTTTAAATTAACTTTTAAATAGTATTACTATAGGAGTAAAGAATAGTATAGGCTATAAAGTACTTTATTAAACTTAAGGATATACCCGGACTTTTAATACTTAGGGGGTATTTATATATAAATATCTTTATTAAGTAGAACCTATATAAATATATTTACTATATTATATTATAAAAGTTTAAAATTAAAGTAGTTTATAATAGTTATAAGTATTTAAAATAATATACTAGTAAGTATTGTAAGTATAGGTATAAGGGTATTAAGGTTGGTATTAAGATTGTTAAATACTTTTATAGTAATATTGGGCTTAATAGAGTTGGTAAAGGAATAGGTTTAGTGTATAATATGTAAATAAAAGAGATAGAAGTATTGTTATAGTAGTAATAGTATTATATTAGTGTTTTATTATATTACTTGTTTATTAAAAAAGTAAAAGTTTAGACCCCTATAGGCTAGGGGGAGCCTTGCCTTTTATAGGCCTAGTACTTTGCCCTTTAGGCCTAGTTTTTAAGGTACTAGTTTTTTTAGAGTTTAGTACGTTATATATAGTTTAGCTAAGTAGCTCTAGGCTCTATATATAGTTGGCCGTATTTACTGTGGTTAGCTATAGGCGCTGTAGTTAGCTATGAGGGTTATAGTTAGTTATAAGTACTTTAGAGGGGTTAATAAGAGATATTTAAAGTGGTTTATTCTACTATTAGTAGTTAACCTAGTAGTTTAAAGTCTAGTTTATTAAAGCTAAAGGCTATAGGTTTAATTCTGCCTTTTGTCTCTTTTTACTTTTATTTTTAGTTCTTTTTAATAGACTAATATCCCCCCTTAAAATGTGTATTAATTTAATTTTATTATAGATTTTAGCGTTTTTAAGGTGTATTAAAAGACTTTTTTAGTATTAAAAACTTTTATATAAAAACTCTATAAAAACCTTTTTTTTTAAGTAAAAATATTTAGAGTAAAAATAGAAGAAAATATATATTAATAAAGAAAACTTTTTTTTTAATATAATAAGTTATTTGTTTTTAATTTATTTTTTAATAGATTTATATTTTTTTTTATTTTAGTTTTATTTTTAAGAGAAAATAAAAAACCTTTATAGTTTACTATACTTAAAGTAGTTATATAATTATTAAATATTATTTTACCCATAGGCTTAGTTAAAACATTAGCTAAATTATCTTTAATAAATACGTAAAATAGTAAAGCTTTATTATTAATTATTATATTTCTTGTAAAGTAATATTTAATATTAATATACTTAACTTTTTTATAAAATTTAGGATTTTTAGCTAGTTTTTGAGCTACTTTATTATTTATAAGAATTTTAGGTTTATCTAGACTTTTAAGGTTTAAAGATTTAAATATATAATTATAAAAGTTATATAAATATATAGCTTCTTTAATAGCTTTAGTAAAAGCTATATACTTAGCTTTATAAGTAGATAAAACTACTGTTTTTTATTTTATAGTATTCTAATTAATTATATTATAAAATCCTAGGTAAAATAAATAGCTAGTAGTGGATTTTTTATTATTAAGATCTCTAGCCTAATTAGAGTCTGAAAATCCTATTATTTTAAATTTAACAAAGTAGTTGTATAAAATCCCTAGGTTAGGGAATTTATTTAAATATCCCTATAACTAGTTTAGAGCAATAAAATACTCTTTAAAAGGATTACTTATATAATAAGCTAATAATATAACTATAAAGGCTATATCTGGCCTGGTTTTTAAGGTAGAATATATTAAAGAGCCTATTTCTTGTTGGAATTGTTTTATTTCTTCTTTAGTAGCTTGATCTGTATTTTTTACTAATTTTATATTATTATTTATAGGCGTTAAATGCCTATATAAGTGGGTTTTATTATATTTAATTAGTAGTTTTTTAGTATATTTAGTTTAATGTAGAAATAGGGTTTTATTTTCCCTATTTATATCTACTTTAATACCTAAAAAGGTTTTAGGCACCCTTAGTGGTTTTATATTAATCTCTTTAGAGATATTATTAATTATACTATTAGTAATTTTAGGGTTAGGAGTAATAACTAAAAAGTTATCTATATAATAAGCTATAATAGCTTTAACTCCTTTTTTATTAAGTATAAAAACAGCTTTATTATAAGGTATTATATTAAAGCCTTTCTTTTTAAGTATATTTTTTAAATACTTATACTATAGTTTAGGACTTTGTTTTAAGCTATATAAGGCTTTATTTAGTTTATAAACTAATCCTTTATTAAAATCTTTATAATTTTTATTAAAGACTAATTTATTATTATTATTATTAAAAAAACTAGTAGGTAATTGGACGTATATCTTTTTATTGATATCGGTGTGTATAAACGCACTAGTAACGTTATATTGTTTAATATTCTAATTATTTTGTATAGTTATTAAGAATAATAGCCTATAGGATTTAGGCCTATAGGTAGTACTAAAGGTTTCTAGGTAATTAATACTTATATGTTGATTATAACTCTGTACTACCTAACGAGCTTTATATTTATTAGGTTTTTTAGTTTTAGTATTAATATTATTATTAGTCTTTTTTTTATAAACCTATTTACCTTTAAGAGGTTTAATAGATTGTAGTTTTTTAATAATACTTTAAGTATTTAATTTAGTTAATATATTTAATTCCTTATATATAGCTTGGATTTAGTTTTGTAAATTGTTAGATTTTAAAACTTGTTTATATGTAGTAGGTTTATTTAAGTTATTAATACTTAGTATATAAGAGATTTTATCCTTTAAGCTATTAATAGTGGATATTATGTTTAGAAATAGGTAGTCTTTTATTATAAATAGTATATATTTTTAATTTTTAACCTATCTATAGTTTTTCTAGATTTTTTTATTTATATAGGGGATTTTTATAGTTAATTTAGAGTTATTATTATTATTATTATTATTGTTAGTTTTATTAATATTATTATAATCTAAGTTTATCTTAAAGAAACTATTACTTTAAGATTTTTTTTTACTTTTAGTTATATTAAATTATGAATAATTTATTTTATTTAGTATAGATAGTTTTTGATTATTATTATTAGTATTTTTTATAAAGATATTCTTAAATACTTTAACGTTTTTAGACTAAAGAGCTTTATTTTTTTTTAAATCCTATATTTTATAGGTATTATTACTATAGTTAAGAATTATACCCTTTTTAGCTTTATTATTAAGCTTTTTAATATTAGGGTCTTTATTTTTATAGTAATAAATACTCCCCTAGATCCTTATATAATTTAAAAAGGGTTTTGTATTATTCTTAGTTTTATATGGTGTTTTATAAGTTATTAACTTATGTGGGGTTCTATTATATAGATATATAGCTACTAAAAGAGCTTTTTCCTATAGTTTAAAGTTAATATTAGCGTTTATTAGTATAGCTCTTATTTTATTTATTATATTACGTATTATTCTTTTAATAATACTATTAAGTTTATACGTATAAAGTGGTTTTATATTATAAGTTATACTATTCTTTATATATATAGTTTTTATTCTTTTATTATTAAACTCTTTACTACTATCTATATTAAATTAATTAATTTTATACTTATTTTTATTATTTTTAATTAAGGATTTAAATTCCTTAAAAGTAGTAGAAACCTCTTTAGATTCTTTTGTTTTTAATAATTTACCCTATATAAAACGGGTCTTTTTATTTATAAATAGTATAAACTATTTATAATTATTAGTCTATTAAAAAGAACTAAAAATAAAAGTAAAAAGAGACAAAAGGTAGAATTGAACCTACAGCCTCTAGCTCTAATAAGCTAGACTCTAAACTGCTAGGTCAACTACTAATAGTGGAATAAACCACTCTAAATGTCTCTTATCAACCCCTCTAGGGTGCTCGTGGCCAACCACAACCCTCGTGGCCGACCACAGCGCCCGTGGCTAACTACAGTAAATGCGGCCAACCACACGCAGGGCCTAGAGCCACTTAGCTAAACTGTACGTAACGTACTAAACCCTAAAAGGACTAGTACCTTAGAAGCTAGGCCTAAAGGGCAAGGTACTAGGCCTATAAAAGGTAGGGCTCTCCTAGTTTATAGGGGTCTAGACTTCTACTTTCTTAGTAAGTAAGTAATACAACAAAACACCAATACAATACTATTACTACTATAATAATACTTTTATCTCTTTTATTTATATATTATGCACCAAACCTATTCCTTTACTAACTCTATTAAGCCCGATATTACTATAGAAGTATTCGGCAATCTCGATACCGACCTTAATACCCTTATACCTGTGCTTATAGGTTATAAGCCCAGCTCATCAACCAACCCAACCTTCCCGACTAATCACAAGAGTCTATTCAGACCCACTTATTTAATAACCAACCTTATTTTAACTATAAGAGATAAAAAACTATAACTAATACTTGTAAATTACCCGCGATTCGAGTCCCTAAGCGACTAAGAAACCTGGTTTTTAGAAAATCCTTAAATTATCTAACCTT
The DNA here is from genome assembly GCA_030770045.1 of Colletotrichum brevisporum. NCBI lineage: Eukaryota > Fungi > Ascomycota > Sordariomycetes > Glomerellales > Glomerellaceae > Colletotrichum > Colletotrichum brevisporum. Next base: position 2,060,630 of record JAUGSI010000002.1, read on the forward strand.
CCCTAATAAATCCTTAACAAATTTTTGTATACGCTTATTATAGTGAACGAATTTTTAAATAATATTCGATTAATACGACCTATACGGAAATCGAGATTATAGTAGTTCTTACTATTTAGCTTAGTTAATAAAAGCTACTACGAGTTGATATTAATAACCCTAAAGTTATAGACTTTAAGTCTATTAGTTATAATAAATTAACTAAGATAGTTGAAAAAGATATAGTAGGACTTTATAGTTTTAACTATTTATTTGAACTACCTAGTTGGCTATATAATAAGTGGTTTACTTCTATTATCTTAAAGAAATAACTCTTAGGTTTTTGGGAGTCTACTTAGTCTTAGTTATTTAAATAAAAAAGACTTTAAACTTATAAAACATGGATAAAATCACCATTCTAAAGCTAAAAGGACAATCAAATTATTAAGTATAGTCTTTAAGATTCTATGTGGTGCTAGTTAGTAAAGATCTAGTAATAGATTTTACTAAACTACTAGATGATAAGAATAAAGATCCAAATAATAAAATATTAGGTTATATAAGACTTCTTTACGAAGATGGCTTTTTAAGAGTTATAAAAGACTTTAAAATAGCTCTAGAAGCTTAAAAAAGCTTAAAAGAGCTATATTAACTAAAAGGATTTATAAATGAGTTTTTTATTTATAAAGAGTTTTTTAATACTACTTTTAAAGACTTTAATACTTTTAAAGAATACTTTAATAAAGTTAAAGAGTTTATAGATAATCTAGCTCTAAACAACTTAGCTTTGCTTAAATAGGTAATTATAGCTTAGGTTTTAAATAGTTTAAACAACTCTTACAAGGGGTTTATAACTAATATAACTTAATCTTTAAAAAAAGACTTAAAAGCCTATACTATTAAGTCTTTATTTGCTAATTTATTGGATAAATCTAAGAGAAAGAATAATAATAACTTTATATAATTCTTTAAGTCTTAAATTAAGTTTAAAAAGACTATTAAACTCTAGAAATAAACTAAGGGTTGATACTGCAACTACTGTAAGAAAACTAGCTATATAGAGAATATTTATGGATTTTTATATTTTGATAAAGTTCTTGATTAGTTTAAAAGAATATTAAAAAATAACCTTTTTATAAATAATAAAGAAGAAAGAAGAGTTAAAAAACAGAATAAAAGAAAACAATAAGTTAATATAGTTATTAATAACGATTCTGACTCTTTTGATTCGTTAAAAGAAGTTATAGTTACTTTAGACTTAATAAATATTAACTTAGTAACCAAAGAGGACTCAAATTCTAATATAGAATTTGAAAATGTAAGAATTACCTTTAAAACCCCTATTAATATAGATTTTAAAACTAATAACCTATTACTAGGTGACTTAATAAAACAGTTAAATAAAGAACTTTTGGATTTTTTTACTTATAAAGGAAAATAACTGTTTTGTTTGGACTTAGCTGCAATAATCCATGTAACTAATAACCTATCTCTACTTAATAATATTAAAACTATTAAAACAAAGGTCAATTAGGGTAAAGTAAACTGTTTTTTTACTTATAAAAAGGGTAATTTAACTACTATAATAAATAATACTCTTTATATTATAAGAGATATTTATTATATACCTAAACTAGGTATTAATCTCTTAAGTTAAGCTAAACTTACTGAAATAGGCATAGCCTTAATCTACTATAATAAGCCTATACTATACAATATAATTAAAGACGAAGTCCTTTTAGTAGGAATAAAGAGGAACAACCTCTACTTCTTTAACCTCAATATAAACAAGGAAGTAATTAATATAATAAAAGACACTATAAAAGAGTCCCAAAGTCAGGATCGAACCCTAGACCCTAACATCAATATAATAAAGCTATAGCATAACCAATTAGGCCATATAAACCAGCAATCTTTACTTACTATTCTAGATCAAACTAAAATTACGTATAAGAGGGCTGCCGCAGAGGCATTTTACAAACTACCCTGCGAGGCCTGTTTAAAAGGAAAATTCACTAATACTGTAAATAAGAAGTCTAGCAATTACGCAAAAGACTACCCTTACTTATATAAAATTGCGTTAGACTTATATGGGCTAATTATACCTAAAACATATAATAATTATAGATGGTTTATACTATTTATAGATAAAAAGACCCGTTTTATATAGGGTAAATTATTAAAAACAAAGGAATTTAAAGAGGTTTCTACTACTTTTAAGGAATTTAAATCCTTAGCTAAAAATAATAAAAATAAGCATAAAATTAATTAATTTAATATAGACGGTGGTAAAGAGTTTAATAATAAAAGAATAAAAACTATATATATAAAGAATAGTATAACTCATAATATAAAACCACTTTATACGCATAAGCCTAATGGTATTATTGAAAGAATAATACGTAATATAATAAATAAAGTAAGGACTATACTAATAAACGCTAATATTAACTTTAAACTATAGAGAGAAGTTCTTTTAGTAGCTATATATTTATATAATAGAACCCTATATAAGTTAATAGTTTATAAAACACTATATAAAGCTAAGAATAATACAAAACCCTTTACATAAGGGTCTAGGGAGTATTTATTACTATAAAGAAGACCGTAATAATAAAAGCTTAATAATAGAGCTAAAAAGGGTAATTCTTAACTATAGTAATAATACTTATAGAATATATGATTTAAAAAGAAAATAAAGTTTTGTCAAAGACGTTAAAGATTAAGAATATTTTTATAAAAGATACTAATAATAATAATAAGAATCATTTATACTAAATAAAATAAATTATCTATAATTTAGTATAACTAAAAGTAGAAAAGAATCTCAAAGTAATAGTTTCTTTAAGATAGACTTAAATTATAATAATATTAATAAACTAATAATAATAATAATAATAATAATAACTCTAAATTAACTATAAAAAATCCCCTATATAGATAAAAAGATCCGGAAAGCTTATATAAGTTAAAATTAAGAATATATACTATTTATAATAAAAACTACCTATTTCTAAATATAATATCCACTATTAATATTTAAAGGATAAATAATCTCTTATATACTAAGTATTAATAACTTAAATAAACCTACTATATATAAATAAGTTTTAGAATTTAATAATTTATAAAATTATCTAGTTATATATAATAATTAAATATATTAATTAAATTAAATACTTTATATTATTAAAACTACAATTTATTAAACTCTTAGAGGTGATAGTTTATAGAAAAAGGCTAATAATAATATTAATACGAAGCTAAAAAACCGAATAAATATAAAGTTTGTTAGGTAGTACATGGTTATAATAACTAACATATATAAGATAATTACCTAGAAACCTTTAGTACTACCTATAGTTTGAACTTATATAGGCTATTATTCTTAAATAGTTTATATAAAAATAATTATATATTAAATAATATAACGTTACTAGTGCGTTTATATACGCCGATATCGATAAAGATACATCTACTCACTACCTACTAGTTTTTCTAATAATAATAATAATAAATTAGTTTTTAATAAAGATTATAAAGATTTTAATAAAGGATTAGCTCAGAACTAACAAGCCTTATATATTTAAAACAAAGTCCTTGACTATAGTATAAGCATTTGAAAAATATACTGGTGGCTGGCTACGAATATAACGCCTTACGACATGAGGCTGTTTTTATACTTAATAAAAAAGGAGTTAAAGCTATTATGGCTTGTTATGCGGATGACTTTTCGTTTACCTTAACCCTGTAAATACTATTAGTATAATTAATAATATCTCTAAAGAGATTAATATAAAACCACTAGTGTGCCCTAAACCTTTTAGGTATTGAAGTAGATATAAATAGTGAAAATAAACCCTATTTCTACATCAAACTAAATATACTAAAACTACTAGTTAAATATAATAAAACCTACTTATATAGGCATTTAACGCCTATAAATAATAATATAAAATTAGTGGAAAATAACAGGTCAAGCTAGCCAAAGAAGAAATAAAACAATTCTGGACCAAGAGATAGGCTCTTTAATATATTCATTTTAAAAACTAGGCCAGATATAGCCTTTACAGTTATGTTATTAGCTCGTTATACGAGTAATCCTTCTAAAGAGTATTTTATTGCTCTAGATTGGTTATGGGGATATTTAAATAAATTCCCTAACTCTAGGGATTTTATACGATCGCTTCCGTTAAATTCGAAATAATAGGATTTAGACTCTAATTGGGCTGAGATTTTAATAATAGAAAATCCACTACTGGCCATTTATTTCATTACCAGGATTTTATAATATAATTAGTTAGAATACTATGAAACAAAAACAGTAGCTTTATCTAATATGAAGTCAATATATTTCGCTTACTAAGCTATTAAAGAAGCTATATATTTATATAACTCTTATAATTATATATTTGAATCTTTAGACCTTAAAAGTCTAGATAAACCCAAGATTCTTATAGATAATAAAGCAGCTCAAAACTAATAAAACCCCGAATTTGCAAATACAAGATATCGATATTAAATACTAAAATGCAATAGTCGGGATAATAAAGCTTCACTATTCCACGTATCTACTAAAGATAATTGGCCGATGTTTTAACTAAGCCTGTGGGTAAAATAATATTTAATAATTATATAACTACTTTAAGTATATAGACTATAAAATATTTTTTATCTTCTCTTAAAAATGAAACTAAAACAAAAAAGAATATAAATCTATTAAAGGATAAGTTAAAAATAAATAACTTATTATATTAAAAAGAGAAGGTTTTCCTTGTTAACATATATTTTCTTCTATTTTTACTCTAAATATTTTTACCTAAAAAGAAAGGTTTTTATAGAGTTTTTATATAGAAGTTTTTAATACTAAAGAAGTCTTTTAATACACCTTAAGAACGCTAAGATCTGTAATAAAATTAAATTAATACACATCTTACAAGAATTATTAAAAAGAACTGCCAAAAATAAAAGTAAAGAGACAAAAGGTAGAATTGAACCTACAGCCTCTAGCTCTAATAAGCTAGACTCTAAACTGCTAGGTCAGTCCACAAGAAAGGAATAAACCACTCTAAATGTCTTTATCAACCTCTAGGTGCTCGTGGCCAACTACAACCCTCGTGGCCGACCACAGCGCCCGTGGCCAACCACAGTAAATGCGGCCAACCACACGCAGGGCCTAGAGCCACTTGAAGCTAAACTGTACGGAACGGTGGACAACCCAAAAGACTAGTACCTTAGAAGCTAGGCCCAAAGGGCAAGGCACTAGGCCTATAAAAGGCAGGGCTCCCCCCAGCCTACAGGGGTCTAGACTTCTACTTTCTTAGCAAGCAAGTAATACAACAAAACACCAATACAACACTATTACTACTACAACAATACTTCTATCTCTTTTATTTGCATATTATACACCAAACCTATTCCTTTACCAACTCTATTAAGCCCGATATTACTATAGAAGTATTCAGCAATCTCGATACCGACCTCAATACCCTCATACCTGTACTTACAATAATTATTATATATTTTAAGTATAATTAGTTTATATAAGTTTAACGTAATTTTATATAAATAAGAGTAGTTTTTTGTGTAATTACTAGACTTTTTATTTATAGTATTAGTAAATTTTTCTTTTAAATAGATCTTATAGAGTAGTTTATAAAATACATTTGTAGTAGCCCTTTTATACGTAATTTTAGTTTAATCTAGAATAGTAAGTAAAGATTACTAGTTTATATAGCTTAATTAGTTATGCTATAGCTTTATTATATTAATGTTAGGGTTTAGGGTTTGATTCTGACTTTAGGACTCTTTTATAGTGTCTTTTATTATATTAATTACTTCTTTATTTATATTAAAGTTAAAGAAGTAGAGGTTATTTCTTTTTATTTCTACTAAAAGGACTTTGTTTTTAATTATATTATATAGTATAGGCTTATTATAGTAAATTAAGGCTATACTTATTTTAGTAAGTTTAGTTTGACTTAAGAAATTAATACTTAGTTTAGGTATATAATAAATATTTTTTATAATATAAAAAGTATTATTTATTATAGTAATTAAATTACCTTTTTTATAAGTAAAAAGATAGTTTGCTTTTTCTTAATTGACTTTTATTTTAATAGTTTTAATATTATTAAGTAAAGATAGGTTATTAGTTATATAGATTGTTATAGTTAAGTTTAAATAAAATAGTTATTTTTCTTTATAAGTAAAAGAATTTAAAAGTTCTTTATTTAATTATTTTATTAAGTTATTTAGTAATAGGTTATTAGTTTTAAAATTTATGTTAATAGGGGTTTTAGAGGTAATTCTTATATTTTTAAATTCTATATTAGAATCTAAGTCCTTTTTAGTTACTAAGTTAATATTTATTAAGTTTAAAGTAATTATAACTTTTTTTGATGAATTAGAAGAGTTAGAATTATTATTAATAACTATATTAACTTATTGTTTTTTTTTATTCTGTTTTTTAACTCTTCTTTTTTTTTTATTATTTATAGAAGGGTTGTTTTTTAATATTTTTTTAAATTAATTAAAAGTTTTATTAGAATATAAAAATTTATAAATATTCTCTATATAGCTAGTTTTTTTATAGTAGTTATAGTATTAATTCTTAGTTTGTTTTTAGGGTTTAGTAGTCTTTTTAAACTTAATTTAAAACTTAGAGAATTATATAGAGTTATTATTACTCTTTTTTTTAAATTTATTTAATAAATTAGTAAATAAAGACTTAATAGTATAGGCTTTTAAGTTTTTTTTTAAAAATTAGGTTATATTAGTTATAAACCCTTTATAAGAGTTATTTAAACTGTTTAAAACTTAAGTTATAATTACTTATTTAGATAAAGTTAAGTTGTTTAGAGCTAGATTATTTATAAGTTCTTTAACTTTATTAAGGTATTTTTTAAGAGTATTAAAGTTTTTAAGAGTAGTATTAAAAAACTTTTTATAAGTAAAAAACTTATTTATAAATCCTTTTAGTTAATATAGTTCTTTTAAGCTTTTTTAAGTTTTTAGAGCTATTTTAGAGTCTTTTATAATTCTTAAAGGGCTATTTTTATAAAAAAGTTTTATATAACCCAATATTTTATTATTTAGATTTTTATTCTTATTATTTAGTAGTTTAATAAAATTTATTACTAAATCTTTATTAACTAGTACTATATAGAATTTTAGAGACTATACTTAATAATTTAATTATTCTTTTAGTTTTAGAATAGTGATTTTATTTATGTTTTATAAGTTTAAAGTCTTTTTTATTTAAATAACTAAAACTAAGTAGACTCCTAAAAACCTAAGGGTTATTTTTTTAAGATAATAAGAGTAAACTACTTATTATATAGCTAACTAAGTAGTTTAAATAGATAGTTAAAACTATAAAGTTTTACTATATTTTTTTTAACTGTTTTAGTTAGTTTATTATAGCTAATAGACTTAAAGTTTATAACTTTAGAGTTATTAATATTAACTTATAGTAGCTTTTATTAACTAAGTTAAATAGTAAAAGCTACTATAATCTTAATTTCTATATAGGTTGTATTAATTAAATATTATTTAAAAATTTGTTTATTATAGTAGGTATATATAAGGATTTGTTAAGGATTTATTAAGGAAGGTTGGATAATTTAAGGATTTTTTAAAAACTAGGTTTTTTAATTACTTAGGGACTTAAATCACGGGTAATTTATAAGTATTAGTTATAGTTTTTAGTTTTTTATAGTTAAAATAAGGTTAGTTATTAAATAAATAGGTCTAAATAGACTTTTATAATTAGTTAAAAAGGTTAGGTTAGTTAATAAGCTGGGTTTATAATCTATAAATATAGGTATAAGGGTATTAAGGTTAGTATTAAAATTACTAAATACTTTTATAGTAATATTAGGCTTAATAGAGTTAGTAAAGGAATAGGTTTAGTATATAATATATAAATAAAAGAGATAGAAGTATTGTTATAGTAGTAATAGTGTTGTATTAGTGTTTTATTGTATTACTTATTTATTAAGAAAGTAGAAGTTTAGACCCCTATAGGCTAGGGAGAGCCCTGCCTTTTATAGGCTTAGTGCTTTGTCCTTTAGGCCTAGCTTTTAAAGTACTAGTTCTTTTAGGGTTTAGTATATTACGTATAGTTTAGTTAAGTAGCTTTAGGCTTTGTGTATAATTAGCCGTATTTACTGTAGTTAGCTATGGGCACTATAGTTAGCTATAAGGGTTATAGTTAGCTACGAGTACCCTAAAGGAGTTAATAAAAGACATTTAGAGTAGTTTATTTTACTATTAGTAGTTGATCTAGTAGTTTAGAGTCTAGCTTATTAGAGCTAAAGGCTGTAGGTTTAATTCTACCTTTTATCTCTTTTTACTTTTATTTTTAGTTTTTTTTAATAGACTAATAAGTATTAAAGTATAGGTATTTTGCTTATTTTTTAGTTACTAGTTACTATATATAATAAAGTGCGCTTTAATTTTAAGGAGTCTTTTATATTTATTTAACTTATATATATATACTTAATAGTATTTTAGAATTTAGAAGCTATTAGTAGTACTTTTAAAAACTTTTTTTTAAAAGTTAGTTTTATAATAGTTTTATAAATAGTTTACTTTAACTATTTATATTAAAATTATATAAGAGTAAGTTAATACTTTTAAATAAAATATAGGTAGGGGCTAAAGCTTTTATTAAGGGGTACTAAGAATAGGAACTTTAGTCCGTGGTTAGTATAGTACTTTATACTTATTTAATAAAATTTAAGTACCTATAACCCCTTTTTATAGCTAAATCTTACTATTAAAGTATTTAATATTTATGTTTTAAAACGCCTTTATAGTATATTAAATACTAGGGGTCCCCTTTAATAGGTTATAAGTAACTAAGTAGCTAGTTTAAAAGTAGCTTTACTATAAAGCATTTTAAAATAATAATAGGGTATTAGTTAAAAAGGCGGCTTTATAAGACGTTTATTTACACTAGGGTATATAAGTTACTAAAGTAGCTTAGTTTATAGGTTTAGTTATAAATATAGATTAATAAGGGTTTATAAAAAAAAGGTTTTTATTTATTAATTTAACTATAATTTACCTTTTTAGGTATTAGTTTTTTTTAATTAGTACTTAAAAGAATAAAATAGGTAAATTAAGAGGAGTAAGTAGGAGTTTAAAGTAAGTAGAGGAGTATTTATAATTATAGAGTTTATTATTATTAAGGGTAGTATTATTTAAGTTAAGTTTATTAAAAATGTTATTAAAGGAGTTTATAAAAGGGGATACTTTATTATTTTTTTTATTTAGTAAGAATAGGTAGAGTTATATTTAAGAGTTAGTTTTATTAGTTATAGTAAGGTTTTTTTAAATTTACTTAGTAATAGCTTAAAAGTTAAAGTTATTATAGTTACTAGTAAGTAAATTTAGGTTACTATTATAGTGTTTTTTTTTTATTAAATATAATATTATATATAGTAACGATCTTTTTACTTATAGAGTTTTATATTTAATATTAATTTATAAATATATAGTTAATAAGAAAGTTTATAAAGATATAGTTATAAAGGCGGTTAAGATACTTTTTTTTAAGCTATATAGTAGCTATAAAGGTATATGCTTTGTATTTATATAATTTTAAGTATATAAGGCTTAGTTTTATAGTTTTATTACTATAGAGTTATTAGTAGAGTATTTTATATAGAGTCTTTTAACTAAGGGCTACTTAAGATATATAGTTATAAAAATAGGTCGCTATTCTATAAATATTAGGCTATACTTTATAGAGTAGCTTATTACTTTTATGTATTATTTAAGCCTTTATTTTAATTATAGTACTAATACGCTTAGTACTACTGTTTTAATTTTGTATATATAAGGTAGATAGTTTAATGCGTTTACTGCGCTTTTAGAGGTTGTTTATAAGGTAGTAGTACTTTTATATTTTACTATTATACTTAAAAGTAAGTATTTTAACGTTATATTAAACCTTTAAAAGTAAAATAAACTTTTTAAAGACTTTAGTAAGTATTTCTATACTATAGTTATATAAGTAGTAGTTCTATAAGTACTATAAGACGTAGTTAGTAAATACTAATACAGATATAAACCTACTATAGCCCTTAGTATATAAGTAAAAGTTAAATATAATATACTTACTAGAGTAGGTATATATATTACTTTCCCGTGGTTTATAGTTAATAATTTACTTTATTTTACTAATACTATAGGCATTATAGCTTAAAAAGGCATTACTAGGCGCTATTCTAGGAGTAATAAAAATTTAGATACTGTAGACTAATAAGGAAAGGCGCTAGAGTGGTTTAGAGCCGGGGTAACTAAGCCGCCAGTACTACGTTTCTTTAAAGCCTTTTAAAAATCTTTATTTTTATTAAAAGTACTTTATTTAATAGTATAAAGTATATATATACTAAACGGCTTATATAGAGTTTTTATATATAAGCGCTTTATTAAAAAGCTTATTATACTCTAATACTTTTTAGTTATATATAGTTTTAATAAAGTTAAAAAAAGAGTAATTAGATTTATATAGTATAAAGTGCTACTTAAAGTACTTATTTTACTAGTACCTATACTTGTGGAGCTAGTTATAAAAAATAAGGTTAGTTACTATAAATATATATAATACAATATTATATAAGTATAAGTTAGATTATTTACTATTAGTTAATATAATATATATACTTATATCTCTATATTCTTTAATTATAAGGGACTTAGAACTAACTTATAAGTAATTACTTATACTGGCTGCTTAAAGGTTACTAAACTATTATTTATCTCTAAAAATATAAATAAACGCACTAGAGTTAAAGAGGTAAAAGTCCCTAAAAGGATATAGTAATAGGCCTTTACGTTAAGTAGTTTAAAACACTACGGGTAAATACTTAATACTCCCTATATAGTAACTGTATAATTACTAGTTTTAAATCTCTTTAATACACTAAATTAACTATTTATTATTTATAAAGTTTTTTTTGGTTTTTTTACGGTAGTAGTTAAGCGGCTTTTACTTATTATATATATACTTTAGAAAAGTATAAAAGTAATTTTTAAAGTAGTAGTGTATAGAGTATATTAAATAAAAAGGGGCTAATAGAGCGAAGGGAGTAGGAAATACTAATAAAACTTTACTCTATAATCTTTTTAAATTAGTATTATTATATTTATAGTTACTAAAGTACTTAAAAGGGCTATAGGGAGCTGCTTTATTAATAGTAAAGGCGCCTTACGCGCTTCTCCCACGTTCTATAGACTTTAGTATTTATTTAATTATAGTAGTTATTTTAGTAATAACTTTATTAAAACTATAGTTATCCCAGTCGTTATTTATTATTATATAATAGCTTTTAGTTTAAAATTAAAGTAATAAATAGTTAAAAGAGTAAAGTAGCTTATAGATTTATAAATCTCTTTTATAAGCCGCTTTAAGTTTAATAGTATAATTCTTATATATATAGTTAACTTATATTATAAACTATTTAACTATAGTAGTTTTTATTATAAACTACTTATTATAAAGTATAGTAAAGTAGTTAATATAAAACTAGTTAGTGCGTTAGTAGTATATACTTTTTATAAGTTTAAAGTATTTATAAAAGTTTTAAATTTAAACTACTAACTTTAAAGTACTTAAGTAGCACTAAATTTTAAGCTTTTTAATAATAGTACTCTATATTTAAAAAACAATAGTATTTTTAACTTTTTTTTATTTTTAATATATTACTTTTATAGTATAGTATAGGAATAAAGAGTTAATATAGTACTTAAGGGCCTTTTTAGAGAGGTTAGTTATTGTTTTAGTATAGTAGTAGTTTACCGCTTTAAATAGAAGTAGAAGGTTCTCTCCTAGAGGTACTTAAAAAGAAGGATTTATAGTAAGTTTATTTACTTTAGATTCTATAGTTTAGGAGTAAAAGACTTTTAGTTTAGGGCTATAGTAAGTAATAGACTTTAAGTAGTTACTAAGGTACGGCTCTTAGGGTAGAGTATTACTAATAAGGGGCTCTAGATTTATAGAGATTAAATTAAGAGCTTTTTATACGTTAAGGGTATTTATAAGTGCTTGAAAGTTATAGAGCTATAGGTACTAAGTAACTAGGTTATTAAAAATAGTTTTTTAAAGGGTTAAAAGGACGTTTATAGTGATTTTTATATTTAATAAAGCGGTTTAGAAATAATTAATTATATATAGTAGAGGGGGTAGTAAAATAAGACTCTTAATTATTAGATTTTGTATATATTTATATATATATAAAGCTATACTTTAAGGGCTATTAATGCGTTTTTTATTTTAATAGTACTATGGGCCTTTAAACCCCCTAAACGCAGCTACGGCCTTTGGAGCTGGTGAAACGTTGCTCTAGAGTGGCTATTAGCTACTTTAAATGCTAAAATCCACCTATACGTCGTAGTATACCAGCGGCTCTAAGCCACGTAATTTAATATAATTAATCGTCTCCCCTACTAACCTTAACCTGCCTTAGGCTGTGATCTTCTGCTTAGTAATGCTAGTAATTAATAACTAGGGGAGACCTCACTACTAACTTAGCACTACCCCTAGAGTAGTATTATACTACCACTATCAAACTCTTAGCCGCCCTAACTACCTTCTTATACTATTACTTTACTATAAATAGAAATTTAAATAGCTTTAAGTAGTTAGTAGAGTTTAATTAAAAAAAGACTATTAAGTATAAATAAATTAAATACCCCTATTACTTAAAGAGCTTAATTTTTTACCTTTTTTATTTATAATACTATAATAAACCTATTTATTATTATTAATAGTAATAGCTTTTTAATTAAGAGTAATACTAGGGACTTTAGTAGTAATTATAAGGGTTTATAAGTAACTATATTATTAAGCTACTTATTACTTTAAACTAGGTTATTTATTTTAAATAACTTTTTTAATAATATTAATAATACTAACTTTAACTATAACTAGTTAAATCCTACCCTAACTCCTAGTCCTTTATAATCTTAAACCTAGCTTTATTTATTAAACCTATTATAGGTCTACTAGACCTATTAATTAATCTATAGCTTTATTACCTTCTACTAAAAGTAAGTTAATAAAGGTATTTTAGTTAATATAAAGGGCCTAATTCTTAAAAAGGCTATAGGTAATATTTTACTATTAATAATAAAAAAGTATTTAGGTCTACTCTTTTTTTTAGTTAAAGCCCTAATTAATAAGTATTAGTTACTTATTAAAGATTATTATAAAATCTAAACCCTTTTATACTTTAGTATATAATATAATAATAAAACTAGAATAATATTAGTAATAAATAAGTAGTAGGAGGTATTTATAAAGAGATATTTATACTTATAAAGTATTAAAAAAAAGGAATTCTTCTTTATAAATAATATAACTATACTATAGTTTAATAAAGTTATAAATAGCTAGTATATTATAAAGACAAGTAAAGTAAATAATTAAATAAAAATATCTAACTTTAATAATAATAATTTAGTAAAAACACTTATTTATAGCTGGGTAAAAAAGTAAAAAGTATATAACGTTAATATAAATCTAAATACTACTATAACTAAAACTAATATATTGTTTTTATTAACTATATCTCTATTATAGCTCTAGAGGGCACGTATAGTATTAAGAGTATAAAAAACAAAAGCTAAATCGTTCAGTTAACTAGGTCAAACCATTAAAGAGGGCATTATAAATCTAAGAAACACCTTTTTAGCTCCTATATTCTTATTAGCTCCTAAGTTACTTAAATTTAATAAAGTAGTAATAGTATTTAATAACTTTTAAGAATTATTTATAAAGGAGCTTAGTAGTAGAGTTACTATAAAAATAGTATAGTTTTTTACTACAAATCTATTAAATACTATTATATAGTTATATATTACTAGTAAAAATAATAAAAAAGAGTTTTTATAAAAAATAAAAATAATAAATTAGTAGTAAAAGAGTACTATTTTTTTAACTATATAAAAAAGTAGTTTTTTTTTACTATATTAATAAATATAGTTTTTTTTACTACTACCTAATATAGTTAAAAATCTACTCCTCTTTACTAAAATATTCCTTATAAGCCTACTATATAGTATTAGTAATATTTATATAAACGTTCTTTCTCTCTTTTAACCCTATTATTTTATTTATAACTTTTACTATATTACCTAACTTTATAATTTCTTTAAAAACTATTACTAAAATGTTTTTTTTTACTTTAAATAGTATAAAGTTATATAGCACTATTACTACATAAACTATATATACCTAGTTGCAAAAAAATACTTATAAAGAGTACTATCTAAGAATCTCTATCTCTTTTTTAACCTTCTAAAGGCATACTTAATAATAGTATACAGCCTTATGTAATACTAATTAAAGAGCTTGTTTTTTATTATTAAAGGGCCTACTTTAGTAGTTTTTAGTAGCTAGTACTAAATATTAAAGTATAGAGTAATTATCCCCCTTCTATAGTTAAACCTAGTATTAGTAAAATAAAATCTTCCCTTTAGTATTTTAAATAATTAGCTAAGTACTTAATTTAGTAGGTTTAAGTTATTAAAAAACCCTTTACTACTTACTATTATATAGGCAAATACACTATTAAATTAAACTATAGTAAAAACGTTTTATAAAATAATACTCTTTTAAAAATAAAATCACTTTTACTTTTAAAAGAGTATATATACTATAACGTAGGTACTATTAATTACTCTAATATAGCTAGTAAAATAGATATTCTTATTTATTAACTTAATTTTAAGTAAAACAAAAAACTAGTATAGTTAAATAATAACTTTTTAATATAAAATAACTATTATAGTAAATAAAGTAGTAACTGTTCTAAATATAAAAGTCTAATTAACTTAGAATAAATAAGTAGTATTCCTTTAAGTTACTCTATAACTAAGTATATATAAAAAAATTATAGTTTTCTATTTAATAGTCTAGTACTAAGTATTAAGCACATATTAACTAACTTTAATCTATATAATAAAAGTATTAAATTTACTTTTTATTAGTTAAAAAAGGTCTTTAAACTATATTTTAAAGCTATTAAAGTAATATAGAGTAATAATAAGGCCCTATAGAGAACTACTTAAATAAATTAAGTACTAAGGGTAATAGTTAAAAAAGGTATTAGTAAGACTTATAGTAGTAGCTACTATAGTAATAATAATAATACTAATAGTAATAGTAATAGCTACTTTTTAGGTATATTTATAATTCTCTTTTATAGTATTATAGTACTAACTTTATAGTTATAGGGGTATATAAGGATGAGGGTTTATAAGTCTAGTAATAAATTACACCTTTAAGGAATACTAGGATATTAGTAAAATCCTAGTAATTATAGTACCACTTTTTCTTTTATATTATATCTTAACCAGGGTTTTAAAAAGCTATATTATATAAAATAGTAGCTACTATAATAGCGGCATAGCACCGTTAAAGGCCCATATCCAGAAGGATTATGCATGCTAAATTAGCGCTGGCAACTGGCTACTGGTATCGCCAGGCGGAAGATCACAGCCTTAGTATATGCGCTTGCCCGACAGCCGTCGAATCGGATGTCATCACGGCTAAGCTTTTGTTGCCTCGAAGCTTGTCTGCATCTTCTGCGAAAGCACCCCCGTCCCCCGTCGTCCCCGGTAAGTGTCGCGTCCTCAGATCGGACGCTACAGAACCACTTTTCGGTTTCCTTTGCCTGTCTGCCTCAGACCCTTTAATTATCATATCAAATCGAGACCGAGAAAAGGAAAGAAATCGAAAAGAAGGGCCCCTGTCTGTCTGTCTTTGTCTCTCAATCCCTGAACTCGGGATCGTGCTGCTTATTAATTCACCTATACCTAGGTAGTATCCGTATCACCATCAACAATCCGAGCACCCGAAGTCTTAGCGCAAAGGTGGAAAGTCCGCCAAAGCCTATGAGTCCCTACGCGCGTCGCCGTCTTCGGATACGGCTTCCAACTGTACCGTACACTACCTATCTAGATTCGGATCGCTGGCTTTTGACGATCAGTCTATCCGTATAGTCGTGCACAACCAAATCCCAATGCGCCTCGGTGGTTTCACGATCGCATCTTTCCTCTTGATTTGAGTTTCCCGGTCGACTCTCCCCGTGCCCGGTCCTCCTGCACGGAAAGTTGTGCCGACTCTTCCAGACTGGCCGATGTTAGTGACAGCTTGATCATCTCCGCCCGGTCTTTCGACTTTCGCTCACTCGGGTCTCCCAGCCAGATGGCGCCCTCCGCCTGGTAACCCATACCATCAAATCCTTGCCTCGCAGGATGCCACGCAGTTGACACACGTCTATCTCGACTCTGTCGCACCTCGTCCATCCTCATGCTCGAAGTGCTGTCGACAGATTCTGGCTCGTCTCAGAGGGAAGATGGCGTCGCACGATACACCGGCAGGATACTGCAAATTAGGCTTGGTCAGTCGTGCTTGCAAATTGAGACCATCAAGGGCTAATGGAATAAGCCCAGCACACGGCAAGGCGGGCCAATCTGCATCTGCTTTCGGTACGGGAACAGAAACGCGATTGCCCGACTTCACGGGTTGAACGGCAACGGCCTGCATACGCCACCAATTCCAATCTCCTCCTGATGAACGCTTAAGTCGTCGACTATCAGATGCTCGCTCACATCTGGCGTGGCATATTGGTACAGATGAGTATGGCTTCCAGGCTCCGATTGAGGGTGCTAACAGCAGCCAGGTGCCAATATCGGCACCGGGAATCCTACGACGGATGTCCCGCTGCAAGGCAGTTCGCGGGAAAGGCTTCTAGCGACCGTACCTCGTCTTCTAGCCCGGCTACTCACCCGCTATGAAGCCTTGGCATCCGTGGGACAGATCTTGGGATCTCAGATGCCGTGCATCTTTCCTTTTAAGCGGTGAGGTGGTGTTCAGACTTCCTTCTGCTCAGTCAATAAGAACCTCTCTCTCGAACCCTTGGAAAAGGGCCTGCGAGCTGTACTATCGGACAACTTTTCAACAGCGCAGTACTAGCATTCATCGTCTCGAGTCCAGTACCGAGCCAGCCTTCGAAGCGAGGGTACCTGGGGGTACAGCGCGCGAACAACGTGCCCCTAGTAGATGCACTACGGGCTGGCAAACGTCATTGAAACATTGGCTGCTCACCCAAACAGCAGATCCACCACAAGGACAGGGGCGGGCGAGAACAGCCGCCTGCCATTGAGAATTGGTGCCCTTTTCCCAGTCTCGAAAGGATGGCACGGCACGATTGACCTGGTCTCGTGGTGAGTTCCCGCCGCCTCGAAACGTACAATCATCAGTTAGAAATGCACGCCATCCGCACTGACTCTCTTATTGTCAGCCCAAGGTGCCGGACTGCCGCTGAGTCGCCCTGCCGCTGGCACCACGGTCGGCTTGTCTCTCATTTGTGTCGCGTTCGGCATCTTAGAGCTCCCCGGCCGTGACCTGGCGTCCCGTACCCCTTGTCTGAGCCGGCACAAGAAGCCGAACATCATTCCTACGTCATCTCTATGTTCGAGTCTGTGATTCGCTGCTACATCTCGGTTGGCTGCGACAGAGATGCGCCCGACGACAATAAGGAAAATGGTTCTGAAGGGTTGCGACACAAACGTGCCCCGACCGCGCGTCCTCCCCCCCTCCTCCGACCTTTCCGCTGTCGAAGTGCCCGTGACGAACATTGATTTGTCTCTAGAGGCTGTGCCCAGCGACAAAATCTTGGGCGCAGTATCGCTCTCAGGTGAGCACCTTGGCCCTCTGTCTTGGCTGTCCCCATGCTGGGGTTACCATATTTCGCACCGTTCTTTGCCCAGCCCACAGCCACCATTTGCCCCGTGCAGTTGTTATTGTTGTATTCGCCAAGCTAATGTTCCTAATTGAAGACATCCAGGCCACTCTTCGAGTCCAGCTAAACCCTTTCTAGAGGAATCTGCTGTATCCAACTCTCCTCAGTACCGACCCTGTTGCTCTCTGTCGTCCCTGTCGTACTTTAACTTGGTGTCCTTGTCGTCCCTAGCCAGTCGTTCCTGGTAATAGTGACAGATTGAATAGGGATTAACTCCCACCGAATATGGGATCGTGAGCCACTGAATAGGGTGCCTCACCAAACTAGCATGGACACTTTCGCGCGCACTACAATTGCGTCTTGGCAATACTGGTGAGTTGGGGTTGCTCGGATTGGCCGTTGAAAGAAGTTGACAGAGGCCACTCGCTCGACCTCCAGGCTTCAGCGGACCAAGCCTCTGGGCGCTTGGTTCCGTGGCAAGTCAAGCCGCCTCTTCATCATAATTAACTCAATTACCTGCACCGGGCACAAGGGACAGCTAGGCTTTTTGCCTCTTGGAGCGGCCGTGGCTTCGCTCATGGCTCGACGGTAAGCTTGCAATTATGCTTCGCCAAGTGCAACTAAGTACCAAAGCTCTGGAATCAACGCGCTTCACGTGTACCTCCTCAAAAACCTTCCTTTTGAGTTTCCGGGTCCAGATAGACTCTTGTGTGGCTTGCATACGCACGGAAGAGCTGCATAGCCCGCATCTTCGACGTCAACCCAAGCTCGCGAGTGGAACCAGAAAGTAAGGCATAGAGTGCCGCGGGGGGGAGGAGACACATCCTGCCCGCCCGCGCGTCCTGTCTCGTGGCCCGCAAAGTCTTAGTTCCGCCTGCACCCGCTCTTGGACGTGATCTCGGCCGGGCACGAGACCTCCCGGAAGGACACGGCCGGGTTGTCGGCGCCCTTGAACCAGTCGAAGCGCCAGTAGCAGCCGGCCTTGAGCTTCTCCGGGAACGAGTCGCACTCGGCGCGGGAGCTGACGCCGCCGTACCGCTGGCCCCACCCGTTCGGCGGCGCTCCGTACTGGTCGGTGCACGCATTGAACTGGCCCACGCCGCCGCCGGGGATCTGGAGGGGAAATCGGGTCAGCGCGGGTCCTGGCACGAACGGTTCTTTTCCCTCTCCCTCCCGTTTGGCTTAGACACACATCGCCAGCGATGGTAGTGGTACATGTCGGACAAGTGCCTCACAAGACCTCGACCCGGAGCTCTCCGGGTCTCCGGGTCCGGGCTCCCCCGGCATCCAACCCTCCGACTCCCGCAACCGCCCCTACAGACCGAGAGAATAAGAGAAAAAAAGAGGCTCGCGACTCACAGCGATATCAAAGTGGTTCTGCCCCAGGTCTCCGCCCGTGTTGGTCGCCTGCACGACCAACCTCTTGCCCTGCACCGGCCCGCTCGTGAAGGTGAGCTCGTAGCACGCGCAGCACCACTGGGCCTCGGAGCCCCCCGCGATGCGCACCGCCGCCCAGCCGTACGCGAGGTCGTCGCCGACGGCCCAGGGCGAGTGCCCGCTGCACATGTACGCCGAGCCGCCGGCGTCGCACCCGGAGCGCGTCGCGCCGCCGTCGCCGAGCGGGTTGTCGTTGCGGTCGCAGGTGCCCACGGGCCCCGAGGCCAGCTGCGCCTTGCCCGGCCACGCGCACGACGGCTTGCAGCAGTCCCGGTAGCGGGTCGTCGAGCCCGTGCCGGAGGACTGGGCGGCCGCTGGGGAGGAGAGGAGGAGGAAGGGGACGAGGTTCAGTGCTGATTTGGGATGCATGGTGGGCTTTGGCTTCTGGGTGCGTCGTGACGAACTTGAGATGACGACAAGATGGAGGGGTAGATATGGTGATAGGTAGATATGGTGATATATAGTCATCCTGAAATCACTCAAGAGACTCGGAACTAAGTCTGAGGCAGTCACCAGGCTGAGGGTGGTAATTACAGGAGTAGCTGCAATATATCAAAACTATATTTCCAAAGTACAACTTCCCTAATACGTATTCCATCAGATACTCCCGACTTTCCCTCCTGACTTTGATGGGGAAGGACAAGAAGGAACGACGAGCCCGATCAGCCGATATTATATTGTCGGTACCAGAAAGCTCAACCGCAAGATGCCGCGAACCTGTTCTGACAACCGGCCCTCGATCGTGACGAGTGGTCCTCCCAAGACGCGGCACGTCACATCACGCCCCCAAATCCCGGGACGCCGAACAAGGTCATCCCACGAAGGCAGCCCAACCCATGGAAAGTAGTGGTGGTCGTGGTGGTTGGTGGTCGTACGTAATCTACCGGAAACCAGAACGAAAACCAGAAGTAGGCAAGAAAACCAGATGAACTGAAGCCACACATCCTCTGGAGACAAGATAGCGCTCTCGGTCCGCTTTATCACGGAGAAAGGCTCCGAACGTCTGCAGACGGCAGTCGTTCCGAAAACACCATGTCACCCTTCACTCCCTTCCCCCGCAATTCTCTGCTTGGCAGATTCTTCAGGGTTCGGTTGATATAGAGTAGGATTCGGAACTGTCAAGATGCTGCCTCCATGCGGAGAGATCGGCCGTCCTACGTTCGAGGGTATACATCAGTATTTCTGGCATCCGACACGCGGGTAAAGAAGAGTAATGTATTTACGTATTATATGATGACGTTACTCATAGCACTCTGCAAAAAGGCCGAAGAAACACATGTCATAAACTTCGTCACCAGAGATCATTAAAACCAAGGCTTTTCATCATTTTACTTCTTTAACCTGTATCGGCAATTATCTGAGGGGCTAACTTCAGCCATGAACCAATTCGTGTCGGCGACTGGGTAATGTCAAGCAAGAGGCCGGGAGTAGTCCCGAGCCTACAGCCCGCAACTGCAGAGCTTCTACCATCTGCGGTTGTTGTTGTTGTTGTTGTCCCCGAAGCTCTCGGCAACCTTGCCGATGAACTCGCCGAAGCCACCGCCGCCGCCCTCACGACGCTCATCGTCGTCGTCGCGGCGTCGGCCGCCGTAGTTGTCCTCCTGACGTCCGTAGCCACCCTCCTGGCGGCCGTATCCACCCTCATCATCGCGGCGACCACCGCCATAGCCGCCCTCGTCATCACGACGGCCACCGCCGTAGCCTCCTCCGTAGCCGCCCTCATCGTCGCGACGGCTGCTGCCGTAGCTGCTCTCCTCGTGACGACGACCTCCTCCGTAACCGCCCTCGTCATCGCGACGGCCACCGCCATAGCCTCCACCGTAGCTGCTCTCCTCGTGACGGCGTCCGCCGTATCCGCCCTCGTTGTCGTCACGACGGCCGCCGTAGCCTCCGTCGTCGTCATCCCGGCGACGGCCACCGCCGTAGCCGGACTCGGTGTTGCCCTCGTAGCGGTGAGTCTCGGTGCGCTGCTCGTATCCACCACCGTAGGAAGTTCTAGTTCCGGTGGTCTCCTGGTATCCGTAGCCGCTGGACTGACGTCCTCCCTGGTGGTCCTCCTGCTCGTACCGGCTGTACTCAGAGCGGCCACCGCCGCCAGAGTATTGGGTCTCACTGTACTCGGCCTGGCCGTACTTGTTGCCGTGGCGGCCGTACTCGGTGGTGGTCTGGGTGTAAGAGCCATCGTCGTCGCGGCGGCTGCTGTGGTGGGATTCGGTGTCGTCCTTCTTGAAGACACCGCCGAGGATAGATCCGATGAGCCCGCCGGCACCGCCGCTAGACTCCTCCTTGTCCTCCTGGTGCTTGTACTGGGGGATCTTAACGCCAGCCTGCTGCTGCACGAGGCCGGCGATGGCTCCGGAGGCGCCCTCCAGGATGGCGCCCGCGGCCTTGTCGGCGACCTTATCCTCCCAAGTCTTGGGCTCACCAAACTGCTTGCGCATGTGGAGCTTGCCGTTGCAACCGTGGCCGTGGCCGGTGTCGTGCTCGCCTTCCTTGTGGTTCTCTCCGCGCTGGACGCCGTCGCGGGTCAGCTTGCGGCGGTAATCGTCCTGCTGGCTGCGGTCCATGTTGTTCCACCATTCCTCGACGAATTGGAAGATGGTCTGACGACCTTCGCGAGCTCCGTCATCGCCCATGTCGCGCTGGGCAGGGTGGTGCAGAACACCATAGATGATTCGGTTCAGAGTGCGGTTAACATCGACGTTCTCATCATCGATGGCCTCCATCAGCTGGGGCACAACCCACTGGAGCATTTTGGCGGCGCAGCGACCGGCGACCTCGTTCAGGATCTGGGTTTGTCAGCCTCGTTATTCGTGTGCGGTGCCATAGCCACGGGGTTTCTTACGTTGGTGAAGTGGTCCTTGGACAGCATGGAGTGGGTAGGGTCAGTGCTGCGGTCATCCTCGAAGACGATGTGCTGCTCCTTCTCACTGCTCTCGATGATCTCGGCAGAACCAGTGCGCAGCTCGTTGCGGATCTGGTTGATGACGGGAAGGATGAAGGGGGCGATGAGAGAGAAGACAAACTTGGACAGCTGCTCCTCAAGCTGCTCAAGAATCTTGGGCAGGACGGGGATATTCTCCATGGTCTCGGAGATGCCCTGCATGATCTCGTCGTGGAACTCAATGGCCGGCATGATTTGCCTGAAGACCTGCTGGATGTACTGGGTGAACTCCTCAGGGTCCCTGGGGGAGACCTGCATGTTCTGGAGCTGCGACGAGGTGGCGTTTTCCTGGAGCTCGTCCACCCGGTTGCTTTGGTGCTTACCGCCAAAGATACCATCAGGAATCATGTCCAGGAGGTTGCGCAGAACACTGGTGTCGCTGTTCTGGCTCGCTTGGAGGGACTCCTCGAGCTCCTCGATCTCGTTCTGGGTCAACTTGTCGGAGACTGAATATAGTTAGTACGGTGTTGCGTCAGACAGGCACGGAAACTCACCCTCGCCGGTAACAGAGTGGAGGAAGTCAACACCACCGAAAGTGCCGGTGACAATCGGGTAAACCTCGTCTCTAGCGCCCTCAAGTCTGATCTGAGTGTCACGACCAACGTGGGGGAACACGTCGCGCTCGCCCATCTCGATCAGGGCAAGCTCAGTGTAGTTGCTGTGGGCGAAGAAGTCTGCGTTGCGGTTTTTACAGTCAGTGACAGGCCCTTGCCAAGGAGGATCACGTCAGAACCGTGTGCGCCCCGTCAACTTACCTTCCAAGCAGTGAAGGCCGGTACCCATCAAGCGCATCGCCTCGTACAGATCAGCCTGGTTCTTATTGCGGGAGTAGCTGCGGGCGAGCTCGATGCAGGTGCCGAACAGCTTGCGAACGTGGGCGGCGGAAGTCATGATGCCAGCCTGCTCGTTGGCGATGTAGTTCTTCATGCCGGTGCGCTCGTCAACGGCAAGCTCGACACCCTCGTCGACAGGGCCTCTCAAGCGACGGTCGTACTGGCGAGCGTCCTCGTTGGCAGCGTAGTCCTTGGGGTTATCGATGTGGTCTTCGGGGCGGTAGCAGCCAAGTCTGTCGGCGGTGACCTCGAACTCCTTGGATCCGTAGCCGAAGGTGAGGAATCCAAGAACGCAGAGAAGCAGACGGATAGCCTCGGCGGAGACGGACTTGACGGTGCCGACATCAATAGCCTGAGAGTAGTCTCGCAGCCAGTTGCCAAAGTAGACACGGGAGACCATCATCTTGCTGAACTTCTTGCCGTTCATGGCGCGAGCCATGGCGAGGGAAAGGAGAGCATCTTCGATGTCGCCGTGGCGCCCTGTATCGCGGAGATATTAGCACCTGCCCGGGCATCGGAAGGTTCGTGGGTGACCTCACAGTTCTGGCCCTCAATCTTGGAGATGCTGGCAATGTTGCCGGCACCGAAGGCGTGGGTCGGCCGGGCAAGCCAGACCAACACGATCAGGCCGACCAGCAGCGGGTAGGACCTGGCGTCGAGCATGATGAGTTGTTTCACGTATCCTCTTCTCTCTTCCTAATGTTCAGTTCGATATGTTGGTCGTGTTCCTGCAGAGACGGCTCAGTGATTGGATATGGCAGAGTGGAGTTTGCGTGAAGGCAAGACAGAGTAGTAGTTGGCAGCGGGAGGAGAGGGGAATCAGTGAAATAAAAAGGACGGGGGAGATATGACACAAGGGGGTGAAGAAAAGGAGGGGCTCTTTGAGGGCTGGTAGGCGGTGGAGGGGCAACACGAAAGAGCGTTCCTGCGGTAAGGTATTCCAAGCTTGGAGGGAATGGAACTTGGTTGGAACCGGGAGCTATCAGAAGCAAGAAAGCAACCTAGCATTGGTAGCGAAGCGGCGCGTCAACGAGCAAGCTTGGAGGCCTTCGACCAAGCAAGCATAGCCCGCGCCCATCCATCCAATGCTCTACCGCCGGCGATGCTCCAGTGACAGGCCAGTCCAGACCAGGCCGGTCCAATCCAAACCAATCCAAACCGCGATCTAATGCTTGTGTCGGTCTGCCCCTCCACCGTCCCAGCTTTCACCTCCCCGCCTCCCAGCTGAAGCCTGAGAGACCCGACGACGGGTGGTCTGTGGCCCAAGCCCATAGGAGCCATGGCATCATACTACTGCGCAGTAGTTTCCGCCAAGGCGCTCCCCCACCAATGCCAGTGGGCGGCATGGAGGGGCTTGCGGATGCCGATTGGGAGCTTGAATCAAGACAGGGGGACGGTTGCAAGCAGTGACGGTGGTGCTTGGTGGTGCTGGAGGGTCGGTACCTGGGAAATGAGCGACAAACACGTACAGGATCAATGTATCGCAGACCCGCCAGCGGATGGCGGTGCGCGGTAGATGCAGGTCGGACGGGGCAGGGGTCTGCATCAAGCTCAAGCCAGTTGTGGATTCGGTAGGTGATCGTCGGCCCTCGGGATGCTGTTGTGCTTAACTGACCGGCGGCGGGCGCGTCAGACCTTGGCCAGCTGAAAAATGTGGGAAGAAGAAGCCTGTGTTTTTGCTCGCTTTTCACGTACCTTGGTTGCAAGTGATTAGGCCGTCAACAACAGCGACCTGATTGTCAGATATCCGATGTTTTCTGACGGGTCGGTGGTTTGATGGTTGCAAGTGATTAGGCCGTCAACAACAGCGACCTGATTGTCAGATATCCGATGTTTTCTGACGGGTCGGTGGTTTGACGAGGCGCGCGATGGAATTCAGATACGCGAGGGTGAAGTGAGATGACGCACTTATTTCTCGCGCGACCAGGAGAGCTTAGGTACCTACCTTCCCTTAGGTACAGGGTGCGGATAGGCCCGCATACGGTGTGCATACGGCATCTCTCGCGAGGAGAACGGGAATACACGAGGTGAATGGAGTACAGTACCCTAACCTACCTAGTGCCCGAGATCTGTCTTTTCGGCAGGAGAAGATAGAGAGCCATCCTATGCCAACTCTTACAGCACACCACCTAGGTGTCTTCTATTGTCTTGTGGATATTGATGTAGAGTACGGATGTAGACGAGCAAGTTCATTACTAGGTACCCAAGCCATCTCTCGGCTTTGCCGTTGAAAAAATGAGCTAACCTAAGGATAGGTCCGGAGAAGGGGACCGAAAATACAATATCCTGACAGCTATCTGTACACTAGTCACGAACCCTGCCATTCACTACTCCTATGAATATACTCCGTACCATAAGTACAAAAAAAAAGAGAAGGCACCTGCTATGTACGGAGTAAAAATACCTAGACGGGCCATGTTGGCAGGTGCTGCGTGCCTCGAGGCTCCTGCTACTTGTGGCCTCACCGCGGCCGAGAGAGGGGTCGCGGGGCCGATCCGCTGCCAATGGGCTGCCTCAGCAAGCTAAGTTCCCCATCATAAACTGATGGGGGTCTCGTTTCAAAACGGGATGAGACGGTTAGCGGTCAGGACTCAGGCAGTAGGCGGGCGGGGGTTCACCTTGTGTCACGGGAGGAGACGTGAGGGGCAGCTCTGGCAGCTCCAGCCTCCCCCTCCTACTTACCTACGCTATTCCCTCTACACTCTGAGAGCTTGGCAAGAGCTCTCGTCTCGTCAACGACGCGTCTTTTGGGCCGCCGCAATATGGATTGCCAGTCGACCTGTGTGACGCGTGTCACCCTAATCATGAGAGGAACGATTTTCAGACCTCAAGAGTCTCGCCTCTGGGTGTTACGAAGCACCCAGTCATGACGCAAAAAGCAGTCGCACCCCCCCTCAAGTGTGTTAAACCGAGAATCACCAAAGACAGTCGGCCGTCACACAGGCTGTGAAAAGCCACGCACACAGTACAATACGTAATAAGTTGCTCAGTGTGCACATGGAGACACGCGCCGCTATCTCTGCAACACGACGAAGACTGAGGCGTCGAGACTGCTTTGGCGGACATGTACGATCATGTCGTCAACTTTGTTTGCTCCAGCCTGAGGCGGGCGATATGACTCCAATGCGAAGCAGCCCGAATATCCAGAGGCCACAAGCCGGCTGCTCTAGGCGCTCAGGGACAAGGCGTTGGAGGAGAAACAGGAAATTACCGGAGAGCAAGGCTGTCGGTTGCTGACCTGCCGAGGGAGCCGATGATTAAATACCAATGCGAGGCTGGCGAGATCGCAGAACAGAGCAGGAAACGATGGACCACGAGTCCAAGACACAGCATGCTGTCCATTTGTGTAGCTAGCCACTATTGGCATCCATCTCAGAAGAACACGTCGAGCACCTCACTCGCTGGGGTTGGAATAAGACCCGACCCGTGGACATGGCCGGCCGTTGCGGAGGGGGCGCTGTGGCTCGGTACAGACTCGCGCCACATTACTCTGATTCAGGCACCTTAAGCGACTCGGGTCCTTGTAAGCCCGTCGCGTCTCAGCGCCGGAGGTTTAGTCCGTATGTCAACATGGGTACGCGCTCACGTCGTTCAAGTGTACACAAGCCCACTCAAGGCAACACAAGTCCGCATAGCCCCAGGCATGCCGACGTGGTTCGAAAGCGAGGTGTTTCATCTTCAGTATTTTATGTGACTCGAAAAACATTTGTGCTGTTGGCACGCGTTGTTCTGTGAATGATGTCGGCCTGACTGAGATGCCCGGGACAAGAAACGAAGACGAGCCGTCCTGTAAACATGTCGGATGTGTCATGGTTAGTCGGGTTTAGTGCGTGCGTTGGGTTTGCTAGCTGCTGAGTGTTGACTTCTTCGGTGAGTTTTGGTGACAGGCTCGGTGGGCTCGGTGAAAGCATATTGTCGTCTGGGAGCTTTCACGCAGCTTGTCTAGGTAAAG
Organism: Colletotrichum brevisporum; assembly: GCA_030770045.1. Lineage (NCBI taxonomy): Eukaryota > Fungi > Ascomycota > Sordariomycetes > Glomerellales > Glomerellaceae > Colletotrichum > Colletotrichum brevisporum. Next base: position 2,087,537 of record JAUGSI010000002.1, read on the forward strand.
AAGATGCCGTGTTGTTCGAGAACGTGCGGCCGAAACAAGGACGCGCCTGAAGCTTCCCTTAGAGCTCGCGTGGCCACCAGCGCGTCCACGGCTCGTGGGAACCATGAGAAGAAGAAACCCCGATATGACAAGTTGGATCTAGATACCCTTTCACTTCATCATGTCCAGGCGCGAATGGGCGGACTGAGTATGCAGTAAAAAGACGCCCTAGGTGCCTTGAGCATGTTATGTTGCTCTCGAGATGGTTCGCAACGCGACTGATGAGCAGCATCAGATTGACGGGCCGGGCGGTGCTGCTGGAGTGGTGCTTTAATGCAGTCGCTTCTGGATCCAAGACGTCGTTCCATACCTAGATGGTCAGGACTCTTAAGGTGCCTCCAGTTACAGCTCTATTAGAAGGAAGCTGTCGGTAAAACACCATGGAAGCCATTGTCGCTGGAGCGATTGGGGTACTCTACGTGTCCGTGAGGCAAGGTAGGAACGGAGAATATCGATGGATGGAGCAGTTGACTTCAGCGGGACGGCAGAGAGGGCTTCTAGGTGGCGTTCTTGCCAGAGCGGCGCCTTAATGCCCCAAGTTCACAGCGGACAGACACGTCGCGCAGGAACGAAGATGATAGACCTCCAGAGGGGCTTCGGAGCTTCGAAAGACACGAGCTGGAGAGCGCTGAGCAGGCTGAAGTAAAGGTTTCTGGCGAGAGCAAGCCGCCCGACTTCAGTGTCTCTGGGCGCCCTCTAGTATTACCCCGCTTTCGAGGCCACTGGGCTACGATCACTCGACTCTTAGAGGAGCATGAGGTACGGACAGTGCCTTCCTTCCGAACAGCAGCACACAGCGGGAGTCTGCTTCTCACGGGCGTGTGTTGGCCGAGGTGCCTAGGTAGGCCTAAGGGAGGCGAGGGAGGGAGGCAGGTGCCTATGTTGGTAGGCACGACTCAGTACTTACCTACCAACTGAGGTACATAGGTAAGGCACTTAAAGGGCAGGCTGCATCACTGAGAGATAAGTACTTAACTTGCCTAGCTAGGTACCTGCTGTATTTACGTCTGTAGGGTACCTATGTACAACCTCTCCTAGACCCAGAGCGCAGTATTTCTTAGGCAGTCCGAGGAAAAAACATTTTTGAGCTGTGTGCAAGGGAAGTGACAGCGGAAGCCGCGGCGGACAACGGGTGAAGACGGGCGTCAGTTGAGCGTGGTGCGATAACGGGGCTCTAGCTCTGAAATTCGGGTGGACAATAGGTAGGTCAGTGGGGAAATGCTCAAGAAAACGGCCGCTGTCGGCATCATCGGGACACGAGGGAGGGGAACTTGAGCTTAAGGGGAGGAAGGCCACTCCAACCCACCCGCTCTAGGAGTCCAGACTTAGAGTCCAGGCAGACACAGGCGACGGGGACAGGCACCGATACCGAGCTGCTCAGGAGTCAGGCGCCCAGGCTCCTGCTGGGCACCCCGAGACTATGGCTCACTGTTGGGAAGGAGGGGGGCAGTGCAGCCCGCTGCCCGTACAGGTACCTTCCCCCTGGTCCGTCGGTTTGCTGTAACCTGCACGTCCCGGTCGACCCTTCCCTCCAAAGGCCACAGAAAGAGAGAGAAAAAAAAAAGGTGCCCCAACTGCAGGGCGCTCATTGGGCGACAGGGCCTTAGTCGCTAATGAAGTGAAATTTGTGACGGTGCACCACGACCACACAGCTCACCTGGGAAATGTGGGTGACCGCCAGAAAATTGGGCAAAGAAATCCATCCCGTCACCATTACGACCCCGCTGGAGGTCCTGTCCAGGTATCGCCAGAGCACGAAATTCGAGCTCCAGCGCGACGACAGACGCGTCCAAGTCTATTGCAGGCCGCAACAGCCACGAACGAAGTATGCACGGGTTCTGACTAACCCCTGGGTTCGATATCTTTCCAAAAAAGCGTACGGCTGCACGTAAAGTTTATGAATTATCCATGGTTATTCAGATCCCTCATCATAGAGGAATACCGCCAAGGAACAAGTCTCTCTCGGTGGTGTAGGTCCTGGGCTGCGAGGGGAGAGGAAGGAAAGTGCGCGGAAGCCGAGTGTGTACCGTCGGGGCACTGGGGTACTTACCTCCAGTACCTCTACATAGTACCTACGACGAGTGCGTGCTGGGGAGAAGAGAAAGGCAGCGGGTACTGTTAACTGGAGTGGCAGCCGATGGAAAGCTTGCAGCACCACTGAACGCCCTCCTCAATTGGTCTTGTTGAGGTGGGATTCCCCGATGTTTGGGCCAGGCCATCTTTCTAGGCCATAGCCTTGGAACTGTTCTGTGCTGTTCCAACAACGACCAGCAGCTGGGGCGGGCTTGTGGTGTTCGGCTTTTGCTGCGCTGCGAAATAGGTGGTACTTCTAGAGCCAGCAGAAAGCCCGAGGCCAGCGCTAATAAGTGGGTGCCTGCCGCCGCTACCTCACACAGAGGGGACAGTGATGGAGGGACAGCACCTTAGAAAAAAAAAAAACACGACTGAGAGGGGCGCGACAGCGTCTACTGGGGCAGCACAGCTAGACAGCACCGATCGGGCGATGGTCGAGGGAATTTTTTACTGATTAGACGTGCTGAGGTGGATGCTGCGTCTTGGAGCTGCAGGGGTGTCAGGCACTTTTTTACGTGTCGCATGATGTGATTGAACGAGGGGGTGCAAAGTTCACATCAAAAGGTACCTCATCAGTGGCGGACTAAGCAGCGAGCTGGGGGGGCAGAATGCCAGAAAGGCCCTGTTCGGAAGGCCTGGATGCTGGAGCTGGCGGGGAGCCCTGCGTAGGCCACCACCAGGCGGACGGTCGGGCGGGCTGCGCGCTCAGAATTTTTTATTTTTCTGGGCACCGCACCTGCCCGATTTTTTTTAATCCCCTTCCGAGGCCCCCCCCATACCCCCATCCCCCCCAAAAGTGTACCAGATCACTCCCGAACCCCTCCCAGGCAGGCCGCACTACATATTCGGGTCAGGCCCTTCCCCCAATCTCCCTAACCTTCCCCTCTCCCTCTCCTTCTCCCCCGTTTCTTCACCTCCCCAGCACCCAACTCCCCCAAACCAAAAGCCCTCTCGGCCTCGCCCACTTACTCGAACTCCACCACAACAACTGTTCTTTTCAGCGATATCCGCCACCATCGTCGCGTCAAAGCAATTATTCTACAGCGCTCGCTGACACTAAACATTCAACACCACCAAAACTCCCCATCGCAATGCCGCGCCCCTCCAAGAAGGCAGCCGTCGAGGCCCCCAAGCCTCCCGTCGCTGCGGTCCCTGTTGCTCCTGCCATGCCCGTTCAGCCCGTCCACATCGCCCATAGGCACATCGATGTCGAGGGTTTCATTCGCGTCCGCGACTCGGTAAGACGATTTTTCTCAATCTTGTTACCCCATCACTTTTGGAACTCTCGACCTGCTCAGGCCGCTCCCTGTCATGCACGTCCAGCGTCATCTTGGGAGTTTTGAACCTGCGCCAGGGTTCTCAATGGCCACATCGTTGGTTCGTATTGTTTACCACAGCGCCCAGCACGTAAAACGTGCTGGGTATCGCGCGGTCGCAACCCGCACACGTTCTATGTGCCAATCGCTCGCGGATGGCTAACTATCCCACGCCAAGTGGCGCGTTCGTATCGTGATTGCTGTATTGTCCCTGGGATTGATACACTCCGCGCTTGTTTGGGACGATGGACGTGTATGAGCTTTTGACCTCTGCAATAAACATCTGCGCCGGCTGCATAGCCTTTCAAACCCTTGATTTGATATGTTGCTAACAACGGTCTATAGGTTCACCAGCGCCTGATCACTATATTGGAGCTGATCAAGAACTTCTCTGAGGACTACTACCGCCAGACCAGCTTGTTGCTCGGCGAGTCTGCCAACGACGGCATCCCTGGCATCGATCTCCCTCTGGCCACCTTGGACGCTGTTGCCCAAGGCATCGCTCCCCTTAACTTGGCCATGGGCGGTGCCCCTGGTTACCACCCTGCTCCTGTCGAGGAGAAGAAGGAGCGCAAGAAGCGCACCCACGACCCCAACGCTCCCAAGCGCCCTCTGACCCCGTACTTCCTGTACATGCAGACTGCTCGCCCCATCATTGCCCTCGACCTGGGCGATGCTGCTCCCAAGGGTGCTGTTCAGGAGGAGGGCCAGCGCCGCTGGAAGGCCATGAGCCCCTCGGAGAAGGCTGTAAGTTGCTCCCCGATGTTGCGTCACACCCTCGGTACTAATCCCCTATTAGGGCTGGAACAACGCCTACCAGTATAACCTACGTCTCTACCAGGCTCGTGTCCACGCCTACAAGCAGGCTGGCAACCCTGACGCCAGACTCATGACCGATGAGGAGGCGCTCAAGTATGCTGAGGACAACAACATCCAGCTCAACGGTGTTGACGTTGTCCCTGATGAGAACGAGGCCATTGCCGACCAGCTGGCCCAAGGCAACTCTGCCGACGCCGTTGGTGAGGATGAGGAGGAAGAGGAGGCTCCTGCCCCTGTTAAGACCCCTAAGAAGCCCGCCTCTACCCGCAAGCGCAAGACCGCCACTCCCGCTGCAGAGGTCGAGACCAACAAGAACACTGGAACCCCCGCGAGCCCCGACAAGAAGCGCCGCCGCACCTCTACCAAGGCTGCCGACGCTGTCGAGTCGGAGCCCGCCAAGAAGAGCCGCGGCAAGAAGAAGAACTAAACGTTTCTCTCCCCTGCTTTCTTCTCTTCGACTTGTCTTTTCTGGGTTTCTGGGTTTTTGCAAAGATGATACCTCATTGCGCGGTCACTCGTGGCTCCTTGGCCGCTCACCTATGATGGCGCAGCCGCCACAGGACCGGACTTGGGGGAGACGGGGCCTACTATAAGGCCTGCTGGTTGTCGCGCGCACTTTCACGCGCGATGTGTATGATTTTACAGGCGTGGTTACATGGGAACTCAACGGGTTTTTGAGGAACATAAAAGAACCATGCTGATGGTGGATGGCATGGATCAACGGCTTCGGGCTTTGGTTGGCTTTTTTCGCGTCGTTGAACGCCCTCGTTTGTGGGCAGTCCTGTATGTATAATGATGGACATGAATCAACAAAAAGATTTGATAACTGCTTCCTCCTCTTGTGTGCTTGGTGAATTCTTATGAGACTCTGAATGTGGTTGGCTTCAGCCTTGCTCCTCGGTTGAGCCTCGTGTGTAAGAGGCCTGGCCACAGTGCGACCCATGTTTCTCAGCGGTGCTTGCAATGGACCCTGGCATTCGGCTCTGCAGGCTACCTACCTACTGAGGGGCCGTCTGCGCTGTCCAAAGAGGTCTGTAATGAAAGCATAGAAAGTCATTGCCCTCGAGATCTCACTAGTAGAAAGAATGCAACGAAAATACGAAAGATGCTATTGCTTTTCTTGGCTGATTCATACTGCGTATATCCATGTCATTATGCTCCCGCTCCCGCTCCCAATACATCTATATATGTGTGTGCGTGTGAGAGTTGTCTCCCAGAGCACGGCTTCCCCTCACCCCTGCTTGGCAATTACGTGCTGTTTTCCCTTTCGAAGCAGCTTCTTCTCTTCTTCTTCTTCTTCTTCTCAACTTCTGCCCCATCCGTCTCTTCCCCCCGTCGTACCCCTTCTTTGATTAAAATTCTTCCTTATTCTTAGTACACGTAGAACGCCTGCGTCAGCGGGAGCTCCTCGGCCGGCTCGGCCTCGCAGACCACGCCGTCGGCCTCGACGGTGTAGCTCTCCGGGTCGACGCGCATCTTGGGCATGCTGTCGTTGAAGCGCATGTCCTTCTTGCCGACGTTGCGGCAGTTCTTGACGGCCTCGACGCGCTTCCTCAGGCCGTACGACGCGATGGCGCCGGAGCTGATGGACGCCTGCGACACGAAGAGGACCGACGACGGCGGCACCAGCGGCGCGAACATGGGCCGCGCGATGATGGGCTGCACCGTCGGGATGGACGCGTTGGGGTCGCCCTGCACGATTGCCGCGTTAGCACTGCTGCTGCATCTCTCGGTTGCGGAGGAAGAGAAAGACTACGTACCATTTGCGCCGACGCGATGAGGCCGCTCTTGATGACGAGGGTGGGCTTCGTGCCGAACCACGCCGGGTCCCACACGACCAGGTCCGCGAGCTTCCCGACCTCGATGCTCCCCACGAGGTGTCCGAAGCCCTGCGCGATGGCCGGGTTGATGGTGTACTTGGACACGTACCGCTTGACGCGGAAGTTGTCGGCGCCGGTGCCCTCGTCCTCGGGGAGGTAGCCCCGCTGGACCTTGTTCTTGTGCGCCGTGTTCCAGGTGCGCAGGACGACCTCGCCGCAGCGGCCCATGGCCTGCGAGTCCGAGGACATCATGCTGATGGCGCCCAGGTCGTGGAGCACGTCCTCGGCCGCGATGGTCTCGGCGCGGATGCGGGACTCGGCGAAGGCGACGTCCTCGGGGATGTTCTTGGACAGGTGGTGGCACACCATGAGCATGTCGAGGTGCTCGTCGAGCGTGTTCCGCGTGTAGGGGCGGGTCGGGTTCGTGGACGAGGGGAGCACGTTGGGGTGCTCGACGACCGAGATGATGTCGGGGGCGTGGCCGCCGCCGGCGCCCTCGGTGTGGTAGGTGTGGATGGTGCGGCCGGCGAAGGCGTTGATGGTGGACTCGACGAAGCCCGACTCGTTCAGCGTGTCGGTGTGGATGAGGCACTGCACGTCGAGCTCGTCGCACACGCTGAGGCACGTGTCGATGGCCGCTGGCGTCGTGCCCCAGTCCTCGTGGAGCTTGAGACCGCATGCGCCGGCGGTGATCTGGTCGCGCAGCGCTTCCGGCGCGGAGTCGTTGCCCTTGCCGGTGATTCCGATGTTCAACGGCAGCGAGTCGCAGGCCTGGAGCATCTCGCGCATGTAGTTCTTGCCGGGGGTACATGTCGTTGCGCTCGTGCCGGCACTGGGGGCCTGTTAGCTGGATGCGATGACGAGCTGACTGTTGCAGATACTCACCTAGGACCTGTGCCACCGCCAAGCATCGTCGTGATGCCCGACGCGATGGCCTCGTTCGCCTGCTGCGGGCAGATGAAGTGGATATGCGTGTCGATGCCGCCAGCGGTGATGATCTTCCCCTCACCAGCCACTACGTCCGTACAGCTGCCGACAATCATGTTGGGTGTTACGCCGTCCATGACGTCCGGGTTACCCGCCTTTCCGATTCCTACGATCATGCCGTCCTTCACGCCAATATCGGCCTTGTAGATGCCCGACCAGTCGACAATGAGCGCGTTGGTGACGACCATGTCGAGCGATTCCGAGTCTGGACGGCCCGTTGCCTGGCCCATGCCCTCTCTCAGCGTCTTTCCGCCACCGAATTTGCACTCGTCGCCGTACACGGTGAAGTCCTTCTCAACCTTGATCCAGAGGTCGGTGCTGCCAAGACGGACCAGGTCGTCGGTGGTGGGGCCGAACATGGTCGCGTATGCGGAGCGGTCCATCTGGTACAGTTCGGTGTAGTTGAGGATGGCCTCCGGTTCCGGCGCGTGGGCGAAGCCGGCCAGCTGCAGCTTCTCGACAATCTCCTTTGCGCGCCAGAGCTCGACGCCGCCCGTCGCCAGCCTGTTGCCGCCGCGGATGACCCTGTTGCCTCCGATGTCAACCAGGGTGACGGTCTTCACATCGCCGGGCTCGAAACGCACCGAGGTGCCGGCGGGGATGTCCAGGCGGTAGCCGTAGGCCTTTTCGCGGTCAAACTCGAGCTGCGGGTTCGTCTCGATGAAGTGGTAATGCGAGCCGACCTGGATCGGCCGGTCACCCCTGCTCGTCACCTTGAGTCTGATGCGGTTGCGGCCCTTGCTGAGGGTGACCCGGCTGGAGGCGACCACCACAGCGCCGGGCTGCTTCTTGGGCTCGTAAGCTGTCACCTCGGGCATGGAGAAGAGATCGTTGCTGGGCACGGGGAGAAAGCTCCCGTACAAGGCACGCGCCAAGTCGCCGTCGTCTGTTGAGATGGGGTTGTGGACGGTCACTAGGTACGTCCCGGACGGGAAAGTGCCCTCGACCTGGATCTCGTGAAGGGTGCTGGTCACCGCCGGGAGGACATGACGCCTGCCCAGCATGGTGGCACCCAGGCTCATGAGGTCGGCCACGGTGTGGTTGCCGTCGCGGATGAGCTCTTGCAAGTTGCTCGCGATGAGAGCCTGCGATCTTGGTGTTAGTGCACGCGGATTCGGGGACGGGCGATATCACGGCCCATGGAGGTTTTCGTACCGTTGCTTCTGAGTGGTTCAACTTGACGCCCCGGGCAAGGCGTCGCTGTGCCAGGGAGCCTAACTGAGAAATAACGAGCTTATCGAGCTACAATCGCGATGTCCCACGTTAACACGCCGTCCAGTCGGTTTTTTGGCCCGCCAAGACCGACAGGGATGTATAAGAGAGAAAACGCCATTGGAGAACAGGTACATTACCTCTTTGGGTACGAGATGCATCCTGGCGACTGTTACTCCAAGCCAGAACCTCTCAGAAAGGCGAAGACTTGAAGGTGTTGGTGAGATTAGAAGAATTAAAGATAAAAGGTCAGCGTGGCGCCGAAAAGGACATAGTACCTACTAGTAGTGTATGTAGTGGCCGTCCGGCCTCAGAGATAGAGATAGCAGCAGCACCGCATGCGCCCGCGCCCAGGCTCGTGGTGGCCCTCGGGCCTGGACCGGCGGCCAAGTGGAATGATTGATAAGGCCCGGCCGCCTTCACAGTCTTCCGCTGAAGCCAGGACGTGGCTCTGATAAGCCCCCCACTACCCCGCACAAGGAAGCTCCTTGAGGGACAGGGCCCGAACTGCCAATACAAGCCTCCCGTCTGTCTAATAGGCATTACGTCCAATTTTAGGCGATAAGCTGGTGCCTGTCTCATCCATCGGCCCGGGCGAGGGTTGTTGAATTTTCTCTCAAATACCCCCGTTCGAGACGTCAGAGGTGTTCTAGAGCCCTTCTACCACTACCGTCTTGCCGGGCGCGCCCGCCGGGAGGGGGCCGAGAGGAGGAGGAGGAGGAGGAGGAGGACACATACCCTGACACTTCACTTCGGTACTACGTCGAACACGATATTCACATGTGGGCATTGCACAACTTCCTCGGAAGTGCGAAAGACATACAAGTCAATAATTGCTTTCGTCGTTCATGAAGCCGGCCGTCGCGTGGCTACTGCTTAATATAACAAGTCCCAACCCAAAACAATGTGAACCCAAGTTCACAGTCCAGGCCTGTATGCAGCCTAAACGCCATCCGCCTTTACAACGATAACCCGCATCTGAAAAAATGCCCTTGCCCTGCCCGCTCGAATCCAAACCGAAAGATGTGCTGATGCTAAGGTAGTGTTTGTGTGGTGTGTCACCGTCGTCTATGCGACGTCGCTGGCAGTCTGGCTGCTTATTCTTCCTCGACTTCCTCGTCCCATTGCTGTTTCTCCTTCTTCATCAAGTCTGACATAGTGTTGGACTTGAATATGGACGATCCGGGGTCAGAGCTGCGAGGGACCTTGCCCAAGCTTTCGTCATCGAAGACGGAACCTATCGTATCGATCCACCGCTTGCGACGCTCCATAAGGGTCTTGGTCATGTCGCCGATGCCCGGTCTGGCCATACCAGCCGCGCCGCCGACCGCATGGCTGCCTCCTCCAGCGCCGCCTGGCCTCTTGTTCTTCTTGCTCTTGCCCATTGTGCGCGTCCGCTTGAGATACGCGGCTTGGACCTGTGAGTCAAGATCCTCCAGGATCGTCTGGTATTCTTGGTGTGCCATGCGTTCCTTGACGAGCTCTGTGAGCCGTGCTTTGCGCGCGCCGTTGATGAGCATCTGCTCCCGCAAGCGACCCTGCAGTAGGCGCAGACGTGCGGCGACCTCGTCGTCATATGCGCCATCGTACTCGCTCTCAAAGTTGCCTTCTTGGGATAGAAAGCCGATGTGCCTAAGTTCTTGTTTGATGCGCTCGTCGACCTGCGTATACTCCAACTTAGGGTGTGAGGCCTTTTTCCACGCCTCTGAGTTGGACTCTGGCATCAACGCGGCAGGCGGGACTGGCGGTGCCTTATCGTCGCCAAAGCTTTGCTGCGCGTCACCATTCTCGCCGTTGACACTGCCGTTCATCACCGTGTCGCCGTTAGTGGCACCATTGACACCCGTCTTCTCTTCATCCGCCTGTGGGCGGTTTTCAGGGCGCATGGCTTGCATCAATCGCGACAGTAGCGGGCCAACTGAAAGCTTATCCGTCTCTGCGACCTCGTCGTCCATGTTGTCAATAGCGCCACGGGCCTGGTTCGGTGCCAGCTTTTCGCGCGCGTTCTGGGGATTGTCCAGGGCCATGGCGCCATCCTCCTCCGCCCAAATCTCGGTGTAGTGCTTCTTGCCTCTCTTCGGCATGTGGAAAGGCGTCACGCGATCGCCGCGCTCTCGGAGAAATGCCAAGTCTTCTTCAGCGAATGGCCGGAAGTATGGTTCCATGTACGTCGAGAAAGTCGAGAAACTGATCTGGTTTGACGGCTTCGCACTACTAAAGTCCTTGTCGGGAGGATCTCCTGCGATGAGGTCTGCCAGGTCGCTTTTGGGGAATACAGCCACGGAGTAAATTTCCTTCAATTCGTCGTCGGACATGCCAGGATGCGTCGGACGGATTTCGTAGACGGTCGGGTCGGGGAAAGTCGACGGGTCGTCGCCGAATGTGTGCGCGGCCGGTTGTGCCTTTTTGGGCGGCGCGCCCTCATCCTCTGAGCTTTCCTCCTCTTCATTCTCTTCGGTTTTGGTTTTTTCGTCGACTTCCATTGCTGAGGGCGTGGCGGGCGCGACGGGTGACAGGGAAGAACTGGCCGAGTCGTGGTCGCGCGAAAGCTTTCGTGGTTTAGTGGATTCCCTAAGCGGGGATGACCGCTCTGTGGTAGCGGGCGAGGTCAGTACTGAAGGTAAGTACGAGAAGGGCTCGCAATGGCGAGGTGAGCTCAAGGTAAACGTCGCATGCCCCACGAACAAACAAACGGGTGGAAAATTGACACAGAGAAAAAAAAAAAAGGACACTAGGCCACGCAGGGCCAAAAGGTGGTTGACCTACCGACTCCCGCATCCTGGGGTGCCAGGGTATCTGCGGCCTTCCTCTTCTTCTTGTTCGTCTTGCCCGTTTTCTTGGACTCGACCACAGGCTTCTCGCCATCGTTCGCTCCTTCTTCGACATCATTAACGTATTGCTTCCGCGTGCTGGCCAATATACGCATGCCCCTGTCACAGAAGTTGCTACGTCGATCGATGGTTTCCTGCAGGCGATGGAGACGGGCGATCATGCCGTCCAAACTCTTGGAATCGGGTATGACAGCATTGGACGCGCCTTGGTCGACGATATCATCATAGCTGAGATTACGGAACTGCTCGACGCGTAGTTCTAGGTACTCGGTGTCGATAGCTTCGATGGGAGGTAGGCTGGCTGACGGGACGATGGAGCTCGGGGTTGTGTTGCGGCTGCGCTGTCGCATAGCATTGGGCCCAGCCTTCTTGCCGGTGCCCTTCTGGCTCGCTGCAGGAGGCATCACGGGAGCCTTTTGTTGGTGTTCTCAAATGAGAGCCAGCTATAAATGAAGTTGTAGCATGCGCGCCGCCTACGTCGGATGTCGAGATGGGTTGCGATGATGGAAGTTGAGAGTGGACAATTGACGTCGAGGATTGCTGATGTCGATATCGCGCCGCCCTGCACGCCAGACCGGCTTACTGGATTGGTTGGGAGCTGGTGGCAGAATGGGCCGAGCGCCCCAGGTTGGCATACTGTTTTGGGGAAAGGTACCCCGGCGAGCTGCTTCTTGCCCATTCCTAGGCGCATAACCAATGGAAAGCCTGGGGATGCTCCAGCAGTGACTCCGGGTAAGGCACCTGAACATCCGTCACAGGTCAGGGGGCCCGGGGGGCAAGGGAGCTGCCTGGCGCCTGGCAGGAGTGTACCTACATGTAGGTACCAGTGTACATGTGGGCAATTAGTGCCTATGTGCTCCGTACCCCGGTGGACATTAGGTAAGGTACCTCTTGGTTCCCAGGTGCCGAAGTTTGGTCGTTAGGTCCTGAGCTACAACTCTTGGCCATTTCTGTCATCTCTTTAAGGCATCTCATGGTATTCAACAGTTTTCAGACTCGCTCGCTCAAATTGCATTTACTATTTCCAATAAAATCCTGCCAAATGTTTCTTCATAAATCATCCTGACCGTTTCACACGGCGAACACCCATTCTTTTCTTATGGATAATCCCACCATTCCCTCACAAACCAATGCCACATCGACATCCTCAATCATATAAATGGCAGCCTCTTGACCCTCTCCTCAAAGCGAGAAGCTGGTTATCTCGGAGCCGCCCATGCGGTCCATCTCAGGCGTTGGAGGCGGTAGATTCTCGGTCTTGGTGCAGATCCAGCAAGATGCGTACATGTTGACGCGATCTATGCAGGCGCCGTCTGTCCGGGCACCAACGCGCTTCGGGGAGAAGCCATGGGCCTCAAAGAACTTGACGTACCATGGGCTGAGAGCCGAAGAACGCAGCAAGACGCGGCCTCCCATCTTGAGCGCGCGGTTGAGCTTCGTGATCTGGGCCGCAGCGGCTGGGGAGCCCGGATCGAACCAGTCCATGCTGTCCATGATCACAGCAACGGTGAGTGTGCCCGGAGTGATACGGTTGATGACCTCGTCTATCTCGTCCGTGTGGATACGCAGGCCGTCGAAGGCACCCGGCCGTGAGAGTTTGGCATGTGCTTTCTCGGAGAGGTAGTCTGGGTGGCAGCGGCGGGTAAAGTCGCCCGTCATGCAAACGTGATAGTAAGGGTTGTTGGTGGCGATGTGGGTTTGCTCGGCGACAGGGTCAAGAGTGTCGACCATGTAGCGCCAGATGGCGTGTGAGCGGACCTTGCGGGCAGTTGGGGAGGGGCCCTTGACCGCTTCGCTTTCGGCGTGGTCGTTCTCGATCATGGCGAGCTGATTCTTGGGCACGCCGAGGGCGGCCCAGAGGAAGCTCTCCTGACTGACGACGAGGTTGCAGACCAGCTTGGAAAGCAGCGCAGGCCGAATCCTGTTGCGCCAAATCTCGCGCTGCTCATTGAGAGTCTTCGTGGCGAGAAGCTCCTTGACGGCAGCGCGGCAGCCGAAGATACGGGAGATCCAGCGGAAAACGCGGATGGCGTGGCGGGAGCCGCCGGTGTCATAGAGGCCGTAGCCTTTGCTGTTCGCAAAGACGTGGACATTCTGGAGCCAGTACTGAAATGCGCGGCTGGACAGGTGGGGGGAGAGTTTCGTGAGGAGCAGGTGTCGAAACTGGGGGTGTTTGCCCTCCCCGAACAGCTTCCAGAAGTCCTCATAGGGAAGGGCAGTGTACGAAGCGACCTTGAGCTCAAGCAGGTGGTTCTGCGTGGGGTTCAAGTCAACTGCGTGGATTCTGGCCGGGCTTTGCATCGCGTAAGACAGAATGTTGTCTCCTGCGCTAGTGATGGCGAGAACGACATCGTCTGAGCCGAGCTTCAGAAGATGCTCATCCACGCGGGAATCTTCCCAGGTGAAGGCATAGATGTACTCGTCGTTGAACTGAGTGTGCTTCTGGAGCTGGTCATCGTAGTAGATGCGCCAGTGGCGGTTCTGATAGAAGAACGAGGGCAAGGGGAGGTTCGCGGACAGGTTCTGAATCGCAGTTATGAACGCCTTGGAGCGGATTTCAGGGGCCGATCTTTCGATAGCCCGAGTGAGAGCATCGCCCTGGTTGGCGGGGTAGAGGTACGGCGACTCTGTGGCGAGGGCATCGATCTTCTCGATGATCTCATGCGGAAGACTCGACGAAGAAAAGGGCTTTTTGTGGCATCCGACCCAGATGTAGTAGGGGATACGGCCGAGGGTGTGGTTCCGGGTGTTGACATTCAGCACCGTACCGAACTTGTACTCGAGATAGTCACGACGGCTGGCCTCGAGACCAACTCGGTCGAGATCGAACCAGGCGCGCCAGAAAGTCCGCAGGAACCAGTTGACATGACGTCCAACGAGACCACCAGTGTAGTTTCGGAACGCGAAATCGGTCTTGGATTGGACGTAGAAGTCAACGACTCCCATCACACCGTCCGGAGACAGAAGGGAAGTCAGCGATTCGATAACCGAGTAGTAGTCGGGCTATGGTATATATGGTCAGTCGACAGTCTCGAAGATGGCTCAAGGAACTCACAATCATGGACAAGCTGTAGGACATGGTGATGAGATCCGCACCGCCATGCTCAGCACGCTTGTGTGAGAAGTAGCTGAGGACAGGCGAGCGCGGGGGGATGCGATTGTCCGGGAGATCGTTTTCATAATCTTCCAGGCGAAACTTTCTCGCGTCCTCGCAAACGACCTTGACATTATTCCAGCCAAGGCGTTCAAAGCGCTGCCGCGCAACCTCACACAGAGAGGGAGAGAAGTCGACAAGGTAGACGCTGGAGAAGAACTCGGGGACATTGACGAAGCTGGACATGGCCTCAATGTTCCAGCCAGTTCCTCCGCCGACCTATGGTTCATGTTAGCAAATGCCTGAACATCTTGGGAGCAGAGAGAGAGGGATTCTCACGTCAACCCAAATGCGCTTCGTCTTCCCGCCCTTCTTGGAGCCTTTGCTGGGGCTTTTGGCCTTCAATTGGGCTGCGGCAAGCGCAAGCATGTCCTCTCTGCCCTGCAGGATGACCTTCCTGGTTGCATCGTAAGCGCCGGCTTGCTTCTTGTAGAAGCTCTCGAGGGCGTCTTGTTGGTTGCCCTTCTTGTCGCCACTGTGCGGCTTGATGAAGCAGGAGTAGAAGAAGAGGAGAAAGGACTTGACGAGGCCAGGGGCCTCGACGCTTCCCTCATTCTTGGAAAGGAGCTTGGAAAACAGCAGGCCGCTGAGGGCGACGGCGCTGAGTCCAGCAAAGGTTGTCTTTATATCCATGTCGAGGGGCATAATGTTACCACCAAGAGAAGCCATGGTATTCTCTCATTGCTCTGGGCGTGGAGAGGTTGCGTTGAAGCCGGTCTGGGAGCCTTTTGCAAGTCTTTGGAGACAATGAAAGGGTAAAGGTGAAGAGAACCGGAAAGGAGGGAACGCGTGTGCCTCGAGAGACACACCACCAGTGATATATAGACTCATTAAACAACTGAGCGCGGTGGCTTCCTGCGGCCTTCCAACCCAGCAGCATGTAAATGATACATTGCAGAGGCGTCTTCGACTTGCGAAGTGATGAGGTAGCTAATACGTAGGTAGGGACTTCGCAGACTGAACGATATGCTGTCATCGGACCGCAATGCTAGCAACTGTGAAGCAGATCAGACCCCTGGGCATTTCAAGACCCTGAAGAGAGCATCCCCGCTACCCAAGACCAGCTCAATTGAACCAGCCCCGCCGGCTCGTTGTCTAGGCGTGTAGCTCTTCAGTGGGTGAGGTAACACTAACACGGATGCCCATGCCCGGCGATGTGGACCAGCCCGTGTCGACCAATGGCCGGAGCACATGGGCAAACCATTTGGAGTTGAGACTGCCTGAGCTCGCGCCAATCCTTTTGTTGGTTCAGTAACACGGGAAGCTGCGAAACACACCAGCAGGTCCTCTCTTACCATCTCGTGGGGGTCTGCGCAACTTGGAAGGACGGCAAGGTACGTTGCGACACGATTTACCCTGTCTGATCCCAAGCTTCCCCCAATCGAGGCATGATGCTTCAATGCCGCCCGTGCAAAGATACCATGTGAACCCCAGCTCTTGACAGTATGCGGTCCCTTAACACGCCGCCAATTCGGAACGCTCAAACATTTCGTTGTATTTCGTGATGTTTAGCATCACCTGTTAAAAGTGATGGTCAAATAGAACCTGTATCGATGCAATGGCTTGCACGGGAAACCGACCCCCTTCCCAATCTCGCCGGGGCTTGCCGATTGATAGGCAAGCCGCCCCTTTGAGCTTGACTAGGTAGGACAGTGCTTGTTGCCATGCATAGCCGTAGCGTTGCATACCATCAACTGCAGAACTCAAGCCGTCCAGGGTCCGGCAAGCAGGAAACGATGCCAATAAGAAGAGGGTCCCAGAGCACATGGCCCCATCAGCGGCTTCTGGGTAGCTCGAGGCGGATAGAGAGTTTACCGGCTTGCCAAAGGGCTCAATCCCAGGCAAGGCACCCCCGGCCTAGCGATCGTCGGAGAAGGCATCAAGTAGAGAGCACCAACTTGCCACTGAGCCGTTATCGATCCATTTTGAGAGGCGCGTCAGCCGAGAGCCCCTCACCGGGAGCGTTATAACCGTCCCGGTCCAAGAGCATGCTCGTTCGTTGCGTAGGGTAGGTTTAGGAACGAGGCATCGTTGATTCTGGAGGGGCAATTGCCCGACGTTTCTCTTGCACGCCGCCTTCGAACTGGTTCAGTCCTCTTGACAATACCAGTCCTCGCCCAGGCTGCCAATTTGGCCCGTATGCGCAGACCTAAATACGAACCCGCCAGACCACGCCGAATTCATTGACAAAGAATCCAATTTTTGCCTAGACTGGTGATTGTACACTGACCCTTCCAAATCTAACCCTGGCGCCCCCGAATCACACGTACAACAAGCCGTCCCCCACGGCCGTTTGTTCAGCAACAGCACGCGGCGATACGCCGCCTGATCCCACCATTATTACATCTATCGGTGGGATGCGTTGCTAAGTAATGATTTTTTTCAACATTGACCTCTTACGATCTGAGCACCCCTACGAGCGCGACACATGGGCCACCCCATCTAAGCCTTCCAGATGCGGGCGACGGCCTCGGTGACTCCTACGTCGCTGGTCTCGAACTCGTAGAGACCGAGACCGACGAGAGCGGTCGCGATGTTCAGAGCCCACATGGTGCCCTTGCGGAGCTTGGGGTACGTGTGGGTAGGGACGTAGTCGATAATGATGTTCTGGAAACCGGTGTGGGAGTGGATGAGGATCAGGGCGCAGAGGATCGCGTCGCTCGTGGGGTTCAGGGAACCGGCCGCGAAGGGAGTGATGGTGATGGGGACGAGACCGGCGGCGAGGATGCGATCGAAGGTCCAGTGGTAGGAACCGTGGGCGGGGCTCGGGGGAGGAACGGGGGCAGGGTCGTTAACTGGTGGTGTCACAGGTTAGACTGACGGCATCTCGAACGTTCAGTGGTTAGTGCTGCCATACCTCCGCCCTGAACAACCTCTGCATGTCGTTAGCAAAAAACAAAAAGTCCACAAGAAACGGCGAGCGCAGTCGGAAACTCACGGGGACCAACGGGGAGCAGATCCCTCTTGGCAGTGTTGTGGAAGGCCGCGACTCTTATCGAGTTGTTGACGAATTCTTTCTGGACGGTCGGCTTAAGGAAGGCGGAGCGGGATGCGCTGGTCTTGGCCATACGGGCAGCCATGGCGGTCTGCCTGAGCAGAGCAGGTCGCACGAAAGAAGCCATCTTGATCGCTGTGGGGGTTCGCGGGCCGTCGGTCAATTGAGGGGAGAGGGATCGTGAGTTCGGTCGTCGTCGCTCGGCTTTGGGGAGAGAACTAGAGAGTGGATGATACACTCGACCGGCGCTGGCGATGATTGATTGCCGAGGAGCTTATTTCGAGAGCGCCATGATTGGCCAGCTTCTCCCGAAAGCCCAAAGCGCTCCACGTGATTCGGATCGCGGGCGACGACGGGACGCACGCGGAGGGGCCCCAAAAAAACCAGCGGGGATCGGGGGAACGTAGATGCGTCTCAACTCTTATCGTGACACCGATAAGGGAAATTTTGGGACCTGGACGGGGGAGTTGCGATTTGCGATGGGTCAGGCGATCTACCTACCTACCTCGGGACCTACCTAGGGAACCGTTACGTTCGTACGATCTGAGCTGAGCTACATGCAAGTTCTATTCCAGTCATTCCTTTCAATGTCTCTGTAAAGCTTGGATTTTTTCATATTTTTGACCAAAGCCTCAATTGAGATGTTGGGGACAGTGGGGCACCGCCTCCCCGAGCTGCGGCGGACCATGTGTCTGCGATGCGCCAGACTTCCGGCGGTACGATTGCGGCAGAACCAGTCGAGAGGGATTTCACAAAAGGTTCTGGCGAAGCGCTCCCATGGAGAAGAAGAATGGTCTCTTCGCGCGCGGGCGATAGAAAACGGAGAGATTCCCAACCTCTGGGACACGTTTGAGGACCGAGGCTACATCAAGGACATCGCAGGGTGGGTGGGCATTATATAAAACCAACCCTCTCCCATGTTCCGCAAAGCTGACCTGTACGACTAGGCGGACGCCGCAGATCAAGGAGCTCATGCGAACGAAACGGATAGGTGCCTACGTCGGCGTCGATCCCACAGCTCCGTCCCTCCACGTCGGCCACCTTCTCCCCTTCATGCCTCTGTTCTGGATGCACCTGAATGGCTACGTCACGGTATCACTAGTCGGAGGTGCGACAGGAAGGATAGGAGACCCGACAGGCCGTCTTAAAGACCGAGAAGCCATGGCGAACAGCGAGATCGCGACGAACATTACAAAGATTCACTACCAAATGAAGAAGCTCTGGGTCAACGTCGAGGCGCTTGGTAGAAAATACGGCGTGAAGCCGGACTGGGCGGCCAAGAGGCACCTGGTCAACAACAACATGTGGTGGCAGAGTCTGCCAATGTACGATGTGATGAAGAGGCTGGGACGGCACATGCGGGTAGGGCCGATGCTGTCCCGCGATACGTAGGGCGCCCCCGAGGTCCTTTCAACTGTTTTCCGTTGCTGACCGCGACTAGTGTGAGGAACAAGATGGAAAAGGGCGACGGCATGTCTCTGGCAGAGTTCGTTTACCCCATGATGCAAGGGTGGGACTTCTGGCACCTCTACTCGAAGCTAGGCGTCCAGATGCAGATCGGAGGCTCCGACCAGTACGGCAATATCGTGGCGGGCATCGACGCCGTCAAGACGATCCGCTCGTCCGAAGAGAACCCGGCCATGAGGATGCCCGAGACCTGGAAGGATGACCCCATCGGCTTCACAGTGCCCCTTTTGACGGACAGCTCAGGCACCAAGTTTGGCAAGAGCGCTGGAAACGCCGTCTGGCTCGACCCTTTCTTGACGACCCCCTTTGATCTCTACGGCTACTTCACCAGACGACCCGACGACGAGGTTGAGAAGCTGCTGAAGCTTTTCACTTTCCTCCCTACCGCCGATATCACAAACCTGATGGCAGAGCATGTCAAGGACCCGCCTAAGCGCGTTGCCCAGCACACTCTTGCTTTCGAGGTCCTCTCCCTCGTCCACGGCGCCGACGTCGCCATCAGGGAACAGAAGCAGCACCGCATGATGTACAGCAAGGACGCCGGCGACAGTGCCGAGTCTTCAGCCTCGTCCCAGATCGTGGAGGGCCAGACGACCCTCAACAACGCCCCCAGGATGGACATGCAGCTGCCCAGGAGCCTCGTCTGCAAGGAGGGCATCGCCCGTATCCTCTATGCCGCCGGCCTTGTCGATTCCATCAGCGAGGGCCACCGCATCGCCAAGGGCGCCGGTGCCTACGTCGCCGCCGCACCCGGCAAGGACATGCGCGGCCTGGTCCCGGGCAACCTGGACTGGACGCCCGTCAAGCTGTGGTTCCCGAAGGACGTGCCCAAATTCCTGATCGACGACCGCGTGCTCATCATCCGCAGGGGCAAGCACAACGTTCGCATCATCGAGGTCGTCAGCGACCAGGAGTGGGCCGAGAGCGGCAAGACGTACCCGGGAGAGCCCTTCAAGGGCAAGACGCGCGTGACGATGCAGATGCTCAGAGAGATGGCCGAGGTCGAGGGCCGCAATCTGTCGCGCCGCGAGCTGGAGCGGATGGTCAAGGAAAAGATGGCCGAGGAGGAGGAGGAGGTAACCGTCGTGAACAACACCGACATCAAGTTCCCTACCAAGAGCGAGCGCCAGAAGGCGATGAAAGAGCTCAAGGGGCAGTAGAGAGTCCGAGGAGAACGGTCGCAAGATACCATGTACAATGCCTGTACACTGACATGTACAATACGATAGAACGAACTGTAAAACACTATACTTATAGATCTCGTCGCCATTGACGCGCCACTCCACATGATCCCTTGCCCGCACAAAAATTTTAGCGATAAAACACCATCAGGTCCCCCGTCGGCACCGACAGATTCTTGAGCTTCTCCATGATCTCCCCGTCCGTGAGGTTGTTCTCGGTGATGATCTGGTCGAAAGAGTGGCACCCGTCCGTGTACTTCTGCAGCGGGTCCCCTCCGGCCTTGGGCCTCGCCTGCCCCGTCGCCAGCGCCGCGAGGTACTGCTTCGACACGACGTACTTGTGCGCGCGGTACAGGCACCCCTTGATGACGCCGAACTGCACCAGCCGCCTCACGTCCACGTACCTCAGCACGTCGAACCCGGCCTCCTGGTGCGCCCGCAGCCACTCCATCACGCTCTTCCCGACGCAGAAGCTCGTCATCAGCTTGACGAGCATGAAGTTGCTCACGCGCTGGCGGTTGTGGATGCACACGTACGCGGCGCACTCGCCGACGATGCCGTCGCGGTCCGACACGAAGTCGTGGATGCCGGGCCGCGGCGCGTAGCACGAGCCGAAGAAGAACATGTCGAGCAGCAGGATGGTGTCGTAGTAGAGCAGGTGGCGCAGCGCGAGCTTGGCGAGGTCGAGGGACACGTCGGCGGCCCAGGCGATGCGGCGCACGTCGTTGACGCCGTCGATGTGCGCCACCACCTTCTGCATCGTCAGGTCCCAGGTCGGGTCGACGATCTCGGCGAACTTCATCTTGGCGACCGGCACGTGCCAGCCTCGTACCTGTGGCGGGTTGGCGTGATGGGGGAAGAGCTTCATGTTAATGGTGTTGGCGTCATCTGGAGCGTGTCAGCGGAGGCTGTTTCCATGAAGGCATACACACTCGGATGCGCGAGAGGGGCACGAAGCTCACCGACTGGAATCATGCATTCGCCATAGTTGTTCAGGTCCTCTTTAACGATCTCCAGTAGGGTCTCGATCGGCCTCCTGTCTCCTCCCCTGGGCCCGGCGCCTCTTCCCGAGCCAGAGCCCTCCTGGCTGAGGTACTCATTCTGCTTTTCCATCTCCTTGAAGGTCACAGCAAGGCGGCGCACGACGGGTTCGTAGGGCGTCTGGTCCGCGTCGACGTCCAGCACGAGGCCAAAGTTAAAGATAAACTCGTTGCGCTGGTACTTCTCGTGCGGGATCAGCACGGGGAAGCCCAGGACCGCGTACTTGCCCTCCGGGTCCTGCACCGTGATGTACCGGTTGAAGAAGGCCTTGCGAGGCACGATGTACTCCTGCATCACCTCCCAATCAATCAGGGGCGGCTTCGTCGCGCCGGGCGCGGGCGTGATGCATCCCGGCGGCGATTGGGCCACAATGTGCGGACCTGTTGCGCGATCAGCAACGACAATTAGGACGTGGTAGGAGATGAGGATGAATGACGCCCGACTGGCCCGAAAACCTCAGGTAGCATAGTATGGTACGCACGCCCATCGACGTTATTACTGACCTTCCGTAGGGAAAAACCTAGCGTAGAAGATGCCCTGAATCATGATTATTACATCTTCCAAATTCACAAATTGCCGTGATGGTGTTACAGGACCAGCGTTGTGGACGGCGGTTGATGTTGAGAAGAAGTTCAGCCTCACCTAGAGACAGCCCTGGCCTACGTGGTCGCCCCATACAAGCTACATCAAATCGTGACAACCCAAAAATGGCCAACCTCACAGGTATGAATTTGCACGCAACGGGATCATAATACAGCATTTTTAAATCGAAAATCTAATTCAAGTGGCTACTGTGCCAAATTCCTCCCACAGCCGCAAAGGCGTGAGAAACGCTTTAATGAGCTGTCATAAACGTCGTGCCTGGCCAATTTCCTTTCAACGTGAAACTGTCAGAAACAAAGCCCAAGGCATAGTGATAGGGTATGTGCTTCGCCCTGCAACTTGCTTCTGAACTATTAAAGTGCGCGTCCCTCCACGGCGCTCGCCATCCCGTTGAACTTGCGGCCTCTCATCCTACATTCCATGCCTTCCAAGCTCATTAAGAACCGCTGAGAAGGTGCTCGATGGCACCCTGCACACTACCACCGCTCCGCCTCAGGGCAGCCACGTTTCTATCGAAGTCAAAGAAGCCCATGTCGTTAAGCTGGCGAAGCTGCTCGGCATAACGCTCCTCGGGGGGGCGGTTGTCCGGGGGAGCGGGGGAGCCACCGGCACCGGCGCCTCCGAGACCCCACATGCTCATCATCTGCTGCATCATCTCGGGGTTGATCTGGCCAAAGGGCGAGGCAAAAGGATTGGGAGGCGTTTGGCCCTGTCCCTGACCTTGGGCTTGACCCTGTGCGGCGTAGGGAGGGGGTGCAAAAAGCGCGGCAAACGGGTTGGCCGGGGGCGGGCTAGATGCGTTGGTACCCTGAGATCCCGTCGTAGTCCCAGCGGCGGCCGCGCCGGTTGTGTTCTGCGCATTGTCTCCGGTCGTCGTTGCCGATCCGCCGGTGGCTCCAGTGCCTTGAGCACCAGCACCGGCACCTTGCGGCGCAAAGGGGCTGCCGGCACCGAAGAGGGCGCTGAGATCACCCAGGCCCTCCATACCGCCGCCCATGCCAGGGAAGCCCGGGAAGCCAGCAATTGGCGAGCGTTGGGCGTTGGCATTGTTGCCAGCTGCCGCAGCCTCGGCCGGAGTGGTGTCGGTGGCACCAGGCGCCGGGAAAGCAGTGTTGCCACCACCTCCGGCCATGCTGCGCTGCATTCTCATGACGTTGCGAAGCATGTCAGGGTTTGTCATCATTTGGCGCATGAAGGGCGACTGGATGATCTCGCGGGCATTGGGCACGTTGCGCAAGTGGGGGTTGCTCTGAATCATGTAGTTGATGAAATCAGGGTTGTCGAGGGCGGCGTTCATGGTCTGAAGCATGGAGGGATCGGACAGCATCTGGGCCAGCTGGTCGTCTGATGGTGGGGCGCCCATCTGGAGGAGGTAATGTTAGCTCTAGTAACGCGGTTGTTGTTTTGATGGACAGCAGCGACTTACTCCTCCGTCAGCTCCAAACGTCTCGCGACTGGGCAGATTGATGTGGCCGGCGTATCTCGCTCCAGTAAGACCGGCGAGGAGGTTGTTCGCGGTGCCGGCTTGCATGTTGGTAGGGACAGCTGCGGCAGCGGGTGCCGAGGATGCAGCGGGCTGGGGGGCGGGGTTGCTGGCAGCGCTCTTGACCATGTGAATGGTGTTGTTGGGCTTGATATCGTATGAACCAAGGGTGTCATCGTTCTTCATGACGCGACCCGAGTAGATAAGGCGTTGGCGCTCTACAGGGACGTTCTCGAAGTCCTCACCAGCCAGCTTGGTCTTCAGATCTAGGACAGTGGCGGATGCCGACATGGTGATGACGTGGTTGCTGTCTTGGCCCGTCTTCACCTTGAAGGTGATTTGGGCATCGCTGCCACCCTCCGCACTGTCGGCCATGACCTCTTCCTGGATGACTAGGCCGTGACGGCAATGCGGCAGTCTCTTGGAGGATATTCCCGGCGTCGCCTGTGCGCTCACCGGTAATGATGATCGCGGAGAACAAGCAATGTTGCGGAGTGATAGGAGTCTGTTGTGGGGGAGGGGAAAGAGAAAGGGAGAAGGAAGAGGGAAGAAGAGAGAGGTTGTTGGGATTTCGACGAATGCGAGGTCAGTCAAATCCGACCGAAGCAGGAGGAGGGTTGTTACGTTTAGGCAGGTGAGGGTAGGTGGCCGGTCGGTAGCTGCGGTCTGCTGTCGCAGGATTGGACGTTGGCTGTTGGTGACGACCAGCCGCTGAGTTGCGGGAGGGGCAACTGGACATGAGGACTGGGGCCAGCCAATGCTACCTATTGCTGACTGACCTAAGTGGACTGCTGCGTAGTGTACGGCGACTTAAACCTAAAGGAGACGGATGCTGTGGCGGTTGCCTCTGCGGACCCGGCGCGAATTGGGTGCTATTTGCCGCTGCGAGCTAAGGCTGGTGGGGGCGGCGGGATGGAAGTGCAAGGGTTCCCTCCGCTAAAGTCCCTTGGATGCTGCCCGTATGTGGAGCACTATTACCACTAATCACATAGCAAAAGCACCGGGCCTCGGGGAGCCCTTGTTCCATCAGAGATTGTGTCGTAACTTGCAATGCGCACCTAGTACGCACTACCTGTCGCCTACCTATAAACACTCAAGTCACCTCACGGTCCATCAGTTGTCAGTCCTATGTCTTAGAGATCGGCATGACGCATGTCAGTACCGCTCCCCGTAGCCTCGATTTGTTCAGGCTCGGTGCTAGATAGGTATTTACCTACCTAGGTAGGTACCTACCAAGTCTGTACCTACCTGCCGCGCCACGCAGGCACCAGGCAGACTGTTCCTCCAACTTTAAAGTAGCCTCAGGTCATCGGTGTACCTGGTGTACTTTGGTAGGTACCGAACTACGACCCAGGCCAGTTCAGTGTCCTTCCATCGTCCTCTATCGCTTTCCACCTCCACCCAGCGCCAATCAGCAACCGTTTGTTGAGAACACCTTGTCTACCGCCATGCTGACTGATAGTGGTGATTGAGGGCGGTGGAGACCTACGGCGATGGGAACATTGGACATCTGACCATCATATTTCTTCAATGATGGGATTTATCAAACTTTGTTCGATATCAATTTAGGTAGGGTTCATCAGCCCGCAGACGTCAGCGTTGACCTTCAGCCATGGTTCGCGTGTGCCGATGCTTCCAGATTGCTGGTGTACAACAGCCAGAATGATGACAGCTACCTGTCCCAGTTCCTACCCACCCATAACAATTGCAGGTCGACAAGAATGTCGGTACTTGGTTAAAAATAGCAGGCAGTTCGGTTCATATCTTGAGAAAGTTACTGAGATGGAGAGCCGTCTCCATTTCTATTTGCCCACCTGGCAGCGCCGTTTCTTGCGTGGAAGAGTGACCCTTGAGCTTTGAGGAGCTGGCCCGAACGAACCCAGTGCTTCCCCGGAATTTGGACACCGATCCACCGGTCAATGCCTCGGTTCTCCTCCCCCCTCGGCGTCCGGGGTGCCAATCTGGTGTAAGCTAACGACATCTGGGGTCTCGCCTTGAACTCTCCCATTGTACCAAACATACATTTTCCCATCTTACCCGTTTCTTAGATATTGAACTTGCCATCTCATCGCAGTCCAAAGTTGGATAATTAATTGATTTCATCGTGTTCCATTCTATTACTCGAAATTCATACATTGCACCTCCACCACGATGCGCGGCATCCAGATCAAGGAATACGTCAAGGTGAACACTGACTGACATCCTCGCACGCGAAAGGGTCTCTTCGAAACTGACATTCAATACGAAAAAAAAAGTCTCCCAAGGAGCTTCGCGTGACGGAGCTCCCAGAGCCCGTGCCTAAGAAGGACGACGAGTATCTCATCCAAGTGCACGCCTCCGCCGCCAACTTCTTCGACATCCTCCAGATCCAGGGGAAGTACCAGACGCAGCCCCGTCAGTCTTCCCTTCCTCTCGTGCCCGTGACAGTGTGTTGTTGACATCAAAATCCAGCATTCCCTTGGACATCCGGCTGCGAATTCGCCGGCACCGTCCTCAAGGCCCCGGCATCTAAACCCAAGTTCCCCGTCGGCTCCCGCGTCTTCGGCGCGACACAGGGCGCCTTCGCCGAGAAGTGCGTCGCCCGCGAGAAGGAGATTCTCCCCATCCCCGCCGGCTGGTCCTACCAGGAGGCCGCCGGCCTCTTCATCACCGCCCCGACCTCCTACGGCGCCCTCGTCGTCCGCGCCGGCGTGAAGCCCGGCGACATCGTCCTCGTCCACGCCGCGGCCGGCGGCGTCGGCCTCGCCGCCGTCCAGGTCGCCAAGGCCTTCGGCGCCACCGTCATCGCCACGGCCTCCACCCCGCGGAAGCGCGACGTCGCCAAGTCCTTCGGCGCCGACCATGTCGTCGACTACCGCGACCCGGAGTGGCCCGCCAAGGTCAAGGCTCTGACCCCGGGAGGCAAGGGCGTCGACATCGTCTACGACCCCGTCGGCATGGTTGATGCTAGCACCAAGTGCACCGCCTGGAACGGCCGCATCCTCATCATCGGATTCGCCGCCGGCAAGATCGAAAAGATCGCCATGAACAAAGTGCTGCTCAAGAACATCAGTCTCGTCGGCATTTTCTGGGGCCAGTACGCCGTAAGAGAGAAGGAGACGGTCGTTAAGGTCTGGGAGGGCATCATGAAGCTCGTCGCCGAGGGCAAGCTGCGCGGTACCGAGTTCACGGATGAGGAGTTTGTTGGGCTTGAGCGCATTCCTGATGCTCTGATAGCGCTGGGCAGCAGAGGGACTTGGGGCAAGGTTGTGGTTAAGATTCCGCAGGACGGCCAGAGCAAGTTGTAAAGTGTATGCCTCATTCAATTTCACCAGTAGATTGCGGTAACAACGGGACGGAAAACTGTGAGGAGCAGGTCCAGTGGTGAACATGCCGAGCTCAATCTGTAGTGATTTTCTGGTCTCGCACCATTGGGTGCTTCTATCTTGTACAGCCCGTGAAATCGTCAAATCATAATCATAGGTACCATGCTCTACCTCGCCGTAATAACTCTACGCGCCTCACGAACCCTGCGCCAGTCCACGAAACTTTTGCAGCACATCCCCATCCACGTTAATAGCCCACTCCTGCTCGAATTGCTGTTGGCCACCCGTGCGCTGAACAATGTCCTCTAGTCTCTGCTTGACGAAAACCATGGCATTGATGGTGTGTACAGGGTCCTTCTGGCTGAATTCAGTCTCCCTGATGCTCTTGGGAGTCTCGTAGTCGTTGGGCTCCATCTCTTGCCAGATCAGCGAATCGGTGCCGTCCGTCATGCCATCCTGCAGCTCGGAGATCGTGCCTGTCCAGAAGGTGAAGTAGTCCTGAAGCTTGCCGAGCACCAGATTCTGCATGGGCTGTGGAAGCTCAAAAAGCCGCGTGAGCGCAAGCAAAGAGAGCTTCTGTCGCTCGATGTGATCGAGACCGTCGAGGTGAGAAAACCACTCCTCGCTAAGCCAGGCCCAGACTTGGTCCAGGGGTCCGAATGACGTGAGCATTGTGACGAAAAGGGCTGGATCAGCCAAGGCGAGCCTGGAAAGAATGGCAAAGTAGTCGCGCTCTGTTACAGTGCTCAGTTTGCTAACCTTCTTGTTAGGTCCGGTGGTTTGGTGAGCTTCCCATGCCTCATGCAGGTTCTCCAAGATTTTCCTCAAAAAGCCCGTTTCCAGCATATCCTGGATGATTACTGAAGTTCCGTTGGTCCCGCCCAGCTCCGAAGCGGCCCGTATCATGTACTCGATGCACACCGTCGCTTGTCTGACCTGCTCACGGCTCTTAGAATCTAGGGCACCTGACAAAGCTGCCAGGAAGGGACGTCGCAGCTCGTCTTCTAGCACTGCCTGCGTGCCCAGAAGGATGTATGATTCAACAACGGAGAGAGCCTGCGCTGCGGTATCGCTCTGATAGTCCAGGATCGGAAGCGCAAACTTCGCGATGCCCATGATATCGGCCGCCAAAGGCGGCTTACTCTGCATCAAGACCGAGTTCCAGAGCTCCAGCACTTCGTCGATCAGATACGTATGAAGATCGGATTCTGCTCCCGCCGCCTCCGACAGCAGTGGAACCATCAGATGCTGATACCTCTGTGAATCACTGCCCATGGACATGACCAAGGCAGCAAAGATCGCAATAATCGCCTGCTTGATCATGTAGTCGTCACCTCCAGAGTTTTCCCACACGCTTGGGAGACTCGACATGATGAAGTCGCCGAATTGCGACACGTGGTTCTCCAACCTCGTGACCAGAATCCTCATCGACTCCAAGACGGCAAGCTTTGTCTCGTCAATGTCGACGTTCTGGAGTAGCTGAAGCAGTTCGTTCAACACGTCTGCAGCGTAAGGAAGGAATGCCTCGGCGCTGAAAGCCAGTTCATCCACGATCCACCTTAGCTGGCGGGCAGCGGTGATTCTTACAACGACGTCGTTGGTGGCATCGGCCGGGTTGAGGAAGTGCCGGAACATCTCGTACACGAGAGGTCTGCTGCTGTCCTCGATTTTTACCGTGACCCACTGGCTGACCATGATGGCTATTCGTCGACGGAGCACTTTGTACAACTCGCCTTGCTGCTGAGCATCTTGCACTATAGTCGAGACCAGCAGGCTATCAAAGTCGAAAACGCCGGAGACGTTTTGCGCGGCCAACCCCAGAGCTGTGTAGACCGCTTCCTTGGTTGCGATATCTGCCTGAGGGTTCGTTGCGGTCTGGAAATAAGAAAGCAACGGAGGTATCATGAGGTTTTTGAAGTTGATGAGCAAGTCGAGGAAAAGTTTCTCGGCGCAGGGCCTCACCTCCCACTCGTAGGCGTTGCCTTCACTCTGCTCTTGTTGCTCCCATTCTGCAGGATCCTCTTCCCAAGCGTCCAGATCGGCCTTTCGGAAGACGAAGAGATGGGTGATGATAATGTTGGCCATCTGAACGACGAAGTCGTCCTTGAGCAACTCTTGCTTGATGAGAGCAACAGCATCATTCTCATCCTTCTTTGCCTCCGCACTTCGATACTTGAAGGTCTGTTTGGGATAGAAAGCGATTCTCAGGCATGATCTCATGAGAAGAAGACCCCTGAGGGCCAGTCTCTCCAAGAGAGGCCCTTCCACCTTGGACTTCGATTCCGACTGTCCGGAGCTGCCACAGGATTGCCTAATACCTCCCGACTTCTCGAAGACTTCTGCGAATTTTGCAACCAGATCCCAATAGGCGTGAACCAAGGGCAGTGAGTTGGGTAGGACCGCGAAACTGGCCGGATGGGCCTCGGACATGTCGATGTGCAATTTCGTGAATTGCAACAGGTGCTTGCCGACGGTATCTTGGTAGGGCGCTGGTACGTGAGAATCATGGCTGACGAAGCCGAGGAACTGGCCAAAGTGATTCTGGGAAACGGTCCAGATTTGCTGAACAGTCTTGTCGTTGTGAGGGGCTTCGTAACCAACGACGAGCAAACGCCTTAGTATTTTGAGGGCAATAAGGCTGTTGAGCATGGCCAGATCTGCTTCGTCTTCGTCCCCGCGGCCGTTCATGAGGAATTCCATCCAAACCGCCGACTTCTCCGTATAAACCTCGCCTAGAAGGTACACGATCTCAGGCGTAACGGACTGAAGAGCAGTCTGCGATCTTCTGAGTCGAGCAGTGCCAAGCTCCTTGACGACGCGGAGGAGGATCTGGAGAGCGCCGTGAAGATGCTGTTGGTTGCCATCCTTGGAGGCCCTGACGAGACCGATGATGTTGGACAGTGCATCAGGCCAATGCTGGGGGTAGTCAATCCTGATGACTTTCGCGGTGACGAGGGAGTTGTGTAGCGAGAGGCTCCTCTCCTCCTCTTCGAGTGTTCCCTGAAACAGGCGTTGTCGGATAATGACCTTCTCGGCCGGGTCTAATCCTCCTTTTACGGTTGGAAGCAGCCGCCAGTTCTTGTCGATTCCATTCTTTAGCTGAATAACTGCAAGAAATCGTATCTCGTGGGGGAGGGACTTGTCGAGGAAGACAGTCTGAGAAGCAGAAGATTAGCTTTCGAAACCATTAACGCGGGGGCTAGAAACTTCGTACCTGAAGGGAGGAGTAGTAGCCCTTCTCCGATTCCCAAGAGGTAAGCTGCAGCCCCGCAGCCTGTCTGCGAGAGTGGTCGGTCGAGGTCGCAGACTCGAGGGCTCTGCAGAGCTCTTGCAGGCTGAGAGGGTTGGCGTCACCGGGCACCTCAATAGCGAACCCCGTTCCCATTTTGCGGTCTTCTTGGTGAACGACCAAGGCGTCAGTACCGGTTTGTATGATACCAACAAGGTCGGCGGACTGTTTGATAGGTAGGATCGGAGGCAGATGTAATCTCGTATTCGAGTCGCGGCGAAGAAGCGGTTGGAAATTTAAGCCAGTCCGGCGTTACTGTGGCGGGGCACGCACCGGCGCGTACCTACCTCTTGTAACCTTACCTGGATACGCTGGCTAAGTGCGTAGGTATACGATACGTACAGGGCAGTTGCCGCGGGGTAGTGGGGCGCTGAAGAAGCTACAGCTGAGGATGCAACCTGGTCACGGCACTGGGCTGGGCACGTTCCTGCTGCACCAAAACCGGTCAGTATTAAGATTTGACTCCGGGAAGCAGCATGTGCCTGCCATCGTCGTGCAATTCTACCGAGATTGCACTCGTGGCTCATCGAATCTCGAAATACTACTTGCCACATAACTATACTGACACAATGGTTCCATCCTTCCTGGCGTCACGTCGGGTCAACCTTTCACTTTCTCAGGTGCAAGAAGCAGGTAAAACGAACACTCGTCACGTTCGTGCCAGTTCTTGCCAAAATTCCAGTGACAGACACACTTCTTGTTAGCTCCTTCCCCCCTCTCAGATCTAGGAATTTGCAGTCACGAATTCAGCCCAGATTTATCCCAATAAGTCCTGTGTATATGGATATCTCTCAGAAACTCCTGATTACACCGGTAATAGAAACCATCCCTTAAACTGAAAACCCCTTTACTGAATAAGTGCCCGTCAGACCAGCCGTCCATTGAAGTATTTCGTCAGCCGTCCTCGGCTCGGGAAAGGAGAAGACGTGAGGGTCCTCCATGTTCCCGGAAGACGCCATGCCGTTGATGAAGGCATCCAAATTCGGGTCGAAATGCGGCATCATGGTACGGTTGTTGGTGGCGTCTGCTTCTCTCAGGACATCGCTGATTTCAATGCCGATGCTCTTCGCCATGGGCCACATCTCTCCGGCGACTTTGAGTACACTCAGAAGAAGCTCGAGCTTCTCTCGGAGGGCAGGAGACTCGACCGAGCCGTACATCATCGCGTCAAGTAGCGGCAGCGCAGCTCGCCGCAGACCGATGATACAAGCTGGGCTGTACCGGGCTGGAGGCAGGGAGAAGTTAAAGAGCCCGATGGTTGAGAGCCCTGCTTGAAGCGCCGTGGAACACTCTAGCCACTCGTACGGAGCGGCGAAAGACCGTTGAGAGCGTAATGACGATGCACCCCGCGTCTTGAAAAGGGGCCCAAGACTGAGAAGATCTCGCATACCCATGCCCAATGCGACGACGGGCATTTGCATTCTGATCCGCAGACTAGAAAGGTTTTAGCGACGAGACTGTGTAAGCCGGGGTTATATGGCGCGGCCTACCTGTGGGCATATGCCATGGCGTGGAACAAAATCATGTCGACAGCACCGCCACCGTCCACCAACTGCTGTTTCCACTTTGGCAAGCGAATCAGCCAGCTTACGATTCTGGAGTCGGCTCGGTCAACAGTGTTCGCCAGCAACTCGTGGGGGAGTGTCGGCATTGGTAGTATCAGCTCGCCACAGAGGCGACACAAGTCGATCAAGTAAGTCCACGACGAATAACTCCTGTCATCCATCGGGTCCCTGGCATCGTACTGCTGTAGCGACATGGGCTGCGGAATCTCCTGTTTTCGAGTTAGAGAGATGTTTCTCGGTATCGTCAACTGGTCTACGTAGACGGCTTACCCCTGATTGGTACTCCCACTCTTCACAGGGCAACTCCGTAGTCGCCGTGATTCCAAGCAAGGTGAATGTTGGCGAATCGTTTCGTAACGCTCGCATGTTGCCGTGGAAATAGAGTGCCCAGTAAGTCCTCCTGAAGCTTTCGGCAAGAAAAGCGTCTGTCTCAGCATCTGCGAACGCCCGCTCGTGCATGCCGAGATCAAGGGCCATCTGCGTGGCGGTGTCCATCCACCCACAACTCAAGTCCATCCTGTTCTCGCCAAAAGCGGCCACACTCAAAACGAGGAGACCCTGGACTGTCCATGGGGTTATCGGCAGACTGCCGCTGGCTAGGCTGTATGCCTTCTCCCTCAACTCCTCCGAGGAGATGGCTCTAGAGAAGAGAGAGCCCACGTAGGCGATGCAGCTTGCAAGAAAGTGAAAGGGCTGGGGGTCGGCTCGTATTCGGCGCAGAAGCTGGGGCTTTGGCAGGATCCACGAATGCGTGTCGTGGAAGTTGGTGAAGTAAAGATCGAACAAGAAGGAGGTCGGTGATGCTGTTCGAGGGTCGGGAAGTTGGGCAGTGCCGTGAAGCGACCAACCACCTGGCAGCCTGCCGACGACGTTGATAGGGAATTCGAAGCTCGCCAACTCGGGTGATGGGAATGATGATGGTGTGTCCGTCAGGGCCGGGGGAGGGCCTATGGGTTCGTTGATGAGGCTTCGCTTCTTGGGATCTCGAATTCCCCGGCGGGATTTGGCGTAGTAACACGTCTTTTCTTCCAAGCGACATCTGAGGCAGGCTGGCAAAGCTGAGTCGCACTTCACATGCTTAGATCTGCATGGGACGCAGGCCAATGACGCTCGAACAGTTGCCTTGGACCTCGTGGCACCGGCACGGGGTTGCGTGTCCGTCAGGCCACTCGTTGATCCGGGACTGGAAGTCGTTTCGGAACCCATCACAGGCTATACAAGGGCTCGACTCAGATTTTAGTTGAAGCAAATAAGAGTATGTGGAAGCCGGTAAGCTGGTCTCGAGTGTTCGCTCTGCTCTCGTGATGGCGTTGAATCGGTTAGCGAGGGTTGGCGTTGTTTATGTAAACCGAAGTCCTGAGGGGACGATGGCGGATGAATCGTGGCTTCTCTTGACCCTTGTCAACTCGGCCGGATGCCTCAATGTTACGTCCTCACGATTATCGGGTTAGCCAGGTCAGCTGTGCAGCGAGCCATGGAGACGCCGGGGAAGGGGTGAGCAACTGGGTGAAGTCGGTTAAGCATTGTCGAAAACTGGGGGAAACCCAAGTCCACCGCCACCCCGCTGACCTTTTACGCCTTGTCAGGCAGTTTTCCCCTCCTGAACGACTTCAGTCAACGTGGAGGAGAGGTGGATAAGGGGTTTTAGTCCAGAGGTAAAAATAAAAGCAGCTTGGTCAGCACTCGTGACGGTACGTATGGAGGGGGCGTGGTTCCGGTCTGTCAAACGACACACCCAGATCCCAGCCGATTGGGCGAAGGACGGTTAGGGTGTATATTCTGGCCGGGAAGGGAACTAGCTGTTATGCATGCGTAGCGGTTCCTATGCGGTTCCTAACAGGTTCTGCTGCACGTTGCCCAGGTTGAACCTCCCGCTTTACCCGTCAGCCCTACATTCGGAGGTGGCCCTCTCACCAAGAACATTCTAGACTTTGACGGAATCTCGAGCACTCGCAAGAGAGGGACGACGGTCTCGGACTTGTGTGTGCCACGAACCGGTAAACAATGGTGGTGCTTGTGTAAAGGTTGTGGCTGCCGCCGGAGCATGAAGAGAGCCAGCGATTCCCGGGTTCCCGGGTGGAAACTTGTGCTCATCAGCATCGCGAAGAAAGCTAGCCGAATTCTGAATCGAGCTGACTTTCAGGATTTCAGCGATGTCTCCATCAGTCGATGCTGGTATTGCTTGTCAGCGGCGATCATAATGAGCAGGCAACGTTACTCAATCGCCGATATTCAACGGAGTCTACGACGCCACACTTTGTATTACTATACTATCGTCGCTCAAATCCGAGCTTTGAATCACTTCCCAGGGTCAAAAAGGCGGGATTGGAGTCATAGAATGGCTCACGACGGGACCCTGAAAACGCCATGCATTGTGCTGGAACGCAGGTGGTACGAGCCAGGCACACAGCCTTGGAGGTCTTGAGAAGTTGAACCCGCCTTTTGGACCCGGGCCGGAGAGGTGTTGGCTCCAAACGACATAAGCTTGACTTAGATTCTCATGCTTGATGACCGGATTGCAGCCAATCAGGGGATTGGCTGAATTGATCTCAATGCGGCAACCCGTCTCAAGCGCCAATGACGGGAGACCGAGCAGAGGGGGAGCTGCTTCTCTGGGAGTAGTTGCAGACTCTCGACAAGTCGGTAGGTTCCAGGGACGAATAGAAGACGAGCCGTCGTTTTGGTGTGTCTCGCACCGAGAAGCAGCGGTGACGATGGAGACAAGATGGGGACAGTTGTCTGCGGCCATATCCGAACCCAAGTCCAACCCAGCCACGCAGCCAACTAGGTCTCCCGCTTTACGCCGTGGTTCGGCCGGGATGTCTGTTGGCGAGGTTGCACACAATCTGATGTAAGCGCGAGCTCCCGCGTCGTTTCTGCAGTGCACGCTGCATGACAGATATGGTTTGTAAGGTGAGATGGGTGGCAGCCAAAAGTAGTATCCGCGCGGGATAGGTTCAATTAGGTTGAGCGACCATGTGAATGACGGTAAAAAATTCCGCTAACGCCCGCCAAATTGTATGGTATGGGCGGAATAATATTTTGTGTCACACACTTGGCAACATCACCACCGGTGACCTCACCTGGATGGAGGCTGAGGGAACTTCTGATGGGGGCCAAGGTGGAGCGGAGTTTGATGTGGCCCGGGCGCCCCGGTGTGTCAGATGCTCCGCCTGCCGACAATTCGGTTTCCCGTCGGCTCAGACCACCGCTAATTCCCCAGCCCGCCCGCGGTACGGATAGTGGGTTTCTACGACTGCCCAGAACAGCGTACCTCGGCTCTTTTGCCCCTGTCTCCCATTCAACTTCCCACACCACCCCCCGACCACCCTCGACAACCACTTGGGGGACAGGTGTGATGCGCGGCAGATTGCACCTCGTCACCATTCCGCTCCGCTCAATGTCTTCCAGATGACGTCGACAAATTTCGCGCAAGCGCAGCAGCGCCTGGCAGCTCGACGACAAGCCCGCGAGGCCGAAAACGTAGCGCGACTCGCCGCGCAAAACGAATCCTCGAGAGCGCGCGCTCAGATCGATCGTCTTCCCTTTCCCTTTAGCCGTCTGGGCTCAGCATGGGACGCGGTCTCATCGCAGGACGGAACACGCCCCGCTTTCCGCGTTGGACAAGTCGACGCGGAACTACTCGATGACGAACTTCTGGAGCTCCTGCGCGGCCAGGTCGGCGATGCTCTCAAATACTTCGCGGGTGGCCATCTGAAAGACGACTGGTCGGCTGAGATTCTCTTGGCATTGCGTGCTGTTCTTTTCAAGCTCACTGTTTGGGATCACGATGCAACCTACGGCGCGGCGTTGCAGAATCTGAAATACACAGATGCGAGGAAGGACGGATCGGTTCTCGTGGCGCCTTCCAAGTGGCAGAAGTCGCTTTATGGATTGGCCACGGTCTTCGGGCGATACGGCTGGGACAAGTGGGAGAACTGGTTATTGGAACGCGACGACGGTTACAGCGACCCAAGCCCTCGTCTTCAACGGCTATCTCGAATTACGTCGAGAATAACGACTCTCCACGCGGGCGCTGCCTTCGTTTCATTCCTGGTTTTCCTCCTCCAGGGACGGTATCGCACGCTCTTGGATCGAGTTCTACGGATGCGTCTGGCTCCGCCAACCAGCCAGGTGAGCCGAGAGGTATCTTTCGAATACCTCAACCGGCAACTCGTCTGGCACGCATTCACCGAGTTTCTGCTCTTCGTCCTCCCTCTCATAGGTATCAACCGTTGGAGGCGGTGGATATCTCGAACATGGCGCAAGACGAAGCAGATCATGACCACGAGCGGAGATGACGAGAAGTCGGCCAACGGGGAGTTTGGGTTTTTGCCTGAGCGGACTTGCGCCATTTGCTACCAGGACCAGAATGCTCAAGCAACCACCGAAACCGAGATCATGGCTGCTGCGGCGTCGAGCGGCGTCATCGGCTCGGCCCAGACAGACATTACCAACCCGTATGAGACGATCCCTTGTGGTTGCGTTTACTGCTTCGTCTGTCTCGCAACTCGTCTCGAGAGGGAAGAGGGGGAAGGCTGGACGTGCCTCCGGTGCGGTGAGCTTGTCAAAGAATGCAAGCCTTGGAGTGGTGACGTTTTAGAGCCACCTAAGAAGTCGCCCACCTCCAAGGTGGTCGCCTTTTCTGAAGACGCAAAAGTCACTGAGGAACAGAATGTGATTGAGAGCGAGGGCGATGACGAGGGCAGCAACGGAGCTGACTTCGTTGATGTGCCACAAGAACGGGAAGACTCCGTGGAATCTACAGACACAGAAGACTCGGAGGGCTTCGAAGAGACGATGGACAACGACGAGGATTGAGGCATAACAATGTAGACTAGCACAATATCGGAGCCGGCAGCATGATATACGAGGAGACCCTGTATCTAGACGAGAGCTCGGCAAGCCATTGGGAAGCAAATGGCCGCTATGCAACTGGGAGGAGTTTGGGGTTCTGGGATCAACGACGCTTGGGGGACTACATGGCAGTCCAAATTATTCAAAACAACCAAAAAGCCTTCATCATTTCATGCTCATCTCTGCCAACTCATGCGTACTCCGGTCATGTCGGGATGGACGGTCAAGGCTCGCCCCACAAGCCAGCACATTCGAGCGTCCGCCAAAACGGCGCTAGCGCCCGTAACGCCAGGGGTCGGATCCGCTGCGTCCGCCGAAAATCCAGGGACCGTCCCAGGTAGGAGGCGGCCTTAGCGTGACAGGTCACTGAACATCCAATCTACACTGGACGAACGTCCGGGATTCCTCTCCTCCCACCTCGAGCAACCTTATCCAAACATTCCCCGTCTGCACCCGCATCATTCTCGGTATAAGCGGCGCGCGAAGCTTCCAAGACTGCTTTTCGTACCTTGGCTCGGCACTTTCAGAAGCGCACCGACCGAGCAGCTTTGAAGCAGCAATCTTGGAGAACCGGACAGACCTTCTCTCGCGACCGAAAGTAAACAAACCAGCACCCAATGTCGCGAAGATAGACGCCGCCTCCAACACCTCGAATTCGAAGCGATGCCGAGCTTCTTCCAGTTCACGCAAGGCAACGAGTCCCGCACTCGTCTCACGAGCGATTCTTCTCCTCTTCTGGGCCGGTTTCGCGCCGTACCTCCGCAGTCCGATCCGACCGGCCGCCGGCGCCGCTCCAGCACCCTCGGCCTGTTCGCCTCTAACAACCGCGGCAGTGTATATGTCGGCTATGGCGCGCTTCTTTCCGCGGCCGGCCTCGAAAACTCCGACAACGATGCCTCAAGGGCCGGCTTGGAGGACTTGAACTTATGGCAGCGCACATGGAAGCGTATCAAGGATGTCTGGGTCGAGCCGACGCAGGGTGCTGTGAAGGGTGTCGTTGATGTTTGGTGGAGTCGATATGGTGTGCTTGTGGTGATGCCGGCCGTACTGGTATGTCAGGACAAGACGAGCCGCCACGATTATCATGGAATGGAGCCATGGCTAACTTCGGGGCATTATAGGCTATTGCGTGGTGCGCGCTGCCATTCCCGCAGTATCAGATGCCCGACGACGATGACGACCGAGGAGCTCCTGGTTCTGGGTCTGGGCACAAGGTTCCCGGCCACGGTGAGGCGCGAGTGCTGATCAACTTCTGGTTCTTCCTCTTCGTCTACTATGGATTCTATAATGTCACGGCCCTCATATGGATCACCAAGGTCTTCAACCTGTACAGCCTGAACTGGTACGCCCCTCTGACCCTGGCTGCAACCCTTTGCATTACAGAACACTTACACGCCTACAGGTGGCCGCAGTCTCTCGGCTTTCCCGTGACGATGTCACTCATTGCCTTGATTTCAATAGCCGTCCCTATTCCGCTCTACCTCACCCCGGAGACGCGGTTTTTGACCATGCACAACACGGCCTGGATCTCTTGGACCTTCATCGTCATGGCTATGCCGGTCACCATCGCCTTCTGCATCCTGCTCACATCGCGGCGTCATCTCAAACTACGCCAGTCCCTGTCAGAGACTCAGCGTATCTTCACTTCGTCTTGGTGGACCGGCGACGCGGAAGGGAGCATCCCCCGGCGTGATAACCGCCGTCGGCCGAACCTCAGCAGCGACTCGTTCGACTCGGACGCTGCCCTGCAAGTCGCCGCCGAGCATTCCAGGCCGCCTATCAGCGTCAGAATGCGCCGCAAATGGCTCCCCGCGAGTTTCGTCCGTTTCATCTGGTTCTGCCTCGCCCTCTTCGTGGGACTCATGGCGTATGTCATAGGAGAAGCTTACGCAGAGATTTACCTGCGGACTCTGCCTCACAACAACCTGGAAACCATCGTATACGTCTACAGCTGGATCATCACGGTCCACTTGCTGGACGCCCTCACCGGCTGGCTGCTGGGCATCCGCGAAGGCGAACGCGTCGGCAGCTACCCCCTGAGCTGGGTTTTCAAGCTGTAGGTCATCATCCGGGTTTGGGAGAAAGATTAGAAAAGGCCATGCAACTGACAAAAACCAGGTATTTCATGCTTACCTACCAAACCTACGTTCGCGCGCTGTACGCCCGCCTCCGCTCCCCGGAGCAATTCGTCTACCTGCAGATCTTGTCCAGCAGCACCCTCATCATACTCACGCCACTGACCATGTCGCGTCTGTACCACCGCATCACCGTCGCCCTCAACCTGACGGACCAGTCCTACGCCTCGTACCAGAAGGTGTGCACCCGCAACGTCTTCATCCGCTTCCTCGCCGAGAACGTCTCCATGGCCGCCTTCCTCGGTAGCGTGCTGGTCCTGCACTTCGGCCCCAACAAGGACGTCTACCCCTACTTCGCCTTCGACATGAAGGAGAAGGGCGACTACGACTACGACTTCAACATCACTTTCTGGGCCTCGTCGGTCACCTGGGCCTGCGAGCTCGTCGCCTCCGTCTGCAACCGTCTCCTGATCCGCTACATCTACGGCGTCGACGTCGGCATGGAGGGCAAGCTCGATCTCGCCGTCTGGCCCGAGCTGCTGCCGACGAGCGTGGCCGTCATGTTCCACGTGCTCCAGAACATGTTCTTCTCCATCATCCGACTACAGTTCCCCTGACGATATCCCCGCTTTACGACCACTGAAACTTTACGACCCCCTTTGACGCGCCCCCTTGCCCCGTCTTGTCATAACGCTGGTT
Organism: Colletotrichum brevisporum; assembly: GCA_030770045.1. Lineage (NCBI taxonomy): Eukaryota > Fungi > Ascomycota > Sordariomycetes > Glomerellales > Glomerellaceae > Colletotrichum > Colletotrichum brevisporum. The sequence goes on from JAUGSI010000002.1 coordinate 2,126,348, forward strand.
TCTTATTTCCTTACTGATTTGTCTTCTTTCTCTGTTTGTCCGGGACTGGTGTTGGCTACGGGCTCGGCAAGACGTGCCCTCGCGGGACCACGAAGCCGGGTGTAGGACATCCTGGATACTTTGTCTCCTCAACGATGAGCGCCACGAGTTTTGCGTGTGCACTGTTTTCTTTCATTCGCGACTCTCTCTACATGTTTGGATCGTTTTGTTTTGCGCGAGCATGGCGGAAGACAAAAGAACCGAAAAGATACCCCCCCTTTTTGATGTTTCCCACGTTTTTTAGATGTTAGATACCACAGGCTCTCTCTTTTTCTCCGAGCATGAAAACGCGGCGTTGTCTTTTTTGTTTCGATGGGAACGATAGACGACGAACTAATAATAAAGTTAATGAGCTTCTGGATGATCAAAGAACACGAGCAGCAGGTTGGCAGCCGGCAGCCGCCCACTCGGGAGAACATGACATGATGCCATTCTGATTGCAAGAAATCAGGGTCCTAGGGATGCACATCATCTGCAGCCGGTGTTATGGTATATGGTGTGGTCGCAAATGGCCGGGGCAAGCCAACTATGACACGAAACGGCGTGGCTGTCTCTCGCTCGCATTCTTTGGGTTCCGTTTGCTGATTCGGCGACCTGCATGACGCCGTCCTACCCACCAGCCACGAGCGACGACACCCTCCGGGACGCAGCGAGGCTGGCCGACCGACGCCTCGGTCAAGCTCTGTGCGGCTCGGGTTGCCAATGAGAGGAATCCCGACTCGCCTGGGCGGTGCCGTAATGTTTGCAGATCCAACCCTCCAAGGGCGATGTCTCCCTGGTCTGGACCGGCCGGCCATTTTGAACGACTGCACGGCATCATCCAGATATGACTTGGTGCCTCGTTGATAAGCAGCAGGCAGATACGCAGCCAGGAGACACCATCTCTCACAGACGGGCGCTCCTGGGGGGAGCCAAGATGACCCGAGGTATTCACCATCACTGACTCTTTCGTTCAAACCCGCACCGTCGACTGCCAGGTGGCACGAATAGGACGGCAAGCGGTACCTGTCGTGCTGGCCGCGTCGTCGTCCCGCAAAACTCGAGCAACGTCAGCACATAGTTGTCCACAATTGCGTTGATGTCAAGTATAGCACGCCTCCCGAACATTAATACGTCCAGCGAGCCAATAGGGCCTGGGCCGGGGCATTGGCGGTGTGTCGGTCCTCGAAACTGACTCATTGCAGCGACCTGCTTGCTAGCGGCGCCGGAGACACGGCATCTGGTTTTTGACTTGGACGATTCTGGTGGTCTCCAAGAGCAAAGTACTTTCTTAATACTGATCAACGGTTGCAGTTAAACCCCCGGTTGAGCAACTAATAAATGTTCCCGGGCAGATGCAGCGAACGGGGCCGCACCCACCTGTGCCGGAGCGTCGTTAATGCCGCTAATGCACAACAACTCGACGTCCCTGGGCATATGTTGCCTGGCTGCTTTCGAGGTTGTTGAGAGGCCGAAACGCAGGTCTCCGAGGTCTAGGTCGCGCTGACGCTGATGACTGCCGGCTGACCGAGTAGAGCACCATGTTTCATTGGGAACTGTAAATGAGCGGATGCCTGTGCCAGGCTAGAGATGTTGAATGATGGCAAAAGAGTTCTGAAGGCCAGTGAGTTTGCATGTCAAAAAGCGGCAGGGCTGCTGCAGCTCGCATCCCCGTCCGAGCCGCCCGAAGGTACACAGAGACATATACACACACACATAATACCTAGTAACTCCAGCAGGTTGTACACTGACGGGGGGGAGACAGAATAAGCCCAGCGGTGAATTCAATGACAAAGAAAGACGCGTTCAACCACTCAGGGCGGGAGTCAGGGGTAGCACCGCTTGAGCTGAGTCTGGCGGAATGGCTTCCGAGAGCCAAGTACACGGCCAGGGACGCCAACGTGCATGGGCGGAAGGCGGAGCACCATGTGCGGAAGCCATTTCACCACATGGTGTCCATATCGTCGTTGTATGGCTGATGCAACACTTGTCAAAACGGTAGTACAGTGTATGGTGGATATGTTGACGGCTCTGATCGGGCCTTTCGGTTACAGAAAGGAACCAGTACCTTGCTGTGACATTGGCCGTTGCGATCTAGACCGAATCGACGGCTGACCAGGCACGCAGCTGAGTTTCTCAAGTTTGACCCGGGAGGATGGATGAATGAGCGCCTGGAGAGATGAACGATCTCGAACCAGGTATCAGCAGCTGTGTGGTGCGCAGTACCTCAGCTACTTCCGGTTCTCGCTCTGGTCGTTGTGCCAGGATGGTAGTGGGGGACGGATAAAAATGGACACAAGCGTTTAGAATGGTAAGTACTTTGAAATGGGCGTCGCTCAACGCTAAGCTGGGCTGCCTGCCCGGACTCGGCGGGCGTCGAGTGAGCTGAGAGGGCGGTGGTTTTCGTGAGTGTTGACCAGATGTGGATGTGGTGTGGTAGTGGGATGAGTTGATGTGTACGAAGTGATATCGGGCCCGGAAGTGCTGGGCCAAGCGGGATCTGGGTAGCATACTATGTAGCCATCAGCCATCTAGTACCGTTCGTATTAAGGCGCGGGAACCGCGAAGCTATGTGTGGCAGAAACTTTCATTCGATTCGGCGTCGCTCTGGTGCGAAGTGATGGCAGTATGATGCGAAAATGGTTCGTTCCGCTAATCTGCGAAGCATGAGCTGGTAAGACAAGGCATCATACATCGTAGACGCTGTTGGGATGGAAGACTGGGGTGCGAATTGATAATTGATATAATAGCCCGAATGGACTAGACAGCCACGAAGAAAAAGGCTGGTTCTAGGGTCGAAGAGGACCGGAGTTGAGGAGCTACAGCATGTCCACGACGGTTCTGGGGCGTGTAAGCAGGCGGGACCTCATGTGGGAGTCTACTGGGAAGTAGTATTGATTGGGAAGCCGCCATTCGCAGAGACAGGAAGACAAGGAATGGCACTTCCGTCTGCGTAGCTGAAGCATGCATGAGGCTTCCCCGGTCACAGCCAAGAGGTAGCGTTGGGTTGTGCCATTCCTCATCGTCCCCGTAAAAGGCCCCGAAAGCGCAGGTCGAATGCATCTAGAAGCAAAACGAGAGGAAGTGGCGTTCTGGCAGCTTTGGGTGGTGGAGGGTATCGAGCTCCCCATTTGGCAGAGCTGATCTGATGAAAACACCACGGCCGTGTGAACTTTACAAAAGGCAACTGGCCCTGAGACGTGAAATTTCTCTCCCCGGCCATCATGAGCATGTAGGAAAGAAAGAGTACCTAGGGAGTCTAGTGATTTCCCTCCCAGGTTAATAATAGGTAGGAACACTGAAGTAAAAATTGGGAGGAAGTACATCGATAGATACCTACGCAGATACCTAGTAGGTACGGGGGAACGACTATTACCACCTACCTACCTAAGGCCCTGCGTCGAGCAACATGTCCCCCCCCCCCCACTCCACCGCGATTTCACTGCGCACCTTCCTCTATTAACTCTCAACTCTCTGTCACATTGAATCACAATTGTACAACATACAGCCTCCCTCCTTCACAACCTCGAACAAGCAGTCACGGGCGATGACAACTTCACATCTCTGAAACGAGCCGCAGCGCACAACATGGAGTGTTCCATCTTACCTACCTAGGTATGTCACCGGGTTGCCGGGTCCAACTCAATTCACTGGGCTATATTCTATAGCGGTATTACGGACCTCACAGTCAACCTCAGTCGCCGACATTTCTCGCCTTTAAGGCCTACCACCGAGCATCGCGCCATGGAATTCGCACCATAACCCGAGCTTCAGTTCACAGAGCCCATCAGCAACCTTATTCGAGCGGCATGCGTAACCTATCCTATCCGTACGGGGAACAGGTAGAATGGCGTGGCATCATTGTACCACCTACATGCGCATGCAGGATGCTGCACTCCATCAGCCATCGCTGCATTCCCATTCATCGGTCAAGGCAGGGCCCCCGGTTCAAGTCCATCACGGTCCTCTGCCTACCAGCGGGGACGCCATACTATTTGACAATGCATGCCATGCTACATACATAGTTGTATGTAGGGTACAGGTTCTGGATGGGCGAATACCATCCGCGATGGCTACTCTGCTCCCTCATTCAACGCCTGAACGTGAAGCTGATCTTTTGCCTGCCTGGGCTGTGTTCATATCGTGAGCGAGACAGACCGGAAAGACAATGCAGCAGCCCGCACCCCGGTCTCTCGGAGGTGGTTGCATGGTGGGGTAATAATATGTAGTGTAGCGCCTCTTTGCTCTGTGGTCTGTTCGCTCATGGAGGGGTAGATGTCGCGTTGGAGGGGCACTCAGAGCAGAGATACAAGCCATGCCATGCAATGCCATGGTATCCCACCCGGGCGGTGGCCGGCTTACCATTTGCTATTACAGTCAGATACCATATCGCGCGACATACATACGAGTTAGCCAAGTCGAGACGCGGTCGATATCGTCTTGCGCGGTCATTACTTGTCTACTATGTACCTAGGTAGGTATACAGAGATGGTCTTCATGGTTATCGTCCGACATATACTTTGGTAGGTACTTGTTCACAAAATCCATATCGAAACAAACAGGCAGGGACAAGACGGAAAGAAAATCAAACTACCACCTAAATGCTCCACAGGTGCCTTGCCTTCTAGGCTTCTGGTCAACCAGGCCGAGCCATGCTTATCTGAGGTACCTTGGGAACTTGAGATGATATCAGGGAGGGAAGCAGGCATTATCATCCCGGAGCTGTGCCTCGATGAGTCTTTTCCTATCTCTCTGTCACTTCAATACACAGCAATGTAGACTACGGCAGCACCGAACGGTCCTTTTTCACTACCTAGACCTACCGTCTCGCGGGACACACATTTGCCTTGCCCACTTCGCACCACACGTAGTGACACCCTACCCGTATCACAACCTCCCCACTCTCTAAAATCGATGGCGCGCGCGTTCAACTCTTACTCTCACCACTTTTCTTCTCCCTCCCCTTCATGATCCCGGATAACCACCCCGTCTGCGCGCCATTTGCCAGCCTGCTTTCGTGCTTTTTGATTTTTCCCTGTCCTTCCTTGCCTTGCATTGTCTCACGCTTCCCTCCCACCATGCCACCCCGGCGAGCCGAGCTGGACTAGCCACCCATTCCCACACTCTTGCTCACTCACAAGCACACACTCACACACCTCTACCAATGTACCCGCACACGCAATGGCGGATGGAGGGGCACACTCGCATCCGCGGTACATCTACACCTCCCTCTCTCTCTCCTGGCTCTCGGTCAGACGTGTCCCACGGCAAGGTACCTAGGCATGGCGAGAGGCGCCGGTACCGAGTAACTCTGTAAAGCTAGTACACGCAATACAAACTTCACGTATCCGTACCTTGGTCTTAGCTTCGTCCAACCTTCCAGTATTAGCAGCAGCCACACTACGTGCCTTACCCTACCGTACCTAGCGTACCGTTCCTTAGCAGCCCGCCAGTTCTCGCGTCCCACACCCCTCCCCTCCCGGTCGGCTGCGTCCAAGTCCTCTCACACTCACACTCCGGGATCCGACCCCAAAAATTTCTTCTGCCAACCCGACCAAACACAGCAGATCCTGTGCTACACATATCACCGCCAGCCCGCCCAGCGACACACTCTTAATCCTCCTCTCCCTCCCTTCTCTCTTCAACATGTCCTCCGAACAGATCCCCCTCTCCAACGACGCCTCCCCGGCACCCATTAACCCTCTGGCCGCCCACCCCGTCCGACCCTCCGACACCGCCGGCAACGCTCAAGATGCCCAGGGACGACAGCCCGCCTCCTCCTCCTCCGCCTCCCCCGAACTCTCCGGTGGGAAGGTAAAGCTCACGAGCGCTCTGCGTCACTTCGCCGACTTCCCCATCAAGGGCATCGACTTCGTCGACATCATGCCCCTCTTCCTCGACCCCACAGTCCACGAGACCCTCGGCACCGTCCTCGAGCTCCAGGTCAAGGAGGCCTTCGGCGAGAGCCTGCCCGACGTCGTCGTCGGCCTCGACGCCCGCGGTTTCCTCTTCGGCCCCGGCCTGGCCCTCCGTCTCGGCACCGGTTTCGCCCCGGTCCGCAAGCAAGGCAAGCTGCCCGGCCCGTGCGTCACTGCCGAGTATCAGAAGGAGTACGGCACCGACCTGTTCCAGATGCAGCAAGATGCCATCAAGCCCGGCCAGAAGGTCCTGATTGTTGATGACATTATCGCCACTGGTGAGTTGGGGAGAAAGCCCGCCACGCTGGCTACCCCTCCAAACCCCTCCATCTCGCGAATTGCCCCACTAACATTCAATCAGGCGGCTCCGCGAAGGCCGCTGCAGACCTCGTCAAGCAGCTCGGCGGCGAGATTGTCGGCTACCTCTTCATCCTGGAAATTCCCGGCCTCAGCGGACGCGAGAAGCTCGGCGATACCAAGACCGTTATTCTGCTCGAAGACGCATAAATCGAACGCCTGAGCCAACGACCGGTCGCTGATCCCTAGCGTCGGCCGCTTACATGAGGCCAGCCCCATGAAAAATATTCTTCCCGGAGGGCATCTGCTTCGAACCATCTTGAAGTACATAGAAACGAGAGTCGGCGAAACGCCCCGGCGCCCGTCGCACCAAACGAAGCGTCGCCTTTGCCGGGGAATTGGATTATTTCCTCCGCCCCTGTTGCATGAGTCTGGAATCTCTTTTCGGCTCCTTTTCTACCGAGGGGGCAACGCGCGGGAGTAGATATCGCGCTGGCGTTTCGGAACACCCCAAAAAAGTCGGAGGGCACATTGATTAAAGAGATAATTACCATAGAGTACTCTGAAATGAAAGAAATCGGCCTCGCTGATCAAGCCGATGGGCGAAATCTGAGCGCTTGAATAATCTTGGACGAATTGCATTGCGTAGTAAGGTCACACACAAACGGGCGTGAGCTGGGAGCTGTCTTGGACTTTCTAGTGGCGAACTGCTGTTACCGCATGGTGCCAGCCAGCCACCAACTAAACTGCGTGCGTGTCTTAGACGCAAAGACCGTTGCTTGTCAAAAAGCTTAGCTTAGTCTTGCCGCGAAGGTCTCACCAGCAGATGACATGCTTGTTATCCCTGGCCGGTCTTCGAAATCAGCCACACTCCTAGGGTATGAATGAACTGCAAACACCGTAACTTCTGTTGCGTTAGACGCTCATTTGGCGTCAGCCAGTACAGTACGAATGATTCCCTATTACCCTCCCACGTAGTTATGCTCCAAGCCTTCCAACAGAAGCAACGTAAGAAGCGCGACGGCTTAATGGATCGTCGAGCCTGATCTATACCAGTATAACGAGATAACACTAAACATTCACGGAAGAGAAAAGCAGGTGCGAAATTCGCTCAAAGGCGTGATGATGCATGATGTCACTGTTACTCTTCTCGCCCTGTTCTCGTTTGTGGCAGGTAGCTCCCTCCACCAGACCAGCCTCGACTTAGGTAGGTAGTCACCTAGGCAGGAAACAACGCACACGGCAGGAACGTTGGTTATTTTGCCTGGCTTGGGCACCTACCTTACTGGAACAAAAGCTAGGTGGCTGCTTCTAATTATTCAGCTTCGTCGGGCAAACGTGCGGGGTCTTGTGTGACGTCTCGTAAACATATAAGTCGCACATACACCATCGTACTTGATTTCAATCAAACCCTCAGCTTTACATCTGCGAAGTCCGAACAAGAGCAACTGCGAACCAAGATGTCTCCCAAGGTCTTCCTGTAAGTGCTTCTCATCCTAGTATTCATGGGCTGTTAACTGACACATCGCAGCACCGGCGTCACAGGTAGGAGCTTGAGCGATCCGCACTGGGCACCTCGTTTACTTACACGCTCCAGGATACATTGGCGGTGATGCATTCCGAGCCATCTGGGAGCGTCATCCGGAGTACGAATATGCACTTCTCGTCCGCACCGAGGAGCGTGCTGGACCGGTGAAGAAGGCCTATCCTGACGCCAACGTCCGCGTTGTCATCGGAACGCTCACGGACGCGGCCGTAATCGAGAAGGAAGCCGCCGCAGCTGACATCGTCGTCCGTAAGTACGGCCGGGCTCGACTGAATAGGCTCAAAGTCGAAGGGCTTTTCGCTAGGTTGGAACCTAACTTCTACTAACAACACTTTCTAGACACTGCCGACTCTGCTGATGACGAGCCTTCCGCCAAAGCCATTGCCAAGGGCCTCGCGGAGGGACATTCGCCTGAGAAGCCTGGGTTTTGGATACACGTATCTGGCACGGGCATTTTGCAATGGGTAAACCCCCCAAAACCCCCGTTCTCCCAACCGATTCCCCCAGAAGGCCTGACAATTTGACCATAGTATGATACGAAACATGAGCGTTTCGGGGAGGCCCCTATCCCAGACCAAGAATACCACGACATCCGCGACATTGACCGCCTCTTGAACTTCCCTGACGACGGACTGCACCGCAATGTTGACAAGATCGTCCTCGCCGCAAACTCCCAAGCTGTCCGCACCGCCATCGTCTCGCCGCCGACCATCTACGGCCAAGGCCGTGGCCCCGTCAATCAGCGCTCCATCCAGGTTCCCGCCCTCGCGGCCGCCACCCTGGAGAAAGGTTTCGCACCCATCGTCGGCCCTGGAAAGACGGAGTGGGACAACGTGCATGTGAACGATCTGTCGTCTTTCTTTGCCACGCTCGTCGAGGCGACGCAGGATGGGTCGAAAAACTCTGACCCCGAGGTGTTCGGTCCCCGGGCATACTACTTCGTCGAGAGCGGCACGCACGTCTGGAGCGAAGTTGCGAAGTGGATTGCTGAGGAGGCACACAAGCAGGGATACTTGCCTGCCCCCCTGACCAAGGATGTGACGATGAAGGAGGCGCTGCAGTCTGAGGGTGCGTCGAACAACAGCTGGGGCCTCAATTCCAAAAGCAAGGCGGAGAGGGCCCGCAAGTATTTCGGTTGGGAGGCTAAAGGAAAGAGCTTGAAGGATGAGGTCCCTGGTTTCGTCTCATGGGAGGCGACGAGGCTGCACTTGCAGCCGCAGGAGGAGAACAAGTAATCGTCTCCTGGGTGCCTTCCTGATGTGAGCGGGCAGACGTAGTTGGGGGGTTAGGATGACAAGGCGTGAAAAATAATGAGCAGTTGATTCTAGCCGGCCTCCTCTACCAGAATGCAAGATGCTAGCTTTGCTAGGATGCTCGACCTCGTCTACGCACCCTCGGTCTTGTCATGGTCAATGGCGAAAATCACGGCCATTTCGACCTCATTGCCCCAACCTGGGTGCAAACCCATCTCTACCCATGCCTTCTCAATGTCAATTTCCAAGACAGTATCATTGCTCTTGCCGACCGACACCGTATGCTGCGGAATGACCTGGTTCTGAATGGTGATCAGGAAGTCGTCGTCGATCGTCAGCTCCGACAGCTTGGAGATGTACAGTCCTGTGTTCTCATAAGTAAAAGGCTCACTGTAAGGGGCTCTCGGCATGCTTACCTAGAACACCGAGCGCCTTGAGGCGAGTCTTGAGCTCGATCTTGCCGTCATGCCTCAGACGGAAATCACTGTTCACAATGGCCGCCGCGCCTGTCATCTTGCCCACCAGCCCCAAGTTGGCAGTCCAAACCTTGCCCTTTGTCTCGCTATCGAAGCTGGATAGGGGGTAGACGGTGTATATCTCGTATCCCCTAACGTCCAAGGACGTGGTCAGGGATGCAGCCGGCGAGCCCGGCTTGACCGGCGAGGTGACCTTGCCGGAAGAGTGCGCCCGCACCACGTACTGCATGGAGTTCAAGACGCCAGCGAAGGAGGTTAGGGGGATGATCTCTGTGAGGGGCCGGGCCGAGATGTTGAAGACGCCGAGGATCGGAGTGCCGGTGACGGCGGCGCCATGGTAGCTGCCGACCTTCAGCAGGCCGTCGTCGTCGTATCCGGTGTACGGTTCGATCGTTTTCCCGACGACGCTGGGCCGGAAGATGACCGTCTTGCCGCGGATCGTCAGCCCCGTCATCTGCTTGATCAGGTCGAGGTTGTGCTGCCCCGGCACGTCGGTGATGTAGATCGGGCCGCCACTAACGCAGCGTGCCGCAGCGTGGAAGCCGGAATACTCGTGCACGGTCTGGAACATGTCCCAGTCGGGCAGCACGTTCAGATACTGAGTGAGAAGGCTGGTGTGCCCGTTCGTCCAGATGTGCCAGGGATGCGACGCGGGGATCTCGGGGAAGAAGTCGTCCGAGTTGCGGCACAGAATAGCAGGCCGGTTCCGGGGCAACTGGGAGTAGAACAGAATTTGGGGCGTTTGGGACATGCAGGAGATTGCTTTGATGCTAAAGTGGCGGAGCGAGGATATAGTCCACGCATCGAGGTAGGCGGGGATGAGCTCGCGGCGAGCGCTGGCCGAGACCCAGGTGTCTGTCATAAACTGGGCGTCCGTTTTGACGCCGTCGATGCCGCAGTCGACGAGGAACTTGTAGAAGTCGTTGTAAAACCTGTCAACGTCCTCCTTGGCCACCACGGTCATCTTGCCTCCGAGTGGCAGGTTCCGTCGCTCAGCGTCTTCCCGGATGACTTCGACCGTCTTGTACTCTTTGGCGATCTTCCCGTCCGGTGAGATACCCGCCCAGTAGCCTGTTCTGTCAGCTACGCTTTGATTTGTGCGTTGAAGGGTACTGACCAAGCAGAGCGTGCCACACCGCAATATGCTGGATGTGAGGATGCTTCTGCCGAATATGCGCGACTGTCGCCTTCAAGCCCTTTGGGAAGGCTTTCGGCTCTGCTTCGAATTCGCACCAGCCGTGTTGAAATTGTCCATTGCCCCTGTAGTCAATTGTCTGCCAGTTGTCATCAATGATGAGACTGGTGACTTTGATGTTGTTCTCGGCCAACTTATCCATGGCATCAAACACCTTCTCATCAGTAAGACGCTGCCCAAGTGCGTTCCAGGTACCTATTGAACCGAGTCAGCTCCGTCAAATTCCATAGTAGTAGAATGCGTCGCTTACAGAAACCGAGCCCGTCGTACCAGTTCTCCATCCACTCGGGCTTGATTCCTTCTTCGATAGCTTTCCACTCCGCCTGCAGCTCGTCACTGGCTTTTTTCTCAGCTATAATGTAGTTCCTTGCCTGGTACATGACCGCGGCATTTGCGCTATCGAAGTTGTCGCCGGTAGCGACAAGAATTTTGGAGTTCTCCGACACAGTACCGTCATTGCGGGCCTACATATGTGAGTACAGAAGTTGTGACGCCAGCATATTGAAAGACGCACATGAACGGAAATTTGCCCGGAATCGTTGTGACGAAACACAGAAAGCACGTTGTTGGCTCCGCTGACGGCAAGGAACACAAGATGCTTGCCCTCGGGACTGACAAATGAGCAGAGCACGGCATCCTTATCCAGATGGAACCGGTCTTTCCCGTGGCGAGGAGCCAGCCATGGTGACCAGATTCGGACAAGGGCGAACCATCTGTGAATCGTCAGTACTGATTTGGTATGATTGATATATCATGCATCACGTTGTTGTATGACCATGGCATCGTAAACGGCAAGGGTTAACTTACCTTAAGAAGCCCCCCCAGGGCAGACCCAACGGAATATTGCTTATCTTAGACTCATCGCTATCGACGGGATCCACGGCTCCGTCAAGAGACCATAGACGAGTTCCAGGACACTGGCTCATCAAGGACTTTACTTTCCAAGCTGGGTTGAGACCGGTAATTATATCCTCGAGGCGTTCAGACACGCTTTCGAGCACAGGCTTGCGACTCACGATGACAGTGCCGTCACCAACTCCTAGTTCATCACGAGTCCATCTCCATGATTCGGTTTCGGCGTGCCGAAACTTGAGAGTGAAATGAAGAGACTTGCTCAACGAAACAGTGGCACGGTAGAAGATTCGTCGCACATGGTCTGGCACTGCCTGAAGGGTCGTCGGTCCTTCGGCATCCGGGATACGGGTCAAGGGCGTCTCGGCCCAGTCGCTTTCATCGGTTGACTGCCACAGGGCAACTTGCCACGGCTCGTCCGCACGCGAAGCAGGTATCTCGAGGACGGCAGTTAACGCAAGGCGCCCATCTTTGACCTGCGTCAATTGACCCAGGGGAGGGTAGGTCTGGATAATGGCTTTCATCGTATCGGGGATTGTCTCTGGGGCTGGCTTCTGCTTGGGAAGGAAGACAGCTTGAAATTCATCGGCGAAGTTGTAGTTGTCTGACGGCATCTTGATGTCATATACGAAAGAAAGGTAGCATCTCCTGCAGATAGGGGTGATGAACACGGAGTGGTCTCAAGTCTTTGCCAGAGAAGTGAGGGGTTTCGAACCAACTACTACAGTCGAGTTGGCGTGACACAATCTGGCATTATGCAGATGTTGGGAAGTCATCTGCAGAGGAAGTCAAAAGCCAGTCTTGTGACCTGCTGCACTAACAGCCAGATCGAGTCTCAGCTGCACAAACGTAGCTTCCATTGACACAGCTGGTCGCCTGGGCACAGGTAAGACCCCCGCTTAATTGGCCAATTGGCACCTGCAGTCAGCGCAAAATGCCAGCCAGATTGCGCCTGGCAACGGAAATTCATGGCTACATAGCAGGATGGTTAAGGGGAAAAAAAAGAGAAATAGGATAATATCGCAAGACGTAAGAGGATATCGCTCGAACGTTGATATTAGAACAAGTACTGCGCGCATTGGCAGTCGAGTCGCAGTTTTTGAGGTACCGGTACCTTGGGGATAGTGAGATGATGATGTTAAAGCCGGTGACAAGGACTTGTTGCTCGTGAACGGATCTCGGATGGTGCCAGATGGAGCAAGTGGTACGTACCTCAGTTGGAATTAAACATGCTGTGATTGGCCGCGTCCGGAACAACTCGGGGCCAGAATTATTGCCGCCTCGCATCCAAGGCATCAACGGCTCCAGAAAGCTTTCTGAATTCTGAGCCGAAACCTCATCGGAAGATTTCACAAACACCTCATACTACTCTCTATCCTCCACAACTCCGCCATGGCGTCCCGGAGACTAGCTTTGAACCTCTCGCAGGGGCTGCGAAGCCGGGCTGCTCTCTCCAGAGCGAGCCCCATCACCCGGGGCTTCGCCACGCCCGCCAGCACTCCCTTCGGCAAGACTCAGACGACGACGTTGAAGAATGGACTGACGGTACGACTCCATCTCATCCGTCCATCCTCCCCACTGCCCAATTGGCTTCGACACACCTTTCGCGACCTGACTCTGACATCTGCTACCTAGGTCGCTACCGACTACTCTCCCTTCGCCCAGACCTCGACCGTTGGTGTTTGGATCGACGCCGGCTCAAGGGCTGAGACCGACGAGACCAATGGCACCGCCCACTTCCTCGAGCACCTTGCCTTCAAGGTAGGCAATCGACGCGAATTCCAATACGATGATCGATCCCCGCTGAACGCAATGTAGGGCACCGCGAACCGGACGCAGCAGCAGCTCGAGCTCGAGATCGAGAACATGGGTGGCCACCTGAACGCCTACACCTCCGTTGGTTCCTCTCGACCGAGCCCATCAAAATCCTTCTAATTGACATTGGCATAGCGCGAAAACACCGTCTACTTCGCCAAGGCCTTCAACTCCGATGTTCCCCAGTGCGTCGACATCCTGGCCGATATCCTCCAGAACTCCAAGCTCGAGGAGTCTGCCATCGAGCGCGAGCGCGACGTCATCCTCCGCGAGTCCGAAGAGGTCGAGAAGCAGATGGAGGAGGTCGTCTTCGACCACCTTCACGCCACCGCCTTCCAGCACCAGCCTCTTGGCCGCACCATCCTCGGCCCCCGTGAGAACATCCGTGACATCACCCGCACCGAGCTCGTCAACTACATCAAGAACAACTACACCGCTGACCGCATGGTCCTGGTCGGTGCCGGCGGCATCCCCCACGAGAAGCTCGTCGAGCTCGCCGAGAAGAACTTCAGCGGCCTGCCCTCCACCGGTCCCCAGACTCAGGCCTACCTGCTTTCCAAGCAGAAGGCCGACTTCATCGGCTCCGATGTCCGTGTTCGCGACGACAACATTCCCACCGCCAACATCGCCATCGCCGTTGAGGGTGTCAGCTGGAACAGCGAGGACTACTACACCGCCCTCGTTGCCCAGGCCATTGTCGGCAACTACGACAAGGCCATTGGCAACGCTGCTCACCAGGGCAGCAAGCTGAGCGGCTTCGTCCACAAGCACGACCTGGCCAACAGCTTCATGAGCTTCTCCACCAGCTACAGCGACACTGGGTAAGCTTTCCCCAAAGGGGTGATTGACACTCGCTAATTATCTTCAGTCTCTGGGGTATCTACCTCGTCACCGACAAGGCCGACCGCATTGACGATCTCGTCTACTTCGCCCAGCGCGAGTGGATGCGCCTGAGCCGCAACGTCAGCGAGGCTGAGACTGAGCGCGCCAAGGCTCAGCTCAAGGCTTCCATCCTCCTCTCCCTGGACGGCACCACCGCCATTGCTGAGGACATCGGCCGCCAGCTGGTCACCACCGGCCGCCGCGCCAGCCCCGCCGAGATCGAGCGCACCATCGACGCCATTACCGAGAAGGATGTTATGGACTTTGCCAGCAGGAAGCTTTGGGACCAGGACATTGCCATCAGCGCCGTTGGAAGCATTGAGGGTCTCTTCGACTACGCCAGACTCCGGGCCACTATGAAGCCCAAGTACTAAATGGGGCGTATTCTTCGATAGATCAGCAGGCAGAGAGCGTCGTTGGCAGGCCAGTGTGGTCATAAAGATTTCCGGAGAACAAGGCGTCTGCGGATATCTGCAGCGTTTGGCATCACGACGCCCAATTCTACTTTGTTCCCAAAAAGCAGCACCAGCATGACGTGATATTCGAAGAGGAATGAATGTCAGGTGCCATTATCTGGGGAAATGGCCGTAGCTTTTGATAGTCAAACCTAATAATTAAGAACGGTACTGGGCGTTGGCATGCGTCGACCGAAGAAAGACACAATCCGCGACCCTAGAAGACCAGACCCCAGATCCCTTTTGTCCCAGAAGCAGAGGTGCTGTTCGAGTGAGCAGGCGGCATCTTCAATAACAGCTTCGACACGTTGCAGGTCCCACCACCATTCTGTACGACTCCAGCCAACGGCTTATCCCCGGCTCGCGGAATTCGCCTCACCGATGACGGTTCAGAGCGTCGACTCCCTGGGAGCCATTTGCGGGGATGTCGTCCTGGTATATCAGAATACCCGCAGGTTAGATGAATGGCGCGCAAGGTGAGGTCGCAGGGGCTAATATGCCATGTGGCTTGTGACTCAACGTTTATTCAGCTACCGTCATCGTCGTATCCGAGGTCCACGCCAGTCTCGCGGCTCGATGAAAACCCCCTGTGAGAAGGCAAAAAATGGGACCAGCCAAGGTGCGAGCACAATACTGTTCAGTACATACCCGCGGCGGCCGCGAGTCTTGCTGGGGTAAATCGCAGTCGAGGCAGAGAATGTAGAAACATCCACCAGCGCGCTATGAATTGAGAATCGCAAGAGAGGAAAGCTGCGACGTACATTCCTCATGTATTCCGTCCAAGGAGTCTCGGTCCAGGACAAAGGACTGTACACTGCGTCAGAGTCACCAAGCGTACTTACCATTTCCTGCGAACGCGTCTATGTCCGATGGCTTTCTCTGGTGACAACTCATGTTATTCATTGTTTCCTTACCTACAAACCTTTTCCACTCTAAGAAAAAAATCTACTGGCGGTTCATGTGCTCAATACGAATCTCTACGGCCCTGCGGTGAGCCTCCAGGGCTTCAGTCTTGGCGAGCTGCATGACGGCGTCGCCGACGTTGCGTAGACCCTCGGCTGTCAGGTTGGAGCTGGTGATGTGCTTGACAAAAGAGGCGAGGTTGACTCCAGAGTACTGCTTCGCGAATCCGTAGGTGGCTGGAGTGGACAGGTCAGTAAACGTAGATCGTCATGATAAATGCAAAGAGGGGAGAGAACTTACGCAGGGAGTGGTTGACACCAGCGGAGTAATCACCAACACTCTCGGGGGTCCACTCGCCGATGAAGACACTGCCTGCGTTCATGACCTGTTCCGTCACCTTCTCTGCATCCTTGACCTGGAGGATGAGATGCTCGGGCGCATAGTCGTTGCTGATACGCATGGCGTCGTCCATGGTCTTGACTTGGATGGTGACAGAGTGGGCGATGGATCCCCGAACGATGTCGACACGGGGCAAAGCCATGGCCTGGTTGTGGAGCTCATCCTCGATGGCCTGCAGCTTCTCCTCGTTCAGGTCAACGGCGATGAGGATGACCTGGCTGTCAACTCCGTGCTCGGCCTGGGAGAGCAGATCAGAGGCAACGAAAGCCGGGTTGGCATCCTTGTCAGCAATGACGAGGACCTCAGAGGGGCCAGCCGGCATGTCAATGCTGACGCCAGCGTTGGTATCGTTGCTGACGAACATCTTGGCGGCAGTGACGAACTGGTTACCGGGGCCCAGGATCTTGTCGACCTTGGTGATGCTCTCAGTGCCGTAGGCCATGGCGGCAACGGCCTGGGCGCCACCGGCGAGGACGATACTCTCGGCACCGACCTTGTGGGCGACGTAGACGATCTCGGGCGTGAGGCTGCCGTCTGCGCGGGGCGGGGATGCGAAGACGATCTTCTGGCAGCCAGCGACCATGGCGGGAACGCCCAACATCAGCGCAGTGCTGGGCAGGACGGCAGTACCACCAGGGACGTAGAGGCCGACCCTCTCAATGGGTCTCGAGAAACGGCTGCAGACGACGCCAGGCATAGTCTCGACCTTGAGAGGCTTGTCCTCCTTCTGGGCGGCGTGGAACTTGCGAATGTTCTCGAAAGAGATGTCAATGGCCTTGATGGACTCTGGTGACAGCTGCATGGCCTCCTTGGGGAAGGGTGCCTTCAGCACAGGGGATGCCAGGGACGTGGCCTTCTCGAACTTGTGGGTGTACGAGAGGACGGCCTTGTCACCTCCTTTGCGGACCTCGTCGATAATAGGCTTGACGATGTTCAAGATAGCGTCGGGTGACTTTTGCGAAGGTCGCTTCAGAACCTCATCGATCTGGGACGCCGATGAGTTGGACAGGTCGTATCTGCGCATGGCTATCCTCTCGGACTTCTCCTCCTTCGGCGCAGGTGCAGGCGCCGCCGCGGGAGCGGGTGTCTGGGCAGTCTTGATGCCCTCCTTCTCCGCCCACTTGCCCTTGGCGTCACCCGTCCTCCTCTTGACCTTGAATGCCTTGGCGTCGAGATTCCTCTCAATGTCTGCCAGGCTAACACCAGCACTGACAGCCTTGGCGAGAGCAAAGTAAATCAGGTCAGCTGCCTCAAAGGCAATCTCCTCTTTCGTCTTGGCATCGCAGAGCTCCTCAGCCTCCTCCATGATCTTGGCGCGCAGCAGCTTCTCGTCAGAGAAGAGACGGGCGGTGTAAGAGCCTGCGGGGGCAGACTTCTTGCGCGACTGCAGGGTTTGCTCCAGGCGGGGGATGCCCGTGAGGTCGCCGAAGCAGCCGTGCTGATCCAGGTGGCAGAAGCCGCCGGTCTGCTTGACAACGAACTTGAGCGTGTCGTTGTCGCAGTCGAGGGCGATGCGGACAAGCTCCTGGGTGTCTCCGGAGGTGGCACCCTTGATCCAGAGGCCGCGCTTGCGGCTCTGGTAGATGCCGGTCCGGGTGCGGACCGCCTCGCCGACGCTCTCAGCGCTGCTGTACGCGAGGCCGAGGGCGGTGCCGGACTCGTCGCACACGACGGTGGGGATGAGGCCGTCCGGCCGGTCCGACTTCCAGAAGGAGGAGATGAGCTTGGCAAGAGAGAGCTTGGCCGAGTCCTCCTTGGCGGCCGTCAGGCCGTCGGAGGGCAGGATGGGGATGGCATTGCACTGCTTGGCAATGTCGACAAAGTGCTCGAGGTTGGTCTCCGGGATCGGCTTGATGAAGAGATTGGGCAGCTTCTCGACCTTGCAGCGCTCAATGAAAGAGCCCAGGTTGCAGACGGTCGAGTCAAAGTCCTTGACTAGCACGGCGTGCTTGGAGGCAGCCGTCGTGGAGACATCGGCAGTCTTGAGGACGGAGCCCACCCGGGAGCCGAACTCCTCGAACTGGGACAGGTTCTCGGGGGCGACGAAAACCATACGGGCGCCGGCGTCAAGCAGAGAGACGACATCGTCCTTCGACGTGATGCCGGTGACGTCGAAGTAGCCGCGGAACTCTGCGTTGTGCTGCTTCAGGAAGCGGAGGAACTTTTCCAGGGTGGCGTCGCTGGCCTCGAAGAAGGGGGCACCGAGTACCGAGACCTGCTCGCGTTCGAGTCCATCCAGCTTCGCCAGGCCGGGCGGAACGGCCACGCTGATAAGGAAGGGGAAGGGCAGCGTTGTCTCCATGGCGGGGTTGCTTTGTGGTGTTGCTTTTGTGAACCTTTTTGCGATGCTCCCTCACATTCAGGAAGCACAGTGGATCAGAGAGTTCGAGACACACAGGAACAGGAGAAAAAGTGTCCGAGTCAATTGACGAAGAAGTGGAATGTCACTCTATAAGATAATATATGTGACTCAATTCGGAAGGCCCGCCGCTAAAAGTAAAAATCCTCAGTGGTGGTGTCACACATTATTGCCATGTCCTGCATCGGCGGGTGTCGTGGTGGGGCATTGCCCCTCCATGCAGGTTTTTGGAGGTCATCCAATCCACGCCTTGCCGATTTGCCCGTCCGCGGCCCCTGCTCATCGGGGATTAAGCTATGATCCGTGCGCAGACGAGAAGGACGGAACGGAACAATAACTATCCCTAGAGAATTCGTGCCCACCTACCTACCTTTGTAGGTTCCTTCCACCATCGCGGCGGGACTCCATTAACGCGCCTGAGTCTGGTCAGCGATTCTACCAATCTAACAACAAGCGACTCAATCACGACTATCTAACGACTAATTGCGACCGCAAGCTTGCGAACCCGACGAACCGCGCGATACTTATATAAGATACCTCGATTTCTTCCTTGGAAATAGCGAAATCCATCGGGAAGGAGACCCTAGTCCGCCGCGACGCGACCGTCCGATCATCGTCAAACCAATCTTGACCAGGCCATGCCATCACACCACTAAACCACGGCTTCTTAATTTCATACTCTTCTTCCGCTGCTCGGAAGCACCACCATAATGGCCTCACAAACGTCCGAAGCGCAGACGAACGGCGTGCCTTCCTCGTCAGGCGCCTCCGGCTCCCAAACCGTCAACAACACCCAGGCGACTGCCACGACAGCGACGGCAGGCTCGCAACCACCCTCACAATCCCAGCCGACCCAGTCCACACAACAACAATCCCAACCACCGAACGGCCAGCAGCCCGGCCAGAACGCGCAGCAGAACCAACAGTCCTCGTCAAATCCCCTCGGGCCCAACGCAGCGGCGCCCCGTCCCCGCGACTCGCGCATGATCGAGCTGCTCCTCACATCCCAGGGCGTCACGTCCTACGAGTCGCGCGTGCCCCTCCTTCTCCTCGACTTCGCCTACCGCCACACCTCGAGCATCCTCAGCGACGCCATCTACCTCTCCGCCGACCCGTACACCTCCCACGCGGGCTCGAAACCCTCCGCCTCGGCTGGCGCCACCGCGGCGGCCATCCCGGGCTCCGGCGACGCCGCCGTCAGCGCCAACGCCGTCAAGCTCGCCATCACCTCGCGCCTGCAATACCAGTTCCGCGGGGGCGGCGCGGGCGGCATGTCCAAGGAGTGGCTGCAGGAGCTCGCGCGCGAGCGCAATAAGACGGCGCTGCCCAAGGTCGCGCAGAACGAGTGGGGTCTGCGTCTGCCCAGCGAGCGCTTCGTCCTGAGCGGCGTGAGCTGGGGCCTGAAGGATGTCTGGGAGGAGGCGGGGATCGACGAGGACGACGACGACGAAGAAGAGGAAACGGCCGGCGCCGGCGGTGCCATGGAGGGCGTGGAGTCGACGAATGCGAACGCTGCCGACGAGGATATTGGCGGGGATGGCGTCGAGGGTGGCACCATGGAGGACGTGTTCGGGAAGGACGTGGACGAGGACGCAGACATGGGAGGAACGTCTTAGGAGCAGGACCGTGAGCGTTTCTCAAGATCCCGGACGTTATCGGCCGGCTCCCATCAATACCAAACGCCAGCAAAGAATCGGATTTGGCACCGTAAAAGGGGCGAACAAGGCCGTATACTGGCCATTTGGCCGATTGATCAACCTTCATCAACTATCCAGGCTCCACGGAGAGAATAATTTCCCCTTGAAAAAGCAAGAGGACGATGGTGTATTTCTCGGAGCATGCCTATCACGGTAGGATCGACGCAGCCTAGGTGTCTTAGACGTCGGCCCAGAATCAGTAGGCCATAGAACCATTTCATCCGACATCACCTAGTTGTCAAGTTCGTAGAGCCGAGAAACGTGGTGCCGTAATAAATCAATAGGAATGGTCCAAAACCGCTAATTCTAAACGCCGTTCGCTATGCAAAACCCAACAATCCTCGACCCCCAGGATTCCATTCCTACCAACCAGCCACCATGCTCATATTCCCCAAACCGCAGTCCGCTAAACCTCGGCGACAATAGAATCGTATCAACATGCAAGATTAGTTCGCACCTGAAGAGAAATTAGGGTTGTACACAGCAGCCTGTTCCTCCTTTTTTTAGCACATTATTTCTGCACGCCTTTTTCAAGGGTGAGATGATTTACCCCAGTGATCAGCTCGGCGCCGACATCTTCCATGAGAACCTTTTGAACGGATGCGGGCTGTTCTTCTTTGCCGCCTGGCCGAGGCGTTTGCTCTCGTAGGGCCCGCAAGCTATCGTCTGCTTCGTCGTCGGCTTCCTCGTCATCCTCCTCCTCTTCTTCTTCGCCGTCTTCGTCGTCCGCGTCCTCGTCCTCCATGAGCGAGGCTGCGAGCTGTTCATCACCATAGACACTTCCGCTGAGAATACTCTCGCGTTCGTCGCCGTAGTCATCGACCGATCCCCGTGAGATGTAGCTTTGGCCCATTTCGTCGCCAATCTCCTCGTCTTCGTCATCGATGTCCTCTTCCAGGTCGGCCTGCTCGTCATCATCAGAATCACTAGCGGAAAACTCATCCAACTCCAGCGGAGTGTCCCTCCAATACGTGAAGTCCGTGTATTCTTCTCCGCCACCCTTGACCAGAGTGCTCACGGGCGGGAAGAAGTGGTCCACGACTTCGTTGATGTTGATGTAGCTCAGCTTGAGTTTGTTCAGGCTGAGCAGATCGAGGGACACCTCGGCGTTGGAGTTGATGGTGAAAATGCGGTTTCTTGGGACATCCACAGTCCGGTATGAGATCTGGTCCGTCAAACGGTTGCCAAACCCGGCATAGAACGGCGTGCGGTCTGGACCGTACAAGTGTCGGATGTCGCGGAGGGTAGCCATCTTGAAGACATGAGGCTTCCGGAGGTAAACCTCGCGGCGAAGGGCAGCCATGGTCCGGTCCGGAGACAGAATCGTCGGTCCTCTCGGTACGCGGTATTCCCCCTGCTGAATGCCAGCTAGATACGCTCTGGTGGTATCAGACTGCCCCACCGATCGACTAGTCAGGTACATGATATTGTAACCATTCGCGACAATGTCGCTGTAAAGTTTGGCCACGCCAGCATGGGTCCAATCGCGACCGATCATGTTGAGGACATGGCCCAGCGCATCCGACTTGGTGATAGTACCGTCGATGTCAGAGATGACAACAGGTGTCTCGTGTTTCCAGAGATACATGTTGGCCTGGCAAGTCGCCCTGTTGACAGTGAAGCTCATGGTGTTCTCGCCAGGCTTCAGGCACAGTGCCTTCAGCTGCTCACTAGTCAGCCGCAGCGTTTTGGCGTAGTTCAGGTTCGGGTCTCCGGCCGTCGACTGCGGAGGAGTGTGGGGAGGCGTTTGCAGACCAGACGCGCCCACGTCAGATTCGGTCCTTCGGTGGCTCGGAGTCGGCGCCGTAGTAGTCACATCACTACCATCGCTCTGGTAGCCCGGGTCGGATGCGGCGTCAGCCGCGACTGCCGGAGAAGGACGGTAGCCTGCTTCCATGGTTCTCTTCTTGGCTGCCTCCTTGGCCTCTTCGCTGCTGTAAATCCATATGTTTCCGTGCTCGTCCATGCCGAAAAGGGAGCCGATGTCGTAGTTGCCTTCGAGCTCTTCGGACAGGATTTTGCGGGCGAGGATTTCAGCGCGGAACACATCCTCCTCGTTGCTCTTGAAGCCAGTCATGTCGAGCATCAGGTCACCGCTCTCGGTGACATGGGTGGGGATGTTGTTGGCAGAAAGCTCCTTTGAGAGCATCAAAGCCCGCTCGAGGGCGTCTTTTGCGGCCAAGGGAGGAGGGCTATGGGATCTGTCGGACATGGCGAACTCGGCCGAGCTTTCGCCATACTCGCGGTCGCTGGCGCGAGCAGACTTGCGCAGGACATCGTCACTGTGTGGCCGATGAGCCCAATCGTCCGATCTCGGTCGCCCGTGGGAGAGGTCTGGTGACGTGGATAACGGGGTGAGATAGCCTGCAGCAGTTAGCATGTGAGAGCGCGACATGAGGGTCTCCATAGGGAAGGCGAGGAACAAACCGTGTTCGCGAGGGAGAGTTGCGCTATGAATGACCGAGGGCGGAGGGCGGCGCGGCTTCGTGGAGTCGGAATCCAGGTCCAATAGATCCGGCTCGCCAAGTCCAGGCGAGGAAGGGTTTTCGGGGTTCAACGGAGGACTCGAAGCTGGGGAGACCAGAGGCGACGTTTGCAGGTCCCTAGGAATAGTGTCGCTGGTTTCGAAGACGAAGAAGGCCTCGCCCTCCTCCCCGAGCTTCATGGAGTAATTTTGCTTGACACCGTTGACCTTGAATTCGACCTTCTTCTCGTACGGACGCAGAAGAGAGAACTTTCCGAAGCGTACATGGAAGGGAGAGCATGCGAAAGTGCCATCTTCCTGCTCGACGACGATAACGTCAATGGCACCACTGAGAGTGGCCGGGTTGATCGAGTTCCATGTCGACGAGACGGAGGCGCTGAGGTTGCGGACGTATTGCATGGTGACCGATTAGATGCGTCGATGCGACGGGTTGTGTTCGAGCGAGAGAGCCTTCAGAGGAAGCGAGTGACAAAAGCGACCGGCAGGTACTTCTCAGGACGAGAGGCGTTCGTACGTCTCAATCCTAAGAAGGTCCAGAGGCGTAAAAGGTGAAGTGAGACGGTTCGCGACCTGCGGAGGCGAAAGGGTAATTGTTGGGGAAGGAGCCGTGGTATTATTGGGACACAGGGCTCGGGTGAGAGCGGGAGGGGTGCGAGGTGGTAAGCAAAGGAGAGCACGCTATATGTATCGACAGGCAGAGAGCTCTTTTGTTCGACAGCTGCAGAGACGGCGAGCAAGGGAGTGAGTGGGACACCGAGTTCGTGGGATGAGTCCGGGAGTACTGTACTACTATGTAGGTAGAACCACCGTGACCAGGGCGAGGATGAAGAAGGGGTTCGGACGGATTCCTGGTCGGACGCCACGGTGCTGAGGCCAGAAGTCGATTAAAATAAGGTTGTGCTTCACGGGGTGGGGTTGGAATGGAAATGAGAAAAAAAAGAGATAGCAGCAACCAGTCTCTCTTGCGGCCTTGCCTCTATTATTGTGTCTGATTTTGAACGTTCTCTGTGCAGTCAGCAGCACCTCAGGTCTCACGGATGAGACGATGTAAAGATGACGAAGCTCGTTCCTTTGGGGTGGGAGCACCCCCCAGACGCCGGCGCAGGCGCGACCGTAGAAGGGCACCTAGGGCGACCGCCTCAAGCGGGAGTCAGGCAGACCTCAGAGGGACCTGGCGGGCAACGAACCGGGGGGAGCACACAGCGCACCCCTGCTTGTTGGACCAGCCCAACAAGCGCTAAGGCTGTTTTGGGTGCAAGCGCGGCTGGCCTGGGGCGGATCATGTGAAGGTGGACATTCCCAGCGAGCCGCTAGGTATCCATCAATCATTACCACAGGCTCCGGGAGAAACGCTACGGGCGACCCCCAAATGGTAGGTAGCCCCTGGCCGCGGCCATGCGGCGGGCTGCTCGCACTGAACGCAACAAAGTGCACTAAAAAGGGCATTGCCGGCAGGGAGGTGAAGTGGTCTGGTGCTGGCACGCGCGAAGGGCCCGGTGGGCGTGCATGCAGACCACGCTACCTAGACCTTGGGCCGAGGCCAATTACCACATTAGCCCAGGATTCTCTGCAAGCCGACGCTCAATGCGCCTCGGGACGTTGGAATGCAAATTTTTTTACACGATCGACTTTTTTTTTCTTCCCTAGCAACTTCTCCTTTAGCCTCTTTCTATCAGCTTCTCTGGCCCCTTTTAATCTGGGTCTGTGTCATGGTTTCGAGGGTACCTAGGGAGGGGAGGTCGTGCTGACCTGACAGGAACCTCAGAACCTGTGCGCTATTACCTAGGCAGGTAGCTAGGTAGGTATTGTAGGAGGTCTTCTCCGTCTCGGCCATCGCCAACAAATGGCCGTGGGGCACGGCTTCGCTCAACTCGAATCTGACCTACCCAACATCATTTCCCCTCGTCCAGCCTCCCCTCTTTCCCGTTGTGTTCTGTTGTTGCGGTATCCGCGTTGCGCCCAGAACAAATTATTACGGGGTGTATCTTGCACATGATGAATACGACATCCCACACTCTTACTCCCCTCAAATGGGACCCATCTGCTGACTCGCTCGTGTAAATGCAAGTACTCGTGACTCTTTTTTTGCGGGTTCCGGTAAGATTTCTCCTGGCCTGTCGCTACCGCTTTTTCTAGCACTAGAAAAAAGATTAATTCTTTTTTTTTTTTTTGCGCTGTGTTAGGCATTGCTGATGTCATTGCCAATCCGAAGCCGAGAGATTCCTTCCTGGGCTCGCGCTTGACTCTACCCTACCTACGTAGTATTAATAGTAGGTGAGGCAGCAAAGAACTCACGATGGGAGGCTGGATAGAGGAGAAAAGAGGTCCCGGTGCACCTCGTCTCGTCTGATCTTACCTGGTCATTCATTCCCCCACGAAACACTTGCTCTCATCTCCCGATTACCAAAGAACTCAAGGTTTGATGCCTCCTTTGACTCCGAATGCCCCCTCCGTCACTCTGCTCTCACCGGCGAACCCGTTGCCTGTCACCATCAATGAAGCTGCTGCCTCATCCCCGGTCAGGAGCCAGAGAGAAAAGGGTCAATAAGTCGCCGGTGCAGGTAGACGCATGAATTACAACCCATGCTGGCTCGGGAACGCGATCATTCTCCATAAAAACAAAGAGGGACAGAGAGAAGAGAGAAGTGAGTGAGGCTGTTGTGCGTAACCATAAAACCACCCAATCCCAGATTAGACATTTCTATCCGTAGCCCACCACACACAGTGTGCGAACACAGTCATTTCGTGTCTGAGTTAGCAGTGGCAGCCATTTGGAGTCCGGATACGATGGAAAAGGAACCTTGGAAGTGACCCGTGACGGGACACCGGGTGTGTTGCAGCCACACTATCGGGGCTGTGCGATGTGGCAGAAGTTCGGGGCGGGAGGCGCCGTCGGACAGGGCCCGGCGGTTGGCAAGCTGCCCGTCATCGAGAAGACCCGTCAAATACTAGGGGGGGAAGCTACATACCTACGAGCCTACCTATGGCCCTATTGTCAACCCAAAGCCTTTGTTCACCTTTAATACCAACCGCCCCGGGAACCTGACCAAGTGCATTATTTGGGTACCTGCCTAGGTAGATACTGACATCTTCGTTGTAGATACATACTATCTATCGATAGGTAGATATGCGAGGTGCGGAGTGCGGAGTATCTAGAAGAATCAAGTTGCAAAGTCAGTATGTACAGTAAAGATGAACAGCAAGACAAGGCAAGCGAGACAGTGAAACGAACCAGTGGAAGAGGGGTGTTCTCAGCCTTGCCTCAGCCTCAGCCTCAACCTCATAAAAAGGAAGTCAATCCAAAACCTGGTCGCAGCTCAGGAACAGTGCTCGATCTTGACATTTTAGATTTCTAGTCCAGCTGTCCTGCATATGCCGGTGATCGTTCGGCCGATGACATTGAACTTTCCTTTTTACTACCTACTATTACTAGTTCCTTGGGTGGGTATTTCCATCAGTGTAGGTAAAAGCTGGCTGGTACTTAGTGGTCAAACCATCCCATCTGCGGCCCGGTGTATGATGGAGAAACCGTTACTTGGGTTGGCCTATCAAGACGTTTCCGGACTTGGTTTTGGTCAATTCATAACTTGCAGTGCACAGGAATGGAAAGAACGCAATGCCTTCGCTGGCTCATCCCCTTTCCCTCCTGGCTTTCGCCACTCTCTTCTTCCTCTGCGGGTTTTCGCCAGACGAGGGCATCTATCCATATTGCCAAACTGGGAAGGGCCCTCTCGTGCGTCTGTCTACCCACCGAGGTACGCGACCCCTCATACTACGCTCGCAGGCTGGCCCTGCCTTGCTTTGCTTGCCTTACCGCCCTGCCCTGCCCTGCCGCCCCTCCCTAACCTCAGGTAGGTAACCTTTAGCCTCCTGGCCCCTACCTACTAGGTAGGTGGTGTAACTGTAGGCACTAGGTGGGTGGGCATGCGTGTCAGGAACGCCCTGATCGCTAGTTTCCGCACTGTACAACCCCCCCTGGCCACGATACTAGGTGCCAGGGCATTGGCGGATTGTGTGCTGGAACTGGAGCCAGCGGCACGCACACGGGAGTCGTCTCCTCAGTTCTTGGCCTCCGTTTGGTTAGGTCCAATGTCCATACCACAGGTTGTCGACGTCGACGTCGCCGCCGCACGCTACATTCGCAACTGCCGAGATTTTCTCCCATCCTTCCCCCATTTCCTTTCTATCGTTCGATTTTATTTCCGCTTCTCCTTCCCCGATTTCTCCCACGAGAGGACAAGCGAACGGTCTCGTCCTTCGCGTCCCTTGCACCACTCCGCTCCTTCCCGTTTTCTTTTCATTTATTCTCGGCTCGACGCGGCGATGTTATGGACCCTGTGCATGAAAATACTCCTCGTCTGCTCCCTCATCGCTTGGTGGCTTAAAACGCAAGACAGTCGCCTGCAGAAATTCTTCCGTTATATCGCCACTCTCGCAACAGTCTGGGTTATTGCGCCGATTTACTCCGCCATCTTCTTCGCCTGGTTCTCCCACTACACCCGCGAGACCGTGCGATACTGGAGCCTGGACGAGCTGCTTCTTCGACATGCCAGTATGTTGGTGACTCTCGCCGCAGTCATTTGGTACGTGTCGCCTGCCCCGGCCTTCTCCCGCCTTCCGCCCTGCACCAAATCAAGGTTCACGCCACTAACCTGGCCATCTTTCGCGCACCGATGTAGGCTGCTTCATCGCGCCTGGCAGACTCTCTGGAAGTCGACCGCCGACTTGATAAGTATCCTCGGAGTCGACGTTCCCGAGGCCCCCGACGTAGCCCTAGCCGGTATCCGTTCAGACGCTGCGACGCTCAACTGGACGCGCCCGTCCCACAATCGACCTGTGCAAAAGTTCCTGATACAGGTCAACGGCGTCAACGGTCAGTTCACCCCGCTTGCATCCGCGGTATCACACTGGGTTCTCTGACGAGTTTTTTGCAGTTGGCGAGTCGAGGCAGGAAGAGACCGCAATTACCGTTACCGGCCTGAGGCCTAACCATTGTTACAACATTCGCGTCATCGCCGTTGGCCCGAACAACTTCCAAGCCGGTAGCCAAGTCATTCGCCTGCGAACCTATCGACCCGATGGACGCCCCGAGCTGGGCAACTCCAGGCTGCCTGACAGCTTCCAAGACCAGGAAACCAAGACCGGGCAGTCCTCGGCAGCGGATGAGAGCAGCAGCCGCAGCCAGGTTCCCACGATCGAGGCTGCGCCCTCTCTCGAGCCTGGGACGACGGCTGTACGTGATGGACCGTCAACCACGTCTGGACAGAGACGCAACACCGTCAACCGAAGGCATTCCCCATCCATAGCCAGTCAAGAGCAGCCGTCAATCAAGGATTCACCTAGCGATCAGCCCGAACAGTCGCTGAAGGTGCTGGCCGACAAGCTCGAACGAACAATCAAGGAGATCGACGAAACGACGACGCAACATACGACCGAGGAAAACGATTACAAACAGCTCGAGGAACGGCTCAAAAAGGAGAGGGATGAGAAGAAGAAGCTGCAAAAGGACAAGGACGACGCCACGGCCCAATTGCGACAAAAGGTCAAGGCTACCTATGAGCAAATGCGGCAGGCCAGCAAGGACAAGGCCAAGAAGGAGAACCAGCTCAAGGAGAAGCAAGACAAGCTCAAAAAGCTCCGGGAAAATATCGACAAGTGGACCGCTGAGATCGAAAACATGCGCAAAACGCGCGAGGGCTATGTTGCCGAAAAGGAGAGCCTGGAGGCGGACCGCGATCTCAAAATCAGGCACTTGGACGAAGAAAACTCTGCCTTGCAGGAAGAGTACTCGCAACTCGAGGCCGAATACAAAGAGAAGAAAGAGCAGCTCAAAGAGCTCGAAGATGAGCGCAAGAAGCTTCCCGGTGGGGAGGAAGACGACACCTGGCGGGAAGACGACCGGAAGATGAAGAGGGACTTCGAAATGAAGCGAAGAGAACTCCAGAGTCAGCTCATTATGGAGAACAGAAAGTCTCAGCAGCTCGATGGTCATCTGCATGTGCTGAACGCACAAATGTATGCATCGACGCAGCAGGGTCTTCACTTTTTCAACCAGGCAAACTCTTCCGGTGTCGACTTCGAACAGGCTGCCCCTGCTGCACTTAAACGAAGAAGCCGCACCGGCAATTCGCTGTCAAACGCGCCCGTGCCGTCTCCGACTGGGCCATACTCGACCTCTGATTACGCAGGCCATTCGGGTTTCGGCACCCGCGCGTATCCTCCATACGCAGACTTGCAAGTGGGCGACAATGCCATGACGGAGCAGTTCGCTGAGGCAGACATGAGAGCTCTTACTGCAGGCGCCCCTTTGAGCCCGACCGCGACGATGCTTCTGCCCTCTGCGATATTCGATGACATTGACGACGAACCTCCTAGTCCTAGTTCTTTTGCTCGGAAAAGTCCTCTCGCAGCGGATCACGACAACGAGGCACAGTCACCGACATCCAGGTCATCTGGACAATCAAAAAGTGCTCATTCCAGCCCCCCCGGGTCATCCCACCAGCAGGCCTTCCCATCCATGGCGCTGGATCGGGGTGATCGTGCTTCATCGAAGGATGTCGCACCGTCCCCAGGCGTGCAACCACCACAACCGGGACACCGGCTGGGAGGCTTCTTCTCATCTTGGCAGCGTAACAAGGGTGCCAAGCCTTCCGAAGAGGGCGGGCCGCCCTTGGGGAGTCTGAAGCATGGCCAGAGCCAGTCCTTTCCACGCCAGACGGACGAGTCGGAGCCAACAAGACGTCGTACTAGCTTTTCGTCCTACACCCAGAATCGAAACTCGGCAGGGGCAGAGTCTCTCGAAGGGGCGAATCCACTCGTTCCTAGGAGCATGTTGTCGTCCGCTCGGCGCCTGGTGCCTTTTGCAGCGGCATTTGGGGACCGAGATCCGAGCAGCCCCCGACCTACCTCCATGGCTTCGGCAGATTTGCCGCGCCCGTCTACCGACAGCGGCTCCATCTGGAACCACCCAAGCGACAAGAGCCGCTTCTGGTCAGACCACATGTGGACTTCGCGGAATCCGTCGAGGCGACCCTCGATTCACGGGTCTCCTGCAGCGCTGAAGACGACGTTGGCGTCAGCTGAAGACGAAATCTTGGACCACGCAGCACTCAATGACCCACAAGTTTCCCCCAGCCAAGTTGGAGTTATTGGTAGCGGCCCTCCCGTCAACAAACAAACCCTGGAGTCCAAGGCCTCTTTCCTCAACCCGAATGCACCGACCTTCATTGGGGGTCTTTTTGGTTGGAAGGACAAGGAGAGCGACTCGGGAAAGGAGAAGGACAAGTCCAAGTCGAAGGACAAGTCCAAAGATAAGGTCAAGGACAAAGACGCCAAGGAGAAGGGCAAGAACAAAGATGGAAGTCTGGACTTGACTCAGGGTTATGACGCTTCCCCAACCGACTCCAGGAAGTCCCGAGATGCCTTTTCTGTTCATACGCAGACCTCTGTCTCCGAGTCTCGAGAATCCTTGACGCTTGACCGAGCCCTGTCCAGCACACTGTCTGACTCCAATTCGATCGTGCGAGACCCGGAGAACGTTGTCCGCAAGCTCTTCAGAAAGGGCAGCTCCAGCAAGTTTAGTCTCTCATCCCGTCTGAGCAAGGAATCCGGGCTCTTTAAGAAGGGACCTGGAAGCACTACCAACTCGGACAAGAACATGTCAGCAGAGCGATCAAGCTTTGGTGACGTTGATGACTACGGAGAGGAGGGATCTCTTGGCCGCAGCTACGACAGTGTTTCCGGAAGTCCGTCTCTTGGTCCCTCTAAGTCGAAGGAGACCAAGGAAAGCAGGATGACCGGCTGGAGCAGCAAGTTTTCGATGAAGAAGAAGGGCAAGGACACCAAGGATAGTCTCGAACAATCTTCCGTGCCCGAAGGCGAGCTTGAGGAGAAGAAGGACTTGTAGGTCCCAGCGTACTGTCGATAGCCAGACAGTCTTAACGATATAGTCTTAACCCAGAAAAATAGAGAAAGTACAAATTGATGGCGTTCACTCAAACTCCATTTCCTGGCCAAAACGTTGTGAAAATTCGTTTCGCTCACCCGGGCTACAAGTTTAATTCTTTAGATGGATAAACTCAAGCAAGGTCAAGCAAGCATCTGAACAAAAACATATGCAGTCTCGTAGCTATTCCTATTGGACTTCAGTTGGGAGCACCTGCTGTGGTAGGGTAGTGTCCAGGCCTGATCCTCACTAGGAAAGCGGTCAACAACTCCGAATCGGGAGCAAGGCTCAATTGGCAAGCTCCGCCCGGGAGCACGGACGCGTCCGGACCAGAGCTCGCTGGATTTACCCACCCCATTGACTACTACCTAGTAAGTATTACCTACAACAGAGGTACGAAGGCCACCACCATCGAACCACTCCAGCGCAAATCCCACTCCTCCCGGCCCCCCGAACCAGCATCGGCACCACCAGGTCGAAACGAGAAAAAAAACCTCCGAAGGCTCGACAGGACGACCGGTTCGCAAGACATTTCCCCCCCTCCGAACAAGCCGGTGTGTTCCGTCGGACGCCGGGCAGTCGCAACGACAAATCCCTATCAAAACCCTTCCCCCGGTTGCATGGCCGCGATGGCGGCTCCGAACCCGACCGGCGGCGCCGGCGAGGCCCTGCCGATGCCCTCGCGCAACCCGCTGCCCCTTTCCGCCTCCCAGGAGGCGCAGATCAGAGACATATACTACGCGCGCGTGCGGAGCGCCTGCGCGCCGGAAATCAAGGGTGAGTTCGAGTCGTCCCAGGGACCGTCCTCCTCCCATTTCTATTCCGTTCCCCTCACTCGGCGTCGCCATTGCCCGTCCCCGCGGAAGCAAACCCTTTTCTTCCGCTCCAGTCCTCTTCTTTGAAAGATCTCGTGAGGCCCGGCTTTGCTGACAGACCAAACAAAACAGCCTTCGCGGATTGCGCCCTGAACCGGACCTTCACCGTCTCCTTCGTCTGCCGCGAGCAGCTCCGCGCGATGAACGGGTGCATGAAGGCGCACGCGACGGCCGTGGAGCACGACGCGGCGCGCGAGGAGTGGTTCGCCAAGCGGCTCGAGAGGCAGAAGGAGCGGGAGCGCAAGGCCGTCAAGAAGGCCCAGCAGGAGGACTTCATACGCGAGTGGTGGGGCCTGCCGGAGAAGGACGCCGAGACGAGGAGGAAGGAGGAGGAGAAGATGCGCCAGGCCGAGAGGGTGGGCGGGTACGCCGCGCGGGATCGGAAGAGGTGGGAGGAGGAGAAGGCGGCGGCAGAAAAGAGGTGAGCAGGCCCCGGCCGGGGTTGATGAGATGGGACTATGGTGAGGGAAGCAAGGCAGCCCAAGCCCGAAACCGAAGCTATAGGTATAGTATAAAAAGCGTCGAGGGAAGGGGTCAGATGCATATGCTGGGCGTTCTGGAACAATGGCTTGGGACACCCTGCTCTACGGTGCGGATATTCGACGTGTACAAATATGTAAACACCATGTAGATTACAATTTTCAAAAGGCATGAGGCCAAAGGCCAACAGGCGGCGGTCATTTTCGTGAAAAAAGCTTGCTATGGTCTTCGAGAAGAACCAATGGCTTCAGCTTCGTAGTTGAATTCCTCGTGGGAAATGCATATCCCTCGTCTAAGCTTTTCTATATGTAGGTAGCTTCTACATCCCATTGTTTTATGGATAGTTTTGTACCATTTCAGTTGTAAGATCCCACCCCAAAAACGCCAATGTCCATTTTCAGAAACACATGTACGACTTGATCGAGGCCCACTAGGCCTTGTTCTGCAGGTACTCGGCGGGAAGCTCAGCAGACTTGTCCTTGTAGAACTTCTCGGCGCGAGCCCAAACGGGGTCGTTGCGCCAGTCCTTGAGGTTCAACAGAGTAGGAAGCAGGTCGTGGCTGAAGGCCTCGGAGGACTCGCGGGGCAGTAGACTGGGCAGGTGGTCGATGCTGATGACGCTGAGAGGGGGGTTGGAAAAGCCCTCAACAGGGACGGTAGGCTTGTCGAATGTAGTGGCGATGGTGTAGATGGGCACTTAGGCAATCGGTCAGTATGAAAGGCAATAACTTGCGGCGAACAAAACATACCAGGGTTGTGGGGGTTGGTCGTGTCAGCCGAAACATCGCAGACGACTGAGAGGTTTCTGCCGGGAGCCTGGAGAGACTCGCGGTTGACGAACTGCAGAGACTGGCTTAGCATACATGTGATAGCGGCAAGATGCTCGCTCGGAACTTACGTGTCCAACCGGCTGGTTGAGGTAGATGCAGTTCACGAAGATGTCAGACTCGACGATCTCAGTGAAGGGGCCACCCTTCTTGGTCTCGGCCATATCCCACTTGAGGACGTTCTCGGTGGGAATGCCCGCCTTGAGGCACATGTCAACGGCTCCAGAGCCGCAGCGGCCCAGAGCACCAATAACAATCACGCGGGGCAGCCTGCCAGCCTTCTCCTGGCCCTCGGCCAGGGCCTTCTTGACATCAACGATCAGAGCATCCTCGTTGGGGTAGCTCTCGACGCTGGGGAAGGGCTCGGAGGGGTGAGTGAGCTGCCAAGCCCAGTTCTCGATGGCGAGAGCGGCTCCAGAAAAGCCAGCATGGTAACCAAAGGCGGCGACTCTACGGCCATTCTCGGCCTGAAGATACTCCAAGTCCAAAAGAGTGCCGTTACCGCGGGGGTAGCGGGACAGAGCCTCAGCCCAGCCGGCCTGGCCCTTCATGGCATGCTGGAAATGAATGTGGACGCGCTCAAGAGGCCCTGAAGATCGCGTTAGTATTGTAACTGGAGTTGATTGTCACTGCGAGTGACTCACAGGTGCCCTCCTCAATCTCCTTGAGACCGAGGATAATGTGGTCCTTGGGGGTCTCCTTCCAGGACTCCTCGGGAACAAGAGTGCACCCGACACGCTCAAACTCTTCATCATCAAAAATTCTGTCCGGGCTGCGCTCGACGTTGACGACATATCCGGCATCGAGCAGAGCCTTTGCGGTGGTCGGCGTCAGAGCAGACCTGTGCTCCAAGGCCTTGTGCTTCTCTGAGCGGAGGTGGATGACGGTTCCAGACATGATTGCGTATTGAGGCTTTTGGGACTGTTTGAAAGTCAAGATGAAGGTGTTTGAGGATGTACGTGGGTCAATTGGATGTGTGACTCTTTTAAATGAAGAGTCAAGATGTTGGAGGTACGTGGGGCAATTGGATGTGTGACTCTTGGAAAAAAGACATCCCACCTTCAGAGACTGTCATCGGGGGTCACACCGCCTATCGGAGCGCGGGGTATGTACCTACAGTGCAAGCAACCTAGGTACGGATAATAAGGTAGGGGTGACATGGGATGGCAGTCAAAACCCTCCCCCTTACTTTTTTTTTCTTCCCTTTCCAATTGGCTTTTTCCCTCCAACGTCTCTCAGAACAATTTACCTGAGCCAATCAGCTTCCAATTGGCATCATGCAGGTACCGAGCCTCGAGCAATAGCCATTCTCGGTCGCCTTCGATAATAGCAACCGGTCTTGGACCGAAACAACCCTTTAGCCTCCGGCCTCCCCGCCATAGCTCAAACGTCCGGGCCGATATCGCTCAACCGTTTCATGTCACCCATGACGTGATTATCTTTTTCGTGGACACTCGTTATCGGGCCCTGAAAGCAACAGGAATTATCATTACAAACGGGCCTTCGCCTTTTGGACGCCCAGCAGCTCAACGACCCCTTCAGCTACACCCCATGACATTTCATAGCCTCGGCCACCAAGGCCATACGCATGGATGATGGTTCGACCGTCACCAGCACCCTCCTTCTCAAGCCTCATGCCGCCTTTACGAGTCGGGCGGCGACCGACAATGTCCTTCAGTACCCGATATTCGCCGCTCTCTCCTAAAATCGGAGGATAAGTGGCGGCGAAGTCCTTCAACAGCTTCTCCCGCACCTCTAGCGACGGCTCAGCATCCCAATTATCGGGCTCCTTGGTGCCGCCGACGATTGTGCCTCCATCGAAATTTCTCGGCACGCAAAACGTCCATGATCCATCGGCATTCTGCCGCGTCACTGTGGCCGGGCTCAGGTTGGCCACGGCACATGTTTGTCCTGCAGTCCATCTTAGCAACGGCAAGCTGCTACCTCCTCAGGGAATTTACGAACCTCTGGTGATGAACGAGTTCTTATCGCCAAACCCAAAGCCGGAGCAGTTGATTACCGTTCGCACTTCGGATAGCTCCTTAATCGCGAAGATTTCAAGCGGATCGCTGATCTCTTTGCGGTAGACCTTGCCGCCGTTCCACGAAAACTTGCGCAGAAGGAACGAACAGTAGATCATGGGATTTACACACCAGGTCCGGTACTGACAACCCCATGTTACTTTTTCATCTGGGAACTCGCTCGGACTGAGAAACTGAAAGTCGACTATGCCGAGGCTTTTGGCTTTTTCTTCCGTAAAGGTCCGATACTGTTCGGGGGGGTCCTCGAGGTATTCGATTCCGGGCATGAACGTGATACCGGCTTCTGGGTTGCTCTTGGAAAGCAGTTCCATGTGCCGATACGTCTTCAACGCCATGTTATGATCGCGTTCTTCCTGCTTATTAGCCGGTAGCACCCATCTGTTGTGTGCTCCACCCCATTGCGAGGTGTAGTTGATCGAGGCTTTGACGTCTATAGCCTCAAAAGGACTTGGAAAGTCCCTAGCAACTATGGTCACCCGATGACCATCTTGTTGCAGCCTCACGGCGGTGCTCAATCCGATGACCCCCGCACTGCTCTTATCTTAGCTGGTGCTGGATTGGTCTATGAAAGCATGAACACTTACCCAATGACTACGATTTGTGACATATTTTGAACTTTTTGCAATGGCAGTTTGGTCGACTCACACGACACACACGGCCGAATCACAGTTCGAGAAAGGGACGCGGCTCTCTATATATGCAAGTGGCCCGACTATTCCTGAATACAAGGTACCTACTTATAGCGATTCTCTTCGGCGGGCTTTCGTTCCACCTTTCCCCTGGCGTCGCCGACGATCGGAGTGGAGGGCCCACTGAACCCTGAAGCGTGGCCGGCATCTCCATCGTTCAGCCGAGTCTGGGGAACCTGACCGGGACGCCGACCGAAGCCGGTCTGTTGTCCCGCTCACCACTCGGGATCCGTAGAACATGCCGGCACTTGGCAGCCGTTGTCTTCAGTTCAGGGCTTTGGTATTCTCTGCATATGCAGTTGCAACAGACTTGATGGTCTTGTCCCTCAAAATGGGTCTTGTCTCTCACAAGAAACAACAACGAATCACACAGATAGGCTCATAAGTAGAAGCCTTCTTTCCTGGGGCCGCCTACTACTACTGATCTTTTGGGAGACATTATGGCCCGACTTTGCTTTTTTCGAAGCCACCTGGAACAACGGACTTGTGTTTCGATCCTCCTTCGCGTGATGGTTCCACTTGCAGCACATGGCCGGCGCGACCGGGGCACACGGGCATTCCTACCAATTGCTTGCTGTCCAGCGTGACATTTGCTCCCGCGTTGCATACTCTCATCGGCCCAAAGAGCTGCAGGGTCGGCATCTCACCAGCCAAGGCGGTCAGAGTCAAACGAGTTGCACCAATCTTGGGAGGTTTGACCAATGGCAAGAGTCTCGCGATCATCCAGCCCCGCGCGCCTGTCTCTAGACACCCTGGTCTCGGCGGCTAAGACGCAGTGTGACGGCCGGACTGATTGGCCCAGCACCCATTTCCCAATCTATTTTCGTCCTGCACCTCGACCTCCCTCATCCCCTGGTCCCCTCCATCTTCTTGAACTTCACCACTCACCGCGACCTGTCAGACAAGCAAGCGCTTACCACGCGTGCCATGAGTGATGGACCGCTCGACGCGGGCTTTAGTGCCCTCGCTTTCATGCCAGGAGAGTATATACTCTCGTGGTTTCGTGGGCAATCGTATGTTTAAGTGCCTCTTGCTCTCTCCCGTCTAGTATTCTCGACGATTTCTGTGCAATAATAAACAAAGTCTTGTTTATTGTTGAGTACCAGTGTGCTGGGATCATGCATCGGTAGCAGTTGGTCTACCTGTTCTTCATTCCGTTGTGGCATCCCCTTTACTCTCTACCTCGTGAAGGAGCCCGCATCGTATTAATCCAAGGGGACCACCAACATTCGATTCGACCTATACCGTACGCAGCACTGCCCGTCATGTCGGCTCAGCCACCCTCAGGAGGGTACTCGCTCTTCCCAAATCCCAACGCCGTGCCGCCAACAATACGACGACCTGCTTCCCGCACTCGAACATCGGAATCCCGCGAGCGCTCCCGGACCAGGGCTGTCTCCCCCGAGACGATCCATCCCGTCAACTCGGTATCTCCACCCCGGAATGGCCGACAGACGCCGCAGCAAAGAATGCAGTCGCCTGTCGAGCGCACGCAAACGCCGCAGGAAAGTCGAAGGCCTCCACCTGGCGAGCAGCAACCATCACCAGGCAATCGCGAACTGCCTGCACTACCTGCGGGTGCTGAAAGCCCCGTTCAACGACCACCTCCCGTTGCCGACGTACCACTACGCTCAGACACAGCCTTCTCTCAGGCTCAGACGCTGGCGCGGGGCAACAGCACTCGCTCTCGTAGCTCAATAGCAAAGCTCCCTCTGCGAGACGAAGCATCATCGTCCTCACAGGAACCTCCTAATATCCGGTCCATCTTCCCTCAGTATAACCCAGAGGTGCCGCTCAATCAACAGCAGTACTTCCCCACCCAAACCAGTCCGACTCACATCCCAAGAGCCGTGATCAACCGAACGACATGGTATCCGGAACCGGAAGAAGAAGGCCGCGAGCCGCAGCAGAGAAGCCCCGTGAGAAGCCCGCTGAGCGGTGGTTCGGCGCAGAGGTGGCCCAGGAGGAGGATCGAGCCCCCGATCATTCCTAGCGTCTCGACGAACGAGCAGATGAAGAGCATGTGGAAGGTTTGCAACGGCTGGAAAGCGTCATCTTCCGAGGGCAGGGTGTACTGCATGAAGCTGTCGCAGGAGAAGGATGCTCCGGTCTATATGTTGTCATCGACCTCGCAGCCATTCTACAACCTCAGACTCGATCCCACGTCGGCCTCTGCCTACGTGACGCTCGGTCGCCATGACCCGAACAAGGTGTACAAGGCTTCAAGCCCGACAACCAGCTCTTCTGCAGGTAGCATCCTCAGCAGTGTAGTCGGCCATAAAGACGGTGGCAAGGCAGCCGACGGCAAGCACTGGCAGGAGGTCCTCACGACCACTTTGGAGGAGGAATCACGGAAACACCCTCCCAACGATGGCCTCGTCGCTCTCCTCTACCCCCAGGCCGCTGCGAAGATGGCTTTGGACAGGCCAGACGACATGACTGCCATCACCACCGCGGAGACGGAGTGCGCCCGTCTGGTCTGGGACGACGACTCGAGCTCGCACTTCCTCGTCCATCCGGCACTTGCCACGCCATTCTGCGTCACCATCGAGCGCTCACCCGCCTGGAGCCGGGTCGAGTACACGCTCGAGCACCATGAGTCGCCGCAACACCTGGCCAAGTTGACGCGCGACGGCACGGGCGGCGGCTGGCTCGAGGTCGACACGGCCATCGCCTCCAAGATCGACAGTTTCTTCATCGTCGACGTCGCCGTCACGGCGCTGCTGCTCGTTGCGGTGAGCGACGAGAAGAACGCCAAGGTAGAGACTTTCGAGCCTCCTCCCGCGCCGCGCGAGCCTGCGGGCAGCGAACGCCGGCTCAGCAAGCGAGAGGAGAAGAAGCGGGCCGCCGCCGCGCGGAGGGGCAAAATGGAGGAGTTCGAGATCGACGTCGAGAGCCAGGACAGCAGCTTCGCGAAGCTGGAGCAGGTCGGCAAGGAGACCCGCGACAGGCTGCCGTGGCCGCTGAGGGCACTCCTGAAAGTCCTTTCTGGGCTGTTCAAGTGCTTTGTGTGGATACTGACGCTGGGCTTCAAGGCGCTTGCGGCCATTGTCAAGGGCTTGGCGAGGTGCGTGGGCGTCAAATCGAAGTGATGATGACGGAAACAAACGGCAGCTGGCATTGGCTGTGACGGAATATGATACCACTTGCTTGACACGTTTCTCTTTTCCAGTATTTCCTTGGGCCGTATATGGTGTTGGGAATAATCGGGCTTCCTTTATGAGACCTTGTCCACCATGAGGACAGGAGCGACGAGCCTTTTTTTCTTCTTCTTTCTCTTGTACATTTAGATCTATACGCCGGGCCTGGGTATCGCATGACGAATTTTCTGGGCGTGGTCTTTCGTAAAAGCCCAGTTATTAGGATGAATGAGGAACATGAAAAACAGACCGCAAACTTTTGTTCGCCAACCAACAGTAATTTCGAAACAAAGTGACCCATGAGCTACCTCTTCCGCGTGCGGACCATGATCTTCTTTCCCCTCCTTGTCGTGCCGCCTGATGTCGCCGTCTTGGCCATCTTCGCCCGTTGGATCTCGAGGGCATCCTCGGTTCTGGCGAGAATCTTGAGTTTCTTTTT
Organism: Colletotrichum brevisporum; assembly: GCA_030770045.1. Taxonomy (NCBI): domain Eukaryota; kingdom Fungi; phylum Ascomycota; class Sordariomycetes; order Glomerellales; family Glomerellaceae; genus Colletotrichum; species Colletotrichum brevisporum. The sequence goes on from JAUGSI010000002.1 coordinate 2,165,335, forward strand.
CGCATTCTGAAGCTGGATCCGGAGTCTGCCGAGGGCCTTCTCCTTATCGTTCTGCGTGGTCTCCTTGGCGTCGTCCTCATTATCGCTGAAGCCCCCGAACTCATCATTGCCTTCGTCATCCTCGTCTTCGTCCATCGCCTCCTTCTGGACAGCCTCGGCTCTTTCCTCGGTTCCGTCCAGAAAAACAATTTTCCTCGGCCTCACGGGTTTCGCGTCCTCGTCATCGCTGTCGTCGTTGTCGTCGGTCGTGGCGTTAACGCCGCCGATGAGCACGATCTGCTCCTCCAGGCGCTTCACCTCCTTGGAGATGACGTTGCGCATCGTCCGGATGTAGCCGACGTCCTGGGTCTTGAGAAGGCGTACGGCGTCGACATCCAACGCCTTGTTTCCGCGGTCGCCCGCGACGGTGCCGGACCAGCCTTTGCCGTTCTTGAGGCGCGAGCCGGGGCCCGAGCGGCTGAGCATGCCGAAGTAGAACTCATCCTCGTTGCGCTCTGCGGCCTTTTGGCGCAGGTTCTTGAGCTGGGCCTGCTTCTTGTTGTAGTCTTTCGCGCGAAGGGAGTAGTCCTGCGAGTGGGGAGGAACACGGTCAGTATTGGTCTCGGTAGGAACGAGGAGGGCGGATGGCGAACCTTGTGCTTTTCGAGGAGGCCAAACCGCTGGCGCTCGAGAGGCTGAGCACGCTCCCTGTGGGAGCGCCTCTGTACGGCGTTGCGGAGGGAAGACATTTCTAATGGGACTTGAGAGGCGCGCAGGTGAGGACTACACGATCTAGTAGTCTCAGCGGTGATAGAGGACGAGAGCAAAGCCGAGATGCTTGGTGGATGGGTGGGATGCGGCAGAAATTTAAAAAATTTAGGCGGTCAACATAAACCGCAGCCAGAAGTGGCAGGGGGTCCAGCAGCCCAGCTCGGCTGGGCGGGGCTCTCGGCAATCTCTCCCCCCATCATCCATGTACCCCACCCACCGACTGCACCAGTGTTCAAGCATCCGCCGTTGCCCGTTGACGAATGCTTCGTTCGCATCAGCCACCCACCAGCTAGCTGCCACCTCGGCCAACTTCAACCGAGTATCCGTACGCCACCCTTGAAACATGTCAGGTACCATGAAACAACTGCCCTTTTGAGATTTGAGCCATCAGCCCGGTCAAGCCGCTTTCCAGAAGACGACTCATGACAACTCTGAGTGCTGTCATGGCTAGATAGATGGAATGGCATCCGTCTATCAGGCCTGGCGAGCCACTGAGCGACTCGTTGTTGACCAGGATGTGTTCTCCACGTTCGAAAGTCTCGTCACTGCGCCTGATGTTGCACCCGCAACCGCACGCATCTTTCGCGATGAATTGGTTACGATTGTTCTGGCGTAACGTTGAGTTCAATGGCGAATAGTTCCGATCTCAGGCTGAGCGTCATCCAAGCCACTGCAGGAGCCCCAATCACAAGGACCCTTCAAATCAAAACCCCGTCTTGTCCGTCCGGGTGCTCTCCCAAGCACAGACAGCACATGGTCAGCGCCAGCGAACCATGGGTCTCCCTTCGTGTTTCACGGGGGACACACACCAGAGCAGCAGACCTTCGAGACGTCAAACGCCGCAAATGGCTGAATATGTAAACCACGGGCTTCGCGGTTGGGTGTCCGATGACGAGTGACGAGCGTCCTTACAAAACCGACGTGAGCGCCTGTTCCCCGTCCTGTCATTTCACCGAGCCTCGTGTGCTTTGTTTCGTTTCTACAAGGACAGCTCCCTCTGGATCGGTTCGAAATGGTTGCAAAATTCAAATTGCGAGCTTACTCGCCGCCGACATATCGGGTGCTCGCTCTGCTCGTCATATTCGTTGTTCTTAGTTTGTTATTTCTTAAAGACGATTCCGTGCAGCCTACAATACTACGAGAGATTGTATACAGCAAGAGCAGCTATGACTGGTCTACACACCCTCAGAAACATCCGGTCCCGGACGCCGAAATGGCGCGGCTTCCAGCAGACGAACCCCTGGAACTGCCCAGAATCCAGTTTCCATTTGCAGGAGACAGATCGGACAGTCTGAAAAGGGACCTTGGACTCATGAGCTCTCGGCGCCATGAAGTGCGGAATGCCTTCAAGAAGAGCTGGCAGTCGTATACTCGGCACGCCTGGGGGTATGATGAGCTTCAGCCGCTATCTTTGCGGGGGAGGAATCGGTATAACGGCTGGGGCGCTACGCTGGTTGACTCTCTCGACACGTTGTGGCTGATGGGTATGTACGATGACTTTAACAAGGCTGTCCAGTATGTCAGCACGATCGACTGGAACAACTCGACTGAGCCGAGATGCAACATTTTTGAGACCAACATCAGATACCTTGGGGGTCTCCTATCTGCATATGACCTTAGCAACGAGGAGGTCCTCCTCAAGAAGGCACTCGAGCTCGCAAACATGCTATACGCCGCATTCGATACCCCTAATCGATTTCCCCCTTTCACATTCAACTTTGATGAACTCAGGGCGGGCAAGGTGCTGCCAGACCCTTACCAGAGCGCTGCCTCCATCGGCAGTCTTTCACTGGAGTTCACGCGGCTTGCTCAGATTACGGGGGAGTATAAGTTTTATGATGCTATCGAACGCATCAAAACAACTTTCGATCAGATGCAAGAGGATACGCTGCTCCCGGGGTTGTGGCCTAATTTCATCAACGTTCGCGACGATTTCCAGACGACCAACAACGTCTTCCGCTTAGGCGGCGACGGAGACTCCCTCTACGAATACTTGCCCAAGATGCATGTGCTGCTCGGAGGTCTCGACGCGGCTTATGAGAAGATGTACGCGGGCGCGGCGAAGGCGGCGAAGGCGCACTTGCTGTACCGGCCGATGACTCCGGCGAAGGACGATATCCTCTTGCTAGGCACCGCCATCGTCAACGAGAAGCTGAGGAAGATCGACCAGATCGCGGAGCTGGAGCACTTGTCATGCTTCGCTGGTGGCATGTTCGCCATGGCCGGCAAGCTCTTCGAGAGTCCCGACGACGTCGAAGTCGGCGACAAGCTAACGCGGGGTTGCGCATGGGCATACAGGTCCTTCAAGAGCGGGCTCATGCCGGAGAAGTCACAGATCGTCAAGTGTGATACAGTCGACGGATGCGAATGGGACGAGCAAAAGTGGGTGGCCCAGAGCAGTCGTCATGCTCCCAGGGGGTTCTGGCGAATCGACAATGCGAGATACAACCTGCGACCCGAGGCTATTGAGAGCCTCTTCATCCTCTACAGGATCACTGCAAAGGAGGATCTTCTGGACATGGCGTGGGATATGTTCCTGGCAGTCCAAAAGGCGACCTCGACAGATGATGCACATGCTGTGGTCGTCGACGTCACGTACCCCCAATCCAGGCAGGAGGACAGCATGGAGAGCTTCTTCTTCGCCGAGACATTGAAGTACTTCTATCTGATCTTCTCGGACCCGGAACTGATCAACTTGGACGAGTGGGTGTTCAACACAGAAGCGCATCCTCTCAAAAGGCCAACAGCATCCGTAAGAGAGACTTGAAGCAATTATTTACGCCACGACTTTATTCAACGCTCGCTAATGCTAATACCATACGCCAATCGGCAAGGGCAACGAAGACAAGGCAAAGACCGCCCCATATCCGCTGTCACTTCGCGCCCCCCCAACCACGATACGGATTATCGAGGCCTTTTGATGCCGGAGCTGCCAACTACGGGGTACTCCGCCGTTCAGGAACCCCGGTGTTGCCCGAAGATCTCCAGACTATCGTTCAGAGGGTATCCCGGCCACCGAACCGAAGCAGTGCATGAGATTGCATTGAACACGAGCGGTCTCCGTACAACTTACTGTCACTCACGGTTCTGCCTCACTCTCCATTCCATTGTCGAGGCAGCTATCACGGCGTCAGTCACTCACCTCCCGGCTTATCACGCCTGACTGGGCTGAGTTTTGGCGTCAAGTTTTATGATTTAGAAACTGCAGGGCGGCGTCCCTTGATTCGGTGGGCATGGTCACACGGGAAGATGGGAGAGAATAAGATGGCGTTTCGGGCTTTTCTCTCGTATGGGTCGCCGTGTACTGTTTTGCGGCACCAAATCTTCTGTCTAAGGATATTGGAAATGAAAAACATGCTCAGTTTCCGTCTGTCGTTCGTCTTGTGCCGTTCGGAGTCGTTCATGAGGAATCGCGATGACCACTGACCCATGCTGCACCAGCTGACAAGGGGGAGGTGTACGGCATTGTAGAAAAAACATCAATATTTACCAACGGGACCAAGAATCTGCACATGGCCTCCTCACTTCGCCTGGCAAGCAGCGCACCGTATCCGTCTAGCAATCATGTAATTCATTGGGTATTCTAGTGTGGGAATCTAGCAGCGAGCGCAGCGGGTGGGAGGCAAAGTTCGTGGCCGTTTTCACGCCATGCCTCGGCTGTCTGTCGGCCTGGTTGTCATGCGACGAGGCGTCTTCTCGTTTCGACTCGTTCACTCGTCGTCATCTTCCTCTGCGACCTCGTCTTCGTCCTGCTTGAAAACCGCCTTCTCGGCCAGCGCTAAGGTTTGTCTCACGGGCAGGCCAACCACGTTGTCAAAGTTGCCCTCGATCTTCTCGACGAGTACCAGACCCCCGATCCCTTGAATGCCGTAGCCTCCGGCCTTGTCCGCACCCTCTCTCGTCTTCACGTACGCATCGATGACGTCGTCCGGGAGTCCGTCGTGCTCCTGGCAGAAGTACACCTTGGTCTCCTCCGTGTGGGTGGCGATCTCGTAGCCCGGCGAGCGGGCGTCCTCGCGGGGCGCCAGCACGCAGACGGACGTCAGCACGCGATGCATTCGCGTGTCGCGCAGGTGGCGGAGCATCTTGATGTGCTCGGCTTCGCTGCGGGGCTTCTCGAGCACCCGGCCGTCGCGGGTGACGATGACGGTGTCGGCGGAGATGACGACGTCGGGGTCCGGGATGGAGGCCAGGTGCGTCTTCAGGGCCGTCTCGTACACGTCGAGGCACTTTTGCCGGGCAGTGGCGGCGACGTACTCGTAGGGGCCGTAGGCTGTCTTGTCGAGGTCCTCGGGTTTCGTCGAGGGTGTGATTTCGAGGTTCGTGAGGCCGACCTGGGCCAGCAGCTGGCGCCGGCGTGGGGAGGCCGATGCGAGGATCACGCGCTTGGACTTGAGGTAGGAGATGATCGGGAGGTTGAGGGGCAATGGTGCCCGTGGGCCGGGGCCGGGTCCGGGTCCGCCGGCTGATGGTGGTGGCCGGGCGGCGGCGGCGGCGGCGGGAAGGCCATGTTCGGTGGTGACCTTGGAGTAATCCGGTGGGGGGTCGACGAGATTCTTCAGATCGGCCGACATTGTTTCTTTTCTTTCTCCCGAAAGGAATGCCCTTGTGTATATTTTGAATGGTTCAAGTTACAAGTGAAAACGGAAGATTGTAATGGGGAGAACCAACCGTCTCTGGGCCAATTCGAATGGGAAAGGGGCTGTTAATCGGAAAGAGAGGGCGTTTGTCGGAATTGTGGGGTGGGACTTTTTTCTTGGATGAGGCAAGCAGTGTGGCATTCGTCACTGCCGTCTGTGCTTTTGACGTGCCAACCCCGCTAAATCCACATTTCCTTCTTATCTTATCTGCCCACCATGGCAGGCGCCCAGGTGCCGCTGCTAGCCCTGTGGACGGAAGGAAAGGTGCTGCAGGAACGTTGCAGGGGGATAATGCGGAGGGTGATCTAGCAGGGTGCCGCCGTAGCTGCCAAACGCATGTGATCGCTCGAAACACCACCGCTACTGCACTGCTTCCCCGGGTGAAGTCAACACGGCGACGTCGCCCATGAACTGATACGATTTCTCCGTGCTTTCCTTTCTTCTTTCTCTGGTTTCGCGAAGCAAGAATGTCCTCTCCCAACAAATCCAACTCTCCGTCGGCTCCTACCGAAGCCGACCAGCCCGAAGAGAAGCCGCGCCTGACCGAAGCCGAGAAGAAGCAGAACCACATCGCCTCGGGTAGGTGTTCCGACGACGTCCTCTTGCCACCAAGATCTCGGCATCGCGATGCAGGCGCATGCCGCAGAATATTCGGAGTACGGCCAGGCGCGCTGTGCATGTATCTGACCACGTCCGAACAGAACAGAAACGTCGTCAGGCCATCCGCGAAGGCTTCGATCGTCTGACGGAACTGGTACCGGGCCTCGAGGGGCAGGGACGCTCAGAGGGCCTGGTGCTCAAGAAGACTGTGGAGTTCATGCGCGAGCAACTTGCGGAGCGGCGGGTCATGATAGAGCGAATCGAGAGCACCGGTACGGAGGTCGACGAGAAGTTCAAGCGGTAAGTGAGTACTACCTTCAACATAGTCGTCACATTTGCAACCCGCCCTCCGGACTGACCACAGAGCTTCTCGACAGGGCGATATTCCACCAGACCAGCGGAGCCACGAGGGTTCTATGACTGGGCGGAACGACTATGCTTCGTGGTCTTGACTTCCTCAGATGTCGTTAGGGATCAGGGTAAATGCGAGTGACGTGAAAGAGACGCGACTCCTCTGATGAGGAGCTTGAAGCGGAGGGACTAATGACCTGGGCGTTTATCGTTGGATTGGTTTTATTCGCATGGTGGCCGTTACTCCCATCAAATGGCCAGCGTCGTTATTTGAGTTCTAATGTACAATGTATCTATGTATGAAGATTACATGCGGTGGCGCTCACTGATACGTCGCTACCATCTCTTTCATCTTCTCCAGAAGATTCCCCGGGGTCATATCGTTGCGTCCCTTGTTCGCCGTCTGCTTGTCCTTTGCGGCTGACCTCTCTGCCACGTCTACAGTGACATTGCCGTTACCGACGTTCTGCTTGCCAATCACGGCGATGACTCCATACTGCTTCTCCCTCGCCTCCGCCAGCTTCTTCGCCAGCGGACGCGGGCTGGCATCGATGTCGACTGCAAAGCCCGTCGGCCTCGGCTGCCTGGTGCGATCGTGGCTATGGCCAGTCAAGATGTCCTTAACCTCTGACGCCCACTGAACCACCGGCTCCGTGTCGTTGAGAGTCAGAATTGCGGCCTGGCGAGGGTTGAGCCAAAACGGCCACTTGCCCTTGTACTCCTCGATCAGGAGCGCCATGAGGCGCTCGACCGAACCCAGAATGGCGCGGTGGATGAGGACCGGCGTCACGGGACCGTAATTCTCCAATTCCGTTGCATCGATCTCCTCTGGTGGCACTCCTTGCGCCTCGAGTTTTGGTGCGGGTGCCTGGTACTCGAGGTTGAACCTCTGAGGAAGCTGGAAATCAAGCTGGATCGTGCCAGCCTGGAGGGATTTGCCATGGGAGTCGTGGATCATGACATCAATCTTCGGCCCGTAGAAGGCGCCATCTCCCTCCTTAATTGTGTACTTCAGCCCGGCCTGCTCCAGAGCCCCGCGCAGCTGCGACTCTGCGCGCTCCCATTCAGCATCGGTCCCGATGTAGTGGTCTGCAGGTCTCGTGGACAGTGCGAAGTCGAAATAATCCAGCCCCAGCGCGCCGTAGACCGTCTTCATGAAGTCCAGCGTCTTGAACACCTCCTCCCTGATCTGTATTGGCCTGCAGAATATGTGGCCATCGTCCTGGTGGAAGCGTCGCACACGCGTCAGGCCGCTGAGGGCACCGGAAATCTCGTTACGGTGGAGGGGGCTGAAGTCGGCATAACGGATGGGAAGGTCGCGGTAGCTGCGATTCTTCGAGGCGAAGATGAGGCAGTGGCCCGGGCAGTTCATGGGCTTGAGGCCGTAGTCGTCATCCTCGCCCTCCGCCAGTCGACGCTCGGCCCCCTCGCCTTCCTGGGGTGCTTCTCTGTCACCGCAGCAGCTAGTAGCAGCAGCCTCCGGCGCACGCGCGCGACTCGTCACGGTATACATATCATCGGCATAATTTTGCAGATGACCCGACACTTCCCAAAGGGACTTCTTGTAGATGTTTGGTGTGATGACCTCGTCGAAGCCGTAGTGGACATACTGCCGGCGCAGAAAGTCTACCAGACGGTTGAACACTCGCGTGCCGTTCGGGAGGAAGATCGGCGAGCCCGGGCTGTAGAGGGAGGTTGTGAAGAGCTCCTGCTGGACACCCAGCTTTCGGTGGTCGGGAAGGTCATCGTCGGGAGTGGCAGCCGGCGCGGCTGGTTTCTTATCTGAGTACCATCTTCTCGGTATCGATTGGGGTCTCAGTTGTGAGTACCGCAAGCTTGGAAGCACTCGGAAGGCCGGCCGAACAGCCCGCGCGGGAAGCATGGCGAAAATTATCGCCAATTGAGCGTCATGTCATTGACAGAAAGATTGGCAGGGCGGGTTCGAATTTCTGTTGCAAGGGTCTTGAAAGCTTTCTCACGAAAGAGACCTAGCGCTTTCCACTCACAGGGCACCACTGGGGTCTCGGTACGTACTCCACACACAGACCAGTGACCAGCACTCTTATCTTATCAATCGTGGCACAGAGTGGGGTCATGATTTGGGGTCAAGACTGGTGGAATTCCGTCCGACCTGATGAGATTAGTAGAAGCCTCGAATCCTTCAATACATCCTCGTTTTGGACTTTGGGCACCTGAAGAAGATCCCATTGAGCGTCCCCGGCTCATGTGCTTCTATATTAAATGGATACTTGAAGAACAATCAATCCACGAGAGCTTCCCATGAAGACTTGAAGCTGTAGCTCAACCTCTGGATGTTGCATCGGAGACATCAGGCGCGACAAGTCATCGTCATAGTATCTTAATGTTTGCTGTGTTATCCGCGATGAGGTCCCAGCTGAAATCACATCTTGACTTATTTGGAGAGCCGTTCTACAGAACTCGGGGGAGTTAGGGGACTTTGGCAGCACAAGCCGCCACGAACTCCGTGGTGTGCGGGGAGTTAGGAGATCGAACGCCGTGACATCCACCCACCTACCGCACAGATGTCGGTGATGCGGAAAGACGTTCTGGAAGACTGGAGTTTACGATCCGGCTCCCGAGTTAGCGCCATTCATAGTTTAACGTCAGTTTCAACAACCTTCGTCGTCCGAGCACGTGTCCGGCTGGGACAACCAACAATCACTATCCAGTGCCACCGACAGCGACGTACGGCCGAGAACTTGAGTGCCAAGTCGATTTCCGCTGTAAATCACTTCGAGTTTTGGAACTGCCGGCGTGGACCCAAGACACTGCTTCAATAGTGAGACCGCTTTCCCTCCGTGATTGGTGAAAATTGGCGTGTGGACCAATATAAGCCAGAGATGCATGACCATGCATTTGACCACAACGACTTTCCTTGGCGGGATTTCGAATGCTCCGAGTGACTACACGCGTACAACAACAAGAGAAACGTGCTCCAGGCGACATGATCGTAAGGGACAAAAATAGCAAATGCACAGCTGAGGGCGACCTGGATATCGTGTCAAGGCTTGGGACGAGGATTTGTTTGAATGCTAACTTCTAAGCTCAGTTCCGGTAGGTGATCGTCTTCGTTCTCACCCACTCGTCGAGGCCCACTGAGTTGAATCTACCAAATCCACTGGACTTGACACCGCCATGGGGCAGACCGCTCTCGTCGTGAACGGTCATGTTGTTGATGTGGACAGCTCCAGACTCGATCTCCTTGGCAAAGCGAAGACCTCTCCTCAGATCCTCCGTGAAAACAGCTGAAGTAAGACCGTACTCCGTGTCGTTTGCGATCCTGAGTGCATCCTCCTCCGTCTCGACCTCGAACAAGGATACGGTGGGCCCGAACGATTCGGTCTTGTAGATGTCCATGTCTGTGCTGATATTTTTGATGATGATCGGCCGCATCCTCGTCTTGGAAGCCTCCTCGGCATCGATGTTGCCGGTAACGACAGCGGCACCCTTGCTCACGGCGTCTTTCAGCAGTTTCTTGTTCTTGTCCACGGCGACTTGGTTGATAAGAACCGGAGAATCGGACTTGGATGGGAAGATCTTGTCGACGGCGGCAGAGAACTTTGCTTCGAACTGCTCTTTGACGTTCTTGTGGACGATTATTCGTTCAGTGCTCATGCAAATCTGGCCGCCGTGGAGGAAAGCGCCGACAGCGCATTGCTGAGCAGCCAGGTCGAGGTCGGCATCCTCCCAAACAATCGCCGGCGCCTTGCCTCCGAGCTCAAGCAACACAGGCTTGAGATGTTCGCCTGCTTGCTTAGCAATGATCCTGCCGACGTTGGTACTGCCCGTGAAGTTGATCTTTTTGACCTCCGGGTGTGCGATGAGCGACGTCGTAATGGCTGCAGCGTTGACGGGTTCGTGAACGATTACGTTCAACACGCCCTTGGGCAGGCCGGCCTCGTGAAAACAGGACGCCAGCTCGTAGAGAACCCGCGGAGAAAACTCCGAGGCCTTGAGAATCGCCGTGTTGCCAGCCGCGATGGGAAATGCGATTGACCTTGCTCCGAGGATGTACGGGGCGTTCCTGGTCTCACGTCAGTGTCCGTGTCGATTTGGCTCTGGACCACACAACTTACCAAGGCGCAATGGCGAGCACAACACCGTATGGCTCCTTCAGGACCATGGCACTAACATCTGGATCTCTTGTCGCGGGAACTGACCCCTCGATCGTGACGAGACGTCCACCGACGTCCTTGATGCATCCGATGCCCAGATCGAGTATAAAGTCAGACCAACCCGCGGCGGCACCTGTCTCCTCGGACATGATTCGGGACAACTCCTCTTTCCGGCTCTCCATAACGGCAGCAGTCTTGAGGAAGATCTCTCTACGCTCGATGGGGGTGGTCTTGCGCCACGTCTTGAAGGCCTCCGCGGCCGCTTCCACTGCGGCGATCGCATCTTTTTCGGTGGCACTGCCGCACTTGTGTACAACCTCACCAGAAGCCGGGGAGACGACATCGAAGGTCTTCTCAGGATACACCTTCTCTCCGTTAATTAGGAAGGGCACGGTGAAGCTTCCTTTAGCTGCGGTGCCATTGGATTGTGTGTTCGTCATGGCTGAACCTTATTTGGCGGGCAGACAACGGAAATGATCGGCGGAAGTTGAGTGGGCTTTCAGAAGCAGACTTTGACAGGCAGATGAAGTCCGTTCAGCAGGATGGGCGTGGAATTCGGCCTGATACTTATAGACAGTCGCTGGCAATCGATGTGGAAGGCATTGGTGGTTCTAGACCCTTGCCTTTTCAACATGCCGAAGTTCTACGCCATGTTCTTAGTGCACGAAACCCCGCACTCGGAAAGTGGGTGTGGAGAGAGAGTGCGAAAGTGCCATTGCCTCTGCCAAAGCTGCCTAGCTGCCTCTCAATCCTTCAATGGTAATCTTGGTCAGTTCCCCAGTCGCATCCTGGCCGATGGTTGGATCCGGCGTCGTTTTGACAGGGAGTCGTCGGGTGGACACGTCGATTCATCCATCAATGGCCGGTGGCATGCGTCGCCATCCATTCCCCGCGTAGTTAGTCCAACACGCTGTTTCTGTGGTAGGTATGCTTCGAAATTTCCAATCCTGGCCAGATACGATCTCCCCGTCCGATATCTCATTGGGCTAAGTATTGTGGGAGTGAAGCTGTGATCTCCCCGGTGTTAGAGACACCCCAGATAGACGGCGAAGCCCCGACCCCACGTCCTTGGTCCCGGCGGTGACTAAGGACTTAAGCCGGAAGCACCCGGATGGTATGCCGGAACCTACAGCCGGGACCTGTAGACGGCATTGGTTTGTGGTGTGGCCCTGCTGTAAAACACTTTGCCTGAAACCACGCAACTTGTGTGCTTCTCGAGCATTGGGTTCGGATTGTGTTGATGGCAAGAGTCGACAGACCTCAAAAACAAGGCGACAGGTGCAGTCATGCTCATCAAAGAACACAAAGAGACAAAATCGGCCCAGTGGATTTGCCCGTCGACAAAGTCTAGGCCGAGACTCGAAAGGGCAGCAAGTCGCAGCGCCACAAGGTAGCTCAGCATTCTTTGTGTAAAGTGATCTGAATGCGTCAAGAAAAACTCAAATGTGGCCACCCAGAACAACCCTCCGATCAGCATCTTACAGCTGGGTCATGGAATCAAGAGCTGAAGTAAAGTATGGAATGGTCGACTTTCCAGACCAGAGTAAGGTAGGCCGCCCAAAGCCCAACATGCGTCGTTCAGGTCTTCTTCTGCCATTGTCTGAACACCGAAGGGTCAAGAAAAGGCTGAGGAACAGCTGCTGAATCCAACTGAACAAAGTCAACTGCATGGATATCGGTCAGCCTAGTTACAGTCATGCCTTGTGCATGACATCTTACCTGGCTTCCGCCGTGATCCTGGGGCAGCGAATTGAACGTCACGGTATCCCTTGCGGCTCTCTGTGTAGGAACCACTCCCCCGGTACACTGGTGGCTCTGAAAGTGAGACCTTCTTTGGTGGTCTCACTGACTTAGCCTCGGCACTTGATTCGGGCATGGCTTTGAACGATGGCAGTCAACGATAACGGTGTAGAAGTTGTTGATTGCGCTTTGCAACAACACAACTTAAACTGTTTGGTGGACCGGGAGGCTGAGGAAGCTGGTTCGTCTGATCACCTCGAGGTTAAGTCACCTGGGGTTCCTGCAATGTGGGATTGGCAGAAGGGTGTCACCAATACTGAAGACAGCAGGTGGGGACCCAACACTCGAGTTGTGCTTAGTCATGAATTCCACACTCCACATCTCCAACCACACGACACTCACCTCAGTCCCGATGTTCCTCCACCCGCCAAGGGTCCCAATTCTCACCTATAGCTGCCACTTTGGGTTTCTGTCTGTCATCAATGGAGCGCTTACGTATCCTTGGCACCAGAGCAAAGCGCAGAGCATGGCGGAGTCGTGGAACTCTTCTCCAGCGGCATGAACTACAAAGTGGATATCTGGAGGAACTGGGGAAACGATATCGGAGGTTCAGATGTGTCTACCTAGGCAATCCCCAAATGATGTTCCTCGCCAAGGTAATCACTGATTGTCGGTTCTTTTTCAGCAATCGCAGCGTCTCGTCTGTGCACTTGGCTTATCACAACAGCCACGCGGGTTGGGCCTGTTCGGCCAAAGTCGGGCGCGAATGCTCCGAAAGGCGCCATGCCACTTCAGGCATCTTGGCATGTGCGAACGACTCAACCCCGCTCGCTGCTCAGCAGGTGCAGGTGGGGGAGGTCCAGAGGTATGGCCAATCAGACAACGTCCTTCAGCGCCATACCAGCGCAAATCTTGCCTCGCTCTTCAGGTCAAATTTATCATCTTCCCCGCCCTCCGCATTCGGCCGCACAAGCTCCCACCTGCCATCAACAAGTCCAACACACTCGTCGCGACACCGGACCGCCGCCCCAGTGAGCCCTCGCTCGCCGCTCGAAAGATCTCCGATTGCCGAGTTGTTCCTGCGAGCTCCGTTCGCATCTCACGCCACGCCCGGCCCGGGAGGGGTCCTCCGATCCCGCCTGTGCTGCGTCTTGTCACCGACTTGTCTCAGTGCGTGACTGACCGTCCGCCCTCCGGTGCCCTGCATGGACGGTCCGGCCACCGCATCTGCCGGCGGGGCGACGCCCGTCTCGCCCACAAGCCCTGTGAGCGCTCGTCATGCCAACATTGGTCCTCCGAAGAGGAAGCACAGTAGTATGGCACTCGATAGCAGCCCGGGCAGCAATGCCGGCCATGACGACGACCAGGGCGAGCCCGACTCGAAAAAGCGCCAGCCCGGCGTGAAGCGCGCCTGCAATGAGTGTCGCCAACAGAAGGTGAGTCACACCCAGGCGCTACTGGAACTGTGAAAGGGTTGCTCGACTGACAAGACCTCAATTGAACCAGCTGCGATGCGACGTCGTGCAAGATCCCTTCCAGAGTTGTTCACGGTGTAATCGCCTCAAGCTCGAATGCAAAATAGAATCCAACTTCAAACGTATTGGAAAGCGCAGTAAGCATGCGGAAATGGAAAAGGAGATCGAAAGATTGCGTCGCAGCATTGCGCGCGCTCAAAACCAGGGCTACACCATCGACGAAGACGACCAGGACCTCCAGTCTCCCATCGCGACGAGTGTTTATACACATACCCGTAACCCATCCCTTATGGGCTCCGACGAGGCCGTTTCCTCTTTGTTGCATCTCAAGAGGGGAGGCTCGTATAGCCTTCCTCGCTACACCCACGAACTGGAGAACGTACGGTTGACCGAGGACTCGGTGAATCAACTGTTCCATGAGTTTTTCTCGTATTACCACCCCTTCCTTCCGTTTCTCAACCCCCAGCAGTCACCAGATCAGTATTTCCAACAACACTCCCTCCTTTTCTGGTCCATCATATCCGTCGCCGCTCGCCGGTATAGCGCAGACCCGACGCTCCTGACGTCCATTTCAGGGCCTTTGACAAGACTGCTTTGGTCCACCATCGGAGACGTCCCAAGCAGCTACTTCGTCGTCAAGGCTCTTTGTCTGCTGTGCACTTGGCCTCTCCCGACGAGCACCACGAGTGCCGACCCCACCCACATTCTCTGTGGTGTCATGATGAAGGTCGCGACAGGCATTGGTCTTCATAGGCCAAACCACAGTCAGGACTTCTCCCGGGTGTCCGTGGATCTCAACAAAGAGCAACTCCATGACCGCGTCAACACGTGGGCTGTCTGCAACATTGTGGCTCAGAGCATAGGCACAGGCTATGGCCAACCGGCCTCAACGCTGTATGATTGGACGTTGGCTGTTCGGCGTGGCGAGGACGGCCCGTTCAGACTGACTCCCGAGCTGGAGGCCAGACTACAAATTGAGAGGTTTTGCGACAAGGTCTCCAAGGAGATGTACAGCAACGCCAGTGATCCCAGAGGCGTTGCTGGTGACGAACACCGCGCTATGTTAATGCGAGTGTACCGCAAAGATTTCAACGAACTGCAGGCCTCCATCCTCTCTCAGCACTTGGGGCCCATCGCCAACCTTCACATGAGGGCTGCTGCGCTACATCTGAGGTTGGCTGGGTTCTTCGATTCCAGTACAACCCCGGGTTACATTGACGATCTGATGGGTCTCTGGAGAGCGACGACGAGCTTTCTCGATAACATCCTCGAGGTCGACAAGGTCACATCGCCTGGGCAGAACTCCCCCGGACAGATCCTTCTTTATGCGACAAACTACATACAGCAGATGCTGGTCGCTGCAGGTTTCGCCCTGTTGAAGCTAATGCGCTCCTTCTTCGCCAAAACAATCGACTTCGACCGCGGCCGCAATCTGTTCCACCAGACGATCAACGCCATTCGCGCGACAAGCGTCGTGAATAACGACCTACAATGGCGCCTGGCTGAGTTGATGGTGCAAATGTGGAACGGCGCTCGGCTCGACAACAACAACCAATCGTCGTTCGAAAACGACGACTCGCCACTGCACATCGACGACTCCCTTCAACTCAAGGTGCGATGTCGCCACAGCATGAGTCTTGTCTTCGACTCCGTCTGGCGATGGAGAGAAGAGTACCAGGCGCAAGGTAGAGGGTCACTTGATGGTAAATGCCAACCCCCGATCCCCCCCTCCCCCTCCGTGCCCTAGCCATTGCATCCAGGTCTCTCTTCGAGTGTGACTGTGATGACTGACTTACGTGCCACCCCAAATAGCCTCAAAGCAGCCTACTAATCCAGACTCAGCGAACGAGTCCTCGGCGTCATCGACCCATCTGGACAGCACACTTATGCCTGCAACCCAAGGACTGCAAGCCAACAGCTTGCTTGCAGCTAATGGTGCCCTTACCCCGGGAGCCTCCGGAAACCTGAACAACCAAGGATCGAATGGTATTCTAAATAGTATCAACTACGGCGATCCGAACTACGACTTCTTCGACCCGCAACACTGGATGTTGGACGGCCTTCTGGACTTCAACTACAGTTTTGTGCAGCCTATCGAGGGCGCCACGTAGGGTCAAATCGATCCTTTTACTGGTCCTCGTCAAGACGGGTTCGCGCGCGGAAACCGTCAAAACCAATCGTGGGGGTAAAAGAGCCTGATGAAGTTGGGGGCGGTGTTTCAATGCTGCACATTTGACTCTACTTGCAGCTTGCCAAACTGGGGTGAGTGAACACCCCTCGGCAGACGTTGCGATGGATTCCCTTCTTGGGGTCCGGGGTCAAGGTGACTAGGTCTGCAGCTCTAGGCAATCCTTCTGGGCCTCGAAGTGAGCGACATCAGTCTACTTTCTACGATACTCACGCAAGCCCGGAGCATATATTATTGGTGTCCAAAAAAAAAGGGACGTTTTTCCTTTCCTGTTACGTTTATACGCTTGCTCTTGCTACCGCTACCCCAGAATGGAAAGCCATTCGCCCCAGCCCCATAATTCCCCTTTTTTTGCTGTTCTGGTTTCGTTCTTGATCTGTTATAGCCGCCGGTGACGATGTCATCACGCGCATTCGACAATGAGCTCCATGACATAATGAGTCGACGTCGGGTTGTCATTATGGGCGGCTGTCCTGTTTTGTCCGTTTGGTTTACAGTTTTCCTTTCAAGGGGTTGATGGCGGTTAGTGTATCCTCGCTTCCGTCTCTTGGGGTCCAGCGAAGCATCGGCAGCGTCACGAAGCAGGTTTCTTTTGCCACCCCTTCTTCCGTACTTTTTCGGGTATACACGTTGGTGTGTGTGTCGAACTTGTAGTTAGTCCGAGCATTGTTGGTTCCCACAATGTTTAATACAAACAGCATTCCAAGCAGACTCGGCTCGGGACAAAATTTTGTAGTGACATGATGGGTAATCACAACGAGCTTGTTTTCGAGAAGTGGAAGAAGGGAGAGAGGGGAGTAGGTAACGCCTCCAGTGGTGGAGGTGACTCGGATTCTTCCGCAAACTAGTTTCAGCCTCCCGCGCTGTTTCTCCCTAGGCGTCGACGTCCTCCTTTGGAGGCCTTCTCGACGTCAACAGCGGAGACGAGGTTTTCCCTTTCACGGTTCCCAACTTCTTGTTGGTCACGTTTGGAGAGTGGCATGTTCCTGCCTGGCTTTGGTGAAGCTGAACCCACGACAGAGTCCCGGTGGCGAATCACGCCGAGCTGGGCGTTACGGAGCCAAGTCAAGGCACACTTTATCCAGTTTCAACAGACTCCAAAGGCAAGAAGACCAAGGGAAGACGATGTGACCAACGATGAGTTGCTCGTCGTCACATACGAAAGGGGTGAGAGGAGGGGGAGTATGCAGTCATCGTCACGCTTGGAACTAACCGTTGGGAGCCCAGGTCGTCGAGCTCGCGGAGTCCATGGACCAGTCCCGGAGCACCCGAAGACGATAACTTCTACTTTTACTGGAAGCAACGTCATGGGTCGGTTCTACGAGGAGGTCCGGTCTGGCCGATCCACCAGGTTGGCGGTGGGAGAGAGGGAGAGGGAACAACAGAACAAACCGGTAAAGACGTTTGAAAGAAAAGCCCTGTTGGCGGAGTTCTCTTCAGCGGCCGGGTAAAGGACCGTCCAGACCCGGTGCTGCGGTTTCCCCTTTCGCCAGGGAGGGAGGGCCCCCCCTTGCCTCCGCGATATCCTCACGTCCCTCTCTCCCATGTCTCCCATATTGTTGGCGTTTGTATCTCTACAAACTCGACAAGTACCTACATCCTCACCCACCCTCGTGGCTTTTGTCTCCGCTGTTCTGGGAGAGAGCGCTTGTTTCATCGGCACCGCGATAGTTGGTTGGGTGAGAGGGGAGGGGAGTGTGAGGAGAAGCGAGGCGAGGCAAGGCGTTATCCGGCCGTCCTCCGCGGTCTACGAGGCTGACTTGAGGATCTTTTTCTTCTCTTCTCTACGGATATCGATAGTGTAGTGGGGTGGGAGAAACGGCGTGAGCCTTTCTCCCGGTCGAGCTGGTGGCAGTGTACGCTTGCCGCCAGGGTTGGTTGGGAGAGCGGCGGGAGAAGGAAACAAGAATTGGTCCTCGAGCGGCGGCTTTTTTCGGCCGGGTGGAACGGACGTCACTGCCTCCCTCCGATAGTTCGGGGCCCTGAGGGTCGGGAGGGAGGGGGGCCTCGTTCGTGGGACTCGACGAGGCTAGAAGGACGGGGAGCCGATGGAGCTTCGAGAGTGTCGGAAGGCTGAGCTTGGGTCAGCTCTGGGGTTGCAAGGGGGTGTGGTGTGGTACGACTTTCGAGCAAGGGGTCGAGTGTGTTATCGTCCACCCTGTGACGCAGGCTGATGATCGTCGACGTCTGCGGGACAGGTCGAGAGGTTCGCGCGTGTGTGTCTGCACCGCCGTTCGACACGGGAGTGGCGGCCGGGAACAACCTTAGATTGCGGGCACTTTTCGTGCTATTCTGGACCGCGTGCAGCAAAGAACGAGTGGTGGGACGGAGGAGAGAGTGGGAGAAGGGGGCTGTGACTCAACGGCCGAACGATCAAAAGGCCCGGAAGGATTCATGGGGTGCGTTCCACGGCGTCCCGTTTCAGTGACGCCGGAGAGCCTATTCGACGACTAATCGCGAGGAACGTGGAGTGCTCGCGGGCGAGCACAGCAAAACAGCGAGGTTTTTGGAACTTGGGTGTTGTTGGGGGCCGTTGGTTTATCTTTTTTTCTTTTCTGTCTCCATCTCGGTTGTGTTGGTTGGTCGTCGTCCCCTGCCGGTAGGAGCTTCACAGCCTCCTGTAAGGGCACACCGCCACGCTGTTTACCAGCATCATGGTGAAAAACGAAAGGAAAACATGGGAATTAATGGTGAAGAGAGACGAAGGATGCCATTGAATGCCCTGTTCCTGCAGGCGGGCTGAAGGGAGATCTTGTTTCTGTTTTGAAACCGCCAAACGTCGACTCGGGTGCTTGCTGGAGGTGTGGGGAGAAGAAGAAATTAGAGACAAATTGCAGGTGAAATCCAAAGCTGCGGTCGTGTCGCGACGCTGGGATGAACAGGAGGCAAAATGTCCGACAACGCAACCCGGTGTGGTTGAACATGGCACGGTATCGACGACGCAACAGACTCCTTGGATGGGGTCTAGCCAAGCCATTGATTCAGCCATCTTGCGAGCCAAACTCTTCTAGATGACAGCCCTTTTTCGAATTGCGTGTGGAACAAATGGCTCATTGCCAGGAGAGCCGACAGCAGCTGAGGAGTTGTGTCTTGCTACTGGCCGATATCCGCAGAAGACCAGTTACCCGGCCGGCCCGGTGGCTTTGCAGGCACTGGGCCGCGATTTCGGGCCGCTGTCGAGGCCTCGTAGTATCGGCCACATCGAATCAACGTGACAAATGTGACATAAGATGGAGAGACGAAGTAGAAGTGAAAAAAGCCTCGCGAAGGGCGGTGCCTCCTTACTTCCCACCGTCATCATCGGCAAGTTGGACCAGACCCATGACGGTAAAGCTTGATTTCTTTGCACAACAAACGAATATGGCCCCTACGGCCATGTAGATCGCCAGCCATTGCTGGGATTGAACTGAAATCAAGTCTGGTTCGTCTACACAGCCTTGCCTCAACGCTCAGATACCAGGGATAGCTTTTCCGGATGTCATCCACCGGGCAGTCTTGCGCAGATTAGAGTGCTGATTTTTTTTATCTCCACAGAGACGTATGGAGTCCATCCCACACCAAGGCGGCTTCAAGCCACGCGGAAGCCATCGATCGTTACGGCCGTTGGCTTGACACTACCGCCGCCAAATGGACGATCGCAAGAAGAATTCTAACAAGGACCATCACCGCACAATGGGGGCGGCTGAGATAGAAGTGCCGAAGGATTTGGACCGCTCCTCCCCGTGTTCCTCCTGATGCCACCATCACGCAGGTGGTGGTGGTGTGCTGCGCGACTCTCCTCCGACCATTCGTCTAATCCGACATTTGACACGGCCGCAAAGCTTGGCCGTGGATGAGGGGCAGGAAGAACTTCTTTCACCCCACGGGACCGTTTTGCCACTGTTCCAGATGCGACAAGACAGAAAAACGTTCTTACGGGCGCAACCGGCGAGGCCTAACGCCCGCCTTTGTCTACCAGGACTAGTCCAGCCATGGCAGCTCTTCCAGTTCCACAGGGCCGCCACTACAATGGCGTTGAGTCCTTTTACCCTACACCCCCCTTCTCCGCTAGGGCCCGAGAGAGGAAGTGCGATCCCTGACAGTTGCAGACCTCATCACGGCGCGGACTCTATGTGAAGCCCATGATTCGTGGGTGTCAGGGATGAGCAGCAGCAATCTACGGGGACCAGCTCTGCTGAAGATGGGTAGTTTGCTTCCTGAAGACGTTGCTTCATTGGCCGGGAAACCAGGTAGGGGCCCACGAAGGGGAGGGCAAAGGTACTTTGTGCGCACCAGAGTTGCCAGCCAGCCCGGGAATGGGGAAGGGCTGGTCACCGCCGATTCAGGATTGGCAATGGCAACAACAGTAGAGTAAACCCGTCTGACTGGCGGCTGTCACTGCTGCACACGCCTCCCGAAGAGGAAAAACTATACCTAGTTGTGTCCGCTGCCGGTTTCTTCGAATGGGAGGGGGTCAACAACCATCACGAGTCGTCATGGATGGTTGATGGTCCTTGGTCCCCGACTTGCATGCTTCTAGCCGGAGCAAAGCAGTCCACTGGAGACGACTGGCCGGTTGTCCATCCGGGTGTGGGTTGCATGATAGTACGTGAGGAAGACCGGAAATGCTCTCCTCGCCTTGTACCTCCGAGATTCACTGACTCCGTCAGGGGGGCCACTGACCACTGTACCAGTGTCAAAGGGGGGCCGTAGACTTCGATGACTGTGACTCTAGGTGGAGTCTCAGGGTTGCACGGTGCAGCGACGACGAGTGTCATCGGACCATTTTCCCACTGGAAATCTCGGACGGGGTGTACAAGAAGTGCGGCCAGATCGCCGCAATGTGGACGCCGACGCCCCTTTGGCCCCTTATTAGACGAATTCGTCATCTGGCCGGGGCACCGAACCTCGTGGCAAGGCTTGTCGAGGCAAATTAGAGTGCGATGCCCCCAGATCTGGTGGCATTTACGCAAAAACGACAGAAAGGACGGCCAACGGTAGGCTGGTTTGGCGCGCCGTTGACGCCAACCACGGTTGGTTTGTCTTCTGATCAGGAGATCCAGGCAAAATACCTGCTGGTAAAGTCCATCAAAGCAACTTGTCGGAAGTGTAACAAATACATGGCGCCTGACCGTGTCCAAGTCTTGTTGGAGAGTTGCCGAGCTGTGCTGTGTGGTTTGTGCATATTTGGACCCGAGGACTCGGTAGCGCTCATTTTGCATGAGCATACTGCAATGCAACTCCCGGAACCAGTTCCAGGAGAATAGAGAGCGATGTTTGCTTGAGGCCTGTCGAGGTCGTGAGGAAAGAGCTCGTAACCGCGTCTCAGAGCGGTGACAGACGCGACCAGCGGCGTGATAGAGCAGTGACGGCCAATGGGGACCACAGAATACTCGACTTGGGCGCTTAGATTGCAGAGAAATGCAGGGCGAGGCTGCACTCGCTTCCACATCTGGCCGATTCCCGCCAGCGAGTGTTTCTTGGGTCAAGCGAATGACGACCAGACGCAGCTATGAAGGGGGGGCAGTCGCAGACCGTAGAGGTCTGTCAACCCGCGGCCAAGACGATGTTGCTGTTGCGTCGGTCTCTCCACCAGGTCACGCACATCGCCGCTGATGGCGAATATTTGGTCGCTTTACCAGCCGACCCGCCAAGGGGCATGGGTCCGAATGTCGGATGGACGAGGAATGGGTAATGGCGGGGCCCCATGAGGCTACTGGCAGCGTAGCAAGACAAAATCCGAATCTTGATGTTGTGGCACAGACGCAGGTTTAGAAGGCTTAGGCTCAGACCTCAACTCAGCCATCTCCTCTGTTTCGGCAGCTACCCATAGAATAAGATCTGCAGGTACCATCGAAGGATCACGAGGCAGGGCCGGGACGAAAGAGCGGCACGGCATCGCTCCATCCTTCCTCCAACGCTCCGTCAGGCCAGGGGATGAGATGGTATCCGCATCTAGGGCGATGGGATCGAAGACAGCGGTGGTCAAGAGCGCCACCGTTGGCGGGGACACTTCTGCAGCAGGCGGGAGGGTCAGATGGTGTGTGTATGAGAGAGTGGTTCTGACGGTGTGGGAGGGCGTGAGAATTTCGGTTAGCAGTCGACAGGCACGTTCTGTTGTTGGCGGTGGTGTTCGTCTGTTGGTGATTATTGTTGTTGGAACATGATGGTTAACAGAGAGCTCTCGGTAGGGAAGGAATGTGAGGTATGTAGGTATCGATGCATACAAAGTACCACGCGAGTGGTTGAGTCTCGCTTAAACTTCCACTCAGAGCCAATCACAAGAGGCAGACGCGCGCGTAAGGTACCTGGGTACTTTCGACTGGTGCATGCTCCGAAATCAAGACCTCAAATGGTAAAGCGCCAAACTGTGGGGGGGCCAATCGATGAGGGGGGGGTGCACCTAACGAGAACTTGCTTGTCAGAGAAGGTACTCCGTACGGAGTGTGTAAAGGAAGGGGTGACTCGACGGGCTTGAGTTCAGGTCACTGCCCTCGAGATCCTTGCAACGACCCGACAGTCTGGTTCGCCCATGTCCTTGCAAGTATTTCGTTGTTTCTGATTTGTTCGCTTCCACCGTGCATCAAGGTGGTGTGGTCGAGTTGACGAGTAGTGTTCCTCGCAAAACTCCTGGGGGTTTTCTCTGGTCCCCCCGGCCTCCTCGCTCATCCAGTCGCACTTTTGCTGCTGTTTTGCTCAAGCTACGTGGACAGTGGACATTGCCGCGAGGTAGTGTATTGTTCTTGCTCTGTCAATCATCGGCAAGGTCGAGGGTCTCGGAGCTGCATGCGTCTCAGGCAAAAATCACCCCATAATCCCCTGCTTCTGCCTTTTT
Organism: Colletotrichum brevisporum; assembly: GCA_030770045.1. Lineage (NCBI taxonomy): Eukaryota > Fungi > Ascomycota > Sordariomycetes > Glomerellales > Glomerellaceae > Colletotrichum > Colletotrichum brevisporum. The sequence continues at coordinate 2,188,029 of JAUGSI010000002.1, forward strand.
TTCTGATAGAAGCCCCGGAGGGTGTCCAGCTGCAGTGTGGGTCTTGGGTTCCGTCGTACGGATACCATCGACCGTTTCTTCAGTACCCAGCGGTAATACGGATACCGCACACCCGTACTTACACCGGTTGTATTCTTAGGGCGGTAGAGAGTAAAAAAGGTACGTGAGCTGTGCTGTCAGATATATGCTGTGTGCCCGTAACATTGATTGGGCAAATCGTCTTCGTGCCGAATCAGCTGGGTCATGCCGTGACCCTCTCACGCCGCGCAACATGGATCTGAGATCGCAGCGGGCAGCGGCATTTATGGGCCTTATTCAGATCGGACGGCTGGCTCCCGCCTGCGTCCGTCGAGTACCCATTCGTTTGCCTGAGGATTTTGCTCCATGAGGCATCGTATCGGCTGCCGCGGACAAGGTCATGTTTGCTGGTGGTTCGCTGAGGCGCGCTTCTGCATCGTCACGCGAAGCGAATGATTGATTGGCGTCACTGAGGGGCCTCGATCGACATCGAGATGGGTGTGAAGCTTGCCATGGCCTGGAAACTCTGCGCATGTACGGAGTACGGATACTACATAGTAAACATGTACTATGTCGTGGGAGGCGGCGGAACATCGCATGTGTTTGTCCGACCGGTCTGCTGCGGCATGAGCGCAAGCCGCAGAGCAGAGGCAGGGGAGAAACCCCGGCGGCCATCTTTTCTTTTTCGATCAAGGCGATGGCCTGACAAGAGGGCTTTCTCTGGCTGTCGGGTCGAGCAGATGTGTGGCAGGGTACACTAGGTCTGGAACTTGTGTGTGTTTGTAAGACATAGGAAAATTTCTACTTTAAGTATACCTTATATGTTTTTTTCTGCTCTAAAAATTGAAAATCCGTACTAATAGAGTTTAGCCTTTCAGGTTATATCTTAGCCCTTTTAAAAAACCTTAATTAAAAAGACTAAAAATAAAATATCTAAATAAACTAAATAAAAATTATAACTATACTTTACCCTTACTAAGTTAAAGCTAAACTATAATAATAACCTTTACTAAAAATAACCTAATTTTATTTAATACTACTAATATTAATATTATTAATATTAAAGTTACTATAATAATATAAAGTAGACTTATTTACTTTAAAAATAATATAAAAGGCTAGCTTAACTTTTTCAAAAATAAACTTTACTTTTTTAAGTCTAAAAAGCCTTTAATTTATAAAAATCTAACTCTATTATAAAGGATTTAAATTAATATTTTTAACTATAAAGTCCTTATAAGTTAATAATAATAATAATACTATACTATAGTTAATAGTATTAAATAAACTATCTTTAGGATCTAAAAAGAACTCTTTAAACTACTTAAAAATATCTAAAATAGCTAGTTTAAATAAAAAATAGTACTAAATTTATTAAATTTATTAAAAAACCTAGAGATACTATTATAAAGAATAAAAATGTTTTATAAAATATAGTAGTACTAGGTATAGTATAAACTAAATTAAGTTAAAGGACGATAGTAAAAGGAGGCGAAGATTAGCGGCAAGGATAACCCTATACTATTAGTAACAAAAATCAACTTTTGTTAAACAACACCTTGGATAATCTGTTCCCCCGAGGCCGAACCCCGAGGGGGACTAGGTCTGGAACGACGACATCCGGCCGGCCTCGTCTCAGTAGTACGGATTCCTAGACGACGAATACCTAGTTCTCAGGTAAGGGGACACAGCTCTGCTGGTTTTCCAGTTCCAGTTCCAGTTCCCAGTGGACCAGTGGCCCAGCTTTGTGGGAAAATATCGTCTCTTTTGGACCATGTCCAGAATGCCTTGCCCTTGCTCACATCCCAGTCGAACCCACCTACAAGGTGACTCGAGTCGACCGAGTCGACTCGTCCTGCCCCGAAGCCTGAAGGAGCGCTGCCGCGTTACCCACAAATACACGGCTCCCAAACCCTACCATCCCTGGGCTCAGAGATTTGCACCTGGGCTTGGGCTTGGGCGCTGGCCACTGCGTTCCGAAGAGTCTTGGCCGTGTCCAGCGGCCTCAGGTGCCTCAGGTATGAGGCACGGGAATGACGATAAACTGCGGGTTACTCGAAAACGCGCGGCATATCTGCCAATTGGTTGATAGCAAAAGGGGAGGGGAAGGAGATAGCTCGGGTTGTGGAGGTTAGCACGACAAGAGCAGCAATATGCCCATTGGGAACAGCGTGGAGGCCAGACATTGCTTCCACAGACAACGGAGCAAGAGGAGTGAAGCTGCGGCACCATTCATACACGCATGCATATGCCGTGCGGTACAGGTACGGTGCGGTCGAGTAATTTGCCGTTTGGCCTGCCGTGCCTTCCCGCGCTTTGCCTCGCCTCTCTCTTGAGTGTGTGAAAGTATGTTGATGCATAGGCCTGATGAGAGAGAGCGAGAGGGAAGAAAAGCGCTTTCCTACCACGGAATCGGTCGCAGCAAGCCTGCCTGCCGACCGACCGACCTTAGTTGTGGATCTGATGCACCGCTACATAGAAGGGTCTCCGAGAATTGTTAGCAGCTGGATAATCTACACCAAGATACCTGGTGCTTGCTAGTGTGCGGGCGCGGAAAGCCAGTACTACGCTGTATTTTTGCCAAGAAAAGAACATTCCATAATAGGAAAGGACACAACCTCAGAGACCCGCTCTCCTGTCGAGGAACCCACTCCCACGTCCGCAGACACTGGACCCCGGACCCCGAGGCCGGTGCGGCCTGCCAATCACCAATCACACGGGAATGTGGGTCCTGGCGATGCCACTCGGCCGTTTTCCCCTGCCTTTGTCTTTTTGGCCCCAATCTGATTATGAGCCGAAATCTCAGACTCGGAGAATCATCCCTCCCACAATCTATCTCTTCTTCAGGTACTCTTGCCATTTCCAGATCCTCGTCATCATAATCTGCCCATTCGTAGTGTATACTATGTATGATATCTGGTGTATATACACATACATAAACATGTACCACTTATACGTGAACAGTGTAGATTTTTGTCGTTTCATCGTCGATGTCCCGCCTTCATCAGGCTTGTAAGTTATCACACTACCTCTGCTCCGAGTGCTTCGAGCGACTGCAACCCGCGTGTCTCGCTCTTTGTCCGTTCTCCAGGACCAAACCTGATTCCTCTTTTCTCGTCTGTCCAGCCGCTCTCCACTGGACATGCATGCCGTGACAGCACCATCTCGGGGCAGCCCCGTCGAGACGATCCATGCTAATTTGGGTATCCGTGGGCTTTACGTCCGTAAGTGAGGACGTGCGTTCTGTGCTTATGGTTCCCATCATAGTTACGAAGCGAATAATAGCCCCCAAATGGTACAAGCCCTGCTTCCCCTCCCCGTCGCTGGTCATAGAATTGCTTTCTGAAGTCACAATGCAATGCCGCAGCGAAACAAGGCATTCGGATGGACGTGTCCCCATGGATGAGGCGCCTTATCCTCAAGCGCATCATCCGCCGTGCGTCATACCACTGGCAAACCACTGTAATTCCTTCCGTCTCTTCGTCCTGCTATGTTACTTCTGCCCATTGCCGGTGCTGTCGGTATTACTGGCCGACGTTTCGCGTTTCGTAGTGACGGGGAGTTGTCCGATGGCCGGCCCTCGCCCCGTTGAGGCTCGACTGGCAGCAAAGGGGCTTCTTTGATGGCATTTTATCTTTTGGATCCGACTTGGCCGCCCGCTCGATAACTCTCCTGACGGTCTTCGCTACGCAATAGCAACAAGGCAAGATCACAGCTTCAACTTTGTTAAGAATTGGTCCAGTTCTCATCGAGCCACCGGCGCCCCTGCAATGTCTACATGGTGGACCACAGGAAAACTCCATATCCTTTGGTATACCGTGCACCTTTCCGATCCAGGGCCCAGATGCCTTGTGCCGCACTTGCGCTGCGGCGCTCTGTTCATCAATTCCCGCCTCTGGGCTCCATCCACGGGCTTGGGGCGAGCCACCCCCATCGACAATCTCCATCCTCAGTGGCCGTTTAATCTATGCTAGACCCCATAAACGTACCGATTCACGCCAGTCACGTCAGTACCATCAAGAGATTGCCCTGACCCTGCGTAGCTTGTTTACAAGCATGAGCCGGAAAGAGGCGCGGCCGGCCGGCCTGAACAGAAACAGTGCCCCACGTCGTGGACTCCTCGTGGAGCAGCGAGGCGAGGCAGAACATAGCCGAACAGAACGGATACTGATGAGGAGGATATGGTCATGGGCATGGCAGAGCAAGTAGTGAGTTTAGTGCCAAATCGTCCCAGCTGTTGATGGAGTGTAGTGTAGTATGTATGGCAATGTCCCCTCCCCGTTCCAAATCAAGCATACATACTATACTGGGCCTACTGTGCCGCGCTCTTCTCTCCCTGCAATGCAGCACCCAAGACAGACTCCCGCGCTTTGCCACCCCCAAAAGCCCTACGTAGCGTGACAACAACTTTACACTCATAGTATGTGTGCCTCTGCCTCGCCTCACCAGGGCCATGCCCATGCTCCATGCTCCATGCTATGCCACGGTCAACAGAAACAGGCCGCACGGCTAGCCAGCCTGCTGAACACCAAAGTGTACCTTACCTCACGTTACTCTGTCCAGCCCACCACCACTCAGGTAGAGTAGAGGTAAGGTATGGAAGGCTGGTAGTATTCTACGACTTCAAGTCTGCTGTGCTGAGACATGCTCATCAGCCGTTTCCTTCCCCACTCGTCCCACACCTGTCAGTCGTTTAGGCGCCTTGGGACGGCCGCAGAAGAGAGCAAGCCGGACGAGCACCTGGGAGAGGTTCTGCTACAACATGCGACGCTACCTCTGTGCTCTGTGCCTATTTTGGACGATCTGGTGTGCGTGTGCGCGGTGTACAAGGCAAGACAATACAGGATAAGCAAGTATTATTCCACTGACTTACACTGACCGAATAACAGCAAGCCGGAGAGAGAGACAGACTGGGCTGGACTTGGACTGGGCTGGGCTGCATCTGCACTGCAGCCTGCCTGCCTGCCTCCATGTGTATGTCTGGAAGTAAAGTCTGTCTGTATCTGTGTCTGTCTTCTTTCATCTTTGCCCGCTGGCCCTCGGTAACCTCTCAGAATCTCTTGTTCCCGGGTCCTCTTATTCCCCTCCCCGCGGGTCTCTACACTATTAGACCCCCGTCCATCCATGTCACATAAGGCAGGTAAGGTACGTACCGTGGTAGAGTGAGTGCAAGCTGGAAGGTACGTTTGCGCACGCCCCTTCTCTCGTTCTCTCACGACCTCCTCCTTCCTCGTCTCCTTCCCTTCTCCTCCCCCCCCGTCCCACCCCCAAAGCTCGCCTCCATCGTCCGCAGCGCGGTGATGTTGCAGTGTCCAAATCGACCCGCACCTACCACTACCCGCACCGTACCGCACCCTATGGTATCCTACCCTACCTGCCCAGGTACCCTACCCAACAGCCCCGGGCGGCTATCGCCTGTGAACAACTTGCCCCATCCATGTCCCCGCATGCGATTTACTCTCTCTCTCTCTCTCTCCAGTGTGGTGTCTCCATCTCCATGGACCTTGGCCCGTGTGCTGGGTACAACTTTCTCATGTACCTCGTGTACCTACCTACCTACCTAACCTCACCTCCTCCACTCCAGCATCGTCGACCCCAGTCGCCTCTCTCTCTATTGATCACACACCCCCCCTCCCTTCTCCTCCCCCCCGGCAGAATGGTCCCGCTACCTATGCACTTGCTCAGTGTCCCAAAGAGTGGGCTCGCTCCAATCGTCCTCTCGGCCTCTCCCCTGCCAAACGATACAAACCTTTGATCGCTGTCCACTTCCACCTTCGCTCGTCATTAATAGGCCGCGACCATCTTCTCGTTGTCGCGAGGCTCTCTCCCCCAATTCATTCCACTTCAAAACAGACCCCGGTTCGGAAAGGCTGACTCGAGTTGCTTTTTCAACTCCTTCTTATTCTCCTTCTTCCCCTCCCTCCTGCTTTACAACTCTCATCAGCACACAAAGCCATCACATCACACATATACATCATATACATGCGCCTGCGAGTCCAGCAAATACCGCAGAGTCTGATCCTAGACTCTTCCTCAAACTCACATCGACATTCAGGATCGTCCTCCGGCAATAGCTGCGGAATCCTCTCGCCTGCCGCCGAACGTACCATGTCAGACCGGCAATACATTGACCAAGCTTCCGTCCACCAAGACGGACTCAGAGATCCCATGTCCCAAAGGTGCTCTCCAGTCGCCCAACCTCCCACAACCACCTACCCCGACCTCACTAGCCCGCCATACTCTGTAAGTTGCCTTCTCTCGCGCTCTACAAGCTCCACGTGGAGTTTGGATATCTGTTGCGACCATGTCTAACACGCTCAAGGTAACGACGTTCAGCCAGCCTCAACACAACGAGCCACACCTGTTGACCCCGGTTTCTGGCGTGGGCTCGCCTTCTATTCAGCAAAGTGCCAAGATCATGCAGCAACATCCCTCGACAACAGCAACTATGTATCAGTCCAGCCCCTCGAGTAACTCCAGAATGTGCTGGCCCAATCCTTTCGAGATGAGCGCACCCCACAGCCAGGCTGCATCTCCCATGCCCATGAACCCGGCGACGACCGAAAGCCACTTCGAAATGAGCTACATCCAGTCAGAACCGCCCATCAAGGACGAAATCCCCGAGCCTCCTGTTCCTTACTTCGGCGCCTACGGGGTTTCTGGACAGCACGAATCCGACGGTTCCCTGTCTCCTCCCATGCATTCTGGCTTCTACATGCCTTCGGACGGTCCCGTGCTCGACCCTACCTCCTTGATGGCCCCGGCGGATTTGACCATGGCCCACCAGTCCATGGGACGGCCCCTCGCCCCTTCCACTCACATGCCCTTCCACGCCCATACGAACTCCAGTGGCTACCACCTGCCGCTGCCCGACAGAGACGACCTGGCCAGGAGACAGAGCTATCCTTTCGCATTCCCCAGCACGCAAATCAACCGCCCGCCCACCAACCGCACTCGCCAACCCCGGGTGAAGAGATCGCCTCGCATGAGAAACCGCTCTACCGAAGACTGCAAAGCCCCCACAACGCCTTTTGTTCAACCCGCGCCTTCTCGCCCCGCCGAGGCCTGCTCCGAGCAGCTTATCATCAAAGACAACTGCCCTCCAGAGGAGCGCTTCCTCTTCCAAAGACGATACGAACTCGAGGAGCAAAAGGGAGGTGGAATCTGGACAACCATCCAGGAAAACTTCAACGACCGCTTCCAACAACAATCCGACATCCCTCGTCTTCAGATGATGGTGACGAGAGGAAGGCCGCATTACCTCGCATGGCCCAGCAAAGACGTAGGCAACACCTCGCTCTAGATTTACATTAGACAATCACTAACGTGTGGAACAGGACGAGATTCTCAGCCAGGCCCTCCAGTTCTGCGAGAAGCAATACTTCAAGATGGTTTACATGAAGTTCAAGGAACTAGGCGGCGGCGCCGCGGCACACTGGGGCCAGGGTGACGTGGAGCAGCGCGCAGTAGAGCTGGGCTGGGCCAACATGTTTTACGAGCCCGCGCCCGTGGAGCCATCGATGAACATCCGCCGACGCAGGAAGCTCAACTCCCGCCGCAGGTCTGCTGCCACGGACCCCCAGTCATTCGAGCCTTTGCCCTTGACTCCCGAGCAACGGGAGCAGATTTTTGAGGAAATTCTCGTCGAGAGAGACCTCCAGCCTGAGGACGAGGAGGAGGAGGCGCCGCTCAACAGTCTGCAGCAGATGCAAATTGTACAGCAACACCGACGCCTAGACATGAAGGCAGAAGACGCACAGGACGGCATTGTCAGCGGTGGACGAGTAGCCAAGAACCAGAGGTCTTCGGCGACAAAAACGAAGAGCAGGAGTCGCGTTCAAAAGTCAAGGGTGACGGCTTAAACACCACGAGGAAAAAGAAACCAAACGAAATCCACCAGCATTGGCAGGCCATTATGATCTTTTCTCAACTCTCTACTTCTTCCACACACACACACACACACACACACACACACATATATCTCACGCAAACACATTTTACGGGTTCAAGACTTTTCAGGGACTAGGGACCAAAGACCAAATGGGTTTTCATGGGAGGCAGATGCATTAGACTGTTTTTCTTCTATGTCTGGATGCCTTCTTTTTTTCACATCTACAGAAAGAGATACCATCACTCATTTTCTCCTCTTATGGGAAGGGTATATACCCAAAGGTATGGTTTTGGGCGGCGGGCAAAGGTGGCGAGGGTGGGCTAGCTTTGTGCTTTGGGGTTTGCATATTGTGCATTTCGACGCGACTTACTACAATTCTTGTACATACTTATTTGGACTTGGGTCCTACAACCATTTGAGGAATTCATCACCGCAAGACACATCCTCCTGCAATTAGCTTCCCTGATCGTCCCCTTTCCATAGCGATGTCTGTGTTTGTGTAAGGGGCTTCCCCCCTTCCCATTGCCCCCTCCTGCCTCATCTGTGTGCTGTGCCTCTTTCTGCCTAGCTATGCTCGCTTCGATATCACAACGAAAGACCCAAATGCACCGACCCCGGTAAATCTCGCGGTATTTGCCTAAAGTTTGACAATGTCAAAAACCTAGGGAGGGCGAAGGAAACCTGGACATCGATTCAGGCAGCGCAGGCAGCGCAGGCAGCGCAGGCAGAGGGCCTCCCAGGTCCTCGGGACCAAGGCAACATTACCATTACCGCCTCTACGAACGGGCCTTTTGTCACCATCACCGTCACTGACGCGCGAATGTTACAGTAACAACGGCGACGCATGAAGTCTCACGACCGGGGGAGGGGGGATAGGGAGGGGAGGACCAAACAAGGCCAGTTGCTGGCGATCTCTCGCCTGGCGCGTTAACAGGGTCAACCAGCAACGCTGCTGTGCCTTTTTTCCTTTCTCCCTCTTTGCTCATCTCTCTCCCCTCCCCCAGCAACGGCGGCGGCGGCACCAACAAGAACCCGCGACGAAAATCCCATCCCATCACATCACACCCACACCTACCCACCCCTCCATCAGAGAGGGAAAATTCCCCATGTCCCCCTTCCTTCCTTCGCCTCTTCAACGGGCGCGCCGCCCCCCGTCCGTGCCACCGATGCCGAGGACCCAAGGACCAGGAAAGAAAGACAGGAGCAAAAAGAAGCCTACACTACACTGCGGTTGTGGCTCAACCGTATCCCCAGGCCGATTGGGGAGGAGACCACCTCATACGATATCCACAGCCAGACCGTGTCCGCGGCCCTTCTGGCCCGGCTGCGACGTAGTACTTTCCCAAAGCCCCTACCCCCCAGCGATCGAGTTTTTTTTTTTTTCTCTCTCTTTCTTCATTTTTCTCTTCCTCGCATTTCGTTCCGTTCGTCTATCCCACTCAAAAGCTTTTGCCCTTCACAGTTAGACCGGTGGGCTGGGTCAGGGAACAAGGGCGCGGGCCACCCGGTGACCTAGGTAGGGAACATGGTCTTTTCTGGGGGGCCCTCATGGGCAAGAAGAAGCCTACTCAGTGGAGGATAAACGAACGAAGTCAGGAGAGGCAGTGAAGCAAGGGGAGGGGCAGAACAAGAAGACGGGGCCCAGAGGCCAGGAGCCCAGGACAGTGCCGTAGCGTGCCGTACCCTTCACCAGGTGGCATCTCCCAGCGGCGACGAAAGAACCCGGCAGGGCAGACGGGCAGGCATGAGGCAGGGGGTGATGGCAAAGTAGGCGGATGGCAGTGGGTAGGGAAAGGAAAGGGAAGGGAGCGGCGCGCGCCAGCCCAGGGCAAGCAAGCCAAGGTGAGGGCCACCGGCCGTCCTGTGTGTCAAATTCGATTCCCCCCCTCCCTACACACTATCCGTACTTCCCTCCCCGGGGCGTCCCCGTGCCCGCCGCCCGTGCCCGCACGCAGGCGTCAAGATACCCTGGCGATGTCGGGTACCTGAAGGGAAGGAACCTCTCGGTGGAGAAGTACAACAACACCTTGAACACTCACTTGACGATGCGTGCCCTGCCTGTGGACACTTGCAGCCGGCGGCCCCACAGAGCGGCTTCCGCGCACTGTGATTGTCCCGCCAAGCCGACTTCTCGGCTGTCCGGGGTGGCCTCGCTCACGTGAAGTGGGAAAACTGTGAGGAATACTGGGGCGGGGCTTGTCTGATGAGATAGCCCGGATAGCGAAGCAGAGATTGAGAAGAGCGATAAAGGGCGCGCGCGGCCGCACGCCTTATACACACTTTACCGCATACGGATATCCGTATTTTGGAACATTCCCGACGTCCTGGGGGCGCCGTCAGTTCTCGGCTTTGCGGCCTTGCGGAACACGTCCGGACGGACTTGGTGAGACGCTCCCGCTGAAGAGACAAAATCCGAGAGGGAACGGACGCCAGGCCGGTGCGCGCTCCGTGGTCCCGAGACGACGATCCCGGGTGTCAGACGGTGCGTGCCTGCTCAAGAGTCCCAACGCAGGCATTGCCTCATGGTCATACGGACAATCTCAATCGCATTCATACCGTTCATCTCGGTATCATTCATGAGCTCATCTGATCTCGGGTAAGGTCCCTGATGGTTGTTGCCAGGGAACAGCGGACGGATCGGAGAGAGACTCCTCTTTTCTTCCTCCGTATCTCCCCTCCCCTCCCCTCCCCTCCTCAAGCCTTCAAGGGCCTTGACCGGTCGTGATGGGATGTGATTGCAATGATTGACGCTGGTCTTCCCAGGTTCCGGGAAGAGAGCACTTCAGGATGAGGCCAGACGACAAGGGACCCTGAAAGAGTGACTGGGTGACGGCCATACCCCTGTATGCAAATCAAACGCCTCGGGCTTCGGTGCGAATCGCGGGCGCTGGTGCGTGCGCTTGCCGATAGTGACGACATTAGCAAAAAGGACCATACATTCCGCACTGTTCCAGGTTTGCGCCAGTTGTGGGCCACTCTCTCCCTCTCTCGCGAGTTGCGCCGGCCTCCAGCGCTCTGCAAAGACACTTCATCAACTGTCCCAGGAAATCGGTAAATTGCTGTGGGCGTGTGCGCCAGAAGCATTGTCTCGTTTCGACCGCCGTTGCGACCTGGGCCCTCTTGATTCTTGCAACCTTGGAGGGGGGGTGTGGTTTCTTGCCCGCCGCCCTGCTGTCCTTTCCCCTTGTATCTCAATGGGTCCTCGCGGGGCCAGACGCGGCACTAGTTGTCCCCTTGATTTGGTCGATGGTCACTTGTAATTGCATCTGCTCGGATGGTGTCCGGCTCCTCTTCGCGCTACTTGCGCTGCGCACCCCGCCCAGTGTCTCGTTTACGAAACTGCTGCCGAGAAATGGAGAGGGGAAATGGAGAACGGCTGATTCCCCGCTTGACCACCACACAGCCATTTACAGTCCATGGAGTGTGTACCCGACGTTGATTGTAGACGTAGTATCCGTGTCCGTACGGATATTGAGGAGCAATTGGGCTGAGCTGCCATCCGCGAAGCGATGTAGCCCTCTGCTGCAATTCGCTGTGCCCACACCGGTAAACCTTGTGGAGCACACACGTCAATGCTGTCTTCCGTATGTACGCTTTGCTCCGCTGATCTTTCTTCTTGCCATTTGACCTGCTCGTCGGTTCTCTCTCGTCGAGTTGAATATGACAGTGACCTTGTCCGCGGTAAAAGAAACCCATGAGCCAGCCACCTCGATAGAGCGTGGTTGTTGGAAGTCAGGTTAATCTGTGCCGCTCTGAACCGCCCTCCCATCAGCGACCTGGCGAAGCGCGAAGCGCGTGTACCAGCCCGAAAGGACATCATGCCATCCATCACGTCTGCCGTGCGCTGAATCCGGAATGAGCTGCCAGATCATCCCTCGACGAGCAAAGAGCGGGCGAAGAAGTGGCCGGTAATGCTCATCCGCAGCGGCTAAGCCACTACTCATGCTGTTTCCAGCCAGTGAAAGTGCTTCCCCGTCTCTCGGGACGCTCTCTCGTCGAATCATGGCCGCAGAACTGAACCGCCTGCCGGGTATGGCCTTTCCCTTGCAGCAAGACTGCAGCATACCGTACCGTAGCGAGAGCGAGTTGAAGTTGAATCGACCGACCCCTCGAGCGGCGGTGCCAGGAACACCAGTCTCTGTTTTCCACCAGTGAGCGCTTGCTTGTGGGTGGATCTGCACAGCGAACAAACCGCGATGCTTGCTAGAGCTTCTGCAGGCGCAGCTCCCATTATTGTTTTTCTTGCAGGACTCGTTCCAGAGTATCGGGTTTAAAGTCGGTGAGGAGATGCGTGCTCTTGTTTCCGGCCGGCGGCATGGTGTCCATGTCGTTGCTCTCCTGCCCGATTCGAATTTTCCAGGCGACCCCGGGATTGACATGACTGGTTTGTTTCTCTTCTTGCGTCGATATGACGAGACCCTCCTGAACAGGGGTGGCGGGGGTGGCGGAGGCATTGCGCCCGTCGCCCACTCCAAAAGAACCTGCGCTGCGGTAAACATGATGCGCACCGCCGCAGCGCCCAGAACTTGTGCCAGTCTTTACATAGCATAATGAGTATTGTAGGATTGGGGCTGAACCCGGCGTATTCAAGACACGCCGCCAGGCCAAAAATAAAGTAACGGGGATCCGCGGCTCAGAATTCCGCAGTGCGGCAAGTCAGGATGAACATGCTGCGCAGCTGCCAGTAAACTGCCTCGGTGAAATCCAGACTGACATGGGATGGTTCATGGTTGTAACTTGTGAGAGCCCTCCACAGTGGGCGTTGCAGTAAAGTGATGACGGGTCAGTCAGGGTCGCTTTCGGGACGAATCAGAAGCTGCCGCCAAGACGTCGCTTTCCCCAGCAGCCCAAATCGATTCGTCGAATAGACGAGAGCTGCGCCAGAAATGCTTGCACGGAGCCACAGGCTGACGGTTTGGTCGAAACGGGCTTGGTGCGCGGGAAAACTATTGCAGTAATTCAACGGTTAGTTCGTTTTCAAAGAGACGGAAAACATCGTCTCCGAGACCATCTCTGGCTCTGTCTCTATCGTGCCGTGCCCTAGTAATACGGAATGGCTAAGCAGATCCCGAACTTGGCCGGTTGATCTCCCCTCCTGCATACCTTGCTGAACACAAGTTTGCATCAATAGCTTGGGGCTTGGAAAGCGTGTGTCGATTCGTCGTGGGGAACAGCGCCAATTGTCCAGGTTTTGAGGCTTAGGGTGCTGTATTGCAAGCATGCGTGTAGGGGGCGTTGAGAGGGATCCGTTGGACTCACAATTGAGTTTCGCTCAGGACCCAAACAGACTACTCCTATGGAAGCGCAGTGGGAGAAGACCAACGGAAGGCTGCAAGTCTGCGACGCGCTTGTTGGCAGCGGAAGTAAGCGCTGCGAGGCATCGTGGTGTCTGAAGAGGTTGAAGATGGAGGATTTGGTATTGTGGAGTTAGTTGGAAGCTTCCCGTCCATCTAGCGCCCGAACGCACTGGCCGCACCTTGTTTCTACCCTGATCTGGTACATCGCTGTGCGGGCAGGTATCTGTCACTCAGCGCCTTGCGGTAAAGTACCTTCCTGTGGCGGCAGGAGGTCCTGTGGTGGTAGATTACAGGTAGCTGATAAGCAAGAGCCTTTTTGATCTTGATATGTCGCCTTCAAAGCATCCCGAGTAAACTCGGCATCCTCGGATGCAAACGTCCATTCTTTGGCGTTCGATGGACGTGGGCCACAAAGTTCGCTGTTTCGTTCACCTGTCTGTGGTCATTAAGCCTTTGATCTCCTGACACAACACTGGCCTGGGCTGAATCTCGCAAGGCAAGCCAGCTGTATGGCTTTTTCTTTGCGATTTCTAGAACAAGACACTTCAGACTCGCTTTGACCTGAGCACGTTCGTCCCATCTTAAGAATGATCGGAAATTGTCACAAGTTGAGGTGCAAAGCGTCAGATTGGTCGCGCTGAGTCAGTGCGATGGCTCAGATGGCGGGACTGCCTCTGCAAAGCATGTACCTACGTTCCTTAGCCTCCGTCCCCGTCCATCCCATAGGTCCATGGGTTCATAGCGGGTCCCGCCCGACGTGCAGTTAGCCACATGCATGCGCCACATGTAAATGCCCCGCCAATCAGATCCAAGACGGAGAGTTGTCAGACCGTGGCTGCCAAAGGACAGACAGCCGCAACCGCAACCATCCCACCTCGAAATTCAAGGCGATCAAGGGAAGCGTAAACCTCTCCGGTCCAACGTTCCTTGAATTTTGCACTGTAATCTTTTCAGTGGTACCCGACACGCATTTAACGAATCGCCATTTCCATGATTCAATCGCTCATGAGGACCCACGACTCGACCCGTGCATAGATCGAGGCATCTGCCGCTGGCAGCCCGCTGGTTGATGGGAACCACGTCTGGCCCCTAGACCCGGAGAGATAGCTTCATCATGCTATCGCAAATCGTTCTCCTGTTATTCCTGTGTATATCGTGGCCTGCAGTAGCGTTCGCCACCGGCGCTGCAAAACTTGCCCAATTGCGAAACGCAACAACTCAGGTCTTCCACCATGGCTGGGACAACTATATGCACATCGCATTCCCGGAGGACGAGGTTAGTTGACGTGCCAAGACCAACGTGCAGACAGACCTCTAACTGACATTTTGATGTAGTTGAGACCAGTTTCATGTACACCGTTGACGCGCGATCCCGCGAATCCCGGAAACTACGATCTCAACGACGTTCTTGGGAACTACTCCCTCACCCTCATCGACAGCCTATCGACACTGGCGATTCTCGCAGGGACGCCTTCCGACCAGAACACTGCTGTTTGGGCCCTACAGGAATTTCAGCAGAGCGTCGCAACGTTCGTGGAATACTACGGAGACGGCAGGCGCGGACCTTCCGGAGAAGGGCTACGAGCCCGGGGCTTCGATCTGGACAGCAAGGTCCAAGTCTTCGAGACTGTCATCCGCGGAGTGGGTGGTTTGCTCAGCGCTCACTTGTTCGCCGTTGGAGAGTTGCCCATACCTGGCTACGACCCTGGGCACGTTGCCATCGACGATGAAGATGCCGACCCGCTGGAATTACCCCCGATATCATGGCCCAACGGGTTCAAGTACGATGGTCAACTGCTGCGACTGGCGTTGGATCTAGCGGAGCGTCTTCTTCCTGCCTTTTACACGAAAACCGGGCTTCCGTATCCGAGAGTCAACCTCAGGCATGGCATTCCATTTTATGTCAACTCTCCCCTGCACAAGGTTTCGCGCGACGACCCGGATTCCCCACGAGCCTCGAACGAGAAGACAGACACATGCAGCGCCGGCGCAGGGAGTCTTGTTCTTGAGTTTACCGTGCTCAGTCGGCTGGCCGGCGATCCGCGGTTCGAACAGTTAGCTAAGCGAGCTTTTTGGGCAGTGTGGAAAGCGAAGAGCGACATCGGCCTCGTCGGAAACGCCATTGACCCTGAGAAGGGTGAATGGGTTAGCTTCGACTCTGGCATTGGTGCTGGTGTCGACAGCTTCTTCGAATACGCCCTGAAGAGCCACATTCTGCTCTCCGGTCACGAACTACCCAACACCACCGCACGAGAACCCCCCACGGACAGACAGTGGCTTGATCCCAATACTCTACACGATATTCCTCTGACACCCGAGGAAAACTCTGCTGGGGCGTTCCTTGAGGCTTGGCACCACGCACACGCTGCGATCAAACGCCACCTGTACAACGACGCTCACCACCCTTACTACATGACTGGGCATCGAACTCGTGGGTATGCATTCACAAGCTGGATCGACAGCCTGGCAGCGTTCTACCCCGGCCTTCTAGCCATGGCTGGTGAGGTAGAGGAAGCCGAGGAAGCAAACTTGCTGTACACAGCCCTCTGGACACGTTACGGTGCTCTGCCTGAACGGTGGTCGGTCCGCGAGAGACAAGTTGATTCTGGAATTGGGTGGTGGCCTGGCCGTCCCGAGTTTATCGAGTCGAATTACTACTTGTACCGCGCCACGAACGATCCTTGGTACATTCACGTCGGAGAAATGGTTCTGAACGATATCAGGAGGCTTTGTTACACAAAGTGCGGTTGGTCAGGTCTTCAGAATGTCGACACAGGGGAAAAGGCCGATCGCATGCAGAGTTTCTTCTTGGGCGAAACCACCAAGTACCTCTTCCTGCTGTTTGACCCGGACCACCCTCTGAACAAGCTTGATGCGGCCTATGTCTTTACAACCGAGGCGCACCCACTTATAATTCCTCGTCGAAGACACAAGCCGAAGAAGAAGAAGAAGGAACATGCACACCGAGGGGAAGCCAAGACCGTCAGCGTTTACTACGACGAAAACTTTACAAACACCTGCCCTGCCCCATCAAAACAGGTACCTCTGACTGGTTCGGTGTTGGCGGCACGACCAGATGTTTTTCATGCTGCTAGTTTCGTCAACCTCCACCTCATCTCCAACCCACACAGTGGCGTTGAGACGGTTCCTGCGGGCAAAGGAAGCAATGGCTCTATCTCGAGGTACAAGGCCAATCATGTCTTTTTCCCGTGGACGCTGCCACGATCCATGATACCCAACGACGGCACTTGCGCGGCATTGCCGTTCAAACCTACCTTGATCATCGAGTTTCCGTCAAGCATTCAGCAGAGTGGTGTAGGCAGCACCTTCAATAATCTTTTCGCCAACACAGCTGCCTTCAAAACACTAGTGGGCGTCAGGATAGCTGCTTTGAGCGGCCTGAAGATCCACTTCGTGCGGGAGGACTCGTACGACGCCGCGTATGATCACACCTGGCGGGTAACGCAAGTCAACCACATGCCGCTTGGTCGAGATGAACCAGTTCACATCGATGCAGAGTTGTTGAATGGCATTTCTGATCCTTTGTTCAATCGGGTGCGCTACAACGGCTTTGTTGAATTGATCATGGCTTATGGGGAGCCGAGTGCCAGCAACACCAGCGAGCCAGTGCCAGCGGAAGGGTTGGAGATTGACATTGACGATCTGGAAGATCAAGTACAGCTTACGGAGGAGGCCAGATCGGAGCTCCAGCAAGACCAAGCGTCGGTCAAGAGCATGAACACGGCCTACAGATCGATGCTCAAGTCCATGATCCGGGCTGTTACGTCGGTTTTCGATCCCACCAACACCCCAGCGCCTCGGCCGGCTGCGGGTCAGGCCAACTATCACATCGAGAGCTATATGGGGTCTGTGTCAGTTGGCAAGGGTGCCGTTCCGCTCCCGGATACTCCGGATGCTTCCGTTCCCTCGGATGACGAACCGCCAAATCTTCCCTGGCAGACAGTCTATCTTGGCGGGTTTGGGTGTGACGATCGACTTCCCGATGAGGCATCCAGGCAGCACCAGGTTATCGTTTTTCGGCGAGGAGGCTGCTCGTTCAGCGAGAAGCTGGCGAACATCCCATCGTTCACGCCTTCGCCACGCGCGTTGCAACTTGTCATCATCGTCGACGAGGCGCCTCTCGACAACAACTATGTTTACAGTGCCCCAGACTTGTGGGAATATGAGCTTATCAAGCCGCACTTGGATGTCGAACAAGCCACGCCAGGTGGCATGCGACGTCCGCATCCCATTGCGTTGGTGATGATTCGCGGCGGCGGTCCGGAAGCATACGAGAAATTTGGCAACTCACTTGGAGTGGGCGTGCGGAGAAAATACTTCATCGAAACTCAGGGACGAAGAGTAGACAACATTGTTGTATTGTGAGTCTGGAGCAAACCGGCAGAGAGGCCTTTCGACGGTAGGCTTCGAAATTTTTAAGAGCATAGCGGGAGGATGTAAATACGGGTCTGGAACCAGGATGCATGATAGATACCACTTGTCGAGGAGTTCCACGTCTATTTAGCATTTCCTCTTTTTCTTTTCCATCTCTCTGAATATAGCATTGCATGAAACATATCTTCATGCATTACACGACAAGGGCCTTTCACGAGGCAATAGTGATTTCTCAGTATACTCTCCCAGCTTGAATTATCGGGCAGCAGTAAAAAGCTGGGCTCATCATTTTGAGTCTCTGTAGAGTTCGACTTGGTTTGTTGCCGTAGACTGGAGGCGTGGCAAAATCGGAATGAGCTTAGGATACCCAACCAATGACGACCGCTCAAGGTGGGTCTCACCATGTGTGTAGGAAACCGCGAACCCACTGCAAGCTAGCCAGAGTCGC
This sequence comes from Colletotrichum brevisporum, assembly GCA_030770045.1. NCBI lineage: Eukaryota > Fungi > Ascomycota > Sordariomycetes > Glomerellales > Glomerellaceae > Colletotrichum > Colletotrichum brevisporum. The sequence goes on from JAUGSI010000002.1 coordinate 2,206,078, forward strand.
AAAACACCGGGTCGTGCTACCACCAGCTTCATCTTCGCCACGCCGCAGGCTGCTGCTGCTGCCTGCTGCCACGGTCGAATTGCCTTGAAAACCTTCGCTGTGTTTTCCCCCAGATAAGATCAAGGCATCTCAAGTCATTTCGTATCTAGACGCCTCTTCGGTGGCATGTTGCGTTCTTCAATCAAGCTCGAAATCCGCGATCAAACCCATGGACTCTCCGTTCTTTGAGGGTCCGGAGCCGGAGCCCAAGGCTGCTAGCTTCCAGGGACGTCTACAGCTGCAAGAGTTCATGTTCAAGCCTGCGTCACCCGACGCTGCGGCAGCCGCAGGCTCGCAGCAGCCTGCCCTCCCGTCGCCCCTCCGACGCAGCCCCCGAAAGGTGACTCCACTCGGCCCCGTCCCGTCCCCGGGGCGAATCACCAAGCCGCGCAACGGAGGAGGCGGCCGCCCCGCTGCCAAGTCACGTTCCACCGCAGCCGCCGTCACCACCGCCCTCGAGGCATCCGCAACAGCCGCATCGTCGACTTCCGGGGAAGAACTCACCTCTCCGAGACGCAGCAGTAGCAGCGGGAGCAGCAACGCCCCGCAACGAAAACGCAAGCGCCCGCCGGCGGGCTACGCGCCCCCCTCGACGTACGCGCACCTCCAGCCGATACAGGACATCCTCGCGCCGGACCTCCTCATCCTCTTCGTCGGCCTCAACCCGGGCCTGCAGACGGCGCGGTCGGGCCACGTCTACGCCCACCCGTCCAACCTCTTCTGGAAGCTCCTGCACTCGTCGGGCATCACCCCGCGCCTCTGCGCGCCGGCCGAGGACCGCGACCTGCCGCGGCTCTACGGGCTCGGGAACACCAACATCGTCTCCCGCCCGAGCCGCAACGGCTCGGAGCTCAGCAAGGCCGAGATGGACGAGGGCGTCGAGGCGCTCGAGGAGAAGGTGAGGGGCTGCCGGCCTGAGACGGTGTGCATCGTGGGCAAGAGCATTTGGGAGAGCATCTGGCGGGTGAGGCACGGGCGGGGGATCAAGAAGGACGAGTTCAGGTATGGGTGGCAGGACGATGGTGAGAACATGGGCGTCGCTCTCGGCAACGAGAGCGGCGGGGGATGGGCGGGTGCGAGGGTGTTTGTTGCTACCAGCACGAGCGGCTTGGCGGCCACGCTGCGGCCGGCGGAGAAGGAGAGGATATGGCGTGAGCTGGGGGAGTGGTGTGAGCGACGGCGGGCTGACAGAGAGCGCGCGAACTGAAATATTTCCGAGATCATCACAAATAGCATCATAATCGTTCACGAGAAAGAACTGAAGATAACTAACTTTTCCCATCTATTACTGACGACTGCCATGGTAGACCTCCCCTTCTGGGACGAAACGGCGTCTTTTTTACCCCGTGACTCCAATAGTAATATGGGGATGGGTATCGTGCGTAAAGAAAACTGTGAAACTGAAGTGACCGCCCATGATCTCGTAAACCTCCGTGGTAATTGTACAAACTCCTATTCGCATGTCCCCCCCTATGCCGCAAAAACTGTGGCCAGGACGATCGCCGCCACAGGCCAGAATCCGAGAGCCTCAGCAGCAGCCCTGATGGCGTTCGAGCCCACATCATCAGTGCCACCAGCAGCAGTCGTTCCGTTGGGGAGTGTGCCGTTGATGAGGATGGTGCTGTTACCCTGGTAGTCGGCCACGTTGACAACCGACTTGTTCAGACCGTCGTAGCTGCCGTTGCCAAGGAGAGAATTCATGTACTCGGTGCTGTTGTTCTCATCGCATCCACAGGGTTGGTGATCGGCGCAACCGCAGAGAATGGGCTTCGTCTGGTTCTCACGCGCCGACTCGTTGTAAAATCGGTACGGGTGGGAGTAGGGGTACATGTGCGCCCCCGCCAACCAGAGACCAGGCCAGAAGGCCAAGCCAGCACCGACTAGGAGGAAGGGTGCCATGCTGCCCTTCCGTTGACCGGCCTGGTAGGGCGCCGTCGCGCCGCCGCCGTAATATCGACCTCCGCCGTAAGCAGGCGGGGGACCGCTGCCCGTCTTGGTCGATCCGCCGGTGTTGTCTCGGCTGCCACCTCGCGAGATGCCCGAGCCGCCGCCGCCACTGCCGCGTGAACCACCTGTTCCTCCATTTGATGAGCCAAAGCCAGAACTAGAGCCGGAGCCGGGGGAACTGCCGCCGCCTGACCGCGAACCACCGGAGGAACCGCCAGAGGAACCGCCAGAGGAACCGCCAGAGGAACCACCAGAGGAACCACCAGAGGAACCACCGGAAGAACCGCCAGAACGACCGCCGCCCCCTCCAGATCGGGACCCACCTGAAGAGCCTCCTCCTCCTCCGCCTCTGCCGCCGCCGCCGCCACCGCCGCCCTTGCGCTTCCACAGCTGCTCGTCCTGGTGGGTGTTGTCGCGCTGTTCTACGGGCGCAAGGAATGAGACATCTGAGCCGCGGAGGCCGGGTTCGACGGCTGAGGCCCAAATGGGCGTGAACAGCGTCAACGCGAAGACTGCGAAGTCCAATCTCATTTTGTTTGCGACCGAACGCGAGCCGGCGTTGGAATTACTCGGTAAGATGTGCGCGGGTCGTCGAATGCGACGTTGCCAAGAAAAAAGGTCGCGAGGGGTATACCTTAAGAGTCTTGTTGTGACTCGATACGAATGGCTTCAATTGCAATGGGATGCCGTGAGACGTGTATTTGTTGAGTTTGTTGAAGTAGGAAATTGGAATCGGCGTTCGGAGGAATTGTTCAGGTAGGTAGGAGTGGGCAGTTTTGTAACTTTCCCGTTTCAGGTGCCAAGCATGCGCTGTGTCCGCCCAAAAGCAGGGATGACTTGGGGCAGCGAGGTACCGTCAGACTGATGTGTAATCTAATGACTGGCCAAACTGCCTATGATGACATGCGACAGGTTTTAGGTCGATGTGATGAAAGGCGGTTGTTCAACCCTATGTCACTCTGCTCCAATGGATTCCGAGTGGTCCGTGGCGTCGTCCGTTTGGATCAGCGGGCCGGGTGTACTCTAGGTCGTAGGGGAATGACGGTGAATGCGCGAGGTAGGTGACGGAAGGATTCGGTGTGGTCGCGTCTACCTATTGAGGTGTCGTTTTAGGCAATGCAGGTAGAGGTATGCCGTCTTTTAGATGCAAGCAGGGTCCTTTGAAGTTTTGAAGTTTGGTGACTTTTTTTTTTTATTACAGGGAGCAAGTGGTGATGAGGGTAAGGGCGTCGTCTTATTATATCCGCTTTGGCGGCGAGCGGGTCAGCGTCAGGGTTACCCATCGTTGCTTCCGTTGAGAGGCAACAGGAAGAAGTCTTTGGTCCCATGAGAGGCTGCACTGCCCAGAGGCGTTGGTAAATTGTACATTTGAGGCGCTTTGTGCCGTACCTATGTTAGGCAGGGGAAAGTACCCGAGCAACCCGGCCTTTCCTTTGAGCCATCACGCCGTTTTCGGGCGAGATACCTAGCCCAGTTTGCCCAGGTAAAGTATGAGGTGTTGGTTGGAGTAGCTGGTGGAAACAAGCACCGCCACCTCGCCTTCTACAATATACCTTTAGGTAGGTAGCTCTCGAGCCGTTGCGCCATTAGGCGCCGAACCATCATTTGGCCTCGGGCTATTGCTTGGTCTATTACCTAGCTCTACTTGGTAGTGATAACGGTGACGATGGACGACATTGCCAAGGTCGCGGATCACCAGACAATAGAAAAAAAAAATGGCGGGGGTTCATAGGCCAAACTCCGGTACATTCAACCACTCATGGCAGGATTGGTGGGTACCTCTATACACAGCCCCAGCTTCACCGGAGAGAAAGTTTCTGCCTAATGCAGACGGGGTCCTCGATGTACTCCGCACATTGTAAGCTTAATTGGTGGCAGTAAGATTCATGTGCCATCTGTGGCGTCGAAGATGGATGGCTGTGCACTTCCTTTTGGGGTTTGATAGGTCTAATACCGACCACTGAGCTCGTTCCCACAGACACAGGACAGTCCAGGTGACTCGAGGTAGTCCAACTCAACATTGAACCACCATAACGTGGCGTTCTTCAAAGACTTCAACTCTTCAGAACTTGTGGGGGATCTCGTTGCCTCGCGAACTCCGATCGGACCATTCCCGCGCAGCAATTCTCCACAGGTCTTAGGTCGCGGAAGCAGGTGCCCCTGGACGCCTTGCGGTTCGCCTTGCTCCACGGCGCAGTGATACCACTAGGCATGATTCCTTCTCATGCATAGAAGCCGGGCGACACATATTGGAACCCCGCATATCATCACACCGCATGGTCGCAGTCAATTGCTGACACCGGACCACACACCACATCTCGGTCCTTCCAGACCTCGAAATTCGCAACATCATCTCGTTCGGAGTCATTCCCCCATTCATCGCTGGACAACACCGCACCTACCGAAAATGAGCGGCCCCGACAAGAGCCTGTTGGACCGCCTGAATGCGTTGAAGGGCGGCAGTCACGGCGTGTCGTTGGATCGATCATCAAAGTAATCAATGCCGGTTTCTACAGCTGATGGCCATCAGGTCTGCGTACAAGAGAAAAAAACAGAACACATGCTAAAAGCCCTCAAAGTGCCTTGAACGTCTCCCTGACCGGCATCGAGCCAGCCAAGCCATCGCGAGAGGATGCACTGGCCTCCAGGCTACGTTCGCTCAGAAACACGCCTGAGCGCGAAGAGCCCCCAGCGGCGCAGCAGCAGACTCCGAAGTCTGCCGGTCAGCATCACCCCGCGACTCGCCTCAGTGAAACCGCGAGCTTATCGCCGGTGACCCCCTCCGGTGGGTCCCACACGGCAGCACCGCCCCAGCCTCGGACTACGCCGTCAGCATATGATCCGTTGCCGGCTCCGACTGCTGAGGATGACGTCGATCCCTTACTGCAGACGGACGATCAGACTCTCGAGGATCTTCTCGCCGATGCGGACTTACAGTTCGACCAAGACCCGCAGCAATGGGGCTCCGACCCCAAGGCCGAATCCGCCAAGGTGAACGCCCTTCTGGAAGAACTCTCAAAAGCTTCTCCGGCCCAAAACGCTCAAGACCATCAAGGGAATGGCGGGGGCGAAAATTCCCGAGACCACGATGACGACTCAGATGGCGAGGAGATGGCCCGAGAGGTGGAGACATTGCTCTCCCAGGCACTTGACGACGCAGCGCTCAATGTCCAGCCTCAAGATGCGCATGACCCGCCACTGGCACCGGGCAAAGGCCAAGAAACCACTGCAGATGCAAATCACCAGTCGCCAGGTACCTCTCATGATGATGGGCAAGACAACGGCGACATGGGTTTCTCCCTTCCGTCCGTGCCTTCGACTATCGCAGCTCCCAGGCTGAACGACGACATTAATAATGACGGCCTACCTGGCTTGTCACTGCCCTCTGTTCCCTCGGGCGCCGTTCAGCCAAAGCATGATACCGAAGCAAGTTTCGATAGTGATATAGCCGCCCGTACGGCTGCCCTTGGCGGTTTAGGTGCCTCGACTGACGGCGGTATGGGCCTGCCATCGGTGCCTACGTTCCAGCCGGCCGATCGTGCAGTGAAGCGGCTCACATCCAAGACTGGTTACACAGATGAGGATGCCGAGACATGGTGCACCGTATGTCTGGAGGACGCGACGTTGCAGTGTCTAGGCTGCGAAGATGTGTACTGCGCGCGATGCTGGCACGAGATGCATGTCGGGCCTGCCGCTGCTTTTGACGACCGCACACACAAGGCGGTGCGATTTGTCAAGCCGAAGAAAGATCAGCAGAGAAAGGTTGCTCTAGGAGCATCATAACGACAAACAATTTCAAACTGGAAATAGAATTTCAAACAAGACTAAGCATTCTGTGATGAGAAACTGTTGCCAACTCCAATACCCGCCGCCGCCGTGTGCCCATGACCATGACCTTAAAAGATACAAACCTCCAGCGCTCCGTCCACCGTGGTTTTACATGCAATGTGTTCGTTTTGCGACCTCGCTGTCGGCGTTTGTTTCATGTTAAACGCGAACCTAAGCCCCGGACGAGCCGGCACCATTGTTGTTCGACTGGGTGCCATAGCTATTCTTCGACCGTCCCGTAATGTCCTGCCATGTGGCGCCGAACCGGCGACCTGTGCTGGCCAGCAAGCCTTCTTCCTCATCTGCCTCGGCATCTTCATCGATCTCGGCCATGTTGAGCTTCGGCGCCCTGAAGAGACCGGTCACGAAGACGACGAGGAAGACGAACAGGAAAGCAAACTGCGCCCAGAAGTCCAGGGCACCAAAGAAGGGCCACGTGATGGTGATGCGATTGAGAAACTCCGACATGACGGAGGGGGTGCAGACTTTGACAGATCCGTCTTCCAGACCCTCAGAGCACTGCAACAAGTAGTCGGGCCTGTCCTTGCAGTTGGGGGTCTCGCCCGCATGGCGAGTTGGGGCAGTGCAGTAAGTCTGGGTGCCGTAAATGGAGTACTGGGGCGCGACCATGTTGGCAACAGCATAGTTAATCGCCAAGATGATGAGTGCGAGCATCACCGTCGCTATCAACAGAGCTTGAGGCGCAGTTCTCCCTTTGCGAATCTGGAAGATGCGGATCCAGAGGAATCGGATGCCAATAGTGGCGATTCCTGTGATGGAACTGCTGAAGAACAGCAGAACAAGAAGGGCCATCAGGATGTAGTCAATCGGGAAGGCTTTGGCGGATTGAAGGAAGATCCAGTTGATAGGCTGGAAAATGTTGAGATGTCCGAGAATGTAACCGCACCGCTGCTTGCAGAATGAGTTCTTGGCCTTGTCAATGCCCGTGATCAGCATCGAAACCCAGATCACGATGGAAAGCACGAGCAACAAGAGACCTCCGAGCAGTTTGATCGGCCTGAAAACGGCGCAAACCTTCAACCACATCTTGTAGATGGCGCTGTGCCCCTCGCCAGAGGCTTCAGCCGCGAGTCTCTCTCGACGCGTTAGGGTTCGCTCCTCACGAACAAGGGCCTCGAGCTCGCGTCTGTCCTTGGTCGACATGCCCTCTTGTTGGCCTGCGTTGCGCATCTCAAGCTGTCGTTGCCGCTCCCGGTTCTGCTCCAACGCTGATGCCGTGTTTTCAGTGAGCTGCGGGGCAGAAATCGACGGCGCGGACTTGATAAAGGACATTGGAAGCAGCGCGAGTCCAGCCGCGGTATAGAGAATGTAGAGAAGTGTGCCGAGAGTGACGAGCAGGCCGAGGGCGAAGGCCAACGCCTTCTGTCCATTGTTCTGAACGAGAATCCGCTTGAAGTAGTCCAAATCCCAGTTGGCTCCCGAGTCGCTACCGGCCGCCGGTACAAAGAAGCCGATGAGGAAGAGGATCGCGACCAGAGCGACGAAGACCAACGTGTACTTGAGGGCGCTGACAAGACGACTGCCGAAGGAACGACCCTCTTCGACCTCGATTTCGTCATATTCTTCGTACCAAAAGTAAGTGAATGGAATGACGATGAGGCACAGCAGGGCGTCGAAGCTGTAGAGAGAGTAGTAGACGATGCGCAGGGTCTGGAGTATATCGTAGACTCGCGCCTCGGTCGCCCAGTCCTTCTTTATCCCCAATGAGGCGTGAGTTGTCGAGGAAATGAGGGCAATGTCGACGGGTAGCAGAAGTACGGTTGCTAGGAGCGCTGTCAGACTGACGATCGCAACGATGCTGACTACGGCGGATCGCTCCCGGGGGGCCTGCCAGGTGAACGTGGTGATGATGGCGGCCAGCAGGCAGAGCACGACGACGACAGCGTACGCTACCCAGATAAGGCTTGTTTGTATGAGGCCTGCGTTGGCCATTTTGAATCGCGGTTTGCCAGAAAGCACAGATTCCTAGTAGTAGTTGTTGTTTTGCACAAGAAAATGAGTGAGCGTAGAATGGAAGGGGGATTGTGGATATCGTCACTTGCTGTTTCGCTGCGACATTCCAAAGGGGGAGGAGCTCCTAAGCTACCCAGCCAGAGAGATAAACAGCGACAGGTTTACGGAGGAGTAGGTAGCTGTGAGAATGTCCGGTAGTGACGCAATAGCTTCGTTAGCGCCTTCTAAACCGGGTCGGTGCGCCTGCAGCTGAGGTGCAGCTCTCCCACGGTGCCTGCCCGCGGGTACCCAAGTACCTAGGTATTCGGCCCACAATCCATCCATGGGGCCTGCCTTCCAGTCCATCCCGGGCCCGGGTCCGGGCAAGGATGCACCGGGACTTCGGCTCTTCCGTTGTTCCGGGGCCTAAGGCTCCTGCCAATTAGGAACTAAGAGAGCAGCAAGGACCTGCCAATGTTTGGAAGCTCGCGACGGAGCTTTTGGCGCTGTTCGCGATACCATTCTTCACCACGTCCTCTTCAACACAAGTATACCCACTCTCTACAAACTAATGATAGCGGGCGTTTCGAGGGCAATCGCCTGAGATTGTTCCGATGCAGTGCTATACGGAGCTCACCCCGCCGACTGGCGTCCAGTACAGTCTGAATCTTCCTTTTCTCTCAGCTCAGAGCAACAATCTGGTCGTCGCAAAGGGCTCTCTCCTGCAGATCTTCACGACCAAGACGATCTCGTCTGAAATTGATCACTCGCAGACGCGAGAGAAGCAGACTTCTACAGCTGATAATCAGTACGACCGCCGATTGAACGACGATGATGGCCTCGAGTCCTCCTTCCTCGGCGTCGATGGCATGCTGGTCCGCGCCGATCGAACGACCAATACCAAGCTCGTACTTATTGCCGAATACCCCATATTTGGTGTTGTCACCGGCCTCGCCAGAATCAAAATTCAAAACTCCAAGTCGGGAGGCGAGGCTCTCTTGATTGCCACGAGAGTCGCTAGACTGAGTCTAGTGCAATGGGATCCCGAGAAACACGCACTCGAGGACGTCTCCATTCACTTCTACGAAAAAGAAGAACTTGAAGGCTCGCCATTCGACGGCCCATTGAGCAACTACCGCACCTATCTCGCTGCCGATCCCGGTTCCCGATGCGCTGCGCTCAGATTTGGTCCCAGGTACATCGCCTTTCTCCCATTCAAGCAAGCCGATGAGGACATAGACATGGATGACTGGGATGAAGATGTGGATGGACCACGGCCAGCAAAAGAGCCTTCGGCAGCTGCGGCCACAAATGGAACTAGCAACATAGCAGATGTACCATACTCAACATCATACGTCCTACCTCTCCCACAGCTTGATCCCAGTCTCCTTCATCCTGTGCACCTCGCCTTCCTGCATGAGTACAGAGAGCCTACGTTTGGCATCATCTCCTCAACGCAACGGCGCTCCAACACTTTACCTCGGAAGGATCACTTCTCTTACAAGGTCTTCACGCTCGACCTCCAGCAAAGGGCTTCGACCGCCATTCTCTCTGTCAACAACCTCCCGCAAGATCTCTTCAGAGTCATTGCCCTTCCTAGCCCCGTAGGAGGTGCGCTCTTGGTCGGCACCAACGAGTTGATTCACATTGATCAATCCGGAAAACCGAACGGCGTGGCTGTCAATGCTTTCACAAAGGAGACCACCAACTTTCCGCTTGCCGACCAGTCGGAATTGGACCTGCGACTGGAGCACTGCTACATCGAGCAGATGTCCTCTGAGAACGGAGAGATGATTATGGTGCTCAGTGACGGCCGCCTCGCCATCATCGCCTTTAAGATCGACGGGCGGACTGTCTCTGGGGTCAGCGTCAGACTTGTGCCCCCAGAGGCCGGGGGTAGCATTGTGCCGTGCAACGCTTCTTCCATATCGAGGCTCGGCAAGAACGTGTTTTTCATTGGGAGCACTGGCAGCGACTCTGTCGTTGTAGGCATGACTCGGAAGCAGGCTCAGAGTGCCCGTAAGAAAACACGATTGGTGGACGAGTCCTTCGAGTATGACTTGGAAGATGAAGATATGGATGACGATGATGATGACGATCTCTACGGCGAGACTACAACGACTGCCCAGTCAAGCGCAACGGCGAACGGCGTTCCCAAGGGAGGGGAGGTATCATTCCGAGTCCACGATTCCCTGCTAAGCATAGCTCCCATCAAGGACATGACATATGGCAAGCAATCGTTCATTCCGGAGAGCGAGGAAGAGAAGAACTCTGTCGGAGTCGTTGCCGATCTGCAGCTTGCCTGCGCCGTAGGCAGAGGCAACGCCGGCGCCATCGCCCTTCTCAATCAACAAATTCAACCCAAGGTCATCGGCAGATTTGAGTTTCCCGAAGCAAGAGGATTCTGGACCATGTGCGTTCAGAAGCCGATTCCGAAGTCATTGCAAGGCGACAAGGGCGCCAATGCTGCAGTTGGCAGCGAATTCGATGCTTCATCTATATACGACAAGTTTATGATTGTTTCCAAGGTAGATCTAGACGGCTACGAGACGTCGGACGTTTATGCTCTTACTGGCGCTGGCTTTGAAGCATTCACAGGAACGGAGTTTGATCCAGCGGCGGGTTTTACGGTGGAGGCTGGCACGATGGGAAAACACATGCGCATCATCCAGGTGCTGAAATCGGAGGTTCGATGCTACGATGGAGGTGAGCCGCCCGTCCATCCTGCTTGACTTCCAACTGCTAATCTCAAAAACTAGATCTTGGCTTGAGCCAGATTCTGCCAATGCTCGATGAAGAAACAGGCGCTGAACCTAGAGTTGTCAGCGCCAGTATTGCGGACCCATATCTCTTATTGATACGAGACGACTCGAGCATCATGGTGGCTCAAATCGACAACAACAATGAACTAGAGGAAGTCGAAAAGGAGGATGATATCATTCTTTCGACCAAATGGCTTGCCGGATGCCTTTATACAGACACCACCGGTCTCTTTACCCCTATCCAAACGGATAATGGCACACCAGATGGGCAAAATATTTTCATGTTTTTGCTCAGTGCTGCAGGAGCTCTATATGTGAGTGTCAAATCTTGGCTGCCGATGGACACCATACTAATCCTTGTCAGATTTACGCTCTTCCCAACCTTTCAAAACCTGTCTACATTGCTGCAGGCTTGTCTTACGTCCCGCCATTTCTCTCCGCCGACTATGCGGTCAGACGAGGTACCACTCAAGAAACACTGACCGAAATCTTGGTGGCTGATCTCGGCGACACCACCGCTACTTCACCATACCTCATCGTGAGCGCTGCCTTCCTCGTCTACAATTTCTCTTACTGACTTGCCCTAACAGCTCCGTCATGCGAATGACGACATTACCATATACGAGCCCCTCCAGCTTGAGGCCAAAGAAGAAACCAATGGTCTTTCCAAGACCCTTCATTTCCAGAAGGTCGCAAATCCTACGCTGGCAAAGAGTCCCGTTGAGGTTGCAGACGATGACGCTAACGAGCAACCGCGCTTCGTCCCTCTTCGTCCCTGCGCCAACGTCAGCGGTTACAGCACCGTCTTTCTCCCAGGGGCTTCGCCGTCTTTCATCATCAAGTCCGCCAAAAGTCATCCCAAAGTCATTGGCCTGGAAGGTATTGGTGTTCGTGGACTTAGTTCCTTCCATACCGAAGGCTGCGAGCGCGGCTTCATATACGCCGACTCCACGGGCCACACGCGCGTCACGCAACTACCTGCGGATACAAGCTTCGAGCTCGGTGTCTCAGTTCGCAAAATTCCTGTCAGCGATGCTGTCGGTCTGATCGCCTACCATCCCCCAATGGAGACTTATGCTGTCGCCTGCAATGTCACAGAATCCTTCGAGCTTCCAAAGGATGACGACTACCACAAGGAATGGGCCAAGGAGACCATCACCACATTCCCGCAAACAGAGCGCGGCATCATCAAGCTCATCAGTCCTGCCTCCTGGTCGGTCATTGACACTGTTGATCTCGAACCTCACGAAGTCGCCATGTGCATGAAAACGCTTCACCTAGAAGTGTCTGAGGAGACGAAAGAACGCCGCATGTTGCTCGCTGTAGGTACCGCTATCAACCGCGGCGAGGACCTACCTATCCGTGGCCGCATCCTGGTCTACGACGTCGTTCCCGTAGTCCCTCAACCCGGTCGCCCGGAGACCAACAAAAAGCTCAAGCTCGTCGCCAAGGAAGAGATTCCCCGCGGCGCCGTCACCGCCCTCTGTGAGGTTGGTTCCCAAGGCCTAATGCTCGTTGCACAGGGCCAAAAGTGCATGGTCAGGGGACTAAAGGAGGACGGCACCCTCTTGCCTGTTGCCTTCATGGACATGAGCTGCTACGTCACGGCTGTTCGCGAGGTGCGCGGCACTGGATACTGCCTCATGACCGACGCCTTCAAGGGCGTCTGGTTCGTTGGTTACGCAGAAGAGCCATATAAGATGATGCTCTTTGGGAAGAGCGCCGGAAAGTTTGAGGTGCTGACTGCAGACTTCCTCGTCGACGGAGACGAGCTGCAGATTGTGGTCTGTGACAAGGACGGCGTCATCCACTCCATGCAATTCGATCCCGAACGTGAGCCCACCCCTTACTACTTAATACTCCCTTGGACTGTGCAGCTAACGATGGATAGATCCGAAATCCCTCCAAGGCCACCTACTCCTCAACCGGGCCTCCTTCTCCGCGGCACCTAACCATCCCACGGCGACTCTGTCTCTGCCCCGCACTTCTCCCGCCCCATCGACGTCCAAGAACCCGTTGACGACCCTCATGCTGGCTTCCCATACCGGCGTCCTCGCCTCCCTGACCCCGTTGTCGGAGCAGGCCTACCGTCGCCTCACCTCGTTGGCTAACAGCATCGCCGCAGCCGTCCCGCATGCGGCCGCCACGAACCCCAAGGCACACCGCCTCCCGCCTCTCGACGCGCGTCCTCCTGGAGTCGACACCAGCGCCGGCCGCAGCATCGTCGACGGGGCCCTGCTCTCCCGCTGGAACGAACTCGGCGCGGGACGCAGGTCCGAAGTGGCCGGCAAGGGTGGCTACGGCGGCGTTCTCGAGGTGCGAGGTGAACTGGAGGGCATCCTGGGATGGAGTGGAATGGGCTATTTCTGAAGATGCGAAGTTGCATAAAAGTACACCGGTGCACGAGCGTTGAAAGCGGGGACGGAAGGCAGTTGGTCGGCCAAGCGTTTATGGGCCGGAAGAGTAGACCGAGCTATTTTTGCAGTATACTCCCCTTTGATATCTTTCCAAGCGGTCCAACAACTGACCTAGGCTGTCTACTTTAATTCGTGCATGCTTGAACGATATGATACTGTCGACTTGCCACGTACCACTATAGTATCTAGAAATTTCATCTCAAGTCGAGATGGAGGCACTATCATGGATTACGATAATGCGCTAATCATACTTGCTGCCGCCCTATTGGCAATCTGCCTCCTCACTGCGGACCGAACTTTTGATAAATTTGTCGTATTCTAGGTATTCTTCGCCACGCCCATACTCGTTTTAATCATACACTCGCCCAGAAGACATTCATGTCGTGTTATATATACCGTGTGGGGCCGTTTACACATTACGTCATTGTACGACGCGAGCTTGCAGGAAAGAAATACAGCGAAATTGTGTGACAGGCGCAATTCACCTAAGCATCGCCGTGGTTCTTTCGACGGATGCTGCCAAAGCGCCGTTTCAGGCCTTCACTGAGACGCTTCCCGGTGCTGTTGTGACGGCGCACGTCGGCGCTGTTCGACGGGCCGGCGGACGATGCCGATGGTCCGGGCCTTCCGTCAGCGGCATTGCTGAGGCTGCGTTGGCGCACCATGGCGCCATTGTCCTTACGTTGCTGACCGTTGACACCGGAACGCATCTCGTATTCGGCGGGTCCGTTGCCAGGAGACGCCTTGCGCATACGCTTCTTCTCCTTAAGGTCCTTCTCGTATGTGTACGAAGGCTCCCCCTTTCCTTTGAGGTCGTCGGGGTGGTATGGCTGCCAATGATCAGATGCTGTCAAACTTACATTAACATAGCTGCGTGAACTTACGATTCCTTCCCATCGCTTGTAGGCACCGCCTTTTGCGTCCGGTTCACGCATGAGATCTGCGCCCTCTTCATAGTCCATAACGTTCCCGCGCATGTCTCTAGCTCCGGCAGGAATCGTACCGGTTCCCTGCAACGGTATGTGCTTCTCGAGGGAGTCCTGGATATACTCGCGTGGCGTGGCTCTCAAAGCCTCCATGTTGGATTCCTTGACGGCTTCAACCGGGGCGTACATCTTATTGCGGTTACGGGACGCCAAAGTGGCGTCATACGGGCCTCCATGGTGGTAAACGCCGCCAATCGTGTCGAGCGAGTCAATCGTGTCCGTCATAGGGCCATTCTTACGCGTTCGAAGATGAGGGGCGCGATCTGCCGCGCGCTGCTCACGCTTCAGAACATCCAGAGGTCGGTGAGACATGTCGCCGGGATATCTTTGGCTCAGCGACCCTGAACGTCGTAGACCGCCTTGGCCGTTGTGATGATTAACGCTTTTGCTACGCTGAACGGAGGATTCAACTCGGTTGTTTCCGTTCTCCTCGCTGATGGAGCGGTTGTGAGCACTGTAGCTACGGGTGACGCTGGTGCTCGGCGGATATCGACCGGAAGGAGATGCTGGGCCTTGGTAGCCGTTGCTGCGAACGCTGGTGGTGCGGCCAGGGGCTCTGTTAGAGGTCGAGAGTGACGCCGGTGAAGCAGGCTCTCGGGGGGAAGGCAAAGACGCCGGCTTGTAAGTCGGCGAAAAAGGGTTGGATGAGTGGAAGCTAGAGCGAGTCGGGCTCGCTGACGTTGGTGGTGTGGGATACGAAGAAGTCTGACCGTGGCTGCTGTAACTTTTGGTGCTCCTGGCAGGCTCCTTGCCTTTCTTTTTCTGGGAAAAGGTTCGAAGCAACGGATCGGGATTGATGAAGGAACTTCCAGGGCCGTCTTCCTGGCTGGGCTCGGGTGCAGTGAGAGGGTCAAGTAGGTAAGCTTTGGCCTAGAATCAGCTTGTCAATGGATGAGTTCACTCAGAATTCGAGTCTATATGTCGGGGATGAATGGGCTGATAAGAAGTCGAAAGACAAGAGCAGGACGCGCATGCGCATGTGGAGGGACCCGTATTATTTACGTCGTCAATGGCTTAGCTGCAGAACAGATGATGCCGGGTAGGCTTGGAGCTGTTCTTGGAAAACCAACGAGCTGGACGAGCAGTGACGCAAGAAGGGACCTCCAGCCGCCGCTGCAGCTTGGTGGCTGAACCGTGCAATGCAGGGGACCCGTCGGTACCTGTCTGACACCTCACTCGATTGACAGGGGTAGCTTGGGTAGTGTGTTCGTTGACTTTGGTGGTTCAGGGCGAGCGTGGGCACAAGCGTCGTCTACACTATTTGCGTGCACTACACTAGTGTAAGGCAGAGAAGCTGGTGTGCTTGGTGTCCTGACAGCGAGTAGACTTGGAACTGTAAGACGGGACGATCGGCTTCGACCGCGGTCTGGGAGGAGAGCGGATGGGGAGGGTCTGATTTCGCTCGGAGATTGCTCTGACGGAATGCATGGAAGCAGCGAAGAGTTGAACGATGACAGAGTGTGAGACGGCCAGGAAATGTGGGGACGCGAAGGAATAGGACGGGAAGCATGGGCGATGACGATGATGGTGTAGCAAGCATGGGTTGCGGTATGGAGGGGAGCAAGCCGAAGAGGAAGCTGAGGTAATACAAATGGCAGAGAGCGATAAGGACAGTGATGGAACGTGACAGAGACGACGAGCGACATGGCAAAAGACAGGGCTTTGACTCACCCACTGCTTGTCCATCCTGCCGGAGCCGTCCATGGGCGGCGGGTTGTGAGGCTATTGATGGCAATGCGAGCCGGTGAGGAATGTCGTCTGCAGAACCGCTGTGGTACACCGAGCGGCAGGCAGTGCTTTACCTAGGTAGGTCAAGCACTAGGTAAGTTGGTGTGCTCTATAGGACCTTGGGATGGTAACGGCGTCAGATAATGGAGAGTCGGGTCGGGACAACACGAGACTTGAGACGAGGTTGGAAAGACAATAGTTGAGAGGACTAGAACCCGGGGACGGGAAGGGGATGCAGGCGTGAGCGGCCTTTTGATATAGGCCGGGAGCTCTCACCTCTTCGTCCGTTCTTCCGCTTGGTTGGATGGGCGCGGTGTGGTGCGGTACGGTAGGGCAATGCGACGTACTAACCTGGTACTATGCAAAAAGGTAGATCCCAGAGAAAGAGAAAGAGAGGTAGGTGATGGCGCGCAGAGGCGGGGGGGCCACCGGAGTCATGAGGGTGGGCGTGATGCCAACGACAGGCACAGTCGGTGTCCAGGCCCTTTCAGACCTCGTCCATGTCAGGCAAGCGCCGAGCGCACAATGCTCGCTGTCGCTTTGCTAGGAACATGCCAGGACGGGAAGTGGTCATCATGGGACCTGAGCTGGCTGGGCGGCCGGCCTTCTCATTGGTGACAATGCGCTTAAGAAGTGGTGGTGTTCAGAACTTTTTTTTTTCTTTCCCCTCGGTCTTCCCATCTCCTCGCCTTTCTCTCTGCAGTGGGGAGAAGAAAGGGAAGGACAGGGGGGGCATTTGGAGGGATGGTGAGAGGGTTAGAGGGGAAAGTGTGGGTGGACGCCCCATGGGCCATGTACCATGGGCCATGGGTTTGCATGTCAGGTACCCAGATACCGCAGTTTCTGCGCAGATGGTTCCTGCCCTGCGGAAGCCTGAAGTGCTTGCTTCCTGTGGGCAGCAAGCAGGAACGACTTTTTGACACCGCCGGGCAGTTCCTGCGCTCTGCTGCAGCATTAATGGGCGTCGGACAGTTTATTGGACGACCAAAAACTCTGAATGCATGGCTTGTAGACTTGGCCTTATGCTGGTGGTCGGTTGCTGACTGTACAATGTGGTATTGCCTTCCCCTTCAGGTCCAGTCTGCCCGTGCCGCCCTCGGCCTTGACATGTTTGCACTTTACAAAGAAGTTCAGGGTCCTCCTCGATCCGCATGCAAGACACGACCCCTCGCCCATCACGTTACCGTTGTTCTTCCCTAGCGGCTCCGCTTGGAGAAACACCATCCCGGCAGGGCAAGACCACGGCAAGTGGCAGTGACGGGAGGTCCAAGGTCCACGGTACAAAGTCCACGGCACCCTCGGGTGGGAAGACCACGGAAACGAACATTCCATCCAGATGTACCTAGGTACCGGGCGAGAGATTGCCTCAGCTCAGCCACAAGCGTCACCGTCACCGGGACACGCGGGCGCTTGGCCTTGCGTCTCGCCGGCTTCGAATTGGCTTTGAGCTCCTACGTCACGCGATCAACAAAACCCAAAAGCTATTTTTCCCTTTCCCTCCCACCACCGTCAGTCAGCAACATCCCATTGTCCGGCCTCCGAATGCCGCTGCAGTTCAGAGACATTTCGGCACTTGTTGGTGCGCAAGAGCCCCGTTCTTCCGAAGACCAACCCGAACCTGTCATCACAAGGACCCGGGACGCTTACGGGGCACTCGGCAAGGGCCCGGTCGACGCCCCGTTCCAGTTCAGGGCAATGCTTGTTCTCCCTGGTGGTTGGGGGCTGACTCTTCACCGCCAGCAAGCTGGGAGCCATGTCGGCATAGCAGTGCGCCGGACGGAGCACCTAAGCTTAAAATTGCTCCCTCGGTATTTCCTTGCTGGGGGGTGCATTGCCTGCTCTCATTTGCGCTGGTTTATGCCGACCTCAAACCCTCCAGGCCAACTTGTCAACCCTAGATCTGTAATTGCTCAGAAGTCCCGCGTTCCTGACCTGAGATAATAAGCAGCAAGGGATTCGAGGCCTTCCATGTTTTTCGGCTTTATTGGGTGCTGGGCACAGGTGCCTAGGTAAGTGTGCACATAGGCCGCAAGTGCCTGAGGTGTTCCAAGTATCATGTACCCGGGATCGAGATCTTGCTGGAAAGCTTCGCCCGCATGCTGCCTCCTAACTCGGCTCTGCCACTGCTTTCATCCTTTCACATCGTGCCCAGTTCTCGTTTGCTGTCGGGACGCCCTCGCGAGACCCTTTCCCTCGACGACTGCTGCTGAGCGCTTCTAGGCGATCAGGCGTCGCAGGGCCTTTTGCTGTGAAGAGAAAAAAAGAAACCAGCGGCATCGACAGCGAATACATCGAAAGCGCCGATTGTCAAAATCCCTGTGCAGGACCGACCATCACGTAGATACCGCCGGATCTTATCCTCCGCCTCCGGACCACACCATCTTCAGTCGGCCCAAGGCCGCCGTCCCCGGCCATGGCTCTTGTCGACTATTCCTCGTCCGACTCGGCCTCTGAAACCGACCAACCCCCGGTCAAGCGCCGCAAGGCCGCCGCCGCCGCCGAGACCAAGGCCGGCGTCAGTGACGGCCCCAAGGACGGAGACTCCGCGCTGCCACCTCTCCCGGACGAGTTTCATGATCTCTACGCCTCTACCGTGCGAACGAGCGTCGCCGATGATCCTACCCTCCATCAAGGTCGGAAGCGCGCAATTCCCCACGTAGTCGGTCACTGGCCCTCTCATGTCTACATCGAGTGTAAGTAGCAACCGCTCCCATTCCGACCGCTCGCTCTGCTATACTTGCAAACCTGCGCTGACCGATTCGCCAGGGCACCCGACTGCGTCCCAACACGCGCTTCTCACCGCGTTCCTGGAGAAGATCGCGCCCCTCCTGGGCTCCCAGAAGCTGCACCCCCTGCTCACCTCCGACCTCAACGCGCCCCTCCCCCTCCACGTCTCCCTCTCGCGCCCGCTATCCCTGACCACAGCCCAGAAGGACGACTTCCTGTCCGACCTGACCTCGTCGGTCGCGTCCGCCACCCCGGGCCCGTTCAGGCTCTCGCCCCGGGGGATCGGCTTCTTCAAGTCTCCGGACTCGGACCGCGCGTTCCTCGTCCTCCGCGTCGCGAACCCCGTCGCTGCCTCCTCTCGAAACAGCACCGCCGGCGACGGGGGCAAGAACCCGCAGCTGCGTGCCCTGCTGACCAAGTGCAACGCCGCCGCCCTCCGCTTCGGCCAGCAGCCGCTGTACCAGGCCCGCGCGACCGAGCTCATTGACGACGCCTTCCACGTCAGCATCGGCTGGACTTTCGGCCTGCCCCCCGAGGAGGCCTGTCTGCAGACGTACGACATGCTGAGGAAGCCCGACTTCCGAGCCATCCGAGGGTGGGAGATTGCGGTATCCGGCGTCAAGGCCAAGATCGGGAACGTGGTGACGCACATCCCGCTGAGGGACGGCAGCGACGGGAAGGGAGACGGGGCGGACGGCTTGCTCGGATGAAATGCCGAGTCGAAAGCGGGGGTCATCGATTCGCCATTCACTTTGCAATAATCGCAGCTTCACACAGTCATCTAGTACCACGTCACGAGCGGCCCGAAGTTGAGTAGAGGCACCAACATCAATTTATATGTACGGGTTGGCTGTCACACCTGCGTTATAAGCCTGCTTGTGAAAATGCAAAAGAGCATAAAAGATAACACCGTTTGCCTCGCCCGGCCATGCTGGGGGTAATGAAATGTTATGCTGTTGTGTAATCAAAAGAAATCTCCCGAGTGTTTACAGCTCGTCCAGGTTGGGCCTCACAAACTCCCAGTTTCTCTCAAGCAAGGGGAGGCCAACGAACCCTTGGTAAACCCGAGCTAGCTCGACGGTGACAATCTGAAATCTTTCCCTCACATGTTAGCCATCACACTACCAAGGACACGTTCTAAACGAGTACTCACAGAGTCTTGGGGAACGAGATCCACCGGCGAAGCACGAATTTCGTGACCTTGTAGATTCGCCCGAGCTCGTCGTCCAAGACGTCCCGAAACGTCGGGCCGTCGTCTGCTTCCGAAAAGTCATCCTCCACATCAATCACGGGCTCAGCTTCGGAAGATGTAGCCACGGGGGGCGGCTTTGCCGAGCTGTCGGGGACCGCGGTTGTTGCTTCGGCAGCGGCAGCAAGGGCCTCGTCTGCGTCCACCATGGCACGGAACTTGCCAATGGCGGCCAGAGAGCTGCTGATGCGTGCGTACGTGTTGAAGAGCGCGACGAGCTCGGTGCGCTTCAGAATCGGTATGTCATGACTGTCATTGTCGAACTCGAAAAGTACCTTCAGAGCGGTTCCGTAGCCGGCGGTCTGAAGCTTGCCCCAGAGACGGCATTTATCGCAGCCTACGCAGTCCATGACGCGGCTGACATTCCGGAAGCGATTGCGGAAATCCTCCTTCAGCGACGGACCCTCGCCGTTCTTAAACATGAGGCTCTCGTCGAAGATTTGCGGAACACTAGCCGCCCCTTCGGTAACCGCGAGAACCTTGGCTCGTGTGGCGGCATCCTGGTCGAGGTCACCCGAACAAAAGGTGTAGTCTCGTCCCTGGAGGTACGGGCCCAACTTGGCGACCGCGCGAGTCACCAGCGCGTAGTTGAAGTAGAGGTTGCTGATGCGCTCAGGGTGGGTGTGTAAGCGATGCTTGTAGCAGGCCACGTTGGGCTGCCACTGACCCGTCGTCTGGTTCAGAAAATCCCAGCAGAGGTGAGTGCTGATGCTTGCGTGCATGCCAGATACAACCCGGTAAAAGACACGCTTTTCGAGACACTCATCCTCCGCCTCAAGACCGGTCTGAGCCACGAAGGGCGCATTGGGCTGCTTCTCGCGCATCTGCTCCAGAGCCTGCTGTCGTCCCGCCGCCTCGAGAACCTGCCTGAAGTCTTGCGCCGCGGGCCCTTTCGGGCTGACTTGGTTCTGCCCCAGGGACGCCGAGTGCGGGAATGAGCTCTTCTGGAAGCAATTCTCGCGGTAGATGGCATCCCAAACCTGGGCGGCGCCAACCCCGGCGTATCCGGTGAAGCGTTCGGGGTTGCGAATGAGGCTCACGTAATCTCCTTTCGAGGTGGCGCTCTCATCCTCCGGTACGCAGTAATCACGCTCGTCGCACTCGTCGTCGTATTCCACCACGCAGCTCTCGCCGACCTCGTCGCCCAGCTTTCCCTGCAGAGGCCGCTCGGGGCGTTCGTGCTGCACCTTCCTCGGGGGGTGTTTCGCCAGGGGCCCTTCGAGCTTTCCTAGCTCACTTGCCCTCCAAACCTCGGGGATATCTTCTTCGTTGTCGAGTGTCTCCACGGCGCACGCGATGTTGCCACACATGCCATTCTCGTCGTTCCAGAAGGGGCACTTCTTGTGAAAGAGATTCAGTCGGTAGTGCGAGAAGAAGTCTGTCGTGCCTGTGAGGTCGTCGACGGTAGGTTTGACCTTGGCGTTCAGTCTGTCGAGGGTGGAGTAGGAAGCGCATGCGTCAGACACAATGGATTTGGGTGATATCTGGTATGACGAGTTAGATAGGGATACCCGGTAGTGAGAGACCACTGCAGCGGCGTAGGTTGCGAAAAGAAGTAAGAGAACGGCGGCATACCGCACAATCATCTTGGGCGCGCTCGCATTGAACCGGCGAGCCCAAGAGCGCAAAGACGGAGAGAAAAAATAGTCTGCTTGCAGATTTCATCGTGGTGTTTCCCGCACGACGGGGACGGGACACGCAGGGTACTTTATGCAGCGTCAGGAAACGTCCAGCTGTTCGCCAAAGAGACGTTGTTGACAGAGAGAACAGTCGACAAGTTTCCAAAGGTCGGTTGAAACGTCCGACGTGTCTGGGCTGCAAGCGTGGATCCGAGGCAGTCTATGCTGTGGCGCGCGCGCAGCGTATAATAGGGCGTAGACTAAAGTAAGGTTGTGTAAAATGTATCCGGACAAACGGCCGGAACGTTGGAAGTTAATGATGAAAGATGAATTGGTCTGGTACGTCTTCCCAGTCGTGTCTCACGTCTTTAACACCAAGAGATGCAAGTGCCAAGTGGCATGGGCCTGGTCCTGCCGCTGATCGCCGTCGTAATGTTATCGTCGTCTCAAGCGGAGCTCTCGTCCGAGGACCGTGGACCTGGGCAGAAGCCAAGCGAAAGCGACAGTGCGGTAATGTAAGGTGGGTGTCTGGTATGCGGAGGAAACGACCGGATGAACAGTGAACATGGAGGAAAAAAGGACGGGCAGCTGACACGGGATTGTCGGGTCTTTTTGGAGTTTTCCGTCCTTCCTGGTTGAGGGAACGGAGTCATTCAATTCAATCTGTCCTCATTATTGAAGGCGAAGTCAGGTAAGCCAAGCGTGGGAGCAACAATGGGACCTCCCCCCAGAGCCGACTAAATTAGCAGCCGGGACTGACCACTGCCATGTTACTTTTTATGGCGAGGATTGGCTGATCCTAAGATGTGGCCAGCGCGCCTAGGTACTCTTCCCGCCTGGAGTATGCGGGATGATACTTCGCCCCCCAGGGCAGTCTTACGGGGCCAAAAGGCTAATTAAGGCCGTTGGTGAAAGGTGTCCTTCTTGGTGGAAAATCAGCAGATGCAGGAGCCAGTTGGAACCACATCGGCGCCAGTTGGCTCTGCCGTTCCAGATCGCCTCTCGGATCTCGCCGCCGCCATCCACCTCGCTCCGGCTTGGTGCATTCCCGACTTGCCAATTGCAGACTACGGAGTACCTATCATAGGTAGGCAAGTAGAGAGAGTGCCTAGGGGCCTGGCTTCTGGGTATTTACTGAAGCTTTACAAAACCTTGCACGGAACGTGTCAACATTAAACACATATGCGGGCAAGACTACTTTACGAGCTTACCTTTTCTTTTCCTCCTCGGTTCCTCTTCTTCTATTCCTTGAATTCTTAAAAAAACGATGCGACGGGGAGTTGACTAGGTATAATATCAGACAACACCCCACCTTCAATAACGGCATGTATTATAGCCATCCCACCTATATC
Organism: Colletotrichum brevisporum; assembly: GCA_030770045.1. Lineage (NCBI taxonomy): Eukaryota > Fungi > Ascomycota > Sordariomycetes > Glomerellales > Glomerellaceae > Colletotrichum > Colletotrichum brevisporum. Next base: position 2,228,685 of record JAUGSI010000002.1, read on the forward strand.
GATTCAACCGGCGCACACACAATACATTCCCGTCTGCATGTCTTGAAAATAGCGATGCTTTAGGTTGCTTCGAGATGGCATATTTGCGCGGGCATGCTTGCATATTCACCTAGCATCACACATGTGTCTCACCAATCCAACGCTTCAATGCCTTCTGCAAGGCTAAGCGTCTTGTTAGTCTCTGGTGGTACGAGATTCACTTTAAGCCTCGGCAACACCATACCGCAGGTACATGAAGGGCCTCCATGTGTAGTGCTGTGTCTTTTCCCTTCTGCTCTGTTCATAACGTCGTTGGCCGAATAGCCGGGCTATTCAGGCACTAGCCAACAATGACTTATCTACACAACCGGCGCGCCGTGCTTCCATGCTTCTCCATTTCCAGACGCAGCACGTACTACTTGTCGATGGTCATCCGGGGTCGTCTCCATGGCGAGGCTCGGCGGCAGCGGGAGCGACGGCATGGCAAAGGAGATGTGATGGCCGGAACGCTGTGTGAGAAACCCCGTCCCTCGCCAGACCCTCAACCACGTTCCAAGACAATCCACAGACGGCAAACAGAACAGTCCAACACTAGCAAATCCCCAATGACTCAAACCGCCCAAATAAATGCAATAACCGTAGTGGTATGCGCCGTCTTGATACCATTTTCCGTGGTTCGCAAAGACGAGGTATTATTATCTCTCAATCTCTTCTCCTTAATTTCTAGAGAAAGCTTCGGTGATCATTGGCCGTCATTCGTGTCGTCGAGAGCGTTGCCCAGACAGGAGTAGCCTGCAGGGCGAGAGGGCGGGTTTGGTTCTGCTTCTGCAGCATAACGGGAGATGTCGCCTCGCTTTGCGGATCACTGGGGGGGTTGGAAGTTGAGGGGTCGCCTGTGACATCTCATTAGATAACGCTCCTTCATGGGGATTTTCAGGGAGGGGTAGACCGACTTGAACAGCAAGATATGCGGCTCCGGCTCGTGCACCTCATAATGTTCCCAGCCCAGACTCTACATGAGATATTAGCTTTTGCTATACGCGAAGTCGACGGACGACAGCGGGATATCGTACCTGAGTGATGCCGAGCGCGCGCCATTCCTCTTCCCAGAGCAACTTCAGTGTTCCGTGGGATGAATCGTGATAGTCTTTAGGAATGGCCTTCAGCATGGCTTTGGGCAGCTGCACATGGCGGTACTCGAACTCGCTATCAGAATAGCTGCATATAGACGGCAGTGTCAGTCCCGCACAAGTTTTTGCTTTTTTGCATGCACTGGCAAGGAGGCAAGAGGGGACGCGTACCGTGCCGAGTAGTGGATTGAGTCGATAAACTCGTCCAAACGAGCCCTCTCGGAGTCAGACAGAGGGCGGGGGACTTTGTTACGACGGCTCATATCGATGTCCATGGCGGCTGGCGGTGTTTGTGTCTGCGTTTGCCGTGTCTGTGGGATGAACGGGTGGCGTCGAGTCTCGGTACCACAAATGCGACCGGCGGGGCGGCTCTCCAATTGGTAACGAAATGAGGTCAAGTGATGAGGGATGGTGTTCGAAACTGGTGATAGTCGGATTTCAGACGCGGTGATCTTGAGGACGCGAAAGAGGGACCGATGCCGGTGTTCTAGGTCAGGCGATCACACAAGCAAACGTCAAGGGCAGGTCGGCAAGGTAAACAAACGCAGGCGGGGTAGGCAGGAATTGACGCTGAAACAAGCGCTTCCAGCTTCGCCACTGATTTGGGCCGGAAAATGGGAAGCAACGAGGGAGGGCGGCTTAAACCAAGTTCGATATTCGGCGGGCGAGGAAGCTGGCGCGCAAGAGCGAGGGGTTATTATTTAGAGAGTGGGAAAAGATATGGGCTGTAAACAAAAAGTCGGATCTCAGCAATTCAACCCAGCGTTGTGCTATCCGTCATCTGGCCCCCGGGGTCCGAGGCGTTTTTGCCGGCAACTTCCGCCCCTGGCTCGGTGTGGCCTGGCCTGTACCTCCGGAGGAGGCACTGACAGGTACTCTGTACAGAGCACCCACGACCTAGGCGTCATTCCAATGAGCGAAAACCGTTCAACATTAACCTCGCTGAGAAAAGCGGTGGGATTTTTTCTGCTCTCTCGGCCATTTCATATTTTCTGCTCTGTCTCTGTCCCTTACCAATGTACCTTCTACCTTGCCTACCAGCTTCGGTACCTCTAAACCGCCTATAACAGTGAAGTACTGCTCAACGGTGGGGCCCACCTCAAAACTGCCACTGGATAGCAGCTCGTTTTTTTTTTCACTGCATTTTTAAGGCCAAGGTCCCTCAAGGAAGAATCTTTTGACCTGAGGCACCCGTTGTTAGGTCGGTACGTATCCTCCTACCTACACAGACTCCGACCGCAATCGACACGCTGGTGGTGCATCTTCTCTATCTGCGAACAAACCCGCCCATCTCTCGGAATCAGCAGTTATTCCCCATCTCTACGTAGTTAGGTACGTTTTCGACCGTCCCCCCAAATCCCAAATCCCAAACCCCAGTTCCTCGACGAAACGTGGGGAGCTGCAATTCCGTCGGGTCCTCACGACAGCCTTTCCGCTACCGCCTAGGTACCTACCTGTAGGTAGCTGCACGGTACCTAGCCTGCAAGCCCTGCGTTCATTGGACACTCCCTCCCTACCTACCTACCTTCCTACCACCACCTTGCAAACCGCTCTCCTAACGACGCGTCTTCGCATCGCAGTCGCAGAACCACCATCGTCACGTCCTCCACCAGTCACCAGCCGCCATCAGCCATTGCGCGCGCGCCTCTTCTAGCAGCTGTCTGCGACTTCTTGGATCAACAGCGCATGTCGCCGCGACCACGATCGACGCTTTTTTGATGGATCACAAGCGAAAAGCGGCCGCCGGAAATGGCGCTACCGAGGCCGACGAGCGCGCCGCAAAGCGCCAGAGGTTGACAGAAGTGAGTTCTGCTGTCCACTTCCCCGTTCCCGATGTTGCCCACAGCATCTCCGGCCTCGCAGGTTGCAGCTTTGCTGTCCCGCCTCCTGGCTTGCATCCTGCTCCCTCCCGTGCTGCCTGTTCATAAACCACAGCGCATGCAAATGCCATTGACGACAGACGCCCACATGTCGTATTGTTGTCATCCACACCACTATGCGCCAGATTACCCGAGCTCCTAGCATTCACCCGCCGTTTTCATGCCCTTTCGTGATCCAACAGAAGCTATTGCCGCGGGGCCAAACTGACTTGAGTGCCACATAGAAATACGATCTGAGCAAGCAAGAGACGGTCGAGTCCACCACAGAGCATGGATTGTTTTTCCTCGAGCAGATTCGTCGCACCGCGGATAAGAGGTAAGCATTTCCCCGTAACTCAACGCCCAATTCCTATCTATCTTTCGCCGGAGTCAGGTGTGCCACGCGCTTTCGGGGCCCCAGTGAAGCCTGGCTGTCACAATCCTGAGGTTCTTTCAACCGCAAACGCTGACCATGGCCCGCACGCAGTGGTCGCAAAGTCGCGGGTTATTTCGAGAAGCTACCACCGAGGGAGACCAATCCCGACTACTACAAGAAGATGCGCATGCCAATCTCGCTGTCCATGATCGAACGGAAATTGAACAATGGAGAATTTTCAACTCTCACCGACCTTGAGAGCTACCTCAAGCGCATGGTCACCAATGCGAAGGAGTACTATCCCCGACACTCCCAGATCTTTGAAGATGCCGAAAGAGTCCGCAAGGCGCTTAGCAACTTCATGACCAAGACCAATCCTGCCTACTCTAGGGGCGGATATACTGCAGTTCCCACCCCGCTGCCTGCCGACGGAGACGTCCTAGACGAGGTTGAGGAGGAGGACGAAGAAAACATGACTCCCGTCAAAACCAGTCGCAGGAAATCCCAAACTACGACGAAACCCGCGGAGCAGCAAGACGATGATGGAGATGAGGACGAGGATGAAGACGACGACGAGGATGCAGAGGCAGATGACGACGAGGAGGAAAACGGGGATGACGACGCCGAGGGGGAAGAAGATGACGATGACGAGGCGAGTCAATCTTCCAAGCCGACTGCCATCATCATTCGCAGAGGCTCAGGCAGACCCTCCCGGAACGTGACGCCTCGCAAGTCCAAAGGCAGAAATACCACACCCAGTCGCCCAGACTGCGAGTACGAGGATGTCCCATACAAAGGCCTCAATTTCCAGGCGGCTCAGGAGAAGATTGTGGAGGAAATGTTACGAAAGCGAGAAGAAGAGTGAGTTGCCAAAACTTCCCCTTGCAAACTCCACACTAACCCTGTTTGCAGTGCTCAAGAGCCCTACTTTGAGCTTTTTGTCAACCTCCCTCCTCGCTCTTTAAAAGACTACTACAGGGTAGTCAAGGAGCCGCTTTCTATTAAGAAGCTGCAGAAGGCCGTCAAGGGTGTCAAAGGACGCAACGAGGCAACCGGCACGAGCGAGTTCAAGAACTGGGGTGTGTTTGAGGAAACAGCCAGTTTGTTGTGGAAGAATGCTTTCTTCTACAATGAAGAAGGAAGTGAGGTTTATGAGCAAGCTGAAGAACTGAAGGTGTGTATCCGGATTGGTCATACCAGCAAACATCAAGCTGACTCGAAATAGGACTTTTTTATGAATGAGCTGAAGCAGGCCAAGGCCGTGGTCCCTGAACCAGCTCAGCCGAAGATCAAGCTCAAGGTGCAACAACCTGCAGCAGAGCAGCCCACTACTTCGAAAAAGATAACAATCCACGTCGGAGGAAAGAGTGATTCGGCTGACTCGCCTGCCCCTGCGGTTCCTCAGTCGGCAGGGTCGCAAGCGAGCGACAATGCCCTAAACGGCGCCTCACGTCAAGTCGCTACACCGGCCTTGCCAGCTGCGATGGAAAGAATCCGCAGTACCTCGGTCGCCTCTCCCAGCCCTTCAGTCGTCAACAACGTCAAGAGGGAAGATGTTATTCGACAATCTCCGGCGGTAACACCCGGCCAGGCGGGCACGCCATCTGCTTTTCCCCCACCCGTTGCTGGCCAGGCTGCGTTGTCCAACGCGCATTTTCAGCCCATCGGTGCTCCTCCAAAAGCACAGCCCAACGGTGTTCAGCAGCCACCGAAGCCAACTTGGGACCAGAGGCTTCGAGCGCCAGGAAAAGGTGTGCAACACTTCATCCCAAGACTACATTTATGCTAACAGAACTCAAGGTGCTGCTGACGCTTTGATTAGCAGTCTCAAGGTCCAGACTCACCCCATGATCAACGCTGAGCGACGGTTCGACATCACACTCACGCCTCTGGAAAAGGAAACGCAGCAGTCCGTGACGGTACACATGCCTGCGAACCAGCTAAGAATCCAGATCATTCCCACGATTCCTGCCTTCCTCGAACAGGAGGGACGCCAGTGGAGACTCTGGGTGTCTATCAACCGACACATCATCCACCCTGCCCATGCTGTTCCTGGTCAAGTGGTGCCGCCAGGTGCCAGGGTTTTTGAGGCGCAACTACTGGCTGGCAATGTGAACCACATAGAAGTCCATGTTGCGGCTGCCTTGCCCAAAGGACAGAAGTCTCCCAATGGCGAAGACTTTGAGGTGGAGCAGATGACAGTGCTTGCCAATGTGGTGAGAAACTAGGAGTCAGCCATCAGCACCACCGCCACGTCTGTATTCCGAAGCCATTTGGCCACTAGCCACAGCTATCAAGGCAGTTCGACTAGCCATAAGTCTGCAGCCAGCTACGGTCTTGCTGTGCAAAGGACGGGATCGACCTATGTCAACGGCAGTTTACCTGTCATTGCTGTATGTCCTTACCCCGTGACACTGCTACAGATTTTCGACGAAGCTGAAATTAGAAGAGCGCAGACTTCGATAGCGCATCAAAATCTCAACCGTCTCCCCGAACCGTATCGCACCAACTAACGGAATACGGCCTTGCAAACGCCCATCTATCCAAACTGGCAACCATCAATTCGAGTTGACCGCTTGTCGCTAGTTGCAGTAATTATTCAACCAACCGCGAAGTTAGGCCCGACACGCTTGGAGAAGATTGCCAATGTTGCGGGCTGCACTCCATTAAATTAATGCTGAACTCAGCATTTAGGCTTTGCGTCGAGACTCGAGATGCTAGGAATTGTCGTTCAGCGCGATCAGAGGCGCGAATACTTACATCGAATGCAATCCATGAAATGGTGGAACACATTTGGCTTGGACAACCAAGTGGTTCAGCTCCCACTCGACTGCAGAGCAGCAATCTGGAGTCGTTGTTGCCCACTGAATACCAATCAATCAGCTCTTTCAGCAGGCGATGCCCCCTCACTGGAGCATGAGAATCAACGTTTGATCTGCATTAGAAGAGCGACAGAAGGTGAAAGAATGCAGCAATCAGAACAGGGCAAATTGACAGTTTAGACTCACAATCCGACGCATGCGCCGTGGTATTTGCGACTTTGGCGCCATGTTACAGGAGCAAGAGCAATCGCAGAGGCTATCTGGGACAGGAAGAGCATGGTTGCAAGGCACTTTGATTTCCCTCCAGAAAAGAAGGACCTAGCCATTTTTTGTGGTCGTTGAGTGACCACATGTTAAACCATCATTGTGGATTAATTGTACTTACACCTATTATCACGCACAAAGTTGTATTGCCTTTGACTTTTTCTTTTAGTGGGAAGATAAGACCCTGACTTTTAGCAAGAGTAGACCAGTATTGTATGTTCCTCGTAGACCAGCATTGTATTGCTATGGGAAAAAGAGCTTCGTAGTCAGAATTACGCCATGTTTTTGTAGTCTGTTACCTCTGAGGGTCTCACATTGGCGCTGGGCATTATTCATCAACAGCTATTAATACTCATAACATCTCGCACCAGGCTCAGGGCTGATATCAGACCTTGAAAATGACTGTCCATCAGGCAGCTTCCATTTGTAGTTCCTCTTTCCCTTCTCTTCCCCTTCGTCTCTCCACCTCCTCCACCAGGCTTCTCTGACATAACTCTGAAGAGACCCGCAACCTCTACAGGAAACGGTTCGTATTGTAGTCATACTTGCATGACGTCGTCTGGGGATCCGTATTTTGAGTGGGTCTGTTGTAGTGTAAGTACCAAGGTTGGAGCAGCGTCTACCCCAGCAACCGGCATGCAAGCGGTGTCTTATAATACACTAGAGGAAATCGGTAGTGCGGCCGGGGGCCCGTCGGAGGATCCGAAGAAAGTGTCTTGCAACGGCAACTCCCCGTCCTTTGTACGGCGACTGCCATCGCCTCATCCTGTCTCAGATGCAGTTTGCCCGGCAGCCGGTGAGCACGAGGACCAACAACTAGGTGCAACTTGCACTGATACGGCTGCAAAATTGCCTGGCGGGAAGTAGATTTAGGCGCGGCAGGTTGCATTGCTAGTACCAGCCGGCCCCGTGGCACTTGGTCTGACGTCTAACGCGCGCAACCTGATTGGCAAAGAGTTGCTAGTTAGCTTGTCGAAGAAATACTGCCTGCGGCCGAGATGCCTCGGGATAGCTGGACTGCCTCGTGATCGTTCCAGTCTCCTTCGATGCCATCTGATATGTTCAGACGCTGAACCCCTGAAAAGCGAGGGCTAGGACGGCTAAGAGTCAAACCGCAGCGCCGGGTCGATTTGGCTAAGAAGGTCTCGTCATCAGCCGCCAGATAGCAGCTAGTTAGTGTGAGTCAATTCGGGATTTGCATTTCCGTGCCACACGGAGAGCGCGTCGCATCGCCCTCCGCGGTCCTCTACTGGGAGTGGCGCGCCTTTGGCTGGAGCTGCAACTCCCCTGCCGCCAGAAACTGCCCAGTCGCTCTCGGCGGCGGCATCATCCAACAATCATGTCGGCAGCCATGCGCGGGCGAGAAGCTTCAAGGAAAGGCGGTGTCTCCCATACCGAAGCGGCAGCAGGATGGCACAGGGGGCACGGGCCAGAACCCAGGCAAGCTGCAGCATGTGGGATTGCCGCTTCGAGGCTAGCGCTGCTGCTGTGTGAGAGATCGATCTTCCGATAACGGGGGGCTGATTGGCCGGCTGAGGGTATGGAGGTGCCCTCCACCAATAGGGGAGGTCCAATGCAGCCCACCTCAGGTGGCATATAGCGGGGTACAGGCAGGACAGACGTAAGGACCGGCCCTGAAATTTGTTAATTGAGAGTCAATGGCACAGTGCACAGTGCAGCCGTGTCTGGAGCGGGGCCGAAGAGTGGAAAAAATTCTTTTTTCGCCTGTTGACTGGTTGGCCTTGGAGCAAGCGGACGCCGTCCTCGGTCATCACTGGCCATCCCGCCCAATCCACTCACCTTGCTGCGTCCGCCTCGCCTCCGTCGGCCGGGCTGGCGTTTTTTTCTGCTTCCCAGCATAAAATTTCCTTTGACATACATAGGGAGCTCCTCTGCCGTTCTGTTCCCAGTCATTCCTCCTCTGCCCCTTGTGACTCAACGTAGCTTTCCCGAAAATCTTGTATAAATCCTGCCGCCATCCAAACTTTGGAAACTCTCTCTCCTCGACTCCATTCCCACATCCACAACCACAACCGCGACGACCGCTGCATGAACATACAAGATGTGTCCTACTCCTGACGTCCCGGCCACCAACGGCCAGTCCAACGGCACCAATGGCCACGCGAACGGCTCCAACGGCGCTGGTGCGTACCATACGACGTCGCGGAACGTGCTGCCGTCGATGACTGACTGTTTCTGAATTCAGACCACCCCGGCTACACTGCCATTCCCGTAAGACCCTCTCGTCCCCGAGCGTCGCTCCCGCCGTGGCACGTCAATTCTGACCATCGCTCGCGCAGACCAAGCAGAAGCACAGCAACCCCTACCAGCCGGTCGGTGACTTCCTCAGCAACGTCGACCGCTACAAGATCAGTGTGTTCTACCCGACTTTTTTTCAGCCTTGCTCTTGAGGCCACAGTCACTGACGGGTGAGCGCACAGTCGAGTCTACTCTGAGAGAAGGCGAGCAGTTCGCCAACGCCTTCTTCGACACCGAGACCAAGATCAAGATCGCCAAGGCTCTCGATGAGTTCGGCGTCGACTACATCGAGCTGACCTCGCCCGCTGCCTCCGAGCAGTCCCGCAAGGACTGTGAGGCCATCTGCAAGCTTGGTCTCAAGGCCAAGATTCTGACTCACGTCCGCTGCCACGTAAGGACTTGGATGACACCGCGTGGGAGAACTTGGGGCTAACTTGAACAGATGGACGATGCCCGTCTCGCCGTTGAGACCGGTGTCGACGGTGTTGACGTCGTCATTGGCACCTCTTCCTACCTGCGCGAGCACTCCCACGGCAAGGACATGACGTACATCATCAACGTGAGTTTCACTGGTTGGCATCCTGGGCGCCGGAGTCCAAACTAATCCTTCCTCACACTCAGACTGCCATCGAGGTCATCGAGTTTGTCAAGTCCAAGAACCTCGAGATCCGCTTCTCGTCCGAGGACTCCTTCCGCTCCGATCTCGTCGACCTGCTTTCTGTCTACAGCGCCGTCGACAAGGTCGGTGTTCACAGAGTTGGTATCGCCGACACCGTCGGTTGCGCCAGCCCCAGACAGGTCTACGACCTGGTTCGCACACTGAGGGGCGTCGTCAGCTGTGACATTGAGACTCACGTAAGTGACTTGTGGTTGCCAAAGCACGCCGAAGCAGAAACGGACTAACGCATTCTGTTCAGTTCCACAACGACACTGGATGCGCCATCGCCAACGCTTACTGTGCCCTGGAGGCCGGTGCCACCCACAGTGAGTCGCACACATAGTAGTCGGTCGCGCAGCTTTTGCTAATAGTACCAACAGTCGACACCTCCGTCATCGGTATCGGTGAGCGCAACGGTATCACCCCCCTTGGTGGTCTGATGGCCCGCATGGTCGTTGCTGCCCCCGAGTACACCAAGTCCAAGTACAAGCTCCACAAGCTCAAGGAGCTTGAGGACCTCGTCGCCGAGGCCGTCGAGATCAACATTCCTTTCAACAACTACATCACTGGTTTCTGCGCCTTCACCCACAAGGCCGGTATCCACGCTAAGGCCATCCTCAACAACCCCAGCACATATGGTATGTGACTGCTGTCAATTTTATGATTAGGACGACGCTGACTTGACGACAGAAATTATCAACCCTGCCGACTTTGGCATGAGCAGATACGTCCACTTCGCCTCGAGATTGACCGGATGGAACGCCATCAAGAGCCGTGTCGAGCAACTCGGCCTGACCATGACCGACGCTCAGGTCAAGGTTGTCACTCAGAAGATCAAGGCTCTGGCAGACGTCAGGCCGATTGCCATCGACGATGCCGACTCGATTATTCGCACTTTCCACTTGAACATCAACTCCGAGGGAGGTGAGCAGAAGCCGCTGCTCCCGAACCTGACTGCCGAGGAGCAGGCCAAGTTCGAGCAGGCGGAGAGGGAGCTTGCTGGCGAGCCGGAGAAGCGTGCGTTGGATGAGGCCGCGGCGGAGCCCGCTGCCAAGAAGATTAAGGCGTAAATACTGATTTCGGAATGCATATGGGACACCAAAAAGGGGCATTTGCTTGTACAAACATAGAGGGGAGAGCTACAAAAGTGTTTAGTTCAGATACCTCATTTCAACGAAGAAACGTTCAAACTACAGTTTGTGCCATGGGCGCGTTTCTAAATGTTTTAGACCCTTAATCACCTATGCAAAACAATCCTTGGAACATGGCGGTTGTTCTTCACTTAGACGCCAGTATGCCCTGTCAAGTTTAGTCTCAATCATGACTGCGTGTTCGTCGAAACAGAAATCCTTGGTGACATCTGCATACCGACCTGCCTAACGTAGATAGGTATCCGTACTTTTTGGTAGGTCCCCTTTTGGGGGAGCCGGGGTAGGTACCAGGTAGGTACCTCTCTGTGTGGGGTTGGTCAGATAAGATAAGCATGGCAGAAAGAAAAATTCCAGTTCACCGACGATAGGACTTTTCGCAGACGCTGAGCGCCAGTCTCCCTCCCGACCGCCCGAAAATAGAGATTACCCTTCAACCAGCCATGACAATTCACATCTTTCTCTCATGACATTGCAAAGTGGTTTTACAAGGCTTTAAGATCCCGCGCTCTCGAAGAACCCCCATAATCGGCAAATAATCGCGGCCGAGCCATACCTACCGTCACATACACGGACCGACACGATGGATGCGCACGCCCTCCTATCAGCCCAAGGATGGCGCGGGAAGGGCCACTCCCTCCACGCGACGAGCGACTCGATCGGCCTCGCGAAGCCGCTTCTGCTGAACCGCAAGGACAACACCAAGGGCCTGGGCCAGAAGGCGCATTTCACGAGCGACACGTGGTGGATGAACGCCTTCGACGAGCAGCTGCAGGGCCTGGACACGTCGAAGAAGGGCAAGGTCACACAAACCGTCACGCAGGGACGCCTGAACCAGATCGAGCAGGTCTCCGGCGGCAAGTGGATGCTGTACGCGAGCTTCGTGAGAGGCGGGTTCCTGGAGGGCACGATCCGGTCGAGCGAGGACGCCGAGGCCAGCGGCGCGTCCACGCCGAGCAGCGAGGAGACGTCGGACAGCGATAGCGAGGACGGGGGCGCGAAGAGCAAGAAGGAGGCCAAGGGGAGGGGCGAGACGAAGGACGAGAGGAGGGCCAGGAAAGCTGCCAAGAAGGCGAGGAAAGCGGCGAGGGACGCCAGGAGGCAGGAGAGAGCAGCCAAGAGGGAGAGGAAGGCTGCTAAGGCGGGTGATAAGGGTCGCGAAGAGTCCAAGGAGGAGAGGAGGGCGAGGCGCAAGGCAAAGGAGGCTAAGAGGGAAGCGAAGAAGGCCAAGAAGGGCGAATCCGGATGAAGACATTGGTTGAAGGGAACCAGTAAGAACGATCGTGTTAATGATACCCTCGGCCAAACCGATACACCGACGATAGTTCAACACGCGAGCACGGCGATACCCGAGATCATCGCGTCCGGAATCTGTGTCGCGGCTTGGAAGACTTTGGATAGCTGAAGGCACAGGCGTTTGGCTTGGGCATGCATAATGGCCTTCATGAGGAACTGCGCTGTAGAGCTAGAGTACAAAAGTAAATCATACCCCGCGGCGATCGGAATGGAATTCGCGTTGTCGCCGTCGTGATCGACATCTTGGCCCTGCTCTACTGGATCTGATGTGATGATTGCCATTCACTCGCCGTTCCCTCATACCGAAGCCTAGGTGACGGCTGACTGTTTCCTCGTCCTTGCCGTCCAAGCCGAGATTCAGGGCTCTTTGGGTGTCTTGCCGGGCTTGTTGGAAAGTAGCCAAGGCCTCCTGTCCCAGAACTCGTCCTTGATGATGTCCAAATGCTCGATGACCACGCGAGCCTTGCTGCGCTTCTTCTTCTCCTTCTCCGCTTGGGACTTGCTTTGCTGTACCGGTTCCGCCTGGGCTTCGGCGGCCTCGGCAGCGTTGTGGGTTCCTGGCTCGACGAGTTCGTACTACCCATCAGGTCTCAATGAGCTTTGCTTCATGCATTTCGCGGAGAATAAGCAGTGACGTACATCTCTGAAGACTACACTTCCCTTCTTGTATATCTCAGGCTCGTTGTTGTAGTTGATTTTGAACTTTGAAAAGAGAATCTCGTTCTTGTCCGCGGAAACGGTTCCCTGTTCAAACTTAGAAGCCGTTCACGCTGAGCGAGCAAGCAAAGTAGAGACTTACTGCTAGGAGCTGTTCCGCAGCCCTATTGTCGAGGCCGCCCAGTTGAATCAGTGCCCAGAAAGTTGTGTTGTAGAGATTGTTTATGTGGCCTGTAGACAGTTAAGATCGAGGTTTGATGGCCAATGTCGCAAAACTGAACTCACAATCTACTTGACGCCAGCTCATGTAGTCTCTTAGGTTGTTAACGCTAGGGTAACATACTGCCCTCCCGTCGAAGCTTGGTAGAGGGGGCGAGAGCGGGGTGTCGGGAAAGTAAGTTGACCAGAGGTAGATGTAGTTGGCTGTGAAAGTCGAAACCACAGTGCTGACAATTTTGCTAATTGAAGTTGAGCAACTTGTGTCTTTCGTTACAGAGGGGGAGGACGGGTTGCATACCTAGCTCTCCTTTCAAACAATGTGCATGACTTGTGGAAGACAAAGCTGTACTCGTCGCTGACACCGTAGGCTATGGTGATGTCCGGGATCTCGGTGACAACCACTCTGGCGGCCGCGTTCATGAGGTCGAGTGCCCTCTTGTCATTGGGCTTTTCAAAGGCGTACTTCGCGCAGAGTCTACATTCGTTAGAGGCTTACGAGTATTTCGAGACTATCGGCTTTTCTCTCACTTGGTGAAGCCTCTCCCGTCTACGCGGACGACGATCCATGTGTTGGGCAGTAAGTAGTCAGGCTGCTCGAAGCTCTTGACGTATTCAAACCTGGGGTTCAGTCAGAATACTCATCAGAAACCAAAGGCACTCGAGGAGAATTATGAGAGTAGAATACTTTGAGTTCGCCATGGTAACTGGCTAGTGAGGACTTCTCTCCGGGCCCAGATCGGCGTGGTAGTCGACTTTCGGTGTGAATTGGATTGTGTATAAGGCGGGCGGGATGGTGGGGGAGGGGTTGTGCTGCGTTCAGTGGGGTCAGTCGCTAAAAGCTGCGGTAGTGACACCAAGGATCAGGGATAAAGTTGGGGGCTTGGGTCAGCTGTGGGCGTTGCATCCCCTTACCACGATTTGGGCGACCGGGTGGGTGCTTGACCGTGCTTCAAGTCATTGGGAAATGAGGACTTTCATATTTGTTTCCTTGCCTGCTACCTAGGTAGGCTTCCAAGTCTGTTCTCGAACTATCTGCGAGCTGAGAGGAAAAGAGGGACACAGACGGCAGGGAGAACGCCACATCCAAAGCTGGTCCCCTGATCCCTGCAACTTCTCAGCCTTGCAGGTGCAACGGAGGCAGTCAGTCGCACGCGCACGGCTGTGACGGATATTTTTGCGACCTGGGAACTCTCCAGGTTTCCCTCATCGACGCCCGTCTCGACGCTCAGCCAAACCGCAAGTCGGTCTCCGCGGACTCTCCCCAGGCTTTCAACTTGGAGCGACAGCAGAAAACATGAACTTTCTGCTCAGCAACGAGGAGAACGAGGCCATCGCCGCCGTCGAGGCCATCAACGCCATCAACAACACCAATACGATACGATCCGGTCATTCGACATGTTTACGCTTCAACCGGACGGGCGATCTGCTGGCGTCGGGCAGGGTCGACGGCACCGTTGTAATTTGGGACATTGAGACCATGGGCGTTGCGAGGAAGATGCGCGGACACAACAGAAGCATTACGTCTCTCAGCTGGTCGAGGTGTGGGCGCTATCTGCTGTCGGCATGCCAAGGTTGGAGGGCTATCTTGTGGGATCTGAAAGATGGCAAGCGATACCGCGAGGTTCGCTTCAGAGCTCCCGCCTACATCGCGGAGCTCAACCCGTTCAACCAGTGAGTTGTTCAAGCATATTGACTGAATAGACACACGCTAACGCTCCAAGTCACCAGTTTGTGGCATCCATTTTCGAGGACCAGCCGATCCTGGTAGACGTCTCGGATGTCAACGATGTCAAATATCCCCTCCCTTCCGCCCCGAAACACGCCGACGGCGAACGGACAGAGAAACAACAGAAGGAAGACGCGAAACAAATGACGACAGTCACGATATACACCTCTACGGGAGAGCATATCCTGGCGGGAACTAACAAGGGATGGATCAACGTCATCGATGTCAAGACTAGGAAGACGATATATTCAGAGAAGCCTTGCAGTGGCGTCATAACAACACTCCGACTGAACAACTCTGGAAGGCTTCTGCTCATCAACGCCCAAGATCGCATTGTGAGAACATTCCACATACCGAACCTTGCGGCGGAAGATCTAGACCTCGATACGGTTCACTTCACGAAAGAACATACATTCTCGGACCAGGTCAACAGATTATCATGGAACCATGTCACATTCAGCTCAGCCTCAGAATACGTCGCCGCATCCACCTACAACAACCACGAGATATATGTCTGGGACAGAGGCATCGGGAGCACGGGTTTGATCCGGATATTGGACGGCCCCAAGGAAGAGCAAGGTGTTGTGGAATGGCACCCGGATCGACCTTTCATCGTCACATGTGGTCTCGAGACCGGCAGAATATACATCTGGTCCGTCATACCTGAGCAAAAATGGTCTAGACTTGCGCCAGATTTCGCGCAGGTTGAGGAAAATCAAGAGTACGAAGAGAAAGAAGACGAATTCGACATCTACGGACAAGAGGAGTTGCAGAAGAGACGATTGGATGCAGAAGACGAGGATGTCGACGTTATCAGCTCGAGTTTTCCTCACGGCAACAACGGCAGCAGCGAGGCGTTTCGCATGCCGATTTTATTCGATCTAGGTGAGAGCGACAGCGAGGAGGAATTTATTGCCGTATCTACCGGAACCATGAGGAGAAGGAGTCCAGGCGCAGACGGCGAGATACCCGACAGCGAGGTGGTAGAGGAAAAGATCCCATCAAGGCGGGGCGCCACCAAGGCATCAAGGGGCAGGAGGCGATGAGAAGACGCAGGCAAGACTGTGTTGTTGCCAGGCAAGCTTTCGTATGATTGTGAGGTGGGCGCCGACGCGTGACCTGGCGTTTGGTCGCGTAGCTTTAGGACAAGCTTTGGTTGGCGGTGAGACCCTTGCGGAAGGTTAGCGCGTTGGGGTTCACCGTACTGAACCTACCTATTGCTGCAAAAGTTGACCTCCAGAGCTGATTAATAATGCCTAAACGTAACCCATCTTCGGGCGAACAACCAAATTGAGCGCCGAACGGAGACGAATGAACTGCGACGTACTTTGTATACTGGTTATTCACCTTTAAATTGTGACTGTTCTATCGCCAGCCTCGACGCAACACGGGACCTTAACTTTTTCTCTTGACTCATCAGTCAGGCCTAAAGGAGACAGACAGCGGCGCGGTCAAGCCACTGAGGAAAGTAGAGGTACATGGTGCCTTCCTCAAAGTTGGTGTGTTTCATCATTTTTGTGGGTAGCTGCACCTTGCTGAGCCTTTGGCGAAAGGAAGGGGCGTCGCTGCCTAATTCGGTTAGCCTGACTTGACAGGCAGCGCCAGCCGCCTCCAGGCAAGATTTGTTTCTGGCCTCGCTCCTCACTCTCATCTCCTCGGCCTCTACTCAACACCTCCCGCCAACCGACACATCGCCATCACCACGCGCGTCGGAATCGCGCCCGCCAATCGCCCGCTCATTTCCGACTCGAGAATCGACTCGAAACGATCGCGACTTCAATCACTCCTCGATAAATCGACGCTCTGGAGGTGCCGGCGATTAGGAGGATCAGTGGAACCTTCTCCTGGGCCGCTGGCCGGGGACTGGCGTGGTCAAGAGCGCCATCATAGAACGACCTTTATCGGCTTTCCGCATCATTTAAATCATTTCGCGCGATAGAGTTTTGCTTTACCGGCCTTTTGCGGCATCTTGCGACCAGTTCGCATTTTTCGCGGATCGCGTGGCGACTACCCGAAAAGTCGCCTTTCTTCCAGCTGTCCGATTCTGATTACCATTCGATACTTTCCTTCTCGAAAACGGCAACGAAAAAAAATCCGCAATCATGGCGAACCTTTACTTCACGCACTCGAGTGCGCCGATCAAGACGGTCGAGGAAATCCAGTTTGGTCTCATGGCGCCCGAGGAGATCAAGAACATGAGTGTCTGTCATGTTCTCTACCCGGAAACGATGGACGAGACGCGTACCAAACCCCGCGATGGTGGACTGAACGATCCTCTCCTCGGCTCTATCGACCGACAGTTCAAATGCAAAACCTGCACGCAGGCGATGGGTGAATGCCCTGGTCATTTTGGCCACATTGAGCTGGCGAAGCCCGTCTACCATCCCGGCTTTATCAAGAAAGTCAAGAAGGTGTTGGAGATCGTCTGCCATAATTGCAGCAAGGTTTTGGCCGATAGAGTTAGTCTCTACTCTGTTGTTGGACAGCCGCCTTGACTCGATTGTGCTAACCTGGCTTTATCAGAGCGACCCTGAATTTCTCCAAGCAGTGAATACGAGAGACCCCAAGGTTCGCTTCAACCGCGTTTGGAACATCTGCAAGAAGAAGACCCGTTGCGAGAATGAGGTCAAGGAAGCCAAGGCCGACGACGGCGAGTACGGTCTGGGTATGAAGCAGGCTCCTGTAAACCACGGCGGCTGTGGCAACATTCAACCCAGAGTGCGGCACAAGGCTCTCCAGCTTATTGCCAAGTTCGAGTCTTCCGGCGAGGATGGCGTTAAGAAGAAGGAGGAGCCCCCTATCACACCCGAGATGGCTCACAACATTCTACGCCGAATCAGCGACGACGACTTGCGAGACATGGGCTTGAACCTCGAATACGCCCGCCCGGAGTGGATGATCGTCACCGTGCTTCCTGTGCCCCCGCCGCCTGTTCGCCCCAGTATTTCCATGGATGGTACCGGCCAAGGTCTCCGAAACGAAGATGATTTGACCTACAAGCTAGGCGATATCATCCGCGCAAACAGCAACGTGAAGCAGGCCATCCGTGAAGGCTCGCCCGCTCACATCGCGCAAGATTTCGAGCAACTGCTTCAGTACCACGTTGCCACCTACATGGACAATGATATTGCCGGTCAACCTCGCGCCCTGCAAAAGAGTGGCCGCCCAGTGAAGGCCATCCGCGCTCGTCTTAAGGGCAAGGAAGGTCGTCTTCGTGGAAACTTGATGGGTAAGCGTGTCGACTTTTCGGCACGTACTGTCATCACCGGTGATGCGAACCTGTCTCTCGACGAGGTTGGCGTTCCTCGCAGTATTGCAAGGACCCTGACGTACCCTGAGACGGTAACACCTTACAACATCGGAAGACTGCACGAGCTCGTGCAGAACGGCCCCAACGAGCATCCCGGTGCCAAGTATGTCATCAGGTCCGACGGTACCAGAATCGATCTCCGTCATCACCGTCGAGCTGGACAAATCTCGCTCGAATACGGTTGGAAGGTCGAGCGCCACTTGATCACTGGCGACTACATCATTTTCAACCGTCAGCCTTCGCTGCACAAAGAGTCCATGATGGGTCACCGAGTTCGTGTCATGCCTTACTCGACTTTCCGGTTGAATTTGTCCGTCACTTCGCCCTACAACGCCGATTTTGATGGTGACGAAATGAACCTCCACGTCCCCCAAAGCGAGGAGACGAGGGCCGAGGTCAAGGAGCTGTGCTTGGTTCCCATCAACATCGTTTCCCCTCAACGAAACGGTCCTTTGATGGGTATCGTGCAAGATACTCTTGCTGGTGCCTACAAGCTGTGCCGTCGTGACGTTTTCCTCACAAAAGAGCAAGTTATGAACATCCTGCTCTGGGTTCCCAACTGGGATGGCGTCTTTCCTCCGCCAGCCATCATACGCCCCAGGCCAAGATGGACGGGTAAGCAGATCATGAGCTTGGCTATCCCCAACATCGTCAGCTTGCACAACGCGCCGGATTCGAAGGAGGACAACCCGCTTAAGGACGAGGGTGTTCTGATTCAGTCCGGCCAGCTAATGTACGGTCTGCTTTCCAAGAAGATCATCGGTGCCGCTAGTGGTGGTATCGTTCATCTCGTCTACAACGAGCACGGGCCGGAGGCGTCTATGAAGTTCCTTAACGGGGTTCAGCAAGTCGTCAACTACTGGCTTCTGCACAACGGCTTCAGTATCGGTATCGGTGACACGATTCCCGACAAGGTCACTATTGAGAAGGTTCAGGTTCACATCGATGAGCAGAAGGCAGAGGTTGAGAAGTTCACTCAACAGGCTACCGCCAACGAGCTTGAGCCGCTGCCCGGTATGAACATCCGTGAAACCTTCGAGAGCAAGGTGTCCAAGGCTCTCAATACTGCTCGTGACAAGGCTGGTACTACGACACAGAAGAGTTTGAAGGACTTGAACAACGCCGTCACTATGGCCTCGTCCGGCTCCAAGGGCTCTTCCATCAACATCTCCCAGATGACGGCACTTGTCGGACAGCAGATTGTCGAGGGTAAGCGCATTCCGTTCGGCTTCAAGTACCGGACTCTTCCGCACTTTACCAAGGACGATTACTCTCCTGAAGCTCGTGGTTTCGTCGAGAACTCCTACCTTCGTGGTTTGACGCCAAGCGAATTCTTTTTCCACGCCATGGCTGGTAGAGAAGGTCTCATCGACACCGCTGTTAAGACTGCAGAGACTGGTTACATTCAACGTCGTCTGGTCAAGGCTCTCGAAGACGTCAGCGCAAAGTACGACGGTACGGTCAGGAACTCTCTTGGCGATATCATTCAGTTCCTGTATGGTGAGGATGGTCTCGATGCCATTTACATCGAGAAACAGCGTATGGATCACCTGAACATGTCGGACAGAAAATTCGCCGACAGGTTCCGCCTCGATGTCATGGACGAGTCCAGGCCAGAAGAGCTTGACTGGCTCGAGTATGGCAACGAGATGTCTGGTGACCCATCCGTGCAACAACTTTTGGATGAGGAATACGACGCCCTTCTCGCCGATCGCAAACAGGTCCGTGAAATCAACTTCAAGAGGAAGGACGATGAGTCCATGCAGCTTCCTCTCAATATTGTGCGCCTCATGGAAACTTCCAAGAAGCTCTTTGCTGTCGAGGATTTCCAACGCAGCGACCTCAGGCCCCAAGACGTCATCCCCGCCGTTCAGGCCATGCTCAACAGAATGACGATAGTTCGCGGCAAGGATGAGATATCCAGGGAAGCCGACCGCAACGCAACGATTCTTTTCAAGGCACAAATCCGCTCACGCTTGGCATTTAAGCGCATTGCATGCCATCAACGACTGAACAAGATGGCGTTTGAGCACGTTCTCGGCGAACTGGAAGCTCGCTGGGACCGAGCCTTTGTCAGCCCCGGCGAGATGGTTGGTGTCATCGCGGCCCAGTCCATTGGTGAGCCGGCCACGCAGATGACGCTCAACACCTTCCACTTTGCTGGTGTTTCTTCCAAAAACGTCACTCTGGGTGTGCCTCGCCTTAAGGAAATTCTTAATTTGGCACAGAACATTAAGACTCCATCGATGGTTGTTTACCTGAGCGGCGAGGACAACGCTAGTCAAGAAGCCGCCAAGGCTCTCCGCAGCGCTGTCGAGCACACGACCCTGCGGTCCGTCACAGCTGTCACGGAGATTTACTATGACCCTGTCATCATGTCGACGAACATCCCCGACGATCTTGACATGGTCGAATCGTACTATCTCATTCCTGATGAGACCCATGACAGGGCCGAAGACCAGTCGAGGTGGCTGCTACGTCTTACACTTGACCGTCAGAAGTTGCTCGACAAGGAGCTGACGGTTGAAGATGTCGCCAGGCGTATCAAGGAGGAATACCCCAACGATCTCGCTGTCATTTTCAGTGACAACAACGCGGAGGAGCAAGTCATTCGCATCCGTCCCATGCACGCCGGTAACGATGACAAGGATGAGGACGGCGAGAAGAAGATTGAAGACGACGTTATGCTCAAGCGACTCGAGACTCACTTGCTCGACACTTTGTCCCTCCGTGGTGTGAAGGGTATCGAAAGAGCCTTCCTGAACAAGGAGACCAAGCTCATTGAGACGGATGACGGAGCCCTGCTAGCTGCCAAGGCTGACGAACGTTGCTCAGAGTGGTACTTGGACACCTCCGGTACTGCCCTCCGCCAAGTTTTGTCTGTTGATGGCGTTGACTCAACACGTACCTACACCAACCACTTGTGGCAGGTTGTGGAGGTGTTCGGAATCGAAGGAGCTCGTGCGGCGCTTATACGAGAGTTGACGCAGGTGCTCGCGTTCGACGGTTCCTACGTCAACCACAGACATCTTGCCTTGCTCTGCGACGTCATGACTTACAGAGGCACAATCTCTGCCGTCACCCGTCACGGTATCAACAGGGCGGACACTGGTGCGCTGATGCGTTGTTCTTTCGAGGAAACGGTCGAAATTCTTCTGGAGGCAGCCGCTGTTGGTGAACTCGATGATTGCCGCGGTATCTCGGAGAACGTCATGCTTGGTCAGATGGCTCCGATGGGCACTGGACACTTCGAGGTCCTTCTTGACCCTAAGATGCTGGAGACGGTCATCAGCGACAACTCGCGTATGGGTCTGATGCCAGGTATGCCCGTCAAGGCCGGCGAGGCTGGCGGCGCCGCCACTCCGTACGATTCGGGCTCCCCTATGGCGGATTCTGGTTACCTGTCGCTCAGCTCACCTGCCGCCGGTAACTTCTCTCCCATTGTCGGTACTGGCTCGGACTCTCCTGCTGGATTTGGCACCGAGTACGGTGGTGGAGGATTTGGCGGCATTGGCTCTGTCAACCCGTATTCTGCTGCCAGCCCGGGACGCCCGACTAGTCCTTTCAGCACGTCGCCCACTTCGCCATTCAGCAGCTACGGAGCCTACTCGCCGTCATCGCCCAACGCTGGCTACTCGCCCACCTCGCCTCTCATGGATGGCGCTGGCGGTCGCTATGCATCCTCGCCGCAGTTCAGCCCCTCGTCGCCCTCGTTCTCGCCGACGTCACCTATGCTGCGACCTACGAGCCCGGCAAGCCCCAACTACAGCCCGACGTCGCCGAGCTACTCGCCAGCATCGCCGTCTTCGCCCAGGCATTACTCGCCAACTTCCCCGGCTCAGTATGCTTCGCCCACTTCGCCGAGTTACTCGCCTGCCAGTCCCAACTACAGCCCGGCGTCTCCCAACCTGCACGGGGCTGGTCCCACGTCGCCGTCCTACTCGCCTGCGTCTCCCACGTGGTCGCCAACTTCGCCGGAGGCGTACTCGCCCACGAGTCCAAGCTTCCACCAGCGAACTCCCGGGGCGCAGCAGTCTCCTACCAGCCCCAGTTACTCTCCTACTGTAAGCACCCCGTATGAATAATAAGTTGATATGTGCAGGAATCTAATCAGATGTCACAGTCTCCTTCGTGGTCTCCACGAACCCCTGGACCTGGTGGCTCGGGCAACTAGCGGGGTGTCGAGCTGCGATAAGACACTCTTCGGGCCATGTCTTGGCCCGCCACCATATTCCTCTCTTCTAATTTGCCGACTAATGATTATACGGCTTGACTAGTTCTGGTGGATTGGAATACTGCATCGCGTTACAGGCACTGGCTGTCACTGATTTCTCCGAGAGGACTCGTTAGGCATCATAGAGGTGGTTCCAGGTCACCGACGCACACAAAAGAAAAAAAGACTGCGACGCGCGAGACGAGGATTAGAAGGACAGCACTTGGGACGCTGGACAGCTGCAGCGCGCCCACCTTCGCTCTCATAACCTCAAGAGGGACCCCTGAGGGTACCAAGAAAAACATTCACCAAGAAAAAAAAGAAGAACAAGCATTGCGACGGTTTTATGTAAATAGCTGAATTTGTACTATATGCGACGGAGGCGCAGGAGGGAAGGGGCTGGCATCTATCTGTTGGTGGTCATGATGGATGGAAGAAGAGCAGCGAGGGAAAACTCCTGGCCAGCCCCTTTACCTTTTTCGAGGAGACAAAAGACACCTACAGATTGGAATTTTTCTTCTTTCGCGAGGATGTGCAGGTTTAGCCTCCTCTTCTTCTTTTTTTCCCCGGCAGAACGTCAGCCATGTACCGCACTGGTTTAATGCGAATAATGCTTGTACTTGCTCCCTTGTATTATGCACCAGTGACCGGAGTGATGGCTCAGAGTGACGATGTGATGAATGTCAATCCAGCCTTGCTCGTTCCAGTCTTGTGCTTGTGCTCGATGAGCCGGGGGGGTCCCTGGCCTGGCATCGCCGCGCCTTCGTCTCGTCTCCTCTCGTCTGGTCTGACCTTGCTGGGCCGATGCTACACTGCTTTGTCCATGTCGATGGAATATCCCGGCCCAGGGGAAGGAGAGGAGAGAGCGAGCGACCTGCTAATTTGCCTCCAGGGCCTGGAGTGGGTTCGCAAGAAGCACGGTTGGGGAAATGTGACGATGGGAGTCCAGCCCGATCGGCGCAGTCATCACTTACTTCTTCTTTCTGGTTCACCTCGGGGGCCCCGCCCATATTGGCCTCATAATATGGGATACGCAGTAGGCTGGCTGGCTTATGATTCTCGTGCCCGGTTCTCGTCGTCTGTCTGTCTGTTGTCATTCCGAGCTTTGACACCCACGTCACTATCTAGTGTACCCAAAGCCGCTACTTTCGCAAGCTCCATCCATCCATCCAGCTCGAAAATACACGCCCCCCTAGAGAGACGGCGACGGGAAGAAACTTTACTAGTGTAGACCAACGGCGCGGACGGGCGGACGCGGGTCATGGAGTGACGGCGGCGCCACCCGCGTTCCAAAAAAAAAAAAACGAAAATCGCCTGGTGATTTTTCCTTTTTTTTTCTCGCCTTCCCTCTTCTTCCTCTTCACGCCTAACACGCCCCTTGCCTTGAGGCCCCCCTTGCATCCTTCTCATTAGGACCTTTTTTTCGTTTCTTAGTCCTTGTCAGATGCCTACGGTAGAGCAAATGGGTTTTGGACGATCAACGTTGCGAAAGCGGAGACCGGAGCTCGTGCCTCTCTGGAGGCTCGGGAAGGGGGGCCGTCGTCTACAATACTATGGGTATGGGCCATGGGTGCGCCCGGAACCCGTCCTTGATGAATGGTGATAGTGCTGGAGCCCTTCGTCCTCTTCCTCATTCGGATCCCCGGCACCCCACCCTTCTTCTGCCTCTCCACGTTTCCCATCTCAGGCTTGTCCCCCGGCCTCGTCACATGAGCTACGAGTCATCATCCATACGTCTCTCGACCCGGTTCCGGGCTCGCTCCTCGGTCTTTGGAAGAGGAGGGGGAGCACAAGGCCGCTGACGAACGCCCGTGGCGGGTGAATGGCTATTCGCTTGCCGGGCCTCGCCATCCCACACAGACACGCACAGTCGTGGAGAAAGCCGAGTCTGATTCGAGGATGGAGGCAGGAGCTTGACGCGTGAATATGCCAAGCTGCATTTCTCGGGGTTAGTTCCAACGTGCGCCCACGCAGGACGATGTGTGCGTGCGTGTGTGCCACACCAGGGCCCAGGTGTGGTGGGAAACGAAATGAAGAAGCGAGAATGCTGCCTTACGGGTCCGCGGTCACAAGTCCAGCACGCCGTTTCCCCCGAGGCCGACGAGGGCCGGGGACCAGGTAGTTGGAGCACCGGTCAACGAGGTATTAGCGAGAGGGAAAAGGAAAAAGAAAAAACGAAAGTACCGCCGAATGGGCCGCCTGGGTCGGCCAGACCCACGATGGCCGCGCCGACCCGTCCAGCAATGACTGGCACAGCCGACCATTTTCATTAGCACGCTTCTCCCTGTGCGTCTTTCTACTTTGGACCGGCTCTTGCGCCAACGCCCAGACGCCAGCGAGCGATCATTGTATAAAATAATGCGAACAGTGGGCTCCAATCTTGCGGGAAATAGGGGCCTAAAGGCGTGCCCGAAGTGCTTATTGTCGTTGGCATCGGGTCGCACAAGAGCCCGGTCCACGGGCCAAGGAAGCCGGTGCCCGGGAGCAAGACTTCCTCCGTCAGACAAGGAGAGAAAGGCGAGTTCCAATATGACGACCAAGGCATAGATAGTTAGTTAATTTTTGGCCCTGACAAGCAAAGCAACTCGGTGAAGAATGGACGGGGGCGGAGAGTGCGTCGAGACTCCGCAATGAGGCGGTTCTTGCGCGTAGTCGGACCAACAATGTGCCTCTACCTCATCTGTTACAGTCATTTGCATCGGCGGCGTCCAAAACCCAAAGTGGGGCAACGCTTACCTATGCCAAAAAGTCAAATTTTGCCCTCAAATCTAACATTCTGCACATTATAGCTTTTAGTAAATGCCACTGTTAAAAGGCCTCCTACTACCACCAAAAACAAACATAAAGCTATTTAGAGACCGTATTTTAGCCAATTTACTACCATAGCACTGAATATTTCAACGTACTAGCTTGCTAAAATTAACCTAATACTCCCATCCCTTAACCTCAACAATAGCTTTATTACTATAACTACTAACTACTACCTACAAACAGTTTAAAAGTACTACTACTAATACAACCTTACTAGTAAGGTTAAATAATATAAAAAATTTTGTAAAAGTAGTTAAAAAATAGAGATTTAGTACTATACTAAACTACTTAAACTATTAAAGTATTATAATAACCTAATACTAAATAAAATATAGACTTTTTTACTTAAGTAATTTAATTTTAGTATTAGTTTATTAATAATTAATTAGTATTTTAAAAAAGTGGGTTAGACTAATAAAAAAATATATATTATAGCTACTTAATAAGACCTAAAAAAGAGACTTAAGTAGCTCTATTATATATAGTAGTATAAACCAAAATAACTAATCTTTATTAATAAGTTAAGAGTAAATAAAAATACTAGGAAGAGGTAAACGGGATAGGTACTAAAAGGCCTTATACTATAGAAATTAGTAGAGTTAAAACGCGGTTAGTAAATATAACTTCTATTAGTACTAACTTTTAAAAGTATTTTAGATCTTCTTATGTACCTAGGGACGACGAATAGTAATGGCTTTATAGGGTAGATTACCTAGTGTTTATTATCTAAGTATAAAAGGTTTCCTATCCCTCATTTAGTAATTATTATAAATAATACCTCTTTTTACTACTAAAAAAATATCTAAATTACTTATAAAGAAGCTAGTATACGCCTTAAATACTTTCTACTATACTTACCTAACTTTAACCCTATTAAAAAGTACTTTAAAAACCTAAAAAAGTATATTAAAAAGAACTTTTATATATATAATACTAGTAATAAGGACGTTTATAATTAAGTAGAGTTTTTATGTAACTATACTTTAAAAGTAGAGTAGAAATTACTATAAATTATTAATTACTTCTACTATGTATTTATTAATTTTGATAGTAGTAAGGGTATATTTAATAAATTTATAGTAGGGGTTATAAGTAGTAAAAAGAGTAAAGATATATTAAGTAAAATAAGTAATAAGTTAAAGCTATTATTAAGTTATAAAGTTACTATAGTTAAGTAAGTAAAAAAAAAAAAGAAATAAATACTAGTAACGGGTTAAAGCCGTTATTAAGTAAACTATAAGGTTACTATAGTTAAGTGGGTAAGAAACAAATAAAATAAATACTATAGGTAGTACTTATTATAACCCCTTGTTGCTTAACTTTAATTACGTACTAATATCCTCTTTATTAATCTCCTTACTACCTAACCCTATATTGTCTTTAAAGTATAGTAAATTAGTAAAGTAGCTTAAAAACTACCTATTATTTAATATATTAATTAGTTTTAACTACAATTTACTAAGTTATAGTTAAAGCCCGTTAATAATTATTTAAAGTAATATTTAATTCTTACTAAGTAGATTAGTATTGAATTAATTTGAATTAGGTTGTAGTAGTTAAAAAGGAAAAAAGATTTTAGATAAGAAGCTTAGGGGGGGGGAGGAAGACATTACAGGAAACTACTAGAGTACTAATTTAGTTAGTAATTAATTAAGTAATATAGCGTTTTACTTACTTATATAGCCCCTCTTAACCTTAACTAATACCTCTTATAATTTACAATTCTCTTTAGCTTCCTTTTTAGTAAAAAACTCTATAAAGACTATAGCTATAGCTTAGGATACCTATAGTTAGGGGCCCACAAAAATCAGCACAGTAGAAAACTCTTTATTTAAAAGGCCTAAGTTACTAGTACTAGTATCGTAGAGTTAATAATAAAACGCATCCTAAACTACTTAATTAAAAGGCTTAACAATCCCTATAGACTTTATAAACATAACTAGCTTCTTACTACGTAAATAAAAGACCCTATTATTAATAAAAACTTTAATATTTAATTTAACAATATTAGTAATATTTAAAGTAATACTCTACTTATTAAACTAGTAATTAAGAAGTCCTTTAATAGAATAAAGACTACTATAGTAGCTATAGAGTAGTTTAAATAACGTTTAAAGATAGTTGTTAATATTATAATACTTACTTAGTACAGTAATAAACTAAATAACAAAGTCATTAACTTAACTACGTTATTTAATTAGTAAATCCAGTACTACTAAAAATAATAATTAAATAGGTATTTATTACTATAAAGTAGAAGTACAAGGAGGCTCGTTTAGGGCTATAAACGTATATAGAGTATAGTAAGGTTAACCCCAATATACCAGTAATAATACCTATATTAAATAAAGTAAAGTTAGCAGCGCACCATAAAAGTTCATAATAGTATTACTTAAGGTTTAATTTAGCTAATTAGGTATTACCGTAGGGGTAAAAAGAGCTAAAAAATCGGTCTAAGTAGCTATTTAAATACCCTTACTCTACTACATTTATTTATTTTAAACCTTTTTAACTATAGTACTTTTGTATTTTTCTATTACTAGTATAAAGTCTATAGGCAGAGTACTAAATAAAACACTAGCCTTACCCTTAAAGAGAACTTACTTCTATCGCTTAAAATCAAAGATCTCTAACTTATAGTATATTTTATTAAAAGTAATCTAACACTAAGTATATAAATAATCTCTACTCTTAGTAGTATTTTTATACGTTATTAACTTAGGGCACTACTAATAGCGCAGTAGCTATAAAAACTTATTTTTAATAAGCTTTTTTGCCTTTTTAATAGTAGTAGTTATTTTACTAATATACTCTTTTTATTTAATTTAGTAAAAAGGTTAACTACTACGGACTTTAGTAAATAAAGTAATTAATATAGTATTATAAATAGTTTATATTTTTATAGTAGTAGAAACACAAAACTAAAAAATAAGTATTACTTTAATTACAGTCTCACTATACTTATTAGCTTTAAGGATCTATTTAGTTAATAAATACTATAGTAAGTATAGTTAAGTATTACTAACTATAGTATTATACTCCTTTTAGTATACTAGATAAATAAGTTTAGTACCCCTTTTTTACTATCTAATTTAAAAAATAATATATAACTTAATAACTTTAAGTATAGTCCTAAGTTAAGTATAAATTTATTTTTTAACATTAATAATAGTATCCCTCTACTTCCTAAGTATAAGGGATCTAATAGTATTATACTATATTTTCTATAACTTAATTATACAAAGGAACTTAAGTAAAAAGGGTATACTATTAAAGGTTAGTCTGTATAAAATATAAATAGAAATCTCTACAAGTATAAATAGACTCTAATTCTTAGTAAAAATATTATTATTAAAAAGTACTTTAATCTCTAAGTAACACGGGGTATAGATATAGCTTTATTTAAAAAAAGGCTTTTATTACTATTAAAAGGGTAGATCTTACTTATTATTAGGAAAGGGATCCTATCGTTACTAGAAAAAGGGGGGGTTTTATTAGTTTTAAAAGGGGGTAGTTAAGGTATTTAGCTATTTCTAGAGTAGGGTCTTGTTTTCGGTGCTATTATTGTTACCCAGATTAATTTTAGTATTATTTTTAGTAGAATTTAACGGCTTTTCTAGTGGTACAGCTATAACTACTTACTTCCTTATAGCTAACTACTTCTTTAGCTTAACTACTAATACTTAATATTTACTAGGTTTTACCTATAACGGCCTGGAATTAGTTAGGGCCTTCTTTAGCTTAACTACTTACTACTTTACTACTAGTATTTAGACAATTATAATCCACCTACTTATTAGCTTTTAAAACACAACTTAAAACTTCTTACTAAAAGTATTTTTATATTACTTATGGGTACGGGTATAAGTAGCTAGAAGAGCTAGTAATGGGTTATTAACTAGATTAATTAATACCTAGTACTTTTAGAGAGGTATTATAGAATAAATTAACTATAATAAATAATAGGGATAATAAATAGTAAGTAAGGATATTTAGTATACTAAGGTATTAATTCTAAAGTAAAGTTAAACTTTACTATACTACTAAAATTATTATTAAAATAAGTAATAGAGCGGGCCCCTGTAGTTAACTAATAAGAGCGTAAGCTCCATGCCTATTAAGGAAAAGAAACGTACAATTTAACGGCCTTAAGGCCTTTATATAGGGTTAATTACTCCGTTAGTAATAAAATTCGTGGTGTTCTATGTAGTGTTGTGCAAAAAGTGCGAATTTTCTATGTAGTAAGCAGTGCCCCACTATGGGTTTTGGACGCCGCTGATGCAAATGACTGTATGGATAATCCATCATCAGTCAGTCACAGCGTGTGGGGCCTTGGGCCGTTGAGGGACACGGACGAAGCGCTAAAACTCGAACGGTGGGCCATCAGATCGATCACCCAGGCAGGTCCCTGGCCCTGGCATGGGGCATTGGGGGGTGACGGGACGGTGCTGAGTTCGTTCTGCATGGGGGCGGAGGGATCCCGCTGCTTGGATACTCATCGATGGCCCCTAGGAAGCCGGATAATCCTCTTCTCTGGAAAATCCCTTCATTCATATAGGCATGGGTCCATGTAAGTCGGGAGGAGACTTGGGAGAGGAGGGAAATAAATGACTAACCGTGCCACGCTCGTACATCGGCCGCCGGGTTACGGCCTCGATTCCACCTCCCGTCGCCGATTCTGGCTCGTTCTGGCGAGATGTGCTGGGGTGTTCGTTCAATATGCTTGAGGGGGCTTTGAGCTTGTTGAATGTGGTTTCTGCGCAAAGGAAAAGGATCGCGCGGCGGCATCGCGGGTCGTCAGCTGCAGCTCCATGGCGCAGTTGAACCGCTTGGACAGCAGCCGATGGAAGGCCCTAAGAAAACAGGCGGGCTTTGGCATGGTCAAAAAACAGAGCCTTGCCTTTTGTGAAGCATTCGGAGGACAATGATTGGTGTTATGCAGTTGGAAGCGATGTGCATAGCCGCCGACGACGACTACGATGACCAGGCCGGCGGGCGCGCTGGGCCTGTAAGCGTCGCGCGTTGCTGCTCTGCGCCCCTGAGGCGCATACGGATTGGGTGGGCGGTGATGGCCGACGATCCGCAACGGGCGGAAAGGCGCTGGGCAGAGCGTTGAAGACGACAGGAACCCTGGCGGGCTGGCCGGCCGTTGTATGCGGCCGTCGTTGTGTCATTGCTCGAGCGTGAGGAAGAGGAGAATGGGATTGTGCTCCGTTTGTGCTCGTGCGGTCGGGCGGTCGGGCGCACAAGGTCGGACAGAGTTGACGGGCCGAAGACAACCGCAAGGGATTCGGGAGGGAGGAGAGAAACAACGGCGCACAAACAGCGGCCGACGTCCTCGTGGCCGTTTAATTTTAGGCTATTGCGCAAATGTTTGCCGCCAATCCGTCTGTGATTGTCAGTCATTGACATTTTCCGAAAGCAAGTGAACAAGCTGAGCTGCGTCGTGTAAGAGGCAGGGTGCACCAGGCCAGGGATGTCTCGTGCCTACTCCATACTCCATAGCCGTACACCAAGATACATTATGGACGGCGTTCCGTACACTAAGGTAGTGTAGATGGAGATTTCCTCTTCCTTGTCACGGGTTGCTCAGGTCTGGGGCCCGCTTCCTCTCACGACCCTTGCAGTTTGGCGTAGGGTACTGGGTACGGTGCAATGGATGAGGCAGATCGGGTAACTCGTTCGCTCGTCCAATTCCATTGCGGCGGTGGACAACCATGATGCCGAAAGTTGGTTAGGGGATCCCTGGCCCGGGCTCGACTGGCAGTGGAGGAGGCGTGAATGGCCCGCTTGGCGCAAGGCAAGGCCGAACCAACGACCAGAACGTGGTGGCATCGCGACGCTGTAGCCATTGCTATGACGCCGAAATGGGGCCACGGCAAGGCTTGGAGGTCGTACAAGGTTGCGTACAGGGAGAACGAGGTACGGCAGCTCCTGCCGGCACATGGCGTGTCGGAGGCAGGTAAGAGGGCACGAAGATGCCTATCTACCTACCTAACACGGGGGATACACCAAGGGCCTACTCCCGGTGTGGTGTGTCCATGTTCAGACGAGGGAGGTGTGTTAGCATGGAGTAGCGCAACACAATATCCACACTCACCTTTGAGTTGGTTACATAAAGCACGGCGGCACGCGGCGTGGCGAGGTCGGGAAGGAAGCGTGCCCACCACGCGTCAGCTCCCGGATCCATGGTGTGTTTTGCTTGCCCGGCCGGCTACCCACGTCGACAGGGCAGCTACAGGGTACGGTACCTCTTCGCGGCGGGTTCAGGATACGAGGATGAGGAGACGAGCGGTGGTGGTGGTGGTAGACGAGGCGAGGCGAGGCGAGGCGAGAGGAGTCGAGAGGAGTCGGGAGGAGATGAGGGATGCGAGGGCCCCATTGAGGGGAGGGGAGCCGGAGCCGGGACGTCAGGTACACTGTAGGTAGGTAGGCGAGCGGGCACCTTACAAGGTAGAATCCGTACCTGGGAATGGTATTAGCAGGAAGGTAAGGCAAGGCAGGTGGCCAAGGTGTCCGTACGCCAATGCATTGAGAGTCGAGATAAGAGTCTTCCGTCAACCTGGTCGAGGTGGTCGCAACGCCAGGTACCTGGACTCATGGAGCGAGAGCGAGCAGGGGCGGAGGATTTCAATGAGACGTGACGTTTGGGCTTTCCCGGTCGCCGGTGAGGGTTGCGTCGTAGTCGTAGGGGTTGTTTCTCGTCCGAGCTTTAGGTTCGGTTCTGGCTGGACTTGACTTGTCCTGCCAACTTTGGAAAGGATGGACGACAGGGCACCTACCTGCCTTACCTGCCTTACCTTACCTAGGTACCTTAGCAAGGTAGTCACTGAGTACTCACCTTACACCAATATCTGCTTACCTACCTACCTGCTTATTAGGTTCCTATGGTTCACCTCAGTGAGGGTGTTCGGGTGACGGGTCAGTGCACGGGCAGTGTGCTGGGTAGGTACGGACGGACGCGGACGTGCAGCTCGTTGAGACTGGCCCCGTCTGTCAATCTCCCGACCCACTTTGCGGGTCTACATGGGCGATGCGCTGCAGGGGGAAGGCACGCACGTACCCTACCTTACCTACCTACCTACCTTACGGTTACGGATACCTCACTAAACCTTGCGAACTTCTCATTCCTAGGTATTTCGAAATGCTCTCTGTCTCTGTTTCTCTTTCTCTCTACTTCAATATTAATGAGCACTTGGGTACCTCATGCAGATAAGTACCTTACTTCCTCACATTAAGGAAGGTAATGTAATAAGTGGTGGAGCAAGCAAGTGCGCATTACGTTGGACGAAGCCCAGTACACTGTAGCAGCTCGTCAACCTGACGACAGCTCCTGCTTCCCTTGCTGTCATTGCCTACCTACCTACCTTCCTTGCCTCGCCCTGCCTGTCCCGTCTCCACGCAACCAGCCGTCATATTTGGGGGCAGTTCGGAGGAAGGACGGGTTACATCCGGACGGCGCGTCCTGTCCTGTTCAAGGGGGTACCTTACCTTGGTTACCAGGTAAGAGCAATAATGTCTTTTTCGTCTTTTTTTGCTCTACCTTCCTAAGGTATTCTATTATGCCAACCTACCTATTGTCTGCCCTTGATTTCCCATCCAACAGGAGCATCAACAGCAACAGCAGCAGCTCAACAGCTCAACAGTCACAATGACCAGGAAGCTGGATTCCGAATCCCTCGTGACCCCTGTTGGCGACTACCCTTTCTGGACCGCCCGCCCGTCTGTCCCGCCCGGGTGCTCGCAGTATCTCGGACTAACTGACTGCCCGGGGCTTCATCACACAACACACGACACACTCACACACACACACACATACACAAACGCACATGGGATGTATTATTACTCCCATACAAGCACAAAGCTCGCCCGTGCTTCGCCCCATGACCTCGGCCGGAAAAAGAGGGCATTGCATCTCATCTGCCTCCGTTAGTGCGCATGGTCTAGTTTAGTCCCCGCCGTTACGCTAGGCCTCACTAGCAGTAGCGCCCTTAGCGTCGTCTTCGTAAGGCACCCCAAGACGACACCAGCGTAGCATGGCGCCCTACAAAGACGGAGAGGTGTGAAATCTGACAGCTCCGTTCTGTTGCTTTTCCCTGCACTGGACACAGGACTGGATTGGTGCGCTCACTTGTTTTAGCCCGGTCTTGTTGGTTGGTTCAAATTGTCGACTTTGTCGTCTAGAGCGGCTCTTCTTCTCGAGATTGATGGGTCTTCTCTTTGGTGAGTTTTTTTTTTTTCCCCTCTTGTTTCTCGGGGGCCCTTGGTTTCCTTCCCCCTTTTGATTTTCCCCCCTCCTTACCGGTGTAATCCCTTACATCCTTCATAAGTCGTCCCTCTTTTGCAGTCGGTGTTTTTCTTGGGTTCGAGATTACCATTGTTCTGACCCTAGTTTTTGTTGTCTGCCCCCGGCCCCTCCCCTCCCCTGATGCTACCTACCCGTCGACAAGTTGTTGACTTTGAGCGCTCTGGGCTTCGTCAGGTTCGTCTCGTCTACCTTGTCTCATTTTCGCTCTGCCCCAGAGAAATAGGGACGGACACGGAAATTTGGCGAGAGCGAGAGAAAGAAAGAAACCCCCTACAGGCTCTGGGCAGCCTTTGCGCCTACACTACGGCCGCTGCATGTCGTTGCTGGGTTACCTACACTGTACCTACCTACCTGCCCGACCTTACCCACACACCTTTCCTCGCTTGTCGCGCGAGCCGTGCCCTGCCTTGCCTGTCTTGTCTTGTTTTGTTGACTTATCCTGTCCACCTACCTACCTACCTACCTACCTTCCCTGTCCTGCGCGGCTGGCAGGCCGGCCGGCCTATGCTTAATAACCCGCCCGCCACGACTATGTCCAAATTTAAACCCGTCATCACATGACGCCATGCCTATGCTGGGTCAGTCCGAAAAAAAATCCTACCCGCCGTGCGTTGAAATCAGGCGGCCTTTCCAGCCTCAACGGACGGACGCCGCGCCGGGCCTTGTGGCGTCGTCTCCATTCCGTGTCAGCAGTGGCTTCCAACAGCATCGACGCCGCTGAAGCAGAATCTTACCTACACATCTGATGCACGTTTACAACTTGTAGCTTTTGGTAGGCGCAGTTCCCTCTACCTAGCCTGCCTACGTGTTTAGCTTTGGGGCTGAGGTGTTGGGGTCCGGGTCGGGGAGGGGGGCGTGTGCGACTTTTTTTGTGAACCGCTTTACCTACGATCCGGGAACCGACAGGGATCTTCTTCGTTTTTGGGGCCAAACCGTTCGTGATGAAATGCCGTTGGCTATCGGGACGCGGGAACATGCCTTCTTTTCCCCCTTTCTTTGCAGACGGATCGCTCCCGCTTGTCACTGCCGTGCCGCCTAGCTTACTTTTTCGCCGTTCCTCCTGCTGGCATGTACCACGACGGGACGCCGTGTTCCTCGTCATCGTCGCCGCCGCCGTCCGCCTTGAGCCCCCATTCTTCAACGTGACATTTGGGGTCCATATCTGAGGCAGCTTTTTTTGCGGCCCGACATGAGACGCAGCTACCCTGACGTGTCCTGGCGCATGCGGACCATCCTGTTGTGCGCCGTCGACCGCCTTTGCCGCTGCTGCTTCTTGACCGAAGGCCCAAATGTGCGGGAGAAGACATCGGTGGTGTTGATCAAAGGAACAGTGACTCGAGCAGGAAAACGAAATAAGGATTGTATTTGCCTTGCGATCGCGAAAACACCGTGGCAGAAGGAGTGTGACGGGGACCTTGGCCCGAGCCAGTCCCATACAGAGTAGTAGTCTCTGTGGCTGCCCGTAAATCTAAAGAAACACCGCGCCCGATGCTGTATACGCGCCAACGTTCGCACCTAGAATCATGGCATCCCAAAACAAAACCAGCGAGCCGGTCCAACACAGAAATCCCATCCCGAATGCTGGATGCTGATATCGTTGCCGGCGTCGCCAAATCGAAGAAGAGAAGATGCGGTTGTCACACGAAGCGTGTGGCATGCGGCATGGTAAACCGTTGAGATTTCAAAGCCTCTGCTTCTTTCTCCCAGCCGGCTTCCATGGTTTCAATGGTCCCGGGAACCTATGTGAAGAATATGTCAGCGGCCTACATCAAAGGATAATCCACCCATTCAGATAGCACAACTCTAGAACTGACCTACGATCTACCCTCTCGCTGGCAGTCTGAACAGATCCGGTCGACGGTGATGGGCTTCTCCTCCATTTTGCACACCTCCTTTCTGCAAGGGTGTACCATTCTCTCAACGTGACTGCACGCGCAGGTGACAACGTGGGTTGTGCACATTTTGGCTGGCTGTGTTGCTGGTGCTGGTGATGTTGATAGTGTTGCGATGGGCTCGGAGCCGTAGACTATACGGCGTTTTCGGTACTGGCTAAAACGATTTGTCTTCTGACGGGAGAAGGTGATGGTGTACGTAAGATACTCAGGAGCGGATGTGCAGATGGGGAAAGCAGTGGTCTCGCAGTTTGTATGACTGCCTTCGGAGTGACGAGTTGGTGAGTTGGGGAAGGGAAGTTGTGTCTGCGGTCAAGGTCGTCGAGTGTGTTTGTTGTTATAGTTGCTATCTGTTCCTGCTTGTTGAAGATGTTCTGGTCGAGAGGCGGGAAGGGGCGAGATGTCCGTCTGTCTTATACTTGTCCGTGACACAAACCCAAGGCTGTGGTTACTGGCTTGGAAAGGACGGTCGGGAAGGGTGGGCTGACTTGTTTGCCATCGTCAATTCTGCCACCCAAGCAAAGTAACGAGCGTCATTGGGAAGCTATCACACCGGTAATATCAAATGGAAAATAGACGCAACTTGGCCGTTGGTGGTTTGCCTGTCTATCCGCGATTCCGTCGTTGGCAGGGCCACCTCGGGAGTCGTTGGTGCGTCAAGCGTCTTGCGCAGTTGACACTGGCAGGGCTGCAACTTGGTGGAGGGATATAATGTAGAAGGTGTAACGGACGGCAGCAGACACTTGTACCTTGAAGGTCGAGGTACCTGCGAGAGAAGCTGACTGCGGATGCGGACCGGGCAGATGGGGTTGATTTGATGCGCCCTTGTGCATGAAGCGGTCCTCTTGTGGGGATAGGTGGACGGCCGTGGAGAATGCAGCCTACCTAGGTACGCAAACCAACCAAGCCCACACCGTTGGCACTCCCGGGCCAGACTAATGGACCGGCTGTGTGCACTCCTAGGTAGGTAGCTTACAACTATGACCGGTCTGTTGTGCTTGAGAGGGTGCTTGGGGTGGAATTGTTCGACAAAATGTACGCTAGCTCCAAACAAGATGTGATAAACGGGCACTCTCCTGGCGACCAGACCGGGGTCCGGTGTGGAAGACCTTTCTGGAAGACGGTAACTGTTGGAAGTGATGCACACCAAGGATAAAGGCCCCCAAGACGCACCCGGGAGGCGTAACTATCACTTCGGGGCTGTTGACGCAATTTTTCGCTGTTGATGTTGGGCGACGACGGGGAGGTTGAATGGGTAACGCGGAATCCGAGGAGTTGGTTTTGCCGACAGGCGACTTGGGGCACGACCTGAGGAATATCCTTGAGCAATCTTTGAGTTGGCTGTGGATATGACCGTCCAATCTCCTGGTATTCGTAGGTTGGGCAAGCGGTTTCAAGAGAGATGGAGGAAAGTGGACAAGGGAAGTCTGGGAAAACGACGAGAATAAGCGTCCAAGTCCACCCCACCCAAGTCAACCGACACCTCGGAAGAGGAAGGCAAGCGTCGCACCTGTCGTGGGTTCCCATTGCCGCATGGCACCCACTTTCTTTCTTTCACACTCTCTCTGCGTGTGTCTGTCTGTCTGTCCGTCTCTTCTCTCAACGCACGTCCCATTCGGGAAACGTGGGATAAGGGCGGAAAGACAAGCAGACCGACCAGGGGAGTGCTTGACGTGGGTGGTGGTGGTGGTTGTGGTGGTGGTGCAGACCCATGCCGCAATGGCCAGCTCCCCAGTGGGTGGTACACAACTGCCTACAAAGAAAGCTGCTCCATGTGCCGTCTTAATTTTGATCATACGTGGGCAAAGGGCGTTGACAGACCCCTCGTGGGCTGGCCCTAGCGCATCCTGGGCGGTCCATCAAGCCTCCGAGATGATGGCTCTTCGTTTCGAGCGGACAGGTTAACGATGTCGCCCACAAGGACCCCCGTCAAGCCCCGATTAGACCCCTTTGGGTGATCCAAGTGCTCGAAGTCTTCTCTTTCCGGCCGAAACATGCCGTATGTCTCTCGTGCTTTAAAACGTCCCCAACAGCTTCGTCGTAAGCCCGGGCAAGCGACAAGAGGCCTCCCTTTAACCTAGTATTATTTTTAAAGCAGAGAGTGAGACGACAGCAGGGAGATACCAGGGTTGATGGGCGTCCATCCGAATGACTTCTGCGGAATAGGTGACAAGACCAGAATGAACAGCATGTTCTGGTATCCAGGAAGAGAATAGCAGCGGAGAGCAAGCCGTGGGCGTCCAAATAGGCAGGATAGAGCAGTGGTCGCTGGTAGCATAGGCATGAGCATAGGCATAGGCATAGGAGCGACATTACCATGGGCAGGGTTAGGAGAATGCGCCCCGGCCCCCGTCATTCGGGATCGAAAAATGAACCGAAGCAGAGTTGGGAGGCGCAAAGGAACCAGGGCAGGAAGGCAGACGATCGGCCGGATGTCCCATGGCCACATCGACATCCACCTCAACGTCCCTGGGCAGCAAGACAACCCTGTCTCAGCCAAGTCCAGGTCCGGGTCCAGGTCTAGGTCCAGGGGTTCCTCGTCAGGTCAGGCCAGTTCGGTGTTGGTGTGTAGCGAGCGACGACAGCACAACACCCGCAACGGCGCACGTTGGTTGTGGAATGTCGTCTCTTAGACGCGTTCGAGACGGATGAATGGCAACGGCATGGCGAAGCGGGCCACGAGCAGGAGCGGAGCAGAGCAGCGGCCGGGACAGTGCACTTTTGGCGCACAGTAAAGTCCAGAGGCAACTGGAGCGGCGCCGAACAGCGACATCATCGACCAGGGGTTCACATTCTGTTGTGGAGTCGACAGGCGAGGCCTGTCTCTGTCAGGTCGCGTCGCGGTGGTTCTGTGCTCTGTGACACCGAGACGCAGTGGTGCAATTTCGTCACGTCCTCCATCACTCTCATCAGTCGCAAGACGTTGCTGCGCCGTATCGATCTTCGGCCAAGGCCAAGGCAGCCCACCGAGGCCCAGGAAATGGGCCGGCTGTAGTAGTAACTGTGGACATGGTAAGGAAGTCGGAGTCTGGTCTGGCAGTGTTAGGAGAGATTGGGGGAGGGGGGCCGCGAGGAGGGTGACTTTCAGGGATTGAGGAGAACAAAGATGCAGATAGATGCAGACGCATACGCAGGCGTAGACGCAGACGCAGCCGCAGCCGCAGACGAGGTGAATTAAGATGGGGGTGGAGGACGCAGCGCACTACCTACACCGTCGAGCCATCCATAAAGCGACGGATGGGGTGGCGTCCGAAAACGGCGGGACACTTGATGGGGGGGGGAATGCAGTGAAAGGAAGGCAAAGCATGCAAGTTGTGGCATGTCGATTTGGAATGTTGAATCGGTGTGCGAGATTCAGAGGCGAGATTGAAGCTCAAGTTTGGGGAGAGCAGAGCGAGAACCAAGCAAGAGCAAGAGCAAGAGCAAGAGCAGCATTCATCATATCACACTGTTGAGAGGAGAAAATTCACACTGTATGTACTAGTCATACCTGCCTTACCAGCACTGTGTGAGCCAGGGCCGGCTGCGCCTGCCGCTTCTGCAACGACTGACATCTTACGTACAGCCAGTTCAATGGAAGGGGCTTACTCCGTACCTACCTAGCTAGGTAGGTAGGGCAGTAAGGCGAGGAAGGAACCTGCCCAAGGTGAGGACTTACCAACTTACCTGGCACCTGGAAGGTGGACAGGTCCGCAAGACATGGACCTTCCCCAACAAACCCATCAACTCCATCTCCCCAGGTAGGTACCTACAGTGTATCTACTTACCTCACCTAGGTGCTGGGCTAAGTAGGTAGTTACCTACATACCTACATACGGATTACCTTCCTCCCCTTTGTTTCCCAGGCCTTTGAGAGACTTTCCTCTTACCCTGGACAAGAAAATCGAACTATTAACCGGGGTGCCTACCTCACTGATGTGGCCCAGCTGGTCGGTTTAGCTGCTTTCTTAGTCGAGGACATACGGACGTATGCTAATTGACGCTCCGCACAGCTAAACCAACTCCATCCGCCGACTAAAATCCCTCGACTTCTTTTTTCCTTTTTCTATTCGACCAATCTGGTTCTTATCTGACACCATCAACTTGTCTAGGTTACCAGTTACCTACTAAGAAGGGTGCCGTCCGAAGCCGTCTCATATCAATCTCGACCCTCCCAGCTCGCTCCCTCAGGCCTCCACTAGCAAGAACTTCATACCAAAAGAAGACCGGCGCAAAACCTCCTAGAAAACACGTGTGTATGGTGTGGGAGATGCAAAGAATTCTTTATCGGCGTGGCGTCATAAGGTTCAGATCCTCATCGACAACGGCATCCGCCCTAGGCATGATGCAGCATGATCAAAACGGTGGCGCATTTCAAGTCCGATTCTCAACATCTATGGCAAACAAGATCCATCAAATCAAACGCAACACCTCGTAATCTAGCCACTGATGCCCGCTGTTGCTTTACGGCCAGACCGAGGTCCTGGCGTGTGCGCCTTCATCACTCGCCTTAGCCTCTTCTCTTCTCCCCCTTGGCAGAGGGAAGGAGGGGCAGATACCTCAGCGGCCACTACAACTCACACGGCGTTGGAACTTCTCGCTATCTGGCAAGTCACACCTCCGCAATATCCGTCTAGTAGAGCTGGCGACCACGCGGCGCATTTCGACTCCGAATACACAGCTATCTGGCCCACCATTGTGAGTGTGGCATGAGGTTGGTTTCTTTTTGCCTCTTTCGTCGTTTGGACCCCGTACGCGGCAACTTCTACGTATCCTCCTGGTCGGTTCCAACACACCGTGCCATCTCATGCGGCCTGGTGTGCGACCTGTCCTTCCCGGCAGTCTGACCAGGCAAGCTTCCTCCAACACCATCAGCCATTCCTTCGTCAGCTGCACCCGTCATCTGTTCGAGTACCCGAGGAATCCACCACACAGATTGGGAAAGGAAGCCCCGGCCCCTTCTGCCCCCCTTATTCGATTTTTGCTACGCCCTTCCGCTGTTGTCTTCACTCAGTCTGGCGGAAAAGCTGCCATGGCCGTCTCTCTGCTCGGGACTGGTGCTTGTCCTCCGATCTATCCCCAACACGAGCTCTTCCTTCCCCCCTATTGCCTGATTGTATTCTACAACGTCTATTTGTATTGGGGCTTCAAATATATCACAAAGTCTTGTCATTCTGTGCCCCATACAGCTATGACGACGGCCGTCACTCTCCAACAGACGGCTGGTCGTGGTCTTCTTCCACATTGTATAATACAATTTAAGGGGTCAGGCATCCGAAAGACTTGGCTGTGGGCCCCCTTCTACCATGATTTGACTGATTACAGACCGACAGCTTTCTTGACACGGACACCCTGGGCAACACCCACAGTTCAGGGTAACTGGGCGGCCGCAAACACCAGTCTGGCATCGATGCCAGACCGCCATGTTAGAGATACGGAAGAATTGATGCCCCATTGATGCATTCTCGGCTGCAACAGGAAAGGGGATCGGCCCATCCCCTCACTTTACGGTTGGAACTATGGTTGTCTCCTCCCAGGAAATTGTACGAATATGACGAGGCGACCGGGATCAAGGGCAAGATGGTATCTGTCTCCATAGGCTGCGTCCCTCTCCTGGCCCACGACCTATGACAACTTCAGAACTGCCAGGCTGCGCCAACGCCTCCGGCCTGCGTAAGTGAGCGGGTGGCGGCCGGCCATGGTTTGTCTGCTGTATGGAAATATGGATACCGTCACTAACACACGCCTAGGCGAGCGGCATTGACAAACGAAAGCGCGGCCAGACGCCCTTGTCGCAGGCAGACTAATACCAACGAGAAAAAGACCAGCGAGGCGGCCAACAAATGCGCGAATTGCGCAGACGTTGGTGATTGTTGCGACCCCCTCTGCGTAGGGCGGGCGAGGTGTGATGCAGGTCGCATGCATTGGTAGCCAATCAGCATGCACGACTTTAAGCGCTGGCATAGCCCGACTACACCTCATCCTTTGCCGTAGCCGCCCACGATATCTGTTCATGGCAGACTTTCTAGGCATACTGGCCAGCTTTCCGGGAACGAAACTTCAGCTTTCTGTCAGACCAGCGAGCGAGCGAGCGAATAAGCCGGAATCTTGCACCGATTGCTTCGAGACGTCTCCCCCTATTTGGTGCGCCCTACCGACATCCTGTCGACCTCGAGGCGGGCTGGCAGACAAGGATGCTCACACTGGGAAACGGCTTTACTGGACATGGAAGGCGAGACTCGTTCCCGGATACAATGCCTCTCAGTCATTGGATGCGCAGAGGGAAATGGACGAGTTGACATCTGCACCCTGTCATTGTTCGTCACCAACGTCACTAGCAGTTGTCAAGCATGAAGTCCGCCGCGATGACCGCATGCGGACCGACACTTCCGCGAGAGACGCGGTACGGAGTTACTGGCGAGATTTCCCTCCTCAGGCCCTCGGTCCCGCCTCTGCTGCCTAGACTGCTCTTACCCCTTTCCGTATGAAGGCTGTGTCGTGTCGGCAAGATGCCAACGCCTGGAAAGCAGCGTCACGGCCATGGGTGAAGGGATGGATCCCCTGGGCAAACAGTCACACGCCCTCGAGGGGGTGAACATGTTTGACATGGCAACGGGACATGCACCAAGTATCGTTTGGTATAGTACTTGGGCCATCCACAAGCAAGTCTGCATCAGGTGCCCACTCATGCAAGCTCTAATCACCAGAAGGATGTGTCTGCTTTCCGTCCAACTTGGAAGAAATCGGCAGTGGAGGTCTGTCCTCGTGTTGGTCATGACGGCTCGATAGTGAGGGGGTTCCTCATTCCCACACCATCGCTCCTTGCAGTTGCCCTGCGGTGCCACCCCAATATCCCATTGATCACCTTCCTTCCGGAGGGTTCGCGATGGTGCTGCGGACGGCCCGCAGTTTGCATGCAAGTCGGCCTCGACACCATCTCACAGGCGGCGTTGGTAGCTCGAATCGGGCTTGGTTGCCAACTTCTTGTCCGTTGGTGATCACTATCACCCTCGTTGCGAGGTTAGTTTCATTCCAAATTGCACCCCCAAAGCCGCAGACCAACAAGACACAAAGCGGGGTCATGTACCAGCTTGATTCACACCTCTCTCGTGGTGTTGTTCCAAGACGGGGATGCTGGAGGCACAGTCCCGCGTGAGAATACGCGAGTGGAACACGACGTTGGAGAGGGGAGGGGATGAGAGGGTAGAGGAGAGGCACCCGCATTGGCCTGTTCGTGATGGGTCCTGGAGCCGTTTGTCAACACGAGGTCGTCGTTGAGGAGCTGTCGGCCACCTTCCACTGCGGATATTCGGAGGCAGAGAGTCAACCCAACTGGAACGACTGAACATACTCCATATTGGGCATTACTAAGAACAGAGAAGGGCGAGAGAGTCTCTTGGGGGCCGTCACCCACAGCTCAACGACATGCGAGGTATGGCCAAGTAGGTGCCCAGGGGCTGACAAAGGTCTGATGAATGTCGCCGCGGAACCTACCACCCGAACGGTGAAGTGTCGGCGGCCGGGAAATATTCCTGTCCCGGCAGAGACTCATACTTTGGAGGCCTCTGTGGGTGGCTAGCGACTCTCACCGCGGCGTGGTGAGGCGTGATGGCTAAGAAGGCGAAGCAGCCACGAGGATTTCGGGAGGATGATATCTTCAGCGTCGGGAAGGAGCAAAAGGGCTGCATGTCTCCCCACAAAAGCAAAAAGACAACAACTGCAAGCAAGGCAGATCGCATGGCAATCAGGATTCCTCCCGAATCCCACGATATGCGAACACATGGCAAGGCGCGCGAGGGGCGGCGCGGCGCGGCGCGGTGCCGTGCCGTTCCCATGGCGGTGACCGTGCCGTACCACAGCTGCAACGGCGCAGCCACCAAAGGTGGCGGACGAGGAGGGGCCGGGGAGCGGCCGGGTACTCTCGGGAACCCCACCTGCCGCATCGTCGGCCGAGACGCACTCGCCATGACGGCAGCATGACAGGCGTGGAAGGGACGGAGGGGACGGGCAGGTACGGAAGGAGGTAACGTGGATGGAAGACGGCGAGAAGTTTGTGGGTAGGGGGGAAGAAGGATAGGTACTGGAAGGAGAGATGGGGCCACACGGTCGGGGGCGCCCGGAAGCCCCACACGCACCCGAGGGTCCGAGGGAAGGACCCGAGGCTGCACCGCTCCTTCCTCCTTTGCTCCGGGGCACCGGGGCACCGGGGCTAGTGGTACGGTTCTAGGTACCTTTCAAGTTGACTCGCTGGAGCATGGCAGCCCCAGCTTTGCCGGTTCTCGCCGTTCCGAGAAATACTCTTCATGCTCCGGTACGTCCAATGAGACGCGACCAGCGCTCCGGGGCCAGCAACCTGGCCTCGGGGTTTATGGACTCGATCTCCCCAGGCCGTCTGCTTTTCTCATCCAAGAGCCTCAGGGCCGGTTCCCCACCTTTTCGCCGTCCTTCCCGTGCTCCCCTGATGTCAGATCTGGTGATGATTTTTCACAACTTCATGATTGCAAGGCTTGAGCATGCAGCCATCCGCATGCCGGCCACTCACCACCATCCTCCACCCACCCTACCCCGGTCGACTTTTTTCTCTCTCTTTTTTTTTCTTCCCCTGTGCGGGTATCCGTTTTTTCGGCCTTCCCTCTTACTGCTTTCCTCTCAAGCGCACCAACCCCGCGTCGCCGACGGGTACTTCGAGTACGTGGTAAGTCAGGGCAGAGAACATGCCGAAGAGGTACTGCGGTCCTTCTGACCAATTCTGATTCCACCGTGTTCTCTCCTTTCTTCTTCCTGTTCTTCCTCATCGTCCGACATGGGCCTGGCCAATTGCAGACCCACGTGCGCATGATCACTGAGTCTTTTTTTTTTTTTTCGGCTGAAGGAGCCATGAATAGACGGTGCCAGGACTCCAGGTTCCTTCCAGATCGTCCCCGTCTATCACCAGTCGCAGAGCCCGGCCAACTTGATACTCGACGGCGAGTGCTGTCGATGTGGGTTTCAGGGATGCTTACAGCGGGAGCATTTATTTTTGTTTATGTTTCTGCTTGCTATTATTTTTCGGTCGCTCTCTCCGTCGGTATTACCTGGTGTTTCTAAATATTTCGCTCGATTCACTTGCTCCTTGGCGGTTTGGTCTCT
Source organism: Colletotrichum brevisporum (assembly GCA_030770045.1). Taxonomy (NCBI): domain Eukaryota; kingdom Fungi; phylum Ascomycota; class Sordariomycetes; order Glomerellales; family Glomerellaceae; genus Colletotrichum; species Colletotrichum brevisporum. Next base: position 2,272,720 of record JAUGSI010000002.1, read on the forward strand.
TATCTCTGTCTGTGTGGGCGAGTCGCATTCCCCCCGGGATTGAAACACTCGGTACCCAGCTGTGCAAAACAAGGGAAAATGGGCCAGCGCCAGCGCAACGATCAAAATTTAGATCTCTTGGCCGTGGCTTGTTTTTGGATCACCTCGCACATCCTAGAGTCTCTGGGAAAAAGTGACATCCGTGGATACCTACCTTGAGAGCTCGAGACGAGAAAGTTACTCCAACACAGCATCCCGGCTCCTCGTCCCATGCCATCCATCCTAACCCGTCCTATCCTATCCTGTCCATCCCGTCCTGTCCAACCGCACGGGTCTGGCCATCCTCCTGCCTGGTACTGCCCGGCCCCGGGATGCCTTGCCACCCCAATCAATCCCCCAATCGGCACTGGCCGCCCATCGTCGTATGGCGTATGCGTAAAACATGATGTCTGTCTGGGCGAGACTGCTCCGCCAGCGCCAGAGGGGGGACGCACGTCGGTGCGACACGCGCGCCATTCATCTGCTTGGGTGGGAAAAGTCTACCTACCACCAGTATTCTATGCCTGGATGGGAGAAGGACATGTCCGCCGCACACCACCTCCCCCCGTCCCCCAACACCTCTGGCAACCGGTTGCTAGCCGGTTGGGGACGGAGGGGGGGGGGGGGGGAACACGCGCGGCCGGCAACTCTGTCACCTCGCTCAGTTCGTCGTGTCTCGTCTCGTCCGTCGACCGGGAAGTTCGTGGAGGGGAAGGGGGGCGTTCAAGGTCCCTCTCCTCCGCGTCTTTCGGCAACTCAGCTCAGCATATAAAGACGGGCAAGTGTCCCCTGCCTACCTCTGATTTTCCGTCTATTATTCTTCAACGCTCTCAACCTTCACTCATCGCTGGCCGTCTCTCTCGCAACCCCAAGTCTTCCGTCTATTGTGCACTTTGGTTCATAGCAGTTGATCTGTTTCCACGTCCGCCTCCCCAACTCGACAAACAACGCAAGCTTTCTCTCTTCCACAAACAACCCCCCAACCGCCAAAATGTCTGCCCCCGTCGACAACTCCGTCTTCCTCTCTCTCGCTCCCACCACCTCCTCGTCCTACCCCTTCAGGGCCCAGCAGCAGGCCGCGGCCGTCGCCTCGCCCGCGCCCCTCAAGCGTCGCACCTCCAGCGTCAGCAGCGCCGGCAGCAGCGCCGGCAGCAGCGCCGGCGCCCCCGGCCTGCGCTTCCTCAAGCTCGGCCCGGTCCACTACGGCGAGCACCCCGACGAGCACAAGGACGACTGGCACCCGGCCCTCCAGTCCTAGATGACGATTCCGCGCACGATTCTATTTCCATTGAATTCGTCTGTGAGCGTTCGTCTTATCAATGCTTTTCTTCCTTTTTTATCTCAAAAAATCACAACAACAGCGGAATCATCGTTTGGGTCGGGAGATGGGGGCCACCGCGCCTCCACGATAGGTTCAGGAAACCGACGGTTTATCAACAGCAAGCGGGTAGACGACAACTTTTTGGCGCAGGATTTTGCTTCTCAAGCACAGACAGGACCAGTCACAGACAGGACCAGTCACAGAACAAGAACAAGAAAGGGCGGGAAAATTGTCTTTCTGGTTTTCAGGAGGGGGAAGCGGGGGGGGGGGGGGGGGGAACGATGACACCCCCATTCATTCATAGAATCTGGGGATCGCGGCGGGATCGAAACCCAAACATCCGCAGGGAAGCGGCGACAGCAAAAAAATTCGGTCACTTTTGGTTTTTTAAACAGCCACAAAAAAATATACCACAGGAGTTTGACGGCCACGTCCGGGTCTTTTCTTCATGCCGCTGTCGTGATTCAGTGCTTACACGGTTGCATGGGTCTCTGGTACGATGCAGCGCTCACCTAGCTCTCTTGAGCCAAGCCCCAACTATACCACAGTAATCAGCAGTTTGGCGACTCGCCGGTAGTAGAAGAGCTGAGTTGCCATTGCATTTGCAGGAAAAGCGATGGTGGGCAGCAGCGGCGGCAGGCAGGCACTCGGGTTTACCGCTTTCGGGGGGCCCTGCCGGCCTACCCAAGAGAAACACGCAGCCGGCTTGGGCGGATCAAGGGAACGCGGGCAGAGAATGACATGTGCCTCTGGCAAGGGAGGAGCCGACAGAAGGCGGGACGGGTGCAGGTTGGCAGCAAGAAGAAGAACAGAACCAAGCTTCACGTGTGGGTCTTTCATGCGATGATCTGACATCTGACCCGCCCGCTGATCAGGGTGACAAGGCGAAGGGAAAGAGAAGGAGAGATAGATGCAGACAGAGATGGCTGCAGATCTTGCGGCTGTTGGTGTCCGGGCAGGCGGGAATGCGCTGGTTCCAGTCAGCTCGCCCACCTCGCCTCGTCCACCTGACTCTCTCCGTCCACCTCTTCCCCCATCTCTTCAATATTCCTTTTCTTTTTTTTTCTCTTTCTCTATCATTCCGCGGCAGAAGTGTTAGGCCGAAAGGCGCAAGTTTGGGCAGGATGGCACAGGGTTGTCATTCAACCATTCAACTTCAGACAGGCGGCGGCTTGGGGTTTGGTCGAATGAACGCGGGGCTGGAAGACGTGTGGGGGGTGTCGGCCTTCGGATTGGATCACCGGCCAAGCCAGCAGCAACCGACATGTTTGAGTCTGCTTGCGCGTTGGTCTATTTGCTGTCTGTTCTAAGATTGTGGTGGCGTTTACACACAAGAGGTGGGTAGGTATCGGTTTCGTGAAGAAAGACATGCAGCCCCGATTAGCAGGAGGGGCGAAGTGAACGTTGAGCAACGGGGGGAGGGGAAGCTGAGATGCGTCAAGGAGAGACACGTGGGGTACCAAGAGACGGTAGATAGAGACATGCAGCATCACGATAGGCGCGGGGCGCGGGGGGTTGGCGTGTGTGTGTAAGTGAGTGACAGAGGGTGTTGTTTTGGGTTTATGCCGAGGCTGAGCGAACGCGCATCTAGGGGGGCGATGGGGGTTGGCAGCACCGCCTGTCCAATTGTTTGTTTTTCGGTTTTTGACTTTTACAATTTCCCTCTTTTTTGTTGGTTCTTGTGTTTTCAATCCCTAGAGGTGCGATAGACGTTCAAGTGTATTTACAGGGGGTAGGCTCTTAGGAAGCGGGAGTTTGCGGGATGGCAGCGATGCTGCGGTTTGGATGAGCCGATGTCCAAGGCGTCCAGGACCTGCCCCGACTGGCCCGTCTCGGGAAGTCAGTTGTGAAGGTTCGGAGTTTGTTCGCACAACTGGAAACTCTGAATCAACAACCCCAACCCCCCCTTCCCCCCCAAACTGCTTCCATCGCAGACTGTCTCGCAACGTCCCAGGGGGTTGTAAAGAGGGGCGGTGCTATGCAAGACGTCATTCCTGGCCGTCCCTCCCCCCGTGGATCGCGGGCGAGTCAGCCCTCCTCCCATCAACTCGAAGCATGTGCATCCTCTCTTTCCCATTATTGTTTCGAAGGAAGGAGGGACAATCAGATAGCTATCCGTAGGTAGTAGCGGCCTAGGTGTCTGGGCATGCAGGCTGGGTTGCCGCTCCTGGCTCATCTATCTCCGGCAACAGGCGGTTGTTTGCCTGCTTCTGCTTGCCTGTCATGTCACCGCATCCGTAGGCCAGCGCAGCCGGCATCCAAAGAGAAGATCTGCGCATTGCGAATCTGGCATGCAGCTTGCTTGCCCGTGCTTTGAAAGCTCACTCCCTGCCTGCTTGCCCTGCATATCGGTACCTACCAAGTACCGAGTCGCGAGCAACGGAGAGATGGGATGTACAGAATGTCGCAAAATAACACGCTTCGAGATGGCCGCCATGCAGATCGCGTCGATGATACAATCAACCAGCCTGCGACGACGTCACGCGGAAGAGCGGGTACTCTGCCAATCTACCTCTCCCGCTGGCATGTGCTCCCACAGCGAAAGCCTCGATGGATCGTCCTGGAAGAAGCCCGGAAGGAAAAAGATTGCCACATGCTGCGCTGCGATGCACGCGCGCGCATGACCCGGGGCCAGGCAGGCAGGCTCGGGCGGCGGGCCAGCCCCGACCCTCCGACACGCGCCAAGATTAGACGGGACGGACAAACGCTATGCGGCCTCGTCGTCTCAAGTCTCTGTCCTCCAGGAAGGAAAGGGGAAGAAAATAGAAAAGTGGCTTTGCGGTTTGTACACCTGAGAACCGGGATCTGCCAATACAAGGCCGACAGCGACAGACCTGACTTTCTGGCTTTCTGCTCTTTGTGATAAGTCAAGTTTGGTGTCTGCCGCCCATCCTTCTCCCTCGAGAACTTGGGGCCATCTCTCAGCCTTGGCAGGTTGCATGCGAGTTTTGTGGATAGCGTCCCAAGTTCCGTAACCCTCTGCTCGGGCATTGTGTCTCGTCCATGGGCCCCTGCCGGTTATTCAAGTGTTTGTTTCTATGAAAAGATCTCCGGCGGGTGGCAGCGTAGTATTCGGACCCGGCCTGAGGTCCGACCGTTGTTTCGGGGCCATTCTTAGGTACCAAACCTGGATGACTCAAGAGGGGGGGGGGACGTACGGGCGGGCTGCTACCTAAGCGTTCCGGGGGCCTGGTCGACCATCCCGGGGAAGATCACGGCCCCGCCCGGCGCTTGAAGTGCACCATGTGGGGCCGTTAGTGGTCCGTCTGGCTGGACCGATCGAATTCCTGGCGAAACAGACCCTGAGAGGCTTTAATTAGTTCATGTTACAGTGGGAAACATCAAGCGCACGAAAATAACCCGCCGCCTGTATGTGAGAGCTTTGCCAGCACTGGTGCAGAACGATTTTCTCTCCAAATAGCATCTCCCCAGCCGGATTTATCGGCAACCTCCTTTCTGTTCTCTCCTTGCTTGGAAGCGTCGCTTCTTATAACGACGGGTGTTCTCTCAACCTGATACGACTGTCCCGTTGTGAATGTAATAGTTGCTGGACCTGTGCCGGAAAAAACGTCTTGATTGTATCAGGTATCACCTAAGACTACATATACTACCGCTCAGCGAGACGCCACTGTTCGCCGCTTTCGCTATCTTTGGGTACCGTCTGCTCCGCCGCTCGCTGCTGTTCTTCGCATCCATTCAGTTGCTCGAAGAAGAATTAGAGAAGCTGTAGTATGCCTCCCGACGAATCTGCTTCAATGACACCGGGTGAACGACCTCTGTCGTGAGCTGCAGGGCGTGTATAGCGTCTCCATGTGATCGGATCTCGCTGGCATTCAATAGTGGATGCCTCTTGATGACGAAGGGATGGTTTTTTTTCATCTTGTTCACTTGCTTCCATGCCTCCACAGCTGCGTCTTCCAGTCTCAACCTCCAGGTGCCCTTCCAGGAGATCACGAAGAAAACATCCATTGCGTGGTAGCTGAACGCAGACGCGTGCCCTTTCCCACCATTCCAAATCTCCATTATTTTAAGCATCGGCATTCGTTTTGCTGCTGCAGCCGCGTCGCAAAGGAGCGTTGTAACCTGGACGATATGTGTGCGTTCTATCAACGTCGATCTGAGCGAAAGCGAATCGAGCCTGGACCATACCCAGTCACTCTTATCGCGTATTGTTTGAAAGAAACGTGCGGCGCCGATGAGATACGAGATGGATAGGCATTCTATACCTAGGCTGCAAAGGGCCAGAGCAATTTCTAGCTTAAGCGTGTCACCCTCGCCTCGGCTTAGAGAATGGAAAGGTTGGGTTGGATAGAGCTTCGCCACAGCTTCGTTGCAGTCTTCGCTGAAGTCTTCAAACAGCACCAACTTCTTCATCCGAGGTGACAGACTCTTCAGGCGAAGACTGGAGAACACTACACTGATTGGTCAGCAGAAGAAGCCTCCCTTTTGGATTTCGATGTACTAACCTGGATTGTATTGACCGCAAAGCATAGGCTTCCAGTATTCAAATTGGAGGCTTTCGAGTAGTGGGAGGCATTCAAGAATACCATTGAGGGACTCGGGGGAAAAAGTACGCCGCATCTGTCGGCGTATAAGAAGAGCATTGATGCTCTTCACTTGCGGCAGGCCGGAGATGGAGGATGAGAGACCAAACTTGTGCATTCTCGAGAACGCATAAACGCTAGGTGTTCTTGTTCTCTGTCCATGCTCCCAACCATGTGAAGGGTCATGCAGGGACGCTGGTTGTAGGTCGTTGACCAAGTTTGAGGGGTCTGAATCCACAGATTCAAGAAGGTAGTCCTTGAAAACGTGCTGCGTGTCGCTTGGGGAGTGGGCACTGATCTCCAGAGTCACAGTGCCTTCAGTCATGTTGCTTTCCTTTTCCCAGTCATGCAGAATGGTGAAGATGGAGAGAATTGCGTTTTTCACTGCATCCTTATTGTGCATGTAATTGTTCTTTCCTTCACGCTCACAATCAGGGCAATCGTAAGGTTCCAATTCGATACGGAGCCATATGTGCTCAACCATGCTCCTGTGCCGTGGTATCATGGCTGAAAAATGATCTGGTAGGTCCTTTGAGTCGACGATCAGGTGCTGGAAGGTCTTCCTTTCGAAGAACTCCAGCCACTCCTTGTTGAGCGTTAGCCAGTCCTTTTTTCGTTGTCCATCAGCAGCAATTTCGCACAAGGCAACGTCAAAAAAGAAAAGCTTGAACTCTGGGGGAAGCCTCTTCCATCCCCAGGGGCGTGTGTCCATGTTGGAGGCAGGTGTGTCCATGTTGGAAGCGGGTGTGTCCATGTTGGAAGCGGGTGTGTCCATGTTGGATGGAAGTGGGTGGAGAAAGGGCGTTTCTTCTGTCGACTGAGTGCGTATAAATCTGACATCTACTCAAAATCAACTCCTGTTATCTGTCAGTCATTGCTACTGTGCAAGAAAACAAATTTCCCTATCGTACCTAGAAAAGCCACCCTGAGGAATTGTTGTACCAGCGTTGCCTTAATGGAAGAACCTGGGAGAGAGACAGAGGAATGAAGGAATAAAAGTCTGGTCTTTCATCAAGTCAGCTGAGTGATACATTCAGTTGTCGTTGCATGAATACAAACGGACAATCAAACAAGCCTTTTGATGAAAAACCGCGTAAAGACTGGGTGGACGCCTCAATAGCAGATGCTGGGTACTGTTGAAATGAAGTTGAATTCGGACTGGTGAGGACGGTTGGAGAAAAGGTAGGTAGGCATCTATCTACCTGCATTACCTACCTCTACCCAGACAGGAAGTACCGTTGCCACAGTGTTGCTCCCACTGTGGTCCGACCCCGTGTCAATTAGGTAACCTTCGCCCCCCGCCTCCTCAGCCGTAACTGCCTCTCCCCAATCTTTGTCCACCACCAATCATCCATCAGCGAATTCCTCCGCAACAGCAGATTGTTCGTGATAGCGGCCTGCCATCCAGTTTCCAGTTCTGATTATCTCACGTCTTGTCTCATTCTCAACATGCCTAGTGCATGTGGTCGGGATGGCCGGCGGCATGTTTGACAAGTTCTTCGACCTCCCCCTGGAGATCCGGGACCAAATCATCGCATACCTCTGTGTGGTCCCGAACCCTATTCAAGTAGGACCGACAGTCGATACTGAGATACCTTTTCCACACGACCTTCTCTTGTCCCATCCTCTGCTTTATGCAGAAGCTTCAGCTCTCTTCTACGAACAGAACCGCTTCATCCTCAACCTCGGAAGCCGACCCCGCGCTGCCATTGAGCGCGCCATCGGTACCCCCTGGCTTCTTAATAACGTCACTGCTCGGCGTCGCATCAAGCACCTCGAGCTATCACCAGGCCGCCTAGGCAATGTGTTCAAGAATCACATCTCACCAGCCGTCGCGGATATGATCCTAAACGGCTCCTTGCGTCACCTCAAGCTTGTGCTGTATCCGACTAGCACCGACAAGATCGCCTTCAGTCATGAGACGATGGATGCACAGTCGATGAGGGCTACAATGACACGACGGGACGATGCATTTGCTCAGGCGAAGCCGTTCAAGGCCCTTTTGCGGTTGCTAGCCGACCCGGACCTGGAGACCGCCGAGCTCTACGTCGACCCCATCCATCGTGAGTTCTGGTGTGATTTCCACGATGGGGTGACGTGTTGCAAGGAGCGCCCCAAGGGGCCATGGCAACTCATTCCGATCGATTGGAGAAAGCTGGCTGCTAGTTTTGGACAGGACCATGAGCTGAGCATTGTTCGCGTTGGCTCGTGAACAATGTGAAGGGGGAGAGGAGCTCGCTTCTCCTGCAGCGCGCGCTGCTTGTCCGCGTCTTGGGACGGGAAAAGGGTTCGGTGTGCGGCTGGGGTAGTCAATCCTCTGCCAAACTGACAGCGAACCACTAGTGTGAAAGCCACCCAGACAAGCTTTGCGACTTCCGTTGAATGCTTGGCAAGGCGGGATCTCATCGCTGAGAAGTCTCTGACTACAACTTTCGGATCTGGGATGCAGGTTAGATTGAGAAAGTTTCCCCTGTGTGGAAATGAGGGGAGGAGGAACCGCTCTCCTGGAATCATTCCCCTAGCTGAATTCGGCCCGCATCTTGCTAGATCTTGGTAAGACCAGCCCGGAGAGTACACATGGACCCCGCTAATTGCCACTAAAGATTTGCGGCTCTGGGGCGAGGCGTTATAATAGGGGTGTTCAGAACAGAGAGGTTGGAATACTCATGGATTTCCTAATTCGACAGGAGAAGGCGTTGTGTGGTGCAAGTGGTGCTGCAAGGGGATCGGTGGAGACTAATTCAGCCACCAGAGTCTCGACTCATCACCTTTCATAGATCTGATTTGGCGCCATTAGAACGGAGGCAGGTCTCGTAATTTCGTTGCGCTTGATATGGAGGAGCCATGCGCTTCCATTTGACTCCAACTCTCACTAAGACCAACTATTCAGGGGTTTTGGCACCAAGGCCTTGGGTGTTCGTGGCATCGGCCAGAAAGCTTGTCTGAAAGCTTGTCTGAGGTATGCTTAATATATTGTCCTCCTCTGTTTATTATAAAAAGCCGGCCTTCATGTTTGACGAATACGGGCTTCCTATCTACACTCATCGATCTGTCCGCTTACGTGTCCCCAGGCCCAGCCCTCCTGACCCCTTCTCAACTATTCACTTATTGACACCTTGACTCTATCCACTCGTCCCCTTCACAACTCTCTGCTCTAGATATCTAACCTCACCATTTCAGTATTGCCTCCCATAATCACCGCTCCCGTTGTCCCCGTCAAAAACCCAATTGTCCCTCTTCTCCGTTCATACCTATCATTCCCCTTGTTTTCTCCGAACCCAGCTACTGTCATCCCTTGTTGGTCTCTTTCCCTTGCACCATATAGCCCCGTCTTCCATACCTCTGTCGAGTTTCCCTTCCTCATCCTCGCAGCTGCCATTGTCGTCGAACTCCCGTCGCCTCGTCTACACTTCTTCAACCCACCCCTACCACCTTAGACTTTTTCCCTGCTCGACTTTTGAGTCTTCCGTGCCACTACACCACACCACCCCATCGAACATAATTTACACACTCCTCACCTTTTTAGTCTGCTTTGCCTTCTTTCACTCCTAGCCCCCATCCCACATTGGCTATGTAGCCAAACACCACTCTCCCACCACCGAAGCCCCCTGCAGCAGACAACTCCTGACCACCGACCAACCTTGGAGTAGTTCTCATCACTTTTCATTCCATCAGATGTGCTGATGTGAGAGAGTCACGGCCCCGAGCACAACACCTTGCCCGCATATCCACCACCACCACCACCACCCCTTGGACCTGACCCCGAGTTCACGACACCTCATGACCCCGCGTTCCTTGTCTATCACCAAACCCGATAGACCAAACTGTGGAGACGGCTCACCTACTTCCCACTCATCCTGGTCTCTGACAGAATCGCAATCCTTGACGAAAACCAGAAGTCAATCACGGCGTTGCTGTTGGAGGAGGATGTTTCATGGCTATCCCAGGTTGATATGGGGAGCGTTTTTGGTTGACGGCGCATTGGGCGGTCTTGGGAGAATGTGCAGGACGCGAAGGAAACGTGATGGAAGTGGCAGGGCCGTGGAAGGAGGAAGGCTACAGGTCAACCGGTTGGGTGGTCAGCGGGAGAGAAACGGACAACAGGGTGGGATGTGGGAGTACGACAGATGACTTTTCACCGGAATGGATCGGCTCACAAGATCAACCAAAACACTGTCGTTTGGCTTTCTCTCGCCTAAGCCGGGCTCGTGCTGAGTTGATTTGAGCAATGACTGCGACGTCGCGGAGGGGCTCCCGGGCGCCCGAAGGAGGCTAACCCAGGGAGCATGCAGCCGGGCTTGCGATCATGGGCATCCTATGGTCCTCATCTTCCATCAAACAGGTCTGGTGGTGTAGTTGGTTATCACGTCAGTCTAACACACTGAAGGTCTCCGGTTCAAGTCCGGGCTAGATCAATATCTTTTGCTGTCTGCTGGCTCTTCTTTCATGGTCCTCCAGAACTCTGAATTTTTGACAAGGGAGCTTCTAGCAGTTAAGTAGAGGCGCAAATTTTAGCAATCCGTCTGTGGTTCTTTGTTTTGCGAAGGTACGTCGACATTCATGTCACAGGCTCACCAGTTGCCTCTGCAAGTGAAATGTAGGTGAACGGCCCCTCCCGCAGTGCTGCTCGACTGGCGGTTGCTTATTGGGCGAAGTTGGCTCCAAAACTTGGCCAAAGAGAGCCAGGTTGAACGCAGTCGACGAAAGCATCCTAATACAAGCACATTGGTAAGAGAAATAAGTTTAACGTAGACGTAATTTCATTTCATGTCGCCCTGATCCTTTCTACAGTGTCTATGAAGGCCGTAGAAGACGGCACCCGGAAAGTATTCCCCATCTCTCGAGAGTCATGGACGTGTCGTGAGTGTGTGGTAGTGGTGGTGGAGGTATAAGGGGAAGGAAGGCGGCTGGGAAGAAAGAGGAACTTTTTAGTGCCTTTTGAATCACCTGACCCAAATTATTCGCATCCTGGCCGTATTCTGCAAGGCCACCCAAACGCAAGAAAGTTGAACCAGATACACCGCGAGAAGCGGCCCCGTCAAGCCGCAAACTGCCATCCGCGCCAAGCACAAGGCCTTTTTTGGTTTTGTTTAAAGACCCTTCTTAGCGGGAAGACATGGCCTTGGTCACGAGGCGCTTGAGAGCAAGCTCCTGCTTCTTGAGGTCCTCGGAAGAGGAGTCAGTGATCTCGAGGGCGGACATGGCCTCGGAAACCTGCTGCTCAATCTTGTCCTTCTGGCCACGCTTGAGCTTGAGGGACAGGGTGGGGTCGGAGATGATCTCCTCAACACGGCCAATGTAAGACTCAAGCTGCTGCTTGGCCTCGAAGCGCTTGCTGAAGGCCTCGTCGTTGGTCTTGAACTTCTCGGCGTCTGTTGGGTGTTTCATTAGTACGTGCGGTTAACAATGAGGCAGGAAAATAGACATACCGTTGATCATGTTCTCGATCTCGTGGGAAGAGAGCTTGCCAACAGAGTTGGAGATGGTGATGTTGGCGGAGCGGCCAGAGGTCTTCTCAGTGGCAGTGACCTTAAGGATACCGTTGACGTCGACCTCGAAGACGACCTCAAGGACGGCCTCACCAGCCCTCATGGGGGGGATGGGAGCAAGGGTGAATTCACCCAGGGAGGTGTTGTCCTCGCAGTTGACACGCTCACCCTGGTAGACGGGGAACTGAACGGTCTGCTGGTTGTCGGCAACAGTGGTGAAGGTGCGCTTCTTCAAGCAGGGGCAGGTCTGGCCACGAGTGACGACAGGGGCGAAGATGTTGCCCTCCATGGCGACACCGAGAGACAGGGGAACGACGTCGAGAAGGAGAAGGTCGGCGGTCTCGGCGGAGGTGGCCTTGCCGGAGAGGATACCGGCCTGGACGGCGGCACCGTAGGCGACGGCCTCGTCGGGGTTGATGCTCTTCTCGAGCTTCTTGCCGTCGAAGAACTCGGACAGAAGCTTCTGGATACGGGGGATACGGGTAGAGCCACCAACGAGGACGATCTCGTCAACGCCGGACTTCTCGATGGCAGCGTCCTTGAGGACCTGGGCAACGGGCTCAATGGTGCCGTTGAAGGCCTTGGCGTTCAGCTCCTCGAAACGGGCACGGGTGATCTGGGTGGTGTAGTCCTCGCCATCGAAGAGAGAGTCGATCTCGATGGTGGTCTGGGCACCGGAAGAAAGGGTACGCTTGGCACGCTCGCAAGCAGTACGGAGACGGCGAAGGGCACGCGGGTCGCCGGAGAGGTCCTTCTTGGTCTTGCGCTGGAAGTCCTTCTTGCAGTGGTCAAGGAGGTTGGTGTCGAAGTCCTGACCACCCAAGTGGGTGTCACCAGCGGTAGCCTTGACGGTGAAGACACCGCCCTGGATGTTAAGGAGGGAGACATCGAAAGTACCACCACCCAAGTCGTAAATGAGGACGTTGCGCTCCTTGCCGGACTTGCCAGCACCAAGACCGTAGGCAATGGCGGCGGCAGTAGGCTCGTTGATGATACGGAGGACGTTCAGGCCAGCGATGGCACCGGCGTCCTTGGTAGCCTGACGCTGGTTGTCGTTGAAGTAGGCAGGGACGGTGATGACAGCCTTCTCAACCTTCTTGCCGATCTTGGTCTCGGCAATCTCCTTCATCTAAAGCGGGGGTCAGCATGCCGCATGTAAAAGTATTCGTGGTGCGCCCGGCAGGAAATCCTGCGTGACACAGATGGAGTAAACGCACCTTGAGGAGGACCATGGAGGAGATCTCCTGGGGGGAGAAGGTCTTGACCTCGCCGAGGTAGTCGACCTGGACCTTGGGGTTGCCACCCTCGTCGACGACCTTGAAAGGCCAGGACTCGATGTCCTTCTTGACGGTGGGGTCATCGAAGCGGCGACCGATGAGACGCCTGGGGGCGGCTAGTCAGCAACCTATTCGGCCATTTCGAAATTTTCTTTGGTGCCTTCCTCTACCAGTGTACCCCTCCTCGGGCGGGGAAATCTTCCCCGGCCCAAAGACGGTACGCCAGATTGAGGATGGCAGGCCAGGAAAATAGGCGGCAACTCACTTGACATCGAAGACGGTGTTGACGGGGTTCATAGCAGCCTGGTTCTTGGCGGCCTCACCGATCAGACGCTCCTTGTCGGTGAAGGAGACGAAAGAAGGGGTGGTGAAAGAACCCTGCTCGTTGGCAATGATCTCGACATTGGTACCCTCGTACGTGGCAACGCAAGAGTAGGTAGTTCCTGAGGGAGAAGATCATGTCAGCATTGTTGAATCGAAAGATTGTTTTTGACGATGTTGAGCTGCGGTCGATGATCGAATTCTTGTCTGACTTCCCAGGGGTGATTGTCATCCCCGCGGTCGCGGCGATGGCGATGATGCCCCTCAGAAGCCAGGAACCGAAGATAGACTTCAAAACCGTCAAATATGGAAGCGCGACTTACCCAAGTCGATGCCAATGGCACCATCGTAGACCTCGTCCGCCATTTTGAAAAGATTTGATAATTGCACAAGACAAAGACGACCTGTGTGAGGGGTGGAGGAGGGAAGGTTGGAGGTTCGCGCGGAGGGGGAAGATATGTGAAAGAGGGCGGGCGGGCAGACGTGGGGTCCTTTCAAGAAGAATTTCTCTCGCTCTACACAGCCGAACAGAGATTTTGTGAAGGCCTGGGAAAAAAAAATCAATTTCGACTTTTTTTTCTGGGTCAGGGCCCCACCAACCCCCCTCTAGCGTGAGACGGGTCTAGCGCCATGCCACACAAATCGAGGGCGGCGAAGCAATTTTTTTGCCCTTTTCCCGGCCTTTCGTGGTGTGCTTATCTTATCGGACCCCTGTCCACCCGTGATTTTTACTTCTTTTCGCTCGCTTCGCCTCCCGTGTGCTTCCTGGACTCGACCTGGGCAACTGGGCAACGCAGGGACACTCGTCGATGAAGGGTCCCTGATTGATGGTGGCTGGACTGGGATTGCCATTGTCTGAATTGGCCATGTTCCCCTCAGGTAATGGTTTGCTAAGGGCCGACGAAGCTGCCAGGGGCGACACTCCAGCCAGATTATGGATGAGTGTCTCTCCTCTGCTCTGCCTGCTCTTAACATCCGACTACGACTTCGGACATCTCTCTCTGTGCCGTGCTCTATCAAGGGCGCCTAACACGGCTTCCACCCTGATATTGCTTTTCTCACCGCCTGACTCGACTTGCACGCAGCACCCCGGATGCCTGACAGTGGACTCCCAACCTGCTGTGGTGGCAAGACCACAGGAGAGCCCTCCCTCCCAGCGGCAAGCCGGTCTCAACTCCTGCGTGTCCGGGCCTTGTAACGCGAAGCCCGTCATGCAGACGTCGGGCACCCCGAGAATCGGACGCCCAGTTGCCATGCCACTTGCCAATTTTGCTTTGTGCTTTGTCCCCAGATAGCCATGGGACGGCATGCGCTCTTCTAAGTTCTTCCCCTCCAATACCTGCTGGACATGGGCAATTTTGCAGGGTCTTTCCAAACTTGTCAATGTCCGCTTAACGATTGGCTCGCCTGCAAACATGACCTCGCCTCTTCAGACGAACCTCAAGTGCTGCCCCTCCTCACATAACATTTCGACGATATCGAAAGTGGGTTTCCAGAAGCGGATGCGCATTGGTGAGCTAATCCGGCCGCGGGAATCTCAAATCTGTGCGGGCTGAGAGCAAACCGATCCCTTGAGAGACCGGGAAATTTAGGTGGAGTTTCGAACGCTCTGACGAGCTTGCCGATAGTTGTCCAGGGAACGTTAGCCGCCAGAAACCAAAGCCCTTATCCCCCACCATTTCGCGCACAACCAGCGCTCACCGCATCGCGATATAATTGCCTTGCCATCCACCAGACCCCATCGCAGCATCACTTGGTGTTTCAATAACATCATCAGCGCCGATGGTTTAGTGGTAAAATTCTCCGTTGCCATCCAGCAGCGTCGGGGAGCCGGGGGTTCGATTCCCCCTCGGCGCAATTGTTTTGCTTCAACTTGAAATGTTCATGTCTCTTTTTGCCTTGACAGTTATATAAGTGCTGGAGGTCTCTGTTCGATGTTGAGCGTGCTCCTCACAAGACCCCGGACACTTGATTATAACCTCTTATGCCTATCTAGAACTCATCCGGGCCATCTTGTCACATGACTCATTGGATCAGAATACATTTGTTCTTTTGGGTTTCAAGACAGATACGAACTTGGTTCTCTGTGTTGCCTCTCGATTCGCTCTCGCTGTCGTTCCTGTTCTCTATACACGTAAGGCAACGAACCCATTGTGTTCCATGGCTCTCGTTGGCAACAATATACCACAAGCTCCATCACCTGTAGGCAGTATCGCCAGCATTGAGCAGCTCGGTTTCAAAAGACCATGATTGAAGACACTAGCATATATGCCGCTACGGGCTCAAAGCAAAGGAACCCCAATTACTATCTACCTCCATGTACACCGTATATTCAACAACACCAACAACAACGCAACGTGCCTCAGTCAGCAGCGACTATAGAGGTGTTTGTAAAGGCTGCTCAGTCATGACATCGATTCCCGTGACCGAACAAGTCTCCATCCCTGTGACCAGACAAGCCTCCATTTTCAGTTCAGATCCATGGCCACTTGTAACACCCACCCTGTAAGTTGGGGTTGGTACGTGCCGATACTTCCACCATGCCATTTGAACGGCACACAACGCCGCGAAAAACAAGAGGAATCGCAAAAGAGACCGGATCATGGCCACAACACGACGAGAGAATCTGCGGATACTGAACGGTCTCCTGGGCTTCAAGACTCTTGCGTACTCCACCAAGGATGTGCTGAAGAGGTTCTCATCGTCTACGTCGTCCTCGAGCCCGTGATAGTAGACAACGTGGGCGTACGTCAATGTTGTAACATTCTGACCGACAGTCTCTCGGGACTCCTGATCGCGTACGGGCGTGAATATCTGAACGCAAGGCGCGACGGATATCATCACTCTCGCAAGTCTTCTTGGCGGCGGTGTCTGAGCCTGTGACCCTGGTGGTGGATTGATGGCACGTTGGAACGTCTCGTTGTAGTCGCGTTCGGTATTCTTCAGTCGAGATTTGCTATGCAACGCCGGATAGAGCTCGACCTGGTCCGGCATGTAGCGGTCGCCTGGCGAGAGCCAATTGAACAGGAACGGAGAGGGCGAGAGCTTGATGTTCACCGAGAACCAGGCGGCATAGGCAACGCAGTGGTGTATGTGCTCGTAGATGGTTTTGATGTCGATCAGCTCTACATCGGGCGGCCACGTCCTTCTCACCCAGTTGATGGCTGGAAGGATGAGAACTAGTATCTTCATTGCCAGTTTGTCGACCTCTGTCCAGAAAAACGGCGGGACTCCCAGTGAATCACCGAGGCACATCCGGCTGGTTTGCGCCATCAATTCACAACGGCGAAATCCTGTGGCAACACCGCGTCAGCCTTTTACGGTCAGTCCAACGTATCAGAACAGCAACTCACCTTCATCCTGGAGAAACTCCTTGCTCTGCATGGAAAGTATCTTCTTCTGAGCCTTGCTAGCCCCGAAAAAGTAAATCAGGAACATGGCCTCCGTGTACACCTTCATGATGACGCCTCGCATCACAGTGAAGAGCTTCGCTTCGGACCTTAGCAAACTGTCCCATGGATCCGGGTCCGCAGGGTCCGGCCGAGCAATTTGCTCGATGATGCTCTCGAGACAAACGTTGTCGTCACCCGTGTCCATGGACCAGATAGAACCCTGCGTGGGCTGGGTCCCATATTTGAATAGCGTTTCGACGAGACCTTTGACGTTCGAAACAACGGATGTGTAATGATATTCAAAGAAGGCGTTGTCGAGATGATGATCGGGAATGTTCCAATCGAGCTCGAGGCGCGTCGGCTCGAAGTCTCCCATATCCTGCAATTTCAGATCCTGTCGCATGACAAGAGACTCTGGGGTTGACTCTTTGATAGTGCCGCCGTCTTTCTCGTGTTCTGCCGAGGAGTGAGTCCTACCTCTAGGGCGGACTGACATGATGGATGCTCTCAATGTTGTATGGGATGGATAGTTCGACAAGGGCTTCAGCAATTTGGGAAACTGACAAGAGAAAAATCTCTGGTGGATGAATGGCCTCTAGTGGGTTGTGTCGGCAGTAACACTGGCGCTTGTCTCTACTTATGATGCTGGCCGACCTGCACTCTTTGCAGGTCAAGATGGTCAAGGGTGCTCAACAATGAACGACTTAACTTGGAGTGGTTGTGAGGCTTCTTACAAAGTAACCTTCTTGATCGAGCAAGCTTGAATAGCCACATCTTTGTACGATGGCTGAATATCATTCTTGCCATTTTCCCATGTGTGTATTGCTCACAAGTGTCTGTCTGGTTACCAGGCCTGGGCATTGAAAATGGTTCTAGATGCTTAGGCATGATAAGAAAGGTCGCTGGGTCTTCGTCGCCCTGCATTCTGTAGTGACAATTCAACGACGGAAACGGAAGCCATTCAAAAGGAGCTAAATCCCAAATTGGAACTTGACTACTTCTCTTTGAACAAGTTCCCGAGGAGAGTTAGTTGACGTCTTACAGACTCGAAGTGACTTTTGTTAAGCCCCGGCTTCCGGCAGCGTAGGGCAGTCGTGGGGATGACGGCTGAAACACCAAGGGTGCTCCCGTCGAAACAGACTCCATGGCACTTCTATCGTGGTCGGCGTCGCCACGTCGTTCTTCTCCTCCTCGGACCCGGGGGCTATGGCTGGAACGATGGGCCAGGGGATGGATGCTTGGTCAAGGCAACACACCACCACAGGCGAAAGTGTGAGCAGGCTGGTATGGCGGTCCAAGGGCAATTTGCCTTTTGAGGCAGCACCTCAACATTATTGTTGGCGCTAGATAAAGCTTCTGGAAAATTCGCAGCGATTCGAAGCCAAAAATATGGATGTTGGGCCTCGAAGTCGCGGAGGGCGTCATCTCGAAATAGGGATGCGTCTTTGGGCGTATGAAGGGGGCTGGAGAAGGGGGCAACGTGTGAGTCGGGTCCGCCATGCATGCCCACAGTACAGGGTCTTCGTTCCCAGGAGGGTTAGTTGACGCACGACACGAGAGGGTCAGAACGGGAGTTTGGCCACAGTTGTACAAGCCGTATCACGCGACCAAGGCGTCGAGAATCATAGGAGGTACATTCACCGGAGTAAGGGCGAAGGAAAGCGACAAACATGTCAGGGATGCAGGAGATGGTGGAATTGGCTTCACAATGAGAATGGGAGACAAAGACGACAGACGAGGCAACGGATTGGATGGCATCGGGAGGTTTGAATTCCCGACCGATCAACACAGTTTGCAAGGTTCCATGTCAATGGGCAGACGCGGCCGTCGGAGAAGGCCTCCACCGGACTGCTTATAAAGTTCCGTAAGCCTGGCTGACCAGGGCTGTCACCCGTGCCGTAACCGTTAGCCTCCATCTAGGACGTGGTTGCTGTCTGTCCGTCAGTTATAGGTCGTCGTAACAACAAAACGCTCATACAGTTTAGTTAGGTAGGTAGATGTGATTACCAATAAACACTGCCAGTGGAGTTAATTGACGGGGCAATGATACAATGCCTACCTACCTACCTACCTACCTGCAGTGAAACGGGAAGAAAGGGACGGGAAGCGTGCCACCGCTGACTGAGTTTTGCGGCGCAAAAAAACAGAAAACAAAAAAGAGGCACACAAATATAGGTAGGCATAGGGTCAGGGCAGTTGGGCCTGTGCAGTAATACACCCTGTTTCCCAAGCTGTACCTACCAACCTACCTACCTAAGTACCTACCTAAACACCTAGGTACCTATCAACCCAAGCTTCTCCCGTCACCTTCCCGACCTCCCCTCTCTCAGTGAGGTTCAGCCCGAATACCCCCCACTTTTCTCCTCCCATTCGGTTGGCCCGCCCGCTTGGGCATTTTTTTGCGACTGCACCGCAAGAGGCACCGTGACTTCGCTCAGCGCGCAATCTTCAGAAAACCCATCGCAACCACCAATTCGCACCCGTCCAAGAGAACGACCTCGCTCGTCTCTGCCTTCCTCCTAATAACTACTACCGCTCCTGCCGATTCTCGCTGACTTGCCTGGCGCAACGTCGGATCCTACCGCATCGATTTCTGGAAGGAAGTGACTGCCCACCAGCGACTTCCGATCAGTAGTGAAGCGAGCAAACCGTCGTCGGCCTCCAGCCCCTTCGAGCGGAACCCTCCCACCTCCCACCAATCCCCCTCCATCTGCGACCAGCAACCTCTTCATTCGGCTTGCCCGCCTCGAGAAGACCTCAAAAAATCCACAACTTGCGAATCTCAGAGTCCTCATCGCCAGTGCCTCTGCCCACTTTCTACCCCTCACCCGCACGAACGACAACCAGCCCTACACCACGACAAATCCTCACGATGGCGACTTCTGTACAAACACCCACGAACCCCGACCAGCAGGTCGACCTCTCCACCATCCCCATCTCCCCCGAGGGTGCTGAGAAGAGCGACAACAAGGAGAACGATGTCGACAAGCCCGTCACTGTCTTCCATGACAAGGAGAACTTCAACGTCAAGCACCCTCTGCAAAACAAGTGGACTCTCTGGTTCACCAAGCCCCCCAGCGGCAAGGTTCGTTTCGTTCCTTCCCAAACGCTTAGTGACGTGGCGCATTTTGTACTGACTTTCTTTCAATAGGGTGACAACTGGAACGACCTGCTGAAGGAAGTTATTACCTTCAACTCTGTGGAGGAGTTCTGGGGTGTATATGTATGACAGTCTCTCCCTGCAGCCCCGCCTTCTACTGACCCCAGTTTGATAGAACAACATCGCTCCCGTCTCCGAACTGGCCCTCAAGTCCGACTACCACCTCTTCAAGGCTGGTGTCCGCCCCGAGTGGGAGGATGCCCAGAACAAGCACGGTGGCAAGTGGTCCTACCAGTTCAAGGAGAAGCGCAGCGTCCCGATCGACGACCTTTGGCTGCACGTTATGCTTGCCGCCATCGGCGAGACCCTCGAGGCCGAGGACGACGGCGAGGTCATGGGTGTTGTTGTCAACGTCCGCAAGGCCTTCTTCCGTATTGGTGTCTGGACCCGCACAATCGGCAAGAGCATTCCTGGCCGTGGTGACGGCGACGTGGCTGGTGGTAAGGGACGTTCTCAGGATAAGGGCCGTGAGATTCTCCTGAACATCGGTCGCCGCTTCAAGGAGATCCTCAAGCTTCCCTCTGGCGAGGTTGTTGAGTTCTCCGGCCACACGGACAGTGCACACAGCGGAAGCAGCCGTGCAAAGGCCAAGCACACTGTCTAAGCGGCCACCATCTCGGTCGGATCAAACGACATACGACTTATTCCTCCATTTTTATCGGACCTGATTGGCGTCCCGCTCTCGCGAGGGGAGGCCGGATACGTCTCCATGATATCACTCTTCGCATCTCTCTCTCTCTCTCTCTCTCTCTCTCAGCCAACCTTTTCGTGCCTGATGCCGGCGGACGACACCGCGCATCGAGCATTGCTATGCATCAATGATAACGCATTTCAGGGGCGGAAAAGGTTCTCTCATGATAGTCTTTTTGGAGCTCTCGATGAAGGCGTTGCTGAGAAAAACAAAACGTGGCTTCACTTCTAGACGGCCATGATCGGTAGTACATAGGCGGACGCGAAAATCCGAAATAGATACCTAGGTTTTAGGCCAATTTGCCCTGCTCTGCCCCGCCCGCACCGTGACGACGTCTTTTTTGAGCATTTCATGTATCCCATGTCTATGCACCATGCCTTCTCGCCCCTACTCAAACACTCTATATGTGGTATATTCACACAAAATAATATTACATCTCGTCACCACTAAATTGATCCTCAAAGACGGCCTGGACCAGCTGCTTCTTGTTGATCTTGCCCATGGCGTTTCGCGGAATGTGGTCGACGACTTTGAGGACCTGCGGGATCTTGTAGTTCACGAGCCGATCTCGGAGGGCCCTACGCATGGCCATTGGAGACCAGGCCGGCACAACGTCCTTGTTGAGGATGATGACGGCGCCAACTTTGTGGCCCCACTTGCCCGAGGGGACGGCGACTACGGCGGCCTCGGCGACTTCGGGCAGCGAGAGCAGCTCGCGCTCGACCTCAAGGGCGCTGACCTTCTCGCCGCCCGTCTTGATGATGTCGGCGCTCTTGCGACCCTGGATGAAGTACATGTCACCCTTGGCCCAGGACGCCTGCGCGGCGTTGTTCCCGGCATTCTCCACACGCCTGCGCACCGCCACGTCGCCCGTCTTGAACCACTTGCCGCGGCCGTCCTCGCCCTCGACGAACTCCTTGGCCGTGGCCTCGGGGTTGCGCCAGTACTCCTTGAAGACGGTGGGACCGCGCAGCTGGATCTCGCCGGAACGCTCGCGGCCCGTCTTCGGGTCGACGTCCTCGCCCGGCTGGATGACGACGCCGGTGTCGGTGTCGACGAGGCGGGCCTCGACGCCCGGGAGCGGCCAGCCGACGCTGCCGTCGACGCGGTCGGTGAAGTCGAGGCCGCAGCTGAGGGCCATACCGACCTCGGTCATGCCGTACCGCTCGAGGAGGACGTTGCCCTTGCTCAGGGTCTTCCAGGCCTCCTTGATGGGGGTGGGCAGGGCGGCGGAGCCGGAGATGGCGAGGCGCATGTGCTTCGGGGAAACGGCCTCGCGGGTCGGCTCTTCGGGGTCGAGGGGCAGGGACTTATGCGTCGCGAGGAGACGGCTGTAGACTGTGGGGACGACGGTGAAGAAGGTGATCTTCTCCTTGGGAGTGGCGTGGGTGCCGTTGACACCATTGGTGCCGTTCACACCGTTTGTGCCGTTCACACCGTTTGTGCCATTCGTGCCGTTGGTGGTGACGAAGGGCGCGGCCAGGCGCTTCCAGACAGCATCGGCGTTGAAGGGGAACATGAACTCGATCGTCGAACCGGCGAGGAGCGGGGTAAGGACGGCGTTGACGGTGCCGTGGATGTGGTGGAGAGGGAGGACGTGGAGGAGGTGGTCCGCGGGTGTGTAGTTCCACGCTTCGATCAGGGACTTGGACTGCGCCGTCAGGACGGACTGGGGGAGCAAGACGCCTTTCTGCGAGTTGATGTCAGTTTAGTTAGGGTTGCCAGGGTCACATCGGCGGATGCCAATGGCCACGTACCGGTCTGTTGGTGGTCCCCGAGGTGTAGAGCATCATGCCCGCGCCGCCGGCCTCGGCGTTGTCCAGCTCAACCTGTTCGTGGGCGCCGCCGCCGAGGTGCTTCTGCAGCTCGAGCTGCGCGGGCTTCGACGCGAGCTCCGTCGCGAGGACCTCCTTCGCCTTGGCGGCGAACTTGGCCGAGGACACGAGGAGCGAGGCCTCGCTCTGGTTCAGGATGTACTGGAGCTCGGCGGCGGGGAACGCCGGCGAAAGCGGCACTGCGATGGATCGGGCTGCGAAGGCGGCGAGGAGGGTCACTGGGCAGGCGCAAAGAGTGTCAGACGCAAGGAGTGCCCCGCATTCACCACCGAGAGGAGTTCGGAGGCTCTCGAGGAGGTCTGGGTACGCGATCTGGCTTACCTACATAGTCGTAGCTGTTCTCTACCAGGAAGGCGATGCGCTCGCCGTCGAGGTCCGGCTTGCCGGCGGAGTCCAGCAGCCTGTCCCGCGCGCGGCGCACGTCGCCCAGCAGCTCTCCATACTTGAAGCGGCGGCCGGAGACGGAGTGGATGACGGCCGTAGACTCGGGGTCGTGCCGGGAGATGGCCTCGAAGAGGGGCAGTCTCGGGAGGGTGGTGGTGGTGGTGGTGGTGGTGGAAGCCATTCTTACGGCTCGGGATGCGCGCAGTGCGGCGAAGGACCGGGATAGGAGGCTCGGGGAGGGATGGCGTGCGGACGGTGCTCCGGAGGTGACGGCGGCGGCGACGGCTGAGAAGGTTGTTGATGATACTCGGCAGCAGCAGTAGCAGCCGGGCCGTCGCGCTACATTCCGCAAACCGGAGGCCAACATGAGTGGGGGAGGGGAGGGGGGACCGGGGGAGTTGATATGTCGCTATCAATGGGCGCTATTATTGAAGGACCGGAACACGGAGTGGATATTGGGGGAGGTGGCCGGACCCCTCGAAGGTTGCTCTCGGGAGTCGGATTAGGTAGGTAGACGAGCGCGCAGCGGCGTTGCGTGTGTGTGTGTGGTTTTTTTTTTCCTGTGACCCTCCATCCCCTGTGCCGCGCGTAGGTAGGTCGCTGTCAAGGGCCCGGACCGGACTTCTCCCTGCAAGGGCCGGCTGGATCTGCCGAAGACCGGACGGAAAAGTGTGGCTTGCTTACCTTAGCCGCCGTTTAGCGCGGGGGACCGGAAGTCGTTGAAAATTTGAAGCTAAGGAAAGAGAGGAGGTCCGCGACGCGGGAAATAGAGGACAGTGAGAAAAGTACGTGCGCGTGCGCGCGGGTACGGTGCTGGTTCTGGCTGGCGATTGGATCGAACATTGTCCGTAGTAAAGATCGAAAAATTTGAAAGTGTGTGGAAAACAGATGGATAGATAGAGGCTGACCGCCAGCTATTATTATCATCATCGAGACCCAGTCCCCCAGAATATTGAAGAATGAGAAAGTTAGTGCGAAGCCGTTGAAGACGGACATGTCTCTGTACCAAGCACCTACCTACCTACCCGTCCCTCCATCCCATAGTACTCTGTACCATACATCGTCAAATAGTGTACTTGCCTACCTACCCAAGGTACATACATGTTGCTACCTGAGGGTGTGGTGCTTCACCCACGAGGGAGAAAGGCGGACCGTCCGATGAATGCATCGCATCGTCTTGACCTTAGTCCCTGGTTCTATGGATATGCGGTTCTGTGGGCTCTGCGCCGGCTGCTGCGGCCTCTGCAGGTTGCTTCGCTTGCCGCTGCAAAGGCACCGCAACCGCAACCACACGTCACTACCCAACGTCCAACGTGTCCTGACTCTTTCTCGCCCTCCTTCTCTCCGTCTCAGTGTGTGCGTGTGCGTGTGTTTGCGCCTACCTAGTTGTTTCCAAGTATTCATCCCATGCAAGGCGAGAGAGAGGTGGTCCTGGAAGCCGGGCTCTTCCCCGCCCGGCCGCATTGGCGGACATTGTGAATGAACAGCTGGAACACCGGGGTTTGTGATCAGGTGGCAATGGTGCCTTGCGCAGAGCGGAGCCATCTTTGCGTTGTTGCGTTCGAGATGCGAGCTGCGCGGTGACGGTGACGGGGGTTGGGAAATACGCGGTGAGCGAAAGAGCAGTCATGTCGTGGACGGTCAGCGAGACGGTCGGCGGTTTCCATTTCTTTTCTCCCCCCTTGTTCTTCCAATGGGTTTCTAGCGCATTTCGGGCTGGTCCACCCTGTGCGCTAGCTATGACTCCTCGTTGCTTGTCCGTCCAGTGGGAGGTGCTGGGGGATTTAGGACGGACATGGGGGTGGCCGACACGGGATGGGAAGAAGCAATGAAGAAGCGGTGGGCATAACAGCAAACCAGAATGCAAAAGCAAAGCTAACTACCTGACTACCTAACCACCTCACCTCACCTCGCCTCACCTCACTTTACACACTCACAGTCACACAGAGGGGGTGACAGTTCCTACTATGTAAGCTGTCTTCTGGCCAATAGATATCTGTATTACACCACCTACTATGTGTGTTCCCAGGTGCCTTTAGTCGAGGTGAGATATCACCTATTTGGGCAGAGGAGGGGATACCACGCGCGCACCACACCTGGGCTTCACGAAAACGGACTCTTACACTGGATACTCTAGCACCCCGACCCGTGGGTCTGGTTAACAACGATGGAGTCGTCGCTGGAATCTCTGGAGTTTCTGGAGCTCAGGACGATACGGCCTGGGCGTCCAAGACTACGAGTATCGTAATACTACCTATGTACCGGTGTACTTCTATACACACCCCGGCTCAGACGGCCCAGCGGCCTCGCTGGTGGGGCCTGCCGGTTACCAACCGGAAGGACAGAGGCGGCCTTCCCGGCCCGCTGATTGGCCGCCATGCAGGTGCCATGTTGCCTGCCAAGAACCTCCCGCATGCCGCTCTTTTCTCACCGACACACCGAACCTTCCACTACCCCGTCCGGGGTGTTTTTTTCTGAAAATCTGCTGCTTCCAAACCTTGCAACCTTGCACCACACGCGCAACGTACCTGAGCCTTACCGCACTTTCGGTCCCGTCTTCCTCGTCCAGCTCCTCCACCCCCATCCCTCCACTCAGGTCGACAAAGCTGCTACCGCTACACAGCAAAGCACCAGATCAGCACGACAACCCAGCCGTACCTAAACCGAAAAGAGTGATTGGGCTGGTAAATCCATTCTGCGTGCTGGACCTACGCTACTACGTACACACGCAACTTTCTTCTTCTCCCCTGCTCGTTCTGCCTCTGCTAGGCCGCCGCCCCAAGGTAAGGTACGGATACCTTGCTCACCTCCTTTTGCGTTACGCCTACTTCTAGCCCTTCTATTCTCTCCCTCCTCTTTCCTCCTTTCCCTTCTCCTCTCTCCTCTATTCCCCATGAACACGTTCCGCCCTCTAGTCGGCAGGATTGGGAGTAGTTTGACCGGAGGAACAAATCCAACTTTCTCTCAATTACCGACACCAATGTTGCGCAGATACGCCCTCGGCTTCTCGGCTTCCGCCAGACCGCCCAACATGTCTTCCGCTACGCCTGTCGAGGACGTGATCCGCTCCAAGGTATGAACCGGCCCTCTCCGTTTAAATGTAGTCTGAGGAAGCTGGGCGTTTTGCTGACATATCTCACCAAAAGGTCACTGCCGCTTTCTCCCCTTCTACCCTCGAAATCTACAACGACTCCCACAAGCACAGCCACCACAAGGCCATGGCTGGCAGCACCTCCAAGGAGACCCATTTCAGGTACGAACACGATATCGCCTTCGCCCATAGTCACATACCCGTTGTTCATGCTAACATCGCGTGCCCCGCAGACTTATTATCGTTTCCGAGGCTTTCGGCTCTAAGATGCAAGCTGCCCGCCACCGTATGGTCTATGCTCTCCTCCAGGAAGAGATGGCCCGCGAGGGTGGTATCCACGCCCTTCAGCTCAAGACCATGACCCCCGAGGAGGAGGAGAAGCAAAAGGCCGCCAAGGCCGCCTCCAAGAAGGCCGCCGAGGCCCAGTCCTCCGACGACTCGGCTTGAGTACCGAAACGAAACGAAAGAAGAAAAAAAGACAACAAATACCATCTAAAAAAAACCGCAACCCAAATACCACGATACGAGCGATACGACGATAAACCACCAATTGTTTAGGTAGAGACATGATGGGAACTTATGGAACCACCGGGCTTCACGGACGGCTGTTACTATACTGGAGTCATGTTTACTGCGAACGAATCCCAGATTACTTGTTTATTTTAACGAATCAGATTATGACGAGCGCTACGGGGGATATCTACTTTGGTAAATGTTTTCAAAGGGGCATTTTAGATACCTTCAAGACTCTTCAGAGAGCCGGTCACGAAAAGCACACCAGGTCCAGTCGACGCAGATCGATTGTCTGAGCGAATCAGAGTTGAACTTTAAGTACTGTAATTTACTCCCTGTAAATCGAAAATACGTCTGTCTATCGCGCGCGGCCACCTCGACTTCCGCTGCCGAGGCGAGATCATGGACTGTGCTGCGAGCGTCGCTGACTTCCATGTTCCTTCTTACGATATGTCACGACTCTCTTCTGTCAATGTTGAGTAGGAACATGCTGTTGCTGAACCCTCAACCTCGGGAGACGTTGCCTAGCATAGAGGTGAGTTAAGTAAGTCAACTCTTTGCTTGTTCAACTAATGTTATTCCCAGACAACCAATGGGGTTCTTTGAGATCGGAGTTTACTGTTCTATCCGCCAGTGGTCCATTCTCGTCAGAGCAGTGGGTACCGACAAGTCTCCAAGAGGCTTGTTGCCAGCCCAAACGCAAGATTACAATCAGCAATACGGAGTAGTCACGTCGGTTCCACAAGGCTTATCCAAGTTCATTTCTACTTATGAGAAAGAGACATGACGATGGTGGGTGAAACACCGCTGGCGTGGTGGCCAGACCCTCTAAACGGACTGCTCCGGTTGCTTGACAAGGATATCCTCCCAAGTTATTGGTTGCAGGGGCGTAAGCAATTTGCATCAAGATCGAATCTAAGATGTTAGCGTGCGTTAGCTCCCCTGGTCCAGTTCAGACGGCGGGCGAGGATTGAACAACCTCTCGTCTTCCAACCTCCCAGTTTCACAATTCTGTCCGCTCGATACAGCACTCAGTACAGGCTCTACATGTTAGCAATGGACAGGCAATCTTTGCATGCATGGGATCAGGACGATGAATGGACAGGAATCAGCAGTTCCAGGGAGCGACGGAAACGTCAGAATCGACTTCACCAGAGAGCATTCCGTAAGTACTGTTCGATCTATATGGCGGCACCGGACGGGATAGGAGAATGCCGGGCTCACCAAAGCATCGGGACCAGGGGCCAAAAAGCGCCTAGAAAAGTTTCCCAGTCTTCAACATGGCCCTGAACAGCTATCATCCTCAGCGATCGCCTCTCCGAGCGCGTCCGCTGTCGTTCGGGGCGTAGCATCGCGGCAGGAGCAGTCTCGGATGTTCATGGCAATGCTCGACCAGCTTCCAATCCTACTTCTGGTCAGATGCGCCGGCATCCATGAGAGGATCAGAGAGTTCTTACAGAGGGCTTTCACAAACTGGGGTCTGAACCTCCCCACGCCGCGTGACTTGCCGTTCGTCACCCGGCTCAACACCTTTGACGCCCTGGTCCGGAACGCGCTCATGCTGCGCATCCCCGTCGAGTACCTGGAAGCCGAAGACCAAGCCTCCCTGTTCAAGCTCGAGGGTCCTTCAGCAGCCCCTGGCGAAGGAGACTCGTCTCTGCCGGCCACCCTGCGTCCGACGGCGCTGCAGAGGACTGTGAGGCATCATTCGTGGCTGGACCTGTTCCCCATCCCCAGGATGCGGGACAACATACTCTGCGGCATACAGGCTGGGGTCTACGATGAGGATGTGCTGTGCGACGCCCTGTGCTGCGAGCTGCTCGACCTCGCCAACCCCGCCACCGCGGCCCTCGTCGTCTGGGGCGAGGCGTGGGATGCCGCGGGCTGGGAGTTTGGCGCACAGTTCTTCGACAAATGGGGGCCGTTGTTGAGAGGCTGTGAGGGGGTATTGGAGACAACGAACAACTGGCGGCGGAAGAGAGGCGCGAGATGTCTAGAATATAATTTGAATTAAGGGCCTTTGCTGCCGCCAGAGAGAAAGTCTCGGTACAAGGAGTTACGTGTGTGTGTGGGAGTATTTAAAGACAGAGCAACGGACTGCAAAATACCCGACTCTAAGAGATACACCTGGACTGAAGTTCAATCGTTTAATGCTGTCAAGGGCATAAGCAGACTGCATTCTAGACCAATCTAAATCTCTCGATCATTCTGGTACAGTTTCCCATAGACCATGTCTTCTTGTCATGGGTGTGCAGACTGCTTACTCCCCTGTCTAGCGTTAGTCCATTTATTCACATCCAGCAGCACCGAGCTGTCTTTACAACGAAAGGTCTCAAAACAGTATATAAGGCCTAGTTCAGACCGAAAGCTCTCAAGTTGTATGTTTCTTCAAGAAATAAACTCTGCTCAGCCTTCTCGTAGGTCAAATCTATTTATCATTCTGACTAGCTTGACCCTCGCCAAACATTACCATTACCCGGTCCTTCGTCTTCAGACTTCGTACTCGACAACTCCCAACATGGCCCAGTTTCGCCACGAAGATATTCCTGACCTCAGAGACCAAGTCATCATCGTGACTGGCGGAAATGCGGGGCTGGGTCTTGAGACAGTAAAGCAGCTAGCACCTCGTAATCCTGCCCGCATCTATCTCGCAGCAAGGTCCCAAGAGAAGGCCGAAGAGGCCATCAGGGGGCTCCAGGCGGCTAACCCAAACGCCACGAACATTACCTTCCTTAAGCTCGACCTGGCATCCCTCGAGAGT
Organism: Colletotrichum brevisporum; assembly: GCA_030770045.1. Taxonomy (NCBI): domain Eukaryota; kingdom Fungi; phylum Ascomycota; class Sordariomycetes; order Glomerellales; family Glomerellaceae; genus Colletotrichum; species Colletotrichum brevisporum. The sequence goes on from JAUGSI010000002.1 coordinate 2,301,517, forward strand.
GTCAAAGCCGCGGCGTCACAATTCCTCCAACGGGAAACTCGCCTGGACATCCTCATCAACAACGCGGGCATCATGATGACCGCGGAGGGCCTCACGCAGGACGGCTACGAGATCCAGTTCGGCACCAACGTCATCGGCCCCGCGCTCTTCACCCAGCTGCTGCTCCCCGTCATGCGCGAGACGGCGGCCAAGGCCAACCCCCAGACGCGCGTGGTCATGCTCTCGTCCGCAGCCCACGCCTGGGCGCCGAGCAACGTGTACGACTTCGCCGAGTTCCGGGCCACCATGCCGCGTCGCGCAACGACTGAGCGATACACGACGTCCAAGCTGGCCGATCTGCACTACGCCAGGGCCCTGGCCGAGCGAGAGCGTGACGTGAAGGTCATACCGGTGCACCCCGGCATGGTTGCGACCAACCTCCACCACGCCTCGGAGGGGTTGTTCCTCAGGCCCTTCCTATACGTGGCCGGCGCGCTTTTCGCAACGCCCGTCGAAAAGGGTGCCCTGTCGCAGATATGGGCCGCTGTCAGCCCGGGGGCGAGGACTGGGCAGTACTACGGCCCCGTTGGGAAGGCCGAGTCTGGCTCCAAAGCGAGCCGGGATAGAGAGCTCCAGGAATCGCTATTCGCTTACATCCAAACAGAGTTGAAGGACCATGTTGGGAAGATGTAGCACCATAATCGACCCTTTATCACGTCACTGGCGGGCTGGAGGAAGAAGCCTCAGCTGGGACCTTCCAATGGGTCCCAAAGCCCTTTACACACATTCTGACATTGTCACTCCAACGTTGTGACCAAGTCAGTGGTGCATAGCATAGTAAATAGTTCAAATTTTGCGTTCCAGTAAGCTGTCATAATTGACATAAGCTAGGGGTATCATGCACCACATTAAAACATGAATTCTTTGCCCGTACACTCGTCGAGCAACTTCAACTCAACCAAATGTGCCGCTCGACCAACGCTCAAGAGGCAGTGTACAATCTCCATCCATAACTCTGGGCACTGATCCGAAACAATGTTTTTCAACATCTCCTCGAGGACTTAGTGAACACCGTCTTCTGCCTTTTGAGGCGTAGAGCCGAGACCGGAAAGGCGTTTCTTCTCCAGTTTCTTCTTCATCTTCCTCTCCCACCGCTTCTCCCACTCCTCTTTGGTCATATCTGCCTTCGCTTTCTTGGGTCGGCTGTCAATCGTCGAGACAGGCAGAGAGTTCATGGCTGGACTACCTGACCGGAACGACGGAGGACCAAAGTCAAGTCTGGGCCGTCCTGGTGTCGCTGCCGGTCGTGGCGTCGCATTGCTTCGAGAGGAGCCTGGTGGAGCTTCAGACCGAGCTGGCGGGGTTTCTGCAACGCTGCGAACATCTCCCTTCTGTGGCAATGCACTACCTCTCTTATCCAGGGCCCTACGCGGTACATTCTGGCCCGGAGAGTGGGACGAAGGATGACCCTCTTGCTTGAGGGTGTTGACCGAACCGGCCTTCGACGGCGCTGAGAGGGTACGTGTAGTGCTAGAAATGAAAATCATATCTTCATCGTCTGATACAACCACTTGCGGAGTTTGAACAGTTGATCTCGATGCGGGCGTGGGCGGACGATCTGAAGGCCCTCCAATCGACATCCGTTGTTTGCCTTTCTCCTGGGCCGTGGGGGTTTTCTTTGGTTTAGCAGGCGTGTCCTCAGCGACTGTTCGCAAGGGCGCCACAGCTTCCTCGCTGGGGATATCGGCCTCTGCAGTCTCCGAGATCTGCACCGCCTCTGGCGATAGGCCGACCTGTGTGCCTAGCCGAGCAGTCACATCTTCTGGTGCTTTCTTGAGCTGGGCTTCCTCTTGCTGATTTGCCGACGATGGTAAAGACGATGACTCTCCCCCAAGAGATTGTTTGGCAGACTTGAATTCGTGGGCATATTTGTCAAACACCACCTCTAGGTTTCCAACTGTCACGACCCCCTTTTGGAACGTGGGTTGCTCGACATTTTCAACATACCACTGAATGGCTGATAGTGGCGTACCGTCTGTGGTGTCTTGCTTTTCCACATAAGGAATGTAGCCCTCGGCGAAAGCACGAATGAAATCGTCGTAAAGCCATTTTGGCAGTGCTTGTTTGCGATGGAGCCTCTTGACCACGAGGCATGCCTTGACAAAATCCCCAACGCTTCCCCGGTAGGAAGGGTAGGCGTCACGAAACGCCTCCAGAGGCTGTCTGGCGAAGGGTTTCGTGGCGACATTTGAAGGCAGTCTTGTGGACGAGTTTGGCCGAACGTCTTCGGTAGCCTTAGTAGTTGTGGATGTCTGGTTTTCCGTGGGTCCTGCGGTTGGCGGAGCAAGGGGCGACACGACCGGAGCAGCCAGACCGTCTCTCGACAGTCCTTCCTTGTCGCTAGCAGGTAGCTCGTCAACCAGGTTGATGACGACCTTCGATTTTGTGGCATCCTCCCTTTTCGATCCGATCACAGAGGTGTGCTTCGGTTCTTGCTCAATATTGCGAGCTTCGTCGGCTCGTTGGCTCTCACCAAATGATCTGGGGGCACTCGGGGTCTCCTGGACAACTTGAGACGTTGGTAACAACACATTTCCAGAAGCAGTTAACAATGGTGGCCGTGAAGAATCGGAAGACTGCGGTAGTCGGTTTTCTGACGGCTGAGAAAATGGAATTGTGGCCATTCGGCGTGAATCCGTGTTGGAGGGGCGACCTTCTGCAGGATCGGGAGAGAACCTGATTGCTTTGTATCGGCGCCGCTTATTCTGAGTTGGAGCTATCACGGTGCCCCTTGCATCGTCGTAAGTAGACGGAACCATGCTGCCTTGACCACAGGGGGGGCTTGTGAGAGCCTGGGAGACTGTAGCCTGACGCGCTGCCACTTTGTTGATCGGAGGTGTTGCTTGGTCCACTGCGCCGGGAATGGCGGTTTCCAGGTCATCATCCAATCCTGCACTGCTTGAAGGGAACGGGCCGATACGACGTCGCTTGAAATCTGGCTGGGGAAATCGTGCAGGAGGATTAGAGCGTTTGAGAATCGGCGAACTGGGCAACGGCGACATTGGGGGGCTGCTTGGAAGACCACTAGGTGCTGATGGCGCCGGCACTTGGCTTTCCAGGTCAACTTGAGACTTGATGGAGGGCGAAGACGATGAAGGTTGAGCCAAAAACGGAGAAGGCTGTTGGGGAGATGTCGACCATGGGATCGGGGTCCCTGAGTCTTTGGAGGAAGCCTCCGATATGTTGTCACCCTCCTCTGCTTCGTCATTCAACGACCTGCTTGGCGCTGTCGGGGAAGGCACACTCGATACAAGTGGTTGGGGTTTTTGAGCGGGCGGCGGGAGTGTATGGGCTGCGTGGAAGTATTTGATCTCTTCGAGAGCCTTTGGGGGAACATTTCCTGCTCCATTGCGACCGGCTTTGGGGGCTGAGAACCAGGCATCGGAATTATCAAGGAGCTTTTGTTGGTCTTTCGGGACTCGAGTAAGATATCGGGGGACCGAAGATCCGCTGAAGAGGGTGTGGATGGATGGCGACATCTTGGAGGCGTCCGAACTGCTTTTGAGACCAGCCATCGTGGCGGCAGAAAATAGTGGTGGCCAGAAGCTGGTCTGGTGTTGTACTACATTGGGATCGGTAAAGGTATCGGTCGTGGGTGTCGGTCGTGGGTGGTGGTGGGCTCGCAACGACAGAGTGAATCGTGTGACTGGTTTGTGACTGTTCGGCTGTAAGGGAAAAAAAGAAGGAGAGACAAAAGGTCTTTACTGTGCTGCTGTGATGTTGTGTTGCTGCTTGTCACGTCAGCCTGCCCTTTGTAGGGGTTGAGTGGATGTGTGACGATGATCCGGCTCAAAGTTCCCTGTAGACAAGGCAACGCGCTGAAGCTCCCTAGCTTCCGGCAAAGCGCGTTTTTTGGTGTCCCATCACGATTCCCGTCCGATCAAGGTAAGCGGTGGGTGGAAGGGAGCCTTGCACTGCGGGGTCCTGGCCGGGCTGGCAGGTGGGGCAGGGTCAAGTCTTGGCCTGAGCTTTTGAAGGAGAGCGTGGATGATGTACGTACCTGCTACTGCCTATGTACCTAGGTACGCAGGTTATGTAGGAGGTATTGTTCTTGGTAGATGTATGTACTTATGTATTCAGGAAGTTACTTCCCTTCCCTCAAAAGCCATGGTAATGGTACCCAGCCTCTTCTTCTTGAGTTTCCTCAACGAGGTACCTTTCCATGAGGTGGCTGCTTGGCTGCCTACAGTGGTAGGAAAAGGAGGAAGGGACGTTAGGTGGTCACCTGCAAGTGGATCGGCTTGTGTCGGGACGGGTACCGGGGACATCCACATCCACATGCACTGCAACAGCCTGCTGCAACGGCTCTTGTTCCCTCGTACTCTGCCAACTGCCAACTGCCCACCGAACCCAGCGCCAGCTCTTCGTCATCCCCCATTTGACGATCCGACCAGCTTGGCAGTCGCTAGGCCTAGACCTCGGCGGGATAGGTAGCGCTCGCTCGCTCGCACACGGATAGTCCGTCTCCAAAAAGCACCCGGTTCCGACTTGTTGAAGACTCTAGCTCGCCTACTACAGACTCAAGGTACGGCACGACGGCTACCTAAGACGCCAGACCAGACACACACACCACCACCACCACCACCACCCTTACCTACCACACACTCCTTCATCTGCCTTACGCCATACGCAACTAGAGCCTGACCTTCGCCACGTCGTTTCTCCTCTTCGTCACCTGCGCACCTCCTGGACCCCTACTGTCTCGCTCACGATCCTCTCGAGAATATTTGCTATCTTCGAATCCATTATATAGGAAGACCGCTTCCACCACGCTCTCGACGTCGACGAACGCACATGTCGGCTTGCCACACTTCACCAATCCAACACACGCGATATAACGGGTCCGATTGGGCGGGAGAAGACGGCGAGGGAAGCAGTGCTGCAATCGAAGACCCCCACGAGACCATGCTTCTGGCTGTCGTCATGTCGCTCTGAAGTCGGAAAATGCAGCGCCGCTCCTGATGCCGTAGAAACCCACGATCCCATCTCCCCCTTCGCCATCGTACCCGCTTCCGTGCAAGATGGCTAGTAACAACATCTCCAAACCAAACTCCCCGGCAGTCCTCTCGACGCCCCCGGGCTTTAGGAGTCGCCATGACTCTATCAACTCGATATCTACGGTCTCGCAGGCCGACAAGGACCAGCTGGCTCACACCCTGAACAGGATCCACACCTCTGCCAGCCAATCTGACTCCCTAACGACCTTCAACGACTTCGCCCCTCCTCCCGCATCGCTCCCAGCGACAGAAACCAAGGCTTTGACGGGAGAGTTGGTGCAGAATGGCCTCAGTGGCCTTTATAGCCGCCTCAAGGAGGCTGTCGGCGTTGTTGGCTCCAGATCCCAGGACGTGGATGATGCCGACAGCTTTGACGCCGCATCGAAGCGCAGTACTAGCACTACGGCCACGTCTGCGAGGACTCCAACCGTCTCTCTTGTACGTGGTGAGACGGGCGGGACAAGTTCCTCTTTCAACTCATCGACGACAAACGACGGTCCCATGACGGCTACCTCTTCTTCCGGAGTCAATACTCTTATGTCTGACAGCCAGTCGCACCCTACGCAGTCTTCCAAGGCAACTTCGATTTCCGCCATGACAGCCTCCAAGTCGAGTACTTCCAGCCGACAGAGTTTGCCTAGTGTTGCTAAGGCATCTGCCGTGACGGCCATCAACCCCGAGGTCGCCCCGGCCACTGCGACTAGAAGCTTGCCGCTCACCGAAGACGGGACCGGTCGATCGTCGGGTAGGCGGAGTATCAGCAAGCCCGAGCCGCGACCCTTGGCTATTGGTTCTGAAGGCTCTCACATGTTTGACATGCTCGAGCCAAAACCTACCGCAGCCATCGATCGAAGCCATGCAAGTTCCCGGACGAAACGCGACGAGGTTGTAGGTGTTGATGGCTCTATCGAAAAACCCCTTAGTCCTGTGAAAGCCAACGTACCGCCTTTGCCCAAACTGCAAACAACGGATCCGCGGTCCCCTCTCTCTTCTGCGGCGTCTATGCTCGTGGCTCCGAAGCGTCCCGCTGTCATCGACCGCATCAGCCGTTCCAGGTCACCAGGATATGCCCCCTCAAGATCCTCGTCTATGGAGCATGTCACCGCCGAGCCGAGTCCGATCAGTACCAGTGCACACGATTCGGTGTATCACGACTCCTTCGCCCACGACTCTCAGCCCAAGCATGGAAGAACCGGCGCGTTGCGAATTCCCGGAACAACCACCAATGAAGGTGCTCCAGAGCAAGTGAACGCAAGGCTCGACCGGATGCGACGACAAGTTCTGAGTAAGGAGTTTTGGATGGCCGACGAAACGTGCAAAGAATGCTTTATCTGCGGACAGCCCTTTTCTGCCTTCAGGAGAAAACATCACTGCCGGACTTGCGGTTGCATTTTCGACTCCAAGTGCACGTCAATCATCCCCGCCTCTAAATTTGGCATGACCGGGACGTTGCGGGTTTGCAAGACCTGCTTAAAGGTTATCAACCAACGTCTCTATGAAGGAAGTGGTTCGGAAGACTCAGGGGACGACTCGTTCCTCCCGGCCATTTTCCGCCAGACGAAAGCAACACCCAAGGTCACGCAAGTGGAGGCCGAGATTGTAGAGCCCAGCTTTGCGGACAGGATGGAAGGCCTGGACGATGCTAGATCTGTCCAGACGCCGATGATGGCCATTCCCGCAACCAGGAGGATCAACGACTCTAACCGGAACTCAGCTATCTTGGAGATTGACGCGCCGCAACTCAGCCGCCCAAGTTCATCTCGCTCCCTCAGGTCTCTGACGTCCGCCAACCGACCGCAATCTTCAGGCCACAGACGAAACCACTCAAAGCACCACAACAACTTCCTTGCCAGGTTTAAGCCAATGCCAGATGACAGGGCGCCCTTTCGCAAAGGTATCGCGGAAGAAATGACCAAAAAGCCAAAATATCCAGCGTTCCACGACGACAACATCATCGACCCGGAGCTGGCTGCTTACATGTCGGATGAATCCAGCGGAGATGAGCAGATGAGTATATTTGCGACAATGTCAAGCGCCGATCTGCAACCTTCCAGCTACGACCACGAGAAATCTAGTTTCGGCCCTTTCCTGAGCGCGGGAAGAAGGCATCGCCTTGGTCGGGGGGAGAAAAGCGTCAGTGGGCTAAGTTTTACGAGCCGTGGCATGGATGATAATGCGGGCTCTGGCAGCCTTATTGGCCACGGCCGGCCAGCGCGGAGACGCAACTTGAGCAACGTCAGTCATCAAATGCGATCGCCTCGTCCGAAGTCTGGAATTTTCAAAGGGCCTTCAGCATCCAACGAGAACGTCTTCACCATTGAAAACCCGGCGATCGAGGCGACGAAGCTGACGAGGAGCGACTCCATGCGGGACGACAAGCAACCGCAAGTGGAGCTGAATCCGTCAAGCATGCTCCACGTCAAAAAGCTCTTGCATCAGCTTCTTGAAGACTCTGGAATACCCAATGTGGCCGCCTGGGAGAAAGCTCTCATTCCCATCCTGCTCCAGTGCACTGATGATGTAACGCCCGACATCAGAGCTGGGGATGATATGGACATACGGCACTACGTCAAGCTCAAGAAGATCCCCGGAGGCAAGCCCGGCGACACAAGCTACGTCTCAGGAGTCATCTTTACGAAGAACCTGGCACTCAAGAGCATGCCCCGTCGCATCATCAACCCCCGCATTGTCATCGTGTCCTTTCCTATTGAATACCAGCGGCATCAGCAACACTTTATGAGCCTGCAGCCAGTCATCGAGCAAGAGAAAGAGTTTCTGCGGATTGTCGTCAACCGTATAATCAACTTGCGCCCACAGCTGCTACTCTGCGAAAAGTCGGTTTCGGGTGTGGCCCTGCAATATCTGTCCGAAGCCAACATAGCCGTCGCATACAACGTCAAGGCTTCGGTTATCGAAGCAGTATCGCGATGCGCAGAGACGGATATCATATCTTCTCTCGACATGCTGGCCTTGCAGGTCCAAGTTGGTCGGTCTGGTGGCTTCGAAGTCAAAACATATGTCAACAAAAATTATCCGGGGAAGAAAAAGACCTACATCTTCCTATCTGGATGTTCGGAGAAGCTTGGTTGCACTATCGCCTTGCGTGGAGACTCCACTGAAGTCCTGTCGAAAATGAAGAAGATCACCGAGTTCATGGTCTACGTTGTCTACAATCTGAAGCTGGAAACATGCCTGATGAGGGACGAATACATTCAGCTGCCGGCCGAGGTTGACGAATCTTCGTCTTTGGCATCGTCCCTTCGTCAACAATCCGACGATGCACCCCGATCTCTCAGTGCCTCCATAGAGAGCGGGAAGAACGAGGTACCGTCCAAAACGTCGCCTGCCGAGTCTGAGCTCCCTTCTCAGACGAGCAACGGCACTTCGATGGTCACCGCAGAAGGCACCGTCTCATCCGATCAGACGGAGGAATCGGCTGCAGAAGAAAGGCCGAAACTTGTTTCCTTGCATCAATCCCATGTTCCGCCCACGTCCCCTGAATCTCAAGTACCGGAAGATGTGCCCATGCCAACATACTACAGCGACATGGTCGCGAGATACGAGACGAAGATCTTGTCAGCATCTCCTTTTGTCAAGTTTGCCCAGCCTTACCTGCTTATGAAAGCGCGTGAGCAAGAGCGGAGACTGGTTTATTTGAGAGGCTTGAGGGACCAGGACGTTATTGAAGAGCAGACGGACTCTGAGAAGTCAAAGTCACAAAAATTCCAGCTCATCAAGCCCGAGATGGTCCACGCTATCGGCCAGCAGGCTCCACGGCAGATCATGGAAGTCCTCCATGCCGTCCACGACGCCGAGTACGACAAGGCTCTGTACAACTATCAAACTCAGACGAGACAGTGGGAAAACTACATCCAGGGCAACCTCGACTTGTTCGATCCTTACTCCCATCAAAACATTGTCGTGCTCTATTCGGAAATCTGCACCGAGACCAAAATACCTTGCTCTGAGCCGGGGCTGATAGCCATTGGTTTCTACGACGAGCATGTCGATGACAGCGGAAGCATGGATCCTGACTGTACACTGGGCCAGTACATTGAGGATCTTTGTATCAACAAGGACTCCGTATGTACAGCCAATGGATGCGATCGAAAAATGACGGAACATCACCGCACATACGTGCATGATGATTCACGAGTCACCATCTTCGTTGAACAGCCAGCCATGAAGCAGAGACGCAATATGGACGGCATCACAATGTGGAGTTACTGCAAGACGTGCAAGAAGAATTCGCCAGAGATGGGCATGTCCGACAGCACTTGGAAGTACTCGTTTGGAAAATATCTCGAGCTTCTCTTCTGGAGCAGGGGCTTGCGCCTTCATGAGATCACGGGTTGCGCCCATGATCATCACCGGGACCATATCCGGTACTTCCAGTACCGGGACACATGGGTTAGGATTCATTATGATCCGATTGACCTCCTCGAAATAATTGTCCCCAGGGCTCGCATTACGTGGAAAGTTGAGAACGACCTGAGACTCAAGAACGAAATCTTCAACAAGATCGAGGAACGATGGATCCGCTTTATCAACTCCGTGAAACTCAGACTCAAGAGCATCCGTATTGACAGTGTCTTACCCGAAAAAGCGGATGCTTGCAAGGCCGAGGTTGACCGGCTTGCCAAGAAAGCTCAAGAAGACCAGGTTTCGTTGATCCGCCGGCTTCAGGAGACGTACGTAAACTCGAAGTACTACGAGGTCATACCTTTCAACGCGATTGTCCGAGATATGCTGGAGAAGGCCGGTGATTGGGATGCTGCGTTCGCCAAATTTGAGACAGACTTCCTTCCCGACAAAGATCTGCGGCAGTTGACAATGATTCAACTCAAGAAGATCTTCACTGACAATGAGTCTCGAGAGTCGCTTCCCTCTACAGATGGCACTGCATCAACAGTCGAGAGTGGCGATCCTCCCTCGCAGACATTCTCGGATGCCGAAGAAAAGACCTCGACTCAACCCACGGATCCCACCGAATTCGGTACGGAAGAATCCACAGAGACTTTGGAAAAGGAGAAGGATCCGGACCAGGGCGAGGTCAAGGACAACGACGTTCAGATGGAGAAAGAACTGGGACCAGAGAAAGAGCCTACCGAATCATCTACCCCAGTCCCTACACCCATCGCTGCGTCAGATACCGAAAGGTCGGATCAAAAGGAGCCGGATGTCTCCAGGGAAGATTCAAGCAACGGTGACAGCACAATCAGCACCCCTGCCGAAGTAGTTCTCGAAAGGGTCGAACCTCTCGACCTCGCCACCCCAAGCTCGCCAACGGTTAAAGTACCCTTCACATTCCCGGCAATTGAAGAAAGCGGCGAGGCATCATCCGTGCCCAGTGCTGCCGAGCCAACTTCACCCGGCATCAGACCCCCGCTTGTTACAAATTCCACTGGCATTTCTTTGTCAGAAAAGGTCGAGCAGCTTCGCCGCGAGCACCAGGCTATGAGTGCCGAAACACCGCATACGGCGGATTCGGCAGAGGCACCTCCAAAGCCGAACCCGGAACGAGTTGTGGTGCGAAGGGCTCCGATGATTAGAACTCTGTCGCAGCCTGCCCAGAGCTTGCCAAGAGCTCAGTCCAGCTTTGGGAAAACTGGTCTCACGAAAGACGGGTTAGGTGCCAGTGAAACTACGACGGAGTCGTCTTTCAAGATAGACAAGAAACCCTTCGACCGCCTGGGACTGGGAATGAAAAGCCATAGGAAAGCCGGCCCATCCTCGATCCCTCGTCTCATCACCAAGAAGAAGGATACACATGTGTCCTCACAGGTGTCTAGAATTGCCCGACACTTTGAGCAGTTGAGCCGTGAGTTCGAAAAGGAGCGGCAGCGAGAAGATCGGAGAAAGCGCCTGGCGAAGGGGAATGTACCACGTGCAGGCTTGCCGCGTTCGGCCACCAAAGCTATTGTTGAGGTCTATCACAACATTGACAACGCCGTGCAGGAGCCTGGGCCGTCATTGACTGATCACAACAACGAGATCAAGATCCTCGAGCCCAAGACAGCCCCTGTAACTCCAGCTCCACAAACGGTTCAGACGGAACCCACAGCTGCCACGCCTCCTGCGGACGAAGGAAAACCAGCACCAGAGGCCCCCCCACAAGCAGACGAACACCATGTTGGGGGGGAGACAGACGATACGGCGACTGTTACCGCCAGCCATGGGGGTTCCGACGACGAAGGGCAAAGCGACAACGAGCAGTCAATACTCGACGACCTGCTGCCAGATGTCAAGGAACTGGCAGACTCCCTCGAGCCGAGCACAGAGATCCCGCTGGAACTGCCAAAGCATCAAAAGACTAGCCTGATGAAGATGCTCACAAACTTCTGGGCAGAGCGATCCGCAAGTGGCTGGCCTTCGCTGGACTACCCAGTCAACGCGAGTGATCACATCTTCCTGGATTCCGATGTCATTGTCCGAGAAGACGAGCCGAGTTCGGTGATTGCCTTTGCGCTGAGTTCCGATGACTACCGAACCAAGTTGGCAGACATCCGTCGTCAAGAGCGGATGGCGATACAAAAGGACTATGAAGCCTTGAACATGGACGGCAAGTCATCAGGCATGTCTGACACGGGCGGTGAATTCACCATGGAGGAGGGCGAGCTGGAGAAGAGTCTTCTCAGAGCTACGGGCACCCATTTGAAATACCAGTTCAAGGAAGGGTCCGCGACCATGCTTTGCAAGATTTTCTATGCCGAACAGTTTGACGCGCTTCGTCGGAAATGTGGCGTGGCAGATCGCATTGTCGAGTCTCTTTCCCGCTGTCTCAAGTGGGATTCCAAGGGAGGCAAGACCAAGTCGGTATTTCTCAAGACTCTCGACGACCGTCTTGTACTGAAGGTTCGTCATTGTTCCCTCGTGATAACAGTGGCTATCATCGCCCCCTGTTCCGACGACCACTCGCTGACTCATGTCTAGGGACTTTCCCAAATCGAGACGTCTGCCTTTCTCAGATTTGCGCCGGCTTACTTTGGTATCATGGCCGAGGCTTTGTTCCACGACTTGCCTTCCGTGATTGCTAAGATGCTAGGTTTCTTCCAACTGATCATCAAGAACCCAGTCACAGGCGTGGAGATCAAGTTGGATCTGCTGCTAATGGAGAACCTATTCTACGATCGTGGACCGACTCGCCTTTTCGACCTGAAGGGGTCCATGCGCAATCGCAAGATCCAATCCACTGGCGAACAGAATGAAGTGCTTCTGGATGAGAACATGGTAGAGTTCATTTATGAGTCGCCTCTATTTGCACGGGAGCACTCCAAAAAGCTTCTCCGAGCATCAGTAAGTTACGGAGCTCCGAAATTGCCAACAACACTGTCCTAACTGTCTATGTAGGTCTGGAACGACACCCTCTTCCTCGCTCGGCAAAACGTCATGGACTACTCCTTGATGATAGCCGTGGACGAATCCAGGAAGGAGCTGGTTGTTGGTATCATCGACTGCATTCGAACGTACACCTGGGACAAGAAACTCGAGAGTTGGATCAAGGATCGCGGTTTTGCAGGCGGTGGCAGGAACCGCCCGACAGTTACCAGTCCAAAGGAGTATAAATCCCGCTTCAGGGAGGCAATGGCCAGGTGAGCAGTCCTCTATCGAGTACAGGAAAGTCACAATCTCATGCTAACATACTTGCTACTTAGATATATCCTTCAAGCACCGAACTGCTGGCATCAGTTCGGCGTACCCCAGCAAGCCAATAATGCCATGAGGCCACGCTTCGAGTCGGACGTCAAGCCCGAGTAGCAAGCTTACAAGGTATAGGAGGTTTCGTTGGGCGTGTATTACAGTCGACCGTTACATAGTTTTGGGGCTGCATTATAGGCGTTCAGTACCTAGACAGAGGAACCAGGCACGAAAGCGCGGATGTGGAAAGGCGATGTTGAGCGAAAGGAGGCAGCTTTGCGGCGTTGATGATTAACGGCCTTTGCAATTCAGATAGATACCCAATAATGAAATGAATGACCCTATCTGAAGTAAATACGTATGCCGCAGATTGTCTCACCGGTCCGCCGTTGTGTAGGCAGCGCGTGTTAGGCACCTCAATGGTGTTCGTTCAGGGCTGTTTCGCGCCGAAAAGTATGGGACCACCTCGCTAACTGGTCCACTACGAAACAGAGTTTCAGCGCGCTCCTGCTACGACTTTCTTCATGCAAGACCACTTCATTCGGCTCAACGACTCATTTCTTACGTTGAAAGTATCAGTTCTCAAAATTCATTTGTTTTCCTGTCATACCCGGCATTTCTAATGTCTATTGAACTGAACTGGGAGACGCTCACCACGGGCCCCGACGGAGAGGCTCTGGCCCTTCGCATCCGTGATTTCATCCATACGAAATTTCAGGCCGTACCGCTGCCCCGATTCATCAAGTCCGTCAAGGTCCACGCCTTCGAGTTTGGAGCAATTGCGCCGGAGCTAGAACTCAAGGATATCACCGACCCGCTACCAGACTTTTACGAGGAAAACTCAGACATCGAGGATGACGAGGAGGACGAGGCTGACCCCGAGTCGCCGCCTCCTCCACAGCAGCCGCATGTCCCTGGGGAACTGAGAGGCGCCGAGAGAAGGAGGCAGAGGGAAGAAGCGTCATTGCCGCCAAAGTTGAGGACCCATCCACTCAGAGGCCAGTCTGGTGACTTTCCGAGCCCGTTCCTGGGCGTCTCGACACCGGGCATCTTGGGCGGAACCTCGAATCTGCACTACTTTCAGTCGCATCTCGGAACGGGCTGGTCAGGCACGCAGACGCCCCTGGCGGCGGTGGCCGGCGCGCATATGGGAAGCAGATTGGACTCATCGGCCAAGGTCTCTCCTGTAGGCTCACCGCTACCAAACGGGTACTCGCCGAGCCACAGCCGGCACGCCTCGCTGAGCTCAGTGTCCGCCAGCGACTTCAACGCCGCGACCGCGGCCTTCGCCCAGCAACAGAGCAACCTGCGGGAGAAGGCGAGCGTTTCGACACTGGCGCCTACGTCAGCGGGAGCATCGAGGCCGCCGACACGAGATACGCATGTTCCTGCCGGTTCCGCGCCAATTGAGGAGGAGGACGAGGAGGGCCCGGACGAGAACGCCCCGCGGTTCCGCGAGCCGAGGCCGGACGACCTGCAAGCTGTGTTCAGAATCCGGTACGCGGGTGACGTACAGCTGCGCCTGACAGCTGAGATCTTGCTGGACTACCCGATGCCCAGTTTTGTGGGCATCCCCGTGCAGCTCAGCGTGACTGGTTTGACGTTCGACGGGGTTGGGGTGATGGCCCACATCCGTAAGAGGATACACTTCTGCTTCCTCAGCCCTGAAGATGCGATCACGGCGGTGGGAGCGGACGATGCTGGTCCTAGCGAGCCCGGGAAAAGATTCGGCGGTCTGTTGCAGGAGATTAGGGTGGAGAGCGAGATCGGGCTGAGGGACGGCGGCAAGCAAAGTCTTAAGAACGTAGGCAAGGTGGAGAGATTCGTGCTGGAACAAGTGAGAAGGATATTCGAGAACGAGTTTGTGTATCCCAGCTTCTGGACATTCCTGGTATAGGCAGGAGGTCATTCAGCACCTTCATCTGGACTCTTCACATCACATATCCAGCATGGTCATCAGGACGACGATGGCGTCAACTTGGAACAGCACATGCATTTCTTGATCTACAGTGGTATCTGCTCGCAAAGAGAAGAAAGTCTACTCTGCGAAAAAAAAAAAAAAACTCAAAATATCAATCATTATGTGAGAGTGCTCTTGAACCCCTGGTACGCTTGTTGAATGTCCATCTCGAGTTCGCGAGCCTGCTGCTCGCTCAGCTCATCCGTAGCCTTCATCTGGTTCAGTGTGATGAGCCACTGCACAATCTTGCCTCTGCTATCGAAGTCACGGTCCGTCACCTTGTTGACTGACTGGATGACATCGGAGAGCAGAGGGTGCAGCTGGTCCTTGGAGAGCAAGCCCAACTTGACGGCGTCGAGGAACGTGATGAACTCTTGCGTCGCCTCGAGAATCAGCGCGCCGCTTGTGTTACTTGCTGCAGCAGGTGCCGGGGCAGCACTCGAGGAGGCGTTGACGGTCGTCGAAGGCATACCGACGCGGAGGCGCTCGGTGGCACGGGGGACTTCGAGCTATTTGAGCGTGCGTCAGCATCGAATCAGTGCGAGAATCCAGCCCAGTTCGGAGATTGACATACATCCCACTCGGCCTTAAACTCCTCCAGCCCCACGAAAGCTTTTGCGACGGTCTCGTCGGCCAGGATGGACTTGTATTGCTTCAGGGAGCGCTCGCAGATTTCGGTGTAGTCGGCCTCCGGAATCGCGTCCTTGAGGAAGGCTTTCTCGAGCTCATCGAGGGTAACGATGATGCTGAAGATCTCGGCGAGAGAGTCTTGCAGGTCGCGCTCGGCGCGGGTTTCGGCGAGCTTCACCTCCTGTCATGATGCATCGTCGTGTCAGCGATGACTGCGCCTGGGTTGGCGGGGGTGGGGCAATATCGGAACATGATTGCGACAGGAAGGCACTCTACCTCATCAAGGTTGATTGTCGCTGACAGTGTGGTATTGGGGATGTAGCTATGCGGTGTCGGAGCATAGGGTTGCCGGGGCATCATCTTCGCGGCTGGATTCGAATCGTCGCCGGCTTCATGGTCGATCAGCAGTCGTCACCAGCTTTAAGCTGTCGAGCTCCAGTAAGTCGTAACGGCGCAGGCTCCAAGACATGGGTGTGGAGGTGGTTCCAGTCCTCAGCGGTCACGGTGCAGCTGGTCGCTAGGTTCAGTGTCGACTTGGAATGTGGGGCGCACCTTGGCCACCAGTCCAAAAGCGGTTAGCACTATGCTCGATAAGATCATTACCGATAAGAAAAATTTTGGAGGACGCCGTTTTGCCCATTGAAAGTTCCCCGTCTCAAGGTCCCTGCAGTACAAACCTCTCTTTCACCATCACCAGGACCCCCAACTGACCGGACCCCTCCAACCCGATCACCATGGGCTCCTCCAAGAAGAACCTCAAGGCGACGAAGAAGTTCGAGAAGAAGCACCTCAAAGGTGTTCTCGACAAGAGGAAGGAGTCTGCCAAGATCAAGCAGCGTCACCAGGTCAAGGCGAAGAAGCAGACGAAGCGGTCCAAGGATGCAGAGTTCGATGGACCGGCCAAGCCCAAGACCACTGGCGGCCAGAAGGATGCCAACGTCAGCGCCATGAGCGTGGATGACTTCTTCCAGGGCGGCTTCGAGGACATCATCGACAAGGGCGGCAAGAAGGCCAGCAAGAAGCTCGGCAAGCGCAAGCGCGATGCGCCCGAAGGCAACGACGACGACTCGGACGAAGGCAGCATGTCAGACTTCTCCGTTGAGGAGCAGCCCGTTGCCAGCGACAGCGAGGATGGCGACGACGACGCCGAGGACGACGAGGATCTTGGCATGTCCAAGGAGGCCATGGACACGCTCGCCCAGAAGGACCCCGAGTTCTACAAGTTCCTCAAGGAGAACGACCCCGAAGCGCTCGATTTCGACGAAAACGCCGACATGGCAGAGATTGACGAATTGAGTGCCGGCAGCGACCAGTCCGACGACGAGCAGCCCAAGAAGAAACGCAAGAAGGACTCGAAGAAGGACGAGCCTGAGGAGGAGGTTCTCCCCGACAACGAGCTCACCCGCGAGATGGTTTCGAAGTGGAAGGCATTGATTGAGGAGAAGCAGAGCTTGCGTGCTGCGAGACAAGTCGTGCTGGCTTTCCGCTGTGCCGCTCATCTGAACGAGGACGATGCCGATGAGGACCGTACTCAGAGATATTCCATCTCCAGCCCAGAGGTGTTCCACGATATCTTGATGGTGGCTCTCAAGCAGATCCCCGCGGTCATCACGCACCACCTGCCTATCAAGGAGTCGGCATCAGGCAAGATATACGTGCCGACCGATTCCAAGAAGTTCCACACTCTGTCCATCATGATCAAGACCTTCACTGCGTCCATCATCCACCTGCTTGGCACATTATCTGACGACGCGACGCTCAAGCTCACGATTGGCTCGCTGGAGCCCCTTGTTCCCTACCTGCTGTCCTTCCGCAAGCTCCTCAAGGTCTTCATCAAGACTATCGTCAACTTCTGGGCCAGACCCGCCAGCTCGGAAGCCACGAAGATTACCGCGTTCCTGGTCTTGCGGAAACTGGTTGTTATCGGAGACAAGGGTATCCGCGAGACGGTTCTGAAGTCGACGTACCAAGGACTTATCTCAGGATGCAGAGCGACAAACATCAACACCATCCATGGCATTAACTTGATGAAGAACTCTGCCGCCGAGCTGTGGGGCATTGACCAGAACGTTGGGTACACGACCGCCTTTACTTTCATTCGTCAACTTGCCATCCACTTGAGAAACAGCATCGTCAAGAAGGAGAAGGACTCCCACAAGGTTATCTACAACTGGCAATATACCCACTCGCTCGACTTCTGGTCGTGCGTACTTGCCGAGCACTGCAGCCCTCTGAAGGAGGTCGAAGCAGGCAAGGAGGGCCAGCTGAAGCTCCTGATCTACCCCCTCGTTCAGGTCACCATGGGTGCCATGCGCCTTGTCCCGTCTTCCACATTCTTCCCCCTCCGTTTCCACCTTATCCGCTCCATCCTGCGCCTCTCGCGCGCAACAAACACCTACATCCCTATTGCGCCCGTGCTTCTCGAGGTTCTCGACTCGGCCGACATGAAGCGCTTCCCCAAGGCCTCCTCCATGAAGGCCCTGGACTTTAACGTCGCCTACAAGGCACCCAAGTCATACCACCGCACGCGTGTCTACCAGGATGGCGTCGCAGAGCAACTCGTTGAGTTGTTTAGCGAGTACTTCACCATCTGGGCCAAGAGCATTGCCTTCCCCGAATTCTGTCTGCCCGTCATCATCCAGCTCAAGCGCTGGGTCAAGCAAGCGCGCAAGACCAGCACGGGCAACAGAAACAACAAGATCATCTCTTCGATCGTGTTGCTGGTGCAGAAGCTCGAAGCCAATGCCAAATTCATCGAGGAGAAGAGATCCAAGGTCGACTTTGCGCCCAAGGACCGCGCTCAGGTTGACGCCTTCCTGCGCGACTTCGACTGGGAGAAGACGCCACTCGGCGCCTACGTCGTTGTGCAGCGCAAGATGCGCGAGCAGAAGGCCAAGGTCCTCGAAGAGGCAAGGAAAGAGGACGAGAAGAAGCGCAAGGAAGAGGAGAAGGAGGCCCTTCGCGGAAATGCCGGGGACGACGACTCCGAGGAGGAGGAGTATGCGGACGAGCTGATGGATGGCGAAGACGACGAGGAGGCCGACGATATGGAAGAGGACGAAGAAGAAGAGGATGACGAGGCAGAGGACGACAGTGAGTAGTGTGACGGCTGTCGAAAGGTGATCATATATAAAAAAGTGTTTTGTGGTGTCACTCTGGACGCTGGTTTTTGGGAATATCATGGGGGGCATGTGCGATTAATCATAGAGAAGACAAAAGCCGTCCCAAATGGCCAATTTGGCATCCATACTCTCCGCCGTGAAAACAGATACAGAAAGATAGGGGACATTGCGAGCCTGGCCGCATTTCGACGAAGTGATGTTTTTTGCTCGAGAATATTCCCGGCAAGGTTCTCATGGGGCCTGGTGCATAATTGGCACAGACGATGGACAACTGAGCCGCAGCTGGTAGTGCTGTGCCACAGAGCCGGATTAGGAAGTCACCTCAAGCAGGGGGGATGGTCGCCTATCGATCCTTTTCAACGTCTGCCTAATGCCAGTAAGCTGAACCAACACAACATCCTCCTAACGCAATTACCCTTCGTGCCCGCTTATTTGTTCTCTCACACACCCTCGACATTTCTCCTCATTGTCTTTCTTGCTTGATCGATTATCTGTAGGGACTGTCTCCCCAGGCCGGCCCGTGACGCAAGAGCTGCACTCATGAACCATCCCCGCATGAAGTGACCTAGCCATCGCAACCATGGCCCCCCTTGCCGCAGATCCCCGCCAGCTGCTGGTGGTCCTTAACCCGGCCCGTCGCCAGGCGTTCTATACTCTGCTCTTCGACATCACCGGCTACATGCGCACGCAGCTCGAGCTCAAAGATGCGGACGACGCCAGCTCGGGCAGCGCCAGCCCTTCCACCCAGGGCCGCGATGCCCCGCTCTTTGTCCCGGACGCAGCTGGCCCAGGCGGCCGGGCCAGTCCGAGCCATCCTGACCGCGGCGGCTCTGGTGTTCACAGCGCTGAACTCAAGGCGCTGCGGAGGGCGGCGTTGAAGCACTTTGATGAGTGGCGAAAGGAAATCCTGGAAAAGATCAAGGAGATTGCTTCAGCCAGAGATGACGACAAAATCCTCGAGGCTCGCAAGAAACGTCTTGATGAGATGGAGAAGCTCAAGAGCGAGTCTCCGGGCCTCGGAGAGGACCTCATCAACTTTGGAGATGCGCCGCAGGCGGCAGCGATGAACGAGACCGATAGGGAGGTTGCTATTTTGCAGGAGCATTACCATCCGATCCCTAGCCGCTTCACCACGATTCCGGTTGACGATAGAAAGGAGGTGCTCAGCTGCCTCTTGGTCCTTATTCTCTCGACAGGGAGCTATTCTGCGCATTCCAGAGTCTTGGCTTTGTATCTTGCATCTGCATTCGAGCTTCCCCTCTCGGCTCTCATTACTGAAGAGACAGAGATCGCCAAGTCTCTCGTCGAATCTTCAACCGCAGCCGAGAACCAGAAGGAGACGATGTCAGCCGAAGCGGAGGCTGCGAAAAGACGCCAAGAGAACCAGAAAAGTCGATTTTGGAAAGTTGGGCTGGCGTCTGTAGCGGGCGCGGCAGTCATTGGTATCACCGGTGGCCTCGCTGCCCCGGTCGTTGCCGGTGCTATCGGCGGCCTGATGGGCAGCGTCGGCCTCGGAGGCGTTGCGAGTTTCCTTGGAGTTTTCTGGATGAATGGCGCACTGGTCGGCACGCTATTTGGTGCCTTCGGTGCCAAAATGACGGGCGAGATGATGGATACCTATGCCAAAGAGGTCGAGGACTTCCGTTTCCTTCCGCTCAAGGACGAATGGGGCCAGGATTACAAACGAGCTGACCCGGACGGCAAACAAGGGGCAAGGCTTCGTGTGACTATTGGCATCAACGGATGGCTGACGAATGAGGGCGACGTCACGAAACCCTGGAGGAGCCTGGGCGACGAGTCCGAAGTATTCGCACTGCGTTACGAGATGAAAGCCCTACTTGCGCTTGGCACGGAGTTGGAAAGCCTCGTTTCTTCGTATGCTTGGAACTTCGTCAAGGTGGAAATTCTTAAGCGTACGGTCTTGGCATCTCTCTGGGCTGCATTGTGGCCTGCCTACCTCATCAGCGCTGCCACCAAGATCGATAACCCATTCAACCTTGCTCGGAACCGTTCCGACAAAGCTGGCCGAGTTCTTGCCGACGCTCTCATTGCCAAGGTTCAAGGAGAACGCCCAGTCACCTTGGTAGGGTACTCGCTCGGTGCTCGCGTCATTTACTCGTGTCTGAGGTCTCTTGCTGAGCGCAAGGCTTTTGGGCTGGTTGATACTGTCGTGCTCATCGGTTCCCCAATTCCATCCAACAAAGAGCACTGGCAGGTCATCCGATCCGTGGTGTCTGGACGCATTGTAAACGTGTACTCTGAGACGGACTACATTCTCGGCTTCTTGTACCGTACAACGTCGCTCCAACTGGGTATTGCTGGGCTCCAAGAGGTCAAGGGAATCGATCGTGTCGAGAACCTCAACCTCAGCGAGGAGGTCAGCGGCCACTTACGCTACCCCAGCTTGATTGCCAAGATTCTGACGAGATGTGGTTTCCCTAACGTGAAGGGCGGCGGCGATGGGAAGATCGAGAAGGAGGAGGACATCAAGATCATGGACCAGGAGGCTGGTTCTCAAATGGGCGAGCTTATCCAACTCGAGGCTGCGCCTGATCCTGACTCCGAGCCTCAACCGATCCGCTCGAAGCATACGGCCAGGTTTCCGAACGAGCTGCGCCATCCTCTGCATCCCGACCCGCCAGCGCAAAAGAAGAAGAACCCGGACCGCAACAAAGTGTCCAGGTTCGGTGGTGCAAGCGTCTCGGAAGCCTTCGACCCCTTGGGCGGCCAGGGCAGTGACCCGCTAAACCTGGATTCTTTGAACCGACGCAAGAAACAACCACCTTCGCCCAATCAGACAGACCTTGCAGTCCTCAGTTTCCCGTCTCAAAGCCACCAGCCATCCAACCCCGAATTCGCCGGTTCTCTTGGCCCTGCAGGGCAGAAGAATGAGCACCGCGCTGTACCTGACAGCGTCGGGTCAGCTGTGGAGCCGAGAAAGGAGATCGAGCTTTCTGCTCGCCCTGCTCCCATGAATTCTTGCCGGAGCGAAGGTGTGATAGAATCACACCACCGTCCCGAGCTTCCATCACGCCCGAAAACCTTCCCTATCCCGGCGCAGGACGAGGAAGAGGACAGTGATGACGAAAGTTTCAAGGGCATCCAGATGGTGAACAACGACGATGACGGTGACATGACCGTTTCCTTCTCAGAGCCCCTGAGAGCGGAATAGGGGAAGATTGGCATGGGATATGGTATGTTTGTGTGAGCAGATGTTATCGGAAAACAGAACATTCTAAATCCGATCGGCTCTACAAGTCTCGCTTTGGATGTATCTCTGGTTCTGTTGCTACGTTTTGCTCGTGATAGCAAGCTACCAGAGAAATCAAGCTACCAGAGAAATCACGTTACAAGAAACATCTGAAGTGCCAATCCGATCTTCAATGTCATGCCCGAATCGATGTCAACAGTCTTCGTCTCGTGCTGTGGGTTACTTTTCGTGCTCTGCTTATCGACTCTCCGAGATTTCCTCCACCCTCGTGTCGTCTCATATCACTGCCCGAGGATGTATCCTACTACATCGAGACGATTTGGAGCTACCGTTGACTTAACCAAAGGCTCCTGGGATTGGGGGGCTTCTCGCGTGAAGACATGTACGAGATTTGGGCATCCACAGAATGTGCTTTACGCAGATTTCGTCGATCGTCACTCATTCTCCGCCAGGCCGAACCGAGCTTCGTCATAAACAGCACTGGATGGGACTTGAAGCACAGCGCGAGGGGTAATATGTGCTGATAAACCCAAGCTAAACGCCACGAGGATCAACACCACACATGTACGGCGTGTATCATATGTGGTGTAAAGTTTTGACATTTAGCAGACTTGCGGTTCACGTCTTTGCAAAGCCAAATTGGCCGAGGCGGGTGCGATGGCACTGCCCATCCCTGCCACAACACCAAAAGCTTTTTGACTTGCGGGGGCGCCTGATGGTGCCTTCAAAGTTCCGACGAAGATACGTAATCGTGCAGCAGCGGGCCGGCGAAGCAGAAAGAGTTCAAGGAGGTTTCCTGGAGAGAACGGATCTGCCAGACGTCATGGAAATAGTGTTACGCCCTTCAAATTCTCAAGCAGGTCACATGGTACGAGCCGAGAGGCACCTCCTTGTTCTGACCTCCGGGACTGTAGCGAGACCAATTCAATCTGATACTGTTAGGAAGGAAACTGAATGTAGAGAGAGAGCGGCATATAACATTTCACATGGGATCTGACAATCGGGAAAGGGGACATATGCAGTCAATTGGAGGCATTACTTCACCGGAGATGTAAGGTATGCGTCTTTAAGCTGCACTCTGCAATCGCACGGGTCAGAACGTGGATCCGGAAAATTCGATGTTAATGGATAGCACGTGTCCCAGGAGAACAGCGAGAATTCGCTGACGAGTATCCGTAACTCGACCTGCTATAGATTTCTTATCGGCTGGTCCGAGTTTGAAGAATGGAACCTGGTGAGATTGCGAGAGCCCTCAAAACGGGGCTGAGGAGGAGTTTTTGGCCCTCGTGCATAAAGCAGAGGCAGGGAAAGGCGGGATGTTCGCAGGGATGGTGGCCCCAGTAACATGATTGGCTCCGAAGAAGAATCAACCCCTGTTCCTGAGACGGTAGGGAACGGTGTCTTTACATAGGCGGTTGTCGGGGCTCAGAGTTGGACCAACAAGGCGGTCAGTCGAGGTCAGATGAGCCCATGGGCGGAGGGGCGATCTGGATACCAGGCGGCAAGTATTACATACAGCGGTGTTGCCTGGTTGGTTGTGTATCCCTCCCTACTAGGCCGAAGGGTGGCCGGTCGTGTTTGCGGATTAGGATGCTGGAGGAGTGCCGTTGGCTTGGGTGCGTTCTGGCTGCTCGTAGGTTGCCGCAGGTCTCAGTCACGGCCGGCGTCCAACAACACGGCGTGTAGTGTGTTATGAGAACAGTATCCGTACTATCCGAGTGAAGCCGAATGAATGAAGGAGCAGGGAAAATGCAGCTTGGGTGCGCGGACTAGTAGCTACAACTGCAGCCTGCAGACGCTTGGCATGTTGACAATCGTCGGACTCTGCCCTAGTGCGTGTGGTCTGGGTGTTCCGTCATTTGGGTCGCTGCGAGGCCCCGGCGTCAGCGAAAATTGAGGCCGATGAGGATGTCATCAGTGGCCGGTGGTAGCGTGGGATCGCACTGACTCGGGTTGCCCCTGTCCCACGGGTCAGTTTTGACAGATGAAAGAGGGGTTTCCCGAATTGCCTTGTTTTGACCGACTACCGGACCTTCATACGATAGCGATTGTGCGAAACCCAGGCGACACGTCGATTACTATTAGCGGTTGGAATGCGACAGGCGCTGACGATATGGGGAGCAAGCTCGAACTCGATGATGGACAATTCGGGGCCCGATAGGTAGCCCACCTTCCCACGCCTCGGGCTGGAACCCCAGTGGCGGCGGGTGGCAGTGGCTGCCAGGCTGGCTATATACCGACGCTGGACATGACTGCCGCCCACACCCAGTCGCTTCCAGCTTTGAGTGGGTGTACCTGCCTACTCGGTTACCTAAGGTATTGGTACCTAAAGCCAACTAGTGTCCTCTGGTTAGGGGTCCAAAGTCTGAGAGCACGCCAATTGAGAGAGTGTGGGGAGACTTCGTGCGAAGAGGTGTCCCGAAAGTCAATCCACGACCTAAGGTGCCGACGAGGAAGGAACGTGCATCCAGGCACATCCTTCCTTTTGGGTCTCCTTGGGTTAGGGAACCATCATGAGAGCAGGTACTTATAAAAGATAGTTCAATGTACACCACACCGGGTTAGGTAGCCAAAATCAAGTGAGATGAAATTTTCAGGTCGGGTGGTAAACTTGTGAGGCAGGCACAGGCATGTACTGATACGTATTCCCTACTAATGGGAGGCACGGAAGAGGCAGGCGAGGCAGGCACCAACAAGCTGACACGACGGTCCAGTAAAATCATCGGAGAACCCCAAAAAGAAGATGCTAGGCAGTCCCGTCGGTGGTTTGTTGTTATGATGGTGGTGGGCGGTGCCTGCTGTTTTATTTTTGTCAGCTAAGGCATTCCCGATACGTAGGCATGTGTGTGTGTGTGTGTGTGTGTGTATCCCGGTATCCCGGCCGCCACTCTTCAGTCTTCACTACCTACCTACCTACCTAGTAGGTAGTGTACACTATGGACACCCGACTACTACCTGCACTACCTAATAGAGTGAGTACACGCCTTCCATCTCACCGTGGCCAGTCCCTCAAAAGTCATCCACGCCCGAATCCCCGTCCCACGACCTACGGCCCACGTCCACGTCCCACGTCCCACGTCCCACGTCTGCGTCCCACCCGACAGGCCCACGATCAAATATCCATTAAGGTATCCGTACCTATCCATTTTCCACCCGCTGGATCCCTATCCACCCTCACACTCGCCCTCGCCCTCACCCTCATAACTCACTCGGCCAGCAACTCGCGCAACACGCCCTCAACCTACTACCCGCCTCCCGCCGTCCTCGTTCCGAATTCTTCCCGGCCACACTGTCGCTTTTCAACCACTCTTCCCTCTTCGCAAACCGTCTTTCTTTGCCTCCCGCTTCAAGAGGAATCCGTGCACCAATACAACAAAGGCGAGACCAAACAAGCGAGACCGTTCTACCCTTTCAAAAAAGCACCCTTCTTCGGACGACCTAGCGACGCCAGCGACCCCTAGTGTAGCTCCCTCCCGAACCCCCTCCCCTCTTCACACGACCTGGCGCACGAACGCTCCGACGACCGCAGGGAAAGGGGACCTCCCAAATACATTTACTACGCGTCCTTCCTGACGGCTGAGAATCTTCACATTATTCACAATCAACTATCCAACATCGACTTGACCTTGTCGTCGCAACTCGGATTTCCCACCTCGGCACTCGGTACGACTTCAAAATGAAGGGACGTCCTGTCGACCAGCTCGTTTACGAGCAAATGTTCCCCAAATCTCGTGCCAGCGACCCCCAGAACTTCCACGCTCTGTTGCAGCGCAGCCTCATTCTGGAGGTCCGGCAAGAAGTTCACTCATTTTACGGCCACCTCGACACTCAAGAGGCCAAGTACCCGGGCTTGGACTACTGCAACCCCATCCACCGCATCCGTCTCAGCCGCTGGACGTGGCATCGTCGACTCTTCCGCGCTTTCGACAACCTCCGTCTGACCCCTAACGAGATTGCCGCCTTGACAAAGTGGGAGGGTACAAAATGGGCCAAGGAACGCTACGAGAAAGAACAGGGTATCATTATTCGAGATACTGCTGGCGACGGCTTTCCTGACTGGGTCGAGCCTGAAGATCGCCCTGCTCCGCCCGTTCGCAACGCCAGGTCACACTCGGTAGAAACGGACGACGCAACCGCCTCCGGCGACGAGGATATGGACGGCGACGAGAGCGACGGCGAGCTCCGCAGTGTTGGCGTCGAACTGAACCAGAGACTAAGAGAGGGAGCCGCACGACGAGAGGCTGGAGATGCATCTACCGCCTTGAACGAGGAGTGGGAGCAGTGGCTTAAGAACGTCATAGAGAGCGGCGAGCTGCCCTACCTCAATCATCTAGTTCAAGGGCCGGTTCATGACATGCCTGCGCCGGAACCGAGCGAAATGCTGAATGCTGTTCGAGCCGCCGGTCCAAGCGAAATGCTGAACGCTGCACGAGCCGGTCAGTGGCAGGAGATCCCTGATTTCCTCCACGAAATCATCCGTCGCACCTTGGAGGCCCAAAACTCCACCGGCGACGAGGACGCCTCGGCATCACTTCGACAGTCGGCCACCATCAGCCCCTCGTCTCGAGAACGAAGAGGCACCGACGAGCATAACATTGGTGGCCCACTCGCAACGTGGCGACGCACTCATTCTGGCTTACGGCTCCCCGTCGGTGAGAGCGCTGCCGCCTCAACTTTGCCTAGGACAGCACAGGCTCCGGGCGCATAGAGTGCCCCGGACCTACAACCCCTTCATCGCGACACGCCTTTCAGCCTCGTTATGACCCCGCGCCAACTGCATGAGTGGACTCAATTCCAGATACTGGCCCAACAGCGCATCGAGCAAGAAGCGTATTTGCAACAAATGCTGGATACGTTCGCGCTGACCCAGGCAAGACGAGCGGGAGAGAGGCTGCAGAGATTCAACGGGTATCGTTACCCCTGTTTTTGAATACTCACACCTTAAGCCTTGGGTTCGAATAGATTCTGGCCATCGTCGGATCACCCAGTCGGACTAATTTTCCGACACTCGTCAATCAATATTGGAAGAAGGTAGTCGGATCACTTGCATTTATACTCTAGAGTTTCTTGGGTTTCCTGGGCACATGGAGATTTGCGACCAAAAGCGCGACATGCCCCTTTACTTCACTGTGTTATTCCCCAGGCGTTTGACGGTTTGTGTTGGGTTTCTCTCTTTGATTTTTTTTACCCTTTTATGGATCAAGCTCTCTGCCAGCGCGTATAAGGGATGATGAGAAAACGAGAAGCCTCTGCATTTCAGGGCCTATTACCCACAATGCTTTGTTGTATCCAGCGGAAAGACATTTGTGTCACAGAACAGCGAATCAGAAAATGAATCATTGAAACCATGCACAGCAGGCTCCTTCTTTGTGAGACCACCATCCGGTTTAATTCTTTCTCTTCTTGCTTTGGATCCAAAATTCAGGCCGTCCGATATCTGTGTCATAGATACCGGACGGCAAACATTGGGATGTTTGTAATGATACTAGTGCAAAACCCCTTGCCCACCGTCAACGCCAACTGATGCCATTCTGCAACACACGCCTCCAGCAGTCAGAAAGTTCGTCTCCATACCTCCATGTGATATCTTTTGTGAACAGAGGGAAAGCCAAGGCCGACCAACTCCAACTCCTGTACCCAATCCCAAGTCAACGCCCGTTTTCTCGTTTAATCTCATGAGGCGCCGACGCATCGTGCACCCTAGACGAACCCCGTCGCGAGCCTCTACCCCTACCCTTCTATGGTTCGAGATGAGACCACTCGGGGATGGCCTTGATTTGTTGCCACATGTACTTCTCCAGCTTGTTTGCGCTCTTTGCATACGGCGTTGACTCGTTATTGTACTTGCGGCAGTTGTCAAAGATGAGCTTGGCGTCCCGGATGAAGTCCTCGGGCGTCGCGTACTGGTCGGCCTCGAGCTTTGTCTCCATGGTGCTGAGGTCCATCGGCTCCTTGATGACCTCGTAGTAGTCGGCGACGTCGTCCTTGTTGACGGGGACGAGGAACGGCCAGGCTGACTGGTGATTCTGCAGGTCGTTGAGCAGGTGCAGCAGCTGGTTGTAATTGGGACCATGGCGGGGTTGGCGCGCGAGCTCGTCCATGTCCGGAGACCAGCCAGAGGCGCGAATCGCGTCGATGCTGAGGGGGTCGATGGGCTTCGCGCCGCTCTTCCACTCCTTGGGAGGGGCGTGGACGATGTGGGACTTGGAGTACGCGCGGATCTTGGCCTGGACACACTCCTTTTGTTTCAGCAGCATGCGGCCCATCTCCAGGTACCGGACTCGCGGCAGCATGGAGCACTGCATTATAGTACCGCCCTCGTAGTCCTTGATGTATCCCATCCAAACGCTCTTGTCAAGGGTAATCTCCTTAGTAAAGCCTTGCTTCTTGAAGTATCCGATGGCATAGTTGTCGGCGTACGTGAGGAAGTGCATCACGTCGCTCGTCGCCTTGACGTAGTCCTTGAGGTGGGACATGAGATGCGCGCCGTAGCCCTTGACCTGCTGGTCGGAAGATATGGCGCAGAAGACGATTTCTGCGAACTGGCGACCCTTGAAGGGACGATATGTGATGCCGCCGACGACCTCGAGCGGCTTCTTGACGATCGCGATTGACAAGTGGGTCCGGTCGTAGACGAGTCGCGCAATGTAGTCCTTGGGCATCTTCGGAAGCTGCTTTTGGAAAATGCACTTCAGGCCGGTAAGAATTATGAGGGATTCGCGCTCGTTGTCATTGTTGACGACGCGGAATTCGATCTCGCCGGTGCGTTCTTCGATGACGGCAGGCTGCGCGCGCGATT
Organism: Colletotrichum brevisporum; assembly: GCA_030770045.1. Classification (NCBI taxonomy): domain Eukaryota; kingdom Fungi; phylum Ascomycota; class Sordariomycetes; order Glomerellales; family Glomerellaceae; genus Colletotrichum; species Colletotrichum brevisporum. Next base: position 2,329,913 of record JAUGSI010000002.1, read on the forward strand.
GTCAGTTTCCCGGTCCAAGGCGTCCGCCGGGTTGGGGAGCACGTCGAGGTTCTTGGCGCAACTCTCGCGGTATCAGCTCAGAACGTACCTTCTCGGGGAACGGGATCGGTTTCATCGCCGGCTTCTTCTCTGGCCCTACGGAGTCGCTATGCTTGATTCTCTTAGTCGCGGTTGGCGAGGACGGATCGTCCTCGGCCTTGCGCTTCGCATCTGAAGCATCGCGTTAGGACGAAATTCGGTGTCGCAAAGTAGCAGAGGTTACGCGACTTACTTTCTTCCTTCATTTTGGCCTCAATGGCGAGCCTTTACAGGCCTGTTTCGCTGAACCGAGTTGCTTGACGTTGTCGTGATGCCTGGATGGTTGATGACATGCTGCGCTAGGCTTTGCTATTTCTCCGTAGCCGACACCCGCGAGGTGGGGCGACCTGCAGGGGAGAAAGGTTGGCGCTAAGCCTCTTTGGCTCAGGCCACAATTCATGGTGGGACCTGGAGCTTAGAACACGTTTGGGGAAGCTGCACCTTTCGTGATCTCCCGGCACGGCAACAGCACCCTCTGGACACCTTCAACAACCCACATTGTGTGCACCCAAAGATAACAGTCCGGCCGCTTTCGTCACCATCCAGACCACAACCCATCTCCGACTGAAACACCATATCCTCCTCTCCTCAACTAGCAGATGGACTCCTCGCTGCCTGAGGTCTGGCAAGCTGCTGCTAGCACGCCGTTTTTCCCTGCCGTTGCCAAGGACTCGCAGTTCTTTATTGCGTTCCTTCTTCTGGTCGTTGGCATCGCAGTCACAGGCGTCTTTGCTTTGAGTAAGCTTTCCCAATCGTTGTGGCTTAATGCTTCTGCTCTAACCTCTCATATAGACCGGTCGTTCATCAACATCCCTGCGCTGGGTGTACCTGCTTCGGTTGCCATTGCGTAGGTAGTCCCGCTCCCCTCTCTCCAGATATATGCTGACGAATAATCACCGCAGATTCGGAACGGTCTACATGTTTTGCGCGGTCGGAGTTTACGTCTAAGATACCCCAAGAGTTTTTCCAAGTCGGCGGCGGCCTTGTACTTTAGAAGCAACCAAGAAGACCTTCCACACCACCAGTTTCTGCGTATCAGGTGAATCTGCGGAACTACTTGTCGAAGAAATGTCTGGAGCGATTTCGCAGCCCGGGACGGCAGCGCCCCAGCCGCTCTTTCGCGCTGTGGCAAGCTCGACGAAGCCGCTGTCCCAGCTATTGAGGACCATCAACTTCAGCAATAAAGTACACGTTCAACTACAAGAGGATGGCATCAGATTCGCCGCCGATTACTCGAGGGTCATGCAAGGCAAGTTGCGTAATGGACGGCGATGGCAGACAGGATGATGACCGTCTTTCAGGCACCGCATTCCTCGACAAGAAGCTCTTCACCTCATATTCTCTAAACCTCGACGATGACGATCAAGATTCGCAGCCCAGCCTGCCTAATTTTCAAATCACACTTTCTCTTCTTCTCGAAACGCTCTCGATTTTCGGAACCATTGACCTCGCAACACGCGCCCTGAAGTCTGAACACGACTCGCATCGCAGCAACATTCACAATTACCGCCCAGACGCGTTTAGTAACCAAGCTTTGGGGATTGGGGGAACTTGCAGCCTCATCTATACCGAAGACGGCGGGGGCTTTAACGTTGTGATCGAGGAAGGGACCATCAAGACTAACGCGAGCCTGACCACCTATCTGCCGGAAATCCCAGAGGAGATTCCCTTCGATCGAGAGAATCTTTCTTTCAAGATTATTATGCAGGCGCGCTACTTGCTGGACGCGCTGGCTGAGCTGGCGCCCACCGGTCCTACCCGCCTGACAATCACAGCCTCCAAGAACACACCCTACCTTACCCTTTCCGGCAGCGGCGACCTGGGCTCTTCTAGCGTTAACTTCGCAAAGGGACGCGATTTGTTGGAGACCTTCTCGATCCAGGAAGACTGGACACAAACTTACAAGTTCGACATGATCAAGTACTCGAGCGAGGCGATGCGAATTGCGAGCAAGATTAGTTTCCGAGGCGATCGTCAGGGCGTCCTGAGCCTACAGTTCATGGTCGAGCAAGATAACGGGGGAGTCAGCTTCTTGGACTTTCGGTTCGTGCCTTTTGTTTCCCACGACGATGAGGATGATGATGGGGATTCGGTGGACGAAGACGACCGGGAGTGAGTCGAGGAGGTTCACATCGATGCAGATGGTGCCAAGGGCATTTCCGAAGGCATAGGGATGGATCGACTGGATTGGAAGTTCTCACGTTTCTCTGTAGATAGACTACCCGTATGCCATTGAAATCGACTAGGTACTTCTCCCCGGCGGTATGGTTCTCGCTTCCGTTTCCGTCAAGTCTGGCAGTGAACCGTGCTTCTCATTCCCGAGCTTGGAGCGATCGGTGTATTCGGCCAACCTTTCCTTGAAGAGCTTGGGTTTGCTGCCGGAGGACGCTTCCTCGGGAATGACAGCTCTGGCCGGTCGGCAGAGTGGCCCAGGCTCCTGTCAAGCGCGAGCTTGATTTCTCGTCCGATTCGTCGCCGCGGGAAGAATCTTTGCATGGGCTTGAGAATGACGTGTCTAGCAACTAGCCGGCGCCCATTCCAAAAGCAGCGTTCCAGCGGAGCGCAGATGCACCAAAGCCCCGAGGCGCGGACAGAGTCGGGGGCGTCTTTGGCAGGTCGGCAGCCACGGCGGGCCCTGAACAAGTCCACGACCCGGGCGATGAGGGGAAAGAGGGGGAATGCGAGAGGATTCCTGTTCGCAAACGGCATAGGCGTTGGCGAGGCGTTGAGCGGACCAGGGCGATGTCTCGGCCGTGGAGAGAATTCCGCCGGGAGATTGCGAGCGATCGGGCTGGAATCTTGGGGCGGCGTCTCTCAACGCCGCCGAGGCGATGGCTGTCTGCCTCCTCCAACTGGGCGGCAGATATATCTCTTGTCTGTTTGCGGAAGGATGCCTGGACTCTGGAGCTCCCCCTCCCGGCCTCTGCCAGTTGCGGACGTACCATCGCGAACCGGACCCCGACTAAGTGTTTCCTAGCCTTCTTTTTCGATTTTTCGATACTGAATTTTCTGTTTAGACTCTTCTTGCTTACCGGCCTGCTCACTCAGCCGCGATCTTTCTTTGACTCCATCTCTGTTGATGCCCATCGGCAACTCGACTGCACCAATTCAACTCGCTCTCGCGTGCTCTCTTTTGTCAAGCATCGCGACAAACGTTTCCCGCCTCTTTGGCTTATAAAGCCAAGGTCTCACCCGCCCTGTCAATCACTTCCATTCTCATCATCAGCATCAAACAGCTTCAAGAACAATCATCTCCACATCCAACTATCATCTATCACCAAGCTCCGAACAGCAAAAAGCTCACTCGACCTTCCTCTTCATAACCTTACCACACCACCTTCAAGATGAACACTCCCACTTCCTCCGGCATCGTCGACTACTCTTTCCCCATGTGGTCCAAGAAGCACGTCGGCAACTGGCTCGATGCCTTCAAGCCCCGCCGCGGTTCGCGGGGCTCCATCTCTTCCTCTTCTTCCGGTTCCTCCTCGCCCCCGTCCTCGAGGAAAAGCAGCCGCAGCTCGTCTCTGGCGTCTCTCTTCTCGAGGGGCACCGCCGAGGAGCAGGAGCGCCTCATGCCTGAGGAGCCAATCAAGAGGACGCCTTACGTCCCGAAGTACGCCGCCAAGTCTTTCATGAGGACGACAACGACCCACGAGATCCGTATCAACAGCGAGATCTTGTGAAGAACCAACGAAACGACAACAATCAGTACACACAAACACACAACCTAATAGTACCCACAACCAACAACACGATACCCGGAGAGGTGACTGCCTCCCCACCGTCATGAAGACGAATTCTCTTTCACCCAACTACGACACTTATTTCCTTGGTCGAAACAACACAAAAACAAAAACATCAATTCAAAAACATGGCCGAAAAGCTCCCGTTTCTATCGGCGCGTTCACATGCGGACATCATCGCGGCGCTTAGCGCTTCGTCGCTTGACGAGAGCAGGGGATGTTTTTGGGGGAAGTCCAGACTTCGGACAACAGGAACGAGGACGATCATTTCTATCATTACCAACCGGAAAAGGCTAAATGAGCCATTCAGGATTGGAACTTTGGCGAGGAAGATAATTGGACTTAATAGCGGCACTAGGCGTCAGCAGCTCGCCCAAGCCATTTGTATAACAATTCGATACCATTATTCATCAAACGCGCGCTGCTCACAAACGTCACTGCCTTCCTTCCTGTGCTTGCTGACAAGAACACAGAGTGCTCCAACAACATGCAGTCCGCTGCATTGGCGGCGTACAAAACTCCGCCAGGACAACCAGATCAACAGCGCAAAATTACCAACAGTAAAATGCCCTGATGCATAGGGATGAGACGCATCTGTTGATATAACTTTTATCCTGATGCATGCCCTACACTTTGGGGTGTTCGTGGTTACAATTTATGTTAACGACCTACGGTGTGTCTATTTTTGGCTGAAAACAAAACTCGTGTGGATGCTTTACGAATGCCGTACCTAGTTTTCGACGCCGCTGATGCATAGCCCACTCGGCTCCTGAAAACGTACTGGAGTGAGGGGCTCCAGCTGAAAGCGACCTATCAGGCCCCGAAGACGTCCCGCGGGCCCCTGGAATGAGTGGCTCCATGTCATCTGAAAGCGACAGGGCCAATTGATCAGACCTGACAACCGGCGGGGACCTGGACAACAACCCAGCATTCAGCTTCTCACCTTCGGGCGGACCATGGAGGGGTCCTTGGCGGAGACTACAAGTAAGGTAAGCTACCTTTCCGGGACCTCAGCTGCTTACCTTACCTGTCCTCTCCGCCAATTGTTTTTCCCCATTGCCTCTGCCGTTCATCTTCACTCTTGTCTACCAGTCTAATCGTCACACTCTGTCTACATTTTGAACATCACCAGTCCAATTGAGAGCCTCCCCGAGATACCCACGAAACCACACCGCCCAGCATGGAGGCCATCAAGTCTGCCCTCAACATTGGCTCCAGCAAGCCCACCGCCACCGAGCCCTCGGCCGAGCAACTCTCTCAGCTGAAGGAGAAGTACACCAAGGCTGGCCAGGAGCAGGTTTTCACCTTCTACGACGAGCTGCCGACCTCTGAAAAGGCCGCTCTTTTCCAGCAGCTGTCTGGCTTCGACCCCGAGCACATCAACAAGATCACCGATCGCGCCCTGAACCCCCCCAAGACCGAAGATGCCTCCACCCAGTCCGGCCTCGAGCCTCTCCCCGAGTCCGCCACCGCTAGCATCCTCGACTCGAAGCCCGAAGACATCGAGAAGTGGTACCAGTCGGGTCTTGACCTGATCAGCCAGAACAAGGTTGCCGTCGTGCTCATGGCCGGCGGCCAGGGCACCAGGCTGGGTAGCTCTGCGCCCAAGGGCTGCTACGACATCGGTCTGCCCAGCCAAAAGTCCCTCTTCCAGATCCAGGCCGAGCGTATTCGCAAGGTCCAGGAGCTGGCGGCGAAGAAGGCTGGCACCGGCAAGGCCGTCGTCCCGTGGTACGTCATGACGTCCGGCCCCACTCGCGGCCCCACGGAGAAATACTTCCAGGAGAACAACTACTTTGGCTTGGACAAGGCCAACGTCTTGATCTTCGAGCAGGGCGTCTTGCCTTGCATCTCCAACGATGGAAAGATCCTGCTCGAGTCCAAGGGCAAGGTGGCCGTTGCCCCTGACGGCAACGGTGGCATCTACCAGGCCCTGGTCGTGTCTGACGTGATGGGCGACATGCGCAAGAGGGGCATCGAGCACATCCACGCCTACTGCGTCGACAACTGCCTGGTCAAGGTCGCGGATCCCGTCTTCATCGGCTTCTCCGCCTCCAAGGATGTCGACATCACCACCAAGGTTGTTCGCAAGCGCAACGCTACCGAGTCCGTCGGCCTCATCCTGCTCAAGAACGGCAAGCCTGACGTCGTCGAGTACTCGGAGATCGACCAGGAGACGGCCGAGGCCCAGGACTCGAAGCAGCCCGGCGTCCTCAAGTTCCGCGCCGCCAACATCGTCAACCACTACTACTCGTTCCGCTTCCTCGAGAGCATCCCCCAGTGGGCGCACAAGCTGCCGCACCACATCGCCCGCAAGAAGATCCCCTATGCCGATCTCAAGTCGGGCGAGACCGTCAAGCCCGAGAAGCCCAACGGTATCAAGCTCGAGCAGTTCGTCTTCGACGTGTTCCCCATGCTGGAGCTCAGCAAGTTTGCCTCCATGGAGGTCAAGCGCGAGGACGAGTTCTCGCCGCTCAAGAACGCCCGCGGCACGGGCGAGGACGACCCCGACACCAGCAAGCGCGACATCATGCTGCAGGGCAAGCGCTGGTTGGAGGCTGCCGGAGCCGTCGTCACTGGCCAGAGTGCTGAGGACGGCGTCGAGGTGTCTCCTCTGTTCAGCTACGTAAGTTAGCAGGTCATTTTAATCGATTTACATGGTGTCGCTAACGATGTTGCAGGGCGGTGAAGGCTTGGAGAAGCTCAAGGGCAAGGAGGTCAAGGCTCCCGCTGTCTTGGAGATGGAGTAAATGTACGAGTTAATGATACGGAACATCGGGCGTTTGATACAGGGCCGAACAGTTGGGGAAATGCCATCCAGGTCGATGGACTGCCTAGTTGTTGGATATCTACCTAGGTCACCAACGCCTCAATAATCGAGAGCGAGCATAAAAGTATTGATTGGATTTCAACTTGGTCTTGTGCAGATGGCATAGTCCAGGACGGTATTCTGGATGCTGCAGGCTGGGCATCTGCAGGACGGAGCATTTCGTCCTTCGTATGAGCCGTTGCAAGCTTTCACAGGCCGTGGCGGGCAAGTTTTGGACCTGCCTTTTAAACAGTGAAGCTTCGCAGACACCTGCAAAGTTCGATCACGGTCGATGTCACCCTCATTGACGCTCAAAACGACTGCGCCTTCGTCAAATCATGGACTCTCAGTATGCTGTTCCTAAGTGCTGTTGATATATTTGTTTGGCACCGTTAAACTTGACCTACTATCGATCGACAGCTCTCTAAGCTTGGGTCCCAGAGCTCTTTAGCATGGCATAGGCAACTCACCGTAAAGTTTTAGTGGGTGACTAACTAGGTAGGTACCTGGGTGCCAAAGAATTCGTCGCCAAGGCAGTCAGCTCTATCCGTAACACACCACCTAAAGTCAATGGAACCTTCAAGCAGCACCTACAGACTACCTAAGCCACAGCCTAGCCATGTGCTGGACGATAACCCTCAATTGGATGGAACCCAACCCAACCAGCAGCAGAGCTCAAAAAGATGCCATTTACCAAGGCCAACACGAGCAAAGTCTGACCGACCCATTGCTTCTTCACCAGCAGATCCAGCCAACGGAACATAGCAACAGGCCATCGTCAACGTCATTGGGCATATGAATACCGAGATCCGTCTCAATGCACTCTGTGGGCAATTTCCTTTACGGCCGACGGGGAAGCATATCGTACCGCCGCGCCTGCCACCGCCATTCTCGCCGCACCTCGCCGGCCAAACCGACGAATGACTCCGTCCGGATATCCATAGCCTCGTGGGGTGTGGTTGTTTAAGTAGGTACTTACCTTCCGGAGTACGGATACGGATCCATGGATACCTTTTGAAACAGCCCCCCCGCTCTTCTCTCGAGTCCATGTCTTGGACTCTTACCACATCCCAGGTCGCGTCAACGGCAAGGTGCAGGAGAATGCGGCCGCAGTTCACCAGTCTCTTCTCCCCGGCGCGCCTTTGCCAGTCGACTCTCGCTTCCTACCCCTCTTTTTGTACTAGAGGCTCTGCAACTGTCTGCGGGCCTGGCTGGCGAGTCAATTTGATTGACACTAGCACTTTCGTGGTTGTCTTTCTGCTTGTTCCTGTTAAAGAGGGCATCACAGACAGGCGGTGGTGGCCTTGGCCGAACCCCTGTAGCTTGCCAACCCAGAGCGAACGTACGTTACCTGCATGGTGATCCAGGAACAATCAATCGCCCATGAGCATACAGACAGACAGGCAGACACACAGGCTGCAGCAAGTGAGTTGCTACTGCTGTCAACCGCCGGCTAGGCAAGTACTGACATCCTAGGGAGGAGGATCATTCATGTCATTCAAGATCAAAAGTCGTCGTCAAAAGCTGCCCGACTCGGAGGTGACAGTGACTGATAGATGGCAGCATCCAAAGACAACCGAGTCAAGGGCGCGGCCCGGCTCCATGGCTCCCTTAGCCTGTCAACGTTTCGGCCTGCTTGCTTTGACGAGGATGCCGTGTTCTCTGGGCGCAAGCTGCTCACGTCGGAGCGTCCTCCTCAACTCTTTCTCCCCCTCGCGAGTCCTCGACGCCGGGCTGGCGAGTCCATGCCAGGGAGACGGGCCGGATAGTATCCCACTGGTCGCCCGTCTGCTGCACGTCGCCGCCTGCGTCGTCGTACGGGCGAGGAGTTCCATCGAGTCGCATCTCTCTGTTGACCACGCAGCTGACCGATGGTTTCTCCTTCAGTACGACGATGACCGCCTCCAATGACGAGGGCGGAGCTCATCCTGGCACGCATCCGTCACTTGCGTCGGCCGCGATGTGCCATATTGCTCGACAGATGCTATTAGTACACTACGTGCGGCAACGCGGCGCCTAGCAAACGCAACGCAACGCAACCTCCATAAGGCTGACTGCACGATGCTCTGGGGCCGGGGGCAGAACCATGGTAGACGGTAATCGACGAGGGTTCCAAAGTTAACAACAGTCCAATATGGGATTCATCTGTCCGCAACAACCACACCCCCGTGCTGGAAAGGCCGGCGATGAACGCATGCGATGTTACCCTCTCCCCTGGCTGGCCGCCCTCCACCACCCCAAATCCCCCCGACGACTGTCTCCCGCCCCCCCTCCGAAAGTTCTAGGGGGAGAAAAAGAACACGGCACAATGGGCCAGTAATAGCATTCTGTCGGCGGATGCAGCCAATGGGGGCTACAAAAATAACGAAAAGCCGGGAATCGACCACATCAACCCCCGGCCGATGGGCGCAACACGAACCCTACCCTACAGCCTCCGCCCTCACGCAGTTTGCCTGCACGACTGAACAGGGATCACGTTGGTTGCTTGCACCGCCGCAACTCGCACGGCACGACCCAGACACACTCGCACACACGATCACTCTCACCACCGAACCACACCACCCTCCGGTCTGCCGTGGATGACCGGATCTGCTCTACCCATCTCGTCCTGACTAACCCACCCCAACTTCACCCCATGCACAGTGTACCCGTACGGTCAGGACCACCATCAGCTGGTCCAAGATGGCCCCGACCTGCTTGCTTTTATTTGTCCTACCTGCAGATCGAGAGCAACATACATACTGCCAGCCCTCGGCCCAGGATGGCATCTATCCCTCTCTCCCTCCCTCTCTCCCGCTCTCTTTGTTATCCTCTGGTCTTGTTTGTGGTTCGCCTTATTAGTCACGTCACTCGTTAAAGGCCTTCCACCCCGAGAGGCCCGTCACCCTTCGTGTTCTCATATATGTCATGTACCAGTCGTGTCAACCCATACCGTCCTTGACCTGCTGCATGATCTTCTTTGTACGCCCAAGACCCCGTCAGAATGTCTCGGTCAAGCTTCAGCATCCGGAGGCTCATCTCTCCCCGGCGCTCTCAGACCGTCGATGAGCGTCGTCACTCGGGCGACTCGACTATCGGCGAGGACCTCTCCATTTTCAAGTCACGACGCAAGCAGCAAAAGTCAAAGTCCTGGGCACCCTCGAGGCATGCTTCCAACCCCAAGGCAAGGAGGCCTTCCAGGGAGGAGTTCCTCGTACGAAGAACACAAAGCATCAAGAGGATGTCGAGTGAAGTCATGCCCTTGCCTGAGGAGTCACCGCACTCGTCCTCGAGCTCTTTGTGCAGCGGCGAAGGTCATACAGATACAGCCTCGGTGAACAGCAATGACGAATCTCTTTGTTCGTCTCGGGTCTCTCGACCCTCGGCACCCAAGCGTCTTGCAGACCGTAGACATCTCTGCCTCGCTCCTCTGCAAACAAAACAGGACGACATACCCCGGAATGCCTCTCCTGAAGCTATCCTCAAAGCTCTCGAGGCTGGCGATGCAGACCTTTCCGATCACCCGGCGTTCAGAGACACATCGACTCCCCCAGCAACCCCGGAAGATGAAACCATGGATGGATGGTCGTTGAACGTGCAACAGCTCATCCGAGAAACCGACGCAGCTTTCAAGGCCGTAGGAACGGCTATCGAGGACGCAAAGAGCGCCGTCTCATCTTTTCCAATGTCCTCAGAGACCAGTCGCACACGTGCCTCGACGCTGTCCAGCCTGCCTAGGCTGGACTCGCCCCTCCCGTGGGTGAAGGAGTCTAGTTCTGCCAACTGCACCCCGCCGCTGCCTCCACCTACTCGTACTCTCTCGGGATCTTCGTCTTCGAGGCCAAGGAGGAAGAAGTCGAAGAAGGCTAAGAGGAGCAAGTCGAGATCCAAGAAGGGCGCCCGCTGGCAGCTGGGAGAGGATGTCGCCGACATTCTCAGCGGTCAATTCTTCCGCAAGATGGAAGTGAATGAGCTACTCAGCCCGGATCATCTCCAGGCATTGAGGGCTGGCCGCGAGGCTCAGGCCCGAATGTCGAGCGACACCATGAGAACAGTCGACACTGACGGCAGCGAGACTCCCGTCGAGCCTTTCCATCTTCAGGATCTTCCCTCCAGGATTGGAGCGGCTGGGGTCAGCATCATGGAAGAGTCGAACATAAAGCGCAAGCCCACCATCAAGGAAACGTCGTCGCGGGGAAAGATGCTCCCTGCTGCTTTATCTGTCGAGGTTTCTGGCGCGACTGAGGTTGACGATGGGAACGTCCCCCCTCCTCCCGCCAAGAACCCGTTGAGGTTCGCCCCTCGGCCACAGGCACCACTGCTGCCTACCATTCCCGAAGTCGTCGTCACGACACCAGACACTCTGGCCTACACGAACTCGAACCAGAAACAATCAAGCCGCACATTTGCGCCAGTTGACGAAGATGACTTCATCTTCTTCCAATCAACCAACTATACAATAACCCAACCGTGCTTCCGGCACGGAGCCATTCGGTTTCCCAAGTCCGAAGTCGTCAAGGGAATGAAGTTCGATCCAGATGACACGTTGGACTGGACCGCATTCCAGATGGCTATCCTCGGCGGTGCGGGCGACCTCTTCTCAGACCCGTCGGACTTTTCCCAGCGATCGGAAGCTGAAGAGATCGCGGACCTCATCGACTGGTTTGAGGACTTTGGCTTCGATCACCACGGACAACTCGTACCGCCCTCAGGTGCTACCAGTCCCGCGAGCACCGCCTACTCCCCGAGCTCGTCCGTCTCCACCGATATTAACTTGCCTATTCCCGTTGAATACGAACACCCGAGCGGTTTCTGGAACGAGGGTCACCTCAACACGTCCAAGTTCCTGACCGCAGGGTGTGGTATCCGGCGGTGGACGATGGAGGGACACCCCAAAAGATACAACCGCGAAAGCATTGAAAGCTTACCACCAAGCCCAATGATGGATCTCGTGATGATGAGGGACTCTGATGGGGAGCCGGAGGTTGTGCCCATGGGGTATAACCTAGGTCACGATCTTGGGGATTTCCTTAGATGGGAGGCGGAGAATGTTTACGCAACAGGAGTCTACTGAGAATGACAACATACGATGATGCGACGGGATTACATGGGAATGAACGATAGATCGCAGATAGCACAAGCAAAACAAGTCCTAGTAATATGGATTATCTCTTACAATACTCGGCTCATTCTTGGTGACTGTCAAGCCACTTCACTCTAATCAATGGATCGTGCGTAGTCTTCCTCTATTTGGCCAAGCCACTTCCAATACGTCACTTCAGTCGAAACTTCGAAGACAACGAGTTGAATAAGCTGGTTACAGACATCACAAGTCCCAAATGCTTGTCATCATGGACCGATCAAGGTCTTACCAAAGTTCCCATTTCCAACGTACAGTGCACATACGAAACGAAGAGCACTGTATCTCCAACGGCCCCCATTGGGGCGAACACACCGGGGCCCTCAGCACCTCGTCACCGGCCGGCGGCCGGCGGCCGCTGCACCCTGCGCCCCCCGAGCCCCACCGTACGGATCGCCCCGGCAAGACCCGCCCGAAGTGTGTGTGCAGTGTGGGGGTTTGGTGGCAGGTGCCCATGTTTTTCTACCTTGCCGAAACCAACACAACAACAACCACTACCACCGGGCTCCGCCACCAGCTGCTACCACCTCACTAACTAACCTGGTTGCTGCATCTCACGGCCTCGCCCTCGCCCAGCGCTGCAGGACACACATACCCAAACTGCGAACACCCTCGCCTCAGTCCTTCTCGCCCGCTCGTTTGGGGCCGCATCTTCCTTATTCAGATCTTGCATCCAGCCCGCCCGCCCGTGCCGCTTCTTCACAGCGACCCGCGGCGACCTCGAAAAGGAAAACCAAGATATTCTGCATCGGGGAGGCTTGCACGCTGAGCTCATCAACCCGCCCACGCAGCACGGCGCAGCGGATATCCTCGTCGACTGGGCCAGACTCGCCCGAGGCACAGCAATCGCCGAGTACCCGTTTTACCCTCTCTCTCTCTCTCTCTCTCATCGCCTCCCCCACCCAGCGGCACAGATAGGCTGCCGCATAGTAGAACTCGCGGGCTGTCTTGTTCTCTCTTCGGGTTCCATCGTTAAGCGCGCTCGCTGGATTCGGAGCGGACTCGCTTCAACCGACTGCTGTGCCTACCTAAGCAACCCGCGCCAAATTATTCAGCCCACCTCACTACGACCCCCAAAAAGTCTTTTGTCGCCGTCATCTACCCAACCCCCTTGCAATGCTTCGCCGCCCCGCTACTACCCTCGCCATAACGGCCGAGGACATCGCCGCCTACGAGGACCGCCGCACGCGCGAGACCATGCTCCGCGAGCGGCAGGTGCTGATGCAGGCCCAGCAGCAGCAGCAAGATCAGCAGCAGCAGCAGCAGCGCATCCTGCAGCAACAGCTCGCGCCGCAGGGCCTCTCCTCCTCGCCGCAGCGGGGCCACACGCCGGCCGAGATCCAGCAGCTCCAGCAGATGCAGCAGGCGGCGCGGTTCCAGCAGCAGATGCTGCAGCAGCAAGACGCGGACATGACGGCGGAGGACCTGCAGGAGTACGACGAGGAGCAGCAGGAGGAGCTTCTGCGGAGGCAGCAGGAGATGATGAGGGCGCAGAGGGGCCTGCAGAGGGCCGGCCTGCAGACGACGCCGACGCCCGGGGACGGGGGTCGCGGAGGGCGCAGTCGAGAGGACAGGATTGGCGTTGGTCGGCGGGGGCGGTGAGGACTCCGGGGATGGTGAAGGCTCCGACGTAGGAACTGCTCCCTCCTTGGATGGTCGCTCGGGTCCGCGTTGGTTGGCTTTTTGGGTGTTGGTGTTGGATTACGTTGTGCTGGGGCTTAGCGGTTTCTTGTTGTTGGATCACGGAAAAGCGGACACAGAGGTGGATATTTGGGCCCAGGGAGATAGATATCATGGATCTGGTCAGGTCGTCAAATCATGTTGTTCATTCGTGATGCAGTATCCTGTGAGGTTGTCCCAACGCGCCTGCTGTTCCCAGGAGCCCTTTCAAGTCATGCCTAGTTCGCCTAAAGTCGGTTCTCGAGTCATCTAGAGAATATTCACAAAGAATGTACGGCCGGCTAGGGGTTTTTGGACAGTGTGAGAATAAGAGAGAGAAAAGAAGAAGGAAGACAAAACATGCTCACAGTTTCATGGCAGAGGAAAGGTAAACAAGATACCAAGATTCGCACGCTTCATGATAAACCCCAAACCTGACGACCCTCAATCAGCAAACAAAACAAAACCTGGTCTTTTCCTCGGAGCCCAACAAAGAAAAGATATCAAGTCCAGCCGAGTAACCCAACAACACCCCGAAGACGGGACCTCCAGAGACCCCGTCTAAAATGCATTCATGTTGGCCGTGTCATGACGCGTAAGAAGAGAAATTTGATACAAGAAGTGAATGTAACATGACATCGCTGTCGGAAAGAAAAGTATTTTTCACGAATAGAACACCGCTGTAGAAACGCCAGTTCAACATAAAAGATGTTGGGAGAGATGTGAGATGGATCACGAGGTTCTCACATCAGCGTTGGTAGGCTGCTCAGGCCAAGACTTCCAGGGGGCGACTGTGCGGCTCCCTTACGGTCTCGTTCGATTTCCTTGGAGGGAGACGACGTCTCTTGCATCTAGATACCATGGTGAGTATACAAATAGGGGTTAATCTGTTGAGAATTACCAGGGGGCACTCACGTTAAGGAAGACGTTGGCCTGCTTGATCCCAGCGATATCCGCCAGATACCGGAGGCGGCCCCTCAAGAACCGCTTCTGCCGCGGCGACGCGAAGTCGCTGTTATAGGCTGTCACCAAAGGCCAGAGAATCATCAGTCCAGCGGCTCCCTTGAGCGGATCGTCGGGCTTCGTGTTGCCACAGGGAAACTGCGCCACCACGACGCCGTAGCCGTTCCATTTGCAGAAGTATGGCGTCGAGGCGATTGTGTCCTCGATGCGCAGAATCGCCGAGCGCTTCAGCTCTTCGTATCCTTCACCAATGCGGTAATCGTCGGGCGAGACGAGCCAAGCCATGCATCGAAGGATGGTGGTCGTCAGCATGAGATGGCAACACCAGGTGGCCACGTGAAGAACGGCAAGAGGGAGGTTGAAGAAGCCGTATACGGGACCTGTGAAAGTCGGGGCTGTTTGCAGCTCCTCGTCGGAGCGCTCAGATACCCATTCGATTGTGTCGACCTTCCACTGCGGACTGGGGTCGTTGTTGAGCTTGCGAAACTTGGCCTCAAGAGCCTGCGCGCGCTTGAGAGCGTCCAGGACCTTTTGAATCGTCTCCGGCTTGCGATCTCCCGAACTCAGGAGCCGGTCGACGTCCTGTCTGATTTGACTGCTTTGGATGTCCATTCCAGCGATGGCGTGTTGCATGCGACCACGGCACTCGTGATGTAGAAGCCAAGTGAACTCGGCAACCTCTTTGGAGTTTGGCAAGCAGTGGATGGAAAGACACTGATTCCGTGTGATTGCAAACATTTCCTCACCCTCGGGGGTCTCGAGACCTTGCTGGCCCCGTAGTTTAACGATGATAGCCGCGCCTTTCATGTGGTTCGTGTACTCTGCGATAGAATCCCGGGACGACGTCAATATCTGTCGCGCTGTTAGTGTTTTACGTCATATGCGTGCGGTCTACGTCCCGGACTACTTGCCTCGTAAAATGCTAGTAAAAGCACTGCTCCGAGTGTCTGGTCATCCTTCACTTCCTTCGGGTCCATGATGGCTTTGTTGACGGCTCGGACAGCTCTGAGATAATGGTTTTGCGCGTGGAACAGAGCAGGGCTAGCATTGACGCTTCGTCGGCTTGCCAATGCAGCCAGCGAAACAGCCTTGTAGGCCTGCGAGAGACACTTGGAAACATTTGGCCTGCTCAAGAATCGGGGCAGAAAACGGTAGTAGCCTCTTGCAGTGGGCGTGAAGGGTACGATGATGAACTCTGAGAGAAAATAGCAAGAGGCCTGTTCGTCAAGTGAGTTGAACATGGACGCCGGGATATCTTCGTCCTCTGTCGCGTCATCATCGCTCCGGAAGGGAAAGGCTTTCGGGTTCGAATAGTCGAAGGTCTTGTACTTCGGGCCGGCAACTGACGTCAAGCATTGCTTGTTACAGACGGGAGACAGGCCCTTCTCGTCATCTTCGGAGCTATCCTCCCCTCTCGATTTCTTGAATCTCTTGATTGTCGCTTCGGTCTCGTCGCGGATGTTGGCCTCGAAAGGATCGCGATAGCCTGGACATTGGCGCCTGGATTTCTTACATCTCATGCAAAACGGCTTGGCCTCGTCGCATTTGATCCTTCTGGCCCTGCATAGCTTGCAGCCGCCGGATGGCTTTCCCGTGTTGACCATGATTGTAGTGCTGTGATTCTGGGTGGTCGGTCAAGGTGGCGGTACGCGTAAGAACAGCCCCTCGGAGGAGACATGGAAGGGGCCGAGCTCCTTTTCACAAGTTTCGGTTCCGAAATGTCAGATGCCCAGGTTCCGAGGTCAACCTTTCGCCCTAGGTAAAGACTCGCGGGCCGGAAGGCAGAGAGTGAGAACACGGCTGTGTCATATCGATGAACTGCAAGTAACATTGGGGGAAGTCGGCACCTAGGGCTGGTTCCTACAAGCTCAATGCCTGGTAAGCTGGAAAGCAGCGGAAGAGCTGGATCACCGATGGGACGCGCTGCGAAACTCTGGAAGATCAGTCCAACGCGTTGGCGAATAACAGAGCCCTATAGGATCAAACATGATCGCGCCGTTGGTAAAGGGCAATCTTGGATGGTCTGGGCACTGCAATGCAGGCTGCATACCTGGTTGTCTGGTCTTCCCGAAGGTTTGTTTCATGCGCCGCTAAGCCTTGACGACCGCAGACGGCATTGGTCAGGGGTGATCCCATCGGCTCGTGCGCAGATTGTTTGAGACGGCAAACAAGTAAAATACCGGAAGAAGTTTTGGCTACGATCCTGGTGCCGATCGTTGAGGGAAGAACCCGGCTGCTCGGGAAGCCGGTCGATAGATGGCATCTCAGACAGGTGTCAACCGGCAAGTTTGAACGTACGTTCCTCTCGTTCTGGTGTCCTCGCAGACTTTCAGGTGGACACAAGGGTTGCGTGAATGTCCTAGGCCTTGGTCCAAACATTCAAACACGAGCGGTTCACTTTGAATGCGTCGCCGCAGCCTGACCGCAGGCGGCAGCCGTTGGGGCTGACCCAGACAGCCTGGCCACGGACGACGGCAGTCCCGCATGATGGCTCTTCTCGGTTCCGATTCCGGCTCCGCCATGGGGGGATCGTGGAAGAGGTATATCTCCAGCATGGAACATGACGGCAAGCCAATTTTCCGTGGGCTGAGCGTACGGGTAGGTGATCTCTCGCGAAGAGCGAAGCGCGAAGCAGGCCGTAGGTGAACTACCTCGATCAAGTGACTCGCCGGGAGTTGGCTCTTTTCGACTCCCACGAACAAGTCGAACAGCGGTGTCAAGGCGAATTATGGATGTGATGTCGACGGTTCCGGCGGTCTGGTAGTCGAATGCTTGCCCACCCACATGCGACACTTGACGTGGTGGAGTTGCCCCGTTCACTCGTCATCGTGGTTGCTGGAGTCGTTTCATTCCATCAACTCCATTCTCAAACAGGAAATCAGGTCGCGGGGCAGTGCCTTGCAGACAACTCACACCACCATTATCACTCGGCCGATTGAACGCTCAGCGAAACCACGGCCGAGGAGTGATAGAGTAGAGAGCTCGGTCGGTCGTACATTCTTGAAGCTTTATCAGGTCTGCAAAACGCCGCGGAGACATCCGAGAGTAGGGGAATCGATGTCGCGTTCAATCTATTACGTGTCGGAAGAATTTTACCACTCGTCGAGCTAGATGTCCTCCTGTTCTTCTTGTTTTCAGTCAAATCCGGAAGGAACCGACGTCCGCCCTGGACCGTGCTTACCTCGATCCCGCACTAGCCAAGAACGAGTTCAAGTGGGTCGCATACAGTCCGTTGCATCAGCGGCTTCCAAAACCCAAAGTAGGGCACTACTTACTACACAGAAAATTCGCGTTTTTACACAACACCACATAAAACACCATAAATTTCATTACTAACGGGGTAATTAGCCCTATATAAAGGCCTTTAAGCTATTAAATTATACGTTTCTTTTCCTTAGTATATATAGAGTTTATATTTATTATACTAGTATAGTGTTATTATTCTTAAAGGGGTAGTAATAAATTCTAACTTAACTGTTTTACTTTAGGATTAATACCTTACTTTAATACCTTAAATATCCTTATTTACTATTTATTATCTCTATTATTTATTACTATAAAACAATTTCTATAGCTCTCTAAAAGTACTAAGTATTAATTAATTTAATTAATAATCTATTACTAGCTCCTTTAGCTACTTATACCTATACTTATAAGTAACACAAAAATACTCTTAATAAAAAGCTTTAAGTTATATTTTAAAAACTAATAAATAAGTAAATTATAATTATATAAATACTAGTAGTAAAGTAATAAGTAGTTAAACTAAAGAATACTCTAATTAATCCTAAGCTATTACTAGTAAAACCTAGTAAATAGTAGGTATTAGTAGTTAAACTAAAAAAGTAACTAGCTATAAAAAAACAAATAACTATATTTATACTACTAAAAAAACTATTAAATTTTACTAAAAATAATACTAAAGTTAACTTAAATAATAATAATAGTACTAAGAACTATTATATTAATAATAAGACCTTATTTAAAAAACAACTAAATACCTTAACTACCCCCTCTTAATAATAATAAAAGCCTCCCTCTTCTTAATAATAACAAGCCCCCTCTTTTAATAACTAATAAAACCCCCCCTTTAAGTAATAATAAGAATCTACCTCTAGATAAAGCAATACCTATACCCCACAGTACTTAAAAATTAACGTACCTTTTAATAATAACATTTTTACTAAAAATTAAAATCTATATATACTTATAAAAATCCCTATCTATATATTATTTAAACTAACCTTTAATAGTATACTCTCTCTATCTAAACTACTTTATATAATTAAATTATAAAAAATATAGTATAATAAAGTTAAATTCTTAGTACTTAAAAAGTAAAGAAATACTATTATTAATATTAAAAAGTAAATCTATAATTAACTTAAAGCTATATTTAAGGCTATAAAGTCACACATCACCTTTTAAGTTAATTAACAAAAAAAGAGTTTTAAACCTATCTACCTAATATATTAAAATAAATATAATACTATAACTAATAATACCTAACTATATCTACTATAGTACCTACTAGTTAACTAAATCCTTAAAGCTAGTAAATATAGTAAAACTATAATTAAAATAATATTCGTTTTTTAACTTAGTATCTCTACTATAACAAAGACCTAAACTAACTATAATACTATATTAATTACTTTATATACCCAAAACTATAGTAGTTAACTCTTTTATTAAACTAAATAAAAAAAGTATATTAATAATAAAATACTTACTACTATTAAATAAGTAAAAAAAAAACACAGGATATATTTAAAGACCTACTATATTATTAACTATACTCTAAACTAGTAGTTTATAAAAATACTACTAAAAATAAAAATTACTAGTATTCTTAGTATTAAATTACTTTTAATAAAAAATACTATAAATTAAAGCTTTTTAATATTAAAAAGTAGTAAAGGGCCCTACTTAAGAAAAAGACTAATATTATACTTAATAAACCACTACTTAGTATTATATTTATAATTAGTAAGTATAAAAGTACTATAGTTAATATAACTAGGAATAATTAAAATAAATAAATACTAAATTATAAAGGTATTTAAATAGCTATTTAAACTAATATTTTAACTCTTTTAACCCCTATAGCTACTCCTAGTTAACTAAATTAAACCTTAAATAATACTATTATAAACTTTTATAGTACACTACTAACTTTACTTCCTCTAACTTAATTATTACTATTAGTATATTAAGGTTAACTTTATTTTACTTTATATAAGTTTATAGCTTTAAATAAGCCCCTATATACTCCCTTACTATAATAATAAATCCCTATTTAATTATTGTTTCTAGTAATACTAAATTTACTAACTAAGTACTATAGTTAAATTAATAACTTTTTTATTTAATTTACTACTATACTAAATAAGTATCTAAATATTAATAACTATTTTTTAATAATACTTAAATAACTAAATAAATACTATAATAGTCTTTATTTAATTAAAAAGCTCCTTAACTACTAGTTTAATAAAAAAAAGTATTACTTTAAATATTATAAATATTATTAAATTAAATATTAAAACTTTTATTAATAATAGTATTTTTTACTTATATAGTAAAAAGATATTAATAGTATTTATAAAGCCTATAGGGATTATTAAGTTATTTAATTCTATAGTTTAAAATTAACTATATATATCTAATACTACTACTATAGTCCTTATAAAGTTTTTTATTAAAAAAGAAACTAAAATAAATTATAAATTATAAAAAGTATTAGTTAAGGCTAAAAGGGGGTACTAAAGTAAGTAAAACGCTATATTACTAGATTAATTACTAACTAAGTTAGTACTTTAATAGTTTTTTATAAAGTCTTTCTTTCTCCTTTTAAACCTCCTATTTAAAATCTCTTCTTTTATTTAACTACTACTACTAAATTTAAATTAATTTAATACTTATTTACTTAATAAAATTTAAATATTACCTTAAATAATCATTAACAAACTCCTACTATAATCTAATAAATTATAGTTAAAACTAATTAATATATTAAATAATAAAACATCCCTAAGTTATTTTACTAATTTATTATTTAATAAAGATAATATAAAATTAAACTATAAAAAAATTAATAAAAAGAATATTAGTACTTAGTTTAAATTAAATAATAGACTATAATAAATACTATTTATAGTGTTTTTTCTTTTTTACTTTACCTACTTAACTATAATATCCTTATAGCTTACTTAATAACAACCTTAACCTATTACTATTATTTTTTTCTTCCTACTTTACCCACTTAACTATAACATTCTTATAAATTAATAATAACTTTAACTTATTACTTATTTTACTTAATATATTTCTACTCTTTCTACTACTTATAACCTTAACTATAAATTTATTAAAAATACCCTTAGTACTATTAAAATTAATAAATATATAGTAGAAGTAACTAATAATTTATAATAATCTTTACCCTACCTCTAAAGTATAGTCACACAAAAACTCTACTTAATTATAAATATTTTTATTACTAATATTATATATATAAAAGTTCTTTTTAATATACTTTTTTAAGTTTTTAAAGTACTTTTTAATAGGATTAAAGTTAAGTAAGTATAATAAAAAGTATTTAAAATATATACTAGCTTTTTTATAAGTAATTTAAATATCCTCTTAATAGTAAAATAAAGTATTATTTATAATAATTACTAAATAAAGAATAAAAAACCTTTTATACTTAAGTAATATATAGTAAATAATCTATACTATAAAGCCTTTATTATTTATTATCCCTAGGTATACTAAAAAATCTAATATACTCTTAAGAATTAGTACTAATAAGAGTTATATTTACTAACCCTATTTTAACTTTACTAATTTCTATAGTATAAGGCCTTTTAAAGTCTATTCTATTTACTTCTTATTAGTATTTTTATCTACTCCTAACTTATTAATAAAAATTAACTACTTTAATTTATACTACTATATATAATAAAGCTACTTAAGCCTTTTTTTTAAATCTTATTAAGTAACTATAATATATATCTTTTTATTAATCTAACCCACTTTTTTAAAATATTAATTAATTATTAATTTATTAATATTAAAATTAAACTATTTAAGTAAAAACTCTTATATTTTATTTAATAGTAAATTATTATAATATTTTAATAACTTAAGTAACTTAGTATAGTACTAAATTTCTATCTTTTAACTACTTTTATAAAATTTCTTATATTATTAAACCTTATTAATAAAGTTATATTAATAGTAGTATATTTAAATTATTTATTAAGTATAGTTAATAGCCCTAGTAATAAAACTATTATTAAAGTTAAAGGATAGGAGTATTAAATTAATTTTAATAAGTTAGTATATTAAAATATTTAGGGCTATTATAGTATATAGAGTAATATATAGTTTTTAAATAACTTTATAATTATTTTTAATAGTAGTAGTAGAATACTAATTAATAGTGGTATTAATAGTGGTGTTAATAAAAAGCTACTATGTAAAGAAAGTTGGATTTATGGGTAAAATTTAGCGTTTCTGTATAGGTAAGTGTTACTCTACTTTGGGTTTTGGAAGCCGCCGATGCAACGGACTGTATGATCTCCAGACCCACTTTATAACATCTTGCCATCGGCGGCTGTGAGTTTATTTCAGACTTCACCAACACCTCAGACGCTGATGTGCTACGATGTCTCCATGATACCTAGCCCAATGGCGTACATACCCATTGGTGTTTGTGTTTGTGCCCGGTGACGAAGCACATCCCTACACTCACGCAATTGGCACCCACCTCCCCTCCGGATGTTGTGACGGCTGTCAAACCCCGCCTAAGGGAAAATCCCCTGATGCCCAGGCCCTTGGGACCCTCGACAACTCCGGTCGGATATCCGCACAATCTCTGTGCATTTCTACCCACGTTGAAGGTCGGGCCAGGTTGAATGGAACATAACAACAAAATATCAGATGCGGCGCCTGCGGGCCTGATTGAACAACGAAGGCACGGGAGCTGCCCAAGATACTCCTACTTTCCTCTTGGCAAACAGCCTCCTAATATCAAACACAATAGTGGGCATTGCCAACCAATCCGGACATCATCACGCTTACGAGTACGGCAAGTCCGTCCGAAAGACCTGATTCATCATGCTGTATCAGTCGGAGATATGTGCTAATACCGCCAGAGCTGTGGTAGGAAAGAGATTCATGCTTGCAACTTCTATGCATTCTGCTTGCCGACGAGTGTCAACGAGTTTGCTGTTTTGCGAAACGCGACAGAAAACAGCGAAACCGAGTGGTTCGGCTTGCATTTTGTCGTCGTCAAGCACCATCTGTCTTTTGAGTTGTGGGCTATCCCCAGTGTTGCTGGTTGCCAGCGTCGTCCGACGATTTCTTGACAGCGTATTGGGTGGCTCGTTTCTTTCGTGTTTTCCTGACTCTGAACGAGACAATCGTCCTGTCAAACTGACTTGCTGCAACACCCTCGGACTGCCGGACTCCTCATTGAGTGCAAGGTTTTGACAAGTTTGACGTTTCATCCACTCCCTCCGTTCTTCGTCGAGTTGGGGAATAGGCTTCTTGCTCGCAACTCAAGACGATCAGATGGCGCGGGGTTACACCTGAAGAGTCACGATGTCTCTCCATGGACCTGCTGCGTGGTGCACTGCACACAGGACCGAGCAGCCGACAAGAAAGAAGAAAGGCGACAGAAAGGGATAGGGGCGAGGTTGAGGACAACTGCAAAGAAATTCCAGGGCTGTGCCTCTGTGTCTTTCCAAGTGGTCTTAGGGTTGCATCAATTAGTGTTCAGCAGCGTCTCGGAGTTAGACGTTTCAAGGCGCCAGCTCGTCTCCGAACTGCAATCACAGTCGGGACTTTCGAGCTGTGCCAATTGGCTCAGACTCGGCATTTGAGGTTTTGGCCGAGCGGGCAGTCGTCCGGGGATAGGGCTGGGCACCTATCCACCTGGGTCGGGTGCCCTGTTCGGTCAATGCTTTTGCCGAAATCGCCGAGCGCTGCGGGAATTCAGCCTTACGACAACCCCTGTTTCTGATCAACCTCTGTGATCAAAGCACTTATCTTGATTCTTGAGCGAATGGATGGTTGGTCCAACGGGGTCTGATTTAACCAGTCGGTTGAATCGCGTAGACCTGGCGTGGACGCGGCGTGATCAGGCCAGGGCAAGACCGACTAGCGTTGGTCACCAGCCTCGTCATTGCGAGACACGAATCCTTCCGGTCTTTCGCTTATTATTCGCTCGGATAGAACCGGCGGCAGATTTCGAGCTTTTGGGGGAGAGGTGCGGTGCCCGGCGTCAGTTGGCCAAACCCCGTCGGCCCCACTCCTCGGCCGGAATAGACCCACAACATCCCGCCCGTCTCCTTCGGCATGACATTTCGTCCGCTTTCCAATCCGTTGGAACACGACTTCTGGTAAGCAGTGAAGCACTCTCAATTCTTCGTCGAAGCAAAGACCCAAAACTCGCCGAGATTACACTTGCTGCCACCAAAACATCCCTCGATTTGCCCGTCAATTTCCCCCGAGCCATGCTGGATAAGCAGCACGGGGGCATCAGCTCGGGTTCCGTGGGAGGTGATGCAGTGCCTGGATTATGTGGTCTTCAGTCCACTCCTTGTCGTATGTAGTGCGATTCACAGTGTCTCTTAGAGAAAGTACTATCTATTGGGCCGCATACCGGCATATTGTTCACAAAAAGTGGCTGTATGGGATGCAATGTCCCTTTCAACTCCGCTCCGAAGCTCTCCATGTTTTGATATAAAATTGTCCCTCTCTCTGTTTGTGATTCACATTTCACTATTTGACGGCTTATCACCAACGAATCACTGCCATTGCCACCAATATCATCACACCCAGCATTATTTCTACCAAGAGTATTACTGCCAAGATCAATACCAACAACATCAACAACTACAACATCAACAACTACAACATCAACAACTACAACATCAACAACTACAACATCAACAACTACAACATCAACAACTACAACATCAACAACTACAACATCAACAACTACAACCTCTAGACCAACAACATCAACACCAGCAACGTCTACACCAACGACTTCATCACGACTAATATCATCACTACCACCATCATCATTACTTCTCTCGTCGTTACCATCGAGTAGTCAATCCCCTGAGCCTACTATAAGGCAACTAGTTCAAGACAATCAACCAGCACTTATATCTCGTACCACTTAAGAACTTGTCACAGAGATGCCGATATCACAGGACACACAGCCAGCGGTTGTTCTAACCCAACAGACCACACATATCGGCAAAAATGGCAAGGTTGTCTTCACACCCTCGCGCGAGTTCCTCCTCGCCTTCGGCGCCCTCTGCACCGTCGCCCTCGCAGTCGCCTTCGACGCCACGACCCTCTCCGTCGCTCTCCCGGCCATGAGCACGGCCCTCGGCGGCACCGCTCTCGAGGCCTTCTGGTCCGGCACCAGCTTCCTCCTCGCGAGCACCGTCCTGCAGCCCACCGTCGCGGGGCTGAGCAGCATCTTCGGGAGGAAGAACCTCGTCTACTTCTCGGCCTTCTTCTTCGCCGCGGGCTCCGTCGTCGGCGCGCTCGCCGGCAACTTCACGGTGGTCATCGTCGGCCGCACGATCCAGGGCGTCGGCGGGGGCGGCATCCTCGCCCTGTGCGAGGTCATCATCACGGACCTCGTACCCTTGGCCGTCCGCGGGCAGTGGTTCTCGCTGCTCTCGGCCGTGTGGTCCGTCGGCACCGTCACGGGCCCCATGATCGGCGCCGGCTTCGCCCAGAACGTGACGTGGAGGTGGATCTTCTGGATAAACCTGCCCGTCATCGCCATCGGCGTCGTCCTCGTCTTCTTCTTCCTCACGCAGGCCAGCATCCCGGGTCAAGTCGTGGAGAAGCTCCGCCGGTTTGACTGGTTGGGAAGCTTTCTCTTCACTGCGGGCTCGACGAGCTTTCTGTTCGGCATCTCGACAGGGGGAGTGATGTACGAATGGGATTCGTTCCGGGCACTTCTTCCCCTGATTCTCGGCGCATTTATCATTGTCGTCTTTTGCTTTTGGGAGTTCAAGCTCGCCAAGGAGCCCCTGATCGACAAGGGAATTTTCAACAACTGGACCATGATTGCCAACTATATAATGACGGTGTTTCACGGGATGATCCTATGGTCCATTCTCTATTTCCTCAGTAAGATATCTTCTCCTCTCCTGTTACACTTGTTTTTTAGACGTAACTAACTTTGAAACAGTTCTCTACTACCAAGCTGTCAAGTCGTACTCGCTCATCATCTCCGCCGTGGCCAGCCTCCCGGAAACTCTGACCGTCGCTCCAGCAGCCATGGCGGTGGGAGTCGTAGCAGGTTTCACGGGTCGGTACCGCTGGTCAATATGGGCGGGGTGGATAATCACAACCCTCGGCGCCGGCCTGCTGTGTCTCATGAAGCCCGAGACCACGGTCCCGGAGTGGATCTGGCTGAACATCCCCATCGGCCTCGGCACGGGGATGCTCTTCCCCGCGATGGCGCTCTCGATCCAGGCGGCATGCGAGCCGGCGCTCAACGGCCAGGCCGCGGCATTCTACTCGTTCCTCCGGACATTCGGCCAGTCCGTCGGCGTCGCGGTGTCGGGCGTCATATTCCAGAACGCGTTCCGGGAGAAGCTGGCGGCCGTGCCGGCGCTGGCGCACCTCGCGGACGAGTACTCCCGCGACGCGACCATCGTGGTGGAGGTCATCAAGCGGATGCCGCAGGACGCGCCGGGGCGCTCGGAGCTGATCGTGGCGTACTGCGACGCGCTGCGGGTGATCTGGACCAGCCTCATCGGCTTCGCCGCGTTCTGCATGTTCCTCGGCTTCAGCGTCAAGGCGTACAGCCTGAACCAGGAGCACGTCACGAACCAAAGGCTCGTCACCAGCGGCGAGTCTAGCGAGGAGGGTTCGGGCCGAGATCTGGAGATGGGGGACAAGACTAGGCGCTGGGATATTCGGCATGTGGCAGAGTAAGAGTTTTTAATTCTCTTTTTTTGGGGAACGGGGATGGCATTTTGATTTTATATACCATGGGAGAAGAAGCAACCTTCGACGGGTGTTTTCTAGGAGTCAAGGAGTTTTAGGGATTGTTAAAGATGCTCATAGAGAAGCCAATGCGGGCAGAATCCGTAGATAGTTGCAGACGCAAGTATCGCGCCTGCACATATAGACATACTTGTACTATACCTAACGATTTGAATAGACATAATAGATGTAATAGATGAGGAATATGAGTTAATAGTTGATATGATTTAATGGTCGAAATAGTGTGAAAGGCTTAACTTCTCACTCGCCCCTTTGCATTCTAACATGCCCCCTACTATCTACCTACCAAGTCATGTTCAGTCAAGTAGCAACAATGAGAAATATTTTCTGTATGCACAGTCTTTTAGCATGTTCTTACTCTTTGCACCTTGGAAGTCTGAAAGTAGTATCTTTAACCTTTTTGTAGTCCTTCAGGATGCTCCTTCCTGGTTGTCAAAACATCCACCTTTCCATCACTCATCTCAGAACCTCTCCTCTCTAAGCATCTTCCACTTTTCACAATCACGACCAGCCATACTACACATTCATTACACACATACTATATAAGCTCGAAAACCGAAACGTCTCGAAGTGAAAGAAAACAAAATGTGCCAACGAATATATACCCACTTCACCATCTGCGGCTGCCAACTCTTCACCACCCTCATCGAGTGCAAGCATGGTCCAGGATCTCCCCTCTGCGGACCCATCCACAGCGTCACGATCGTCGAGAAGAAGTGGCAAGAGTGCCGCTACCACGCCCGCGTCTCCTACCTCCGCCAGGGCGCCTCCAGCCCGCCGACGACGCCAATGTCCCAGGATACACAGACGACGACACCACCGTCACTGTCCCAGGAGAGGCAGACGACGCCCGACAGAATCGCCCCCGATGGCTACCGCGGCTACTGGGAAAAGGGCCACACGACGAGGAAGCGTCTGCAGAATGCCTTTCTTACTGCCATCGAGGAGGCCGAATTCGACACGAGCGACGAGTTCCTCGAAGCGGGCTGGGATAAGGACCAGGCGACAGTGGATGAAGACGTCGAGATGGAAAGCGTGAGTGATGGCGATGACGGAAGTGGGCACACGGAGGAGCACAGTGCCAGTTTGATGGATGTGGACGAGGTCTATTAGGGCTCCGGAGGGTCGGGCTTTTGCTCTCTGCGCCATGGTGAGCGAGACGGCCTTGGTACAAATCGAGGCCAATGGTCCAGAAGCGAGATGCAACTGAAAATTACTGGCATCGTGAAAATTTTATCAACTTAACGCTGACATACAGAATTCCCATCTATTTCGACCATTGGGGATACGGACTAGCGATTATTGCGACATGCTCTCGTGTCTCATTATTTCATGTGCACTCGGCTGACTAGATACATAGTCCGTAGGTGAGATAAGCATGTTATACAAAGATTGAAACGTGAATGTCATGATACCCCTACTAGATGTTCACCCATCCATGCATGTCCATTTCTAGCTCATCAATTCCGCCCAAATTGCTCACTGTCGCCCGCTAAACCGATGGTCCTTCTCTTCGTCTATCATAGCTTCATTCCCATGCCTGCTTGGTTGGGTATTGGCGGCCGCCAACGCCAGAGATGGTCGGGCTTACTCCCCGTGGTTCCTTCCACTTCTTTCTGTCGTCTCTTGTGTCGCGGTCGCGAGGGTCCCATGGAGGCTCGCCCCGCATTCGATCTACGTCGGCGTGGCTGCTGGTTCTGCGTTGCGCTTCGGGTCGTACCAAATGTTGACGTTCCCGTCGCCGGCGAGCCTCTCGCTCCTCGTCCCGCTCCCAGTCCACCACGCGATCACGGTCTCGATCCCTGTCGCGCTCCCAGTCTCTGTCTCTCTCTCTGTCTCGTCTACGGTCTCGGTCTCGGCCTCTTTCTCGGGCAACTCTTTCCCTCTCCCTCTCTTCTATTTCCCTACGTTCGCGTTGTTTTGCGCGACGTCGGCGCTCTTCTTCTTCCGAGTCGGAAGGTTCGGGTTCGTCTGGACCAATATCCGGCCAACTGCGATTTAGCTTAGATGTCGGCAGATGCTCACGGCTGCGACGCGAGGAGGGGGGATCACCCCGGCGACCTGAGGTACTTCGTTGGCGGTCCGGGGAGCGGCCGTTGGGCAAAATGGATGTGATCTTCTCGCTTAGCTTGTCGACTATGGGTATGCTGCGACGGCGAGGGTCGTCTGGTCTGAGTTCTGTGCGATGCAGGCGAGCGCCTGTCGGAGGCACCTGTACGGATGATTGTGGAGGGGGAGGTGGTGCCATACGCCGGAAGCCCGTGGGCGGCGGCGGCTCGTTCGAGTGGTGGGTGTGAGGTCTGCGCTTAGATCGCGGGCTTGCTGGCTCGTCAGAATCAGACGTCGAGGAGGACGAGTAGTGTCGTGGCTGGCTGTGCCTGCGAGGCTGCATGGCAGGCCTGTTGGGGTGCAGGTGCTCCGAAGCGTGCATGGGTTCATGCGGAGGCGATGGGTAGTCGGAGAAGCTGCGCCGCCGGCGGTCATCGGGCGAGTTCGCGTCTCGATAGCGGTCCTGTTCGGTTGTGCGAGGAGGGATGTTCAACCTCGAAGGAGGGTAGCGATTCGCAGCGTGGCCTGGCACATGGCTGTAAGCTACGCCCCTCGGCGGCGCAAAGTAGTCGGCTTGAGGCCCGCGGGGAGGGGGTGAAGGCTTCGGGTACGGATTGCGAACGTGGACATAAGCAGCCTTGACTCTCGGTTCGTCTCTTTCAGGCGGCCAGTTGGGGGCGGCGGCAGCGGGCGCAGGTTTCGGTACGGGCTGGTCTTCCTTGGGAGTGGCAGCCTTTCTCAGCTTATCGGCGCAATCCTTGTGCCATTTCTCAATTACAGGATCCGGCTTGACGGGGAAAGCCTCGGCTGGTAGATCTGCAGGGAAGGGCTCGTTGGTCTCCGGGTGCTTTAGTTTCCAGTTCTTGACGGCGTGCTGGATGAATGGCACATGCTCCTCGGGACCGAGCAGAATCTCGATGGACTCCCATCGCACGAAGCCGCGCTGGGTCAAAGCCGGAATGGAGGGCGCATCGAAATCGTTGTCGGAGGGCTGCATCGAATGTTGGCAGCCGGTTACCTGCCATATGTAAGATATGGAGGGGTGGGGCATGTCGATGAAGAGTGCTGCGATGGCGGCGCGTCAGCATGGAGCGGCGGTGGGCGCAAAGGCCAGATGTCAAACTCACAGTCATAATCACCACCGACGGCCTTGTAGAAGGCGGCCAGCTTCTGGGGGGTCAAGGCCTGGACAGTTTTGTCGCCAACATCGGTGATCTGAGAGATTGCGGGGCGTGTCAGTCAGTCAAGTTCAAGGAATGAACAGACGCGGAGAGACGGAGGGGGCAACGGCGCAAGACGTACAATGTGACGGGCGATGGCGCGCAACAGCGCATCGAGCGTCGGAGTCGGGGTTTTGTCCTGATTGAACAGATAGCCATAGAATCCTGGGGGCCGGGGGTCTGTCGAGGGTTGAGCGGGAGACTCTTTCGAGTCGGGCTCTGCGGTTGCCGTCGCCATTCGGAAGCGCAGTTTCTACATCAACGGAGGGGTTTTGTGGGTGGGCAGGAAGCAACCCGGTGCGGTGCCGGGGACGAAGTGTGGAGTAGCGAAGGCGGGACGGGGAACGACGTGGAACGCCCAATATAACGGTCGTGGCTACTACTACGTAAGGCGGGGGAGCAGGTCGGCAGCAGCGTTTCGAGCGGCTTCGGATAGAATGGATTGAGGAGCGTGGCGTTGGATCGGTTGCTTCTTGGTGTGTTGATAGGGTACGTTGAGAGGAGACGGGGTCTCAACGTCTACTAATAAGAATAAGCTAAGGTCGTTCTGCCTGGAGCGCGGACGACGGCCATAACATCATCATACGAGAGATGCAAGGCAGAAAAGCAGGCAGAGGCCAAGGTGTGAGTGAGTCAAGTGGTAGATGCAGGACGACACCGGCGATATACGCGCGCCGGGGGGAGACAGGAGCCGGCCAGGGAGCAGTGTGGATTCGGATGCGGACGCGACGATGGCCGGAGGGTGTGAAGGCGAAATGGTCGGTCGGGATGAGCGAAAGAGATGGTGAGGACGAGAGCCGGGTCGTGGTGCGCTTAAGCCTTATGGTCCATAAGAATTAGGCGGGCAAGGAGACGATGATGTAAGGCAACAACAACAGCACCTACCTACCCAGGTAGCTTGGTGCCCGCCAACGACAGAGATACGGTAGTACCCAAGGCCGAACCCAAGGCGAGGCAAGGTCAAGGAAGGAACTCGGACTGCAGGTGTTGGTGGGTAAGCAGGGTACCTGCACCTTGCGCCGCAGCGCTGGGCTCCGTACTAGCAAGTGAGCGGTGCGGTGAAGTGAGGTAAAGTGAAGTCGTTAAACTCGATGGAGGCTGGACACTGGAGCTGGCGGGGAAAGAGCTGGAGGGGTCAAGACTCCTCCAAGACGCACAGCATACGATGGGACGGACTGGGCGGCAGGTAGGCAGAAGTTAGGTATCTTGGACGTTGAATTCGCAGTACAAGATAGGTAGGTACCTACATACATAGTAGGTAGTCGTGCAGGGCAGTGGCAGGTAAGAATAGCCATCAAACAGGGAAAACCCAACGTTTGGCTCTTGGGCTGACACGTGCACCCCTGGCGCAGCTTCCCTGCTTCCATCCAGTGTCTCCATGGATCAGTCTTCTCCGTCTCACCGGTACCTCCACCTTTTTTTTATCTCTCTTCCCTTACGGAGTACGTGTCTCATCCTTACGGATACACAGTACCTATTAAGGCAACCCTCGATCTCGATAGGTATATGCACCTCCCATCGCCTCTCCCGATGCTGGTTGCCGTTGGGTACCGGCGTGAAAGAGCAATTATGCCTCGACGTTGCCGTTTTCTTTGTCATCTAACCACGTTGCGACTCGACGCACACAAGGTCAAGTGAGGCAAAAAAAAATCAATTGACCCAGATCCAACGCCAGTGTACCTAGCCTACCTAAGTAGGTCAGATGCAACGGCAAAGATGCCCGTCGAAAACGGTGGGTGCCCAGCCAGCCCAGCCTAGCCCAGCTGGCCCCTCCCCGAGGCCAGGGATGTAGCCTCAAGTTTCGCCCTGGTGAGTGCCTTCCCTGCCGCGATGTGCCTTGCTGTGGGGGCTGACAGCCGCTCAGCCGCCGTGACTCCTCTACCTAGGTAGCGCCCAGCACCCACCACACTGCACCGAGCACCCACAACGCAGAGGCAGCCCGACTAAATCGCCCACAGGCTGCAGCACACGGGTACACTGGCCTATGTACCGTCCATACGTACGGAGTACCTACCTGGATACCCAGATACCTTCATGCCCAGACATGCAGCCACACGAGGATCCCGAGGAACCACGGACCGCCACAATGGATACTTCCCGCTGGCTGGTGAACTCTGCTTCTCGTCTCATCTTTTCCCCGGCCATCCACCACGAGCCAACACTCAAGACAGCGTCACCATGTCCTCTCACCAACTTGTACGCCATTACACCTTTAACAGAAGCTCAAGGCGCTCAGCGCTCAGCATCAAGTCACGGGCCACTCGGTGGTGTGTAAACGCCCTGACAAGACGGCACTTTGCTGGATCCAAGTTGGACTACATTTCCTATTGATCTTTCTTACGGAGTGCTACAGGACGACACTGCCAAATCCCTTCGATCCGCTACTACTTGAACTCGTTGAAAGTGAACTCCAGCTTAGGCGACCCGCCGTTGTCCTTGTCAGGTCTGCAACAACACCATCAGAAGTGAACTCATCAAGGCAGCATCAAAGAACGGGGGAGGTTGGCGTCAAGAGTTGGAAAAGGCCGCGACTTACGTCCAGGTGATGTGTCCGAGGCCCGGGATCTGCTTCGTCCACTGGTTGCCGCCGTCGCCGGCCAGACTGGACTCGGGCTGGTGCTGTGGAGTGTCACCGTCGTTGTTCATGTTGTTGTACTCGGCGCCCAGCTCGGCGATGTGGCCGCTGTCGTTGAGCTTCCAGTAGACGGTGAAGTACACTGAACCCTGCGAGTTGGACTTCTTCAAGTAGACGAAACCTAACACCCAAAGTCAGTAAGTAGGTATCGCAAGCGCCTCAACTTCTTAGAACCATCGACACTCACCCCAGTGCGCGGTTTCGCTCCTCCTCGGACAGCCCATGTCGATGATGCTAGTCCATCCCGTGCTCGGCTCAACGTCTTTCTGCTGGAAAAAACCAAAGTCGGTGCCAGAGAAGCTGACGGCCCTCACGTCCTTGTCAGACGTGTTGCGGATCGAAAGGTTGCAGAGCGTCATGTTGGATGCGGGACAAAGATGATGGGTAAGTACTTGAGAGAGCGAGAGCGAGAAAGATGTTGTTGGGGCGTGTGCTTGGCTGTCAGAACTGATGGTCATGGAATGAGTCCCATGGTTTCTTATATACCACGCAACCCAGAGCTGGCAGTCATCGTGATGTCTCAATCCCAAGGACAGCATCGCACTTGCGCGCAAGCTGGGGGCTGATCCGTCGTGGTGAGGCTGGTTGATACCCGAATACCGTAGCCATTGCGATTTCCTTGGCTCATTGGTCTGCTTTACGGCACAATGAGACAGCCATCGCTCAGCTCCGTGGGATATCGAAAACTAGTTGACCAAGGCTTGTCAAGCTCACTCAATGGCTGAACTGGTTTTCTTCGAGGTTGGCTGAGTCCCTGGTTGGGACCCCTTTCAATCAAGCCTTCGGCCAATGTATTCTGCCGTCTTAACTTTCTTGTCCATCGTCATCAGCGTACAAGAGTTGGGCTCCGGAGTCAATGCCGCATCTTCGGTCCCGCTTGTGCCGGGATGGATATCCATTCTTCGGAGGGCAAGACTTACTCAGACCCCGGCCTTGATCACCTCCCGAGCCAGGTACTTGTGTAAAGCTCTTCTTTTGCCTCTTGCTTAGTCTTGCGGCGAAGCTTGTCTCCCGAGACTCATAAACCAGGTGCTGCTCTCGCGATTCGCCGTCGAGCGAGACACAAAGACGCGTGCTTACTAGTTGAGACACCGCGTTTCCGTCTCATCCCAATTCGCTGCTGCATCAGTGGGCATAATGCAGTCCCAGCCAAGGTTTAGACATGAAGCGGTGAAGCGGCTGACCGAAGACTCTGCGGCGAGGCTTGCCGGGGCCTGGTGCCTGCACATTGTGCCTGGCTACATACGCATCTAGGTAATCACAGAAAGCATTGTATCAGGTCTAGGATTCTGCGGCTCTACGGTACATACGCACACTTGATGATCGCCCTCGCTCTTCCGCCAATGTAGCCGCCCAGCCGGCAACGCCTCCGAGAGCTATCCGGATGTTCGTTTTTATCATGCAATAATACGCTACACGTGCGTCCTCGTTCCTCGTGTCTCGGGTTCCCTGTCCATACAGCGACGATCGAGACCAACGTCATACAACACAAAAAAGCCACCGATCGACAGACTCTCCCAGGAGCGCTCGCTCATGCGAATGCCGTGTACCAGAGGCCGATACTGGCGGCGCCGATGCAGAAGAAACTCCTCGCGAAGTTGAGCGTCTGCCACGTCGTGAGCAGCTCTCGGGTCTCGGACCACCCCAGCGCCGCGACGCCCTGCGCGCCGGCCATGAGCCTGGCGTTGGTCGGTCCCATGAGGACGCATGTCAAGGGCACGATGGCGAGGCTCAAAACCGCCGCCGCCACGAACGGCTTCCACTCCGCGCCTTGGCCGCGGCGGTCGTAGGCCGAGTAGGCCAGCGACAGGAAGGTGACGGCCGCAACCTTGGGTCCTGTCGATCGGCTCCGCGCCGCTGCTCTCCAAGACCGCTGGCACGCTGAAGATGGACAATGACTGTCCCATGCCTGGGCTATGAGTCAGTGGGCTGGAACCTGCGCTTGAGTAACACAGGCGACTAAGGTAGTAAAAGAAGAAAACAGGAAGGAGTGGCCGGTAAGCTGCTTACCTGCCCACCAGGCGCACCCGAGGATCCCTGCCGCCGTTGCTATGTTGCTAGCTAGTCCGAGTTGCGACATGCTGATCGAGTAGGTACTCTACGTTTTCGCCAATTGGCTGTGTAAAGAATGGCGCTGCAAAGTTGCCACGAGGCTATTGAAACGAACGATTTGCCCTTCTACCTACAGGTTTTAGAACTTTTGATTTTACAATTTGTAACATGTGCGATTCTAAGTTTCGGGAAATATGTCCAAGTCTGTTATATACATCGTCAGAAAGGAAAAGCCGGCGACTATGAGCGCCGACTTGAGGCCACGGGAGAATAGCGGACGACGATAAAGTCCGAATAGTCGACTGCTCAATCCCTGCTTCAGACGGGGGTCGAATAGATAGGAAGCTGGTCGCTCGATAGTCGGCAACTCTATTACCTCGACCCTAGAATATGGTTGGCAGCCGACGATTGTCTTGCCAACCGTCTCGGGTTCGGTAACCTTATGCGACGAAAAGTCTAAAGCTTGTTCGGACAACCCGCGCCTGGAGTTTAGACGATCATTCCAACCGGAGTTAGGGAAGGTGTTCCGGGATTGCTGACGCCATGGGCGATTAGGGTGACCTCCGTCTGGCTGCGCTCGTCCTTCTCCTTCCACTCCTTGAGCATTTCGAAACCGCACCTGCCCAGGAGCTTCTGGCTGGG
The DNA here is from genome assembly GCA_030770045.1 of Colletotrichum brevisporum. Classification (NCBI taxonomy): domain Eukaryota; kingdom Fungi; phylum Ascomycota; class Sordariomycetes; order Glomerellales; family Glomerellaceae; genus Colletotrichum; species Colletotrichum brevisporum. The sequence goes on from JAUGSI010000002.1 coordinate 2,364,939, forward strand.
ATGGTTATCTGCCGCCGTCACGGCGGTTATGATCTCCTCGACGACGTCGCCGTCCTGCAAGCCGGCGGCGCCCCGGAGAGTGCCCCGGTCGACGCTGAGATCGCACTCGGAGCGTGTCAGCGACCACCACGCGGATAGGAAGCCTCGAAGGAACTCAGTGGCGTAACCGCTACCCCAGAAGTCTTTCTGGAGCATGTAGCCTATCTCGGGCCAGCCCAGCTCTCCGCCGGGCTTCTTGCAGCCGCCGATGCCAATCCACTGGCCGGTCGACTTGAGGCAGATGGAGAAGTTGAAGTTGTCGACGTCATGGGGCGGTAGGTTCTGCACTAGGCTGGACCGGGTCTCTTCTAGGGTGGTGTCGACGCGCCCGGAAACCGACCACTTCATGATCTCGGGCTCCGTCCTCAGGACGTGGAGCGGTTGGAGGTCGTCCAGCGTGAGGGGCCTCAGAATCAGACGCTCGGTGACGACTGGCGTACGGGAGGCGTATGGTGGCAGTGGTATCGTTGGCAGGGTGGTCCTGACCCGGATAAAGTCGAGCGTTTCAATGCCCATCGTGGCTGTGGCTGGCTTTTCTGGTTGTGCTTCAGCTTCCATTGGATCTGGTTTTCTTCTTCCTTCTTCACAAGTGACGATAGTTGGTGGTTATTGAACAACTCTGAATGTGACTGTCTGTCTTTCGTTCGTCCATTCTCAACTCCCACCTGAAATGTGTCAACGAAAGATGTTATAGTTAATTTCGTGATTGACTCATCGTGCCGAACATCCACTATTGACAATATTAGTGCGACCATGAAGTTTTAGGTAGGGAAAGAGAGCGAGGGCTTCGGCGCTTTCCATGTGTTAGCTTCACTGTGTGTGAAAGGCAGGTGCGTTACTCATGAGGGTGAAACGGGGCGGAGGGGTTCAAGCTCCGCAATTATGACTAGCTTAGTACAGTCGTTTGTATCAGCAGCTTCTAAAACCCAAAGTAGGGCAACGCTTACTAATACAAAAAAGTCAGATTTTACCCGCAAATCTAACATTCTTTATATTATAGCTTTTTGTAAATACTACTATTAAAAGGCCTTCTACTACTATAGAAAATAAACGTAAAGCTATTTAAAGACTATATTTTAGTTAATTTACTACTATAGTACTAAGGATTTTAATATACTAGCTTATTAAGATTAATTTAATACTCCCGTCCCTTAACCTTAATAATAGCTTTATTACTAGAACTATTAATTATAGTTAATAAATAATTTAAATATACTATTACTAATATAACTTTATTAATAAAGTTAAATAATATAAAAGATTTTATAAAAGTAGCTAAAAGATAGAGATTTAGTACTATACTAAGCTACTTAAGTTATTAAAGTATTATAATAACTTAATATTAAATAAAATATAGACCTTTTTATTTAAATAATTTAATTTTAGTATTAGTTTATTAATAATTAGTTAATATTTTAAGGAAGTAAGTTAGATTAATAAAAAGATATATATTATAGCTATTTAATAAAACTTAAAAAAGAGGCTTAAGTAACTTTATTATATATAGTAGTATAAACTAAAATAATTAATTTTTATTAATAAGTTAAAAGTAAATAAAAATACTAATAAAAGGTAAATAAAATAAGTACTAAAAGGCTTTATACTATAAAGATTAATAAAACTAAAATATAGTTAGTAAATATAGTTCCTACTAGTACTAACTCTTAAGGGTATTTTAGATTTTTTTATATATTTAGGAATAATAAATAGTAATAGTTTTATAGTATAGATTACCTAATATTTACTACTTAAGTATAAAAGGTTTTCTACTCCTTATTTAGTAATTATTATAAATAATACCTTTTTTTACTACTAAGAAAATATTTAAATTACTTATAAAAAAGCTAGTATATACCTTAAATACCTTCTACTATACTTATTTAACTTTAACTTAATTAAAGAGTACTTTAAAAATTTAAAAAAGTATATTAAAAAGAACTTTTATATATATAATACTAGTAATAAAGATATTTATAATTAAGTAGAGTTTTTATATAACTATACTCTAGAAATAGGGCAGAAATTACTATAAATTACTAGTTACTTCTACTATATATTTATTAATTTTAATAGTAGTAAGGGTATATTTAATAAGTTTATAGTAGGGGTTATTAGTAGTAAAGAAAGTAGAGATATATTAAGTAAAGTAAGTAATGGGTTAAAGTTGTTACTAAGTTAAGAAGTTGTTATAGTTAAGTAGGTAAAAAAAGAAGGAAATAAATACTAGTAATAGGTTAAAGTTATTATTAAGTAAGTTATAAAGTTACTATAATTAAGTAGGTAAAAAATAAATAAAATAAATACTATAAATAGTATTTATTATAACCCCTTATTACCTAACTCTAATTACATACTAATATCCTCTTTATTAATCTCTTTACTACTTAACCCTATATTATTTTTAAAGTATAGTAAATTAGTAAAATAGCTTAAAAACTACTTATTATCTAATATATTAATTAGTTTTAACTATAATTTATTAGGTTATAATAGGAGTTTATTAATAATTATTTAAAGTAATATTTAATTTTTATTAAGTAAATTAGTATTAAATTAATTTAGATTAAGTTATAGTAGTTAGAAAAAAAAGGAGATTTTAAATAAAAAGCTTAGGGGGGGGGAGGAAGATATTATAAGAGACTACTAAAGTACTGACTTAGTTAGTAATTAATTAAGTAATATAGTGTTTTACTTACCTATATACTCCCTTTTAGTTTTAACTAATACCTTTTATAACTTACAATTTTCTTTAGCTTTATTTTTAGTAAAAAACTTTATAAAGGCTATAGTTGTAGTTTAGGATACTTGTGGTTAGGGGCCTATAGGGGTTAGTACTATAGAAATTTTTTTATTTAAAAGGCCTAAGTTACTAGTACTAGTATTATAGAGTTAATAATAAAATATATTTTAAGCTACTTAATTAAAAGGCTCAACAATCCCTATAGGCTCTATAAATATAGCTAGCTTTTTATTATATAAGTAAAAGACTCTATTATTAATAAAAACTTTAATATTTAATTTAATAACATTAGTAATATCTAGGGTAATACTTTATTTATTAAACTAATAATTAAAAAGCTTTTTAATAGAGTAAAAACTACTATAATAGCTATAGAGTAGTTTAAGTAACGTTTAGAAATAGTTATTAATATTATAATACTTACTTAGTATAGTAGTAAACTAAACAATAAAGTTATTAACTTAACTATATTATTTAGTTAGTAAATTTAGTACTACTAAAGATAATAATTAAATAGGTATTTATTACTATAGAGTAGGAGTATAAGGAGGCTTGTTTGGGGCTATAAATATATATAGAGTATAGTAAGGTTAATCCTAATATACTAATAGTAATAGTTATATTAAATAAAGTAAGGTTAGTAGTGTACTATAAAAGTTTATAACAGTATTACTTAAGGTTTGACTTAGCTGACTAGGTATTACTATAGGGGTAAGAGGAGCCGAAAAATTAGTTTAAATAGTTGTTTAAATGCCCTTACTTTATAGTATTTATTTATTTTAAACCTTTTTAACTATAGTACCCTTACGTCTTTTTATTATAACTATAAGGTCTATAAGTAGAGTACTAAGTAAGATACTAGCCTTGCTCTTAAGGAGGGCCTTTTTTTATTACTTAAAATTAAAGATCTTTAACTTATAGTGTATTTTATTAAAGGTAATTTAATATTAAGTATATAGATAATTTTTACTTTTAGTAGTGTTTTTATATATTATTAACTTAGAGTATTACTAATAGTATAGTAGTTATAAGAACTTATTTTTAGTAATATTCTTTACTTCTTTAATAGTAGTAATTATTTTACTAATATACTTCTTTTATTTAGTTTAGTAAAAAGGTTAATTACTATAGACTTTAGTAAGTAAAGTAATTAATGTGGTATTATAAGTAGCTTGTGTTTTTGTGGTAGTAGGGATATAGAGTTAAAAAATAAGTATTACTTTAATTATAGCCTTGCTATACTTACTAGCTTTAAGGATTTATTTAGTTAGTATATACTATAGTAAGTATAGTTAAGTATTAATAGCTACGGTATTATACTCCTCTTAATATACTAAGTAGATAGGTTTAGTACCCTTTTTTTACTATTTAATTTAAAAAGTAATATATAACTTAGTAGCTTTAAGTATAGCTTTAAATTAACTATAAATTTATTTTTTAATATTAATAATAGTATTCTTTTACTTTTTAGGTATAAGGGATTTAATAGTATTATACTATATTTTTTATAACTTAATTATATAAAGAAGTTTAAGTAAAAAGGGTATACTATTAAAAGTTAGTTTATATAAAATATAAATAGAAATCTTTATAAGTATAAATAAACTTTAATTTTTAATAAAAATATTATTATTAAAGGGTACTTTAATTTTTAAGTAGTGTGGAGTATAGGTATAGTTTTATTTAAAGAGAAGCTTTTATTATTATTAAAAGGGTATATTTTACTTATTATTAGGAAAGGGATCCTATTATTACTAGGAGGAGGGGGGATCTTATTAACTTTAAAAGGGGGTAGTTAAAGTATTTAGCTGTTTTTAAAGTAGAGTTTTGTTTTTAGTGTTATTATTATTACTTAAATTAATTTTAGTATTATTTTTAGTAGGATTTAATAGCTCTTTTAGTAGTATAGCTATAGCTATTTACTTTTTTATAACTAGTTACTTTTTTAGCTTAACTACTAATACCTAATATTTGTTAAGTTTTATTTATAACGGCCTAGAATTAATTAAAGTATTCTTTAGTTTAACTACTTATTACTTTACTACTAGTATTTAGACAATTATAATCTATTTATTTATTAGCTTTTAAAATATAATTTAAGGCTTTTTATTAGGAGTATTTTTGTGTTATTTATAGGTATAGGTATAAGTGGCTAAAGGAGTTAGTAATAGGTTATTAACTAGATTAATTAATACCTAGTGTTTTTAAAGAGGTATTATAAAATAGATTAACTATAATAAATAATAGGGATAATAAATAGTAAGTAAGGATATTTAGTATACTAAGGTATTAATTTTAAAGTAAAGTTAGACTTTACTATACTACTAAAATTATTATTAAAATAAGTAACGGAGTAGGCCCTTATAACTAATTAATAGGAGTATAAGTTCTATACTTACTAAAGAAAAAAAACGTATAATTTAATAGTCTAAAGGCCTTTATATAGGGTTAATTACCCCGTTAGTGATGAAATTTGTGGTGTTCTATGTGGTGTTGTGAAAAAAACGTATATTTGATGTATAGTAAGTAGTGCCCCACTTTGGGTTTTGGAAGCTGCCGATGCAAACGACTGTAACCTACTGTCAGCGCTGAGACTACAGGCACCTACCTACCTCAAGGTATTAGTAGGTACTGTGGATGTATCCCATCTTATCTCTTTCTTTCTCTCCTGACTCCTCGGGCAGTTCTTACTCACCCGGCTGGTGTTTTCTTCCTCTTCGCAGTTTGTACGACCCCCTCACCCGGGAGGAAGATTGCAAATACGGCGCTTGGCAAGCACCCCTTAGGACCTGGCCCCGGTCGCCGAAGCAGTTGTTCAAGGTTCCCGACCGGCCCAAAGTGGAGAATCTCGGCCGTCCTCAGGAATTTTGCTGCTGAATGCAGCTTCAAGTTCCAACTCCCCCCCTCATCCCAAGCGCAGCACAGCAATAATCGCCTTAACCCCTTCCCGGCCGGCGCCGCCAAGATATAATTTCGACGACCTAGAGGCGATCAAGACGTACAACACAATAGTCTTTGTCGCCCTGCCTACATACCTTGTGCCTCAGCCTTCCTCTCTCTCGATGCCTTGGGCCGATATCACCCGGGCTCACCTGCACCATTCTTACTCACAAGCAACGACTTGATTAGGCTAGCAACTCATCAACTACGTCAGCAACAACCCTGCGAGCGCAAAACGCGCCATCAACGGGACCCACGCACAACTTCACACAACACGAACAATGACGCCCCCGGCATCAGGGGCCGCCGCCGCTGGTCGCCAAGCTGAGGGCAACAGTAAGCAGCCCTTGAGCTGCGCAAACTGCCGCCATCGCAAGATCAAATGCGACAAGACCCAGCCGCGATGCACCCAGTGCGAGCGCTCCGACCTCGATTGCGTCTTCCCCTCCCGTAAGCGGAACCGCAAGCCGCGTCAGGCCCGCCAGAGCGAGCTGCTCAACCGCATTTCTCGACTGGAGAGTATTGTGAGCAAGGTCGACTCGGGAAACCTCGATGCCAACGCAAAGGATGCTGCTGCGGCGGCCGCCGCCGTTTCTCAGCTGTCGTCATCGGCAACCGGCCTCGGGAGAAGCGATTCTGCCGCGCCGAGCGAGATGGAATCCCCATCCGCGCCCGGGTGGGACCAGCCTGCCCCGCCGGCCAACCTTATGAGCGCCGAGTTTTGGGAGAACCTGTGCCAGGAGGTCGAGGGCATGAGGCAGGCCCTGGACCAGCCCTCCGATGGTGGCGAGTCCTCTGACGAGGAGCCGTCGGTGACAAGCCCGGAGTCCTCACTCAACAAGGGCGTGACGCCGCCGGCTCTGTCCGGCCTCATCTCGAGCGGCTGCGCCCTCGGGGCCATCGACGAGTTGAAGCACCCGCCGCGTGAGCACATTTTGTACATGTGCGACATCTACTTTGCCAACATCGATCCGGCCTTCAAGATCCTACACCGACCGACGACATTCGCAGAGCTAGAGGCCTTTGCAAACTCGCCGAACAAACGCATCGACCATGCTACTGAGGCTTTGTTCTTCTCCATGTACTATGGCGCCATCACGAGTCTGTCCAACGCGGCTTGCTTGAAGAACCTGGGCGAAGAGAGAAGCGTTCTGGCTCAGCGGTATAGGGAAGGTGTTGAGAGGGCACTTTACAAAGCCGATTACCTCAACAGCACCGAGCTCAAGACCCTCCAAGCTCTCACTGCCTATGTCGTAAGTAAAGCCTTCTTCGCCGGCCCGTATCTAGACTAACATTAGACCAGTGTTTTCTTCGCACTCACAACGCAAGCCGCGCTTCGTGGGCCCTGATCCCATTGGTCGTCCGCCTCGCCCAGGCCCTTCATCTGCACCGCGACGGCGTATCACCTCCAATTCCTCCGTTCGAGGCCGAGATGCGCAGGCGTCTGTGGTGGATGATCGTTGTCCTCGACATCCGTGCAGCTGAGGATCGCGGCACGGATGCCTCCATTCCGCGACAGTCATACAACACTCGCCTGCCTTTCAACCTTGACGACGATGACTTCGGTCCCTCAACCACCGCGCCTCTAGAAGACCGGACCGGCCCAACAGAGATGACGTTCTGCCTGTGCACGTCCATGTCCTCAGGGATATTCGGAAATCTCCGCCCCCGACACCCGCAACTTGCGCTCGACGACGGTACCCCGGAGCCGACGACTTCTGAGGACGAGATCATGGCTCATGCGCAGCGTCTCGAGTCGCTCTTCGGCACTGCGCCAAAATCGAGCCCACCCGCCCACGGCGAAGGCGGAGCCGTCGCTCCGGACACGAAGAACCTACCCGCGAGCCACGCTGCTGTGACGGTCCGCATCATTATCCTCAAAATGTGGCTGTCGGCGCAGTACCCTTTCACACCACGAGCGGCATCCGCAGCAGCGAAACCCCGCGTGGCTCGGGAGACGATGCTGCGCACGGCGGTAAACACGATCGAGCTGGTCGAGTATAGTGCGAGTACGTACCGCGAACGCTTCGGGTGGTGGATCGATAGCTACGTCCAGTGGCACCCACTTGCCGTCGCCCTAGCGGAGTTGTGCGTCCAGACGCGAGGCGAGCTGGTCGAGAGGGCTTGGAAGGTGGTCGACAGGAACTTCTCCGAGATGGGCGCGAGGATCGCAGACACGAGGCGAGGCACACTGTGGAGGCCGTTAAGGAAGCTGCTAAGGAAGGCGAGGGCCGCTCGGGCTGAGGCCCTGATGGGGGATATGAAGCTGGGAGAGAGCAGCGGCACTCAAGGTGTACGTGGTGCCGCGCCAGCGCCGGCACAGTCGTTGCAACATACGTCCAAAGGCGGAAACGAAGAGGAGGAAGAAGACGAGGATGTCGATGTCGACGCCGAAGAAGACGACAAGGGCGATGTGGAGGTCCAGGCTGCTCATCCACAGTCGAAGCCGGCCGTGCCGCCCCCAGGGGTTGGCTTCGGTGCCAATATCCCGGCTCCCATCGGCGGCGGCAGCGGGATGGCGGGGACGGCCATGCCGGTCGACGCACCGCCGCCAAATCCCGCCCTCTTCGCGCCGCCAGAGGACATGGCCATGTTCGGGGGCACGCCGATCTGGGGGCACCCGCAGGACCTGGTCAACCATTTCGGGCTGCAGATGGACGTCGGGGAGTTTGCTTGGGATTGGAGCACCTGGAACGAATTTGTGGACGACGCAAATACGGAGAGGTCTCCTGGGGACGAGTGACCGCGCAGCCATATGGTTACCCGGGGAATTGGGGGGAGAAAGTGAAAAGGTGTATGAATGAATGTACAATATAGGTGACGTGCGCCCATCAATCCTGAACTTGAGTAAATTCTCAAAACTCAACTATTAGCTAGCTTATTGACAATCATCTGCGGATGGCGAATATCGTCCATATTGATGTGATGCTTGCAATTGCCTCGCCCTCCTGGCTCTTCCCCTGGCGCCAGCGGCCGGATTGTTAGGTCATATATTGCCAAGAGCCAGAGGAAGAACCGAAAGCTTAATTAGAGCGCCACGACCTACGAAATTGTACCGTCTTTGTACGGATACATAGCAACAAAGACGGATGTGTGTGGGATGTCGACCATGGGAGCGGTTACGTTCGTTATATATGCACGCATAGAGGGCCGATCGCCAACAACTCGAGACTTGAATTGAAACCCACCTCAACGAGGCGGGTATTGCCTAAGAACCAATGTCCGGCAATCCTCCACCCCTGCCAAGCGAATCTATCTTGGGCGTATCTCATGAGAGGAACAGAAAGTCATGATTCACACGAGCTTCATACTCTGGTATCATTCTCCGGTCTATCAGACGACATTCCTTTTTTCCTCTCTTCGGTTCGTTTCCCACACTTGGTTCATGTTCAGGATGTTTGGTTTCAATTCATTTCATTTTGTTTTTGGCCCGCCTGCCTTCGGAGAGCAAATGCCGTGATACGTCAATGAGACCTAGTGAACACCTCCCAAGTAGTAGTAGCCCGCCCCTCCGTTGTGTCGAAAACCAAATTGAAATCAACGCCGTACATTGATTTATGCGAAAGTGGTAGGGCGCTTGGCGCTGAAGATCTTCTGGTTGCTGATCTTGGCAACGCGGTGGGGGAGGGGGAAGGTGAGGCCCTTGGTGATGAGCTGCTTGATGTAGGGGCGCTTGACGTCGTCGGCCTTCTCGAGCTCAACGACCTTGAGGATCTGTGGGGGGAAGTGTTAGTTCGCTGTTCGGTCGCGCCTGCGTAGGTTGCGAGGGGGGAACGTACGTGGATGGACCTGAAGCGGGCACGGTGGCGGGCAGCCATGTCGGAGTAGAGAGCCTCGATGGCGTCGGTGCGGGACATCTCACGGTACTCCTTGTACATGTTGTGAGTGCCGGAGCGGGAGTCGTAGCGGATCCAGACACCGAAGTTCTTGACCTTGAGGGGGTGCTTCTCCTGGATCTGTAAAGGGTGTCAGCTATACTGCACACACTCCTTGGGTTCTCGAATCCACGTACCGCCTTGACGCTGACGATCTCACCGGTGGCCTTCTTGACCTTCTTCAGGCCGCGAAGGAAGTACCAGTAACGGGACTTCGCAACAGTGACGTTGGGAGCGAAGATGGTCATGCGGTACAGGGCCGGGGTGGGGTTGGCCTCAGTAGGCAGGTGGCGGCCAATGACCTCGTATTCCGTAAGACGACCTGAAGCGAGCATGTTAGTGATGCTGTTGACACAGTTTTGCTTGAGCAAAATCCCAATGCGGTTGGTCGATAGCGCGGCGGCGGTCTTGGACTGTCGTTGTCGTTCCGGAGTCGGGGACGGACGGTGGAGGTCGGGAGAGTCCTGGTCTTCGTGTGAATCTGGCCGATGCTGAAAGCTTTGTCGCTTGCGTTGCTGGTCCTCCAATACTCTAGACACACGGGGCAGGCACGCTCTGCCGAACGTGGATTTGACGATCACGAGTTTGTCGGCTCCTCCTCATTCCTCGACGATGCCACCATTTCTCCGTCGGTGCCGCTGAATTGAACTAATTGCTTCGCAGTGCCGTCGTTCTTTACAAGTCTCGCGTTCCAGGCGTGTGAAGATTTGGTCGTCGTCGATCTCGGGCCGTTCGTCGACATCGCGCATTCGCATCCAGGATTTCGCAAGGGGGAATGACAAGAGATTGAGCTTACCCATCTGAGCGGTTGTTAGGTAACTATTTCCTCCGTAACGATGTGGTGCTGGCGACTTACTTTGAAGAGCTGGCCGGTGGTCGTCGATATCCGATATCGTGGGTGGTTGCTGCTAGGTCAGTACAAGGGCTCGAGACGCGAGATTGAGAAAAAAAACTTTCCAGTCGTCGAAATGTGAATGTGGGAGCGGTCACAACCGAACTGGCAAGCCCTAACGCTTCTGATTGGCCGAATGCCCCACTTTGAAGATTACCTAAGTTGATGGGGGGCATCTTCGGAGTTCAGCGCATACCCCAAAAAACTTCACACATCCGACCATTGGTATCCCGGAATTGTTTACCTGCAGGCAAGTCCGAGCATTTAGATCCCCACGGGCTCTGTTGATGTTCTTATCACATGATGCAACTGTTGTCTTGAATCTTCACATTCCCTTCAGACTTGCCCAGCATTTTGATCTCTGAAAACGAGACAGGCAAGGAATAGCAACGATCGCTGGTTCTTCTTCGTTACTTACACGATGGGTAAATAGTGATTTTTGTTTCTTCATACCTATGAACTCATCATGCCTGCCCGGCAATCCAACGGAGTTTGCCCAGTGTTTGCGGTCTTCTGTGGCTCCCATGCCTTCAGTGGCCCGCCGTATGAGTACTTGCGTCCATCACGACCACTGAACCACCTGCACCATTTCGCGTGTGGAGAGAACAGTTGCACCTGGCTTGTAGTGGTCACTCACTATCCATAGGTATTTGATATTCCACACTTCCTAATGTCCAACGACTACCTGAATTGAAAGTCTGTTTGCTTCGTCGCTTATGGTCGCTTGATATCTTCTTGTCGTAGATACTTGCTGCTGTCACTGCTGTTGCGTGCGACGTACTGTTTGAAGACGGTACGATCATGGGTACGTACCTGGAGGCACTTCGCCTTGTGCCATAGGGAAAAATGTGATGCCTGACTTTGACGGCTGCAAAGTTTCTGCTGCCTGATGCCCTGGCAAGTGTCTAGGAGTGGGTCCTTCGGTGGTCGCTCCCCTTTCACCAATCACAGCGAAGTCTGACATTTGCTGGGACAGCATCACAAAGACGGCGGTCGGCATCCGAGAGGGACCTTACAACATCACATACATCTCAGGACATATTTGGCTGGATTGTTGAATCTTTCTTCAATAGGAAGCGACAAAAGCAACGAACCAAACTTGCGCGCGCTGATCATCGCTACATATCAAATATTTCGAACCCACTCAACTGCCAAGTCAACAACCAAAAACAGCAGTGATGGAGGGCCTCTTCGAGGAGTTCCGCAATGCCTATAAGGCCAGGTCGGGATATTCACTGGCCCAGACCCTCCAACCTTTCAACCCATCCAATCAACCAGACAAGCTTCGTTCCATCTGGCTTAGTACCAATGTGCAAGAAGTCAAGGGCGACGTCAAATACATGCTCCTCAATCGGTCGTCAGGATCTAAGAAATTCAAGCTCGACCACGAGGAGGTGAACGGCTGGGTTGAGGTGTATTCAGCCTATTGGAAGGCCGTGGGTGAGATTCTCAAAGTAGAAGGCGACTCCAGTGCTGGAGGTAGGGTGAGCTCCCAACGTGTCCAAGCCATGCTCATACCTGGGCCTCGTCACTAACACCCTAGCTTAGTCGTCATCGTGGACGAAGGTGTATGAGGCATGGAAGGAAGTTACTACCGCACTCATCCGTGGATACACAAACTATGGCTTCGAAGCCTGGACGATCCCGTGTCTCTATGCGGCGGGGAAGCATCTGCGGCTTTTCGCCATCAGCTCAGACGAGGAACGGAACAATAGCGACGCTAGTGCCAATGCTATGGAGTTGGGCGACGATTTTGACCCTGACTTGGAGAAGCAGAAGCAGCTCCGAGACTGCGAGCAGCAACTCAAGCGCATTTTCACACTCTGCTTGAGCGACAGGTACTTCTACCCTGACTACGTGGAGCGACGACGCTGACTTGCCGCAGAGCTCCCCTTGAAGACTCAAGAAAATGGGCCATCTACTACATCATCAACCTCTTGTTCAAGACTTACTTCAAGCTCAACTCCGCAAGTCTTAGCAGGACAATCCTCAAGGCCTTGTCTACAAATCGCGGAGACATGCCGCCTCTGGAAGCTTTTCCAAAGTCACAGAGAGTGACCTTCAAGTTCTACGAGGGTGTTCTATTCTTCCTCGAAGAGAATTATGTCGAGGTAAGGCCGTTAAGTGTCAACAGTTATCTGCTCCGGCTGACCACTTTTAGGCTGAGAAGCATCTGACCGAGGCCTGGTCTTTGTGTCACAGGAATGCTAAAAGCAACCAAGAGTAGGTGATGCCGATTCCCTCTGATTACATCCGCCACTAACACTCATTATAGGAGAATCCTCACCTACCTGATTCCCTGCCGCCTCCTGACAACGCACACCCTTCCGACCAGCAAACTGCTCGAGCCGTTCCCCCGCTTGCAGAAGCTTTTCCTGCCGCTGTCACGCTGCATTCGGAAAGGCGACCTTCGAAACTTCGACCTGGCCCTCCAAGAAGGCGAGGAGGAGTTTGTCCGCCGCCGCATTTATCTGACCTTGGAGCGCTGTCGCGACATTGCCCTACGCAACCTCCTGCGCAAGGTTTTCATCGCCGGTGGCTTTGAAGAGACCAAAGAGCCCGGCGCTGCGCCCATCCGCCGGACCAGAATCCCCGTCGCAGAGTTCGCGGCCGCTATCAGCCTCGGCAGCCAGGAGACTGTGGATTCGGACGAAGTCGAGTGCCTTTTGGCCAACATGATTTACAAGGTGGGTGGCGTCATCTCGTTTTCTCGTTTGCTCGCGGTGGGCTGTGTCATCCAGTGGTGGCAGCCTGCATCCATCGCCCAATCGACGCTGACCTCGGTGAGCTGCATTGGGCGAAAACGGGTTTGGAATTTCCACGCGCGTCTGTCTGCCTTCCGTCCCATTTTATACTTGTCGTCGTCTTGTCTGCCTTCTAGGCAGCACCGTCACCTGAGTTGTGGTGTTGGCCCTAGGCACCCAGGCAGATCCTGCCACTGCCCACATGCTCTGCTTTGACTGGGAAATCATCATCCGCCTCATATGTCCGGATTACTAACCAGACATGCAGAATCTCATGAAAGGATACATTGCACGAGAACGTGGAATCGTTGTCCTATCCAAGAACGGAGCTTTCCCCGGAACAGGGGTGTAGTTGGTAGTGGTGTGGGAAGAGGTGCCACCCCCAGACAGGTTGTAGCGGCCGAAAGCCAACAGAATCACTCACATATATACTCATTCGATATCGCGGGCCGTATCCAAGTGTCTGCGTACCGCAGCAACTGTTATTCCCCACCTTTGGCAGTCATGCCTCCTCGCACAACTCAGTGGGATCAGTTGGTGTGGTGTGGTGGTAGGCTTGGCAGCATGCAGGTGTGCTTGGTAACATGCATATCGGATCACTTTTAGGTGGAGGGCAGCCTCGTTCACCGTCAAAAAGTCTATCTCGACTCCGGTTGCCCAGATGCATGCACCCATTGACACCGTCTTCTGCCCGAGACGTGACTCCCACTCTCGTCACGTATATGCGGTGACTCGAGTTTGCGGGACGTGTCTCGTGGGTGTCGTCGGCTCGTATCCGGAATTTTGATGGCCCATCCACAGAAAGAAGTCCTCCGCGCCTGCCGTGAATCTCAAGTAGTGGTGGTGGGTAGGCTCGCTCCCGTTGGCATCGTCTCGCTCGTCTCCTAAAAAGGCAACTCGTGAACTCGTTTCTTTTGAATCATAACTGACCGTGAAAAACGCGACGGCTCTGTTTGCCAGCATTTGAAAAAGCAAGGCCTCCGCTCAGGTGGTTCTAGCCGGCTTAGCCTCACATTGCAAACAAAAACCCAGCCAGTCGGTCCCGATGGCTCTGTCGTGACTAACGTCTCACCAACCCAGACCAGCAGGGGAGAGGACGTGGTTGTTTAAGTGCTTGCAGCCGTAGCGGCCGGAGTGGGAACGGCCACAGGATGATTGACAGGGGTGAGAAGAGGTCAAACTTGTTGGTCCCTAGCCAAGCTTGAGGTGGTATTATGATATGACTCATTGAAAACTCGGTATCGAATCCAACGTTAGGCGTGGACTAGTGTGGCGGACCACGAGCCCAGGGGTGCATCTGTGTTCGGAAGAACGATGGCGTGGATGGATACGAGTAAGGGGGAGGGTCCGGGGGTAGAGTTAGGTATAGTGGCGAATGTCGCCCGTTGGCATGCAGTTTACGGGTGTGAATTGTGCCACCTCAGGTATTCGCCTCCGTTCACGGTAGCGTTCGGGGATGCAGGAACCGACATCCCTGGATTGCCAGCTTGTTTCACATTTTCTGACTGGTGCAAAAGGATAGGGGCAATGGGAACGGATCTCCTCGATCTTCATCGATGGCCTGTTACGCAGACGCTCCTCCCTCTGTGAATAGCCTCACTCCAGAATGGCAAACTAGTCACATCAACTCCGATTTCATTAGATGGTCAAGTGAGCGTGAAGAACGGTAATTTTACATGGATTGTCTCGCAAAGACGCAATCTGGTCATCCTCTCTCTCTCTTTCCTTCGGCTCTTTTTTTCACTCTAATAATGATGACATGGTTCGCAATCTGGCAAAGGCCCTGAAAATCCCAGCAAGGCCTCCGCATGAGCTGTTTACTGGGCATATCCCCAAGACATGCTCAACAATGAAAAGAAAATAGTTCAAACGTCTCCCTCCACGGCTGTGTTGTGTCTTCCCGGCCTCTCCTTGTCGAGAGAAATGGGATGTCAGCCTCTGGAGAGACGAGTTTGTAGTTGTACAGGGGTTTCTCATGAGAACTGAAACGAGGAGCAGCACTCGTACGAAAGACCAGATAGGAAAAGAGAGAAAAAAACAGATTCCCCAAAACGCCGTTACCGTCCTTCAGGGCGGGACTTCAGACGCCGATTATTTATGGTGTTTTGAGATTTTTGTCGATCCCAGATTTCCCACGTCATCTTTGGAAAGAAACAAAAGGTGTAGGGAAAAAACAGATTGCATCAGAACGTGAATCATTAGTAGGAGGCGGGTATTGTTTGTTCTTGGAATGAGATGGGATGAAAATGGGAATGGGAATGGGATGAGATGCGGTTGCCCTAGAAAGGACGGCTGCCGCGACCAGAGCGAGGAGAGTTGCTGTTCCAAATCAGTCAGCGCTTCGAGATGAAGACGTTGTGGGACAACTTACACGGTGGAGATATCATCGACGTGGTTGCAGAGGGCGACGAATAAGTCAAAGAACAGCTGGGTGCCGCCGTTGTACATCTCCAGCTGCATCGTGCCGCTTCGCTTGAAAGTGCTCCGGCTGCGGATGATCAGCGCGAGATAGTGTGCGCGCAGCTTAGAGTCGGTGTCTGGAGTGTTGGCGTAGGCATATCGGGCAGAAGCCAGGATAGTGCTGCACTGAATGCCGGACTCTGCGATGGGCGGTTAGCTAATGAACAACTCAAGGACTACTGGGAAAAAAAGCTTACGAAGACCTTGCTTCCTCAGGGAAACCCGCTTCAGCTCCTCGAGCCCGTACTTCTCTGCAGCGCAGTAGATGACTGTGTCCTTGAGCAAGTCACCATCGACGCCGTGGTGGTAGACGGTCGACTCGACGCCCCGACCGTCCTCGGTGGGCTGCTCGATCTCCCACGAGTTGCGGCGCTTGTTGTGCACAAGCCGCGGGTAGTAGTCACCCTTGTAGAGGTATTCGAGCACCGAGGAGAAGATCTCGGGCTCTTCGTCCGGGAGAGCGATGCGCCTCGGCGGGGCCGAAGTTGACGATGGCGAGCCCTCGTTGTGGTTGCCCCCTCGGAGAGCGGCTTGGAAGAAGGGCGATGCGCCGAGCACGTCTTCATGGGCGGCGAAGAGGCGCTGTTCGGTGCCCACGACGAGGGTTACGATCGCAGAGGTGAGGTTGCTGTTCGTTTATTGTGTTAGTTATCGACGTGAACGAGAATGAACGCATGAGATAAATTGAAATGAGTAATTCTTACTTTCCCATCTCCGTGTCATGGGTCGTTGATGTTGTGGCCGTCGTCGGCCTTCGGCTGTGGCGGGAATCATGGCGATGCTTTGAAACACCGCTAGACTTGCTGAATGATGAGCTTGACTTGGATGCCTTGTGGCTCTTGGTGAAGCTCTTTTGTTGCGGGGGTTCGAAACGTCTGCTGAACATTGTGGCGGTCGGTTAGTTGGTCGGTCGGGGCTGTTGCGCGGAAAAAAGGAACGAGGAAAGAATTAAATGATAAACTCGGACTTGGTTCGGAAAGCGATCAATTCAATGTAAATGATGGAAAAGAGATGAGCTGGAAAAATGGTTGTCGATTCTATCGCTGACCTACCTAAGGCACCGTCCCGAGATAACGTGTGAGGAGTAAAAGAGTCGAGAAAATTTCGGTTGGAACGGGGTGCCAGATTCTATATATACCAGCCTGATAACATCCTTGCACGGTCCCCCGAGATCTCTCACCCATGTGTGCTGTGTGCCTGACTATTTTTTGAGGCGACTGGTGAGAGTCGAGGTCATTGGACGCGTACAGGGGGGTGGGAAGACGCGACTGCGCCGACAGATTAAAAAAACTGGAACACGACCAGAGAGCGGTATCACGTGCGCTGCTAAGGGGGTGGGCACCGTGGGATTTGGCTGGCTGCCTCCGCTTTTTCGCCTGGCACTGTCGCACACTGGCGGGCAGTGCGAGCCGGGCTGACCATGCTAGAGCACCATTTAGAGCAAGCCATTCCGCAGGGGGTTGGAAACTGGCACGCCTTGGCCCCTATTCCAACGAGTCAGAGGTACCCAGCTTGCGGGCTCGTCTCTGGGCTTTGGCTCCTGCAACTCCTGGGTCCAGGTAGACTCACAGCGCGCGCAACGTGCAGGGGTACTTGTGGCCCAGAGATGCGGACTGCCGAGGCGTGAGTACCAGTACGCCGACGGAGCTGCCTAGGAGAAAGGTTCACGTTAAGGCGTCCAAGCTCACCATCACCACGCCGGAATAAGAAATGCTAAGAGCAAACGCAAGTCATTGCCCCTATTGTGCGAGGAAGGACAAGAAATCGATCATGAAAGGTGTTGTGGCAATTGCACCCTTCACGCGGGCCAATTGATTCCAAGAGCTTTCGAATTGAGCATCCAATGGCTTCTACAGGTGTTATAACGCCTGCCTCTGTTATCACGGAAGCTCAAGATTTGGAAGGCGAACTGCAGAAACGAAGCAGCGCACTGCACATTGCACCATCGGCCGAGTCTAGCTCCATAGTGTCCAGGGTATGAGGCACATTGGAAACCCCCTTACCGTCATCCACTTTTGCCAACCTGTCCACCGAGAGGCCGGGGAAGCCATCCTAGCTCCCTAGATACTAGTTGTAGTGTGCATGGTATTGTAATAAGAGCCCTGGAACTGGACGCCGAAGTCGCGACTGACGATGATCTTGCCGACCTCGCGAATCACACGCCCACCCTTCTCTCACGACCAAAGTGACAGCGCTTTCGCGACTTCATCTACGTGCCACAGACTTCACTTGATGTCATTTCTGCGAGTGCGTTCTCGTCGCAACCTGCTCAATGGCATCAGCCACGGCTTTGCGCCCCTCTAGTCTGATGACGGCATCGTTATGGAACGCGCTTGGAACCGTCTTCTTTTCGACCTCCAACCCGACCTCCTCGCAGCGCCTGACCAGCAACTGACCGTGCTCACGTGGCACGAGCTCATCCCTTTCAGCCTCCACTATCGTGACCCGAGGCTTCTCGAAGTCCAAACCGGGCCGATGGTGATTCCTGGCAATCTCACCAAGGTTGGTCAAGCTGTCCAAGTGGTTCCAAAGAAACGGCCAAAGGTAACGGTAGGGCACCCATTTTGGGGGATACAACGCCTCAAGCATGGCTCGTATGGACGTGAATGGCGTCTCGAGGATCAGCGACCTAAGCGGCAACGTGGGCGGAAACCCGTCCCAGGCAGCTAGGTTTGTGGCGACCCCAGCGCCGATGCTCTGACCCCAGATTACCAGCGCCGGCGCGGCCAGTGGCTGGTTTTGTTGGCCGTGCCCGACATGATTCTCATGTGTCTGCCCAATCCACCGCAGAGCCGCCTGCGCATCCAAATTGATGCCCCTCTCGGAGGGACGACCCCTCGACGTCCAATATCCACGGTAGCTCAGGCACACCATCATGTATCGCGCGGGCCGCTTGCTTCGCTGCAGCGTCCGGAGCACCCATGATAGGTCCTGCAATCGCGGGGGAAGAGAGGACGCATTTCCTGCATCTCAAGTGTGAGCTCTCGAAGGGAGGGAGGGTGTTCATTCAATCGCCCAGAGATGGCGACGGAAGGAGGGGGAAGGATGGGGAGGGACGGGGCGGACCCTGAAAGTAGAGGATGTAGATGAATGGCACGTCCAGAGACCCCTCGGGCGACGTGGTCGTCTCTTTGCCAGTAGATGTCACCGAGGCCACACAGAGTGCCAGATCCGTCCCGTCGGCGGCCTGGACCCTTTTCTCCTCCCAGCGCACGCCCCAGCACTGCTTCTCGTAGTCTTCTATCCGCTCGCGGCGCGCGTTCGGCGGGAGCCCTGGCATGTAAATGATCTTGTTCTGGAAGACGACCATCATGAAACATTTCCACGTCCATAGCGCGACCAGAAGACCGCCAAAGATCATAGGGGGTAGCAGCAGCGCCTCGGCGTGCAATTGCCTCTTGTGGATGGTGACGCCGAGGATTGGCAGCAGCGGGAGCGGCTGCGGCAGTGGTTGCGGCAAGCAGGTCGCAGACGTGGCTCGCCATGTCGACGTGACGAGCAGTGCGTATGGGCGACGAGGAAGACGCAGGAGCGGCCCAATCGAGGAGGCGCGGATGGCATGCATCACGACCCGTTGCGAGACATGGAGGCGTGTGTCGGCTGAGGTGTCGGCTGTGGTGCTGATGCTGGTGACAGAAACGGGAGAGCGTTGGGTGGTGTTGCCCGAAGGACCCTGGATTGTGAAAGTACGGGCGTGGGGCTTCCGATTGCGTGCGGTGGGAGAAAAAATAAGAGGAGCACCTGTTCGTGAGGTCAGGTAGCAGCTGCAAATCAGGGTCTTTCGTGGAGTGACGGTCGTGACATGATGCGCTATGTGTCCGACAACGACTGGACTGATCGAGTTTGGCCGGCATGCAGCTCGTTCTGTCCAAAGACCGGAGGCATACGGACAACGAAGACGGCGCAAATTATGAGGACTGCAGGATTCCAGCCCAATCCCCCGTTGGCTGCGTTCGTCGAATGCGAGACCGTTGCGCCGGAGGTTGGGTGTTTTTGCCGTACTGCCGTCATCCAGCGCTGGAAAGATCCCTTGGGAATGTTAGTGGCCAACAAGAACCTCCTCTACCTAGGTAGCTTAGGTACCTAGATTCACCTCGGCTTGCTGAAACAGCGCTGAACCACTGTGACGGCACTGAAGCTAAGAGGAAATACCTAGGTCCCGCCTTGCCTCGCCATCTTATGATAGTTCTAATAGCACCAATAAACGTCGGGTACATTTGGGGTGTCAAAAGTCTGTGTACCTTGCCCGTGCATCTAGAACGAGTCTGCCGATCCAGCGGCACAATGCTCCAAAGACACCACTAAAGCCGCAACAGTTCCACCATCCAGAGACAAGCCCAGCCCAGCCCAGCCATCCCATCCCATCCCACCCCCGTCACCGTCACTTCTCACCTTATCCAACTGCACCGCATCACTCACTGTCGGTCAGACCGGTACGGAGTACCACATGCGTGTTGTTCCAGGCAGACGGAGCGGGCTGTCACAATAAATCAATTAACAATCCGCCCAGACGAGAAAGAGCGCGGCATAAAGTTCGCATACGCATCTGCATACGGCCGCCAGATAGTTAAATCAGATCAGGTCCCATCCCATTTCCCGGCATGCACCGTGGAATCCTGATCGACTTGTAAACAACGACCCCTCCATCTCGATGACTTGCCGACCTCCGGTTTTCCTCCATCCCACTTCCACTTCCACTTCCCAGCAAACACTGACCGCGACCCCGCTTAACCACCCGCTGAGAAATCACCGCTGATTCACATCTTCTTCGCCATTCCGCCCGCCATTTCGAAACCATAACACCGACGGACATTTCCAACAAAAAGTCGAACCAAGCCCAGCAACCACGAATACCTCAAATCCGCGACCGACAGACAGACAGCCCACCATGCCCGTCTCCGTCGACCCCAAGACCCCAACCGAACACTCACCGAGGCAGTCGCCGCGCATCGAGCTACCCGAGGACGAAGGATCTCCGCGACACGATGGCCAGGCCAGCCCCGGCATGAGGAATAGCAAGGGGTGGGACGGAAAGCTTAGAGTGCAGAAGACCGCCGTTCTCGCGAATCCGGAGGTTCTGTCGGACCCGGAGTCTGACGACGAGAACGTTGTTCCGGGCGAGGAACTTCCCGCCGACGAAGGCAAGAATTGTCTCCCCCCAAGATTCGAGACGGGCTGCGAAAGAAGAGAAAGAAAGAAAAAAGCTAACAATTATCCCCAGACCTTCTCGACGGCGAAGATGTAGACACGGACGAGCTCATCGTCTCCCACGCCCGCGTCGCCTCCATCCCCGCCCTCCGCCTCGAACGCTTCACCAAAGTCGTCCGCCTCTGCCTCCGCCAGAACAGCATCCAGGACATCGACGGCCTCTCCGCCCTCGCCCCGACCCTCGAGGACCTCGACTTCTACGACAACCTCATCTCCCACATCCGCGGCCTCGAGGACCTCGTCAACCTCACGAGCCTCGACCTCAGCTTCAACAAGGTCAAGCACATCAAGCGCGTCAACCACCTGACCAAGCTCAAGGAGCTCTTCCTCGTCGCCAACAAGATCGGTACCATCGAGAACCTCGACGGCCTCGACAACCTCACCAGCCTCGAGCTCGGCTCGAACCGCATCCGCGTCCTGCAGAACCTCGACTCCCTCAAGCGCCTCGAGGAGCTCTGGGTCGCCAAGAACAAGATCACCGAGCTCACGGGCCTGGGCGGCCTGCCCAACCTGCGCCTCCTCAGCATCCAGTCCAACCGCATCCGCGACCTCTCCCCGCTGAGCCAGGTGCCCTCCCTCGAGGAGCTCTACATCTCCCACAACGCCCTCACCTCGCTCGCCGGCATCGAGCAGAACGAGAAGCTGCGCGTGCTCGACATCTCCAACAACGCCGTCGCGAGCGTCAAGGGCCTCAAGTCCCTCAAGAACCTCGAGGAGTTCTGGGCCAGTTACAACCAGATCTCCGACTTCAACGAAGTCGAGAAGGAACTCCGGGACAAGGAGCACCTGACCACTGTCTACTTTGAGGGGAACCCGCTGCAGCTTAGGGGGCCGGCGGTATATCGCAACAAAGTCCGTCTGGCTCTGCCTCAACTGTCACAGATCGATGCAAGTGAGTATACATCCCTGGGCTCGGAAATAACCAACGCACATACACGCGCACACATACTGACTGTTCCGCAGCCTTTGTCAAGGCATAGATGACGGCCTGGTTTCTTTTGTAGCATGATCGTTACGAGGCCGGCATGGCGTTACAGAGGCGTTTGTTTAGAAACCTGGAGCTTCGGGCAGAAATCGATGGACACATCTGGGTCTTTTATTTGCATGAGATACCTCTCGCCGCGCATACTCACGATTGCATCGAATGTTGGGCTGGAGACAAACTGCTACAACCAGTGGCGGGCGGCAATTCTGAATTTTACACACAAAACAGCGCACGAGCACATCCTGGCTGGGCGAGCAGGGAAGGTAACCTGTCTTGGTCATCATGGCTTTCGTTGTATTTTAAAGCGGCAGATCACAGTCATGCCGAAAGGGAGACAATTATTTAGATACAATCGACGCGCTGTGTATGTGGTTTGACATACGGGCAGGCATCGCTCCCTTGCGCACCGCCAGTCGCAGGCCAACAACAGGCCACTTCGCTGGACGGGTGCTGCGCTGTGTTATTGCTGGTAGGGTAAATGAGGCGAGATCGACAACACGTCATGCACGGCCCATTTAAGCGAAGATCCAGAGCTTCTCGGTGGGGAAGTACTGTTGCAACTGTTAGCTGACTGCGATTCTAGGATCCTGGTCAAGAGAATCACTCACGTTGGCGGGCTGGTTGAAGCGGGTCTTGCGGTCGAGAGAGCTGATCTTGTCGATGTCGGCCTGCTCGAGGTCGAAGCTGGTGCAGTCGAGGTTCTGGGCCAGGATCTCCTTGCGGCTGGTCTTGGGGATGACGGCCAGGCCGCGCTGGGTGGCCCAGCGGAGAAGGACCTGGGAGTTGGTCTTGCCGTGCTTCTGGGCAATGGCGGAGACGGTGGGCTCCTCGAAGAGAGGGACGAAGTCGGTGGCGTGCTCCATGTTGAACTCCTTGAAGCTGGCAGGGCCGAAGGAGGAGTAGGCAGTGACGGCGATACCCTCGTTGGCAGCGAGCTTGATCAGGTCGGCCTGGACGAGGTAGGGGTGGTGCTCGATCTGGAGGGTAGCAGGAGGGATCTTGGCGTAGCGGAGCAGGTCGTAGAGAAGCTGGCCCTGGAAGTTGGAGACACCAATGCTCCTGGAAAGCTTGCTCTCGACGAGGCTCTCCATGGCGGTCCAGGTCTCCTGGATGGAGGCCTTGGAGGGGCGGATCTCGGACTTGCCATCGTAGTGCCAGCCGGGAGGGTATCGGACCGAGGGGTCGACGTACTCGAGGGCGACGGGGAAGTGGATGAGGTAGAGGTCGAAGTAGTCGATGCCCCAGTCGGCAAGCTGCTTGCGGACGATAGGCTCGACGCGGTCGCCGTCGTGGAAGGTGTTCCAGAGCTTGGAGACGATGAAGAGCTCCTCACGCTTGACGAGACCCTCCTTGATGGCGCGGGCAACACCCTGGCCGCACTCGACCTCGTTGCCGTAGTCTACAAGAAACGTGCCGTCAGTATCTGTACCAGGCTTGCACGCCGATCGTATTTGGGGTTAATCTTGGGGTTGTTTTGATTCATGTGATATCGGGGGAGACGGGAGCAAGCCCCGAGTGTAAATGGGTGGGTGGCAGGGGGAGCGGTGACAATTCGGACAGGGGTACAGGGATGGTGCGGAGAGCTTTCCGGCGAAAAGGCAGCGCAGCGCACGCGGTCTGCAGACTGCAGAAAGTAGACGTGCACCCATCCTCCATGGTGGGGTCAAGGAGGGGTAATTCAGGCTTCCAGAAGTCATGGAGGGGTGACCTCGCAGACCATACCCAGCCAACCGTTCAGCGCGGGCAACGCGTCCGTCTTCCCAGAGAATTCTCTGCTTCCACAGCTCTCTTCTCAAGGTAGCGCACTGCTGCCGTCCAAACGGTTGCTTCTGTATCTTCCGCCTCATCCCCCACCCTGACATGACCACTGGAGGCGCGGCGGGACGAAGCTCTCGCTTCTTTGCTGGGCGGATTGGTGACTTACCGCAAGCGCCGTCGAACAGACGGTAGCCGGCCTTGATGGCCTCGTAGACGGTGTCGGCGGCAATGGCGTTGTCGACCTTCCACAGACCGAAGCCCACCTGGGGCATGTCGAAACCGCTGTTCAGCTTGATGTTGGGGACAACCATTGTGAAGTCGGGTTTGTCTTGCTCGTCAAACGGTGATGTAAGGGAAGAATTTCCGGGGTATCAATGGGCACTGTGGTCCGTAAAAAAAGTTTGGAATTGGGGGAAGAGAGGGAGAGAAGGAAGAACAGGTCCAGGTTGGGACGAAGAGGAGGCAGCAGAGACGTATTTATAATCCCCAAAACGTCAGGTGTTCTGGTCCATGGGAGCCCGGTAGATTCATTCAGACGGACGGCAGAAGGAGCTACACTACATCAATCGCGAGACAAGGAGCGTGTACCTATTACCTCGAACTCGGACGTGCCTGCCATACAGGCAAGGTCACGTCGATGCAGACGCACCTTACCCGGGCCCGCTCTCGAGATTCAGACAGCCTTTGGCTCCGTCACCGTACAGCTCTGGCACCGCATCGAGAGCACCAGAGGCTGGCGGCGGGGGTTTGAAGGACAAATGACCGAGAAGCGACACACAGATGGCTTGTCCTGTCGCCCACCGGGCAGCCAGGGGGTGGTCGTTGGAGAGGGCTTTGGCGGCTGTTAGTCCCGGGACCGATTGGCATGGATAAATATCATCAGGCAATGGGAAACATCCGCACAAGGAAGGCCGGCCCAGGGTGGAGATGGGGTGGCCGCTGCAGAACGGGACGCGCCCATTTGTGCGTTTAAATCAGGCTGAGCGGGATGATGGACCACGAAAGAGACCAGGAATGGGATACTTGGGTAGCATTAGCAGTGTGACTACGGAGTAGATGTAAAATTTTGGGGATCAAGCTTCCAGCCGGCGGCGTGTCATTGGAACCCTGTGAAGTTTCGCGGGAAGCTAGTGTGAGAAGAGCAATAGAAGCAACTCGACCCCAACTGCACCGAGGAGGTTTTTGGGGGTTTTGATTTGTATCGATCTCGAGGGGATCGAAATGCAGCGGCGGCTTTGGTGCTCTGCCACTGGCCCTCTTTCTCTCCGTCTACCTCTCGTCGCTCTCACAGGCCGTGAAGGCTGTTGCATCTGCGACTGCAAGGGTCTTGTACCCCGCTGCCAGCTTCGCTTGGCTTCTGAGAGCCAAGTTGGTGCGAAAAGTAACGTGGGGTAGCAATTTGACACAGGCTTCACTCCTGGCCAGATGCCATCGTCGTCTCCTTCAGACAGGTAGCAAGCAGTTGCTGCTGAAAGACAGACGTCGGTTGCACCACGTAGGTACCTACCTTCCGCAGCTGGGTAGGGAGTTACCCGCCGTCATGGTCTGGCCCGATCCACGTCTTTTGGTCAGCGTCTTGTCGCTGTTTCTTTGCAGGTCCCCAGGGCTTGCCCCACTCAGAGATGTTTCTGTGGAGAATGATTTCGCCGAGACCCGATTAAATTGTATTTAGCCTAAATGCTGTCCGAGGCGGCTAATTGGCTCATTCCAGCTTCTCTCACGACCAGAGCAACAGAGCTCGATTCCTTGAAGAATATCAAGGGCCGGCAAAGTTGAGGTGATGAGTGACTTGGACATATGATGCTCCATGCGATACGGATACAGCACCGATGAGTCCCGGTCTGCACTGGGAAAAGGTCCCTGTTCCGACATTGCCCATGCCGCCCGCCATGGGCATCCTTCAGATCTTGGGATCGCAGGGACAGGCTGATACTGATGTCAGCACTCACGCGGAATCTCGCTCCTCCTGTCGCCTCACCCTCGCACTTGCATCCACGGTGCATTTGCCGGGACAATTCGTATCCACGTGGGCGGGCGCGCGTGGGGTCGACGGAGTTGGCGTCAGAACCACATTTGCATTTCACCCGGGTGGGTACTCAACCTGTTCTTAGCCTCAACCACTCGAAAGACACCAAAGAGACAAAAGACTTCAATCAAGAGAGGCCTGCCCTTGAGAGCCTCTTAGAAGCTTTCTTTCTTCCCAGAGGCTTTCCTTAGATGCACAACCTCACAACAATCAATCGATCCCTGTGCTCCGTACAACCGGGACTTGGTCAGCTGTCCTTCGTCTTGCCGTCTTTCCGGAATAGGAAATGATGCAAGGCAGTAAAGAACTCGGACTGAATATGACAGAGGCTTTGTGGCAGCAGCTCGGAACCTTTCGACTATTGCCTTTCCCATTCGCATAATGAAGTGGACGGTAAACTTACTTTGCGGCCTCTGAAGCCTCGTCCCGACATGTCAATCCAAACAATAGACGTTGTCTTCGTGGCCGACTCCCAAAAATAAGTTCACCTGCATCCGTTTCTTACATGCCCGTGTTCTTTGTGATGCATCGACGGACTCGTGCTGCCATGATAATCTGCGTATATATGCTTCCATGTGCATCCAAGGAGATGGCTTGGACTTCGAAAAACATCAGAACCAAACACAGAAACGATATCATAACACTCATTTTCAGCTCCTTGAGATAAGAGCCATTTACTTCTCGTCGATTCTTCTTCTTTTCTAACCACACCTTACTTTAAAAACGCCAGGCGCGAACACATACACACAGTCAACCTACTCATTTTTCATCTCTTCGAAACAAGAATCATGTCGACAAATCTGCGATTCGGGCAAGGCGAGCCGCAATCCCCTCAGCAACCCGGGCAGCAGCAGCAGCAGCAGCAGCAGCAACAACAACAACCATTTCAGCAACAGCAGCAACCCATGCAGTACCAGCAGCCACTCCAATACAACCAACCCGTCCAGTATGTTCAGCCTCAGCAAGTCATGCAGCCTGGCCCGGTGCCGGTGCAGCCTGCTGGCCCGGCGGAGGCGGCAGCAGCAGCGCAGTTGTACCAAGAGCGGAGCCACAGGATGCGTCTTGCGTTGAAGACTCGCAAAACAGGTGCGTATATGAGAGGAGAAATTGCGAGTCAAAACGACGACCCAGGACCGCAAAGCGCCCCGGTGGCCCCTTACCACCCGGAAAGGCAGCTTAACAAGGCCTACGCGAGAGGCAAATGGAACAACATCAATGAGCAGCTAGCACAGGGCAGACACGGCGGCGGTTCCATCAGCAAAGGATACGGCATCACTCTCGAGAGGATCATCGCAGCAGGCGGGTACGGAATCGCCGCCCTCGTCCGCCACAGGAACACCCACAACTTCGCGAGAAGGCTGTGCGTGATGAAGGTGGAGAAATCCAGGTTCAGAGGCAGGAACTACATGGACCAGGAGGAGACGGCACTCAAGGTAAGTTTCTCCAGGACGGGGAACGAGGCGAGCCGGAGCTGACACACACACAGAGATACAGGGGGGCCAAGCACATTTTGCAATTGCTCGACATAACACAAGAAGTCAAGGACCAGAGAGATCGAGCCAACCGAGGCAAGGGGCAGTACATGCCGAGAAAAGACCCTGAGGCGATGGACGCAAAGTGGGATATCCAGCAACAGCGGGATCGCAACTTCGTTCTCCTCGAATACGCCGAGCGCGGCTCCCTGGACCAATGGCTGTCCAAGACGAGTCGCAGCGGCAAGCCCTGGCCCAACAGAGCCCTCTGGATGCTTTTCAAGTGTCTCGTATCGGGCCTCGTCGGCATGGGATATCCGCCCCAGAAGGTTCGCAAAGACGACCCTGATTTCGACCCCAACAACCCCGTCCAGGAGACCGTTCCCGCACAGGGTTTCGACGTGGAGCAGACTGCCCATTTCGACCTTGACCCAAACAACGGTAAGTGGTTACCGACGAACCCTGAAGACAAGAAGCTGACAAGTTCATCGCAGTACTGGTCTCGAGAGACGAGGAACATGGGGACTTCCCCATTTTCAAGGTACCAAAGATCCATGTGGCCCCCCGTGCTAGAACCGTTCATGCTGACAACCCGCCAGATCGCCGACTTTGGATGTGCCGTCTTCTTTGACGAGGCGAAGGACCACCCGGAACAGTTCACGTGAGTCCTTCTTACCCCTTGGCTTCTTTCGTTTGGAGTTTCAACTTGCTGACTGCAATTTCCTCGATAGCAAGGAAGCTTTCTGGAAGTATCGTCTGAGAGGGAAGACGTCGTGTTACGCACCCGTAAGTAAACGGAACCCCCCAACACGTTGAGTGCTTAAAAACTAACACGCACAGGAACAATTCGATGCGTCTTGGAATGCCATGGAAGCCAACTTCGTCTTCGACGTCCCCCCTAACCAATTCCTCGCTGAGGACGGGACCAAGCCAGCAATTGCGGGAAATTACGGGATGCACACCAACATCTTCCAAATAGGCATCATTGTTCGTATAGCCCTCAACCCCATCCCATAATCTGCTCTTTTGCTGACAAATAGGTTAGATGTGGTGTGCCATCACCAGGGCGGCCTTCGCGCCTCCACTCGGGCTCGGTCTCTTGCCGCTTGGCAACGGAGTGGAGACCTACGGAGGCGCTCTTCAGTCCAGTCGATTCGACGACGTAGACGGTTCGTTGAAGTTCCTAGTCCAGGGATGCATGGCTCGCCACCCTTCCGCCCGCCCCAAGCTCAGTGATCTCATGAATCTCATCGAGAAGCGCCTCGGCGCGGGCGGACTCGAGAGCGACGAGGAGGTCTCGGAGTGGGCCCGGGAGTTCTTCTCCACCCCGCGCACCCCGGGCGACGACGAGGATCCCCCGCAGCCGCAACAGCAAGGGTCGAAGAGAGACGCGCCGGCCGACGGCCACGACAACGGGGAAGACGGGCGGCCGCGCCAGCGCCAGAAGACGAACGAGGGGGCCGACGCCGCCCCGGCGGACCCCAGGTTCCACGTCCCGCGCGTGCCGCAGAACTCCCGGGTCGCCGATTTCAACGTGGCCGGCTGGCCGCCCGCGGGTCCCGGGGTCCAACAGCTCGTGCAGCATCAGCAGCTGCAGCAACCTCAGAGCATGTTCCGCCCGCCGGTGCCTTCGATCGACGCGGTTCTCGGCGGCGACCACCCGGCGAACGGCCTAGGGTATCCACCGCAGCACCAGCAACAGCTATTCGACCCGTCATTGCAAATCTACCACGGCGTCCCCATGGGCTACCAGCCACAGGTCCAGGGCAACTTGTATCAACAGGGGCAGCAACTGAACCCGGATGCCCAGCCGTTCGAGCCGAGACAGCCAAACTTTACGAATCCGTTTGCTCCCGACTACCAGCCGCCACAGCAGCCTCAGCTGTTCCAAGCCCCCCCGCCTCAACATCCCCAGTTCCCAGGTCCTCAGCAGCAGTTGTTCCACTTCCCGGAGCAACCCCAGAATCTGTTCCAGCAGTTCCACCAGCAACAGGTCCAGGGCACCCAGTACCAACAACCCCAGTACGACCAGAACCAACAACCCCAGTACGATGGACTCCAGCAACATCACTTTCAGCCACTGCCATACCAGCAACAGCAATTCCAGCAAGACCAGCAACAGCAATTCCAGCAAGACCAGCAACAGCAATTCCAGCAAGATCAGCAGCAGCAGTTCCAGCCAGATCAGCAGCAGCAGTTCCAGCCAGATCAGCAACAGCAATTCCAACAAGACCAGCAAGACCAGAACCAGCTGCCGGAGTAGGCCGCTTAGCCCAGCCAGAGAGCACGCCAATGCCTGATTGTCTGGCGCGGGGGCTGGCCCGCGCGCCTGCAGCGACTGCTTCAAACGTTTTCAAAATACGGCGCTCAAAAATTAGACACGGTGGATAGACGTGGTTCAAAAGAAACGGCTGGGCGTTCTGGTTTCGGCGGGCGTTGTGTTTCTTTCAAAAAAGGGATGGGTGTATTGATGGACGGATTAGACGGCTACGGGCCACCCCTTGATACCATTGTTTGAGCGTGTACAACTTCGGAGCTTTTTGGGTTCAAGTCATGAATGTGTTCAAAACTGGGTATCTTTTGATTAATTCTATGTCAAATCGCTGATGCTATTTAAGGCCTGCTCCCTTACAAGCTGGATGGAACCGTCCTTTGAACTCGGATGACCGTAGACTCCTAACGCAGATGCAACTTTAAAAATCAGTGTAAAACCTCTTAGACCTCCAGCCGCCACTATCCGTTGAGCCCAAAATTGGCATACCGGCACGTACACTGCCCACGTCCGGCCGCGACGTCGATCGCGTTCCCGTCGGGGTCCTTGCACTGCGGCCCGCCCGCCTTGACCTGGACGACCTCCACCTCGCCGGGCCAGTCCGCCCACTTGCTCCCGTTCGTGACCACCGTCGCGTTGCCGTTCGCGGCGCCGATGGCCGCGTCGCCCTTGCGCCTGGTCCACAGCGTCGCCCGGAACGCCGTGTCGGCGAACACGCACGTCGCGGCCCTGTTGTCGGCCGAGACGTCCCCGGACGCGGCGACCATCTTGGGCAGCGAGAAGTTGAAGACCAGCCGCTCGTCGTACGAGTTGCCGTCGAGCAGTGCCATGGTGACGTTGGTGAACTGCGGGGCGAACGGGTTGGACGAGGACGAGATCTCGTACTGGTACGAGTTCTTGGCCGTGATGGTCCAGAAGAAGACGGCGAGGGAGGCGTTGGTGTCGCTCCCGCCCGCGGCCGACGTCTCCGCGTAGGTCTGGTACGGGAAGCAGCGCCACGTCGACGGGTTCGAGGTGCAGTTCGTATCCGAGTTGGTGAGGGCGGTGTTGAAGGCAAAGGAGCCTGCCGGGAAGAGGCCTGTCGGAACCGGCGCTTCTGGTGTTGACGATGCAGCGCTAAGAGTTGTTAGTCGTTGGTGTAAGTTGGTGGAAAGGAGGAGACATACTTTTGCTTCCGCATGCCAACTGTCAACCCTACAGACAGGCCCACGATGAGACTGACACAGAAAGCAACGACGGCCATCGTGCGGAACCACCTCTTTCTCCGGGCAGTCTTCGCATCCTCTACAATCTTGTCGTCATTCGACGGCGGCCCGACAGGTGTGGTAATGGGCAATAGCCTCGACCGACTCTTGTAAGAGCTCCTTGGTGTCGATGTCCCTGACCCCGGATTGCTTCCGGCGACGCTGGTTCCCGCACTCCCACTCCAGAGACTGCGCGTGCTGACGGTGCTGAGAGAGCTATCACGCGAGGAGCTGCGCGAGTACGCCGGCGGAGGATACGAAGGGTTCGGGTACACAGCCCTCGGCACAGGTGAGCGGCCGTACGTCCGTGTCTTGGAGTTGCGGTTCGGCGGGGATGGGGGCAGGGGCGCCGTGGAGGGATGCGTGACTGACGGGAGGGAGTCGTCCTCGGCGATGACGGGCATGCGGCCTACCGCCATCCACGAGACACGGTTGGCCGTCGAGGAGGGAGACTTGGGCATTGTGACAGACAAAGGTGTGAGGTGATACCGGTGTTACAGCCCTTTACTATGGTGGGAAGCTGCCCTGCTTGGGACCGGAGCTGTTTGGGTTATATCGAACGTTTTAAGCAGAGATGGCGGGAAATTGGAATGTCGTCACTGCTGTATTAAATCTCGCTGTCCGATTATGATGGCGTCAAAGGCGCGTAGTGGAAGCTGGGCGTGGAGATGAGAGATTGAGCCGCAACGACAAGGTATGATTGAGTGTAATGAACCCACAAACTCCTCGATACAGTAGGTAGGTAGGTAGACAGGCCAACAAATACGTTTGCGGGTGACTGGTAACCGGGTTCCTGGGAATGGCTCCGAGTCCAGAAACTCAGATCGACGATCTTCCAGACAAGGAGTCAGTAGGTATACTTGATATAATACGGATACACTGGGCGGGGAATCGGCCGGGAGACGACCCCCGACGAAGTGCTGCTGAAGCGTTTCCTTTCTCCTACAACCATGTGCTGACGACTAAGCCAGTGCCGAGGAGGAACAAAGAAGGAGCTGGTGGTTGATGAGGCGGTGATCGACTGGTCTGGGTGGACAAAGAAGGAGAGGTGAGAGCAAAGGAGCAGACGTTTCAGGGTTTCCAAGTGCTCAGCATATTATTCCACGACCGTCTTCTTTTGCCGCCGCAGCCTGGAAGCTCGCTTTGGAGTTGTGGGCGGCCGAGGAGCGAGCAAACCAACTCGGCCCAGAACTCTATCGGACGGCTCTTGGCTGGTCTTCAGATGGCGGAGCTGGAGGCTGAGTGCTGGATATGCAGGGCGTACGGACATGGCCTTGTCCGAGCAGCATCCTGGACGCATCGAGCTGGGGTCTGGATGCTTTGCCTCTACGGCCGCCAAGCGGAGAGGGAAATTTCCATGTCAGCAGAAGCCCGGGCCGGGCTGGCATACCGCAGCAGCAAGGGGTTATGGATAGATGATCATCATTCGGCCGCCTGTATGCAATGGCACGCCGCGGCGAGGATATCAAGGCCGGACACCTTCAGCCAAACGCTAGCATGGGACCCGGCGGAAACGAAAATTGGGAGTATTAGACGGTGTCATTTGAGAAGACTGATCTGCTGCGAGGTGATGGCGATTCGCGCATGAGAACAATGAAAAAGAATCGTAGTATCCGTAATCTGGAATCGATATCCGAGAAATGCTGCCAGAGAAGCTGCAGCGGCCCAGCAAATAGTCTCGCCGATAGTGGTGGTCTAGCCGGGGCCGTCATTGGCCGGTTGTGGTTAGAGTGAGACACCTCTAACCGCTTCCAGAGAAGAGTGACGAGGAAAAGAAGCCTCGGGGACTAGAGCAGTGGGGGCCCAGTGAGCTTCTGAGGAGGCCGGCCTCGGGAGTTGTTGCAGTGAGCCTAGATGGCAGAGAAGAAGAGGCCGGATGTTTCCATCTTGAGGCTTATCTTCCCGTCCCAAGGCAAGTAAGGCAAGTGTGGCTCAGGGGCTCGCCACACCGGGAAAGTGAATGCGTCGTGGGGGCTGCCAGTGGCAGCCATCATCCGGGTATCCGAAATAGCGATCTGCCCGACGGATGGTAAACCGTGCGTTGCTGAGGAGGGGTTCGTGTAAGCAAAATGTGTATTGGTGCTGAAGCCACTGACATCGCGGGATCTATGAACAGATTGCTGGGCGGAGATGGCCCCTTCGTTCTCTAACATGCAAACCAAACCTCCTTTCCAAAGCCTGGTTGTATCTGCAATTATACAACAGTATAATAGCATCCGGACAACGATTCCGCTTTACGCATCTCCTTGTACGTCCTGGGCGACCTCCTTGCCCCTGCTCTTCATGCTGTCGCTCTCGCTCTCGGCATACGACGGGGGGTCCAGAGTGTCACCACCGGCAACCCACACGCGCGAAAGCTCCTCCTCGATCTCTTGCCTTCTAGCCTTCCACGTCTCCACCTGCTCGAGTCGTTCTCGGAGATCCTGGAGCTCCTTCTCGACCTGCATCTTCTCTCTCTCCGTCCCGATTCTCTCGAATTCCCACTCGTCACCACGCTCGCCCATGCCGAGAATGAGGTTGTATGTGTGGTACTTCTTGAGAGAGGCACGCGTGGAAATAGTGATGAGCGCTGGAGTCTGTTAGTGATTTGCGTCGACGTTGGTTTGGACTCGACTTACTAATGCCCTTCTCCTTGCATGTTTCATAGAGGAGACCCTCGACGTCCTGGGACACGGCGCTGGTACCCTCGTCGACGATCGCGTATTGGGGCTCGTGGTAAAGCACGCGGGCGAATCCCATTCTCTGCTTCTCGCCACCGCTAAGAACGTCTTTCCACTCCTTGCGAGTGTCCCAGCCGCCCTCACGGTCGGGCAGATATCCGAGACGAGCCTCTTCCAGGATTCGCTTGAGGTCGTCTTCGGACTTCCTCTTCTCGCGCATGTCATGATGACCGTCAGGGTAGATGACCTGGTCACGCAGGGTGCCGATACTGAGGTATGGTCTTTGTGGCAAGAACATAATGCCGTCTTGGCCGATATCCTTTGGCCTACTGACCAGACCTCGGTACACTGGCCAGAGTCCAGCGAGAACGCGGGCGATGGCCGTCTTGCCAACGCCGTTGGGACCGGAGATCTGGAGAGAAGGTTAGCCCAGAGTTTAGTTCATGGACGGGTGGTACTGACCAAAAGGTGCTCTCCTCTTCTCACAACCATGGAAAGCGACTCCATCAACTCCTCGCCGCCGTTGGGCCACAAAGCCGGGGCAACAATCGGGACGTTCTCGAAACGGACACCGTCAAAGCCCTTCTGGATCGTACCCTGCACGTCGGAGAGCGAGTGCAGCTCGCTCGGCTGCCCGCGCAAGTAGTACGCGTTAGCGTGGACTCGGTGAAGCGTCGAAATGAGGGTGTAGACGCGGCTGGTGTAGCCAGCAAGTTCCGAAAGATCTTTGATGGAGTACATCATCCTACCGCCGGCATCCGCAAGCGAAAGCATGAGACGCTTGTTGGTGATGAACTCCTTCATACGGCCGCGCTCTCTGCTTCCCTTGGCAGCAGTCTCGGCCAGCTCTGCAGCACCGCCAAGACCACCCCACGCGGGAAGGAAGACTGGCAGCGAGGACAGCAAGTAGCCGTAGGCACTCCAGCTGTACTTGAGGATGAAGTCCTCGAGCATGTTGTAGCGGATCTTGAGCATGTAGATGCCCTCCATCCAGTTCTTTAGAGACTTGAATTCCCTGTTAAGGAATTGCTTCTCCATGTCGGCACCTCCGTAGAAGGCAATCTCCTCGGCATTGGCGATCAGACGCGCATGCAGACTTCTGAAGTCTCCCTCCTTGCGACCTTCCACGGCCTTGAGCTTTCCGAAGGGCGGCGACAGCCGGCGCAGGATGCTTGCTGTTAAGAAGTAGTTGCTAAGCAGGCCAGTGAGCGCCAGAGGTCCAAGCGAGCGGAAGAGCTGGTAGTTGAAAACACAGAGATCGACAAACGGCTTGCCGAGCGACGAATACAGGTTCGCGGCGGCGGCACAGAAGAGTGTCAGGTCTTGTGTGATGAACTGGTCTGCTCCTTGCCCGACACCACCGTCCAGGTTTGATAGTTTATAATAGTTCAGGCTGTCGTTAAGATAGAGATCGTGGATGTATCGGGTGAGCCGGGTTCTGAACGCGATCGATACCTTGGACTCGAGGAACTTGATCATTGCATTTGTGTACGAGGCAAACCCACCAAGTCCACACCACTGAAGATTTGGTTAGCGGAGATCCAAACAGAAAGTGCAATGCGAGTGGCTCACCTTGACCAATCCCCAGAGGAAGTTTTTCCCTTGTCCGGCTACGAGGTCCCTGACGATCTCACCGTCGAGGCGGGCGACGACGAGCGACAAGTAAGTTCGGAGCATCAGGAAAACTCCGTGGCTGACGAGTAGGCCGGCTTCTTTGCTCGACCACCTCGGAATCATGATGCTCATCAAGCTGAGGAATTGATGCAAGAAGGCCAAATTCAGACCGGGCTTCGTCTGCGCGGACGGTACTGTGCCATCGCCGAGCCCGGACACCCTCGGGGGGTTCAGGAACAAGCGGCGATGGGCTTCGAAGGTCAACGGCTTGGTCGTCTGAATGACAACCTTGGAGGTTCCATCCTTGTAAGGAACGTATATCGTGCGCGAGCCGTCCTTGTTGTGCAGCCACGAGTTGGTGCGGACGAGCTTGCGGCCCTGTTCCCTCTCTTCGCGCCTTCGTCTCCACCACCGCCTGCCGCCCGCGCCGCCGAGAACGATGGAGGCGGCGAGTGCGAGGGTCGCAAGCAGGCGGGTTGTGCGGGTTGTATTTCGGAGGCGGGTGCGGATGAGAGTCGAGTACTTGTCAATGAAGGCGGTGATGGCCTCTTCGGCGGCGGACTGCCGGAGGGTCGACTGGACAGTCATTGCGGCGGTAGATGGCGGTGATTACGGGTTGATGTTGGTGGTAGAATTCCGGAAGGGGACCGAGTCGCGCAGGCTCGCCGCGGGTGGGAGAGATGCTGCTACGAATGCGCAGCCATCACCGAGTGGGTGGACTCGACGGAGCTGGAGAGTGAGGTACGGCGGGATGCGCTGGCGTGGAGGACGAGGAAGCAGGAGGAAGTTGCGTCGCGATTGGGGATGTGGTTTTGTTGTCAATGTAGTTTCACCGGCAGACCGTCCAAGTCCCAGCCTTGCAAAAATAGAGGTGTTGCGGTCGCTCTCCGAGCCGGGCTAAGCACGTGGTCGCAATGGCAGCCTGAGTCGGGTTGTTGTTTTGGAGGAAGAATTGGGCTTGGACTTGGACTTGGACTTGGTGGACTTGGGACGCCCTCCACGCTGGCTCGTGATCCATTACGACATGTGAATGCCGGCCCCAGTGGAGTTCCGAGGCAGTGCCAGAACACCCGAACCGGTGGATAACTTGGGGAAAGGTGAGGGAGGCGCTGGGCGCTGGGTGCTCGGGCTGTTGCGTCCCCCCCAGCGGAGCGACAGAGCCGAGAGGCCTGTGAGTGGCTGGTTTCGGGCGGGAATGACGCTAAGCCGCTAGGGTCTGGGGGGGCCAATGGGGGCCTGAACGAATGGCATGCGGCAAACGGCGGCAGGACGGATACCAGATGACAACCCCAGGATTGGCTTCAATCAGACGTGGGGGAGTGGTAGTCCGTCGTCACATGATGCTCCCGACCACCTCCAACCTAGTGTCTGAGGTAAGCCGAACCTGTCTTCATATTACCTATTCAGGCGTTGGCCTTTCAACATGGAAGCAAAGCAGGTAGTTGGTGCGATCTTCTACGGTGCGTTCCATTGCACTTCAACTTGGTAGGTACCTAAGCCCAGAATCATGAGCATGAAACTAGGTAGCAAACATATCGTTCTTTGACTACCTAAGATAGGTACCCTGGGGGCTGGGGCTGGAGAGGTTGGAGTCACCGCCATTGACAAAGATATCATTTTGGAGAGGAACCGTTGCAAGTCGAAGGAGAGATTGGCTGGACGTTCCACCGTTGATGGGCTGCTGTGGTATCCCAGGGTAGGTAGGACGGCGAGTCAAGGCAATCTTCAAGTACCTGCTCAGTCAAGCAAGACATTCTCTTCCAGTTTCAACATCGTCCTTCTTCAACACTTTCGCATTGAAATCCATGTTGATTTCGTGGAATTACATGCACTGCCTGTTCATCGTTGTAAGACATGCATCCTTGGCCTGTAAAAAGACTCTGAAGGATTCAACAAAGTGGGTTTTGTCGCTTAGATGGTCGCAAGAGAATAATGCCAACTGTTGCCAAGGAAAACGAAGTGAACAACAAGTTTCGCATTCTCTGGCAAGTCTTTTTTTTGTTGTAGCGGCAGTTGGCCCCTGCCAATGTCTCCCTGGAGCTTCTTACCCAACCAACATAGCTATGACAGGTCATCATGGGTCGGGAGGCAGGTACGGTCGTGGCTGCATGCATCGTAGCCGCATCCGTGGGATGAGGCCCCCGGCCCAAAAGAGGTAAGCACAGCAAAACTCAATGACGCGGGTCTCCTGGGCCCACGGCCGCGGCGGCGACCAGGCCTATCTGCTTTCCTGAAACACAAACGAGAAAAAAAAAGATTGCCCGGCAGAGTACCGTCTTTTTTCATGCAAGCCTGAAGCAGGACATCGTTGGTTTGTGATAACAAGAAGCATCATCGTTCTGACTCCTAGGAGACTTGCCATGCTACCCAAACTTGGACTTAGGCATCGTCCGGAGCGTACATAAACCTGGCATCCAAAGGCCACGGTTCACACGAACAAGAGAAGGAATTTCAATCACTAACCACCCTCTCACCTCAAGCTCAGTCAACTTCGGCAAGGATCGGTCCGCAGTTGAAAACATGTCGTCGGAAGAAGCGATAGACGTCATTGAGGCTGGCAAGCAGATATGGGAACTGTACAAGGCGGGCACTCGGCTATTCACCAAAGATCTCCTGGTGGCCGCTGAGACGCAGCTGACCCAAACGTCTGAGGATCTTCTCCTAACCGGTATCGACGGGAGAAATTGTATCGTGCCCCGCGGACCGGTTAGCAGACATGTGTGAGTCTTGAATCAATCCAAGTTCATAGGAGGCACACGCTGATACTATAGAACTTGTGCCAGAGATCTTGGCGAAGAGTTTATCTACTTCAAGACCATTCAGAAGCTCATTCGAGGAACGGGCATGGAGTACGCACGGCACCCCTCGGAAGCCTTCTGTTCACTCGAAGTGTTTTGTTGGGGCCAAAAAAAAGAGAAGCCACTTCTCTTCAACACTATCAAGACGAGATTCGAAAATGACGAGAATCTTTGGCTTGGCAGCCAAACATGTCGCTCCCTCGAGGATCAGTTGTCAGCGATGCCAATTCCCGTACACGTGACCAAAGTCGTGTGCTTCGGCCTGGGAGGGCTGTGTTGGGGAAAAATGCGCACCACCCGATCCAGCTTCCAGCACGCGGCCGCCTTGACGATGGCAAAGATATTGGCACGGCGGAGTGGCCAGAACATTCAGTGCTACGCTCAAGATCCAGGTTACTCTCCGGATTGCAGAGAATATCTCGAGAGCCGGGGGTTCAAGATCCTCGACGGGGTGAGAGGCTTCATCGAAGTCGACGATGCTTCGCTCGTCTTCACTGTTTCGCCTGACGTGCCCGTCAGGCAGGTCATCACAGAGCTAGCCAGACCTGCCGTCATCGTGTGGGACGAGAGTGTCCCTGAGTCGAATAAGCTTGGGACAACTGAACCAGCTGAATGGGTTGTCGAGGAGAGGGACCTATTGAGGTCAGATTGAGCCACTGATCCCCCTAAAAATCTGAGGTTGTCCAAGGACCCAAGCTGACGAACTCTAGCCAACTCAATTTCACCGATCCCGACTCACCCCGTGTACGAGACATGTTACGCGACGAGTACGATACGTATCCTTTTCCTGAGGATCTCGACCATTTCGGACGTCTCGAGATTCACGCCAGAAAGACTTAGGCAAAAGAATTGCGAGCCTTCAACAATGAGAACATGCCGCCGCTGTGCGTGCAAGCGTGTGTGTGTGTGTGTGGGAAGACTTTGATCTGGAAACTCAGGGGTCGTTGACCAAATTTGCCGGACGGACGCAATCCCGCGGTGACCTAGAGGGAAATAGCCGTGGATCTTTGGGAGAGACACCAGGCGGTGAGGCTAGTGGGCTGTATCAGTCTCCAGTGGGAGAACAGTAGAGTGTACTGCCTATCGATGACGAAGGGGAGGAAGTAGGCGGTGATGTCACGAGATGGTTGCATGACTAGGTGCTTCACCTATGGGCATGGCGTGACTGCACGAGAGTAGTAGAGGGCACGAGTTTAATCAACCAGTTTCGTTCACTCCTATATCTCCTTATGTCGTGACGGACAGCGCGGGGGTCGTGGCGGCAAGTTCGGGTGACGTCCGGCCGGGCCCGATAGTTTTGCGGGGGAGGTCGGGGTCCTCAGACCATGATGTGATACAACGCATGTACAGCACCTTACGCAGGAACAACGGCATGCATGACTGAAGGGCTTACACAGCGTTTCCTCTGTGTGGCTCGACAAGTCTGGCTGTCAGTCCTATGTTTCCCCAGAGCGGCCCTACTACTAGTCACATATCACAACGGGGCGTCTAATAGCTGCATGAGTTCTTTCTCTCTCTTCGCAGACGTCGATAGGAGGCCATGTGTCTTTAGTGTTCGTCATCAATGGATGGACGGGACGGGCGGGCGGACGGGTGGCAGGATAGTTGGTGGGAGGGGGGCCAATAAACGTTGGAAAAAGAAACGTCAACCCACGACACCACGCTATTGCAGTACGTGCTATCCGTATGTAGATCAGTTTGGCCGGGTGCTTCCATTACACCAACAAGTTGCCCGTCCATATTGCAAGGAATATTGGAGGCGATGGAAGGCGGTAGGTACCTTAATAATACCACCTCGTGAAAGGTCAGAGAGATGCAGGCGGGTGACGGGATGCCCCTTCCCCGGGAAAGATGCATTGCTCGCACGCATCCGGGACGGCAACCCCACACAACCATCGCGGCAGCATAAAATACTCGCATATCTACTCGTACTCTATCGTGCCTATGTAGTAGACACGGACACTGCCTTCGTGCCTACATACTAGTGTGTGGTGATCGTACATAGATATTATTAGTATCTATCCAACTTTCTCAACTTTGGCCGCCACAACGAGCGTCTGGAAGCCAAGAGAACCACCAACTTGCAGCGCCAGCCTCATTCTGGGTGGGGGCCGGAAGCTGTGTGTCTGTCACACAACCTACCTACGTGCAGTGTATTTGCCTACCTCTTCTGTCGTGCATGCTGCGCACGCGCGGTGGGACATGTAGCCGAGGCCGCTTCCGTCCAGGAAGGGCGCCCCGTATCCCGCGGCGTCGTCGGCGGTGGCGGCGTGAGCGAGGACGACTGACGGTGTATTTGGCCGCGGTGGTTGATCCGACCCTTCTGGACCAGGGGGGGGTCCGAGATTGGAATGGGCACTCGGAGGGAAAAGAGAGAGAGAAAGACTGAGAGAGACCGATGAGATGAGGTTTAGAGGTCAAAACGGCGGAGTCAGGCGGGTTCCTTCCTGAGGTACGGATACACTACCTAATACTCAATGTACCTAGGTACCGGTATGCGGCGGTATTGCCCTATTGTGCCTGGATGGGGCCCCCCCGG
Organism: Colletotrichum brevisporum; assembly: GCA_030770045.1. Taxonomy (NCBI): domain Eukaryota; kingdom Fungi; phylum Ascomycota; class Sordariomycetes; order Glomerellales; family Glomerellaceae; genus Colletotrichum; species Colletotrichum brevisporum. The sequence continues at coordinate 2,405,205 of JAUGSI010000002.1, forward strand.
CCACGGTGATTGTCCCTTGCGCAGCGCTTTGTCTGAGTGGCTGCCTTCTCATGGGACGAATCGAGTGCTGCAGGATGGCGCTGCCCAACCAGATCCGTCACTCAATCGGGCGGTAACAAGGCCAATCAGCAGAAGGCGTCGATGGGGTTCTGGAATCCCCACCCGCCCAGGTTGGCAGTCACAGTGTTCCATTGCGAGATGGCCTTCCCGCCCACCCGTGGTTGGTCGAATTTTCCTTCCACTGCGGTTTGCTCACGACTTCCAAGGACACTTTGAACCAAAGAGAACGCTGGTTCCCTCTCGCCATCGGAGTGATGTGGGTTGCATGAGCGCTCAAGTTGACGCTGGGCGTTGGTTGGCGCCAAAGAAGAGAGGTGATTCAGCGAAGCTAACCTACGGACAGGACCAGCGTCGTCGATGAGGTGGATATCCAACCTTAACGGACGACATGGATGAGGCAAACTCCAACTGCCAATATCCTCATGCGCTAAGCGTTCTAGCAGCAGCGGGCTTCCGCCCAGAGCAGTGAGGAGAGCAAGCAACAAATGGTGGATGAGTGTCGCGGCGGCCGGGACGAAGAGCTGGGGGATTTTGGGACGGGGGACCCGGCGCGCATTGAAGGAGAAGCCGCCCGGCTGACCTTACCCTGCTTTGGTCCGGCGTTAGACCAACGAGAGAGACGGCGGCGGCAGCATCCATTCGCGAGCTTACACACATCTCGCGCTTGCTAATCCGGGCGTCTTGGCATGCTAGAGTCTGGACTCTGGACGGCATATCTGACGCGATGCTGACCCGCGGGAAAACTGCCCTCGCCTCGTGCAAAAGGGTAGGTAGGTAGGTAGTGTTGCTCGGATGCCCTCAGCCAGAGACACGCCGTCAGAATGTCTCTGAGTCTGGCGGACGACTATAGCACAGCACCGAGTCATCGTCCGGAAGAGCAAGAGCCTCCCCCTCTTGCTTCAGGTAGGCCGATTTGTTTTCTCCTAGAGTCGATCAGAGCAAAAGACGCAATTTATTACGGGGCGCCGCCCATTATCTTCCTCTTGAAGAAAAACCCTTACCTCTGCCTGCCCTAATCCGTACGTATTAATGATGGTAGGTACCCGGTAGGTGGCCAAAAGGGCAAGGCACCGAGTTACCTGTGCGACGGACGGGTGCTCGCAAGGTGGCAGGAGAAGACGAAATGACGGAACTGGGATTGCCGAGAGACGTCCTCTACAAAGGCCAACAACAACAAAGACAAAGGCAATCTCTTGCTGTGTCTATCGTTCTCTCTCTGAGCGGGCTCTCGACTAGGTATTGTCCTTCTGTCATGCCTGTACCCCGTATCCCATCCCATTCTGCGATGGACCACGATTGCTAGGCTAGATACCTACTAGTAGTAGTATTACTACTACTCATTAGTATCCGTATGTAGGAAGCAATCCCCCTCCTCAATGAGTGAGTGCTGGACCGTTTATGCCAGGGCTAGTATCTGCCTCCTGGCTTGTACCATCCTGTCTTGTCCCGTCGTGTGTGATGGCCGGGATGGAACCTCTCCTGTGTTCCCACCATGGAGATTTCTGTAATATGAGCTTGGCGAACAGCCATGAGAATGGGAGATGAGACATGGCGTCTGATGCCTCGAGATAGTCGTCCGGTCTCTGGCACAGTGTGCAGCTGTCATGTGGTCCGTGCAATACTGGGTTCCACCTGTAATATCCATGGCAAACACGTCGCTTTCTCTGCGAAAATTGCATTACTTGCATTGGTCAGTGCACAAGATTGACAGTACTTATCTGCTCTTTGATACTGTCGTGTCTGATCCCCCCTATCGCGCCCCATCTGGCAGCCCGGTTGCTGCTTAACCCAGACGGGATGGGCTAATCTCACAGCGAAATCCACCCACACCCCCCCAGCGTCGTTCCCAAGTCTCTTTTGGCAGTCAGTCCCCCATGCCCCCCCAGTCCCGGCCAGGCCCTGCACCATAATCCATTAAACCCCCCAGCTCTCTCTGTCTGCGCTTGTGTGGGTGCTCTACACAGACCAGCTCCTGGTCAAATCCCACCCCCATCCAGCGTTGCTTCCAGAGGCAAATCATCTCGCTTGTGCCTTTTGCGCTCTTTCAGCCTCTGATACGTCCATCCAGCCAGTTCCTCCTGGCACTTGCACCCGCACCCGCATGCACCTGCACCCGCTCCAGCTTCCAGCTCATGCAGTCCTGCTTGTTCTGCCCTGCTTTTCCTGTTTTGCCTCGTCTTTCTTGCAGCAGAAGCAGAAGCAGTAGTAGCAATACTCAACACCAGCAGCAACAGTAGTGACAAGCAAGGCAGCTTGGGACTTGACTGAACTCGCCATCCTTTTGCTGCATGCTTTGTTGCTCTCTCGGTTGCTTGCCCTTCCACTGTCAGCTTGCTGCTTTCTACGGATACAGTCACTGCCACTACCGCTGGTGCTCGCTCATCTCACCTCATTCACACTGCCCCCATCCTGGACGTTCAGATCTACCTTCCATTTTACCTACCTATCTATTGCTCCGTACCTGAGGATACACTATCTACCCTACCTGCTACCCATCTGCCTACCTAAGCTACTCCTAATTTCTTCTGACCCCCTCGTCTTTCGTTCTCGTCTCCCGGATTCAACACCTCTCTCAAAGCCCATCCCGCCCCTCGACCGGGTATTGTTTCTTCTCTTTTTTCCCCCGTCACCAGCCCAGTGATCCCCAGTTTCTTCCCAAACCCCCGACACCACACTGTCGAGCAGATTTTCGAACCCCCTTTGGAATCATTACATTCGCTTTGTTACTTGCGAACCTTAATTTTTTTGGCCGCCTGTCTTGCTGTTCCCTGCAGCCACTCTCTTTTCTCGCCTTCGCCCACTTTTCGCCCGTCTGATTCGACCATCAGAAGCAGCATTGGCACTGGCAGCACCACCACCACCTTGCCAATACCAACCTACACCACCACACACGCCTACGTACACAAACTACATACCTTGCCTTACGCAGGCTGTCCTCCGTCCCCCGAACCGAGCCTGGCTTGACTCCAACTGAGCGCAGCACACCCCCCCAGCCACTGTGCCTCGCCCACCCATTCATTCCATTGGCGCCTCTTCTTGCGCGACCGAGCCCAAACCATCTTCCACTCTCCGCGTTCGACCGACTACCTCGCTGGACGTCGCCTCGCTTCGCCCTTCCTCTCTCTCTCCCATTTTATCCATCGGTCCACCGCGTCGATCGTTTTTTATTCCAGACACCGTCGCCTTCAATCTGGACCGCGCGACGAGTACTGCGAATTGGCCTTTTACGGCCGACATCAGCTGAGTTTTAGGGGTTGAGGATTCTGGGTAAGCTTGCCGGACCCGTCAAGAAAGGAGGTAAGTGACGGCACTCTTGTTTTTTTCTCTCCCCCTTGCTGTCGCTTCCGACCACTATGCGGACAACGGTCTTGAACTCCATCGCTCAATGTGTGTTTGGGCGTGTGTCTGCCTTGTTTGACCAGAGGCACGCTTGCTTCGCGGTTGGGCTCTCACGCGCATCGGATGCGTCCTTGTCGACGGCCGCCCGCCATCCAACAGTCGCACCTCGGCCATGTCTTAGACCTTGGAATGAGATGATGAGGCGGTACTTTGTCATGGATGATCTAGAATGCCACTGGGACTTTACCAGCCCCTCCTGATTCCTCACCGCTTGGTGTTTGCGTACGCTTGTCTGCTCGAATGGTTTCGCTGACCACCACGCTCTCTGAATCAGTTCGACAGCACCATGACCGAGAAGCCACAATCATTCAACCCAGCAGACGAAATCACACCGCAGATCCGACAGAACGGCCAGTCCAGCCAAGAAATGTCCAAAGAAAAGGTGCTTCTGGCACCAGAGGAGGGTGGAAACTCAAAGAAGGGTAGGGGCTTGCTGCATGTGCCATCGCGGTCATCTTCGCAGCGCAATCAATCTTCTCCCACTTCGACGGGGCTGAGCGGAGCAACAGTCAACGATTCGAGAAACAGCATCGGCGGACGTTCGAAGGAGTCCAAGGGTAGTATCCTGGGGCGGAATCGAAATGGCAGCGTCGGCAGCCACCGCTCCGGCATCGAAACCGAACCGACGAACACCCCCGGCAACACCCAACCGAACTCGCCCGTGAACCCCCCGCAACGGAAGAAGAAGGGCGGCCTCTTTGCACTGTTTGGCTGCTGCGGAGTCCCCGACAACGCGAACGCGATTGAGAACGGCGACGACGCCGTCCACAAGCTCGACAAGCTACCCGCGCGCCCGACGACCGCCAAGTCCCGTCAGCCGACCCCACAAGACCAGCCGTCTGCCCAGAACAAGCCGCAGATCCAAGAGAAGCAACCCCAGCCCGAACAACCGATGACCATCGCGACCGAGCCCAAGGGCAAGCGCATCTCCAACACGACCACGGCCGATGATTCTACCGTCGGCGGTCAGGAGCAATCAGAGTCAAAGCAGCCGACCGCTGTCGCCAGCGGGAGCAACACGGCCCCGGTCATCACGGTCGAGTCCACCACGGGCGAGAAGACTCAAGAGGCGCAGGTCGAAGAGTCGGAAAAGAAGGACGCCGAGGGAGACGAGGCGATGCCGGATGCGACAGCTGAAACCCAAGACTCCAAGCAGCAAATACCCCCGCCTGTTGAAGACGCGCCGACAAGCCAGCTGCCGCCGCCTCCCCCGGGCCCGGCTCCCAACACTGAGAACGGGCTCGTCGAGGGTGGCGTCTCGGAGCAGAAGTTCTTGCTGCCCCCGATTGCACCCGAGTTCAAGGGCAGGAAATGCCTGGTTCTTGACTTGGACGAAACCCTAGTTCACAGTTCATTCAAGGTATGCTCATCTCATCACACCACGGGCACTGGCCGGCGTACTGACTTTTCCAAGATCCTTCACCAAGCCGATTTCACCATCCCAGTAGAAATCGAAGGCAACTATCATAATGTCTATGTTATCAAGAGACCTGGCGTTGACCAGTTCATGAAGCGCGTTGGTGAGCTTTATGAAGTGGTGGTCTTCACTGCGTCTGTCTCCAAGGTATGCACAACATCTTCACAGCGACGCAGTCAACACTGACAATGTCCAGTACGGCGACCCTCTGCTGGATCAGCTCGACATCCACAAGGTTGTTCACCACAGACTGTTCCGCGAAAGCTGCTACAACCACCAAGGAAACTACGTCAAGGATCTTTCACAGGTTGGAAGAGACTTGAAGGACACCATCATCATCGACAACTCGCCCACGTCGTACATCTTCCACCCCCAGCATGCCGTTCCGATTAGCAGTTGGTTCTCGGACGCACACGACAACGAGCTGCTGGACTTGATCCCCGTTCTAGAAGATCTTGCAAAGTCGGATGTCCAGGACGTCAGCCTGGTTCTCGACGTTACACTCTGAAGCTGAAGATACCTATTTCTTTTTCTTCGTTCATCACCCCCGAGGAAATTTGCAGGACCGCGGTCCCATCATAGCGGAAGGCGTTTGGGTTGCGATGCTTCGTTTCCAGCAGGTGTAGATGTATCACTGTCTAATCTTACCTTATAATGAGCAACGGCGGAGGTACCAGACCACCGAGCTAGCCCACGGGCGGCTTTGCACGCAGAGAGCTCAGGGACCGCATTCAAAGGACCTCGAGGATGACATCTTCATCGACAAGCCTCGGATTCGGAACGGAACATTAAAAAAAGAGGTCGTCTTGGAGCATGGGAAGGCCGTAAGCGGGTCAGCTAACGTCAGTTCCGGTACCATGGTGTTTTCTCCGGGCACCAGTGTTTTGGGAGGTGCTGCGAGAGGAGCCCGACGAGACACCCGTTTGTTGAAGACCAATCGTCACGAATAGGCGGGGAGAGATACCACGGGTCCCCGCGTGTTGGTTTGGGAAGGGGACGACGCCTTTTTCGTGGCAGGATATTGTTTTCCCTTTGTTCATTCTCTACTTCTTGTTTGAATCGTACACAACACTCTCACAATCCATCCCATCATCACCACCACAACCACCCCTGAGCCTGCAAGCAGGCTCTTTTTTCTGCTTATAGCTGGGCAACTGTCGACCGGAGAGGAAGCGCAGACGATGGTTTAATTGCCTTGCGTCGTTGTATTTCAACAAGCGCGTGCTGCATAATTAAGCTGGCGCGATAAGATGGAAAGTTTCTCGCTGCAAAAAGCGGCTGCTTCCTAGATATACAGCAAGCATCCCCTCAAAATCTACGAAAATGTTCCAAAAAACTATAAAAACGGAAGCAAACGTGGAAGGCGAATTGACCTGACAAATGATGCCGAAGTGACGTTGCCGAAAAATATTCCCGGATTGATGGGATTCCCATGTCTGCCATTTGAGGGGTGCCATCTGTTCATTCAGCTCCGAGGCTGGGATGGAGGGAGCTTGCCCCGTACTATAGGTTATCTGGATAGGTGCCTTGAACGCTGTCGCTGCTGAATAAGGCGGGCCGCTTTTTAGGGACCTGACCCTTTCAGGTAGGTTCGCCGCCTTCCCAGGATCCCCTGAAATTGGCCCCAGTTGGGGTCCCGTCCAGCGCCTGGAACGTCGGGTCGGAAAATCCCTGGGCCACGAAGGCCGGTTGGCCGCTGCGCGGTGGTCCCCTTTCCAAAACTGTGGCCTCAACTCGTGCACTTTTGAGAGCAGGTGTGCCACAATCCCCAGAAGCTCGAGTTCAACATCATCCACGCTCCACGTCCAATTCGATTCTTCACCCACTCGCCCATTCCGATTTTCCTCGACATCTGAGTATCCTGCAGCGATCTCGGATCTAGTTTCTCGTCACACTCCTTCACGATGGTTAGTACTGCACCTTCTGCCATCCGCGAGCTGCAGATCGCCGACGGCCTTCGAATTGCTGCTACCTTGCGACAATTGGGAGCTGCTGCCTGCGTGCACGCGATTCCTGATGCCCTTGCCGCTGCATTGGCGCCAGGGAGATGTGTTATGCCCTGCGATTGACAACAAGCGATGGCACCATGCGCTGGACGCGATCACGGATCACGTTGAAGGACAGATGAGCTGACATTCTACGCGACAGTCTTCCCCTCGCTCCTCCTCCCCCGTCAACTCGCCCGCCGCTGCCTCTGGCGCGAGCGTCGCGCGCCCTTCCTCGCCCACTCCCCCTGGCGGCCCCCGTACCGCTATTCGTCGCCGCGCGGCTGCCGACCAGAAGGAGAAGATTGCGAATGCGCGCCCCAACAGCACGAGGGCTGCCGGTGCCGGCGGCAGCAGCAGCACGATGCTGAGTACGTTACCCTCGGTTTATTGGAGCTAGGGATGGACGGGAATTGCTCTACGTGGACTTCAAAGCTGACACGTGCTGATTACAGGGCTGTACACCGACGAGTCCCCCGGCCTCAAGGTTGACCCCGTCGTCGTCCTCGTTCTTTCTCTTGTCTTCATCTTCAGCGTCGTTGCCCTTCACAGTAAGCCATCCTTGGCGCCCGAGAGAAATCGGGACTACATTCGCTAACACCTCGATTACAGTCATTGCCAAGATCACCCGGAAATTCTCCAGCTAAATGAGTCGAACGAAGCCGAAGAGGATGGCGACGCGACCCACAACTTTTCGAGTGTGAGAAATATGAAGACGCCGACGTGATGTTGCCCGACCCTACTCAAGGGGGAAACCGCATGACCCGGAAGATTCAGCGTTCGTCTGAAAAGACACGCGAGAACATCTAGGGGCGCGGGAGCGGCAGACATCGCATACCAACACAAAAGCAAAACCTTGACGATAATGGACAGTGGACTGCGTGCTTTGCTCGGAAGGGGACGAAAGGGGCATTTGGTCGAGGACAGAAAGCACGACTCTGATGCGCACCGCTGTATTATACCTTTTTTCTTACTACATGTCTTTTATCTAGGCGGTCGAATGTGACTTCTGGACCTTAATCCCGGGCGCTACGTACGTGATGTGAACTTGCTCAGCTGGCGTGGCGAACTGGAACTCGTCGAAGACATTGAGCTCGATGTCGAGTCTGGAGAGAGCTCACGAAGGTCTTTGTCATAGGCTCCTCCGACCTTATCTCTCCCCTCTCCCCTGGAGCTCCCCCGAGTAACGCTGGTCCACATGCCGGCCCACTGTTGCGAACGGGCACCTCGTTCACGATGTGGAGTTGAGAGGCACTAGGCGGTTTCGCGCTCTTCGGGCAGTGGCGGTGTTTCAAAGTTTTACCATCGATGCCTCTGTTCAGGGACAATACTGATGGCTATAGGGGCTGGAAAGGCATGTCATGTCTCGTCAGTCAGTTCGTCCAGAGGGCACAATGGCAGGTCACATGCTGGAGCTCGAGCTCCATCTACACGTGCAGGCTGTTATGCTGCGCGGGTCCCTCTTGGATTATTACCTAGGTAGGAGGCAGCTTCCATTGGAGGAACTTGAAGCCGCGCTCCAGCAATATGGTGCCAACACTCGCGGGGCGCCCACAACTGGCCAATTACACCCACCAATACAAGCGAACGACCTGCTTCATCCGCCACACACGTCCTGCTAGGGCTCTTGGACGAAAATCTTGTCCCCCGCCGTTAGCAGTCAGCCAAGTCATTCACACGGCCCAGCCTTGTTCTCTCCGAATGGTGTAGTTGGTTCATCACGTTCGACTGTAATGGTTCATCCAAGATTATCGAAAGGTCCCTAGTTCGATTCTGGGTTCGGAGAACAATACATCTTTTTGCGTGTTTTCACATTTCTTCAGTTGTGAGTGTGGCGGCTAAGACAGATGGAAACTTTTCTTTTTCTCTCTATATACGTATTTTTTCTAGCAACGACTTAGAGGTGCTTTCGACAACGATCAACTTGGGTTGATGCTGTAACTAACGAAGGACTCGTGTAAGCGCTTCGTTTTTCGTCGTCGTTGGTTTTGGCTGTCGTATCGGAAGGTGTTCTGTTTCACATCGGCTTCTGGTCTTTGTGTCCGTTGGCCTTCAACTAAACTTTCCGTGTCCGACCCGGCACCGGCCTCCGTCCGCAGGAAAGAGTTTACCAGGTAATAGCTCGAGGTATCTCACCCACGGAGCTCGTCGTCCGGAAACTCTTCAACATGACACGGACTTGTCGTGGCCGGTCCACCCACACGAGAGAACTTGGGCTGCGGGAAGCGAGACCCAAATTTAGACTTGTTCTCATGTTACCTGCGATCTCTCAGGGTCACCAATACCAAGACATCTACGGCATCGAGACGCGCGTGTTGAGGGGCCCTGTCCAGCTGCTGTGGCTGTGCGGGGGTTCTAGATCAACGGGCTCCCGCCCCAATCGTCCCAACCATAGGTAGGCCCTCAAAGCCCCCTTCTTTGGGGGAGGATCTTCAGGCCCCCCGGCCCGCAGTCCATTGGACGACCCGTCGAGCTATGACGTTCGCTCCTGCATACGATGCTCCCACCTTTCTGCCGTCGTGCTTGCTTTGCGTCCCGGCTGTATCTCCCGCAGGAGTTGGACGTGAAGATGGCTCTGTGCGAGTCCCGACGAAGGTGACTTGACGCACCAAAGCCTCTCCTTGGCGGATGCTTTTTGCCCTCTAAACCGGGAAGACGGTGCCTCAGTGTAGGGACGCTGAATTTCAAGGCGGGGGGCACGCCACCTTACAGTGAAGGGAGTGCCCCACCTGCAATAATCACTGCCGTAGGTTGCCTCCATTCGCTGGAGCAAGGAGGTAATTAGCGTGGGTAAGCGCAGCGCAGGTAAAGGTAGCTCCAGGGTCTGGTCGTGAGCTTGATCATCTTTGGCTCCGATGATGAAACGGGTAGTATTTACTGGCCTGCCACATGCCAATCTTTAAAACTGGCTTCGTTCTCCTCCTTTCACTTCATTCTCGGATTATCTGATTGCTAGTCCTCCAACGGTCTACGCCTCTACGTCGCTTTACTTCCCCCCTCGTGCTACTCGAGGTAGCTTGCTGTGTGCAGCCTTGAGACGGTGCCTCCTCACGCAGAGAGCCTTCCGTACTTCTTCTACGCAACCTCCTTCGCGACTTCCTTCCTCTTGCAGTAAATCGTGATGTCCTGGTCTCCTGGCAGCATCCAAGACTAATTTCCAAAAATCGCATCGTCTTCCGGCTCGCCGGCGATCAAACCCCGCACTATGACGGCCAAGAAAGAGACGGGCGCGAGCTCCTTTGCCCCCCCTCCTCCTCCGCCCCGTCAATACAGCGACTACAATCTCGACAGAGCCGATAGCCAGCAAGTTCCCGACGCCCTGGTCTCCGATGGCTTCAGCTTGCCCTCCTTGGAGGCCGACGGCGACGTTCCGCCGGCCTATGGCGAGCTCCATGATCAGCTTCACTTCTCTCAGTCAGGCGTCGAGGCTGGCGCCAACGTAACCGGTATGGACATACCCTACTCTAGGCTGTACGGGAACATTTATTGACTTCTTGCTGCAGGCGACGGCCGAGTCAACATCAACATCAACCAGAGCGGCAACCGCCTCGCCGAGATCCTTGCCCCGACTCTAGCACGAAGCCAGCTCCTCGCCGACAAGCGACCCCAGGGCCCCCTCCCGCCCGCCTATATCCCCCCGAGCCTAGGTGGCCAGCCCGGACAGACGCCGCCGCCGCAGCTCAACGTCGTCGTGCAGATCGTCGGCTCGCGCGGTGATGTCCAGCCCTTCGTCGCGCTCGGCAAGGTCTTGAAAGAAACATACGGCCACCGCGTGCGCGTCGCCACACATCCCACTTTCCAGAAGTTCGTGGAGGAGAATGGGCTCGAGTTCTTCAGCATCGGCGGCGACCCTGCCGAGCTCATGGCCTTCATGGTCAAGAACCCGGGCCTGATGCCCGGCTTCGACGCGCTCAAGAGCGGCGAAGTGACCAAGCGCCGTAGGGGCATGCAAGAGATCCTCCTCGGGTGCTGGCGGTCGTGTATCGAGGCCGGGGACGGGCTGGGACCGCCGCCGAAGCCGCACGGCAGAGACGAGCCGCTGGACGCGACCATGGGCATGCCCGGTGACCCGTCGCAGAAGCCGTTCGTGGCGGATGCCATCATTGCGAACCCACCGAGCTTTGCGCATATCCACATCGCCGAGAAAATGGGCATTCCGTTGCATTTGATGTTCACGATGCCGTGGACGCCGACGCGCGCTTTCCCTCATCCTCTGGCGAACATTCAGTCGTCCAACACCGACATGGTCATGACCAACTACGTTTCGTACGCGCTGGTGGAGATGATGACCTGGCAGGGGTTGGGAGACGTCATCAACCGCTTCAGAGAGAAGGCACTGGATCTGGATCCCATGTCACTGATTTGGGCGCCAGGTGTGCTGACGAGGTTGCGCATTCCATACACCTACTGCTGGTCGCCTGCGCTCATTCCCAAGCCCAACGACTGGGGCCAAGAAATCGACATCTCTGGATTCTACTTCCTGAACCTCGCTTCGGCATTCACCCCCGATCCTGACCTGGCAGCGTTCCTGGCCGCCGGGCCCCCTCCGGTCTACATTGGCTTTGGTTCTATCGTCGTGGACGACCCGAACGCCCTTACGAGGATGATCTTTGATGCTGTCCACCTGACGGGCGTGCGTGCTCTGGTATCAAAGGGCTGGGGAGGTCTTGGGGCCGAAGACGTTGGCCTCCCTGAGGGCGTGTTCATGTTGGGTAACGTACCGCACGACTGGTTGTTCAAACACGTGTCTGCCGTATGTCACCACGGCGGTGCTGGCACCACGGCAGCGGGCATCCAGGCCGGCAAACCCACAATCGTCGTACCGTTCTTTGGAGACCAGCCCTTCTGGGGTGCCATGATTGCCAGAGCGGGGGCGGGTCCTGACCCCATCCCGTTTAAGCAGCTCAGTGGAGAGAAGCTCGCGGATGCTATCAGGCACTGCCTCAAGCCCGAGACGCAAGCCAGAGCACAAGAGCTTGGAAACAGAATTCGCGAGGAGAAGGGAACCGACATTGGCGGGAAGAGCTTCCACGACCACTTGGACACTGATGCTCTTCGATGCTCCATTGAACCTAGCCGAGCAGCTGCTTGGCGCGTGAGACGCACCAAAGTGAGACTCAGCCCTATGGTTGCTGCGGTTTTGGTCGACAAGGGTTTGATCAAGTACTCTGACCTCAAGCTGTAAGTTGACCGACGATTCCCAAGGTTGACCCTGACTGACAAGCTTAGATACCGTGCCAAAGAGTACATTACAGACGGCCAGCCATGGGATCCAGTCTCTGCAGTCGCCTGCTCTCTTGCCACAGATCTTGGCAATATCGGCATGGCTGTAGCTGATTTCCCTCGTGAGATCTTCAAGAATCGTAGCAAAGGCGATAAGACACCAGAGCCTCCAGAGATTCCTTTCAAAGAGGCATCTTCCTCACGCATAAGCCTTCTTCAAGGGAGTGATAAGGCATCGATTGCAGCTCCCAGCACGCATGCATCCGAATCCTCGACACAGCTCGGTATTGTGGAGAAAGAGGGGGATTCCGCGCCAACTCAACCCCTGTCTATGCATGCCACGACGTCCTCTGCGACGCCCTCTTACACGCCGTCTACCACGCCGTCCATGATTTTTAGCGCTCCGGAATCGGCTTCTCATGCACCGAGTGAAACAACCACCTCGGAGCGACCTGCTACACCGCCAACTCCTCGACCACCCAACAGCCCAGGCAAACGACCGTCAGTCAGAGACTCATCACCAGTCGGTCTGGGAGTCGACACTGCAGTCGCAGCCGGCACGAGCGTTGGGCGAATTGTCACCACTGGTGTCAAGACCCCAATGAACGTTTGCCTGGGCCTGGCTAGAGGATTTCGAAACGCCCCGCGACTATACAACGACGAAATGGTGCGACCGCAGGAAAAGGTAACGGATTTCTCGAGCGGCCTAAGGGTCGCTGGGAAGGAGTTTGCCTTTGGCATGTTTGATGGGATTGGCGGGTTGGTCATGCAACCACTGAAGGGCGCAGAGAAAGAGGGCGGGAAAGGTTTGATCAAAGGCTTCGGGAAGGGCATCGGTGGCCTGATTTTCAAGCCAGCTTCTGGTAAGTGCTCTACGCATTGACGAACTCAACCGTCACTGACCACGGCAGCCATCTGGTCTATCCCTGCCTACACCATGCAAGGCGTCCATGCGACTCTGCGCAATGCCTTTGCGACTAGCGTTCAGAACTACATCATCGCGTCTCGCATGAAGCAAGGCCAGATGGACATGTACTGTGCCAGCAGCGCGGAGCGGGAGGACGTTGTCATTCGGTGGAACAACATCAAGTTCGACCTCAAGAACTTCCAGGCCATGAAGCTGAAAGAGCAGCGAGAGAAGCAGAAGGCCGACAACGAAGGTGCCGCCCCAGGACCTTCCGACACGAGCCTCTCGCCGCCGGTCACAGGCTGGACGCACACCCGAAACCTGTCATTTGAGGAACGCAAGCGGCTGCACGCCCGGAAAGAGGCGTGGAAGAAGGGGCAGGTCGAGACTCTTGTTCCAGAAATGGAGGGAGATATACCGCCTTCTAAGAACAGCACCGCCGACAGCGTTGCCGAAGATGAGGAGTTTGAGCGTGCCATCCGGGCGTCAGTCGCCGAGACTTCTCGTGGCAATGCCGAAGAAGACGCAGCCATCGAACAAGCCATCAGGGCCAGTGTGAACCACATTCGCAGCAGCGGACAGCCACTCCCCGATGCTCGGCCACAGCGGTCTGTCTTGACCGACGACAAGAACGCAGATATTTTCAAGAGCTCCGAGCTAGAGATCACGGACGAGGAGTACCAGCAGCTGATCGAGCAAGCGATTCAGCAGAGCATGTCCATGCATGCTTCGGGTGTGCGGACGGGACAAGAAGAGCACGAAGACGACGAGGCCTTCCAACGAGCTCTCGCGGAATCGAGGGTTCATCAGGCACCTCGGTACGAAGACGACGAGGAGCTGAAACGGGTGCTTGCGGAGTCCCAGATGCACCACGACGAGGGGGAGACGGAGGAGCAGGAGCAGCTCAGGAGGGCTATCGAAGCCTCGGAGGCTGCGCACAAGGACCAGATGAGCCGAGATGCTGCGGCGCGCACGGAGGAGGACATCGTGATGGAGTACGTCAAGAAGCAAAGCTTGGCGGAGGAAGAGTTCCGTCGTCAATCTTCCAAGGGCAAGGGGTCTGCGGTGGCGGATGCGGATGAGGACGACGAGGATCTGAGGAGGGCGATGGAGGAGAGCCTTCGCATGAGCGGCGGGCCGGGACAATCGAGTTCATCCAGGTGATGATTTTCATTTGACGGATTTTGAGTAGAGCACACCAGAGATACCATGGAGTTTTGCAATGTCAAATAGCTCGGAAGAGCTACAATTTGTTGTCTTGCCTGCCAATGAAGAGACTATGTATGACTCGGGCGGACTTTTTCTCTTAGCCTATGACCATAAACGGGCTTCCCACTGTTTCACGAGCTCTTCTCCGTCTTTGGGTAGATGGGCGGCAGGTCCGGAGGGCTAAAGACGGCCCAGTTCCCGTTTTCCCACGTCGGGACGGCCTTGTGGTACCGGATGCGCCACGGGTTCTGGCCCTTCTCCTCGAGTTCCGCCAGGCGGATGAGTTCGAACTCGTAGTAACCCTTCATACCTTCGTCAGCCAAACAAGATACAACGGCAAGGCCGAGACCACCGGGGAGAAGTGGGGCCGGGACGTCAAATCAACCCACCCCGTTCTGCATCAGCGCGCCGCCCCTCGCGCCCTCCCTGACGAGGCTGGCAAACACGTTGGCGACGGCCTTGCACCTCTCGGGCCGCTCCGACGACGCCGACGGCTGCGGCAGGCGCGCGACGACGCCGGCCAGGACGTGCTGCGCGCCCGACATGCCGTCGAGCGCGGCGATCGCGGAGCGGGACCACTCCGCCGCCGGGGCCCGGTCCGGGCTCGCGGCGCCGAAGAAGGCCGTGTAGTCGAGCGCGACCTCGGACGTGTACACCTCGGAGACCAGGAGGTCCGGGGAGCGGGTGTCGTAGGCGTGGCACTGTTTTCTCTCTTGGTTAGATGGGGATTCTTTCTTGTTTTCTCCTCGACGAGGAGAGAATGGGGTGGTGGGTGGACGGGTACCAATCTGGTGATTGTGTCGTGGATGTTGGCTCGGTCGAGGAGGTAGGTTTGGATGTCGTACGTCATTTTGGTTTTGTTTTGTTTCGCTGGCTTGGGAGCGTCGGACAAGTCGTTGAGTAATTCGAGGTGATCTTGGGCTGGGACACCATGTCTATGATGTATACACTTCACGAGCCGGACTCATGATACTTGTCCAAGTACCCTTCTTCCGACCACTCACCCCCCTCTTCCACGGCAGACCGATGCGTAGGCCCTGCCTGTAGTAGCACACAAACGGGAGAGAAACCTCTTGGCTCCCGCCATGTCGGGCACCGAATCCTTTGCCCCGCCTCGCCAAGTTGCGATCACCAGCTGCGCTAAACTCCGACCTCCGCGCCAGGGATACGGACTTTGCCAGATAATCTGCGCTTATTCCCTTGACCTTAACTCCAGCTCCCAAGGGCAACTGTATTGAGCCGCCAGAAGCGCATGATGGCACAGGGAACGCACCATACGGTCCAAAGTCAAGTGTAGTCATGGCCTGTTGGAGGACTTTCGATGCCCTTAAGTCCGAGTAGGCGCGGCTGCGAGCGAGATGCGTGTTTTGAGCCACACTATGCAGATATTGTTCGCTAATAACTAATGGAAGTTTATTGTGGTTTCTTTGTCAGTCTCAACCCAAAGATTTGGTCCTGCTACTATACACACTTGTTCTACACAACCCCGTAGAGTAAGCTTAATTATCATCCGTTCTCCCGTTGCATGCGACTCGTAATATCTTTGCACGTTCTAGAGAGCTCAGATGCCAAAAATGCCAAGATCATTTCAAGCCAATATCAGTGATGCCTCCCACTGCCATGGCCTGTCGAGCCACCATCTCAATGCAACTTCTCTTTTAGGTAAATCACCGCTGCGTATCCCGCGCAGCACTTCGTAGTCATTCCGTGAGAGCACCACGGGCACTTCACCGTGGTCGAGATAATGCCGCTCACTCCCAGCTTTCGATCCTCCACCATGCCATCTGGCTGCGCCATGCACTCGTATACCTTGCTCGGCATATCGTGTAAGAACTTACAACCGCAGCATTCCACGAGCATCTTTGCAACAGGCTCAATGCCGCCGCCCTCAACAGGCACAATGGATGCGCGTGATGAACGGCTGGATCTCGGGGGCACTGGCATGGACTTGCGAGCTTGCTCCAGGTACGTCGACGGGTTCGAAGGGGCCCTGAGGGAAACGACGGATTTCCGTGATGGTTCCGGCGACAAAGGCGACTGCGGGTTTGACTTGTTCGTAGGGCTGGTGCCGCGTTTGGCTGAGCGAGGCGGAGGAGGCGGGACCAACGGCCGCGGCACAAGAGGCTGGTGCTTGAGCTTCGGGAGGAAGCTCGTATCAAGTGCCAAGTCAGGACTCGAGCGGCTCTTAGTCAAGCTCGGGTGGCGCTGAACGGCAGACTTGATCTCATCCTCGACCATCTGCGCGACATCGGCCTCCTTATGCACATACTCCTGCGGGCTCGTGATAGATGCGGACGTAAGCGGCGTCGCAATCGCCGACGACTTGCCCCCATCCGTGTGTAGTGGGGTGGGACAGGCATCGCTGTCGGAGTCGCAGTCGGCAACGCTTGCCTTCCTGCCAAACTTTTCTGACACAAGGGCTTCGAGCTCACCGAGGTGAGCCTCATGATCCTGAGGTGGGATTTGGGGAGGAAGGCTGATTCTAGGGTTCGAATTAATGGGCGATGTCATCGACATGGAAGCCTTGTGAGAGTGTCTATACGACCGCTCATCATTCGTAATCACCACGGGCTCATTGTCAACTCTGCGCATTTCTCCGTCCATAGTGGGAAGACCCTTCTCAGATTGTGGTCTTGAGGAGTCGGGAGTCGTGGCTGGCGAAGGGGATGACATCGGCTCTTCGAAGGAAGACATGGAGGATCTATCCGTTGGCCGAGCTGATGAGTCTCTCGACGGCAAACTTGAGTTGGCCGATTCGACAAAGGGCCGAACAGGTTGGGTCGGCAGTGGCAAATTCTCTGAGCTGGAGTACCGAGAGCTGGAAGCTGACTCCGATACCGACGTACCATCCCGCGCGCGCTGAGTGAAGTAGTTGGAAACCGGGGGCTTGGAAGATCCCGAGGTGGAGACCTTTTGCATGGCCGCCTTTGCTGCATCCTTGAAGCTTCTGATGGCTGCCCCGGGAGTGGGCGGAAGCCGATCGCGCGCCTCCGGCATATCTTGCGGCAGGGCGATTTCCTTTGACAGGATATGGTCTCCGAGCATGGGAGGTTCATTTGACATGGACCGGTCGAACAAGCCACTTCTCGGGCTTCCGTTGGCCGGAGGAGTATAGGGCAGACGGAATGTGATGGTGAAGTCATTCTCTTGGGCCTGAGGGTCTTTCATCGGGTTGAGATTCGTCAAAGACCCATTGCGAGGTGGAAAGTTTGATCCCAAGGGGCTACTATCCGAAGATGACGAATACGATCGCTGTTGATGTTGCCGACTGGCCTGAGGCGGGTAGTGAGACTTGGCGGAGGAAACGCGCACCTCATCCTTGAAGCCGTTGATCGAGCGCTCTCTGCTTTGCTGGCGATGTTGGTGCACGTAGCTTTCCCTTCGCCTTCCTCTCTCCTCGAAATCGACGTTGGGCTCGACCAGTGTGAGCTCTGTCTCTTCCGTGTCGTCCATGCTCATGGGGGTTCTTAAACGCGTGGTGCGATCCTTCCACTGCTGCAGCTTGGTCATGTCGGGCACAGGCGGGGCAGTCGGAGATATCAATGGTTGAGCCCAAGACGGCGGTGTCTTCATGGAGATGTGCTGCGATATGGGGCGCAAAGTGCGGTTTTCTCCTTGATGTTCCATTCCCTCGGCCATGGGCCCGTCCGAGGCGGATCTCGGGAGGGCCGGGGGGTTGAAGGCGCCAGCCACCGAGACCCTGACGTCAGGTCCGAAAGAATGCGACCTCTGGTTCATCATTGAGACCGGAGGAACAGGTTTCCTCATCGGCATGATGGAGGCGGCGGCATGTCGTTCCTGCTCCAGCTTCAGCCCTCCGATGAAGCTTGGCTGGTCGTTCTGAAATTGAGGCTTGTGTCCCGTCAATGCCGCCTTCAACTGCATGGCAACCGAGTCGGATCTTTGCCTGGCGTGCTGGGGCCGGATCGGTGGGGGCGGCTCGTAGAAGGCCTGGGAGCTGGCTGGGCGGAGTCGCTCGTCGGCCAGCATAAGAGGACTGGACATTGACCTAGAGGAATTCGGAGGCCTCGCGGGAGTGGGAGGGATCTTGTGAAGCTTGGCGGCGAGCTTTTTCTTGACAGACCTGTTCTCCTTCTCAGCCTTCTTCTCGGCCTGCTCCTTCTCCTTCTTGCGCATCTTGGCGTCGTTTTTCTCCTTCTTCGTCTTCTTGGAACCAAAAGCCTCCCAGCTGGGGGAGTGGCAGATCGAGGACGCGTCGTCCTCGGTGGGCTCGTCCTGGGTATCGACGTCCAGGAAGGTCACCGTCTTGAGCTTGTGATCTGCCAACCCTCTGGGTTCCAACCCGCGATCGATCTCTGTTTTGGTGTTGGCCGGAGGCGGGACAGATATAGAAAGGGAAGGAACGGCGGTGGTTCGACGCACAGCCTTCATGGCGGACGGTGGGAGGTGCTCAGGCGACTTGACGGGAATAGCAGAGGATTCCCTCCGGCGAGACTGCAGGGGGACGAGGGGCTTCACCGGCGGGGGAGGATGCAGCGAGGGAAAGGGTGACAGCTTCGGAGGAGACTGGGGAGTGCGGCCTTGATTAAGTTGCTGCTGAAGAACCTGGTGAAACGCCATGTGGGATGAGTGGGCAGGCGTAATAGGCAGTGACTGATGATGCCCCTGACGGCGTTCACGCTCGAGCTGCAAGGTGAAGCGTGTTAGTGGAGAGGGAGCTATACTAGCCAAATTGGTGTGGATGCCATCGAGGGTGAAGGCATCAGCCTAGGATGGGCTCAGCTCACCTTCTGGAGGTGTTCCAGTTCGAGCATCTTCTGAAGGCTGTCAGACCTGTCGCGCCGGTGCTTGCTCGGGTTGCGTGGAGTAGCCATTGTGGTCATTTCTGGTGTAGGCCGTTTCGTGGCGGGTTTGGAGATGTATTATTGCGGGTGGAGTCGTGGCGTTAGCAACGGGCGAGGATGGACGGCTAGCGGTCGCAGAGTGAGGAAGAGGCAAAGGGCGTCGCTAGCTGTGGCGCTTCGATGTTGTCATATCCACGCGAAGATTGTTTGTTTGCTGGAGAAGGGATTGGCAAGATCGACGAGAAGAAAGCACGGCGGTTCGAAAGACAAAGGTCGAAGCGAGGCGCAGCGGCGTCTTCGTGGGAGCGCGCGAAGTGGTGAATTCTGGGCGAGGGTGACAACGAAGACGAGGCGGTGAATGACCGAGCGAGAAGGAACGCGTACAGCCGACGAGACGATATGAGACGAACGAGAGGCGGCAGTCGAAGCGCCGGAAGGCAGCGCAGAGAGTGCGACGGCGACGAGGTAACGCTATCGTGAAACAGAAGAATGTCCAACGAGGGTCAGTGAACAGAGGGAAACGGCGAGAAATAGCAGTAGAGTTGCCGAGAGGCGATATTTGGGAGAGGCCGGTGCCGGGGTAAGGTAGGTATGTACTAATACGGAAACGGCAGTAAAGAGTCAAGGCAGGAAGGAGCTGGGGTGTCGGGTACGCAAGATGCGGTAGGCGGGACCAGGTCCCTAAAAGTGGCTCGCGATTGCGGGATGCAGGCAAAGAGGGAAAGAAAGAATAGTCGGAGGTGGGAAAAAGAGGAACCGCAGATCGGGGAAGCCGCCCTTGTCGCCGGGTAATTTAGAACTTGTCTGTCTCTTGGGATGTGTTGGTGGTTTATGGTCCACGATCAGAGGTCATGGTAACCGTGGCTAGTGGTCAGATTTTCGTCACGCCTCGTTTGCATGACAACCGGCGAGAGTGCAGAGAGCTATGGCAATAGCCAAAGCAATAGCCATAGCCATCACCGTCCAGCGGGACACGGACGGACTGGGGACGTCCACGCGGGTGCCGTGGGGTTGCCTTCAAGAAAGAAGAGCAGAGTGGATGGGAAGGTCGTCAGCACCAACACCATCATCAACCATCATCAGCATTAGCTTCGGCACTCGCAGCGTGCATATCCTATCCTACACCACCAGTGCGAGTGCAGCCTCCAATGGCGTATGCCGCTGCTTACTGGTCGGCTATGTGCTCAGAGGCCGGCACGAGCTTGAGATGGGACGGTGATCAGCTCCCAACCGTCCCAACTTCAGGTCCGGGACGAGGAACGGGCAAGAACAGGTGCAGCGGCGCAGGCCCAGCCCACCTCTAGTTACTAAGTTAAGGTATGTATGTACGCAAGTCCCAAGGTAGGTAGGCAGAGGCAGGTAAGGCGAGGTGAGATGATTGTGTAGTGTACCTACTGTAGGAAACGGAAGACTAAGGTAAGGTACGCAAGTAGATGCGTCCGTCTCTTGGCGAGAGTCCAGGCGTGTCTTTCTCCCCGGCGCAAATTGCTTGCTTGGCACTCTGTTCGGACAAGGGAGAGATCTGTACCTTTCCGTGCCATGTCATCGTGGATTTATTGCCTGATACAAAGGCGAGCGAGCGGCGTCGTGCATATGGCCGCTGGTTGGTGGGTGGTGTTACACGGGAAGGCCTCCAGAGAAACGGAGGCGGCGGCAAGTCGGCAGCCACGGCGATAGCGAGACAACCTGGGGGACGGGATTGACGGGGTTCACCTAGGTTTTCTGACTGTGCTGGACAAGGTCCGCGAGGAGTTGCTGTTTTACCGATGCTGCGTCTTCTGGGTGAGAGATAATGGCCATGTGAGGTGAGAGTGAGGTGGGATTCAGGATTTTCAAGGTGGGTGGTCGTGATACGAGCTACGGGGGTACATTCACTGGCCCAAGCTGAACTGGGGACCGCTGCAGGCGCCACCCATGGCCCCGCTGTTAGCAGGGACCAGCTGCTCCTCTCTGGGTGATCAGCGCCGGGAAGGGACCAGGTTAACACGGACGCTTTGATTCGGGACGCGGAGACTCACTCCATGGACCGCCCTAGGTTCCCACCTACCCAGGTAGGCACCTCTTACCTACCCAGTGACATCTCCCACGTCCTTACCTACCTACCTACCTAGGTACCTACCTAATGTTTGCTGTAGTTTGCTGTTTGCTCAGCGCTCAGCGCTGTGTTGTCTCCTCACTAAAAGGGACGTGTTGGTGGCTTCTCCCGTCGTCTTCCACCTTATTTCCTCGCTCCCGGCCCACCTGAAGTTGAAGCTGTCCGTGAACCGCAGGCGGCAGGATGGCTCCTTGGTCCCAAGCCTCTGTCCATTGTCAGGCCAGGTCTGCTCTCCGTGGACCGTCGCTTCGTCAACATCATCCCCCAGGCTGCCTTCGCAACACTCCCGCGATCCTCCGTCCGACGATTCTGTCATTAAGGTTAGGGTTTACCGATCTCTCCGCCCGAATACCATACGGCCTCAACTCTTGGAGCCATTGCTTCCTGCTGCAGCTGCAGCATGGATCCAATAGTTCGTGACAGCACACTTCGTATATTCATCGTCCCATCAACTGACACTTGCATACCGTCCACTAACATGCCTTCCCACACCTCCATCCCCGTGGCAGTGTGCATAGCAGGATCGATGGGTTCCTTGCCTCTGCCGTCTAATAGGGCTTCACGTCGAGCATATAACACCATTGTGCGTTCTCTTCGTCCGAAAAGCCGGTCGCGGCCAGCTAACCGAGGAGACAGAAATAGCCCTCGAGCCGACGAGGTATTAGAGGAGAATGGGTTTTCATGGCTGCCCGACCGCAAGCAACCAAACCACCAAGTCTCCGACACCGTTGCTCCCCCACAAAACCACCTGCCGGGTGACCCCTGGTTCGATCCGATCGAAATTTGCTGGGCGCCAAAGTCCCTGGAGCTAGTCCGCTTCGGCTATGTGATCGAGCCTCGCATCCCACTTCAACCGAGGCTACCCTCTGAACGTAACAAAGCACAGCCCGCACGGCCGTCTTGTTCCCAGGACGGCCAAGAGACGTTCTCACGAGAGCTCCTGGGGCTTCTCATTCATGGACGATCTGTTGCGTGCTCCGATTCTTGTGTCCGACCACGTCGATGACCTGCAGAGCCGGCGGTAACTAACATGCCATCAGGGCTCTCTCGACCTCAAAAGTCTCGCCAGCTCCCCACGTGTTACGACACAGCCTTCTCTTATTTTCAGTTGCAGCAGCGTGCGCAACTCTGTGCCGGTCAGACTTTTCAGGCCGGGAAGAGAGTCAAAACATTGTCGTTTGCAATAAAATTGTTGTACAAGAAGCTCACATGCTCCACAAACACCCCAAAGCCACCCATCCGCGTCTTCCGTAATCGCCGAGTTGAAGCTGCCCAATGCCTGAACTACTTGAAACGCCAATAGCTGATCGACATGGCGGCTTTCGAGACGTAGACCATGTCAACAAAGGCTGGCTCAACCGGCCAGTTGCTCTTTTTCTCGCACGTACTTCTCCACGGATGCGCAGTCCGGGCTGAAATGCATCCAAAGCTCATTGCCTTCGCCCCAGTTGATCAGCCCCGAAGGCACAGCGGATCCTTCTCCCTTGCGGAACACTATTCTTTTCTTGTGTCGAAGCCAGTTCTTCGCCCGCAGTGTTGCTTCATTGTCCACCTTGAGCCGGACTGCGATCCATTTATCGTCGGGGCGATGATCGTGCGTCACCGCAGCATCTGGTGCTGACGGTGGAACGGCTGTCTTGAGGATTTCCTCGTCCATCCACATGTTATACTTGGTCTGCTCCGGTGGCAGTGTGATCTTCAAGAACTCTAGTGCCGGCGAAATAGTGAGATAGATAGCTCTGAGGGGATCGACCAGCGTTTTCATCAGCCAGTCCATCCATGTCGAGTACAGTATGGCGAAGTCGGTCTGCGAGAGATGGGTCGACCCCCGAATCGTCATCATCCACGTCAGTGTGTTCTCCGCGCTTGCCTCGTTGCAAATCTCGACGAGTCTGTCAAAGTTATCCTGCCAGTGCATAAAGGCCTCCGATCCGATCGACAAGAGTGGCTTTCTGACGCGATGCCTAGCGTCGTCTCCCGCCCGAGGCGTGGCGGGACCCCAAGCGTCCAGAATGATGCCTTGACCTACCCAGCGAAGGGATTTCGTCCTCAGCATTTCAACCGTCGTTGCTCCGCCAAAGGAGTGGCCCATCATCGTGACCCCCTGGAGGAACATTCTTTCTTTCCAGTCGTCCCAGTCGATTCCTGTAAGACCCTTGGAGCTCGACGCCACGTTGCCCTTTTTGCGCAGATTCATGGTCTCGACCTCTTGTCCTCGGCCGTCGTTGATGTATTCGAGAATGTGATACGCCTCCTGTATCTCCGCCATGCGCATCTCGATCTGCGCTGTTCGTAGCTCCGTATCGACTCCCCTAGCATTGTGCGGAGCTGTATCCTGCGCGTTGTCTTTTGGAAATAGGTAGTCGACGCAGTAGTGCTGGTCGTTCTTCTTGCCCTTCTTCTTGTTGTGATTCTTTTTTGCGCTGACACCTTTGACGTTGGCTTGCGCCATCGACGAGTCGCTGTCCGATACCTCTCGATTTTCGGGGAGGTTGACATACGTCCTCGCGCCGCTACCGTCTCGGTGCTCGACCGCGACGACGATGAAACCGTAGCTGGCCATCTCCCCGCATATCGAGCTGTAGCTCATCCTGGACCCCCCGAGACCGTGGCTGAAGATGATGACGGGGAACCTGGGCTTGGCCGACGACCTCGACTCCTCGTCCCTCGCCGCTCGGCCCGACGGGCCGTCGTCGCCCAGCATCTCCTCCGGCCAGCTCCCCGCCAGTTTCGCATTCCGCAACGCCGGGAGCTTCGTGAACATGGACGTGGCGGCGATGTACGCCGTCACCGGCAGGTGTGGGACGCTCATGAACTTGGCGTACCCCTTGCAGGTGAGCACCCGCGGCCGCGGGAGCCAGCCGACGCGCGACGGGGGCTTCGGCACCACCACCTTCCTCCTGGCGCCAGCCTCGCGGCCGTGCCCCGGGGTCGGCGGGACGTCCGCCTGGGACCTGAGGGCGCACGGGTAGTAGACTGAGAAGAGCACGGTGTCGAGCCTAAGCAGCGGCACGCTGTCCCGCTTCAGCTCGGAAAAAGTGCGCGGCTGGCGGGCTGGCGCCTCAATGTCCAGGAAGCCTACGCTGTACGGCCCCGTGTAGGAGGGCAGAGAGTGGAGGAAGCGTTCTCTCATCGACTTGGGCGGGCGGGCTGATCGCCGTTTCGTGTTGGCCGACGCCGTTTCGGACCCCATCGTAGTGTGTGTCGTGGTCGGGGGAGGTATCGTATCGAGTCTCGGTCAGGCGGGGATGCTGCCGCCGTTGCCGTTGCCTCATACAGAGATGTTGACGACGGAGGGTCGGACGAAGATGCGAGGGTTGTTGGCGAATATAGATGACCATGACGGGTCGGACAGATGAAGGCGATCGGGCATCCGGGAGGGCAGGAACCAGGGGGGCAGGGGGCAGGACCTGAACATTCCTGAAGAGGTCCGGATTCGCCCTAAACAAAGCTAACGGGAAGGAAGGGTCCAAGCAGGGAAATTTTAAACCACTTTGTTGGAGAGCAATGCTAGGCAATTGGCCGTCACGGCCATCGACGTTGCTCGGTCAAGGAATTGGAAACTAGGAGACGACGGACGTGAGCAACACTTCCGGAAGGTCCGCAGCAGCACTGACGTCATCGTAAAATCAGGAACAATAAATCCAAATAACCAGCAAAACAACAAAACAAAAAGGGAGGTCTTATTCATCAACACCACCTCTACTCCGTACTATCCAACACCCCTTTCAGCCACAATTGTGTGGTCAAGTCGTCGTAAATGCTCCCCAGAACAACTACAATTAAGTGCTATGTAGGCTTATTGTCGTTATCACCGTTTTTACTGTCATCGTCGTCGTCATCGTCGTCGTCATCGTCGTCGTCCGTCATCGTCGTCGTCGTCGTCGTCCGTCATCGTGGTCGTCGTCCGTCCGTCGTCGTCGTTGTTGACGAGGGAGGTTGGCAATTGGAAAGGTAAGTTACGTAGGTGTATTGAACACTAGAGGGTGTGAAACATACCATCTCCTCACAAAAAAGTGAAGAATTCGGAGAGACTAGGCCATTGACGAGACAAACCATTAGGGGGCCCATCTGACCATGTAACTTGTCTTGCCTGTCATGATTTGTTTCTGCTCTTGGAATGCGTTATTTCGGTATCACTCAGCAAGACATGTGCAATCCGGGTACATCTCCACCTCCACGTAGGTAGAAAGGGCGACGCCAGGAAGAAGGAAGTGAAAATTAAAATAAAATCCCAAGACTTAACTCCCTCACTCCCTGTCGGGTCTTTTCGCTGATATTTACAAACCTTTAGGGACAAGTACCAAAACCTGCTCGTGTATCAATGCCCGGTGCCCCGATTCCTCTAAAAAAGTGGTTGCCCTTCTGTACTTTAGCCAACACTGGCCTACCTACCTTGGGCACTCAGACCGAAACACTTCGTATCCTTCGACGTTCCCACCTCAAACTTTCCGGGTCGTCCTCGGCCAGACGATGGTGCTGTCCATTTTCTCGCTGTACCCGTCATACTCGATGCGAGCTGTCCATGACTCCTCGCCAGACGAGAATCTGGAGCCCTCTACACAAACCGCTGCTGTTTCTGCTGATATTCAAGGCCGCAGCTGGGCCAGGAGTTGCGTGCTGACGAGTTTGCTGTGGCTCCTTTTTCTACCCGTTCACTCGCCCGCAACCAGGCGCCTTCGATGCACCTAGCGCCTTCCGGGAAAGAGGTCTGTGTCCGTTGAACAGCGCGTTGAGCGCGTTGAACGAGACCAAGACTGCTATGTCCCGATCTCCTTATCAAACCTGAACTTGGACGAAGCCCCCTCAGTTCTGGTTTTGAAATTGACCGTCAAGCATGTTGTCGTATTGCCAGAGCTCGGGCTGATAGTCCATCGGCAGCCGCCAGTCAGCCATGTTCATGAAACCGGGGAAGTATTGGCCATCGTTCGGTTGCGCCAGCGCCGCCATGTCCACAAGTCCCTGCTGCCGCGGATCGGACATGGACAGGCTCGTCATCGGACCCAGAACGTCGCTCGTATTGCCATTAATGCTTCCACTCCGGCTGGCGGAAGGTGTGCCACCCATGACCGCGTCAGGCGGGAACCCAGAGACCTGCGACCCCGGTGTCAATCCGGTGGTGGCGGCGGGGCTGACAGAGGTCAGAGATCGTGGTGGTCCGGGTGGGACATACACGGGACCCGATCCGGAGACAGGGAGCATATGCGGGGGCAAAGTGGGGGTGTCGGCGAGGACGGTTTCGGCCACCCCCAAGATGACTCGGATGATCTGATAACTCGGCACGGACTGGTGGTAGGGATCAAATTTCTCGAAAAATGTGATGACGGTTCGGATGAGGTCGAGGTCGCGGCGCGCTCGAGGGTGGAATTTATTCTGAAGGATGTTTATGAAGAGAATGTCGACGCTCCAGGCTACTTGGTAGAGGAGATATCTGTCCGAGTTTGTTAGCGTGCGTTGCATGTAGAGAAGCTCAGGGGCCACGAACGATGAATAAGGATGGTTCCGGTAGCCCTCATGATATGAGAGCAGCGACACAGCCGCTCTCGAGGCGCCCACGCAAAGCGCAAGACTGGGTCCGACGTCGCCC
Organism: Colletotrichum brevisporum; assembly: GCA_030770045.1. Lineage (NCBI taxonomy): Eukaryota > Fungi > Ascomycota > Sordariomycetes > Glomerellales > Glomerellaceae > Colletotrichum > Colletotrichum brevisporum. The sequence continues at coordinate 2,431,892 of JAUGSI010000002.1, forward strand.
ATTTCCATACCCTCCTGATCCTCCAACGCCGGCAACCTGAAGACAGCGGAGTGAATCGCCACAACGAGCTGGAAGTAGGTAAAGTGTAAAGTCGTAAGGCAGACCAAGCGGTGATAGTCTCCGTCGAGCAGAGCCTCAACGCGCTCCGGATGAATCATCTCGGGAATGCTCTCGCGCCACTCCTGCAGATCGGCGTCTAGGCGGCGGATTTCGGCCTCAAGTTCAGAAGGCGGCATGTCGACGCGCGAGTATAGGGCTGCCAAAATGCGACCTTGTATCTGGGCGAGGCGAACTTGCTGGAGGAAGAAGTTGAGCGTCACATTGTTCGGGTAGTAGTACATGCTGTAGCCATCGGCCGGGTGCTCCTCGGGCAGGTCGAGGAGGAACTCGTCCGCGATGAGAGGCGGCTTGCCAATGCGCAACGCGAGATCCCGGTCCACGATCCAACATTGATGGAACAAACGCTTCCTATGGAGGTGATCGGTCGGGCTGAGGCTAGGATCGGAGAAGGCGACATCTGGGCTCAGACGATGGTAACCCGCGAGGAGCATCGAATTAGCTGTTAATGAGAGCACGATAAGCGCTCGGTGGTTCTCACTCATGAATGAGAAATGCAGCGTCTGGAAATCAATGATAAGTGACGAATTCCGCTGAGGTGACGGTGTTGTGAGGTACTCACCACGCACAGCAAAGCCCCTATGGTGAGAGGCGTTGGTGGACGGAGTATGGCATCTGGAATCATGCCCAGGGCATTGTGAATGTACTTCTCGTATTCGTCCTTGTTCTGCATCTCTCGCTTGCGAAAAGTGTGCGCCAGAATCGCGTTGACAGCCATCCTCCAGCCCGGGTCGGCTATAGGCTGGCCCTGGAAGTACGATCGGAGCGCGGCGCGCAGCTCGTGCTCTTGGAAGAGCCGGATTCCTTGGTTCATCGTCATCATGTAATCTATTTGCACCGCCGATCAGTAAGTACGCCCTTTTATGCCGTCTAATACCATCGTATGGCGACGCTTACCGTTCACACAATCCATAATGATGTGATTTGGAGGAAGAGGATGATTCATCTGGTCGTGTTCTAGGTACGGTGGCCTGTTCATTTCCTTGAACCGGGAATTATTGGCTAGCAAGGCATTGGTGAATCGAGAATCTCCGATGAGAAGCTCGATCTGAGATAAGCCTTGCGGCGAGAGCAGCGAGCAAGCACCTGCCAGTGGAGCTCTGTTAGTTTTCCTTCGTATTGTCATGACTTATTCATCGAGAGGGAAAAGAAAAAAAATCAAAGAGTGGTATTCTTTGTCATTCCTTGGGGATGACACGGAGGAAGGTGCCTTTTTCTTACCTGCGGAGGCGACAACGTGGTCGTTGGGTGCGCCCACGTAGAAGGGCCTCGCTCCGGTCGACGAGTTGCTTGTGGCGGAGGGCGGCGACGGGTAGGAGTCGGGGTTCCCGGCCGACGGGCTGGCACTGCTCGCCTTCCGCCTTGACAACGGCGACTGAGAGGCGGAAGCGGAGACGGACGGGGTCACCGTGGCCGTGGCCGTAACCGTGACGGCGGGCATGATGGGTGAGACGCCCGGCGGCTCACTGGTCTGCGGGGGAGTAGTTCCCTGGTCCGGCCTGGTGGTCTGGAGCTCCTCCACCAGCTTCTCCATCTGGGCCAGTCTTGAGACGACATCCTCATACAGCCTGTCACCCGTGGTTAGTTCAAAGTCTGAAAGGTCAGGCGAGAGGAAAAGACAGGGTACGGGAAGCAGTCTGGAAGGTACACTAGACCGGCAGGCCGTTGGTGACCATCGGGCCGGGCAAGGTACGGGGGCAAGGGGGGAGGAGGGGTGGGACTGACGGCCTTTGACGCCGCCCTGAAGAGCGACGTCCCTCGGGCCAGGCGCATTCCAGGCCATATCTGACGCAGTTGGAGCAGACGGGTGTCTTGTGGTCGCATCTGATCTGTAAGAAAACGGTGCCGGATCGCCGGCAGTGCCGTCAGCCAAGAGATTCTCGGAGGGAAATAAATGATGACATGCCGCGCTCCCCTCGCTTCGAGTCTGGTCGACCCTGTCTTCTGATGTGGTGATGTTCCACTCGGGCAGACGAGGGGGCGGGCTGTGGTTCCCCGGACATCCACCGGCGAAGATTGCCGTTATGCCAGCAATCCATCAGAAACCCCGGATCTACGACCCTGCAAGACCCAATGGCAATAGCCGGGCCTTGTTGAACGACATGAAAACGTACCTTGCGGCGCCGACATGGAGTGCAAGCCAACGGACGCGGCCTCGGAAGTGCGTCGGACCCGCGGTTCGCCGCTTGTCCGTCTGGCGGTGACTGTAGCGCTTCGGGGCTCTGCTCCATAATTCCGGTTTTTCCCCTTTTTCTCTTCTGCGCTCTTGGCACGGCGGCAGACAAATAAGAAGGCCCGGGAACTCTCCGGCGAGCGAAGGGGTGCCGTGTCGGTTGCTTCAAGCTTTTCTTTCGTTCTTGTGTTTGTTTTCTGCTGCTTTTCTTTCCCTGCGTTCCAAGCTGTTGGGAACGAGAACGAAGAAGTGGGAACCAATGAAAACCTGGCCCCCGACTCAGGAGTGTGCGAATTTGTGTTGTGGCGGGACAAGATTGCGATTGAAGGGTAAGGTCGGTCAGTTAAGGTAGGGGGAAAAGGGCCAGCAGGGCGTCTTTGCGTGGGAACGTGTGTGGGTTGGCTTGGTCCTTCCCCTCTGAGCTCGGGCACTTAGGTACTAACCGCTGGTGCTGGCTTGGCCGCTCTTGCTCCCTCTCCTCTCCGGGCTGTCGACGGAATGGCGGTCGCAGCCTGCTGGCAGGCAGGCAGAGGCAGGCAGGTAGGTAGGTTGTATGTCGGGCAAGCTTGTTCGCTCCTTCCAGGCCGGTCTGGTGGATTGGGCGTGTGTCCTCGTACCCTCTTTCTGCTTGTTTTCTCCTCGACCTTCTCTCGGGTTCTCTGTCTCTTGCCCTCAACTCCTCACCTTTCAGTTGTCGCACTCTCGTCTCTTCTCTTCCTGCTGCGAACTCGACGGCCACAATAGCGAAGGACACGCTTCCGAACGGCTGGACGACGGAGATTTTGAGTTACCCGTCGGACTCGCGGACTGCGTAGGAGATGGGCGTTTATACCTACCCAGCGCCGAAACGTCTCCTAAAAGTTTAAATACCCAACCTTGGTAATTAATCCAGGTCCAGGTACAGGCAAAGCTTCCGCTGCTGTGGATCCCTTGCTCCCTACGCCCAAGAAGGCAATCGCGGAAAGACGCGAGTGAGCCGCGCACGATGCCAGACGCTCTTGATTTCTCAGCCGCTGCGAAGAAGTTCACGAACCCCGGCGTCGACAACGCTGTCAACCCTCATCCAACATTTGGCTACTTTCACGGCCCGGTTCCTAACAACAACGCTGACTGGCGCCCTCCCCAGCAGAATGTCACCACCGCCATCAACGCAATGGCGCCCAACCCCGGAGAGAACCTCTCTACGATAAATGGCGGAGTTTGCCCGATAGTGATCGAGCCGGACAGCGGCACGAAGTGCGGTGTTGTGTTCAGCGACCAGCCATCCTTCCGCCGCCACCTAAAAACTCCCATCCTGGCTCTACTTTATCTCGCGATCGAACCAATACCACCGCCATGGAACTTGTTTGTGGTCAAAATGCACTGAAGCTTTACGTCCGCTCCCAGGCCTGGCGTCACGATCTCTTCGCATTCGAGCCTGGACACGGACCAGATGGTGGCATTATCGGGCAGCTCTGTGATGAGATGGAGCAACTAGCTCGTGTCGACCCTTTCTTTGCTGCTACATTCAGAACTGAGTTCCACCACGTAGGTTGAGCACATGTATTTGGAATTTGTCACCACCCTAACCTGAGGTTATATAGCCTGCGACCGCCAACCATTACGCCAGGCGTCGTCGTCGTCCGCGCCCGCGCCTGCAGGAAAGCTTTCCTCGTCGGGACCCTGCGCCGTAAATTGGACTGAGCAATTTCTGTCGCTGCCGGCTGCATGATAATACGGCGGCGGAGGCCACGAGAGAAGCGGGAGGAGAGCAAAAAGTGCTCACTGTCGATGGAGCGGCGGTCCCAAAAGTTTGTACCATCCCCACCCAGCGAGTCATTCACCGGCTTCGCTAGCACTTCTAGCTTGCAAATTAATGCTACGCTGCGCGCGTCTAGTCCAACGGCGCCCGCCGTCTTTCCCCAAGATTGAAGAGAGCCTCATTCTGTGCTGGTTGGGAAAAGGGGCGGCACACTTGGCGAACGCCTGTGCCAATGGCTAGGTAGTACTGCGGAAATATCTTGTGAAATTCAGGAAAAATGCCGAGCCCAGGGTTTCGCGCCTTCATTAAACTGAGATGCTCTACAGCTCTAGCCCCCGAAGTCGCACCGGCAACTCTCGCTGGGTCTCTGTTCTGTTCCGAAAGTCGGTTCCTCCTATCGTGCCAATCTATGCACCATCCGTGCCTGCGTAATCTCATAATCTCTGCGACGCAACTCTAAACTTTACATCGACGGCTCATGCGAAAATGGTGGTACCGAACGGACTGTTCCGTACAATCCATTAGACGTTAGACCGAATGCCAGGCCCCCAGACCCACTGCTACGTACCTACCTAGGTACCTACAATCAGAGGGCAATGCCGTTGACGGGACTGCGGTAACAAAACGTTTCGCCTTTATCCTACATAGTGGAAGCACACCCTACTGAGGACGAGTTCAAATATTGTTCGGCGCAACAGGGCGCATAGAGTGCTGATAGGGAGTCAGGCCTCTAGTGTACCTATGCCTGTGAAGCATACTATTTGTAAAAGAACAAAAGAAAAGCTCCACTCCATATAACCCCTAGACTTACGTCTGATGTAATGCTTCCGCCTAGGGACGGCCGCTGCTGATAGCCCTGCATGTTCGCGTGTCACTTTGGTAACCCATCTGCTGCAATGGCCGCTTCGCAACCCCCTCCGAAGCACGTCAGTTTTTGCGTTTGCCGCGATATCGGTAGACGCTCTGGAAAGGATCGCCTTGACTCGTCCGAAGGCACCGTCCAATGACGGGGCGAGGTGCGTAGAACTCGATTCGGGAAGGTTCAACTAGCGATTTCATTACCAACGGTTTAATGCCCGCTTCCGCGACACGCGCTTCTCCCCCACACGTGTCGACTCGACAAGTTTTTGCCGTTCACTAATCAACCATATCCCGATGGCTTGCCCTGCTCCTGATCAATGCTGCGTTCCCGACCCATACGAGGGGCTCGGGATATGAGAACCGCGCGCACGGGCTCGTCCATATCGTGCTCATTCGTTCGGTCGTCATCCGACGGAGGTTGCCGTCGTCTCGTCTTCCTTGCAAGTCTAGACCCGGACGACTCCTTCTAAACTCTATCTCTGCCGTAGTCCCGAGACGCGAGTGATTTGGGGGGAGACATAGAGGGGTGCAGACATATGGCCTGATGGAAGTCTTGGCCTGTGACGACTTCAGACTTGTCAGGTTGAGCTAGGACGATAGGTGCGTATATCAAGAAGCAAAACTATACACATGTTTTATCCTTGTCGTCCTTGTCGTCCTATAATCCTAGGTAGGACCACTTGAGCTATACGTATTATGTGTATTGGTATCCCTGACCCGCAAAAGAGGCGCCCGGATGAATCAGTTTCAGTTGGCTAAAGGTCCTGCCCGATGATCTGATAGTCCCGGCGGCAAATCATGTTCCCGCGTGCAGCTCGTTGTCATAGCTTCGGGTGTAGGGAGGCAGGAGCAAGCAAGCAGGTATCTATGCTCCTTCCTCACAGCCCGAGGTGAAGTTGTCGCGCTTGACTCCACACTCTTCAAGTGGGTACACGAGAGTCATGAATGGTGACAGATTAGTGGCTCTAGAAAGGTCTATGCCTGTGTCAAAATCACGTACGGCCTCTCTTCAGCCGATCAGCTTGCGAGTTCATCAGTAGTCTTCATTAACGCCATCTGAGGGCCGACCTAGAGGAGGACGGCGCGCCTCAGACGCTCCCGGGGGCATATAGCATGCGGAGGATCCCTCTTAAAGGGAAGGAACCGTAGCTTCTGTAAACTATATCACACTATTCCCGAGTTCCGAGTTGAGCTGTATCCAGCGCCGCCCCGTAATATCCGGTCTTCGGTGGCCGGTAGGTTCGGTCCCGGGGCCCACACGGGAGAGTTTGTGAGTTAAACAATCCAGTGACTCTTTCCCAGAAACACGCTCGAGTCTGCCACCCCAGAAACGCATACTCAATGATCCTTCCCTTAAGATCAAGTCTATGATAACTAGTATACAGGAATGAAAAGTGCCGCAAGCACGATATGGGTATCACAAATTAGACATTATCCAGCATGAACCTTTTCGACGACCAACAGCTTAGAGATAGCAGCATCTCAAGCCAGTTAAACTGCCGCTTGATGCCTGTTGGCATTCGAAAAGCTGTTGGCTCTGCTAACGACAGGAGTAGCTCTCGGGGTAGCGCGGGGAGTGACACGGGTCTCGCCAAAGAAGCGCAAGTCGTGGCTGTAAGTGCGCCTGTGCACCGGACGGACGGGAGCGGAAGCATCGACACCTGGAGGTACGTTGTCAGTCCCGCGGCACAGTGATGGGATCTCGACTCCCAACTTACTTTCTTGAGGTTCCTCGGGGGCTTTCACCACCACCGGGACGTTGCCTCCGGCCTCGTCCCTCTCGTTGGCCAACTTCTGGGCGAACGGCGAGCGCTGACGCAGCTGCGGTCCCTTCCAGTAGACGACATAGACGGCAGCAACCAAGAGAAACGAGATTCCAAAGAGGATCAGACACGCGTACTTTAGGCTCTTGCCCTGATCAGCGTCGACTCCGGTGAAGAAAGGGTGGGCCACCAGGCAGAGGACTCCGGCCATGAAGTCACGGGCAAAGCCATTGCCGCCGGTTGCCGAAGCGCTGTACGGGCCATATGCGCAGATCATGTAGTCAATGGTCGTCGCGTAGATGGCGTAGTTGGCGATTCCGAAAATGCCGGCAAAGATCATGGAGGCGATCCAGTGAACGGGCGGGCCACTGTTCGTCAACGCGAACCCGAGCAGGCCGATGGGTAGGCAGGGCGCCGTCCAGAGCAGGAATCGCAGGCGGGACTCGTACTGGGCTCGATCGTCGTTGGGCTTTGCCTCGCGTTCCCGAATGTTTCGGTGGATGGCGAGGATCAAGAAAGCCCACGATAGGAGGTAGCCGAGGCCGATGGGAATGAAGGCCAGCCCAACTTGAATAGGGCCGAAGCCCCACTGCTTGTAGACGAGACCGAAGGACTCGATGAAAACAAAAGCGAGACTGTCGCCAAAGCCGGAAAGCAACGAGAGGACCAGTACGATCGGCTCGGTGACGAACATCTTGAAGGGGCGCAGCCACGTTGTTGTGACTTCGGAGAAGGTGAGCCGCTCCCGGAAAGGAGAGACTTCATCGGGGCCCCAGATGTTCTCACCAGGGTTCTGTTTCCTCCGCCTTTGAGCCACTTTGTTCATTAAGCTGGCAGGCCGTGTCTCCGGTACTGCTACACAATGAAGCAATTGGACGGCAAGTCCAAAGATCAGCTGGACCCAAATGCACCACCTGCAGTTTGGCTGTTAGTTTGTGTATTTTGTTGAAGAGAGAGGCTATCAGAGTCAGGTACGTACCTCCAGTTAAAGTGTTGTTGCAAGAAACCTCCAACAATAGGTCCAATGATCGATCCCAAGAGACTGGCCTGGCAAATGAAGGCAACGGGCTTTTGTTGTTGATCGGTATCAGCAAGATCAGCCACCATTGCTAAAGTCACCGAGCCGCCCGCCGAGCTAAGTCCACCAAGAGCACGTCCAACCAGGACGGATGCGAAGTTGGGTGCCAGGGCAACTGGAAGTTGGAAGACGTTGACGAAGAAGAGCGAGAGCTGAAGCACCGGCCAACGGCCGAGCTCCTCAGACCATGGAGCCCACAGCTCGCAGCCGAAGGCGTAAAATAACAAGAAGATCGCCGCGCCATAGATGGCCTCGTGCTTCGCAACGCCAAACTCTTCCATGATGCCGGGGATGCCGTTGAAGTAGAGCGAGGTGTTGAAGTTCATCGAAATCTGGACCCAGAAGACGACGGTCAGGATGAGCCACTTCTTCCGGTCACTCCAGTGGAAGCCGAGGTGTCCTTGGCACTCCTCCTCTGTGATTTCGCGCTTCTCATGTTCGTCTTCGTTACCAGCGTTGGCGGCGACGTTCTGCTGGGAGTTCTCCAGAGGATGAGCCGTTTTGGCGGGCGCCTGGCTGCTGGATCCGTTGCCGTTGGGGGGACGGCTCTTCTGAGAGCCAACTGGGTCCTTGGCAACACCGAGGTCCGACATTTCGAAGTTGGTTGCGCGAGACATGTTGGCCAGAGTATGTGTGAGGGGGGGTAGGCGGAGAGGGAGCGAGGGAGATCAGCAGCATGTGGAGGAAAGCTGGGTATCAGGCTTTTTATAAACTCCACGAGAGCTTCTGATTCTGGGCGTAGGGCTTCTTTATAAAAGAACGCCCAAGGCTTAGACCAGCCATCTGTACCTACGCAGCCTCAAAGTGCCATCGCAAGCAAATGGGCACCGGTGACATCACTAACATGGGGAGGGTGGCGCGAAATAGGCAACTCTGCCATATCCACTGCGCCAGAACTTTGAATGGTACGCAGTCAGAGGACTGAAGAAGAAGACGAGACGAAGATTTCACCATGGGATGGAGAAGGGCTCAAAGGAGATTCCCAAGTCACCCAGATATGGAGGTGGGTGTGCGCGCCTTCATATACTACTACTGGTACGAAACACTGGGAACAGACGACGACGAAATCGACGATATCTAGTTCAGCATCGTGATCCCACTCGTTTTTGAAGTGTAATGAGTGTTCAGGTGACTCGGAATGCAGCTGCTGGTTTTCGAGTGCTTTTCCCCCGTGGCGTTGCCAAGATGCGGCGAAGTGGCTTGCCCGCAAAGCTTATTTCCATCTTGCAGGCGGCTCAGCGGGTGGCTCAGGGCCTCCAAGCGCTGTGATTGGGCAGGAGGTTTGTCCTTGAAGCGACGACCATCGGTGGGCGTTGTCCAATAAGCTTTTCTTTTCTACCTCTTTTTTCACACTTTTCCCTCTTGCTATTCCCACTTCCCGCTCAGCAGACACCCGACGTCGAGCAAGGCGTGCGACACTTTGTGCGGAGTGCGAATCGCCCCTCGTCCGATGGCCAGAAGCAGCCGCATCCTAGAACCCGAATCGTTCCCTGCTGGCCCGAGTAGAGATCAAACGGGAACTCGGCCTCGGTCGAGAGGACGTTCACACGGGCCGCGGGAGGCATCCCGTCCGTCACGTGCGTTCTGTTGGCGCCGCCATCCACGAGCGGTAGGCGGCCTCGCACGACACTAGCTGCGGCTCAACGTTGCCTGCCTAGACTGGCCTGGCCCCTCGTGACGTGCAGCATCAATATTGAAGCTTTTGGGGGTTGTCAAGCGAGGAAGCTTAAAATGTCGTTGAGGTCTAAACTCCTGGTTGTGCTAGATGATATTACGTACCCATGCCCGCCACTCAACAGCCACATCTCCCTCATCATACCGCTGGCCATGGCTGCTGGAAAAGGTTCCAGCCCCGGATTTCGTTGAAGTGCTGCTCGACCGTGGAAGTCGGGTCTAGGCTGCCCCAACCCGCCGCTTTTATGAATATTTCTAGAACAATGTCCTCCAGCTGACGGCTGGACCGAAAACCCTCCGTGGTGATAACATTGGCTGCCCGAAGGAGTTCCACATGGAGCACTCGGAACGCGCTGATCGTTTTTTCCAGGTCTCTGGCCCCAGGTAACTCGAAGTCGTCCTCGTTGATCTGAACCTCCGCCATGCCTGCTGCTGGGTCCACTACGATCTGGAATGCGTCGACCCAGAACTGTACGGATCCCCAACAAGGCCTGATCACTCGGAGCTCCTGCAGCCCGTCGATTGGGGAAAACCGGTTCGTGAACCTTGCTCCCCACGGGGCCAAGCCCCAGCAGTGCTGAAAGCTGGCTAGGTATGGATTACCCGCCCAGGCCATGTCGACCTGCGTCCTAAACTCATCGGCGGTCATGTCGACAGGAATCCGGCGTGCGGCATCGAGCTCCCGCACGAGGTCCTCTCGCAGCACGTCGAGCTGCTCTTCAGCTTGCCGGAAGACGTTGTCGCCCGCTTGTGAGACCCACTCCATCGCCTCCGGGTCGGCGAACCTGGCCCTGGATGAGTTGATCGGTGGGACTTGGAACCAAGCAATGTCTCCATGTATGGTGTTAAGAATTGAATCAAATCGACCATTTGACACTTGTTACCAGAGTCAGCCCACGTTCGAAGCCACTGGCGATATCGTTTCACGATCGCTCTCGGGCGGATACTAAGACCTACGATTTCTGGGGGAGAATGACTGCAAGATGCGTCCGGGGAGAAGCTCCCACCACGGCGACTGCATTCGTCCATTGGCGTAAGCCAGCTGCTCCTGCTTCACAGCACACATGATGGCGTAGAAAGGCCGGACCCAGGTACGGTTTCTTCCCCACATGATGTCGTGGTAGAGGAAGGAGAAGACGTCGCTTCGAAACGGGGGCGATGGTCTCTCGTTCCATCGTTTTCGCGCTCGTTCCGCTTCGCGATGGAGGCGGGGATAGAGGTAGACCGTGTTGTAGACGACCTGGACGCAGTCTACGGACCACAAGAACCACCTGAGGAGCTGGGCCGAGATGTATAGGTTGATGCAGAGCTGGACGATGGGTACCAGATATATGGCGACCACCACGTCGCACACGTCGATCACGGTTGAGCTCACCGAGTCGGGTAGTGCGGACAATATGACTCGCATGTAGTTGTATGTGGCCCCAGCCATTGGTTGTTTATGCCAGTGTTCGCCGCCTCAGAAATCAGAAATCGAGTGTTTTTATTTTCGACACGTCTAGTTTGGCCGGTTCAACGGTCGTTGCCATACATATATGATCCGTCGCAAGTGTTATTTTGAATCATCTACGGACTTTGAGAATCAGAAAAACATTCTAGGAGGTTCTTTCGTGGTCTTTGAGTGTTTGATATGAGTTGAGCCAAAAAGAAACGGGATTCTTGGTTCCACCGCATTTGAGCCAATACCTTCAGTTTCCAGTGGGCTCACAACCGGTTTGCATGCTGGGGGTCTTTCTAGTCGTAGGCTGAGTCCTATGTTCTGTTCTGCCCCTAGGTTACTTTTGCACATTCTGGAAAAAACACAAACAACCGCCGGGTGGTGGGCAGCTCTTCCACTCCCAATCCGGCTCCTTCCTTGCCCAGGTGTCTGTTGTCTTTCTTGCTATTGCAGCGTATCTGTTTTCTTTTCTTGTTTCAGAGTGGGGAAAGAACCTCGCCTCTACCTCTTTCCCTCCACACCAACAGTTAGCACCATGGATCTTGACAAAAACAAGGAAGGAGGCCTTTCTCTTCTTCTACTGGGACATTGAGAAATATCACCCACGTCAACCGGCTGATCCTGGAGCTTTTCCGGCATGAAACACCCCCGCCGAATGTCGATTCCTCTCCTCGCTCTTGGGACGTCTTGCTCCGCCATCTCATGAGGTCCTTGAGATGCCATCTCGGTACCCAAATAGCACCTGCCTTCGAGTTGAGTATTGCGCTAACCAAAAACATCAGGATCGAACATCCTGCCTAATGGCGGGAACGAGTACGCGTGGCTGGACGGAGCGAAGCCCTCGGAAAAAGCACCTTACGTCGACTGGGTCGTGATCCCCGGCCAATCCTCGTTCAGAAGTACTGTCAAGGAGAATGTCTTCAGCATTCTCATTCATCTTGAGACAACTGCTCACGGGAAGTTGGAGTCGCAAGCGACTTCAATGGCAAACTTTTGAGAGGCATGGTATCGCAATCCGTTTCTCGCCGATTTTGCAACACCGCGGCATGTTCAGCTCTCCTTCGATGCTAATCTCACGCCTGAGGAAAAGAATGCTGTCGAAATCTATTCTTTTGAACTCGATGACATAACTGGGGAGGACATCGGCTTTGGCATAAACATCGAAGCCGGATCGGTCAGTCTTCTTTACTACGTGTGGGGTCCTATGCCGCCAAGCCGACGCGCTGTGGACTTGGCCAAACGTCTCTTCGCATCCATTCTTCTCTCAACGAATCTTAAGAGCAAAGCTATCGATACCTCGTCTCTATGCCAGTTTTTGCTGGAACAGTTCAAAACATGGGAAGCCAACGACGACTCACTTCTTGCCAACAAATGCCTGTGGAGCGCTCTCCGAACTTTCGGCTCGAGCTCTTGTACTCACTTGAAAGCCCAGGTCTCTGCAAGGTCTCCTGTGTCAGCCGCAGAATCTCCAACAACATTACTCAGTAGGAAGATGGAGGCAAAAGTCAAGAAATCATCTCCGGGGAAGAAGGATTCGGTAGTCAATCCTGTTTCTCAGTTTGAAACCAAGAAGTCTGACAAGCAGCAGAAAACCAAAGGCCCGAAGAGATACTCGGCAAACATGACACTTACCAGATCTACACGAGCGGCAATGAAGACCAAGATTGAATCCGCAGACGAATCTGAGGGGGAAATCTCCATCTCTTGGCTGTCTTCATTCTCATCGTGAGGTCGCTCATACCGCAAGCGAGGCATCGCTAGGAGGTACTGGGGTTTAGTTGAGCCAGTACAAAGTTTGAGAACAAAATGCGATTGGGGAGATAACGAATTATTCAAGTCCCCGACACAGTCATAATTGGACCAGGCAGGATAAATGGATATACAGTGTGCGAGAGTACAACAGGGTTCACTTGAATAGATCGTCTAGAGTCTTAGACTAAAACCGTTTACCATGAATCGTTGTAAACATGTGTAATAAGGAACGACAGCACTGAAAACGTTGCCATAGGACAAGCTGCAACTCCAAGAAGCTTTCATCTGTTTTGGTACCCACTAGCTTGGGTGTATGAGTAGGTCTACATCGAAAGCGTTGTCAAGATAGCTTGTCCAGAAGTTGTCGTAGAACAACTGGTCGTGCACATGAGAAAATTCGTGCTCGGATTGGCAATATTGAGGCTGCGTTGGGTGTGAAAATGCGGATCCCGTATCTGGTTGAATAAGGCTGGTTGGCGTATCTTGGCCTTCTTCAACAACGTGAAGCGAAGTTGGGGTGTGCTTAGAATTGAGTAAGTACGTGCAGGCCATCCGGCCGCCCGGCACTGGCAACCGAAGGGGAGGCGAGCCACTCACAATGCTGGACGAGACGTTGACGATTGCGCCGCCGGAAGGAGCTGCGCCTTGGTCTGTCAATCTCGTCATGAGATTGACGAACGACTTGGAAATCCAAATCCTGACCGGCCAGGACTTCGAGAGCTCGCTTAGCGCAAGCAGGCACTGGCGGGATTTATTCTTGGCTAGCTCTTGACGAATTCCGGTCGGGTCTTTGCGGCAGATGACGATGGTATGGATCGAAAGGGCGCCAAACAATGCTGGAACGCTGTGCAAGGTCAGGACTTGGGGTCTCCGAAAAGGTTTGACAAAAGTCATGGCGGTTGGGGGGGGGGGGAAGGCGGGTTTGTTACAGGTGAATTTGGGCTGATCTGATGGTTCCAACACCGAGCTGATCTTCTGCATTCCGAGTGATCGCGTCAGCTGCTGTTCGTGCTCGCAAGTCTCTTTCTTTTTCGTCGGGGGACTGAGGCTCAAGCGATTTTGGCCGGAAGAGAAGTATGTGGCAATACCTACATTCGGGTGTCAGAGGTTGTCAATTAAAAGGGGTAACTGGGAATATCGCACTGATAATTGAAATGAAGCATGCTTGCCCGGAAGCAAAACCCCAAATTCCCATCAAGAGGGGCCATCCGTAAATGCTCTGGTAAGCTGTTTTCCCACTTGAGGAGTTCTCCCTTCAACACGCTCGTCTCGAACTTCTCCAACAAGGCACGCCGAGGACTAAACTCTGCTGTGAGTACGTCTCCAACTGAAACAAGACAGTAAGTGAATCGTTCGTCCTGGGTGAAACAAAAAGTCTCTTTAATGATAGAGTAGCACTTACGAATTGTTGCGAGTTTCGTCATCTCAAGAACATAAGAAACGTGAAAGTGTTGTTGATGTGGTATAAGACTTTCGTCATAATCGTTGTCAAAGTAAAAGTCATCTTCCGTGAGGGGCTCCACATCGCAGTCCTCGTCCCGGACACGGCACGGCCGGCCAAAAGCCGCAGACGTATGTCGATCTCGAGTCTGGGATCGTCAGGTTCTCGGGTAACACCGTCGTTACTGGATTCGACCTACATATATCGCGAACCAAATTCTCTTTCTCAGAGACCTTGTGTCGGAGCTCATCGTTTGCGGCGGGCTGGGGCATTGTTCTATCAGCGGACCCTTTCGTTGAAGATAGCAACGAGTTCGACGTACGAGCGATGCATCCCCAGAGACTGGGCAAAAGTCGTTGCGCAACCCACCCAGTGGCACGTATCTCTGAGCTCGTCATAACCGCTCCACCAAAACCCGAGAAGCAAACTGACGGCAACCAAATTCATGCAGTCCCTGTCGTAGTCAGCATCGTACAACGCCTTGGCGCGGAGGTAGTGCGTTCTCCGGGCAGTGGCACGGTCGCTGAAGCCAGCTTCCTCGACAAGGTCGTCGCTTCCAACCGTGAAGCCGAGGAGGAACATGGTCTGAAGCACCAACGGGGACGCTTGTCCCTGGCGATACAGCCGCGAGAAGGTCTTCCGGTCGAATACGGGGTAAGCAACATGGATGACATCGAAGAACGCGCGAATCAGCCGATCGGCAATCTCTGGAGCTGGCATGACGAGAGCTTGTTCTAGGGATAAAGGATTCTGTGCAGCCTTGGGACCAAACTTGGGGGCTGATAGGTCCACGATGGAGGCGGGGATCGGATAGTGTACCCTCAGGGGCTCGGCCGAGCCGGACTTGGGCCTGTGAACTACCTCGACGATGTAGGATAGACTTGAAGATTCCACGGTCCGAGTTGATCCAGTATTTGACGGTGTGTGGCTAACTGGCGGATCGTAATCATCCAGACCTGCGCCAGATAGCGAGACATGATTCTCTAGACAGTCTTGATACTGCACCCCCATGGGGCTCCTCGGTTCATTTTTTTCTTGGACAGAAACTGCGTTATTTCGCGTACCGACAGTTATTGCTGCCTCGCCAAGTGTGTTGAGTGGTTGTTGATCAACCGCTGTGTCTCCAACCGTTGTCCCGTGAGGCAGAGGCTTCTTCCGAGGTCTTTTACGGACATATCTAGCACATATTTAGAACGATGCTTAGAGTCAAAACTGGAGATGGCCGCCTACTTTCCCCTTTTCGAATCCACTAGCTCACATGGTATCTGCCGTCTGCGGCACTGCCAACACGGCTGCCCCTGATCCGCGTCGCACTTGACCCGCCGGACATTGCATGCCTTACATGCGACTTTGACGCGTGGGAGAGGCACTCTTCCCGCATCAGGCGAGGCCAAGTTACCGACCGCTCCGCCGGAAATCTCGGTCATGGTTTCTGAGGAGCATGAAGAATGTGCTTCTGCCGAGAAAACGAGGCTATTCGGTCGTCATAGAATAGTCCCTCGGGCGGAACCGCGAGAAGCCTATCCCTGCCAAATGCGGAGTTAGTCACATGTTAAGAGGCCGCGGCTTCTTAGGCAGTACACGTGATCTCGGGTTCGGAGCGAGTTCGTACATAGCGTGTTTGACTCAGACTAGGTATTCTTTCAACCACTTATGGACTGTTGACACTAAATACTACCTAGAGGCTAGAAAACGTGGGGTTTTGTCTCATGTGACAGGGTTTGCTTCTTGAAAATGAGACAACCTAGACGGGAGCTTACAGCCCTCCCCTAGAGTTATTTTCATTATAGAATACAAATAGGGCTGGCGATGGACGACAGCAACAACAGCGACGGACTACTATAACAATACTAACAAACAGTACTTATAATAGTAACAAACAATATTGAATAACCAAAATAGTGATAAATAGAATGGATGATAGGGACAACAGGGACAACAGGGACAACAGGGACAACAGGGACAACAGATAATAGTAGTAGTAGTAGTAGTAGTAGTAGGTCAGGGGGATAGAATCTCTTCTAGAAACAGTCAGCTGTCACAGAAGAGAAGACTGGGGGCCACTAATTATTATGGCGCATCTTGAAAATACTTTTCCCCCTCGGCTGTGATGCGAGTTGCTCGCTCAGCTTCGGATTTAGACTTCAGCAAGGGCCCTCGCGAGCCGTCGTAGCCCCTCTTCCAAAGCCTCTTTCCCGAGGCAAAATGTTACGCGAAACCACCCGAACTCCTCAGGAAAGTAAACACTACCAGGCGCAATCATGACTCCGTGTCTGAGACAGGCATTCGTGATTTCTAGCTCACGCTGCAGGTCGGATTCGTGGCCTTGAGCCGAAAGACCCAGTTCTCCCCCAGAAGGTTTGGGAGGGGAGGACGGAGACTTGAAGAGATGGCGGAGGTCTACCCAAATGAACAGTCCAGCGTTCCTTGAAATGTGTTAGCTCATCTACCTTGTCCTATTTGGAGGTGAGTCTCTCACATTTCACAGTAACCAATGTTGTGCTTCCGAAAAAAAGACGTTGCAGTGTTGTAGTTCTCAAGCATCATGATCTTTTTCTTTTCTAAGAAGTCGGCCGTCCACTTCTGGTTCTCCAACATGGCAGCCCAGACGTCTTGGATAACATGGGGGGACCAAGAGCACATGCTGGTGACGCGATGTCAGAAGAAAAGATCATGATCAGGGGGACGGGGAGAACCAACCCAATGCTTGAGATGGCACCCAGTATGGCTTTGTTCTTGGTGCAAATCGCGCCGAGTCGCAGGCCGTTGGCGCAAAAGTCCTTGCTTGCGCCGTAAAGCACATGCACAAAAATTGGACTGATGACTTCCTGAAGGTCGAGTGCCAGGACAGACACAAACGTTTCGGAATCGCGTGCGGGATTCGGGAAAACTGACTCTGCGTAGATCTCGTCCGAAATGAAATGAAGACCTTCTCTACCGCAGAAGGAAGCAAACTCTTTGAGAGTCTCGGGTGGGTAGCATCTTCCGAGAGGGTTGTGCGGGCTGTGTTGTCACTGTTGTGAGTGTTTGCATCCTTGAAGGCGCATGCGACAACTTACTTGGAGATTATCAAGGCACGAACGGTGATACCATCATCGCGGGCCTTGCGCAATGCGGCCTCGAGTGCTCTCTTGTTCACTTCAGGTCGAAACAGGTCGTCCAGGCTCTCGAATCCTTCTATCTCACTGTAAGGAACGCCGATCACCTTGGCGTTGCTTCGGTTGAGAAGGTCAAAACTGAAGCCGTTCCAGAACGGCTGCGGGATCAAGATGCCCTCATGGTCATCGCAGACAGACCATGCTATAGCATCCAAGCCGCTGGCAAGGCCAGGTGTGATGAAGAGATCATCGGAAGTGATGGCCTCACGAGCTTTCAGTGTTGCGGTCAGGAACGTGCCGAGAGCTCGACGGAGTCGTACGGATCCCCGCGGGCCCGTGCTGTAGGTGAGGTGATTCAATGGAAGGACGTTGAGCTAACACGGCCAAAGCAAAAGGGTCAGTTATAACACGAAGTAACAGCATAAATGGGGAATTTCTTTTGCAAACCTCGGTTTTGATGAATCTCGCCACCTCGTCATGCATCAGACTGTTCTCGGCCAGTCGAAGAATGACGCTATCATGAATTAGACAAGACCACTAAACATCTGGATGATTGAAACCTACTCCCATGCGCATTGCTTCGTGTCCAGGGGTTTCTCATCGATTTCTCTCGCGGTCCCCATATATCACGATGCGCAAAGCCTTTCGCGCCTCGTTTGGAGACTCGATTTTCTGAAATAGCCCATTGTACAAGGTCGTCAGAGTCCATGGCGAAGGATGAAAGGATTGATCAAGGAGGACCACAAGAACTGAAGAAAGAGACAGGAATATCAGGAAGTTCGCAGGACCTTTTCTACAGGCCGTTGCATTCCAGTGGAGAGTAGAAACTGTGAAAGTTGCGTTGACCTCGGCGTCTCAAGTGGTCACGGTTGGCTTTCGGGTTCTTAGCATGTCGCTAAGATACCTCGGTATCTCCATTGATGAGAAGTGGCCGGGGCTATCTCCGAAAATGTGCAAGCCCGCATTATGATGCTCACTCCTAGGTATGGCATTGTGGATGTTTGGGTGGGGGTGATGCTTCACTTTCTTCATCATTGGCTTCGATAGCTTGCGCTTTGCATCGCGTGGTCCCCTTCATCCTCCATGTAGTGCTAGCTGTCGTCGTCGACGTGGTTCGCAGCATTGCTGTCGAGTTTGTCAGTTTCCAGCTTGTCGTTGGGTGCTGCGTCATCCTTCTCCGAGACGTTGCCGTCCGTCTTGAGATCTGCAGAGAAGCTGTGTTGAAGGGCGGCCCCCTCTCTCTTCTCGGAGGACGGACTAGAAAAGGGCACGTAGCCCATGTTTCTCTTGAATCGCTGGTGTTGGGCAGCGTAGCCTGGGAAAGGAGGGTCTCCGGGGCATGGGAAATATTTGGAGGTAGATTGAGTTGCCTGGGTAGGCACTTCAAGTTGAGCAGCATTGGTGGCTTGCTTTGGCTTCAAAGTTCAGGGACTTAGGAGGGTGCGTGAATTTCCTGATCCGAAACTAATCAACGCCCTTGTGCAATTGAAGATATTTGATGTTTTGATTTGCCAGCTCGTTTTCATCACCACGCGTGGCCTGTACCAAGCTATCAATCAATGTTGAAGTACCAGCACGATCTGTGCCAGGACGGTCACATGCCACTACTAATAAGTCTCACTAGGCTTATTGCTAGTACTTTCAAAGAGGAATTCATCCAATTTTCTTTGTAGATGAGCCCGTATCAGAATCAACAAAAGCAAGGAATGATGCGTCGCTCTCATCATCAGCATCGATGTGCTCGGAGACAGACGCCAAGAACTCTCGGACAGACAGCCGCCAGCGTGCAGACAGCAACAGCGTCAGGCGTGGGTGATGTTGTAGAGCTTGGCGAATCTCTTGGCATTGAGATCTCCGCAGTGGGGGACGGCCCGGACGGGCGGGTAAAAGATACACACCCCGGTCCAGTGTCTCCCAGGAACGCCAACCCGCGCTAATAGCCGCCAGCAATTTTGGGGTGTGCATGACCGCAGCTGAGGATATTCTGGCATTACAGTTCGGAGCAAGCTATCTCATGTTCATAGGTCGACAAAAGTTAGCATATTCAGCTGTAGCGAGTGACAGGCGTACAACATGCACATAGGTAAGCAACAGAAATTGGTTTCAGAAGGCTTGTCTGTAACGGGGCAAGCCACCTGTAATGGATAGCTACTGGGCGAGAGGCGGCGTAGCTTACTAGCCGTAAGTTGTAACGGCCTCGCCTCACGACATCAACTATGTACACGGTATCTCACCAAGAACAACCCTTCCTTGCACGCTAATGTGCTCCCTCCCTAGTACTGGTTGTAGGCAGCAACGTTGAGGATGTCCCGGCCAACAGGGTCGGGCAGGCAGCAGGGGTTCGAGTTGCCGGACCAGTAAGTAGTGCCGATTTCCTGGTTCTTGCTGTTAAGGCCAATTCGGTCCAATCCATGGGCAAATTTAACATATCCCGTGGGGGAGACTTAAAGACCATCCTTGTCCTTAGAGTACCAGTAACCGTCGTTGCGGTCATAGACAAAGCCGGTGCTTGACGAGTAGGTACTCAGAGGGACTCCAGGGAAAATGAAAATGCCGCCGGGGGCGACAGCTCCGCTGACTTTGAAACCGCCAGTGCTAACGGCTTCGCGGGAGATGCATTTCGGGGCGTTGGTGCACCGCGTCCAGGTGAAAGCGGGAAGCGCAGCACTGGCGGTGCTTGCCAAAGCAGTAACGAGAAGGGCGGAGAAGTTGACCATTTTGTCGGATCTGGAATCTGTCAGAACAGAGGGCAACGAAATAGAGGGCCTAAACTTTGACTTACTAAAGGTAGTACGTGGGATATTGTTTAGGAGGTAAATTACGGCAGAACTGACTTGTCTGGATGAGGTCTGACTGGTGATAGAGAGACAGCTTGATTCTGGCCCGGAGGAGCGATATATATAACCTTTGCTGGAGGTGCAATTTCTGCTGCTCCGGAATCGCTGGAAAGAAGCTGAGTCGAGTTGACAATAACCCCTCAACGCCGCTGGGTCAGAAACTCAGGTCGTTAACGGACAAATGTGCGATACATGATTAATTGTTCGCTTTGGCCTCCACAGAAGTCCAACGACTGAGACTAGTCTTCAATTGCATGGCTGGGACTAAGATAAGCATTGAGGTATTAAAAAAAGTGGCAGGGCAGGGCTGCCTCGCGAGTCATACATGCTCTTGAACTGCTTTTACACTGGAGAATCTAGCCCCTCACGCTGGTAGCGAAGCAGGGACCGCACGATAATTACTGCGATGTTTTCGGACATGTGAATGATTCCGTCGCCAACAACAACTGTTTTTGGACATCGAAGTGTTTCCGCCGGCAACAGGGACGATACGTAATTACCGTTCTGGTCCACAATGTCAAAGCAATCTCAGGACAGTTCAGGAGGAAAGTCCACATCTAATTAAAGTCTACAAGCGATAGCAGAGCACGTGTTTTACAAAGAGTATGTAGACAACAGCAGCCTACGTATTAACGCGGCCATTACAACAAAGCTTCAAGTAATAGTACTATTACGCTTATACCTGCGGGTTAAGCTTGTACCTAGACGATAAGTATAAGTACAAAGCGACCGCATTTACTCCCTTGCTAAATGGCTCTCATCAGCCTGGCATTTCAGATCCTCAACCTTCTTCGCCGTGTTCTGTCTATCTAATCTAATCTTCAACGCTCTTCTGGTAAGTTACACCTTTGATATTCGAAAAGGCCTGTGATGCGCAGTATACTAATTGAGCTCCTGGTTTAGTCTCCCGCTTTCATTATGAAGCTCGTCCTCGCTCTTACTACCATTGCTGCCGTCCCGGCGGTAGCCGAATCGTGCACAGCATTCTTTGCGAAAAACGTCGCTACTGTCAGGGGCGGTATCACCTGGACCTTTAACAGCGAGAACTCGGGCCATTGGAGCTGGAACGCCGATATTGGTGATGGCGTCATCCAGGATGACGCCTGGCTCTTCTTCGACGGCAAGAAGAACCACAACAGCGCTGTCATCCGCATCTCGTACAAGGACGGAACTAGCGGCCTCATTCAGCCCCCTAACGGCCAGAACGGCTGGTGTACAATCCCCGCTGGAAAGCAGAACAACATCGCCGAGGTTGTGTCTTGGGCCGCCTAGAGAGATAGGGTGCTAGCCAGGGGTTGTAGCAAAGCCCTTTTCAAGCCCAAGCCGTCAATATCATGGATACTTCACGAATGTATCCCAGCAGCCTGTTCCCTCATCCCATTCCAGACACAAATAGGAAAAGAAATGCCAATCCCAGAGTTGCGAGCACCATCTGACCTTGCTATTGTTTGAAGCGGCCACGTCGAGATGTACATGTATTCGCATCAAGGCGCCAGACTTGACGCTAGGCTGGGCGTCGAAATGAACTGCATCGAGCACAGGCAGCTCTGCCAACAACTCCCTGAGGAGGCTGCAACTGAATGCTTCGTAGAATTCATCGGCGCGCCGAAAGCCGGACTCTTTCCCTACCCGCATCCACGCCGGCCGGCACTCTTGGTTTCACAAGGGCAGGTAAGGTAAAAGACCCAGAAAGGTGGTCGGGCCTCAGATGAGGCAAGTTGCCCCCCGTGCCTTCCCGTCCAGCACGCCTTCCAGTCCAGTCCACCTTCTCGCCAATTAGCAGCTAAGTACTACCAAGGTCATTGCCTTGGTGCCTGAGCACGCTCGTCTCTACTAAATGTGACTTCTTCCTAGGTAAGTTCTCTCCCCCTCCTCTTCTCTCTAACCAACGCGGTTCTGTTGCCCCCCCGCCTCCTCCTATCAGAAGGCAAGTCCTCTTTCCCAATGACTCTGGCATTTATTACCCCAGCTAATAATACCTTTCTACAGATGCACCCATATCAGCAGCAGCAGCAGCTCGCCGAGGCCCAGCAGCAGCAGCAGCAGCAGCAGCAGCAGCTCCAGCTCCAGCTCCAGCTCCAGCGCCACCAGCAACCGCAGCAGCTCCCCCCTCCTCAGCAGCAACAGCAGCTCCAGCAGTACCACCACCACCACCACCAGTACTACCAGCAGCAGCAGTATCAGCAGCAGATCCAGCAACAGCAGCAGCAAATACAGCAGCAGCAACAGCAGATACAGCAGCAGCAGCAGCAAATCCAGCAGCAGCAGCAGCAGTATCAGCAGCAGCAACAGCAGTATCAGCAGCAGCAGCAGCCCCAGCCCCAGTACCAGAACCAGCACCAGCACCAGCAGCATGCCCTTTTTGTCTTGGGAGCTCCGTCTTGGGAGCTGCTCGGCAGCTCCTGCCACCCCGCACTGCCGCCTGGATTCGAGGCGCCGTGCACCAAGACACTGTGACGGCGGGGAGAGGGTGGCTCCTGCTCTTCGGGAGCGCCTCCGAGAAGCACCAGGCGCTCGCTTCGGTGGCGCCTGCCCACCGTGGCAGAGGCTGCTGGCCGCGGGTGGAACTTTACCGCCCCCCGCGCCGGGTTCAAAAGAAGACCCTTCGGGGCGCTTCCTGGGCCAAGAAGAAGAAGGAAGAGGAGGAGAAGAAGGAGGAGAAGGAGGAGAAGGAGCAGCCCAAGGAGGAGCCCGAGATCAAGATCAAGAAGGAGCCCGAGGAGGAGGAGCCTGAGATCAAGAAGGAGGAGCCCGAGGAGGAGGAGGCCGAGATCAAGAAGGAGCCCGAGGAGCCCGAGGAGAAGGCGGAGGAGAAGACGCGGCCGGAGGTCGTGGTCATCGAGGACGGGGAGGGGGGCGAGGAGGAGCCCAAGGAGAACGACGACGATGAGAAGGAGGAGAAGGAGGAGATGCCCGCGAAGAAGGGTTGGCTGCGTTTCTTTTTTTAATCAAAAAAAAGGAGGGGAGGAGAGAGAGAGAGAGAGAGAGAGAGAGAGAGAGAGAGAGAGAGAGAGAGAGAGAGAGAGAGAGAGAGAGAGAGAGAGAGAGAGAGAGAGAGAGAGAGAGAGAGAGAGAGAGAGCGAGAGAGAGCGAGAGGGACAGAGAGCGAGAGCGAGAGAGAGAAAGAGAGAAAAGTGTTGCTTTTGTGGCCCATCAAATTCTCACTGCTGCTTCAACGTGACACTCGAGGGCATCAACATGTGTACCATCGTGATCATAGAGTCAATCCAACTTCGACAAACATACGCATGAATGCTCTTGTTTGCTTGAGTTATTGTGTCTTTTGCTTGCTTATATCGATGGTGTACTTTGTGGTCGTGCGGCAGCCAATTGCCCAGCGGCCAGTCGGCCCCTGGATCAGGTTAGGGAAGAATCAATCTCGTAGCTATGTCGATGGTGTCGTTTAGGCTCTCTTCTTCACCAGAAGGAGAACACCAGCAACCCCCGTAGTAATCGTTTCCTTTCCTCTCTCAACGCCTCCTTCGTGCAGTAACGTCTCTACTTCCCTCCGCAACCTCCTGACCACGTCCATCTCCGTCCCCACGAGCTCAGGGTTGGCCTCGCGCCACCGCGTCACGGGGCTCACAGTGGCCATGTACTTCTCCACGGCATCCAGATCCCAAGTCTCCTTGCCGAGAAAGAGCTCGTGGTTCTCGGAGTCGGCGCCGTTCTTGTTGAACTCTTTGCGGACGAAGGTGGCCTCGTCGAAAGCTAGGTTGGGCTTGTCCAACGTCCACGGGAGCGGGAGAGTCGCGTAGTTGTTCTTTGTGATGAGGTTCCCTGCCGCCATGTGAGGGCCCAGGTGCTTGTCTTGGAACTCTTCCAGGACGGTCTGCATGCGCTGATGGTTCGGCACCGACGGATGGATATACGCGTTGCCGGTCCAGATGGCGACCGTGCCGCCGGGTTTGAGGACGCGGGCGGCGGCAGCCCAAAAGGCCGGCATGTCGAACCAGTGGACGGCCGCAGCTGAGCTGATTAAGTCGACTGTGCCGTCGGCGATGGGTGGAGATAGGTTGGAGCCGAGCTCTTCAGCAGTGGAGACCTCAAAGCGGATCGGCTCCGAGGTCGACGAGACCCCGCCAATGGACCGGGCGGCAGCGATCATGCCTGCGCCGGCGTCCAGTCCCACAGCCCGTGCAAACTGCGGGGCGAACTCTCGGGCGACGGTTCCCGGGCCGCAGCCGACGTCCAAGAGAGTGCCCAGCTGGCCACCTGTCGAGGTGTGGTGGTCAACAATGGTCTTGTAAAGGCCTTCGTGGTAACCTCGGCGACTCTTGGCGTAGTTAACGCCGTCCTCTTGCGTGTAGGCACGGAAGGTCTTCTCAGTAGGCACTGAGGCCTGGACGGCCGGGGTCTGAGAGTCGGTCATCGCGTGTTGGATTGGTGGGAGAAACAGAAGAAGGGAACGAGATATTATGGAAATCTATTGGTAGTTCAAGATGTCTAGGTAATTTTTTCTTAGAGTGCAGCGCGCGCCAGACTTTAAATACTCGGAAGGTCATCCCGATGCTTCTGAACTTTGGAATGAAGGCAGGAAAAGCCGTGATGGGATTGGTGTACTGAGACCCACCGATCCCTTCCCAAAGGAGGACAACTGGGCAAGCCACAACGAATGATGGGAAGGGACGCTAACCCCGATACAGGTCAAGAGTGCGAGCCCACTTTGCCGTCCTTTCCTTGGTGTTCCTCCTTCCACGCTGCGCTCACTCATATTGGTTGTTGGGCCCCCCTGATCAGCTGAGGCATATCTATAATCTCATTTTCAACAAAGCGAACTGCAGGCCTGGAGGAGACCAAGAAAGACATCTTGCTCGATTTTCTACACTTGCGCACTTCTCCTCTGACTTTTTCATGCTATTGGTTCTGGAAGCTCTCGGTACGGGCGGCACTGGGATTTTACCATACACTCCGGGTCCGAACTCCGCACTTCAGGATCACAGGCTTTTTCGCTTGGAGTAACACAACACCACCCCAACTCTCTCTCCCATCTCACTTTTCTCCCTATGGCGTATCATGGTGTCTTGAGTAAAGGCTGCCAAAGTTGTCGTAAGCGCAAAGTCAAGGCACGTGCTTCCGCATCCATTGCCCATCCATAGCCATTATACCTTCGACCGACACTTCCGAGCCCCGACAGAGCTGACCATTGTGCTTAGTGTGATCAAAGACGACCAGGGTGTCTCAAGTGCGAGAAACTGAAAAGACCCTGTCCTGGCTACCGTAACCTTACCGAGGTTATTTTCCGAGATGAGGTCCCACGAATCAAGAAGAAAGCTCGCAACGATTCTCAAGAAGTAGTTGGAGTTTCTCCAAGGGCCATTGTGGCACCCACCCCGGCGTTGAGTCCAAGTCTGGAGGACCGAGCAGCCGGCTTCTTCTTTGCCAACTACACGACCTCTGGCCCGCCGTTCAGCGATACGTACCAAGGCTGGCTTACACAGACATATCTCGAGAATCGCCCCGATAACAAGCTTCGAGTTATTGTTCAGGCGGTTGGAATGGCGGCGATATCCAACGTTTTCAATGCACCTGACGTCGCTATGCGAGCCAAAGAACGATACTGCAGAGCCTTGCAAATTACCAACTCGGCGTTGCGGGACCCCTCCCAAGTTGCCACTGATTGCACATTGATGTGTATTTTACTCTTGGGCCTGTATGAGGTACTCGAACTTCTTCCTCCACAGCGAGGCCGTCATTGACCTCATAAGTAGACAATCTGCTTCGAAGAGTCTAGGGGTTATAAACCCTGGGCTATGCACATTGAAGGGGCGACTGCTCTCCTGCAACTACGAGGACAAGCCCAGTTCTCCCGAGAGTTGGGACCGCAACTCTACGTTCAGTTCCGAAACCAAATAGTAAGCCTGATTCAAACCATACTTTTTGCAAATATTCAAGTCTCTAAACGGAGCATACAGGTACAAGCTTGCTTACAACGCGGCGGGCGCGTACCTTCGGCCCTCGAGGAGGTGACCTTAGACTTTGAGGGCAGCAGGCTCGGTCGAAGGTACAGCAGCATTCGTCCCGGATCTCTCGCGAAACTGAGCTTCCGCATTGTCAACCTCCGCGCAGATATCAAGAACCAACACATCACCGACCCAGACGCTATCTGTCAGACTGCGCTAGATATCAGCACGTCTTTACAAATGTGGGCTACGATGCAAACAGAAAGAGCTTACATAGAGTTGGATATGCCTGATGATCTCTGCGGCTCTTATTTTAGGGGCAAAAGTCATATGTACACCAGCGCCTGGGGTGCGCAAGTCTGGAACAACTGGCGGTCACTTGGGATACTGGCCAACCAGATCATTACCGATTTTGCCGATCAGCAGCTTCTAATTGACGCGATGCGCTCAATTCAAACCCTTTCAGCAGATATTTGTATATCAACTCCTGCACTTGCAGGAACACCTCGTAAGAGCCATGCCCCATCCCTGATATCTCCTTAATCTACTGACCATCAAGCAGGAGCCTCAACAATGGTCTGGCCACTTTACATCGTCACCCAGGAGGTGCTGAATAGCACTGACGTGCGCAAATGGGCTGCGGACCAACTTCGCGGTATTAGAACGTCTATGGGCATCAAGCAGGCCGCCGTTTTTGCCGACGATGCTTGCCCAAACTGGAGGGAGTCTGATACAATGCCAGGCTTCAACTTTCTGTAACAATTTTCTCTTGACAGGCTATCTTACCAGTTTGCCATAATTTTGACATTGCCGAAAAGGGGCCTTGGCATTGGCATTGGCAATACCAGCCTTTTCTTCCTAGAGCCTTGCTCTATAGAATGGAACTAAAAAGTAGTTGAAATCAGACAGTTCCTTTTTGATCAACTTCTTGGTGTTTGAAAATTCCACCTCCAATGTTACTGTCCGTCTCGGCTGCCTCGATGACGGTGGCCTCCTTTTGAGACAGGCGTTTGTCTGCGAAAAGTAACACCGTGACCCAGATGAACATAGCAGACCCAACGGCAATCATCGCGACCATTCCTTTCTGAGTAGTTGTCAGTCTCTATGAAGTCAAATCGCGCGCACTTTCTAACCACTCACCCTGAATTCGGGCGCGTCGTCCGCGCGGTAAAAGATGAGCGGCCACCACGCCTGGAAGCAGTTTCCAGCAGCGTTCATGCAGGCGATGACGCACGACCGCAGGGCCGGAGACTGGTTCCTCATCGAATCGTTGGCCCAGGCGAAGAACGTCGCCTGGATGCAGTAGATCGAGCCGGCCCAGTAGTACGCCCCGAACTTGGCGGCCGTCGGCGTCGGGGCCAGGATGATGGCGGCGTTCGCGACGGCCGTCAGCGCGACGTAGTAGCCCGAGAGCCAC
Organism: Colletotrichum brevisporum; assembly: GCA_030770045.1. Lineage (NCBI taxonomy): Eukaryota > Fungi > Ascomycota > Sordariomycetes > Glomerellales > Glomerellaceae > Colletotrichum > Colletotrichum brevisporum. Next base: position 2,459,185 of record JAUGSI010000002.1, read on the forward strand.
CGCCTGCCCCAGATGTCGGTGCTGGTGGCCCAGAGGAGGGTGCTCACGACGTCGACCGCCTGCACGCCCGTGGGGTAGTTGTTGCGCTGGAAGACGGTGTAGTCGATCTCGCGGTGGGCCTGCATGTAGAGATTCAGGAGCGACTGGTTGGACTGCGACTCGGAGCAGTTGCCCAGGATCCAGAGGAAGCAGAAGCCGTAGAAGTACCAGGAGTGGAGCACCCGGCTGATGAAGGACCAGGTGAGGATCTTCTCGCCCTCCTCGTGCACGGGGACCCGCTCGCGGGCGAGCTTGATCTCCTCCTCGGTGAGGTAGAATGCAGTCGTCGTATGTGGGGTGTCGGGAAAGAAGAAATAGCCATACACAGCCACTGGGAGGGTGATGATTCCAGAGATCTGAGACGGTCAGTGCGTGACGGGTAGAGCGCAGGAGCTGGTGCGACTGACGATGAACAACCACTTCCACCCTGGCAACCCATGGAGGCCGTTCATGCTGGAGTAAATGGCAGTCTGGAGGAAGCCCCCGAACATGCCGCCGGCCAAGCCGCTCGCGGTAAACAGGCCCGTTCGCTGGCCCAGCTCCTTCTTGGTGTACCAGGATCCGAGGATGTACTGCGTCCCGGCAAAGGTGCAAGACTCAAAGGAACCCTGGAAGAAACGGATGACCATCAGATGCTGGGGAGACTTCGCAACGGCATTCAGCATGGTGATGATCGCCCATGACGTGATCATGAAGGGGAAGAATCGTCTGGGTCTGAACCGAGTGAGGAGCAAATTGTTGGGGACGATACCGCTGGCAAAATTTCAGCAGAGTTCCTGCCAGGCACTGAACTATAGTCTGGCCGATGGCCACTTACATGAGGTATGCTGTGGCATAGAGCGTTGTGATCTCGGTCAACTGGGCGCCCTGGAAGTTCAGGTCTTCCTTCATGCCAGACACGTACGCCTGGGTGATGCTAGCTCTGTCCAAATAGCTCCTGTTACACTGATCAGCATAATATGTTCCGGGCCATGCATTGTGCGGCGTTCACCGACATGAAAAGAGCCATGCAGCAGAACGTCAAGATGAAGAAGTCGAGTTTAAAGAGCAGGCGCTTCTCCATGGGCGTGGATGCCCCCTTGAAGTGGTCGCGCAAGTCTGAGATAAACGTCATGGTGACTCCTTGACGCCTGGAGCTCACAGTGTCTCGTCGGTAGCAATTGGCCAAATGAATTCTTGCGTTCACAGGATGGAGTTCTGAGGTCTACAAATAACCAGACGGAGAGGCCTTCGCTCGGTAGTATTAAATATACCAACCCCCTCTCCCAAAAGATCAACTCCCTTTCTTGAACTGCCAAGAGCCGCGTGGTTATCTTCCAAGACTTCCAAGCGTAGGCATCCATGATCTGGGAGTATAAGCTGTGGCAAACCTGTCTAGCATCTACGATAACACCCAAGAAAGTGATGGTGTTCCGTATACAAGCAACCCATCCAAGCTTGTCCAAGCCCCCTTTACATGGCCAGAACCCCGCCCGCTTGTCCCGAATCTGGGGTTCTCAGCGTCGGGTTCAACACGAAAATTGAAATCTGGGGAGAGTGTCCAGGGTCGCACAGCGTATCATGGCCGAACCAAGACAAGCGGCCGCAGGCTATCACACGCACCTCGAAATAAGCCAAGGACGGTCTTCAGTCCGCGACAAGGTCGATGGTCAACGGCGCTACGGAAGCAATGATCTGGCTCTGGGCAACGGCAGGCCGAAAGTCTGTTTGACCGAGTGGGTCCTTTGCGGGAGGAGCTCCTCCCTGCCAACCCTTCGAGATAGACAGTCCAGTGCTTGGCGGTCTACGAGCCGCTTTTCGGGACGTTTGGTAGTTCTAGGCGCCCGAACATGTCCACGAATTCACAGTTTGACAGTTTCGGTAGACACCAGGCCTTGTGTGGCGGTCTCCGATCCCCTATTCGGTGTCATTTGATCCTATCCAGAAGGAATCTGGTCTACCTCTCTATTTACATCTATAGAGAGCTAGGAAACACTACCTATCTAACGACAGCGACGACAGCGACAACAGCGACGACAGCAACAAAAGGTACTGTAGTAACAGTGCAGGATAAATAACAGCAATAGTAGAGATTCCTTCCAGGAACGGCTAACTGACACGGAACATGTAATCTATTTTACATAAAACGTCAAAACTGTTCCGTCAAGTCCTTGACCGTTTCCTCAAACGACCTATATTTCATACCTGCAAAGTCACTCTCAATTGCTCCGTCGTCGACTCGAATATGAGTTTTGATATCGTGGATCTCAGCCGAAGACTTCGTCGGCAGACCTGGAAAGTGCATACGAATTGTCTCCAGGGCTAATTGATAAGTAAATGGCTGTGGTGCAAACGGGACATATCTCTTGCCTCCGGCCTTTTCAGTCGTGAGGGCCAAGACGTGAAGCTCTGCCAAATCTCTCACGTCAATCCAGAAGTCGAAGCGGCAACGGGGTAGCGGCTCCGACGAGCCTCGTCCTCGTGTTGCAACCTTCCACAGTATCTTGTTAGACTCATTAAGGTCGTCTTGGGACGTTGGTGAGGTTGCAAGAGACCCAAAGACCATGGACGGGCATAATGTGACGAGATCGAACCCTGGACTTCTTTGGTCCACAAACTTCCAGGCTTCCTGCTCCGCGAAGGTTTTTGAACCACGATAAGCGTGTAGCAGCGTCGCCTGTGGTTCCACCGCTTCGTCGTAGGTGATCGGGTACCAGTCATTGCCTGAATATTTCCAGGGCGTGGACTCCGGCCTTCCCATGTCCAGAACTGCACCGAAAGACGAGGTCAAGACAATGCGCTTGACTTTGGACTTCTCTGCCGCGTCCAACAGAGATCGTACGCCTTGGATCGCTGGGATCACCATTTCCTTCTCCTTATCCACAACGTCGTACTTCAGAGGCTATTCAAAGGAATCAGAGTCCCGAAAGTTTGACTACTGAACGAGCGATTTCGCTGGCGGTGGTCACTTACACTTGCAATGTGTATAGCCTCGTCAATTCCTTCCATAGCCGCGGTGAATGCATCCGGATCAGTGAGATCTCGGATATAATAGAAGTCCAACTCCTTTTCATAGAGCTTTCGGCTTACTCGGAATGCATCCGCCTTCTCTTTGGATCGCACGACTGCACGAACCTTGAAACCCTGAGCCAGGAGGTTGTCGACCGCGTGAGACCCTACTAGGCCAGTTGCTGCAGTCACTAAGAATTGACTGAAGAATCCAGAATAAGCTTCCAGTCAAAATCATTCGGCGAATTCTGCTACCCACGAAATTGTCATGTTGGCAATGCACTGTCTGCAAATACCTCCTGACTGTCGCTAAAAGGGGCCGTGGGGAGAATGAAGAGCAACGGTACACGTGCCGAGACAGATGCCAAAGATAGCTCGGAAATAGTGCAACGTTGTGGAAATCAATTTAAGAGGCAGATGCCGAGACTGAGTACCACGTCAATGTCTCTCGGATGACAGCCACGACAGAACTCGAATTACGTTGAAATTTCCCCCTCCAATAAGGCAGGTTAACTATTGCCGGTGTCAAGTATCGGCTATGCACTCAACTAGATGCCCAGAGGCGGAGCTCCTTCCAACGGGATTCACCCCGACCGTCGGGAGCTGAACGCGTGTTGTCGGCGTGACCCTGGAACCTATCTGCATGTATTCCGGGGAAGCACAAATGTCCCGGACTGATCGCTGATTGTCTCGTTCATCTCAGTCAAATGCCAATGAGCGATCCCGTCTCCGATCAAAAGAGGGGGTTGCCAAGGCGGAGCTCCTCCCGCCAATGCTTGTCATCTAGGTGGACAGGGAGCTCCTCATCTGAATCGATAAGCAGCACTCCGTCTCGTCTCATCCGACCAAGACAGAGGTATCAGCCTGCCGTGAGTAGCTAAGTATCTGTGTATTTAGATCAAGTCGTCACAATGTAGTGAGGGCCCCGGTCGTTAGGCTGCTCGCTTGAACTCAACGCATCACTCCAATCCCGGGAAAACACCATGTCGTTGGGCAAGTTGTACACATATCCAAAGGCGCCTCGTTCTACGATGGTCCTGTTTTTTGCCAAGTACAACCAGTTGGATCTCCAAATATGCAATGCCTTCCCTATCAAGGTCTACCCCGAAAAGGGAGGCGTAGGCGAAGAGTACCTATCCAAATTCCACACCGGAAAGGTACCGGCGCTTGAGACCGCCGATGGATTCACCGTCTATGAAAGCAATGCCGTTGCTTGGTTTTGTAAGTCATGAAATAATGCGAGGATTAGTGTAGACCAGATGTCTAACTAAAATCAGTGGCTAAGCAAGACCCTGATACGAAGCTTTGCGGCTCAACCCTCAAGGAGGAAACGACCGTTCTTCGATGGGCTTCCTTCACCAACTATGAGCTTCTGCCGCCAATCATGGCTTGGATCGGGCCCATCATCGGGCGTGCTCCATCTAGCCCAGAGATCCTGCAGAGATGTGAAGAAGGTTGCGAGTTGACCATTCGTGCCATTGAGAAGGAAATTAAGGGGAAGAAGTACCTTGTCGGCGACACTTTGACACTTGCAGATCTATTTGTTGTTTCTGGACTGGCCAGGGGGTATCAATACGTATGTTGCTTCTTGTCTCCTCGTTGTCGCCCAAGATATCGCCCTACTTTTGCTCCGTCCTAGCTTCAACTCTAACATTTCCACAGGTATTTACGAAAGAGTGGGCGTCCAAGCACTCTATCTTGCATGCATACTACATGAACATCCGAAACGACAAAGATGGCATTTTCGACAGCATTCTTGGCACCAATGTCATTCGTGAAGAGCCCGGTGGCACGTACCCGGACTACGACGGGCTTTAAAGGACTTGGGCCGACGGGTTACCATACCTATGGGAACGATGGAAGAGTGACGCAGGCAAAAAGCTGTGACCGTGTACTTTGGATGTTTAGGGACCTCAAACTCTCCTTAGTGAAGCATGTATTCGATGACTAGCTTTTGAACACATGCACCAGTGGGACTAGTAGGTATATGATAAACGCAGTCGCGAGCTGGGGACGACGACAACAACAGAGCCCAGCAACGACGACGACGACGACGACGACGACGACAGAACCCAGCGAAGACGACAGAGTCTACCTTGTGACGATAATAGAGCCTAGTAAGCCTAGTAAGTAGGAGAAGGCCCCAGTAGCCACTCGACATGGCCCAAATAGCAAAACTCTCATACTGTCTGCTTCAGTCTCTACATTCTGACATATCCCCGAAGCCCGAAGTACGATCTTATTATGACCGTGCAACTTTGCCTGGGTCACTGCCCTTAATCCCAAGTTCCTCCAGTGCAATAGAACCACCCGACGGCATCATGCTTTTCGGCTGCAGTATCAAGGTATGATATCCATTGCGTCGCTCATGACCGTCTCCTAGCTGATTCAGGCTTCCCAGGGAGTCGATGCATGCGGATCTCTTCCGGTGTTGTTCCAGCCCGTAATCCTGCAAATCCCCGTGCCATCCCGCCGCATCGTTGAGTTTGGTAAAAAGGCTAGCAGCGGAAGGGATGAAGTTTAGATGTTCCGACTGACTCGACATTCGGCGTGCATGGAGCTATGTCCATGTTCGCCGGGAGCTTAGGCTTTTCGGTGTAGACAGAATCGGCAATGTAAATATTTTACCAGATTCGGACGTTCCGCGTCGACGCTTCGCCTCCTCCCCGAGTTCCCTTTGCGCAAGTCGTTATAATAAGCAGCCCACCTACTTTCGCCTTTCTTGTTCACTAATATCAAGGCAATTCGTTCTATACTATTTCTCAGAAGCGCCCAAAAGTCACTTTTCAAGAAGTCTGCGACGATGGGTTACATGATCTCATGGACGCCGACAGCGATCCTGTTGCTGGTGCTGGAGCTCACAGCTGCCTTCGTTGGCACACTTCTCATCAAGCTTCTATGGAGGGCATACACAATTCGAAGGAAGTTTAGGCAGGTTAGGGCGCAAGGCATTGTGAGTGTAGCGAAAGGGGTGTTTCTCTTCTCAAGGCTTACAACCAACTCCAGCCGATGCTGCCTCACTCCTGGATCACAGGCCACCTGGGCGTCATGTCCGAATTCCGCTCTCATTATCCTTCCGATATTAATATCAGCCATTTCCACCTCTATTTGGTCAGAAACTATGAAAGGTACTTTCCTGGGTTGGACCATTGTCCTCCGGTGATCTACCTCGACCTGTGGCCTGTCTTGCGCGCCCCGATCGTGGTCGCCTACAAGAACACGGTGGCGGCGCAGTTCACGCAGGTCAAGAACCTCGACAAGCACCAGATATCGCTGGACTTCATGAACCCCCTGACCAACGGCAAAGACATTGCAACCCTCCAGGGCGACGACTGGAAGAAGTGGCGGTCCTGGTTGAACCCGGGATTCAGCTCGAAGAACGTCTCGACCATGGTGCCGGAGCTCATCGAGGAGATAAAAGTCTTTGCCGAGAACCTTCACAAGAAGGCCGGCCCGAACGGGTCTTGGGGCCCGATGTTCCAGTTCAGAAACATGACGACCGCCCTTACTTTTGACATTATTGTTCGAGCTTCATTGTAAGAACTCCTACCTCCTGAGTCGACCGCAGTTGTGTCTAACTAACTGTCACAGAGACGAGCGACTACACGAACAAACCAATCCAACAGGGGGCCCGCTCAGAGTGGCGCTTGCTGACCAGCTGAGGTTGATGGGCATCAGGCAAGCGTTCAGCTTCGGCTACCTCTTCCCGTGGCAGAACAAGGCCGTCGACCGCAACAACCAGATCGTGTACAACCAGCTCTACCCCAGCATCATCCGCTCCCTCGAGACGGGCCTGAAGCCCTCCAAGAAGAAGACGGTGCTCAATCTCGCTCTCAAGCATCTTGCGGAAGAGGCCGGGGGCCGCCCTGACCCAGCCAATGATCCGGATATGATGGAGACCATCATGGGCAACCTCAAGACCTTCCTCGTAGCGGGCCACGAAACCACGGCCAGCGCGCTCTGCTTCATGTTCAAGGCCCTCCAGGACAACCCGGACAGCCTGGCCAAGGTCCGCGCCGAGCACGACGAGGTCCTGGGGCCTGACCCGGACCAGGCCGCCGACATCCTCAGCGAGTCTCCGCACCTTCTCAGCTCGCTCCGGTACACCCACGCCGTCATCAAGGAGACGCTGCGCCTGTACCAGCTCGCGTCGACCATGAGAGGCGGCGAGCCGGAATTCTACCTGAGCGACCCGACCACTGGGCGACAATACCCGACTGAAGGCTTCCTGGTGTGGGATGGGGCGGCCGGGATGCAACATGACCCATCTCTTTGGCCTCAAGTTGACAAGTTCATCCCAGACCGCTGGCTCGTGCATGCAGACCACCCGTTGCATCCGATCAAGGATACTTGGCGCGCCTTTGCCAGGGGCCCGCGGGACTGCATTGGCCAGGAGGTTGCCTTGGTGGAGATCAAGCTGGTTGCGGCTCTGATCATACGCAAGTTCGATGTTGAAGAGGCTTGGGATGATTGGGATGCTGCTAAGTAAGTCTTTTCGCGTGTATTGGAGGTTGAAGGAGGACAGTTCAGCTAACCGAAGTCCGTTTCACAGGGGCCTTCACGGCAAAAAAGACATGGTCAAGGGACAACGCCTTTACGTGGCTGGCGACGGCATTGGACACCCGAAAGATGGGATGCCTGTTCACGTGCGGTTGAGGCAAAAGTGATGAGACCAGGGTCCAGGCGGCCCAATCGCGGTACAGGATATGGTTGGACTTGGTTCAAAGTTCTTCTGAGAAGAAACAGTAGGCTCAACGGAGCAGCGTGTGGTGGCGCTTCAGAATTCAAGCGCGAGACATACGAGAGGATAAGCCGAAGGAGAAGGCCTAGGAACAGAAAGAAGGCCGTTGTGTCGGATCCTGCGATGATGAGGATACTGCTGTTCCCCCCAACGATACATCAATTCTGTCACGCCTGCACATCTCCCTTAACTGGCTTTAGGTATACATTGAGCGGCCCCTTGGCCCATAGGATGTAAATCTTCTGCTTCTCCAACCAGTCTTGGCTGTCGTCTGCGAGCACCAGATCGAAGTTCCAGATAAGCCGCGCGAGAATAATCCTCATCTCGACGTTGGCCAAGCTGCTCGGGTCAGTTGAAGCTGCACACAAAATTGCAAGAGAAGGAAGTTTAAGGTGAACTCACTTTCGCCCGAGGCAGTTCCGCGGCCCCAAGTGGAAAGGCTGCAGTGCCTCCCTGCGGTCGGTTGCGTAGTCCGGGTCTCCCAGAAACCTTTCGGGATGGAACTTGGTGGGGTTCTTGAAGTTGCTCTCGTTCTGGTACGTGGCCCACTGATGAATTGCGACGATGGTCTGGAATAGAACGTCCATGTTAGCCTCTTCATGTAAGAGCGATCCGACGATTTAACACGTCTGAGTCTCTCGAGTTCGCCGAGGAACTTACGTTCTCGGGGACAAAGTGCCCAGATATCGTCGCTCCCCCCTCTGGTACCACTCGCGGAAGGCCTGTCGGAACAGGCGGGTACATCCTGAGGGCCTCTTCTATACACGCAACCATGTATGGCAACTTGTTGACAGACGTGAGGTCAATCTCTCCCTCATCCTGAAAGGTGCTGCGCACTTCGTCCACTAGCTTCTTCATTTTTTCAGGGGATTTCAACAGCAAGTAAACCAACCCGGAAAGAAGAGTTGCCGTCGTCTCGGATCCTGCTATGATGAGGATACTGCTGTTCCCCTCGAGTTCGTCCAGTGACATGTTCTGTCAAACCAGTTAGACATTTTTTTCACGTCACATAACAAGTCAAGCAAGCAAGAAGACTCGAAGCAGCCGTCGCACTTACCCACTCGTCCTTCTTCTTCAACAAGCCCTCCACCAGATCCGACCTTGGCCCTTGCTTCCCCAGCTCGATCCTCCGAAGCACCTTCTGTACGGTCATCTGCCTGTGTTCCTCCCTCCTCTGGTGCATTGCCTTCGTCGAAAGGGCTGCCGTGATGATTCTTCTGAGGAAGGAATAGTGGTTCGCCGTCTGGAAGGCGACCCCGACCTTGATCATCTGGAACAACGTCCGCACCCACGGGTGGTAATCGCAGTTTTCCAGACAGCCGAAAGGCTCACCGAACGCAAGATCCCCGATAACGTCGAAGGTGCAGTAGTTGAACCAGAGAGTAATATTGACCGGGCCGCCCGGCGGGCTCTTCGCGTTGCTCAGGAACGGAGACGCGGGGGTCTCGCCGGCGGCCTGCTCCTTCAGCCGGCGTATGAAGAGGTCGACGTACTTCATAATCACGGGCTGCTGCTCCCTCAGCGCGCGGTCGCTGAAGCCGTGCGACAGCTGCCTCCGGAGCGCGGCGTGCTGCGGCCCCAGGGCGGTGATGATATCCCGCGGCAGGCCGGGGATCGGCCGGTAGAACGAATCGGACTTTTCGAACGTCGCCGACGAGGTAATGCCGGTGGCGCTGGTGCCCGAGGTCTTGTGGCCGAAGATCACCTTCCACGCGCCTGCGTCGGAGAAGGCCAGTTCGTCGGGGGCTATTCTGACAACATCGCCATACTTCTTGTGGATGTCGAGCATGTCGAAGGAAAGGGTGCCTGTCACGAGCTTGTAGCAGTATCCTACACGCGCGGCTCTCATTACCAGAGGGCCTGGGAAGTTGCGGAGGGGGTGAAAGAAGAGATTGTAGATGATGTATGAGACGGTGTAGATGGCCGACTATCAGTGGAATTTCGTCAGTCATGATGGCAAGGCCTGAATTGTCCACGAGGAGCGCTTCTCGGAAGGAAAGAAGGAAGACTCACAAGACCTAGGCCAAGGCACAGAGCTTGGACGAGCAGAGTTACCACCGCCATACTGAAGTAGTCTTGAAGAGCAGGTGGAAGGACAGACTTTGGAACAAACAAGATGAAATCACCAAAAACTCCGTCGCGAAAGAGTGGTAGGGCTAGTCGCCGTTTTCATAGTTCCTGAGTATGCAGGAGCAGCTCCGGGATTAAAGACAGAAGGTCAGGGTCCAAGGTCACGCCATAGTTGAAGCTTCAGGCGCTTGGGAAACCCTCGTAGTCTCTCATCCCGAGTACGGACACTGCTTTCGATGCATTCGTATAGCTCCATATGCGTCTCGTTTCAAAGGAAACCGTTGGTAAAAGCCGAAAGCACGCGCCCTACAGCCCCTGCGGCAAGAGACGAAGCCAGGCGGGGAGCGACGTCTACATCAGACGACATGCCTTTCCGCGGTCAAAGTCGAAAGGGGTGCAAGGTCCGACCAGGAGGAGACTTTACCCGTTCCTCTCAGCTACTGGGTGGTCTGCGTGTGCTGCCACGCGTTTCGGCCAGGGACGGACGGTTGTCATCTAGGTTTACGCTGCTACCGGGGCTTCAGATCGGTCCGCAATCCGAGCCAGCGAATCGTTTTCAGTGGAAAGCGAATACGGCTTCTTCAAGCTGGCGAATAGGTCTTGACTTTCGAAACACCCAGACCCTCAGTGCTAGACTGTCCAGCTGCCTTATAAGCCTGTGTTGAGTTCAGTGTTCATCTCAAGCCAGACTTGATGGTGCCTTATTACTGCTTCTGAGGTATACAGGAAACGTTCCATCGAAGCCAAATCCTCGGAGAGCCGGCCGATGTTCCGCATGGCTCCAACACGATGGGTCGCTCATCGTTGAAAAGGATGCATGACTTCGATTGAACACTCCTATCTGTATTTCTTTCCTAACCCTTCCATACTGAAACAATGCAAGAACTTTTCATGTGACCTGATGCAGCCCTTCATCTCTTCAACCACGGGTTGGCTTAGTCGAACTGGCTTCCAATACGCCAACCCTCCTCCAGGTGAGCTGGCATCCCACTAAACCGTGTATTCAGTCAGTAGGCTCTTGCTTGATTCCCAGGTGGATAGCAGATATTCCATCTCCTGTCAATCCGGGCCAGGCAGGCCTGACGGGGAGGCGTCGTTGAACTGGAATGCAGTTAGCCCCGGTGGCCAAAGGACCTAAACCTTTGGCCTTGTTGCGCTTCGGGCCAATCGAGCCTTTCGAGTTTTTCGGTTCTTTTGAGACTTTCGAACCTTTCGTGCCTTGCGAAGCCTTCGCGTTTTTCGAACCTTTCGCGGTTTTCGAGCCTTTGTTTGGCTTTTTCTTGTTTTGCGAAGGAATCGGTAGAACGGGGAGTAACTTGTTGTAACCGAAGCTTTTGGTCAAGTCGGTCAAGGGGGGCTTGGGAGGCAAGAGGGTCGACCAGTTTGTGGGAAAGGTCAGCGAACCCCAAGCCGACAGGGCTCGCCGTAGACCACCGCCGGAAATCGTGGTCGGTTCCTTCAGCTGGAAGCCGACAACTGTCGAAATACTGACGTTGTCTGGTAGCGAGTGCTCCTGAGGGTTCGTCATATCGCAGACTGTGATAACGTTGCCGGCGACTGTCCCGATGGTGCAGTCTGCGCCTGGCTGGTTCGCCACGACGCACACGACGTCGTCGTAGACAGTCTCGATAGATGTGTCGCCCCATCGGCAACCCTCAGCCTGCAGTCCTAGCCCTTTGATCAGGTTTCCGATGCGGGCATGACCTGCCATGAATGGCGAGAAAAAGAAGGCAGCGTCAATGAGGTAGACATTGCCCATGACGAAGTCGAGAGTGAGGCCAGAGGGCGCGGTTGTGTTCTGCGGCGGGCGTCCGTTGTAAACGACGAAAACATTTGCCGCCGCATTGGTAACCGTCAGCCTTCCCTCACAGGTGAAGATGTCGCCCTGGGCAGGTCTTGGGAGTTTCTGCGAGTTTGCCATGACGGGGTGGCTACCAGGGGGAGCCGTTGACGATGGAAACATCGTGGGTCGGCATGCGAAGGCGAAAAGTATTTCGCTGTGAAGTGTTTTCGAATACTCTCGTGATGCGACTGCTAGGTACGAGGGGAAATAAAAAGGCTGCCTTGAGGTGAATGCGAGGGGCGAGGTCAGGGACACAGGTGGAAGCTACGACTGTACTGCGTGCCTGCCCTCCACGGTCCGGGGAAGTCGCGGCACCTTCGTCTCAACACTACCTGTCGACTGTACTTACAAATTGAGAAGGAGCAAGACAGCAAGCGATGTGTACCGAGGCCTTCATCTTGACAAAAAAAACTGACGTGCTTTTTCATTATACCCCGTCATCCGTCGCGGGGTTATGGTACATATAAACAAGGACGACGGACCTTTTCTATACCCGATGGCTTCAATAGACCGCCCATGCAAGCCGCAAAATGTCGGAATCTCCTCCGCAGATAACTAACTATACACGCTGGAGATGATGCGCCTTTCTATCCTTTGTATGCGAGATATGCCCAAAACAAGACAACCATCCACGTGACTCTCCACGTCGAGAACCCAATCTCCCGAACTGCCCGTCCGATCGTCGTCCTCGACCGCTGAGACGCAGCTTTCCATGTCAAACGAGGCTTCCCAGTCCCATAGAAGTCGTCTTGGAATATTTCGATGCGCGGGGCGCGGTGACCAAAGCCGTGCTTCTTCTTGCTCTTCGGCGGGGGCAGGGGCGGCGCAGGGCCGTTGGCGCGAAGCGATCCGCTTCTGGTACGCGACGAGGAGTTGGAGAGGAACCGGGATCCCGATGTCGCCGATGTCGACCGCAGGTTGTATGTTCCGTCGTCCTCTGTCTTATCTTTGTACGTGGGAAGTATGGAAGCATTCGAGTTTGGCTGCTCTGCCTCGAGAGCAAACGGCGTCAAGTTGAGGACGGGCACCAGGAAGGATCGAATGCTAATCGCGACGATGCTGACAAAGACGAACCCTACATACTTCGCGTAGGACGCAAGCTGGTTCGGCAACAAGCAGAGATGGGTTTGAAGCGTCTTTTCGGGAGCTCCAGGAAGCGGCTTGCCGTTGGCGTCCACGGGGTTGTACAGGCTGACCATGAGGAAACCAGGAGTCGGCACACCCATAGCCATACTCGCACTTTTGACGGTGATCTCTCGAACACTATCTTTCCGGGGCGTGTGAACAATGTCGCAGTAGTCGTGGTCATCTCCGGAGAAGACCTGGACGATGTTGCCAACGCTCTTGACGAGCCTGACGGAGTCTTCCTCGCTGAGCACGTTCTGGTACTGGTATCCACCGGAGACCGAGATTGCGTTCCGGTGGTCCGGGATGACTGGTCCCTTTTCTCCCTTGGGCGGTTTTGCGGGAGGCCAATGCTCTCGGTCCGGCCCGCAAGGTGTGCCTGGCTCCCGGTACAGAGGCACATGGGTGAGCAGAATCGTTGGGAAGTCGGGGCCGTCTTCGCCCGGGGCAATGGTCGGTACGTTGTCGACGTTCGCTGTTTCCAGATCTTCGACTGTGTGATCATATCCGACGCCCTCCACGTCACCCCTCCAAAACCGAAGCTCCCTCTCAACCGCCTTCCTCTTAGTAAACTTGACGTCTTTCAAGAAGATGTCTGTCGGAGTGTGGATCGGCCTCAAATCAGCAGCGGCGGCTTGGTTTGACGAGCTGGCGCTTAACGATACGGAGTCGACGGAGACGATGGAGTGGTTTCCGATGACGTCAACGCGGTTCACGTCTCCGAAGTAGGAAGAGAACCGCTCCCTGACGGACACCTTGACCTGGTCTCCAAAGCCAAGATCGTGGTTGCCAGGCAAACTGGCAACCAACTTCCGCCCTCTCTGCCAGTTGCCAGCTTTCGTGCCACCGAGTGTCGCCCAGTTGTTGAAGAAGAGATCACCAAATCGCTCGTATTCGCTCAACCAGTAGTCGCCGCGGTATTTCTCATTCCATTCCTTCACGTGTGCTCGCTCGTTCTTCGGTCGACGTGCGGCCGCCCAATCGGCGTCTTTCCAATCGCTTTGTCCCGTCGACCACTCTCGTCCGCCGTCAAAGAGATCGCCCAGGAAGAAAAGAGAGTCGGGCCTCAACTGGGATTGGAGCTGCTGGTAGCCCCTTCGGAGGTAGTTGTCGGTTATGAGGATGGTCAAGTCCGACAGAGGCCATGGCCTCCCCGGGTACGAATGGGGATCGATAATTTGGGGGTCGGCGACAATAACGAGGTGGTGGGGGTTCGCTCCGGAAGGCTGCCTGTTGTCAACATCACGTCTCCTTGGGGACAGCAGTTGTTTCCCAGGAATATTCAACCTACCCAATTCTCCCAGTTGCTCCACTTGCAGTCGGCCACTTTGCTCTTGAAAACCCAGCGCTCGCCCCAGAGTATGACGAGCATCCACATGCACACTAGGAGGTGCGGGAAGCTGAAGAGGCGGCGCGCGGTGAAGTTCTGGCGCAGCTGCCATCCGGCCTGCCACAGCATGTTGGTCGCCAATCGCCGTCCGCGGGTTTGCGAAAAGGCCCAGATAGTCCGTAGCAGTCGCTTCAGGGCGTCGAGGACCAATCTGAGGCGGTCGCGGAAGCCGCCGTCATTGTGTTGGAAAGGCAGAGACGCCGCGGGCTTGCCCTTGTAGGCGTACCCGTTGCTGTAAGGCGGAGCCATGCTGTGCGCCCGCCGGCCATTCCCCTGCAACGCTCCCTTATTCCCGTCCCGGAACGGAATGGCGTCGCAAGACCCGACAGACGGTAGGCGGGATTGGGTATGCGGGCGATCGGTAGGTGTGCGGGTGAGTGTTTCTTCGGAAGCTCGCGCGCGGTCGTCTCGGTCGTCTGGAATGGGAGGGCCACGATGCGCCGTCAAAGGGGAAGGAAATAGTGAAAGAAATGGTAAGGGAAAATGACGTTGGGTCTCTGTTAAAAACAAGTCAAACTCAAAACGAAATGGAAGGTAGAAAGACACAAGCTGTCAGTCAGGTACCTACTCGGGCGCCTGCGTCGGAGAGCTGCTGGTGGAAAGGAGAGAGAGGGAGGCCTTGGAAAGGGAAAAGGAGAGAAGACGCGTGGCGACAATGGCAGGAGGTGCGCAGCGCAATTCACGTATCACGATTATGACATGCGCACGGAGTGGCCCTAGCAGCTTGGGATGCCCCCGACTCCAGCTAGGACCCCGCTGGGGAATGTGGGAAAGTCACTGGAGAATCCGCTGCAATGCCCTGAGCTCCTGCCGCATTTCATGCCCATGCCGGGAAGCAAGCTCCACACTAGCGTAGGTACTAAACACGTCGGTACCTTTTTTTTGACAGTTTGCCGAAGCCCCGGGCAGGCTTACCATTTTGAGGGGGTTCCCTGGTCCATCGCCAACTTCAGCTCAGCATGTCACCGAAGGATCTCATTCCCTTTGGTCTGACAGGATTGATGACGTGATGGAAGCTAGGCTTAGAAATCAGGGAAAACTTATTTGAATTAGCTAACGATGTCAAGTCAGAATACTGGCTCAAGATGAGCTTCGAATTGATTCCCAATTCGAATATCACAGTCAGTCGGTCTATTCGTTCTCAGTCGGAAGAAGTAGCACCTCCATCAGCAACACAACCAGCCATCTGTTACAACTATTACAATTGCTAGCCTTGCTCGGACACTCTCAGATGGAACAGTTCGAGTTCCACCCCGCAACCTCCGGCCCCGACCGCGCCTGGACGGAGCTGGAGCCCGGCGTCGACGAGATGGTCCTCAACGCCGACCCGGCCACCGGCCGCCGCACGACGCTGCAGCGGTGGCAGCCCGGCGCCGCCAACCGCCAGTCCATCTTCGCGCACGAGTACGTCGAGGAGATCTACCTCGCCGAGGGCGACCTGTTCGACGTCCGCCTCGGACGGGGCTGGACCAAGGGCGCCTACGCGTACCGCAAGCCGGGCATGGAGCACGGCCCATTCCGGAGCGAGGGCGGGTGTCTCATGTTTATCCTGTGCATACCCGTGTCGGAGGTGGACGGGAAGGAGAGGAAGGCATAAGACCGCTCTCTCGCAGTGCTGTACTCCCCTAGGTATGTTGGCGATAGAGGGAGCCAGGAGGGGTTTCGTGTAGGTACGTGCTGCTTAGGTAATCCGTTTGCAGAATGAAGCCATCACCATCTCCAACTGCCGCCCCTTTCCCCCAACCCAAAAACACTTTGGGAAAAGAGCCTCGCGTAAGCACCAGATAGCACACCACCTACCGCTTCCAGAAATCTGTATGTACAGTTATCGTCTCTCAATAAACAAAAGGTCCATTATGGCACTTTTCTTCGGAACCGACTTCCCCCCTCGTGACCTCAAATACCACGTCCCATTCAGCCGTCTACCGAGGCAAGATTGCGGTGACATCGAAAGACATGCCAGATATATGGAATGTCTTCCACCCTCGTGGCTTTTCTGGGCTGGCTGTGAAAACATGGGTTGGTTGCAGCATCTCCTTGCTCCCCCCAGACTCGGTCTGTGGCTTTTCCACCGTCGAAGGACCCGTGGCTCGAGGGAAAATGAACAAGTCACGCGGCAACCATCAACACACCGCCTGTTCATCTCATCACACATGCACACACGCCAACATATCACGTTTTCTGACGTATCTTTGAACACCCCCCCTCCCTCTCCACGACCGACCCGGCCCAAGGGCACAGGACACACGTGTACGTCACACGCATACAGGTCTCCTCCTCCCTTCACCCCCATTGGAGATATCATCATCGTGATACACATATTGGTGGAAATCAAAACCACCCGCATCGCCAGGGCGAGGAGCCCAGGTTCGCGGACTGCCATCACAAGGGCGATGGGGTACCATCGGAGCCATGCCCCCTCGCGATGCAAGATAAGGGGCAGGCTAGAGGGCTCGGAGGCGGGTTTTAATGAAACCTACCCGCTCTAGGAATCATGGAAGGTCCCTCCCGAGATTCCACACCCCACACCACCGTCTAGAAGGACGGCAGCTTTGGACGGTGGGCGGGCCACGACACTTCAAAACGCTGCTTGTCTTCCGTTACAGGAAGTACCCTCCGTCGTCAGGCAGACGCGTGACCGGGTCAACATTGGTCTATCCCTCTTCCTGGCCTCAACCGTTTCTCGCTTCTCAAAATAGCATGCATATGACCCAGGCATGCTGGCACGAGACTCGCTTGCAGCTCATATCACGGTGAATGCGTGAGCGCGTTGGCTGAATTCCCATGCCAAAGGCGTGCTTTGTGCATCTGCGATGACAATCGGGCTTCTTCATCCACCCCTCTCGAGTCCTTGAAGCACTCAAAGACCCAGTTTGCATGCAAGTGGTAACGTGGATTGTTCACCCTAATCCTCCCTCGAAAGCAAAGATGACATTCTATTGCTGTCCCTCCACATAGTTCCTGCCAAAAGGGTGCACACAGGGAGCGTCGTGGGACTCATGAGTTCCCGAGAAAAGTACTCATCGCGGATGTTGCAGACGAGCCCTCACTTCCAAGCCTTGCATTCGTCTTCAATGATGGAAATTCCCTGGCCCATTTCAATGCTCCAACAAACAAACAGGAAAGCTTGGTGTATCGCGGAGATAACAAGACTGGCTTCTAAAATACCCAGCTGAAAGATTCCTTCACTTCGAACTGTACGGTGTGCCTGGCACAGAAGCGTTAGCGTGCATATACCTTCGGCCGGGAGAATGGGAGCAAACTCACTTAATGTCAGCAGAAGACGCGCCAATGAGGACCTTGAAGGTGCCCTCCTCAGCGATCCACCCTGGCACCGACGTGTCGTAGTATCCTACGGCGTACTTGTCGAGGTAAATGTGGAGGTGTTTCGTCTCCCCAGCTTCCAGGAACACCTTCTCAAAGGCAACAAGCTCCTTTTCCGGGCGGGGTAGCCTCGACTTGTCGTCACGCACATAGATCTGCACGGCCTCGGAACCAGCCACCGAGCCGATGTTGCTCACGGCAAAGACCAATTCGATGGTTCCGCGGGACGTAAGAGTCTTGGTGTTGACGGACGGCCGTCCGTACTCGAATGTGGTGTACGAAAGGCCGTGACCAAAGGGGAACAGTGGCTCGATCCGCGCCCGTTCGTAGTGGCGATAGCCGATGAAAAGTCCCTCGCCGTAGTTTACTTTTAGGTTCTCGCCAGGCCAGTTGTTGTAGGCGGGCGTATCTTGGATACGCTTGGGAAACGTGGACTACCGAGGACAAGTTAGCACCCATGAATGCTTGTTAATAGACCAAAAGTACGCACCGGCAATTTTCCACTGGGGTTCTTGAAGCCAAATAAGACATCGGCAAGCGCATTACCGGCCTCCTGTCCTTGGTACCACCCCTGAATGATAGTCGGGACTTGGTCGACCCAAGGCATAGTGACGGGAGTGCCGGATTGGTTGACAACCACGGTGCGGGGGTTGGCCTTGACCACAGCTTCGATGAGCCGGTCTTGGCTTCCGTCCGATGGAAGATCCATAGTCTGCCTGTCGTACCCCTCTGACTCCCATTCTGCATCGAGACCAACGATGACAACCGCTACGTCTGCCGCCTTGGCAGTGTCGACGGCTTCTTGGAGGAAGTCAACCTGGTCCTCCTCCTTGAAACCGATACGACATCCTCCGTACTTGTGGGTGATCCCGAATTGCTTCTGTTTGGCAATTGGTCGGAGTTCGTTCGTCATCTCGACCTTGAGCTCCACAGCCTTGCCAGCCTCCATGTCAACCTCGACCAGGTAATCCACAGATCCGTCAAACATGGCCTCGCCCTCTTCGGTCCAGTCCCATAAGTCCAGAGCGAGCTTGTTATTGACGTACAGCTTCCCGGGCCCAACGCTCATGAAACTGACCGTGTGCTTGCCTGTTGTCTTAGGCGTAAGATAAGTTGTGGCAATGGCAGACCATTCAGGGCCAACCTCGTTGAGCGGCGCGGAATCCCAGAGGAAGAGATCGGTGTTTGTTCGCCTCTGAACGACGACAGGTTGCCCCTCAAACCTGTCTCCGGCGTACCAGTCGATACCGACACCGGGCTTGCCTGACTTATCAGTGCAGTACGCCGATGCAACTGGGAGCCATTTGTAAATATGGCATCCTTGCGCGAAGGCAACCTCTTGCTCGGACGCGGCCCGGATGCACTCAAGAGGGATGGTCCTGTAGTAAGGGTTCAAACTCGCACTGCCTCCTCCGCCGGCAATTGCTCGGTTCGCGTTCGGCCCAATGACAGCGACCTTGGTTGTCTTCGGGTTGAGGGGGAGAATAGCGCCGTCGTTCTTCAGGAGGGTCAACCCCTCGGCACCAGCGTTGCGAATCAGGCTCCTTGTCGACTCGCGATTGTCTTCTCGTTCGGCTTGCTCCGCAGACATATCGTCGCCCTTCAAGCGCTCGACCAGAGTTAGGACGTTCTCAGCCGCCCGATCAATGTCCTCCTGGGTGATTTTGTCTTCTTTCAACGCCTCAATGACCTTATCGAAGCGCCACTTGGGAGAGTACGGGAACTCAACGTCACACCCGGCTATGATCGACTCGGCTGTAGAGTTGGTGCCGCCCCAGTCGGATACGACGGTGCTATAAACATTTTAGCTTGTGCTTTAGGTACCCGAAAAGAGCTTAATCACCCATCATATCCCCATTCACCCCTGAGAATATCTCTCAAGGTGAAGTTGTTCATGTCTGCGTGGATTCCATTGATGAGGTTGTACGAGGACATCAAAGCCCACGGGTTTGCCTCACGAACTGCGATCTCAAACGGACGGAGATATATCTCACGCAGCGGTCGCTCTTGGATGAGGGAGTCGATCGTCAACCGGTGCGTCTCCTGCTCGTTTCCCACGAAGTCTACCAAAAGTTAGCGATAACGTCAGGCAAGCTATTGAGGACCCACTAACGCTTGATGGTGGCTGCAACCCCCTTTTCCTGTAGCCCGCGGATATACTGAGCAGCTAGCTTGCCCGTCAAGAGAGGATCTTCGGAAAAGGATTCAAAGTTGCGTCCTCCCAGGGGGTGGCGATGCATGCAGACTGTAGGGGCAAGGAGAACGTTGGCTGATCTGGCCTTGGCCTCATCGGCAAGATGCTGGCCAACCTCGTAGAGCAACTCCTTGTTCCAAGTTGCGGCCAAGGAAACACCACATGGGAAAAGAGCGGCCTGTGCCAGTCAGCTTGAGAACTCAGGAGATAAGATAAGGTAGTGGACCTTGGTTCCTCCGACAAAGATGCCTCCGCGGGCACCATTTGGTCCATCTGACGTTTTGACGGACGGAATCTTCTTGGATGGGATAGCCTTCGTTCTCCAGAAGTCCGCGGCTGTGAGCAGGGAGACCTGGATGATGGTCAGCGCCAATCTTGACGTGTAGGGAAGGCCTTTTCGAGACTTACCTTCTCCTCCAATGTAAGCTGTGCCAGCTTCTTCCGTGCTGCAGCCCTGGTGTCCTTCAGGATCCGTTGAACCTTTTGTTGGGGGCTGTATGGAGGAGAAAACTCCGTGTTGGGGGTAGAGTTGGTCATTTCGGTTCCCTGGGGAGACGCCGGGGGATCAATGTTGTGATCCGCCAGTTGTTGACTCAAGCTATTCATCGTGATGTCCCCGGTTCAAGAGTATTTGCGGAGCTGAGCGACAGTAGATCTTGATTGGAAGCGAGAACCGCGTCGAGCGAGAGAGTGCAGAACTCGTGTACTGCCGCGAAAAAGAGAGGCTGAGGGGATGGTGTCTAATCCTCTCGAGATGGATATCTTCCAACCTGGCGAAGGCTCAAACTTGCTGCCGATATGACTCTGGAGGGGTGGAACGGTTTGGGTACAGGGCCGGTGATGGACTCATGTAAGACTTATATGAGCTCAGAGACGTGGGCAGGCTACAACATGCAGACATTGGCGGGCGCCCGACATTTATCCGGCTCAAATGAAGGATGATCACTAGGTACAAAAGCAATATGGGCTAACGGTAGCAGAAAGAGAAAGACGATAGGAGCGAACAGGGAAGGGGGGTGGGCAAGGAAGCGCGAGAGAGATACATTTGAAGACTAGCATGCCAGGTCGGAGGGTGGCTTCCCACTGGGTAGCGAACAAACGGAAGCTCAGCTGCCAACCTGCAGGCTATTTGAGGACATTTCTCCGTCCTCCAACGATAGGAAACGGAACAGCCGGTGGTGCATGGCAACATCAGCAACCGGGATGGGGAGATCTCTCTTCGCCAAACCAGGGCCTGAAGGTTGAGCAGTCCATCTGCAGGTGGGGACCGGGGAGTGTCGCAAAGCCGCCGATGGCGAAGAGAGTGGAGAATTTGGAACTCGTGTGACTTAACTGCTGCCAGGCAATGGATGCCCTGCCCTGCCCTGCCATGCCATGCCCGTATTCTGTATTCCGTCGGCGCTGGACGGTGTGATTACTGCTTTCTGGGCGGTATAGCCACGTCGGTAGGAACGGACCGTTCGCGCGGTGGAAACTAGGCAGTTGAAAGGAAACACACAGTCGGGCTTGATTGGGGGTGAAGTTGGCCGACGACTGACTGCAAGCAAATGGACCGAGTGGGGGGCCAGTTGCGCTAATCTGCTTCCTGTCGGCGTTCTGCTGGGGGGGTGTGAACTTAGCAGAGCCGTTCCGTCTCTTCGGGTGGCCAAGACCACGTTGCTGTGCCTTTCGTTTTGTGCTTTTTTTCTTCCAAGGGGATAGCCATTCTTGTAACACGTCGTCGAGGCCAGCGAGGAGTCGAGGTGACGGAGCTCCAGCTGTGCTCCCAGGAAGGAATGGTCAGAGTAAACAATCCCCGAACTGCCATCCACCCCGGTTAAGAATGGGCCTACTTTTGTGACATCGTGGCAGTATGTATGCATGCGAAAGCATTCGTTGGCCTTTGTGGATATCTTAGCCGTAGCGAAGCGTGAGATAGTAAGAGAAAGCCGCCGCATAACGCTGAGAACCAAGATCTCAGCTAGTGATCCCCGCATGGCCTTTAATCATCCCACACGCTGTTCCCCGTGGGTGGTGAGGATTGGGGCCCCGGCAGGCCGGAAGCTGTCGCCGGGTGCCCATGGGCTCCAGGGACCGTCGAGGACTGCAACCCTTGCGGGCAGTCGTAGGCGTTTCATAGGTAGGACGATGACCACAACGCCGACATTGGACGGCCTAGCTGCCGGGAGGACAAATAAGTTCTTGGCCCTACTGCCACGACCTTGCTGTGCCAATACGAGGTTGGGACGGCGAGATGCTCACGCACGGAAGGATTGTACAGGACGGAAAGCTCCAACACCAACACGCGCAACGAGATCGGCATACTGGTTGACTGGGTTGCGTGTCGAGTGGTGACAGATATAAAGGGCTGCATTGACCAGCTCGAACTTTGTGCCTGTGGCGGCGATAGAAAGCATCCAGTAGGATAAGACGGACGGGAGACTGCATACGGCTGACAGGAGGATATCGAGATCCAACGGGCAACGGCGGCCTATTCCCTGCATCAACCCCCCGGGAGCGAAGTGGGCAAGACGCAAAAAGCGGCACGACGGCCCGGCTTGCCCCAGCGGGCCCGTCGGATTGGCTGGCCGGAGAGAATATGTCAGGGCGAAGGTTAGGGTGTGGGGTCCGAATTCCGAGTCCCAGAGACGCGGCTTCTGGGCCCTGTTTCGTCCGTGGCTGCTGCGTCTTGCTTACGGGATGTTCCCCCCTGGCAAGCCTGGTGGGAAGTATTGCCTAGCTTGTCGTCGAAGCAGGCAGACAAGCTGGCAAGCTTCCTGTTGGTCTCGAATTCGCTATCAGCTTGTGTTGTTACGGTCGGGATCAACAGCAGATGTTGGACGCTGGGCTGGGCTGCAAAGGATGCGGTGAATTCTGTTTCCGTGAACCGGAAAAGAAGCCAGAGACGTCTGTTATCTGGTACGGGGAACACTAAACGGGCGATTTCCGTACGGGATGAGGATGGAGGGTTGCGTCGAGGCTGGTGTGTGTTCGACTGTTCCTGGTGTCCCTTTTCGGCTTGGCGAAGCGTCAATCTGTGATGAGGATCAGCAGCAATGGCTGGCACATGCCGAAGTCGAATTTGCTAGAACAGAAGCATCGGCGGCGGCTCAATCCTAAGGACTCTCGGGCAATTTTTGCTCGTCGCGCAGGGCTGAGTTGCATCCGAGGGTGTCGCCGCATCTCATCCCCCCCTCCTTCTTCTGGGGAGGCGTCGTGGCATGCGGAAAACGCCGGCGATAGGGTTCATTGGATTGCTTTCCATGCATAATGTGCACGGAGTAAGTACTGTAGGGAATCTCAGCGTCCGAAGTGACGAGACGGATGTGCGTCCCAAAACCGGATCGGCCTGCCGTCTCAATGATGGTTGTGGTTCGTCCCATTCGATGCAACACAAGTAAATGACAGAAAGGGGGAAAGTGACCCCATTTCTGCCGGATCTTCCTTCACATGCAAAGAATTCCGGAGCAGTATGTAGGCCAACGTTGAAAGTAGAGTAAATTCGTTTGGGAGGAGGGATGTGCTCTGATGAGATTCATGAGGTCGGCGAGAAAATTCACATCGCACAGTTGATGTTTAGAGGAAGGTGCAGCTGCTGGAAGACCCACTTTTCGCATCTCCTGCATTGAGCCCAGCAGCACCTCAGCGTGCCTTCGTGCCTTCCATCCTAGGTAGAGAGATGCATTTACATAGTATTCGTAAAAGTACATAGGTACGTTGGCATTTCGAGTTAGGTAGGTACCTAGTTATCTAGGCAGGTACCTACCTAGATTGGTAATACCAAGTAGGCAGGAAGGGAATTGGGTAGGTATGTAGGTAGTAATATTGTTTTCGGCGGAGAGCGTGTAAGTTCGTGGGTGCAACTTTGACTTTCCATTGCTTCACCAAGCAAAAGAGCCCAAACCCGCCTTGATGGACCGCCTCTTCTGCGCCATGAGAATACCTAGGATACCTACCTATCCAGCTCTTCGGCCTCAACAATACCACCCAAGGTTCACTATCCGCCTTGCCTGGTCGCCTGGTAACTTCGAGACAGCGTAACCGTCAATAGGTACGCAAAGATCCTCGCAACATCGCGGAGGCGCAAAAACGCCAATCCTTGTTCGCTTTGTGGGTCCCCCGCACGCTTCCCCTGGTAGTGAGGTGTGTACGAGGACGTTTCCAGATGCGCAATCATCCCTGATCATGATCCGGCAGCCGGCTGACTCCTCCTGCGATAGCGTCGCTTCCGTTGCCGCTCCCGACTGCCGGCCGCAACATGAGCGAAGTCTCGTCCGCCCGGCTCGGTATCTCGGTGACGAGTCGAGTATCCATCGTTCCTTCTCAAGCAGCTCCCAATGTTATCCATTTGTTCGAGCGGAGGGAAGCATTTCAGGCAATTTTCCGTTGACAACATACCTACTCTCGAGACAGTCTCATACAACTTTCTGCAAATTGTCCGAACATCTGCAAGCCGGACAACTTGCAGTAGCTCGCGTCGCGGCGCTGGGGCTCGACAACACCACACCACACCACCACACTAACTGATACCTCACACGTCCGTCTCCTCCAACAAGTACACCATTACTCACTTGGCAGATTGGAGAGCATTGCGCTCCTGCAGCTTCCCCAAATTGAACACCCCGTGGCGCTCTCGAGTCTTTTCCGGCCTCGGATTGCGCTCTAGCTGAACTTCAGCGCAGCGTGTTAGTTCGGGTCGTTTGGGTCATTCCTGTACGAGCATGATGCTGCCTTCCGCACACGGGTACGAAATGGAGGCCATTAGGTCAACGACTGAGAATGTGCATGTCCTTCCGAAAGTCGGCAAGATGGAGAGTCGTCAAGAACGACGGAGTGGTGAGGTCTCACAATCGAATACACCCGCAGGCCAGCATCTGCCAGAAACGGACGAGGGCATAACATCGACTTCGGCCCCAGGATCACCGGCCCATGAGCCGAAGT
Organism: Colletotrichum brevisporum; assembly: GCA_030770045.1. Taxonomy (NCBI): domain Eukaryota; kingdom Fungi; phylum Ascomycota; class Sordariomycetes; order Glomerellales; family Glomerellaceae; genus Colletotrichum; species Colletotrichum brevisporum. The sequence goes on from JAUGSI010000002.1 coordinate 2,483,819, forward strand.
CGCCGTCGCTACACAGCACATGTGTGATAAAACGAATTTGGGACGAACACGTCAGTGTGGTGGTTGACTTTGAGTCCTGTCGCGATCACCTAGGTACGCAATGCAAACATCTCCTTGCTCATCCTTTGCACACAGCATCCATCCGAGTGGAGTATCGCCCTCAATGAGCCCCAAGATTAGGTTCGGAAGCCTCTTCCGCATCTTCTAAATCCTCATCCAACCCTTGATCCCGTTTCCATGGGAAGGGGCGTGTCTTCTGGATGGGCGTGGCCGCACCAGACTTGCCCATCATCAGGATGGGGTTGCGATCCCCCCTCACCGCCTGGCATTGCAAATTGCAACATCTTGGCCAGAGACATCCTGCACTGGTCCGAGGCGTTGATGGGGTTGGCTGCTCAAAATGGCACAGGGTTCGCATTACCGAATACCACATTGTGCTGCGACCCCTGGTCCCTGGACGGGAGGGTATTCGTTGGTCTCCTTCCGTTCTGTACACGGGAAGTCCTGCGTGCTTAGCGAAAATCGACGTTTCATCGACGGGCCTGTCGCGTTGCATTGAAATCCGAGGCGAACGTGACGACTACCTTAATCGCTCACATGCCTGACTGCGTTGGTGATGCGTAACGGATGCCCAAACGCATCATGTTCTCGTGCCAAATCAAGGCTACTGTTCATCGAAGCATTCGCCTCAGTCCCCGATGAGCGAGCTATGGACATTTTTGGCACCATCGATCGGGCCTTGGTCCCGAAATCCATACCTTCTCTCGTGCATTTCTTTTCAAAAGGCATCTTCTAATTTCAAGTTGTTCGTATCGGCTAACAGAACCTGCTTCGCCTCACTGAAGCCCTAGAGCGAACGTTCTTAGCATATCTTCGCACGGGAGTCGTCACGGCCATCCTTGGTACCATCGTCGCCCAGCTTTTTGCCTTGCAACAGTCCGATGTTGGCTTCGGGTACTCAATGCTTGGAAAGCCTTTAGCTACTGTCTGCTATGTTTATTCCATATGCATAACTCTCCTCGGCGCCTGTCGGACTTGGAGATTGCAGCGCGCCATGCTCCGCGGGAAGACGATCTCTGGCGGGTTTGAAATCATGACAATCGCCCTGGGATTCTTAGCAGTAAGCATGTGCCTGGGTCTCCCATGGTCTTTCTTTTCTCATAAAGACACCCCGACTTATCGCGTACAGCTCGTCGTCGCCTTCTTTGGACTCTTGATAGCTCTCGATGTTGTGAAAGAGTCGTCCGGGGGCTAAAGGACCGTCTCGAACTATGTCAGAAGCAACGGAAGGCTCATAAAACCAAACCTCAGGTTTTAATGGTCGTATGAACAGACAATCCAAGAATATGGGAAACGTTGTCAACAAAGATTCCCCCGTCAAGCGACATCGACTCGGGGCCGTTGACGCGTCGCGCACCTTGAGTCGCCTCATGTTGACTAGGTATGTACCCACGCGGCTGTAGCCCTGTGTCTCAATTCTGTTGGCTCACTTCCAGATTCTTTCTACATTTAGCCAACCTGGGATTACCGTCTACCGACTCAAGAAGCCACTTGGCGGGACGCAGGTCCAGATTTCAGCTGCCGTGCCGTGTCTTGGCGAATCACGAACACTTTTGCCGTCTAATGATCCACCAATTGACAGCTGCGGGGAGTCGGAAGCTTCATGGCAGGCAAGACGAAAATCCTGCTAAAAGTCATTTCAAACAAACGATGCGGAGGCCGGACGCCCTTGACTGTCGATCATCTATGAAGGATCGAAGCGAAGGTTGTGTTCATCTCAAAGTATGTTTCCTCACGAACCGCCGCCTCTGGGAGATCGTCCTCAGTTCAATGCCTTCCATTAGTGATTTCGGGATACTATCGGTCGTGTTCACGAGAGAGGTGTTGACAGAGGCCCGGCTAGCTCCACCCGGTGTTCCCGGAGCCGAACTGAGGGAGTGGGTACCGGTGACCGAGGCCCGCCGGCATGCCGACTCCAGGCAGAAGCTCACGTGCTAGCTCTCGACTTCACCCCAACACTAAAAGGACTGAATTGATTCATCCGGATTTCACACCCTTGTCCAACAAAAACAAGTCGGCCACCACACCGTGCCCACTATCGGAACTTTTGTAACCAAAGCAGCTTGCCCTACGGTTCCGCATCTCGGCTTTACTCCGCGACACCCGGTGCAAGAAGCACAAGGTGCTCACGTACTCTGGGTAAGAACGCACAGCCTTATTATCCAACTCTTGTCAGCTGCAAAGGCTAAATTAATCTCACAACCAGCCCGCGTTGCCCGCATTTGATCTTCGTCACTTGCCACCCGGCAACATGAGCTCCGGCCAACCGGAAGGGTCCGCAGACGCGGCAGACCACAGCGCTCCACTCGGTGAGCAGTCGCATCCTGCACCGCAAGCCGCAGTTGAGAACACCGGCGGGAGACAGGAACGCAGAGGTATCGATCCTCTCTCCGCCGTGATCCCACAACGGCGAACATAACGCAAAAGGTTGGCGGGGCTAAATCTCGATCCAGGCATGCTAGACGTTGAGCTGCAGTGCGGGGTCGCCTTCCCGGACGGGCGCTTGTGCGGCGCTGCGCTGACGTGCAAACGACACTCGATGAGTGCGAAGAGGGCCGTGGCTGGCAGGTCTGCGCCGTACGACACGCTGCTTGCTGCGTATCAGGCCGAGAGGAGGGCTCGTGCCGCTGATGGTAATGCATGAGTGGTCTACGTTGACGGGCGTCGGATATGGCGTGAAGCCTACCAACCTGGACAAGTTTAAGAGATTTATCTGGTTGAATTGTTCGAAATACTTGGCGGACAGAATGTTTGTTGTTGTTCTCTCCTACTTGGCATCCACTTGAAAGGGCCATCAAACATGAGATAAGGATGTCAGCGAGTGCAGGAAAGTTCAGGAACTGGCAATATTTGAAATATCTAGGCCTCAGATAAATCCATTTCCATGAGCCTCAACGCCGACCGTGTCACGGAGTTTGAGTGATGTACACCTCCAGGCCAGGTGACACAGCTGTATTTATTGGTACTTGAGCTTAAAGATATGTTTCAGAAACGTGTGGCCCTCTCACAATGTACTTGTTTCCCCACGTCGTCGCAGCTCTTCTCCCAGTGACTCTCGCCCGACTTGTTTCGGGGACGACGTTCTGTTGCGGGGGGCCTAGCTCGTAGTTACGGGCTTCAAGGTTGCCTCGGAGGAGCAGCTCAGCTTAGGTGCGAAGTGAGCTCAAGGCGCTTGGCGACGTGATATTTGTGAGTCTTTCTGGTGTTGATGGGGGTGTCGAGACCTTGGTATCCGGGACTGGCTACTGTCGATGCAGAGATGTGAAACTCAGCAAGATCATGAAAATACTCTACTTCACGATCAGTCTAACTACTGACCTACAGGCCCTCCTTCTGTAGGTATTTTGTTTGAGATAGAGAGAAGCTGTTCTTAATTATGAAGGGTACGTGTGACACATTGTGTACAGAGAAAAAAGAAAAAGAGTCCAAAAAGGAATGGAGCCAGATGGATTCGAACCACCGACCTCTCTGCCAGGCTGTTTACACTTCGGCCATACAATTTAGGCCAGTTTAGGTGGAAACCTGACAGAGCACTCTGACCACTGAGCCACAGCCCCCGATTTTTGGTATTTGTTAGGAACGAAGGGGTTGTTTGGAATGATAAAGGTAGAGACGTTCGAGGGTGGGCAGGTGGTCGGTTCGCCGGTGGCCTCACGAGGCTTTGGATCTGTTGGTTGAGGGGGGGCGGATCCGACGATGGTGGCGTCAAAAGCCCCCGGAACCTTAAGGAGCACGTTGCCTAACGGAATGAGGCTCTCGAGTAAAATACGTAGAAGTCGATGGCGCTGGGCTCGTTAGAGTTTCCAAATTTCTTTCGTGGCTTCCACGAGGCACTCCGAGGATACGACGGCTGAGTTATCTGGTAGCTGAAGCTCAGGCGGCTCCTCACAGAGCCATGAACCCCAGTTTCATGACTCCTCTTCGTATGCTGCAGACAGTGACATAGCATCTGATCTAGAGCTCACAATAGCCAGCCAGGCTTGGGACTGCGTTAGTGCCCTCAAAAGGATGGCCTCACGCCTCCCAGGAGACGAAGCCCCTATGAGACGTAGAAATATGCGTCCAAGTCCTTTGGACAGAACTATCGAACTAGAGGTCCGGCATGTCGGGAGATTTTCGGTTGAGAGACAGCGGCTCAGTTTCTAGCAAGTTGATGAAGAACGGGATTGGACTCGGAGCCAGGGTCGGGAAACATGCAAAACTCTTGCCATCTTGACCGGCGAGATGGACATAATGACGTCTGGCAGTGGCCATGTAGGTCAAGGTCTTACCTCTGCTATGAGAATGACAAGGAGCTAGGTCGGATGAAGAGAGAGTAACGAAAGGCACAAAAGCTCAGGCAAATCTTTTAGGTAGCCTCACGACTTCTAATCAGCGACAACTTGGAGATCTTCATTTTCCGTAGATTCAACAACCCAAGTGCTCGCAACGTCCTGTGATTACATTGCAAGATACTGAGATATCGTCTCTAGGACGACACGCCGTTGGGCGTTTGACCGAAATTTGACATCGTGGGTTGGACTAATTGTACGTAAAAAGCTGAACTGGAGAAAACTCTACTGAGACGAGTGGATTGGACTACAAGATGTTGCTTCCTGTCATACGTTGGAATCGGGACACTGCATACATCAGGGTTAGGATGGCCCCGTCTAGAGACGGGTTAGGTGAGGATACAGAGGTAACGAGCGGGTTGCTAGCGAACGATGTCAGGGAACCGGGGCCGACGGGTCCCGCAACGGGTCCCGGCTTGGCCGACGTACCGAACCAGAACCGGCGTCGTGGGCTGGGAGACGAGGGGCGCGAGTAATTCGCAACTCTGTTCCGATCAAACGCTGCAGTGGCGCCGAGACCGGGCAGGCGGGTTGTGGCGAGAGTCAGGATGGCGTCAAAATCTCTTTCCCAGCATGGAACGATCGCCCCCCGTGACGGGATGCGTGCGTCTCTATCTCTTCTTTACTCCGAGCCGAGGATGCACTACGGCGCCCGGTACAGTGTGTCAAGGGTAGCGATGTAGCCGTACAAGTTCCGGATTCCGAGCCGAACTGCAGTCTGCCGCTCGCTGCTCGTACGCCTAGGCCTAGGTACACCCACCGAGGTACCGTACTTTGGTGAAGTTCAGCGAGACACGGCGACCGCTGCCTCCCACGTCGTCGGTGGGTGCTGTGGGGAAGGCCAGTCGATTCTCTCGTTTTGACCAATAAAAAGTCGATCGCAACCGATGCGGCGGCACCGACGTCCGTACCGGGCCCATCGAGGAGGTTACCTGCGGCGGTGGCTAGGTATTTGCCTATCTGCCTAAGTATAGAAGTAGCCCTATAGATGGTGTGAGCTGGGTTGCTGATGGTGCGTTTAGGTAGGGAAGCCTGCTAAGGCAATACGACGCACTGCGTTGGTCGACCATGGGCTAAGATGGCGCTTTTGGAGGCTTTGGTAATGCTGCATCATCAACCTGACTCCATGACCGACTCTGTGCCACCGGCAGCACGCACTTTCCAGCGGCTTCCCAGCGCTCGCACAGTTTCCATGGACCCCAAATCTCAAGTCCGGCGCCCGAGCTTTTTTTGCTTTGGATGGCAGCCACGGAGGACCGATACAGCTCCGAAAGCACACCCACCTAGTATAGTAAGCAATGATCAAAGCCGGGCTTTTGCTGTTGTTTGCTAGGAAGTGGACCTTATTCTAGGTTGTTATTCAGCTCCGGGATCTGGGCGGTTGTCTAGGTACCTTGCTACCTATGTAATTCATTAGCATGTGGCTGGCTGCAGGCTGAGAGATGCAGACCTGGGCGCAGAGTGCAGAATGCAGAAATCAAAACGGCCGTTTCTTTCTTTTCTCATCCCTGCCGCAAGGGCAAGACTTCCTTCTCTCCCTACGTGCTTCCTCCTCCCTGTTGTGGGGCTCATTCTCAAAGGAAGGCAGGAAGGTAAATTGTGTGCTACTTGTAGCGCCTTCCGCTCTGCTCCTACCTCTCGTTGTTTGTTTTGAACGTGCTGGAAGCAGTCGGCACCTGCTATTGAAGTACCTGTAGTAAGTGGGCAAAACCAAGGGTCACTTGTAGTATCTCCCTAACTCCAAATACAGGCAATAAGTAGGTGGGCAGCTGGTAGACGAGGCAAAAGAAGACAGCTCTTGGAGGCGAATAAATAGACGGGAGGCTACGGATACTCATAGGTATTCCGTCATCATACCCACCTGCACCTGCGACCTGCGCACTGAGCAGTTTCCGCGTCCGACCACGTTCCGACTTTTTTTCCAAGTCTCTTTCCCTCCGACCTACCTACACTATAGGTAGCCCTCAGCTCCCTCCATCACTCTTCTCTTCTATCCGTCTCCCCCGCTTTCCACTGTGCAACAACAAGCAAGCAATCAAACACGACAGTACCAGCAGCAGTATTGCTGGGTGTTGGCTGGACGAGAGTCCTTCGAGTCCTCGGTATTGATACATACTACATCTTACCTTGCGATAAGGTATTCGCCCATCCGAATTAGCACAGCGCCAAGCCGATTGCAGCTCGCGTCCTCTCCGTTTGGACTCTCCACCGCTACCCACCCAAAAACTCGTCCGTCCTGGCCTGCCAACAGACAGCCTGGAAATAAAATCCACCGCACCCCTCTCTTCTCTAATTACCCCTTGTCATTTGCGCGCGCAGTCTCCAACTTCACTCTTGGGACAAAGACGGCGACTCAGACCTTGACCACAACTGCCTACCTGACTGGCAGCATCTATTCGCTCGAGAGCTCTTGGAGCTCTTTCTTTTCCTTCTTGCTTGTCTAATCTCTCGCGACAACCCCAATATTGCCCATCATGGCGTGGTCAAAGTCGACTCGAATTCGCATCATGCTGGGCATTGATGTCGTCTTCTTCCTCGTCGAGTTAATTGCCGGTCTGGTCTTCTCGTCTTTGGCCCTGACGGCTGATGCCTTTCACATGGTTTGTCTCGCCCGCAACGCGTCATCCTGGCGTGTGCAACGGGCACAATTGCTGACTGGTGTAGCTGAACGACATCATTTCTCTGTGTGTTGGACTGTGGGCTGTTGCTGTCGCAAACAAGGCCACCACCGACAAGTACTCGTACGGCGTCAGTTTGTCCCATGAAAGACCCCAATTTTGCCCACCTGTCACTGACTTGAGTCCTACAGTGGCTGCGAGCTGAAATTCTCGGTGCCTTCTTCAACGCCGTCTTCTTGATCGCCCTTTGCGTTACCATCATCCTTGAAGCCATCGGCCGATTCTTCGACCCCCCCGAGATTACGAACCCCGAGGTGATCCTCATCGTTGGCGCCTTCGGCCTTGCTAGCAACCTCGTTGGATTTCTTGTCCTCGGAGGCCACGGCCATTCGCATGGCGGCGGCGACCATGACCACGACCACGACCACGATCACGACCACGAACATGGCCACGTCCACTCCCACGGCCACAGCCATTCCGACGAGCACGCTGCAGAAGAGGGCCGCGCGGGCGTCGCCGTCGATGGTGCTACCGCCCCCGAGACGCCTCGCCGCATCCGATTCGACAGTAACTCAGAACTCGCTGGCCGTCAGGCATCTGGATCCAAGAGTCAGGATCGCCGCAAAACGAGCAACAGACACCACTCGCGTCTCACTAGCATCGAAGACATCAGCATCCACCCTTCCAGCTTCCGTCAGGAAATCATCGCTGCCAGCCGTGCTCAACTTGATGGCCAAGAGTCTTCGAGTGACAGCGACACGGAGAACGTCGTCGAGGACGGCGACCCCACGGAGGAATCGCCCCTCTTGACGTCCAATGGCCAAGGCAAATCGTACCTGATCGATCATTCCCGAGGTCGTTCTTCTCACAAGAGACGAGAATCCAGCTTGCACCAAGGTCACAACCACAACAAGGAGAGGAAGGCTGCTAAGGGCGGTCACGGCCACAGTCACGACGATATGGGCATGAACGCTATGGTCCTTCACGTCATCGGCGATGCCCTGGGCAACGTCGGTGTTATCGCCACTGCTCTTATCATCTGGCTGACCGACTGGCCCGGCCGTTTCTACGCTGATCCTGCCGTCTCGCTCTTCATCACTCTGATTATCCTCAAGTCTGCTATTCCCCTTACGAAAGCGACCTCCAAGGTTCTCCTGCAGGCCACCCCCGACCACATCGACCCGAACGAGATTCGCGAAGACATCGAGAACTTGCCTGGCGTCATCAGCTGCCACCACATTCACATTTGGCAACTCTCCGACACCAAGCACGTCGCCTCGATGCACGTCCAGGTCAGCTTCCCGATCTCGGCCGAGGGCGGCGAAAAGTACATGGAGCTGTCGAAGCGCGCTCGCAAGTGCCTCCACGCCTACGGCATCCACAGTGCCACTATTCAACCTGAGTTCTGCGGCGACGAGGATTACCCTGAACATGAGAACGCCCATCGCACTCTTCAATATGACGGCGTCAACACATCCTTCGGCTCGCCAAAGCAGTGTCTTTTGGAATGCGTCGATGACTGCGTGGGCAAGGGATGCTGCAACGAGTCTACTGCCGCAGGCAGCGTGCGCAGCAACTCTGCCCACAGCCACGACAGTCGCAGCCACAGCCACGGCAACGGCCACGACCATGACCATGGCCACTCCCACTAATTCGTTTACTACGGTTTCACTCATAATACTCTCCTTTGCAACCGCTTCACTGGTTTCTGAATAGAAGGCAGCGTGTGTACATTTTCGCCAGTAAACCAAAACGGCAGGTAGGGGCTTTTGAAATCTCACAAGCCTTGCGGGCTTTGCGGGCTTGCCAACTACGAAAGAAGAAAAATAAAGAGGCTGGCGTTTACGGACTGGAATCAGGAAGGACGAATACACTTCAAATATCGAGACTCCAGTTTTAATCCTTTGGATTGCTGGACAGGCTGGCCACAAGGAAGCCGGGCCACTACATACGGCGTCCAATTTCATTTTGTCTTGTCCTCTGCACTTAACGGAGCGATTCTTTTTGTAAGCATACCACTGATTTAGTTTTACCTCGAGACGGTGAGGAAAAGAGCGAAGAGAAAGCGAAGTTGTGCTTTCAGCTCTGGCCGTAGAGGGCCTGTACGATTACCAAAATTACTAGTCTTCTGAAATCGCCGCGTTCTCGGGCATAGCCCGCCTTTGGAAAGCCGTGAGGTGTGATATGTGCATCCCCTGCTCGGCGAAGACACTGAGTACGCGACGAAGGTTTGGTTCTTCAGGGTATCATCAAAGTTGCTCTCTTCCGCGAGTAATTATGCATGCTCTAGCCGCTACGGTCAGCGAGAGCATTCCTTAAACCTCGCGTGCTCTCTCTGGTCCCCTTTCTCCAGCCCGCCTTTGGCTTCGTTACCGTCAAGAGTCACTTATCCGCCGCCACCGCCTCCGGTTTATTTGTTTACAACCACGTCATCCTCCCATGGTTCCTCCCTCCCCACCCAGAAGACTGACTCCTCCCGGTCCACTCCCCTTTAAAAAAAAAACGCCCGGTAATGCTATGTTGTGTGTTTCGGGTGGGGGGCGTAACGTGACATGCCGAAAGAATAAAAAAAAAAGATTAACGGAAGGGGAAAAGAGAAAAAAAGCAGCCAAAACCAGGCTGCGGGGGACCCTTATAACAACTTTTTGGGAAAAGAGAAAAAAGAGCAGAATAAAGATGTGAGACCTTCGTAGGCGGACAGGCAGTTCCGGTTCTTGCCATTCCGTCGGCCGAATACTGGATTTTGCATGGCCTACTTGGGAGGGATAGATGGTGTAGGCCTCTTGATGACGAGCTTGACCTTCTTCTGCGGTGGTTGACCTGGCGCAGGCGGCGGGGACGCTTGCGGCGGCGGCGGCTTCGGCGGGAGCGATGCCACCGGCGCGATAGGGCTGGCCGCTGGACCGGAGGAGCTTCCGCCCGAGCCCGAGGGCAGAGGCTTGCGGGCCGGCTTCGCCATGATGCTGCTGCCTTCCGACGAGGTGGGCGCCGGAGAGGCGGAGGGAGAGGGGCGCGCGCTCAACGGGTTCGAAGACGGTTTGCGAGGCTTCAAGGACGGGTCCCGAACCGGCATCTGCGACTTCACTCCGACCCTGCGCAAGATCGACTTCAGGTTGGGGTGTCTGAACCTGAACATCATGCGCTTCTTGGCGATGCTGCCGTCTGGCCGCACGCTCAGCTTCGCCTTCTTGATGACTGGCGAGGCGTCGTCGATCCCTGGGCCCTTGTCGGGTCGAGGTCGCTTCTGGGACTTGCTGCTTGGAGTATCGGAGGGAGGAGTGGGCTGCGGCGTGGAGCGTCCGTTGGTCGCTGCAGATATCGAGCTAGAAGAGAAGGCAGACTTGACGATCGTCGGCTTCGGGGCGGAGGGCTTGGAGGAGATGGAAAGCTTTCCAGGCAGGGAAGGCTTCGGTACGGAAGGCTTCGGGATCGAGGGCTTTGGTGTGGATTCCTTCCTGAACGTGGAAGCAACAATCGAATCTGCTTCTCTTGCAACTGGCGAGGGCGCTGAGGACTGTACGGGAGACTGTGTCGCAGGAGACGGAAGAGGGCGCGGAGCGGTAGGAAGAGGTCGAGGAGCGGAAGGTAGCGGTTTGCTGATCTTCGAAGTGGCATTCTTCATGTTCACGATCAGGCGCTTGGGTTCGGGTGGTCGAGCTGGCAGCTGAGGCTGCGGCTCTGGCTCCCTCTCCTTTTCCTTCTCCTTTTCTTTTTCCTTCTCCTTCTCCTTCTCCTTCGGCTTGGCCTGCGGCATCGACGTTTTGTAGTACGAGTTGAAGTTGACGATGAGCTTTGACGTAGTTAGAATATGAGAATCCAACAAACGGGGACGAAAGCGACTTACTCTGCCTGGGTGAGGCTTAACCGGACGGGTAGCTCTCCACCGCTTAGGAAAGTGGAGCGTGATAGTCCATCGATCAGAAGCATCGAACATGGTTCCGCACAACTCAAGGAGGGTGATCTTCTCAGCTCGACCTATGATGTTCGAGTTCAGAGCCTTCCAGAATGCCCTTTGCAGTGTCGACTCTTGCTCCGCAAACTGCTCCTCCATCTCCGTCCTCAAAGCTGCAAGAGCAACATTAACGTCTTGCTTCCTGGCGATTTGCTTGCGCCGTTCCTGAGTCTGAGTCTCCGGGTCCATAACCGCCAGAACGTCTTCGCCGTCAGGGATAGCCGCAGGAGCCTTGGGCCGAGATTGTTCGCCAAAGGCAAGGCTGGCCAAGCCGGAGCAGAAGACCTTGAGAAGCCTGTCCCGTACGAACGGGGATTTATCCGTGCTAATCACTGATAGTATGAGGCGGAAGACGGTTGTGTCCATCATGAACCCCAGATCCACGAGGGCTTCGAAAGCCTTGATCCTTACCAGATCACACGTCTCGTCCTGCAGATACTGAATGAAGTCCAGACCGCTACGGGGAATGACGCCCGCCTTCATTAGCTTGCGCCTGCACTCTAGCGCAGTGGTGGTCCAGATGTTCTGGTACGAGTTGGCCCACTCGTCCATCCTTCGAAAGCGGTCAATCTCGGTCAGGGCCTCTTTAAGGAAGTCTTTTTCCTCCAGCGTCATGTCCAGGTCCATCTGATGATGGGGATCTTGTGGTTTCTCTGGAATCAGGCTGGTCGCAAGGGCATCGAGCAGCTTAGCCACGTAGAAATGGTCCGAGTACAGGTTGTTAGCATTGTTATTGTACTGAACCTGGTCCAGGAGGAATCGCCGAGCTTCTTCTGGACACTTGCCGTTGGCGTCGCGTACCTTTGCGATCGCCATAGGCAGTACACCCTGAACGATGTATTGCTTTTTGTCAGAGAAGTCGTTCGGCCGCGGCGTGTTCGTGCCGGGGTAGCAGAACAGTTCTGCGAATGCCTTCAGCAGGTGAGACATTCCCCTCATCATGGTCCTGTCCGTCGCTTGCTGCGGCAGCGTCTCGGCTGCCATGGTCCTGATGCCGTGAAAGTACCGACGGTCCACAAGAGTCCTGGTCAAAAATGTTGAGACCAGCGGATGGGGAGGGCTCTTCCGCAGGTAGAGCATCGAGTCCTGCTGTGCAACGACGTCTCGGTCTTGCTGTAGTTGAGAGACATACATGTAGCTTTGGAGGTTTGTTTTCATCTCGCAAGCCCATTCGAAATCGGCGTCCATGCGGATCCATTCGTACGATTCCTGGTCCATGGCCTTCTCGATGTCGGCCTCCCATTCCGAAAACTCCCACTTCCTGAGATCTTCGGGGCTGGTCAAGACGTCGCCCAAGCAATACAGCAACGTTTCCTCGTTGTTATCGGGATCCGCCGCAGATTGCGCGCTCAGCTTCTCTGTAGCCCTCCTCTTCCGCTTCAGTCGTTTGTACTTCGTATTGTACGGGATTTCGAACTTCGCGGCCTTGGCGGCATCCTCTCGAATCTCTACTATATGTTCGTAGGGAGTGCCATCAGCCTCGTGGATCCGTATGGTCATCGGTCCTGTGAATAAGCCGATGGTTTCCTCGATCTCGGCGCCCTGGAGCTTCTCCTTGATAGCGCGCAGGAAATCGGTCTTCCTCAGAACCGGGGCGTCGGCTACGGCCTTGTCCTGCACTTGACGAATCGTCATCTCAACACAGAGGCGCTTTTTGTTGAAACGTTGGAAAACGTCAAAACGCGGACAGCCAGAACCGTAAACCCATTGACTCCAGAATGATTCCAGTTTATTCCTGGCATTCTTCTCGCAAACCCTCTGGAAGGACTCGGTGTTGATGATCCACTCGCTCTGTTTCTCTCCAACGTTTGCCTTGTAGAGAATTCGAGAGATGATGCGAGTCAAATTCGTCTGGGCAGGCGCCTTCATCAAGCGCTTATCGAGAATGAAGAGAACAAGAGGTGCCTTCAGAGTCATGAACTCCATCTCGAAGTCTCCAAGGTGCAAAAGATTGCCAAGCTTATGCAAGCTCGGTCTCTTGATGTCCACTGTTACCAGCCGGTCTGACATGGCCTTCATGCGGAATCTGTAGTCGTTGTTGCCGCAAAGCTTCTTCAGGAAGAGGTCGGTCATGTAGTAGGCGATGCCGATTACCACCCAGAGATCTTTGCGCGTATTGGGGAACAGGTTGATGCCACTCCATTGCGACGCCAGGCTGTACACCAGCTGCCTGGTGACATCCACTTCCGGGTCGATGATGTCTTCAGGAAAGAGCAAACGGGTGCTGATGAAGGAAAGCGATTGCAAGGCAACGGTGTCGTCGAGCATGTCGTCCAGGAAGCACATCTTGTAGCTTTCAAAGGGGTATCTGGCAAATGTGAGTGTGAAAAAGTCGGCCGCCGCTGCGAGCGCTGCGCAAGTGTTCTGGACTTCCTCCGCCCTCCCGGGTAAGCAGTAGCCGTGGATCTTGAGAGCGCTTGCACCCAGTTTTTCGTCGTTCTCTTCCGTTCGGAAGTTCGAAAATAGGTCGACGTGCTCGAAAGGGCCGACAGCAAAACCGATCTTCTGCACCGAAACACGCTTGTCCATCTCAAAGGTCATGATCTTCTTGCGTTCGTCTTGCGGGTCCAGGACCTCGTCTGTCAGCGTGCCCGAGCAGACAACCGTCATTTCGAGGAGCTTGTCCTCTTCCGTGAGGGAGAACTCCCTATCAGCCTTGGAGGTGTTCGTGGGCGCACGTTCCCGAGTGCCGTTTGTGTTGCCATTAGCTCTCTGTTGCGTAGCCAGAGGCTGCGACAGAGCATCACCCAGCGTCCTCGGACATTTCACGGCAATCGACCACGTAGGAAGCTGGCCGTGATCGTCAATGCAGGGGAATATGCAAGAGGCGGTCCCCGGCTCGATAGAATGCCGGGTGTATGCGTGCGGATATCTGAGATCGCCGGCATCGACTCCGACGAACTGGATACCATCCCTGACAAGCTTGGTCTTGAAGGGTATCGTGACTCGGTACTCACGCGCACTGGTCAAGTCGGGTTCTGAGGGTTCGAAAGAACTCGGGGCGATGCTCGATACACGTATCTTAAGCGTCGGGCGTTTGGGCACTCCCGGTCCTGGCTCTTCCCTTGCCTTCCTCAAGCTGCGCAGGTCAACTCGCAAAGCACCGTCCACGGGCGTACAGCCAACCGACTCTCTATTCTCGGCGGGCACGTCGCTGTGTCGTGTATGCGTAAGAGGCCGCATTCGGACCTTCCTAAGGTCGTGATGTTCGGCGTTCCAGTTGTAGTACTTGGGGTAATCCAGTAACTTATACGGATCCGTGTAGCTCGCTGAAACTTTCTTGGGTTCGCCTACAGGCTGCATATCCTTGAGGACCTGCACTGTGATGTTTTTGAGATTGATTTCGGATTGTCGCGCATCGATGGCAAGCTCGTCCACCTGAGTGTTGCCCACGACGGCCAAGGTGAGGTGGGTTTTGCCGGTGATCCGCTTCGAGCGAAAATTGAGCTCGAGCTCAACATCTTGGCGAATGACGAAATAAGGATACGGCGGCTGGTCTTTGAGAGGGGGGAGGTCGTCTTCAGAGTCGCTGGCGGCCACGTCCTCGACGGCGGGGGCAGCCGTAGCTGTCAGGTCGAGGGGGTTCATGATGCTGGTTTGCGCTCGGGGGGGCGGCGTCGCGCAGGGTCAAGAAAGACGTTGAATCAATCGAATCGCGAGAGATTCTGTCGTGAGAAGTCGGCACACGCGGGCAAGGAAGGTGCGCCAGCGCGAGATTCTCAGGTACGAAGATCGTCGAGGGCGTCAACCATCCTGTCGCTGGAGTCGTCGGCGTCGTCGTCGTTTTGGTCGCGAGGTTGGTTCGCTTGGTCAGGAACGGGCAGGGGCGAGAGCAGCGATTCAAAAGATCCGTGAGCGAAGAGACAGGGAAAAAAAGTCTTCGCTGGCGGAGAACGAAGATGGAGTTTCTGGAAGATGAATGGGCGCTAGAATGAACCTGCCGTAAAAGATTTTCGGACAGCCAAACGCAAGACTGATGTCGGCAGCGAGTGGTTCTCCCAGGTCAGGCAGCGCGTCCTCAATGTTCGCCGCCGCGACAGCATGGGTGGACAGCAGCTACCTCCATTCCCCCAAGGTACCATGTTGCGCGCCGGCAGACAGCCCGCTGAGCGGATCCGAATCTGATTACGTAACGACGATGTCCTACCCCCTCCCCTCGCCTGCCTTGGGTGCGCGTAAGGCATGATGGCTCGTGCGCAGGCCTCAGGTGTCAAGCCGCGGACTGGGAGGTTTGAAGCTGCGACGGGAGGCACAAGCTTCCTCCACCAAAATATCATCGAGTCTCTCTCCTCGACCATTTTTGCAACAAGCTCACTGCACGACTTGACGTATCACTATGATCAAGAGTCACAGGTCGACTGATTGCCACTGGGTCTGTCCGACCTGAGGCGCTCTAGTTGAAAACCCGGAAATCAAACGCTTGTTCTTGAGCTATGCCACCCTACGTACGGTCTACATGAATTAATAGTACAACAGTAGCTTCGCGCCATACTGATACAACAGGAGAAAAAGAAGCCACGAGATACGCAAGATTGTACACAGCGGCCGTCTCTTGCGAGCCTCCTTATTGTCGGCCTCGGCGGTCGCGGCGCCTCTTCCTCGCCTGCATCTTCAACGTCTCCTCGTCACGAAACTCTTCAGGGAGATCGAAATCGATCTCGGGTATCTCTGGTATCGGATGTCCCCATGCAACCACCTTACGACCTGCCCGCCTATGCCGGTGCAATGCTGCGTCTCGCTCGTACCTCTTCTTGAAGAAAGACTTGAACTCCTTTGGTGGTTCTGGCTTTGGGGGAGGGCGCGGTTCCGGCGCCGCCCGTGGACGCTTCCTGCTGTTCTTCGATGCCCTTGACCTTGACGTGGCTTCTTCGCGAAGCTGCTTGGTCACCGAGTCGTCATCGGAGATGCCTGGGGGGTCTCCGTCACTAATACTGCCAGCTTCATCTTCCGCGTCATCCTCCTCGCTGCTGTCCGAGTCGGACGAAGCCTCAGCTTCACTAGTTTCTTCCGCCTCTGCCTTCTCAGCGAGCACGCGTTCACGCTCGGCCTTTCGGCGCTTCTCCTCGAGGCTCCACTGGCGGAACTTTTCGAGAATGGCCTCGCAGCCCTTGATGAAGTGCTGCCGTGCCGGCTCGAACTGTTTCTTTCGACTCTCCGTTATGCCACTGACACCCATGACTCGTAGCCAGTCATGACCCTGCAGGCCACCGAGCAAACGGGCGATCAGATCCTTTTCGTGTTGAGCACGACCGCGTTCCGTGTTGCGGATGGACTTTTCCAGCCTTTCGGCCCTCTTGTGCGAAGACACGAATGACGCATCGGGGAGGGGATCCTCGGCGGGTTCTCTCTTGTGGGATATGCCAAGAAAGTCGAAGTCTATACGCTGTGCATCGACCAGATCGTCGAATAAGGCATCGCCGTATCCGCGAACTGGAACCCCTTGTTCGCCTGAGGAGGGTGCAGAGGCATCTTTATGTTCCGCACTTGCAGCGAGAGCCTGATGCCAGGCGACCTGGTGCGGACGTGTGGGGTTCGAGTCAAAAATGATGATTGGGGTATCGGTATTCAGCAAATCTGGAGGGACAATGTCAGCAGGATTTGATACGGAGGCTCAGCTTCGTACGAGGACGACAACCAAGCAAGCCGAGGGGGAGTAGACATACGTTGTTCTTTTGGGTCATTGCCGATGACCTCGTCGTACTCGGGGAAATATGCTGACAGCTCGCTCTTGAAGCGACTGGCCTCCTGGGAGCGCAGCTTGCGGCCCCCCTCCTTCGTGTTGGTATCGGCCTCGCGGGGCTGCAGACGATCCAGCTCATGTTTAATGCCGTTGGAGACCTTTTCTTGATGTTTTGTCAACTGAGGAGCAGCGTTGCCGGTCGTCGCGGGGGCGTCGGGGGTACTCGGGGGATGCACTGTCGCGACGTGTTGCTGCGCGGGTTTCGGCGTGTGCTTTGGCAGGGGGGCCGCCTGGGGCGTAGCGGTGCTCAGTGGCGGCGGAGTCGGGGTGACGTTTACGTCGTGGGCATTCGCGGCCGCAACGACGGGCTTGATGGGCTGCAAGGCGGGCTTGATGAGGATCTCAATGCTCGTCCGCGATCGCTTCGCCTTGGGATGGTCGAAATCGTCGAGCTGGCGCTTGGTGCGGCCGGACAGCGTGTGGTGGTAGCTGGAGATGTTTTGGGGGGCTCCTCCTCGCGTCACAGTGTTCGTGTTCGTGTGGGCGGCGGCGAAGGCCTGCTGGTGAAGGGGATGCGGCGGCGGCGGATGGGGGTGAAGCTGCTGGAGGCCTTCAGTGTTGGCCCTCCTCGTGGAGCGCGTGACGGAGGCCATTGGCGACGATTGAATAGCCATTCATTGTTCTCCCGTCGAATCGTCGCGACGTCGTCGGAATCGATGGAAATTTTTCTCCTCTCGCCCTTGGGTGCTGCTGCGGTCGGATATGTGTCTCGTGTGTTCGTTCGTTGATGCGATGCGATGCGGGAGGTGCGCGGGTTTAGGCAGGCAGATGACCCTTCCATGCGCTGATTCTAGCCTGGAAACCCCCCCAAGGAGAAAAAAAAACCCTGCCTGGTGAGGTGCTGCTGGCGGCAATTTGCACTGTCTGCGCCTGCGCTGGAACCGCCGTAAGAGGTGGTGTCTGCGTCCGCCACGGTGATGCCTGCCTCTGTTGGTCGTAGTGGATGTGCCGCTGTGGTGACTGGTCACAGTGGCTCGAATCCGCGTCGGCAGCGCCGAAGGAGGGGGGAAAGGTGCGGCCCAGGTACATCCGCATGCACGCAATTCTCAGTGTTGTCGGAATGTACATTCGACTTCGAGAATCTCGACCTTGACGGGCCTTGACCTGACCTTTTTTTTTTTTTCTCCCCTTTCCTTTTTTTCGTTCCCCCTCATTTTTCCAGGCTGCTGCTGCCCACCCCCTGAATCTCAGTTCAGTCAACGCCAACAAACTGGAGGTTTGCTGAAAACGATAATTCCCAAAAGCCAAGATCCCTAGCGTTATTTTCTCAGGGTACTTTGAGCGCGTCTCGCAACCGCGTTTTGAGTCTCGCGACGATTTGTCTACGTCACAAACAACAATACGTCTCCATCACCGTGCTTGCTCAGGGCACATGTCATGCATTTCCTCTCCTCCCGTTGTTTGATACAAGATGAAATGTCTCGCAAGAATACCGCAACTGCATTTTCCTAGAACGCCCACTCCGCCAAAGTTAGTGCTTTGAGGCGCCTCAGCGGATGGCGTCTATGACGCCATAAATGTCCCCTCGCCTCCCTCACCTATGCCGTTTTCGTATCGCAGCTCCCTTGAAGCTCAAACAGCAACGAAGGAACAAGTCATGCTAATTCAGTTGAGACACCCCTCCAACCCGGGAAACTGGATTTTGAATCGGCCTTTCCCTTCGCGAACAATGGCAGCAGCAGCAGCAGCAGCTAAGCCGCCTGAGTATATGGTTCATCAACGTCGCCGAGTGTGATGAGTTTCTACAACTCTTCATCTCAAGCAGAAGCCGAACACTTCTCTAAGGGGAGGCTGCTTCAACGTCAGAGCTCGGGGTGTTGTTATCGGCATTACAACCCATCATGAAGAGTTCTTTACCTGTCTCCAGGTGCTCTACGAGCTTTCCGTTTACAAGAACATGGCGGAACAAAATGCCCGTTCCGTTTCCAATAAAAAACGCTCTTATTAGTGCCAAATGGCCGGACACGTTGCCTCAAAAAATATGTGTTTCCCATCTAGAGAGCGCGCAACGATAGTCGCCGGAGCCGGCCAGCCGTGACGCTCTCGCCTGGGATGGGGTAAGTGGCTTGGAGCCTTCGTACTTGCCCTCGCTGCTGCCTCGTAAAGATTCGTGGCATCTTCATGAGTTGACAAGGTGATTAAACACGAGATATGTCTTCCCATGCGAGCGCCTCTTGTGCAAGCCACAACTCAACCTCCCTCGTTGCACTTTACCAACATGTTGATATTCCCACACACACATTTGGGTTATCTACTCTTATAGCGAGACTACGTGATCAGACTCTGAGTTGCGCGGTTGGGACGCTCGAAGCACAGAGACCAGGCCGCTCTCATTCGTGATGAGCATCAGCACGGATACAGTCGACGTTCATCTCATCTGGACAAGAAGCTCAAGCTACACTTCGTGAACGGTCAAAGGGTGAAGTCAATATTATGCAAAAGGACCGCTATAGGCTTGCGAATAGTAATAATAATGTCTTAATCCGGCCATGCCAGTATCCGCGGCAGGCTTGTCCTCGAGCGCCAAAGCAAAGATGAAAGCGCATACAATGTTGAAATTGGGATCAGCCTTCCTGCAACGCCGACGACCATGCAAATGTTCGCAACCGCTTCCCTCGCATGTCAAGCGAGTCGTGCGGTGAATATCATTTACTCAAAAAACCCTTCCTCTCCTCTTTATCTTTATCCTTCTCTTCCGTCATCACTCGTGCGGGCCCAGTTGGTCTGCGGTGTTGATAGCCTTCCAGATGCTTGCCGGCCACGTCAAAATGCTAGGAGGCACTTTGTTTATTCCTTCTTGATGCCGTTTGCAAGGCCGTTGGTCAGCGGCGGCGCGTTGGCGGCGGCAATGGCCCGCTCGTTCGCAAGCTGCTTCTCCTTGGGAATGGTGAGCGCGTTGATGCCGAGGAAGTTGCAGATGCTCGTAATAACCAGGTAAGCCCAGCGGAAGTAGACGATGGCAGCAAAGACGAAGTAGCCATACAGGTAGTACAGCTCAGCCTGGGCGCTGATGGCGGGGAGGCCAAGGCGAGGCAGGTTGGCCAGGCCGGCACCGCCAACAAGGGGCACGAGCATGACGGTCCAGTAGGGGAAAGGCTGCTTCGTCAGGTGGGCAAGGATCATCTTGGTGGTCAGGCGGCCGAAGACGAAGGACATGGTGAGGCAGAAGAGCACGAGGTGGTTGTCGCTGCGGAGGTGCGTGTAGGGCGAGTAAATCCAACCACCAATAGCGAAGGTGAATACGGCCATGGGCGTCCACTCGAGGAAGACCGGGGCAACGGGCTCACCGCGCGCGCGACGAGCCTTGATGACGTGCAGAACGCAGAAGGGGATGTGGGTCGCGAACAGCGAGAAGACGATCATTCCAATCCAAATGTCACGAATGGAGTAGTCGCCCAAAAGCCAGGCGAAGCCAAAGGTGTACTTCTCGTGGTGGTCGCCGAGGAGCTTGATGATGGGTTCCGTCCAGATGCCGGGGCCGTAGATACCAGAGACGACCATGACGCTGCAGGCGATGAGAATACCCTCGGTAGGGCCGTTGATTCTGCCCAGGTACAGCGTGTGGGTGTGGTACGTCTCCCAGGTCGAGAAGAACATCGGCAAGCACGGCACGAGGGCCGTGAAGACACCGGACTTAGAGGTGCCGAGGCCCATGGCGGCGGTCTCGAGTAGACTGGCCAGAGTGCAGTTCAGGGAGTCGATGCCGTGGTCAAAGAGCTCGCCGAGACCGCTCGAAGTTCCGGTGCGGCGCGCCTGCTTGCCGTCGAGGTTGTCCATGGTCTGGTACATAAACAGGCCAAAGGCGAAGCTGTAGTATAGCCATGAGGGACCCTGGCAACCGCATCAGCATACAGCGTCCACAAGCTCGAGGGCGGCCTCGTCCCGGTATCATTTTCAACGTACCGGTCCAACCAAATCAGGCATGAAGATGACCAGAAGGCCAATGTTTCCGAGGATGAAGAAGAAGCCCAGCAAAGTGACCATGTTCGGGGCCAGCCATAGCGGGAGAAGCTCGACGGCGGCGTTCCACTGCGACGAGGCGAATTAGCTAGGTGTTGGGAAAGACTCTAGGCGGGACGGCTGGGCTAAGACAGAGCCGCTCGGACGGGCGCGGGGCAGATGACGGCGGGAGGGGGATCGTCGGAGGGGTTGGTACGCACGTATGGACGGAGGATGTAGTTGGAGATGGGCGACTTGTCGACGGCCGAGTATTTGTAGGACTTGAGGTGGATTAAGGCATCGTCCGAGATGCATTCGGCGGCTGCCGAGGCTATTCAACGGCGAGAGCACTGAGTTAGCTTGTCTTCTTTGCGAGGAGAGAGTCTGCCGCCATAGCTCCCTACGAGAAGCTCCCCGGCCGTCAAGTGCTTCGCGCCAGCCAGCTGTAGTGTTCTCGAGGTCGCCTTGGCCAAGCAGGGACAAGATTGAAAGAGGATCGCGCTTACATTCAAAGGCTTTGGTGCCCATTCTGGACAATTGCGTCAGAGGCAGCTTGGTCTGGAATGAAGAACGTTGGCGGCGGTGGGGGAAAGGGATAGAGGAGGGGGGAAAGGGGGGACGAGGAGTGAGGTTTGGAGAAGGACCAAGGACAAGGAGCGTGAGGTGGGATATGACAACAGTGGGGGGTAGGATATATATCTCTGGCACGGGATGGAGGCCAAAGAAATAAGTGCGCAGCTTCCACCGCAAAACGTGCTAATGCTGCTACGCGTGCAAAGGAAAGAGGAAAAAACTTGGGATCGAGGTAGACCGTAAAGGGTTCGCATCATGGATGGGCTGGCCGTTATTTTTTTTAGAGGCCAGCGAACAAGGCGCAGGGGGGGGTCGGTACCCCGGCCGGGGGTACATGCACCTGCCTTCCAGGCTCACGTTGACCTTGCTGGGCGAGCCGGGGTTACAACAGGTGGTAAGGTACCTAATTACATATTTGGGTAGTAGGTGGTGCGGTCGCGAGCGGCCAGCAAATGAAAAGACAAGCTTCTTCCGTCCGAGGGCGAATCACAGGTTGTAGATCCTTTCGAACGCAGCTCCATCGTCGCCCAGGCGGGGCGGGAAGCAAGAGGCTCAGTGCCGTGGATACGCGGCCGGTCATCGTGCATTCTCGAGGTACTATGTAGGCTGGTACCTCAGCTAGCATTACCTACCTAAGGTACCTACCTGGAAGCGAGGCAAGCAGCAGCACGGGAAGCTCGTGATTCTCTCCACTGCAACGCTTCCAGATGGAGGCGATCCCAGGCAAGGCACCGTACCACCTGCCGGGCACCCTGAGATGCTACTTTGTACTCTGCTCTGTACTACCTTAGGTAGGCATGCAATACACCGCAACCATTTCCCCGGGTCGCCATTGCCTTTCTTCCATGTCGATTCCGAGGAAATATAACAAGAGATGGGGGAGAGCATATAACACCTTACTTCCCCTGCAGCAAATCCCCAAGGATGGTGTAGTGACCTCGAGCTCGCAGTGCCGTTCCGTCCCATCTCCATCACCATCAAATCGCAAGCAATGTGATCCTTGGAGCGGCAGGTGCAGCTTGCGTACCTTACCCGCCGGGGCCCCCTCCTGGCTCCATCTCGGCGTTCAACAAAAAAGATTGAAAAGAGACCCTACCTATGAGAACACACGCTCACGACGCCCCAAGCTCCTCACCCGATTTTCCCCCTTCGCTTCGAATAGCCCGAGAGAGCTGTCTGCCATGCAGAGAGAAGACACCCTCGGACGCCAGCAGATCACCGGCGCAAGGATCTCCCTCGCGTTTACCGCCTTTTCACCGCGCCTCCCGTCGTCGCCATTGGGTTGATTCCCAACGAGGCGGGCCCGCCTCGAAGGACCCTAAAGCAGCTTCAACATCATCTTCCTAGTAGTGGACTTTGTGTCTTTCCTTTGTCCCGTCGAGAGAGAGAGAGAGAGAGAGAGAGACAATGCGATTGACATGTGAGAAGCCAGCGCCAGCGCATGCGCGCTATGCACTTTTCGCCCGAACATCGAGAAAAAAAGGCTACGGCGCTTGCCCTTAAGGCAACGTCTCATCCCGCCTCCTCACCTATCGCTAACAACACCATTGCACGCCGAACCCGTCCCAGCGTCCCAGCGCAGACCACGGGCCCGGGCAGGTCTTCTGGCGACGTCAGGGCTGTGGTCGACCGTCTGGTATTCGGCCACCTTTCGCCAGCAAGACGGAAACCAACCAACCTCACGCTTCAGAGTGTCGTCGTTGGCTTGCTGATTCGACTGCAAGGGAGGTGGTGGTGACATGTGCCGGAAACCCTGACCACCCTACCTTCCCAGCCTCAGGAACCCTTCAGCCTCATAAAAAAGGGCCCCCATCTGGATCGGGATCCGGCCTTGTGCCCGCCCGCCGCATGCTGGTCCCCGTGACCCCCGCCCCGGCGGCCATGGCAGCGGGCACTGCGGCAGTACTATGGACCATGGAAGCTCGTGCATGTGGCACCATCGGTCCACTGCGTCCTCCTCGGGACGACGTCGGACCCCCTAACCTGCAATCCTACTTGTCAGAATTCCGAAAAAAACCGTCGAGATTATCGATGTATTCTGATTGGTGCCCGCGATACACACCAACCGTCCACGCTTGTCACGCCTTCCGTCCGTTACTATCCCGCGCCTAGGTCGGGTTCGGGTTGCGTTCCGGCATCTTTGCTAGCTCGCCCTAGGCCCACGCAACCTGCCCGTGGGAGTCATCGTCTCTCTGGCTTGATGCCTCGTCTGGCATGAAGCACATCACGGGAACGGCCCACGGAGGGGACGCCGAGGGCAGGAGTGGTCGCGTGCCCAGCCAACAGTTAAGTATTGTTGCTGGCTCTCCTATCTAGCATACTCCTACCCATCATACTACTGCCGGCTCACCGGAAACACTAATACCAAAGATCGGGACGATGGAACGACAAGACGCGATGTTTCTCGGAGCCGCGGTCAAGCAGGGCCGCTCTCTTTTGCTCTGCCATTGTTCTTGACTTTTCCAGTCTCTCCCAAGCTACCTAAGGCGCTAATGATCAAAAGTTTTTTATACCCTGTCCATCTCTCGTTGATGTGTTCTGCTCGATGTATTAAAAGACGTTAAGCTTTGTCCCGTACTTCCCAGCGTTGTCCATTCAAGAAGGATGCCGTTTCCGAGGATGATAGCAGAGGTGCTTTGGGCACCAACATGTCCTCGCCTGTAAACGCCGAGCATATGATAAAAAATATAAAAAAAAGGCTTTGTGCAAGAGGGTATTCAAAAGGAGTGGGCGAGACAGAACACACAACCGGATCATTCCACACTTCTTCTTTCTCCTCCCTCATTCACAATCTCCAACTCCTCCCAAGTCGTAACACCCAAGCTAACTCAGACTTAGAGCAGCAGAGCGATACCGCCGAGGAGGCTGCCGACGAGGACGGCCATGCCGGCCTCGCGGCCGATGCCGAGAGCGGCGGCGCCGCTGCTGCCGCCGCTGGAAGAGCCCGAGTTGTCGTCGCCGGCCATGCCCGTGAAGATGGCGCCGCTCGTCTGGCTGGCCGTCGCGGTACCGGTGGCGGTCGCCGTGCCGGTCGAGGTGGTGTTCTGGCGGGTGGGGTTGGTGGCACCGCAGGGGTGGTCCTCGCGGCAGTCGGACATGCACTTGTTGGCACCGATGCCGCAGGCCTTGACGCACTGGTTGCCGTACTCCTGGCAGACGTGGTAGGGGAGCGTGAGGGAGTACTCGGTCATGTTGGGCTGCTTGCCATCGCCGCAGACGCAGCCGTAGGTAAGGGAGTCCTGCACAGGCGCACGCTTGTCAGTCTACTGCTCGCTCCCCAAATGATGGCCTGGTCTGGGTTACTCACATAATCGCAATCGTTCACCAGGGTTGTTCTGGGCTCGACCTGCTGGCAGATGATGGGGCAGGTGTTCTTCTGGTTGGCACACCAAGACTCTGGGATATCCCGTTAGCATCCACGCCTTGGATTCTTGATCCTTGCTTCCAAACGTACTTCTGGTGGCCAGAGGCACGGACTTGGGGTCGATAACGTAGTCGGCCTGGGCGGTGGCGACGAAGGCCGCAGCCACGGCGAAGAAGGTGCTCTTGAACGAAGGCATGGTGTCGTCGTGTGTGTGTGATGAGGTCTTTTTCGGGGAAAGAGGTTGATGTGTTGTTGGAGAAAAAGCAAAGATTTGGCAGAAAGTCAAATCTCAGTATTAATATCGACTGTTGGGCGTTTCCTGGTCAGCAACGGTCTCTCTCTTGCGAAATGTATGTTTACTGTCTGCATTCCAGAACTCTCTCACAGCCTCGCAGCTCCACCCAGACTCCTGGCAGCTTGTTTGAGCAGCACATGGCTGCAGAAGGGAGGGGCAACGAAGGAAGAGGAGGCGAGGCGTTGAGGAATGGGGTTTGACTTACGTGCTAAAATGGGGGGTGTATGTGGTAGACTCGGTTGCCGTTGCTAACGAGAAGTCGAGAAGCCGTCGTCCGAGAATGTATTAGTAGCGACTGAGTCGAAGAAGATCGTCCACGGAAAAAATAAAGAACAGAGACCGGATTATCCTGGGCTGCAAACGAGAGCGAGTGAGAATGTATGTGCGAGATGGGGACTAGACACAGGTGTGAAGTTCAACTGTGTAACGAGAGACAGGAGGCGGGCGTGAGGAGGTGAGGAGAAGAAGGAAGGAGAAGAGTCGTCAGAGAAGTTGACCCCGGGGGCTCATATCACAAAACCAGCCCAGGCGAATATTGGTGCCTCCGTAGCGTTAGCCGTACCTCGCCTAGTTCACTAGTGAGCAAAGAGGCGAGAAGAGGAGGGCCGTGGAGAGCGCCAGGCTCTCTGGGCAGGCCTGCGAGAGGAGCCAAGCGGGAGAACATGGGGGCTTCGTCCATGGTCCACGATGGAGGTGGCATTATCCATAGTGTAGAGAGACAGGCGCCGGGGGGAGCTTCTGCCCAGTCGAGGTCCAAAATAAAGGAGGCCCGGGGGTCCCTGGCTCACAACGCCACGGGCTCGCGATATCGATGGAGAGAACGGAGACAATTGGGTTTAGCTCGTCTCCACGCCAGCCACCCGGCGTATTTCCTGCTGGTGGTCAGGGCCAGGGGTCGTCGGGGTCTGCTCTCCGTCTGCCAATCATTGGTGAGATTGATGCATCGATGGGGGCCTCGTACCATGGAGACTCGAGAAAAAGTGATCCATAACATCGTGGAGTCATCAACCCGACATCTCTATCGCCGAGGTGGTGTAGCGTGGGAGGCGAAAAGAGGCAAGCATCGCGGCAGTGAGCGTTTTCCTCTCTGACTCTTGTTTCCGTCTGAAATGAAAATTTGGTCCTTCTGCCCCGATGGACGACTGAACCCCCTTAGCATGCTCTGTGATATAATGTAATGAGACCCGCTCGACAGCAGTTCCAGAGCGACACACCGGAGCAACGCACCAATCCCGTAAACATCAGGCAGGTGAGCCAGAGACAAGTGAGCAGCCGTGGATGCTCAGTCTTGTGGTCGACAAGGGCCCTAGGGCCTAGGTTCGGTGTGGTGTTGTTTTTTTGGCGGAGTTTGAGGCTTAGTGGAGGATGGAAGGGTTCAGTGGAACGCTGGGCAGGGATTGGACGAGGGGGTTCCCTATGCAAGCTCCAGGGCCTCTGCACTCTGTCTGCAGCACCGATGGCACTAAAGGGGTGTGCTTCCAGGTCTTTCCGCTGGGTGCGCGGGTAGTGTAGCATTTCTTTTTCTTGTTGCTCCGCTTGTAAGATCGGTGTGTCCACGGTTGGGTTGTCCGGAGATGAATCTCCTCTCCGCGAAGCTGCCGCTGTAGGCGAGCATATTTGCAGTGCAGAGCGCTGGAGTTGTTGTTGTGCTGCTGCTGCTTCTGCTGCCGCTACTGTTGGTGGTGATGGTATGCGAATAACCTTGACGAGAACACCACCCCTATTACTTGGCAGTTGGCTCGTCAATTCGCTGCCCCGGACCAGTTTGAGATTGGGAGAACCGGCTTGTCCGTCCATCACCATCCCGCTGATCCCATCGGTGCCGTAGATCCATCCACGGCCAATTCCAGCCTGTGCCCGTCCATGCTGTGTGCCGCTTCTGCATTCGAGAGGCAGAGTCAGTGTCAGCGTCAGCATCAGCTCGGCATTCCCTCGCCCGCCCGTATTGCATCCTGTGCAAGACACACTGACGACGACTCCGCGTCTGGATCCCATCCCGATTGTTGATCGGGATGCAGTCCATCCACTAGACACCGCTCGAGACCGCGCCATAGGAGGCAAAGTCAGTCAAATTCCCACTCTGCTGCCGTATTTGCAGGTCGGATGACCGGCCGCCCCATTGTTGATTACGAGGTTGCAGAACGGACAGGAAGTGTCGCTCTCCATAAAAAACCCCGAATTCCACCAGCAGTTGTGAGCCAAGCCCTCTGGCTGCAACTTGTGCTTGCCTGCCAGCTGCACCTGGACGGCGGCGGCGGCGATATGTGGAGGCATAGGTATCCGTAGTGTTTCCGTAGAACGGAGTTTGTGCAGTAAACTTTTGTCCAACAGGCCAGACCCTCCCTCAGTCAGGGCCACTCGACCACTCCGAAACTTACGAGACCACCTCCGCCTGCAACAAGATGCAACTAGCGCGAGACAGGAGTCGTTGTTGTCCCCCCTTCGCCCTGGCGGGACGGCTTCCGATTGTCCCAACCGCCAGCTTTTTTGCGATTGCGACTGTCGACACCCCTTGGCTGCGCACGTAGTACGCTACGGATACTATGCAGATATCGCTGTTCGCGGCGTCCACCGGGATCGCCACTCGTATTCTGCAGTCTACTCCCTCACGAGAGGCCATGTGCAGACGGTCGACGCAGCTAGTTCTGCATACTAGAGTGCCTTTCCGAGGCCGTCTGTTTGGAAGGCGACGCACTGCAGAGGCAGGAATGCATGGCGTTGAGGTTGGAAAGCGAGGTGGCTGGCCGTCGGCTGGGTGCTGTAGCGCCGTGTCTCAGCTGACGGCGCCGGTAGTGAACGGCAACCATGTCCAAGTGTGGTCTCGAGGCCAGTAGGTAGTGTAGGTAGCGTGTCCCCAGAGCGAGGCCGGGCGTTGACATGACGAGGCTATCCGGAAGAGATCATAGTCTTTCTAGACGTCGGTCAAGGAAGTCGTCTACTCGCCACGGTCGTTGTTGCAAGTGCCCCCAGTTCAAACGGAACGAAACAGAAAACCCTCACCGCTGGATCTGATCTGTCAACCTGTCACCGGCTTCCGCATCTACGCGGACGTCTCCATTATTAGTCGTCCGCGTGCCGTGTTATCATCCGATGAACCTACACATATCGGTTGGGTAGCCATGTCTCTCTGCAAGTACCGAGCAAGCTTCCCGCCGCCAATAGGTGCGCGCGCCAGGGTGGACGACGGAGAATCGAAATCGAAGCCCAAAGATCCCGGTCAGCGACCCTTCAACCATCCACCTCCACTCGGGGCTTGGTTCTGCAGCTTCGTATCCGCACCGACGACCAGGTGGGAGTGGCAGCAAGATGCGCGTGGGCGTCCCAAATCCGATGGCCATGGTGCGGGGGAACAGTGCTTGCGGCGAATGGATCTGATTCTGGAGTGCATCCCCGGACGGTGCCCATGCTGCCATGTTCTCTGGAAAGAAGTCCGTTCAGACTCCAGAGCGCCACATCCGGCGCGTTGGTGCGCTGATGAATCGCTGGTGTCACCTCGCTAGGGCCCTGGGTCCTGGGCCGGCAAATTCCAGAGTAGAGACCTGAGAACGGGCCGTGGGAGGACGGAATTGAAGATTGATTGTGAGTGGCAAAGAGAAATAAGACCGACGATGTCCCCGTCGCCGGGCTCGCTGATGCCGCCTTCGAGATTTCGTGTTGGTGTCGACGTGTTGCTCTTGGCTGCTTCTCTGCGCAGCTCAGCGAAGCTCAGCGAAGCTCTGAATTTCATCCAATGACTGCCCTTGTTTTTGGCAGGCCCACCTTCGTCCGATGGCACCTGACAGAACGGGACTTTGACATCCATCGCATCCGCATCGTACCTATCGTATTCGCACCTTCCCAGTTCTTCGTAGGGATTCGACGGGAAGGGGTGCGGAAAACGCAAAAGCGAAAAAGCGTATGATTTCTCCCCAACTTACCTAATCATAACATCCAGCAAATGGTTCTCTCCTCACTTCGACACATGATCCCGGGCACGATCGATGCGGTGTGGTGGTAGGTGCTTCTCCTCCATGTTTCTAGGTGTAATTGACAGTCCAGTGTGTTTTGATTTTGATGACAAACAAAACAACCCGAAGCTTCTTGCAGCACTCTCGATAGCGTCATAGCAAAAACACCACATGATTGTCGGTGAATTGGCCGACTGCTCAGTAGTACTACGTTTCAATTGCCTACTCTGCGAACTGCAAAACGGTCAGACATCCCGTTGCTCCGTCGATGTGCACCCACCCCCGGCCCGACCTAATCGCCGCCCGAACGTCACATCGCCGGCCTCAATAATTGGAGTGTTGCATGCGAGCGATCCCAGTGGCTGCCAGAGAGCCCACTCTCGGTCTATTTGTGCACAGCCACGCGGCACCAATCCAACTGGCAACGGACCGGACTCTACGAAGCGCCCCGAGACAAGACTCTGTTTTTTCCCTTCCGGACTTGGGACATCGCCAATACGTCACAGACTCTCGCAGCACCCGGACAACCGACTTTGCGCATCGATCGCATTCCTCCGAATCCCACCGCACCGCGTCGCATCCCACCGAATTCGCAATCGAGGCATACGGTCCCGTCCGTGAGGTAGCGGCCTCGGCGCATGGATTGATGGACTCGGCGATAGAATCCCAGCTCCGCACGAATGGCACCTTCAACGGCGGCGTGAACGGCGGCCACCCAAAGACGTCCTCCAGGAATCCCTCCGCCAACGGCACCATCGTGGGGCTGCTGTCGCGCCAGAACAACGATGACACGCGGGGGGGACTGTTTGGCGACGAGGACGACGAGACGGAGTCGCGCGACGCCGAGTCGTCCGTCACGAGCCCGGCGTCCGTGACGTCGCCGCCGTACTGGATGAACCACCATCAGCGTTCCGTGTCCAACATGTCGACCGAGTCCGTGCTCCCCGCCGGCGCGATCACGATGCACGACAACGAGGCGGGCGATGGCAACGACCGGAACCGAGCCTGCTGGGCGAAGAGCGTCGAGATTACCGACTACGTGATTGTCAACGGCAGTGCGACCAACATCGGGGCTTTCGTCGTGTGGAACATTAGGGTCGAGACGCTGCAGGTTAGTGACAACAACCGAAGTTTCCTCTGCGGACGGCGCACACTGGAGCAACGTTGCTAACACAGACCGACCAGGGAAGCTACATGAACATCCGAAAGCGGTATTCCGAGTTTGACGACCTGCGCGACAAGCTCGTCAAGTCGTTCCCGAACTTCGAGGCGGCGGTGCCGCCATTACCGCCCAAAAGCGTGATATCAAAATTCCGACCCCGATTCCTCGACAAGAGGAGATCAGGGCTCCAATACTTTCTCAAGTGCGTCTCGTCCCGCGTGCGTGCCTGGATGCACAAAGCCGTTCGGCGTGTTCGCGGTGTGGTGTGCTATCGTTGCTAACAGAGATGACAGTTGTATAATGTTGAATCCCGAGTTCTCTGGGTCGCCGGTACTCAAGGACTTTCTCTTCTCGTAAACATAGTGTCTAAATAACCGTCTCCTATTTTTAACCTTATTGTATATTGTCTGTAAGGGCCTGCGACACGGTCCGGAGATGGCCGTATCTCATCGCCGGGGGGCGCAGCGGCGGGCCCGAAAGGGGGGAAGCTTGAGTCTCAGGTGAATCGGCGGGGTGAGAGTGGGGGCCATCTGCACATAAGGCACACTACCTATCCTGTCCGTACCTCCCTGGACATAACTGTATGTAGCCACTATATCGGGGGCCGCTCAGAGCATTGAGGCTGAAGTGAGCCCGACTCATGAAGCATAATGATAATATGCCGCGCAGGCAGACTCGAGTCACTCGGCCGGACTGGCAGACGCTTTCGCTGCGTGGGGCTCCTAGGGCTGGCAGGGCCAGCTCGGTGTGCGCGTTGCGATAGCCTCAAGTCGAAATGAGGGCCCGGGCCTGCCGTGGGTGCTAGATAAGATTTTTTTCCACGCGGGCCCCTCATCGGCGGACGCCAAGCCCGCCCCGGGAGGAGTCTCGGCGGCCGCGGGGGATGTTTGGGTGGGGCAAAGAAGCCCGGCAGTGGAGAGAATGGAAGGAAAAGACTGAAAGACGTCCGTTTTCGTCGCCGTTGGTGCTGGCAGTGCCCGTGGCAGTGACAACAGCTGTGCTCTCCCTGTAGTACTGCGATATGTACTCCCGCGTATCCAACGGATACCTTGCGTGTGTTGCAGGTTCCCTTGAGCTCAGCTGGACGAGGGGGCGGCCTCCCCCGCAAGATTGACGGGGGACGCGTAATGTCGGGCAGGGCTGGGCGGAGGCTAGCGAGCCGCCTAGCCGGGCCAGCGCACGACGTGGATTTGGCATGCGCCCCCAAGAAACCACCAAGAGAGGGTCAAGAGCGCCTAACGCAGCCCTCAAACCGGCCCCCAACAACTTGACGGTCTTGACCTCATGGGTTTGGCGATGTACCTATTCACCTGGTACTACAGCAACCGGTAGCACTAGCAGCAGCATCGCCGCGAAAGCGGGTGAGGCGCAACGAGTTGACGACGACTTGCTAATAGTAACACCTCCTTGCCTGGTGTGTACTACACAGACGCTACCCAAGCAGGTAATACCTATTTGCGGACTTTGATATTCCCTTGCCCTGTTCCCGTTGGCGCATTCCGTTTGGACAAGCCACGGGCCACGGCATGGCATTGGCATGGCATGGCACCAAGATTCTTGAATCGTTGTATGCTACAAGATGAATGGCCCAGATCAATCATCGAGACAGACACGTATCGAATTCCCGACGGGGATGCGGACACCGCAAAGGGCCGCTTATTGTCCATATCTCACGCACAAGTGGTGGCCCGCGTATCAAAAGGATCGAGACTGCATACCCGATTCCGAGCCAGGCGGCAAAGAAAACTGAAAACGAAAAGCCCCGGGTTCACTGGTGGTGGATCGATCACGCCTCCTTCCCATCCAGAGTCTTGTCATGTTGCGTCACGGCCCAGATTTTATTTACACGCCAGCGGTCCGTTGGCTATGCTGCTGTTCACCCGTGGAGACCTTGACTGGAGAAAGAAGGCTGTTTTACTGTTTAGTTCAGGTTCAGCCCCTTCCAAGCTTTTGGGCCCAGCAAGGATGGCCCCCGTGGTGTCATGTATGTTGCTGGGCCGCGTTTAATTGTTTTTTAAAGAGGATTTCCTTCTTGCCCGTGGGAACTGCTGCTAGTATTTACATGGGCATTGAGGGAGACGCCGACGCTACATCTCGGCATCTCCCACCGTTCCCCACGCGTGTAATATCAATCTTGACTGCCAAAGGGTCTAACCGCCTGGGCAAACTCTTGACTGTTTCTTTGCTGACCTGACTGACCCCCCTTCCTTCCTGCCTCCCCTCCGTCTTTATTATATGCTTGTAGCCTACCCGGACTCCATATCCTACCTTGATGGCTCCCCTTCTCCCCTTCATATTCACCCCGACCTCGTCTCCGAATCACCATCCGTCTACCAACACGCAGTACTACTACTGCTCATACTACGGCTTCATCACTTGAGCACCCGACCCCCAAGTGACGTTCCCACCAGGAAACAACAACATATAAAACAAACCTTCATACTAAGGCCATCGCCAAAATCATAGTTCCAACTTGGAACGATCAGAAGACCGGATGTTCGCCCCAACCGGCTCTCGGGCCAGATCCCTATCCCTACGCTTCCACCAGTCCCGGGCGGACCCGGCAGCGACGACGGTGGCAGCAGCAGTAGCCGCAGCGGTGGCAGCCCCGACAGCAGCCGCCATTATGACGAAATTCGACCACACCCTTCCCCCCAGCCACTGCTATCCAGCTGGCCAGGGACAGGATCAACAACAGCACACGCACGGGGGCAACGACTACGAGTCTGGGCCCCTAAAGACCCCTCACCACCACGTTTCCTGCGCCGTTATTACCCCGCCGGCGACCCCTCCCGTGCCAAGACCCGTTGAAGATTCCCACTGCACCTTTTCTGCACCGGCGCAATCGCAGTGTGACGACACCGACACCGACATCGACACATGCTCGCTCACAAAGTCTCAGTCCCACACCACAAGCACTTACAGCTCGCGACAGGAGTACATGGAAAGCCTCGTGCCGCCGTCGCGCCACCAGTTTGAAAAGATCGCAGAGGTCCAGCGCGAGAAGGAAACCGAGATTAAACGCAACAACCGCACCGCGAAGCGGAGATCGCTGCCGAGCCGGGGCAGCGACACAGCCATGTCCCAGGATGGAGACCAACAACAAGCCACCGGCCCCGACGCCGATGGCAACGGAGATGCGCAGCAGCAGGTGTCACAGACCCGGACGAGGGGGAGCACCAACAGCGATGACATGAAGCGTGCCGCGACGCTCATCCAGCGCAACTACCGCGGCTACCGCGTGCGGCGAGAGATGGAAGGCTTCAGCATCGACCCTACGACGAGGTGGATGTCCGCCATCGAAGAGGCTCGCTTCCGCGAGATGAACCGCCCGCGCGCGAAGAGCTCAGTCAGCGCCGCGGGCATGTCTCTCGCTGGCGATCAGCGCAGCATAATTGCCCGTGACTCAGACGGCGGCATGCGCCCGACCACGGCCCGAGACAACTGGCGCAAGGCCGCGACCATCGCCCGCCGCGCCGGCCACGACGACTCCGACTCCGACTCCGACTCGTCGCTCTCCTCGTTCGACTCCCGCGAGTCGCCCGAGGAGAGGGCCGAGCGCCGCCGGCGCTACGAGGAGGCCAAGGAGAAGCGGAAGAAGGACTCCAAGATGATGGGCCTGCAGTACTTCCTCGAGATGGTCGACCTCAAGCACCGCTACGGCAGCAACCTGCGCGTCTACCACGAGGAGTGGAAGAAGTCCGACACCAACGAGAACTTCTTCTACTGGCTCGACTACGGCGGCGGCAAGAACCTCGAGATGGAGGCCTGCCCGCGCGACCGCCTCGAGCGCGAGCAGGTCCGCTACCTGTCGCGCGAGGAGAGGCAGTACTACCTCGTCCAGGTCGACGAGGAGGGCCGCCTGTGCTGGGCCAAGAACGGCGCCCGCATCGACACCACCGAGGCCTTCAAGGACAGCATCCACGGCATCGTCCCCGCCGACGACGCCACCCCGGCCTGGTCGCAGTCCAACCTGCCCCCGCCGACCCCGGCCTCGTGGGACGAGGACGACAGCAGGTCCGAGTCGTCGGTCGAGTCGGCCCTCGAGGCCGACCGGGCGGCCAAGTACGCCACGCCCGACTTCGACGGCGCCACAGGCGTCAAGAAGGTGTCGCACATCTCCGCCGCCACCGTCTTCAACAAAATGCTGCGCAAGTCGGTCAAGAAGAACACGTGGATCTTCGTCGCCGACACCAGCTTCAGGCTCTACGTCGGCATCAAGTCGTCCGGCGCGTTCCAGCACTCGAGCTTCCTCGGCGGCAGCCGCATCTCCGCCGCGGGGCTCATCAAGGTCAAGGACGGCCGCCTGTCGAGCCTGTCGCCCCTGAGCGGGCACTACCGCCCCCCCGCGTCCAACTTCCGCTCCTTCGTCAAGAACCTCAAGGACAGCGGCGTCGACACGTCGCACGTCGCCATCTCCAAGTCGTACGCCGTGCTCGTCGGGCTCGAGGTCTACGTCAAGTCGCGGCAGAAGAGCAAGCGGACGCTCGAGAAGCTGACGCTCAAGAAGGAGAAGATCGTCGCGCCCGAGGAGTTTAGGAAGCGCGAGGAGGAGGAGCGGGACAAGAGCGAGAGCGCGGCCAAGGAGCGCGAGGTCCTGGAGAGGGAGGCCGAGGAGCGCGAGCAGAACCGCGCCGCCGTCAAGCTCATGCGCAAGCTGAGGCTCTCGCCCCGCGAGCCGAGGGGCGGAGCAGCGGATGCGCCGGGGTCGGCCGAGGGCCAGCCCTCGATGGACCCGCTGGCCGAGGAGAGGACGAGGGAGGAGCGGGCCGCCTCGGGCGCTTAGCGGGCGCCGAGGTTTTTCGACTCCTGCTTCTGGCACCGTTGAAACGAATGGTCTAATTTTCTTGATGAACGATCGATCTCTGGACATGAACGACAAGCTCTGCTTTGCATGCAAGGTTCTTTTTATTTTATACCCACGCGCAACTGCGCTGCTTTGGAATCTCTTTGCTTTGAGCATATAGATAGTACGAGTAGATGAAATGTCTAATGAAGCCACATCCCTTGAGATACACAACATGGACAACCCGGAATTGTGACCGAAGCTCCTTGGTGGAGTCGGAACCTGACAGGGTTTCTGGCGACATCACCAACACAAGATGCGCTCTCTACGCGCCCACTACTTCTTCGAAGCGCCGCTGCGCCACTCCAATGCAGGCGACCTGGGTTTCATCGCCGGGCAGAGGCTACCAACAAATATCTTGGGCGTCTTCGGGGGAAGGTGAGTGCACATCATAAGTAGACCCCATCCCAGCTCGTCACTCTCGCTTCTAGGTAGTATGTGTTTCTTACTGATACGCCTGGTCTGCTCGACTTTCAATCCTTCGGTGATCCGACATGTTTAAGGATCCTTACATGACCGACCGTTCGAGCACTATTGCGGACGAACCCTCCAGCAAGAAGAGAAGGATCGGCCACGATCTTCAAGTCAAGCAAGAAAACAACGGAGACGACACGATGGCATACCGCCACGACGACTACACCATCGGCTGGGTCTGCGCCCTCCCCAAGGAACAGACGGCGGCGAGGGCGATGCTGGACGCGGAGCACCCGGAGCTCCCGAGCCCGGCCCGGGACGACAACGCCTACATCCTGGGCTCGGTCGGGAGGCACAACGTGGTCATAACGTGCCTGCCCGTCGGCACGGTGGGCACGGTGGCGGCGGCGCAGACCACGGCCAACTTGAGGGCGACCTTCGGCGGCCTGAGGTTCCTCCTGATGGTCGGCATCGGCGGCGGGGTGCCGCTGGGCCCCGACGGCGACGGGGACGCGGCCGACGTCAGGCTCGGCGACGTCGTCGTCGGGGCGCCGACGGGGCGGCTCCCCGCCGTCGTGCAGTGGGACGTCGGCGAGGTGGGCGACGGCGGGTTCAGGAGGACCGGGGGGGCTGTGAACGGGCCGCCTAGGTTCCTGCTCACACGCCTCGCGGTTCTCCAGACGGAGCACGAGATGAGAGGGACCAGAATACCAGAGTACATCGAGGCCATGGCGACCAAATGGCCGAGATTGCGGGAGAAGTACTGCAAGTCCAGCTCGCTCCGAGACGTCCTCTTCGAAGCGGACTACAGCCACGTCGCCACCCCGCCCGTCTCGACCCCAGCCGTTCCCAACGACACAAAGCCGCCGCCGTCGCAGGGCTGTCGCCACTGCGACCCGCGGCGGACGGTCCGGAGGGAGCCGAGGGAGATGAAGGTCCACTACGGCACCGTCGCGTCCGGGAACCAGGTCGTCAAGAGCGCCGCGTTCCGGGACCAGGTCAACCGCGACCTGGGCGGCGGCGTGCTGTGCTTCGAGATGGAGGCCGCTGGCGCCGCGGCGCTGCTGGACTTTCCCTGCCTCGTGATCCGCGGCATCTGCGACTACTGCGACTCCCACAAGAGCAAGGGGTGGCAGGAGCACGCCGCCGCCGTGGCCGCTGCGTTTGCGGTCGAACTGTTGAGCCACGTACCGCCGGCCTCGGAGTTAGACAGGGAACTAGATGCATGGGATAAAGTGCAAAATATGCGTTTGACTTAGTTGCCTGTTCTCGTACTATAATGAATGCAATATATACTTTTGCTCCTGATAATTCATCTGGGGACGCTACCGCTGTTGTCGGAAAAGCGATGGTGCTACTTGGTTTTGCCAGGCGGACGATGCAAGACGCAGAGGTAGACTCGGTCCATCTCGGATTCCATTTATCTCCTTCAGAAAAATATCGCTAGAAAGATAGGACTGCGCTGGCGAGTCTTTCCCTCGGATTCTTCCCAGTATTTCGAAGGGAGATATCCCAGAGACCAAAGCACTTCGCTCAGGAGCACTTGGAACGGACAAGCTGATCACGACGTCGGTTTCCACTGATTAGACAAGCTCACCTTTCAGAGAGGAAAAGGCGGTTAGAATCGCTTCCATATGCAAGGACGAGCAGATATCACACCCGGATACAGCTGGAACAGGACGCCCGGAATAGAGGACACAGCAAAGTAACTTCGAGGATGGCCAGTCGACGAGAAAGTTCCATAAACAGCGAGTGGCACCGTGTTATCTTCTTGATTGAAAATGCGAATTCTTTGAGGCCAATTCGAGTCTGGACGTGGCTGATTTGCCGCGCCTGCCTCTATTCTTGCCCAGTGCTCAGCTTCTTCGATGTGCCTCGCAGCACCTACGCTGGATGGCGTATCGAAGCTCGCCGAAGCTTGAGGAATTCTCCCAGTCACAAAGGAGGCAGGAAAGAAGGAAAAATAGGTAAGTTTCCGGTGTGAGGATAGGTTGTACATACTGTCCGTCCCATGGCGTTTCCTACCCTTCCTGGGTACTGAGGCAGCGTCCGAGGGACCATCAGTAGAGCCCAATCCAAGACCATGCAAACACGCTCCAGCTCAATGCAGAGCTCGTGTAGCAGTTAATTTCCGAAGAAACCTCTCACAGGCAGCTCAAACTCCACCAGCCAGCCATAAATACGTACCTCCGTATTTCCTGCGATGTTGAGGACGTGATGTCAAAAAGGGCACCTGCCGCACCTACCAATGACAACCAGGGGGGCACGAGCCACCTCAACAACGCGCGCTGTTGCCTGGGGGAGTGATTGGAGACCCACCCGTCCCCTATATAAACACCTCCTCCCTCCCAGCTTTTACACTCTCTTTTTCTTCTTTTCTTCTTCATACTTACCTTATTCAGCCGTTTGGGGATCAAGAAATCCAAACGGCAGTGAGGGAGGCCTGCATTGCACATCGCGGTGTCGACCTCACTCGATTGCCCTTCGGGGCCATCGTGGGTGCAATTTTTGATGTATTCCAAAAACACTTTGGTGTTTGATCTTTTCATTGTATTCGTCGCCTTGAGCGGCGGTATGAAGAAGAGAATTATCCTTCCCTTGCTTCCTTTGGGTCGTCGCACCTTCTGCCAGGTGACAGGCCTGAGTCTGCGAATGATGTGACTGCGACGTTTCTCGGCAAGCCTGGCTTGAAGCTTCCCTACCCGGATCAAGACAAATGTTGGATCGAGATGAGTCGAAGTCGTCGGGAATTAAACCCGACCAGCAGGCTGTCAAAAGGGCAGACGACCCATGACGAGTCCATGTGCCCTATGGGAGTATGCATCACACATCGCAGCCTCGCCGTGCGTGGTTTGGTCAGAATGTCCAGCGCTGACGCCTTCGAGCAAAACTGTCCCATGAAGGCAGAAAATGAGGTCATTTCGGTTAGCCACCGCCGGGTGGGAAAAGCTTGACTGGACGCACCTTCCCTCTAGACGTGCAGCAACAGCGTAAGAACCCCTTGAGGAAGGTCTCGACAGCCATGGCGTTCATTCTCTTCCTCAGGCATGACTGGCTTGACGCCTCACCCACGCTGATTGCAGGGCCATCTCGATCGGCAGCACACAAGACATTTCAGCAAACAGAGCGTGTTTCTGACCCGGGGTATAATTCCTGTCCATAAACGACCTCTTGTGCCAAAGGGTCTAGTATATACAACACGGACGAAACATGTTAAACCGAACGCATAAAACCTTTCCACAATCTCCAGCGATGATCTCAAGACCCGATGACTCGATCCCGATCAACGTCCAAAAAAGCCCAAAACCCCCCATTAACGCCACGCGAGGCCGACTCGCATCATTGTACAAACTTTAAGCCCTGCCAGCCTCCTGCTAGCACTGGATCCCTTCCCAAGTGATCTGGTCGGTAATCTCCCTGACGCTTAGTCCTGTAATGCTGAAAACCGTCATGTCGAGTTCCTCGTCCGACATGTCCTGCCCAACCTGCTTCTGGCCCTCCAGCACGTCGTACAGGGCGTAGATCTGGCCCTTCTTGACCTCCTGCTGGCTCATGTTGACCTGGATATCCGCGTGCAGCTGCTTGCGCCTGCTCTCGCCGAGGGCGGGGTTGTGCTGGTCGTATCGAGCCTGCATTTTCGCATGCTCCATCTTCATGTGCTCCAACTCGTCCTCCAACCCTTTGATGACCTTCGCCAGAGCGTTGCCCGGAGGCTGCGAAGGCCGCATGGTGTTGTCCTCCGTGGACATGCCGAGCTTCTTGTACTGGTCGGACGGCGGGACCGGGCGGGAGACCTTGATGCGCTTCTTGCCTTCGGCAATGTCCGCGGGCGTAATCGTTCCGCGGTGGGTCTTGATCCGGGTGCATACGATGCAGTTCTTGCAGCTGTGCCCCGAAAGACTGTCCAGAACGCGGCGCGCATCCGGGGACAGCGCTGGGCAGTTGCCCTTGACCTCGGTGGTCGTAGTAGTGTCGAGCCCTCCCTGGGTGATCAAATCGATGGTGACTGACTTGTCGCGGGGAGTTTTCGGGGTGGCCTTGACCGAAGAAGCCTTCTGGCTCTGACTGGTCAGGTTCTTCGTTGTGTTTGTGGTTTCCTGCCGCACGGTGCGAGTCTTCACGGATGCCTCTTTCCTACTCTTCGTCATGTCGATGACCACAGAGTGAGTCTGTGTGTGCTCAGGCGACTGCATGGTGTCCTCGTCATCGGCCTGGAATGGATCCAGGTCGGGAACGGCGCTGCCCTTGAGAGAACCCTTGGGGGTTGTTTGAGAAGAGTTGATCCTCTTGCTGCCCTTGTTAGCGACATTCGATGCCTTCGTGTTCTTGTTGCTGGCTGCAGATCGCTCGGGCAGCGAGAAGGCGACCTTCTGTCCTTGACTAGACGTGCTTCGGGCTCCCGATGTGGATGTCCGCCTCTTTGGGCGGGGTTCGACAGCAACAGAGCTCTGAGTCTGGAAGGTGTTGTCTTGCTCGTTTGCCAGACGGTCCGTCTGCTCGGTTGTCTCGGTGACTTCGATCGTCTTCCTGCCACGAGTAGCCCGTCTCGGCGTCTCCTTCTCCGCTGCCGTCACATCAAGGACTCTCGAGTTATCGGTATTATCGATAGTAATATCCGGGATAATGAACGCCGAGGTCATGTTCTCCTCTTCTGAATCCTCTTCATCCACTTCATCCACCTGCTGCTTGTCGAGGCGCAGGGAGAAGTCTTCGGTCTTGCCGAGGGGGCGGCAATGGTCGAGCTGCTGCTTGAGAAATTCTATCTGTTCCTTCAACCGCATGTTTTCGTCGTGCAG
Organism: Colletotrichum brevisporum; assembly: GCA_030770045.1. Classification (NCBI taxonomy): domain Eukaryota; kingdom Fungi; phylum Ascomycota; class Sordariomycetes; order Glomerellales; family Glomerellaceae; genus Colletotrichum; species Colletotrichum brevisporum. Next base: position 2,523,856 of record JAUGSI010000002.1, read on the forward strand.
GTTGTGGATGCTTTTCTCGAAACCAGAGTTTTCGCGGCGGATGATTTTGTTCTCGTTGAAGTACTTCTCGTTGTGGCGAACGAGACTATCGTTGTCCTCCTTGAGAGCAGACTTCTCCTGATCCATGGTCTGAAGTTCTACCTGCAAAGCTTCGACCTCGTCTCGGGCAGCCTCAAGGTCCTCCTTGGCATTGGCCTCGCTCTTGCGGAGATCCTCGTTCTCGTCCCTGAGCGACCGGGCATTGCTGCGCAAAGATCGGTTCTCGCTGACGAGAGACTCCTGCTCTCGACGCAGAGAGTGGTTTTCCGCTCGCAGTTCCTCGAGCTCATTGAGCAGAGTTTCCTGTTCTTGGCGACGACTCTGGTTGTCTGCCTGGAGCGACTTGTTGCCAAGCTGCAGGGGGCCCTGACTTTGCTTGGTGCTGACAGTTGTCTGGCGGACAACTTCGCGGTTCTCGTTCAGCTCAAGTGTTGCGTTGAGCCTCTCCTGAGTCTCGTGAAGCTCCTTGCCCTGCGTTTCAATCCTGTCCATCAGGTCGCCGATGTTGACGCAGGCCTCCTGAAGCTTTTTCATGGCCCTGTCCCGTTCGAGAGACAAGGTGTTGTTCTCAGCCTCGCTCAGTCCAACCCGGGTTGTCGCCTGGTCCAGACGCGCCTGCAGTGACGCCATTTGAGCCTCGAGCTCTGTCTCTCGTTAGTGACCATGAATCGCTTCTCGACAAAGCATGTGACTTACGCAGCTTCTCCACGTGGTACCGTTCGTCGGCTGCTGTCTCGGGTTCCGAGCCGGTACGAGAGCCTATGGCACTGTCGACATACTTCCGCCCCTTCGCCCGCTTAAGCTCGTTCTGGAGGTGAACCACTTGATCTTCAAGATCCAAGGCATGCCTTTGCACCAGGTCATCGTGCTCCTGGAGGTTGCAAATCTCATCCCGGAGCATATCCATGGACACGAAAATGTTCTCCTCGTCTGCGGGGATTGCAAGGCCATCGACCTCAGCGTGGTCGTTGGGCGGTTGAGTCTCGATGTGATCGCGAACACGTCCATGCTTGACGAAAATGGGAACACCGTTCTTCACAGCTCCGTCGAAGCGAAGGTTGCCCGAGATGAAGTCGTTGAGGTGAGAGATGTCGGGCATGAAGAATGACCGAGACGTGACACCGTTTTGGCCAGGGCTATCCGTCGTTGCTGGGGATGGGAACGTGCTCTTAATCGTGTTGAAAGTGACGGGCGTGGCCTTGTTCACAGGAGCGCTCTCCACGGGCGCCTGCTTGGGCGTAGCTTGGGTAGGAGGTGCCAGCAGATCGGATTTCCGGCGGTCATTCTTGGCGGCCATGGAGGCTCGTCGGGCAGCCTTGTAGTTACCAGAGGGCGTGCGGGCATGGCCCTTGGCGAAAGGGCTCTGGTTTCGCTGTTGTTGTGGGTTGAAGCGGAAGTTTTCGGCGTTGATATCGAAGCGGAATGGCGACTTGCTAATGTTGGATGATAAATCGGACTCGTTGTCCTCGACGCGGGGCTGCATTTCGGCACGCGTTCGCTTAGAGCCCTGCCAGGTATCTTGTGTAGTGTCGTCGATGTTTGAGAGATATTTTTGGACGATGCTCTTGTGGGAGACGTTCTCCTTGTGGTTTTGGCCCGTCGAGGCAGAAGCCTTGGCGGCGGCCCCGCGGATCTTGAGCTCGGTGGCATTCTTGGGCATGCCGTAAAATTCCGGCCATTTGCGGTGAGCAGCCTCCAAGTTGGACTGAAGCCTGCCGTTGGTAGGTCCAACCAGGCGGGCGATATCTTCGTTGAGCCTGCGCGTGGACTCGCCGTCGATGTCTGAGAGCACAGAGGTCATTGTCGGGCTGACGGTGCCGTGAGAGCCAGTCGATGAAGGCGGAGAGTTGAAGGGGTTGTCGCGGTTTGCGTTCATTTCCCTCAGAATGCGAGAGCGATAGCGGTTATGTGCGGCGTCGGTCTCCATACCTGCCTCTGCACGCGTCGGGCGTGGTTTCCGCAAGGCAACTCGACGGCGGAAGGTAGAATCGGAAAATCACGACGAGCGCGCAGCTTCTTCAGACGCGTCGGCAGTTCGGCGCTCTTGGGTGGGGCCAGATGAACTGTAAAGCTGCAAAGAAGCAATATCGAGCAAGAGAAGGCTGCTCTCAAGACATGGAGGCGCGCGCAATAGCTCGACAAAGATGTCAGAGTAGTTGTGTCGAGTTTCGGGGCGAGAGATGGAGAAGGATGAAGCGCTCAGCGTGAATTGGATTGGATTGGATTGAATTGCAGGGATCGTTTGTTTACTTTCATCACTGAAGCGTGTAAACAATTGGCGGGCTGGGCATGGGCCGTGGGCCGTGGCACCAGTGCAGGTTAGTGGGGCGGCCAGCCCTGCTTTCCGCCTAGGTAGAATCCAGCGTCCAGTGTCCTTCTTCCAGGGCACTTTATCAGCGAATCACCACCGAGAAGGAAGTGACCGACGCGGGCAACAGCGCGTTCCGATTAGCGGACACCTGCAAGACGCAAGACACGCACAAAGGACGGACGGAACGCGTCCTTTGTCTGTTGCGTGGAACGAGTCGCGGTGCTGCAATTACTATGTTAGAAACAGAAGAAAAAAAGACAGAGGCTGGTTCTCGTCTTAACGAAGGTCCATAGTGTAGTCACCAGGTATTCAAGGTGGAACATCAACTCCTCGTTTAATTACGTATGCTGGCTGATTTCCGACACTCCTCAGCCATTCCCCACCTACCTATCCTCAGCGCCAGCCAGCTGGGAGGTTTTGGCCCGCGCATACACTAATAATACCGTCGGTCAGCTTCGGTGAGAGCTACTCGGACGGACCACTTTTGGCGGTTGCAACTTGTGGCTTCTAGAGTTCAGGGTCCTCCTTCCCCGCTAACAGCACCGCTGAATAAGGCGCCAACTACCCAAGCCAAAGTACCTAGGCCATGTACCTAATCGAAGGCGGGAATACCCTTTGACACCACAGAACAAGAACCTCTTCCGGCGGTCAGTGATGAGACAGATAATGGTGGTCGAGCACCGGGTGATGCAGCCTGAGAGAGCGACTCAGTCCGTTTCACCCTAGCTATGCATTCCCAACGCACTCTTCAACGGCTCTCTTTGCCCTCCTAAAGTAGAGGGCCAGTCCCCGGTTTTCTTAAGGTCCCGAGACATATCCGTCCCTCCCTCTCAGGATGCGTGAGTAAGTAGTTGGCAGAAGGTTGTTAGTCGTAGCATCGGCGCCGAAGATGCTTAAAAGCCTCTATGCCGTCTGTTGGCCAAGTCCCAAGGGCCGGATGCGATGTGAGTCACCAGGTCCACCTAGCCCTTCGCCAGACATCGGCAGGTGATCACGCCGTCTGTGGGCTGTGCCATCGTGAGCTTCACACCGCCGGGCAAGGAGGCTTGGCCAGGCCTGAGTTGGAGTGGCACAGGTTAGAAGTTAACCAAAGAGACATACAGAGTGTGCCTAGGTAGGCTGTCTAAAGACCGCTTGCTGTGGGCTTGCAGGATAATCTCTGCACATATGGCATCCGTAGGGCGAATCAGTCAGTCACGAAAAACACATGGCATCATCGACTCTTCAGCGATGCACGTCTTGAAGAACATGGAAGCGATCCGATGTTTGTCACTGACTTGACAGAGCGCAGGGTCTTGTATGGTGTGCCCCCCCCGCATGAACACATTCAACCGTAGCGGTCGCCACCCACCCACACCATCCTCCAGTGTCCCTCCCTCGGTGCACCATTCTGCGACCAGTTGTGTGCCTCGTGCAGGTGGATCTTACCTGGTAAAGTGGGCTTGGCTTGGCCTCGCCGCCATCGCCAAACCGCCCGGCTACTCAGTGCAGCGGCAGCCTGCAGGTTCTCGTCCCGCCCTCCGTCGCCTGGCCTCGTGTTTCTTTTTATTACTCTCACTTTTGTGTTTTTGGCTTTGTTCCTTCGTTCCATGCTTACTGTCTGTCGCCGGACGGTTTCTCGACTATCACATCCCTCTCGCCGTGTCAATCCTCGCCGAGGCGACTGCGAATTCCCACTGAACATGGCAGTGCGCTGTTGCTGTGCATGAGCGGCCGTCTTCAGAGCTCGTTGCTCGCATCTTTGAATATAGACTTATTGGAAACTCCTGCTCGAATTCAGCGAACATGACCCGATCGATCTCTCGGCTATCCGAGCTCTGCCTCGCAGCGCTGGCACTGGCTGGCCCTGCTGTGGCCCTCGTTACGACTCCCCCTCCTCCGAATGCGCCCAAGAGTTACTGCCCCATATTCTACCCCGAATCCCAACCCCCGACCGAATGCGAAGCCAAACAACCGACCGTCTTCTTGCGCGCACCGCAAACCGCGAAGAATACACACGTCGAACCCTCTTCCTCCGACAATGACCCCCTCGAGGCGGCTTTCGAGGCCCTTACGGTCATGCAGCATGACTTCTTTGTCGCTGACCAGGGAACTTGGCCCGAGGCCATCGACTGGACTGCCGCCGTCATGGAGACAATGCTCTCGGGAGCCCTGACGTCCTTGACCGAGGCTTTGGCTGTTCTCGACATCGGTGGAAACACCGACAAGGTGGCCAAGCGAAACTTGGTCGACACGTTCTTCACCCAGCTCGTGGCTTCGTACTTTGGCCAGGACGATGTTGCGATCCGTCACCAGGTGGGTAACTTCGGGTTATCAGTACATCAATTCGCATGCTGACAAGAGGATCAGGCCTTTGACGATATTCTATGGGTTGTTCTAGGCTGGATTGAAGCCCTCAGGTTTATTGACACCCACACCGAGCTCTTCTACCCTCGCCCCGGCCTCAACGAAAGCGCAACACCTGGCCTCGGAGACGCCCTGCAGAACGGCCCCTGGCATGGCCAATACTGGGTCCCCTCGTTCGCCCACAGAGCTAGAATCTTCTGGGACCTCGGATCCAAGGGCTGGGACACGCGCCTATGTGGTGGCGGCATGAACTGGAACCCCCGCCTGGAGCCGTACAAGAACGCCATCACCAATGAGCTCTGGATTGCAGCTTCCATTTCGATGTATCTCTGGTTTCCCGGCGACAACAACACGACTCCCTGGATAAGAAGCGGAAGCGGCGTGAAAGCCACGAGGGAGCCCAAGTACCTTGCCGCGGCCATCGAGGGTTACAAGTGGCTCGCCGGGGTCAACATGACCAACGACGCCGGCCTCTATGTTGACGGCTACCATGTCGACAGGTCGAAGGAGGGTAACACGAACTGTGACCAGCGTAGCGAGGCAGTCTTCACCTACAACCAGGGCGTTCTTTTGACTGGGCAGCGGGGTCTTTGGGTTGCGACCGGAAGCGCATCCTATCTCGAGGATGGGCACAGACTGGTTCAAGCAGTCATCAAGGCTTCAGGCTGGGACTTGCAGTCGGATAAGCCGGTCGACGACTTGTCGGACCTTCCCTCTGGTTATCTTCCTCCCTGGCGAGGATTGGGCCGCGGTGGTATTATGGAGGACCGATGCGACGCTAGCGCGACCTGCTCCCAGGACGGGCAAACATTCAAAGGCATCTTCTTCCACCACTTCGTGACGTTCTGCCAACCTCTCGAGCCCGCTGATTTCCAGCCTGGCATGACGATGGACGCGCAGGCGTATGAGCAGATAAAGACGGCTCACGAATCAGCATGTTCAGCATACCTGAAATGGGTAGAGCACAACGCGAAGGCGGCGCTTCTGAGCAGGGATCGCGAAGGGCGGTTCGGAACCTGGTGGGGTGCGGGCATCTTCCAGAACGTCAAGCCGACACGGGAAACGGACGGCATTCCTCGCAACGAGCCGAACGTGACCGACTACCGCAACTACGGCCTGCCGGATGACGGCGTCTGGGCTAAGGGCAACCCAGGCAAGGTTTGGGCACCTAACGGCGAGGCGCAAGCGACGAAGCCCGGAAGCTATGTGCTGGGGGCGGCCGGACAGGAAGAGTCTCGACAGCAAGTGCTTGGTCTTAACGGAGGGGGATTGAGAAAAGATGAAGACGATGAACGGCGAAAGAGCTCGACGAGCGGTGACCCCAACGACCGCGGGAGGGGAAGAACGCCCGAGACACAGAACGGCGGCATGGCGCTGATGAGGGCCTGGTGGGAGCTCGTCGCAGCCACCAACGGCACCTACGCACAGCAGCGTCGGCAACACGCTGGACGACGATGAGTTTATGAATTCTTGGATAGTATCGCTACCAACTTTGGACATGAGTATTAAATGAGCATCCGTAAATACGCATACTGCCGGGCAGTGACGACAGCACCGCCCTTGGATATCTGGAGCTTCGTCTTTCCCCGGCATAACCATTACACCACCCGTTTGTTTGAAAACGTTCTTGTTGGTTTAAACCGGAGATCCCATGCCTAGCTTACTTGCACTGGTCCTGTCCCTCACGCGGCGCTAGCCAATATCTGCCTCCTTCATTCCTCCGTGATTGGACCCCTAGCCGAGTGCGAGAGAGCTGACAAGCGCTCCCCCATCGCCTGTGGCTGTTCGAAGCCCCCGCTGCCCGTTTTCCCTCTCTGGCCCGGCACGTCGGTGCCGGAGGATCCACATGGCTCGCCGTGGCTTGGCGGTGGGACCCCGGCGTGCGCCGCTGCTGCAGCACCACAGCTCTGGCTGCGCTTTCGAATGGGTTTCCCAAAGGGGAGATCTAGCGCTTTGGAAGGCGGCATGACACTCTTTGGCTCTCCGGTGCCTTGTGCGAGAACGAGGACGATGGACGTGGAACAGGTATATAAAGGAGGCGATGGGTTCCTTCATAGTTGCAGTTTTTAAGAAGCATCGCAAAACGTCAAGACTTGGATTTCAAATACGATATATATCTTGCCTTCTATCACTGATTCACCGTTGAAAGCCCTATCGCGACTACATCACAGGCAATCGCAAACCGCCGCATTCACAAACAGCAACACCCAACCAAACACACACACACTACAAAAAATGGGTCTTATCACCGGCCTCGTCTCGACAGTCGTCCACGTCGCCGCCGGCCGCAACCCCTACGGCCACGATCACAACCAGGCCAGCGGCCCCGCCCACGGATCCTCATCAGCAGCCGGTGGCTGCGGCTGCAACTCCGGCACCGACGGCCGGCCCTGCGGGATCTGCAGCGTCGCGCTGCCCTTCGGCAAGGGCCGGCAGCAGAGGCGCGAGCGGAGGGCCGACAAGCACGCCCTGAAGGCGCAGCGCTTCTCGAACGGGAGGTACCCCGGCTACGTCCAGGGACACATGGCTGGGGGCAGCGTCCAGCAGCCCCATTACCATTATCAGCAGCAGCAGCAGCAGCAGCAGGTGATGTACGGCGGGATGCAGGAGCAGGGTCTCGAGATGCGGCAGGAGAGGATGCGGAGGGCGTCGACCGGGGCGGACGGGGATGTGCCGCCGCCTGCCTACGAGGCGGGGGAGTCGTCGAGCATGGGGGCCAGACGGAGCGTGGAGGTCCTGGGGCAGGGTGACGAGAAGCGAGAAGGCATAGATATAGCTGTCCGGCACACGCGAGGGGATTCACAGTGTATTTGAGTAGAGCGAGCATGGCGTTTGGGTAGACGGCCTTGAGTGCCAATTTTGGTTCATTTCACCCTTTTTAATTCTCAACCCCTTTGGTCTTGTCTATTCCGCAGATGCCCAGATGCTGTCGTGATGCTGATGTACAACGAGGCAGGATTCCAAACCACCATCCTGTCCTCTTTCAACTTTTGGATCCCATTTCCCGCCGCCGTGAATGTGGTATGGCTTCCCCTGCTCTCCTTCACGCGATGCGGATCGAGCTTCCTTGATGGTCCCTTCCCAGTAAATACGTGTAATCAAGGGCAAATCTACCGCTTGCCGGCAAGGCGGCGGCTCTGGACCTCGCCGAGGGCCTTGCTGCCGCTGAGGAAGATGGAGGTGGCGACGATGCCAATGACCGGCAGGGTCTGGAACAGGTTCCAGGTGCTGTAGTAGAGGAAGAAGACGCCCTCCATGGCGACAATGGAGCTGAAGAAGGTGGCGTGGGAGAGAGGGGCGGCGGCGAGGGCCTCGGAGATGTGATTGAAGTTGGCGCCCAGGGAGAGCCACTGTGTAGTCAGTCCATTTAGCATCAAGCCACGCAGAAAGGTCCAGAAGAGACAGGAAGAACGTACGCCAACGACAAGAACGGGAACCGTCGCCAGGACGGCGAAGACAAAGGCCAGCGAGATGACCTTGGGCGGGCTCTTGGGGTCGTCGCGGAAGACGTGGTGGATCTCGGGCTGCTTGCCGTAGCGGAGGGGAGCCTCGTAGACCGGGGCCGCGGCGGCGGCGTCACGCTTCACCTCGACGTCGAAGACGGTCGCGTCGAGAGCCTTGGAGGAGCCGAAAGAGCCGATGACGACGCTCGCGCGGAGGGGCTTGGTGGCCAGCAGGTGCTGGACGGGGAGGTCCTTCTGGGACTGTTGCAAGTAATTGTTAGCTGGATTTGCTTCCCAATTGATGTATCAGAAGCACTGCGAAGACCACGTACCACGTCGACGACGCCCTTTCCGTTCTCCTTCAGTTCCAGGGGGAAGGGTGCCTCGAGGCCGGACTCGGTCTCCTTGAGGATCAGGAAGGCCTGGTGCGGGCGCTTGGCCTTGTCGCCCTCCTTGGCCGTCAGGATGAGCTTGAGGGAGTCCTTGGCTCCGAGGGAGAGGGCGCTCTTGAGGGGAGAGGTCGCGCTCAAGCTGCGGTGCGAAGCCGGGTCAGCAATCGTTGTTCTGGGCTCGGAGGCTATCACGCCCTCGCCGTGGGAGCTCGGGTCCAGGAAACGTACCTCTCCTTGGTGGCCTTTCCAATGGAGACGGTGGCACTGTCGAATCCCCACGAGGAGGCGGCCTGCGCGGCACCAGCCGTAAGGAGCGCGAGCGCGGGCGTCAGGGAGTGGAAGAATCGCATCGTTGCTAGGTTGCTTGTCTGTTGCAGCTTCGCGGATATGGGGGGTGGGACGCGGGAGCTCTACATCACCAGTACACCTGCACTTTTGGACAGCTTTCGTGTCCATTACGAAGTACCGATAGTGCACGGGCCATGGATAGTGGGACATTGTGTACCGTGTGGAAGCTCGCGACACTGTAATAAGCACAGTGTAGCTTCGTATAGGCAGGTGCAGCAACAACTGGTGACAAGGTGAGTGAGGGAACCCTCGAATTACTGATCACTATTTCTCTCTTATTTCTTTTTTCAATGAAACTTACTTGACTTGACTATCTAGAAGAAGTTGTCTTGTGTGAACTTGCAATCCCAGACTTACTGCCAGTTCATGACACTGACACCCAGTACATCCCCTGACTGAATATCTGGGACTCAATTGTATCTAGTGCCATGCGTGGGCAATGCGAATGATTCTTCAGATGAGTTATTGCAATACATCTACTATGTACTGCTTGCAATCAGCGCAGAGCTAACCATCAAATCAAAACCATCTAGAACCACTCCGGTAACTATTGGCCCGCTTACGACCAAATCACAGCTCCGTACGCGAATCGCTGGGGTCATGCATCAGCTCCGTCTTCTTGGGCAGAAACTCGTCCAACTCCATCCACTCCGCCGCAAACACTGTGAGAATGCGTGCCCAGTCCCGTACGGTCGGAATGTCCAGGTGCTCGCCGTCGTCGGTCATCTTGTGCCAGACATCGGGGAACGGGGTCGGGATGATGTGCAGAATCTCGACCCCACGCTCCAAGAAGGGCACGTGGTCGTCCAGCACGTAGCCCTGGCTGTAGCCACCAGTCTTCTTGTCCTTGTCGACCAGAAAGGAACGCTTAGGCTTGGTCTCGAGGACACCCAGCTCGCGCATGCGGTGCTCGATCTTGGCCATCTTGCGGTAGGCCCAGTGCGTCGACGGGAAGTATGAGGGAATGCGCGGATTCGGCGCTCCGAGCAAGTCGATGAGGAGGAAGAGGCTAATGGACGAAAGGCCGGTCTTGTAGATGGAGTCGGGGTGGATCTCGGCTTCCCAGCTTGCAGCAAGTGCCCTATACCATGCATGTTAGAGATTGAGACGGACCAAACGTGCTATTTTAGCCGTACCTAGCTCCGTAGAGCGAGTCCGTATCCGTCCAGGAAACCCAGGCCTCCTCTCCGTCGAGAAGGACAATCTGGATCCCCTTCTCCTCCTCGAGACCACTTCCAGCATCGCCAGACGCTTCCATGGCCTTCCACTTCTTCACGAGCGCATCCTCGATGTTCTTCGCCGCGTGGAGAAGCATGGCGCATGGGGCTGCACTATCGATCGCGCCGATGAAGCCTTCGGGGTGGAACAAACTATCGTAGTGCGCAACCAACGTCAAGCGCTCCACCTCGCCGTCCTTGGCCCATGGCGGGTCGCGTCGGAAGATGAGATTGGTGAAGGGAATGTCCTTATCCCCGGTTGCGGGCGTCTTGGACGTGGAGTTGTGCCACTCGATGGTCCACTCGGGTAGGTTGGCGCGGAAGAAGTCGACAAAGTGCTGCTGCACCTTGGTCGAGCCCGGGGTGCCGGGGACGCGAGGGATGAGAATCGGTGCGAGCAGCGAGCCCTCGTGGATGTCAAAGCTGTCGCCACCAGAGGGTATCGCGCGCAGGGCGTCGTCGCCGAGCTCGGTATAGGCTGTCGACGGGGTAAAGAGGGAGCAGAGGACGAGAAGGATGGACCCGACGAGGGGCAGCTTCGGCAGGGAGCTCAGGATTCCCATTGTGTCGGGGACCAGGTCGGGGGCAGCAGGTTCATGCTGCTCTCGCCACGGCCTTAAGGGGGTTGGTGTGTTCGTATGTCCGCGTCGGTCGGCGGCTTCTGGCAGAAAGAGCCTCAGGTCTCGACAGCCATGTTGGGGCGGAGGAGAAGTGTCAAGAGGAAGACCCTGAGATCGACGAGCGACTCAGGTCCACGCCTGGTCCCGTCTTCCCCGCCAGGGCGGTCGGAGCATGGTGGAAATATTCCGATAGCGGCTCCACCGACGGAGCTAGATCCACCGTAGCCCGTGCCCGTCGGCAGTGAATTAAGAGTTCCTGGGGTCGTAGTCCGGTTGGAGGAATCTCTCCATCAACAGACACAGGCGACAGTTCCTCGCGACATTCAACTTCGCCTCGACTATCGATGTCAATAACAACCCAATCAAGAACCTATCGATTTGAGCCGAGCTCATCCTTCGGGTTACCTACACTCTAAACTCCAACGGAAGAATCCCATCGCCTATCACCGATGGCCCGCCAAATGCCCCCTGACCTTTCGGCGTTAACAGTCCTTAGTCCTAAACCACAGAGCCGACGGCGTCTGAACCAATGAACTTCCAGTTCATAAGCCACTCAGCCAACAAGCGGCGTTTTGCTCGTGTACTTGCACGCAAGCGCATGAATTGGTGTCGAATTAAACACCGCCTGTAGGAGAGCTACACAGAAATGACGATACACCAACCGTCATGTCTTTCTTTCTCCAAACGGCCGCTCAGCGAGGTTATCGCCGCGGAGCATTGGTAGTCATTGGAACTCGAGAATCTGACATGCAGCAGCCACCGCATTCTCACCAGACGCCCTTCGAAATGAAGATGTATAAGAGATGGAGTCGTCTTCGTCCAAAATGCGTTTTGAAAGCCCCATCCTTATCACGGCACTCACAGCTCCAATTTCACTAAAAGCAGATCTGAGCCCTCAATAACTACGATGTCCGTTCAAACGCAGTTACCCCTCAAGTCAAAACACTCTTCCTTCACCACAATGGACTCTCCAGTTTGGTTCATCACCGGTGCTTCCTCCGGTTTCGGCCTCGAAATCGCCAAGGAGGCTCTCGCTCGCGGCCACCAGGTCATCGCAACTGCTCGCAATCCCTCCAAGATATCCGCTCTTGCAGCCGCCGGGGCCAAGACCTTGCCTCTAGACGTCACCGCCGATGAGGCCACTGTGACCGACGTCGTCAACAAGGCCTTCGACCTCTACGGCAAGGTGACGCACGTCATCAACTCGGCCGGCTACGCCCTCGAGGGCACCGTCGAGGAGGCCGATGCCCGCGAGGCCTTTGACCAGTTCAACACCAACGTCCTCGGCACTCTCAAAGTCTGCCGCGCCGCCGCGCCGCACCTCCGTGCCCAGGGCTTCGGCGTCGTTGTCAACATCGGCAGCCTCGGCACCTGGGAGAGCTGCGCCGCCGCAGGCCTGTACTGCGCGACCAAAGCCGCCGTGAGCAACTTCACCGAGGCCTTCCACGACGAGATCGGCCCGTTTGGTGTCCAAGTGTGCTCGCTCGAGCCGGGGTACTTCCGCACCGGGTTTCTCAATCCTGGCGCCCGCATCCAGAGCAAGGTGTCTCTGGACGCGTACAACGTCGGACCCGCGGGCAAGAACAAGGAGCTTCTCGAAGCTGCCGACAACCACCAGCCCGGAGACCCGGTCAAGGGCGCCAGAGTTATTGTGGATGTCATGACCAAGTCGGGAGCGGCCGAGGGTAGGGAGATTCCCATCAGGCTGGTCTTGGGAACGGACTGCCTAGCGGCGGTTCGCAAGAAGTGCAAGGACACACTGGCCCTAATGGACGAGTGGGAGTCCATCTCCGGGACGACCGACTTTTAAGGCCTTTATTTTTCGATGTTTTGTTTCTGTGTCAATGATAGTTGGAAGATGTTAGTTCTCAAATCTACAAGCCCGCTGCTTTAACTGGGACCCGGTACACCTAAAACCCCCTGTTGATGCTCAAATCAAAGATACATCATTGCTTGGGTGAAGAGAGAGCTCTAAACAGTACTGTTGGCCTGGTGCATTGCCTTGGCATTTGCCTAGTGCCATTTATGGGCCGTTGCATCAAGTGAAGAGCCTCAGTGATAGTACTTCATGGGTGACCAAAGGCATAAAAGACGATGTTTGGTTGTTGTTGTCAGTGTTGTTTGGGTGGGAATGCCTCGGCCATAGTTTGTTCTAGAAGAATTCCGTAGCTTGGAGACTCGTTTTCTTTAATGCACACAGTCAACTATTAGTTCCAATTGTTGAGGGTTGTCTTTGGGTGAACACGAACCTCTTGAGCAAGAATCTTTCAAAGGAGCCTTCAGCATGCAAGTTTGCTAAGTACCTAAGGGGTGATCACCGAACCCATACATTTGAAGCGGGCGTTGATCTCTGGTCGACTGCGCTTTGGAAAAACAGATATTGGGAAGAAGGTGCGCTGAAAGTTGGACCAATGTGCTTTCAAAAGCTATGAGTTGGGTTCAAAACTCCGAATATGAGGAAGTTCAGGCTGCACTAGTTGCGATTTTCGCCCCTGAAATAGGAAGATATCTGACATCCCGTTGTTTGGTTTCGAGACACGTGGAAATTACAGTGTTGTGTTTGCAAACTTGACAAAACCCGAGGAGGAAGCAAACGGCTGTCAAGGCTTGCCAAGACAACACCGTTCAATCAACATCTGATGCTGATGTAGGCAGTCACTACTGTGGGAGATTCCTGAAAAAGACAAGCCAAAGTCTTTCGGCACCCGAATGCCTTTGAGACACCGACCGGACTGCGTGTGCCCGTGCAGGCTGGCATGCCGTGACGGACTCCGTTCGGTCGAGCTTATTGATATTGACGCTCCGCCTCCCCGACAGGGCCGTTGTTCCGCCGCCACGTACCCCAAACGATCTGCCTCGCAACCGTCTCGGGTGCAAGTAAGGCTCCGAGGCGTCTTTCGATACACGGCGGGATGCTACCTTGCCCCCCTGATATTGCGAAGGGCTGGTCGCTGACGAACAAGGAGCGCGTAGCATCCGAGAAGGCATGCTCTCGGAACAGCTGAATCTCTAGAACCAATGGAAACCGTCCCAGCTATGTCAGCCCCCACTGCCCGACCGTAGTGGACTGCTGTCCCTCCTCGAAGATTCGCAATGTACGGAGAATCGATCTTGATTTGCTGGCGCCGGGGGTGAAGAGAAGACATGGAGACTTCGCACTCCTCGGACATAAGGGCTAAACACCCCCGGGTAGCTGGTTGCACCGTCGGATCGATTTGACTTCCATTTTGTTAAGATTCGACCCCTGAACGTCGTGGATATCGTGGGCGAGCCCTAGAGTGGGAGCCGCGATTCGTGAACAAGGTTGTTGATGTCTGATGCTTGTCATACGCGAGAGGCGCCGGAAGCTCCACTCATGCACAGCTCGTAGCGGCATCATGGATTACAAATGGACAAAGTCCTCCGCGGTGTTGCGAGCGGACCCCGAAGCCACGGAGCTATCTTCCTTGAGGGGTGGGTTGTGAATTGGTAAAGGGGCTGCTGGCCGGGTCGGGTCCATCAAGGCTTGCCCTTGCACACCCCTCCCCCGTATCAGCAAAGTACGGTCGATACATGCCGAGTGAGTCAAAATGATTTTCGCATTCGGCCTGTTGGTATGTCCTTGCAGCTTGCAAGCTGCCATCCGGCTGATGCCATCCAAGACTGGGGGAGGTGTAAGTGAATGTGACCCGCAACTACTCATAGGGTATGATGAAGAATGCAGACAAACCAGATTGAATACACGTGAAAGTACAGCTCTATACCAAGTGTTAGTCTCAAGGTGCCATCAAGTAAAGGTGGTCTAAGCAGCTGTGTCGATGAAACGTAAAGCTTCACGTAATGATGGGTACTGGCCAAACAAAAAGGGCCGGGGAACCGTAATAGGAAAGCATCGAGTGTTAAAGACGCTCAAGAAATGAAAGTGCGACGAACGGGTGGTCTTTTTAAGGCCTTGAGCTTGGACTTGGGTTGGATTTAGACGTTGGGGAATTTGGACTTCTCGGTAAAAATTACGGGGTCAGCGGCGTCCGCCTCGGGGCACTTCAACTCCCCGAGAGCGCGCACAATTCCACTGGGGCCCCACACCTCCGCAGGACGACATGGCGGACTTGTGCGTGGTGATCACCGCCAAGACGGCCCGCCACTATCGCGCCCCATCTACACCCTCACTTACACGCCTGTCGAGACTGCAGGAGGAGCCTACATGCAAGATTTTTCTTTCTTTGCTCCCAAACTGTTTGCAAGCCCCGTACTGGAACCAGCAAAACACACGCCTCCCACGCCCCTTAACTACGTCAAGAATGAGAAATTTGGCATATTTCCGCAGACGGAAGACCCGGGGCTCTGGATCGAACTTGACAGACCGGATTTTGAGATGGACCCCTTACGTACTATGGGTCGTGGACACACGGGGTGAAGGGCAGTCCGTGAAGGCCATGATAAATCTAGAATCTAGCCTTATTTCACATGGGATGTTTCACAACTTCAGGCATCTCTCAACTACTTGAGCTTCCTCCGCATTCGTCTCATTATTTTATCCCCTTGGACCCCTACTTCTAATTATCTGTTAGTGTTTACTGAGAGGTCCTTCATCGGAGTCTGAGTGAAGACCTGGTTGATGCTGATCGGTGAGCCTCACTACTCGACTTGGAAGAAGGTGAGCTGCTGACGACAGTTGCGCTTTGCAGGATAGCAAGACCCACGCTTGCAGCCGCTTCATCAGCCAGAAAACCCCCTTCCCCTTTTCGAGATTTCGAAGACCAGCCGTCACATCACACATCATGTCGGCACCACCCCTGCCGTTTAACCACGACAACGCGGCGAGGGAGGCCGGAAAGTCTCCCGCCGGCAGTCAGAAGACGTTTGTCAGCGAGCAAGACGCCATTTCCTCGACAACAGCCCCGCCGATGCCCACCAAGAGAACCGAGAAGAGCTCCCTTTACGAAGGCGAGGCGTACACGTCAACTTCGAGTGACGATGGCAACGACACCGAGTTGGAGCGCCGCCAATCCATCGTGCAGGAGCTTGCACGCGAGTACACCCGGCACTCCGCAGTCAATATCGAAGGCAACAACCATGCTCTTTTCGGCAGCGATGACCCGGAATCGCCCCTCAACCCCCACGGCTCCAATTTCAACGCGCGCAAGTGGGCGAAGACTCTTGCCAACGTCACCAACGAGCACGGCTCCGGATATCGGACGGCAGGTTTCTGCTTCCAAGACCTGAACGTCTTCGGTTACGGCAAGGAGACGGACTACCAGAAGGACGTCGGCAACGTGTGGCTCGAACTCCCCAGTATCACCCGGAAGCTCACTTCCAAGACGGGCGGCCAGCGCCGCATCGACATCCTCCGCGACTTCAACGGCGTCGTCGAGGCCGGAGAGATGCTCGTCGTCCTCGGACCCCCTGGATCCGGCTGTTCGACGTTCCTCAAGACCATTGCCGGCGAGACCAACGGTATCTACACCGATGAGCGTGCCTACTTCAACTACCAGGGCCTTTCAGCCAAAGAACTCCACAAGCACCATGCCGGTGATGCTATTTACACCGCCGAGGTCGACGTCCACTTCCCCCAGCTTTCTGTTGGCGACACCCTTACGTTTGCGTCGCGTGCACGCTGCCCTCGCAACCTGCCTCCTGGTATCACGACCAACCAGTACTGTGACCACCTTCGTGACGTCGTCATGGCCATGTACGGCATCAGCCACACGATCAACACCCAGGTGGGCAACGAATACATCCGTGGAGTCTCTGGAGGAGAACGCAAGAGAGTGACGATTGCGGAGGCTACCTTGGCCAACGCCCCTCTGCAGTGCTGGGATAATTCCACGAGAGGTCTCGACTCTGCCAACGCCGTCGAGTTTTGCAAGACGCTTCGCCTTCAGTCGGAACTGTTCGGCCAGACCTGCGCCGTCTCGATTTACCAAGCGCCCCAGAGCGCGTACGATCTCTTCGATAAGGTTCTCGTTCTCTACGAAGGCCGGCAAATCTTCTTCGGACGCACCACCGAGGCCAGGCAGTACTTCATCGACCTCGGTTTTGAGTGCCCGGCTCGTCAGACTACTCCCGACTTCCTCACCTCGATGACTGCGCCCTCCGAGCGTGTCGTGCGACCCGGATTCGAAGGCCGCGTTCCCCGTACCCCCGACGAGTTCGCCACCTGCTGGAAGAATAGTCGCGAGTCCCAGGCTCTGAAGCAGGAGATCGAGCAGTACAAGGTCGACCACCCCCTGGACGGTGCCGACGCCGAAGCCTTCAGGAACCACAAGCAGGCTGTCCAAGCCAAGAACCAACGCCTCAAGTCCCCCTTCATCCTCTCGTATGGACAGCAAGTTAAGCTGTGCCTCTGGCGTGGCTTCAAGCTGTTGAAGGCAAGCCCCGGCTTGACCCTGTTCGCTTTGATCGCCAATTCCTGTACCGCTCTCATCGTATCGTCTCTGTTCTACAACCTTCCGGAGACCACGGGTTCCTTCTACATGCGATCCGCCGTTCTATTCGTCGCCATTCTCGCCAATGCCTTTGCCAGCGCTCTCGAAATCTTGACCCAGTACGCACAGAGACCGATCGTTGAGAAACACACCCGGTATGCCTTCTACCACGCATCGGCCGAATCCTTTTCCTCCGTTCTCGTCGACATGCCTTACAAGATCCTCAACACCATCTGCTACGACTTGATCATCTACTTCATGACGAATCTGAACCGCGAGCCCGGAAACTTCTTCTTTTTCCTGATCACCACCTTCCTCATGGTGCTTTCCATGTCTGGTCTCTTCCGATCGATGTAAGTTTCAATCCAACCTTGCCGGAATGAAGATCAGAAGCTAATGAAGTACAGTGCCTCGTTGTCTCGCTCATTGTCACAGGCAATGGTTCCTGCGTCGATCCTCATTCTCGCGCTCGTCATCTTCACTGGATTCGTTATCCCCGTCGACTACATGCTTGGCTGGTGCAGATGGATTAACTACCTCGACCCTGTGGCCTACGGTTTCGAATCGGTTGGTGTTTCCAGAACTTTTCGTAGCACAGCAACTAACATTACACCTACAGCTCATGATCAACGAGTTTCACGGCCGCGAATTCGAGTGCAGCGCATTCATCCCGAGCCCTGCCGTTCCAGGATACCAGGACGTCACACTCGACAACCGTGCTTGTTCGACAGTCGGCGCCGTTCCCGGCCGTTCCACTGTCAACGGAGACGCGTACATCAACTTGCAGTACAAGTACTTCAACTCGCACAAGTGGCGCAACATCGGCATTCTCATCGCCTTCGCCATTGCCCTCCACATGGTCTACTTCATCGCTACCGAGTACGTCTCCGCCAAGAAGTCCAAGGGCGAGGTCCTCGTCTTCCGCCGCGGTGTCGCTGCTCCTTCCAAGTCCAAGGATGACGTTGAAGCTTCCATGTCTGGCCCTTCCGCCATTGTTGAGAAGGGTGGTAACTCTTCCGGCAACCAGGGCGTCATCCAGGCTTCCACCAGCGTCTTCCACTGGGGTAACGTATGCTACGACATCAAGATTAAGGGCGAACCCCGACGAATTCTGGATCATGTCGACGGCTGGGTGAAGCCAGGCACTCTCACGGCCTTGATGGGTGTTTCCGGCGCCGGAAAGACGACTCTGCTCGACTGCCTGGCGGACCGTGTCTCCATGGGTGTGATTACGGGAGAGATGCTCGTCGACGGAAAGATTCGCGATCAGTCTTTTCAGCGGAAAACCGGTTACGTTCAACAGCAAGACCTCCACCTCAGCACCAGTACCGTGCGTGAGGCTCTGGAGTTCAGCGCCCTGTTGCGTCAACCTGCCAGCACGCCCAAGGCCGAAAAGCTGGCTTACGTCGACGAGGTCATCAAGCTTCTGGACATGCACGAATACGCCGACGCCGTTGTGGGCGTGCTTGGAGAGGGCTTGAACGTTGAGCAACGCAAGAGACTGACTATTGGCGTGGAGTTGGCTGCTAAGCCGCCCCTGCTGCTCTTTGTTGACGAACCCACCTCCGGCTTGGATTCCCAAACATCGTGGGCTATTCTGGATCTGCTTGAAAAGCTGTCTAAGGCCGGCCAGTCCATCCTTTGCACCATCCATCAACCGTCTGCTATGCTGTTTCAACGCTTCGACCGCTTGCTTTTCTTGGCCAAGGGAGGTAGAACGGTCTATTTCGGTGACATCGGCGAAAACTCCCACGTTCTCACTTCGTACTTTGAGCGGAACGGTGCCCCCAAGTGCCCTCCTGGCGCCAACCCAGCTGAGTGGATGCTTACGGCTATTGGAGCTGCCCCTGGATCGACAACCGAGACGGATTGGCACGAGACATGGCGTTCGAGTCCCAAGTATCAGGCTGTTCAAGATGAGCTTCAGCGCCTGAAGACCGACGGAGCGTCTCGCCAGAGTTCCGCACACGAGGACGAGGCCGCTTTCCACCGTGAATTTTCCGCTTCTCTCTGGGACCAGCTCTTGATCGTCACCCGTCGCGTGTTCCAGCAGTACTGGCGGACGCCTTCGTACATCTACGCCAAGTTCATCCTCTGCTGCTCCGTCGCGCTCTTCATCGGCCTCGTCTTCCTCAACGCCCCGCTCAGTATCCAAGGCCTCCAGAACCAGATGTTCGCCATCTTCAACATCCTGTCCATCTTCGGCCAGCTGGTGCAGCAGCAGATGCCGCACTTTGTGACGCAGCGCTCCCTCTACGAGGTCCGCGAGCGGCCCTCCAAGACGTACAGCTGGAAGGTCTTCATGCTGTCGCAGATCATCACCGAGATCCCCTGGAACACCCTCATGTCCGTCTTCATGTTCATCTGCGTCTACTACCCCGTCGGCCTGTACCAGAACGGCGACGCGGATATGAAGAGCGAGCGCGCCGGCCTCATGTGGCTGCTCTTCTGGCAGTTCCTCATCTTCACCTGCACCTTCGCCCACGCCTGCATCGCCATCACCGAGACGGCCGAGATGGGCGGCAACCTCGCCAACGTGCTGTTCATGATGTGCCTCTTCTTCTGCGGCGTCCTCGCCAGCCCCGACGCCATGCCCGGATTCTGGATCTTCATGTACCGGCTGTCGCCCTTCACGTACCTGCTGTCGTCCATCCTGTCCACCGGCCTGGCGAACTCGGACGTGGTGTGCTCCGCCAACGAGTACATCCACTTCAACCCGCCCGACAACCAGACCTGCGAGGTCTTCATGGAGGGCTTCATCGAAGCCGCCGGCGGGTACCTCGAGAACCCCCTGGCCACGACCGACTGCAGCTTCTGCCCCATCGCCGACACCAACGTCTTCCTCACGTCCATCAGCGCCAACTTCGACAACAGGTGGCGCGACTTCGGCATTGGGATGGTGTACATCGTCTTCAACATCGTCGCCTCTCTGGGCCTGTACTGGCTCGTCCGCATGCCCAAGGGCAAGAAGATGAAGAAGGAGTGAGCCAGGCCGTAGTCGACCACGATGGACTCATTTCCATCCCACACTCTGCCGACTTTTGTCGTCGGAGACATCCAATTCCTTTCAATAATCACTTCCTCTTTTCGCACAATATTATTGCATACGCATGATGGGCATCATAGATATTTTCCTGAGTTTGGGATTGGGGTCCGATTACATGGCTAGAACTGTCGCAAGATCTTTATGTTAGCAAATACAAATCACTTTAGTGAAACTTACGACTCTTGAGCCCAGGTGATTCCGGATGCCACTTTTCAGAAGGCCAGCTAGACGTGAAGCCCAGATTTCAGACCCAGTCCTCCACAAGACTCGAAGCTCGGTCAGCTTGGTCTTCGAGGAGTTGGGCAGAGCCTCCGTCCTCATCAGCTTCTCCTTGACGCCGAGCTCCTCGAAGCCGATGAGCTCGCCGGCGACCTCCTCCCAGCTCGGGAACGACTCGCTCCAGCGGAAAGGGAAGCCGATTTCCTCTCCGGCAACGCCCCGGACCTTGACGAAGGCCTCGTCCGACAACTCGGCGTACGCGGCCGTCTTCCCAGTCACCTTGCCCCAGAGCTTCGCAAAATACGCGAAGCCGAGGTAGTCGGTGACGAGCACGGCGACTTTGCCGTAGGCCCTGGCACCACTGTCGAGGATGCCCTCCACCATCACGCCGGTGATGTGGTTGACGAAAACAGACGGGGTGTAAGTCACGGTGAGTCTGTCACTTGCCCCTGAGGGTGCCATCTGCCAGCCGGTTGCATTTATGGAGGACAGCAGCTGCCTGGAACAACGTAGCTCAAAACAAACATGTACCATAGTCTCACTGTTTGAATTGTAAACCGTAAGGACAAGGTCCTGAACATCTTGAATCTGGTCTCGTTCCTTTCAAGATACTATTACGGTGCCGTTCGTCTGTGACCTGTCTATGGATACCGACCCCTGGACAAGTGCGTCGCACGGACCACTTCCCCCGTGATTCAGGGGCTGGGCGGACCCATCATCCCGTCATTTTTCGCAGGGGATTCAAAGAGCTCTCAGTCATACGACATCAGGGAATTATGGAAGTGAGAAAAATACTAAGCCGGCGTCAAAACCGCTTCTTGGTTGATTGGAAGTGAAGCGAATTGTCGTGTCGAATGAATAGAGAATATAGGACAAAACCCAAACGGTGAAACTCCCAAAACTCCCGAGCCCGAGGTATTTCCCTCCCGTAAAAAAACAAAAACAGACCAGAATCAAAGGTGGCATTTCCTATGACCCCTGTGCCGAGCGCCAAACCCAAATCTGATCGAAGGACCTGTCAGTCCTGAGAACTTCTTCTTTTGTTCTAAATAATACATCGAAGTCGAATTGAAGAGGTGCGAGTCGTGGGGTTACGCGCGGAAGCACATGACGATGCAGTCGAGGCAACTCGAGCAGCATTGGGCCTGTGTTGACATGGAAAGTCAGCGACGAGGTCGAGTGGTTAAGGTTCTCGTCCACATGAGGAGACGACTTACACATGACCAGGCGTTCTTCTCGCCATCGTCCTTCTCATCCTGCCCACGGGCGGCGTCGGCCTCGGGCTGCATGCCTTGCGTCGTAGGCTTGGGCTGCTCTTCCACGACCATTTTGACTGACGATGGGTTGACACGGGATGTGGGAGTGTGTTTGTTTGTGGGTTTTGGATGAAGGACCGACTGATCGTCTAGATTGGTTTGGTCTCAAGCAAAAGAGGTCAATCGCTGGAGAAGACCGGTCTAATAGAGAAAAGAACACAAAAATATTGCAGTGCAGATCTGGACAACGATCATTGATTTGAGATTGCGAGAATCAACCCAGGGGGGGGGAGGCAACGCGGCATTCTCACTTATATCACGTCGCAGAATGCGCGCATCTGCTGCTGCAAGACAGGACCGACAGAAAAAACGAGGCAGTGCAGCACTGCTGCCAAGGATCTCGTCCATCCACGCAATTTTAAAGCCAAACCGCGAACCCAGAGGCCCAGAATACGCGGATCTGCTGGGAATAAGGGGGGGTAATATGCTGGGCCGCTGGCTTTGCGGTGCCTTGAGATTATCTGTTGCGCGTCTTGGCTAGAGGGTTGCATGGAAACTGCGGGCTCTTTCATTTCCGCCCAAACCTGTCGAGGGGACGAACCAGATCGCGGACGGCTTCAGTATAACTGGGTTTCCCGACATTGATCGACGGTGTTTGCGCACCTCGGCGGCGGAACCCCCCCCCTGATCCGCAAAAAGCTTTCCGACCGTTGTGCCCTTGGATTCGTGAAACGGAAACGCTGAAACAACCATCATCCCGGTCCCGTGATTTCTCTGCAGCGTCTTTGGCGAGAGCTCGACAGCGCTTCTTTGATCTGGGCGTCAAATTTCGCGGCATTGTGGCAGTGTGCCAGGCCTGAACAGCTGGAGTTCATGGTCTCTCGTTGCTGCACAGCAATCTGAACCGCAGGCAGCAGCTTAAAGGCCCCGGTCGTGTTGGTCCTGCGGTGGGGGAACAGCACCAATCTGGCCCAGACGGAGCCGTCGGCCAGCGGGATGAGGCGAAGCGCGTTGAAACGATACGATTTCTCGTGTCGAGATACGGAGACTTGGACCGAGGCTCAAAGAACGCCTTGCCATTTCCTTTTCTGCGTATTCCTGATGATTGTGATGGTTTCAAGGTCGACGAGTCAGGACCGATGTTAGTCTGCGGTCGAGGCTCCCTAGCGACATGATTGGTCTCGTCAAGGACTTCGTTGGGTGAGAATGGCGAGTTTTTCGTGATTGAAAGCGCCAACCGGTACCTCAGAACAGGATGTCGTTGCATTCGGGTGATGAAAGTCTTGAAGTTTGTCGATGGCTTCGTCGAAGCTAGTAGAGCTCGAGGGCTGCTGCCACGCGAGGGACCGGGACCGGGACCGAGTCCGTGCGCGAGCTCCCGCAAGAAAATATACGTACCGACGACGTCCACAATTTTCCAAGCAGCTTCCACCGGTCAGTGTGGTCTTTCGCATCGTCAGCCTCGCGAAGAAGACCCGCCCTCGCCAAAACACCCTCCCCCATCATCGACAACCACGAGCGCGACGTCACACACCCCTCTCTTTCGAGCGAAACCTACCGCATCTACCACACACCGCCCACCACACAACCCACGAAACAGAAGACCACAAAGGAAGCAGCAGCAAAGATGGCCGACGTAGAAATGGAAATCGACAACCCGCCGTCCCCCTCGGGCGCCGGCGCCGGCGCCGACGCTGATGCCGCGGCCGCTCCCGCCCCCGCGGGCAACGAGTCCGAGATGCAGACCCACGGCCGCGCCACCGCCGTCCGCTCCATCGAGGGCTGGATCGTCATGGTCACCAACGTCCACGAGGAGGCCGACGAGGAGGCCATCCACGACATGTTTGGCGAGTTCGGCGAGATCAAGAACCTGCACCTCAACCTGGACCGGCGGAGCGGTTACGTCAAGGTACGAGCCGTCTTTCTCTTTACTCCTCTATCATAAAAATAAAATAAAAACCCGCAGGGGAGGCATTGTGCGTTGCTACAGATGTGACTGACGAGATACTCCCCCCACAGGGCTACGCTCTCATCGAGTACGCCACCCTCGCCGAGGCCCGCGCCGCCATCGACTCGGCCCACGAGACCAAGCTCCTCGACCAGACCGTCTACGTCGACTTCGCCTTCGTCCGCCCCCCTCCGGGAGGCAAGGGAGGCAACCGCGGCGGCCCCAGGGCGCAGAACCGCGGCCGCGGACGGAGCCGCAGCCGCAGCCGCAGCCGCAGCGTCGACCGGGACGTCGTCCCCAAGGACGCCGACGACGCTTAGGGAAACTCGGGCGACGGGGCGCGCAGAGAAGCTGCAACGATAAGAAACGAAAAGGCTATAGTAGAATGGGGGAGGGCGAGAGAGATTGGTCCGCTGCGACGACGCGGGCCATCCGAGAGAAACATATAAGAGCGGGCTGACAGACTGGGCGAGGCCCAGAGATGCTGGCCTTGGCCGATGTGCTGCTGCGGGGGATGGATAGCCAAGACAGCACGTCGGCATGTGTGACTTAGTCTGAAAAGGTTGGTCCATCCGAGACTCCCAAGCAAGTTCCGAGGAGTGCTAACTCTTCTCCGCAGAGGCTACACAAAAGTTTGATATCACAGAAACTACCTACGAACGATGCGATTGGAATTACGAATGTGACGACGTCCTGGTAATGGCCGTCATTTCGGAGAATTCTAGACCACGACGGACACATTTACACCGGTCTTTCTACGGCGCCGTTGATCTAATGAACATTGCCATCCTCGCATCAACCCAATGTTCACCCTCAGTTCACTGGGGTCACGACCCAATCATCATCTAGTGACACCGCCGGCATCTTCAGAAGGTCATATCGTCATTAACGCAAGGCCGCAGCCATGCAGGTTTTTGGAAAAAAAAAAAAAGGAAGGGCCTGAACCCCATACTAAGAGGGTCCAGCGATCCAAGAAACTTTTGTGTGTACCCTTCGCTGCAATTTTACTCCTTTGCAATGCCCGTATGATCGTGCTTGAATCCAATGTCTCGTGAAACTGCATGCGGAATGCCGAAGCATTAACCTCCTCGTAAAGAAACTGTTCCCCTCATGCTTTCGTCAGGCATTCCTCCCCTTTACCTCCTCTCGTATCTAGCGCTGCTCTGCGCTTCGTACCTCGCCGGCAAGTCATACCGCCCAGACGGCTGGTACGTTTGAGGTGAGTCGTACCTTCCGGGCGGCTCGTACCTTGCGTTTCTCGGCACATCATACATGGGATCCCGTCCAGCGGGAGGCCCCTGGGGGAGAGATCTGCCCGATACCTGTCTGTCATAGTACTCATCATCGTCCCCTTCTAGCTCCTCCGGCGGTGGCGCGGCATCCTTCTTCTTTTTCTGGCTGAAGAAGCGCTTGAAGCCCGCAGGCGCAGGCTGTTGCAGAGCAGGGCCCTCCTTCGCGTCGTCCCAGAAAAGGCGCGGTACAAGAAGTCGGTACTGGGTCGTGATACCCGTGGGATCCTTCGGGTTGACTTCGACGTTGAGGCAGATGTCCAGGCCGCCCTCGAGGTCGACGGTAAACTTGTCAGCCTGCTTCTGCTGCTTGACCGATATGCCGGTGGGTGTACGGTGGAACGGTTTGGGCGGCGGCATCGCGGTACTACCCTGAAATTCGCTGCTCATGGTGCGAGGGCGTTGGGGAGGGCGGGCGGTAAATTGGGATTCATCGCCGGGCTGGTACTCGTCATGCTGCGGGCCCGCGCGGACCGCAGCGCCTCTCGCTCTGGTGGTAGGACGAGCCGTGAAGTACGAATCGTCGCCAGGCTGATAATCGTCATATGCACCCCCTCCCCGCAGACCCATGCCCCGAGAACGAGGTGCCGGCTCCCGATCGTACTGGTCGTAGCCGTAGTGACCGTCTTCAACTGAACTGTGGTCGTCGTCTTCTTCTCCCCACGAACCATTGATACCTCCATCGTCAGGCTTTGACTTCTTGCTGTTCTTGCGGCTGAAGAAGTTGCGCGTCAACGACAGCGAACGCTTCGGCTTGGCGGGAGCTGCAGGACGGCCACCGTCGGTCGAGTTCCGACGAGAGAGCCTTCGGAATAGGCCTCCAGTCTTGCCGCTGTTGGCGATTGGCGGACGGGAGGAATCCCTGGGGGAGTCTCGCTGTAAATCAGGGCGATAGGCAGTGCCGCGGTTCGAAGAGAAGCGTCTGAGGAGACCGCCACCGCGACTAGGCGGTGGGCTGGGGCTTCCATCGTAGGCCGACAGCGGTGGCGTAGGCGGCGGTGTGGTGCCGGGTGTCCATTCGCGAATCATGCACCAGTTGCGGTGCGGCAGCAGGTGCTTGTTGTTCCTCGACTTGCCGTCGACTCCATGGTTGAACAGGGGAATCATGTTCTCATCCGTGGAGTCATCAAAGTGGTGGATCTTGTTGCGCTTGTTCAGGATATCCGCCATCAGGTCAGGAGGCGGCGTATTGACAATAGCCGAGGAAATGACGTTCGGCATGTAACGGAAATCCTTGTGCTTGGGCATGTTGAGCCTGGGGTTGGCGTAGAACTGGCCAACAGCAGCAAGATGGACATCACCACTGAGAAATGTGACTCTCACGGACTTGTCGGCCGCCAGGTCCTGCATGTCCTGGATGACAATTTCCCGCTCCTTTTTGTGGTTCTTGGCGGTCCAGTGGTCGTTGAGGTCGTCCAAAACTTCGACACCGCCGTCGATGTGGTTGAGCGCGTTGCCAAGCATTCCCAGCTTACCCAGCGCCTTGACGGGATCCATGGCTCTCGAGGTGAGACTAGATCGTTAGTTAGCACGTTCCTACTTGAGCATACGGAATGAACTCACATGTTCTCCAACCAAACCAACCGGGGGTAGGCGATTGGAACGCCAAGCAACACCAGCAGGTGCTGAGTCCTGCCGTTCCTGAGCTCATCGTAGCAACGGTCCATGATGTGCTGCCAAGTTGCCTCGCTAATAACATCACTCTCCGTACGTTCGGTTCTGGCGTCGACCGCCAGGAGAGAAACCTTGGAACCCAGCTCAATGAACAGACTGCGGCTCAGCTCGTTAATGTACGGACCCGGCTGCGTGCCAACCACCCAGCTGGGCTCGGTCGACTCGGTCTCGTCGGGGATGCTCTGGTGCTGGAACAGCATGTAGTACTTGTAGGCCACATTGCCCAGGCCAGAGAAGACGGGCGAGTTCATGTCGTGGTGGGCGTACGAGCCAAAGCCATCAGAAATGTCGTGATCATCCCACATGTTGACCATGGGGATTTGCGAGTTGGCCAGACCAAACAGACCCTGGGAGAACCACATGCAGTATCTCTCCAGGTATGCCGTCTCCAGCTCGTCCTGCATCTTCGCAGTAAACGGCGCGTTGTGCTTGTGCAGGGGGTTCTTGATCATCAACCATTCGCGGAATTGCTTGCTCTGGTCCATCAAACAGTCATTATAGATCTGATCTCCGCCGCCGAGCATGACGTGGAATGGCTGAGACTGGTGGTTGTTGAGGACATCGCGCCACAACGGATCCGGTCCGCTGAAGTCGTCGGGGTTGACGCTCATGCTGAATCCGTTGCAGCTGTAGAACATGATGTTCATCGACTCTCCCGCCGCGGGGACCCAAAAGCCCATGGACGGGCCACGGTTGATCCTGTAAGCAATTCTCTGCTGCTTCTCACGGAGCTCGATCTCGATGTTGAAGCGCCAGAACGTGTAGCCGCGCTCGGCGTGCAGTCTGAACCCACGCACGTCCTTGTACTTGGAGACCTTTTCTCCGTCAATCTTGACGCGCTTCCGGCGGCTCGAGAAAGAGCCAGGGTAGTCCAGAGATCCATCTACCGGAGGGACATCGGGAGGACTCTTCGTCTTCTCGAAGAGACCGTTGTCCGTCTCGTCTCTTGACAGGTCCTTGGCCTCCTCGAGGTGGTCCACCGGGCGGACATAGAGGGTCTCGCCCCTTCTTCCCAACTTCGGCATGCCGGCTATGGGGTCCACGTATTCGGGTGGCAGATCCTGCTCCCCTGAGATGACCTGTGGGGGAGGCGGCAGGAGCTCGAGTGGCTGTGCGAACAGACGCAAAGTCGGTGCAATCTCGTACGAAGAGTCACTATCTTGCGTGACGATCATCACCGAGCCACGCCAGAGCGTCCTCTCTGTGGAAACCGAATCCCTTGTACGGGGAGGGACTTTCTCGTGCTTGAGCCCGCAGTATCTCAACAGCGGGCCGCACTTGAGGTACAGTGGCGGCTTGAATCTCGTGGGAGCTGGTCTTCGTTAGTCACATATCATCCCATGACGGGGCTGCCCGGCTTACCATTAGTCTCGTCGTACTCGCCGTCAAAGGCTTCCGCCTTGCGCGGTCGAGAGGCGCTGCCTCGACGCTTTCCGCTGCCCTCCCACCACGGCGTGCCCTTATCGAGCGAGGAGGGTTGGTCGTCGCTGAGTTCCAGCAGCGAACCAGTCAGGCTACCAACGGTAGCCTTCTTCCACTCATCGAGGTATTTCGGCGCCTTGTAGATGCCTTCGCCAGGTCTGAAGCTATCGCGGCCGTGGTACAGCTTGTTGGAGATGCGGTGGCCACGCTCGTCATATTCGTCTTCAGAATAGTACTCTCTGTCGTACTGTCTGCCGCGGTCCGTCGCTTCTTGGTGGGAAACGTGCCGGGAGTCATCACCACGGCCGCCCGACGTGACGGGCCTGTACCGCGCATCATCCTCGGTCTCATAGTCGCGATGGGCCGAAGGGGCCGTGGCACGACGCTGAACACCTCCCCCGCCCCCTCCAAAATCGATGCCAATTAACTTCGCAGCTTTACTGGGAATCCCGGCTCGTCTGACCTCTTCGTGGGCTGCAGCCTCCTGGGGCAATGCCTGTTCGCGGGTGGCATGCGACGCGGACCGCTTGACGGGACCACCCATGGCCGCCGCAGACTCGTCAAGAGCCGCGTTACGGACGTCAATGTTTTCATACTTCTTCTCAGCATCCTTGCGGATGTTGAACCACGGGTCACCTTTCGGTTGTTTCTTCAGCTTGTTGCTCCCGGTTCTGACGAGCGACCAACTAGGTCTTCGAGAACCCTTTACCGGCGGCGTGGGTTCCGGGCTGACCTCCGGGCTTTGCCCCTTGTCTGCGGCTGCCGTCGGTAGATTCATGTCGTTCTTTGCAGCCCGCTCGCGGAAGCTCAAGTTGCGCTTAGGAATGCCTGAGCTCGACGGAGGTGGTTGCCTAGACTCCTCGCGCAGACTGAAGCTTCTCTGAGGGATGGCGTCCGAGGCGACAGGAGGCTGTCTTGTAGTCGCGGCCCTCCTCGGTACCCCTGGCTGGTAGTGATACGATTCGTAGCGTCCGTCATCTTCAGGCTCATACTGATGGTGTCGCCGCCTATCATCAAGCGACTGGCGCCCGGGCGCATGCCTCCTATCGTCTGTGTGATACTGCGGAGCAGCTCCACGCGGAGCTGCCACGTTCGCCTGCTGCTCAGGTGCGGCGCCTCTCCAATCATCATCGTCGTACGTAACGTCGCTGAAGCGCACTTGTGGAACCGACACGGGCGGCTGCTGGGGAGGTTCTGGAAGCGGCCGCTGGGGTTCCTGTTTGATCTGCGGCGGCGGCGGTTGCACGGGCTGTTGCGGCGCCGGTGCAGGTTGCGACCGCGGCGCGCGATGTGTAGGTTCGGGGGCCTGGAGAAGCTGGGGGTTCTTCGCGGCGGCGGCGGCGGCCTTCTCCCTGGCGCGGCGTTCGGCGGCCTCGACTCGAGCTCTCTTCTCCTCCTTGGTGATGCTGTCGAGCGTCAGCTCAAGTCTTTGGAGAGGAGAGCGGTCGTTGGCGAACTTCCTGCTGGAACCTCCTCCTGACGCCTTTCTCGATTGGCCCTCCGACCTCCTCCTGGACGAACCGTGGGAAGTGCGGGGCGGCCTTGTCTCGTTCGTATCGAGCGTCCGCTGCGAGCGGTCGAGAGGCGGGTATTCCTCATCTTGGTATTGTTGGTGTTGTTGCTGCTGCTGCGGCGGCTGCAACTGTGGCACCGGCGGTGGTTGCTGCTGCTCCATCTCGGGGGCGGCGTCTCTATAATACCCCTCGGGGTTCATATCGTCATCCGGGCTCACCAGCGGGCTGGGATGTCGCGGAGGACGTGAAGGACCTGGGGCTGGGGCTGGGTAGGTGTACGGCAGGCCACCATTGCCGTAAGGATGTCTGAAGCTCACGGGAGGAGCCTTTGGCACATCAGGGGCGGCAGGAGGCGTGGCACCGACGGGGAGATAGTCGCGGTCAGCGAGGGGCTCCTCCTCGTTGCGCTCTCTACGTCGTCGCTGGCGTCTCTCAGCCTGGAGATCTTCCGGGTACTGAGACTCGCCGTAGGGGAAAGTGGGCGGGCGCGGGGCGAGGCCTTGGTCTGCGAAGCTGGAGGCAGTCGGTGAAGCGTAGGGACTGAGAGTCGACTCGGTGACGGCCTCTGTGTTTGTCGTCTGGAGAGAGGTGCGATTGGACTTGGGAGGACGAACAGGAGCATTAGAAGCGGAAGCAGGAGCAGGAGCAGGAGCAGAAGGGTGATTTGAGTCGGAGGCTAAGAGACCCAGCTGATCGGGGGAGGGTTTGCGATCTGGCAGACTAAAGTCCTCCGACTGGCGACGCTGGCGTCTGGCCGCCTTGGGGCCTGACAAGTCACCCCAGTATGGCGCACTCGGCATGGTGACGGAACGAAGCTATAATTGGAGGCTGTAGGACGGTTATCGGTATCGGTATTGGTGTCGACTTGAGCTCTAGGCGCAAGACCGGTGAATCGTCTTGTACCGTCCGTCCGTGAGGAGGAAACCTCTAAGCTACTCGGCAGCTAAAGCAAGTAGTAGATCTCTAGCGGTAGGGACGAAATAAAGAGATGAAAAAAGGCCGGGCGTCAGAGACATATGCAGCTTGCCATAGCAGCCAATGCGATGCAGACACGCGCGCGCAACAGAGGGTCGGCCGGATGCAAGGGCAAGGAAGAGCAGGGTGAGAAGGGCAAGCCGATCGTCGAGGTGCGCTGATGCAGACGAGTGCTTGCAGCAGAAGACGCAGACAAGAGATTGGAGTTGAGGAGGGCAAGTGAGGCAAGTGAGGGTAAGAAAAAAAAACTGGAGGAGCTCTGCTACCTAGGTACGATACGACTCAAGCAACGAAGCTAAGCAACCGGAGACCAAGATGCGGGAAAATGGCGAGGTTGAACGGGTTGTGCTACGGCGTCATTCGGCGGCCCAGTCGGGTTAGCAAGAGCAACGTGGACCAGGGTTAGGGGGGCAGCTTGGGCGGAGATGACCCTGGTCTCACGACGGGGGGCCCCTACAACACACTGGGATACTGGAGTCTTTCTTGCTCCTGCTGCCGAACCAACTGTCATCGACTGGGGGATGGCATCTACGGTCCACAGAGTGAGTGCTCTACGGAGTATCTACCCCTCTACGCCGCAACTTACTACTTAATACTCGGTAGTAGCGCGGGAAGGTGCTTTCCTTTCCAAGTTACGAACAGCCGTGATGGGTACAGGTACATAGGAACTGATACTGGGCCAAGACTAGAAGGCTTCAGGTGGAAAGTGACCAGCAAGTAAAAATAAAAAAAGAGGCGGTCGGAACGGAGCCAATGCCCGACTGACTGCACTGCTGTCGCTTCCCATTGACCAGTGATCACGGCTCTGCTGCTGCAGCTTACCTTACACCTTGCCTTACCGCCCCGTCCATCACATCGAGCCATCTCCTCCGACGGGGTGGCTGGGCCGCGGTCTCTCCCATTTTTGGAGCTTTGGTTGCGACCTTCTTTTCTTATTTGCCGGCTGTCCTTGCTTCGTTGCTTTCTTGGCGTCATATGTCCCGCCGCTGATTGATGTCCGAACGTTGCTGCATGTCAAGACCTGACAAGGCGAGGTACTTTTTTTTTCGATTCACTTCGGACGATGAGGAGGAGGTGAAGGGGAAAGAAAATAGGGTGGCTGACACCAATGCTCGATCGAATCCGACTTTTTCCCTCGATCCTCCTCCATCACAGGATTACAACAGCGTACGTAGGTAGTACCTAATGACACGCAGACGCAAACACAGACTCAACGCAAGCGAGGTGAGGCAAGGTAGCTCGAAGCTAGGAACCAGGCAGACACGGCAGTCGTTTGCAAGTCCATCGACAAGGTAGGCAGGTAGCAGCAATGCCTCCTCCTCCCGAGGTGCAAGTAACGGATACTGAAAATTGAGGTGGCTGGCAACGACCTCGAACTCAGCCCCATCCGCCCCAGCCCCAATTGACTCGGCACCGGGACTGAACCAGCGTACCCATTGTCTGACATTGATGAAAGACACACGACGAATAAGAAACACACTAAGAGACAATGTCAAACAAAACCGAAGGGCAAGACACAGATCAACAAGACCAGAGGAGATTTAGACTAGTAAGAAGGCAGGCATTGCAAAGATCCAGACTCTCACACCAAGCTCCCGAGGCAAGTCAAGTACTTGGAGTTGGAGTTGGAGCTAGGCCTGCAGCTGTCTCGTTCGGCGCGGGAGCGCCCGTCCCCATCAAAAAGTTCAGACCGGGTCTTCGTTCACCACCTCGAGCTTGGACACCCTTGACACAGACACCACATCACACCGTACCACACAACACAACACACATATCATTGCTAAGATCCTCTAGTAGTTATTTAACACCAACTTCTAGTTTGACTGCGTAACTCGGGGTCCCAAAAAGTGCCTGGGATTAGTATCTTCAAGGGCTGTGGAGACTTGTTGCCCGTTACTATCAATTGTTGTTATCTGTTATTCTTGCCCGTTATTCTTGTCTGTCGTCGTCGTCCGTCGTCGTTGTCCGTCGTCGTCAAGTAAGATGTCACTGACTAAAGTATGGACCTTGGGTGTGCTTGATTGGCAGAACTCAAAAACGCCGTTCGCCGTCTAATCAATTGGACAACTAGTTATCAGAATACAACAGAAGAAAGGAGGTATTTCTATGCAAAAAAGAAGAAGAAAAAAAAAACCCCCGTCCCATGCTACCGTTCGCCCTACTTTTGAGTCAGCCTATCCGTCTCCCGCGTTCTGCTTCCATCTCTCGACCGCGACCGCTGACGAGCCTCATCGTGGTAGTCGTCATCCTCGTCCTCGTCCTCATCGTCACCGGCAAACGCATCGTACAGCTCGCGGCCACGGGTGCGCTTTTCGCCGTTCAGACCCTCGGTTTCGTCCTCGTTGAGAGGCTCGAAGTCGTACTCGTCGCGTGCGGGGCTATTGCGGCGCTTCCTGATGTAGAACCAGATACCCAAAGCAGAGCAAAAGACTGCAATAAGGGCAATGGCACCGTAGACCCAGACGCCAGCCTTGCCGAATGAGGGCAGCCATGAAACCCAGTTCGAGGGGCTGGTGGTGCTCGCCGCAGCGTCCTGAGTGCCAGTAACCGCTCCCGTCTCCGCCGGCGTGGCTCCATCGCTGGGCTTGACCTTGGTCGGTCGGTCGGGGTGGTCGGAGGGCGTAGCTGCCGGCTGGTTGTCGGTGGCTTGCGCCGGGTGCTCAATCGACGTGGTCGCAGCAGGGAGGCTCGTGGTGGCGACAAGGGCATGGTCGTTGTCGTCCTCTTCTGTCGGCATGGGAAGCAGCTTCGCCTTGCTGGCATCGATAGACTCTCCCCACAGCTTCAGGTGGAAGTCGACGAAGGTGCCCTTGTGCTCATTCTCTTGGGAGTCCTTGACGATTACAGTCCACTTGCCAATGCCAGATTCGCCCCTATTTCTAGTCAGCAGCCATTCCAATCCCTTGGGTCGCTCAATACTCACCAATGCGCGACACTCATGAACGTCCAGTCAACATATCCGGCCTTGGCCGAGTCCATCTTGCGAGTAACCGACAGGTGGCTGGTGACGCCCTCCGGGCTGATCAGGTCGGCGCTCAAGTCGCCTCTGCGGGTGTGGTTTACATTCATCGTGACAGTGACGTGCTCCACTCTCTCGAGGTTGGCCTCCTTGAGCGCTTCCGCGGTAACGTCGAGGCTGACTGCGACGCCGTCCTTGCCCTGGGGAATTTCCTTGTTGACATGCACCCAAGGAGAGTAGTACCACGCTTGCGGCTTGACGTTCTTCCATGTCTTGGCCGCCTCGACCATGGCGTACGCGTCAATCTTGCCGTAACCAAAAGTGTGGCTGAACTTCTTGCCAATCTTGGTCGGCCGCCAGTCGGCGTCCTTGTCATCCTCGTTGATGGGCACAGCAGTGTCCATGGCGAGCCACTGCATATCTCTCCAAGTCAGGTCGGGACGGGCCTCCAGAACGAGGGCGTACACGCCAGCGCCGAGCGGGGCGGCAGCGGATGTACCTCCATGTCCGTTGTAGCAAGCGTTCGTGCCGACATCGGTAGTGTGCTGCCGAGTTGTTAATATTCACTGATGGATGCTCAATAACAAGATGGAGACATACGATAGCATCCCCACTACCACTGCTGTAGGTGACGACCAGCTGGGCGGAGCATTTCTCCGAGTAGTACGGGTGCTGACCCTTCCTGTCGACGGCACCGACGGTGATACTGTAAATAGAGTTCGTGTAACCATCGAAGTTGCAGTTGTCGTCGTTGGCGGCGCCGTTGCCGCTGGCAAAGACGTAGATGGAACCCTTCCCGCCGCGGCCTTGCTGAATACCCTTCAGCATGGCACGCTTGATCAGGATACCCGGCGCGTCCATGGATCGGCCATCGTCGGGAGGACCCCAGGAGCACGAGTAGATGTCGTTGTGCTGGTAGTCGTAGGTCATAGCAACGGCCTCGTCAGCGTCCGAGATCAGCTTGCTGAGAATACGAATTCCCGCAATTTTGGAGTCGTAGGCGACACCGACACCGCACACGTTGTTCCGCGCGGCGGAGACTTCACCGGCGCAACGAGTGCCGTGCTTGTCATCGCTCAGGGTGGGCTTCGGCTCTTCGCGGTGGTCGTTGAAGTCGTAGGAACCGGCGGCGTAGTAGTTGGGCTTCAGGTCGTCGCTGTACATGTCCAGGCCATCGTCGACAATGGCGACGGTCGCGTTCTTGCCCGTAATGCCCTGCGTCCAGACACCCGTGACGTTGATGTCGTGTCCGGGCTGGACGGTGTTGAGCAAGTGCCATTGCTCGTTGAAGATGGGATCGCTAATCTGGAGGGTCTGCATGACTTTGTTCATCTCGGCGACCATCGTGGCGTCTGGCTGCTCTTGACGAGCGACGTTCTCGGGGCCGAGCGGGCGTGGAGGTAGCCTCTTCTCCCAAGGCTTCCGGAGCTGCTGCTTCTGCGTAAGGAGGACGCCATCGAGAGGGTCGGAGCCGCCGAGCCCGCGTTTCTTCAGCCTACGCGCGCGGAGGGCAGGCTTGACGACGTCGTGCGGCTCCTTTCTCGCGGAGAAGATGTGGTGGCCGTCGAGACCACCACCGAGCGCGCCCTCGTGGCGGAGGCCGAGACGGTCCGCGACCTGACCGGGAGTTGTAGAGGAATCCAGCTCGAGGACATAGTAGTCGTTCGTGTCGTAGTTTCGTACGGAAGCACCGCTTGCGAGGCCGAGCAGGCCGAGGAGAAGGGCGGAAGGTTTCATGGTGGGCTACCGAGGACCCTTCGAGGAGAAGGGAAGATGTCAAAGAAGCTGAGAACGAATTGCGTGTCAGCAGCTCCCAACTACCTAAGAAGGGGAAAAGATGATGGAGAAGGGACGTGTAGGTAGCCGTAGCGAACCTCGATTACCTGAGGTAGGTAGAAGGGTCAAAGGGGCGAAGTGGGTGGGGCCAGTGAATGCAGCAGGGTACTGGAGGTACTTGTCGGTTATTAGGTACCTAGGTACTTAGGTAAGAGGCCAGAGTTCAGTTGTCCACTAGGAAACAGTGGAGAAGGGTGTCGTTTCATCGCCCGCGATATCCTATTCACCACCCTCTCCTCTAGTATTCAACGACCCTTCTAGTCACAATTACAGAGGATTAATACTATTCAGGGCTCCTTATTAGGCTTATTCTCATTATTATTAATGCCACTGTTGATGTTGTCACCCGTCGTTATCGTCGTCCTTATTGTCCGTCCCCATCGTCCCTATCGTCCGTCCCTATCATCCGTCCCTATCATCCGTCACTATCGTCCGCCATCATCGTCCACCGTCGACCGTTGTGTAGTAAAGGTAGGGAGGCCGACGATTAGAGGGCAAAGCCACATAGTGGTGTCGAATACCAGAAAAGGGTGTGATGAATAAGATCTCCCTGATTAGTAGGAGCATGGGAATGGAGGATCCGAGCACAGGATCCAGAACACAAGACGACGACGGCCAGATGATGTTTCGTGGCCTTCTCGAAAACGGCAGGACGTAATAAAGCGCGGACGCAACCGTGTGTCGACCTGCCTACGTGCAATGCACTATTAATTGATTAAGCAGTGTATTGTGGTACCTCATGGTGCTAGCGACGTTGCCCCTGGTGGGCCGCAGGCAGAGGCAGCAATCCACGCGCTCCCACGCTTCGCCTCGTGTGGTGGCTGTCCACAGCATCAGGGTGCACGCCGCATATTTGGCCAATGAGAGCGCCCCTTGATCCTGCGCCAGTGTTGAAACGGCAGTGTGGGCGGTGGGCTCTGCTGCGTAGGGATCGAGACGGTTCTCGTTCGTACTGTTTCGGTGTTGTTTTTTATGTAAAAAACGTTGTTTTTGAAGCAAAATACGTAGCAGGGGTATGATTGTGGATCTGACTTACCTAGTCCCTAATAAGTAATACTTTACTGTGTAGCTAAGCTTAAGGTGGCTAGGGTGGCTAGTATATACCCGATTAGGCCTAGTGGTTTTGTTCTTGTTTTTGTTGTTTTTGGGTAAAAAAACAAGAACGTCGTTTTTTTAATAAAATACGTATTTACTCGATCCCTACTGCTGCGACCTGAATCGCCGCCGCGGTTCCCGTTCTGTAGCGGTTCGTCGCCAGCCTAATCCCTGGTAGGTACCTGCCTACCTATTTAAATTTTACTCCCTCCACCTGCCTGTACGGACACTATTGCGCCTCGCTGAAATCCTCAGGACCCCAAGGTCCCCCAAAAGACCCCAAGGAATGAATACGTGCCCGGATTCGTCATGTAGGTACCTAGCTTTCCGCATGCCTAACAATTTTGCAGTTTTCTATGCCTTGCCCATGTCTCTCTCATGCGTCTCCGCGTCGTCCCAATTCCCACATTCCGCATCTCCCCCAGCCCAGGAACGTGAATCTGAACGTGAACGTCAAGTAAATAGCAACGAACTAGTGAATCGCCCATAACAGTGCGAACAACAGCCACCTGCCCTCTTCCTTACTCACCTGAAGCATGCGCGATCGGAACGGACACCCAGACGATGGGGACGAAGCCAGGAACGCGGTAACAGATCTCGTCTTGGCCTGGGGGGCAAGAAAAAGCCTCGAAGGTCCAAACGTCGAATCGCGTCCAGCCCATCTCCCTCTCTCTCTCTCTCTCTCTCGCCCTTGGCCTTGGCGCTTGACACAATCAGTTGTTTCGGACTGGGCTCCCGTTCTTCAAACGCGACCACCACCCACACCCCCCTCCTCCCTCTCTTACATAGCATTAGCCCTTTGCGATAAAATAAGCAACATTGGCCGCTCGAACTCTGTTCTTACTTGCCGCCCCCCCGGGCGATGGGGGTTTGTTGGTCTTGTTAGTGTTTGGTGACACGTCTCGTTCGTTCCCCCTCGGAACCTGGAGGCTTGCTTCCAACAGCCGGGCTAGCATCCGGGTTCGTGTTGCCTCCGACGTGACAAAACCGTCTGACGCTTCTCTCGATGGCAAACACTTTCTCTCTCCCTGCTGCCATCGGACAACCTTGAAGCTGCATAAATGGCGGGAGACCCTGAACGTTCTAGGCTTGACTTGATGGACTCGTCGCGAACATCAGTAAGGGAAAAGCATACCCGGAGAACGAGCCCTGCAAGCCTAGATCTGCCCTTGGCAACCTCGCTACCTATCAGACTCCGTCTGGGTTTTCCTCACGTCAAGGAAACGGCTCGCGACGTGTTTGATCATCCGGCAAGGTTATCCGCTGTTCGTACCGAGAAGAAAAAGAAGTAGTAGTATTCATGATCGGCAGAGTTACGATCCCTCTTCATGATTAATGTCCAGCCCTCCGTGCCAGGAGTCAACACTGTAAAAAAAGTCCCTTGAACTCCTCAACGGCCGGCTGTTCTCTCCCTGTCACCCGCGGCGCTCTGTCTCTCTGTCCGAACTGCTGAACTGCAAAAGCATTGTCCTTGTGCCATCCGAAGCCATCTCCCTGCATATACCAACACGAACAACAACAGCAACAACAATCCCAGTTGTGGGGACTGTCTTTTCCCTTGATCTTTTTATCAAGATGAGCCACACGGTACACCTCTCTCGTGGCTCTGGAGTAGGCCCGCGAACCTCCAACCAACATCACCGCTAGTCCAGCAATCGCCGGCCTGGCGGCTCAACGCCAGTGCTGCGGGTGCCAGAGACTCCTTCCTTCTCCATCGCCTTGACGTATCCCTCCCAGATCTCAATGACCTCGCCGTAAAAGGCGATGTGGGAGTCCGCAAGACCACCAAGCTGCTGCTTGAACTCAGCCCGCTTGATTCGCTCAAAGTCGGAAACCTCCTTGACCACCTCGTCGTCGAACATTTCGCTCGTCTTCTTGGCCCTTTCCGCCTCGGTCGTAAGTTTGTCGATGTTCATCTCGAGCTTTCTCTGTCGGTCGCGACGAGACTGCTCGTGGTCGACTCCACGCACGTCCTCCAGCTTGCGCATCAGTCTGCCGCTAGCTCCTGACAGGCCACCAGCGCCATGGCCGGATTGGAGCATGTCTCGATCGGCCGTGTTCTTGTTAAGATACTCCGTGAGCTGCTCGTAGTCCACCTGCTTCTGCTCCCTTGCCTTCAAAAGACTCTTCAGCGCCGTGCTATAGGCTTGCATGTCTCTGAGACTGCCTAGATAGTCCTGGTCGGTGACGTCCTTGAGCTTGCGCAAGCCCGCCGCCGTGTCCTCGACCGAGTTGGCGAAATGTCTGACCTCATTCTCGACCCCAGGCTCGAGGGTAATCAGCTTCTGGAACTGCTCTGCCAAATCCTTGAAGTCAAGCTCGATGTCCGTCTCCCTCCGAGCCACTCTTGCGACGACCTTCTCAATATGGGCGAGATCCTCGTCGAGTCTGTCGCTTCTCTCGCGAACCTCGACAAAACGCTTGTCGTGCTTGTTAGCCTTCGTAAAGGCGTTGAGAAAGCTGTCCGTAAGGTTGTCGAAGACGCCGCTGGTGCCAGCGTCGCTGCTCTGGGAACCTCGGGTACTTCGGCTGCGCATCGTGGCGTTCCAATCGGGGCTTTCGAGAAAGATGTGAAGAATATCGGCGCGGCGAAGAACGGGGTGGAGGGAGAGCCGGGACAGGAAGCGCTGGAGCGAATGCGCCCGGCGATTGGTGAAGTCCGGGCCGAAGCGATTGCCACTGACATATTCCATGCGCTGCTTGTCGGGAAGAGGAGGAACGGCGGCGGTAGGATAATCTCTGCTCAGTGCCTTATACAAGAAGACGAAATCCGTAAACCGTCGTCGGACCGCTACCTGTGATCTCTGGAAAGTGGCAAAGGTTGTCTTCGGAGGCGCAAGTCAGCAAGGAGCCCTCCAGCAGGAGCGACTCTAGCGAGAGAGCCAGTCAACAACAAACAAGACTTACGTTGGTAGTGATTAGGTACGACACAAAAGTGTCTTTGGAGCCATCGTTCTCTTTGAGAGGCTCGGAGACGGTGCATTCCAGCACTTCCCGGTCATCGGCACCAGGGCCCGGTGCATCGCTGTCAAAGGCAGAGTGCCCGTTGCGGTCGCTATCGTCGGGGTTTGTAGCTGTCACTGAACTGGAGCTCTCAGCAGCGGCTGTCTGCTCCGTGTGCCAGGACACATTGGAGAAGTCGTCGTGGTGCTGGTCAATTACCGCCATGGCGTCCAGCTGGGCGGACGTGGGGTTACGTCGTCGTTGGGTACTGCGGCTGCTGGTGTTAGCCAAGGGACTGGGGCACCTGTATTGCGCAACGAGGTTATCGAATGACTAACGAAGTATGACTGCAGATACCACTTTGGAATCGAGGTCTAAGAAGTTTGAGCTTCGATTGTCGATTGTCGCAGTGGGGGAAGATGGCGGAAGGATCGTCTTGTTTGCCGGACAATGGCAGGAAGTGTCGGCGGCAATGGTGGGGGAAGAATGGGCAGGAGCTGTCTGTGTTGCCGAACCATGGAGGTCAGAGGTGACGCTCCAAGCTTACCTTACCTGCTGGTGCCAGTGCCATAGCAGTACCTTAGGTAGGTACCCAGGTAGCTGGCCTGGTGCGATTGGGCTGCGCGATAGTGTGGGGACGGCCAGCTACCCACAGAGTCGCTGTAAACTCCGCCAGCAATGAAGTAGCGCGCTAGCAGCAAGGCAACACTGTCAGACCTCCAGTTCCGGGAGGCTATGACGAAGCCGCAGCAAATGCCAGGCCAGGACATTGGACTCTGGAGCCACTTTTCGGCCTGCCAGGCCGCAGCACGGTGTTGTTGGCCAAACCACCACAGAAAGCTCTGACCATTTGCTGAATCCGTGGCCAAATACAAGCCGTGATATCTGGCATCTGAGCCCTTCAATCCAGCATGACTGTCAACCAAGAAAGAAAAGGTCAAAACCTGGTGATAGTGCGCGTATTCGAAGGTATTTGTACAATAGTTGAATGAATCTATTTGATTTCCTGAGATGAATCTTGTTCTATTGACCTGCTGTTCCCAAGGGCGTCATTCGCCCTTCTCTCTTTTAGTACAATGTTACACGCTTACCCAGCCTTATGCCATACACGTCTAACAAAGGAAAGGAAAATGTGCTTGTTTACAGCCGTGGAGCGACCTATTTGTCGCTCTTCTCCGCCTTCTCCTCGGCCTTGGCCTGCGGGTCTCTCACTGCCAGCATCTCCTGCTCTGCCTCCTTTGCCTCTTGAGCCTGACTTGAGCTGGCCTTCTGGGCCTCGGCAGATTGCTCCTCCTTCTCGTCAATGTCTTCGACGTCGCGGGGAGTGGCAAAACCAGTGCTGGCATTCTCCTCGTTCTGGCTGTTCTCCTCGTCAATGAGCTCCTGCTGCTCCTTGAGAACCTCGAGGCGCTGCTTGTTCGTGGCGGCGCCCTCGGCGTTGTGAACCTCAAGAGAGATCTCGTGGAAGAGCTCATCGGGGATAGAGGAGAGAACGCCGACCAGGGCCTCGACCTGGCTGTGTGCGGGCACCTGGCCGTACATGTAGGCGTTGCTCAGGACCAGCAGGGTGGAAGGAACACCGTCCTTGAGTCTGAGGTCCAACCATTGCTGGAGGTACTCGCGCATCCTGGCGGGGGAGACGCTGTGTGTGCGGATGCCACGGCTGGCACACGCCATCTGCAGCTCGGACGAGCTCAGGCTTTCAACACCCTCGTAGCTGATCTGCCTGTCGTCTCTCTTGATCTGGCGCATGCGATGCCTGACCTGGTACCGGAGCATGTTGTCGGTACCAAACGTGTTCAGGTTCATGTATCTGCACATCGAGACCAGCTGGGGTCTAGAGAGGTTGTCGAGGGTGAGGTCGTCCTTGAAGATCTTGCAAACTCTGATGACGTCCTCGTGAGTCGGCGACTCACCGGACGACCGGAGCTTCCGGAAGAAGGTGGTGAATGCCTCGCTCTGGGTGGTTGCGGGGGTCAATGGCAGGCCAGTTTCCTTAAGACTGGAGCGTAGGAAATCGCTGACCTCCCTGCGGGTCGCTCTGAGAGTGTTTGCCTTGGCGTCCTTGGACGTCTGGCCCTCGTACGTGCTGGGGAGCAGGTTGGGGAACAGCCGCAGGGCAACGGGCAGGAGCAGCTCGGCAAAGGGAACAATGATGAAGACGGAGAACGGCACGAGCCGGCCGAGATCCTGGACAGTGCGACGCAGCTGTCGGTTCTCTCTCCGGCTGAGTTCGTATCCGGCAGCCATCTTGAGCGCAAGTCTAGTGCTGATCTTAACTTCGGCAGCCAGGAGCTTCGTTCCGTCCCAGTAGTGGTGAACCTCTTTCTTAACTTTCTCCCACACGGTCAGTTTCTTCTCCTCCTTTGCGTCTCCCTTGACAGCGGAGTTCTTAGCAACGGCAAGATCGGTCAACGAGGCATCGGAGTCGGCCTTGTCGGCGGCCAGCTTCTCGGAGGCGGTCTTGGAGTCGGCCTCGGTGGCCTTGTTTGAGTCCTTCGCGGCCTTTGAGTCGGTCTTGGAATCGCCTTTGGCGGCCGACGCATTCTCCTTCGGCAGAGGCTTCTTAGCCTCCTCCACGTTGAAGCCGGGCGGCGGACCGGCCGGGCCTTGGTTATGATGGTCGGTACCCAGGTGGCGAACGGGGACGAGGAGGGCGATGGCATTTGTTCGTCGAGGAAGGTGTCTTGCGTTTCGGCCGAGCACAGCTGGCGAAACACCGAGACTGGCCAGCGTGCGCGCTGCACACTGTCAGTAAGGAGATTCAGAGTCGCCCAGGCACAGAACACGGCAGAACTTCTCTGATCGGTGATACTGCAGAGGGGTGGATACAGGAGGCAGACGTACCGTTGCCCATAAATGGGTTCGCAATCACCGCCCGGCGAGCGACGTTGGCTGAGGCGCTCATTCTGCAGCGATTTGGATGGCAAAAGCGCAAAAGGGCGAGGACGTCGACGGCGGATAAAGTGGGCGGGAATAGGTAATGCACAGACTACCGTTAAGCAGCGAGCATGGGCGATGGATTTTGAGCGTGAAGTATTCTACAGACCCAAGAACAAGTGATGAAGAAGAAGACGTGGGGGAAGATGTAATGCGATGCGAAACAACTCAAGAATTCTGGAATGGAGGGCAACCGATTGCATCAAATGGGGTGCTACCACGACTTGTCCCTGGCTTCCGAAACCACCCATTCCCGGGAGTGCAGGGACCAGCGGCTGCACGTGCAAGATCACGGGGTTCGCCTCTCGCCGGTGCCAGTCGCCGGTCGGTTGCAGGCAAAGGCAAGCAGAACCCATCACCTCGACCGGCATGCATCTTCGACTAAGGCGTGATCGCACAAGAAGTCCCTGCTGAGCTCCGGACCAGCCCAGATACCTGCATCGTCGGAGTTGTGGCCGAGCCGCTATCTCGCCCGCGTGTTACCTCGCCACATGGGTAGCAAAGAAAGCACGACGGCTGCAGTCTGGTCTCCTGTAGATCGGTGGGTCGTCTTGGCTCGAGCTGGTAGCTCGGTACCTCCTGCTCCGTATGTATTCGTGCCGTATCCGGCGACCGGCTCGAGTGGGGGCTACCTCGCACCGAGATGGCTTCGCCGAGGCGCTGGAAACGTGGTGGACAGCCAATGTGAACTCACTCAGATGGAGGAAGCCCAGGCGCCGGACGGTTGGCGGTGGCCGAGGCGCCAGCGCGCGAGCTGCTCCACGGCACTGCGCTGGCAGCGTACAGCTCCACCAGGCCTGGTCCGCGCCAGGACAGGGCCGCTGCCGGCGCATCAGGATCGACGTGGGCGGTGCGGCCTGGCCTTCAGAACTGGCGGCTGAGCAGTGGAGAACAGATCGGCGGTATCGGCCAGTTTGCCTTCGCTACCAGCTCCAGCCCGGCACCGAGATCGCCTGTCCTTCAGGATTTGAGGTACCAGCCGAGGCGGCGAGGCTTCGAGGCTTCGAGGCTTCGAGGCTTCGAGGCTTCGAGGCTTCGAGGCTTCGAGGCTTGGGTGCTGTCAGGTACGCAGCGGAAGGGCCGTAGGTCAAAGAGACTGGGAGACCCGGCGCTTGAGGCAGCGTGGGACGCCAGGGAATACAACCGCCTATTTGTCTCAGAGAAATGGAGGCAGCATAGAGAGCCCAAGGCCAGAGACACCGGTACCGCGGTCGACCGTTCGAGCGTCAGGCCAGCGGAAGGCTGACTGGTTCGTTCGCTACGTTTTTAGATTTCGCAGTCAGTCATTCTAGGGCACCAATCTCTTCCGAATCGTTTTTATTAATTTTGGGGCCGGTGGCT
Organism: Colletotrichum brevisporum; assembly: GCA_030770045.1. Classification (NCBI taxonomy): domain Eukaryota; kingdom Fungi; phylum Ascomycota; class Sordariomycetes; order Glomerellales; family Glomerellaceae; genus Colletotrichum; species Colletotrichum brevisporum. The sequence continues at coordinate 2,567,436 of JAUGSI010000002.1, forward strand.
ATTATTTGACTTGCTTGTGTGGAAAATAGTTCGCAATCAGAATGGTACCATTTACCAACAGGTAGTATGTGCTGACATTGACGACTCTTGAGTTCGGTGCTTTGCGGCCGACGCCTCAAATGTGTTCTGAATTTTTCACTCACGACACTTTTTTGTAACCATCCGTTGTGGCATTGAGATGCGAAGTCGGCCGGTCTGGGGTCCTCGATCAATTTCAGCACCGTTGCCACGTCATTGGCGACCATACCGGCGGGTACTCTGGCTGTAGACTGCGCCTGTCTTTAACACCGCCTGTGCTGTGCTGAAGGTAGATAGTACCTACCCCGGACTTTAGAGGCTCGGTCCGACAGGCAGTTCCAATGGATCAACATCCTCGCCTTCCTTCAGGGTCCAATCTGGGCGTGGCCTGCTTGCCTGCTCTCTCTCAGAGGGGAATCTCCGATTCAGTCCCGAGAGACCGTCTGCTTACACACAATGTAGTGTAACACCTATTACAGCACTTAGGCCTGGGTGACTAACGTCGCAGTGAAAGTTCAGTGATCGTTCGGGCTCCAGTTTACCCATGCAACTGCACCCACCGGTTGTCGGCGATTTATGCAACGCCTCGCGGGTACTGTCTCAACTTATTGCGCCGCCTTGGGCCCAGCATCGACCGATTTCCAAGCAATCCCCCCCCGTCCGAGGGTCGCACGCCCATCTCCATCGGACCCCCTGCACCGCTGCTGCACCGCTGCGGTGCGGCGCTGCAATCCCACCGCCGCGGTTCTGCGCTCTGCGTCCGCTCGCTCCTGCTCCACCCTCCCTGCTCGGCATTCCATGCCCGTCCTGCACCACCTCCATCAATGCTGCCCATCCCAGCCCCGCTCGCTCTCTCTTCTCCCTAGATTCGTCCTAATCATCACTGCCACGATTTCCTCGCCAGGACCATGGACTTCTCCTAATCCCCCTCCCGACCACGATCCCGTCAGGGCCTCGCGATTCCGACTCGTTCCTCCCCCTCCCCCGCACGTACCGGGGCGAGAGCCACTGCCGCCAGCCAATTTCGAAGCTCCAAGCCGCCTGCACAACTCGACTCTTGTCTCTTGCCCCCCCTTCAGTGTCTTCCCCCTCTCAACACCTCCGAGCTCCCCAATCGACCGTCCGCGCCGAATTGAAATCGACTCGCGTCTACTATGAGACTCCAAAGGGCCGCCCGCGTTATTCTCGTCGGTGCCCCCGGTGTAGGGAAAGGAACGCAGTCCGAACGGCTTCTGCAACGGTTTCCGCAGCTCCAATCCATCAGTACCGGAGACCTTCTCCGCAACAATGTCAAGCTCCGGACCCCTCTCGGTACGTCGTCACATGTCGTCGCGTCATCACTGCCGCCCGCACCAAGAACCCGCACCTTCTGCACATGCTAACCGGACTCAACAGGCATCAAGGTCGAGAAGACCATGAAATCCGGCGGTTTGGTCGCCGATGACTTGATTATGCGCCTCATCTCCAACGAGATGTACAAGAACGGCTGGCTGCTTAATCGCGGCCGCCCACAGGTCATGACGCTGGCTTCGTCCGCCGCCACCGTCGACTCGTTCTATGAGGACCACCTTGACGATTTCGTGACGGCCTCGGGAGCCCTCGAAAGCCATTCCCCCCCGGAAGCCTCGGAAGACCCCTCGGCTTCTTTTATCCTGGACGGCTTCCCCCGGACGGCGCCCCAGGCCGAGACGTGCGACAAGCTCATCCCCATCAACCTCGTCGTGGCACTCAAGACCCCGTTCCACGTCATCATGGAGCGCATTTCTGGCCGCTGGGTCCACGCGCCTTCTGGTCGCGTGTACAACACCACCTTCAACGCTCCCATGGTTCCCGGAAAGGACGACGTTACCGGCGAGCCCCTCACCCAGCGCCCAGACGACACCGAGGCCGTCTACAAGGAGCGCTTCCGCAAGTTCCAGGAGACCAGCGAGCCTCTCCTCGAGCACTATGCGAAGAAGGGTGTCCTCTTGGAGGTCGAGGGCATGAGCAGCGATGAGATCAGCCCGCTCCTTTTTGATGAGTTTGAGCGGCGCTTTGTCCATTGATTTCAGTCTTCTTCATCTTTTGTTATGTCTAGAGGAGTTACAACGTGGTCCAAGATACCTCGGGTTAGCCATCAAAGTCCCCATGGCTAAAATCGGGCAGGACGGGCGGGATGGACATCGCGCCCGCGGCGGTCACAGCGCGCATCTGGCAGATTTGCGGCTGAACATCTTTTTTCCATTGATATCATACGTACTTTAAGCCAATGTACAAACTTTCTACTTCCTGAAGAATATGAATCTTCCCCTAAATGGCAGGGGCCAGATGTGAGTGACAACGAAGATACGTTAAAGGCGGTGCGCAGTGCACTCCCGAGAGACCTCGGATAACTTCGTCCTGTAACGTGTTCGCGGGGTAGGTCATTTTGACTTAGCCATCGGCCGGCAAGGATTCCTTGCCCGTCATCCAAACAAGCCTAACTTCTGCTACACGACACGTTTGCACACACACAGCCCGAGAGAGCGCAGACCACCATCTTGGTTTCCGAGCCCGCCATTTGGGACTGGTCCGGTTCGTGTGGAGGGTGTCCCGGTGCCGGGTCTCGGGAGGGGATTCCATCCGATCCATGGTCGGGGGGCACCCCGGTCCGGTCCGGCTTCACGCACGTCCCGTCGGCGGAATCAATACCGGTGGCCGGGCAAGGTGACGAGCGCACTCGGGATCGCGGATGGCACGTCCGGGGCTTCACTCGTCTTTCTGCTGTTCAGTGGTGCTGCCTACCGACGGCAGGAACGGCAGCTCCGGATGCTAACGGAGTGAGTATTGAATGGTTGTAAAGCATCTGTAGCTCTCCTCGAGACGTACGCCCTGCGAGCCAAGCACTTGGGGTTCTTGGAGCGAAGTTGTGTACATTCCGGACTCTTTCTGTGTGTGCCAGCTAGGCCGGTGGGCTCTTTCGAATGATCAATCAATCAACCGAGAAATGTCATGAATCATTGGCAAAGCCGTTTATGAGCACGGCCACCAACTTCGGAGGACATCGACGGAGCTGGCGCCATTGGCGAAGGTGATCTGTGCGGTCTGTTGATCTTGCTCGCTGCTGTATACTGTTGAATTCAAGTTACCAAAGGAGATGAGCAAGTCTTGCTTCTGTTTTATTTGCTCGGATCAGATATTGACGTTAAATCTTTCGCTGCCTTCTTGGGTGTGCTTAGCAACTCGAGCGAATCAAATTGGGATTTCGTGTCACTATTGGAATGTGCCAAACCATCAGTCTTCACTCTGGTCAAGTAATTGTTGGTTCTGAGTTTAGACAACAACCTATTCCGGAAAGATGTTTGAGATTTCACTGATCATCAAATAAGACATGCGATATAAACAACAGAAAAATCATCACCACAACCACAAGACGGATAAAGTAACTGTTCTTCAAGAAAAGGATACCATGGCTCTTGCATAGTCGCCCAATGATCTTTCCAATTGTCCTGCAAGAAGGTTTGACTGGCACCATCACCAGCGACGCCGGTTTCGTGAGGGCCCATCATGCGGCGTAGGGACACTAACCCTCACAACGCTACTTCCGCGTGGTAATGTTCGCCGACCTCATCTTCATGCCGGAGGCAAGAATACGGGTTTGCGGTGGACATGGGCGTTGTTGCAAGCGTCTCCAGCGCCCTCGAGACTGTTCCGATGTTGAAGCAGTAGAAAGGACCGGCTATACGCCCAATAACGAGTTAGCAGGTAGTACTCGGTAAGGCAGCGACTCCCGAGTACTTCAGCATGAAGCTTTCTTTCTTTGGGCCCGCGGTATCGCTGCAGCAGGTGGACACTGTCAAGACTGTCCGGTTGTATGTCACGAGCTGGCCTTCGCACGGGGGAACCTTGGAGAGGAAGAAGCTGGTTTACATTGAGAACAGCAGTCTAACAAGCAAGATGTGGAAGAGGCTTATGGGATGACATGATGCAAAAGCTGGGTCTAGAACAGGTGGTCAGCCAACAGCGTCAGACGCCGTCAAGACATTTTGAAGGGTTCATAAAAGGCGATGACCTCGAAGGTGGGAACGCTCACATGCCGGGTCTAATGCAGTAACGCGTGCCATAGGCCCAACATTTGAGATAACTAGCAATCATGCACCAGTTGCAGTGGCACCACTGCACCATAATTACCTAGATGCCTATATCAGTTTCACCCTTCCTGCCCTAAGACGCCGTTACCTTGTGAGCCAGAATAGTGCGTGGATCGATACAAGTTCAGGCCTCTCCTACATGTGAAGCTCTCCCGTACCCACCGCCGCTCTTACGTGCGTCGGGATCAATCACTGGGACCTAAAGACTGATAGTGATCGACTAAGACAGCAGAGCTAGCACACTTCTAACTCGGTCGTCGAGAGTCCCATTGATAACGACTGTTGATGACATCGACATCACGACGTAGCTAACAATCCCGTGCGACTTGGCCAAAGACACTCAACAGCCGGTATTCTACGCGCAATCATGGAGGCTATGATCCAATACGTTGAGGCGATATCAATCTGGACGCATCAAACAGTGCACAACATGTCCCTTATGAGCATCGCAGTGTGCTCCGCTTCCACTACATCACGAGGTGAGGCGCACCTTGGTTAGGTGTGGATGAGTCTCGCTGTCTACAATACCTGCCGAAGGTAACGTCTGGGGTGCTCTAGGGTGTGTGGCTAAGGTTCCGAATGCTCTTTCCAAAATCGTGACCGGCGGCCGCAACTTGATTGGGAAAGAACCGTCGTTGATTTTACCTCGGAGCCAAGGTATGCACGCGAGGTGCAGTTGCCGTCTTTGCCCACGCTCATCACACAGCAGGGCGCCAGCCACGTGATTAGGTAGAGGAGCTCGGGATTCTTTCAGCGAATGCCGCGAGAGAGAATTCTTCGAGAACCACCGACGCACACCGACCTCCGACGAAGCCCTCGTGAAGTGAAGCTGGAATCCGCTCTTCGTGGAGTGTCGGCCCTACCAGTGCTGGCAGCCCACAATGTCCCCGAAATGACAGGCCCTTCGAGTTACATCCCGGGGATCGGATACGCCGCGTTTTCGCCGACAGATATCCCGCGTGACCTCCCGAGGTGGCAGAGTAACTTCGAGGTTTGGAAAAAAAACTCGAGAATGGGTTTGACCAGAGGTTGGTGTTGGATATGGACAGGACATGTCGTCGTGCTATCACTCCCAGGAAACGAGAGAAGGGAGCGAAATGGCTCGTCGGGAATAACTGCTAACATTTCTTTCCTTCAAGAAGAAACCCTCCCCGACATCCGCCTCCCTCGGAGAAGCAAGCAATGGCTAAAACACCTCTGCACCGCTGCAAACCTGCTGCAAAATCCAGGTGCTCAGCGGACCGCGAGTGGAGACGTCCTCATGTCCTCCACATTTCCCCCGAGTGGGAGCCCGGACGAACTCCCCTTTTCACGCAAGGCGGGAGGATGATCGATTGCGACCGACCAGGGGCGTCACTTGCTATCGCTATCGTCATCCCTGCACGACCAGACGAGGTCGGTTCCAAATGCCGAAAAGAGACCAAAAGAGCACCGGCGCGGGTGGGCGGGCGTGGCGCCGCAGGTGAAAGGTGCTAGAGATTGCTTCTTCCCATACGCGTGCCTCTCACAGTCCGCAGTTCACTGAGTCTAGGGCCGCCGCATCTGCATGGCGCATGCATGAAATCTTGTCTTGTCGAAATCGCCCGAAGAGCAGCCGCTCGCTCTCGCTGTGCAGCAGGAAAACAACACACAACACACAACACCTGTAACCCACACATCGTCACCCTTGCGTGTGTACGCCATGCTTTCCGGTCAATTATGGATCTCAACAGTCAACACAACACAGCCTTGGCGCTACCAAGTTCCAATGGCCGTGGCAGTGGCACACCTGGCGAGTCGCTGCGCTTGTCTTTGGAGACGACCTGACCCCCATCCATGACTCTGGTTCCACTACTATATCGGCTACGGCCACATCCAAAAAAACCACTTTTCAGTGTGCGTAACTGCGCATGTACGGACGAGCATCAGAACGCGCTCAAGCGCAAGTAAAGACCGCCCTTGCCCCTGTCCGGGGACCGCCCGAAGCCTTTATCCCAGCTTTAAGCACTTCCAGGGCCAAACGCCAAACTCAGTTGCCCATCCGGATTGGGCATCTTTCTAAAAGCACCAAGGACCTCGCGAAAGCGAAGCACCCGAGGACCTAACCAAGCCCGTCGTCTCTTTCTCTCTTCCCTCTGTCTCCCTCTCCCCAGAGGCATCAGAGTCCGACCAACAACGGGACAAACAGGGGAGAGAGGTCGGGTGAACTGACCGAAATTTGAGAGCGAGGAGCCACCTCACGCCCACCACTCACTGCCCGTCGTCTCCACGTTGCATCCCCTTTGTCATTTCCAGGCCTATCCTCTTCTTTTTCTTACATGACAGTCCCTGGGTAGCTTCCCGCCAGCCCGAATACTGCATTCTATCCATCTCATCGGCATATCGAGGGAAACTTGCTGCGCCGGCCCGTTGTCCTGCTGAATCCTACGCGGGGGTCTGCATGCAGCAGCTGCATCACCAAGTTACCAGACGGACGGGTATCATACGGCAAGAAAAGAGCAAGGAAGCGACTTCAGGAGCACCCAGACGCATTTCACCCCTCCGCTATCCCAATAGCCCGGCCGCGGGCGGGCCTGCTGCGAGTCGCCCGACATGGACGAAGAGAAACACAAATTCATCATCCCGTTTCACGAGAGGCGGAAACCCGGGACCGTCACCATCGACCCGACCTCGCCGACGGACGACGCACCGTCACCACTAGACACCCCGAGGATACACCATCTCGACGACACATATCCCCAGACGGCACATCTGCGCGATGCACGTGATCATTCGCCGTCATATCCAGAGTCGGGGAGCATCAGCGTCGAGCCTTCGGTGCCAAAGGTCGCCGCACGACACGCTCCGCCTCCGTTCGTGGCGGCGCCTGCCCCCGACCCGGAACGGCATGGTGCCGCCCCCGGCTGGATGCAGAGGCTCGACAACGTCGGACAGGTCGAGGGGAGGCCGAGGAAGACCATCTTGGGCCTGACCGTCTTCCGCTTCTGGGCCGCCGTCGCCCTGGGGGTTATCATCGTCGGCGTAGCCATCGCCGTCGGCCTGGCGCTGGGGTTGGCTAACCGGTACGTCTGACCAAGCGAAGCTTCTACTTGGTCTTCTTTTATTATACCACCTCCCTACCTCCCTCCCGATCCCGATCCCGATCCGACCGTACGTACGTTACGCCCCCCTCCCCGTTTCCCGGCCAGCAGCCCTGGCTGACGCGAGACGCGCACCCGCAGCCGCACCGAGTATTCGTCGACCTCATATGAGCCGGGCGACGGAACGGTAACCCAGATCCTCGGCGTCCCGTCGCCGGCCCCGGTCAACCCTTACTGCTACACGGGGATCACCAGGACCAACACCACCGTCACGCCATACGACGCCTCGGGCAGCCCGATCCGCTTCAACAACGACCAGGTCATGTCCTTCGACGTCCAGTGCAACACCTTCTGGCCCCAGCGTCAGGGCGTCAACCCAGGCCTGCGCGACATCATGGTCATGACCGTCCCGGACATGCTCACCTGCATGACGCTGTGCGCCCAGTACAACCAGGGCTACAGCGACGCCGTCGGCGACGACGTCTACGTGGGCGGCGGCATCTGCGTCGGCGTCGCCCTCGTCAAGGGCGCCGGCCAGTTCTGCTACCTCAAGAACGCCACCGGCATCAACGACACGGCCGCGGCCGGCGGCTTCCCCGTCGACTCGGCCGTGCTCGCCGGCGAGTGGGCCTCCATGACGAGCATCGAGCAGACCCTCGCCTTTGGCGGCAACGTCGAATTCGCCGCGAATGCCACGAACACGACGACGGGGTTCGATTGAAGGACGACCCAGACTCGAACCCGGATACAGGATGCCGCGGTTCTGTACTATTTTTTGTGTGTGAATACGGGAGGGGGGCATTATGGGTAGAGAGGAGGAGGGGGGAGCGTTGCAGCGTGTGCTTGCTTGCTTCATTTTGGCGTCTTGGATACCTCTTTTGATTTTTTGACGCAGCGCGGCGAATGTACATAAACGGCCAGCGTTGTCACGGGAAGAGAATCATGTGTGTGAGGGTCGCACATGTCGCATTTTAGACTAGGATTGTTCGGAGAGATCCCAAAGGGTACGGGATCTCATGTCTGGCCGGTTGCTTGTAATCGGACGCCCGCCTTGGGCGATGTCGTTTGCTTTTCATTCTGCCTGTTTGGCTCAGTCCGATTTGGTACCACTTAGTTGGTAGAATACCTAGGGTGCCAAATAGGAGAGAGGAGTAGAACAAAACGGCGAACAGGTCACAGCACGTTCACCTGGTCTCCAGAGTGGATTTCACGATCGACATGATCGGTGGTGAACATAGGGATATATCTGACTTGAAAAAAACTTGGTTGTATTGAACCGGCCATAAACTTACAACAAACCTGTTCCTCCCGAACCCACAGAGAAAACCCCGTGTCCAAAATCCCGCTGAGAAGAAGCCGAGACCATGCTGGCCCTCTACGCTGCAGATCGTCAAGCAACTTGTCGCTGATCAGACGCCTCTGGCATGCTGCATTCTCTTGTTTATATCCCATCGTAGCTAATCATGTTGTCGCAAACCCGAGGCGGCTGTCAAGGTCATCCTCTCCACGGCCATTCAAAACTGCCCCTGAACGCGTCCACGGTCGTCATCTAGTTATCGCGCCACTCTTGGCCGTTCTGGATCCCATTAGGCGCGGCACTGTTGTGCCCACTGCTTCCAGAGGCCTGGTTCGTGTCATCGTCATCGTCGTCCAGCACCCGAGCGAGCTCGTCGGGGTCCTGCATCTTAGCATCAGGGTCGAGAACGCCGTCGAGCTCCTCGGCCCGCTGCTGGTTGTCCCTGTCGGTGTCGAGGACACCCTCGTCGGCGCTGACGGAGATACCGCGGGCACCCCACTTGGGCCGGCCGCCACGGCGAGGACCGTCGTCGCCGAGGGCCGGGGCGCTCTCCTCGTCGTCCGAGTGGTTGTCAAGGCGCTTGCCGAAGATGCGGTTGAGAAGCCAGCTGCGGCGCATGTCGTCGGCGTCAACGATGCCGCCGTTGCGGAGCTTGACGCGCTGGCGCGTGTAGTAGACCCAGGCGAAGTCGACGTACAGAGCCGTCTGAATGATGCCGAAGATGATCGAGACCGGATTGGGCTTCTTGTCGTTGATGTCCAGCTCACGGGTGATCCAACCGATAAGGTAGAGAGCGCGGTACGAACCGAGGGTGGCGAGGTAGTATGAGTCGATGACTGTGGGGACGGTGGTCTGGCGCAGGAGGAGCAGCTGCGGCAGGACGCAGACGGACTCGAGAATCTGGGAGAAGTCCCAGAGCCACTGGAGAGAGCAGTTAGCGATCGACTGTTGGGCAGCACCTCATGCTGGATTCGGACGTACCACTCTAAAACTCCAAAAGTTTTCGAGGATGAGCATGGCGAAGGGTGATAGCAGCAGCGAGCCGCCCAAGGCCCCGGCGCCGACCTTCCACGAGATCTCACGCTCGCGAGACCTAGGGTAGACCCACTGCATGATGCCTATGATGTAGAAGGACGACCCTATGTAGAATATCTTGAACAATAAGTTCCATGACGATTGCTCGGCGAATATGTCGAGGTATCGCGTGCAGAAGACGGTGGCATATAAGCCCTGCGTAATAAGGGATACACCTGCGGGAAGCAACGTTAGATCAAGAACAATTGTTTCCAGGCCTCGACAAACATACCCTCGGCGCTTCTATTGCGATGTATCGCATACATCAGGATGCATTTCGAAAGACCGTGGGAGATATCTCCCAGCAGTCGGAACCACTGCGACCCTCCAGTTAGCGTGCGTGCGGCCTACCGGGGCGGCTGGCTGCCCCTCCACCTCGCGACTACTCACGTTCCACGCAGTCATGATGCTGAATGGGAAGTCGAGCTTCCACTAGTCTCTCGGGTTTGCCGAATGGCTGCGAAGGGATTCGGGTGTGCTGCGGCTGCGACGCACAAACAAACAGGAACGGACGGGGGGAAAGGCGCCGGCTCCGTTTCACATCACACGGGGAGCTGCGAGCTGCCCACGGGAAGATGGCGTCGATGAGACGAATACTCGGAAGACGATGTAGCTGGGTTGGAGCTCCGTATCGGATGTTTGAAGCTATTGTACTGATATTCGAGCGTGTGGGATGCGGAGATGAAGCTTGCGTCAGTTCTCTGTCGGCGAGAGGAAGACACACAGGCAGGCAGGTAGGTTCCAGGTAGCAAGTTAGTCCCGAGATCCAGATTCAGCCATGCGCCGAGTCGGCCTGCAGGAGCTGCCCAGCTGGCCTTATCAGCTCGAGCCTGAGCCTTATCCGTGCTGGCGTGCTGGGGGAAGGTGACGACAGCCTGGCACCCCCAGCCACGTAGTACCGCATTCCTGAGTGGTGATTGGTTCGATTCGACAGGGTCGCTTATGTAACCCCCGCTGAGGGGGATTCGATAGCGACGTTCTGCGGGCAGGTCCCCTGAAGAAGCGGACTTGAGTGGGCTCCTTCCTGCGTGGATTGCATAGACCATGCCAATTCGAGGAATACGTGCTCAGGCGGGACATGGCAGCGCCGTTATCATTCATTGAGCTATTTGTTTATAGTAGAGGGGCAACCCGTCTGCCTCACCAGGACGATGGCCTTCCTGATAACCTCGCGGTCGGTTTCGAACGTGAGCTTCTCAACGGCCTCCTCGCAGCTGAAGAATCTGGCCTCGAACTGCGCTTCTCCCGCCCCCCCGTCTGTGGCGTCCCCGTCCTCGACAGTGGCGACGTACCACCATATCAGCTTCATACGCGCCCCTCCTTCGATTCTCCGCAGTGTCAACATGAACGGCTCGGTCAGGCCCTGACGCGCGGCTGCTGTGTCCGGGGCGTTTGCATCGTCGTCTGACGCCGGGGCTCGCGTGGTCATGTCGACAGGCAGCAGCTTGCAGCGGAAGCCCGTCTCCTCCAACACCTCGCGCAGGGCGGCCTCTTGTCTCGACTCGCCGCAGTTGCGTCTGCCTTTCGCGAGGTACCATTCGTCGCTGGCCAGGTGGTGAAGCAGGCAGACGTGGACGGGATCTCGGGACAGGTCGAAGACGATGGCGCCGCAGCTCTCGACGAAGGCATCCGAGGCGTACTGGTCGGTGACGAAGTTGGAGGTCGCCATTGCCGCGGGCTTAGTACCTCTGGCGCGAGAGTAATGCGGTAAGGTCGATCTAGAAGGTTGATGGTGTTGTATTGCAGAGTTCCATGTCATCGATGAACCGGCGGTGTTGAAGTGGGCCCACCGCTCGCTTTGTTCCGTACCAGAGCAGCGGCGCGGCCGGGCAGGTGCCATCTACCTACCTCCTCCGTGCCTGCCTTCCCACGAAGAGACCGTCCCGAATCGCCTGCCGCTCTCCCGAGAGGCGCATGCCAATAATGCGCCGGAACGTAACTAACAGAACTCAAGTCACCCGACGCACTAATAGGTGCTGAAAGATGGCTTGAAAGTAAACGTTGAATCCGCATCGTTGATGCTGTGCTCCCGCGAGGCCTGTCTAAGGGCCTGTCACTTTGGCTGCCTGCAGCGTCGTCGGCAAGTTGCTTAGTTCTACCGAGAACTTGGGATGACAGTCATGATCTGCATATCTTCAAAGACGAGGGCATCGCGAGTAAATTGATCAGGTATTATCTTGCCCCGGCCAGCAGCAAGTCAGGGCCCCACATCACATACCATTTACAACTTCTTCGATTGCGGTTTTCCTACTCGGAGACACCAGCTTCTTGAACTTCTCCGGCTTAGACTCTGTTAGACTGGCACAGTGGCCCAGCTGGTGTAACGCCGGCTATAGATGCATCCTGCCGCATTCTTCTCAGATGCACACGAATTGTTGTGTAGCCGCGAAACAACCCTCGGCCTTCTGACCATCGATATTAGCCGTAGTCACGGCAGCATCCGACTCCGGGAGACACAGCCTCCCGTCAACTAGGAACATCAACTGATCTCCAAAATCAGACGATCCGAGGTTCCGCCATACGCAACGCGTGCCGAACACTCGGAGCGAGCAAAACACCGTCCATCGCGTCTATTTCGGAGCGGCGAGCCCCATCGATACTGCACAGCACTGCCGCAAGCAGTTGCCGCAAGCAGAGGAACGTCGTCAGCGTAATAGCACGAGCTGCAATGTAGTTCATCGGGATGTGGGCGCCGGACCTGATAAGGTTGGCCGCGATATTAAATCGTGGTGTGTGCAGCGGGACTCTCGGCAGTGCTAACAGTTTTAGCAGCGCGGGATATGACGCGGCCCAGCCAGGTGGGGGCGCGCCTTACCCACTAAAAGCCGTTGGCTGTGCGCCCGTCGTTGGCCCTTTAGCGCTGTAGTGTCAGCGGTGGGGGGCCGACTTCGAGCGCCTTCGAATCCGGGGCCAAGATTGGTGATCGGAGCAGGCTTTTTGCTCCCCTTTCTTTGGCAATGCCACTGTTCAACAAGGCCTGTAGGGGGGCTTCCCCGGCCTGAGAGCAGCTTGGGCCGAACATCTTACGCAGCCTCGTCGCATTGTTTTTGTTCCGGGCCACGCGGATGCGCTGTCCCCCCCCCCCCCCGTTTCCCGGGGGCGTGCATCGGTTCCATCCTTTGACGGTTGGGGGTCTTGGCTGTACGCGGATGAAGGTGAGATGGGTATAGAAACCTGTTGTACCCGCGCCCACAGAGCTTGTATTTGGATTTTCGCTCACATGGAACTTTTCCAACTGCTTATTGACTTCGAATCTATTCTGCGGTGACTTTGAGCAGTATCCCCAACTGCGTTAGGACCTGAACCTTTCTTCTCGAGCAGGGGCCGCACCTGCCTTCTCACCGTTCGATGACGTTTTGCCCAGCCGTATTTGGGAGGAGGAGATAAACAGACTACCGCTACACCCGACGAAGCTTATTCTGCGCGTCACTGAGCTGAAGGCCTCTCGAGTCTTACACTGCAACATACTGGATTTCAACGGTCGCCGGAACAGTTGAGCCAAGATGCATGTCGGTCGCCTCCTTTTGACGATCGGCGTCGGTCTCACCACCCTCGCTCAAGCCACTCCGACCCCGAAGGACCCAAGCTCCGCGCAGGTCAGCAAGGGACAGCACAAACAGCCCAAATATTTCCAAGAATCTTCGTATGTCGTTCCTCTCCAAGCCACATATGAGGCATTGTTATGTATAAGCGACTAACACCGTCATCAGCTTCTCCCCGCACTACGATGCCCGCTTCGCAACCAAGGCCCTCAACGAGACGGCCCAGCACCACGCGGTCAAGGTCCTCGTGCAGACCTACCTCTCCACCCTCCGCGACCTGGGCGTGCAGACCTGGCTCATGCACGGCAGCCTGCTGGGCTGGTGGTGGAACAAGCAGGCCCTCCCCTGGGACTCGGACGCCGACGTCCAGGTCACCGAGAACGGCATCAGGTTTCTGGCCGCCTATTACAACATGACCACCTGGTTCTACAAGTACCCCGGCGCCCCCGACGGCCGCTTCTTCCAGCTCGAGGTGAACCCCAACTACGCCTACCGCGGCCAGGACGACGCCGACAACGTCGTCGACGCGCGCTGGATCGACATGGAGAACGGCCTGTTCATCGACATCACCGCCGCGAGCTACGTCGACAACCACCCGGAGGGCGAGGGCGTGCTGGCGAGCAAGGACGGCCACGAGTACAGGGACACGTACCTTTACCCGCTGCTCGAGACCACGTTCGAGGGCGTCAAGGCGAAGATTCCCTACAAGTACAAGGACATGCTCCTTTCCGAGTACGGCGAACGTGCGCTGACGAACAAGGATTTCAATGAGTGAGTGCTGCTGAGAATAAGCCAAGTTCGTGATGCTGACATCTTTCCTAGCCACAAGTTCGTCGACAGCGAGATGAAATGGGTCCCGAGTGAAGAACTGTGAGGAATTGCGGGCGGAGCATTGTACGAATATGATCACTCATGTGTAAAGACGGCAGCGGCGTACGGATTACGGATTTGGAATGTCTTCTTTGACGAAAAGCGCAAGACCTTTTCTTATGTACGGAGTTAGGGAATACCCAGGAATTTGATCTGGCAAATAAGCCAGAGACATCAAGTTGCAAAACTGTTGAACGTGCCTATAAGTTGACTATGGTCATAGCAATACTTTTAAAAGGATGATACTATTAACGAGAGTGACTGGTATCGGAATTCATGCAAAAGTCCCAGGAAGATAGAGGTAGTGATTTTACACCAAGATAACATACCTTCATATGATGGATATTTCGTTCTGCTCAAATATTTTTACATTACACAAATACTACATGTTTCCAATCTAAATTGTAGAACACAAGCAAGACGGCGGCGTATCTGTCTCCTCTTCATACTACGTTCGACATACGAATGAGCCCGAAATTACCAACTTGCTTAAATCACAGAAGGTAGAGATTCGTTTGGAAAGTTATCTACAACAGTTCAATCTTCCATCGAACCCAAGTTCACGATCTTGGACGAGTAAAAGGAAAGTAGGCTGGGACTCCAAGCAGCCAATGCAGGGATCATGGGCGGCAGTGCACGGACCACAACGTGCAGGGATGTCCAACGGCCGCAGCGCGTCACGTCCTCACCAAAGGACGCGCCCCTCTTTAGTGATCGCATATCCGTATTATCACAGCAATCTTGACGACCCAACGTTGAAATCGTCTTTAATGACCAGAAGTCTCGCCCAGATCCTCTACCGCGGCACCTCCGCGCAGAAACTCCCTTCATAGTCCGCCGTCATGACCAGTAAGGCTCCGAAGTCGTGCCGCCTCGCCAATACCGTACTAACATTGCACAGCTCGAGCTGAGCGCATGCAGCAGCGCATGCGCGGCGCCGGGTGAGTCTTGCCACACAGCGCAGCGCGAGGTTCATGCGACTGACCTTGAACAGACATGGACAGGTTGAAGACGTGTCATTTCAATTGGATTTCGGAGACGAGCCCACCAGCGAGATCGAGCCCCAGAGCAGCCCCGAGCGACCGCCGCCGCGAACGACGCCCACACCGAACACATCCGCTAAGAGGCGAAAGCTCGACAGCGATTCTGCGCGGAAAGCTTTGCCTCCACCGGGTGGCGCGACTCAGGCCGCACAACTATCGCCGGACAAGTCGGATGCCCAGGAATTGCCAGAAGGCTCGTCAACAGAATCTACCAAGCCTGCGCCAGCAGAGACAACAACGAGCCCGACCGGGCCGCCGGAGGAAGAGGATGGACCGAACTCTGTCGAATCGCTACCACCACCGAGGCCGGCTGCTCTTCCGCCGCCCATCTCGCCGATAGCGGGTAGAGTCGCATTGGAACACGACGAGGTGGAGGAGAGCCCTGCAGATGCGCCGGGCAGCGGACGGCGGCGCCGACGCACCGCCCCGAACAGCAGCGCCCTCGCGTTGAGTGCAAAGCTACAGCAAGCCCTATCTCCCGAGGACAATGCAACCGTTACGGTACCTATATCGTCTCCGCTTGAGCGTAAAGCGCGGAGAACGACGACCAGCACACGTAGATCGATGAGTAGCCGGGGAAGCCGCAGCCCCGGCATAGCTGCTCACGACGAGACCGGTGCGCCGTCTCCGGACGACGCTGGAAAGACCGCCGGTCGAACCTTGTCGCCTGAGCTGTCGTACCACGGCGGCAGCCAGTTGGAGGAATCCGCTGCACAATCCGACGAGCTACAGCCGGAACCCGAGTCGATCGTGGAACCTGGGCCAGGACTGGAGTCCATTGCCGAGGAGGACCAGCCGCAGCAACAGGATCACGACGAAACTTTGGCGGAAGAGGTTTCTGCCAGCGAGGCGGCGCAGAGGTTGGGTCAAAAGCGGCCTCGCAGGAGTCCTAGGAGGTCACCTGCCGAGCCAGATTCGACAGTCGCGGAGGACGAAGAGCAAGAAGAAACCCCCTTGCCAAAAAGACGACGGAAACAAGCACAAGCGAGCCCTGCAATACAGAAACAGGGGAGACCAAAGGCAGCTGCCAAACCCAAGGCAGTTGTCAAGCCCAAGAGCGGTCCGCCAAAGGCAGCTCCCAAACCCAGGAAGAAGAAAGATTCAGATTCTACCGGGGCCAGCGAGACGGTGACCATCCCCGTGCAGAGGTTTACCAACAGACCAAAGATCGCCGAAGGCGAAGAAGACGACGCCGACGTGCTGAACTTGGACATCCCCTTCATCGGGGTCGGAGGGGTCAACACCGTCGACGTGCTGGCGCAGACGTGCGACGAGGTTTTTGACAAGAGCTTGGAAACCCTTAAGGAGGGCATTCGCGACACCCAAGACAAGCCAACGAGAAGAGAATTCCAGCTGAAGCTCCGAGCCTTGGAGGCTTACCAGGCGGAACTGAAGAACCGGCTGCTGCAACATGTGAGTATTGGCCTTTCCCCCGGGGCCGAGGTGCGACTGCTGATACGCTATCCAGACTATTCTCGTCGACACCTTCCACAGCCTGGGCAAGCGAGTAAGCAGCGTTCGGAAAGAGAGGATCGCGCTCCGGGACGAGATCATGCGCATCCGTGCCGAGCGCGATCAAGTAGCCCTCCGGAAAGATGCCGTCAGGATAAAGCACGACAAGGTCAAAGAGGAGGCTCTGGTATGTCAACCCCTAAACAATACTCTATATCTCAGCCCTGCAGCCCGCAGCTAACCGAAGCCCGCCCACCAGAACCAACTGAGCTTATCCTCCCAGATGCACGACATCGAGCTCGCCGTGGAGCGAGGCCGCGCGGCGCCCGAGCTCGCCCCGGCCGAGAAGAGGACGGCGGAGCTGGCCAACCTCGAGATCCTGATATCCAGGATCGCGGACCAGGCCTGCACGCGGGGCGACACGGGCGGGACGCTGAAGCAGATCAAGGACTTCAACGCCTTCTTAGAACGCGCCGCTGTGGCGTTGGAAGGCAGGCAGTAATTACTAGAGGACACCCCGTGTGGGGGAGGGCGGGAGAGGCAATCCGTTCGTGTTCCCACGTCATTGTCTGATGTCTCTGGGGAAATTCGTGTGCGATGATGCTAGGGTGTTGGAGGGGGTGGCTTTTTTTGACGGGCGGCCTTTGCCGGGGATACCCAGGAAGTTCGGCATTCGGCTCCCCAATTGATGACTTATTTTTGATGGCCAGAAATCCTGCTGATGGCCTAACGTATGACTGCGCTAGATGGTGCCAACTCAAATTCCATTCGCTTCCTCAAAAGAGGATGAGTAGTTTGAACACAAATAATTCGCTCTCGCGCTTAAAATTTGGAGGACGCTGGGTTTAGCTGGGCCGACCTCGTTCTGGGCCCTTGGGTGCTTCTTTCAACAAAGTGCGGGAAACGGTCTCTATTTTTGGTAATAGTACTTCTGTAACCCGTCCCGTCGACGTCACTGGCTACGAAGTTTCCTTTTTGGAGCAAAGTAACCTATCACAGACCACCTGTCCCTGTTCCAGCCCATTCCGTCCCTTCGTAAGTGCCATTCCGTTATTTTACGAAGAAAGAATTGAAGAACTTCAAGACCACCCCTTATTAGAGTCGGAGTGGCCGTGTTGTCATTACGTCCGTGTGTTCCCGCTCTCCGCATGTGGCGGTACGTAGGTAGCGTAGGCCGGCAACTTTCCCTCCGTGTGCGCTCCATATACCGCCCGCAAGCTTGCGCGTGTCATGGCCATCCGGAAGTACGGCACTTGGGAAGGAAGCCTTTCGACGGCGGCCCCTGGGGTCCGGTCCATCGAAACCCTCCATCCTCGACAAAGTTCCCACGCACCGCCCGCCGGTCATAAAAGCCTTTACGTAGTAATAGTACACACCCCTCGTGCACTACTAACCCTGTAAACCCCTGACTGGGCTGCGAAGAGACGGGAAAACTGGATTCGGGCAGGACCGCGAGGGGTGGTGATTGGATGTCAAGCCATTTTATGACCTGCTGGTCTACTAGTATACACACATCCGATGAAGGGGGCATGTGTCTGTCGGATTTTGGGGGGGGGGGGGGCGTGGGCTGAAGGCGAGAGGTTAGGGACCCTCGGCCACCGACAGCTTTCCTGCTTCAGCTGGGCATGGGGGTTGAGGTAGCAGTAGTTCGACAGGAGGAGAGTCGGTTGTCGACGTTGGAGGCCCTGGTGGACGAGTACATAAGGCGAGATGCCGTCTGCGTCTACTTCTGCCCCATCTGTTCACATCTTAATCCGTCTACCATCCTCCTCGATACAGTCCATAACCTTCTACCTCGATTCTATCCATCACAAATCTCCACAACCGCCAACATGCCCGCCCCCGAGGTTCCCCAGCAGCAGGCCCCCATGGAGGTCCCCTCCGAGAACGGCATCATCAGCCAGCAGCCCGTGAGTACACCCCTAAAGTCCCATGTTCGTGGTTATGACAACCGCTGACGGGTATGATGCAGACTGCCGAGCCCCAGCCTGAGATGAGCCTTCGTGGTGGTGAAGAGGCCGGCTGCGAGATCTGCTGCGGTCTCTGCGGCTGCGAGGAGTCCTGCTGCTAAACGGGGAAAGACGTGATTTCGAAGAACAAGCTTTTTGGGACAGGGCAAAGGAACGGGGGATGGCGGGTGATGACTGAGACATAGTGTTGCCTCGCTAAATCCCCCCTGGGCGTTTGGCGATTCTCCCGCTTTGGTGGGATGAGTGATTTAGTTCTTTAAGAGCCATGAATACATCGATATACTCGAATATAACAATATCATTCTCCTACTGCACTCATGTCTGCAATGATTGCCAATCTACGGATGTTGTTTGAATTCTGAGGCTCTGAATCTGGTGGTGCGGTGGTCCCTGGAATGCCAAGTGCATGCCAAGAGATCTACCCGCAAAGCTTGGCGTGCAATGGCCTGGGCGGCCACGCCAGAGGGCGGGAGGTGTGCTGCGGACACCGGGAGGCGATGCTGGAGGCGACAGCTGCTGTCAGTGGACGCTACACCTACCACAGCCACCTGTCGTCACTCTCACTCACTCACTCACACAGATACCCACCCGGTCAATTCCTCGTGAAAGCATGCTGAGGGTCTACGCAGCCACCATTCATCATTCCATGTGACGCGGCAGACCTCCATCATCGGATAGACCAGCGGTTAGACCTTCGCTTCCCGCCGTGCCGCGTGTCTGTATTTGCCTCACCCAAGACCAGGACGAGAGTCTGGACCTCGCTTCCGTCCCTCGGCATATAAACCCTCCAAAACCCAGCTTCTATTACCCGGACCAAGTCGTCCGTCGAAACCTGAACTCTATGCAAGGCACAGCACTACGTATCTCATCTGCTGTTTGTGAAGTGCCGTGAAGTTCGAGCCGCCGGAAGCTGAATCCTTGGTTCTGCGAGCCTCAGATGGGATGAAATGGAAAGGGGAAGGGGGTGCTCCCCGGAGTCGCAGCGTGCTAGCCAACGTTGCCCCTGCTGAGGGAATTACGGGGTTCTTTGGGTCTCGCTTGTTTTACTCTGGTCAGTATGAGATAAATGAGATGCGTTTTTGCCTTCCCAGCTGCCGATTGCAGGGCTGAGTCTTATCGGGGTCCTTATCGTCACCGCTGTTGGACAGAGATGCGGGAGTTGCAAATCGATTCTCAATTTCGAGCCTAGGTAGGGAGTAACTTGCGCATCTGATTGATGCATCGACGATGAAGAATGAGAAAATGGAATCGTTTGAAAAGTAGAGTTTTCATTTCGTTATTTTCTCTCTCTTGTTCCGAACCCTCTTTTGGGTCATTTTGTGCATTTGAAGATGGATGCTCTAGAAGTACACGATAGTCTACACTTTTCCAAAGTCACCATCACAGCATCCTACCGGTGCTAATCCATGATGACAACCCCCCTTTGTACAAGTACAACGAGCAACCCCTCCGCCGCATGTCTGGTCAGCACATTTTCAACGCCCAACCACGGACATCCTCCAAGAAGCCCACCTATTTCCCGCCAAACGCCCCCGAGATGCGGTCCATGATGGTCGGGTTGCCCTCCGCCTTGCGCTGCTGCTTCTCCTTCTCCTGCTCCTCCCACAGCTTCCTCACGTCCCTGGCCACGTCCGACTTGGCCTGGAGGTCCGCCCGCAGCGCCGCCTCCTCGGCCGCCCGCTCCTCCTCGGGCAGCTGCTCCAGCTTCTCCTTCCACGACTTCTCGAGGTCCGCCCCGGGCTTGACGGCGGCCGTCTCCGCCGTCGTGGGTATCGAGAGATCGAACTTGGGCGCGGGCAAGCCCTGCGCCTTGGCGGCCTCGATCGCCTGCTCCTGGTCGAGCATGCGGTTGTAGAGCGTGTCAGCGTGCATCTGGATGTCCTCCTCGACGTGCGCGGGGCGGCCGTAGACGGACTGGTAGCCGAGGGCCTTGAGGAACCTCTGCTCGGCGTCGTTAGCCTCTTGACTTCAAGTGATGACTTCCAAGGGGGGGGGGGGGGGGATTCGTACCGTCTGCATCGTATAACACCTCTCAAACTTCTGCACCTGTTTCCTGCACATCTGCATCCGGTCCTCCCACGCGCCGCCCTTCATGCAGCCCACCCACTCCTCCTGCTGGATCGCGCAGTTCTCGAGCGCCGCCCGTCCGATCGTGTGCTTGCGCTGCTTGTACCCGTCGAGCACGTCCATGAGCTTCTCGTGGTCCGTCTTGGTCTCCGCCTCCACCTCCGCGTACGGGCGGTACGTCTTCCACAGGTGCGCGTACCGGCCGTCCTGGAAGAGGCTCTCCTTGGGCACCTTTGGCCTGTCCGGGTTCTCTGCTACCGATTCATTCTGTGCTTGCGCTTGCGCTTTCGCGTGTGCTTGTGCTGCTGCTGCCGCCGCTGCCGTCGCCGCGTGCTCGGCTTCTTGCTGCTGCTGTTGGATCTTGACCGGGGATTCGCGCTCGAGGAACTCGCGGAGCTTGGGGTCGAGGGACTTGAGAGGGTCCGAGGTCGAGACGCCGCTGGAGAACCAGCCGTCGAACCAGCCCATTTTCGATTCGGACGACTTTCGGCGTTGACGGGGGTTTTGACAAGTTGCAAGTGGCCTGGGTATCTGGGGGCTTCGGTGCCTCGAATACTGGTCGTGAGTTCAAGCTCTTGGAAGAATTTCGAGCTGGTCGATCGTGATCCAATCAGATGCCTAGAAAGACGCAAGTGGGATGTGTCCGTCTTCGTTCGCGCACTGTATTGGGCACTGTCGAGCATTCGACTGGATACCGAAATAACGATAACTTCAGATATCGTTGGCTCAACCTGTACGCATATACATACGGGACTACTTATTAGCTATATGGTCTTGTTAAACGCCTCTTAGGTCTAGAATTCGGCCATGACCCGCCAGACACTCGGCCAACAGTCCTGACAATGACATCTCAGCTCTTTCGCGATACAACAGAGCACATCACAGTCACGGCAATCACAATCATGAGACCCCAAGAGCTTGCGTCCAACTCCTAATCATTTTTTCGTTCATTCGACCTGAGGCGTATCGCAGTTTTCCGTTCCCGCAAATAAAAATCACAAGCCCATCGTGTGCCCAAGACATCCAGAGAGATTTAACCTCTAGTTCACAACCACGAAGCTTGGTTGATCTGTTTCATTTTGGTCTTGTTCTGCATCTATAACACAATCATGTGGATGCAGTTTCCCTTTTGACCTCCCATCCGGTATGAAATGAAGAACCCACACCGCAGTCACGCCGTAAATGCCAAACAGCCGATTTAGAACTTGCTGAACTTCTTGACGGCCTTGCCGGTGCGGGGAAGCACGCGCAGGACGTTGAAGCGGACCTGAGAGAATCGCATGTTAGCACAGTGCCCCTCACGTTCGCATACCGGGGGGAACAGTATATCGTTGACGGCGGATATCGGATCGCAACGTACAGTCTTGCTGAGGGGTCTGCACTGGCCAACGGTGACCTGGTCACCCTCCTCAACACGGAAAGCGGGGGAAACGTGGGCGGCGAGGTTCTTGTGGCGTTTCTCGTAACGCGCGTACTTGGGGATGTAGTGGAGGTACTCGCGGCGGATAATCAGGGTGCGGTGCATCTTGGTGGAAACGACGGTGCCGGTAAGGATACGGCCGCGGATAGAGACCTGGCCGGTGAAGGGGCACTTCTTGTCTGGAAGGCGCAGCAACGTTAGCATTCCGTTCTCGATCTGTCGTGCCAGCGCGCACGGCTACTGGTGTCCCTAATTCTCCCTTCCGTCGTGTCGCAGTTCCTCCTCTTCCTCTCGAGTTCCGGTGATTCTTTTCGTGATGCTCGAGTATCGCGTGGGGCTTTCCGTCGCAAAGGAAGTATCGTCGAAATCCCGTCGTGTGCCATAGTTCCTCCTCAAATTCATTCGTGCTCGCTCGCAAACGTACCGATGTAGCTGCCCTCAATGGCAGTGGCGGGGGTGCGGAAACCCAGACCAACGTCCTTGTACCATCTGCGGCCGCTCTTGCCGGGGCGAGCAGACTTGGCCTTAACCTTCTGGTTAAGGAAGATGCCCTTCTGCTTCTGGAAAGCCCTCTCGGACTGGACAGTCAATTCGGTAGCCATTGTGAGGTTGACTGGGCGTGGGTTGCTGCTGAGGTTAGGAGGCGGTGATGCTGGGCCGAACTTTTCGAAATGGAAAGACTGAGCGAGTAAATTTCGAAGCCGACTGCCCTAACTGTGTGCGCGAATTGTGGATACGGGGGTTGGTTCTGAACCAATCAGCCTGAAGCGAAGCGAGTCACGTGGTGCCCGGGCTTCCAGTGGTGCTTGTCAAGCATGGGCCACACTCGTTTTTCGCTGCGGACAGCTGTGGACGGCTGTCGTTATCTGCGAGTGGGCTGAAGTCTCGGCCTCGATTAATTAAGGTGGGGACTTTGGGAGGGAAATCTTCGGTCCAGGTAGTAGTGACAGCTGATGCCACAGCAACAAAGCGCGTCTGTTGACATCATCTAAAGTCGGCCAATCATAACCCGGTCAAGAAGTAAACACCGACCCATGCAGCCCACCCACCCGTTTCTTCACCCTGCCTGCTCTTAGGGGACTTGGACGTTCACGCCACTACGTCCGCGTCTTGCTCGTTCTTAAGAAGTGACATGTGCCTATCTAGTCTAGCTTTGTCGCTCTGAAGCTTTGCAGTCGCCACTCGACCCCGACTTTCAAAATGGCTTCGTTCGGCGATGCGACCATGCCTTCGACCCGGCGGACGCGCAAGTCCATCGGAGCCCCCACATCATCCTCGAAGGGACGCGATAAGGAGAATGCGACAATCGACCTGGGCAGCAGCTTGGCCGAGAGTCGCAAGAAGTCGCGAAGCAAGAGCATAGGCCCTGGCGGCCTGGACGCACTCAAAAATGCAAATGGCAACCGCAGAGCCGTGAGAATGGCCGTGTTAATGCGAGATGCACGCCCGACTAACATGTGCACAGTCACTGGCTGTGCCTTCACGGCCCCCGCCGCGATCGATTCTGAAGCCCACGATGCCTCTGCTCCCCGAGATCCCGCCACACCGGAAACGCGGTGCGGACCTCATCGACCTTGGCCCGCCTCGCTCGAGCACCCCTACGATCACCGGCAGCACCGACCTCCCCGGCTCGTCGGGCTCTAAGATTGCGCTGCGAACCGAGGAAGAACAGCAAGCTGCCGCGAGAGAACGCGAGGAGCGCGAGCGCAGAGATGCCCGGCGCAAGTCTCTGGCCAACCGCAGAGTCTCCTTCGCCGCCGAGGCGACGCTTCACACGTTTCACGAGGTCGAAGACATGCAAGATGCAACGGGATCGACACGACGTGGATCCCGTGCTGATGGCCAAGCCTCTGACCGGCCGTCAACACCACAAGAGCAGGAGGAGGAGGAGGTCGTTCCGCAGTCACCCGAGAACCAAAGGGAGCTTCACCAGAAGAAGCGCAGGCGGAGCTCCACGGCCAACCTGATGGAGTTTAGCGATAACGACGAGAACACCATGGCCTCGGGCTTCAGCTCGGATTCAGAGCCCGCCGATGCGGTCGAGGAGTTGGAAGCAGATGAGGAGGAGGAGGTAGACTCCGACTCCAATAGTGACTCGGATGACGAGGGAACGATGATGACTATCGATGAGCACGAAGTCACTGGCGCCTCCGTCATGTCGGGGCGTACAACTGCCTCGGACGACGAAAACGATACCCTGGATGAAGCCCTTCGCATGGCTGCTCGGCAAGCTGGCACTCAAAAACTCGGATTCGACGATGATGAGGAAGAGGAGGAGATCATTCCTTCCTTCGGCTGGATCAAAAAGAGCACGCCTCAAGCCGAGGCCAGCAAAGACCAGGAGAACGTTCCTCCCCCCGCTCCTACCCGCAACAGCCCTTTAAAAGAAGACGAAGACGAAGACGTGGACATGGACATGGACATGGATATGGAAATGACCACTGCCGTCGGAGGCATCTTGAACGATAAGACTTCCCGCAGTATTGCCGACCCCAACGAGGATATGTCTATGGATGTCACTCGTGCGATAGGAGGGATCCTCTCTCGAGTCAGCCAGGAGGTCGCGGAGCCAACACATGATGACCAGACCATGGAGTTCACCACAGCTGTCGGTGGCATCCACAAGTCAAACCCCAACGACACCTTATTCGACGAGAACGACAATGAGGATCTGTCCATGGAGTTTACTACTGCTATTGGTGGTGTCTTGCCCTCTCAAGCAAAGCGAGACGCAGCTGTGAAGCGTCGCAACACAATTAATACTCGCGATGAATCCGCCATGGACCAGTCAGCCATGGACATGGACATGACCGTTGGTGTTGGCCAAATCCTCTCTGCGGGCAACAAGACTCTGATCGGAGAAGACGCGACCGTCGGTATGGATATGACTACGCCTGTAGGCCGCATCATGTCATCACCTGACAAGCCAATGGAGGAGGAAGATGCGACAAGAGGGATGGACATGACCGTTGGCATTGGCAAGATCGTGTCCGCCACGCCAGACTCTCCCGGCGAAGACGAATTCACTACGGGCATGGATATGACCGTCGGAGTGGGCCGCATCCTGCCCGTCGTACGGCCGTCTGATCAAGAGGATGCTACGATGGGTATGGACATGACTACGGCTGTTGGAGGGATCATCAGACCCCCACAATCCCCGGAATCCAGGATTGCTGCGAAGAAGCTCATGGAAGAGGAAGTGGACAAGCCAGACACGCCGTCCAAGTCCATGTCTGTCAAGCCAGCATCGCCCGCTAAGAAGCTCGCCGCGTCGGTTAAGAGGCATACAATTGCGGGGCAAGACACGGGTAATAGCCCGGGCTTCAATCCCTTCCAGGGAAGAAGCCTCCGCAACAGCATGCCCCGTGCCGGCGCCTTGAACGAGTCTCCAGCTAGAACCAGAACCCCGAGCCCTCCCAAGTCTTCAGCCCCTCCTCGGGCTGTTGCATCAACACCCCTTGACAGCTCACCCGTCAAGACGCCCCAGTCTTCCAAGAAGCGTGGTCGGCCACCGAAGCAGAAGTCGCCCGTCAGAAAGCCTGCCACTCCCTCTCCCGAGAAGACGGCAAGCCGCCTGAATGTCTTCCAGCACGACCCGGCCACCGGAGCGAGGACCCCAACTGTCGTCCTTACCCCTCAAACCCGTAGACATTCTGGCATTGGCGCAGACAAGCCAGGCCTGGGATCGCCTCGCGTTGCAGCTATCCTGGATCGGAGAGGGTCTCTTGGCGAAGCTGCTCAGGAGTTCGTACCTGGCAAAGCTCGTGGTGTCACATTTGCGGACCCAAAGGAGCTCGAAGACGAGATTGACCAGGACCGCCAACAGGAAGAAGACAGGGAGAACGGGCGCAAGATCCTTGAGCGCGAGGCAGATGGTGACCAGAGCGAGAAGGACGCAACGTTGAACTTGAGAGAGATGATCGACAGCTTGAGTCCAAAGAAGAAGCGCCTCCAAGGCCGCAAGAGTCTTCACGTCGGCAGCGCAAGGGGTTTGCTCGGCAAGCGGCCCGCGGAGCTCGACGATCAAGAGGACAGCGAGATGCAAGACGGTGTCAAGCGACTCAAGGGACATCAAGGCAGCCCTGTCAAGAATGTCAAGTTGCAACAGCCGCCTAGTAGGGAAGAGACCACTGGCCGCAGGTTGACACGATCGGCTCAACTAAACTTGGATGAAGATACGGCACCCAAGGCAACCCCTACACACTCCGAATCTCCGCTCAAGACTGGAAGCACGGCAAAGTCGCCCTATGGACAGAGCCGATTCCGCGACGTCGAGGATGATACTGTCTCCCACCCGATGAATCTCGACGGCTCGCCCGCTAGACCTGAGGCCGAGCTCATGGATGAGGAGCCTGGCGAACGGATCCATCTCCAAGACTTCCTCAACATGACTTCCATCCGCTTCATGGAACTAACGACCACCAAGAGGCGACACACTCAAGCACCGGACATGTTTAGGGAGATGGGCGGGAAGGAGGACATGTCCTTGGAACGCTGCGTCGTGGCCGGAGCTTGCACTGTCCCTATGCTCGAGCTCTACCAACATTCCTGCCGCGAGCTCAAGAAGTACATATCAGAGGGTCGCCGTATCGTCCGCGAAATCGAGTCTGAGACTTTCGAAGAGAACCCGCCCCTGTTCCGGGAGTACATGTCGGCGTCGCCCGACTTCAAGAACATCCTCGACAACCAATTCAAGAACGGCAAGACTCACGCCCGCCTCGAAAGCAAGGCAATGTGGTACGAGTGGCGGATGAAGCTCCAGGAAGGTCTGAGGGAAGGCCTCGTCAGGATCTCAGAGGGCATGGCTTCCGATGAGAAAGTTCTTCAGCAACAGCAGAAGCTCCTCTCGTCGGTTATTCCTCCGATTGTAGCACGCTTCGCCGAGCTTGAGCAGGAACATGGAAACCTCCAGGCCATCGCAGAGGAGCTTGCTGACTGCGATCCCGAAGAGCTCGAGACCGCCAGGGCTGATTTGGCCGAGATCGACAGCGACGTCCAAGAAAAGACGCAGCGAATCGCCGAGCTTCGACGTGAGCTTGAGGATGCGGAGCGTGGCATCGAGCAGCTCACGCAGGAGAAGCAGCAGTGTCACGAGGACATCAAGGAGGCTGAGAAGATCCGTGAGGAGTGCCGAGGCTGGTCGACGGGCGAAATTAGAGCGCTGAAGGGTAAGTCCTGCTCCTCGACAATTTCGACTTGTGCGAGACTGACAAAATGTGCAGACCGAGTAGACGCTCTAGAGAAGCAGCACGGCTGGGCTGTGAGCGGAGTTTCGGGGACTCAGATCTCCATGACCTACCACCGCGAAATCGAGGTCGTTTTCGACGTGGCGGCATTCCAGCCGAAGAAGAAGAACTCGCGCATTGACTTGTGGTACATTGCGGCGAACCGGGAAAACAACCCTGTGGCGTCGTCACCGGAAAAGGACTTTTTCGTGCAGTGTATCCGGGACCATGTCCGAGGATTGCCGCAGAGCCGCACTAAAATTGCGGACCTCCTCCACATGATTCGCACTGCGTGGGACGCGGCTGTTTGCACCTCCGACCACGTCCGCCAGCTCAACATCACCTTCCCTACTTCCGTCGTCAGGACTTCGGACTCCTCTGTTGCGGTGAAGTCGTCTCTTCTGATGGCGTCGCTCGAGACCAAGGTGGAAGTTGCGCTGGAGATCCGCAGTGCGAGCAAGCCAGAGGGTCTGGAGTTCTCGCTCCACCCCGAGGCGAAGGTCATCTACGGGGAGCACTTCAACACCGGCAAGATTGGGGAGTTTCTGTCCACGCACCTGGGCGACAAGGCCCTTTCCCAGGAGGAGGGCGCCCCGTCGTGGAGCGAAGTGGTGGTCAACCTCCACGAGCGGCTCTTGGCGAGGGGCAAGAAGCAGTAGATACATCGCATTGCTAGCACAAACATTGAATGATTGACGAGGGAGGCTTATTTCGTTCTGGGACGGGGCCGGCGCTGGTTGCAATCACGCCATGCCGAGTGTGTTGAGGATACCCTGTCCAGATGCATGTTTCGTATCCTAGGTTTTGCTATTCTGGTTAATTCACTCATGTCCGAAACATCTCATGACATCCTATTGTGACTGTTTACTGGATTTGTTGGTAGAGAGTGGGAAAATTCAAATTCAAGAGAGGTTCAGGGGCAAGGGAGGATGAAAAAAGAATCACAACTAAATATCTGCGAAGGAACATATGACAATGGAAACAATACTTGAAACTAAATAGATCCGAAAGACTTAGGAGGCAACAAAACAACACAATAGAACAAACCAAATTACATTCACATTACAAAGGCGCTTTATCTCGAATACCGTCATCGCTGGGGCAGGGCGCAGGCACTGGTGTGAGGAAAACCTTCGTACTCTATTCTTCCTATCGTCACGAACCTGACGACTTTTGTAGGCTGCCACTTTGTGCCGAGGGTCCGCTGTAACCACTCAGTAAAATATTCTCCCATGGCAAAAAAGCTCACCAAGTCCCGCGAATTGTTTGTTGTTGGGGACCCATATACGCGCCAAGGCACACCAGCCCAACCTGATGCCGCCCTTCTTTTCGCCTCACTTTCCCTTCGAGCGGACAACCTCCCAACTCTCGTTTAGGACTAGGGTCACGTGCCCTTGTTTTGCTGTTGCCTTGGTAGTAGATATTATTCTCTTTCGCGTCCGTAATTGGAAAAAAAAAGAGTCTCCTTCTTTCTTCTCTTCGCCCACCGTTGATTCAGTTCAAGTCCACCGAATTACGTCGCTTCCGCTTCGCTTTCCGTCGATTTACTTATCAACACGCGCTTATTTCGTTCATTGAATCTCTCTATTCGCTCATACCAAGAGTTCATTTCCCCGATTCCAAGATGTTCTCCCAGTTCGTCGAGTCCGCCACCGAGCGCGTCAACGAGGTTTTCGTCGCCTGTATGGAATACAGCCCGATCTTGGTCTCCGTTGTCGGCATTATCGCTTGGTCCTTCGTTCTGATCGTCAAGGATCCGGTCTACGCCTGTGATTGGGAGCACTTTGTTTATCACATTTCAACTAACCGCATCCGCGCCAGGAGCTGAGCGCCCTTGAGCTCCATCTCCACCGTCGCAACAGAGATGCAAGCGCCGACCGTTGACCCAGCCTGGTATGCCCGGCGAGTTTGTTTCCCATTAGAGGACGGGACAAATTGCTCGAAGCTGCCATTAAAGCCATGTGAGTCTAATCATCCTACCCGGTTCTAAGGTTCCCATGCTCATCTACCGCCAAACTCATCTCCGCATCCAGAGGTTTGTCAACCAACCATTGCCAACGCCGATGGGTTCGCTTGCGACCCAGCGTTGTGCAAACAAGAAAAGGAGGAGCTGGTTCAGGAGAAGGAACAGCTCGCGAAGGAGAAAGAAGTGCTCGTCATGGGACACCACAGTCTTCGAAAGGAGACGGCGGTTTTGCCGACTTCAGCAGCGCGAGAGTCCTGATGAGCGACCCCCTGAAATGCGAATATTCCCGCCTCCAGACCTCTCCCGCCGGCCCGATCAAGTCGTGGAACAGAGAGGATCGCCGGTACCTCCGAGACGGCCCCTCGAAAGAAGGCCGCCACGCCAAGGACTCCGCCGCCTGACCGCCTCCCACAACCGAGCCCAGGCCGCGCCTGCTTCTCCGCGAGTTCTTGCTCCGCGCCCCGGGACCGCAGCGCCCCGCCCCTCCGGCATCCGCCTCCACCCCCCCCTGCGCCCGTCTCGACTATTCGTCTCCTCGTCCGGCCTTCCCCATGTCGTCGCGCCTGTCTCTGTCGCCGTCGTCGCCCACGCCTCGTCGCCCACGCAGCCTTTCCGCCTCTGCTGCTGGGTTGCCGCCCCGCCCAGACCCAAATGAGGCCCATGCCTGCCACACCCCGCCGCCTGCTCCACTGGCCCCGCCCAGTCCTCCCACTGCCGATGGCCAGACGTTTTGCTCTTCGCCCTCTGCTCACTCGTAGGCGCCGTTCCCCGTAATGATCCCGTCAATCTGTTCACCTTCCGACCGTCGTTGCTGATTTCCCCGTCCTGGAGCCACTGTTTCTCCATCCTGCTGAATACGACGAGAAATTCACGTTATTGGCGACAAGATCGCAGAGAAGACGCATGGGGCGAAGCATATTGCAGACGTGATGTTTAAATTCACGCATCGATGATGATGACAGCACGGCTGCCCAAAACGGTGCCGGTGCTGTCTGCGGGAGCAGCAGCATAGACGTGTCCAGCCCACCCTCTCCATCTCCCCGCCCCGCCTGCCCCGCCTTCGCCTTCGCCTTCGCCTCGACTTGGGTCTCATTCTTCCGTTCCGCCGCTGCCGATGACCGCCTCTCCTCGGTTTTTCAGAGCCGGCGGGTTTCCGATGCCTGTACCTGCCTCTTCAAGGCGCAAGGAGATACCGAGAGGCACCAGGAGCATTTACGCTCCCAGGAGATGCCCACGCAGAGCATCGACTCTCCCGTGCTGCCCCCGCCGCCGCTCTCTTCTCGACAAACGCCTGATACCCGCGCCAGAGTGAGGGAGAAGCTACGAGAGGTCGCTTCATCCCCATCCGCCGACAGCGAAATGGATATTTATGACGCCTCGCCCATCATGAGCGCAGTTGAGGATGACGGAGACATGAAAATGTCCATGCTCCCTCTAGGTTGTCCCCTGGTTTCCGCCCATGGCGTACCACAGGGAGGTAGATGAGCCACCACGCCATCTACCCCGCCTCCGAGGCCGTTTTCCTCGCCGCCAGCCAATGTCGGCCCTTCGCCGAGCTCGGCCGCCGTCCCTGGAACCCCCGACGTCGTCTCACTCGCCCGCCCCGGCCCCGTACCTCGCCGGCTTCAGCCGCACCGCCCCCCCGGCAAATCTCCCGACCCCGTTTTCCTGTCGCCCGCTCCCCTCTCCCCCGTAAGGGAAGAGACTGAGGCTCCGACATAGCTTGCTCCGGCCCTGGCACTCTCTTCACCTCCCAGCCAGAGAGGTCCCGTCCCCCCCGTCCTCCTCGGCGGACAGGAGGCCCGGTCAGCCAATCCTCTGCTCCAAACAGACGACACCTGGGATCCGACTCGCCTTGCGCACGACTGGACCCCACGGCCGAGACGCCATCTCCAAGGCCATCCCCAGCCATCCGCGCAGCAGCCGCAGCCGAGTCCCACCTCAATGACCAGCCGGGTGAAATCGCCCTCGTCATCGCCGAGGACTGTGACAAACATTTCACTCTTTGCGATCTCTGGACCGCCGCCCGCGCCAACCCCCGCACCCCCGAGGCTTCGCCCTTCGACCCCAGCCGTCAAGAGAACGAATTCCGCCAGCTACACCCGCGGCTCGGCTCCGGCTCCTCTGGCACTAGTACCAGGGTGAGCTCTTCCAATCGTAGGCCGGCCCTGCTCGCTAGACGAGGACGCCCGTCGGAAAGAGGCCGAGAGGTCGAGGCGCGCCTGGCGCACAGCCGAGCAGCAGTCGTCACAGGCAGACGAGGCGAGGGCCGCTGAAGAAAAGCCGCGTTGAAATGCCCTGTCGGCAAGGGTGACAGGCGAGGTAGAAGTACGACCACGCCGTTCACCAAAGTCGGCTCTCAGGAGGTCACTATTGTCCACGTTCTGAGCCGCTGTGGCTTACCGCTACCTTAGGGCATCCGCACATATGGCCAGCCTGAAGCCCGACAGCGCTGGCGATTCGACGATGCACTATATGCTGGAAGATGACGAGTATCCGCGAGGTTCGCCCCTGACTCGAGTTCATTTCGAGCGCCTAGTCGGGGTGTGGATGGAGGCGTTCATCAGACGACCACAGAACATCCTCCGGAGAGGGATGACCAAGCCATCGCCGAAGAGTGACTTTGATTCGCGCTAAGAGCAAACAATAGCAAGGCCGCCTTTGCCTCCTCCCCAGCTAATCGGCAGGGAGAACGAACATGAGACTGATGTGATGAGTGGAATGGGAGAGACACGTGAGAGAAAAACAGAAAAAAAAAGCAACAAAAAAAACAAGAAAATACAAAGTACAAAAAGAAGAAGAGGTCAGGCCAGGAAAGAACAGAAGCCGCCGCTGTGTTTGATTATATCTGTTTGATTCTTTTGTCGGTTATCTGTTCTTTACCTTATCCACCAGGCGTGATTGCTCATCGCCACGGTTCCAGCCCGCCTTACCGTCAACAGGCCCACGTACTCACTTTCCAGCCCGATCAGCAGTACTGCCGCTTCGCTCACTACCTTCTTCTTCAACTTGTCGGCCAGCTTCAGGGGGTTGGGAAGTTTGAAGCCGCGCAGAAACTCAGTGCCTGCCGCACTGCCGAGGGAGTTGTGAGCTGTACCATGGGAGTAGCGGCCCATCCAAGAGGGAGCGTGGCCGATTTCTTGCTGCTCGGGGGTGTCGTGCTTCGTCGCAGGCGACAACGGTCGTGGGTATGCGCCTGTCTGAGTACTCCGTGAGCCGTTACCGATATGTTGCTGGCTGGCGACCGATGTGGTGACGTCCTCGGTTCCACTCGACCAGACTCCCGAGCGTTGCAGGCCCAGGCAATACCGGTACGCCAAGAGGCGACGGCGAAAGAAAGAGTGTGCGGCTGGCTATTGCAATGGAGTGGCCTGCTGACGTGGCGGTCGAGGCACGGGCTATATTGATTTCGTCCGACGCGAAGCTGGGGATGACCGAAGTGCCTGGAAAAGGAACGTCGGCATGCTGATATGACGAAATGAGATTGAAGATGGTCGTCAGACATTGAAGCCGCGATGTGGCAAAGTTATCTCTGGTGACTATAGGGAGATATGACGTTACCGCTATCGCGATGTTGCCACAGGAGTATCAGAACTTGAGACGCAGCTGTCTTGGTCAGTACAATCCTTTTGCTGGGTAGCTCAGGGACGAAACTAACTGTTCATAGATGTGAGGTCGAAGATCTCGACGCCCCCGATTTTGAAATCATATCGAGATGATGACCTTCTGACCGGCGGATGCCGCCAGCAGGTCACGCGCAGCGTCGGCGGTGGCGGCCATTTGGTCGGCGCTCCGATTCCACTTGTACTTGGCGACTTGGATGGAGCGTTCCGTCTCCTCCAACTGTCTGGTTCTTCGCGCGGCGACACCGCTCGACACTGGCAGACTGACCCTCGGCGGTTATCTGGCGGATCTGTTTACTCTTCCTGTTGTCACATTTGGGCTTTCCACAAGCTTCTACTTGGGCCTGAGAGACATCCGGCTTGTGCGGTCCTCGGCCAGCCTCGCGGTTTTGAAAAGAGAAGACCTTCGATCACATACTGTTGGAGTTGGCGTCATTCAACCGAGCAGGTTCGTTGATCGGTTTCTGAGGCTCTATTCTCCATCAACACGAAGATTCTTGAGGCGTTCTATTCAGAGCATTGACGTGGCATCTACTGCGCACAGAAAGGGCAGTCGCTGAGACTGATGCGGTCTTTGACAGATATCGCAGTTCATTTTGGCGGTTTCTGTCGACTCGAGGAAGGTGAGAGGAATCGAGGCAAGGTTTCAACGGGAAAAGGCAGCGAGCGCATGAACAAAGCGTCGAATCGGAGAAGAGGACGGCCTCCAAGCTGAGCTGCGGCAGGCCAGCACTGAAGTGACCTTGGGAGTTTGGAGCAGAGCGACTGGAGAGCATGAACAACTTCCAGGCCAAAAATGAGTCCGCGTCGACGTCCAGACGACCTGACTGGGTGGGCTTGTTTGAGGTTCGTCGAGTCACGGGGACGAGGTCGGGTGAGAGGCGACCAAGGGAGCCAGAACAGGAAACACTCGAGTGCCGTGGGTGCAGCGGACGGCGGCAGGCAGCAGGGGTGAGCCTATCTCTGAGCCCGCCAGGTGCCTACCTGTTCAGATCCCTGCTGGGCGCCACACAATTGGCTCCTTCCTGGTCCCCAGGGCCAGTTATCAGCCACACCTGCCCAGCCAACCAGCCCAGACCACCCAAACGAGCAGGTATTGGCTCACAGGCAAGAAAGGTGGAGAGGGACACCGCAATTGCCCAGGAAACACGGTTGCTCTTTCCAACCATCGACTCCTGAAACTGACCAAAATTGTACACCACTGAGATCAACACACGGGCAAAGGGAACTAAGAATCAAACGGCCTGAAAAAAAGGCCCAAAGGAAAAAAAAAGTCTGATTCTACCCAAACAGCCGTTTCGAAAACTTGACACGACCTCATCGCGAAAATGTCCAGCGGAACAGACGACTCTCAGAGGCCCAGCACCAAAACGCCAGAGCCGCGTATCGCATCGCTGGCAGCCAAAGCCGCCGTAGGCACACGCCTGACGCCGGGCGGCATCTTCCGTCTTCGGACTGAATTTCGAGGCACGGTACGAGAAGGCTCTCGCAGATGCCAATGCAGTGCTGAACTGAGGCTGCGAGAGCTGGATGGCCGTTTCAAAATGAGATCTTTCACACCTTGATGACTCCGGACTGACCATGACACCACAGTACTTCAATGTTTGGGCTTCTACATCAAGCTCCAAGGACAACGAGCGCGCAGTAAAGCGTCAGGCCACGGACAGAGATGTCGTCAGCAGCGGAACAAAACGCGGCCTGTTGAAGATACAGCATCCTCCTGCATAGCTTCGCCGCCAAACGCCCGACTGAACTGACGCGACCTTCCCTCAGTGCGCAGCGTTCCGCCAGCGCATTTCAGAGCCAGGCGCCTGCCCCCAGGCCAGTTCCTGAACCAAAGCACCACGGAATGAGGACAGCAACGGATCACATTCCCGCATGTTCCATGCAGTTTCATGACCGCACAGGCGTTTGCTTGCGTTTGGTCTCCCACCCATGTTGATCAAGGTGCCCCACACGTGACCCCAGCTCAGTCACGGACACCACGCGCCTGTGTTGCCTGGCCCACTGCATTTCTTCGACCTCATTTCATCGACTTTCAACCATTCATCCTTAGTCACTGCAAAGGCGCGAAACTCCGCGACCGCGCCGTGGCGTTTCATCCATGCGATTGCATGGGCATCAAAGCGGACAACATCATACCCAGGCTCGTCTTCCCAAACATTCACGGGGAGTTCGATACCGTCGATGCGACCTCTGCTAAATCTTCTTTCAGACACCGCGGCTGCTGAGTCGCACTTTTCCCATGCTGCTGTCCAGTCTCGCACGATTTTCTTAGCCCTGAGTAGCCGTTAACTCGTGTACTTCGTTCTGACAGAAGTCACCAGACGATGGCTGCGTTTACGAGGAGGAAGAGGATGACCTCGGCTACTATTCCGACGGCGTCAAGCGTACCCTTACCGACGAGCAGATTGCCATTTTTCGTCATTCTGAAATCGAAGCCCTTAACCGAGAGAAGGAGAGATTGGCGGAGCGCGGGGCATCTTCCCAGCAGAAAAACCTGGAAGCCGGTGAGATCGACAACGGCCACAGCTCCAAGGGCGCTGAGGCATCTCAGCAGCCAGCCAAGACCGCAAAAATTCGGATGAAAAATGAGTTTGCATGCAAAACCACGAACGAACCCGACCTGCGGACCGTACGGGATGTCGTTACCGGCCTCGATAATTCCTGGGATTCGCTGACTACCCCAGAAAATACTACCGATATCGATCACTGCCACGATGGCTGTTGAGAACCATAGCTGCATTGGCTGCTCCAGGACCCCAGGCTTTCGTCATCGTCATCAACCGCTGCTTCGGGAGAACTTAGGCCAGCCACAGGTCGCGGACTTCAGCACGCCTGACCATCACCTAATTCACGTTATATAAATGACTGCTCGCTTCCACATGGCTTCTGTCGTCAGTCTTTTACAATATTCTTCGAAATTCAAAATGAAAAAAGGTATGTGGGCATCTTCGCATTCCTCAGACCATGCAATGATGAAATTTAATGTTATCCTTAGTCGGATCCAAAAGCTTATTAATAGCGATACCTGCCCGTCATCGACAAAATTGAGTCTTGACAGCTTGGATATGTCGAGCAATAATCTTCTCTCTGAGCATGCAAAACTGGTCTGCGCCGTTTCGATGTTTCAGTTACAATAAGTCATGGTAGACAGGATTGCAAAAATGGCTAGCTCGGGCCAGCGAGGATTTCGGTAGGGTCTGTAAGAACTGAAGGCGAGTATGAGGGGAGGAGATGCAGTTTGATCAACCTGAGAACGGCCTGGTAGTACGGTGATTACGTGCAAGATGCATCATGTAGGAGAAGCTAGGAAGCCGAAGTGGCCTTGCTTCCCAACGAAACTGAGTTATTTGACACATTGACGTTCTGTTACCTCCGTGCTTGCATGCCTGACGGACGTGGCAGAGTTGAGCTGTACCTGCTTGATCCCGCTAATGCATTGTTTCTGCGTCTTTTGTATCGGATGACGCTCCTGGCCAGAAGCTTCTTTGTTTTCCATCACCCATGCTTGACATTGACAACGTCTGGCCCAAGGGACGAGCCGTAGTAGGTAGCCCACGAAATTACCCACCAGGGCCACAGTACTTTCACGAATGTCGTTGTGGGCTGGCCCACACCACGCGAAATTGGGACGCAGACGGCAGTGGCGGTAGATCAGGTGTTCTTATCGGGTGGTCTGGGCGATAAGCGTCTCACCTGCTCACGCCAGTAGCAATTTGCAGCCCGGATAGTCGTAGCAGCCAATCAGGGTTTAAGTCCGCGTTTTCCATTTAGACATCCCACCTTCTGACACCTCTGCCCCTTCCACGGCCACCACTCACGCTCTCTCAGGCGAGCCGACCTATCTATCGACCTTAACTTGCCTACCTATTCTCAGCCACGCCGAAAGCCCCTCCTCGTCTGCCCGCCTCCGCCCGCAAAATCCAACCTCACGCTTCACCACCACCGCCGTCCTTCTCGAGTCTTGCGAGCGATCGCAGGCAACGGTAGCCCAACATGGCGCGGGTCTACGCAGATGTCAACCAGAACATGCCCCGCAGTTACTGACTACGATTGAAGCAAACACCGTGCGTTTCCGCCTGGTCCTGGTTGCGCCGTCGGCTTGTCTGTAATCGACCAGTTCGCACTCGACACCGAGTCCCTCGGCTGGGACTTTCTTCTACTTCTTTTGGCGTCGCGATGGCTGACCTTTTCGATCGACAGGCTGGGGCGTGCTCGAGAACTACGAGGTCGTTAGGAAAATTGGTACGTTTTCCTCTGCTGCCAAAGCCCTGGCGCCGTCGCGCAATGTGGCAAACCCGTGACATACGTTTTGCGCGAGCCGATTTTCTGCCAGCGAACGGGAAGGCTGACCGCGCACCATCAAGAACAGGTCGGGAAAGTACCGAGGTGTTCGAGGTGGTCATCGCCACCACGAACGGGCAACAGCAGCCCAGCTCAATAGCCAGCAGCACCGCGCCGTGATCAAGATCTCCAGAACTCGCCATGCCCCATCAGTCAGTTGCCTCCTGACGTTGCACCTGGCGGTACGGGCTACGTCCGCCTGAGAGCAGCGTTAACTCGAGACTGCGCCTCAAGAGTAAAACTCCGTCTCTGATCTTCGAGCACGTCAACAACACCGATTTTAGAAGCCTCTACCCCAAGTTTAACGACCTCGACGTCCGCTACTACATCAACGAACTCTTGAAGGCGCTGGACTTCTGCCACAGCAAGGGCATTATGCACCGCGACGTAAAGCCTCATAAATACAGGATCATCACGAGAACAGCATGCGCGCCACCACAATACTCTCGATGATGCCGGGCTTACAAGCTACAGGTAAAGAAATGATTGACTGGGCCCCGCCGTGAGTTCACCACCACCGATCACAACGTTCGTGTCGCCTCGCGATACTTCAAGGGCCCCGAGCTGTTGGTGGATTTCCAGGAGTACGACTACAAATCCCCGGACATGGCTCCGGGCGCCATGTTCGCGTCCATGACTTTACAGCAGCTTGTCTTCCTTCCACGGCAACAGCAACTCTGACCAACGCCAACATTGCCAGCTGCCGTGGGGAACGACGATCTGCCTGACTACCCGGCTACGCACGAGATCGAGCTCGACGCACAGTACGATGACATCCTCGGACGTTTCCAGAAGAAGCCTGGCATTTACCGCGTCATCACGAGAACCAGCGATCGTCTTCAACGGCTAAATCGATTGACAAGCTTTTGAGATTAATGACCCAACAGGTACGTCGCGCAGATCGACCTGGCGTTAGAAGAGTGTCGATGTACACCAACAGGAACGTTCGCCGCTGGTGAGGTACGCTCACCTGTATCAACCTGCTCAACTTCAGGCCTCAGCGCAACCTCGCCAACCAGACGACGTCTGAGTTCCAGTACCGAAAACGAGGCCGTCAATGGTTTTTGCCCGCCAGACCGAAGAATGACCCACGACTCTCGTGATCCCCTGGTCCAGAACTGCAGTAGACAAGTACCGAACCACAGGACACTCGGCCAGAACTTCTGCGCTGATCTGGGCAGTCCTCCCTGTCACCTAGACCAAAAACAACCCACATCCTCTCAAATCGACTTCCACCAACCTGATCACTGGACAGCGCATCAGCGAAATCTCCGTCCGGGCCCCCTCCTCTCACGAAATGGAATGACTGTTGAAGACCGGTATCTGATTTTCCAGGCGACGGCAGCACTGATGATGGTTCACAATAAAACACGAAGGGGGTCGCGTCACGTCACGTCAATGCAAGCGGGAGGACACATCGGACCAGGATCAGCGGCGGGAGGGGAACGGGGTCGCAGCGGCAAATTTGGTCCATGCTAGAGGGTTCGGTCCGAGGTCTTCACATCACGCGGCAGGGGAACGGCGTTCGCGCGGCTGACGGCATCCTTTCTTGTTCCAATTGGCCCCTCCCCGCGACGACGGTTGTCGTCCGGTACTACGGGTGACTTTGTCGTCCTCTATACTTCCTTTTCATTCCTACCAACCGATGGGCATAATCTCTAGGCCGCCGGTCCTTCGTCCTGCACCTGAATGGCCAGTTCCACGCTGACCTGCTGTCGGTTTTCATCGATGCTGCTTTTGTTCGCCGAGGTGTCCGCGACCCAGATGCGGCAGCTGTGTCCTGCTGACCGAACCTGTCCCGCCGTTGCTGTCGGATGCCCTCCTCGGCGTGCATCTGCTTGCTGTACTGTTGCCGAACTGCACCGTCGTCGGCGAACGCCCACGCCGCCTTGCGCTTTGCCCGCTTGCCGCGCCCGTTCCAGGGTGCCGTTGCAGGCTGGT
Organism: Colletotrichum brevisporum; assembly: GCA_030770045.1. Classification (NCBI taxonomy): domain Eukaryota; kingdom Fungi; phylum Ascomycota; class Sordariomycetes; order Glomerellales; family Glomerellaceae; genus Colletotrichum; species Colletotrichum brevisporum. The sequence continues at coordinate 2,606,459 of JAUGSI010000002.1, forward strand.
GCGCGCGCTGCTTCATCGGCGTTGACCAGCGCCCCGGGCTCCAGAGCAGCACCGGCGCGTACGATGCCCTGCGCCGGCTTATACGCCGCTGCCGTTGGTCCAGGAGCGGAAGAGGTCGAGGGTGAGTTCGTCCTTGTCGCCGCCGGGGAGGAGGGAGAAGAGGGAGCGGCGCGAGGGTGTTCGGCTGGCGTGCAGGAGATTCTCGAGCTGGCGGTGTGGATGAGTGGTGGAGTGGCCAATGGAACATCGTTTTCGGGCCGGCTCGATGCGCTGGCCACCAGACGGCTCAACCGTGAGCTCCGGTCTCCTGGTGGTTGGGTTCCGCCCGTCTTGGCGGATCCGCGGGTCGGCGAGGAAGTCAGCATGCGACGCTTCAGGGGCCGCTGGGATTGGGATGTTGAGGCGCATGGGTGAGCATCGACGCAGGCCTTCCCCGAGACTTGGCGGAAGGTCGCTTGCTACCTTCGCGGGGTTGACCTTGGGCGTCCGCCGGTGCTGGCGATCCACGCCTCCTCGTTTCAGGACTCGAGCCTTCCAGTTCACCGACGAACTCGCCGACTCGGATATCGTCCTCCGAGTCTGCGCGGCACGACGCTTTCCCGCATCATCGCCTTGCCGGCCGGGTGATCGACCTGGCTCCGGGGAACTGGCTGGAGACCGAGCAGTCTTTGGCCGGCGGTCGAGTTATCGAGATGAAAGCGCCTGGGTCGACGGCGACAGCCTCCTTGTTCCCGGGACGCCTGCAAAAGTTTCCTGCACGAATGACCTGTTCGCGCCGCCGTGCGCTGCTCGAGCTGACCGACCTCGATGGTCTCGACAAGGTCTGCTGTGCGCTTGGTTTAAAATTATCGCCATTCCGTTGCCTCTGACAGAGCATCGTCAACACAGCAGATATTGCCAAGCGCAGGTCCTCTTCGATTTGCTGCTGGTCCCCGTCGGCTTCTGCTTTCTCCACATGCTCTGCCGGGATTGCGGGCTCCAACGAAGCAGGCCGATCTTCCGCTGGGACCTCTGGGGCAAGCGTTTCTGGCAGCTCGAAGCATTGGAATCTTGCGCTCGTAAACGGGAGAACTCGCGCAGGCGGGATGGCTTGCTTAGGCAGGATGGGTCGAGAACCCAGGTTGGGTTGCGCAGGCGGGATGGAGGTGTGATATGGTGGGATGACGATGGGTTGCGGCGGATGATCGAGCAGGCGATGACGGCAGGCAGACGTTCTGCAGGCCGGATGCCTTTATGCAGAATGCCCTCTTCATCATCGGAGAAGTCAGCAGCGGTGGGTCGATCTTCGGTTTTCCGGAACGTTTCCGGTTTGGTTCCAGTTCCCAGATACACCGCGGTTTCGACGACGTTACAGGTTTGCCCGTACTCATCTCGGGTGTCGTGCGGTACTGAATCAATGGCAGGTGTTCTCGTTAGCCTTACTGGTGTCTTTGGTATCTGGCAGATTTCTGGTCAGCATATTGTCTTCGCGATATCGCGGATCCGGACTTCGATTTCGGCCAGCGAGATAATGTTCGTTAACAGACAGTTCCGGACAGGCCGTTCTGGCTGAGACGGTTCCAGTTCCGGTTCGCGCCTGTACGTCGGCTGCCTTTGGCGCTTCTTTCGTCGAGCTTGGCACGCCACTTTTGCGCGGCTTTAAAGTGTTGTAACGTTTTTCGTTGTGATTTCAACAGCACGCCTGACGGGAGGGTTCCGCATGGTTGTGCCCGCCTTTCCACCTGGGATTGACAGCGGCTGCGCCTTGTCTGCTTTGATCTGTGTTTTGCCTGCTACCCTTGGCCTGATACGTCTCTTCCTCTTCTTGACCAAGATACCGTGGATCCGCAGGTGATACCCCGAGGATATCATCCTCGTTGGCGTCCTTGGAGACCAATGCCTGCAGCAGCTTCATGGACGTCGGCCTTGGTACCCTTGAAGAATCAAGCCTCGCTCGTGCGAGCATCGCCAGGTCGACCCTCGTAGGCTCCGCCGCCATAGCTTTCTCCGCCTCGCTGTCTGGTCGCGATGACCACACAGATTGGGCTCCTCGAGTGACAGGGAAGCGGTATCTCGAGCCGGGCAGCTTAGACATGAAGCTGTCCCCCGGTCTCGGCTGTTTGATTTCGGGCGCTCTCCATGCCGGGTCGACAGGCTCTGGCTCGGCGCCCCAGACGTCGGCGTGTGACTGACCTGACTTCGGCTTGCTAGTAGAGGCGAGACTCGACAAGCGCGGTTCAGATGCTGGTTTCGATGCGCTCGGCATACCGTGCGATGAGCCGAGATTCTTTCCATGCAAAATTCGTTCCTCATCATCTTCGTCGTTCGACCGGCCAGAATTCTCATCGTCCTCCTCCGGGTCCACGTCGGATTGCTCATCCTCATCGCCGGAGGCGAATGCATCCTCCAAGAGCATCCCTTCGTCTTCGTCTTCACCATCGTCAGGAATGCCCGTGTCCCTCTCGTTGCGCATGCGTTCCAGATGTCCGTTATTCGTGATAATCTTGCCGGTGCTCAGATCGATCTCATCCCCGATGCCAGTGAAATCCCTCTCATATTTCTGAAAGATGTGCTCGAACGTCGACTTAAGCTTGAATGCTGCAAAGGCCCGGGATTGTTCGAATTGGTAGCCGGGGTCCCGCATCTGAGACACCACTTCGGGCTCATAATTCAGTTCGTCGACTTCATCATTTTGTTGTTGGCCCAGCGGCGACGGACCGGTCCTTGGTCGCTTCGCGGGTGGCTCCATATTGATTCAAGATATTTGATTAAGCCCGATAATTCCTCATTTCGGGAGGGATGCGATAGAGAAAAAGACAATGCAGATGTGGTGACAATGGCGGAATGCTTTGAACCGGCCCGCCCCCATTGAAATCGTTGGCCCTGAGATTGAACACTAGATTTGGTACCTAGGTAGCGACGCGCCTCGACGCGACGCACAGACATGTCGAATATGCGCGTAAAGTGGAAACGCTCGGGCCATGTGGGGTCTGAGAACCCCTTCGAGGCTCCTGGACACCCTGTGACTCTGAAATGCTTAGCGCAGTCACTGGCCAAGAACCCACTGGAACCCACTGTTAGATTAGATATAGATAGGCACCTTGTCAGCTGGCCTTCCACTGAGCCGCCAGCATTACCTCCCTAGGTATTCTTATTAACTTTGGCTCCCGATTACATCACCAGACCTTCTCCCTCCTTCAACTCCGGACGACAAGTTGCGCCAGCATGCGCGCATCAGCATCATGTATTGCCAAAAGTGTCGAACGCCGCTCAAGCTGGACGGCTCCCTCGAGGACCTGAACCCCGCGGCCTACGATCTCCTCGTCGGTCCGTCTAATCAGTCGTCTCCTGTTCTTTCGGTCGCACCGCTAACCTGCACAGCTTCCTCGTCGCAGCAATCGCCCAAAAAGACACATTCCTCGCGACTCTCGCACCCACAAGACACTCAAAGGCGCGCCCTCTACGACAAGGTGTCCCAAAATGCAGCCTCAGCGACCTTCAAGCGCCACGGCAGCGGCCCCTCGAGCTCGGCGCAAAGGGACTCGGCCATGTCGTTCATCTACCTGACCGAATCCCAAGTCGCGCAGCCGGTGCTCTCCAGACCAGATCCTCCGCCCGCAGCCCCGAAGTCGAGCAGGGGCGGGAAGAGTGGGCTCAAGGGTCACGAGGAACCTCGAAGCAAGGCACACGAGATGGAGCGCATCAACAAGCTGTTCGAGATCATATCCGCACGCTCCGATATCGACCACCCCATCTGCGTGGAGTGCACCGATATGCTGGTCGAGGGTCTACAGAAGAAATTAGAGACGGCGGCAAAGGAGCGCGATGCTTACGTCGGGTTTCTGAAGCAAGTGCAGAGCGATCAGCCGAGCGAGGAGGACGTCAAGGCCCAGGAAGAAGCATTGAAACAGGCAAAGCAGGCCGAGGCGGAAGCAATGGCCGAGCTCTTGCGTCTGGAGAAAGAAAAAGCGGCAGTAGATGCTGAAATCGTCGCTCTAGAAGAGGAGGCACAGCAACTTGATCGGGAGGAAGAACATTTCTGGCGCGAGCGAAACACCTTCGCCACCAAGCTGGCCGACTTTCAGAACGAGCGCGATAGCATCAACTCGAAGTTCGACAACGACGCCCAACTACTGGAAAAGCTCCAGAGGTCCAACGTATACAACGACACATTCTGTATCAGTCACGACGGCACGTTTGCCACCATCAACGGGCTGAGACTGGGGAGGACGTCCAGTAAGCCTGTCGACTGGCCGGAGATCAACGCCGCCTGGGGACACGCGCTTCTGCTGCTCGTCACGGTGGCGGACAAGCTTGGCTACAAGTTTGATGGCTTTGAGCCGCAACCTATGGGGAGCACGTCGAAGATCATCCGATACGAGTTGCCATCTCCAGCTGCTAGCCGCCTGGGGTCGCATCGAAACGCCCCGCCCCCAGCGCCGAAGAAGCATGTCCTGGAGCTGTTTTCCAACGGAGACCTGCCTCTGGGTCTGACCTTCATGCATCGCAAGTTCGACAACGCCATGGTTGCTTTCCTCGAGCTCGTGCGGCAGCTCGGTGCATTCGTCCACAGGCAGACCGCGGCGGATGGTCACCCGCTCAGTCTTCCGTACAAGATCGAGGGCGACAAGATCATGGATGTCAGCATCAAGCTCGGAATCGCGCAGGACGACAGCTGGACGAAAGCATGCAAGTTGACGCTGACTTGTTGCAAGTTTCTACTGGCGCACGCTAGCAACGTGAACACGACGGCCAGGGCTGCCAACAACTAATCACTTCATTCGGTCAACGGTATCAGGGAAGGGACGGCATCCATGCTTAATGGAGTTTGGGCTTCCTGTTTTCGGCGAGGGATAGAACAAGCGTACGGGGTTTCAGGCGTTCCGGAGCATCATGGGATCGCCATCATAGTAGGTATAGAAGCCAGTGAGTGCACTGATTCTCCTTATCGGCAGGCAGAGACTGTCCCTATCCGTGCTTTGAGGTTGGTAAAAATGAAGCCTCCCTCCTTCTTGTTCCTGATCATCGTCGTAGCCTCACGTGATGACGCTAGTGTCAATCCAGTGCCGAGGGGCGTCTCACTGCCTGCAGGTAATACCCTCCATCTCCAATACCTAGAACATTGTAATACCTACCAATATGACCCCGTCAGCCACAAAGATGCCCTGGCGTAAGCCGATTGGCGAACTTCACGATGGCCAGGCAGCAGAGCCCCCGGGACCCCCTCACGAACCGTAGGCCGCCTGAATACAACTCGCCGTCTTACGCCAGAAGCCGCTCTCATGCAAGTACCATGCAGCTGCATCTTCGACTGCCAATCAGTCGGCCATGAGGCAGACTTGCAGACTCATCCAAGTGTTTGTCCGCCCTGTTTATTGCTTGGTGTCGGAATCCCACCCTCTCATCTCGTCGTTTCAATGAGCAGGTAGCAATGTTACTCGAGAGAGGCCGCCGCGTCAGGCTGTAAGGCGGACAGGTTACCTCTCGCCTTAGGTCTACTTCTACCTCGACTTCCCCTCATACCCTCCTCCATCTCTTCTCGCCCTTTCATCTTCCTCTGTTTCATCCCTCCACGACGTCGTCTTGCACAATAATGACCAAGATGGCAGCCCCAGGTGATACGGTAGGTGTCAATCCCAAATACATCCCATACTTTGTTAGACGTCCGTCTCTTTCTGACATGCAAAAGACAATCGACGACGAGAACGGCTCCACGGTGAGCTTCGAGGAGGTCGACTTCAGACGCGTCCCGGCGTCAGACGACAAGGCTCTCGTCCCCCAGCAGTCTCCCGAAGAAGACGGGCCAAAGCCAGACGTCTTGTACGTGCTACAATATCTCGGTCTTGCCGGTAAGATCATCGAGAGTAAGTGGAAATCCGACTCAAGCTTGCTAGTACCGCGTTAACAGAGAAAACAAAGGTCAGGAGAGCGATGTGCCCTTCAAGGACATCCCCGAATATGGCTCCAAGGACGTCGATGCCAATAAGCGAGCCACGCAGCCTGTGCTTGAGATCGTGACTCAGGTCACGTCCCAAAACTCCAGAAACAGACGGTCTCGTCGTAACAACAATCGCGGGAATGCCTACTTTGGAGATAACTACGACTCCGCCACCTCAGACAGTGAGGTCGAGATCTCCAGCAAGCCTGCGAGGATCGTGGACACCCACATGCTCATCCATTCCGAGTACCTTGTCAATGCCCTGCGGGCCACGGTCACGTACTATCCGTATGTCGACCTTCACGAGGACAGCGTGAAGATCGAAGCGCCATACTACGTTCTTGTCCATCACCGTGACGCCCTGGCAAAGTACAAGTTCCACCAGCCCGCGTCCCACTCGTCCGAGTATGCCCGCATGACGGCCGAGCATATCGACGTACTTCTCAACTTTGTCGAGCAGACTCTCGGCGATTCAATTCGCAAAGAGGAGGAGCGCTACTCGCGCAACACCCCTGTGGCCACCTTCGACAACTACTGGATGGCACTCAGACCTGGCGAGATCATCTACGCCAAGCAGAACGACTTCTGGCAACCGCTTGTTGTCAGCAACGTGGCACAAGAAGATTCATCAGATCGCCACAGGCGCCAGTGGATAGTTGTCTGCTGGCTGATGGAGTCCCAGTTTGGCCGCATAATGCGCAGGATGGCCCAGTTCAAGGTTCCGTCATGGTCTGGCGAGCAAGTCATTCAATCGCTCCCAGTCATGCCGGCTCGCTTCTTTCCCGATGGTCCCAAGGAAATGCTGGAGAGGCAAGTCAAGTTGGGCAAGTTGTACTGGGAACTCCTTCAACGGCCAACCTACATGGAATACGACGGCCAGCTTGTCCACAATGCCACCGCCCGTCCAGTGTCTGCTGTGCGGGAGCCTTCTGGCAATGTAAGTCAACCTAGTTCCTCGCCTAGGACGAACAACTAACACGATGGCAGATGAAGGGGCGCGTAATTTGCGACGCCGAGGGCTTTCAACGCTTGAACATACGCTCTCCCGAGAATCGGGGTAGCCGTCACCACCCACCAGGAATGCCACCCGGTCAAGGCCCGTCTCCTGTGATGGACCATCTGCCTCACTTCGCCCCTCGCTGCGGCTGCGACGTATGCTCCGATGTGACGGAGGAAGAGCTCGGACCGTTCGCCGACTTCGACGATATTGACCCAACCAAGTCCGAGGCCCCAACCAGCGATCTGTTCTACATCGCATGCACCAAAGTGATCCCTGGCTTCCTGCTGGGTGATCGTCGATGGGGCCATCTCAACCTCGATTGTTTGAAACCCGTCGTCACCGACCGCGAGGCCTTCAAGTACCTTGTGCTGGACGACGAGATCAAGATGACGGTCAAGGCCCTCATCGGCAAGTTTGCCGCCGGTGAATCCGGCTCCGTTTCGCCATGGGGTAACGACTTCGTCAAGAACAAGGGCGAGGGCCGCATCTTCCTGCTTCACGGCGCGCCCGGCGTGGGAAAGACATGCACTGCCGAGTGCGTCGCCGAGCTCACGCACCGGCCCCTGATCTCCCTGACTTCTGGCGACCTCAGCGTGCACTCGGACGACGTGGAGTACAACCTTTCGTACTTCCTCGAGCTCGGCCAGCGCTTCGGGGCGCTCGTCCTGCTCGACGAGGCGGACGTCTACCTCGAGCGCCGCAGGGCGAAGGACATCGCCCGCAACGGCCTCGTCTCCGTATTCCTCCGTGCGTTGGAGTACTACCGCGGCGTGCTCTTCTTGACCACGAACCGCGTCCAGACCTTCGATTCCGCCTTCACGTCGCGCATCCACGTCGCGCTACACTACAAGAACCTGTCGGACCTCGACCGCGAGCGGATCTGGGCCAACAACTTTGAGCGTCTCGACCGGGACTCCAACGGCCGGGTGCGCGTCGCCGTCGCCACGCGCGAGTACGCCTACGAGTCGCGGGACGTCCAGTCCCTGCGCTGGAACGGCCGCGAGATCCGCAACGCGCTGCAGACGGCTCTCGCGCTTGCCGAGAGCGACGCTGCCGATGAGGGGACAGACCGCATTACCGTCACGGATAAGCACCTTCGCGCCGTCGTCAAGATGAGCCGCGGGTTCCGGGACTACCTTCGTAGCGGCGGCGCTTATGACGGTGACAGCGAGCTTGGCGGCGAGGGAGACGATGAAGAGGAAGACATCTACTCTGATTAAGTCGACGCGAGGTGCACTTCATGCCTCTGGGCTGTACGAAACGGGTCTCCTTTTCAGGGTGTTGCTTCTTTGGGTTCTTCACTGGGCTGTGTACTACAGATTGACGACATGGATTTCGGGCGAGGATTATCGGAACGGACACTCTTACGACTTATGATGGAAGGCTTTCCTTTTACCTAGTTTACACCGGCATGAGGAACTAGGACGCAATCTATGTCAAGAATTGATCGTCATTACCAAACCGGGATCATCATTCATCTACTTCTGAGCTGTATCCCAACGAGTTAAAAGCATCGCAACCATATTCCCGGAACATTTGTTCCACGAGAAACCAATCTGACCATGACCTGGAACTCTCCGACAAAGAGTGACAGTTAGTTTCCCAGATTTGGCATGCAGAAATTGATTCCACCAAATGACAGGCGTACCCGTTTCAAAATGGCTTTGAGGAGTCGAGTTCAACCTCTCTCGACCTGCCCAACGGCGCCATCAGACGGTGTTCGGCTGGGCATCCCGCTGCCAGGTCGTCTTGTAGTTGAAGAGGTTGACGGCGTTCGTGTCGCCGGAAGTGGTCGCGGGGACCGGGGCCGGGGCCGGGGCCGCCGAGGCTTCGCTGACGACGAGAAGCACGACGGAGAGGGTCTTGATGTTGATGTGCATCTTGGAGGTTCGAGGTGGGAGGCGTACGACGGGATTCGGGCTGTGATCTGCTCTGGCTCTGGTGCGGACGGCGGCGTTGAGGTAAGAGCTGGGTCGCTGAATCTCTGCAGTTGTCTTGCTGATCGAGAATTGGAAGATTAGAGGTCATGGCGGGCGTAAACCGAGGTTTATATAGATATTTGACTTTGGCCGAAACCGAGACTTCTCTCGTGTCTCTCTCCATCCAAGCTCTTGGACTACGGCAGCTTTATCGAGAGAATACCCCATGTTCCTCCGTCCCCTCTACCAAAGATCTTTTCCCCCCCTTATCCATCCCTCACGACCGACCGCGCTGGCTGCGTCGCCCAGTCTGACTCGCAGAAATGGCGGAGCGATCTTGGCAAGACTGCTACCAAACCTGGGCCGATTCGGAGTAGCCCGGTGATGTTTATACCGGAGGCATGTTGGTGTCGTCAGTTTGAACGGGGTCTGATTGGCCAGGACATGGACGTGTTGGTCGTGTCGAGGGCGCGCAATCCGCTCAAGAGGATGGATGTCAAGGATTGCGGCACACCCGATTAGCTATGGGCGGGTGCATTTTGGGTACTAACACATGGAAGGAAACTCCGAAGCTCAACGGGGGCGGCGTGATTCGCTGGCTGGGAAGCATCACCATCATGGACGGGACTTGGCCGTGTTGCTTATAGCTGAATATCGGCACTCCGGTGCTCAGCCGGTGCTTAGTATGACGCCTGTACCGCCCGGATACCCTTTCATAGTACCATGAGCTTGTTGTTCTTATTGTTGATCGCAGGAATTGCCTGAAGATTCCGTCTACATCACACGCAGGCACCCCCTTTCTTTATCCAGGGGGGCATCTCAACAACACTGATCGACCAGGTATAACTCATCCATCAAACGCGTTTTTTTCCTTCTTGAAAGGAAGATGTCCAGCAGGGCGTATTTCCAGATTCCATCCGTGGACGTCGTCGAATACGCCGAGGATCTCGAAGCGGAGCACGACCATCACAGAACGCCGACCCGTCCGCGCCAGTCTCGCATGCCAGGCCGGCGCATCGTCCTGGGCCTCGCGGTCGTCGTCCCCTGGTGTCTCCTGCTGACTCTCTCCGTCTGGGTTCTCCTCCAGTACCGCCAGCGTGGCCCGCAGAGCCCCATCTTCCCGCAGATGCTGTACAGTACGCTCGCCAGGAATTTCGAACCTTCCCAGAGAAAAAAAAACACGCCTCGCTGACGTTCGAAACAAAAAAAAAAAAGGCCCGGCGCAGGGAGCTCTGGAGTACGAGGTGCGCAGGTTCCACCTCAGCCTCCCCGGCGACACCACCGAGTACCAAGGGCCGCCGTCCCCGGAGCTCGATAAGAGGTGGTCCGACCTGTACGAAAGTGAGCGAACCTCCCAGCCCTCGTTGACGTCCGGCGTGTTTCTGTTCGTTCGGCTCGAGCATTGGTGACAACGGCACAGTGGGAATCTCCCTGATCGGCAGAGAAGACGCCGCCAAGCTGCCCAACAAGACGGTCATCTTCCCCCACGACCCCGAGCGCCGGTACGTCGTCGAGCTGGACGTGTTCCACCAGCTTCACTGCCTGGTAAGACCGGGACCGGAATCGAGCTCTTGAGACGGGGTTTGACGATGCTTGCTCTCTCGCAGAACATGCTCCGCATGGCGCTCCACCCGGAGTACTACAGGACCGGCGGCGCGGAACGCCCGGACGACGAGGACGACCCCCTCGGCGAGTGGCACCTCAGCCACTGCCTGGACAGCATCAGGCAGTCCATCATGTGCAATCCGGTAGGTCAACTCACACGACGACGACAAGCCGCTTTTGCGAGCAGAGAAGCGTGGCTTGATTTGCTCACGCGTAAACACCCACACCAGGACATATCGGCCCAGACGTGGGTGTGGGACGAGACGCGCCAGAGGCACCACGGCATGCTGTCCGTCCTGCACACGTGCAGGAGGTTCGACCGGATCCAGGAGTGGGCGAGGGCGCGCGCGAACCGGGAGGCGATGGACTACGGGTATCGGGAGATGAACGATCCGTTGTGGCCCGAGACGTGGGAAGCCGGGTTTGAGGGCTGAGGGTTTGGAAGTACGGTGGCTGTGCTGTAAGCTCATGGAGTTTGTGCGTGTTTAATGGCCAAGGTCTGTCTGAGATGATCATCATCTTCCGTGCATGTCAACCAGCCGCAGTGCAAAGTAGAAGTTCCAGAAAGCACAAGCCACAGGGATGGATACTGACAAGGTATATTGCGCTTTTAACGACCCATATCAGGTTCCGGTCAGGATACAGAACCCGCGCGAGAGTGTTTTTATGAAATACCATCACTTAAAAATGGTTGCATTAATGTTCTCTAGTGTACAAATTTAACATGTTTTGAAGACTTTCCCGAATTAGGTACCTACTCACTTCCCCAAACGCTAAAGCCCGCCTGGGTATCTAGACCAGATCGTTCCAATTCTCCGTGCTGAAATCCGGCCAGTACAGCCCCTGCATGTCGTCGTAGAAGGACGCGTCCAGGAACTGCAGGTCGAGGACGGGCTGCGCCAGCAGCTCCTCCAGCGACGGCTCCGCGAGCGCCATGCCCGCCGTCCTGTGCGCGGGGAGCATGGGAGCCGTCCCGAGGTAAGCCGAAGACGCCGCCGCCGCCGTCGTGGGGCCCGGCAGGCGAGACGACGACGACGCCGAGGCGGTCTCCCCGAGACCCCGCAGCCCCGCGTCCAGGCCCATGCGCTTGGCGTAGACCTTCTCGACCTCCTCCTTCATCACCTCGACGTGGTGGCAGTACTCCTGCGCGGCGAAGTTCCCCGCGTCGCGGAGCTGCGACAGGAAGCGCGCCGACTCCTCGAACGCCTCCCTGTCGCTCCGGCACTCCGGGCCGTCGAGCAGGCTCGAGGCGGCGAGGATGGTGAGCGCGGAGAAGAGGTACTCCGTGTAGAAGTAGTCGAACGTGGCGAAGGACCCGTCGATCCAGGAGTCCGTGAGGAGCCGGATCGAGTGGCGCGCGCACCGGATGCACGCCTCGGAGAGCGTGATGGCGCTGGCCGGCACCTGGGTCTCGTCCACGGGGGACGGGGACGGCCAGGACGCCACTTTGGTCCGCAAGATGTGCAGCAGGATTGGGCGAGTAGCCAGAATGACGCACTGGATCATGCATCAACGCCTGTCCAAAGTTGGAATTAGGGGGGTCGGGGATCCGGGCAACGCTTACCTGGTTAAAAGAGAGATGAAGCGAGACTGGCTTCGGTCCGCCGTCGGGGTTGTCGACCTGGAGATGGGCTGGCAAGTCCTCCATCCAAGCCCGAAGGTCCTTGAGCGCCTGTTGCACGCGAGTCGAGAGGGAAGCCTCCGGCTGGCCTCCCTGGCTGCGATGACTGTAGATGGAGCGGACGGTTTTCGTGACCAGAGCGGCCAAGCGCAGACTGGCGATGTGATAGGCGGTATTATCGAAATCAGACGCAAAGGCCTGTCCGACGACCGGCTCTGACGGCAGACCCACGCCAATGTCATTGTCTTGAACGGCACTCGGGTGGCCCAGTTTGGAGGCCCATATGCGGTCAAAGGTGTAAGTGGTCCAGAACAGTCGCTTCCGGTGTTCCCGCAAGTCTGGGTCGCTAAGCTGGGATTCCGGGATATTGAGGTGGAGGCCCATGACTATGGCCATGCGCATGGCCGTCCCAGACATGACGAAGGCATTGTATCGGCGGTTGAGGGCTAGGGAGTAGAAGGACTGTGACGGTTAGGATCCATAGACGGTTGACTATGCTGCGACGTACAAGAAGGAGCATGATCTCGATCGAATCCATACCGGGCCGCTCGTCGAGCACGCCCAGTATCCTGGAGGCCTTTGCGAAGTAAGCCATGCCGGGAAAGTCCTTCTCTGACGGGATGGACCTGGTCGAGTAGAGCTCGCCGATGGCAAAAAGAGCCCACAGCTTTGACCTCAGCCTCAGGTCTCCCCACGAGGGGTTGTGAATGCTCTGCTCCAGGTTCTCCATGATGGCGCTCCGACGGACGACGTGGTAGCGTCGGCCGACGTACTTGAGAGCAACCTCGACCAGAAACCTGGACCTGGACGGGGTGGGCCATGTGATGTCCGCCTTGACAAGCGACATCAATTGCCTGTCCGGGGCGTAGTTGAGCCTAACGATGTGATTAGGCTGAGGGGCACTGGGGTCGGAGATGACTTGGCGAAAGCGAGTCGAGAAGGCCGCGTCGGCAACCTCGCCGAAGAGGATCGGCGTACGGAAGGCATTCGCACTGACGAACAGCCACGGCCTCACTTCCAGCGTGGAGGCTTCTGAAGGTTCCTCGTTGTCGCTGGCTCCTCTCCCGGACGACGGTGTGGTCGCTCTGTTGCCGACGTGGGCGATGCTGCTCTGGGTGGTCACGTCGTCCCGAGTGAAACCGCCCGCGCTCTGCGCATTCTGGGCGTTCAGATCCTTGAGACGTCGTATTTCGTCCAGCAGGCCGTCAATGTAGCTATGCCACCGTTAGCAATAGGAAGCGTGGCGTGAGAGAGAGGGGGGCAGAGACGCAGAGAGAAAGTGGGAGAAAAGGATGAGTTTGAGAAAAGTCTCGACGAGAAATGGAAGTTACCTTTGCCTGACTTTGACCTGCCTGTTGCGCCGTGGATATGTACATTCAGAGCCTTTGCCGGCATGGTGACAGTTTTGACAGGGTTGCTCTCCCGAACACTTGACCTTTCTGGAGTGACATCGACGACATCTACATGTAGGTGACGGTTCAATTAGTCAGTAACTAGTCCTGTCATCCGTTGCACGGGAATGTTGTCTCTCACGCAGTCGACTTGACGGGTGGCAGGGGCCCATCTGTCAGTGGGCTCCTGCTCCCAACGTCCGTATTGGGCGGGGTCCTGTTGCAGGCCATGAGGAGAGAGGGAATCGGGCATTCGACGGAATGCCGCGATAAAAATAAAGTAAAGATGCTGGTCCAATTCGGCTCACCACATCTCAATGTGTCGTCGTTGTTTCGGTTTCCATCGAGGGCTTTTTCGGTAAGATTTGTTCGCATCGCCGCGATGCGTCAGAGAGAGAGAGGACCCAAAAGGTGCAGTGCTTGCAGTTCAGTCACCGATGACGGCGAAATGTCAATACGCCGATAGGGCGGTCCGGCAGGGATGTGGTTAGTCAGACTGTCCGACCCAAAGGGGGAAGACGGTTCTGCGCCCCGGATTCTCGGCAACGGCCCGACCTTGTCTCTCCGGTTTCGTCGGCAAACCGAGGCTTTGCCGACATGACTCATCCGAGCCAACGCGAGGGAAATGTGGGTCGCCGGCGGAGTGCTCCGCAGGAGCTTTGAAGGACGTTCTCTTTCTTACATAGGTAACTCAGAGACAAATGTATTTTCTCTTCTGGTCATGAAAGTGGTACGTCGTTGAATCAGAGGGAAGTTGTGAATGTTCACCTCAGTATTGGCCGATGAGTTTCGACTCAGAGATGAATTTCTTAAAATTGGTCTCAAAACGACACTATTTGTAATCTATGTACCGGAAACTATGTACTGGAAACTGGCAATTGCCATGAGAATTTCAATCCTCCTAAACCTCCTGCAGGGTGGTGGCGCCGAGGGACCCGGACTTGGGATCAAAAAGTTGCTGCCCTGGACCTTCTTGTTGGAGCCCCTCGGGCCCTTGAGCGCCGACGCGTCGACGCTGGCGAAGGAGCTGTTGGACCAGCTGCCCGAGTTCCACGAGTTGCCCGACGCCGACACCGAGCTGACGAGGCTGACCTGCGCGCTGCCGACGTTGACGGCCGCGATGTTGCCCGTCATCTTGGACGACGAGCTGCGCATGTTGAACCCGACGTCGCCGTTGTTCCACGCCGTGTTGCGCTCGAACGTCAGCGACCCGGGGTTGCCGTTGTCGATGAAGCCCTTCTTGAAGTTGCCGAAGGCCATCGAGTTGCGCACCACGTGGTTGGCCGGCGGGTTGTCCGTGATGCCCAGCTTGAAGCCGTTGCCGTCGCCCTCGAACGGGCTGAACCCCCAGCGGTTGTAGCCGTTGCCCCACGCGTACACCTCCTCGAGCGTGACGGCCGAGCCGAACATGAACAGGTCCAGGCCGTCGTCGACGTTGTCCCAGAGGCGCGCGTTGCGGAGCACGTTGCCCTCGCCCGACCCGGACTTGCACGCGAAGCCGTCGGCGCTCTCGCCGTTCTTGCGCGGGTCGCGGTTGCGGTACGAGTCGAGGTTGAGCACCGTGTTGTTGGACGACGCGCCCTCGAGCTGGAAGCCCGTCTCGTAGTTGTCGTGCGTCGACAGGCCGTCGTAGTAGTTGTGCGAGGCGTCGCGGGCGTAGATGCCGTACGGGCCGTTGATCATCCTGGGGGTTTCCATCGTCAGCACGAGGAACGCGAGGCCACGGGGCGTTGTTGCGACGACTTACTCGAGATCGTAAAAGGCCCAGTAGTTGGCGTTCTGGATGTGGAAGATGCCGCGCTCACCGTTCGGCAGAGCCTCGTCGAGGGCCTTGGGGGTACTGAATGTGTTAGTGAAGGGCTTATCGAAGTGCGAGGCGTCCGTTCCCAACATACCCAGGCATGTTCTCGCCGTTGATGATGACCTTCTCGTTCTGGTACGGGCGGACGGAAATCGGCGAGGTCCTGGTCCCGCTCGTCTTGAACTGGATGTTCGCAGAGGGCGCGTAGGTGCCCTGGCGGAGGTAGATGGTGTCGCCGGCGGCGGCGGCGTTGATGGCCGACTGGATGGACCCGTACGGGGCCGCCAGCGTTCCGGAGCCGGTGCCGGTCGGGGAGACGAAGATGTCCTTGGCGGCGGCCCCACTCAGGACGGCCAGGAAGGCGACGGGAACAGCGCTGAAGGGAGCCATTGCTTTCGTTTCTGTGTCGATCTGATCAGATGCTGCCTGCCGATCTCCGGTTCGCGCTCCCGGCTTGCGTTCGGGCTGGATCCGACGGCCATCTTATAGTTTGCTCCCCTCGCCCTGGCAGAGAGCTCAGGAGAACGCAACCTTAGAAGGGAGCCTGCTCTTGGTGAAATTGAAGGCGACTCGACGTGCCAACGAGTCCCACAACGAAATGGCAGGTCGATGGTCTTTCGATTTTCCCGTCGTGTCTTAAAGGCGGTCAAATCAGAAATCCCCCAATCAGGGACCCCTGTCGGAGGCATATCATGAGAACTACCAGCACCACCCGGCATGGATGCCAACCCCTGGGATGGTAACCCCGGAAAAAACGCTTCCGCAAATAAATGATTCTGAGGGGGCCTTAATTACAAAAAGAGACTCAACGGGATTACTGAACAAGTTGGGTATTTCTCGCCTACGAGGCAGTCAACTAGCGCTCGCACGTCATTGGGGCTGAACAACTCTCACAAACCTTGCATCCGTTAAAATTGCTCACGAGTTCTACCTTGGCAGTTGTCTGCCAAGTACTACGCCCCCTAATTGCCGACTAGACACGAGTCTCCAGAAAAGGCCTGCGCTGGCCGAATGTGATCATCACGGAGCTCCTTAGTCGGCCTGGGATTGATTGCATTGACCGGTGGGATATGCCACATTCTCCGATACCTCCGTGTCTTCAACTCCACATTTCCCCGCCAACCAACAAATCGAAGTCCTCCGTGAGGATAGACGGCTTGGCCTATTTCCTGGTCGTGGGTGTCTATTCCCATTTTTCTTGACTCCTTGTTTCGTATTGCATGGCATGCCTTCTGTTGCTAATAGTATATCATTTTGCATCGAATGGCTCCCACATGATAATCTTGCGATGGCCGCGTACCCCGATAGCCGGCGGGCGGCGAGAGACAAGAGTGGCAGTTGCTTCCTGGCGTGATAAGAGATGAAATTGAGTTGAACGAGTCAGTTCGTCTTCTGGAAGTATTAACTTGCTGTTTAGCAGTTATGATGTGCATGCTGTTAATGCCCACTCTTTTTTTCTCCCTCAACAACCGGCATAAACTGCCCGGTTGACGGACCCCCTGGCTTCTTTACAGCGAATAAGCTCAGCGCTACTTCCGCATCTGCCGAAAGGTTCAACTTAGGTTTAAGCTTAAGCAGGACGGGCTGCTAAGGTATGGATAATACTTAACAACAACCGTGACCGCACAGATCCTACCTATCTTTGGAAATAGTATTATGAGCTGTATATGTGTCGTTAGTTTCACCGTTTCAAATACAGATTGACCAACACGGTACAAAGCTTAGAATTACAGTCAAAGACCCTTGGACCTGTGTTTATTGCATCTGCATCTGCATCTGCATCCCTGAGAGATCAAGTCGCTTTCGTGCAACATAAGTAATACGCCAGGATGAACTTGTAAACAACGAAACATGCAACGCCAACTTTTCTCTTGGATACCTATCCGTCCAACTTACGCCGGGGGGAGCTGCTTGGCAGCCCTCATCCGCTCCCACGCAGCCACGTACGACTCGACCGTGCCGACCTCCTCGGCGAACCCGACCTCGCGGGACCGCGACAGGTCGTACTGGCGGTCGAAGTCAAAGTCGACGAGCATGAAGTGCGTGAACCCCCAGTTGTGCCGGTCGACCAGCTCCTGCCCCAGCCCGTGCTCCCTCGCCAGCGCCGCCCACTCCCCCCTATGCCGCGCGACGAACTCCGCCATCGCGGTGGGCTCGCCGTCGACGGGCCCCCGCCCGACGAGGCCGAAGTGCGCGCACAGTCCCGGCCACACCTGCGCCCACGACACCGGCGCCGTGCCGTTGGCCACGTTGAACACCCCGCCGCCGCCGCACCTGTCAGTGTTCACGGCGGCGAAGATCTCCATCCGCGACAGCACGTCCTGGAAGGTGTCGGAGTGCGTCGAGCGGTACCCGCGCTCGCGGCCGGGGAACGGCACCGCCGCGCCCGCGCCCTTGACCGCCCTGTATATCGACAGGTAGAGACCCACGCCCTGGGCCATGTTCATCGGGTTCACGGTCGGCGTGAAGCCCACGATGCCGTCGGGCCGGATCTCGGAGAAGGTCCACGCCTTGCCCTCGGACAGCCTCTTCAGCAGGTCGTACTGCGTGTAGTAGAAGATGTTGCTCGCCCAGGGCTCCGGGATGCGGGGCGCGTCCTCCCTCAGGGGCGTCTTGATCTCGATCTCCTTGGGGAACTCGAGGCCGTACCTACGGTCGGGCAAAGCCTTTGCATTAGTCTGTTTGACTTGCAGGTCATATAGGGGGTGGAGTCTCACCCCTTCCCGCCCGTCTGCAGGATGAAGGCCTTCAGGTTGGGCGACACCTGCTCGACGGCCCCGATGGCGATCTCCAGCAGGGCCGTGTTCTTCACCCTCAGGCTCTCAAAGTCGTCCGTCTGGATGTACGCTGTCGTTCCCTTAGTGCTGTGAAACCAGAGCAACGCGGCAACTTTCTCCGGTACTCACCCGTGAAGAACACGTGCGTGACCGTGTCCACGTCCGCAATCTTTTCCCTCAGCGAGCGCGCCGCCTCGTCCACGGACTTGGTAAAGTCGACGCCGGAAGCGATCTGCAGGCGGGGGTCGGCGGGCAGCTGGGCCTGCTCCAGGGTCATCGGGCGGTTCGTGGTGCCGGTGATGCGGGCAAAGGTCGTCGGGCTGGGGTAGTCCCGCGCCTGGTTCATGAGGGACCAGCCCGAGATGCCGGAGGCTCCGAGGATCAGTGCGTGCGCCATTGTCTTGTAATTCTCTTCTGTTCAAAGAGGGGTTAAAAAAAAAAAAAGATAGTATACCATGATGTTTCCAAGCTTTGAGGATGTTGGAAGCCGCAACTGTTGTATATAAACGCGTGGGGTCGTAGGGCTGCGCTGACAAAAAGCTTCTCGGGTTTTGAATTCCGTGATGGTGAGGGGAGGGGGGGCTTTTCGCGCGTCATGTAGGAACCTTCATTCCGTATGCGCAACCGACTCTACGGCCCACAACGCTAGTCGAAATAATCTCCCTTTACGGGAAATAGTGCTGAAGTGTTTTGTTGTAAAAACCGGCCGCTTACAAGCTAGGCGAGTCATTACGTGAGGAAGTAAGCTGTCGGATGGTCGATACTGTTGGTAAACTCTTCAGAGTCTAGGTACGAAAGGGACAACAACTTCGAGTGACATAAATCGCCGCGTATTTTGTTTTTGTCTCTTGTAGTCAAGATCTTTTCACATTTTGAATTCGTTGCTGTTCATGAAAATGATGACGCGGGAGTGCTTAGATCTTAGTTAAAACTGCGGCTGGTTGAATCAGTGTTGCATTCCGTATCTAGCCTCGACCTAAACACTACAAACTGTCCTGGAAGCAAGGTTGACTGATGAAATTCACCAAATAATTGTGTCTGCGATATTGACGGTGCCGGGTAGGTTACTAAGTCTTGAGTGTCAATATAAGACACGCAGGACGTGAGACCTCTAATCGAGTGCTCCGGGAAAGAGATTTCGAATCAGCGCAATTTCGAAACAATGATCTCGCAGGACCACTGATCGTCCTCGTGGCCAGCGTGAACGGCTTGGAAGTGGTCTCGAAAGCAGAAACACACATGAACCGGATATGATACAAAGCTCTTGAACTGTATTGTACGTGTCCTGTCAAACCTACATACAAGAGTCAATATACCAAAGTAGAAAACTGCAGGAAACACCAGCCTATGCAATTGATAAGACCCAGCCCCCTTTCGTACTCTATTCATGAAATCGTTTCCCGAGTTTCGTCATACATCATTCACGACGCGTCCCTCCTCGCGGGCGGGAGAATTAGCTCGTCCCGCCCCACGACCTCGACAGTGGCCTCCTTCCCGCGCCACAGGTACCGCACGTGGAGCGCCTTCTTCCTCAGGGGCGCGGGGTCCCAGAAGCCCAGGAGCGAGGCCTTGCGCACGCCGGCCGGGATGCGCAGCCGCCCGTCGTCGACGAGCGCCGCCACCGCCAGCGTCACGTCCGCGACCTCCTCGACGGCCCAGTCGGCGCCCTCCTTGACGCCGAACTTGGCGCTCAGGATCACCAGGCCGCCCCGCTGGCGCTCGGCGCGCTGGCGGGCCTCGACGGGGCCGGCGAGCAGCGCCGTCACGTCGTCGGCGGCGGCGCGTTTGCGCGCGACGTAGGCCTGGAGGTCGACCTCTACGGGGAGCACTCCGCGCTGCGGCGTGCGTTTCGAGAGGAAGTGCTTCGCGGCCAAGGCGACGAGGGGCGCGGCGGCGGCGCAGAAGACCACGGTCGGGCTGTAGTCGGCGTGTGGGGAGAGCAGGACGGGGATGCTCAGCCGCTGGCTGAGGCGGGACCAGTACATGGAGAGGTGGAGGCTGTGGAGGCTGACGCCGAACTCGAAGCCGAGCTTGGAGAAGCGTCCGATGTTCCAGAGGTTCCGGACGGCGACGTAGCGGTCGAGGAGGGAGTTGGAGCACAGCTCCACCTCGAGATGAGTCGGGGTGGTGCCGGGCAGTGGCAGATCGCGGCCGTATCTCAGGTAGCCGGCCACCGCGTCTGCCGTCAGGGAGGCGGAGACGGTCCACGAGCCGTCGTTGCCGAGGCTGCTCTCGTAGTCTAGGCCGCGGATGCCGCACTCGCCTCTCGGGGAGTCCTCGTGGCCTGCAGACGGCACTCGCTCGGGAGACGTTGTGTATCCCACCTCGAAGCTCGCAGACGTTTTCGTGGGGACCTCAGCGAGCAGCTGACTTTTGCTAACCTGAGAAAAGTCGGTGAGAAACTTGATCGTCTCGCCGGGCCACAGGCTCCAGTCGCCGCTGTCTGCGAATGCGTAAGCCGTCCCAGCTCCCATCCATCGGTGGATTCCTAGACCGACGCGCGGGGGCTCTCGCAACCACGGGGAGCCTGAGCGCACGCTTCCCTCCAGCACGATCGGGTTCGGGTCATTCGGAAGGTATATCGGGTGGGATATCCTCGCGGCGAGTGATGATTCAGAAAGGGCCTCGGTTTCCACCTCGACGGCGGTCTTGGCGATGCGGTCCTCGGAAGTCCTGTGAATGATATCCTGGCGGAACCTGAGACTGATCAACGGACACGGCCGTTGATCCGCCAATTGCAGTATGCGCTTGCGTGGTATCGTCAGGGGCAGCAAGGGTTGGTAGCGGTCCGCCAGCAGTGGCAAGGGGATGCGGTACATCTCCTCGACGATGCCGTAGACGGAACCAGTCAAGGTAAGCTGCGGCGGGGGCAGGTACACCGTGGGCTCCTGCGCGTCCTCGACGTGCTGGACCTCATTGAGCGCAATGGACGGAACACGCTTCGAGGCGCATGCCACTCGCCGACCCGACCGGGCTGTCCTGTCAACCAAGCGTCCTAGCACGGGCAACCCAACCGTCACGGAGTGGCTCAAGGTAAAGTCCAACGGCGTCACGGCAGAGCCCTGGGTGACGACCTTGGAGGCGTCGAAGCGGATGCCCAGATCCGAGGACGTCTGCACCACGTCGGCCGCCCTCTGCCGCAGCTGGTCCTTCAACGACAAGTCATATGCGTATCGGTAGTCCTCATCGAGGGGAAGCTCGGGGTCGTGGGTCAAGTCCCTCAGCTGGGTCGCATCGTAGAGGGCGCGGCGGTGGGGGTCGATGAGGGTCTCGAAAGCGCGTTGGACCTGGTGGAAGTACGGCTGGGCGACGTTGTGCAGGTTCTCGGGCAGGCCGTCCTTGTGCAGATAGAGCAGCAGGCGGTGGTAGGCCTTGCGGACCTGGTCGGGGGTGAGGGTTGGGTCTCTGGGTAGACACAGCAGGTCGTAGTAATCGCCCTCGAGGCCATCGACGTCGGAGCCGGCCGGGTCGGGGATGGCAATGGTGCTGTCGTCACCGACGTCCGAGGCGATGGTCATGCGCTCGAGGATGGAGGAGGCATCGTCGTCGAACTCGTACTCGCGGCGGGTGGCAGCGAACTGCTCACTGAGGGAGAAGCGCGAGCCGGCGGAGCGCAGGCTACTGTGATTGTAGTTTGCGGGGTGGAGGTGGTAGGAGTAGTCGTCGGGCCAGGCGGCGGAGGATCGGGCGGAGGAGTTTCGCGAGGGCCCGCCGGCGCGGGTTCGGAGGACCCGGATGCTACCGGGGCGACTCTCGGAGTCGGCCATGACTATCCGGGAGGGGATGCGGTAGCGGGGGTGGAGACCAAAAGGTGAGAGCGAGTGAGAAACGAAGAATTAAAACGGTGGTGAGAGAAGAGAAGGCGAGGAGAAGGAAGGCAGGCCATCTGGAGGTTAACTACCTTGGTCGCCTACCCGTACTGCGGCGTTGTTTACGCACGACAACAGCTTCAGCCCACTTCGTTGTCGCTGTTGTCGCCCGAGGTGGGAGTCAGAGTCAGAGTCAGGGGTCGGCTCTTCTTGGGCAGCGCACAGCTCGCAAGGGGGCCCATCCTGGGCACGGCGGCATGTTTTCCTGGGGCCGGAGGTGTGAGGTGTTCGCGATGGAGACCAGGACAAGGGTTGGAGCATGGAAAGATGTGACGCTTGTGCAAGGGGCATTTGATGGAGACCCCACCATCGTTCGATCCTTGCCGATTATGTAATGAGGTATGCCAGCTGTTGGCAGGCAGTGGGCACCTGTTGAATGCAGCAAGCGTCTCCACCGTGGAAGGCAGTGGACGTTGTTGGTTTTCTATGAATCCTCTACGTACTGCTACATCCTGTCATCGGTGCCTGAAGTACCGGACGTACCGTTTCAAGGCGAAAGATACTGCAATATCTAGGTAGCTAGTGTACATGGAAGACGCCTGAGCACCGGAGCATCCAGCCGGCAATCTAGCGGTGAAACGGAAGCTACGGCCCCACCCTTCCGGCTCGGTGTCCGAAGGGCTGTAGGTAGGTAGTGCTTCTCTCTGGATGCGTCATGTTACAAAGTATCGAGACGTTACCCAAGATGAACCACTCGAATAGGCATCGATTAGGATCTTGTAGTAGGACCTCAATGTTCAAGTCATGTAAGGAAATCATGTCAGAAGCCCTGTGAATCTGACATCCCTACGGATACTGTGGCCGCCCAATGCAACCGCTCAAGAACCTCACTGAAATCTCATCATCCCACTCACATCCCGCAACCCCCACCTCACGACCAACCGACGAGAACCGCCGCCGCCGCCCCAGCAATGTCAGGCCTCCTCCTGACCCCGCGAGACCGCTTCGCCTCGGACGTAAAAGCCCCGCAGGCCTGCGGGAGCTGCAAGCGCCAGAAGCGCAAGTGCGACAAGGCCCTGCCGGCCTGCGGGCTGTGCTCCCGGATGGACCGCCGCTGCGACTACGCCGAGCCCGGGCCCGGGCCTCTTCACTCCGGCGCCGATAGCGCCACCGGAATCGACCCTGGCTTGATCAGCGACACCCCGCTCGAGCCCTTATGGGAACAGCCGCAGACCGCAACGCAGTTCCCGCCCGACGTCTTCCTCGACATTTCCACCTTTGAGTCCATGAACCAGCCCGCCCACAGGCCCTTTGTCGAGATCCCAGCCGTATGTGTGTCTAACAATACCGTCCCTTCACATTCACTGACTTGGATCTGACAACACCGTTATCCTCAAGGAAGTCCTCCAACACCTCGGCGACGACGACCAAGTCCAGCGCACCATCAACGCCTACTTCGCCACCATCCACCCCTGGCTGCCCATCGTCTCCAGGAAGCGCATGAACATGGGCGTCGCCCTCAGCCAGGGCGGCCCGGACCTCGCCATGCTCTTCCTGGCCATGAAGCTCGTCACCTCGACCCCCTCGCCGGGCGCCGCCGCCGCCGCCGCCGCCGCCCAGAGCCCCCTCTACCGCGCCGCGAAGCGCTTCGCCTCGCTGCTGGAGCACGGCGGCGCCTCGTCGCTGATGGCCCTGCAGTCCATGGCCCTGGTCGCCTACTTCGAGTACGGCCACGCCGTGTACCCGGCCGCCTGGATCACCGTCGGCTCGTGCGTGCGGTACGCCGAGTTCCTGGGCCTGCCGGGGTTCCACGAGGGCAACGTCTTGCTGGGCTCGGCTGTGAGCGAACCTCTTCTTCTTCCCACGTCGAGACGGTTCTGGCTGACGACTTTGACAGACGACCTGGACCGAGGCGGAGGAGCGGAAGCGGACGTGGTGGGGGATCCTGATCCTCGACAGGTTCATCTGCATCGGCAACAAGAAGCGCTACATCTCCCCCGAGCCGCAGGACAACGAGACCTTTCCGTCAGACGACGACTCTTGGGTAGGCAATCCCTCCTTCTCTCCTTTCCACCCCAAACCCTGCTTACACTATACCAGGACCAAGGCCGCGTCGACCGCGCAGTCCACCACCCCGTCTCCTCCCCGCCCTCCACCGTCCTCGCCCCCTTCTCCGCCCTCTGCCGCGCCGCCCTCCAAGCGAGCAAAGTCCTAACCCACGTCCGCGAATCCTCCTCCTCCTCCTCACAAAAGAGCCCCAGCCCCCGCATCCCCGAGGCAGCCTCCCTCTCCTCGACGCTCTCCTCCGCCGCAGACGCCCTGCCGAAGGACCTCCCCTCCCTCGCCCCGCGCTGCGTCGCCTTCTCCGCCCTCGTCCTCCTGCACGACCACTACTGCTGCCCGGGCAACCAGGCCGGCCACGCCGCGGGCTCCGCCGCGGCGGCGCACCGGCTCCGCTCCATCGAGGCGCTGCGCGCGCTGTGCGGCGCCGTCGCCGAGCTCGCGGGCGAGGTCCTGGCGCTCGCCCTCGCCGTCGGGGACGCCGGCGTCGTCAGCCCGCTCGCCCTGGACGCGCTCTACGGCGCCGCGAACGCGCTGGCCTGGCTGGTGCGGGAGGACGGCTCGCGGGAGAGCGCGGCGGGCCTCGCGTCCATCAAGCGCTGCCTGGAGAGGCTCGGGGAGCGGTGGGGCCTGGCCGGGAGCTACGTCCGGATGCTGGAGCAGCAGCACCTGGCGTACGCGATGCAGGACCAGGGGCACTCGACGATACGCATGAGATGAAGGCAGACGTTCTTCCCGGACGTTGGAATCTGATGATAGACGTAATGAAAGAGCCCTAGTTCAGAACGGGCTTCCACCCTTTCCTCTTGACGAACCCCGTGACGCCCTCGTCCCTCAAGACCTCGTCCCCCAGCCTCCCGGTGACAACGCTCCTCTCGGCGTCCGGGCCTCGCACGTAGAACGGGAACCTCAGCCTCCCTTCCTCCTGATCATCGTCATGATCCTCCTCCTCCCGCACCCAAGCCCTCTTCCCCCCAGCGACCCTCCTCACAAACCCGCTCGCCTCCCGGTCGAGCGAGAGGTACCACCTCCGCTGATGCACGCTCCCCACGCTGTTCTCCGCGCCCTTGTACGCGTTCGTCCGCCTCACGACCTCGTCTTCCAGCTCCCTCAGCTCCCGGTCCACGTCCGTCAGCCCCGCCTCCGCCTCCCCGGCCCCGGAGGACGGGTCAGGAACGACATCGTCATCATCGTCCTCCTCCTCGCTGGTATCGACCAGAACCTCCCCCTCCCGCACCCCCCTCCTCCGCCTCTTCCTCGCAGGCCTTCCCAGCGCCCTCTCGCTCCTCCTCCTCCCCTCCGCGTCCTCCCCCCTCGTCAGCCTCAGGTTGACCACGTACCCTCTGGGGAGCTTGCTCCCGCGCAGCCTCACCCAGATCTTCCGCTCCCCGAACGCCCTCGCCAGCTTCTCCTGCTCCGTTTCCCCGTCATCCTCATCTTCCCCCTCGTCGGAATCCGGATCCTCCACCGGTCCCCCCCTCCTCAGAACCTCATACCGCCCCGTGTCCCACACCAGAAGACTCCCCGTCGCCTCGCTCCCCGTCTCCACGACGTGGTTCCACAGGCAGTGCACCCTCGTCTCCGTCGCGTTCCGGTTCGGCCTCGCCGAGTTCGCGTCCCCGGGCAGCCCGTACATGACCGCCCAGCTGACGCTGCTCGTCGGGTTCACCTGCAGCCTCAGGTCGTAGTGCGTGCCCGCGATCGGGTGGTCGTGCTGGTGCACCACGAAGTGCGCACCCCGCGCGGCCCCGACGCTGCGCTCGAACAGCGCCCGGAAGTCGTCTGCCAGTAGGCGGGCCGCCTCAGCAGGGTACGGGGAGAGCGCGCGCCGGGCGAGGCGGGCGAAGAAGTGCGCCGCCGGGTCGGGCAGCGACGCGGAGCCGGACTCGAGAGCCGCGGAGAGGCGCTGCTCCTCCTCGTCACCCGCCTCCCTGGCGTCGTCGTTCTCGTGACCGGCGTCGGCCCCGGGAACCTCGAGAGACCATTCGAGGTTTCTTTTCTTGATGAACGGGTTCGGGATGAGACCCGATCCCGAGCTGCGGTCGGCCATTGTTTTTCGGAGAAGCGATGATCTTCGGAGCGGGGATGAGTGGTGCAGGAGGCAAATTCCGCGGTTGACGTCTCTCCCCTCGTCGGCAAAAGCAATTCAGCGCAACTTCGGATGACATATAATCCATTTTCACTTCATCATTCCCACCTCAATCCACACAGCATTCCTATTAACACGCACCTGGTATTTAGGCATGTTAAACCCCACCCCCGGATACAGTCTCACGGGATAGCGCCATCACAACCGCTACAATGTGAAGTGATTGAAGCAAGATTCGATAAGTCTATCACCGACTCACTTCCAACTAACTACAGACCTACCGCTTTAAAGTCCTTGTTATACCCTAGCAACGCCATGCCATGCAAGCAAATTCGTTCGCGAGTGCACCAATCGCAAAGTTCCCACCATCTCGGCTCTGACCGAAGCCTATTCTCGTCCATCACTGGACTTCACAATATTTGCTTTGGTTCCGTCTTCTCCTGTCAAGCAACGCTTTTCCGTGATTCATTGTACAACACAGGGGCCGGGCGCACTCATGCAGCCAGCCTTCAGTTATGGCTTCTGCTCCACCAGAGTCGGCGCGATTCGTCTCTTTTTCGGCTCGCTGCCCTCTTGCTTGTCCCCTTCGCTGGCTTCACGTTTCGTTCCGCCGGCCGCCGTCTCACCAGCCGTAGGGCCCGCCGTGGAGCTACTGGCCGGCTGCGTAGCGCTGGTGCGAGGCGTCTCGGGCGGCGTCGTGATGGGCACCCCCGTGACCTTGGTGGAGTTTGCAACGGCGATGCCGGGCACGCTTCCCACGATGAGAGGCGGATTCGTGACCACGTTCGACGACTGAGTCGCCACGGATGAAGTAGAGTTCGACCGTGCAGGCGACTGAGGGCGCTGGCTGACGAAGCCCGCGGGTGGCGGCGACGGCGCAGTGAACGAACTGGTCGAGTTTCGGTGATGATGCACTGACCCGTTCCGGTACGGAGACGGCGGGGCAAATACCGCCGACGGGGTAGGAACCGGTGTGTTCTGGCTGGAGGCTGTCGCTCCTGGTGTTGTGCCAGGCACGGTAGGGTTCTTGGCGGTGGGCAGATCTCCTTGGTAGATTTGCCCAAGCTCGCCTGGCGAGAACGAGAGGGTCGAGCAGAACCCGTCGGAAGAAGACACCAGCAAGGTCAAGCCGTCGGTCGACCTACCATGGTGTTAGACATGATTTCTCAACCGTATGATGCGGAAGCACTTACCAGGCGAGGTCAGTAAAGGTCGCGCAATGCAGGTTGCTCACAATGCAGATGGGCGTCTGCTGCTGAGAATCATACAGAAGCACGGAATCCTGAGTCGCAACAGCATATATCATCCGGTATGGCAACGTAAAAGCCGCCTTGGGGCCCGGGGTAGACACGTTCGACTCCGACTTTTTGGTTGTCGATGTGGCGGACGACTCGGGGGCCGACGTTGGCGGCGGCGGAGGCTCCATCACAGATGGCGCTGGTTTGGCAACCGGCTCGGGCAGGGCCGGAATCGGGTCCTCTGACGAAGACGTGTCGATAGTGATGTGCTTGGTCACAGGCGGCGATGAGCGCAGAGTGTAGAATACAGGAGAGCACTTGACTACCACAGAAGGCTTCTTGTGGCCCGGCAGGTGGGCGATGGGTGCCTTGTTGATTCCGCCTCGCGTGTAGATGTACACCGTGTTGGTGACCTCGAAGGTCGGCTTTGCGCTCCCTTCCGAGACGTGCTGGGTTTGATACTGACCGGCCGGCGTCAGAAGAAGACTGCCGTCAGGGGTGAAAGTAAGCCGCCTAAAGAATGACGACAGAGTCTCGTTGGCATAGAGGGTCGAGTTCTTCATGCCCAAGCTGCCCGAAGGATGGGGCTTCGGTGAAGGTTCCATCGGCATTACGGCTGGCAGGGGCATTGACGGAGCAGGTGAGGGCGAGCGCCTGGATGAGAACGAGGACCGTCTGCTATGGCTTATGACGCTCGGCGGGTTCATGGGCAGCGCAATAGACGTCGGCGTCCCTGGAGCGGACGGGACCGGGGAACCCATGGCCTGCTCGACGGTAAGGTGAGTCGTCCGGCCGAAGTCGGGAGGTGCAGGACTGCTCGAGGATATGCGTCGAGGTGGCAGATCGCTCTTGCTGTGGCTCGCAATTTTGGAGGGTTTGTCGTCGTGGGTGCCACTCAGGGTGTGCTGGCCGTCCTTCGTCTTCAACGAGTATATGTGTACCGATCGGTCGGACGATTGTGTAGCGATGTATTCGTTGAGGGGATCCCACGCAACTCCCTGGACGTAATGGCTGTGCTCGGCGATCTGACGTACGAGAGTGCCTGTTTGGGTCAGAAACGTCACCGCCAACACCGGACAACGAGCAACACTTACCGGAACTGGCATTGTAGATGCGGGCAATGTTGTCCATGCTTCCGATTATGAAGAAGGAGCTGTCGGGAGACCAGGCCAGGTCGTAAATCTCTGACCCGCTGGATCGACACATGTGCTTCGTCCGCCAAGTCTCCTTGTCCTCGAGGCCCTCGTTGCCAAAGGCAGGACCGCTGTGTTCGGACATGACCCAGAGGATCACGTTTCCATCGTCGCCTGCTGACGCGAGAATCTCTCCTGTAGGGACAAAAGGTTAGCCGGCCGGCATGGGGCCAGAGGGTCGGAATCTGACGGGCGTACCTTTGGGTGCCCAGCGGACAACATTGACAGCTTGCGTGTGCTTGCTCAGGGTCGACAAATAATCGACCTTTCGATCTTCTCCATCGGTCTCGACCTTCCAGAGCTACGGGAAAGTGTCAGCCTCGCGAGGCCACCCGGGGGGGACGAAGTGGCATGTTGGCATGGCGGCGGTTCACAAGCTGACGTACTCTAACATTGTTGTCTCCTCCAGCCGTGGCTAGCCGGCCCTTGCCCTGGGGCTCGAAATGGGCCGAGTAGACGGGGGCATTCTGATCGTGCCAATTGATGATCAGAGGCGTGCTCTTCATCTTGACTGCTCGCGTGGACGGCCCTCGTGAGACATGTGCGGGATCGGGAGAGGCGGCGGTCGTCCTGCAATCGGCTCGTACGATGATGGAGGGCGGACCGAGGGAGGGTCAATAGTTGAGCCGTGTGTCGTGGAAGAGTTCAAGGATAGCAGTCGCGAATCGTCGATTCGAGTCGGGAAGCTTCGCACAGGGGAAGAGGCAGCCTTCGCAACGAGACGGGTGAGGGGGCGGGTGTACGGAGGAGGTTCAAGCTTGGTGGTTGCTTAGCATCGGCAGCTTGGGTGTGGGAAATGGGCCAAGGTAGTAGTAGCAGCAGCAGCTCGGCGCAGGTCGATCGATGTGCAGCTATAGGCGGCTGATCAGCTGGTTTTGGGGGGTCGGGTTTATAGACGAGGTCGGAAAACAGCGTGTCGGCCGACGTAAGGAGGCTGAATCGTAAATGTTCTTTGGCTAGATTGACAAAGAACGAGAAGGAAAGAGGGCACTCAGATGTGATTTGATTGGGAAAATATCCATTCGGCAGGGGAGAGGAGAAAAAACCTGGCGAGGAATTGTCACGAGGAACTGATAATGGATGAAAGGTCCAGGTGGTCCAGTCCAGGTCCAGGTCCAGGTCTAGGTTCAGGTCCAGTGTCGTTCCCGCGCAGGGTGGAGTTTTGGTTCGCTTTGGTTTGGACTGGGTGGACTGGCAGGAGCTGCAGCTCACCTACAAGGTCTAACGCACTGAGCTGAGCTTCTAGGTCTGGGAATGATAAGGTCCACGCCCGGGTTTACAATGGACGAGGCGTGCTGATGCTGATTACCACCACTGTGCAGCGCCCAGCATCGGCGTCACCTGGGCCGAGGGGGGCGTACCTGATGCCCGTTGCATCTTGCAGTTATAGCGACTTCAGGTGGGTAGGTACATTGTAGCTAGCTAGAGGTAGCCTCAGCACGCAAGTTAGCCTCCAAGGTACCTATCAAGCTAGATTGGTGGCTAAAGCAGGTCTAGGACGCGAAAAGATACCTTCCAAGGTAAGACAGGGCGGGTAAGGCATCCACCTCGCGAGCAGGGAAGGTGCTGGACAGGAGAGACCACGTCTGTGGGCTGTCGGCCAATGGGGGAGCTCTGATGGAGTAGGGCGGCTCCGCTGGCTTGCTGACCGAGGCTCGTGTGATTGGCCGTCCGTTGAACAGTGAACATCCAAATCCAACCCTACCAGGTCAGGCCAACCTTATTGACTTGGCCCTGTTATCCTTGAGAGATTCTTCTCGCTCCAACTCTTACAAAAAATAGAGCATCACTATCAACTTGCTTCTGTCGGCTGCTTCTATACAACTTTAGCCCATCGTTTGTGTCTCTGGAGTCTTCTGGGTTGGTATCTGGTCGGTTAATCTCAACATACCAGCCAGTACCTTGTATTTTCCGCGCTCGTAACGACACCGCGGAGAGAAAAAAACACCGCCGAAATAAGGCCATCCCGGACCACCACCTAAAGGAAAACGATCGACGCAAGTGGTGGTCGGCTTGAAGCAGTGGGCGCAACACAACGAAACCAACAGCACCCGTCTCCTCCGAGATCGTGATTCCATCGGCCAGCCGGCAGCATACGTCGACAAGACGGCTTGCCATCTGGGACGTTCCATCTCATCCGACGTTTTGTCCTTTCCTTTGTAGTTTGACGGACTCGGCGTACCCATGTTTTCGGAGGGGCAGCCGAGTTGTTTCGATGAGCGCTCCTATTGTCTTCTTTCGTCGCGGTTCATGCCGCCAAGCACCATCTTTGGTCCGCCGTCCTTCTTTTTCGTTTGTATTCTGTTCTAAATTTGACCGTGTCTCGTCAACTGGCGCTGTTGACACTCGGGTTCT
This sequence comes from Colletotrichum brevisporum, assembly GCA_030770045.1. Lineage (NCBI taxonomy): Eukaryota > Fungi > Ascomycota > Sordariomycetes > Glomerellales > Glomerellaceae > Colletotrichum > Colletotrichum brevisporum. Next base: position 2,637,235 of record JAUGSI010000002.1, read on the forward strand.
AAACTGCCAGCTCTGTCTGCCAGCTCTGGCACTCACCTAATTACTTGGCGAAGGAGACGGATTCCGACCATCACAGAGTCATCGGATGCCGCACCCGTCGGTCGGTAAAGCAAGCGCAAGCGCAAGGCACACGGATGGATCCCGGCGAATCGTGCTTCTCCATCGTCCGGCCTTGACGACGTCTGAGGTTTGTGACCCGCGGCGTGCCCTGTGGTTTACCTAGTGTGCGCTAGGTTGCTCGCAGGGCTGAGGGTCCGTCGCCTGCCACCAATGACGGCCTGGCTAATGCCAATCGCTGATTGTGCCGCCCCATTTCTGATTCTGCCCTTTCAACTTGGAGCCTTTGCCTTCACTTTGGGCCCAAATTTGCGTCTCACAAGCTTCACCGTAGATCTCGAGCCTCACCTGCGACATGCATGGGTGTTGATTGACATCCTGACGTAGGTACCTTTGGGAGAGGAAAAAGGTTGACGCAGCCCAAGCGACGGCCCGGTCCACTCTGGTTCGAGGCGTCCGACCAGTCCTGTTTCACCGTGTCCAAGACCGTCGCCGAGACCCGTGATACGCCAGCCGGCCTGACCTGACGAAAGCTTCACGAAATGTAGTAGTCTTGTTAGACTGATGAATCAGCAAGACTTTGCACATCCGTGGCAGTCTCGAGGATGAAAGCCGAAGGACCGACGGAACCGCTGTTTTCCTGTCGGCTCCGTCGGCTTTGTCGGCTCTCCGGGGACAGGGTTGGAAGGTTGCTGGTAGTATCGGCATCAACGCAGAGTGTCAAGGAGCTAGCAATCTGCTTGAGCCGTGCTCTGACTCAACTCTGATCGACCTTCCCAATTGTCTCGACAATTCATTGTGACTCTTTATGATTCATCGACGCCCTTCTGGGCGCCAGACGCATCGGAGCCACTTTGGCAGTTTCAATCCCGGCTTATGTGAGGCCAGAAAGAACGGGTCGGAATGTATGTCGCGGGTGATATTGAACCGCCATGTTTTGAACCACGCGGAAAGCCTCGCCTTACTCCACTTGACTTCGGCGGTGAGCGTGGTGGCACGAAGCGTCTTCCAGGAAACCAGTCGTAAACTATCGGAGCCTCACTTGAGGCTGTAACACCACGTCGGCACCTCGTTGCTATTGCTTTCATTTGCCGGGTGCGCGGCGGTTCCACTCTGCCGACGACAATCGCCTTCAAGAGCTGCAGGTTTTGCATGACGGCTCTGTCCGACTCGCGGGACGCTATTTCACTTTTGGTGACCCTGCTCGCTGCAGAGCGACGCTGCCGCTGTTGACCGGTGACTCTTACTCAGTGGCCGAGTTTCGATTGGCAAGTGGGAAACGTGAGAGGGCGAATTGTCAACCCGTCTTATGTCGCCAGAAACGTTTCGGAAGAGCTGCGCATGGGCTAGTTGCACGATTGGCCTGCGTGCAACTCCAAGACTCCAAGGCACAAGATCGAAGGGCGTAGGGTCTGACTGGTCAATCTGGAGAGTACAGGCTCTCCAAGCCGCTTCGAGTGCAACGGGAGGCACTCGTCCGCACGAAGTTGGAATCGAAAAGTTTCTATCCCGATTCAAGATGGAGAGAATAGCAACGGTTTATAGAAAATGCCAGAAGTATCGCTTGCTTCGTACAGTGAGGTGTTGTAAAGCCTCGAAACGTCAGCGATGGCCGAGTCCCTTTGGTGCACATACGTTGGAACCCCGAACCACCATCTGCAGCAGGATGATACCTCATGCGGATGACAGTGATATCCCGTCTGTTGATGGGCTGGCGGACAACATAGCTAGGGTCGTTGGAGGACAAACAAGCAAGTCATTCGGCTCGAAGCTGCATGCTGGAAATGCGAAACGAGATGGTGTGTCAGCGGCTGCCTAACGTAGTTATTGAGCAAAAGTCTTTGTGATAGGTATCCGCGAGGGTAAGGTAAGGTGTTGTGATGTGAGACGACGAGAATGCGGTGTTTTCCAAGCGAGCTACGCTGACCAGATCAGTGCAAGTGTCAGTTGGAGGGGATGCAATCCTCGAGACAGAGCCAACAAGAGGGATCAACAGTAGCGCATGGATCGGGGCCGGACTTTACCAGGCGATAACCAACCCGCAGGAAAACGGCTTGCCGAGCAGCGGCAACGTGCCCGAGCGACGAGAGAAGGAGGGGCAGTATCCGTGTAATAACAGTTCAACTAACCATTAGGGGGGGGGGGGTTACCTAACCTAACCTACCCGTTTAGGAAAAGTATAAAAAAAAAGAAGTAGGGGCAGGGAATTAATTAATTAGTTAAAAAATTGTGTATAGGTCTAGGTAACTAGATTTTTAATTAACTATATATAAGTAACTAATTATACAACCGGGCCCACTTTTACTAATTAAGTACCTTAACCTACTAGAGTATAAATTCTTTTTCCTTTTAACTTTACTTTTATTTTTTATTTCTTTTATAACTTTAATAATCTATAGCCCTTTTAAAGTATTTTTAAAGTTAGTAATATTAGTATTATAGTTAAACTTAAAAACTCTATAAGTATCTTCTAGAAATACTCCTAAAGTACTTTAAAATTAATTTTAAAATAAGTAGTATATATTAAGTATAAACTAGGTTAACTTAACTCTAAGGGTAATTAGGTTTTTAAAAACAGCTAGTCCTAGTGTTTTACTAACCTTTTTATTTAAAAGGCTAATACTATAAATTTATAAGCCTTTTTAAAGCCCTTTTAAAGTACTTTTAAAGCCGTTCTAACTTCTTTTTTAAAAGATAAAATAAAACTACTACTATTACTTTAAATAAAGTTTACTATTATTATTCTTAAAATAAAAGTACTATTACTTATAATAAAGTTAGTATATAATCCTTTTTAGACCGCTTTAGAATCGCTTTTAATATACTTCTAAAAGTAACTCTATTTATAACTAAGTTTAACTTTTTATACTATACTTATAAGTATAGTAACTATAATAATAAAACTTTATTTATAGTTAAGGACTATAAAATTAGTTTTACTAAAGTAGTTAAAACTAAAGTAGTAATTAGTAAGTACTTTAAAACTACTTTTAAAGTAATTTAGAACTAACTTTTAAAGAATTTTATAAATACCTTTTTGTCCCCTAAGTTAAAAGTAAGGCTTTTATAAAAATTATTATTTTTAAAAAGTAAAAATAGTTAGCTATTTCTACTAAATTAAAGCTTTTTATTAAAGTTAAAAAAGAAAACAAAAGTATAAGTTTATAACTACTTTTAAAGTATTTTTAAAGTCCTTTTAAAGTCTTTTTAAATTAATATTACTTAAATACTTATTTTAACTAGTTACTTTTTTATTTATAATAAAGTTAATTACTATAATAACTATAAAGAGGCTAATACTAATAAGTATAAGTTCTTTAACTACTTTAAAAGCACTTTAGTACTAATTTTAAAAAAGCCCTTTTAAAAAGTATAAAACTAGTTACTTAGTTTAAAATTACTTTAAAATTAATCTTAAAGTTAAAAATACTACTAAAAATAAAAAAGAAGAAGTTAAAAAGTAAGTTTTAAAATAACTCTTAAAGTACTTTTAAATTAGTTTAAAATAATTTACTTTTTTTTAAGTATTTAAAAAAATACCCTATTAAACTAGTATAAAAGTAGTAAGTAGTAAATATATCTATAACTTAACTTAATTTCTAAAGCAATTCTAAACTACTTTAAAAGTATTTTATAATTTTAAAAAGTTAAAATACTATTTATATAAATTATAATTTTATTTTATTTATATATAAAATTATATTAATATTTAAAGTAAATAATAAAATAAATATATATTAATTATAATATATATTATAAATTATAATACTATATAATATTAAAAAGTTTATAATATATTAAATTATAATTTTAATTAGTATAATTATTTAATATATAATTAAAATTATAAATATTATATATTTATATTATAAAGAATTAAATATAATAAAGTATTTAAAGGTAGTTATTATTTTATAATAATTTAAATTTAAGTATTTAAATATATATAATATATATAATATATTATATATATTATATTATTATTAAATATTAATAATATATAATTAAATATAAATTAAATATATATTTGTAACAACTTTTTAAGTTAATACTATATAATTTAATATAAGTAAAATAATAATAATCTTTAAAAATTATATATAATAATAATTATATTTATTTAAGTTTTAATAGTTTTATTATATTTTATAATATATATAATTATTATATTTATTAATATAATAAATATAATTAAATTTTAAATTATATAAAAACTTAAAGTAATATATTTTTAATTTTTTAAATTATTATAATATCTATATATTATATAATTTAAATATTTATAGTTATTATTTAAATTAAGTTAATTATAACTATAAAATAAGATATATATAGATTTTAAACTAATTAAAATATATTTTATAAAAGTAATAAATTAAATTAAACTTTAAATTATATATTATAATATACTAATATATATATATTATAATATACTTAAAAGTATATTTATTAATATAATAATAAATATACTAATTTAAGTAATAATTTAAAGTAATTAAAAGTAATTTAAAGTAATTTAAATAGTACTTTAAGTAGTAGTATAAATAATAGTTTTAATAATACTTTTAATAATAGTTTAAATAAAATATATTTTATTAGTAGTATAAGTATATAGTACTTATATATTTTAAATTTACTATATACTAAATTAAATTAATTAGTACTTATTACTATTAGTATATAGTAGTAATATAACTTATAAATTTAATATTAATAAATAAAAAGTTTTTAAACCTTTTTTAAGTTATAAAGATTTAAACTATTAATACTATTTTTAGTATTAATAATTACTATTACTAATAGTTTGTTTTTAATAATATTTTTAAATAAACTTTATAATTAATAAATACATAAAATAGTTTAATAAAAGTTTTAATTTATATAAAAGTAGTAAAATAAACCCTTTATATTTAATTTATTTTTATAAAACAATTATTCTAACGTTTTATTTATTTTATTATATATAATATTAAATAGTATATTTTATTTATTATATATACTATTTAATAGTATTTAAACTTTAAGTATTTAATTAATAAATTAAACTTTATACTATTAATTAATTTTTTATATTAAGTATAATATTACTATAAAAGTCTTTATATTTTTTAGTATTAATTTTAATACTTTTATATTTATATTTATATATAATAATATTTAAAATAAATAAAGTAAGTATAATAATAAATAATAAATCAGACATTTTAAACTTATTTATGTTTTATTATATATATATATATATATAAATATACTTTATTTATAAATATATTTTATTTATATTTATTAAAAAAGATATAATTTAAGGTTTTATAATATATTATTTAAAATATATTAAAATTAATATAAATTAATAAATATACTTTTATAAATCAATAATAATAAATAGCTTTTTATTAAATATTATAAATTATTATATATATTTAAAAAATAAATAATAAAAAGAATTAATAAAAAGTTTATTTATAATAGTAGTATTCTTTAAAACGTATATATATTACTAAAATTTCTTACATTTATATATAGTATAATTTAGTTAAATATTTATATAAATAAAGCTTTATTTTAATATTACTATTTATTAATAATAGTATTATTACTATTATAATATATAAAGTAGATAAATAAAAGTATTAAAGTATATATATTTTATTAAGTTTTATTTAAAACTACTTAATAAATTTAAAAATAATTAATTTTATTTAATATACTCTATTAAATCCTTTTATTTAATTATACTATTTAAAAATATATTTAAAACTTAAAAATAATAATAATTAACTTTATAAATATATAAATATATAAATATATAAATATATAAATATATAAATATATAAATATATAAATATATAAATATATAAATATATAAATATATAAATATATAAATATATAAATATATAAATATATAAATATATAAATATATAAATATATAAATATATAAAAATATAACTATATAAATAAATAAATAAATAAATATATAACTATATAAATATATAAATATATAAAATATAATTTAAAAGTTTATTATTTATAAATAAATAAAACTAATAAAATTATAATAAATTTAATACCACTTCTAAACTACTTTAAAATCACTTTAAACACTCTATCCTAAACACCTCTCTCTTTCCTTAATTTTAAACTACCTTTCCTTTTATACTAACTTTTTCTCTTTAAACTCTAAATACCTTTACTTAATAATTAAATAATACTCTTTTAAATCTATTTTAACTTACTCCTAAAACACTCTTTTATCCTAAAAATTAACTATAAAAACTCTTTATAAGTTATTTTAGGCCTATACTACTTTTAAAACTAATAGGGACTATTAGTACTTAACTCTAAAAAATAAAAAGTAATAGAGATACTTTAGCCCTTACTTAACTAATTCTAAAGGAGTTTAAAACTAGTTCTAAATAACTTTTAAATTACTTTAAAAAATAAAACTTAAACTCTATAATAGTAAAAATTAAAAAGGAATTAAAAAATATTAAAAAAGTAGTCTTTTAAATTATATATTATTAATTATATTACACTCTATACAGTTCTAAATCTAATACACTTTTAAATTAACTTAAAAGTAGTTAAAAAGTACTTAAAAAAATTATTTATTTAACTTCTTTATAGTAATTTAATATTTACTTATAATAAAAATATTACACTATATAAATTTAATACTAAAAGTAGTAAAAATTTTATTTTATTAAAGAATTTTAAAGTTATATTACTTATATTTAAAACTACTTTAAAAGTACTTTTAAAATAAAAGTAAAAAACTTATATATTTATATATAAAAGCAAGTTAATATATTAACTACTCTAGTAATATAAAGCCTTATATAGTAACTCTATAATATTAGTATTAAAAGTAAAAAGGTCTTAGTTTTTTAAATTAATTTTAAAGTACTTTTAGTTTAGTTTATAAAATACAGTATATCGTTACTTATAATCTACCTAACCTACTAATTAAAACTCACCTAAATATATAAAAAGGTTAAAGTATATCTAAAAGTAATTCAAAAGTACTTCACTTACATTTTAATATATTATAAAGGATATAGTAATTACTCTATAACTAATAGAATAAAAAGCCTTACATTTAATTCTAAAATAATTTAAAAAAGCAGTCCTTATTAATATAATTTTTTATACTTTAATTAAAGTAAATAATACAGTATCACACTATTCACTTAACATACTACTCTTAATTATATTACTAATTACTTAATTTAATAAAATAAAACCTAAAGCCTTTTAAAATTAGTTTTAAAGTACTTTAAAAATAGTATTACTTACTAATAATATTTTAGTAGTTTTAATTAATAATTACACTTAGTAAACTATCACTATAAATATACTTTTAATAAACCTTATATTTAATATACTCCTAAAGTAGTTTAAAAATAATTTTATATATATATTTATACATACTATTAAATTTATAGTTTAAAAAAACTTAAACTAATAGAATAGCTAAAAAGTATTAAATTTAAAAGTAGTTCTAAATCAAATCAGAACCACTTATACTTCCCAAAAGTTACCTTATACTAAGCCTAAATAACCTTAATATCCTAGAACCTAGTCACATACTTATAATTTATATCAAACTAAAACGTTTTAAAAGCACTTTACTTCTAAAACTCTACTTACTTTTTATAAAAATAAATACAAAAATAATTTAAACTATTACTCTTAAAAAATTATATATACTATATAATAAATTAAAAAACTATTTAAAAGTAGTTTTAAAGGGTTTTTATGTAATAGTTATTATAGTATTAAGTATATTAATATTTATACTAAATACTTAACTTATTATAACTAGTAGGGTTCTAAAAAGCCTTTTACTTATAAATAATTAACTATAAATAATCTAAATTTAAAAAGCTCTAATAAATATTAAAAATTAATTTACTACTATATTTAGTATAAAGTTTAACTAACTTATTTAACTAAAAAAAGTTATTTAAAAGTAATTTAAAAACTATCCTAAAGTACTCTAAAAATTAAAATAATTTACTTAAACCCATTTATAGTTTATTAATCTTTTTTACTATATCTATAATCCCCTATATAATATATAAAAAAGTAAAAATAAGTAAAGGGGGGGAGTAAATATAAAAACTATAAAAGATTATAAAAATAACTAAAGTTACTTCTAAATCAATTAAAATAAAGTAGTTCTACTTTACTTTATAATAAACTTATTAAATTTCTAAAAAAGTAAAGTATATTATATTTAAAAAACATTTTAAAAATACTTCTAAATCACTTTAAAACTTAATACATACTACAATAGGGGGTCTTTTAATAGTTACTTATAAATAAATAATAATTTTTCTAAAAAAAAGAGAGTAATAAAGCCCCTTCTAGAATCTTTTAAATAAATTCTAAATAGCTTTAAAACTTAATAGGGGAGTAACTAATATAGTAGTTTTAATAACTAACTCTAATTTAGCCCTAATAAATATAAAATACCTAGAGGTATAGCTCTTTAAAAATACCCTAAAAGCAGTTTAAAATTAATTCTAAGTAACTATAAAGTATTTACTTACTTAGTACTATAAAACTTATATTTTATAAATTTTAAAAGTAATATTATAAACAAAACCCTTTTTAAAATAATTAAACTATACTTAAGCCTAACTAAAAAAAAATAAATAAAATTCTAAATTATTTTTAAAGTAGTTTAAAAGTTAAAATACCTAATAGCCTTTTTTAATAACATCCCCTTAAAAATCTAAATATAAAAATTTATAATATTATTAACTATTTTAAAAGTAATTTAAAAGTAATTCTAGATTAATAAAGTTTAATTATAATATAAATATACCTTCCCCCCTATATACTAGTATATCGCTCACATACAAACTACACTCTAAAAAAAAACAAATATAGTTTATTTAAGTACTACCTTTTATTAGTAGTTATACTAATTCTAAAATAAGTTAAAAGCACTTTTAAAATAATTTAAAATTAATATACTACTTCCTATAATTATTTTAGGGTTTTAAATAGTAATACCTTAATATTAACTATATAAAAAACACCTATTATACTAGTTTTAGAGTATTTAAGTATTATAAAATAGTATATAACTTCTTTAACTATTAAAAAAATATTACTAATACTTTAGTATTAATTTTACTCTACTTAAATAAAAATAAAAATAAAAACTAAGGGAGTAAATTAAAATTAAGTATAGAATTTCTAAAATAATTTAAAAGTAGTTTAAAAGGGACTTAAAAGCCTCTTACTTTAATTAAAACTAAAAAGTTAGTAAGTTATTTAAGTAAGTACTAATAATAAATAATTACCTTTTAAACTTTATAGTCTAATTTATCCTTAAAAAAAAAAGTAAACCCTATAGTCTATAGTTAAGGGAAAACCTTTTTATTTACTATTATTAAAAAGTACTTCTAAAAGGGTCTAGAATTAATTTAGAAAGTAAATATTATAGTCTTTATTTATTATAAAAGATAAAAAGTAAAAAAAGGAATAGTTTAACATTACCTAACCATAAGCAGGCAACCTTGTGGGTCCTCGCTTAGTTAAGTGACCAGTGGGCCCGCTAGGCCTAATGCAGTAGGTCAGGTCAGGGTAACCCCCCCCCCCCCCCCCAATAGTCAGTTGAACACTGGTCTCGTATCCGTAGCAGGGCCCCTCGAAGGGCTCAGACGAGGCGACGACCTCGGGAGGCCGGCCTGGCGTAGATCCACCGGCCTTGGTTTGCTATTTGCTAGTCTGACCGCCCTTCTGGCTCTGTTGGATGATATGCTGCGGCACAGCTTAGTTAGACCCGCGTTCGCAAATGACGGGAGGCGCCTCCCTTGCTTGGCCTGGAGGCGTATGGAGTAATGGTACTATTGGGGCCGCGGATAGCCAGCCCAGCTCTTCTTACCTGCCTATTTCAGACTTGAATGAGTCCTGGATTCGTCGTCTCGGCTGACGGGCGAACAGGTATGGGATGGTATGGATTGGCCTAGCCTGGGTCGCTTGAGGCGGGCGTTTCCTTGACGCTCAGTTCGACTTATGACTCGGATCAGGGATCAATCAGTTGGTAAGTAATGACGGCGGGCGCTGCCTATCTCTCCGTCTGGCTGGTTGCCTGCCTGCAATAGAATGGTGATGGTGGTCCAAGTCCATGTTGACAAGTTCATGCCAGGATGGATTTACCGGCAAGTCGGAAGCGGATGGGTCACTCGCAAGTGATGGTGGAGGGTGCCGATGTGACTTGGGGGGAGGGAGAGCTGCAGGTTGCAACTTGCAGGTGAGGTGAGGTGGTGAGGTACGGGGATACCTGGATACCTAGGCATCATGGATCACGGGCAAGTTAGCGCGTTAGACTCGCTGCAGTCATCCTGCACTAACAGGCGGCAGGGCGCCCCAGACTCATTGGAGGTGCACCACGCTGTGTTCTCAAGCGCGGGGCGGGACTCGTACCTCACCACCACCTGGGCACCTTGCAGGTACTTCCGTCTACTTTCGCGGTAGTATTACACCACCCGCCCTGGCGAGGGCGTTCCATGCCTCCAGGGTCCTAAGGAACTTCTGCCAAGCCGATACCCACCTGCCACCCTCTTTTGACCGTTTTTTAATTCTTTTTTTTTTTCCTCCTCTCCCCAATCTCTCCCGGCGATGAGTCAAACGGCGAAGGCGAGCCGACCACCACGCCCGGAGCCGCCAATTCATGGGCAGGGGTGCCGCTACCTATCCCACAATACTCTTGAGTTTCTGAACACCATCAAAGCAAAGTCAGGATACAGGCAGGCCCTTAGACTTGTTGTCTAACTCCTCTTGGGACGGCAGGAACCGTGAAAAAAACTCGGGTCAGACGTCATTGTCACCAATGGCCGGCTGCCTGGCCCCTCCAGGCCGCAATGTCACACGCTTACGATGTCACCGTTCGGATGCAATTGCAGCCTGGAGTCTAGACGTCCCAAGTCGACGCAGGTCGCGATGTCACAGGTCCATCGCGAAAGACAAGATCGAATCGCTCTCACCAGGGCTCTCCAGGCACCGCAGACACAGAGAGAGGGTGGGGCGAATGTGCGAAGGGGGCGTAAGATGGATCATGGACTGGCATGGCAAGGCACGGCATGGATACTTGCTGCTGGTAGCTGCTGCCGGTGCTCCTTCTGCCGCCGCACGCCGCGGCCTTTTCCTGGTGTGGGGGGATGAGATCTAATGCGGAAATGATCCCGGTCAGCAAAAAGGCACCATGGGATGGGTCATTTGGGATGTATGGGATCCCGGACGGTATGGATTGGGTTGGGAATGGGATGGAGGGAGAGGAAGGGGGAAAAAAATCCAATTGCGATATGATAGCTGCACGCTATCAGGCTGACCAATGACATCAGCCTCCGCAACAAGCCTTTGGGGAATATAACACCGAACTGATGGTAAGCGGCCTCTCTTTCTCGACCGGCCCTTTCCTGATCCTCTCTTTCTCTCTCTCCTCCTCCTACTCGAACCCCAGGTTGTTGTTTAGTCCATCTTCCTTGGGTTTTTGGCCATTCGGAAGTGTCTTCGCGACAGGAGAGACGTCACCGAACGAACTCTACTTCGCGCGCTCCAGTGTCCCCGTGGCGGCTTACAAACCACTTAGTTTCGACTGTGGATCTCGCTCGCCCGTTTCGTTTCCTCCTTCCCCGGTCGGAGGTCATCCTTCGCGCCTGCCCTCAGGCCCAGGTCGATTCGCAAGCTCGTCACCACCTCGATCGAAAACTCTTTCCTCGCCAGATTCTGCCTCTGCCTTTCTCCCTCTCCCCGCAGAGTCACCATGCAAGATGAGTCGCTTCTACTGATCGAGGTCGGAGCTGTTCTGGGCCTCGTCGCTCTCACATCAGTTCCGGCCCTCAGAGGTCTCGTTCAGCAGATCAAGTCCCGCAAGCCGAAAGACAACTTCTACGAGGACAAGGATGGAAAAAGCACCCCCGAGGCCTCTGCCGCTTTCTCGAACCGCCGACCCAAGATCTTCGTTCTCCTGTTCGCCTTCCTTGGACTCGCCATCGCCGTAGCAACCTCTGTCGTGGCTCCCACCTCGCTCCACACCGGCAAGTACGACAGTTTATTCATCTCCGAATGGATTTCGGCCGGAATTTGGGCCCTTCTGGCCCTCCAGGCTGTTGCTCTTGCCGCCGCCAATGATTCCGTCCACGCCTACAACCTGGGCCTGTGGCTGTGGTTCTCAGGCTTGATCTTCACAGCCGCCCAGGTCCTGCAAGACACCGAGGTGCTCGGTCATTTCCTGGAGCACTGGCCCGTTTGGTTCGGCCTCAAGGTCGCGAGCCTGGCGGCCTCCTCCGGCCTCACCGTGACCGGCATCTTTCTTCCCAGAAGACCTGACGTCTACTACGACGGCAGGGTCGTTGATCGCGTCAACACTGTCAACGCCTACACTCGCTATACCTGGGGTTGGTGCGATGAACTTCTCGACAAAGCTACCGAGAAGAATGATCTCAACGCCGACGATCTCCCCAAGCCCGATCACTGGACTCGTTCCAGGGACTCGGCCGCTGCCTGGAAGTCGCACAACTTTAAGCCCGACTCCAACCTGTGGTGGTCCGTCATTTGGGCTTTCCGCCGCCCTCTGGCTCTGCAGTGGACAATTGCTCTTTCCAAGTCGTTCCTGAGCCTTTCGCCCTCGTTTGTGACCTTGCAGATTCTCACTGCCCTCGAACACAGGCCCCGCGGGCAGCCCCTCCCCGTGGATGTCTGGATCTTGGTCTTCTGGCTCGGCCTCGCCATTCTTGCCGACGCCTGGGTCGAAGCGTGCATGTTCTGGCTGTCCTGGGCTGAGCTGTGCATTCCCATGAGAGGCGCTCTGTCTGCTCTGATTTTCGAGAAGTCCATGCGTAGAAAGAATGTCAAGGCTGCCTCCAAGACTGAGGACGCCTCCGCGGACACCGATGCCAATGGTGCCAACGACAAGAAGAAGGACGAAAAGGAAGATGAGGACGCCGAGGACGACGGCGTTCTCAAGTCCCGCCAGGCTATCATCAACCTGCTCGGTGTCGACGCCAAGCGCCTCTCCGACTTTGCTGGCTTCCAGTTCCTCTTCCCCTCCAGCTTCGCCAAGCTGATCGTTGCCATCTGGTTCCTTGTTTACCTGCTTGGCTGGGGGCCTCTCGCCGCCGGTCTTCTGGCCTGGGCCATTCTCCTTCCCATCAACTTTACCTATGCCAAGGTCTACTCCAAGGCCCAGGACAAGCTCATGAAGATCCGCGACCAGAAGCTTGCCGTCGTGAACGAGGCTCTTGTCGGCATGCGACAGATCAAGTTCTCCGCGCTCGAGCCCCAGTGGGAGAAGCGCATTCTGGATATGCGAGAAGAGGAGCTCGGCGCTCTCTGGCAGGTGTTCAAGGGTGACACTGTCCTCTTCGGCATGTGGATCACCAGTCCTATCGCCCTTGCTGCCGTGTCTTTGGCTGTCTATGCCTTCCTCAACGACAAACTGACCCCCTCCGTTGCTTTCGTCAGTATTGGAATCTTCAAGAACCTCGAGGTCACCCTGGCTGTCATTCCCGAGCTCATCACCGATGTTATCGATGCGAACGTTTCCATCAAGAGAATTCAGGACTACCTGAATGGCCCCGAGAAGACCCAGACCGTCACCGACGGGCCCGACGTTGCCTTCGAGAACGCCTCCATCGCCTGGCCCGTTGATGAAGAAACCAAGGACGAGGATAGGTTCATCCTGCGAAACATGGACATCACCTTCCCGGCTGGCGAGCTTTCTGTTATCTCCGGAAAGACTGGCAGCGGAAAGAGCTTGGTCCTGGCGGCCATTCTGGGCGAGTCCGACCTGCTATCTGGCACTATCTATGCACCCAAACCCCCGTCTCTTACCGAGCGTCACGATGACAAGGCCAACCGTGACAATTGGATCATCCCGAGCGCCATCTCGTTTGTTGGTCAGATTCCTTGGATCGAGAACGCCACGTTGAAGAGCAACATTCTCTTCGGCCTCCCACTCGACGAACAACGATACCAGAAGACCATCGATGTTTGTGCTTTGAGGAAGGACTTGGAGATGATGACGGATGGTGACAAGACTGAGCTCGGCGCCAACGGTATCAATCTTAGTGGAGGCCAGAAATGGCGTCTCACTTTGGCCAGAGCTGTCTACTCGCGTGCCGGTATCCTCGTTCTGGACGACATCTTCAGCGCTGTTGACGCCCATGTCGGCCGCCACATCTACGAGAAGTGCCTTACCGGCGAGCTTTGCAAGGGCCGAACCCGTATCCTGGTCACTCACCACGTCGCCCTCTGCGAACCCAAGACCAAGTTCATCGTCGAGCTCGGAAACGGTACCGTTCAGCACTCCGGTCTCTTGTCGGATCTTGACGAGGATGGCACACTCCAATTGATCAAGAGCCACGAGCAATCGTCTCAAGAAATCGCTGATGAGGAGGCCGCCACCGCAGTCAACTCCGAGGAAGCCTCCGATGTCGACGCCCCCGAGATCGCCGAACTCACCGCTGATGGCGGCATTCTTAAGAAGATTCCTTCCAAGGCTGCCAGGCAATTCGTCGAGGACGAGGCTCGCGAGCAAGGTGCGATCAAGAAGCACGTCTATGCGGCATACCTGAAGCAAAGCGGTGGCTGGCCTTGGTGGGGCTTTGGTGCCGCCCTCTTTGGCATCTACCAGTGCATTGTTATTGGTGAGTTTCTTCTATCCATCAACCTACATCTCGTTGTTGACGTGATCAAATAGGACGCTCGTGGTGGCTTCGCCTCTGGACCGGACACTACGAGCTCGACGCCAGTCAGCCTCAGGCACATCAATACGCCTACGCTTACACGCTGCAAGACAGCTTAGTTCATGCGCCGCACCCCGCCCCATCTCAGAATGTCGGTGTTGAATCCCATGATGACGCCTTTTACTACTATCTGGGTATCTATGTCGGCATCTCTGCCTTTTCGGCTGTTCTTGGAACCGGTCGCTTCTTCTACTTCTTCCTCATGAGTTACAAGGCCAGTCGTCGCATGTTCGAGGGCATCACCAAGACTGTCCTCCGGACTCCTCTGAGATGGCTCGATACCGTCCCAACCGGTCGTGTCCTGAACCGCTTCACCGCTGATTTCAACGTCATCGACAACAGGCTTGGTATGGATCTTTCTGGCGTCTTCGGCACGATCCTCAGCGTCGTTGGTATCTGCATCACTGCTTTCTCCGTCTCCCCCCTGATCATCCCCTTGGCTACCGTGCTCCTTGCTTTCGCCGTTCGCATTGGCAGGCGCTACCTGGCGGGTGCCAGGCCATCGAAGCGTCTTGAGAGCACAGTCAAATCCCCCATCTTCGACCTCTTCGGCTCCACTCTCACGGGCATGATGACCATCCGAGGTGCCGACAAGGCGCAGTCGTACATCGACGCCATGTATACCAGGCTCGACGATTACGACATGGCGACGTGGTATCTTTTCCTGTTCAACCGCTGGATGGGCTGGCGCATGGCGCTGATCGGCGCGCTGTTCTCCACCGCCGTGGGTCTTGTCGTGCTGGCAAGACCGCTCATGAGCCCGTCTCTTGCCGGTTTCACGCTCTCCTTCGCGCTCGAGTTCTCGCAAGCCATCATGTGGTCTATCAGACACTACGCCAACGTTGAACTGGACATGAACGCTGCAGAGCGTGTCGTCGAGTACTCCGACCTCAAGACTGAAGACCAGGGCGGTATCGAACCACCGGCCACCTGGCCCACCGAGGGTCGCCTGGAGGTGAAGGATCTCGTCGTCAGCTATGCGGAGGATCTGTCTCCTGTCCTGAAGGGTCTGACCTTCAGCGTCAACAAGAACGAGCGAATCGGCGTCGTCGGTCGCACTGGTGCCGGAAAGTCCTCGCTCACCCTGGCTCTCTTCCGCTTCCTGGAGGCCCGGTCAGGTAGTATCCACGTGGACGGTCTGGACATTTCCAAGATCAAGCTTCACGACCTGCGATCTCGTCTGGCCATCATTCCCCAGGTAAGCAACCCCGAGAGAAGACAGTTCCGACATTTTCAAGACTAACGTTGTCAACAGGACCCCGTCCTCTTCTCTGGCACTATTCGTTCCAACCTCGATCCCTTCGACAGCCAAGCCGACGCCGAGCTCCGCGATTCTCTTCAGCGTGTGCACCTCGTGGACTCCTCCCCCTCCACCCCCGGCGAGCCCTCCAGCAGCGCAGCGCCCTCTGTTAACGACGGGCAGAAGAACGTCAACGTGTTCCGGAACCTCAACTCGGCCATCTCCGAGGGCGGTGGCAACCTCTCGCAAGGCCAGCGCCAGCTTCTCTGCCTCGCGCGTGCCATTGTCTCACGCCCCAAGGTCATGGTTCTCGACGAGGCCACATCCGCTGTCGACATGACCACGGATGCGCTCATCCAGCGCTCCATCCGCGAGGAGTTCAATGACTCGACGCTCATCGTCATTGCCCACCGCCTTAGCACCATCGCAGACTTTGACCGTATCCTGGTGCTCAGCGACGGTGTCGTGGCGGAGTTCGACACACCCAAAGAGCTCTGGAACAAGGAGGGCGGCGTCTTCCGCGGAATGTGCGAGGAGAGTGGCGAGAAGGACAAGCTGAAGAACATCATCTTTGGATGAAGACGCGAACTGTTTTGAAAAGAAGCAGAGGCTCGCACGGAGCGCGATGCCCTGCATGCGATCTTGTTTTGCTTTGCTGTATTATCGCCGGCGTCTTGACGTTTCCCCATACACTTGGTATGAGTGGCACAAAAGTTGAACTATTTAGAATAAGTCCCCCAGGAGTAAATTTGGATAAATGCTGTGCAAATACTCTTGCATAGTGGATGATGTCATGCATTACTGCGTATTTCCGAGACAGAGACAGTGAACAGAAGGGAGAATATGAATTAAATCTAGTACATACTGACAAATCGCAGGTCAGACTCCGACAGAGAGGGGATCAACAGCCACCGCCGCATCCAACCCCCCAACGACATCAATAAATCAAGTAGACCAGCCCCAGGGCGACGATGGGCACGCTCGTCAGCAGGTGGGCCTTGCTCTTGGACCTCCCGACCTCGACGGCCTCGTTGGACACGCCGGGGCTGGCGAGGTACTCGGAGATGACGACGGCGCCGCTGAAGCCCACGCCGGCGCCGAGGGTGAGCAGGATGCCGACGCAGCGGCGCACGGCGGCGGCGGCCTCGGGGGAGGCGCGGCAGGCGTCGGAGAAGCGGCCGTAGAGCAGCATGGCGAGCACGCACGACGACATGTGCAGGTTGCGGGCGCCCTTGACCTTGACGAGGGCGTGGTGGAAGGCGTCGAACTGGGCGGGCATGACGGAGGCGCGGCGGGGCGGGACGAGGCCGAAGGTGGCGGCCCCGCTCTCCGGGCTGGAGAGGTTGACGAGGCCGTCCGTCGCGCCGAGGAGGGCGAGGAGGCCCGTGAAGACGGGGAGGGCGACGGGGCGCCAGAAGGTCGAGGTGGTGGAGGGGTCGAAGGTCGACATGTTGGAGCTCTTTACTCTTATCCCCGGGTGATGCTGGCTTCTCTTCTCTTCTTTATTTCTTCTTTATTTTTATTCTTTTCCTTTTCTTGAATGAAAGAGCGTCTGGAATGTGTTTGGACCAGAGTGGGGCTGATTCGGGTGGTCTGGCGATGGCGGCGAGTGAGTCGGTGATGAGATTTTGCAGAGGTTCAACGCGTGCGGTTGAGCTGCCGCCACGGATAACTCGGGGGGATCCCGAACAGCCCCCCTTTTGAGCGGCTCAAAAACAAAATCACGTGTCCCCTCCCTTCGGGTCAAAGAGGTGTGTAGTCGTTCTAAGGTAAGCGGCCTAGAGCGCGCCACCGGAGACACTAAATCGTCAACGAGGACGCCCTGCTGCGATCGATTCCTTCTAGAGTTAGAACGGAGGCTAGTGTGAGAGACAGCAGCCACGTGACTCTGAAACCTGCAATCCTGGTTGATAGTGAGCACGTATTGCTTGCTGCCTTCGAGTTGTTGGACAGGTAATAAGAGGCTTATCTGACAGTTGTGGAGTTGAATCTGGTTTGTGTCAACATTGAAATCAATCCTCTCAATTGATAGCAACGACTTGTTATTCTGAAAAAAAGGACAAAAGAGACAAGATAATGCCGGAAGGATCATTACTACTGTCTCAATAACATGTCAGCACAGCGATAAGATCTTGAGAGGAGCCTTCGCAACTGTTCCAGGCAGACGTTATAAGCTGCCTTCCTGAAAGCGTTAGCCTCTATGGACACCGAATCCTGCCACCGGCTAACCGGCGTCGACTCCGCTTTGGACCCTTCAAGGAGGAGGCTCTTTTGTCTACATTAAGCTGTCTTGGCCCTCCTCCATCGTGTTTCCCCAAGTCGACACGTCTGCATCTGCACCCCATACACCCCTCGACATGAGCGCTCCACTTAGTAATACCAACGGCATCTCGCCGATGTCGTTGTCCCTTCTCCCCGTCGCCGCCGACGACGTCGCGACTCTCGTCGAGGTCCACGCGGCAGCTTTCAGGTCCGACCAGTTCTCCAACCTGATGCTCCTCAACCGCGACCAGAACGCCCACCAGGCGCTGATGCAGAGATCGATTCTGCAGTGGATGTCGGACCCCGCCGCGAGGCTCACCAAGGCGGTCGACGACGGCGGCCGGATCGTCGGCTGGTCCTGCTGGATAGGCAAAGGGGCGGACAAGCCGGACGATTCTGCGGCTGAGGCACAGCCCGCGGCCGAGAAGAAGCCAGAACACGCTGAGAAGCAAGAACCTGAATCCAAGCAACCGCAGCAGGAACCCCCCGCACAGCAGCAGCAGCAGCAGCAGCAGCAGCAGGACCCTTCGAGGGCGCTCGGCGGGCTCATGCACAAAGACATGGTCTCGGCGGAGGCCAGGCACCTCGCCGGCAAGCGGTACATGGTGCTCCAGGCGCTGGCCACGGATCCGAGGCACCAGGGCCGAGGGGTCGCGACGGAGCTGGTCAGGAACGGGCTCGGGGCGATCGACTCGGCGGGCGGCCTGCCTTGCTGGATCCACGCGTCGCCCTCGAGCCACGCCATCTACGAGAAGGCCGGGTTCGAGGAGGTCGGGAAGAGCGTCTACGACCTGGCCGAGTGGGCGCCGGGCGGGAAGGACGGCCACCGCGGCTGGGGCGATTACGCGTTCAGGTACATGCTTCGGCCTGCGCAGCACGGTCACTGAGCATAGTTGTGCAAAACATGAACGTTCAAAATTGGGTATCTTCTGGTCTATCAACTACGAGTTGGCGCCATGCCAATGCCACATCTAAACCACCACGGCAGAGACGGAGAAAAAAAAAAGGTGCTTGTGTGACACAACCTCTACATGGATGAGTAGGTGTAGCAGAGGGGGCCGGCCAGCGTGTCCATGTAGTCCTTGACGACCGGCTCGGTGTCGGCAAGACTCAGGACGGGCATGGTGTCCGAGAGCGACGCGGGGATGGTGTCGGCGGCGTCGTTGAAGCCGGTGTAGTCGGCCAGGCGGGTGGCGTTGCGGCCCTGCCACTGCGGAAGGGAGTCAGCAACTTGCTCGGTTTAGGTACTTTGGGGAGAAAAGAAAATCGGGACGAACCTTGGCCCAGACGCGGTCAACGTTGGCGTGGTGGAGGAAGAAGAGCGGCTCGTTGGGCGAGGTGGCGGGGCCCATGTCGCCGAAGATGACGCTGTGAACTGCAATCGTTGTCAGTATCTTTCGGCCAGAGCAAGAGGCTAAGGGGAGACGCACTCTGCGCATGGGGGAGACCCTCGAGCATGGTCACCATGTCCGCGAAGGTGTCGAAGCCGTAGATGGTGTTCATGGTCTTGGAGTTGTACGCCCCGGCCTGCATGTCGCCGACGATGCTGTCGCCGTTCTCGTCCAGGCCCAGGCCGCCGTTGAACTCGCGCGTGAAGCAGTGCAGCCGGTCCCCGGGCACGTTCATGTCGGGCCACCCCATGGCCAGCGTCAGGTTCGTGTTGGCGAAGGGGCCGTCGACCACGCAGCGCTGGAACCCGGGCTCGCTGCTGCCCGTCCTCTTGCCGTCGCCGCCGAAGCCCGTGGCGGGGTCGAAGAGGGGCGAGTTGGGCACGTCGCCGGCGTCGGCGTCGATGGTCCAGTCCCAGTACGGCTGGACGCCCTCGAAGCCGCACTCGTCGCGCAGCAGGTCCTCGTGCAGCTGCGTGAACCAGCGGTGCCAGGGGAGGAAGTTGGCGACGAAGTGGATGTCCGTGTTGAGGGCGAAGTGGGTGTAGACCAGGTCGTCCATGCGCGTGGTGACGGCGTCGACGGCGGCGTACTTGGCCTTGGGCAGCCCGCGCACGCAGACGGCGGCGCGGAGGTACTCGGCCTTCTCGGCGTCGGTGAGCTCGCGCCACTCCTTGCGGACGGCCGGCGAGGTGCAGGCGGCCCCGGCCTCCGCGCGGGGAATCGCGCTCGCGGAGGCGGCCGCGGCGAAGGCGGCGGCGGTGAGGATCGAGTTGAAGCGCATTGCGTCGAAAGCAAAGAATCGAATCAAACGAGTGACAGTGAAAGAAAGTCTTGTTCGAGACTCAAATTAAGTTAGAGAAGAAGCTGTGTGCTGAGCAATTGGAACTGGTTTCCCATCGTCACGCCAGCCAGTTTACTTATACGCGTTGTCGCATAGTTTTCAACTCGTAAATGGAAAATAACTTGCCAAGCCTCTTCTGCCAATCGCCTTGAATCCCGCATATTTAGTGGGTGTTCTGCATGATCGACAACGGAACGGCAACCCCTTCAGTCCTGCTCCGTCGTGTCCTCGCTCTCCCGCCGTGGCAGACTCCCCCGGCCCACCGAGAAAGCTCGTGTTGCCCCCCTTGGCTCGGTCGTGTTCGTTGTTATTAACGGGGATCTCCTTTCCCCGCTGTGGAGGTTGGACAAGATCTAGGGCTGGAGGGTGCCCACTTGGCTCCGGCAAAATAAAAGGAGGGAGTTGTAAATGAGCATTTCGCTCGATACGATGTTATTAATAGTCGTTGCTACTCTATCGACTTTGCTTGGGAAGGTGGGGCAACTCTGCTGGGATCGTACTTGAAGAGCCTTCCGTAACAGAGCCGAGGCTAATGTCAACGAGTTGCTGAGCATGGACCAACTAGTCATGGCAACCAAAGTGCTTGGCAACTCCTTAAGAAAGCATTGTTCGCCCGGGTTAGGGTAGAAGCTGCAAACGATGCCAACGTTACGAATTCGAAGGGAATCTTGCAGCCTTGTCTTCGAGAGAGTGGCTTGACAAGGGTGTGTTAAACCCATCGGTTGGAAGAGCCGCATATGCATGTGCCAGTAATTGAACACTCTGGGGTCGAGGACTCTCATTCCCGATGTGATTGGTAACATCAGGTCTTCCCTTGAACGAAGTCGCGCAGACCCTCTAGACAGGAAGTGCCCGAACCCCAGCAGTGTGGAAAAATAGCAAAGTCTCTGCTCAAAAAACGACGACCACATAGATGGTGCCCATCTCTGGAACTCACGTAGAAGAGGCAACATCATGATTCCGGATAGAGTCAGGGAAGCACTTCCAATGGTATGTGGTTATTCACACTTGTTTCATCCCCTTGCCTGGAAAACGTCAGGTAGGGCTCCCACAGTCGCATGATGGCCGCCCAAAACAGTCTCGAGAGTTGATTCTCGGTGATGTCGTTGCTCGATAATGAAGTAGAAATAGCGGTATGGTATTTTCCAGCAACGGCGGAGAGAGGGGAGTCATGCCGTTAAAGTCATTTCGGCTTGAGGCGTTGGGGTAGCAAGCTCACACCGTCATTCGGCGGAATAGATCGGAATAGTGTCCTTTTGAAGTCGCCAGTAGATTTGATGCCTTTGGCCACATGTCGAAACATTAGCTGACTGCAGAGATGCGGCAAAATTGTGAGCTTAGTACTAGTGGTGTCTGGTCCTCGTGCCACACTCATCAACAGCCATAAGATCAGCACCCTTCCCGGCTAGCAACTTTACTTACCTGGGTAGGCATACTGTTATAGATTTTAATGCTTGAGTAAGTGAAGCAAAGTGGTCTGCCATCCATTTCATCTTTGAGGGCGACACTGACTCTCCTCTCTGGCAATTTCTTGGGATATCTCCAATTGCCGAACTGAGTTACCTAGGTAGGTAGCCAAGGGTGATCGCCGCACAAGACCAGCGTGCAAAACCTTCACCGACATTATAACACCCTCCACCCACGTGCATGCATCCACCAGTTATCGGGCAGGCTAAGTGGTCATGGATGAGGAAGTCAAGCTACCGCCAAGGCGGTACGGATGCGTGCGTAGTAGTGTAGATGTATAGATGGCGCATGCAGGGTCCGGCGGTCCGCCAGGGTTGCATTCTCCGAATGGGCTGCTTGGATGCACGGCTTCCGAGCACGACCAACACAAGCGACCACAACAGGCGGATGTCTATTGGCACGGGGCCGGGGCCTTCATGAAGGACAATTTCGAGTGCTACACCACCATTGTAGAGCTCTACATTGCCACCGGGGCCTGGAACGACGGCCACAACATCATCGAGGCGACGACAAGCGATTTCTAGACCTCCTGGACCCCTCCCCTGATGGGCTGGGTCCGAGGCTAGACCACGTGGACCGGCGGGAGGCGCCGATCAAGTGCGTCTGGGCCATCGGCGAGAACGCGTTCCTCGCCTCCAATCCCACCCCATTGCGGGCGGCTGGCAGCTGCGTCGTCGAGAGCGGCCAAAGAAGGCCCGCCCGGACCCGGACCGGACCCCAGCAAGGACTCCACCTCGCCCTACGGCAACAGGCAGGTGGGGGACACAGCTGCTGGACCGGCGTGGCCAGGGAGATTTACACACATCGATTGAATGGTCGAACTCGAGACACGTTGAGTGAGGTGAGGCGCGGACGGGTATGGATGATACCCTTCCCTTTATCACGGAAGAACCCAAGCCGCAGCTGTCGGTCGTCTGTGGCGATATGAGCGGAGCTAACCCGGCGCACGTTGGCCCTGTTCTGGACAGTGTCCGGTACAATCCTGCTCATAAGCGAGGGGTGGGTTGGAGTTGCAACTCCCCGCCGTTCATCACAGTCGCGATCGATCTCAGGGTACTTATGGGTCTCCATCCCCACGCCGAGGAGCCATGGCATCGGTAGCCAGAGTCCAAACTTGGCGCCAACATCGAGTGTCGAGTTCGATGCCAACGGCCAAGCTTCGCTGCCAAGGGGTCTGTCTAGTCGTATGGATCAGACTAGCGTGCCGCCATCCCGGATCTACTACTCTACACCTACTATCCGCACACCAACAGCTCTACAGGGGAACACATATCACTGAAGATCTTGTGCGAACCGGAAAGCCCAACCATGGGCAGCGAAAACCCGCACGCATCGGGCGAAGCCAAGCGCCGGAGGTCCATCACCAACTCGCAGCGGCGAGCCCTCCGCGCGTGGTTCTACGACGCCACCAACGGGCCCAAGTCGCAGGCGGACGCCTCGGTCTGGTGGAAGGGGGCGTACGGGTACCACCTCAACTCGAGCACCGTCAGCGAGATCCTCAGCTACAAGTACGACTTCCTGGACGCCGCGCCGGACGCCAGCGTCAACGCCAACGCCAACGCCAGGGCCAAGGCGGCCAGCGACGACAACAGGAGGCGGGACAGGCCGGCCAAGTGGGAGGCGCTCGAGCAGGAGCTGGTCGCGTGGGTCTTCAGCTACGAGTCGGTCGCGGGGGAGGGCAGCGTCACGGGCAGCATGCTGCGCCAGCAGGGCGCCGAGCTGTGGCCCTCGCTGCCCTGCTACCAGGGCATGCCGGAGCCGAAGTGGAGCGAGGGCTGGAGGAGCCGGTTCAAGGCCCGCTACGTGCTCTACCGGCAGCGGATGCTCGAGGACGCGGCCGAGCTGGCCACGTGCGCGTCCGGCGGCGCGGGCTCGTCGTACGGCGGCTACTCCTCCGACGACTTGTTTACGCCGGGGTCCGCCTACAGCATGAACACCTCTTATTTTTGACACACTCATTGCGAGCGCAGACGCCGAGGGGAAGACGGGGGGGTTCTGACTATTTCGGAGGGCTGAAAACGGTTTGTTTTTTTCTTGTTGGTGTTGGTTGTCATTTCTTTCTCATCCTCACATGTCGGGGTGCGGTTCGTTGGTTGGTTGTCGATGGAGATGGAGCTTGATACAACTGCAAGCTGCAAGGATATGAATTAAGCAAGGCGCTAACTTCGTTGACCACCAGGATTGCGTATACCAGCAAATCATCCGTAGGTAGTGACTGGATAATAGACAAGCCTTCTTACCTAGGTAGTGTATGCATTGGATCGGATCTTCCGTGTACCTACACCTACACTAGCAAGTTAGCTGCAATAACCTAGGCACTTGGCACTTGGCACTTGGCACATAGCATCCGTATTAGTATTACTAGGTATCCGTAGTATGTACCTTTATTCACCCTTGTTATGGACTCGCCGTGAACACCCCAAAGGCGCCTCCCGATCTTCAGTCTGCGAACACCTCCTGTCCTCGCATCTTCGGTTCCCGTTGTCTGCTGTGGGCCGACTTCTCTGAAGAGGCCGGGGAAGAGAGGGCAACGCATCCGTGAGGCTGGTCATGCCTTCTCAATTCCCTGATTTTTTTGCTCGCATGACACGATGGTGATGGCCTCGCCTTCGGTCGTATCAGCAACCAATCAAGTCGGCGAGGGGGGGGCAGCTCTCCACCCACAAGCGCACAGGGGTCACAGCATGGATGGGGGGAGCCGCGTACCGGTAAGCCGCCCCCTGAATGCTTCTTTTTACCTTGCCTTTGAGGTCTAAACCGAAATTTTCAGGCCAGAAACACGACGGCGATGTTCTTCTTCTTGTTCTTCTGTTCTTCTAAAAGGGATAGAGAGATCACCATGTCTCTTCATGAGTTCGAACCGGCAGTCATGCTTACATGTACTTATTCGCCACGCTGCTCGGCTCGGAGAGGTCCAACAACACCGGCAGGGGTGTTCAAACCTGCTGCATGGGTTCCGGTGGCTCTCATCCTCAGGCGAGTCTTCCAACATAGAAGCTGTTGGCTGACGGACGCACACTCAGAGTCCGTCGCCACCGCGGAATTCCCTTTCCCCCCATCCCCAGCGCCCGCACTTTGGGACTTTGGTAGCTGGAACGTGTGGTTAGACCCAACCGAATCCGGAAGGTCGGTCTATCGTATACGTCTATACGATGACAGGTACGATGCAGCGTGCAGGAAGGGCAGACACCGGCCAGACAGACTCTCACGACAGAATCGATCCGTGCCGTCGTTATCCGCCTCGCTATCATATGTATGCCATCTCCCGCCCTTTGCCTTCCTCATGGGGGGGTGGTGGTGGTGGTGTGGCGGGACCGACCTTCTTCTCGCATAACATGCCCTCTTCTAGTCGGCCATGGCCCCCATATGTCCCTTTCCTGCTTTCCGCGTTTTTTGCCCCTGCCGACAACGACATCTCGGTGGGGCCTTTCGACATCCAGGCGCAACTCGCAAGCCTTTTTGACGGGAACGGGGTGTGTGCGTGTGTTGGATCGTCAATGGCCAGTCCCTCGAAAGAACCTGCTCTGGGGAAGCGCGGAGAACCCGGCCATGCCGCTTCTGGAGTGGTGCTGGTGGTGTTAGTAGCGTTGGCGGTGTTGGTCGTGTTGGTGACTACCTACGTCCGTACATGTATGGAACAACCCACGCAGGCAGGGGAACGCGCGCAGCACAGTAGATTCAGCCGGTCTCTTATCTCTGCAGCTGGCAAATGCAAAGATGGTGCATTTACGTAAATATCTTTACCCGTACACACGTCGATGCTGTGTAGATAGTTTTCGGTATTGCATACGGTGAAACGAGAGAAACAAGATCACGGCTCGGCCCGATAGAGGATGAAGTCAAAGTCTTGAGCAAGAAAAGCAAGCCGGGAACAAGCCCCGGGAAAATCTAGCGGTGTGTCCGTTATTCTCACACAAGGCCTTGACTTGAATTTTCCGTATCCTGTCAAGATTTGCATCCTTTGGCTTCGTTGTATTCAGCTATACAGAGAACATAGACGATGGTTAATCGGTGAAGGTTTACTAGGGAAAGTCTTGGGGGCGACTTATTTATAACATATACATCGACAAACATACACACCACTGAGATGTTGCTACCCATTAACGTATAGGTCAAGGCCAAGCCTGGCTTCGGACTCAACGATCAATACAAACGCATTATCTCGCCACCCCCTCAGACCTCTACAGCAACTTGAACCAAAGCGACTCACTCCATCAAGAAGAATTCCAAGATGCTCGCGCTGAAAGGCCCCTCGTCTTCGTTCATACCCTTCAAAAACACCGGCCTGATGCAAGCCGGCCTCGAGACTCCAGCCGCCGAGCAGCCTCGACAAGATGGCCACGCCATGGAAGCAGCCCTCCACGCGGCGGCCGCGGCATCGACCTCGCCGTCCGTGACGAGCATGTCCGGCATCACGTCCAGCCGCGCCGTCTACCCTTCCCCGACGCCCTTCTCCGCCAACCTGACCCGCTCATCGTCGTTCCCGCCGCCGCTGGTGTACGTCGACGCCGCGCGCGGCGCCGTCACCGCCCTGTACGTCCTCGGGTCCCACCTGGCCGGCCACCCGAGCGTCCTGCACGGCGGCGCCTCCGCCGCCCTCGTCGACGAGGTCATGGGCCGCGCGGCTGTCGAGCGCCTCCCGGCCCGCAAGGCCGCCGTGACCGTTACACTAGAGATGACGTACAGAGCCCCCGTGCGCCTGGACGCGAACGGCGACTGGGGGGTCGTGGCGGTTTGCGCGCGCGTCCAGTCCGTTGCGGGCAGGATCGCTCAGGTGGTTGGCTCGGTGGAGGACGTCGGCACGGGGAAGAAGCTGGTGGAGGCTCGCGGGACGTTTGTTGAGCCGCGGGAGCTGGAGTCGTGACATTCGTACGACAAGCGCGATGTGTAATCTGCCTGGGAATAAACATCAATCGAACCGCGTTTGCTCAAGACAATGATAGGCCGGGACTAAACATGTTACAAGGCACTCAGAGGCAGCTATCCGCAGTTACTGGAGCGGAAGTTACAGATATCTGTTTTTGTTGGAAGAAAACATACTTGATCGAGTGGCGACAAGTGCCTTTAGCACTGCTGTTTGCAGGCACATCATAAATAACCTTGACATAATACTCCAAAAACAATGCGTTCAAACATTCAACGGTAGCATCCTCTTGTGTACATTGTACTCATATTATAGACCTCCAACTCCCGGCTTCCATCATCGTCAGCTTTCATCAGGACGTTCCCACAACAAAAGTTAAAAACCAAGTGATTTGCCATCTATCCAACACCAGCTCGACGAAACTGCCCCAGAAGATTCTCCATCGAAAGTAACACCAACCCACTATCTCCCGAATCCAACTCCCTCCCCTCGTTGTCGCCGCGCAAGCCATCAATGGTCTTTGCCGTGCAAAGTCTCGTAGAGCGCTTGGAAGGCCGAAGCACGACCAAGAAGCTCCTTGGGGCTGCCCTGCTCGACGATCTTTCCCTTGTCCAGGACCAGAATCTTGTCGAAGTCGAGGATGGTGTCGAGCCGGTGCGCCACCGAGATGATCGTCGCGTCTCCAAAACGCTGTCGGACGACCTCGATCATGTGCTTCTCGGTGTCGACGTCAACGCTGGTGCGAACATTGTTAGCTCAAGTCAATCATCACACACCGAGACACTGCATGCGCCTGCGGAGGGGGGGAGAAGAGTAAACGCATACCTGCTCGTCGCCTCGTCCATGACGACAATCTTCGACGGGCTCAGGATGCCCCTCGCCAGGCAGAACACCTGCTTCTGGCCGTGCGAGAAAAAGTCGTCGGAAAACTCCGCGTCGAGCCCGCCCTTGCCGTCAATGACCTCCCAAAGGCCGACGGTGCGAAGAGCGTCGATGATGTCCTCGTCCGACGCGGCGCCTTGGGGGTCGCAGTTGAGCCGGATCGACCCGCTGAAGAACGGGGGTTCCTGCGGCAGGGCGTTCAGGCGCTGTCGCAGCAGGTCGCGAGGCATCGTCGACGTGTCGACGCCGTCGATGAGGATCCTGCCTTCGCTGCAGTCGATGAGACGAAGCAGGGAGAGGAGGAGAGAGCTCTTGCCACTGCGAACAGATGCGCGTTAGTGGCTTCCTTTCCATTCAAAATCGTCAGAATCCGGCGGGCTTACCTTCCGCTTCGTCCGCAGATGCCGACCTTCTGGCCGGGCGAGATGGTAAAGGACACTCCAGACAGAACCGGGTCCAGCCCCTCAGAGTAGGAAGCGGTGACGTTGTCGAACGTGATCGCTCCGGTCCCCGGCCAGGACTCGGAAGGCGCCTGCGACTCGTCGGGCTTGTTCTCGCTGGGGGTCTGCTCGGCAAACGTCTTGACGCGCGCGACCGCGCCGATCGACGTCTCGAGAATCGTCCAGACGGTGACGGCGGCCTTCATGGCGCTGCTGAGGCCCATGATGTTGTACAAGGCGACGCCGGCGAAGCCGGCGCCGACACGGCCCCTCAGAGCGACGGCGACCGAGATCAGGACGATGGCGAGGGCCGCCACGGTGAGGTCGAGCACCAGGGTGAGCCAGCGCTGGATGCTGTACAGGAGGTACATCGGCCTTTGGGAGGTGTCCAGGCGCTCGCGCATCAGCAGCGTCAGGTCCTTTTGCCAGGCGAAGGCGCGGATCGTCGGAAGGCCGCTCAGGGTTTCCAAGAACTGGGAGCTATGAAAAGGGGTCAGAGGACGAGTATTCCCCCTATCTGGAGGCAGGGGTGGGAGACGTACTACATGGGGGCTTTTGCGTCAAGGTCGAGGAAACGAAGCTGGCGGGATGTGCGCAAGTAGAATCTCTGGATGACCCAAAGGACACCAAAGAGAAAGGGGAAAGCGGCAATGAGTTGGTATGACACGGGAATGATCATCAACGCTTGAGCGATGCACATGAGTCCGTCTAAGGAGAAGTGGAAGTGAGTTTCCTGGCCTTCATAGGAATGGATTGTGAGTACTCACTGGCAGCAACATTGAGCAGAGAAATCGGGAGTTCGGCGTCGATCAGCTGGATGTCCTGACTGAATCTGAGGACGAAGTCAGCTTCGAGTACTTGCCACAGAGGCGGGGGCCTCACCTGTTGACAATGGAGCCGGTATCGGTCGTGCTGAAGAAGTACATGGGCGCCCTGATATCATATGTTAGTAGCAGAACGGTCGAAGCGTAGCGGAGATGGGATATCGTCTCACCCAAGCGCCCTCTCGAGAAGAATCGAGTGAAGCTTGATGCCGGAGGTAACAGCCATGCCCAGAACGGTGTGCCTAAGATGATCCGGTTAGTTTCGAGAGCAACGATCTACTTCGACGCTTCTCGGTGCACTCACCAACAGGTAACAGCCAGCGCAACGAGCGAACAAACTTGCAGGGCGGTGTAGACCCCCATGTACTTGCCCGTCTCTTGATTCGGGTGCCGGTCGTTGGCCTCGCCCCACCAGGAGAGCCAGATTTCTGTCAAGCGAGACGTCAGCACGGAGCTCTTGTGAACGACTCTTGGACGTGTGGGTGTTGGGACCTACCGGGGAACTTCGTCAAGAAGACCCAGATGACCTGGAAAACGACGAACAAGACGACGCTGCGGTAGCCGGTTGCCTTGAAGTAGTACTTGTAGACCGACCGGTCTCCCAGGCGTTGGACGTCCTCGTCGACGCTGCTCTCCGAGGCTTTCTGGTTCTTCGCCGGCTCGTACGCGGCCTTGCCGTCGTCGCCCGCCGCCTCCTGATTGATCTCATCCTCCTTGGCGACGAGTCCGAACTTGTTGATGTAGCCGCTCTGCTTGTTGAGCTCGTCAAAGGTTCCGTGGCAGGCGATCTTGCCGGTGCCCTCCAGTGCGATGACGTAGTCGGCCTTTGGCAGAATGTGAACTGCGAATACGGTGTTAGAAATCTGAGCAGAGCAAGCGAGGGCTTCATGGCAGCAACGAACCGGCGTGAGTGACGAAGACGACTGTGGTGTTTCGCTGTCTCAGAAGGCCAGAGGCGCCGAAGACGTTGTTGAAGACTCGGTTCTGCGTCTCAAAGTCGAGGCCGCTGAAGACATCATCGAAGATGGCGATGTCGCGTCTCGAGTAGACAGCTCGGGCAATCGCCTGTGTGAAATCTCGTGAGTCCCTATGCCCCAATATGAAAACACCCCATGCGTTGACCGTGTTGACTTACCACTCGCTGCTTCTGGCCGCCGCTAAGTGCGACACCCTTGCTGCCGATGATGACTTGGTCCCCCTCGGGGAAGGTGGCAATGTCGTCCTCGAGAGCACAGGCCCGGATGACAGTGGTATACCAAGAGGCGTCGAAGTGAGAAGCCGGTGACGTTGCGGCGAAGCGTCTCGTTCGTCAACCACGGGACCTGGTCGCAGAAAGCAATGCTGTTGGAACAGCGGGCAATGGTACCCTCGGAAACAGGCGTCTCGCCCAAGATCGCCTTGAGCAGGGTCGACTTTCCGGAGGCAACGGGCCCGACGATTGCGGTCAGCTTGCCTTGAGGCATATCCAGCGTCACATCCGACAACGTTGGCTCCGCATCCGCCTTCCAGCCGAACTTGGCCTGTCGGATTTCAATGCCATTTCCTGTGGCGGGCATCACCACCACTGAGGGCTGCTTCTCCGTCTCCGGGGGGATTGAATAACCGCTCTGCGATCCTTCCGCGGAGGAGATGCTGGTTCGCTTCGTTGGGGACGGGCTGGCAGCTGCGTTGGCCGAGGTGTCCGGGGAAAGGAGAAAGGCCTGGACACGCCCGAAGCAGGCGATCGCCGCCATGATGTTGGGCAGGTGAGCAAACAGCTCGTTGAGGGGCTGCGTGATGAGGTTGAGCAAGGCAAGGGAGGTGAAGATGCGGTTCGAGTCGAGGGTGGTGTGGTCCTTTTGAGCAATAGCCGTGTACGCACCAAAGGTGACGACCGGGGAGATGGATCCGGGTGCATATGCTGTTGCGGGTCAGTACCTAGGGTTGGTGACTCTGCTCATGTCGCGGCATCAAATCGGGGCGAAACTCACATAGGGTCACGATGAAAAGCAACATTGTCCTGAAGCTGGCGGCGGAGGCAATCTCTTTCAAGCGGAGACCGTGAATGATTTGAGACATCTTCGCAGAGAACCCAGAGAGCTTGACACCCTTCGTTGATCCCAACACGGAGGATGTCACAGCTGCGTGCTGGTTAGCGCAAATGCACGGTTCAATAGGCACGGGAAAGGGGCCTCGGAAACTTACCGACTCTCTTCTCGATTGCCTTCATCCAAGATGCCTGGAATGCCCCCGCTGAGCCGGACAAGTAGCCGGCACCAAAGGCGCAAACTAGCCGGAGACATCATTAGTTGATGTGCAATACAGGCATTGAACGACGACGATGACTTACGGAGGAAAAGACCCAAGGGAACGATGAAAACGATGCCGAGTTGTCTGTATAGAAGAGCCAAGGCCACGCCCATCTGGAGGAGCGTTGACCAGCTCTCGTGAATCTTGGACATGCCGTTGATGATTCTCTCAATATCAGTGCTCATGAGAGTGACCGCGGCTGCATCCTCCGCCGCGACGACACTCATGGAAGTCGTCTTCTGGTAGATCAAGAGCACCAGACAGCCACGCATCATGGTCACATAGCGATACACCAGATGCTGGCATCCAGCGGTCACAGCCTTGAGCAGTACATATTAGCTTGGACGTCGGATGTCGATGCTGAGATGTGGCCAACTTACCGCGATGCAGAGGTAGACCAGGCCGTAGGCTCCGATGAGGCCATAGCCGATGTTCCTCTGGTGCTCGCTATTGTCAACAGGAGTCGCAAGATACGCCATGATGGAACTGATCAGGAATGGCTGCGCTAGCTGAAGGCCCACGATGACGAAGTAGGCGGGAATCGGTGCCAGAATGGGCCACTTCAGCACCGAGAAAACTGTCCCAAGCAACGCATGGTTGCCCTCCTTGGATGCTACATCACAAGAAGACGTCTCACTTAGCCAGCTTTTCAGCGATACTGCCATGACGGGCTTCTCTTACCTGTCTTCCACCTGTGCCCGATACGCTCCCACAACGACTCGGACAGAAGCTTGCTGTCGATGACGGGCAGCTTAGCGATAGAAAGCGCAGCCGAGTAACCCTTGAGGAGAAGCACGTTGAGCCAGTAGAAACCGATGCGGTTGGACAGTCCAGCGGTCTCTTCCGAGCTCCAGGCCTCTTTGTCGCCGATGATCCATCGTCTCTTGCTCTGCTCCTCCAAGATCAGAATGAGAAGCTTCAGAGCGAGGGAGGCGGTGGAGAGCGAGGCGATCGGAAGTCCAACCGGCTTCATCCAAAGGGTCCTGAGGCGCACGGCGTGGAAAATGGTCGACAGGATCAAAAAGGCACTCAGCAACAGGGAGGGGCCAATAGATCTCGAGTGTTCGGTGAAGGACAGGGCGGCGGCAGCCAGACCGTCAATGATGGTTAGAACACCCGCAGCAATTGCCACCTTGCTGTTCAATGGCAGACCTTCTTCGCGCGCCCACAGCGCGGTAAGCACAACTGCGATTGCAGTAAAAATGCATATGGGAACCTGGGTGTCAAGGTAAGCTGCCGAACAGAACATGAAAGCGTACGAGCAGGACGGAGAATCTCGAATGAGACTGCAGGGGCTCAGCTAACCAGTTTGACGAGACGGAAAACGTTGCCTGCAACATTGGGCTGGGAGCGAAGAGAGAGGATTCTCAACGCCGCAAGGATGACGAAGACGGCCGAGGGGACAATGGAAAGGATGGCGTCCTCAAAGAGGAGAGTAAAGTCGAATTTGCGGACGCAAGGATCAACGACGGGCCCGAATCCATAGTCGCCCTGCGAAAGACAGGTCGTGTTGGCCGTCATGATGACCGGAGGTGAAGCGCAGTAAGCAGATCAGACTGCACGGAGTGGCCCCGGATGATCGGTCGAGTGGATTGTCTGCCTACCCACTTATGCGGCAAAGTAAGGCAACGTCTTGGCTTTCGAGAATGAGAAAAGAGAGGGACGGGGACGGGGACGGGGATGGGGACGGAGAGACAGATGGCATTATGAACAACAACGTGGAATCGGGAAAACGTGGCCCATGAATCGGCGGCTGTATGAACTGGCGGTAATGAATTTCGATTCGTGTTGAAGTTCTCGATTCTCGTCGAACTCTTGATAAGACGGGTGAGGTGTTTGGGCCTTCAGCTATAGAGAATGAGTACACAGACAGATACCATGCCATCCATGCAGACTGTGCATACACCACATGTAATACCCCTGCTGATGCTTCTTGCAGGTTGGTCTTCTGGTTGTGTTGGTCGTTGTGGTTTAGTGTGGTGGGTTTCTTACCCGAACTTGTGCGATTCATCTCTCAGAGCTGGAATTGAAGCAGGGGTCCAGACCTGTCTGTCTGTTGGTCTCTCGCCTCTCTGGGCTCTGTTCCTCGTTTGTTTGTCTGTTGGTCGCGTGTTCTGGGCCCGAGGGACGAGGGAGATTGGCTGCTGCGTGTGCAATTCGTCGCCTTCTTCGCAAGCGATGGACAGAAGAGGCAGCTCAATAATCAGTCAGAGTCCTGTCACTTCATATCCCCCGGCCGTCGTCTCCCCCTGCGCCAATACGACGCGGCAACATCGTCAGGCCAGTTCAACAACCCTTGTCGATGCGCGGGATAGGACAGACCGGTTAGCGCCTGAATCTCGTCGACCCCCATGCGATCCCACAGCTTCTTTAGTTCTAGACTGAGCCATAGATAGGTATTCCTTTCGTTCTGTATAGTTGAATCCCCAGTATGAATCTTTCAGATGGTACATGGACCCCCGCATCGGAACGGAAGTCCAGCCACACCCCCTGTTGCTATCGATATTTAAACCGTGATATGTAGTTGGCGTCCCCCTGTCGCCTGCTTGCTTCTTCATACAGCGGAGAGTCGTTCTCGAGTTCAACTTCTACATATTCATACCGGCGTTTCTTGCCACAATCCTCTAAGACAACAAACCCGTCGATAAGCGCAGAACAAAGAGCCGAAAATGAGCGCCGACTACCCCGAGGACTACCCCCCGCCCCCCTCCTACGACGAGACCGTCTCGGCCGCCGCCCGCCAACCGCCATTCCCCCGCCCAGAGTCCCTCAAGACGCACCGCATCACCGTCGGTCCCGGGGCGGCGTCCCTGTCGCTCCCCTTCCCCGACCCCGCCGACTTCTGGCAGGGCCGGGACATCACCACCCAGGACTGGGCCTCCTTCGCCTCCGACATCACGGCCGCGCTGGCTAGCGATGTCGAGGTCCTCGACGACAAGAAGCAGGTTGACAAGGACGCCTACCAGAAGAGGCGCGTCAACGAGATCGTGGCGCTGTGGAACTCTCGGTTCTTCGAGCGGCGCGGCCTCACGGTCGTCTTGAACGGCACGGAAGAGGGCGCCGGCCCGTCCGCCGACGGGGCCTCGAGGTTCAGCTTCGGCCCCGACAGGTACGGCGTCAAGATCGGCGGTGGGATTTTCGGCGTGGACTTTTCTTCCTCCAAGACGTCTGAGCCGAAGAAGTGAATGTAGCCGGATAAGCTATTGGCTTGTCAAGTCGCCATTTACAACGTGGTAGCCAGTATGAATTGACTGAACGGTTACGTTGAAAGCCCGTCTGCGCTCATTCATCATGCCTACGCCTCCTCATAGAAGAGCAGTGTTCCACTTCGCGCCAAACTTCATTGTGATTGCTCAATACTACCGGGACCACCATCTGAGTGAAGTTTCAACCGACGCGTCTTCCAAGTACCGACGTGTAGCTCTTGGCTTCGTGGGCCTACGCGCTCTCACGATACTTCAACAAGCTTCAGCTATAGAGATGTAAAGTGAGACTTAGCCGCGTCTCCACGTCCCCATCTTGTCCGGCAATCGAATGATTGACAGGAGTCATACCAGACTGCAGGACGCATGCATGCAGCTAAAAGAGACTACCTAGTGTTTCTATTCCTGCATGCGGAATCTGCCGTCCGCTATGCAGACAGACAGTCAGCCGCTGGAGACCTTTGCGTCCGTTATAGGGCCAACATCTTCCGTTATATGAACCCAGCCTTCCGTTGTATGTCGTGCGTTCCGTTGTACCAGAGACTTCGCTCATGAGATGCTTAGACGATCTGATATTACGGCAGTTCTATCGAATTGCCCTGAACAAGTCAATGGACACGACTTGCTCCTCCCACACCCTTATTCAATGCCGGCCTCCCTTTCGCGGGAAGAAGCCGCAGACTGCAGCCCGCTATATCGAACCGCCAGAAACTAAGAGCAGCATACCATCTAGGCTCTGTTGCGTCTTCCGTGATGGGGTTGTATCCTGCCGCCGGTATACGGGACCCTGATTTACGCTGTTCTTACTTCGGCGGCGATATAGGATCCGGTATATGCGGCTCTACTTCCTTCCCACATATCAGCCAGTTCAACCTTCGATATCCCCTCATTTTTTGGATCTTTTGTCAAGAAGTCATGGGACTATCGTGAATCTTGCTGCAGTCCATGACTAGCTATCTCACGATGGACAGATCTAGATACGGAGTGAATGGAATCCCGCCGATTCTTTCCCTTGTATGAGAAGGCACTCAGTTCGATATAACGAGAAAAGAACTTTCGTCGACATATCGTGTCGGCTTACCGAACGCCGAAAATCCCGTCCAACCCACGATGCCTCTGCATCTGAGCGGTGTACACGATCTCGATGTCGACGCTCGCGAGTCTCGACTCTCGTCCAGATACGATCTATGAATCCAGTCCTTTCAAACGAGCCTCCGTTATATCATATGTCCATGTGCTGTCCTCTAGAAAATCTCTGAGACCCCCCTCGTTCAACTTCTCTCACGTTCCGCTCACGTCGACTACCTGGAAGTTCGTTCAGTCATCCCCATCATCACAAGTCTATCAATCCCCCCTATCGATATCAAAGCTCAGGACGTTCATCCTCCGTACATCGCCAAAAATGTCTCCCTCCAAGACCGAGATTGTCAACTTCTGGCAGGCCTACGTCAACGGCCTCGAGCCTTGCTCCATCGACCTTGCTTGTGGTGATCTCTCCTCGGGAGACTGCCGTCACTTGACCAATATCCCCCCTGGCGGTGGCTTGGACAGGCTCCGAGGATTCTGCGATGCCACGGGCAAGTCTCCGAGCAACGTCTTGAAGGCTGCGTGGGCCATGGTCCTGCGCGTCTACGCCGCGACGGAGATTGGCATCTTCGAATTCGTGGAGGGCTCCCTCGTCGCCGGGCATGGGACCGAGAACGCGGGGGCTTGTACCGCTTCTCTGACCTCGCTCGTCCGGTTCCAGCTCGGAAACGACATGAACTGCGGCGACATTGTCGACTACATGGAAGAGGACCATTCAGGAACCTCTTCCTTCAGGGCTCCCGGCCTCGGTCCGGCCCTGGGAGCCAAGTCTGGCAGCAACATGTTGTTGTACAACACCAGACTCGCCGTGTGGAAAGCTGTTGACATCGACTTGTACACTGGCACCATTGGATTTCTGGACACCACTGAGAGCCAGGTACGTTCATGCCTTGTTTTTCGTCTTTGATCGATCTCCAGACGAGGAATCGTCGAGAGCACCTATCTTGGAAAGCCACGAATTAGGATCACTGACAAAATGGTAGATATCCTGCACGGTTCACGTGGAACTCGGGAACCGGTCAATCGACGCGTGTATCGAATACACGACGTCTATCCTGTCCGAAAGGCAGGCTGAGCATATTGCTACGGCATTCGACCACATGCTCTCTCTCATCACTCTATCCTCCGCAGAGCCGCTCGCTCGCCTGAACATCATCCCCCAGCCTCACCAGGACGAGATTGAAGCCTGGAACCAACACAGCCACCAGGAGCTCCAGTCACGCGTTCACGAAGTCTTTGAGGCTCGCGTCGCCAAACAGCCCAACGCCATCGCTGTGGCTACTCGTCAGGGCAACTTGACATTCCGCGAGATTAGCGACATGTCAAACAGGCTGGCGCACCATCTCGTCGGCCTGGGCGTTGGCCCAGACGTTCTCGTCCCGGTGTTTTTCGAGAAGAGCGTTTGGTCTCTCATCTCATGGCTGGCAATCTCGAAGGCCGGCGGCGCGTTCGTGCCAATGGACATCGGCCACCCGAAGACCCGACTCGACGACATCGTCTCGACGTGCGACGCAGGTCTCATCCTGGCATCGACACTCGGCGCAGACCGGCTTTCGCATCTGGACGCCAGAATTGTCCTCGTCGACCAGGGCTTCATTGACACCCTCCCCGAGACCACATCCTGCCCGCAGACGGCCGTAGCCCCTCACAATGCTGCAGTGGTCATCTTCACCTCCGGGACAACTGGCAAGCCGAAGGGCATTGTTCTTGAGCATGCAGCTGTTTGTTCGGCTTCTGCAGCTCAGGCCCAGGTTCTCGACATGGGCCCCGGAGCCCGAGTCCTCCAGTTCGCCTCTTACACCTTCGACATCAGTATTCTGGACATGTACACCAACCTCATGGCTGGGGGCTGTGTATGCATTCCGTCCGATCACGAACGCATGAGCAACCTCTCCGGGTTCATCAACGACATGGAAGTCAACTGGGCGTGCTTGACGACTACGGTTGCCAGCCTCCTGGATCCTGCTTCTGTTCCCGGTCTGAAGACCCTGGTCCTGGCCGGTGAGGCTGTCACGAGAGAGGCCCTCAGTTCTTGGGCCAACGCTCTTCAGCTTTACAACGGCTACGGGCCAGCAGAATGCTCCCTGTGTACCGCGTACGGTCCCATGCGCGACCATGACGACCCCACGAACATCGGACTGGGTCTCGAGACTCACACCTGGGTTGTCAACCCCAGCGACTACAACCATCTCATGCCCATCGGTGCCGTCGGAGAACTGCTCATCGAGACGCCCTTCATGGCTCGCGGCTACCTGAATGATCCAGAAAAGACCAACGCCGGATTCATCTATGATCCGTCCTGGTCCGCGGATGGTTCCGGCCGCCGTCGACGCATGTACAAGTCTGGTGACCTGGTTCGGTACAACACGGACGGCACCATGGTCTACTTGGGCAGGAAAGACGCGCAGGTCAAGATCAACGGGCAGCGAGTCGAGACCTCCGAAATCGAATACCAGGTCAAGGCGAACTTTAGCAAAGCAAGCCAAGTTGCGGTCGATCTTGTGCCTCTTCCTGGTCTCGACGCTCGCAAAGTTCTGGTTGCGTTTCTCTGCATCGAGGACTCGTCCGCGGCCGACGACATAGCCGGTCCTCTCCAGGAGCTTTTCCTGCCCATCTCGGACGACCTTCGACCGCAACTGGTCGCCCTCGAGGCCGAACTTTCCACTCGTTTGCCTGGGTACATGGTGCCGTCCATGTACATTCTCGTCAGCAACCTGCCTCTCAGTATCGCGGGCAAACTCGACAGGAGGACGATTCGCGCTCGCGTCTCGGCGCTCACGGGCGCAGAGGCCGACAACTACTCTCTCGCCGAGTCGTCTAAAACCCTCTCTGAAGGCAGCGTTTCCTTGACCGATCTGCAATCCCGCATCCAGGAGCTTTGGCAGCAGGTTCTCCGCCTGTCCCAGGGGAAAGCTGCCGGTCTGGGTGACAACTTCTTCCGTCTGGGCGGTGATTCTCTCAGCGCCATGAAGCTTTCGATCGCTTCAAGGAAAGCTGGGCTGTCTCTGAGCGTCGCCGACATCTTCCGCGAGCCCACCCTGGGGCAAATGGCAGCCAACGTGGTGCCTTTGGCCCAGTCCGCAGGAGAGACGGACGGGTTGTTAGCCAAGCCGTTCTCCCTGATCGATGGGCACGACGAGAAGACGGTGCTCCGCGACTCTGCAAGCCAGTGCTCCGTGCCGGTCGAGTCCATCCTCGACATCTTTCCGTGCACCCCTCTGCAGGAGGGGCTCATGGTGTTATCCAGCAAGGAGCCTGGTTCCTACGTTGCCCAGAACGTGTTCAAGCTCGGCCCCGAGGTCGACATTGAACGGTTCAAGAAGGCGTGAGAGGAGACCGTCACGACCACCGAGATTCTGCGGACCATGATTGTCCACCACGAGGCAGTCGGTTCCCTGCAGGTCGTTGTTGACGTCGAAGTTTCCTGGGAGGATAGCGACCTGTCGCTGGACGCCTACCTCTCCAGCAACAAGAACACGAGCATGGTCTACGGTGAGCTGCTGAGCCGTCACGCAATCGTGCGCGACAACACCGCGGCTTACTTCGTGTGGACGGCGCACCACTGCGTCTTTGACGGCTGGTGCATTCCGATCCTGCTCGAGAAGCTCTCGGCCATCTACGACGGGAACGCCGTCCCTTCGTCCACGTCTTTCAAGTCCTTCATCCATCACCTACAGGGCTCCGACAAGGACGGCGCGAGCAGCTTCTGGCGTCGACAACTCGAGGGCTCCAAGCCGGGCTACTTCCCTCAGCCGTCCGCGCAGAAGAAGGTCCAAGCCGTGCCGGTGGAGAGCATCGCAACCCATCTGGTCAGCTTCTCCCCGGCCGCATCCGACATCACCCCGTCCACCATCCTCCTCGTGGCCTGGGCACTGGTCGTTGCGAGAAACTCGGACCAGGACGACTTCACCTTCGGAGCAACGGTGACCGGCCGCAACGCGTCCCTGGAGGGGATAGACACCATGGTTGGGCCTACCATCACCACGGTCCCGGTCAGGGTTCGGATTGAACAGGACAAGAGGATCGTCGAGTTCTTGGAGGATCTGCAAGCCACTTCGACTGAGAGGATTCCCTTCGAGCACTTCGGTCTCCAGAACATCAGCGCCCTCGGCGCCGACGCCAAGTCCGGCTGCGGCTTCCACAACGTCCTCGTCGTCCAGCCCGAGCCCGAAGAAGCAGCCTGCTCAGCTGGCGGCCTCGACATCCAACACTCCACCAAGGGCGGCATGAGCGGCCACACCCTGCCCCTCCTCGTGGAATGCGGCATGGGAAGCGGCGTCGTCAACATCACCGCCAGGTACAACCCGGACTGCATCACGACCGAATACATCTCTCGGGTTCTTCACCAGTTCGAGCACGTCATCAACCAGCTGGTCTCCGGTGCGGACGGCCGCGCCCTGCGGGACATCGACCACTTCGGCCCCCACGACATTGCCCAGCTTGCAAAGTGGAACGCTGACGTCCCGCAAACAGTTGAAGCCTGCATCCACGAGCTTATCGGTGCTCAGGCTGCCCAGCAGCCCAACAAGCAGGCCATCTGCTCGTGGGACGAAAGCCTCACGTACGCAGAGCTCGACGACCTCTCCACCAGGCTAAGTAACTATCTGATATCATTAGGTGTTGTCACCGAGATGATTGTGCCGCTCTGCTTCGAGAAATCGGCTTGGACTATCGTATCCATGCTCGCTGTTCTCAAGTCGGGTGCCGCGTTTGTCGCGTTGGACCCCTCCCACCCTATCGACAGACTCAACGGCATCGTCAACGACACCCGTGCCTCAGTCATACTAACCTCTCCCTCTTTGAAAGACTTGCTGGATACTGCTGACAGGAGCACAATCCAGGTAACCAGGAACGCCCTCGAGGCGATGCCTCGTCCCTCTGAGGGCACCATGCCCCGTACCACCGCAACCCCTGGCAACGCGGCCTACCTCATCTTCACATCCGGGTCGACGGGCAAGCCAAAGGGCACGATCCTCGAACACAGAGCGTTCTGCTCCAGCTCTCTGGCCCACGGCAAGGCGCAGCTGACGACGGCCTCGTCTCGGGTGCTGCAATTTTCCTCCTACGCGTTCGATGCGTCCCTGGTCGAGATCCTCACCACCTTGATCCACGGCGCCTGCGTCTGCGTGCTGAGCGAGGAGGAACGAGTGGGCGACATCGTCAGCGCGATGAACAGGATGGACGTCAACTGGGCCGTCCTCACGCCGTCGTTCATCAGCCAGATCACGCCGCAGCAGGTGCCCCAGCTCAAGACCTTGGTCCTCGCCGGCGAGGCCATGTCTCGGCGGGACGTCGAGCTGTGGGGTGCCCACGTCGACCTGGTCAACGGATACGGCCCTTGCGAATGCGCCGTCGTCTCCGTCGTCAACTCCCGCGTCACCGCCGAGACGGACCCGAAGAACATCGGCCGGCCCACGGGCAACCGCTGCTGGGTCGTCGACGCGTCGAACCATTCGAGGCTCACGCCCATCGGATGCGTCGGCGAGCTTGCGATCGAGGGCCCGACGTTGGCGCGTGGCTATCTGAACGACGCGGAGAAGACTGCGCAGTCGTTTGTCCAGCGCCCGCGGTGGTTTGGTTTCTCCAACGAGACGAACGACTCTCGGATGTACAAAACGTGAGTTTCCCACTCTGCAGCGTCTTGTTTGATTTCCCTCAACTTACACTGTTGGTGCTTTTCAGGGGTGATCTGGTCCGCTACAACCCCGACGGGACCCTCAACTTCGTCGGACGAAAGGACACTCAGATCAAGATCCGCGGCCAGCGCCTGGAGCTCGGCGAGATTGAACAGAAGCTGGCCTCTTGTCAGCCTCTCCAACACGTCTTCGTCACGGTGCCCAAGTCGGGCAAGCTCCACGACCGGCTGACGGCCGTCATAACCGCCAAGAGAGACGAGCTGCCCAGCAACCCGATCGACATGGAGGGGTCGCCCGAACTCGCGACGCACATGCCAAAGAGCGAGGTCGCCAGGATCATATCGGAGGTGCGGAGCACGATCTCGGACGCTCTCCCGGTATTCATGGTCCCCACCGCCTGGGCCGTGATCGAAGACATGCCGATGAACAAGTCCAAGAAGATCGACCGCAAGTGCCTGGACCAGTGGCTGGTCGAACTCG
This sequence comes from Colletotrichum brevisporum, assembly GCA_030770045.1. Classification (NCBI taxonomy): domain Eukaryota; kingdom Fungi; phylum Ascomycota; class Sordariomycetes; order Glomerellales; family Glomerellaceae; genus Colletotrichum; species Colletotrichum brevisporum. Next base: position 2,678,959 of record JAUGSI010000002.1, read on the forward strand.
ACAACGAATCGTACGACTCCATCATGAACGCCACGTCCGGCACCGAGGAGAGCAACCCGGCGACGACCGCGGCCGAGAAGAGCATCCAGCTCGTGGTCAGCCGCGTGCTCGGCCTGTCGCTCAAGCAGACGAACATGTCCTGGTCGTTCGTGTCCATGGGCGGCGACTCGATCACGGCGATGCAGGTCATGTCGGCGTGCAGGACGAACGGCCTTGGCCTCACGGTGCAGGAGATCATCAGAAGCAAGTCTCTCGTGCAGCTGGCCCAGTGCGCCCGGCAGACTGCCGGCCATCACCAGTCCGACTCGGGTGCCTCCGTCGACGATCTCGACGTGCCGTTTGCGCTCTCTCCCATCCAGCAGCTGTACTTTGACCAGGCTTTCGTCGACAAGTCTTGGTTCAACCAGAGCATGGCGGTGAAGGTCGCCGCGCCGATCTCGTGTGCGGCCGTGGACGCTGCTTTGCAACGCCTCGTCGAGCATCACTCGATGATGCGGGCTCGCTTCTCCCGGGATGCCGAGGGGCGATGGAACCAGCGGATTACGGACGACACCAAGGGTTCCTACAAGATTCGCCGGTTTACCGTCGACAGCCCTGACCTGATGGACGACATCGCCACGACTAGCCAGGTGGAAATCGACGTCGAGAACGGCCCCATGCTCGTCGTGGACATCTTCCGTGTCGAGAACGGCGAGCAGTACATGTTCCTCACGGCGAGCCACTTGGTTGTCGACCTCGTCTCTTGGAGAGTCCTCTTGGACAACCTTCTAGCCTCCCTTTCCAACGACCAAGAACCCGAGTTCATTCCCATGTCTTTCCAACAGTGGTGCCGCGCGCAAAAGGAGTACGCACAAGAGAAGCTCTCGCCTGCTGCGCTGGAATCGTTCTCCCCCGTGACCTTCGACGCCGGTTATTGGGGGCTTGGGGGGCGTTCGAACACGTACGCCGACACGCTGACCGTCGATTTCGCCATGGACGCGTCTATGACCGCCTCCCTCCTCGGCGATGCCCACCGCTCACTGCGCACCGACTTCGTCGATCTGTCTGTCGCCGCCCTGCTGCAGTCGTTCCGGGAGGTGTTCTCTGGCCACGGCACACCCGCCGTCTTCCTCGAGGGCCACGGCCGTGAGACCTGGGACGAGGCGTTGGACATCTCGTCCACCGTCGGTTGGTTCACGACCATGTACCCTCTGCAGATCGCCTGCGGAGAGGCCATCGACACCGTCATCTCCGTCAAGGACGCGCGCCGCGCCGTGCCGAAGAACGGCTGGCCGTACTTTGCCAGCCGGTTCCTGAACCCTGAAGGTGTGCAGGTCTTTGGCGACGCTGGCGCTGTCGAGGTGATCTTCAACTACGCCGGACAGTACCAACAGCTCGAGGACGGCCAAGCCTTGCTCCAACTCAACACGAAGCACTTCAGGGAGGCCACGGTGAACGACATCTCCCCGTCGACCCGCCGCTTCGCCCTGTTCGAGATCAACGCCGAGGTGCATCACGGCGTCGCGCACTTCTCCATCGTGTACAACAAGCACATCCGCCACGCCGATTCGGTCGCCGAGTGGTGCCTCAAGTACAAGGAAACGCTCACCGAGATGGCTTCCCGCCTGAGGGTCATGGAGCCGCGGTACACCGTGGCAGACTTCCCTCTGCTCTCGCTATCTCCTTCGACGCTCGAGAAGCTGCTGTCGCAGAAGCTCCCCGCCCTGGGTCTCTCCCAGAGCGACGTCGAAAACATGTATCCCTGCTCTCTGATGCAGCAGGGGCTTCTCGTCAGCCAGGTCAAGCAGGTCGGCAGCTACGACGTGCAGTTCTACTGGGAGGTTGTCGGCCTCGTCGACCCCGAGAGGCTCTCCGAGGCCTGGCAGCAGGTCGCGGACCGACACGCGATCCTGCGGACCATCTTCCTGGACAGCGCCCGCGACGAGGGCCTTTTCGACCAGGTCGTCCTCAAGCCCCGCGCCGTGCCCGTCGCCGTGGAGAGCTCGGAGGCAGCAGGTCCCGACGCATCATCCGAGTTCTTCGCGCGGGAGGTTGCGCTCCCCGCGGAGGGCAGCGGGCGACCCAGACACTGCTTGTCGACGCTGAGGAACGACGACCGGACGTTCTGCAGGCTCGACATCAGCCACGCACTCATCGACGGCGGTTCAACAGCGTCTCTGGAGCGCGACCTCGCCCTGGCCCTGAACGGACAACTGGCGCATCTGGAGCCCCTGCCCGCCGTTCTCGACCATTTCGTCGAGTACGTCTCCTCATGGCCGATGGAGGAGAGCGTGAAGTACTGGGAGAACTATCTCCGCGGCGTCGAGCCGAGCCCCATGCCGCCCATCCTCGACAACAACAACACCCAGGCCGACGAGGCCAAGGAAGTGCGCTACGTCAACGTTGACGTGGACCAGTCCGCGTCCCTGATCAACGCGTTCTGCGCCGACAGCGGATTCACCGCCTCCAACCTCTTCCAGGCCGTCTGGGCGATCGTCCTCAGGACCTTCACGTCTTCGGAGACGGCCTGCTTTGGATACATCGCGTCCGGGCGCGACCTGCCGATTGTCGGGATCCAGGACGCGATCGGGCCCTTCATGAACATGCTCATCTGCAGCTTGGCCGTCGACAGCGACGCCACAATCGAGAGTATCTTGGAGACGGTGCAGAATGACGTTCTGCGCAGCCTGGCGCACCAGATCTGCCCCCTGGCGCAGATCCAGCATTCCCTCGGACTGTCTGAAGGATCGCTGTTCAACACCGTCATGTCTTTCCAGAGAGTGGAACGACCGGATGCCAGCAGCAACCGGAACGCGACTCGACTGCGTAACTTGGGTGGAAAGGACGTCTCCGAGGTAAGCAACGACATTCATCCACATCAGCTCCCGATAGCTAACAACCACGCAGTTCGACATCACGGTCAACGTCGGCCATTTCCACGACGGGTTCGAGGTGTCCCTGGGCTACTGGACGAACTTCATGTCCGACGCGTTCGCTTCCCATCTTGCCGCCACCTTCGCACACATCCTCGGCGAAGTCGTGCGCCGGCCGGACCAGAAGATCCGGGACATCAACCTGCTCGCCAAGGACAGCATGGACTCCATCATGGCCTGGAACGACTGGACCCCCAAGAGCTTCGACACCTGCATCCACAAGATCTTCGAGGCCCACGCTGCTCGGCAGCCTGACAGGCCGGCGCTGTGCAGCGTGGAGGGAAACCTCACCTACGCTCAGCTGGACGAGCTTTCGAGCACGCTGGCACATCACCTCATCGGCAGGGGACTCCGGCCGGATTCGCACGTACCCATCAGCTCGGAAAAGTCCATCTGGGCCATCGTTGGCATGCTGGCTGTCCTCAAAGCTGGCGCCGCATTCGTTCCTCTCCCGCCGACTGATCCCCCCGCCAGAAAGAAGCAGATCCTGGGCGAGATCAAGGCCAGCATTCTCCTTCTCTCGGAAACAGAAGCGACAAGATGGACCCCGGTGGATGGCCTCACTCCGGTGACCGTCGGCCCTGGTTCTATTCAGATGCTTCCGCCCCCGCCTCCCGGCTTCACGAGCATCGCATCCGCGGCCAGCGCAGCCTACATCCTCTTCACCTCGGGCAGCACCGGAACCCCCAAGGGAGTGGTCATCGAGCACGGCTCGCTGACTGCAAGTTTGGACGGCCAAGGATCCGTGTACGGCTTCTCCCCTGAAACCCGATCCCTTCAGTTTGCATCTTACACCTTTGACGCATGCATCATCGAGATTTTCGGTCCCCTCTACTTTGGCGGCTGCATCTGCGTCCCAACGGACTCGTCTCGTCTCGACGACATTGTCCAGGTCATCCAGGACCTGCAGCCAAACTGGTCCTTCCTCACCCCGTCGTTCCTCAGGCTTCTCGAGCCCAGCCAGATTCCAAGCCTGACAACCATGGTGGTTGGAGGCGAAGCCCCGGACCGCGAGGGCTTGCGGATCTGGCAGCCCGTCCTGGAGCACCACATGAACGGCTACGGACCGACGGAGACATGTATCATCTGCGTCATCAACCGCTTTGCATCCCCAGACACCAACCCGGCCTGCATCGGAAAGGGCGTCACGGCGAAGACCTGGGTCGTCGACCCGCAGAACCTCGATCGTCTCATGCCTGTTGGTTCGGTCGGCGAGCTGCTCGTCCAAGGTCCCACCCTGGCCAGAGAGTATCTCGGTGACGCCGAGAAGACGGCCCAGGCGTTTGTCGACTCCTGCTCCTGGTTGGAGATCGACCCGTCTCGTCCTGCGCGGCACCAGCGGTTGTACAGGACCGGCGACCTCGTCAGGTACAACCTGGACGGTTCCCTCAGCTGTCTCGGACGCAAGGACGCTCAAGTCAAGGTCCGCGGTCAGCGTCTCGAGCTCGGCGAGATCGAGTCCCACGCCAAGTCGCTCTGGTCGCAGGGACCCGTCGTCGCGGATGCGGTGCGGTTGGGAGCCAGAGGCGACACGCAGGTCCTCGGCCTGTTTGTCACGTCAGACTGTCCCCTCCAAGACGAAGACTACATCCCCACGAGCATCGACGACGCCTTGCAGCAGAAGCTCAAGCTCCTGAACGAGGGTCTGACGGCTCGCCTTCCAGGTTACATGGTTCCCTCCATCTACATTCCCACCCGGAACATCCCTCTCAGCGTCGCCGGGAAGACGGACAAGCGCAGACTGAGGGCCTGGGCCCACGCTCTGACGGAGGAGCAAATCAACAACTTCACCCTGGCCAGCAAGAACAAGCGCGCTCCATCAACGCCGATGGAGAAGGCACTTCAGGGGCTCTGGGCCGAGCTGCTTGGGTGCCCTCCGTCGTCCATCGGCTGCGACGATAGCTTCTTCCGTCTCGGAGGCGACTCCATCTCGGCCATCAAGCTCGTCGCCTCGGCACGCAAGTCTGGCGTCTTCCTCAACTTCCCCCTAATCTTCAACGCCCCGATTCTTTCGGATATGGCCAGGGCAGCGCACTTTTTGAGCGAAGAGGCGCAATTCGCTGCTGGCAAGGAGTCGGCCAACTCTGCACCGGCGCCCTTCTCTTTGCTCCACGCCGACGCCGAGACGGTCCGCGACATCATCTCTCAGAGTCACGACTTGTCCCCCAGTGATATTGACGATGCTTATCCTTGCACTGCTCTGCAAGAAGGTCTGGTGACCCTCACCACCAAGCAGCCCGGGGCATACGTCAGCAGACAGGTCTACAAGTTGGACCGGTCCGTCGACATCCCCCGCTTCCGCCAGGCTTGGGAGAGCTTTGCTCAATCGACAACCATCCTCCGGACCCGCATCGTCAATCTCGAGTCCATGGGTTCCCTTCAAGTCGTCGTCAACGGAGCCTTGCCCTGGGAGCTGGCTAGCGACCTCGACGAGTACATGAAAGCCGACAGCCACCTTTGCATGGGCTTCGGCCATCCTCTGTGCAGACTCGCTCTCGTCCAGGAGCCCGCTTCGGAAGAAAACTACTTCGTCCTGACCGCGCATCATGCTTTGTATGACGCTTGGAGCTTGGAGCTGGTTCTTCAATCCGTCGAGTCCCTGTACTCTGGCCAGGACCCGATGCCCGAGCTGACTCCTTTCGGTAACTTCATTGCCGGCTTGAAGGAGACCGACTCCGAGGCCTCGAGAGATTACTGGCTTTTCATGCTCGACGGAGTCTCGTGCTCGCAGTTCCCCCAGCTCCCCGGCGAGGGATACCAGCCCAGACCCGACAAGACCATCTCGAAAACCGTCAGTCTGTCCCGGCTGACGAACAGAGACGTCACCGTTGCGACGCTTCTCAGGTCTGCCTTGGCCGTCACCATGGCCCAGTACACCGGAGAAGACGAAACGGTCTTCGGAGAGGTCTTGGCCGGGCGGAACTCGTCGACCGGCGACGTCTCTCGCGTCCTGGGTCCCACCATCACCACGGTGCCGGTCCGGATCAGGGTCGACCCCGAGCAGTCCGTCGCCGGCTTCCTCGCCGCCGTTCAGCAGCAAGGGACGGCGGCGGCGCCGCACGAGCAGTTCGGCCTCCAGAACATCCAGCGCCTCAGCTCCGACGCGGCGGCCGCGTGCTCGTTCCAGACCCTCTTCGCGATCCAGCCTGCAGAGCAGGCAGCCCTGTCGGATACCGGGGTCATGGCTCTGCACCGCGTCCAGGAGGACGGCTCCGACGGATCGTACGGCCTGGTTATCGAGTGCAAGCTCGGCGCCGAATCGGTGGTCTTCGAGGCAAGGTTCGACGAGGCTCTCATCGCACGCCCGCAGCTGCAGAGGATGCTCGACCAGCTCCAACACGTGCTCCAGCAGTTCTATACCGTCGACCCCAAGCACAAGGTTGCCGACGTCAACTCTGTCAGCGACTTGGACATCCGCCAGCTGATGGAATGGAATGACCGCACCCCCATCGACAGACCGTGGACCTGTCTCCACCAGCTCTTCGAAGAGAACGTGGCCAAGCAGCCCCATCGCCCTGCCGTTCGCGGATGGGACGTCGACTTCACCTACAAGGAGCTCGATGAGGCCGCCACGTCTCTGTCCAAGAAGCTCAAGCCTCTCGGGGTCGGCCCTCAGGTGCCCGTCCCGCTGTCGTTCGACAAGTCAGCCTGGACCATTGTCGCCATGCTGGGCGTGTTGAAGGCCGGGGGAGCCTTCGTTCCCCTGGATATCAGCTGCCCCCAAAGCCGCAAGTCTGACATCCTCGACCAAACCGGCGCTTTGCTCGTTCTTTGCTCAGAGGGCCAGACTGACGCGTGGAATGCCTTCTCTCACGTCCGCACCCTTGTGGTCAACCGAGAGATTACGACAGATGATTCCTCAGGAGGCCTTCAGGACGACACCACGACGCTTCCCGCCACGCCCAGCAACACCGCATACCTCATCTTCACTTCTGGCAGCACCGGCAAGCCGAAGGGGGTCATCATCGAGCACTCGATGGCCAGCGCCGGCGTCCGCGCCCACGGCGCCAATCTCAACTTCGGACGCGACACCCGCTCGCTCCAGTTCTCGTCCTACGCCTTCGACGCCTGCGTCATGGAGATCTTTGCGGCCCTGACGTACGGCGGATGCGTTTGTGTGCCCAACAGCAGCGCCCGTACCGGAGACATCGTCACGGTTATGGAGCAGATGGAGGTTAACTGGGCTGTGTTTACGCCGTCGTTCCTCAAGATGATCAACCCCAGCGACGTGCCTCACCTGAAGACCCTGATCTCGGGCGGCGAGGCCTGCAACGACGACTGCGTCCGGACTTGGGCTCCCAATCTCGACATGATACAGACCTACGGCCCGGCCGAGTGCACCGTCGTCAGCGCCGCCATCCCCATCGACCCCGGCTCCCGCGACATGGCCACCAACATCGGATACCCGGTTGGCTGCCGTCTCTGGATCACGGTGCCTCACGACCACGACCGCCTGGCCGCCATCGGAGCAGTCGGCGAGCTCGTCGTGCAGGGCCCCATCGTCGCCCGCGGCTACCTCGGCGACGAGCAAAAGACCAGCGAGGCCTTTATCGACTCTCCCAAGTGGCTGCGGGGCTTGTACGCGAACGACGCCGAGGACTCGAGGATCTACAAGACCGGCGATCTCGCCCGGTACAACCCGGATGGCTCCATCTGCTTCATCGGGCGCAAGGACCGGCAAGTCAAGGTCCGCGGCCAGCGCGTGGAGCTGGGGGAGATTGAGCACGTCTTGTCGGTTGCCGCAGGCAATCGGCACAGCATGATCCTCCTCCCCAAGTCCGGGCACTGCAAGGGCAAGCTGGTTGCTGTCATGTCGGCCGGCCCGGCCTCGTCGAACGACCACTCCGCCGCCGGGATTCTGCTGGCGAGCCTCACGGACGGAGGCTCCATTTCCGCAAAGGACGCTGCCGCCGTGAAGCAGAGCCTCTCGGATAAGCTGCCCTCGTACATGCTGCCGGAGGTCTGGGCCGTGGTGGAAGACGTCCCTCTCATGCCGTCGATGAAGGTCGACCGCCGGATCGTCACCCACTGGATCGAGAACCTCGACATGGAGGCTTACGCCAGCATCCTCAAGCAAGCCCGGAGCGGCGACGACGCCGAAGACGGCTCGGTCAAGAACAAGGTCGAGGCGACGCTCCAGCGGGTGTGGTCTCAAGTCCTCAACCTGCCCGTCGACGTCGTCGGGACCAAGAGCTCGTTCCTCAGTCTCGGCGGCGACTCCATCACCGCCATGCAGGTCATGACCCGGTGCAGGGCCGAGGGCATCACGGTCAACATCCAGAACGTCCTGCGCAGCAGGTCTCTGAGCCAGCTCGCGCTCGTCGCGAAGGTTGCCGAGGCTGCCACCGCCATCCTCGCGCCGTCCGAGGAGCCCACGGAGCCGTTCGCCCTGTCCCCGATCCAGAACGTGTACTTCTCGCAGCTGGCGTCCCAGGGCTCCCATCATTTCTCCCAGAGCTTCCTTCTGCGCCTTGGGGAGAGGATGGCTCCCGCACAGGTCCGGAACGCTCTCGACGCCATCGTGACCCGACACGGCATGCTTCGTGCGCGGTTCCGCCAGCAGGTTGAACCGGACGCAAGCATCAGGCCCGACGCCGCTCTTCCCGCACTTCCAGTCTCCCGAGCACATCTCTTCCAGGGACGATCTGGCCTCCTGCTGCCCCGGAAGACCGAGCTCCTGAAAAATGTCTGGCCCTGTCTTCGCCGCCGACAGTTTCCATTCCGAGCACAACGACTATCTCTTCCTTGTGGCCCACCACCTCGTCATCGACCTCGTCTCTTGGAGGATCATCCTGAACGACCTCGAGCAACTGCTCTCCGGACGCTCGATCGGGTCGGTCAAGTCTACAATCCTTCAAGCCGGTGCTGACCTGCAGGCGAGCTGCAAGATCCCGAGGAACTGTACCTTGCTGTGCCCGCATTGTCGGCATTCCCGCCGCCGACTACGGACACTGGGGCATGGACGACCAACCCAACTCCTACGGACAAGTCACCAGCATCGGCTTTCTACTAGATCCGGCGACGACTTCGGTCTTGCTCGGCTCCTGTCACGACGCCTTCCGCGGAATGATCAACCCCGGGCGCTGCCTCGTCCATCGCTGCACTCGCCGCAGCGTCTTCCCATTCGTCAGGTCGGCTATCTTCGAGGGCCGCAGCAGGGTGCCGGAGTCCGGAGACATCACCGAGACCGTCGGCTGGTTCACGACAATCTACCCGGTCCATGTAGACGTCGCCAAAGGAGACGTGTTGGAAACCGCTCGACTCGTCAAGGACACCCGTCGTCGCATCCACGGAACAGATTGGCGCTTGTCGCCTTCGCCTCGGATACCCTGGGCAACACGGACCGCGAGGCCTTTGACTGCCGACCTGCACGTCGGGTCGTATTCAACCGCGCCAGGGCTGTACAGCGAGCTCGAAAGAGACGACACCCTTCTCCGCCGCGAAGACTGGAAGGGAGACGACGAGTGCCCGGAGATCGGCCCGCAGATCCAGCGCATCTCCCTTTTCGAAATCGGCGCCAGCATCGAGGACGGCAGGGCGCGAATGACCTTCGTCTTCAACCGCAACATGCGGAACCTCGACAAGATCGAGGCCTGGGTGGAGGAGTGCGAGGTCACCCTTCGCGACTCCGTCCACCGCCTCGCAGCCACGGAGCCAGAGTTCACGGGCAGCGACCGCCAGCCTGTGCCCGGCGCCGGGAGGGCTCCAGGTCCTCAACCGGGAATCCTGCGCATCGCTCAGGTCGCTTCGACATCGAGGACGTACACCATGTCCGATACGCTGGGATCATCGCTGAGCCGGGCAGAACGTGGACAACTACAGGTGCCACTTCACCTGGTGAAGGTGCAGAAGCGCCGAACAACGAACGTCGTCGACGTCCAACGGGCGTCCTCGACTGCTTGGCAGCAGGGCTGCAGGGCTGTCCACCCAGCGGCTGAACGGTCTTTGTCAAGTCCGCCAGCAACCAGAGACTTACCGACCAGGTCGTCCTTCGACGCAGCTCTTCCCCCGTCGCGCACGTTGTTACTGCCGAGACCGACCCCGTCAAGGCACTTGATCTGTTGGTTAAGGAGCGCGAGGACGCCGACACTTGGTTGCAGAAGCTAACAATCTGTACGGCGGCGGAGGAACGTACTGTCGGCGGCGTAACCACCGATATCGAGCGGAGGCTCTGGTCCCCTTCTCGGCGACCCACGTCCAGGCGTGAGCGGAGCTCTACGAGGAAGCTCAAGGACAACAACGTACCAGGAGGGCGACTACATTGACCACATCCAGAGCCGGCCCATGGAGCAGTCCATCGACCACTGGATGGAGTATCTCTCCGGCGCCGAGCCCTGCGGCCTGCCCAGCCTGTGCGACATCTCCGTTCCCGAGAACAGCCTCGTGACGATCGAGGTGTCCTTCGACACCCCGGCCAAGGCCATGATCGACTTCTGCGCCGCCAACGAGATCACCCTCTCCAACTTCTTCCAGATCGCGTGGGCCCTCCTCCTGCGCACGTACATCACCACCGACGACGTTCTCTTCGGCTACCTCACGTCCGGCCGCGAGGCCCCCGTGGACGGCATCGAGGACGCCGTCGGTCTCTTTGCCAACATGATGGTGTGCCGGTTCCGGATCCAGGACCAGAGCCCCGTCCTCGGTCTGCTCCGGGAAGCCCAGCAGGGTTTCTTGAAGAACCTCGAGCATCAGCACTGCTCGCTCGCTCGAGTCCAGCACGCGTTGGGCATGTCCGGGCACTCTCTTTTCAACACGGGCATCTCGCTTCAGAGGCTGCCCTCCGCATCCGAGGACGGCGCAGTTTCCAGCCTCGGTTTTGAGCATCTTGACGGACAGGACTCGACCGAAGTAAGTAGACTCCAATTCTTCCATGCTGTGGAAAGCCCGACTAACCACGCAACAGTATGACATGATCGTCAACGTCGCGGCCAACAGCGAGACGGTTGGCGCAGCCCTCTCGTTCTGGACCGCTCGCATCTCCGAGGCCAATGCCGCCCACATCTCGTCCTGCTTCGCGCAGATCGTCTCCGAGATCGTGGCCCACCCTCATGGAACGGTTGCCGAGCTCGACCCCTTGAGTCGCCGCGATGTGCTTCACATCGAGTCGAACCTTCCCACCATCCCGAGCGGTATCGAGGCTTGCGTGGACGAGCTCTTCACGCTCGTGGCCAGCAAACAACCCAACAAGACGGCAGTCGACTCTTGGGACGGTACCTTTTCTTACAGCCAACTCGACGACATGTCCAGTCGGCTCGCCGTTCACCTGCAGCTGATTGGCGTCGGCCCAGAGATCATCGTCCCCGTCTGCTTCAGCAAGTCCATGTGGACGATTGTATCTATCTTGGCTGTGTTGAAGGCCGGCGCCGCCTGGACGCCCATCGACCCGTCGCACCCTCAGAGCAGGCGAGAGGAGATACTCTCCCAAGTGAGAGCCGGGTGTATTCTGACGTCCAGGAGCCACGAGAAGCTATGGGACGAATTCCGAGACGGGCCCGTCGTCTATGTTGACTCTCAGCTCTTCTCGGAGCTCCCCTCCTCCCAGGAACGGAACCCCTTCAAGTACGGCCAGGAGAGACTTCGCAGCGCCGCCTATGTCCTCTTCACTTCGGGCTCGACGGGGCGTCCCAAGGGCGTCATCATCGAGAACCTGTCCTTCGCAACCAGCATCGTCGAGCAGGGGCGCGCTCTCAACATGAATCCCGACACCCGCACGCTTCAATTCACCTCTTACACCTTCGACCCAAGCCTGGTGGAGATCTTCTCCACGCTCCTGTGCGGCGGCTGCGTCTGCATCCCCGCCGAGTCGGCGCGGATGGGAGACATCACAAAGACGATCAACGACATGCAGATCTCGTGGACCTCGCTGACGCCCTCCTTCCTGCGGACCATCGACCCCGCGGCCGTGCCGACCCTCAAGTCGGTGATCGTCGGCGGCGAGAGCATGCCTTCGGACGTCCTGAACGCCTGGAGGCGCGGCGACAGGCAGCTCATCCAAGTCTACGGCCCCACGGAGACGACCATCACATGCATGGTGAGCCCCGTGCCGGGCACGGGGCCGGCGCACGAGGCCAACATCGGCCGACCCCTGGCCTCGCGGGCCTGGGTCGTCAACTCGGCCGACCACAACACGCTCGTGCCCGTCGGGGCTGTTGGCGAGCTCCTCGTTGAAGGACCCATCCTCGCGCGAGGCTACCTGGGCGACGCCGACAAGACCGCCGTAGCGTTTGTCGAGGACCCGGCGTGGGCCGGCAAGCACTTTGCGCACCACGCGCTGCCCGGCGGAGTCCTTCCCAGGCGGTTCTACAAGACCGGCGATCTCGTCCGGCTCGGCACCGATGGGAACGTGTTCTTTATCGGGCGGAAGGGGACCTAGGTGAAGATCAGGGGCCAGAGGGTGGAACTCGGCGAGATCGAGGACCAGGCCAAGTCCCATCTCGGCGCCTCGCACGTCGTCGCGGAGGTCATCACCCACCCGATCAACCACCAGAAGGCCCTTGGGCTCTTCATCTTGGCCGAGGACGACAACGACGCGTCAAAGACACAGTCGCCGACGACAGAGAACCTCCTCGCCGAGATCACTGGCAGTCTTAGGGCGACATTCGTCGACCTCGAGCAGCACCTTGCACAGTCGCTGCCGTCGTACATGGTCCCTTCGCTGTTCGTCCCCGTCTGCCGCTTCCCCATGACGACGTCCGGGAAGACGGACCGGGCCCGTCTCCGAGCCCTGGGCGTCTCCGAGGAGCACCTCCTGCTCGCCCTCCGCGGCGGCGCGACGACGCAGCAGCGCCCCCTGGGCGAGACGGAGCTGCTGCTCCAGAGCCTCTGGGCCGAGGCTCTCGGGATCCCCAGGGGCCGCATCCTGGCCCAGGACAACTTCTTCCGCCTCGGCGGCGACTCAATCAACGCCATCAAGCTCGTCGGGGCTTGTCGAGCGGCCGGCTTCGCCCTCGAGGTCTTCCACATCTTCCAGAACCCGACGCTCGCCGAGATGGCGAATGCTCTCGTGAGAGACGGTCAGTCCGAGACGACGACGCCCGAGGTAGCATCCTTCTCGATGATCGACAGCCCTGATGCCCTCATCCAGGAGGCATCAACCAAGTGCGGACTGGAAGCGGACGTCATCCAGGACATCTTACCCGCGACGCCGCTGCAGGAGGGCATGATGGCTCTATCTGCGAGACAACATGGCGCCAACTTCCTGCAGATGGTCTTCAGGGTGCCGGCCTCGGTCGATTTCCAGCGCCTGAAGGAGGCTTGGGACTCGGTCTTTGCTGCCACCGACATCTTGAGGACGCGGCTGATCCTCTCGGGATCGAAAACATTCCAAGTCGTCTCCGACGGCGAGAGCACCTGGACCTACGACGACGATGTCTCGAGGCACCTCGCCATCGACGGCATGAACCCCCCGAGGTACGGCGAGGCCCTTTGTCGCTTCGCCCTGATCGAGCAGTCGCCTTCGGACCGCTTCTTCGTGATGAGCGTCCACCACGCCCTGTACGACGGCTGGTCGATGCCGCTCATCTTCGCCCAGGTCAGCGCCGCCTACCACGGCCAACCGCTGGCCGGCCAGGCGCCCTTCAAGTCTTTCATCAACTACCTGTTCCGCAGCAGCCTCGACTCGGACGCGTCCAAGACGTTTTGGGAGGACGCCGTCCGGGACATCTCGTGCCCGATGTTCCCGCAGCCCCCATCCGCGGCTTACAAGCCCGTCGCCAGCTCAACGGCCCATCACACGACTCTGTTGCCGCCAGCGGAGGCGAGAAACCCAAGCGTCAGCGTATCCTCGACCATCCGGGCCGCCTGGGCGCTGGTCGTATCAAAGTACACGTCCTCGCCCAGCTTCTGCGGCTGGGATCAGAAGAATCGATCGATACGCTGGAGCTCCTGAGCCCCGAAGATCGCCTGGAGCTGATTCCCTGGCACGGCAAGCCCTGGCACCGCGTCGAGGACTGCATCCACGAGGTCTTCCGGCAGCACGTTGTCCGAGCCCCGTCGTCCCCGGCCATCTGCTCGTGGGACGACGACTTCACCTACGCCGAGCTCGATCGCTACTCGACGGCCCTGGCGAACCATCTCCGCGGTCTCGGCGTCGGGCCCGAGGTGGTGGTCCCCGTGTGCTTCAAAAAGTCCGCGTGGGCTATCGTGTCTATGATGGGCATTTTGAAGGCGGGCGGTGCCTTCGTTCCGCTTGACGCCGCTCATCCGCCAGCTCGTCTGTTGGAGATTATCGGACAAGTTGGAGCTCGGTTGGTGTTGACATCTGAAGAGGTAAGAAGCCTGCTTGGATAACAGTCGAATCAGTTGATACTAACATGAAGTGTTTACTTAGTTGCTGTCCAAATGGGAAGCACCAAACGCCAAATTCCTTCATCTCCTGGTGGCCAACCGCTCCGCCATCACAAATCTCCCTGCGGCTTCCATCGAGGGGCCCGTCATCTCTTCGGGAGCGTCACCCTCGGACACGGCCTACATCCTCTTCACTTCCGGGTCTACTGGCAAACCCAAGGGCGTTATCACGGAACATGGCGCACTCCTCTCTTCCCTCTCGACCAACGGCAAGGCCATGCGCATGTCAAGCCAGACCCGCACCATCCAGTTCGCGTCTTACACGTTCGACGCCTGCATCATGGAAATCTTCGGCGCCATGTACTACGGGGGCTGCATCTGCATCCCCTCCGAAGAGGCCAGGATGGGCAACCTCGCCGAGGCAATGACCAGCATGAGAGCAAACTGGGCCTTCTTCACCCCCTCGTACATCAGGCTCCTGAAGCCAGAGGACGTGCCGACCCTCGAGACCCTCGTCCTGGGCGGCGAGGCCGTCACCCAGGAGGCCCTGAGCAGATGGTCGGAGCATGTCTCCCTATTCGGAGGATACGGACCTACCGAGACGTGCATCTTCTGCTGCGTCGAGCAGCTCACCCCGGAGACGGATCCCGCCAGCCTCGGCGTCTCGGTCAGCAGCCGTCTCTGGGTCGTCGACGCGGCGAACCACGACCAGCTCGCGCCCATCGGCGCCATCGGCGAGCTGCTCGTCCAGGGCCCGACGCTGTCCAGGGGCTACCTGGACGCTCCGGACAAGACGGCCGAGGTCTTCATCGACGACGCGGCCTGGCTGTCGTCGTTCCCCGGCGACATGCCCCCGCGGATGTACAAGACGGGCGACCTCGTCCGCTACACGACGGGCGGGAGGATCCAGTACCTCGGCCGCAAGGACACGCAGGTCAAGGTCCGCGGCCAGCGCATCGAGCTGGGCGAGATCGAGCACCAGGCCACGACGCTGGCCGGCGGCATCAACGTCGTCGCCGACGTCTTCAAGCACCCCAGCCGGCCCTCGGCGTCCGGCATCGTGCTGTTCTTGGTGCTCGCCCAGGATCCTGAGTCTGAGGCCTTGTTGGCATCAGCAACTGCTGGTGTCCAGTCGCAACTGATCAAGTTGCGGTCTGCCTTGTCCGACGTCCTCCCCTCGTACATGGTTCCGTCGCTGTATATCCCCGTCACCAGGATTCCGTTCACGACCGCGGGCAAGACGGACCGAGCAAGCCTGCGCCGTCTGGTCGCCGACTTCAGCGACGACATGTTCCTCCTCTACTCCCTCGGCGACGAGTCGTCCAAGCTCGCGACCTCGACGCCCATGGAAGAGAAGCTCGCCCGTCTTTGGTCCGCCGTTCTCAAGACCCCAGTCGAGAACATCGGCGCCGACGACAGCTTCTTCCGTCTCGGCGGCGACTCCATCCTGGCCATTGAGCTTGCGGCGCTGGCGAGGGAGGAATCCATCTCCGTCGACGTCTCGACCACCTTCCAGCATCCGGTGCTCCGCGACCTGGCGGTCCACGCCAAACGGCTCGAGGACGATGAAGGGCTGCACTCTCGCGACGTCCGACCATTCTCAATCATCGACGAGTCGCATGCAGACAACATCATCCAACAAGCAGCCGACGCTTGCCTCGTCAACGAGCACGACATCGAAGACATCTACCCCTGCACGGCGCTTCAGGAGGGTCTCATGGCCCTCTCTATCAAGACTCCCGGATCGTACGTCTTGCACAACAGCTTCGACCTGCCCGAGAGCGTGGACGTCGAGCGTCTCAGGGCCGCCTGGAGGGCAGCGCACGAGAACATGTCCATCCTTCGCACGAGGATCTTCCAGACGGACGATCAGCACGTCCTGCAGGCCGTCGTTCGCGACGACTTCCAGTGGAACTTCGCAGCAGACCAAGACCTCGATTCGTTCGTCGCGGCAGACCGACAGAGAGCGGTCATCTACGGACAGCCGCTCTCTCGTCTGACCATCCTGCGTCGCCCTGACGGACAGCGATCCCTCGTCTGGAACATCCACCACGCCTTGTACGACGGCTGGTGTCTCCCGCTGATACTCCAAGCCGTCGAGGCGTACTACAAGGGCCTCGACGTTCCGAGGTCGACCCCTTTCAACCACTTCATCGACTACCTGGAGGATGCCGATACCGAGGCGTCGGAGACCTTCTGGAGATCTGCCCTCGATGGCTTCTCCGGCACGTCGATCCCGGCTCTGCCCCACGCCGCGTACAGTCCCAGAGCGACCGACATCGTCGACCGCCGGATCGCGCGTTCCGACAGGACCGCCCGGGGAGCAACATTACCGACTCGACCCTCGTCCGGGCAGCCCTGGCGATCGTCATGGCTCGGCACGGCAACTCCCGCGAGACGGCCTTCGGCATCACCCTCACGGGCCGCAACGCACCCGTCCCCGGCATCACGACCATGGCCGGCCCGACCATCACGACGGTTCCCTTCACCGCCGCGTGGGAGGAAAACACCACCGTCCAGGCCTTCCTCGAAGACGTCCAGAAGCGGGCTACGGATGCCATCCCATCCCCCACGAGCAGCTTGGCCTCCAGCGGATCCGCCGCCTCAGCCCGCACGCCTGGGCGGCCTGCGACTTCCAGACTCTGCTCGTCATTCAACCCGCCGGCCAGGACGATACTGATGCTTCTGATGGCGGGCTGATGGGGGCCATGAGTGTCCAGACGGACTCGAAGGAGTTCCAGACCTACGGCTTGACGATCGAGTGCAAGCTCGCGAGCAACGGCATGCTCATGCACGCCCTGTACGACTCGGGCATGCTGGACCACGGACTGGTGCGGCGCATGCTGTGCCAGGTCGACCAAGTGCTCGACCAGCCGTTACAACTCCAGACATCGGCAGACAAGCTCGTCAACGACGTGGTGGTCATCACTCCAGACGAAGTGGACCAGCTCGTCAGATGGAACGGCCCCCTGCCCGCCGCGAGCAACCGCTGCGTACACGACAACTTCTCGTCGCAAGCGAAGATGCGGCCAGACGCCCCCGCCGTTGACGGATTCGACGCAAGCTTCACCTACGCGGAGCTGGACCACATTACGAGCGTTCTTGCCCACCAGCTCCGGCTGATGGGCGTCAGGGCGGGCCACACTGTCCCGTACTGCTTCCGCAAGTCGGCGTGGATGCCCGTCGCCACGCTGGCCGTCCTCAAAACCGGCGCCGCCTGCGTTGCGCTGGACCCGGCTCATCCGATCGGCCGCCTGCAGGGCATCATCGAGGACGTGGGGGCCCGCGTGGTGCTCACCTCGGCAGGAGAGAAGGATCTGTTCCGCGGCATCATCGACGACGACATGGTAATCGCGCCGGAGCTCCTCCCGGACCTCTCGGCCCGGCCAGCACCGGCCCCGCTCCCGGCGGTGGACCCGGAGGCCACGGCCTTTGTGGTCTTCACCTCGGGATCAACCGGAAAGCCCAAAGGCATCGTGCTGTCCCACCGCTCCATCAGCACGAGCTCCGCCGCCCACGGCACGGCTATAGGCCTCGGTCCGGGATCCCGCGTGCTCCAGTTCGCGGCGTACACGTTCGACATCAGCATGCAGGACGTCTTCACGACCCTCGCCCGCGGCGGCTGCGTCTGCGTCATCTCGGACTCGGACAGGGTCAACGACCTCGCGGGCGCCATCAACAGGACGCGTGCCAACTTCGCCGGCATCACGCCCACGGTCGCCTCCACGCTCTCCCCGGCGGACGTGCCCACGCTCCGATGCATCGCGCTGGCCGGCGAGCCCATCCCCAAGTCCAGCATCGAGACGTGGCACGCCGAGGTCGACCTCCACAACCTCTACGGCCGCGCCGAGTGCTCCATCTACTGCTCCTGGAGCGGCAAGCTGAGCGGAAGCAGCTTCCCGAGCAGGATCGGGCGCCCCCTCCAGAGCCGGAACTGGGTCGTCGAGCTTCACGACCACAACAAGCTGGTGCCCATGGGATGCACGGGCGAGCTCGTCGTCGAGGGGCCAGCGCGTGGAGATCGACGAGATCAGCTCCGTCCTGTTGGACGGGCCCGAGGTCGAGCACGCGGCCGTCGTGATCCCCAAGTCCGGCCTCTGCGCCAAACGACTCGTCACCGTGGTGTGTCGCCCGCATGCAGGAGTCGAGGCCGAGGCCAGCGACGATACCATTGCCATCTCGGCCCACCTGTCGGGCGCCCGGTCGCTGGTCTCGCAGCTGAGGCGACGTGCCACGAGCAGCCTGCCAGTCTACATGGTGCCCGAGGTTTGGGTCGTCGTCGACCGCATGCCCAAGACGACCTCCATGAAGCTTAATCTCCGCGCCGTCAGACTATTCATCGAGGTCCTTGATGAGCCAACCTACCACACGATTCTGGATCTAGCGTCCGAGGATATTTCCGAGTACCGCGGGCCCATCACCTCGATGGAAGTTGCCCTACACGACATTCTCCAGAAGGTCCTTCAACTACCGGCTGATCGCGTCGACATGAGCCGGTCGTTTCTCGGCTCGGGCGGCGACTCCATCACGGCCATGCAAGTCGTGTCGATGGCCCGCGGCAGCAGCCTGTCGGTGAAAGTCGAGGATGTCCTCCTGGCCAAGGACCTCTCGGAGCTGGCTCTATCAATGACCCCCTTGGACGCGGCCGTGGCCGTCGACGTCCAACAACACCACACCGAGTCCGACGCGAGGTTCCTCCTCTCGCCGACCCAGGAGCTCTTCTTCCGCAGCACCCCCAAGGACGACAGCTGCTTCAACGAGAACGTGCTCCGCCTGGGCGGAAACATCATGGCCAAGGACTTCGGCGACGCCCTGGACGCCATCGTCCGACAGCACCCCATGCTGCGCGCCCGGTTCGACCACGAGGCCGACCCGAGGACGCAGCGCGTCACCACCAACGTCGAGGGCTCGTACCGGTTCAAGGTCCACCACTCCGTCTCGTCGCTCTCGCAGATGGAGTCCATCATCGCCACGACCCGGCTGTCCCTGAGCTCCTCCGTCGGTCCCCTGTTCGCCGCGGACCTGATCGACGTGGACGGCGACGACCGCTACGTGTTCATGACGGCGCACTTCCTCGTCATGGACTCGTCCTCCTGGGCCCTCGTCCTCGACGAGATCGACCACTTCCTGCAGTTCGGGAGCCTGAAGAACAAGGGGGCGCCGCTGCCTTACGAGCACTGGTGCCGGGCCCTGTCGACGGCGTTCGCGCCGCGGGACGGCAGCATCACCCAGCATGCGAACGTGAGGCTCACCGGCGACATGGGATACTGGGGCGTCAACGAGAACCAAGACGTCTTCGAGCCGCAGCTCCACTCCAGCTTCTCCCTGGGTGCCGACACCACGCGCCTGTTGCTATCCGGCCGCCAGAGCATGCCGGGGGTAGACTCCACGGACATCTTCCTGGCCGCCATCGCGTACTCCTTCTGCCTCACCTTCGCCGACCGCCCGCCCCCGTCCATCTGGCTCCACGTCGACGGGCGGAACGACGCCGACCTGATGCTCCAAGACTTCTCCAACACGGTCGGATACTTCACCGACTGGTGCAACGTCGACGTCCCGCTGTCCCGCGCCGCCGCGGACATGGACGCGCTCGCCGCGCTCGCCCTCACCAACCAGGCACGGCTCGCCCAGCGAAACCGCACCGTCAACCGGGGCTTCGCCAGCCGCCTGCCGTTCGAGATCACCTTCACCTGCGAGGACGATCTCGGTCGCGGCAGGCGGGGCGACGGCCACAAGATGCTGCGGAGGATCCAGGCCCCCTCCGCCCACCCGGCCCTGGCCCCTTTCGCCGACGGCGCCCCCCGGCGTCCCGGCCTCATCAACATCTCCGTGTCGGTCGACGACCAGCACGACGTCGCGCGGCTGGAGTTTGCGTTCCCGGACAACATGGGGCGCACGGAGGAGCTCGCGGCCTGGACGGCCTCGATGGAATCGGTCCTGGCGCAGATCGCAAGCGGCTTGGGAGGCCTCAAGCCAGCAACTTTGTCGACCGACTCTTACCCCGTCATCGACGCCCGAAGCGGGTTGGAGGCAGCGCTGTCCAAGGCCGGAGCCCCTGGCTGCTCGATCGCCCATCTCGTCGAGGACGTGTACCCCTGCTCCCCCTTGCAACAGGACATGCTCCTCTCCGAGGAGAAGGGCAGAGGATACTACAACGCCCACTTCGTATTCAAGGTCAGCGACGCCACGGGCGGCGCCATGGACGTCGGGAGGTTCGAGCAGGCCTACCACCAGGTCGTCTCCCGCCACCCGATCCTCCGCACCGTCTTCGCCAAGGGCTCGTCCCGCGGCGGCCTCTTCACGCAGCTCGTCCTGAGCAAGATCCCCTCCACGGTCACCACCATCGCGCGCGGCAAGGGGCAGAGCCCCGAGGAAGCCCTGCGGTCCCTCGCCCGCGTGGACGCCCGCGGCTTCCGGCCCTCGCACAAGATGACCCTCTGCGCGGAGCAGGACGGCAACGGCCTCCTGGCGTCGCTGCAGATCAACCACACCATCATGGACGGCCCCACGATCGCCGTCGTCCTCTCCGACCTCTCCCGCGCGTACCACGGCCTGGAGCTCCGGGAGACGTCGCCGCCGCTCTACCGGGAGTTCATCTCCCACGTCCAGCACAGCCCGCGCGAGCGCTCCCTGGGCTACTGGCGAGACTACCTCTCCGGCTTCCGGCAAACACTAAAGACAGGCGGGTTCCCCCCGTCGCGCCCCGGGGCCGCCTCCCGCCAGGGCGGGCCGCAGACCGTCTCCCTCCCCGTCCCGCGGATGAAGGAGCTCGAGATGCTGGCCCGGAACAACGACGTCACGGTCGCCTCCGTCTTCCGCACCGCGTGGGCGCTGCTCCTCCACCAGTACCTCGACGCCGACGACGTGGTCTTCGGCTACGTCGCCGCCGGCCGCGGCGTGCCCGTCCCGGGGGCCGAGCGCATCGCCGGCCCGCTGCTGGGCATGCTCCCCTGCCGCACCAGGCTGGCCGCCGGCTCGACCGTGAAGAGCGTGCTGCAGGCCGTGCACGGGGACTACCTCGTCGGCATGCCCCACGGGCTCGTCTCGCCGGCGGAGATCGGCCGGGCCCTGGGCCGGCCGCGGGGCGAGCCGCTGTTCGACACCCTCGTCAACTTTAGGAGGCAAGGATCCGGCTCTGCCCGGGAGAGCTCGATCGAGAAGAGCTCTGCTGATGCGGACCTGTCTTACGAGATGATGTGGTCTTGCGACCCGATGGACGTGAGTTCTCTTGTACCCCCCATGGAACCTTAGGTGGACGCTAACCGAAGCACGCAGTTCGATATCGTCTTTGCCATCGATGACAAGGCCAACGAGACGGTGGCTTCCATTAGCTACTGGGATGGAAGCATGTCGCAGGATGATGCTGAGCTGCTGGCGGAGGACTACCAGATTGCGCTGTCTCATTTTCTTTCTCCTATGTAGATCTAGAGGGTTGTTCTCATGACCGTGTTGTGCTTTTCTATGTATTTCTGTCAACTTGGATAGCAGGAAAAAAAACGATCACTACTACCTCGCGGTCCCACGTCACCTGTGACATGTATGTCCGTTGCATGACTGGGCAACTTGTGAATAGCTGGGGTCCAGTATTCCCATGTGTCCTGGCTTTCTTTACTTGAGAAAGTGCCCGGTGTTTGGATTGCCATCTTCTTATCTTTCACACAAGGGGTGGTGAGCAAGATAGAACGACAGCTCGTACACTGGCATCCATTGGCCCTCATACCGGTTTCGAATAAGTGCCATCTTGTCGAAACCGATCAAGCTCGCATCTCAACACCCCTCTCTGGACCCGTTCGACCCCTGAAACCAGTATAAAGAGAGGGCAGAGTCAAAGTGAACTATAAGGTCATTTGTTTTGACGCCTAAGAAACATTATGTGCCTATCTGGGGTCCATTTCAAGAAATTACATTTACCATCCCCCTGAGCGTGTGGCAAGCTGAACGAACGCTCGTAACAAACTGCCGGCCTAAACCCTAAATCAACTCGGGAAAAAGACTGAGCAATCACCAGACCCGCGAACCTCGCAAATCAAACTCTTTCTACTCCGCAAGATATCCGCCGACCAAAACCCAACACGCGCTCATCGCTTCCCCCTTTCCCCGCGGCCTCAGTTCTGGTGGTACATGTTACCTGACACCTCGTGAGCGTTTGGCATGGGAGGCGCGGCGGCCTGCTGAGGCGGCATCTGCATGAACGAACCTCCGGTGTTTTGCGCGCTCACTGGGGTGGGCGACGGCTGGGGGTAGAAGTTCTGTTGCTGCTGAGGTTGGGGCTGGGGCTGCTGCTGGAACTGCTGGGCGGGCGCGGGAGCGTACATCTGCTGCTGCGGCTGCTGGACGCCGGCATCGTAGGGCTGCTGGCTCTGCTGGGCGTAGGGCGGAGCGGCCTGGCCCTGGTTTACGGGCTGGTAGGCCGGGTTGACGCTCGTGTGGGCGTTGCCCTTGTCGTTGTCGATGTGGGTGGTGGTGGTGACGGGGGCGACGCCCGAGGAGATGGGGCTGCAGTGAAGACCGGCCTTGCGGTGGCGGTGGAGCATCACGCCGTGGATCGAGAGGGAGGTGATGAAGAGCACGCTTTCAGACTGTCAGACGGGGGGACATGGTATCATGTTGTATGCGAAGTAGAGGCGGGTCACTGGGGAAAGTGAGTCGACTTACAACTGGAGACCGCCGACTCCGGCCGCGGCAGACATGCAGGACGAGAGAATGACGATGGAAGAGGACGTATAGTAGCTTGAGGAGTAGTAGGCGTCGTAGACGAAGAGGTAAGCGGCCTCTGACGCCAACAAGGCGAAGCCGCAGAGCCAGAACACCACGAGGAAGATGTCCAAAGCCAGAACCGCCCAGTCTGATCCCCGAATTGTCAGTAGCTGTGTCTCGCCTGCTGGATGTTCGTGAGTACTTACAGTTGTATGCCTTGGGCATGCCGTAGTGGGCGATGATGAGCCAGACAGTCTCGACGATGGTAGCAACGGACTTGAGGCGGGTATGTTAGATTGGGTGGCCAGTTTACACTTGGTCTGTCCAGATGGGTGGTGCTTACCACAAAGAGCATGAGGCAGTTTCCAGAAGTCGGCAAGACGTAGGCGCCGAAGGCACAGAGGCCCATGATGATGATGGCGAGAACAAGCTGGACGATGCGGATGGCGATGAATCCCCTGGGGTAGAGCGGGATGTGCTCCTGGCCGGCGGGCCGTTGCGCGGAATACTGCCCAGCGTTCTGCATTGTCGTTGCTGGTTTGAGGACGAGGAAAAGGGAACTAGGTGCGGTGGGTAGTTGGAAAGACTGGCTGACTGGGAAAAAGAAGAGAGAGAAAGGAAAATCGAAAATCAGGAAAAGGAATAGAAGAGACAGAGAAACTGGGCGAAGCTGCCTGATTATCTATGTGAGTGCGGATGATGGCGAGTGGAATGGGGAGAGTCGAATCAACCCTCCCTCGGGTCGCCCATGTCCATTATAATGCTTTGGCCCTCCGACCCAAGGGAAATGAGGCAGCATTAGCAACGCCAAACGTCTCGAACCGGTTCTCTGCAAGGCAAGCCACGGAAAGTCGCCGGTAACGAGCATCAGATCTGTCAACAGCTGGGTCGTGGCTCCCAGGGGGAGGAACGAGCAAGGCTCATCGCAGCCACTAGGAGCCTCCCCCGGACACAAGCAAATGAGAATGCCCTCTCAAGGCGGATTTCGAGTAACTAGGTGAAGCCACACGACGTTAATTCCGAGTGTAGCGAGGAGAGAAAAACAAACTGAGACCGCCGCTCTCTTTGACATGTGGCTGGGAGAGCGTACCCAGCATCCCGGACCACCTTAACCTCTAGGGCGGGAGTTATATGAGTCTGGAAGCTCATTTGACGTCCAGGCCAATCATGAAGCGTGGGCGTGGAAGGCTGTGATGGATAGGCTAACGGGAAAGCGGCTCAAACGGCGTGATAGCGTGATGAAACCTTGCTGCATTAGTTCAGGCTCTCAACCAGCCAGGCAAAGGTCAGTGTGGCGTGGAAGGCGTCGGATCATAATGCGAACTGGAAAGGGTTGGTGAAGCTGAACGATGCGGCTGAGGGTTCGGGGCAGGTTTGGGCGGCAAGGACGCGAGCATCCCTGGACTTCTGTCCTCCACGCCCATGCTTGCGTTAATGTGTCCGCGAGGGTGGCATTATACTCTTTTGAGAAGTGATCCACCGCGGTATGCGGAACGGAATGAAGCCGTAGTTGTAGGGCTGATGAGGGAGGACATCGTCATGTCGTGTATGTAAGGGGTAAGTTGGGCAGAAGGAACTTGTGACATTCAAGGGCTAGGTGTTACAGAATACCTCAGCAAGAGCAAGAACCAATAGAAAACTCTCCCATTTCGACTGAGGAAGTCGCGAATGTGTTAACGCCTCCCTTGACCATGTTATCATGTAGTGAAGAGCTCAGAGAGTTGGCATTTCCTAGTTCAACAATACGTAGGCCAGATATGAATCGCACTCATGCCCGGAATAGGAGAGCGCTGATACCGTCTCATGACTCTTCTCACCCCAGCCCTGCCCTGCCCCCTTTGAGTTGACGCCACAACTAACCAACATACCTCACTCACAACCGTAGCTCATCGTACCGAGAAACCACCAAATAACATGATTCATGTGAGGGAGACTCCCTTGCCTCAGCCCCGAAGCACGCTCTCAGTTCGTCCCATTCCGCCTGCCAAGACGCGGGTTCCCAGATGGCTTGTTCAGCCGCACCCAGCTAGTCCCCAAGTCGGCCAATACCGAAGACTTCAGTGCGACACAGGCAACACCCCATTAACTCGAAGTCCTTCGATTAACCGAAAATCGGCTAGATTGGGCCCAGCACGGCTAGTCGGGTTTCAGAGCCCCTCGAACCTGGGGTATTTTCGTTTGCCAAGCTGGGCCCGCGCAAGACCCAAGAGTGCTTATTTGGGGACCCTTTCTTCGACTTTCCAACGGGGGCGCCGTGGATGGGGTCAGGAGAAGCTTCTTCTTTCCATCTGGTCCGAGATGTACTTTGACCGGTCGATGTTACGGAGGCAAGGAGGAAAGGAGGAAAGGCGGAGCGAGTATCGCCTTACATCATAGTAAGTGCCTACATGGACCCTGAACCCTCCCTTTCTAACCCAATGAATCAGGGTTCACAACCTGTGGCATCTACCTAGGTACATTGTGAGAGGATCTGCTGTGATCGGCAGGTACGAGAATGAGATGAACCGCTGCTCCTCCCTGCTGCTGCATTTGCACGTGCCTCCCGTCCCTCCCGTCAGTGCTCCGGTGGACCGCCTGAGGTCATCAACGTTCTTAAATTCAACTTCAGCCTGACACTGGGGCCTCTCCCGAGACTGTCGGCAGATTTTCCGAACCTCTCCCATTCCCCGAGCTCTGGGCCGGCATTGTCTTCCGTCTGGAAAGACTGGGCGTCCCCATGTTGGTACCTAAGTCATATTCAACAGCACCAACCCATGGGCAACGGCAAAGAGGACACCCACCGTTGTCGCCATCGCTATGTATGAGCATCGCTGTATCTATCCAGCTTTGGCTCGAACCGGCACCTTGGAAAGATAATTAATGAACACGCCAAATGGGAAATGCTGTATTCAGATCTCAGGCTTGCAAATGGCTTTTAGATGAGTTTTACCATTAGAGCCTTCTTCTACTTGCCTACCGGCTTTTTTGTCTTACCTAACTATCGTTACCAGGCTCTATCGTCGTCGCTGGGCTCTATTGCCGTCCTTGGGCTCTGCTTCTGTCGCTTGGCTCTGTTGTTGTCGCTTGGCTCTGTTGTTATTCCTAGGTTGTATTATTATACTCCTATTCGCCCTATAGATCTGAAAAAGGTAAAGGAAGGCCCCAATAAACACTTAACAAGGCCCCATAGCAACGCTCTTCCGGGTACCTAGGCACGTTATGAACAACCTGGTAGACCCAAGGCCAGCCTCAATCATAAACTCGCTCAGCTTTCTGAGCGCCCACCGGGATGGCTTTATCCAACGTCGCAAACCCCAGATGCCCCATGTCTCCCGTCGGATTCACGTCGCCGACGCACACGCGCATGTGTCTGTTTCTCCTAACCTGCTGATTGACATCTTCCACAGACCCAAGCTGACTCGAGGCAGCATTGACGTATGGGCTGTCTCTTGAAAAGAACGCAGAATAGTCCAAGATATCAGGTCCCCGTCTCAAAAAGTTGAAGACGACGGCGGCGATACCCGAGAGGAGCATACCGGCAGAGGCGAGAAGGAGAGTGAACAGCCAGCCTCGATGGACCCTCATCACTAACTGATCGGGAACCCGCAGCCCGGTGCTCTTTTGGAGCACTAAATATTTCTCCGATCCCAAAATTGGACGCGTGGAATTGACGCGGAAGTTGAAGGTGCCGGTAATATTGGCTGATGCAACTGATGCAAGCCAAAACGAATTGAGGAGTTGTGACAACCTCTGGGAGTATGCCAGCTCACCTATCGGATACACGTCGGACCCGTTCCATGAACTGATTCCGGCAGCCGAGTAGGGAGTATCTGGGTCGGTGAAGTATGTCTCGATCGCTGAGGCGTAGGGTTTGACCTGACGGTCTTTTTCGAGGTCGTAGAGTGATAGGCCCGCGCGAATGAACGTGCTCATGTATGCCTCGAACAAATTGGCCGGGCCATCTCCAATATGGTGCAGGACAGTACGTGCAGTGTCGTTTGTTGACTTGGGAATTTGCCGTACCCGAGCGGCGGCGCATTGAGGACCGTGGCAGCCAACCTCAACCTCGACGTAGACCTGTTTGAGAGAGCATGTCGCGTTGGTAATTCGACCATGACCCCATGACGCCACTTCCAGTTGTAAAGGCTTTCCAGTTAGGTACAATGAGACATCCGTGGGTCTTGTTTTAATGGCGAGATTTCTCCCGTTGTTCCATCTTCCATTGCTGCTTGGATTTCCAGACAGGGTGTACATTCCCTCTCTGCTAGGTGTCCCTTTTAGGGAGCAATTGGCGCTCATATAGGAAGTCTCGAATCCAAATGAGTAGTTCCATCCTGTCGATAGCCCTTCAATCGCGGCAACGGGAATTCCCGCTATGGAGGACCACACGGGAAGCATGCCTGATGTCGAACCAACATCATACCAGCCGTCAATTTCTGGGATTTGGTCTGCGGCCTGGTAGTACTCCACCATTGGCACTTTAATGTTGCCGAATAGGTCTTGGGCTGCTGATTTGACATCTCCAGGGCTTGAGAGGGCGGTAACAAAGGCGTTCTGTATCCGGGAGATCATCTCAAAGCCCGCAGAGGAGCTGCTTCCACCATGTGGGAAATCCGACGTGACATTGAGCAGCTGATATGGCCAGGACTCTGAAGCCGCAGACGGAACAACTTCCATGACACGCAGAGCGGCCTGGCCACCCAAGGGGGAAAGAGCCCACAGAAAGAGCAAAGCGGGTGTCAACATGTTTGCCGACCGAAGGGACAGGGGCGTGGTAATTGCGCTGAAGACCGTTCGACAACTCAGCAGATATTCCAAGTTGAGCAAGGAAATCCCCTGCTCCAGCTTCCAAGCAGCCGCTGCTTTGAGCAGATTGGCAGCCACAGCAGCAAATGCGATCGGAAACACGGTAGGGCTGTATTGCGCTGCTGTTTGCAGAGCGGGAATAGGATCCTGATCGATGGGTAGCCCGCTGTTGACGAGGACGACGATTGCATAGACGATGAAGCAACCAGCGGGAAGTGCCAATACCACATCCAGCAGAAGTTGATGAATGCGGCCAAAGGATCCTGTCTTTCGGAGGACCTGTCCTGCCACTGGTATCTCTTTATGTGTCGTGGGAGATATGCTCATCAGCCTCGTAGATACGTCGTGTTTGGTATCGTCTGTTGCCATTTTGATGGGTCGAGTTCATCAGGATTGGGTTTCAAGAAGATGTTGTCACGCGGCTAAGTACGAGTGGTTAAAGCAAAGTAAAAGTAACGGCTTAATCTCTAAGTCCTATAATATAGTAGAGTAAAAGTAAAGGCCCCCTTATAAGGGCGGGAGATAGAGTAAAGTTACTTAAATAAACTATTTAAGTAAATAGTCGCTTATATATACAGCTATAAATAGCTTTAGTTATTATAATATACCCCCCTAAACTTAAAAAAAGTTTAAAAATACTATACTTATAGCCTTTTAATATATAGTTAAAAAATATTTATATTAATATTTAATAAAAAAGAGTATAAATAAAAGATTTTATATTATAAAAAAGACTAATAAATAAAATAAAAATCCCTTTACTTTATTAATACTATCTTTACTTTATTATAATACTTTTATTACTATTACTAGGGTAGTTATACTTTTATTTATATAGTAAAAAGTAAATAAAAAAATTAATAAATATTTTTAAGTACTTTTAATTAACTAAATCTAAGTAAATACCCGGCTTAAAGTAAATAAATAATAATCCTCTAAGGGCCCTAATCTTTTTTTTTCTTTCTTTTAGTAATAATATTTATATAAAGTATAAATACCCTTAATTTTACTCTTAATACTATAATACTTTACTTTATATAATTTAAAAGTATTAATAGTATTTAGTTTAAAATATAGTATTTTAATAGTTTATATAGTATAATAGTTAATAGTACTTTTAAAAGGAAGTAAACTAAGCTTACCTGCGCGGTGCGCGCTATAAAGTGTATAAAGAATAAGGCTAATAAAGAAGCTATAGCTGCTATAGTGGCTGCGGCTGTAGCTACTAAGGCTGCTACTAGTATATTTAATTATCTCCTTTTTGTATTATTATTACCTAAATTAATACGTATTTTAATTTAAACTAATTTAATAATACTAGTAGTAAAGGGGGTTCTATAGAGCCTTTTAAGTAGGAAACTACTTCTGTTTTTTTTAATAGTAAGTTTATTTATTATTATTTTAGTTAAGTTATATTTAACTTTATATTTATATAAACTTTTAAAAAAAAAAGTACTTTACTTTTATAGCTATTTAACTAATTAACTATAAAGAATTTATAGTTTTTTAAAGTAAGTTACTTTTATTTTTATTACTATAAGTCCTTATTAACTATTTTAAATAGCTTTATACTATACTAAAAAAGCAACTAATACTACCTCTACCAGCTAGCCTACTATAGCCTAAAAAGAGGTTATAAAAAAAAGAGGTTTAGAGCCTTTTACTAATACTCCTCCCCCTACTCCTAAAATACCTAAGCTACTTTTAAGTAGTTATAGTAAGTTTAGTTTTTTTATATTATTCTTTTAGTTTAGTTATTAACTTTACTTTAATATAACTAAAAGTATAGTAGTCTTTAATAGTAAGGGTATTTAATTTAGGGCTTTTATTTATATTTAATATATTTATAGTATACTAATTAATAAAAACTTTAGTATATATAATACTTTAATTAATAGTTTAAAGTATTATTACTATAAAAATAAAAAAAAACTTTATACTCCTTTTTTTAATAATAGCTTTATTTAGTATTAATAAAATAGGTTTTTTATTATAAAAATTATAGCCTAGTATAGAGACTTTAAGTGTATTATTTTTATAGCCCTTAATAATATAAAGGCCTAGCTTTTATTAGTATTTATACTAAAGGATAAAAGTAGTAGCTAGGGGTTAATTCTTTTAGAGAAGGAAAAGGAAAAGGCTTTAGTTTTTTTAATACTAGCTTTTAAGGTTAAAATAACTTTTATAAAAATAACTTTTTTAAAGTTATTTAAAGTAACTATTACTCTATAAACCCCTAAAAAGGTAGTTAAAGTAAGTATTAAGGACTATTTTTTTACTTATAATAAAAAGCTTTTATACTTAACTATTACTTAAGTAAACCTTAATACCCTAGTTATAATTAACTTTAACTAAAGTATAGCCTCTTTATTTTAATTTATATTAAATATATTTAAGAATGTTTTATAGGCTAAATATAAAGAAGCGTAAGTCTACTTTAGTAGTAGTAGTATTACTTAACTCTAACTTAGTATAAGTCTACTTTAGTAATAATAGTAATAATAAAAGTATAAGTCTGCTTTAGTAGTAGTATTAATAGTAGTAGTAGTATTTAGTATAGTAGTAGTACTTAGTATGGTGTAGTAGTAGCTTTTTTATAGAAGTTTTTTATATTCCCTAGCCCTTAGACTAAAAAAAATTAAATAAATGTAGACTTAAGGCTGTATTTACTTTATATATTCTTTTTACTTTTTATAATATATAATTTAATATTTTAAAAGTTAAAAAGTACTTTAAACTATTTAAATTTTAAATAAAAGAGTACTTTAGTAAGGCTATTAATAGGTATTTTATTAGTTAGTATATAAATAATATTAAATAACTTTTTAGTATATTTTTAGTAAAGTTATATGTTTTATATATTAATATAGTAAAGTTTTGTTAAGATATACTTTCTTTTTTCTACTATAAAGTGTATAGTTTAATAGTTATTATAGTAGATTTACTATATATTACTTAGTTTAAGTTTAAGGTTTTTAAAGAGCTTTTTAAGAGTAATTGTTTTTTTTATAGTATACTTAAGGTTAAAAAGCTTAGTTTTAGTTATTAAAGTTATTATAGTATTTTACTTTATAGCCTTTTATTAAATAGAACTACTAAAAAGTAAAATAATATATTTTTAAAATAACTTTTATATTTCTTTATTATTTATAAATAAAGTATTTTTAGTAATTAAAAGTGCTTATACTTTTTTATTCCTTAAGCTATTATAGTAGAGTAAGAGGTAGTAAGTATAGTATAGGTAATAAATAACTTAATTTATAGTAATTTAGTGTTTATAAAAAGGGTTTATTAGGAATTTTAAAAGAATAGTATAGGTAAAAGTTATATTAGAGTGGATTATAATTATAGTATATAGAATTAAATTGATTTTTTCTTAGTATAGTTTTATATTAGTATTAATAGGGTTTTTAGTGTTTTTTTTAAGGGGGGTAAGTAGTAATAGAGTTAAAGGGTAGTAGGAGTTTATAAGGTTAAACTTCTTTATAACGCGTTAAATATACTAATTATAAGTAAAATAGATTTTTTTTACTTTATAGTTATAGATAACCTGGATTCTAAAGTACTACTTAATGGCTTTTTATTTTTTAAATTTATATTTTACTTTAATACTTTTAATAATTTACTTTACTTTTATAGTATTGTTTTTATAGTTTATAATAAGAATGTTGTTTATATAAAAAAGGATAAGTATATAGTAGTTGTGGCTTTAAAAGAAGTATGGGTCTTTATTAATTAGTATAAGTCTAAGGTTTTAAAGGGTTAAAGAGAACTTTTTATACTAAAGGAAAGGGGTATTCCTTAGGTTATAGAGGGTGCAGCGAAGCTTGAGGAACTTACTACTTTGTTTAAAGCCCTTAAAAAGGTAGTATATAACTAAAGAGTTATTAAGTTTTTTTTTAGTATTTAGGAATATGTTAATTATATTAAACTAGTTGATTTTAAAGTTAAATTGTACTGTAAGGGTTATAGTGATTTTGAAAGTATAAGTTATAAGTATAGCTATATAGGTCTATTTAAGGGGATACTTTTTTTAAAAATATTTATAGATATAGAGCTTTGTTTTATAGTACTAAAGATACTTATTTTTATTAAGTTTATATATAAATACTTACTTAAGGGAAATTAACTTTATTTTAGTTTTATAAAAGTTAATAACCTTTTATACTCTTATTTTTTTAAGTTTAAATACTTCTTTATTAGTTACTTTATAAAAGTAGTTCTTTAGCTTTAGTGGTAGTAAATAAATACTTTAGTATATAGTTAAAGCTTTATTAAGTTAGTTTAAATAGACCCTTATATTTAGTGTAGTTAACTTAATTTACTTTATTTTATTAATTAAAGTAAAGACTATATAGTAATATATATAGTATTTTTAAGTTACTTTTTTTAAAGTACGGTTGTAATTTAGTATATATATATTAAAGAAGGCGTTTTAGTTGTGTTTAGTATTAAGGAATATAAAGTAGTTATAGAAGTATAGTAATTTTTATAGCTTTAATTTAGATTAGTTTAGATTTTTATAGTTATATACTTACTTTAATTCCTTTAAGGGGCTATTTATTTTTTTTAAATTTATATATAGTTATATTAAGGGAAAAGGCGAGTTACTTTTCTAAAGTAAAAGAGATTTAATTTTTATATTTAGTTTTTATAGGGCTTTAGTATTAATTACTATAATAATTTTATTTTTAATTGTTTTATAAAAAGAGTTAACTTTTAGAGTAAAGAGTAGGTTAGGGGATAATAATAGTTTATAGGTTTAATATACTTTTATATTAAGTATAGGGCTTTTTATTCTTTATATATAATCTTAAGTTTTTTTAAGTACTAGTATAGGGTCTAGAGTTAATAACTACTCTTTATACTAATTAAATAACTTTAAGTTAGTTTTTAAAATACCCTTATTTAGGTTTTTAGCTACTAGAGTAAGTATTAGTAGAGATAGCTCTTTTTTATTATATATTAATAAAGTATTAGTTATTTTAAGGATACTTAGGACTTAGAGTTTAGTATTAAGGGAAAAAATAGACTTTTAAATAGCCTTAATTATAGTATAGGCTACTTTGCTTTACTCTACTGCTTTTATATTAGGCTTTAAATAGAACTTTATTTTATTAAAGGTTATATTGTGTATAATAATAACTTATTTAAATAAGGGTACTTAAATTTAATAAAAGTTATAAGTATTTAAAACGTATTCTATAAAGTATTTAAGGTATACTCTTACTTTTACTTTAAAGTTGCGTTTTTTTTAATTTACTTTATAGTCTTTTTTAAAAGAGTATACTTTATAACTATATATATATATTTAGTTTTAGTAAGAATAAAAGTTGTATATTAAAAGGGTTACTACTAGTAGAAGTACTAGTAAAACTAGGCCTCTTTAACTTAAATTAAAAAGAACTATACTTTTTACTTAAAGGGGCTTATATTATAAAAAAAGGCTGTAGTTATAGCTACTTTTACTTATAAAATAAAGGGGAGGCTAAATAAAGTAAGTATTTTAATAACTTATAGTATTATTTTTTATTTAGTATACTTACCCCTTTTATTTAGTTTTTTTATATATAATAAAGTTATTTTAATTTTAATTCCCTTTTTTAAAGTCTATTACTAGTACTTAGTATAGCTGTATATTATAATTACTATATATTTAATATTTTAATAGATCTTATAAATAGATACACTATACTACCTTACTACCTAGTATTTAAATATCTTTAGTATATAAAAAACGGATTTGTATTATTTATTAATATAGGGAAAGGTAAAGAGGTAGTTAATATACTTATCTTTAATTACTATAAATTAGTAGCTTTAATTATACTCCTTAGAGTAGTTAAAAAGGTTCTAAAATATCTATTTATATAACTATATAACTTAACTCTTAAAGGTTCATTTTAAAACTACTTAAGTAGTATAGGTTATTATATAATACTTATACTAAAGGTATATTAGGCCTTTAAGTTTTACCCCCTAAGTATTATATAAGAGATAGCTAAGTACTTTAGGTTCTAAGTAGCTAAAGTAAAGATACTATATAAGGGAATTATTATTATAGTCTTTTAGTTAGTAGTAGGACTTTTAAAAGGCTATAGTTAATATAGTTATATTTATAGTTATAGTAAAACTAATAAGGATATACAGGGACATAGAATAAAAAGAAGTAACTTTAAATTTAAAAAAAATAATATTTATCCTTTTTTTTAACTTTTTAACTATAACACTCTTTTTATTATTACCTATATAAAGTAAAGTATTATAACTAGTATACTAAATACCTTTTTTTTATAAAAGTACTTTAAAAACAATATTTATATAAAAGTTTTTTATATAAATAATATTTATTAGTATTAAGTTAAGGGTATTTAGTTCGTTTAAACTATTAAGTATATTTTTTATAACTCTTATACTTACTACTAAAATAAAGTATAAAGTAGTTTTTAATTTAATATATCCCTTCTTATTAGGGGGGTAAATAGAGTCCTTTTTAAAAAGAGAAAGGTTATTAATAAAATAGGTTATACTATAATTATTAAATACTATACTTATATTTAAAGTATAAGGAGTAGTTAGAGGAGTAAAAAAAACGTTTATAGTATATATAGGTAAAGTAGGGGTCCCTAGGGCCTTTTAAACTAGTTTACTACTAATTATAATTATAACTTAGTATACTATTAAAAGGATTAACTTAAAGGTAGCTTTAGTATTTAAAGTATTTATATCCTTATCTTTCTTTTTTTTTTTTTTTTTAGTAAAGTATACTAGACCTAAGTAATAGGGGGGGTTAACTTTAATTTAACTAACCTAAGTAAGTTTAATTAAAAGGCCTTAGTACTCTTTTATATTAAGTTTCCTTTAAATCTCTTTAGTTTTATTAAAAGTAACTTTAGTAATAGTATAGTTACTTTACTTAAAAACTATAAAGTAAATATATTTATAGTT
Source organism: Colletotrichum brevisporum (assembly GCA_030770045.1). Taxonomy (NCBI): domain Eukaryota; kingdom Fungi; phylum Ascomycota; class Sordariomycetes; order Glomerellales; family Glomerellaceae; genus Colletotrichum; species Colletotrichum brevisporum. The sequence continues at coordinate 2,713,587 of JAUGSI010000002.1, forward strand.
TATAAAAGTTTAATTATAGTTTTAACTATAAATATACTAAATCCCCTTAGGTTTAGTAGTAGAGAATTATAGAGCTTTAAAGATTATAGTATTAAAGTAACTTATAAAAGTTAAAAAAATACTAAATAATTTACTTTTAAATTTAAAAAATAAGTTTTTATAAAAGAGGTTTTTAAGTATAAATATATAGTTTCTAAATAAAATCTAAACTTAATTAAGCCTTTTTTTTATAAAAACCTATTTAAGTTTATTCTATATTTATTTTAAAGTAATCCTTTACTCTATAATAAAGAAAAAGTTTTAAACTATAAGTAGTTTTATTATATTTAAAAAGTAGTATTATATTACTTAAAAGTATATAGTATAGAATTCCCTTAATTAAATACTTAGTATAGTACTACTATTTACTTTTTTTAGTATTACTTAGTACTTCTATTATATTATAATTAAAAAACTAGTATTACTTAAAGAGTATTAAGTTTAAAGGCTTTAAAGTAAGTTATAAAGAAAGGTATTTTTTTAGTTAAAGAGTTTAGACTAAATTAGTTTAAAAATATTTAAAAATATTAACTTATTAATATATAACTTAATTTTTTTAAAGATTTTTACTTTTTACTTTTAAACTTTATTATTAATAACTTTATTAAAAATATAACTAAAATAGTTATTAAGTACACTTTTACTTTATTTAATAAAAAGTAGATTACGCTTTAACTTAAGTTTATTACTATTAAATATTAAATTACTTAGAGTTTTATTACTTAAAAAGGGCCCTAGAGCGCCTTTAAGCTACTTCTTTTTACTCTAAAAATAAGTCTATACTTTAAAGGCTTTTATAAAGTTAATACTATTTTTATATTTAATTAAAGTACTAAGTTAGTACTTAATAATACTATTTTTTTATAAACTAAAGTAAATTTAATAAATTCTTTTTACTTTTATATTTTAGTTATAAAACTACTAAGTAAATAAAATTAAAAATACTTTTTTTAAAAATTTATTTAATAAAATTAAGTTATTAGGGTTAAATTAAAGTTAGACCCCTTATATAACTATTTTAATTTAAAGGTTTTTAAACTATATAAAATAGTTATACTACTTTATAAACTTATAAAAGAATAAAAAAAAAGAAGTTAAAGTTAAGTTTAATATAGTTAAATTAAAATAGTAGTTAAAGAATTAAAATATTATAATAAAAAAGTATTTATATAAATATTTTTTTAATAAGTATATTTATTTTAAAAATAGTAGTTTAAAAGTATAGTATAAACTAGACTTATAACTATTATATAGTTAAGTATAAATAGTTAAAGTAAAGTAAAAGTAATAGTTTAATTTTTAAGTTCTATAATATAGTAGAGTAAAAGCGAAGGCCCCCTTATAGGGGCAGGAAATAGAGTAAAGTTACTTAGGTAAGCTGCTTAAGTAAGTAGTTGCTTACGTACGCAGCCACGAATAGCTTCAGCTATTACAACAGATGTGATATTCTGCATTTATCAGTAAACACCCACAATTAGCCACACGGATAAAAGACTTACCATTCAGGAGTAAGATAACGAGCAGCAGAACGACGACGATAATGAGGAAGAGGATTAAATAACCACTAACGACTCTCAGCCTGTAGACTACTACCACTAAGAGGCCAAAGACGTTTTCTTGACAGTGTGTGCTTGGCTTGGTAGTGCTTGTTACATACAGGCTCAACAAGAGCGATGTTGCTCGAGTGGCGTGTGATTATTTGAGGATGTAGGTAGGCAGGTAGCCAGGATGGATCGTTCTTGTTAAATCGAAAATCCAAGCAGGCTGCGGTGGTGGTATTGATCGCAGAAGGCTACATGGGTTATTCTTTCACAGGTCTTGGCTGCCTTCAGAAGTTCCTATTTGAGAGCAGTCGCGATGCAGGCTGGGCTCGTGCTCAGGTCCGATTGGCGGTTGCCCGATCTCGTGTGTGGCTCAAAATCTATCGGCATTCGCCCTTTTGATTCTCATTGGAACACACTCGGCCAGCTTACCTATCTATCTCTAGCACCACCTTGAGAACGAAAGCGAGTTGTAGCGCACCATTCAACGAGTCAATAGTTCACCGCAGGTTGTTCTCGATTTTGTTTCCATTTTTAAACCGGTTCAAACCAGAACAAATGATGGCATTTAGTGACCCAAGAGGCTTGAAGCCTATCAGCAAGAAATCTCATTTTACGGAACCCAAAAAAGCAAACATACAAGGAGTCCTCGAAATAGAGTTGGTTTTTCGTTTGTTTTTCTTTCTCACACACACAAGCAAAAGCTGAATAGTAGATGTAGGTTTCACCTGTTCTCTCTCCTCCTGCCTGCGTAGGATCAGGCTCCGGCGGCGTGGCTCAATTTGTGTCTTCGTGCAGCAGGATGCAGCAGGCTGAGCCTGTTTGGGGATCTGATTTGCGATGTAGGGTAGGTTGACGGCTTCTCAGCCCCGCTTGGCAGAGGGGGAAGAGGGGGAAGCAGCGACGACCAGCGAATGCCTGGCGTGGCATGTGTTTTTTGCTTATCTTCCAACTCTTTTTGACAGGCACTTTTGACTTCATTGGGTCGGCAGTTGGTGAAGAGGGAGCTTTGGCCGTTGGACAGCGGCGAGGTCGACATCTTCCGGGAACCATTGGGGCCTGCCTTGTCTTTAGTAACAACATAGTAACAGTAATAGAAAGCAGCGACAACAAGAGAGCCCAGCGACAGAGCCCAGCGACAGAGCCCAGCGACAGAGCCCAGCGACAGAGCCAAGCGACAGTAACAGAGCCTAGCAATAGTAATAGAGCCCAGCGACAGCAACGGAGCCCAGTGACAGCAACAGAGCCCGAGTAGCGACAGAGCCCGAGTAGCAACAGAATCGGTAATGCATAATTACGATTTTATTAACTAGAACTTAATAAGTACGAAAAGACCTCATAGTAACTTAACAAGACCCCAGTAGCAAAAGTCTTCCCGTCCATTGATGTCGAAGCCGCCATCAGAATCCCTGGCGCGGCGCAGGTGCGCGTCGGACCGGACGAGGTGGAGATCTCAGATGGGGGCGACATCAAACTCGCCGGACTTGCCTACGTGGAGGCACGAAGGGCCGCAGATCCCGACGTTGCGCTTTGGTCATTGATGTCGGGCTGTCCGGTGAACTCGGGTCAAGCCCCTGTTCATGGCTGGAGGCGACGATGGGGGCGCAGGAGGGAACAAGGCCACCTGTATCGATTTGAAAATACCAGGCAGTGGAACCTTGAACATGTAGCAGATGCTAGCAGCATGTCTATTCTCCTGTCTTCTCCGCGTTGCTGGTTCCCATGGGCGTGGTGGTAGTCTACCACAGCACGCTGCGTCACCAAGAATAATGCAGGCCATGCAGCCACCGATAGCGCTAGATTCCTCGCCCTAAACATTCAAAAGTCGTCATCACGACCGGGTATCATCCAATCCCGCCCCCGCGCGGCTCCCGCCTCACTTCCTCCCGCCCATCGGGGCCCCCCTCTTGGTGCCCGCCTGGCTCAGCAGGTCCACGTTTCTCGGCAGGTCGAAGTCGCCCCTCGACTCGAACCAGAACAGCATCTCGGGCTCGGGGCCCGTCCTCTTGGGCGGCGCCTGCGGCTTCGGCTGCTGCTGCCCTCCCATGACGACGTCCTCGTCGTCCCCGCCGTCCTCGTCCTCGTCGCTGTCCTCCTCCTCCCCCAGGCCCCTCCGCAGGCCCGTCCTCACGTTCTCGACGCCTTTTTCGCGCTCCTCCTCCGTGTAGACGTCGCCCGCCTCCTCGAGCACGTACTTCTGCACGCGGTCGACCGTCCAGGCGCGCACGTCGCGCCACACCTCGGCGAGCGCCTCCTCGCCGTCGCCGTCGGCGCGCAGCTCGCGCGTCGTCTCCCGCCCGCGCTCGACCCACTCCTCGACGCCCGGCTCCAGCTTCTTCCGCAGGAGCTGGAGGAGTATGCCCTCGTGCATGCGGCCCGGGTAGGCGACGTCCGGGAAGACGTGCAGGTGCTGGAAGACGTGTGTATTCTCGGTCAGGGTCTCGAGGAGGGTCTGCAGGTTGCGGAGCAGGATCTGGGACTGGGCTTGGAGCGAGGATCTGTTTTCGGAAGGAGGTTTTTGTCAGCCATGCCTGGCTTGGATGGAGGAGGGGAAGGGGACGATTGCGGGGGAGCATAGCTTACGGAGGAGGGAGCGGGTTGCTCTTGAGCACGTCCATCCTCAGGCCCTGGATGCTGTTGGACAGCTGAAAGAGACGCTGGCGCGTCTGCTCTATCGCTTTGAACTCATCGGAAGAGATTCCGAGCGCGTTGGGCTTGTCCATGGTCGCCGTTGGCGCTCCGGGGAGATCGGCTGGTCGCGGAGAGGAGCCGGGGACAGGCGGGTTTTGCGGTCGCGTTCGGCAGGTTTAGAAATTGAACGGTCGAATCGTCTTGCTTGGGCTGGATGTGAGTCAATTGAATGACATTGGGTGTAGTCGCGGCTTGTGATGTGGGCTTGCAAAGGTCCGATGGCCACAGCCCGTCATCCAGAGGCGAGGCCGAAAGTTGGGCTGCGGTTGCAAGAAGCTCGACGTTCTGGAAAATCGACCAGGGGAAAGAAGGAGTGGGACGTTAGCTCCGCTTGGTACCTAGGTACCTACAGGGACAGGGGCCCCTGCTGCGGAACGGGCTCTCGGGTGCGACAGGGATGCCAACGCCGGCCAGTGAGACCCAACGGCCGGGCTTCCATTTGATTGACTTCTGCCCCCAAGGTGAGATGAAAAAAAAGAGAGGCCTTCCCCGCAATCACGACATTGAACATGTCGGGGTGAATCACTGCGAACCAGCCTCGGCTCATCACCGTGGTGCAAAGTCTAATGCTTCGACGCTCACTTGCGGATCGTTCACGGGGGCTTCAGACGAGCGATGGTCTCAGAACTAATCTTCAATTTGTTATTTACCCTCGGTGCTATTTGCTGCTCCCGTCCGGAGTATGATACACAGATGAGCACGATCCAGCTGGTATCTTGCTCGAACGCGAACGCCAACCCGCCATGTGGAATCAACGAAAGGGAATAGAAGAGAACAAATGCTAGGCTAGCTCCTGTCGAAATTTCGAAACGCCGTCCCTGGAATGCATTTTACATGGATCATCATCATAAAAGTCGTCCGAACAACTCCTCTACTGGCCGTGAGATCCAGCCTGGTCAATCAGGATCTTGTGGCCAGCCGTGGCCCTGTCAATCTCCCGGCCGTACTTGTCGACGGGAGGGTAGCGAGCGCGGCGCTCGAGGTCATCAAGAGGAATCTGCGAGCGGATGTATCTGTGATGCGGTTAGCTTTGGTTCGATCCGGTCCCGACTGGTTTCACTCACTTCATTCTACCGTCATCGATAGGGTCGTAGTCCCAGCTGGTGAAGGTGCCCTTGGTCAGAGCTGCCCACACGAGTCGACGCTTGCGCTGAGACTGCAAGACCTCCTCTGTGATAGCGTCGAAGTCCCACTTGGCCTTCGTCTCGGCGGCGTACTCGGCCAGCTTAGCCTTGGCCTCCTCCGTCAGGACGGCTTTGTCAGATGCCAGATTGACAAGCTCCAACGGGTCGGATGCGAGGTTGAACAGCTGCGTGCCATCTGCCGGGCAGTGGATGAACTTCCAAGGGCCCTCTCTGATCATCATGAGAGGGCTGACGGTACCCTCGCCCGTGTACTCGGCATAGACCTTGTCGTGTCCCTCCTTGCCCTCGAGATGAGGGAGCAGAGACTGGCCGTCCATGGGGAGGCCAGGTGCGGGCTTGGTTCCCACCAAGTCGCAAAGGGTCGGAAGAATGTCAAGAGTCGAGACGTTTTTGGTGACGCGGTGAGGCTCAAACTGTTGAGGATAGCGCACAAACAGAGGCACCCTGACCGATGACTCAAAGTAGCTCATCTTGTACCACAGGCCGCGCTCTCCAAGCATGTCGCCATGGTCGCCACTGAAGACAATGATGGTGTCGTCCTTGAGACCGCACTTCTCCAGAACCGAAACAAGCTTTCCGACGCAGTCGTCAACGTAGCTGACAGCACCGTAGTAGGCACGGCGGGCTCTCTTGATCTGGTCGTCGGTGAAGTCGTAGTCCCAGAGGTCGCAAACCTTCATGAGGCGCTTGCTGTGGGGATCTTGCTCCTCCTTGGGAATGCGAACCTTGGGAAGCGCGATGTCGACGTCCTCGTACATATCCCAGTACTTGTCCTCGATAGTGTAGGGATCGTGGGGGTGAGTGAGTGAAACGGTGAGAGCAAAGGGGCGCTTCTCGGGGCCCTCGCGGACATAATCGTAGAGGAACTGCTTCGATCTGAACATGACCTCTTCGTCGTAATCCAGCTGGTTGCTTCGCACGCAAGTGCCAGCCTGCAGGATAGAGCTGGAGTTGTGATACCACTCGAGACGGGTGTCGGGCTCGTCCCAGTTCACAACCCAGCCAAAATCACCAGGGTAGATGTCGCTGGTGAGACGTGTCTCGTAGCCGTGCAACTGGTCGCCGATGAAGTGCATCTTGCCGGCCAAAGCCGTGTGATAGCCCTTGAGACGTAGGTAATGGGCGTACGTGGGAATCTCACTCGAGATCTGTGCGGCGTTGTCGTATGCGCCGATCTTCATAGGCAGGAGACCCGTGATCAGACTCATGCGCGAGGGCGCGCAGAGGGGCGAGGGGCAGTAGGCCGAGTCGAACTGAACGGACTCGGCGGCGAGGCCGTCAAGGTTCGGGGTCTTGATCTGCGACTCCGGGTTGTACATCTTGAGCTGAGGCGCGGCCAGTTGGTCGGCCATGATGAACAGGATGTTGGGCTGCTTAGCAGGGCCGGAGCCATTGCCATTGAAATTGCCATTGCCGTTGGCGTGGCCGTTTGTGGGCCTGCCATGGGGGGGCTGTGCGAGAGGCGAGGAAGGGAGAGAGTTGAGGTCGGGAGCCATCTTGCTCACGGACGCCAACCAGGGAAGAAGAGATGGAAGGTAGCCGAGTCTTGCTTCGAAGAAGGGATGGCTTCGAAGAAGCGACAAGTACTTGGTGAAGGAAGGACGTCTGGCTGGCCGTAGAAGAGGGCTGCAGACGGTTTGGTGGTGGGCAGGAAAGGCGGTCAAAGTGGTATTAATAAAGCAGGAGTGGCAGCAGCGTGTGGTTGACGATAAAGATAAGTAACGTTTGTAAGTGAGTCAGGTGAAGGGTCAACCAGGCGAACCTTTCAAGTCGATGAGATGAGACAGAAAGGGAAGAGTCAAACTATGTTTGCTGGCGGGAGGAGCTGTCATTTAAAATTGGGCGTCGCTTGGCCCAAGGGAAAGGAAAAAGGGAAAGGGAAAGAGAACCTAAGGGAAGGGAAGGGCCAGTCACCCGCCTCGCGATTCATCTCCGGGGGCCTGGAGCCCGATAGGCAAGAGCGGCGGCGGTGGGTGGAAGGAGAGAGCAAGGAAGGAGAAGGAGCGACACTCTCCAAACGGGGCGTTACCTGCACTAGGGTATGCATATATGCGTGAATGCAGCAAGAGGGATATTTGAAATGCGGCAGCTGATAAGGGTACCCCGGAGAAGGCTACGTCTACCTCTACCCACCGTCGCATCGCCTGAACTGGTTCTCGAGCTCGGTGGAGCTGCTGTCGACTCATGCGATGTCACGGATATCCAGCTGACCTCCCATTTCCATGCTTAGGAAGGATGCTCAGGTGTGAGGACACTGGAGGAGCCCGACGCTGTCAATGCTCTCTCCTGCGGTTTGCTTTCTGTGGCAGAGGACGGGCTTAGGTGGTACCTAGGTACCTACGGTATTAGGTGGTAACGTAGTAGGGAGGTACCTGCCTCGTAAGCCATACATACACTAATGTGCGACTATCAACCTTTTACTAAGGTAGTATGGATTTACGGGTAGTATCCCAAGTATCCGTCATATCCGGTGGGTCTTTGCCAGAGACATGCTGACCGGGCCCGGGGAGGTAGGCAAGTAACAGGTATACATGGTTTGTACCTTCCTACAGGCTACCTACAGATGCCTCAACACAGTACCTCGAGGCAATCTCTTCCCCGAGCTTCTTCTTGCTTCGTAATGTGCAAGTGCATCACGCGCTAGCCCGCTGCTCGGTCCCCAACGAGGACGTGCCGTCGCATGTGTCAAAGATGGCGCATTCCGATCAGCGTATGGCGAATTATCAGCCCGACAAGGAAGCATCCATGCCACCACCACCTATCTACACTACCACCTATTCGCAGCACAGCAGATCGACGAGACGGACTATCGTACCGCTGCACCTGAATCATAAAATCAACTTGTTTCCCATCCGTCCCCAGTTATCTTCACCTCATCTGCCCTCTCTCGCTACACGGCTAGCCGCTGGCCGCCTTGTTGTTTCGTTCGAATCAAATCTTCAAAGGGAGCCGCCCGGCCGCTGAGAATCGAGTCGATGGTCCTCCCTCCAGATGGCGGTGTGAACAAAGTCAACCACAAACGGAGAAGCGAGATCAAAACCGTCGGCTAGACCTTCTAGAACACATGAGCAGGGGCTTGCCTGCCTCGCACCTCTCCCATGATCACGATGAGTATTATTAGTGTTCAGGCATCTATTACACTACTACTGGCCTTTTGTCACCTTATGCTTCAAAGCAGATATTCGAGTTCTCGTCACCACACACTTTTTTTTTCCCTTGGTCGTTCTTTTGTCACTCCATTCCCTGCTACTTGGACCCCTGGATTTTTACCACTAAACCCCAATCGCCCACCTGCATCTGGACTTTTACCCAAAGACCAGCGCTCAACCTGCATAAGCGTCGCCCAATCCATTTCAGGGGTCGCCTCCGATTTGCTGAGACGATTGAACACATATGCTTGACCTGCAATTGAGGTTGCGAACTTTTTCGTCTCGATCAATCACAACCACCGCCTCGAGGTGATCCTGTGTTCCCATGGCTACCAGCACGCGATCAAATCACGGAGGACTCCGTACGGACATCAACCGCATCCCCACAGATAAGACTGCGAGCCACCTACGGTCCACGGTCTACGACGAACGGCACGGGTCTCAATCTCGACCGCCGAGATTTCTGCGGTCGCCCACTCAGCTTGATTGTCAGGGATGTCTCCGGTTCGATTATCTGGACCCAGCGGCCCCGTTTTGTGCATGCAGGGCACAAGCACCAAAGCCATGGTTGCTGCTCAGATTGCGGCGAAAGGTGGGTGGGCTCTCCAGACTCCAGACTCCAGTCTCCGGGTGGGCGTGAACTGGGCCATCGGGATCGTTAACCGATGCGTCGTCCTCGTCGCCTCCAGAGCCCCAGACTCCGGAGTCTAGGTACAATTCTCCTGAGCTGACGGTAGGCGACATTCCAGAGCACGCTTTTCTCCGAGCCACGCATCTCGCAACCGATCCTCAATCTCAGGTTTCCACCACCGAGAGCCTTGGGAAATGTCGTGATAGTCTCCATGTCCGGTTTCGAGCCGCCTCCGACCCCGCAATTGCGGGGTGACGGTAACGACTGGCCGGTCACGCCATCGGCGTCTTTTCTCTCGCCTTCGCGTGGATCCTTTTTGCGCCTCACGCCCTGCGTCGCCGGTGAAGGTCAACACCGTACACGTACACGACGCTCGTGTTCCATCAAGCGCCAGGCCCATCGACATTCATTAGCGCACTCACACCTGTGCTACTCCAACAAGTTCCGGTCAGGTACCTACCACCACTTAGGTAGGTAGGTGCTAATCAGGTATTCAATATCTGATTAGGCACGGAGTACGGATTACAGATACCGACCTGGCCTTGACCGCCGGTGTGTGGCCCGGGCGTCCGTCCCGTCAGCCATGCCGCAATCACATCATCGCGCTCCAGTATTGCTTCATCAGCTAGGTACCGGGCATCCGAGTCAAATCGACGTTGGTTTGTTTCATCACGATCAGATTACGCCAATTCCACAGGGGAAATTTGCAACATTGCCATCTCATTCCCGGTCACGTTTGTGGCCATCTGGCATCAACACGGCGCAAGCACACCACAATACCTAGCGAGGGAGTGACAAGGCAAAAACATCCGGCGATCCGTCGCGGACTTTTACCTTGCACTTCCGCTCCTCCCCGCCTGGTTCCCTCCATCAGCCTGTCTTCCATCACGGACTGCCGTGTTTTCGTTTTCGGCTGAGTCGTGCCCTTCGCTCGCCCGCCCCTTGGCGTTTGGCTGCACAGGAAGTGGTGATCATCTGATGGTCATCAATCCTCTCCGCACCCGTTAAGTGCATCAATGGCGTTTGGGATGCGTGGTCATTGGCAAGGTAAGCAACCCGAGGTGTTCGCCTTAGGTAATGATGGCGAGGCAAAGCACCTCCCGGAGCATCTGCTTCGCTTCTCTCGGACGGACACACGCATATCACGCCAAGCCAAAGGCTTTCCCGCCCTCCGGCAGCCACGGGACCTGCTGCACCTCGTCCCATCAGCTCATCACTCATCTTTTCCCACAGCTGAGACACGCCAGGGGTCCTCCATGCCAATCACGTCGCCGTAAACGCCAACGAACCCAACCTTCCCTCGTCGAGAAGGCTGACAGATTATGCATTAAACCAGCACAGCAATCTACGGATACCTAGTGCGAGACTCAAGCCGCCTGATAAGAGAGAGACACACACACGCAAACACACACACATACACACACACACACACCGTGTACACGCAGGCGCCCAACGCCGAGCATCCCCGGCCCATGCGTCGCCCCTCTCAACTCAACGCCCGGAGCACATACGCCGTCCAGACGGCGGAAAAGCATGCCTCACAAATCGGCCGTTGTGGCGTGCAATCGATGATCGGTCCAGAACGATCGAGCCCCCTTTCAGAGATGTTCTGCCATCCCCGTCCCTCTCCTTCGTCAGCCCCGCCATCAACACACGTCTTGACCCTCGTCTTCCCTTGCCTGTGTCGCTACTATTTCCGTGTCCTTCGCCTTGACGGCGAGCCGCAATGTCCCTGTTCGCCAATAATATCGCCCTCTCCCTTCCCCAGATTTCATCTCATGCGCTCCCGCGGCCGGGTCTCGAATAGCCTCACATGACCGCCGACTCGCGTTTCGCCTTGGGTGGGCTTGGCATCCACTTACACATCGACACTGTATCTAGTCCCGTATCGGCGCGTGTGTATGTGTGCATGTGGTGCGTCTCGACGACGATGACGATGCCTTGGACGCTTGACCGGGGGAACTGATTGCCAGAAACCCTTGAATGACCACTCATTTCGTAACACATCGTTGGGAGTGGGCTGGGGGGCGGAGGGGGGATAACCATCACGGGCGCATTCGCGGCGCTCTTCGCACGTATCGCAGCCACTCATCTTTCAACACATTGTGCACGTTTAGCAGTGGCACTTATGCGGTATTCATCAATGCGGTTTAACATTCAAAAGTATGTAGTCGAGCGAGGCAAGAAACCCCGCGTGCAGCAGGGTGCCCAGTGTCCAGTATCCAGTGTGGGTGGGTGGGTAATAATGCACGTCTGCGTCTGCGTGCCGTATGCAGCCAACACCCTTCCTCCCGCCCATCTCCAAGAACTCCTCCCCGCCTGGCTAGGCGACTAGTTGCAACCAGCAAGTCCGATTGCCCACCCGACTAACAACACCTACACTACTCCGGGGGCTAGTGAACCCTCGGGAATAACTACATCAACGAATGTGTGTTTGTGTGTGCGCGTGTTTGACAGACCCCTCCTCTGTCCGGTTGTGGTCCTACTTGTTATATACAATATCTCCCAGTTGATTGGATTTTGTTTTTCAGTCTCCTCGCAATGCAATCCCAAAAGGACGGGAGAGAAGACGGGAAACGGAATCAAGAAAAAGAATAATAAAGAAGAAAAAAAATGGACAGAAAACCACCCGTCGCTCGCCTCGCTTTATCAGTCATTCCCAATATGCGGCCCCAAGTAACATCCATCGCGTCAATGCATTCCCGGTAAGACAAGGAAGAAAAACAAGAACCTGCACGCCCCTCGACACCGACCCATGCCCCCCCCAATCAAACCGTCAAGCCATGTCTCATTGCCATCGTTGCTGCCGTGCGCCGCATTATTGCGTACGGTAAAACTTCTTGTACAGGAGGTGCAGCAAGAGGTTGACGTTGAGCTTGAGGTTGCCCTCGAACAGGTTCATAAACTGGTGGGCCTCGAACTGGGCCTGCAGCAGATCCTCAATCGGTACGAGGGCGCTTGCGCCCGGCATCTGGATGTGGCCGCGGGACCCCTCGAGGTTGAAGATGCCCACCTCGTCGCATGAGATGGTAAGGTTGACTCTTTCCCAGTCGGTAACGCCACTCCATGCGACGAGCACGCCTTTCTCCGCGAGAGCCCGAGCGCTATATTTGTAACTGCCAAACTTGGGGACCCGCCCGCTACGTTCCAGTTCGCGCTGGTGGTTGTACTGCTTGGTGAACGGAAGCAGGAACCGTTTCTTCCTGTGATGACGAGATTTGGTCAGCCTATTGCGACACACATGGACCGTGCTGATAATGTGGGGATGTCCAAGGGACGGGACGGGACATCAAATCCCGGCGTCCGACAGGAACAGGAACAGAAAAAGAAAAAGACTTACCCTTTGTTCTTTTGCAACGTTGCCATGGCCGACTCGATGTAGTCGTCGTAGCTCTTGCGCTGCTGCTCGAGGTACTTGGCCTTCTCGTGGAGGTTGGCAAGGGTCAGCCGGACGCCCTCGAGCTCGCGCTGGCGTTGCACCCGCCTGCGGCTCTTGGTTCGGATGTCGAGCGCGATGGCGTTCAGAATGTCCTGGTAAAAGTTGTGTTTGGAGATCCTGCCCATGTGCTCAAGTCTCATGATGTTCTCGAGAGCCGTACGCTTCAGGTCAAGGTATGACATTCGCGTCACGTCGAGCATGTGCGCGTCCGAGTATGCTCCCCTGGAGTTGGCGTCGCTTGCAAAGTCGTCGTGCAGTACGGACCGCCACTTGTGCTCGTCGTCGGGCGACACTGGCTTGACCAGGATCTCAAGGAGGTTGGCGCCGGTCTGTACACGGATAATGTACAGGATGCATCGCTTCGTCTCCATGAAGAGTGCCTTAGCCTCCGCGTCTGGATCTTCGATGTCGTGCAGCTTTGGCGTGAGGTACATCTGGATATCCGACGATCCCGCTGCTAACATCTCGCTCTCGTTGTTCTTGGCACTACCCAGGTCCTGCAAGATTTCCCTGACTATGTCGTCGCGGTTGGGGCATATTGTCGGGACTTCGCCGGCTACCAGATTGTGAATGGCGAAGATGTCCGTCAGCTTGATGTATAGAGTCGGCTTGTGCTTGGAGTACAGGTCGTTGAACTCGTCGATGTCGAAGTTGCGTTCGGCGTCTGGAACCGAGATGAGCTCGTGGGTGATGTGGGCGAGACGATCAACTGATTCGGCAACGAAGGCGTTGAGCGGCTGCAGGTAAATGTTCTCGCCACCGAAAGGTCTGCTCGAAGCGATCTGGCCAAGCACCTTGGCAACCTCGCCGAGGTTACGCTTCTGAAGAGGGCTCAGCTGCTTCTCGATGACACCGACGTTCTCGGGAGCGGTGACGGCAGGTTGCAGGTAGAAACGCCAGATCCAGTTGGTGACAACTTGAAGATGGTGGTGTTGAGGGTCTTTCTTGAAATGTTGGCAGAGGACCTCGAACATCTGTCGGCAAAGGAAACGGAGGCCGTATGGCATCTTAGGCAGGAGATCCTCGAGTGCCAGCAGGTATTGGTCGCAGATTTCTCGAAGGTCCCGCAGGTGATCGATGAAGAGGTCTCTGGTTTCCGGGTCTTTGATGGCTACCTCGCGGGGGACGTCCAAAGGTCGGCGACTCGGCCGACCTGTGCGGAGTTCTTCGTTGTTGATCGCCGCCCTGTAAATCTGCAGAGGGTCGCTCTCGAGATCGAGAGCAGGGTCCTCCACGATGTTGTCGCGCACGATTGGTCCGAGGAGTTCTCGAAGGTACTTGCGGTCACGAGGAGACCGGGTGTAATTTGAAAGGACCTTGGTCCAGAAGAAGTTACCACGGAGGTAGTCTTGGAGCGTCCGGCTGCTCTCGACCTCTTCCCTCATGGATCTGGCAAGAAGCTTCAGAAGATAGTACTCCTCGCGACGCTTTTGGGCGTAGCCGAAAAGGCCCATGATGAGATGCTCGATCCTCTTGCATTCCTTCTCTGGCGTGCCTTGCTCGCGGATACGCTTGAAGAGCCGCGCAAGGTACTGAGGCTGAGTCTGAAGGTTAAAGAAGAGCTGCTGGTACGATTCCAGCTTCTTCCTGGAACTCTTGTTGAGCGCTTTCAGATCGAAGTGGTTGGCAGACGACATGGTCGAGTTCGCCAACAGGCCCATGGAGTGGCCGCCGTAGTTGTTCTGGTGCCTGACGACCTCATCCAGGGTGATCTTGTTCTTTACGAGCAGCGCGATCTTGATGTCGAGTTGGTCGATGTACTGCTCCAACATCTCGTTCTGGCGAACCTGCTGAACCACCGTCTTGCGCATCCTCTCGAACTCGATTTCCTCGTTGAAGTCGAAATCGCTGTCGTTGAGAAGGTGCACAAAGTTCTTGACTGCGTTGACCGGCGGATCCTTGCCGTGCGTGAGACTCTTGTAGGCGTCGCCCTGGATTTTGGCCCTGACGAGACTCTGGATCTTGACGACCTTCTGCATATTCTCGTTGAAGAATCGCTTCTTCTCCTCAAACTTGGCTCGAACGGCAAAAGCCTTAGCAGCGGCTTGAATTTCGGTAATTGCGACTTCTTCGGCTTCGACGTCGGTGATGAGGTTGAAAACATCGCCCCTTACCATCATGGCGCGCACCATGCCTTGCAGCTTCTCAATCTCGGCAGTGTGTGATTCGAGCTCGTCGAGAAGCCTGGAATGCTTTTGACGGTGCAGATAACCTCTCATGCGGGCTTGCAGCTTTGTGATCTTTGGCTCGGCGCGAACGAGTGCGTCTTGGTCCGCAGCAATGCGGCGGCGCTCGAGCGTGCCACGGGAGAGGGACTGAAGGTCGACAATTGCTGCCTCATGACTGCTGAGGTCCTCAAGGAGCTGTGTGACATCTCGGCGGACTGCCGCGGCGCGGACATGTGCCTGCAAGCTCTCCACCTCGGAGACGTGTTGGCCAAGTTCAGCTTTGGTCGCCAAAACCTCTGCCCGAACAGTCTTGCCGCGGAATGCAGCTTGCAGAGCAGTCCATTGCGTCGCGAAGCCCTGAAGTTGCTCTTGCTGCAGTGCAACCTGATTTCTAGTCAGCAAGGCCCTAGCAGCTGCCTGCAGGCTGGTGATGCTGCCGGCTTGTTTGTCGAGGAGTTCGAGGTCATCGGAAATTTTGCCTCTCAACAGCATTCCGCGAACTGCAGCTTGGAGGTTCCGAACTTCTCCAGACTTTTTGGCCGTCTCCTGTTGCTGAGAAACGTGCTCCTTACGGACCAAGAGCCCCCTAACCATTGCTTGTATTTCCCGGATAGGTCCGGCGTGCTGGACCAGCTGAGATTTCTCGTCCCGAATCTCATCACGGACTTTCTTAGCCCGAATGAGACTCTGGAGTTCCAAGATATCTGGCTCCAGGCTCTTCCAGAAACGCTCCTTGTTGACCAACCTATTCCTGACAAGGAATCCTCGAGCAAGGCTTTGTAAATCAACCGCAAAACGCCTCATCTGCAGCCGATAGCCAATGACTTGGCGAGTGAAGTCGGCTCGGATGCGCGACTGGAGGTCGATCAGAGCACCTTCGGCGTCCCAGAGCTGGTTCATGGTGTCTCCCAGGCGCATTCGCACAACGGCTCCGCGGACCTGTGCTTGCAGCTCGACAATGGACTCCTCGTTCTCGGCCAACTCGCGGTCGATTCTCTCCTCCTCGGTCTCTTCTGGCTCGGGAGTGGCGGGTTCGACACCGAAGTCAGCTCCCATATTACCGAAACTGGGCATGTTAATCCCGAGCTTATCGAGGCCTTTCTGCATTGCCTCGAGCTCGTGATGCTCGAATTGAAGTTGACCGACAAGGTTGCCGATGCGGAAGTCGACGATGCCTTTTCTGAAAAGGAGCCAACTCAAAGCATGAATGCAGTAAATGACCTTGGGAATGTTCTTCTTCTCGTACAAGTCAATGAGCTCAAACCTGAACAGGTCTGGGAGCTCAACCTCGTCGAGGTAACGGAAGAAAATAGCGATATTGTCAGAATGTCGAAACTGGAGCTTTTGATGTCTGAAAATGCGGAACCGCCGGTCTGGGTTGAGAGCTTCAACAACCTCCGCCAGGGTAACGCCATCTCGGAGGGCCTCTTCGAGTTCGACAATGGGAGGGAGCGATTTGTGAATGACATCTTCAATCCACTCCCTAGCTTCACCGATGTGACAAAGATATTCGTAGGCCTGCAGGAATTGACGTTGCTTGTCCATCCAGTTTCGTCCCTCCCAGCCATAGCCACCGGTTCGTTGGCCAACGCGATTGCTGTTTGGCCTATCGGTTCTCTGCAGCCTGCGACGGCCGCGCAATCCCACAACCTCCTGTGCTGGAGAGGCAATGGCGAACTCTTCGGCGGACTCGGACTGCGCGAGTTTTGACAGGGTACGAAGCTGGCTTGTAGATGAGCGACCGAGCTTTTCCAGGTCTGGACGGGCGAGAGCTGTCGTAAGCACCGACGGCGGTGGTTCGTGGGCATGTGGGAGGGCGGCGCTCCCGTTGCTGACTGCGTCAGAACGGCTCAGCATCATCGAGTTTGGTCGTATGGTCAATGTTCGGGATAATGGGGTCGGAGATGTGCTGCCGTCGTATTGAGCGTGCGACAGTTTCCCGATGTCCACGCTTTGAGTGCGGTCGTGGCGATAGGTGGGACGAGGGGGCGAGGGCGTCGAAGCCGCGGAGGGTGCAGACACAGGAGTGGGTGAAGCAGGAGCTTGTTGAAGTGGCCGGAGAGATTGCCGGGCCATTGAGTAGATGTTGTCCTGTTCCCGCTTTTGGTCGAGGTTCTCTCCTCCAAATGATACGTGATGCAAGCGCGAGCCATCGCTCTTGCCTCGCTTGTGAGATGAGTAACCGCTGGCAACGGATGATAGTTGGGTGCTCGCTCGGCTGTTATCGGAGTATAGAGAGTATCCCGAAGACGCGATGGACGAAGCTGTCGAAGTCTGGCGATTGACGCCGCCAGGGTAGTCCAGAGTATGGGACTGTCTGAGAGGGTGCGGGCGGTACGACATGGTGGGCGGTGATTAGGATACCGGAGGAAGCCTGCGCTGAAGTATTTGGGAGCTCAGAAATCCGGATGACAACATTAGGGCGCCGTTCGTCGGACTCGGGGAGGCATGCGAGCAGCTGAATTATGTTCGACCTCGGGGTTTATCGAGTGTCCGGGTCGGGCGGACTATTCTCTGCGGATGTATGCTGCTCGAAAGGACCAAACACGACGAGTGAAGTCAGAATCTTGAAGCGGCCCGCGACGGCGCAGAGAAGCGCGAGGAGAAATAGGGAAGGATCGGGCCCTCGAGACCGGAGCGCGCACTGCGCAAACGAAGACAAGGCGTCGACGTCGACAGTCACGGCGGAGATGATGTCGAGGAGAAGGGTAATCGGTAGTCGGTATTCGTACTCGCGAAAAGACACGAACGAGGTCGTAACGATGAAGAAAAAAAAACCCACCAGCCACTGCAATTGACAGGCTTGATCGCAATCTCGTCAACGACCAGGTGTGGGTGGGATGTTGGGTCGTTTGAAGGTCGAGCGATGGAGGGGGAGGGGAGGGAGTCGGGACCTGATAAGGCAGTTTGTTTGTTTACTGCTACAACAGGAAAGCGAGCTGCGGCAACCAACCCCCTTGGAACAGGGGTGGGTGTACTACCTACGCAGTGCGTACCGCGTTGCAGTGGCAGCCCAGGAAAATCCGGTGGCTAGTGGCTCGTGTGGCCCCTGCGTCGCACCCGCCCGGCTTTTTAAAGTGGGGACTCGTCCAGCAATCTTCCGTTGCACGTCCCTCCGCCCCGCCGTCGCCCACTGTCAATTGGCCTGTCGTCCGGTATTTTATGGGCCTGGGCAGGCGCCTCTGCGGAGGGCTGGTCAATCCAGGTCCGCAACAGCTGCCCAACATTGCAAAGCACGATGGATCTGCTATCCGAAAGGCCATCAGGCGAACCCCTTGGAGAGATTCTAGGATGATGGCGAGAAGCGAGGCATTGTTGGCGTCTCCATAGACCCCAGTGACACGTCGACCGGCCTGGCCCGGTTGCTCGTCGTCCAAGAAACGTCAATGCCGGGGTCGCGGTGTTGTGAACTCGACTCCTGTTAGAAAAAGTCCAAGAAGGGCACATGCAATGGTTACACACAGGATTTGTGCTCCAAGTCGAGGCTTGTTGAGGTTGAACACATCTGTGCCAGGATTTTGAAACTTGTTTTCTGATGGGTTGTTTTCTTCCGTTTCTTTTCTCTCTTTGTTCCTTCTTTCGGCTGACCTAGTTTGACCAATTATAGCTCGCAAATGTTCCAGTATCAGGATCGGGGGATACACTAGTTTCTTTGGGTCACTAGTGTAGTAGTACGCCGTCTCCTTAGGTACCGCCTCGAGGAAGACACCTACTTCCATGGCGTACCCGAGCTAAGTTAATTGAGCACCAACCTAACACACAGACATCGTGGTGCTTGAGCTGCATGACAGGTGATGGGTTGAGGACTGGTGGTTGACTGATGACGGCGCAGCTGTTCAAGCCAGAGTTTTGCAAGAGCTTAATCGATATCGCTCATGCTCTACCAAGGCCGTTCGCCAGTTTCAACTAGACGGGAGAGGAACAAGAAAAAGCAACAACATCGGCACCATAGACCAAAAGTCGATATCCGTACTCGGTATCGGCACATACGGGCACACTCTGGCCTTCTTGTTGTGTTTGTAGTATATTCTTGCATCTGCAGTGACTTCTCGGATCAGTTGATGCAGGCATGTTTGCTGCTTCTCGTGTCGGGCTTAGCCCAGTCGCCGCACCGATTCCGAGCAAGGATTGTCCTGCATCTGTTGCTCTGGCCAACCAGATACTCCAACCTTTGCAGCACGAGTCTTTTCGTGCTTGTTTTCGTCTCAAACGGCCACTTTCTCACGGTTGCCACGGCGCATGAACGCCTGTACACAGCAAGGCCCGACTCAAGGTTTTATAATGGAGGCATCTGAAAAGCTTTGATTACTGACTGTCTTGCCTGTCTGAAATCTCTTAGATCTTGTGGTTTCTCTTGGTCTTGCGTCATAGGCCCCACGAACATGGTTGCTTACCTCATCCACCGTCTCAGACTTCCTACCAGGCGCCTACAGTATCTAGAAGGCTCGCCTCTCAGTCGAAGCAATTGAGCTGACATCGCCATAAAGTGACTGCTGCATGTAGCCTACAGGTGACGATGGAAACATCGACAACGCACGCGCAGCGCGTCCTGGCAAACACGCAGAGAGTCGGTCAAGCGAAAGTTCAGGCACCTCAATGGCCAAATTTGTCAGGCCACGGCTTGGCACAGTAAAGTCCCTGCAGGACTCGTTGCGCCGCACTGTGCCACCTCACCGCCTGCCCCTCCTGCCCCTCCATCCGCCGGTCGCGCAGTGCGCAGGGTCCCAATTCCATTAAAAAATTTCCTGCGGGGTGTCGTCTCGAAGTTTTTTTCTCCTTCTTTCTTACGGGAAGAAGAGACATAACCACCCTTAGTCTTCGAATTTGAGCCAAACTACTGTCCTCATTCGAAAGACTAGCAGTTCTTCAACTCCGTTTTCCTTTTCTACCAACCCCTTTTGTTTATTCCCCTTTTCTCTCTCTACGGAAGAAGCTGAGAAAATGCCTTCCACCAACGGCATCAACGGCGCCAAGGTGCTGGACTCCAAGTCCGCCCTCCAGGTCCTGAAGGAGTACGAGAGCCGTGATGGCCTCGACATCAACGACCTCATGGACACCAAGAAGCACGGCGGTCTGACCTACAATGACTTCCTGCTCCTGCCCGGCTACATTGGCTTCCCCGCCTCTGCCGTCGCTCTGGACTCGCCCGTCACCAAGAGGGTCACCCTCAAGACCCCCTTCGTCTCCTCGCCCATGGACACCGTCACTGAGCACGAGATGGCCATCCACATGGCTCTCCAGGGTGGTCTGGGTGTCATCCACCACAACTGCTCCCCCGAGGCCCAGGCCGACATGGTCCGCAAGGTCAAGCGTTACGAGAACGGCTTCATCCTGGACCCCGTCGTCATCAGCCGCGACACCACCGTCGGCGAGGCGAAGGCTCTTAAGGAGAAGTGGGGTTTCGGCGGTTTCCCCGTGACTGGTTAGTAAACCCTTCCCCCGCGACATATTCATCCATCCCACATGGTTTTCATGATTACACACAATTTCAATTATAACTTTCGTTCCACCAAAAGACGATCATGTCGTCATGCGGAGTAACTTTACTATGATCCCTACCATTCAAGACAATATTTGTTTGCAGCACCTCGTCAGACCTTCTGGCTAACCACTGTCTGCAGAGACCGGAAAGCTCGGCTCCAAGCTGCTGGGTATCGTCACGAACCGAGACATTCAGTTCGAGGATGACGCCAGCCAGTCCATCGCCAACGTCATGGTTACCGACCTGATCACGGCCCCGGCCGGCGTCGACCTGCCCGAGGCCAACAAGATCCTTGCCAAGTCCAAGAAGGGCAAGCTGCCCATCGTCGACAAGGACTTCAACCTCGTCTCCATGATCTCCCGCTCCGATCTCAACAAGAACCAGCACTTCCCCTTCGCCTCCAAGCTGCCCGACAGCAAGCAGCTCCTCTGCGCTGCTGCCATCGGCACCCGCCCCGAGGACAAGCTCCGTCTCAAGCTCCTCGTCGACGCCGGTCTTGACATCGTCATCCTCGACTCGTCCCAGGGCAACTCCATGTTCCAGGTCGAGATGGTCCAGTGGATCAAGAACGAGTTCCCCGGCCTCGACGTCATCGGCGGCAACGTCGTCACCCGCGAGCAGGCCGCCACCCTCATCGAGGCTGGCGTCGACGGTCTCCGCATCGGTATGGGCTCTGGCTCTGCCTGCATCACCCAGGAGGTCATGGCCGTCGGTCGTCCCCAGGCTGCCGCTGTCCACTCCGTCAGCAGCTTCGCCGCCCGCTTCGGCGTTCCCTGCATCGCCGACGGTGGTGTCCAGAACGTTGGCCACGTCGTCAAGGGTCTCGCCCTTGGTGCCTCCACCGTCATGATGGGTGGTCTCCTGGCCGGTACCACCGAGTCCCCCGGTACCTCCTTCGTCTCCCGCGAGGGCAAGCTCGTCAAGGCCTACCGTGGTATGGGCTCCATCGACGCCATGCAGGACAAGAAGGCCGGCGGCGGCGGCAAGGACAGCCAGAAGAGCAACGCCGGCACTGCCCGTTACTTCTCTGAGGGTGACAGCGTTCTCGTTGCCCAGGGTGTCACTGGCTCGGTTGCCCACCGAGGGTGAGTTCACCACCCCACTATTCGTTTGACGCCAATATGCTAACTCTCGAGCAGACCCATCAGCAGGTTCATCCCCTACCTGGCCGCCGGTCTCAAGCACTCCCTCCAGGACTGCGGTGTTCAGTCCCTCAAGGAGATGCGCGAGTCGGTCGACAACGGCACGCTCCGCTTCGAGCTCCGTACCGCCAGCGCCCAGATGGAGGGCAACGTGAACATGGAGTCGTACGAGAAGAAGCTCTTCGCCTGAAAAATTGGCGAACAGGTTTCTTTTTCTTTTCAGTTGAAATGATGTGACGGGTACCGAAAAGGGATGACGAAAAAAGGGAATTGGACTTGGGGGGAAAAAAAGAGGGTTGGTATCACGAAGAGGGAAACAACCCACACACACAGCCCCCCTTAAGGAGTATATATCCGCTTTCATAAGGGGAGGCAATTGTTTTGGAGAACAATCTGGGGCTTTTTGGTTCAGGGGCGGCAGTGCTTAGAACAAGTCCTCAACCGGAGTTTTTGGAGTCTTATTTAGGAGGGGTCCCAGACCATGATGATGCAGCGTTCCAAAATACCAAAATTCAAGGGGAACGAATGAAGAAATTTTTTGCGGGCGGCTTGATGCCCAGCACTCATGTCAATTTTTCTGCGCATGCCCGAATGTGATGGTGATGGAGATTCGGCGGGAGCTCTTCCGGGACGGTCACCACGATCCGCCAACGGGTGGGCCTTCGGCACGGCGAGACCGAGTTTTGCGTTTTTGCCGCCACCAAAGTTTCTACAATTGCTCACCCCATGATCGCACAGACATCAGCATGTGGAATTACTCTTTTTCGCACATTTCGACCCTTTCTAATCTTTTCAGTTTTCAGAGCATTCTTTGCATACAAGGGGTTATTTACAAGCAGACCTTTTACTTTTGTCCTTTTTTTTTTTACACAAGACCCTTTCTAACCAAGGGCAGATGTAACAAGGACAGATGTAATATTAAGCTGACAGATGTGCGCAGATACTCTACGTATACTAGTTGCTACCTGTAACTCAAAGCGGAGAACGCTGACCTTACGAAAAGGAATGGAAATGGAAGTAGAAAATCCCAGAAAAAAAACGTGCTTTTTATGACCAACCCATGATGGAGAGAAAACATAGCCCCTTTGATGCTAAGCGCCTGCAATGACGAACTCCCTTTGGAGTCCAAAAACAACAAGCCAAGACAAACTGATGCCGCGCAAGTAGGGGAAAAGGCAGGCTGGGGAAATTTCAGTGGATTGGATTCGGTCGATTAGGGAGGCAGGCCGTGTTTCTCATGCTTCGCGTAAACGTTTGCCGACGAAAACCAGAAGAAAAAAGCAAAGACAAGTGCTCATCATGTACGGTCCCAATATGAACACGTTTGGTTTCGACTCGGAAGCTGGATGTCATCAGGAACGAGCGGGAGTAATCGCCTCGTAGGCAGGCGGCGGGTTCCTCTCGCCGCCGAGCAGAGGCGCTGTCTCGTTCCTGTCGCTGCTGCTGCCGCCGCTGCTGCTGCTGCCCCGTTCGCTGGCGCTGTCTTCCTCCTCGGTGCTTTCCTCGTCGTCACTGGTCTCGGGCGTCTGGGTGAGAGCATCGCTGTCGACTAGCATGTAGATGGGGATCGCGCCTATGACAGCAGTGAGGGCGAGGAACCACCAGGAGGTGATGACATAGCCCTTGTTCACGCCCCAGCTGAAGGCGGTGCCGGCGGCGGCGGGCCCAAAAGCGCGACCGAAGCCGCTGAACATCGTCGCGAAGCCGTTGAGGGTGCCGAGGATGCGGAGCGACGAGGCGGAGTTGGTGAGAAGGATGGTCATGCATGGGAACCCGATGATGACGGCGAAAGCCTTGGTGAACATCACGACCATGAGGGCGGCGTAGCGGCCGGTGTTGGACTCGAAGAGCACAGTGTAGGGCGTGAGGATGTAGACGACGGGGAAAGTGAGGGCTGGTCAAAGGTTTAGTCATCGATCGTGCGGTTCTCGGATTGTGGGAAAGGATCTGTGGAAAAGGGGCAGTTGAGACTTACCACACGCGCGGAAGCAGCGTAGAACGCCAAAATAGTTGCACAGGGGAGGGAAAACGAAGAACTGAATCAAGCCGCAAGTGATGCCGTAGATGGTGAAGATGGTGCCGATGCGGTCTGACCCCAAGCCGAAACCTCCGGAAAACTGGAAAGGAAGGTGAGTGTTCTCGGGCGTATGCTTTTCCTCTGGGTAGTTGAGGAAGACAGGGAGCACCTGATCATACGCGACGGAATGGAGGGCGAGGAAGGTGTAGCAGATGAGGTTGATGGTCGTCTGCGACGTAAAGACCTCGCTCATGCTAGGGGCCTCCATGGGCTGCTTGTTGTCTTCGAGCGGCTGGGCGGGCGGGTTGAGCTTCGTCGGGACCAGCGGGGCCGTTGCCTCGCCGTCAACGAACGATCTACGCCGGGCACGGGTGTGTTGGCGGTAGTGGCCGCGGGAGCGGCGGAACGGGCGAGTGAGACGCTGGCCCATGAGCAGACCCCAATCGGGCTGGTGGCGCTTGCTCTCGAGGGTCTCCCTGAGGAACAGGGTGGCCGTCGCGACCGAGACGAGGAAGAAGACGGCGGCAAGAAGGTTCGGCAGGGCGAACGGGTAGGCGTTGAAGAACCAGCTGTCACCGAATATCGAGGGGAAGCGGTCGGCAGGCTTGGCGAAGAAGCCGCCGAAGGCAGGACCGAAGATGGAGCCGACGGACCACACGAGGGGCATGATCGAAAACGCCCGAGGCTGGAGTTCCTTTTCGGGAACCATTTCTGCAACCATTGTGCGGATAATACCAACTAAGCGCGGTCGTTAGTCGCTCATGTGTGTACATAGTAAAACTTCTGCTCTGTGTTTCTCTTACCGTTTCCATTGCCACTTCCTAGGATCGCTCGTACAGCGATGGCCATGGGCAAACTCGTGGACATGCCCCAGACGACGAAAAACACCATGGTCGAGAGCAGGCCGATGATGATGGTCGGTTTCCTGCCGAAGCGGTCGGATGCCCTGCCCCACGGCACGGCGGTGCAGCTCTGGGCGAGGGAGAAGACGGCGGAGGTGATGCCGGCCCATTTTGCGACGTCGTTTTGCTCAACGCCGAAACTGCGAATCATCTCTGGGAGGTAGGGAAAGACGGAGGTCAGGGCAAGGGGCTCGGCGAACCGCGCAACGGCTGTTTTCTCTGTTAGCATCAAAGTAACGAACGAGGTGGGAGATACCTGGAATCGAGTAGTTCCATGTTGTGTGAAAAGAAGTGATTCGGAAAGTAAAGGCCTGGAGAACAGGCTCGGTAGGCGTTGGTAGTAGATGTTATGCCAACCACCTTGGGCTTGGTAAACGCTCAACCTCCCACGGATCTCACATTGTGATCAGGCAGCTTGGAAGATCAGGATCATCCGGTTGCGTCGCATTTTTTCGAGGTATTAGGGGAAGAAGTATTGTGGCTAAGGACAGGGCGACAGCAAGTTGGCGACAACATGGCCAGTTTCCAACCGTCCCAGACCGTTTCTCCTTCTCAAGGTCTTTTGTTGTCTTTTCCCCCGAGGACTTCCAAATGGTCTCCGTTGTTTTCGCATTCGCTGCCGTCGTGGACCGAGATACGTTCCGCCTTCTTTCGGATCCTGGCTCGTCGGCACTTGCCCGGGCGCTGTCTTGGAGATCCCGCGGAAGTAGAGTCGTACTCGATGCGCGGCCGATTAAAAAGCAACAAATTGCAGTGACATAAGGCAGGTAGCTCCCTGGAAACATGGTGTGGGGTTCCGCCTTACCCAGAATGGCCAGCTGCTTCGCAGGCAACTTTGGCTTCGTCGGTTTGTTCATGTTGGAGAACCTCTGGGGGAAGCGGGAGCAAGTACTGGCAGTCGAGGAGCGGTGAGGAGGAAATTTGTGAGGTTCGCAAGGTTCGGAGGCTCGAATAAGTGACCGGGCCGGATGGGTGGGAGGATTCGACTGCCAGATGTACCTATCTGGGCTTCGCGCAAACACGGAGAATTCTGCAGGAAGATAAGAAGGTGTGGGAAAGTTGGGCAACGGGGGGGGAAGCAGCCAACTTTAAAAGGAAGAAGAAAAAATTGTTGCAGTTTGTAAGAGGGAGTCACAAGAGCACACACACACACACTCCCACACAAGAGATGGGAAAGTCGGTTCGTCCGTCAAGCGCAAAACAAAAAACCAACGGCAACAGCGATCCACCCACTCCACGGTCGCTGCAGGCTCGCGGCTGCACTGGCCCGGACAGGGAATAGCGTGGGTAAAACGTACATAATATTTCATGTATCCGCAGTCATCCCCCCTAGCTGCTTCGTGCAGGAACTTGTCAGTTTTGAAGGCGAAAAACACTGGAAGGAGGGCCTTGAAGGGTTGGTGGTGGGTAGCCGATCCCCGCCTTCTTTGCTGACGGAAGATTCGCAGCGCATTACTGGTCAGGAGACCCTGGACTTTGCGAGTCTGCGGAGGGGGCGGCAGTAGCGTACCTCCAGTGTAGGTATCCACGTTACGGCGGGGACGGCCTGGGAACGGCCTGGCCTTCCGGGGACATTTCTCGCCTTGCCTGCCTCCATTACCCTTTGGCCGAACTTGGCATCATTGGAAGTGACAACCAACAAACTAAGAGGAAGGACCTGCTTAGGTGAGTACATAGAATCATGTATGTAGTACATCTACGCACACAGTGCTGTGTGATGCGGCGACGTCTTAGCACAGCACAGCGCCTCCCGTGAACGGTGCGAGGCAGCCAACGTCGTTGCGATATGACGATGTTGAACGCGAGACGCGAGAGGACAGAGTTAGATTGTCAAGATGCATTGCTGCAAAGTTGGGATAGACACATGGGATGACCCGTGGGCTTCCACCGTGTCTCGGATTTGGATAAGCGCACATGCCAGTGTACTTACTACGTAGGTAGTAAAGTCAGTAGGTAGGTAGGGGACGCCGGTTCGGCTTGCGCGGTGTCCTTTATCGGCTCGAAGATGACTCCTCGAGCGGCCCGCGGGCAACGCGCATCATGGCGTCCTCGTAGCTCCTCCCTTGTGGTGCATGTCGCTGAGCCGGTAAGACAACCAGTGACCTGTTATGGTGACTTGGAAGAGAGGATTAGATCCTGAAGTCCGTTGTCGGCAGAAGCTTCTCTGTCGGTGAGGGTGCAGGTCGATCGTGCAAACATCTGTTCCGCAGAGGGGCAGGGGTCCAGGCTGTGAGAAGTTAGAACCAGTTTACGTTGCAACCAAGCAAGCCTAAAAAAAAAAAAGACAAGCACCGAGGGAATCTGGATGAAAAAACTTTCGCTGCTCGCTCCCACTTGCGGCGCACTGAATTGCCCCCCGGCCATCTCCAACTTGCCATGACGTCCAGGGCGAAAAGGTGGGGGTGGCTCCCCTAGCGTTGCCGGCGGCGATTGACCGAGACGCCGAAGCCGGGTCCGAACCTCGGGGTGGCTTGGAGGAGGAGGAGGAGGAGGAGCACCACACTACACCAACAAGCTGAATAATCAACACCGGCCCGCCTCACACACGTGCTGTGTGTTCCATCACAGTTGGCAGGCAAGCAGGGTACACCCTTTTGGACTGACTGCCAGCGCAGCGCCAGCATTGAACTCGAACATGCAAATCCCCAGACGTGCTCATGCTCAGCCTACAAGCAAGAGAGACGGCCACATTCACCGCCAGTCGCAGCCAGAGGACACATCTGATACACTCCCGATCCAGAAACTCCATACCCGGGAGGAAGTTTGGTGGTTGCGAGGCCGCGCGCACCCTGAAAAAACTGATTGGACAGAATCCACCCAATCAATTGCGTGATCACCGATGTTAGCCGATGCACACAGTCACACGAGGACCGATGGTGTCTCGTCTCTCTTGACTCGGGCTGAGGGGAAACGGGCGGCAAAGGCGCCCCTAACAAAGGCCTAGGGCGGGATGAGCGAATGAATGATGCAACAACTCGACTATGGCGATGCCGATGAAATCAAGCGCGGTCGACCGTGTGAGGAGGTTGAGTCCGATGTCCCATCCGGTCGGACGCAGTGAGAATGTCGAAGCGCCGTCACGGGATGGCATTTTGAGGCCGTCTACGGAGTAATAGTGAGATAAGCACAGAGGGAATTACCTGACGTAAGACCACCGGGCACTTCCGTGCTGTATGGAATCCCCTATCTCCAGTCGCCGGGCGTCCCTCTGACGGGATGGAACCCTTCGAACGTCCCGTGTCGGCACCGGAGCGCCGATGTCCCACAAGAAGAGCCCCACCATTCGCCTGTGACCCCAAAAGAGGAAGGAGGTCCTGTGTGGCCAGTGCCGTGCCAGTGTCACAAGGGAGCTCGCCACCTGGCAAGCAGCCGATCGGCAAAACCGTTGCCGTCTGACGCTGATAATGATAACATCGACGAAGCACGCAATGCTCGCAGCAATCTCAACTCTGTTTCAACTTCACCTCCGGCGGAACGGCGTACAGATAGCTGTTGAAACTCGCTGGTGACGATTTTCTGGTGCTTCAAGATGGCACAAGAGTAAGTTGAACGCCCCGAGCCCTTCCCGTCTTCAAGCTCGACCGTTGGGGAGCTCTTCCCGGAGCTCTGGTGCCTGCGCTAGTGTGGCTGGGGCGGCGCCTACCGCTTAAGATGATGCAACCACCATCGTCAGCCACGCGTACCTCATAGTGTTTTTCTCTCATCATCTATTTACCCTCAGTCCTGTGAGCGCATGATATTTACGACACGGGTTCGGCTGACACGAGCCACAGGAAACGCTCCCTCGACAAAATGGCGAGCTTTAACGAGCGGACGCCGCTGATCACCAACGTCTACGTTGGTGCCCCGCGACCCCGCTACTCCAACCACGTCCTGCGGCGGTTCTGCACTATCGCTCTCTCATCCATCCTCATTTTCTGGTCCTCGTTCTTTATAATCGCACTCTTTGTTGACGAACCGCCCCGTCACCATCGCCACCATCACCACGGCTGGTCCTGGACTAACAGCGCCAACCGCGCCCCCATCACCCACGAGGAGGTCCAGAAGATCCTCTTCGAGGTGCCCTCGTCTGAGAAGGCCGAGGAGTGGAGCAGATACTACACTGCCGGCCCTCACCTTGCTGGTCAGAACCTCTCTCAGGTAAGTTTCATGGCCTTGGTGCCCCGCGACGTACATGCTCACCAGTGCTAGGCTGTGTGGACAAAAGAGAAGTGGGAGTCTTGGGGCATCCAGTCCAGCATCGTTGCCTACGATGTCTACCTCAACTACCCCGTCGACCACAGCCTGTCTCTGCTTTCCAAGGACAAGGAGGATGAGGAGTCCACCTGGAAGGTCGATTTCAAGGCAGCCCTTGTAGAGGACGTCCTCGAGGAGGACCCCTCCTCCGGCCTGGAGGACCGCGTGCCGACCTTCCACGGCTACTCGGCCAGCGGCAACGTCACTGGGTCTTTCGTCTTCGTGAACTATGGCACGTACCAGGACTACGAGGATCTGCTCAAGGCCAACGTCAGTCTCGAGGGCAAGATCGCCATCGCCAAGTATGGCGGCATCTTCCGCGGTCTCAAGGTGAAGCGCGCCCAGGAGTTGGGTATGATCGGTGCTCTGCTGTACAGCGATCCCGGCGACGACGGCAAGGTCACCGAAGAGAACGGCTACGAGGCCTACCCCAACGGCCCCGCCAGACACCCGAGCGCCGTCCAGCGCGGAAGCGCCCAGTTCCTGAGCCAGCGCCCGGGCGACCCCTCGACCCCTGGTTACCCCTCGAAGCCTGGTGCGCCCCGTGCCCCTGTCGACGACGCGACCCCGTCCATCCCGTCCATCCCCATCTCCTATGCCGATGCCCTCCCTATTCTGAAGGCGCTCAACGGCCACGGCCCTTCTGTCAAGGATTTCAACAAATACTGGAACCGCAACCTCGGACTGAGCTACAAGGGTGTCGAGTACAACATCGGTCCCAGCCCTGACAACGTGGTTCTGAACCTGTACAACGAGCAGAACTACACCACCACCCCCCTCTGGAACGTCATTGGCATTGTGAACGGTACTATTCCCAACGAGGTTGTCGTCGTCGGCAACCACCGCGATGCCTGGATTGCTGGTAAGATACAAACCCTTTCTAGTCTCGAAAAGCCTAATTACTCACGTCAATAGGTGGCGCCGGTGACCCCAACAGCGGCTCTGCCGTTCTCAACGAGGTCATTCGTGGTGTTGGCGTGGCTGTTGCCAGCGGATGGAAGCCCACTCGCACCATCGTCTTCGCCAGCTGGGACGGCGAGGAGTACTCGCTGATCGGCAGCACCGAGTGGGTGGAGGAGTACCTCCCCTGGCTCTCCGAGGCGACTGTCGCCTACGTCAACGTCGATGTCGGCGTCCGCGGTCCTCACTTCAGCTCGTCTGCCGCGCCCCTGCTCCACCGAGTGCTCCGCGACGTCACCCATCTCGTCCCCTCCCCCAACCAGACCGTTCCCGGCCAGACCGTCGGCGACGTGTGGAACGGCCACATCAGCACCATGGGCTCCGGCTCCGATTTCACTGCCTTCCAGGACTTCGCCGGCATCCCCTCGATCGACATGGGTTTCGGCGGAGAGAACGACGAGGTCGTCTACCAGTACCACTCCAACTACGATTCCTTCCACTGGATGGCCACCTTCGGCGACCCGGGCTTCGTCTACCACCGCACCATGGCCCAGATCCTCGGCCTCGTCGTCGCCGAGCTCTCCAACTCCTTCGTCATCCGCTTCAACGCCACCGACTACGCCGACGCCCTCGACGACTACCTGACCAAGGTCGAGACCAAGCTGGCCGCGGCCGAGCCCGAGTCGGACGAGGAGATCTTCCGCGCCCGCGCCAGCGTCGTCGCCGCCGACGCCGACGCCAAGGGCTCGCAGTCGCAGTTCCGCGGGTCCCTGCAGGTCCTGCGCACCTCCATCGCCGCCCTGCGCGAGAAGACGCAGAAGCTCGATGCCACGGCCGCCTGGGTCGACCACGAGCTCCATTCCGACATCCCCTGGTGGAACCTGCTGCGCAAGATCAGGGTCGGCCTGGCCTTCGTCTACGTCAACCGCAGCTACAAGGGCATCGAGCGTCACTTCCTGTACCCCGGCGGCCTGGACGGCCGCGAGTGGTTCAAGCACGTCGTGTTTGCTCCCGGTCTGTGGACCGGATACTCCGGAGGTAAGTCGTCTCCCCACAACCCCAGACAAGAAGACAGAAAACTGACATGCCCAAGCCGTGTACCCCGGTCTGCAGGAGAGCATCGACGCCAAGGACTACATCAACGCCGTCAAGTGGTCCGGCATCATCAACGAG
The DNA here is from genome assembly GCA_030770045.1 of Colletotrichum brevisporum. Taxonomy (NCBI): domain Eukaryota; kingdom Fungi; phylum Ascomycota; class Sordariomycetes; order Glomerellales; family Glomerellaceae; genus Colletotrichum; species Colletotrichum brevisporum. The sequence goes on from JAUGSI010000002.1 coordinate 2,744,242, forward strand.
TGCGTTGCTTCCGCGACCAAGAGCATCTAACCATCTAGGTGAACCATCATAGTGTTTATCGCGCCCGCGCTGGTTGCTGCGGAACGCTTGAAGTTGAATTGTTGCATGTAGGATCGAATATGTTGTCGAGTTCCATAGCACAGCGATGTTCCACGGCATAGCGAAGGTTCACAGCAAAGCTTGATTTAGGAAAGCTTGTCCTCGCGAGTACAGCCACAATTCAGACTAAGCGTTGTTATTGTTGCGAAATGGCTTTACATTGGTCATTTTTTAACCCTTTCGCTCCTAACCCACTCCCGACAGCCGCGCTGGCTGACCGTCCGTTCGTCTTTCAGTGCTTGTGCCGCCCTTGCCGTACAGAAATCAACAATCGCCAGACCACCTTAATTATTTCAACCCAGTGGCGGTAGAAGATGAAGCCCCAACGCCGTGCTATGCAGTAATTGAACAAAGGAAAGTCTGGGCCACGACATGTCACCACTTAGACGCCCGCATACGTCTCGCCGATGACACCACTCCCGCAGGCGGCGGGCTCCTCCTCGCAGAGCATCCTGCTCCACAGCCTCAGCTCGTCGAGGCTCACGTTGCGCTTCTCGAGCTCCCACTTGACGCCGCCGGGCAGGAGGACCGCCTGGCCCCCGCTCGCGCCGCTCGCGGCCGTCAGCGGCACGGGCGCCTTCTCGCCCTCGCCCCTGTTCTTGGACAGGATGCCGAAGCGCAGGCCGACCTCGGTGACGGTGACGAGGATGCTGATGACGATGAGGACGATGACGATCCAGGTGATGTAGCTCATCTTGGCGTCGGCGACGGAGTCGGCGAGGATCTCGGCGAGGTCGAGGAACACGCGGCACCGCTCGTTGAGGACCTTGATGCGCGGGTCGATCTCGAGGTACTCGCGGATGGCGACGTACAGCGGGTGCAGCGTCGGCTCCGAGTCCCAGAAGAAGTTGGGCACGTCGAGGATATTTGATGCTGGGGTGGTTAGGGCACCGGTCACAGACGTTCGCCGATTGAGCATGGGGCGAGAGAAACTTACAGAGGTTGATGTCGACTCGGCTCTTGAACAGCCTGCCGAGAATCTTGACAATCTCCGTCCTCGTCATGTTGAGCTCGCCCGTGAGGGCCAGACGCTTGGGCACGTGCTGGGCGTCGAGCATCGTCTGGCTCATGCGCTCCTCGAACAGGCAAAGCTTTGTGCTCTGCGCGATGGCGTGGCTGATGGTCAGCTTGACCATGTGGTCGCCCCGCGGCAGCAGCGTGATCATGTCGTTGAAGATGCGCGGGCGCTTTACATCGGCGCTGTACTCGAAATGGAACTCTTCCGTCTCAAAGTCTTCTTCGTCCAGGGGCCTGGTGATTAGCGACAGCCCGTTTTCATTCTGCGCGAAGGTCAAGTCGGCCAGGATGTCCTTTTCCTGGTTCTCCGTGAAGTTCCAAAAAACAACGACGCCGTAGGAAAAGAGGAACATCTCCGCAAAGTTCTTCGCGTCGGGCGCAAGGCGCGCCAAGGGGGACGAGCTCGGGTCGTCCGGGCTCTGCTCGCGATGTCGCAGCGAAGAGTCATCGTAGACGCCGTTGCCGTTGACGGGACTCCCGGTGTAGGCAAACTCGTCAAAATACCCTTCGTGGTGGTCTCGCTGCTCGCTGCGCTCGATCTCTAGGTCCAGCACCGTCTTGCCACCGCCGGGTGTCTTGACAATGGGCCGACTGCGCACACGATACCCTTCATTGCCGTTGAGCAGCGGCAGCGAGTAGATGACATACAAGCAGTCGTCGTAGAGTTTTGTCTTGGCATCGTGCTTCTTCCGCAGGAACTCGGCCGTCGACTGCATCTTGTACGACTGCGCTGTACAGTACGCCGTCAACCTGGCAAGCTTCTCCTTGCGCTGTACTTTGGGAAGTCGCTCGGCATAACTCTTGCCACGGATGCCACCCCTCTTACGAAGCACATCGAGCTCTTCATCGCGGAGTGGTCCGCCTTCCTCCTCCTCCATCTGGCGTGCCATCTTGCTCGCCTCCTCGTCCAGATCCTCATCCGACCCGGGCTTCTCATCCGTCTCAGGCAGGAGGACCAGCTTCTCGCTGATTTTTGTCGTTCGCGAGGGCATGTTGTGTTGGCCTGTTCGCGACTGGAGATTTGGGAGACCACCAGGCCCTGCACTGGCGCGTCGGGAGGCTGCGGAGGAGGATCCCGTGGCTCCTGGACGTTGCGTCGTAGGCGGCACACGGGGCTGGCCCGAGGGGATATCGGACGCGTACTGAAGGACGTTGTCGACGGAGATGAATCGCATCGCCGGGCGGCCCTGGGCGGCGCCGATGCCGGTGTTTTGTCGCTGAAGTGCTCCTCTCTGGGGCGGTCGTTCTCGCGAATCGGTTACCTATAGCACAGCATGCGTTAGCGGGCGAATGGGCCGATATTTAATTGAGAACGGGGTGGTTTGACAGACCAGCACCGACGGCCCGCGCTTCGCGGACGCCATTGTTGCGGTTGGGTATGGGTTTTCCTGGGGTCGTAGAGATGTACTGTCTCTATTTCGAGACAGGGATAATGGGCATCACGCAGCGCTCGTTGTTGAGGTGTTTGCTGATCATGCGATTGCCAAGTTTCATTGGGGAGTGGTTGTCCGATCGATGTCCTGCAAATGGCCATGACGGAAGCAGAAGCAGAGAGGATGGAAAGTTCAAAGCGGCCGCACCGCCACGGTTCCACGTGTGGCTGAAGCTAGTACGTCATCCTGGGTCCTATGCCCGGACATTGGGATTTCGGGCTCACTCACTCATGACAACAAGGTGTTTATTGATTTATCGTACGGGGATAAACACACAAATTGAAAGTAATTACACAAATTTACTCGTTTTCGGAATAATAGTCATCAATTTCATAAAAATACTCAAATGCATGCCTTCTTGGACAGTGATTCCCTGCTTCTCAAACGGGACGACCCTCAGGAGACAAGTTCTGAGAATTGCAGCAAAGCATGAAGGATTCCATTAAGTAGCGACCAAGGTTTAAGTGTATTTTTCGGCGAATTAAACAAAGCGGGAAAAAAAGTAGAACATGACGAGGTGCCGAACCCCAATGTCGGCTCAAAAGAATAGTAAGCGCGTCAATTCATTGCATTTCTCATGATGAAACCCCCAAACGCCCCGCCATCTTGGTATCTTTGCTCAAACCTGCGAGGAGAGAGATTCTCGTTCTGCACTCCATAGGTGACCGTGGGAGGTGTGTCTCCCTGTAATCCATTCGCCCAATCCAGCTGCGGCAAAGCGCCGCCGCCCCCGCCGCGATGCTATTTCGTAGGGTTGCGCTTTTCGACTTTTCAACAGCCAGTCTCATCTGTACTGAGGCGGCGCGTGACCCCATCCCTGAGGAGGCTGGCCGTGAACCGGCGGAGGGTGCTGGAACCCCGGCCCACCGCCACCCTTCATGGCGGTAACGTCGGGGCGATTCTCGAGCGGCTGGGCAAAGTTGCAGATGTGGCAGACGACGTCGGTGTAGCCCTTGAACGACAAGGGAATGACGGGCTGCGAGGTGTGGATGTCAGCAATCGGGCACGCGCTCCTCTCACTCGGATCAATGAAGTCGCAATGAGGCGGGCCAAACTCACGATCCAGCAGAAAGTAAACCACGGGTGGCTCTTGATGACGTGGCCGGCCATGTTGCCGCAGTTGTAGCACTGGCAGACCATGCCCTCATAGCCCTCGACGGACTTGCGGAAGGTGTGCTCGCCGCAGACGAAGAAGAAGAACATGGCGGCGGTCGGGATCGGGGGGGTAGTAGGTAGCCTGATTGTCTGGGCGAGCGCGGCGCACAGGTGCAGGTCGTCTGTAGGTAGCGTCTTCGGGCCTACCGTTCTCTCCGCGATGTTGATGGGACGGGCGTCTGGTGTCCAAAAAGAACGCGCAAGATACTAGCAGGAGCGCGTCGGTAGTTGTAGCAAGAAAGGGACCTGTCGGATCGCGGACTTGTCGGATCGCGGGAGGAGCGTCAAGTCGGTGTTCGGGGGTGACCACCTTAAAGAGGGCCACCTCGAGGTACGGATACGGGGAATTTTAATTGTCTGATAGGCAGAAAGACGGGGGTGGGCTTTTAGAGGGTGGCCCAAGCTTTTTCCCTGCCAGTCGACAGAAGAAAATACGAATGGCAGAAGAAGAAAAGAAACCGAACCTACCTAGGGTCAACAGGAGGGATGAACAAGAGACTCTGATTGAGCAGAGCCGGCAGGGCTGGTTGGGGTGTCACCACCGTGTGTACGGAGAACTACACCACGGTCTTGCGTGTACTCGCGAGGCGGTGCATCCTTGGCGGTCCATTGAAAATCTCAGCGACCTTTTTCCCTCTCTCGTTTGACTCACCAGCGCGGCATGTCTTTCGGAGAGGCTGGAGAAGGCTAGGTATTCGAGCTTCCAGCATTTACCGGTGTGTAGCAGAGATGAGGATGACCGGTCCATGTGACCAAAAGGTACCTTTCCGTGTCTGATACCCCTTGGCGATGGAGCGTGCCATGAGATGCAGCCATGCTGCCCCAATAACCTCTCCCGTCTTCAATGCAGTATTAATGCAGTGAAATTTAGGGGGGGATACGGGGCATTAGACTTAAGACTCATGCCCTCTTTCGCTCTGCCACTCCGCCTGACCGGCTGAAAACCCGGGGTCATCCGTGGACGTCAACCCAAACCGCCAAGATCCAGACAATAACTGCTGTGGCCACAGGAGGCTGCGCCATGAAGCCTGCGTCGTCTCCTCGCCTCTGACTTGCAAGTACGCATACGACGCAACCCGGGGCTCCGGCAGCGAGGAAGCTTCGTGTGAGGCAGCCTACGATGCGCCTCCTCGCCACGAGGTGACAATGACATCAGTCATCATCGATCCGTCGCTTCGGCCTCCGATGGTCCCCCCGCCGCTACCACGCCCCGCCGAACATTCAACTGACAGCCCGCCGGGCTGGTACTATCGGTACTAAAAAACAGGTACCTAGGTACCTAGCGTTTAGCGCCATGCAGCCCCGAACTCTGCGCTCCACTGCGTCATTCCCATTCACCGATCCGCGGAAGCACCCTAGGCCGATCTCCGACCGCTCAAAAAATTTCGCCCGCGTCGCGACAAGAACAGCTCGACTCGTCAACACGATAGCGCGAACAGCACAGCTCCGGGGAACTTGCAACTCTGTACCAGCGCTCGTCAGACTTCTCGCGGATCGCATTTCCTGGCCTAGCAAAACCCTGAATTCAATCGGTCCGCAGGGGTGCAAAACTCCAGCATCACCACTGACTCCCTCCTGAGCGACACACCCCGCGATAGCTTCGCCCAAGATGCTCTACGACCTCAACATCCCGTGGACGCCCTCCACGTCCCCCGCCGAGCTCCAGAGCATCATCTCCTTCGCCTCGTCGCTGGGCTACTCCGTCCTCGCCCTCAACCACACGATAACGCCCCCCTTCCCCTCGCAGATAATCAACCCCCTCCCCAAGATCCCGTCGCCGCCCGCAAATCAGCAATCATCAGCAGCGGCGAAAGGCCACCCCACGATCCTCCACCGCGCGACGGTCCTCCTCTCCGACCCCGCCCAGAACTTCCGCCTCCCCGCCGTGGCCGCCGCCTACGACGTCCTCGCCGTCCGCCCGACCACCGAGCGCGCCTTCCAGGCCGCCTGCCTCTCCATGTCCGAGCCCTCGCTCATCTCCCTCGACCTCGCCCAGCACTTCGGCTTCCACTTCCGCCCCAAGACCCTCATGGCCGCCGTCGCCCGCGGCGTGCGCATCGAGGTGTGCTACTCCCAGGCCCTCGCCGCCGGCGCCGACCCGCGCGCCCGCGCGTGCTTCATCTCCAACCTGGGCGCCATCGTCCGCTCGACCAGGGGCCGCGGCATCGTCGTCAGCAGCGAGGCCACGGCCGCGCTCTCGCTGCGCGCGCCCGCCGACGTCGTGAACCTGCTGGCCGTGTGGGGGCTCGACCCCGGGCGCGGCGCCGAGGCGCTGGGCGTCAACCCGCGCGGCGTCGTCGTCAACGAGGGGGTCAAGAGGAGCGGGTTCCGCGGCGTGGTGAACGTGCTCGAGGTCGGCGGGCGCGAGGGCGACGACGCCAAGAAGAAGAAGCAGCAGCAGCAGCAGCAGCAGGGAGGGGGCAAGAAGGGGGCTGCTGCCGCCGCCGGCAAGAAGCAGGGCGATAGCGGGGGCAGCGGGCAGAAGCGCAAGACCCCCGACGAGTCCGGGGACGGCGCGCAGCCGGCGATCAGCAAGAGGCAGGCCAAGAAGCTGAGGATGGCGCAGAAGGAAAAGGAAAAGGGATCATCATAGAAAAAAAGGATTTTGGCGGGCTTTTTTTGTCGCCGGAAGAACAAGAAGAGACTCGACTGTGGGCTTGTTGGGCAGAAGACATTTCCATTTACGCTTATGATACCCCCTTTATAAAAAAGAGAAGAACCTTGAGATCATCATCACTAGACATGCACAACTTACACCGAAGATGGCACTGGTCAGGCTTGCACGCACCACGCCAGCATGGGCATCATGAGACTTGCTCATTGCTTCTGAAAATGCTATCATACTGTGATTGTGTGGGAGTGGATGTTGGGAATGATGTTATGATGGATGTTTTTGTTTTTGTTTTTCAATGTGGTGTTGTTGTGCTTTTTGGTGCCAGAATGAGAGAAATGAATTATGTACAGCTGGGTTTCAAGTCGCGGCCTCTCGCCCAACTACCTCCTCGGGGGAAGAAAAACGGGAAGAGGCCGCATTACCTATCGTCGCGCAGCTCGAACGGCGGGAGGGTGGGAAAGACCAAGAGAACGGGGGACAAAACCCATCCGTCCACTGATTTTCCTGCCTCTCCTTGTGTGCCTAAAAATGAGAAAATATGTACCAACGTCGCCGCCCCCCCTTTTTGAGGAGGGGGGCCATCTCAGACCACCAAGATTAGTACCACCTCCTGCCGTCCAAGAATCGAAGAAAAAGATTGTAGAGCAAGAATTGAAAAGAAAAGTGCAACCAAAATCAAAAAAATCGCCGGGAGAAATTCCAAAATGACACGTCTTCTAGGGTATTCGTATGCCGCTGCTTGTGATTTCGCGCATCGTCGTTTCGTTTCCCTCCATGTCGTCAGCGTTCCTCTTCCTCCCTTCCCCCTTTGTGGCCGCACGTAGCCCGGCTTCGAAAGAATGCGTTATGCTTGTAGCAATTCGAAACATTACGATTTCAATGTTGACAATAACGTTCGCGAGGCCGTCGAGTCGAGTCCAAGGGCGTTCGTCCAAAAAAAAGGGGGGGGCGAGGGTGGTGAAGACCGTCGTGATCATGCCTCCGCCTCGACCTCGGCGTCCACGGCCCTCGGCGCCGGCGTCTCGCGGGCCTGGAGCGCGTTCTGCTGCTGCAGGTTCCCGAGGACGAGCTTGCTGCTGAGCTGGAGGCCGCCGATGACGGCGTTGGGCGCGGCGGCCGGGTTCGCGACGGCCGGCGCCGTGATGGCCGCGGGCGCGGGGATGGCTGGGTTCGCGCCGCCGCCGGCGCCGTTGAGGCCGCCCAGGTTGAGCGACGTCGTGGGGTTGCTGCCCGCGGCCGGGTTCGCGTTCGCGGGCGGCGCCGGGCTGCCGACGAACGGCAGGGGCGCCGGCTTGGCCGATGCCGCGGGAGGAGCGGCCACCGGGACAGGCGGTTCTGAGGGATGCGTGTCAGTAGCGGGAACTTTGTGAGCCGCTCCGGGGGGTTGTGGTAACTCACCGGCTGCAACCGGGGGAGGAGTCGGCGGCGTCGTCGCTGCCGCGGGAGGCGCGGCCGGGGCCGGGCACGCTGGCGGTGGCGGGCATGCTTGCGGCGGAGGTGGTGCCGGGCAAGCTGGCGGGGGAGGAGGCGGCGGCGGCGGAGCGCAGCTCTGTGTTACGACGACCGTCACGGGAGGACTGCGAGTCTGGTGTGAGTAAAACCCATCCCTCACCACTTCATGAGCCAGAAAATCGGGGGTCTCCGACGTACAGGGCAGCTTGCGTGACGAACACGGTCAGCGGGGCCGGTATCGAGGCGTTCTGATGGACCGTCTTGGTGACCGTCACGGGCGGCGGCGGGGGCGCGGCCGGCGGGCAGTTCTGGTTGGCCATGTTGCCGCTGTTCCCCTTGTTGCCGTTGAGGGCGTCCAGGATGCCTGCGATGATGCCGTTCTGGTTCGACGACAGGCCGGGGATGTTCTCGCCGGCCGCCACCGTCTTCACCTCGACCGTCGCGCCATTGGGCTCGATGTTGATGTTGGCCTGTCTCTTCTCAATGTCCTCCCTCTTGTCGACTGCTGCGCCCTGTCGAGATGTAAGTCCCTGTCCGTCATTTCCATCACCACCACCAGGACTGCCGATCCTGATTCTGGTCCTACTGTCGTCGGAATTCCGCAGGTCGAGCGAACGCACCTGAGCGAATGTTGATAGAGCTGCCACGGCGAAGAGTAAGCTCTGCCTCATCGTGGGCTCGGAGAGGGCGAGGAAGGCTGGTGACCGTGAGACGTCGCCAGCGTTTCTCGATGTGTCGTTTTTCGTTCGTTTGTAAACGTTTCTACTGGACTTGGACCCTTGCGATTTCGGGTCCGCCGACGATGTTCTTGCGTTCGGTTCTAAAGAGTGGACTCAACAGACCAGCCGTCGGTGAAGTTCGATGGGATCAACCCTTGGGTCAAAGGAGCGTATAGTTTATTCGTCTGTGGAGTGGTCCGTAAACCTTCAAGCTCGCTGTCGCGATTAGGATGGGTGAGGGGAGTAAGAAGAGTAGTAGAGTTACGGGCAGGCAGGTGGCCACCTGCAGAACATTGTCCCTAGAGTTTAGGCAAGATAGGACGGCCAAGACTCGAGTAATGAGTGAGAAGGGTTGTGTGGGGGCCCAAGAAAAGCACAAAGCAGACTGGAGAGAGGGCCGGAGAAGTGACCAAACGCGAGAGCAGGGGTGTTGGAAGTATAGTACTGCGGTAAGGGTGGGATGGGATGAGATGGGGTGAAGGATGTATCGTAGAAGCTGAGGATGGTGGGCAGAGCGGCTCGGTCAAAGAGCGAACGTCCGTATGCCGTGCTTCCCGTGTTCCCACCTTGGAGTTATTCCAAGAAACTGAGTTTTAGATCTAGGAAGAGCGAGAGCCAAATGGGCAGAAGCAGAAAAAAGAAGATATCGGACGGGACGAGTACACGAGGAAGGGAGGGAGAAGCGATTACCTGTACAATACGGATACACCACACAGTACACTTTGTGCGCTCATCACGAGAAGGGGGCAAAGGGGTGCCACTTTCTTCATCAAAATCAACCTCGCCCTCGGCCGGGAGAGCCCAGGGAAGCCCAGCCCCAGCCCACGGCACCCTCCAGGTTTGCTCTTAAGGCTTCGGCGAGCCGGCTGCCAAATTGTTGCCAAGCTGTGGACTGCGGTGAGAACGGCGCCAGAAAGGCGAGGATGGGGCTTCGACTGGTACGATCCGCGGCTTGTCGAAGGCGAGGCCCGTCTTGGAAAGACTCGACGACTTGCCATTTGGACGTTCCCACCGCAGGAATGCAGGAGCCACTCGCAGGGAGACATGGGGTGGCAAAGGTCCAGCCGCAAGAGATTCACAGGCACAGGACAGGGTAACAGGGGTTGTCTGCCAGGAACCGAACAGAGAGAAGAAGCCTACACTACTTGCCTGCGCAGTTCAGGGCAGCCAAGAGCATCCAGGGAGGCTTGCCGACTCGCTGGAAGGGATCCTGGGATGGTCGATCGGAGATGGTGGCCAGGACCAGCAAAGCGTCGTGGGGCACTCGGGAGGGATTCCATCGAGGCCATGGAACAACCTTGAGCTGATGATCCAGGGTATGAGACATGCCCCAGACGGCCCCCGTCTGAGACCGGGGGGCAACCACCCAGCTCGACCCAGTGCTCCGAAACTGCGAGAGCGCGAGGCCCGGAAGTGCACCCGTCTCTAGGTGCTCTCTCTTTCTGTATCGTGTGTAGCCCAAGAATAAGATCGGTCGAGCGGTTGGCGTACCTGCATCACGCAGATGCAGATGCAGGTACAGATGCACCGGGAAGTGCAACGGTCCTCTCCTCCGTCCGTGGAAAATTTGCCAATGTCTGTGTGACGTGATGGCATGTTTGACGAGGAAGTCATGCGATGCCGGCGGCTCTCTTTCGCGCCCACGGGTTTCCCGTTCTTCCATGCTGCCTGCCACATACCAGGTACGCATAGCACACACCACCGGAAAGGAATCGCGGCAGCCGTTGCAGCCGTGGGAGAAACAATGTTTGAGAAGCAGCGGAAGCTTTCCCCCCCCCTTTTTCCTTTTACACTTTCCCACGATCCTAGCTCACCACACTCGCTCGGTGTCATCGTTGCCCGCTGAAGCTCTGCGAACTATCCTTTTTTTTGACTCGAGGAACCTGCAGACTGCGCATCGTTTAAAAAAAGAACCGCTCCTGCAAAGCGACGGAAGCGGGAAAACAAAACTGTCATTTCGTTTCCCTAGAAAATTTTGATCGCGGGCGGCTATTGTTAGCGATGCAACTCGACTCGCGGGCGAGGGAGATCGACCCATGGGCTCTGCGGCAGCCTGCAGGTAGGACACTGGAGCTCCTGTCAGAGGATCTATAGGCCATAACACTATGGTAAGCCCACGCAACCACGGGCGCGTATACTTCCTCTGTGGGAACGAGGGGGTCACATCCACGTGAGGATCATTCGTGGCAGACCGATCGGATGGGGCATCCAGTGCAAGTGTGATCTTGGAGAGGCGGTCGGTCTCTGCGCTTGGCGCTCGTGTCGCGAGATCTTGTTGGTGACCTTTGGGTGACTCGGCCCTACGGCTGCGGCTGCAAATGCGTTACGCTGTGCTGTGCGGTGTGTATGTGCGCGCGCACGCGTTTTTGCGTGAGGAGTCTCGTCTCAACCTGCCTCTTGAAAAAGTCATCCCTTCCCGACAGCCAATGATCCCATCGTCGAGACAGGAGGTGTCGCCAACACGTTGCGATTGCGTATCCTCCCAAAGAGACCAACGGACATACGGCATTGAGACGGCTCCATCGTCCAAAGTCCGAAAACATCGCTTCGCTTCGTAGGGGACTGGCCTCGAGCGGCTGGAGACGGCCGAGGATGGGTCAAACAGCGTGTTTGATGCCATTGAGAACTGTCTGGGCCAGTCATGTCGCCGAGCGAGCCCAGGGAGCGGGAGGTCTTGGGTCGCTTAGGTGATGCGAGCCCGGGTGATATCGCGTCGGAGACCGTAATAGCATTGAGCCGTTGGCTGTTGGCTCCAATACCGTGGTCGAGGGTGCAAGAAACCGTTGTCACCTTGGGCGGCATTCCAGACCCGCGTCCGTGGACAATCCCATCGTCGCACCTCTCCGAAGCCCCGAGGTGCTGCGCCTGTCAAGCAAGACAGGAGATCCAAGACAGCGTGAGACCAGCCCCCTTTCTTTGCTTCAATAGGTCGTCGCGATTAAGTCCAAGGATAGGCATGTCATGATCGGGGGGAACGGGACGCCAGTCTCTTTCGTTTCACTCAATTCAGTGGAGACTGCAGCTGCCCGTCTAGGCGTTCGAATGTGGCGCAAATTTTCAGTGACCCCTCAACTGTGGCTGGTGCAGTGTGGCGCACCACCGCGGACCTCGGTGATCCTGAACCTCCGATCGATGGAGCGCTGCAAAGTACCTCGATCATACAAAACCAGTGCAATCGGTACACGGGCCTTACGAGCTGACCCAAAATCGGTGCTGGGCCTAAAGTCAATGACGACAGCGTCGACCCTTTCTGCGCTGTCGACCCTCACTGGATTGAGGCTATGCGACCAGCCATCGAATCGGTGATGCTCAACGCTTCCATCTCTTTTTTTTGAAGTCCGGAGTCTATGATGACCAGTGCCAGTAATCGTGTTCGTTGACCAGTTGTCCGTAATACTTAATTCGTAGTGGTTCACCACCACCATCACCTGAGTGTTTCAACGCGCCTACCAAGCGTCTCAGGTTCTGAATTGCGGCTCTCTCACTCACAACACAAACACCCACACACTCATGAGATCGGAAGACATCTCACAATGGCGACAGTACACGTCCTCGACGACTACTACCTGGCCATCACGGCCCTAATCACAGTAGCCTACCAACTGTTCTTCTTTTCGATAGCCTTTAGCTTCAAGTTTGACAAGCTCACGGGTACGGGACTCATCCCCGGTCTCATTCTCACACCATGTTGCTCCCATCCCGTGAATCCTAACTGACACACAATCAGACTTCGCCGGCGGCACAAACTTCGTCCTCCTCGCCATCATAACCCTCGCGTTCAGCGGCCACCACCATGCGCGCCAGGTCGTCGCCTCCATCTTCATCATGCTCTGGGCCGCCCGCCTCTCGGGCTTCCTCCTCTTCCGCATCGTCAAGACGGGCAAGGACGACCGCTTCGACGACAAGCGCGACAAGTTCTTCCCCTTCCTCGGCTTCTGGGTCTTCCAGATGGTCTGGGTCTGGACCGTCTCGCTGCCCGTGACGATCCTCAACTCCCCCAACGTCACGCGGTACCCGCAGCACGCCTTCGGCACGGGGCGGGACGTCGTCGGCGTCATCTTCTTTGTCGTCGGCTTCGTCATGGAGGCCGTGAGCGACGCGCAGAAGTACGCCTTCCGCAGGGACCACCCGGAGCGCGAGGCCATCTGCGACAAGGGCTTCTTCAAGGTCTCGCGGCACCCCAACTATTTTGGCGAGATTATCATCCAGTTCGGTAAGTCCGTTGTCGTTGTGTGTTCCTGTCTCTGGTTACGACGCTCTCGTGCCAAGTGATACGGCCCGCATCTCGAATGAGCTTGGCACCGCCTCAGCCTCAGACCTCGGGAAAATAAAATAACAGAACACAAAACCAAGAATAACTAACGCCGCGGAAAGGTATCTACATGATCGCCGTCTCCTCGGCGGCCGACGGCTACGTGGGCGGCCAAGCCTTCAAGGCCCTCTACGCCACCATCGTCGGCCCCTTCCTCCTCACGCTGCTCCTCATGTTCGTCTCAGGCCTGACCCTCCAGGAGCGGCCCGGCGCCAAGAAGAGGTACGAGAAGGGCCAGAACTGGGAGGGCTACCGGCGCTACCTCGAGCGCACCAGCATCCTCATCCCCTTCCCGCCGCAGCTGTACGCCCGCATGCCGACCATCCTGAAGAGGACCGTCTTCCTCGAGTTCCCCATGTACGTCTTCGACCCGGCTAAGCACTCGGACGCCGCGACGAGGGCAGAGGAGGGCAGCAGGCATCACGAAGAGTCCGTCTCAAAGCCGTCTGATAGGCCGAGCGGCGAGGAGAGGCTGGTTGGGCAAAGCTCTTGAGCGGGCGACAATGGCGACTCACGCGACGCTCGTAAGTGTTTACAGCTAATGTATCAATGAGACGGCACGATAGAATGGTGAAAGGCTTTCCAGCAGGACTTGGAGTTGGATTTAATAGACCAATTAATAATAACCCTCAACCGACGACAAAGGCTACGCCATCCTCTTCCCTCTGATGCTTCTGCAATCTATCCACTCACGCATGGGCACTGAGATTGCAGATAACCTTCGGCTTCACGGCCCCCGTGCAACCGCCGTTGCCCCGCAGATCGGTCGGCTGGTCCAGCGACTCCTGCGAGCCGTCGTACTCGGTGTGGTCCGCCTCCTCGGGGTGGGTCTCGGCGCCCTCCGGGATGGGCACCATGGCGTTCTTGGTCCAGATGTGCACCGCCGTCTTCCAGTCGAGGCCGTCGATGCAGCCGCCCTTGACCGACACGACGTTCTTCTCCTGTGACACTGTCAGCATGTACAGGCCGCAGGAACGTTGCTCTGACACGTACCGCCGTGCAGTGAATCAACCTCGTCCCGCAGTTCCGGCAAAAGTAGCTGTCATCCTCGCTCAGCAAGACCTCACGCTGACTGTCTCACCCTGATTCCGACTCACCAGTACAGAGTCTGCCCTGAAGCAGTTGGCCTCCTGTTATTGTTCCCCTGATCAGCGAACGCCGTCTTCCGTGATGTGTCGTGGCACCTCATCGACTGCACTTCTCTCACCTCATCCCCCATGCTTTACACTCCCCTTCTCACCTCGAACTCCTTTCATCTCACATCTCACTTACACCACCCCCACCGCCTCCCCCATGGGTTCACTCACGCGTAACAGCCCAGCAGGTCGACCGGGGGCAGCTGGAACTTGGGGAAGATGGCCGAGGTGCCGAAGGCGGAGCCCGTCTGCCTCTTACACTCGTCGCAGTGGCAGATGTACAGCCGCAGCGGCTTGGCCAGGGGCGTCTTGAACGACACGGAACCGCATTGGCATCGCGCGTCCATCTTTCTCTTGTTTGTGTGTCCGCGGGGATGATTGCGTGTGACGTCAGCCGGTCGTGGAGGGGTTTGGCGGGGTTATTATCTTTGAATGCGCAATCCGCAGAAGCAGATCGCGGTGTCAATGTTCCAACGAGTTTGGAGAGAAGTGCAGAAGGATCGATCCAGGTAGATTTGTAAGATGACTCTTCAGAATCTCACGTGAAATGAACCCGAGGGATCGGATATGCTTATGTTGTTTGTTGGGGAGGGAGTCAGCGGACAAAGAACCACCCCAAAGCGTCCCTGAAACGGAATTGCCGCCGGGTCGCGGGATCCTCCCGCCCCTTTTAAACCAATGACTGCGACCGGGAAACCAACCACTCTTCCTCCTCGATGGAAATGCAGAAATTCCACGCGTCTCCAAGCATGCACCACCGCGTAACCCCGGGGTATTTTTTTCTGCAGAGACCCTTGCGGAGTGAGTCACGGCCGAGGGGACGTGCGGGGCATTTTGGCCCGGACTTGCATGGTGAGACGGGAAGAGGGGGGGGATTTGCTCACGGAGGACTCCGCTTGGCTTTGGAGCGAGACTGGCGCGTGGTCACATGGACTGAGCCATAAGCACTACAGCGCATGGAGATTTTCGACGGGCGCAACGGCAGCTATAACAACAACGATTGAGCGCTCCGGGAGCAGGTAGTCGCATATGTAGATACTCTTGGCCAAGAGTACATGATCAAGTCTCCGAGTTCTTTTGTCCCCAAGAACACAATAGAAAGTCGGACACATGACCCCTTTGTCTCTCACCACTGCGGTTTCTCAAGGAACGCAACCTGACAACGTCTTCGGCTGGGGGTGTTACACAGGTGATTGAAGGACTTTTCGAATTTTTTTTCTCGGAGCCAGCAAGGAGCAACGGAACGTCCTAGCGAACGATAGTCGAGGGACGCTGATGCACTTATCACGATCCAGGAACCGTTGCGTCGCTGACTTCACTACTAACGAATACCCGCGTATCATTGTTTTGGTCGCAGTATGCTCGCCACGTAAGTCCTCTCAAGTCGTAATCCGTTTCCTCGTTGATTATCGTGTCTTTGTCTATTAGGGCTATGAGGCCGACCTGTCTAAAAGAGTACTGCGAGGAACTCGACTCCCGACATGGTGACAGTAGGTACTAGTGCCTTGCAGGTCGTCTGTCTCATGTCTGCCCCGAAATCTATGTGTCCTCCATGATGGCCGCAATTATCCACGGCCGGCCGCCAGTTATCCATCTCCGATTCATCTTGAGCATTCAAGATTGAGAGTCATTCCTGTCTTTATACCACAGGCTCAAACCAAACTCGTTTTCCCAAAAGCCAACTCTGTAAGTCAAGAAGAACGTTGGCGGTGGCCTGTTGTATACTTTCTTCGTGTCGAAAAGGCTGAGGCGTTGACACCACGCCCTTTTCCGTCCATTTCATAGCAAAGACCTGGTCCATCCAGGTATTGGTTCCCGCAAACCATCTGGTCGCATCATCCGGAAGGCAGGTTAGCAGGAGCTACCGCGGCTGCGCGTCATTGCCTTCTTCTGGCGAGGGCCAGCGAACTTCATCTTGTCGGCCATGACGTAGGGCTTGTACTTTTTGTCGAAGACACGACCGGGAACCCAGTCTTCGGCCTGGGTGGCATGAAGACGGCCCATGATGGCGTTGAGCTTGGTGTTGTTCTCGACGTCGAGGGAAGCAAGGACATCGTCCTCGTCCTCGTCAAGGTCCGTGCTGAGCTTGATGAGCTTGGTGGCAATCTCCGGGCCATCAATGAAGATGAAAATCAAGGTGCGAACGACGGCGACAGAGAGATAGCCGATCATCAGAGCGATGGGCTTGACGAAAGTCCAGACGACGCGCTTGAGAACATCGTTGACGGAGGGGTGCATGCTCATGAAAAATACAGTGATGATTGCCATCAGAGGAATGCGCACGTAGAGAGGCCAGGCCGTGGAGTAGTCGATAGTAGTACCATCGGGGCACCGAGGGGCAAAGCGGCCCCTCATGATGTGGTTGCTCATTCTGATTCTAGTATCATTAGCAAGTGGCCGGGATAGATATTTGGGGTTCGGCTTACTGTATAAGCGCTGTGGTCGGTAGCAATGTTCGTTCTTAGGACGAGAAGGAGGAGAAAATGTCCGAGGTGCTTGATGTTTGTCAGTCAGTAGGATCCTCCCTCAATGGTCTCGATGAGGTGAAAATACCAGCTTCTCTAGGTAGGTAGAGAAGGAAGTTCCTAGGTATGGACACCGCGCAGAAAGATGAGGAAACAATAGGGATGCAAAGGCCTAAGAATATTTCCTCCTCCAAGGAAGACGATGCTGCGCGCGAGGAAATATTTTTCTGAGGGCAAGAGACTGAAGAGAATCAGGTTTGTTTGCGAGAAAAACATTCGGAACTTCTGTGGGAGGATGAGGTTTGAAGGAACTCGTCGAATTTGAGAAAACGGAAGGTGCGGTGGGAGACCTCACCCACCCAACTCCTTCCTTCCTTGTACGTGAACAGTGAATGCCCTTGGAAATTCACCTGAGGCACTTACACTGTTTGCAACAAAATCTGAGAGGAGAAATAAGCCTGTTGAACAATCTCGTTGTGTGATACCCAGCTCTCGCTACTACACTGCTGTTACTGCTACTGCTCTCGTTATTGCTCCAGATGTCCCTGTTTGAGAGATAGTAATACTAGATATTACCTACTTACAGTCGGTTGAATTCCCTTAACTACCAACTCCTCAATGCCAATTCCTTATACCACTCAGAAACAAGTCCCATGCGCCGCATACATTCAACCAGGCCTATATCCAAGCAACGCCCAGTCTCGACAACAGCGTCAATATCCATACGGCTCGGGCTCGACTTTCCCATCCTCGCCAACGACCTGCCGTCGCGGCCCCCTGTCCTCCATCAGCCTTTCGACGCACCTCACGATGACCCTCGGCCGCCCCTCCCTCCCCTCGTTGAGGATCTCCGCCAGCGACTCGCACCACTCGATCTTCTGCCCGTCGTCCCAGTCGAGGACCGACAGCTCGACCTCCAGCTGCCTCAGCTCCCCCATCCTGCGCAGCCCTTGCTCGATCCACTCGGGCCTCGGCTCCGGGAACCGGGCGATGTCCACGGCCTGGGCCTCT
This sequence comes from Colletotrichum brevisporum, assembly GCA_030770045.1. Classification (NCBI taxonomy): domain Eukaryota; kingdom Fungi; phylum Ascomycota; class Sordariomycetes; order Glomerellales; family Glomerellaceae; genus Colletotrichum; species Colletotrichum brevisporum. The sequence goes on from JAUGSI010000002.1 coordinate 2,761,655, forward strand.
GCGTTGTTGTTCAGCGAGGCAAACGTGGCAGCGGGCTCGAATATCCCACCTCCGATCAAGATCTTGAGCCGCAGGCCCCTCAGGCCCCGGGACCAGCACGCGCACAGCTCGATCCACTCCTTGAGCGCGGGGCCCGCGAAGTCCCGCCCGAGCATCTCCAGCCGCGTGTACCGCATCTCGTCCTGCTGCCACGGCCTCAGGCCGCGGGTGAAGGCCCGCGCCGCCCACAGCCCGGACGAGAACCAGTTCACGAAGACGAACTCGTTGGCGTGGAAGGGCATGATCCGGCACTCGTCGTATATCTGGCTGCTGGCGCGGAGCAGCGCCGAGGGGAGGCCGCACAGGGGCCGATGGGGCGAGAGGAGGAGTTGCGAGTCGTCCGTGGCGGAGGAGGAGGAGGAGGAAGCCTGGCCTTCCTTTCCGCCCCGTGCGTCGTTGCCGCGTTCCACGCTCTTCGTCCGTCCCTCTCCCACGGCAGGGGCCTCAGCATCTACTCCGGGTTTGACGAGCTTGAGGAAATACGAACTGTATGTTGGGGTCGGATACCATGGCGCCAGCTGCGCGTGCTGGATCGGGTGCATCGCGTGCACCCAGCCGTAGATCTGCTCTCGGATTTCGTACGGGAGGCTGAGGAAGGGTGATTCACCCGCAGATGGCGTCGTGGAGACGGGAGTCTCGTCGTCCGGCTTCGCCATCGCTTCCGTCACTGGGGTGATCGACATGCTTGGGTTCCTAGTAATTTGGTCTGGCTTGTTCGAGATGTGAAGTGGCAGGAGAAGACCTTAGGTAGTCTACTGGGTTTATCGGTGACTGGTATCTAGAATCTTCAGCAATATCAGATGACGGGAGGGACCACACGAGATGTCATCACAAGAATCTCATTGGGCGGCGGCAGCTCAACACGGAACAAAGCAAGCAAAACCAGACGCCGTTGTTCTGGAAGCGGAAGAATGGTGGTCACGCACACACAGAGCGGAGGGCACGCGCAGCGTTATATGCACCGCGCGGGAGCATCTCACCCCAATCTCCTCTTTTCGGGTCTCTCAACGAGGCCTCGCCCGCGTGTCGACCCAAGGGGGAGGCCGGACTGGGCGAAGCGAAATCCTTCGTCCGGGAGAAATCTTCCAATGATTTCACGCCCGCCGTAAGCCATGGCACCGAAGCCGTCGGCCGCCGGCTCTCCATTGGCTTGGGCGGGCAGCATATGGCGGTTACGAGGCCATTGGCTGGGGTTCCGGGAAAGGGAAGCAAAGCAGTTGGAGCGGGCAGGAGTTCTTGGGGAGGGGGGCTTGACCCAAAGAGGCAACGAGGATAAGCTGACTGCCGCAGGCAAAATTAACAGGCTGGGGTTGATTGATAGCGAAGACGTACAGCATGACCCTCGCAGGTATATACATCTCGTCTCACGCCTGGCCTGGTCTGACTGAAGCGGAGAGCATCAGCCCTACAGCATTATTGCATGCTTCTGGGAGCTGGCGTAGGGGCAATACGACCTCCGATGTCCTGATTGGCACCTTTGCGGTGTTCTGCGTTGGCGTAAGCACATGATAATGATGAACCAACTAGACGTTAACAGAGGGGACATACAGTCGTTTGCATCGGCAGCTTCCAAAACCCAAAGTGGGGTAACGCTTACTAATGCAAAAAAGTCAGATTTTACCCGCAAATCCAACATTCTTCACATTATAGCTTTTTATAAATGCCGCTATTAAAAGGCCTCTTACTACTATAAAAAACAAACGTAAAGCTATTTAAAAACTATATTTTAACTAATTTACTACTATAGTACTAAAGATTTTAACATACTAATTTACTAAAATTAATTTAATACTCCCGTTCTTTAACCTTAATAATAGCTTTATTACTAGGACTACTAATTATAACTAATAAATAATTTAAATATACTACTACTAATATAACCTTATTAGTAAAGTTAAATAATATAAAAAATCTTATAAAAGTAACTAAAAAATAAAAATTTAGTACTATACTAAGCTACTTAAGCTATTAAAATATTATAATAACTTAATATTAAATAAAATACAAACCTTTTTACTTAAGTAATTTAATTTTAATATTAGTTTATTAATAATTAATTAATATTTTAAAAAAGCGGGTTAAATTAATAAAAAAATATATATTATAGCTACTTAATAAGACCTAGAAAAGAGACTTAAGTAGCTTTATTATATATAATAGTATAAACTAGAATAACTAATTTTTATTAATAAATTAAAAGTAAATAAAAATACTAGTAAAAAGTAAATAGGATAGGCACTAAAAGGCCTTGTACTGTAGAAATTAATAGAGCTAAAATATAATTAATAAATATAGCTCCTACTAGTACTAACTTTTAAGGGTATTTTAGATTTTTTTATATACTTAAGAATAATAAATAGTAATAGCTTTATAGTATAAATTACCTAATATTTACTACCTAAATATAAAAAGTTTCTTACTCTTTATTTAGTAATTATTATAAATAATACCTCTTTTTACTACTAAAAAAATATCTAAATTACTTATAAAAAAGCTAGTATACGCCTTAAATACTTTTTACTATACTTACTTAACTTTAACCTAATTAAAAAGTACTTTAAAAACCTAAAAAAGTATATTAAAAAAAACTTTTATATATATAATACTAGTAATAAGAACGTTTATAATTAGGTAGAGTTTTTATATAACTATACCCTAAAAGTAAAGCAGAGATTACTATAAATTACTAGTTACTTCTACTATATATTTATTAATTTTAATAGTAGTAAGGGTATATTTAACGAGTTTATAGTAGGGGTTATTAGTAGTAGAGAAAGTAAAGATATATTAAATAAAGTAAGTAACGGGTTAAAGCCATTACTAAGCTAAGAGGTTACTATAGTTAAGCAGGTAAAAAAAGAAAGAAATAAATACTAGTAACGGGTTAAAGCTATTATTAAATAAACTATAAAGTTACTATAGTTAAGTAGATAAAAAATAAATAAAATAAATACTATAAGTAGTACCTATTATAACCCCTTATCGCCTAACTCTAATTACATACTAATATCCTCTTTATTAATTTCCTTACTACCTAACTCTATATTATTCTTAAAGTATAATAAATTAATAAAATAACTTAAAAACTACCTATTATTTAATATATTAATTAATTTTAACTATAATTTACTAAATTATAGTAAAAACCTATTAATAATTATTTAAAGTAATATTTAACTCTTATTAAGTAAATTAGTATTAAATTAATTTAAATTAAATTATAGTAGTTAAAAAGGAAAGGAGATTTTAAATAAAAAGTTTAAAGGAAGAGAGGAAGATATTATAGAAGACTACTGGAGTACTAACTTAGTTAGTAATTAATTAAGTAATATAGTATTTTACTTATCTATATACCCCCTCTTAGCTTTAACTAATACTTTTTATAACCTATAATTCTCCTTAGTTTTATTTTTAGTAAAAAACTCTATAAGGGCTATAACTATAGTTTAGGATACTTATAGTTAAGGGCCTATAGGGGTTAGTACTATAGAAATCTCTTTATTTAAAAGGCCTAAGTTACTAATACTAGTATTATAAAGTTAATAATAAAATATATCCTAAACTACTTAATTAAAAGGTTTAATAATCTCTATAAGCTTTATAAATATAACTAGCTCCTTACTATATAAATAAAAAACCCTATTATTAATAAAAACTTTAATATTTAATTTAATAATATTAATAATATTTAGAGTAATACTTTACTTATTAAACTAGTAATTAAAAAGCCTTTTAATAAAGTAAAAACTACTATAGTAGCTATAGAGTAGCTTAAGTAATGTTTAAAAATAGTTATTAATATTATAATACTTACTTAGTATAGTAGTAAACTAAATAATAAAGTTATTAACTTAACTATATTATTTAATTAATAAATCTAGTACTACTAAAAATAATAATTAAATAAGTATTTATTACTATAAAGTAGAAGTATAAGGAGGCTTATTTAGAGTTATAAACGTATATAGAGTATAGTAAGGTTAACCCTAATATACTAGTAGTAATAGCTATATTAGATAAAGTAAGGTTAGTAGCGCGCTATAAAAGTTCATAACGGCATTACTTAAGGTTTAACTTAACTAACTAAGTATTACTATAGGGGTAAAAAGAGTTAAAAAATCGGTCTAAACAGCTATCTAAATGCCCTTATTCTATAGTATTTATTTATTTTAAACCTTTTTAACTATAGTACCTTTACGTCTTTTTATTATAACTATAAAGTTTATAAATAAAGTACTAAGTAAAATACTAGCTTTACTCTTAAAAAGGGCCTTTTTTTATTACTTAAAATTAAAAATCTTTAATTTATAATATATTTTATTAAAAGTAATTTAATACTAAGTATATAAATAATCTCTACTTTTAGTAGTATTTTTATATATTATTAGCTCAGGGTACTACTAATAGTACAGTAGCTATAAAAACTTATTTTTAGTAATATTCTTTACTTTTTTAATAGTAGTAACTATTTTACTAATATACTCTTTTTATTTAACTTAGTAAAAAGGTTAACTACTATAGACTTTAGTAAGTAAAGTAATTAACGTAGTATTATAAGTAGCTTATATTTCTATAGTACTAGGGATATAAAGTTAAAAAATAAATATTACTTTAATTATAGCCTTACTATACCTACTAACTTTAAGAATCTATTTAGTTAGTATATACTATAGTAAGTACAGTTAAGTATTAGTAACTATAGTATTATACTCCTCCTAATATACTAAGTAAATAGGTTTAGTACCCTTTTTTTACTATTTAATTTAAAAAGTAATATATAACTTAGTAGCCTTAAGTATAGCTCTAAGTTAACTATAAATTCGTTTTTTAATATTAATAATAGTATCCCTTTACTTCCTAAGTATAAGGGATTTAATAGTATTATACTATATTTTTTATAACTTAATTATATAAAGAAGTTTAAGTAAAAAGGGTATACTATTAAAAGTTAGCCTATATAAGATATAAATAGGGATCTTTATAAGTATAAATAAACTCTAATTCTTAGTAAAAATATTATTATTAAAAGGTACTTTAATTTTTAAGTAGTGTGGAGTATAGGTATAGTTTTATTTAAAGAGAGGCTTTTATTATTATTAAAAAGGTATATTTTATTTATTATTAAAAAAGGGATCCTGTTATTACTAAGAGGAGGGGGGATCTTATTAGCTTTAAGAAGAAGTAGCTAAAGTATTTAGTTATCTTTAGAGTAGGGTCTTATCTTTAGTACTATTATTATTACTTAGATTAATTTTAGTATTATTTTTAGTAGGATCTAATAGCTTTTTTAGTAGTATAGCTGTAACTATTTACTTTTTTATAGTTAGCTACTTCTTTAATTTAATTACTAATACTTAATATTTACTAGGTTTTACTTATAATAACTTAGAATTAATTAAAGTATTTTTTAGTTTAACTATTTACTATTTTACTATTAGTATTTAGATAATTATAATCTACTTACTTATTAACTTTTAAAATATAATTTAAAGCTTTTTACTAAGAGTATTCTTATATTACTTATAAGTACGGATATAAGTAGCTAAAGAAGCTAATAATAAGTTATTAATTAAATTAATTAATACTTAGTACTTTTAAAGAAGTATTATAGAATAAATTAACTATAATAAATAATAAAAATAATAAATAGTAAGTAAAAATATTTAATATACTAAAGTATTAATTCTAAGGCAAAGTTAAACTTTACTATACTACTAAAATTATTATTAAAATAAGTAATAAAGTAGGCCCCTATAGTTAACTAATAGAAGTATAAGTTCTATATTTACTAAGGAAAAGAAATGTATAATTTAATAGTCTAGAGGCCTTTATATAGGGTTAATTACTCCGTTAGTGATAAAATTCGTGGTATTCTATATAGTGTTATGAAAAAAATGTATATTTAATGTATAGTAAGTAGTGCCCTACTTTGGGTTTTGGAAGCTGCTGATGCAAACGACTGTAACTAGAGCCATATGTTCAACCCCACTCTCAAAGGACGACGAACCCGGCCGCTCGTCCACGTCTGCCCCGAGCCTTCGGCCGGCCGCACCGACCTTTCCCCCCTTCAACACGGGCTCCAACGCGCGCTGAAGGAATGTGCCGAGAAGTGGACCCTTGAAACAAACGTCTTGGGGCGGGAAAACCGATCCAAGAATCTCGTCTCTGATTTAACGTTTGTACACCGCTCTTGCACACAACCTTGACTTCCCGATCGATTAGCCTCCTTGATCGGACCCGGCTTGGCCCAAGACATGTGATGGGGGAAGGGGGGGAAAGGGGAGGAGTGAAGGAAATGATTGCATGTGGATGGACATTTGCCCGGCACGCCGAGCTGAACGCGCCGGTCGGGCGCCAGGCCGGACCTTCTTCTCCCAACCCCCATCGACACAAAGACGACGAAAGGGATGACTGACTTGGGGCGGTGTTATTATCCTGCCTCTGGAAACCTGCCAGTGAGACAGGGAACCGGGAGGATCCAAACTAGCTTTCGGGGTGTTCCGCCCGCCGTTTCCCTACTTCCCCGCAGTCAGAGTGCGCAGCCATCAACTCTGAGCTTGTTGTCAGCGCTGGCATGCGGCAGCACCCTCCATCTGATCTCACGGGATGCGGGGGATGGGAGGTAGCTCGCGTGTCTCCCCCGATAATAGGTTGTTTGGCTATTGGTTGTTCAGTATGGTCACCTAGGTACTGTTGGGAGCACTTCCAATTGTCCACCGAGACAAACAATCAATACGCTTGTTCAGTAGTAGTACATCCCGTGCCGCGTGGGCATCCTCAAAACATTAAACATGCCCTCAACCATCTTTGCAAGCTCATCACCGTTGCCAGTAATCCTTTCCGTCCTGTCCTGCTCCAACCCGCCCTGAGAGACATGGCCAGGGCGTCGGGATGAGGGAGCAGGTGTAGTCCACCAGGGGAGGATTCTCTCAGAGAACCCTCCACGCATCTTCGTTCATTCGCATGACATTTGTTGGCCACAAACGTCTCCTCCAATCCCTTCTCTCGTGCTACGCGTACATTGAAGCCAAAAACCCCCGAGCAAATTAAACGCCTCAAGGCTGCAGCAGTAACGGGTGAGCCCCTCTATCCCAAGCCAAGACTTTGCCAGCCCTCTGTGTTCTCGAGAGCGGCGCCATCTCATATATAAAAAACGAAAAAAAGAGGATTGTCGAAGCAGTATATGAAAAAAGGTAACCCTCTTTTTGTTGCCTCGACGTCCAACTACCGGCGAACCCAACATGCAAGCAAAGCCGCCCTGAGGACAGCAGGGGTATCAAAGCTTTCCCTCGCGCAAACATGGAACGTGGGGGTTTTCGTGTGGAGATTATGCGTATCGTTATGCGGTTAGCTTGGCCAGCAGGATCATCAGAGGCCGGCCGTCGAGCATGAGCTGCGACTTAGGTTGATGTGACGTGCTTAGGCAAACTCATCGTCTCCGTTGCTGAGAACGAGTCTGTCGACCCTCTGAACCAACTCCTTTGTCTCCCGGGCAATCTCGAAAGCGATGGGCGGCAGGGTTTGGGTCCACATCCTCCACTCGCGGTCGTTACGCCCGCTGGCGCCAACGTCCTGGCCACGGTCGATGTCCAATCCACGATCGCTGGCCTCGAGGAGCCTCTCTCTGCAAGCGGCAAGACGACCGATCATAGCGCCGTTGCCCGAGGCCTCGGTCTCGGAGATGACCTTGCCGACGACTTCGACAATACCGTTGATCTCGGACGTGATTTGGTTGATGGAGGCGTCGCTTCGGATGGATCCAACGAGGTTCTGAATGTTCTGAACCAGGATGGCGGTCTGGTCCTCGAGGTAGATCTTGAGGTCCTCAGCTTGGTTGTCCCGGCGCATATCGTAGCCGCTGGCGGGCCCGTTCTTGTTCATTCCCATGTAGCCCGCGCCGTTCAGGCCATTCGTGCCGTTCATGCCGTTGGGCCCGCGGTTGTAAGTGTCCGCGGATTGACGCGGCGAGTTAATCGGGCTGTAGGCTGATGAGTCCACGCTGGCCCTGCCTCCTAGACCCTGGAAAGGGGGTGCTTGCCCCAATGGTAACGGTGCGGGCACCGTGTCCTGAATCATTGATTCTTGTCTCGAGGCGGTCCTCGGCGAGAAGAACCCGGTCGAGTCAACGGGAGTAATCGTTCCGTCGTCGTCGTCCTCGAGCTCGCCTGCGGGCGTCGATCGAATCTTGACCGTGCGGAGGAGTTCGACGATCGCGGCGACGAGGTGGGAAGCAGCGGCGTCGAGGAGAGAAACTGGCGAAATGCCGGCAGACGCGGCGAAGTTCTTGGACGATGTGATGAGGTTGTTGGCTGTTGAAGAGATCTTGCCCTTGAGCTTCGATCGCTGCTGGAGGAGCTCCTCGTTGCCAACCGCCGCTTCGTCGATATCCTTAGTAATCCGGCGGACGCTGACAACGACTTGCTTCATAGCGTCAATGACCTTGTCAGGGTCTTCCGACCTAGCTCGCTGAAGTAGTTCATCAATAGCGATCTGGAACTTGGTAACGTGAACGTCCTTGACTGCTCCGTTATCCTGAGTAAAGCCCTTCTCCCGAACGTACTTGGCCGCATCCTGCTCGACGGTCAACCCGAGAGAGGAGGCACGCATGCTGCGAAGCTGCGTCTTGGCGCGTGCGTATCTGTTACGCCATTCACGAACTTCTTGTTCGAGTTGTTCGATTGTTGCTTCCAGCTCTTCCTGCTTCTGCCAAGTCGAACCGCTCTGCTGGGACAGCATCTTCATTTCACGAAGGAACTCGCGCGCCTCGCGTCGAGCTTCTTCCGTGACCTGTTGCTGCTCATGGAGAGACTTGCGTAGACGATCATTCTCCTTTTGCAGTTCCCTGTCTGCGCTGCCGGTGTTCATGTTCACGGCAACTGCACTCGACTGCCGCAACTCTTCCATCTCTTCTCTCATCTGCCGAGACTCGTTGGCATGCTCATCCCTCATGCGGTCCAAATCTTGTTTCAGGGACTCGTTGAGGTCCCGGGCCTGTGCAAGCTTGTTCTCCAGACCCAGTCGAAGATCCGCAAACTCTTTCTTCTCCATGTTGGCAGCCGTGGACCGCGATCTCTCTCCTTCCAGTATGTTGTTCATCTCGTCGTCCTTCTTCTTCATCAAGTCCTCCATGGAGTCAAGCTTTTCCCGAAGTTCGCGTACTTGAGATTGGTATTCGTCTAGGAGCTTCTTGTCGGCCTATCGCAAATGTTAACGTCTCCACTTGATACGAGATCTTGTTGGGTAAAGATCACCTCTGACGCTACCGCGCTCTGCTCCGTTGCCTGGCTCCTCTTACTCGTGCGATTAGTCGCCGTTCGCTCTAAGCCAAAAGCCGCGTCGTCGTCTTCGTTGGGGCTGCCGTCGTCATCTTCTTCCACCATTGTGCTCTTGTTGGGCACAATCGTGTTGCTCTGGAACTGCTTCTGCATCGGGCGATTGTAGTCACCGCCGGGGGGCATGCCAGGCGAGGGCGGTACGCCGTAGTCAGAAGGCGGCGGGCCCCTCATCGAACTGGCATCGGATGGCCGTCTCATCCGACTTTGACTTCTCGGCGGATAGCCATTTTGACTGCCATTGATGGTCGCCTGTGAGCGGACCGACACGGGGCTACCCACTCTGGGGATATCTCCAGCGGCAAAGCGGGGAAACCTCCTCTCTAGCTCGCAGAAGACGTCGGTCGCGAGGTCGCGAAATCGCGGAGGACCAAGGGAAGATAATTTTTGCCGTGCCTGGTTGCGTTTTGGGTGGAAGTTGGGCTCTGGTAGTAAATAGGGGGGAGGCGGTTGTGAGCCAGGAGCCGAAGGTCGGCGACCGAGGGACTGGCGTCGGATGAGCTCATCGAAGACATCGGTACTGAGCTCGAGGAACTGGACAGAGGACAGACGCAGAAGCTTGTCGCGCGCCTTGTTGGGAGGCGCGGGCTTTCCCCCTTGGCCGCCACTCAGAAAATTCTTGAGGGTAACGTAGTGCTCGCCCAGTATGGCTTCGGTCTCCTCGCCGCGGATGCTCCTACCGCTCTCACTCCTCGCATACATGTTGGTGCCATTGCTGGATCGGCCGACGGACGGCGGCGGTGACGGACCGCCAGTGCTTCGCGGACCGGGAGGGAAAGCGCCGTTCATGGCCCCGTTGGAGCCTCCGGAATTCGGGGGAGAAACGATGTTGCCGCGGTTGTTCGCGTACGGGTCGTCGTTGACAGACTGATATTTGGAGACAGACCACTCGCTTCCGCCTAGAGAAACAGGTGAGAGGGGCGCATTGCGACCATTCATGTTAGACCTCAGATGTTTTTGTGTAAGAGGCCGTGTCGCGTGAGGAGCGAGAGGCGGAGGCTATCGGTGGGAGAGCACGCGGCGTTGAACAGCGTACGAAGGGAGTATCGAAGTCGAAAGTCGGGGTCCTCTCACGTCAAGTCGATCGGGGGGTTCGAAGAGAGACCTTTCTTCTTCCTCTTGCAGCGCAACCGTCTGACGAAGTCTCTGATCCAATCAGGTATACGCTCGTACCCAAAACCTCCAGTCAAACCCAAAATCCGACCTAATACGTATGTCGAGGAACCTTTTTTCTTTCTTTCTTTTTTCCTTTTCCTTCTTCCTTTTCTGACCCGACAGTTCGAGGTTGCGTCAAGGGTAAGGAGGTCCGCGGTCGAGGGTCCGGGCTGGAATGCGTCGATGTCTCGCACGCGGGTCGCAGTCTGGTCAGGGAAGAGGGAGAAAATGGGCGAGAGATTCGCTTAGAATGGTCCGTACTCGCAAAACGGGATAACAGGGCGGCTAGAGGTCGTGGCGATGTCGAAAGAGGAATATTGGGGAGATGCAAAGAAAAAGCAAATGCCGCAGAAAGACGGGATGTTGCAGTCAAGAGAACTAACTGGGTAGTGCTGCAGCAGCACTGCGAGGCAAGACAGGGCACAGAGATTAGAGTGCGTGGTAAGGCAAGGCACCGGCAAGGTAGGGACGAAGCAACAGTGCGGTGCGGTAGAACAACAGCAGAATCCGCGACGAGGTGGTGAGGCATGAAACGTCGAGGTGGCTGTCCGGGATCCCACGGCCAATGGAGGCAGCGCAAGGGGAGCAGCTAGGGGAGGAGGGGAGGGGGGCTTGCGGGAGGGAAAAGGGGGACGGCCTAGCCCAGGTCCAGTGGGTTAGGTACCTAGGTGGGCAGATTGTGGGAGAGATCGGGGGCCGCCATCACCGCTGGTAGTGATGTCGACCTGCACTAGGCGTTGGGGACGGGGTGTGTACACCACTGTATGGAAGACTGCATAGTGGTTCGATAGGCGGTATACTTACCTGCTGCTTACCTAGGTAGGTAGGTTCCAGCTAACGGAAGTCAGGTATTAACGGCTAAACCTACTGGTAATGGAGCGATCCATTGGTGGATGGAAGGCGGCCCGGGAGAGAGGAGAAGAAGGGGGGAAGGAGCACACCCAGCGCACCGTTGCGATAAGATGATACGTAGTGGAGGGGGTAGGGGGTGGAGAGGGGAAATGACACTGGAGACACCAGCCGTTGTAGTCTCTTGTACCTCTGGGGCTACGAGACAAGCGGTTGGCAGTGGGAATTGCGGCTGGCGGTACTTGTAAATTACCACTGCTCCACCGCATCTCTACGCTGATCACCTCTTTTGGGCGAACGCCCATGTTATTAAGGGCCTTCGTTGCTCATAGCGACGACGTCGTCTCCTCTTGCTTCACACTGCTGCTTCAACTGCTGTCAGCAGCCACTGTCACTGCTGCTGTAGGTAGACATGAGCGAGGGCTGTTTCCAATTCAAGGCAGCCATCGCCGGAGAAGTTCGGGCACTCCGCGTACTCGGGGCCAGAGTCAGAGAGAGTCGTTGTCAGGCACGGATAAGGTCAAATTTGGCGTCTGCCGTTGCACCGGTGGGCAGCTCTCACAAAGCCAGAGATCGGTCAAAACAAGCTAAGCTGGGTGGGGACCGGATCAGAGAAGCCTATCGCGGGCACGGCAGATGCGTTCACACTTGGTCGTCTCGTGAGTAATTTCCAGCTTGGAATGGAAATCTCAAGTGCGCACCGATTCCCCAGTCCAGCTGAGGAGGGAGAGACGAAATGGGAACCGAGACAAACGAAGACATGGCATGCCACGGATTGCCGTGAAAACCTGGATATCCGTAGAGGGGAAAAGTTCGGCCAAGTGGTCCAAGTATGCCTGATTTGGCTGGTAATTCCCATGGCCTGGTGTCACTGCCACGCTGCTTTGGCGTTCCTGATATTGGATGTGGAGTTTCTACGACTCTATTCCGCAGTACCTACTACCTTACGTCGATACTACTAAGAGTACGGATACTCTGTATGTAATTACATATTGGTAGTTACAGAGGTAGTACTAGTATCCGTACTACTACGCGGAACTCGGCAGGAACTATTCTCACTAGGTAGAGAGCACCTTCCTGCCATGTTGGGACCTATCACTACATCGTACCTGCCTACGCGCCGTAATTGTCTGTTCCTGCCTCTTGCAGCATAGGTACGGTTCATGTTGTATGACTGGCTACCGTCATTCAGATCACCCCCGAATCTCCGCGCCATCCGAATCCTTCTCTCTTCCCATCACCTTTCACATCCGCGCCGTCAACTTCTTGCTCCCCTTTCCCACCCGCCTGCAGACGCCATGCCATGTTCAAAGGTTGTGCCGGTTCCTGTTCCCCTGGATCAGCCTGCCAGGTCCAGATCCCCCAGGCCAAGTTCGAAGCCAGCCGCTACCAGACATCGACCCCTGACGCAATAATCACCCATGCCGTGATGGCGCGGCCTGTCCACCCGCCATTGGCCCATCTCGCTGGCGCGCGCCAGCAACAAAATTCGAGAGTGGATTTTCACCAGGGCCTGGCCTGTCACTCGGCGGTGGCGGTGTCTGTGGGAGATGCAAGGATGCCTTTTAAGCATGGTGGGGATGCGATTTGGCTCGCGTCCATGCCCCAGGGGCTCAAGCTTTCAGTTCCATTGTTCCATGCCTTTTCGCCGGCTACTGGTCAGTGGATGGATGGCTGCTGCCAGCGGCTCTGTGCCTCTGTCTGTCTGCCCTCTGCATGCAACCTTTCCGCCTTGACAGGCTGTCACCACTGCCTGTCGTCCGGCCCAGCGCATTCTGACAGTGACAGCCCCGGACTCTTGGCTTTGTCTTGCGGATTGATTCACTTCTGCGACCAGGTTTGCAGGGACTTGACAGACATGCCATCGAGACAAACTCGCTACGAGCGGGAAAATTGCTTCCTCGACATCCCGTCCTCGGACCCGTCCGGACGCTCTTGTCCTTGGCTGTAGTCTACCGCCGTGTCCCGACAACCGACTCGATTCGCAGCCCCCGTCGACGACCCCATGCGCCGTTATATTGCGCCTAAAATTGCGCCTCATCTAGCCGCACTGCATTGCGTCGTGCGACGGCTCCCTCACCAGAGTCTCGACTCTTCTAGCCCTCATGGGTCGCCAAACGGGCTCCATTCCTCAAAACCCAGATTCCCAATCCGACGGGCATTGCGAAGGCCTCCGCCAGTGGCCCTGCCGCCCTGGTAGAAGCTGAGTCGCCTTGGGCACCTACAGGACCGACCGGTGCGATCATATTCCCCTCGGGGCCTCCCTCCGAGCTTACGTATTCATCCAGCTCCGTTCTGACTTCAGGCATCCCCTGATGCAGTTCCCAGGTGGACTCCGTGCCTGGCCAATCACACACCGTCCCGAGCTTGATCACCAGGCGAGGAATGACCCGGCCACGAGGTGAGGCTTTCAAGTTCCAACTCCTAGGCTGTTTAGAGACATGTGACATGGCAAGGCACTACATCATACACATCTCGTTGTCGTCCAGCTTGGCCAAGCTGAGACGGTTGTGAAGTTTGGCCAGGGCAAAGAAGATTTTCTGGAAGCCAAGATGACGAGGCTTCACCCGGCAGCGTTCTCGAGACGAGCTGGGAATCGCGGATACGCTCATACGCGGGCCTGCGTTCATCATGGCAATCCCCACCAGCGTAAAACTTCACTCCTGGACTCCGGTTCATCCGTCTCCAATCTGCGGATGCCGTCGGCCCGTTCGTCGTCTGCTGCTTTCGTCGAGTCGTGGATCAGTAATACACGATCACAAATGACTCCTGAGGTATTATGAATTGCATCATGGTTTCCGTTGATGCCCAGTCGAGTATTTGACTGGACTCGCAGGGCTTCACTTTTTCGCCCGAGAAATCGTATACTACGATACGGGCGCCCGCTAATCTGATGCATCTCTTTCACTCGTATTATTTATCTGAACGGACGTCCAGGGGTTCCGCGTCGAGCTCAAGCTCGCAAGGCAGCGACTGACACGAACGGCAAACAGCAAACATCACATAAACCCAACTGTGCAAACTCTCCACGGGCGGCAAGGCCGCAGAGCCGCCTCGTCGGCCGCCCCACAGTCTCTCACCTGAACGAAGTGTCAGCTTTAATCTCACTCCTGCCGAGAAAAGGCAGGCAAGCAAAGGTACCTTTCTGGAACCCGCCCTCCCCCTCCTCGGGGGGAATGGTCCGATCACTCCCACTGCCCTCCTCCCCTCCCTAGGAAAACCTTCGTGAAACTTGCCTCGAGCGAGGGTAGCTCCGAAACGCGGCCGCGATAGCTTAGAGGGACGGACGGCAACGGCACGCGGTGGGGCAACCTTGTTCTCTTGGGGGTTTTTATTAGGTCCTTGGTACGGGAGGAAAGGAAATCTAAACGTAGACTTTGTTGTCGAGACTTTATTATTTTCGCCATGCAGTTTACATGTGTATGTGCGCTTCGTTTGAGTGCCTATGGTGCAACTGCCTGCCTGCCTGCGTCATGGCCTCGTCGCACCCCGCATCCTGCTTCCCATGAATCGCAGTCAAACCGGCCAGAGGTGGATTGGCTTCAACAGTTTGGACGACTCTTATTCTCGCCCTTCCCGCTTGCACTTCCTCTCTGTAAATGCCCGGCCCCCGGGGTATCCTGCCCGCCTTTGCGTAGAGCTGCCGCGACAATCTGCTCGTCTGATGCGTTGTGTCACTCTCATCTGTTCTCCTTGCCTCTCCTGCAACATGATTGAAGGATATCTATAGACACCCGAAGCACGAACTGGATTCCCCCTTTAAGCTCTTGGTGCATCTGACATATGCATTTCCAGGAGGGGGGGCTTCGTTGGTCGCCTCGTCTGAAGGAGCTAAGAGCCGCGTGATGCTGGGGCAGACCTGGTATTTTCTACCTGCGTCCATGTCAGCGGGCCTGTGATCTGCAACCGCTGCAGGAGACAGCTGTCGAGCCCAGTGCCTACCGTATCCGTTCTGGGGGCTTCCTAGCGTCCTGTGCACTGGAATAAATCCTTCGTGGTTGAGTCCTGTGATGTATTCGTGACCGCTCAAAACCACGCTAGAGTCCACACCGCGGGCAGATGTGGCCACCGGTCCTGCCACTCCGCCAGGATCTCGGGGACCTTTTCGTCGAAGCTGGCCCTCGCCGAGGCGCTGCCGGTGTCGAACGTTTCAGCGCCCACGGCCTCGCGCTCCTTCCGCGCCGCGTCGTTGAGGTGGTTTGCCAGGTCAAGGATCGCCTTACCACCGACGCTAGCTTCCTCGTGGTTGTCCTTGATGTCCACGTTGATGACATGGACGGGACGGTTGAGCGGCGAGCCGCGGTTCATCAGGTCGTCGATCACGGCGTCCCAGCAGCGCTCCTCGCAGGTGATGACCACGTCGACGACGCCGCCCTCGGTGCCAACGCTGCCGCGGTCCTCGGTGTGCTGCAGGCGAGGCATGCCGATTTGCCAATCCTGCCACCGCTCGGGGCCCCATTTTACGTGGCGGTTGCGGTCAACCATGTTGAGCACGCCGTTGAGGCGGTACAGTCGCGGATCTTTGGACTCCAGCTCCTTGAAGATGCTGTCGTACGAGGTCTTGTTGAAGTGGTAGACGTTGGGTTGGGTTATGGAAGGGCCGGGGAGGCGGACGAGGGATCCGGTCCCGAAGGAGATGACGGGATACTCGGCATTGGCGAGGCGGAGGTGGGAAACCATGGATCTAGTAAAAAATATGTGAGCATATCGTCCAGGAGGCTTTCGCGATGATGACATGCGCGGATCGTAGCCTTACCTATTCTGATTACTCGCGCACACTGTGCAGAACTTCAGCTTGAATTCGCCCTGGTTCGAGCCCGCGCCCTCTCCATTGCTTGCGTTGGACGTCGAAGCCGCACCCGCGGCCTGCGCAGCTCCGTTTGCGACCTCCATAGCGTGTGGTGTTGTTGATCGAAGCAGCGACCGAGGTGACGATGGTGGTGGGGCCTGATGATGCCCACTTCACGATGGATAAGGTTGCCGAAAAGAGAACACTGCGTGGGGCCTGGGAGACGAGAAACAACACAAAATGGAAATCTCGAAAAACAAAACGAAAGTATTGATTAGTCAGCTACTCAGATGGTCGCGGTCGTCGTCGTCGCGTCGTGTCGTGTCGTCGTCGAGAGTCGGGAGATGAAGCTTCTGATCTGTGCCTTGAATTAGCCAAAAATTCAGACATTTTAATGGTCATTGATTTAAAATTGATTGAGCGCAAAAGATTTCAGATATTTGCGTATACGGTAAGGTGTGTCAACATGGGGATTTAGACAGCTCCAATAAATAAAGACTCATCACGAGAGAGCTCAGGGAAAAAAAGATTTTGCCCAGCGTAGTCTTACCTTTTGTGTTCTGTGTCGCGCGACTGGAATGCAACTGCGAGAGTGTTCTATCTTTTGCACCCCTCGCAGTGATCCCAGGAATCTATAGCAGCCCAAAGACGGTTTGCGTTGCTGGTGAAAGCTCCGTGTCCCGACGATGGTTGTTGTTGTAAAGAAGGAAAAGAGCTTGCGAGCCTCAATGACGTTTGATTTTGACAAGAGGGTACGTCGGGTAAACCTAGGCCCACCCGACAGCTCGCTCTCGGGGGAATATCGGCCCTTGGATGGACCCGCCGGGATTCATACACTTTCTGCCTGAGGTTGGATGAAGGCAGTCTCTGGCTCACTCACGTGGCTTCTCCGACCTCTTACTCTTGATTGGCTGTTAGACGCTCACAGATGATGAAACAAACGACGCTTTCAAGGGCACCAATTAGAGCCAAGTCCAGATGCAGTAGTAGGTAGCGCACCTCTCCAGAAATAGAACAACCAACGAGTTGAGGCGACATTTTGGAGAAGCACACTATGGCGGCGTTAGCCGAGAACAGAAGCCAAAGAAGACGAGACCGGCCGAGTCTGTCAAAGAACAGCATGTTCTTTCTTGGGCGGGCGAGCGGGCGCACGCAAGCACTCAGGTGACTTGGTAGGGCATGTGTACCGACCTGAAGGAGGCACTGCACTCAGTTGAGGAGGCAACGAAGCAATGCACTCAAGAAAGACATGGACCCCAGCAATCTCGCCCGGAAATCCTTTCAGGGCTAGACTTCTCTCCGGGGGCATACAGTCGGCCGATGAATCCCGTACGACTTTACCAGGTGCTGTCGGTGTTACCTTGGCTATGTATTACTTGGCTACAAAATCTCGATGCGCACAAGGTGGATGGCCGCTCCGGGGTCTGATCGTCGGAGGAATATAGAGTGCCCGTTCCAGTACAGATACCGACCACACCCCCTGACTCCCTGAGTTATATCTCAGGGTTGAGTGGATAGGGTCTGTGGTTCCGTCCTGTGTTGCGTGCTGCAGCGCGCTCATGCTCCCGCTTCGCCCTAGGCCCGGCCAGGCCGGCCTAATGGTTTGTCTTCAGACGCATCGGTCGTTGTTATCTCCTGGGACGCGCAATCGGTCAATCAATGGTGAGGCCGTCGGCGAGGCTGCTCAGCGACGATGAACGTCGAACGTCGAGGACGGATATCTCTGGATGAGGTGAGATGCACATCTCCCGCGCCGCCATCCTCACGTCTGACCATGTAAGGTCTGTTAAGCCACCGGACACTTCGGTGACTGCTGTTTTGCACGTGGCAGTTCGCTGCTTAACCTCACCTCGAGAAGAAGCAGCCAGCTGCAGCACCAAGGAGATGCTGATGCGGGAGACCGCCGATCAGCGTTGAAGTTTCACCATGGGCCCTTCCCACCTTGAACAGCTGGGCGGCACCCAATGTAATTTCGATGCATTGCCATCAACCGGCTTGTGGGTTGCCCCACGGATGGCACTGATGGTCGCCGTGATGCAGCTAACAGCGTAGCGCTTGGCTAACGAAGGGGACGGGTGCTTGTGCTTCAGGTTGTCCGTTCAAGCCATACGGAGGCAGGAGGAGAGCATTGAGCACTGCAGAGCACCGCAGCATGCTTGTGGTTTGCATTTGCTCGGCATACAGCGTCTGTTCATAGTTGTTGGGCGGCAGGGCAGCAGAGCAGCAGAGCAGACTTGCCTTTGGTCCTTGGATACGCGTGTTTTTGGCCGGTGAGCGCGGGGCTCCGTCGTCGATCTGGCGATGCATCTCTGATATTACTTGGACTTCTTTCCCTGCTTCTGGTAATCAGCCCCAGTTCAGGCCTCAAGTGCGGAACCTCCCCCAGCAAGTAGTATCACTATGTAATACGTGTAGAGTGGAAGGCAAGGTAGATGGTGTAATAAGGTACGCAGAGGTTCCCAAGCCAAGAGTCAGGTCCGTCCCAAGCAACAGTTCGGACCAATACAGCGCTGTCCGGGGGCCACCTAGGGCTCTGAAAAGTAGCAGTGTCGGACGTCAATGGTGGGTGAATGGTCCATGGATACCGTCGACTGGAGACGTTCATGATTTGCGCCAGGGACGTCCTCGCTAATCAGACGTGGGCCGGCCGCTGTCTGACCTTGGTGCGACCTGAACGGGAATCTGCGCCGTTCAATGCTTGAGCAGCCAATATTGGTGTAATTGATGATGGCCCGGGCGGTCCCAAGAATAGCACCGGAAGAGATCTTCTCCTTCTCTGTGTTGTGTTCCCTTCTCTCTGGCCGCCTGCTCATGCTGTCTCTTTCCGCGCAAGTATCATCACACTAGTGTATACCATATCCGTAGATTAGAGAAGATGGTGGCTTTCGGGAAAAGGGAAGGCCGAGTTCTGGTGTCGTAGATTCGTACGTAGTTCTTCTGTTTCTGTCTTGCCTGGCTGTTGCAGCTGCAAGACATGCTGCTATGTTCTCAACATAGGACGGAGTACCTACGGATACCTGTACGGATACACCAGATAGATTGGCTTATTCGGTACGGACAGGGCTTCCAAGGTTGGACGTGGCCATGCAAAGCTTCCCTGCAGCAGCGGCGCTGCACAGCATCTTGGGGCCGGGGGCGTTGTTCGTCTGCTAGTGTAGTAGTGACTGTCTCCAGATATTGTTACCCACGAGGGCGGAGGACATTCCCTTCCAGTTCAGATCTGACAGATGGAGAAGGCGCCCGTACCCTGCCGGTACCCTCTACACTACGGTCTGCCTACCCAACCCTAGGTGTCATGGGTGGGCAGTGCAGGTACCTCGCGGCGTATCCGTACCTCGTCCTCGAGGCACTTTGCCCGTCAGCGAGACAAGGACGGGCCAGTGAGCGGAAGCAGAATCGCATCCAGTTTGACTCCGTCACGCCGCCCACGAGCCGTCGTCGGGTTTGGTAGCTGTATAATGTAGAGTGGTATGTGTAGAGCAGAACAGATGTGCCGATTGCAGCAGAGCTGCCGCTGACTCGAGGCGAAAGTGAGCATCGAAGCTGGTCTGGTCTGGTGCTTGCGGTTTACTTTGGCCCAAGGTCAAGGTCAAGGTCAAGGTACCTGTACCCGACTGTTTCCCGTTTGCTTCTGCAGCCATTCCCCTCCTCCCAGTTGCCAGTCTCCCCTCTTCTCACTCCCCTCCTTGACCTTCCCACAAGTTCCTCCTCTTGCTCCTCCTCCTCCAACACCTACAGCCAGTAGGATCACTGCGCGACGCGCTTAGGAGCTACGAGCTGCAGTCCAGTGCGTTTGGGGTTGAGCGTCTGTTCGTCCTTGCCCTTTCCTTTCCCTCTCCTTCTCCTTCTCCTTCTCCTTTCCTTTCCTTTCGCCCCAGTGTTAGAAGAAAAAACAAAATACCTTGCCAAAGTAGCGATACTTGGGGGTATCGCACAAGCAAGTCACACCTCCCCGTCTTGACACAGCCCGGTCCAGGCGTGGTAGTCGTAGGGCTCCTTCCACACTACACAAGTTGTTTCTACGTCGGTCACTAACGAAGCGCCCTACCGTACCTAAGGTACGACATCAAAGTACATGTACAACTTGAATCACCTCCCGATATACACCTGAAGTAGTCCAGTCCCGTTGGTCTGCGCTGCGTCCGTCTGGTGCAGAGAGGCACGGCCGCCCAGGGTACCTTTCACCTCCCCTCCCACCACCACCACCACCACCACCTACGAACCGTCTGTTCACAATTGAACCTTGAGTAAACCAACAACTTCCTACACCTACCCAGCGCCTGCCCACAGCACAGCACAGCAAGAGGCAGATGCAGGAGTAGGTAGACGCGCTCGCTGTCGCAGTTGCAACCAACGGATACGGAGTACCTACCTACAGTACAGATAATAGTACGGATAGAGAGGTACGGCACAGACACAAGGCACAGGCAGGCAGGCGCAGAGGCAGACAGCGAGAGCGCCCAGCGACCTGAACTGAACCTAACCTAAACGAATTATTCCCAACCTCACCTTCACCTTCACCTTCAACCTCGTTCCTCTCGTCCTCTTGCTTCTCTCCTCCTTCTACTTCTGCTTCTACTCCTATTCCTATTCCAGTTGCTGCGCTGCGCTCCACACCTCATCCTCCTCTTCGTTTCCCGCTGCCACTTTCCCCTCCGCCGCTCCCACCTACCTCACTTCTCACCTCCTTCTTCTCTCCTCACCTTCTTTGTCGCACGTTGAGCGACGACCCCGCGGCCTCGATCAATCGGTCGCTCGCTCCCGGCTTTTAAGTTCTTGACGCTCCTTAATCGACTTCGAATTCTCAACTCCAACGTCGCGTGCGACGACTTTCGTTTTGCGACAATCTTGCGAGCGAGTTCGTTGCTGTCCTTGCTCATACTTCAATCTGCCGCGCGCTCTGCTCTGCTCGTCCTGGCATCGTTCGATTCACGACACCCTCGGTACCAACAGGTGCCCCCTCC
The DNA here is from genome assembly GCA_030770045.1 of Colletotrichum brevisporum. Lineage (NCBI taxonomy): Eukaryota > Fungi > Ascomycota > Sordariomycetes > Glomerellales > Glomerellaceae > Colletotrichum > Colletotrichum brevisporum. The sequence continues at coordinate 2,782,783 of JAUGSI010000002.1, forward strand.
TCTCTTCCCGACGTGGTTGGTGCACTGCAGCCCAACTTCACGATAACACCAGCGCGAGCCTTCGGTTTCGTTCCCCGCTGCCGTGGCCCCGACACCACGGCCCTTTTGCCAATCACAAACCCTTCGCTTTCCCGCCGACGACCGCGCTGGACTGTTCTGCTGAGCACCCGTTTGCTTGGTGGTACACGACGCCGTAGGATCCGCGAATCGGGTGCCTGTCATCCTTTTGCTGGCTCCCCAACGATTGCGACAATCTCAGGATGACCACGCTCCTGTCCCAAAGCTCCTCGCCCGCGACATCCCCACCTGCAGCAGCTTCTCCCTCCACAAACCCGAACCACCCCTCATTACCGCAGCTAATAACATCGCCCCCCAGCCGCCGCTCGACAGCCCCGAGACCAATGTCGCACGCTTCCAAGAATCGCCTGTCGCAATACTCGACGGGCTCCGTCCCGTCGCGTTCGCGACCGCCCTCCCATGTCTTTCCGATGTTTCCCTCGAGCCTCACCTATACCCTGGTGCGCGATTTCGCCTATCCCATCATGCACCCGATGCACTACGGTCCCCCGCCAGAGCCGTCGCATCCCGCCTCCGGCCTCAGCACTCCCCTCAGCGAGTCGCGCCGCCTCTCCGACCCCCCCGCTTCCTGGGAGAACAAGTTGACCTGGGACGCCGGATCTTGGGGGCCCGATGGCTTCGGAAAAGCCCACGATCTACCTTCTGTGCAATTCGCGGATGGCCCGCCTTGGAGCGAAGACGAGGATCTGGCCAGCCCCGTCGTCAGCTCCAGGCACCGTAAGCACAAGTCGTCCTCTGCGGCCTTGGGCACCGGAAGAACAAAGAGCGCGCGCGACGACGGAAACGACCTTTTGAACCCCGCGCATTATGACCGTGGCTACTATGTCGGAACCAGCGGCGACGGCAGCGAACGCTATTATCTGAACCAAGGAGGGGAAGCGAATGGCCCCGGCGGGGAATATGTCACCTACCCACCCGACGATGCGAGACATTCAAGCCACGCATACCAGCTGGGCGACCTACCCCCGCGGCAATACGCCGAACACGACTTTTCCGACGCTTCGAGCTCCGCCTCATCCCCCGGATGTCGCGGCGAAGACCAGTCTCGCTACTCGCGGGACTATCAATTCACCATCACGTCGCCCGACGAGGAGATGCACGGCAAGGCCGTCGCGCTTTTTGATTTCGAGAGAGAAAATGAAAATGAACTGCCTCTGGTGGAAGGCCAGATCATTTGGGTTTCGTATCGGCATGGCCAAGGCTGGCTTGTGGCCGAAGATCCCAAGACTCAAGAGAGCGGACTCGTGCCCGAGGAATACGTCCGCCTGCTTCGGGATATCGAAGGTGGCATGAACAGTCTCACCGGAAACCTGGGCGAGGGTTCGACCTCACCGAACGACGTTGGCACGCCTACCCAACCCGAACACGCAAACTATGGCCACACCCCTACAGGCAGTCAATCTTCCAACGGCTATCACCAGCCGGTAGTGTCTACGTTCTCAACGTCGAGCAAAGACTTGGACCCATACCCCACCCAACAGCTCGGAATCCAGGCTGGCCAGCCGCCACCACAAGTTGTCCACTACCATGGCCAGAGGGGCGGCAGCCAGGCCAACACACCGACTCTGGCTTCGCACCATGATGCTGGTATGATGCGCCGTGGCAGCCAGGACACGACCGCGAAGAAGAGCGACTCTCAGCCCCATGTCCCCTTGATGGAGGCGGCGACTGAAGACAAGTCGGTTGATCGTTCGAGCACACCGAAGGCGAAGATCCCTAGCGAGAAGCCTGCAGACCCTGATGCCATGGACACTGAACGGTGATGACCCGAGTGTTGGCGGGGGACCCGAAAGGCTAGATATCTCGCGTGGCAGATTCTTTCCCTCGGAGGATCGGTCATGAATCATGTACTATGATGGACGTCAGGGAGGAGCGTTTCCGGTTTCGGTTTGATGATCAAGAGGCGTAAAGTTGTATTTCAGGAGACATAAAGAGAGAGGAGCCCCTTGGTCGGTCGCTTTCAGCATGTAGCTTGGATGACGAAGAGTACGGAAGTAAAGGAAGGGGCGGAAGCTGCAACTGTATTGAACTGTGGAGGCGGGGATGTGATGCCGCGCTCGAATATCCGGTTGCTGAATGAGTTGCGGGATGAGTGCGAAGAAATGTTTTAACAAAGCTCTCAGCAACCGAAGCTGTTTGCTTGTACATAATATACGGGGGAGAACCCCTTTGCCTCGCCTCGAGGATACAACACTGGACGATCATCGTGAATGTCGCATTGACTTCAGAAATGGCCATTGCGGCTCTCGGCAGCGAAGAGCAACTTGCGTCAGCTACAACGCCATATCCCATCAAACGCACGTTGTCGATTCTGCTTAGAAATACTCCGCTTTTGCACCCGGCCGGGGGGGCAGCTCAGCTCGGCGGGGATCGGGAAACGGGAGCCCCCACGTGACTTTTTATTACGTCATGCACCGCGCAGCAGTAGCCGGAGAGCTCTGCGGGCTGTGAGCTCCCTCTCTCTCTCTCTGTGCTCCGTCCCCGATACAACACAACCTCTTGGACCTCGCAACAGCGCTGCACAGTCTCAATTGGTCCCAGCGAGAACTTTGGTCTGCAATTTTCATCGTCGGACGTCCTCAATTGACCTTTTCAAGATGTTTGCCAGATCTGCTTTCAGGGCCGCGCAGCCCTTCAAGATGGTGAGAATCTGCTTTTTTCCCCCCGTTCACCCCATCCCTCCGGTCCCTTGCAGGATTTCCCCCACAGCGATGTTTGTTCTGTTCGGACGCCTCGCACATCATACCACGCCCGGCGACCTCAATCGCAAGCCGTATCGCAGTAGAAGAAGATAAAGAAGTAAAAAGAAGGACTAGAAGCTAATTACCTCCCCCCACGAACCAGCAAGCCCGCCGCTACGCCACCGAGCCCGCCAAGGGCGGCAGCACCAACCCGGCCGTGTACGCCGGCGCGGCCGCCGCGGTCGCCGGCGGGGCGTACTACTTCCTCTCCGGCTCCTCCTCGTCGTCGTCCGCCGCCCAGAAGGCCGAGGCCAAGGTCAAGGAGGCCGTGGGCGCGGCGCCCAAGAAGGCGCTGACGGGCGGCGACCAGGGCTTCGTGTCGCTCAAGCTCGAGGAGGTCGAGATCGTCAACCACAACACCAAGAGGCTCCGCTTCAAGCTGCCCGAGGACGACATGGTCTCGGGCCTGCACGTCGCCAGCGCCGTGCTCACCAAGTACAAGGGCCCCGAGGACGAGAAGGCCACGCTGAGGCCCTACACGCCCATCAGCGATGAGGGTGAGTTTCTGCGAGCCGTCCTGGTTTTTTCTTTTGCTTGCGATGGCGGCGGTTAGTGTACGACGCGCGAAGGAAGGGAAACTGACAACCCGCGCTACAGAGACCAAGGGATACGTCGACCTCCTCGTCAAGAAGTACCCCAACGGCCCCATGTCGACGCACATGCACGACATGACGCCCGGCCAGCGCCTCGACTTCAAGGGCCCGCTGCCCAAGTACCCCTGGACCCCGAACAAGCACGAGCACATCGCCCTCGTCGCCGGCGGCACGGGCATCACGCCCATGTACCAGCTCGCGCGCGCCATCTTCGGCAACCCGGAGGACAAGACCAAGGTCACGCTCGTCTTCGGCAACGTCTCGGAGGAGGACATCCTGCTCAAGAAGGAGCTCGCCGAGCTCGAGAACACGTACCCGCAGCGCTTCCGCGCCTTCTACGTCCTCGACAAGCCCCCCAAGGAGTGGGCCGGCGGCAGGGGGTTCGTCACCAAGGAGCTGCTGAAGCAGGTCCTCCCCGAGCCCAAGAGCGACAACGTCAAGGTCTTCGTCTGCGGGCCCCCCGGGTTGATGAACGCCGTCTCCGGCAACAAGAAGAGCCCCCGCGACCAGGGCGAGCTCGTCGGCATCCTCAAGGAGCTCGGATACTCCCCCGACCAGGTCTACAAGTTCTAGAGGAGAGATCTAGAGAAGGATTTTTTTTTCCTTTTTTTTTCTCTTATATAGAGGAAAGAGAGAGAGAGAGAGAGAGAGACAGTAGTAGATTGGGGCGAAGTTTTGCGGTGCTTTTGTATGAATAGTTGAGGTGATAGACGCGTAGATCACTGATGGCCTTTTGATTTCCACACGGCACAACACTTCCGCTTCTCGTGTGAACTGCTCCTGCTCCTGCAAAGTTTAATGGTAATAGTCATAGCAAGACCTATTTGGACCAGAAACCATGAACAACCGCATAGTGTCCTTGTAGTGTTAGTCTGGTTTGAGAGACAATAAGCTCACTTGCGTGCGCCAACCTCACGTGATGCTTATTTGAGAGGTAATGTTGATTCAACTCCGTTGCTATGCTACTCAAATACAACAACACAACGCGAAAGAAAAATTGCAATTGGAGATAGACGACACGGGATCGACAACAGACGTGCCGAATCCTTGTATTTTTTTTCTAATCACAAGGGATACATCTTTTATCAAGACAAAACTCCCCTTCTAACAATATCCACAAAAACATAAAAAAAGTACAAAATAAATCAAAAAGTTCCTGTCACTACCTAGTCCCGGTCTGCCATGTTGGAGAGCGGCACGTAACCTTGGTTCTGGGTGCGTCTTCCGCGCAGGCGACGGACGACGGACTTGACGCGGCTCATGATGCCGAAGCCGCGCCTCTTGGTCTGGGCGGACGGGTCGACCATGTAGCTCGGGCGGGTCCAGAACTTGAGCAGCAGGCTGCTGACGACGACGCTGACGCTGCTGCAGGCCATGGCGGCGCCGGCGGCCATGGGGTGCAGGTGGAAGCCGAACGGCAGGAACACGCCCATGGCGAAGGGGAGGCCGACGGCGTTGTACAGACACGCCCAGGCGAGGTTCAGCTTGATGCGGTTGAAGATGGAGCGGGCGAGGTGCAGGGCGGCGGGGATGTCCATCAGGTCGGTGGGGCGCATCAGGACGACGTCGGCCGCCTCCATGGCGACGTCCGTACCGCTGGCCATGGCGATGCCGACGTCGGCCGTTGCCAGCGCGGGGGAGTCGTTGATGCCGTCACCGACCATGCCGACGACCTCGCCTTGCTCCTGGAGCTGGCTGACGATGGCCTGCTTCTGGTCGGGAGAGACGCCGGCCCAGACGTTGTCGGGCGAAATGCCAACAGCAGCAGCCACGGCGACAGCGGTGGAGCGCTGGTCACCGGTGACGATGGCCGTCTTGATCTTCATACGGTGGAGAACGGCAATTGCGGCAGCGGCACCCTCCTTGATAGTGTCGGAGAGGCAGAGGTGACCGGTGTACATGCCGTCGATGGCGACGAAGATGTTGGTGGTGCCTGCGGATGTGTTCTTGGAGCTCGAGTTGGCCTTGGTGTTGAGCTGCTCAGAGGCCTCGACCGCCTCAGCCGGGACGTCGACATCGTTCTCGCGGAGGAAGCGGACATTGCCGAGGAGAACACGGTAGCGGGTGCGCTTGTTGCTTACGGCAGGCTCAACGAGCGCGTTGATACCGCGGCCGACAGCAGCCTTGAACTCGCCAACGCTGCCCTCAAGCGTAGCCTCCTCTTCCAAACCGAGCTCGGTCTTGGCCGCATTCAGCACGGCTCTGCCAACGGGATGCTCACTGCCCATCTCAGCCAGGCCGACAATGTGCCACCACAGCCGTCGTCTCCATTCACTATCCTGCCAGGCGGGGAGAAGGGCCATCTTGGCGACGCTCATTTTGCCGTAGGTGATAGTTCCAGTCTTGTCGAGAACAATCTGGGTGATACGGGTGGTGGTCTCCAAAGCAGCTCCGCCCTTGACCAAAATGCCGTTCTCAGCGCCGATACCAGTGCCGACCATGACCGCAGTGGGAGTCGCCAGACCAAGGGCACAAGGGCAGGCAAAGACAATGACAGAAATGCACAGCTTGACACAGACCATAAGCTTACCACCACTGGCTTCCTGGGTGAAGATCTTGGGAGGGTTCTTAAGCGCATGGCTGAGAACCATCCAGACAATGAATGTCATGAAACCAAGAAGAAGGATGGCCGGAACAAAGTATCCTGCGAGGGTGTCGGCAAGTCGCTGAATGGGAGCACGAGTAGTCTGAGCATCCTGGACAAGCTTGACAATCTGGCTGAGCTGGGTGTCACGGCCAGCTCTTGTGACTCGGAAGTCGACACGGCCGTGACCGTTGACGGTGCCACCAATGAAGAAGCTACCCTTCTTCTTCTGCACCGGCATGGCTTCACCAGTGACCATGCTCTCATCCACGTAGGTCTCGCCACGGACTAGCACTCCATCTGCCGGAATCTTGTCGCCAGGGCGGAGGATGACGACGTCTCCAACCTGGAGAAGCTCAGTGGGAATGACCTTTTCCTCTGCGGCATGACCGTCCCTGTTGGGGGTCTTGGGCTCCCCGGAAACAGTGGCGTTCTCCCAGCCTTCGGCGGCCTTCTCGGCGGCGATGGGGTCGGCGTAGATGGTGGCCATCGAAGGGGCCAAGGACATGAGTCGAGAGAGGGCCTTGGACGTCTGGCCCTTGGCACGGTTCTCCAAGAAACGGCCGAGGGTGACAAAGGTAATCAGCATGGTGCTGGTGTCGAAAATGGTGGCGGGCCGGGTGTGGGGCGGGAAGAAGAAGGATACCAGCATCGCCATGATGCTGAAAAAGAAGGCACACGAAGTGCCGAGGATGACGAGGACGTCCATGGTAGGCGACCCATGCTTAATGGACTTCCAACCAGAAATGTAGAAACGCTTTCCAATGCCGAATTGAACGGGTATCGTAAGGGCCAAACAGATTAAATCGCCGAGGAAAATGCCGGGAAGAAGCTCCCAGCTACCGAAGTCTATGCTCGGGAAGCACATCGGCAAAATCATGCTAATAAAAAAGACGGGGATGGCAAAGGAGAGCGACATCTTGAAAGCCCTCCGCCATTCGTTGATCTCTCGCGTCTTGGCGAGAGACTCGAGCTGCGCATTGTTGTCGTCGTTGTCGGATACGAGAGCGTTGAGACCTTCCGTTTCGACAGCCTCAACGATGCCTCGGAGGCCGATAATATTTGGCTGGTGCGTCACGGTCAGTCTGGAGGAGGCCAGACTGAGTTTCGCAGTGTTGATGCCGGGGAGGGACATCAGCTTGGACTCAAGCGCCAGAGCTTGGGCGGAATCCGGGTTTCCGTAGATCTTGAACTGTGCCGTTGAGGATGCGCCGCCGGGATGCGTAGCTGTCTCGAAGGCCGTGGACAGAACTTCCGCACCAAACCCCCTGTCCTCAATGATCTCGGCAATCTTTTCGGCAGCGAGTTTGGTTGTGTCGTGTGTAATGACAGCACGCTCGGCCAAGAGACTGATATTGAAGCGCAAGACGCCGTCCACCTCTTTGAAGCCTCCTTCCACGGCGGACGTGCAGGCTCCGCAGGTCATTCCCTCGATAGCAACGGTCGTTGTCGCGACGGTGCTGGTCGGGTTGCTGCTGGCTCTGGGCTTCTCCTGCTGGGCGCTCCCACTGTCCACAATCTCGGCACCGAAACCACGATCCTCAATGATCTCGGCGATTTGTTCGGCGGTCAGCAGGTCCGGGTCGTGCTCGATGACGGCTCTTTCGGATAGCAAGGATATGCTGAAGCTCTTTACGCCCGGGACGTCCTTGAAACCACCTTCCACGGCCGATGTGCATGCGCCACATGTCATTCCTTCGACGGCGATGGTGGTCGTCAAGAGCCCGGTATCTTCCTCGGCGTCGAATAGGTTCTGCTCTGTCGGGAACATTGGCGAGGGCAAATCTGTGGACAAGACCTCGGCGTCAAATCCTCGGTCCTCGATTATCTCTGCGATTTGCTCGGCGGATATGATCTCGGGGTTGTGCATGACCACGGCGCGCTCCATGACCAGGCTCACAGAGACGCTTCCTACGCCTTCGACGCCCTTGAAGCCGGACTCGACCGCGGAGGTGCAGGCACCGCAACTGAAGCAAATTGTGAGCACATCACTTACGAAACTTGCGAGAGCGCGGCGGGGGATAACTCACGTCATGCCGCCGACCTTCAGCGTGGTCGTCGCCATGTGTGTGGCGGTAGGGGTAGCGAGGGTGGCTTTCCGACTGCCACCCTCGTTCGGCCCCGGGATTCTGATGTTTGCGGGAGCCATGATACCGATAGGCTCTGTGTTTAACGATGCGCGACTTGGGCGAAGAAAATTCGGTGTTCAGGGCCAGCCTCGATCTTCGTTCGTGTTTCCGTCTCTGGTAGGTTTTCCAGCTATCTGGCTCCAGCCTTCATGATAGAGCTAGCTGTCCATGTGGCGAATGCGACTCTGTTCGAGGACAAGGAAAGTTCCGGAGGCGAAGAGGCACAAAGTCGAGAGGACGAAGACTCGAGCGTTCAAGGGACTCCAGAAGACCGGCTTCCGAGGAATATGTACGGAGGAGAGAACAGGTGGATATCGTTTAGAGCTACAGCGTGTGTGCGTATGCGTGTGCGCGTGCGTTGGGTGCACGAGTCGATGCGCAAGCGGGAAGGGTAAACGTGAAGTTTAGTCGGGATTATGAGTCGGGGCCGGAGGGCAAGAAGAGAAGGGAAAACGGCGGCAGATCAATGGCGCGATTGGTAGAAGAAGCTTGGGAGAGACACGGAAGCGGAAGGTCGGCTTTTGTCAGCTAGAGCGTCTCGTCTCGACAAGTAGGTAGGCTCTCGGCGCACGGGGGGGCGAGGGTTGGCGAGTAATCCCACTGAGAGAGAGAGAGAGAGTCCTGACGGGCTTTCGTACAGCCAGAGAGTGCAGCGGGTGCGGTGGTGCCGGGATCTATCATCTGGCGCAATCGTGGAACTGCGACTGGGGGCGTGTGATGGAGGGGGGGGAAGCGAAGCGTTACTTCGAGGTTCGAGGTGCGCTAGCGTGGACGTACGTAGTGTAGTGTAGGTACCTCCCGGTGGTGGCCGGGACTTTTGGGGCTCGTGCGGCGGCTTCTCTTGTCTTCGAATGTTCAATTTGCCAAGGTGCGCGTTTCCCCCCCCTGTTTTCCCTCTGATCCGGGCTCGTTTCCCACCTGCCTCACCCACTCCCAGGTCCCCTCCCCCCCTGGAACTTGCCGGAGCACGTCCTGAGTCCCTGAGTCCCCTGACTAAAACTCCCCCAGTCTCCGAACAGCGTCGGCTTTAGTTGGCTGAATCAAGGCCCAATCACCTGTATGACCCTGAAAAAAAACTAAAAAAAACTGGCTCACGATGCTGCAGAAGGAAAAAGTAAAAGCGGAACCTACCGCCAATGGGCCCAATGGGGTCTCTCGGGAGGTCCCTGTCCGGCTGCTGCAGCTCTCGGTGCTTAGGCGCCACAGCTGGAGTACTTGTACTGGGCCTGGCTCCTCTCGCCATCCTCCCATTTCCCTATTACCTATTATTGACCACCTTTTTTTGCTGGGCAAATCTGAGATGAGATGGGATCGTGAAATGGGAGGCTATGGTCGTGTTGGACTGTTGGTACCTCGGATGCCAAATGCCGTCAGATGACGCTTTGGGCTACCATCACGCTGGTCCTAGTGACCGTGAACAACACAATCCCGCGGCCAGAGTCAGTGCCTCATTCCTCCAAACATTTTTGCGCCTCGAGTCAGGACCGGATTGGGCTGTGCACAATACAAAAGACTATTCATTGATCCATCAACCAGTCTGTCAGTGGCATGTAAGGCGGGGTAAGCTGACATTGGCGGCACTTGCCACCCTTCCTTCAGGCTGTCGGCGATGGACTTGACGTAGGTACGGATAGTATTACTGCGGATAGTCCAAAAGCATCGTACGTAACCGTTCGCATGTCCATTTCGCTTTCTTCAGAGGTACGTATCCATCTACCTCAGGGATCTAGGAGTCTCTCGGACCGGAGCGGGTGCGCCACGAGACGACCTCCCGGCCACGCATCTGAGCGCCTCAGCCCGAGTCTGGCCACGACTCGTTTCGACCGAAAAATCTACAAAACATTCCGGGCACGGCACTTGCTAGGGTTTCCCGGCTCCTCGTCCTCAGATTCACATCACATTCATCCGATGTTTCCACTGGCTCTCGTGTTGTGTCTCAAGCTGGGACTGGAGGGCATTGCCTCATGCCCCCATTCGAATGCAAATACTTCCGAGGCACAATCTTGGTGAAGCAGCAAGTAGGGCAAGGTCACGAAGGATCAGTCGCTCTGTGATAATACGCTGGAGGCTGGGCCGTAGCGTCCTTCTCGCTGTTGTACCTATTCACCGGACTTCGTTGATGGGTCTTCATGCAGTTCCGACGGACCGACCAATGGGTCCCGCGTTGATGGTATCCGACCTACGGATACCGATCGCCTCAGGTAGGCAGGTAGGTCGTAGGTAAGACCGTAAGTAGGCTTATCGGCGGTTCCTGCACAACCGGAGCAACGTCAGCAACATACGATACAAGAGCTCCGAGCCGGCCGTCGGTGAGGGGACGCTCCTCCGGCCTGCCGAGGAGATGCGCCAAGACCAATAGATGCATCTGCTGTCCGGTGGCTTTACTCGAACAGTAAGGTGGTCGGTCGCTAACCAGAACACTGTGTCTGGGCGAAATAGATAGAGGCACGATTGTCAAGACGTTCCACCATTTCACCTCAAAAGCATCGTCCTCTTGTTCCAGAAGCCAAGATCCAGCTCAAACTTGCCACAGATCTGTAGCCCGCCCACCAGCCAACACAATGGACTCCTATTGCCCACCGCATTGTCTTGATGAAGAAAAGCAAGCAGGTAGACGGCATTCACGGCGTTCTTTGTTTTCTATGTGCCTGCATCAGGATAGATCAAGGAGGCTCTCCAGTATAGGTATGCTACCTTGCTATCCGTAGTTGGGTAGGTATTGCAGTGTAGGTACTGAGGTACGAGGTAGGCGCGCTTTAACGGCCCCACCACTCTGCCAGCTGCCTGCCCCGCGTCGCAGCCTTAGCGTCACCTCTCCCAACTGCAGCCGCTGGCTCAAACGGATCTGATACAAGCTTCCTCGTCAGATCTCTCCAGGGAAACATAACGAACACCACCCATTCTCGCCATCGCCCACACACTCCGCATCGGCGACAGGAAGCTCTACCACGCCCGCCGAGATACCAAGGTCACTGCTTTTCTCAGCCTCGCCCATCTCGTCCCACATCGGCGTTTGGTTCTTCAGCCTTGCCACCCCACCCCGCCTCATTGAGGTATCGCAGCTCGAGTGACAGCTACCCAGGTAGCTTGCTGTAAACCCCACCAACTTCGTGAGCATCACCTACAGCTCACAAGATGGAGCAAACCAAAGCCCTCAACGCCCTCGAGGTAGGCACGCGCCGTTCGTTTCTCCGGGGGTGCAGGCTAACCATCCCCAGCCGTTCCTGGCCCTGAGCAAGTCGGCAACATCCCCCCGCGCTGCTGCAGACCTCGTCACCCGCGCGACATCGAACCCGAACACCTTCCTCTTCAGCGAGCTCCTCGAGACCCCCCAGATTCAGGCCCTCGCCCAGTCCCCCGATCTCCGCAGCCACCTCACCCTCCTCGAGCTCTTCTCCCACGGCACGTACGCCGCATACCTCTCCGCCGCCGCGCAGCAGCAGCTCCCGCAGCTCAACGACGCCCAGACCCTCAAGCTCCGCCAGCTATCCCTCCTGACGCTCGCCCGCGACCGCTCCAACCTGTCCTACTCGGCCCTGCAGTCCGCCCTGGGCCTCGACTCCGCCCGCGCCCTCGAGGACCTCGTCATCTCCGCCATCTACGCCGGCCTCCTCGACGCCACCCTCGACCCCCACCGCCAGGCGGTCCAGGTCAACTCCCTCTCCCCGCTGCGCGACCTCGCCCCCGGCGCCGTGCCGCCCATGATCCGCGCCCTGCACGCCTGGTCCGCCCGGTGCGAGTCGACGCTCGGCGACCTCGAGGCCCAGATCGCGGGCATCAAGGACGCCGCGGCCCGCCGCCAGCGCGAGAAGGCGGACCAGGAGGCCCGGCTGCAGCACCTCGTCGAGGAGACGCGCAAGGAGCCCGACGCGAACTCCCGCAAGCTGGCCGTCGGACACTCGCACGGCGGCGAGCGCAGCTCGGGCGGCGGGTTCCTGGGCCACACGTCGCGGTCACAGCGTTATAACAAGCGCGGGAGCACGAGCATGATGGACAACACCGAGGACGTTGACGACGAGGCCATGGATGTCGACGAGGAAGACGACGAGCAGGAGAAGAAGCGCACGAGTCGGCGCAAGCTGTAGGCGAGTAAACTTCAAACAGCATTCTTGGGAGTGACTCGGAAAGGATTAAACGATAAGACGGGGGAGGATCGAGAGAGAGAGTAACAGACATGATATTGCTTATTGCCAGCCTCGACCACAACGGAGCCTCATGCTCCACGGGACGGGGAGCTGACCACCACGTTTCAGCAGTAAGGAGAATCGCTAGCATGGCGCGGGAGACGGACGGCGATTGAGTAGCTTGGCGTCAACGCCAGCTTATTACGACCAGCATCACGATAGAACATGAAAACTTTCAGTTAAACCTCAACGTGTTATTGTAGACAGACGGCCTCTGGGCTCGTCACCTGCTGATCCCTGTGTCTGCGGATCCTACCTACGGTGCCAATCAAGAAGCAATGAAATTAGGGAATCGAAAAAAAAAGGTAAAGCGAGTGTCTGTCGAAGCCAAAGGTCCTCCCGGTGGTGTTTCTCTCCCTCCACATCCTCCCTCTGTTGAGGATCCCTCTGTCGATACCTCCGTCAAAGATCCCTCCCCAACCCACTCTCGATAGAAGACCCCGGCCTCGGTGCAGTGGTAGTGGTACACTGATGCATCCATCCGTGTGCATCTGGGGAAAGGAGAAAAATTAGATCCCTTGCCTGTTGAACGCCATAGGTTGAGGCCATCACCCGTGGTGCCTCGTCTTTTCCCCCATACGCCATCAACCCGTCTTGGTATCCTGAATGGAAGACCGAAAAAATGATACTGGAACTGGAAACTAGTCGCTCAAAAACCCTGATGGTCGTAAAATTCGTGAAGCTCTGTCGGCAAAGGGCCTGGTGTTGTACATCTCTGCTGTGTGGAGACGAAGTATTGCGTCGAAAATGCAGTGAATCTGTGATGCTGGTGAGGCAGAGACAAGGCTTTTCAGAGCCGCTTGCCAGGCACCAGAATAAAGAGAACACAGAGTGCAGCATCGACCAAGAGAGTGACAGCAAGGACCATAATGGCGCGCTTGGCAAGGAGCTTCCGAACATAGGGCTCACGGACCCGGGAGAAGTTGAACGGGGTGTACTCGCTCAATCCAGTAAGGGCAAGAACAGGGTCCAGTGAGTATTGGTACGAGGCGAGGAAGTACACACCAAAGGTGAAAGGGAGAATTACCTGGTGGGATGTTAGCACAAGAACATGGGATGACATCATCCGAAGAGAGGAAGCTTACCCAACACCTAGTGGTGCGTGGTGCGTCAAGGAAGATGAGGATGAAAGCAGCCCAAAATCCACCAAACATTGACAGAAGACCAATGATCATTCTGATCTGGAGAGTGGTGGGGATGAGGTTGCCAAGGGCCTTCATGCGCAGAAAGTTGGGGAAGGCATCGCGTTCCATGGCCTGGAAGACATAATCCTTGGCAACATCGAAGACCTCAGGGTCGTCTCTACCAAAGTCCTCAATGGCAGTGGTCACATCCTGGGTGATGGAGCCGGGCAGGATGATCTCTCGCTCTGCACCAGGGAGAAGGAAGGTGTAGAGAATCTTCTCTGCGGACGCGCGAATATCCTGTCTCGCGACAGTGTGGGCAGGGGAGTTGGAGTCGGTAGTCAGATCGCGAGGGGTGCTGAAAGCTCCGCTCTGTCGGCTGCGGTGATCGTTGCTGCTCTGGGGCGAGTCGTGGGCGTCCTCTCTCAGGTAGGCAGACATCTGGGCATCCTGGTTCTTCTCCTTCTCGGTGGCGTACATCGACGGGCCAGCAGCGGGATGGCTCATATCGCCAAGTCCGTCGAGAATCGCAGATGATCGCTTCGAGCCAGATTTGTCCATGTCAGGTGTTCCAACCAGCACAGATCGTCGGAGCTCGCGGACATAGTGACGGCACAGAGACATGTGCTGGGCAACATCGAGCCTGTTTGTCGAGTCAGTAAAGAGACGCGTGGTCTTGATTCAAAGTGCCCGTTTGTACGAACCAAAAGTCGAGGTAATCAACCGATTTCTGCTGGTCTCGCATGAAGATGTAGAACGAAAACAGGTCGACAGGCGGTAGGGTCCTTCGGCTCAGCACCTCGAACAGAGTCGGCAGTCGATTCCGATGGAGATCTGGCTGAGGCGATGGCGTGCCTGACGCCCCAATCGATCGGTCGGTCATGGTGTAAAGAGGGCGTGTCGCGACGTCGGGAGTAGAAAAGTGTCGGGTATCGAAGTTGATTCGGAGGGAAATAATCAAGAGGCAGCGTGTCTCTTTATTTTAAGATGCGAAGTCGACAATTGAGGCGTCGGAAGGATGCGCGAGATCGTAAATGAGGTGCAACCTGGTATCCCCCGAGCGAGAGGTTTGGCAGACGCCCTCGCCAAGGTTCAGTAGCGTCGCTGTCTGTCGGTAGTCGCCTTTTTAGTTCTCCCCCAGGATTGGAATATTTGTGATTGAACGAGCGTAAGAAGGGAAGGATCGCGCACGGCGCAGACTGACAGCGTCAGTGTGGTCGGCGAGGCGCTGCGGCGTGATGTCCTGGGAGGTGCTTGAGTGCCGTAAACAGGCGATCAAGCGTCGTTCAGGACCCGAGACTAATTTCGTCGTCAGGTCAGGGGGGGGAAGGAGCCTGCGTCGGAGGCTAAGGTGGTTGGCTGGGAAGAGGTACGTACCGGATCTCCCGTGCTTGCTCTGGTCGCATTGAAGGGAGGAAAGCGCGCAATCCAATTTCGCGCCTGCAGTTTGCGTCCCACCTTTCAGACACAGCAAGCAAGGACCCCACTTCAACGCAAATCTTGGCACGTCCGCTGACTAAGGTCACGTGCAATTACTCCAGACCCTACGCGAGCCAATGAAAAGATGGCTAGGGTTTTCTCCACGCTGCCTTCCGCACCGATTCTAGTGAGCCAAAATTGCCTCTGGAAGCTCGCTCTGTCAAACTTCGACTCCGTGATCTCCAGCGCCCAACGACCAACGACGAAGAGTGACAGAAAAAATGTCCGCCACCCAAAAGAAGACCGCTGGAAAGCAGCGTTCCGCTATTGCGGACGTCGTCGCTCGCGAGTACACCATCCACATGCACAAGCGCGTCAGTATTACCCTCGAAAGAAGCCGCCGCCATCGACTGAGGCACGACGGGCGATTGTTGATGGAAGTGTTGGGAAACGAGACGGACCGGAATGCTGATCCTGTTTCCCCGTACAGCTCCACGGTGTCACCTTCAAGAAGCGCGCTCCCCGTGCTATCAAGGAGATCAAGGCTTTCGCGACCAAGGCTATGGTATGTCCAGCTGCCCCTCGATCCGATATACACGATCCCACGAATCCAACCGCCGACCTACCACGACCCGTCTGCTAGACAGAGACTTCGATACCGACTTGGGAAACAATGGCTAACCACGATGGTCGCATAGGGTACCTCCGACGTCCGCGTTGACCCCGAGCTCAACAAGAAGGTCTGGGAGCAGGGTGTCAAGGGTGTCGCCTACAGACTCCGCATCCGCATCTCCCGCAGACGAAACGACGAGGAGGGCGCCAAGGAGAAGCTGTACAGCTACGTCCAAGCCGTCAACGTCAAGAACCCCAAGGGTCTCCACACCGTTGTCGTTGAGGAGTAAAAAGTTCTCTTTGGGATGGTTCAAGGGCGGCATAAAGGCATCGGAGTTGCATTCGGCATTCTAGTCTCACATACAAAATTCGACGGAAATGTGAACAACGTTTGATTCCCCACCACGACTCGACGACGATTTCGTTTTTCCTGTTTCTTGTTTATTGGAACCCCGCGTGCGGGTGTGGTGTACGGGGACTGTTCATGCGCGGCGCTACCGCGGTAGCAACAGCAAGCAACGTTGTGATATCGGCGACGGTATGAAAGCAATACTACGAGGTTCTTGGGACAAGCCGAGTTTTTCTGTGGTTCATGTGTCAACAACACACCATCCGAGAGTGTCTTTCCTATCGACTTGGTGGACTGCCAAAGGCAGCTAACAGAGGATATGCCAAATCCTGACCAGACCCCAACCATGCAATGCAGTCCAATAATACCTAACAAGGGCTCCAAAATCCTTCCGGCCCGTATTCACAAGTTTGACTCCGATTCTCCAGTGCTCAAATACAATCTCTCGCCCTGATTGTCTCATTTCCCGATTGCCGTCCTGCTGACGTCTACTCGTCCTCGACGTCACGGTGGCGCGCCAGGACCTTGCGCTTGAACTCTTCAGGGTCCTTGTCCCAAAGCTCTGCTGCTTCGCCGTTCAGAGGAGAGGCGCTGGAGTACCATCGTCAGTTTCACGTTCGGGGTGACATCGTGGGATGGTAACATACTTGTTCGGCTCGCCCAGCAGACTTTGCAAGCTGAGTAGGACGGTCTGAATGTTGTAGGCGGGCGTCCACTTATCCTTGAGGATGTCGAGGCAGATACGGCCGGAGAAGTCGAAGTTCGGGTGGTAGATGGGGGTCTTGAACAGCACAGTAGGTGGCGCATAGGGGTAGTTGCTGGGGAACGAAAGGCTGAGCTTCAGCGTCAGGCCGGCGTAGGGAGTCTGGTCGGGGCCCTCGATCGTCGCCGTCCACGACATGAGGTTACCGTCTGCCGAGGGGAAAGCGGAGACGCCCGGGGCGGGCGAGGTCATGAGCTGCATCAGCTCAGTCTGCAACCTGTGACCGTCAAGTCAGTCCATCTGCGCTCGAGTAAGTCGACTCAACAAGGTCATGCTCACCTTTTGGTGACACTCTGAGCATCGGGACCCTTCCTGGCACCACCAAGCTTGGCTGCCTGAACGCTGCCAGGAGCGGAGTTCTGGCTGTTCTCCGTGCTGTAGTCCATCGTTGGTGAGATCGTAAGTAAACCTGGAGATTTGAGAAAGCGACGACTTCTGGCGGCTTAGGAGCACGGAATGCGGTATCTGGAACGCTGATGAGAATCCGAGATTGGAAGGGCAGGCGGTGCAATGTGAAGTCAAAGGAAGAACAATCTTTTATGCGGTTATGGGCGGGGAGGGAATCGCGACGCGTGGATAATCAAGGGGCGAAAGATGCACGAGCTGGCGGCGTCAAGAATAACACAAGACAATTATTCCATAGGGCGAGAGGGCTTTCTGGGATTGGAGAATTGGAGAAGCCGGTACCTGGGCGACGCGCTGACCTTGACTTACATTTTCGGGTTAGCGCGGTCGCTACCGTACAACGGGCAACGGGCAACGGTCTCGCGGGAACGTACCGATGAGACATCGCCGAACTTCCATCCTGCAAGTCTAATACTCTTTAACCACTCCGTGTGTACTAATAATCTTCAATAAGGGTTCATCCTACTCCCAAAGAAATTGGTCTACTGAATCTTAAACATCAATCACTTTAGACATGATTTTAATGCCTGTTTCACCCAACTATTAGGCTGTGTAGTTCCAGAATAGCTAAACTATGTAGTGGCAAGCATATGAACTATTACCTGAAGAACTGAATTTCAAGATGTAGTCTTCTTCTTGAGCTACCCTGGAGGCTGCAACTACTCTGCAATTCGTCTTCCCCCTAGTACTGGTTTTGATTAATCTATAGAAAAGAACACACTGCAGTTCTACACACATTATTTATTTCATGTATTAGCGTAGAAGCTGAGAGCCTGAGAATCAATTTCAACATGACAACAGGCTTCCGTGACTGATTCCTTGTCCTGGGTATCAACGGAGGTGTGTTCTGCTGTGAGCTTCCCACTGACTGGGATACTTAGACCCACCCAAAGTACATAGAGCTTCGCTCCTTCTCAAAGGAGCACTTGAGCTTTGCCTTCACCTAGGTAACTTTTAAGACATCTGGGCTCTTGCCCACCTCCTTTACCTCCCTCATCTTACCTCACCTCACATGTTAGATTAATGTACTCTTTGTCATTGACAAGTCCTGATCATGACGACACTTTACTCTCGCGTCGATCCAACTGAACACCCGGCCCAAGTTATTTGTCTTCTTCAGAAACCATTGGGCCGTCGCACCGGTTGGGGCATGTAAGAAGTTTTTCGTCATTATTCCAATATTCTCCCCCTTTCTCTTCTTTTTCCCACTAATTTCGAATTTCGAAAATCCAGACTTTGCCTCATTCTACCAAGTCATCCTGCAATGTCGGCTTCTTGACTTTGGGTATCGCTATTAAATGGGCTCATCGATCCGGACTTTCTCGCGACAAGATGGCTTCCAAGGGAAGATGCTGTCCATGGTTTGACTGCTCGCACTCGGTCCCGGAGAATTTGGAGTAAGTCTTTTCTATATCCTTGGACGATTGAACACCGAGACTGACGCTCTTCAACCAGCCCGAAGACTCCCAAACATTGCGATCAACAAAGTGCTTCACAGCCCAAGACCACGAAACCCGTCTCCACACCGGCTTCTGAGCATTTTATGCCCTCCGCAAGCCAGGGAGATGTCCGACCTGCCAAGCTCCATCAATGGTTCGCTGCATCTTCGGCCGTTTCCTCAAGCACGCATTGCTCGTCGCACAGAAGTGTCATTCACAAATGGAAGTGTGATAAAACCGGCGATAAGAAATGTGAGCTTTGCTCGCACACTTTCAATCAGTTTATCTTCCATTGCAAATATTGCAACCTGCGTGTTTGCTACACATGCAGGCTGAAGAATGGCTGGACACACAGGTACGTCGGGAGCCGCTCGCAATGATTGGAACTAAACTGATGTTTTTATTTTCTCCGTCAGCCAAACCAGTCATCTTCGCCGGTGGGACGCTTTTGCTTGAGACCAGCGATTGAATCATCTTCGATGGGACGGATGGGCAGCGGACAGAGGCATTGGACGTCAAGAACTGATAATTTTGAGATGCCCGGCGAACGCCCAAAAGTCGCAGGCACATGTGAAACCTACATAGGTATTTCATGATTCTACGGTTGAGCTGCGTTGTAAACCAACTAGAAAAGAAAAAGAAAATACAAAAAATAAATTCGCTACGATCCGTTCGCTCTTGCCATCTTCCCATTCCATGCCGATATGTGTGGTGATGCTTCCTTCGCGGCTGCACGCCCCTGTAAATTTGGAGGGGTGGGGGGGCCCTGTTTACAAGATCGGTGCTCCAGCAACCGCGATAAGACGTCTTATCGGCCAATAGACACGGGCGTATTTTGGTGGCGATGAAACTTCGGGTCTCGAGTTGGAGACCAAAACACGCCAAAAGCTCTTAACGCGGTCGCGACGCGCCTGGTGCCTGGAGAGATGGAACCGCGTGGAGCAACTCCAAGGCAGGCAACAAACATGGTAAGTTTCCCTTGATTCCAGACCCCGACGTTCTTTGTGCACAAGTCGCCGCAAACCGTCTTCTACGTCATGCATCCTCCACTGTTTGCTTCGGTGCCTGCATTAGTGCTTGCGAAAGAGTCGTGGCCATTGTGAGCCCCCAAGACCCCTGTTGGCTATCTCATTTCCCGCCCGGCTTCAGTCATGGAATACCTACCTAGACTAGCCAACCGCACGCTTTTCCCACTGAGACTCATCCGAACACCGTCGGTCGGTCGTGGCATTCCATCCGTACTCACCAGACAAGATGCAACAGTCTCAGCTTGACCCTCTGCCCGCAGACCTGCCCTTCCGAATCATCTCCAAGACAATCGGCAGGGGGGCGTACGCATCGTGGGCATACCCCTCTTTCCCCAGATCGTGCACATGGGTCACCCCACTGACAACGAACACACAGGATCAAGAAGGCCATTCCGACAGAGGAGTCGACGCCCGTCTTCGCCGTCAAGTTCATTCACAAGGGCTACGCCACCAAGCATGGCCGGATCTCCGCGAAGCAGCTCTTGATGGAGGTGTCGCTTCACTCCCACGTCGGCCAGCATCCGAACGTGATCGAGTGGTTCGCTTCAGGCGAGGACCCCAACTGGAGGTGGATAGCCATGGAGTTCGCCGCCGGCGGTGACCTGTTCGACAAGATCGAGGCTGATGTTGGAGTGAACGAGAACATCGCCCACCTGTACTTCCTGCAGCTCATCAGCGGCGTGAGCTTCATCCATTCCAAGGGCGTTGCGCACCGCGATCTCAAGCCCGAGAACATATTGCTGTCCGACGCGGGAAACCTCAAGCTTGCCGACTTTGGCATGGCCACCATGTTCGAGTACAAAGGTCAGCGCAAGACCAGCTCGACCCTCTGCGGAAGCCCCCCCTACATCGCCCCTGAGATTCTCGCCTGTAGCAAGGCAGAGAAGAACGACTCGTCCAGCGGCAACAAGTACTCGTCAGACCTGGTCGATATCTGGTCGTGCGGTGTCATACTGTTCGTGCTCCTCGTCGGCAACACACCATGGGACGAGCCTTCGAATGGCAGCTGGGAGTATCAGGAGTACGTTCGGACCAACGGCCGCAGTACAGATGCTCTCTGGGGAAGGATACCGCCCAACGCCTTGTCATTACTGCGCGGAATGATGAACTTCGATCCCAAGAAGCGCTTCTCGTTTGCTAGGATCCGCCAGCACCCGTGGTACACCAGAACTAACCCGCACCTGACGACTGATGGACAAATATCCGATCCCATCAACCTGGCTGCCAAAATGCTCGAAAACCTGCGCATCGACTTCAGCCAACACCCGACGGCGTCGCAAGGGGCTCGAAGTACTGACTCCATGGACACTGACGGGGTTGACGGCTCAGACAAAGTCTCGTTCACGCAACCCGAGACGCCGATCAGTGACGTCTCCTGGGACTGGGAACGCCCGGCGCTCAAGGTTATGAACCCGATCGCCGTTTCCTCGACGCAACCCATCTCCCGCAGCGAGTCGGGCGTCGCCAACCGGCGGCTGTTTAACGAGTCCCTTGCCGAGGAGCCGTCCATGAGCCAGTTCTCGCAGACGCCTGGCGTGCCCCTGACGCTCACCCAAGCGGCCCGGCGCTTCCGCGACATCGTGCCTTTCGAGTCGCTCACGCGCTTCTTCTCCCATGTCCCGCCGCAGCTCATCGTGCAGATGCTCAGCGACGCCCTGCACCAGCTCAACGTGCCGCTCCCGCTCGTGACGCCAAACCTGTACGGGGACCACGTCGCCACGCTGAGGATCAAGACGCTGGACGAGCGGCGGCAGTCGCTGCACGGCGAGATACACGTCGACAAGCACCGGCTGCCGGAGGAGCAGGAGCTGTTGGATATCCGGTTCGTCAAGATCAAGGGCGACCCGCTCGAGTGGCGGCGCCTCTTCAAGAAGATTGTCGTGCTTTGCAAAGACGGCGTGTATGTGCCGGATGCCTAGGAGAAGGCCTGCCGGTTTGGGCGGAGTCACGGACAGAGGGGTGATGCTGACGAGGAACGTGTTTAATATTAGATGAATGTATGTACGGATAGGCTTTTATAATGAGTAAGCGGAAGTAATCACTTCGGCAGATTTCCCATGGCGTTGTTGGTTGGCGGAGGCTGGCGTTGTCTTTCCGCTTCCTCGGCACAACCCCACACCCAGCCCTTCTTGTGATTGATCCGCATCCTCCTCTATATGCAACTCTTCAGGCGCGCCGACATCGACCGGGTGACGCGTTGGCTCGCCCGGGGTCGTAAGATGCGCTTGCTTGCCCGAGGTCACAGTATGTCCTTGCTTGCCCGAGACCGTGCCGAGCGTCCGTTCCGGCGAGATTTTCGAGAGCGATATATGACTCTAGCCGTGATTTGATCGTTCGGATCAAGGCCAATATCAAGCCGGACGATTCTCCGATCACTGCCGTCTGTCATGGGCAGGTAGAGATCGAGCTCTCCCCTCTCCTCTGCGGCGTTCACCTCGTTCAGTTCCGCCGCCATTGAATTTTCGTCGACAGTGCCGCCAGGGAAGCAGCAGCAGCCGTCCACCTCCGCCAGCGAAGGGTGCCAGGTCTGGACCTCGGCCACGATCAGGCCGTAGAGCTTCAGGAAGGCCGGCCCGTGGCCGGTGAGGCCGGTCGTGTTGAGGACGTTCTTGTGGCACTGCGGCCCCTGGCACGCAAACAAGTTGAAGTAGGCGTGGACCATCTCGTGGATGAGTGTCGAGACGATCTTGGGCCACGGGTAGGCCCCTTCCTCGCGGTTGTGGTGTGGGTATAGGTAGATCCGGCTGCGCAGCTCGTGCAGCCCCGAGCATGTCTCCACGGCGTCTGTCAGAGTTGTGCCGAGGCTCGAGGCGTTCCGGTCGTCGGGGAGGCTCGGCGAAACGTAGTGTGTGATCAAGTCCGTCGTGCAGCCGCCGTTCCAGAAGCGGGTCAGGTTCCCGCCGAAGAAGAAGTCGTCGAGGCACTTCATGAGGAACCAGAGGGACGTGTCCAGGTCGGCCGCCTCCGCGGCGTCGCTCGGCGCAGGAGGGATGGCTTGCGCGCCGATGTTTTGTTGCTGTCTCAGGTCGAACGCCTGCGCTCTGGGTGCCGTGTCGAGGAAGCAGTTGAGGAACGCTCTCATGGCCTCGACTTGGTAGTCCTGCAGCTCCTCGCAGAACTTCTCGCATGTGAAGTTCAGGAGGTCGTTGCACTTGTATGAGCTTCGTCGCAGGTGAAAGATAGGCTCAGGGCGGTACCACGAGTCCATTGCTCTGGGGCTGGGGTTCCTCCCGAGGAGCCTGGCAGAGCGTGACGGGCTGTGGTACTCCATCTGGCCCCATGGTTTTTGAAGGGGGCCTTTGGGAAAAGAGTGGTGGCAACAGCGTCCAGCCGGAGACCATCTCATGGTTGAGCCGGAGCCAGAGTCTTCCTGACCCGACGAGATGGTTTGGTCCGAAAAGATGTCTTCCATAACGGTTTGTTGGTTTGTTCCGTTGAAGGTCGACATCTTGTCTGGTAAAAGAGAGGTGTTGCAACAAGGTAGGTAGGTAGGTTGATGAAAGCCGCTGGCGAATTTCGAACGTGGGACCTGAGATCTTCAGTCACAGACGGTATGATAATGACAATCGAGTGCGATGATAGTCGAAGAGACGTGTGAGGAGAAATCTAATGGTGGGTGGTTGAAGAGAAGGAGAGTCTTGCACTGCAAGTCTTTGGGACAATCGTGGGTTTTTATGATCTGAAGAGGAGCGTAGGCAACCATCTAGAGCATCCCAGCCTCTCATTACCCAATTTCTAAAGTTTCATGAAAAAGTATGTTTCCAAACTTAATGAGGCCGAGTATAGAGTCTTGTATGTCATCCATGCTGCCTGATGTGGTTGGCAATTCTTCAGAGATGACATTTGCACCCCATTCAGCCACCCAGGCAGAGGAATCAAGAACCCAACTCCACTGTACCACGGCACCCAGGAGTTTCAGAGCAAAGTTTTCGTACACGAGGTCATTCGTCAAGTACAAATCCTCGTGTGTACGTGGTGGCTTCTTTCGACACGCGATACCATCCGCGGCATGCGTCCCCATTGAGCCCGCAGGGCTGGATAAAGACGGTGATTCTCCATAAATTTCCAAATTAGACAATGAGGCGCTTCTTCTCTTACTGTTCTATGGAAAGGCATGGCAAACCCTGTGGACCCCTATTACCAGTCCAGTATCAATCAATGGTGGAGGCACGAAAACGCCAATTTCAACTCTATTCCAGCCACATCAACAGTATCGCACTATCCACTGGCACGAATTTGGAAATAGATCTCTTTCAACGTGTAAGACGGACTAGCATCTATGATTGGCCTGTGTGGCTGGAATAAAGAAAGAAATTCTCCATCAACTTTAGCCACCGCCAAACGCCGCTCGCCCTACGAAGCGGCACATCCACGTGTTGTTGCTCATTCATCTAGAGAGCACCTACAGTACGCTTTTCTCGGGAAGAGTCTCATGTCCAAAGTTTCATCTTGCTCTCCAGAACTTTTCCAAGACATGAGCTGAGCCCATTGGGAGCGATCTGTTGGGGAGTATATTCAGTTTCCAGAGCTCTTTTCTTGCATGCAAGGGGTTGTTCACAAGTAGAGTTTTCACCTTTGTCTTTTCTCTTCTTTGCACGAGTCTATTGTGAGCGTCGAATCTTTCTACCACTTATCTATCCCTCCGCAGAAATCATTGAAACCATCTGTTGTTGTGGTATGTCACGGTTATGAAGGAGAAGCGATTTACGCCAGACTTGGAAAAGAATGGAAATACATTACGGGTAAAGGAGAACTACACTCTTTTGCAACATGTATCGCTTGCCTCCAGTTCGTATCGGATAGAGCACGCACCGGTGATCATTACTCAGTTACGAAGAACCATGGCTTCTATGGGACCATTGAAATGACCACAGTTGTTGAGGGTCACTTTGTATCAAGGAGTCTGACCCAGACACATGGGAGTTTCTCCTTGTCTCATTGCTTCTCCAATATCAATGTTCCCTCTTTCTCCCAGCCAATCCTTCCTGGATTCCGGGCCTCCGGTGTCTTCCGCCTATAAATCAGCCTGCCCAAACCCTCCGAAAACCTTCTTAAATCCTCCACTTTGCTTAGATTTACAGCTAAGAGAGACGTATGACGACATGACGGTACCGGATGGGGGGGTTTTGGTGCAGGGCCGGTACGCCCCGTAGCTGCGGAGCACCCACGTGCCCTTGTCTCGCCCCTTTTCGTCCGTCACTGGCGTCAGTCACAACTTCCCGGCAGTCGGTTTATCGACAGGCTGTCGTATTCTTCAGATTCTTCAGACGAGCTTCAGATCGCACAGCCATTCGTTCCAGAGACCTCAGTCTGCAGGAGAAACTGGCACAGATCGTATGGGTTCGGGTTGTTCATGTAATGTTCACAAACAGCGACACCGAGCACCTCGGTATGCGCGCACCGACACCGACAATGGGGGACTTGTTCTGCGCAGCTTCAAGAACAATGTAAGAGAACAGTCACTTGGAATAGCTCTAGAACGCTTGAAACACAAAACAACATACGTCCAGAGCCAAGCTTGAGATCCGATGACCAGGTGACTGAGACACAGATGTTGTGCGTGGCCACTCGGGAGAACCTACTGGCGCAACTCACAGAACGAGGGAGCGCCTCAACCAAATCCCAACGTTCGGCTTTTTCTTACCCGCGCGGGACCGCACCGTTTAGATTGGACTCCATCTCGCAGGTCTCTGGACCATGCCGAAATTGTGCCGTCACTTTGCTGATCTCGAATTCCTCAGGTCTTCTAGAACACGAAAGCGCATTTTGAGTGGCTCCGTCTAAATTCTCGAAGGGGAGACACACACGCCTTTCCCCACCCCGGCTCTTGTCTAGAAGGCGCAAAAAAGGAAAGCGGTTCAACCCGCTGCAGACCCTCCGGTAGTGGGGAGGGAGAGGGGGGGAGGTTGGCTCGTTTTGATTTCGCATGCGAACCTGAGAAATGACGATGCGAGAATACGGGAACCGCGGGACGAGGTGAAGATTCCCTCTCTCTCTCGCCCTGGCAGGCTGGATTCGGCAGAACCACAAAAATCTCTTTTTCCCTCGTCCGTTCGCAGGACGACCGTTTGATGGGGGGCGTTGGGTTTGGCTTTGGGTTGACCGTTGAAGCAAAGGCATACTTGGCCACAGACTAAACTCCGGCATTCGAGTCGTGATGGCTGGGGTGCTCGACCAGGTCCCTTGTCAATAGCTAAGCCGTTTCTGATGGGCCAATTGGCATGGTTCGGGGGTAATGGGTGCTGATCGCAAATTTGTGCGTATCGGTCAGGACACATAAGAGACTTTCAAGGATGGTGCTGCATAAATGCCCAAGTGGATCGATCTTTATTTTTATGAATGAGAATTCGAAACCGCAACTCCCATGTAACAGGTCGCTCTGGACGTTACAGATCAGGAAACCCTTCGAGGTTGGCAATTTGTTCCCGGCGCTAGAGAGTCTACCTATGATAAAACGGCCGCGAGAAACCTACAGAAGAAAACAAAACATCTAAAAAAACGACCGACTGACTCCCATTCGTGATATCTTGCTCCCTTCAATCAACATGGCGCCAGGCCATGGCCCTGAATCAGGCTCTCTTCATGCGGTTGAACATTTCGTTGATCTTGCCTTCAAAGGGCTTGAGTGGGTGCTCTTCTGCCAAGCCCAGGTCCTCGAGCTTGTACCGAATGTTGGTTGTGTGCATCGCCATGTAGCCTCTAACACTTTCGTTCCACGAGTCGGCGTAGATGCCCCTACCGTCGAGGATTGCCTCGATCCGCTTCGCGCAGGCAATGGTCTCCTCATTTACCTCCTCAACAATGGCGATGGCTGGCTTTCTCTTCGTCAGGGCGACGTTGTTGATGTAGTTCCTGGTGTCGCCGCCGACTTCTTCCTTGTAGAACCTGAGAACACATCAGTCAGCTGGCTATTACGGACACGACCTAGGGAAGCAGGCACTGTTGTTTTTCGGGGACTCACGAGAGAACGTCGTTAGACAAGTTGATAAATCGAGCCATGTCTGGGATCGCCTCCAGAAACTGCGAGACATCGGGGTATTCCTCCTTGGGATAGCAGAAAACACTGTAGGCCACGTCCATGCCAGACATGTCCCTGTAAAAGTAGGGAAACTGGGTGCCGGCCTCAGAGACCTGGAAGCTCTGGAAACCCTCGTGTCTCTCCAGAAGATTGCTGGTCAGGAATTTGAGAACAGAGAGCTGCAACATGTTGGCCATGACGGGGTCGAAGAGGTCGTGAGCCTCGCGCAGGAGGGTAGCGATGCCCTCGAGGAGGCTGTTGGCCTGTGGTTCACCTCTGAAAAAGCGCGGGTGGAAGGCAAGACCGTCCGCCATCATTTGCTTGTCATGCACGATGATATCGTCGTACTGGACGACCAACCATGTAAAGAGGCCTACGTACCCCTGGACTACCGTGCGATGCCGGGGGTGGGCGAGCTGCCAGCCATGCCAGTGAATTAGCCCCATTATGTCATTTTTACCGGAAGCAATTCGAAAGGAGGGGCCAGGTGAAAGAGAGGGAGAACTTACCAGCCCTTCGGAGAAGCCCAAATGAAATCCCTTCGCAGAAATTGGGGTGTCGAGTGGCACGCCTATCTCGATAGCCCTCTTGTACATGTACTCTAGCAGAGCATCGACGACCTCCGCCTTGAGCTGCGGGGCTCCGGGGTAGTTCAACTCCCCCAGCAGCCGGGTACACATGGGCTTGACGATGGAAGCCAACCTCTCGGGATTCTTTGCGAGATCATCGTCTTGCCATGCGTTTTTCGAGGGGAGGAAGCCCCACACGTAGCTGAGCAGCGACGAGGTTAGCGACGAGGCCGCGCCGTGAAACCCGAGACCTTGGTGCGCTGTAAGAACCATGACGGGCAGTGCGGTGCTGGGCCGAGTCGGAGTCGAGGCACAGGGAGAAGAAATGCGGTGTGAGCAGTGATGTTTGTGAAACGCAAAGACACTCGTTGAAGATATTCGAGGCGAGAAACACAGTGTGCTGTCGAACGACTCTTCTCGAACCCGGCACACGGGACTGAACAGACCATTTATCATTAATTCATGGCAAAGAACAACAGCCAGCTCGTGGTTTCGCCATGCCAGGTCTCTAGAGACTCAAGTCAAGGCTCGTAAACGGCACGGCATGGCAGCGAGGCTTGTGAGCGGCAGAAATGTCGGTTTGCCATGACGAGTCCTAATCTTGTGGCAACGCGATGCTTCATGGTGTTGACGGGGTTTGGCACAGAGCCGAGAGCCTCTTGTTGGTCACTGCATGGTAGGTTCCAAGTAGTAGTTTGTGGTTCTAAAGTTTGTTGTTTGTTGGATGAACCTGTCCAGGGATATACCGACAAATAAGACCGGGTTTGGCAGACAGACAGGGCGAGTGGAGGCCAGCAGATGAGACGGTTAGATGATTGACATTGTGACAGCGAGAATTCACGATGCCCAACCTCGCGGGTGGGTGTGGGGGAGGAAAGGGTCCGAACCATTCGAAGCGAGGGTACGAGAAGGGAAGACATGGATGATGAAGTGCAATGCAGTGCAGGCATGGCCGCGTCGGCCGATCCGACGGGAAGAAAAAAGAAAAGAAGAAAAAAAGGGTACCGACCGGCCGACGGCAGTGTGGGCGAGTACGTCGGGGTGGAGAGAAGAGATTGGATTGTTAGTGAAGAGGACCTTTGGCTTACTTGGACCCCTTGACCCTAGATGAAGTCACGCCACCTAAAATGCCTACCTACCTGGACCGTGCCTATTGAGAATGAGATCGTATCCGTACACCAAATGTCAACTGATCAAGTGCCGCCCGGACCTGCCTTATCTGCGGCCCAACAAGCCGACCCAACCTCAGAAAGAGAGAATTGTATGAAGCAGATATATTGCCGCTGTTCCGACTCCCTCCTATCTCTCTCTCAAACGGGCCCAGCTCCGGTGTCGAAGCAGCACGTAAGACGGCCGAGTCAGGAGTCTGTGGGGGTAACCCATGGAAAGAGCGAAATAAGAGGAGCGAGAAAACCGTTGTGCCATGCTGTCCCATGCGCGTGGAGGGTGGAGATGGCCCGGGGTTCTTCGAATGCTACCTTTCCAAAATATGACATGATCTTCTCCGGAGGTCCTTTCTACAGCCGCCAAGGGGATGCGGTGTAGTGCTGTCAGTGTATCCGTAGGTACTACGGACTGCTATGCCGTCAGGCCTCCTGTTGGGGTACTGGCGCTCTATGTATCGGCAGCGAAAAATTACTGCCCGAAAAAAATCCTGTGACGACAACATTCTCCGTAATAATCATTCTATCCTGGCTTGCACTGGGAAATAGACATCGCAAACTTCCGGAAACTTCCATGCGAGGAGGCTGTAGTACCAAATGAACGGTTGGCCGTCGATCCGTGGCATGACCCAATACGGAAAGCAGCACAAGGAAAAAACAGAAGGTGCTGGTAGGTACGTAGCCTATAGGTGCCTTAGGTAAGAAAGAAGGCAGGTATGCACCTACACTAAGAAGGTAGTAGGTCTCCATCCCCACGGATACGTGGATTCCGAATGCAAAGTACGTCGTGGAGTCTGGACACCATTACCAGGACGCAAACAATGGAGGCCAGCTTCACCGCCAGCAAACCCGCCAGGGGTTTGCGAACTGGAACAGGAGACAAGAGCCCATCCTCGACGCGCGCGGATGGGGGTTGTCGCGGCTTTCTTTGTCCCTGATGGCGAAAACGGCACGATACCCAACCTCCAAGACTTCTCCTCCCTCCCTCTTTTTGTCCTCTAGGCTCTTGGTCTTGGGTACGGGTACCTAGTGTAGGTGCCGTCTCCATCTACCACCAGTTTATCTGCATACAACACTGAAGAGTCTAGGATCACGAATCGTCACAAACCCTGCAAGGCCGTTGAAGACAGGAGGGGCGCCCCGGCCAGGGCCAACCACGTCTCGCGGCACGTCTACTCGCAGCAATAGATACCGACGGAATTCTCCTCCTCTGAGAGTCTACAGACTACACTAACCCTTGGACAGCGAAAAACCCCTGGCTGTCGAAAAATTCCAAGCGAGGGGAGGGTGACAGCCGATGGCGCGCTGACCCCCAGAAACCCTGCCCAAGCGGTTGGGTCCGCTTTCACGCGTTCTTGGTATAAACGCCGGCACCCCGTCATCTGGTGGTTTGAGATGCATGTATGTTTGCTGCCTCTTTCGTCCGCCGTGTTGGTACGACATCTGCAGCTCTTCTGGAAGGAAACCCACTCACCCCTCACCCTTGGGCCCCTCCTTCCCTTGCGTTGCCTCCGCCTGCGTTACGCTGCCGACCCCGGACGCGAGACTGGAGAGCTGAAGAAAAAAGAAAGAAAAAAAGAACTTCTGCACTCCCAGGACTCTGTCGACCAACAAGTTTGTCGTCTCTGACGTCCCCTTCCCTCGGAACCAGGGTCGTTCGTCAGCTGTCGGGACCGAAGTGAGAAGAAGATCCCCGACGAACAAGAGCAAACAAGACGCAAGAGGACAAGAAAGGACTACTCTGTACGCACACCACACACCACCATGAGCGTACCATACAGGCGTCTGGACTCGTCCAGGCGGGAGATTCGCCTGCTCGAGATCCAGGCCGCCCGCAACATCAACGACCCGATCGAGGCCCGCCTTGTCCATGTCCGACTGACGGAAGACCTCGAGTTCATCGCCCTCTCCTCGTTGTACGGAGACTCCACCGAGACGGACAAGATCTTCGTCGGCGGCCAGCCCGTCACACTCACCTCCCACCTCACCCAAGCCCTTAAGCATGTACGCGCCGTCTTCTACCCGACCGTGTCGCAGCGCTTCCAGCGCACCCCAGCCCGGCGCCCGGCCGGCGCGCCGCGCTGGCTGAGGCAACTTCTCGGCTTGAGCTCTTCGAGCTCTAGAGGCGGTGACAGCGCCGGTTGGGCCCTGCGTATCTGGTGCGATTTCCTGTGCGTCAACCCGCGCGACGAGTACGAAAGGTCGAAGCAGCACACCGACATGCGCACTGTCTACAAGGCTGCCGCCCTCGTTGTCGGCTGGGTGGGAGGCAAGACGGAGCACACGGACGTCGGCATGGCCATGATCGCCGAAATCGACGATGCCATGCCCCCCACCTGGGGAGACCCGGGTGACGCCGAGAAGAACCCCCACGACTACTCGCCCACCCACGAGTGGACAAAGAAGATTTCTTGGATTTGGACACCCGGCCCCGACGGCTCCGTCCCCGACGACATGGCTCACTGGGTCGGCGCGACCGACTTCATCATGCGCCAGTACTTCCAGCGCCGCTGGATTCTCGAGGAGATCTCCATGGCCAGGTTCCCAACTTTCCTGATCGGTGACATTATTGTCCCATGGAAGCAGATTCTCCGCTTGAACCGCTTGATCGACGAGTTCAGGTACAAACCCTCTGACGTTTTCCCCATGGTAAGTCATGTTTGCTCGCCCTCTGTCACCCCTGCGATATGCGCACCGCCATGCTGACCATACGCCAAGGAACTGTCATCTAAGATGGCTGAGCTGCCCCTGGAGACGGCTTACAAGCTGCTCGACGAGTATGCCAAGAGGGAGGCGCTGGAGGAGTCCAAGATCCTCAGGGATCACGCCGAGAGCAGCAGGACGACCTCGTCATCAAGGTCCACCGACAACAACCACAACTAATGGCTTCGACGTTTCAACAGGCGGGGAGCCGTAATGAGTATAGAAGGAGGATGCCCTACGGCAGCTAACGTTTTTCTGTTTTGCGACTGCTTGTTTGCCCCCTTTTCATCTTCGTCGGCAGGGGGCAAACGGAAAGGGGGGATAGGGGTTTCATTCAGGTCATGTTTATTTCGAATGAGGGAGGATTCCACGCCAGGGCGGTTTTTTAGCGTTGCAACGGATGGGGATACCCAAAAAGCTTTTCTTCTTTCTGTCGTCTTATATACCAAGACAATTGAGTCGTTTGTTATCTGCTGCGCACCTTGAGCAAGTTTCACGGGGTACTGTCTGTGCTGGGTGTACACTTGAGGCTTCTCGTGTAACAAGCACACGAATGCCCATGTGGTATCGAAGATCGGCCAACTTTGAAGCACCAAGCTCCCCCCTCCTTTCTGGCTAGGGGACGCCAGATCGGTGGGTTGCAGTCGAAGGAGGACAGGAACTGAGGTCGGCAAGTCTGGTCGGGTCGAGATCAGACAGACATCCCGACGTTCTGGGCCGGCGTCAGCGTTGCACTCAGCCATTGGTCTGCCGGAATGAGGAGGACGCCGGCTTTCCATTGTCCTGCAAACCACGCCGGGAGAAGATTGCATTCAATGCGCGGCTGAGGCATATGCGTCCGTCATGCAGGTTTGCTCCGCCAGCGCCTTCGCAACCGGGGGCCTGGGGGGAGCGACAGCACACAAGATCCTTGGCTTTGCAGGGGTCCAATTGCCGTTTTTCCCAACCTCACCACCACCAACGAAAGCGAGCGAGCAGACCCGAGAGCCCGGGACGCTAAACTGCCACCGCTGGATTGGACAAACAGCAATCGACGAGGGTTTGATTCCTTCAGGCTTCAGCGAGTCTCCTAGGAGTATCCGTACCAAGATCAGATATTCCCCCACCCGCTCTCCGGAGGGGGCAGTCGGGAGTTAGTGACATGGTGGAAATGCCCTTACACACCATGTCCAGGTCGTGGTTTGTGCTGTTTGTGGGATTCAGTGTTTGTCGACTCCCAGGAGGTGTTGATAAGCAGCTGTTTTGATTACCATCACGTCGAAAAGCATCCCAGAACTACCGAAGTTTGCGTTGAGCCCCTTCCTCAAGGGTCCGGAAAAAGGGGGCCACGGACGTTGGGAACTCGGAAACAGTAACCCGAGCAATCAAACTTGGAGCAAAGCTTCGACGCACGCATCATGTTTCCAATTTTTTCTAAAAGCAACTGCCGCCTGGAAACGACTCCAGCAACCCAGTCCGCGGAGGCAAAGTAGTATTTTGCAATTTCATCAACACTCCCAGCTTTATCACCGTCGGTCGTCAGCTTCTGTTGTATGCTAGGGCTTCGCCGCTTCGGCAAACAAAAAGGTAAGACGCCTGATTTGTGGGGTTTGTTACCCGTTGAGATCTCCTGCAGCTCTTGGCTGCCAGACGCGCTGACAGGCGAGAGCACGTGCTGGCCAGGGGAGTGGGGGGAACACCCGCGCCACAGTTTCGCAGTGGAGGCCGCACAAGAAGAGGCTCAAATATGCAACTACCCATATCACAGACGACATGTCTTCCCTTCATTTGATGCTATGACGTCCAACAACATGGACGGCGCACGCCAAACTCCCACGAGGAAGTGGAAAATGCCGTCATTAGATATAACGCCTGAGAAGAAGTCCAGACCGTCATCAAGCTCCCACCCAAGGAATTCCATGGCGCTCCTACGCAGCACGCTCAGTGGCTCGCTGAGCTCACCGTGAGATACCGATGCAAGAGGACTTGGAGTGTCTCGGTAAACCCCATTCGTCGAAGAATGTGAGCGACCGACAGACCGACCAGACCTCAAAATCCTCATCTCAGCTCTCTTTTCTCCCAAGCTCTTCAGGAAGCTCGCACTCCCGCGCCAAGCGGAGAGTAACCGGATGCGGCGCCCGCCCACGTGTAGGCTCTTCTTCTCCTCGCATATTCTACGCCTTCTGACTGGCGCGCTTTCCACTTCGGGTAGAATTTACGAGAGTCACAGAGCTTTTTGAACAATCACCAGAGCTGATTCATCCCCGCGAAGCGACTAGAAGGAACGGCGCTTCGGTCTAGCGCGAGGTGACACAGGGTCTTTTTCGCCATCGTGCTTCGCCCCGAGGGCGCCGTGCCCGTATCCTGTCTTCGATGGGCTCCAGTCTTTTTGTCCGATGGGCTGATCTTCGAAAACGGTACGCCGGCGTCCCGCGAGCTAGAACGCCGCCACGAAAGCTTTTCCCACTCTCTGGGGGCTTGCTGCCGCCTACGGCTGGAGAGGAGATGATCCAGAACCGGACGTTCATGGGGAGCTAGACCACCGGCGATGTCCAGCGGGCTTGTCAGCCACGCGTCCCGATGCGGCGAACAGGCCTGCCTGCTGGACGCGATTGCCCTCGCAACTTCATAATCGCCTCGCAGATCGGAGTCGCTTGGTGTTGTCGCTCTGGAGCCCTTCTTCTTTTTTTCCCTTCCCCGCTGCGCCCTATCCATCGCTGCTTTCGTCCAAGTCTACGTAGCCGCTCACAGCAACAAGAGCTCCTGCTCTGCCTCTCGCCAGCCCATCAGGACAGTGACTTTGTCCGTCCTTTGCCAGTATCGATTGCCAAGACAGCCACGGTGCGCAGATCTCTACGCTGGGAGACTGGTTATAAATCGCAACGACCCCACGATGCCACTTACGCCCCCCCTCTTCTTGTCGCGGCGCTCTCTCTCCCACTTCGAAGGTCGAAACCGTGACGATATCTTTCTAGAGACGCAGAGGAACGCATCCTGGGCAGACTTGTGCCGAATACCCGCGATCGAAAGATGGATCTGCCGCAACTCACTCCCGAGCAGATGGCCGAGGATAGGTCACCAACCGTAATTGGTGTGGTCATCATGTTCTTCATCATAGGGACCGGAATCCTCGGCCTGCGACTATGGACGCGGATACACATCGTCAAACAGACCGGGGCCGATGATTGGGCTGCAAGCTTTTCTCTGGTAAGTTTTCTTCGCGGTGTGCCTCGACTATTCTTCCGAGACTAACGAATATAGATATGTCTACTGGGGTGTGGAATCTCGATATTGACCAGTTCGTCTCGCCATTGTTCTTCAAAACGGTTCTGGTGACTGATCGTCTGCAGTGACTCGTTTCGGTCTTGGAAGGCACATGCAGACCCTTGACCCCGAGACTTACATCAAGTTCACCAAGGTAAGTCCTCGCGCGTGGACGTGGTGTGTGTTTTATACAGCTCTGACACAGCTCTTTCTCGCAGTGCTTCTGGTGCTCCGTCGTCTTCTACGGCCTCAGCCATCTCGCGTTCAAGATGGCTTTCCTCCTACAGTACTACCGCGTGCTCGTCACACACTTCATGCGCAAATACTACATTGCGGCGATGGTGCTCGTCTTGTCTTGGGGCATCTCCGTTTTCGTCATGTCCGTCTTCTTCTGCGTACCTATCCAGGGTTTCTGGGACCACTCCATACCGGCAAAGTGTCTCTCTCAGCAGGTCCTTTACTACGTCTTTGGAGCGTGCAGTATCATCACGGACGTCATCATCTTCATTCTGCCGCTGCCTGCCATTTTCAAACTTCAGTTGCCTCGCTCTCAGAAGTTGTATCTGTTAGGTATTTTTAGCCTCGGCTTCTTGTAAGTGCCTCGATTTCCCAGCCTGCAGGCGTCATCTTGTCCGCTCCGACTGACACCACATCCGTAACAGCATCGTGGCCATATCGGTATTCCGCCTCCAGTTCCTGACGATCAAGCCCGACTTCAGCTACTGGAACGTCACGCCCGCGCTCTGGTCCATGGGCGAGCTGACGGCGGCCATGGTCTGTCTCTGCCTGCCGCCCTTGAAGGCTCTCGCCGCCCGCATGGGCCTAGTCTCGGTGTCCCAGAACGCCTCCTCGAGGAACCGAGGTAGTCGCCCGCCGAACAGCGTGACACCGCTGACCAAGTCTAACTACGCGAGCCCGCCGACATCACCCGGGGAGAAGCCCCACCAGTTTGGCAACTTCTCGGTCCAGGAGACGGATCACGACCAGAGCGAACAGAGCACCTCACCCTCTTTGTCTCCGGTATGAGAGGCAGGGGAGTTCTCCCGGTCGGAGCGTAATGATTAATGATCTCATGGTCTTTGTTTAGCGCGCGGAAGCATTTGTCAGCGTTCTCTCACAGTACTCGATATTAATAAGGGAATCGTCGTATTTTATGATGGGGCTAGGATAAAGCACCGGGAGATTTGGAGTTCCTATACCGCCATGATGTGGCCAGATATTTTTCCGAAAACAAAATCTTAATAAGATGCAGATAGCAGAATTCCCCCAAAACACGGCGCGCCGGTTTGTAGCAAGTGTGATGCTAGAGCGGTCCTAAACGATGCCCGGCTCGCAATCTGCTTACGGAACGGCATCAACATGGGTCCATGAATCAAATCATCGATCACTTATTGTAGACAGCAACGTAGTCGATCTGGTACACGCCGCCGGACACTGTCGAGTCCAGCGGCGTCCTGCCTCCATAATGGGCGTCGGGGAAGGCGCCACCCATGGCCAGGTTCAGCAGGACGAACACGTCGCTGTGCGCGGCCTGCGCCCACACGTCTGCGGGCAGGTCGGTCGACAGGACGTGCCGGTGCTCGACGCCGTCGACGTACCAGCGCGCGGCCTCGACGGGCCCCGTGCGGTCGATCTCGAAGGCGTACGTGTGGAAGCTGCCCCGGAAGGACTCGCCCGCGACGGCGTCCATGTGGTTGCCGACGCCCTCCGACTCCCTGCAGGGCCCGCCCGGGTTCGTGCCGCAGTGCATCGTCGTCCAGACCCGGTCGGCCGAGTTGACGTTCTCCATGATGTCGAACTCGCCGATGGAGGGCCAGTTCCTGGTAGGAGAATCTTTGTAAGTAGACGAACGCGAAAAGAAAAATGAAGACTGGTCGGGGGAGGTTTTGCTTACCAGTAGTTCCCTCGGTACGGGCTCCCCAGCGTCCAAAAAGCAGGCCAATACCCGACGCCGTCGTCGAGCTCGGGCAGGCTCAGGCTGGCCTCGATGCGCATCGCGCCCCCGGCCTCGCACCTGAAGTCGTCCCGCACCGTCTCGATGCGCGCCGACGTCCACAGGCCGCCGGCGCCGGCGCCCTGCTTGAGCAGGGCGGTGATCCTGAGCGTGCCGTTGCCGTCGAGGCTCAGGTTCTGCGGGTCGCGGGTGTAGTGCTGCAGCTCGCCCGTGCCCCAGTTGGCGGGGCCGTCCGGGTAGCTCGTGCCGGTGTCGATGAGCCAGTTGCTGGAGTTGGGCAGGGTGCCGGCGGGGCCGGTGAAGTCGTCCGACCAGGTCAGGGTCCAGCCGGGGAGGCTTGGGACGCCGGCGTGGGCGAGGGGTGTGGCCAGCGCGAGGGCTGTGAGGGCTTTGCGAAGAGCCATCTTGGTGGTGCTGGAAGATGTCAGAGCTCAGCTTTGGTAACGGACTGGAAGCAGTTTGTCCTACTAGGTGAAAGGAGTATCGGTTCACGGAGAGATAAAAGCTGGATACTTTGATAGGTCTGAGAGAGTATGGACTTGAGCATGTAAGAATGTATCAGTTATCTTCGATGCGACTGGCGAGCCCTTTAAACCCCCGAGACTCGTGAAATATCAAGCGCCATTGCTGCAAGTATGGACTTGGCCAGCAAGGTGTCCTTGGACTTCAGCCATCAAGGTGAGTTGAGTATCGACGGGTGAATTCGCTCAGATTCATGAGATAAGCTCCGTGATAACGTGTAGAATGGTAATCTTTTGGTAAAATTGGTTTTCGCGGATATGTTGGAACATCCCTCTCAGCGAACAGTGTTGGTGGGATTACACTCATCGAGTTGCTACTCATCAGAATCAACTACCATACTTGTGTGAAAGAAAGAAAGACAAAAGTAGAAAGCTCTGCTTGTAGATAACCCCTTGAAGAACTACCATACGTTGGCGCCGCCTAACCTAGAACAAGGTTTTGGAACTAAAGACTTCAATAGAGCTAGATGAGAGCGAGTCGTAGAATCGGTCAACGTTAAACTTTGTTTTACACATCAGCCCTGCTGGTCAGCCACATTTGTATAATTGAGAATACGATATGCAGGCTTGCTAAGTACCTTAAGACAAATACAGAAAGAACATCCGCGAAAGAACAATGCAGCCAGGTGCCCATGTTATCAGAGTTTCTCTACAAGTTCGCCACTGGCAGGAGCCAACAGTTGGCAACGATCCAACTCCAAATCAACCTTGAATCCAATAAGAAAACCGCACAAAAGTTCCAGCCTGCTTCTACATACCGCCAATGCTATCGATGGCGAGGGCTTGGCGGATTTGATCGGCCAGGGAGATGGAAGTTGTGTAGAGTTTCCTCCTCCTCTGATCCCTCGGTAGACGCTGATGTTCCCGGTTCCATTCCAAGATCTCCAACGCCATTCCTTGCATCGTCGTCACGACTCCCTCGAAGCCGAGCCCGCCCTGGCTAATTGGTTTTCGCGCATCCTCGTCTATACCGACCAGGTGTGTGCAGATAGAAAAGAGACCCGGTTGCAAGTGTCTCAAGTCGCCTTTCAATCTAGGGAGGAATCGCCCGAGAGTTGGAAATCTGTACGGCAGCAGGAAGTACCACTCGCACATGTGAGATAATAGGAGGACGAGAACTGGTGGCAGCACTACGGCATGGAAAGGATGGATCGACAGCGTAGAGATTGCTCTGTACAAGTCCCCGTAGGATATCGGAGGGCTTGGATCAGTCACCACGAATGGCCGACCGGCTTGAGGCGACTCGGAGCCCCCGGCAAGGAGACTGGCTTCGTGGTGCAGGTGGGCAACGGCAACGTTGGCTCCGTGGACAAAGCTCTGAATAATGTGCGGAACCCACCTATTGTTCGAGCCTTCGTTAGTACGACAAAATACCCTAGCGTGGCTCCATAGGTAGTACTCACGTTGGAAAGATGGACTTGCTGAGCGGCCCGCCAACCGTGTTATCGGTAGGGTTCCCGTACACTCCGTTGGCAGGCCGGATGGTGCCGGTGCGGAAAGACTCGCAATTGGCGGCGCACACTATTCTCTCCGCAACGGCTTTCGATGCCGGGTAGTTTCCAAAGAACTCTCCCCGCGGCCTGTGCGGTTGCGCAAAATCCTGCTCGTCGAGGACCTGCCAAAAGTGCGTCGGCTGCTCCGCCCAGAACACGAAGGGGTCGACGGGGCGTATGCTGATCGAGGCGGACGAGGTCGAGCTGAAGACGTCGGCACCGGCTACCTTCGCAGCGGCTAGCACGTTTTCCGTTCCTTTGACGTTTACCGCTTTTGGGAAGCGGTACAGATACTTTGACCTGTCCGACGCCAGAATGACGGCTGCGGTGTGGAAGACGGTCAGGGGGAGGTCTGCTATCGAGGCATCCCACGGCTTCTTGAAAGCAGCATTTACCGCCGCCTCAGAAGTGATGTCCGTCTTGATGAATTCCACCTCACTGGCCAGGCCGACGTTCAAATCGTTGCGTTCTGGCTTGCGGATGTCGACAATACGAATGCTCTTTGGAGGCGTCCCGCGCGCCAGAAGTTGCAGGACGATGAAACCGCCAACCAAACCTGAAAATGGTGTTAGAAGGAATGCCACGTTCTGTTCATCTCATTGTCATTCTCACCATTGCCACCGGTAATTAGGTAACGGCGATTCAACCGCGGGGGTAGCTTGTGTGTGTAGTCGATGGGCTGCTTTTCGAGTTGACGGTACGTCCCCCGCAGTGCTTCTGGCGTCCAAGGTTGGCCATAGAATCTCTGAACCTCAATTGGAACTTTTTTCAATAGTTGATTGATGCGAATCAGGTAGACCAGCAAGACTACTGCAATCCCGAGCGTTCCGGATGCCAGCCAGTCGGCCGAGGAGAGCATGATGATGATTGGCGGGACGACATCCACGAAGGACCGTAAGATAATAGTCATATACCTATGTGCAGTACGTTTTTACAGGAGTAGTTGCGTGCCATTCGGCAGCAGGATAAAGCATTCGAGATCAGGACGATACATGATGTTCTTGGCCGACCCCCAATCCCTGACTCCCCCCGCCTTGCCTAACGTATCATGACGTGTTCTATCGGAAGTTCGACTTTCCGCCGACGCAATGGAAATTTCCTCAAAGAATCATACGTTGATTACTAATTGAAAGTGTGAGATGTCATCCTCCCACACAGTTCTCGGCCATTTGTGCGCATTTTGGATCATCAAGCTGCGCGAGTACCTGTGTCCATTTCATAACCACGCCGAGTTGCAATTCGCAACCTGCGGGTAACCGGTAAACGGGAACAGTCTTCAACTGAACAGTGGCTTACCATCATCACTATTCAAAGCCACCTCCACCTCACCTGCCGTTTTTCCTGCGCTATTGCCGGTTCTGGTGGTTGCAATACAAGATTTCGTCGTCCCCAAAAACAGAAAGAGCCACGTGCCAACACCTGATGCGCCAAAAGATAGACTTGAGCAAAGATTTAACGTGGCCTCCATGACGTCCTTTGGTGTCGTAGCAGCGACTGTGACAGTAAGGACGTCGGAAACATATTCCCGGGCATGTGAACAGATCAAGGTATCCGTGTACCATTTCGTGGATCAAATGCCCAACCATCTTGTAGATGCTGTACCACTTGCCGGTGGCAAGGTCGATGCGAACGCAAGGCGGCAGGTCGGCACCGCCAGTGTCAAATTCAACGGAGTAGTCGGTGCTCCAGGGTTGTTCACCATGAGTTCCCCTGTCCACAATGTGGATTTTCAGGTGCCACATGCCATCGTGCTTCGAGTATCTCGAGGCCTGGGTGAGCTGACCAGCAAAGAAAGTCTCATCAATCAGGACTGCGCACCGACAGAGAATGGCGTAGTGCTCTGGATTCTTGATGTCGTACTCCGTCCATTGTCTGCAGACCAGATAATCCCTCAGTTCTTCTGCTGCATCCACTGCTTGGTTGAGATCCGGCGGCGCGAGGCTGTGTTTGATGGTGCGGTCGATCAAGTCGTGTACATCATACGCACAGTAATGAAGAGGCAGTTGAGGTCCAAGTTGTTCTTTCCAGTACCTCTTGTGAAAGGGGCAGGGTACAAGCTTGTCCATGGTGTGTTTTGTTTCCCGGGCGCTGTGCGTTTTCGAGTGCTGCCTGAGCCCAGGCATGAAAACCTACATGAGCGCAAATCCCCGGGCTTATATCGTTGAGCATGTTGGTTTGAATCTCAAGCCATGGGCAAACCCTCTTCATTATAACCTGTTTCTGACTGAGATAGTCATTGTACGTGACCAGGATTGAAGACCTCAAACTTGGCCTGGATGGCAATGACACACATATAACATCTGAAAGAAAGAAACGGCTGACTTTCTTTGTTGCTCGATAGCAATAGCTCAAAAGAGGAACCTTGCAGAAATATCAAGAACTTTATGGGATCAGTCAAGAATTCTCTGTGAATGCCCAGTGATATGGCATATGTCCTCTCCTCTCCTATCCATTGCTGCCCCAATCTGAGGTCTCAAGTCTGAAAGTTTCATCAAGTCAGCGAAGTCTCTAGATATGTATGGCATATGATTCCAAAGTATTCTGCTGCCTGAGGGAGGCTTGGCAACATCAAAAGAATGTTCTGACGGGTGGATCTCAGCATAGCCGGTAGCTGCCCACCCGGGCGCGTAAGCGCTAACACACCGCCCCGGAGCGCCGGAACGGGCCCTTACAGGACCCTTTTGCGAGCAGGCCTATCAGGTTCTCGGCGGAACCCCATTTCGTTCAACCGCAACGGCCGGATCGTCATAGGTACAGGGGTATAGCTTCCCCAAGATCCGCGAGCTTCGTTGCTTCGGTCAAAAAACTTCTCGTATTCTCTCAGTTCTTGTTGCCTGGCTATTTATCAGGTCTTCTCGTTCTGTTAGTGCTGACGTAGCAGCGATTCGAAGTGAGGGATGATGCTCCTGCATTTTGAAGGATTATATCGAGCAACGACCTTTGAAATGTAATTTGCTTGACGGAAGCCCTCTTGCGCGAGGGCTTCAAGTACGAGAACGCGTTTTCGATAATTGCATCTAGAACCTGACAAGCGCATTCCGCCGTGTTTCCGGGTCCAAGAAACACACCCAGAAATTCCACCTCCCAAAATTGTACCTAGGTACAGCATGGTTGATCATCTCGGACTCGAGCCCACTTGGTCTAGGCATCCAAATCAACCAGCTGTGGACCCGATCATGACTCTCCACAAGTTACTGCTAACTGGCAGCGCTTCACGACCGGCGAAATCCTTCTCAAGGGTCCGATTGCCCGGGGCATGTAAGGCCTAGGGGAAGCGGCTTGGCCTCAAAGGGGTTCAAGATGTGGTGCCCGAGTCTATCGACAACACCGCAATTCGAGGACTATAAAAGACTATGGAATCCCAGGCGTCCATATCATCTCCCTCTCATCAGACACCAAAGCTTCCTGACTCATCATCTCAGCCTTCCAATCTTCAACGAAACACCACATAACAACCCCAACATTCAAAATGGTCAACTTCATCCGCGCTGCCAGCCTTCTGGCCCTCGTCCCCCTCATCTCCGCCGCCCCTACCACCGCCGATGCCCTCGATGTGAGAGCCGACACCGAGCTCTTCTCTTTCGAGAAGTGGGCCGCGGACCTCATCGACAACCCGGACGGAGACCACCTCTCTCCCGACGAGGCCGTCGCCCTTGCCTTCAACCAAACCTCGACTGGTGAGTGACGACCCGGTATGCCGTAGGGAAAATCACCGACTAACACGCTCCGATAAAGATGAGCACACTATCGAGAAGCGCGCCAGCTGCAACATCGTGGCAGGCTCTCCTGCTTCGGTTCGTTCCTCTCTCCCCCATCGTATCCACACGCGTCGCTGATTTCGTGAAAACAGGCCGCCGATGCCGCGTGGTGCATTGACTTCATCGCCGCCCGCTCCAACGTCAAGTGCGAGGCTGCTGTCAGCGGCACCTCCTTCTGCATTCGCGGTCTTGCCCAGATTACCGGCGTCTCCCACGGCTTCAACCCCCCTCGCTCCACCTCGACCCTCTGGTACGTTACCCCATGTCCCAATCGGGGCTCCGGAGCTTTCATACTGACGAAGCGCGAACAGCGGCAACGTTGCCCGTTCTGCCGGTGCCATCATGGACCAGTGCACTCGCAACGGCCAGGTCTACGGAGAAACGGCGGCTTGGGGCAACGGCAACCTTGCCGTCCACATCCGTCACCCTTAAGTGCCGATAAGATCGATATAAATCGTCCATAATTACCGTGTCGTCTTTGTGGAAGAATAGTTGCTGTTACTCTTGCTTGGAAAAATGAAAAGCGTTGCTTGTTCTTGGTAATCATGATTTATGAGAAGTATTCGCTATCGAGAATTGTGACTCTTGTCGAGGACGTTTACAAAGGTTCTCTCTTGGCTTCGGGTCTCCTTTCATTCTTTCAATGTCTTCATATAAACGCTTTCTCTCTTGTGTGGCGTTCGAGAGAAGCTGGCGATCCACAAGAGTAACACAATCTTTCCATCGTGTCACATTCACAACTGTGAACAGACATTGAGAAATTACAATGCCTCAAGCTGCCTTCGAAGTCATCATCAGCCTTGAAACCCACTCAGCAGAATTATAGTACATTGGTGATGGTTTGAATTGCAAAGTCTCGCTAGGCTTGCGCATGCTGCTAATTAGTGCCGGGCTATCGATGCTGTCTAGTCCCACATCACACGAGTCAAATGGTTCGCCATTGGGAGATCTGCGACTACTGCTAGCGAAAAGCCGGGTATTCCCGTTCCACCTGACGAGTTTTCAAGTCATCTGACGCCCTCTCTAGTCTTACAACTCGCCGTGGTTTTCACGACAATCAAGAAAATCCCCGCCCGCCGTCAACAAGTACCGTCAATTCGACAGGCTTGGGATCTTGGACCGCAACCGAGAGTTTTCCGAGAGCAGCGCCAAGATGTCTGCAGAGCAGCAGGGTGCAACAGTGGACGAGGGCCCGGAACTTTCGAGCAGCGATGCCGAGGGGGAGAGCAGCAAAGACGCGAGAATCCTGGTGGGTGACTTCGACGTCCAGAGGTTGGAATGATTGAGCTGAAGGCTTTGCCGGTTGCAGGAAAATCTAGGATACAAGCCAGTAAGTCAGCAAGCTCTACGTCGAGTTTTCTCTCTTCCTAGCTGCAGATGTTGACCCGGACAGGTATTGCACAGAACGTTCAACGTCTTCCACAACTTCGCGACAACCTTTGGTAAGCAAACTGACGAGATAGTTCAATGTTAGTTCAGTTGGAGCTGACTCGCAACAACCGCCCAGCCGCTCTCTACTTCATCGGCGGTGTTCGCGTGACCTTCTCCACCGGCATCGCAGCAGGCGGCAATCTTGCCTATTGGTAACTGCTACACCGGTCCGGTTTTCAAGATTCTGAGTACGCTGACCGAAGAGCAGGACGAGTTTCCTGGTCACTTGCGTCTTCACTTTCATCACCGCGGCCGTCATCGCAGAGATTTGCTCGTCCCTACCGCTCGCGGGCTCTATCTACCTGTGGGCTGCGGAAGCCGGCGGTCCTCGCTACGGGAGGCTCTTCGGCTTCATCGTCGCGTGGTGGAGTACGACTGCCTGGACCACGTTTTGCGCCAGTGAGTTGGAAGGGGCAGAGGCTGGATGAGGTCGCTTTGCTGACGGTGTTTCCAGGCAACACCCAGTCCGCGGTGAACTACATGCTTTCAGTAAGTCTGTTGAAGGGTTCAAACTCACGGGAGATCGAATCTAACCTTGACACAGGAAATCGTCGTCTTCAAGCTAGACTTCCCATCCGACACCTCAAGCATCAAGTTCCGAGCAGTCCAATGGATCGCGACGGAGGTCATGCTGGCCCTCGCCGCAATCTGGAACCTGCTCCCTCGTAAGTCTCCCCATCTCAACGCTAATCCGCACACTCAGCTCACCCAGCCCTCCCCTTCCCAGCGCGGTACTTCAAGTGGATCTTCTACCTCTCGACCTCCTTCGTCCTGCTCGACTTCGTCCTCAACATGATCTGGCTGCCCGTCGCGACCAAGAACACCATCGGCTTCCGCTCGGCCCGCGACGCGTTCCTGACGACGTACAATGGCACGGGCGCCCCCGCGGTGTGGAACTGGTGCCTCTCGTACCTCGCGACCGCCGGCATCCTCATCGGCTTCGACGCCTCGGGCCACGTCGCCGAGGAGACCA
Source organism: Colletotrichum brevisporum (assembly GCA_030770045.1). NCBI lineage: Eukaryota > Fungi > Ascomycota > Sordariomycetes > Glomerellales > Glomerellaceae > Colletotrichum > Colletotrichum brevisporum. The sequence goes on from JAUGSI010000002.1 coordinate 2,827,057, forward strand.
AGAACGCGAGCGTCGCGGCGGCGCAGGGCATCTTCTGGAGCACCGTCGCCAGCGGCGTGGGCGGCTTCATCGTCGTCATTCTGTTCTTATTCTGCGTTGTGAGTGGGATCTTGTCGTGCCTCTGTTCTCGGGCGTCCGTCAGTTGCGGTTCCTGCCCGAAACCACCTGGTGCTGAGCGCCCGGACCCCACCCCCCCTCCATGGGAAGCACGATGAAGGATCATTCAGACACTTACTAACACGAACTCTGTCCAGCCTGATGCCGAAACCCTCTTCTCTTTCGGCGGCACCCAGCCGTTCGTGCCCCTCTATGCCGCCATCCTCGGCGAGCGCGCACACATCTTCATGAACATAATCTGCATCGTGGCCCTGTGGTTTGTAAGTCTCCCACCCCTTTCCTGCTTCACTTCCTCCGACCTGACATGCCTCCGAGAACACCGCCATCGCCGTCCTCGCCGCGTCGCGCCTCGTCTTCGCAGTCGCCCGGGACGGCGTCCTCCCCTACTCGTCCTGGGTCTCCCGCGTCGTCGACGGCCAGCCTAGGAACGCCGTGCTCGTCGTCTGGGGCGTCTCGTCCGTCATCACATGCACGATCCTCCCGTCCTCCGTGGCCTTCACCTCCCTCGTCTCGGCGGCGGGCGTGCCCTCGGCGGCCGCGTACGGGCTCATCTGCCTGGGCCGCCTCTTCCTCACGCCCGACGGCTTCCCCGAGCCGGCGTGGAGTTTGGGTAAGTGGAGCAGGTCGTTCCAGGCCGTCGCGGTCGTGTGGAACGGCTGGGTCGTGGCGGTGCTGTTCTCCCCGTACGTGTTCCCCGTCGAGGCGGCGACGCTCAACTACGCGCCCGTCATCATGGGCATCGTGACCATCTTCGCTGTCGTGTCGTGGTGGCTCATTCCTGCCGATCGGTGGCTGCCGTCTGAACGAATTCGGGAGACCCTGGATGCTGGTGAGAGATTAGTTGAGAACTAGGCAGTGTACAAGTGGCTGCGTTGGACACACCTTTAGGAGTATCATGAAGTGATTGCTTCAGCTCGAGCGCCCAACGTCCAGTGGGAGCACTATGTAGACTCGTAAGATTCAAAGCCCTCTGATACTAATGTCGATCAATTGCCGAATTCATCTCACAGAATGCCTTCACGCCTTTTTACCTGATTATGTTTGCTTTTTGTTGAACGGACTCAAGTACAAATTGTACAGCTCAGGGAAGCTCTATATCTGTGAGACAGTTAACCTGAAAATCTCAGCACGGAAGACATTTTTGTGCTAAAGAAAAACGCAAAGCCATGAAGCATTGGGTATCTTGTCCTCATTACTGTTTTTTGAAAGCGAGAGTTGTAGCTACATTGTAACCGTGTGACTTCATTGTGAGCCACAAAGGTGTAGTGAGTGATGACTCCCATACCGTTCCCAATCCGTTGGCTCATAAAGAACAGCCCAAAGACTCCAAAGGTATAGCCCTGTACACAGGAAAGCATTAGCAAATGACCCAGGTATTCTTGAGAGTGTTGGATTCTTACCAACGCCTGACTTGCTTCTCACTAGCCTCTGAATCACAACGGCTTCGCAGCCAACCACCAAACGTGCTGTGCCTTTCCCCGGGACGAGATGCCCTCGCCTCTCTTCCAAAGCTTGACGCTGAAATCCTCATAGGGGTAGATCGCTTCGTCCGTCATGCCGAATTCCTTGAGGTGTGGCGACCAACTCTGAATCTGTCCAAGAACAGCCTTCAACAAAGCAACAAAGGCAAGCCCATGGCCGCCGCCATCGGTATCGCGGTGCATGAGCTCAAAGTCGTTGCCACACTGCTCGCGGCGACAAGAGAGCAGCAGGAGGTAGGCGTGAATCATCTCGTGGACAGCGACCTGGGTGACTTCGCGCAGCGTCAAGTGCTCCTTCTTTCCATTGCTGTGGTGGCGGACTGTGCTCAGGCGGATCAAGATGCTGGGGCCCATAGCCCGCGATCCCATCACCCGCGATCCGGGTCTGACCTTGAGAGCCTGGGTCCAGCCCACGCGACCGGGTGCTTGGCCGACCTCGAGCAGAACAGGGTGAGAGAGGTGGTTGATCTGGTTTGACGGGAAGAGGAGGCCGGGGAAGCAGAGATCGTCGATGGTCTTCATGAGAGAAAAAATAGTGCTGGCTGAGACCACCTTCGATTTTGTCTCGCTGCCGTGTTTCGATAAAATCCGGATGATCGACTCCTTCATCAGCTCTTCGCGGGGGGTCCATTGCTTCGATCCGATGATGCTCTCGGAAAGCGTGATGGCAACATCGTTAATATTGTGTATCGGAGAAGGATTCGGATATTCATGCTTGCTAGCGGAGTGATGCTTGCAATATTGCGGTAGAAATATTGCTCGCTTGGGTTCTTCCATTTTAACCGGTGTAACGCTGGCGTTGGCTGTTGATTCCGAGGATGTTTCCTTTTTCGTTAAGCTGCTAGGTGTCCGCGGCCAAAATAAAAAGTGTTACAGCCGTTTGTTCGCAACGGCCACCGGCGCTTGGGTACATTTGGCAAACTACCAACTGTCTCAAAATGGGCACGTACCTGGGCCTCAAAGCGCTTCCATGTGGCCTGCATGTTTCAATCACAGTCATTGTCCTCTGTGTCATTCCCCCATACCGTGCTCGGATTGACAAAAGGGCCGGGGCATACATTGCCTTTGGCATGTCGTCACTCAATAGCCATCAGAATCGGGGGCTCTGTCAACGGGATAAGTAGATCGGGAGGGACGGGTGCAGTGTCGGTCGTTACTTGGGTAAGTGTATTGCTATGATTGTATATGAAGTGTCTTTGCATGTCTCGTCTCGAAGTGAGATGTCTAGGTAGATGGTGGGAAGAGAAGGGAACTGATTACAAGGTAGTACTCCGTCCGTTAACCGTGATGATGCACCTGTTAGGTTTCGTTGTTGACAAGACCACCCCGAAAGCAAATGAGATTAACACCGTCGCCATGCTGAATGTGCTTTTAAATCCGAGAGCTACGAAATGCCGAGATGAGGAGAGGACAATAGGAAAGAGCGTGATATACACGGCTTGGGGATTCGTATCCCCTAACGTATGATGACGGCATTAGGATAGATATCGTGGTTTATAGCAGCTAGCCCCCGTCGGTCGTCGGAGCGGGACCACCGCCCGTCGTGTGAGTCATAATGCCGTTCGTTGTGGGCAGACGCATGCCTGCTCGGGACGTAGTCTTCGTGGAAGAACAGTCGACCACGTGGCTCGCGGATCTCGCCTTCCTCCAACGGCTCCACTTCGTCAAAGTCCCCTTCAGTCGTAGTCGGAATCGTGGATGTGGGACTGCTACCCCGGCTGGTGTGGAAATACTCTCGATGGTCATCGATGTAGTAGCTCCATGCGTCTTGAGGCTGGTGAGTTGGTCTATCGTGACTGTCGTGAAAACAGCGGTCACGAGGGAAGATGGACTCTGGGGTGTCGTGGTGGAACGTGGTTCGGAACGGTGCGTCGGCTGCACAATGTGCATCGACGTTGGTGGAACGACTGTCGTCCTCCCGGAAGTGGGCCAAGTCGGCCTCCATGTCTCGCAGGTGCAGGTTGTCCGAGCCTGCCCAAAGATCAATGAGTGCGGCGATCCTTCGGAACCCCGGCGTATGTCCGCCGCAGTGCCGGGCTTTGATGCCACACTTGATGAAGAGGTAGCTGTGGATGAGCTCGTGCAGGAAAGTCGAGATGAGTAGGCGGCGGTTGTATTTGCTGTCCTTCAGAATGGGGTCCGAAAGCACAATGAGGGTTTCGAAGCCTCCAAGCTTGGACCGCCGGAGAGCCGTGGTGCCAATGATGTGGTCTTGGTACTGGGCGCTGGACTCGTGGGACCAATCCCAGGTGACACGCTGTGAAAGAGAGCAGTGGAAAAAGATTTCGTTGGCGGCAGAAAAAATACTCTCCAAAGCAGCGTTGTCGATGGAGAACTCGGCATGTCGAGATCGAGGTCGAATGAGAGACCTGAGAATCCTCTCGTGCTGGGTGTCCTTGGCCCGACGGCGACTCAGCTGCAGCCGGTCCTCAACCATTCGAGCGGCGGTGTCGTCGTCCAAAAGTCTGATGCTGTCATCGTCGACAATATTGTAAGTACTTGTGTCGGATGAGATAGACAAGCCGGAGGCAGTTCGTTCCATTAGTGACGGGCTGACGTCGGCTTCAACACTCTCGATTGCTGCCGGCGGCGGCGGCGGTGGTGATGGCTGCTCGCGGATGACCAAAAACGACAGGTTGTGCACCGGGATCGAACCCCGCGGCGGAAAAACAGGGCCCGGTTCGGGTGTGAGATGTGATAGGCGCGGCCTCTTTGGCAAAGGATAGTCGTCGCAGTGGCCGTAGTCGTCGTGGGAATGGTGATCATCGAGATGGCCAACCCGCCGTTTGCCACCAACAACGTAGAGGTCGGGAGTGATGGCGTGGTCCTCTCCGACTTGGAACGGCTGCCGTTCCCCTCCTCCTACCACCCAAAAGGCCATTGAACATTCTTGAAATCAGAAAGGTCGTGAGAATTTGGGAAAAAGGGGGGAGGGAAAGGTGGAAGTGGTTGAAAATGGTCGAGACTCGGAGACTCGGGGACCTAGGCATAGATGGCGAACCGGGGGGTGGTCCAAGGTGAAATACGGGCGGCATCGGCGCACCCTGGAGTCATGTGCGCCCGGGGAGTAAATCGCATTGAGCGACGAGTGGAGAATTTGGCCGGGCACCGATGTCCAATGGCTGCAGGCGGCAACTAACGAGGAATGGATAGCTCGGGAGAACCATGCCAGAGAAACGAAACAACAAAGACATTGGTTTCGAGTGGGTGAAGTGAGGCGAAATGCAGGATGGCGAGATGGGGATTTCCCGTCGGCCAGCTCGTTCTCTGGAGAACAACGGCTCCATGGAAAGACCCAGTTGGGAGCTGTACAGCGTTGCATGGCCTGTCTAGGCCCTCCCTCGGCCTACAGTCTGATGCAGAATCCCAACAGCGGGACGAGGTCTGGAGCGGTTTGGGTGGACGACAGACGCTGGACGTACGAGCGGTGTGCAGGAGCTAGGGCGGATATGCGTGTGCGGCGTTGCGGCGTCGTGCATGGCAGATTTAGTGCGAGGGCGTCCCCAGCCGGTGCAAGGAACGTGGCCGTGGCTGCCGGGCGTACCTTCCAGAGTAGAATTCGACGACCCTACGTGCCAACGTGCCTGCCCTTAGGACCTAGGTAGGTACAGCCACTGTAGGTACATAGTAGGTAGGTACCTGTGGAATGGCGGAGTAAGTAAGTAAACAAGAAGGTACGTATCAAGAAAATAATATGGCAAACCTCAATACCTTTGGATGGTACCAATGCTGCAATATTGAAAAGCTGGCAAGCTGGGGGCTACCGCTGCTCTTGCGCGTCTCAAACAAACCTCGAGGATTCGAGACACCCGACTGATGACGCAGGAGACCGTCGTTGGTTCCATGGATTGGCGGCCATCTAATATTACATGTCGGCCGTCAGCTTCTCGATAGGGGCGAGGCCGCCGGCATGAACGGGATCACGAGTCCGCATCAAGTCGTCGACGGTTCGAGGGAGGCGACCTAGGGAGAGACCGAGACTCGGCTAAGCTGTGCTGCGTGCTGTCCTGCGGTACGGTGCGCTGCGCTGCGCTGCGCTGTGTTCCGTTGCGTTGCGTTGCGTTCTGTGTGTGTGTGTGTGTGTTCAACAGATCTGGGTTGGATTCGGCAACCAGGGGGGGCTGGACTGTTGCCGCCCACCATTGGTTGTGGGACCCCGTCTTCCAGGCTTGATTGGTTGCCTCACCCGTCCATCTCGTCGACTCTGGTCGCCTCCTTTTTTCGAGGCTTTCCAATGTTTTGGAGATTGGAGCCGCCATTGCCAACCGTTGCAGCCAACATCATTATCAATCCCCGGTCCTCCGCTCCGCTGACATGCCCATGAATGACATGGCCCTCCGACGAGACCCACGGAGCATCCTCCGATGCATGGGCAAATGTCCAGGAAGCTGACTCCAGCCCCCCGTCTTCGACTCCAGGGCCGTTGCCAGCGACGCGTGCACTCGCCCGATCCGTAACAATAGCTGTGCTGCGCCGCCTTCGTTGTGTGTTTGCAAATGCGATGCAATCCGTCAGCTAAACTTGCAAACGCTCTGTCGTTGATGCGTTGGGATTGGGACATCGAAGGGCCCAGGGTCCAGTCGAGTGACAGCGGCATTTACTGCAGCAATTGGTGACACCTGGAGGGACGAAACAATGCTTTCGCCCTGTCTTGGTGCTTGGGTCGAGCATGGGTCCCAGATTTGCCTTCAGGTGCCGATCTTTGCTGCCCCAGCGACGCCCTGCTTGGGATGTTGCTTGTTCGTCGCCAGTTGGAGGCGCACCGAAGACGATATGATCCCAGCTTTCCGGGGCGCTTGTCTCTGATTGAAGGCGGAGGGCCGTGACGCATAAGTGCTTGCGTCTGTCAATATTCTTCCGTCCATTTGGCTCGGACGAGACAACGGCGGGAGCACAGACTGCGGGCAGGCCGAACTTTACCTTCCTGACTCTGTCATGCCATGCCCATGCGCAGACAGCTATACCTACTATGCTACTACCTAAGTTGGCAAGGTAGCTTCCGCGAACCTGGAAGGGGAGAGTCCACTCGGTATCTCGCCATGAAGCCGTGCCGAGATCCCTCACGATTGGGAGCAACGTTTCGTATGGTCTAGATCGGCAACGCGCTAGCATTTCGATTTTTGCGACTACGAGACTTCTGGGCCGAGGTGGAGATGATGGACGAGAAGCTTCAACTTCAATGCTGATCTCGAGTCGCGGCTGTTACTTAGCTCCACGAGCGTCGCTTCACTTGCCGCGACCCAGCCACCAGCTGAAGCCTCACCAAGAAAAATTACGATGGATGGGGAATGATCATCTCTCGGGCTGAGCGTTGCCGAGGCACGCTCCGATCTCGAACCCTGAGTTTTCTCGTCGTGAAATTTTTGGGATGGCTTCATCGTCCCAGACCGATCCGAGGGACGCCCGGGACCATCTCATTTTCCATGTCTGGGGCATCTTATCGAAAGCCGTTATCGCTTATGGACATGGGACCCGCGCTAGGCCTTCAAGGGTCTAGACCATGCTTAGTAAGAAAATCCAACCGGCAGACCGTCCGACGCTCTTGCACTTTTCAACGACATGTCGTTCCTTCCTCTGGAGTTGTTATGAAGGAAGGAGCTCACATTTAGCGGTTGCTGCCGCAACGAGTCTCCAGATCTGCCTTGTGTTGGAACTGTAGTCAATTGTACCTAGGTACCTAAACAGACGGTGCTACTATCCAGGTACATGAAAATATTACAGTTGACTTTGTCTCTGAGTCCGCAGTTGGTTCTGAACAGCAACTGGGAGTTTTCGAACGACTGGGTCTGTCCTGTTTGGAAATGGAGCTTCCGGAATTTGGGCAGACTCCTTTGGAGTCAATTATTAATGATCGTATGGTTTCTCTATGCATCGTCTATTCTACGTTGTGCTCCCGTTTTAGTTTGGATCTCAATGCTTGCCGCGGACGGTCAAATCAATTGATTCCAAGTTGTCAATTCAGCCAGACACTCGCGAGCCGCAGCTCAATTTCAACTGGCGGCCAGAGTCACACAGATGGGTAGGAGCCGCCGTCCTGAGATTCAACGGCATCTCAAGTTGCCTCAACGCCAGTAAATGAACTTCCGAGTAACCACTACTTGACATCAAAGTACCTATTCTACCTCACTGCAAACCACGGCAACGACATGTCGTTGCGATATGCTCATGGGTCCCACCTAGTTTCACCATCCACAATCACGATCGGTCCACACGGGTCACTACCTTGACTTCGAGAAACAAGGGTACGAAAGCCCACCCTGGGCTGGCATAGTGCTCTGGGGGAAGCACCAGACGACCACACTGTACCGATAACCACGGGACAGACATACCAATTACTCATTGAAGAGACTCAGAGAGCCATTCCTACCTACCTATCTAAGCCAGCTCCTCAGCTCAGCCCCACTTTGAGAGCGCAACTCAGCGACCACAGAGCGTTGCCTCGGAGCTGCCAGCAGACTCAGCTGGACAACTTCCACCTCGCTGCCGCTCCTCCAGCCTCGCCGAAAATTCGACGCGCCTTCCTCTTTCAAAGTCAACAACAACTTTGAGGGAGAATTTCGAAATTATTTGTGCGCCAAGGAAATTCGCTGGCTCCCATCTTGCCTCTTGACTTCTCTCCTCCTCCCACCTCTCCTCTCGAGACCTTTCCTCCCCCCATCTCTCCTGTCGAGATCTTTACTCCTTCCACCTCTCGTCTTGACTTCTTCCATCGTCCCACTCTTGTCTTGACTTCTTCTCTCCTCCCACATCTGTTGGCGAGGCTTCTTTCGAACACATCACTCTTCTTCCAACTTCATCCTCTTTTCCGCACAAAAACCCAGTTTATTTTTCATCTTCTCGTCAACTGGAGTATTGTATCGCGCAGAGGCAATTTCTCTTCTTGGCGACAAACGACTTGGCACAAGCCTTTCTTTCCCTTGGAAAGCTTTTCTTGTATTCTCATCTTTTTGTTGCCCACCCTCTCTCACCTCTGAGGTTTGCCTTTGGAGAAAAGTCTTGGACATCAAAAGCATTCTTGTCTGATATCCTGACATTGCTTCTTCTCCCGTCTTTCCCAACATCGCGTAAGTGGCAGGATCTCTCATCCAACATTGGATTTTCACTGACATTCACTCAAGATTGGCAGCTCTGTCGTCCCTTGTTGCGTCTACCTCTTCTCCTCGACACACAAAAGAATACTGCCGACCGGGTGAAATGGCTGAAAGCCCTGACAAAGTCAAGATGGTCAATGATCCGACCGTCAAAGAGGTGAGCCTTTCTGATCAACATGCCTTGACGGCCCCAACTAACCTTTGCCAGGGTGCTCCCACTCCCAAGTGTGCTCCCACTCCCAAGCGTTCTCTCACACCCAACCGCTCTCTGTATTCTTCCTTTGGCGAGGCTCACCGGAACATCGCACCTCCTACACCGAAGCTTCCATTTGAGGCCGATGTTGAGCAGTTGACTCCCGAGCAAGTCAAGGATCTCCTCCAGGACACCAGCCAGCCCAAGATCACTGGAAGCTTCAAGGACACCATCGCTCATGTCAAAGAAGAGCAACCTATCGTTGCTGGCCCATCTCACTCCAACACCAAGTCTGACAGTCTCTCATCTCCTTCTGGTCTCGAGCCTCAGATGAAAACTTTTCATCAAGCCCTCCCAGAGCCCGTCTCTCCTCTCAACTCTGATGACGAGCATGCTTTCATTGACCACTCAGTCTCTTCAGCTTCTGACGAGGACAAGGCAAACACCGTTGGTCAGGATGACCCCTTTGAGAACCAGAATGCCACCTTCTACCCAGACACTTCCTCCTTCTACCCCGAGGACGGTGCTGATTACAGCCCTGATGACACTGATGATCTGTTTCCGCTGGAGAGAATCAATACTGCACCTCATCGCTCCCCAGTCTTGGCGTCCCTGCCCCCTCTGCCCCCGCCCCCTGTCTCGAGCCCCCAAGATCCTGCTCTGCAGTCGACTCAGTCTCATTTCGACGATGTCACCAAGAAGCAGATGGGTTTCAACGCTGTTCACACTCCTGGCCACAATGGCACCAACACCGATACTGGCTTCACCTCTGCCACTTCGCAGTACGATGCCGATGTTTCTGATTCATCTGTTGCTCCTTTCACTCCCGAGGACAAAGGCAAGACTTCTGTCAGCCGTCTGAACCCCTTTCACGCCTTTTCTACTGCCTCTTCTCACGAATCGGACATGAACTACGAGCAGCCCGAGTCGCAGTCTCAGAAGGTTCTCATGCGTGCTCGTGCTGAGAAGGAGGTTTCCCGTGCTCTTCATCACGCAACCGGTCTCAGCCAACCTTCCAGTGGTCTCATCATCGGTCGCACTCGCCCCTCTCACACCGGCAGTGTTCAGGATTCACCCTACAAGTCCAGCGCCGCAAAGCAAGCTACTGACTTCTACCATGCTCCTGCCATCAAGGACTCTTGGAAGATCGACAAGTCTGGCGTCAAGGTCAAGGTCTCCAACCCAGCTCAGCACCCCATCTCACGCATTGACGAGATGAACATGCAAGAGACGGAGATGTATGACACCATTGACAACCATCACATGGCATCCATGGCACAGCCAGACAAGCAAGCTACTCAGGACATGGATGAGGATTGGCGAACTGTCACCGACAACCAAGAGGAGTACCAGGGAGGAGCTATTGGTCGTGTCATGACCGGCAGCAGCATTGCCAACGTTTCTGATGCGTACCTCATCCGCCAGAACGATATCCCACCGGTTCCCTCGATGACTACCGCCTGGTGGCAGAACAACGCTCCTGCGTCTCGCCCGCCCGTCCCCTCACCTTCCTACCCTTTCCCGGCTGTCCCCTCCATGCCATCGTCGCCTCCTCCGGTCGCGACTCGCCAGCAGAGACGCCAGGAAGGCTGGGAGGAGATTGAGCTTGAAGACATGCGTCCCATCTCTCAGCACCACGGTGGAGATTTTGAGCAAGCTGGTCGCCAGAAGTACTCCAATCTCCCATTCCCCTTGGTCAGCCGTGAGGATGCAGCCAAACGTCAAGCCGTGCGTCGCGCCAGTGGCCTGGAGGACCAGACTTTGTCCGGCCGTGTGACCTCCCCTGGCATGCGTGCTGTGTCCACCCAGAGCAGCTGCTACAACATCCCGCGCACCGCCCCCCGCAAGAACTCGGCACGATCATTGTTCCCTAGGATTAAGAACCCGAACTTTGATTGTCGCGCCATTGAGATCCCAGGTAAGTCTCCGCTTTTCCTTTTCCTATATATTGCCCTCTCCTTCCCACCCTCCTGCCTCCTTCCTCTCTTCCCTCTTCCACATCAACAAAAAGCCCTCTCTCCAAATACCTTCAACCCTATGCCCTCGAGAAATTGAGGTTCGTTAGCCCTCGCTCCAGACATCATCAGCCATATATGCCTTTATGAAATTTGTTTTTCTGACCTCGAAAACTTTCAGCCGAGCGACAAAACCCCTTCAACCGGCCGGAGCACGAGTTCTACTCGACAGAACTCGTGCGGGGGAGGGAGTCAGTCCCCAACACTGACTCCCGGGCCCTGGGCCAGCCTGGACGTCCCTCGTCCCCTCACATCTACCCGAGGGACGTCCGAACACGTTTCGACGTGTTCCAGGCGGTCCGGGGGGCTGGTGGCCGTGGAACCGACTCAGAGCTCGGGGACATGGCCGCCACCGCTGACGACCTCCCCCTCGCGGAGTGGGCGCTGGTGCGCCAGAAGAGGTGCTACTGGGGCGCCATGGTGGCGACAATTCTCTTCCCACTCGTGGGATACCTGATCCTGTCCTGGAACGCGGACAGGATCATCAGCCAAGTCACCTATGGCGAGTGCTCCGGCCTGTCCTTCGACCAGCGCCAAAAGCTTCGGACCGCCCTTCTGGTCGGCTGCGCTCTCTGGAGCGTAGCTGTCTTCGCCGGCCTCATCACCCTGGCAGCCTCCCGCCCTTAAGGGGCATGGCCTTGCTCTTTCTCGGCTCCGTGTCGCATTAAAGTAAGTCGCACTTGCCTTTCGTCCTTGAGTCTCAGCTTATACTGACTCATGATAACAGCAAGACGACGACAAGATGACGATGAAGACGAGACGACGAGTTTGCTTTTCTGGCTTGGAGAGGATCGCGGTGGGAATGGGGGCGAGGAGGGTGGGGGGTCACTGCCTGCGGGCACACCCATTTCTTGTGTTGTGCTTGGGGGGGCACCGGTGGGGGTGCCTCCCCGAAATAAGATGCCGGTTGCTTCGCTTTTATGTCTTCTGCTGTGATCGTGACTATATTCTATATTGTGCCTACTGTGTCCGTATTTCATCACGTGTAGAGAGGTCTGGCGGTCGAGGCAGGCAGTAGAGACTCAGATCCACCACCTGCGACATAGATGTCGCGATAGCTGGGCAGGCAACTAGACGTACTACCTGAACTAAGATGACACGAAGGGCGGCATCGCCGTATTCTTACCAAGGGAACGCCCACCGTAGCGCCGAGCCCCTACCGCTGGCCAGGTAATCTGGAGGCTGGATCGTGAACGAACCCAGGCGACGACGAGGTTACCAGATTGACGACTGCCGCATACGCCCAGAGACTTACCGTCGAGCCGTCCCCCGAGTGCGACCTACAGATAGACAATACGTACGGCCTGGGCCGCCCGGATGTGTCTCATCACAGCATCGAAAGCTCACTGTTCTTAGCTCGCTCCTTCCTGGGTCGAGCCATCGGAGGTGCCGTGTCTGAGGCAGTGACAGCGTTCCAGCGGCAGCGGAGCACGAGCTGACATTTCCTGCGTGAGAGACGCGACGGACAGGAAAGCAGAGAGCTACGTCGTCGCCGCGCGACGAAAAGGCCGAGAAGTACGAGGCTCAATTGGCTAGGTAATTGTTTGATAGATATGATGGGTAGCTTGTGCGCAAGTCCTTCCTTCCCTTCCTCCCATGCTTCGGCTTGCGCCAACGAGGAAGGAAGCACGGCAAACATCTTCAACCGGGCGAGGGCCGTCGTCGTCGTACCGCAGCGATATCGATTGGCCACCGGCATGAAAGTCACATGAGGGACAGCGAAGAAACTTCGAACGGCAGATCACTTCTCTCCCGACTGATTCGCTGGGTGTCACTAAACATAGACGCTGAGTGATGACAAGGCTACTTGGGAAGGTACTCGGGGTCAGCCTCGAGGTGTCTCCAGCTTCTGCCAAAATGCAAGGTCATCTACGTAGCTCACAAGATCCTCAATTGATTGAGTGAACAGCGCTGAATCTACTCTGCGTCGCAGCTCGTGCCAAACTAAGTCGCGGTGATTCAATGCCTTTGTTCTATCATGGCCAATGGCAGATGTGTTCATCGCTCCGCCCAAATCTCAGGGGGCGGGCACATCGTCACGTCCAGACCGGGGAAAACACCATGGAACGGCCTCGCAGAAAGCATGGAGTGGGTCATCGCTGAGGAAGGGGGCCCGTCAAAGGTGTGGTCGGGTCAGACTGGCAGATATCAGGGGCTGGCGCCGGGGCCTTGAGAGCTGCTGAAAAAGTGGGCAGGTACGTGGCAGCGGGAATGCCGTCAATTTAGCCATATCAAAGTATCGAGGCCAGCTTTGCGCAGCTCCTCCCTTCCATCTACGTAAGATATGTCGTCCATAGTACGGTACGGGCCGGATCCTCACGGCGGAGTCCTCATGGGCGGGAGTGCCCTCCCGCCACGGATTCCAACAGCCAAACACCACAACACACCGCGATCGCGCCTTCCTCACGTTGCTCGCGTATGTCAAAACAACACAAGAACCGAATCACACATCACCAGCGTCCCCAGCACGGCCGGGAGCAAAAATATCAAGTGAATCCAAATGGCAAAAGAGTTCGGCCCCCCGGTGGCGAATGGGGCCTACATCTCTTGTCGTCGAGCCGGTTTCGAACCCATCGATCCACACCCCCCTCCTAAAGTCCTAGACCTCGTACCTAAACCGTCACACCAAATACGCAGTTTGACCTGAACTCCCACGCCCGAGAGTCGCCTGCTGCGCTGGTGACCGATTTGGTCGTTGGGGGGCTTAAGTAGGACGTTGCGCGGTTCTGGCCGTACCCGGCAGAAGAAAAGTTTTCCCTGCCTGGTGGCCTGCCCGACTATGTGATGTCGGCCGGCCCCCTGACGGGGCAACCGGCCACGGCCGCACCCAACCCGGCCGGGGACGACATGGAAAGGGGAAAAGGGGGGACAAGGAACGCCTACGTGAATGGCAAAGAATACGGTTCGGGAATGTGCTTACTCTATTACGTATTAACAGTACGGTATCTACAAGCGCGCCGGGGCGTTACCAAGCAAGTAACCAGCCCCTTACATACGGACGTCGAACCGCTCAGCCGCGACGGCGCGTAGTAGGGCCCTTGCTCTTCGGAGTCGCCGTCGAGGTAGCCGAGGGAGAAGACGGCGCGGCGGCGACGGGGACCTTCTGCTTGCCCTTGGCCTTCTTGGACGGCGTGTTCCAGTAGTACGCCATCTGCGACGCGAGGACGGCGTTGAGCAAGAAGCCCGCGATGAAGTTGTACAGGATGAGCTTGTCGTCGACCTCCTGGAGGGTGGTGAAGATGCGCGAGAGGGATCCGAGGAGGTAGTTGAAGACCTGGACACGACTACTGTTAGCTCCCGATTCTTGCATGGAGGAGGCGGCGGTACTCACGGCAAAGGCGCTGAGCTGTCCGGTGCCGCCCTCGGACCAAATGGCCAAGATCTGCGGGACCTTGCTGGCGACGCTGAGCATGCCCGCGCCGGCCTGCAGGTAGCCCAGGCTCTGCATGTCAACCAGTCCGCCGGTGAAGAGGGTCGCAATGGCGGCCGCCAGTGCGGTGACGAAGACAGCCGCCAGGCCCGCGCGGCCGGTGTAGTTGAGCACCAACACGGTGATGATCACGTTCTGACCCATGATGAGGGCCGTCTCGCCGTAGGTGCTGAAGGGGAATTGGTTGCGGTAGTTGTAGGCCAGCGAGACGATGTAGGATGCCGTCTCGAGGAGGTACGAGAGAACCGAGATACCCTCGCCCGACTGCGAAGCCGTGAGCTTGCGGATCTGCGGCAGCTTGACGATGCTCGACACGCCGACGATACCCAGGCCGATGCCCTTGGAGAGACCGAGCTTGATGCATTCCGTGTCTTCGACGTTGATGTCCAGCAGGAGTGACTTGTAGCACTGCTCGCCGATGATGGAGACGCCCAGGTCGCGGATCGGCGCCGGCAGGTTGTGTGTTAGGGGCTGGAGGGCGGAGCGAACGGCGTCCATGACTACGGTAGTTCTACGATGAATGCCGGCGTGGCTTTAAGGTCGACGGTATCTCGTGGGAGTGTTGTCGAGACTTGCGGGTTTGCTTTTGCGCCGACGTTTGGCTCGCAGGAAAAGATTGTTGAGCTGACGTCCACACGACACGTTGAAGTAAGGGTTGAGGTCACCGAGAAACCCTGAACTGGAGGTCAAGGGCATGCCATTGGACCAGTCGGAGAATTTTGTGGCCGGGGAGCTATGGTCAGGCCAATCTGCCAACGCTAAGCTAATGCCACCACCCCACCACTCCTCGCTTCCCCGAACAGAAACCATTGCCTGTACCTATGTAATAGCGTGCACCGCGCAAGCTACCAGGACCAGTCGCCAACGCCAACGAAATGCCGAACCAAAACCAGAGAACCAAACCTCCGTCGTCCCGTCCCGTCCCGAACACTCTCGACGGCCTTATGTGGCCCGGTGAGAAATAGCCTCTCACTTCTTGGACTTGCCCTTCTTGGCGTCGTAGTCCTTGAGAAGATTCTCGCACTTCTTGAGGTTGGACTTCGGCTCCCAAGTGTTGTCTTTGGAGGGGTAACCCTTCCATTTCACCATGTAGAGGTGCTCCTTGGTGTCCGCGTCGATCATGGAGTCGACGATACGCTCAACTTGGTACTCTTCCTGGCTGAACGTACGGTTGCGACCGTTGTTGGTTTTCTTGGTAGCCTTCTTGACTCGGGCCACGCCCCTTCCGTGGGTTGTAGGAGCCTAGTTCTTGCGTGAGCGATGTACAATCTCATTCGTAACTTGACGAAGCATACCTTGCGATCCTGGTTGTCAGTCATGGTCGACGCACGGGTAACTCGTGGCGTGTCTGCTTCTTGCTGGCGATTAGCCAGCAGCACGCTCTGGCGGGCTGAAGTTCGTCGCTGCTCTCCCTTGGGCTTGCCCGCGACAGCCTTGCTCGACGGTAGGGAAGTCTGAGACTTGTGGGGGCGACCGCGCTTCTTGGGAGTCTGAATCAGTTGACGAGACATCTTTCGTTGCTCTTCGCTCTCGTCAACTGTGTCATCATCCGTGTCGCTATCGACTGTGGAATCATAGGGCCGTTCCGCACTGTTGGACACCTGACCAGTGCGAGTGCTAGACCGGTTCGAGGCAGGTCGAACAGACTTGCTGACAACGGGTACCTTCCGAAGAGTAGGCGACTCTGGAGTGGCACGAGGAGTGTCGTATTGAGACACATCGCCCTCGCTCTTAGCGGGCTGGCTAGGATTCTCAACAGTCTGGATGAAATCCGTAGCTGCATCGGCGCTGGTAGATCGCTTGAGTTTCTTGGTGTCCAGAGCCACCTTCTTGCTAGGCCGGCCACGCTTCCGCTTGACGCCAGGATCGTCCGAGGGCATAGTGCCTCCAGCGGCCGCGATGTCCGACTTGACGAGGTCAAGATCCTCGTCAACTTCTGCCTTATAGCTGTTGAAGAATATTAGCATAAATGATACTGGCGGAACCGCGAGAACTATGATGCTGATTTCTCACCCGGAATCCACCGCGGAAGCAAGCTCCTGCTCCGTCGTCTCGATCTCGCGTCCTTTGAAGACGGTTGGCGCCGACATTTTGATAATGAAGAACTGTTAGATAAGAGTGTTTTGCAAAGCGAAAGCCTCGAGAAGAATGGCGAAAGAACTGTATGCGGATAGCTCGCTCTTTCTTTGTGCGTGGGCGAGTGCTAGGTATGAAGGAGAGAAAGAATTTTCGAGGGTAAGAGACCTCAAAGTAACCCAGTAGGTAGACAATCACCCTTAGAGAAAGACGGTAAGAAGTGCCAGAGCGGCCCTCCTAGACAGGTTAGGGAAGGTACCAGGCTGCCTAGGTGGACATTGCAGCTTCCTCCTGCAGCCGCTTGTTGTTCCAGGAGGTAAGAGAGCGGGCCGTCGTTAGAGATGCTCACTTGATGATGGGTTTGACATGAAAAATGAAAGGCAGAGAGAACAAGACAGGCGTTGGCATCGTGGGACAAAGAAGTACGAGTGATTGAAGTCGTTCATTGGGAACAACAATGGGTGATGTGAAGTACCATCCTTTGAGAAACGCAGGGTGCCTCTGGTTTCTTGAAATGATATCTTATTCGTTCCCCCTCCCCTAGTATCCAATACCCTATCATCGTCTCTCGTTATCGTTGTTGTCGTTGTCCATCGTCGTCGTCGTCGTCGTCGTCGTCGTCGTCGTTCATCGCTGTCCATCATTGTCCATCATTGTCGTTATTATTGTCATATGAGAGCCAAGCCACTTAGCGGTGTTAGATAGCAGGGTAGGGGGTGATGAATAATATCTCCCTCTCAAAGACATGGATGAAGACATGTATGTTGGTATCTGTGTCGTACAGTCTGTGGAGCTGCCTAGCAATTGGATCGAGAAGAACTCCCCCATCTTGATGGGAGAGAAGGCATTGTTAACTCGCACTTGTCATAAAACTCAATTCCAGCAACAGCTAAGTGATAGGAAGGGCAATGCAGGCGCAGCCTGCTTCGTTGTCATCCAAGACTGCTCATGTATTTCATGTATTCTGTCGTCCAGTTCGAGATGTGTCCCCCCTCCAAAATTCCTTAATCCAATTCCTCTACACGGTTTTCCCCCAGTTCATCGAACCGTCCCGACCTCATCGCTTGCTCAACGGGGTTCTGGATATCCACAATTCCCGTTTTCTTCAATCTGCTGAATGTTAGTGCCGTTAATCTTCAATATTAGTCAGTGCTGTCTTACCTCTCGAACAGCACAAACAGCCTTTCCGCCTCGCGCATCTTCTCGTCCTCCGTCATCTCGGGGAGGTCAACATGCTTCTCCGCATCGACGAACTGGCCAGTTACGGGATTGACCGGCCTCTGGCTGTCGCCGGAGCTGAACGCTTCGGCCGCATTTGCGGGAATCGGGATGTTGTTCTGGAATAAGAAGCCCGACGCAAAGCCGTATCCAACGTTCTCGACAAATTTGGAAGCATCGTTGTCCGACAAGTCGAATAGCAGGTGGGAGATGGCTTCGCGCAGCTGGGGAGTCATTGGATTGGTCGAGTTGCGCAAGAGTCTGGAGGTGAGTGATGTCCCACGACCCAATACGTCCTTTCTATCCTGCTCAGTCGGGAGAAGGGTGGCCCGGATATGGTTCTGAACCTCGGTGGGGGCACCGCCATGCACCTTACGCATAACTCCCACAAGAGGTGTCGTCAGCTGCTCTAGGTCGTTGTCGGTATACGCCTTCAGGGAAAAATCCAGAAGCTCTATCAACCTCGCTGCTACCCTCTTGGGTTCGCTCTTTGGGTAGATTGACGACTGGACCTTTTCGCTCTCCAACTCTAAGTTGAGCAGTGCGTTGATGAGAGAGTTGAACGGTGGGTCGAGGGGCTTATTGGCAGAAGGGTCTTGTTTCCACAGCAAGGCGACGATGTGTGGTATGCTGGGAATGAATGCCGATGCCTCGGAAGGACAGAAATGGGAGACATTGAACAGAAGACGTAGCGTTTCGTTCAATGCCATATCTTCCATTGGATCGACGGAAGCTTTGCCTTCACCGCCGGTAAGCAATTTGGCGTGCCTGCACAGATTCTCGTTGACAGTGGCAGCAAGGTCGTGCTTCTTGATGAGTGCGACAAGATCAATTTTCGTGTCGTAAGTGGTAAGGAAGATGACCCTCGAGACAAGGAATTCGTCGTCGAAGCTTTCATTCTTCAACCTCCGGCATGCTTGCTCCTCATAACCCAGATCAACAAACATCTGGCGAGTCTTCGGGTTGAGCAGCATGGCGTTGGCCAAGACCCTGAGTGCAGCCCTTGCTGTCGAATTCGAAGGGCTGCTAAAAGCATGCTTCGTGACGATCTCTATGCCCTGCAAAGAGTCAGGAATTGTCTTTCGTGGAGCTCCGAATGCAAGTTACCTCGGGAGTGAAAATAGGATCAGCATCTCGAGGATCCCGTCCATAGATCTTGAGTTCTTCCAGCGCAGCATCTCGCTCTACTCAAATCAGCTATAATGGCATTTGGGGGAAGGGTTTCACGGTGAGGCCTACGCTGCGGAAGCAGGCTGACCTTCTTGAGATCATCGCCCAGTTTCTTCATAAGATTAGTCACTGCCTCAAGCTTCGCTGAGTTGCTGTCAGTGGTCCGTGTCGGTGAGGTGAGCCGGACGAAGGACGCACCCTTGCCAGTCAGGCTGGCCTGCGAAAACATCCCTTGGGACATTGTGCGTTGTGCCGAACCAGGCTTGAGACCCGAATCGGCGGTAGAGGAATAGGAACTACAAAGGCCGGAAGTGCTTTCGGTCGAAGCTATTCGGCGGCCCTGCTGCTCCTTTACCGTCAGCAGTCGTCTCAACACCGAGGCCATGATGATTACAAGGGCAACCCTGGGGAGGCGAATGGAAATAGAGGTAATGTTACCTTTGGGATGGAGGGATTCAACGACTTGGGAGTCTCTGGGGTGAGCTGGAAATTTTCTCACGGTTGCACGAGTGTACGGGGAGGTAATGAGACCGTGGCTCCGGATGTCGACTGCAGCGTGGCTTGATGCCTCGAGAAGGATTTCGAGGGCCAAACCTGGTCGAGGTAGGTAACCAGAGAGCACCGTGGGGCTCAATCAAATGCGGCGAATTTAGGCGATTGGAAAACCCGGAACCTTGCGTTCGGGGAGCGAATTCGTGTACGTTCTGCGGTGCTGGGGATTTTGATGCAGCTTTCCTAGTGAAGCTCAGCTGAGGTCAGGACATTCAGCCATTGGCAAAGGGGGATGAACCACGAGACCACCTCAGGCTCAGGCGTATGGAGTTCCTTCGCTAGGTCCACAGCTGTTACACACGGGAGGGGCGCCACAGTGGCTAGCTGGCTCGAAGGCCGGGAATGTAGCGGGAGTGCCGCCTAAGTGCACTGTACAGAGTACTACCTAATAGGCAACACCTAGGTACCTACCTAGGTACTGGAGACAACCCGCACTTTAGCTGTATTCCCTACCTAGGTACTTGCCTGCCCGACGACCTACCTAAGTAGGTTCCAAGGGTACCTAGGTAGGTACGTAGGGACTTGGGCAAACGTGGACAGCACGAATACCGGGCGGGATATTTGTAGATACCGTACTTACCTACCTACCCAGCTAGGTATGTATCTACCAATAGCATACGACGAATCTGACAGCATGTAAAAGAGGCCAAGTTCATCAGTAAACTCACGGAGTACACAAGTAACAAGATGCCTAAGTACCGACGACCACAAGGAAAGTCCCGGTGGCTTAGATAAGCATTCTACCCTCAGCTTTAGGTTGGTTGCCACGGCATTTGGGGGCAATGCGAATGTTCAATTTGGCAAGATGCAAATTCCGCCCCTTCCAGAGCCCCACTCTACCGGCCCAACCCCCGGGCAACCTGAGCCAGGCAACCAAGCGGTGCGACCGGGGTAACACGCTGGGCACGGGCCTCATGTTTAAGTGGTTTCGCGACCAGGTCGCGTTTTTACGTGCATCGTGGACGTGTTCTAGCACCGTACGGAGGACCCCCAGCCAATTAATTCGACAAACCCACCCTGATATCGCGGCCGGAGGTGCTTGCCGCGAAAAGTGTTCCCGCGCTCCATACGTCTTCCTCGCCAATCCACAATCACCACTTGTCGTCGTTGGAAAGCCCCCTCCTCTCCATTACTGACGCATTGGTTTGTACGTAGATACTCCGTACTGTGCGTCCGGGTCCTCCATCTCGTCACTCCTTTCCTCTCTGCTGGCAGAAGTCCATCGCATACGCACACATGCGCCAGTCGAGGTAGAAAACAGAGAGACTTGGTCTTCGGCGCCCGCTCCTCATTCCCTTGACGGGACGCCTCTTGCCTCCTCGCAACCATGGGATTGGTCGAAGTCCCGTCGAGCCGACTCGAGTCGTTACCTCCTCGTCCGCCAACACCGCCCCGTGAGACAAGCGCAGCGTTGGACGCCGTCTCCCAGCGACTGCTTGTTCTCCCCCCGTCCTCCGATCCTCGATCAAGTCTACACACGCCGCCAAGCGTTCACTCGCCCCTCTCTGGCGCCGACTCTACGAACACAAGTCTAAGGAGAGCAAGGAAACGTGTTGGCTTTTCTGCCAAGGCACAATATAACGAGGCCCCCGACTACGCGGCTCCCGGTTCTCAGCACAAGCGATCGCCGCTGTCCGCGCCGTCTTCAGCTCAACCGAAGCCGGTGAAAGGCATCCTCAAACAACCATCCTCCCCGAGCCCTCTAAGCACGGGTACCAAAGTCGACGCTGCGACCCCCACGAACATATCAGACATGTTGGAGTCGACAGTGAAGCAGCTTGCGGGCACCGACAGAGACTCGAAGCGAGATGCATACACGACGTTGGTTATGGCGCTGAAGACATCAAACAATCTCCCAGATCGCATTGCCCTGCAGAGCAAGATGGGCCTCTTTGTTCAGTTCATCCAGCGCGACATCACCACCAAGAACCCTACTACAGGCGGACTCGACGTTCCCCTGGTCAACAACGCTCTCTCCCTTCTCGCCACCTTTCTCCATTTCCCCGCGATTGCCTCGACGATAGCCAGCGACTTTGGTGTCTTCTTCATTGACCACTGCATTCGATCCTTCGAGGATCCTTCGACGCCCAAGGATGTTGCCAGACACCTGATGCACGCCGTCGCTACTCAAGATTTCCCCGCCAAGGTCATGACTTCTGACCGCGTCCGGCGTCTTGTAGCCGCACTGCGCAAGATTGACGGGCATATCAACGGAAAGAGCATTGTCATGTCGCGAATTATGATTTATAAGAGACTCGTCCAGCAGACTAGGCAACTGATGGTGATTCACTTCGACTGGATCCACGATCTCTTGACGGACATGCTCAGCTCTGTCAAAGACCTGCGGTCGGCGGCGATCTCCCTTGGCTTTGAGGCGGTTTATACCTATGGCAGAGACAAGTCATTGTCGCGGAAAATGATGGAGATCTTCGACACATCCATTGAAGAGATGAAGTTCGCCGAATACTATCACCGTCAGCTGTATAACATGGCCAAGTCGAAGGAGGATCGACAGCTGACCGCTGCCGTTCCTAAGATCTGGAGTGTAATCGTTCTTTTCTTGCGGTGCCCGTTCGAGCGGTGGCAGTTCTTCAACCAGTGGCTACAGCTTATTCAACTGAGCTTCAACAACAACGACCATCCCCAAACAAAACAGGAGGCCAACTTTGCGTGGAACCGTTTTGTTTGGTCCATGCACACCGAAGGCCAATCGTTCGCGAGGCTGCTTCCCACGTTATACCAACCGCTGAGCAGCCAGCTCAAGTCGAAATACACCAGCAAACACATCAGAGAAGTTGTTTTCGGCAGCGTCTGTAACTTACTATACTACACTTTCAGGCCAGGAACAAGCACAAGTCTCCTTGACAACTACTGGGATACGTGCGTGAGACCTATCACCGAACCACCGAAGACAGCAGCACGAAACCCCGATGCCGTCGACGAGCACATGCGCCAGGCAACCTTGATTCTAATTGGCTTATTCGATTCGTCTACTCCTCGGATCTGGAGGGAAGAGCGAATTAGGGAAACGACTCTTGCCCGGCCAGAAGAGCTTCCTGCCATTGACCCCAAGTGGCTTCGACGCAATGCTGCGCATGTTTTTCAAGTCATCGACCCTATTATGGAGAGACACTTCCTCGAATTGGCGGATCGGGAGAGTCAAGTTCACCGTCTATGGCGGACCCTTGTCGGGTCCGTCTCTTCCGCAGCTTCGAAGGAGATCAAGGTATCTGTCGACACTACGGCCTTTATCTCACAAATGTGCGGTCTCTTACTCAAACACTGGGAGACTGGTCTTGGGAATACCGCGGAGCCCAACTCGGAGACAGCAGCTCGCTTCCTGGCCAGTGCCCGCGAGCTAGTCTCGGTGACCGTCGAGGGTCTTGGTCTTCTTCCTTTCACCGAAAAGATGATTTCTCTGGGCCGTCTTAATACATTCACGCCGGTCTCGACTCCCTCACACAGACACGGCAAGAACTCCGGTGATACGCGTACCCCGCTTCATCATCTATTTGGCCTGGTCTCGAGACTGCCCCCGGGGATCTCTGACGACGAGGACTTTCTTGATTTCTTTAAGGGAATCATGTCCCCTTTCTTTGCGCCAAAGTCTGCCAAATCTCGCGCGGAGCTTGCCCAGGAAATGCTCGCAGTGGTTCCAATTTGGTCACCTCCAGTTGCCCAGCCCCCTTACGCACCGTGGGTCTTTGCCTCCGAGTGCCTGGCGGCTACTTTCAACCACTCCCAAAACAGCGCTCAGACGGCCAGCTCAACTGGAGAGCCGGTCCTTGGGCAAGAGTACCGTGCGATTGTACGTCTTCTGGAGCGCGGGTGGAAGGAAACGCCAAATCTGCCATGGCAACACTGGTGCACTCTGTACTCCCTGCTATCTAACAGATCCAGCGAGGAAGCCGGTGAGGCTGGACGAGCCCTCGGAGCGATTGAGCCACTCGCGAAGGTCATCCGAGAGAGTCTGCCCGCAGATCGTACTTCTGCTGTTCCCTCGAAGTCTGTTGTTGCGGTAACAGAGCTTTTGTCTGTTTCTACACATCCTATTGACCGACAGGCTGTCGAAGCGGCCCGACGTCGACTATGGGGCACGGCGGTCACCGGGTCCAGGTCGTCCTCCTTTGACCCGTTCGACAGTCTGTACAAGTTGACCAATGATGTCTTGGAGCGCCTTTATGAATCTGGTGAGCGCGGAAGGTTGGATGATTCGGTCGTATTGCTCTTGAAGGAAGTGGCAGGTTTTCTCAATCGATGCAACGCTGAGCTCGTTTCGAGAACTGTGGTCAGTTTGGAGAACGGGCTCGCCACGTGGACCCGGGACTCGCAGGGCATCATCAAGACTCGTCAAAGCCCTGCCTTGTCAGAAGCGGTCAGTACCTGGTGTCGATGGTTTCATGCAAATGCTAACATCTTCTAGGCCAAACAGCTCTGGGAAGCCGTCTCGAAAATTGTTCTGTCCGGCGATAAGCCGGAGGAAACCCAGCTCGACACATTCGAGGAACTGCTTTGCGCTGCTTTTGAAAGCAAACACCGGCACATCGTCAACTCGGTATCAGAGAGGTGGAATGGTGTATTCAGCAACGCAGAAAACGTACAATACCCTGAGCACCTCAAAGCTGTCCTGCTCTCCATCCAGCCGGTGGTAGACATCACACTGCCTGGCCTGGAAACCGCGACAACCACCTCGACCGGACAGAATCGTTCGTTCATCGAATCCCAAGACGACATCGAGATGCTCAGTGTTGGGTCGACCCGATCTTCCCGCAAGATGCTGCAGCCAACTCCCATGTCAGACAAGTCATCCCCACTTGGCTCGGTCAATCTATCAGATTCTGCGGCGAAACACCAGTTTGATAACGCGTCAAAGAAGACTCGCGGAAGGCCTCGGCGCACTCCTCGCTTGAGGCATGATGATTCGCAGATCCAATTTGCGCCGATCGAGAAGTCGCCGCTGAATCCCAGTGCCAGTGATGAGTCGCAGGCCCTTACTGAGCGTCAAAAAGAGATTCGGGAGCGGCAAAAGGACACTTCGGCGCTGTTTCCCGAGATGCGGTCGAGCCCCCCACCGCAACTAAAGGAAATCGAACCGCCGACGTTGGCTCCGGCTTCTGACAAGGGCCCCGAGACTCCCAAGGATGTCACACCCAAGCGCAGCCAGAGATACGAGGAGTTCGTTAGCTCCACGCCGACTCCCCGACGCGGCCAGGCACTGGCTATGGCGGACAACGACCAAGACATGACCGATCCTCCGTCTTCGCCCCCGGAGCCCCGACCGTTTCCTCTTCTCACCCAAATCAAGTCGCGGTCCAGCAGCCGCGGCGAGCTTGAGGATTGGCAATTCAGCTCTTCACCGGTCTCTGGCTCGCCGCCTGCCGAGGCTGAGGCCACGAATGGAGAGCCAAGCGAGCTTGAACTCCCGAACGGAGCGTCGTCTCAAAACGGCCACAGCCAACCCAGCCCCGATCTATCTGCAATCAACGATTCCTTCCAGATTGTCCCCTCCAGCATGGCGGAGCCCGAGTTACCGCCCGCGGCATTCGAGACCGCGAAGGATATCGAGCAGCAGGCCGAGCAATCGGAGCAGCCTAGAACAGACAATGCACCGCTGCCCAAGCCAAACGACGCTCCTTCTACGCCCCAGAACACCAGGATGATTGACTTGGAGGAGCCGAGGTCCGGGAACGAGGTCTTTGTCGACGCGCCCTCCAGCCCCGCTCCGAACGTTCTTACCCGCTCCGCATCCCGAAACGCAGCCAATTTAAAGGGGTCTTTTGAGATGAGCGAAGGGGATGAGAACAGCATGCTTCGACTTATTGTGGAGCTCGATCGTAGAAAGTGCGATATCCCACTGAGCGATTACCCCGCTGAGTCGCCCCCGAAGTCATCAAAAGCTCCTCGGGAGTCCAAGAAGCAGCAGCCTGCTGTGCTCGATTGCATCACTGTCAGGGGCGAGGATGACGACGAGGACGAGGAAGAGGAGGAAGGCGTGGAGGATGAGCCAGCAGAGCTCGCCTTATCTCAGCCCGAGACACGCTCGCAGAAGAGAAAGTCGCGTTCGCCTGCGAGGCCGTCGCCCCCCGCGTTACGTTCAACGAGTTCGTCTCCCGACAAGTCTGGAAACAACAAACGCAAGCGGGGCTCGCCTTCCAAGTACGACACCCGTCGCAAGAAGAAGAGGTCTGTCGGCGACGAAGACGAAGTCGCCCAGTCGCAGCTCCACATGCCTCTGCTTGGTGAAGACAGTTTTCACGATAGCCAGCTCTCTGCGTTGCTCGACTCGCCATCCCGTCGTTCCACCGGATCTAGGAGCGAGGAATACGAAGCCGAGCTCCAGTCCCAGGTGGTTCTTGAGCAACAGGAGGCGGACATTCGCCTGAGCCAGTCGCAGGAGCCGGCGTCCTCGGACGCGGAGAACTCGATGGAAGTCGACTCTGTCGCCCAGCCTGCTGAGGGATTTACCAAGGACGTCAGCATGATCGACTCTTTGAACGGCATCCTCGCTGAACTCCGCACCGCGGCGTTGTCGCGTGAAGAAGTGTACAAGATGGAGGACATGCTCATGGATATCAAGCGCGAGCTCTACGCCGCCGAAAGGCGCGGGCGAGCTTGAGCACCTCCTTGGCCAAGACACACTTTCCCTTTTCCTTTTTTGTCTTTTTCTTTCAGTAGCCGCTTACTCCCTTTCTCTCTGTTGAACCTACCACCCCCCAAACCCCTGAGGTCACGTCAATATTCCTCACCGAAACCACATATCATTCGTCACGACACAAGGTTGCATTGCCGGCGCAGATCTTTGGGTATAAGGCCAGGGAGGCATGGATTATTCTCTTTTTTTTTTCTCTTGATCGTAGTAGGAAAAAACGGCTGGGAAGTCTGGACATGAGCTGAAATCAGGTTTGGGGGTCCGCTTTCTTGGGGCATGAGCCGAGCTGTTGTTGTGTATAAAAATTGTCGACGAGGGCCGAGATTCTGGGTGCTGATGAACCCAATCACCCAGAGTAATGAAACCAAAAACAAGAAAGGAGAGAAGAGAGATAATTATTCATGATTCACCGTAAACAACTGTCTGTGTGTGGGCCGTTTCATCGTGATTTTTATTTCAAATGGGTTGGTTTCCGGGGCCTGCTTTCCCACGCGCGCGCCTGCTTTCTCCATGATAAACTTTGGGGTTTCGTCCTCCACACTCAACACGCGCACGCACACGTGGCCGTCTAAATGCCCTCTAACGGGCTGCACGCCTTTCTTGTTCCAAAAAAGTGTCATAGCTTAAATGTTGTTTGCGCCTCTTTCCTTTCCAACGCATCGCCGCCGCCGCCGCCGCCGCCGCCACTCCCGCGTGGCTCGCACCGCGCAAGTCAATGGGCGGTGATGGCCTGGGCGCCCTCGAACGCATCGCCGGGCTCCAGCTTCTGCCAGCCCTGGACGGAGCCGGGCTCGACGCACAGCATGTTCTTGTAGCCGTCCTTGGGGGCGAAGTCGCCGATGGAGTTGGCCTTGTCGACCCAGGGGTTCCAGACGACGACGTTCTCGAGGTTGTCGCGGACGACCGAGTAGACGGGCTCGCCCCCCTCGGTGACGGTGACGGGGGTCTTGGGACCCCCCGTCGGGGTGTAGATGCGGTCGGTCTCGGAGTCGATGGTGACGGGGCCGGACTGCGTCTTGGAGGCGCCCGAGTCGACCTTGTCGGTGTACGTGGCGCCGTCGAGGCCTTGGACCTGGACTTTTGTGATGTCCTGTTTGCGAAGGAGGTTAGCAACGAAGAAACGAACAAAGGGGGCTCGAGGGGGGGTCTCGTACGTCCACCCGCAGGTATGTGTGCAGGAGAACCTGGCAGTCGAACGCCTCCTCGCCCTCGTTGGTGATGACGATGGACGTCGACAAGCTCTCGCGGTCGAGGGTGACGCTGTAGATGGCACCGAACTTGTAGCCCCACTGGGCCTGGGTCTCGGCGTCGAGGTTCGCGGACGACAGGCCGAAGTCGAGCTTCACGGAGGCGGCGGACACGTCGGTGCCCTCGCTGGTGGACTTGCCGAGGAACTCCCAGCGCGAGCTGCGCGCGAAGCCGTGCTGGGCGAGCTTGGCGGTCGGCGGGTGGGCGTCGGAGGCGGGGCCGAAGACGGGGAAGACGAGCGGGATGCCGCCGCGCACCGGCTTGGAGCCGTCGAAGACGGTGCCCTCGGACACCCAGAGGCGCTCGCGGCCCGAGGGGCCCTTCCAGGAGAGGACGGTGGCGCCGTGCAGCAGGACCTCGACGGACTCGCCGGTGGGGAGGACGGCGGAGACGCGGGAGTTGGAGTGGGTGATGTTGACGGTGGCCTGGGGCGGGAGGCCGGGCGTGGTGGCCAGGGCCGTGGGCTTGTTGGGGCGGTCAACCATTTTGGCTTGTTTTTTTTTTTACTGATTAATTGAGCTTTCTATGTTGTTTTCGGGATTGGGTTTCCTCGTGGGATGATTGTTGCAGGCGGGTAGGATGAGATATGTCGCGCGCGCGGGGTATCGGCAGAGCTGGGAGATGATGCTGGAAGTGAGGGAGAGGCAGAGAGGAAGAGGCGCTGAAGCTTGCGCCGGCTCGAAGAAGAGAGAGCAAAAGGTGTACGATTTGCTACTACGATGCTCCGGAACGGAAAGAAAAGGTTGTAGGCGGAGGGAGAGGAGGAACGCAGGAAGGGGACGATCGACGTAGCAGTCGGATACGGTGGGCAGGCGTGGGTATGTAAGCAAACAGGCAGTTCAAAGGGAAGACCAGGGAGGGTGTGATGTGAGGTACCTGTAGCACCTCAAGGAATAGCGGGGTAAAGTGACATTGGGGCCGTGTGTTTGGAGGGGGAGGGGGAGGGGCTGCTCGGCCCAGGTCCAGCTTTAGCGTGTTGGGCGGCAGCCTAGTGCCTAGCTGGACCTGAGAGACAGGCACACCCTCGCGGCGGTACATCCGGGCCACGTAGCGGTCCACCTGTCACTATGCGAAAGTATACTTGTCGTATCAGTATTGAGAGTCCCGGGCTCGGACAGGACGACGACGACACATCACATCACATCAGGGAGCTTGGGGAAGGAGTTGAGAACAGCTGCGACACTGGAAGGTAAGGATCGGTCCTTGGAAGCTACGGCGGTTTTCCCGAAGAGATGACTTTCGTTCGTCGGTTGCTTTTCCCCTTTTCTCGCGTTATGCCCCCCCGGTTCAGTCAGGTATCAAGGCCGCCCACCACCAGCGAAGCAGGCAATTCCGCCGCTCCTGTCAGTGACTCTGAAACAAGCTTCATCCTCACTCCACCTTCCGATCACCTCCCTCAGACTCCCTCCAACCCAACGTAACGCAACCCACCACCCACACACACACTCGTACCCCTAGGTTTGATAATGGAGGTTTTGGTGCAATCAAGGACCGACACCTCGGCAACGCAGAACACGTCGGGCATGAACCTGTAGGTTACGTGACGAGGTGGGCAGTCCACTCCATCTGCCACGGCCTACCTAGCTTTGACGAGCTTGTTTCCTTTCTGGGAGTGCAGAGAAACTCGGTATCATCCTGTGGCCTACCTATCTTGAAGGCCTCCCGAGTCCCTTCCCTTGTGTTGACTACTCGTCTAGGCAGCACAAAAGGAGGATAAACTCTATCACACTCGAGAAAGCAGACAGGTACAAGTCATAGAGGCCGCCTAGCTCTCGGCCGAAACGCATCAGGGGGAAGCCTACGATGCAGATCTAAACCGCCAGGCTCTCTGCTGCGACATCATCAGGGTTCACGAGTGATCGGAACTCCGGTTGCATGTGGGGATGTGTGAAAGATCAGGGATGCGACGCGGGCCACCACCCCGACGAGTTGGGTTTCCAAGCTTCGTCGTCCGCTTATCAAGCGCACATGCCCGAGTTCCCAACGGCCGCGCTGTAATACGTAGTAGCCAGGTATTTACCAGGGACTGGTTAGTTGCGGTGCGACTCGTGAGCAGATGAGCAGATGAACGGATGAACACATGATATTACCAAGCTTTTTTGTACATTCTAACGCTTTTTCTTCTCTGCCCCATTTCAATCCCGTGAGAAAATACACACAACGCCTAAGCTTTCTCCAGCCGGAAACCGATGCTATCCCGGTCGTCCCTCACCACGCGGCCCCATTCCAGCAGCAGACGGAACAGGTAGATCTCCATGTCCTCTCTCCGCAGCGCCTTGTCCGCCCACCGCTGGCCCTGGGACGCGATCCACTCGCCGTCCTCCCACCGGGTCTCCATCTCGACGTCCCGGCCGTTGACCTTGCCGCGGTCCTTGAGCCCGACAAAGTACGCCAGGGTGCTGTGCAGCGCGTGGTAGCGCAGGTCCACCGGGACGAAGTGCAGCCAAGGCACCAGGCGCTCCGAGTACCACTCGTCGAACACCGACGTTACGAAGGGGACGGTCCCGGGGGACCGGAGCGTGCGGAGTAGTTGAGCCGGCGGGCCCGAGTCTTCGTCGAGGAGGAGGGCGTAGCGGTGCTCGAGGGAATCTTCCGTGCCTGACCGCAGGCCGAACTCGGCCTTTGCGGCGTCACAGGCGGCGCCCTGGCATTCGTAGTCCGAGATGCCGATGTCGAAGGGGAGTAGCACGTTGGCCTCCCTGGCACGGACGGCTTCGTAACCAAACCAGTTCTTTTGGCCGGGTGCGAGGACCAGCATGTTGACGTCGTCCGCCGCCGTCGCATTGTTGATGAAATGGACCAGACGATTCTTGTGGCTCCCGCGAAGCGCCTCGTCGCTGAGGTGTTGGTCTCCGATCTTGCCTCGCCAGTACAGGCCGTCTTTGCGCTGGCGGAATGGTTTGGTCACCTCGGGCCCTTCATCCGCCAGAGGCGCGAGAGGTATGAGGATGTCGTTGAAGCCGTCGGCCTTGGACCTGCCGAAGATGGGCACCAACTCTTGGATAGGGGCCATCTTGGGCGCGGAGAGGTGGAAGCCGTGTAGGCGGGTGAGATCCTGCTGGCTGCACAAGCTCTTCGACAGCGCCCAGCTCTTGACGAACTGGGCGTCGGTGTGCCACTTGACGCAGGAAGAGCAGAAGTCGCGGACATTCCAGTGGAGACCCGACCGCCCCGGGCTACCAGCCGGACATACTGCGGCTTCCATCTCTCTGAAAGCCTTCGTCTCTGCATTTGCCAAGGCGTTTGACTGCGGCGTCACAGGCGGGAGTCCGGCTGCCGGCGGTGGCGGTGGCGGCTGTTCGTTTGTGGCCTCCTCCTTCTTTTCTTCGTTCTGACTTACTACAGCCCCTTCGGCCTGTGGAGGTTGCTCGGCTGGCTTCTCGCTCACTTCTTCGAGCGAGCGTGATGACAGCAACTTGAACTTCTTGGTCCTGCCCGTTTTGGTGTACCTGGTCATCTCATACCATGGAGTAAGAACCCGAGGCTGACTGGCCAAGTTGATCGGTAACTTCATGTCCGAAAGGTGCTCGGCAAAGCCATTGATCATGTTGACCAGCTCATCGAGCACTTTGCGGTTCTCGTCGTCTGCCTGGTGATTGTGCGAGACTTTCTTGTTCTCGATAGTGACGACTGCAATGTGAGGCTCTTTCGGGACCATCTCATTGTATGCGTTCCGGATCGCCTCTGGTTTGAGGCCCCAAAAGGGAAGTATATCCCTCTCCATCTGCTCGAAGTGGTCGATAATGGCAGACTTGCGCGCCTTGGCAAAGTCGTACCACTTGTCAAAGTTAGGCGGCGGGTCGCGCCCATAATGCCGCTCCTGATACACGTCGACGGCGATTTTGAGACTGTCGCTGACCGAAGCTTGGCGAAGCCACCGGTCAGCCTCGATTCTCTGTTGATACACGAACCTCTCCAACGGATGTCCTTTCACCGTGTCCCCTTTGATGATGCCGTACAGGGTCAGACCGAGAATGATGAACGGCAAAATCGTAACGATGAAGACCCTCCGGATGAAAAAGACGGAACGGTTGTTGGAGGTGTACAAGTACAGACCAAAGGCGGAGCATATCGTGTAGAGCGGCAGGATGAATGCGGATTTGGACGGCATCTGCCACGATCCACTTCGAGCGATGTTCTGAATACTTGCCGAGAAACCAGATACGAAGGTGATGATACTCGCAGGCATTCCAGGGTTCGTCTCGCAGACGAGAATGCTCAGCGAGGAGATGAGGATGGTAAAGGTAAAGCTGTCGATGAAAATGTCGAAGAAGTACAGCGAGTCGAGGCCCTTGACTGATGTCGGGTATCCGTCGCCAGAAGCCAGGAAAGGAGAAGCGAGGATCTGGAAGACCTTGATAAAGACGCCAGTGAGAGCCTGAATCACGCCAAGCGTCCTCAGTCGCGACTTCGTCGTCTTTGTCCAAGCCAGGATGCGATGCAGGATGATGGCAATTGCCGCGTCCAGAAACAGCCCCAGGAGCTGGAGTAAGAGAGTCGAGGCATGGCTATCCTGGAGAGAAGAGCAGAAGTACGTCGACGTCGGCTCGAGGCCCACGGCTTGCAACGTCCCGAGGCCGACGATGGCGGCGCTCAGCAACATCGTCTTCGGGGCGCTACTGAGCCATCGCGTAATGTCGTCCAGGGGCGAGTCCCAGGGATCCAGGGGCGGTGGCGCCGGAGGGGCCGGTCTCCGGCAGTAGAAGATGTCGTAGAAGACTAACAAGGCGCATAGCAGAGACTGGACCCCCGGTGTGGAGCATTGCAACTGAGCCGTGACCCGATGGAAGACCTCGAGACGGATGAAAATGCAGAAAACGAGAAGAGGCACAAAGTACCGGCGTGGCCTCGTCGGAATTGACGGCTCGAAGGAGCCTTTCAGCGATTCCTTGCTCTCATCTAGAAACACATCAGCTGAGCGGGCTTGAACCAGGCATGAGGTTACACTTACCGAATCTGCCTTCAGCTCCCGGGAGGTACGGCGAAACAAAACTCGCGAGCCAAGTCAAGGCCCCAGATATCAAAAAGATGAGAACGGAAGACAGCCGTGGCCATTCTGAGAAGGGAAGAACGAGTGCGTCAGCCCGCCAAGGTTCCCACGTGGCATATGAGTCGCGAACGGTGAGGAACTCTTACCGACTAAGGAATGCCGTTCGAAATTATAGGAAATCCACAGGAAAGACAGAACACCACTACAAAAACCGTGTGTTAGCTTATAGACTTCATAACCAGCGCGCGAGGCGTTTTCCGTTGGCTCGGGCCTTTCCTTACCAAAGCGTCGTGAGATGCACATGCGCATCGCGCGCCATCGGAGCGACGGGGATCCTCTTTCAAACCTACACCGGATGCCCCCGTAGAATGTTCGGTTTGGTAACACCGCAACCAGCGCTCTTTGATCGGTAAATCAAGTTGAAAAGAGGCGCCCGCCGTCGTGAAAATCCATTACGATCCGGCTTTTCTCAGGATGAGGGGGGGCAGAGATCCCGGATGGAACACGGGGCACCGTTCAGCTAAAGGCATGATCAATCCAGGGGGTGGTTGGCAGAAGGTCCAATCTTACATAATCCAATTAAACCTCCGCTCCGCTCCCCCCAAATCCCCCCTAAACGCTACGTAAATAGGTAGACATCCAGGGACGCGTCCCACTATGGCTCCGCCACCCCTGAACCGCGTCAAGCTCTCCTCGCCCTAAGCTAATCCGCGGGCACCGAGTCCCTCCGTCCCTCCGTAGGTACCGGCGGGCACCACCACCACCTGGTGCAACATGAGCTGACCTCGCCGAAGACGAACTGTCCAACACAAACGAACCCTCCTTTCTACCTCGAAAAGCCTTGCCCCATGGCGCGAAGATGGCCGGCATCAACGAGTCCCCCTTTGTCAAACGCCTCGCCGTGCCGGGCGTCTGCCTGCTGATCTCCTTCCTCGCCTACACCTCCCAGCTGCTCTTCTACATCGCCGACGAAGACCTCCCGCCCGGCCGGCTGTCCACGGCCGAGACCGCCGTCTTCAACATCCTGCTGTTCTGCCTGTGGTACACGTACTACAGGTCCTGCACCGTCGACCCGGGCCGCTACGCTTTCGGGGACGATGTGATCGAGGTCCCGGAGCCGGACGAGTACGGCATGCTCCGCCGCTGGTGCCGGAAGTGCTCCGCGCCGAAGCCGCCGAGGGCGCACCACTGCCGGAACTGCCGCCGCTGCGTGCCCAAGATGGATCACCACGTAATTGAACCCCCCCCTCCCCTTTTCTCGGAGGAGACGCCTCGGAATCTGGTCTGCTAACGCTCCATCCTCCTCAGTGCCCCTGGACGTCGAACTGCGTCTCCCTGACGACCTTCCCCCACTTCGTCCGCTTCCTGACCTACACGAACCTGTCGCTCTGGTTCCTCGGCCGCCTGCTCTACCTGCGCTTCGCCTCCATCTGGGAGAACCGCCTGATGCCCTCGTACCTCGGCCCCTCGCTCCCCGTTCTCGTCCACCTCACCCTCCTCTCGCTCGTCTGCTTCTTCACCTCCCTCGCCCTCTTCATCCTCTTCTTCAGCACCCTCCGCGGCTGGGTCCTCAACGAGACCATGATCGAAGGGTGGGAGCTGGACCGCCACACGGCGCTCTGCGACCGCAGCTCCGGCCGGGACGGCGCCTCCGGGGACTTCTGGTCCGTCTCCGGTCCCGACGGGAGGAGGCTCCGCCTCGAGAAGGTCGAGTTCCCCTACGACTGCGGCATCTTCGACAACCTCTCGCGGGCGATGGGCTCCCGCAACCCGCTCACGTGGTTCAACCCCTTCGCCGGGAACCCGCGCGTCAGCAAGGACGGGAAGGGGTCCGGGTGGGAGTACCCCGAGAACGGACTGAACAGGACGGAGGGCATGTGGCCGCCGCCGGACCCGGAGAAGATGCGACGGTCGCACTGGGCTGCTTCGCGGGCTGACGAGACGGACTTCCCACGGTACGCGAGCAAGGAGGAAGAGCTCGAAGCTTTCAGGTCGAGACAGGCGGCGGACGCGCGGCGGTGGCAGGGGCAGAGGTCGCAGATTATGGCGGAGCTGGAGGAGGCAGACGGCTATGAGATGGTATCCGATGCGTCGGATGACTACGAGCAGGGCGCCGACGGCGAGCCGGGGTGGACGAACGCCGACGGGGAAAGGTTACAGGACTACGGCGTGGACGAGGATGAGGACGATGATGACATTCCGCTGGCCGAACTCATCCGACGGCGAAAGGTCCTGCGAAAAGATGGAGAGGAATAGGACAAACATAGACACAAGAATAGACTAAAATAAAAAGAAAGAAACACTGAAAAAATAGCCATTG
Organism: Colletotrichum brevisporum; assembly: GCA_030770045.1. Lineage (NCBI taxonomy): Eukaryota > Fungi > Ascomycota > Sordariomycetes > Glomerellales > Glomerellaceae > Colletotrichum > Colletotrichum brevisporum. The sequence continues at coordinate 2,861,607 of JAUGSI010000002.1, forward strand.
TGCGAAGTCTTTTGTGGGATAGTTCCCAGGTTTCTATACTATTCCTCGCCTAAGGCCAACACAATGGGGGCATCCAAGGACGGGCCGCATATGCCGTGATCCCTTTTACTCCCAATTCTACCAAACAAAAGAAGATGCACACAAGACAGGACCAATTCCTCCCTTCCGCCCGGGGTTGCCCTGATCCTGTATGCTGAAAGAACTCAAAACAAAATGTGATCGTGAACCGCTTGCCACTCGATCTAGACGCAATCCACATCTTCCTCCTCAAACAGTCCAAAGAGTAATCGTGTCGTGCAATCATGAAGCATCAACCCAAGGGTCCAGATCTAGAAACCCATCGAAACCTTTCGTCCTTGACCTTCCACACGAGGCGCGACTACCAGTCGTCGTCGTCGTCCTTCTTCTGCATCGCGTTCTTCCTCGCCAGTAGAGCATCTGCCAAGCTGTTGCCCAAGCTGGGTGTCGGGGTGTTGCTGCGGCTATCGGAGCCGTTGGATCCGTTCAGGCTAAGACCGGAGTCACGAGGCTGGCCAACGGCAGGCTTACGCCCAGCGACGGGGCGCTTGACGGGAGGTTGAGGAGGCGTGGGCTTGCCGCGAGCAGCGCCGCCGTTGGGAGGGGGCGGAGGAGGGCGAGGAGCCACAACAGGGGGCGGCGCTTGCTCTTCAACATAGGCGGCAGGCACCCAAGCCTGACCCTGGGCATTCTTGCCAAGCCACCAACCTGCAAAAGTAAGTCAGCATCGATCATCAGATGTGGTTGATTTATGTGCTCACCATTGTTCTCCTTCTGGACGATCTCGATTAGATCGCCAGCCTTCATAGTGAGCTCATTCTCTCTTTGGCCGGCAAAGTCGTAAAGAGCCTTGGCCATGATCTTGTTAGGTGCCGGGGGCGCAGCGGGAGGCGGGGGAGGTGGTTGTCGCGCAGCCCCAGAGCTTGCGGCAGCTGGCTTCGTATGCATGGGAATCGAGGATGAGGAGGCGGCAGCGGCTGGTTGCTGACGCCCAAATGGTCCGGTCTTGGCTGAGCTGGCAGCAGCAGCAGGTTGAGGAGTAATTGAAGGGCCAGTCCTGGCAGAAGTTGCTCCTGGGCGAGGTTGGGGCTGGCGGCTGTTGGTGACACGAGAAGGTCTACCATTAGGGCCACCAGGCTTGATCAACTTGCCACGCGTAATAGGCCGAGGCGGCACTGGCTTGCCCTTAGGCGTCGGCTTGGAAATCGACGAAGCAGGCTCACCGGGCTGGGTGTGCACAGCTCCACTCTTGTAGTAGTCGACGGGCTGCTGAGAGTCTTTCAGGACCTTCACAGTCTGCATCTTGCCGGGCTTCTTTGCATACTCAATCACTTCACCAATCTTTAGGTTAAAGCCACCGGGCATGACACGTTGCATCTGCGTGAACATCTCGGTCTTGAGTACACAGTTCAGCAAGGGGTCAGCCTCCTGCGGAGATCCAACACCCAGGGAGAACCAGTCATCGCGCGCAGATGAAGCTCCGATGAACTTAATGGCGCCCAAAGGCATAGATCGCTCGACAGAGATTTGAGGCTGGCCGTTGACCAGCATCTGGGCAACAATGTAGAACTTGCTGTTGGTGACAATCAGGGTTCGAGGGCTGGCCTTGCTGGATCGGCCGAACTTGGCCTCGAGAATCTCTCCGCGGCACGAGAAAATGGCCTTCTCGTTGTTGGAAATGCCAATAGCATTCCTGATCTGAGATCCAGGTCCAGTGGATGCGTTGATGCCGAGGTAATCTCCGAGGAATCTTCGAGATCCGAGCAGACTGTACCTCCGTCTTTCTTTGCGGTTCTGAAGAACTCTGTGGCCTTGGTCGCGCAGCTGCAAGTACTCGGCACCGGTTCTCTTCTTACGCCAGAAACGCTGGATACGAGTGGCAGACTCCGCGCGGTAGGCCAGGTAAGCACGCCACATGCGCTGGATACGGGTGGCCATGTTGTGCCAGTAACGGTCTCTCATGTGCTCCAGTGCAAACAGCGTCTCTGGGGACTTGATGAAAGCCTTGGTGGTACCCATTTGCCACTCCTCCTTAGGAATACTGGTATCCTTGAGAATTTGCTTGACGGCGTCCTGGTACGATCCCTGCCAGGTGTACTCTCCTGCGTAAGATGTTGCAGGCGACAGCAGAAAGAAACGGTCAACAAACTTCTCGAACGTTTGACGGTAGGCGAATCCGGCTCGGCGAATGCGGACGTTCTCTTGGAGACCCAGGTACTTGATCTGATGCAGCACGTTGGGGACATTGTACTCGCTGGGAGACTTGTTCTCGTTCGGCTTGATCGTTCGGATGTAGGAAGGCTGGCACTTCATCAGGGTCTCGACGAGCGCGTTCGCCGAAGCTCTGATTCTGTCACCAGCAGAAGGGGGCTGCTTGCGGTTGTCCTGGTCAACTTGGTTGGGGAAGAGGGTATGGACGAAGCGGTTGCTGCTGCCCTGGAAGAGGTTAAGCAGGCCCTTCAGAAGCAAGTCCTTGTTCTTGTCCGTGATTCCATCGACAGTGTAGGACACATCACCGGCGTAGTGCTTGATGATGAAGCTGCCTTGGCGGGGCGTCAGGTGGGGGTTGGACATTCCGTTGATGCTCTGCATGAAGGTGCGATCGGAGGCGGCGGGGTCGGCGTGGGCCGTCTTGGTAGCGTCCTTCATGGCTGACAAAATACCAGGGGGCCTGACGGCCTCGATGAGGTCGCACACGATCTTGTTGTCGAAGTACTTAATAGGTGTCCACTGAATCTGCTCGCGTGCGTACTCGTCCTGCTCGGCCTTCAGCGTCAGCTGGATGAAAATCTGCTGCAGCTTCTCGTTGACGTAGTTGATGCAAAGCTGCTCGAAACTGTTCTTCTCGAAGATCTCAAAGCCGTAGATATCCAAGATTCCAATGTTGTTGTTTGTTGCCTGTTTCGCCTTGAGAGACTTGTTGACGCGCTCTACGATCCAGTCGAACAGGTTGCTGTAGATGGCCTTAGCGAGCGCGTCTCGCGTCGCAACAGCCTGCGCCGGGTTCGTAGGGGACTCGATAACCTCGCCATTGCGCGGGGTGAGAATGCGAATGGTGATAGCCTTGATGAGCTGGTCGGGCGTGACCTCCAGTAGATAGGCCAAGAAGTCGACCACCGACTGGTCACTAACAGCGGCGTATCCATCCTGGCCTTCGTGGAACTGGATGTTTCCAGCCCACAAGATCGCAGCCAACATGCGGAAAATCTCGTCCTGCTCGGCCTGACTGAGACCAATAATCTTCATAGCCTCGAGCGTATCGTTGTATTCGGCCAAGTCGTCAATTCCGTCGACCTCGAGGCACTTCGATCTGCTAGTGTAGAGGTACGTCTCGGGGGTCTGGATGCCGAATTGCTGGCGGTAGTTCTGGGAGGCGCCCTTGGTGAACTGGTAGAAGATGTGGAAGTTACGCTCGTTGGTGATCTGTCCGACCACTCGGGACTTCTCGAGGAGGTAGTTGGTGATGTCGGCACCGACGGGCTCGCCCTGCGCATTAAAGTGAATCTGCAGGTACTTGCCGAAGCGGGACGAGTTGTTATTCCTCAGGGTCTTTGCGTTTCCGAAAGACTCGAGCAAAGGATTGGTTGCCAGCACCATGTCCTTGACCTTCTTGATGTCGCCCGCCTCACCTCCTGACACGTTGGCGATGTACTGCATAATGCGCTTGGCGGCTTCCGTCTTGCCAGCACCGGACTCTCCAGAGATGATGACACACTGGTTGTCTTGGTAGGCCTTCATGTTGTAGTACGCGGATTCGGCAATAGCGAATACGTGTGGTGGCATTTCCAGACGGTTCTTGCCCTTGTAGTTGTCGAGGACCTGGTCGGTGTAGATACCCAGGTCCCGGAAGGGGTTGACGGACACGAGCACATGGCCGATGTAGGTATAGATCTCGGCGCCTTCGAATCGCTTCTTGAGGTTGTCGTTAATGGCTTCGTTGGACACCTTACTGAGCAACGTAAGATCCGAAACGCCAATCTCCTTCTTCTTGGTGACTTCGTAGGTGGCCTTCTTGGGCTTGCCGCCGCCGCCCGCTGATCCGGAGGGGCCGGCGGGGCCTGTCCTCGCGGACTTGTCCTTGGGACGTCGTGAGATACCCTAGAGAGATAAAAACGCGCATCGGTCAGCTCTGATTGTGTTTGGGAATTTTCGGAGGGCGTCGCAGCAAAAACCCGGCGTCGGGGAACAGATGCGCGCGGGGCATGAAGCGTCTCACCATGCTGGGCGATTCTCAATGGAGGGAATGCCGGTATTGATCTCTCCGCTCTGGAGGCGCGCAAGCAGTGTTGATCGTGCCGCACTGGTCGATGAAGGAGCAAAAAAGGAAAATTGGTGTTTGTTGAGTGAGAGACTGGAGGGAAGGCGCACACCAGCAAAAGTGACGTTGCGGTAGCGGTGCGTTGCGTTGCTGTGCGGTGCGGACGGAGGGATTACGCAGGTGCAGTGTGGCTGGTTCTTGCCCGAGATCCAAATCCAAACGCTGGCCAACAGTGGTGCCTGACGACACGGACGCCCAGCCAGCCCCAAGGGGGAACTTTTGGGGGGTGGAGGGGGGCCTCAGTCAGCCAATCGCCGAGATTCAACCGGGGCCTGCACAGCCTCAAGTCATGGCCCGGGGAATCAGTGGCGTGAGGTTCCGCGTACCGCGTAATGCCCACGATGGTCTAGCGCTATTAATTCACAGTAGGTACAGATGCTAGAAGCCTGGTCCACTGTTTTCAACGGCCCCCTGTCCATCCCGCTCGGTGCCTGGGCCGACCGCGGGAGATTTTCTTGGAATTTCTGCCAAAAGAAGACTCCACGCGTCCCTGCCTTGAATAACGGCTCTGAGGTCATAGCTTTTCCCCCTCCTCTCCCCCAAAACACCACGCCAACAATTGGTGGAGGCTTCGAGGGTGCCATGCCGGACCAAACGATAATCCCCATGGATGGTTTTTCCCTTTGGTCCCATGTACGCGGGAGGTCAAATTTAAGTCTGTCCATGGTTCGTCCCAGGCAGCGCCTATAACTCTGCGCTGTTTCACGGACGAAGCTGTAGGCACCAACTACTTGCATGTGGGCAAAAGATGGGAAACCCTCTAGCAGATGCATGACGCCTTGTCTGTAAATCTTACTCAGAAAGATGGAATTGCTTTGTTAGGCACCAATTATTATCTGATTTGCCCGCCGCTGAGATCCCTGGCCGAGTTCGTCCACACACGCGTCCCAGTCAAATTGGGCCCTCCGCTTCTCTCGGTGCCTGGTTAAGGGGCCACAATGCCGGCAGATCTATCCCGAAGAGGATCCTCGGGGAGTCGACAAACAAACGGCATGGGCCGATTGGATGACAAGTTTCAGCAGGGCCATGATCTGCAACTCTACCAATTGTGCGAAGACGCCCTTGGGAAATCCTGCAGGACTTGTCTTCGACTCATACAGTTCCATATATGTTTGCCTACTGCTACGATCGAGTATTGCTACGCTTGAGTACTGCTACCCTTGAGTACTGCTATGCTTGAAGCTCTGATTGCTACTGATATTCTTCTCTCCACATCCGCTCTCTTTTTGCCCCTGCCGTCAGTCTACCTGCATAGGGCCTGCCCATACTATATCAACGATTCTAGCCCCTGAATCCCATGCCCAGTCCCCTCACGAACCTAACGTCGTCGGCCTGTCGCTCGAGGGCCACTCTCATCCTCTCGCCGTATTCTCTTTCTGCTTCCTCGGCCCGCACTTCTTGTTCCGACTTCTGCTTGGCGTCCTCAAAGTCATCCGCTGTAAACCCTTGCTTTCCCGAGAAAGTGACGAGGCCTAGCTTCTCGCCCGTCCAGAACAAAATGTTGTCGTCATTCACGCTGTCCAACCCGTTCCGCGTTTGCGTTGACAAGATCTTCCTCGCGAGGTCGTCTGAGCCGGGCATGGATGCAAACAAAGACGGCCGTTCCGCGACCTCGCTGTGCCCGATCTTATGCCGGCGCACTTCGGTGAAGCCATCTCGCTCAAACCATTTCAAAAGACCCGAACCATCGGAAAAGACTATTCGAGTGCCCTGGTTGGTCACCGAGAGTATCTTGGACTGCGAACACGTCTGCCGGTTTTTCATCACCGATTGTGACAGGATCAGGCCGTCGGCGGGCTCCCCCTGACGGGGAAACAGTCCGTACATCTCTAGCGACCCCTTCGTGTTGTACTCTCCGCAGGCAATGAGAGTGCGGCCGTCTTCCTTCGTTTTCGACTCCACGATTCCTTCCACAGGCATCTCGCCGCGACGACGAATCTCGCAATCCACCGGCGAGAACGGGTAAGGAAGAGAAGACAAACTTGAAAGCCTAGCCCCCGAATGAATGGAGCCGGCAATCGAAGGAAACTTGCGCCGATCATAGTGGAGTACGCTTGAGAAGCGCCCTGCGACATAAATGTCGTCCGAGAACGAGTACTCGTCGCCCGGTTTTGGCAGGTGTAAAATACTCAACGGCGTGGGCTGAGACAGCGGTGCATACGGCGGCAGCGGATCCGACTCGAACAGGTCTGTGGGATTTCTTTGAACGAACCCGCTGTTGGAGTCGACGGCCAACACGTCGATTCGATCAATGATTTCCCTCGGTGTTCTCGCTCGTGCCCGATAATCGAATAGATGAATGCCCAACGACGTTCCGACGGTCAAAGGCAAGCCAGGAGAAGCAGGCGACAGGGCGGTTATGGACCATTCGAACGCTTGCTCGGATACGACGTCCAGGCGGTTGAGATCCACTTCGCGGAGGTGTCCCTGGACCGCGACGAAAGCCTTGCCGGAAAAGCTGTCGACGCTGATGCACTCGGTCACGCCGGTGTCAATCTTACGTGACCTCCCCGAGGAACGGGGTCCATCGGAGTACAGGACGCTATCACGACTCTTCGCGACCATGGCGCCTTTGCGCCCACGGGTCCCCTTCACGTCCCAGAGACACATGGACCCGTCGTCCAGCGGGGACACGGCCAAAAGCTCGTTGGTCTCCGAGTTCGGGCTGTAGAGGGCCATTCCACGTACGTCCAGCATATCCTCTTCGGTCCCGTCCCGGATTCTCGGTTGTTGCAGCCAGCTCGTCACGACGGGGGCGTAGCGCTGTATGTACTCGTTATACCAGAAGACCGGCTCTTTCGGGAATGATGGGTCCCAATTTGCCATGTCCTTGTGCCTTTGCATCTTGCGCTGCTCTCCTGTGCCTTCATCGTATACGTGCGGGGGTGGTTCTGTACCACCGTGCTCCTGGCTCAAGTGTACGGCGGCGCTGAGGAGCGGCTCGTCAATGACGTCGTCGTCGGCAATGCGGGTCAGGCGTCGGCGCCGTTGAAGGGACTCCAAAAAGGGCGATTCGTCGAATGTCCTCGATCTCCAGTGGTTGTTATCAAGAGATATCTTCTGAAGCTTTCGACAGACGCGTTGCAGGTCGGGGAAGTCGTAGGGTTCGAGAACTGGGGGGGCAATGTGCCCGGGGCTGTCAGCTGAAAATCTGGGGTGCAGAGCCAAGACGGGCGCGGCGAAGACCAGGACTTACAGGAAAGGACGCGCAGCAAGATCTCGTCGGGGAGCTCTTCGAGCTTCTTCGGAGGGTTTTGCGACGCCATTGTGGGTGAGTTCGACTGGGCGAGTACGGAGACTCTGCGATTATACTTCTAGCTGGGTGCGTTTCGGGGTGACAGAGGGGAGCCCGGACAGGATCCATGGAGAAGGAGGGTCGAAGGATGATCCTACCGTTATCGTTATCGGGATTTCCAGCGACTTAGCCGTTCTGGGACTAGTGCAGATCCGGGGGTGGACCGGATGGAAACGCCTGGACTCTCTCGGGTGTGGGCTTGAGCTGTCAGAGCTCCAATTGTTTGGGCGTTCCTCGCTTCGCTTCGCTTCCCGCTGACGATGAGCACATGCCAAACTGTTTCGACGCTGTGCCTCCTCGTTCAGAGCTTTTCGATCACTGCCCATCGACAAATTTTCTTCCATCACCGTCGCAATGGCGGTCAGCTTCCCCCCTACCGTTGTCTGAAACAAAATCACTGGGCGGCCACGTCCCTCAAACAACGAACTGGGTACACAACCGCAGACCAGTCAACCAGTCCTGTTCGGCCCCTCCGAGCCACAGCAACCACGGTGATCTTGGCACCTAGCCGATGCCGCATTCCCGTAGCACCTCCGCTGCCCGCTGCTCTACGGATGCTACCTAACCTGCCGCGTTCTTTCTGCCTTATCGGGTCGCAAATCTTCTAATGAGCTGTCAGTCATGAGCTGATGATCTTCGCCCAAGAATACTGGCATCGGCATGGCACCGTCTGACTCAGCCATGTGCATTTGCTTGGCACATAAAAACGAAACCGAATTTCGGCTAGATGTGAACGCTGAGCCAGGCATTTGCCGAATATTTACCCGGTTGCTGGCAGCTCATGGTCGCACGGAGGCGCAAGCTGTGATTATCGACCGCGCAGATCAATGCCCAAAACAGTTTGCTTGTGATGGCCTTTCCTCCGAGGCAGATTAAAGCTCTTCTCCAGCCACCTAAAACTCAAAGTTGAAATTGATTTCTGACACGAGTGTACGTTATTGCGATCTCGAAGAAAGAAAAAGGATAAGAATTCAGGAGCGATGTTTATCAGAGCTCAACTGAGCTATTACGCCCGCCCGACGACGACAATAGATACTCTAGGTGCCTAGAAAGACCCCGGTAGTGAGACAATGCGTCTATTCTTCCGTCCGAAACGGGATTTATCTGAGGACTATACCAAGCTTGAGCTGAGAGTGCTTTCAATACTAGAACCGAAGTTCCAGGGCTCTATGTGAGAAGACTCGGTGCTAACACATAGATGAACTTCGACAGGTATTGTTCAAGGGCCCGACAACGGCTCCATAGTTGTAGTTTCTGACTGAAAATACACCCAACTATTTTGCGTTTGAACATTGTATCTTTGAATAAGTCTTTATTTGTCTTGTCTTAGTTACTTCTATGGGCGTTTTGTCGTCCATGGAATCAGCTCATCTTTCTCCGGTTAAACAGGTCGCGTAGTCGGCCAGTTTCGCGTCTAATTCGCGACACGGCTTGGTTTTCATTATCCAGCAGTAAACTAAAACGAATGTGTGAAGTAATCGACTGTAAATAGAAGTTCTCGCGTTTCTTGCTCATACAAAAACATCATGCGCCGCTGAGAGAGCTACTCCATCTTTGGAACATGACTTCTACTTGCGATGAATAAAGTCACCGGGGGCGTTTATAACCAATAGATTTTCCACGGGTTCTCCTTTCGATCTGGACGCGGTGTTAAACCGCCTCCAAGAATATGTGTACTAAGTAAAACATGTTCGAGGGCTCTCGTGACGTGGAAGAACGAAGAAGTGAGAGAAACGAGGTTGCGGTGGTTTACCCGAAGAACAGTCATCAGAATCAGACAAGGCGCGTGTCACAGTGTATACATGCCGCCTTCTGTGGACAATTTGAAGTTCAATGTGCCGCACCATTCCTGTAGTGGGAAGAACTTGGCAACAGAACCCACGGGGGTCCACGAGACTGAGTCCCCTTCACACCGATGAGCACAAGACAACCCACTTCTGCAATTGATACCAAGTGGAAACAAAGTACTTCTGTGGTAATAGGTATTGAAACACCTCATGAAGTCTTGTTTCGTCGGGGACAGTAGTTCTGCTACTATTGCTAGGTATGCAGAGATCGGCGTGTCATTTGTTCAAGGAAAAGACGACCGGGCGAGGAATACGAGGCTACGACCAGACAACAGTAAAAATTCTGGATGATAAAGAAATACCGAGAAATTATCATTTATCCGGCGGTCTGCTTAGAGGGTTGAGATTATTCTCCTTCGAGGCAACCCGCGATTGACACCACCGGAACCCGACATTGGCGAAGAGCTTGAAGTTCCGTCTTGAATGTATTGACCTAACACGTGTGTTCGAAAAAAAAGAGAGATGTTATTCATCCTCCCTTCCTTATTATCCATCCCCTAAGTAGCATGTTGACTTAACTCTTCTACAATAACAACAACAACAATAAACGACAGTAGACGACGATACGCGACAATGATGGTCAACAATAACTAATATCAACAATAGCGAGAGATGTGTTGTACACTAAGTAGGAGGGGTTGATAAGTAAGATCTATTCAAAAGGAAACACACTTAACGGTAACATTAGAAGAGTGTGACTCGCAGGGCTGCTTCTGTTGTAGTACGAGAACTTGAGTCGCCTGTCAGTAAGCTCGCACGTGCTTCGATACAGGCCGTGATGTTCAATGACATATGAACCATCAGATCAATCCCGCGCTCAAGTTCGCACAATAAGTTGTTATTTTTGGAACTTGATGACTGTCCTCACCGGAACCTGATCGTCTGTACTAGCAGCAGTGGCAGTTTCTTCGGCGGTGAGCGGCCTGGACCCGAGCGAAGCCCGGCTTGATCTCATCCATAAGACGAAGGGTCCCGGCCTCCTTCGCTGCCCCTGCCGGACTTGGGGGCGGAGGTTTTCAATCCCGATGCCATGGGGTTGTCAAATTCCACCTCTGGGTTGGCCGCCCCCTTCGTCATGGGTCTGGGAGCTTGACCGCTACCGAAACGCGGTTGGCCCACATGACACCTTGAGAAGCGGAAGTCGCTTGAGACGCGATGAGACGTGGACGCAGCGATTCATCAAACAGCACCTGGAGAATTGGAGTTTGGACGATCTAAGGTAACCTTAAACGTGCACGTAAGCCCCCATGCGCTTGTATCCATTGGGAATATCAGCAACGTCGCTTGGACTGCCTGCAGGTGAAGGTTAAGCATGAGAACGTTGTGGGAACAACGTGAGGTTTCACGAGTAGCTCTCTATCATTATGGCCGCGAATCTTTGATCGGTGTCTCGCTTTCTGCAGGGCCAAGAAGACAGCTGGCTTGATACCTGGCGGCGATTGGAACACAACCCTTCAGCTGTAGGTCTACAGACTGTTAAGATGGCCCCGAATCACGGCGAGGCCATGCAAGGTATGATTTGGCACACAATCGAAGCATTCACTCTTACCTTGGTAAGATTATGCAACAGTTGGGCTTTGACAGCGACAACCATCGTGGGGAAGCCGTGTCTGATGGGGTCGGTGCGCAACTTACTCCAGCCAGATGGGTTGAAGGGCGAGGACGGAGCACTCGGGGTCTGAGCGCAGAGCGGGAAAGGACTCATTGTGACCCGAGCTGAGGTTTGACATTTGATGACCGCTCACCTTGGCACGAACTTCTTGAGAACTTGAGGTGGCCCTGAACACCCTGTGACAGATGGGCTCGGCTTGTGTCCAAGACTAGTCCCAGAAGCGATGAGAACCCCCCGGCCGAGATGATCGTGTGACATGATTCATATGACGGTCCCGAAGTTGTGGATGTGAGAGGCTAGGTGCTGGCAACCCCTTGGGGCCCTTGGAAAAGCGCCGTTTGGGCGATCCACGACGGATTGGGGGCTTTTCTTCAAGATCGAAAACTCGGTTTGAGGCAGCATCGGTGTGTGCGAGACTTTGAAATGAGTTAGGTATCCCAACCGCGATACGGAGGCTTGAAGCAATGCCGGCATGTGCCGTTTGTGGTGATTGATCCTGGACCGGGACGAAGCTTAAAGGGAGGCGGCTTGGCATGAAGAAAGCTTGGCGTTAAAGGTGGAGACGAGACAGGGGTCCTGGTTGCAGAGGCTGGCTGCAGTGACTCGAGTGTCGTGGAATGTCTGTGTTAGTGACGATCATGCAAGTGGGGAATGCTGGCGCCTCATGCGGGCAATGATGCCGTTTTGAGTGGAGAGAGCTGTGCCAATGTTTGGAGTTGGCCGTTTCACTAGGATGTGGCATAGCGGTGCCAGGTCCTGAGCGACGACTATTGCGGCAAAGATGAGGAGCCAGACAACCGGAGGGCCCTTGGCGTAATGGTTGCGAGTAGCAGGAGAGCTGGCTCGAAGACGTCACCCCGCCGTCTCGTGAAGGGTAGGCTAGCAGTGCTGACGGGCTTGGGGCCGTTCAGACTGCCGATGATACTGGAGGCGGAACCAGCGCGACTAGGGGCAGTCGCAGATGAAAGTCGAGTGTCGTTGGCATGGCAGGCAGCGTCGAGTGAGCATCCGTCGAGGAGTAGAGTGGACGATTGTGCCGGTTATCCGAAACGAACTAGGGCGCAGGCTCGGCTGTGGGTTGGGCAGGCTGTCGAGGACTCGAGGTGTGTGGGCGGCTCGAAGGTAGCGAGAACGAGGCAGAAGTTCAGCCTCGCTGAAAGGACAACGTCGAGCCAAGAATGAGGTGGACTGATCGAAGAATAAAAAAGCGAGAATGCTTGAACTCTTTAAGCTTGAGCCGGGGAGGAAAATAGGGTTGATTAGGCCTTCCGAGCAAGATGGATCAAAGACAGCTGATCTGTAAACAATATCGTACGAGTCTGACGTGCGAAGACCACACGGATGGGCTCATGGCGGCGCTTCTTGCTGGGTGGTCTGGTCGAGTGAGACCCTGAACAGAGAGGACGGCATGGGGAGGAGCGCTGGGCCTAGCAAAGGAGAGCTGTCATTGGACCATGAGTGCACATGGCTTAGACTTCCCTAGGGTGCCATCATCCACGGGCGTCCATCTGAAGACGGAACGAGGCACGCGATACAGGAGAGCAGGGGATGGGGGTAAGGAGAAAGTTCCTAGGGGAGGAAAGGGTGGCTCCCCTGCGAACCCAGCTCATGGATCGAGATAAGCTGACAGGCGTCGGGCGTCGTCGAGTCTCGTGCTTGTCGGCTTGCCATGAAGAGAGGGGTGTGGACAGGAGAGGGGGATGTGGGTGTTGACTCGGTTTGACGTGAGGGTTGGCAAAAGGTTGAGGGTTTCACGACGGGGATGAAGTGTGGATGAAGGGGTCTCGGAGCGGCACATCCCTCCCCCTTTCTTACTAAGATAGGTACTTAGCGTGTGTACCTAGAAGTGGAGAAGACAAGTTTGGAGATTTGCGGGTGACGCACGGGCCAGGGCTACCAAAGGAGGAAAGCAGGGGCTTCGTGGTGGAAGAGGGAAGTCACCTTGCTTTACCTTATTTACCTACCATGAGTTCTCAAGGTATCTATTTCACCTAGTGCTCAGACCTAAATACGTCCTATGTATGTAGTGCTCTATAGTTAGGTAGTTAGCTTCCTACCTAGGTAACCGAAGCTGTCTCTTCCTGCACTTTGTATGCAAGTCTGTAGTATTGTCTGCAGTCTGCAGTCTGCCGCTGCCGCACCTGGTGCATGTGTAACCGTCAACCCCTGCCGCCAGGCGAAATAGAGACTAGCCGGAGTGTGGGGGTGACCCCTGTGGCTTTCCATTCTTATTTTTCTTTCTTTCTCTCCGTGGTTTTGCCTTTGGGCACCTAGGTACCTAGCCCTCTCAGAAGTCTTTGGAGCGACGCTCTGGGTGACGGAGGGAAGGGTTCCCCAGGATTCGGGCTTGAAGAACCTAAATTTTTGATTGATTGATTTTCTGCTCGAGCGAGGGACGCATGTTAACCTTGATCCTTTAGCCATTGGCGGTGACAGGCGGGAAAGTCCTGGCTAGACGAGAAAGCCAGAGAACAAACGTGGTGAGAGTCATGGAAATCAGCTCACCAAGTGCACCGCTGGGGCAGCCCTGTGGACGTAGATGCTTTTCGCATCTTTAGCCTCTAGCCTCTAGGTATTACTGCGCGGTCAATGAGTATTTGCTTGGCTTCGTATGATTTCCCAACCTTCGAGATCATGATTCTCTGCGTGCTAGGCACATGCTGGGCAACGTGTCTACGTACTGCGTGGCGGTTGCTGTGGGTGAGGTCATGTACAGTCATTTGCATCGGCGGCGTCCAAAACCATGAGTCAGGCAGCTGCTAACTACGTGGTTTTCGTATGCCCAGTAGTAAAATTAACTAAATATTCAGCTATTAATACTTTAATGCGTAGGGCATGCGCTATTATAAAATTTATACTATTAAATACGCCTAATTAAGGCGATTATAATAGTACTACTTTTATCTACGCGCATACTCTGCGTATAAAGATATTTAGGTAAAGGTGGTTTTAACTATTGACTTAGTGGTTTAGCTGGTTTGGGGAAAAAATTAAGAAAAAATTAAAAAATAACGAAACCCCCTGTAAGTGGTTTTGGAAAAAGTCAGCAAAATGCAGCCCAAAATCACTAGATTATTCATACTTAAATTACTTAATACGTAGTATGTATATCTAGATAAAAAAGACATTACTATAATCGCCTCAATTAAGCGCATCTAATAATATAAATTTTATAATGGCGCATACCCTGCGCACTAAGGTATTAATAGCTAAAAATTCGGTTGATTTTTGATTTTATATTAAAAGTTAGTAGTTAGCAGTAGTCCTACTTATGGTTTTGGACGCCGCCGATGCAAACGACTGTATACTAATACCTATGTATGTGTCTAGGTACCTATCTATGTGGCTATTTCCACATCACAGCAGTCCAAATTTCAACTCCCAGGGGGATGATTTCCATTGATAGCACTAACGATGCAGTCTACTGCACCAAAGTCCTTGAGCGCGTCACATTGGTGCCCTTCTACAGGTGATAACCCACCCGCCGAGGCCGCCGTGTCCGCTATAGTCCCAGCGAATCCCACGGATGTCACCGTCGCCCGGCCACCGCATGCTTCCCGCCTTCCACTGACTGGCAGTGACCTCTCACCGCAGCGTACGTAAGTACCTACCTAAGCGCCCAGCGGCATGGACCCGGCCGAAACAGGCCTGGCGTCCGTGTTCCAAAATTGGATCCAGCCAGTCAGCGACCGCGGTGCTTTCTTCTCATCACCTTGGACCTGTCCACTTCGCGATCCATCCGTCTAGGCGGGCGGCAAGAAGGAAAAGATGGCCCATGACACGACTCTCTGCAGTCTGCAGACCGCAACGTGCATGACCGCATCTGGATGGATATCAGGGCCGCAATGCAGCTTTCGTTCCGATCTTCTTCTCCTTTTTCCTTTGTTTTCCCCGTCCCTTCCCAGCAGCGCGGTAACCCTACCATCATTACAATCGATTGTATCCGAGTTGGGTCGAGGTCGAGAGTCTTCTTCTCCCATCCAACAAACCCCGGCTCGCTTCAACCAGAACCAGGACATCGGCAAGGAGAAAAAAAAAACGCCCCTCCCCTGTTGCAACCGAAACGTCAGAATAGCCTCGAGCCCCTCCCTCGTCAAAGCTCTTCTAACAGAACTCGTCTCAACTCCGCCCACCTGCTGTCGCACCTCGCCCTGCCGTCTGATCAGTCTTGCCCTCCCGGATCGGACTGATACGGCATCCCCCCCAACTGCGAAACCCCTCCAACGTCTGATCTACCGAATCGTCCAGTCCACCCTAATCCGCCCCCTGTCCTGTTCGTCGCCGCCACCAATTCGCCCATTACACGCCTCTTCTCGACCAGAGGAGACGAACAGCACCCTGCCAGCCGGCTGTTGACGACGTTTCATGGACACCTGACATCCGAAAGATTAGTCCCGACGCCGTCCTCCATCCGCCCCCATTCTCACCACCCACCGCACCACAACACGCCTCCTCCACCACAACTCGCCGGATCGAATTCTATCCTTCCGTCCACGACAAGCTCCCCCGTTCGTCCTGGCCCTGGTCGCCGTCCAAGAACCGATCCCTTCCCGGTGTCATCCCTGCCGCTAGTCAACCCTTCAGACGTACGCCACGCCAAGTCTAGAGCAAGAGAGAGAGAGAGGAGACAGCCGCTTCAGCTCGACTCTTCAACTGCTCTCCGACTCGCCTCTTTTTATGACTTTCCCCCCACCCGCCGGAAGCTTCGTCTCGTCTCCTTCCACCTCTTCTCTCTCACCCTCATTTTTCTCTTCTTCTCCGTCGCATCTCGGTCACGTCGAAGAGTCCGGTCAATCCTCGAGCCCTTCCGACTAACGAGATTCTTTCTTTCCTTCGCTGCTGGCTCAGATCACTCTTTTTAAATCCAAGAATCCGACTTCGGGTCCTATCTTCGATTCTTTTGTTCGCCGCGCATCGCTTTTGGGTATTATACAACAACGTTTTAATTCGGGGGAATCAAGAAGAAAGAGATTAGGATTCAGGGTTTGGCCTCGATATACCACGGTCGGCAGAGTCAGCTGGGATTTGGTCCACCGCCCTCATTCCGTCCTCCAACGACGCCATCGTCCCCGATCCTAACTGCCAACTCGAGGCATTGTCGCAGGTCGACACCCTAATTCAATCACGATAAGGAGGAATAGCGAATTCGGTCCAAAATGTCGGGCGATCTGACGTTCGGGACTTTGGTCAAGAAGCAGTTCACTGCTCAGAAGCTGCTGTTCCACTTCCTATTCTGGACCTTTCACTGGGGCATTTTCGCCTACGGATGGTGAGCCGATTCGCACCCTGCTTTTGACCCGACGTCAACTGACCCATTTTAGGTGGAAACAGGCGGCTGATGTGAGACTGGCTGGTCTCAACACTCTGCAATACTCTGTCTGGATCTCGAGAGGTGCCGGTTTGGTTCTTAGTGTCGATGGCATGCTCATTCTTCTCCCGGTTTGCCGGACGGTCATGCGATGGATCCGCCCCAAGCTCCGTTTCCTGCCTCTCGACGAGAACTTGTGGCTGCACAGACAATTGGCCTACTCGATGCTTCTGTTCACCATTCTGCACACCTCTGCTCACTACATCAAGTAAGCCATCCGGAGTCTCTCAGTCATCCAATCGCTAACATGGATAGCTTCTTCAACGTCGAGGTTGCGCAGATTCGACCGGTAACGGCAATCCAGATTCACTACGCTCAGGCAGGTGGTGTCACCGGTCACGTCATGCTCCTCTGCATGCTTCTGATGTACACCACGGCCCACGCCCGCATTCGCCAGCAGTCGTTCGAGACTTTCTGGTACACTCACCACCTGTTTATCCCGTTCTTCCTCGGACTCTACACTCACACCGTCGGCTGCTTCGTCCGTGACACCGCCGAGTCGTACTCTCCCTTTGCTGGAAAGGACTACTGGGACCACTGCATTGGCTACCTTGGCTGGCGATGGGAGCTGTGGACCGGTGCTTTCTACCTCATTGAGCGTACCTACCGTGAAGTGCGTGCCCGTCGTCTTACAAAGATTACTCGCGTCGTTCGCCACCCGTACGGTAAGCTCGTCACTAGCCCTCTCTTCTCGTTTCTACCAAAACTAACTATTTGAAGATGTCGTCGAGCTCCAGTTCAACAAGCCTTCGTTCAAGTACAAGGCTGGACAGTGGCTTTTCCTCCAGGTGCCCTCGATCTCCAACTACCAGTGGCACCCTTTCACCATCACCTCGTGCCCCTTCGACCCCTACGTTTCGGTTCACGTCCGCCAAGTTGGTGACTTCACTCGCGCTCTCGGTGATGCTGTTGGTGCCGGTGGTGCCCAGGCCAAGCTTTACGATGGCGTCGACCCCATGGGAATGTACGAGGTCGCTCTGCAGAACGGCCAGCAAATGCCCGATCTCCGCATCGATGGACCTTACGGTGCCCCCGCCGAAGACGTGTTCGAGAACGAAATCGCCGTCCTCATCGGTACCGGTATTGGTGTCACTCCCTGGGCGTCTATTCTCAAGAACATCTGGCATCTGCGCAACGGCCCGAACCCGCCCACCCGTCTCCGTCGTGTGGAGTTCATCTGGGTTTGCAAAGACACCGGCTCGTTCGAGTGGTTCCAGACTCTGTTGTCGTCCCTCGAGTCCCAGTCAGACGAGGCTGCTCGTCTTCCGGGCAGCAACGGCGTGGAGTTCCTGAAGATCCACACCTACCTCACACAAAAGCTGGACATGGACACCACACAGAACATTGTGCTCAACTCCGTTGGCTCCGACCACGACCCCCTGACCGAGCTCAAGTCGCGCACGAACTTTGGCCGACCTAACTTCCTCAAGCTTTTCTCGACGATGCGTGACGGTATCCTGGACAGGACCTACCTGAACGGCCTGGAGGGCAGCATGCGCACAACCGTTGGTGTTTACTTCTGCGGTCCTTCCGTTGCCGGTAAGTTTTCCACTCGCCCATTTTCACGTCTATTTGCTAATTCTTTCCCCAGCCCGTGACATCCAAAAGGCTTGCAAGTCTGCGACCGTCAGAGAAGTCAACTTCCGCTTCTGGAAGGAGCACTTCTAAATGCCCACATTTCCCCTTTACGAAAAACTCAAAACACAAATCTATTAAGCAATTTAGTGGGGTCTGCACATGTAGGAGTTTACGTCCGAAAACGACACTCACGGCTTCCAGAAGTTCTCCAGCGAGGGGACGGCGAATGCCGCGCCAAGGAGGTGGTGATAGCTGAACGAATGAGCGCAAGCGGGAAGGCGTTGGCTGGAAATGCATTAAGAAACCCCCACCCATCGATGTGCATCATATTCTCATCTTTTTGCCGCCATCCGACGTCTTCGGTTTACTGTTTCTTTCGTGTCATGGGCCACGGATGGCGGACAATGTTCTTTCACATATACAAGCCCATATATATCACTTTCATCTATGGCAACTAGTTCTTCCAAAACCCACTGTATGATGTAGCTTGAGAAGAAGCGTTTGTTCGAGGCGACGTCATGAATCACACACACACACTTGCCTGCGAGAGTCCTTTAAGTGACTAGCATCGACCAAAGTCTGCGAGTCGATTACCAAGAGATGACACGAACCATCTCGACCGAACGATGGCTATGCGTGGCCTGTGTCGCTGGCATATCACAACACCTGTCGTCATGCACAAGGAGGATGCCCGCAGGCATGAAGTTACAGAGTGCATTAAGCGGCAGGGAAGTCCAGGGATGGAAGACTCGGTGCTGCTCCGGCGCCGAACCCGGTACCGCTCTGGGGACCACCCCGGCTGGATTCGAAGACTCGACTTGAAAAAAAAAACGGCGTCTGGACCTTTTACAGAGTGCGTGCGTGTGAAATCCATGGGCGGCAGGTGGTCTTTGCTCCTGGGTAGGGGAAAGCCCGATACAGCGAAAGCAGCGGCTTGGCTCTGACGATCGGGAGCGGAGTGGGGCCAGGAGGCGCGCCGCGGTGGATGTTCAAACGGTTGATGTTTTGGGGGCCGTGTTAGTGCCTTTTCTCTCGCTATAGTACGCGTGGGTGCATCCATCCCCCTCCGTGCGGAGTCGGCCGAAGGCCGGATAGTTCGGGCGAACATTTTATGGGTTTGGAGGAACGAGCGGATGGGAATTTCTCTTGGACAGACTATCTTCGGGGCCAAGGTGTCGTTGTGTGATTGGGATGTGAATGGTGAGGCCTGCTGGTCAGGTAGCGGCAGGCGTGGTTCTTGTGGGCGATTAGGTTTTGCAAATCCGAGCTTAGGTGTCAGCTACGACTTTTCCCAATCATTGACAGAGTATTTATTGTGAGCTACACGAGCGGAAATCTGTGATGGAAATATGCGTGTGGTGATACGTCAGATGGGTGGTGGGTGGAGATTCTTTGGAATCTTTGGAAGGAGGATTTGTTTTGCATCGGCGGCAAGTGGGCCTATCTATTTCTCTTTTCCTCTTCGGAGGATTCGAATGACGGAAATACTATCAGCAGAATCTACTCGATGGGATGACTATTTCTGACTTGAACCAAACCCCCCACCCCCTCCATCACTCGGCGCTTGCAGTTGCGCGTGCGTTGCGAGTCGGGGCCGGGTGGTGGCAATGGGGGCATGGCCATGTTCCGCACGGTATCGAGTTTTTTTTTTTGACTCGGTCGGCCGGGGCGCCCGGAGAAGAGGATTTTTTTTTCCCTCGGGAAGCTTCCGACGGTCGAGGAGGTCCTCTCGGCTGCCGCTGACGTTTCGGGTTGCCGCCTTGCGCCGTTCATGCCGAAGAAGCGAGTCCATGAGAATTCTTTTCTTGGTTCATCGGGAGGATGGCGAAAGTGTAGAGAGAGAGAGACAATTCGGAAGACGACTTCTTCTTCCTACAGAGGTTCCTGACTTTCTGGGACGAATGCCCGTGCGAGAAACTTGGACCATTCGGGGTTCGTCTTATTTTCTATTTCTATTACACGATGCTTTGAAGAAGTTGAGAACAGAGGGTGGGCGTTAAAGTTTGGAAGGTTTGGACGTGATGGTGCTCAAGCCGATGATGAGATGAATGCAAACTGTAGATGTAAGACCTCGTTGACCTATAATTAGCATTAAACTGGTGTAAATGTGAGGTCGAGACTGCGGAGAGTGTCTTTTTAGGTAAACTTCCTCCATACGCCTGATGTTTCGATGTTGTGACGGTCTCAATTGTTCTTTTGTTGGCTTGAAAACACGAATCTACGTCCGGGGGGGACTGGCACTTGAAAGAGTTGGTTCTGATGGCGGGCTTCAGCTCTGATTTCATGTAAGTGGGCTCCTTCGCAGATCCTGATGACGGCTCCCTTTGACTTGGCTCGAGATGCGGAGGAGTCGGGTATGCCCGAGCAAGATTTTCACAACTGTAAAATCATATTAGAGCAGAAAGAGCAATCGGGCTTTATCATCCCCAACCGGCATATTTCGCGATCCAACGAAGGGGAAAAGCGTAGAGAAAGCAAGCGGCCGAGGAGGTCAATAACACCACTGTCTTAAACGAGGCAATACGCAGCGATCGGGTAGGTTGAACTCCCATAGTCTGTCCGGTTGTTCCCAAGTGTGCAAACTTCGGCCGTTGATCCTCTCTATGATGAACGCCAACAACGTGAGTGCCGTAAAAAAACATTCAGACACAGGACTGTCAAACTACCAGTAACCAGCTTTCCTTGTCAAACACCAAGTCAAGCCTGCAGTCTCGGGCGTTGATTTCAAGGCCTCGCTGGGCGTCTTCCCGGGTTGCCCTCCGTCGGCCAAAGTATCACACTTCACGGCTTTCCAAACAAAACGCAACTGTATATATGGCTGGATGACAACCTCTGTGCCCCCTTCCGGGAGCATCTACAACTTCCTCGCCACGCACCTCAGCCGCACGTAGCTGATCATCTGCCCCCCTCCGGGAGCCTTGCAGACCTCGCCCAGCACCTCGGCGACCTCCCTCACCGCCTCCTCCCGCTGGTCCTCCGGCACGGCGTCGAGCAGCTCCTTGCCCATCAGCCGGCACCAGCCCTCGACGCCGCCCTTGTCCGCCATCGTCGGCCGCCACTCGCGCTCGATCTTCTCCACCCTCCACCCGCCGACCTCGTTCTCGAGCGCGTTGCGCAGCCAGTCCTCGTCCGGGAAGAACCACGGGTCGACCTCCCTGGCCTTCTCCATGCCGACGCGCCGCGCCACGGCCATCAGCAGCGCGGTGCGCATCTCGCACACGCAGCCGAGCCCGCCCATCTCGAGCACCAGGGCGCCGCCGGGCACGAGGGCGTCGCGGACGGAGGTGAAGACGGGGACCTGCGCGCCGGGCGGGCGGAGGATCCAGTGCAGCGCCGCGTTGGAGAAGGCCTTGGTGAAGGTGGGCTTGAGGAGGGACGGGGTCTGGGAGGTGGAGATCTTTGTCGCGTCGAGCACTGGATCGCACGTGTGAGTCCTGGGAGGGAAACGCGACCGGGAAGATGGAGCGCTCACCTTCGAACGTGCAGTTCGAGAGGCCCGCGTCGGCGACCAGCTTCTTCGCGGTCGAGATCATGGACGCCGACGAGTCGATGCCGTGGAGGGAGCCGGTGCCCTGGGCCAGGATCTTGCCGAACTCGACGTCCAGGATCCCGTCTTGCTGGGGCGTTAGGTCTTCGCTCTAGTCTTGGACGACGGGGGAGATCGGTCACTCACCGCCGCAGCCGATGTCGAGGATGATGTCGTCCTTCTGGACGTCGAGCCAGCCGACGACCTTGGTAGCCAGCTTCGGGACGAAGGAAGCTGAGTGCTGGTACGCCTGTGCCGTGTAAGTCATAAGAGCCCCGGAAGTGTGGAAGGCTTCTGGTACGGACCTCTGTCGTCCACTTGTCCTGTGTCTGCTGAGCCATGGTGATTGATTTATGGAGGTATTTATTACAAACGATTTGAAAGCACCAGGGATCTTAACGGAGAGTAGGACGATTGGGATATCACTTGTTTAAGTACCTGCTCAATTTGGACTTACACAAGCCTACCCGAGGTGTGAGTTGTAGTTAGAGAGAGGATGCCTCGCAGTCCGATCTCGGACGTATGCCAACGGCCGCTGCCCCGCATTCCCAGACCACTTACACGGCAACTCAAACACTGAAGTCAATAACCTTCTCTGCACACCCCAAATACAGCCGAGAGCCAGCTTTCCAATTGGGTTTCTTTGGATTAAACGTCGGTCGCGAAACCGGCCAGATCATGATGGCCTGATCCAAAGCTAGGTCTTCGGCTCCGACTACGCAGGCCGTTCTAAGCATTCTCCGTCATCCAGCCATTAGTCAACCTCCAAGAGCTTGTACTTGTCGTCACCCAGGGCGTCCTCGACCCTCTTCATGAGGGAGAGCACCTTCTCCTCCTCCAGCCTTCTTCCCACGACCTGGACGCCGACCGGCAGGCCGTGCATATCCTTGGCGTTGTACAGCTTGTACGCGCCCTGGGCGATGCCGTTGAGCTTCTTGATGCTGAAGTCGACGGGCAGCTGGTCCAGGTCCTTGTCCACGTGCGTTACGGGGATGACACCGGCAGTGTAGTCGAGCTGGATCTCATCAGTAAAGCTTTGAATCATATAATTAAATCCAGGCTCACCAGGTTGAAGAGGAACGTGTAACCGCAGCTGCTGCACGCATCCTTCATCCCGTCGTGGGGGACGGCGGGCGTCGCATTGGGCGGAGTGATCAGGAAATCGACATCGACCTTGTTCCACCAGTTGAACCAGTCCAACCGGTGCGCTTCCCTCTTGGCGACGAGCTTCCAGTTCTCGAACGCCGTCTGCGGCCGCCAGTCCTTGATCAAGCCGGCCCAGATATCATCTCGGCGGATGTACTTCACCCACAGATAGTACATGTACCTCAACGGGCTGGGCAGATCCATCAGGAACTTCATCTGGGCGGCGCCGGGGTCGTTCCACTCTCCAGTCCGGAAGAACGAGTCGAACATTTGGCACCCGTCCGCGTTGAGCGCCAGAGCGGCCGTCTTGAGCGCCTCGTACGGCGAGGGCGGGTTGATCTCCACGATCTCGTGGCCCTCCTTCCTCAGCGCGACCTCCACCATCTCCAGCGCACGCCTGCATGCCGGGCTCGGGTCGACGACGCCGTCCGTCCTCATCACGCCGACCCTCAGCTTCGGCTTCTTGAGGTACTCCTTCTCGATGTCCGCCCTCCAGGGCATCGGGTGCACGGTGTAATCGTACTTCCAAGGCTGCATCCCCACCACGGCGTGCGTGAAGTACCGCAGGTCGTCCAGCGTCCGCGTCATCGGGCTGTACACCGACGGCACGCCCTCCTGCCCGGGCATGCTCGTGCAGAAGCCCAGCTTCGGCCACCGGCCCGTGGAGCACCGCAGGCTGTAGCACCCGGAGAAGTGCGCCGGCGCCCTCACGCTCCCCGCGACGTCGCTGCCAATGCCGATCCTGCCGCCCATGGCCAGCAGCGCGCTCTCGCCGCCCGTGGACCCGCCGGGCGAGTACTTGGTGTTGTGAGGGTTCTTGCACCGGCCCCAGACGTCGTTGGTCGACTCGAAGCTGAGCAGGGTGATGGGCAGGTTCGTCTTGACGTAAGGCACGGCGCCGGCGTCCTTGAGGAGCCGCACCACGGGCCCGTCGGCGACGGTCTTGTTGCCGACGAAGCTGCTGAAGCCGACGGTCGTGTCGTACCCGCCGACGACGATGGTGTCCTTGAGACTGACGGGGATGCCGGCCAGGGGCCCCTTCATATTGATCGAGCCGTCGTCGACCCACTTCTCGGCGTCCTCGATCATGATCTCGGTGAGGCAGTTCGTGCGCTCATGCGCCTTGAGGGCGACCTTGCCGTACGTCTTGAGGATGTCAATCGGCTTGAGGACCGTCCTGTGGACATCCTCCACGAGCTCGCCGATGGGCCTGTCCAGGATCTGTCGGTCCTGGGCCGAGAAGGGGCCATGGTAGGCAGTGAGGCGGCGGATCCTGTCCGCGCGCTCCGACTGCTTGAATTGGCTGGCGTTGCGTGTTAGTGACCTCGGCATTGGGGTAAAAGGCGGGGAGGATGTTTGGCTGACCAGTCTCGCCGATGTTGCAGATAGTCGAAGGGGTAGACCATCTTTGTTAGTGTGTGTAGTGAGTGCGGATGTGTCTAGGTGACGGTTGAGATGCTTGACCGAGGTAAGCTTATGAGTGAGTGAGTGCAAAGACTGGCGTCTTCCCAAGTGAGTGAGATGAGACGGGAGAGTTTGTCCCACGATGGACAGTGACAAGAAGCGTTGGGACTTATCAAGGGAGACTTACACCGGTCACGGGGGAGGTTCCCGGTCACCGCGGGGAAGCCCCGCTTAGCTTATCGGCGGTGCTGGGGAAGTGAAGGGAGCGCGGGCAAGGGCGCAATGTACCGACCCACCCCGGGCACTGTAGGCAGTACTTCAGGTGCCTTATCTGCTGGCCCGCTGATATCCGCAGGTACCGTATAGAGCTGCCGTACTGGGCGAGTACCCCACTTCTGCCCGTCAAGCACGCCCTGAGCCCTCCATGCGTCAGAGCTCCAGGCCCGAGCTACAGTGTAGCTGTCGGTCGATACATACATGCCATGGTTGAAGGCATTCTGAACCGCGTTTGGAAGTATGTACTTACGTAAAGACGGATGATTGCCCAAGTGCTCTAGGTATATGCAAGGTAAGTGCTGCTTCTTTATTTACTGCTCCAACGCGGTAGATAGCTCGTACTAAGGTAATACGGTACCTCATAAAACTGGTGGAAACCCATAAAAGACTGCTTTTAATGCCCAATGTCGTGCCCATGATACCCATCTTCCTCCCGCTTTTGTTCCCATAACCGCAGTCTTCAAGACACCGGTCTCCTCTCATTCCTGTAGTGGTCCGCTACCAGGAACGCCAGCTCAAGCGCTTGCTTCTCGTTAAGCCTGGGGTCGCAGAAACTGGTGTAGTTGGTCGACAGGTCGTCCTCGTCCAAGCCTTCGCTACCGCCTAGGCACTCCGTCACGGCGTCGCCCGTCAGCTCGAGGTGCACGCCACCCAGGTAGCTTCCCTGCTCCTTGTGGATGTGCAGCGTCTCCTGCAGCTCCTCGAAGATGTCCCGGAAGCGGCGCGTCTTGATGCCGCTGCCCGTCGACAGCGTGTTGCCGTGCATGGGGTCGCACTGCCAGACGACGCAGCGGCGGTACTCGCTGTCCTCGACGGCGCGGATGTGCGCCGGCAGCAGGTCGCGCACCTTGGCGGCGCCGTACCGCGTGATGAGCGTGATCTTGCCCGGCTCGCAGTCGGGGTTGAGCTTGCGGAGGAGGGCGAGCAGGTCGTCCGTCGGGGTGGTGGGGCCGACCTTGATTCCGATGGGGTTCGCGATGCCGCGGAAGAACTCGACGTGGGCTCCGTCGATCTGCCGCGTGCGGTCGCCGATCCAGAGGAAGTGCGCCGACGTGTTGTAGTACTCCTTCTTGGGCTCGGCGGCGGAGGGTCCTCCGTTGAGGGTGGGGCGCGGCGCCGGAGTCTCCAGCAGGCGGGTCAGCGGCTGCTCGTACTCGAGGAGCAGGCCCTCGTGGCTCGTGAAGAGGTCGACGGTGTCGAGCTTGTCGCTCTTGTCGGCGCCGATGGTGTGGAGGAAGCGCAGCATGTCCGTCAGCGAGAGGACGGCCTCGGAGTACTTTCTCTTCAACTCGGGGTCTTGGACGTGGCCCAGACCCCAGTCCAACGGTTTGTGGAGATCGGCAATGCCGGACGAGAGAGATGCTCTGATGTAGTTGAGGGTTGCAGACGAGTGATGGTAAGCCCTGTCACGGTCAGTCTCGAGTCCTCAGGCAAGCTCATTCCATGTGGCTCGACTCACTTGACCAGTCTTTGGGGGTCAATCTCCCGCTCGTCGACATGGAAGCCGTTGAGAATGTCGCCGCGGAAGGACGGCATCTCCACACCGTCCACGATCTCAGTCGGGCTGGACCGGGGTTTCGCATACTGACCGGCCATACGGCCAATGCGCACCACCCGCTTGTCGGCGCCCCAGATGAGAACCAGACTCATCTGCAGAAGAAGCTTAATCTTGGACTCGATGGCGTTCTGCTCGCAGTAGTCGAAGAGCTCGGCGCAATCGCCGCCCTGCAGCAGGAAGGCCTCACCCAGCGCCACATCGCGGAGGTGCTGCTTCAAGGCGACAATCTCCTTGGGGTGGACGATGGGCGGCAGACGGCCGAGCTCATTCACTGACTTCTTGAGCGCGGCTTCGTCTGGGTAGGCGGGCGCCTGCTTGATGGGTTTTGACCGCCAGGAATCAGGCGACCAGGCGGAAGAAGACATGGCGTAGTGAGTTGGGCGAGTGTCAAGAGCAAGAGCAAGAGCGAGAACGAAAGAGTTGTCGAGTCCAAGGAGGGGCCTGGTTCGTCTCTGGGTTGGTGAAAGAAAGAAAGATGAAGCAGACTGTTGGTAGGCAAAGTAAAGAAAGCAGTGACTCTTTTTGAGGGCAAAAGTTGTTACAGTGAGTGAGTCAATCTTACTCGATTTAGCGGATTCAGAAACAATGTGGCCATAAATTGGGGGTGAATTGGAGAAGGGAAAAAACTCCATGCAACGGTATAGCTCAAATTGACCAATGACAGAAGGCAAAACGAGAATAATCCAGGAACCAGACAGTCCGCAAAAGCTAATTCAGGTAG
Organism: Colletotrichum brevisporum; assembly: GCA_030770045.1. Lineage (NCBI taxonomy): Eukaryota > Fungi > Ascomycota > Sordariomycetes > Glomerellales > Glomerellaceae > Colletotrichum > Colletotrichum brevisporum. The sequence goes on from JAUGSI010000002.1 coordinate 2,888,274, forward strand.
TGCCCGCCTCGCCTCGCCTGTGCTGCGTTCGCGGGGGGGTTGCTCAAACCTGTGTTGTGTTACCTTGAGATGCCGCCCAGGGCAACGCCAACAATGCTGTTATGCCGACGGGATGCGAACCGACGGCGGGCCTTCCGCAGTAGTACCGCCCGCCCTCAGTGCTCACCGTCGGTGTAAGGGCAGAGCGGAGCTCATGGAAGCTCCAGTGTCCACCCCCACCTTAACCTGCCCCACCACAAATTCCGTCGTGGTGATGGTAGCACAGCACAGCACCACCACGGCACCTACCGGACAATCAAGCTCCATCTCATCCGCTCAACCACCAACCACCCCTCCCAGAACGACCGGCCGAAGCGAATTCGATACTCTAAAACCAGACGAACCCGAGACACCATGGCCGAGAAGCAGCCCCCCGCCGCCGACGTCGAAGAGGAGGTCCAGCCCGCCAAGTCCGCCGAGGATCGCAAGGCCGCCTCCGCGCTCGCCAGCCTCGACGCCCGCGGCGACGACAGCTCCGAGGACAAGGTCGATGCCGAGGCCGCCCAGAAGGCCATCAAGGGATTGGGTGGCGCCACCGCTGCCAAGCAAGAGGTTAAGAACGTTAAGGTCGACGCGGCCGACGTGGCGCTGCTGGTTAGTCGTGATCATCTATCTGGAATTGCACATACCGGAAGAGATAAACAGACGGGCTGTGATTTGGAGACTACAGATACTGACGGGTTTTCTTCCAGGTTGAAGAGCTGGAACTCACCAAGCCCAAGGCCACGGAGCTGCTCAAGGCCAACGACGGAGACGCCGTCAAGGCCATGAAGGCATACATCAGCGCATGAGGATCGGGAACGGGTACGGTCAGGGCGGGGCTACAGAGTGGGATAACATAGGCCAAGACAAAAGATTATTCATGTTATGCATTGGTACGTTGGAGTTGAGTCTCGTGGCAGTCGCCGTTGGGCAACGACGGTAGCTAACCTCGGGTCAGATCAGATGACGAAAAAAGAAAAGTCTGCGGAAGTTTAAGAGGCAATGAAACATATCCTTAAATGCCTCGGGAGTCGAAAAAGTATCTTTGAACACATTCGCAAGAACTGGAGATTTTGATTATTCTGTGGAATCAGTCTGTTTGGTGAAGTTTGCGGAGGTTTACCACCCGCCTCGAACGGGCAAACCGCACCCCCTTGGATTCTATCTTCTTGAGCATTCCAACCTGAGAACCAGACTCACAGCGTCTAACTATATACTTGTGAAACCGAACGGCGACATCTAGTCTCCCCGAGTCTTCGGCATGATGTCCTCCAACTTGACGCACTTGGGCTCCCACAGATCCGTCTCATCCCCCATCCAAACCGGACTTCGCCCGGGGAACCCGGGTCTAGTGTGGTTCCCTCCGTAGCCCGGCCCCCGTCCCCAGTACGGCGGCGGCCCCGGCTCCGTTCCGTTCCCGCGTCCCTGGTCAGGTGGTGGTCTCCGCCTCCGGCCACCCCATATGGACTTCCACATCGGCCACATCGGGATGTAGCACCGCTCATCCCACCCGCACACTCTGTCGCACCTGATGAACTCCCCCTCCCATCCAGCCCACGCCCTTAACATCCTCACCCCGTCCGCCCATCTCTCGCCCAACTTCCCCAGCTCCTGGGTAGTCCCTTCTTCAAGCGCGTACCACGTCCTCTCGATCTCGAACCCAACCTCGAGCAGCACCCCACAGATCCCGCCCATGACCTCTTCCACCGCATCCCTGAGGTCGCTCTCTCTTGGACTCAGCGGCACGTCCACGAGAAGACGCGTATATCGGTACCGGCACCGCGAGTACGTCTCCCCGAAGAGCGGCCCGTCCACCTCCCACGTCTCGCCCGTGATCTCGTGCGGGTACTCCAGGAAAGACACCAGGAACATGTGGCTCTGTCCGCGCAGCCCGTAGAGCCAATCTGTCACCTCCGTGCCGTTCCTCTCGTCGCCGTCGAACCGCGCCGCCTGCTCCAGCGTCATCAGATGGCCAGCGGTCCGCTGCACGATCTCCCCCATCGTCCCGACCCATCCCATCCCGCTGCACCGCCCGCCGGCCAGCACATCCCTCAGCATCGCCTCCGTCTCGCCTCTGACCTGCTCCGCCTGCGCGGGGGTCGCGGCCTCCAGGTGGTGCAGCCGCCTGCGTCGTCCCAGCTGCGCCAGCGCGACGCTTCTGTTCCCGACGCTCGCGTCGCCGGTCCAGTGCCCCTCGTCCGTCAGGTTCAGCCTCTTCTGCTCCTCTCTCATCATCGAACCCCAGTGCCTTCCCGAGTACCAGCTCGTGATCCCGCAGCCCAGCACCCGCGCCCTCGCCTCCCCCTTTCCAGGGCCCATGCCGGTCGACCCGTAGTGCCACGTCGCCGACGAGAACCACCCCCACCCCTGGCTCTGCAGGAACGGCTCCCGGTCGACGGGGCCCACGATCCCGCGCCAGTTGGGCGGCACCGCGGGCTCCGAGGGGCTGACGGGCCGGTCCGTCCTCGTCGGTTGCGGCGGCAGAGGATACACCGACGTAGGGTCCTCGTCCACGCCACGTCTGGCCTTCTTCGCCCTGTCATCTGCCTTGTCTTCCTTCCTCCCGCCGCCCTCCCCGGCATCTCGAATCTGCGGCGCAGTGACGTTCCCCCGCGAAACAAGCCTCAGGCTCTCGCTCCCGAAATCGCACCAGATCAGCTCGAACCCGGCATTCATCCTCACGATCCCCTCGAACCCGCCGCCGCCGCCGCCGCCTGGCTCCCGGAGGCCCCTCTCCAGCAGCCAGTCGCACAGGCCCATCGCCCGCTCGTACTCGGGCTCCAGCCCGCGCCAGGGACCCCCGCTGCCGCTGCCGGAGTCCGGGCCCGAGACGTTGCCGTGCAGGTGCAGCATCTGCGTGTCCAGCTGGCCCAGCCCCATCAGCGCCGCCGACTCGCCGTCGAAGTAGAGCGCTCTGACGGGCCGCGTCGTCTGGTAGCTGTGCATGAAGCTCTGGCGCGAGCTGCCCATGATGCCGTACGCCATCTCTCTGTATTGCCCGTGTTAGCTCCGTCGTTGTTCATCACGAACCTTTGTCTTGGCAAAATCCAACGGCAAAAGCCCGGAAAACTCACATGTCGAAAGCGAGCCACTCCGGGCTCGGCGCGGCCTCCTCGTCCATCCTCCCGTGGTACAACAGCGTGAACGCCGGGATCTCGACGGCGGCCATCGTGTGCCCGTTCGGAAACACCGTGTTGCTCCACTGCTGCAGCAGCCCGTACGCCGACGAGAACAGATGCGGTGCCGGCGACGAGAAGTTGAGGCCCCGTCGCCAGCCAGCTCTCTCATCGCCCTCAACCGTTGGCACCGGCGTCTCGGTCTCCGGCGGCAGCGGCCCGAGGGGCTTCTGCTGAGGATCGTCTCCCGCCGCCGCCGCGCCTGGCGCCAGCAAGCAGCTCAACAAAAACAATGCATGCGCTAGATGCATCCTCAATAGCAGTTTGCACGAATTTCAACAAATACAGGTCATGGTTCTCACATTCGCCACTCGGACTCGCGGTATCAGGTCTAGTGGTTCCCGTCCATTATCAATCAATGCCCGAGTCAAGCTATACAGTCGTTTGCATTGGCAGCTTCCAAAACCCAAAGTGGGGCAACGCTTACCAATGCAAAAAAGTCAGATTTTGCCCACAAATCCAACATTCTTCATATTATAGCTTTTTGTAGATACTGTTGTTAAAAGGCCTCCTGCTACTATAGAAAATAAACGTAAAGCTATTTAGAGACTATATTTTAGCTAATTTACTACTATAGTACTAAGGATTTTAATATACTAGTTTATTAAAATTAATCTAATACTTCTATTCCTTAACCTTAATAATAGCTTTATTACTAGAGCTACTAATTATAACTAATAAATAATTTAAACGTACTACTACTAATATAACTTTATTAGTAAAGTTAAATAATATAAAAGATCTTATAAAAGTGGCTAAAAGATAGAGATTTAGTACTATACTAAGTTACTTAAACTATTAAAGTATTATAACGACTTAATATTAAATAAAATACAGGCTTTTTTATTTAAGTAATTTAATTTTAATATTAGTTTATTAATAATTAATTAATATTTTAAAGAAGTAGATTAAACTAATAAAAAAATATATATTATAGCTACTTAATAAAACTTAAAAAAGAGGCTTAAGTAGCTTTATTACGTATAGTAGTATAAACTAGAATAACTAATTTTTGTTAATAAGTTAGGAGTAAATAAAAATACTAGTAAGAGGTAAATAGAATAAGTACTAAAAGGCCTTATACTATAGAAATTAATAAAGCTAAAACGCAGTTAGTAAATACAGCTCCTACTAGTACTAACTCTTAAGAGTATTTTAGATTTTTTTATATACTTAGGGACAATAAATAGTAATAGCTTTGTAGTATAAATTACTTGATATTTATTACTTAAGTATAAAAGGTTTTTTACTCTTTATTTAGTAATTATTATAAATAATACTTCTTTTTATTACTAAAAGGATATTTAAATTACTTATAAAAAAGCCGGTATATACCTTAAATACCTTTTACTATACTTACTTAACTTTAACTTAATTAAAAAGTACTTTAGAAACTTAAAAAAGTATATTAAAAAAAACTTTTATATATATAATACTAGTAATAAAAACGTTTATAATTAAATAGAGTTTTTATATAACTGTACCCTAAAGGTAGAGTAGAGATTACTATAAATTACTAGTTACTTTTACTATGTATTTATTAATTTTAATAGTAGTAAGGGTATATTTAATGAGTTTATAGTAGGGGTTATTAGTAGTAGAGAGAGTAAAAATATATTAAATAAAGTAAGTAATAGGTTAAAGTTGTTATTAAGTTAAGAGGTTGCTATAGTTAAGTAGGTAAAAAAAGAAGAAAATAAATATTAATAATAGGTTAAAGCTATTATTAAGTAAGTTATGAGGTTGTTATAGTTAAGTAGGTAAAAGACGAATAAAATAAATACTATAGGTAGTGCCTATTATAACCCCTTGTTGCTTAACTCTAATTATGTACTAATATCCTTTTTATTAATCTCTTTACTACTTAACTCTATATTATCCTTAGAGTATAGTAAATTAATAAAATAGCTTAAAGACTATTTATTATTTAATATATTAATTAGTTTTAACTACGATCTACTAGGTTATAGTAAGAGTCTGTTAATAATTGTTTAAAGTAATATTTAATTCTTACTAAGTAAATTAGTATTAAATTAATTTAAATTAGGTTATAGTAGTTAAAGAAGAAAGGAGATTTTGGATAGAAAGCTTAGGGGGAGGGAAGAAGATATTGTAAGAAACTACTAAAGTACTAACTTAGTTAGTAATTAATTAAGTAATATAGTATTTTACTTATCTATATACCCCCTTTTAACTTTAACTAATACTTTTTATAACTTATAATCCTCTTTAGCTTTATTTTTAGTAAAAAACTTTATAAGGGCTATAGTTATAGTTTAGGATACTTATAGTTAAGGGCCTATAGGGGTTAGTACTATAGAAATCTTTTTATTTAAAAGACTTAAGTTACTAGTACTGGTATTATAGAGTTAATAATAAAACGTATTTTAAGCTACTTAATTAAAAGGCTTAATAATCTTTATAGGTTCTATAAATATAGCTAGTTTTTTACTATATAAGTAAAAGACTTTATTATTAATAAAAACTTTAATGTTTAATTTAATAATATTAGTAATATTTAAAGTAATACTCTATTTATTAAACTAGTAATTAGGAAGCCCTTTAATAAAGTAAAAACTACTATAGTAGCTATAAAGTAGCTTAAGTAATATTTAAAAATAGTTATTAATATTATAATACTTACTTAGTATAGTAGTAAACTAAACGATAAAGTTATTAACTTAATTATATTATTTAGTTAGTAAATCTAGTACTACTAGAAATAATAATTAAATAAGTATTTATTACTATAGAGTAGGAGTATAAAGAGGTTTATTTAGGGCTATAAACGTATATAGAGTATAGTAAGGTTAACTTTAATATACTAGTAGTAATAGTTATATTAAATAAAGTAAAGTTAGTAGCGTACTATAAAAGTTTATAATAGTATTATTTAAGGTTTAATTTAACTAACTAGGTGTTGCTATAGGGGTAAAAAGAGCTAAAAAATTAGTCTAAACAGCCGTCTAAATACCTTTACTTTATAGTATTTATTTATTTTAAACCTTTTTAACTATAGTGCCTTTATATCTTTTTATTATAACTATAAAGTCTATAGGTAGAGTACTAAGTGAGATACTAGTCTTGCCCTTAAGGAGGGCCTTTTTTTATTACTTAAAATTAAAAATTTTTAACTTATAGTATATTTTATTAGAAGTAATCTAATACTAAGTATATAAATAATCTCTACTTTTAGTAGTGTTTTTATATATTATTAACTTAGGGTACTATTAATAGTGTAGTAGTTATAAGAACTTATTTTTAGTAATATTCTTCACCTCCTTAATAGTAGTAACTATCTTACTAACGTACTCTTTTTATTTAACTTAGTAAAAAGGTTAACTACTATAGGCTCTAGTAGGTGAGGTAATTAACGTAGTATTATAGATAGCTTATATTTTTATAGTAGTAGGGATATAGAGCTAAAAAACAAGTATTACTTTAATTATAGCCTCGCTATACTTACTAGCCTTAAGGATCTATTTAGTTAGTATATACTATAGTAAGTACGGCTAAGTATTAGTAACTATAGTATTATACTCTTTTTAATATACTAAGTAAATAGGTTTAGTACCCTTTTTTTACTATCTAATTTAAAAAGTAATATATAACTTAGTAGCTTTAAGTATAGCTTTAAGTTAACTATAGATTCGTTATTTAATATTAATAATAGTATCCCTCTACTTCCTAAATATAAAAGATCTAATAATATTACGCTATATCTTTTATAACTTAATTATATAAAGAAGTTTAAGTAGAAAGGGTATACTATTAAAAGTTAACTTATATAAAATATAAATAAGGATCTTTATAAGTATAAATAAACTCTAATCCTTAGTAAAAACGTTATTATTAGAGGGTACTTTAATCTTTAAGTAGTACGGAGTATAGGTATAACTTTATTTAAAGGGAGGCTTTTATTACTATTAAAAGGGTGTATTTTACTTGTTATTAAAAAAGGGATCCCATTATTACTAAAAGGAGGGGGGATTTTATTAGTTCTAAAAGGGAGTAGCTAAAGTATTTAGTTATTTCTAAAATAGAGTCTTATTTTTAGTACTATTATTATTACCTAGATTAATCTTAGTATTATTTTTAGTAGAATCTAACGGCTCTTTTAGTAGTATAGCTATAGCTACTTATTTTTTTATAGTTAGTTACTTTTTTAGTTTAACTACTAATACCTAATATTTACTAGGTTTTACTTACAATAGCCCGGAATTAGTTAGGGTATTTTTTAACTTAGCTATTTACTACTTTACTACTAGTATTTAGACAATTATAATTTATCTACTTATTAGCTTTTAAAATATAACTTAAGGCTTTTTACTAGGAGTATCCTTGTATTACCTATAGGTACGGGTATAAGTAGCTAAAGGAACTAGTAATAAGTTATTAACTAGATTAATTAATATTTAGTACTTTTAAAGAAGTATTGTAGAATAAATTAACTATAATAAATAATAGGGATAATAGATAGTAGGTAAAGATATTTAGTATACTAAGGTATTAATTCTAAAGTAAAGTTAGACTTTACTATACTACTAAAATTATTATTAAGATAAGTAATAGGGTGGGCCCCTATAGCTAATTAATAGAAGTATAAGTTTTATACCTACTAAGAAAAAGAAATGTATAATTTAACGGCCTAGAGGCTTTTATATAGGGTTAATTACCCCGTTAGTGATGAAATTCGTGGTGTTTTATGTGGTATTGTAAAAAAAACGTATATTTAATGTGTAGTAAGTAGTGCCCTACTTTGGGTTTTGGAAGCTGCCGATGTAAACGACTGTAGCAGCGGTTGGTTGGTCTAATTAAAAGAATGCGCGGCAACATGCGTTACCTTGTCAGATGGGAAGCAGGGGTCAAGGTAATGGCCTTTTCCTAAAAACATGGACAGACACTCTCTCACGCCGATGAGGCTCTGTGATGGATAACTCTTGACACATTTGTTATGTCTGACAAGTGATGCTGCGATGGCATCTGTTGTGATGTACAACCATTTCAGCAACCTTAACACCGTTCCCAAGCCTCCGTATCCGTACCTTCCGTCTACCAGTCCGAAAAACGCCGTCTAAAATGATCAAAACGATTCCTCACTGCGATTCAGCAGCAGGCCGGTATCCTGGCCCAAAGGCAATTCACAATCAACAAACACCTATTTCCACGCCCTAGCCAAAGGGCTTCCAATCTTGGGAGCAAATTGCAAGCTCTTCCTTCGAGCCGCCATCAAGCGTTGCATGACGGTCTCGTCCTTTTCCCTCTTGAGAATGCCGTCGCCCATCTCGGCAAAGGCGTTGGGCTTGGGAGGGCAGGTCTGCATCAACAGGGCCTTGGTAGGGGAGGAGTCGTAGTCGGTACCTCCCGGGGTCTCGGGGGGGAGGTTCTCCGCGTAGCGTGCAAGAGCATCCGGGGCAGGGGTGACAGGAACCGGGGAGATTAGACCCTGCCAGTCATCGTCGTCCTCGTCGGCGTCTTCAGAAGGGCTGTACATCCACACGGTGCTGTCTCGGCGGTTCATGGGTGTGTTCGGTGCCGTCTTGGCATCGCGGCTGCCCTTGACCGGGGACGGGACGAGCATGCCGTTCTGGTTAGCCAGAGCCGTGGGTTCCATGCTCTTTCTGCGACGAGCACCGCCGCGGGGCACCAGAGAGGTGTCGATGAAGTAGGGCGCCTCGTCGAGCCATTCGTTCTCACGTTCGCAGCTGTGCTACTTGTTAGCGGCCACTCTTTCGGCATTTGCAAACACAGTTCAATAACTTACTCAAGTACCCAGCTCACGCCGACGCATTGGACGACGCCGTTGGATTCTCTGACCTTCTCCATCGTGCGCTTACCGCCGTCCTTGAAGACGACGTGGGTGATGCCGATCTTTGAGGCATCAGAACTATCGCTCGGGTTCCAGGACCATGACTTGACGCAGCGAGCGCCCATCTGGGCAAGGAGCTCGACGAAGATGCCGCTGGCGTCCGCGCCCTCAGTGGTATGCACGTCGACGAAAACAACAGCGCCGCGAAGCAGACCGGGCTTGAGATCGCGGCGAGGAGTGCGGGCCGGCGTTCCGAGGGAGGACCAGATATCCGTCTTTGCCGGGGTCACAGGCGCCGACTCGGGCTCAAACTCCTCTTGCTCCTGCTGAGACTTGTCGTTCTTGCCGGGCGAGTAGGAAATGACCGTGGCACTCCTGTTAAGATTTTGAGTCGGGCGGCTGGCCGGGAGACGGGAGATGCTGGCGGCACGCTTCTTCTTGGGGCGAGGAGTCGACTCGTCGGCAGCCTTGAGAGGAACCTTGGAGACGGTGGCGAACTCGCGCGTGAGATAACGGTTGGGCGTGACGGGCGGAACCGAAGTGTGGTCGTTCAGCATGGCGGGGTCAACGGGCATTTCGTTCTCATCTCCGTACTCCTGGCTAGCCTCGGAGAGAGTGTCTTCGAAGCTGTTGGAAGTGTTGACGATCTCCTCCAGTTCCTCAGGCTCCATCAGAGACATCTCGTTCGCCTCAACGGCGAGAGCCATGTCTTCGTCAGTCACCATCAGGTCATCAAACTCCGGGTCCTCGATGGCGGCGGAAATCTCGGCTTCAATAGCTGCCTCAATCTCGTTCTGCGCATCCATGTCAGCGCGGACAGTCATCTCGTCCTCGAAGTAGGTGGTCCTGAAAGGCGACTCGTGTGCGCCAGGGGTGCCAGGGGTGCCAGCAGTCAGAACCAGCTCTTCAGTCACCTGCACTTGGGCGGACTGCGCGCCAGCCCGCTTGGGAGTCTTGACGGGGCTTCCAGCAGACCAGGCATCGAGCTTCTGTGCCAACGGAGTGAAGCCAATCTTGGAGACTCTCGACTGAGAGATGTTGCGACGGGCAGACGAAGGCGTCGGGGTAATGGGAACGAATTCGTGGGCCGCAGATACCCGGGGGCTGTTTGCAAGCTCGTCATCAGAGTCGGAGTCCATGCTGTGGTAAGGGTCGACGTCCTTCTGACGAAGGCCGAAGACGCCAGTAGGCACCTTGAGTTCGGGCTGCATGGTAGACGCCCTCTGAGGCTGATGCTGGAAGTACGGCTCATCGTCGACCATCATAGGCTCACCATCGGACTCGGGCTCCTCCTCGACAGCCACCTCGTCAACGGCATCCTCCTCTTCCTCGGCCTCCGGGGCCGCCTGGGCCTGCACCGCGTCAACATCTTGCAGCGCTTCCGCAGGGGCCTCGAGGACGGGCATGTTCTTCTTGAAGACCGGGTCGGCATGCCTGGGAAGAACAGCGGAGAGACGACCAGGGAACTGCATGGGCTCTTCCAAGTGGATGGACTCGTTAAGCATAGCCTCTGCAACCTCGTCCAGCGGTTCGTCGTCGTCAGCAATGACCGACTCCTCCTCCATGAGCTTCTCAGAGGAGCGTTTGCCGGGACGCAAAGCTGTGGGTGTCGAGAGGAGAAGCGGCTTGGTCGCAGGAGACTGCACCTCCTCGGAAAGGTCCTTAGGCTTGCTAGCAAGCCCCTTGATGGGAGACAGAGGCCGCTTCGCAGGCGACTGCAGAAGCGAAGCCTTGAAGTTGGAAATATTCTTCTCATCGTGACTGATGGACTGAAGAGCGAATGACTTGATGGCAGACTGCGGGCGCTTGGCAGGAGAGTGAAGAAGAGAGGCCTTGAGCGGCGATGCGGCCGCACCCTCGCCGCTGGGCTTCATGACGGATGCGGGGTTGGGGAGCGACAGTCCCTCCGGGCGTTTAGCCGGGGACTTGAGCGAATCCCGGTAGGGAGACGGGGGAAGTCTCTTTGCAGGAGAAGCCAAGACGTTGGTGGCCTCATCCTCCTTGGCCTCTGGATCGGTGTTCTCCTCGTCACCTTCACCCTGCTCGGCATCGGCAGCCTTCTCGGAGGGCTTCAAGTTGAGCTTCTTGGACGAGCCAAGGGCACTGGCGGGAGGCTTCGTAGGGCTCTTCATCATGGGCCGCACAGGGGTGCTGTCCGGGCCAGCAAGCTCATCTTCGGAGAAGGAGTCGCGAGACATGGGAATCTGCGTGACCTTCTTAGGGCTAAGGGGCGTCTTCTCTGTCGTGGTGGCGGCCGGGGCAGCGGCGGTCCGGGCGGTTCGGGGGGCCTTGGGAACAGGAGGCTTTCGTACGGGTCTGGCCCTGAGGCCAGTGGCAGCTGTGGGGTTCTCGGACGTCTTCTTGCTTGCGTCAGGAGCGATGTTTTCCTTTTCGGGTTCTTGGAATGTTACCGTCTTCTTGACGGCGGGCTTTGATGCTGTGACCGGTGCTGCGCGGGTGCGCGTCGTCTTCTTCACCGGCTCCTGTTGCTTCTCAGGGGCCTCGTCGGTGGACTGGGTGGCGACCTTTCTGGGCCGACCACGAGTGGCCTTCACAGGCTCCTCTTTAGGTGCTGCTGGTTCAGGGACCGCAGCCTTTCGAGTGACAGCTCTGGCACGAGTGGCTCTGCCGGGTGCAGCGCCTGAGCTCGATGGCTCTGGGGCTGCAGTCTCCTCGACTGTCTTCTTGGGGCGACCTCGTGTAGCTCTGGTGGCACGCACGGCAGGTTCTGACTTTTGTGGTTGCTCGTTTTGTTCTTCATCGGCATCGTCCGATCGGGTCTTTCTCTTGGCCGAGGTGGACCGCGTCGGGGCGGTCGCAGTAGAAGCCCTGGCCTTGGCTGCAGTAACTACCGTCCTGGTTGTTTTCGCCGTCGTCGTCGAGCTTTCGCCAGTCTTTGCAGCTCTGGAGCGCGTCACACGCTTGGGGGGCGATTGAGGCTCCATCTTGTGCAGAAAAGGAAATCGAGAGGTACAAGCAGAAAAACGGAGGAGAAGAATGTCGTTTTGCTATTGGGTTAGTAGAGTGAGGCTGGAAAGAGTATGTTGTTGGGTATTTTACATGATGCTGTGATAGCGGACAGGAAGCTCCCGAGTAGGGGAAGAGCGGGCGAGGGTTTTGTTGATATGGAGCTTCGCGTAATTATTGCCGTTGCCAGGTCAACTTCTTTGCAGGATCCACTTTCGGAGCGCTGCAACCCTTGCCCGGGAGCAGGTGATCCCTTGCCAGCTGGCACAACCAGGTCGCCAGCCGGCTGCCGGTAAACACTCACTGAGGGCCATCTAGCAGCAGTCAACATCAACAACGCCTCCAACAACCACCACGGCAACCTTTTTTAGGCAAGTCATGGAAACCCGGCAAACAACGTCATGCGTGGCAGCTAATCCGCCGATCGTCGTGTCGGAATCACTTCGAACCATCAACAGGGTCTTGTTGATAAACATGAACGAATACGCTGAGTTGTTAGGGTTTCGAAAGCCTCGCCGTCAATCGTCCACTTTGAAGCAGGACCCCTCGGTTCTTCAACAACAGGCCGCCCGCAACACGAAAGACGCCACGGTCCGTGGTGTTTTTCGGTCTTGGTGAATGTTCTTCTTCCATGTCCCGTGTCTCAGACAGCATCGGCTCCAGCTCCAGCTCCAGCTCAAAGCTCGCGAATGCAGCCACTTGTCGGAGGCAGTCAAAAAATGGGTCTCGTTCTATCGTCGAAGCAAAAGCCAGAGAACCATATAGAATTGGTTATAAACAGCGACGCGAAAAGGGAGTTTTCAGACCTGTCACATCTACGATATCGTCACCGGAACTCGGCAACCTTGATACATGATCGGTGCTTTCGGCCGAGTTTCTGTAGACTTCTCGACCACGCTGAAACGCCCAAGCCTCTGCTGCTCGAGCCTGCTCTGTACTCAGTATTCACAGAAAGTCGCCCACAAAATACTGATTACAGAAGGGTGAGCAAGGCGTCTCCCCGCAGCAATCCAAAGGACGGCTGGGGGCCTACCCCTACTGACAAGGCACACCCCAGGCCCAGCCGTATTTTCGCTGCCTCCAACAGCTCGACACCAGCAACTTGATGCGCGCTGTCCACCCTCTGACGGCATGGGCCCTCAAGAAAAAGCTCCGACGGCACCTGGGCTCGGGATCGACCCGTCATTGGGCCCCGCGGGAAGCTCATGCAGGCGGTAGGGCGAAAGGGTTGCGAATGGCGGCACCACCTCAGTGCAGATGCAACCTTGGCACGCGCCCGACACTAACGGGAAGAAGGCAGACTAGGACACACGTACACTATACGGATGCGAGAGGGAGAGGACCTTGAGGCGTTACCGCCAGAGGCAGTCAATTAGCCTAATGGTATGCGGGCGTGGATGCGCAGTTTTAGCTGTGGCTGGACTGGATCGCTGCATGGTGTGGTAGCTACACCTGCGTTCGTAGTAGGCGATATCCATGGCGACTCAGCCCGGCTGCTGCAGCTCGACACAGTCAGCATCGCACCGCACTGAAGTGATGGGATGGGTTAGGATGGCGCAGGCACCACCGCCAACAATGTGGCCGCCGATCGATTCCCAGGCACCGTTCTTGGCTCTGCTGTGTCGACGAATGTCTCGTCTTATCTACATTGGAATACTGACACTGTGCCACCATTCGTGTAGCAACGCGAAGGTCGCGAATACGGTCGGATACGCGCTCAGCGAACGGTGGGTAGAGCGGTCAAACATGTCATACCTGCCGGGACCTGGGCAGACGGGGTTTGAATGAGAACACAGGCAGCCGAGGCAAGGGCACGAGAAGAAGGGATAGTGTCTGAACAGAACATCCACAACACCAAAGACGACAACGACGACGGCATTTACACGGCACATCTGCCACACCAACGTCCCGAACGCCGCACCCGAGACCGTGGAACCCACCATCTCAAGGGCCAAATCTGACGCTTGACCTCATCACGCCTTCTGGCATGTCAACTCGTCTGGTCACTAATTCCTCACAGTGTGGTTTCCATGCACCATGTTCCGGACGAGCCGTGACTATCAGGTCTCGCGCTCGCAGGTTGCAGTTTCCACTGAGTCTTAGACTGTGGTTGCACGCAAAGTTCTCACGAAATCCATCTCGCTCTCTCTCGGAGCCTCTGGAGACTGAGAGGCCGCCCTCCTCTCCTTGTCTCCATGTTGGGAACTAAATTTCCGAGCGTCTCCAGAAATCGTCGCCTCACATCATCACTAGCCAAGCCGGGCCATCCGGATATTCTTATTCGCCCACGAAGCCACCTGTCCGCGTATTCATCTCGTTCTGCCTCAGCTGCCGAGAAATGCCCAGCTACGCGTAACGGGCCTTCATCTCCCTGCGATTCGCCTGTTCGCACATGAAACTTTCACCGTCTTCGTGGTCAGGTCAGGTCACTTAAACCCGAGCAGACTCCACTGGCCAGCGGCTACCCTGCGGAGTTTTCATCCGTCTCGCATCTCACTTCGGCTTGTTGTATCCGTATTGTTTGCCTAAAAAGACCCTGGTGATCATCGTAGTCGGGAAACTAATCTCACGAAATCTACGCAGTCAGCTCCTTCGCACTTGGAATCCTCACCAGGACAGAGAGTCATTCGAGCTTTTTACCCATCCTAGTTCTCACTGGCCTGGTTGACAACTCACCAAGCACCCACATCAACGAGTCGGGTCTCCGTCAGCACCGAAGCAAGCAAGCATTGGCCCAGCAAGAAGCGAAGGGGGGTCGAATGCGGCGGCATCCTCGCACACCGAACAAAGGAGGACCGCGCTCGCTCGCACCCAATTCGACGTCATACCGACCGACACCAGGCGAAAAAAGGCGAAAAAGCTTCTCTAGGGCGACGGGTCCGTGGAAGGATCCGAAGGGTCTACATCCCCGTCCAAGTCGCCGCACTGCACTGCACTGCACAGCACAGTCTGAACCACACTATTACCTACACTACACCGCACCGCCGCTGGGCATGCGCCCCCTACCTTGCCTTTCTGATTTAGTACTATGACAATCGCCGGATTCTATTATTACCCTTGATCATCTCCATCTGTTTCCTCAGCTCTTTACTCGCCTCCTGCTCCTTCTTCCTTTCTGTACTGGGGAGAGCTTGGCTTGGCCTTACCCTATTTTATTTCACTAGCTCAATTTCTTCTCTCTCCTCCTTCAATTCGTTTCCTAGCTCTTCCATCTTCTCGAGATACCTCTCATTTTACATCCATCTCGCCGCTCAGGCGCAGACCATCAGACAGACCTTCGCCCACGATGTTGCTCTCATCCCTGCTGGCGCTGACTGCCACCCTCGCTCCCGTGTGGGCGGTCGATCCCGCGAAGCCAATGGCGGCCGGCATCCTCATGGAGGCCCTGGACCCCCGCGCCCTCCCCGATTCGCCTTCCGGAGGCTACGCCCCGGCCATCGTCGATTGCCCTTCCGCCCGTCCCACCATCCGGTCCGCAGCGACCCTGTCGCCGAACGAGACGAGTTGGCTCCCGCGGCGCCGGAATGCAACCATTGAGCCCATGCGCGAGCTGCTGGTCCGCGCAAACATTCCCGGCTTCGATGCTGGCGCTTACATCGACCGCGTCCGCTCCTCCCCCTCGCAGCTTCCCAATATCGGCCTCGCCGTCTCGGGAGGTGGATACCGAGCTCTGATGAACGGCGCCGGCTTCCTGGCTGCTGCCGACAGCCGTACGCCCGGCTCCACCTCGGCCGGCGGCATCGGCGGTCTTCTCCAGGCGTCCACTTACCTCGCTGGCCTCTCCGGCGGCGGCTGGCTTGTCGGCTCCATGTACAGCAACAACTTCTCCTCCGTAGTCGACCTGCAGCGCGGCTCCAAGGGTTCTGCTGTCTGGCGTTTCGACCGCTCCATCTTCCAGGGTCCCGAGGAGTCCGGCATCTCCATCCTCAACACGGCCGACTACTGGCGCACCGTCTCCCGCCAGGTCGACACCAAGGACCAGGGCTTCGAGGTCTCCATCACCGACTACTGGGGCCGCGCCCTCTCTTACCAGCTCATCAACGACACCGACGGCGGGCCGGCCTACACCTTCTCCTCCATCGCCGAGTCCTCCGACTTCCAGTCTGGCCAGCAGCCCCTTCCCATCCTCGTTGCCGACGGCCGCGCCCCCGGCGAGCGCATCATCTCTCTCAACGCCACCGTCTACGAGTTCAACCCCTTCGAGCTCGGCACTTGGGACCCGACGGCGTTCGGCTTCGCGCCCCTCCGCTACCTCGCCTCCAACTTCTCCGCCGGCCGCATTGCCGACAACGGCTCTTGCGTCCGGGGCTTCGACCAGGCCGGCTTCGTCATGGGCACCTCCTCGTCGCTCTTCAACCAGTTCATGCTGCAGAACATGACTGCCACCGGCCTGCCCGACTTCATCCAGACCGCCCTCACCGCCATCCTCAGCGTCCTCGACCGCGACAACAACGACATCGCGCAGTACGTGCCCAACCCCTTCTTCGGCTGGAACCCGGCGTCCAACGTCAACGTCAACCAGACCCAGCTCTCGCTCGTCGACGGCGGCGAGGACCTGCAGAACATCCCCCTCCATCCCCTGATCCAGCCCAACCGCGGCGTCGACGTCATCTTCGCCGTCGACTCGTCCGCCGACACCACCTACAACTGGCCCAACGGCACCGCCCTCCGCGCAACGTACGACCGCATCACCCAGCCCATCGCCAACGGCACCGTCTTCCCCGCCGTCCCGGACGCCGAGACCTTCATCAACCTCGGCCTCAACCGCCGCCCGACCTTCTTCGGCTGCGACGCCTCCAACTTCACCCTCTCCGGCTCCCAGTCCGTCCCGCCCCTGGTCGTCTACCTGCCCAACGCGCCCTACGTCGCGCGCTCCAACGTCTCCACCTTCGACCCGGACTACGAGCGCGCCCAGCGCGACGCCATCATCCAGAACGGCTACGACTCGGCCACCCAGGGCAACGCGACCGTCGACGCCGAGTGGCCGCGCTGCGTCGCCTGCGCCGTGCTCTCGCGCAGCATGGTGCGGAACCGCGAGGCCGTCCCCGAGGCGTGCGCCGCGTGCTTCCAGCGCTACTGCTGGAACGGCACGCTCGACTCCCGCCCCGTGGCCTCGTACGAGCCCGACTTCATCATCGGCAACATCGAGACCAACAGCCCCGCGGCCAAGGCGGGCGGGAGCCTCTGGGCCGGCGTGCTCAGCGCCGTGGCCGCCATGGTCCTGGCCCTCTAGGAGAGTAGTAGACAGTTCGGAGAGAAGGGGGTCCGTTGGCGTTGGAAGAACGCTTATTTCTACGGCAAAATGCATGCGTGTGCGCGACTTGGGGAGTCATTTGATACCACAGGAATTGTTGTCTTTTTTGCATCATAGTCACTCCTTAGCCGGATACCAAGAAGCGGGCTTGGGAGCCGGGAGAATTATCAGGTACTGAAACGGCCGTCATTAGCGTTGGGTCATTACGAATAAAACCATGAGCACAACACACACATGGGAGAGAGAGCGCCGTTTGTGAACAAGAACTGGAATTGGGGGGATATCGACCAAGGTAAGATTTCTTTCACAATAATCCTGACCTATCAGCGTCGCCGCTGGATGTATGCCTAAAAGGGGGGATGCATGGCAACCCCGTATGGTTCCAATTGCTTTTCGCTTCACTATCCCCTTTCCACTCCTCGCTGGAATGTGACGCCAAAAAATGCAAATGATGTGTATGTACCGTGACTCGTGACCCATCTCGCTTCCTTCCCCATCTCGCCAGAGGTGGGACGTAACGTCGTAAAACACTCATTAACGCATGAACAGCCCGGTTCGGGGGCTCAGGAGGCGTGGATGGCATACAAGACTGGACCGCCTTGGCTGTGCGAAAACTCTGTCGCACATCCATAGGCTCAACGTCCCTAACGTTTCGTTGGGTCGCCAACGAGAGCCGAAATCTTTGGGGTAAAACGTATAAAATGGCGATATTTCGCCGGAGGCTACTTTTGGGGCTGGCGCTGCCTTTGGGGCCGTTGCTACCTTTGGGGCCGGTACGGCCCCTCGACTATCACGTCCTTGACCCCTTCGGGCATCAGCCTCAACCACTCGGTCCAACCGTCAACATCGATGGGCTCGTCGCCTATGGTGAAGGTCATCGCAACCTGTTGGCCCTCTGTGCCGAAAGGTAATCTGGCCCGCACGGGTCCAATGTTGAGCGGAGCGAGCAGGATCGACGGCAACAGAGCGTTGCCAGACACCTGCATATGCAGCGGCGAAGGGAAGCTGGTAATGGTCTCTTTCTCAGGGGTCTTGTCCTGAACGAGTGTGGGGTAGTGAGAAAGCAGCTTCGAGTGGAGCTCTGCCGCCGAGAACGGGCTCGTATAACTTTGAGAGGCGCGCGTCTTGAGGTGGTCCGTGAGAACCCTCGTGAAGGTGCAACGGTCAAGGGCGTCGAAGTGCTCCTCAGATACCGCCGCGGCAATCAGCTCCAAAACGCCCTGTTGTCGATGCATCTTGGAAGATGGGAAGAAGGCCGCGTCCATGATAATGAGCGTATCTGAGCACGCTTCCTCTAACACCTGCTGGATGCCACTCCACCGGATTGTCTCGGCCTTGTCTTTGTCTTTGGAGCTGATAACTTGTTGGTATAAGCGAGCGAACGATGACAGGGGCAAACTTACCTGGCCAAAACCATCTCCCGGTTGCCGTCCAGATAAGAATAGCCATTGTAGTAAACAATCTTCAAGACGTCGCGCTGATCACGATCTTCGACGAAGTCGGTAATCTTGCGCGAAAGCCATCTCCAGGGGCTCTTGCACGTCTCTGAAGTTGACGGAATAGTGGTGGTGGTAAACGTATATCGGTAGTACTGATCAAACACTTCTCCCAGCTCCTTGACCGAGTTTCCGACGCTGAGGTCGGCGTCATCCTCCCAGTGCAGCAACAACACCTGTGCACTAGAGTAGCGGCTGCGGCTGGGGGAGGAGAGTATCCTGGTAGCGTTGTTGTGCAACTCCGACTTGAGCGTCTCGATTCCAGGGAGAATTGGCGGCTTGTCCAAGCGCGGACCGGACGGTAAAGGGGTACGGCTCTGGCTTTGGCGATGCTGCCCTGGTGGCGTGGTGGAATCGATGTCCATAGCATCTGACGGATCCTGGGTGAACATGGGCTTCACATTGTTGCTCAGAACAGGGGCAGGACTGAGCGGACGCTGAGTAGACATGGACGGAGCGATGTCCTGTATGGTGGGGCTGTGAGATCTGTGATATTTCCGGACGGCATCTTCCCAAGTCATGTTATGATGGCTGGGATGGCACTTAATACAAGCAGGCTTGTCAGCAGGGAGGGCAACTCAAGAGACGAGATTTCGAGACGGGTGGGTGGGCCAAGAACTCACAGCAACTCTCCTGCGGCGGCAGTCATGGCATGCGCCGAGCTTTCTGATGAGGGCGGCTTTCTCTCTCTGTTGCTGGGACAAAGGACCGGTTCGCCTCCTGCTCGCGCGGACCCGGTTAGACACGTCGGAGCCATCCTTAACATGGAATATGGACGTTAAGTTAGGAGAGGTGTCGGCACTGTACGATGTGTTGTTTGTTTCCGCGGACATGTTGGTGGCAGCGGAGGCCGTTGTGGCCTGGGTTGAGATGGACGAGTTGGTGTCCTTCCTCAACGGAGGAGAGGCCGATTGGCCGGGGGTAGCCGGAGGCTGTTGATGCTGCGGCGGCGGCGGCTGCGGCAACTGGTGTTGAGGGGTCGTCTGCTGCTGCTGTTGAGGCTGCTGCTGCGGCGGCGGCGAGGGTTGCAACTGAGACGGCAGCGGTTGTTGCTGCTGCTGCTGCTGCTGCTGCTGCTGAGCCTGAGGCTGGGCCTGAGACTGCTGCGACGGGAGCTGGTCATGTTGCGACATGGAAGGCGAGCCGGTGGAAGGCCTGTTTCCAGGATCCTCACTGCCGTTCTTCGGAGGTGCCTCGACCAGGCTCGGAGCCGGATGCATCTTGGCCAAAAGTGTTTCTTGTCCCTTGTGTTACAGCCGCAACGACCTCGGACCCATCCTCGGTGGTGTATATACGCCGATGTGTGTTTCTGCAGGCGACAAGAGAGCGAGAGTGTGTGTGGCAAAAAGAAGGAACGAAGAAGAGAGTGTGTGGCAAGAGAGAGAACGATTCCCGGCGCCTCGTTGCCCTGTTGCCCGTTTCCTCTCGCGGCTTTTCTTTGTGAATCGATGTCGGGCAGATTGTGTGATGAGCCCCACCGAGATTCACCGACCCGAGCGAGCCAGCAGAGAAAAAAGTGAGGGGTAAAAGAAACGGGTCCTCGGAGGCGGGGACACTGGAGGGGGTGGGAGAGCAAGAGACAATATCCGTAGGTACTGATGGGAAAGGATGCGCCGAGGTCGAGGGATGCCAATTGATGACCAGGATGCCAGAAAGAACTCGGTAACTGCGCCGCGGAGCTTACTGAGGGACTTCAATGAGTCTCCCAGCTTTCGGAAAGACGGCCGTTGCGAATTCGATGTGGATGAATGAGAGGTGGGAGAGGATGTGAGGCCCGAGGGGCCCAAGTGCACGAATTAAGAAAAATTAAGGTCGGTCAGTTATTAGGATTTAAGGGTATCCGTAGGTACGCGCTGCTGAGGACTGGACCTATGCACCGAGTACCGGAGAGGAAAAAGGCCATGCACAGCAGCAGTGCAGGCTAATAGTGACCGGGAGGTACCTTGCCAGAGAAAAAGGCAGGCAAGCATGGGCCCCATATACAGAACAGAGTGAGGGTGAGGGCGTCTTGAGAGAGCAAGGTACCCTGAAGCACCACCACCTTGAGACACCTTGAGAGGAAGGTGAAAGTGGGAGTACCTAGTGTAATAGTAGGCAGGTACCTATGTGTGCGTGAGGTTCCCTATGTTGCTAAGGTGAGGCCAGGCGACGGTCAATAATCAGAGGCGCCGCCCGCGCTGGAAGTCGGAACCGTGAGGTGATGGTATTGGTGAGGTTGTGTTTAGGGCGGGGTGCGGCGCTGGAGGAGAGAAACGCTGAAGTGGGGAGGTGAGGTGAGGTGTAGGTACCGTGTGGCCCTTGAAGGAAAGGTACCTCGGGCCAGGTACCGGTCAGCCCAGACCCGGGACGGGGACGGGGGGGCAGCGCGGATTGGGTGTGGTCACAGCACCTCTTGGGTCGTCGTCGAGGCGGGACAAGACAGGGTGGATGGATGTTGCGTCGGTAAAGGCGATGCTTGCTCTTCCCATCACACGCACACACACGCGCTGCGCGATGAAGATGGAGCCAGACAGACGGGCGGCCTTTGGGAAACTGCAGCAGCAGCAGCAGCAGCAGCAGAACCAGCCAGTGGACCAGCAGCAGTACTTCTTGCGACGCGGCAGGGATCCCGGGTATTCTGGGTGGTAGGTGCGGATAGTACTCCGTACCTAGTGTAGGTACTCCAAGGTTCGGGGGGGTTCCTGACTGAGATGCCGAGTCTGTCTCGTTCTGTCCAGTAATCTCGTGACTTTTTTGTCCGCGGGTCGGTCTGCGTCGTGTGTCTTAGTTTTTAGTCTGGCCTGTTCAGTCGGGTCGTCTGTCTTCTTGTTGTTGTTTCTCGCCCTCGCGGGGGAAACTCGCGGGGGAAAAGTAATTGTTGCTGCTTGCTGCTCGTTGCTTATTACTGCTGCCGTCCGGGTGTAGAGCACACCAAAACTTCGTTGGTTGAGGGCGAGACGCTGAACACAGTTCCCCACAGAGGCACCAGGAACGTAGGTGTGGTGTGGACGTGGACGTGCGATCCAATCCAGAGTGGATATCTCTGCTTGGGACTTGGACTCGGGACTCCTCTTTCCAGCATTGCGTCTGTTAGTCTTTTTTAATTCTTTCTTCTCTGCCTTTCTTCGTCTTTTCTTCTTCACGAAAAAAAGGTTCTGTTCTTACCTGGAGCTCTCTCTCATGCACACACCTCTCTCTCTCTCTCTCTCCGTGGTAACTTTTGACTGCAGATGCCCCAGTGTCTTGCGCAAAGCCAGACCAGAGTCCGAGCTGCGAGGTTGACTTTGGATGGCTTACTGAGTAGCCCCCAGGTGGGCGGTGAGCGGATACTAATGGGAAAAAGAAAAAGGTGAGCAACAACGCCGTTCGGGTACGCGTAGTAGAGCTTGTTGTTGTTGCAAGGTCGCACGATGCAGCCCGAGGACGAGCGGCCCAGCGCGGCCCAGCCCAGCCCAAGAGGCACCTTGACCTTGATCCAGCCAATGCATCTGGATCATGTCCACAACAAAACGTACACACGTACCAACCTAGGAACTTGAGTGGTGTGTAGGTGGTGCAGTGTGCAGTGTGCAGTGTGGTGGTGGTGGTTAGGTGGAAGTTGCAGATGAACACAGAGGAGAACGAGCCTCTCATAGGCAGTCTGGGAAAGGAAGCCGCACCCGCACCTGCACGCGTACCGTACCGCACCGCGCCGAATCCTGCAACTACCTAATTAATACTCGCCTGCGCCTGCAACTGTGACTGCGATTGACGACCCGAGAACCTATACAGTACGTACTGCCGATGGGTATGTACCTAGGTAGTGAAGGTGCATCGAAGGGACCTGCCCGAGGACGAGGTAAGACCAAGTACTTTCCACCCGAGCCCTCTCCTCACCTGCCTTCTCTCTATTACCGACGGAGCGCTTGACCCGGCACTGATTAAATTTTTATTCTTATTTTCTTCATCTTCTAACCCTTGGAGGGGAAGGAGGGGAAAACAAATGTCCAGGGCAGGAGAAGGGTCCGGGGTGTGTGGTATGCACCTTCCACCTTCCACCTTCCTTCGAGGGTGGGAAGGTCCATGGGAGGTGAGTGGGATGACCACGGGCTGCTCACTGCTCCGGGCGGGGGCGGTCACCTTCTTTGGGGGCCCTGTCGGTGTCGCGAGACGGGTGGCTGGTGGCACGAGGACAGGTACACCGTGCTCTAGACTGGCAGGGAAGCTACTTCCACCCGCGGTGAGTCTCGGGTTTGGCAGGTGAGAACCGGGGGGGTTGAGGCATCACAGGGAAAGCACGAGGTCCTGAGTTCTTATCCGCGCTAATACCACATACTACGTACCTAGGTAGGTAGGCAGTTACCACCTACCCCCGACTACTGCGTGCCTACCAGTACCTTAATTCGTGCTTCACCTCCGTCGAAATGTTCACCTCACATCTTCCTGGCGTGATGACCGACGGCCGTAGGCGGTAAGCCTTCCCGTTCAACCGCCGCCATTCCTCCGGGCGCCCGCCCTTGAGGTTCCCTCCGTCATTCTTTTCTCTCGCTGCGTCTTGTCTCGTCCGGTGTCTGTTCTCCCTCCTATCCTCCCCACGATCCACTCTAGATCTTAACGAGATGCTTGATTGAATCGAGGGAAAATATGGGGGTGCCCTCGACTGGTTCGCTCGCTTCAACGCTGCAACGGTGGCCCCCAAGCCCGAGGAGAACCAAAAGTGGCAAGGAACCTACACTAATAATTATTAATACCTAGGCAAAGGACCAAAGGTACATTAGGGCCGGCCTGCAACTTCGCAGAGCTGCATGCCATGCTATCGGAACAAGCAGGCTTCGCTTCGTGGGCGCGCTGCCGGCTTGATGTCTAGACTCTCTGTTGGGCTAGAGACGACCTGGGAACACCAGCACGAACGCCATCCGAACGGCATGCCATCGAAGATCCCGAGGTTGATGGCAACGCTCGCATGATACTTCAAGACGTTTTGGGTAGGCTCGCAGGAGGAATGTGCAGCCCGGTCAGAAGGCAGAGAGGGCCCAAGGCGTCAGTCAGGTCAGATTACCTCACGGACACGGCCCGGCCGATGATCTTCAACGACAAACTCGCTCACCGATCAGAGATGGTGTGCACGTCTGATCTCGGTGTCTCGGCTGAGGAGCCATCAGCCAGGGCCCCGTTGCTTGGCATGTGCCGGTTTGGCCACGACGAAGCGCGGGAAGCCGCTGGGAAATGGCTTCCCAGGAGGTGATCCGGTGTGATGCATCCAGGCCAGGCCGTCCGCCCGTCCTTCTGTTGCATCCTTGACCTTCTCGGGCACGGGAAAGACGTGGAAGTGGACGTCGGCCAACCCCCGTCCTGTACCTGTGCCCCCTCGATACATCAACAAGTGCGAGCCTAAGGCCCAGGTACCTATCAAAGGTAAGTAGGAGGTAGGTATTCTTAGCTACCTACATACGTCTACCTCACCTCAACTCACCTCACCTGCTTTGCCTGACTACAGCATAGGTACCCAGGTAGCAGCTGGCGGTTGCGTTGCCTGCCGCAGACAGCCCTCTCTGTCCATCGTCTGTCTGTCTCATGTCTCTGCCCGGCAAAAGGAGAAAGAGATTTTTGACCAGCATTGCATTTGCCGTTCATGGTTGTGGAAGGCAGGTTGAGACGCGGGATTAAGAAACCGAAGCGAAGCGCCTCTGACGATACAGATGGAATGGAATCCGATGGCCCATGACGGTAACCCTCACCACGCAAGAACACCTCATGTCATGCGCACCACGTGGACCCTCTCCGTTCCCTGTACACTGTACCCCCGGTCTCGTCGTCTCGCTCAAGGTACCTGGGTACTAGTACCAGTACTACCCTTACTTAGCCTTGGGTACGGATATCTATCTCGCTTTCGAGACACTGGTGCGAGATATCCACAGCGCAGCGGCTTCGCTTGCTTGGTTTGTTTTGCCGGGTTACAACTTGCGCGCTCTGGTGTAAACTAAACATGGGTGTTGCGCTGCACGGGCTTGGTGTCCGTCCATCTGCAATGCCTATGAAGGGCGTTCCACGGTTCCCTCCTCGTCCCAAGTCTCATCCCGCCCGTCCGCCCGCTCCCTGTTCCTCCGCCCACCGAGCGAAGAGATCGAGGCCGCTGAGTCGCTCACCTTCGGGGGCCTGGAAACATTCGGAAACTGTCAACTCGACCCCCACTGGCAGATGGCCAATCGCCTGTTTGGACTTCTAATTATCCGCATCTCAAAGTCGGTCCAATGTGCACTATTCCGACATCACGGCCCAACTGGCAACAACGCTGACGCCAAACACCAAACATTTCTCTTCACCCTAAATAAACAAGTCACATTCGGAATTTTGGAAGTCGGCTTCAATGTCTTGATGTCCAACTCCAGGTGACTAGTTTGGGTATCGAGTGTGGCCGCACGCACACCTTCGCCGAACTTCACCACTCACCACTCACCTCCGTCACCTTCATCCATCATCCATCCATCCAGATCCGCACCCGGCGACAACCACCTTCCCTGCCGCCCCACGATGCAAACACCTCACTCTCCGGCCCTTCATCTGTTCATCCATCCATCCTGCTCTACTCTGACCAATGGCAAGGCCATCTCACCGGGACATACCGCCAGCCTCACCGCAACTCCCCTTCCGATAGGTCTCCGCTCAACCCCCCACACTAGTAGCACCTGGATGTTTTTTTTTCTTTCTGTCAACCAAGCCAACGAATCATCCAACGGCCGGGAACCCGCTGCAGCTGCACTTTACTTCACTTCCCCTAGAACGAGGTGATGGCCGCAACGTTCTGCCGCGTTTCCTACTAGTTGACCTCTAGCCAGTAGGTCTTGCTGTGGCCATGCGATGCAACGGTCTAGACATGCCATGCCTTGTCAAGTCCCGGCGTGGTCTGGTTTGGGTTGCCTCCTAGAGACCTGAATCGCAGATTTAAACCCCCCATGGTTCGTCCCGTTGCAAGCGCATCTCGATTCTGGACGCAGTTGCTGCCGTGGAACTCCTTGACAGCGGCAGCTGGGCTGACCGGCCACTCGCCGCGTCGTTGCACCGTGGCTATGCCTCAAATTGGGCGGATGCACCTGTGTATCAACGTTGCAAACCTAGGTCGACGGTCGACTCATGGCCGAAGGAGTCAAGGACCGACAACGACACCACCCCGGCACGCGAATCTCCACTCCTTCGGAATGTCTGCATTCGTCTTTCCAGACTCTCTGCCGCCGAGTCGGCCGGTCTGGCACCGTCGCTGTGTGTCTGATTAGCGGCATATGCACGACAGATGTACGACAGACGTGCGCACACACTGGTGGGATTCGCGCTTGAGATAGCCGTCGCGCCGCCTGTTTTTGTCGCCCTGCATGGCATGTGCAGGCCTGCGGACAGCAATGTCAACGTCAAAATCGAACACTGCGCAGGAAGCTCCCTCTGCTCGTTGCGTTTGCTCTGCCAGCCATTAGACTCGCCTTGTTAGTCACGCGCCCCGACGACCACAACAACGGCCCCAACATATCATCAACATCTGACTAAGTGCCGGTCCTGCAATGTTGGGTTGCCGCCGTCCGTCCTTGCACAGCATGAAAAAAAGGTGGCGGGTTCGGGTAGCCGATGCCACATCTGCTTGTCGGGGCCCGGCGAGCCAGCCCGTACCCACCACTCCGGGCTCGTCACTTGTCTCGGCCTGCATTCCTCCGGCCACTGAGGGTACCTACGGACAGGAACCAGGAGCGAGGCAACGCATCATTGTGGTTGCCCTTCCCGGTCACCAAAGTGAGAGAGAGAAGGGAAATGGTCCGTCCCATGTTCCGAGTACGATAAACGAAAAAGCGAAGGGAAACCGACGTGCAGAGTGCCTTGGTTCCTGGGGATCTATCATCAAGGAACGTACCTAAGTACCTAGGCAGCTAGGTGATGGCGCTCCACCGGCGGCATGTGGATTGGCCAGTCTCCGATATCGCCCTTTTCCGCTTTTGGCCTGGCTCGGGATTCACCCGCCGACCGAAGCCGCTTCAGCGAGGTGTGACGAGGGGCGGTAACGCGGGCGCGAACGGCCTCTGCTTCGGTCGCCGCCCGGCGTCTAGACGACGAGTTGACGAACCAGCCCTTTCAGCCTCCGTCACCTTGGGCACACCTAAAATTTGACAGTGTTGAGATGCGCCACGGCAGTTCCTAGCTCAACGTGCGGCCTTCAGATGACAGACGCTGACCGGCCAAGGTGGGGGTGGTCGCACAGCAGCAGGTCGGTGAAGTCGCTAGGTTCGCGGCTCAAACTGACCTGGGTCGGGCAGCCCGCAAGAATCGGGCGGTTTGCGTTGATTATACTTTGTTGCTTGTGACGGTGCAGCGCCCATTTTTCCCATCACGAGGATGAGTGGGTCAGTTGCGACTTTGCCCGTGATGTATTCAAGCAGACGGTCTATCTGTAGGTCTCCCAACGATCGTTGTTGTGGTGTAGGGCGTCTGCATTCAGACGGGCATCGACCTGTTTGACCTGACATGTGAGGTTAGCCGTTTCCCGCCATCAAACAGAATAATGCGCCTTGTGGCGTCCCATGTGAAACGTTGTCAACTCTAGACCTCGGAAACAGAAATGCTGTTTCCCCCCTCCGCATTTCTT
This sequence comes from Colletotrichum brevisporum, assembly GCA_030770045.1. NCBI lineage: Eukaryota > Fungi > Ascomycota > Sordariomycetes > Glomerellales > Glomerellaceae > Colletotrichum > Colletotrichum brevisporum. The sequence goes on from JAUGSI010000002.1 coordinate 2,915,578, forward strand.
GTTTTCCCATTCATCTCCTGAAGATTTTCTCGTCTCTTCGGGGATGTTGAGGATGGGAAGGACGTTGATGAATGTATCGGGGTTTACCACACCGATCGGAAGAGCTGGCGTTGATTCACTCGCCAGGACTGCTGTCATGCGAATGACATTGACCTTTCTTATCTTCTCCCATCTCCACTCCAATTACTTCTATGTTCCTCTGGGCCTTTCTAACAGGATTAAATCTGAGAGATGGTATGGACAAACGTCGTGCGAATAGGCGTTGTCCGTAGTATGGCCTACGATCGGTGTAGACATCGGGGGCGAAGCTGGTAAACTCGTTGCAATCTAGTCCAGGCAATGCGTCGATATCTAATCAAATCCAGACCATTGGTGACAGATGACGGGCGGGGGTACGTTGATTCTAATGACTCTGGTAAAAAACCCCTGGGAACCCGGCAAGCAGGCAACGACGCACACACACTTTGCATGCGGGAATAGCAGTAACCCTGCGCGGGGGAAACACAGTGAGTGGACCAGGTGGCAATGTCATAGTGAATGACTTTGATTCAATTCTCTTCTGGGCAGGCTCACTTTGATAAGAAAAAAGCCTCCAAGCATGATGACTTTGCTGTCAGCCGGCGGCAAAGTCCACCCCCGTGGGTTGGTACGGAACCCGAGACGGCCCCACCCGGTCCCCGGTCCGGGCGTCGTTGGCGGGGCGGCATCCGGCGATACCTCCTCCTCCTCCTCCTCCCAGTGCTCTGCCGAACTAGAGAGGTCGACTGCGTACGTCTTCGTTTCGGACCTTGTAGCTTGGCTTGGGTTTGGAGGCGAGAGAACCTAGACCCTCTTACTAGCGCGAATAGCGAAAATCCGTTCCTTCTTCGACACCGGATGATGTGAACTGGGACGTCGAGTCCCACTACTTGTAGCGAGGAACAGTTCCTCGTTGTGACCTGGATGAGAAGAGGGCCTGTAGATAGGGGTGGATGTCGTTTAGAGAGGTTGCGTCCTTCTGCGGGACGATCTCATGCACCTGTCGAGCTTCTCTAAAACGAAAAATAAAAAACAGGCAGGGCTTAGTAGGTTCTATCAACGGACGTTTTGTCTCAATTTAGCATCATACGGATACATCACTTATAGCACGCATGGAATGCCAAATTGTTCATTCCGCTCGTGCCTTGTTCGTTCCGACTGTCATGTTCATACAAGGCACAAAAGTCACCGTAACATATCAAGACAACAATCAAGGAAGTTGGTATCCGAAACTAAATAATGTATATTCTTGTTCCAAATCAGCCGAGTTATTGAATTAAGGAATTGCGAACCTGTAGATTCTAAAATGGCATGTAGGTGTGGAGTTTGCCACAAATCACAGACGAACCGTTCAACGGCCCTTACAGCGGCTTATTCGCAAAGCCCAGCTCGTTGTTCCCGCCGTGGAACACCACGAACTGCGACTTGAGGAACACGTCGCCGTAGATGGCGAACGGCAGCGTGCCCGCGCTCTGGATGCCCCCGAAGCACGTGCTCGACGTCTCGATCGTCTGCCCGTCCACGGGGGCGAACTTGATGAACTCGCCCGGCACGACGGCCTTGTACTTGCCCATGTCCACGGTGAAGGAGGGGATCTCGTCCTTGCAGTTGAACGTGAAGCCGCCGTTGGCCGAGTCGAACCTGGCGCTGGCGATGCTCTGGTAGTACGCGGAGACGATGGCGTCCGGGAGCAGCATCAGCGTCGTGCCGGTGTCGGCGATGGCCTCATGGGGCGCGGACTGGGGCGCCGTGCCGTTGGCGCCGACCGCGAACCCCTGCGCGGTGAACTGCCAGAAGCCCGCGGTCGTGTTGGCGGGGATGAAGGCGATGTCGCCGGTGAACTCGGTGGTGTCGAGGAAGCCGAAGTTGTAGTTGCCCGCTGGGGTGGGGGGTTGTCAGTGAACGGTTGGACAGTCAGAGTATGCGTGAGACTTACCAGCCGCTCTCTTGAGGTTAGCAGTGAAGAGGGGCGTCGCGAGGTTGGTCATGGCATTCTCGAAAAATGTCTTTTGCTTCGCGGGCTGGACGGTGTTGATACTTCCAAACGCCAGGCCGACGAGCCCGGACTGGTTCTTGTTCCGGGAGAAGGATGCCGAGACCGTGTTGGCCGACTCCACGGCCTGGCTCTCGACCGTCACGCCGCCGATGGTCACCTTGTCCATGTACACGTTGCCGCTCGACGAGCTGCCGTCTCCGTAGGAGATCGACCATTTTGCACCCTGCAAGACCTTGGCGCTCGTGCTCGCGCCGATGTTGTAGATGGTCTGCCCCGCGACCTGGGTGATGGGCGTCTCGCTGCTGAAAACCCAGAGGTCGGATGACCCGGTGTCGAAGTTGAGGTTCAGGGTTTGGGGCGGCGTGCCGATCTGGACGGGGCAGAGGTACTGGCTATCGAACTCAGCTGGAATAGCTGCGACCTCGCCTTGGAGAATGTGAGCGCGGCCGACGAGCAAGAAAAGAATAGGACTCACCGTTCAGCGGAGTAGCCGTTCCATTACCCTTGTTTCCTCCTCCGCCACCGCCATTGCCTCCTCCAGATCCCGGCGCCGTAGCCGTTCCGTTGCCCTTCGAGCCACCAGCACCGTTATTGGCCTCGCCGTTACCCCCGTTCCCGCCTTCCTTTCCTCCTTTACCCTTCCCTTTGCCTTTGCCCTTCCCCTTGCCACCCCTGAGCAAGCCAAGTTCATCAAGAATCTGGTCTATGAGCGAGAGAAGATCGTCCGGGATCTGCTGTCCGTATTTGGAGTAGGCTCTGGCGAGCGCGATAGGGCCGCGGCGAGACCCGTAGTAAAAGTCAGGATTAGGGACCTGTTCGATCCGGAATGCCGCGCCGCCCAGGGTAGCGATCTCGAATGCCTCGATTCTCTTCGAGGGCGCTGCATACACTGTTTGTGCAGCGAGGGAAACGAACGCTGCGGCCACAGCCGAGTTGCCGAACCGCATGGCCAAGAAGTGCTGAATAAGAAGACCCGGCTAAGGAGTGAAGCCGGACAAGCAAGGCTCGCGGAGCGCTACGCTGGTACGAATGGAAACAAAAAGAGGTAGTAAACTAAGCACAAAAAGTGAAGAAACGAAAGACTTGGTATTGCGGAGAGGTATGGGGAAGATATGCGTACAAGCTTTCGCCAAGCTCGCTTCTCCATCGTGTCCACGCATAGATCGTCTTCGGAGTCAACGTTTCGAATGGGCTGACGGCGTAGGCGCAAGCCGGAGATCACCAACCGTGTCCTTATTCGCGACAAATTACCAGGGGTTGGATAAAGCAGCGTCAGGGTGCTCAATCGTTCGACTGGGCCAGTGGGCGGCCGGGTCGTTGGCCCTCAAAGTGGCACATCCATCAGCACACAACCTGCGACAGTCGATCAATCATGTCAGCCCGAAGCGTGAGCCTTCGCAAATACTGTCTTCCGGGTTGGAATGGCAAGCTGCGGTGGCCGTATGCTTGTCCTCTCGAAACACTGTGAGCCGGGCATGCGACCCCTGTCCGCAAAGCTGGCCATGTTGCGATGCCGAACTTCCGGAGTGTCGGAAGACAGAAGCCCTCCCGTCCGCAAGGGTGTGCGTCGTGACCAAGGCAACGATTTCAGTAAAATGAGATTTGTGAGCGCCAGTGGTGTAAATAAGAATCCATCATCTGAAGTCATCTCTTATATGCGACGAAAAGCGGGATGTTCGGTGGCTGTATCTCCGATATTGACAAGCCGTGTTCCAGTTGGTAAAGTTAAATATTACCGGTGCGATGAGTCCATTGAAGCAGTGGCCGGAACACGGCAACTCATGCATAACTGAAACAGCATTCAAGTTCTGAGGTTCTCAATTGACGTGGCTCCTCGGGCGTTGCATGCCAACGGTAGGCACGACTGAAAGCAGCCGGCGCGTATATACTGGTTGATGGGAACACTAGGAAAAAAGATTTAGTGAGACTGGCATGCAGACAACGCGGAAGCCGAAAACGACTTGCCCAGCAAGACAGAACAGACACGAGCTTCCTCGCCAGGAGCAGACAAGAAGATCGGAAACCGTTGGAGTCCACTCCTGATGACAGAAGCAGAGCGTGATCAGATTCAACGGTAGCAGAAACCCCCAAGTTGCCAAGTTTTCCTGCAAGGCACGTCCAAGACATGTCGTCCAATTTGAGGCGTGTGACTTGGCGCGGCAGATCGCTGCTAGGTAATCTGCCCAAAGCCCTCTGCCTTGTTTTCCGGCCTGTGTCTCGTCGGCCAGATCAGGTTTCCCTAGAAATCCATCACCGTCGATATGATCGGTTGGCCAGCCAATGATGGCTGGAATTCCCGATGATCCAGGATTCGACAGCAGAGTTGGTTCGTGGGTAAGGTGAATGGCATCTGGCAGCTTTCAGCTGAGTCAAATTCCTTTGGGTGGAAGGAGACGGGAATGTAGGTATGTCACTGGTGTAAAATAACGATGCTGAGTCATCGGAGCAACCCCACCTTGCCCCGCCTGGAATGTTCCCCAGGCTCAGTCTCAGCGCTCAGCTTACCTACCATTGCACCGCCGAGCACCACCTACCGACGTACCTAATCACCGAAAGGCATCAAGCCTTACGCGGCTGGGTACGTGTCGCGAACCTCCTGCGATGTGAAGAATCATCTGTTCTGGTGGCTTCTATTCACTTACGCGCGATTTTTGCTGCTTCGTTTCTGATACCCCTCTGGCTGTTGTTTCCCACCCTCTGCTTTTATACTGGATTTGCTTCCTTTTCGTCACCCCTGGGCCGACGTCACCGTTCCCTCTAACGGCGCCAGACAACGCTCCCAGATCACCCAGCACTCCAGGAGTCACGATGGCGGAACACGATGCCCTCGTTCTTTCCTACTCGCACTTGGCGGACTTTCCACGAGCCAGCGATGCCCTCCAGACCCTCAAGAAGGTGGCTTCCCTCGTAAAGCCCATCATGCGAGCCAGGGGGTGGAGGGTACAAGAGCTCGCGGAGTTCTATCCAGATCAGGCGAATCTGCTGGGTCAGTAGAACTTCTCCGTCGTCTATAGCACTGCACTGACGGAGGACGCAGGTTTGAATGTCAATAGAGGGCAGAGGATTCTGATTAGACTACGATACCCGGGCGATCGTTCACTGTTTCTACCCACGGAGCAAGTCGTCGATACGATGCTCCATGAACTTTCGCATATTGTTTTCGGGCCCCACGATGGCAAGTTCCACGCCCTCTGGAACCAGCTTCGAGACGAACACGAGGCGCTCATTCGCAAGGGCTACACCGGCGAAGGTTTCCTTTCCGATGGCCATCGCCTGGGCGGTGGGCGGATACCCATGCACGAGGCTCGTCGACTCGCCCGAGCGGCTGCCGAGAAGCGTCGTTCGCTGACCGCTGGTTCAGGGCAGCGTCTGGGTGGCATGGGACCTAGACCCGGGTCAGATATTCGCCGGACGATTGTTGGCGCTATTGACCGCAGGAACAATACTTTGCAGGGCTGTGGTAACACGAACCACAATGACCGTGAGATCCAACAAATCTCCGAGACGGCTACGCGAAACGGCTTCCGTACTCAGGCCGAAGAAGACGCTGCAAATGAAGCAGCCATTGCGCAGGCCCTCTGGGAACTCGTGCAGGAAGAGGAGAAGCAACGATACGGCAATTACTACGTGCCTCCCAGCGCACAGAACCCTACCGGAAACGGCGGCGGCTCTGTCAGGGGGGATCGCGGGTACGGAAGCAACGGTCCACCACCTCCGATCCCCGGACCGGCATCAAGGCCTCCGCCGGTGCCGAGGCCCGAAACCCGTCCACCGGTCGTCGCGGCGCCAACCCCACGACCGGCTCAGCAACGTGGTTGGACATGTAACGTCTGCACTCTCCACAACCTTGCGACACACCTGTGCTGCGACGCTTGCGGGACCGAAAGAGGCCAAGATCCCCAACGCCAAGTATGGACACCAAACGCCGAGAAGCGTGAGCGCCAGCGAGCTGCTGCAGCCGCATCAACGAACAAGAGGGCAAAGACGGAGACGATAGATCTTACGACGAGCCCAACGACACCAAGTAGCAATACCAGCCATAACGCGGTTGGCTCAGCGAGGCCCTCAACTTGGAATTGCTCCTACTGCGGCACTATCATGGACAGGCAATGGTGGACATGCTCGACATGTGGAGTGATGAAAGACAATTCGCGGTGAGCTAGGGGCGGAGTCGCCTGAACGAGCGAGGCCTGGACGAACCACAGCGTCGGCCGATCGAGGAGAAGGGGTCTTCCGGATCCTTCAGGGTCCTGATGACGACATAGCTGATGATACCCTTGCAAGACCAAGACTCGCCCTGGTCCTCATCATGTCATCTGTTGAATTGGGCGAGAAAACGGAGGCTTGCGACGCAACTCCGGACGATATGACATAATGTGCGACTATGGAGGACGCGGGAGCCAACTAGTGCTAGCTCTAGATGTCAAGACAGATGAATGAGAGACCGAGTCATTGTGTGATGAGCACGGGTTGCATGCTCCAGGCACATGTCAAACAAAGCGAAGACAGAAGGAAAAAAGAGAGACTGGCGCGCAGATTCGATGGTTTTGCGGGTTCTGGACCGATTCTGAGCGTCTGGTGCGACATGGAGACCGACGAAGATGCTAGCTGCTTATGGCAGCATGACGTAGCTGTCTGACATCGCTCGGGCTGCAAAGCTCGTTTAGGACGGAGGGGCAATCCGCTCGTGGTGATTGGCCTCGAGTGCCAGCAAGGGTTGGATGATCTGCGTTGTTCCGTGGAGCTCGTGTGGCACTGACGGCGCACCGATTCGGAGCGAACGACCGGGGCCCTTGTCAAAGCTGTGGCCATCCCGGTCTAGGCGTCTTGAGTGCCTGTAGGCTAGGCTGGTTCGGGTGACAGATCTTCGATCGATGGAGTGACCGTGAGGTCTGGACGCAGGGCAAATTATTGTCACCAAACCGCACTGGTCGAGGATAGCCAGAGCCAGCTCTTGCGTTTATCCGAATCCAGCGTGGTCTGCAAGCTGGGGAACATTTGAAGTACATACGTGAGTGGATGCCGGCAGGTGGGAGAGATATTCGACTCACCGAGGGCTGATCATTCTCGCAGGCGGAATGACTGGTCACGCGGGTGCTGGAGAGGTGGCATGGCCCTGAACTGTGCAATTGGGATATTGCAGATACTCCCAGTACGACACAAACACACCCACACAATGCATTGATGTCGGAGACGTGGCCACGGCGGCGTAAGTCAGACACCAAAAAGGGACCACCCGGGCGCAGGGTGGGAGCTCGGTTCCGACGCCCTCATCACCATCATTGTGGCCTCATGGCTCTGCGGCAGATGAGAGTGATGATGCTCCCAATATCAACGGTGGTTGTGGATCGAAAATTGCCAATCTCTGAATGGAGAGAGGAGTTCATGACTAGGGTGGCGGGCTAAGATCAAGCTTGCAGTCTCGCTACAGGCTCTGGGTCTTTCTCCCCAAACACTAGGTACGGATGGACTCGGCGGATGCCCAAGGCACTAGGCGTTTCTCAACCATGATAGAATCCTGTCGACGCTCGGCAACCATCGAATGTCTTGGCAGAATCACTGGTGAGGGCCATGAGAGAGAGAAGCAGAAGCTTAGCCTTTTGGTCTCTGACGGGTCGGCGTCTATCCGAGCACGGGTCGCAGAGAAGGGAGAGGCGTTGGTGGTGGAAGTGACCGCCTTGTTTCCACGGACGACGAGTCTCGGAGTTGAATAAGCTTCTGCGCAAGCACCACGATGCAAACACACGGGCGAGAACCCCGACGACGAGGGGGAAGATGGTAAAAGGTAGCCAGTTGGGGGTCCCGATGGAAGACAAGTCGAAGGTGCCAGGAACGTCAGGCTAAAACAAAGAAAGGATCAGCAAGCCGGTCGGCTCTGTAAATGAAGAAAAAAGAATGTCCCGAATTTTGAACTGATCGGCGCGATGTTGGTGTGTACCTACGTGCGTGCGGTGTGTGTGTGTGTGTGTGTGTGTGTGTGTGTGTGTGTGTGTGTGCCTCTCTGACCGTGTGTCGTGTGTCTGGCATGGGAGACTTGGACGGTGCTGGGGCGTGTTTGGACGAGATGGGCTGGGAGCCCAATTTTTCTCAGGTTTACGATCCGGAGAAGCCCCCGTTTTGCGGTCGCCTTGCTCGTCGGGATCCTCTCGTGCCGTCATCGCTGCGGACGAGGCGGCGATTCGTGACGGTGGGTTGCGCCCTTGGCCGTACACCATGTATCGACGACAGCTCCAGGCGACGGGACCGCGTTGCATCTCAACTCTCGGTTCGTTTGGTCTGGGACAGTTCAGGGTATCTCATAGTGTAGCTGTCAATTATTTCTTCGGTTGTCGGACGAGTTATCTGGTTGTGTCGAAGGCGTGCCGAAGCACCGTCGGAGCTGGCTCCATGTTTCTCTCACAAGTGGCTGCTGCTAAAAAGATTGGCGTCCAGAGGGACCGACGAGATGAGGCGAGGCGAGGCGAGGCGAGGCGGTTTAGTGCATAGTATGGGTAGCACACTAGCGAAGAAGACATCTGAGCGTCGGGTATCTTTTACCATACATGGTAATGGAAGCTTGGGAGCATAGTGGATTATCCGTATGTGAAGTGTTTTTCTTCGATCGGCCGCAGGGAACATGCGGGCGAGGGGTGCTGTGCGTGTGGGAGCTTGGGGCCGCTGCAGGGCGAAAAGGAGGGACCCCGAATCGATAGCGAAACAAGGGCAAGCAGGTTCGGGCGGTGCCTGGCGTCCTGAGGAGCGACGAGTGCAAGGAAATGCCTCGCGGAGAGGCTAAGATTTCGAGGATGTGGGTTGGCACAGCTGGATCGACGGACGCCCGGAAGTGATGGTGGTTGATGGGAGGGGAGGAGAAGGAAGAGGAGGAAAAAAGACGGGAGCCGAAGGTCGCAGACCCGGACAGTGGAGGGCAGTTGCAATGCCATGATAGGTGCCAATGGATCCATAGGTACATACACTGTATGTACATAGCAGTTCATCCAGGTAGTGTACCAGCAGCAGGGCCTCACATGCCCGTTCAGTAGGTATTGCGGCCCACTGCACCACTACACTACGACATCGGCAGAAGTCCCTCGAAGGCGATGCTTGACATCCCCACTCGATACCGACAGTTGGCCAGCCCCCCGGTTTCTCAGGCTGCAGGTGAGGGAAGGCGGTGGCAGCGTGTGGTGTAACACTGCACTACTTGACTACGACTACCTGACATGTCTGGCGGCACCTCTGGCGCTGCAGGCTGGGCTGCAGGTGATGGTCCATGGTACGCTACCTGCTATACCGAAGTGGTGGTGGTGACGATACAGATACGGCGTGTACCTGAGGTTTTGGTGGGTGAACTTGCCAATGCGATTCCACTCTGCACCGGACTTGCCCACTTTCCCATGCTTGACGATCGCGTATTGCTATACAGGGCACAGTCCCTTGGTCCAGATACAAGGATTCCCTGTCCTATGCAATGGGCCATACATAGTACCGGGCGACTGGCAGAAGAAACCGGGCAGGTACGACCGACGCAGTACGGACGGATACGGATACCTGCCTGCTTTATCGTAAGGAGTGGCTTGTATCCATAAGGCGTGGTCTTTTTTGGCGGACATGGCAGGTATTACCTACCTATTATGTGTTATTCTCAAGTTGCCCCAATCGTCTCTCGTCACCCAATTCTCAAGCACTGGCGATAATGATGATGATGGTGGTGGTGGTCGGTCAGTTGCAGCGAAATTCGCCCCCTCGGGTTTGCCTCCACCACCTGGTGAGACGGTCACACTGGCACTGTTTGGCTGTACTGAGGTGCTTTTCCCCCTCCTTTACCTCCGTCATCCATGGGGCCACGAGCGGCGAGTTCCAGTCCGGTCCATGTTCCCACACTGACTCTCCCCCCTGTCCTCCCCCCCAGTCCCCCTGAGTGACCAGGACCCCAAGCTACCTACCAAGCTACAGGCTACAGCGACACAAGCCCCCCCAGACTTGCATGGGTTCGACCAATACTTCTGCATCCCGACGCTTCACCACCGCCAACTAAGAAGCACTTTTAGTCAAACAGAGTTTGGACTATGACGGTCCCATCCTTCATCTTTTTCTGTATGCTTCTGCTTCTGCTTCTGCTTCTGCTTCTCTCCTCTTGCTCTTACTCGTGCCTATGCTCTTGCCGTTGCTCTTGCTTCTGCTCCTCCCGTCGCTGTCAATGCCATTCCTTCCACGAAGCGTCTACGAACTGTGTCCCATCTTGCTTGCTATACCCTGTACTTAGGTATCGTACGGATATCTACCTACCTACTTTTGCGTTACCTTTGTCCGAGCCCTACAGCTGTTCTGGGTGTTGAGCCTATCCGTACCGGTCTCTTCGCCAGCTAATTGGATCTTGTACTCGGGACAAGTCCCATTCCCCCTCTGCTTCTCTTTTTTTCGGATTCTTTTCACCAATCTCTATTACTTCTTCCCCTCTTATTAGTTTGCTGTCGGGTGGTCTACTAGACGACCTGACTATTGCAAACTACTACCTGGGTACCCAACTGCCCTACATTTCCACGCCCTATCTGGAGTTGATGAGCGGCAATTTCGTGTCGACCTCGTCATTGCATCCATCTTCTGTTTCCACCTTTCTTAGCCCCTTCTCGTCTGCTACTGGCTTGCTACTGGCTTGCTACAGCTGCCCGACCCGAGAACGCACCTACACCTACGACGTATCGGCCGACCTCGACCACCGACTTCGACCTAGAGCTTGACCTCCCTCACCTGCACACACCTACGCACCTACATACAAAGTAGTACATCCTCACCACACCACTTCCGGAGACCAGCCCGCCGTCCGCTGATCTCGCTTTGCCATCCTTGAGACACTACCTCTCTGCTTTATCCTTAGTAAGCCTCCGCCGCTCCTCTTGCTGCTGCTGTTGTCGCACAAGCACACCCTTTCCTTCTTCCCCCCCGCCGCCCCGGTGTGTTTTTCCCGCTTCTTTTTCTCTCGACGTCGCCGTTTGCAGTCGAATGTGAGCTGTTCGAGAACATCCCTCAAAGAGCGCCTCGACACCTCCCCTTCGCCTCGTCTCGCCTCTGCCGAATGGTGCGCCGGGAGCTGCTTGCGCTTTCACCAGCCCTGCCAGCCTCAGCCGCCGTTGTCGCTTCGCCAATGCCGTGCTGCTAATACACCACGAAATCGGGAGGCTTTTGGACTAACACGCTACCTGGTGGTAGACAGCGCCTGCGCACAATCCTCGCTACGGTTCCGAACCACGCCTAGACCGCTCTCAATTAGACTACATTCCCACCACAGCACTCCATCCGGGGGAACGGTCTAGAGTCCGGCACTCCAGAAGCGCACGCCCACCAACTACGCAACCAACTCGGTCGCCGTGCCATGCTCTGTCTCGCCTTCTTACATACCACGATACTCTAGCAGCCGACCAACGAGCCCACCTGCCGAGTCGACTCTGCTCACCTACCTACCACTTTGCCTCTTCCGCCGCTGCGTTTCTCGTTTCCCACGCCGGGTTTCTTGTCCTGCAAACCTCCCCCCGCTGCTCCCCGGCTCTGAGCTTCGCCTGCGAACAGCAGTTTCCCATGCGCGAGCGAACATCGATACCGAAATGCCACCACCCGAACCTATTCTCACCGACGCCCATGTTCGAGGCAACGGCCCCTTGATCCCTCCCCCCAAGCTGTCGCCGGCACGGGATGGGCCCACTCCGCGAGACTCCCGACCTTCGACTGGCGACAGCGGTTTCAATTTTGACATGAAGCCACAGTCAGACGTCGGCTCCTTGCGCAGCGATGGCGTCCCCAGCTCCTTCAGCAGCAGCGGCGGCCGCTTCTTCCGCGATAATATGAGCCTGGCCGCCGGCGACAGCAAGCGGTCGCACTCGACAAGTCCCTTTCGCATTTCGATGCCTTACATCACACCGGGCCAGCTCGCCTTTTCCGCCATGCAGTATCTGCCGGTCCCGTTATTGGTCTTAAACAACTTGAAGACGGTCGTCCTAGCAAACGAGGCCATGGGCAGGATGCTCGGTATGACCGCTGATACGTCCGATGATGTCGCCAACTCATACGTTGCGGAGAGATTGAGAGGGCAGTCTCTTTCGCAAGTCGGAATCGACATGATCCAAGAAGGACGTCCGGTTTGGGTTGGTTGGGAGGCTTTCCTGGATTCCCTGGTGCTCGAGATGGGCGCGAGACAGACATCCAAGGATGCCGCCGACATCTTCGGTCAAGGTGGGGAAGCGACGCCGACCGCGGGGTCTTTAGCCCCGCCATTACCGGATCACCCTCCGTCCACGCCGACCGTCAAAGATGCGGTTGTCGATGTCATCATCACCAGGAAAGAGCTTGGAAAACCTGGATTTGATCCCAGGAGTAAATCGGGCGCTTCAGAGCATCAAGTCTATGCCAAGATGATTGTGACCATTTGGGAGATTGAAGACCACCAGGTCTACTTCACGCTTACGTTCACGAGCACACAGTCTCCGCCATCCGGTTTGATTCCCAACCGCAAGGCCGTGGCGCGACCAAATATTCTGGAGCAAGCAGATCGCAAGACAATATCGAACTCAAACCCGCCTTCGGTCAGCTCCAGCCACGACTCGAGTTCACCGTCTTTTCGCGTTAGTCCCAGCGCAGTGTCACTTTCTTCCAGCCCGTTTCCGCCGATGGGGCCGCCGTCAACTGCAGCTCATGCGAGCACGCCCTCGATATTGCAGAAGATGATATTGATGAAGGATGCACTCCTTGACAACACCACAATGCCGATTCTCGCCATGTGGAAAGACGGCAGCGTCACGTTCCCAAATAAGGCGGCTCGCAGTCTCCTTCGTCAAGAGGGTGACTTGGAAAAGTCTACCGACGGTTTCGATCTCCTTCCAAGCTGGACAGTATACGATGCCGAATTCACCCGCGAACTCGACGTCAGCGAATACCCCATTTCGATCTTATTGCGGACCGAGAAACCATTCAGTAACATGCGTGTCGGAATGATCGATCACGAGAGAAAGAGGCGAGTCTTTGATGTACTAGGGGAAGCGATCAGAGACGACGGCACTGGCGAGTTTCTCGCCGGTGTGGTCACTTTCAGGGACGTCACCAAGATGACGGAAGAGATTATCGAGATAAAGGAGCGGGACGAGGAACGGTTCAAGCTAATTTGCGACACAATGCCACAATTGGTGTGGACGACACGACCGGATGGCTACCATGATTTCTTCAATACTCGTTGGTACACGTATACCGGCCTAACGCCAGAGGAGTCCCTGGGGCTCGGATGGAAACATCCATTCCACCCGGACGATATGCCCGAGACCGCCAAGAGATGGAAACACTCCCTCAAGACAGGCGATCCATACGTTACGGAGTATCGATGTCGTAGCAAGACAGGCGAGTGGAGATGGATGCTGGGACGTGCCCTTCCTTTGAGGAACAAGGAGACGGGCGAAATCGAAAAATGGTTCGGCACTTGCACAGACGTCAACGAGGGTATTGAGGCCAAGCTCGCTGCCAGGAGGACTCGGCAACAACTCTTGAGCGTCCTTGCACACTCCCAGGTTACCATCTTTACGGTCGATACAAAACTCAAGCTTACGATGCTGGAAGGCGCATTGATCTGGGACATCAACGGGGAGGAGAGCGCAACCAACAATTCAAGTTGGTTCGTCGGCCAGAACATGTACGACGTCTTCAACCGCCTAAACCCTCAGCTCAAAACCGGTGAGCGTCCGAAGTTTCTGAGACCCATCGAAGACATCTTGGCGGGCGGGAAGACAGAAGAGGTGGCGGAACACGGGATGGACGGCCGGTGGTATCGAACTCGATTCCTCCCAATAATTGGTAAGAGGTCCAAAGATGGCATCGTGTCCAACGAGACTTGCATAGAGGGTGTAATCGGCGTCATCATGGATGTCAGTGAGTTGAAGGAAAAGGCAGAGGATTTGGAAGAAGAATCCCGAGAGAAGAGGCAGGCGATGGCCAACGAGGCGGCTGCCAAAGAAGCAAACAGGCTGAAGAGCCAATTTCTTGCCAACGTAAGTCCAGCTACGAACGTTTGACTCTGTCCGTACTAATCGATATTTCCAGATGTCCCACGAAATTCGCACGCCCATCACTGGGGTCATTGGAATGGCCGAATTGTTGCGAGATATGTCACTCGACTCTGAGCAGATGGAGTACGTCGAGAACATTCAGCGATCGGCCAATGCTCTCCTGACAGTTATCAACGACATTCTCGACTTTTCCAAGGTCGAGTCGGGCCGTCTCGACATCGAGGAAGTTCAGTTTTCACTCTCGGTCATCGTGACAGACGTTAAGAAAATGCTCGGATTCGCCGCCGAACGGAAGAACCTGGACTTTAAGTCGGATATTTCCAAAGACATTGAAAATGATCTGGTCGTTATTGGCGACCCCGGCCGCGTTCGTCAGATCATTACGAATCTGTTGACAAACAGCATCAAATTCACCAATCAAGGCTACGTCAAATTCACCGTTCACAAAGAGAAGGAGACTTCAGACAGCATAGTCGTCAAGTTCATCGTCGAGGATAGCGGTATTGGGATTGAGGAGGAGGTTCGCAAAAAGCTTTTCCAGCCGTTCAGCCAAGGCGACGCTTCCACAGCCAGGAAGTTTGGGGGAACAGGTCTAGGTCTCACCATCTGCAAGAACCTGCTCGATCTTATGCACGGAGACATGACACTCGAGTCATCGATCGGCAATGGAACTGTTGCAACATTCTGGGTCCCCTTCAGCAAACCACAGACTCGGCAGTCTGGAGCTCCTATCGTGGAGATCGACTCGCTTCCTGACAGGTTGCAGTCTGAGATGAGCGTCTCCTGCAACAGTTCAGAGTTTGAGCAACTGATCAACACACCGCCCGCTTCTGGCGAATCATCACAATTCTTGAGCGACAAGCACAAGTCACCAGCCAGACGACTGTCTGTCCGGACACCACCTGCCTCGGAGGAGGAGTTGTTGCCACAGTCAGAACGCGCCAAGATCCGCGTATTGGTAGTGGAAGACAAGTAAGTAGACGTACCAGAGCTTCGCTCCGACATTGCTGACTCCTGCGTAGTGCCATTAACCAGCAAATCGCTACGAAAACGATTATGAAGCTCGGTTTCACGGTTACAGCAGCTTGGAACGGCAAAGAGGCCCTCGAATATATGGCTGACGCACAGCGAGGCAAACACGCCAAACCGGACATCATCCTAATGGATGTGCAGATGCCAGTTATCGACGGCTACAAGTGCACCCATCTCCTACGCCACCATGTTCCTTACAAGGCTTACGTGCGAGACATCCCAATCGTGGCCATGACCGCGTCAGCAATTCAAGGAGACAAGGAAAAATGCACGCGAGCGGGCATGGACGATTATCTTGCGAAACCGGTGAAGAGTAAAACTCTCGAGAGAATGCTAGTCAGGTGGAGCTTGGCAAAAAGACGATACGGGTCGACAGTTGGGCAGAAGGGTTCGGACGGTTCTCTTTCTGACTGCTCAGACACTGCTGAACATTGCAGCAACGTAGATATCCCCGGTGTCGGACACGAGCACACGGAACCAACAGATGTTCTAGGCGTTGGAAAACAGGACGGCGAGAAAAGCGAAGATCTGGACAAGGACGACAAGGGTGATCCCGTCACCCCACGGCCGCTCACGAGGAACAATTCGTATGAGCCATCCCCATTCGACTCCACAAACGTGGGCGAGTCCATCAAGCCGATCCGTCGTTCCGAGACAGATGAGCTTGCTCTACAGGCACAAGCTGGCAAGCTCATGGATGCAGCAGGCGGCAAAAAGCTCGATCGACGGGGGGCGTCTTTCCAGACTGTCATCGCAGGTGACTCTTTGACAGAAGAAAACGTTGAGAGGCTGGAAAAGGAGGAGCACACATGGAGATCGTAGGAGTTTTCACAGCATCCTTTCCTTCCAATGCCTGGAAAGAATCAGAATTACAGCGAGGCGTAAGGTGTGGGCCTCTGTTTCTATTTTTTATTTCACAACTACCCCTTCAGGTCACAGGCTGTACATATTACAAACCCAGAAGGAGACAGCAAGAGGATTGGGAACGCGACAGGTCATGTTGCATCTTGGCATTTCGATCGGCGCCACGAGGATGACTTTTTGATACACGGGGTGGTTAAAAAAAATACCGGTGAAACACGGTTTCATTTTCTTTTAATCTTCATTTCGCGCGGAGACGGGGCAACATAGGGTCACACATATCCGGGACATAGCATAGACGGCGGGCGGGTTTCTCGAACGATAGGGCGTTCCGATCTTTTCGAAGAGATACTGGGCAGTGATGTTCTTCTGCCACCTGCCTACGAGCTCAGGCACTCAATTGATGATAATTTATTCTTCATATTCTTTCTCCAGCAGTATTGAATCCAGCATGTGTTAGACTAGTATTCCAATGTGACACAAGTCCATGACTAATGGGAAAGAGGAAGATTACGGTGCTTTCCAGACATGGGGGCTTTCGCAGATGAGTGTCAGATTCATTGTTAGATCTACGACATGGTACCCAGTAAGGATTCCCCGTCATGGGCCGTCATGGGGGTTTTTTCGAAGTTTAAATTGAGTTCGGGAGAGCTTCCGACCCCTCCCTGTCTGAGCCGGGGCGGGGGCGGGAGTGAATCTGCAAGTCATGCGCGGGCCGGGCGGTGCGGGGCAGTGATAACACCCGGACCGGACCGCGGACCTGGTCCTGTCCGAATGAACCGTGTGCAAAAGTCTAGGGGGTACTTTGTTTTTGGGGACGCTAGGTTGTGAGATGGTCGGGAGGGGTAAATCGGTAGCCGTCATAGGCTGTGAGGGCTTGTCTGCTCACGAAAGCTTCGGAAACCACCACGCCAATGCACGGACAGAGCCGGAGGGCACCACCGGCGCCGACTGGCCGCGAAGAGGACTTATACACTAACGACAGAATCCGGTCTATGAAAACATTTCCCGAGGCCCGCGCTGATCTTGTTCATACTCCGTCCGTGAGATGTTTCTTCGGAAACTACGGCTGTTCCTCGCCCGATCACTGGTAGGAGCAGTGGAGCTGGTTCCTTCGACCCTCCACGCTCCTAGCACCAAGAGAGCGCTGTTGGCTGGTTGATCCGTCTGGGAAGAATCTTTGCTAGATATCACGCATGGCTGGAAGTTCGACCACAGTTGTAAGTCTGTTCTCTGTAGTCAGGTACTTTGCTGGTTGTGGTGTAGATGAATCACGTCGACCGCGGCGACAGGATATCGCGTCAGATAAGGGGCAACGTGGCGCTCAGGGGCCGGTGAGTAAAGATGTCGATCGGCTGGCGGTTGTTCTTTACATATCTGAGTCTCCGATGACCGCGTGACAAGCCGCTGTAGTCCACATTTTATGGCTCTTGGTTGCTGCCCGACTAGCCCAATACTCACAAAGCGCCAGAAGATGTTGCCAGCCTTGAGGCTCGCCTTCCTAGCTCGCTTGTAGGTCTAGAATAGCATACTCAGTGACGGCGAAGTAGAAGACGCAAAGGCTCGTGATATTGTACCGATGAAATTAGACGAGATGAAACAGGTAGGCTGCGTATGTAATGACGATGGTGCGGTCTATCCCTGCTGGCCCTGACCTCCGGAGACCGTCCGCTCCCAAACAATCTATCTTGCAAGCGATTCTCGCGCAAAATGTCCCAAGCAATCAAGAAAACGCACGTATAGGTGATGGTGGACTGCCCTGGAACCCCCCTCAGCCGAGGCTCCCTCCCCTTTGCCTCACGAACTGTTCAAGAAGCTGAGGTAGCAGTTCCAGCCGATACTAATGACGTTGACGAAAAGCACGCGGTGATGCAGCGGCACGAGCTTGAAGTTGACCATCTGCACGAAG
Source organism: Colletotrichum brevisporum (assembly GCA_030770045.1). NCBI lineage: Eukaryota > Fungi > Ascomycota > Sordariomycetes > Glomerellales > Glomerellaceae > Colletotrichum > Colletotrichum brevisporum. The sequence goes on from JAUGSI010000002.1 coordinate 2,933,417, forward strand.
GGCCAGATCATGTAGTTGGACGTGAGCGCGGTCGTGTAGTTCTTCTCGAGCTTCTCCCCCGGGGACCCGCCCTCGAGCACGGCCATGGAGGACAGGAAGACGCCGATCATGATGGGGGCGAAGACGCCCTGGTCGGCGCCGACGCGGGCGAGCATCTCGACGTTCTTGTTGCGGAGGACGATGTTGTTCTGGAGGAACTTGAACCACGTGGTGGCGGCGGGACCGAAGACGGCTGGGAGGAAGGTTTTTAGCAACTTAGTACGCGGCGGCGCGCCACGAACCTTGGGACGCTTGGGGGGCTGGACCATGACGTTGAGGAGGGGGGACTAACTTCCGCCGTAAAAGGCCATGCGGGCGGTGCGGGACCACTCGTGCTTCTCGAGGCCGCGCTTCTCGACGAGCTGCTGGGCCGTGAGGTCGCCCGTCGCGAAGAGGATGGCGGTGGTGATGCTCTGAGTGAGCAGCGGGCGAGCCGCCAGTCTTGCTTGATACCTGCGAGGGAAGGTTAGCGACTGTTGTTTCCGAGGTGATACCGAGCAATGGGACGAAATGCACTCACCAGCCGAGCATTGTGTGAGCTTTTGAAAGATACGGACGATGGCAAAGAGTGCAAAGTAGGTGGCCCAGGTATTGCGATCCAACCCGATTCCTGGAAATATGAAAAACGCGATACGGAAAATTCGACCTTGGAGGTGCTGAGAGAGTGTGGCCAGGGCCGCGAAACGGGATTGGTGACGCTTATGAGAGAGCGGGAAATGGGAATCGCGAGTTGGTTGGATGGGAAAGTGAGAGATCGGGCGATTCGAGACTTGGAGGATGCCCAGCAAGGAAGGTGGTTGGCGATCGTCAGATTTGCTGCACGTGACGACTGGTGCTCTCAGGTACCTGAAGGTGAGCTGGCAGATAATGCACTTGCAAGATGTTGCAAAAATCTAGAACCCTACCAAGGAAAAAGAAAAGGCTTGATACGGCACGAGACTCAACTTGCTTGAGAACATACGGAGAAACAGCACCAGACTATGGGACTTGGGGGCTCGGAATAAGGAATTTGACCTCGTCATGAATAATGAACGCTCGGGATTGCCAAAGATAGCAGTCCGCTGTAGGGCCTAATTCGATATCCGGGGATGTTCCATCCGGCGACTGTTCCCCGAGACCCCACGATCCATGTCCACGATGTCCAGAACTCCAGGTCCGCCATCCGGGGTGCAGGAATGGAAGTCGCCCTTGTCCTCGTGAGAGCGCCCGAGTTTGGCTTCATTTCACCACTGGCATTTGCGCATGGCGTTCACTTTGAAAGCTGAATAATGGCTGCAGGCACACACCATCGGCGCGGAGAGCAGCATCAATGGCAGACATCTCGTGAGGCTCGCAGCAAGTTTTTTGACACATTACCACTACCTTGCTATCGTAGCGATACGTCCAGACCCAGGCCGTCGACAGGATTCGAAATACAATTTTGAGCCTCTCGTATTGACAACCTTGCCCAGTACCCGCAGCATTTATCGTTTCTCTCGATGGCAGCTTCAGAGAACATGTTCGTCTTGTTGAGCCTGGGAGTCTTCCGGTAATCTGTCTTGAGCGACAGCCAGCATGGGCCAGCAAGCTGGAAGCCTCAAGGCGTTTGCAGCGACATCAAAACATTTCACGAGGTGTCTAGGTCTTCTCTGTACCGCTGCGCAAGGCAAGCGGACACAATGAAAACTGAGAGTTGGACTCTTTCAAAATCAAAAATTGCGCCTCCGACGGCCCCGAAGGGCAATCGAGAGAGGTCGACACCACGATGTGCAATGCAGGTCGCCCTCCCTGCAGCGCGGATTTCTTGATCGCCGCGCTGCCAGACAAGGTAAGTATGAAGAAGAGAAGGAGGAAAAGGTGCAAAGTGCGAGGAGAGGCGAGGTTTATATAGGTTCCTGGTGGGGGCCCCCAATCAGTAAATCGGTACGTACCACGGCGCCCACCTGTGAATTTCCAAGTGATACCTCAGGTACGCAGATACGTAGCTGCCTTACCTACCTACCTAGGTAGAGGTCCAGATGTTTCTCTGCGATGGCAGGGACGGAGGCAAGACGGAAGGAGCGATGAGGTGTCTTCTTCCAACGCTGGCGACGCTGGCGATCGAGGCAAGAACATTGCATTTGCAGTAAGCGGGGGAAAGACGGTGCATACCTAGGTAGGTAGGTATGCACCTGAGCATTGGTGTGCTGCCGCTGTACCTTGGTAGCTGCCCCCAGAAGTCAGACCTGGCTGGTGTCCTTTAGGCTGCTCCTAGCCATCTGGCCTGGGTATCTCAGCTCTCCGCGCCTGGCGATCTTGCTTGCACAATTTCTTCGTTTGCACGAAAGCTGCATTGCTCAGCTTACGGACACCTCAGAAAGATGTCGGAAGTTGCGGGCCCGAACTACGGTCCATGCCGCGTCTGATCTCGGCATGGCCAATGGCCTCCGGCTGCGGGGAAGGGAGGAGAAGGTCCGGACAACGGGATGAAGGGAATAGCGCAACTTCACTGCATCAACGATCGCTGATCAACAGCCGAGGGTAGTCAGAGACCTGAATTGCTACAGACTGCTTACCTCCTTGGTTCTTATCTTCATCGCGTCGGTCCATCCGAATACGTCCGCCGATATTTGGGTGGGCTATCGTCTTCTCCTCACTGACCCCACCGAAGCCTGGATCCTTCGGCGCGACAGTGTTGAAGACGCTGCAACGTTGCAAGCAGGACTTGGCACATGTTCATATGTTCTTTCTTTTGATCGTCAGGGACTGCGCTGAATACATCACTGAAGACACTGCAACCCGAGGTGTCTAGACGTTGAAACCCTCAAACCGTTGATTCGATCTTCACTTCAGCAGAATGGCAACCTCAAGTCTCCTCGAGCATCTCAACCGCGACGGTTTCGTTGTCATATCGTCCATCTTGAGCGAAGAGCAGCTCTCCAAACTCCGAGAAGCCACTCAAGCGGCCACGGCGTTGGCCCGGGCCGGGAAGTGGCCCAACGTACGGACGCTGCCGAAGCAGTTTCCTCCGTGGCCGCTCGCCGGCCCCGAACCACCAGTCGAGGGGATCTGGGGCGTGCAGGGAATGATGCACCCTGCCATGCCCAATAACGACGTTTTCATCCGAACCTATTTTTCGGATGCCGTCATCGAGCCGACAAAGCAACTTCTGCAGTGCACTGACGATGACCTCGTCATGGAGCTGTTCAACCTACTCATCAGGCCAGATCATGATTTCGAGCTCACGTGGCATCGGGACGATATACCAGCCACGGCTACCGCAGAAGAAGAACTTGATCGCCTCAACAAACCGGCATACTCGGCGCAGTGGAACTTAGCCTTGTACGACGACTCGAGCCTCATCGTCGTTCCGGGATCACACACCAGGGCCAGGACCGAAGTGGAGCGGAACGCGGATCCGTACGAGAAGGAGATTCCCAACCAGCTGTTCGTGGAGCTGAAGGCTGGCGACATCGTCTTCTACAATAACAACATCCTACACAGGGGCGCCTACGTCGCCAGCAGAGAACGTATGACACTGCATGGGAGCGCTGGCCACGTAAGCGGAAGTACCTTGAGAGCGCGGAACGTCCTGCAACACGGGCTGAACGGTTGGGCTGACAGGATCAACTTGGGAGTGCTGGATGGGAAGGAGAGGGCGCGAGCCGAGAACATGCGGAGAATGCTTGTCAAGATGGGACAAGAGGCGGGGGAAGTGGGATACTCGCTCGAGGGGTAGGCAGAGATAAGAGAAAAGGGATCATTGAATGGATCTTCTTACAAAGACCAACAAAGGTTTATGCCATCTGGGCCTCTTGTCTTACTGCGGGGAGTGCGACATTTCCAAGGACAAGAGCCTTGAGCGTTCCAGGGGGTTGGCGGTGTGTCATAACCGAGCGGGTGAATTGCGCGAGTCTTGGTCATGCGCTGAGGGCGCTTATCATCCCGTGACTGTTCGTGGGAGTCCATCTGAAAGTGTGCTAAAACGGTGTTGTGTCCCGGCTATCTGTGACCATTCTAGAAACAGACCTTCTCGTTACCTTCTGGAAATTGGCAACAGCAGACAATTAACCTACGCAAAGACGATTTCATCTCAGCAATTACCACCTGAAATCTACTGAGCGCTTCGGCGGCCGACAGAGAGAGAGACACGAGTGGCCTGTGCGCAACGGATGCCTTACTAACCAGGTGTCGGTGGAACTCTGAGCTTTTCCCGTTCTACGGCCAAATCCGGGTTTGCCAACCATCAACCGACATTGTCGGCAACGACTGAATCACCGCAGCCGCCTCCAAAACCCCCGTCACCTCCCTCGATCGCTCGAAATTCGCACCCTGGCGACAATGTTGCCCTCATCGGTGCGGCGCGTGGTCGCCTCGGCCCCCCAGTCGCCCATCGTCGCCTCCCTCAGCACCTCCGCTCCGAGAGCGGCTGCGACCACCATCACCCTCCAGCAGGTGCAGAGACCCGGCGGCCACCAGAGACGATGGTCTTCCTCGAGCCCCTCGAGTCCCAATAACAATGGATCTAAGGTCATCCCCGGCCAGAGTGTTCATGCCTCGACTTCGTCGAATTCGAGCAACACCAAGACCAATGGCGAGAAGCGGAAACGGAAGAGCAAGGATAGCGCCGAGAGAGATGCGGCGCAGAAGTTGCCCAGCGTGCCCAGCACACAACACCTGTCACAAGAAGGTAAGAAATAACACATACGTATCGTCCAAGTTCCTTTGGCTGACTATGCTCGCGCAGCCTTGGGTCTGTCGACGTTTTTCTCCCTGCATCGGCCGATATCCGTCACCCACAGCATGCCCAAGACTGTGACCGAGGAGGCTTTCGCCACCATCTTCAAGCCCAGGACCAGGGCCAACCGGGTCTCTGATGTCATCTCTACCCTTTCACGGACGACCGACGACCTCGAGGGTGCCATGGCCAAGATGACCGTCAACCAGGAGGTCGATGCGTCAGGCGAGCCTGTCCAGAAGATCGATCTCAAGCACCCCGACGGTAGCGAGTCGAGCATCTACGTTCAGCTGAACGCTATGGCCGGACAGTTTGTTCCCTTCCGCCCGCCGCCTCCTCCCGAGCAGATGGGCGCTGCCGATGCTCATGCCGAGTCCGCCATCGAGGAGTTTGTCGAGGAGACCCCTCACCACCGCGTCTACAAGGCCATGTTCACGATTGAGGAGACGACAGACGCCGACGGCCAGGTCCAGGTTCTTGCCCACAGCCCCAAGATCATGGAAGACGAGCCCCCGCGCTCGTTTCTCGAGCGCATGGCTCGACGCCAGATGCGATTCGATGAGGCGCAAGGCCATGACACCATGCTCGCCATCAGTGTCAAACGCCAGCGCAAACTCAAGATGAAGAAGAAGAAGTACAAGAAGTTGATGAAGCGCACGCGCAACCTGCGCCGCAAGCTGGACAAGCTATAAACTAGAGGTTGCTGTGCATACAACCCTGCCGTTTCCTATCGCGCTTTCTACTCGAGCGTTCGGGGAAACATGTCTCTCATAATAGGTGTTCGGCAAGGGCATAACTGATGGTTTCTTCTCTTTTTCTTTGATCGGGTCTCAGGCAAATAGAGAGAGAGACAGCTTCTGCATCAAATAGCAATTCTCAACTGTTGCGTTTAGAGCCATCACTACATGACAATGCCGCGTTCACCTGAGAGGCCCAGGACCCGAGCGATAGGCGAGAGATAATCTATCCTGTACAACACAAGAGTGTATTACTAGTTATATGAGGAAGGGAAGAATTCATGGCTTTGCGATATGTTTGATCAACGCCTCGTCAAAGTGACGAATTGTACGTTCAAATGGATCGCGTCCATGGTAATCATTGTGGGTGTAAGTAGAGCGCGACGTGGGGTGATTATAGCGGAAAAGTTCCTGCACCCCACTGTGCGACCCGCCCGTGGACTGACCGCCCGGCAGAAAATGTCCTCTCCGCCAAAATTTTGGATTTGAAGGTCTGCGAAGTCTGCGAGCTTCGCGCCGAGTACAGCACGCCCGCATCTGTCACATAATCTGCAGAACCCCGCCGTCTGCAAATCCCCAACATGTCGCGCAAGGCAGTGTATGTGCCCATGCATTAGTCAATACGAAAGAATCGGAATACTGACAAAATACTTGCAGAGACCAGCGGATTCCCGACCTTTTGCGCAATGGCGTGCAGGAGAAGAAGCGAAGCTTCTTCGTGGTCGTGGGTGACCGATCCAAGGATGTCATCGTCAACCTCCACTACCTGATGATGCGGGAGAATCTGGAGCAGAACAAGTCTGTTCTCTGGGCCTATAAGAATAAGCTTCTTGGCTTCACCAGGTATGTCTTTCGGCAGCCCGCGACCCCATGAGCTCTCCTGATGCTAATTGCTCTGCTACCAGTCACCGCAAGAAGCGCGAGAACAAGATCAAGAAGGATATCAAGCGAGGCATCCGCGAAGCCAACAACGAAGATCCCTTCGAGCTCTTCGTGTCCCTCAACAACATCCGATACGTCTACTACAAGGAGTCAGAGAAGGTCCTGGGTAACACCTTCGGCATGTGCATTCTGCAAGATTTCGAAGCCGTGACGCCGAACATCCTCGCTAGGACAATCGAGACGGTTGAGGGAGGTGGTCTGGTGGTTCTTCTGCTGAAGGGCATGACCAGCTTGAAGCAGATGTACACAATGTCTATGGACGCCCACGCGAGATACAGGACGGAGGCCCACGACGATGTTGTTGCCCGCTTCAACGAGCGTTTTATCCTGTCTCTGGGAAGCTGCGATTCGTGCTTGGTCATTGACGACGAGATGAACGTTTTGCCTATCTCGGGTGGCAAGAATGTTACGAGGCTACCCCCGCCAGACCTGGATGACACCAAGACGGAGGCGCAGAAGGAGCTGGAGGGCTTGAAGGAGTCGCTCCAAGATACCCAACCAGTCGGCTCCCTGGTCACTCTTGCGAAGACGGTGGACCAAGCCAAGGCGTTGCTGACCTTTGTGGACGCTATTGCGGAAAAGACGTTGAGGAGCACCGTTACCTTGACGGCCGCCAGAGGTCGTGGAAAGTCCGCGGCTATGGGTGTGGCTGTCGCTGCTGCTGTTGCGCACGGCTACAGCAATATCTTCATCACCTCTCCTTCGCCCGAGAACTTGAAGACGTTGTTCGAGTTCGTTTTCAAGGGCTTTGATGCGCTTGGCTACGCGGATCACGCCGACTATTCCATCATCCAGTCCACCAACCCTGACTTCAACAAGGCCATTGTCAGAGTCAATATCCACCGGGCGCATCGCCAAACCATTCAGTACATCAGACCGCAGGATGCCCACGTGCTTGGCCAGGCTGAGCTCGTCGTCATCGATGAGGCTGCCGCCATCCCTCTCCCCCTGGTGCGCAAGCTGATGGGTCCTTACCTCGTCTTCATGGCCTCTACCATCAACGGTTACGAGGGTACTGGTCGTTCTCTTTCGCTGAAGCTGATCAAGCAGCTGCGCGAGCAGTCGAGACCGGGGGCCAAGGCAATCGGCGACACAGAGGTTGCCGACCGCTCAACCGGCAAGGCGGCGAAGGATCAAGGTTCGAGCCACCAGGCGAGCCGCTCCCTCCGTGAGATTACCCTGTCCGAACCCATCAGATACGCCCAGGGCGACTCCGTCGAGAAGTGGCTCAACAAGCTGCTGTGTCTGGACGCTACACTGCCCAAGGCGAAGGCCAGCAGCCAGGGATGCCCTGACCCATCGCAGTGCGAGCTCGTGAAGGTCAACCGTGATACTTTGTTCTCTTTCCACGCTGTCCCCGAAAAGTTCTTGCAGCAGATGGTTGCGCTGTACGTTGCCAGTCACTACAAGAACTCTCCCGACGATCTTCAACTGATGAGCGACGCCCCTGCCCACGAGCTTTACGTCCTCGTTGCCCCTACAACTGATGGAAAACTCCCTGAGCCGCTGTGCGTTGTTCAGGTCTCATTAGAAGGTAAAATCAGCCGCCAGAGCGTCATCAACAGCTTGAGCAGAGGACAGCGGCCCTCCGGTGATTTGATCCCGTGGCTGGTGAGCCAGCAGTTCCAGGATGAGGAGTTCGCCTCGCTGTCCGGTGCCCGCGTTGTCAGGATAGCAACGAACCCCGAGTACGTGTCGATGGGATACGGCACCAAGGCTCTGCAGCTTCTTACCGACTTCTACGAGCAAAAATTCACCAACCTCTCCGAGGATGCCGTCATGACTCTTGCGGAAGAGACGATTACGAGAGTGACGGAGGCAGAGTTGGCCAACACTTCCCTGCTTGCGGACGACATTCAGGTCAGGGACCAAAAGAAGCTGCCGCCTCTGTTTGCCAGGCTCTCCGACGTCAAGCCTGCCGTCCTCGATTACCTTGGTGTCAGCTACGGTCTGACGCAGCAGCTTCACAAGTTCTGGAAGCGCGCTTCGTTTGCTCCGGTCTACCTCAGACAGACAGCCAACGACCTGACCGGCGAGCACACCTGCGTCATGATCCGCCCCCTGGAGAACACTGCAGACCAGTCATGGCTGGGCGCTTTCGCCAGAGACTTCCAGCGTCGCTTCCAGTCGCTCCTGTCGTACCAGTTCCGGGAGTTCCCTTCAATCGTGGCGCTCAGCATCGACGAGTCTGCGAACGCCGGTGCCAAGCTTGACGGTATCGAGCCTACTGCTCTCACAAAGGTTGAGCTCGACAGATCCCTGACGCCGTTCGACCTGAAGCGTCTCGAGTCTTACGCCAACAACATGCTGGACTACCACGTCATTCTCGATCTCGTTCCTACGCTCGCCAGCTTGTACTTCACCGGCAAGCTGAAGTCGAGCATCAAGCTGACGGGAGTGCAGCAGGCCATTCTGTTGGCCGTTGGTCTCCAAAGGAAGGACATGGATGCAGTCTCTCAGGAGCTGTCCCTCCCTTCCTCGCAGCTCCTGGCCATGTTCATCAAGATCCTCCGCAAGGTCACGTCTCACTTCGGTTCTCTCGTGTCCGCTGCCGTTGAGGCTGAGCTGCCCAGGGCGGATGCCATCGGTGTCAGTCGCGAGAACGCCTCTGGTGCCCACGACGATGAGGTCGTAGATCAAAAGTTCGTGCCTCTCGAGACTTCTCTCGAGGACGAGCTCGAAGAGGGAGGCGATGAGGCTCTGCGTAAGCTGCGCCAGAAGCAGCGTGAGCTCATCGACTCCCTTCCTCTTGACCAGTAAGCTTCTGTCCCCCTTTGAGCACCAAGAGACTGCAACTAACAATGGCTTTAGATACGAGGTTGAGGGTGATGCCCCCGCCTGGGCAGAGGCCGAGCAGGCCGTGAAGGAGGGCAAGTCGGGAGTCGTCAGCGTCAAGTCGAGCAAGTCGAAGCGCAAGGCAGGTCCTTCGGCAGCGGATGTCTACGAGGAGGCATTCGGAGACAAGTCCCACAAGAAGGCCAAGAAGTCCAAGAAGGACAGGAGCTGAACGGGTACGTAAGGGTGGGTAAATCAAACCAAAAAAAATTGTAAAAGCATTTTGTTATTCCAATGGGTTAAACGGTATTGTCCTACAAAGGGGGGCTCTATGGAGTTGGCTCGGCATATTTTGTTTACTTGAGAGGTTCCTAGTTTTCTTAGTTGAAAAGTAAATGGCATGGCCACTTATAATTGTAAGAGCTCGCAGACCCGATGAAAGTGCGCACCTTGATGGGATCCTAAAACGTTCCCAAAAAGGAAGGGGCAACAGTGCGGAAGGCACCTTCCTGTCTTTTGCCCTCTGAAAATAACCAGCCTCAACGCCCACTCTTCAACTCTAAAAGACGATAAATCATTTCGGCATCTCTGATAACCTGGGAGTTTCAAAGGTTTATATTTTCTTCGCCTATCCAAAGAAGCGGCGGTCACGAACACAAAGCATTTATCGCGACGCATTTCGTCGTCACTCCAGGGCCAAGCAAACCCTGTCTCTGGATATCTCGTCATAGCGATGACGCCAACTGCAACCCGACACACATCATCAAACTCAGCGACCCAGAATGTGTCACGAATGGACCGCCCTTTGCGAATACTGTGGCTTCCAACGAACCATATACTACCATCGTTGCGAGGCCTGGTTCTGGCGCTTCCAGCAGATCGAATGGGGCTTCGAGACACCACTCGATTCCATTCCTAACCCCGCTGACTGCCCTTTCCTCGACGGCGAGGTCAAGTGCGAGATCCTGCCCGGTCGATGCGCCAACAAGAACTGCGTAGGACACATGATCAAGGTCGAACAGGACAAAAAGAAGAAGGCCAAGGGCACGATGGACAACAGGACTGACGCGGAGAAAATCGACGCCAAGCGAGTCAAGTTGGGATTCAGGCAGATGCGACCACAGGGATCCGAGCCGTTGGAAATCGGGCGGCCGCATCAGCGCAGAGCCCCTGTCGTCGTCATGGGGTTCAAGTCAGAGGATGGTTCGGGATGGGGCCGCGTCGTCAGACCGGCCGAGGAGCCATGCGCCGAGGTCGACGACCAAAAGAAGGGCGGACGACCGATTCCGTTGCCGCCAACTGGGCAAAGACCTGTCAGAAGACGAAGAGAGTTCAACGGACCGATGATGATACCCCATTGATACGAATATCTGATATGACGACATGAATAACGACGGACTCTGGAGAGCATGTTGGTTCAATGGATGGACATGGGGAACCAACCGAGATGGTGTTGCTAATCCTAATTGCTTGACAAACCATTGAGAGAAGAAGATAGACAGAGACGAGCGCGGTCAGGTCTGGAGGCCATTGATAATTACTAATTGACGATTCTCCCCTTTACACCCAACTGACGTCTGAAGAATGAAGTCAAAAAAGCATCGTGATTGCGACGGGCTCCGGTCTAAGACAAGCTGGTGCATTGACCAATCAGGCCGGCCCCGTATGGGATCACTCGATCGTCGTGGAGAAGAAATCCATGTTTCCTTCCCTGCAGGGCGGAAACACGGCAGGGGCCAAGGGAGGAGGGTTGGAGGGGAGCTGGCTGGGAACATGGAACCTGCTTTCTTTCTTTTGCTGCCGGCTCAACCGCACCATGGACGACGAGTGAGAAGCACTCAGTTAAAGCTTAATTCCAGCCACATTCAAAGTAACTACTTTTCACTGCCACATATTCATAGGGAAAACATACGAATACCCTCGACACCAGCCTGCAAGATCGAAAACCTTCAGTGCCCATCGGCTCACTACCTAGGTGCTGAGTGGGAACAGCCTCTAGTGCATGCCCCAACACGAATTAAGCCTGTTTTCGACGCCCCTCCCCCTGACGAACCAATCTCGGCAGTGGGGCGTTCCCCCAGCATGTCCACTGAGGTACCCGCTGAGGTCTGGAAGGATCATGCACGTCGCCGCCGCAACCTGGGGAGGTGTTAGCCCGAACTTTTAAATTTCTCCCGTCACCCAAGCTTCCGCCAAACATCGGACCATTTCATCTCTCCCGCCATCACTCCTCTATTCAACCCTCAAGCCCACCCGAGGACGAGAGAAGCTGTCTATCTAGTGTGTAGACCTATCCGTCTCCGCTGGCGCGATACCGTCCTTCGTTTCAACATCACCCCACGTTCGTTTGGTCGTTCGTTTGGTCGTTCGTCTCCTGAAAAGCTCCACGCTTTTGCGCACGCGTCGTTGCCAGGCTTGGGCCGAGAAAACACCTCATCGCGAGTCCACTGACGGAAAATGCACGCTCTGAACCTCGCCCCGGCCCTCCTCCTTCTTGGAGGTGCCGCCGCCGCTCCGGCCCCGGTTCCGACACCGAACCTCGTCCCGCGCGCCGACGTACTGGCACCTACGGCCGCTTGGGTCAGCGTCCAGAATGACGGCGTCCCGACTACTGTCACCCCCGTGCCGACAACCATCTCCGGCACCCCGACGCTTGCCTCAGCTGCGCCGAATGCTCTGACGGGCAGCGTCTTCACCTTCACTGATTTCCATCTTGTCAAAGTCACCACCAGTACTGGCAGCCCGCCCGTGCCCACTGCCAATAACAAGAAAGGCGCTGGTGCGTTCGCTCCTTGCAAAAATTCGGATGGCGACTTTGCGCCCTTCTGCGACCCTGCCAAGAGCAGCGTGCTGTACACGGATTCGACGTACTATGGTATGTAAATGCAAGTTCCAGCTTCAGAGGACCAAACTGACTGGCTTAGTGACCTGGGACTCTTCCGTTCTTATCAAGGGCAACCAGACCGACGTTCGGGTCAAGATCAAGGGCAAAGAAGTCAACGGCACCACTGTCGGCGAAGTGGTCTTCAACAAGGATACGGACAGCACGCAGCCGGCGGCCTATAGCTACTACGCCTGGACAATCAGCAGCGGCCTCATCCCGCGCGGCCAGGACAACGCGACCATTGAGCTTCTGATGCAGTACACTGTCAACGGCGTCGCCAAGGAGGACATCACCGGCCCGCAGGTCCTCGTCGCCAGGCGGCCGACCTTCCACCCGGAGGGCGCTCAGGTCCCCAAGGGCCAGGAGCTGTACATTGCGCTGCCGACCGTGTTCGGGTTCATCATCATTTGCGTCATCGGCGGCTGCCTTTGGAACCGCTCGACGCGCAAGATCGGTCTTGGAAACATCATGAGCCGCTCCCGCCACGGCTACGGCGTGGGCAAGTCACGCGCACACCGCCTGGGCCAGCGCGTGCGCAAGAGCGTGTTCCGCGGGGGCAAGGATGAGGGCATCGCGCTGCGGGCGAGAGAGATCAGCCCGAACGGCTACCAGTACCGCGATGACCCCAGCCAGCAGCGTGATATCGGCCGTCCTCGCAGGGACAGCGACGCGCTTGGGAGCTTGGCGGGCAGCCCGACGGAGGACCGTTTCCCGGACCACGGGCCGCACGGCGGCAACGCCTTCAGGGACGAGCTGAAGAGGCAGGAGAGGGAGAGATACTGAATGACAGCGTGAAAGCCGCGTCACAATATGAACTATCGCCATGTCGAGAGATGTCATGAGCATGAGTTGGAACGATATCTGCACGACGCTAGAACATGAGACAACGATTTGAGGTCTCTATGCACGTAACATGTCTCAATAATGAAACAAGAAGCCTTTTTCCGATATTATTTCTGTTTACTTTTCATCATTGATTTCCGAGGTCAAACCGTCAGTCACAATGTGTATCTCAATCACATACGGGAAAGCTTCTTACCCATGGCTTTTGGTGCATCTGCGTGGCTGGGCGTGCTCCCCACGTTGCAGGCAGGTCTGACCCGGCTTGCTGCCGACCGAAAACAATCGACATATCAGATGCTGTGCGGAACAGAATTGTATGACTTGAAGAAGCAAATGGACGACGGCCTTCATGCCACAACTCTGAGCCGAGTTTCATTCATCGGCCGCGGTGTTCATGGCCTTTTGAAAGACGGCGAAACCGTAATTGGCAGGAACTCGCTCGTATTATTGAGTGTTGCCGTGTAACGTGCCGTTCTGATGGCATGTTTTCTCAAAATAATCCCTTCATTAACTTGGGACGTGAGCAAGTCTAGGCCGACGGCGAAAAGGAAGTGCTACAACGTGATGTTTCGGCGATCGGTTCGGCAGCAGGTAAGCTATTTCTTGTGCATCCAATGTAGCGAGGAGGTTCGGAGGTTCAAAATGTCTTTAAAAGCCGCGTCAGGTTTCTCGGGATGCCGCCCTCAAACAGGTGTCTTCCTCTGTTTAAGCTGGGCATTACACCTCCCGCAAAGCAGCGACAAATCATGTCCTGCCAGTCTGTTGTCTTTCTGGCTGACATAGGTATGGTTATGTGTGATATCAGGCCCTGTGCCTGCTAGTTTTCCCGGTTTATTCCGCTGGGTTAGGATGGCGATGATGGACGCGAACGGCTCCACGTGAGGAGTTGTGCATACCGTCTGCCAAATATGTGTACGGATATTACCAAGTTAACTTTTTGAGGACACCACCTGCAGGTCCCTCTCAGAACGAATATGTGGCAATTGCAACACACTGTGAAGTTGCAATTGGGTGACTCTCGATCAGCGTTTAAATATCTTCCGTTATGGCGTGACCTCTGCATTACAAACAGCACCTTCAGGTACTGACAGAGTAGTCCGGTCAATGGCCGACAGCGGACTCACCTCGCATGTGACACGCCGGCAGGCCTCATTGACGTCAGTATTCCAAATACCCGTCGAGATTGATAAGATGCAAATCCGCTCGCAGTGGGTTGAGAACCCTTTTGGACGTTCGGGCCCGAGACCGGAATCCGGAATTCGAGATGTGCAGACGTTCCGCTCGGAATTATGTCACTCGGACGAGCCTCGGGAAGTGGGGCTGACTCTTGGCAGAACGGCCCGGACTTGGGTGCTTAAGTAATCCACGCAGTACGGCGCTCCGATCGCGCATTGTCAGTGTGCAACGGCCGTGGCGGCGTGGCCAGTTGCACCCTGAGTCGCGGCGGCGCCCGAAAAATTCTGGAATCCACCATCGAAGCACAAATCCCGGCAGCCATTAGAAATCATACTGGCGACTGCCACCGCAGCGCGCAAGCTTCCCCCTTCCAGACCAGTCGCCGTCCACTCAGAAGCCGTTCCTGGCCATAGATAGCACCGTTTCCCGGGTCAATCGTCACGATAGCGGCCCCTCAAGCCGGCGAGTCCCAAAGACGTGATTGGAAGCGAGAGCCACCCAAAGCCCGCCGACTGTGTTTCGTTGCGTTGCCCCTCCACCGGCCTGCGTGAGGCGTGCGCCCCTCCTCTGTCTCGTTTTTTCCTTTTAAAGATACCCCGCCATTTTTGGAGAGAGAGAGAGGATAGTGCGTGTTCCGAACGCGCATATCACCGCCAAACTGTTCTCTTCAACCCTCAGACGAACTCTTCTTCGCTCGAGCGCGACCAGCTTGTCCTTCGCAGCGGCCACCACACTGAAAAAGAACACTGCGAATCCTACCGAATTAAAGACTAGTGCCCGCACCATGCATTCCAAGGTCGTCAGTACGTCACCGCCGCTGCGATCCCCGCTGTCCACCCCTCTCTGCTGTCCGAGTCACGATGGCTTCATCCAGCAATGAGCTCCTGCTGACCTCCGCCCCCCTCCGACAGTCATTGGCTCCGGCCCTGCCGCCCACACCGCCGCCGTCTACCTGGCGCGTGCTGAGCTGAAGCGTAAGCACATCTCCTCGACTCCAGCCTCGTCGACCGAGCTGACCTTGGTCTCCCCCCGTCGTAGCCGTCCTCTATGAGGGTTTCATGGCCAACGGCATTGCCGCTGGCGGTCAGCTCACCACCACCACCGACGTCGAGAACTTCCCCGGTTTCCCCGATGGCATCATGGGCGGCGAGCTCATGGACAAGATGAAGGCCCAGTCCGAGCGCTTCGGCACCCAGGTCATCACCGACACCGTCGCCAAGCTCGACCTCTCCGAGCGCCCCTTCAAGTACTCGACCGAGTTCTCCCCCGACGAGACCCACACCGCCGACGCCATCATCCTGGCCACCGGTGCCTCGGCCCGCCGCCTGAACCTGCCCGGCGAGGAGAAGTACTGGCAGAACGGCATCTCCGCCTGCGCCGTGTGCGACGGCGCCGTCCCCATCTACCGCAACAAGCACCTCGTCGTCATCGGCGGTGGCGACTCCGCCGCCGAGGAGGCCATCTTCCTGACCAAGTACGGCAGCCACGTCACCGTCCTCGTCCGCCGCGACGTCCTCCGCGCCTCCCAGATCATGGCCAAGCGCCTGCTCGAGCACCCCAAGGTCACCGTCCGCTGGAACTCGGCCGGTGTTGAGGTCAAGGGCGGCGAGGACGGCCTGATGAGCCACCTCGTCGTCAAGGACACCGTCACCGGCGAGCAGGAGACCCTCGAGGCCAACGGCCTGTTCTACGCCATCGGCCACGAGCCCGCGACCACGCTCGTCAAGGGCCAGCTCGAGACCGACGCCGAGGGATACATCGTCACCAAGCCCGGCACCCCCCTGACCAGCGTCGAGGGTGTCTTTGCCGCCGGTGACGTTCAGGACAAGCGATACAGGCAGGCTATTACCAGTGCAGGTACGTTTTTTCCCCTCTCTCTTCAGGCAACCGCTTGCCAATTGGTGTGCTGCGATGCGAGAACATGATTGCTGACGTTGGAATCCTTAGGCTCCGGCTGCATGGCCGCCCTGGACGCGGAGAAGTTCATCGCCGAGCTGGAGGACGGCGACCCGAAGGACAACAAGCAATGACTGGGCCACCACCTTTGAGGCCGCAAAAGCGAGCCGTTTACGACGTTAGACAGACCCTAAAATCATGTTAGACACGGGGGAGTAAAAGATAAAAATAGACCTTTTTTTGCATTGTTCAGGAGTCGAAGACAAAGAGGTGGAATTGCTAGACGGGTTCGGAGTCAGCTCCGAGGCACCGAAGGTCAAGCTCGGAGATATATCCCGTTGATCGAGGCATTTTCTTACGTACCTCACCACACGCCAACCGGGCCTTCCCGGATCTGTCTTGCGTCTGGGGCCATCCCCCCTTTGGAGCATTTCCAAACCCACGTCGTCGGCGGGCAGACAAGGAGGGGGGAAGCAAGGAGGGAGACAGATGAGAATCTTCCGGTGTTTACCCCAAAAATGCCTATCTGCCGTGTCATGTCGTCCCAACTTCCCGACATCTGGGCCAGTCGAGGGAGAATCGTTCACGCCCAACCACCCATGCCATTGCGGATCCCCCTCAGACGTGCTGTGCTCTCGGTCTGTCTGCCCTCCCTCCTCCCTGTCGTCCATCCCAAAGACGTCCATTCAGAGAGGCACCAGAACTTCAACTGCCCCCCACCCCACCTGGAGCTTAAAAGTAAGCCCGAGGTCAGGCCCCAAAGGTGCAGCAATGCCAGCGCAGCCATGCTCTGGTATGATGATTTTCTCATTCGACTCGCTCGGCCCACGAGGACAGACGACTATGACCCCCTCCCATCCATGCCGTAGGCGGTCCCGTCTTTCCGTGGCACCTGGGGCGAATTCCGCCCTGCCATCACCTTCGGCGTGGGCCGCGGCCCCCCTCGCTCCCTTCGGACAGTGACAATTGCACAGCTGTTGTGCGAGCGATTCGTTCGTCGTGTCGTTGTATTGTCGCCTGGCCCCTCCCTGGGAAGGGAAGGGCGGGGTAAGCATGGAAGAACAGACACAAGCGCGTCGTTTCAAACCGCGCACTTGCCATGATCAGCCCATGTGCAGAGAAAGTTTCTCGTGATTAGCATTTTCGTCGCTTTCCCGCCTTGTGCTGCCGACCATCGGGTTCTAGCCTTTTTGTCTTTTCATAAAAACTGCCCGTTCCCGCCACCTCTTCTCAGCCGCTCCCCCACTGGTGTTGATCCCGTTCATCTCAAACCGAATTTCGGTGTCATAAGTGCTCTCTTCTTTTTTATTCATATGCGAAGTCGTCCGCTCGGGCCACATACGATCTTCCAATATGCCAAGCACGGGGTATACTTACAAGGCCTCTGGATCCAACGACCAGGTAAGGTGTCTTCCCCGCAAGCACCGCGAATGGCTTTCACTACTATGAGGCATGCTCTGCCGCTGCCTTCCTACCCGCCCTTTTGAGCTCTCATCTCACGATGGATACAGGGAAACCGAGGCAGCCCTCGGGACCTGAGAAGCAGCGCTTCATATCGGCTGCGAACTGACCCGTGAGTGACTCCCTACGCCCTTGGTCTTCGCCAGAAAAGATGCTGATAGGGGAGGTTTCGGGAGGAACAGCGGGTCGCACTACTACTACGCCAGCGCGAGCGGCGGCAGGCCGTACGGTGACGGCATCGGCGGGTCGACGTTCGCTTCGGCCAGTGGGTACCGGTCGTGCTCCGGATACGGCAAGAAGTGAGTAGATACCCTTGAAGCATGTTTTCTTATTCATCGAAGAAGAGAAGAAAAGAGCCTGTGCAGTTTTCTGGTTTTCTGCTTCTTATCCTTTCCCCCCCTTGGCTGACTCGGGCGCTAACACTCGCACTCTCAAGTGTCGGCATGAAATGATACGACGAGGAAGTCGACCATGACGACACACAAGACTTTGATTTATGGTAGTGCTACTTTTGAGAGGCGTGGTCTATATTCTTTTGCGTCTGTACTTGACGATCTTACTTTGGCACTTTGTGTATTTCTTTTGGTCGGAATACTGAACGGGTTTTGGGTTCGCATATACCAGGCGCAGCAACTCTGTTTTCAAATATATCCTATCCTGTTGACTCGCGGTTCAGCGCCACGGGGAGGCGCCCATGACCCCCTCTCGGCAGACACAGTTGCTTATTCCTTGAGAGCAGCGGGTTCGAGGTTTAATGCGTGAGCTTGGCCCCTCTCGCCCCACACTCCCGCATATCAACCTTCGCAGGAGAGCAATCAACACGCCGCCGGTGATTGCTGCACGCGAGTTTGGGTTGAAAGAGAGAGAGCACTGGACTGGTTTGATTCCCATGCAAATTTTACCGTGGACGTACGTTCTAGTTTCTTGTACTTCTTATGAGAGGGCTGAGAAGTTGTCTGTTGCGAAGCTGAAGTTGCCGGCCTCCTCTTCCAAGTTATCAAGTCCTTCCAGGATACCCCTGTCAAAAGGTCACGATGGCATCAATGCCCGCAGGACTCAGCCAGAAATGTCCAGCAACTATCATCGTCAGAATCCCTTGCAACAGCTGCGTGCTTTCTTTTTCCTCCAGCTGCGAGATTGCTTGGCCCATCCCTCCAAACATACTGAGTTCAAGCCATCTGACGTGGAAGGCAGGACCAAAAACGACCTAGCTTCCGTCCTGTCTCAAGAGTGACGTCCGCCGGCAAACGGCCACCTCCCCCCACTTCAACAAGCACAAGCAATCTAACCCAGAGTGCGGGGGTTTGAAGGTCGGGCCCTGCAAGCTGCCGTAGCTTCTCTTATTTAAATCGAAGCTGTTTCCTCTCTTCTTCTCTTTCGACTTGATCTTGCTCCTCATTTACACTCTGAGGAGACCAGACACTGAAATACACTCGAAACAGTCCTTCACACTTCCCATCAACAGCTACTCTACCCATACCCAAGCATTCAATATGTCCGGCAACCAGGAATACTCTTACAAGAGCTCCGGCACCAACAACGACGTACGTCCCCCCAAGTAAATGACTCCCGGATAGTGCCAGGACTGACCAGAGCTTCTCAACAGGGCAACCACTACTGCGCCCGCGACTACGGCAGCAGCGCCTCGAACCAGAACTCGTACCACTACTCCAACACGTAGGTCTCCCTTGGCTTCTTCTGCCCCCAAGTAGACGAGAAAGAGGTCGACGGCTGACACAACGGACACAGTGACGGATCCTACTACTACTCCAACCCCAATGGCAGCACCTACTACAACGACGGCCAGGGCGGCTCGACCTACACCTCGGCCAGCGGCGACCGGACCTCGTCTGGCTACGGTGGCAGCAGCGGCTCGAGCAAGAAGTGAACGTCTCTCCGACAAGGCGGAGCTCTTCAACGCTGTCGCAATGTGAGGGCCCGGGGTGGACGTTGCGACGGGGCAGCCAGGAGACTGGGTCTCGATAATTTTTCAGCAAAGATGAGATCATGACATGAATGTGACATGGCCAAACAACGCGCAAGCCACATTCCGGCTGTTTTATTCTCTCGTGATATGCGTGACAGTCGTAACGTGTAAATCACGAGGCGGGCAAGTGTGTATAGTATGACTGAACGCGGGAGAATCCCAGCACTGTACGTGTAAGGTAAACAAACGCTCGTAGGGTATTATTACTAACTCCAATTAGACAACGTAGATGCACTCCTCGCTCCAGCATCACGGCTCGCATGAGACAAAACTCCCTGGGAGCTGTCACGGCCCCTCCTAGTCTTTGAGACCCGTAATCACGACGGCGCTGACAAAGTCCTTGGCATGGCCCTGCGTGTCCGACTTCCCCGTCCCGTTCTTCAGGTAGCAGTACTCCCCGGCCTGCTTGATCATGGCCACGGACCGGCAGTACCCGCCGCCCGCGACGCTGCCCGCGGCGAGGTTGACGCCGTAGGCCCGGTTGTGCGAGGCGCAGAGCGTCATGCACTCCTCGAACGTCGACACGTAGACCTTGAGGATGTCGTAGAGGTCCGGGTTGCCCCAGCTGGCGCCGGAGGGGTAGTTGACCTCGCACAGCTGGCGGAAGCTCTGGGCCTGGCCGGAGCCGACACCGATGGGCTTGCCCGAGGCGTCGGTCGGGGTGTACGTCGTCATGTTGATGCTGGGGCAGCCGTCGTCCGTCGGGGCGGGGAGGACGCCGCCCGCCAGGGCCGTGGGGCGAGCCGCCGCCATGGACGAGGTCGTCGTGCTGGCGGTTCCTGCGGAGACGGCAGACGTGACCGATCCGGAGGGTGCTGGGGTTGCGGTGTCTGATGTCGAGGCCGGGCTGGGGGCGTGTTAGTCTGGGAGTTACGCTGTGTAATATTTCGCTCCAGAGGGGAGAAGCTGACCTTGAGTCGTCGTTGGACTGTTGGTTAGATTGTTGCGCCGCCAGACCGCCGGCAACACCGCCCGCTACTCCAGCGGCCAGAATGATTACCAGGGCAGTGACGAGACCCCAAAACACGGGCACGGTGAGGCCGAGTATGCGCCGCTTCCCGGTCGCGGTGTTGTTCGGTTGTGGAGGCGGGAGCTGTTCGGTCACGGTGTGGGGCTGGCTCTGAAACCACTTCGCCTCCGTCCCGGCAGTCTGAACCTCGGGGCTCAGCACGGTGGCAGTTGACGGAGTCACCGGCGTGTAGGGGATGGGGCCGTTGGAGTAGGCCGTCTCGAGGCCCGGCTGCTCATTGCGCAGGCCTTGTTGGTGGTACAGGTGCTGCTGCTGGTGATATTGGGCCTGGTCAGCCATCTCGTCGTCGCGCCTCGAAGGCTGAAGGTTCGCAGTCGGAGAAGGAGGAGGATTCTCAAAGGAGTCAGGACACGCCCACCCGACGCGGTAACGACCGCGACTGCAGATCGTGGAGGATCACGAATAGCGCCAGTGTATGACTTTAAGGACGGCTAAAGGAGTGAAGGAGGTGAGACTGCGTGAGGGAAGAAGAGATGGAGGGGCGTTTTGGTTCTTAATGAGGGATCGTCAGGGCTATGACATCTCCCCCCCCCCCTGTTCGACGCGTTCAAGACCCGGCAGCCTGTTCTAGACGAGGAACTGGCCAACGCTTTGCACGATAGCAAGGGGCTGCAAAACACGATGCTTTCGTCGTAGTGCTTACGCTTTGCAGGCTCGCGTGGAGCGAACATTCAAAAAGGCTTCCTCTGATGGGGCCAGCGACCCGAATCAGGCTGGTTCCCGGGGGTTCCATCGTACCATCGTGGGACACCACAATGCAGAGCCTGCCGCGAACCAAGATTTTCTTGCGGGCGTGGTCTAGCCCGTGCACTTTAAGCCATGGATTGCAGCTTAGCTTGGGGGTTTGCTTCCAGCCCTGGTGAGCGTGGTAGCGTTGGCTTGAAATGGTGTTGTATGGTTGGTTAGCCTGGTTGTTGAATAAGCAAGGCTCTCCAAAACCCGGATTATGTGTGGTTGTCAGGTAGGGATTTCACGATGTGGCATGCGTCAATTGGATGAGTTTATCGTGCCCATTATCGTAGGGATCGGAGTTGCTCTGTGATGCTCAAATGCCGAAATGACCGACGGAGGGAGAAGAGAAAAGCCCGGCTTATGTTGATTGAAATTGCACTTGCGGGACAAGCCTTGCGAAATCACCGATTCTGTTTGACTGACCAGACTTGGGTTATCTCTGCAAAATGCACTGCCTTGCGATAAAGTTTTGGATTGAGGTAGCGAGTTGGAGTCTTGAACGGCGATTGCCTTCGCGGTGCATTTGCACGGCAGAACGGGCCAGAGCAGCCAAGTCTGATGAGCATGCGGCTGTCGCTTGCGTCAAGATATCAGTGAGAGCAGCAAGACCCTGGCATTGCGTATGGTCGTCGTCCCCTGTACGATCTTGCTCGTATGCTGAAAGCGCACATAGAGAAGTAGATCTGTATGCTTCCTCTTATCGCGTAGACGCGCGTTGCCCTTGGGCAGGGTGCCGGCCTTCGAGTCTGACTTGGTGAGCGGGTGACATGGTGGCGCCGACATGAAGTCTAGGGAGCGAGGTTCATCTTGCCAATGGCGTTAGCGAGTACCATGATTGGGGCCGGGAAAAACAACCATGGCTCGCGGTGTTAGGAAGTTGTCGACCAGCCGCAACTCGCGGGGGTCGCGGATGCCGTCAAGACAAGAGGTGGCGAAGGCGTTGTTGCGTGTTGGTCGATTGGGTGGTATCGCTATGGAGGTTGGGGGCTGATATGCGAGGCGATGGACTGCCATCGTTCACTTCGGTTTGGGGGCGCCTTTGTGAACCGTAACCGTTCGATCGCCTGATGATTGCATTTTCCCCAGGCGGTTATTGAAGACTTGGCAAGTGGACGTAGTTCCAGCCTCCAGGCTGTGCTGTTGGTGTTTGCCAGGACGACGCAGGAAGAAGAAAGTCACAAAGCATGGCAAACATGGAAAGCAAGGAAGGAGCAGGAGCAATAGACATATGGCTATCTCCGAAGGCATCCGATTGGCCAGGCAGGTGGATTGCAGAAGAATTGTCCAATTATATGAGATTATCCCCTGTTTCGACCCGCCTTAATGGGCAAAGCAGATGAACAGCGGTCGCCGGCACGGGCCTTGGCGCTAGTTTGGTGGGTACTCGTCAGGGGGCGGGCAAGAGCAACCCAAGCAACCAAGATGCGCCTGCCCCCAAGGGCCCAAACCCCCGCCCGCGCTTCTAAGTTCTGCATCTTCTTCAGCTCAGAAATTATGTCGTTGCATCCAAGTCGACAAGCCGGACGAATCGGGCAGAAACTGACGAGGTCCAAGATATTCGACGTCGTCGTCTTCATGGCTTCCCGCTCATCCTCAGGGATAACCCTTCAATACGACATCCCTGATGGTATTCCATTTTCTTCCGCGTCGCCCAGTCTCCGCTCTGCGCCGTCACTGATGAGGAAGTTCGTGTCTGTTGTTGGCATGATCCGGCAGCTCAGGCGGTAACGAGTTCCCAGAAACTTCGGCTGTGGGAACATAATTCGGTGTCTCAGGCTTCCCCCATGGTGAAGTCGTCGTCGTCGTAGCCGAGTATCCCGGATGTTGACCATACACGGGCTGCTGCTGCTGATACTGCTGCTGATACTGCTGTTGCTGATGGAATCCGGATCCTGCTAGAGCTTCTTTCGTCTTCTTCCTCTCGCGCATGAGCATCATGCTGAGCACAGCAACTGCGATAGCGAGTGGTACCCCGACGCCCGCACCGATGCCTGCTGCTGCGCCGGTCGAGATTCCGCTGCTGGATTCTGCTGTTGAAGAGCAAGTTGCGACGCTGGGCTCGCCGGTGCTAGCGCTCCCTGCGTCCCCAGCACGCCCCGAGCTCTCGGTGCTACCTGAATCCGCCGTCGTGCTCGCAGGTCCCGTCGCGGTCGATGTTGGCGTCGAGCTGTTGGCAAGGTCTGTTTGGAGAGCCAGGTTCATCACCGCCCTGAACGGGTTGACAGTGAAGTTCTGCTTGGGGCAGTTGCCGCTACCACCGCACGCGAAAGCCTTCGAACTGCATGGCACCACTTGTACGTGTCTGCCTGGCGCTGTCAAGGGAGAGATTGTCAGTATTTGACTGCCCATTTCAAGCCACGAAGATGATACTCGAGTATCGCGGTCTACTCACATGCGCCTGCAATATCGGACTTGTCGCAGAACTTTGGGCACCCAGTCTTTGCAAACTCTTTATCCGTGCATCCACCTCGGTACCATGTCCCTTCAGTCGGCGAGAGGCAGAGGCCGTTGGTCGTGCAGTAATGGTTCTGAAAACAACAGGCCGCGGCTTCGTTCCCCGCTGCCACCTCGCACGGCTGCAGTGCCGAGTTGCCGGTTCCAGTAGGCCAGTAACACGACTGGCCGGATGCTGGGGCGAACAGCGCTAGAAGCTTCGTCGCGAGAAGCCAGCACGACAGGCGTACCATGACTGCTTGATTCTCGCTGCTTGAGGCGAGTCTGACGAGACGAGTAGAGCAAGTGGGAAGGAGGGAAGCGTAAGCGACACCAGCAGGAACAGGGAAACATCACTGATAAATGGACAGAACGTCGCACTGGTCTGCGGTTGCAGCGGTCCCTACTCCGTATTTTGACCAGCTATGCTTTCAATCTATGCCACTACCGTTGGAGCTAGAACTCGACCCCTGTTCAATCTCATCGTCGCACTTACACCGGCGGAGTTGCATCTTGCTCTGGTTCGTCTGGCTTGTCTTCGTAGGATTCGCATCCCTGAACGACCCCATCATCCGAGCGAATCGCATCGCCATCAAGGCCCACAGACAGGTTTTGTACGCGGAGCAACAACCTCCAAGGCAATTCAAGGTACGGAGTACATGGCTGGATTGCAATCTGGTCCTGCAATACAACGTCACCGTCATCCAATTGCCCGAAACAGACGGCCGCACACATGGCGGGTGTGGCTTGCTACAAGATCCTGCTTCACGCCTCTTTACCTATTCAACGGGACAGGAATAGGTCTTCTGTCATTGAGGCATACAATCAATACTACGTACGTCAACCGCTAATGGCCTTACAATACACGCTAGGGCTGATCAACAGACGCGGATGTTCAATGTGCTAACTAATACGAATAGTGCAGGTAAAAAGCCATCACATGGATCAACACACCTTATTCTATGTAGCATTCTTTGCCCTCACCGACTTCCACTCCATAAAACACGCGGCAATCGCCGCCATACCAGCCAATGGAATAGCCGCCGTGAAAGCGACTCTCAAAGCTTCGTTGTACACGTCGACGAGCATCGGCAGCGCGCTCGCGGGAACAGACGTGCGGAACGCCGTGGCGCCGGCCATGAGGACACCGCGGACGTCCACGTCCGGGATCGACGCACGGAGTAGATGATCCTGAAAGAGAGTGTTGCCTACAGATACGAAAATGGCACCTCCCAGGGACTGCGAGGCGACGACTGCTGCCGTTCCGATGGATATCTCATCCGGCGGCAAAACAGCTTGTACTGCGTTGAACCCTTGTTGGATCGACATGCCGAAGCCTGCTGAGACGAGAATCTCGAAGCCTATCCACTGGGCAGTTGGTGTATCGGAAGAGAGCAGCCGCAAGACACCACAACCTATCGTCCCTATGACGCCGCCCACGACAGCTGGTGGCACAAAGTATCCGACGACGGATACGAAAACGCCCGACAAGAGAGAGAACAAGGCGTTCGTGGCGACGTACGGGATCATGTCCACTCCCGACCAGATGGCGTTCTCCCCTCGAATTGCCTGGAACCAGATGGGCAGGAAGTACGCGTGGATAAGCAGCGCGCCGTAGGTGGTGAAGGCTGCTGCGCAGGACGCCGCCACGGTTCTTTGCGTGATGATGGCCGGAGGTATTAAAGCGCCGTCCTGCTTCCACCACTGCCACAAACCAAAGACCACGGCTGTTGCGCCAGCCCCGCAAAGGAGACCAATGATTCTGGTGCTTGACCATGCTTCACCCTGTGTGGTATACTCGAGGGCAAGAAAGAGCATCACGCAGGCGCCCAAAAGGAACACGTTTCCGACCAGATCTAGGTCGAGAATTCTACTGAGAATCGTCTGCCGCAGTCGAAGAGGACGCTTGGGATGAAAAAACAAGAGGAATATGAGAATCGTGGCTCCTCCGATGGGGAGGTTCATGTAGAAGCACCATCTCCAGGTCTACAAGTGGTGAGTTGAATGTCCAAGAGTAACGGTTGCGGACTACCTACGACGAGGTCGGTGAAGACTCCACCGAGCAGAGGGCCGACAGTCGCTCCGAAACCGAACCTGCCACACGCGGGTCAGCAAATATCATCTCTCGAGTCGGGTTCAACGTACACTAAACCGACAACGGCCGTGTAGATCGGGCGAAGCCGCAATGGAACAGCAGTGGCTACGACGACGAAGCTGCCCGTGAGAATACCGGCGCTTCCGAAACCGGCTACGGCACGGCCCACGATAAGCACGATCGAGCTGGGCGCGACGGCGCAGATGAGCGAGCCAATTAGGAACATGAACATGGCCAACATGTACGACCATTTGACGGAGAAAAGCATGAAGACCCTGCCGAAGACGGGCTGGAATGCGCAAGCCGTGAGAAGATACGCCGACCCGTACCATCCAATGTCTGCAGTGGACTTGAACTCTTCCGTAATGTATGGGATGGCCTGTATCCATATACTGTCAGCGAAAATGCTACCCACGGCAAGTTCTCAAAATTGGCGCCACACACCGTCGTAAGAATTGTCCGGTCAACCGAAATCAGAAACACCACGAGGCAGATACCAATGACAAGAAACGCCAGAGGCCAGCCCTCTATCCATTGATTCTTCTCGTCAAGCGCATCAGCGGCCAAAACCGAGGATATGCGCTGTTGCGCTCTCAGTGCTTCCAAACGCCTGACCTGCCGCAAATAATCCTCCCCGTCATCCTCATCAATATCCGGCTCAAAGGGCCTTGTGAAACGACTGATTCGTGCTCCGGCCTTGCCCGGATGTCTCTGCTCGTCGACCGGCGTGAGGAGCGAACTTCGTCTCGGCCCGCCTTTCGACAGGGACCCGTTCAAAGATGGGTGACTGGCAAGGTGTCTCAAGGGTGGCGCAAAAATCGACGAGATGATTGAAGCCGTTTCGGAATGCGGCTCAGAGACCCCACCTATATGATTCCCGTTGCGTACGATCTGGATATCCGAGATGGCGTGCGATGGCACACGATTAACCACCAGTGGGTATGCTCGTTGCTCAGCAGCGACGGCGTCGGAGGGAGACATTGGACGAACGCGAGGCGTGATTCTCAGTGAGCCATGACGCTGGAGAGAGGACATGCGCTTCGGTATTGTCGGGGACATGGGGCCGCTGGTGGCCAATGTGATGGAAGACGTGCGGCGGTGGTGGCCGCAATGTGAGCAGCGTGAAGCCGTGGAGGTTGCGCTGGCTATGCTCTGGCGACGTTCGGCCTTTTCATCCGAGGGAACGGCGGTGGTCTCCGACTCGCGACGTCGCTTTGCCTCGCAATCGAGGGTGTCTGCACACGAAAAGCGGTTTGTCTTCTCTTCCCATTCTTCCGTCAGAGACTCTGGCAGAATCCCTCCTTTTTCGTCATCGTCGTCCTCCGAGGACGAAGAAGAGGCGGAGGGCTTCTCGTCGGCGTCTGGCGAAGCTGCAGTATTCTCATCCGAGTCTTCCGCGATGATGGAAATGCGAGAGCGTTCCTGACCCAGGAACTCGGAAGACGGGCGTTCGTCTCTGTTGCCGAGAGTGGGTCGGCGGGATCCTTCCAGATCTTTGGGCTTCTCATCGTTGACCATCTTGATGGGGGACAAGTGTCTTTCAGGCTTGCCCCAAGTCTCCCTTCTATGACTTTCGACGATAGAATCCGCGGAAGGACTTGGAAGTCTGTGTGACGATACGACAGGATTGCTGAGAGAGTGACGGCCGGAGACCAACATAGATCAACAGTTCGTGGGCGTATCTGTGGGCAACGCTCAACTTAAAGAGCTTCGCTGTCCCCACGGCAGCCGGCTCTGAGTGCCGCTACCTATCTGTAGCGTTCTCATCGTCGGTGGCGTCCGGAAATGGACCAAACATCCCCAGCTGAACGGACGGCGTCACAGCCCTTAGTTGACAGCCGGGCTTGGATGGGTGAGAGACGACCCGGACGAAAAGGTGAGGAGATCGTCGTTGTGTTGTCCCCTAAACGGCCGGCCAACCTGTCTTGGAAAGGGGACCTGCCGGGGCCGGCGTCTCTATGGAGGCAGCCCGGCGCCCAATGGCTGCTGACATCTAGCGCGATAATCGGCCGTGATTGGATTTAGAGCTTGCGATCCGGCTAACGGGGAGACGGGGCAAACCAAGCCAGTGAAGCTTCCGGGTCTAGTCCAGGCAATAGATCTTCCGAATCTGGAGTGGCACAGAACCAGCGGGGTCGCGGTTGATGTCATGAAGCTGAGTTCGGACAAAGGATGGATTGGACGGCGCTAGGGGATGGTGAGGGGGGCCCATCTTGGCGGCGAGTTCGCGGGGTTGCTCCGCCCGGCAGCCGGCGACGGCGCCGTGTGAGACAAGGGCCCAATCGGAAGTTTGAAACGCGGCCCGTTGAAACTTTTGGTTCCAGATCTCTTTGGAATCGGTGGTAAGCCTGAAACGTATCTGTCGCCGTGGACAATAGGCGACAGACAATGAGACTTAGACGGCAAGACAACTCCCCCACGACCGCGAGTGTTCGGATCTAGCCAGCTCTGGTTGGTATTATTAGACATTATCGGGTACTGTCTATGTACTACAGGTACGGTTTCCTCCGCAGTCCGGCCAGTTGCAGGAGCGTGAGAACCACGCCAGCTACGCCGGTCCCATCCGTGTGCCTGCCCAGCACCTCGCCCTCGCCGCCGGCGAACTCAGCCTCGAGAGCGAGCTGGTGCTCCCTGCTCAGCTTTTCCGCCAGTTTCATGCCCCGCTGACGATTCTCCTCCACGTCCTGCAGTTCATCCTCTACATTCTCCCCCAAGGCGGCCGTCCTGCCGTCCTCATCGGGAACGAGCCCCGCCATGCGCAGCATGTCCCCCGGACACACGGTCTTCCGGCCGGACTTGAACACGCAGCGCCCCAGAGCCGTGGCGTACAGGTCCCTGTCCGCCTTGAACGGTCTCGAACCCGGCCGCGGGCCCTGGCCGGGGTATAAGCTACTCGCCCCGGGAAACCCGGCGCCGCGGCGCACGAAGTGCGTGGCGACGTAGAACCACTTCTCGTCCCAGGCCAGGACGCGGGTCCACATGTCGAAGGGGCTGCCGGGGCTGATCTCGCGGCGGAACGAGCACGAGACGGCGCCGAGGGCGAGGCCGAAGAGGGGACGGCCGGCGCCCGTGTACGCGCCCGAGCCGCCGCGCATGCGCTCGATGGCGGGGGCGAAGAGGGTCGACATCAGGTGCGCGCGGGCGATGTCCGCGTCGGCGAAGTAGGACGAGTTGGTCTTGTGCAGGTTGAAGTCCGTTTCTGCCAGGTCGGCGGAGGAGGAGGTGATGATGGGCTGGAAGACCATCGACGGCCTGGGGGCGACGGCGGGGCGGAGGGTGCGGATTGTGAAGCGGAAGGCGTTGAGGACGCGGAGGTGCCAGATGAAGGGCACTGATTTCAGGTTTAGGGCCAAGAAAGTGAGGGCCAGGAAGAGGATAGCGGAGGTGGGGGTGATGAGGAAGGCGATGTCGGATGGGGTGATGGTTGGGAGGTGGAGGGTGTTCTGGAGGGAGTAGTTGCCTGCGAGAAGGGGAAAGGCCGAGGGCCAGGTGCTCTCGTTGAAGCTCTGGGATATGATCTTGGCTGACATGATTGTATGAGCAAAAGTATTATTCCTCGGAGGCAAGGATGTTCAAGGACGAGGAGGACTGTCGTTCCGTTTCGCCCCCGCGGAAGATATATGTCTCGGCATTGCGTCCGTAGGAATCGCCATGTGAAGGGCGGAGGGCGGCCTGTCCCCTGAGCTATCGTAGAGGTCTCATGTTCCGATCCTGCGTTGATCTCACAGGCGTGCTTAGGGGGGAGTACCTGAACAGGTAGGGATATGTTTAACGACGTTGATGTCATGGCGAGTGCTCCGGTGGCTATATGGCGCGTGTTAACGCGGCCGTAGTGAGCATAGAGCACTAAATCATCAACCAGCAGCGTACTTCAGGACGAGTTGGGCCAGAAGATCATCATCACGAGTGATTTTAGGTCTTCGACGGCGGTGATCGGACAGTTTGGCATAGCTTTTGTGGTCATATCATCTGCTATCTTGGTCCATGCAGCCGTGGCTGCATTCCATCATCCGCTTACCACTAACGGTAAGGAGGGGGTGTGGATGAGGCACGAGTCCCATTTAGACCTGGATTCAGTGAATACAATGTTGAAGCTATCTTTGGTGTCCATGACCGCGATCGTCGCACGACAGGCCTGCACCCGAGCGGTTTTCTTCGGAAACACTCGAGCCGAAGTGGAACACGCTTCTCCTAGCGCTCAGGGTCTGCTAGTGATTCAATCGACATTTATCTTACGCTTCTCAACATGCGAACTTTTCCAGGAACGAATGGATCAAAGCGAGAAAGAGGCCAGGTAGGTACGAGGTTGAGATCTGCTGGCTCACATTCGATTCTCCACTCTCCTGGAATCCAATGCACCGAAACAGGCGCTCGACTCGTTAGGAATACGCGAGAGACGACCATTACACAAAGGTCGGAGGGAAGGCTCCAGAAAACCTAGCACCCCGGTACTCGGGAAGCCGCAAGAGACGGGGAGAGTTTCGGGCAGCAACGGTCGGTGGCTGTCGGTGGACTGACGTGTTTGAAGGCGCGCTAGCATCTCCGACTCGATCTCGATCTTGGTGTGGGAGGTTGAAAGACGTCGGAGGATTCGTCAAAGGGGGGACCGGCTTGCCTCGAGCGAGTCCCCCCACCACCCCTGGCGCTGTCGATCATGAAGCGAACCACCGGCGGAGTGCACTCCGTGCGCTATTCGCAGGGCTAACATGAATTGAACTTCTTTACCTTGTCAATCATCGAATAGCTGGCCAAAAAAAAACCGGGAACCAAGTCAATCATCGAATTTTCCTTGGCATGTGAAAGTTGATTTCGTCTCGGGACAAGGCACCCCAGCTGAGGTTCGCGACACACTGACCAGGATGTTGGAGTCTTGGAGAGACGGTCGATGGGCAGGCTTTCGCGGCAAGTAACCTTAGCCCACAGTGCTTTTTACCAAGATAACTGACACAGCTTCTGCTTCTAAATACGACATCTATACGACAAAGGTTGTGATTTAAGAGGCATAAGGCATCCTGGGTAGACTGCTCGTAGTGAAGGTACTTGCGGCCGAGAAGCAGAAAGACGCTTGACCACAAATAGACTAGCGCGATCTGGGATCCACAGTGCGTTCCTCGATCTTTCCTGATCAGGCAAGTGGCACGGGTGAGGCTTTACCGTGGCCCACAGTGTCTGAATCCTACGGCCCGTTCCCGAAAGACTTCAGATGACTGACACCTGCCCAAACCCTCCCTCTCTCTCTCTCTCTAACCTTTCATGGACATCATCAAGCGGTCGGACTCGAAAAGCTGATCAACGTATTCTTATCCATGTTCGTAAACTCTAAGCTCCGGATGCTTTATGCCACACCCTTCCGCATTACGGTACGCCTCACCTTGGCCAAACCCACCAACGTCACCCTTGCCCGCCTCAAAGCCCTGTCTACCTAGGGCACCTAGGCACAACGGACACCTTTCACCCCAGGACTCGTTCCAGGCTTTGGGTTCACAGACTCAAGCCGCAACTCTGTCAACTGCCGCAGCCTCCAAAAGCACCTTCTCCGAGGATGCCGGTTTGGGCTTCTGGTTCTGGGCAGCCCTGCGGCCGGCCTTCTTGTAGGTTGCAATGTAGAACATGATGAACAGCACCAGGTACGAAGTCAAAATCAGGCCGCCAGAGACCGCCGCGACCAGCTCGCCTGCGCAACGGCCCATGTGCGGGAGCCAGGTGGCGTAGGTGCCGGCCCAGTAGTCGTAGCAGGCGAAGTAGACGAAACCTGACGAACCGTGTTAGCCCCAGAATCCGGATTGCGGGTATTGGAAGAGGCGGGGTTCTCACCGAGGTCAAGGACGAACTGGGCGATCTGCATACGGGTGATCCACTGCTTCCACCACACCTTGACGCCGCGCGCCGTCTGGAAGTAGTACCAGTACATGACAACATGGACTGTCAGGTTCAAGGTGATGGGCACCCAGGAGATGGGGGTGTCTCCGATGAGCTGGGTGAAGCAGAGGAGCGCCGTCGCGGGGTGGTGGTAGCAGTGAAGGAAGGTGAGAGGCTTCTTCTTGACCATCAGAAAGACGGTGTCGATGAGCTCATAATACTTGGTGAGATAGTTGACCTGCATTTCGCCGTCAGTCTAGCAATCGATATGGGTATGAACAATTGACAACTCACATAGTATAAAAGAATGAGTGGCTGGGTCCAACCAGCAGCTCCGCAGATGTTCTGATATAGGCCCACCCGCCACAAGCTAGGCGCTAGCTGCTCGATGAAGAGAACCAGCAAGGCGCCGCTCAATAAGGACAGGAAGAGATTGTGGATCTTGAAGAGCGTATTCAGCTCCAGAGGCTTGCGGTTGCGCATTAACTCGCGGCCGCCGAAGACGACTACCAGGTATAGCACCACCATGATAGACGTCTCCGAAAAGGTCGAGAAAGGTGTACGGCCATACACGAACTTGAACTCGTTGGCCGAGTAGCCCACTATCGAGGTGAAGACCTTGTCGAAAGTGGCCCACGGCGAGAGAATGGATGACAAAGCACCTTTCACCGGCCCCAATGGGGTGGTGTTGGATGTGAAGTTGTCCACGTGAAAGGACATGTTGAAGCTGAAGAACAGGTGTGGAGGCAAGGTAAGAATTCTAGGACTGGATGATGCTTCTTCTAATGCTGATGGAGGCGAGTGACGATTGCCGAGAGTTTGCAACGGAAGAGACTGATTTATATTCAATCTTCAAGCATCTCAAATCCTGTGGCATGGAAGTTCAGCAGAATGAGCGCGGGCCGCTGAGTGGTTGCTGATCCCAGCAACAAGTCCCCAGCCCATCCAACGGCTGCGTTTCGACCCCGCGAATGCGTTTCTTTCGAGCAGAGCCATGTCGAATCTCATACTGGGCATGTGTAATCCCACTCAGGCGCGATTTACCCCACTCGAATTTGGCCTTGAGAACTAAGCGCCCGCCTCTAGTTTCGGAAAGCTTACTGTGAATAGTCTAAAAGACGCGAACATCACCAACCCATCTTCCTGAAAAGCTCTCTGGACTATCTTCAATCGGGAGAGCACGACAGTAGATCCACCGGATCGGCCAGCCGGTTTCCGTGCGTCGAGCTATAATGCCTCCCACCGGCGAATCCCCCGCTAGCACGACTACTCACCCGAGTCCATCTGCCCTACGACTCAGTCGCAAACTAAGGTTGCAACTCTGGTACCTGCTTTGAAAGTCAGAGACGTTTCATCTGACAGCCACCAACTAGACTTCCACAAGATATTCTTACCGATTGAAGACGTCATCTCACATCACTTCAACGTCTTCTGCACCTGGGCGCCCGACTCAAGAGGGCTGTGAGCGACTTCAACCTCCCTGACACGGCGAAAATGGCATCAAGACGGAGCTAACCTGCGCGGCAAGTCAACTCCGACTGCCACATCGCCGATCCAGTTGCCTCTTCGAAAGAAATCCCCTTTTTCACGTCGGGCCGGGTTTAGGCCGCGCTCTGCGCGTTGACCGAACTCGCGGCGCTGGACACAAGTCTCACGAACGCGTTCCGGGACATGATCATCCGGCAGAGCAGCTCGCTTCTTCTTGGCAGCTGGGCCTAATGAAGAGATCTTCGAGTCGGACTCGACCCCGTCAATATTTCAAGCCAGCTACCTGATAATTCTCCTTGTTTCGATGGCCGGGAGCCTTGTTAGAGTCGCCGACTGACATCACGATGCGTTTGAGCTCCTCCATCCGAGATAATGTAGCCCCTGAGCTGGCGGGAAATGTTGGAATCACGAGAGGAGAAGTCTTGCTTGGCGCGAGATCATGCCTGAGAGGGCAATGTCGCGTCGCACAGGTCTTCGACCAGCGACTTCGTCGATCCGGTTCACCCCGAACATGTGCATCTGATGAGCCTTAAGAGGGTTGGTGATCTTCTCATCTGTTCGCTCGCCTCTCGTCGCTCTCCACGCTTCTTCATCCTGAACCAAGACTCACAAGATGATGAACAAGATCTCATTCGGGCCTGTCATGGCCACAGCGACAGCAACATCTTTCGTTGTATCCCGGACGTGGGACGCCAGCTTCCTCAGAACCACCAGCATCGTCTGGGCTGTGGTTATACCTCTTTACGTCGTTTTCTGGAAGAGTTTTGTCTTCCCCTTCTATGTTTCCGAGATGCGAAACATCCCTACTGTTGAAGGCTTTCCTCTCTGGGGCCAATTCTTGGACATCATCTCGCACGAAGTTGGTGAACCGCAGCGCAAGTGGCACGAAAAACACGGCCCCATCATCCGCTACTTCTTTCCCTTTGGCGCCGAGCGTCTCTCCATCGCCGAAGACGAGGCCCTGAAGCAGATGACGATCAAGAATCCCTACAACTACCCCAAGCCCGTCCGCGCCAAGCTCTGGATGGTTCGCATACTCGGCGAGGGTGTCCTTCTCGCCGAGGGCCAGGAGCATGTCCACCAGCGTAAGGCCCTCGCCCCGGGCTTCTCGATCCAGTCCATCCGCGCGCTCACCCCGATCTTCTGGGAGAAGTCGCTCCTCCTCGCCAAGTGCTGGCGGCAGGAAATGCGCGACGACGGGGTCTCGACCAAGTCCTTCGAGGCGCTCGACTGGTTGAACCGCACCACGCTTGACATAATCGGCAAGGCGGGCTTCGGCTACGACGTCAACTCGCTCGAAAATCCCGGGGCACCGCTGCGCGAGGCGTACCGGATGTGCTTCTCCTTCGACATCGTCTCTCGCATCCTCATCGGCCTGCAGGCCTTTAGCCCCATGTTCAACCACCTGCCCTCCAAGGTCAACCGCGACATCATGCAGTCGCGGTCCATCATCCTCGGCAAGGCGACCGAGATCATCAAGGAGAAGCAGGAGGAGGCGGCCAAGAACACGGGCGGCAAGGACATCCTCGCCCTCATCGCGAGGGACAACAAGAAGCTCAAGGAGGCCGGCGAGGCGGGCCTGTCCTTCGAGACGATGCGCGACCAGGTCATGACCTTCCTCGGCGCCGGCCACGACACCACCGCCACTGGGGTTGCATGGACGCTTCACCTGCTGTCGACGCATCCCGTGGTCCAGTCGCGGCTGCGCGAGGAGATCAAAGACCACATGCCCTTCCTCTTCGACAACACGACACGTTCCGACCCGGACATGATCGCGGCCGCCGACGCGGACCAGCTGCCCTTCCTGGACAACGTCTGCCGCGAGGCGCTGCGCTTCATCCCGCCCATCCCCATGACGGTGCGTCAGTCCGTCGCCGACGACGTGCTGGGCGGATACAAGGTGCCCGCCGGCACGGTCGTCTACGTGCTCGCCAACGCCATCAACCGGCTGCCGATGTACTGGGGCGACCGCGCCGACGAGTTCGACCCGGACCGCTGGGACGACCTGCCCGCGACGGCGACGCCCAACGCCTTCATGACGTTCCTGCAGGGGCCGCGCGGGTGCATCGGGCGCAAGTTCGCCGAGACGGAGATGAAGATCCTGCTGTGCTGCCTGCTCAGCATGTACGAGGTCCAGCGCGACCATGAGACGCTCGACCCGGAGGACTGGAAGATGTGGAGGCTTGTCCTGCGGCCCAGGGACGGGGTCACGTTGAAGGTCACCGCCATCTAGATGGTGCTGGATACGCGAAGAGAATCGGCGCAATTCGATGTGCTGCCAGATGTCGCAGATAGCTATCCTGCAGAAGTCTTTCTTGAGAGTGAGAGTTGAAAATACAACAGCAATTTTACTTCGTCGGAATAGAAAGCCAACCTTGAGCCAAAAGCTACAGCCAATTTCTACCAAATCCATCAGGTTTCGCTCTGGCAAGTCTTGATTCGCGGTCTCGGCACAATCTCCAAAGATTCCCATGGGAACTCCACATCGGGGATCCTGGTGTCTCGACTTGCAAAGTCGTGCTGGCTTCCGGCGTACTGGGCAAAATGGTGTAGAATAGAACAGAATGTACTCGTCGTCTGCAACACCGCACACGGGAAACTCGTTCCAGATCCGGCAGGTTAAAATACTCCCCTCGGAGCCTACACCGGGAGCCGGAGTGAAGGAGTAGATTTTGGGACCAGGGTATGAAAGATCGCCCAAAAAAAGACTCCGTAACGCATACAACTGTTGCTTGAGAAAAAATGCAAAAGCCAACTTCAAGCGTTGACACTTGATGATAGTTGGAAGAACTCCTCGACGGGGAATTGAACCCCGGTCCCCTGCGAACCGTTTCTGAGAAATGACAAGCAGATATCCTCACCACTAGACTATCGGGGATTGTAATTGTTGGGAAACTAGCCTCTGCCGGGCACTATAGTGCGTAGCCGACCCACTTTGCAATCCTCTTTGTCGTTCTTGGCTGAGTCGGTCGCTCACGGCCATCGCACTGCGACCTTGTTGAGCCGGCGAAAGATTACGCTTTTGTGTTTACCGATTTTTGCAAATCCCATTATTAAAGTAAGTTCGGGCGCTTGGAGTCCGTGCAACATTTCCCATTTGATGCATATCCATCGGAAGGGCCTTGAGATGACTTCGCCTGAAGTCTAACACTTTTTTTTATCGAATTTAAAGACTGATGCAACTACTCCGATTACTCATGTAGCTCTACGGCTAAAATACCCTAATTGCCCCGACGTCTACGTTGACCCAGGGCCTTTATTACCGTCACAGGGTTGCAGTCCGCAATGCCCACGCACGACAGCAGCCCAGACAGATCGACGTCGGGACTGACCACGGGCCCGACGTTGACGAGCGACCCTCCCCCGCTGTTTCCGCCTGCTTGCTGTGGCGGGGATTGCTGCTGCGCGGGCTGCGGCTGGGTAGAACGCGATGGGCTCGCGTCCTTCCCGACGGTGACCGGGTTGCAGACCGCGACGCCGATGCACGACAACGAGTCGGAGAGGTCGACCTTGGGGCTGACTTGAGGGGATACGTTGATCAACGGCGGCTCGATTGGCAGGGCTAACGCCCGGCACAGCAGGAAGGTGGCGAAAGAGAGGTGTTGGAGGAGACGCATGGTGGCTGGAGAGAACTATTTTGATGATCGCCGCGGGGTTTACAGAGTTCAACGGGCGAGTAGAATGGCAACTTGAACTGGCGGTTCGAGGATTGGAGATCTGCAATCGACTTGCAAAAGGGGTATCTGCCTATTATCACACTGGCAGGCAATCCCAAGGACCGATTGTAATGGCAGGTATGGTATATAGATGACGCATGTCCTGGACAAAGGCTGCTTTTCGAGAAACCAAGCCATGGCAGCCACATCTCCGACAGCTCGAGACCCCCCATGGTGAGTTCGCGCCGGAGAGCCATCGAGAGGAAGCCAAGCCTCTCCCGTCATGCTACAAAGCGAGCCTGGCAAGGGGCTCGGATCTGAGACAAGCCGATCTTGAGATTCACCGGTCGAGCCTCGGCGGACAGTCTACCAGGCACTGATGCTGCCCTACGGCGGCCCGGTGTCGACGGCGTCAAACCGGGGCAGCCTTGATGAACGCCATCGATCTTTGGCTCCGTGACCCCCACAGCTGTGGTAGGAGTAGCATGTGATGAGAACTCGAATCGAGGTGCACTCCGTTTGGACTAACTCGCCCTGCAAGGCGGTAAGCGTTGTTAGAGCGGCGCTACTAGCTAGGATCAGGAGTAATGCCGTTTTGATCACTGCAAGGCGCTGCCACTTCCGCCACACGAAGCGCAACGGCGACATGACGGGAGCAGCTTCGATGGAATATAGAAACCGTCTTGGGTGCTGTGAGTCATGGTGTTTCCAAAGACCGTAACGAAATTTCTATTCGACCCTTCATACCCTTCTATACTATGTTCCAAGAAGCGCTTGCCTTTGGTGCAGTAGCCCTGCTTCTCGTCGTCCTCCGCGCACTGGCGGGGAAACGTCGAAACTGGCCCCAGGCTCACAAGACACATACCCAGGGCTGCATGCCTCCGCCAAGCATCAAGAGCCGGCGCTGGCCGCAGCTCACAATCCTCCGCGAGGCCCTAGCCGCCATCAAGGACGAGAGAGGCCCGCAGTTTGTCATTGACGAGATGGATCGCGTCTCTCCGTCCTGTCACACCGTCTACGTCCCAATCCTTCCGCTGCTTGGGCATGGCGTATTAGTCACCCGCGACCCGGAGAACATCATGGCGATGTACAACAGCGCTGATTTCGATATCAGCGCAAACAGACGTGACAGCTTCGCGGCCCTGCTGGGCCGCGGCGTGCTCACCACTACCGGAGAGGCCTGGAAACATAGCCGGGCGCTGGTACGGCCGCAGTTCGGCAAGGACCTCATCTTCGACTTGAGCGCCAAGGAGCGTCATGTGGGCGCTCTGATGAACAAGATACCTGCCGGGGACGACCGGACAGGGTGGACGTCGAGGCTGGACCTGCAGCCGCTTCTGTTCCGTTACGGTCTTGACCAATCCACGGGGCTGTTGTACGCGCGCTCGACGAACAGCTTATCCGCACCAGGCGGAGACGACATCGGCGACGATGACGTGGGTAGAAACTTTGATGCCGCGAAGGACTGGGTCGAGCGGCACGGCCTGCTGGCCAAGTTTAGCTGGCTCGTGGGCACGCGCAACTTCAAACGGCACTGCAAAGTAATCCACAACTTCGTAGACGGAATCGTGGCGGATCACCTCCAACTACGGAACGCCGACAAGGAAGATAAGTCTGCTGGAAGGACACTTGGATCCGATGCGCCGCGCTTCAGCCTGTTGGATGAGCTGTCCAAGTGCACCAATGATCCCCTCGAGCTGCGCAACGAGACGTTAAACCTACTGTCTGCCAGCAAGGGCACCACGGCTTGTCTTCCATCCTGGGCAGTTTATCACCTGGCCCGCAACCCAGTGGTGTATCGTCGGCTTCGTTCGGCGGTACTCGACCGCGTGGGGGACGGAATGCCGAGCCTCGAACAGCTGAGCCGGTGCGAGTATCTTCAGTGGGTTGTCAACGAGACGCTCCGCATCGCTGCCGTGGTCCCGATGAACGACAGGGTGGCTGTGAGAGACGGGGTGATGCCGCGGGGAGGAGGACCAGACGGGTCGGCGCCGGTGTTTGTGCCCGAGGGGACGCAGGTGCTGATCCCGATATACGCCGTGCAGCACCGGCGAGACATTTGGGGTCCAGATGCCGACTTGTTCAGGCCCGAGAGGTGGGATGGTCGAAAGGCCGGGCTGGAGTTTCTGCCGTTTAGCGGCGGGCGGAGGAAGTGTCTTGGCCGTGAGTATTTATCACACCACCTGTGATTTCGGTCTGGAATGCTGACTTTTTCCAGAGCAACTTGCTCGAACGGATGCCGCGTATGTGCTCGCGAGGATCTGCCAGAGATATGACGCGATCGAGAACATGGAAGAGGGGTCGAACAGGCTCAGGTTACATACTGCCATCGAGAACAAGAGCGGTAGTGGTGTTCAGATTCGGCTGCACGAGGTGCCGCCGGGGCCTTACATGTCGGCTTCGGCCTGATTCTCGATGTCTGCGGGGCACCAGAAGGGGGCTTGCGTAAGGGACGATCCTCCATTATCAGAGCTTCAGCTTCGTCGATGTTAACAGGTGACTTCCAGCGTATCTCCAGGCATCATCCTCGAGTTATCTTGGTCGGCCTGTGTCGCACAGCCAGGCCGCGCCCCAACCACACTTCTACCTTCGATCCCATTTGAGCTAGAACGTTGTCGTAAGATTCGCAAAGAAAGAAGGTCCTTGTTTGAAACACTGTGCTGTGATGTCAAATCTGACGAGGGTCCAACGGAGGGGTGAGGCGGTGATAGGTGCGATCAGCCACACCCGCTCCGCACGACAGGGGGGGCCCGAGCGTCTTAGACCTGTGACGTCATTGCTGCATTCGCTGCGTTCCTGCCTATCTTGGTGAGCTTTGGGGGGAGTTCCACGAGCTATAAGATCAGGTCAAGCCACGCCTGGTTTCTGTTGGAAATATTAAACAAAATCTCGGCCTTCGTCCCAGAAACAAATACACAAACCTTGCAAACACAGACGCTTGTTCGACAAGAACAACAAGAGCATCAGAGACCTTCCCATCATCAACAAGCTCACTACCACCCACTACAACACCAACAAGAAATCCTTCAAAATGCCCGTCGGAAACAACGACCAGAACAACGGCGTCACCGGCGCCGCCAAGTTCGTTACCTCGACCCTCGGTAACACCGTGGGCGGCGTTACCCGGACCGTCGGCAACGTCACCGGTGCCGCCACCAAGGGCGTCGGCGACACCATCACCAGCGCCGGCGGCTCCGCCGGGCGCCCTGTCGGCGATGGCCTCGGAAACCTCGGCGGCGGACTGCAGAACGCGCTCAACTCTGTCGGCAAGGGCGCCGAGGATGCTGGACAGTGGAAGCGGTCGTAAACATCGCATCGATCCGGAAGAATGGGGATACAGTCGTTCTAGCAGGAGGATAACGCCGGCCGGGATACGTGACTTTTGGGAGGTTCTCGACTTGTGTTATTAGGAGCGTTTGACTATCAAAATGAGACTTTGATCGAATATGTGTCTTCATGGTTCTGTTCCTTGGTGATTAGTTTGTACTGGGTAACATGAAAGCGTCAATGAAAATAATAAGTTACAACGTAGGACATAATCGCAGGGCTAGAATAGACTAGTAAGTTAGTTGACAGTGACAGACAGCAATGACGAACGGCAGTGACGGATGAGAGTGACGGACAATCGTGAAGGACGAGAATGTTGGGCGAGAATGGTGGACGGGGGTAAGGGTGGTGGACAAGGGTGATAGACGAGAGTGACGGACGAAAATGTTGCTCAAGTCTGTATTACACATGGCCTCGTTCCTCTATTCTGCGTCTAAGTGTGTTGATACAAGTTGTACAAATATTCTACAGTAATAACAGAGAGGGGATCGTCATGTCAAAACACATCATGTCTCTTTCACTTTCTCTTTCTCCGGGGCGAAGTGCAAATGGTAAGCCTCCATTTGCTTCTTCTTCATCTTCTCCGGCCCTCCGTAGAACTCGTCCACGCCGTTGTTGTTCTTGGGGAACGTGATCACATCC
Source organism: Colletotrichum brevisporum (assembly GCA_030770045.1). Classification (NCBI taxonomy): domain Eukaryota; kingdom Fungi; phylum Ascomycota; class Sordariomycetes; order Glomerellales; family Glomerellaceae; genus Colletotrichum; species Colletotrichum brevisporum. The sequence goes on from JAUGSI010000002.1 coordinate 2,974,115, forward strand.
CTGACGGAGGATGTGCCGCTCAGAACGGCCACGAAGCGGTCGAAGCCGATGGCGAAACCTGCGTGCGGCGCGCATCCGGCGTGGAGCGCCTTCAGCAGGTGGGAGAACTCCTTGATGCTCTCCTTGCTCATCTTGAGGATGTCGCGGAAGATGAACTCCTGGACCTTTGCGATGTGGATACGGCGGCTGCCGCCGCCAAGCTCCACGCCGTTGAGCACGAGGTCGTAGTGGTCGGCCTTTGCCTTTAGGGGGTCTTTGAACAAAAGTTCAAAATCCTCCTCGGAGTGGGGAGCGGTGAATGGGTGATGGGTGGCAGAGAAGCCCGACTCGCCGCCCTGTCCGACGTCGCCCTCTTCCTCGGGCGTGAACATGGGGAAGTCGGTGACCCAAAGGAACTTGAAGGCGTCGTTCCATTCGACCAGGCCGGCCTTGACGGCGGCGTGGTACAGGGCGATTCTCGTCTCGCCCAGCTTCGTCGAGCCTCCCTGCTGCTGTTGGTCTTTCCGGGCCTGGAACAAGACGATGTCGCCGTTCTCCATGTCTGAGAAGCCAGAGTCCTCGGGGAGGTGGTCGAGGACGGCCTCCAGGCCCTCGGGACCCAAGGACGAGAAGCCGTTCAGGGGCTTCCTGCTGTCGAACATCAAAGCAGTCGGCGCGCCGTCGGGGTTCTCTTTCAAGCCCTTGGGGAGGTTCTCCATGAACTCCGTGACGAACTCCCACACCGCTTGTCGGTCCGCGCCTTCGCGAGGGCTAATCTTCCACATTTCGACAATCGGCGACTCGAGATCGGTGATCATACTGACAAAGTCCTTGTTGAGGTGTTGATCAACACGGCAGATCTGTCGCATGTTAGTGTGGTGAGGGCGACCAGTCACGACGACGACTTACCCTATTGGGTATACGTAGGTCCGGCTTGTCAGACCCGTACAGGTCCATGCAGTCGGTGTATCTCATCCTTTGGAATGGTGTCGAGATGGAGGGGTATTCTTGGTATCTAGGGGTCTTGGCGTCATCCTTTGCGCTGTCCTGAACACTCTGTTCCCAGTTCTATTTGATGTCAGATGGACTTGTGTGCGGGTAAGACGACTAAGACCTCTTACCTCGAGTGATTCTTTCCTAGCCGGCGCAAACGAATTTTGACCGATCTCCATGAGGTATTGTTCCCGCATGGCGTCCCAGGCGCGCCCAACAACGTACTCGACATCCTCCATGATCGTCTCGCCTGTCGCAAATAACTTCTCCATGTCCAACTGTGTGAACTCGGGCTGGCGGTCAGCTCGATGGTCCTCGTCGCGATAACATTGCGCAAACTGGTAGTACCCCTCCATGCCTGAGGCCATCAATGCCTGCTTGTATTGCTGCGGGCTCTGAGGCAGAGCATAGGCGTACTTCCGACGGCGAGTTGGCACGACGAACTCTCTCGCACCCTCAGACGTAGACTTGAATAAGGTCGGTGTCTGGAAGTACATAAAGTCCCTGTCCTTCATCGCCTTCCCTAACGTCGACTGCAACTGCGCCCGAAAGCGCATCCTTTCCCTGAGCTTCTCGTGGAAGCGCAGCTGCAAGTGGCGCTGCTCCGGGGGGAAAACCGTATCGGGACCGATGATGATATCCTTCGGGAAGGGATTGAGGTATTGGAGCGACTCGATGTCAATCTCGAACAGGGTCGAACTCGATCGGTCTGTAACAACGCCGGAAGCGAGCACCGCACTGAAGGGGTTGATCCTGTTGAATTTGGCAGCATGATCACCCTTTCCGCATAGCTGGCCTATCTTCTTTCCGTTGCGCTCGATATTGGCGAAGACTAGGTTCTTGCCGACCTTCCTCGTGCGACCGATGTAGCCGCAGACGGTGATGTGGGTTCCTGGCTTGCTCCAGGTCTCGCGGCTTGACATCTGCGGGATAGCGACTGGGAGATTGGATCAGCCAGAGAGCCCTCAGCATGCGATGCGATTCAGGCCTACGTACAGCACTCCTTGAACTCTTCGGACAACTGGGTATGCCGCTTAGTCGTTTCGTCCGCAGCGTTCTTCGTCGCGTCGTCTGCTCTCTTCGTTGGGGTTGTCGAAAGGCTGCGATGCTGCGTGCCACATGCTTGTCTCTGGAGCAGAGCAATGCTTCGATGGGGTGCTCGTGGCCGTACAGCCAGTGCACGGCGGCAGCATTGACGAAGCATGCTCAATGGGGGTCGCAAGACGACCTGGCACAAGACCAAATATACAGCGACAGCTTCGCGACTGAAGAAAGCTCAACGGTGTATCGCGGTCGAAGTAGTAGGTACTGAATGATTTTAAGCTACAGCTCAGCCCACCATGCATGTCACAGTCGGAGCAGCATTAAAACGCGGCGCATTATTCAGCCCTATTCGGTGCCAACTAACCCTTCTTGGAAGACATCCCCACTCTGTTACTTACCATTGTGACGTTGGGTACCCAGGGATGTAGTTTGTAGGCTGCTAGGTAACAGACAAGAGTACTTAGTAAGAAGCAATTATATTTATAAGCGACAGTGAGAACAGTGACGGGCCATAGCGACGGACGAAGGTGACGGAGGACAGTAAAGGACGTTAGTGATGGACGACAACGAAGACGACAGCGAAGGACGACAGCGAAGGGCGACAGCGACAACAGTTAGGTGTGGACGACAGCTCTTCCAGGAGGGGTCTGTGACAGGTTAGCAGACACCGAATAGGAGACTGGGGTAATGGAAATAGGGCACCTCAAACGCCAGTGCAGTCAATGTGGACCTCTGCACCTCAGGCACCAGGGTCCCACCAAAAAAGTGATTAGCGCGGGGCAGGTCCCCATATAAAAGTCTTCCCGCGAGCGCTCAAGAATTTCCCTTCTTTCCTCTTCATGATTCTTCCATTTCAAAAAAGTGTATGTTTGGTCTCCCCTCTACCGCGCTTCGCGGAATCCAGCTTCAATCACGAAAACTAACTCTTTGGCTCCCAGGTGATGATAGCTACGTGGATAATATGATGCAGCTTCCTCTGTCCAAGGCATCCAAGCTCTCCCCTTCGGGCGGCTTCAGGGCGAAGGTGCTGAGGGCGGAGGAGGCCATGAAATAGGCGTTCGACACGACCTTGTTACTAGCATCGGACGCGATGAAAGGCAACTCTGATTTTTCACGAAATGGAAGAATTCTATGGGCGTTCTGGGGGGATGCTTCGACCACACGCGTCCAACCACGCAGGGCCTGACAGCTTCAAGTGAGGGTTATTGTGTACCTGTGTGGTGGTGATGCGATGTGGTTGGACAAGACTGGCGTCGTCGCGGTCGGGTGCGCTGTTGCGATCTCCCCGTCCGAGGCACATCCATGGATGAGCCAGAGATTTTTGTTGGTTCAGTCGCAGGCTCAAGACATCGGATGCTCCTTCCTGCCGACTACCTAAACCTTCGCAAGGGATTCAGGTGTGGCATGGGCACGGATGGCGGGCTATCTGCATGGTTGAGACTTGGGAAGCCAGTGACGGCGATGGATACGAGTCGGAAACATGTACATTTAGCGTCTCGTTGGTGCATACACACTGACGAGGATGGCGCCCTGTGCGGGCTGTCCAGCAACATCCCAGACTCGGATGAATCAACATTACCGATGATGAGAAGAAAAAGAAAAGGCCCGGGAACTATGTCCACCGCCAAATGTGACGCGGTAGTGTACTTGTGAATCAGGAACCCCGTGTTTCCCTATGGCGTTTCAACGGTCGTGGTGCCGTTCGGGGGCGGAGGTCTGAAGATTTCGTTGCAGTGCCGAGCGTGAGGGGGTTGGGGTGCTGGATAGGCTTCATGTCAAACGTTGCTGATTCATTGATGGGAATTGTCACGACCTGAACAAGGCACAGGCTGGGCGCAGCACGAGGGTTATCTCTCGGCTTCTCGCTATTGGAGTGAGCTTGTGTTTCTTTTTCCATACGGATGTCAATCCGAGACAGATGACAGCTGGTGTTGTAGGCAAGACAAGACAAGACGTGGACAGCTCAGAAGTCCGCGGACAGCATTCTTCTCCACTCACACTCGTCGCCGAGCTTCAGCACACTAGGTAGGTACCTATTCAACCTGAGCCCCGGCAAGTCGGAGCTGCCAGTGTTCGTCCGTGTTGGGTGTGTTCAGTGGAGGGTCGGCGCGTTGACGGGGACGTGGAGGCATCGGGGTCATCCTGAGGCCCACCCCACCTGGGTACCTAGGTACCTACCTACGCTAATGATGGCAACTCAGTGTCTTCAGCAGACTGCCAGACCCCAAACGCACCAGCGTCAGCGTCAACGGACGCCAGGACCACCTCGCTGGTATGCCACTGTGACGCTGCGGTGCCGATTTCCAGCTGACCGTACTCTCTGTACACGGTACACTACAGAGGTACCTACACCTACCTCAGGCTAAGCCCGACCGACCGACCAGCCGAACAACACCTCCCATTCCCAGAATACCTACCTACCCAATGCCCATTCCCAGCTCAAGGCCCGTGTGGTCCGTCCTCCTCCACTCAAATCCACCACTTCCCGACCAACGTGGCCAACGTCAGGACTGACGCCGCCCGCCTTCATTTCCCGTGTGCCGATACCCAATTCGTCTCGCCCATCGCCATCAGGCGCGCATTCCGAGTAACGATATCCCGATTACTGTATTTGTATCCTTAGCCGGAAACCCGCGACCGTCCCTTGCGCCCTGTCATGGCCGTTGGTCCCGCTCCGGAGCCCGAACGTATCACCCTGCATTGAAGCTTGCCGGGACCCAATTTCGCTGAGTTGAGGGTTTCCCTGGCCTGCGACCCTCCCCCATCGCGCGCCCCGTCACCGATACTTCTCCCTCCTCTCGTCGCCCACGACCGCGTCTGCACCGACTTCGAGCCCAGCATTTATCGACAACTACTCCAGAATACATCCACGTCTTGCTAGATATCCCGTGACGAGGCCCGTGACGGCCGGCGCCCTTCGACCGCTCCCTTCTTTGAGGCTTTCGTCCGATCGCCAACCTCAACTTAGCTTTCCCTCTTGTCGCCAAGCTCACCGACTGCCACGAGCCCGATCGAGCCAAAATGTCGAGCTCCTTTGAGAAATCCGTCAAGGGGGCCACCAAGATCAAGGTGTGTTGAAGTGAAGGGAGGACTCCGGCCATTCCATGCTGCCGTCTTGCCGACCCTCTCGCGCCCGTGACGATGCTGATTTCATCTGCCCAGGCTGCGCCCCCCAAGACCAAATACATCGAACATATCCTCGTGGCGACGCACGCGGGCGAGGCCGGCGTTGGCGAGGTATTTCGCGCCCTCCAGTTTCGACTGAGGGACTCAACATGGACCGTCGTCTTCAAGAGCCTAATCACCGTCCACCTGATGATCCGTGAAGGTTCGCCTGATGTGACACTTGCGTTCCTAGCCAGGCACCCGAACACACTTGCGATCAGCAACTTCACTGATGGTTAGTTGGAACCCATGTCTCGCTGAACTACCTTCTTGCGCGCGCGGACATGGTGCTGACGAGACACTGCAGCCCAGACTCAGGGTCGGAACATCCGGCATTATGCCAACTATCTTAGCGCCAGAGCCAAGGCCTTCCGCGAAACGAAATGCGACTGGGTTCGAACGAAAGAATCGAGGTTGGAGAAGTTGACCGTCGAGAAGGGTCTGTTGAGGGAGACCGAAATTCTCCAAACTCAAATCACGGCTCTGCTGAAATGCGACGTGAGTTTTGCTCGGGCTGCGATACACGGATGGAATGGGTGCTGACGCTTGGCAGGTACTTGAGGGAGACGTCGAGAACGAAATTACCGTTACAGTCTTCAGACTGCTTGTCCTCGATTTGCTGGCCCTCTTCCAGGCCTTGAATCAGGGCATGATCAACATTTTGGGTACGCTCCACGGTCGCAATGCGAATTCAACGACTAACGACGCTAGGCAACTTTTTTGAAATGTCCAAAGTCGATGCCGAGCGAGCCATGTCGATTTACCGAAACTTCACCAAGCAGACGGATTTTGTGGTCCAGTACCTGAGCATCGCACGGCAGTTCGAGCACCAGACTCGAGTTGAGGTCCCCAAGTTGAAGCACGCGCCGGTTAATTTGGGTCGTCAACTTGAGGAGTACCTGCACGACCCCGATTTCGAAGTCAACAGAAGGCAGTACATCGCGGAGCAGCAGGCCAAGAAGAACGGAGGCACGGTCTCAAAGTCGTCCGCCAGCGCTTTCGACTCGAAACCTGCGCCCGCTGCAAACAATCCCTTCCCGAGCACGAACGAACCGTTCCCGAGCGCCAATGGACTGTCGCAGTCGAAACCGGAGACTGCAAAAGGACCGGCTCCGGACCTGATCGATTTCTTCGAGTCGATCGAGCAGAACCAGACGACGATGGCGCCGAACCAGCAGCAACATCAGCAGCAGCAGCAGATGCCTATGCAGACGGGTTTCGCGTCCAACAGCCCCTTCCAACCCCAACCCACAGGCTTCCAGCAGAATGGCTTCGCGGCGCAACAAAACGGATTTGCGGCCCAGCCCACAGGTTTCGGGACCAATCCGTACCAGCCGCAGAGCACCAATCCGTTCGGTCAGGTGCAGCAGCAGCCTCAGCAGCAACAGCCGGCAGCGCAGCCGCTGCAACCCAACTTCACTGGAGCTGGATTTGGCGGCTTCACGCCACAGCCACAGCAAGGTTTCCAGCCTGGTGCGCTGGGTTCGATACCACAGGACTCCGTGGCGAGCTTCCAAACGGGCCAGCAGACGGGCATGCTCAGCCCTCAGGCCGGACAGCAAATCACTAATCCTTTCCGGGCGTCAATGTTGATGGCCCAGCAAACGGGTATGACCACTAATTCGGCCTTCCCTACGCCTGATCGGCCTCAGACTCAGGGCGGTCTCCAACGCCAGTCGACAAACCCGTTCGCTAGATCCTCGCCCCAGGCTCAGCAACCCTTCTCCCCCGCTCCAAGTAATTCTCCCTTCCAGTCTCAGCCGACTGGGCAGGCCCCCGCTGCAGCGCCGTTGCAGCCGATGATGACCGGGACCAACCCCTTTGCGAAGAGCTTTACTGGATCACAGTTGCAACAACAAAGACCTGCGACCAGCTCCGGTGCTCTTCTTCCTCAGCCAACGGGAACCACAAACCCGTTCCGCCAGGGTGCCTTCGTGAACCACCAGACAGGGATGGGCTGGCAGCATAATCAGCAGGCTATCGGTGGAGGCTTGGATAATCTCGAAACGGTTCCCGTGTTCCCCCGGCCCATCCAACAGACCCCCTGGCAGACATAGGTAATCTAAAGAGGCTGCCCTCGACACATGCCTGCATCTCTGTATGCACAACATCCACGGAGGCCCTTATTTTCTCTGGTTTCTCATCTCTCAAGCGAGGCGTTCACAAGGGTTTGCTTGTACAATGGACGACGCGTAGACGGCGGAATGTCTCAAACAAAGGCTCAGCAGACGTTGACCACACCGGTAAAGCAGGTGATCAGCAAATGCCAGAGTTCGAAAAATGTATTATCTAAATAGCAGACTTAGAAGTAATTCTTGCATACGGTGCCGGGAGTGATTTCTCCCTCGGACTTGATCATCGCCTGGAGCCAACCGTTGCCTGTCTAGAGTGAGCAACCTCTTTTGGTATTGCCAAACCCTGTTTTTGTCCCGCGACCACCACCCGAAACGCCCTCGCTATGCACCCATGACACCCAAAAGCAGAGAAACCCAAAAGACAAGAGCGTTAGAAGACGTCGTCCACGTCCATCCTCTGCACCGTCACTCCCGTGGCCGCAGCCTGCGCGGCCTCGGCGGTGGCCACCTTCTCCGGGCCCTTCTCGTCGTCGATGAACACCGCCAAGCCGGAAAACGCCTCGAACATGGCGCGGTTGAGGTATTCCTCGGCGCTGTACCCGCCCACGACGATCTCGTCCTTCTTGCGCGCCTCGTCGACCCAGTGGTTGCGGTACTCGTCGAGGGGCCCGAGCTTGTACCGGTCCATGCCGAGGTTGAGCCCGCCGAAGGGGTCGTACGGCTTGTTCTCCTCGACGGCGCGCTTCTTCTTCTCCTTGAGGCCGCGGATCGACAGGCCCGGCGCCGAGGTCGCGTCCGAGAGCGCGCCGGCAGCGGCGCTGGCGCGTCCCTGGCCGCGCTTCTTGAGCAGCACGCGGTTGAGCGTCTGCTTGGCCTCGCCGACGTCGGTGCTGGCCAGGCCGTCGAGCATCTCCTCGCGCATGCGGGCCTCCATCTTCCTCTCGGCCTGGTCCTCCTCCATGGCCTCGAGGCGGCGGCGGCGGGCCTCCTCCTTCTCGCTCTCGAAGCGCGCGACGCGCTCGGCCTCCGACTCCTTGGCCAGGCGGCGGTTGCGCTCGATCTCGGCGCGGTGGGCCTGCTCCCACTCGATGAGCTTGGCCTCGGCCTCCTTCTTCTGGGCGTCGGTGCCCGAGATGATGTCGAAGGTGAGCGTCTCGACCCACTCGAGGTAGCCGTTGTAGTCGTCGAGCGTCTCGAAGTCGTCCTCGACCTTGTTGAGCACGGCGGCGACGCGTCGGCGGATGTCGACCTCGCGCTCGACCGTCAGGTCGCCGAAGTAGGCCGACTTGAAGCCCTTCTTGCGGAGCGTCTTGTGGCAGCCCGCGTAGGGGCACTGGTTGGGCCCGTCGGAGAAGATGCGGGCGACGCAGTTGGCGCACATCGGGTGGTAGCACTCCGGGTTGATGAGGAACTCGAGGTCCTTGTTGAGGTAGCGCATCGTCTTGCAGACGGGGCAGATGTCGTCCGTCGTCGTGGGCGGCGCGGCTGCGCCGTTTGTGCGGGCGGCCATCTTGCTGGTTGATGGGGGAGTAGGAACCGATCAGGTTCGAAGCGATCGATTTGTCGGTTAGGTCGGTGGAAGGGCCGAAGTAGGAAGAGGGGATTTCGAATCCGTCCCTCAGGGCCGCATTTGCGTTGGTGATGCAGGACTTTCGCGCGAATGCCCTCGGGAGAACAGGTGGGATGGATGTCTCCTGCCTGGACGGATCGATAGCACGACGGATTGGCGTTCGGCAAGGCTGACCTGAGGATTTCCCAGGCGGCGTTGATTGGCCGGAGCTTCCTTCCCGGACGCGCACGGCCGAGACAAGGGTCTCGCAGCTACCCCTCCAAGAATCCCGCTCAGCCTTCTGCGCCCGTCCACGGCGTTCGGCAGACCGTCCTTTTACAAAGCACGCCAGTGAAGAACACCAAAAATGGCCGACAAACCTGGTGAGTTTATGCAAGCGCATTCTGGACTCAAGTCTCGAATAATGCGGCTCTCGAGGGACATGCACTAAACATCGCCAAAAATGACAGAACCCACCCCCGCCGAAGAGGCCGCCGCCCGCGCCAAGGAGCAGGAGGAGCAGAATGCGCTGCCCTACAAGTGGCAGCAGACCATCGGCGACGTCGACATCAGCTTCAGCGTCCCCGGGAACTACAAGAGCAGGGACCTCGTCATCGACCTGAAGAAGACCAAGATCTCCGCCGGTGTCAAGGGACAGGAGCCCATCATCAGCGTACGTCACGGAACCCCCATCCGCTAAACCTGGCGCCCCCAGCACGGCGACGATGCTCAGGCAGACGCTAACGTGCACACCCTCCAGGGCGACCTCGCGCACGCCATCCTCGTCGACGACTCGACCTGGACCCTCACCTCGGCCTCGGACGGCACCAAGACGGTCGAGATCCACCTCGACAAGGTCAACAAGATGGAGTGGTGGGCCAACGTCGTCACGACGGCGCCCAAGATCGACGTCTCCAAGATCACGCCCGACACCAGCAAGCTCTCCGACCTGGACGGCGAGACGCGCACCATGGTCGAGAAGATGATGTTCGACCAGCGCCAGAAGGAGATGGGCCTGCCCACGTCGGACGAGCAGAAGAAGCTCGACATCCTCAAGAAGTTCCAGGCGGAGCACCCCGAGATGGACTTCAGCAACGCCAAGATCAGCTAGACGGGGCGCACTTTGGGATTTCCGCAGCAGGAAGCAGTTCGTGAAAAAATAAATAAAACACAGGCGAGGGAACAAGTCTTCACGAGGCGGACAGTCAATTGGAGTTGGTGATTTGATCGAACATGTATATTGCAAACATATCCTAATTACTCGACAAGAAGATGTCAAGGGTGAAACGAATCGCCGATACCACGGAGAACAAAGGGTAATGGCGTCAGAGAGCCCTTGTGAACATTGCTCTTGGATCCGCTAGTAATGGTGAAGCAGATTGAATGTGCTGCAGCCCATCAATTGTCAGATTAAGAAGCGGTCCGTAGTGCCAAACGTCCACCATAAACCCCCATGTGGCTGCAATCAGCCAGTTGACCCGAGAGAACACGCGTCACTGCAAGTGTAGAACTGTGAGGATTAGTGGGCAATAGCAAATGTTTGAAGCAACGAGCCAGGATCCATGCACTACAGAATCGCTGACCGAGACCCGACATTGGGTCTATGAATCCAATTTCTATCCGCTCTTTCCGCCCTCGCAGATACCGATGGGGAAGCGTTGGAAAAGCAAAGCAAAGAAGGGCACAACAGGTTGCTGATGAGCGATTGCATCACTTGGGTCGCAGATCTGTGTTGTTCGTTAGCAACTGGTCATAACAACGCGATGCAAGTAACAACGAAAAAAGAAGTGAAAGATCAGAAGTTAGAACGATGTCCACATGGTGTAACATATCTCGGACAGGGATAACTGTATAGTAAGAGTCTAGTTCATCATTTCGAGGGGCTGAGAAATAAAAGAAAAGTTTGCCTTACCTGAGCAGGATGGGATGGGTGGGCAGCGATGTCGAGGCTGTTGGAATCATCAAATCTGAACCATGTTAGTCCAAGTTCCTCGAGTCAAGATGCAACGAAGATAAACAAGATGGAGCAAAATCAGAAATTAGAACCGTGTCCACACGATGTAACTTGTCTCGGACAGGGATAACTGTATGTTGAAAGTCTAGATCATCATTTGGGGAAGGGAGCGAGGAGCAAAGAGAAATGTGGCCACATACCATTGGGCTGAGGTCCGGCCATCACTGCTTGGAGAGACGAGCAGCCTTGAACTTGCTGATCCGCTGGCCACCGTCGGCCTCATCAAGCGGCCGGATCACGGACGTGTCTTCTTGCAAGAAGCCGCCCTGCTTCTGAATAAACTTGTTGCGCTGGCGGTGATACTCGTCTGCAACATCCTGATCGATGAACTCGTCGCCGAAGGGGTCGGCCTCGACGGGCTGGGTCTCCTTCTCGACAACTGAGTCGGCCAGTGTTCGTCCCTCCGGACCTGTCGGCGCCGTGGGCCTGTCTTGGTCGAGGAAGCGCACAGGAACATCCATCGGTCCCTTGGGAACGAAGTCGTCGTCGACAACTGTGGGTGCGCCCCTCTGCTTCTTGAAACGGGATGCCTTGCGAGTGGACTTGGCATCAGACTGCTTCGCGGGACCGGTGCGCTCGACAATGTCGCTGAGGGGCTCAACGAAGGGCTCAGGTGCGGGCTTGGACTCGACCGGTGCCGGTGCAGGAGCCGGAGGCTCGGGAGCAATGTCGACACTCTCAGCGAAACGGACAGTCTTTTTGCTGTCAGCAGACTCCGTTGGCGAGGACGTCTTGAGGCTAGAGGCGACAGGAGCTGCAGCTGGCTTGGCGGGCTCAGTTGCCTTGGCCGTTTTGTCGCGCTTGATGACGATGCGGCCGATGCCTTGCTTGTCGTCGACCTCATCCTCATCCTCAGCATCGGCGTCAGCCTCAGCCTCAGCCGGTTGTGTGAACCGAGACTGGACGCCCAGCCGCTTCTCGAGCTCGAGCATCCGTGAATGGTAGCCATCGTCAAGAACGCTGGTGATGGACCGTCCATACTTGTCCTCTTCCTCGTCCTCGTCTAGGTCAGAGTACTCGTACTCCCAGTCATCGTCATCGCCGGAGCCCTCCTCGAGGGTGAGCTCGGCGACGACGGCCCCAACCTCTTCCATGCCGTACTTGAGCATCTCCCGGCGGAGAAGGGCGTCTTCGGCAGACTCGCCTTCGGGTATGACTGGTGGCTCCCGACTGATGCTCTCCTGCGCCCTCGCCGTGTTCATGATCTCTTCGACGCGCTGGGCGTTCTTGGAGACCTCGGGCTCAGGCGGTGGCTTGGTGTCCTCGGTGAAGGAGACGGTCTTCTTCACAGAGACCGCGTTGTCGACCTTCTCCTCAACCTTGGACTCGACAGGAGAAGAGAGCTCAGGCGCCGGCTGGGCAGGCTCCTGGATCTCAACGACAGGCTCGTCGGTGACATCTTCGACGATGGCTTCGGTCTTGTCCGATCCCTTAGGCTTGCCTTCGGGAATGTTCTTGACGCCTGCCTTCTCCAAGATCTCCTTGAGCTGGCCGCTTGAATCGCCGGGTCGCTGCAGACGACTGGAGAGAATGTTGCCTTCCTCGTCGAGCTCCTCAATGATCTCCGTTATCGGGAGACCATCTTCGTCCCGAACGTCGGGGTTGCTGACGATGCTGGCAGCAGCATGCTTCTGCTCAGCAGACTCAAGCTGCTTCTCGAGCGTCTGAATGTTCTTCGAGACGTAGTCGATGCGACGCGACAAGAGGTTGATGATCTGGTCGGCGGGCTTGAGATCGATCCGGCCAAAGAGGTCGTTGATCTCCTTCTTGTCCACGACGACGCCTTGGAAATCTCGGCGGATGCGCGCCAGATCCGGCTGGCTGGCGGGCTGGGGAACGGATTCGATCTCCTCTTTCAAGGACTCATACTCCGCGTCCCATGTTCGCCAGTGCTGAAGGGCTTTCTTGAGCTTGGCGATGTTGTCCTCAAGTTGGAGACGGTGTCTCTCGAGGTCGAGGAAACTGTCTCTGACTGTGGTCATGGTGGAAAGGTAGATGAAAATTTCGGAGTGGGAAGACCAGGTAGGAGAAGAAAAAAAAATATCTAAACGGGTCGCTGGGATTCGAAGCTTTGACGAAATTAGGTAATCCAATCAGTGAGCTAACTGTTCATGTTACGTAAATCGGTACGTACCGCCATCCATCGCACAGGTACCGCCGTTCCGGCGTACCTGTCACCGAGACACACCGAAAGCGCACCTACAAGAAAGACCAGAAGAAGTCGAAGTTACGAAAATAGCTATAAAAATGCTGAGTAATTTTGTATTGAAAAGTCCCTGGATAAATGTCCGTTTCTTTTGCAGAAAATTCTTCGTGATCAATACTTCAATCTTCTCTGTCGTCCTGACTACACCGTCCCTGCGTCCTGGGCTAACACCTGTTTCGGTGTTCTATGCTTTTGGCTTTATGCCAATCATGTACTTCCCAGCCTTGAGATGTAGCACGGTGAAGTGAACGACTTCGTGAGACTGATCAGGTATCAGAAACAGGTCATACCTGCGGAGCACTGAGGCAAGGACTAGCCGCAGTTCAGTCCACGCGAATCTGCAGAGGTGATCAGCGTTGTGTCTGAGATGACAAGGTGAAAGAGCAACTTACTGTTTCCCGATGCAATTCCTCGATCCTGCAGAGAAAGGATACCAGGCTGTCTTCTCGTTGGCATTCTTTCCCTTGTATTCGGACAGCCAACGCTCTGGCACGAACTTGCCGGCATCAGGCCACTCCTTTTCATCTAGCTGAAGCACAGTGGTCTGCGCGGTGATTCGGGTCTGGTTTTTGTCAGCAAGCCTGCAGAATGACCAGCTGGATGGAGGTTTTCGGAAACTGTCGCCGACAACTTACCCCAGCGGGAATCAGACGGTCGCCCAAAATGATGTCCTCGTCAGCTTGCCTGTAGAGTCCTTCGAAGAGATGAGCAAACATCCATGGCCTTGGCGGGCACCTGTATCCTTACCGGCGGCCCCTGGAGGCATCAATCTCAATGTTTCCTTCAACACGGCGGTCAGAAACGGCAAATCCGCCGTTTTCTCGTCCGTCACTGGCGAATTCGTATCGGGAAACCGTTCGCGGACCTCCCGAACCACCTTTTCGTATGCATCCGGGTGGTTCAGCAGGAGCATCAGAGCAAAAGTCAGGGTGCTGCCCGACGTCTCCCCGCCCGCGACCAAGAACATGAACATCTCAGCAATGAGAATCTTCTCGTTGTACTGCTCAGGGTTCTCGTCATGGGCGTCCAGGAGGAGCTGGAGGATGTCCGGCTTGCCGATCTTGTCGCCCGTCGACCTCCTCCTGTCGATGATCTCGTCCACGAGCCGCCGCAGTTCACGGTCTTGGAAGGGCGGCATGAAGGGGACGTATTTTAGAAACGGTAGGAGTTGGTACTTGTCACTGTTGTTAGTGACCAGGGCCATTACCCACTCGCAGAAGGAGTTTCGGCGCTTACCATAGACATGCGTTTGATGGTGATTGAAAACCTCTTACGGATAGGATGCTCCCCGTTCCTCACCATGTCGAAAGATCCCCCGAAAGCCGTCTCGCTCATGATGTCGAACGCGATCCGGCCGGTCAAGCTCCACGCGTCGACGATCGCCTTGCCCCCGGCCAGAGCGCACTGCTCGTCGAGGTGCTCCTCCAGCACCTTGATGCACTTGATCATCAGCGGCTCGAGGCCCTTGAGGTAGCTGACAGAGAAGCCGCTAGAGAGGAAGCGGCGCCGCGTGCGGTAGTCGGCGCGGTCGCGGATGGTGAAGAGGGACGGGGCGTCGGGGTCGTGTCGGAACCGTTCGTAGACCACGCTCTTGCGGAGGTCCATTCCCACGAGAACCTGGCGGACCGACTCTGCGTCTGAGACGATGATGAGATCGGGACCTGAGAAACGTTAGAACGGCCCGATCTTGGTGGATCTGCGAGACAGACCGACTCTGACAATGTCTCCATATTGTTTAATGTACTCGGCACTCCGTTCGAACGCCTTGCCCTTGATGACCTCAACCATCCATGGTAGGCCCGTCACCCTGTTCAGCCATGGCCCGGGGATTTTGTTCAAAGGTCCCGTGAAACCGATCCAAAGTGCCTTGAATATCTTGATGGAGTAGTAAGCCAGTGCGAGTAGGCCAAAGGTCGAGACTGCGGACTTGAGGTCGAGGCCGCCCGAGCGGGCCATCGCGGTCGCATCAGTAGTGCTCATCTTCACTTCGCGAAATGCTAGATGAAGCAGTTTTTTCCCGCGCGAGGTTTGCCGGCCCGGGGTTCAATCCTTTTTTGACGTTGATATGAATACCTGCCTCGGCAAGGGGTTCAAGGGCGAAATGCTGTGTTGGGCCAAGAGAAGCTGAAAGCCTGTCTCTGAGGTAGTGCTGACCGCCGAGAAAGTCGGGACACGCGTGGCGGAGAGACATTTCGCGTACATAAGTAGTTATTGTTACAGATGGCCTCTCAGTGGCCCATTCTGCACGTCAGACAGGGAGAATTTGCCATGCAATTGTCCAGACATTGTACGTGGCGGCCGCATTCCTCCACGCTCACATGATTTTGCATCGTTCTGCTTGGAATTAACGGTACAGGATATGCCCCAAATCGTCACGGTACCGTCCACCATTCAATCATGTACCCCTGAGGTGTCTTATGGCATCCACGACATAATACTTAAACGCCTCAAAGTCGAGTTCCCGAGCGTATCTCACGCCAAACAAACATGCCGCGCCGCAGGCTGCCGTCGCAGCCAGAGAAACGGCCCAGAGATCCCAGTTCTTCGCCTTCCACACGGGCATCCGCATATCCGCCGTCTGAAGGTGCATGGAACGAAGCTCCTTGCCGTCCCTGAAGCGCAGCTCATGGTCGTGGAGGACCTCCTCGACCATGTCCGCAGCGAGATGCTTGCGCCTCGAGGCGATGCGCGCTATCTTCCTCATCCGCTCAACGTTCCTGAACACTGTGCCGTCCGGGTCGGACACGATCCGGCAGATCTTGGTGACCATCTCCTCGGGCTGGAAGTCAAACTTGTCCATGGACAAACCGACGCCGGCCTCCACGAGGCGCGCGCTGTTGGACAGCTGGTCAAAGAAGAAGCCCATGACGAGGGCTGGGGTGCCGTGGAAGAGCGTCTCGTTTGCGCTGGAGCCGCCTCCGTGGGTGAGGTAGACTCTGGTGTTTGCATGGTCGAGGATGGCCCTCTGAGGGGCAAATGTCGGGACTAGGAACTCGGGGTGGTCACCGTTGAAGAGTCCGCCGACCGAGAGGCTGCTTCCATCCGCTCTTTTGAACGTCGATGATGAATTCACGCATTTTCTTGCTTTTGACCCAATAGACCAGATGACTCCGTTGACGTGCCCGGCGTCCAATGCCATGACCAGGCCCCGAATCAACTTATAAAGATCATGGTCTGGAAGGACTATGTGCGTTCCAAGCGCAACATAAATGGTCTTATCGTGGGATTCGAGGAAGGACCGATATGTGTCATCCAGCTGAGGATATTCGTCGCTGAGTATAGGTCCTACGGGGGCCATCAGGGGCGGCAGGTCCTTCGGAGGCTCCAGTCCAAAGAAGGAATTGACAAAAACGAGGTGGTTCGGCTTGGACTTCGTGTGAAGTGAGTGATGGACGCCCATCCGCTTCCTCATCTTCTTGCTCCAGCGTATCCACGCCGTGATGTGCGGCAGCGCCCAGAAGATGGCCATCTCATTTCGAATGCGCGAGAAGATGGACGCCTTCTCCGACGTGGGCGTGAAGTCGACCTGGAATCCAGGCAGCCCGGGGATGTAGCTGACGGGCGCGAGGATGTACGGCATCTGCGGCCACACGACGGCGATGGGCACGCTGAACTGGATCATCATGTCCCTGGCCGCGGCCTCGACGAAGAAGTCGGCGATGATCATGTCGGGCCTCGTCTCCGGGTCCAGCACGAGCTCGCGCAGGTGGAAGTGGGCGTCGGGCCAAAACGAGTCGAAGAGGTACTTGGAGGCCATGATGGGGCCGATGCCGTCGGTGGGCCGCCATCGGCTCATGCGGGTGTAGTGCTTCTCGGCCTCGTCGTCCGGCAGGGCGGGGCCGAAGCTGCGGACGCGAGCAATGGCCGGGTAGCCGGCGGCCCAGTGCTCCTGGCCGGAGTTGGTGCCGAAGTGCACCTCGTGGCCGCGGGCGGCGAGGACCGCGCCGAGCTCGAGGACCGGCGCGGCGTGGGTGAAGCCGCCGACGGTGACCACGAGGAGGATCCTCCGTTTGTGAGAAGTGGGTGCGTCCAACATGGTGGCAACTGTTCGATAAGCTTGGGCAGTACAATTTCCACCGATTCAAGTCATGGATACGAGCCTTTTGAAGATGCAAACCCCTTTTCTAGGCCGGCTCGGCGAGTTTCCTGAGCGACGAGCATCTCGGCGGGTTTGCCGTCAAGTGGTCTGATGTTGATGGCAAGGTGCAGCCGGCGCCGGAATATTCTCGTCCTCGACAAGGTAAGCTCGCTGCCTCGTTATGCCGTTACAACCAGCGCAATTGAGCCGTTACGACCGGCGTAATTGAGCTGTTGCGACCGGCGTAGTCCGTTGCGACGGGACTGGCCACTGTAACTGGCCCTGCGAATGATGCGATTGATCCTATTGGCTAGATAAGTGGGGTATCTCCCGGATACCTAGCCAGAAAGTACCTCCCAGATAGCAAAACTCATGGACAGTATCCGTACCTTCCCTTCCCTTATTACTCACTCGTTCACCAGTTGAACGTCAGCACAGGAAGGGGCGCAGCAAGATGGCTTCCTTCCCTATATCGCCCCATCACGCCATGTTGCAACTTCTTCGTCATATCGCAGCTGTGTCTTTGCGTTAGCGAATCAATTTTACGCTCTCCGTGACGATGGCCAGAGCAATTCGAGCGTCGACTAAGGGCATTCGTCAAGCATGCGATGCCTGCCATTTCAAGAAGATTCGATGCCACCGCAATGCCGCTAAGGAAGATGAGGCATGTCAAAGATGCAGTCGTGAAGGAATCGAATGTGTCTTTAGTCCTCCCCTCAAGACTGGCAGACCACGAAAGCCAACAGCCAGAAAGCGCGTCGACGCCGAGTCGTCATCATCGTCGTCGCGCATCGAAAATGCGCCCGGCTCTAGATCCTTGGGCTTTCAAGGGTCGCCGGGAAGCACACCGTACGCTTGGGACGGCGTTGATGTCAACACCATCGTGTTCCCGTCTGCAGAATGCCCGCTACAAGCGCTCGAAGGTGGCCTCTCAGACTTGATGAATACGGAAGGACCGCAGGCCATGGTGATGACCCGGCTTGAGCAGCTCTCGGCATTTCAGCAGCATCTCGTGGCCAAGAGGAGGGAGCACTCTGCGTTGTTTTCCAAACACCCCAGCCCCGACGCCTTCCAGGCCATCCAGGAAATGCTGCACATTACCCAGAAAGTGACGGCATTCAGCACTTGGCTAATGGATGCAGGCGCCAGCTTCGCCTGGCGCAAGCCGACGCTGGCCTCCATGTCTGACGAGACGGCCCTGATGATGGTTGTGTCTCCGGTTACACTCGTTCTCGAGGTCTTTATCGACATTCTCGAGGTTGCATTTCCATCGCTAAAAGTCGACTCGTATACTTCGGATGCCACAACATCCGACTCCGAAGATGGAATCTCGGCCATCGACCCCGCGCTCCTCTCGCTCGAGGGGCCGCACCGCTTCACTCCGACGGTCGTCCCCGATGTGGGAGCAGTGCAAGACCTTGCGAACCCCGTCTGCGTCTACATTCTCCTTGCAGCACTGCAGGAGCAGCTGGACGCCATGCGGAAAACGGTCGACAAGACCCTGGCTGCGTTTCCGCGCATGGACTCGAATGCAGGAGCTCGAGGACTGCTACCCGCGATAGTGGATCAGTATCTAGAGAAGATTCGATTTGTTCAGAAGCACATCACGCGGGCAAGTGGCGACAGTACAACATCTGGACTGAGTTGATTAACAAAGAGGAGGTCAAGAAGGCATAGGCTCCTAACAGTCAAGAATACCTGCTCTCCACATTTCTGGTTCGAAACGACGTTAGCGTCCATTGTTGGATACGATGATAATCACACAGCATCCGGGAAAAGAAAGCGGGAGTGCGATACGAGTGCGATACGTCCAGCCTAATGTTGAGTGCCTGTAGACTTGATTTCCATCCTCAGACTCCCAAGAGATTTAAAGCGAGTATTTCTTGTAACTGGCCAACCGGAACAATCCCTCTAGGTAGCAGGGGCTTCTGGATTAGCAAGTCGGCTTACTCTTCGAAAGCTTCTTCGGTGATCGACGACGATGTGCACATGGGATGGTTGAGGCCAGGGCGGCAATACTCCGCAAGACTCCGCACGTTCCTGTACCCCAACCTCGCACCGCGGCAGCTGCACCTGCACCTGTGCCCCTTCCGTCATCACTCCCATTCCGGTTGACTCCCTCGCCTAGCTGAGACCCGACTTGTTCGTTGCACGGGACAAAGCTCGCGGTAAATTCTCCTGTTCCAGAGCTAGAAAGCTCTAACCTCGAGCCAAACATCACCCTCCTTCCTGAGTCTGTGCGGGGAAGCTTAGCTACACTACAGTACACCGCAGTCCTACCGCTTGTCACGACTGTGATGCGTTTTCCCTCCTCGTAAGACGACGGTTGGCTTTCTCGTTGGCCGCTGCAACTCTCTGCTTTTCATACGACTTTGGCTCTGCAGCAAACATGGCGGTGGTCGATTGGCTCCGTGTAGGGGCTTGGAAGGACACAAGAGGAGACGAGATGGCCTCTTTCTCGGCATCCGTGATCTGGTGCATTGCCTCCCTTTTTGTTCTCTCGCAGTGTCTCCGGCTGCTCAGATCGCGACACCACGACTTCAATCTCGACGAGAAGAAAGGAAAGAAACGCGGCATGTACCTCCGCGTGCCTACCCTCGCTATGGCAGCCGCCGTCCTGTTACTCTGTGCCGTCGCTAGGGTTACAGATGTTGGCCACCAGTTTGGGCAGCAGCTTTTGTCGTACACGGCCACGACTACGACCAGCAGTGCCGGCTCGCAGTTCACGGTGGCGATGGACTCGGATGTTGGCGCTGACTTGATTCCAAACGTCAAGGATCCCGAGGCGAAGGACGCCCAAGTCGTCTGTCCTGGATATAAGGCCTCCAACGTCCGAGAGACCTCCCACGGGTTTACAGCCGACCTCGATCTTGCCGGCAAGGCTTGTAATGTCTACGGCAATGAGATCGAGGCCTTGAAGCTCATCGTGGAGTACCAGGCAGCGGATCGTCTTCATGTTGAGATTCTCCCGCGTCATATTGGGAAGGACAATTACACTTGGTTCGTTCTTCCCGAGGAGCTCATTCCGAAGCCCGGCCCCGACGGCACCGTCAGCGCCAGTGGTTCCGACAGCGACCTGAAGTTTTCTTGGGCCAATGAGCCGACATTTGGCTTCAGCGTGACGAGGAGAAGCACAGGCGACGTGCTCTTCACTACTGTTGGGACGAAGCTGGTCTTTGAGGACCAGTTCTTTGAGATCGCTTCACGACTGCCCGAAAAATACAACATCTATGGTATTGGCGAGGTCATACACGCTTTCCGACTGAATCGACATCTTACTAGTAAGTGACGCTATACTTATGTCCCACTCCTCCAGCTTACACCGCCAGGACCCATCTATGCTGCCGACATTGGGGATCCCATTGACGGAAATGTGTATGGATCTCATCCCGTGTACCTTGACACGCGATACTTCCAGACTGATGCCGACTCCAATGAGCCTGTCTACGTTGCCGAGCCCACGGACAAGAATGCCCAGTACAAAGCATACACTCATGGTCTCTTCATGAGGAACGCCCATGGGCAGGAAGTCCTGCTGCGCGAGTCCAACATTACCTGGAGGGGACTTGGCGGCACCATTGACCTGTACTTCTATGCAGGACCGACGGCCGACTCTGTCATTTCCTCTTATCAGAAGAGTGCCGTTGGTCTTCCCGCCATGCAGCAATACTGGACACTCGGCTTCCATCAGTGCAGATGGGGCTACAAGAGCTGGGACAATCTACAAGAAGTCGTGGATAACTTTGCCAAGTTCGAAATCCCTTTGGAGACAATTTGGGGTACACTCTGTCATTGTTGACTATTTCCGAGGACGGTATAAGCTGACCCTTGAATAGCCGACATCGACTATATGAACCAGTACCGAGACTTTGAAAACGACCATAACAGCTGGACCTACGAACAGGGTGAACAGTTCCTCGAAAAGATCCACAAGAATGGACAGCACTTCGTGCCAATTGTAGACTCTGCAATTTACTCCCCCAACCCTGAGAAGCCAGAAGATGCCTACCCAACTTACGATCGCGGACTCGCCGCAGACGCCTACGTTCTTAACCCCGATGGCTCCCTCTATGTAGGGGCTGTCTGGCCGGGCTACACCGTCTTCCCCGACTGGGTCGGCGCGGTCTTGAGCAAGAGCAAGACTTTCGACTGGTGGAAGACAGAGTTGGTGACTTGGTTTCAGAAGGTGGCCTTTGATGGTATTTGGATTGATATGTCCGAAGTCGCATCGTTCTGCGTCGGCAGCTGCGGAAGCAAGAATCTGACACTCAATCCTGCCCATCCACCTTTCGAAATCCCGGGCGAGAGCACCGACGACTTTCGCTACCCCGAAGGCTTCGACAAGACGAATGTCACCGAGGCTGCGGCCATATCCGCCTCCTCACTTTCGGTCGAAGCTGCCAAGTCTACTGTCGTCGCAGAAGCCACATCCACGACGACTTCGTACTTGCGAACCACTCCCACCCCTGGTGTCCGTAATGTCAATCACCCGCCATACGTGATCAACCACATTCATGGCGACCTGGCTGTCCACGCCGTCTCCCCCAACGCCACGCACCATGGAGGCTCTCAGGAGTACGATTTCCACAACCTATTTGGTCACCAGATCCTCAACGCAACCTATCACGCCTTGCTCGAGGTGTTCCCAGGCAAGCGCCCCTTCATCATTGGCAGGTCCACGTTTGCCGGATCAGGTAAGTGGGCAGGCCACTGGGGAGGCGACAACTACTCGCTCTGGGCCTACATGTTCTTCTCGATCCCCCAGGCCCTGAGCTTCAGCATCTTCGGCTTCCCAATGTTCGGCGTCGACACATGCGGCTTCGCCGGCAACGCGGACATGGAGCTCTGCGCGCGGTGGATGCAGCTGAGCGCCTTCTTCCCCTTTTACAGAAACCACAACGCCATCGCGGGCATCCCGCAGGAGCCTTACCGCTGGAGCGCCGTGGCGGACGCTTCCAAGACGGCCATCGCGATCCGGTATGCGCTGCTGCCGTACATGTACACCGCGTTCCACAGGGCGCACACGCTGGGCGACACGGTCATGAAGGCGCTGGCGTGGGAATTCTCGGACGAGCCGTGGCTTGCAGACGCGGACAGGCAGTTTCTCCTCGGCCCGGCCGTGCTGGTGACGCCGTGTCTTGTGCAAGGTGCGACCACGGTCGACGGTGTTTTCCCCGGAGTCGGCAAGGGCACCGTGTGGTATGACTGGTACAACCAGTCCGCCATCACCGGTGTCACCTCTGGGCAGAACGTGACCATTGACGCGCCGCTTGGACACATCCCTGTGTACCTCCGTGGCGGACACGTCATTCCTACCCAGGAACCCGGGAATACCACGAAGCAGAGCAGATCCAACCCCTGGGGCCTGCTCGTTGCCCTCGATGGAAAGGGCGCCGCAAAAGGAAGCTTATACGTCGACGATGGCGAGAGCTTGAAGCAGAAGGCTACGTTGACCGTCGAGGTATGTCGATCGTCTTTTCGTCGCCGTATTCAACGCTAATCTTGAAATAGTTCATCGCCGTGGATGGGGTGTTGAGGGCCACACCGTCCGGCAGGTACAAGGACTCGAGCCTTCTGGGCAACGTTACGATCATGGGAATTCAGCGCGACATTTCGACGGTCACTCTTAACAACCAGGTCTTGGATGGTGAGAAGTGGTCTCTGGATACGGATACTCGCGCCCTGCACGTCCGCGACTTGCGGTCTGCGACGCCGAGGGGCGCTTGGAGCTCTGGATGGACTCTTACCTGGGCGTAAGACCGGATACTCTCATGATTATCATTTGGTCTAAATACCTAGTAGATCAAGTTATTGGCTTGCTTTAGTCTGTTTGAAACGTAAACCACCTGTGTTCTTGTTCCAGTACTTCTATACAACACAAAGCAGGGATGCTTGGGGACAGTTACGCATGCTGTCGAGTGTTCTCTTATGAGTGAAGGTCTTTGCTACCATATTAGCGAGTTCAGTTCCTTAAGAGACCACAAAGGAACCCAACATGTATCCCAAGACCAGTAGGTAAAGGAGGTATTGAAGTTACTGCAATGCTACATCCATACATAGGGATACCAAGTCCTAATTCACATTTCTAACGCGCCTCTGTAATCCTGACCTTTCTTTGTCTTCTTGCTGATGCACACAGGTAATCTCCTCCTCCCCCAATCCAGTAATTGTCTTGTTCACCAAGACCCCCCTACTTGAAAGCATTGTCATGTGAACGCTATTGCTCATCACTGTCCCCCTTCACTTGTGTTGTATTCCACATGTAGTGAACGCTGCTCTTTCGACACACCTGTCGCACTACCGTTATCCTAAACGTCGTCGTTCATTGCCGTCTTCCGTCACGCGTCTCGTATTCCCCATGAAGTCGGCGCAAAATAGCTTGGGGGTCTGTGTCTGTGGTGGTTCCAATCTTCCGGTTTTAACTTACTCTTGGACTAGGGACGAGGTGAAGAACGACTTTGCCGGGCTCCCGCTGGGCGACCACGTCGGCTCTATGGTTCCTGCGCCTGGTGATGCCACACAGACGCGAAGATGGTTCCTTAAATATCATGTCTGAGAGCTGGAGACTCCCAATCTCTGGGGCTGGTATGTGCTTGTGGAAATGTGACATGGAATTGAGGCCTTTTGGGGCTCTGTGTCTGTGCCCTTGACACCTGTGCTCTTGATGAGTTGAAGCCTCTGGCGACTCCTTACTGGGGCTGAGTATTTTATTACAGTTGGTATCGTGAGGTCTCACTTGAGCCTTCTTTGTCAATTTATGGACGGACGCTGAAGAGCTCAAACTACCTACCCACTACATACGTCCTGGCCGACGCCTCAAAAGACTCCTACTGGTTCTTGAGGGCGACGAATTAGTCAGGGGCTGGGGGTATAAAAATGATTTCCGGCTGCGAGGCTGCGCAATTTTCGGTACACACACACATAGGAGTCTCTGCTGGGTGAGGTTTTGGTATACACTCTAATGGTTTCGTCAGAGGAGGTGTGATCCTAGTGATATCAGAGATGGAGCTGCTGTTATCTTCACAACACCATTCCCGTCACCGCCGTTCGTCATCTCCTCTGCTTGAGTATTGTTTGTCTGTAACATCGCAAACCCTCCCAGCGTACATTCTCATCGCCAGATAATCATATTCATCATCATCGCAAAGGAGGAGTCTTATCGTACATTACAGCCTACGCCTTCGAGTGGGAACACTTCGTCCTCGTGGCGTGTCACACATCTCCCTGATGGGAGGAAAAAAAAGGGCTGACGCTTACTGCTCCGCTCATATTTATGGAAAGATTCATTTCAAGCCTCAGTCAATACACGCAGTATTCTTACTTCGCAAAGAACGAAATCGTGCCTGTGGTAAGTAGGTAAGCAACCAGCCGTCCACTTTCAACCCACCTTGTGAGGTTAGATCTTTCCATCAACACGTTTCGATCGGCATTAGACAATCCATTGAATTGACTCCCCATTTAGCCCTCGACGCATTCATCCATGCAAACTTCTATCCATTAACAGCAAACATCACCGCCAGATAACAATAACCCAAACACACCCCCTGCAGCTCCCAGTCCGTTCAGAACCCACCTCGGACCCGACCTGACAAACACCACCCGTCTTTTGCCTCGGGGATCCACCACAGAACTTAGAAGCCCTCTCACGAAAGGCACAGCCTACTAGACTCCATCCATCCACGCGCAGCTCGCCGCGCCCCACGCTTCCTTCCCACACTCCGCAACGGAACTTAGGCGCTTTCACGAGGGTCCACCTTCACCTGAGCATCTGCAAAGGAACAATGCAGCGTTCGTGGCGCAATGGTAGCGCATGCGTTTCCGGTACGCAAGGTTGCAGGTTCGAGCCCTGTCGGACGCGA
This sequence comes from Colletotrichum brevisporum, assembly GCA_030770045.1. Taxonomy (NCBI): domain Eukaryota; kingdom Fungi; phylum Ascomycota; class Sordariomycetes; order Glomerellales; family Glomerellaceae; genus Colletotrichum; species Colletotrichum brevisporum. The sequence continues at coordinate 2,999,077 of JAUGSI010000002.1, forward strand.
GATGTCTATTTCACTTTTGCAGTTTTTGCACCGTTTGATGTTTTGAGGGATGGAGATGTCCCTGAGGCTCACTTCCTCACCGGCTCTGCTGTGTCTTGCATTTTTGTGGGGTTTCCCGTTGCTATTCCCTAAGGCTTATGCAATTGTGGCCGTGCGTCTTGATCATGAATTCTGGTATTCGTTGGGTATAATGCGGCAACCAACTCTGTCGTGTCGAGCTCTGCTCACCTGCAACCAGCACGCAGGACGTCTGTTGTACAATCTCCTCCTCTCCGTCCGGGGCATCGCTGCACATGCCCTCGTGTGCTCTACTCGCCTCGTTCCCGTCCTCCTCTCGGTGACCGCGTGCGCGGAGCCTTCTAGTGACCGCGTCCGCGGAACCTCCTGTTGCCGCGGTCGCGCCACTTTCCTCCTCCCCGGCCGTGCCTGCGGTCCCCGTGTCCCCGGTCGTCGTGCATGTCCCTCGGCCTCTCGCGATGCATCCCCATCTCGCCCTCCTCCCTCTCGCCGTCCCTCTTCTCCTCCTCGCCCTCGACCTTGACGCTGGGCTTCTCGAGATCCGTCCTCCACCGCGGGTGGGCGCCGTACTTGCATCCAGGTCCCTCAGGGCAGAAGCCCACGACGTAGTAAGGGCACAGCTTCCTCCGCACGTGCTTCTTGCTGCACCGCGGGCCCAGCGGGCAGAACCCCTTGTCGTAGTGCGGGCAGGGGGGCAGCTTGCTCTGCGGGTCGATGTGCAGGTACAGGCACTCCTCGCCGTTGGAGCAGTAGCCGTTGCGCATGAAGAAGTTGCACTCGGGCATCTTGCGCAGGTTGTACTCGTGCAGGAACTCGCACGACTCGCCCTTCTTGCAGAGGCCTCTGAGCCAGTGCTTGCAGACCAGCGAGGGCCCGCCGGAGGGGTTCGACGAGCTCGAGGACGCGTGGCGGTCGGGGCAGGCGGTGCCGAGGGGGCAGTGGCCGGCGAGGAAGGGCTTGCATTGCGGGCGGTCGGACGAGAGCTCGTGGCGGTACGTCTGGCGGAGGAAGGGCGTGAAGGAGAAGGACCTCGCCGTGGGCGCGTGGGTGAGGATCTGCACCGCTTCGGGGCGGGGGGCGACGGCGGCCATCGTGAAGGATCTGGCGCGCTCCGTGGAGCTGGGCTTTCTGCTTGGAGCTGTCGTTTGAGGCAGTCGCGACTGTATTTTTCGTCCGTCGATCTCGGGGTGAGATGGATGTCGTTTTCGCCAATTGTTCAATCGTGTGAAGTTTCGAGCATAAAGTATGACTTTATCGCTGATTCACCGCAACTGGACGTGGATTTGTGACACCGTAGTTGGAAGGTTGAGCACGTCACGATCAAACGTCGATTCGCGATTGTAACCTGGGAGATCTGGAGCTTCGGTCGGAGTACCCACTTAAGTTTAGTCAGCAACGGAGTGGATGGTCGCGGTGGTACCACCACACATCGCATCGGCAGCGGCGGACTTCAAGGTGGGTGGGGCCGTCTTCGTGGCCTAGGCCCCTCAGTCCGCGCGTCCTCCCCTTCCTTCAACGACCGAACCTGGGGCAAGTGGGCGTTGGCAAAGCTGGTGCTTCTTGCCCTGCATATTCAGGTCCGCGGACTCGGTATTCGTTCTGCATGGAACTTAATACAGAACATCTGGATAAGGAATCGGCAGAATCGCCTAGCCCCCAACTCGGGTCTCCCGGTGGATCTACTATCTGCATCACATCGCATCGTCCCCTGGCTTGGCAGCTCGGTGTGCTCTGCGTGGGTAACCGAATAAATTGTACCTTCTTGGACGCTTTCCTTGACGTTTCCTTCCTCGGTGCTGTAATTATGGATCTGGGTAGCCACTCTAGTCATCACGTGCAGCAGTATTCTACGGCCGTCCGTCCTTGATATTGCACCTACCACGTGAGAATCATTACCCAAGATTCGGCATGGAGGCTTCAACTATTTATATGGTCTCTTCACCAGACTTCCTCGGCTATTGTACCAAATTCGCAGCGGATATTGCCGTGAACCCCTCAATTTCAAACCAGCATATAGGCTCAGGTTCTGTGAGCAAAGAGGATCGTTGAAGTTGTTCCGACAAAGCATGCAACAGCCATGGAATGCTCATGAACGAATTGATAGTCCTATTCATGGAGCCTCCCGTCCGTCATCGTAGACCAGGGAGTCTGAAGACCGAGATGTAGGCAACGATGCGTAGAGCAGATGAACCACGGAAGAGATCAGCCTCTTTCAATAATGTGGCCCGTGTCGCTGACGTTTGATCTTGTTGAGAGGGCAACGCCAGATGTATCCTCAATAGCGCCGAGTACCTAATTTTGAAGTGTCAGTCATTAGTGAAATAAATAGCTGGTTTCACGGAGATGACTCGCCAGTGCCGGTCCCGATGTCGATACGGCAGTTTTGGAGGCGCCAGGCACGCAAAACACGTGGCGGGTTCGGGCTAATACTTAGTTCGAACATCATGGCGTGCCTCACGTCCCTCCGGCTCTATTATTTGCCCGTACCATCGTTGGGCCAAGGGTAGGGCCGTGGTGAGATCCATGGCAGTAGCTGTAATAATAACATCTGTTCTCGTACTCGTGGCCAAGCCTCTCGAATTGAACGAGACCAAGCCAACGGATAAAGAGATGCTGTATCTGGCGGGATCAAATTGGCTGTAGGCTGCAGATCCCAACTGATACAGGAAAATGTCGTTGCCCAGTCGGCAAGCATACTGTAAGGGCATTATTGTCGTTGTTGGGCGACTGTTTGATCAACAAGACGCTGGGCCATGTCGGTCTCCCCGCCTCAATTCATCCCGCAAAATAGAGGCGAAAGCAATACACTACTACGAGGAGAAGAACAATATGGCGAGAATTTGGCTCTCGGATCCACACAGCTTCTAGATGCCTTGTTAGTGATAAAGTGTTCATGTTTCTGAGATTCATTGGAACTTTCGGAACAACAAATTAATGCACTTAACAGGTAGTCAGTGTACGAGAGGGGTTTTCCTTCCTTCCATTTGACGAGCAAAATGGAATCCTTCTGGAGCCCTTCTCGAAGCTGCGGTGCAGTGGGCGGATGATACGGCGCAAGCCGGGGGATCCCGGTCCTCTGCCACCCACCAGATCAGTTACCGCAAGATGGAAGCCCGAGCACTTTTGAGTGGATCCCAGAAGACGATTCTTGGCGGAACCTCTGTCCAAAGGTGCTTTAAAAAGAGGTTGGAAGTTGAAGACATCGTCTTGGGCCTGCAAGGATGAGGGGTCGGCATGGAGGGAGCGGATTGAGGCAGTCTCATGAGGGGTTGTCATCCAGTTCTGTGGGCATGTCGGAAGCAGGCGCAGGGCTTCATCGCACGGCGTGGAGTCTCTCTCGGAGGAAGCGTCGACATCAGGCAACGCTCCAACACGGCGATGCAGCTCAATTGGCTGGGGGACGGGGAGATGGAGGAGCGAGATCAGAGATTGGTAGGTGATGAAGGTGACGATAGCAGGGGTAGGGGTCTACTCCGCTCTGCACTTGGGTTCATGTGAGCAGAGCGAGCAACCGTGGTGGTTGGGGCGATGGGAGCTTTGAACGGACAGAGCCCAAGTAATTTTCGGTCGAATTGTGTCCGTAGGCACAGGAATAATACCATGTTCGTTGCGCGGTTCAGCAGTGTCGAGGCTCTCGATGTTGGGTTCTATTGAGGTTGTGGTAAGAGGTTGTAGGTGTGGTAAGAGGTTGTAGGAGAGAAGAAGGTGCAAGTTGCAAAAGAGAGCAGCAAGGAGCAGGGCCGATCCTCGCCAAGGGGGCATCCCACCACGGTTCGGAGGGGTTTGCCGCGGGAAGTCCCTGATGGAACGAACGACCCCTCCCGTCCATTCTTCTTCGGCCGGGCCGTGTTGGGGTCCATCTGAACCCAACGGGCAGTATTGCAGCGGCAGGAGCATCGTGAATGCATCTCGATTCTCTTCCCTTTTTTTTCCAACTAACATTTTGGCGTCCACGAGAAACTTAGAGGTTCTCGCCTTGGGCAGGTTGACTTTGAATAAGCCTTCCGAGAAAAGATGACACTACGGATATCTACGTAGGTACTAAGTAGGTACTCAATTGATGTTGTGCATGACAGGTGCCTGCCCTCTCAATTTGTTTACCCTCTGTATGTAATACATAGTGCCAACTACCTACGTAGGTAGGTAGTTAGTATCTCATCCAGAGTGCCTCAGGTTGCATCTGAAAGTCGACATGAGTCGAGCACATACTCCTTCCTCGTCTTGGACCGCTGCTGCTGGTTTTTGGTCTCATGTATTCACATTCCTTCCTTCCTGAAGTTGTGGGTGTGGAAATGCAGCTACGGGCAAGAAGGACCCACGTCCTTTTGAGCACCTACCCTAGTGCACTGAAGTCTGAACGGAGCAAATGCAATGGCCTCCACGTCCCAGGACAGCCCTTAGCTCGCCAAGGCTGCAGAATGACATGCGCTTCCTGTTCTTTTTCTTTTCTTTTTCGCTTCTGTTGCAGCTAGAGGGGCCGTCTTCGGCTTCTTCAACCCACACTGCCTAGGTACCTAGGTAGGCACCTAGACGACAGGGTAATAGTAGTACCTAGGTACCTAGGTAATGCGGTAGTAGCACCTGCCCGTCTCGAGGGTTCGATTGGTAGGTAGATAGGTATCCGTACCTGGGTAGTGTACATTTTGTAAGTGACCCCGCACTGCTTGGCCGCTGCATTGCGCTGCGCTGTGCCGTGCTTCCTAGGTACTTCGTGCCTTCCTCAGGCTGCCTACCTACTAGGGAAGTCGCTATTACCTACCCAATCCGACAGGTTGAATCCTTCACCTTTCCATCCCTCCTCAAGACCCCCAACGGCAACACCAACAAACACCAACATCTCGGTCCAACAACTCGCAACGTTGCCCGGGCACCACTCCGATGCGGACGCACCAAGAGTCAGCAGGCCGACCTGCCTTGCCATGCCGTGCCATGCGTGCCGACCCTGACTAGAGTTTGCCGGGGGGTTCTTCCACCAGCCGTCAGTGATTGGATTCGACTACTGCGAGTTACTTACATACGGACCACGTCCGCATATCTTCGTACGTACAGACTACAGAATCGACAGGGTGCGCCGCGCCCACACCCGAGATTCCATGGGGTGGACGCCAACAGACGGACCACAGACCTCATCACCTTTTGGTCCGAACTCCAGTCGATGTCGCTGTCCCCGTCACCGTCGCCGTTGTTGATCGACCTGCCCTACTAAGTATGGGGAGGGGGCATCCATGGATCTTCTTCTCCCTTCTCGTTGGCCGATGCGACCAAGACGGCGGCACAAGAGCCATGCTCATGCTCTCCCGCCCACCCGCCTATTTTTCCTCCTCCTCGGCACCTCACGAGACTTGTCACGGGGTAATTCCGCATCTCTCACCACAATGAGCAAACACGGCTTCAATGCCCCCCTCGCTGTCACGCCATGCAGGCCGGCACCTTTCTGTCGATACCCAACTCGACATCCCTCGCACGATGACCTCATGCTCCCAGCTCGTCGGATCTCCCAGACCTGAGGACCGCTTCATGTACGGCGATGTGCTGCCAGCGTGGCATGCAGTCGTCTACCCATCTCCACCACTCCGACCCTCCGTTGCTGTCGGCTGTTTCCATCCCTTGGGTGGACCCCACGCAGGCCAAGCTGCTGCTCGCCGGCCACTTCCCTGTCCTAGAGTAGCCCGTCCGTGCTACTGGTCGGCTCGCCCACAGACGAGGCCGTCTCTCGAGGCCAATGTTTCCTCCAAGTATCCATACCGGACCGGCACGCGCCCAAAGTCGGACGCGCTCGACGCTCTCTTGCCCAGCTTGGCCTGCTTCGCGCTGGACTTCACCGCTCGGAATCGCTACTCTCTCTGCGTGTCCGCGCGTGATTCACTGGCCGACCCCGGTCCTACCGGCGCATGAGCCGGGATCTACCCATCTCACCACACGAGATTTTACACTGCTACCACCGTACGGATACAGATATCACTGCCCGAGGGCCTCGGTGTATACTATGTACATATCAGCTCGCCTATCGGTCCACACTCGCACGTCAGTGTGATGAACACTGTCTGTAATGGCCCAACTCGAAAGAACGCCAACGAGCCGTTAGCTTGCCCTTCCAACAATTGGTCCCGCGACGCTGGGAATGCTGCTGACAGGACGGGCTTCAACGGTTGTTGGCGCATGCCAGGCCCAAAACCCAGCGCTAGCACGGAGTAGCAACACGTCTTCCACGTCGCGCCACCAGCGACGGCAAGGAAGAAGGTTGCTTTAGAGTTTCCGCAACCCAGTGCAGAATTCCTGCCACTCGGTTTCGCTGCGTGTCGTCTCAACCAAGCTCGCCAAAGCCTCGTCCCATTCTCCAGACATGCTTTCTTTTTCTGCCACGATGCTGACAACGAGGCCACGGTCCCGGGGCAGCGAATCCTACAGCCGACGGGGAACTCTTGCTCTGCTTCCCGAGTCCCAGCAGGGACCTAGTGTACACCACTAGAGCCACGAGCGTATCCGTATACTACTCGGGAATCCCATCATTTCCCGCCGTCGTTGTGTGGCTGATTTTGGCGCGTGCCGGACCGCAAGGGGAAGGAAGCATGCCGCGAACCTATCCCCAGCTCATTTGCCAGTTTCATCCTGAGATGGTCGCCGCTCGGCGAAGAGACATGGCTTCCTCGTTTGTTCCTTCGAAATACTCGGCAGACCGGACCGAATCCTGTTGCCTCGCCGCTGCGGGCAACCCAGTGTTGGCACAAGGCCGCCAGGCGACCGCGGAACAAACCAGCTTTTTGGAGCACTACAACAAGTCCTTGTCCGGCGTCAATCATCAAGCTAACACTGTATGTGCTCGAACTGCCACTGGAACCCGGCCGGGGCAATGCTCGCCGTCAAGGATATTCTGTCTCTCGCAGACGCGGGCCCAACGGCTATTTTCGCATTGGTCGGCCGGGACGAGAACACGGAACGCGGCTGGTAATGACCGTGTCCACGTCTAGGAGCAGTAGCAGTAGCAGCAGCAGCGCAACGTACATCCAGAGGCACTCAATGAGCCCGGCGACCGGCCCACGGAGATGGCCTGCTTGCTGCTCGCTCCCTTCATGCCTCGTTGCTAAGACCTGCATGCACGGGCGGGCGAGCGTGGAGAAACCAGCTGGAAGTTGCAGAAAATGGTGGACGAACGAAAGAGGAGGTGGTGGAGGAGGAGCAGAAGTAGCGGTGCGGCGAGCAAGGATCATTCCTGTCCCCTGCAACCCTGATCGTCAACTGCCGCCAAGGGTCGGCGGTCGTGGCCGACGGCCGGGTTCAAAACAGAGAGAACAGACTCGCGCCGGACTAGCTCACGGGCAAGAGAATGAGGACGGGCGGGCTGATCAAAGCAACGAGCAACAGCAACAGGAACAGCGCCAGAAGGGCTTACGTGCATTTTACACACCCTAGTGTACACCACCGCGATGCCTCCCGTCGCAATCTTGCTTCGCGGCCCTTTATTTTGGTTCTCGTTTGTTGTCTCTGGTCGCATCTGTGTGTCTCTCCGGTTTGCTTTGGGCCATGCCGGCAAAGGTGGTGGCACAGTGGCAGGTATTATTCACAGACAGACAGCCTCTCTCTCGTTCCCGGTCCTCCTCCTCCTCCTCCTCCTCCTCCTGCTCCTCTTCTTCTTCCGTTTCTCTCCCACTTCCACTCCCTCCTCCATTCCTACTCCTGCGCCCGGCTTCCCCCTCTAGATCCATCTCATATATGACCCGACAAAAAGTCTCAATACAAATGCCTACCGACCCCCCCTGCAAGCGCAGCGCAGGAGCAACCGCATTCTGGCGGCGCACCCCCCCAATGATCCATCCTCACCCCCAGCCCAATTATGTCATGCATCATGGATGCCATCGATGGTGTCCTGGACCCTCTTGTAATTTTGATACCCGTCGTCTCCACCGCCTCGGGCAGGACCTTAAGTGTATACCACCTTACCCTCCCCACGTTGGCTCACCGTCGCATCTTCCTGTCTGTCCCGCGCTGAGGTGTCTAGCTAAATACACAGGACATCCTCCATGCGGCTTGGGACCACAGAGCTTCACGCTTGCTGCCTGACCGATCAGCTCTTTGCTCCAGCTCGCAGCTCTGGGTCCGGCTTCTTCCCTTCATATACTGTCCTTACCACCGTCGCCTTCTCACACTGACTTTCTGGAGTTGCTTTTCTTCATTTCCAACTTCTCTCGGCTCTCGACTTCTCTTCCCACCCTTTCGTCTCATGGCAACAAGAGTCAGGATGAGCTCCTCCTTGCCGTCGCGCAAGTCGCGCAGAACGACGAGCATCTCCAATGTCATGTACACCAACGCCGTCTACTTCCCCAACGACCGGATATACCAAGGTGACACGCCCGGCGCCATGAACTACGGGTGTATCAATCACGTGTACTACGCATTTGCGAACGTGTCGCCGGACGGTGGCGTATTCGTGAGTTCCAAAGATCGTCTCACGATACGGACAAACTCTCTAACCGCGCGTGCTGTTCTGTAGCTGAGCGACGAGTGGGCCGATGCTCGCGCGCCGGTAGATGGCGTACAAGGCGGTCTGGGGTCTCTTATGCATCTCAAGCAAGAAAACCCCCACCTGCAGGTTGTCTTGTCCATCGGCGGCGGTGCTTCCAGCGCCATCTTCCCCTCGGTGGCTGCGAACACGCTATACAGAGACAACTTCGGTCGATCTGCGAGAGGCTTGGTGGATGCGTCAGGATTGGACGGCATTGACAGTAAGATTGTCGTTCTTTGCAGCATCGCGCAGTGGCTCACATGTCTTCACCAGTCGTCTGGGAGTATCCTTGTGATTCCCAGCAGGGCCATCACTTCCTCGCCCTCCTCGCTGCTATTCGCCTCCATATGCCGGAAAGCCACTACCTACTCACCGCCGCTTTGCCTGCTGGAAGGTCCGTTCTCCAGTACATCGACCTACGAAGGTCGGCCGACTACCTGGACTTCATCAACCTGATGGCGTACGACTTCTCGGGCTCATGGACGCATCGAAGCGGCCATCACGCCCAACTCTACGCAATGAGTAAGGATGAGACGTCGGGCGCGTCGGGAGTGCAGTATGTGATTTCCCAAGGATTTCCCTCGCATAGGATCCTGCTCGGCATTCCGCTGTACGGCCGAAGTTTCCTGCATGCTGCCGGACCGGGACAGAAGTTCAAGGGCGCTGGTGGAGACAACGGCACGTTCGAATACAACCAGCTGCCCCGGCGCGGAACGAAAGAGGCAGTGGACAAGAAGCACATCGCAGCCCAGTGCGTCGGTGCGGACGGCGGTTTTGTGACGTACGACAACCCCGACACGGTGAAGATGAAGGCTGCCTTCTGCAAGCAGAAGAATTTAGGAGTACGTGCTTGAAGACGACTCTTGTTACACTGCGATGCTGACAAGATTTTGATAGGGGCTCTTTTATTGGAACGGGCCGATGGATGCCAAGGACAGCTCGCGGAGTCTCATCGCAACTGGTTTCAGAGCTCTGCACAGCTCCTGATCAGTAATACGGCGTATCTCCCTCGGAGCGATCCACAGCGGATGCGCCCAAGACATTTCAGCAACAGTCTGCCGACATGAATCGGCAAACATCGGCCTGGCGGCCCGAGACTCAGCTACGGACGACTTGCATTCACGAGGCGTAAAGCGGGATCAGCAGCATATGACGGGGCACGACTTGGCGTTTACTTTGGTGCTCATTTTTCACTTTGTTTGTGTTTCTGGGGGAGTTCTTCGCGTAACGACCTTGATTCCCTTGACATTTCAATATTTCGGGCAGCATAGTTGAGACGTTTGTCTCATGGCAGGCGGCGGCGGACGCATAAAAAAACTCGGACAGCTGATGATATCCCGCATGGAACACGAGGTGAATGGAGGGGCGGTGTAGCTTACTTTGCATGGCATCATTGGATTGGTTTTGCGTGTTCAGTCAGTCGCTCATGTTTTCTTGGTTTGTCTGAATCATGACTCACATCATAGAACTGGGGAGGGAGAAGAAGGAAGAGAAGACAAGGGGGTTGTTGGGGTTGGGATTGGGCACTGGCGTCTAGGCGTGAAGTAGCACCGAGAATGAGACTATTCCGATGCGAGTCAAGACCTCTCTTGGGGGCCGGACGCACACACACACGCACACACATTTCCAGGTTTGCAAAAACTGCCCCTCTGCCCTCCTCAATCGTGAGATTTTGTGTGGTGGACGGCCGGTGGATGGGAGTGGGTTTGAGAGGGGAGGGGGGGGAGCGAATGGACGAGTGGTGGTGAGAGGTGAGAGGCAACCCACGCAGATCCCGCGCATGCGCGGGGCAGCCACCACTGTGTGTGTGTTTGGAGGACATTGATGTGAAGGTGGGGAGTGAGGCGTGTGGAAGGGGGGGACGCTTTGGAATCGGAGTGGGCCTCGGAGTGAGCTCCGAGATACGGGGGGATATAGGTCCGAACCGGTGCGGTGCCGGTTTTGGGGGACTCGGGCGACTCCCAATGGTGTATGTACAGTGATGTAGGTATGCAAGTATGGTAGATGGGTGAAGTGGTGGTCTGCTATCCGTACCATTTCTTTTTCTTCTGCGGTGAATGTGTGTGTGTGTATGTTTATGACTGTCCAATGAGATGATGCGGTGGCCCATGTAAGACGACCGATTCGGCATGCGGTGCCAAATCGCCCTCTTTTGTCCCGACGGTACACATCCTCGGCAAGGTCAGTAAGTAGGTAGGCGAGAAGCGGCTGAAGGTAGCGGGAGAATATTTATTGAGACTATTGGATTCGATGACGGCCAATGACGGGGGCCATAGTGCTGTTTTGCTCTTTTTTTTTTTTGTCCTTCTTGAGACGTTCCAAGGTTGTTATAGATCTCACCATGACGACGGGGGTTCTGAGGATTAAGCTGTTTCTGTATGGCATAGTACCTACGCAACTACCTATCTACGTAAGTATACATGTAGATGCAGGCGTGCGGGCTGCTCATCTTGTCCTGAGAAGGTACGTACTTTCAAGTACCGCTACCTTTCTGCAGCGGGGTGGTGGGTTCGTGATAACGGTCTAGTAATCCCGGATCTCTTGAGGCAGGCAGATAGAGAGACGGAGAGAGCCATTGGCTTTGCGATTGCATATGTGCTGTAAGACGGTTCGTCGGTCCTGCGAGCGCGGTTCAATCAATTGGCTTCAATCAAGAGCGGTCGATATCTGATAGAAAACATGAGACATAAACAAACACGCATCACAGAACCATCAAGAAAAGTTGGTTTTGGGGACTTTCGTGGATGGGGAAAAAGATGTGGGAGGATGCGCATCTGGTCTAGCGGTCCTGTCGATCTCGCTCGGGAGGGGGAAAGATTGGCCGGGCCTTTTTCGATGTGGTCCGACCCAGGAGTAGGTGCGACTCTTGGTTGGGTTACATCCACCTACGACACGCAGCACACACATATACCGTCACTCGCTCGCACTTATACATGCGCGTGCTAGGCATGCGGGCTTTCCCACGGAAAACACGACTGGCAAAAAGGGTTGGTGTGTGGTTGTCTGGTGGCTGGCTAGCTGAGAGAGTGGGTGGGTGGTGGTGGTGGTGGTGGGGGTGTGAGATGGTGGCACCGCGCTTCCTGCTGCTGGCCCGACCTGGGAGCAAGATGGCACGACAAGGAGAAGGTGGGTGTGCGGCGCACGTGGTTCGAGGATCACGGGAGCCCGGTGGTGCGGGTGGTATCGATTCATGCGAGGTTTGTCGTTGTCGGTGAGGAGGCGGGAAGACGGCGGACGCAGGGAGCTCCTTCTTAGGTGAGATGAGGTGAGATGCGGGCGAGAGAGAGGCATGTTGCGGTGTGTCTTCTTTTGGGCAATTTGGCTGGTTTCGGTGTTCGGTCTGCCACGTACCTCTGACGAACCTTCGAAATGGGTATCAAGGTATGTGTGTAATCGGGGGGTTATGGGGCTGGGCCAACATCGGCGAATGCGGTGTTCTCGTCATCGGTCGTATTACATTACGTCCACGACCCACGAGGTTCTCGACTCCAGTAGCGTTGGGCGCCGCCGCCCCTCCCTCGCTCCCTTCGCGAGGCGGACGGTCATTCCTGGGACCCAGAGATGGAACGGCACATAGGAGCGCTGCTTAGTGTGTCGTTATCCCGCTTTTCCTCCTGGTTCTGAGGCCCCGTCGTCCTCCTAGCGTCAGGTCCAGCAGACATCACTGACTCGGAAGGCAGGGCGGGAGGGCCTCGATATCGTTCCACGTGGCGACGGCGGGCCGCAGTCGGGATTCGAGGCGCCGGTGGTTCTCTACTTCACTCCCCCTCTTTCTCTCTTGTAAAACAGGAAGGGACGAGGTAACGGAAACTGGAAGCGCCGGCTGGCCGGCGGCTGAATGCAGCGTTGCAGATGTCGATGCTGCGTCGCGTTGCACGGCGATTGCATGGCATGACTCGGCAATCGGGTTTTGAATCACCTTCCAGATGTGACGGTTGTCGTCATGGATGGAGGGGCACGACGAAGGGAGGAGCTCCCACAAATCCTGCTGGAGATTTTCGGGGGCGGGGGAGAATGCTCAATAGAACGTAGGGCGTACGTAAGACGGAGGAGCTTCAAATGGTTGGATGGTCTGGGGACACAAGCAGGGGGACCTTGCTTAGACGAGGCGGCGACCCTTGGTTCGGCTGTGGGTGAAGACGGGAGAGGCCTATAGCGGCCGCTGGTAAGCTCACATGTTCGACGACGCATGCGCTTACTACAGCGTCGAGAGTACCCCCCGGCCAGGATGACGAGGGGAGGGTCGGATCGGGTCGATCGGAGGTCACGGGGCCGGCGGTGGAGGATTTGGCTGGTTTCAATGCCGAGGTGAGCCGGTCTTGGGGGCGGGAATCTGCACCACACACTCGTGGACGTCGGAGGAGGCCCAGACCCCGGAGCTGGCCGTGTGTTCCGGGCTTGGCCGTGGCGCCGACGGGGTCATTGGAGAGGCGGCCCAGAAGGATTGACCTCTGACTACCAGGCCGGGGTCAGGACGGTGCAGATATTGATGAAAGGATGCTTCTGGATGCGAGTGATGTGATTATGAGGGTGCCCAGTGGGCTGGTGACTAGGTTATGCCAGATCCTGTACTCTGATCAAGATGTTAGTTGGCGCAGAGTGGTTGCAAGTCCCGGCTAGAGTTCTTGGTGGTGTCTTGTTGTCGTCTGATGTTGGTGGTGTGGTTGGCTGACTGGCAGGTCTAGACATCCTTGCGGTTTGGGATGGTGTGAGAGACTGTGGGTGTCCAGGCAGCAGCAAGCGGGTGTTATCTGATGGAATTGATTGCTGACATAGTTGCTTAGGGGTGGTCAGGGTCTTGTGATTCAGGTGGTGATTCATGTGGTGATTTATTTGGCACATATTGCCATCGGCGATAGGGAGAGACGGATTCTTCATTCGTAAAGACAAATTGGTTGACGGCGCTCTTGGTAACAGTAGCCTGATCGTATTTGGATGCAGTGCCGAGAGGCATGGTAGTTGGCTGACGTGTACTCCCATTACAATGACGGACTCGGGGGTCCACACTCACAAGCGAAGTGTGGGCCGAAGCCTTGTCGGGCGAGATGTGATCAAAACGGAAGATTCTTCAGCAGGTTTGCTGGGTCTGCTGATTGTGAATCCGTCATGAACGGAACAGTGCGTAGCCCTCGTTGTTTTGGTAAGTCGCATGGTGGATGGAGAAAAACAAGGAAATCATCGAATCGACAGAGCTGATGAGGGATGTGGCCAAGATGCAGGCCATTTGCATCCCGCTGCCGCCTGGCTGATATCGGTAAAGTAAACCCCGGGGGAAAGTGTATCATCACACTCGGCCGAGATAATTTCTAGCCAGGGATATGTGAGGTACATGTGATGGTACTCCGCAAGGTTGGGTTGGAAACTCAACCAAGACGCCACTTGAATACCTTTGCGGTGGAGTTAGAGATGCTTACAGGCCTAGGATTTGCTCTGGTGCAACACGATTCAACTGACACCAAATCTCTAGGACGTCAGCGTAAAGTTTGGTCCGAGTATTAACGTAGTGTGGCCGGGTCAGAGAGATGAGATCCAATCTTCCCCAGACTTTTCAAGGTGGGACGATCCAAAAAAAGAAGGAACTGTGCTGGCTTCCAGAAGCCGAGGGCCCACCCGGAAAAGAAGCCGATTGGCCAAAAATGATCCCGTTGCAGGACCCCTGCGTCTGGTCTTGACACGTGACGACATCCCGACACGGAGCTCCAAACGCGCCCTTCAGGGATTCTGACAGCTGCAGCATTCCGGGCCCTTCGAGCGCAAACAACACAAAACACCCTGGCAACATCCTCGCCGCTCACCAACATGAACGGCATCGCAGCCTCCGGAAAGGCCTCTCTTGATGCGGGTACCTCCTCCCAATCTACCCTCCGAAGCAGCCTCAGTCTGACCCCAACGCAGCCATCTACGACCCCATCGACCACCTAAACCAACTCTTTTCCCATCCATCGACCGTCACCTCGATCAGCCGCGTCTCCGACACGCTGCAAGCCCACAAGAATGACCTCGCCGTCGAGATCTCCGAGCTCGAGGTCGCACAGGCTTACGGCCCCGACTCCAGCCTCGAGCGCATGCAGTCCGCCCAGGCCGAGCTGGCCCAGCTGTTCCGCAAGATCGAGACGGTGCGATCACGAGCCATTCAGACCGAACAGAACATCACATCGATGACGGCCGACATCAAGCGACTCGACGGGACAAAACGGAACCTGACGCTGAGCATGACGGCCCTGAAGCGCCTGCAGATGCTGACGACCGCATACGAGCAACTCCGAGGCCTAGCCAAGACGAGACAATACCGGGACTGCGCGAGTCTCCTGCAGGCTGTGCTGCAGCTTATGAAGCACTTCAACAGCTACAGGAGCATCGAGCAGATCGCCACCTTGAGCAGGGGCGTCTCGGAGCTGCAGAGGGAGCTGTTGGAGCAAGTCTGCGAGGATTTCGAGATTGCCTTTGCCAAGGGGGAGGTTGCCCAGCGCAGGGGCACCTTGATCGAGGCCTGCCTCGTCATGGATGCCTTGGGCGACATGGCGCGGTCGCGGTTGATGAACTGGTACGTCAACACGGAGCTGCGGGAGTACCGCCAGGTGTTCAGGGGCAACGACGAGGCCGGCAACCTCGACAACATCGGCCGCAGGTACGCCTGGTTCAAGCGCATGCTCAAAACCCACGAAGACGAGCATGCCGCCATCTTCCCGCCGCACTGGAGGGCGAACGAGATGCTGGCAATGGCTTTCTGCGACGGCACAAGGGATGACTTCAAGGGCATTTTGGAGAGAAGCATGCGCCGGACGGACGGGCAGAAGATCGACGTCAACCTGCTCTTGAGCTGCCTCCAAGAAACTCTGGACTTCGAACACGGCCTGGAGAAGCGATTCGCCGACGGGCCGCGAGCCAGTATCGACACGCTGAGCTCCGCGGACGACAGGGCATCCAATTTCCACGGCTCAATCTCTGCCGCCTTCGAGCCGTACCTGAGCTTGTGGGTGGAGTCGCAAGACAAGCAGCTCGCTACCATGATACCCAAATACCGCAACCAGCCCTTAATACCAGACGACGAGGAATTCTCTCATCAGGCTGTCATAGCGTCTGCGATCGAGCTCTTCCATTTCTACAAACTGACGCTGTCACAATGCGCCAAGCTGTCTACTAGCGACAGACTGCTTGACCTGTCCAAGACCCTGGCCAAGTACCTGGACGAATACGCCCAGCAAGTTCTTCTTCACATCCTCCAACGAGCCGGACCTCAAGGGCCGCCTATCCAGGACGTCATTCTCGTCCTAAACACTGCCGACTTCTGGTCAACAAACACCACGCAGTTGGAGGAGAGTATCAAGAAACGCATCGACAACGAGCTCGTCGGTAAGGTGGACATGTCTTCACAGGCCGATGCCTTCCTTGGTGTTGCTAGTGCAGCCGTGTTGACGTTGGTCCGCAACGTCGAAATTGCCGGCGAGGGTGCCTGGCGCGAAATGCGGAACACCAACTGGAGCACCATGGAGAGCGTGGGAGACCAGAGCTCGTACGTGGGCGAGCTCTTGTCATGTGTGAACGGCAAAGCTGAGGAAATACTGGCTCTTGTTGAGAAGCCGCAGTACGCCAGAGCGTTCTGCGACAACCTCGTCGACCACCTCGTCACCGCCTACATCAGCAACATTGTCCAGTGCCGGCCTGTTTCAGAGGTTGGCGCCGAACAGGTAAGATACACACACACGCCTCTCTTTTTTGCACGGCTACTAACATGCCCAGATGCTGCTCGACAAGTATGTTTTGACCAAGGCATTCGAGAATCTCCTGTCATTCCACAACAAGACGTCCACGCCACACACGGCACCAGCAGGATACGTCAAGCGCGTGAACCAAACGATGAACCGCATCGACCCCCTCCTCAAGACCCTCCAAGTCCGCCCGTCTCCACCGGAGGGCCTGGTGCAGGCCTACCTCATCCACATCGGCGACCGGTCCGACACCAACTTCAAGAAGATTCTCGAGCTCAAGGGCGTGCGCAAGGCGGAGCAGAGCCACCTGGTGGAGCTCTTCGCCCTCCACCGCGAGGGCACGCTGAGCGACAAGCTCGTCCAGCAGTCCCCGCTGCTGACGCCGCTGATGGCGACCACGGGACTCGGCAGCACCACCGGCCTGGCCTCCATCGGCGGCGGCGCGAGCGCCGGGCTGCTCACGACCGCCGCCGGCGGTACGATACCCGGCCTGCAGACCAAGTTCGACGCCACGTCGCTCGGCGAGAAGCTGCTCAGCGCGACGAGGGACCTGGGCCAGGGCGCGGGCGGGCCGGCGACGATGAACGAGAACCTCAAGAACTTTGGCAAATTCTTTAGGAGAGATCTTGGAGGGTTCGGGGCGAGGTTCGGGAAGAGGGACGGGAGCGCCGACGATGCGCAGCGGTGATGACGTTTCGTTGAGCGAGCGTGCAATTTTATAGAAAAGATTTTGGTATTGGTTGATGAATAGATGCCGATGCCGGCTGGCGCTTTCGCAAGTATCTTCCCACGTACTTGAGGCCCTTGCACTATTTCCCCAGCTAGAGAGTTGTCCACGCTATCAACGTGTATTCCTTGACTATTTGCAAATGGCGGGTATTTAAAGGTAGCCCAGAACCCAGATCAATTTGGTTCCTCAAGAGCATGGCTCCAGCGCTGACATCCATTGGCGATCTGGGGGACGATGCCATGCTGGAGCGCTGCTTTGGAACAAAGTCCCGTGGTCGTGCCGACTTACGGTTCACCAAGTCATCATCTCTGCCACTGACGAGCATGACGGGGAAAAGGGGGGGTATACGAGGTGGGCGACGATGATGGACTCCCGGGATGACGGACAGTCTTTTGGAAGAAGGCATCCGAAAGGGTTTGGAGTGGCGACGAGGACGTTGAACTCATCGCAGGTTGCGCTTGCCGACTCCCGTCTTGACCTTTGTGGTTTCGTGATGACACAACATCATCACTTCAAAGCACTGCGTTGGCAAAACCCATGGCCTGGATCGAAAGATGCGGGCCTTCAAATACCTTTTCCTCAATAGAGATGGTTTCGTTGGGCCGTTGGTAAAACCCGTTCTCCGTTTGAGAGGGCAAGAGCGGTCGGTGGTGCGAGATCCGCACCTCACCGGGACGAGATATGCTTCGCTTTTGCCAAGTATGGCATCACCTCCCTGGGTGTCTAGGGGTGAGGGGAACCTGGAAGATATCAGGGTGCTTTATCAGGTAACATTCCAATTTTATTCCAGATGTGTTTGACGAGCACGGCGACGGCTGGACAGATCTCACGGGGCCAATATCAAGTTGGAGAAGCTTCTGAGGTGCCTCCCAGCGTTCCTCGACAACAACAAAAGTGACCATCGACAGTCGCTCACGAATATGAATGAGAAGAGTGCGGTGTATGCGATGGCCGGCCCTTGCTAGCATTAATTTATATTTAAAGCGTAACGAGTGGCTATGGTAATCTCAACACCACCGGCATTGTGTTATACTACGCCTTGCCTCTCCAACGATCGTCTCTAATGCTCTCTCCATGTCCTTCATGTTGAACCAAGTAGTGAAGCAACCGGCACCACCCACTCGTCTGCGCGAAATAAAAGGCGGCTTCGTCTGGATACGCTCAGGAGGACGGACGGCGATGACGGACGCCAGATGGACGACCAGGCGGCATTCGAAGGATGGGTGCGGCGTCGAGTACGTTCGCAGCTCGTGGCGTTGCTGTTGGCGACCAGCTTCAGATCCTCCACCAGCAGAGTCATGTCGCCGCTGCTGCAGCAGTATCAAACAGGGTCTGGTGCTGTTGAAAGGAGGCGGAGAGGGCCAGGTGCCCCTGTGTTTTATATAGTCGCCAGACGATGTTCGAACGTTTTGCAAATTGCGGCAATGGGAGTATTCATCTGTCCAAGGGCCGTAAAAGAAACGAATATGATTCTGAGCAAGTCGAATCGCAGAATGATAGTCTTCCGCCTGAGATGAATCTGAGGTGAGAAAGGCCTCCTTGGTTTGCTCGCGGCCTGGCGCGGGGTTGGATCAGCCGCTATCTTGTCTGGGGAATTAGGGGCGTTCATTCAGCCCACACCAGTTCGATCTCTGGGGGGTGGGTATCACATACGGGATAGCGAAAAGACAGAGATGAAGGGCAGAGGACGCCCTCCCGCCCCCTTCCGGTGATCAGGACGGCCGTTCCCCATCTTACCGGCTGATTCAACTCTCACGGCCACTGGTTTGTCCTCGGAAAGCACAATGACGATGGTATTATTTGGTTGTAGGGGAGTAGGCATATTTACGAAGGCGTGCGTTCTTTTTATGGTACACGAGGGGCAGCGCGTCAATACAACGATACGAAAGAGATGGCGTGCTCATGCCGGTCTGGGCTTGGTTTCGACAACTTATGAGGTCTTCTCCACAACAACTCATCGTCAGGTTTGGGGCCTCACCTGCTTCCCTCAGATAGTTCTCACAGCAGCTTAGCTACTTCGCCTCCAGCCAGCCTTGCCGCATTTCCCGAAAGCAGGGTGGAAGTTGGGACATGACCCTGTTTATCAGTCAGCTGACTTGCTGAACCCACGTACTCTCACGATGCTGCCGGCGTCTGCTCCTGTCAAGCCGGGGGCCACTTCAGAACACCAACGTGAAGGCGGGCAGTCCCCCCATGGCACCGGCTAGGCAAGCTTCCCGTAGCTACAATCGAGCGTCGCAGCTTGGGGGAAGCACGCCGATGCTGCTTCACGCGTCCATACAAGTATCACTGAAACGAGCCATCGAGTCTAGTTAACCTGGCCATGTAGAGTCCTGCATTACTATCATGGCTATTCACCTATCCTAAGATGAGTCGTGATCCTGTTTTTCTTCTTACGAGCGGAGTCGTTACTTCGTATCCCTTTTTTTGGTTTCCTTTCGTTCAGTTGTAAATAGAGCGGCGTTCTCCGTCGGGGCAAAAGCGCGGACAAGGTCAGCGAGCCAGCTCCACGTGGACCGCTACCAGGAGCGTCGTCCTTCGACGCGTACCCCAGGGCCGTTCATCTCTAGCCACGCGTCGAAGGACGCTTGCTCAAACGGCAGTTGTGCTACCGCGCCGGCCTAGGACGACTTCCACACGTTGCCCTCGGTGGTCTCGTCCGGGACGGCGACGAAGTCCTGCGCGGCCTCCCCGCTGTCGCTGCCGTCCAGCGAGCCGTCGAAGGAGCTGGTCTGCCAGGCCGACAGCTCGTCGACGCGGCGGATGCCCATCATCCACGAGACGAGCCCGCGCGGGACCCAGCGGCCGACGAAGCCGTAGACGCTGGCGCCGAGGCCGACGCGGACGGTGCCGCTCGTGATGGAGCCGTCGATGACGTCGAAGACGGCGGCGTGCAGGTGGCGCAGCGAGCTGCCCTTGAGCCCGCGGATGCGGCCGGCCGAGATGGCCGAGGTGCTCTGCATGACGAAGTTGCGGCCGTAGGCGTGGCGGGCGTTCTCGGGCCAGGTAAGGGTATCGGTGGCGTCGGCGTCGAGGCCGGGCCCGCCCTCGATGAGGCCGCGCTGGGACGGGTGGACGTGCTTCGAGGGCTGGAAGCCGGTGAAGTCGAAAGTGCCGAGCTGCATGTGAGTCACGGGGATGCCGAGCGGCCGCAGCTCGGCGGTGAGGACCTCGGTGAAGGCGGAGAGGGCCGAGGAGACGGTGGCCTCCGGGGCGTGGAAGGGGGGGTTGATGGAGGAGATGATGGACGGGGTGAAGACGAGGACCTTGGGCGGCGTCCACTTCTCGCCCGGCGGGCTGAGGCGGGTGGTCAGGAGGGGGAGGAAGGCCTGGATGGTGAGGATCGGGTGGAGGAGGTGGGTGTTGAAGAGATCGGCGAAGCTGGACGGCGGGATGGTGGCGATGGGCGACGTCTGGTAGTTGAGAGACGGGATGAGGATGACAGACTTCAGCTGCAGGAAGTTCGGTTTCGTTCGCGGGGCCGGGGCGTGAGGCATCTGGAGGTACTGGGCGAAGCTGTCGATAGCTGCACCAGCTCTGGGAGGCTGCGGTGTGTCAGTGGCGGGGTGCGTTGCGTTGCGTCACCGATCTTTTGGGCGGGGGCAACTCACGTCCGTGGTGTCGATGGACAGAGGCAGGATGTCCGGTCTCTTAAGGCTGTGCACCATGTGCTCGTCCTCCTCGGCGCTGCAGACGATGTACACGATGAAGCCTCTCCGCTCGAAGTCGAGGGACAGAGACCTCGTCAGAGGCAGGGTGGGGGACCCGGCAATAACGACGACCTCGAGACGACCGCCGTTCCTCGCCCGCTTCGCTCGCCGCGTCTTGCGGCAGAACCTGCTACTCCTGTACGAGCGGTAGGCGACGACTCCCGCGACGGCGACGATGACACCGGTGATGATCTTGTGCTTCGACACCCATTCCTGCAGGCGCTCGTAGCGACCGATGGCTATCACCTCGATTGGGCTGTGGCGTACGGGCGGGCGCGGGCGAACCGAGTCTGGGATCCATTCCGTGGTGGCGAGCGTCTCCCTCACGGCCTCGGCGGCCTTCTCGACGTGCGGGTTGATGATGCCGGCGAGGTCGTCCGAGTATCGGCGGATCTGGTTGGGCAGCGAGGACAGCTGCGGGCAGGCAGTGGCGTCAGCAGGAGATCTCTCTCGTGATCACAAGCTAGATAAGCTTTTGGGGGGATGGAGGGGGTGGGAGCTTCCATACAACGTCCAGGAACTGCTGGTCGTCCGCCGACATGGTGACTGCGGTAACGGAGGAACTGCTACTGCTGGTGTGAAGACGATGCTGCGAGAAGGGCTACTGAAGCTCTGTTGTGTAGCGAATGACGTGGGGAAGCAGTTCGAGGGGCAGGTTGGGCGGTTCAGTCGGTCAAAGAGTTCGCTTCGCCTTGGGCTCGGTCAGAAAAAAACGGCCAGCGAACTGTGCCTGAGCCTGTGCCTGAGCCTGTGCTGTTCCCGCGTAAAGTGGAGGTGAGCGGTGGGCGGTTGGCGGTGGAGACCGCAGCGCCTCCGCCCGCTGGAAGTGGGGTTTCACTGACGCCGAAGAGCCCGGCCTTGATCCGGGACGCACCGCTGATTGGCCCGGTCCATCATGAGTACCTCCCCCGTACCATCTGGGTTTGTTTTGTTTCCCCGACTTCCAACGTGACTGCCGTGCGGTGCATGAATCCCATCCCACATCCAACCTATTTTACACTTCATGCACCCCTAAGTCAACAGTATGGATGTCCGTGGCGGCATATTCATCACATTACGGTCAACAGCCGTATATCCGTCCCAGAGACCAGGTAAGGGCAAACATTGGCTGTGAAGGGACAAAACACCGCAATGATGAGTTGGAACACCAGGGTGAGCCATCTCCAAGTATCTGCCGTACCCGTATGTGTGGGTTGCATAAGAGCAACGATAGTCGAGGAAACTTTTTTTTCTGCCGTTGGGACGCCTAGGTTCTTGTGGAACGGCTTTTTGTAGGTATAACACCGCACTTCTGGGTTGTCATAAGACAGAGACATGGTCAGGCGTAGCCCTCTGAATCTTAATGGGTTGATTGTTGGAGGGACAACATCACGGGGTTCAAAAGAGGTCGAAGATGGCAGCACCAATATCTTCGATTGCCTTCGAAACATTGCCCAAGACATGGTTGATGGTTGTTGCGTTGTCACATTGAAAGTTGTACGACAAGTAGAAACGCTGTCTTCGTAAGAACTTCAGGAGAGTCTATGTAGTGGATACCTTCAACCAGAGTCACATCATCTGGGACACTGCCTTCGGAACGGAAGTGCAACCTGACCAGCCGCGAGAGCTGCCTCAAGTGCATCGCATCAAGCCTCCCGAGGCAGAGCCGATAAACCCCGCGAGTGAACAGTAGTCTATGGCTCTATGATATCCAACTCCATAGAGCCAGGGGGTAGGAAGGTTCCCACTCCGAGATGTCGACCATGGACGACCAGGTCGATTTGGCCCTCATCTACATCACGAGCCCGCCGAACTTCTCACGCAGTAACTCGGTTGTTTTTTTCGGACGAGCGACTGCTATTCCGAAGTAACACCATCATCTCGTGTTGCCAGGTTCTCATCAGTTGGAAACCGAATCATCGGCTAGCACAACACGACCGTATCTCCCCTGAGCATGTCTACACACCAACCCGCACAGTAGTCTCGCAAATTGTAGCCTAGATCATGCAACGCGTGCAAAGCACATCGATCGAACGAGACACGTCAAAGAATCCTTCCTCTCGCCATGATCGAGCATCATGAAGGACGAGTACCCGATGCCCCCGGTTGCCATGCCATGCCGTTTTAGCAAGCAACACCGATATTTACCCCTTCCTTCCATCGAAGACAGTCTCGCCGACTACCCTCTCCTCCTGTACCTAAGTGGGCCGGACACACTGTCTAGAGTTAGGTACAGGACCTTGCTCGAACTTCACACTGATTTCTACAGAATACATGCAGCCAGCATGAAGCAATGTATCCACCCCGAGTGCTGGCCGTGAACCAAGATACCCCTTTTGAAGTATACTTCGCAGCAAGCTCGTCGCCTCTCCATCTCGCACGAGGGACGCCCAAAGTTCACCCCAACAGGTTTATACTTGTCTTTCAGGAGTGTTGTAAGGAATATTCCAACTCCCTTGCCCCTCGCATGGCATCATCGTGTCAACTCGATGGCATCCTGCGCTTGCAAAAGAGCCGTTGGATAACTACCCAAGTCTTACAACTGCCAGTCGTCAGGAATTCAATTCTGCGGAGACATGCAGTCGTTGCCTCTTGCATATGAGTTGCAAACGGCATGTATGGGCATCACGACCACAGAGAAGAGAAGGCGCAGACCAGCCGTACACTCATAGCGAACAACTCAAGAAGCACACTGCTAAGCCTGATAATCTAGAAATACAGGCAAGAGATAGATACGAGAGGAAGGCATCGCCGAGCCTCAGTAATCGAAAGGAAGACAACCGTCTATATCTCGAGGCTCACGTATTGTTGTCATATATCCAGTCCAGATAGCGCCTCCCCCGTCTTGCAAGACGAGATTTACACCCCGGCCATGCCGTTCGCAACTACGACGGCAGCACATCCCGCGACGATCCGACCTTCCCGGCGTCACCAGGCAACGACCAACACAAACGCCATCACCAGAGTCGAACCAACAGGTCAACCAGCCAACTTGCCTGTTGAGATGTCGAACCGCCCTAGGAATCTCTTCGCCGACGACCCCTGATCTCGCACATGCGAATCTCGGCAGCATCCGCCCTTCCCAGGGGTCCCCGAATAGGCATTCCGTCATCTCGCCTGTCCCGGCCGACGACATGGTTGATGGAAATTTGAGTCCGGGGGCCAAAGTGGAAACCGCAACACGGATTGCGTTTCGAGAGCGCAACGCTCTCGTCAGATGAGACGAACAGGGCCCCCGTCTCCCCCTTTCCTATGCCTGCAACTGGCACACCTTCGGCAGCGCCAAAACACCAAAAGCGTATGCATACGATCACCCCCCGATAGGAACCCAACCACCAACTAACAGCGTCCTTGCCTTGCAAAAAACTTGGTCAGCGCCAGCTGGCCAGCCGCCCAGAAAAGAAAAGCCTGTTGAAAAAGCGCTTGCTTTTCCACTCTCAACCCGCGCTTCTAGCCTCGCGGGCGCATGCCAAGTGGCCTCCGCGGATGACTTCCTTGGACTAAGCCGACTCAGAAGGGGACGGAGATTGAGACCCGATTCGAGGCCGATGCTCGCTCCCGGAGAGGCTGCCCCGGACATGGGGTTTTCGCCTATACGCATTGCTCGCCCATCGCGATCTGCCGGGGGGAAGACAACGGCCGAATCGAAAGACAGCACGGGCCGGTGCCGAAATCCACTTGCATTTTCTGTTGGTTGAATACGAAGGCCTCAGAGTGTCAATCGTGGGACGGTTTGGTGTTCCCCTGAGTTATAATTGTGTTGTTGCTCCTTTTTTGACAAGACAAACCCAACGAGCGGTACCTACCTGGATGACTATGGCCAATGGCCTATTGGAACCCACTCTGTCACTCCGCTCAATTTCCTCCCATCGCCAACAGATGCGGCCTCGATTCAGGCACAGCACTGAAAGAGCGAGCCTGGTGCAGGTCTTTGCCCCCTCATTCGACGGACGTAAGGCGTCGGACTCACGCAATCGGAGAATTACGACGGAGCGCTTCTCCCGGGGGCGGGAGGTTTGAAGCCTGAAGGCCCCCCCGAAGGTGCGGTGGACACGCGCAATTGTGATGGGCCTGAAGCGACCTAGCCAATGACCCGTCTCGAGTATCGACAAAGACTCGCACATCTTTCGAAAGTAGCAGGCGTATTGCCAAACAGGAGGAGGCATGCTGTTCGCGCGAAATCTTGTTTTGCGTGCAGCTTACGGTGGGGAGGGACCGGGCGTGCGTGTGGCTTGCAGATGCGAGAGTGCAAATCTGCCAATCCAGCACCAGGGCATCCGGGCCCAGTCGGCTTGCGGGAGCTGTGTGTCGCGTGGAGAGGACGAGGTAACGCGTAAAGTGGTTTTGTGATTCGTTCAGTCGCCTTGGTGTTCCCGTGGGAAGGGTGTTCATCGCCCAGCCTGGTGTTTGGTTGGCGCGCAACTCAATTGAGGAATGGCATGTCGAACTAGCTCCAATTTCCATCCGAGATCTCGAGGGGAGACCCCTGGTAATATTGAACAACTGGCAGACACGACAATCAAACCTGCCTGCTTGCGGCAGAAGCATGTGCTCATGTGTGTCTCTCGGTTGTTGATGTTTCCCGTGTTTGCGACGCATCTGGGTCTGTGAAGACGAGGCCACACGTACGAGACGCGCGATGAAAATGCGGCCGTGGCCCTGCCGGCCAGCAATTATCGACGTTTTGATGGGACATTCATGTCTCGCCAGGTGCTGCGGTGATATCACCAATTGCACCTGCGGAACGCCAACCAAGCACCTCTTTGAGTAGCCTGCTTCCGCAAATCATCCCCGAGCCACGTCCCATCACCCACGTCTGTGCGGGATGGCCTCAGAATGTCTTACCACCTAGACGAACGAACGCTGGGATCACCGTTCCGGTGAGCGAGTGTGTTCACCCCGGCGGTGAGAGAGGTGACCTGTCGCGTGTTAGATGACGATAAGACCTCCCGGTGCTGTGTTTGTGTTTCGAAACGCTCCTTTCTTCAGCGATCATCTGTCAACAACGCGTTGAGAACGCGATCTGTTGGCTAGCGATGCAACCCCGAACCGTCGAACCGGTCCTGGCCGCGGCGATGAGATACGCAGCTTTTCCCCCTTCCAGGCTTTCAGCTGCTCCGGTGCCTGTAATACTCGATGTTGCAGATGCGAGTTGGCCCTGCTGATTGCTCCATTGCAGCCGCCGAGGCGACTTCGCCCTGGTGTTGGCCCCGGCGAAAGCTGCGCAATGGTGGTACAGGTCCGGCTGACACCCTCCACGAGGACCCGGAATAGGCAGGCCGGTCGGCGCATCCGGTGTGCCGTTTGTGGGGGATGCGCCGGGGGTGTGGTGGGTCATCGTTGCAGGATTCGGGCCCTTGGAAACAACCACGAGAAGCCGGAGCCAACAAGACTATTCAACATTGGTATTTCTGCTGGGCTCGCGAAGTCTTGGGCCTATCTTCCCGGATTGTCTCTCCTTGGCTGTTGGTATGCGCCACACGCCGAGTACAGCCGGGAGGCCGGTTGCTGAGGGCAGTGGGTGCTTAGACTAGTTCGTGATGGCTTCCGTGGAGAACGTAAGGACTAGGTAGTGCGGCTGCCTCCTCGAGCCGTAAGCCATAGTGACGGGCAAATGCGCTCCTCTCACTTTGTTGGCCCGTAAGCAGTGGCACGACAATGACTGGCCTCTTCGGAATCTGAGACTGCGTGAGTATCTATCCAGGCCCAAGGCATCCTCGAATGTTTCTGCCGTATTAGTACATCGCAGTTGTTCCACAAGAAGCCACTACTGTGTTTCTCTGGAGCGGCAACGTATGCTTGTTGTCCAAGCTTTCGAGACGAAGATGCGTCCTCTAGATTCTTTGACCAACGCAAGCATGTCTGTAGCTGAGCTATCGAAAAAGCGCCAACCAAGTGTCACGAATTGACGGCGGGCACCAAGTTTGTTTGCAGGGGGGCGGACATCCGTTCGTCCAAAAGTGAGGGGCTGGGAGGCTCAAGGCTGAAATTGGACGAGGCGCCGATCGCTCGTCTTCTCGGCATCTTTAGATGGGATGAGACCTGAGCACAGGACAGGCCTCATCTACCGTTTCCATGGTGAATATTGAGGCACAGCAGATCTTCTCGCCAGACTTCAGACTTTTGGAATCGTTTGATGGAGCGCCACGCCATTGGCACCTCGGTTGACATGAGCAACGGCGTCGTCGGTTAAGGGGCATCGCCTGTTCGGTCGAGAATCGTTAGCGACGTCGCGTAGGCGCAGTTTTGCCCGAAGAAACTCTGCATTGTACCCTGATCCATGGGAACAATAGCTCGAAGCAGCTCCCAGCGGCACCCCACGGTTGGCTGCTCGCCAAACTGCATCCGGTCAGCATTGGTGCTTCCGCGGCTGACCTGTTCTCCTCCGACGGCGAGCCGTTCGTTCTCCGCCAAATCTTGTCCTTGGGATCCTTCCGATGGTCGAGCGGTCGGCTGCGCGAACCGTTGTGATGCCCTGGCATGGCTCCTGAAGAGCTGCGGCAGCTAGGCAACAGATGGACAGGTGCCATGCAGCTTCGCGTCATGACCTGAACCCGAAGGGCGGCGTCTGCGGCTTGCCAAAGGCACAGGCTGGGCGCTGCCAATCCTCGATGTTGCGGCCCGAATTGCAACAGTGTTTCCAGGGCCGAGGAGCTTAGGAAGCTTCCCGTTTCATTGTGGCTAAAAGGACGCCGCATGGTTCGTCAGCAATCACGAATTGCACGCCGTAACTGCGACTGATCACCCATAGCCGATGGGATGCTGCAGTGGGTGTCACCAGAAACGATTGGTCGGCGACAGATGATAGAAGGCGAAGGCGGGCTTAATTCAGCATGAAAGTTACGCTGATGGATGTCTGAGCGCGACACGGTGTCTCTGATTCGGGGCCTCTATGGAATCGCCAAGGGTGCTTTTGGGCCGCGATCTGGGCCGCTGCCAGTGACCGGTGCAGCGCGGTGTTTTGCTTGAAGTAAAGTTGACTGATGATCATTGCAGCAGATGCCACGCGACGCGGCTGCGAAAGCGACAATAGACCAGGAGTGGAAGATTGGGTGCTGGGACAGGAGCCCGTCAGAATGTATCTGTAGATTGCGTTTCTGTGCATTGTCTCAGACAGCAGGCTGAACGGCACTTGGTTGACATCATGTGAATCGAGGCCAACGACGCAAAACTCGGTACACTGATATTCGTACTCGGTGCTCCGTACTGACAGGCGAATTGAGTCTACACGGCGTCTTTCCATTGTAGGTCTGCGTGGGAAGGCAGTGCTGACGGATGATTCGATGCAGGGGTTTGATGGGCTGGTTCGGCGGTGGTGTTGCTATTTTCTAGCCCATTATGCAGTGGCTGGACCTCGTCAGGCTGGGCGACAGGCACTCGGAGTTTGGATGGCGGGTGCCCGACATGTGATGGAGCTATTCCCAGGTATGCCTCATCGTCGGATGCCGCGCACTCACTCGCAGAGACTTCGTTGTCGACACGTAGCAGCTCATCTTCGCGGATCCAAGAGAACGACCGCTGGAGATGACAGGCTTCCGTACTCCGGTACCTACGGTACGGTACGGTACGGAGCATCCGACGGGGTTCAGCAGAAGACCCCTAATGCGGATACTTTGAACATGGCGGTCGGGAAGTCGTCTCAGGAGTCAGGACCACCTGGCTTCAACCGTTGGGACAGGGACAGGTGGTGAATGGTAACAATAGCGCTCATCTTAAGGGTTCGAGGCCCAGGCTGGAGGTGTCGCTATCGAGCGATGTTCCTTATTTCCTTTTTGCTTCCCTCCCAGGCTCAGGACCCCTTGTAGAGACGGCTGGGCGGGATATTGTGAGTGACGGTGCATCAGCAAGGGGAAGGGAGGAAGATTGCGGCGCTTGGAAATCTCTTCACGGCAGGGTCATCCGATTTGCTGCTTGCTGATGGTACGGGGATGCGAAGGGACCGGAGGCAAGTCGAGCAAACGAGAAATTGGGTGGCAGCCGGTGGTCCGCATCTCGTGTGAGAAAATAATTCCATTGTCGTCAGAGCTCCAGAAAGAGGAGGTGTTTGCTGGGACAGGGTCTGCAGCGCAGCGAGGTACTTTTTTTGGTGGTGGTTAGTAGTATGTAGGTATCAGCATACATAAGGTAGGTATCCGTAGCAGTGGCAAGTGCGAGAAACGGCAGGCGGAAACTGTCAGCGTCTAAAAAAACTTGGGATGAACGGGAAGGTTGAAACTGACGCTACGCGGGTTGATGCCCGCCTTGAGATTATGCCGTCTGATTCCGCGGATCTGGAAGGAAGTTACTTGTCGGGTGAGTAGTCATCAATTTCAATGTCGTGTTTCCAATTCCAAGACTACCTATGATGATGGTGTTTGACGACAGCGACCCGAAGCTTCCTAATTAGGTACAGAGTATCCGTATCCGTAATACAGAGCACAACGCAGAGCGAGAAGACAAACACTGTATCCGTACCAATGCAGAGGATAAGGTTTGCATTACTAAGACACCTGCAGCCCAGGATCGCGCATGGTGAGAACACAACGTGCACAAGATCTGGCGCTAATCCCGGCCTGGACGGAGGGGCTCGGCCGATTGGGTGGAACTGGGGACGGGATCGGAATTTTAGACGTTCCTTAGCGGCTCAGCCTCGTGTCTTTTGTGCAGATGGTGGGGGTTTGTGGCACTGCACAGGCACTGTGGGTGGAGACTGCCTTATGTAAGGCGACCAGGCGAGACCTCAAGAATATGGGTCCGTCCCGTTTGGCAGCTGCGGCCACTTGCGAAGCCTCCCGACCGGGTCCCCAAGCTCCTTCACATCTTTTATCCTTGTCTTTCATTTCCTCTCCTATTTCGTCCATCTCGCCGTCTCCGAGACCCGTCGCGGCCCCTTCTTCCCGACAAAAGGACGCTGCTAGGTAGCATCAAAGCAACGGGGCCCCGTCGTGTCATGTGCTGTCCGCCTCGGGAAGCGACGCCCCTGCTGCGGTACCACAACCGACCCCCAACCGAAGCAAGACTATCGATTCCGTCGATGGGCCCCGCGTCCGACGACACCTGGCGACAAGCTCCTCAAGAATGCCAACGATACCTTTTCCCGCGGGCGGTATACCTCAGGGTCTGAGACAGGCCGGCGATGTTAGACATGAGCCCGATGTTCAGCCACTCACCGGGAAACAGGTTGACACATTGGTATGTGCATAGGTATTGCCGACTGCTACGTTCGGCGAAGCCACTTGTTGCTAGCAAAAGGCTTAATATACGCGGCCAAACGTCATTAGTTGCTGGACGGACGGCAAAGTAACCCAGCCAGTCAGCCGCTGGCAGCAGCCAACCTCTCCCAACATGCCTCAGTCAGAACCCAACACAACGTCTACAAGCATTTGTCGCTACCGCTCTTGACAGACCCAGCGACGCACGCTCAACCCCTCACGCATGCTGCTGTGCATCAATAGTCTGTCGGTGCGAGGTTCCACGGACTGACCGCTACGTCCCAGCCGTCAAAAATTCTGCTGGTGCTCGCCGCCTGAGTGGACAGCATCGCGGCAACAGTTGGGCCAGGGGTGGTTGGGGAGGATCGCGGAGGAGTCCCGGGTCCCCAACGGCGGTCACAACGGCGGTCAAAACTCTGCAGATGCGGCGAAGAAAAAAAAAGGGACAGACGATCTCGGCATTAAACCCGTCGGTGCGGAGATATTGCATGTCCTGCACGTCGTTGCTGTCGAGACGAACGGCACGTATGGAGTCTTTGAAGAGGAGAAAACGCAGAAAATTTTTGATATCGGACGCTGGAGCATCGCGAGGACCACTTGAGCCGCAGGTGCCGCGGGCCGCCAGCCATTGACAAATCACGTCGAAGCAGAAGGCAAGCAAGAAGAGAAGAAAAGAAACCTAAAATCGTCACGAAGCGGCAGACCGGGTACGAAATCGCGGGGCTGACAAGGGTTCGCGACGGCGGGACGGGTTGTTCCAATTTTTGGCGTCGTGCAGCTTTTGGTGTCGTTTCTGGAGCCTCCTCGCGTGAGGTCATTCCAGCGAGTCATCATGCCGAGCCAGAGCCGTTCGCTGGAGTCTGCCGCGAGTTCTCTGGGCAACGTCCGACTTTACGCAGGTCTTGGCCGGGGACTGCCCTGCTGGCGTCGAGATCACCACCGAGGCTTGCGTACAGGCGGCGATAGACTCGGGTCGACAAGAGGGGCTGGAGGGGTGGTTGGAAAAACGGAGTCTGGTTCAGATTCTTTCCATGGTCGCCCACGAGGTGCATCCGATAGTGACCGGCGGTGATGGACGCCGACGACGACCGACCTACGCGATCTGCAGTTCCGAATGTATGCATTGTTGCCCGAGGCGAAGCATGTGGTGGTGGCCTTACGTACACACCATACTACATCTACATTACCGCCAAGCGCTTGCAGAGTGCAGACATGGAAGATGGGACCAAGTACTTACTGTACAGCGCCGTGCCAGCCGAGCGTGGTGGTGTGGCTGAGGACCGTGAGGCGTAACATTCGATATGACTCTGCCGCAACTTTGTTTCCTGATATTATACCGGTATGCTTCGAGGTTCCAAGTGTTGACGAACATCGACAACATACGATTCAAATGCCGGCAGAACACCGAAACCATTGCTCGAGAGCTTCAACCTCTCACTCACTCTCACACACGCACGGCACCGGGTCGTAATTCAGGGTCCAGGCCTTTGCGGACGGGTCCACGGCCCCGGTTTGAGGTTCAAAAAACTTGCAGTTCGAGATGGGCCATTGACGGATCCACTGCGGGGGCGCTCTGCAGTCTGCATCGCGCGCGTTGCACTAAGAAACACCACGATTCCCGGACAAGCGCCGTTGCTCGCAGACGCGTTGCTCTGGAATATCGAACGCGCTCCACACTTTGCAGGTGAGCGTGGAGCAGACAGACGTGCGTTGGGTACGGGCTCCAGAAAACGTCACCGCCTTCAATGAGAAGGTGAGAAATGCGCATGCAACCACTTGAGCTGTACATGCTCATGCTCCATTGGCCTGCATACAGAATGGAGAGTTCCGGCGACGCGAGAAGGGACAAGACGATTGTAGAGGCGTCCACTCCGTCAGTACCGAATCAGTGAGTGCTAAGTATCATGATGCTTCGGCCCACACCTTTTGGGCCATGGGGTCGGGACATAACTGCGGTGACTACGGCTGCGGCGTCTGACTTTGACTCTGGGGCCACGTCGGCGGCGCGAAACCAGGTCGGTGCGAGCTCTCGGCGGAGGAGACTGACTGACACGGACGCGCTCTGCATCAGACTGCAGATCGGGGCTGGGACTTCCAAGATGATGGGCCTGCTGATCAGTCGTGATACGCTGGCCCATTGCGTGCCTTCACGATTGACTGGCTAATTGATGACTCCAGCTCAAGACGTGCATGAGGCATATGCTTGAATGCCTGCTCTCCGGGTCTGGAGACTAGCACGACAGTGTCGCCGGCTTAAGTTGAGGGGTTGTGGTCCCACGGACCCGGCACTCCGGGCAAGCACAAGGCACCGCCCTCCGACTTTCAAGGATCGCCATCTCCGTCGCGTAAGAAGGGGGGTGTCAAGAAGATCGCGTATCTACGCGTTCGCATCCAATCTGGGGGAGGACCCATCAACCTCGGACGTGCTCACGCTCCGCGTTGCGGCGTTGGAATGGACCCCTGGGCCGGCGTTTTGTCGAGAGTAATTATGCTACTCAGCCTAGTACAGCTTACTGCTGCGAGAATGGCGCCAGCATCACGCAAGTCCACCGCCGCTACCTCCCCATGCCTTGCTTCGCCATTTAGCCGCACACGACAAAGAGAGGCTCGTGGCCGTCCGCCATTGCAAGAACCCGGGTCGCGAGAAGCAGCAGTACTGCAACCAGACAAGGGCCTCCCGGGCTGCCGACTGACGCGAGGGGAAACAATGGAGAGTCAGGATGGTGTGGTGGGAGCGGCAGAGCCACAGCCTACTCCGTACTCTGGACCAACATTGGCGATTTGACAAGCGAGTGGGATTCTTGCAGAATGCGGTGGTGGAAGTCGGTCCAATCGATGCGTCTTTGACCATCGGCCTAGCGGTGGCTGCCACCTTGCGAGCTAAAAGCTAGCGTGGGAGGCGAGCTGGTTTTTCGGGGAAATGATTGCATGTTGGTGCTGTCGTTCCTTGGATTTATTTTCCATCGTTTCGCCCGCCCGGCCGAGATGGTGTACGGACTCGGACGCTGGTTCGCGACGTTCCTGAGCTGATGCCGATGGTGGTGGTGGTAGCATAGTATTCGCCTCTCTCACAAGGCCTGACGGCGACGACTCTTGCGACAGCGGCCGGTGAGGGGTAAGTGAGCCTCCCCGAGGACCGAACGAGGGGGCCCTGTCACGACTACCTCTGGGGATTTGGCGTATGCGAGCTTCTACTCGTCCAGCCTCCCTGCACGACTTGACAGGGCCAAGGTTGGAGGTGACCGAATCGAGGACCTGCTGCAACTGCAACCGTAGCTGCAGCTCGCCACGACTATGACTACCACTGACTGCTGCTGCTGCTGCTGCGTTGGCAATAGAAAGAGGCTTGCGTCGTTGACAGCGAACGGTTTCAAGGGTGCGGTGGGTGTGACGCCTCCATTGGCACCTGGAGCTTCGAGAGCCGAGTCGACGCATACGCAGGCCCGTTTTGCGGTGGCCGTGTGAAGACCGCATGACTTGACTTGTCGATTGACTGACTTGACTGACTGCAGGCGAAGACGGCAGATGCAAAGGGGGGGCGATAACGAGCACGGATTCTGGAGCTAACTGAACACATGACTCTCGAAGGAGCGCAAGCGGAAGGTCTCTGCACTCGCGGGGGAGGCCGACTTGGCGGCAGGCAACCTCTGGAGAATGAAATCGGAACACCATCAAATTTGGAGGCACATCTTGGCGTCAGCGCGCGCGCTCTCCCTCCTGCGACGGCCCTACTTCGACGCGAAAGCGCGTAAAGTGGCCGAGACGAAAGGTGCCACAAGGAGAGCCATCGTACCCTTAGTCAGGGACGGGGGCAAGTATTGCTTCAGGGCGGACGGCTTGGTTCCAAGCTCTGGCGCGTCTTCTTGGGATGGATGGGCGCAAGGGCCAAGCACTGACCTTTGTTCGTCTGATGTTACAGGTGGGAGGAGGGAGAGTAAGGAAGCAAGTTCTTTTTTTACGGTTTTTGACAAGGTGGCGGAACAAAGCGGGAATTAAAAAAGAAGGGAAAGACGTTTCGGAAGCGCTTTGACGGGAAGTACTCTCCTTGGGTTCCTTGAGGTCTTTGGGGTCCTTGGGTTTGCGCCAACAGACTAATTATCCAGACTAACCAAGTTCCCTGCTGACAATCAACCAGTTGTTTGCTTGTTGTTCGCTGAAGATCTCAAGACAAAGGAAGAGAGAAGGAATTGGAGGGTTGATGCCACGGCCGCCCCTCTCCTTTCTTCCTTTTGCCCCCCCCGCCCCCCCCTTGTTCTTTCTTACCGGTTGGACGGCGCCGGTAAGACGGAACCGCGTGGGCAAGGGGGTGGGTGGGTGGGCATGTGTTGGTTGCTCAAGCCTCAAACTGTACTCCTACAGGGGGTGGTGGTTCTTCTTTGGAGGGGGGAAGGCATTGAAACATGGTGCGGACACAAAGGCATGCGAATCATCTTGATACTTTTTTTTCTTGCGTTGATGAGTCGTTGTTTCTTTGCAGAAGATGGTGATGCTTACTCGAGGTAGGTACCTACGTACCTTCGTATTACGTCAGGTTTGGGGGTTAGGATTGGGTCTAGCGTAGCGGCGGCGGGGACCGTCGAACGGAATTCTCGAAAATCAAAAGTGTTCCTTTGATTCCATTTGGGTCCCCCGTCCGAACGTAGCCTGTAGGCCGAAGGAATTCCGGACGGTTAAACGGGTTGTTTGGCCGTCCTGAAAATGCATCAAGATTGATTGACGCCGGGGCCGCGCGCATCGCATGCTCCCTCCTCCCCCTGCCTCTCCCTCCAATCATCCCCTTTTAGCAGACACGGAGTATAACCCGGACTCGGGAGGTGGTGGGACCTTCTAACCCCGTCTCCCCCCCCCCCCCCCAATGGCCAAGCGCAAGAGAAGGCCTGGTTCGGGTAATGGGTGCTCGATCGTCTGCGGATTGTTCGATTCGACGGGAAAGTTGGAACATATGTCAGGAAGAGCAGAAATTCAAGGCGACGGAGCAGCGCTAAGAATGAGGGGTTTAGGTTCGTAAGAGGACTGCTAATTTTTCCCGAGTTGACGATTGAAGATTCAAGATGCTAGAGGTACCGACGCAGGAGGGCTTTTCTGGAACGAACATGATCGTATCAAATGTCGAATTGAGATGAGATTCGCGGCAAAAAAATAGGTAAGGGGGTGGTGCGGGAAAAGGGGGGGAAGGGGGGGGGGTTAACCGCCAGACGCCAGACGCCTTATGCCGTGCATGAAGGGGGTGAGTAGCCGCCCTTCCCCGTGCCGTGTCTTGAAGGGGGCCGGCGGCGGCACGATGCGATGGGCGCGGGTATTTTGGTATTTTATTTTAGATGAAGATGTGCTCTTTTGATGGAGTGGAGGCTTGATGCGGTGAGCAAGAGACAAGTCGTGGATGAGACATGTTTGTTTTCAGTGGGGGGCATTTTGGTTTCTTTTTGGGGGATCTCGATGTATCGATAAACACGAGTAGCATTCGTGCGCGAAGAGATGAGAAACAACAAGATGCGGGTGGCCGACAGGCTGGGCTGGGCTGGTCTCAGTTTCTTTCGAGGTTTGGGGTTTATCTCTGAGACCTGAAGCGGTGACGACTACTCGTTCTCCCCACGCGCGGTATGCATTACAAAAAGACAGTAAAAGAGAAAAAACAAAAAGCAAGTATGCATTGATTCGTTCATGTCCAATCGATCGTGTAGGTTCTTTTCTTTTTCTTGTTAGGTGCCGCTTGGCCTCGGACTCGTTGGAAGTTCCTTGGTTCCGCGGAACTGGTGTCTTGAAACTAGTGTAGGTATGTGAGTACTTTCAAGGTGTACACGCATGCATAGAAAGCAGAGAGAACTGGAGAAAAGGGTCCCGTCCGTCCCGCCTGCCGCCGTTGGAAATGTGTCTCGCGCGGCAACGGAAGAGGCTCTCTCTCTCAGTGCTAGCGGTGCTACTACCAGAGAACGGGTCTCCGCCCACCGGCCGGGGAAAGGGTCAAGGGACAGCTAAAGGAAGTGCAGGATGGGCTCGTTCCTGGTGCATGGCGTAGTGTTAGCATCGGGAGGAAAGTCCGCCATGCACGGTGATGATTCGTCACGAGACGCGGGAAAAGTCGATCGTTCGCGGTACGGGACTTTTATCGTGTGTGTGGCTTGCCTCAGGGGGAGCGGTTGGGTTGGCTCGAGGGTCTGACGCGCGCGAAAACGACGATCGCGATGCACCACCTACGTAGCGTAGTACGTTCGTAGGATGCGGCGGCTTTGCGGCTGGGGACTACCTATTAGTATTTCCAAGGCCATCTTTTGGCGCGCGGCGACGGATCGACGTCTGCTGTGGTAGTATTACCTTGGGTCTTGGGCTTGATTCCCCTCTCCTATGTCAGAAATTGAATGGTAGTGCTACCGTAGTACCTCACCTGAGAGGGGTGCGGTGCCGTATATCCAAGATGATGGGATACTCGGGACTTGGAACGGCCCATTCGGCTGGGCCGGGGCGGGGAGCGAAACGACTAGATCAACTGGTAGTAGCGCGCGTTATGGAGTCTCTCTACACTAAGCCATGCGGCTGTGAGGAGACCGGCGGGCGATGCCACGATGGTGACGTTGGACATGCGGGCGAATGAGTAGGTGCCGGTCTCTTTGCCTGGTTCGACAGACATTCAATACCGTGGTACCTCGTAGTGTAGGTACGTAGTATGGGGAAACGAGTGATGTAGCGTATCCATCAATGATCGGATCGTGACACGATTACGATGTAGATGAGTTGGGGTTTGGTTGGTGGTGGTTCCCTCTTTTTCCTTTTCTGCGTTTTCCCTGGAACCAGTCTGCACGGCGGAGATCTGGTGCTACGACTTGGCGGGCCTCGGAGGCCGAGATGGAACACGGCAGAATGCAAAGACGAAACCGCCCCTCCTCCTTGCTACTACACAGAGCTGAGTTTTCTCTCTCTCTCTCTTTCTCCTGTTGTCCGGTCAGAGAAAATGGGTTCATGTTAGGTTCCTCTGATTCAGTGGCCCCCCGAAGACCAGGCCAGGGAGGAGGCCGGCGTTGCATGGCGCTTGTTTCCTTTTTTCCCGCAGTTACGACGGACGGAACGGTTGGGAAACTGACATCTCGCTTCTCAAACAAGTGAGAGAGAGCTGGGTTAGGGGCAGACACGTAAAGAACACGCTAGGTACTGCGTGGGCTTTTTTAAGATTGACGGGAAAAGAGAAGGGCGTTTTAAAGGAGCAATTTAGTCGCGCCTGTCAGTTCTCGCGTCCGGAGAGCCTGATTGGTTCCCGTCGCGGTAACGGGTTAGGTTTAGAGGCGTTTAAAATGCCAGAGAGAGAAAGAGAGAATCCACACTTTGGTCACCACGACCGGGTTTCGAGGACGAAAGAAGAGATTTGGGGGCGTGTTCTACCATAAAATACCAGGGATGCTGGGTGGGAATTGGATAGAGAGAATCAGAGGCGTCGTGATTGGACAGGGAGGTCCATGGAAAGGTCCTCTCTCGAGGGTTTTCCCATTGGGATTAGCTAAGGCGAAGAGATTGAAACGTGCTGGCCGGTGCGCGGAGCAAGCAGGCAAGCACTTCACACACACAAAAAAAAAAAAAAAAAAAAGGAGAAAAGTTGAGATGAGGCAAGAAAAAGAAATGGTTGGGGCCATGTTTCTCCTTCTGGGCGAAGCCGGTGTCTTTCCCTACGGTTAGCTGCGATATTGGAGAGACGCCAGTTCTATTTTGGACATATCATGTAGTATCGTTATTGCGCAATGCCCTTTCAACGTGCCAGCATTGAAATTCCCAATCTCTCGGGAATTGTATGAGAAGGGAGCGAGCAAGCATATTTGCATTACCTCAGCTTCTTCTCTTATGATTGGATTCAATCTCCATCTCCACCAGCACAGAAAGACTGGTCGGAAACCTCGCAAGGAGAAGGTACCCGAAAAGTACCTAGCGCGATGGGCACCGCATGACTTATAACGCGAGAGGGGGGGCCGCGGGCAACCTGGTGGTTACTTTTTGGATTGGTGCTGAGCCTGCAACTTGCTGCTTGCATTGCCGATTGCAATTGGGGCGGGGGAGTGAATGAGCGAGGACGTGGAATCCACTCCGACGTAAGCGGCCCAGCCCTGGGATCATGTACGTGCAGGGGGTTTGCTTGCTGAAGCTGGGCTACTCCATGTTCTTGGGAAGAGAGACTCCGAGAGATGGGAGGAGGGCTTTTTGTACGGGAGCAACTCCAGCTGGCTGTGTTATGTGCGTGCCTTGCTTGCGTGCCTTAACCGCATATGCAGCGGTAGAGGCCAAGGAACGGAGGATCGCGAAGAGGCAGTACTGCACGGAGTACGGATAGGTAGGGGGCGCTTTCTTCTTGATTTGCCCCCCTTTCCCATGCGCGTTGCGTTATGTGCATGAGGTTCACTCTGGGCTTGCAGGGCCAAATTATCGAGATGAGCCAATTATGGGGGAGGGCCCGGCCGTCGAGATTTCACCAGATTCCCGTCATTGAGCATGCGACTTCCAGGTTGGTTTAGCAAACTCCGCATGACCCTGCGGGAAATCCCCAAAAAGTCGCCTGCCAATCTTTTTTCTTGCTTCCGATGTGTCCGGCTAATGGAGGGGGTGAACGAACGGCTGACGAGTTGCATGCGGCAGAGACGAGATGGAACGGCTGCGTGGACTGTGGAATCAGTCGATTGGAAGGCGTGCGATGGAGGCAGAGATGAGGGTAACCCGTCTTACGGATCCAATGCAAGGCCGGGTGTCAAGACTCGAACGCGACGAGGACGCGCTCGCCGAAACTGGGAAGAGGAAAGGAGGGTGGCAGACCCGGAAATGTGTGCGTGCGCACGACGAAAAGGTAAGGGTTTTGACGATGATGATGAGTCGATCCGTCGCGATGATACCGGGTCGGGGGTTGAGGCAGGCAGGAGGGTTCTTGGTGGCCGTTCCCGTCGAATCTGAAGCCGAGCCGGCGTGGTGCCGTGGTCAGAGGATTCCTGGGCGCTAGTAATTGCCTTACAAGACAAGCCAGATTACTAGCGTAGTGCAGGCGCAGGCGGAATATAGAAACAAGAACCACGGACTTAGGCCCACGAATGGCGGCCCCGTCTCTGCATGTCCGAGGGTCGTGACGGACGACGTGTGTTTTTCGCGTTTGTAGTATGTGCGTCGTGCGTGGGTGCGTGCGGTGTGGGAGCTAAGGTATTGCGAGTTTGATATTCGGGTTCAGAGCACAGGCAGACCCTACCTCGGGGAGACCATGATGATCCCGTCGTGTTTGTTTCCGGCCCATGAGGCGGAGAGAAGGAGAGTTGAGAGACAAGCTACGTGGAAACCTGAGACATATCATGGATGTACAGTAGTACACAGGCAGGCCAGCACCAAGGCTGTCTTCGTGTACATCTGATACCTATGTATTTCATGCATTATCCGGAGGTGTGTCTTGTACACGTTGCACGCAGAATTTGGTATTGGATCGCTGCACAATTGCTTTCCTGGTTGGCGACGAGGCGTCCATCCCGTCGTCAGTGGCCGAGGCCGCTGTGGCCGTTGTGGCTTGTGCGTTGATAGAAGGAGGGCCCTTGGGGAAGGAGGATCCAATGACCTTCTAGAAGGAAGCTGCGGCTGGTGGATGATGCTGACTGGAAAGTGGAGACGCGCCACGACCTGTAGACGTTGACGAATCACGTCGCTCGGATTTGCTTGTGTGGAGGCCCGTCCCGGCGAGGCCCGGACGGCAGGCGACCGGACCACCTTCTTCCATCCAGTGCGAGCGACATTATTCCCTAATTCTATAGGTACCGCACCTTTGGGTGCTATAGCAGGTAAGGTGAATGTACCTCCCCCTTGGTTTTTGGACATGAAAACAAACAACCACCTTGTCTTTCGGACTTGGACTTTTTCCAATATCGCAACAACAAATAACAGTAAATCCAAATACAATATACACGCGCAAACGCCGGTGGCCGGTGCGGTCACGGCCAAACGTCAACACATCGGGTGACACGACGGAGGGCATGAAGTGAAGCAAAGTAAATCAACCACCCGCCTTCACCTGTTGGGCCGTTGTGGATAACTGAACAACCGACTAATGTCCAACGTTTGAATAAAAACCTTCTATTCGTACGGGCTGTCACATCTCTTGTCCCCTCGGCGCACCCTGTTGCTTATGTCAGGGAGAGGCCGTTCGCCAATTGGCACCTTGCGCGCATCACATCCATCTCCGAACGACATACGACCTGCCTGACACGCAGAGCCGGGTTGTGTATGAGAGAGAGAGAAAGCGAGCGTCCGAGTGCAGAACGGGAGCAGATTAAACCCACGCCTCGGGCCCGGCATCGTCATCATTCATTGTGTTAATGTCGCCAAACCGCCTCGAGGTCCACGCCCCATACAGCAAGCACATTGCATAGACTCCACAGGTCTATCACAGATCCAACACTCTCGTGCTGTGTGTGATCCACGGCAGGCAAAGTGCCAAATAACACACGACCAGGAGAATTGGAAGGAAAAAGTACGGACGAAAGACGCCACGCTTCCAGAACATCCACATCTCACGCACGCACTCTCCGGCGCATCACCACCAGTCCAGTCCACCATCGCCCATCGCCATCACCGCCGCCAACATCATCCCCCCTGTACCGCGTCGTGACCAATCCCAGCTGGCGTCTGTCTTCCCGTCAATCCCTGCTCCGAACACCACCCAAACCGCGACCACCACACGCTCACGCTCACGCATCTTATTACCCTTTTCCCTGCACAACACGCCCATTACACGCAGACCGGCCGGCCCTTGACCCTGACCCTCGTTCGACCCAGCCCAGCACGCAGAACCCCGTTTGGTGTCTTGTGGCTCCTCCAGGCTCCCCCAAGGCCAAAAGAACTCTGGGGAGGGGCGGATAACTCCACACACACTCACACACACGCAACGCTCGCTCGCACGCACGCACGCATTATTTGCAGAATAAGGCACCTCCGTCGGTGCTGGTGCTGTGCTGGTGCTGATGCGAATAGTGCCGCTCTTGTCCATCAGTCGAGCCGGCATAACGGCATCGTTGGACGCTTCGCCAATCATTACTCGCCGGTGCGACTATTGCAACCATCACCTCGCCGCCCTCTGCCTTGGCTGAGTTTGACAGCCGGCCAACCAAACACGCGAGAAAGCCCTGGGCGGAAACGATACCGAACCGTCAAACGACGGCCAAAAGACTACCCTACCCGCAGAGGACGACAAAGCAAGGTGGAAACGCTCAGCCCAGCCACCTCGGGGGGCCGTCTTTTCTTTCATCGCCGCCACGACCACGTCTCGCCTCCTGTCTCGTCATTCTTTCTTGCAGCCAGCCGTTCAGCCCACCAGCGGGATAACGAAGCATATTCGACCTAGGCTTGAGGCTTGCTTGGTGTCAACGCCCACCCACCGGCACAACGGGCACACGTCGAAGACGACGACGTAGTGGTGCGGATACCTTGCATTGTCATTGACACCACCTGCAAGAACAAGGAACGCGGGCTGCTGCACAAAACAGTAGCTCTGCACTCTAATAACGGTATTACGCCTATAGTGTACTGCCAGGTTGGTACCTAGGCACGGAGGTACCTACACCCAGCGGATAGTGGTAGGGGGCGACTACTCCGCCGCCCTACAGCGCAGTACCTTGTCCAGCACCAGACCACCGCAAGGTACCGCAGCCCGGACGGGGTATCCAATCGA
Source organism: Colletotrichum brevisporum (assembly GCA_030770045.1). Lineage (NCBI taxonomy): Eukaryota > Fungi > Ascomycota > Sordariomycetes > Glomerellales > Glomerellaceae > Colletotrichum > Colletotrichum brevisporum. The sequence goes on from JAUGSI010000002.1 coordinate 3,040,582, forward strand.
CGACCTCGCTGTCGATCCACAGTAGAGCCCACCGTCCACTCCGGGCGCTCCTTTCGACAGGCATCTCCTGCTCAGCGCAGCATTCGACTCGACCGACGGCTTGTGTGCTGTGCTTAAGGGGAAGAGAAGAGAAGGAAGACGAGACGAGACGGCGACCAGCAGGACAAGCAGAAACGCGGGCAAGCGGTCTCAAGGCGACAATCAATTGTAACGAGGCGGCCGGTGCTCTCTCCGGCCGCTGATCGCTGCAAGACACAAGAGACAGAAACAGAGAGACGGACTGCTGCTGTTGCTTGTTCGGTAAGTTGCCTTTTGCCCTTCTCCTCGCCTCAGCATTGGAGGATTGGATGCCTTCCTCCTCCCCCCCCTCCTGGCTGCTTGCTTCCATGCTTACCTGCTTGTCTACCTCTCGCGAATAGCCTGCCAGGCCGTTGTTTCTCACCCTCTCAGCCTGCTTCTCCGGCACAGCTACTGCTGCACTTGCAGGGCATATCTGCAAGGAAAAAGAGGGTCGGCGCTCTGCAAGTAAAGTGCAGCAAGGCGAGATATCAAGGAGCCTTGGGTACGAATAGGTAGGCACGGTACCTACCTAGGTACTCTAGGTACCCTACCTCGAGACTCAGTGTAGCCTGGCTACTGCTGCAGCGTAGGTGCCTGCCTCGACGCCTCCAGGCCTTTTTACAGCGCGTGTAGCTCCCTGAAGCACATCCCTATCAGCTATTATAGGCATTCGCGTTCCCCAAGTCTCAACCTCGACAGGTACGTACCGAGGAACTTCCCTTCCCCCCCCCCTGCTGGCGGTACCTCCCCCCGTCCCTGGCCCTCGTCACCTCCCAAGCTGCCAATCCCCAGCAGCATTGCTTCAAGGTCCACCCGGCTCACGCCTGGTTCGAGCTTGTTCCCTGTCCCTGTCCGCCTGTACTTAGCATCCATAGTAAAGGCAGGAGCAAGAGGTACCTGCCGTAGGTACTTGCTTCGCACCAGCACCAGCGCCAGCGCCAGCACCAAGTTCCAGCTTCCTCCACCCCCCTTCGAAAGTACCTCCCTCCCCCGTTCCCCTCTCTCTTTCCCTCTCTCTGTCTCTCACACCTTTCCCCCCCAGTATTCTCACCCTCGCTCTTTCCCTCACTCCCACTCCCAAACCAAAAGGGCCACTGCGCAGAGGAGGGACCACCCAACTGGAGAGCGTGTACCGGTCGCTCCGCATAAAATAGTACCTACTGTAAAGTACCTTTTTCCCGCAGCGCGCAGCACCAGTACCAGCACCAGCACCGTGTCGTGGAAGGTACTACGACCCGACGTCGACTGCCTTTCTGGGCCTGCCTGCTCCGTCCCGCAGGCCGCTGCAGGTGTGCACCGCTTGGTGGAGGAGGAAGTGGCCCGTCGGCTTGGTTAAAACACCTTCGTCTTCCAATCCTTCCTCGTCTCCTCCGCTCTCCTCCAACCCTTTACCTACCCTCCTCTCCCCCTTCCTTCCTCCCCCTTCGTCTCTCCCCATCCATTCATTCTCTCTCTCCAACCCAGTCCTTCCTGACTCCTTTGCTCGTCCGAAAACGAATAAAGGGTCTTTCCATTCTCTAACCCGTTCCCCCCCTCTAGAGAACAGGAAAAAAGTGGAAGGAAGGAGAGACTTAATCTGGCGACGTCCTCCCTCTCGGGCATCACCAAAACCCTCTCGCCAACTCAACACCACCACCATCCACCAACGCGGCTAGTAGCTAGGACGACCAGTTCCTCCTTCTACCACCACACCCTCTCGCCTCCGCCTCTTCGGTCACTCAAAAGGGTTCACTTGACGACCATCTCGACGGCTTGGAGCTGCAACCCATCTCGAGGAAGAAAGAATTGGAGTCGACTCGGCCCGCAAGAGACAAAAGAATCGAAAAAGTGCAGAAGACCTTGATTGGTATTTTCTACACTTCTTTTATTCTCTGCGACACCATCCGTCCCTCCCCTCCCACCCCTCGCCATCCCTTCTCGACCAGTCCGCCCTCTGTGCGCTGCGCTGCGACCGAACAACCACTCCACCCCCCCTCAAGAATTCCTCGCCTCGGCTTTGAGGAACTCGATCTAGTTGTGCAACTCCCACAACGACCACCACCACTCCCACACGGCCCTCCGACGACCGATATCCCTTTCGTTCCGCCGGACTGCCACTCGGCCCTCATTCCTCCCGAGTCCCTTTGCGATCTTGGGAATTGTCGGTGCCAAGCTTCACAGAAGCAACCATCCGCACTCTGCACGAGGAAGAGCAGAGAGGTTTCGATCAATCCTTCCAAGGGTTCTCCACGATCACCGCCGAGGAGAGTTCATCATACATGATCCATCAGGATTATAGGTGATTGCTTCTTTTTGTGTCTCTCCGGACATCGTCTGTGTCAAGGTACGTTTTTTTGACTGCAACAATTGGGATGATCGCATGCCTGTGAATGCGGACGACAGACGGACCTGGACTGGCCTGATGACGGGACGAACCTTCGTCCCCGTCTTTGAACACTGCCCAATCTGCTTCCCATCTAGCACCGGACCCGATCCCCTTTTCACGGCCCTCCGAGTCCCACCTCTCCGTGTCAGTCGAGAAGCGGCTGCTCGAAACTGGACATCGCCTCCCCTTACAGTGTTCCGCACCGCTGGTATTTCTTGATCCACGGTCGAGTACTACCCTCTCCACATTCACCAGCGCTATCACGGACCTCGACATCAGACAGTTGCCCTGCGGGATGCCATCATTCGCATCTACTCGCCGTCCAGCCCTGAGGAATTGTCTCATTTCGTCCGTCCTGACAGCGTTGGCCCTCCCACTGCGGCGGCAAGCCTCACCGTCACGTCACCCTCACCCGTTCCTCCCCAGTTCCTCAGCCTGCCCTGGATTCACCCCCTTCGTCCCCTTCGATCCTCTCCCCAGACAAGATTGGCCAGTCTCGCCGAGTCCCTCGCACCCCCTCCATCTCCCCCCGTGCCAACCCGCCTCCACTGTCCAATTGTCGAATCAACGGGAGCTCGAGATCTGCCCCTTGGGATCGACGCCAACGTTATCAACAGCCCGTCGTGCAACCTGGACCGCGCCCGTCGTCCGTCGATACAGCTACCTGTCTCACAATACATGCTGCTCTAGGCTCTCTTGAGCGCCTGCAATCAGTCAAACGAACCTCGAGGCTAACCAATTACTGCCTATTCTCTAGAGCTCTCCCAGTCGACCTCTCCTTTAAACGGCCAGTTTCCCGGCCACCTTCCCGTCCGTCGTCCCAGTACGAGGAACTTGGTCTCGCACCACCCTTTCGGCTTCCCTTCCAGCCACAGTCACTCTTTTGCCGGACCCTGTTCCATCTCTCTCAACCCACGCTCCTTCTAATACTAATATTCTAATCGTTCGGCCGCATCATTCCATCACTCTTTCCCTGCGCAGCCGATTTCTGATTTTCTTTTTTCTCGTCGTCCGTCTCCGACCAAAAAAGCTTCCTGGAGAACTTAATCGTCATTCTTTCCCTAAACGGAACTTCGACTATCATACCCGTCATCGTCCAGCCCCCTCACAACCGCCTTCGACTCAACCATACTGACACTCGACATTCAAAATGGAGTACTACCAGCAACAAGGACAGCAGGCGCAGCAGGCGCACTCCGACCCCAACTTCTTCACCGAGGACCACGACGAGCCCCAAAGGCCACGGATGGGCACTCGGGACGCCGCCAAGATGATTGCTAGGCAACGGCAGGAGATCATCGCCAGCGAGCTTTCACGGATAGCTGGCGACGAGTACTTGGAGGATATCATGAAGCACATGAGGCACATGGAGGTAAGAGCGAGCAAGGCTGGGGAAGGTGCTGCCTCGGGAGGTTTTCCATGCTGACTTGCGGATCAAGGATGAGACGATGCCCGACGCGAACCTCATCGACATGCAACGTGAGATTCAGTGGTACATGCGACCTTACCTCATCGACTTTCTCATCGAAGCCCACGCCGCCTTCGCCCTCCTTCCCGAGACTCTGTTCCTGACCGTCAACCTCCTCGACCGGTACTGCTCCAAGCGTGTCGTCTACAAGCAGCACTACCAGCTCGTCGGTTGCGCCGCCCTGCTGATCGCCGCCAAGTATGGTGACAAGAAGGACCGCGTGCCCCAGATCCACGAGCTCAACAACATGTGCTGCGGTCTGTACGACGCCGGCATGTTCACCCAGATGGAGATGCACGTTCTGAACACCCTCGAGTGGACCATCGGCCACCCCACCGTCGACTTCTTCACCCAGCTCATCGTTGCCGAGGAGCACGACAAGGTCGAGGTTGAGCACATGGCTGCCTACATCTGCGAGATTGCGCTGTACCACCGCGACTTCGTCTCCACCAAGCCCTCCATCATGGCACGTTCCTCTCTGGCTCTCGCTGGGCTGATCCCTTGACGGAAGCGAGGTCAACGGCAGGTGGGATCTACCGGGAACGTCCTCTCCTGACGGCACGTATAGCCTCCACAGCCCCTCGGTTGCCCTGGCAAGAAAGTACTCGTCGCCTCACCTCTCGGGCGTGTCCAAGAAGCTCGCTTCCTTCATGGCTCATCAGGCCAGCATCGCCCGCGCCCAGTCGGGGCCTCCGAGTCCGCCTTCTGAGTCAACAAAACAAGCCAGCATCTACAGCACCCCTCACAGGCTGGGAGCCGCCCAGAGTGCGACCGGATACATGGCCCCCCAATCACTCCTGACGGTGCGGCGTGTTTGTACGGTTTCTGCCAGAATGCGCTACCCCGGTGTCCGGGTACCACCTCCGTCGAACGCCGCCGCGTTTGCTCAGCAGCAGGTGCAGCAGCAGTACGCCCCGTTTCTTCAGACCTCAACGGCCCACAACATGGCCTAAACCCGACCTTCGAGTCGACACCGGGGACGGTCTCGGCACCGGCCCCCAGGCGGATACCCACTAAGCGTCCAACGCTACGATACGGGCAATCGAAGCTTTCCCCTCATTATACCCCGTGGCAGGGCATTGAAGCGTGTCCAGGAAGTGAAAAAGGAAAAAAAGATTGTTTGCATGCGGCATACAGAATGGCTTTTCTCTCATCAGCGGCAATGTCAACGTTAGCGACGACAATTTTTTTCTTGCAACAAAGTCCATTTTCACTCGGAAACTGATGTCCACAAAAGGTATGGATCATACCTTGTACAACCCCGAAGTTTTCTCTTTCAGCATTAAGCGAATTTTCCTACACAACACCCGAAGAAGAGTTTACGTTCGCGAGAAGGTCACCCCAGGAAGGGTGAAGGATTTGGGAAGCAGAGGCGGTCTCGCTGCCTGCGGGTGGCGAGACGAAAAAGTATGGGAGACGAGAGATTCGACACGGAAAAAGCAGCCATTGATGCGAAAAATTCAGTCGAGGTCAGATTATGGGATCACTGTGAAAGAGGTCCGACCGGGAAACCGAGCTTTCTCGACAGGGCAAAAAAGTGGTGGTTTATTTCTTCGACTCAACCCCAGGCTGGGACGGTTTGGCCTGCCCTTCCACGGTGGAAGGACAACGCCCTCGGCCGGGTTCATGGATGGGACATGTCAGCCACTGGACACACACGAACCTCTGGCCGGTGCACGCAAACAGGGGCTCGGCGAGGCTGGCGGCGATCATTTCCCTTATTTTCCTTGGAGGCCGGATATCCCCTAATGGGCCGACAACGGAATTGAGTTTATCAGGGACGGATTTGGCTCGCATGTTTTTTTGAAGAGAGGCTGGATGTTCTCTCATCACAGAAGGAATATTTCTGGATGAAGGAACGATTTGGGATGACGAAAAACGTCGTCGTCCTAGGCTCAGCCGGGGTGAGATAGCCCTCGAGACTTTCGTATACCCGCATTTGCACTCACCCCTGTGTAAGGTAGTTGTACAAAGGCACAAAAAAAGAGCAAAAATTCTCTGCACTCTATTGTCTTCATGTCTTGCTACGCGTCTGGTGACTTCTCGCAATGTGATCGAAGCGGTGATGGTGCTTTGTCAAAGTGGCCTTTGGAGGTGTTGCACAAAGGCAATGATCGTCTCCTGAGCCCTGGGAGCCCACATGAGAGGGAAATGACGGTCACGGCACACGGACGCAGCCCATGGCAAGGGGGTTGGATGTGTGTGCTAATCATAGCTGACTGCATTAACCACAAGCGGCCCGGGGGTTGATGGATGGACGGGTAGGAGGCCGCCAAACTGCAGCTGTCTGACGATATCTTCCTTCATTGCCCGTTGTAATATTCCTACGAATCTTCAGTGCAGTTGGTGAAGTGTGATGTGTCCCGAGGAGGGAAAATACGTCACTTTTGTCTGTCAAGAGCTGGGACGAAATTGGGGGAGTGCCTTTTTGTGGAGAGGGCGTGCGAAACGGTGGGGACCAAATGATGGAGCTAGGGCGTTTTTGGGATAGGATGGGACAGGGGTGCTGGAGTGTCTGGATAGGTACCTAGGTACTTACTTGCCTGTGGGGTTGGGTAATTCATGCGAAAACAGATGAGAAGATAACGTGCTGTTTTCCTGTGTGGAAAGGAGGTTGTGGTGATTGTGGTTGTTGGATATGATGAGGTTGGGTGGGAGATTTGGGGGAGGAGAAAGAGGCGGGGATCGTGATTTCGAACGTTGCTTTTTTGGAGGGGGGGGGGGGGGTTAGATGGGAAAGGTGGTTGGGGGATGAATGGTTTGCCGCGGGGAGGATCCTGAAGGTTCAGGGTTACGCAGGATGACGGCTCTCTCTTTCTTTCGCATTGACGGATGAGTTGTCCAAGGTAGCCGGTAGATCCAATCTGCCCACGACTCTGGGATCCTCAGAGAGGGTTGTTGTTGTTTAGTTGGTTGGCTACCGTTGACGGGACGAGCGTGAGTCAAAACCGTCCTGGCTTTTTGATGTGCTGGACAGGATGGGAAATTGAGCTCGCCGGGCTCTTGCGGGGATGATGGCTGCCTCGACGACAGGATATCGCCAGTGTCCGTTCTTGGGTGATCGTTCGTCTGATCTCATAGGGAAGGTAGGGACCTGCGCATTTCATGCTAATCGATTATTTTTGTGGCCGGGGGTGGCCTTTCACGATGGGAGACGGCGCATGGATCAGGTCTGTTTGCCAGAGTCTGGGTGATGCCTGGTTTGCTGCTCTGCGATGGGAAAACGCAACAGGAGCGATCTTTTTTAAAATTCACCTGCCGTAAGGCATAGTTCAGCTCGTGGGAGAGGGAGCTTGGCCGCCTTGAGTTGTTGAGTCTGAACCGTCGCTGCTGTCCGCAAGACGATGGCCTCCCGCCTTGACAAGAAAGACGGGAAGCCGGAGACATTGTGAAAGTACCTGGTTTCTGGCAATCGGATCATCTGGTTGAAGGAGTCAAGGCTACCACGTGGCTGCTCCTCGGGAATGTAGTAGAGATTCTCAAGCAAACCAGTTCAGCTCCCGTGAACTCGTCAGTTCGAAACAGCGTTCCCACGATCAACCAGCAGAGACTGGGAAACATCTCCGAATTGTCGGAATGAAGCGAAAAGCAAGCCCGAGTTTGACGTAGGAGCTCTAGTGTCTTGATTTTGTTTCGGCGAACACCAAACCCGCTGATGAATAGGCAAGTTTCTAAGATTCTTCTCTACTTGCTATACTCCGTCTTGTAGCTAATACCGGCCTATAATATACTAGGAGCTTACTTACTTTGCGTCGATGAACACTTTCTAGAATTCCATGATATCCTTCTCTGTGCTTATTGTGTGCATTCACGTGTGTAGCCGCTGTAGTGAGAATGGCCCGGAGGGTCAAGGGTGATATAAAATGAATTTGCAGGAAAGAAAAATTCTTGGTTTCTGCTTCAGACAACATTTGAAGCTTGGGGATGCGTTGTCAAGGGCAGTGAGCAATACATTTTATCCGGTAACGATGGCAGGCGATCGCTGACGGTTAACCTTCACGCTAAACCCGCTGTGTGCGATGGGGATATCGTCAGCTAATCTCCATGTTGCGCGTTATTCGTGGCATTCCACGCCAGATCGTCATTCAGGCAGCCCAGCCCTACGCAGGCTATTCACTTCCTCAACTCGCGTGCGCGAAGATGCAACCGCTATCACTGGGCCGGAAGGTGGTGGTTTGCATGACCTGGCGGAACTGAAGTTGGCACCAGGCGCCAGATATTAATCAGGCGGACGCCGTATTCCAGGAAGCGCTGTTCAGCGTACTGGGTTGATCCCTAACGGGCTGCCAATCTGTTTAACCGCCTCTTGGCCTCGCTGCTGCGATCAAACCGCAGCTCGATGAAGTGCGCACAATCATGCCTGCCTCCGTGCTCGGCGGCAACTTGACCTCTTCCCGCGACCTTCACCCGTCTCCTCGACGTCACCATCCTCACCCGGTCACCTCGTGACCTGCTGCAACAGGTCGACCGGCCGTTCTCGCCCTCACCGTCTTCTTACCGTCATGGCGAACTCTTTGAGATCGGTGCCCAGATTAACGCCTCTCCCGCTTCCAGGCCACTGCCGTCTGCCGGGCGGCATCATTCTGCGCTGGCTTTGTCTGCTCCGGATCCTCGCCAGGCTGCGGCAATATCAGCAGGCGAACTGGACGCTCGCGCTACAAAAAGACAGCGGATACGGCAATGCGCTGGTCGCTTGCTCGGCATCGTCACACCGCTGCGGGGACGTCGTCTCTGGCATGGTCACTCATTGCTGCGATCCTCTACCCGCCTGCGGCGTACCGTACCGGGCCAGGCCACGGCGGCGAAAGCCTGAATGCGTCTTCCGGCAAAGTTCTCTTGCTCTAAGGAGAGTTTCAGCGTTGATGGGGACTCCAGAGGAATGCTGAGAAGAGCAAGCGTCACGGCTGTTCGGACTTGCATCCTAAATAGACGGTCGCGTAGTTGCTGTCGAGGCCATCCTGAAGGCGGCGACACCAGAGGTGGCAACCAGTCGTCCGCGAGATGCCGGGCTTGTCGATCGCGGTCAGCCAGAAGAGCCGGAAGGTCGCCGCCGCTGTCAGAGGAAGCCGTCGCATGATCGAACGCCGCGTCGTTCATTCGTCACGGGTGCCGTCGCCGCGGACCGTGGAACTCTCCAGGCCATCGCCGCTCTTCTTCTTTCCCGTTGTTGGACTTTGTCTCGACAGTCTTTACTTCGATGTCCGACTCGGACTCCGCGTCGGAGGGGGCCAGGGGCCAGGCCACCGCCGCCGGCGCCGTCGCCAGCGCCCCCTCTGAGGCCCTCTTGCGCCTGGAGCGGTGGACGAGGTTCTTCATGCGCCGGAAGGACATGGTCACGCTGTAGTGGCCCATGTCGTAGGACGTGTCCGTCTCCGGGAGCCAGGTGCCCCGCCGGGCGGAGAACAGGGGCGCGTCGCCCGGGGCGAGGGGCGGCTCGAACCAGAGCCACCCGGGGCCGTGGAGCGCCGAGTACCGGTCCAGGCGCTCGGCGCGGTCGGCGGTGAAGGCGGCGTAGGAGGGGGCGAAGTCGACGAGGTGGCCGGCGTAGACCAGGGCCCAGTTCGACGAGTAGGGGATGGCGGAGGAGCGGTAGAGGGAGACTGCGGCGGCGATGTTGGCGCGCTCCGGGGGGAAGACGGAGTCCTCGAGCGAGGACTCGAGGAGCGCGATGCGGGAGGAGATGGCTGCTTCTCTCTTGGAGGTGAGGAGTTCGGGATGTTCTATCTGTGGTTGTTGCTCCTGGATTGCGGCGAGGTTGGCGCGGGCGCGGGTGAGGGAGTCGAGGATTGGGCCCGCGGTTGAGGGTTCGGCCGCGGCGTGGATGGCTTCCCACTGGGACACCAGTCGGGATGCTGCCTCGAGGGGGGTGAGATTCTTGCCGAGCGGCGCGCCGATGATGAGTGGAGGCGGATCGGCTGGCGAGGGTTGGGGATGATTAGCGCGGTGGCGAGCTTCGAGGTCTTGGGTTTCTTGTTCGACGCGGGCCTGCTCCAGGAGGCGGTCTTCATGGGCTTTGATCTCGGAGGGAGATGGTTTAGAGTCTTGCGAGGAGGCATCGCTGGCTGGGCTGCCGGCGTCCCCGGGTTGTTCCTCCTCTTGGGGCCCAGGGAGGGGATCCGCGAGAGACAACGGCGATGGGGACCTCTGGCAGTCTTGCGATGGGTGGTCGGGTGACTGCCTGGCACTGTTGACTGCATCGAGCTGCTGCTCCTCAGAGACTTGGTTCGACATGTTGACGGCGTTGCGAGACAAGAGCTGTGAGAACTGCAGAGCCGTGGATGGAAGCCTGGAGAAGTCTTTTTCTAAGACTTTTACAGCTCTCAAAGATACGATGGCTGAGGTCTTGGGACTTGCAAGACGACACGCAATGGTCCCTGAAAAGACAACTTCAAAAGTCATTGCTGGGCCAATACAGCCTACCAACCCGCGACAATAGCATGACTGTTGCGCTCAATGTAAACGGCCCAGACAAAGGGAGGCCGAAATTAGAAACTTGCTGTGATGTGTGAAGTAGACACCTGCCGCTTTCGGTAACTAGCATTGACATACGAAAACCATTGTTGTCTACATTTGGGCCCTATGGTATCCCTGCGTCTATCCTCAATTGCATCTTTGTCGGCTCCCTTGCTGTGACTCCTTCCCCTGGGGAGACTCCTTTGAGAGCTTTGAGACTTTGTGTAACCTTTGCAACATCAATGAGGCCTGTCCCTTTGGAAGGCGAGAGTCTTCTTGTTTTCAAAATGGACGTGTTTCGCAAGTCGGGAATGAATTGTGATCTTCTTCTTTCCAACTATCACGTCTTGTTTCCATCTTTTCTTCTCCCCACTGCAAAGCTTCTTTCTCAGTCCTTTTGTGTGTGATCCAAGCGTTGCGACGTTGTTGCTTCTCTCCATCGAGAGAGGGGGATATGATCTTTCTCCTAAGCCACTTAGTCCTCTTGTTGATATCTCCCCTGCATCGTAACCCCGTTTCTCCCCCGAAATCCCTCAGCTTGTCCATCGACGACTTGCACCGCGGCTTTCTCACAGAGTGCCGCGAGCACAACCACCACCAGCCATCATGGCCCAAGCACGAATGCGTAAGCCCGAAGCAACTCTCTTCCCCCAGGTTTCGTAGCCCGCCAGCGTTCTGACGTATATTTCAGCCGAGCTGGCCAAAAAGGTCCGCGAAGTCTACCACCTGTTCCCCGCGGAGACGTGGGAGCGCACCCGGAAGGTCCTTGATGGCGACCAACCCTACGCGCTCTTCGTGCACGTCGAGGAGCTCATCGCGACGAACAAGATCGACGGCCTCCTCGCGGCGGACTCGTCGTTCCGCGAGCTCGCGGCCGACATGTACGCCGGGCGGCACCCGCGGCTGCGCGACCCGGGCCTGGGCGAGGCGCGGTGGCGCGCGTACCAGGAGCACGAGGCCGAGAGGCTCACGCAGGCCGCCAAGGAGGCCGAGAAGCACCCCGAGGAGATGCTGGCCATGAGGCGCAGGCTCATGATCCGCAGAATCCACGAGGGGAGGGACGTCGAGCGGTGGCGGAAGCTGCTCGGCTTCGAGGGGGTGCACTTTGACCAGGCGGAGATCTTGGCCGTGGTGGGCAAGGAAGGCGAGGGACGGCCCGCGTACGGCACCGGCGAGCCCAGGGACGAGGCCGGCGGGATGGTGCCGGGGAACTTCCTCGACGGGCCCGGCGGCTCGTACGGGGAGATGCCCGGCTTCGGGACGAGGACGTACCACGGCCCGAGAGAGGTCGTCCTGGCCCAGATCCCCCTGGCGCCGGCGGACGGCGGCGAGGCGCCGCGGAACCCGTTCACGACGGAGTGGCGCGCCCGCGAGGCCCCCGACGGCATCAAGTTCCCGTTCACGGGGGACCCCTACTACACCAGCAACCAGTTCATCTGGCGGTCGGAGCCGTACGAGCACTGCGAGCTTCCCCCGTACTCAGACAGCGAGGACGAGCAGGATGAGGCGGACGTCGCGGCGGGGGGGCAGGACTCGAACACGCAACAGGGCCCTACGGCGGTGGCGGGACAGGCCGTCACCACGCTCAGGAGAACGGAGACCCAAACCCAGACGGTGACAGAGGAGCAGCGTCCCGCGCACGCACCCGTGACATTCGAAGGTTTTCCTCCCCGGGGGTTGACCGAGGCGACGTCTCGTCGACGTGAGGGCCCCTCCGAAGCCCCTACGACGACACGGCCGGCGACCCAGCCGATGGCTGGCCTTGAATCCTTCACCGTCAGCACCAGGACGGCCAACCCATCCATCGTTATCACTGGCGCACCGACAGACAACACCACGCAGACCGGCCTTTCTACACGCACACATACTCTCTCGGAGGATCAGGAATGGGGACGCCCGTCGGTCAACCCCAAAGAGCCGATCCGCATCTACACGCCCGCGCGCGAGCATATCACGCCCTCTCCCCCGTCGACACCCTCTGCAACATCGGACGTCGAGATGACAGACCGGCAGTTCGAAGACCTCGACCTCGGAGAAGACGGCGACGAGGCCAGCGGCCAGAGCTGGCTCGTCCGCTGGATGAACCGCCACAAGGTCACGCCGGAGGTCTCCGAGATGATCGCCTACCGCGGCTGGCGCATCCACTCGCCGGCGGTCCAGATGATCCGCATCAAGAACTTCCTCTCGGACGAGGACGTCGACCGCACCGTCAACTGGGACCGCAAGCTCGCCGAGATCGGCCAGTTCGTGCAGCACTGCGTGCGGCTCGAGGGCGCCGGCGGCAAGAGCTGGTACCCCGACCTGCTCGAGTGCACGCGCATGCTGCGCACGCACTTCGTCTTCGAGAAGTACCACTACGGCGAGCGCGAGCTCAACGTCGACCTCCCGCAGCCGAGGACCAGCGCGAGCACGCGGCTGCCGACGCTGGTCGACGGCCGCGGGATCGCCGCCGCCCGTCTGCCTGACGAGGAGCTCCGCCCGCGGTACCTGCTCCACCGCATCCCCGAGTCGGTGCAGGACGTGGACTACCAGATCCCGAAACCCCTGCTGCACAAGACCTTCATGTCGTGGTTCCGGGCCGACGGCAACCTCGTGTGGGACGCGGACCCGAAAGCCGTCGCCGCGGGAGAGGCGGTAGGCTCCCGGGGACGTGGCAAGAGGTTCGGGTACAGGCCCGACTTCAACATGGCGCTGACCGAGGACGAGTGGTACGCCAAGTGCATGGCCGGCGGGCCCGAGAAGACGGCCGAGTGCCTTCGCGGGGAGGCCAACTTCTACGTCCACGAGCTCGAGTACATCGCCGGCGACGTGCGACACGTCGAAGTCAACGGCAAGCAGCACCGCGTCCAGAGGCAGTACCCGGAGGGCGAGGTCCAGCAGCGCTTCGCGCGCTACCGCGGGGCCAAGCGCGCGGCTCTCCAGCAGTGCCTCTCGCACTTCAACAGCGTCGAGAACATCGCCATCCAGGGCCCGTACCGCAGGCCCGTGCTGCCGCTGACGAGGCGGCAGAAGGAGAGGGCCGCCGAGGAGGCCAGCCGGGACATCGTGTACCAGCCCAAGGCCATCGAGAAGGCCCCCGAGGGGGTCAAGCTCGACCCCCTGGGGCTGACGTTCTGGCACCAGGAGATGCGCCAGGCCACCCGCCGGCGGGCCGAGGCCACGCGGGGCGAGACGCAGAAGGCGCACTACAAGTTCCTCACCGCGACCAGTGTGGACCGCAGCAAGGACGCGACCCTGCGGGTGCTGGTCCCCGCGAACTACCTCGGCCCCGTGACGCCGCTGGCCTTCCTCAGCGAGCGGGAGCGGAGGAAGGTCGCCAAGTACGACCTGCTCAAGGGCCTGTGGTTCAGCCTGAGGCGCGCGTACAGCCGCAGCCCGCGGCAGATGCTCGAGGGCGTCGTCAAGAACATCGAGCTGGGCAAGAACGACCTGCCGTCGTGGGACATGCGGGAGGAGCTGCTCAAGCACCGGACGAGGCACGTGAACTACCTGCCCCTCGACGACATGGAGCTGCACTGGCTGTTCTTCGTGTGCGGGCCGTCGACGAACGTCAAGGCGCAGCGGACGGAGCTGCCCGACCTCGGCAGGAGGTTTGAGGTGTTTGTGAAGAGGGTGCAGACGCTGCTGGATGACCCCAACATCGAGGGCCTGCTCGCGTCGTACGAGAAGCCGGTCGCGTTGAAGGACCTCGTGGACGAGGTGAACAAGGGCGTCCGGGAGGGAGATTTCGTTTATGACGAGGAGACGGCCAAGAAGTACTGCAAGGTGCTCGCCAACCGGGGAAGACTCGGGTGAGTTTCCTTTCTTTCCGAGATCCGTGACACAGATCGATACTGACCCAGCCTGCCCGCAGCTACAAGACAACAGACGTCGGCGCCGTCGAGATCTCCCGGCCCTTCTGCGACTGGCACCCGGAGCACCGCATCAACTGGCCCGAGGGCGACGACCCCTGGGACCCGGCCACGAACCCGTGGAACGCGGCGAACCTGCCGCCGCCGGAGGACACGTGGGACTGGGAGCTGGCCTTCGCCAACGTCAGCTACGTCAACACGAGCCGCAAGCTGACCAAGAACATGCTCTGGTCGCGGGCGTGGCGCCTGGGCTGCGAGCTGGGCCGGCTGGAGTTCGACCTGCAGCACGTCGACGAGGGGCTCAGCGACGAGAGGCTGTGGAACGCCCGGTCCGTCGAGCTGCAGGACCTGGCGGGCCGGTGGAGGCGCCGGATCCTGAATGCCGAGGACCTCGACGACGACGACGAGGAGGAGGAAGAAGAAGGGGAGGACGACGCCATCAGGATCAAGAACTACGGACCCATAAGCTTCCGCAGCGTCGTCATGGCGGGCGCACCGGAGAAGTGGGGCAAGGACGGCATGGCGGAGGAGGAGGCGTACCAGGTCGTCCGCAAGGGCGTCATCGACGAGCTCTCGGCGGGCGACAGCACGCTCTGGCCGTCGCGGCCGCGGTTCAGCCGCGTCGGCAACGACGACGTCATGACGCTGCACCGCGAGCGCGTGTGGGACTGGGCGCGGCCCAAGGTCGCCGCGGGCGAGGAGGAGGAGGAGGAGGAGAAGCCGCAGTTCTTCTCCGTCAACCGGTGGCCGGTGCACCTGCAGAGCGAGGCGACGCAGGAGCGCATCCGGCGCAGCGCCGACGACGAGATGCTGGAGGCGATGAGGCGGAGGGCCGCGGAGGAGGCGGAGATGGCGCGGGTCGAGGAGGAGGTCCGGCCGACGCAGGCGGAGCTCGCGGAGCAGGAGATCAACCGGCAGCTCGCGACCCCGTACCACGAGGCCGAGGGCCGGAAGACGAGGTTCTACCCCGGGGAGACGGAGTTCTGGGGCGGGCACGGCCAGGAGCAGGTGAGGGCCATGCAGGCGCTCGTGCAGAACGTGCTTGATGGTAGGAGTTCCCCCGTCTCGCGGTTGAGAATGTTCCAAGTTTGGTGTGTGCTGACGTGTTTGTGCAGAAGAATTCGGCGAAGACGACGGCCGCGCTCCTCCCGCCGGTCCTTCTCTCTTGGACACCAGCCTCTTTGACGACGATGTCGATGACGAGGACGGCATCAGCCGCATGCTGCCCGAGGTGCACTCGCCCGACGTGCCGAGGAGCGTCCCGGGAGAGCTCGCGGGGCCGCCGGGCAGGCCGCCGACGAGGCCGAGGCCGCAAGGACCGACGCCGGCGCCGGCACCGGCACCGTCGGCGGAGGAGCCCATCGAGAGGAAGCAGCCGTTGTTCCCGCCGAGGTATCCGGCGCATATTCTGGAGGAGGAGAAGAAGACGCGGAGGGTTCATTTCAGCGACGAAAACGACGACGACGACGGGGTGGAATGATTTCTTTCTTCATTTTCGGTTGCTCGAGGGGAATTTGGATGGTGGAGTCGGCGGTGTACGGATTGTGTTTTGCCTTCGTTCAGATAGGGGGATAATAGACATTCGTCTTAAGAAGTATAGTTGTTTGCCTGCTGTGAGGTTTGTTGAGTGGGCCTGAACCTGTTGATTGACTGCGGTACCTGATCTTCTGATGAGAAAGCGTTGCCACCTACTACACGGCTTCAGCGGGATTGACTTTGTGTGGAGTCGTTGATCATGGCGACGGACCCAGCCTTCAACTTGACAAAGAGTCTAATAGCCGAAGGTGCCGTGGGAAGGAGTGAGGCTTGGTGTACTGCAGCTCTGCTCGTGATACAACTTGAACCTCCAACCCAGTAGAGGAAACCTCACCCACCGGACACGCCCCTCATCGGTCTGGATGATGAGCCTCACTTGAGGCATCTCTAGCAGGTCTGGCCCTTCAGCACGGGATACCTCGCAGTGAGTCACCACATTGGAACATTGCAATCGAGGCCGGCAGAAATCAAGATCCCATCACGCAGCATATCCCTAACGCTTGAAAGTCGTGCCCTTTGGTATTTTAACGAGAAAAAAACAGACCGTTCATCTGCAGTCGAAGAGTTTTTGATCTTTTATTTTCAGATCCGAGCTAGTTTGCCCATAGCCTTTAATTGTGTCATGACCCTGGCCAACCAACGATGCAGTGTAAGAAAACACACGCAACTCCATTTGTGAGAAAATCCCCGAAGCCGCCAAGAGAGGTTCGTTTTTTTGGTTCGTATCGAAGTTCCCCCTCCTTTCGTCATCCGCGCCTTCACGTCATAACCGCACCCGAGAAGAAGCAACAACTAAACAGCGGACGCCGCCGACGCTTAGTACTTCTTGCCCTCGCGGAGGGTGTCCGCGAACTCCTCGAGAGGGGATCTGATGAGCTTGGTCTCCTTCCACAGGTTGGGGGTGAGGAAGCCGTAGGTGTTGGAGACGGCGACGAAGGTGGCCTTGAGGGTGTTCTCGAGGGTCTTGGTGGAGCCGGCGGAGGAGGTGTAGGCGTCCTCGACACCAGCAAGCTGGAGGAGACGCTTGACGGCGGGGGAGGCAACGAGGCCGGTACCGCGGGGGGCGGGGATGAGCTGCGAGGAGAGGACATGTTAGGACTGAAGGTTCGAAGACGTCGCGCGGGATGGTTGAGGGTTGTACGTACACGGACGGTGACGGAACCGCACTTGCCAGACTCCTTGGTGGGCAGGGAGTGGGGGAGACCGAGGTTGGTGCCCCAGTATCCGCGGCGGACGGGGATGACGCTCAGCTTGGCGATGATGATAGCAGCGCGGATGGCGGTAGCGACCTCCTTGGAGGTCTTGATGCCGAGACCGACGTGGCCCTCGGAGTCACCGATGAGGACGATGGCCTTGAAACGCGTGCGCTGACCGGCACGGGTCTGCTTCTGGACGGGCTTGATCTGCAATTGGGGAAAACGAGGAACCACGAATTAGCAAAACGTTCTCTCCTCGCATGTGAAGAAACCCCAAAGTCCTCATCCGCATTGACATTGACCAGATCGTCTCGTCGTCGTCGTCGTCGTCTGCGATGTTCGGTCCCGGGTTCTTCGTGGGTTGTGTGCGCGCACCTTCATGACCTCATCCTTGAGCTTGGGCAGGAAGAAGTCGACGATCTGGTACTCCTTGATGGGCAGGGAGTGCAGGTAGATCTCCTCCATGCTGTTGATCTTGCCGGCCTTCACGAGACGGCCCAGCTTGGTGACGGGCTGCCACTCCTTCTCCTCGCTCTTGCCGCCGCGACGGCCACGGCCACGGCCACGTCCACGGCCACGGTCACCACCGCGGGATCCGAAACCACCGCCACGGGGGGCGCTTGCACCACGGTCAGCCATTGTGTCGTCGGGTTTGTTGTGGAGGGAGGAGGGTATCGCGCAAGAAAAAAGAGTCTGCTGCGGTTAGTCGGAGGGTGGTGGTTTTGGGTGGAAGTTATTTCGAGATTCGTTAAACCACACAACTTTTTTTGCGGGGGTCTGTGGTTGGCCAATTTTTGCGTGTGCGCCCGCCTAGCCCGTGCCGTCCTCGAGCGGGCTGGCTGGCGAGCCCTAACGGGTAGTGGTGGCCTGACACGCAAGGCAGAGATGTCGGTGAATACAGTGGGTCCAATTGTTGGGTATCGCTCACCGAGACAGACCGAATCATCTCATCCAGCTCCACAATTAGCGAATGGCGCTTGTGTCAGTGCAGTTACAGTGTCCCAAGTACCTGTGGGGGTACCAAGTGTAGGTACATTCCTGAGGTCGAGGACTGCCTCATGACCGCCCGCGCACTACATACCGCACTGAACAACTCACAATGTGAATTCATACCGGCTCAAAAGTCATAGGATGTCATGTCAATTACCGTGGCGCCTATGTACACCAGTAGCCACCGTCCACCGCGCTCGCCCCTCGAAATCATGATATGAGTTTACGGACCTCCCGGATACGCAATGCAAACTCCAAAAAGCTGAGAGTAGGATATCGTACAACGAAAACCAGGGGAAATTCAGAAGTGGGGTAGGGAGGGTATCGCAACTAGAAGAAACTCGCGCTGCACTCCTTGCTCCGTCTCTACTCGTCCTTTCTGATGAGCGAGTCCGAGGGGTTGACCCTCTGCGCCCATTCGCTGCGGAAGGCATGTTAGCTCCGTGGTACAATTGCTCTCGATAAGGGGGAGAATACTCACGTCCAGCTTCCGTCGTAGACTCTGCGCTTCTCGGGGGAACCGTATCCGGCCTCCTCAAGAGCGGTCTCGATGACACAGGCAGTCACGCCCGTGCCGCAGCTCGAGATGATGGGCTTCTCGGGGTCGACGCCCTTCTCCTCGAAGATCTTCCTCAGCTTCTCGGCGGGGAGGAAGGCCTTGGTCTCGGCGTCCAAAACAGCGTTGAAGGGGATGTTGATGGAGCCGGGCATGTGGCCCGACGACAGGCCGGGTCTCGGCTCCGGGTCCTTGCCGGTGAAGCGGCCGGGACCCCGGGCGTCGATGATCTGCACACCCTCGGCGCCCTCCTTGTTGTGGTCCAGCGCGATCTCGCGCACCTCCTCAAAGTCGGCGACCTTGGACTCGTCCAGCTTGGGGATGGGGTACGGGCAGCACTCGACGCTGTACAGCTCGCCGGCCTCGGTGGGCAGGCCCTCCTCGACCCAGAGTTTAAAGTTGTTGAGGAGGTGGACCTTGGAGTGACCAAAGATCTTGAGGGTCCAACCGACGCGCGGGGCGCTGAAGATGCCGAGCTCCTTGGAGTCGTAGACGACGACGGTGTCCTCCTTGCGGATGCCCAGCTCGCTCATGGCAGAGGCGAAGTCTTTCGCGGACGGCAGCATGTGCGGGTAGGGGCTGCGGCGGTCGATGACCTTGTCGAGGTCGAAGAAGCGAGCCTTGGGGATGCGCTGCTGGCGGAAGACCTCGATTCCGGTGCGGCCATCGTTGGGGAGGAACCAAGAGGCGCACAGGGGGATGACGCGCGGCTCCGGGCTGATCTTGGAGGGCGGGTTCTTCTTGAGGGCCTCATCGAGCTCCTTGGGGGTGACGATGTACGAGGAGAAGGAGCGGCGCAGAGCGAAGAGGACGGCGCCGGCCTGGAAGGGGCGCGCATTGCACTGCGGCAGCTTCGCGGCGGTGCGCGTCGACCGGAAAATGGCGAAGGTGGCCATGATGATCTGAGGTCTGTATCACACTGGTGGAAGAGACGTGTGTTTGGTTGTGAACCGGGTGGTGTCAGGTCGGTCGGGAGGTGACGGAGGAGGTCGGTCGGTCGATATCGGTCGATGACAGCGCCACTGGGCAGGAGCCCGGAACACGCAGGGCCCTCGGAGGGGTTGGTAGGAGGGAAAGAGGGAAGAAAAAAATCACGAAGGCCAGTGCCGCAGAGGCATTGCAGTTGGTTGTTTGTGCGGGGTTTGGAGAGGGGAAGCTACGATGAGGCTTGCCGTCACACCCGTCGTTTTTTTTTCAATGGTGGTGTAGGAAGACGTCAGGGTTGGTAGTGGTGGTGGTAGTGGTGGTGGTTTTTTCAAGTCTGGGCCTACCGGTGATCGGTGTGGTGAGTTTTTGGAGAAGGGGGGGGCGGCGGTAACGGGAACTTCTCTCAGTTGACGGGCGGATTCTATTAGGTGGACATTCATATCATCGCCTCACTGAATGACTGACTGCCCTGCTGTCGGTGTTCCCTGTAGGCTGTGACCGTTGCCAATTGGACGTCTCCCCCCCCCCGTGGAACCTTGAAAGGTAAGCGGAAGGAGGTGGTCGGGGTCCGGTTCGGTCACCTCGTGGTTGCGCGATGGAAAAGTGGAGACAGGAGCGGTGGGTCGTTGGCGCGAAATGCGGGGAGCTTGGGCCATGTCGCCATCCTTTTTGGACGACGTTGACTGGCTGGACGGAATGGTGCCCCGCCATCGGAGGGGCGCCCATCGACGACTACAACAAACAAAAGCGAATTGTTGCTGTTGCTGTCACGACATGTGCCTGGAAAGAGGGTCCCGTCTCTCTCTCATTTTCCGCCCTGCCTTCCTTCCTACCTTGCCAGTTCATGCCCAATCTCTTTTACACCTTCCCTAAACCCTCCTGGTACCGGCGCCTAAAACCCTGAGGTAGTATTACACCTTAGCGCGAACGAACCCCTCCCGCAAAGCAACCAACGACTCACGCGCTTCGCTGCTTTGCTTTTCAACAACGCATTATTCTGCATCTTACACCGCCACGCCACCACACCATGAAGGTCAAGATTACCAGATGGAACACCGTCGCAACCTGGCGGTGGGACATCCCCGAGGACGACGTCTGCGGTATCTGCCAAGTCCACTTCGATGGCACTTGCCCGAGCTGCAAATACCCCGGCGATGACTGCAGTCTCTGTGGGTTTGCATGACATCCGCGTGACTCTTAATGTGACTAACAACAACAAAAACAAAAACAGTGTCTGGAAAATGCGGCCACAGCTTCCACATGGTGAGCTCCAAACCATCGGTTCTGCCTCGCTCAAACCTCTTCTAACACAACTCTCCAGCACTGCATTCAGGAGTGGATTAAGCAAGACTCTGCCAAGGGGCAGTGCCCTATGTGCCGACAGAGTAAGGGTCCCCGCAGTGACTATCCAAGGCTGCTGCTGACATATTTGCAGAATTCGAGTGGTCGGATTCAGCCAAAGACCCAGTTGGAATTGAGAGATAGTCTCCCTATTGATTTTGATTTTCGGCAGGCGTTTGGCGCACTATTGTAGTGGATATACCCAAGGCTTGCCTCGACAACAAGCACAACGACAAAGTCTGGCCCTTTCAGGAAACACTCGCAGGCGCGGCTAAACTTTTGAAAGTTCTGTTGTATCAGGACCGTTGCTGGCCAGGCAAAAGCTGCTGTGACCTGTAGTTTCTCAGATGGAAAGCTTAAAGACCATCATGTTTCAAGCAGGCGGTTGTGTATTGCGGCGTCTTTGCTCTTTAGACCATCAAGGTCGGGGCGACCACCTGTGCGGTCGATTGAAGACCTTTGTGAGCAGACCAGCCTCGAGACCCATAGACCCCAGAATCAGAATAATGGCGTTTCGACCTCATGATTCTTTCTTGAATGAACGAAAACGAAACGAAGACAAACTCGAATAGGTTTTCTTTCTCAGTCTCTCCAACAATCCCATTATATTTAAACAATAGCATCAACAACAATCTCCAAGTTTGGCTGCAGTGCAAGCAAGGTACATTGTGTGATTGGGTTGCGTCCTTCACATGCAAGACACCGCACCCCAGACTCGTCACGTGGAGATAAGCGATAAGACCTCGACCCCAGCTGAGCAACCAACCGCCTCCACCATGCCGCCCTACAGTTATCCGTTCACACGGTGCAGCAGCTCCAGCTTCCGTTCCAGCCTAGATCCCATCCCCGAGTTGAGCTCCTCCGACACCAGCCAACAGCCGGGGGACGATGCCAACCAGCGTGACGCGACCCAACCCTCCAACCGACAAAGTCGCCGCGCCATCGCCCGCAAGAACAAAAAGGTCTCCTCGCTGCCACCAAATCAGCGATACCCGACCTCCGAGGACCTGTACCGTCTCATGATGGCTGACGTTCCCCCCACCTCCCCGCGCCCCGAGGCTGCCGATCAACACCAGCTCCCCGGACCCGCTGCCGCCGGTGCTTCCCTGTCGTCATCGCAGAACCAGAAAGCTCTCTCGCCCATCGCCACAGCCGTCACCCCCGATGCCGCCCCTGCGGACCCCGAGAACCACCTGGACGACGACGACGAGGACGCCGGGCCCGACGCCCCCAAGCTCGACCCGGCCGGCTTCTTCACCCTCGTCTCCAACGCGTCGACCAACACGACCCACCACCCGACCGTGAAGTACATCTTCGCCGACGACGACCCGGACATCCTGGCCTCCGCCCTCGCGGCCCACCACGCGGCGAACCAGGCGTCCTCGCCGTCGGCCTCGGCGTCCAAGGGCGGCGGCCAGGCGAACCCCCCGCCCGGCCGCGCCGTGCTGCTCGACGTCGTGCCCGGCGCCGACGGCCAGTGGCAGGTGGCCTCGGCCGCGAGCCTCAGCGCCGACTTCGCCGTCACGGAGGCCGCCATCGAGCGCCAGGAGGGCGAGAAGGAGGGCGGCGGCCTGGTGCTCAAGATCGAGGGCGTCGAGAGCGAGGGGCCCGGCACCGCCGCCGCCGCCGGCGATAAAGATAAAGACCGCGCCGAGAGCCTGCCCTCGTCCAACAGCGGCGTGGCCAAGTCCGGCGGCGAGGAGTACGGCCCGCTGCTCGAGGACTTTGAGCGCAGGATGAGCGTCATGAGGCGCGTCGTCAAGGCGGGCGAGGCCCGGGCCCAGAAGGCCCGGGAGAAGCAGCTCGCTGCTTCCGCTGCGGGGGAGGCCGAGGGCAAGGGCGACGGTCAGGAGTCGTGAAGACTTTTTTCGTTTCGCTCTCTTTCTTTCGATTGTCGACATTATAAACTTGCCGTCTTGTGCACGGGGCGCACGAGGCTTGTACAACAGTACCAGGGGTAAGATGTTGGCACTGAGCCAGTTGGACGAGGGCTGACGATCTTTTGCAGGACCGGAGAACACAGTATCAACGCAACGGTCAAGCCGCTAGGGGTTAAGCCACTCTACATGTGGGATAGCAATGACGAATCACGAATCACGACGGGCATCAAGGGATTATAGAGGCATTTCATCGGTTTGCGGCAGGAAAGACGGCGCGGTTTGCCGCACGGTAGAAGGGCTTCGCAGCCCGGGTTTTAAAGCCAGACCCCATTCAATCAGTTTAGTATTATATATCACCGGTCATTTGCACCGAAGTGTCGAATTCGCTGTGCCTTTCTATCTTCTTTATTCTCTCTCCACTCCGCTCGTGTACCTCAGCGGCTGCCCCTGCCCAGCTTCACCAACGGGCATCGCAACGCATACTGCGCTTGGCCTCCCACGAGCTAGCACACGGGAAGACCACATCCCATCGAATGGAGTAAGGTGCGATGGACGCCGACGACGGTAGACTGAGAGACGCAACGCTGGGATGCAGAACCTATAAAAGCCAACTGCCATGTGTTTCCCGAGGGAAGGAGACCGCAACAACCGCATACGCGGGCGCGAGCGCGATCGCCGCGTGAAGGAGGATTTCAGGACATGGGCCACCTGTCTGAGCTTTGCCGCTGGCAACGCTCTGCTATCCGGCTCTTCGCAATTGGTTTTCCTCCTCGGGGCATGCGTCGTCCGTCACTTCCCAGGCATACGTGAGCGGAAATACGAGGACGGGAGAGATGACGAGAGACGATATCGCCGAGATGGCAGGGCTTCCTGGCTCATCTGGCCTGCCGGCGGTTCCTATCACGACGATCGGGTTAGGTAGGACCAGTGTGCCTAAATTGCTCCACACTGACGATGTTGTGGACAATTTGGTGCCTCGGTGCTGCGGGAGGTGCGTGTTGGATCGGTCCCGTGGTGTGCTTATATATCCCCCGGGATTCGATCATGGCGGGCGAGGGGCTCCCAAGCCAACGTTTGTGTATTGGCAGCTACCGCCTCTCTGGGGATGTGTATAAACAGTCTCTACATAATCATCGCTAATGGTTGCGTGACCTGGCACAGTAAATGGTCGCATGGCCAATTCTTCCATCTTGCCACGAAGAGTACATGGCGCCGATAGTTCGAAGCCCCGTGCCGCTTACGCAGGCTGTCACATCTACGGTGACGCCGCCAAACGAGGCGAATACGAGAAGACTAGAGATGAGGGACGAGGGACGAGTATCGAACGACTCGGGAGGGTGAGATCCGTCATGCTTCTCGCTTGGGGCAGAACCTCGAGTCCTTCAGGAGCGACTCGAATTCCCACACATCTTGTTGAGACCGGCGTCCACGACATGGCCACTGCAGATCATAGCACGATGTACGTGCAGCTGGGTGTATTTATAGTTACCTACTTCGCAGTACTAACTCGAGCCTCGAGAGCCTGGAAGTGCCTGTCTTTGTCAGGTATACTTTGACTCTTACTGCTCCGTCAGCCACGTGTAGATCGGGAATTGATATCCCATGCGGCGCCGTCTCCCGCGGTCACGGCGTCGTCGAATCGGTGCCCGTAAGTAACGCAGCCATCTGCCATGTGCTTTTAGTTCCACTTGTCACCATGCAGAACGTTTCTCCCTGGCTAGCATGGACGAGGCCAGGGTTCAAGTCAAGGCCGACCTGATACAATAGTGCCAGAAGCTTCACGAAGCCACCGGTGAGATTAGCGCAAGCCAGATCTCGTCTGTCGGATGCCGCGTCGGGTGACCATGAGCTTAGCGACTGTTCTCCGGAGAGCCTCCATGGGCGCCGGTCTTCAGGGACTTGCCATGGTCCATCTCGTCAACGGCCAAGAGTGAGGTTTCAAGACCAGGTCCAAACTGAGACGCGGGAAAAACACCGCAGCCTTTGAGGCTTCCACCTGCGCGAGGCCGCGAGGTTCATCCCAGACGTGGAGCTCTCACACGCCGTGCCAATGGCTAGCGATGGTCACCCTGCAAATCGAGGTGACACGGCGTACATCTCCTCAACGCTGATGGCAGGTATAAATACGCAGGTCTCTGCTAGCTAACTGAGCAACGGGGCAGGCAATTCTAGGTTGCCGACGACTAGTACGGTATGACGGACGGCGATCAGCGACGTCAGGCTCGAGGCCATTCGCTTCGCAGGGCCTGGAGGAAGAGAAGAAATCAAGAACAGCAAGATGCTTCTTCATCATCGCCTCTATCGTCCGCCCTTCCCTGCTTATTCTCGGGTAGGCCTTCACTTCTGTACGCCACGCCACGACGAAAGCTGGGCAAGACGATACGAGGTGGTAGGTAGGACTATGCAGCTGCGGATTTCACGAATGGACATTCCAAACTGATTTCCAGACTTTTTTTTTTTTTTGGCTATCTCAACCTGCTTGGGTAGAATGCATGCCAAATCGAGAAAAAAAAGAGATGTATATAGGCCAAGTACTTCATTGCGTTTGAATTGTCCCTTGAAGCTGTAAGTAGAACGTCACTTGAAGCAATCAACGCCACACCTACTGCGGGTATCTCACAATTAAGGCAACTAGAGCTACGAGTCACACCCCTATATTAAGCCTGCTAATCTCATCCTGCAAACTCTCCAGAGTGAAGGGAGCTTCCCAAAGGGACCAATGGCGGCCTGTCTTCAATCGACGCGATTCCCGCGCAGGGTTACTGCAGTACCGATTCACCCATCGGAGCACGGCGCGTCCGGCCAGGCCTCCTCGTCACATCATCTCACTCAGAAGACTGTCGTCATCCGTCACGTCTCGCCTATTCCCCCGATACTCTCCCCGTGACAGGAGAGGGTGATGTACAAATGACCCGATGCCGCTTGACGTCCCAGATACCACAGTAGGTAAGCAATGCTGGCCGACGGTTTTCTTTCCCCAAAACACACAAGGACAACAGTCACGTCACAAGATGTGGCTGTGGAGTGGAACGAACCAATACCGGAGAGGGAAAAAAAATGATCTTCTTGAGATGAAGCCCTGGTAGCGTTTAAATACAACACCAACAGCAGCGATGACATGAGTGGCTGGTACGCGGTATAGAAAGGCGCCAGGGCGCGGCCAACTTCATCGACACGCGCCACAGCAATGGGATCGGAGACTGCCGATATACGCCCAATTACAGATGCCATTCGGCCCGAGGTTCTCTCGGCTGTCCATAGATGCGAGGGCCAGCAGTGCCTCCCGTCCCGTTGATGCCGGCCTCTCTCGTGACGTCTTCCGTCCCCGTCGTCCGTCCGCCGCAGTCTATTCACACATTGTGTGTCATCTTCTCACCCCCAACATATTCCGCATCGTCTGCCTCGCGAAACCCTCGCGCTATATTCCTCCGCGCCTCATGATGCCGCAGATCCTATCATTGCTCAAAGGCTGGTGAAACGCACAATCTTTGCGAACGGCGCCGAGCGCTTAGCAGCTGCCGCTGGAACAGCCGTTGCCAAGCGACTAATACTGAATGTATACTGGCACACGGGGCATCACGGGTGACATGCTCCGCCGGAACCGGGAGGGCCCGTCTCTAGGCGTCCGTCACCAGTTATCGAACATCATGCCCGAGTCAGGAGTACAGTCTGACTGCATCTCAGTCGGACTGAGGACACCAGCAAGGCGGAAAGCTGCCAACCAACCAACCACCGCCAAAACGACTCGAAAACCGACTGGCATCGGCGCCCAGTTCGTCCAGCCGGAGACGAACCTCGTCAGAGCCGCAGCGTGAGGAGCCTCCAGATCCGCAAAGCACAAGCCAAGGATCACCTCACAACTTCACATCAACGACTCAGGGGAACGCCAAGACGTATTAATAAGATCGGTTTCAGAGTTATAGCTACCTATATTTTGGATCGAACAAGCGCACACTCATGCCAACGCCCCTGATGCAGCGGAAAGCAAAATGACAGATAAAGGAAGCCAGCTTGGGGACTTGAACGCGCGCACAGGACCGAAGAAAGAAACTTAACGCCCGATTCTGTTCAGTAGGCACCTCCGTGAGAAAGTGGAAACACCCTGAATCCAAAAGACGCGAAGACGCGAGCGCATACACGAGAGAACGAAGAACGTAACAGTAAAAGAAAGTCTGGTTAACGGGTATACAAGAGAACACCCTATACGATTTCTGGACTCAGATCGTGAAAAACAAAAAAAAACTTCCCGGGAACCTGGGTTTCCCGGGGAACTTGCTCCTTTTTTTCCGTGAGTGCCTAATGATTTCGTCCCCCCAACGACCAGAAAAAGAGATAATAATGCCTTCCCTTGATCCATCCGTCTATAAAAAAGGCGAGTAACTCTTATAGTGGCAAACGGTTATGAGAAATCGATCCTGACGTCAAGTCGGAGGGGACGGTATGCGGGGGTTACGGGAGACATGGCCTCGGGGGTGGCGAGGCGGGTGAGGTTACAAGGTGGTATGGCGTGGAATTTTATACAGTTTCGAAGGTACGGGTGGCATCTAGTTGCGGACGGCGGGCATGTCCCACTTGCCGCCGACACGAGGGACGACAGCAGCGTCTTGTACGGTGTTGGGGTCCCATGATGCACCCGGCTGGACCATCCGACGCATGATACGGCTCGGCCTGAGGATGCCGACGTCGATGGGCACGCTGTTGTGGATCGGGAGAGACTCGATGCCGAGACCACGCTTGGCGGCAGCGGCGGGTGCGGCTTGGGTCTGGCCGGGCTTGATGACGGCAAAGTAGATTGCGACGACGGCGACGATAATGGCGACGATGAGGACTGGGTTGAGTTAGTGGCAAATCCCGGGCGTGCACAGCCACGACTGAGAACCTACCGCAGATACCCAGGCACCACCACTTCTTCTTGCGGGTCTTGCGGGCCGTGGTGACGGCGACGCCAATCTCCTGGTTACCCTTGTCGAGGTTCTCGACGACCTCCTCAGCCTTCTGCTCGATCTGGGTGACGGCTGCTTCTTGTTGGACGACCAGCACATCCATATCCTGGAAGAGCTGCGCCAGCTCGACCATCTGCTGCTCGATCTTCTGAAGAGCGGCCTGGCGGTCCTGAACGGCGCTGAGGACGGCGTTGGCGTTGGCCTGGCGACCGCTTTGCATGACGGCCTGCTGGAAGATCTGGGCACCGGCGCCGGCGTCCTCAACGGCGGCGCGAACCTCGCTCTCGGGGGCGTCGGGGCGAACGATACGGTACTGGCGGGCCATCTGGTCCTGGGTACGCTTGCGGAACTGCGACTCGACCTGCTGGTACTGCTGGATGGCGCCCTTCAGGCGGCGGTCGACACGGCCGACCTGCGGCGAGTTCTTGGCGGACTGACCGTCGGGGGAGGACTTGACCTGGCGGACGCGGTCGGTCAGGCCGCGGTACATGGTCATGGTCTCGGAGGAGAGGGCATCGAGTTGGCGGGATGTGGCGGAGTTGGCCGACGTGTCGGCATCGGTAAGGGTTCGCTCTTGCAGCATGCGCAGCTGGTTCAGGTTGGCCTCGATCTGGTCGATGCCCTGGTCGATGGAGCGGCACTCGTTCAGGATCGCGTTAGGGTCGGAGGACTGGCCAAAGCCACCGGCGTTCTGGGCGAGGGATTCCATCTCAACGTTGGTTCCTAAAGGGGCGAGCGAGAGCGCGTCAGCAGGCGAACAGCGACGACCGTCGTGCGGCCAAAATCATACCGTCTGGGTCCCTACCCATTGCTGGTCCATTGTTGTATCTGCTTCCTCCGTAGGGGGAAGGACCGGAACCGTACGCCTGCTGGGGCGGGCGAGCGCCGTATCCTCCTGAGGGGGAGTCATCCCGCTGGTCAAAGGGGTTCTGACGACCACCGTATCTATCATGAGTCGAGTCTGTTAGTCTACCGCGGGAGAGGTCGTACTCGTCGTCGTGGGCGCCGTCGGCTCCTCCTGACAATGAAACATACCCGTACTGTGCCATGATGTTAGTTTCGGCGGATCGCGGCGGTAGAGAGAAGACGGATTAGGAGGTAAGAGGGAGGAAGGGCGATCGATCGGTCGGTCGGTCGGGGGATAGGAGACGGAGCGGAAGGGGAGTTGGAAAGCAACACCAGGCCAAATGCAACGCAACCAGGCTGAAGCAATGGAAAATGATGTGCAAAGAAGGTTGGTGATGTGGGAAGTCAAAAAGTTTGCGGGTAGCGGGATTGCGGAAGGTGGACTTTCTCGGCTTCGAGAAGGGGGGGACGAGAACAGGACGGGGGGTGGGCGTTGACAGATTGGGAGGTGGTAGTGTAGAGCGCGACGCAATGCAACGTCGATAGGGCATGGCCCAGCGCTCAGCAGCGTGCAGTGCAGAGCGGATGCGGTGCGTTGCGGGTGCAGGAACAGGAACAGGAGCAGGGCGGGCGGACGAAACGCCGGAAGTGCGAGGGTTGGGGTGAAACACTGACACTCATGGCTGCTTCTGCGAAGCGCGTAGGCTTCTTCCTTGCGCGCGGCGACGGAGAGAGATTTGGGATTCTCTTTTATTTCTTGTTGTTGTTTTGTCGGGTCGACGTCGGAGGCGCGATGCAAAGGAGGAGATGGTGAAGCCTGGATTGATGTTTTGCCGAAGATGGATATTCAACAAGACAGGTTGGGAAGCAATTGAGTACGGGTAGAATGGGCTACTGGGGCCAAGAAGGAGATGAGACGGATGATTTGTATGCGATGGTGTGTTGTAGTCGTGTCGAAGGCGACGGTGTGGGCGAAAGCGACAAGAAAGTTGGACGACAGAAGTCTCAGGCTCTCTTCAGCGGTGGAGCAGGAGACGAGGTAGTTGTATGTATCCGCAGTAAGGATGGATATGCGCAGGGGGGGAGGGGAGGAGGGCCTGGGCCACCACCAAAGGACGGACAAGGGGGTGTGAGTGTGGGTGGGTGCTCTTCCTCAGGAGAAAGAGACGAAGGCACGCGTGTGTGTGGCTTGAGCCGCCGGGCTTCTTCTAATCGTCCGTGCCTATTCCTAGGTAGTGTACTCCGTGGGTGTAGGTGTTGTGTTGTGTTGTGCACCAGGGGTGGGTGATCGCCGTGGGCGGGTGTTGTTTGATTGCGAGAGGCCTTGTAATCCCCCAGCCAATCTCGGTCGAGAATTGGATTTTCTCGACAAGATGCTATTCGATGGATGTCGTAACCACGAACAGCGCAACAACGTGTGTTGCTACTGAGAGATGATTCTCGAGTATGCGTCAAGGTACCTGCGTACCTAGGGCAACTGGTGAGGTGAGATACCTCAACGATGAGTAAGTCTCAAGTGTTCCAGTCAGGTCGGTGAAGAAGTCGATATGAAGTCGACTCGAGACACTGGTACCCAGTAATGAGCTGTACTTGGCGTGCTGCAAGGTACCAGCGACGTCCAGGGGACCAGGGGACGAAAGGGGGTCGCGGTGGGTGCTGCGGTGCTGAGTGCGAGTGCTGAACGCTGTTGCTGGGCGCTGAGTGCAGTGCAGTGCAGTGCAGTGTAGCGCAGTGCCGCCGACTCAGAACTCAGGACTCAGGACTCAGGACTCTCTCTGGGGCGGGTTACCGTTAGGCGACGTCTGATTGGCTGATGGCGGGTACAATGATTGGACCCTGAAGCTTGGACTCGCCAAACCTTCCTTTCCTTGCCTCTCCTTGCCCTTGCTTCCTTGCTTCCTTGCTCTTTTGGGCGTCGATTTCGATGCGGGAAGGAGGCGAATAAACTTGCGACGCTTTGCTGCTCCGTTAATGCCTGGGCTGGGGCTTCGTCTCTTCGGTTCCGTCGTCGCTGAGTGTGTTCGTGCCAATGCTCAGAGAAAACGCTAACCTTGTTGCTGCTAATACCTCAGATGCAGGCAGATGACGATGGGCTGCGGTTCGATGCCACGGTGCTTGGCCTTGCAGTGACGACGACTCGAATTGTCGTTGTCGAACAAGAATGGGCGAAGCAAACCACCGACAGGACAAGGGTTCGCAGTTCGTTCGACGGCGGGTGTCGTGAGCGAATCGAGTCTCACCCTCGGTTTCCTTCCCTTGGAGCTTTTTCGTTGGACGGTAAAAAAAGAAGAACGACCAGACACAGCGGCGAAAATGTCCGATGGCCAATCAATCAGGACCGACGATCCAGATCTCTTTCTTTCGTTCTCGTTTTTGATACCAAAAGAGGGGAAACCTCGTGTTTCGTTCCTGGTTGCCCGCTTTTTTCGACGTTCCGTTTCTTTTGCTCCTCGGCTGGTGGTTGGGTTGCAGTGATCCGAGTCGACGATCTAAAAGCTGCGCCCACGGTCGTCGTAGTCAACGTGTGTCAGACGACCCTTCTCTTTCTCACGTCAATTGCCTCTTGTGGCTATGGCAATTGGGGCTTTTTCTTCGAATGATGACGAAATGCTTCGCGCCTACTTGATGAACCAGGAATACGCTGCAGGTGTTTCGATGTGCCTAGCGTGTAGAGGAAACGGGGCGCCCCCAGAAAACAAGCAACACCAAGCTGTGGAGGGATGGGAGGGCCTTGAAGAACTGCGATCGAGGGGAGTGGGAGAGAGCAGAGAGAGAGAGCTGACGAGACAGGTTCACAACGGCCGCCAGGAAATGGGAATGTCGCCTCTTAAACCACCCACCCACTCACAGGACGCACATGGCGGACAACTCATCCTTTCAAAGCTTCCTAATCCAATGGGATTCGCAATACTAGGAAAATCAGGCTGCGCGGCGGGCTGGGGGTGAGCCAAATTAAAAAATTCAGTCCAAAAAAACACGATCCTTCCGAAGTTCCTCCCCCGCTCTCAGCTTACGGTGTCGGTACCTACGCCTGCGCCTACCGTCTCGGAAGCAACAACAAGCTCAGAAAACTAAACCGAACCAGCCATCCAGCTACGGTTAGCACCTTTCCGCTGCCCTCCGCCAGCAAGCCTCTTTTCCTCCGTCTCCGTGTCCGCCGCTCTTACGGCTGAGCTTAGCCTCGTCCACATTGCGAGCTCAGCTCTTGTCTTGGGTCTTGTACCTGCCTATCGTTGTTCCATTTTGCTTGCGGCATTCTCAGCTACAACAAAGATCACACCGCATCGTAGGCAAGTACTTCCCGAGCTTCCTCACACCCCTGACAAGCTCACTAACGTGTACTTCCTTCGCCACATTTAGACTCGGTTCGATGCAAGCCGTAAGCCCAGCCCGCCGTCAGCAACATGCTGGTCAAACTAACCTGCCCCGTCCACTTCCTTGGTGGGCGGTGGGTTGGTGAAGAGCAGCAGCAGTAGCAGCAACAGTCGTCCCAAGATCACCCAGCCAGCCAACCCTGCAATCCCAAGAAAGAAAGACCGTTGCCTAACAGCTTACTATGGATATCCCAGCGCCAGCCGGATACTCTGAAGATGCCTGCGGACATCAAGAGGAAAACCTACATATCCAAAAGAGGGGACCGACATGTTATACCCCCAACAAGCTTTCAGCTCGCCAAGTCCTACGGCCACGGCCACAACCACGGCCGTGGCTACGGTTGTACGGCTACGGATCAGTATCATTTTAGTCTTTCGGCACCCAAGCGAACACAAACACAGCCTTCCTCCGTCCCATTCATCGCCCTTCCCACGAGAACCACCAACCGGCGGAGGGCCCCCACCTCCTGCGCCATCCTGGCCCGGGATCCGCCTCCTTCCCTCTCCCTAGGGCAAATCCGCGCCGGCTCGACACCGTCTCGAACCTCGAGCGAGATCTCTGACCCGAGAACTCTCTTGCCTCCACCGACGGGGAAGATCCCCCCATCTGACGTCCAGAAAACGTCAAAAAGTCAATGCTCGGCAGGCACCCTCTTCCTATTCCAAGCCCAGCAGCATTAACTGCCACGGCACATGCGCGGGGTAGCAGGACGACCTCCTCATCGACATTACTGGCGAGGAGGGGAAGAGACCACCTGGGAGCTTAGAAAGTCGAAGCTTTCTTCGCCCTACCTAATCGCCATTCCAACCCTCCCAGCATTCCAGCTCCGCGCGGCGCCGTCACGTCGACGCCTCAGAGCCTGACAAAGACCGCAATGCGTGCCGTCTCGGGCGACGAGCTGACACGCAGGCGGCCCTTTTCGTGCCCTTGGGTTCTTCTTCTCTTCTCCCTTTGGCGGCGGCTAGCGTCGCCGCACCTCCAGAGAGGGACCGTAGGGCTGTGTGCTGATGCTGCTGATGCCGTAGGTAATACGCCAAGGATCAGTGCAGAACGGACGGCTTTCTTCCTCCCTCCAAAAAAGGCCGCGCTGGCCTGCTCGTCATCCCGGACGGAGCACCCGACGGCCTTTCCTTCCGTCGTATACATCCCGGTTGGCGCCATGAATCTCTTACCCCCCCGTTCCCACCGCCGGCTTGACAAATGGGCCCCGAGTGTTCATGCGCAACGGGCCTCAGGATGCGTTTTACCCGCCCAGGCTCGACGTCCTGCGACATTCGCACGAGTCTCTGACCTTTTTGTCAAGCATGTGCAAAAATTTTGAGATGATGTTTCTCTTTTTTTTTTTTCGTTGGTGAATTGTGAATCGTTGATTCGATTCTGGTTTCGAAGCTACACCTAGTAGGAGAATCAAGCTTCTCTCCTTCTGTTGTTTGACTCTCCCTCTCCGAGTCTGGGTGAAACCCGCGTCTAAGCCATCAGATAATAACTCCTTCATGCGCCCACAAACGTTCCCGTCATGCCAAGGAACAAATGAATGCCATCTCCCCAAAAACCAAAAAGCCAAAATACGCCCTTGCTTTGCCCGCTGCCAACTCGCGATCCCGCCCGTCCCGAAAATATGGGATAGGTGCTACCGCCAATTGTCTGGCGTTCATACCACGGCGTACGCCGACACGTAGCTCACGCTCGAGTCGCTCGGGTCCGTCACCATGCTGCTGCGCTGGTACTGCACGAACCGGAACACCGGGTGGTCCGCCCCGAGCTCCTCCAGCGCCGCCATCGTCACCCCGATCGGGTGCCGCCCGCAGACCGTGTTCCTGGTCTGCTTGAGGTTGTCGTAGAAGCTGTCGTGCCTGCCCGTCTTGATGGCCTCGATGGCGAGGTCGTCGAGCATCTTGATCGTCTCGTGGATCGGCGGGCCGTCGCGGGGCGCGCCGCGCTCGCGCAGCTTGCGCAGGCCGGCGAGCGTGCCGTCTGGCGTGTAGACGGTGTAGTCGAAGTGGCCGCCCCAGTGGCAGAAGTCGGAGCTGACGACGAAGGCGTTCTCCGGGTCCTTCAGGTAAGGGGCGAGCCACTTGCCGATTTCCTTCTCCTCGGCCTTGTTGTTGTCGCCGACAAGGATCGGCACGACGGGCGGGAACTTGTCCGGCGTGCCGAACGTCTGCTCGAGGCGGAGCCAGAGGTAAGGGAGGTGCATCTCGAGCGAGTGCTCCTTGTCGTCGTTGGCGGTGGGGATCGCGGGGATGTCGAGCTCGTCGCCGAGGCGGGCGGTGACTTTCTCGTCCACCTTGAGCTTCCCCCACGGCGTGCCGTAGTTCTGGTACTCGGTGACGGCGCAGCCGTGCAGGTAGAAGGTGTGCGAGGGCCCGAGGAGGAAGACGCGCTTGGCCTTGGAGAGGTCGAGGGCCTTGTAGGCCCAGGCTGCCGTCGGGCCTGAGTAGTCGTAGCCGGCGTGGCTTGAGAGCGGAGGTCAGCTGGAAGCTTCTCCAGATGCTTGCGGGAGGGGGGCCAGCGCTGGTGGTGTGGGATTGTGAATGAAGGTGAACTTACGGAGCGATGATGACCCTGGCGCCTGGGACGGGCAGGCCATTACCGTCAATCTGGTCTGGGACATCGGCGAGGTAATCCTCGAGCTGCGATCTCAGGACGGCAGGGTCGCCGGCGTACCACGAGCCTGCCTT
Source organism: Colletotrichum brevisporum (assembly GCA_030770045.1). Lineage (NCBI taxonomy): Eukaryota > Fungi > Ascomycota > Sordariomycetes > Glomerellales > Glomerellaceae > Colletotrichum > Colletotrichum brevisporum. The sequence goes on from JAUGSI010000002.1 coordinate 3,075,050, forward strand.
TCCCGGGCGGCGGGTATCTCTGGGTGCCATGGTGCAGGAGGATGTGGGCTTGGCTGTTGAAACTGGTGAGCTCTTTTAACGAGGTCGATTGTAAAGAGAAAGAAATGGCTTGAATGACGGAAGAGCTGGATCTTGGAATGAAATAAGTAGGATGCAGGCAGGTCTGGAGCTTCCTGGCGTGACGAGGAAGGCTCCCCCGCCCTCCCGGTCCTCCCTCGACGTGCCCCGCACCACGACGACAGTGGACTGTCACTGCACCAGTGTGCTGTAGGGTGGAAGCTTCGGGCGGCAGCAGCTCCTGAGGGGCCGGCGAGGGGTAGGGCCCCCACAACTACGCAATCCGGGAAGCCACCACCCCTTAGCGCCGCCGAGCCGCCCCACATGGCCGGGGCCGAGGCGACCCGACTATCCGGTGGAAACTTCCCTCCATTTGAGGCGTGATACAAGCGCCGAGAGAGGTTATGTTCAATATGATAGGTACGCCCTGTTTACGAGTCCACCCATGAGCCAGGCATGACAGACCGTGGCCGGTTCAAGCTGGCCCAGAACTCGGCGGCAAAGACCTCAAATTCGGGCGCCCACCACACCCGCCAGTCCCCCGGCAGGGGCCCGTAGTCCAGGCCCACGACGCGCACCGGAAGCCAAAATAGATCGCCGCGCCGAGGATGGTCTTCATCTACAGCCTGCATCCAGGCCTCCCTCATGCGCAGCGTGTTGCGGACGAGTGTGCGGGACGTCGCGATGGCGTCTACATCAAAAGCGCCCTTTACCTGTGTGTCGGTGAACTTGATCCTGAGAGCCTCGCCTCTGCCGTAGTGAAGCAGGTCCACGCCTGCGGCCTTGACGTCCTTGGCCCAGCGCCGCAGAACGGACTGCAAGACAGCATCCCACTTGGCAAGCGGGAGGTCCGGCGAGATGCGGCAGAGGGCCCCGCCGAGGACGGAGATGAGCGGCGTGCCCGTCCACGCCGGGATACGGTACCAGTCCCACGGCACGACGGTTTCTATCCGGTGCAGGTCTGCCTCCGTAGCGCACCTGACTGTGTCTGTGACCGCCTGGCTCCAGTCCTCGTTATACGACCTCATGCGGATAAGGGACGAGCCACCGCCGAAGCCGCCATCATCGTCGTCATCCGGGTCCTCCCGGCCGAGGCGCGGGTCAAACTGCATCTCGTCCGCGAACCGCTTCCCCAGCGCCAGCGCCGCAGAGTGCACCAGCGAGAACCCAGCCTCGGCAGACCCTTGGACGTCGGCCCGCGACACCGTGCCGTCCTCCCGAAGCAGCGCGCGCCAGACGCCGACGTCCTGCGTCGTGAAGGCGCCGAGCCGGACGGCCTCGGCGCGCTCGCGGAGAGGCAGGTTGTGGTAGCCCGGCAGGAAGTTGCGCTGGAAGATGCGCAGCCAGTCGTCGGCGTAGGAGCACTCCGTCTCGAACTCGAACATGCGCTCGACGCCGAGGGTGTCGATCTTGTCGCTGCGGGACCTGAAGAGGGAGACCAGGGCGCTGTGGTCCGAGGCGTCCTGCGAGGAGAGGTTCTTTCGGGACGTTACTAGTCTGCTGAGGGGGCTCCTTTGGGGTTTCTCAAGTTAGATTGCGTCTGCTGGCACCGGAATGTGGAACGTACTCTGCCGTGACGTCCTTGTCATCTATCAAATACTCGAGACCAAGGTCGAGCAGAGTCCGACATGTATCGACTTGTTCCGAAAACGTGGCGTACTGTGCTCGTGTGAGTCCAGAGTCTAAAATCAGGAGCACAACGAGAACTCACGTATACAAGAGAAGCACCCTTCTCGTCCCTATCGTGAGGCGACGCTTCCCCTTTACTAAACATCTCCATCATGGAGCCCACGTCCCCCCTCGCCACCACGGCAAATATGGCGCTCTGCGTCGACCGCACGCTGAACGACCGCAGACTCTGCTGCCACCCGCCCGCCACGCTCCAGCAGAGCTGCGCCTCCCACACGGCGCGGGACATCCACGCCGGCAGCTGCACGGACAGGCTCCACTCCCTCCGGTCCCGCGACGACGACGCCGCCAGCTTGCCCGTCGCCGAGGGCCGGTAGGACGGCAGCTTCGCGCCCCTCCAGCACGACTCCGACCTGACGATGACGTACTCGGTCCTGGGTTCCGTTTCTGCGTGACTCGTCGTCTGCTGGCTTGACAGGACGGAGAGTTGCCTTGACAAGGTCGCGATCTGGGTCGACACGTCAAACGATATCTGGCGTGCGATCCTCTCTTCTGACAGACGGTGTAGAGTCCTCTGCTCGCTGACGATCTTTGCGGCGGTCTTCTCGGCGATGCGGTCGTGGGAGGCTTGCATGATTGCCCTGTTTGTGTTTCCCCCATCAGCTTTCGACGCCCTCCTCCCATCTCGGGATGAAGTCTCTGCTCACCTGTCATAACAGCCAACACACATCAAGACCATGCCAACGGCCGAATCCAACCTCCTCTCCAGCTTCGCAATCTCGTCGCTGCGAAGCGCCGCCCACGCCAGCCTCATCTTCCTCCGCGCCCTGCCCCTGGGCTGCAGGCTTCCCTCGAGCTTCAGCACCAGCTCCGAGAGCGCGCGGTGCGCCTTGCCGGCGTACGCCGCGCAGGACCTCGCGTGCTGCGCCGGCAGGAGGTCCACGTCCGGGTCGTCCTCGAGCCGGCGGAGCATGTCCTCCAGGACGGGGCCGAGGGCGTCGAGGCGGTCGACGGCGTCCCGGAGGTCGGAGGGGACGTCCTCGATCTCGCGCCATAGGCGCATGGCCTTGGCTATGCCGAAGCAGAGCTGGGCGATCGCTATCCCGCTCGCGGCGGCGCCGACGGCTTCCATGGCTTCTCGGTTGGGTAGGGATGATGAGTAGTATATAGGTTGGTTTCAGGAACGCAATACAACTTAGGTTATGTCGTTATCATCACACGTGGAGAGAAATCAACATCTCGAAGCTCATCACGAGAGAGAAGGAGAAGGTGACTTGGAACATGAAGACAGAAGGATGGCCTTGCTCCCAAATGCAGCACAACAATTGCCTGGAGATGGCAGGGGGAAGCGCGCGCGGCCTCCCACGACCGTGAAAGCAGGAATAATGCCTTGGAAATCGCATCAACCCCATCCTCCATCACAGCCACCCCGCGGCACAGCACCGTGGGCGGGCGGGACGGGCCTGCTGCGTCGGCGGCAAAGATGCAGGTGTGCAAGGGGCTTGCAGCCAGTCAGAGTTGGGAAATGCAAGTCAACGGGGTCGCAACCGAACCAACACAGCCCGGAACCAAGCATGTTTCTTTTCTTGATGAATTGAGCTGACGAAGCGAACACTTCTTATGCGGTGCGCCTGGGCGGCGAATACGAAAGGCAGAAACGAAATAGATCCTTGCCTGCTTCGCCCGTAGACGGTGGTTGAGGCCCCATCGCCGCAGGATGCCACACCAGCGGAACGACATGAACGGGTCAACCCGCCGGGACGAGGATATTTATCTATTTATCGAAGCAATTACAGACTTGTTTCAGTCGGTGACAGCAGGCGTTTGGACTGGAACTCTCGATCAGAGGCTGGTGCCTACAAGATAGAGCAAATCGACTTCGAGCAGAGCTTGCGACCCGACTCATATAGGGGGCCTGCTCTTGCGATATTCAGACCATATCAACGGCGGCACGTTTCCGCCCGCGCCGAACAGTCTGTCAAAGTCGATCTGCTCTCTATCTTCACCGGAAATATCGGAACAGTCCTCGACCCAGCTCCCCGGGATGTTGCCCGCCGGATTCTCAACCGAATCCCAGAAGTCTTCGGCATAGCCCTCGTCTTCCAGTGCCCACCAGACCCTCCACTGCTCGGGCAGTTCCCCGTACGTGATCCCGAAGATGCGGAAACACCAGATATTTGAGATCTCGCAATTCTCATTCCGCGACAGCCAAAACGACGATGGCGAGCTTCCTTGCTGCGGGTACCGCCCGCCCGTCCCGCGCGCGTAGAGCTCCCTCTCTCTCCGCCCGTAGCTCAGAAGATTGATCCCGTTGGATTGGAGGCACGTGGTCCAAAACGAGACTGCCGACTGGATGAGTTCGTCCAACGCTTCCGGCGCCAGGCCCGCTATCCGGTTGAGTACGAAACATAAGAAGAACGCGAAAGGCGTGAAGGGAAGAACCATAAATTCAGGGCCAAAGGCAAGAGTCGCAAACTGTGGACTCTGCTTTAGAACCTCTGCCACGACTCTTTGGTACCCGTCTTCGCTTGGTCGTTCGCGCCGCCTCTGTCCGTCGGGTGTCAGAAGGTCCGTGATGAGGCCGGTGCAAGCCAGGTGGAACCCAGCCCGGACGACGGGTTCTGGCAAACCGCGCGTCGTGATGCCGTCGAGCTCTGGAAAGAGGAACAAGACGTCTTCCAACGCCCAATGACATTGCGTGATTACGGCATAGGCATTCTTAAGTCTGATGGAGAGTTCGAAGGAGAAGTAGTCGGGTGCTATGATGGGCACCATCTGCCGCACTTCGCCGATGGTCTTTTGATATAGCAAAAATCCCCAAAGGTCAGCACAATCGAACGCCTCATCTGGAGTGTATAATAACAACAGCTTCAGGACTTCGCGAGAAGACTCCGACCTAATCAGGTAGTTTCCACCCATCAGTACAAGGGTTAAGGGTGTGCTTATTGCTAGCAGTCAGAATCCATGAAGACGAAGAGGACAAATTTAACAACGAATCCTTACATAGCCTTTTGTGATTTCTTAGTATCGGCCCAATCGTAAAAGTAGCCAGGGCAAAGACCAATACTTAACAGCCATTTGACGACGTTAACGGCACGCACGCAACAAGCGACCTATTTCACGACCATCTAATTAGCATAAGGACGGTTGTAGACCAAGTCAAGTTGAAGTGTGAAACACTTACATGCAGTAGATTCTTACCCTTATGATCGTGAACCAGTGGCGTTAGGGCTCTTTTATGTAAATGTTTTTGAAGGGATGTTAGGTCATCAGAACGAATGATGCCTGGAAAGCCCACATATATGTCCTCAATGATCGGGTAAGACGAAAGGTTTACCTGCCATCCGCTGGCGCTTCTCTGGGATAGGACGGAATAGACAGTGCTGGTGAGCCAGTTTGGTGTTCTCATGGAGAGACTCCAGCCGCTGTCGCCGAAACCAAACTGCATCCTGCCGAAGAAACTTGGACCTCGGGAAATTTCCGAGACATTTCTTCGTTTTGCGGTGAACTGATCGAGAAATGGCTTGCTGGGCTGAAGGCTGCCTGCAGAGCCTTTTCCATCTTCCGTCGATGTGGAGTCTTGAATCTGCATTTCCATGTCGTTAGATGTCGTGGATACTGGCAGCTCCGGGAGTCGTTCGACGATGACGGCAGCGCAAAAGCTCGTCATTGTGCTATGAGAGAAGGGATCAGTGATATTCGAATGATTTGGAAAGCGATTTGGAAACCGTACGCGCAATAGAGCCCTTGCGCCAACCTGTACATGCTCAGAGCGCGGTCGAGCTTTCGCTCCATGGCTTCCAAGCTGTCCTTCTTGATGACGACCTTGGCGGCCGCTAACTTACGTCGATATCTCCTCCTGTCGTTGACCTCGACGCTGAGACTGTCGATGGCATATTGCAGGTCCCTCATGGCAGCGCGTGCCTTGCAGACAGCTTTCTGGATCATCCCGTCGTTCCATAGCGACTTTGGGATCGGGGTGGTCGCGGCTCGGGCTTCGGCGTCGAGGAAGAAATCTTCGAGATCCTGGAGCTCTTCGACCTTTTCCAGGAGCAGCGTCGGGGCATCTCTGACCTCGTCCCAGAGAGCCTTGAGCTTGATGGAGAGGGCAAAGGCTTTGCCGGTAACATCGACGACGGCGATGACGCTCGACGCTAGGCCGAGTGCCTCTGCCATCCTTCCGACGTCTTGGTTTGCGTCTCGGAGTATCCAGAGAAGTGATCAGAATGGAAAAGAAGTTGATGAAAGTCAACAAAACCGGGTAGAATTGAAGGACGTGGACCTGCGAGCGGCCTCTTCGAGGACGCCCTCGCAGCCTGATCTGTCACTGCGCCCCCGTATGTGCATGGGTTGGCGCTGGGTGGATGTCAGCAGCGTTGGGATTGGCCTGGCGACGGCGCTTCTGCCAAAACCCCTGGTTTCCGATCGAATGACGGTTGCGCTGGTGCAGGCGTAAAAGAGCCAAGGCGAAATCGGGTAGAGTATCCGCTGCCCCTGCTCGATTTCTAGGCAGTTGCGGGGAGTTTGTTACGCTGGCAACTGTCTGCGCCGGAGCCGGGTAGTCTGAATGGCGACGGCCGGATATCGCTCGGTGGCTCGATCAATACGAATGGGTTCGGCATGAAAGAAACGATGTTGTCATTATTCGTCGATTGCCAAATCGGTACTTCGTGTGAATGCCCCCTTGGCCTCGAGAACGAAAACATAAAACTCCATTGAGCCTACTTGGTATCCTTCCGGTGTTCATAACATACGCGCCCAAAACGCCCCAGGACGAGCAGAAACAGCGATCCAGAATGAAAAGAGAATCAAAGCCTGGGAAACCAAAAGCAAAAGGGATATCTCCTGAAGCATGACGCAAACAGCCTAGCCACGCTTGCTCGTCACAATCAAAAAATGCCGTTCAGAAAAGGCGCATCGACGCCGGCCAGCCGGATCCTGTTGTCGCAGCAGCCCAGGTCCTATTCCCGGCGCACCGTAGGCACCTCCGCTGCTCGCCGAGGTTCGTGACGGAGCAGTGCGAGCAGACGTGCTTCCCACAAGCCCCGCAGGAGCCCGCCGCCTCGACACCACCGTCGACCTCCATCGAGCGGTCCGATGAGCCTGCGCCGCAGTCTTCGCAGCTGATAGGCTGCCACGCGGCCTGGTCAACGACTGGGGATGAGGCGGCCGAGATGTGCGGCGCCGAGGAGCTGATGTTCCAGAAGCTGTGGAGGGACTTCTGCATGCCGCGAGCGGCGACGGGGGCCGCGGGAGTGGGAGACGGAGAGGCTTCGGCGGGGATCTGTTCGGGTTGCTGCTGGGCAGAGTAGAGGAGGTTCAAGGTTCGCTCTGGTGGAACGACAGTCAGCGGTCTGCTCCAGGGGTCATCTCTAGCGTCATTGCGGGTGAGACTCACGATGGACTTCCTCTTGCGAGGGCCTGTTGTCGCGGAAGCGCTTCATCGTCCTGCCCGAGACGTGCGAGGGTGTCGCGAAGGCGCGGGGGAAGGCGAGGCTCGGGGATAGGGGAAAGTCGAAGGACTCGATGCTCGAGTCTGAGCGCGCGGGGGAGCTGAAGGCGGTAGCGAGCTCAGAGGCGGACCGCTTGCGCTTGAGGACCATTTTCTCGATGTTTGGGGGTTTTGGGGGAGTAATGTTTTGCGCAATGGGCTATGCAGAATTGGCGACCGATATGGAATGCTTATAGCTGTTACGGTGAAGTTGATTGACAATGTCGACTTTGTTCAAACGGGAGTTTGATGGTGTTGAATGGGCGAGATTCGCGGCGCTAAAGAGGAAGCGCCGCGGTGTGTTGCGGCAGGCTTGATGGAGCTGAATGGCGCGGCGCGTCTCAGCGCGTTGTATTCGCGACATCCTGCCCCACTGTAGTTTAATGGGCCATTCGCTGTGGCGCATCAAGGCCTGTGGCGCAGCTTTACGTTACCCAGCCACCCAGCCCGGCGGGGGGGTGTGCCGGTCCTAGGTGGATGCTCTGCCGGGCCGTGACGGGCATGGTCCCGGACCGTCAATGGAATGGGACTTATCCCAGGTACCTATGGAACCTTAAAATTATAATTAATTAACAGGTAGGGAAATTCCATGATCTTTCCACAGACATTTTGCCCCTCTCCCATGTGCACGTCTGAGTGCTACTTCGACGAAGATGGAGATCAGGAATAACTTACAATTCGACCCGTTTGCGGAAAATGCAGGCTATGGTTCCGACTCAGGCTCCCTCGACCTCGACGGCATCGACTGGAGTGACCCAAGCAGTTTCATGAAACTCATGGGCGGTGGAGGGCCGATTCCGGAGACACTGTCGCCCGACAAGATACTCAAACAAACGGAGCAAAGCAAGTCGAGCATCTTCAAGAACTACGACACGTTACACGACATTCTCGATCGCCATGAGCTCACGATCCGGAAGAGATGGGCCAAGAAGACGCGCCAGCAGAGGCTTGCCATCCTTTTGCCGGCCTGGCCCAACATGCCCGAGTCTCACCGCCCCGATTTCAAGGCCTTCCGAGTCGAGCCGCAGAAGCAGCGGGAGGCCGGGACGAGGTTCAGGGGCCATTTCATGTGGCCTTATGTGAATCAGGAGGACCTCTGCAAGCCCAAACTGCTCCCGATGATGCTCAACGCCCGAGCCCGCCATCCGCCCTGGGCGTTTGCAGCTGCAGACAGAGAGGCCATGCAGTTTGGCTGCGTCACGAAGGCCTTGACCCCGGCCTTTCTGAACATGTACACCATGGTCTTGAACAACCCAAGATCTCGCGACCGATATGCCAAATTGCTGTCCTGGGATGGCGACTTCAGCGCGATGGAGTTGGCGACATCCCGGAAAGAGTTCCTCCCGGGCGAGGGGCTTCTGGTGCTCGAGGCCCAGGACAAGCTGCTGGAGTTCTTGGTGGACTGTTGTCGAAAGATTCTCTGCGACATTCCCGGGGACGATCTGACCGGCGACGCGTTCCCCATCCAGCCCGAGCCAGAACTGAAGCTCGGTATCGATGTCGCAGGGTTCACATCCTTGGCAGTGATGGCAGAGGAAGCACCGTACCGACCGCCGGCCATTCTGGATCTCGGTAAGCTGGAGGAGCTTCTGGAAGCCAAGAAACATGGCATCGAGGATCATCTTTGGGCCCTGCGGGAGGATCCCGCGTACTTCGTCCAGGAGCTCAAAGAAGCCAAGGAGCATCGCCTGGAGTTTGTTAAAGACGCCAGAGGCCGCTTGCACCCTATCGCAAACAACATTCGTGAGAAAATATGGGGGCTCAGTCTTGCTAACATCATTCGTTATTCACACGAGAGCCTGGAAATATTTTCAGAACTCCACAGACAGGCGAGAGACCTCCGCCTCCTACAGCAAAAGTATCAGCGACAGATCTCGCCAACCAAGGACTTGCCCGAGGAGTATTCCGACGCCCTCCTTGTTTTCCGGAATTTCCTGAACCAAGCAGCCAAGATCCCGCTGAATCAGTTGAAAGAGGTCGTGCCAGGCTCTCCTCCTATGCGCAGGTTTTTCGTTCGCGAGGCTTTTGAGGACTTCCGCAACACCGACCACATCGTCAAGGACCGGAACGGCAAGAAGACGAAGGCGGAAGAGAACCTGCTCTGGCTTCTTCGCACGCTCTGGGAGGATGGCCATACCCTACTCTTCGCGCGGCTGCCCCTGGTCGTAGACGAGCTGGAGCGCGTCCTGCAGACGGAGACGGTCGCTGATGAGCTCGTGACCGCCCACGTCATGAAGGCCATTGGCGATCTTTCCATTGTAGCGCAGTGCTTCAAGCAGGTCGACGTGTACTATCCGTGGGCACACGGCTTCGACCAAGCATACTACGCGAAGAAAGACGAGATTGACGCAGTCTTCGACAAGTGGAACCAGAAGTGGAAGATGGCTGCGAGAATGGCACTCTCGGCACCCTTTTTGGAGGACGCTGCAAGGCTCGCCGAACCCACGGGAGGAAAGTTCGATTACCCGTACGACAAGCGCCGAAACAAGGAGAACGTGGAGATTCTGCGAAGAGCAGAGGCCAATCTCGACAGCGTCTGGACCGAGGTTGACCGGGCAGCGCGCTTCCACGAGCCTCGATGGCATGGAACAGCCGTATATGGCCTCCTTTCGCAATCGCGTCTGTTACGGCGCACTGCGGAGTGGGTTGAGCCTGCCAAGGCTAAGTCGACTTCGGATTCAAAAGCAAAGGTCCAGACGTTGGAGAGGCCGCTCTCAAACCTCTTTATCGGCGAGAGCGAGAGCGGGACAACCCGCTCGGCTCCAACGGCGCCCAAGGTCAAAACCAAGACCAGGGGGGCGTCGTCGACCGCCAAAGCCAGCGATGCCCCGGCCGGACCAGCCGCCGGTCCGGCCGAGGACCCCGATCCCCAGCCGACGTTCGACGTCGACGCCCGGGCGCTCAAGGTCTTCCGCCTGCTTTTCTTCGACCCGGACGCGACCTCGACGCCCGGCACGATCTCGTGGACCGAGTTCCTGCACGCCATGACCGCCACCGGGTTCCGGGTCGAGAAGCTCTACGGCTCCGTCTGGCAGTTCGTGCCCACCAAGCTGGACGTCGAGAGGGGCATCCACTTCCACGAGCCGCACCCCAAGGCCAAGCTCGCTTTCGAGGTCGCAAGGCGGTATGGACGCAGGCTTACCCGGGCTTACGGGTGGCATGGGGGGATGTTTGTGTTGAAAGATTAGCCTGGATTAACTAATATGTAGCTTCATACGTGAATTACTGCGCGACCCCTCCCCATGATGATTGATGACTGCCCCTGTGCCTCGCCTGCGGACCCCCCGGGTTGCCGTCGGCCGACTTACAAGCCCGGTGTTATACTTTTCCTATTCCTGCCGAGCATGACGTTCGAATCTTGGGCCTTGGGTGAAGAAAAAGACCCAACTGTTTACACAGCAAAGGGAGGCAAAAGACATTCAAGTGCGGGAGTCATGTTCGTGAAGGGGTAGTACATAGATTAAGGATTAATAGGCAAGCTTCTAGGTACTAGATCCTCCCACAACCAAGCCATTGACCACGACAAAGCTTTCCGGTTGTCTAGTAGTCGCAGTCGACCTGACCGTTCCGGTTCTGCAGGTGCGTGTCTAGAAAGATGTGTCGTTAGCAAACGGCCGCACTGCAGAAGAGCGGCGAGATGACATACCGAGGTAGATGCTGGTCGACCTATAGGCGCCGCTGGTTCTGCGGCAGTTGGCGTACAGCGTGGTGCCGCTGACCTGGGCGGAGTTGCAGGAGCCGCCGAAGCCGCCGTTCCTCCACCAGGCGAGGGTGCCGTCGCTGTTGCCGATGCACTTGTTGAGGTCGTAGAAGGAGTCTTTGGGCTGGCCGGCGATGTTGGTGCACTTGCAGTAGAGGTCGGCACCGGCGCCGCCGTTGGTGAGGACGCAGTTGTAGCAGGTGCTGGCGTAGCCGCGGGCCTCGATGCTGCCCTCCTCGGCCGTCTTGTTGTATCCGGGGGGGTAGAGGATGAGGTCGGGGATGGGGATGCCCTCGGCGGGGACGAGGACGTCGGTGGCGGGGACCGAGGCCTCGGGGGCGGCGACCGGGCTCGCGACGGCGGTGGCGGCCAGGAGGACGAGGGTGAGGGCGAGGTTGACAAGAGACTTGACCATTTTGGCGGTTTTGGGGAGGGTGTTGTCTGGTGAAAGTGACTTGGTAGGACCGGTTGAGGGATTGACTTGAGGATGAGAGGTGGTGGGAGAAAAGAGTCTTTCAGTAAGGAAGTCGAGGCGGTCTTTATACTACTTCATGACAAGGGCGAACTCGAGGGCACGTACGATGTTCTCGTTCGACGCTGTCGTCCCTGGTCCCGGTGACTCCTTTCGCTGCTCGTAGAGGCTACCCAGAGTCTTGAGCTTGTCGACGTTCTCGTACAACACTGGTTGACAATCCACACTGCGTGTAAGTTCCGGCCCATCTCTTACGAAAGTCCCAAAACACTATGAACCAGTCCCCAAATCCAAAGAGTTATGAACACTAGCTAGACGTCCAAGTCCCACTCTCTATTGTTCAGCAGTATTACCTTCCGCATCGAGGAAGACGTCCGGACACGAACAATAGAGTGAGGCCAGGTCCAGAGGCTGGAGAACTTCCTCGTGTCGTGAGGCCATATCCGTGGGCGGCTGGGTACACCCCCGACTAGGCCTTTTAGACTCAGCAGTCGATGCTTTTTAGAAGGAGTTAGTTGCTGGGGCGGGCTAAAGAAACTAAGTTGGGATAAGGCACATAACAATGGCCATTTGGATCTTTTGTTATTAGATTACGTGGCTTAGAGCCGCTGGTATACTACAACGTATAGGCGGATTTCGGCGTTCGAGGTGGCCAATAGCCGCTCCAGAGCAACGTTTCGCCGGCTCTAAAGGCCGTGGTTGTATTTAGGGGATTTAAAGGCCTATAGCACTATTAAAGCAAAAAACGCGTTAATAGCCCTTAAGGTATAGCTTTATATATATATAAATATACACAAAATCTAATAATTAAAAGTTTTATTTTACTACTCCCTTTACTATATATAATTAATTATTTTTAAACTACTTTATTAAATATAAAGATTATTATAAATATCCTTTTAATTCCTTAAAAAATTATCCTTAATAGTCTAGCTACTTAGTACTTATAGTTTTATAACTTTTAAGTACTTATAAATACCTTTAACGCATAAAAAGCTTTTAACCTAACCTTTATAAATCTAAAGCCCTTTATTAGTAATACTCCGCCTTAAAAGCCGTACTTTAGTAACTACTTAAAGTCTATTATTTACTATAGCCCTAAGCTAAAAGCCCTTTACTTTTAAACTATAGGATCTAGAGTAAATAAACTTACTACAAACCCTTTTCTTTAAGTACCTCTAAGAAAGAACCTCCTACTCTTATTTAGTATAGTAAACTACTACTATACTAAAATAATAACTAATTTTTCTAAAAAAGCCCTTAAGTACTATATTAACTTTTTATCTCTATACTATACTATAAAAGTAACGTACTAAAAGTAAAAAAAGACTAAAAATACTATTATTCTTTAAATATAAAGTATTATTATTAAAAAGCTTAAAATTTAGTACTACTTAAGTACTTTAGAGTTAGTAGTTTAAATTTAAAACCTTTATAAATACTTTAAACTTATAAAAAGTATATACTACTAATATACTAACTAACTTTATATTAACTACTTTATTATACTTTATAATAAGTAGTTTATAATAAAAACTACTATAGTTAAATAGTTTATAATATAAATTAACTATATATATAAAAATTATACTATTAAGCTTAAAGTAGCTTATAAAAGAAATTTATAAATCTATAAACTACTTTACTCCCTTAACTATTTACTACTTTAATTTTAAACTAAAAGCTATTATATAATAATAAATAATAGCTAAAATAACTATAGTTTTAATAAAACTATTACTAAAATAACTACTATAATTAAATAAATACTAAAGTCTATAAAACACAAAAGAAGGGTATAAAGTACTTTTATTATTAATAAAGTAGCTCCCTATAGCCCTTTTAAGTACTTTAGTAACTATAAATATAATAATACTAACCTAAAAAAATTATAAAATAAAGCTTTATTAGTATCTCTTACTTTCTTTACTTTATTAGCCTCTTTTTACTTAGTATACTTTATATACTACTACTTTAAAAATTACTTTTATACTTTTTTAAAGTACATATATAATAAGTAAAAGTTACTTAACTACTACTACAAAAGAGCTAAAAAGAACTTTATAAATAATAAATAACTAATTTAGTATATTAAAGAAATTTAAAGCTAGTAACTATATAGTTACTATATAGAGAGTATTAAGTATTTATTTATAGTATTTTAGGCCACTTAATACAAGGGCCCGTTACTATATCCCCTTAGAGACTCCTACCTCTTTAACTCTAGCGCGTTTATTTATGTTTTTAGAGATAAATAACGGTTTAGTAACCTTTAAGTAGCTAGTATAAGTAATTACCTATAAACTAGCTCTAAGCCCCTTATAATTAAAGGATATAGAAACATAAGTATATACATTATATTAATTAATAGTAAATAATTTAGTTTATACTTATATAACGTTGTGTTATATATATCTATAGTAACTAACTTTATTTTTTATAACTAGCTTTATAAGTATAGGTACTAGTAAAATAAGTGCCCTAAGTAGTACTTTATACTATATAAATTTAATTACTTTTTTTTTAGTTTTATTAAAACTATATATAGCTAAAGAGTATTAAAGTATAATAAGTTTTTTAATAAAGCGCTTATATATAAAGACTCTATATAAGTTATTTAGTATATATATACTCTATACTATTAAATAAAGTACTTTTAATAAAAATAAAAATCTTTAAAAGGCTTTAAAGAAATATAGTACTAGTAGCTTAGTTACTCTAGCTCTAAACTACTCTAGTACTTTTTTTTATTAGTTTATAGTATTTAAATTTCTATTACTTTTAGAACGGCGCTTAGTAATACCCTTTTAAGTTATAATACTTATAGTATTAGTAAAGTAAAGTAAATTATTAACTATAAGCTATAGAAGAGTAATGCGTATGCCCGCCCTGGTAAGTGTATTACGTTTAACTTTTACTTATATACTAAGGGCTATAATAAGTTTATATTTATATTAGTATTTACTAACTGCGTTTTATAGTACTTATAGGACTATTATTTATATAACTATAATATAGAGATACTTACTAAGGTCTTTAAAAAGTTTATTTTACTTTTAAAGGTTTAATATAATATTAAAATACTTACTTTTAAGTACAATAGTAAGATTAAAAAGTACTACCGCTTTATAAACGACCTTTAAAGGCATAGTAAATATATTAAACTATCCGCCCTATATATATAAAATTAAAATAGTGGTGCTGAGCGCGTTAGTACTGTAATTAAAATAAAGACTTAAATAATACATAAAAGTAGTAAATTGCCCTATAAAGTATAGCCTAATATTTATAAAATAGTAACCTATTTTTATAACTATATACCTTAAATAGCCTTTAGTTAAAAAACTCTATATAAAGTACTTTACTAATAGTTTTATAGTAATAAAACTATAAAACTAAGCCTTATATACCTAAAATTATATAAGTATAAGGTATATACCCTTATAGTTACTATGTAACTTAAAAAAAAGTATCTTAACTACTTTTATAGCTATACCTTTATAGGCTTCTTTATTAGCTATACGTCTATAAATTAGTATTAAATATAAAACCCTATAACTAAAAAAATTATTACTATATATAATATTATATTTAATAAAAAAAAATACTATAATAGTAACTTAAATTTACTTACTAGTAACTATAATAACTTTAACTTTTAAATTATTACTAAGTAGGTTTAAAAAAGCCTTACTATAACTAGTAAAACTAACTTTTAGACGTAGTTCTATTTATCTTTATTAAGTAAAAAAAATAATAAAGTATCCCCTTTTATAAACTCCCCTAATAACGTTTTTAATAAACTTAATTTAAGTAATACTATCCTTAATAATAATAAACTTTATAACTATAAATACTCTTTTATTTATTTTAAACTCCTACCTATTCCTTTTAACTTACCTATTTTATTCTTTTAAGTACTAATTAAAAAAAACTAATACCTAAAAAGGTAGATTATAACTAAGTTAGTAAATAAAAACCTTTTTTTTATAAACCCTTACTAGTTTATATTTATAATTAAATCTATAAACTAAACTACTTTAGTAGCTTATATACTTTAGTATAAATAAATATTTTATAAAGCTGCTTTTTTAACTAGTACTCTATTATTATTTTAAAATACTCTATAGTAAAGCTGCTTTTAAGCTAGCTATTTAGTTACTTACAACCTATTAGAGGGGACCCCTAGTATTTAATATACTATAGGGGCGTTTTAAAATATAAATATTAAATACTTTAATAGTAAGATTTAGCTGTAGGGAGGGGTTGTAGGTACTTAGATTTTATTAAGTAAGTACAAAGCACTATACTAACTATAAACTAAAGTTCTTACTCCTAGTACCCCCTAGTAAAAACTTTAGCCTCTACTTACGTTTTATTTAAAAGTATTAGTTTACTTTTATATAATTTTAATATAAGTAACTAAAGTAAACTATTTATAAAACTATTATAAAACTAACTCTTAAAAAGAGGTTTTTAAAAGTACTACTAATAGCTTCTAAATTTTAGAATACTATTAAGTATATATATATAAATTAAATAAGTATAAAAGGCTTTTTAAAATTAAAGTATACTTTATTATATATAGTAATTAATAATTAAGAAATAAGTAAGATACTTATACTTTAATACTTACTAGTATATCTTTTTAAATACTTATAGCCGTTACAAACTACTTTAATTTTAAACTTTTATAATATAATATAGTAAATACGTTTATACGGGTTCTACTTAATAAAAACGTTTATATATAAATACCCCCTAGGTATTAAAAGCCTAGGTATATCCTTAAGTTTAATAAAGTACTCTATAACTTACACTACTCTCTACTCCTATAGTAACACTATTTAAAAGTTAGTTTAAAAGAGTTTAGGCTAAAGTATATAGTAAATAAGAATTACTATTAAATATACAGCTATATTACTTTTTTTTTTATATTAATAACTACGTCCTATACTTCTCTTTTAAATACTATAAAAAGGCCTTTTTACTTATAAGAGTACTTTAAAAGTAATACTTTTTTAAGAGCAGTAAAAACTTATAATAGTTCCTAAAGATTAAAGTTATTTATAACTATACTATAAAGCACTTTTAGTTCTTATAGTTTATTTATATTAATAAAGTTATTAAGTACCTAAAAAAACAAGGCCTATAAGTAAAATAACTATATACTTCTTTAATTTAATTACTTAAACTGCTTCTTTATAAAGGCTCCGCTTTATATATAAACATTAACTATTATTAAAGTAATGTTAGTTTAATTATATATAGTATAATAATAATAAGGCTAGACGTGGCCCTTATAGTAAGCTGTTTTATATACTTTAACTATAACCCCAGCCCCAAGTACCTTAAAGAGGCGGAATAAGTAATTAAATACCTTTCTATAAAGTGCACTTTTTACTTTAAATTTAGCTATAAAAAAGGCGGCCCTAATAATAGTTTAGTAATCGCTTTAAATACTAACTTTATTAATAACATACTAAACTATAAAAGCTTTTAAGTATTTATAATTAAGCTTTTTAGTAGCCTTATTAAGTAGTAAGTTAATAAATAAAATACTATAACTATATTAATAACTAAAGTTAAGCTTTTTACTTTTTTTTAAATAACTAAAAAGGCTATTTTTATAAACTATTTAATAACTATACTTTATATAAACCTTAGTAAATAAACCTTTAGTACTACTTCTACTCTTAATACCACTATACTAAGTATATATATTTAATATAATAATTAATAAATAATCTATTTTATTAATAAAGAAACAGTTTAACTATATATAAAGCTTTACTACATTAATATCTATAACTACTAGTTACGTTAAGAGGCTTAAAAAAGCTGTATTAAAGTTAAATATTAGTTTATAGTATAGTTAATAGTAGACGGCTTTATAAAGCCGCTTACTAGTACTTACTTTAAACTTTTTTTTAAGTAACTTAATATAGTAAATTAAACGGCTTAACTTTAAGTATTTTATAATACTAAGTTTTAAAGTAAATACTATAAAGGCTTTAACTTTATTAATAAGGAATAAATAGAAGGAATTATAGTTTTTAAGTACTTTAAAAATAGTATTACTTTTCTTACTATAGAAATAAAGGTTTAATAAGAATAATAAAACTACTTAAAATAAGAACTTTAAAGGGATTATAACTTTAAAAAAGTAAGCTATATAAAAGTAATTATAGAGTAGTTAGAGTACGGCTAGTATATAATTTTATTTATAATTAAATTTAATAAAGCCCTTAAAAGGCCCTTACTAAGGAAGTGTATTAGATTATGTGGTTTAAAGCTACTAGTATACTACAATATATAGGTAGATTTTAGCGTTTAAGGTAGCTAATAGTTACTCTAGAGTAACGTTTCACTGGCTCTAAAGGCTATAGTTGCGTTTAGGGGGTTTAAAGGCCTATAGTGCTATTAAAGCGAAAAACGCGTTAATAGCCCTTAAGGCATAGCTTTATATATATACGAATATACGCAAAATTTAACATTTGTTAACTAATAAACACAAGCTTTTAAAGGACCCTAGTATAGTCCGTTACATCGGCGGCTTCCAAAACCCAAAGTAGGGCACTGCTTACTATACAGAAAATTCGCGTTTTTATATAATACTATATAGAACACTATAAATTTCATTACTAATAGGGTAATTAGCCCTATATAAAGGCCTCTAGGCCGTCAGATTATACGTTTCTTTTCCTTAGTATATATAGAGTTTATATTTATTGTACTAGTATAGTATCACTGTTTTTAAAGGGGTGGTAATAAATTCTAACTTAGCCGTTTTACCTTAGGATCAATACCTCGCTTTAACACCTTAAATATCCTTATCTACTATCTATTATTTCTATTATCTATTACTATAAAACTATTTTTATAGCTCTTTAGAAGTACTAGGTATTAATTAATCTAGTTAATAATCTATTACTAGCTTCTTTAGCTATTTATATTTATACCTATAGGTAATACAAGGATACTCTTAATAAGAAGCCTTAAGTTATATTTTAAGAGTTAATAAATAAGTAGATTACGATTATATAAATACTAGTAGTAAAGTAGTAAGTAGCTAAGCTAAAGAATACTCTAACTAATTCTAGGCCGTTACTAGTAAAATTTAGTAAATAGTAGGTATTAGTAGTTAAATTAAAAAAGTAATTAACTATAAAAAAGTAAGTAGATATATTTATACTACTAAAAAAACTATTAAATTCTACTAAAGATAATACTGAAGTTGATTTAGGTGATAACAATAGTACTAAGAGCTATTATATTAATAATAAAACCTTACTTAGGAGATAACTAAATACCTTAGTTATTCCCTCCTAGTAATAATAAAAGCCTTCCTTTTTTTAGTAATAATAAGCCCCCTTTCTTAATAACTAGTAAAACCCCCCCTTTAAGTAATAATAAGAGCCTACCTCTAGATAAAGTAATACCTATACTCCACGGCACTTAAAGATTAACGTACCTTTTAATAACAACGTCTTTACTAAGAATTAAAATCTATATATACTTGTAGAAATTCCTATTTATATATTATTTAGACTAACCTTTAATAGTATACCCTTTCTACTTAAACTACTCTATATAATTAAGTTATAAAAAATATAGTATAATAAAGTTAAATCCTTAGTATCTAAGAAGTAGAGGGATACTATTGTTAATATTAAAAAGTAAATTTATAATTAACTTAAAGCTATACTTAAAGCTATAAAGTTATATATTACCTTCTAAGTTAGTTAGTAAAAAAAGGGTTTTAAACCTATTTACTTAATATATTAAAACAAATATAATACTATAGTTAATAATACTTAGCTATATTTACTATAGCACTTATTAGTCAACTAGATCCTTAAGGCTAGTAAGTATAGTAAAACTATAATTAAAGCGATATTTATTTTTCAGCTTAGTATCTCTACTATAATAGAAACCTAAACTAACCACAATACCACATTAATTACCTTATATACCTAAAACCGCAGTAGTCAACCCTCTTATTAAACTAAGCAAAAAGAGCATATTAATAATAAAATACTTACTACTATTAAATAGGTAAAGAAGAAGATACAGAATATATTTAAGGACCTACTACGTTATTAGCTATACCCTAAGCTAGTAGTTTATAAAAATACTACTAAAAGTAAAAATTACTAGTATTCTTAGTATTAAATTACTTTTAATAAAAAATACTATAAGTTAAAGTTTTTTAATATTAAGGAGTAGTAAAGGGCCCTATTTAAAAAGGAAGCTAATATTATACTTAGTAAACCACTACTTAGTATTATACTCGTAATTAGTAAACGCAAGGGTACTATAGTTAATATAACTAAAAACAATTAAAATAAATAAACACTAAATTATAAGAGTATTTAAATAGCTATTTAGACTAATATTTTAACTTCTCTAACCCCTATAGCCACTCCTAGTTAGCTAAGTTAAACCTTAAGTAATACCGTTATAAACTTTTATAGTACACTACTAACCTTACTTCTTTTAATTTAATTATTACTACTAGTATATTAGAGTTAACCTTACCTTACTTTATATAAGTTTATAGCTCTAAATAAGCCCCTATATACTCCCTTACTATAGTAACAAATCCCTATTTAATTATTATTTTTAGTAGTACTAGATTTATTAACTAAGTACTATAGTTAAATTAATAACTTTTTTATTTAATTTACTACTATACTAAGTAAGTATTTAAATATTAATAACTATTTCTTAATAATACTTAAACAATTAAGTAAATACTACAGTAGTTTTTACTTAATTAAAGGGCTCTTTAACTACTAGTTTAATAAAGAGGGTATTATTCTAAATATTATAAATATTATTAAATTAAACGTTAAAACTTTTATTAATAATAGTATTTTTTACTTATATAGTAGGGAGATATTAATAGTATTTATAAAACCTATAGGGATTATTAAATTACTTAATCCTATAGCTTAAAATTAACTATATATATTTAATACTACTACTATAGTCTTTATAGAGTTTTTTACTAAAAAGGAAGCTAAAGAAGATTATAGGTTATAAGAAGTATTAGTTAAGGTTAAGAGGGGGTACTAAAGTAAATAAAACACTATATTACTAGATTAATTACTAACTAAGTTAGTACTTTAATAGTTTTCCATAAGGTCTTCTTCCCCCCTCTTAAGCCTTTTATCTAAAATCTCCTCTCTTATTTAACTACTACTACTAGATTTAAATTAATTTAATACTTATTTACTTAATAAAAGTTAAATATTACTTTAAATAATTATTAATAAACTTTTACTATAATTTAGTAGATTATAGTTAAGACTAATTAATATATTAAATAATAGAATGTTCCTAAGTTATTTTACTAATTTACTATTTAATAAGAACGATATAGAGTTAGGCTATAAAGAAATTAATAAAGAGGATATTAGTACTTAGTTTAAGTTAGATAATAGGCTATAATAGGTACTATTTACGGCGTTTTTTTCCTTCCTACTTTACCTACTTAACTGTGGTATTTTTGTAGTTTACTTAATAACAGCCTTAACCTATTACTATTATTTTTTCCTTTTTACTTTACCTACTTAACTATAGTATCCTTATAAATTAATAATAGTTTTAACCTATTGTTTATTTTACTTAATATATTTTTACTCTTTTTACTGCTTATGACCTTAGTTATAAATTTATTAAAAATGCCCTTAGTACTATTAAAATTAATAAACGCGTAGTAGAAGTAACTGGTAATCTATAGTAATCTTTACCCTACCTTTAAGGTATAGTTATATAAAAACTCTACTTAATTATAAACGTTTTTGTTACTAGTATTATATGTATAAAAGTTTTTTTTAATATACTTTTTTAGGTCTTTAAAGTACTTTTTAATAGAGTTAAAGTTAAGTAAGTATAGTAAAAGGTATTTAAGGTGTATGCTAGCTTTTTTATAAGTAATTTAGATATCTTTTTAGTAGTAAAATAAAGTATTATTTATAATAATTACTAAATAAGGAGTAAGAAACTTTCTATACTTAGGTAATACATAGTAGATAATTTATATTATAAAGCCTTTATTATTTATTGTTTTTAAGTATACTAAAAGATTTAATATACCCTTAAGAGTTAGTACTAGTAAGAGTTGTATTTATTGACTCTGTTTTAGTTTTACTAATTTTTATAGTATAAGGCCTTTTAGAGCTTATTTTATTTACTTTTTATTAGTATTTTTATTTATTCTTAATTTATTAATAAAGATTAGTTACTTTAGTTTATACTGCTATATATAATAAAGCTACTTAAGCCTTTTTTTAGATTTTATTAAGTAGCTATAATATATATCTTTTTATTAGTTTAACCTACCTTTTTAAAATATTAATTAATTATTAATTTATTAATATTAAAATTAAACTATTTAAGTAGGAACTTTTGTATTTTATTTAATAGTAAATTATTATAATACTTTAATAGTTTAAGTAGCTTAGTACAGTGCTAAATTTCTATTTTCTAGTTACTTTTATGGAATTTTTTGTATTATTAAACCTTATTAGTAAGGTTATATTAGTAGTAGTATATTTAAATTGTTTATTAAGTATAATTAGTAACTTTAGTAATAAAGTTATTATTAAAGTTAAGGAATAAGAGTATTAAATTAATTTTAGTAAGTTAGTATATTAAAATATTTAGGGCTATTATAGTATATAGAGTAATATATAGTCTCTAAATAACCTTATAATTGTTTTTAATAGTAGTAGTAGGATACTAATTAATAGTAGTATTAACGGTGGTGTTAATAAAAAGCTGCTATGTAAAGAAAGTCGGATTTACGGGTAAAATTTGGCGTTTCTGCATAGGTAAGCGTTGCCCCACTTTGGGTTTTGGAAGCCGCCGATGCAACGGACTGTAACTTCCCGGTTGGGACACTTCGGCTGGGCCCGCGGGCCCCCGGCCCCTGGCACAGATATACGGCACTACTTTCTTTTATGGAGCTCCGTGGCAACGACTCTGTTGCCTTTGCGCAGGGAGGGTTCGGCAGCTGAGGCTTGCCTCTGCACAGGAGCATTGGCACTTGGTCTATCTCTGGGGAAGTTGAATGAGCGGTTTCCCTTTTGGTCGCGCGAGTCGGCTTGTGGAATACGTTGGCAAAGCCCAGATAAGAGAGGAGATGCGTGTGCGAATCGAATCGATCGACCCAGGGTCATCCGGAAATCCGGGTCATCGGCCACATTGAACACCCCCTGCTCATGGCCCTGTCTCCATGTCGGCAACAGCCGGAGTGAGCCAACGGGCGGTTCATGGAGAAGTCTTGTGTGTGTGAGTTTTGGAAACAAAAGAGTCGTTGCCTCAAGAAGCAGTTACTAGTCTGGGCATTGCCCGCAATCGGCGTTCCACCGCGGGTGGCCCTTTCGAGAGGGTACACTGCAAGTGGGCTTCGAAAGCTTTCGCCGGCTTTAAACTCGCTAGATAGAATGGAGCAATACTACTACTATGAGTATTAGTACTTACTCGGTCTTCCATGCCATTTGGCTCCACGAAAAGACCATACTCAAAGTCCATACGCGGCCACCTACTATGTACAGTATCATCCTTCGCCACCGAGATTTCGTGTTGGCACGACTGTAAAGTCCAGCCCATAACCCCCCACCGACGCCTCCACCGGGCGGACCTCCCAAAGAGAAATGAGCGGGATGGATGGAAGCGATCGGGGCTCGGCACGGATGCTCAGCTCAGATGGGCAACGAACTGCGTGAGATCTAAGGGTCTAATGCACTTATTCACCACTTCCATGTATTTACCCATGCATGGTGTGTCCAATACTAGGTACTGCTGGTGCAGCTCTGGGTGCAGGTACGCTGTAAACGGTCCATCTAATGGGGAACCTCCATTATCACTATCCGCACATCGGGCATCCATTAATAGTGGCGAGTATTAGTGCATAGCAGGCATTCGTAGGTACCAACCTATCCGTACCCGACCTTAGGTACACACCTAGGCACGCTGTCCTGTAGGCTACTTGTAGTATATGAAGGAAAATACATGTAGAGGAAACTACAACATGAATGATCCCTCATATGTAATTTGTTCAGAAAAATAAGACTTCCCACTCCGATATAGGTGCCTGGGAACTACCCATTGCATCTTTATATAGTCAGTGTAGGTATGCAGCCCGCCAAATCCTACCTAGAGCCGCATGCCCAGCAAAAGCTTCAGCGGGAACAGCCTTCTAACCGACGTTCACACCCGTCGGTTCGAGTAGGTACTTTTGTACCCCGGCCGGCCCCCAAGTTCATGGCCGAAGGGTCCGGCCGTGCATGCATGCACGGTGCACCCGGCTGGAGCTGGACCCAGTAGGGGGACCAGACCATCCCGGGGTCCCGCGACGATGCTTGCCCGATCACCCGATGCTGCTGGTCCGGCCCGCTTTCTCTCTCGTCCATCGTTCGGATGCGACAGTCTTCGTGTTGGCGTGGTTCTGTTCTTCTTCCTGGTTGGACGAGAGCGGCTGCCGCCTGCTGGCCCTTCTCAGTCTAAGTACATGCATGTACGGCAGTTATACGGGCAGGTCATATGACACTTCCTCACCAATACGAATAACAGTATCCTCAGCTTCCAACGATCCTTGTTCCCCATCATTGTGATTGTGTTTGTGCGTCATAATAGTTATTCGGGAGGAATCTAGTAATGACTGAGTTGTGCGCGTGCATCAGTCCGAGTGAAGCTGGGCATCATGTGTAGGTAGGTACGATGCATACATAGAGTCGTGGTGGATACCCCCCCCCCCCCCCCCCCCTCCATGTGAGCCATTGCTTCCAATGAGGTTCAACACTGTGTACTTCCGTTCAAGTCTCTGAGCAAGGTCGGGCACCGATAGCCGTCACGACGGGTGCCAAGTCTACAACTGCGTCGTCGGGCTTGTTACTCGATTCATCATGCGTGGAAAAAGCGGAAGAGTAAGGGTGGACAAATCAAACAACGCTTGTCGAAGAAATATTCCCCGCTGACAGTGGCCGAAGCCTCGTATGGCACGAAAGTTGACTTGCGATCTTCGACTCATCTTCTGGGTAGCATCTGGCCTCCAGGAATCCCAAGGACGGAACACTCCCCGGACATTGGAAAATCAAGAGGGAGGTTAGATTCGTAAGATTCGAATACGATCGGTCTGATGGGTTCGGACTCTTCATCCGCTACGCTGATCAACTGTCAAACTCTATCTCCGTCTTTACAGTTTGCTCATCAAGATGCATAACGATATCTCATGCCCTTCGCCATGGGCCGGGGTATCGGGCACCATATCATACTACTAGAAACTCAGAGATGCTCGTGCAACCTCCGGCCCCACGGGATCCTCGGCCACCGGTGCAGAGCAGACCGCCCCTGCTCGGCCGACTGCTCCCCGCTCCGCACAGTTCACCGCAACAATGGAAATCCCATACAAGAGGGTGGACGGTGATAGCGGAGGTTAAGGCCGCAGCTCAACCCTGCGCGATTGATACACGCTTCAAGATTTCTTCTGTACTGATCAAACTAACAACATCGGAAACCAGTCCCCGCGTTGTGAAAGAAAACGGGGGGAAACTCTGCTGCATTCATGACCCCGCACCCATTCCAGACTGGTCAGTTCAAGCCTTGACCCTGATGACAAGTCTTCCAATACCACCTTTCAGGCTGCCAACCTTTGCGCATTCCCTTCGTATCGACTCGAGGTCGGCCAGATCCACCGCCCGAAACACGCCCTTGACCTTCCCGGTGGCAATCATCTCCCCGACCTTCTCGAGGTCCTCCCTTATCTCGGGGTTCCCCGAGATGAACTCGTGTTTGATGTTAGTCCCACGCAGCTTGAAGGCATACCACAGTTGGGCGAGGTTTAAGATCCAGGCTAGCCAGAAGGGAACCATGGAAGGCCCGAGGAGATCCCGCAGCAGAGAAGACGGCGGTATCGAGGCGATGGATACGATGACGCCCGTGCGTGGCTTCAGGAGAGGGATGCCGGGGCTGAGAGTATGGAACAGCGTGTTCACCATGAAGTCCACGCTGCCCCGGGGCACGGCGTCCGCGACGTCTGTCTTCGTGTAGTCGACGAGCTGGTCCACGAGCCCGGGGAGGTACTTCTCCACGAGCGGCATCTTGGGCGTGGAGACGGTGGAGACGATCCGGGCCGCGCCGAACACGTTCTTGGCGACCTGGATGGCGCTGAAGCCCCCGCCGCTGAGGGCGCCGGGGACGTACACCGTCATGCCCTCGAGGCTGTCCGCGTCGGCGATCTCGAGGCCGCGCTTGATGGTCTGGTACGCCGTGACGGTGTACCCCGCGAGCGAGACGGCTTCCTCGAAGGTCAGGTGCGGCGGCTTGGGGAGGAGCACGCGTGCCGGCGCGACGGCGTACTCGGAGCAGAAGCCGCGGACCGGGCCGTCGAACATGGGCCGCGTGGCGGCCAGACCGTAGACTGCGTCGCCGACCTTGAAGTCCTTGACGTCGCTGCCAACGGCCACGATGACGCCGGCGCCCTCGGCGCCGAGTTTGAGTGGGAACCTGGGGGTTTGCGTCAGTCGCTGGGTGTTGCGAGATATTCATGCTGATGGAATGTACTTCTCCTTGAACCCCGAGGAGAGCACGGAGCCGGCGGCGCGCACGCAGTCGCCGTACATTATTGCTCCGGCGTGAATTCGGATGAGCACGTCGGCGGGGTCCGTTATTTCCGGAAGCGGCAGGTCGACGACGGTGTACTCGGCCGGCTTGCAGTGCTTTGGCGCCACGAGGGAGCGCATCGTTTGGGGAAGGGAATCCATGGCTGGTCGATGGTGTGTCTATGTTCTACAATAACGGAGCGGGTGAGACAATCCGGGGAAGTTTTGGTTTTTTATAACCGCTGTCCCGTCAAGAGACACGTACACCCGGGCCGGCGGTTCGGTGGGGCATTCGGCGGTGGGGCACCGAACTCGCCGACTGCCCCACCGAAGGCGCCGAAGATCTTCGGACCAGCCACCTGAGAGAACAGGGCGATAGCCTCGCGTCCTTGTGACGCACATTGAAACCAATATAATGATACAAAGAGCCATCAACGGGAATGCTGCCCGCCATAAATTGATTCACGTCCCCTCAGCCTCCCGACGCGACTTTCGCCCGCCCTGGCTTCGGCTTCCGATGGGTGGCGGGCTGAGTCAAGGGGTTCGTCGTCGCCCTGCGGAAGGAGGGGCACGAGAGCGAATAGTTGCGTTTGGCGGACCACCGGCTGCCTCTCGTTGAAGGATTGCCGGAATCTTGGTTTTGAATAGTATCCTGTTTCTGATCGTCTCCAGGGAGGAATATTCCCCGTAGCATTTCTTTTCCAGCGAGGCGCCGCCAATGCCAGGACCGCAGGAGGAGCAGGCGCGGCCGCGATGGAGGGGGTTCGCACCTTCCGGGAGGAAAGATCGAGATGATTGCGACTTCCATGACGGTCCTATTTAGAGAAGGAGACGCCCACGCGATCGAGAGAGAAGGAACCAGCTCACCACCGCGCCTGCCTTCTTCCCCGGTTGTCATTGAGAGGTCGCCTGCCTGAAATCTTTGCATCACCGCCTGAAGTTGACACCATCGACACTAGACACGATCCCGGCTGGCCTTGGGATCAGGACTTGCTTCTCTTGCTCAGCTTTTTTGCTCTCGGAGCACATGATCTCCACAATGCGCTTGTTGGTATTGCTTGCTTTGCTGGGTGGCGTCGTCTCCCGTTGCTCTGGCGCTTTTAACGCAGCGTCCAAAAACAACGTGGTTGTATACTACGTATGGCTTTGCTCGGAATCACGACGTGAAGCTTTCCCCGCTGACATCTCGACAGGGTCAAGGTCCTAACCAAGGAGATCTGCTAGAACAGTGCCAGCAGCCAGAGATCGATGTCATCGTCCTCTCGTTTGTCCACCTCTTCCCGGCCCAGGCTAATGGCTACCCCGGAACGAACTTCGGCAACCGATGCGGCGGACAGGTCTACCCCGCCCCGGGGTTCAACGGCGTCAACAACCCTTCGAGGAACCAGTTGCAGTCCAACTGCCCGTCGTTGAACGCCCAGATTCCTGTGTGCCAGCAGCAATACGGCAAGAAGATCATCCTCTCTCTGGGAGGCGGCGTCACAACATACCAGCTCACGGGGAAATACGAAGGAGAGCTGCTGGCAACGCAGCTTTGGTACATGTTCGGCCCCAAGAACGCCACCTGGACCGGCCCGCGCCCCTTCGACAACGGAAACCAGGCCGTCGAGGTGGACGGATTTGACATGGACATCGAGCATCCATCAACCGGTAAGACGCAGACCCTCCGTCGAGATACTCGAGCCTCGGGCTTACATGCGCCTGTGAACAGACAACTCGCAGGGATACATTGCTCTCGTTACCCTCTTGCGCACTTTGTTCGCGTCGGCGTCCAAGACGTATTACCTGACGGGCGCTCCTCAGTGCGTCGTCCCGGACGCAAGCATGGCCGCCATGATCAGTGCCACTCGCTTCGACATGATTTTCGTGCAGTTCTACAACACCCCCAGCTGCTCGGCTGCGACGTGGGTCGCCAACAACCCCTCCTACATGCCGGGCCAGACGTTCCAACAAGCCGGGTTTACCTATGACACTTGGGCTCAGTGGCTGTCGAACACGCCCAGCAAGGACGCGAAACTGTACATCACTCTTCCCGCCTCACCCGAGGCGGCGATCGCCGGCAACTACATCACACACGTGCAGGCGAAGAACCTGATCAGCGCCTACTACTGCCGCCCATCGTTCGGAGGCGTTGCCGTCTGGGAAGCAACCCGTGGAAACGCCAACCGCTACAACGGCAAGTCCTTCCAGGCCGTGATGAAGGATTGGCTGGTGGGGGCTGCTGCCAATCAGCAGCTCCAAAGCTGTGTAAGTGCTTCATACAAGAAACCGCAAGGGGGCGAGCTAACACTGCCATGCGCGCAGACATCGACGCCACCGGGTCCGATCCCTTCGACAAACCCACCCCCTTCGACCGGGGCATGCGGGCCGGGGCTGGGATCATGCGGGACCTCTTGCTGTAGCCAGTATGGCTACTGCGGCACGTCAACGGCACATTGCGGAACGGGATGCCAGGCGGGATTCGGTAGGTGCGGCACCGGCACTCCTCCGCCCACGCCGTCCACCAACCCCAACCCGGTCCCCAATCCCGGCGGTTCAGGTGCCTGCGGTGCGGGCAAGGGATCTTGCGGCTCAGGCTACTGCTGCAGCCAGTACGGGTTCTGTGGAACAGGCTTCGACTACTGCGGCACGGGCTGCCAGGTAGGCTTCGGCACGTGTGGCACCGGGGGCGGCAACAGCGGGAACCCGGCGCTGCCCATCTCGACGGACGGATCGTGCGGCGCGGGGAGAGCAACTTGCAGAGGCAACGGCATCCACCAGTGCTGCAGTCGCTACGGGTTCTGCGGCAACACTGATATGTTCTGCGGCAGCGGTTGCCAGCCAGCCTTTGGCATTTGCAACTAGGTAGCATAGCACGGTGGGAAGGTTTCGTTGGAGGTATATATGAGATGGTGTTTCTGTATGTAAGAAAGAGTCTAGTCCAGTGTAAGGCCAGGTACAAGATAGTAGTAATATGATGAGTTTCGTCTGTTCAGGATGTCAGGACTCGTGGGCGGTGGTCGTGGTTGCTGTTTGAGTCGAGGCGTGTAAAGCTGATGAATGAATGCAGGAAGGAAAGAACTTACCCGCCTGGACCTACCCAAAGGGCCGAAGAAGGAGAACAATGGCCGCAGGCGGGATACACCAACGACTCACGTGGTTTCCGTAAATGGAAAGCGGAAAATGTCAATCCTACTCCTCCTTGCTTGATCGTGGCCCCCCTAACTTCACTGCTTCACCGACGAAAACTACGCAGACCCGTCCAGCTGGGCTCTGCTGTCTGCAACACCTCACGCTTCATGCTTCGCGACATCAACAGGCCGTCGGAAGGCTATGGCGGTTGGCTCGCGAGAGGTAAACTACATTACTCGTTTTGTTGTTCACTAAACATCGTAGTGAACATCGACCTCGGCACCAGTCTTCGGGCCCTGTTTCCGTCGCTCGTGGTCGCTAGACGGCTCAAACCGCCTCCCAGGACAATGATGACGGGCTGTTCGATTCGCCAAAGGTCCGTCTGAGACCGGGATACGCGCCGGGATAACGTGATTGGCTTCCCTGGCAGCCAACACATCGATCACCGAGTTCTTTCGCAAGGACAAGACCTACCTACCTA
Source organism: Colletotrichum brevisporum (assembly GCA_030770045.1). Lineage (NCBI taxonomy): Eukaryota > Fungi > Ascomycota > Sordariomycetes > Glomerellales > Glomerellaceae > Colletotrichum > Colletotrichum brevisporum. The sequence goes on from JAUGSI010000002.1 coordinate 3,104,603, forward strand.
CCAACCTACCTACCTACCTAGTGCAGGGGCAAGTACTTTTGGGCATTGCTTTCCGTCTGATTGATGATGAGCATCAAGCGGACAAGGGCCATGCGACGATGGCCGAGTTGCAATGAGTTCGGTCCAATGACTCGCCTACTGGTCTTGCAGTTGGTTTACCGCGAAGAAAAGCCGAAAGCTAACGCCTAGTGTAGTGCAGCATAAGCGCTGATTGAAGGCTCCCACCTGGGCCAACTCCCTAGTGTACTCGGTTCCGAAAAGTCTACGAGCTTAGTTGGGCGATGGCCACCACGCCGGACCCTTTCGAAAGCACTCAGGAGATCCAACGGAATGGCGAGCGATACGCGTCTTCTCCACCCAGAAGCTTTGTCGAAGGGTGATCGTCGACTTCCATGTCACCTACGCGGGTCAGGTGCACGCGTCTCCGCCTGCCAACGGTTCACGGATGACCTGCAACCCTGGCACCTGGATCTCTCCGCCATGTTCTGGACCTACCTGTCCGCGGATCCCTCGCAGAGGCCCCGAAGCCACCGGGCGCGACGCCGAGACGGGGGTTGCTAGCAGCATCGTGAAACTTGGCGCTCAAGAAAGGTTGCGGCCCGCCCGTCCATCAGGGGCACCCGTTCGGGTCCCTGCCGCCGACGATGCAGTCCGGAGGGAACTTTCGTCCAAATCGAGTGGATTAATTCGCAGCGTTGCAAAGGGTCTGCCGCGTGCGGACCGACTGTTGCTTAGTGATTGCGAATGTGGCAAATTCCTTCAAGGCGACACGGCACGACTCGAGGCATCCGTGACTGGATCTCAAGATGACATTTGGCCGACAGGAGGAGGATCATGCACTTCGGTCCAAGCACACGGCCTTCTTAGCGGCAGCGGCCTTCTGAGCGGCCACTACACATGCCAACTCAACAAGTCATCGACATGTTCGGTATCATCCCGAACGACACCGAAATTCCTGCACTAGCAATCGCGATGACCACCCCCATCTACGCCCTTGCAAGGAACGCTTCCAGAAGACGCATTTTGACGCGATGATACGCCCAGGAAATTTCGGTTCCCCATGTACCTAAGATGACTGCCGAAGGAAACGCGCGTTTGATTACACCTCCAAGCGTGTGGTGTGCGTCGGGGACAGGTGCCCAAAGAGTCTGCCGAGAGAGGACGCAGCTGAGAGCCGCCATCTGAAGACCCCGCCACGATCATCTCCCTCTAGCTGCTCAAGCCTCAAGGGACCTCACGACCGCCGGCGTCCAAGATTGTGCGCACGGATTCTTACGTCTGGACGTAGGTGAGCAGCCACACATCTCAAGGCACCCCCCCGAAATAGTACTCTCACACACGCCAGCGCTTCGAACTACACTAAGCCGACAGCCGGCATCATGCTACCTAGTCTGGTATACGCGACGATTAGTAGGCCTGCTGAATCGTGAACTTTTGAGCCGGTGAGCGAACGAGCACCTAAACACTTCATCAACCAGGTTGATGGACGGCTTCCATCTCCGGCCACCCTGCTGGGTCGCAATACAGGATTATAATACGGGCTTACAACAGTCTACTTTGGGGTTTCACGCAAAGCTTAAGAAAACCTTGGCATCGGAAGGCGCACTATCTCCGTGATATTAGCGGTTCAGCTTCCCTCCTTGCCTTCGTCTTTTTTTCCCTCCACGGCGTTCCCAAGGCAAGTGACGGACACTCACAGATGCACGTCCCACGTGCTCACGAAACTCTGTTGGCTACGGCCTGCGTTCCGGGAGGGGCCGGCTTGGGCGATCCCGGAGTGAGTGGCCTCTCCTCGTATGCGATTCGTCGACCCTCGTTTCCTCTACCGTTGGCGAATGTCCCCAAGCGCTCTTGGCTCTGGACTCTCTCTCTTGGACTCTCCTGCCCCGGACTGGGATGCCAAGTATTCTGCCCACGACACGACGTCTCCCCTCGAATCCCAACTCATCATGGCTGAAAAGCTTGTTGAGGGAGGGACGGGGGCTAGATTCGTTCGCCCTGTCCGTCCGCACGCAGTAAAGTAATAATACCGCATTACGAGCTTGCGGCCGATGGCACCTTGCCAGCTACCCCCTCGAGGCTCGCCGTCTCCTCACACCCTCACCGCTCTCGCCGTCGGCCGTCCTCCCACTTCCCCAGGCCCATGTTCCAGTTCCCGATACTCTCGGTCTTCTTCCCCTTGTCGTTCAATCTTTGCCATTCGCTTTCTCAGCGCGAAGCATCAGCAGAGTTCTGTTCCCCCACGTTGCGGACAACACACACAATGCTCTTCCGATGGGAGTTCCCTGTCTTCTCGGGTTGTTCTCACTCATTCACATGCCACTCGCTCTATCCCGCGGAGGGCGATATGCGCGGCAGCACCAGTAGTGGCAGCGGTACCAGTGGCACTGGCAGTGGCGTCGCCGTTGAAGCCAACCGTCCAAGCTTCCCTCGCCTGTGATCCTCATCTCCCGTCGGTCTAGCCGGCGCTATAAGAGATTTCTGCGCATTTGTGTCTACGCCTTTCCCGACTTGGCGACGCTGCATGTAGGCTGAAGCCGCCGTTTGCTTCCAGAGTGTGTTACCTGCGGCAGAAGGCTGAATTCCTTCTTGATGGAACTTCTAGACTAGCGTCGGTTGACTGATTGGAGGCGACGCCATCCGCACCGTTCTTCGCCCACCCGAGCAATGACTCGCTGATGAAACTCAACATCCCAAGGTCCAAACGCAACGCTAACCAACTAGTGAGTACCTGCTGGGTAGCCTTCCTCAAAAGCAACCAGTGTCCTGCGCGTCCAGCACCCTGCCGCCCCCTCCCCCCTCTCGTGCTCGTCCACTCTCTTGTTCTAAGACGTGGTGGATTGATCCCGCATCGAGCCCAATCTCAGCTCAGTCGTGTGCCGTCCCCTACGGCTAGATCGGGGAGCCTGAAGTACTTCGGACAGTCTAGTTGTGGATGACGTCGAGGACCTATCTCTCTCTCTCTCACTCTCCCCTTAACCATGCGTTCGGTAGGTTTATGGCCTCTGCTTTCTTTTTCTCGTACACACGCACGCAATTATTTCACGTTGTTTGTTTTCAACGCTAACCAGAAACTTCGAAATGAAGCATCTTACGATATAGACTGTCGTTGTATCAGGCCAAGCTGCTATGATGTTCCGGCTGGTTCATCATGGGCAACCTCCTCTCCCCGCACTTCAAGCTCGAAGAGGTCACCGAAGATGACATGGTCATCGCCTCTCTGGCTTGGGGCTTCACCCTCGGCTTCGGCTGGCTCACGACATGGACGGCCGTCAAGCAAACCACGGCCATGTACAAGCGACAGGGCAGCCGAATCCTGCGCAACTCGTACATCTGGATGATCTGGCTGGAGATTCTCGTGTGCGCCATCTTCAGCATCATTTGCTGGCTTCACCTCAAGGGCATTATCCCTCCGAGTTTCGCATTCTACTTTACCATCTGTAAGGATTTCTGCGTTCAAAGCATCGCATCACATGCTGACTACCGAGGATAGTGACGACGTGGGCCCTTCAGGTATATCTTTTCCCTGCACGTCTGATGGTACCCTCACAGTATGCTCACCAGAACAGGTCCAATTCTTATTGCAAATCATCATCAACCGCTGCGCAATTTTGCTCACCAACCAGAAACTCGCATGGCGCGTCAAGGTCGGCGTCGCCGTGCTCATCACTGCCGTCAACATCTCAGTCTACAACATTTGGATCCCCGCCCGTCTGCAGATCTCGGACCGGTATATCGACATCAACGACTGGTGGGACCGGTGCGAGAAGGTCATCTATCTCATAGTCGATGGAGCGCTGAACGTCTACTTTGTTCGCATCGTACAAAAGAGCCTGGTCATGCACGGCCTCACGAAGTACAGGCGATTGACGCAGTTCAACATGTTCATCATTGGTTTCTCTCTGAGCATGGACGTGCTCATTATCGCCATGATGAGTCTCAACAACACCTTTGTGTACGTCCGTCAGGCTGCCATTACCTGTCACGATGCATTCCAGCGTTCCACCTTGGCTAACACCGTCTCAGATACATGCAGTTCCACCCTCTGGCCTACATGGTCAAACTTAAGATCGAAATGTCCATGGCCGAGCTCATTGGCAAGGTGGCACGGAAGAGGGACATGGGTATCCTCTCCGCGGCCGATTTCACCGCCGACCGCAACTCGTTCCATCCCTCAGAGTACAGCGTACAGCTCCCATCGTACGCGCGTGGTCGCGTTGATTACCAACACAACAATGTCAACCCCATCGAACTGAACAACGTTGGAAACCCGATTCGCGGTATCAACGTCGCGGCCGTGAGCTCGGGCTCCTGCAGCCGGCGGGAATCGGTTAGTGCTGCCACATCCGCAGGCGAAGACGGCCAACCGAAGATGGCGATATACCGGACCCGCGAGGTCGTCGTGGAGATTGAGAGGATTCCTCAAAACCCGGAGGCAACGAGCAATAGTCATACGACAGTTGACGATGTATTCGACATCAGCCTCGACGACGACTCTTCTACCAAAGGACTGCAAGGACTGCAACCGCTGCCAAAATCACTTGCCTTGCCAGACATCCAGGCGCCTTGGGCTGGGGGATTCAGCACGCGAATATGGGATGGGACGAACTGCGAGCAGGATCCGACGCTGCCTACATCCGTTGCCAAGATCGGCTCGGGGTGGCAAAAGAACGCATGAGCTGTGTGTGAGGTCGTCACGGCACACGTTCACACGGGTGATCGTGGGGACGCAGTGGTTACCCTTTTTGGGCATTTCATGGCCTGATCAAGGGACGGGCGCTGCAGCGCTCGGAGTTGGACCCTTCTCTGTGACGGACGGTCGGACTGGGACGAGCAGCACGGCCGTTCTATGCAAGCCCGGACGACGTACTGCGAGGCCGCCTGGCCCTGCATCCTGCATCGGCGTAATCCTCGCTGAGAACCAGGACCCGGTCCTTCGGTAGAGTGGATACAGGCCGAATGAGCACCTCACAATTCGAAAGGGTTCTTCCTCGCAGGCCTAGACTCGACTTCGAGTCCTTGGCTTTGCACTAGACGTGCGTACAGCTCGCGAGACGCAAGCTGGCCGTCGACTTGCGCTGCGGGAGAGCTCTACGGAGCTCATCGCGCGTCACCTGCCCTTCCCTCTACGAGAGCATGGACGCAAGGCTTACAGAGCTTAACATTCCCTTGAACTTTTCAAAAAGTTTTGATTTCGCGCCCATTAGAGGTGGTTTTGTCATCGAGAGACGTTTAGGGCAATACGATACACACAATATGCCCACCGGGCGGACTGTAGGGACGGGATACGGGATACACTCCCAAGCATACATATGATGCATCATCTTGGGGAACAAGGCTGGTCAAGAAAAACCAAAAATCCTACGGCATGGAGTTCTATGGGGGAAAATATCATTTACTTCGCTACCGAGCACGGCGTTTACGGCCGACATCTGGTTTCTTGGGGGTTTCATTTCAAAGCAACGGCTCAGACAGAAGCCGCAGCCTTCGGGCTCTAACGCGTTTGATTGGGGTTCTTCTTTTTCTTTCTGATGGGTATGATACACGAGGCTCTTTCTATTAATTACTAGGAATACCCCCCCCCCCCCCCCCCCCCCCCCGAGCGAGCTAGCTACACGGAATCAGATTCAGAGGTTACTGAATCTTTTTGGAAATGCAGTTTTCTCGATGCACCTTGCGAGTTCGTGTCATACTTTGTGAGGTGACGATGTAAACTGGAAGTTGAACTCCGATGTACCCTCGCTGATAACCTCTAGATCTGCCCTCCCATCGTCCCCCTGGTGGTTGCGTGTCTGCCCATCAGGGAGGGGGACTAAGCTTCGTTTGGCCCGCAATGCCACGAGGTGGGAAAGTTTAAATTCCATGAGAAGGGTGGGGATGGAGGGTGTGAAGTTTAAGGTGCTGCAATGCGACGTCTTAAATAGCCAACGGCGGGAGTGCCTTCCTGATGTTGTAAAAGACCTCGTGGCTTTTTCGTTGTTGGCATGTCGCCCGGGGCCTGTTGACGGCGGACATATAGTCCGGCGGTGCGTGCGGCTGGTGGGGAGGGAAGGGGGACTTTGTTAAGATGATTTTGGTGCGGGTTTGTTGACTCCGTGAACCGGAGGCGGCGGCGGAGGGCCGGTGTGGGGCCAACTCCCGAGGGCGCGGGGAGTGGGGGCGTCGGTCCGAGGGGGGATGGCGTCTTGCCCCGAGTCGTTGGCTTTTGGACTTCAAAGTATACAAATTGACAGATTTCAGAGTTTCTTTTCTTGTGTGTGAGAGACGGGTCTCTGTTAAAGGAAGGGTGTTATAATTCGACATTGTTCTAATGCTGCAGAGTCAGGAAAATCGGGGAGAGTGTTAGTAGTGAGCTTTTGCGTAGATACTATACTGAATTGATTATACTTTTTGGCTGCCAAGAGAAAGCCAATATTTGAGACGCTTATTTGTGTTTTTTATGTTTCGTATCATTTTCTTCCATTGTATTAATGTCGTGGGTAACAAAAGGAAGTACCTACTGTAGCTCCCATTTGTGGTCGAATGACAACGGCAAGAATGACGTGCAGGTTCCCGAGAACTCATTCCCGTTTGCTCGTCGGTTGGTTGTCCGCGTGCGTACCCAAACGAGTAGCATTCTGCGCCGCTGAGAGTTGGCCGCAGGGTCAGGTTACACAGAGATTGTCGTCTCATTACCTACATGGAGCTTGGGTTGGTCACCCTCTTCCCTTCGAAACGTGACCTCTTGTTTTCTTAGTTTCTGTCTCGAGGGAACTTCGTAGTCGAAAAACTGTTTCCAGATGGGAAGAGGAGTGTTGCTTAATAAGTTCTAATTGTGTTATCTCAAAGATGTCCTTGATACGTTGGCTAAGAAAGTGAATGTGGTTGTTGTTGAAAAATGATTGAACAGGAGTTATTTTGCTCCTCTCGGAATGCCTCGGCCTGCAAGAATGTCACACAGAATGCGAATTAGTTACGAACTACATTGTCCCAGATACGCGCAGAAGTCGGATCTTCCGGATGTTCTTGAAGTGAAGCAATGGCCTTGAAAGCTTGACGCTAAAAGAGAAGATTGGCTGGCCTCCAATGGCTGCGTGAGCAAGTTTGATCACATGGACAGATGCAACTCATCTATTCGATCCAGCACAGCGTCTCTCAACGAAAGCCACAAGGAGAGAGCCAACCCGGGCCCCTAGGCGAGACGGAAACACGTTTCCTCCAAGGAAGATTTGAGGTTATTGTGTAAGTGAGAGGATGGCGAAAGATGTCTACGGATATGAGAGATAGGTGGTGTGAGCCGAAGCCCAATATCAAGCGACATCGGCCACGGGTGTTGTCATGTTTGGCAAGGCAGACTTCGTTCTGCCGCCAAGGCCTCTAGATATCTGGCACGACCCTTAGGGTGCCAACCTAGGAAACCAATCTCTCCAAAGGCGGTCCAAAGATGGTGTGTTTACGCCGCTTTCGAAGGATTCGCAATAAGACGCCAAGAATATAGTTCCCCCGGACTGTCGTCGTCTATCTGCAGGCCAGGGGCGCAATGAGGCACTTTCGTCCACGGATATGGGAGCTCGGGTACATCCGAGTCCCGGTGTAAGCAGCCATCATGTATGCTGGGAGACGAAGGAGCGCCAGTATGGCCATATCGACTTCCGCACGGAAACGACGTCCACGGAGGGACACCTTCCGCCATCTTGGCCGCCTCGCACATGATCGACATTTGTGCCCGACAACGTAGGCGATTCAATCTATGCCCGGGACCCCGGACAATAACCAAAGAACGGCCCAGAAACTTATTCGAGCAGCTCTACCACGGAAAGAGATCACATCATGTCTAGTCATATATAAGTTCTGCATGAATTCGGAATAATCGGTACCAACATCGTCACTCCAACTCCATCGACCCAGTCTAGTCTTCAAGTTCGACTCTTCACCTCTGAATCTCCAAAGACACAAGATGCGTCACCTCCTCATCACCGCCCTCCTGGCCGCCGTCGCCGAGGCGCAGCAAGTCGGCACCGTCATCCCGGAGGTCCATCCCAAGCTCTCCTGGAAGCGGTGCACCGCGCCGGGCGCCTGCACCACGGTCCAGGCCGGCGTCACGCTGGACGCCGACTTCCGCTGGCTCCACGTCAAGGACAGCTTCAGCAGCTGCTACGTAGGCAACGTCTGGCAAACCGATCAGTGCAACACGCCCGAGGGCTGCGCGGAGCGGTGCGCGCTCGAGGGCGCCGACTACGAGCAGGAGTTCGGCATCACGACGAGCGGGGACGCCATCAAGCAGAAGCTCAGGACCCTGTCGGCCTTCGGGCGGGCCGAGAGCCCGAGGGTGTACTTGATGGACGAGTCTGGGGAGAAGTACCAGACGTTCACGCCGCTGGGCAACGAGATTGCGTTCGACGTCGACGTGTCGAACGTCGATTGCAGGATCAACAGCGCGCTCAACTTCATCGCCATGGACGCCGACGGTGGGATGTCCAGGTTCGATGGGAACAAGGCGGGTGCTAAGTACGGGACGGGATACTGCGATACTACGTGCTCGCGATCTTCGCGGTTCGTCGGGGGCAAGGCGAGTTACTTTCTCTTGAAGATCGGCTACAAGCAAGTTGGGGTTTAATCAACTGACAGTACTACTCAGGCCAACATCGAGCGCTGGGAGCCAAGCCCGTATGACCCCAACCGCGGCGCGGGACTCTGGGGAGCATGCTGCCCTCAGTTTGACGTCTGGTAAGAGGGAGCTTTGTTTTCCATCTTTCCTCGAAGGGTGATCTTCAGCTGATATGTCTTTCTTTCACCTTGAATAGGAACTCCAACAGCCAAGCGTTCCAGACGTCGTCGAAACTCTGTCATTATGGTCGCGACAGGTACCACATCTGCGAAGGCTCCTATTGCAACGACCTCTACGAGCGCATTCCTATGTGCGACCGCGACGGCTGCGACTACAACCCGTACCGGCTCGGGGCGAAGGACTTTTACGGCGAGGGCAAGCTGGTCGACACGACTAAGAAGTTCACGTACGGACCTTCGTTTCATTCCAGTATTGCTTCTTGTCTGCTTAACGGCTTTGCTAAACTTTGGATGATTATGTTTCAGTGTCGTCACGCAGTTCGCCGAGGACAAGGTCAGCAAGTTCTTCGTCCAGGACGGCAAGAGGATCGACCCCCCCTCGCCGACCTTCCCTGGCTTCCCGGACACCAACGGGATTACCGCCAACTACTGCAGGACAAAGTCCGAGGAGCTCGGGGAGAGAGATCTGTTCTTGCAAATGGGTGGCTTCCGCAGCCACAATGAATACCTCAGCAAGCCGCTGGTCCTGTCTCTGGCCATCCAGAGCGACGTCAGTACCGCCCCGCCCCTTTCTCTCATGAACGTCCCAACTGCTCTCGTGTGTCCCTTCTTCGCGTTTGTGCGCATCTGGCTTTCGTGCTGACTTTGTTCGTCTGCTAGTACTACGCCCTGAACCTGTGGCTCGACTCGACTTATCCGATTGAAATGGCGGGCTTTCCGGGTGCCGAACGTGGGCCTTGCCCGTACAACCATGGGCTCCCGACGCCGCCCGTGGAGCCTGAGTATGACGAGTAAGTCGGTATCTCCCACGGCGAGTGGACTTGGAATTAACTTGTGGCAGTTCGGTCGTGTGGTCCAACATTCGCTTTGGTCCCATTGGGTCGACTGTGGATCTGTAAGGGGCCGAAAGGCACATTCGAGAGACTGGGACACGTTGCCGAGGTGCAGTCCAACTTTAGGACGAACAGCAGTAGTTGTGGGACCATGAAGGTTCCAACCACGTGGATTACGGAGATCGAGGGCTCGTTGCGTAGTTTTGGGAATATACAGTCCTTACTGCAGCTCCTTCGCGCCGACCCAGTTGCCGTGCAACCCGGCCCTCAGCCTCATGGGGACCTTGACCACCGCGGCCGCCTCGCCGAACCTCCTCGTGTCGACGACGTGGAGCTCGCTCGACATGGTGCCGTAGTTGTTCACCAGCACGAGCACGAATCCGTCCGCCTCGGGCGCGTCGTCGCTCCGCGGGACGAACACGGGCTCCTGGACCATGTGCGTGGGCCCCGGGTAGTACACCTCCAGCTCGCCCGTGGCGTGGTCGAGGTGGCCCAGCGCGTTGTACAGCGGGTGCCCGCCGCCGAGGACGGGCGCGATGGCGGCGAAGTCGGTGCCGAGGGCGGGGTCCATCATGTCGAAGAAGCTGTGGCGGTGCGGGCGGGTCGCGACGCGGTCGTCGATGCGCGGGAACTCCATGTCGCGCCTCAGGAGCACCGTCGGCGGGGGCAGGTCGAGGTCCGGGGAGGTCGGGTCGAGCTCGAAGCGGACGTAGTCGGCGCGGATGTCGCGCGGGTCCGGGGCGTTGCCGTCGGCGTCGGGCCACCAGAAGAAGACGTTCTTGTCCGTCAGGGGCAGGTCGATGACGATGGTGCCCGAGGGGGTCTCGTAGGCGTTTGTCGTGTGGCCCGGGAAGGCGTTCGGTGCGCGGAACCACTGGGCGGGGATTGTCAGATGGCTTCGCGATCGGGAAGAAGGGGTGTGCTACCTTGACGTCGCTGCCTTTTGCTCCGCGGCGGGGGAGAACGCCAATGTAGACGGGCACGTTGGGATCCCACTGCCAGTGCTCTCCTCCGGCTTTTAACCTGTCGATGTCACAGATCTGGGGGATCATGGGGAACAAGACCTAGCAGGAGGTCAGCGAGGAGATCGATATGAGGAGTATTGATGCCCAGCTCACCCAGTTTTCGGTCACTGCAAAGTCGTGAATCATACCGACGACGGGGGCAACCAGCCAGACCGTCTGGTTGAACCTCCCGTCCGCGTCGATGCTGAAGTAGCACACGTCGGGGGTCCCGTCGCCCCGGGCCTCGTAGCCGAAGCAGACGAGCTCGCCGGTGGCCGGGTCCGTCTTGGGGTGCGCCGTGAAGGTGGTGCTCGGCAGCTGGCCGTCGAAGTCGCACAGGCCGATGGTCTCGAGGGTGGCCGGGTCCATGAGGTACGGCGGGGCGTCCTCCTTGATGGCGAGGAGGGACTTGTTGAAGTAGAGGATGTTTGTGTTGGCGGTCGTGCGGACCTTGAACTCGACCGCGTCGGTGTACTTGTTGCGGTATTTCCCTTTTGGGTGTGTCAGCTTGTCCGACTCGCTGTTTTCTTCTTGGGCTTATAATCATGTCTGGGCATGCCGTCGTACCTGCGAGGGCCCGGTTGGCTTCTCTTTCCCTCATGAACTTCTCTGTGCGGACGAACTTCTGCTGAAAGTCGACGTTGCCGTTGTGAAACCGGAACGCCGAGACATTTCCGTCGCCGTTGAACCACTGCGCTCAACCGGATCAGCCAGGTGCACCGTGCGATTGATCAAGAGAGAAAAGACGCACCGGATCGTCCTCGATAAACGGTGGGAACTGCGGGTCCGGCATGACGCGGTAAAAGGTGCCGTCCAGCTCGGCGGGGACGGCGCCGACGATCTCCAGGTTGCGGACCTCGCCCTCGAACCGGCACGGCTTCATGAAGCCGGAGAACTGGGGCCGGTCGGGGAAGGACTTCCGGGGTGGGGCCGCGAGCGAGGCGCGGAAGTGGCCGGCCATGGCGCTCTGCGTCCTTGCGTCCGTGTTCTCTCTGTGTGTGTGTGTGTGTCTCGTTTTATGGCAGTGCGACGAGTCAACGAGCAGGCAAGCTGTGGGAGAGAATGCGAGAGCGATGATGGGTGGTGTAACAGACTGGAATGTGTCCAAAGCTCCCCTCTTTACGCCGACATATAAACAGCCCCGGGGGGGGAGAAGAGACACAAGAACCGTGGATTTTGAGTTTCGCTTCAGGGAGGTTTATCGAAAAAAGGTAGGTCTAGCAGCCTTTTAAACTCTTTATTTTTTTGGGTATCTCTTGCAAGTCTCCCCTCCCCTTGCTGCTCATGGACTGGACCATCTCTTTCTTTGTAACGTTCTCTCCAGGTTTGGGACGGCTCTCCCCGCATTTCCCCCGGCGGATGTGCCGGCTGGGCCCACACCGTCGGGGAAGGCCAAAACCGCCCCGCGAAACTGAGACCTATCCTTCGTCCTCGGTCAACCATCGCAGGGGAAATGTCCGTGAGACGGAAAATGACGCCGGGATATTGTTGTTGGGCATCATCAGGGAGCTTTTACTTCTGCCCTAGGGCGCCAAACTTGGCCAGACCTGGGCATGGTTGCGGCGGTCCACCTACCTGTTCGGCTCGGCAGCGAACGCGAATGCGCCGCTGACTGAAGCTAGTGATGGACGAATCTTGATATCAAGAGGTGGTCGTCGCAGGATGCAAGCTGACTAATCGGCCGGGTGCAGCTGGCTGAAAGGAGATCCTTCGGGCTGTGGCCGAAGTCCTTAACTCCCCGGCACGAGTCGTAAAGTCCGCGGGGAACGGGCTCGGCAGTAAATCTGGAAGTGCGCGTGACAACGCGGCAGATGGTATAACATGAACAGATCCTCGTTTCCCAGGGGCTGGCGAAGTTGAGACGCCAATTTGCGCATACCGCTCGTCTTCGTGGACCTCCAGACCGATGGGCACACACGTTGCTTTCCGCCTGTGCGGAACTAAGTTCGTCCCGCTTGGGGCACGGATAGAGTTCGATACGATAGATATTTAAGCATTCAAAGTCAGTTAAATTAGTATCAGAGGAGACCTGTCGGTAAATAAATCCCGGTGAATTCCATTGAAAAGAACGCCAGCGACAACACCGAGGTTTCCCCACCAGACGTCATCAAGTATCGCGACACCATTTCTCGTTCTTACGTCTACTTGAACAACTTTTTCTAGATTAAACCCAGCTGGAATTTAGATTTGGCGTCTGGATTCCGATAAAAAACTCGTGTCTTATTAAGAATAATCCGGCTTGGTACGAGGCTTAAAAGAGAAAGTTCGGGGGAAGTATCAAGGGGGAACGATCTATATTTTTATACGACAAAACCAACACGTACCCGAGATCATATCGACAGCGACAGGCTTCTTATGTGCCTCTTAAGACTCATCACTCTCATCTTCTTGGCAAGAGACTTAGTGATTTAGCTGAAGCACATGACCAGCAGGCACAGAAAACAGACCTGTGTTGACACAAGTTGAGTCCCGAACCATCAAAATGGATTGTAGTATGTCAAAAAAGGTAGCGTGAGAAGCTTTTCTATCGCGGGTAGAACACGTGGCGATGAGTGACTGCTGGATTCAAGTTATTAGAGAGGCCTTGGCCGCCTGGAACCCGCTGCGAGATTTAGATCAATGGATGTTGTGCAAGGAACGCAGCTTGAGAAAGACAGAACGCACTTAGCCCGACAAGCTTTGACAGAGCTCGAGGGTATCATAACTACGTAGGTATAACAGGTCCGGTCAACAGCAGGTACCATGCAATACGATGGTGATGGCGGTTAGCAACCCTAACCCCAGCCCCTTCTTCGAGGCACTTTTCCGAGGAGACTCTTTCCAGAGCCCATGCCGCCGCGTAATCTCGTCCAGTCCCAGTCTCTTTCAATTCAAACGACAGGACTTAAGATTGGCGGCTCGTGATGAGAGCCTTCTTCCGAGGTTGGCTTCGACCTCGTCATCGACGATCCTCCTCGGACTGCCCCCATACGGCCCCAGAGAGAACAAGACCGGAGAGAAGGAGACGCGTCTGCCTAATAAGTCTCCCATCTCGTGAGGGAGGAAATCGGAACCCCACGTCCCATCAGACAAGCACACACGCAATACACCTCCCCCTTCATCTAATTCCAAACGGCGCCTGTCCCCCTGCCCCCCAGATAGACAAAACACCGAGACCGAAGCCAACGCCTCGTTACCTAGGTATGTCCTATCTTAGTCATTCGTTACGGGTACGAATCATCTGCTCGGAACGGCGCTAGTGCGTGTAGTCTGTTGGTGGTCCCATAGAACTATTGCCCCCCCACATCCCGGCCCCAGTTCCTTCCTGACAGGCTCACTGTGAGTCTGTGTCGCCGTTGTCGTCGGCCCCCCGTCCCCGTGGGTCGTTCCCGCGAACGTCCGTGCTTGCGGTTGTCTTGCCATGGATGGGGAGGGACTTTTTTTTTTTTTCTTTTCTTTTCTTTTCTTTCAACCAACAATGATCGTCTGCTATTCGGCTCCTGACCCAAATAGCCGTCTTGACGAAAACCCACAATCAATTTGACTGACGACTCCCCCCCCACTCCCTTCGGACAGTTTGAGGAGTCCGTTCAATTCTTTGTTAGGTTCTCTTGTCTTCTCTTTTTTTTTTCCATTGGATCTTTGCGTAATCCTATCCAGGTTCAGCAATTGCCAATCCTGGCCCGGCCGCGGCAGTCATCAAAGCACGTGCCCCGCGTCCGTTTTTTGCTATTATTACCCGCGCGGAAAAAGCGCTTGTCATCTCCAACCCCCCTCGGGAACAGGTTTCCGCGGCAATTCTTTCGTAAGCATCCGGACAACAGCACACCGCACACGCAGTCCTTCCTGCTTATTACCTAAGTAACGGCGTTCTTCCGTCGTTCGTTCTATTGAGCCTGGGGGCACACAGGAATCTGTCTGTCTTCCCCACCCCACCTTGCAGGTGCACTGCCGGATTGCCAAGGCGCCAACCCGGCGCCGGCTTTCCATCAATCCACGTCTTTTTTTCTTGCTTCTGCGGCCTGCCTCCCGCTGTGTGGTTTTTTCCACATCAGCGGTCGCCAAGTTGTTGGCTGTCAGACGGGACGACGCAAATCACGCACTCCCACCCCTCGCAGACATATCGTAAGAGCTTCCCTCGTGGCAGACAGTGAGCCGGCAGCTGGCTGCCCTGGATCTCTCCAGCCTCAAGCCCGTACAACCGTACATGGGTAGCCTATGTAGCTAGCGTCCGTCTTTCTGTGATGTAGAAAAACGCAATCTCGATTCTCGGACGATCTCGAGCGGGAAACGCCTCCCACAACACGTTGCCGCCGCCGCCGCCAAGACTCGATTACGTTCCCCCCTCCCCCCGTCCGCATTTCAATTCCTTGATCCTATTTCCAACTCTTTCCAAGTCAAGAGGAAAGGAAGGTCAAGAAACAAGCTGTCGATGGGCAAAGCCTTTGCCCAGCTGTGCGTCACGACCAGAAGCCAAGCCCAACACAAGATGCCCGGCCAAGCCCGCTCATCCGCCTGCAAGCCGGCGACGGGGGAGGAGCGGGCCGGCGGCGGCGGTCACGTACCATGTAACGGTGGAAAAACCAGGGTCGAGGAAGAAAAAGAAAAAAAAAGAACACAAGCGAGCCAACGGCAGACTTGCCTTGAGCCCTTGACGGACATAAACCGGGGTGTGGTTCATAAGGCCAAGAACAATAAATAAACGGGCGGGCGGGAGGAGCTACGGCAGCCTGCAAGGCTTACTGTCTCAAAACTATGGATTGACTACAGCCACACCACTGTACGAGTCAAGCAGTAAATATATTCAATAAGCTATTGTATTAATTAATAATAATA
The DNA here is from genome assembly GCA_030770045.1 of Colletotrichum brevisporum. NCBI lineage: Eukaryota > Fungi > Ascomycota > Sordariomycetes > Glomerellales > Glomerellaceae > Colletotrichum > Colletotrichum brevisporum. Next base: position 3,120,021 of record JAUGSI010000002.1, read on the forward strand.
ATTAATACTATATAACTACCTATTACCTAAAGCTTAGAGTGGAATAATAGATATTCTATCTTTTTAACTTTATTAACTATATAATTCTTAAATAATATAACTAATTTTGTTTTATATATCTAACTAAACTTTTTTCTATATATATTACTACTAGTAAATATTTTAATTTATATAAATAATAAAGTATATTATATAATAAATCTCTTTATTCCTAAAAAGCTTAAGGGTAAAAGTTTTTTAATTAATATTCCTATATAACTAAGGTTTAATACTAAAGCCCCCCTTATTACTACTTTTTATTTATAAAGTACGGTACTATAATTTATTTAAATACTATAGCTAATTATACTTTTTATAGTTACTATTAAAGGTACCTTTTAGAAACTTATTAGTACTTTTATATTTAATAATAACTTAATACTCTAGTACTTTTTATATATTTAATTAATTATAAGTAAAAATAGCTAAACTATACTTTAGAAGATTTAACTCTTTTATATACAAAACCTTAATTCTATACTTTATTAAGTATATAGTAATAAGTAGTAAAGGAATACTTATTATAAAAGTTATATAACTAAGAAGGGAATATATATAACTTATATTATACTACTAGATTAGCTTTTATATACTATTTATATATATAACTCTTAAGTATTAAGTTGCTTCCTAACCCTATTTATAATTAATAAGTATAGATTAAAGAACTATATATTATTAAATAGGAACTACTAGGTTAAATAAATAAAGCTTTAGTATATAGAGTATAACTTTATTTAGCTCTTTATAAGTATTTAAGTTTAGTATTTAAAGACTATAAGTAGGGTACTTAATGGGATTATAGTAAAGTTTAAGGATTATAAATATTATATATTTTTGTATTATACTTAGTATACTAAAAACTAATATATTTACTTAAGTATTAATAATACTATTTTAATTATACCTGTATTTAAGAATAATTAGCTATTTATATAACTTTAAATTAGTTATAGGGTATAGTTCTGTATTTAGCTTAATATATTTAATTTCTAAAATACTTAAGTTAGATTTTATAACTTTTTTAAAATATAGTTATAAAAAGAAGTAAAAATATATTAAAAATTTAGCTTTATATATATAGATTTAAAGTAAAGGAATTATTAAAATTAAGTTACTTTTTACTAAAGAATACCTAAAAGGTCTTTTTAGTATTATAATAGTATTAATAGTAGTAATACTTTACTTTAAAATACTTTATAGTACTACTCTAAAGGCTATAGCTTTACTACTTATATATATAAGTATATACTTATTACCCTAACCTATCTTAAACGTCCCTTTATATTACTCTTACACTCTGTAATAAAGAATATAATAATTAAATTCTAAATTAATATTTATATCTTTTACTCCTACGAAGAAGTAAGTCTAAGTTAATTAGTACTACTTATATAGGCCTTTTTTAAAGTTTATATTAATTATTAGTTTAATCTAGTATAGAGTTATTATAGTATATATTATCCTAGTTATAGTTCTACTTATACTATAACTAACCCTTTTAATTATAGAGTATTAAAAAATTATAAATGTATTTTATAGTATAATAAGTAATTTAATTTTATTAGTTAATTTACTAGTTTACTTACTCTACCCTAGTAGTATTATAGATGTTTTTAGTATTTAGGTTAGTAATATAATATAGTTAGTTTTTATTTATTAGTATAAAGTTTTTTTAAATTAGAGTAAAGTATTAGGGGTTAAGAACTAAGTAAATTAAAAACTTTTTTTTAAAAAAGTAGTTAAAAAAGGTAAATATAAGTTAGGCTATTTTAAGTACTACTACTAGTAATATACTAGAAGCTTAAGGGACTAGTCCCTAAAAAGGAACTTATTAATAGTAGTAAGGCTTAAATTATTATTTTTTTTATTACTTATAGAGTTTTTAGTAAGAGAAGGAGTTAGTTATAGGGAGGGGGCGGAACGTTATATAGCCTTTTCTTTATTATATTAGTCTTACTTAGCTTAAGCTATATACTTAAATTTAAGTCTATTTATAATAATAGTTTAGAGGGGAACGTTACTATATATACTCTTATATTTATAAAAGATACTTATAATTACTAAGATTTAACGTTAGACTAGTTTATTATTTTTATAAATTAACTTTTTATTTTAAAAAGTAAAGTATAACTTTTTAAAGTTAATTAGTCCTTTTTAAATAAAAGCTTAATTCTACTTAGTAACTTATAAGCTATAAGAAAACCCGTTATTTTATTAAACTATTTCTATAACTTATAAATTATATTTAACTAACTTAATAAAGTTATTTAGGGTACTATAGTCCTTATACTAGGTATATAGGTTTATTATTACTTATATAAACTTATTATCCCCTTTAGTTCTTTATAAAAAGTTATAATAAAAGGCCTGTTTATTAGTTTAGTTAATAGTAAAGCCTATTTAGTAGTTATAGTTATACTAAAGTATAAAGATAAGTATATTTGTATTTTGTATTTTAGGTAAGTTGTGTTGTTCTTTGTCTATAGAACTAAGCTAAAAGCCCTTTATAAGTTTCTCGTTGTTGGTATACTAGGGGTAGCTAGAGTAAGGAACCTATTAGACTCTTATTCTTAATTTATATAAGGATACCTTTAATACTACTAGGGTTTTACTTTACTTAAAAAAGTTTTTTATTTAAAGTTTTTTAGTAAAGTTATATAGCTTTAGTTAATTTGTATACTAGGTCTTAATTATATTTTAAGTTATATTATTAAATTTAAAGCTAGGACTAAACTAAGTAATGAAGTTTTTGTAGTAGAGTAGTATCTTAGTATACTACTTAAAAGCTAGAACTAATTTAGGATTACTGGGTTAAGGATTGCTATAGCTAGTATAAAAGGCTTTAGATATAATACTATTAGTTATAGTAAAGTACTATATATTATTTAGTTATTAAAAGGTGTAGAACGAACTTATTGCAGCTTTAGGTTTATAGTTTATATACTTTATAAAGGTTTAATTAACTTATTTACTATTATTTTTTAGTTTTTATATTATATCTATTTAATACTTTAGGTTTTAGATATTATTACAGTTAGATATTAGTTATTATTTAAAAAGTTATATAACTAAGGGGGTAGGTGTAAATTAAGTTTATTTAAGTAAAATAGAAAGGGTTAGATTAAGTTAAACTAGTAGAGTAGAAGTTTTTTAGTTAGTAATAACTTTTTATATTTTATTAAGTTGCTTATTAATACTTATATCTGTATAAAGTAAGGCTTAATATCTTTCCTTAGTATTTAGTACCTTTTTTATTTAAACTTACTTTATTTATACTTTAAATGTTTTTTAGTAAGTATTAAGGAACTATAGTATAGTATATATAGTTTTTTTAATACTATTTACTATAACTTAAATTAATATATTAAGTTATAAGTTAAAATATACTACTTAGTTATAATATATTATAATAAAGGGCTTATATAGAGTATTAAGGGCCCTAGTATAGAAGTAGTATTATACTTAGTTAATAAGAGTTAGTAATAAGTTTTAGACCTTAATTCTTAGTATTATATTATTTATAAAAAAATAGTATTTAAGAAGTTTAATTGTTTTAGGGTTTATAAACTTATAAAGGGTCTAAAAAAACTTTATTCTACTTATTAGTTACGTATTTACCTTTCTATCTTACTACTAGTTGTTATAGAACTAGTAGTAACCCTTAGCTTAGTTAATAAGTAAACTTAACTAAACGTTACTATTAAGTATTATTATAAGTTAAAAGAAAAAAAGGTACTTAATATTCTTTTAAACCTTGTGGAAAATATTAATAACTTTAACTAAATCCTTTAAAGAACTCTAGTTTATTATAGTAATTTTGTTTACTGTTTTATGTATTTTATACGTAATACTAGTAATAGTAGTAATAATAGTGGTATAGTTTAGATCTTTATAGTCCCGTAGATAGGCTTTAGTGTTATAAACCTCTACTATTATTTATACTCTTTTATTAAAATTTATTTAACTATTCTTTAAATAAAGAGTAGGTTAGAACTAAGTAACTAGGGCTTTTAATAACTTAAGGTAGTTAATACTTATATATAGTAGTGCTTTTTTAAATAGGCCCGCCTTTAGTTATTTTTTTTATAGCTACTTATTTTAAAATATAACGCTTAATAGGTTTAAGGTACGTATAGAACTACTTCTTAGTTAGTAGAATACACTTATTTTAAGTTTAAGTACTTTAAGATACGTTCTGTCCTTATATTAGAAAGAATATATTTTAACTTAGTTCTTTTTAAGTAATTAAATTATAGTTTAAGTAGCTCTTTTATTAAAAAGTATATATAATAATAAGTTTTTATTTTTAGTTTAAGTTTTTTTAATAAGTACTATTATAAAGTTAGTTAAAGGTAAAAATATAATAATAAAAAGTGTTTTATATAAATAGGAATATAGTATATAAATATAAAAAGTATTATAAAAAAGTGGAATAAGTAGTGTGGATGTTATAGTATAGTAGATGTATTAAGGGGAGGATTAAAGTTAAGGTTATTATAGAGGAGGGATTGTATTAAATAGAGCTACTAATATAGGGATTTTAAAAAGTAAATAAAAGGTATTATATAAGGGATTGTACTTACTATAAAAGATAGTAAGTAGGTAAGTATTTTAAGAATATAAAGTAATTTAAAAATAAAAAGAGGATTTTAGGTTATGGATTTTTTAAAGAACTTTTTTAGGTAATTATACTACTAAATTAGTAAAAAAAGCAGTTTTACTATTATACTTTCCCTTTATAACCTTATTTTAATTTAGTTTAGCTATTTTTCTAGTTAGTTTTTTAAAAAATAGTAACTTTATTCCTAGACCTTTTACTTAACTTTTTTTTTTAATAATAACTATTATTTTTAACTTCTACTTACTTATCCCTAAAATATAGTATTCTTTTTTTAATATTAAATTAAGTTTATATACCTATATCTCTACCTTTTTACTATATTTCAGAATAATTATTTTATTATTAGTAAGACTACTAATAAGTCTTGAATATAGACCCTTTTTTTTAAGTAGATCCTTTAACTTATTACTAATAAGTTGTATATACCTTTTACTACTCTTTATAATAATTCTTAACTCTATATTACTTAGTTTAATAACTAACTTATAGTAAATAAACTTAATACTTTTTTAGGTACTTTTTATTACTAACGTTTTTTAGTAGGTAGGTTCCCTTTTATAGTTTAAACTTAATATTCCCTAAAAAGAGTACTATAAGGTTACTTTTACTTTTAATATTAATACTTATTTAGTAAATCTTAAAAACTTAAGTTAGTAAATTAAATTCTAGTATAGTATTCTAAACCTAAAGAGACTTAAGTTTATTTAGTGTTACACTAGAGAAACTACCTATCTTTATTACTATATTTTTATTTATTATTTTTTTAATTTAAAAGATAGTATATAGTTTATAAAAATCTTTAATAAAAAGAATATAGTATAGAGCTTTTTTATTTAGGAATATAGGGATTAAAATATAGTTCTTTATAATTATTATAAAAAATAGACTTATACTACTTAAAGTAAAAGTAGTTTTTTTATTTATAACTTATACTTTAAATATATCTCGCTTTCTAATAAACCTTATACTAATTATTTCTACTATACTAAGTTTTAAAAGTATTTATATACTTATAAAGTACTTTAAAAAAGATTTAGTTATAGGTATATAGTAAAGAGTGCGAGGTATAGACGTAATAGTAGGAAGTTTAATAGTTTTATTATAATTTTAGCTATTCTTTAAAGCTTTATATAGACGCAAGTTACTTAAATTTACTAGGTAAGGCCCGGGTATCTTTATTATAGTTTAGAAAACTAGGTAAAAGAGTTTAATATTTCTAGTACTTTCTTTTACTTTTATAATTACCCTTTTTAAAGAGCCTTTAAGTGTTTAAGTCCTAAGTAAATACTTAAATTCTATTTAAGTATACTTAAGTAATAACGCGCTATTTATAAAAAGTTACTTTTTAATTAAAAAAAAAGGAATAAAGAGAATATAATAGTATTTTTAAAATAGAACTTAAGGTATTTAGTTTTATAAAGAATAAGAGTATATATAATATATAGTTACTAGTAACTACTAGTTACTAAAAATAGAAATATAGGTTTATAAAGTAGTAGATTAAAGTAAGGTAGTGGAATTTTTAGAAGAGTTATAAGGCGTTATATAAAAAATATTATACTTTTTTTTTTATCCCTAATATTTAAAAGTATCTATCTTTAAACTTTTAAATACTTTTTTTTCTTTTAAAATAAAATAAATTAAATTTTTTTTTTATTTTTTAATAAAGGAAATATAATATTAGGTTTATAAAGTAGTAGAATAAACTTAGGATACTATTAAATAAAGGATAAATAGTATTTATAATAGTAGGAGTAAGTCTTTTTCTCTTTGGCTAGATAGAGTACTGGGTCGTTCTTACTACTTATAGGCTTAATAGATAATAAATAAAAGGGAAATAGTATTTAAATAGTAATAATTAAAGGATAATAGGTATAAAATACTTATAAAATATAAAGAAATATAATAAACTTAATAAAAACTAGTAAGGAAATATAAATCTAGGATACTTCTAGTACTTTTAAAGGGGATAGACTTACTTTTCTAGTTTAATTCTAGCTTATACTTACTTAGTATTAAGTTCTTTTTTATTATTTATAACTAATATTATATTTATAAATATAGTATATTATATAATACATAAATTTAAACTAATATATATTTTAAATAAAGTAGTATAATAACCTTAAATTATTTCTACTTTAATTTTATATATATTTACCCCCTATTTACTTAACTTACTCTATACTTAATTAACTCTACTCTATACTTTTAAAAGTAGTTTAACCTTTAACTTAAGTCTAAGGGTAATATAATAGTTTAGTTACTTTTATAAAAATATATACTTTTTAAACTATAACTATAATATCTCTTTAAGTATTATTATAAAAGTAAATATTTATCCCTATAAAATACCCTTATAGACCTTTATAGTTAGGGCTAGTAAGTAGTTATTAAAATTAGTTATACTTTTATTAAAAATACTTAAAATTTTTTATATTTTTAAAAAGTTAATTAGTATTATATAGTTATATACCTCTTTAGGATTAGGTTAATAGTATAACTTATATAGTTAGTTAGGAATAATATAGGGGTAGTTAGGTTATAATTAAATTTAATAGTTATTTTAGACTTATATAAACTCTATAAACTTTTAATAAATTAGGGGTATAAATATAAATAGAATAGTAATTAAATTTATAAAGTTATAGAGGTTAAAGTACTTTTAGGCTTAGAGGTAAATAAAGTATATCTATATATATTAGTAATATCTTATATTATATTTATAGTATACTTACTTACTACTTAGTTAACTATACTTAATAAAGTTAATTCTACTATAATTCTACTTTAATATTATAAATACTTTTTTTAAATAACTAAATATTTTAAAAGGTAATTAGGACTTAGATATTTAGGTTAGTTATAAGGGGTTTTATATAACCCTAGGTAAAATAGAACTATATACCCATAGTTAAAACCGTTTTAATTCTTTAATTTAACTAAATACTCTTTAAAATAATTTTCTACTATAATATAATATAATAAAACTAAGCTAGTACTAAATAACTACTATAAGTAAAAACTTTAATATAAAACTATAAAATATATTAGGAGTATGTATTAATACTAGTATAGATATAGAACCTTTAGAGAAGTAGTTTATTATATGTATTAATAAACTAAATATAATTTAGCCTAAGTATTATCTAGTTTACCTACTAATATTAAATATTCTTTAGCTATCTCTTAATATACTTAAAAAAAGCTTTATAATATACTTTAAATAGTATATTTTACAAAATAATATAGCCTTACTAGTGTATAAATATATAAAAAAACTCTTTTTTATAGTTCTAAACTATATAAATATTATTATTACTAAGTTAAAAGTATTAAATAGCTTTAATATAAACTATAGTAAACTATACTAGTATTTAGTAGCACTAGAGTTTATTTCTATACTAGAGGACTTTAAAACTATATTATAAAATAGTAAAACCTTTAGATTATAATTAAGTAAGGATATTAGTATTAAATAATTAATAAAGGAAGAATAACTTATAAAGTTATTAAAGAAGGTTATTTAAAAACTACGTCCGGGTCTTATAAGAGACACTATAGTACTTTAAGTACTATATAAATATTACTTATAATACTTTAAGTTAGTATAAGTTATATAATAAGTATATAATAGCTTTATATTTCTAGTTAGTTAATAGTTTTTTATTAATAATGTCTTTATATAGCACTAGATTAATACTAAACTAAGTTATTTTATTATAAAAGTAGTTAAGGGTTTAAAAGTAGTTATAGGAGAAAGATTTTTACTTATAGGGTAATTATATTTTAAGTTATAAAACTTTAATATTTTAGAGTTTATTTATAAAATAAGGGTCTAACTATACTAAGTTTAATATATATAGATTTAATTTATTTAAATTAATAAAAGTAAATAAAGAATAGTTATATTGTGTTAGTAGAAGTAATTAGTAGCTTTATTAGTACTAGGGAAGGGGATAGAGTTAGATCTAGAGGCGGTACTAGCTCTTTATCCTTTTTTTTTAATGTTAATACTCCTTAAGATATTAGAAATACTTAATTCTACTACGAGAGGTTTAAAAAAGTGTTCTTTTTTATTTATTTATAGGTTTTTTTTTTAGTAAAAACCTACTATACTTAGGGACTATAAATTTTAGTAATTAACTTTAAGAATAGTTTTAATATTTATAGAATAATATTATTAAGTACTAATACTATTAGTTTACTTTATAGATATTAATATTATATTAAATATATATATAGTAAGGGATAGTAATAATAAATAAGGGATTAATATAAAGTAATAAATTAATGTAATATTTTATAGGGCCTTTTTATAGTTCTACTAACCTAGGGTTTTTTTTAATATTAATATTAGTTAGTTTTTTATTTTATTAAAGAAATACTAAAAGGCTATAATATATGCTTTAGTAGAGTGAGTTTTAGGACGGTATTAACGGGTCCCTTTTATACCCTACTTAAAAGACTAAAGCTAGGCTCTTTATAAGTACTTATACTTATAAACTTAAACTTATAGTAGTATAAAAACTACTAGGGATTTATTTTATAAATTAAATTAATTTAGTTAGGTAGTTTTATATAGTTTCTTTAGGGACTATTTTTTTAAGTATACGTTAAAAGTATTACTTTATATTAGGGATCTATTAACCTAAAGGTAAAAAGGGAAGATATTAATTATTATATTAATACTTCTTAGTTACTTTACTATTATAAAAATACGGGTAGATTAATAGATAGTAATAGTAATAGATAGTAAAAAGAAAACTTTTAATAAATAATTATAAATTAAAAAAAATAGTTATATTTAGTAATTAAAGTTTTTTTATAGCTAGACTATAGGTTATAGTAGATAGTTTACTATTAAGGGTAAAAATTAAAATACTTTAAAGAGGAAAATAGGAAGAAGGGCTTTATAGGCTTATATTTATACTAGTTCTTAGTATAGTAACTAATAAGTAGTTAGCTATATAAAATAGTAGTATATACTACTATTAAGTTAAATCTTTAACTAGGGCCGTTCTTTTTTACCCTTTTTAAAGCTTTATAGTTTAAAAATAGAGTTTAAAACTATAGAGTTAAAGTAAAGCTTAAGATAGGTAGATATTAAGGTAAAGGAATAATAAAATAAAAAAATATAAACGTTATATTATTAAGCTTAGTAGGGATAGGTTAAATAAGGTAAGAGTAATAAATAAAGATAATAGACAGTAAAATAAAGCTTTTTAATTATTATTAATAGATTAAAGGAGATAGTGATTTTTAGGAAGAAGGTATTAAAACTAACTTTTTAGCTATTACTAGGTAAATATTACTAATAACTAAATAATAGTACTACTAAAAAGAAACTAAGAAAGAAGTAGTATAGTGTACTTATACTATTTTTATAAAATAAACTAGTAAACTATTAGTAGTATAAAAGTATATAGGTAGCTAGTTTTAGTAAGTTTAGTAACTAAAATTATATAGTATTTTAAAATTCTATAGGACTTATTTAGAGGTATTATTAATGTTTATAGTTAAGGGAGAAGATATTAATAAAAAAGGTTATATTATAATACTTTTTATTTAATTAGTTATTAAAGAGTAAAAAAATAGATTAAATAAGTAAGGGGTAATAGGAGATAGTAATAAGGGATTATAAATAGTACTAAGGTAATAAAGTAATATTATTTAGTAATATTTTAACTTAGTAGTTATTAAAGTAACTCTTTTTGTTTTTTTAAAACTTACTTATAGGGGTTTTAGTTATATATACTTACTAGGTAAAAAAAAAGGGATTATAAATTATTACTTTTAGTAGTATTATTTATAGTAATACTAAATACCTTATATAATAGATTACTATTAGTAATATTTAGTATATTTAGGTTTTTAGTTAGTAGTTAGGATATTTTAGTAACTTTATAATAAATAAAAATAGATATATTAGTAAAAATAAGGTTAAGCTTTATATAAGTAGATTTAATTTAATTTAGTTAGTAAAATTAATTAAAGTATTATTAAATAATATAAATAGTTTTATTTTATACTTTTAGAATCTTTTAATAAATATAGAAAGGTTAGTAAAAAACTAAGTCCTTTATAAATACTTTTACTTATTAACTTAAACTAAGTATAGTATAAAACCTACTAGGAATATATTCTTTAAAGTAAATATAACTATACTGTGTAATTATAAACTATTTTTTTAATAAGTTTTTTAAGTATGTATTAAAAAGTAATTCTAAGTAGGGGTTTCCTTTAAGGGTAGGGGAGAAAGTTATAATAACTTTAAAAGTTTTTATTTACTATTTATTACTATTTATAAAAAATACTTTAGGGATAGTAATAAATAAGGGAAGTAAAAGACTAAATAAAATATTTTAACTACTAAAGTTAGTATTAATTTTTATAATACTTAATAATACTTTAGAACTTTAAAGGTTACTAAAAGGCTAAAAGAAATTATATACTACTATAGAGAGTAAGAAGAAAGTTTAAGGGCTATAATAGTTACTTAAATAGGTGTTAAAAGCTATAAAATACTACTTATTATTACTAAAAGGGATTTTAACTATACTACTTTTTTAATAAAGTTTTAAATACTATAAACTATAAACTTTTTATAGCCTTTATTTATATAACTTTATATTAAATAGTATAAAGAAGTTAATAAATATAAATAATATTTAGCTCTTTATATATAGATTTAATTTAAAATAATTAGTAATATTAACTAGAAAATAGCTTTATTATACTAAAAAATATAGGGGTTATTTTTATTTATAGGTAGGTAGTTAATTACTTTTTTATAACGCTTATAAGTGACTTTAAATTTATTACTAAATCTCCTACTCTATCTCCTACTTTATCTCCTACTTTATTTCTTATTTTACTTTTTAATTTATTTTCTACTTTATTTCTTTATTACCCCTTTATATAGTATTTTAAATAATATTTTATATAATATCCCTTTTAATATTCTTTTTAATCTCTTTTTTAACTTCTATTAATTTAGGTTACTTAGGGGTAGCTATTGACTTTATTTTTAAGTAAGTATACTTATGTAATTCTAATTTTATAGTGGTATTAATAGCTTCTTTAGCCTTTATTATTAGCTTCTATTTAGTACTAGTATATAACTTTATTAAAATTAAGAGCTATAAGGGATTAAGTTAGTTAATTTAATTATTAAGTTAAAATAAAGCCTTTTTAAATTCTGTTTTAGAGTTTATTTACTTTTTAAAAACTAATAAATTAGGATTAATTAAGTTATTATTAAGGGAGACTAAAATAAAGTAAAGGTAATATATACCCTTTTTTGCCTTTATTAAAGTTATTTTAATAAAGTTAAAAAGGGTCTTAGTATTATATATATAATTATAGTAGGAGTATAAATTTAAATTATTTTTAAGAGTAATTAGTATAGTTTTTTACTTTTAGTTAAGAAAGTTTAGCTTTATTATAAAATAGCTAGTAATATACTATATAAAATAGGTATATAAATTAAATAAAACTATACTTAAAATATCTATAACTTTAAAGAACTTCTAAATACTCTATATAGTAGTATATTATAAAAAGGAGATTTTTTTTAGTTACTTTTTTTAGTATTTAGTAATTTAGAGTTAAATTAAAACTTTAATTTAGGGGTTTATAACTAGTTGTTTTTTAGTTTATTAAATATTTGTTTTATAAGTTTAAAAAGTAATTTTTATTATTATAAAGAATTTATTTTAGTTTTTAGTTTTAATATTAATTAAATAAAGTAAGTAGTTAGTAGAATTTATAAAAACTAAGTTTAAAGCTTTTTAGAATTACTTAGTAAAAAAGGTGTTTTTATTATTAAGTTTAGTACTAATAAAATTAATAATACTAGGTTCTAGAAGTTTATTAAAATTAATAGAGTATTTAGAATAGTAATACTACTTAGGATTTTATTTTATTAATTTATAGTTAGTTAAGTAGTAAGATATTATTTTAAATTAAATTAAGTTTAAATAAATAATTAATAAAAGATTATAAAAAGAATTATACAATTTTATATAAAATTATAAATACTAGAAAATTTGTGGTGGTTTGAGTTATACTTATATATTATATAAATAGTAATTTAAACAATCTTTTTACTCTACTATAGGGGTCGCTGTAGCCGGCGCAGGTGCCCCTTTTTGGTAGATTTGGAGTTTTGAGACAGTAAGCCTTGCAGGCTGCCGTAAGGAGCCCCTTTACCTTTTGACGCCAGAACATTGGACGAATTGGGGGGGGGGGCAGAAAGGACCTGTTTCCCTGGCTTGTTCGCCCTGCAGGCCGCTTAGTCAGTTGATGTGTGCGTCAATTCCTGCGGAATCGTGGATTGCAGAGTGCATCGAGAACCCACTGCACCCCCTCACCTGGCGCATCATCGTGCTCACCGACAGATTGATTACATGGATCACTACACGATTCGGATGAAGAATTTTGAACAGTTGGAACGTGGGTTGAATTTATTGCTTCTGCTCCTGCGGGGGTGGCTTGCCACGACCCTGTACGGTTTGGTCTCTCGCAGTGGACGAGCAAGTAGCAGCAGGTCGAAAGCGTGTATAAACTTCTTCAATCATCAACTCCGTTCGGCCAGATACAAAGTTCATCTGGGTAACCCGTCGTCGCTCATGCAAAACACTCCAAGATGCAAGACAAGCCAGCACACATGTAGCTCCCTGAACGCCCCGTCTGTGAGAGGAGCTCGGCCTAGAGCTGGGTGCGCCCGCCTTCGTGGACTGCGACCCTGGCCCGCCGGCTCTCTTTCTCTCTTCCATCCCTCTGACCCCGTGGCGTGCGGGGTGGTTGTATATAGAAATCGACCAGGCAAGCCCTGCCTTTCCACAGTTGCGCCATGTGCCGCCAGCTTCCAGCGAATATCCGAAGGAATTTTTGTAAACAAAGGAAAAAGAATCGACGTAAAAAAAGGTGTGGTAGATACAGTCCGTACTCCGAACCCGAGGGGCCCAAGGGGTATCAAGAGGATGATAGTGACAGTTGTGGTTGACGGAGTTGTGTGTGTTGTGGGTGGTGGTATGTAGGGACGGAGCGCCGGTCTATGATGCGGGTTTTTTTTTCGATGTATCGAATTTAGGTAGATTAGACATAGAAAATATTATCATTGTCTTGGTTGGTACTGCACCAACGTGCAAAAATGCCGCCCACCATGTGTGTGGGAGGAGGTGAACGGCGACGACCTTGAGGCCGAGAGGGAGAGGGCCGGCATCCGCTGGGTATCTTGAAAAAAGTAGCGCATATTGCCAGGCCGCAGAGAAAGTGGCCTCAGGTCGGCGGGTTGTCGTCGGGAGTGGCTGCCGCCACGTGCAAGAAGAGGTCGCAGGGTATGCGCTCACACTTCAAGGCAGATCGCGGCGGTGACTCGGGTCACGAGGGTGAAACTGATGTTGCTGGTTCCTCGCGTTGGCCTGAGCGGCGAGGTACTCGGCAGATCCCGTCTGGCGACCGGGCTGCTCAGCAGGCAGCTTGGTATCGTCGCGCCTCGGGGGCGCCTGGCTGGGGGCAGAGCTGGTCGAAGGGCTGGGCATGCCAGGAACGAGCGCCGTGACGGCCTGGGTAATCGACGTGATGACGTATCCGCGGAGCTCGCGATCTTCACGGCTGTCCTCCTTCTCGAGCCTGAACCGTTCGTCCTTGCCCATGTTGCCCCGGCGAAGGTTCCTAATCTCCTGCAGGATGTAAAGCAGAACCTCCTCGGGGCATCTATTCCTCTCGGCGGAGTGCTCGCTCTTGCGGACGTAGCGTCGAGTGACGTCGGTTGCACCGTCGATGGAAAATGCTATGCAGTACGACATCTTCTTGCCCCAGCCGTCCGTGTAAAGCCTTGGGTTGTCCCAGGCCTCCTCGCAGGCGTCAACGTGGACCCAGCGCTTCTGGTGCTCAGAGTAGACTTCGGTCCAGACGTGATCCTCGGCGTTCCATACCCAGCGGACTCGGCCTCCGACGGCGCGGCAGAGCATGCTAAAACAGTTGGCCCACTCGCCGACGCGGCCTCTGCGGGTGTGCAACAGCCGCCAAACGTCGCCGTACCTCGGGAATCGTTCGTAAGCACCGCACTCGCCGTGCGAGCAGCGGTAGAGCTCGACCCTCAGCGCACCGCAGGCGCTCTCGTCAGGTGTCGGGGCCGTCATGCCCTGGGCGATGGTAGGCGAGAAGCAGATGGGGCACGGCGGGTTGTTGACCCACGTGAAGAAAGATCGCTTGAACCATCTGACGGCGACATTAGCACGGGCTGGACAGGTTTAATACCGGTGCAACAGGTCAAGAACTCACCTCAGAAGTGCCCGAATAACACAATCTTGGTAGCCCCAAGTCGTCTTGCGTCCATCGCCCATGCTCTCAGCCTCGGCCTGCATGACCTGGCATTCTTCCTCGGCCTCGCCATAGATACGGTCGAGAGGTATCAATTGCAGGGCCTCATCCAACAGACCGGGGTTCTCGTACTTGGTCGGGGTCGCAGAGAGACTGAGGACGAGGTTACGGAATTTCAACGAGTCGCGGTCGTTGGATGCAGGTGGCGTTGGGATTTTAGGAAGGTGACGGATGGAGGAGTAAGCAGGTGGTGTCGGTGGTGCGGGTGCTGAGTTCTGGCTGTGGGAGGTTGAGGGCCGACCGGGGCCGGGTGATGCAAGACCACGGAGGTTGGCACTACTTGCCCGCTCCCTAGGCTGAGGACTACCCTGGCGGGAAGAGGTTCGCAACTCGTTCATTCGCTTGTCGCGAAGGAGGGCTCGATTTGCCGGAGATCGACCACATCTCCCGCGGTGCTGTCCCTGTGGGCGGCGCTGGGCGAATTGTCCTCTCGTCAAGTCGTCGTCGGAAAGGTGAATGTGAATGTCGAGGGTGTCGAAGGGAGGGGCGGGTGAAGGAGAGTCTTCGACCGAACTCTCCCAAGAAATGTCAGGGAGACGAATCGTTGTGTCAAATGCCTAGGGGGCGGGTGGTGAGGAGGGTTAATGAGTGTGAGAGGTCGCAGCCGCCTGACAGGGTGACCACGGATCGTCGTCGTCAGCGTCGGGTGTCGTGAGGATGATTCGATTCGTAACTTCGTCAGCGCCGGTTGCCACTGTCGCCGTTATTGTTTTCTTGCCCTTCGTCCTTGAGTTGTTACCACAATCTGGATAGTCTGGATCGAGGGATGGATTGCTGGGTCGTACAGGTCCGGTGGTACTGGATTTCTGCGTCCCGTAGCGGCAGCGTTTCCAAGGTCCTAGCCCAAGAGTTCAGAGTTTCCGACTTCGAATCGGTCGGTCGGTCGGGTCGTGTCGAAGGTAACCCCGGAGTTGTTTGGTTCGGCCAAGAGTTCGAGTCGAAAACGAAGCGATCACGGCCGCTCAGCGAGGATATCTCGAAGACGCAACGTCGAGTGCTTGTCGGTCGGTAGAAATCGAAATCGAAGTCGTAGGGCGACGAAGTGCGGTGTCAAGAGGGAAGGGATGGGATGGGGGGGATGGGGGTGTTGAAAGGGTTGGTAGCGGGTGGAGAGGAGGGTGCGAATGGGGAGTGGAAGTGGGCCACCCAGGGGGGGCATGGAATAAAGAGCGTACGCACACACGCAGCAGGCCGGTGCTAGGTACTTACGGTACCTATGGTACCTAGACAGGTAGGTACGTAGGCCTCTTGTGACAGAAGCATACGCAGCGCAGTCAAACAGTGCAGTGCAGGGCAGGCAAATAGCGACGTACGCAGTTACCTAGGGCCTAATAGAGGACGCTGCGTAACGTGCGGAGACCAAACTGGAGAGGCAAGGGAAAGGGAAAGAGGGAGACGTGGACATGGAGACGACGACGAGGAACATGGGCGACCGATGGAAAGTGGAAGTGGAAGGGGAAGGAGAGGAGGGGGGAGGGGGGGTGAGTGAGCAAATCAGGAGGGAGTGCGTAGCGTAAGGTCAGGTCGCATACGCACGCTGCCTTCCTCTGGCTGGCTACTCATGGTCGGTTTACGCGTAAGCTGTGCGACACGGGCCAATGGAAAGACCCAGATCGGTCGAGAGTGGATCCCGCTCAATCCGCCCCGGCACGTACCACGAGTCCACGACTAGGTACCGCGGGACTGATGTACATACACTACTCCGTACCTACCTCCAGTACCTACACTTCGGATACTGGTGAAATGGAAGACTGATCAGTGATGAAGCAGAGCAGCAGAACAGAGCTCTCAGGCACCATAACCATACTATGTAGCACGGGGAAGAGGTACGTAAGTCATGAGATACCTAGCTTCTCAGGTACCGCTACTTTTCGATTCTGCCCATCTCCCACCAAGAAGAAGAAGACGACGACGACGACAGCAAAGAGCCCACAGGGCTGTTTCTTACCGGGGCAAGAGTGACGAATGCTGCGACAACCATCTTATCGGTAAATCCCGTCGCCTCCCACATATCCGTATCTTCTTCTCCGTAGACGCGCCAGGCCGAGATTGAGGCATCTCCTTCCACTCCACGGAGCAACGCAAGCTTGGCAATCAAAGGCGAGTGCGAATACCAAACGGCAACGCAATCTCTCCGGGTGACGACTCGTTGGGGCTCGACGTCGACGTCGCCGTCGCCGCTCATATCCTCCGGGCGGAGATCCGCGCAAACAACAACGCAACGCAATGAGGCAAGTACATGAGTCGAAGTCGAATTCATCAAAGTGACTGCGACAGCACTCCGCTTCGCGCACCTGCGCAGCTGTGCTTGATCACCAGGCGGCGCCGCAACTCACCAGCTGCTCACATTACACTCTGCAGTACTCTGCTTGCATACCTAGGTACTTACAGTTCGCTCCCATCACCTAGAGAACGCAGAATGGCAGACGATGCTAGGTATGCAGTTGAGGACGAGGTACGGCGGACGGACCTCTGGGGCTCTCAGACTCTCTGCTGGGCATGTACCGGTACCCCGAGATGTACCCCATTAAAGGCCCTGTCCATCCCTATCCCTCTCCCTCTTCTAACAGCACACAGTACCTCCAGAGAAAGGGCGATGACGAGGCGTGGCTGAGGCCTATTTCGTCTATTTCCAGCGGCAGCCGCCGTTTGAACCTTTGGGATTGGCTGAGGTGTCCCAGATCTGTGGCTCAGCCGGAGCGCGCCTCACTCTCGGCTTCGGCCCCAGCCCGACCCAGCCCACCCCAGCCTCAGGTCTCTCCACCTCCATACCTAGGTACGTATCTCTCGTCGTTCCTTCCTCCCAAGAGTCCTCCAGGCAGGCACCTCCGGCTAGGTGGTTACCTAAGGTAGGTAGGTATGGTATGGAGGCAGGTACCTACGGTGCTGCGTTACAGAGCAGGTGCAGTCTACTTACCTAAACCTCCGGGGCAGGTACGCTCTGTTCCCTTCCTTCCTCCCCAACTGTACGGACACGGATACAGGACACTCTGTAACTGGTCGAGAACTTTGGGGAGGGAAGAGGCCAACGGATGAGCACAGCTCCGGCGCCAGGCGGCTGCCGGCCGTGTGGTTGATTACGACGACTCTTCTAAAGTCTGATTTCTGAACCACCACACTGAACTGAATTCAAGCCTCAAGCTGCACCTCGGTGGACTAACAATTTCCCAACAGCACCACCGGAGCCGAGCCATCGCCAATCATCGCCCATCAGCTCCTCCTGCTCCTCGTCGCCGCTGCACATCATTACCATTTGTCTCTCTCACTCCGTCGCCGTCTCTCCCGCCCCTCGCCGCATCTGTCAATACCGATGCCAATCCAGCTACAACTCACTTTGTGCTAGAAATTATTAGAGAATGCCACACGGCAGACACAGCTTGACAGCACGACATCTCGAGCCACGGGGACCGCCCATGTGAGACCACCCGATCATCAAACCAACGGCCACTTCAGACTCGCTCGAAAAATAGACGCGCCGACGCCCCTTACTGGACCCCCCCTCCCGTGATGGGGGCGTTTGCTCCAAGGCCGCCCCCGGCCTACCGACCAGTCAAACAATGGTCATCCTCGTGACGGTTGACTGTCCTCCAGGCTCCTCCCCCTCACCACACCACCTCGCTTCTTTTCGCGTCCGCTCTTTGCCCTGCGGACCCTTAAAACTCTCTCCCTTCGACCTGGGACAGTTCGAAAGTGTGGCTAGTGCCCCTCAGCGGATGCTGCTAGCCGAGCCATCCAGGCCAGGCCAGGACCGGTGGTGTACGAAGAAGACCGGCGGCGACGACGATGGCGTATTACGACTCAACTTAAGCACAAATTGGCTCAGGTTACTTTCGAACGAGTACGCGGCGCGCCCGTCCGACGCAGAGAAAAAGCTTACGAGTAGTGCGACACCTCTATTTCACACTCTCTTTCCTTCACGCCCGTTCCCATTGGCCCCGCGCTCCCATCGGTAGAGGCGCGGCAGGGGCTTGACGGCCATCTGCAATCAACTTCAGTCAGGTACCGCACGTCAAAAGTAGTGCTCGGTACCTCCTCCTGGTCGTCGAAACCCCCCGGGGGGCCCCAAGGTTCTGCCTCATTCGCCTCCCGCTCAGCCTCGTTTTCCCCTCCCGGTCCTGGCCTCTTCCGGTCCGTCCACGCATTTCGACGAGTTCAATTTAGCTGGCCACGTTTCCCTCGTCCCCGCATCTGCTTCTGTCTTCTTCGCGGACCTCACCGATGATCCATTCGCTAATCGTTATACTCCCCGGCTGAAGATGAGGCACAACTTACTACAAGATTCAGCCTGGCGGGGATGTCGATAGCCTCGTCCACTTGTGCTACTGGGGCACCTATCCAGCCCCTTGGTACCCAAAGGCCAGCATCAACGGGACAAACGACGCAGTGCTGTCTTTACACGCATAATGCCTTGAATTGGTCCTCCCACACCTATAATACTGACTTACGACTCCTGGAGCTTCTTCGGCGGGTCAGTTGTTCCCGAAATCTTCTAGCGGCCGCCCTGAACCATGAGGGATAAGCTCTCCAATCCCAAGAGGTTCTCGGCCGATTCAAGTCTGATCCCACGTCAAATCTTCTGCTCTGTTACGTGGACTTGCGTCAACTGACGGGCTCGTCAATCGTTTTCGCAAAGCCAAATCCCTATGCGGCTACAGACGCCTTGTTGAACTTCTGAACCTCAGGCTCACCTCACCCGTTTTACGCCAGCGGAACGATTGACTTTGAAGAGATGAACCGGGCGGATGGCTCCAGTGCTACACTATACTACATACACATACACTGTATGCTCGACAGCAGCAAAGGTGTTGACGACGAGTCAGAAGGCGACGTGCTGAAGCAAAGGCCCAACGCAAAAGGAGCAATCCGGCCGCGCGTGCTTGATCCGCCTGGCAACGGCATCAACTGGGTGCGAATCGTACGTAGGTACGGATACTCGATACTCTGCCACCAGTGGCCGCAATCAACCATCACCAGTTCTTGGCAGGTTTTCATCGACAAGCTGATTCCATCGCCAACAGCAGCAGGGGTCTGCCGTTGCGGACAGCTTCCCGGGGGATTCCAAATGTCTACCATAGTAGAATGGCCATTGGGACCCTTCTCCAGAACCCTCCCCCAAAGGCCTAGGATGGAGGCCCTGATCGACGACCACGATAGCTTTGTTCTCGGTGGCCTGCCCTACGCTGAGGTACTAGGGATCCGAACAGAACAGTACAACAGCACAATACCTATTCGGGTGGAAAAGGCAATGCATCGACCCCCCGGGCGTGGGTCTTAGCGGCTCCGTGACGCGTCATCCACCTTGTCTCACGTCGGCTCTCCCAATGGTGGCTTGCGTGTTGTTCCAAACCCGTTGCCACCCCACTCCAGACTGCAGTCTTTCTCGTCTCGAACTGCCAGAAAACCACAGCGACCGAAGGGCTTGTCCCCATTCGCGCCTTACTCACAAATTAGAGAGCAGAGTTCCCGGGCAAGGGGGGCAGGTGAGCCCAAGCTTCTCGGGCCACAGAAACCGCTCACTGCTTCGTCCACGTCGGCTTTCGGCAGAGTTGCCAAGGGGCCCTGCATCGTTCACGGCCACAATACGACAATTCTCTCCCACCTCCCGTCTTCAGACTCAGCCAATTTCCATTCCGTTTGTTAGCTTCAGCGCTCAAATTGGCGAGGTAAATGTCAATGAGTACGCCGTGACTTTGGGGGAAGCTGGGCTCCGGGCACGAGATGGAAACGAAACGTCCAAGTGGAAACGACCGCGTGTGTGGTGGTGTCTTGCTGCTGAAGACATTTCGCACGATGGGACGAACGACTCGTTACCGCCTCTAGCCCTCTACTATGGTACAGCCCCAACGCAGAGTGTCCGCCCGACCCCGACCCCGACTCCGAGAGATGCAGGCATTGATTGCATGGAGAGGCGCCTGGTCCGGGTCGGCATAGCCCGACTGATGATCCAGGTATGGGTTGGACTCGTTCAGTGCCCTGGGAACCACAGCCGGGCCCCGAGTTACGCGAACAGTTTATTGCTTATTGAGAGGACAAATTCTGCCCTGCGAGCACCGAGTACAGGAATTTGCGCAGGCAGACCGGCGTCGTTGCCCGTGCCAAGATTTCAACTTGTAGTCATGAAGATACGTCGTCCATTCAGAACAACCTGAGGATCAATCATATTAAACTCCGTCTCGAGCCACGTACTACCACGCGCCTTTCGGAGTTCACGACGATCCAACGACTTGTTGGCCCTCATTTCGCCATTTCCTCCCATCTGTGAAACCGGGTGGTCACGATCCCAACGTCGAGATGACGAACGGTCGTCCCAACTCTTCTAGTCTTCTTTGTTTCTAACGATGTCCCGACCGGCCACAGCACTGTACCCGCCCCCAAGTTTCCGGGACCTGTTGTGGTGAATGGTGAGTGGTACGGTAGCCGCGCTTCGTGGTGCAAATTTTCGGGTGTCTGCCCCAGTAGTCACGGGGCCGGCCCAATGGTCTTGTTCATCCCACCGCGAGAATACGGCAAAAGTTTGCGGTCGTCGATCCCGTTTTCGTCCCTCGGCCTTGCTCCAAGCCATCCCGTGCTGGCTGGCGGGTCTCGGGCACCCAGCCAGTTGACGTTGCGAAGGAGGGAAGAGGAGGGGGGGCGTCCAAAGAAACTAGACCGGGACGCGCGTACCCTGCGACCCTTCCGTTCCTGTCCATCCCGGTACATAGTAGATCGACTTCAGAGAGAGACAAGACATTCGGATTCACTAGTTAAGCTAGTGTGCCAGTGCGCACGATACCCGCTCGCAGTCACTAGCCAGCATTTTGCTGCTTGGCTCGTTGGAGATATTAAGGTATTTGGTTCTTGGGAAATACGGTTTCGCGTCCTCCAGCATGTGGATAGCCTCATCGCCCACCCTGGACCCTGGCCCTTTCGTCTTGTCTCCGGACATCACTGTCAGAATAAGTGACTAAGCCTGGGACAGCACCTCTGAGCCTCTCCCGGTGGGAGGATGGCGGTGACGGCGGCTTGGGTGTTCGACGGATTCGCCCCCACCCAGGCCACGACGCCAAGCGGATATTCGATGCCGCCTGGCGTACTTGTCAAAGTCACTGATCGTCAATATGAGGCTTTACCGCGCGAACGACGCATGTGCGCCTGACTCTTGTCACTGACCAATACGGTGTTGTAGAACCATCCGGAACGGAGGAAGGCGTGCTGCCACGACGGGATCGTGGGGGTTTCTTGTTCCTTCCATCGCCGGACGAGTCTTCTGTTTGGTCAGATCGACGACTGGCTTGACGTCTCTGAGACTAATACGGCGGGACGGAGATGCCGCCGGCGTTGAAGGCGACTCACGTCTGTGCATGGACGATGCCCGGACGGGGGACCACGACGAGGCCAGGAGGGGAGGGGGCGCCCGTCAAGGTTGTCAAAAGCGAGGTTGAAGCTTAAAGTCGTAAGCTCCGTGATGACGACGAGCGTGGCACTTTGTGCCCCAGAGAGCTCGTGTCCTAGGACACGACGACTACTGACGACGGAAGGTAAAAGACTAATTCACCGAGAGAAAGCCCAGTCGGTACCCGCCACGGGCCGTGGGGTTGAGAGAACAGCCAGTATCTGATGAGGACTTGTCATCATCGGGGACATGTTGGGGACTGGGGTTGGAGATTGGGACCACGGGAGCGGGTTTCTTGTCAACGCAACAAGCTTTTCTACCTGGATTGCCTTGGGGGCGTCAGGCGGATGGTACAGTTGACGTGGTTCGCATCTCGCCTCGGCTGGGGACCACAGACGTTGCCCGTAATTCTCGTCCCGGGCTGGGTACGGAGGCATCTCATCTTCCGTGAGCGAAGCTCGCCTGCGGTACCCATCCGTGTGTCGTCATCTCATTTCCATCCGACGGACAGGTCAAGGGGGTGTAACGGTATCCAAACGATGAGCAACATTATGAATTTCCATCAACTTTTTCTATACCGGCCCATCCACCCGATGGGAGGGGGCAAAAACAAAAGAACCAACTGACCAAAAGAGACAAGACGTAGATAATGGGCCGATTAACGGGCCAAGAAAGAATCCTTCCTCACCGCCAAGAGCAGGAAATTTCGAAGAGCGCGTGCGTGGCCTGCTGCGGCTACCGGTGCGGGCCTGCGTGGCCCTCTCCTCTCCTCCTGTCTGTTCCTTCCACCTTTTTCCTGATGCCATGTCCGTCATGACTAACCCCCAATCCGACGACACTTCTTGGCGTGTTGTTCTACAATGGCGGAAGGGCCGCGTGATGGAGACGTGAAAAGATGACGACCGCTTCGCTTCCTTCGCCCGGACCCGAGAGAGGACAAGCCGAGGGAAGGGGGGAAGAGGGTGAGCAGAGTGACTGGGTGGGTTTGGTCGGCGAGGAGATTGAGCGACCTTGCTTCGTACGCGTGAGCACCCCCCATCCTCCGCACGAGTCTTTTTCGTACCACCTCCAATATCGGGAAATGGGCGAGACCCGCCGAGGAGACGACGTATGGTCCCTGGCCACGCTGCCGTAGCCGTCTCGTCCTGGACCATCTTGCCCTAGCGTTACCCTCTAGGCAGACCGGCTCTACCTCTCCCACTCGTTGGCGCCGAAGTACCGCTCGGGCAGGTCCACCTCCCAGATGGGCCTCTCGACGAGCACCGCCTCGAGGGGCTCGCCCTCGCCGCCGGCAGAGACGGAGAGGGGCGCGACGCCGAGGATGGGGCGGTACTTGTACGTGTACCACCAGCGGGTCTTGCCGTCGGCGCCCTCCTCGGTCTGGGTCTCCTGGTTGCGGAGGGCCTCGAGACCCGTCTCGGCCTCCTCCGAGTCCGAGTCGGAGCCGGAGTCGTCGTTGTCGGCGTGGTGCTCGTCGACGTCCATGGCGTCCGCGGCGGTGTCGGCGGCCTTCTCGATGTCGTCGTGCCACTGCTTGCCGGCCTTGGAGCCGACGAGGCGGTCGACCTGGGCCGGGGCGATGGAGCCCACGGCCATGCGGGCGCCGGCGCCGGACTCGGGGCCCTTGCGCTTGCGCTTCGTGCCGTGCGAGGAGGAGGATGCGGGGACGAGGGCCGTCTCCGGGTCGGCGGTGCTCGCGGCCGGGGCGCGCGGGGCGAGGTCGAGGGAGAGGTCGAGCATGAAGAGGAAGGAGACGCCGTAGATCCAGGCGCGGGGGCCTTGCCAGAGGAGGCCCTTTGCGAGGTCGCGGGTGTCGCGGATGGTGGCGGGCAGGCGCGAGAGGGGGTTGCGGCGGGACCAGGGGGTCAGGGAGCCGGTGGAGGGGTGGAAGGCGAGGATGTGCCAGGAGGTGGTGACGGCGACGAGGGTGGGCTCCGGGGAGGAGGCGTCCGGGGAGAAGGAGAGGACCACGGGAGGGGCGGGCAGCTTGGGGAGGAGGGCGGCGTTGGGGTTGCGGACCCAGCGCTCCTCGCCGGCGGCGGGCTCGTCCTGCTCGCCGTCCGAGTCGTCGTCGCTGTCCGAGGCGTCGTCGTCCTTGGGGGCGGGCGCGGCGCCGGAGAGGACCCAGGTGTCGACGAAGCCGGCCAGGTCGGCGGCGGCGAGCATGCGGCTGTCCGGGGCGAAGGCGAGGTGGGCGATGCTCCTCTCGTAGTTGCCGAGGCCGCCGAGGGCCTGGTGCTTGGGGATGTTGCGGCGGAGGCGGCCGGCGACGCGGGGCTTCTGGATGGCGACGGAGTCGGCGTCGCGGGAGACGGCGGCGACCAAGGTCTTGGAGCCGTCCTGGACGGCGGCGAGCCAGGCGCCGTCGGGGGAGACGAGGACCTTGCTGGCGCCGCCGGAGGCCAGGGGCTCGGGGACGGCGACGGCGGCGAGCCTGACGTCCGAGGGCTTGGCCGGGCTGCCGTCGTGGCGGAGGTGGAAGGCCTTGACGGCGGTGGCGGTGGAGACGACGAGGAGGGAGCCGTCCGAGGTGACGGCGGCCGAGGTGATGCTGGACTCGCCCTTGACGAGGACGGTCTTGAGGAGCTTGCGGTTCTTGTCGAGGTCCTTGTCGGCGACGTCGGCGGCGCCGTCGGCGCCGTAGAGGCCGTCGAAGGACTTTTGCAGCTTCCAGACGTGGACCTCCCTGTCCCACCAGCTGACGAGGAGCCTCGCGGACGGGGCGCTGGCGAGGGGAGGGGTCTGGGGGAGGCTCGGGAGGGTTCGGTGGTTTTCGCGGCCGAGCTCCTTGAGGGGGAGGACGACGGGGGACGCGTCGGGGCCTGGAAGGGGATGTCTAGTTAGCAGCTTTTCTTATGATATGATTCGAGGAACGAATGGAATGGATGTGTTCTCACCTCCTGACAGGACGACGCTCATCTTTGCGCTCTCGAACGAGGCCATGGCCTTGACGTCGTGCTCGTGGTACTTCCTGCTCCAGACCTTGCCCCATCTCGCGCCGTTGGCGCCCGAGGTCTTCTTGTAGAGGACGGTGCGGCGGTCCATGCCGCCGCTCATGATGGCGGTGCCGTCGGCGCTGGCGGCGAGGCTGAGGACGTCCTGCCTGTGGCTCTGGATGCGCTGCATCTGGGTGTAGGTCCGGCCGTCCCAGAAGCAGACCTGGCCGGTGGAGTCGGCGGAGACGATGTCGCCCGAGGGCAGGACGCGGACGCTCCAGACGATGATGTCCCTGGCGCCGCCGGCGAGGTCGGCGCCGAGGGCCATCTTGCGCAGCATGGAGCCGTTGCGCATGTCGTAGGCGCGGAGGGTCGAGTCGGAGCAGCCGACGACGACGACGTGGCGGGACTGGAAGGCGATGCTGACCATCTGGGCCTTCTTGGTCGGGGACTTGACGAGGAGGCGCTGGAAGCGGAGGTCGCCGTCCTCGATGGAGTAGAGGGCGAGGACGCCGTCGATGGTGCCGGCGACGAGGCGGGTGACGGGCTCCGAGGGGGAGGCGGGCGGCTGGGCGGCGAGGCACCAGATGTCGCCGTGCTGGCCGCTGGCGTGGCGGGCGGGCCGGCCGGCGGAGAGGTCCCATTCCGTGACGGCGGAGGTGTAGCCGATGCTGAAGAGGCGGGAGCGTCCCGGGATGGTCTGGTTGGCGTTGCCGCTGCCGCTGCCGCCGAGGTCCTCGTCGGGCTCGGTCACCCAGACGAGGCCGTCGACGGAGCGGTCGGCGCCGGAGCGGAGGACGGTCTCCTGGTGCCAGGCGCCGGCGAGGGGGTTCCAGATCTCGACGTCGCCGTTGGCGCGGCCGACGGCGAGGCGGGAGAGGGCGGCATGCTGCTTCGTGCGGGCCGAGGGGTGGGAGAAGGCGAGGGCGTTGATGGCGGAGGGGGGGTAGGGGACGAAGCGGCAGCGGTGGAGGTCCATCTTCGGTTTGTGTTTTCTTGGCCTCGAGGCCGCGGTCGGAGGGGTGAGGGAGGAGATTCGATTGGTTTGTATGAATTCGGGATCGATAAAGAAAGAGCGCTGGATAGGAGTTGTCGGAGGGAGTCGCGAGGCTGACGATGTTTGGTGATCGTGGTTTTGCGCCTCTGTATGCCGGTTCGAAGAGGAAAGCCCAAAAAAAAATAAAAAATAAAAAAAATCGGTAGAGCAGCTTCTGCCAAAAAATTTGTCGGCGTTCGGGGGAAACTGCGAGGATTAAGGTGTGGTCTGTGCTCCCATGCCTGCCCCTCCACCCCGCCGGGCGGGAGCACCTGAGAGGACGAGACGGTGGCGCCAAGGGCACCAGGGACGTTGGAGGAGGAGCGCTGAAGTGATGCAGTCGAGGTACAGAGGTAATGGTGGTAGGTGATCAGCAATTGTTTTGCGTTCTTTGATTTTGAAGATTATGCTTCGTAATCATCATCGCAAGAGTTTTCAATAGATTTCCAGGCTGTTTGCTCTTTTTCAACAGTGTAAACGGCGCCACTGACGCGCAGTGCGGCTAGACAGGACCCCTACGGAACAGTACAGAGGTACATGTCATCGTACCTAGCTAGGTACCTATCCATAGTACTGATGTTATCTTATCTTGGTATTTACTAGCTACCTAGGTACTGTGCTGTGCTATGCACCACGTAGGTAATGCTGTGCTCGGATGCAAATTGCTTAGGTGATGTAACGCAGCACCGATACACGCGTGGGCTGTTGCCCCTCATTTCTCAGACACAAAAAGCGACAACTGTGATAACGAAAACGCATCGCAACCTCGTAACCCCAGCCATGCCAATTGTGGAAGTAAACAGAGGAAAGGAAGAAAGGCTCTCTACACTGTACTTCACAGTTGACCTCTTGTTCATAGATTCTAATCAGAAAATGAAGTTTCTTACCCATAAGGTTCAGCCTGCTAGGTCTCCTTTGCCCCCCTCCCTCTTCAAGGTCCTCGATGGAACCCTGCCATGCCATGCCACGGTATCCCACTTATCCATCGGCTTCGTCTCAGGGTAGGTTGCTCCTTGCTGGAATGGATGCATCCCCTGGGCCGCATCTCAGCTGCTTGCAGGTTCAAGCTTCCCATCTCTGCTTGCCGAGTCCCGCCGATTCGTCATCCACCTGCATTCTTTACCCCTCCCCCTCCCTCCCTTAGGTTCCCTCCTTCCTGATCTCCGAGTAAACGCTTTTCACCACTATTGTCACCGCTGTCGCTGTCGCTGTCGCTGTCGCTGTTGTCGTCCGTCACTGCTGTCGTCTCTTCTGTCGTCCGTCATCCATCCTGTCGTCCGTCCAGGAGTAGGAATACTTGGCTGACACCCGGACTGCACAGGGCACTGGGGACCACTGAACACGGCGCCTCGCTTTGTCACGATCGCGCTCCCGATTTCGCACCCACAGATTCTTCTTCACTCACGCACACACATACACATACACAAACACACGACCGCACGTCGCAGCAATGGATTTCAACAGCTCCTCGCCCTTCCCCGAGGGTGTCATCTCCTTCCTCGACACCGATCTCTACAAGTTGACGATGCAATGCGCCGTCTTCAAGTACTTCAAAGACGTCCCCGTCACCTACGCCTTCACGAACCGTACTCCCGAGAAGCGGCTGTCGCGGGGTGCCTTTAAATGGCTGCAGGAGCAGATCAGAAGTGAGCCCCTCCTCCAACTACCAACCAACCCCAACCGCACCGCAACCCCGCCATGCGACGCGACCTGGCTGACTGACCGCACGCGACGCAGAGCTCGGTTACATCTCCCTCTCCGACGAGGAGTACCGCTTCCTCAAGACCCACTGCACCTACCTGAACGACGAGTACATCCAGTTCCTCAAGGAGTTCCGCCTGCGCCCGCGCGAGCAGGCCGTCGCGACCTTCGCGCCCGTCGCTGCCGACACGGGCGCCGACTCGGACATTGGCGACCTGCACGTCGAGATCAAGGGAACGTGGCTCGAGACCATCCTCTACGAGATCCCCCTGCTCGCCCTCACCTCCGAGGCCTACTTCCGCTTCATGGACACCGACTGGAGCTACGACGGCCAGGAGGATCTCGCATTCGACAAGGGCATGCGCCTGCTCGAAGCCGGCTGCACCTTCTCCGAGTTCGGAACCCGCCGCCGACGCGACTACCACACCCAGGCCCTCGTCTTCCGCGGCCTCGTCAAGGCCAGCAAGGAGGCCGAGAAGAAGGGCCTGTCCGGCAAGCTGACGGGCACCAGCAACGTCCACCTCGCCATGCGCTTCGGCATCCCCCCCGTCGGCACCGTCGCCCACGAGTGGTTCATGGGTATCGCCGCCATCCACGACGACTACAAGGCCGCGACGGAGCTTGCGCTGCGCTACTGGGTCGGCTGCTTCGGCGGCAAGCTCGGCATCGCCCTGACGGACACATTCGGCACGCAGGAGTTCCTGCGGTCTTTCAGCCAGCCCGTGCGCTCCGTCGACGGTAGCGAGAGCAGCTTCAAGAAGGCTGACGGCACGCCCATGACGTACGCAGAGCTGTTTACGGGCATCAGGCAGGACTCGGGCGACCCGGCCGACTACGTCAAGATGCTGCGCGACTACTACGACAGCCAGGGGATCAAGGAGAAAAAGACAATGGTCTTCTCGG
The DNA here is from genome assembly GCA_030770045.1 of Colletotrichum brevisporum. NCBI lineage: Eukaryota > Fungi > Ascomycota > Sordariomycetes > Glomerellales > Glomerellaceae > Colletotrichum > Colletotrichum brevisporum. The sequence continues at coordinate 3,149,024 of JAUGSI010000002.1, forward strand.
ACTCTCTCAACATCGAGAGGTGTCTGGAGTACAAGGCCATCTCCGAGGCAGCAGGCTTCACGCCGACGTTCGGCGTGGGCACGTTCCTCACCAACGACTTCACGCACCTCAAGACGGGCACCAAATCGGTGCCGCTGAACATCGTCATCAAGCTGAGCTCTGCGAACGGCAAGCCCGCCATCAAGATTAGGTAAGTAGGCCCCGACACAGAGTGGCTAGGGTGTTGGTGTATGCTGATAACGACTGCAGCGACAACATTGGCAAGAACACGGGCGACAAGGAGACGGTGCTCAAGGTCAAGAGCGAACTCGGTTACGTCGAGAAGGACTGGACCGGTGGCGACGAGACCCAAAGATGGGGCAAGGAGGAGGAGAAGAAGGCATAGACCGGGACGACACAGTCGCGCTACATGAATGATGACGACGTTGGAGAGGTATATATTAACGACTCGATAGACAGCAAGAACTCATCCAAGAAAAAGTTTAACGCGATGAGTGGACGAGAACGTTGTTGCCTTCCGCGAACTACAGAGACGATGGAGAGAGACGACGGGCAGGCACGATGCCACTATCAAACCGGTACTCGATGTGTATGACACTGCCTTTTCTTCTCTTGAACTCGTCACTGTTTGGGGACCTTCGGGACAGGTAGGCGGGCCCGCACCAAGAAAGAAGAGCAGTGCCCATCTACATCTCTAGACCCCCGGAAAGCAAGGGCGGCGATATCTGCTCATGCATGAATCATCAGCACCTTCCTTCCCAGCCTTCCTCCAGCCTCTGGAAGCTCCCTCCACGACTTTGGTACAACGACGCATGTGGGAAACACCGAGCCAGGACCGGCGAGTGGAGAAGCTACGGCAAAGTGAAGAGAGAGACTCTCGAGAAGGAAGTCTAGACCTGCACTACCTAGGTATTCATCACTAAGAAACACAGCCTCTTCATCGCTGGAAGGGACCACTCATGGATGGAAAGTCTGCCCTCTGTTGAAATATCATTGTTCATCTGCTCTTTCCTCGTGGTCGCCAGTTGATGTGGATGACGACGCCGACAGAATGAGGACATTTGGCCTTCCTGGATACTTTCATGCACTCCGTCGTCCCTCACTGTCGTCTTTCGATGATGCTATCGTCCTTTTCCTTCCCTCGCTGTCGTCCTTCCCTGAGTGTCCCGTCCTTCCTCGTCGTCCGTCCTCGCCGTTCTTACCTTCCTCCATCTCAAGGAAGGAGCCCATCTTCATACTACGTACCTACCCTAGCGCACCTGTCTCTGGTGCCATGGGCCATGGTCATCCACGCCTTGCCTTAAAATCTCGCCGTCGTCCTGATCAACACCCCCTCTTCTCCTCCCACACAACCTCATCACATCCCACTCTCGCTTCAATTTTTGGCTCTTTTTTGGACGCATCTCGTCATCTCCTTTCATTCCATTCGCATCATGAGGCTCACCGGTCCCTTGGGATCACCAACTACTTCCCAGAACCAGGCGACGGTCCTCGTCGGCCTCGCGTTACTGGCTCTTCTGACAGCATTCGCCGTTTTCCAGGCAGCTCAACCCATCCATGATGAGGACAACTTGGACCTGATTGCCAAGAGAGACGTCGACATCGACGTCGACGCCAACGCCAACTTGGACCGCAGACAGCTCCAAGGCCTTCCCGGTCTCCCCGCGGCCGTTTTTGACGATACTCGGATAATCTCTATCATCACCCAGGTTTTCGGCCATATCCCAACCATCGCCGCGCCTCTACCTACTATTGCGGTCAATCCATCGCTCCTGCCCGTCACGACCATCGATGTACCAGGCATGGTGCCAACTCTGGTCAGCGTCGTTGGCGGCGTTGCCTCGACTGTTCTGGCTCCGGTCCTCTCGACTGTCCTGGCTCCGGTCCTCTCGAATACCGCCCTACCTGGAATCCCCAATCCTGCTCCATCGGCAAGCCCTGTCCCTCCCGCCAGCCCCATCATTACAGGCGAAAGCATCCTTCAGGGAGTCTCGACCATACTGCCGCCCGCAGTCTCGACTGGACTTGGTGGCTTCACCGCACCCCAGCTTCCCGGTGACTCCCCGGATATTGCAACCTCTCGGGCTAGTGCTATCGCTGTCGCTGTCAGCTCAGTGACTGGCTTCATTCCCATCGCCACTGATGACGCCCTCTGCACTGTCGTCAACTTTGCCAACGGGATTCCAACTTTCCTCCTCGTTCCTTGCCCCGCCAGTACCGCCGGTTCAGCATCGACGCCTCCTCCCAAATTGCCAGGTGTTCAGCAGCCTATACCTACAACTCCTCCTGTCCAGTCGCAGCCTCCCCCGCAGTCTCCCGCACCAGGTATGTCAACACTAGTGCAACGACCGCAGACTGCTAACATGCCTCTACAGCCAACCCACCCTCAGACCAGGCCTCAAGCAGCCCAAATGGTGCTGGTACTAGTCTTGCATCGCTGTCCAGCGCCGTCCAGCCTTCTCCTCGTCCGGCATCGTCCGGCGCCGTCCAGCCTTCTCCTCGTCCATCATCATCCGGCGCCGTCCAACCTCCGCCTAGTCTGTCACCGTCCGGCGCCGTCGTCCAGCCGGCATCCAGCCAGTCACCGTCCAGCTCTGTCGTCCAGCCGGCGTCCAGCCCAGACATCCTAGGGACCACCACAATCACCGTCGATGCCCTCTCTCCACCCCGGGGACCCGCAACATCCGCCAATGGTGCAGGAAGCCCGGCAGCCTCTCAGACGTCAGGTTCCGGCGGCATCTTGGGGGTGGACGATGGTCAGAACCCTGCCACTGGGACTGCGCCATCCACTCCAGTCGTCCCGATCACCGATTGCCCGGCGTTAGTCCAATGTCCCGTCTGCCCGGAATCTCCCGCTAAACCGCCCTCTGGTTCATGCCCTTGCCCTGGCCGGGGTTACTCCTGTTCAGAGTGCCTCAATGGCTGGTTTTGCCCACCTCAAGAAACGCCAATGGTCCCCGCACCCTGCGGTATGGGTTGGCCCTGCTATCATTGCAAGGGCGGCTGGTACTGTGCTCCATCGACGGATCCAGGAGCTGCAGGTGCAGACAACTCTCCTGTCACTGTTCTCAAGACTGTCACAGCCATTGTTCTTCCCAAGCCCACCCCGCCCGGAGCTGGAGACAATGGGAATAACGGCAATGGAAATGGCGGCAACGGGAATGACGAAGACAATGGGAACAACGGCAACGGGAAGGACGACGGCAACGGCGACGGAAACGGGGACGGTTCAGGCAACGACAACGGCAACAGCAACAGCCCTAGTGACGGTTCCGGCAACGGCGACGGCGACGGCGACGGCAATGGCAATGGCAATAGCAATGGCAATGGCAACGGCAACGCAGACAACGGCGCTGCTTCGACGCCTTGCACAAGTCGGGATGGAGGCCAGCCAACAGGCTCTCCAGCAAATGCTCCCATTAATGGCCCAGGCAATGGCTCTCCAGACAATGGCTCTCCAAGCGGCGGCTCTCCCAATGGCTCCCCAGGCAACGACGGACCGAAGGCTGCCCCTGACGTCTCTGGCTGGAAGCTTCTCGGCTGCTTCAAGGATTCCACCAAGCGAACACTCGACTGCGACCCGTCCAAGTACTTTGCGGGCGGCATGTCCAACGAGAAGTGTATAGCCCATTGCGCCTCCCAAGGCTTCAAACTGGCCGGGACAGAATACGGCACGGAGTGCTGGTGTGGCAACAAATTCCAGATGGCTGTCCGTCTCCAAGACCAGTGCAACGTGCCTTGCGATGGCCGGCCCACCGACATTTGCGGCGGCGACTGGGCCGTTACTGTGTACAGTGCTGATGGACAAGCTCTGAGTGTCTCGAATGACGACGACGCTGACACCGGTGCTGGCGATGGCAGCAGCGGTGGATCCGGGAACCCCGCGTCTCCGTCTCAAGGCAATGCTCCGGCAGCTCCTCCAGGTCCTCCGGCGACGTCACCGCAGACACCACCTCAACCACCTCAACCGCCTCAGCCGCCTGCCCAAAGCCAACCGCCTCAGCCGCCTCCACAAGGCCAACCGCCTCAGCCGCCTGCCCAGAGCCAACCGGCACCCGCCCCAGCACCTGCTCCTGCAGGAAACCCGCCTGCGGCAGTCACGCCTCCACCTGCATCCAACCCGCCCGGTCCGCCCGGACAGTCAGCGGCAGACGTGCTGTCTCTTCTTCAGAGCATCATCAACTCATTGCCCAAGGCAAGCCCTGATAGTGGATACGGCAGCGCCCTGGCAGCAAGGGACTCTGGGGCTTCTGGCAACAATGCGCCCCCAGGACCTGGAAACGGCTACGGCAATGGTGGTCTCCCCGACCTCGGCCCAACGATGGGACCCGGGCCTGTCGTCCCGCCTGGCGGGCTCACCGGCTACGATACTGGAAAGCGAGACATGGCAGGTCGGAGCATGAAGCGGAGCCGGATCATAGGACGGCGTGCGGTCCCGGGGTACGACGGCGTCAAGTGTGGTGGAGGAGCTGACGGACGCGACGATGACTGCGTTGCCACAACGGCTTAGAATTGGATGAAGCACACGTTATCTGGACGTTACTGAATGTATCGAGTTATGATCATTGAGCTTGTTATCAGGGCAGCACAGGTTTGACGGATACAGGCCAGCATAGCATATCGCCTGCATTCGGGTAATGTAATTGACTGCAATTGGACGTCTCGCGGTGGTCTCCTGCATTGGCGAAGTTGATGTCTGACGGCAGTTTCATCGTTACTGGACCAATATTTTACCCCATTGCTTGCCACTGTCAGTGTCGTTGTTATTGTCCGTTACTGCCATCGCTATCGTCCGTCACCATCGCTGCACTCGTCACTGGATGTCGTCACTATCATCCGTCACTATCATCCGTCACTGCCGTCCGTCACTGCCGTCCGTCACTGTCCCTGTGGTATGGTCGGGCAAGGCATTAATTGCCTACTTGGTATTCGGGGCTGTGCCTGGCAAGAAGCTGGACTCCAGTGAGGACTCTGTGGGGCTCGGTGCGCTATTCAGTGGTGTCAGCTTAGAAGGCTTACAACGAGGCCTGGCAAAGGCGCCGCAAGGAGGGACTGGGCACGAGGATTGATGGCTGAGCAGGCTGTTGCTAATGTGTTTTGTCCCATTACACCTAAGTTTTAAATACAAGTTCATGTCGTACATTGATTCCAGCAGTATATGCCGAATGGATATCGCATGCTTTTCTCCCAATTATCCTGTTTCTCAAGCATCCCGTGTCCGAGTGATTCGGTTGCCGATTGATGTGATGATGTGCGTGGTAAAGAAGGTCGTGAACGTCTCATTAATTCGGCCGCTGGCGCATTCCTTGCATGCGCGACGTGCGTTTGTGCGTGTTCATCGTCCGAGTCTCGAGGTCTCAGATCTGGAGGGCGCCAAAGGTGGCGGCGGAGAGGAGCAGGGCGCCGACGGCCAGGCCCAGGGTGTTGACGGCCGCGGGGGCGTAGGCTCCGGGGGCGGCGTTCGGGGTGGACGTGGAGCTCGAGCCCCCGCGGGTGCCGGTGGCGCTGCTGCCGTCCCCGTCGTCGCCGTCGCGGGACCCGCCGCCGGAGGCGACGATGCTGGCCTGCGCCGAGGCGTCGGGGGCCGAGTTGCCCGTGGCCGTGGCGCTGGCGTTGACGTTGCCGTTGTCGCGGCAGAAGACGTCGGTCCAGCCGGCGCCCTCCTTGAAGAGGCACTCCTGCAGGGACTTGACGGACTGGTCGAGGGCGAGGCAGTAGAGGCCGCAGTCGTCGTAGTAGGAGACGACGTCGGCGTCCTTGCAGCAGGCCTTCATGATGTCGGTGTGGTTCTGGCCGTAGGGCATCGAGCAGGAGCGGTCGGCTGTGGGCGGGTTGTAGAGGTTGGAGGAGCAGATGGAGGTCGAGGTGGGCAGGGGGGCGGAGCCCGTCGTCGCTACGGTGGAGGACATTTTGGCTGTGGTTGTGGTGGTGATGTTTGTTTGGTGTTTTGGTGGGTGAGCTTGGAGCTGGAGATGGCGGAGGGAAAGATGGGGAAGAAGAGGGGAGAGATTCGCGACGGATGGTGAATTGGGGGCGTTTGCGGTTCTTTAAGACTTTGATCCAAGCCCTTTTCTTTGCTTTTCTCTTGCTGCCTGGTAGTAGGTATCTCTTTCTTCCAAGTTTCGCCCATGTCAAGCCACAGGCTCCTCCCAAGCCTCCAAGCCCCCCCGGCCGTCTGTTCGCGTTACGTAGTCGGACTAGGGGTTGTTTTCTCCCCCAGTGTTTACACTACTGGATAGGTAGCCAAGTGTAGTTCTTCTCTGCTCGATACGAGCGACAGCGCCGCCAGACGGCTCCTGTTGGATCATGGATCATGACGGGGCTCCAGTCTGACGTGTGACGATCCAGCTAGCTAGGGAGCCAAGTGCAGAGCCCCTGACGAGCAGGTAAGCGACGGACGGCCGATCCTATTAATATCGGACGCGGTGATTGGGAGGGTCGGCATCTCTTCTTCGTCTAGCGTCGCCGCGCCCGCTGATCATCCCACTGGGCGGCGCATCTTTTTTTTTGTTTGTGGGGACGGATGGTCGGTAGCTGGAGGGGGCTGCCCGGCAACCAACACGTCGCTGTGCCACCACCACATGCATTTGGTGCACGTCTTGACATCCCACCGCGTCCCGTCGACGCCGAGGGGTTTGCCCCCTTCGTGTTGGGTAGAAGAAGCCAAGATGAGAAACATCCAATAGGATGGATTCTGGGCCCTTACGAGAGGGAGAAAAAAAAAAGGAAATGCATATGATGGACCAGTCGTCTGAGACGTTCTGCCGGGCTTAGCGCTCAGCTGGCGTTGGCGGTGCTATGTACGAGCGGCTTGGGATGCCGATGGGATGGGCGAGTACACTGCCCATGCAGGGTCGAAAGGCTTTCTGCATCCCGTTGATGGGGAGAATGGGGAGGTTGTTCGGACAACATCAAGAAGAAAAAACTTGCTTTTCACCCCCCTTGCTTGCCTGCTTGCTCGCATGATTGTCCAAATCCTGTTTGGTGGGAGGATACACGGGTACCAAACCCCGGTCGGCGAAGCCTTGGGTGGCCAATGCTCCCCGTGTCCCGGCCCGGCGCCGAGCGTTTAGGTGGGGCGGTGGAGAAGGCTCGGCCGGTCGGTTCCCATGTCCGCGCCGATGACCCCCAAGCGTCTGTTGCCGGACGGCCCGATTGAATAACAATCGGACGAAAATGGGACCGGTGCGACGGATACCGAAAACTTCAACTTTCGAAAACATACGTGATGAGTCTCATTCTTCCAACATACACCCTCTTCCTACAAACGCTTCCCACTCTCGTCAAACCTCTGCACCTCCCCCGTCCGCAGCGCGTCCTTGCCGCCCCAGAACTCGACGACGCCGACGGCGTTTGTCGACGTCCCCCGCGGCCGCGAGCTCCGGGTGGTGCCGCAGCGTGCCCGTCGCCCAGCAGGCTTTTGGGAGCGGGTCCGAGAGGAACCACAGCGACAGGTCGATGTCGTGGACCGCGCAGTCGACGAAGATGCCGCCGATTGCGCGGGGGCGTAGCGGACGAAGAAGCCGGTGCGGTCGAGGAGGTCGCACGGGTTGGAGCGCACGACGAAGGGCTCGCCGACGGCGCGCTGGTCGAGGACCTTGGCGGCCGCGTCTCGGTACGAGGCGTCGAAGCGGCGGGAGAAGCCGGCCATCACTTTCAGGTGCGGGTTTGCCCTGGCCGCCTCGACGACCTGGTAGATCTGTCATTGCTGTCAGTTACGTCCTCGTCTTTCGAAAGAAGCATGGAGGGGCACGGGGAAGAGAGAAACTTGCCTCGTCCATGTCGGTGCTCAGCGGCTTCTCGCACAGGACGTGCAGCCCCCTAGCGATCGCCGCCAGCGTCTGGCTCGCGTGGACGTCGGTGCTGGTCGAGATCCAGACGGCCTGGAGGCCCGGGTGCGCGAGCATGGCGTCGTACGAGTCGTAGACGGCGACCCCGAACTCGGCGTACTCGGGCGAGGAGCGCGCCTGCTCGAGCTCGTGCCGCTCGGTGCTGCACACGGCGACGACGGAGGCGCGGGGGACGCGGTTGATGATGTTGTGGACGTGACGGCGGCCCTGGGAAGTGTTCGTCAGTCGGGTCCCGTAGAAGGATTCGCAAGGGGAGTTAAGAGGACTGACCATCCGTCCGAGGCCTGCTACCGCAATCTTAAGTGGCTCCATTGTATGATTTGGGCTGGACGAGATGTATGGGGTAATCGAGGTTGTTTGCGGCTTCTAGAGTTGAGATCGAGGCCTGATGCTCATGTCTTCTTTTCATCATGCTTCAACCAGCAACGTCCATGCTATTTATCTTTCGATCTCACTGCTCGACATGAAGCAGCCAGGAAATCGTGAGCAGCATCATGATCGCGTCTGCCTTTCCTCTCTAGACATATCAGGAGAAGCCGACGCGAGGCCGGCTCCGTGACGTCCGTGGAGGAGGGTATCACGGCCGCATTGGACGGGTCCTGTGTCGTCCCAACTCCCCGGGCTCGGGTTGTCATGACCGTTTACAGAAGAAGAGGAAGGGAAGCCCGTCGGTGCATACTGCCATCCCGTGGGACAACTTCCACCTCTGTCTGCCTATGCGGAGGACTCTCTGGGGAAACATTGCTGGGGAACCAAGGGCGTCGTTGGACTTCTCTCGGCCATCACTCGGTGCGTCCCCCCGTCTCCCCGCGTTTCTCCACGAGCATTACGGAAACGAGACGCGCGTGTGTGGGGGAAAGAAAGATGTCGATAGCCCGTCATGAGGGGAAATCGAGGGGGCGGCCCCCCGTCGATCTCGCCGAAGCCTCCAAGTCTCCACATCGCCGACGCCTACCGAAAGAGGCAACCCGGCCAAGATGCCGGATCCCGGACCGCCTGCAGCCCGTTTCAGACCCATCATCCATACCCCCTCCCCAATGACGATTGACGCGTTGTAAGCGGCGCTCGTTTCCCATGTCTCTACGTCTCTTCGGTCTTCTGTCCTATTCCTTGGTCATCCCGGTTTTTGGCTTACCGGTGGGATGGACCACTTTGCTGAGATGTTAGGCACCCGCCCGAGTCATGTTCTGCAGCCTGTAATCCAAGTTAGCCGCGGTCTCTGGTCGGTTATGGCTTTGGTAGAGGCTGTACTCGCATGGGTAACGCCAGTGGGACTCGCGTATACGGGAATCCGGCATCGGCAGTGTGTTACGTCGTGTCAAACTTGTCCGGATAGGCCCGCGCATATTCTCACGATAAACTCACACAACGTGTCCACACATCACTAGGAAGATTAGAAGTTCAAGTGAAAGTGGTATCTTGTGATTCATATCCCATATCCCAGAGTCCTAAAAGACGGCACAAAAGAAAAAGAGTGCTCCAACTCCTACGCCACCTGAACGATGCATCGCAATGCGCATGATATCCAAACATCTTCAATGCAATTCCCGTACTCAGACAGACATCTTGACAGTCTCCGCCCCCGCGGTGGCAGCCTGCCCGCGCTGCGCCATGATCTGCTGCCTGATGATCTCCTTCTCCTCCTGCGCGGACGTGTCCTTGAACACCTCGTCCATCTGCTCGAGCGTCTTGCCCTTGGTCTCGGGGACGAAGTAGTACGCCCACACCGACGCGAGGAAGCACCACGCGCCGAAGAAGACGTACGTCCCGAAGCCGGTCTGGTCGATCATGGGCGGCGTCGCGACGCCGACGATGAAGTTGCACAGCCACACCGTCGCGGTGCCGAGCGCGACGCCCTTGGAGCGGTGCGAGTTGGGGTACACCTCGGCGGCGAGGATCCAGCCCAGCGGGGAGTAGGAGATGCCGTAGAGCAGGACGAAGCAGAAGGCCATGGCGACGGCGGCCCAGCCGGCGGCCGGGTTCGAGGCCCAGTCCTTGGAGTAGACGCCCGTGAGGACGGCCATGATGGCCCAGGCGGTGCCGCCGCCGATGCCGCCGCCGATGGCGAGGGGCCGGCGGCCGACCTTGTCGATGATGAAGAAGCAGGCCGCCACGGCGACGAGCTGGAGGATGTTGAAGACGCCGGACATGACGAGCGCCATCTCCTCGGACTGGCCGAGGGACTGGAAGAGGGTCGGGGCGTAGTAGATGAAGGCGTTGATGCCGCTGGTGGGGGCTTGTTAGTGACTACTTCGGAAAGGATTCAGGGGACCGAGTCTAGAGACCCACCTAAACTGCTGGAAGAAAGCGATGCCGACGGCGACGGCGGTGCGGCGCCAGAGCTTCTTGCTGAACAGGTCGCACCAGCCGAGGACCTCGAGCGAGAGCCCGCTCTTCCCGGGGTGCGTGCGCTCCTGGACGATCTTCTGGACCTCGACCTCGGTGACGATGCCGGCGTGCTCGGCGGCGACGCGGGGGTCGTCGGCGGGCAAGCGGCGCAGGCGGACGAGCGAGTCGAGGGCCTCCTTGGGCCGGTTGACGAGGGCGAGCCAGCGCGGGGAGTAAGGGTAGAAGTGGATGCCGACGCCGAGGAGGGTGGAGCAGACCATCTGGAGGCCGAGGGGCAGGCGGAAGGAGACCTCGCCGGCCATGTGGCGGGTGCCGTAGGTGATGAAGAAGGAGATGACGACGCCCGTGACGATGGAGATGGACTCGAGGACGAGGAGGGTGCCGCGGAGGTTGGGCGGGGCGATTTCCGAGATGTAGATTGGGGAGCCCTTTGAGTCGCCGTTAGTTTCACGGGTTTCTTTGAGAGTTGCCATATCTTGTGTGCTTCGGGACGGGGGACAGGGAACGGAAGGGGGCACAACTCACCATGGCCAAGGTACCGACACCGATTCCGCCAATGGTTCTGCCGGCGACCAGGACTCCGTAGGATCGGGCCGCGGTCTGCATGATGGCGCCGACGTTGAAGATGACCACGACGACAGTGAGAGCCTTCTTGCGGGAGATCCTATCGGCGAGGGTGGGCATGAAGAGACAACCCAAGAAGGCACCAAACTCGAGCATGCCGGTCATGAAGCCCTTGCCAAAGGGCGTGGCGGCGTCGGGGAAGACCTCGTGGAACTGGCTCATGACGTTGATGATCGAGATCACGCCCTGGTCTAAAAGGCGTGGTTAGAAAACAACAAAATCACCGACACCGTCAAGTTGCGCCCTTGGACGTACCGTAGCCGAAAGAGAAGCCTCCAAGCGACGCCAGCAGCGCGGCGCCGCCGACGAAGGGCGAGTCGAAGAGCCCGCGGACGCCGCCGCGGCCGTACGAGACGTCCTCGGCCGGGTTGAGGTTGATGTCGACCGCCTCGATGAAGTCCTCGACGTGCTCGCCGTGGGGGTTGTCGGTGCTCGAGACCTTTTTGAGGGTCTGAGAGTCGGGGCTGGTCGACATGATGGGCAACAGTTGGAGGTCTGAAGATGTGACTATGTTGGTGATCAGGATGAGACGGATACACTCCCGGGTCGAGGATGGGATGTGGTGCAGGAGCGTGGTTTCGAATGAGACCGGATTATTTAGGGCAGGTGAGAGGGAAGAGAGGGAGATGGACGTTATATATACTAGTCTCACGGGACGTTGGAGTTGAAGGGTCACTTCTTGACGTGAGAGGGAGTGAGAACAGGATTTCTTGGACTACGGACGGGGCCCATAACGCACGGAGACCAGGGGGGTGCGTGTCGAAGGACAGACGACGTTAGACAGATAGGCCGGAATAGTAGGCGTCACCTAACACATAACCTTGCTTGTCAACCTGCCGCGGAAAGCAGGGCTGAGGGGTTGACAGGCACACACATACACACCTCACACACAATCTCTCCACCGGCAGAGTGGAACGGCCGACGCCTGCGGGCTGCATCTCCCCCACGGGGAAGAAGGTCAGAATTTGTGGGGATTGCTTTTGGGCAGGTCATCGGCGATAGAAGAGAGACCAGAGAGCAGTGGCTTTCTCGGTCTGAAAGATGGTAAGCGGAGAGGGTTAGGTGAGAGGTTTTGGGACGAGGAACAGGGGGCTTTCCTGGGCACGGGCGAGGGTTGGAGGTCTTCCTCTTTGGGAACCCGTCGGCGATGAGGCTTTGACGATGACCAACCCAACCCCTGTCGATGCTAATGGCGTATTGGTGTCAGCGGGTGGACGGATTCTAGGAGAGTTTCTGAGACGTCGTCCCCGCAGGCGTACGAGCAGGGGTTCGGCGCCGCACGCGATGGCTTCGGTTGGGTTGAATTGCGTAACGTTTAACTGGACTCTGGAGACGCGGGGAGGAGTTGGGGGAATCAAGAGAAGCGGTCCGCAGGACGTCGCGACTCCGACTCTCTAGGACCGGGCTATGACTTCATCGCGCCCCATCGCGATAGTCACGTTCATGTGCTTCGAGGACGAACCCCATAGACATTGGGGAATCCATCTTGGCCGGGGGCCGCCGGGAGGGATCGGAATCAGGTCCCCGTGCCGGCATAAACATTCCGGGCCTATTTTCGCACTGAGAGGAGGGCTTGGGGTCCTCTGAAGCTGATCACCACAAGCCGCGGGATTCGATGCGGGATGCGATGACAGCCTCTACTATAAATGCATCCCAAGCACAGGAACATCCCTATGGTCGGGCCCGGCAGGTTGTCGACTCCAGACGAGATCAGCAAGAGCTGCTGTTTTGCTAGGAGCATTTTGCCTCTTGGAGGATTGGAGGATTCAGGCACGTCGGGGTGTGGCTGGGGGCCCAGGGACAATCCCTCCTCCGATCTAGTCTCTCCCAAATAGGAAATTACCCGATTTGGTCTTTACTTCGCGGCGGTTCGTGAAGTTACCAAACCGCATGCTCTTTACACACGCGATAACAACGCCCCTGGTACAGTTCATTGCATAATTGACGAACACCTCGCGTACGGAAGCAAGAAAAAGCTAGAAAACTCCATTGACTGTCACATGAGTTACGCCATTGGCTGGCTCTGACAAGGGCCTCTGGCGAGGGCGTTGTGATTAAACGGGGCTCATTATCTTCCAACGTCTTCGGTCATGGTATCACCGAGCAGGGGTTTCGCCTACGCCATTACCGACAGACCCAGTCGCGCAATCAATCTTATCGCAGCTAGTTAGGGAGCTTGCTTAGAACTCCTGAGAATATCGAAGAAGGGCCCGAGGCCGTAATGTTGGAAACTCTAGACTCGTGACCACGGAACCTGCCCGAGCATCGTGACAGGGTCAGATTATGACGAAGAAACACGTTGTTTTATCTCATCTACAACAGTGTACCGTGTCTAATGCAACCCCCGTAGCCATCCTAAATAAGAACCACCCACCCTCGCGCATCTAATAGATATGCAAGAAATCATCAATTGTCATGAGCACGCTGTTCCTCCACGCACGTCTATATACCCCCAAGCCCGCCTATACCATGCAAACACCCTACAGCCGCGCAGCCTCGATGCGCTTGCCCGACTGGTCAAACTCGATCTTCTGGCCGGTGATGAGACTCTCCTGCAGCGCGCAGCCGATCTTGACGGCGTTGACGGCGCCGGCGAGCTTCATGGGCGGCGCCGTGTCGTTCAGGCAGCAGGCGGTGAACTCGTTAGCCTCAGTGATGAAGGCCTCGCGGAAGCGCCCGTAGTAGTCGGGCGGGATCTCGCGACGGATGCCCGTCGGCTCGTACAGGTTGACCAGGTTGAGCTGCGGCTGCGTGTTGACGGCCACCTTGCCGCTGGTGCCGAAGATCTCGGTCGTGTCTTCCTGGCCTGCGGCCATCATGCGGGAGCAGAAGAGCTGGGCAATCTTGCCGCCCTGTTGTAACTCTCGTTAGTATTGAGTACGATTAGTTGGTGGTACATGCGAAGACTCACGTAAAACTCAACAATAGCCACGGCATTATCCCTGTCGTTGTGCTTCCTCAGACCCTCCTGCACAGCCGTGATGCCCACAGCGGCGACGCTCTTGACGACGCTGTCCTCGCCAAAGAACCACAATGCCAGGTCGATGTCGTGGATGGAGCAGTCGACGAAAATGCCACCGCTGAACTCGGCGTAGTCCACGAAGAAGCCTGAAGGGTCCAGCTTATCGCACGTCTGGGAGCGGAAGACGGACGGCGCACCGATGTCGCCGCGGGCCACGCGCTGGTACGCGTCACGGTAGGAGGCGTCGAAGCGGCGGGAGAAGCCGCAGATGACCTTCTGGCTCGGGTTCTTGAGGAGGGACTTTTCGTAGGCTGTGACGACAGACTGAGACTGTGTAGAAGTTAGCATACGTCTCTCGATGGTGGCTGTCTGCGATGTGGAGGGATCGCGTACAATGTCAACGCTTGTGCTGAGGGGCTTCTCGCACAGCACGTGGAGGCCCTTCTCGATGGCCTTGATGGCCTGCTCGGCGTGCACGGTGGTCGCGCTCGCGACGATGACGGCCTGCAGCGTAGACTCTTTGGCCAGCATCTCGTCGTAGTCGAGGTACGTCCGCAGGGGGCCGAACTCGGCGACCGCGGCGTCGAGCTCGGCCTGCACGGGCGAGCTGACGGCGATGAGGTTCGCCTTGGGCGTCAGGGTCGCGAAGTGTCTGGCGTGGCGGAGGCCTGTATTGTTGCTGTCAGCGCGGGCAAGCTCTCATGGTGTATGATTTCAAAGCTTTAGGGGGTGAAGCTTTGGATAGCTTCACCAAGCTCCATTCGGGCGGATGGAGAGAGACTCACCCATGCGGCCAAGGCCGGCGACCGCGACGTTGAGCTTGTCTCCGGACATTTTTGTATGTGAAGTTTTGAGATTGGTATGAAGTATTAACAGGACAACTCAATCGAAAGGTTCAAGTCTCTCAGAGACGTAGGAATGGTGATGACAGAGAGAAATAATTGCTGCGCGATGAAGAGCTCTCACCCCTCCAGCTGGGCGTCGGGGACGCCTCTCTTTTAACATCGGCGGCTCCTTCCGTTGCCGGTAGCTTTAGGCAGCTCAGCAGTTATCCGTACACAAGAACAAGAGAGATAGCGGTATGGAGACGCAGAAAGATGCCGAATGCCATCTCGTCTTCGGCGTCTGGCGAAACGCACAACTGCATTAGAGGCTCAACTTCGTTCGGGATCGACAGACTCATCGGCGCCACTTTCCAGATACGGTAATTTACTCTAAGACAGGTCACGCTCTCCCGACCCCGGATCTGGGGATCGCCGACGAGCCGTTCGTGCGGGGGAGGACAAGGCGGGGTAGTTTGGAACGGGACACATAAGACCGAGTTGTGTCTTGCTTGTCACTATTCGAATTGCTCTCTTTTTGGGTCTAATGCGTGTTTTGTTCACTCTTCCTACCCCGAAAAGTAACTATACTTGCCCTACCCCGGTCTTTGACAAGCTAGACGCGGAACACCTCGGCGAGTTTGCGTTGCCGAGAAAAGACAAGACAACCGACCACTAGCAACTCAACTCTCTTTCCCCACAACTCGCGTCTCTTGCAGGCTATTTAAGTCTCCTTTTACCCGTTCGAGCAAGCTTCGCCGATGAGGTTACTCCGTTTCTTTTCTTTTCTTCTCCCTCCGTCCCTCGTCCGCCTATCCTAGCTCCCGCCAACACCTCTACACCACACGCGGACCGGCGGTGTAGGCGAGACCTTCCCAACAAGGCCGAGAGAAGGAATATCACCCTGCACCAAGCAAGCACCATCCCCCTCGTCCTGCGTCAGCCGCATAGCGCTGTATTACCAAACATCCCCCCGTATCGAGGACCACCAACCATCGACAACCGACACCGGGCACCCGCAGCGTCGCCTACGGCCCACAGGAGATGCCAAGCGCCACGAAACCCTGCGCAAGATGCAAAGGTATTTGCTGTGTTTGTGCTGTGTTCAATGGCCCCCTCCCCTTCAGCTACACTAAGCCCCGGCCGGTTTGTCTCCTCCGTAACGAGAGCTCGGCCACAGGTTCCACTGGTTCTGACGTCAGAGGTTATGAACAGAGAGACATGAAAAGTGTGAGTTTCTTGTTGTTATCCCCTTGCTTACTGCATGTCCCCATGCTTTCAGTCAGCCTTTCGAAGGGGGGCGAGGCTGGTATCCCCGGCCAGAAACCGACCGATCCCCGAGAGGACTCTCGGGGTTGAGTCCGACGGCCTCGGATCTTTCACCTTGCTGACGCTTGTTTGACCCTCCCAGGCGATGAACAGCAGCCGCGCTGTAGCCGCTGCGAGAAGCGCGGCGTCGAGTGTGTTCGTCCCGAGAAGAGACCCTCGTTCCGCCAGGGGTCAACGGCGAACTACGAGGGCGCCTTCACGAGCGACCAGCGCTGGGTGAACAGCCGGCCGAGGGCGTGTAAGTCTGCAGTCGTCTCCTCCTGATGATACCTGTCGCTGATCTTATCTAGTCCGATTCGACAGCCGAGCCAGCAACACGACCAGCTCCCAGGCCCAAGAAGCTACCATCGAGTCTCCGGCAAGCAACGCATCGTCACTGCCTGAGACCCGTATAGCCGCGAGCAGCGTCCTCCACGAACCGGCCCGCAACCTACCCGACGTCCCCGAGAGTGCACTGGGTCCGGTCCAAGAGCGCAGACTCGAAGATATCCAGCCGCTCCCCACGCCCACCAAGCGACGGCGGACAGAGCCCGCACCGCATGATGGCCAGTTCTTTCCAGCATCGCCCTCGGGCTCCGGGACCTCAGGCGCGTCGCCCTGGTCCACGACGGCCTTACCCATTGACCGTGCTCGCCTCAGGAATGATGACCTCCCCGTTCACAGCCCGCAGGCGACTGGACAAGCCGGCAGCGGCATCGACCAGTTCTCACCCTCGGCCGACGCCGGCTACCACCCGGCGCATGATCAAGACCACGTCTCAAATTTGAACCTTCAGCCCGCCCACCCGGTCGACGGAATCCAGGAAGCATGTTTCCTGCGCTACTTCACCGAAGAGCTCTCTCCATGGGTTACGTGCCCCTTCACCCCTCCTTCTTTACAATCTTCAACGTTGTTAACCGTCCGGGTGTAGTTCGACCTTTGCGACGACGAGAGGCACTTTCAGCTCGTAGTAGCGCGGCGCGCGAGGCAGTGCCAGCCCCTCCGAGACGCCATATTCGCCGTCGCCGCACGGCACCTCTGCCGCCACCCGCGCTTCCGCTCCCCCGGCGGCGTCGTTGTGTACCTGAACCAGCCGCTCCCGGACCTCACCCCGCAGAGCGCCTTCGAGTACATGCTCCGCTGCATCCCCGCGCTGCGCGAGGTGTCGAGCACGCAGGACGAGGAGTACCGCGAGAACCTGGCCGCGGCGGCGCTGATCCTGCGCCAGTTTGAGGAGATGGATCCGGAGGAGGCCAATAGTGCAGGCGGGTCGGACTCCGGGAGCGGTACCGGCTATAGCGGGGCCGGTGGCGGTGGGGGCGGGATCGGGAACGTTAATTTCCTCGACATCACAAAGGCTATCCTCCGCGCCGCGCCGTCACGGTGGTCCGGCCTGCTGAGCGCCGTGTACTGGGTCGCTGTTCGGCAGGAGATATACTTCGCTCTGACGTTGGGACGCTCGCCGCAGATTGCTGCGCAGCCGCCGGGGCCTGGGGAGGCGTGCTTCGCGAATAGGCTGATCTGGTTCACGTCCGAGGTGGCCGAGTGGAAGATGGGGGACCGGTCGGAGCACGAGTGGGGTGAGTTCTTCCTTTTGTGCTCAAAATGGAGGAATGTTGAGAAAGAGAGAGACGTAAGCTGACCGACAACGAACACCCGCAGACAGGCTGAAGCGCGACGAGGAGATGCTCGCCCTCGAGAGCGCTCGGCATTTCGTCCCCGTCGTGCAGCGGCCGGCCGATCGGTCCCGTGGTGAGATCTTCCCATTGGTCTGGTACGCGTCCGACGTCGAGGTCACCGCCTTGCAACACTTCATCCTGGCGAGGATGATACTCGTCGCCGAGGATCCCGGTTTACAGTACGCCAAAACCTTCCCCCCTAAAAGCCAGAGACGGAGGAGAACATTGACCAAAAGACTCTAACTTTGGATTTGAATGACAGTGCCCAAGGCACGTCTAACAGACGGGCTCAGCGAGACGCGGAGCACCAGGTGCGCGCCATGATCCTCGAGCTGTGCGGGCTCGCGCTGCATCATCTACGCGCGCCGCCCAACCTGACTACTGCCGGTCTCGGGATCATGCTGTACGGGGACTACTTCAACGATCCCTGGGAGACGGCGGCACTGGCGGGCGTGCTTGAGGAGTGGAAGAACCAGCATGCGTGGCCCGTTACGAAGGGGTATCGAGCCCTAGGCATGGCGTGCGAAGGTTGAGTTGAAGGAGATAAGCAGAGCTCGCATGTCGTCATGTTGACCGTTGAGATACCCTCCGGTAGGTGAAGTGACTTTCAAAAATGGACATAGTTACTAAAACAAATACATCATACATATAAGTAGAGCTAACAATGTGCCCCCGAGACTCCAGTTCCTACAACAAGCTTCGCCAATCTCCCCTACCTGGATACAGTTCTTCCACTAGATCACAAACTCCGCTCCTCCTGGCAGGAATTTCTGTTAAGTTCCCTACGAGGCTTCTTCTGTGGACTCCTTAGCCTCGTCTTCGAATAGTCCGCCTCCTAGCACTTGCTAACCTCGATGTTTCTCCGCAGACAGGAAGTTTCATTCTCAACATTTGTTCTTCCAGCCGTTGAATACAGCCATGCCCCTCTCGGCCAGACTTGGTTTTGTGTTTCGTGCAAGCATCTTTATGAGCCTCTCTGAGATTTCCGGAAAGACAGAAAAGGTCTTCCTGATGAGTGCCTTCTGTTCACTGGCCTCGTTTCGGTATCGGTCGATCCCGTGCTCAATAAGAGCTTCTAGTATCATGGCCCAGCCCTGCATAGATTCGCAATCTTTGTACTTTTTGTTTGGTTGTGGAGTTGGCATTCCGGGCCTGTGTACTCGGTGATAGCGGTAGGTTTCCTTGTGGGTTATGTAGCGGTGGTGGCTTTCGTGGGTTATGGAGTAGCATACATTGAGCGCAAATAAGAATAGAGTTTGACCGTTCCAATTTTGATCATTCGGATCAGCTCCGGCTCTGAGGAGCTCTCGAGTCAATGCAAGGTCAGGAACACAGTCACTCGCCATGAATAATATATGAGTGGTGGAAATCACCCACTCCAGCAACGCATTTTTGTCAAATAGTTGGTCACAGAACGTGAAGTCTCCTCGTTGAAACCTCAACAGAAAGTACGGGCCCACCACAGAGCTCAGGTAGTGGTATTCCTGGAGGTATTCCTTAGGTTCTGGCAGAACACCGCAACGGATTGGAGCAGCCCGATCAGCCGGCAGTTGGTGGTATGTGATCGTCCTCTCTAGTTCGTCAAGAAGGATTGCCATGAGACCGGCCTGTGAACCAAGTTCCGAGGCATGGCATAAGCCGCGTTCTGTCAGAAAACTGAGAGTATTGGAGCCTGGCATACAATCTGGGGTTAAGTCCAAGTCCCAGTCCTCGTGATAGATCTTGGCTATCAGGACACAGGAAGAAAGAAGTGCCAGATGCGGTTCAAAGTCTATCGAACTTCTGGTAATCCTCTCACTGATTTCTTTCTTTTTCAAGAAGTCCTTTACTGTTCTGTGAAAGTATGTGACGCTTGTCAGGGGAGCACACTCGTGAGGGCATACTTCAAGAAACCCCTTACAGCAACAATTCAGCTGTTTGTCGACACGTTCAACAAGGTCAAGCCTGTCTTGCAAGCCCCGGGAGTAGATGGGGGCTTTCAAAGTATCATCGACAATCTTGGATGAAGAAGACTCGCCTGGGAAGGACAGACACCAGGCTAGACAAGTACTTTCTGATGCCAGAGAAGTATCAACCATGCGAAATAGCCGACTTGAACGCTCCACGTAGCGTTCTTCGATGCTGTCAAACATCTCCTGGTAGAGATCCTCGAGGTCACTTGGCAGTTCGTCAAGTCGCTGCTGTAGATCAGCTTCTCGGTCCATGTTTGAGAGACCATCCAGCATAGACTTGACAACCAGCCTGACCCAGAGAAAGACCCCCTGAGACCTTTTCGCGATATTTTGAATCAACCTTGAAGAGAATGGATGATCTCTCCGCTGAAGGGCTTTGTAGCCAGAGTTCTGATTGAATTTATCGGTGATGTACGCAACAATATCGTCAAAAGTGAGGTCTTCGAGCTTTAAGCGGGGCCCTTGCTGAAAGGCCTCCTCAAAGACCACCCAAGGACGGCTTGAGAGGCATATCTTCACGTTATCGAATGAGACGATCGAATTGCAGAGTTCGATAAGCACGTCATGCTCGCCGCCGAATTCGTCGAGGCCATCCACGAAAAGACATAGCTTGAAGCGACCGGCCGCATTTTGAGCAAGAATCTTGATGGCTTGCTCAAGCTCGCCAAGACTCCATTGGCTCGTGTCGGAGCTGAGGAGTTGAATCCGTTCCCATCGCTCGGCGAACAATTTGGAGATCAGATCCGGAAGCTGAGAGAGTGCCCCGTGGAGGATTGTGCGTAGGAATCCCTCCTGGGACATTTGGTTCTGCGAGCCGGAGTTCCAAAAGAAGAACTTCGCGATGATGAGCGGAAGCTCCCCGGCCCACATTTTGAGAAAGGCCTTACAGCGGCTGTCGTGGACGATGTACTTCATCAGTGTCGACTTTCCGGAACCCGGCTTTCCGGTGATCCAGTACAACCTGCGATCATCCCCTTCGAGCCATGACGGAAAGTGAGACCACATGGACTTGCCAGCTCGAGTCTTAGGGTCGCCCCAGATCCATTGAAATGTCTTCTTGTGTGCCGTGCTTATTTGATGCTCACGTGCGTATTCGTTCGCAAACGAGAGTTGCGCAAGCAGTCGCCTTCGACTCATTTCCTCCGATTCTGGTGCTGCCGGTGTGAGAACCTGGCCGTGTTCAAGGCTGCGAGGTTCCGTGTTTCTTGCCTCAACGACTCGAATAATGTCGTCTCGCGCATTCTTGACCACGCCGGTGAGCGTCTCTGCCTGATTTCTATGAGAAGAGAGTTAGCCTTAAGCTCGGAAGGAAGGGAAATGTAGAAAAGACTCCGCTTTCTTGTATTTTACATACCTGATCGCGGCATGCGTTGACGCAAAGTGGATTTCCTCGCGGTATCGGTCGAGACGATCGCGGAGATTCTGAATCTCATCCTTGGCCCAGACAGTCCGCAGTGCCTCGAGGAAGCTGGCCCACTTAGTCTTCTTGCCTTTGGCTCTCAACTTGGCCAGGGCGTCGAGGAGCTGCTGGGATATCTTCATACACTCGGTGGCGAGGCTTTTGACGTTGTTATCAACTTCATCGTTTGGCTCTTTGGCACCGGCCTGGACCCGGGCACTCAATGCATGAATGTTCTTCGTCACTATCTCGAGGTCGTTATTTTTGACGGTCAATCCATCGATCGAGTTGCGGATTTCGTTGCACTCCTTTAACAGTTTTGTAGTGAACTCGATGAACTGCAGAATGCCGGCAGCCAGGCCAAAGGCGCTTGCAGGTTCCATGTTGTCTGAGGAGTCGTTGGGAATGTGGATTGGAATGCTGGAGGAGTGAAGAAACGCTAGACTGGCGGCAATAACAATGGCATTATAACGGAAAAACAACATCGGCCCCTCAAAGAAATTGAAAGTTGAAACATTGGGCCGCGTGTGTCGACAGTTGCTCGGCCTTTAATGTTGGTGCCAGACCATTTGAAACTCCGAACGCCCAAACAAGAAGTTCTTTTGGAACTTGACACTCGTCGTCTAACTGTTGAAGTAAAGAAACTTATTGTTGTTTATTGACTGGAACTTGGAGACCGGCTCTCGGAGATGTCTTTGAAGTGAGCTTCTGTGACTCGTAACATTGAATGACTTTGTGTCAACTTCTTTATCACCAGTCTCATTTCCGTGACAATCGTTTCGTCTTTGAGTCAACGTGTGTGTATGCTGATATGATTACTCTTATCTCTCTCGAGTTAATGCAGCAGTTCGAATCCGTGGTAATTGCAAGTGGTGAAGATTAGCCCAGTACTGGATGAACAAGCCGAGTAGCAAGTTGAAGTTAGGTGCCTCCTGAATCTTTTGCACCGAATCTTGTGTAAAAGAATCTGATGGGGCTTAGAACCTTGAACCGAAACTAGAGTATAGTGCGTAACGATGAACCACGGATGTACTCTAACTGGTGTTCATTCAACTCAAGTGCTACTTAAGAATACTAGCAGATTTGTCTGGAATCATCGCTTCCACGAATGTTGTGTTCGCAGACTTGGGCGATACATCTCACATAGATTCAAAATGGAATGAAAGCTTGGAGTTTGCCGATACATCCGCCAAGTTACTTGGTCCTGCAGGCCTCCCATCACGTGTTGAGTCTGTTGATGTGACTCTACACGGTGAGCAATAGCTTTCCGTAACAGCACCCCATCTGAAATAACCAACAGCCTGCCGCCTAAAACATCTGACCAGTTATAGCAGTCAGACACGCTTGGAAGCGTCGTAAGTCTTTTCAATGTGGAGCGTTGTTCTAGCCTCATTAGACTGTCCCTTATACGCTGGGCTGCGGCACAGCGGCAGGCGGCCCGAAGAAGCAAGGTCACGATGCCAAGCGACATAGCCCCTTTTGCCCGACTTGTGTCTATTTCCCCAAGCGTGGCACTGTTTGCCTACAACGCGAGCGCGTGGGCTGGGGTGATTGTTGGATTCCCGCCCCGCGGCCAAGCAACACCGCTGGGCTCCGCCTCAATTGTCCACGTCGCGTGGATGGTGTAGCGCCATGTATGCTTAATCTTGTAGTTAAAAGCGACCTCATCTCTGCTGCTTTCGGTCGTCTCTTTTCCTGGCAGGTCAGTCGCAGATCAACTCGAAACCTCCCAGCCCCTGGTATTAGCAAGTTATCCGCATCCCAGTCTCGTCCGTAGACTCTCTCGCAACCCACCCAGCTTTGCCCAACATGCCCACCGCTACCGCCATAACGACTTCGGATGTGGTCTTCACCAACTTAGGACCGCTGACAACCGTCTTCACGGCTCCGGCGGCCTGTTCTACTCGAGAACCAGACCTCTACCTCGGATGGATGGAAGGCGATCGCGTCGGCGGGATCAGTGGGAGGAAATACTGTGAAGACCTCGAGGTTCCGCCGCTCGGCGACTGTTGGCCTTCTGGAAGCGTCGTCGACGCGGCCCACAGCTCCATCGTAGACAACGGCGGCTACGTGAACGGGCGCATTCACTACTTCTCCCCAGCCAGCCAGTGCCCTTCCGACTATGTCACCGTCGGCATCGCGGCGAAGGATGACGAGGGCAGCCTCAGCACCTCGGGCGCCTTCGCTCCGCCCGTCGTCACAGGCTACCTCCTTTACGGATATGGCAATCTGGTGGTGAATAACACGCAGCACAGGAACGCGACAAGGGCGAGACGGCGGTAATTCGCCGCTCAGGCGGAGCTTTCATCCGCAAGGGCAGAGCCATCGTTAATCGTGGGAATGGCGGCGGGGACTACACTTCTAGGTTCTTCGGCGATTAAAGCCAGTTGGTACCCGCAGTCATGCACATGAGAAGACGATCTTGCATCCGGTTTGGCAGTGCGTCGCACGTCACGTGGGCGAACGTGACGTACACGTACAACAACACCGTCGTCACCGACAACGTGCCCCAGATAACCGCCACCAGCATGTCCGCCTACACGACGGAGACGAAGACGCTGACCGGCGAGGAGGCGGAGACCGTCACTCCGTACGGCTATGCGGACGCAATCTACCTGGTGCACAGGCCAGCCGATGCGACCGGCACCGGGGGCGCGGCGGCGCCGACGAATTCGACGGGCAGCGGGTCGAGGATATGGCACCGGCAAAGCCCTGCCCAGCTACTCTGGACTCTGCTGCGCTGGTCAGTGCCTTCGCCGTGCCCTGGTGATGGGTTGCCGCCGAGGTGCTGGATAACAGGTGGTGCGGCATGGGATCGCCTGGCCGGTCAGACAGTAGCACACGCAGGGCACAAGTATGCTTGTTTGATGAAGCTTTTTGGGGTCGAGTAGTCGCTTTCCATACATCCATCTCATAACACATTTATTCGTCTCACACTACGATTAAGATAATATGTACATGCTATCTGAGATCGCGTTCTTTTACAGACCAAGCAGGGCCTCCAGGTCGACGACGCTGATGCTGACCTGGTTGGTGCTGCTCGGGGGCAGCCTGCCGGCGCCGATGATGGCCAGCGACTTGCCGTCGGCGAGGAGCTCGAGGGACCGCGAGTAGGCGCTGGCCAGCGCCGGCGTACTCGACCCAGGAGGCGCCTTCAGCTCGGTTGACGAAGATGCTGAACAAGGCGTCGGCGCTGAGGATGATGGTGCCGTCCTCGCCGCCGAGGGGCGACCAGACGACGTAGGGCGAGCTAACGGGGCGGGTGCCGCGGTCAGAGACCAGGGAGATGCCGGGCGCGGCGAGGATGTTGTGGGGGTCGGCGGTCAAGCGGTAGTGGACGCGGCAGCCGTCGGTGCCGCAGACCCTGCATGGGGATGGAACACCGCCGCGCCGGGTATGCGGCATGCCGGGGCGGGCCTCATAGCTGTTGGGGTCGTTGACGTCGTCGACAACGTCGCCCCAGGTCTTGAGGTCGGTGGTCACCTGGTGGGAAAGCTTCTGGCCGTACTTGGGGTCGCGCTGGTCGGCGTAGTAGAGGATGAGCTGGCCGTCGTGGAGACTGTGGAAGGAAGAACTGTTAGAAGAGGGCCTCTTGTTGATAACGCGAGAGAGGGTTGGTCTTACAGGAAGTGAGGCTCCCAGACGGGAGTGAGGCCGTTGTTAGGACGGGCCTCGCCACCGCTGGCAACGCTGCTGAGGAACTCCCAGCTGACGCCACCGTCGGTGCTGGCGTAGACGTCGATCTTGGTGAGGCTCAGATCAGTCGGGATGCTGTTACCGGCGAGCAGGACGGTGCCAGCCTTGAACCCGGCAAAGTCGGCGGGGAGCTCGTAGAGGGAGGGCTGGTAGCGCAGACCCCAGCCGTTGACAGTGTCCTGAACCCGGCCGATCTCGGCCCACGTGTTGCCGCCGTCGGACGAGCGCCAGATGGGGAAGTAGACGATGGGGGGCTCGGGGGAGTAGTTCTCCCAGGTGGCGATGAGGTCGCCCGACTCCAGCTGGATGGCGCGGGCGTACAGCACGCGGGGGTCGACCCAGCCGGCGTTGGACGGCGGGGAGAAGATGACCTTGTTCGAGACGGTGCCGGTGGCCTGGCGGGCCTCGACGGGGGTCGGGACGGGGCTAGCGGCGACCTGGACGGACAGGAGGCCGGCGAGGCCGGCGACGGCGGTGCTGAAGAACCTCATTTTTGGAGACTGCGCGAATGACGCGAGGAGTTGGCCGGTTGGATGCGAGGACTGGAGGCAGCAGACACGAGAGAGTCGGGTACCTTGACAGAGCCGTGGGAACAGAAGAGTCGCTTTGCGTGCGTGGCCAGAGGTGAGGTTATATATCACGCCATTGATGCTTAGAGAGAGGGGCAATGTGCAAT
The DNA here is from genome assembly GCA_030770045.1 of Colletotrichum brevisporum. Lineage (NCBI taxonomy): Eukaryota > Fungi > Ascomycota > Sordariomycetes > Glomerellales > Glomerellaceae > Colletotrichum > Colletotrichum brevisporum. The sequence goes on from JAUGSI010000002.1 coordinate 3,174,340, forward strand.
TTGGAGCTGTCGCCGAGGTAGCGTGAGACCAAGGCCATCACGGGCAGCTCCATGATGCTCGGAACCAAGCAATCCTTGGTTATCGTGACTCGTAAATGGATGACTGGAACCCACCCCCAAGACTGTTGAGCCGGTAGACAGGCCATATTGGGGTTAGCCGGACGGCATGAGCAGGTACGACGTCGTGATAATTGGCGCGTCTGGGGTAGGCACATGCATTTGTGTGTGATTTCTTTTTGTTTCTCCTCATTTTCTCACTTTTGTTTTCGCGGCCAGGGAAGCTCCATGGTACGCTACCCTTGCGAGCTCCAGGCCAATGTGACCTCATCTTGCGTGGGAAAATAGAGATGCCGTGTAGGATCGGGCGAAAGCTCGACCGAGAGCAATGCAACGCTCCCCGCGTTTGTGGATCCCAATGCCGTCGAGATCCGGGGTGTCTCGTGTGGGGATGTTCCCTGGTCGAGTGGTTGTCGTCAGTTGCCGAAGCTCTTGGAGACGCGCGCCAATGAGACTCTGCAGTTCGTCGGATGCACCCGGAGATCGGCGCCAAAACGAAAGAATATTGTTCACGTGCGATTTTGACAGTTCCTAGGTTTGCCGGGTTGTGCGGTGTAGCAGTCCGATTCCAAGTTTAATTCCTCGGTTGACTGGGTAAACTGGGGAAATTGGCTTACGGGGCTTAGCTGCTGTCAATGACACCACCTTGTGTGCTTTGTTTGGAAACCAAGGAAGAGGCAGCAGGCTCGGCCCGAAGTCTGGAGGTGGCACAGGTCGAGGTCTGCGTTACACAGCGATCGAAATGGAACTTAACTTCCTCCTGCAGCGTGCCATGCATGTTGCAGCTCTAGGAGCGGCCGATCAGCAACCGCCAAAGTGTTTTGTTCCTGGCCTGGTGGCATTCACTCCGATGATCTACACAAATTGTTTGATTCTCGCAAACTGCCATTGGGGCGGTCCAGACTCATACCTGTTGCGGGGTTATACCCGATCAAATCATTCTGTTTAACGATTAGAGCCAATGTTCGAAATTTGCCGCAAGGACCAGAGCGGACTAGTGATTGCGACTACGGGAAAGTCCATACCGAAATTCTGGAAGAAAGTATCATCAATTGCTATTTCTAACCCTAAGTCCGAGCTCTTGATAAATCACGTCTGAATGAACCCAGCTTCCCGTCGCAGATCTCGGAACTCTCAGCATTTCGCGTTCCTTGCGGGTTATTTTGATGTAGCCCTGAACGTGCTTTAAGCTTCCGGCTCATTGATCGCTGCTGACAGGAGCTGGCCTCGCAGAAGAGGTTTTTGCCCGCCGACGTGAGATAACGGCAGATCTGGGCGGTTTCTTCACGGGCGTCGCCCTGGCCGGGGCACTCTGCCATGGCGGCCTGCGCGAAGACCAAGGAGGTTAAGAGGGCGAATGAAAGCGGGAGCATGCCGAGACGTACTTTTTGGCGTCAAAGTTGTCTTCACGTTCTTTTTCTGTTTTGAATTAAAGCCGCTGCGCTTTTTGGTGATGACCAATGGGACAACTGATGCGCTGTTTAGTAGAGGCCGACGCTGGCAATGCTGGGGACGAAAAGGACTTATATAGTTTGTCGCATATATGGGACGGCAGGATATATTCGATGAACTCCGTCTCTGCATTGAATACTTCAGGCAACGGGGCTCACGTAGGTTACGGAGCCTGGTTGATGTCTCGCATCACCGGGCTCGTTGAGAGTCCGAAAGTGTTGCCGCTCTTGCTGCAACCGCGTAAACAAGAACCAGTCATGACCGAACTTCAATTAAGTCACACGCGCCAGCTGATGCACGCTAACCTGGCAAGGCTTACCCCTTGAGCTGGATTAGCCTTCAGGACGAGTCTGGGTTCCAGCAGAGATGAAGTGGCCAGTTGCGTCCGACGAACAGAGATCAGGCCGGGTGCCGGTTTCCCGCGCATTGGGAGCGAAGGCTACACCTTTCGGGCCGGCGGGCTTGTCACCTTGCCGAGGCCCGACGGAGCTGCTTCAGTATCGGAAATTGAGACATTGGACTCAATGTACATTCGATCACACGTTGACTTGGAGAGGTCCTGACTCCGTACCTAATAGCCATGAGATGACCTGCTTTCCGCTCGACTACGAGATTCTTGGAATGGTTTGCGGAAGGGCATTTCCGGATTCTGGAAGGTCAGCTTGCTGTACGGGTAGCGATTAAGCTGGAGGAAGAGCGAACAAGACGGCGCTCCTGAACGTCTGATCGATACTAGAGCCGAGACAACTCCAGCGTGCTGATGAGCCATCATCATCAGCGTTCTGGGGAGCGCTCACGAGTAGATTCACATATCCTTCAGACCAACCGCAGATACCATCGCATATGGCAATGTCAATCTGGAATATCACCGTTGTGATGTTGAAGCAGCCACGAATTATAATGACGAGGAACCGGCATCCGACGCACTCTTTCCCGGCACTTTCTTCACGCCATCTGAGCAGTCGATAAGGGGTAAGTAAAGCCTTCCTCCGTGCACCTTAGTTATGGTAGAAGTACATGATGAAGAACAACCTTTATGAGCAATCGGCTCCCAGAGCGGTATCCGTGTCAGGGTTACAGATATAGTTGCAAGAGTTTCGAGGGACTTACAATTGCCAATTCTAAGTGACGGTCGACAAAACAAGTGTCGCGATAAGCCTTCTAAGGCTCCAGCCTCGCGCGCCGCGCCTCAAGCACTAGGGTAACTAAGTATAAATATAACGCTTTAATAAGCACAGCACCTCACAATATAAATCTCTTCTTAATACAACCTTAATTTAATATATACTTATATACCCTAACCTTACTATAATTATAAGCCCAGCTTATTTCTAACTAGTATTTATTACCCCTAACTACTTAAGTAAAGTATATAAGTATTAGGCTCTTTTCTTTTTATTTCTCTTAAGTTCTCTAAAAGCTTTATACTATTTTATAATAAATATCTTAACTACTCTTTATAATACTCTAATAAACTTAATAATTATTTTTAAAACCTTATATAACTAGCTATAATTCTATAAAGAACTATAATACTAAGTAAAACTCTAAAGTATCTAGAAATATATTAATTTAAATACTCTTAATGTACTAAGTATAAACTATATTTACTTAGTTAATTCTATTTGCTATAAATTCTTTATATAAATTAACAAAACTATAAAAAAATAATACAAAGTAGACCTTAAAACCTAAATTAAAGAGTAGACTAATCCTAACACAGAAAATATCTATAAAGAGGCTATAGTACTACTATATTGCCCTTATAAATAAACACTAAAAAATATCTTTATAAACTATATAAATAGTATTAAGTACTTTTTATAATATTAAGTACACTACACAGCTATTACAACTACTTTAAAAAGTATTTAATACTAAATATATCTATTTATAGACCCGTTATATACTAATCTAGCTTATTAAAAACTTACTACTCTAGGATTATATTTAACTTAAGCCTTTATTTATAAACTTAAAGTATAACTCACTCTAAATAACCTTGTTATACTTATATTACTTTAAAAAGAATATAATACTATCCTTAAAAACGCTATATACACAAACCTTAATCCTATAAAGTAGTATAACTACTAGTATAACTACTTTCTTTAAGCTATATATAGAGGCGTCCTAAAGTTCAAGAATCAGTAGCATAGAATTTTCTTGTGTAGTTAGTACTATTTATAAACTCTATATAGGGACGCTAGTAGCTTAATAAAATCTAAAAGGAGCTCTAATTTAGTAAAGACTCCTTTATTAGTATAAAAAGCTCTTTTTAATAAAAGTTAAGAATAAATTAATATATTAAATAGGGGGCCGTAGTAGAGCTACTTACTCTACCCTTATAGACTAGACTAACTTACTATTTAATATCTAAAAATATCCCTATAAAACGCCTTACTAATAGCCTACCCATACTTATAAATATTTTAATAAAGCTCTAATAAAGTACTTTAAGCACGTCTCGTCCCTCTTAAATACTAAAATTAATAAAATTAAAATAACTTTTGCGAATTTAAAGTAAAAAGACCTTAAAAAAACTTATTAAGTATAGCTAGCTTAATAAAATAACTTACTTATAGTTTAAAAAGTAATATTAAAAATAGAGTAGTAATAATAAAGAACCCTTAGCTACTATAAATAATAAACTAGAATTCTTAAAAAATATTATTAGTATTTATCCTTTACTTTTAATAATTTTTTAAAAGTAATATAGTTAGATATTTATCTTTTTAACTATTATATTAATTTATCTATTTCCTTTTTACACTATATATTAGATTATAGTTTAGAGCCAGTATACTACAATATATAAGTAGATTTTAGCGTTTAAAGTAGCTATTAGCCGTTTAGAGTAACGCCTACTATTTAAAGGTCAAATTGATATTTAAAGGAAGTATTTGCACTATTAAAGTAAAAAATACATTAATAGTTTTTAAAATATAATCCTTATATATATATAAATATATAAAATCTAATAATTAAAAGTCTTATTTCACCACTCCTCACGTATATATAATTAACTGTTTTTAAACTACTCTATTAAAACATAAAATTATTATAAACATTCTTTTAACCCTTAAAAGACTATCCTTAATAGCCCAGCCCAGTTTTATTGAAGTAAATTTTATAGCTCTATAACTTTAAGTACTTATAAAACACCTTAATATAGCAAAAAGCTTTTAACCCAACCTCTATAAATCTAAAGCCTCTTATTAGTAATAATTCACCCCAGGCCAAAATTCCTTAGTAATCACTCAAAGTCTATTACTTACTATAGCCTCCTAAGTTAAGGGCCCTTTTACTTCTAAACTATAATTTAGAATAAATAAGTTCACTATAAACCTCTCCTTTTAAGTACCTTTAAAAAAACCTTCTACTCCCATTTAAAGTATAGACTACTACCATACTAAGATAATAGTTAACTTCTTTAAAAAGGCCCTTAAGTACTATATTAACTTCTTATCTTACATTATACTATAAAAAGTACATAATAAAATAAAAAAGGCTAAAAATACTATTATTCTAGATATAAAGTATTATTATTAAAAATGAGAATTTAGTACTACTTAAGTATTCTTAGGCTAGTAGTTTAGATTTTCAAACTTTATAAATACTTTAAACTTATAAAAAGTATATATACTATTGTTAATTAATAATTTATTTATATTAATTATCATTATACTTAATAAGAAAGTTTATATAAAAGCACGTTATAGCTAAATAGTTTAATATAGTTAATTATATATAAAAGTTATACTTATTGAAATAAAAGTAGTTTATAAAGGAGATTTATAGATTTATAAGCTACTACATTCCTTAACTATTTACTACTTTAATTTTAAACTAAAGTTTACATATTATATAATAATAGGGAATAAAGGAATAATCATAGTTCTAATAAAAGCTATTACTAAAATAACTATTTATAATTAAATAAATAATAGAGTCTATAAAACACAAAAGAAGCATATAAGGCGCTTTTATTATTAATAAAGTAGCTCCCTATAGCCCTCTTGCTAACTTAGTAGCTATAAATATAATAATATTTATCTTAAAATAGGAACATAGCAAAGTTTTATTAGTGTTTTTTACTTTTTTTACTTTATTAGCCCCTTTCTACCTAGTATACTCTATATACCACTACCTTAAAAATTACTTTTATACCTTTTTAAAGTACGCGTATAATAGGTAAGTTTTACTGTAATCATTAATATAAGAGCTAAAAGAACTTTATAAATAATAAATAATTAATTTAGTACGTTAAAGAGATTTAAAGTTAGTAACTATATAGTTACTATATAGAGAGTATTAAGTACTTATTTATAGTGTTTTAGGCTACTTAATATAAGGACCTATTACTATATCCCTTTAAGGACTTCTACCTTCTTAACTTTAGTATATTTATTTATATTTTTAAAAATAAATAACGGTTTAGTAACTTTTAAATAACTAGTATAAGTAATTATTTATAAACTAATTCTAAGCCCCTTACGATTAAAGGATATAGAGATATAAATATATACATTACATTAAGTAATAATAAATAATTTAACTTATACTTATATAATATTACATTATATACATTTATAATAATTAACCTTATTTCTTATAACTAACTCTATAAGTACAAGTACTAGTAAATAATATTTCTATAATAATTTTATACTTTACAAATTAATTACTCCCCTTTTAGCCTTATTAAAACTATATAGTTAAAGAGTATTAAAGTATATAAGCTTTTTGTAATAAAGTATTTATATATATAAAAGACTCTATATAGGCTATTTAGTATATATATACTATACTATTAAAATGTAAGTATTTTTATTAAAATAATATTTTTAAAAGGCTCTAAAAAAACATAGTACTAGTAATTAGCTACCCCAGCCCTTAAAATCACTTGCATTGTTCTCCTTTATTAGCCTATAGTATTCAAATCTCTATTGGTTCCTAAAATATACTTAGTAATACCCTTTTAAGCTATAATACCTATATTAGTAAGTAGCAATTATTAACTATAACCATGAAAAGTAACGTATATACCCACCCTAGTAAGTATATTATATTTAACTTCTATTTATATACTAAAAACTATAGTAGGTTTATATTTATATTGGTATTTACTAACTGTGTCTTACAGTACTTATAGGACTACTACCTATACAACTACAATATAAAAATACTTATTAAAGTCTTTAAGAAGTTTATTTTACTCCTAAAAGGTTTATTAATATATTATTAGAAATACTTACTTTTTTTAAGTATAATATAAAATTAAAAAAAAGTATTTACTACTTTTATAAATAACTCCTAGTTATGCAGTAAACGTGTTAAACTATCCGCTCTATATATATAAAATTAAAATAGTAGTACTAAGTATATTAGTGCTATAATTAAAATAAAGGCTTACTAATATATAAAAAGTAGTGTTACCTGTAAGTATAGCTTAATATCTATAAGTAGTATAACCTATTTTTATAACTATATACCTTAAGTAGTCCTTAATAAAGACCCTTATATAAAGTACTTTACTAATAGTTCTAGTAGTAATAAAACTATAAAACCAAGCCTTGTGTACTTAAGATTATAGTATAATATATATAGAAAATTCTTATAGTTACTAATAAGAAGAAAAAAGTATCTAATTCATTTTTATAGTGTTATACCTTTATAGGCTTCCCTGTTAGCTATATATTTATAAATTATATTAAATATAAACCTATAATTAAAAAAAATTATTACTATATATAATATTATATTTATTAAAAAAGAAAACACTATAACAGTAACCCGAATTTATTTCTACTAATAATTATAATAATTTAACTTTTAAGTTATTATTATGAAGGAAGAACTCCTACTATGTTTAAAACTAACTCTAATATAATCAAATTATCCTTACTTACAAAGAATAATAAAGTATTTCCTTTTATAAACTCCCTTAATAATATTTTTAATAAACTTAACTTAAGTAATACTACTTTTAATAATAATAAACTCCGTAACTATAAATACTCCTCTACTTACTTTAAACTCCTACTTACCCCTCCTAACTCACCTATTTTATTCTTTTAAATACTAATTAAAAAAGACTAATACTTAAAGAGGTAAATTATAACTAAGTTAATAAACAAAAACCTTCTTTCTATAAACCCTTATTAATCTATATTTATAGCTAAACCTATAAACTAAGTCACCCTAGTAGCTTATATACTCTAGTATAAATAAACGTTTTATAAAGCTGCCTTTTTAGTTAGTACTCTATTATTATTTTAAAATACTCTATAGTAAAGCTACTTTTAAACTAGTTATTTAGTTACTTATAACCTATTAGAGGGGACCCTTAGTATTTAATATACTATAGGGGCGTCCTAAAATACAGATATTAAATACTTTAATAGTAAGATTTAGCTATAAAGAGGGGTTATAAGTACTTAAATTTTATTAAGTAAGTATAGTATCAGATTAACTTATAAACTGTGCTCCACTTTAGTACCCCTAGTAAAAAAACTCTAGCCCCTACTATATTTTATTTAAAAGTATTAACTTACTTTTATATAATTTTAATACATAAATAGTTAAGGTAAAACTATTTATAAAACTATTATAAAACTAACTCCTTAAAAAAAGGTTTTTTTAAAAATAATACTTAAATCCTAAAATACTGTCAGGTATATATATATAAGTTAAATAATATAAAAGGCTCTCAAATTAAAGTGTACTTTATTATATATAATAACTAGCAGTTAAAAAACAAGTAAGATACCTACAATTTTAATACTTACTTAGCATAGTTATATTTTAAATACTTATAGTTGTTATAAACCATTTTTAACTGTAAGTTCTATATATAATATAGTAAATGTATTTATATTTATTTATTTAATAAAAACGTTTTTCTATATATAACCTCCTAGGTATTAAAAACCTGGGTATATCCTGTTTAATAAAGTACTTTATAGCCTACACCACTTTCTACTTAGTAGTAATATTTAAAAGCTAGTTTGGAAAGTTTATAAACTAGAGTATAGGTATAAGAATTACTATTAAATATAGCATTATATTATCTTTTTTTATATTAATAACTATATTCTATACTTCCCTTCTAAATACTATAAAGAGGCCCTTTTACTTATAAGAGTGTTTTTAAAAGTAATACTTTTTTAAAAGAAAGACTTATATATAGTTCCTGAGATTAAAGTATCTAAAATCCTGCACTATAAAAGGCTTTTAGTTTTTATAGTCCGTTTATATTGTTTATGTTATTATATTGGTGCACAAAGTTTGTAAGTAGCAACCATATACTTCTCTAATTTAATTGGCTTAAACTACTCCCTAAAGGTCACTTATATAAATATCATTAAAGTAACGTTAGTTTAATTATATATAGTATAATAATAATAAGGCTAGATATAGCCCTTGTAGTAAGCCGTTTTATATACTTTAACTATAACCCCGGCCCTAAGTACTTTAAAAAGGTAGAATAAGTAATTAAATACCTCTCTATAAAGCGCACTCTTTACTTTAAATTTAGCTATAAAAAAGCAGCCCTAACAATAGTTTAATAATTACTTTAAATATTAACTTTACTAATAATATACTAAACTATAAAAGCTTTTAAGTATTTATAATTAAGCTTTTTAGTAACTTTATTAAATAGTAAACTAATAAACAAAATACTATAACTACATTAATAACTAAGGCCAAGCTTTTTACTTTTTTTTAAGTAGTTAAAAAGGCTATCTTTATAAGCTATTTAATAACTACACTTTGTATAAACCTTAGTAAGTAGACCTTTAGCACTACTCCTACTCCTAATACTACTATACTAAGTATACATATTTAATACAATAATTAATAAATAATCTATTTCGTTAATAAAAAAACAGTCTAACTATATACAAAACTTTACTACATTAATATTTATAACTACTAATTATATTAAAAAGCTTAAAAAAGCTGTATTAAAGTTAAATATTAGTCTATAATATAATTAATAACAAACAGCCTTATAAAACTACTTACTAGTACCTACTTTAAACTCTTTCTTAAGTAACTTAATATAGTAAATTAAATAGCTTAGTTTTAAGCACTTTGTAATACTAAACTTCAAAGTAAACGCTATAAGGGCCTTAACTTTACTAATAAAAAATAAATAGAAGGGATTATAGCTCTTAAGTACTCTAAAAACAGTATTACTCTTTCTACTATAAAGATAAAGGTTTAATAAGGATAATAGAACTACTTAAAATAAAAACTTTAAAAGAATTATAGCCCTAAAAAAGTAAGTTATATAAAAGTAATTATAGAGTAGTTAGAGCGCAGCTAGTACGTAATTTTATTTATAATTAAATTTAATAAGGCCCTTAAGAGGCCCTTACTAAAGAAGTATATTAAATTATATAGTTTAAAGCTACTAACATACTATAACGTATAGGCGGATTTTGGCGTTTAAAGTAGTTAATAGCCGCTCTAGAGTAACGCTTTACCGGCTTTAAAGGCCGTAGTTGTGTTTAGGGGGTTCAAAGGCTTATAGTACTATTAAAATAAAAAAGAACGCGTTAATAGCCCTTAAGGTATAGCTTTATATATATATAAATATACACAAAATCTAATAATATATAATAACTATAACTTAATTTATTTTATTAACTATATAGTATTTATAAAGTTAAGTATATTTAAGTCCTTTAACTTAAATAACTATATTAATACTAGTATAAATAGAATCCTAGTTTTAAGATATAGTAAGTGTATTATATAAAACGTATTAATAAATAAAAAGAGTAACTTAATATTAAACTTAATGCTTATAAATATTATAGTAATTAAAGGGTTTTATATTAATATTATCTTTAAAGCACTTTTAGTTAAAGCTAGTATTTAGTACTATAGTTATAACTATATACTTAAAATTAAAAATATAAAAAGTAATATTATAGTAAAAACTTTAAAATACTATAATAATATTTACTTCTTTAAATATAAACTATTTTCCTTTTACTTATATCCTATATCTATTATTAATACTACTTTAGTTTATATAACTTATTTTATTAAATGCGTATAATACCGTCCTAACTACTAACCTTTACGTAACCGTATTAACTCTATAGTACTCTAGTACTTTAGAGTAGGTTACTTTAGTTATAAAGCTTTTAAGTACTTAGTATACTATACTTAAGGAGTAAGGATTTATAGTTTAACCCGTATAAAGTACTAGGACTATATAGTTATATATATAATGTAGTAAATATTATACTAAGTGTCTAAGAATAAGGCTAATAAATTATACTACTATATTTTTTAGAACTTTTTTAACTTCTTATATACGTATAATAGTAATAACTAACTCTTAATTATTAAAAATAAGTACTTTAACAAGCTCTTTAGCTTTATTCTCTTTAAAAAGAATTACTTTAAAGTATTTAAAGTCCTTTAAATATTTAAAAAAAAATTAAATAATATAAAAGAGTTAATATTTATAAAATACGTATAAATAATAAGTATACTATAATTACTATTAAGGGTATTACTATATTTTAAATATAGGTAAAAAAAAAAGAATTAATTTTAAAATACTACTAGTCTATACTAAGGAGTTTATAAGAGGTAAAAGGTACGCTAGATAAAAAAGTATAAATTAGGGGATTTGTATAAAAAAAGGGGTAGGGCTTTTTAAGTACTTTTAAAAAGAATTAATACTTATAGGTATTAATATTTATAATATAAGTCTATATTAATTAAACTCTTAGTACTTTTTAAATAAAGTTAAAGTAAAATAGTTTAAATATTACTTTAAATAGTAGGCTCTAGCTTATAACTACTTTATAAACTACGACCCGCGCCCTTACTAGGAAAAACTACGTACTTATAAATACTATGCTTATTTCCTTAAGTATAAAAAAGAAATAAGAATTAAAAAAAATAGTTTAAAGTTATACTAAAAGTATATATTAAATACTTTATAAAATACGTTCCTAAAATAATAAATTTATATAAAATTTAAGTACTTGTACTTAAGTAGGTTATTATTATATATAACGTTACCTTTAATAAAATAAAATATTACTTAAAAAACAATACTAAATACACTCTTTACTTAAAAATTATAAAGACTGTGATTTTAGAGTTTAAAAAGCCCTTTAAGTTTTAAAATAAAGTCTATAAAACCCTAAAAAACTTTAAAAGTAACTTAAAAAAGGCTAATAATAAGCCTACTAATACACAATCTACTAGACTTACTTAATAAAACGTTGTTAAGCTAAGTAGTACTTTTATATATAAAGAGTATAGTGTATTGCCCTTAAAAGGACTATTAACTCTTAATTCTACCCTTAAACTACTAATACTATAATATTTTAGGGGTAGAAGGCTGTATAAAGTAACTACTAATACTAAAGGACTTAAAATAAATAAAGCTAAACTAGTAGAACCTCCTAAACTAGTTAAACTTATAGATAACTAGGCCTACGCGCGCGTAATAAATTCTATAAAATACTTAAAATTTCTAACTATTAAGTATAAACCTTTAACTACTTAGTAAAAAAAAGCCTAACTAACTAGTAAAAGTAATTTAAATAATACAATCCCTTTAAATGTTTTAAAAACACTTTAAAATGTATTAATTCTATTATTATATAGTAACTAGTACCTTAAAGGACTTAATCTAGAGTTTAAAAGAAAAAACTATATTATTTATATATATATTAATAATACTTATAAAATACTATATAGTAACTTAAGTAATACCTTTTTTATAATATTTATACTTAATTAGTAAAAAGCGTCTAAGGATAAAAAACATAACTATACCCACCTATACTATATTATTTAAAATATAGTCTATATAATACCCTATAACTATTAATATACTATAAAAAAGGGTAACTTTTATATAAATAACCTTATTAGTACTTTAAAGTTATAAAAAGTAATAAAAAAGCTTTTTTTAAAGCTTTAAAAGCTCTTTATAAATATAGTATATAAAGAAATTTATAAGCTTACGTTTATAGAAACATAGTAAGAACTAAACTATTAAAAGACCTTATTATAACCCCTCCCTCTAAAGTAAGTTTTTATTTATAAGTTTAAACTTAATAGAGTCTTTAACTACTATAAAGTATATATTTATATTTAAAAAGACCTCTAAAATATAAATTTATTATAATATACTTATACTACTACTTTTATAATATAATTGTTTTACTTTTTAATATTCCTTAAAGTATAGTTTAACTATAATATTTAGTAGTTTAATATTATAAATACCTTTTTAAATATAAAGCTTAACCCTAATACTCTATCCGTTTATTATAAACTTCTAAATAACCTTTATTAACTAAGAAAGTATATTAAGTTTAAATAAGTACTCTATAAACTATAAAATACTCTTCTTTTATAGTATAAAAAGTTCTTAAAAACTCTTTATTGCCTTAGTTTTAAACACTATAATAAAGAACTATATTTCTTTTAAAACCCTTAAAAGCGCGTCCTTATTATATTCTATATTAATAATATCCTTATAACGCACTACCTAAATAAGACTAAATATACTTAAATAATAATTAAGGGCATTAAGGACGCATATAAGCTTAAGGGACAAGGCTCTATAAAGTACTTCCTTAGTATTAGAGTAATTAAAAACCGTCCTAAATAATATATTTTCCTAGTCTATAATACGTATATTAATAAAATAACTAAAAAGTATAACCTTACTAATACACTATACTTAACTATACCACTACTAATAGTTAACTTTATTAAAAACCCGGGTTAAGTATTATATTAAAAAATTAAGGAGTTTTAAAAAAAGTTAGTTTAATTCTCTATACTATTATTATAATCCACCCGGACGTTACCTTTACTACCTTATAGCTCTTATACTTCTTAATAAATCCCTCTTAAACACACCTTAAAGCCACTAACTAAGTCATTTACTACTTATATTTAATATATTATTTTACTATATACTATAATAGTATAAGGGGTAATATAAAGGCGCTTTTTATAGTAAGAGATACTTTCTTTATAGATAATAAAGAAATAAAAAAATTATTTTATAAATATATTATTAAACTCTTTAGTAGTCTACTATACTAAAAAGCTAAGAAATAAAATATAGTTACTATATTAATAATAAAAGTAAAGCTCCTAATACTTAAATATACTACTAAAAAGTTAATAGCACTTTAATAACTCCTTAAAGAAATAAATCTTAACCTTAAAAATACTTAAAAAGTCTACTACAATAACTAATAAACAATTCGCCTTATAGTAAATAAAGGAAAGTGTATAGCTACGCGCTTAAGATATATAAATATTTAAAATATATAACTTTATTAAGAATATACTAAGTACTCTTTTAACGTTATATATATACCTATAAATAATATACTAACTAATAAACTTATTAAAAACTTTATAAAAAGTAAATTTAAGTACTTTAAAGTACTCCTTAACCTCTATAACACCTTAGTATATATCACAACTATACAAGAAAAAAAAAGAGTACTTAAGTAAAGAAAAAAAATGGCTTGTAAGTAAGTTATTATATTAAACTCAAAGGCCTATACTACCTTACTAGGTATATAAAAAAGAGTAAAGTAATTATAGTCTAAAGGCCCCTTAAACACTAAAAACAAATATAATAGCCTAAAAAACACTTTTAAAGTATAAGGGTATTAATTAGCTTTATAAAGAACTAATAAATACCCTTTTAAATCGCCTAGGTATAGTTATAGGTAGTAAAAAGCTTATTTATAAGCCGGTAGATACCCCCTATAATAGCCTTAGTATAAACTTAGTATATAGTATATTTTATAAACACGCTAGTAATCTCTTCCTCGTTCTTTCTTTTATTAAATAACTCCTCTTTCTCTTTAAATTCCTTCTTTTTTTCTTCTTTAAACTTAGCCTTTTTCTCCTTCTCTTCCTCTTCTTTAACTTTACTCTTAATAAAAAAAAGTATAAAGTTAAACTTAATAACCTTTTATAAGTCGTTATATACTTTATAAACCTACTATAAAACTAAATAAATTAATTATAAACTACTAAAAAGTATAAAAAGAAACTTATATAATAAAACCTATTTAAAAGGTATACTATAATAAACTAGTAATACTAAAATATAGTGTTTTAGTAGAAATTAGTATACTACTTATAGTTATTAATATACTAAATATAGTAGTTTTAGGTATTACTTTTAGTAATAAAGTAGTAACTAAAAAAGTAGCTTTTAAGGCTGGAGTTAGTGTACCCCTTATAAAGGGGGTTATACTTAAGGTCGTCTTTATTAAATAGTATAAAGGTATAGTTCTTTTTATACAGAGTATAAAAGGAGACTAGGGGGGGAAAGGGGTTACGGGGGGGAGGGGTTATACAGAGCGGGGTAGTTAACTAGGATAGTAGGCGCTTATTGTTATTATTGTCTTTATTTTCCTTATTATTATAGCTATAGCTACTAATAGTATTAAGGGGGTTAGTAGAGTCGGTAGAGCTACTATACACTGTATACTTATACTTGAGCCTAGTGCGCTTTTTACCCTTAGTAATCTTTACTTTATACTCTTTACTTATTATATACTTTTTAAAAAGTATTTTAACTATTTAATTTTTTATATATTTTTATTAATAAAAATATTTTAAAAGTAGTATATAGAGTACGGAAAAGTAAAATAATAACTTATAATTTATTAAAATAAGTATATTAAAAAAAAAAGATTTTAAGTAATAACTAAAAAAATTATATATATCCTATTACCTATAGTTTATTTAGTAAAAAATCTCTATACTTTAAAAAACAATAACTATAATTTTAGCTATAGTTATAAGTACTTTCTATAACTTATATAACTATAAAAAATATTCCCTTTATATATTTTTATTTATATAACTTTAAAAAGTATTTTAAATACTCTATTTACCTATATTTAAAAAAAAAAAAAAAAGGAGGCAAGGAATATTCCCTTAACGCAACTAACAGCAACGTTACCGTCACTAGGGGGTATATTATAATAAGCCTTTTAAAACTCTAACCTCGCGTACCACGCCTCAGGCACCAGAGTAACTAAGTATAGATATAACACTCTAACAAGCACAGCACTTTACAGTATAGATCTCTTCTTAATATAACCTTAATTTAATATATACTTATACGCCCTAACCTTACTACAACAAGCTATAATAGCATATTAACTATTGTTTGTGTGTTTACTTATGTAAAAAAAAAAAAAGACAAAAGTAAAAGCTCTACTTGTAAATAACCCCTTGTATGCAGTCCGTGTGTTTACGTTTTCTCGTTCTTCCCCATTTCCGTTTTTGTCAGAGTCTGCGCGGGTGACTTTGCAACAGTCCAAAAAAGAAGAAAAGAAATGAGGGCAAAGCGACACGTAATTCAACAGAGTTTAAGCCACACTTTCAGCCGCTACTCCTGCTACACGCTGAATTCTCATTTCGAAATACGACGGGAAAGTATACAAACACGCTTCTAGCGGCGCAAAAAGGAGCAGAGAGGGTTTTACGGGCAGCCTCGTAGACGACCTATGAAAGCGGAACCTCTTTTCACCACCAACAGCACCCAAGTTCGGGAATAGACTATTCAAGAGCGCGGTCTCCACAAGGTCGGTCTGCTCAACCCAACATTCCTCCCCCAACAAAGAACAGCCGCAGAGCAAGAAGTGCAGACCAAAATGACGTTGGTCGCCGGGAAATTGGGGAAGTGGCTCCCATCGCCCTATCCCGCTCGGGTCCAAGTCCTCTCAGACCTGCACCTCGAGATCGGGCAGCAGTATTCGTCGTACAAGTTTCCCGTCTCGGCACCGTTCCTCCTGCTGGGCGGCGACATCGGACGACTGGCAGACTACGAGGCATACCGAACGTTCCTCGAAGAGCAGACGCGTCGCTACCAGAGGGTGCTGCTGGTTCTCGGCAACCACGAGTTCTACGGCATGGACTACGGATCCGGGATCGGCCAGGCGCGGCGCCTCGCGAAAGAGCCGTCGCTCGCCGGCCGGCTGACGCTGCTCCACGAGGACCGCTGGGACGACCCCGGATCTGCGCTGACGGTGCTGGGGTGCACGCTGTGGTCGAGGGTGCCGGAGGCGGCGCGGCACGAGGTCCAGTCCAAGCTCAACGATTTCAGGCAGATAGGCGGCTGGAGCGTGGACAAGCACAACGAAGCGCACGAGCGGGAGCTCGCCTGGCTCCGGAAGCAGGTCGCGCAGGTAATGTCCGACGGCCCAGGCCCGGCGAGACGGCTCCTCGTCGCGACGCACCACGCGCCCTGCGTCAAGGGCACGTCCGGGCCGGAGCACAGCAACAGCGCCCTATCGACTGCATTCGCGACCGAGCTGTTCGATCGGTAGGGCTGGACGGGCGTCAGCGCGTGGGCGTTTGGACACACGCATCACTGTGCGGACTTCGAGAGGGACGGGGTCAGGATCATTGCTAACCAGCGCGGCTACGTGTACCCAAGCCACATGCTGCGAAAGGGCCGAGTGAATCGGGATCCGGTTGATACGGGGTTTGATGAGGCTTTCACGATAAGAATGTAGCAAGCTGCGATCGATATTAGGCATCAGACCTCACGGCCCTGGGTCGGGAGTAGGAGAGAGGTACCAAGGCCACCGCTTTCTTCCACCATACCAGCCCATCTAGCCAACTGAGAAGAACAATTACGCGTTATTCGTTTTGCCGAAACCATGCTCACATGTGTACAGGTACAGGCCTGGTCTAGATGACGTCTAGGATGTGTTTAACCATGGCTATCGCCTTCTCCTCCTCTAATCTACGCGCAACAAGTTGCAGGCTGATAGGCATGCCGTGGACCACGTTGGCATCATCTGAATATCGAGGTTAGCGCGAGTCACCCATCAGAAAAGCTCGCAAGACCCATGACTTACACTCTGCTTGAATGGCCTCGCACACCGGCCCCAAGGGCTCTGCCGCGGGGTCCGGCGTGTCGACGCTCTTATCCACCGACAGCCCCGTCGGGAAAGAAACACAAGCGTAGTCGAGGACGTTGTAGACGCCGGTGTATCCAACTACGAGACAAGATTAGTCCACAAAACCTGGAATCCCAGGGACAAGGGAAACTCACCGTGCTTGAAGGTGCCGTTCTTGACAGACGCGAACGGCGTCGTCGGACACAAGATGGCATCGATTTCAGCAGCATTCCACCTGTCGAGGTACTTCTTCTGGTACGCGGTGCGCTCGAGGTGGATCTGCCACATGTCGTACGTGCCGACCTCCTTGGCCTTCGTGTAGGCCTCCATCTCGGGCCGCCACGGCTCGCCCGTCTTCTCCAGCTCCTTGCGGATCGAGATGCCGCCATCGGCAACGAACATGCGGTCCAGCAGGCTCAGCCCCTGCCGCTGGTCCACGGGGTCCCAGTCCACGATGTCGACGCCCGCGGCCTCGAGCTTGGCCACCGTCTCGCGCAGCGCGCGCGCGACGGGCGCCGTGGGGCGCACCATACCGTCGTGCCACATCACCGCGAGGCGCAGCTTCGCCGGCAGCTCGACCGCGCGCCAGGGGATCGGCACGCAGCGCGGGTCGCGCAGCCACGTGCGCGAGCCGACGACGGCGGCGCAGTACAGCTCGAGGTCGGTGATGGTGGGGGTCATGGGCCCGTTGACGGACTGCACGGCCTCCTGTCCCGCCATCCCCGAGCGGCAGCCGAGGGTGGGGAAGCGCCCGAAGGACGGGCGGAGGGTGAAGATGCCGGTGCAGGCGGCGGGGATGCGCAGCGAGCCGCCGATGTCGGTGCCGACGCCGAGCGGGCTGCCGCCGAAAGAAATCAGGGCCGACTCGCCGCCGGAGCTGCCGCCGCTGGTGAGCTTCCTGTTGCGCGGGTTGACGGTGCGGCCGAAGACGTTGTTGACGGACTCGGCGATCATCATGGCGGTCGGGACGTTGGTCTTGACGTAGAAGACGGCGCCGGCCTCCTCGAGCAGCGTGGCGAGGGCGGCATCGCTTGGCGCGGGGGAGTCGACGTGCGACGCGAAGCCGACGGTTGCGTCGAGGCCGCGGAGGTTGAAGTTGTCCTTGAGCGAGACGGGGAGGCCGTGGAGGGGCCCCACGGGCTTGCCGGTGCGGGCGAGGTGCTCGTCGAGGGCGGCGGCTGTAGAGAGGGCGCGGTCGAAGCAGGTTTCAGAGAGGCAGTTTGTCTTTGGGGTGATTAGCATGCATTAGAAGCAGCGTCGAACGTTTCTTTGGGTGTAATACCAGTTGATGAGCGGCAGCGGCTCTCTTGCAAAACGCTTTTGTCACGTCGACGGACTTGAGGGCGCCGGAGACCAGCTTCGGGAGCAGGTCGGCGGCGGTGCTGTCTGTGATGGCGAGCTCCTCGGGCGTGAACCAGCCGGAGGTCTTGGGCCAGCCCGTGACATCCTCCTGGGAGTCTGGGGGAAGCAGGTCTTTGGGTACGCGCCACTCCGAGGGGATGGATGCGGCGAGGGTCTCGCGCTTCCGGGCGGCGGCGACCTCCCAGGGGGCCCCATCGGCTTTCAAGCTCCCCATGGCGGTGGTTAAGTCGGGGAGTCGGGTGTGTTTATCCTTGTTGTCTTGGTCGTGCTTGTCTGAGACCGGTTTCCTGAGCGAAGGGCGGTCAAGAGTGTATGTCTCGTCTTTTCTTGGAGAAGGTGTGGTGGTTGTTCACGTCGGGCTGCGCGCAGTTTGTTAAATACACGCAGGACGCGGCTACTGCGGGCCTAACGGCGTGGCATCGTGGCGCCGGTCATCGGTGATATCGGCACGCGACTGGACTGGCTGGACACATCATCAAGCGGAAGACGCAGTTTCGGTGCGGAGAAACAGAAAGTGAAGCTACACTACTGCACGAGGGGGGGCGAACAGACGAACTAACAGTGTCAGAAGGCGGCCGCGGGGACTGTGGGGGTTTATCCGGGGGTCTGTTAACGTTTTGGAGTCTGGAGAGATAAGACGGCCGGGAAACCATGTATGTCTCTTGTTGTCTGTTGGTTGCTGCACCCGATACCCGAGGGGTCAGGGTATCGTTATCCAGATGGTCGTGATAGGGAGCTTGATACGGACATTGCAGCACGACATCAACAGCCGACAAGGGCACGGCAGAAGCGGGGGTATCGTGCATGCAAGGTGCAATGCAGACCATTGACGCGGTACAGCTGCCATTATGCTGCTCTGCTTGGTGACATTTCAGATCCTGGGGCTAAAGGACAGTTGCTCGAGCGGGGATAGCGAGTTGCGAGTCTTCCTCAGCTTGACGGCATGGCAAAGACTTACGGAAACCATCAATAGACGCGGGGCGTGAGTCAATGACGCCCCTTGGCAACAACAAGAGACTTAGTTCCGGCTAAAATCCCCGATCTCGACAAAGAACCAGAGGCGGATAATAAACTAATACATACCTAGGCAAGCCTCGATGTACCCGGAAACAATGTCCCGACGACCGGGATCTGCCCAGTGACCGATTTCCCCTCACCCGTCGACTAATAGCGACCAGCAGATCTTAAAGGGACGTCGCTCTTGTTATTGCCAAAAGTCTATCTTGTGTCTCGTCGGTTTTGAAGAATATCATCACAGTACATCGCAGCGAAAGGGGGCAAAATAACTAACGCCTCTGCAGAAGTGGGACACAGCAGCCACCGATCCCCTCAGAACCAGCCAATTAGCCCTAATTCCTATCAACGAGTATCGCCGAGAACGCCGCTAATACCAACGAAGTCCCGATTAAAAACATCGACAGAAACTTCTCCTCTTCAACCGACCTTGCCGTAGGCGCAACTACAGACTGCAAAGCGTATCCGGCGTACTTCGTCAATCAGCGACCTCAGAACAGGGGGCGGCTCATTCGCGATAATAAACCCCAGCTCTTTCGGACGCACCCCGGAACAGGCCCCCGAACAACGGTAAGCTTATCGCACCCATCTGGTTCGTCGTCGCAAGGGGGA
Organism: Colletotrichum brevisporum; assembly: GCA_030770045.1. Taxonomy (NCBI): domain Eukaryota; kingdom Fungi; phylum Ascomycota; class Sordariomycetes; order Glomerellales; family Glomerellaceae; genus Colletotrichum; species Colletotrichum brevisporum. The sequence goes on from JAUGSI010000002.1 coordinate 3,194,787, forward strand.
TGCCGCAGCTCTCAGCCAGGCGCTGCCATCTTTGCCGACTCGGATCAGATAAGATACGCTTCGATAGCGATAGGTAACCAGGACGAAAGCGCTCACAGTGCCAGCAGCTTGTCTCCCGACTTTCTCGCTCTTCTTGATCAAGATACGATCGGCAGGGGATCAAGAAACAACGCGCATGAGATAGCAAGAGAGGACCAAAATGCCGACAGTCGTTTAAACGGCCCTCTCCCCACCGAAACCCACAACCAGCCCAGCCCTGGGGAATCGAGACCAGGCCTGGGGAAGGTCCTGACAGGCCGCCTATCATCTTATCTCGACGGTATCAGCTTGGCTGCGATAGCTTCAGACGCCCAGACTTGAGGCCCTGGTACGATCGAACTTATCCGGCTTCGACAGCGCCATAAGAAGTCAGGACATCCTTCACACTTTATCTCGGCCGCCACTCGCCCGCGGTGTAGAGCGACTTTTCAAGACTGATCTCACGATGGCGTTCGACAAGGTCAAGCAGTATTTGCACGTCGAGTATCAGCCCGGCGAGCGGAAGCTCATCCAGAAGGTTGTTTAACACGAACACAGTGTTCTCAACTAGAAACTGGGCTAATCGAGCCTAGATCGACTTCTTCATTCTGACCTTTTGCTGTCTGAGCTACCTGGTCAACTACGCAAGTCTCTCATCGTTCCCCCTTATAGACTTCCGGAACTGACAACCCCAGCTCGACCGCACAAACCTCAACAATGCCTACGTCTCGGGTATGAAGGAAGAGCTGGGCTTCGTTGGAGACCAGCTCAACCAGATCAATACCTGCTTCACGATAGGGTGCGTCGACTCCCTCACTAAAGTCTAAGACCCCTCTCCCAACTAACACCCTCAGCTACGTCCTCGGCCAGGTCCCCTCCAACCTCTCCCTCCACTACGTCAAGCCGCGCTACTGGTTCCCGCTCATGATGGTCATCTGGGGCGCCCTCACCATGTGCACCGCCAGCGTCCACAGCCCGCGCTCCATCATGGCCATCCGCTTCTTCCAGGGGCTCGCCGAGGCCTCCACCTTCGTCGGCACCCACTACATCCTCGGCGCCTGGTACACGGAGCGCGAGCTCGGCAAGCGCAGCGGCATCTTCACCGCCTCCGGGCTGGCCGGCACCTTCTTCGGCGGCTTCATCCAGACGGGCATCCACAGCAGCATGGACGGCCTGCACGGCCTCAGCGGCTGGCGCTGGCTGTTCATCATCGACGGCCTGCTGACCGTCCCCGTGGCGCTCTACGGCTTCTTCTTCTTCCCCGACACCCCGCACACCACGACGGCCTTCTACCTGACGGAAGACGAGAAGGCCCTCGCCGCGGCGCGCGTGCCCGAGGTCCGCGAGCGCTCGCCGCTGACGTTCGCGTTCCTGCGCAAGGTGCTCTCGTCGTGGTACTGGTGGGGCTTCGTCGTGCTCTGGATCATCGCCGGCGAGACCGAGTCGTTCAGCACCAACTCGCTGCTCGGGCTGTACATGAAGAGCCACCCGACCAACTCGTACACGGTCGCGCAGCTCAACAACTACCCGACGGGCGTGCCCGCCGTGGGCATCGTCTCGACGCTCTTCTGGGCCACGCTGACGGACTTTTTGGGCGGCAAGAGGTACCTCGTGAGCTACTTCATCGGCATCACGGGGGTCGCGACGTCGGCCATGGTGCTCGCCGCGGCGCGCGACCCGGAGAGCGCGCACTCGACGACGGTGGTGTTCGGCGCGTACTACTGGGCGGGAGCGGTGTACGCGTGCCAGGCGACGTTTTTTGCCTGGTGCAACGACGCGATGAGGTACGAGGAGGGCGTGTTCCGCGGCGTGGTGCTGGCGGGGATGAACCTGGGCAGCAACGCCATCAACTCGTGGTGGAGCATCGTGTTTTACGGCGCGTCGATGGCGCCGTGGTTTACTGTGAGTCGAAGGATTCTCTTATCTTTTGTTGATGAATCTGGGCTAACGTGCGAATCTGCAGAGGGGCATGTGGGCCATGATCGCCAGCTCCATCGCGTTGATCGTCTGGACCGTCGGGCTGAGCTACCTGGCACACCGGGAGGACAAGCGAAGGGTCCTGCATGCGGAGGAGGCGGCGTCGGTGACCAAGGGGGCGGACGGGAAGGACGACGTCGTTTGATCAAGATTTGTCATTTGCGCGAAGATTATGAGCGTCAACTGTGAGACTGGACAGCTGCCACGGTCTCCAACAGGAAGTGAGAAACGATGAAAGCACTCTTATCGAGAGCTGGAAAATATACCCGATCGAAAGTCAAGCTATGGCCCAACAGTCTTGTCAAAATTATATTCCCAGGGACCGAGGCCATGCCTCAAGTGCCGTGCTCGACGCCAGCGTGGGATCCTTGAGGCAGGCGACGAGGACCGCGAAGACGGACAACCAATGCTTTTCGAAGAAACCACAGAGGAGAAAAGCCTCGAATAATTGGGCCCTCATCCCAAGGCCGCCGATTGAAAACCTCCGACGGGGGCGAGACCGCAGCGAATTCCGCGCTGCCGAGGCCGCGGGTGGGGCGGGGCCCGCCGCATAAGCTCGCGGAATGCCGAGGCCGGACCCAGGAGAACGGGTCCGTGTCCACCAGGTGCCGAGGCGCGATTGGCCGGGGGACCCACACCCGCGGCGTAATTCCGCGAGTTGGATGTGTGAGGAACGAGTTCTTCATGCGCACGTTTTCAGTTTTGCAGCTTGACTGGGGACGATTCTCCTCTGGTTGTCTTGCGGAAAGGGAGCTCCAATGTGATTGATGATGCCGAAGATGAGAATGATGGCTCTGCTAACAACCTAGGTATCTTGAACTATTCTTCCTTATCTTGCCGTCTCATCATGACAGTCAGCAACTGAACAGATCCCAGAGTCACGGTTCAGAGTGGACACCGGCGACGCCGACCCGCGATCGGCACCGACCTCCCGAAGGGCCCATCCGATCCAGAGCAACTGCGTCATCCGCGCTCGCGACGAACGACTCGCGACTTGACGCCACCCACAGTGGCCCGCGGAACCGTCTCGCTGCCGGACCCACGATCTCCAGGGCCCGGCATGCTCGGGGAGTCGGGGGTGGGCAGATGACGAGATGTCTCCGCCGAAAAGTTCGACGGGGCCTTCTGTGCATTTTGTATAAATACGTACGATGCTTGGCTTCGTGGTGACCTGTAGCATCGGCTGTCCAAGAGATCTTCGTCAGATATCCGTATCTTAATCCACACACAAAACAGCAAACCAGACCTCGAAATGGCATCATTACCAACAGACTACAGAGACCGCCCCGTCGCGGTCCTCGGCGGAGGTGTCTTGGGCCGTCGCATAGGTAACGACAACAACAACATACAGACACACCCAAAGCACAGCATCACTGACATCACCCGCAGCCTGCACCTGGGCCTCGGGCGGCTACAACGTCCAGGTCCGCGAGCCCGACGCCGCGCAGCACGAGCCCTGCCTCGACTACGTCCGCCAAAACGTCTCCAGCTACCCGGCCTCCGGGCCCCGCCGCCCCGGCTCCGTGCGGGTCTTCCAGTCCCTCGACGACGCCGTCGCGGACGCCTGGCTCGTGATCGAAGCCGTCCCCGAGCGCATCGACCTCAAGACGTCCACCTTCGCCGAGCTCGGGGCCAAGGCGCCCTCGGACGCCATCCTCGCGAGCAACTCGTCCTCGTACCGCTCGTCGGAGATGCTCTCCGCGGTGAGGCACGAGGCGACGAAGCAGCGCATCCTGAACACGCACTACTACATGCCCCCCGGAAACATGGTCGTCGAGCTCATGACGGACGGGCACACGCGCCCCGAGATCTTCCCCTTCATGACGGAGAGGCAGAGGGAGGTCGGGACGAAGCCGTTCACGGCGCGGAGGGAGTCGACGGGGTTCATCTTCAACCGGCTCTGGGCGGCGATCAAGCGCGAGACGCTGTGCATCCTGGCCGAGGGCGTGTCCTGCCCCGAGGAGATTGACGCGCTGTTCTACGAGCTCACCAAGCGCGGCAAGGGGCCCTGCACGATGATGGATGGTGAGCATCCCTCTGCCTGTGGTGATATCACTGCATGCAAGAACGCTAACACAGGCACAGAGGTCGGCCTCGACACCGTCGCCTTCATCGAGAAGCACTACGTCAAGGAGCGCGGCCTCTCCCCGGCCAGCACGGTCGACTTCCTCGAGCGCGAGTACCTCTCCCGCGGCCGCCTCGGCGACAAGTCCGCCCTGGGCGGCCTCTACCCGCGCCTCCCGCGCGTCCTCGCGCTGGACCTCGGCCTCGCGAACCCGCGCGACCAGAAGACCTCGGGCCAGGTCCTGCAGCTCTCCCCGGAAGGATCGATCGAGCGCGTGCTCGCGGACCGGCAGCGCATGCCGGACGGCATCGACGTCGACGAGGAGTCGCGCCGCATGTTCTGGACCTGCATGGGCCGCCCCGGCGAGCGCGACGGCGCGGTGTACTCGGCCGACCTCGACGGGGGCGACGTCCGGAGCCTCTTCGTGCCGGGCGTGCTGAACACGCCCAAGCAGCTCGTCGTGGAGCCCGCCTCGCGGAAGATCTACTTTTGCGACCGCGAGGGCATGAGGGTGTACCGCAGCGACATGGACGGCGGCAGCCTCGAGACGCTCGCGGCGCGCGGGGACGACGCGTCGGACGTGAAGGCGTGGTGCGTCGGCGTGGCCGTCGCGCCGCGCCTGGGGCGGTTCTACTGGACGCAGAAGGGCGCGCCCAAGTCCGGCCAGGGGCGCATCTTCTCCGCTTCCATCGAGATGCCTGAAGGAAAAACGGCGGAGACGCGAGACGACATCGTGTGCGTCGCCGACGGGCTGCCGGAGTGCATCGACCTCGAGGTCGACGAGGAGGCCGGGCTGATGTACTGGACGGACCGCGGCGAGCTGCCGGACGGGAACACGCTGAACCGGGCGCGGGTGGACGGGAAGACGGGGATGCTGGTGGAGGGGTCGCACGAGATTGTCGTGCGGAACTTGAACGAGGCCATCGGCGTCAAGCTGGATGTGCGGAACGGGCATGTGTACTTTGGCGACCTTGGCGGGAGCGTGTACCGGAGCGAGCTGGACGGCGGGAGGAAGACGAAGCTGTTCTCGGACGATACCCGGGCTATGGCTGGTATTGCGCTGCTGAGAGATTAAAGGGTTCTTCATTCATACAGACGGATTTGGCGTTTGGGAGAGGGGCATCAGCGACAGTCATAGACTTGGTATTCATCTTCATTGATTGGAATAATCATAACACCTTGAATCTTCAAAGCCGTGTCTATAACGTCTCATCCCTACATCGTATGCTCGTCACCATCATCACATCCCTCGCCCTACTTCGCCGCCACATCCAGCGCGTAGCTGACCTTGCTCCTCCCTTTACTCCTCGAAATCTTCCTCACAGTAGTCTCGCGGCACAAGTCCGTCGTGTCGACGTGCGTCCCGCCGCAGGGATACACCTCGGCCCCGACAATCTCCACGACGCGGAACTTCTCCCCGGGCGGCGCGAGGCTCCTGTCCGGGATCAGCCTCTCCAGCCCGCGCCGGCGGAAGTCCTCCTCGTCCCAGAAGTCGACGCGCACGGGCATCCCGGCCTTGACGAACGCGTCCACCTTGTCCTGGATGCGGGCCTTGTTCGCGCCGTCGATCAGCCCCTGGAACTCGCAGCTCGCAGAGTCCGGGAAGTGCGACGCCTTCAGCTCGTCGAACCCCTCGATCTCGGACTCGAGGAGGTGCCGCACGGCTGCGCCGAGGACGTGGCCCGCGGTGTGGTAGCGCGAGTAGAGCAGCCGGCGCTCGGCGTCGATCTCCTGCATCGCCTCGTCTCCCTGCTTGAGCTTGGCGTCCGGGGAGGCGAACTGGCCAAAGTGCAGGACCTGGCCGTCGCGCACGGCGTCCATGCGGACGGAGCTGACGGCGAAGGAGGCGGCGCCGCCGGCGATGGTGCCGACGTCGGAGGGCTGGCCACCGCCCTGCGGGTGGAAGATGGTCTCCTCCGTGACGACGACGTGGTGGGCGTCGGTGCCGTCCTTGAAGAGCTGGCGGTTGGCGTCCTCGAGGTCGGCGAAGGAGCGGACGGCCGAAACGACCGTCTTGAGGGTCGTCAGCTTGGCGTTGTGCTGGAAGGCGAGGTAGGTGCGGGCGGCCATTTTGTCTGATGTTTGTATGCGTCGAAAAGTGACAGAAGTGACCGATCCCGTATTTAAATACTGTTGCGATGATGGTGTTGCGGTTCCTCCTCGTTCCAATGGCTTCGCTGGTTGAGGGCAATTGACACGAAGGGCGCGGCGATGAGGAAATGTGGTCCAAATATGGTGGGGCCGCGGGTGGGTCTGATGCGGACCGGGGTCGGGGTCCGATTTCCGGGATACCGGAGCGAATACGCGGATTGGCATCTCATTGAGATACGTCACTCACTCATGGAAGAACTCATACAAGCCAAATCTTCCGCCCAGACGAAACCTCAAGCCCGTCCTCGTCCTCTTCCTCTCCGACCCCGCAAGCCCGTCGGAGCTGCCGCCACCCCTCGCGCCGTAGCTGGCCAAACTTCACGGCGCCAAACCTCGCGAAGCGGGAGTTTTCAACGTGCTCGACCAGAATCCCGATGCCCGAGTACTTCACGTCCGCAATTTCATCGTCCTCGAGGTAGTCCCTGTCCACATGCTCGTCGTCCCACTCGTCCACGAACAGCCTCGAGGCCGCGAGCAGCAGGACCTTGACCGAGGCGCCGTTCTGAGCTGGCTGGATATCAGGATACGCTTCGACGATGGCCTCTTCTTGGTCCATTCCATCGACGGCCACTACCCAGCGGTCCTCTCCGGGTACGGCTTGGAGGACGGCGGTGCAGATGTGGCCCTGCACGGCAATCTCTTGCGAGGCGAGCTTGGAGGCAAAGTTGGACGGATGCCGCGACTTCTTCGGCACCTCTGCCTTCTCATGCGTCACCGCATCCGTCTCCTCCTCCGGTATGGGCTCGATCCTAGACGCCCGCCGCTTCCTATCCATCCGCACTTCGGCCTCGCCCAGCCGCCGGTTCATATCCTCAAACTCCTCCCCCCACGACGCCGCAGTCTCCCTCCCAACCCACCCCCACAGCGCCTTCTCGAACCGGAACCCGACGTCTCCCCCGTCGTGGCTGCGCACCGCGTAGAACCGCGGCACATCCGGCACCCGGTTCGGCAGCTCCACTGCTCCGACGACCGACGCCCACGACCACCTCGGGAACATTTCTCTGCCATCCTCCGGCGGCCTCTTCGTATCCGTGCGGTCGACGACCCGCCACGCGAGCTGCTCCTCGACGGCGTTCGTCCACAGGCCCGCGGCGTACTCCTCTCCCAACGCGTCGCGGACGAGCTTGGCCACACCCCATGCCGCCTTAATCTTGTCGTCGTGCTTCGTCAGCGCGCAGCCCGTGTACGCGCGCACGGCGGCGCGCCAAAAGGCCTCGAGCGAGTCGCCCGCCCCGCCGACCAGCGAGCGCACCGTGATCGCGGAGCCCTGGAGGCGTTCGCGCCAGTGCCGGTCTGCGGACGCGCGGGCGTCGAGGGGGGCCGGGAGGCCAGCGGGGAGGGACTCGCAGGCGCTGATGGTGGCGCAGTCCCAGAACATTTGGTGTTTGCCGAATTGCAGTAGGCGGGGTGATAACATCCGCTCTGAGGGTACGTAAGTATTCGTCCGTGGGAACAACGAAGAACACAAAACTTGCCTTGGAAGACCCAGCCTCGGGTGTACAGGTGACTGCCCAGGAGGTCTCTATCCCACAGATCCGAAGGTACAATCCTCCACTGGCCTCCCCATTCGAACCTTGGGTTCGGGATCTCCGGCAGGTACGACGCCGGTATCACGTCACGCCACGGGTCCCGACCCCGGAACAGACCCCCCGACCGGTCTTCCGACTCGGTCGCCGCGAGGTTGACGAACGAGTTGCGGTAGACCTGGTGCATCAGCGGCGCCTCCGCCTCCCAGTCCTCGCCGTGCTTCTGCTGCTGCACGATGCACAGCGAGTCGATCCACAGGTAGCGCACGCCCAGCCGGCGCGCGGTGCGCAGGGCCTGGACGAAGTTCTTGTTGCTCCGGAAGAGCGCCCACGGGACGCCGGCCGTCGTGAACTCGGCGACGTTGTCGTCGTCGAGCGTGACGAAGGGGGCGCGGCCCCAGCAGTGGCTCAGCGTCGCGTAGGGCCCGGGGATGGGTTCCTTGGTGGTCTCGACGACGCGGACGCGGGCCGGCGGCCAGGGGTCCGAGGGGAGGCCGACGTCTAGCACGCGCGTGGGGACGAAGTCGCGGGATGCGTGGCGCCGGGCGCACTTTGGGTGGTTTGCGAGGCAGTCCGCGAGCCATGCGCGCATCTGGCCTTGCGCCTGCTCTGAGTCGGTGGACGTGTCGAAATGGTCCCCTCTCGTCTTACAGTCGAGTTCTGTTTTTGGATCGTTAGTGTCGACCACGAAAGAGCTTGATGTGCAAGTGGTTACCTTCTCCCGGGAAGAGCTCGAACCTGACCTCTGGCAAGTCCTCGCTCTTCCTGCCGCCGCTGACTCGGCCGGGCACCGGACGAAAGATGAGGGATACATAATGGATCTCGGTCTCCCTGATCTGGGGCGAATCGCGCAGGGTCCATCGATAAAGCGCCTTCGGCTGTTCGTCGTGGTCGAACCACGTCTGCAGGGTGCCGAGCTTCTCCGCCAACCTGGAGCAGAAGATGCAACGTCTGCTTACCGAGTCTTCGAACTTGAGGGCATCTGAGTGGTGGTAGCCCCACGACTTTGACGTACGCAGGACGTTGTCCCTACAGAAGACGCAGGGGTCCATTTTGGGCTTGCGTCAAACGGTGTTGTTGGTGTCGTGGGTGAGCTCCCACGAGAAGGCTGGGGATCACATTGCTGTGTCGAAGTGAGATTTTGCAGTTAGAGCTGAGCTGAGCTGACATGATTTGCCGTTTACGCTAGGCAGCCACCAAACAGGGGGCTCGTTTTGATGCTTGAATTCCACAATTTCTGATTGGCCTATAATCCCACCGTCGTGTAGTCGGACTGCATCCGCATCACCACAGAAGCAATTTCGACCTTGGTCGATGGTGATAGGGATTGTGATCAAATGAACCCGCCAGTTTGCACCACGTACCGAGCACGGCCCCTCAAGTCGACAGTAGGCTTTTGCCAAGTGCGTCATCTTACTTCTCAGCTTAGCCTCATCAGCTAAAGCACGGCAATAGTCATCGGACGAGTCCGTTTGTGGATGGTTGGTAGGTTGATGCAAAAGCCAAGCCCTGTGTTCGTCTTACCAGCCATCATCTACGGTCATCTCGAGGGTGTCTCAAGTAAAAATTGCTTGAATGATGTCCAAGGGACAACCTCAACAAATATCGAATGCCGAACGGTCCTCAACCATAATTCCTCGATGGACAACCTGAAATAGCGGTGCTCGGGTATCTTCCAAGGATGTCGTGAAAAACTGTCTTTTTGTCCTCATCTATTTCTCTTCAGCTAATTTGCCCCCGACCGGGCCATCGAAGGCCAGAACAAAAATCGGCGAGGGCCCAGGCAGGCCTCGGTAAACTCTGCCATGCAACACGTGCCCTTTCCTCCCATTACCATTCACGCCACCGACATAAACGCTCACTAAGCAGCGAGGGCCAGGAAAGACAGCACGGGCAACACAACAGCCAGCGGTCCAGAGGCGGAGACGCCGACGGCAGCGGACGTGTCGTTGCCGTTGCTGCTGCTGCTGCCGCTCGTCGTCGTCTCGTTGCAGAGAACGAAGCCGTTGCGCGTCGGCGCGCCGGTGTGCGTCATGGTGCCGACGTAGACGCATCCGCGGCTCTGGTAGTTGGGGTTGAACACAATGCGGTCAGCTCCGGGGGCCCCTATGTAGACTGTTAGCGGACGTGTGTCTCTATCGTCACGGTCACGGGGGTTGCTCACTGCCGGTGTAGTTGCCCGACGAGATGATGGGAAACTCCTGGTACGGCCCCGAGGCGGCGAAGACGAGGCTCTCGCGGTTGTTGAAGGTGTGCGGGTACTTGCTGTTGCCGAGCGTCTCCTTGGCGGCGTGCAGGCGGCAGCCCTCGGCGGTGGCCTCCTCGACCTGCCGGCGCGAGTAGCGGGCGTCGGCGCAGCGGACCTCGTCGAGGGACGAGGTGCCCTGGCGCTTGGCGAGGGCGGCGGCGTCGTCGCCGGCGGCGGGCACGGGGTTCGCGGCGGCGAGGGCGGCAAGAGCCAGGACGACGGTGGACTTGAAGTTGACCATGTTGGCTGGTATGTATGAATTTGTGGATTAAGGCGAGTTCTGACTTCGGAGGATGAAGAGAGGCGGCCTGATGAGAGAGTGTGGTGGTGATGTAACGGTTGTGAGACGCGACGGGGAAAGTGGATTCTGGACGACAGAAGGGCCGGCCCGCGATTTAAAAATACGAAGAAAAGGAGGGTCGGTGCTTCTTTCCTGCAGTGGAAGATATGGGATGGGCGTTCGAATAAGGAGGAGGCAAAAAATCGAGAAGGAACGGCAAATGCAGCCGTACGTCTCTGGAAATTGGATTCAGAAATAAAAACAGAGGGCCACCACCGAAACAGAAACAGCACAGCGCATCCAGTCCAGTGGGCGCCCAGCGCTTGGCCCGGCGCATTGTCCCGTCCGCCAAGCGGGAAAACTGGCAGGCGCCCCAGCTGCCCCGGCCCGTCCGGCCAAGGCTTGGCTGAGATGTCTGATTGGTTCGTGGGACGACAGCCGCCCCTCCTTGTGGTACCTGTGATGTACCTCCATATCCCTTCTGTTCCTGGCTGGAAGTAGTACTGTACTACTCACGCCCTCCTCACGATGGCTTCATCCAGCTCAACGCCCCATGGTACCCCCCACAGGTCCCGCCTGTTGCCAGCAAATACACACCAACCAAGGAAACATGGCGTCTTTTTTCTTCCGCTCCGTTATCCGAGTGTCTTGTTGCACACCATTTGACCGATAGCAGAGACCAGGTTTGAACTCACGTGACCGTTTTCCAAGTCTGGGGCATCAACGAGACATGAGAGACACGCCGCGGAAATACGTCAATTCATTAAACCCCTTGAGAACACCACTTGTCTAACGATACACCGTAACTCATTGGACGCATGGCTGGATAACAGGGGTCAGCGATTGGGCTGCTGATGCTCTGCCGGGATCCGAAACAACGAAAAAAGACAAGGAGACAAAGAGCCGGTCAGAAGGCAGACGGCTTGGGGGCGGAAAAAGAGATCCATCATCATGTCTGCCGCCTCTAGCAGGAGGTGGCAGGGGTGGACACCTGGCCGGTGGAGAGGGAATCGCCGCCCGAGTTGGGCGCGTTGTACTCGACGAAGAAGTTGTCCTGGGTGAAGGCCCCCATGAACGACCACTGGGCGCTCCGCTGGGGGCTGATCTGGAGGTTCTGGATGCCCACGCTGGCGTCGGCGCCCTTGAGCCTGCTCTGGTAGTACTCGAACCTCGTCCGCCCGGTGCTGTCCTCGTAGAAGGTGAACGAGAAGTGGATGTAGTCGGCGCCGTTGGAGCTGACGATGTACTCGACGACGAGCTCGCGGCCGCTGAAGCGCGTGGACGGGCGGACCTCGTAGTACACGCCCCACTCGTCGATGTCCGGGATGCGAAGGTCCGCGTTGTAGGCCAGCATGGAGACCGGGGGGATGTTGCCGCCCGTGTTGGGGACGGCGCGGGCGGTGTTGTCGGCGGTGGTGGTGCTCAGGGAGATGAGGCCGTTGATGTGGACGAAGATTAGGCTGGAGGTAGTGCCGTACACACCGACCTGGAAGGGGATGCCGATGGGGGAGAAGCCCGTGTCGTAGTTGTTGAAGACGAGCTTGGTGGGGTTTTGGAGACGGACGGGGGGTCTGACGTTGAAGTTGCAGCCGGTGAAGGCGGGCGACGTCGACGAGGAGCTGGACGAGGAGGTGGATGATGAGGTCGTGGTAATCGTCGAGGAGGATGAGATGAGCGAAGAGGAAGAGGAGAATGAGGAGAGTGAAGAAGAGGACGACGAGCTGGAGGTGGAAGAGACTTCCGTGGATGAGGAGGAAGAAGACGACGCAGACGAGGACGACACAGATGTAGACGACTGGCTAGAAGACGACTGGCTAGAGGAAGACGGGGTGCTGGTCGAGCCCGTGCCGGACGAAGACGAGAACGAAGTAGAGGACGCGGAAGACGAGGTGGAGGGCGTAATCGACAGACTCGTCGACGAAGAGGCCCTACTAGTCGAGGACATCTGCGAGGTGCTGTTGGCAAAGATGGTTGACAAGGAGGACGACGACGGCAGCGTGCTGGCGAGCGAGGTGCTCAGCTGTATGGCAAGAGGTGTTAGAACGTGCGACAGGGAGGTACAAAAGAGCCAAGATGCCCTAGGGGAATACTCACAGAAACAGTGGTCGAGATGCCAGCGCTGCTGGACGGCCCCCCGATGCCACCCACGATGCCCAGGAGGAACTCGAATTCCGGGGCCAGCGGGACGGCCTGGCCGCTCTGGCGTCGGTCCAACTCAGCCCCGGCGACGGCTGCCGCGCCGAAAAGAGTGACGGAAAGGATGTTCTGCCTCATGGTCGGGTGTTAACGAAAGACTGGCGGTGATTGTACGAAGGAGGGACCTGGGGAGCCACAACGCGGACGATCGTTCGGGGAGGGTTCGTTAAGTATCCAAGCAGATAGGGTTCAGGGGCCAAGGAATCCAGAATACTGTTGTCGGGACGAAGCGAGGCATTTTGAAGCGTCTCACTCGGGTCTGGGTCTCGATGCGAAGCTGCAGAGATGCATTCCAGCTGTTTGATGAGACATGGACGAAGAAGAGCGTCCCAGGGAGAAGGATTGGAACGCAAAATGATACGCAGAAGACCACGAGAATGGAAGCCAGAACTGTCATTGGATCTTGCGAGTGCCTCAAATTTCTGTAAGACGTATTTCCAGAAAACAACCCTTTTCAAAGCAGAAGAGTCTCTGTTTCTGGGCGTTAATAGGGATGAAGGAGTACCATATCGCCGGTAAAGTTGAAGACCATGTCTCTGAAAAGCCGACTTGAGTCTGAGTATCATAAGATGACGGGTTATGGACCCGAGAACCTTCTCGCTGCTCGGCCGAGTCTTGCCTGCCTCCAGTTGAGTGAGGTGTAAGTCGAATACAACCTTCAAACGGGCAGGTACTTTCCCAGGTACACGAGGGTACTTGTCCCCAGCGTGGGGCTGAAGATCGCTTGCGAGTGACAGACGCCCTGCCGCGCTGAGCAAGGACCACAAGACAGGAGCATAATCACGTGCAGCATCCACCAAACCAATCAAGAGCCCTGAAAAGGACACAATAAGCTTAAGGAGGAGGCCGCCCGGCGGGGTGCCCGCCAACTCCGCTGGCCTCCTCCCCTTGGCCACTCTATGCGGAAGGGGCCGAGCAGCCGAACAAAGCATAGCAAACGTCGCCTAGGTATTCAGGGTCGGGCAGGACGGCACGACGGCAGCCTCAAACGTCCTTTCCCTTCTCCAACATGCGAATCAAAAGGTCGCACAAGGTCTGACCTGCAGACGAAGGCTTGCGCGTTCCTGTGCCACGGCGCGACCCTGCATCCCGTTGGCGCCTGCCGAGAAGCGAGTGGTGCCGGCCAACGTGGCAGGCGTGGAGCGTGCTTACATAAGGATACGTACCTTTGACGATGTGGACCCGCTGCGTACAGTGTGCCGTCCCGAAACACGGTGCGTTGACGACGGCGGCGACGTCAGTGAGGCCAGTACGCTACCACGTGGGCGACTTTGCACTTCCAAGATTCAAATTGCAGCGTTGCGGGACTTTTAGCACCACACATACCATTTTTCAAGAGTCTCACCACAGAGAAATCATCAATCGTCTTCAAGACAAATCTCACAGAAGAAAGATCATCACCCTCTGTTCCACCAAAATGAGCGCTGACAGCGCCCCCACCTACCAGGCCCTCGACGCCTTCGTCAAGTCCGGAGGCGGCGAACAGGCCCTCGACGAGACGGTCCAAAAGTTCAACGAGCTCGCCAAGACGTCCGCCTTGGACCTCGAGAACTTCCTCTGGGACACGTATAGCGCCATCTTCGACATCGCACGGGAGACGCCCCACGAGAAGCAGGCCCCGCTTGTCGACTTTGTCGACCGCCTGCGCGAGAGCACCGTCACGGGCTCCGACGGCCAGGCCTTGCACATCAGAGAGCAAGTCGTCTGGAAGGACCTGCCGACCTTTGGATGGTTTGCGCGGGACCTCTGGAACTTTGGTACTATCCCTTCAACTCTCTTGATGTGCAGCTTCAGACTGACATACAACACAGACATCCTCGACGCGTCCATGTCCAAGGAGGAAAAGACCGGCTTTGACAATCAGGCCGCCTTCCTAGCCCAGCTCACCGCCCGAGCCTCCATCCCCGAGGCCGGCCCGCGCGACGACCCCCTCGACTACTCCATGTACGGCCTCTGGGCCCTGCGCGAAGCCTTCGAGCAGGAGAATCCCGCGGGCGCCGACGACGCCGCCGCCGTCCGCCAGGCGTACCTGTGGATCAGGTACTCCGGCGACGTGCTGCGGAAGCTGAGCGCTCGGGACCACAAGCTCGAGGACAGGATGGGCGTCGCGGGGGGCAAGTTCGGCAACCGCGAGTGGCGCGGCTTCAACGAGGAGAGGTGGGCCGCGTGGTCTGAGGCGTTTGTGGCGGCCAAGACCGAGCTGGCGGATGCCGAGACGAAGGAGCTGGCTGGAAAGGCTGTGGATATCATGAAGAGCAAGTGAGGCCGGGGTGATGAGAGAGCGATAAAAGGATGCACGTTTACGAGATTAATGAGGAGCACGGGTCTATCGATGATACTTCCCAATAATGGGGACAGAGACAAAGAAAATGATTAAAGAGTGGGGGACACTTGGATCCCGTTCAACAGTTTGATCCATGGTACATTAAAGCACCCAACGATTTCCCATCAGATTTCCGGCGTCGACGAACCCTCTTGCAACTTCCACAGAGACGCGAACAAGCCGCCGCTCTCGAGCAGCGTCTGCGGCTTATCAAACTCCACGACCCGCCCGTCCTGCAGCGTCACGATCTTGTCAAAGTCGGCCACGGCACGGAGGCGGTGCGCAATGACGACGACCGTCCACTCCTTGAACTCGCTGCGGATGAGGTCCTGGACGACCTGCTCCGTCGCCTGGTCAAGACTGCACGAAACATTAGCAACAACCTCGCGTATGTAGTTTCCAAGTTTTAACTGACCTGCTCGTCGCCTCGTCAAGCAGCAAAACACGCCCATCCCGCAAGATGGCCCTCGCAAGGCAGAACAGCTGCTTCTGCCCCGCGCTCAGCCAGTCCGCGTCGAGGTCCGCCTCCAGCCCGCCCTTGTCCTCGAACAGCGCCTTCAGCCCCGTCTTCTCCAGCGCCTCCCAGATGACGACGTCGTCGCCGTCCCGCTTCGACACGGGATCGAGGTTGTGTCGCACCGTGCCGGGGAGGAACAGCGCGTCCTGCGGCAGGGCGACGAGGGCCTCGCGGAGGTTTTCAATCGGTACCGATGAGACGTCTACCCCGTCGATCTCGATGGTACCCGAAGACGGGTCGTGAAGACGGGGTAGGAGGGCGAGGAGGGTGGACTTGCCGCTACCCGTCCGGCCGCAGATGGCGACCTTCTCGCCCGGGAGGATGTCGAGGTTGACGTCTCGGAGGACCTGGTGGTCGTCGTAGGACGCCGAGACACCGCTGATCCGGATCCGGCCTTCCGATGGCCAGCCTCTGGGCAGCTCCGCGTCGCCTCCTACGGGCTCGGCGGGCGTCTCGGACCGGAACTCCCTGATCCTCGCGACGGCGCCGAGGCTCGTCTCCAAGCTGGCCCAGTACGTCAGCAGCATCGCCAGCAGCTTCCCAAACCCGATGACGCCGACGAGCGCGACGCCCAGCAGACCCGGGTCGATGCTCCCCCGCAGCGCGACGGCCGAGGCCACGAGCAAGACTGCAAGCCCCGCGACGGTGAGGTTCAAGACAAGAAGTAGCCAGCGCTGCAGGCTCGCCATGGCGTAGAAGGCGCGCTGGGAGGCCGCGAGGCGGTCGAGGTTCTGCGCCTGGACGCGCGAGGGCCAGTCGAGGGCGCGGACGGTGACGAGGCCGGCGAAGGAGGCGATGAAGTGCGAGAAGATGGGCGACTTGGCCTCGAGGTCGAGGAGGCGGACCTGGCGCGTCGTCTGGAGGTAGACGCGCTGGATGAGGTAGAGGGCGAGGGCGAGGAAGGGGATCGCGAGGGCGAGGTAGCCCGTTGCGACGCAGGTCAGGACCAGCTCTGCGATGGCGAGGGTGAAGTCTGGAGGAAGTGTTAGTAGAGTATGAGTCTTGTGTGGGATTGTGGGGGACGCACAGTCGAATGCCAGCATGAAGGCGATTGGGAGGGGGAGGTCGATCAGATTCATGTCCTGGCTGAAGCTGAAGGGATTGTTATTGGAGATTCGGTTGGAAAGGGGCAAGGTTCCCTACCGGTTGATGATGACGCCCGTGTCGGTCTTGACGAAGAACGACATTGGAGCCCTGCGGCATGTTAGAAAACGCAAATACCCTAACACATGGCAGGTTCTTACGCAAGCGCGGTCTTGAGGACGCCGAAGTGCAGCCCCTTGGCCGAGTGAGGCACGATCACGACGAGGAAATAGCTGCGAACATTCAGCATCAAACAACCTCCAAGCACAGCCGGACAACTCACAAGCACTCCACAAAGACCGAGAGCTCCGTCAGGACGGCCCAGAGGATGTACACGCCCATCCACATGCCCGTGTTCCGCTCGCCGCCGGCCTCGTTGGCCGAGACCCAGAACTTGATCCAGAGGCCTGCATGCTGCTTGTTAGCTGAGGTTTCTCTGCATTAGGGGCGAAATTGATCTCGTACGCTGCATGGTCCTGAACGCCATCTGCGAGAGGACCATCGCCAGGAAGATCGCGAACGGCGACGTGCCCATGGACTTGATGTAGTACAGCAGCGCGCTCGTGTTGGCGGCGCCCCGGGCCTTGCCGTTCGTCTCCCCACCAGGCTTGGCAGCCGGTTTGTCCTGCTTCTTCGCGTCGTCGTTCTCGGTTTCGTCGTCCTTCTTTTGGGGACCGTCTTCGTGCTCGCTCTGCTGGTCGACGACCCGGAGCTTGCTGACGTAGCCGCCGGTCTTGCTCAGCTCCTCGTACGAGCCCCTCTCGGAGATCTTGCCGTCGGCGTCGAGGGCGACGACCTGGTCGGCGAAGCGCAGCCATTGAGCTGTACAAGAGGATACGTCAGTTGCAGTTCGAGAGTCGCCTACTATCTAAACGCGTCCTTACCGTTGTGGGTGGCGAACAGCACGGCTCTCTTCTGCTCGCGCAAGAGCCCCTGCGGCCCGAACAGCGCGCCGAAGCACTTGGAAGCCGTGTTCGAGTCTAGGCCCTTGAGGTTGTCGTCCATGATGACGATCTTCTTCCCGCTGTACACGGCCCTAGCCAGCGCCTGCGTTCTCGTGAGCCTCAAGTTCCATCTGCCAGCTCTTCCTCTGAAATACTTACGATGCGATGCTTCTGTCCTCCGCTGAGCGCGCCACCCGAGCTCCCGACGACTGTCTCGTCGCCCTTGGGCAGCGGCGCGAGATCCTCCTCGAGCTGGCACGCCTCGACGACCTTGCGGTAGAACTGCGGCTCGTACTCCGCGGCGCCGACGATGTTGTCCCGGATGCTCTGGTTGAGGATCCAGGGGTCCTGGTCGCAGTACGCCACGTCGAGCGAGGTGCGGTACTCGACGGCGCCGGAGATGCGGTACGTCTCGCCGACGAGGGACTTCAGGAGGGTGGACTTGCCGGCGCCGACGGGGCCGACGAGGACCGTCAGCGACGACGGCCGGACCGCGAGGTCGAGGTCGCGCAGCGTGGGCTTGTCCGCGGCCCAGCCGAAGGAGCCGCCGGAGACGCTGATCAGGGGCTCCCGGCCGCTCTCGTCGTCGTCGCCGCGGGGCGCGATGGTCCGGTAGTCGACGCGCTTCTCCTTGACGAGGTACTCCTGGATCCGGTCGAGGCACCCGATGGCCGAGCCCAGGTTGTGCGGGATCGTGACGAGCTCCGAGACGGGGCTGATGAGGATGCTGAGCAGGCTGAGCGACGTGAAGGCCTGGACGACGTTGAGCGGCTCGCCGCCGGAGGCAAGCTGGACGATGGCGAAGGCCGCGAAGGTTATGGCGGGGGTCATGATGGAGGGGAACTGGCCTGCGCGTTTTGCGTTCATGTTAAAGTCCTGTTATTCCCAACGAAAAAAAAAGGATACGCCGGGAGAGGCTCACCGATCAGCACGTTGGCGATCTGCACTTTTCTAAACTTCTTGCTCTCCTCGAGCTCGAAATCGCGCAGGCCCTGGATCTGGTCCCGCACGGTGCCGCTCAGCCCGGTCATCTTGACGCCCTTGACGGCGCCGATGACCTCGGTCGTGATGCCGACGCGCTTCTGGATGGCCTGCATCCAGCGGCGCTGGCGCGGGGGGACGAGCTGGCCGGTCCTGACGCCGCCCAGGACGCTGACTGGTCGTTGGGTCAGTTCTCTCTCTTCCTTCTACGTAGAAGAGATTGCGACGTCGACTTACAAACAGCAATGAGTACCGGAGCGACGCAGACGGCGCCCAGCTGCGCGCCGAGAATCCACATGGCGAGCGCGACCTGCACCAGGTTCGGCACGATGGCGACGCTCCACTCGGCGGCGACGGTGATGCGCTCGACCTCGTTGCTCATGAGCCCGACGGCGGACTGGGAGTTGCCCGTCTCGGCGCGCAGGGAGAGCATGTTCCGGTAGACGACGGCGATGAGGGAGCCCCTGATGGCCGTGATGAGCTGCGTGGTGAGCTGGCCGGCCCACAGGGTTGCGATCTGGATTCGCGTTAGTAAGGGGACATAATGGGCCATTGGCAAAAAGGGAAGGAGTGCGTACGGCGATGCCGATGTAGACGAAGGCGAACGCCGCGATGAGCGCGTTGCCGTCGCCGTTGCCTTCCACCGGGCTATAGCCGTGGCGATGGCGGTCTTGGATGTACTCGATCGTCGCGCGGACGAGGAGCGGCTGGGCCAGGCCGAAGGCCACCATGGCGAGGCGCGGGATGTGGATGAGGAAGAGCTCGAGCCAGAAGGCCTTCAGGACGGCCAGGGCCAGGGAGTGAGGCTTCTCCTGGTTGACTTGGAGCCCGGGCGAATCGTGTTAGTGAGATGTGATCCGATTCGGCTGAGACATTGAAACTAACCTTCTCCCCAGGCCAGCACCAGCCTTGCCAATCCCTCCTTGCCCGACAGAACATCATTCACAGGCTCGAGGTCCTCCAAATCGAGGTCCTTCTTGTAACCCAGGCGCAGCAGGGGGTTGATCCAGAGCGAGAGGCTCCTGCCGAAGATACCAGCCGTCTCTTCGCGAGAGACCTGCGCCGCGGGGATCGTGATGAATCCAGGCTTGGGCCTTGACTCGAGAATAAGGAGGATAATCCTGACCGTGACCTGCGCGGTCAAGAGAGCCGCAGTGACGCGGTGGTGTCCGCGCGTGCGCGAGACGAGCCATTCGCTCCAGGCGCGGAGGGCATCGAGGAAGACGGTCGCGAGGAGGAAGGTCTGGATCAGCGCCGACGGCGCGCGGGAGGTCCTGTGCTCCAGCCGGGAGAGCGGGATGAAGAGGACGCTGGAGGCGACTGAGAGGGCAAAGGACGTGATCATGTAGCTGGGTCGCTCGTAGACGCGCGGTCCGAGGAGGAACAGCACCAACAACGCGATTTGGACCGCTGCGAGGGCTTTCCAGGCGATCTATCACTCTGTGTCAGTGTTGGTCGGCGCAGCAGAGACGTCTGGTCGAACTTACGATCTTGAAGACGACCGGGCGCGACCCCTGAGTGACGACCGGTCGCTTCCATACCTCCCAGGCGCGGAGAAGCCCCCAGAGAATCGCGACCGAGGCGGGCAGGATCGAGAAGTAGAGCTCGCGGCGGGTGAAGTCGAGCTGGGGCCCGCAAGGCGGTCGTATGTAGCTGTCGCCGAGGCACGGGGGCAGGATGATGCCCTCGTTGGACCGATCTCGGTCATAACTTGAATACATGCCGCCGAAGGCCATGTCTAATGCTTCCAAGTCTGCTTCCACCAGATCAATGGATGCCGCACGTAAAGATCTTACAACCTCTTTGCTTCATTTAGGCAGCGCAGATGCTGCTAATATTATTCAGTGAAGAGATGACGCAATAGCTGACGCCTGGAGAGACGTTCTTCGAAATGTCCCGCATGCGATACGTGTGCTTACGCTCATCACAACGGGCGAACGCGTTTTGGCATCCAAGCGAGCCCGCCTATCGCCGGGAGCCGGGATCCGAGCGCGCTGCTGTGCCGCAGGCCGTACTTTCTTTTCCTCCCTTCTGTCTTTCTGCGCCTCTCCCTGAACGAGACTCGTATTACGGGCGGTTTTCACCTGCCTAAACAGGCCTGACAGGGGTTGTGTCATTCGGAGGCTAAGCCGAGCATATGCGTGTTGTTAAGCTCGTGTTGGTGCGAACACACGGGGAGTCATGAGAAGTATTTCTGAAGAGTACTCTTGACAATACCATGTCCATATAGAATCTGGACTTGTCGAAATATTTCAAGAGCTGAAGAAGAGTCCATGAACAAGAGTCTTTCTCCGAGATTCTTCTTGTTGAAGCAAAGACGCTGATAAGACCACTCGGGCGTAGCCGGGCGTGGTAATAGAACACCAAGCCTGGAACATGAGCAGCAGTAGGCTATTGAAAATTCAAGCCTATTCTATGGGAAAAATCACGACTTGAACCTGATGCATATTCAAAGACCGACTGGGCGTGTCATGATGGCATCCCAGGCCTTTTCGGCAGCCTGCGCCACCATGTCTCGTCCTGCTCCTCCAGTTCCAGCTGTAAGATGGTAAGGTGATTTTCCCTCTCAACCAAGGCGTTGTTCGGGCGGTATCCTTGATTCCCAGCAGAGACAGGTCTCAACTCAAGTCGCAGTTACGAGTACATCAATCCGATAACTTCAACTTTTGCTGTCGTCGCTTCTCCCGTGCCGCGACTGCTGCCTCTTCGATCGACTGGGTGATTTCCGGAGGTACAGCGGGCATCTTCCGCAGCCTGGACCACCACGCCTCGTCCTCCTCCCCCAGCTCCAGCCGTAAGATGGTCTTATGTCTCAACCAAGGCTTCGGCCGGATTGTATCCTTATATCCCCAGCAGAGACAAATCTTGCGGTGCGACTCCACCGCGTCGACCACGACGGTGTTTCCGTTTCCGAAGTCTGGGGGCGTCGAAGGCGATATCGAGGACACCGGCCCGCCCTTCAAGAGTAACAGCCGAGCGATAGCCCCCGCCGATGCATCGTTTCCCTCGCGGAAAGACCCGAAGATGACTTCCACGAGCGGCGTCGTCCAGTGTCCGTACCGATGGAGATACCCCATGATGTAAGGATCCGTGTGCTCGATGAGTTACGCCGCCACGTCGTGCGCCCTGACGAGCACGGCGCGCTCCAGGACGCTAAGGGGCCGTTTGTGATAGTCGTGCCGTGCAGGGTTGAGCCTCTTGGTGTGCTCGTTGGGATCGATGCCCATCTCCTCGACCAGGAACCGGACCACGCCGTCCTTGTTGCGGTCTATGGCGATGGCCAACATCTGACGGAGGACCAAATCGAACTTTTCTGCGTTTTTGCCGAGATGGCTCCATTGTTCCCCCTTCGGTTGCCAATACAGACCACTCCGCAGGCTGCACCTGAAGCTCTGATTCTCCGCCTCCTCGTAGCTCGAGTCATCCTTCTCCTGGTGCATGAGCCGCGCGAAGAGTCGGGCCAGCAAGACAAAAACATCGGTCTGGCTGTGCACTATGGCCATGTGCATTCCCTCCAACAGAGAATACCGCAAATCAGGCAGCCCAGGTATGGTAAGCTGCCCCGGTTCCCGAAGGTAGTCGAGAAAATGCTCGATCGGACCGATGGACTTCGGTCTTGTCACGCCGCCGCACAGTCCTCGGAGGACAATCTCGACCCATTTGCGGTGCTCATTTGTAAGAAGGCTGCCTCTGCGGTCAGCCCATGGGTTTGCGGCAGGAAACCCGAGCCGCAGGAGGGCGTAGTTGACGACTTCCAGGTTCCTGCTCCATCCTGCGCTGGTGAGCAGGTTAGTAACTTGGAAGAAGGGGCTCGCGTCTCCTCCCGAGCCGGTGATGTTGAGATGCTCCATCAATGCCGCAAAGGTCGGCAGATCGCCGACTAGAGCCGCCATCTCTAGGGCCGTGTGATCTGATGGCCAGTACTCGACGGGGCGTGTGAGATCAACCCGGCCGGTCCCGAGCAAGAACCGGACAACTTCGACGTGGCCCCCTTCAATGGCCAGAAACAGAGGGGTTGTAGAGGAGGACCAACCGCTGCCGATGTTGGCGTTGGTATTCGCATTAAAGTCCCAATGTTTGAAAGGCACGTCGCAATCGACGTCTTGCACTCCGCGTAAGTGCAAGTCCGGGTCCGCGCCGGCCTCTACGAGCATCCGCACGCTCTCCAAATCTCCCTGCTCGCTGGCGGCGAGGAGGGCACCGGAAGACGGGTATGCGTCGTGGTTGATGCCGACAGGATTCGCCCCGGCACGCAGCAGCGCTGCCACCGTAGACGTGTGACCTGCCTCGACGGCGAGCCACAGCAGCCTGGGGCCTAAGCTTGGAGCCGCCAGGAAGGCTTGGATCGAGAGCTGCGTCCGGTCGGCGGCTTCGATGGGGGGACGCAGCAGGAGGACGTTATCAATGTAGAACGGGTCGTTTTGTTTGTTTTGCTCGTAGGTGAAGGGAACGGGTGGCGTCATGTAGTTATTCACTGATTCTCTTCCTTGCTTCCAGGGTTCTGGGGGGACGTGGTCCCATTCGCAGCAGTCGGCGCCATCAGGTATGTCGCTGGTTGGTGGAAGACTCGCCGAGACGGTACATGTAGCCAGCAGTCCGCAGAGGAGCAGGGAGAGGCGTTGCATGTCGTGCGAGCTGTCGGGGATGATCCCGAGAACCAGAACTTGTCTGGAAAGTCATTCGCAAAGCAAAGAAAACCAACCAACAGCGTAACACCTTTATCTTGACGAAGCTGGGGAGTGACAAAGTCGCTTCGCTTAAACTAGGCAGCAACTTTGCCAACCTGTCCTTCCGAGCCATCCACCAACAACCAACTACCCGTGAGGAACACGTGTCCGAGGAAACAACATTTCAACTCAGTTGTGCGTCGTCTAACTGACTCATTGTTACTTTCCTCATGACCATAAATATATTTGGTTCTATGTTCTCCGGAGGCCTTTCCCCAGGTCAGAAGAGGACGAATTTCATGCTGAATGATACGAACCATGATTCCGTATTCCAGGCTTCATGGGAATTCTATTACGGAAACGTATCTCAACTACACACGCTTGTCCGCAAGAGAAGCCCGAAGAACCCCCGAGAAGAGCCTTCAGCGTATGATCGTGTCCTCGTGCCCCCCCTGTGACTCTAGTAACTCTAAGGGCAGGCAGGAGCCAACCAGGGCGACTATTCCCGAATCGCCTCCCAGTGACCTCGTTACGAAAGGCATACTGGCTTCAGCTATGCCCACCACTTGGTCTCCGATGCTGGATGAGAGGGGAGCAAACCCAAGCTGCCCTTGGTCTGTGAGGAAAAACCTCCGTCCATGGCAGTTGTAGAATATCGTTTCGGCTTGGGACTCATAACTTGCCGGCATACGATAGAAGAGTGCCTTCATTAGTCCTTTGTCGCCCGTCGAATGTTGAGTGGAGTTGAATTTGTTTATCTCCTTCACCGCACGCAACACGGCCTCAGGATAGATGATTTTCGGTCCAAAGAGGACCCTGACGAACGGTGAGAGGTCCGTTTGACTGGCATAGTACATGTAGCGCTTGTCTTTACGGGATGCAAAGCCATGCTCTCCTGTGGGCCAGACGTTGTCGATATGTATGGGGTCGCAAAGACTTCTCCACTGCTCCAACGGGAAGGTATCGTTGTAGATGTCGCAGAGTTCCCCCAGCTTGACAATCGTCCCAATAGGCGCAGTGCGGATGTGAAGTTGCGTGTTTTGCTTTCCTTCTGGCGTGCGGTAGGCGGAAAATCTGTAGAGACCAGCGGGCGATGGGCTGTGGTCATCGCCAGTATGCCTGAATCGGGATCCATGTCTATCTCGACCTCGGAACTGACGTATACCTGCGGTACTCCAATCCGTTGCCCATGTCGGCAAGTCGGGGACTTTCGCTGGGAAAATAACATTATCCAATACATCAAGGCCCACGGACCCGATCAGATCTTGCGCGAGGCTGGTGAACAACTGAGCTGTCGAGCGACTGTATTCGCCACCCTTTGGAACCGTGAAGCCCGCTTCCTCGGCAGTTTCAGGATGCTTTCCGGATTTGCACTGCAAATACTGCCGAGATTCCCAGTCTAGCAGTGGAAGGATGGCGTAAAGCTTGTCCCTGGGGTCGGTGGCGCCGAATTCTCGTGTCTTTTGCAACATCGTCAACAGTCGGGTCCGATAGGACGGTCTCCAGGAGTAGCGATTGACTCCTCGTGATACCAGAGAGCGTACGGTGTACGGCAGCAGATCTTCCCTGGACCTGTTGTTGAACCTGTCTCCCAGCAACCTGAAAGCGTCCCAGGTGACTTCTTTTTCCCCGCAGACAACCGTTGCTTCCTTTGACAACTGAACCTCCTGCATCACCCAGACGCGCGTGAACCACCGCCGATTCAGGAACGCCATGATAGTGTTCGTAGGAGGTATTGGAGGCGCTGTGTCTGCGGATTCGGACGGGGAGTGAAGATCTTGCAGCCAGAGCATGACTTCGTCGCTGGAGTCTGCTTCGCTGCTTTCGCCGAGATAGATGACCACTCGAGAGGCGCCGTTGTAGATGCGCGGCATCAGGCCCAGCTGGTGATTGCGCTCAAGCACGTCTGACTGATTGATGCAGATGAAGTCAATCCAGAGAGTGCGAGGTGATGTAGATAAACGCAGCCGGCGCAGAGCCGCTGCGCAGCTTGTCGTCACCTTGAGTGGTGCGCTCTTGCTCTCTTCGGCGGTGGTTGTTACCACTTCGATTTCCTCGACTTCCGCAACATCGCCCCAGGTGTATGAGAGAGCTTCGTAAGACGGCGCGTTTGGCAGGTCGAAAGTAAGGAGACGGACGACGATCGGACTCCCTTGTTGCCCAGGCTGTAACTCCAAAAGCCGAAACGAGACTTCCTGATCCAAAGGTTGGCCTTGGTAGGGTCTATCACACAAGGCACCCATTTTGCCAACTTGACGGATGCTGAGTTCGTCACATCAGACCCGTCTTCAGGAATGGGCTGGCCGTCACAGCGCTGCCTCGATCGAATCGATTCTTCAGATGGAAAACGGAATTGTTGTTGAAATTGAGGAAAATCTGGGCGTTTTACCCCTCCCCGCTTGTGGTGTTATCGTTGCGGGGGGTTGTTGAGAAGCATGAAAAACAACAGCAGACCGGGGTATGTCCAATATTTTTTTTCTCTGGTGGTGACGTGATGTGCGGCTGCATCCTTTGGATGTTTATGTCAGCGTCGACCGAAATGATTGGAAGAAAGAATGCGAGGTTGCTGCAAGGTCTTCCTGCATACTCGCACAATATTTTTCACTAATATCATCTAGTGGTGTCTTTCTTGATCTTATGTATGAATCGGGAGGGTCACTCATATGGCCCAGGGCGGGCATTGAACAGGACAGTGTACTTCACCGTAGTAATTGATGACATTTTAAGCTGCTTAGATTCAAGCCGGGATGCATCATGTTTGAAATAACTTGAAAAATGAAAGAAACTTGAAAGCTGGGCTTACCTGAGAGACATCTTATAAGCTTAGCAGAAGTCAGGTTCACTGATCTTTTTCTTCTCTGCTGCATCTATAACCCGGTGCAAGTATCAGTGCCTACCTTAGCTTTGGCATTGTCAATGGAACTTTCACCTTATATGAAACTGTTGGAATGCTTGTTTTCCTATCAAAGCTACTGACGCTTGTTTCTATGACGTAATTAGTGTCATCCGCGACTTCATCTGCCAGACTCCAATGAGACAGCTGGACAGATTATCTATGAGCTGACAATGGGTGGGAACTAAACTACAAACCTCGAGCCTGGCAGTTGTGTATGTCTCTTGCAAGTTGACTATCAGGTCACCTCGTGAACATATCCACTCCCCTGTTCATCCGTCCCTCGCCTCAAGTCGGCCAAGGCTATCAAGGCATCTCATGTCGATCAAGGCGAGAATCGCCAGGTAATTGATAGACAGGGGGTTCGGTATGGGCTTCGAAAATCGGGTTGGCGTCGGCCTCGGGAGGATACGTCCGGACAGGTCCACCGCTCGACTCGACCTTGACATCGGTGTGGATCTCCTTCAAGACTTTATTCCTCCGCCTTCTCCTCCAGACTAGAATAGCGACACCCAAAAATGCGACCGCCGCGATGCCGGCACCGATACCGATTCCAGCATAAGCGCCCGCAGACAAGCCGCCTGCTGTTGTTTCGCCCGTCGATTGCGGGACAGAAGCCGAAGTCGTAGGCTTTTGAATGTCAGCACGAGAACCCAGAAGCCTAAACAGAACAAGCAGATCACTTACCCGCGAGAAGATTATCGTTGAGAGTGCCTTGTTGTTGATAGGCGCGTGGCTGGTCATGATCCAACGCTGCGCAATCCGGGGCCCGTTGACGCCTTCCTTGCCCTCAAACATGTCGTTCATAAACAGGTTGGACCCCGGGTGGACGTCTAGTCGGTGCCCGGTGCCGTTTGCGACGTTGGCCAGGTCGTACATGCCGTCGCCCCAGTCGGCTACGTCCCACTGCTGCGTCTCGTCCGAGGTCGACGTCCTCAGACAGCCGACGGTCTTGGCCGAGTGCGTCTCATCCGCCTCCCAGCACACCGAGAGCTGCTCGCGGAGACCCGTGTTCTTCAGCCGCATGACGTATCGCCCTGTTTTGTTCTCGAGCGGCTGGAATTGCCACAGCATCGTTTGATTGACGTCTCCCTGGTCGCACCCAAACACCCTAGGTCCTACTGTGGTGTCCTGCAGACATGCTCTGATGGGGTCCCCGACCTTGCTGACACGGGAGTTGGTGACTACATACCACGCGTTCGAGTCCAGCTCTGCTGCTGCCATCTGTGGGAGATCAACCGACCACGGCTCTTAGCCTTGTGAAGCCGAGGAACACTTTGAGCGAAGAAAAAGAGTCTGTTGCTGGGATGTACCGGGGATGTG
This sequence comes from Colletotrichum brevisporum, assembly GCA_030770045.1. Classification (NCBI taxonomy): domain Eukaryota; kingdom Fungi; phylum Ascomycota; class Sordariomycetes; order Glomerellales; family Glomerellaceae; genus Colletotrichum; species Colletotrichum brevisporum. The sequence goes on from JAUGSI010000002.1 coordinate 3,221,979, forward strand.
TCCGGGTACTTTATGAATCAGCGACAGTTTCTAAGTCAACGAAGGGGTGACGTGAGAATATCAAGATGAGCACACGGAGCATTGGAAAAAAGGGAAGAAACCGAGGAAAGGCTTGTGTCGACCACAAGATATCTGGGCGCATGGCGTAGCGAGGGGATCAGGCAGCAACAGAAGAATGTGACGTAGGAGTACCATGCTTGAGAAAAGAACGTTCTAAAATCCCAAATGCAATATTAAGACGCGCCAAGTATGAATTGGCGACCTGTTCTGCGGTTGATCGTCAGACTGCATGTCGGTCAACAGCGTGCTGTGACTGGACGGTAGCGTCTCGCCGCACTCTCGACTCCTTGAGGATCTTAAGCGAGAATTCTTTGCTTCTCAGCTTCACGCCAGGCTAGCCAATGATGAGGACTTCATAAGCGACTCATCGAAAGCTCAAGTCGCTCCAGCGTGCCCGGTCGGACTTCTCATCGACCATGACCCTGTGCCATGAATCACAGCAATCACGTCTAGGATTTGATTGACTGCCGAATACTTACCGTGTTCTATGACCACGATGTGAATATCATGGTGATAGAGAGGTGACAGGAATTGATAAAGCTTCGAAGTTGCAGGCCGGGTTGCAACGTTGACGACTAGACCCGCAATTGCTCAAGCTTGTAGCTGCGAAACTTGCAATTTGCATTAGAAGAAGGAAGGGGTTTGCCGTTCATTCCCGGAATGCAACCTGAGTTGGCGCTCACAGAAATCAACTGCGTAGCGTTTGACAAAATATTGAGCTCACCTATTGTCGACAAGAATAATCAAGGTGGCGGAATATTATGGCTGAGACGGGAAGTAACACGACACAACCAACAATAGGATCAACAGCGCTAGTTCGGTTTGGTCAGCACCAGCCCGTCACCTGGACAATAAAAGCCCCCATGCAGCATCCATTGTAACCAGGATCTCTAGGCCCTAGTCAACAAGCCGCAGCGGATAAGGCGTTTTAGTGATCAAAGTACGGATAGATTACTGGGAGAAAAACGCAGTTTCCCACCCTGTCTAGCAATAGAATGAGCCGAAAGGTGCTGGTTGCCTTAGACAAGAGCCCGACCCGACGGACAACCACCAGCCACAACTCCTCAGAACGCCTGGGTCAGCAAGCATCACTACCCTGCAAGCCAAGCTACGGGGGTTCGGTCGCCTTAGTTGGCTGATGTGCATAAGCGTCTCACAGGCGCCCGACTGATGCCTGCAGAGCCGATGACCGAACATGACCAACACGTTGGCCCTTGAGCCAAGGGGGGATCCAGCCTCCCCATATCAATGTGGAAACCGCATAGCGATGATGGACTGGGGGAGTAGTGAAGAAACACGGCGTCAAACGATATGGCAGAGTTCAAAGACTGGACGCGCGAGACCGAAGTCGCCGTTCTTGACGAGGTCGCGACAGCCCAGGAGATCAGCCGCTCTCAGAACCGCACACGCTCGCGCGATTTACCTCGAACGAACGGTGGGTCGGAAGACACGTCTGTCGACCGTGCAGGAACGCGACCCCGGAGGACCAGCTCGGCATCGCACTGGGACCCCCGGCCCGGCTTCGCGCACATCGATGGCGACGTCAACGGGCGCGGGTACAACGAGACGTCAGTCGACATTGTCTGCGTGCCGTGTCCCGGAGCCGATCCTGTCGAGACGTGGGCGCGCGACCCCCTGCCGGAGGGCTACTTCGGGCGACCAGGCGACGTGCCTCAGACAGTCGCGAAGGAGCTCGCCGGGGGCAGCATCCTCTCGCCAACCATCAATCGACACCTGCCCAAGGCTGCGCACCTATGGGTGAGACAGGGAATCAGGAAGGAAGTGAGCGAGGCGCGGGTGCTGCTTTACAGGCATCGCGAGTTGATCGAGGGACTCACTCTCGATGAACTCGCAGATGACCTAATTGAACAGGTGTGGAATGTGAGATATGGCAATGTGAGTTGGTCTCTTCATCCTTTAAATGTCTCTTTGAGCTGAACGGAATCACAGCAACGATCGCGGCCACTGTTCTTTATCGCCCATAGTGTCGGAGGTATCGTCGTGGAGCTGGCCCTCCTGAAAGCCACGCAGAGTGATCGCTTCAAGCCGTTCATGTATAACTGCCATGGCATCACGTTCTTTGGTGAGCTTCGGAATCTGCCTCTACGTTGCTTCCCCAAGCCCAGCCTAACTGAGTCTCTACAGCAACTCCACATCGAGGATCCAGCTACCTCTCAATGAACAATCTGGAGAATAGCATCCAGCGCCTCCTCCGCCTTCAGAGGCCGCTTCCACGCTCCATAGCCAAAGAGCTGCGCGTGGGCCACAAGCCCCTGCTCCAACTTCACGACGAGTTTTCAACCATCGCAAGCGAGCTTAGAATATGGACTTTCTACGAGACCATCGACTCCCAGCTCTCGGGCTCCGGCTCAACGAACCGCGGGCGGTCCAAGGAGGTCCGCTTCGGCGCCCCGATCGTCTCCATCAAGTCATCCCTGGTGGGCGTACGACAGGAGCGCGTTTTCTCCCTCGACAGCGAGCACGCCAACTGTGCCTCCTTCGGCAGCGGCAACACGGAGACCATGAACAGCTACCTCGGGGATCTCGCCGCCGCGGTGCAGAAGGCGACGAGCTTGAGCGCCGAGCACGTTCATACGCCGTTGAGTCTCAAGAAGCACGTCAAGGTCGAGATCATTGGATTCTACGAGGATCCGGACGCCGAGATGGAGTCCGACATCCGGCTCTACTTCACAAGGCTCCATCTGCAAGAGTTCCTCGACAAGGGACCTGAGCGGTGCCTCGACGAGAGGCTGAGGAGGACAACACTTCCTCAGGGCTACGAGCCCTCTACACGAGAAGAGGCACAGAAGAGCGGTCTGGGGATACTGTCCGGCTTCCAGGAGCTAGGGCAGAAGATCTGGCGCGCCCGCTCCAGGTCGGGCAGCCGGCCGAGGACGTCCGAGTCAGAGAGCCAGGGGTCACCACCTATCGTCGTGACCCGTCCCTCGATGGCTGGCGGCTCCAACTCTATGCCTTTCGAGACGATACACCGCATGGGAAGCCTCACTGTGCCACCCCTCTCCCCGCCGGGGTTCAACAGGCCGTCGAGCCGGGCGAGCAACGCCGAAAGCACGAAGTCAGACCCAACGGAGCTGGAGCTCTCGCCGAAGTCGGCGGATCCGAGCCCGGCAGTCGAGCCAGTAGTCGAAAAAAGCCACTCAGAGCCTCTAGCAAGTAGGGAAGAGCGCTTCTCCCGGGGCTCAGCTTTGGAAGACTTGACGGCTGGCTTTTCCAGACCGATTCCGTCGGCAAGGAAGTTCATGTGGATTCATACCCCCTTCAACAATCCGTCGTGGGTAAAGGTCAGTCCAGTTATCTCTCATATCGCTCATATCGACTCTATCCATGCAAGTTGGGATCAGCATACTGATGATGGAAACCAGGACGTTTTCGGAGCACTCTCTACCACGCATGATGCAAGCTTCGCTAAGATCTTCAATAATGATAACTGGACTTCGAAACATGTAATCGGCAGGCACTCACAATCACAGGCCTCTTTTGTAAAACCGGCGTGTAACCTTATTCCTGCTGGCTCTAGTAAGTTCAATACCACTGTTGACAGCACGTCAAGCTGCGATGAGAGGCTGATCGTGCTACTTTCCAGTGCCCTCACCACATCCGTCCCCGAATCTTTCCGGTCGCATAAGCCCTGGAGGGGGACCATCGTCTTCGTATCTTTATCTTTACATGCCATTTCTCCACTTCGATACCTACATAGACGTCTTGCAGCGAAGGAGGTTCATCTTGCAACGAATGCAACATGGTCGTGCCCGCCCAGTCCCGCAGGACATTGCCGGGCTCGAATCCGCGGAGCTGCGCATGATCTGGGAGTACATAGGCCACGACCCGCCACTCAACTACCGCCGCACCCTGGACCAGTTTGCGTACCCGTCTCTTCGAGACACCTGGGCCCGCGATGACGACCAGATGCTGTACAAGCTGACAAAAAACCGATCCTCCGGCGGTGGTGTCGATCGTGAGCCGATGAAGTTGACAAGGAGGCAGACGGCGGGCTCGGGTTGGACTCCAAAGTTGACACCTTCGAGCACGGGATTGCTGGAGGAGGATGACCGAGATTCCGATGACTCCGATGAAGACCTTGAAGAGGTCATTAAGGACGGAAAGGTCCTGATGGTTGACCAGCTGTGGCTGTGGGCAGTCGACAAGGGTAGGTTATTTCTTATCGAACAAACCTCGTCTGGAACTGACATGTTGAAGATACTTTGACAACCTTTTTCTCCAAGAGAGAATCGAAGCCGAAAGAAGGCCCCTTGTTTCAACAGGCAGACCTGAGGAACAGCGTCTATAACGAGCTAAATGGCGATCTGACGGGCCGCTGCGACAACGCGCTGGACCTGGCCGCTTTCATCGTCCTGCACGCCGTCACAGTCTTGCTGGACCGAACTTCCCATCCCGACTTGGAGATCTTTAGGATATTTGAAGAGGCCATCAGCATGCTTGTAAGCACCTAGCCATAACATAAGCTACTCCCGTGCGTGTCGTGGTTGACCATTTTTCCAGACTGAACGCATGACCTCCTCACTGAAGCGCTTCCGCATGCAGACGTTCAAAGACGTCGGCTTGGACTCCGACTCAGACAGTCAGCGACCAGATTCCATCAAGAGGCGGCACCGGCGCGAGCTTCAGGAGGCCGAGCGGGAGAACCGCGAGAACACTTCGGCGCTGATGGAGCTCCGGGACCTCGAGGACGAGCTCAAGTCGCTCGAACGGCTGTTCGAGGCCCAGGATGCCGTGGTCAGAAATATGAAGAGCATCTTCGAGAGCCCCGATCTCATGGAAGACACACAGAACGGGCAGATGTTCCTGAACGAGGCTCTCTCGAAACTCGAGGAGTACAAGGGTCAGACAATGGAGATGCTGAAGAGAGTTGATACAACGCGGAACGACGTGAGTACCAAATCGCCCCAAACCTCCTGGAAAATCTCCAAGACTAACATCATGAGCAGTACGAGAAACTGCTTGAGATGGTCCAGCGCCAGGCTCAGGTCGACGAGGTCCGCTGGTCTCGTCTTCAGACGGAGCTCGCCTCCTCCCAAAACCTCTCTGTCATGATATTCACCACCTTTACAGTCATTTTTCTGCCCCTGTCCTTCTTCACGAGCCTCTTCGGCATGAACACAAAGGAGTGGGACGAAAACTTGCCGTCGATCAGCTACGTTGGCGCGGTATCGCTGCCCTTGTCTATCTTTCTCATCGTTGCGGCCCTGGTTGCCGCGTTCAGCAGCCGCGTCCAAAGCTGGGTACGGGGCGGATACAACGGTGGCAAAGCGGTCGTCGTGTTTGTGGGGTCCGGGGTTAAGAAGATCGTGCCGAAGAAGAAGAGGAAGAGCAGGCGAAAGCGGATCGATAGGGAGGAGAGGGAAGAAAGGAGGACGAGGATGAAGGATCGTGGGTACGACTTTTGGGCGACAGTGAGAAGGGAGAGGGGGAGCGAGTATCGCATCCCAGATGTCAACCGGAACAAGACCAAGGCGCAATAGTCCCGGCAGATCTGTTGTGATCTGAGTTCCGGATGATCAAAGTAAATATTGTAGCAACAAGTAACAACATAGACCTATGTAGACTTTGATCAAGTTGCCCTCAAAATATCAGGTATCAAATACTCCGAAGTCGAGCATCAACTCAGTTCAACTACCCTGCCTTTCTTCTCATCAACCAGATACTCCTTTTCTTTTAGTACAGCCAGTGGGAAAGCTTGAGCTCTGGCAAGGATGCGGACGTTTCGTCTATGGCTCTCAGTGTCAGGCTGCGGGAGTACGATGTGCTCGAGATCTGGTCCAACCAGCTCCATCATCGCTTGATTCGGAAACGAACTGCTCAACTAGACAGGCTGTCATCTAGAGACGTCAAGAGCCATGAGTCGAGGTGGAAGCCAAACTCTTCGCCAAGAAGGACTAGCAAACCATGACACGTCTCACTAGTCATTCTGCCGCCGTCCATGGATTCTTCAGGAACAACCGGCGAACTAGTAACGGCCCAGAACTCAAAAGCTAGGTTTTGTTTGTGGTTCGTTGATAAGCTTATTGCCGAGTGAGTTCCACACGGACCAGCGTTTGCGCGCCGATCAATGACTCGGCCCGAAGTCTGGCACGAATCATGCCCTTCCCGAATAATGTGCGATGGAAATTGTATTGGAAGGGCCGATTCTTGGAACTGGATTACTGAGTTCAACATGAAGCTGTGTCTTGTGTAGGTCGCATTCGGGAGGTGGGTATGGGCTTGGCGCCGACGGCGAAAGGCCGAGGGGCATGAAACTCAATTGCATTGCCATTGGAATTCTTTCGAAACAGGTTCCCTCAAAGGGCTTTTCTGGATGGCGTGAAAATATGACAGGAGTTTTTCTGTTTTTCGCGGATGTCATAAATGTCTTCACAGTTACACTTGTACTTGTCTAAAAGAGTCCGGAATAGGGTACTTACGCTTGGGAAGGTAGGTTGTGGCGGAGGCGGCGCGGGTTGGAGTGGGGCCGGGGCTGGTCCGGATTGTCAGTACGGGAGCATGCATTCTGGACCTTAACCGTTCAGAGGAGAATGAACTTCTCTGAATGATCAGTTAAAGCTATATGTTTAAGGAACCAGATCAATATCCTATCTAAATTGAATGAGGCTTCGATCCATGCTTTTCGAAGGAAGGCGCTGATGTCTGAAAAATGAGGTAGGTTAACATTGACCGATCCACTGACAGAGCATATGAATCAAGAAACGGCCAATGCATGCTGCCCTTTCCACTATACAGTTTTCTCTATCTGCAAAGTAAAAGAGTCACCAAATTCGACATAGTAGTGGCCAAGTACTCGAATCTACCTTTGCACTAAAACAGCTAGAACTACACGCCTGGAATGATTCGAGAACAGTGTTGAATTGTACTCTTAACATCCCTCGCACTCGTTATTCCAACATTGAAATCCCGGGTAAGAAGACAATAATGCCAAGGGAGTTTGGCTAGCTATCAATACATGTCTCGAGCCAGGTAGTCTGATCCCCTCAATAACTCGGCAAGTTACCACCGGCAACTCGACTTAGCAAGTGAAGTCTGCTGATCTCTAGGAGTACAACTAACCTACAAAACTTTCCGATTATTTCACCGAAATCTTAACGATCATGCTGATAGGTAATACATGGGCTAGAAAAAGACATACCATAGTTCATTCTGTTGCGTGTATGACCCCTGTACCTCTCAACCGTCGTGATCAGCTCCAGCGAGATCAGTCAACTTCCGTCCTTCCAGGTACAACCCGTCTTGTGGCGGACCTCTGGGAGAGTACCTTCCGATAACGAGTGAATTGAATTGAGTCAAGGTCGATCCGTGCTTCCCTCCATCTCGGAAACAAAATTTTGGATGTGAACACATGTCTCTAGTTCTCGTGGATGTTCCGAGGTTGAGACTACCCACTCGGAAGGTGTGGCAGCCATCTCGACCCTCCGATGATCTCCGGCAATAAAAGGTCGCCTGATCTATCTTGATGTTGACCATTAGCCATTCTTTCCCCGCGCGACAACCACCAAGTCCCTGCCACGAAATAGTAGAAAGAAAGGGGGAAATAAGTGATAGGGTCACTCACTCCAAAAACCCTAAGCCCTACCTGCCAACGGTCTCTCGCCGTCATTCCGATTTAGGAAACTAGCTTTCTCGCCACGGATCTAGAGTTCTGGGGCGGACCTGGAGTCAGTTCCTGTCTTAACATGTACTGAGCTAAACGCGGAGATCGTTTGCCGAGTCAAACTCGAGACGGGGGCTTCGACTTGCTCTCCCGGGCTGCCCCTTGGGGTCGGCTCCGTTGCAATCCTCTATGGGTTGCGTCCGAACTATCAGAATCCCCTTGAATCCGAAGTATTGGTACCATCTGCGACGAAGCGTGTGACAGGGCCCCTTCCGTGCACCAGGTCCAGACTTGCAGCTCCAAGCTAGACAGCACGGCCACCGCGGGAATCGCTTTCGGGTTCTCGTCTATCTCTGTTTCTCGATGCCAAGTCATCGATCATATTGAAGGTCTTATGAGATCTGGGGATATCACTGGCGGTCCTGGAAATATTCAAGTCTCGAGCCTTGGCAGAGTCACATTTCTGTATGAGCCCGAAAAATGCGACGAAGAAACCCAAGGCTAGCGGAAGCATGTATCGCACGGCTAACTCGGCCAGTTTCCGTCGTGACTAACAGCCCGTATTCGGGCAGAGGCGATTGCCGAACTATAGGCGACCCAAGCATTTTCCTCTTTAGGCTGTCATTTCGACGTTGAAAGTGTCGGAAGGGGCATCCGTGGACGGAAAGGGGCACATCGTCTGATGTCGTCTGCCCGGCGCCCACATCACGTCGGCGTCATCGTACAGCAACGAGTCCGCGGCCTGATCGGAGATGGGAGATGCAGACTAGTGACGGCGATCGACAGAGCTAATGCAACATTGATGGGTGAGCTGGGTGCTGCAGATGTTGGTCGTTGGGAATTCGTGAACCCAACCGATCGATCGGTTGGCGGTTCGACGATAGCTTCACCGAGTTTAATGTGAGTCGCCGCAGTTGTGACAGTCATTTTACCAAGATCAGTAGTGCACTTAGAGAAGAAACATTGATGCAAGGTAGTAATGGGAAGTATGTGCGTGAATTCAAGGCTGTCTATGCTGTCCAACTCCCAAACGCCTTGGCTGAGGATATCTTCAAAACCCTTCAACTTTGTTCTACACAACGCTCTCCCTTATGCCCCGTCCCGTCGTACAAAACGGCAAAAACAAGTTCCCACAAAAGTTGCTCAATCATTTGTTGACCTGAATCAGTCCGGGACCCGCGAGAGTTGACTTGGGAATGTCGTCCGGATTCGTGAACTTGCCCTCGAACGTAAGGGCGGCGATCGTCAGCCCCCACATGCTGTTTTTTTCAAAAGGGAAGTCGGCGTTGAATGTGATGCGCGCCCCTTCCCACTTGGCGTTCTTCAACGGCACGCTGAGCGGCGTGTTGATGCCGCTGAGGTACGTGACGAACAGGCCGCCGGCGTCCTTGCCGAGGAAGCGGCCAGCGGTGACGACCTCGCGCAGGTCGACTGTGAAGGACAATTCCTGATCCTTGGCCTCGATCTCTCCGGCGGCGGCCATCTGCTCGACGTTGAGCGGCGCGAAGATGGGAATGTCGATCTGCGACATCTTGAACGGGCACGAGTCCTTAACGACGAAGGACTGTAGCGCGGAGAAGGCGAAGGGTGCGATCGAGGTCGTCAGGAAGGGCTGCGAGGACGGCGGTCGCGCGAGGATGCTCCGATAGAAGCCGTTTTGCTCGCCCTCCTGGCCGATGACAGAGGTCACAGCGCGGACAGGGCCGGCATCGCCATTCTTGGCGAGCAGCTGAGTGGCATCCTGCAGGGTGCCGAGGACGACTGAGGTGAAGGTCTCGGCGAGAGCGACAGCCTGCTTGAGGTTGCCGGAGGGAAACTGATACTGGCATGGCGGCGGCGAGAAGGCCTTGAAGTGGTCCAGAACACCCTTGGCGTCGAGCGCGTGAAGCTTCTCTTGCTAAAGGATTGTCAGTCACGCGCGATCTATCGTGATTTGAAAAGGAACAAAACTCACAGCAACAACGACTTTCAGAGCCTCGACCATCTTGTCCTTCTCCGTGGTCTCCCAGCCGGGCTCTCCCTTCGTGACGTTCTCCAGCATCGACGAAAAGAAGGCGACCTCGAACTGTTCATTGAACTGGATGAGCTGGAATGCCGTGAGACTGCTGGCCTCTAGCTTGGTAGGGGGCGCCGAGTTAGGCAGGGAGCCGCGAGCCTGCTGCTCGACTTCGCGGATCTGCTCGGGGCTGGACGGGAGATCGGCAGTGAAGCCTCGACGTTCGAGCGGGGCGCATGCCGAGAAGCCGGCTAGGGCGAGCGTCACGGCGACCGCGAGAGGCGTTGTGAGATGCATGGCCGTCTTCAGTCCTGCCTGTTACCGCGAGTCTGGTGGTGTAAGTGTGAAGATGCTGGATCTACCGAGCGAAAGGAATATTAATGAAAGACTGGGAAGGGTATTATAAACAATGATCAAACAGAAGAAACCGAAACAGTTCCGCTAGGCATAACTCTTAACTCTGAAAGAGAACTCGCATGGACAGGGTGGCCGGAGACGAACTGTTATACTCTCGAGCAGAGCAGTTTGTTTCGATACATAATCTTGAAACCTGTTTCTGGCTTGGCGCACGTGGACTTCCACCCACTCCACCATCTCTTCTTTTCTCACACTTCGTCTCGCCCAGTCGCTGCGACTAACACATACTCTCGCACACTCGCACACTCGTATACATCGATCACACAACTCATACTCGCTAGTGCGAGATTTGTGCACCCAAGCGGCCTACGGAAGGATGCTGGGCCGACAGCACCCGGATTACCTGGTAGGGCTGGTTTCGGATCGATCCCAGGTTGCACCGCTTCTGAGCCCCAAACCCTGTTGCGGGAGACCGTAATGACGTTTTTCTTGAAGAGCCGCTTTCTCTTCTACGGTTATCCGGCCGCCCACCGGACCCATCGTAAGAAAGTGCCCTCTCCCGGCATCTTCGTGTCATAATCCTGAGACAGGGACAAGCCTCGCGCCAAGGAGTTGTCGTTCCAGACATGCTCAGCGTCAACTGCCACTGTCAAACTTGTAGCCCACTTACCCCAGGAGAACGAAGAATGCGAAGGCAAGGTCAAGTCATGCCATTGTCTGTCGCTTCTTTGAATGAACTTGACACGTGTCTCAACTGGGAAATGTTCGCTGGCTTTACAACTCTCGGAAACTCTGTCCTGACCGTCCCAAGAAAGACCCCGTCGACAGGCTTTTTGGCCCCTATTCACGGACTGCCGGGCCTCTCTCCGCCCTTACTCGAGCATCGAACGTCTCTTACTTTCCCATAATTTAGGCCCAGGTCGGGTTCCTCAACATCCTGAAGCTTGGATCGCGGCCAGGACGAGCGGCATCGGCCGGCGTCCCGCTAGTCTCAAGGCGATCCTTCGGCATCTCCCCACGTGCGCCCGCAACATCGTCGCCGTCTGCCTTCCGAAGAGGGCCAGGGGGAGATCTCGCAACTTTACCACCGTCGCCGGGCCCATCTACGGCTCCAGCTCCGGATCGTTCTGTTCCTGGCCCACTTCCTGCTTCTCCCCCACCACCACCACCACCACCGACAAACCTGCGTTCCTGTTCCCGTCTCCCCTGCAAGAGGGAGAGAAAAGGTCTTTGCGTCGCCGCTTGGTCCTTCCCCTTCCCCAAATGCGCGACGCCCGTGAGCGAGCGCCGCACCTTGCTGCTTCCGAACTCCGCCAAGCCACTGCCCTCGTCGTCCTCGCCGCGAAAGTCGAGCTGCGCGTGCGCCCACACCAGCGACTCGTTGTAGTTCTCCCGCGCGTACGTGTGGAACGACTCGCAGTAGGCTCGCAGGGGACGGTGTTCCAGGGTCTCGACGGTCAGGAACCCGCACGCCGCGTGAAGCATCTCCTCGAGACTGCGGTGGGGCACATGGACCACGTCCACAGCGGTGTTGCTCCCGTGCATTCTGTTCGTCGTCGTAGATACCACAGGCGCCGACTGTGTCCTCATTGCATGGCCTCTTGCAGACGCCCTGCGCAGGATCCTATCCAGGGCCGCGTACGCGAGCCCGCCTTCCGCATAGTGATAGTGTGCCACGGCCGCGATGGCCTTCAGCCCGAGGTCACGCCGGGCGGGCGGCTGCTCCTCTATGCGACGAATGCCGGCGTCGAAGAAGGCCACTATGTTGGCGGGCAGAGTATCTGCCCAAGCTGACGTGATCGCGTCTATGGACTGCGTCTGATGGACATTGTCTAGCCGGAGGCGGGCGATGCTCACGTTGCCTTGGGCGTGGTACCTGAGCTGCTCACGCAACGTATCAAGGGCGTCATCATTTCGAGGATCTGATAGTTGTCGACCGAACGCGGACTTTGGGGGTTTCCCGTCTGGGTCTTCGTCGTCTTCACTGTCGTTGTTGCCAAGGCCCAGATCTCCGTGCTCTGCCTCGAGGTCCCAGTCGATAAACTGTCCAACAGACTCTGTATTCAAATCAACCTTGATCTCTACGTGGTCGAAAGGTTGGACGAAGTCTGCGGACTCGCCGCTTCGCATTCGCCTCCGTGTCAGCCCTATGTCTACAATGGATGTTGATGTACTTTGTCGACTCAACATTGGCGCATGACCTCGCAGAGAGCGCACGTATGGCAACTTCCAGAATAGACGAGATGCTGATTACAACACAATGAAGAGATAGAGTAACAACGGAAAGAAAAGGAGGGGTCTAAGGCGTGGCACGGCCGCTGACATAGAAGCACTTAAAACTTACCAGTTCGCGCAGGTCTTGCCTGCGTCTCTGCAGTCTTGGCAGAGTATATGCGCCAGTTTCACCCTCTTCCTCCGACACTCTTCGCATTTCCAGTAGACGGCGAGGGACTTCGCGCGGAGTTGTTCGTCCTCGCATGAGTCGCACGCCTGGTCAAGAGGCGTCGTAGCGAGACAAGGTACCCGCGATGTCAGGAATACCTTGAGTCCAAGGCGCGTGAGAGCGGCGAGCTCGCCCTCGAGAAAGAGGTCTGCCGCTGGGCTGCAACGATCAAAGTCGTCCACCACGAGAAACGCGTGATCGAGAAGGGCGAGGCGCAAGTGCAGCGCGTCGCGGAGAAGCTGGATGCGGCGTGCGTCACGCAGACCGTGATCTCTGGCCTCGAAGTACTCACGATACTTGGCGATGTGTGCCGCATCGTCGTCCTCGTCTCCGATCACCTTGGCGCGTCTGGCGCACAGCTGGCGGAAAACACCGGCCAGGAAGTCTTCGACGAAGGCGGTGCTGCCGCCCGAGGCCACGTCCGTCCGCACAAAGACTGCCGCGACGGCATCTCCGACTCCGCTGTACTTGTTCCTGAGTCTCTTCGCAACCAGGGAAGAAAGAGTCGTCTGAAAAGCTTCAGGTTAGCCACCCAAGGAAAACCAAGGGGAGCGCATGAATCCCTCCGACCAGGGGGGGTGCGAAGAGGGTTCGTTGCGTATCTAACAACCAAGAGTCTTGGCATCTGAACGCCCTTTGGGACGATCTGGAGGTCCATGAACTTCATGCAAACCTGCAAACTGCGACATGCGGCCTGCAGAAAATGACTGGACAAAACAGGAAACATACGAACGCAAACAAAAAGAAACGTAGTAGAAGCAGGGAAAACGCATACCTTGCCTGAACCAGGGCCCCCAACGCACCGTAGCATCCACTTGCTGTCGTTCCTCTGCCAGTTTTGATAGACGTCGTCCGCGAACACCCAGTCCCACAGCGGCTCCCACGTATCGACACCCGGTTCGCGCGACTCGCCGAGCGCGGGGTGCGTCTCCCCGCGCTTCTGGAACATCTCTCTCACCGATAGTTGCGCTTCTTCCTCGACGTCGTCCATGTTGGCTCCTGCTTTTCCGTCCGGAACACTTTTTCCCCTGGTCACCTCGAAACGACGCTATCTCTGCCTTGGGTAACTCGGGATTCAATCCAAAAGCCAAATATGGTTATGGTTTGTTCTTCCGTCAGGGAAAAGTCGAGAAAAGAGTGTGACTTTGAGTTCCCGGAATCAACGGCTAGCGGGAGGCTCTCCACTAGCTTCGGGAGAGACGCACGGGAACACTGGCAATCAAGGCGGTGCAAACACCATGCCATGAAGTGTGAGACGTAAGACGGAAAAGAACGAAAAGAAAGATGGTGAATCAGCCCACGCCGACGAGAAAATCTTACGCTAAGCGCCTGTGGCGGTATGCGATGTTTGATTGCTGACCGTCATCGAGGTCCTTTTTGGCGGCAGCCTAACAAGGCTGCGAATCAGCTCTTGCCGCTTTGGGCCGCTCGTATATCGTTTATCCAGTTGAATGCCCCGAAGTCCCGTTCATAAGGATCGAGAGAAGAGGGGTGGTGGGTGATGAAATGCCTACTACTGATGCATCATGCACATACAGGGGGCTGCGCCTCAACCGATTGTGCTGCCTACGGGATTTCTCCTCCCTTGAGTTTATCTGATTCTGGACCATAGCAGCCGTCGTTATACCACATGTCCACATGGTCTTCTGTAGAGTAAATGATCTTACGGGGGCTTCTTAGCTGGCATGCACGTCACCTCAGCCGCAAATCCTTCGATGCCCCAAAAGAAACGGTGTGAGTGTCGGTCGCTCGCTTCTAGTGCAACGGAACTCTCGTTACTTCTACTTCAGTGAATTTAGCGAAAGCCGGTCACCACGCGGTCTCTCGACGGGTTGTAACTGTTTCTTCAGCTTCTCAGTCCCAAAATTACACATGATAACATGTGAGATGTAAAAGTAAAAGTTTGATGATGAACCCTCTACATGTGCTGTTTTCAACTCTAGAAAAGACTCATGTTCGGGTTGGGGGGTGGAAGCCTTCACTTAGTCTAGGGCTGTCAGCACACGATGTGACGTCGCGATGCAGCGGTGCCTAGTCGCGAAAGGACGAGGCAAACAACCCAATATTGCGGCCCAGCCTTGAGCGAGGAGAAGAGTAGAATGAAATTAGCATCAACACATCATGACCATGCAGGCGGGAAGCCCAGAAGCCCGGTCATCTGCAATCTGCAGCCACCCGCCAGGGTCTGTCTCTATGATGCCCAGGGGGCCAGTCCAACCAGGCTGCCGTACCCGTCCCTGCATGCAATCACCAGACTTGCTTATTTTCGCCGCGGTGTCTTGCTATTCGCGGTAGGTGAGGAAATGGACGTCCAAGGAGCTGGTCTAAATACCGAGACCGCCCCCAAGCAAAACAATCGCCTCTCGCTTCTGTCGGTAGCGTTGCCTCTAGTAGATACGCAGGACTCTCGTTGATCGTTGCAGCTCGTCAAGATGCTTCTCAGAAAAGTCACGGTATTCTTGTCCCTTTGCCTGGGCTTGGCAATTGCGTTGCCATCACCATCCCCGAAAGAGCTCCGGCGTCGACAAGATGGATCCGATGAAGAGGGGCCCATCTGCGGACGAATCATTGACGCTGTCAATGAAGGTAATGCGACAACTGCAAAACCTTGGAAAGATATATGCTGACTATTCGAAAGGTTACCGACTCTTCTATGCCGAAAGCGCATACGAGTGCCTCATCAGCGTCCCCTTCCACGAAGCCGTGGCCCTCCGGTTCATCGAGTACTACAACACCACGATGCAGTTCCAGAGCACACTGGCGCATCTGAAGAACCCGCCCGAGGGCTACCAACAACCTGCCTTCGACTTCTTCAAGGGTATGGAAAACCTCAAGAACAACGTGACATCGGGCGTCTTCAAGAACCAGTTCGACTTCGAGGCTGCCCTGCAGCATCTCGTCTACTCGGTTCACGATGCCCACGTCGACTTGTCAGCGGGAATCCTGTCTGCCTTCTCTTTCGCCAGCCCCTGGCCTATTGTGACCGCCTCGCTCGACGGCAAGGAGACGCCCAAGGTTTACTTCGCAGGTGAGAATCCGTTCCGAACGGTGAAGGAGGAGCAGCTGGCTGATTCTGCATCCCCAACAGGTGACGTGCTCGACCGCCGAGACAATGGCACCGAGATCTCTGCCATCTCCCACATCAACGGCGAACCAGTCGTCGATTACCTCACCAAGTTCGCTGCCCTGAACTCCGTCGGCATGCTCGAGCCCCACGCCGACTGGAACCAGCTTATGGATAGCCCCGTCCAGGATATTCAAGGCGCCCTCAGCATCTTCGCCGGCGGTGCGACCTTCTACCCGGGCGACTATCTCAACTTCACTTACGAGGACCCCGAAAAGGAGGACGCCAACACGTACTGGCTGGCAATCTACAATAACCCGGAGTTCACCGGCCCCCTGACAACGGGTGGCGACTTCTACAACTACTTCGTCCTCGGGTTCCTGCCCGCGTCCTACGGCGAGGTGGAAATCCCGCCTGCCTTTGCCGGTCACGCCTCCGTTGGCTCAGGCGATGACGGTACCGTTGAGGAACCATTGTTCAAGACGAATTGGTACAACGACAGCTTCGAGGCGTTCCCCGAACGGGCAGATATCGTGCAGACCGGTCTCGACGTCCACGACGGCGGCATCATTACGGGGTACTTCTACGACGACATCTCTACCGGCGTCATCAGCATCCCGCACTTTGACCAGTACGGCTGGGACATCGGCAACTTCAGCGAGGCCCTCAACGGATTCGTCCTCGGCGCCACGAAGCAGAACCTGTCTCACATCATCATCGACCTGCAACAGAACTACGGCGGCACCACCGGCCTCTCGCTACTCATGTTCCGCACGCTGTTCCCGGGTATCGACCCCTTTGCCGGCAGCCAGCGTCGCATTCACGAGCTTGCCGACGTGCTGGGAGCCGCGACGACGCGCGCGTGGCAGGAGATGGCGGCGGGCAACGAGACTGAGAAGCGAAAGAGCCTCGAACTTGTTGCGGACGAGTGGGTCGTTACGACCCGGTTGAACGCCGAGACAGAACGCAACTTTACCTCATGGGAGGAGTTCAGGGGACCGAGAAAACTGAACGGAGACGATTTCTCTCTTGTGGTGAGTTGATGACAGAGTTCATCATGGTATCAACAGGCCTAGCTGACTTTCCTTGCAGGAGCGCTATGACCTCAAGAACCCAACGTTCCACAGAGCTGCTTTCGATGGCTGGCTCCTCGGGGACTACCTCGAGGGTAACGATATTGGCAGAGAGGCGCCATGGGCTGCTGAAGATGTTGTCATCGTAAGTAACTCGACAACCATTAGCTATTGCCGGGCTACATTTACTAACAAACTCAAAGTTGACCGACGGAACATGCTCATCTGCTTGTGCTCTGTTCGTTGAGCTCGCAACGACCCAAGCCGGTGCCCGCAGTGTCGTTGTTGGCGGCAACCCGAAGCCCGGCCCGATGCAAGCTGCCAGCGGCACTCGCGGTGCGCGCATCTACTCCGGCGACTCCCTTGATGTGGACTTTCGCTGGGTCGGAAACAGGAACGAGACAGCCAAATCTCGGCTGCCCGTCTTGACAGAGGACGGCGTCAGGGACACGGGCGTCTTCGTCAACTACGCCGGCTTCAACCTGCGCGACCAGCTCCGCGCCGACGATGTCGACACACCGCTGCAGTTCCGCTACGTCGCCGCGGACTGCAGAATCTACTTCACCCTCGACAACGTCTACAACATGACCATTCTATGGCACGACGTCGCACGCGCGGCCTTCGAGGATCCAAGCCTCTGCGTCGAGGGGTCCACGGGCTACAACTCCCGCGACGGAAGCAGCAAGGCCCCGCCCCAGCTGACGGCCGTCCCGGTCCCGGCCCCGGCGCCCGCGGCGGTGTTCACCGGCGATGAGGACCCGCTTACGCAGGACGGCCTGCCGGCTGCACAGGTCAAGATCGGGAGGCAGGTGGAGACTGCCCTCTGCGAGCCGACGAGCAGCAACCCGTGCCCGCGCGGGGGCGTGTGCCAGCCCATCACCGTGACGTGCTCCAGCGGTCTGTCGTCGCAGAAGTTCGCGTGCGTCGCGCAGTGCCAGAAGGGCGAGAACAAGTGCCACAACGTCAACGACTACTGCAGGGCCAACAAGAACGCCGGCGAGACCAAGTCGGACACGTTTGGCGCGTCGTCGACCAAGACCGGCAACAACTTCAAGGGCGGCAAGGTTGTCAGCGGCTTCTGCCAGCCAAAGGTCGGAACGGCCGCACTGGGATGTCCCGTCGGCGGGGGCGGTGTTGTTTAGATGACAAGTAATGATGAATGCTTTCTTTTAGGAGTTGAATGTGAACATAAGAACTATTCTTCCCATATTTCCTCCGTGGCCTTCAATTCTGCCTGTCCGTGCCCCCACTCTGTGCTGCGAACTCCTACGGGTGCGTAGGAGAATCGGGGGGAGAATCGGGAGGGCAAAGTAACCCCTCCCAATTCAGGTGTAATAACCCAAGGGTGGCGCATGCAGTCTTCCGCTGAGAATCTCCTCTGTGGGTCCACGACAAGCATAGAGTCAATAAGATCAAGGGCGAAGTCCCCCACAAAGTCCCAGTAAGGCGACGGATAGTCGAAACGTCCTGACTTGATCTGCTGCGAGAGAGTAAAGGGAAACTCAGTGCTATAAAGCTCGTCGGAAAAAGGAGGAAACCCGCACAAGCAGATGTAGAGCACCACGCCGGCGGACCAGACGTCAACGGGATAGCTATAGCGTCTATCATTTCCGTCTGCGAGTACCTCGGGAGCCACGTCTGTATCTCCGAGATGAGCACAACCAGTACGGGCTTGGATACAATGGTGTAAAAGCATGTACTCACAGCTGGATGTTCCGGAGAGCTCGTTATCTACTTCACCTTCCTTACTCCTCAGGTGGATTGAAATTCCAAAATCTGAGAGTTTGATGTAGTTGGTTCCATACAAAAGGATATTCTCCGGCTTGATGTCTCGGTGCGCCCATCCTTCCTCGTGCTGCCGTGGGGTGATTGGTTAGAGAACAGGAATCGTCAGGAATCGATGGAGACCAAAGACTGGTTTTGTTGTTTACGTACCATGTATTTAACAGCAGACATCATCTGACAATGTATGGTTCTCGACTCGTCCTCGGTCACTTTCTTCTTGGCGACGATGAGGCTGAATAAGTCTCCTCCAGTGGCAAACTCCAATACGAGACAAAGAGCATTCATCTCATCCGTCACTACAACGTCTATTAGACCCGTCATGTTCTTGTGCCTCAACTCGGTTAGGGCTCGGATCTCGGCCCTCGCCGAGCTTTTGATGAACTTTTTGCCGCTCCCGGTAAACACGGTTATCTTGGCCGCGTATCGAACACCCGTGACCTTACTGCGGCAGGAGAACACCTCCGCGAAATGGCCTTTGCCTATCTTTCTCAGATGATCGTATCTTCGTTGGAATCCTCTCTGATAGGGTATCCCTTCAAGCGCCATTGCGAGAGTGACATCTACAGTATCATCCTGCGTAGAAGGCTGCTGGCTGTCACCTCTTGGCTCGGCGTTGTTGGACTCGTCCAACTCGGCAATCTCCGCTAGTTGCGGACCATCAACGACTTGTTCTCGTTGGACTCCAACGTCCGCAACAGCTCCGTAGTCGCCGCTGAAAGATTCTAGCCTGCTGACGAGAGTTGCAAGTCCCTTTTTCGATGCTTGGAGTGTTGCCCTCCTCCCGGCGCGGTTGAGCGGCAAAATAGCTCCCGCGTCTATAAGAAGATCGGCGATAGCCTCCTGACCGCTGACCGCCGCAAGGCTTAGGGCCGTCTCCCCCCAGCTGGTCTGCGTCGTGAGGTCCGCTCCCGCGTCCACGAGCAGCCGGACGGTCTCGACATCGCCGCTGGAGATGGCGGACATGATCAGGGACCATCCTGCCGTGCCTGTTATGGTGTTAACGTTCGCACCTCCGTCGATAAGTGCTTTCACCGCAAGCGTCTTGCCTGCTGAGGCCGCGCGTTCTATGGACGTCTCGCCAGCCGCGTCCACAGCGGCAATATTGGCCCCGAGCTCGAGGAGGATCTCGATGTTTTCCGGGTGTCCAAGTTGAGATGACCTGATCAGAGGTGTCTCCCCATCGCTCCCGCTAGCTTCGATATCATGCCCCTGACCCGCCAGTCTTTTCAAAACCTGCGGGAGCTGAAACGATGCTGCGAGCACGAGGGCGGGGACGTCTGTTGCGAAATCGCAACTCCAATACGCGTATCTGTGCTGTGGGAGACCCCATACTTGGCTGGCTACGCCGACGGCTACCTTGTTAGACAGGAAGCGATCGGCGCACTCCCAGAAATCCTCGATCTGCAGCTCATGTAGTTCCGACCCCCATTGCTTTGCTGCATATTCCAGGAAGGGGAAGTTTTCCAAACGCTCGGCCATGCCTTCATCCGACAGGGCGGGTCCGTCTGAGAAGGTGAGAAGCTGGAGGTAGTTAAGGCTGACCTTCGTGAGCTCTAGTCGCGGCTCGTGCAGATGTTGTCCATGTGTGCGGAGGAGGTAGTCTTGGGCCGTGTAATGGACCAGTCTTACGATCTGAGACGTGCCGTCGACGGTGATCTGGCCGCCGCAGACGCCGGTTATGATGTCGTTGGGCGGCAGATCGTCATCCTCGAGCGACATCGGCTCCCCGTCATCATCCTGGGAAAGGAGGTGAACGGCATACATGTGCTGCAGCTCAAGGACGCTCAGCGGCTGCCGGGCGCAGAGAATCCACATGATCACCGGATCGGCCAGTTCGACGTCCTCCTCGGCCTGAGTGCGGATTCTCTCGAGTGCTTGCTCGTAAGTAGCGTCAAGCGTCTTTGGCAAGACGGACAGAGAGGCTCGAACATCGCGCCGCGTGAGTTTGCGGGAGAGAGAATCCAAGTTGAGCGCTGCCAGCAGAAACCTGAAAAGTCATAAGCCGGCTGAATCTTCCCGAGAGTTTGAGCTGCTTACATCCCCTGTGCACTATCTGCTATGCTTCTAATGATGTCATCTTGAAGCTTCGAGTCGGCGCGGATGTGCTTCGCCAGCCTGGACTGCTTTGGTATCTTAGTCTCCAAGTACAGCCGAACATCCTGGTCTTGGGCTGCGATATCGATGCGAGCTGCCCGTTGAAAGGCGTTTTCGAAGTTGGTCGAGGTACGCGAGGTGATCAAGAGGCGAACGTTGGTGCCTAGAGCCTGAATGGTGTGGACAAGCTCGATTGCTAACTCATCTGTGGAAGAACATTCATCGAGTGCGTCTATGACGATGAAAATATTGGAACGTGTCCAGAAGAGCTTCTTAAACACATCCGAGAGTTGTTTGACTGTGGGATTAGTGCCTTTTCGGGTGTGTAGCGTATAAAGCGACTTGACCTCTTCAGGCACGTTGGAATAGCCAGTCCTCCGGAGAACCTGCTCCAGGATGCTGGAGACCAGCGCTACCGGGGTCTGAGACTCACGACGGTTATAGTCGCAGTAGATAAAAGCCAGGAGGGTGTTTTATGATGAACTATTTCCATTCCCAAGAGAGTTGATAGTCAAGGATCTAGTTCTTCTCGTCAGGCTGGTTCTTCGTCCTCGAAGGTCATTCTTTGACTTGCGCTAATCTCGTCTTTCCGGCGCCGGCTACAATAAGTGTCAGGTCAATACCACAGTTCATGAGCTTAGAATGAGTCATATCTTACGTATGCCTGGGCACCACAATAGACTCGTCTCTCCCGAAAGCCAGTTACGGAACTCGTCTCTCTCCAGGAACCATTTCCCTGTCCCGGGCTGAACGCTCTGTAACACGTCGGCTTGCTTGTCTCGAAAGGAAACTGGGCTTATCCATGACAGAATCTTCTCAAATTCTTCGTCCCGTCTTTCCAGCTGCATGTCTTCGAGCTGCTTGCTGACATGGTCGACCTTTTCGTTCGTGAGCTTGGAGAGGGCCCTATTCTCAACGGTCAACTTGACGACACCAACACCGGCTTCGATTGTACAGCAAGTTTGATCGGAGAAGACTTGCTGCGGCACTTTGTAGCAACATAAAAGTGACTTGCAGAATGTCGTTCTGGAGAACGAGCGTGAAATGCGACTTGACCCTTTCAATCGTCCCGAAGAGCTCCAGGATGTCCTTCTTGTCGAACGGCCACTTGAATGGCAGCGCGAGTTTCCGCAGTCCGGCCTCGGGAGCGAGGTTCCACACAACTTGCTCCATTAGATCCTTCATCCTCTCGAGAGGGCCATCGGGCCCGCCCATGAACGTGATGGCGGCCGGCTTGATCGGATCGTCGCTTTAGGGTTCTTCCTGCTCCTCAACTCGGCCTTTGAGCATCTCAAGTAGACATGTGAGACTGCGCAGCTCGTCGCGGAGCTTGGTACGATCCTTTCCGCCATCTTTTACCTCCTTGAGATACGTGGTCGCCTTGGCCGTGACCTGGATCAAGGCGATGATGCCAGTTGTGATGCTCAACGGGTCGCTCATTGCTGGCGAAAGTCTACGGCCAGTAGTTGAACAAGCCTGATCGCATAAGCCGCAAGACTTCAGACTTCTCAGGTTTTCATTGGTATGGAGCTTTTGATATTTGAGGCTTTGGAGGGTGGCTCTCTTGTCAGACGTTGTCACGTCACAACCAAGTCCAGGTTGATCTTACCCCTCCAACAGTGCAGCTGGTGTCTTGTCGCAACCTGATTGGTTTAACCTGTCAGGATGCGCAGGATCCGAGGCATCTATCGCTCGCGCAGGTTAGCCTACTGCGCCTCTCCTGTATTCCCAGTATTTAGACCAGTCATGTCTTTAGACACTCTGACATCACTGAATCATGTCCTTTAAAACAGACGTACTCAAACATACGTCTTTTCACAACGGACTTATTTCCATGTTAACACCGGAGGGCTCATATATCTATTTACCATGCTCCATATTTACATCGCCATTCTCAATGCCAACATTTTGCCAATATCAGGGGTACCCAGACCCGTAACAGCATCCCATCCAGCAACAGCCGGCCAGCTCGCGTCAGGCACCAGCTTCGCCCCAAACTGCGGCGGGAACTTCTGCGTCCCGAATGCGGTCGTTCCAGTACAGCCGATCGAAGCACCGACCGTCACATCGTTCATGGCCTGCAGTCCAGCGCCGTAGAGCCACGGGTTGATGAAGCCCATAGGCGGCTTCCCGGCCTGGATCAGTGCGGCGTTGACCGTTCCGACCATGCCGGCCCAGATCGGCGCCGCGGCGCTCGTGCCCTGGAACCCTCCGAGCAGTCCGCGGCTGACGAACGTCGCGTTGAAGCTCTGCGCGCTGACGTCCGGAAACCCACGGCCCGAGGCGTTAAAGAGGCCCTGGAACTTGGTGCCGATCGTGTTCGTGAGGTAAGGCGGCACGGCCTGGTCCTGGTACGCGGGGCGGGCGAACCTGTTCGAGAAGCCGCCGCTCGAGAACTCGGTCGCGCGCTCCGGGGCGACGCCTTTTACGCCTCCCACGGCGGTGACGAAGGGGCAGGAGCCGGGGAACACGGCGTTGAAGGTCGTGGCGTTGCGTCCGTCGTTGGTGACGCAGGTGTTGCCCGGCCCAGAGTCACCCGAGGCAGCGAACATGGAGACGCCCCTGGCGCCGAGGGCGCCAAACTGGTTGCAGACTTGCTGCACGTAGCCGTCAGGTAGGGACTGCTCGTTCTCTCCGAAACTGGTAGTGATGGTATGCGGGAGCTGGTCGTCGGGCAGCTTCAACATGGCGTCGAGCCAGATGAGCCATGGTTCGGTTGTGTCCCCCGGAGAGCCTCCAAGCTCAAGCTGGATGGGGCCATCTCCCGCAACCGCAGTGACTATATTGGGAACGGGGTTCGAGAGCGAAGCGGTGTACTGAACGTCGAAGTTCAGCTCCTCGTTGGAGAAAGTGTTCTGGTTCTGGTCCGTCACGCCGCCGTTGATGCTGAGAAAGGAAAACTTCACCCCGGTCGACTGCGGGTCGATGTTTTTGGCGAAGAGGTCAAAGTCTGTAAACTTGGCGACCTGGTTCTGCGAAGAGTACACGCCGAGTCCGCGGGCTGGGCTGACGGCTAGGCCCGCAGGGACGTTGTAAAGTGCCCTGATACAGGCCGGCGTGACGGTCCGGTTGCAGCTCGCGTCGACCTGGCCTTGGGCGCGGGAGACGGGCTCAACCGAGTCAGTCGCAGCGGCCGATCGCCATAGAGGCTCCAAGGCGTTCCCAGAAAATGCCCGCTTGCGCTTGCGAAGTTCTTCAGAAACCGGGTTGTCTCCGCCCGATGAAGTTGACGACATGTCTTGGTGCATCATGGGATGCGAACAGAATCTCGTGGTTGGGGAGATCAGCGATACCTTGGACTTGAGTTCCCAGGGCAACGAATAACCCCGAGTTCTCAGAACTTCTTTCCCGCTGTCCTGGTTCTTGAACCACGTGTAATCAGCGTGGAGCATGTTGTTGGCGTCGCGGACGGTCGTGAGAACTCGAATCCAGTGCCCATCGCTGACGATGGCCGAAGGGTCCACGTTGCCCTTCTGAACCAGCCAGTCGACCACCAAGCTCCGGGCTTCATCGTCAGGACTGAGAAGGGCATGGGCTTCTTCTCTGGACAAGTGCCTGCCGTATGACTCGTGCCCAGGTGTTGATACGCTGTAGAGAGCTCGTTCGACATGGCGGCTGCGGTCGACTGCAATAGACAGCTGGAACTGGTGATCCGGGTCAGCTCGCCTGGAGCGTATCCATCCTGATGGTAGCTCTTTGATGTACTCGATCTGCACCAAGCCCGGTAGCAACGCCTCGATGGCGCTAACAAACCACAACAGAACGAACGACGAGAGAAGCATCGTGACTAGCTGGGTGATGCACAAGCACAACAAGACCCGAAACCGGCGGGACAAGAAACTGGCGCACGAGACAGGAGATGACGGGCTGCCAGAAATTAGGACGTGAAGGATTGCAGTGCCAACGGCATTTGATTCAACCTTGGGACGGAGAGCGATCCCCAATATAACTCTGCGTCGCAGGGTCGTGCCATAGCCCCAGGCCACGCGTGTTCTCTAGTAGGGCGCGCAACGTCGGCTTCAGCTTCCAATTTCTGAAGGAAACTCAAACACAACTCAAATCACGTCAATGTCGCCGGCCGCCTGGAGCTAGTTCCTTGACTCAATGCTCATTGGGGGAGCAGCTGCAGGAAACTCCGACATGCAGAGTAACAGCAATTGGCCCATGCCGAGGGGCTCGTAGATCCAGGTACCCTCGGGTGTTTCACCATTCGTGACGATCGTCGTTGCTTAAATCAGCCACTTCCAACGAGTTCCTTCTCAACTTTGTCGTAACTGCACTACTTCTAGAATTCAAAGTAGTCAACATCGCTTGCCTTCTTCAAAAATTGGCTTCAAAGCTCTATTTTCAAGTCTTTTCTTGACGAATGTGAACTCAGTGGCTGTTACTATTACTCGAGTGTGGGGTACTGGATCTCATACTGGCCCAGGTCTTGCTGCTCTAGCCTTTCTTTCCGATTCCCGATATTCCGTACCTGACGTCTGTCAAATTGTTACAGATCAAAGGCCGGGATGGCCTTTAGGTCCGAAGAAAAGACCGCAGGATGAGAGATTGTTGTACTGCTCCGATGCCAGACTACACTGGCTGTCCGCAGGTCCGCGTATTCAATACATAGTACCTCGGATCTTGAGGCAGTCTAACTGACTAGGGTCACAATGTGTGTCATGAGCGACTGCCCTGAATAGACGCCAGGAGGGATCTCCCCAGGAAAGATAAACTTTATCTGCGCCCAACCCGGATTCGTATCGTTTACGAACGAATCTGTCGGATATTTAGACCGCAAAACAAGTCCAGGGCTTCATTCAAGCTTTGTTTGACTTGGCAACCTTGGATCTCGAATCGCATTTTGGTTCCTTGCTCGACTTGATCCAATTCTTGCAGTCCCGGCGAGCTCAGTACGACCGGCGCGATCTACGGTCGATGGCGACATTTGCAGGACCTCTCTATTGCTGTGAATCCCCCGTGCATGCTTGTCATTCGAGTCTTCGATTTCTCACCAGTCCAAAATAGCCTTTCTGTAACCAGATGATTCGACCTAAGTGCCAAAGCCGCGCGCAAAACAACAAACAACTCTGCTTCGCAATCTTGACATTACCTTACAAAGTGTCACGTCCAATTTCGCACCGACTCCGCGGGTCAAAGGTCAAACTGATCGGCCGACCATAGACCAGCTTCATTTTCGTTTTCAGGGTGCCCTTTTTGCACGCAAAACACTGCAGTCCAAAAAAGCAAGGCCTCTGCTGCCTCATGTAGAGCCCGGTATAAACACAAGGGGTCATTTGCAACATAGAGTTTCTCTGTGTTTGCCTCATTTTTTGTTGAACTGACTGTCCATGAACGGGTACGTCATCGCCCCAAATTACTCTTGCAACAGGGCGGACTAGAAAGTAGCGATGTCCCAGCGGACTTCTGCGCCGCAGATGACGCCATGTGAAAGCAATCAACTTGGCGTCGTCTGTAAAAGGAAACTCGACTCATCGGGCATCGGGCATCGTCGTCTTCCCAAGGCCCGAGACCGCCGGTCAAAGGCCCGGTCCGTCCCGGGCTAAGGACTGCAGAGTGCCGGCTCCGGGTTCCCCGGAGCGTCGCATCAGATCGCAGGAACACCAACCTTAAATACCCTGAACGGCAATGATCGGCCGGCAAAAACACGCCTTCAATTGGTGTTCGCCCGGACTCTGAGCCCATTTTCGGTCAAATCGACAGACCTGCGCCTTGGTTTTCACCTCCACGATGCTACTGCTTGGCCTGCAGCTCATCCGCCTCGGTAGTCACGTCCCGTCTCGTGAGTCGGGTCGCTTCGTATTGAATGCGGGGGGTGCGGAGGAGGTTTTGCCCTGGTCTAACCGTCTGCCGGTGGCATCAGTAGATCACCAGAGTCAGTTTTCTGCGTGGAGAACCGCGTGTTTTCCTGCCCTGGGACTTCCCCCGCGCTGCCACTTCGGTAATAAAGCCGGATGCGACTCTGCGCATGCAACGTGCTTCTAAGCGCTCGGTTAATACTACACCGAATGGTTCGTCGGCCTCGGAGACCGGTTCTAGAGCAGATTCCGTTGTGTGTAGCCGGTTGTGCCTGCGAGATCAAAGTCATGTGCATGTTGACGTTGCGATTGCCAAGGAATAGCAAGAGAAATGGCAGTAATACAAATAACTCTGAGCTGCCCGGCTGGGGCATCAATGCTGGTGTTTTGACAGGTTGACTGCCAAAGTGCAACTCCAATTTTGGACACTTCAATTGAGCCAAAATGCGTCCCTTCAACATTGCCCTGGCCGCTTCCCTCTCAGTGGGAAGCGCGCAAGCCGCCCTCAGCATCGTTCCCGGTTCAACTTGGACTGCCACCAACACCGGAGAGCATGTGCAGGCCCACGGAAACGGCATCATGTGAGTTACCTGTTGCACCCTGCACACCTTCAAGCATAGATACACTGACTCGGCTTAGCGAGGAGAATGGCGTCTACTACATGATCGGCGAGGAGAAGACCGGCGGCGCGTCGTTTCAGGCCGTCAACTGCTACTCCTCCACGAACCTGATCGAGTGGAGCTTCGAGGGAAAGCTCATCTCCCGCACCGAGGAGGCCGGCGACCTGGGCCCCAACCGCATCATCGAGCGGCCCAAGGTCATCAAGAACGACAGCACGGGCAAGTACGTCCTGTGGCTCCACATCGACTCGTCGGACTACAAGGACGCCCGCGTCGGAGTCGCGACCAGCGACTCGGTCTGCGGCGAGTACGAGTACATCCGGAGCTTCCGGCCCTTGGGCTTCCAGAGTCGCGACATTGGCGTCTATAAGGACGACGATGGCAAGGCCTACCTTCTCACTGAGGATGTGAGTCAACGCAATCGTAGTTCTGTCACAAGTTGTGGTGCTAATTGAAAACTAGCGCGAGTATGGAACTCGTATCATGAAGATGACCGATGACTACCTCGACATCGAGGAGATCACCTTCGGCTGGGAGTACTTTGCCGAGTCTCCCGCGCTGGTCAAGCGCAATGGATACTACTACATCTTTGGCTCTCATCTCACCGGCTGGAACCCCAACGACAACGTGAGCCAACCTTCCTCGCCCCCGTGAGACCCAGAAGCTGACTCTCTTCCCAGGTCTACAGCTTTGCCGAGTCCCTGTCCGGCCCCTGGTCCGAGTGGACTGAGTTCGCACCCGTCGGAACCAACACCTACAGCAGCCAGGTCAGCTACGTCCTGCCCCTCGGCAACGACAAGGCCATCTACATGGGCGACCGTTGGCACTCAACCAACCTGGCCGCAAGCACCTACATCTGGCTGCCCCTCAACTTCGACGGCACCAAGGTCACGCTCGACTGGCACGACTCCTGGAACGTCGACCTGAAGGCGGGCACCTGGTCCGAGGCCAAGCCCACTCTCGAGATCGAGGGAGAGGAGGCCGTGCTCTCCAACAACGCGCGCGTTGTCGACTGCTCTCAGTGCAGCGGCTCCAAGGCGGCGGGATACCTCGGCGGCGACGAGGATGGCACTGCTGTGTTCACATTTGACTCTGCTGCCGCTGACCGTGTGACGCTCATCGTCAAGCACAAGAACGGCGATACCACCTCGCGTCATGCTGCCATTGCTGTCAACGACCAGGAGCAGAGCGTGGCTTTCCTTCCTACCAACCACCACTCCAGCAGAGCCGGCAGCAGCACTGTTCACGTTGATCTGAAGGAGGGCACCAACACTGTTACCTTCTCTCGGTCGGAGGGCTGGGGTCCCGATGTGGACCAACTGATTGTCCCGGTTCTCTGAGTCTTGTCAGTGGGTTCTAGGACTAGGGTGTGTGTTAACTACACATTTAAGCCGTTATTATGCAATGATCAGTGTCAGCTTCCTGTCTTGATTTCAAGTGTGATTCATAGCTCTAGCCACTTGTGCATCGTTAAACCCCACACATGATCGGATTCATCTTGCCGTTTCCTGTTGAGGCAACCTTGATCCTGGTAAGTACGTCTTCCGGGGGCCTTCAACCCGCTGGCGCGGCTCCTGGATTACAATCGTTCATGTTCTTGCTAGCTAGTCGGGCATGGAAAGTTACATCATAATCCGGCATTTTACAGTTTGTGTAGCTCGCGTTCTGACCAGCTAGGTGAGGCCAAGTATACACGTCTTCCTCTCTGCCTTTCAGCTGCGGTTGTATCACCCACCCAGCCACGTCTTTGGATGGCGGTGCGTGATCACAAATAAGTAGATAGGTAGCCGAAGCCCATGTTTCCTCCGCAACCTCTTTTTGCAAGGCGATGCTTTTGCCAGGACAAAACTTAATACTGAGTAGCTATGCTACCCACGTAGGGGCCCAATTCTCTGTGTATGCCTGGCGCCTTGTACTCTAGCGAACATGCTCAGAGGCCTGTCTTAATGTACCTAGACGTCTTGGCTAGCTCGCCACTCCAAAATGACTCAAATATTTCCACAGCACTCGCTTAGGTACATGCCGTGTAACCAGTAGAGGGATCTCACGGCGAGGCTGCTAGTCATTCACAAGGTATATATCCCTTGAATTGCCTTCGATCTAGGGAGACGCGATTGTGAAACTGTGTAACGTCCGACGGAGGAGCCGGCTATCAAGGCAACTGTTTGCCTGTTCTACCGTCCTTTACGTAATACAGAGGCGCAGCGTTCTGATAAGAATGACCTATGTCCCATTATTACCCAGTGCTTTCCTTCTTCGTTTCATTCGACTTCCAATTCAACACGATCCCACGTGATATTCAGCCCAGGAACAACACACAGATCTCGTCTTGTTCTTTTCTAACTTCCTGATCTAATACACTTCAAATAACCACTACTCTCCTCTACTGCCTGCTGAAACACTCTCCTCTTATCTCCAGCACGCGGTGGTTTCTGTAACGAATATAGCAGGGGCTCCGCCATCGCCTTCCTGCCCGTTCGAGCATCAACATGGCCTGCGATTGCTTCCATTCAAAGTTGGAACCTAACCCAGACATCGGTGGCATTGGTGTAAGTTTCGTCGGACTGGCCGGGGAATAACAATAGTCCGCAAATTAGATGTCTTTCAACAACTTACATTGTTGTCTATAGGTCTTGGTTGGATTTCTAGGGACTGCCTGGCTCTCCGTGCTTCTGGTTGTTGTCCGCTACGTCCTCGCCTTCGATCCCCACGTGGATCCTTTGCACGACCCAAAGTTGGGTCAGGGATTAGACTGGAAGCCGAATTCGGTCGACATCAGGGTAATTAGGGTTTTCAAGAAGCTTCGAGCAAAAACGGGTGATTATAGACGATGGGAGGCACCCGTAAACAAGGTATTTGGAACTCAGTCTGCAGTATTGCTCATGATCACTTGGAATCTTATCATGAACCCGCGATGTCATCTGGCAAGACGCTGACATGCCTCCCTACATTCAGCTTCTTTTAGCAATGTGTGATATTCAGCTCTTGACGGGACTCGGTATCCTACTCAGTGGGTTCATCGGCTTGAGTTGCTACGTCTCTGCATATCACTGGCAACTCCTCGTTTACCTGACATGGTTCTCAAACCTGACCCATGCGGCTTGTTTGTCTTCTCTTCGGACGTATCTCTATAAACATCAATCAGAAAGAAACTGGAGAATGGGGCTGATGTCACTGCTTCTGGTTGGATTGACCGCAGCCTTGATACCGACAGCATACTTCAACTGGGATCAGGAACGCCGAGGACCAATGTCGCAAGCTTCGGCAACCAACACTTCAGCAAATGCTCGATGCTTCTTCACTCCGAGCTCAGCTAAGGCAGCATGGGATGATGCCTGCTCAGAGTACCTTGGACCTTATACCGACTCAAGCGTGTGTGATCACAATATATTCAACGACGCCCGAGGAACAACGGCGTACGAGATTTACATCCTGTCTCTCATCCTCCTAGTATTCAACTTCACAACCCGATTTGCAAAGATATTCCGCGGCTTGTCTGATATTGCAAGAGTCAATATGCGAGGCAAGCTAAGCCGCCTTGGTCTATTCATGATCGATTCCACCATCCAATTTAACCGATGCTCTTACATCAGTGGTCATCTCAGCATCCGATGCGTTCTGACTGTCTTACGGCCTTTGGATCTTCTACTAGGTCTTTTCTTGCTTCTCAAACTGTATACTGAAATTCTCTCCTCGGAGCTTTCTGATGTGAGTCACAACTGGTCTGAAGCTACCAAGCCTTAGTTCACAGTTAACACCTATAAAGCTATACTGGCTTCTTATATCTTCAATTTGGACAACCGCCCGCCTCTTAAACATGAGAGACCCACCTAATGGTGACAATTTAGGCGATATGTCTGAACAAACGAATGGGGGTTTGGCCAAGTGCTGCCCGCATTTCTACTAGCAGGCCCCTTTGTTTTGTTTGTGATAACCTTCAAAGAAAGAGGATGTAACGACAACGAACAGACGGACATTGCAACTCTAGAGCGTCTTCGGAATTTCCTGAAGGTTCACCACAGTGCAGTGCCAGCCCACTATGGAGCATCCTCACAGATTGAACAACAGCAGAAGGATGAAAGATTTTCTAGACTTTTACTTGGAATAACGAATGGTAAGATAGGTTTGAGATGCCTTTTCTTTTTTAAAGCCCAGCAGCTAACCTGTCATAGCACTCGCAGAGTCTCAACCAGGCGATCGTGAGCTTTTTCAGACCATGGCAAACGGTCTTCAGAACGAACATCACAGCACGCAGCTAAGTGGTCAAAGTGGTAATCAAACGCCAAGAGGAACAAGCATTGAGATGCGCCAACTCCCCAAATTCCAACGACGTATGCATATTGGCGACACATGCTCCTCCGATGCCCCGGATAGTGTTCCAGAAGAGAATGATGGAGGTATCATTCAATACATCAACCAGGATACAGTTCTCCAAAGAAGGCTTCCCAGCTTCAACATGAGAAAGTCGGCTTCTATCTATATCATTGATTCTCGGGCGGTAGGCATAATTCTCTTCTTCTTTTGCAACCAAGTGATTGTTGTTACCGTTTTTGTTCTGTTGAGTCTCAATGGAGCTCTCTCATTCAACACTACCCCAACAGAAATTCTACCCGCATATTCAATTGCTGTCTTTGTTGCGCAGCCGATAAACTGCTTCGTCGGGATTATTGTATCGTCTTATATTGGTACTACCAGGTCGGTTGCTTTCCAGTATCTTTGGTTATCCTTTTTGATGGCTGGTGTTTTCGGTGCCACTATATGGTGTGTCGGCGTGTTAGGCATTTGGGCTATCGTACTTGTTTCGCTAGCTCCTCTACCATTTCTCCTCTTTTTGTCTATCTATTCAGTTCTGAGACCCGGTGCTTTTCGACTATCGCCAGCTCTTGGCTAGGCTGTGGACATACGTATTTTACGTTTAAGGGCCGTCACAGATTTTAGGATACAGGGCATCCATTAGATACACAGGCGGCTAAGTATTTACTGTTTGAATGTGGTGGAAGAAATGCCTTCGTATTCAAACGAAGAGACAACTTGCTTCCTGCCTTCACGTTCCGCCTTCGTGTTCACCAGATGCAGTTATGAGTGGACGATCGTATATATTTGGGTATGGTATGAATCGTGGTAAACTGACATTTATCTAAAGCCTGGATTTGAATGCGTTGACTGTAGCGACTGGAGTGTGGAGTTTCTTGTTTCTGCCATCTCCGCCATCAACTCTAATACCCCTTGCAAGGATTGACGCCATCCAGTTGATCCTTCACAGAAGAAAACAGGCCCTTCCTCATTTCCGTTGCCATCCAAAGCCAAGGAAACTAGCAAAAGCGCTTGGCTTATGCAGCTTCATAAACTGATCCTTGAAATTCTTGTCGCTCTCGAGATTATACACTCTGTCGATTGCTGCGCGGATTTCTTCGGTGAATGTGACGCGTATGTCTCTGTTCTGCATCAACTCTAGGAGTGCAGACGCGGCAGGTTTCCCTTGCCCAAGGATATGCATAACCATCTCCGGCGTGATCTTGGTCTCGGGACGATGCTCTAGAACCGTTTCCAAAGCCTGAACCGCTGTCTCGAGTCCAGTTGCAAAAGTAAACTTGTCGTGGCGGAGAATCTTGACTAACACTTGATTACTGCTATGATCGCGACGATCCAGGTCGGCTGCCGCGAGAAGATCCTCCAGTTTTATAGCCAAATCTTGAGCTTGACTGAGGAGGATCATTAAAGGGGTAGCATAAGCGCCCTTTTCTGACTGCGGTGCTCTCAATTCTCCTTGAATCGCGACTGTCAATGATGTGCGGTCCTGGGCATCATGAATGGTGGCGTCCGCTCCATGCTCGAGTAGAAGTGCAGTAGCTCTGCCATTTCGTAGTGTGCATGCAAGATGAAGTGCCGTGCCATATTCGGGGTGGATTGTCTGCAGTTGTACTGGAGAAGCGTTGTGCAGAAGCAGCGCTATTATGTTCAGGTTCTCGCCTCGAATGGCAGCGAAGAGAGCGTTTTGGAAGTGTCCTGTAGTTGTAAAAGGATCATGTTCCCCGTGCTGGAGAATCAGCTCGACAAGAGGCTCGTCGCCGATCAAACAAGCCACGTGTAGTGGAGGACCCAACAGACTTTCGCTTTGCAAGGCATTTGGTCTGTGTATGATGAGGCTTTCTGCAATTCGTCTGCATCTGAACTTTGCTTCGTTGGACGCATGTTTTCGCTGCCATATGCTGGCCCGTACATGTGGGAGTGACATCTGTTCAACGATTTGAAGTACGCCTTTCCCATCCAATGACCTGAGAATGGGAGCAGCACAAGCCTCCAGTGATGTAATCAGGGGAGTTCCATGGTTGGAGGTCTGGCAGTTAATATCGGCTCCGTGAAGAACAAGAATCTGGACCACCTCAGCCTGCAGGTTCAGTGCGGCAACTTGCAGGGGAAAGTCGCCAGACTCGTGTGCCAGCACATTGATGTCGATACAGTCCTCCTGCAGGAGAAGTTCCACGCAAGCTGCCGAGCCTGTTGCGCAAGCCTGCAATTATTGAGACATCGTCGGTTTAGCGAATTCCAAGAGCAAGCGAGTGACTGGGCCCGACAAGCGTTTGGTGGAGTAAACTTCGTCGAAGAAAGCATGCCGCACCTCGTTGTCACACGCTTGGTTGAGAAGTAACTCGACGATATCCAAGCGGTCGAGGTCGCATGCCAATGATAAGACGCCATCGTCAGCCTTTGCCCCAGAGGCGAGCAAAAGCTTCACTGCCTCGGTCTTCCCGGCACGTATGGCCCCAATGAGGGCCTTCTCGTCGGACACTCTGGCACCGACCGATAACAGTTTACGCATGACTTCGATGCGTCCTGCTGATGCTGCCGCAGCTAGGGGCGTCCCTAGGTCGTTGATCTGAAGCTTGACGTCTGCACCGAAATGTAGCAAAAGATCCAAAATATCCATCAGGCCCCTGGCACTGGCGGCATGGATAGGGCTAGCTTGCTCTGCAGACACGTTTCTGCGCCTGTATTGGTTCACCGGGGCGCCTGCGCTAAGCAGAATACCAACTATTCCTATTGATTCTGCATTGACAGCAGATATCAACAGGTGTTCCGTCCCAGCTCTCACTCCAAGTGTCGGGTCAGCGCCTCTACCAATGACCCCTCTTACTAAATCCTGAGAGAGCGTCTGGACTGCCAATTGTAGAGTGTTGCGTTGTTCACCATATGGAGAGCCGGAAGTTGATCCCCCATATTCAACATTTTGATCTGCGCCATGATTGACCAGAAGTTGGACAATCCCCTTGTGATCACCAACTATTGCCGCGCGCAGAGCTGTACCAAATTGACCGCCGGTTTGGTTGACTTGCGCGCCTTCATCCAACAGCTTCTGTACGATGTTAAGGTGACCACAGCGAGCCGCAGCCTGTAGGGCCGCGCCATGATAGCCCCCGGGGCTATTGACGTCAATGCCGCGAGACAAAAGAAGTTCCACAGAATCCGCATCACCGAGACAAGCTGCAATCTGAAGGATTGGCGCCCATTTGGCACCCTTTGTTCCGACCTGTGGTAGTCGAGATAGTAGGAAGAGCAGGCTGGCACCAATGCCTTCAGAGAATGTCTCTTCGGCAGTGAGAATCTCTTCTCCTGTGCCGCTGAAATAATCGAGAGAACAGTTGATCAAATGTTCCTGTTTTTTAGCATCTTGAGGAAATTCTGCCCCAGCTGCTACCAAGCGCTGCAAGACCAAGCAGCCTGCATGCACTCGTCTAGCAGCTTGATAGATGGCGCTGTAAGTGAAGTTGAACGCCGTTTTGCTCGGATCGAACCCAATCTCATGCATGGAAAGAGGCATTTGACTGCCTGTTGCCTTTACATCAGCTCCTGCCGAGATCAGCAGATCGAGCGTTAGCAATGAACAAGACATGGCAGCTTTCTGGATGGGTGCCATGTACTGTCCACCAAGATCATTGGGATCGGATCCTTTTTCCAACAAAAAAGCAATCGTTCGCTCCTGTTCAGACTGACTGGCTGCTCTTGGTCGGATTTCCGTCGTTTTTGAGCTCTTCTCTTCGTCAATCTCGTGACCAAATCGGTTCGCAAACCCTCTCAAAGCAGCTTGCAAGGGCGAAATATGTGTTACTTTGCCATCCTTGGATGACGGCAACACATACCCCATCTCAAATGATGGGCGTGCTTTGTATTCGGTGGTCCCATTCATGGATTTCTCAATGAACGGGTGCTGACGAGTGCGGCGAACCGAGTAGCCAGCATTCTGGAGCATGGCGCCAAATCCCGCGTCAGGAGTATGTGTTCTAACGTCCGTAGCAAAATTGAGAACCAGAAATTGCACAACCGATAGGTGGCCATGTTCGCTGGCAACAGTGAGCGCTCGACCTAGAGCTTGTCGACAATATTGCAACTGTTCCCAATGCAGGGCAACGATACTCATAACCTCCAGCGCGCCGCTCGCTGCGGCAGTCACGAAGATTTCCCCGCCTGTCAGTGGTAGCAGCTTCTGTAATGCCGGGAAGGTTAAGATGAAGCTGGCAAGGTCGGCATGCCCGTGCAAAGCGCAGAGCTGAAGCCCACCATCCACTACACCGACCGACAGCATCTCTTGATGGCGAGATCCAAGAACTAGACTTGCCAGGTTGACATTTCCCGTCTTGCAGATAACGGCAAAGTCTCGAAGCAGTTCTTCCCTGTCAAGCAATTGCTGGAAGTATTTGCCAGCCATTCCACAGAACATGTCACTGAGGACATGATAGTCGCCCCCGCCGCAATGTTCCGACACGATCTCCAGAGCAACATCCACATCTAGTGGAACGTCTTTGCTAGAGGAGTACATGCGGGCCGTGCTGTTCTGATTGCTCGCGACGAATCCAACAATGCCTTTCAAAACAGACATGTGGCCATTCTCGGCTGCAGACGAAATAGCCATGCTAATGATTGTGTCAGAAACAGGCGGTGATCCGTGATTTGTCGCCAACAGCCAAGTCACCATTTCGGCACGGCCTGAGGAGGCAGCTTCTATCAGAAGACTGTGCTCTTTGTCGACGTAAGACGCGTACCTTCCGGAAAAAACGGTCGCTTTTCGTTGATGCTCTGAACTGAACTCCACGACTTCCTTGCCGTCTCTTATGTCGCTAAGGATAGATTTCTTGTCCGTTATAGGGATTCTGTTTTTGCGAGATTTGGTCCTGGCGTCTCTGCGTCGTCCGTGTTTATAAAGGTTAGACGCAAGTTTGTCTTGCACCAAAGCTCCCAATATCAACTTGTGTCGTTCAACAACTTTCATGCTGAAGGCCTGTCGAATCTTGGTTGGAGGCTCTTCTGAAGGACATTTGTGGAAGATGAGTTCAATGACTTCATGATGGCCGCCTTTAGCGGCGGCTTCAATCGTCTTTTTGAAGAGCCCGATTTTGTCAATTGACGCACCTGCGTCCAACAATGCTTCCACTGTATCCGTATGGCCATAATACGCAGCTGCTTGTGTCGGCAGGCGGAAGTATCCTGAAGACTGGTTGACGTTCACCCCTTCTTGGAGAAGAAGTTTCAGGATGGTCGTATGGCCATTACAGGCCGCGGCCTGGAGAGCATCTCCAAACTTCCCAATAGCACCAGCTTGCGCCCCTTTGGCCAAGAGAACACGGACAATAGACTGGAAATTGAGCAGCGAAGCCGTTCTCAAGGGCGAGCCTAGAACCCCTTCGACTTCTGGAGATAGGCCTTGGTCGAGGAGAAATTCTACCATGCTTTTGCAGTTGTGGAGTGTTGCAAGAGCAACGGCGTCCGACGGAAGAGAGTCGGCCAAATTGGCATCCACACCTGAAAATCGAAGAAGACTGCGAAGCGCGCCTTCATCACCCGCCTGTACTGCTTTCCTTATCCGCTGTTGGGTTCTTTCGAATTTCCGCTTCGTCGATGTTGAATGTTGTAAGCGTTGAAGATACTGGACAACACTGAAAAATCCCTTATGTGAGGCTTCCCATAATATTTCTTGGTAGTCATCGCCGTCAATCATGGGTGCCTCTGACACGATACGAAGGGCAATTTCTTCCCGGCCTCCGCGAAATGCAGCCTCCAGGGCGTGCTTGAAGACTGAGCCGAAGGACTGCTGCGCCCCAGATCGGAGTAGTTGTTTGACAGCTGCCAGGTGGCCCCGGAAGCATGCGACGTGTAGAGGGCTACCGTAGCTTCCGCACTCCACGTTGATATTGGCGCCATGGGCCACCAGGAGATCTATCGTCTCTGCGTGCCCGAAGCTCGCTGCAAGATAAGCGGGTGTATGCCCGAGCTCGTTCATGTCGTTCACATCGAGTCCCTCGATGCGGGAAATTGATGAGGCAAGGGTGCCATTCAGTCCCATCATGCTGAGCAAGAAGAGGAATCCCGAGTCTTTATCGGGTATCGCTTCTAGAAATGGTAACATGGTATGATAGCGCGGAAGGCCCGCGGCAAGAGACTTTCCACACTTTACCCAGTGCTCGAAAGGCCAGGTAAGGTCCCAATCCTCATCAAAGATGAAATTTTGCACACGATGGGTAATTTCTTCGACTGCGGTGGAGTCCCGGACAGCTACGTCGACCTTCTGTGATAGCTCAACGTGGCATGGCCAGTAGAGAGCAGCGTAATGGCCAAAGGTGTCAATTGGCTGACGGAACGGGATAGTGATGTTGACCTCCCGGTTGTATCCTCGAAGACATGCTTCAATGCAGGAACTTGCCAGGATGCTGTTCGCTTCGGCAACAGCAAACATTGGGTGCCGCATGAGGAAGTCCTGTGCTGACTGATGGACGAAACGTAGAACGTCACACGTATTATCCAAAGAGATGAAGGCAGAGCATGTGGCCAGGACCTGGTCCATCGTCCAAACGGTCGACTCTCCCGGCGACAGGGCTGTCAGAAGGGCCGCAGGTGTCAAGGGCTCCCTCATGAACAAAATCCAGGAGAACGCTTTGGTGGCGATATTACGAGCGGAGGCTCCTAGAGAAAGAATTCGACTGAGGAATTCTTGGTAGAGTTGGTTGATGTCTTTAGGAATTTCGCTCCGCAAGACCGCAAGGACGTCGTCCTCGACCGTTTCGTGAACGAGGCGATCAAGCTGTAGTTTCGCCCAGAGAAACCTGTGATAAGGTAAGATTAGCCAGGAAGATATGTATCAAAACACCGAAAACGCAAACGTACATTTCTCCAGCTCCTGCAACAAGCCCCTCTCTTAGCATGACCCTGGTTAAGTAGTCAACGAATGCTTCCATGTCTGAGTGTATTTCATGGCTGGTTATGCGGATTACAAACTCGGCTTCGGGCACTTGAGCAGCCCGACCCGAGGTCCTGCTGGCCACGAAGATCTTGACGATATTGTCTGCTTTGGATATAATATCTCTCAATGCGGCAATCAGAACGTGGCGTTCGGTTTCATCCACGCTGTCGAGCCCATCCAAAATGATAGTCATGGGATCCTGCTGAGCTAATTCAAGGATGAGTCTTACGCAGTCTTTTGTTGTCAACTTAGGCAGATCCAACTGCCCAGCTCTCGCAGTGAGAACGTGTCGATCGTATTCGTCGCAAATAAACTCCCGAACTTTGTTTTTCTGGGTCGTATCGACGGCCAGCTGAAAGAGAATAGTTCTCATCACGTCGTCAATGGAGCTACGGGCTTTTTCGGACTCGGGATTGGCGCAGTAGAAGTAGCCGAAGGGGGCTGGGCCAGGAGTGGTTGCAGCCGACTTGAGCAATTCGTCGACTACCACAGAGGTCAGGGTCGATTTACCAGCGCCGGGAATGCCGTGAACGAGTAAAAGCGCGGAAGAGCTGGAGCTTTGCCAGTTCCGAAACTCCGAGTGGCTAAGCAGCCATTGACCCGCGTCGGGAAGACGAGACTGAGCAAGCAATTTGTGATGATCTCGGTACCGTGTCACCGACAACCACTCGACAATTTTGTTGTACTTTTCCTCGCTGAGCTCTTGTGTGGTCTGGACCGAAAGTCTTATGAAGGCCGCTTCACATGCGCGAAGGGCCGCAGCATCCACCAGTTTGGCAAACGCATCGACCTCCTCTTCTCTTGCTTGCATTATCTTCTCCCGTTCTCGATCGATAGAGCGGAAGGGGCTCTTGAGTAGTCGTTCTTGAAGAAAAAGAAACAACGTCAGTCAGTATCCGGTACCAGTAAGATGGAACGTGTGAGCAGTCCATTGGTGCCGACTCTGGACGTATTTGATGGACAGTAGGTAATTTCAGGTAACTTACTAATGGTACTCTCTTCAAAAAACATGACTGCGTAGCTAAGGTGAACCAAAATCTCGGCAT
This sequence comes from Colletotrichum brevisporum, assembly GCA_030770045.1. NCBI lineage: Eukaryota > Fungi > Ascomycota > Sordariomycetes > Glomerellales > Glomerellaceae > Colletotrichum > Colletotrichum brevisporum. The sequence goes on from JAUGSI010000002.1 coordinate 3,261,169, forward strand.
ACAAACGAACGAGGCAATCGCCGAGCGTCTTTTCCATTTCGGAGTGCGATCCTCGTAGGTAAACTTCCTCGAAGGCGCGGTAGCGCACCATCATCCTCGTGATGTATTCCACTATCCACGTAGTCAGGTAGCTGAACACGACTTGTTTTCAGAGAAAGGTTCCGACAGTCGTCGACGAGAGCGCCGAAAAGGTCCACCTCGGAGACGGCGGCTTGGAGGAGGAATCTAACGGCTGCCCATGGCAGTGCTGCGTGTGCTGGGTCATACTGCACAATAGTGTCGCCGGTGGCAGTGAATCTGTTGATCCAATCGACGATCTTTTCGAGCAAGTCACGAACGAGAATCACCTCGCCGCTGCGTTCCTTGAATTTCCAGCCTTTGCGCAGAGCCGTGGCCCTCTTTTCTTCGGCGACTCTAAGCACAGCACGCTACAACAAGATTAACATACAACCGAAACGGAGAGAAGGAAGATATGGCACCCGCATGAGTTCAATGACTGACCAATATATCGCGCCTGGGCGTTTGGGTTGCGCTCAAGCTCGCTTGGAGATCAGGGCTCAGCGACTGAAAAGCCTTGTCCCACAAATCCGTTCCTGTTGCCATGGTGCAAGGCAAGACTCTGAGTTTGCGACGTTCGTTGATTTCTTTTGTTTGGCAGAATTACGGTGGAAGTATCTTCGGCTTCGTTGGCGAGAGGAGCAGGTGAGAGACGAGGAGAAGAAGGTAGAGCGAGAGGGCGAAGTGACGCACGAGGACTTTTGCTTCTGGCACGCTCCGAGAGCCCTGTTTGTCTTGGCATCAGGCGTTTTTTTTTTTTTGATGATCAAGACTCGGTGGCATTTAGTCTTGTACGCATTTGTATAAAGAAGAGCAGTCGGCCGAGCCTGAGACATTGGTTGCGGCTACGAAGCGTCCTTGGAGGCGGATGGCTGCCTGCTGGGCTCTCTGCATTGAACCATGGTGGCATGCATTGGGAGAGTGACTGATTGCTCATTTCTGTCATCGCGATACGACTCACCGGTCCCTGGGTAGGTATGGAGTTGGTCGTCTTTGCGAATGAAGAAATCGCAGAGTTCGCAATTGGCATTGGTAGGTATAGGTAGGTGCCCTGGGGAGAAGGTGTTGAGACCTAGGTGCATGACTAATACAGGTTGGCAAAGGTCGGGCCGCATAGTAATTATGCATATCATCTAAACGGCATGCGATCGAGTGCACAAAGTTGTCCGATTGTTCCCTCCGGCACCGCCACCGCAGGTGGACGGGAGGCCGGACCTACCTTCCGGGACCGGCCCCGGGGACGGGGGACGAGACGGCTGCGACCCATCCCACTGGCTACCTAGTACACCTTACTTTCTCAACCCCAGTGGCGGCATTCCTGCAGTCCGCTCTCAACTCTCTTGCACCTACTCAGCAGAGCCTAGGTCCGTTCCGCAGCAGCGACGCGCATGCCTCGTGCAACGCCGAATCAGCATCTGTCCGTCGATACTATTTTCGCGAGGCAATCCGTGGGGGTTTCCCAACGGTTCATCTTGCGGGCATGCCGAATTAGAAGCAGAAGAAGACATGGACGATCGCTGCAGTGACACTTTTGACAGAGAGAGATAAGCAAAAGTTCCGACCGGCGAGAGCGCGTCATGGAAGAAGATACGATGTCGATACCCTCACATGCATGCATTCTGTGTTATCTGTTCAAGTTTAGCAAGAGGCATCGGCATATCCATTGTCCATCCTTGAAATGAAATGGACACGACATCTGGGAATCTTAGACCATCTCTTCCGAGATAGGTAGGAGGGAAAATAGAAGGCCCTTTTTCGCACATGTGGAAAGTCCAAAGAAGCCTGGAAAAGACGTAGCAAGAACATCGCAATCAAAGCCTTTCCGGTGTTGGTGCAATCAGATCTCGAAACAGCCCGCCCGGGTTCGCAAGACAGACAAGCTTCACGGCCTCGTCCGATAATGTCTCTCACAGACCTCACATACGAATCCCCAAAAGAAAAGAAGACGACTGGCCAAGGGGGAAGTGAGGCGCGAAGATCGCCCGTCGTGCTCATTTCTAGGCGGCGTCTGCGGTTTAACGAATCAGCAACCCCAGAGGCCCCTGTAATCCAGGCACCGCCAACTTGAATTCGGCGACTTTGGCGGAGGATTGGTTCGTCCCTGGCACCCCACTGTTATGCTTAATTCAGAGGACATACCGCCCGTTGGCCGCGCTGGACATGCCCTGATTGGCCTGCATCTGCGAGATCAAGGGGTTTCTGCTCATGGGAATGAATGGTTGGTTGGTGGCGTGTTGGAACGAGTGTCGGCGACCAGAGATGTTGCCTCGCTTCGATTCGTTCTCGATTCTTCTCCGTTTCTCTCGCGTGTATCCAGTCTATTTCGCGGTACTTCCGACATGCAGCAGAGACTGCCGTGATGGTGATGTACTTCACCCATGTAAGTGATCGCCAACATCCATCCCCCCGCCCCCTACTAACCAAGTCAGAACCCAACGACGCACCCAACGGGCAGACGCAATGCGATCCGAGCAGAGAGAGCCCTTGTCTCGACCTGAGGCTCTTCTCACCGCCCTGGTTGGCCGTGCGGACCCCGGGTCTCTTTCTAATTCAAACACACGGGCTCCAGAGGTCCAGGGGCACCCCCCACGACGATAGCGGCTCGCGGCATGTTAGAGGCTAGAACGCTGATGTCGACGTTCCATGGGGTCATGGCCGATCTGCGGGACTGGCAGTTGAGATCAGCACATCACTGCGGTAAAAACACTCGAGGAAGCGAGGTCGTTCTTGGCCTGCTGCATCGTCATGCAGCGTATAAAGACTGGACCGGCTCGCCGCATGACGAGGACGTGGAATATGGCCAGGCCTCTTCATCCTCGACCAGATCCAACCGCCAGAAACCACGCTCTTTGATCTATATCATTCCTTTCCCTCTTTTTGGTATCCATCTCTACACTCTTTTCAGTCCCTCTCTTCGCATCAACTCACCTCGTCACGATGCACGGCCTAACCCTCCTCGCCCTCCTCCCCCTCGCCCTCGGCGCCCCCTCCCGCCGCTCCTCCCCGGCACCCCTGATCGTCCCTCGCGGAGCCTCCCTCGTGGCCGACAAGTACATCGTCCGCCTCCGCAGCGACGCCGGCGACGGCGCCCTCGCGACCGCCATGTCCGCCTTCTCCGCCGACGCCGACCACGTCTACAACTTCGGCTCCGCCCTGCGCGGCTTCGCCTCCACGCTGAACGCTACCGAGGTCGAGGCCCTCCGCCACGACCCGGACGTCGACTTCATCGAGCAGGACGCCATCATGAGAATCATGGCCACCGAGACCCAGCGGAACGCCCCCTGGGGGCTGGCCCGGTTGTCAAGCGAGGCGCCGGGATCCACGACGTACAGCTTCGACGACAGCGCCGGCGAGGGGACCTGCGCGTACATCATCGACACGGGCATCGACGTCACCCACCCGGTGAGTAACACCCCCTCCCCTATCCCTGACACAGGTATTTTCTGACATGCACCTCGGACCAGGACTTCGAAGGCCGCGCCGAGTTCCTCGCAAACTACGCCGGCGACGACGACGACACGGACGGCCAGGGCCACGGCACCCACGTCGCGGGAACCGTCGGCTCCGCGACCTACGGCGTGGCCAAGAAGACCAAGCTCTTCGCCGTCAAGGTGCTCGACGCCAGCGGCGAGGGCACCAACTCGGCCGTCATCGCGGGCATGGACTTCGTCACCGCCGACGCCGCGGGGCGCAGCAGCGCCGAGTGCTCGCGCGGCGTCGTCGTGAACATGTCCCTCGGCGGCCGCAGCTCCGCCGCCGTGAACCAGGCCGCCGCCGCCATCGTCTCCGCGGGCCACTTCCTCGCCGCGGCCGCGGGCAACGAGGCTGCTGATGCCGGGACGTCGAGTCCGGGAAATGAGGAGACCGTCTGCACCGTGGGCGCGACGAACGAGAGGGATGCGTTGGCGGAGTACTCCAACTTTGGCGCCGCTGTTGATGTGTTGGCTCCTGGGAGTGAGATTGAGAGCACCTGGCCCGGCGGTTCTACCGTGAGTCCCCCCCCCCACATCTGCAACGAGCGAGTGTGAGAAGCTGACGACGACGAAGAACACCATCTCCGGCACCTCCATGGCGAGCCCGCACGTCGCCGGCCTGGCCGCGTACCTCCTCGCCCTCGGCGGCTCCGCGCCCAAGGACCCCGTCCAGCTGTGCGCCTACATCGCGCAGACGGCGCTCGACGGCGTCGTGAGCCGCGTGCCGCGCCGGACGGCCAACAAGCTCGCCAACAACGGCGTCAGCGGCGGCGGGAACGGCACCGCCAGGGCTGGCGACGGTAGCTACCTCGTGGGCAGGCAGCTCAACAAGAAGTTCCTCCGCTCTCTCATGAAATAGGCGAAGAACTTTTTGCTTTCTGCTTTGGGGTTCTCGGGGAAGGGCTCTGGTAATATTCTGTCTTGTGTAAATCAGATTCTGGTTCATCTTTGGAAACGTACAGATCAGTGTTCAATGATCGGATATATCGGATCTGTTCACACTGGTGGTAAGGGTTACCTGGCAGATGCCGGCTAGACGTCTCGGAAATAGAGTAAAGTCTTGTTATTCATCATCATATCAACGAAAACAGCCCTGTGATCATGAGCTCGTTGCAGCCTTTGCCGCCTGCTGGCCGGCTATCCTCCCAAATACGACACACTCCAGCAACGACGACCCTCCGAGGCGGTTGTCTCCATGAACGCCGCCGGTGATCTCGCCCGCTGCCCACAAGCCCTCGATGGCTGTCTTGTCCCCCCTCAGAACCTGCGCCTTCTCGTTGAAGGACGCGCCGCCCATAGTAAAGTGCGTGATCGGCGTCACCCGGCCGACGCACACCTCCTCCTCGCGGTTCTCCTCCCCTGCCGGCAGTCGCCACCGGCCGAAAGTGCGCCGGCCGAACGCCGAGTCCTCTCCCGAAGCGACCAGCGCCGAGTACGCGTCCACGGCCTCGATGACCTCCGGGCTCAGGTCCTTGACCTTCTTCTTCTCCATCAGGCCCTTCCACAGGTAGAAGCCGAGGTGTCCCTCCGCAGCCGCGCACGCGCCGGGGTCCATCAGCAGCGTGACGTCCCACTGCCTGATCTCGTCGTCCTCCTTCCCTCTCGGGGGCAGCGCCATGATGGCCTTGCTGACGTGCTCCCGCGTCTCCATCTCGTTGACGAACCGCTTCCCTTCCCTGGACAGCAGGATGCCGCCCTCGCCGCGGAGGACCTCGGCCGCGAGGAACTTGTACCGCGCCGCGGGGTCCTTGGGGTCGACGAAGCCCGTCGGGTGGATCTGCACGCTGTCCATGTCGACGAACTCGGCGCCGACGGCTTCCAGGATGCCGTGCGGCGCGGGGCGCGCGTCGTTGGTCGACGGCAGGCCCGCGAGGTCTGGCCGGTGCTTCGCGAGGAGGCCGTTGGCGTCGCCTGCGAAGCCGCCCGCGGCGAAGACGACTGCGCCCTCGAGGTCGTGGTTCTCGCCGTCCTGGACGTAGCGGACGCCCTTGACGGCGCCGTCGGCGACCGTGAGAGATGTGACCTCTGCGGAGCTGGTGAGCTGGAAGCCGGGGTTCTCGTTCAGCTTCTTGAGTAGTGTCGTGACGATGGCGGCGCCCGGAGGCGTCTTGCCCGCACCGCGGTGTGTTCTGGCGAGAGAGTGTCCGCCGAGGGGCGCGACGACGCTCAGGTCGACTCCGATCTCATCCACGAGCCAGTTGACGGCGCCCTCGGAGCCTGTGGTCAATAGCTCCACGAGCTTCGGGCGATCCACTGCCCCCTCGGCGCCCTTGAAGCGACGGCCGCCGGAGCGGACCGTGTCGTCATAGAAGAGGTCGTCCTTGTCCACGCCGGCGGCCTTCTGGAATCGAGTGCCGGCGCCGTTGATACCGGAGGACGCCTTGATGCTGTTGCCGCCGGGCTTCGGGGCACGGTCGAGCATGCGCACGGCGGCGCCGGCCTTGAGCGCTTCCTCTGCGGCGGAGAGCCCCGCGAGACCGGAGCCGACGACGATGACGGGTCTAGGCTGGGTTGCCATGTTTGCGGTCGACGAGAATCTGGAATGAGCTGCGTGGTGTTTTATGATGTTTATCGCGTTGGTGATGGGGCGGTGGTATAGCATGCCCAGGATGGCTGCGAAGATGCCGAAGACGAGGGTGACGACGAAGCGGCGGATCGGTCGCACGAACATGGCCTTCAAGGATGAGAAGAGGTCGCTTGCAGACGTTGCCGAGCGGAGCTGCGAGATAAATACCGATGCAGGTCGGCCATTGCTCCTTTTCGCGGTGGTGATGTGGGTAGGTCGGAGGCAGGTCAGGCGATTTTCGCAGTCGTACGATGTGTTGTCGGGAGAGCACCGGAGCTCTCAGCTGTGATGGTGGCCAGATTCCATCCCCCAAGGCGGGTCTCGGTGACCTCGGCCGAAAGCTCAGGTGTATTCGGTGTAGCTCGGTCGGCGCTGATGCCTCCAGGTGAGTTGAAGTACAGGCACGAGCTCAAGATCAGATTCCGATTGTAGTACCCGATTGTTCGTGCAAAGGTTTCGGAACATCGTTGTGTCGAGCGCGAAGGGAAAGGGCAGGTGGTCGCTCCGATGAAGGTGCCTGCCTTCCATTGCAAAGAGAGCAAGCTGAGCAGGCGCGTTCTCTCCCACGCGCCTTCCTTCCCCAGTTGCCATCATGCAAAATTTTCATCTTCCAAACTCTGCGCATTCCAGATCCTGTCCTCCGACATCCTGTCTCCCTGCGAGTAATTTTTTGAAAAACACTCTTCACCCAGAACGTCCAGGTTCCGACTGAGGGCTCGACGGCCTGCATCAGCACGATACCAGGTGGTCATGCGGCCCGACCTTGGTTCCTACTCCAGGTTCGTACGTCTTCCCAATCCGATGCATAGTGTCTCCATCTGAGTCAAAGCAGCCAATACCTCCCAAAGAGCTAACGACGTTCGTCCATCCTTCATTCCAATCACCGACGCGGTCATCGGCTTGGCCCACCGCCGGTCAGCATTCGGAGGCAGTCGTTGCGCGCGGCCCGGACCCCGATGACATAACGAATCCCACGCACGACTGTCTCGGACATCGACTAGCATTCCGCGGGGACGGTCGAACATCAGGAATGACTTCGTTTCGAACATGTAAGCAAAAGATGTCGTTCCTGTTGCTCACCGGTCTGAGGTCACCGATATGCTGACGTTACTTGGGATCAGGCTGTAAACGACGAAGTCTTTGCTTCAGACCGCAGAACCTTCGGATGAACACTTTGGGCTCAAGCCATTCATTCATCCGAACACGAATTCAAGTTCATATCCCAAGTCCGATCTCTCCAACATCTTTCTTTCCACTTTTCGCAATATTTAAAGTCGGTGTTGGTACTCGGTCTCCAGCATGGCATTTATGAACACTGAACGCTCTTCCTGCACCCCCTGCGAGAGCAGTCAGAGCCTCCGGTATTAAGGCGATTCTGGGTCCTAGCCCGGAAATATGCCAATCAACTTTGCTCTCCCGGCAGTGCCAGCGGCCACACATGCACAACAGTGGGCCAAGTTGACTCGCCAACTTGACCATGCAATTGCCCTCGCTTATCAATCCTCACCAGTCAAGGTGCCAGAGTGGTTAATGGGCTGCCCTGCTATCGGTTCTCCTGATATCAGCTTAGGCAGTGGCTTCGGTCGCGCAGGTTCGAATCCTGTCCTTGACGATCTCCTTTTGCTTTTGGCACATCTGGCCTACCCGGCGTCAGTCATTGGACTTGGACTTAGGAAATCGGACAATACCAGCGACACCTTGTTCCCTCTGCTGTTGCTGACCGGTTTGTTGCGGATATCGGAAATGACATTAGGGGCATCATCCTGGGATTTTCGAAGCGCTCAGCCAACCCACTCGGGAGAACACCACGCGAAGTGACCCTCTTTCTACCTCTTTGGCTCGATCCCAACGAGGAACCAAAAGTCCCTGTGAAAGACACACGAGAAGAGGGCGAGAGGCATCGCCGTCCCATTGGCAAGTCGCACATGAGGCATACCCTGGACAGCCAATCTGAGTCCAACATGCCTTGCACCATGGCAATATCGGCATTGGCTCATCACGGCGCGAACGACGGCGAGCGTCGCATCAGCAGTTCAGTGACGTCTCCTACGCAAACCACCACCCGCCGTCGAACACCACAAACTTGCATGGGGTACCCAAACACTTAACGGTGCCGAGTTATCCGTTAGTGCATTGTTTGTGCCTCCCTTCTTGGCATCGATTCCCGCACCTGAGCCTGCAGGCAGCGATGGAAAAATAAGACAGCTTCGCCGAGGGGGGTCGACGGACACACAACGCGTTGCGTGCACTGAAACGGGCCGTACGCCCGGGCGAGACACATCGCGGTGGTTGTTCATCGTCTCTTCCCCATCGCCAGACGGTTGCCAACGAGAAAGACCCGCGGACGCAGGCTGGTGTCTGGAGCTCCAACTTCTTCGGGTCCTCCGGGGTGCGCAAGAAGGGAGAAATGCCCAGAGCCAAGACCGCAGCGGTCGTCTCAACAGCAACAAAGGGTTGGGAATCGGCGAATCCACCCCTCAACGAGCTGTGCAAGTGGAACGATTCTTTCCAAGAAAGAGGCTGCGCCCGGAGAAATGGAAGCTGCTTAGCACGCATCTCCTGGCCATCGTGCAGGGTCCTGCAGCGCAGCGCAGCGCAGCGCAGCGCAGCGGGTGCCGCCCTAAAACGCCACTACCAGTGCACAACGCGGTGCGGATAGGCGGCTGCTGTCGGCAGGCCGCTACACAACGTGGCTTCCGAGCCCTGTGGTGCTTGGCAATGCGACGCTCAGCCGGTATCCTGCCAATTGCGATGACTTCTGTGGCCAGCGGGGAGAGCAGAGAGGAGAGTCAAGAGGAGGATCCGTTGCGATTGCGGCCTTGGCTGCTCGAAGAAAAAGGGGTGTTGGTGGACAGCGCGAAATTTGTGACCATCATGAGCTCCTTGGCAGAACGGAAAGCAGCCCGCGACCGTTTTGCTGGCTCCCTCGGCTCTTGCTCGAGCCTCAATCATTGGCATCACGGGCCAAGGGGCTGGGCATCGAAGATCCGTCCGCTGCTGCCACGGCTTGCTCGGTTAAGCCAGGCAAAGGCAAGGGTTGCCAGCCGAATAGAGATGCGAGAAGGCGAACTCTTGCCATCGTCAATCCAAAACGCCGTTCGTCCAGCCAACACGACTTGACGATTGGAAAATCCGAGACCTCTAAAGGAACGAAATAGAACGAAGCCGCGGGCAGACCGACGGCCATGCCATCGCATCGCAGCACCCTCCTGCATGGCCGAGGAGGCGGCTTTCAGGGCGAACGGAAGCGTCGGTGCTCGAGATAAGCGTTTACTTGCATAACCGATCTTGATCACAGAGACGGCGATGACGACCTTGGACCTTGAAGGGTCAGTTGAAAATCCAGGCCGCGAAAGAGTCCGAATTTAGCCAGGAAAAAACAAAATAAGCCCCGGCTAGGTATATCCTAACATCCTTTCCGCCGCTGCCAGCACGGGATCTTGCTCGTGCACAAGGTCCGTCGACCCTTAGTGTGCGGAACAGTTGCTGCTACACACGATCGCTCACCACTACCTACCTAAACTACAGCAGCCACGACAGCACTAAAGGATAGTGTACGTCCCTTGCCGCCAGCTGGTTCGGCGCCAGCGGAAACTTTGCGCGCATGGCCAGGGCCTGCGAGGAAACATTCAGGTGATTTTTCTCTAGTGGTCTAGTGGCCTGATGATGCCCGGGCGGAGGCGAAAAGCGGCAGTGATGGGCACGCTGGCGTGATGTCAGTGCTTCCAAAAGAGGTCGAGCATCCCACCTCACTGGTTGCGTGACAATGCTTGACCGGCGCGGCACTCGTCAGAACAGCAGACCCCCAAAAACGATGGCAACAATGGGGTCCTCAGCGAAGTAGTGATTCGGCGTCGACTCGGTGCGATTCCACTGATGATGTTTTCATTGCCAGTATTTGCTGCCGTCGAGCTGTGGTGGGGATACCAGCCATTTCAGCGGTCAACAACACATGGCGTAAATGACGGCAATGACAAGGCCAAGGAGACAGAAGCAACAACAAAAACCGACCATAAGCAATGGGGAATTCGGCGTGGAGACACGACATGCAGCGACCGGGCATCTTCCAGAAACCCCATGACAGCGGCACCGTGATGCCGGTGCAGTCTGGGGAAATAGACTCAGAAGCCACGAGATCCGGGGAAAGAAGGCATTTGTGAACCCACACGTACTGCTGGGTATCCACGACATAGAGGAGCCAAAGTTCTAGAGCGACATCGAACCCATCTCGAGGTTCGTCCGGCCTGGCGCCATCATCGGACCACGCGTGCCGCCGGACTGTCCATGGGCGACGAACCCCGATAGTTGCATGGATCGCAATTGGGCTGTTAGGGGGCTATGGTCATTCCCCGCAGCAGCACACCCGCCCGCGGCCTGCCCCTTAGCAGCGCTGTTATTGGGGCCCGATCTTCACGGCCAGGCCTGGTTGGCGGTGTCATGATGACGACGGGCCAACACTTGGCCTCGCTGCGCCGGACTCTGATCCGCGATATCTGAGGGAAGATGTGAGCTGTAATGCTCACTTCGGTCAGCGCTGAATAAGTAATGCGAAGGATGGCTCGGGAGATGAGGACAGCGCAACGTCCAGAGCCAATGGACAACACCAGCCTTGGCCTCCGTCGATGGACGAAACAACGCAGGCTCGCGGCGTCACGGATGGTCTGGGATGTTGCCAGTCCACCCCAGATTCCCCCGCAAGCTCGGGGATATGGATAGGTAGGGTCGGCCGATGGACGGTGCCGCTGACTTGTGACCAGATGGCAGATGTATCGAGACAAACATAGACCGCCCAGGCCTAGCAAGCGGATCTCTCCCAGAGGGCTGGAAGCATTGAAACGCGCGATGCAATGCAGCAACGAGACGTTGTTGATACACACGCGCCGTATTAGACGGATAACAAGCGCGGATTATGTCGCGCGGAGGCGTACTGGGCAGGTTCCTTTTTCATCAAATCGTCAGTTATGGCCTTGGCGCGAATTCGAAGCCTCATCGCATGGTCACGGCCAGAGTGCAAGAAGGAAACCCTCGCTCCGTTTGGCTACCACGGCCAGAGTATTTCCATGACACACAGTAATATCGATCCCAGGTTTGGGTGCGACCTTGACGACCAGCAAGGGTCCAATGAGAAGCCCCACGAGCCCTCGAAGCAGCGCCCTGAATGGAACTTATGGGGGGAGCTCGGGCGAAGAACGAGCGCACCAAACTAGATGCGTCGGGGAGAACAGACATCTCAAGTTTAATTCCGCAGCGGCAACATCAGCGCGCCCACCACGACTCTCCGGTCGCGCAGGCACATCGCCGCTGCTATTTCCACGCCCCTCGGACATGCAAATCTTGAGAGCAGGGGCTCAAAATGATATTGGCTCCCAGTCGACTGGCACAGCACAGCACCGCACCGAGGCGAGGCCCCCACGGTTCAATGACTTCCGCGGCTTTCTCTGAGCTTCAAGAAGAACGAATATGGACATATCAAGTGCATTGGCCGCCCCGATATATACATGTGGCCTTCTGCAAAAATTGGAGAAAAGTGCCGGTGACGGAAATGGTGGGAATGACATCAGCTCGTGTGGACTGATTCTCCTCAGTGGCCCGAGGCAGTGCCTCTTCTTGGCCCATCCACGCCGGGCTGGCCGCTTTCCACTGCTCCAGAATTTGGGGAGCCCTTCGTCCTGGTAGCTGGTCGTCCGTAACCGCGGCGTCGGCATGATGACTGCTTCGAATGTCTCGGATCTCGACAATGGGGATTCGGCTGAAGGTTCACGTTCCAGCTGGGTGTCTCCTCTACGCCTCGGTATATGCATCACGTCCAGGATGCCTCGAGCAACGACTTGCCGAAGTGGCTCAACGATACTACTGCTCCCCTGGGCCTTGCCCTTTTGCCCTCCGTTTCTTCGTCTAAAAGATGGGACGTCTTTGACGGGGGTAACCCACACCACAGGCAGTGTGTGTGCGGGTTTTCTGTGTCATTTCGAAGGCCGTTTTCCCTCTCCCAGGCGGTCTCCGATCAATGGTCACTCCACCATGCACCCATCCATTCCACCACCACCACCCGACAATGCACCCAAAATAATGAAGCAAAATTGGAGCATCCGTTCGCTCCATTCCCATTTCGACCCCCGGTTCGACCTTCTCTGGGCTTTAAAGATCGACCCTTGGCCGGACGGATTGCTGTAGTGTAGTCTGCTGCATTTGCAATCTGCACCATCACCACCACCATCGCTTACTCGACCCACTCCCTCTTCATCCTGCAGTCGACGCCTCCCTCCTGCTTCTCCTCCTTGCTCGTCGTCGTCCTCCTCTCGTCAACCTCGCTCTAGTCCTCCTCCTCCCGGTCCCCCGTCCCCCGTACCCCCGACCCCGTCTTAACGCCTCCAACAGGCTCCAGTTCTCCGCGCCGGACGGCCCACGTATCTGTACATACCCCAGACGTTCACACACACCCACACCCACGCTCGAGACGTTGCCGACCCATCAGCTATCTCGGTTTTGCGCTGACCGTGGACCCCGACCCTCGTCCCTCCTCGTTTTGGCTCTTCTCCCAACTCTTTTCCCCATTACTTAAAGCCTTCTCCCCACCCCTTCCCCGGAATTGAAAAGGGGTTTCTCTCTGCATCATCCGTGTGCCTTTCTTCCGTGGAGTTTGCCTGCTCTTCTAACACAAGATACCCTCCGAGATACTCGGTCTTTCTACTCGATTATTCCCCTTTACTCTTATTTCAGACGCCCGGAAGAAGACACACAATGGCCACCCACGAGAACCACCAGAATGCCGTCCCTCCGGCTGGTTTGGAGAAGGACGTGCAGACCTCTGGCTCCGACCACTACAACGGCGGTGTCAATGGTGCCCAAGTAGGCCAGAACGCTCAAGCACGAAACGTCGGGCCCTTCACCCGCGTTGTCGACTACCGGAACATGACTGAAGGAGACGCGCAGGCATTCGGCGGTTCCCTCCAGCCCGGGCTGTGGAAGCCGTATGAGCACCGCAAGTTCGCCAACCCGGCGCCGCTGGGTCTTTCTGCCTTCGCCCTGACGACCTTTGTCTTGTCGTGTGTCAACCTGCAGGCTCGCGGCGTCACGAAGCCCAACATCGCCGTCCCCCTCGCCTTTGGCTACGGCGGTCTCGTCCAGCTCCTCGCCGGCATGTGGTACGTCTGGTTTTTTTCTGCTCGTCAATTTTTTCTTTTTCTTTCCACTTTTCTGCCGGGGTCACCAAGATGCCCCCCAACATCTCATCTCAACCGTCTCCACGATACCCCCCGCAAGCGGAAGCTCCGGCGCGTAGGTGTGGAGCAGGAATGCGGTCCTTTGCTCCGGGTGGACCTCGAGTTCCAACAGTGTGTGTGGAGAGTGCCTGGGGGGGAGCTTTGGTCAGACGAAGGCAACCTGGAACACTTTGTTTCTTGGGCCAGACCAGACCAGGGAACCTGTGGAGAAGGAAACGCAAATACGAGCACGGCTATGCTATGTCTGTCCAATGCTGACCTCGACGCTCACAGGGAAATGGCCGTCGGCAACACTTTCGGTGCCACTGCTCTGTCTTCGTACGGTGGCTTCTGGATCGCCTACGGCATCCTGCTGACGCCTAACTGGAACATCATCGGCGAGGACGGACCCTATGCCGCCAACTACAGCGACCACTACTCGGCCGTCGGCTTCTTCCTGACAGGCTGGTTCATCTTCACGACGCTGCTGCTGCTCTGCACCATGCGCTCGACCGTCGTCTTCTTCTCGCTCTTCTTCACCCTCGACCTGGCCTTCCTCTTCCTCGCCTGCGAGAACTACGCCGCCAACAACGGCGCCATGACTGCCATGCGCAACCTCCAGATCTGCGGTGACGCCTCGTGCAGTACGCCTTCTTTTGGCGTGGTACTGTGCCCAGCTCGTATCGGGACGTGGGTAAGCTTTTCGCTCTTCTGCCGTCGAAGCCGGCGGCAGCCTGGAGGGATCTCCTGGTGATCTCAGGCTGGTCTGAACCTCGGCCACGTCGCCCGGCTCCATCACCGTCCCACCTGTGGATTCGTTGTAATATCGCTCTCTTCCCAGCAACTCCTTCTTCCAGGTTCCCGTCTTCCTATCGTACAGACCGCTCCAGGCGCGACTCCCGCAAGGCCAGGCGCGCCTCTGTCAAGGGAGTTATCTGCGGTGCCTGCGTAGATCATGAAATGTCGATAAACGCGAGATGTCGAGACTGCCGCAGCGGATGCGGAACGAAAGTGAAGGATACCCGCCCCCCGGAAGAAGGGGCGCACGCCGTCGCCCCCTCGGGAAAGCGACCGCCGACCGGCGACGACGAATCGTCGGGGCCGGCAAGGATGCTGCGGCATCCTGCTAGTGGGAATGACTGTTTAATGTTTCCCAGAGCTATTTATGCGAAATATCCGCGCCTCGGGAAATGGGATTGGAAAGATATCCAGCGAGAGCCTCTATTTTTAATGAATTCGATAATTTCATCTCATCTTTCGTCCGCGTCTCAGTGCCATTCCCAACTCGACCACAGCGGGCACTCCTGCATCGCGACGCCATTGCGGTATGCCATCGCGCGATGGTTCTGCAGCGAACGGTATTCTCGCACAGTGTGATGGAGAATGAGTGACAATCCAGAAAAAGCCCATGCCGATACCGACAATTGGAGAAAGCATCTTGCAACAATGAAGACTCTGCTGTCGCTAGCCTCCTTTTTCGTTTTTCTGCTCTGGTCCCTCGGCTTTTTTTGACGCAATTACGGGAGATTCCTGTGGTTAGACGAAGGATTTCAGGGCTTGCCGATTTGGGGGTTGGGTGTTCTTGGCAACCACCTCATGCAGGTCGCGGTAAACCTTTGTTCGGTGATGGTGGTGAGGGGAAAGTTTTGGTGTGGTAAGGGTGAGGGTGGCGGCGCGGCTGATGACATTGACTGGGGTTGTGGGTTGGCGCGCTCATGGTTTGCTGCATGGTGTTTTCTAGGCTTTGAGTGAATCGATGTTTGGTTCAGTCGTTGAATTCTTTCGGGGTTGTTATTCTCGGCCAAAAATGTATGAAACTGTATATACCGAGAAGACCTTCAAGGCATCCCAAACTCGCAACACCGTGGTCGTGCCATGACTCGGGAAAGCTGCAGGTTCCGGTATAAAGATTCGACGTGCTTACTGCATGCAGCAAGCATGTGTCGATACTGAGACTTCTGGGTTGCAGCGCCCAGCTGGCGGTGTTCTGCATCGACGGGTGGTCCCACGTGTAGATCTGCGTGTATCATTCAGAGTTCTTCCGAACCTGAGGCGGGAGCTAAGCCACGAGGGCGTTTGCTTGAGTTCACGACGGGCGGGGCGCGGCGCGGATGCCTGAGATCGAGTTACTTTGTGATTGGAGATGATGGGAGGGAGCGTGGGAGCCTGTGTTGTTTGTCAACCCAGGTATCTATGAAAAGCTTGAACTCAAGTCTTAATGGTCGGAGTGGTGGGTGCCTGATCACCATTTCAGCGAACCGAGCCTTTCCATCACATCATTGTCATCATGAGCAAGAGAGCTCTTGCCCCTTGGCGTCACCTTTCTGTCGGTTGTCAGTTTCAGTGTCTCGTGGTTAGCTTGGTCACTCGACGCGCGTTCCCGCCCTGGCACCTTCCTGTGGAGCAATTGATGATTTCTAGATCTTCCTTCTTCGGCCGAGAGACTGATGTCTTTATAAGGTTCTTCGTGGCGTCGAAATGAGGCGTGAGGCGGGCTCGTCCTGTGGATTTGGGAGGACCCAGAAAGTTTGAGGAATGACCTAGGTGGATAAGAGAAGAAGAAAACGTAAAGTTTGTTTACACAACAGTATATAAGCAGAAGCAGCCCCCAGGTTTACCGTCGGTGGTCTTTTCCTTCTTCTCTTCCTCATCCCTATCATGGACCGTCAGCTTAGGGTGCCGCATGAGTGCGTTCCGCTGCTGGGAGCCGCATGAGGAAGATGCCGGCTTGACTCTTCCACTTGCGCAATGCGGGTAGGAAGAGGGGGTTTCGACGAGATCTTCCAAGGCAGGCTCTGGTGACCGTCGAAACGAGAGAGCAGGTTGGTCCTCTCTCAACCCTGTGAGCCGGGTGGTGGTGTCGGGAGGACCTGGGACGCCGTCGAGGCGACCAGGGCTTCGCCACCCGTGTCAGCACTCGCAGGACGTGGGCTGACCTCTCCACCGGTGCAATGCTGATGGAGAGGGGGGTTTTCGACGAGACAGTCGGGTTTATGTCGTGGGCTGTCAGTGGGCAGTCGTCGAAACGAGAGATGGGGGTGGTCCTCTCTCTTTCTTTCTCTCGTGGCTGTGAGCCGGATGGTGGTGTCACCGGGTGATTCTGGGGACGCCGTCGGGGCAACAGAGCCTCACCATCCGCGCACAGCAGTCGCGGGACGAGAAAATCTGAATGCTGGATCTAGACCGTCATTCCAGGGTTGACTTTTCCAACGGCGCAATGCTGGTGGAGAAGGGGTATGTGTTTCGATCGGGTTAGTTCTATCTCCGGACGGGGGTCGAAACCAGAGAGATGGAGGCGGTCCTCTCTCCCGCGCCTGTGGATGCTGTGTACCCCTTACAGGGTGGTTGATGAGCTGGGGGGACTCATTTCTGGGACTCATTCCTGGAGCACCGTCGAGGCGCCGGAACCCCGGCCACCCTGATCCAGCATGCGCAGGGCGAACGGTGATGATATAGCCGGTGCCGGCAGTACTTCCCCGTTCCTGACCAGTCTGGGGAAGACGTAAGACTTGGCATCGCTTTTCTGAGTTCACGCGGACACGTTTTCTCGTTTGTTTCTTTTTAATTCGTTTCTTTTCTTGGTTTTGGGTCATGCTTTCGTTTGATCGAATTCAAGAGATGCGCGGGAAAGATGAGCTGATATTTCTCTGTTCGGGTCTCGAGCCGCGAGAATGGAGGTCTCGCGGCTAGGTACCATGCCCTAGGAGCCGCCGGCAGGCAACTTGGATCACGATTGTGGCTAGCAAATAACAGACGACGGCTGACTTGATGTCGTCGGTTACTATTGAGTATCCCACCAAGACTGGCACGAGGAGCTGCAGCCGCGAGTCTTTCACAGTTCCTGTGGAGTTCCGACATATTGTCTCTGGACTAGACTCTGACACGACGGGCGGAAACCCATGCAGGCCTTTAGATTCGCTCACTTTACAATCTGAATCCTCTGTCGCAGGCTACCACAGAAGTCGTCGCGCAGTGGTTGGGCTTCGAGGACTCCGGCTGGAAGGTTTCAAGGTATTGAGACCCTTCCTGTTGAGACGTCGCTGGGGCTGTGCTTTGCCCGGGCATGGTGTGATTTCTGACGGTTCTACGGACCATCGAACGTTGAGAGTCACCCGCCACACGTGGTGATGGGTTCCCGTCCCGGTCTGGTGTAGCGTAATGGGTACGGGTGCCATTTGTGAGGTATTACCAACGGCCAACGACGACAGCTAAATTATGGAACCTGGTGCCGCAACCCGAGGCCCATAACCCGGAACCAACAACCAACCAAGAAATGACAACCAACAGCCGACGATGTTTTCTTCGGTGGATACATAGTTGCTATGGGTGCTCTTTGGGCAGGTGCTTAAGGGCGGCACGTCATATGCCACACTCAGCCACTTTGAGGCCACACACTATCAGCGGGGGAGCAGCACCGGACCAACACGTCAGATCAGCCAACAGCCCATCATTGGTACGACTAAACAGAAAGCTCCGGCTATATAAACGAAAGACGTCACGCCCGAGTTCCTTCGACTTCGCAGGACATCCACAATTCGCATTCCCACGTGTTTCACTTTACCATCACCAATATCAACACCACCCGCAACCTCACACACACCTCGTCAATTGACTTTGACTAGTCAACCATTCCACTCAAACAAAAACCATGTTCGACCGCCTTTTGAAAACCGACAGCAAAAAAACCTTGCTCGCCGACGACGCCAGCGAGTCGCAAGCCAGCTCGGAACCCAAGAAATCACTCTACCGCAAATACCAAGACTCCAAGAGAGGCGAAATCTCGGACGCCGACGTGCTCAAGTACACCGGCATGAGCAAGGACAACCTATCGCAATGGGCGAACGACCGTCCCGGCGTCGGCGGTAACCAGCCTGCGGGAAGCATCACTGCCGGAAACACGACAGGCCTGGGTGGTATGATGGCCGGGCAGGGGTACGGCGGTTGGGGCCCTGATTCGAACGGACCTGCGAAGTTCCCGCCGACGGGCAAGGCGGAGGCTGCGACGGGTGGAGGCGAGTCCAAGAACTGAAAGTGTTGATATGGATCGAATAAGATGCGACGGCCTCACAAGACATATATATATATATACCGTTGGAATTCCCCTGTGTGTAATAAGAACATTCATCTCGGCGCAAGCTATGATTATAAATGACTGTTCTTATCTACTGTTCTTCTCGATGTTGGATGTTGAATGCAATCTGTTGCGTGACCTGTGCGGCAACGTAACCGGCCAGCAAGGCGCAGGCCGGACTACGAATAGAGCGAGCCCAGTACAATGAGATTGTGAGCAGGCTGGTGGTTTCCAGCAGCAACAGATTCCGTACGACACATAGGCCCCATCATCGGTGACGGGCCCACGTTCGTTGAAAGGTTGCTTGCTTTAATGACCGCAGTGCAGTTCATGGCGGGCATTGTAAGTAAACATGCTGCTGCAACCACGAGTTTTACGGCTCTCGAGACGCGAAAAATCAAGAAAGTTATCTGACGCGACAAGCTCCTGGTAATCGGCGAGTGAAGTGCTGGAAAAGAAAATACCGTTGGCGTAGGAGACGTCGCGACTGTATGCTCAGTAACCAGCCCAATTGCGAAGCATATCACAATGGATCCTATGCTCAAAAAAATGTGCGAAAGATCAACTCGTGACACAACACAGTCCCGAGAGAATCAGACAATATGCATTCATGTGGTTTCCGTCGTGTGGTGGACGATTGCAGTGACCCGCTTTGCGAAACAGTACATAGAGCAAAAGATTGCCCCATTGGGTATCCACAGTTGGTAAGCACGGTAGCTCAGGGGTAGAGCGCTGGGCTCATAACCCAGAGGTCCTTGGATCGATACCAAGTCGTGCTAGCATTCGAGTTTTCTTTTGCTGTTTTTTCCCAATTTTCATGTTTCTATCCGTAAATGTCTTTTTGACCCCCAGAGCTTGCTCGGCGAGCATTTCCTTGTTTTTCTTTTCAGAAATCGCTCTCGGTGCCAGCTGCTACAAACCCCAGTCCCCACCCGCTCCGCCGCAATTTCGCGGACACGGAACTTTGCTTGGGCTAGTCGCGCTCGGCTGACATCCGCAACCCGCCCAAATCTTTAGGGGCTTTCTGTTATAGAGACCACGGAGAGCTATCTAAGCTTACCTCGGGACGCAGTTTCTAGGTTGCGAACGTGCGTTCCCCGCCTTGCTTGAGTTGACAACGGCCTGTCTTATCAAAGACGGCCGTTCACAGCATGCGAGCATGCTGCTCACCAGCTATAGACTGGGATTGATATTAATAGATCATCTTCAACGCTCGAATGACGTGCTCCAAGCTTATGACCGCGTGTTATCACGACGGTCAGTTCCACCCGTGATCTTCAAATACGACCGCGGCCCCACGACCTTAACTTCGGTTGTCGGCCGAGAATGCGATTGCAACTGAGGCCACTTGTGAAAACGTTGTTTATGCTTATACTAAGCCGCCTTTAGTCATGACAACTCTAGGCTCCTACAGGACCTCCGGAGTGAAACCCCGATTGCCCGATAGCGTATCGGCCGACTCAAGGCCAGGATGCAGCTGGATGCGAGAGCGAGGCACGGGTAGCCCGCCTTGGCACGGCATGGTCTACGGCAGAGTTGCAGCAGCCAAGCAAGACGATCTCCATCAACTCCAATGCTCCGGTAATTTCGGGCTTACCAAACGGGAAGGTCCCAATTTCTCGTGTTCGTCCACCATGCGCTCCTTCGCGCGATAACCGCTGGGGATCGTGTGATACTATTCGGCTTATAAACCCCGCGATGCCTTCGTCCGCCCTGTTGATGGGCCCTTGAATGGTCACCGCCGGTCACTCGTTTGTAATTCCAGCGTCAACCACTCTCGTCATCCATCATGAGGCTCTCCTCCAACGTCGCCTCCCTGACCCTCGGCCTCCTGGCCTCGACAGCCTGTGTCGCCGCTGCCGACCCCGAACCCGCGGCTCCTGCGGTCGACGAGGACGCCTTCGTCCAGGGTGCCTACATCGTCGAGTTCGACGGCGATCAGAACCCCGCCGCCCTCTACGACGAGCTCCGCTCCGACGGCATCGCCGTCGTGCCCCGCCTCGACCTCAAGTACCGTCTCTTCAACGGCGCCTCGTTCCGCGTCGAGGACGACGAGGAGCCCGACGTCACGGCCGGCAAGATCGCCGGCAAGGGCAGCGTCAAGGCCGTCTGGCCGGTGCGCAAGATCCAGATGCCCAAGCTGCAGCCGAGCTCCGTCGGCCGCAACGGCACCGCCGCCTCCGCCAGCGACGCGCTCCTCCGGTCCATCAAGAACCGCCGCGACGAGGCCGCCGCCGACACGTACAGCACGCACGTCATGACCCAGGTAGACCGGCTCCGCGAGGCCGGCTTCACCGGCAAGGGCGTCCGGGTCGCCATCGTCGACACGGGCGTCGACTACCGCCACCCGGCCCTCGGCGGCGGCTTCGGCGAGGGCTTCCCCGTCGGCTACGGCTGGGACCTGACGGGCGACGACTTCAACGAGAGGTCCGAGGCGCCCACCCCCGACGCGGACCCCGTGGACACCTGCCAGGGCCACGGCACCCACGTCGCCGGCATCATCATGGCCCAGGAGAACGAGCTCGGCTTCACCGGCGCCGCGCCCGACGTCACCCTCGGCGCCTACAAGGTCAGTGGGTGCGCCGGCTACACCACCAGCGAGCTTCTGGTCGCGGCCTTCTACAAGGCCTACGAGGACGGCAGCGACGTCATCTCGTGCTCCGCCGGCGACGACTCCGGCTGGGCCTCTGATGCTGCTGGTGTTGCCGTCTCCCGCATCGCCGAGGCCGGCGTCCCCGTTGTCGTTGCCGCTGGCAACTCGGGCAACCTCGGCGTCTGGGCCGTGGCGTCCCCGGCCTCTGGAAAGAGCGTCGCCGGCATCGGCTCCGTCGAGAACACCATCCTGCCGAACCTGATGATCCGCGGCGAGTTCAAGAACGAGACGGGCGAGTATGCCTTCGGATGGCGCGATAGCTCCCCTGCCGTTGCCGCCAACGTCACCTTGAGGCTGTGGATTTCCGACGTCCACAACGGAAGCGCCTGCGAGCCGCTCCCCGAAGACCTGGACTTGACGGACACCGTCCCTCTCGTGAAGGTGGACTCCTGCCCCTCTGACACCCAGGCTGAGAACGTCCTGGCTCGAGGCGCCAAGTACATATTCTTTTATCCCGAGGATGAGTCGTAAGTCTCCCCAACCGGCATCCATTCGCTGCCAGCAGCAGTGAGACGGCTAACACGAGGTCAGCAGAATGTTCCCCCCGGACGTGTACGTCGACGGCATCGAGGGCATCGGCATGATCGCCCCCCGCCAGGCCCGCGAGTGGGCCGCCCACCCGGACAACGTCACCATCACCATCGGGCCCCCGGCTTCCTCCGGCCTCTACGCCGAGACGATGTCGAACGGCCCAACCGCCGGCTACACCAGCCCCTTCTCCAGCTACGGCCCGACCTGGGAGCTCGACATCAAGCCGCAGTTCACCGCCCCCGGCGGTGGCATCCTCTCCACCTGGACCTGGGACCAGGGCGAGTACATGGTGAACCCGGGCACCTCCATGTCGACCCCCTTCGTCGCCGCCGTCTACGCCCTCGTCGGACAGGTCCGAGGCGCCTTCGATCAGGAGACGCTCCGCCGCGTCATCTCCGCTACCGCACAGCCCAAGGCGTGGAACGACGGTGTTTCTGCCGTCGACGAGAGCCTCCTCGCCCCCGTCGCCCAGCAGGGCGCCGGCCTCGTCCAGGCCTGGGACGCCGCGCACGCGACCACCATCCTCGGCACCTCGGGCATCTCCCTCAACGACACGGACAACTTCGTCGCCGAGCACTCCTTCAGCGTCAAGAACACCGCCTCCGAGGCCGTCACCTACAAGCTCGACCACGCGAAGTCCGTGACGGTCTACTCCTTCGCCCCCGGCGGCGCCACCCTCATCGTCGCCCGCGCCCCGCCCCCGACCGTCGAGGCCTGGGCCGAGATCGCCTTCGCCGCTGACACCCTCACCGTGCCCGCCGGCGGCTCTGCCGACGTCAGCTTCACCGTCACACCTCCCGCCGGCCTCAACGGCACGCTGCTGCCCGTGTACGGCGGCTACGTCACGCTGGAGGGCAGCACCGGCGAGACGCTCTCGGTCCCGTACATGGGCGTCGCCGGCAGCATGCACGACACCCCCGTGCTCCTCCCCGGCGTGGGGCTCGACGGCGTCTACCTCTCCTCGACGGACAACCACTTCCTGGTCCCCGTCGTGGCCAACCGCACCTTCACGATCCAGCGCCCCGGCACTGCCGGCAACGCCATCCTGCCCAAGCTGGTCGTCACCCCGACCGTCGGCACCACGCAGCTCCACGTCGAGCTGGTGGCCGTCGGCGGTGCCGGCGGCGGCAACTCGACGCTCAAGGTCACCGACGTCCTGGGCTACCCGACCCTCGGCCCACTCGTCAACTCCCCCGTTGACCACGCCCACCGCATGGGGTACACGTGGAACTTCGGCGGTCGGCTCGGAGATGGGACGGCGGTGCCCGAGGGGACTTATAAGTTCATCGCCCGTGGTGTAAAGATCTTTGGCGATGCGGCCAAGGAGGAGGACTGGGACGTCGTTGAGACCGTCCCCTTCAACTTGAAGTATCTGGCTTGAAGAGGTGTACAGTGATCTGTTGGGAGAAATAGGATTCACTGTGAATCTGGATGATGAGAACCTTTCGCACGTACCACCCAATTTATGTCACATCATAACGGATATATCAAACATGAACGCATGACCACCATTGCCTTCACTAGAACGGCGTTGAATTGGACTACGACTACCTAATTTGACCCGTCCCGTCTGAGACCTTGTTTCAAGCCTCGGTGTGCTCCTGGATGAAGCCGGCGTAGTCAAAGATGGCCCTCTTGTAGAACCGCTCCTGCGTCGTCTGGTTGTACGCCTGGACGCCGTACTTGTCGTCGTACTGACCCCATTCCCAGTTGTCGAGGTACGACCAGCCGTAGAGCCCCTTGACGTGCACGCCGTCGAGGTGGATGGCCTTCAGAACCTCCTGCAGGATGGGCACGTAGAAGTTCGACTGGGCGATGTCGCTCAGCATGTGGGGGAGGGACATGTCGGACGCCTTGAAGGCGGGCAGGCCGTACTCGGCGATCGTGATGCCGCCCTTTGTCGGGTATGTGGCCTGCCAGAAACCGAGGATGGCGCGGACGTGCTTGGAGGGGACCTAATGTGAGGAAGCGTTTGTCAGCACGAAAGATCAATAGAAGAAAGGCACAAGAAACTCTTACCGCTATTCTATCTACGTTGCTGTGGAAGTTACCCTCCTACGTTGCGCGGGTGTTGGACGGGATGGTGTAGTGAGGGAAGAGAGGATGCCCTTTGTTAGTGGCATAGGCGGCGAAACCGCCCGCGGGCTTGGAGTGGTACGATGCGGTGTAGATGTTGAAGGTGAAGAAGTTGGCCGTCCTGTTGAACAGCTCGAGCTCCTTGTTGGTGTACGACGGTACTAGGTCCGGGACTGCGTCGAGTATGGCCTGTGGCACGTTCTCGCCGAGGAACAGCGGCTGTGCGAAGTAGCCCACGGTGAACTCGTTCCGGCGCACGGCGGCGGCCACGTCCGAGGCGTTGGCGGGGTCCAGCGGCAGCGCGAAGCCGGTGTTGCTGAGGTCGAACTTCATGCTCCACAGGGTGTTGCCGTGGACGACGTTGCGGTACCACCTGACGACCTTGGCGTGGGCCTCGAGGACGGAGCGGCTGGACCGCCAGTTGCCGAGGATGTTGGCCTTGATGGTCGGCTTGTTGAAGGTGTACCACGTCCCGACGCGGTCGGTGTAGTGCGCGAGCACGGTCTGGGCGTAGTAGACGAAGCTGTTGACGAAGTCTGGGTGGTCATAGGAGAAGAAGGACGTGTTCGTCCGTAACGTGATGGGCGTGTTGAAGTGGTGTAGCGTGACGACTGGCTTTATGCCGTACGAGAGGACTGTGTTGATGACGTCGTTGTAGTGGTCGATGCACTCTTGGTTGATGGGGGAGCCGGCGATGCCGAAGGGAAGGATGCGCGTCCAGGAGATGCTGAAGCTGTACGACTGCACGCCTACTGCAGCTAGACGGGTAATGTCTTGCTTGTAGAGGTAGTAGTTCATCGCTGCGATATCAGGTGGGCCGTGACCGATGCCGGACGACGAGTAGTTGCCTCGCGAACGGTCCTCCCAGATGCTGGGACCGCGGCCCTCGTTCATGATGGTACCCTTGATCTGCAGAGCTGCACCGGCGAAGCCCCATTGGAAGCCTTTGGGGAATTTCAGGCTGCTACTGTTGCCGCTGTCAACCGGTCCGAGCGGCAGCGGAGGCGGCTTGATCAGCTCGTTGCTGGGGACCGGCGTGGGCGAGACGGTCGTCGTGAACGGGGGAGACAAGACGGGGATCGGCTCCCACAGAGACGACCATGCGGCGTTACCGTACTTGACATCGTGGTCTGTGGGCGTCGACCCGAGGGCATCCCACGTCGTCGTCAAACGGGGTTCAAGAAGACTCGACAACTCGGAGTAAGGACGCGCGTAGGTGGTAGTCTCGACGGGAGTTGGTACAGGCGTGGCATACTCCAGAGAGCGATATGTCGGCCACTGGTACTCGTTCTGGGCAACCACGGAACAAGCCCTGTTGCTGTTGAAGTCTGTTAATTTCCTGGATAATGTTCGTGGCGACATCCATGAAGACTATTGGCGACTTACAGAAGTGCCAACGCAACGGTCAACCCCTGAGGACGGCTCGGCGTCATACGACGTGAAACTGAATGTAGGCCCAGCCAGCTCCCATGGGACTGCATGTGGAGTTGGAGTGGCCTTGAGTCCCATGCACATTCGGCCCGACATCCACGACCTCGTTGAGGGCTTGGACAAGCCATTGGTAATCTCAAGTGGGGTCGCGACGGACGAGACCTCAAAAGAAGCTCGAGAGGAGTTTTCGAGGCGAATCACTGACGACTCAGGGTAAGTTGATGAGGGGTTATACGACAATCCTGGTGATACGCGTATCCAGATGGGATCAAGGTTACATTGAGCCGTCTTCTGACCAGTGGAGAGACTTTTGGGAAAGGAATCATTCGATTGAGCTAGTCCGTCGAGGGAAGCTATGGTCAGAAGAGTGAAGATTTTGAGCGGCAAGATTCAAGGTTTTGTATATTGACAAGCCATAGTCCTATAGAAGTCGAAACCAGCGGACCGAAACGTGGATTGAATCAAACCAGGTTCAAACCAACTAGAAAAAGAACCTACGGTAAACGTCTTTGAATGTTTTTAATCTATTCAGCCAATCATTGTTGATATTGTTGGAGACATGCATCCAAACTACAGTCAAGTTCACAGATGATGGTACTCAATCTTAGCGTCGCTGAGGTCGAAGGTGACAAAGGTGCCGCTATTACCTTCAGACGCAGCACGGGGGACGGAATAATTGAAACTTGCGACTCAGAGAAAAGAGCTAAAGGTCTAATCAAGAACTCTTTTACTCTTATGATATCTGCATGCACCTGAACGTTAGCCTTTTCTTTCCGACTTCAACCACGAAGAAACAAGTTAGAGACAATCGGGTGTGAACCTCGGCTTGGTTTCCGAATCCCGAATTACATCGGTGAGAAAGCCGATAACGACAAAACTGCACGGCCAAGGCCTTTCCGAGTAATCGGGTTCTAATGAAGTTGATGGCGAGAATGAAAGAGACGCTTCCTTAAAGAAATGAAATAGTTAAAATGGGGGAGTTTGTTGAAGTAAATAATATTTAGAGCAGAATCGGGAGATGTCGTCCTGGTTGGAGGATATGAAGATACGAGAGGCGTTTAATTGGTATGTCACTCTTCGACCCTACATGCTCCGGCGAGATTGGCCTGAAAGCTGGACGCGGGGTTTATAACGACGCGGGGCAGTTCGTACTACAGTTCGATAAGCTTGCGGGATGACAAACAGCCCGTAGATAAGAGGCTGATATTCCCTGCGTCATCCACTTCACGTCGTTCACAACTGCCCGTTAACTTTCAATATCACAATCGCATCACAATGTCTTGGTCTGAGAAGAAGTCGCAAAACCGCACCCTGCAGATCCTCGAGGCTGCGAAGAAGGGCAACTATGGCGTCCTCGGTGTGGTCATGTATGCATTTCTGCCCCTCTCACACACCTGTCACCGATCAGAACACATCATAGCTGACAGTCGACAGTTACAACATTGAGCATCTCACCGCCGTCGTGAGGGCAGCCGAGGCCAAGAAGTCACCCCTCCTCGTCCTCCTCTTCCCCTCGGCCGTCACCCAGCTCCCCACGCTCCCCTGGGCTGTCGCCGCCGCCGTCAAGACCGCCTCGGTGCCACTGGCGCTGCACCTGGACCACGCGCAAGACGAGGACCAAATCAGGGAAATCGCCGCCAAATTGCCCTTCGACTCGATCATGGTCGACATGAGCCACCACGACCACGCGGACAACCTGGCCAAGACCAAGGTGCTCACGCGGGTATGCCACGACCACGGCATCGCCGTCGAGGCTGAGAGCGGACGCATCAACGGTGGCGAGGACGGCATCGCGGATACCGGAGATCTGGAAGGTGAGTTGCCCTACAAGTGCAACCGGCGAACGAATCACTGACGCTGTGCTGCAGCCCTGTTTACGAGCCCTGAGGAGGTGGAGGACTTCATCGACGCCGAGATCGATCTCCTGGCGCCCAGCATCGGCAACATCCACGGCGACTACGGCCCCAAGGGCCCGCAGCTCGATTACGACCGCCTGGCGAGGGTCAACAAGCAGATCAATGACCGCGTGCTGATGGCGTTGCACGGAACGAACGATTTTAGCGAGGAGATTATGAAGCGCTGCATCGAGAACGGGTCCATCAAGTTGAATGTGAATAAGCTGCTGCTGGAGGCCTGGAACGTCCATCTCAAGGAGAATGTCAATAAGCCGCTGACGCAGCTCATGGAGGACGGCATTGAGGTGCTGCAAAAGGAAACAGAACGGTGGATTGACATTTGCGGCAGCGCGGGGAAGGCATGATTCGTTTCATTTGGTAGGAGCGGCTTGTAGAGGAAGAAAAGGCGACTTGAATGATGCAAGTATGGTTTCAGGAACCGTGACCGGGATATCGACCAAGGCTTCACACAGACTCCTTATGATCCCGAGTTCCACATCCCTGACAACTGATCTAAGTCGCGAACTGCCGCTTCCTGAGACGCAGCATCAGCGGCGGCTTTTTCCAGATGGCCCAGGCCTGGTGCGTCGAGTACGGCGTCGTCCACCCGCGCGACGACGGTTCCAGACTCATGTCGAACTCCCACAGCAGGCGCGCCATGATGACGCGCATCTCGTTGTACGCCAGGTGCTTGCCGACGCAGTTCCGCGGGCCGTACGAGAAGGGCTGCATGGCGTCCCGCTTGTCTGCGTAGAAGGGCGACGAGGGGTCCTGGGCGACGTCGGGAAGCCAGCGCTCTGGGGCGAAGGACTCTGGCTGTGTGAAGTTGGAGGGCGAAAGGCCTGCTGAGGAGTGGTGGACGCCGACGCGGGTCTGACGGGGATCTTGTTAGCGTTCCGTTTTTCATGAGGCTCCAGATTGGTAAACGAAGACACGATTACTTACCCCGGGAGGAATGTAAAAGCCCTCGATGTAGACGGACTCCCCATTGTCAGGGACCACTCTATCAAGAGCCGTCGGGACCGGAGGATACAGCCGGAACGTTTCGTTGAGTACGGCAAGCAGGTAGGGAAGCCGCGTCGTGGCATCGGCAAAGTTGATCTCGGCCGGCGACTGGAAAGCCGTCCGCACCTCCTCCACCGCCCTCTTGTGCGCTTCCGGGTTCGCCAACAGGTAGTACGTCGCAGCCGTCATCAGCGTCGCGGTGGTGTCGCTGCCGGCGACGAAGATGCTGTTGGCATTGGACACGATCTCCTCCATCGAGTTGATCTGTTTCTCGTCCCTGCCGCGCATCAGGCCCTGCATGAAGTCCTTCCGGCCGATGTCCGAGTCGATCTCAAGACGTCTCTTCACCGCCGCCTGCGTGTACTCGAACTGCTCCTGGAAACCCTTCTGCACACCCCTCGCGAGGAACGGCATGAGAAGATATCTGAGCGGGCCGAGCAGGCCGTTCAACTCAAAGATCTTCTTCCCCCGCTCGATGAACATCAGCACCGACGTGACGATGTGGTGTACCTCATTCGTGTCCAGCCCGCCAAACGACTCGCCAAAGGTCAGATCGCCGATGATGTCGAACGATGTGATGTGGAACCACCGGCCCATCTCGGTCGGCGCCCGGGACTCGGCGACGTCGCGCAGCCGCCCGACGAGCTTGTCGACGTACTCGTGGATCAGGGGCTCCTGCTCGGCCAGCGCGCGGGGCGAGAAGGCGTGCGAGACGCCGCGCCGGATGCGCGCGTGGTTCGCGTCGTTGGCGCTCAGGATGTTGATCTCCGGGGACGACTCCTTGAAGGCGAAGTACTTGGGGAACTGCACGCGCCCGTAGCCGTAGATGGTCTTCCAGGCCTGGCTCGTCGTGAAGGAGACGACGTCCGGGCGGTAGCGGACCGCGTCGCCGTACTTCTGGTGGAAGCGGCGGACGTCTTGGCCGATCGTGCCCAGGACGATCTTGAGGCGGGGGATGACTGGAAGAATCACCCAGAGCTTAGGGCCCGGGATGTGGCTAAGGGGGGAGAAGTAGGCTTGGTAGACGCCTTGCGCGACGTAGATGACCAGCCATGCGCTGGCGGCGAAAGCCAGCAACGGATAGAGGAACTCCGTTTCTGATAGTAAGAGGTTCATGGCGACTGATGTTGAAGGAGAAGCGGTTGGAAGGAGTAGCGACCCCGCGCTCGACAGCGATAAAAGAGGCGGCTACGAACTCTTTCTTCTTATCTAGGCCTCGGATATGCAGCTCCATCCCGGGATTCAAACCCATGCGGAGTTCACCCTTGAGCCTGCAGTAGCATCAGAACTGGGCTCTACGCAAGAACGATGTTACACGTCGTGAGGGGGTCATGCAGTATCTCAACCGGCGGACTCCTTAATGTCCTAAGTCCGGTCGAGATCGACGTGCCCAGATATCGAGCCGCAGGGAGCTTTCGGTGCCGGTTCCCAACGGCGCTGAACCACTAAGTGCCGGATCCCACCGGTGTTCTTGGCGGCCATTATCCGAGGGCTCGCGAAAGCTTCTCATCCTTGTCCTGCTAGGGCCTCGGAACGGTCCGCGACAGGCGTCGAGACGCCGCGCCTTAGGGGTGGGAGCCGATGACACCGTATCGGGGGCCGTCTGTTTCCCGGCAGCCCGATGTCCGTCTCTTCTAAAGATCCTGACTTGGGATTGAAAGTTGTGTTGGCGTCCTGTCATGTAAATATTTAGATGATGTGACGTGCATGACACGAAGTTAGTTTATTCTATTTACCCTGGTGTCAAAATCGAAAACATCATGAAATCATCCATGTTGCTTAGCAGTTGACAACTCCACTACGACGACAAAATATCTGGTGCTGTCTCGTTTTGATTGAGGGCAACCCAAAAGACAAAGACAGAAAAAGACGTCAGTCAACAGGGCTAAGCAGCCATTCCAAGTAAAAAGCAAAAGATAATGCCTTGCGGCCAGTGTGGATTGAACACACGACCTTCAGATTGATGGAATGAAGTTTGGCTTCAGTCTGACGCTCTCCCAACTGAGCTATGTCCGCCGCAGGTTGTTGACGTCTTATTTCTTTGGAGAGAGATTCATGTTGTGTCCGCTACGGTTGTGGGCCCTGTGGCGCTCTCGGGTGGGTGATCCACTTCGCCCAGGCGACCACAAGGGACCCAACGATCGAGTCGTCAGAGAGACAGACATCTTCGTTGTAATCAGACGATGGTCGAGTTGTTGTTGCCCTGCAGTTCATATGGAGCGGTAAGAATCAGTTCGCTCGGTGAGCTCAGCTTTGGCATTCAAGACCATGACCCTTGTGCCGATGTGGAGACCAAGATCAAGATCAAGTCATACAGGTTTGTCATTAAACG
Source organism: Colletotrichum brevisporum (assembly GCA_030770045.1). NCBI lineage: Eukaryota > Fungi > Ascomycota > Sordariomycetes > Glomerellales > Glomerellaceae > Colletotrichum > Colletotrichum brevisporum. The sequence continues at coordinate 3,291,461 of JAUGSI010000002.1, forward strand.
GTGAAATCTGTTCTACCTCAAAGAACTACAACCGTTATCCCCCAGGTATTCTTTCCTACGTACTTCTGATCCGGTGTCTTTACACCGCTGCGCTCCTCTTGACAGCTAATGAGCAACGCCGTTGCCGTTTGTCTGGTGCTGGGCCAAAGCATACCCGAAGGCCTCGTCCAATATCCTCAGGCCCTCCTCAATCTCATCGGCGGTGACGGTGACCGCGGGCGCGAGGCGGAAGACGCCACCCATGCCGGGCAGGTTCACGATATTGCACGACAAACCGAGCTCCATGGCCTTGTCGGACACGATCTGGCCGAGGTCCGAACCGGGAGCCTTCGTCTCGGCGTCGGAGATGATCTCGATACCCTGCAGCAGGCCGCGCCCGCGGACGTCGCCGATGCACCAGTACTTCTTCTGCAGCTTCAGAAGGCCGGCGCGCAGCTGCTCTCCGCGCTCCGAGGCCTTCTGGCAGATGTTGTCGCGCACCACGATCTCGAGAACCTTATTGCCGACGGCCGCGGTCAGCGGGTCGTTGAGATGCGTGGTGAGCCAGAGGAAGCCCGCGGCCTTGCATCCACGGGCAACTTCCGCGGTCGTGCTGACGGACGCCAGCGGCAGGCCGCAGCCGAGCGTCTTGGACAGGCAGAGGATGTCCGGCACCACGTCGTCGTGCTCGAAGGCGAACATCTGCCCCGTGCGGCCGACGCCGGTCTGGGCCTCGTCGAGGATCAAAAGCATGCCGCGCTTCTTGCACTCCTCGGCGAGGCGCTTGAGGTACCCCTTAGGGAGATCGAGGATTCCGCCGGTGGAGAGGATGGGCTCCATGATGAAGGCGGCGAGCGAGCCGACGCTCTGGCGGTCGATCATGGACCAGCCAAAGTCCATCTCCTTATGCCAGTCGTACTCGCCGTCGGCGGTGCGGAAGACGGAGCGGTAGGCGTAGGGCGCTGGGAAGGCGAGCTGGCCCGGCATGGTGGGGCCGCCGTTCTTGCGGCCAGCGGAGTAGGTCGCGGCGCCGGAGCCGGAGGTGAGGCCGTGGTAGCTTGCTGACATGGCGACGATCTCGAACTTGCCGGTGTGGCTCTTGGCCATCTTGATGGCTGCTTCAGTCGTCTCCGAGCCGGTGTTTAGGAAGAAGGACTGACTCAAGCGTTAGCAAAGATTTCGAGATCTTGACGACGAAGATGAGCTACCTTTTCCAGTGGAGCGGGGAGGAGCTTGCCCAACCTCTCGGCGAGGTCCGCGACCGGGTGTGTGATCATGTTGCTGAGCAAGTGGTCGAGCTCAGCGACATATTTCTGAACAACCTCGACGATCTCAGGGTGGGAGTGACCCAGGAGAGAGCTCATCTGGCCGGACGTAAAGTCCAAGATCTGTTGGCCGTTGTCATCGTACAACTTCGTTCCCTTGGCCTTGGTGATGATAACAGGCGAGTAGGGGACGCCAGTGGACATCAAGTACTTGTCGGTCTTGGCCCAGAAAGCGGCGGTGGTTTCGGCAGACATGGTGGAGGCCATGAAGAATTGATATCACGGCTTCCTATGATCATCTCAATGCAGGTGAGATGTAGAACAGAACAGGAATTACTCTCCCTCAAGCCTCGGGGTATTTATCGTCGTGATAAGGGCGTAGAGTTTCGATGGGTTTACCGCGGAGAGCGGGGCCTCGCGGGGGTCATGGCGGGGCCGGGCGACGAGTTCCCCGAGGCAAAGACGTCCTCTCCGCGGACCACGACTGCACTAAGTCAAAGCGGCGCGGGTTAAATCTGGACAAGTGATGGAAGCAGGCATAATTCACCAATTTCGTTCTGATCTTTCGGACATGTGGATCTGTCTACGCCTCCGCGGGAAATGGCAACGCCAGCTCATCATGTGACGATATAGGTATAAGGTTGGATGAATAACCACCGGTTGAGTCTCATTCCATATGAAGCTTTCTGCGGACTTAGGGGCTAGTTTTTGAACTGAGGACATTCTTTCTACTTTATCTGAGCTTCCTTCTGAATGCTGCAAATTGATATCATGCGTGGCCGGCAAAAGGATGTCCCAGCTTTCGAAGTGGGTTCAACGAAACCACCCTCATATTGATATCCATGGACGAGATCGATGCCTGCCCACCTGGAAGGAGGATAAACAGATTTTGTTTGGCTGGTAGCTCTCGATGTCGATGCGACGCAAGCATGCGAGGAATCCGCAGGAAACATACGGCTCATCAACCAATGCCAGTCTGTCACACATGTACGCGCTGCACGGTGGTACAACTGCCTACATTGTCTCGGCCTGCACCATGCATGCATTGGAAGAACTCCACCAGTCACATTTCTTTCGATAGCAGGCAAACACTCGAGCAAAACGCGCGACACGTACCTATATCGGCCAAGTGTGATGCGGGAGGCCGACGACCCCACCAGCCCCTGGTATTCGTGGAAAAGTTTCCATTCCATTCTGACAGTAGACCCCAGTCTTTGCCAATATGTACTTAAAACCGTCACAGCTTTCGTAGGCCACTGGTCTTTAATGTATCATTCGCACGCATCACATCATTGAGCTTTCCTCGCTCCTGCGGAATCATGGATGGGGCGAAAGACTATCACGAACTTGACCCAGACGGCGACATGTTGCTGGTCTTGCGCAATCCAAGCCCGCCATTCGCGGCATGGGACGAAACTTTTATCCCAAGTGTAGAGGCCTTTGACCAGCGGTAAGAAACTGAGATTCAACGCATCTTTCATGGCGCAGGCTGATCGAATATAGCGATCCTGCCAGACCTTTTGCGCCGGTCGTCTATTATCATTCCGAGGGCTCCGGTACCAACACCCCAGTTGAGCCCTTCCACCTTTGGGATTGGGGATCGAACGAGGCCATAGCGAAGAGAAAGAAGAAGGCGAAGAAGAAGAAGAAGAAAACGGAGCTCATCCGGGATCAACTGCTTGCCGACATAGGGGCAGAGTCATCTCTGTCACCATCTGATCTGCCTCATGACGTATCTGAGGCTGGAACTGAGCTGGATGTGGTCGACCAACGTCAAGAGCAACAGCAGAAGCCGCAATCTTCCAGCAACGGAACTGCAACCACGACCCAAGCAAGCGACCTCGACGAGGAACCACGCGTTGAACTACTCGTCTCATCAGCCCATCTCAGGCTGGGGTCGCGATACTTCAAACGTACTCTGACGCACCAGTGGAAAGAATCAGTCACGTATCGCCCGGACGGCCGGCGATGCATGGACGCGGAGGGCTGGGACGAGGAAGCCTTGCTCATCGTGATGCGTCTGCTCCACAATCTTGATAGACAAGTTCCGCGCAACGTCAATCTAGAGATGCTCGCGAAGATTGCCGTCATCGTGGACTACTACGACTGTCACGAGGCGGTGCAATTCTTCGCCACTGCGTGGATAGACGGTCTGAAGGATGAGCTTCCCTCGACGTGCGATCGAGATCTGATGCTCTGGCTCCTCGTCTCGTCTGTTTTCGAGGTGGTCGAAGTCTTCCAAAAAATGTCCGAGGTCGCTGTTTTGAAGAGCACGGGGCCCTTGCCGAAGCTGGACCTTCCGATTAGAGACATTATCATCGGTGAGTAAAGCATTTTGAAAGGCTTTATATGCATGGAATCGTCGCTAACCAGTTTTGTTGCTCCCTGGGTCAGACAGCATTGACGCGCGCAGACAAGATGCCGTCGGCTTCATTCTTGCCGCTTTGAACGACCTGCACGATTCACTGCGCAACGAGACAACAGGGTGTGGTTATGAATGTTCATCGATGCTTCTCGGTGTTTTGACAAAGGGGGCGTGGAAGCATCACTTAATGAGTCCCTCGCCCAGAGAACCGTTTCTCGGGTACAGCATAGAAGCGTCCGAGGACGCTCTTCGAGGCATCAAAACACCCCATTGGGCCTACACATCTGATTTCCAATCTTTCAGACACACAAATCGACATGCTTGCAATTTGGTTAGCATGGTTTTCGATCGCCTCAAAGGCGATTTTGAGAAGTGCAAGCAAGGATTCACGCTCTGGGAGGTTCTGAAGCCAGATGTTGTGAAATTGAACGGGAAAGAGAAAGGCCACTTTTGACATCTACGTTGCCGGAGGCTGTGTACACGTGCGTTCTTCGAATAGGCTGGAATTTATTACGTTACATACAGCCTAGCTGCGCACTAGAACAATTTGCATTCTGTTATGTGTTGATGTAGCCATGTCATGATGTCTCTTTGAGCCCTGAATTCCGAACAGGCGGCTGAAGGACCTGCTGTTTCCATTAGATGAATCAAAGCCTGCTACCAAGACCATCCTCATCCGCCCATCAAGTAATTCGTCGTGATGTAGATTAGGTACATTGTTAAAATTGCTCTCAGATAACAGTGACGCATTCGTGTTGGAAAGACCATTTTGGCAGGTTTGGGTATCATTGACACCATCCATGTGTGATCTTGCATTGCATTCTGGGCAATTCTGTGGTGGACTTTGACTCTGTCAACGTGTGCATGAGCCCACAAGTCAAGTTTAATTTTACTACCAAATGAACGAGCCTAAAGAGAAAGAAAGATCATGAGCTAGATTGATATCGCTAAAGCGATCTGTCCTGCGCCAGTTGAAACGATGAAGACGGGTTCCATAGCTCCCTATCATGAACAACGAGTGCACTCAAGCCTTGACAGCACTCTGCAACTTGAGACGGCGGAAGCCTCCCTTGCAAGCCACCTCATTCTGGAGTTCGACCATGCGCTTCTGGTCGCCAGTGGGGTCCTGAGAGTCATCGTCGAAAGTCCACTCGAGGAACTCGTTGGTGTAGTTGGGCTCGAAGCTTTCGTCCAAGACGCCGAGCCTCTTGCCGTACTTGGTGACCTTGTCCCAGTCGCGGCGCACGTTCTTGAGGTCGTGCGAGAAGTACGCGAAGCTGCGCTCAAAGATCTTGCGGTTGAGCGCGGAGCCCATCACGGGCTTGAAGTCGACGTACTCGGCCCAAGCCTCCTCGGGCTTCTCCAGCACGTAGTCGGTGGCCCGCTTGACGGCGCGCATGAAGGCGCGCACCTTGTCCGGGTTCTCCGCGACGAAGCGCTCGTTGCCGATGTACAGGATGGTGCAGAAGCAGCAGCAGCCCAGCTCGGCGAGCTCGTCGATGCGGAGCATCTGCACGTCCGTCTTGGGGCGCCCCTGGGACGCGAGCCACTCCTCGAGCTCGACCATCTGCACATTCTCCAGGCCGATGCCGGCGTCGATGGTGCCCTCGATGATGGCCTTGCTGACATTCATGCCGCAGCGGACGGCGGTGTACTCGTCCGGGGTCATGCCGTAGTGGGAGGTCAGCTCGTCGATCTGGATCTTGCCGAACTCGCCGACGTAGCCGATGCGCTTGCCCTTGAGGGAGCGGAAGTCGGTGGTGATGCCCGAGTCCTTGAGGTAGACGACGCCGGTGAAGGGCTCGTCGAGGAGGCTGCCGATGGAGACAACGGGGAAGTTGCGAGCCTTGGCCTGGTGATTTGTTAGCATACGGGATGTTTGAGGAAGGGTGACATGGGCCACCTACAGCAAGGGTGTGGATCATGGCCTTGAAGCCGAGGTCGACCTTGCCGGTGCCGATGATCTCGGTGACATCCTGATGAACTGTGAGTCATGGAATCTCACGCGAGCAAGAGAGACGCCATACGCTAGGGTCATTGGGCTCGAGCAGAGCGACCTTGATGCCCTCGTCCTTAAAGTAGCCCTTGGCCTGGGCGAGGTACAGCGGAGCGTGGTACGGGGTGGCGTGCCTGAGCACAGTGTCAACTCACATCCGCAGCAGTACACGCAGACATTCCTACCAGTTGGTGAGGAAGGTGATCTTGTCAGTCGACATTTTGACAGATCAAGCGTGATGCTGCAGGGGGTCAGTACGTTCCGATCCTTCCACAAGCAGGGTGGCAGAAAGCCAAAGAAGCATGTCCTTTCGCTGGTATTATCCAGATCAAGTTCGCCGGTATTTCTCAGATCAACTCCCTGCCGTGCCTGCCCATCTCCGGTGCTCCCCCTCGATCGAAGAGATATCGAGAGATGCCTGGAGAGGACGACTGGCACGGACAGATGAGTCGAACACCCGGATGCGTTCTTTTCCTACGTTACCTCGATCTGTTATGTTTCCATTGCGATAGAATCCATGGCTCTTTGACGCAAGCGTCGTACCAGGTCAGGTGTTGGTGAAGGTGATAGCGGTAGTGCTGGCTGTGTTCTTTGCAACTCGGTGGGTTCAAGTCGGATGAAGAAAGCAGTTGAAAAATTAAAAGCAGAATCGTTGAGGACTGTTGAACATATATCTCCTTCAGGAACCTGGGAGCGATTACTGAACAGCTAGCGTTGCGCGTATTTCCCTCCTATTTCCCCTCACTTGGCCGAAGCTAATCATGCATTTCGGCCTGAGCTCCGGTTTGCCGACGGAACAACTTCGTCATAGCCGGGCGCTTTGCAGCTCAACAAGCAGGACCGGAGACGACCAACCCCTCCCCGACAGGGATTTGACGGAGTGGTCTGATATTGCAAATATCTCTCACTCGCGGTATCCAGCACGTGCAGGCTCGGCAAAGCAGTCCAGGAGGTTAACGATAGTACGCCCTATGACATCGCGCCCTGCCCTAAGGCTAAATAACGGGCGTACCATGGATTACCTCCGATTCGACGGAAACGCGCTCTTTCGTCGACAAATATTTTCCACCAGTTGGTCTCTGAACCATGTCCGACTACGTAAGTGTTTCCCAACAAACTCCCGGCTCCATCCGGACTGCCCCGTACGTTGCGTCGTCCTCCGGGATCGGAAGGTCTAGATGACGGGACCCACTCGGAGCCGGCGTGTGCCGAGAGACGTATCCTTCGCCGAGACAAGCCGTTGGGGGCCGCTGGTTAACATTACCAGATACATGCGGTCGTCGGTATCACTTCCCAGTACAAGGGAACGCAAAAGGCAGTGCCATTTTGTACCTGACCCTGGCAGTCTTGAGGTATGGGTTGACACTGGTAAGAGCATCATGATAAACGTGACTAAACTGGAATAAAATTGACACTGGTAAGAGCATCATGACAAACGTGACTAAACTGGAATAAAATTTCGCTAAAATTTACAATCGCTTTCTGATCTCATACGCCCTCTAGTTTTACTACACTATCGTCTCGTCCATCGCATTATTTTGCCCAACCCCTACTGCGCTGTCGCCGTCGACTGGTGGCTGGTCAGCGGCCGCTGCTGGTCCATCTCGATCATCCCCGACTCGTTGCTCGGGCCATACCGCTGCTCCTCCATGTGCAGGTCGTAAATCCCCTCTTCCTTAGACACCAGCGTGTCTCTGTAGATCCACAACGTCTTCCCGCCCGGGGGTGGCCCTCCGTGGGTCGACGCCTTCTCGCACGCGATGAGGTCGTTCGCCTGCCGCTCGCGGATCGCCATGGCCCTCATCACTTGCGCAATCTCCACGGCACCACCGTCGGGGACGACGACCCTGTTAGCCACGAGCGCGGCGGCGATACCGAGGGCGAGCTGCAGCGTGGCCGTGAGCAGCAGGATCATGTGGATGAGATTCCAGTGCGAGACGTTGAGCTTGGTGCCCTTCATCGGCATGGTGCCCTCGATCGTCAGGTCGCTGTTGCTCTCGGCGGCGATGGCCACGACACCGATGGCGAAGCGCGTGAGCATCGCCTGCATGTCCTCCTTGCTACCGTTCATCGGCACGCCGAAGACCGACTCGGCCGGGTACATCTGGTACTGGAAGTTGGTGTCGTTGACGAGCGACGACACGGCGAAACCCTGCAGCGCGATGGCCGCCGCCGCGAGGTCCGTCAGGTTGCCGCCGACCTCGTGCTCCGGGCGGGTCGCGTTGGCGACCTGGCCGACGGTGATGTTGCAGGAGTAGTACCACGGCGCGCTGGCCGAGGCCTCGAAGGCCGTGACCCTGCTGCACCCGGTGCCGCAGTCGTTGTCGCTGCGCGTCATGAAGGTCGTCTGGTCGGTGCCGCCGCGGACGGGGATGTCGACGGTTCGGTTTGCGTTGTTGCCGAGGGAGATGGTGATGTTCGGCTCCGTGCCGTTGCCGCCAGTGATCACGGGCCAGGTCTCGCAGATGGCAGTTGAGTTGATGCTGCGGTTCGTGGCGACGGTGACGGGGTTCGCGTTCGTGTCCGTGATAGAAGTGGTCGACGTCTCATGGAAAACGTATTTGCAGATACCGTCGGTGCAGAACATGAGGGGGTCGCTCGGCACGTAGATGGCCCTCTCCAGCGGCGCCTGGTTAATCTCTGCCGTGCCGTATGCCAAGGAGACTGTGCCATAGCTGTTGGCTGTGTATTCCTGGGCGCCGATCGTCTTCGAATTGGACTTGACGACCTTTTCCGTCTCGATTGTCCCCATATCGGCGATCGTCACATTCCCAGGGACAAGAAGGGCCTGCTTGTCCGCCGTGTCCGTGGAGTAGCAAAGACCGATGGCAGCGAGACCGACTTGGGAGCCCTATGACGGATCGGTCAGTCAAACGTCACCGAGCACTTGAGTCTAGGCACGCTGGGGGTGCTTACGATCGACAGAAGCAACCAACCAAGAGCCGCAAGGTGAATAGACCAGCGTTTTGACCTGGCCGCGAGCATAATTGTGTGCTTCAAGTTGTCTGCTCCCAGGATCAACTCGACCTAGAAACGTGAAGTTAGAACACCGTCTCCCATGTAGATCAGCTTGCGTTTCTCACCTTGCGCTTCGACCTGTACCGCCGACTCAAGATCCACCACCTCAGCTCGGCAACCATATGATTCAAACTGCTAGCCACCGCGAGACCAAGCGCAATCGAGAGACCGGTGATAAGGGCGTTGTACTGTCGCTTCGTCGCCTGATTCATGACAGGCTTGCTCGAGTACACCCAGATGACGACGTATACCGACACGATGATCGCCACCGTTATGGCCCATCGCGAGAACACCTTTCCAAGAACCTTCCACCGGGTCTGTTTTGTCGATGGAAGGCCGCGGAACTGGCCCTCGTTCGTCTTTCGGCGGAGGATCGCGGCATCCTCGCTGTAGTTGTAGTCTTGGGTGGGAGACGGCACCTCCGCTGTGATGAATGTTAGCAACGCCGCGCTTCGACTGCGCCCACCGGCCCGTGGAGTCCTTCCTTACTCTTGGTTGTTCGTATTGAGCTAGGCATATCGTCCTGCTGTCGACTGACTGGCTTGGGGACCACGCGGATATGGAGCTCAGAGGTTTGTGCGTAGGGAGGGTCGGGGTTTTGTCTACCGCATCAGGGGCAATGAGTCAACGACTGGTGGTAGAAAGAACGGGCGGGGGGAAAGATAACTCAAGATGGAGATTGGCAAGGTTGTAGGCTCGAAGAAAGACGCAGGGAGGTTTTTAAAGATTGGTCTTCTTTAAGTCTCTACGTGGATACAACCCCGGGATGAACTCCAGCGTAGAGACGTGACAACATGGCCCTGGGAGCCGTGATGAATGTAAAACAGCAGGGGGAGGACCCTGTCGGTGGTACCCTCCACCGGGAGTCGCTGATGTTCCCTCTCCAAGACTCTCCCAAGAGACGACCAAGAAATCTTCGGCATTTTCGGTGGAATTGGGTACGCGCAAGCTGAGACAAACAATTGGCTTTGACGCTCCCAGCCGCGAGGCCTCCAAAACAACCTACACGCAGATATTCCACAACCAAGCCCGAGGACCCCCAAACTTCTCCAGTGTTGTGGAAATGGAGGGCCTGGAAAACATTCAAGCCGTTCGGGACGCCCCGTAGGAGACCCAACATCCAGACCCCCTCCCGGGGAGCCACGACTCATGCGTGTCAGGGGAGTCAGCCCTGGGACCAGGGGCCGACATGCACCGACGTAACCCTGCATGTCACGAAAGCGGACAGTCCGAAATGACATCTCTGGGGACTTAAGGGGGGATGACAGACGGGAGCCTCGACCTTTGGAAGCTGGCTACGATGCCTCAAAGAGGAAAGGCTCTGCCCCCGGTCTTGAGAGCTTCACCGTCGGCGCCAATGTCCGCGATTTCAGTTGGATGGGGCCGCTAATCGCGGCTGACAAAGTTTATTCACGCGCGGCCACCGGCCCAGGCTGGGCGTCAGCGCGGAAAGGAGTGTGTTGTTTCGAGATGCTTCTGGTCGCCTTACCGCGCGCGCCTCCACTCAAGCCGCAGAACGATGAAGCCCATGGTCGGCTACCATTGAACAAATACTTTGACTATTGGAAGTGACGAGTGTAATTAGCTACCCTCCAGTTGTCTTTACAAGACCTCACTTTGTCAAGTCGCCCTCCGTCCTGCCAAGGAACTCAAGACACCTGGTAACCACCAGCTACCTATGTTCAGTTTGGCAGGTGGTCATGCTCACCCATATCTAAGCGACTACGGACGTTCCACAGTCTCAGGAAAATTCCCCGATCTCGAGACATTCGGCTGCCGTAAGGCTTGGAAATGTCCAGCCCATGGTTGAGGGACCAGCCGCGACCCCCAAAGGCCCATGCCGTGGGCCAACGGTCGAGAGAGCAATCCGAGACACAGGATCTTGTCACGGCACGATTTGCCGTCCCACCTTTTCCTCCCAGTTCGGACGGCGCCCTGGAGGCCGGGGCCCAAGTCGCCTCCCGCGCGTCCCGTGGTCAGGGTTGGCCCTGAATAGAGTTAAGCCTTATGGGACCGGGATGTCGAGTCGCGGCTTTCTTCGATGCTACCCCCGTAACGCAAGAATCTATTTGAATGAGACTTCGCCGCCCCAAGGAACTTGGATTGTGTGACAGTTGTCGCTGTTTTTCCTGTTCGTCTGCTTGTGGACGCGTCATCCAAGTTGAGTCGACAACTGCAGTCTTCCTTCAGGCGGTGCCCCATGCGGCCAACCGAGAGTCGTAGGCCCGCCAGACAAAAGCACGCATTCGTTGTTTACCCAGGTTGCTCAACAGAAAGTAGGCACTAGCCAACGAATCAAACGAACTGCACGTCCAGGCAGCCGGCGCGGGCCGCGCAAAGATAAACAAAACAGACTTGCTGGACACGGCTCTATTAATATTTCTTCTGCAGGAATTCCCGGCGCCTCGGTTGGCTTCAAGTGGCCCCACGTTCGGCAAGCAAGCCGATCAAGACCCTTGGCGACGGACGTGTCAAACGCTAGCAAAAGGGGGAAAGGGAGGATTTTCGCTAGCGGAAGGTACATCACGCTTCTCGTCCCGGAAAGCCGGCTCGGTAGTCTTGGGATCTCTGCCTTCTTGCAGGGAAGTTGGGACAGTACGTCTAACTGGAGGCCTCGCCTCTCCCGCGCATAAGAGCTTTGCAGCCGGCCGGCGGCAGGGTTCAGCTCCCATTTCTAGGTAGGTCAAGGACGAACATGTCGGTATTGAGGAGACTGATGGACGACCCGGGCTTTGGATGGTTGTCTAGGCGAAAAGACCGTATCGCCAAGGCCTAATCCTGCTCATGATGGCATAGTAGACGAGGCCGCTGTTCGACCACGTTCTACTCGCCCAGCTCCATGTCTGGTGCATGCCTGCGAAGAACCATCCGAAGCCCGTTGTCAGTCAGGTTCTCCGACAGCATGAGGGCCGATGCGGTCCTTGCGCATAAGGGTGGCCCTGCCGCGACAAGCTCGTAGACCTAAACGCGGCACGCCATAGAGACCTTTTTTTGCAACTGACGCCCAATTGACGCAGTCGAGAGTAAGGAGAGACACAAAACGATCGATTCTTCTAACTCTACTCTTGTACTTGTAGTTTGTAAAGTGAGACAGGCCTGCTATCCATATCCATATGTCACCATCCGTAAATGTCCTCATCATCATCTCCCACCCATGCACCAGGAACTTTCTGGGGCGGATTCTCGATAATCTCCCAGAAATCTCCGGCAAACTCCTCTGCGTCAAGATTCCAGACTAGCTTCCAGTGCTCCGGCAGAGGACCGACAACGAAAGTCGACAAACGCGGACCAAGGTGTAGCTCCCACTTTTTGGCCGTACCAAAATACGGCCAGCGTCGACTTGTCAGCTGATGATTAGCATGATATAACTCAAGCTCGCGTCTGCCGTAATCTTCGAGGTCGATTCCCGAAGATTTTACATCCTCAAGCCAGCAGATCATTTTGCAGTAAAATGCTCGCTTCGTCGAACGAGGCTTAAGGATAGGCCCCTTGCAATAAGGATTCGGTTCTGCCTTGAAATCCGCTAATGCCGCCACAAGAGATGTACATCTGATTATGGTCGATGAGGTAATGTCGTGCACAATTGTACTGAACCTCGTCTCGTATTGATATTCCCCACATAGTTCGTCAATGGAGATACCCTTAAATATCCATCGCGATAGATCTCTCCAGTCGGTGAAGATATTGTATTCGATGGCTTCTTGAAGTTGGTCCGTTATGCGTACTCCGGTAGTGATACTGGAAGGGAATAGATTGAAGTATATCGTAGCGAATTTCGTGATGGAGGAGGAACATTTTCCTGCCATGGCATTGACTCTGAAATCTTCTGGCTCGACAATTCCGCTGCGAAGGACTTCTTCCAAGAATATTCGAGGCATAACAATATCCCAATCTAGAGAAGCGAAGCGATCTTTCGTCGAAAATTGGCTGTATTCAGCCAACTCCGTGATTAACAAGGAGTACAGCCCTGGAATGCTCCACAGGTAGCATGATAGTAGGTAGGATAGTACGGAAGCCTGACTGCAGTCGAATGCGGCCTGAAAGAACTCCTCAGAGTCTCCAGAAGCTAGTATGAGGGTAAAAATATCCGAGAACGGCAGAGGATAGTGAATAGGTCTACTGTCACGCGGCTAAGTATGAGTGGTCAAAGTAAAGTAAAAGTAACGGCTTAATCTCTAAGTCCTATAATATAGTAAAGTAAAAGTAAAGGCCCCCTTATAGGGGTAGGAGATAGAGTAAAGTTATTTAAGTAAGCCACTTAAGTAAGTAGTTACTTATATATATAGTTATAAATAGCTTTAACTATTATAATACACCCCCCTAAATTTAAAAAAAGTCTAAAAATACTATACTTATAGCCTCTTAATATATAGCTAAAAATATTTATATTAATATTTAATAAAAAAAAGTATAAATAAAAAATTTTATATTATAAAAAAGATTAATAAATAAAATAAAAATCCCTTTACTTTATTAATACTACTCTTACTTTATTATAATACTTTTATTACTATTATTAAAGTAGTTATACTTTTATTTATATAGTAAAAAGTAAGTAAAAAAATTAGTAAATATCTTTAAGTACTTTTAATTAACTAAATCTAAATAAATACTTAGTTTAAAGTAAGTAAATAATAATCCTCTAAGGGCCCTAATTTCTTTTCTTTTCCTCTTTTAGTAATAATATCTATATAAAGTATAAATACCCTTAATTTTACCCCTAATACTATAATACTCTACTTTATATAGTTTAAAGGTATTAATAGTGTTTAGTTTAAAATATAGTATTTTAATAGTTTATATAGTATAATAGTTAATAATACTTTTAAAAGGAAGTAAACTAAGCCTACCTGCGTAGTACGTACTATAAAGTATATAAAGAATAAGGTTAATAAAAAAACTATAGCTACTATAGTAGCTATAGCTATAGCTACTAAAGCTACTACTAGTATATTTAATTATCTTTTTTTTATATTATTATTACTTAAACTAATATATATTTTAATTTAAACTAACTTAATAATACTAGTAATAAAAGGGGCTCTATAAAGCCTTTTAAGTAAAAAACTACTTCTGCCCCCCTTAATAGTAAGTTTATTTATTACTATTTTAGTTAAATTATATTTAACTTTACGTTTATATAAACTTTAAAAAAAAATACCTTACTCTTATAGCTACTTAATTAACTAACTATAAAGAGTTTATAGCCTTTTAAAGTAAATTACCTTTATTTTTATTACTATAAGTCCCTACTAACTATTTTAAATAACTCTATACTATACTAAAAAAGTAACTAATACTACTTTTACTAACTAGTCCACTATAGCCTAGAGAGAAGTTATAAAAAAAGGAAGTTTAGGGCCTTTTATTAATACTCCTCCCCCTACTCCTAAAACACTTAAACTACTCCTAAGTAGTTATAATAAGTTTAGTTTTTTTATATTATTCTTTTAATTTAATTACTAACTTTACTTTAGTATAACTAAAAGTATAGTAGTTTTTAATAGTAAGGGTATTTAGTCTAGGACTTCTACTTATATTTAGTATATTTATAGTATACTAACTAATAAAAACCTTAGTATATATAATACCCTAACTAATAACTTAAAGTATTATTACTATAAAAATAAAAAAAAACTTTATACTCCCTTTTTTAATAATAGCCTTACTTAGTACTAATAAAATAGGTTCCTTATTATAAAAACTACAGTCTAGTATAAGAACTTTAAGTATATTATCCTTATAGTCCTTAATAATACAAAGGCCTAGCTTTTACTAGTATTTATACTAAAGGGTAAAAGTAGTAGTTAAGGGTTAACTCCCTTAAAGAAAAAAAGAAAAAAGCTTTAGCCTCTTTAATACTAGCTCTTAAAGTTAAAATAACCTTTATAAAAATAACTCCTTTAAAACTATTTAAAGTAACTATTACCCTATAAACCCCTAAAAAAGTAGTTAAAGTAAGTATTAAGGACTATTTTCTTACTTATAATAAAAAGCCTTTATACTTAGTTATTACTTAAGTAAACCTTAATACCCTAGTTATAATTAACTTTAACTAAAGTATAGTCTTTTTATTCTAGTCTATATTAAATATATTTAAAAATACTTTATAAACTAAATATAAAAAAGTATAAGTCCACTTTAGTAGTAGTAGTATTACCTAACTCTAACCTAGTATAAGTCTACTTTAATAGTAATAATAATAATAAAAGTATAAGTTTACTTTAGTAGTAGTATTAATAGTAGTAGTAGTATTTAGTATAGTAGTAGCGCCTAGTATAGTATAGTAGTAGCTCTTTTATAAGAGCTTTTTATACTCCCTAGCCCTTAAACTAAAAGGAATTAAATAAATATAGGTCTAAGGCTATATTTACTTTATATATTTTTTTTACTCTTTATAATATATAACTTAATATTTTAAAAGTTAAAAAGTACTTTAAACTATTTAAACTTTAAATAAAAGAGTACTTTAGTAAAGTTATTAATAAGTATTTTATTAGTTAGTATATAAATAATATTAAAGAACTTTCTAGTATACTCTTAATAAAGCTATATATTCTATATATTAATATAGTAAAGTTTTATTAAAATATACTCCCTTTCCCCTACTATAAAGCGTATAGTTTAATAGTTATTATAGTAAATTCACTATACATTACCTAGTTTAAGTTTAAAGTCTCTAAAGAGCCTTTTAAAAGTAATTATTTCTTTTATAGTATACTTAAAACTAAAAAACTTAACCTTAGTTATTAAAGTTATTACAGTATTTTACTTTATAGCTTTTTATTAAATAAAGCTACTAAAAAGTAAAATAATATATCCTTAAAACAACCTTTATATTTCTTTATTATTTATAAATAAAGTATTTTTAATAATTAAAAGTACTTATACTCCCCTACCTCCTAAGTTACTATAGTAGAGTAAAAGGTAGTAAGTATAGTATAAATAATAAATAACTTAATTTATAGTAATTTAGTATTTATAAAAAGGGGTTATTAAGAATTTTAAAAGAATAGTATAGGTAAAAGCTATATTAGAGCGGATTATAATTACAGTATATAAAATTAAACTAATCTTTTCCTAGTATAGTTTTATATTAGTACTAACGGAGTTTTTAGTATTTTTCTTAAGGGGAGTAAGTAGTAATAGAGTTAAAGGGTAGTAGAAGTCTATAAAGCTAAACTTCTTTATAATACATTAAATATACTAATTATAAATAAAATAAATCTTTTTTACTTTATAGTTACAAATAACCTAAATCCTAAAGTACTACTTAATAACTCTTTATTCTTTAAGTTTATACTTTACTTTAATACCCTTAATAATTTACTTTATTTTTATAGTATTATTTCTATAGTTTATAATAAAAATATTATTTATATAAAAACGAATAAGTACGTAGTAGTTATAGCTTTAAAAAGAGTATAGATTTTTATTAGTTAGTATAAGTCTAAGGCTTTAAAGGGTTAAAAAGAACTCTTTATACTAAAAAAAAGGAGTATCCTTTAAACTATAAAGGGCGTAGTAAAGCTTAAAAAGCTTACTACTCTACTTAAAGCCCTTAAAAAAGTAGTATATAACTAAAGAGTTATTAAGTCCCTTTTTAGTATTTAAAAATATATTAACTATATTAAACTAATTAACTTTAAAGTTAAATTATACTATAAGGGCTATAGTAACTTTAAAAGTATAAACTATAAGTATAACCGTATAGATCTACTTAAGGGAATACTTCTTTTAAAGATCCCTATAAATATAAAGCCTTACTTTATAGTACTAAAAATACCTATTCTTATTAAATTTATATATAAATACCTACTTAAAGGGAATTAACTTTACTTTAACTTTATAAAAGTTAATAACTTTTTATACCCCTATCTCTTTAAACTTAAATACCTCTTTATTAACTACTTTATAAAAATAGTTCTTTAGTTTTAGTAGTAGTAAGTAAATACTTTAGTATATAGTTAAAGCCTTATTAAACTAACTTAAATAAACCCTTATATTTAGTATAACTAACTTAATTTACTTTACTTTATTAATTAAAGTAAAAACTATATAATAATATATATAGTATTTTTAAGTTACTTTTTCTAGGGTATAGTTATAATTTAGTATATATATATTAAAAAAGGCGTTTTAGTTATATTTAGTATTAAAAAATATAAAGTAGTTATAAAAGTATAATAATCTCTATAGCTTTAATTTAAATTAGCCTAAATCTTTATAGTTATATATTTACTCTAATCCCTTTAAAAAACTACTTATTTTTTTTAAATCTATATATAGCTATATTAAAAAAAAAACAAGTTACTTTTTTAAAGTAAAAAAAATTTAGTTTTTATATTTAGTTTTTATAAGGCCTTAGTATTAATTACTATAATAATTTTATTTTTAATCCTTTTATAAGAAGAGTTAACTTCTAAAGTAAAGAATAGGTTAGGGGACAATAATAACTTACAGGCCTAACGTACTCTTACATTAAGTATAAAACTCTCTACTCCCCATACACAATCCCAAGTCTCCTTAAGTACTAGTATAGGGTTTAGGGTTAATAGCTACCCCCTATACTAGTTAAATAGCTTTAAATTAGCTTCTAAAATACCTTTACTTAGGTTTTTAACTACTAGAGTAAGTATTAATAAAAATAGCTCTTTTTTATTATATATTAATAAAGTATTAGTTATTTTAAAAACACTTAAAACTTAAAGTTTAGTATTAAAAAAGGAAATAGACTTCTAAATAGCCTTAACTATAGCGCAGACTACTTTACCTTACTCTATTGCTTTTATATTAAGCTTTAAGTAGAACTTTATTTTATTAAAAGTTATATTATATATAATACTAACTTATTTAAGTAAGGGTACTTAGATTTAATAAAAGTTATAGGTATTTAAAATATATTCTATAAAGTATTTAAAGTACACTCTTACTTCTACCTTAAAGTTGCGTTTTTTTTAATTTACTTTATAGTCTTTTTTAAAAGGATATACTCTATAACTATATACGTACATCTAGCTCTAATAAGGGTAAAGGTTGTGTATTAAAAGGGCCTAGTAAAAGGGTTATCACTAGTAGAAGTACTAGTAGAACTAGGCTTTTTTAACTTAAATTAAAAAAAGTTATACTTTTTACTTAAGGGGGCTTATATTATAAAAAAAAGCTATAGCTATAGCTACTTCTACTTATAAAATAAAGGGAAGACTAAATAAAGTGAGTATTTTAATAACTTATAGTATTATTTCTTATTTAGTATACTTACTTCCTTTATTTAGTTTTTTTATATATAATAAAGTTATTTTAATTTTAATTCTCTTTTTTAGGGCCTATTACTAGTACTTAGTATAACTATATATTATAATTACTATATGTTTAATGTTTTAATAAATTTTATAAATAGATATACTATACTACTTTACTACTTAGTATTTAAATATTTTTAGTATATAAAAAATAGATTTATGTTATTTATTAATATAGGGAAAGGTAAAGAGGCGGCTAGTATATTTATTTTTAATTACTATAAGCTAGTAGCTTTAATTGTACTCCTTAGGGTAGTTAAAAAGGTTTTAAAATATTTATTTATATAGCTATATAGCTTAACTTTTAGAGGTTTATTTTAAAACTACTTAGGTAGTGTGGGTTGTTATATAATACTTATATTAAAAGTATATTAGGCTTTTAAGTTTTACTCCTTAAGTATTATATAAAAAATAACTAAGTACTTTAGGTCCTAGGTAGCTAGAGTAAAGATACTATATAAGGGAATTATTATTATAGTTTTTTAGTTAGTAGTAGGATTTTTAAAAGGCTATAGTTAATATAGTTATGTTTATAGTTATAGTAAAACTAATAGAGATATATAGGGATATAGAGTAAAAAGAAGTGACTTTAAATTTAAAAAAGATAATATTTTTTTTTTTTAATTTCTTAATTATAAAACTCTTTTTATTATTACTTATATAGAGTAAAGTATTATAACTAGTATATTAAATACTCTTTTTTTATAGGAGTACTTTAAAAATAATATTTATATAAAAGTTTTTTATATAAGTAATGTTTATTAGTATTAAGTTAAGGGTATTTAGTCTATTTAAGCTATTAAGTATATTTTTTATAACCCTTATATTTACTACTAAAATAGGGTATAAAGTAGTTTTTAATTTAATATATCCCTCTTTATTAAGGGGGTGAATAGAGCCCTTTTTAAAAAGGGAGAGGTTATTAATAAGATAGGTTATGCTATAGTTATTAAATACTATACTTATACTTAAAGTATAAGGAGTAGTTAGGGGAGTAAAGAAAATGTTTATAGTGTGTATAGGTAAAACAGGGGTCTCTAGGGCCTTTTAGACTAGTTTATTACTAATTATAACTATAACTTAGTATATTATTAAAAGGGTTAGCTTAGAGGCGGCTTTAGTGTTTAAAGTGTTTATATTCTTACCTTTTTTTCTTTTTTTCTCTTATTTAGTAAAGTATATTAAACTTAAGTAATAGGGGGTTAACCTTAATTTAACTAGCCTAAGTAAGTTTAATTAAAAGACTTTAGTACTCCTTTATATTAAGTTTCCTTTAAACTTTTTTAACTTTATTAGAGGTAACTTTAGTAATAGTATAATTACTTTATTTAGAGACTATAAAGTAAATATATCTATAGTTTATAAGAGCTTAACTATAGTCTTAGTTATAAATATACTAAATTCCCTTAGATTTAGTAATAAAGAATTATAGGGCTTTAGAAATTATAGTATTAAAGTAACTTATAAAAGTTAAAAAAATAGTAAATAATTTACTTTTAAATTTAAAAAGTGAGTTTTTATAAAAAAGGTCTTTAAATATAAATATATAGTCCCTAAGTAAAATTTAAGCTTAATTAAGCTTTTCCTTTATAAAAACTTATTTAAGTTTATTCTATACTTATTCTAGAGTAATTCTTTATTCTATAGTAAAGAAGAAGTTTTAAACTATAAGTAGTTCTATTATATTTAGAAGGTAGTATTATATTACTTAAAGGTATATAGTGTAGAATTCTTTTAATTAAATACTTAGTATAGTACTACTATTTACTTTTTTTAGTATTATTTAGTACTTTTATTATATTATAACTAAAAAACTAGTATTACTTAAAGAGTATTAAGTTTAAAGACTTTAAAGTAAACTATAGAGGGAGGTATTTTTTTAGTTAAAGAGTTTAAATTAAATTAGTTTAAGGATATCTAGAAATATCAATTTATTAATATATAACTTAATTTCCTTAAGGACTTTTACTTTTTACTTTTAAACTTTATTATTAATAGCTTTATTAAAAATATAACTAAAATAGTTATTAAGTATACCTTTACTTTATTTAGTAGAAAGCGGGTTATACTCTAGCTTAGGTTTATTACTATTAAGTATTAAATTACCCGGGGTTTTATTACTTAAAAAGAGCTCTAGGGCGCCTTTAGGCTACTTTCTTTTACTCTAAAAGTAAGTTTATACTCTAAGGGCTTTTATAAAGTTAATACTATTTTTATATTTAATTAAAGTACTAAGTTAGTACTTAGTAGTACTATCTTTTTATAAACTAAAATAGATTTAATAAATTCTTTTTACTTTTACGTTTTAATTATAAAGCTACTAAGTAAATAAAATTAAAAATACCTTCTTTAAGGACTTATTTAATAAAACTAAGTTATTAGAGTTAAGTTAGAGTTAAACCCCTTATATAACTACTTTAATTTAAAAGTTCTTAAACTATATAAAGTAGTTATACTACTTTATAAGTTTAAAGGAAAATAAAAAAAAAGAAGTTAAAGTTAAGTTTAATATAGTTAAATTAAAATAGTAGTTAAAAAATTAAAATATTATAATAAAAAAGTATTTATATAAATATTTTCCTAGTAAGTATATTTACTTTAAAAATAGTAGTTTAAAAGTATAATATAAGTTAGGCTTATAACTATTATATAATTAAGTATAAGTAGTTAAAGTAAAGTAAAAGTAATGGCTTGATCTTTAAGTCCTATGATGTAGTGGAGTAAAAGTAAAGGCCCCTTTATAGGGGCGGAAGATAGAGCGAAGTTGCTTAGGTAAGCTACTTAAGTAAGTAGTCGCTTATGTACGCAGCTACGAATAGCTTCAGCTATCACGACATCTACTCAAATCTGTAACATCCCAAAGAATTGTTGGGAGCCACAGGTTTTGATCGCCGGAAATTAATGCCTCGACTGGGTTGAGACCTAGTTCAATGAGCCTGACTGCTACATCGAGACTAGCATTGTTGATGGCGTACTGCAAGCGACACGGTCAGTCAATTGCCAATAAGTTCAAAATCTATCGTAAAGTCCTCCCCAAGAGCAGGAAAACTTGACCGACTCACGAACAGCAAAGTGCGACCAAACTCATCACGGTCGAAGACCGATGCATGCCCTTGACTGATGCGTTGAAAGATCTCGGGCCACGTTGCTTCCTTGACAAGTTGAAATATAGGATCTTCTTCAGGACGTGTGGTCCAAGCTTTGAGATGTATTTTCCATCCATCGTATGCTTTGTGCACGTGGAAATCCCATGCTTTTCCGGAAACCCAGCCGGGGAGCTGGAGACGTACTAAACGGGCTTCGAGGAATTAGAAAACCTTTCTGTTTAAAGGTTTGAGTACAATAGACTTACCGGGAGAGTTC
This sequence comes from Colletotrichum brevisporum, assembly GCA_030770045.1. Lineage (NCBI taxonomy): Eukaryota > Fungi > Ascomycota > Sordariomycetes > Glomerellales > Glomerellaceae > Colletotrichum > Colletotrichum brevisporum. Next base: position 3,312,749 of record JAUGSI010000002.1, read on the forward strand.
GGAAGGTCGGGATCAGAAAATATTCGGTAGGTCAGTTCACCGACGACGGACGCTGGTCGCCAAGAAATCGCCTGGCGCCCTCCTTGACGACGATCAAATCCAAGGGTACCTTCGTTTTCAAGTAAGACGCTCGTCTTTATTTCTTTCTCCCGGCCAGGCTTGTGCCTCGATACTTCTAGCGGAGGTCTCCGTGCAGAACAAATGTTCTGAGACTCAACTAACGCGCTACCAATTGTCAGTGGAATTCCAATGAGAAAGTCGTGTCCACTTACACCAGATAGTCTAAACGAGAATTCGATTGCGTCTGTAAATACAAAGACTGCTTTTGCAACCCCAAGGAGTCCGTTTGTATGTCGAGGTTATCCATGCTCAGGCAAAGAAAGAGTGGGTATGAAAGTGTCTGCAGCCTCGCCCGGTAATTCTGAATTAGATCCTTCTCAAACGTAGACTTTAGCTTCGTCAGGGTTCTCTTTCCCTTCTTAGCCGAATTGATCTGCTGCTGGAGGTTTCCAGCTAAAGACTCAAGCCCTCGGGCGACGTTGCCGTACGCCTGGACAACAGACTGGGATGAGGGCTCAGATGCTACGTGCTGCTGACGGTTGATCGTGGCCTCGACTCTTTGCAGAAATGGCTGCAGCTGCTGAATGTCTTCGACGAGGCGGTCGATCTCCTCGGATACACCCTTGACCTCGTCCCAAAGCTTCTTCATTTTGAAGACGCTCTTGACACAGAGCTCAGCCAGCGCCGCGGCGCTCGCGACAGTGCCGAATATTTCTGCCATCGTTTTTTTTTTTGGGGGGGGGGGGGGGGAGGGGGGTAATGACTTTGTGGTATCACTGAGCTTACGTATGAAAATATCGATCAAGACTTGGGGGAAAAAAGGAAACATTCGAATGAGGATTCTTCGGGAAGAGCTCGCGTATTAAGAATGCTCCCCAGAGCGCCTTGAGAAAAGCCGCGTGGCTAAGCCACCCGCAGCCTGCAGCTGACGGCATGAAACCAGCAACCACCAACTTCAAGACGTGTGATTCGTTGCATTTCAACCCTGTCTAGTCAACGAATGAAAAATGGTAACATAGTTAATTTGGGTATCTAAGCATGATGCAATGTGCCGTGAGTCGTTGGACGCCAGCGTTGGAGCCGAAGACAGTCTACATGTTCGTCGACAAAATGATCTACTAGCTCCAAGGGGCGATTTTCGTTTCGCCCAACTGGAAGAGGGTGGAACGAATACGATGGAACTGAGTTGCCCGCCGCTTCAACCTTGGCTGTGTCCACCATATCAACATCATGGAGTGAACACCTCGAAGCCACGTGTTAAGATATCAGCTGAACCAGGAACTTCCAGAAGAATACAGAATTTCTGAGTACCAGGAGAAAGCAGATATGACTTTCAAGAACCCCTCTTGAAGGGTAGGCTTGACCAGGCTTAATTGACATCCTGTTGACTGTCGAGCATACTACAATCAGTAGTTCGAAAAACTCGATTCAGAAGTCGAATGAAGTATCGGTCTATTCTGCTGATCCCTTCACAGCAACGGTTCTGTATCGAACACCAGTATCGGCACCTTCTAGATCTCTGTGTTGAATGTCATCTCGAAGACGTTGCCAAACCGCGACGTGTTCAACTTGACTTCGACCGTAGCCTTATCCTCTTTTAAGCTTTCCTTATAGACTTTGGCGTGCCTGAATAGATCCGGCACTGGCGTTGCAGGAATTTCGTTCCCCTTGACATCCATCACCAAGTGAGCGTTGACCACCTCGCCACCGTCCACCATCAAGAAAAGGCAGAACCCCGTATCCCTCTCGTTTCGGAAGTGGACGAACGCAAAGTCCTGATACTTGTCGTGCTCCACGGAGAGGAGCGTCGAGTAGCCCCCGAGCTCGTCCTCGATCCATCTGTTCGCGGGCGAGGCTGCGACTATCCGGTACCCAAAGTCCGGCTTCGCGAGCGGCTTGACGGTCACGAACTGGGCCGACTGGGCCGTCTTCCACAGCGAGCTAATCCCGTGCGGCTGGCTCGCCCCGACTAGCACGGTCTCGAGCTTCGCCTTCATCACATCCGAGTTGGGCACTGAGACGAACCCGAGCCCGTGGTTGCTGCGGTAGTACGGCCCCGGGCCCGGGCCGTCTTCCTCCATGAAAATGCCGACGCGCCAGCCCTTGGCGTTCCTGCAGTTGAGTACGGCGACGGTTCCGACGGGCGAGAACGAGAAGCTGATGCCCTCGGCGGAGTACACGTCCCCGTCCCCGCTCGGGATGAAGGAGAGCTGGAATTCCCCCTGACGCAAAATTTCCAGTGTGATCTGAATGCCCTGGTTGGTAAAGGCATAGGGCGGGGCAGGTCTCTCTGATACGGTCCTCTCAACGCTACCGGACTGACTGAAGCAGGATGAGGATGGTGCCAGGAAGCCAGTGTTTGTCTTGGAGCCGGCCTGCAGCCACGCAAAGATTGAATGGTCGTCTGTTCGTCTCATGATTTCTTCCTGTAGTCTCACAAACGCCATCTCCCCCTCTCCGTACAGCAGAGGCATGTTGACTCCAAAGAGACCCAGCAGGCAGTATGCCTGGTCCTCGATGCGGGTCGTCTGTCTCTTCGCGGCCCACGACATCCTCTGAGCGATGCTGTAGCGGCTGAGGACCCCATGGTTGAAGAAGTGTCGATCAATGTTGGTGACCTTAGCTAGCGCTTCCCTCATGTTGTCTCGGGTGCCAATCTCAGCCCAGTCGCTCGCATAGAAGACGACCTGATGGGGCGCAATGAGCTCTTGGAGAGTCCATCCCCGGGTAAACCATCGGCTCTTGATGAAGCTCAAGGTATAACGTCCCAAGACACGGATGAAATCGGCGGTCACGTCCTCGAGATAGTTAAAGCTGCTAGTGCCCGGAACCTCGGCATTGTCGGCGGTAACGTCCTCGAGGTAGGCGTAGCAAACCCGCGACTCTCGGTACCAGTTCCACATTGAGTTGATGGCCTCGGTTAGCTCAGATGAGCTGGTCTTATCTATACAACACGTATCGATCCACTACCAACTGTCAGCACAAGTCAACATTTGCTTCGCACCGATGATGGCGATCATTTGGGTAAGCTATCTGGTCGGCCTTCAAACTCACGATGTAATCAAATCCATCCCTAAGGGCCTGTTCACAGGCGCCTTCAAGTTTCTTGTATCCTTGAAGACTTGCCGAATTGCCCGAGACCAGATCTTGAAGGGAAACCTCCTCGGCACCCCACGTGTGCGAAAGAATCGCATAGGGTAACCGGGGCTGGTTGAATTCTTGTAAGCGCTTCGTCCGCGTGTTGAGGAGCCGCATTATGAACAAAGGCAATCAATAGCATAATCAAACACACTGTTTAGAGGACGAGGTGGGCTAGGTAGGTAGGTATGTGGTATGACGGTGACAAGAGCTTGCTGGACCAGCTGATTTGATCGATGCGGGGGTTGGTTGCATGCTGTGTGCTGACGGCGTCAATCGCGCCTTACTCTATTGGTCCTCGGACATCACAAGTTGAACATGGGTTCAGCTGTCACGTGCTGTTCTGACAGGGAACTGGCGATGGATAGTATGTCAAGTATTAATTATGTGATTATTGAAAAAGTCTGTAGCCCGAATGCCAGCCTTAACCAAACTGAAGCGCCTGTCGGGAACTGTCCCGCTTCCAAGTCGCTATGTCATGTATCGGAATGACGGATGCTTATGCCCGAGTTGGCCTTGTTCCTTTTCATTCAGCCCGTCTAATCTGTGATCCCGCTTGCCTGATGCTCTTGTTTGATTCTCGTAGAGGCAGTAAAGAATGCCGAAGACAGCCAAAAGCACCGTCAGACTCTGTCCAACTAAGTTGATCGTGTGGCCGGCGAAGTACTTTGGAGCGTCCTTGAAGGTGTAGGTCCAACTGGTACCCGTTAGTATTGCTTATCGAAACATTGAAAGGATTCAGCCGGCGGAGAGTCTAAGAACTTTACTTACGTAGCAACTATGCCGCCAATTGTTCCAATTGTCACAACATAGGCACTTGTAACAGCACGCACCGAAGGGCCGGCCGAGTCTAATGTCCGGACAGTTAGTTTTAATCTAGGACGGCAGAGCCTAAACTTACTATTCATCGCCCAGCTGAGGAATCCAGGACCACCGGGGAAAGCTCCCGCCGTGACGAAGAACACAGCCATGTACCTGATGTTGGCATCCACCTCGAAACGCAGTATAGCGAACCCAATTACCGCGACGCACGAAAACACCGCCAGGTACACACCCCGCTGCCTCGTTTTGTCGCTCACGTATGCTACGATTACGGCGGTGATGCAGGCGAGTACATACGGCGGTACCGACATGAGCTGCGCCTTGGTTGCCGTCCAGCCGAGGTCGTTGAGGATGGTCGGCATGAAGACGGAGATGCCCTGGACGGTGATGTTTATAAGGAAGAAGCCGAGTGCGCAAGTATAGTTGTGAATGCAGAAAACAGCCTTCTTCACGTGGCCAATGTTAACAGTCTCCAACGCATCGGCCCGGTGCTCGCGCTGCAAGCGCTCGGCGGCGATGGCGCGCTGTCGGTCGTTGAGGAAATAAGCCGTCGCCGGGTCCGTCGGCATCCAGAGCGGCGCGAAAAGTCCGACGAGGACGGTGACGAAGCCCTCGAAGAAGAAAATGTTGCGCCACGTATGGATCGTCATGCCGTCAAAGCCCCAGGGCGGCACGCGAGATAGGCCCGTCGCGAGGAGCCCGCCGAAAGCGCCGGCCATGGAGGCAGACGAGATCAGGATGCCGATCCGGAAGAGGAGCTCCTCCCGCTTGTAGAAACTGCTCAGGAAAAACGACAGCCCCGGCATTGCGCCGCCCTCGAAAAGGCCCAGGAAGGTGCGGGCAGCGACGAGGCCCTCATACGATCTGACGAACGCGGTACAGAGCGAGGTCAGGCCGAAGCCGACGACGAGGAAGGGGAGGTAGTATCGAGGGCCGACCCGCTTCAGGACAATATTACTCGGTACCTCGACGAATAGGTAGATGATGTAGAAGACGGAAAGGACCCAGTTGAATCGGAAGCCGTCGATGTTGATGTCCTGGCTCATACCCTGGATTCTCGCGTTGCCGATATTCGCTCGATCGAGAAACTGCGCCGACGTAGAGTCATTAGCAACAGGCCATAGCTATGTCCGGGTTAAATGATGGGAACAGAAGCATACGCAGAGAAGATATAGGACTGTCGCTATTGGAACGGTGTGCCAGTCTATCGCGTGTCGAATGGTCCTCTCCTCTTCCTCCGTCCATTCCAGCACCGCCTCGTCTGCGTATTCGAGCGATTCGAACTTGACATCGACGCTGTTCGGCCCGGAAGGTTCGGCTGCAGTCCACCCAGATCATGTTAGAAGCCGAGTGACAACAAGTGTAAGGTGTTCCCAAAACGGAGACTCACGCTTCTTCTCGATTTCGACGGGAAATTCTTCTATAGTAGACAATACCATCTTGATAACGTCCCTGGGAGGAGGTTGCACCGAAGATGTTGAAGGAAAAAATAAAACAGAAGCTTTAGAAAGAGCTTGATATATCTGACAGCATGATAGAACAGACGAGCTAGCAGATTGCGACGTCGTGCTGCCCGTCACTCAAACGCCCTCGCGAAGAGCAGGGTGGCGGTGTTGGTCGGCCGCGAGTTCTTATCCGACAGGAAAACGCCAGCCCGCGTGGGAGCCAGTTTGAGTCCTCTCGGCACGGACGATGACAGCAGGGCCCCCCGTCAAACCTTTTTCGGCAGATGCTTCTTGCATTACCCGCGGCCTTCGTCAGGGGTGTCTTCGTCCAATGATCTAGTCTGTGGCACGACTGGCCCCCCAAGGATGGCATGTTCGTGCTACAATGCGGGATACGGGAAGGAAACACACCTTAATGATGTGGCAAGCCCGCAGTCTCCTGATAGAGTAGCATTCCGACTCGTGGTTGGTGGATAAGTTGGTGTAGCATCGGTCAGGGTTGTGCGAGAAGGAGGCCGTCAAGTGTGTTGGGGATTTTGCGGGGGATGGACGGGAGGGAGGTGTGTCTTCCCCCCTCTAGCCAAGTATCGTCCCTCGAATTTGATTTGTCCGGATTTTCAGTCTGGTTACCGAGCAAGACGCTTTCCCCACGTTCGCAAGCCGAAATGGAAACCAGTTTCCCTTTGCGAAGGGGGGTGTGAACCACCCACAGCAGACGGACGTGTTCGCTGAGTCTCCCACCACCACCCTTCGTCCGGACGCCTCGGGATACACGTGCTGGCTCGGTCGGCAGACTCAGCTTGACGTCAGTTACAGTTTATGTGCTGTATTAGAGCACGTAGGCCTCTTTGCGTCCGAAGGGGCTGACGGCGATTCGTGGACGAACCGAGAACGAGATGATTTAGAGACTTGCTGTATCATGTTAAGCGCGGGATGTCACCCTAGCACAACACGAGATCTTAGATATCGCTATCAAGCTGGCTTCTCTTACTCTCATCAAGGAGAGATACGGCCCACGACGAAGCAGTCAAGAAACATGGATCACGACCTAGTTTCCGTAAGAGGTAGTCTCATGGAAGCTGCATTGTACCGTGGCCTTGGGCTGACGCCAAGGCGAACGAGAACATCTCCGGCGGGTGGGGAACGGTCGTCGGATCTCCCGCACGGCCGACGTTGGTCCGGCATAGAGACTTCAAGTGAAACAGTACCGGAAGAGTCTATCGTTTTGGGTACGATGAAATCGGAGACAGCCCTATGCCGGGACGATGGCACTTGGCACATCTAAGCGTGGGTTTCTCCCGTTCTTGGTTTCCCGGCGTGATGTCGGAAGATGGTCGGAATTGAGATGTCGCTCGGTAAGGTCGTGCAGCAATTCGCTGTTGATTCGATTTCAAGCCGTTTAATGGAGTCATGCAGCTATGCCACTGGACTGAACCGCATTGACTCTTCACTCTGCAGTTGGGGAGGTAGAGGAGTGATTATCAATGGAATATGAGCAACATTACAATATAAAATGCCATGTTCACTTTGCCTTTGATATAGCCCAACACAAAGCCCAACACAAAGCCCAACACAAATTGAACACAGTCGCCTCATGCTGTTTCCCCCACATAGTTTTACATCGCTCTGAGAAATCCCCTCTTACGCCTCGGCGGCTTGGCACCGGGCGGTTTAGGTATTTGTTTCTCGACGTCGAATCTTTTCAGGCTGAAATGCGGCAGCCGCGTCTCTTCCTTGCGAATCTCCCTCTCATCCTTCCATCTCATGAAGTAGCAGGCGGGGACGAACACAACTGTGTTAACAACAACCCAAGCCGTCAGAACACCAAAGTTGAGGCCTATGCGGGAATGAAGATCGAATAGAATCTGCCGGGCGCCCTCGACGACGTGGTGATAAGGCCACGCGTACGCCCACCTGTAGAAGCCAGGAGCAATGTCGGGGGGCCAGAACCCAGTGAGCGTGTTCGTGAGGACCCAAAAGGTGAGCCACAGGCCAACCCACCTACCGCCAATGACCATGGCCATGTTCTCGCAGGCCATGCCGAGTGCCGCCATGCCAAGGAAGTGCAGCATCCAGAAGACGAGGAACGAGGCACGGCCAAACGCGTTCGGGTTCTGCGCCACCTCGACGGGCGAAGCCGGCGGGTTGCTGAACGGCACCTGGAAAGCGAGCGACATGAGGCAGTACACGAGCGAGAGGAGGAAGTAGGCCGCCATGAGCGCGAACCAGCGGCGAATGACGTGGTGCCAGTAGTGCACGGGCGGGTGGCCCTCGGGGATGATGCATTTCTGTATGCGCGAGCGCGCGGGCGCAGCAATCGTCAGCTTCAGGAGGACCATAAGATGGGTGGGCTGTGCGATGACACGGGCTTGGGGCGAAGCTTACCTGGTCGTCTGCCAGGTAATACGTGAACCCAAAGGTCGCGATGAGGAAGCTTAACCCAAAGGTCACGGCGGGTATCGCCGCTGGGGGCCCGAACGGTCGGAGGTCTAGCATCAAGGGCGATATCGCCGGGTTCACTGCGCTTGCTGCCCGTTGTAATGTCTCTTTGGACAGCGAGTCGTTCGCCATAATCGCCTCGCTCCACGTCTTGCCGAACTGCGACGTGAGCTCCTGGGTGAAGGTGGTGAGCTTCGGCAGGATGTAGTTGAACGTCATGAATGAGTCCCTGCCGGACAGCGTTATGACTTGGACGGCGCCGGTTGGATCGTAGGAGGAGTTCCCCGTCGCAACCGCTTCTTGAAGGAGAGCGGTCGCATTGGGGTTGACGATGATAGCAGACCACGCCCGAAAGTGGTAGACGGCCTGCCGGACCTGCAGGGGGTCAAAGTCGAACTCGTTGGCAGTCCGTATCTGGTACCCGATGGAGGGTATCGCACTCCACAGCATTTCGTTGGCGAGGTTCGTGACCGTCGGTCCTACCACAGGCGTAACATTGCGGTAGGGCTCAATCTGGCCATCAAAATCGACCACGTAGCAAACGAGCGACGGGAGATTCTCCTCTATGCGGAATACTATGCCCCAGTAGAGACACAGAACGACAAAGGTAGCCACACAGATGATGAAGGCTGGCCAAAATGGTTAGTTATTTCGGTCGATAGTTCCGAGCTCGTAAAATGACACAACGTACTATTTCGGATCCAAAGAATAGACGTATGCTTCCGTAACTTTAAGCGCCGCCGACAAGTCAGCTCTCTGCAAGGACATGGAAGTTCGCCCGGGCTGAGTCAAAACGTACCTTGGCTAGATGCGGGTGCCACCAGCTGACTGACTGCGAAGGAAGGTTTTCATGCTCGTCCAAGCGCTTCTTCACCCACTTGTTCACGGACCCGGTCGTGTTGTCTCGGGCGAGCCTCTGATTATGCGGCTGGTTGGTAGATACGTTGTTCCCGTGCCGGGACGTTTCTTGTTGTTCGCCGTGCTGGTCGATGTCTCGATTTTGACGATCTGCTTCGCCAGCGTAGCTCTCAGCGCTTTTTCTGCTGTCTTCCATTGTTTCTCTTCAACTTTGAGTTCTCCCCGTGAAAGACTGAAATGAGTTGTTCGTAGATAATGCGGTGTACTCTCTGCTTTCCAACCACAGTCTTAATCGCCTGGAGCTCTGTTGTTTTATACATCACCGTTCGCTCCAAAACCTCCAGAGATGTGCCATGATGTGGAACAGAGCTGACATAAGGACCCACGAATATGTGACCTCAGAGGCTCTGCTCGTGGAGAACCTCTACGGAGGTTTTCTTCCGGATGGGGACGACTCATCGCTCTAGCGTTTTACATTCCCCGTTGATCACCTCGACGGCGCGCTATTCAAGCAATGCCACGAGCTTATACGGCGGGTCAATCGAGATATTCCCTCAGCCCTCGAGCTAAGCAGGACTTAGTCGAGCGCGTCTCAATTTGCCTTTGACGTCTGGCCCAGGCCCGGCCCAGTCTGGCGCCCTGGCAAGAGGTGGAATCCTCTAAGTAGCTCTCTTGATGCGTTCTATCGGCGGAGCTTTCTGTCCTAATATGGACTCTTATCTGGAGCTACTTTCACGTTGTTGAATTCTCTGCATTGTGTGTTTGCATCTTGACGTCAGAAAGTCGTCAACCAGAAATTGTGGAGTTGGCGGCTCGGGCCCAACTTGCGCTCAAGAAGCTCCGCGAACCCGCTCTCCAGGTGGCAACCACGCCGGGGGTCAAGATCTCGATTCTGAAAGAGCTTTCTATTTACCAACAGTGCAATACGATCTCAGCCGACGCTGCAGACGGGACGTTTTGGGTCAAACAACGTCTCTTGGCGACATCCACAACTCGTGGACGGAGCTGAACCTCCATTTACTTACGGCGGCTAACTGCTTTTGTTCTGGTCAATTTGATCACCCGACTTCTTGAAGTGTCAGAAATCAGCTCTATGTAATATACTGGGTTCGACTTTTACTAGGTGCCCATATAATGTGACGTGGGTGGTTGCAGCAGAGAATGTTCTTAAGGGGTTAACTCGATCTGAATGCTGGAACTTTCTAACGACGACCGCAACCTCTCTCCAGCTCAGACTCTTCCGAAATACACCAACACCCTTCACAGCGTAAAGAGATTTGTGTCCCTTCCCTCTGTCTTCAGCTTCTTGTTTGCCCGGGTAAGCATTACCTTCATGACTGCGCAAGTGACAATGCTCAAAGCCGACGACGCCATCATCAACAGGTTCGCCATGACATACCGCGGGCCATCACGAGCAGGAAAGAAGTACGGGATCCAGATGTTTCCAAGCTGACTGAGCAGATTAATAATCGCTGTCGCGCAAGCGCGCTTCTCAGGCGTCTGGTTCAGCGTCGAACTCGCCCAACTAAAGACCATGGCGTTACTAGAGAAGCAGCCACAGATGTAAAGAAAGGCGGCCGTGTAGCGCGCCGCATTGTTGACGGTTGACACAGATACGATGAAGCCAACGCAGGCGACAGCCTGCGGAACTGAGATGTGAAAGCCGCGTTCCCGGCGGCGGTCGGAGGAGAAAGCCGTCAGGAAGGCAACGACGGTGGCAAGGAGGTAGGGCGGTGCGGTGAGAATCAGTGTGAGGGTGTTGTTTCCCAGCTTGAAGCCTTTGACGATAGTGGGGAAAAAGTTGTTGAAACCGTACGCGCTGTGATTTGCGGTAAGCATGACGACCTGTAGGGGGTTTCCTTACGTTAGGTAGTTGACTCTCAAAGCATCACATGTACAGGGAGGTCTGCAACTCACGAAAACCCACGTCCGCACATCCTTGACAGCAAGCTTCAGCCCGTTCCAGACGCTGGAGTCAGCATCGGGCAGGGAGACTCTGTCCCTTCGGATTCGCTCGACGGCTACTCGCTGCTCCTTGTCCGTGAGAAGCCACTTCGCGACGCCGGACTTCTGTCCCGGAAAGTCCGGAAGCAGCATGACCCCCAGGATGGCCGCTGCGAAACTGCCCGCGCCCTTGATGATGAACAACCACTGCCAGCCGGCGATGCCCCGGGCGCCCTCGAGATTTGAGAGCGCCCCGGCGGCGATGAGACCAGAGAAGGCCGTGGCGAGGAGAACGCCCGAGTAAAGAATGGCGGTTCTGAAGGCCAGCTCCTTTCGAGGGTACCAGCAGCTGAGTAGGTACATGGCGCCCGGGAAAAAGGGCGCCTCTGCTATTCCGAGAAAGAATCTGATGACTAGGAGGTGTGTGTAGTTTCCGGCGCCGGCGGTGGCTGCCGAGACAATTGACCAGAGTGCAGCCCAGGCGGGGATATAGAGCGATGGGCGGGTACGGGTAAGAAGCATATTGCTATTAGATGTGTTATAAATCTTTGAGTTTGTTACGCGGCTAAGTATGAGTGGTTAAAGCAAAGTAAAAGTAATAGCTTAATCTCTAAGTCCTATAATATAGTAGAGTAAAAGTAAAGGCCCCCTTATAGGGGTAGGAGATAGAGTAAAGTTACTTAAGTAAACTACTTAAGTAAGTAGTTATTTATATATATAGTTATAAATAGCTTTAGTTATTATAATATACCCCCTAGACTTAAAAAAAGTCTAAAAATACTATACTTATAGCCTTTTAATATATAATTAAAAATATTTATATTAATATTTAATAAAAAAGAGTATAAATAAAAGAGTTTGTATTATAAAAGAGATTAATAAATAAAATAAAAATTCCTTTATTGTATTAATACTATTTTTACTTTATTATAATACTTTTATTGTTATTACTAAGGTAGTTATACTTTTATTTATATAGTAAAAAGTAAGTAAAAAAATTAATAAATATCCTTAGGTACCTTTAATTAACTAGATTTAAGTAAATACCCGGCTTAAGGTAAGTAAATAATAATCCTCTAAGGGCCCGAATCTCTTTTTTTTTTTATTTAATAATAATATTTATATAAAGTATAAATACCCTTAATTTTACCCTTAATACTATAATACTTTACTTTATATAATTTAAAAGTATTAATAGTATTTAATTTAAAATATAGTATTTTAATAGTTTATATAGTATAATAGTTAATAACACTTTTTAAAAAAAATAAATTAAGCCTACTTATACGGCGCGCACTATCAAGTATATAAAGGATAAGGTTAATAAGGAAATTATAGCTACTATAGTAGCTGCAGCTATAGCTACTAAAGCTACTACTAGTATATTTAATTATTTCTTTTTTATATTATTATTACTTAAACTAATACGTATTTTAATTTAAACTAACTTAATAATACTAGTAGTAAAGAGGACTCTATAAAGCTTTTTAAGTAAAAAACTACTTCTACCCCCCCTAATAGTAAGTTTATTTATTATTATTTTAGTTAAGTTATATTTAACTTTATATTTATATAAACTTTTAAAAAAAAGTACTTTATTTTTATAACTACTTAGTTAACTAACTATAAAGAGTTTATAGCTTTTTAGAGTAAGTTACTTTTATTTTTATTACTATAAATTTATACTAACTATTTTAAATAACTTTATACTATACTAAAAAAGTAGTTAATACTACCTTTACGAACTAATTTACTATAGCCTAGAGAGAGGTTATAAAAGAGAGAGGTTTAGGGCCTTTTACTAATACCCCTCCCCCTACCTTTAAAACACCTAAGCTATTTCTAAGTAGTTATAGTAAGTTGAGTTTTTTTATATTATTTTTTTAGTTTAGTTATTAACTTTACTTTAATATAGCTAAAAGTATAGTAGTTTTTAATAGTAAAAGTATTTAGTTTAGAACTCTTAGTTATATTTAGTACATTTATAGTATACTAACTAATAGGGACCTTAGTATATATAACGCTCTAATTAATAGCTTAAAATATTATTACTATAAAAATAAAAAAAAGCCTTATATTTCCTTTTTTAGTAATAGCCTTATTTAGTACTAATAAAACGGGTTCTTTATTATAAAAACTATAACTTAGTATAAGGACTTTAAGTATATTATTTTTATAGCTCTTAATAATATAAAGGCCTAGCTTTTACTAGTATTTATACTAAAAGGTAAGAGTAGTAGTTAAGGGTTAACTTTCTTAAAAAAGGAAAAGAAAAAAGCTTTAGCTTTTTTAATACTAACTCTTAAGGTTAAAATAACCTTTATAAAGACAACTCCTTTAAAGCTATTTAAAGTAACTATTACTTTATAAACCCCTAAAAAAGTAGTTAAAGTAAGTATTAAGGACTATTTTTCTATTTATAATAAAAAGCCTTTATATTTAACTATTATTTAAATAAACTTTAATACCCTAGTTATAGTTAACTTTAATTAAAGTACAGCCTTTTTATTTTAGTCTATATTAAATATATTTAAAAATACTTTATAGGTTAAATATAAAGAAGTATAAGTCCACTTTAATAGTAGTAGTATTACTTAACTCTAACTTAGTATAAGTCTACTTTAGTAGTAGTAGTAATAATAAAAGTATAAGTCTACTTTAGTGGTAGTGTTAATAGTAGTAGTAGTATTTAGTATAGTATAGTAGTGGCTTTTTTATAAAAGCTTTTTACGCTTTTTAGCTTTTAAGCTAAAAGGAATTAAATAAATATAAGTCTAAGACTGTATTTACTTTGTATATTTTTTCTATTCTTTATAATATATAACTTAATATTTTAAAGGTTAAGGAGTACTTTAAACTATTTAAACTTTAAATAAAAAAGTACTTTAGTAAAGCTATTAGTAGGTATTTTATTAGTTAGTATATAAATAATATTAAACGACTTTTTAGTATACTTTTAGTAAAGCTATATGTTTTATATATTAATATAGTAAAGTTGTATTAAAATACGCTCCCTTTTTTTTACTATAAGGTGTATAGTTTAATGGTTATTATAGTGGATTTATTATATATTACTTAGTTTAAGTTTAAGGTTTTTAAAGAGCCTTTTAAAAGTAATTATTTTTTTTTGTGGTATACTTAAGGCTAAGAAGTTTAGCTTTAGTTATAAAGTTATTATAGTATTTTACTATATAGCCTTTTATTAAATAAAGCTATTAAAAAGTAAAATAATGTGTTTTTAGAACAACCTTTATGTTTCTTTATTATTTATAAATAAGGTATCTCTAGTAATTAAGAGTGCCTGTGCTCCCCTACTCCCTAAGCTACTATAGTAGAGTAAGAGGTAGTAAGTATAGTATAAGTAACGAATAACTTAATTTATAGCAATTTAGTGTTTATAGAAAGGGTTTATTAGGAATTTTAAAAAGATAGTATAGGTAAAAGCTACGTTAGAGTAGATTATAATTATAGTGTATAGAATTAAACTAATCTTTTTTTAGTATAGTTTTATATTAGTATTAATAGGGTTTTTAGTATAGTTTTATATTAGTATTAATAGGGTTTTTAGTATTCTTTTTAAGGGGGGTAAGTAGTAATAAAGTTAAAGGGTAGTAGAAGTTTATAAAGTTAAACTTTTTTATAATATATTAAATATACTAATTATAGGTAAAATAGATTTTTTTTATTTTATAGTTATAAATAACCCGGATCCTAAAGTACTACTTAATAGCTTCTTACTTTTTAAATTTATACTTTACTTTAATACTTTTAATAATTTACTTTACTTTTATAGTATTATTTTTATAGTTTATAATAAGAATATTATTTATATAAAAAGGATACGTATATAGTAGTTATAGCTTTAAAAAAGGTACGGGTCTTTATTAGTTAGTGTAAGCCTAAGGCTTTAAAGAGTTAAAAAAAACTCTTTATACTAAAGAAAAGGGGTATTTTTTAGGCTATAGAGGGCACAGTAAAACTTAAGGAGTTTACTACTTTGTTTAAAGTCCTTAGGGAGGTAGTATACAACTAGAGGGTTATTAGGCCCCCTCTTAGTATTTAAAAATATATTAACTATATTAAACTAGTTAACTTTAAAGTTAAATTATACTATAAGGGCTATAGTGATTCTAAAAGTATAAACTATAAGTATAGCTGTATAGGTTTATTTAAAGGGATACTTTTTTTAAAAATCTTTATAAATATAAAGTTTTATTTTATAGTACTAAAAATACCCGTTTTTATTAAGTTTATATATAAATACCTAATTAAGGGGGATTAGCTTTACTTTAACTTTATAAAGGTTAATAACCTTTTATACTTCTATTTCTTTGAGTTTAAATACTTCTTTATTAACTACTTTATAAAAGTAATTTTTTAACTTTAATAGTAATAAATAAATACTTTAGTATATAGTTAGAGTTTTACTAAGTTAGTTTAAGTAAACTCTTATATTTAGTATAGTTAACTTAATTTACTTTACTTTATTAATTAAAGTAAAGACTATATAGTAATATATTTAGTATCCCTAAGTTACTTTTTTTAGGGTATAGTTATAAGTTAGTATATATATATTAAAAAAAGTATTTTAGTTATATTTAGTATTAAGAAATATAAAGTAGTTATAGAAGTATAGTAATTTCTATAGTTTTAGTTTAGGTTAGCCTAGATCTTTGTAGTTATATACCCGCTCTAATCCTTCTAAAGAGCTACTTATCTCCTTTAAATCTATATATAACTATATTAAAAAAAAGACAAGTTACTTTTTTAGAGTAAAAAAGATTTAGCTTTTATATTTAGTTTTTATAGGGCCTTAGTATTAGTTATTATAATAATTTTATTTTTAATCTTTTTATAAAAAGAATTAACTTTTAAAGTAAAAAGTAAATTAGGGGATAATAATAGTTTATAGGCCCAATATACTCTTATATTAAGTATAGGGCTTTTTACTCCCCGCGCGCAATCCTAAGTCTTTTTAAGTACTAGTATAGAGTCTAGGGTTAATAACTACCCCTTATACTAATTAAATAACTTTAGGTTAGTTTTTAAAATACTTTTATTTAAGTTTTTAACTACTAAAATAAGTATTAGTAAAAATAGCTTTTTTTTATTATATATTAATAAAGTATTAATTATTTTAAAAATACTTAGGACTTGGAGCTTAGTATTCAAAGAGGAAATAGACTTTTAAATAGCCTTAATTATAGCGCGGGCTACTTTACCTTACTCTACTACTTTTACGTTAGGCTTTAAGTAAAACTTTATTTTATTAAAAGTTATATTATATATAATAATAACTTATTAAAATAAAAGTACTTAAATTTAATAAAAGTTATAAGTATTTAAAATATATTCTATAAAGTATCTAAGGTACGCTTTTACTTTTACTTTAAAGTTACGTTTTTTTTAATTTACTTTATAGTCTTTCTTAAGGGGGTATACTCTATAACTATATACGTATATTTAGCTTTAGTAAGGGCAAAGGTTGTGTATTAAAAGGGCCTAGTAAGAGGGTTATTACTAGTAAAAGTACTAATAAAACTAAGCTTTTTTAATTTAGATTAAAAAGAGCTATACGTTTTACTTAAAAGGGTTTATATTATAAAAAAAGGCTATAGCTATAACTACTTTTACTTATAAAATAAAGGAGAAGTTAAATAAAGTAAGTATTTTAATAACTCGTAGTATTATTTTTTATTTAGCGTACTTACCCCCTCTATTTAGTTCTTTTATATATAATAGAGTTATTTTAATTTTAATTCCCTTTTTAAAGCCTATTACTAGTACTTAGTATAGTTATATATTATAATTACTATATATTTAATATTTTAATAAATCTTACAAATAAATACACTATACTACTTTACTACTTAGTATTTAAATATCTTTAGTATATAAAAAATAAATTTATATTATTTATTAATATAGAGAAAAGTAAAAAAGCAGTTAGTATACTTATTTTTAATTACTATAAACTAATAGCTTTAATTATACCCTTTAGGGTAGTTAAAAAGGTCCTAAGATATTCGTTTATATAACTATATAACTTAACTCTTAAAGGTTTATTTTAAAACTACTTAAGTAGTATAAGTTATTACGTAATACGTATACTAAAAGTATATTAGACTTTTAAGTCTTACCCCCTAAGTATTATATAAAAAATAACTAAGTACTTTAAGTTCTAAATAACTAAACTAAAAATACTATATAAAGAAATTATTATTATAGTTTTTTAGTTAGTAGTAGAACTTTTAAAAAGCTATAGTTAATATAGCTATATTTTTAGTTATAGTAAAGCTAATAAGGATATACAGGGATATAGAGTAAAAAAAAGCAACTTTAAATTTAAAAAAAATAATATTTATCCTCTTTTTTAACTTTTTTACTATAAAACTTTTTTTATTATTATTTATATAAAGTAAAGTATTATAACTAGTATACTAAATACCCTTCTTTTATAGGAGTACCTTAAAAATAATATTTATATAGAAGTTTTTTATATAAGTAATATTTATTAGTATTAAGTTAAGGGTATTTAGTTTATTTAAGCTGTTAAGTATATTTTTTATAACTCTTATACTTACTACTAAAATAGAGTATAAAGTAGTTCTTAATTTAATATATCCCTCCTTATTAGGGGGGTAAATAAAGCCCTTTTTAAAAAAAAAAAGTTATTAATAAAATAGGTTATACTATAGTTATCAAATACTATACTTATACTTAAAGTATAAAGAGTAGTTAGGAGAGTAAAAAAAATATTTATAGTATATATAAGTAAAGTAGGGGTCCCTAAAGCCTTTTAAACTAGTTTACTACTAATTATAACTATAACTTAATATACTATTAAAAGGGTTAGTTTAGAAGTAGCTTTAGTATTTAAAGTATTTATATTTTTACTTTCCTTTTATCTTTTTTTTTATTTAATAAAGTATACTATACTTAAGTAATAGAGCGGGTTAACTTTAATTTAATTAGTTTAAATAAGTTTAACTAAAAAGCCTTAATACTTCTTTATATTAAGTTTCTTTTAAATTTCTCTAGCTTTATTAGAAGTAACTTTAGTAATAGTATAGTTATTTTATCTAAAGACTATAAAGTAAATATATCTATAGTTTATAAAAGCCTAACTATAGTTTTAACTATAAATATATTAAATCCCCTTAGGTTTAGTAGTAGAGGATTATAGGGTTTTAGAGATTATAGTATTAAAATAACTTATAAAGGTTAAAAAAATATTAAATAATTTACTTTTAAACTTAAAAAGCGAGTCTTTATAAAAAAGGTCTTTAAGTATAAATATATAGTCCTTAAGTAAAATTTAAGCCTAATTAAGCTTTTCCTTTATAAAAACCTATTTAAGTTTATTTTATATCTATTCTAAAGTAATCCTTTACTCTATAGTAAAAAAGAAGTTTTAAACTATAAGTAGTTTTATTATATTTAAAAGGCAGTATTATATTATTTAAAGGTATATAGCTTAGAATTCCCTTAGTTAAATACTTAGTATAGTACTACTATTTACTTTTTTTAGTATTACTTAGTACTTTTATTATATTATAGTTAAAAAACTAGTATTACTTAAAAAGTATTAGGTTTAAAGGCTTTAAAATAAGTTATAAAAGAAAGTGTTTTTTTAATTAAAGAGTTTAGACTAAATTAGTTTAAGGATATTTAAAGATACTAACTTATTAATATATAACTTAATTTCTTTAAAGGCTTTTACTTTTTACTTTTAAATTTTATTATTAATAATTTTATTAAAAATATAATTAAAATAGTTATTAAGTATACTTTTACTTTATTTAGTAAAAAGTAGGTTATACTTTAGCTTAGGTTTATTACTATTAAGTATTAAATTACTTAGAGTTTTACTACTTAAAAAGGGCCCCAGGGCGCCTTTAAGCTACTTCTCTTTATTTTAAAAGTAAGTCTATACTTTAAAGGCCTTTATAAAGTTAATACTATTTTTATATTTAATTAAAGTACTAAATTAGTACTTAGTAGTACTATTCTTTTATAAATTAAAGTAAATTTAATAGATTCTTTTTACTTTTATATTTTAGTTATAAAACTATTAAGTAAATAAAATTAAAAATACCTCTTTTAGGGGCTTATTTAGTAAAACTAAGTTATTAAAGTTAAGTTAAGGCTAGACCCTTTATATAACTACTTTAATTTAAAGGTTTTTAAACTATATAAAGTAGTTATACTACTCTATAAGTTTATAGAAAGATAAAAGGAAAGAGGTTAAAGTTAAGTTTAATATAGTTAAATTAAAATAGTAGTTAAAGAATTAAAATATTATAATAAAAAAGTATTTATATAAATATTTTTTTAATAAGTATATTTATTTTAAAAATAGTAGTTTAGAAGTATAGTATAAACTAGGTTTATAACTATTATATAGTTAAGTATAAGTAGTTAAAGTAAAGTAAAAGTAACGACTTAATCTCTAAGTCCTATAATATAGTAGAGTAAAAGTAAAGGCCCCTTTATAGGGGTAGGAGACGGAGTAAAGTTACTTAAGTAAGCCACTTAAGTAAGTAGTTACTTATATATACAGCTATAAATAGCTTTAACTATCACAACAGAGTTTAAGAGTGAGAATTTGATCTACCACTCTCACCTTGGTAGTTGCATCAGCATATAGCCGATGTTAAGAATCGAAACTACAACGTTGAACTGATTCCTGACGAGACCTAGGTCTTTTTCGAAAGTGCTGAGCCGCGCTTGTCTGTACTAAAAAGGCTCTTAGAAGTCTGTCACTAAAGCTAGCAGATTAGGAGTTGACATACGCAATGTTATTTCTGTCCAAGTAGTTGAACAGATAGAGAATCCACACCACGGGAACCAGAGTCAAATCCAGCTTCCTCGTGAGACTCTTCTTCGTGGCGGCGAACTCCTTATTGGACATGTCAAAGCCATTTCCGTCGACGTCCTTCCCGGAGGCAAAGTCTTTCTCGCCGACTGGCGTTGTGGTATCGATGTGATCCGATGTCGCCTGCATGGCGTTCTGTTTGCTTTCCGTCTCGTTGGAAGACATGACTCTGAATCTGCTTTTTCTTCTTGCAGGGGATGGTTCGAGCTTGAGATTTCGGAACAAAGGTATATACGGCGAAAGATCGCTGGCATGGAAGCTCGATCTACTATCGATGGTTGGAGAGTCGGCAGGAGAGGAAGCGACTTGACGGGAAGAGACCCAATGAGATAGAAGATTTCGGGGCCTTGGAGGGACGGGCTGTTCGAACAGGTGTTGCCTGTGCTTTTAACCAGTTCTCGAGCCACACATACATGTAGCCATGAGAAACTCTTCGAGGTGCCGAGTCCAAGAACGGAACCCAGGAAGTCCTGGTACAAGTGTACGGCCAGCGGCAGACGTAACCCCAGTTCTACCCCGCGTGTCCCGCAAACCAAACCCCAGAATTTGGGGTAGGCAGAGCTTAACCGACCAGTGTAAGCAAAGTGCCTTTGCTCTGTTAATACAGCATCGCGAGCGCATCCACCTTCTTCCCCTGACCCGCTGTGGAAAGATCGTCACCAACTGACGATACTTGGAAGAAACGGATTGCTCCGCACTTTTGCGGCAAACTCCTCGGCCAGCTCCGTCTTTCGGGCTTCTCCAGCGACTTAGAGACGCCCAATGAGCGGCCTTGTGCCCGGCCGAGTCCTGCTTCCGGAGCAGCCCGCAAAGTTACGGAGAAGACCGCAAGGCGGAAGATTCCATTTCTCTGGAGGAGGACTGCTCCGTGATGCCACTTGCCTGATTTGATCGTCATGGAGTGCAACGAGGACTGATGGTTGGGCGGTTTTGGCATGGTGTCCCCTTGCCAGCTGGTCGCTTAGGTAGCTGCGGGATCTTGTCGGTATCAAACGACTCCGCAAGTCTTTCCCAGACCAGGCCCCAAAGGGACCTTGATGTGGGTTCGATCTAAGGGAGCATGGGAGATGGGGACCGACTTGGCGCGGAGGCTCGAGAGGCGGGGGCGGAGAGACTATAGGATGGTTACCATCCAAGACCAGTGTTCAACTGACCATTGGGGGGGGGGGGGGGGGGGGGGGGGGTCTGACCTGACCTACCGCATTAGGCCTAGCGGGCCCACTAGTCACTTAACTAAGTAAGGCCCTATAAAGTTAGCTACTTATAGTTAGATAATATTAAACCATCCCTCCTTTTACTTTTCTCTTTTATAATAAATAAAGACTATAATATTTACTTCTTAAATTAATTTAAATTTTCTAAAAGTACTTCTAATAATAGTAACAGTGCTTTTTCTTCAATAAACTATAAAGTTTACCCTTTTTTTAAAAAATAAACTAAACTATAAAGCTTAAAAAGTAATTACTTATTACTAGTACTTACTTAAATAACTTATTAGCTTTTTAGTTTTAATTAAAGTAAAAGGCTTTTAAACCCCTTCTAAACTACTTTTAAATCGTTTTAAAAATTCTATACTTAATTTTAATTTACCCCTTTAATTCCTATTTTTATTTTTACTTAAATAAAGTAAAATTAATACTAAAGTATTAGTAATACCTCTTTAATAGTTAAAAAAGTTATATACTACTTTATAATACTTAAATACTCTAAAACTAATATAATAAGTGTTTTTTATATAGTTAATATTAAAATATTACTACTTAAAACCCTAAAATAACTATAAAAAGTAGTATATTAGTTTAAAATTACTTTAAAAGTACTTTTAACCTATTTTAGAATTAGTATAACTACTAATAAAAAGTAGTACTTAAATAAACTATATTTACCTTTTTTTAGAATATAGTTTATATATAAGTAATATACTAGTATATAGGGGAAAAGTATATTTATATTATAACTAAACTCTATTAATCTAGAATTACTCCTAAATTACTTCTAAAATAGTTAATAATATTATAAATCTTTATATTTAAACTCTTAAAGGGACGTTATTAAAAAAAGCTATTAAGTATTTTAACTTTTAAACCACTTTAGAAATAATTTAAAATCTTACTCACTTTTTTTTAATTAAACTTAAGTATAACTTAACTACTTTAAAAAAGGTTTTACTTATAATATTACCCTTAAAACCTATAAAATATAAGTTTTATAGTACTAAGTAAGTTAATACTTTATAGTTATTTAAAATTAATTTTAAACTACTTTTAGAGTATTTTTAAAAAGCTATACTTTTAAGTATTTTATATTTATTAAAGTTAAATTAAAGTTAGTTATTAAAACTACTATATTAATTACCCCCCTATTAAGTTTTAAAGTTATTTAAAACTTATTTAAAAGATTTTAAAAGGGGCTTTATTACCCCCCTTTCTTTAAAAAAACTATTACTTATTTATAAGTAACTATTAAAAGACCCCCTATTATAGTATATATTAAGTCTTAAAGTAATTTAAAAGTACTTTTAAAACGTTTTTTAAATATAATATACTTTACTCCTTTAAAGATTTAATAAATTTACTATAAAGTAAAGTAGAACTACTTTATCCTAATTAATTTAAAAGTAACTCTAGTTATTTTTATAACCTTTTATAGTTTCTATACCTACCCCCCCCTTTATTTATCTCTACTCCTTTATACATTATATAGGGGATTATAGATATAATAAAGAAAATTAATAAACTATAAATGGGTTTAAGTAAGTTATTTTAATGTTTAAAGTACTTTAAAATAGTTTTTAAATTACTTTTAAATAACTTTATTTAGTTAAATAAGTTAATTAAACTCTATACTAAATATAGTAGTAAATTAATCTTTAATATTTACTAAAGCCTCTTAAATTTAAATTATTTATAGTTAATTATTTATAAGTAAAAGGCTTTTTAGAACTCTATTAGTTATAATAAGTTAAGTATTTAGTATAAGTATTAATATACTTAATACTATAATAACTATTAAATAAAAACCCTTTAAAACTACTTTTAAATAACTTTTTAATTTATTATATAGTATATTTAATTCTTTAAAAGTAATAGTTTAAATTACCTTTATATTTATTTTTATAAAAAGTAAGTAGAGCTTTAAAAGTAAAGTGTTTTTAAAATATTTTAATTTAATATAAATTATAAGTATATAATTAGGCTTTAGGATATTAAGGTTATTTAGGTTTAGTATAAAGTAGCTTTTAGGAAGTATAAGTAGTTCTAAATTAATTTAAAACTACTTTTAAACCTAATACGTTTTAGCTATTTTATTAATTTAAGTTTTTTTAAACTATAAATCTAATAGTATATATAAACGTATATATAAAATTATATTTAAACTACTTTAGGAGTATATTAAATATAAGGTTTATTAGAAGTATATTTATAGTAATAGTTTACTAAGTATAACTATTAATTAAAACTACTAGAATGTTGTTAATAAGTAATACTTCTTTTAAAGTACTTTAAAACTAATTTTAAAAGATTTTAGGTTCTACTTTACTAAACTAAGTAATTAGTAATATAATTAAGAGTAGTATATTAAGTAAATAGTATAATACTATATTATCTATTTTAATTAAGATATAGAAAATTATACTAATAAGGACTGCTTTTTTAAATTACTTTAGAATTTAATATAAGGTCTTTTATTTTATTAATTATAAAGTAATTACTATATCCTTTATAATATACTTAAATATAAGTGAAGTACTTTTAAATTACTTTTAAATATACTTTAACTTATTTATATATTTAAGTAAGCTTTAACTAGTAAACTAGGTAGACTATAAGTAATAATATATTGTATTTTATAAACTAAACTAAAAGTACTTTGAAATTAGTTTAACTAAGAGCGAGGAAGTGCAAGTAGAGGTTGTACTTAAAATAGCCTTTATAAGCTAGGGCTACTTTAGGCTTAGTCGGATGTGTGAAAGTAAAAGAAAAGTGGGGCACTATAGAATCGTGTAATTTAATTAGGTAGAATAGTAGTAGTTAGCTGTATTTAGTTATAATTACTTACCTCTTCTATTCTAAATACTGGGGGTAAACTACTACTTATATAGACCTTTTCTTCCCCTTTTCATATACTTTTTTACATACTAGTTAAAACGTAGGTCCTTACTAAACTAGGCTTAGTTTACTACTAATAGAGTACTAGTTTACTAGTAAAACCACTATAATAAACCGGCTATATTACTAGTTAAACCAGCGTTTTACGCACTAGTACTAGCATTTAGCTGGGCGTAAGCTAGGATTTAACTACTTAAATTAGCCCTATTAGGCATATATATGTAAATTACACTAATCTAAGCCACTAATAACCAGCTACTGCTACTGAGGACATGGCAGTAGCAGTTTAGCACAGTAGTTTACTTTTTACTTTTTATTTCCTAGGTCTAAAGGTCAAGGGTTCAAATCTCTCTCTAAGCAGTATTTTTTATCTTTTTACCTAGACCTTTTATTAAGTCTAAATTACCCCCTTAAAGTATATATAGTATAAAAAGTATATATAGCTTATAAAAAACCTTATAAAAGAAAAAAAATATAGCTATTTATAAAAACTCTTAAACCTTATATAAAGAAATAGTAAAAAAAAATATTATAAAAAACTCTTTTATATAAAGAAAAAATAAGAGAAACCTTTAATAAACTATTTATTAAACCTCTTTAGGTTTTAAGTTTAGTATATCTTTATTAAGTAAAAGTAAAAACCCTTTATTATTAAGACTTATAGTGTCTTTAAAATACTATAAAGTATTACTTATTACTAGTTTAGTAAGAATATCCACTAAGTTACTCTTAGTATTAATATAGTATAAAACTAGTTTTTTGTTATATATAACTTACTTTATAAAATATAACTTAATACTAGTATCTAAAGGAGTATTATATATATATATTAACTCTTTATTATACTTCTTAAGAAGTTTATTTATATATTAAGTTTAGTATATATTTATAGTTCTATTTTTTTTATTAATAGAAATCTCGTTCCCTAAAAACGTTATAAAATTTCCTATATTCTTTATATTAATATACTTAATTAAAGTATTATAAAAAAGGTCTATTTAACTCTCTTTAGCTATAAAAAGTATAAAATCGTCCACGTAATAAATAATTACAGCTTATATAGCTTTATTATTAGCTATAAAGATTCCCTTATTATATAGAGATAAAGTAAATTCTAATTTAAATAAAATATTTTTTAAGTACTTATACTAAAGTCTAGAGCTCTATTTAAGACTATATAAAGCCTTATATAGCTTATGGTAATATCTTATAGAATAGGTATTTTTATAATCTAGATTGTATATATAGTTTCTAGTTACTAGATCTATAGAAAATCTAGTAGGATGTTAAACCTAGATATCTTTATCTATTAAAGCGTAGTAAAAGGCGTTTTTTACGTCATATTACCTAAAAAACCAAGAGTTTTTAACCCCTAGTATAAGTATAGCTTTATAGCTTTTAGGCTTATAAGTAGTACTAAAGGTTTTTAAATAATCTATACTAATATATTAGTTAAAACCTTATACTACTTAATAGGCCTTATAGTAAATAATTTTGTCTTTATTATTATATTTAAGTATATATACCTATCTACCCCCTAGTAGTTTTATATTTATAAAAGGTTTATATATATACCAGGTCTTAGATTTCTCTAACTCTACAATTTCTTCCCTTATAGCTTAAATCCAGTACTAATTTTTAGTACTATTAATAGCTTATTTATAAGTAAAAGGTTCATTTAGAGTACTAGTAAATAAAATATAAAAGGCCCTCTCTTTACTATTATTTATAGTAGTAATTATAAAGAGTTAAAGATAGTCTTTTATAGTAATTAGAGCTCTTTCTTAATCTATAACCTAAGTATAGTCTATATAAAACTCTTTAACTTTTTTAAGTATAATAAGGACTTTTACTACTATAGAGTTTTTATTATTATTATTATTATTAGTTTTATTACTAGTATTATTGTATTTATTTACCTCTAGATTTAAGTCTAGACCACTAGCTTTATTACGTAGTTTTATATTAAACTCTATATTATTAAAGTTATTTATATCCCTTATTATAGTAAAGAGCTTATCTCTTATAGTAAAGGTAATAAACTAATGTTTTAGAATTTTTACGTCTCTAGCCTATATAGCTTTACGTTTTTCTATATCAAAAATTTTATATATAAATTTATTATAGTTAATTATAACTCCTTTATAAGCTCTAGTATTTAACTTTTTAAAACTAGGGTCTTTATTTTTATAGTAATAAAGACTTCCCTAAATAGCTATATTAGTTATATTAGGCTTATAGCCTATAGCTAGCTTAAAGGGGGTTTTATAGTTTATAGAGCTGTATAGGGTCCTATTATATAAATATAAAACTACTAATACTACTTCTCCCTATATATAATTAAGTAAATTAGCAGTAGCTAATAAAGCTTTAGCTTTATTTATTATAGTACGTATAATACATTCTATTATACCGTTTAGTTTATATATATAAGGGACCTTTATATTATAAGTTATGCCTTTTATAAAGTAGGTATAGTTTATAAAGTTATTATTAAATTCAGTACCTCTATCTATATTAAATTCTTTTATAGTATTAAAGTCTATATTAACTCTATTATAGTATTTTAGTACTATAGTATTAACCTCTTTTAAAGACTTAGTTTTTAATAACTTAATATAAATTAACTTAAACTTCTACTTTATAAAAATAATAAACTATTAATAATTATTGTAAGTAAGAGGGGTTATAGGGCCACATAAATTAACTATAACCTTATAGTTTAAAGGGTATTTCTTATTATAGTTTTCTAAAGTTTTATTAACTTTAGTAATAAACTTAGCTTTATTACAGACTTTATAACTAAATAAGCTTGTTTTTTTATATTCTTCTAGATTTATATTACTTATAGTATTACTAAGAAGATATTAAAGAACTTTATCCCCTATATAGCCTAACCTATTATACTATAGAGTATATATATTAAGATCTACCTTAGGTAAATAGATCTTTTTATACTTATATAGCGTTTTAACTATTATAGTAGTTATATTTATTATAAAACTATTTTATAACTTTTAAAGTTTATTATAAAAAAGGGTTTATAAAAGAACTTTATAAAGTCCAGACTATAATACCCCTTTATAAAGAGTCTTATTAAGGCTTATACTATATAATAGTACTATATCTTTATATAGTATAGAAGTAATAGAATAATACTTTAGTTATTTCTAACTAAGTAAATTAATACTTAACTTAGGTATATAATAGTAGTTTTTTAATATAAAGATTTTATTTAATAAAGGGAATTTAATTATAACTATTTCTATTAAAGAAACAATTAAAAAGTTTACTTTTCCCCAGTTTACCTTCTTATTTATAAAAGAGGTTTTTATAAAAAAAATTTATTACTTATAATATATATAATAGCTCTAGTATTTAAGTAAAAGGAGTCACTATTACCCTTAGAATCTCTATATTCTATATTACTAATAATCCTTTAGATTAAAGAACCTATTAGTTATTTAGTAGAGTTATTATAAGGGTTATTTTAGGTTAAATTTATGTTTTTTTACTCTATTTCTTTTTTAACTTTATTATTAAGCTATATAGAGTCTAGTTAAAAAGTATTTACTTCTTTAACTTTAGCTTTTAAGACTTCTAGTTTTTTAGTATCTAAAGAGTCTATAAGTAAAGCCTTTTTAGTTATTAAAGCCTTTTAAGCTATATTAAAAGCCTTTTTAGTCCTATTAAGTTTAAATTTTATAATCTTTTATTTCTTTTTTTAGTCTCTTAAAGCCTTATTAAAGTATAAAAAAAATAATCTTTAACCTTATAGTTTTAAAACTTATAGTAAGTATAGTATACCCCCTTAGTCTTTTTTTAAAGTTTTTTAGATTTAGTAAACTTCTATTTTACTAATAAAGTATTTTTAAAAGTTCCCTTTTTTTTTATTTTATTTATAAAATTTATAAATAAAGACTTTATAGTAAAGGATTTAAAATTCTTTTTAAGAAATTAAATTATGTTAATTATAAAACTTTTATAACTATTATTTAAGTTATTTAAAACCTAAGTTATAATAACTTATTTAAGTAGAGTTATAGTTTTAAAAACTAAAGTATTTATAAGTTCTTTTATTTTATTTAGGTAATTCTTTATAGTAAAGAAATTTTTTAAAAAGGTATTAAAGAACTTTTTATAAGTTAAGTATTTGAAAGTAAAGCTAATAAGTTTATATAGTTCCTTTAACCTATTCTAAGTCTTAAAGCCTATTTTATAGTTTTTTATAATTCTAAAAGGACTATCTTTAACTAATAGCTTTATATAAGTTAATATTTTAGAATTTTTTAAGAGTTAGTTATTATAAAGAGTAGAGTTAAAAGTAACTCTTATATCTTTATTAATAAGTAAAACTTTAAAGTAAATAAACTAAACTAAGTAGTTTATACTACCTATAAAACAAAGGATATACTTTTCTATTCTAATATAGTTAAAAAAAACTTAAAGTTATTAAATAAATAGAATTTTTATTAACTTAAATAAAAGTTTAAAAAAAAAGTAGTCTAGCTAGTATATAGTTATACTAAGTAGTAACTAAGAGACTTAAAAAGAAGTTTTAAACCTTAAAAAAATCCATTTTTTTAACTTAAAGTTAATAAATTCTTAAAAGTCTTTAAAAGACTTTTTTAAAGTATAGTAAACTCTAGTAATAATAAAGAAATTAAAAAGATAAAAGGGAATATCTAACTTCTAAAGTTCTATAAACTAATTAAATAGTTAAAACTTAATAATAGGGGCTACTTTATTAATAGAATTAGTAAAATTAAAAGAATAAAGTAAGTTATATTAAATAGAATCTTTAAAAAGTTAATTCTTATAAAGAAATATATAAAAAAAGGCGAATATTTTATTTTTTATATATATAGTGTAAAGTTAGTTATAATAAAAAGATTTAAAGCCTTTAATAGTATAAGTAAATTTTAAAAAGCTTTTAAAAAAGTTAAGAATTAACTAATTTTTAGTTTAAAAGGGGTCTAATTAGTAGGGTTAATATTAAAATAAGGTTATATAGAGATTACTCTAATTAACTAGGCTATTAAAGCTAGCCTTAATAAGTAAGGCTTTATTTAAATTAGGTAAAGTAGTGTTAGTTATAAAGTCTAAATAGCTAAGCTTATAACTACTAAAAGCAAAGAAGTATAAGTAGAAGTTATACTTAAAATAGCTTTTATAAACTAGGGCTACTTTAGGCTTAGTTAGATATGTAAAAGTAAAAGAAAAGTAGGGTACTATAGAATTGTATAATTTAATTAGGTAGAATAGTAGTAGTTAGCTGTATTTAGTTATAATTACTTACCTCTTCTATTCTAAATACTAGGGGTAAACTACTACTTATATAGACCTTTTCTTCTCCTTTTTATATACTTTTTTATATACTAGTTAAAAAGTAGGTCCTTACTAAACTAGGCTTAGTTTACTACTAATAGGGTACTAGTTTACTAGTAAAACCACTATAATAAGCTAGCTGTATTATTAGTTAAACTAGCGTTTTATATACTAGTACTAGTATTTAACTAGGTATAAGCTAGGATTTAGCTACTTAGATTAGCCCTATTAGGTATATATATGTAAATTACACCAATCTAAGCCACTAACAGCCAGCTACTACTACTAAGGACATGGCAGTAGTAGTTTAGCATAGTAGTTTACTTTTTGCTTTTTATTTCCTAGGTCTAGAGGTTGAGGGTTTAAATCTCTCTTTAAGCAGTGTTTTTTATCTTTTTACCTAGACCTTTTATTAAGTCTAAGTGTTTAAAAGACTAGAATCTCTTTACTCTTAATACTAGTATTATAGAATTACTACATAAGACTTTATATTACTAAAGTAGTTAATATATTAACCTACTTTTATATATAAATATATAAGTCTTTTACTTTTATTCTAAAAGTACTTTTAAAGTAGTTTTAAATATAAGTAATACAACCTCAAAATCCTTTAATAAAATAAAATCTTTACTACCCTTAGTATTAGATTTATATAGTATAATATTTTATTATAAGTAGATATTAAACTACTATAAAAAAGTTAAGTAAGTAATTCTTTTAAGTACTTTTTAACTACTTTTAAGTTAATTTAGAACTACGTTAGATTTAGAACTATATAAAGTATAATATAGTTAATAATGTATAATTTAAAAAACTACTTTTTTAATATCTTTTAACCCCTTCCTAATCTTTACTATTATAGAACTTAAGTTTTACTTTTTAAAGTAATTTAAAAGTTAACTAAAACTAGTTCTAAACCCCTTTAGAATTAGTTAAGTAAGAACTAAAGTATCTTTATTACTTTTTATTTTTTAGAATTAAATACTAATAGTTTCTATTAATCTTAAGAGTAATATAGACTTAAAATAACTTATAAAGAGCTTTTATAGTTAATTTTTAAAATAAAAGAGTACTTTAGAAGTAAATTAAAATAAATTTAAAAAAGTATTATTTAGTTATTAAGTAAAGGCGTTTAAAGTTTAAAGAGAGAAAGCTAGTATAAAAGAAAAGGTAGTTTTTGTGTTTTTTTAAGTAGTGTCTTGTGGGGACATTTCTATAAGTTAATCTAAAAAGAATACATTATAGCTATATATTATTAAGTAGTATAATAAATAAAAGTATTTAATAGGGTGTATTTAGTAGGTTTAACCCCCTTTAGCTCTACTAAGTAGTCTCGAGTAGAGCTTAGTAGAGTGTATGTACCTTAACACTTCCACTTACCTGCTCTTTCTACTATGGTAGTAAACGTGGATATAGACGTAAACGTACTAGTAATAACAACAATACTATCACTAATAGGCGGCGCTAAACGGCGCAACTAATATATTAAAATAAACCTTTACTTATACAAACCTTTAGCTGGATTACACTATAGGCACTGTAACGTACTATAGGGCCTAATAAGTCCTAGTGGTGTTTATAATTAAAAAAAAAGGTACTACTACTATAAGTAAAGCCTTTATTAATTCCTCTTATTTTCTATATTTATACCTAAAAATCTGATAAAATAATAAAAACTACTATAAATATAAATGTTCCCTAGCTATAGAATACTAAATACTACAACTTAGTTTCTATAGTTAAAAGTAATATTAAGTAGTTTAGTAACGTAGTTATACAGCTTAGTATTAATACTATTAATATACAGCACAACTAACTAGCCTAACCCTTAAGTATAAAGATCTAAATCACTATCTTTAGCCTTTACCTTTTTTAAACTAATAGTAATAGGGACTAAATAAAATATATTAAATTAAACTTATTAATTAATTCAATACTAAATTAAATTTTAAACTTACTATTTTTAAAAAATAACTAATACTACTTTAAGTAAGTAATAGAAACAATAATAATAACTATAGATTCCCTAGAGTTAAGAGACTAGTACGTTTAATAAAGCCTAGATATTAAAACGTCTACTAATAAGCGCAAAAAAAAGCAGTTTAATTAGGTTAACTAACTGTAGCACAGTTAATAACAGTGCATTAGTCGCGGAGGGATTCAATAGTTAAGGAAAGGGATGGTTTGGTTTAGATTGGATTTGATAGGTTTAGAGGGACGGTCTACTAGGGAAGCGTACAGAAGGCATTAGTAGTTTTAGCGGCGTTGATAGTGTAATTAGTAGTCGAAATTAATTAAAAATACCTATTACTTTAAATCCGTAGAAGCTGCGTTATAGTAGGTGAATTTGAGTGCTGTTTATCGCTAGGAGTGTGGTCAGTAGGGCACGAACGTCCGTGAGTAGCGTGTTAGACTTACTAACTAAAAAGGTAGTTTAAAATTAGGGAAAGAAAGAGGTGTTTAAAATAAAGTATTTAAAGTGATTTTAAAGTAGCTTAAAAGTAGTATTAGATTTATTATAATTTTATTAATTTTATTTATTTATATATATAATATATAATATATATATTATAATTTATTTATAAATAATAAACTTTTAAATTATATTTTAAATATTTATATATTTATATAGTTATATATTTATATAGTTATATATTTATATATTTATATATTTATATATTTATAGTTTTATATATTTATATATTTATATATTTATATATTTATATATTTATATATTTATATATTTATATATTTATATATTTATATATTTATATATTTATATATTTATATATTTATATATTTATATATTTATATATTATATATTATATATTTATATATTTATATATTTATATATTTATATATTTATATATTTATATATTTATATATTTATATATTTATATATTTATATATTTATATATTTATATATTTATATATTTATATATTTATATATTTATATATTTATATATTTATATATTTATATATTTATATACATTTATATATTTATTAAGTTAATTATTATTATTTTTAAGTTTTAAATATAGTTTTAAATAGTATAATTAAATAAAAGTATTTAATAGAGTATGTTTAATAAATTTAATTTGTTTTAAATTTATAACGTAGTTTTAAATAAAACTTAATAAAATATATATACTTTAATACTTTTATTTATTTACTTTATATATTATAATAATAAATATAAATATAATAATAATAATAATAATACTATTATTAATAAAGAGTAATATTAAAATAAATCTTTATTTATATAAATATTTAACTAAATTATAATATATATAAAGTATAATAAATTTTAATAATATATATACTTTTTTAAAAAATACTACTATTATAAATAAACTTTTTATTAATTCTTTTTATTATTTATTTTTTAATATATATAATAATTTATAGTATTCAATAAAAAGCTATTTATTACTATTTATTTTTAAAAGTATATTTTTTAATTTATATTAATTTTAATTTATTTTAAATAATATATTATAAAACCTTAAATTAATATTTTTTAAAAAGTATAAATAAAATATATTTATAAATAAAGTATATTTATATATATATATAATAAAATATAAATAAGTTTAAAATATAATTTATTATTTATTATTATATTTAATTTATTTATTTTAAATATTATTATATATAAATAAAATAAGAAAAAAGTATTAAAATTAATAATAAAAAATATAAAGACTTTTATAGTAATATTATACTTAATATAATAAATAATTAATTTAATAGTATAACGTTTAATTTATTAATTAAATACTTTAAGTTTAAATACTATTAAATAGTATATATAATACGTAAAATATACTATTTAATAGTATATATAATAAAATAAATAAAAAGTTAAAGTAATTTAGTTTTATAAAGAATAAATTAAATATAAAAGGGTTTATCATGCTACTTTTATATAAATTAAAATTCTTTAATTAAAATATTTTATATATTTATTAATTATAAAGTTTAATTTAAAAGTATATTATTAAAAAGAACTATTAGTAATAGTAAATTATTAATACTAAAAATAGTATTAATAGTTTAAATCTTTATAACTTAAAAAAGGTTTAAAAACGTTTTATTTATTAATATTAAATTAATAAGTTATATTACTACTATATACTAATAGTAATAAGTATTAATTACTTTAATTTAGTATATAGTAAATTTAAAATATATAAGTACTATATACTTATACTACTAATAAAATATATTTTATTTATACTATTATTAAAAGTATTATTAAAACTATTATTTAAACTACTACTTAAAGTACTATTTAAATTACTTTTAATTACTTTACATTATTACTTAAATTAGTATATATATTATTATATTAATAAATATACTTTTAAGTATATTATAATATATATATATAATAGTATATTATAATATATACTTTAAAGTTTTTTAATTATATTTTATATTAAAAAAAGTAATAGCTTTTTTTTAATAAAATACTTAATTTTTAAAATAGTAGTATATAAGTATTTTTTAATTATAATATTAATAGTAAAGTAATTATTCTTTAATAAAAAGTATAAATATAAATTACTTTTTAATAATAAACTTTATTATTATAACTATATATAGTTTAAAGTTTAATTTAATTTATTACTTCTATAAAATATATTTTAATTAATTTAAAATTTATATATATTTTATTTTATAGTTATAATTAACTTTATTTAAGTAATAACTATAAATATTTAAATTATATAATATATTTATATTATAATAATTTAAAAGATTAAAAATATATTATTTTAAGTTTTTATATAATTCTAATAGTTAAATTATATTTAAAAGTATATTAATAAATATATTATATATATTATAAAATATAATAAAACTATTAAAGCTTTAATAAATATAGTTATTATTATATATAGTTTTAAAATTATTATTATTTTAATTATAATAAATTATATAGTATAAACTAAAAGGTTATTTATAAATATATATTTTATTTATATTAAATTTATATATTAATATACTTAATAATAATATAATATATATAATATATTATATATATTATATATATTTAAATACTTAAATTTAAATTATTATATAAAATAATAACTACTTTATAATACTTTATTTATATTTATATTCTTTATAATATAAATATAAAATATTTATAATTTTAATTATATATTAAATAATTATACTAATTAAAATTATAATTTAATATATTATAAACCTTTTAATATTATATAGTATTATAATTTTTAAATATATATTATAGTTAAATATATATTTATTTTATTATTTACTTTAAATATTAATATAACTTATATATAAATAAAATAAAATTATAATTTATATAAATAGTATTTTAACCTTTAAAAATTATGAAATACTTCTAAAGTAGTTTAGAATTACTTTAGAAATTAGGTTAAGTTATAGATATATTTACTACTTACTACTTTTATAGTAGTTTAATAGAGTATTTTTTTAAATACTTAAAAAAAGCTAACTATTTTAAACTAATTTAAAAGTGCTTTAGGAGTTTTTTTAAAACTTACTCTTTAACTTTTTCTTTTATTTCTAATAGTACTTTTAATTTTAAAATTAATTTTAAAGTAATTTTAAATTAGGTAACTAGCCTTATACTCTTTAAAAGGGCCTTTTTAAAATTAATACTAAAGTATTTTTAAAGTAGTTAAAGAACTTACACTTATTAGTATTAGCTTTTTTATAGTTATTATAGTAATTAGCTTTATTATAGGTAGAAAGGTAATTAGTTAAAATAAGTATTTAAGTAATATTAATTTAAAAAGACTTTAAAAGGGCTTTAAAAATACTTTAAAAGTAGTTATAAATTTATACTTTTTTTCTTTTTTAACTTTAATAAGAAGTTTTAATTTAGTAGGGGTAGTTATTTACTTTTACTTTTTAAAAGTAATAATTTTTATAAAAACTTTACTTTTAACTTAGGGAGTAAAAAGGTATTTATAAAATTCTTTAAGAGTTAGTTTTAAATTACTTTAAGAGTAGTTTTAAAGTACTTATTAATTACTACTTTAGTTATAGTTACTTTAGTAGAGTTAGTTTTATAGTTTTTAATTATAAATAAAGTTTTATTACTATAGTTATTATATTTATAAGTATAGTATAAGAAGTTAAACTTAGTTATAAACGGGCTTTTTTTTAAAAGTATATTAAAAGTAATTCTAAAGTGGTCTAGGAAGGATTATAGATTAACTTTATTATAAGTAATAGTACTTTTATTTTAAAAATAATAATAGTAGACTTTACTTAAAGTAATAGTAATAGTTCTATTCTATTTTTAAAAAAAGAAGTTAAAACAGCTTTAAAAGTACTTTAAAAGGGCTTTAAAAAAGCTTATAAACTTATAGTATTAGCCTTTTAAATAAAAAGGTTAGTAAAATGCTAGGGTTAGCTGTTTTTAAAAACCTAATTACCTTTAAAGTTAAATTAATTTAACTTATACTTAATATATACTACCTATTTTAGAATTAGTTTTAAAGTACTTTAGGAGTATTTTTAGAAAATACTTATAGAGTTTTTAAGTTTAGTTATAGTACTGACATTATTAATTTTAAAAGTACTTTAGAAGAATTATAAATTATTAAAGTTATAAAAAAAATAAAAAATAAAAGTAAAGTTAAAAGGAAAAAGAATTTATACTTTAGTAAGTTAAGGTACTTAATTAGTAAAAGTAGGCCTAAGTATATAATTAGTTACTTATATATAATTAATTAAAAATTTAGTTACTTAGACCTATATATAATATTTTAACTAATTAATTAATTCCCTGCCCCTACTTCTTTTTTTTTACACCTTCCCTGAACGGGTAGGTCAGGTCGTAACCCCCCCCCCCCCCCCCTAATGGTCAGTTAAACTATTATTACTTATAATCCCAGGGGTCTATAGTTTATAGGGGGGTAAAAAAACTTCTAAGGGGGGTATAGCAGTACCCAAATCGGCCCAGAAGAATATTTACACCAGGTTATTTACATTTATAGAGACCCACATAATTAAGGAACTTTATATTAAATTAAATAACTTATAACGTATAATTAATCAATTCATAACTTAAAAGCTAGATATATTCTAAATATAGTATACATATACTTACGTAAAATAAACTTAGTATCTTACATATTTTCTAATCTAAAGTACAAATAAAGAATTAATATATCTAACTTCTTTACTATATACTTAACTAAATTTAAGTAACTACAAAAAAGCAACTAAAAACTAACCTAATACTTACCTACTATAAACTCCTTATTATCTCTAATTAATCTTACTAAACTCCCTCCTTTAACTAAACTTAGCTAGAACTTAAATCTATTTAAAAACCTATAGTTTAATATTTTTAACTTAGGTAGTAATAAATCTATATTAAAAAACTCTATTCCTAAGTTTAATCTAAAATCTATAACTTAATTAAGAATTCAAACTACTTTATTAATAAATAGCTAAATTTAAACATAAATAACTATAATAGTTTAAACCTAGACTTTTTTAAGTATAAAGTAAATCTTTAGTATAAAATAGGCCTATTTAAAGTATATATACCCAGGGTCTACACCGCGCATATACTAAGTATAGTCTAACGGGATATAAAAAGGAGTTAAAACTTAGGGTATACTAATATTTAGTAGTAGTAAGCACAAGGTTATAGTATCTACTATCTATAACTATATTATAATACTACTATATCCTATAACTAAAGTAAAAGGTATTTTATATACTATCCCCTATAATATTAATATAGTAAAAGTAAAAATAATAAATACAAAAAAACTTATAAATAACATAAGCCAAATCATCCAGTACTCTACTATTTAAGTAGAATCACTAAAGTAAAAGTCCTATATAATACTAAAGTATATAGAGTATATACTATACTAGTAGTAGGGCTATACTAACTATATACTAGGCCTAATAAAAAGCTTAACTAAGTATAGTATTAACCCTATTAATATACTAGTATAAAGCATTATAAGTTTATATATAGTATTATTATAACTCTAAATAAATATTAAAATAGAGGGGACTTTAAGTAAACTTAAAAGGAGCTTTAAGTAGTAGTAGGGGTAAAGAATATCCTAAATACTATTATAGAAGTACTACTAAAAGAAACTAAATTATATATACACACACCGGGTATATATAAAGTTAGTACTAACTTTATTCCTAACTACTTTAGTAGGTTTTAGTATATATAGAACTAGTGCTAGTAAGAGAGTAGCTACTATATATATCCAGCACAACCACTTAATTAAAAAGAGGTCTAAATATATTAGTATTAATAAATCCAACTCTTTACTTAAAATAACATAAGTATCTACCCTATATATACATAGTATATACCTAAATTAACCTAAATCTAAATCCTCTATATTAAGTATTTAAAAAACAGTCTACTTAAGTCCTAGTATTTTACTTATAGTATCCTAATTAGTTAAGTAAAAGTTAATATTAATTACTTCTATAGCTTAGTTAAGATGAGTAGTAAGTGTAAGGTTAAGTTTAAGTATACTTAGGTTAGTAATAGCTATACTATACAGCGGACATATAGTAAGTATATATAGGGTAAATAGTAAGTATATACTAATAGAATACTAGGCTTTAACTACTTATAAAGTAACAGTAAAATCAACATTAGGGAATACTAAGTTAAACTTAATATTTATATTCTCTAGAACTTAATAAAGTTCCTATTTATTTTCTTTTTTTACTATAGGTTGTATATATATATTCCTCTACTATTAAGCTATTTACCACATAGTCTTACTAATAAAATTACCCTTAGTCTCTTAAATAAACTTAATATTAGTATATTATTAGCATATAAGTATTATATACCCCGCATATACCCGTAATATACTAACTCTATACTTAAGTAAGTTACTCCTTTATTTTAGAATCTATAGGATCTATTAGTACTTTAAAATAAATATATTCTAAGTAATCTATAATAGTCTCTATAATAAGAACAAAGTTACAGTTTTTATTTATAGGGCTTAGCTACTATAATATTTAAATAGGCTTATATTTATAAATTAAGTATATATTTAGTATATACTAAGTAGTAACTAATAGTATATAGGGGTTTAGTGTAAATTTACTTTAGATTAAGTTAAGCCTAAAGATAAACAATAAATCTATAAAATTAAGCTTATACTAAATAAAGACTTTTATATTATTTATTTAGTTAAGAAGAATATAGAGAGACTTTATAAAGTTTAGTACTTTAAAATTAATATATTTTTTAAGATAGTTAAAGGGAAAATAATAGTATTTAAAATATATAGGTAGTAAAAGGAGGACTAGTATAAATATAGTATATCCCTAATATATACCTAAATTAATTTAAGTAAACTTCGAATTATATATTTATATTTAAATAAATATAGTTTTAAAAACTAAATATATAACCCTCTTTAAACGGGTATTTATTTAAGTAGAGTTAGTATCTAAGTAGTTTATATACTAGGTATATATTAATTCCTTTATATTTAATATAATTTATATGGTTACTATAAATATAAATACAAAGTAAAGCCTAGGTTAAAGGATCCCTAGCCTATATATAGTATATGTTTAATATACTTATAAAGTATTCTAGGCCTAAGTAACTTTTTTTATAATCTTAATATATTATAAATATAGAATAAACACCTCTAGCATATACTTATCTTCTATAAAGTATATATATAGTAGAATTAGAGAAAGAAGTTTCTTAATTACCCTACATTATCCTTTTTATATTAACTATAAAAGGCTAACTTAAAAGCTATATACCTTAAGTATATTAAAAATATATATACAGTATACCTTAAAACTAAGCACTAGTTTCAGAACAAAAAAAAGAACTAAATTAAGGCTACTCTTATTTAGTCTTAAAGTAAAATACCCTATTAATAGTAAACATTTACTTATAAGTATATAAACCTTATTAAATTAAGCTATACTAAAAACAACTTTATTATAAATTAAGGCCACTTAATACTTTTAGTAATTATTAAGTAAATATACTATTGACTCTAACTAAGTATATACTAAGTATATAGTAGGATAAAGTGTACTATATATACTAATTTTATTCGGTAGAAGTATAATTGTTTAGTACTTAATATACTAAGTAGTTAAAGGGATACTTTATAATAAATACGTATCGCCTAAGGCCTCTAGTAAACACAATAGTAACAAAAGAGGCATATATAACAATATAATACTAACCCTAATATCCCCTTTAACCTACTTAATCCCCTAAATACTTTAAGTCCTAGTTTAATACTAAGTTTAAGTATATTAAATATAATTATAATCTAGAATTCCTCTATATTAAGTAGTAAGAGTATATATACTTAGTTTATACTTAACTCAGCCTTACTATTATCTCTACTTATACAATACTTAAAAAAATACTATATTAATTAAATTCTAAATATATTTAAGAATAATATTAATCTTTAGGAAATTAAAAAGTTAAAAAGGAGAGTAAAAAAACTTAAGTTAAAAAAGAAAAAGTTAAAAAAAATAGATTATAGAATTAAAGTAGAAGTTAGGGAAAGATACTAAAAAAAAGCTAGAATAAAGTTAAAAAAATACAAAGTATATACTTAATAAATATTAAAATAAAGTTAAGTATATATTAATATAATTTATTATAAAAATAACTCTAGCTATATATATACTAGATATACTTTTAAATTAAAACTAATAGAAAAAAAGTAATACTAGTGTATATATACCGGGTACACTCTTAAACTATATTACTAAACCCTAGGTATACTTAAACTCTAAACTATAAAAAACTTATTATATATATATTAAGAAAATACGTAATTAAAACTCTAGGGTAGAAGGGATAAAGTTACATAGAGTACTTAGTTTTAAGTTAGTATATACTAAGTATCTATAGGTATATACTTATAGTTCTTCTAAGCTCCTATAGTAGGAGTGTAATACTTATTACTACTTATAAATATTAATAAAGGTTATATAGTAGGTATATATATAGCGTACCCTAAGTATAACAGCTAGTAAAGGGTAAATTGGGGGTATTATTACAAATAAACACAGGGTTATACTAGTATTCTATTAGTATATACATAGCTAATACTAGGTATATATTAGAGTGGTTTTTATTTTATACTTTTTAGATTCTAAAGTAGAACTCTAGATAGTGCCTTCCTAGAACTATATTAGTACTAGTAATTAAACATATACCTAACTTAGGCCTAATCCTAAATATATTTTAATTCTATTATTATTTACTACTACTAATATATATATTATACTTTAGTACTAAGTATATACTAACTTAGTAAAAGGGGTTAAAGTCTCTATTATTATTAGTAATATAGTTAGTAAAAAGGAGTGTTATTTTAGTATATACTTAGTATAGATTAATTTTAACTAGAGCTAGGGTTATTATTTATTAACTATAGGCTAAATTAGGCGTTAGTGGATAGAAGAATAGTAAATATATAGTAAATAAATAGTATCCTTTAGTTTAGTGTATACTAGGCTTACTTTATAAAACTTTATTCTATACTTATTAATAAAGGCCTTATTAGTTTAATTAAAATAGTATTAGTTAAGTATATAGTAGGTAGATAGTAAAAGTATATACATAAGAGCCTCTATAGTGTTATAAAACTAGCTAATAAGGCTATTCTAAGGGCCGTATCTTTAATGGATTAGTTAGGTATATACTAAGTAGATACTAAGTATATAATATACCTAGGCTTATAGTTAAAAAGTGCGTTATACTAACTATAGAAGTAGATATAAAACTTAATAGTACTATATTTAAATTAGTACTAAGTATATACTAAATATATATAGTACCTACTTCTAGGCTATAGTATTCTTAGTTAGAGTAGTGTTAGTATAGTTTAGGTTAGTAACTAAAAAATTGTTAGTATATACTAGGCGTTTATAGGGAATATAATAAAATACTTATCTATACTAGTATACTAGTATTAAATATAGTAATAAACCTAAATATATTAAATACTACTAGTATATACTAGGCTAATACTAGACCTACTAAAGGCTAATTGCCTAAAACAATACTATACTAAGTACTACTATTAGGATTAATAATAATAAAGCACCTATTTAATATTAGGCATATACTTAACTAATACTAGTAGAAGCAAACTAATACACTAGTATTAATACTAAAAAGAACAGCGCTAGGGTTCGGAGCTACTATATATATAGTTAGTATATATAGTATTTATATCTTAAATATACTTAAACTTACTTATATTAATAGCTATAATTATATTACACTTTATAATAAGTAAGTACTATATATATACTAAGTTAATATAAAACGTATAGGGGGGGACCTAGTTAGTATTAGTATTAGTAATAAGCCTTAATTAAAGTTAGTTTAATTATAAAATAGTAAAACTTTAAGTATATACTTACTATAAAAGTAGCTATATACTGGGTAGGAATTAACCGCGTTATTAACCCCAGTATTAATAAATAGTAAAGCTGTACTAGTAAAGTTATTACTACTTTAATTTAGTATATACTTAATTAATACTAGAATAGTAGTAAACTTA
The DNA here is from genome assembly GCA_030770045.1 of Colletotrichum brevisporum. Taxonomy (NCBI): domain Eukaryota; kingdom Fungi; phylum Ascomycota; class Sordariomycetes; order Glomerellales; family Glomerellaceae; genus Colletotrichum; species Colletotrichum brevisporum. Next base: position 3,354,357 of record JAUGSI010000002.1, read on the forward strand.
TATTTAAAAAATATTATAACAATGTAGTAGTGATATAATTAAGAGTTATTTAGAGAAAGGATTTTTTTTTTATAAAGTTTTAGTTAGTACTTAACTTATACTTATGTACTACTAAGTATACACAAGTACGTAACTAAGCTTAATTAGGTCTATAACTTAGTAGATATAGGTCTTATAGTTAGGCTTAATTAAGTAAATACCCTTGTGTATACTTTTTAATATTTATATAGTATAGGTCTATATAAATGTAAATAACCCAGTATAAATATTCTTCTAGGCCGATTTAGGCACTACTACACCCCCCTTAGAAGCTTTTCTACCCCCCGGCAAACTGCATTCCGCGATCCCGGGTGCTGTGATTTGTCTTTACCGCTCCGCCATACTTTGGCAGGCGGAGTTGAGAGCTCTCTGTGATCTTTATGCTCTTTGCACCGAGAGTCAGGAGACTTGTGTAGAGCCTGATTATCGTTTTTGATGCCCCGCATTGGTGGCGTTTTAACTCATCCGTTGAATTGGAGATTATACTGAGTTGCTGAGCATCTTCCTTGTTTTGACGCTATCGATTCTGATCTCACGATTTTTACATGGCGGCTTCTATGAGGGATTCAGCATTTCAACTCATGCTAAGCACAAGATGAGATCATAGTTCTGTCTTTATTCCAACAGCCTCGACTACGTAGCAGGGCACGTTCTCACGAAAAAGAGAGAGTTGTGATACATTCACCGTAAAGATCCATCGTCAAGCCGGCCCAGCCCTGCTTGGTACTCATGCCTTCTGTGCGAGAGCAACGCGTTTAATTCGGTTCAACGCACTACCTGAGCGCAGCCACTCGATCTGGTTGAGCTCGTAAGAATGATTCAGCTTCGCCTTCCACCGCGTGCCCTCCTTCGTGGTGACCTCCATCGTGACTTGCCCGCCTGGCCTCAACTCGCCCTCCTCGACGTCCAGGAGGGACACCCGGTCGCCGTCGGACAACCTGTCGTAGTCGGCCGGGTCAGCAAACGTCAGCGGAAGCATGCCCTGCTTCTTGAGGTTCGTCTCGTGGATCCGCGCGAAGCTCTTCGCGATGACAGCCACGCCGCCGAGGAACCGCGGCTGCAGCGCCGCGTGCTCGCGCGAGCTGCCCTCGCCGTAGTTGGAGTCGCCAACGATGCACCACCGGACACCGGCCGCCTTCAGGCTCCGCGCGGCTTCAGGCACGGGCTTGATCCGGCCGCCGTTGACGGGATCCCGAGCCTTGCCGATCATCTGAAGTGAGCCGGCGTCTGGGAGGAAGGCGTTGGTTGCGCCGAGGAGGAGGTTGTTGCTGATGTTCTCGAGGTGGCCGCGATAATTGTACCACGGCCCAGCGGGGGAAATGTGATCCGTCGTGCACTTGCCCCGGACCTTGATCAGCACCGTCATGTCCGTCGCGTTGCCGGGCTTCCACGGCTCGAAGGGCGTGAGGAGCTGTAACCTGTCGCTCTTGGGGTCGATGTTGACTTCGAGGTGGGACGTGTCGGACAGCACGGGCGGCTGGAAGCGATCTGCACCCGGGAAAAAGGCAATTGGGAGCTCGTCGGCTTTCGGCGGGGAGAAGCGGAAGGGTGTCGTGCCGCCGGGGACGGGAAGGGCGTCGGTGACGGGGTTGAACGTGAGGTTTCCCGCAAACGCAAAGGCAGTCGCGAGCTCGGGGGAGGTCACGAAGGAGTGCGTGGCTGGGTTGCTGTCGTGGCGCCCAGTGAAGTTCCGGTTGAAGCTGGAGATGACCGAGTTCTTCTCCGCCCCCTTGACGTCGACGTCCTTGCGATCCCATTGCCCAACGCAGGGCCCGCACGAGTTGCTCAGAACCGTCGCGCCGGCTTCCCTCAGTGTCTCCAGGATACCGGCCTCCTCGGCCGTCGCACGGATCTGCTCGCTGCCGGGGCTCACTAGGAACGGCGTCTTGGTGCGCGTCAGCCCGGCATCCCTCGCCTGCGTCACGAGGTCCCGGACTTTCTCTAGGTCCTCGTAGGAGCTGTTGGTGCAACTTCCGACGAGACTGCAGCTCAGCTCCGCCGGCCATGAGCTCTCGCCAACGTGGTCCTTGAACTGGGATAGCGGATGGGCGAGGTCAGGAGTGAAGGGTCCGTTGATGTGAGGTTCGAGGGTGGAGAGGTCAATCTCGATCACGTCGTCATAGTACCGGTCGCTGCCGTCGTCAGCAGTCAAGAGCACCTGTTTGTACGAGGCTGCGTGTTGTGCGATGTCAGCTCGCTTGGTTGCCGAGAGATACCTCGACATGGCCTCCGAGTAAGGGAAGATGCAGGAAGTCGAGCCAATCTCCGCGGACATGTTGCAGACGGTAGCCATGGCGGTCGCCCCCAAGGTTTCGGTACCCGGCCCGAAGAATTCGATAACCTTTCCTTTTCCTCCGGCAACCGTGAGGATACCTGCAAGCTTGCAGATGATGTCCTTGGACGAACTCCATCCTTGAAGTTTGCCGGTCAACCGCACGCCGACGACTCTCGGACAGGCAAGCTCCCATGGCATTCCAGACATTGCGTCGACGGCATCAGCACCGCCAACACCGATACCCAGCATGCCCATGCCACCGGCGTTAGGCGTGTGGGAGTCGGTGCCGATCATGAGGCCGCCAGGGAAGGCATAGTTCTCAAATATCGTGGTGTGAATAATTCCGGCGCCAGGCTTCCAGTATCCGATTCCGTATTTTCTCGTCGCACTGCTGAGGAACGCGTATACTTCGCGGTGGTCGCTTGCTGCCCGCGTCAGATCCTCCCTGTCTCCCTTCTCCGCCACTATGAGGTGGTCGCTGTGAACAGAGGTCGGGACCCTCACGCGCGGGAGGCCGGCACTGATGAACTGTAGAAGAGCCATGGTTGCCGTCGCGTCGTGGCAGGCGACGCGGTCTGGCCGCAGCCGGAGGATGGTCTTGCCGCGGTGGATGTCGTCGAGAAGCCAGCCATCTTCGCCCGGTATCAGGTGGCTGTAGAGCACTTTTTCGGAGAGTGTCAGGGGGCGGTTGTTGGACTTTTGCACGTCGTGGAGGGCTTGTAGTCGGAGGTCGTAGTCGAGGGTGTTGGACTAGAGAAGACGTCCGTCAGCCTCGACAACTCAGCAAGAGGGGGGATCAAGAACAAGAAACGGAAAACCTACCGGCTCCAGAGGACTCAAAGCAACCTTCCCTGGAGGGGTTGCAAGATGTCTTTTCCACACTGCACGGTGGCTCCGTCTAAGGGATGACTTCCAACAAGCAGCTTCCGAGCGAGCTCCCCTCAACAGTGTGGACGACATGACTGCAGACTTTGCGACGAACCATCGAACCACCAGACACGCAGGAATCTCGCCATTCTTTTCCTTTTCTTGATTCGCGGCGCATAAAGACGTCGAGAAATGAATCCCCCATCCCCTCCAGCACCAACAACCGACGACTGGGACCGTCATGGCGACGCCGCCCGGGTAGCTCCGTTTCTTGGACGCCCAATCGGGTAAGACACGGAGTAATCCGGGTACGTCGGTGCGGGCTACTCCATCGACCACGAAAACACCGACTGACATCCGGAGTAGTCCGCACGTACTTTCCGCCGAACACAACCGCTAAGACAGGAATGGAGCGACCCGGCCTCTACCTAGAGGCGCGGAACGCTGGGACGATTCGTGACGAACAGCGCAACTCAGTACCCTGGATTAGGAAAATTTCCCATCTCGTACGGGTCGCCCACCCCGGCCAGGGGGAAGCTCCAGCTGAACTCGGATTTGTCAAAGTCGGCGAGGAACGTCTCGATCTCGGGCACGTAGTCGTTGGTGCCCGCCTGGAAGGCCGAGCTGTCCGGGTAGATGCCCTGCCAGTGCAGCGCATCGGGGTCCTGCGAGTGCGCCATGGAGACGATTGTGGCGGCCGCGGCGGCGGATGAGCCCGTCATCTGGTGCCAGGAGACGTCCGCGCCGTTCATGGGTATATGGTGAGAAAGTTCTGCCTGCTGGTGGGCTGTCGCCGAGTCATAGGTTCCCCCGGATTGGTCCAGAGCGGCCTGGCTGTCGTCAATGCGATGATCTCCTGCGAGCCCCATCGACAGGCGCGGGTTTTTGGACGGCATATTGCCTGTATAAAGCTTCCGAACGGTCAAATCCACAATGGCTCCAAAGCTGCGCTGTCCTTTCTTCACAGATGGCCACCATTCACCGCCGATAGTCAACAAACTCGAGCTCGTCCGAAGGCTCCTGGACAGGTCAGCCGTCGACGCGTGCTGTCGAACAGTGGGACACGTCCAGAAAGAGTATATCAGCGTTGCTCCCGCCGCGAAGATGTTCTGCACTGTCCGCCATCCGTGGTGCAAGGCCTGCATATCGTGCAGGGCTTGGTAGCCGCTGAGGATGGCTGCGGCGTTATTGAAGCAGACCTGCAAGGACTCCGGGGAGGGGTTGCGGATGGCCTGGGACGGCTGGAAGATCATAACCATGGTTGTGTGGTATTTTATTTTGAGCTTGATCTGCCAGATGCGCCGCTGCCGGCCATCTAGACCTGGCTGCTCGAATCGCTCGGCCGAGACTCTCTCCCACCAGACCTCGAGCTCTTCCTTTATTCTCGCCTGCTGCGTGGGCGGGTTCTGCGGCAGAGGAAACCAGGTCGAGTCGCTGGGCAGGTGGTACAGTTGGAGCTTGACGTCGGACACGATCCGGTCCAGCTCGAACTGGTATCGGGCGAACCGCAAAACGGCGGCCGAGAAAGAGGAGGGGATCGAGCCCGTCGTTGGGTTGCGTGGTGTATGCGGGTCGGGCATTTTGATATCGAACGTCTCATCGCGGAAGCCAAGAGGACGCCCTTGAATGGAAGACACAGACCTATTGCTTGTCAGAAAGAAGTGCTCCCAGCTTTCACAAGCAGAAGTGAAACAGCAGTACTTACCTATCCAACGAGTATATTGTGAAAAATGTCAGTCGCCGAATTTGCTGGTTTTCAAAGTCTCCCGGCTCCGTAGGAGCAGGCGGCTCTCTGTGAATGCCGAGCTCGACGCAATGCGCGAGCGCAACGTGAATTAACGTCCACAAGTTTACTTCTGCCGGCGTGATCATGCTGTGGACTATGAGCATGACAAGGGCCTGGATAGAGGACAGGGATATCTGGGAGAAGCAGTCCTTGGAAAAGTGCACCGCCGCCTTGTAAAATCTCTCAGGCGGAAACTCGTACACTCGCGACCTGACCTTCACAACGGCAGCGATATTGAACACCATGAAGATGATGAATGCCACTGCTGGCATGGGTACCGAATCGACGCCTTGATCGCCAGGAAGTCGCTGACGTCCGTTCCAGTGGAAGGCCTGCATGGTGCTCGGCCAGCCGTGCGGAAAGGTATCATCGTCAAGGGAACAACTGAAGGTGGAGTAGAGAGCGTCTATCGCACTGAGTAGAGAGGAGGGTTCCAAGACAGGATAGTCGGGGTGCATCCAGCGGATGTATGTGTGTACGAGCTTGACTGCATCTTCTTTCCTCGGGAGTTCCTACAAAGTACCAGACATCAAGTCAACTCTAAGTTACGTTCTCTGATCAAGGTCCTTCTCTTTTCTTCACTTACCTGACGCAGAAAAACGTGCAAGGAGCGATGATACTGCTGTGAGGCTTTGCTCGTGCCAGAAGTGTCCTGCCACTCAGAAGACGGCCCCTGGGCCTGAACATCCTCCAACAGGGCCGCCGGCGTGGATCCGGCGCTCGAAGGGGAGGCTCCGATGAGGTTCGTGAATAGCACGCCCGAGCTGGAGCCCAAGTAATGTTTTTGGCTCGAGTCGGAGTTGAGGGAGAGCATGCCCAGGTTCATCGCGACAGAGTGCGCCCGGTCGGGGAACTCCTCGTCGTGGTCGTAGGATCCCGCGGCTTCCGCGGAACGCTTGAGAGATCCCCGTTGGGATCCCGACAACACCAGGCCCCGGCCCGCGGGCTGGCTCCCAGCACGGCCGGAGCCCGGGGACGAGGAAGAGACGTCGTCGTCATGGTCCCCACCGCCGGCACCGGCACCAGCACCCACGCCGCCGCCGGCAGCCGAGCCTTTGGGGTCCGGGAAGGCGTCTATCTGCGGGCCGAGCGAAACGTCGACGTCGGGCAGGCGTTGTTTGATGATGTCTTCGAGCCATTGAATCCTGGCCCTGGCGGCGCTTGCGAAGCTGTCAAGCGGAGCGGGCCGTCAGCACGCAATCTTCCTTGATCTTGTGTATAGTCATCAAATATCGGAGAAGCGCCAATGTCCAGGGATCAATGGCGTTGTGGGTTCTAGCGATTGACGAATAGGTTATTAACTTACTTGCGAGGGACCAGCAATCCGGAGTTTTGGCTGTCGACATCTAGGCAAGTCTCGCCGGCTTTTGCGCAATTCGTACACGCAGGGACTTCTCCGTCGCACTGGGCGTAAAAATGGGTGAGCAGAAAACGTAACACACAAAGGCACACCCACGCTCACTGCCAGCTCACCACACACATGCAACAATCGGATCGGAGTAACGCGCTATTTGCCCCAGACACAATACCGGGGGGTCAAACGCCGGTTGAAATTACAACGAGAGGTCTGTCTTACCTTGATCCGCCGCGTGCGGCACCGTCGGCAGGCGAGCCGCACCTTCTTGGGCGGGTTCATCCGTGTTGCCATGGCGCGAGAGCCCTGAAGACGGTTGAGAAGGTGAAGGGAAGAGAGAAAGAGGAAAGTTCTCTGTCCAGTGGTTTGTATTGTCGCCTCGCCTGGTTCTTGACAGAGTGGAGGTGAACCAGATCGATGACTGAGCGATGAGAAAATGAATCGAAGACCTCCAGAAGAGCACACGCGCGCGGTATTAGCGCCACACGGCAGACACACACGCCCCAGGAAGAGAACCCGAGTGCTCCTTGCTCGCTCGGGGGGTCCAGAAATGCGGACGGACAGGGAATAGTAGAGGAGAAGAGGGGCGCCGCCTGTCATCTTTTACTCTTGTTTTTCGCTACCCTACCATTTAACCTGGAGTCTGCGCCACTCATTTCAAATGCCGAACAGCATGGATACGGTGTTTGTGCAGTAATATAGTTTGACATTTTGGTGATGCCTACTGGCAACGTAAGCGGCGAGATGAGGCGGGCAAGAGTACGTCCGCTGCATCGATACTGAATTATGCTGATCGGCTCCCCTCCCTTGACATACCGAGCATGAAGCAGTCCTTCGACCGGCTTGATAGCGACCGGCGGGAGAAGACGCGGATTTAGTGTGTTCCGCGCTCTTCTTAATCCGATGGTCTCATAGACTCCGCGTCCCCTGGGTGCGCATGTTTTCCGTCCATCATCAAGCTTCCAGTCTCTACGGGAACGGTACGCCCCACGTGGTGGGTACACACACTCGCTCTCTTTCCCCCTCCACATCGACTTTAGAGCAAAAAACGGTCTGATGTATTTGACTCGGGAGGGGGAACCGAGCCCACACACCGCAATATATAGCCGTCTCAGTAGGCGAGAGACCGACGCTATGCGTCCCGATTTGGGTCCAAGAACCTCGGCAGTATGTGGGGTTCCTCGCCGTAAAGACCAATCCCGCCGCCCTCTCGATCTCCTTAGTTTGGCACCGGGAACTTCAAGGAGTTTAATAATTACGAGAGCCAGTGCAGAGGCGCGCTACCGCTCGTCCGTAAACTCGTCCTAAACCCCTGCGATCATCGCTCGGTCGCTGGCCGATCCCTGTTGGCTGCGTCGGTATCGTATTCTTATTGTAGTCTAATATCCCGAACCCCACATACCGAAATACCGCGACGGCGACATAGTCTGGATAGGGTATTTTGACGCATCTTGAGCATGAACTTCGACTAGACTAAACACTGATACATGTTAAAGAAGACAAAAGGTTATAATAAGGCGGACTTAATGTCTATGGATAATGACTATGGAGGGTGCTTGGGGGCTAAATAAGCTATCGCGAGTTGCAACTTGATGTTTAACCTTGTCCCCTCCCTCGGTGTTGTAACTCGTAATTTATGTAATTTACGAGAGACGAGATATTTTTACTGTTGCTTAGCCTAGACATAGATATTGCGTTCTTAGGAAGTAAAATAGGAGGTGTGAAAGGTTTTGACCTAAGCCGAGGGTTAATAGTTAAAATCTACCTGCGAGAAAAGCTGTTAGTTTACGTAGGGTAAATAAATAGTAATTAATTATAAACGTAAGGGTTAGTAATTGAGGTTAAAGATAGATAGATTACAAGCCTTCCTAGTAAAGGCTTAAAATGCCTATGTAACGGTAAAGCTAGGTCTATACCCCACTATATAGCTATTAGCTACCTAGAGCTATAGCTAACGCTAATATAGTTATTCCTATACTAATAATCTTTTTTTATAGTCTAAGGCCTTATATATAAGTACTTTAAACTATTTATCTTTTTAAACTAAGGGTTTATTAAAAGAGGTTTAAAAATAACGTTTTTAAGTTCTTTTAATTAATCCCTTTTTAACTAGTCTTTTTAAAGCTAAATAGTTTTATCTTTAATAGAGCTATAGGCTCTAACTAGAGGTTCAGCTACTATTATAAATACTACTATTTCTTTATATTTCTTAGTACTCTTAGCCCTCTTATTAGATTTATAAATCTCTTCAGTTTAAATACTTTCTTTTTATCTTCTTTTTATTACTTAGCCTTTTATTTTAATTATAGTTTTATTTATTAAAATAAAGCCCTTAAGGGTATAGTTTAGTTTTATTTTTATAAAATTATTAGTAATCTTACTATTTTTAGTAATTTATTATATCTCTTAAAGCTTTTAGTATTTATAGGATTACTTTAATACTATAATATTAATTATTAGTTGTTTTTCCTTAGTAGTACTTAGTTTAATAAGGTACTTATAGAGTAAATAAGAGTTAGTATATATAATAAATAGGATTAGGGGAAGGTTTAGGTAATTAGTAATAAGTCTAAGGGTAGTTATAATAGTATAGGCTATATTAATACTAGTAGTTATAATATAGATCTCTAAGGTAAGGACGCTTCTTATAACTTACTTACTCTTTATGAAGCTATAGTAGATAATATTACTATAAATTTTAAATATATTATTACTAATAAATCAATCTTCTATAAGGATAATAATAAATTCTAGTTATAATAATAGGTCTATATAAAAATAACTATATTAGTATTAGCTATAGCTCTAAGTAGCTAATAGCTATGTAGTAGAGTACGGACCTAGCTCTACCGTTATATAGGTATTTTAAGCCTTCGCTAGGAAGGCTTATAATTTATTTATCTTTAACCTTAATTACTAACCCTTATATTTATAATTAATTACTATTTATTTACTCTATATAAATTAATACTAATTAGTAGTTAATATATATAGTTATTACTACTTTATAACTATAAATTAATAAGGTTTTATTTAAAAGAAATATTATTATAAACGTAATTAACTAAACTTAAAGCTAGCTCACTAGTAAATAACGTTTAATATACTAAGCCCTTATTTAATAGCTAAACAGACTTAAAGCTATTTTACTTAAAAAAGTATCTATTATATACTTAACTTATTAAAAAAATCCTTTTATAACTATATAAAATTATAATTTACTACTTTATATATAGTTTATATTATTCTATAAACTTACTTATATTATAAAGTAGAAATTTACTAAGTAGTAGGCTTTTTACCTCTTTTAAGTATATAATATTTAGTAAAGGTATATAGAAAAAACCCTAGTAGGGAAAACATATATCTATTTAGTAAGGTAATTAGTAAAGGTTATATATAAAAGATCTATTTAAGTCTCAGTTAGGGGATACCTGTCTATAAGGAAAGGTGCTGTTTATTATATACAGCCTAATAGGGGCCGCCTACTCCTATTAGCTAGGAGTAGTATACAGGCTATATATTATAGCTAATTAAAGTTAGTAGGGCCCCTACTCTAAAAACCTCTGATAGCTATACTATACGGGCGCGCAACGTATAGTTAGGGTATAAAACCCTTTAGGCAGCGTAGGATTCAAACCTACTACCTCTACTTTTTATAAAGTAGGGTCGGGCAGGCTCTTAACTACTAAGCTAACTACTAATAACTTACTACTTTAAACCGTTATATTAACCCTTAAAGACCCCTTAAGCCCTCTTATAACTTCTAAAGCTATTTTAATACTCCCTCCCCTCTTTCTACTATATAACTATAGAGTTTTTTCCTAAAAAGCCCCTAAAACTAAGTTACGCCCTATAATAGTACTTAAGAGTAAATTAAGTATATTACTAATTATTTATAATACTAGTAATACATACTATACTTTAAAAGAATTATAAAATTACTAGAGTATTTTAATACTTAACTAAAGACTCTAATATATTAAAGATTACTAGTAGTAATTTGTTCTATAAATTAATATACTCTTAAAATTATAGTTTAAAAGAAATACTTATATTTAAAGTATTATTAGCTTAATAATCCCTTATTAAAGGTCTTTTTAAATAATAGAATTCTTAGTACAAAAGTAAATTCTAGTAGTATATAGTATTAATTAGTAAACTACTATAAAAAAGGTACTTAAGTAGTTATAATACATTTTAGTTAAAACTACTACTAGTTTGAAGTATAGTAATTAAGTAAAGAAATATAGTTAACTATATATTCTATATATTATAAAAAAGTCTTTTTTTATTCTTTATTTTTATTATTTATTACTACTACTTTATTCCCCTTTAATAATACTAAATAATAAAAACTAATTACTTAATAACTATTTATATTATTATTAATTAACTATAAAGACTTTGTTATTAAATAACTATAACTATTGTTTAATTATAAGTACTTAGTTACTTTTACGATAGGCTAATAAGTCTACTAGCTATATAGCTATAGTTAAAGATTTAGAAATAAGGTTTAGGAGTCCCCTTTTATATACTAAATTTACTTATATTTACTAGAATATAAAAGGAATTTACTTATTTTAAGAAATTAACTTAAAATAATAAGGTAAAGGTACTATAATATACTTAAGTAATATAAGATATTATAACTTAATAATAAGTGTCTATAGTAAAGTAATAAGAAAGTTAGTTAATATTAGTTTTATTTAGAATTCCCTCTTTTATCCGTTAATTCTAGTATTTATTACTTTTATTATATTCTTACTACTAAATAACAAAACGATAATAATAATATTCTTAGTATTATAGAAACTATAAAATACTCCCTAAAGAGTAATATTAATACTATTAATTAATATAGTTATAATAAAAAAGCCCTAAAGAAAGTAGTAAAGATTAAGGATAGAAAAATAAAATAGTTTATAATATTTTTATAATATTAGCTCTAGGGACTAATTAGGACTTTTTACTTTTAAAGTTAATAAATTAATTTAAGGCTATTATAACTACTAAAAAGACTAATAGGGCTATAAATACCCTTACTCTAGTACTTTTAAATATTACTCTTTAAGCTATTAATATAACTATTTATAAGTATAGATATAAGGGTATTAAGGTTAGTATTAAGATTACTAAATACTTCTATAGTAATATTAGGCTTAATAGAGTTAGTAAAGGAATAGGTTTAGTATATAATATATAAATAAAAGAGGTAAAAGTATTATTGTAGTAGTAATAGTATTATATTAGTGTTTTACTATATTACTTACTTATTAAGAAAGTAAAAGTTTAAACCCCTATAGACTAGGGGGAGCCCTGCCTTTTATAGGCCTAGTACCTTGCCCTTTAGGCCTAGCTTTTAAGGTACTAGTCCTTTTAGAGTTTAGTATATTATATATAGTTTAGTTAAGTAGCTTTAGACTCTATATATAGTTAACTATATTTACTATAATTAACTACGGGTACTATAGTTAGCTATAAAGGCTATAGTTAACTATAAGTACTCTAAAGGAGTTAATAAAAGATATTTAAAGTAGTTTATTCTACTATTAGTAGTTAACTTAGTAGCTTAAAGTCTAGTTTATTGTAGTTAGAAGCTATAGGTTTAATTCTACTTTTTATCTCTTTTTACTTTAATTTTTAGTTCTTTTTAATAAACTAATATCCCTCCTTAAGATATATATTAATTTAATTTATTATAGATTTTAGTATATTAAAGTATATTAAAAGACTTCTTTAGTATTAAAAGCTTTTATATAAAAACCTTAATAAAAAACCTTTTTTAAGTAAAGATATTTAGAGTAAAAATAAAAGAAAATATATTAAATAAAGAAAACCTTTTTATTTAATATAATAAGTTATTTATTTTCAACCTATTCTTTAATAAAGTTATATTCTTTTTAGTTTTAAATTTGTTTTTAAAAAAAGATAAAAAACCTTTATAATTTACTATACTTAAAATATTTATATAATTATTAAATATTATTTTACCTATAAGCTTAGTTAAAACGTTAGCTAAATTATTTTTAGTAAATATATAAAATAGTAAAGTTTTTTTATTAATTATTGCATTTCTTATAAAGTGATATTTAATATTAATATACTTAACTTTTTTATAGAGTTTACGATTTTTAACTAGTTTTTAAGTTACTTTATTATTTATAAGAATCATAAGTTTATTTAAACTTTTAAGGTTTAAAACTTTAAATATATAATTATAAAAGTTCTATAAATATATAGCTTTTTTAATAGCTTTAATAAAAGCTATATATTTAACTTTATAAGTAGATAAAGCTACTGTTCTTTGTTTTATAGTATTCTAACTAATTATATTATAAAATCCTAGGTAAAATAAGTAGCCAGTAGTAGATTTTCTATTATTTAAATCTCTAGCCTAATTAAAGTCTAAAAATCCTATTATTTTAAATTTAACAAAGTAGTTATATAAAATCCCTAGGTTAGGGAATTTATTTCAATATCCCTATAACTAATCTAGAGTAATAAAATGCTCTTTAAAAGAATTACTTATATAATAAGTTAATAATATAACTATATAGGCTATATTTAGCCTAGCTTTTAAGGTAGAATATATTAAAGAGCCTATCTCTTATTACAATTTTTTTTAGTAGCTTAACCTATATTTTCTACTAATTTTATATTATTATTTATAGGTGTTAAATACCTATATAAGTAGGTTTTATTATATTTAACTAGTAGCCTTTTAGTATATTTAGTTTGATATAGAAATGAGGTTTTATTTTCCCTATTTATGTCTACTTTAATACCTAAATAGGTTTTAGGTACCCCTAGTAGTTTTATATTAATCTCTTTAAAGATATTATTAATTATACTATTAATAATTTTAGAGTTAAGAGTAATAACTAAAAAGCTATTTATATAATAAGCTATAATAGCTTTAACTTCTTTTTTATTTAGTATAAAAATAGTCTCGTTATAAGGTATTATATTAAAGCCTTTCTTTTTAAGTATATCTTCTAAGTATTTATACTATAGTTTAGGACTTTATTTTAAGCTATATAAGGCTTTATTTAGTTTATAAATTAATCCTTTATTAGAATCTTTATAATCTTTATTAAAAACTAATTTATTATTATTATTAGAAAAACTAGTAGGTAATTGGACGTATATTTCTTTATTAATATTAGTGTATATAAATATACTAGTAACGTTATATTACTTAATATTTTAATTATTTTATATAGCTATTAAGATTAATAACCTATAGGATTCAGGCCTATAGGTAGTACTAAAGGTTTTTAAGTAATTAATACCTATATATTAATTATAACTTTATACTACCTAATAAGCTTTATATTTATGTAGTTTTTTTGTTTTAGTATTAGGATTATTATTAACCTTTTTTCTATAAACCTATCTACCTCTTAGAGGTTTAATAAATTATAGTTTTTTAATAATACTCTAAGTATTTAATTTAATTAATATATTTAACTCCTTATATATAACTTAAATCTAGCTTTATAAATTAATAAATTCTAAAACTTATTTATATATAATAAGTTTATTTAAGTTATTAATACTTAGTATATAAAAGATTTTATCCTTTAAGCTATTTATAGTAGATATTATATTTAAAAATAGGTAGTCTTTTATTATAAATAGTATACATTCTTCACTTTTAACTTATTTATAGCTTTCCTAGATCTCTTTATCTATATAGGGGATTTTTATAATTAAATTAGAGTTTATATTATTATTATTATTATTAATTCTATTAATATTATTATAATTTAAGTTTATTTTAAAGAAACTATTACTTTAAGATTCTTTTCTATTTTTAGTTATATTAAATTATAGATAATTTATTTTATTTAGTATAGATAGTTTTTAATTATTATTATTAGTAGTTTTTATAAAGATATTTTTAAATACTTTAATATTTTTAAACTAAAGAGTTTTATTTTCCTTTAAATCCTATATTCTATAGACATTATTACTATAGTTAAGAAATATACCCTTTTTAGCTTTATTATTAAGCTTTTTAATATTAAGGTCTTTATTTTTATAGTAATAAATACTCCCCTAGACCCTTATATAATTTAAAATAGGTTTTATATTATTCTTAGCTTTATATAGTGTTTTATAAACTATTGATTTATATAGGGTTCTATTATATAAATATATTACTACTAAAAGAGCTTTTCTCTATAGTTTAAAGTTAATATTTGTATTTATTAGTATAGCCCTTACTTTATTTATTATATTACGTATTATTCTTTTAATAATACTATTAAACTTATATATATAAAGTAGTTTTATATTATAAGTTATACTATTTTTTATATATATAGTTTTTATTTTTTTATTATTAAACTCTTTACTACTATCTATATTAAATTAATTAATTCTATACTTATTTTTATTATTTTTAACTAAGGATTTAAATTCCTTAAGAGTAGTAAAAACCTCTTTAGATTCCTTTATTTTTAATAATTTACCCTATATAAAACTGGTCTTTTTATTTATAAATAGTATAAACTATTTATAATTATTATATATTTTAAGTATAATTAATTTATATAAGTTTAACGTAATTTTATATAAGTAAGGGTAGTCTTTTGCGTAATTACTAAACTTCTTATTTATAGTATTAATAAATTTTCCTTTTAAATAAACCTTATAGAGTAGTTTATAAAATACCTCTATAGTAGCCCTCTTATATATAATTTTAATTTAATCTAGAATAGTAAGTAAAAATTACTAGTTTATATAGCCTAATTAATTATACTATAGCTTTATTATATTAGTATTAGGGTCCTAGGTTTAACTTTAACTTTAAAACTCTTTTATAGTATCTTTTATTATATTAATTACTTCTTTATTTATATTAAAGTTAAAGAAGTAGACGTTATTCCTCTT
The DNA here is from genome assembly GCA_030770045.1 of Colletotrichum brevisporum. Lineage (NCBI taxonomy): Eukaryota > Fungi > Ascomycota > Sordariomycetes > Glomerellales > Glomerellaceae > Colletotrichum > Colletotrichum brevisporum. The sequence continues at coordinate 3,369,582 of JAUGSI010000002.1, forward strand.
TATTCCTACTAAAAGAACTTTGTTTTTAATTATATTATATAATATAGACTTATTATAGTAGATTAAGGCTATACCTATTTTAGTAAACTTAGCTTAACTTAAAGAATTAATACTTAGTTTAGGTATATAATAAATATCTTTTATAATATAAAGAGTATTATTTATTATAGTAGTTAAATTACTCTTTTTATAAGTAAAAAAACAGTTTACCTTACCCTAATTAACCTTTATTTTAATAGTTTTAATATTATTAAGTACAAATAGGTTATTAGTTATAAGACCAACTAAATTTCCTATACTGCCCGTATATACTATCTGTGTAGGGTAGTCTTTACTACCTATTCCTAGGCTCCTATTAGTTAGATTAGGTCGTAGTTAGAAATTAGTTTTAGCTATAGTTATAAATAATAAAAACAGTAAAAACAGTAAAAGCTATAGTTTATATAGCTAGCTCTAAATTGCTTAAATCTAAGGTTTTTTTAATTTTAAATTAAATATTATATTTTTTCTACTGTTATAACTATACTTAATTAGGCTTAACTACTTAGATAATTATATATATAAAGTTAAGAATTAATCTCCCTAGTCCTAGGGTTAATAGCTAAATTACTCTCTAGTATTCTAAGGCCTAGTAAACGTCTTAAGGGTATAAACTTAACCTATTCCTATTTATTCTACCTTACTAAAGCTAAAGCTAATTCTTTTTTATAATCCTAACTATAGCCCCGTCCCTAATATCTTCTATAGCCGGCTCCTCTTTATAACTAGTTCTTTAGTTAGCTTCTTAGCTAGCTACTCTTTTATAGCTGGCTCTATAGCTAGCTGCTCCTCTACAGCCGGCTCCACAGCCGGCTGCTCCTTTATAACTAACTCTATAGCTAGCTACTTTTCTATAGCTGGCTCCTTAGCCAGCTGCTACTCCGTAGTCCTTAGGCGCGCTAATTAGTATAGTAAAAGGTATTATAATAGTATTGTGTTAAAGTTACTAATTAAAAAGGCTAATTATAAAAAAGAAAAATAGCTAAATTAAAAAACTACTATTAGGCATACTAACCTAATTCGACTAATAGAAGCCTAGGGATGTGTGGTAGGGACTGCCCTACACAGGCAGGATATGCGGGTAGCACAGGAAATTTAGTTAGTCTTATTAGTTATATAGATTATTATAGCTAAGTCTAAACAAAATAGTTATTTTCCTTTTTAAGTAAAAGAATTTAAAAGTTCCTTATTTAACTATTTTATTAAATTACTTAGTAATAAGTTATTAATTTTAAGATTTATATTAATAGGGGTTTTAGTAGTAATTTTTATAGTTTTAAATTCTATATTAAAATCTAAGTTCTTTTTAATTACTAAGTTAATATTTATTAAGTCTAAAGTAACTATAACTTTTTTTAATGAATTAGAATCGTTATTAATAACTATATTAATTTATTATTTTCTTTTATTTTATTTTTTAACTTTTTCCTTTTTTATTATTTATAAAGGGGTTGTTTTTTAATATCTTTTTAAATTAACTAGAAGCTTTATTAAAATATAAAAATCTATAAATATTTTCTGTATAGTTGGTTTTGTTATAATAGTTGTAGTATCGACTCTTAGTTTGTTTCTAGGGTTTAAAAGTTTTTTTAAACTTAGTTTAAGACTTAAAGAATTATATAGAGTTATTATTACTCTTTCTCTTAAATTTATTTAATAAATTAGTAAATAAAGACTTTATAGTATAAGTTTTAAAGTCTTTTTTTAAAGATTAAGTTATATTAATTATAAACCCCTTATAAGGGTCGTTTTAACTATTTAAAACCTAAGTTATAATTACTTATTTAAATAAAGTTAGGTTATTTAAAGCTAAATTATCTATAAACTCTTTAATCTTATTAAGGTATTTTTTAAAAGTATTAAAGTTTTTAAGAGTAGTATTAAAAAACTCTTTATAAATAAAAAACTCATTTATAAATCCTTTTAGTTAATATAGCTCTTTTAAGCTTTTTTAAGTCTTTAGAGCTATTTTAGAGTCTTTTATAACTCTTAAAGGGCTATCTTTATAAAAAGGTTTTATATAACTTAATATTTTATTATTTAGAGTTTTATTTTTATTATTTAGTAGTTTAGTAAGATCTATTACTAGATTTTTACTAATTAGTATTATATAGAACTTTAAAAACTATACTTAATAATTTAATTGTTTTTTTAGCTTTAAAATAGTGATTTTATTTATATTTTATAAGTTTAAAGTTTTTTTTGTATTTAAATAACTAAAACTAAGTAAATTCTTAAAAACCTAAGAGTTATTTTTGTTTAAAATAATAAGAGTAAACCACTTATTATATAGTTAATTAGGTAGTTTAAATAAATAGTTAAGACTATAAAGTTCTACTATATCTTTTTTAACTATTTTAATTAGTTTATTATAGTTAATAAACTTAAAGTCTATAACTTTAGAGTTAATAATATTAACTTATAGTAGCTTTTGTTAATTAAGTTAGATAGTAAAAGCTACTATAATTTCGATTTCTATATAGGTTATATTGATTAAATATAATAAAAGAATTCGTTTACTATAGTAGATATATATAAGGATTTATTAAGGACTTATTTAGGAAGGTTAGATAATTTAAGGATTTTTTAATAACTAGGTTTTTTAGTTATTTAGGGACTTAAATTACAGGTAATTTATAAGTATTAGTTATAGATTTTAGTTTCTTATAGTTGAAATAAGGTTACTTATTAAATAAGTAGGTTTAAATAAACTTTTATAATTAGCTAGGAAGGTTAGGTTAGTTAATAAGCTGGGCTTATTACTTATAAGTATAGGTATAAGGGTATTAAAGTTAGTATTAAGATTACTAAATACTTTTATAGTAATATTAGACTTAATAGAGTTAGTAAAGAAATAGATTTAGTGTATAATATATTAATAAAAAAGGTAGAAGTATTATTGTAGTAGTAATAGTGTTGTATTAGTGTTTTGTTATATTACGTATTTGTTAAGAAAGTAGAAGTCTAGATTCTTATAGGTTAGGGAGAGCCCTACTTTTTATAAACCTAGTACTTTACCCTTTAGGCCTAGCTTTTATATAAAGGTATTAGGGGCTATATACCTAGGTTAGGTCTAATTGTAGTATTTTAAAGGTAGGTATAGGTGTATTTAGTTACTTTTACTTAACTTCCCTCTTTTTTCTTTTATTTTCCCTTTATACGTCTTTACTAAGGGCTTAATAGGGGTCTACTATACTAAAATTTACTAATATTTACTTTTATCTTTACTAAAAGTACGCTAGGTGCTTAGTTTTATACTAAATCCTTATACTATCCCCCCCTTTTAGTCTACTAGTCCCTAGTAGTATTTTATACTATTACCTTTTATACTAAAGCTATTACTATAGAAAATAGTATATTAGTACTATTAATATAAGAGTTAGTATATTAGTATTTACTATACTATATTATTTTAGTAACGTTATACTAAAGGGTTATTATATTAGTTTTAATTTTGTTCCTTTTTTTACTTTATTATATAAAAAGAGTAGTTAAGTACTTTATTTTATTAGCTTATTTGTTATCCCCTTTTTTAGTTATAATTTATTCTAATTATATACTTATAGCTTTTTTATTCTTTTTTTAATAAGTATTTATAGAAATACTAATAAGTACGTTCTATAATATTATTTATTTATTATTATTATAGGGTAGATTCCTAGCGTTTTTTATTTCTTATATTAGGTTTTTTTAAAGTTTAATAGTTTATAGTTATATTTATAAATTATACTTTTTATACTTTTTATACCTAAGGTATAAAGGAGCTGCGCCTTTTCCTTTTATTTAGTACTTTTTATAAATAACCTTTCTGTATACTTACTGTATTTAGACTATTTATTCTATATAGAGAGTCTATATAATAGTAGCTCCTAATCTATTAACCTTAAATCCTTTTCTTTTTTAATAACCTATAATCTTTTACTTTCTTCTTTTTATCAGTTATACTTTGTTTTTTTTTAACTACTATTACGTTTTTAGTATTTTTTAATACTTAACTTACTTCTTTAATATAATATTTACTCTTACTTACTCTATTTACTTTACTAAGTTCTTAGTTAATACTAAAGTTAGCTTCTTTAACTAGCCTAGTATTACTATACTATATACTTACTATATTTTACTTTTAAGTAAAGACTACTAAATACTCTACGTAGCTTCTAAGAATTGCCCTAATATATATACTACTTACTCTATTACTAAATAAAAGTATTACTATATTAGTCGCTCCTTTTTTACTTTTAATAAATATTTACTAACTTTTTATAAATTTCTATAGCTTTAAATAGTATTACTTAAATTTATTAAAACTATATTAAGTATTACTATACTTATTCTATTACTAAAGGTTTTATTTTTAGCTATACTAATTAGTAATTCTAGTACTTTACTTAGTATATTAGTAGTACTTTTTATATACTTACTAAGTAGTTTTAGAACCCCGTCTCTATAATTCTAACTAAAAAGCCTAGTAAAGTTAAATATACTTTTTAAAAACTTAGTTTATAGAAGTAGTAAGCTTTTTATAAACCTATTAATACTATTACGTACTTTAAAATTAGTTACTTATCTATTTAACTTACTTTATATACTTATTTTCCCCTAAGTTTACTATAAAAGTAGTAGTACTCTATATAAAGAAAGTACTAAGTTTATACTCTTTATAGCTTTTCCTCTATACTAGTATAACTTTACTACTCTTTTTAAGCTCTAAAGTCTACTTTACTATTTTATTACTAATAATCCCTTTTACTATTTTATTACTAAGAATAAAGGTACTATTAAGTTCTTATACTCTACTATATTTAGTAAAACTAATTTATATAAACTGTTTTTAAAGTTTATAAAAAATAGTTAATTAGGTGTACTCTTTTTTACTAAGGCCTTTATAGAATAGGGGTTTTTAAAGTATTATAGTTAATAAAAGATATAGAAAAACAATTTATATAATATAGTAGTATATAGCTTTATTAAAGACTCTATTAAAGGATTATATAAATATAAATATAGGTAGTATTAGTAGTAGTAGTAGTAGTTAGAGTAATAGTAGTAGTAAAAGTAAAAGTAGATTACGTTTCTTTTTTAATTCTTCTTCTTTTATTAGTAGTTTTTAAAATAACTTTACTTAAAATTTTATAGAGTTTTAGTTAGTTTAAGTAGATTCTTAGTTTAGTTTCTCAAAACTTCTCTTTTTATATAATATATCTCTCTATTATTATAAATATTTTTATTTACTATTTTACTTTCTATAAAACTTTTTAATTTATATATAATATTTTTTAAAAACTTAGTAAGTATTTATAAAGTATTCTATAAACTCCTATATATTATACTCTATAAACTACCCTTTTTATTTAATAAAAAATAGTATATTTTTACTATTTCTATAGTTAAATATAATATCCTTAACCTCCTATTTTTCCTAAAGGTCCTTTATATTTAAAAGGTCCTAGTCCCTAGCTACTTTATTTATTTAAAGTTTAAGAAAACTAATATTAAATACATTATATAACTACTAGTACTTCTTTAAAAATTAAATATAGTAAGCGCTATTTCTAACCCTCTTAATAATAAAGACTTTAGTATATTTTAGTATTAACTTCTTTTTACTTTTATAAAAAAAAGTTTTTTATTAAAAACCTAACTACTTTTCTAACTACGTACTCTTTAAAAAAGCGTTTTTTATTATAATTTCTAGTTTATATCTTTATTATATACTATTAATACTTAGCTATATATTAACAAACGTCTACTATATAAACAATATACTTTTTAATACCCTTAAGTATATCTTTTTTTACAATAGAATATACTTTATTACTTAAGAGTTATATACTATTAATACTTAAAACGGACTAACCTTAATAGTTACGTATTTATTATTATTATATATAAACTTAGCTTCTAGTAACTAAATTATCTACCTTTTTAATATAGTACTAATATACTTATAAAAGTATACCTCTAAAGACTAGTATACTTATTTAGTTACACTATTTATTTACAAATACTAAACTATAAATAGCTAGTAAGTTATTACTCTTACTTTAGTAAATTCCTTTAAAAAAAGACTTATAAATAGTTTATCTCTATTCTTGACTTTACCTTTCAAAGTACTAAAATAGTATTTAATTTCTTTATAAAAGATTTATACTAACTATACTATATTAATAGTCTTTTATATTATAATAAAGTATATTATGTTTATTATTTAATATATAATTATAAAAACTATATTGTATATATACTTATTATTTTAAGTACTTAGTAAAAACCTAGTAATAAAATCTAGGCTAATTCTTTAAAATAAGTATATTAGTATTAGGAGTAGTTAAAGTAGTTTATATAGTTTATATTTAGGTACTTATACTCTTTAGTATTACAGGTATTTAGCGATATATTTATAAATATCTTCTACTAAGTAGCTTTAGTAGAACGTTTTAAAAATTAATTTAGTTATTTTATTAGCGCCTATATAGCTAGTCTTTAGGTTATTATAGTAAGCCTAAATAATCTTTTTTATAGTAAGCTCTTATTAGGGAGTACTAGTTACTTATAAAACTATAAAGTACTATTTTTATCTAAGTAATATCCCGTATAGGTTTTAGTATATACTTAAACTATATTTATAGTATCTTTATAGAATTAGTCTTTAACTTATAGTTCTTTAACTATTTCTTTAAAGTTTAATAATAGTTATAGTTTAAATACTATTTTAATTTAAATAAGCTTTTTTAATATAGTATATAAAATATACTATTTAAAACTAGTAACTTTAGCTTTAGTTACGTTCTTTTAGTTATAATTAATTTCTTACTAAGTATGTATTAGACTTATATTTTAGTATATAGTATAAGTAACTACTTTAACTACTATAGTATAGTTATAGCCTTAAGTACTAGTGTCTTTATAGAATATATACTAGTATAGAGGTAAGGATCTTCCCCCTATAGAACTAGCTAGTTAAGTCTAGAGTTATATACTAACTTAAATAACTTAAATATATATATATATTACTATACTTAGTTTAGTTTTAACGTTAGTAATATATTACTAGGTATTTCTAAGAATCTTTTTTATAATTGCTAGTTTTTTTTAGAGTATAGAAATAACGTTTTTAATTAATATTTTACTTTTTATATAGTTAAGGTATTTAAAAAGTTTATTAATAGAGTTAGTTTTTTAAACTAATATTAAATCTTAAAGTTAAATACTAATAAGTAGTATACCTATTAAGTAAGTCTTTTATAAATATCCTACGCAGGTGCGTTTATAACACCCTTTAGTACTTAGTAATTTATTAAGACTAAAAAGAGTTTTAAAAGACTTTATAAGTACTATACCTAGTAGTTTAAACTCTTTATAATTATAAAAAACTCTTACTAACCTATAGCCTAGTGTATTTTAGTTTTAATAAGTTTTTTAAACTAAAAAGTAATTAAGTACTATTACGTTCTGTGTTTCTATAATACTATACTAAAAACTATATAAGTAGACGTATTAGTTTTTATATAAGTATCTAACTTAGGGTTATAGTACCTTAGTATTAGTACTTTACTAAAACGTTAATAAAAGTTATTAAATATCTTTTATATTTCCCTTATTTAAATAAAGACTCTTAACTTTATACTATTCTTACTACTTTTAAGGGCCCTATTTAGTAGTTTTATAATATATAAATACTTCTTAATAAACTTCTAGTAAAAATTATAAAATTTTAAAAAAACCTAAATATCATAGTTACTCTTTAGTATTAGCTATTTAGTAATAACTTAAATACATTCCGGGTCTATTATTCTTCTATTATAAGTAATTTTAAACCTAAAAAAGTTAACTTTTTATTTATAAAACTTGTATTTTAATAGTTTTATAAAAAGTTTAGTGTTTTTTAAGTGTTTTAAAACTATTTTTAAGTACTTTATATAGTTTTTTTATGTTTAGGAGTAAATTAAAATATTGTTTAGGTATATAATAATATAAATATTTATAATATTACTAAGTACTTATTAAATATAGGTTTAAAAGGTAGTTGGGGTATTAGTTAGTTTAAATAGTATTACTATATACTTAAAATAGCTATAGTATATATAAAATACTATTTTCTACTAATTAGACTTTTTAATATAAATTCTATAGTATACTTTTTTAAAGTTAATTTTTAAAATCTATTATACCCTAGTAAGTCTATTTAATAGCTTACTAATAAGTAGTAAGGGTGACTAACGGCCCACGGGCCACGTGCTCTAGGAAATAGCTGTCCAGCTACCTACCTCGTTAATCTTTTTTGTTGTTAGTTAACGGCACTTAAATTCACTTACTATAACGTAGCTTCTATGGATTTAAAGTAATAGGTATTTTTAATTAATTTCAATTATTAATTACACTATTAATACTACTAAAACTACTAACGCCTTCTGTACGCCTCTTATACGCCCGACCGTTACTGTCCCTTTAAACTTATTAAATCCGATCTAAACTAAACCGTCCCTTCCTTTAACTGTTAAATCCCTCTGCGACTAACGCGCTATTACTGCACTACGGCTAGTTAACCCGATTAGACCGCTTTTCTCTATACTTATTAGTAGACGTCTCGCTATATTAAGTTAACTAGGCTTTGTTAAACGTACTAGTTTCTTAACTCTAGAGAATCTATAGTTATTATTACTACCTTTATTACTTACTTAAAGTAGTATTAGTTATTTTTTAAAAATAGTAAGTTTAAAATCTAATCTAGCGTTAGATTAACTAATAGGTCTATTCTAATATTTCTTATCTAGCCCCTATTACTACTAGTTTAAAGAAGGTAAAGGCTAAAAACGGTAATCTAGATCTTTATACTTAAAGGTTAGGCTAGCTAGCTGTACTGTGTATTAATAGTATTAATACTAAGCTATATAGCTATATTACTAAGCTACTTAATATCGTTTTTAACTATAGAAACTAGGTTATAGTATTTAGTATTTTATAGCTAAGGGACTTTTGTATTTATAGTAGTTTTTACTATTTTGTTAAATTCTTAGGAATATAAAAGACGGGAGGAATTAATAAAGGCTTTATTTATAGTAGTAGTGCCTTTTTCTTTAATTATAAATACTACTAGGGCTTATTAGGCCCTATACACAGTGTGATCCAGCTGAAGGTTCGCATAAGTAAAGGTTTGTTTTAATATATTAGTCGCACTATTCAGCGCCGCCTATTAGTAATAGTATTATTATTATTACTATAAGAAGAGCAGGTAAGCGGAAGTATTAAGGTACGTACGCCCTACCGAGCTCTACTTAAGACCACTTAAGCTAGAGGGAGTTAAACCTATTAAATACACCCTATTAAATACTTTTATTTATTATACTACTTAATAATACATAGCCATAATGTATTCTTTTTAGATTAACTTATAGAAATATCCGCACAAAACACTACTTAAAAAAACACAAATAAGTAGTAAAGAATAGTAGTTCTTAATAGTAATTATATTTAAACTTTTATAATTAATATATAGTTATAAACTACTATTTTATTTAAAAATAAATATTATAAAGGCTCCTACTAAGTTTATAAAGGGCTTAGTTTACCTTTAAGCTACTATATTTTAAATATATTTAAAAAGTACTTAGAGTTATTCTAGTAATATTAAGTAAATAGGCTTATATAGTAGCTCTTTTTCCTTAATAAAATTAATTAAGTATTCTATATCTACTAGTATCAGGACTTATATTACTACTTTTTTATTAAATATACTAATATAAAAGTAAAGTCTTTTTAAAAAACGTTTAAGTATTACTATATATCCTTATTTAAGTAAGTTGTTAGTAAGGATTCTCTTGTTTTTTACTATAGTATAGGCCCCTATAATATATATTATAAATACTTTAAACTTATTTTTAATTATATTTTAAGTAAATACGTTTAAGGACGTAAGGGATACTAGGGTATATTACTAGGTTTATATACGCGTATCTATAAAGATACTTTCTATATTTATAGTATTGTTTACTAAGAGGATACCTTTAGCGCTATTTAAGCGAAATATTACTATAAATACGCACTTAACTTTATAAAGTATATTATACTTATTAATAAAAAAAGGTTAATTAATATACTTTAATATTACTAATAAATTAGTTATTAAATACTAAGATTTTAGAGAGTAATATATTAAATACTTCTTTAAGTTTAAACTATTTAATTAAGTTAATATTAATAATATTTAATTATATATTAGTATTTATATTTACTATAATCTTAACTTTATTATAACCTACTATAATAATAGTTTAGCCTTTAACTATCTCCCCTATAAGTACTAAAATAGCTTTTAGTATAGGTTTAGTTAGTAGCTACTTTATACTTATTTATTTTTTAAACTACTTAGCTCCTAAACCTAGATTATATTAACACTTTTATACAGTAGTCTATAGGGATTCTAATAAGTATTCTACTTTAGTACTTTATAGTTAGTTAAATAGTATTCCTTTTTTTAATAGTTATAATAAGTGACTTTATTAAAGTTTCTCTTTAATTTATAGTTAGTATTTAAGTTTCTTAGGGTTATTATAAACCCTTAGGCTCTAAATAATTAGTTTTTTTTACCTTTATAGTTTATTTAGTAATAGTCTAAACTATTGTTTCCTTTTAAGTAGGGTTATAATAGTACTTTCTATTTCCCTTACTTATAGAACTTAGAGTAGTATTTTGTATAGTTTTTATTTTATAAAACTCCCTTAAAAGGTCCGCGCTTTTATAATATTTCCTAAATATAATAAGTATAAATTAAAATCTTATGGGTATTTAAGTATTTAAAGTCCTGGTATATTAGCTCCTTATATATAGACTAATATAAGTACTAAAAGAACTAGTATACTTTACCTTTCTCCTTTATATTTTTAGTAAGAGTTTAGTAAATAACCTCTTAATAGTAAAACAGAGTAGTAAGTTTTTTTTTGTTTTTTTAATAGTATCTTTATAGTATATCTTAGTAGTTTTATTTTTATAACTTTAAAGGAATATATTAGTTTTAAATAAAGACTTTAAACTTAGTCTAAGTAGACTTTAAGTTCTATCTATTCCTTATATAATTATTAATAAGTACTTACTAATAGCTATACTAATTACTTTATAAAGTGTACTTTACTATACCTATAGTTTACTAAATCTATTAAGCTATAGTAGTATCTTTTCTATATATATAAACTACTTTAATTATAGTAAACTAGTCCTTTTTAACTAAGTTAGTTATATCCTTGATAAGGTAATCTACGTTATATATAAATAGTTTTTTCTACTATTTTACTAAATAGTAAGTAATAATTTATTAAATAGTTTTTATTACTTTAGTAATTTACTTAGTACTTTTAACTTATTATACTATAATTTAAAGTAGAGTATTTAATAGGAGTTATACTTATAGCTAGGTATTTTAGGTCTATAGCTTTTAAATTATTTCTATTATTTTATATATAAATAGTTCTTTATTATAGTTAGGAATTAGTAAATACCTAGTGCGTTATTACTACTATAAATCGGGGTTACTTCTTTTATTTAAGTTACTTAACCCCTTTATATTACTTATATTTATTATTATATTTCCTATACTATACTTATATTAATTATTACTTTTATAATTCTAATAACTAGCTAAGTCTTTAGTAAAGTCCTACTATAGAACCGCCTTACTTACTATTTAATTAACTATATCTTTATTATTTCTATTTTAGTTTAAGTTAGGGGTAAAGCTTACTAAGTATTTACTAGTATCTTATATAGTAGTGTGTAGAATTCTTTATGATATACTTATTACTAATCTTTTATATTAAAATAAAAGTAAAAAGGTATAAAGGTATTAAAGGCTATATACCTAAGTTGGGTTTAATTATAGTGTTTTAAAAGTAGGCATAAATATATTTAGTTACTTCTACTTAACTTCCCCCTTTTTTCTTTTATTTTCCCTTTATACGTTCTTACTAAGGGCTTAGTAGGAGTCTACTATACTAAGATCTACTAATATTTACCCTTACTTTTGCTAAAGATACGCTGGGTGCTTGGCTCTGTGCTAGATCCTTATATTTTAAAGTACTAGTTCTTTTAGAGTTTAGTATATTATATATAGTTTAATGAAGTGGCTTTAGACTTTATATATAGTTAGTTATATTTATTATAGTTAGCTATAGGTACTATAGTTAACTATAAGGGCTATAGTTAACTATAAGTACTTTAATGGGGTTAATAAGAGATATTTAAAGTAGTTTATTCTACTATTAGTAGTTAACTTAGTAGCTTAGAGTTTAGTTTATTAAAGCTAGAGACTATAGGTTTAATTCTACCTTTTATCTTTTTTTACTTTTATTTTTAGTTGTTTTTAATAACTTAATACTATTTAAGGCCCTTAGTATAATATAAATTCTATAATAAAGCTTAAGACTAAAAGACTTATAATAGCTATAGTCTACTATATTAGTAACTATATAGCTAATAAGATAGTTAGTATAAAGCTATATAATTACTTTTATTTTAACTTTACTAAATAAACTACTAATATAATTAAATATATAAATAGAAGTATTAAATACTATTTTAGGGATTTCCTCCTATATTATAGTATTTATATTAATTATACTCTAGCTAATAAATATATTATATATAAAGTTTATACTTTATTAATATTTAATAGGTTTTTTCTATAGTTTAAAAACTAAATTAATACTATAATATAACAAAACTACCTTTTTAAAACCCTTATAAAACGTTCTAAGTTCTTTAATAAAATCTCCTTATATAATATATAACTTTTATTACTTAAGGATTATAGTCTTATAGAGTTTTAGTTTTATAAAGCTCTAAAAGCCCCTAGAGATCTATAACCCCCTCTATTACTCCTACTAAAACATAAGTAGTATAAAGCTCTATTATCAAATACTTATTAATACTACTTAATATAATAATACTTTATTTACCCCCCTTTCCCTTAGTAGTCCATCTTTAACTAATACTAAAACTATTATAATAACTATAAAAAAATACTAATAACTATAACTTTACTCTAAATAACCCTTTATTATTAAAAGTACTTACTAACTCTATAAAGCTTTATAGTAACTATATAAAGTATAGTAGTAGTTAATTTAACGTTTTTATAATATAGATTTAAATATTCTATTAATAGTATTAGTTTATTAGTATTAATTAAATATAATACACAGAAGCTATTTTAATTATACTTAAATTAAGCCCTAATATACTACTTTTAGTATCTTTATAACTCTATAAAACCTCTTTATTAAAACACTATAATTAAAAGCCTTTAAAGCTATTTTAAAACTAAAGAGATATATTAATAGTACTCTTTAAAATATTAATAAGCTTTTTCTACCTATATAATTTATAAAAACGTAATAAAAATAAAAGTAAAGGAACTTAGTATACTAATTAACTACTTTATAAATATTTAGTCTATACTATTAATTAAATTATAAACTAAAGGCACTCTTTATAACTAGTTTATTAATATATACTATAAAGTAAAAAAATATAGCCTCTACATCTATAATTCAACTATAAACTTTACTAGAATTATTATATAACTATAATCCTCTATTAATACTTTTAAATTAATTTAAAAAATACTATAGTACTTAACTAAGGCTTTTAAGTAATATAGTACTTATATTATTAACTAAATATATAACTATAGTACCTAAACCTACTTTAAAAACAAACTATAAGGATTATAATACTAGAGACTATAAATGAAAATTACTATTCTTAATGCCCTTTTAAATTAATAAATAATAAAAAGTACTATATTTATAGTAAATTAAACTATTAATTATAAAGGTACTTTATTAAAAACTATAGTAAAGGATATAGCTACTACTACTAAACTAATTACTTTTAGAATATTATATTAGTATCTTTTTAATAATTCTTTATAAAGTATAAAAGGAATAAAATATTTAATAATATTTAAAAGTATATTAAGGAACCTATAAATAAATATCTTTTAAATAATAAAAGTGGTAAAGCTATAGAACCCTAGTTAACTATATTTATAACTACTTATTTAATAAAAAACGTTAATAGCTCTAAAATAGTAGTAACTTTTGTTAAATAAGTAGCAACCTATACTATAATAATAAAAAATATAAACCTAATAAAATTAATACTCTATACTTATAATAACTAATATTCTAAAGCTATTTTCTAAAATATTATACTTAATACTAGAGTAGTAGAGTTTTTTATAGTAAGCTATAGTTAGTATATTACCCTTAAAAAATGATCCTTTTTAACCTTAAGTTTAATACTATAAATACTAATAGTATATTAATTTACTTTAGTACTAGTAATAGTATTAAGTTTCTTAAATTAATTAAAATTCTCTTACCTTTTAAAAATATTATTGTTTATAGTATACTAACTAATATACTATTTTTACTATACTTTAAAAATAGAAACCGCCTAGGGATTATATTTAATAATATTAATAACGTTATATATAAAGAAAATATTATAGTACTAATTATTTAATAATAAAAGTATAACTAACTACTATTTAATTATAAATAAGTAATAGTATACTACTACTTTACTATTAATAAACTTTAATAGCTTTCTTATTAATTTAAGTACTCTTTTATTATAAAACTATATAACGTACTTAAAAGAGCTAGCTATTAACTAAATATTTAAATATTAAAAACTCTAATAAAGATATACTACTACTACTAAGTTTATAAAATAGTACTTTTAAGATTTTAATTTATATTATAGGATAAGTATAACTTTAATTATAAAGTTATTATAAATATTATATATTTTAATAAAAGACTAGTTACTTACTTTATTAATACTATAACTAAATTTACTACTATAAAGTTTATTAAAAATATATCTATTAAAGTAGTTTAAAAAAGTATTTATATAGTATAAATTAATATATACTAAGAACCTCTTAACTTCCTTATAACTAATACTATAATGATATTTAAAACTATAGAGTTTAAAGAATATACTAAAAAGTAAAGAATTACTCTTAAAATTATACTTATTAAAGTCTATAACTCTATTAGTAAAATTAAAAAATACTATACTATTTTAAAGTAAGTTTATTAAATTTACTATACTAAAAACCTACTTTTACTACTTAAAATTATACTTTAAATAAGTATTAAGAATATTAATAATACTATAGGCTCTAATAGCCTTATACTAACCCTTTTTATCTTTAAAGTATACCTATAAACTAATACCTTTTCTCTACTAACTCTAAATATTATTAAATATACCTAAGTAATTAAAAAAGCTATTAAAGAGATTTAGTATTTTTATATATAGTATAAAGTTAATAATACCCTTAATATACATAATAAACTAAAAATACTTAAAGCCTTAAAACTTCTACTTTAATTAATAGTTTAAGTATAGTATAAAAAAAGTAACTAGTAAGGCCCTTATTAATTAATTTTAATAAATAGTAAAGAGTATATACTTAGCCTTCTATAAGGCCTAAGATTCTTTTAATTAATAGTTATTAAACTATACTATAAAAATATTAATAATATAGGCCCTAAAATTCCTTTTTTACTAAAAGACCTTATAACTATTAAGTATAAAGTTAAAAGTATAGTTAAATATAAAAATAAAACTAAAGAAATTTTTAATAAAATGATTATTAATATAGAGCCTTTTTTATTAAAAACTTAGTACTAATAAAAGCTCTATAATAATAATAACACTAATTATAAAAAACCCTAGTTATAATATTTATTTTAACTAAAAAAGAGGTTAACTTTATTCTTACTATTAAGTAACTTACTTTAAAGTATATAATAGTACTAGTAGTTTTATAAAGAGCCTACTACTTCTATAAATGAAGTTTTTAAAAAGTATATTCAACTTTACTAAGCTTTTTAGTTAAAAGTATAAAAATAGAGTTCTAAAACTACTTAGTAAATATATAATAAATACTATTAATATACTAAATAAAGTACTAAAATCACTAATTAGTATAACTAAAAATAAAACCCTTATTAATAAAATAAGTATAGTAATATTTAATATAGTTCTAGTAAACTTAAGTAATACTATTAAAAGCTATAGAAATCTATAAAAAGTTAGTAAATATTTACTAAAAGTAAAAAAAGAGTAACCTATATAGTAATACTTCTACTTAGTAATAGAGTAAGTAGTATATATATTAGGGTAATTCTTAAAAGCTATATAGAGTATTTAGTGGTTTTTACTTAAAAGTAAAATATAGTAAGTATATAGTATAGTAATACCGGGCTAGTTAAAAAAACTAACTTTAGTATTAACTAGGAACTTAGTAAAGTAAATAAAATAGGTAAAAGTAAATATTATATTAAAAAAGTAAATTAAGTATTATAAAATACTAAAAACGTAATAGTAGTTAAAGAAAGATAAGGTATAACTAATAAAAGAAAAGGATTGTAGATTATTAAAAAAGACAAGGATTTAAGGCTAATAAATTAAAAGCTACTATTATATAGGCTCCCTTTATAAAATAAACGACCTAAATATAGTACGTATATAGAGAAGTTATTTATAAAAAGTACTAAATAAAAGGGAAAAGCACAGCTTCTTTATACTTTAAGTATAAAAAGTATAAAAGGTATAATCTATAAATATAACTATAAGCTATTAGACTTTAAAAAAAACCTAATATAAAAGATAAAAAAAGCTAAGAATCCGCCCTATAGTAATAATAAATAAATAATATTATAGACTATACTTACTAGTATTTCTATAAATACTTACTAAATAAAAGATAAAAGAGCTATAAGTATATAATTAAAATAAATTATAACTAAAAAGAGGGATAAAAAGAATAAACTAATAAAATAAAATACTTAACTACTTTTTTTATATAATAAAGTAAAAAAAGAAAAATAAAATTAGAACTAGTATAGTAACCCTTTAGTATAATATTACTAAAATAACGTAGTATAGTAAATACTAATATACTAACTCCTGTATTAATAGTACTAATATACTATTTCCTATAGTAATAACTTTAGTATAAAAAGTAATAGTATAGAATACTACTAAGAACTAGTAGACTAAAAGGGGGGATAGTATAAAGATTTAGTATAGAGCTAAGTAATTAGTGTACTTTTAGTAAAAGTAAGAGTAAATACTAGTAAATCTTAGTATAGTAAACCCCTACTAAGTTCTTAGTAAAAACGTATAAAGAGAGAATAAAAAAAGGAAGGGGAAAGTTAAGTAAAAGTAACTAAATATACTTATATCTACTTTTAAAATACTCTAATTAGACCTAACCTAGGTATATAGCTCTTAATACTATTTTAAAATCTTTATTATAAAAACGTTAAATTAACTACTATTATACTTTATATAGTTACTATAAAGCTTTATAAAGTTAGTAAGTACTTTTAATAATAAAGGGTTATTTAAAATAAAGCTATAGTTATTAGTATTATCTCCTTTATAGTTATTATAGTAGTTTTAGTATTAGTTAAAGATAAACTACTAAGGGAAAGGGGGGTAAATAGAGTATTATTATATTAAGTAGTATTAATAAGTATTTTATAATAGAGTTTTATACTACTTATATTTTAGTAGTAGTAGTAGAGGGGGTTATAGATCTCTAGAGACTTTTAAAGCCTTATAAAGTTAAGACTTTACAAAGCTATAATCCTTAGGGAATAAAATCTATATATTATATAAAAATGTTTTATTAAAAAACTTAAAACGTTTTATAAGGGTTTTAAAGAGGTAGTTTTATTATATTATAGTATTAATTTAGTTTTTAAACTATATAGAAAACCTATTAAATATTAATAAAGTATAAACTTTATATATAATGTATTTATTAGCTAGAGTATAATTAATATAAATACTATAATATAGGAGGAAATCCCTAAAATAGTATTTAATATTTTTATTTATATATTTAATTGTATTAGTAGTTTATTTAGTAAAGTAAAAGTAAAAGTAGTTATATAACTTTATACTAACTATTTTATGAACTATATAGTTACTAATATAGTAAACTATAGCTATTATAAGTCTTTTAGTTCTAGACTCTATTATAGAATTTATATTATACTAAGGGCCCTAAATAATTATATTAATAGCTTAAAGAGTAACGTTTAAGAGTACTAGGGTAAGGGTATTTATAGCCCTATTAGTCTCCCAAGTAGTTATAGTAGCTTTAAATTAATTTATTAACTTTAAGAGTAGTAAGCCCTAATTAGTCCCTAGAGCTAATATTATAAAAACGTTATAAACTATTTTATTTTTTTATTCTTAACCTTTACTATTTTTTTAGAGTTTTCTTATTATAGTTATACTAACTAATAGTATTAATATTACTCTTTAGAGAGTATTTTATAGTTTTTATAATACTAAAAATATTATTATTATCTTTTTATTATTTAGTAGTAAGAATATAGTAAGAGTAATAAATACTAGGGTTAATAAACAAAAGAGGGGATTCTAAATAAAGCTAATATTAGTTAACGTTTTTATTACTTTACTATAGACCCTTATTATTAAGTTATAATGTTTCATATTACTTAAGTATATTATAGTACTTTTACTTTACTATTTTAAGTTAATTTCTTAAAGTAAGTAAATTTCTTTTATATCTTAGTAAATTTAAATAAATTTAGTATATAAAAGGGGACTCTTAAGCTTTAGTTCTAAATCTTTAATTATAGTTATATAGTTAATAGACTTATTAGTTTATAGTAAAAGTAGTTAAGTACTTATAGTTAAATAATAGTTATAGCTTTTTAGTAATAAACTCTTCGTAGTTAATTAATAACGATATATATAGTTATTAAGTAATTAGTTCTTATTATTTAGTATTATTAAAGAGGGATAAAGTAGTAGTAATAGACGATAGAGATAGGGGATAAAGAAGAGGCTTCTTTATAATACGTAGAATATATAGTTAGCTATGTTTTTTTACTTAGTTACTATACTCCGGGCTAGTAGTGGTTTTAGTTAAGATTTATTATAACTACTTAAGTACTTTTTTTATAGTAGTTTACTAATTAATACTATATACTACTATAAATTACTTTTATATCAGGAATCCTATTATTTAAAGAGACTTTTAATAAGGGATTATTAGACTAATAATACTTTAAATATAAGTATTTCCTTTAAACTATAAGCTTAAGGGTATATCTAGTTATATAATAAATTACTACTAGTAATCTTTAATATATTAGGGTCTTTAGTTAAGTATTAAAATACCCTAATAATCTTATAATCTTTTTAAAGTATAGTATATATTACTAGTATTATAAATGACTAGTAATATACTTAACTTACCTTTAAGTACTATTATAGGGTATAGTTTAGTCTTAGGGGCGTTTTAGGAAAAAGCTCTATAGTTATATAGTAAGAAAAGGCGAGAGAGTATTAAAATAGCTTTAAAAGTTATAAAAGGGTTTAAAGGGTCTTTAAGGGTTAATATAATAGTTTAGAGTAGTAAATTATAGTTTTATATAGTTATAAAAGGATCTTTTTCATAAGTTAAATATATAATAAATACTTTTTTAAGTAAAATAACTTTAAGTTTATTTAACTATTAAATAAGAGCTTAGTATATTAAACGTTATTTACTAGTAAACTAGCTTTAAGTTTAGTTAACTACGTTTACAATAATATTTCTTTTAAATAAAACCTTATTAATTTATAGTTATAAAATAGTAGTAACTATATATATTAACTATTAACTAGTATTAGTTTATATAAAGTAAATAAATAGTAATTAATTATAAATATAAGGGTTAGTAATTAAGGTTAAAGCTAAATAGATTATAAGCCTTTTTAGTAAAGGCTTAAGATGCCTATATAACGGTAGAGCTAGGTCCGTACCCCGCTATACAGCTGTTAGCTACCTAGAGCTATAGCTAACGATAATATAGTTATTCTTATAAAAGCCTAAGTAGTAAAGGCTTTTTTTTTATTTTTAGAGTAAGGGAAAAAGATAGATTAAAGTATTTAAAACTCGCAATTAGCCTTACTAAACGCGCTGTTGTGTTATTTTACGGCCGTTAAATACTACTATGGTCCGCTTTTTATATTATAGTTAAGGTTTTAATAACTTTAAAGGGTATTGTAGAGTCTATAGTAAAGACTCTAGTAGTAATACTGGTAGGAGTAAGAGGACTACTATACTTTACTCTTAATTTAATTATATTAATAAGGGTTTTATATACTATTATTAATAGTTTAAAGTAACTAAAAACTAGGAGCCCTGTATTAGTGTTACGTTTAGCACCTGAGGCTATATACTTTTTGTAACGCTGGTAGTAGTTATAGTGATTCTACGTATTTCAGCCTAATGCGCTAATATAAACCTTTACTTCTATATCTCCCTTTAGAAGGCCCTATCCTTAACTTTATTAAAATTAACGACTTATCGGCCGTTGTGGCTATTATAGTTTCTTGTAAGTTTCTACTATACGTATCATTTTAAAGGGAATAAACTATACGTTTAACTTAAATACTTTTAAAATACACAACGCACTAGCCTTAGTATTAAGGGTGGTAGGTAGAACTCTAAGTAACTAAGGTAAGGACTTTTAGAGTTAATTTAAACGGACTTAGTAGTTATTTTTAAGTCTAGCCTACTTTTAGGATAATATTATTAAATTACGTGGCTTAGAGCTACTAGTATACTACAACATATAGGTGGATTTTGGCGTTTAAAGTAGCTAATAGCTACTTTAGAGTAACGTTTTACCGGCTCTAAAGGCTATAGCTGTATTTAGGGGTTTAAAGGCCTATAGTGCTATTAAGGTAAAAAACGCATTAATAGCCCTAAGGGTATAGCTTTATATATATATAAATATATATAAAATTTAATAATTAAGAGTCTTATTTTACTACCCCTTTTACTATATATAACTAATTATTCTTAAACTACTCTATTAAACACAAATATTACTATAAATATTCTTTTAATTCCTTAAAAACTATCTTTAATAGTCTAGCTACTTAGTACTTATAGTTTTATAACTTTTAAGTACTTATAAGTACTTTTAATATATAAAAAGCTTTTAACTTAACTTTTATAAATTTAGAGTCCTTTATTAGTAATACCCTATTCTAAAAGTTATAGCTTAGTAACTACTTAAAGTCTATTACTTACTATAGCTCTAAGTTAAGAGCCCTTTACTCTTAAACTATAGGATTTAAAGTAAATAAACTTACTATAAATCCTCTTTAAGCACCTATAAAAAAAACCTTCTACTTCTATTTAAAGTAGTAGACTACTACTATACTAAAATAATAGTCGACCTTTTTAAAATGGCCCTTAAGTACTATATTAACTCCTTATCCCTATACTATACTATAAAAGTAATATATTAAAAGTAGAAAAAGGCTAAGAATACTATTAGTTTTTAAATATAGAATACTATTATTAAAAAGTTTAGGATTTAATACTACTTAAGTACGTTAGAGTTAGTAGTTTAAATTTAAAACATTTATAAATACTTTAAACTTATAAAAAGTATATATTATTAATATACTAACTAGCTCTATACTAACTACCTTACTACACTCTATAATAAGTAGTTTATAATAAGAGCTACTATAGTTAAATAGTTTATAATATTAATTAATAATATATATAAAAGCTATACTATTAAGCTTAAAGTAGTTTATAAAGGAGATTTATAGATTTATAAACTACTTTACTTTCTTAACTACTTACTACTTTAATTTTAAGCTAAAAGCTATTATATAAGAATTAGTAATAACTAGAATAATTATAGTTTTAATAAAGCTATTACTAAAATAATAACTATAATTAAATAAATACTAAAGTTTATAAGACACAGAAGAAGTATATAAAGCGCCTTTACTATTAATAAAGTACCTTTTTATAGTCCTTTTAAGTACCTTAATAGTAATAAGTATAATAATACTAACTTAAAAAAATTATAGAATAGAGTGACTAACGGCCCACGGGCCACGTGCTCTAGGAAATAGCCGTCCAGCCACCCACCTCGTCAATCTTTTTCGTCACAGTACTTAAATTCACTTACTACAACGCAGCTTCTACGGATTTAAAGTAATAAGTGTTTTTAATTAATTTCACAGACTACCAATTACACTATTAACACCACCAAAACCACTAACGCCTTCTATACGCCTTCCACTATTCCTCTAAACCTATTAAATCCAATCTAAACTAAACCGTCCCTTCCCTTAACCGTACTATAGCTAGTTGACCCGATTAGACTGCTTTTCCCTACACTTATTAGTAGATATCTCGCCATATCACTAGGCCTTATTAAACATACTAGTCTCTTAATTTTAGGGGATCTATAGTTATTATTACCACCTCTATTACTTACTTAAAGTAGTATTAGTTATCTTCTAAAGATAGTAAGTCTAAAATTTAATTTAGTGTTAAATTAACTAATAGGTCTATTTTAATATTTTTTATTTAGCCCCTATTACTATTAGTTTAAAAAAGGTAAAGGTTAAAGATAGTGATCTAGATCTTTATACTTAAGGGTTAGGTTAGCTAGTTGTATTATGTATTAATAGTATTAATACTAAGCTATGTAGTTATATTACTAAGTTGCTTAATATTATTTTTAACTATAGAAACTAGGTTGTAGTATTTAGTATTCTATAGTTAGGGGACTTTTGTATTTATAGTAGTTTTTGCTATTTTATTAGATTTTTAGGTATAAATATAGAAAACGGGAAGAATTGATAAAGGCCTTACTTATAGTAGTACCTTTTTCTTTAATTATAAACACTACTAGGGCTTGTCAGGCCCTATAGTATGTTATGGCGCCGTAATACAGCGTGATCCAGCTAAAGGTTTATATAAGTAAAGGTTTGTTTTAATATATTAGTCGCGCTGTTTAACGCCGCCTATTAGTAATAGTATTATTATTATTACTAGTACGTTCACGTCCACGTCTACATCTACCACTACGGTAGGAAGAGTAAGTAAGTAGAAGTGTTAAAGTACGTACACCCTACTAAGCTCTACTTAAAACTACTTAAGCTAGAGGGGGTTAAACCTACTGGATACACTCTATTAAATACTTTTATTTATTACACTACTTAATAATATATAGCTATAATATATTCTTTTTAAATTAACTTATAGAAATATCTATATAAAACACTATTTTAAAAAAAATATAAAATAATTATAGAATAAAGTCTTATTAGTATTTTTAGTTCTTTTTACTTTATTAGTCTTTTTTTACTTAATTTACTTTATATATTACTACTTTAAAGACTATTTTTATACTTTTTTAGAGTACGCGTATAATAGTTAAAAGCTACTTAACTACTACTATAAGAGAGTTAAAAAAAGCCTTATAAATAATAAATAGTTAATTTAGTATATTAAAGAAATTTAAGGCTAGTAATTATATAGTTACTATATTAAGAGCCTTAAGTAGTTACTAGTAGTATTTTAAGCTACTTAATTTAAAAGCTTACTACTATACCCTTTTAGGGACTCCTACTTTCTTAACTCTAGTACATTTATTTATATTTTTAAAAATAAATAATAGTTTAGTAACTTTTAAGTTACTAGTATAAGTAACTACTTATAAGCTAGCTTTAAGCTCCTAGTAATTAAAGGATATAAAGATATAAGTATATACGTTATATTAGTTAATAGTAAATAATTTAGTTTATACTTATATAACATTACGTTATATATATTTATAGTAACTAACTTTGTTTTTTATAACTAACTTTATAGGTATAAATACTAATAGGATAAGTACTTTAAATAGTACTTTATACTTTATAAATCTAACTACTTTTCTTTTAGCTTAGTTAAGAATATATATAGCTAGAGAGTATTAGAGTATAATAAGTTTTTTAATAAGACGTTTGTATATAAGGGGTCTATATAAGTTATTTAGTATATATATACTTTATACTATTAAACGAAGTACTTTTAATAAAAATAAAGATTTCTAAAAAAACTCTAAGGAGATATAGTACTAGTAGCTTAGCTACTCTAGCTCTAAACCGCTTTAACGCCTTTTTTTATTAACTTATAGTATTTAAATCTTTATTACCTCTTAGGTAGTACTAAAAAAAGTACTTTTAAACTATAATACTTATAGTATTAGTAAAGTAAAGTAGATTATTAACTATAAGTTGTGTAAGAGTAATGTGTATACCTACCCTAGTAAGTATATTACGTTTAACTTCTACTTATATAGTAAGGACTATAGTAAGTTTATATTTGTATTAGTATTTATTAACTGTATTTTTTAGTACTTATAGAACTACTATTTATATAACTATAGTATAGAAATACTTACTAAGGTTTTTAAGAAGTTTATTTTACTTTTAAAAGTTTAGTATAATATTAAGATACTTATATTTAAGTATAATAAAGATACTACTGTTTTATAAATAACCTTTAAAGGTATAGTAAATGCGTTAAGTCCTTAGCCCTATATACGTAGAATTAAAATAGTAGTACTAAGTATATTAGTACTATAATTAAGATAAAGGCTTAAATAATACGTAAAGTTAGTAAGTTACTTTATACAGTATAGTTTAATATTTATAGAGTAGTAACCTACTTTTATAACTATATACCTTAAGTAGCCTTTAGTTAAAAGACTCTATATAAAGTACTCTATTAATAGCTTTATAGTAATAAAACTATAAAACTAAGCCTTATATACTTAAGATTCTATAGTTATAAAGTATATACCTTTATAGCTATTATATAACTTAAAAAGAAGCGCCTTAATTACCTTTATAGCTATACCTTTATAGGCTTTTTTATTAACTATATATTTATAAATTAGTATTAAATATAGAACCCTATAACTAGAAAGATTATTATTACTTATAATATTATATTTAATAAAAAAGAGTACTATAATAGTAACCTGGATTTATTTATTAATAACTATAATAACTTTAACTTTTAAGTTATTATTAAGTAGATTTAAAAGAACTTTACTATAGCTAGTAAAATTAACTTTTAAGTATAGCTTTACCCCTCTTTACTTAGTAAGGAAGATAATAAAGTGTTTTTTTTATAAACTTCTTTAATACCTTTTTTAATAAGCTTAACTTAGGCGATACTACTCTTAATAATAATAAACCCTATAATTATAAATACTTTTTTACTTACTTTAAACCCCTACTTACCCCTTTTAACTTATTTATTTTATTCTTTTAAGTATTAATTAAAGAAAATTAATGTCTAGGGAGGTAGATTATAGTTAAGTTAGTAAATAAAAACTTTTTTTTATAAACCCTTACTAGTCTATATTTATAACTAAGTTTATAAACTAAACTACTTTAGTAACTTATATACCCTAGTATAAATAAACGTTTTATAAAGCCGCTTTTTTAATTAGTACTCTATTATTATTTTAAAATACTTTATAGTAAAGCTACTTTTAAACTAGTTACTTAATTACTTATAATCCATTAGAGGGGGCCCCTAGTATTTAATATACTATAAGGGCGTTTTAAAACGCGGATATTAAATACTTTAATAGTAAAATTTAGCTATAGAGAGAGGTTATAGGTACTTAAACTTTATTAAGTAGGTATAAAGTACTATACTAACTATAGACTAAAGATTCTACTTTTAGTACCCCCTAGTAAAAGCTTTAGTCTTTATTTATATTTTATTTAAAAGTATTAACTTATTTTTATATAATTTTAATATAAGTAGTTAAAGTAAACTATTTATAAAGCTACTATAAGACCGATTCTTAAAAAGAAGTTCTTAAAAGTATTACTAATAACTTTTAAATCCTTAAATACTATTAAGTATATATATATAAGTTAAATAAGTATAGAAAACTCTTTAAAATTAAAGTATACTTTATTATATATAGTAACTAGTAGTTAAGAAATAAGTAAAATACTTATACTTTAATACTTATTAGTATATTGTTTTAAATGCTTATAGTTATTATAAACTACTTTAATTTTAAGTTTTTATAATATAATATAGTAAATACGTTTATACGGGTTCTACTTAATAAAGACGTTTATATATAAATACCCCCTAAGTATTAAAAACCTAAGTATATTCTTAAGCTTAATAAAGTACTTTATAGTTTATACTACTCTTTACTTTTTTAGTAATACTATTTAAAAGCTAGTTTAAAAAAGTTTAAATTAAAGTATATAGTGGGTAAGAATTACTATTAGATATATAGCTATATTATCTTTTTTTTATATATAAATAACTACATTTTATACTTCCCCTTTAAATACTATAAAAAGGCCCTTTTACTTATAAAAGTACTTTAGAAGTAATACTTTCTTAAGAGTAGTGAAGACTTATAATAGTTTTTAAGGATTAAAGTTATTTATAACTATACTATAAAGTACCTTTAGTTTTTATAGTCCGTTTATATTAATAAAGTAATTAAGTATTTTAAAAGGTAAGGCCTGTATACTAAATAACTATATACATCCCTAGTTTAATTACTTAAGTTACTTTTTTATAAGGGCTTTACTTTATATATAAATACTAACTACTACTAAAGTAATATTAGTTTAATTATATATAAAGTAATAATAATAAAGCTAAATATAGCCCTTATAGTAAACCGTTTTATATACTTTAACTATAACCCTAGTCCTAAATACTTTAAAGAAGTAGAACAAACTATTAAATACCTCTTTATAAAGTATACTCTTTACTTTAAATTTAGCTATAAAGAAGGTGGCCCTAATAACGGTTTAGTAATAACTTTAAATACTAGTTTTACTAATAATATATTAAACTATAAAAGCTTTAAGTATTTATAATTAAGCTTTTTAGTGGCCTTGTTAGTTAGTAAGTTAATAAATAGAATATTGTAATTATATTAATAATTAAGGTTAAGTTCTTTACTCTTTTTAAAATAACTAAAAAAGCTATTTTTATAAGTTATTTAATAATAGTACTTTATATAAACTTTAGTAAAAAGACTTTTAGTACTACTTCTACTTTTAATACTACTATACTAAGTATATATATTTAATATAATAATTAATAAATAATTTATTTTATTAATAAAGAGATAGTTTAATTATATATAAAGCTTTATTATATTAATATTTATAACTACTAGTTATATTAAGAGGTATAAAAAGGATATATTAAAGTTTAATACTAGTCTATAGTGTAGTTAATAGTAAATAGATTTATAAAGCTACTTACTAGTACCTATTTTAAACTCTTTTTTAAGTAACTTAATATAGTAAATTAAATAGTTTAACTTTAAGTACTTTATAATATAAAACTTTAAAGTAAATGTTTTAAGGGCCTTAACTTTATTAATAAGGAATAAGTTAAAGAAATTATAGTTTTTAAGTATTTTAAAAATAGTATTACTCTTTTTACTATAGGGATAGAGATTTAATAAAGATAATAAAACTATTTAAAATAAGAACTTTAAAGGGATTATAGTTTTAAAAAAATAAATTATATAAAAGTAATTATAGAGTAGTTAAAGTATAGTGAATATATAATTTTATTTATAATTAAATTTAATAAGGCCCTTAAAAGGCCTTTATTAAAGAAGTATATTAGATTATATAACTTAAAGCTACTAATATACTATAATATATAAGTAAATTTTAGTATTTAAAGTAGCTAATAGTTACTTTAAAGTAACGTTTTACCGGCTTTAAAGGCTATAGCTATATTTAGGGGTTTAAAGGCCTATAGTGCTATTAAGGTAAAAAACGCGTTAATGGCCCTAAGGGCGTAGTTTTATATATATATAAATATACGCAAAATTTGATAAATATTAATTGCTTGATGAGGAGACGGGACTAATATCTACGAGCTCTTGTGTTGATAAGTAACTACTGCTTCACTCCCCTTAGAGGAAGAACATTTAGTCAAGCTACCTAAACCCAGATTGCTCTAGGCCGACTGGCAGGGCCCGATGGACGCAAGTTCAGCTCTATTGGTTGTTTTATGAGTAGTGACGCTGCTTGGCATACCTTAACGAGAGACTCAACACCCCCTGAAGCCGCACTAGCGAGTTCAGATTTTGGTGCGATTAGTGAGGTTCTAATATAACCCGTGATTGAGGTGAACTGTGAGCAATATGCTCTACTAACTCGTGCCTAGTCTAGCTGGTCATCTGGAGGGTCAATAGTCTGTTTGCCAGTGATTCGACGTCACCAAATGGTGTGTGCTTCGGAGAATACCGCATCAGCAGCAAGATTCCACCAGCAATTACGCCGATACCGAGAAAATATTGCTCGTAGAGTTATCTGCGTCAACTCAGGACGAAGAGCTTCAATACATCCCGCCCCACAGCGCTGAGTTGTCCCCATAGGACCCGTTTTGGTCATGGAATGTTCGACCCATACCCCTGTCGGTCATGACAAGCTGCAGCCGACGCTCGCCAAAGTGTAAAACGACAGGTGCAGGAGTGTCGTCGGAAAGTTTTCCATCGATTGTCGGAAAACTTGCCTGTGCGTAGGGGCCGTATGTATGTGCTTGAGCTCGCTAAGAAGCTATGCTAGACTATGACCTTGTTCCAACCCGCGGGACGGGACGGACGGGGATGCATTGTCCACGGATCCCACGCTTCCCGCGGGATCTGCCTTGGTATTTATGGTGTGTGTCTCTCGAACAGAGTTCCACGTTGTGGCGCAGGCAAGAGCATATTCCGCCCACATTCCGGCGGTTGCCTGCGGTAATCGGCGGAGCTGTAAGGGCAACCCGGATCAGTCCGTCGAAGCAGGAGAAGCCCGTGGTGCCACGGGTGCGTCCGTATTTGGTGACGGATAGTTCCGTTACCTCAGCGTGTTGTGGAGTCTTGGCTTGCATCCCGACAGATGACGGTCTGGTCGGGCGAGCATCGAGTTCCGTGTCTACGCAAGCTATAGAACAACCAGAGGTTGCGAATCAATCGGCGGGAAAGCCGAGAGGATGAATATAACAACCATGTGACGGATAGGTTGGTTGCTGCCGGCGTAGTTGCGGTGGGACACCGACAGAGCCAAAGCCAACGTTCGCAATGGCGCCTTCAGCTACCGAGATTGAGGCAAGAGAACCGGTCTTATTTCCTAACGGGGGATGGGACACGCATCATCACATCTTTGACCGTAAGCCAACACTCGTCCGTACAGATGATCAGATCAAGAAGAGCAAAAGCTAACAGCTCCGTTCCTTGCAGCCGAGTCATTCCCATACAGCTCCGACAGGCACCTCACGCCGCCCCCGGCAACAACCGCCGCATTCGAAGAGTTCAAGCGAAGCTTGGGCATCACCAGGTCCGTCCTCACCCACGGTCTCTCCTACGGAGACGACTGCAGTTCGCTCAAGGCCTTCGTCCCCCGGCTCGGAGCGCAGAAGACGCGAGCGATAGGCGTCATCGACCCCGAGACGACGCCCGACGAGGAGCTTCTGGCGATGCACAACGCTGGCGTCCGGGGCCTGCGGGTGAACCTCTACAAGTACAAAGCGATGGAGGACGTGGAGCTTCAGAAGGTGGCTCTACTGGCTCATATGAAGAGGATAACGGCCCTAGACTTGCCCTGGAGTCTGACAATGACGACAACGAGAACGGACTGTTGGGAAGAGCTGGAGCCGTTCGTGAGGGACCTTGTGGCGAGGAATGGCATTGAGCTGGTTACGGACCACTTTGCATTGCTCAAAGCCCCGAGTCTGCTTCCTGAAGAATACCGCGAGGACCCGACGAAGCAACCTGGCTTCGAGGCCATCATGAGGCTGATCAGAGACGGTCACCTCTGGGTCAAGCTGAGCGCACCGTACCGCATCAGCGACGAGAGGCCGGGCTACGAAGATGTCAAGTTTCTGGTCGGGGCGTTCGTGGACGCGAACAAGAACCGCCTGCTCTGGGGCAGCGACTGGCCGCATACGCCTCGTATGAAGGTGCGGACACAGGAGGCGGCGATGAAAGAGACGCCTTACTTGAGAGTGGACGACGCTGCATGGCTGAGAAGCTTAAAGTCTTGGTTGTCCGCGGAAGAATGGGAATTACTCATGGTAAAGAACCCAGCCAACCTCTTCGGATGATGAAGGTTTGTATTGCCGTTTTGGTGTGGATGTTGTTGTGCGTGCGGTGTATCCATGCGGATTCTAGGTCATCATCGCCAGCCAGCTACTTTAAAGAATAGAGTACGGGCAGGAAGTTTGGATCGTACTGTAGTTATTTCCTTGGTCCCACGAGTAAGACCTTATGGCGTAAAGGAGCTGAACTTATCTACCCCTTAGATTTGCGTGACATATTGTGACTTTAGCATAACAAGATGAAACTGGTCGCCGATCTGCGTACGAGATGGTCCCCGAGCTGTAAAAAGGGAAACGATTCGCGGTACCTACACAAAGCCAGACATCCTGGTCAAGGGCAGCCAGCCTATTTGTCCTTGCGCACGTTCCTGATCAAATCGCCCATGGAGGCGCCCTTGCGGAGCTCGGCAAACATTTTCTCGTCGACCTCGGCTCGTTCCTGGCAGAGGGCCACAACCTTCTCGATCAGGGACGGCGGCGTGACAACAACGCCATCGGCGTCCCCAATCAGGACGTCGCCCGGGTTGATCCAGAGGTCCCCCTTGAACTGAAGCGGAACGTTGACTCTCGAAGCTCGCGTGAAGTTATTCGAGCCCAGGATGGACGTGCCCTGCGCAAATACCTGCCAATTTCGAACAATAAGAGGTCACAACAGAGTTCGGAACGGACGAAATAGAATTAGGCGTTACAAGCAGGAGAGGATGGCGACTGGACAGTGATTGCATCGAAGGAAACGAAGTTTTCTTGGCATGGAGAGGGTTCAACTCACCGGAAACCCCATCTCATTGTGCTCGCCGACGTCTCTCATTCGCCCGTCGATGACAACGCCCTCGGCGCCGAGGTATTTGGCCCGCGTCGACATTAGGCCGCCCCAGCAGGCCGAGATCAGCCCCTTCGGCTGCTGGATGTACATGACGCCGCCGGCCTCGTTGTGGTCGACGAAGTGGGTGTCCAGCTTCGGCGCCGAGACGTCGCTCGCCTCGACCATCTGCACCGTGACTGCGGGGCCGAAGATGCGGGCCGAGGATCCGGGGGAGAACATCCGGATGCCGTCGAGGAAGCCGCCCTGCGGGTACTTGAGCTTCACGAGGGCATCGCCGATCTGAGAATTTTCTCGTTAGATCGAGGAATGAGATTCCAACAATTGTGGCTTTCTTTCTTCGTGGTGTTGGATATCAAAGACAGTGGTGAGGCCGATGGCACTTACGTCACAGGAGGTGAATCTGCGTAGGGCGGCAAGGGCTTGGGCGGACATAACTCGGTTAGATGTACTCGGTTAGATACTTTGCATGAATCGTATGATGAATGATGACAATTGTCGATGAAGTCAACTTCTTCTCAAACAACTCTATCGCGACGAACTGCTTCGTTCAGTTGCTTTTAGTTGTCTCGTCGCAGCAGAGACGGACACTTCCGCCTGTTTACCTCCGAACGCCGAGGGTGTGGGCCTCGGCTGGAAAGCCCGCTCGGACCACCTAGTAGGAAAGGCACGGGGTTGCTCCGTCTGGTGTGCGCTCTGCGGTGTTGAAATCGGATCCATCCGTCTCGACGGAGAACTAAATGGAACTTGAGTGATTGGCCGACTGTTCCAAACGCTGCATCATTTGTCGTGAGTCTCCGGCCTTTCGGTGGGGGTTTCGGTCAGTCTCGGTGAGCAACGGTGAACCAACTCAGCCCTAGCCCGCATACCCAAGAAATCAATCCCCACCCCCATACACACTTGCATAGATTGTAAAAAGAGAATAAGAAACAAGACATGCAGGAGCGTCTCTGCCGCTGATTACAAGTTGTCCGGGCTCAAGTTCGTCGCGCAAGTTGTGCATCCGCGACTCGGCCAGATATCACGATCCAGATAAACGCA
Source organism: Colletotrichum brevisporum (assembly GCA_030770045.1). Classification (NCBI taxonomy): domain Eukaryota; kingdom Fungi; phylum Ascomycota; class Sordariomycetes; order Glomerellales; family Glomerellaceae; genus Colletotrichum; species Colletotrichum brevisporum. The sequence goes on from JAUGSI010000002.1 coordinate 3,401,498, forward strand.
CTCAACCCAAACACTTCAAAAGCAAAAGATAATGCTCTGAGAGCGTCTTCTAATGACCCCAACCCGATTTGAACGCTCCTACTACTTCCGGCCTTGCTTCTTGAACCAGTCGCTCATCAGGTGACCGTCTCCTGGCTTGTTGCCCTCCGTGTCGGGGAAAGGGACCATCTCGATCTCCGGCCGCGGGGGTCCGGTGAAAGTCGGCGTCCAGCCCGGAGTGCCCGGAAAAGGACAACCGTAGATGATGCCCGGGTGCCGTGGCAGCCCGGCAAAGGTCGGGACAAAGCCCGGGTCACCAGGTCCCGGCCCCACGATGACGCCCGGGACTGGTTTCTCGTCCCCAACCGGCTGGCCCGGCTGCGCCCAGACGAGGTTCGGAAAGCCAGGAACGTCAACGGCAGGCGGATACTCCTTGGTTCTCTCGGTCTTACGGGCGGCGCGAGCCACTTTGGCCCGATGCGTGGTGCCTCTGTGCAATTGTCAGCTTTGCGCAAGGGCATAATCGGAGATGAACTTACCTTGTCACGTTGTCGGAAACGTTGACCGCCCAATCGGCGTCGAACCAACCGTCCAACCGCTTGAGGTACTCATGCTTCTCACTCAACTGGGTTGTCGACCATCCCTTCGCGTTTGCAATGTGCTTCTTGTCGGAACGGCGGATATGGCGTAAGAGGTCCTTGAGAGCCTTGAAGGCGGGCGAGTCGCCGTCAGGGTTGGTCTGCTCGCAGTAAGGGCAGTAAAAGTAGTGGTCTTTCTTGTTCAGCACTGCGCGCCGCTGCCACTGCTTATAAGGCGAGTGGAAATCGGAGGCGACATGCTCGCGTAGATGGCCATGTGTGTAGGTGGTTTCCTTCCTCTCGACACTGACCGTGTCATCGTTCTCACACAGAGAGCAAGTCACGCCCTCCTGAGGCTGGTACTGGCCGAGCTCGTGACTGAGCATCATCTGCATAGCCAGCTTGGCCGCCGCTGCATACGGGATTGCTTCTGCGGCCTGGGTGTAGTCAACGGCCTGGTCGGAGAATTGCGTCTCTTCAGGGACGGTGATCTCGACGTCACGTACGTCCGTCTGGTCCTCGGCATCCTCCTCGAGGTCGAGTTGGACCTGCTGTGCGGCTTGTTCGGCCGGAGCCTCGTCAAAGTCCTGATCAAAGTTGACGTCGGACAGCTCGCCGGACTCGTCGCCATGGTCGTCGGCCGCGTCGGCAGAGTCGGCGTAGTATTGGACCAGGCGCTTGTTGAAGTCTGTTGCGCGGGCGAGAATCTCCTCCCTGCGCAGCTTGCGCTCGCCCTTGGTCTGCTGCTTACGGTGCAGTTCGATCATTTCCTGCCGCAAGGCGAGGAACGCCCTTCGTCGCAGAGCGCGATCGCGCTTCTTCCGGTCAGCCCCTTGAAGCATGGGGTAGTCTTTGTCGGCTCGCGCGTATTGACGGTGAAGTGCGTTCAGCTCCGGCCCATAGGTACGGATGATGAGGGCCGGCGGGAGTCTGTCCAGGGTGACACCAGCGCTGGCCTCGAGCCGCAAGAACTCACTTGCCTTGGACTCGCCCGTTTGTTCATCAAGCCCAATAGCAGACACATCCACCATAAAGACCCTGTCGACATAGAAACGCTCTAGGGTTAGCGAGTCCGGCTCATGTCCCATCAGGGCACGGGCACCATCAACCCCGAGAACTCGGACGTAGTCAGCGCCTGTCTGCCTTCGAATGCTGTAGAAAGTGACACCACTAGGCCATCCCATCCTTTCTGCCCGCAGTTTGATCCACTTCGTGAGTGACAATGCCGGTAGGGGAGTAGTGTTGTCCTTGAGGCCAAGGCCCCTCTCCCTGCCTGCTAGAAGTACAGGTTTGTCACGGAACTCTTCCTTGATTGGGATCTCGTGAAGGCCGCTCTCGAAGAGCTCGTCGATAGTGCTAATGCCATCAAAGACACCTCGACGGATACCCATGACGAGGGCTCGGTGAGGGACAGACAGGGCAAGATTCGACTGTTGCTGGGGGGAGGTAACTCGGAAAACCATGGTACTGTTGCTTTCGACAGCGCCCTCTGCGTCTGTGGGCTTGTTCGATTTGAGGTTTCGGACGGTGACCCGGACAGTCCACATGCCCTGTGTGTGGCTACTAGTGATGCGGAGGTCCTTCCAGGCGAGGAAGGGCAGATCGTTGGTAAGGGTAGCACCCTTGGAGTTGGGTCCGGGGGCTAGACTGCCAGGACGGAGTGCACAGGCTCGGGCAAGGCAGAGAGCGAAGTGGTACTGCTCTGATAGTTCAATAGAGACGGTCTCGCGAACGTCCACATCAATCAGCTGTCGAATGTCGTCTAAGCCAACGTTGACTTTACCGGCCAAGGTGTTGGCGCGGTAAAGCTGGAACTCAAGCGCTAAGCTGCGAAGTATCTCGGTCATCTGATTAAACACATGACGTCCCGACGGTGGCTTCTCGCCTCTGTCGTTGTACTTGCGGCGGGTCCAGAAGATAATGGAATCTCGATACTGGCAAAGTGTGGTGTACGAGATGTACTTGTGGGCATTCGACCGGGGTACCTTCATGGCAGTGACAAACCAGAGATATGGGCGAAGCGTTCGCCACAACTTGTCGAAGCACTGGGGCTCGTTGGTGCCGTTGGCCGGCGGGAAACAGGCAGAGTCGAGATCGTTCTCGCTGATGTCGTCCTCCAGCTCTCGAAAATGAACGACGAAGCGGCGATAATCTTCGAGGATCCGATCTTGCCGCTTCTTGGTCGCGGGTGCTGCATGACGAAAACCGATGGACTTGAGATCGAACTCGGCAGCGTTCGCCATGACGTCTCTCATGAGCTCAAAGAACTGGCTCGGCTCATCGGCATCTCTGTTGACGCGGCGCATTCTGTCGAACCAAGCCTTTTCGGTTTGGCCGCGAGGGCGGCGCAAGGCTGTTGCGGCTTCCATCGTCTTGCACCTTGAGGCTTGAACGTGTTCTACCCTCACGGTTAGAAGAGTTTTCAACAAAGGAGTCGGGTCAACAGACAGAGACAGACAGAGACAGACGGAGACAGACAGAGACAGACAGAGACAGACAGAGACAGACAGAGACAGACAGAGACAGACAGAGACAGACAGAGACAGACAGAGACGGCAATAGAGACAGAGACAGACAGAGACAGAGACGGCAACAGAGAGAAGAGGCAATGAGAGAGGGGGACATACCCGAGACAGAGCTGGTTGATGCGGACAGACGTGCGATCGGCTGGCTGAGTAGGTACACTGAGGAGTAATCCGAAGCTGTGACGGGAGTGGAAGGCGATCGTGAACAGAGAAGAGGAGTCCAGTTGGCAATTTGGATGGGACCTCCAAATGATCTCTCGGGACTGCGGGAGAGAAGATGGAAGATTGAGAGGAGGAAGGAGAGGAGGGAGGTTAAGTAGCGGGTATGAGAGAGAGAAGAAAGTGTGGATGTAAAGATGGGCAGGACAGAAGGGGAAGGAACACCTGAAAACTCTGCCTAGCTACCTGCCTCCTTTGCTGGCTGCCTCCTTTGCTACCTGCCTCCTTTGCTACCTACCTCCTTAGCTACCTATGATTGCACGTCATAACATGGATAATGGATATGTAGCCAAAATCTACCTGTCTGGGTGGGTGCCTGGTAGGTAGACGATGCTGCAAGGGATTCGGGAAGCATCAGATCGATGAAGCCATTTACTTTGCATTCGCCTACTGTTTGCATTCCATCCCTTCCGCCTTTTGTGTTCTTGGTACCTAGCCCAAGAAAACCGGTGCCTTGGGGGCAGTATGGACCCTCGTCTTTGAGGCGCGCAAAGCACTGGATTCCATACTACCATGTTCATGTCATGGTTTTCCCATGGCCATGGTCGTTTCCATGGAGAACGAAGGCCTCGTTGTCTGAAAATGCATGGCAAACCAAGACTTCGTCCCTCCAAGATAGACTCAAGGGATTCAGCTGATTGTTCCGCTGGCTAGCATGCAGATTCCACGGGAGATCCGAGAATCTTCCAGGTATAGCAGACGGACCAAGAGAGACGGACGTCCCATGAAAGTATCTTTGTACCTGTAATGACAGAAGCCACCAGCTCGTGCAGCCTAGGTACCTAGGTACCCAGGTACTTAGTGTAGGTTGTGTTCTGTCTGCCTCTGCAAGGTACCAGCGGATGAGGTGCAATCGCTTTCCTGGCACCAACGGCATAGGTACTTTGGAGGCTGGCGGTGTGGGCAACGGTGATTTCCTCAAGCGGGTCCATCAGGCAAAGCCAGCCAATCCGAGGGCAGACACCAACTACACGGACACGGCCAGCTACAGCCTCTTCCCGGGCCAGCATCTTTTTACCCAGAAAACATGGAACTACATTGGGCAGCCCGGGCAGATCTCCTTTCCTGAAGTTGCCGAGCGAGAAATTGGTTTGTCTGTGTCTAGGTAGACAGGTAGGCAGGTAGGCAGGTAGGCAGGTGGGTAGGTAGGTAGGTAGGTGCCTGCTGTTGTGCTGGAGTTGGTCTGGCAGCTGGATGCATCAAGGAGCCTACGAGGTAGAAAGAAGACCAACTGTGAAGTGTGGACAAAGATGAGGCCTCTATTCTGCGGCATTCCTCCTTTGCCCTGCCTGGGTTTGCTCCTAGGCCCCCATTATGTCCTCTGCCTACCTACCCACGTCCTGCAGCAGTGCAGACGGGACCAGGCTGCACCTCTCCGAAAGTACACACCCCACCATCTCCGTATGCACTGTCGGCCTAGGTTGTTTGTTCTCTTCTGGTATCTAGGTCAAGACAGAGAGTGGCGGCCTTGGAAGAGAACTTGGTTTCATGCCTAGATACGTAGGTAGCTCGTAGACGCAAGGGGAGGTTGGAACGTGGTTAAAAGTCCGCCGGCCCCCCCCCTCAATCAAGGTCGGTTCTTCACCATCCCAGACACCCTCATCGTCGACTACAACACGGCCATTCTCGATCTTTTACCTCAATACCACACCAACTCGTACAGCCTTCAGAAATGGCACCTCCTACTCCCACCCGTGGTGCCGCCCGCCGAGGCGACCGAGCCAACCGAGGCGGCCGAGCCAACCGAGGCGGCCGAGGACGCGGCGGAAGCAAGACCAAGCCGGCCGACCCGGTGGAGGACTCTTCCTCCTCTGAGGCGGAAGCGCCGGCCAAGGGCGCCGCCGCAACCAAGGGCGCCGCCGCAACCAAGGGCACCGCCGCAGCCAAGGGCACCGACACCCGAAAGAACACCAACGAGGATGCTTCTGCCGACGTTGATGTTTCTGCCGACATTTCTGCTGTATCTGACATCTCCGGTGCCGCCTCGGGAGATTGGATGAAGGTGAAATATCCAGCAATGCTTAGTCCTGATGCTCAGGTTCTGGTGCACAACCAGGAACACATCGCTCTCCGCCTAGGCAACCTCGAAGAGCTAATGCGTACTATGGCGTAAGTTATTTCCCACTTGTTGTCCGTCACCCCTGGGCGTTGTCCATCATCGTCCGTCACCCCTGGGTGTTGTCCGTCATCTTCCTTCATTGCCCTTTATTGTCCATCACCCCTGGGCGTTGTCCATCATCGTCCGTCACTCCTGGGTGTTGTCCGTCATACTAATGATGTTGTGTAATGCAGGACTGGCCCAGCCAAACGGCCGCGCTCCATCTCCGCGAGCTCGCGCTCATCGCGAGGCTCTGCCCAAAGCAACAACACGCAGGCTGAGGGCGACAAGGTTGCTATTGAGCTGATCAAGGGCCAATTCTGGAACATGCTTGTCGATCAGCACCGGGAGTGGGTCGACCAGACCAAGAAGACCCTCCTTACTATTAGGACCAAGAACTCCAAGACCGACGGTATTAGTTTCTTCTCCTACCTTGAGGAGGCTTCCCTCCCAGAGACCTTGGGTGAGGACTGGTTGGAGCACCCGCTGTGCGCGGTCCTCCCTGAGCTCGGCGAGGAGGGCAAAATTCAGCTCTATATAGAGCTGAACCGCGCTCTCAAGGCCGATCGAGCCGCAGCCACCGAGCCCGAGCCCCCCAAGTCGGCTCTCAAGGCTGCCGGCACCAAGCGCAAGTCAGGTTCGCGCGTTACCACCCTCAGCCGCGACTCTCAGCAGACGGTCAAGGACATCGCTAGCGACCCAGTTGTCGACATCTCTGTCGGATCGTCCTCGCCAACTCGAAACCCGAAGCGTGTCAAGAAGAAGACCACCGGCGCCACCCGCACTATGCCGGCCCTTCTTAGCGATGACGAGGAGGAGGAGGAGGCGGAGGGCATGGACCTCGATGACGAGGAGGAGGAGGAGCAGGAGGAGGAGGAGTACGAGGAGGAGTACGAGGAGGAGGAGACCAACGAGTAGCAGGGCACTCCATCGTGTAGACCGACGCCAGGATGGGCAGTGACATGGTGACCGAGGGTGTGGGCATGACCTGCGCAATAGGTTGATACCTAGATACTTCTTCAGGATGCGTGGGCAATACACTTGGTCCTCCCGGTCCCCTCCCTACTTACCCGTGCCACCACGCCTATCACGTGACGTGACCGCAGCGCGCCAGTTGAGTACCGCACTTGCGCTCACTGCAAGCGCAGCGCTTTGGGGGTAATACAGCATAGCGCTGCAAGAGTGCGAGCAAGCGCAGTGTAATCGAACGCAGTGCTGCGAGTGTAACGGACGCGTTTACGTTGCGCGCGCGCGCCGACGCCGAACAGTGGATAGCGACGCAGCGGCCGGCGCGAGGTGTGCGAGCCACCTACTGTCCAGATGCGCCTCCCGTCGCCTCGTCGCCCACCCACGCACAACGCCAGTACGGGCGTAGGGCGGGTAGTGTATAATTGTAGTATAGATAGTACTTTTTTTTTTTTTACTTAATTTAATTAAGTTAGTTAGAAAGTTTAAACCTAATATTAGTAGATTAATATACTAGGCTGATTGTGTACTTTATTGTGTTGCTATTAAGGCGGTACGGCTATGGGGGTGCGAGGGGGGACTAAACAGCTCGCGGGCCGCGCCGTCAACCAGCGTAGTGCCTATTCGAACGTGGTGCGCCGCGTAGCCCAGCCCCTCCCCTCAACAGAGAATAACGACAAGCAACAATGACGGACGATGACGGACGACAAGGACGACGACGATGACGATGACGACGATGATGATCTTGTATGAATAACCCAAACCATCTCTGGAGTCGAACGCGCTACCGTTGCGCCATGAGGCCTGTTTGTTGAAGTTGACGATGAAGATGCCGCATATGGAGCTCACGCCATGCGTCGGAACTATTCCGGCCGCCGACGTTGAAGTGGGGCCATTTGATAGTGGGGAAAGTGTGTTCCTGCGGCCGGAGTTGTGTATTTCAGACTACACGGCTTAGCTCTTGACAAGCGATGCAACAACATGAGAAGTTTTAAAGAGGACCGTAACTCTTTCATGTGAATATTAAACTTGGATGCCTCCATGTAATCCCTACTGTTGTCTGCAATAGACACCCAGTCTGTACCAATGCTAGGGCTCAAGTAGAGCTCAACTTGGGACACCTCATGTTCAACTGAGCTATATACATGTATCAGCAGGGACTTTCCTTTAACCTTATCCTGAATGCATGGAAAAGAAAACATTCAACCTTCTTCGAAGTCTAGATCCTCGGCAGACTTCCAAACATTTCGGAAGCAAGGTAAAATGTGACCACCGAGCCTCGCGCCCTCGTCATCTTCAGACCAACCCAAGCATGAATTCCACGACCATCCTCCAAAGGCCGGGGAGCCAAAGCCTCAATTATCCTTTCGTAAGTCTTCGACACTTTGCTACATCCTCCGCCGTCATGGGAACGACTCAGAAACTTCAATAGTCGCTGGTTGATCTCGGCGTCGTCAGCGGCGTAGTCGTGGACCGGAAAGTACACGGCGGCTTCTGCCTGCACACCTGTACCGTCAGGACCAGCTGTGAAACCAAAGCAGGTCATAGGTCCCTTGCGTTGATACGGGCCCGCAGAGCCGCCGCTGAGCGTCTCGCAGAACCGACAGATTTCGGCCTCGGAGACGCTCTCGGGCGCGACCGACCTCGCGACGGCGGCAAGCCCGCAAGCGTCGATTCGCTCGTGCTGGACGTAGATCTTGACGCGGGCTTGCGCGCCCGGTTGGAGGTCCAAAGACATGTACATGAGTTTGCCGCTGGAAGAAAGAACCTTTTCCACGGGGGCCCAGGCATCGGCCATGCCGAGCTTGTCGAACGCTGTTCGGACGACGTCCATCGAGTTGGAGGGACCTTTGGCGTTGGCGTTCAGGTAAATCTTCCATTCTGGCTGAGAATCGTCGCCAACGACGAAACTGTGCCACGCGGCAAATGTACCCTGTGCGTTGGCGTCAGGCAAGAACAAATCTTGGATGGCTTGGAATCGATCCAGAGAAACCGCTTTTGGGTATTTCGATCGAATGTCGTTGGTAAGCTTGATAGCGCTTAGTTGATGAGCTGACAACGTGGGAACGTGTGCTTGAGCCTCAATGAGGAACCGCATCTGGGCTTTGCCGGTGTTCTGCTCCATGGGAACGGAGTACTCAAAAGGACAGAGATTGAGGCTCGCGTCTGACAGCCATCCACTCGGCTTCTCTGGCACGCTCAAGTGCCCCCATCCCTTCATGGACATATGCAGAGCACCCTGGAGCAGCTCCCATGCTTTATCATCCAGACCGAGGGCTCTATGGAGACTCTTGAGATCATACGTAGCCTCATTCAAGTACGTCCTTGTCTGAGTTGAGCCTATAGCCTTGAGCGGTGCCACAGGTACAGGTTCCAACCCGCTCTGAAAGACCCGCATTCTCAGCTCCTTGCCCCGGGTAATCCTGACGCCGGGAATCGTGTGCCTCCTGGCGTGGAGCTCTGAGATGGCGGCGACCGTGTACTCAATGTGACGGTCCGACATGACATAGCGAGGGACCGCGAAGCGGACCAGGTTCGGGATGCTGTCCCTGTCCTGGGCGATGGTCCCTTTCTTGTCCCATTCCCAACCAAAAGGGCCAGCTTCACAAGCTCGAATACCGTAGTCTTTCAGAAGCTCAAGTGTGAAGCCAACCGAGGCGAACTCGCCATGCGACCTTCCGCAACCGGCAAAGAAGCCGTCCATGTCGAGATAGATGGCATGGCCGCCGGGTGGCTGAAGAACGGGGACACCCGCATCAACCAGACCCTCGGCAAACCTCCTGACGAGCACAATGCGATCAGCCAAATAGGTCTCCTTGGTGACTTCATACAGTCCAGCAGCGGCGGCCATGACATCCCTCCCGCTCATGCCGCCATAGGAGTCATTTCCGTAGCACATGATCTGCCGCTTCTTCAGCCGGATGCCGACATCGGCGCCAAACCTCGCCGGGAACGCGCCCTCGTCGCGGAAGCAGAGCGCGCCGCCCATGCTCGCGAGGCCGTCCTTCTTCGGGGAGATGGTGAAGCCGTCGGCGAAGGAGAACATCTCCTGTACGATCTCGGGGATCGTCTTCCCGCCGTAGCCGTCCTCGAAGTCCTGGATGAACTTGGCGTTCTCCGCGAACCGGCACGCGTCGAAGAAGAACGGGATATCGTGCTCCCGCACGAGAGCGGCCGCGGCGGCGATGTTGGCCATCGAGACGGGCTGGGCGCCGGCCCAGTTGTTGGTGATGGTGAGGAGCAGCATCGACACGCGGCGGGCGTTGGCTTCCTCGGACAGGAATGCAGCGGTCTTCTCGATGTCGAGGTTTCCCTTGAACGGGTTCGAATTCCCAATCTGCTCAGCAGGGAAGGCATCTGTGAGCCCAGGCTGTGTGAATGTGTGTAGCTGAAAGCCATTTGCAGCCGCGTTGGCGCCAGTAGTGTCGAAGAAGCCGTTACTGATGAGAGCTGGCGGGCGACCTGTTGCGGCGTCGCCGCTTTCCGCGGCCGCTTGTATCGTGTCTTTCATGGTCGAGAAAAGCAGCGCCTCGGCGCAACGACCTTGTGGGAGGATGAAGAAGTTGGGCCGGATTAGCTGGAGCGGACCGCCGTTGACGAACCCGCCGCTGATTTCCTTGAGGAACATGTCCCGATAGAATGCGCTGTCGGCCGTGCCAGCCAGGACGTCACGGAAGGCGTACTGTCTGTCGTTTCCGCGCTCAAACACGTCACGGAAAGCCTCGAGAAGGCAGTAGTAGCCCGAGTTCCGTCCGTAGCTCTCGTCACCGCGGAGCATGGCGGCTCATTGGACGTCCGTCATGGCAGACGTTCCCGAGTCCGACAGATAGTCGCAGGTGAGTAAGGCGGCGGGGAAGGCGAATACATTGTATTCGACCGATCGCAGGACCTGTTCCCTCTCCTCGGCTGTTATGGTGACATGAGGGCGCACCACGAGGGCGTTGTGTGACGGAGACGAGAGCCGTGCCATGGTATGCTGTCAATGATGTTTTCAGATAGGGAGGAGGAATGATAAGGAACTCAGTCTGTGAAAGAGGATGAGGACATGGTCTCGAGTCGCATAATCGTAGGCTCAAGTCTCTGATGTATTTATGGGCTTCATGGCTTACGGACCCGTTTCTTCAATGCTGGAAGTCGCCGAAGGAAGATGGCAACCTGACAAGGTGAGTATTGACTAAAGTCCGAGGTAGCCCCATCAGAGTAGTCTTGCTCTTCAGCCCCTGCTGTTCTCAAAATACATACCGCGGTAGTGGTACGGAGGCAGCCCTGTGGCTTGCCAATAAGCGTCAGGGGTACGTTCACAGCTGAAGAATCCTCTTGTGCAGTTTACGGGGATTGCCGAAGGATGTAACTTCCGTCGGGCAACAGGAGATCCCACCAACGCCACTTTTCGGTGTCGATAAGAAAGTGAGGGTTGCATTCTTGAGCAGGCAGCCATTCAATGCTGCTCAGCCGTCCGTCTCAGCCCGAGTTTATCACTATGGCGCGTTGCGTGTGAACAGAAGACCGTCCTGGTACATTATCAATTTTTCGGCCACTTGCAATCCATCAGTAGTCGATCACTTTTTGGGAAAGGTGATGTTGCACCCCAAGCTTGAGGGGTGGAACTGGATGGCAGGGGATATAAATGGACACAACATTATCAATAGCGCGGCCAGTCCAGCTGATTCTCTTTGAATGTAGCGTCTCTTGCCAAAATGCTTTTCTCTACCGTTTATCTCTCCATTGCAAGCCATGCACTCCCAGCCGGTATGCCGAGGACGAGATAACAGAACAAGGCCATCGGCCAAGCATGGATAAGTGCAAATGGAGGATGGTGTCCCCATATACCCATGATGGAAATAGTCTCATAATTGGTGGAGTCGGACTAAACCTGGTCGAGAGGATGTCTGGACTCCAGATCTGCATGAGGCTTACCATGAGTAGGACGGTATCACGACCACAGCAGCGCACCTTGACCGCTTTGATTTCCACCGAGATGGGGCGTGAGACCTGTCTTTACAAAGTGTTTGCCGAAATTATTACCCCGCTGGAGTCGTGACATATTTACGAAACGATGACAACCGGGACTGAATCTAGCAACTAAACTGAAGGAAATAGGGTGCCAAGCTATCAGACTCAGAAAGTCAATTAAGTTGAACGGAATCATCTGATCCAGTAAGAACATTGACTCGACACCATGTCGTCATATCCGTCTAGGATCTCTACCTGATTCAACGTCAAATGTCGATGACAACTCGCCAAGGCTCTCTTCTGCATTTGACACCACGTCTGAGAATGTAAGCAAAGCTTCTCAACATGGTAGAGTTTGTAGGACGACTTACAGTTGAAAAGCAACTCATGGTGGGTTGGAGTGTGAACAGGTCTCAAACCATCACGAGCATCCCTCACTGCACGATATTCAAATCTTTTGTGGATGCCATTGCTTTCGACATGATCAATCTTGATGTCAGAATAGCCCAACTCAACCAAGCATAGGCTCATTGACGCATGTCGCATTCTCAATATCCAGACTCTCAAAGGAACCGTTGGTTAGAGTTGAGTTTAAAGGAGTTACTTACGTCAACTATTACCCCAAGAGGGCTCGCTGATAGTCAAAAAGTGATACAATGAAGTCTACCAATTGAACAGTCAACTAAAAATGCGCAACGTACTTGGAATTCGGTAAGGTTAACTCGGTTTCCGGTCGGAGCAGAGACAGTTGCTCGGCAAGCGTGGATTAACATGCGCCGTCGCCGAACTTTAGTCTGATGTTACCCCAAAGTTGCTACGTCATATTGGAATGAGATCCGAAACCCTGCATATTAGCTCCGGAGGTCAGACTTTGGCACTCCGTCCACATGAAAGCCATTGCCCAATCATGGACCTGTAGATGCAAAGTCAGCAGCAGCAGCCGGTTGTCTTTAGCGGTAATTAGGCTTCGACTCAGGTCGCTCTCGCGTTAGATGGCGTTCGCTCGCGAACGGGTCCGCTCGGGCTCCTCGCGACGCGAGGCGCAACGGGCCTCTGGGGTCGTCTGCATGTACTAGCCGAATTCGATGGGACTTCAACGGCGGTGGAGAACTGATGAGAGAGGCAGAGAGGCAACGTATGGTCAGCATTTGTCACGTTTGGATCTGATGACTGGAGAATGAATCTCGCTACAACAGATTCCCCGTTACAGTGCCGTCAAAGTATTAGTCGGTAGAACATAGCTGGAAGGATACACACCGGCAGTCGGGGTAATAGCAATCTGCATCGGGGACAGCAACGGAAAAGCCACGTCCGATAGAACCTTATAATACAGACAACGTCCCAGCGCCTTCTACCCCTTCATCGTACGCCACAGGACACGGAAGAGTCGGTATCCCATCCATTCAATATTCACACAAAGACAAAGATGTCCGAACAAAAGAACTTCGAAGTCGCCATCATCGGCGGCGGCATAGCCGGCAATACCCTCGCCATCTCCCTCCACAGGCGCGGCGTTCCCTGCACCATCTACGAAAAGGCCCACGCTTTTGGCGAGATCGGCGCCGGTCTGGGCCTCACGCCCAACGCGACGCGCGCCATGGAGGCCTGCGACCCGGACGTCCTCCGGGCCTTCGAGAAGATCTCGCAGCCGCCGCTGCGGTGGGACTTCTTGGACGGCACGACCGAGGGTGCCGAGGACCGGGTCCAGTTCTCGCTCGGGGACGGGGCCCGAGGGATCCGGGGCTGCCACCGGGCGCACTTCCTCGACGAGCTGCTGAAGCTGGTCCCAGAGGGCATCACGCGCTTCAACAAGCAGCTAGACCGCGTCGAGGAGCCAAGAGGATCGCGAGAGAGACTCAGGATGGTGTTCCGCGACGGGTCTACCGCTGAGGCGGATGCCGTCGTCGGATGTGATGGGATCAAGTCGCACACGCGGGGGATCATCGTCGGACACGACCATCCCGCTGCGAGGCCCGTCTACACACACAAGTACTGTTACCGAGGGCTGCTTCCGATGGAGCAAGCCGTCGAGATCATTGGCAAAGAGAGGGCGTTTGGGTCAAACTTGTGGGTGAGTTCATGAGTGGTCTGCCGCAAGATCCAAGCTGCATGCAAAGATACTGACGATGGTAATAGGCTGCCGAGAAGGTGCACATGGTGACCTACCCAGTCGCCCTCGGCAGCATCTGCAACATCGTCGTCCACTGCCAGGGCGATCAAGACTGGCCGAGCGACACGCAACTCACCCTCCCGGCCGACAAGGCCGATCTCCTCAGGGATGCCGCCGGACTCACCCCGCGTCTGCAGAAGCTGATTAAGCTGATGAAGACAGTCGACCAGGTAAGTCCAACCCGACCAGACCCGGCGAACCACGGAATTAACGCGGCGAGCAGTGGGGCCAGTTCGACCTCGCCTCCCACCCCGTCCCGACCTTTGCCAAAGGCCGGATCTGCCTCATCGGCGACGCGGCGCACGCGAGCACGCCTCACCAGGGCGCAGGCGCAGGCATGTGCATCGAGGACGCCGCGACGCTTGCGGAGCTTCTGGCCGATGAGCGAGTGCGGTGCGGCGGTGATATCGCGGCGGCCTTTGGCGCGTTCGACGCGGCTCGGCGGGAGAGGGGCCAGTGGCTGGTCCGGACCAGTCGGCAGGCCGGCGAGGTGTACGAGTTCCGGACGGAGATTGGGCGGGACTTTGAGAGGATGGGTCAGGACATCAGGTCAAGGGCGGAAGTCGTCTGGGACTTTGACATCTGGGAGAGCATCAAGGAGGCCCGGAGGGACCTGGGGAGACGGTTGAGTGCCGAGAAGAGCGTGATGGACCATCAGCAGGGTACTATTAGAGCGGGCTTGTAGGTGCACCCAGCTTTGGCTGTAAGGTAGTTTGCTATCAGCAGTGACAACTCGGCATGACAGTATGGATCAACAATCTGAAGTTGCATGACATCAGAAAGGTTTCAGTGCAATTACTCCTGTCTCTTTGATCAATATGTCAAAGCCCAGGCTCCAGCTGGCGTAGAGATGGGATTGAACAAAGCTCCGTGTAATTTCCTTAGGACAAAGCGAGACTAGAAAGTCCTTCGCTCTCCTGCAGCAATCCCAAACGTAAGTCTATTGTCTAAGTCATAGGTTATTATGCCATAATGCCGTAACAGTCTAGCCTATTGGGTTTGACGCAGCCACGTTGCGGGAGTTGAGAGAAATGCAGTTGGTTCCCTATTCACCCTGGAGTTGCCGTGATTGGACGGCTCTAAAGCCAATTACACCAACTCAGACCACAATTTTCAATATTACTTGATCCCTCAAGAGACCCAGCTCTGAATAATGCAACTTGGCAACGAGTTCCACGTAATGATGTCACAGGCAGTTCCCAGGTTACGTAAATATGGGCCCCTGAAAACTTTTGAGCGGACCTCTGATAAGATGATAAAACGCAGCAACGGGACATGACTCTCAGAATAGCACGCTTGCTCAGCTAGCCTCACCGAAATCGCCACCAACTCCTCTCACCGAGCGAAGATCAACCACTACCGAAAGAAACCACTCGTAAAAAAATGCCGACCGATTACGACAAGCAGAGTTACTGGGCGGACCGCTTCGCCTCCGAGACCAGCTTCGAGTGGCTCACCCACTCGGCAACCTTCATGTCGATCCTGGCACCCTATCTCGACGACCTGGCCCCCTCGGCGCGGATCCTGCAACTCGGGTTCGGCACGAGCGACCTGCAGAACTACATCCGGCACCGCGGCTACACGGACGTGACCAACGTCGACTTCGAGCCGCGCGCCATCGACCGCGGGCGCACGCTCGAGAAGCAGGCCTTTGGCGACGTGCGCATGCGGTACCTCGTCGCCGACGTCACGCAATTGCAGCTGCCGCAGAAATACGACCTCATCGTGGACAAGAGCACCGTCGACGCCGTTTCGTGTGGCGGCGAGGACCAGTTTCGGCGCATGGTTGACGGCGTTGCGCGGCATCTGGAGGAGGGAGGACTTTGGGTCTCGCTGAGTTACTCGGCCTTCCGATTCGACCTCGGTGGCCTGCCATTCGACGTTGAGGTTGTCGCCAAGATTCCGACGCCGAAGCTGAAACCCCACGATCCCGATGTTTATCACTGGTGCTACCTTCTGAGGCCGAAGGATTTCCAGTGAGGCACTGGCGGTGTGCTCAATGCTGGCTTTCCTGTTTGGCAGTCTCGACGGAGGAACGTTGCCTTTGTTCTTGGATTTGAATACCCCTGAGTCGCCCGCGGGCGCTCCTCATTTAGACACAACATGCGTTTTGCAAGCGACGGCGGAAGCGGGATCTTCATCTCGTATCTAGTTTATTTTGGTTCAATGTCATCACATCTATCTCTAATCGTCATCATGAACGCCTTTTGCCTCATCTAGTCGTTGTGCTTAAGCCAGCGGGGTTCCCGGCTTGAAGTCCGGGTGGAAGGGGTAGTCGATGTAGCCCTGCGGGATCGACGGCGTGTAGAAGGTGTTGCGGTCGTACTTGTTCAGCGGCAGGCTGTGCTTGATGCGGAACGGCAGGTCGGGGTTCGCGAGGAAGTGCCGGCCGAAGACGACGGCGACGTCCCACTTGGCGTACTCCTCGTCGACAGCCCTCTGGGCGAGCTCCGGGGTGAAGCCGCCGGCCACGAAGACGGGCGAGACGTTGTCCCAGATCTCGAGCAGGAAGTCGATGCCCTCGACCTTCTCGACGTCCTCCCAGTTGTTGACGCGCGACTCGATGATATGCAGGTACGAGAGGCCCAGCGCGCGGAGCTTCCGGGCGAGGTCCGAGAACTGCGGCACCGGGTCCGCCATCCGCATCGCCTGGAAGTTGCTGTACGGGCTGATGCGGAAGCCGACCCTGTCGGCGCCGATGGCGTCCACGAGCGCGGCGGCCACGTCGACGCCGAAGCGGGAGCGGTTCTCGACGCTGCCGCCCCACGCGTCGGTGCGCTTGTTGCAGTTGTCCTGGAGGAACTGGTCGACGAGGTAGCCGTTTGCGCCGTGGACTTCCACACCATCAAAGCCTGCGGCGATGGCGTTCTTACCGGCCTGGGCGAAGTCGCGGACGGCCTGGGCGATCTCGTCGGCGGTCATCTCGCGCGGGACGGGAGACGAGTCGGAGATGGGCACGGCGCTGGAGCTCAGCAGCGGGTGGCCGCCCTCCTTCTCGAGGATGGGGACGACGGCGGCGCGGCCGGGCGCGATGAGCTGGCAGTAGATGCTGCTGCCGGCGGCGTGGACGGCGTCGGTGATCTTGCGCCAGCCGGCGATGTGGGCGTCGGTCCAGATGCCCGGGGCGTTGGGGAAGCCGCCGTGGGCCTCGGAGATGAGCACCGCCTCGGCAATGATGAGGGTCCCCGGGACGGCGGCGCGCTGGACGTAGTAGTCGAGGGCGATGTCGAGCGGGGTGTGGTCCTCGTTGAAGCGGAAGCGGGTGAGGGGCGCCATCACCACGCGGTGTGACAGCTGCGCCTTGCCGACGCGGAGCGGCTGGAAGAGCTTGGAAGACATTGTTCGCGGGGTCTTTGAGTTTCGAGAGAGTGACGTGGAGTTGTGCGACGACTGGAGGAGTTGAAGAGGGTGGTGATATCGTCCTTGGTCTTATCTACGGTTGTCTTCCTGTGTCGAGGACGTCCGGCTCTGATAAATAGGCACCGATATTTCCCATCCATCCACCGCGTCCCGCCCTCTCTCTCGGTGGGTTCATTGAATGGAGCGAAACTGCGCAATTGTCTCGCTGCAGAACCACTTGGCGCGAGGAGGTGCGCATGGATCAGGACCAGGGGTCCGGGTGCGAGTCTCGTCGGAGCATCGACAAATTGCGTTACCGTTGGAGTCGTCAGACGCTCGGTCGGCCAATGAACAGTGCCCGTCGTTCGGGTCTCCAATCGCCGTTGGGGTTTAAGACGGGGGCCGGCAGACAAGAAAGGGCAATCGTATCGCTTAGAAATGCGACTTTGTCCTACGTCGGATCAGGCTGAACCGATGAATTCGCCCGGACTCCAGTTTATCGCTACTTGGCACTCGGTAATCGTTGTGGACGACTCAGTGGTCTGAATAATGCTTATTAACTGTGACGGGCAGCCGAATCCCTGTAACCTCGGGGTTGCTAAACTCTGAAAGCAAGAACAGGATGGATATCAATACGCTCTCTATCTCTTGCTATTAGTTATCAACAAGCGATCTCTTTGAATCCGAGGTCCCAGTAGTCCCCCTTCCCTCATGAGTTCTCAAATGAGATAGGTACTTATGCCCCAACGCCAAAAGCCAACTCTAGAAACCTGACAACCAAAACACCAACGCTTACAAACTTTCATGCCATGAGAAACCGAGACTTGGTAGAGGTAGGGTAGAGAGAGAAGTGCGAACGAAGAGCAGCAGTCTCCGCAGAGACCACGCTCATGTGCCCATCCCGCAAACGTCTCAACACCTGCCGGTGGGCCGCCTGTCGTTGTCATTGCGAATACTTTTCGACGAACCGAAGAGTGCGCTCCGCAACATCCTCCCAACCCGGCTGGAATATCATTCCGTGCGTCCGGCCGGGCATCACATCATACTCAACGAGCGCTGGTCCCCCGCGAGCATAGGCTTTGAAGTTCTTCCGAACGGTGCTCGCCGGGACGACGCGGTCCTCGCCCGCTGCGAGGAGTAGCAGCGGTGCGCGGTCGGGCTTGTTGAAATTCACGTGCGTGGGCGCCGACTTGCCTCCCGCGACGTGGGTCGTGAGCTGCCACAACACGCGCGCGACGCCTGGCACGCAGTATCGCTCGTAGCACCGGCGGCTCTCCTCCGCGACGTCGTCGTCGTCATCGTCATTGAAGAAGCACCGGTGGAAGTGCCGCTCCGATATGGCGACCATCTCAGACGCATTCATACGGTTCTTGATAATAGGCAGCGCGGCGCGGAAGGTGGCATATGGCAGAGTGATGATGCCCGCGGGCTGGGCGGGACATATCGCAACGCCGGCGACGCCGAGGCCCAGCGAGAGCAGAATCTGCGCGAAGAGACCGCCGAAGGAGTGGCCTATGATGATCGGAGGCGAGGGAAGCTTTGCAGCGAAGGCAGCGTAGTAGTCGACAATCTCCTCAATGTGCTTGTTGGCCATGGGCCGTGGGTCGGCGCGTACTTCGGCCGGAGAGCGGCCGTCAACGCCGGGCCACTCGGGGGCAAAGACCTCATAACCGCGGTGCTCGAGGTACGGAATCCAGTGCTCCCAGTATGTTGCCGTCACCCACAGGCCGTGGATGAGGAGGATGGGCGGTTTTGACGGATCCAGGTACATCTTTGGAGAGCGGATGTTAACTTGAACGTAGACAGCGACGCCATGCTGTGCAGTCGCCAAGGGGTATTTCGGGGATTATTTCTATCCTAATTAAATGGCTGGGAAGGCCTGGTTTCTGCTTTGTTCGCTTTTCTGATTGTCTCTGGATTCCTTGATCTCGAGCTTTTGGCGCCAGTGGTGACCACACGCGAGCGCAAAGTCGATGGCGTCACGCTGACCTCATCACTCGAGGCTTAGCAACAGTCTATTCGCACGCCGGCCGCGTCGGACGCGACTACGGCTCATAGACTTTGGTTTGCTCGGCGGGCAGCGCGCATTCGGTTACTGCATCCATATTCCATGTTGGAAAAGAGCTTGTCAAGGCGGCTATTGCTTGGTATGCTCGTGGCCCAGGCTTGGCGGTTGTTATCCTCAGCACCTCATGTCAGCGGCAAGATTGGACTGGCCGCGCGCCAAGGTCGTCCCATGGGTTTTGAAGTTTCACGCGTAGGTGTTCCCAAGGCACAGTGAGGGCTAATTAGTCTGGAATTACTCATTGTTGTTGATCCGCTTCCTATGGCCTTTTTGCTTGTGAAAACAATGAACAGTGAAGATGGCGATCGTCGTGGCTCAGCAATTCGCGTCGTCGAACGTTGCCAAGGCTATCTAAAGGCTTGCATGCAGAGGTTCTAAAGCATGTGACGTCCCCTGAGAGGTTGTGCTGTCTGTCTCAGTGAGCCACACTGCTGATGTTGCGCGCGTGTGCGCTAAACCGGTGCTGCTTTAGTCATGCACTCTCCCTCACTCTGTCAACTCATGAGGTCCTTGAGTGAAGTTCAGGACGATGAGGGTTTGTGAAGCTCTCGGCAGATAGTGCTCAACACAACGATCGTACAATTGATACAACTGCTCACAAATTACTGATATGAAAGTACCGTCGGTTGAAACCGCGCAAATCACGGCATGTCACAAAACAGGGCGCGTAACTGTCTGGTTCCAGGGCAAAATGGGGCGATATCGCATGATTTCAACGACAATTATTAAGCTGTTGATTTCAAATCAAACGCTCAAATGGAGAATTGTCTCCAAAAGCTCGCTTTGCGTTGGGGTAATTGAGAGTATGGGCCTGATGCCGAGAGTATGAGCCTGAGAAAGTATTTGCCTGGATTCAGAAGTATGTGCCTGAAGCTTGGGATCTCAGCCGAAGCCCCACAAAATCGCACAACACAACACAACACAAGGCGACTGACACAGATCACCAGACGATGATCTGTCAGATGATTGGCGTCGCCGTTTGTCTTTCGCATCGAGGATTTGAGTCAGTTCCTCTCGGTGTAAGCTGAACTACCTTCAGATAGGAAAGTTCGTGTAGAACCAAGCGAGTGTCTCAGTTCGAACTGCGACAGGTTGTGAAAGAATTGAAGTGTACATGATCAACGTCAGCTGGAAGGGCCCCGGAACGTGGCGGGTGTTCCTTTCCGTTTTGAACTATTCAAGTAAATCAACTGCATTGGGGATTGGAGTTGATGGTGACTAGCGAATTGATGCCAGGCCCACCTGTTGGAGACGCCGAGCCTTGTAGGCATGAACTACTTGAACATGATGCTCGTGGTTCGAACTTGGAATTTCCTTTGAGTTTCAAGTATATGATCAACCGCTGTTATTCTATGTCTATTCACTTCTTCCGTCAATATTAGCGACCGAAGGTCGCCCCTCCGATACCAAATCAAGCATGACAGGCTCTACTTCCTCTCAACCTCCAACGAAGCCATGATGAAAGCCGACTCCCCGAGCAAACTGTTGGGAAACAGCGGCCTCTGGACATAATAATCGTACGTGGCCGTCGAGTTGAGACTGCACACGGCAACGGTCTTATCGAACCCGATGGTGTTATTCTCGGTCTTCGTGACGAAGTTGTTGACCGTGTACTCGTAGGCCTTCATAGCAGCCTTCCTAAAGTCAACATCGCAACCCGGTGCGAAGATGCCGATCCGGTCGCCCCGCAGGAAGGACCACGCAAACAGCGCGGTGGCGGAGCTCTCGAGGTAGTTGCCCTCGCGGCCCGGGTACGCCGCCATCTGCCACCACGCCCCGGTCTCCGGATCAGCGTGACGGACAAGCGCCGTCGAGAGCTGCGTAGTCACGTTCTGAATTTTCCCGCACGCCGAAACCTTCGCACCGTCACCGCCGGCCGCGCAGTCGAGGGTCTTCCAGGTCTGCACGAGGCCTGCGACGAACCAGCCCACGGCGCGGCTCCAGACGTACGGGCTCGCGCCGGTCTCCTTGTCCGCCCAGACCGCGGTGCGCGAGTAGTCGTACCCGTGCACGACCAGCGAGGTGTTCTTCTGCAGGCAGTGGTCGTAGAGCAGCGACACCTGCAGCTCGATGTCGGTGTGGTTCGGACGCGGCAGGGACGCCATGTACGGCAGCACCGAGAACATGCCGTCCGTGTAGCTCCACTGCGGGTAGACGTAGTACCATAGCCCGCCGTCTGGGTTGCGGTTCTGGATGGCGAGCGAGGCGTTGATCGCGTCGTGGGCTGACACCGCGACCGGCGAGATGGAGACGATGCCGGCGGTTGAGGCGCGGTCGACGGCCCGGGCGACGGAGAAGCGATCCAGGGGGCGGGATGCGGCGTACGTCGCGTTGGTCAGGTTCGGCGACGCGAGGTCGAGGACCTGCCCGAGGTAAGATGCGTACCGGTCCTGGACGTCGGGGTACTGTGCAACGGTGGCCTCGATGGCAAGGGCGAGGAATCCGCTCTCGAGTGTGCTGGATGTCTCGCCCGAAGCGATAATGCCTTGCTTGCGGGAGACGATGCTATCCAGCATCCATGTCGAGTACCGCCGGGTCTCACAGGAGGCGAGGGCCGAGAGGCCGCACACGGCGGAGAGCCAGAGCGTCGACCGATGCATGGCGAGATGGTGGGCAGCTTAAAATGGGACGAGAGGTTGAAGGCAGATCAACACCTGCGCCTAACGGCGTCCTCAACCTTGGTTTATATCCAAGCCGCCCAGCGGAGTCACAAAGTTTTCCGGCCCTTGCTGACGCGGGGTTCGCGGGGCGACGCGGGGCTGTTCATCACCTCTCCTCATCTGAAGTGCCAATCGGCGGATCATTCGCAAATTGGCTCCATGTGCCGATGTATCCGCGCGAGTGCACCGTTACCTTGAACATGGGGCCACCCTGCGTCGGTGGTCGTCCTCGGGGGGTTAAACACTTGCCCGGGCCGGCGGGAGACGAAGTGCCGGGCCTGTTTAACCCTTCTCGTCATAAGCGAGAAATCCGTCGCGGATGCCAGCATACCTACAAATCCGGGGCTTGAAATCCGATGCCGGAGGGCAACCTTTGCATGCCCGAGGAGAATAGTCGTGTCACCGGCGGCAAGGCATGCAGAGATCTGCTGATGAGTGTTCTGCCTGAGGAGTTCTGATAAAGTCACGCTGAAGTTTGACCTCTGGTCTTTTTTGCTAGAGACTTATTGGTATTAACCGGACGGGATGCGGTTGTGTTTAGGCCAAGAATCCGGGGCACCGGCAGTTGAGGCGGCCCCGCCATCGGGACTCGGTCCGATAATCGGCGCAGGCCCCTGTGTCAGGCGTATCAACTCTACGCCGTGAATTCCTCAGCAGAGGAGCTTTCATATTTGGCAAGCTTCCATGGATCTAGAAAAAGGTGTTTCGCGGCACAGTCACTTGTCTGGTTAGGTCAAGGCAAATCATCAATCCAAATAATCCCGTCGCCAGCGGATCCGAGCTTGAATCCTTAACGTGGGTATCGCTCGCCCTGATAAATTCCAGAACAAATGTCGGCAAGGCATTGAAGACCAGCACTCAAGCATTGTAAGCCAAATGGTAGCAATGATCTCGGGGATTGCGAAGAAGCAGTCAGAGCACGCAGACTCTGGCTCGCCAAGAGTCAGCTGATCCACGGCAGGTTAGGTGCCCTAATTCTCGGATTTGACCAGCTATGTCGTCACGTACTGGAATAGCGATTCTGAACATGTTGATGTTGTCAGCTCGGACATGGCCTCTGCCACGGCAGACGTTCAAAAGACATGATCCTTAAGGAAAACGGTATACAATAGAGCTAAGATATTCTCAATACATGTACATACCCCCTGGAACATCGCGCTCGTCGGCTTGGTCTCTGGCTTCCTCCACGTCCAAAGCCCCCCCTCTGTCCGCTGCCAGGTTACCCATCCTTTCACCCCAAAAGATACTCAACCAAGAGCGGCCAGGAGGTTCCTAGCACCGCCGTTGGCGCTGATGGCCGCACCATTGACCCAGCCGCTCTCGTCACTGGCGAGGAACCCGACGATGCGCGCGATATCCTCCACCTCCGCAAGCCGATGCGCAATGGTGGACTGCGCCTTGAGGCCCTCCCCAAACTCCTTGCCGAACACCCCGAGCGCGACCAGGAGCGACTCGGTGGCCGTCGGCCCCACGACGACGGTGTTGAACGTCACCCCGCTCTCGGCGGCGAAGCTGCCCGCGAGGGAGCGCGTGTAGCAGTCCAGCGCGGCCTTGCTCGCGCCGTAGGCCATCATGGGGTCGAAGTTGGGCTCGCGGCCCATGCCGCTCGAGATGTTGACCACGCGTCCTCCTTCCCCCGCTCCTTCTCCGCTGCTGCCCTGTGCTCCTGCTGCTGCGTACTGCTCCAGGAACGCGACGGTGGTGGCGACGGGCGCGTAGACGTTGGCCAGCATCACCTTGGAAAAGTCCTCCGGCGTGGTCTGCGCCAGGGGCTTGTAGCCGTGCTCGTCTGTCAAGACGGCGTTGTTGACGAGGACGTTGAGGCGCGGCGTCTCGAGCTTGGCGACGGCGTCTTTGACGACGGCCGGCCACGCGGCGGGATCGAGGGCGTCCGCGCGGAGGGCGACGGCCCGGGAGGCGCCGAGGGCGAGGCACTGGGCCACGACGTCGTCGGCGGCACCGGTGTTGGAGACGTATGTTATGGCGATGTGGGAGACGCCCTTGCGGACGAGGTAGAGGGCGATGGCGCGGCCGATGCCCCTAGAGCCGCCGGTGACGAGGGCCGACTTGCCGCGGAGGGACCAGGGCTCGGGGATGGCGGCTGTGGACATTGTTGAAGTTTTTGTTTATTTAAACAAGTGATAGAGGAGGATGTGGTGATGTGGTTGAAGAGAACTGTCGAGTAGACGTCGATGTGTTGCTACCTACGTATATGTGCGACGGCGGCCACGCTGGCCTTCCTTCGACGTTCAGGGCAGCTGGGGTCAGAGCCTAGGCCTCACTCCCTCCAATACTTGCCTGGTAGTTTACGTGCCGTACATGCGAGTGATTCTTGCCCACTTTCCGCGGAACAGAGTTATACGTGCGGCATAAGTGGGAGGAGCCGGAGGGGCTTCGGTTCGGGGCCGGGCGCATGGTGAACGTGTGGGCCCCGAAGGCACGAGTCCTCCGCAACCCCGCAACTCCGCAGCGTTGCTACCGCTGGAGACCTGGAGGGTTGTGACGGCAGTCCGATGATGGTGGGATTTGAGCGTCGAAGATCCGTCGTCATCGTTCTTGACACGGCAGAAGTGGGACTACGAGTTGGCTATTACACAACTCCGACAGCCATGAAGGAATGGTGGAGTTGGCGAATCCCTCCGCCGTAAGTGAAGCAGGATCTATAAGCACCAGCTGCATGTAAGACACGCAGGATCATACCCAGTATTGAAGCTTTGTTTCATGCGTAGAGATTGCGTGCTACGTGTACCTAGTCTAACCGATAGCCTACCACGGCCTGAAGGAGCGGACATTGGCATCACGCCGAGAAGCGTCAAGATCGACGCATACCCGTCAAGCGATGTAGGTGCCTATCAGTGCTGGTAAAGAGAAAATGGAATTCAGACATGGCTTGAGAGAAGCTCGGGGGAATCTATCTAACAGTACCTAACCGTCGCAAATACACCAGCCGAAGAACATGCACATCAACCCTTCCATCTTACACCATACAAGAGAAACCACCACTCAGAAACCCAGAAGATACTTCCTCCACGGAATCTTCGTCTTCTCCGCCGCCGCAGCCCCGTTGCTCTCGGCCGCGTACCCCTCCTCTTGGACGTTATGCCGTCCAACGATGGCCAGAAACACGTCGTTCAGCGTAGTCGGGCTGACGCTGTGATGCTCGATCCCCAACGCCTCCTTATTCTCTTCAAGCATCAGGATGAGCTGCCCGATGGCACTCAACCCCTCCACTCCTCCCTCGCTACTCCTCCCACCGTTCCCTCTCGCGCGGCTCCTGCTCATCTCCTCCGCGCGTGCGAGGACCTCTCCGGCGGGAACGGAGAAGCGCATTTGTCCGTGGTACGTCTCGCTCTCGACCTCCGCCGAGGGGAACATCAACTGCGCCCACTCGCGCATGCGCTGCATCTCCTCGGGGGTGGAATGCGGCGCGCTGCGGCTGACGAGGTGCACGTACAGCGAGTCCCCGAACCGGGCCCTCAGGTCGCCGACCTCGCCCACGGCCAGCATCCGCTGCGCGACGATGCCGGCCCGGCTGGCCAGCGCATCCGCCTCCTCCATGCTGTGCGTCGTGAGCAGGATCGAGCGCCCCGGCACGATCGTGCTCAGCGTGCGCCACATGACGCGCTTCGCGGCCGCGTCCAGCCCGGAGGACGGCTCGTCGAGGAGGATGACGGACGGGTTCCCCGTGAGCGCGATGCCGAGCGAGAGCTTCCTCTTGTTCCCGCCCGAGAGGTGCTGCGCCATGGTGTGCACGTGCGCCTCCAGCCCGACGGCCCTCACGACGGCGTCGACCTGGTACCCGACGTCCGCGATGCCGCGCAGCCGGGCGTAGTGCCGCAGGTGCTCCAGCACGGTCATGCTGTCGACGGCGTCGAACTGCGGGCACACGCCGAGGCTGGCGCGCGCGAGGGCGCGCTGCTGCGCGACGCTGACCTGCTCCACGAGCACGTCCCCGCCGGTGCCGCGGCTGGGCTGGATGTCGCCGCGGATGAGCGAGATGGTCGTCGACTTGCCCGCGCCGTTGGGGCCGAGCAGCGCGAAGACCTCGCCGTGGCGGACGCCGAAGGTCACGTCGTCGACGGCGGTGGACTTGCCGAACTTCTTGGTCAGGTGCTTCACCTGCAGGCCGTCGTCGGCGCCGGTGGTCTCGACGCGGACGAGCTCGTCGGCGACTCCCTGGTCAGCCTCAGACCGCTCGGTGTCCGTTTGTGAGGTGGCCTTCTTGCGCTCGAGGAAGGATGGGATCTTGTTGCCGCTGTCGTGGTAGAGCAAGACACAGAACAGCAGGACGGCCTGGACGGAAAGGTAGAGGATCGGCGCGCCGTAGGCGTTCAGGGTGCCCGGGTAGCTGTAGAAGGCGACGTCGTCGCAGCCGAGGGAGAAGCTGTTCAGCCCGACGAGCAGCGCGCGGCACACGGAGGCCACAGGGAAGACGGCGGCGATGGTGTAGTGGCCGATGAGGATGTTGCGGCCGCTGAGGGGCGCGGGGGAGAAGGTGAGGATGTACAGGAAGGCAATCAGATAAATCGCGAAGCCGACGCTGTTGTACGCCAGGATGGCCGCGAACGTCGCGACCTGGCTGTTGAGGATGAGGGAGAAGACGTATGATAGCAGGATGGACGTCAGGCCGTAGAGGATGAAGACCGGGAAGAGGTAGCCCGGCGCGTACCATATGCTCGACGACGCGACCAGAATCGCGGCAGCGACTAACAAAGCGACGACGAAAATGCCGTAGTCGAAGATGACGTGCGCCGCCCAGAGCGGGAACGACCGGACGCCGCTCGAGTACTGCAGCCCCCTGACGTTGGAGCGCCGCTCGACGTTGGGGTACAGCCCGAAGAAGGCCGGGGCGATGGAGAGCACGATGCTGAAGTAGATGGCCAGCTGCACTGTCGAGCCCGTCGAGCTATCGAAGGCGCTGTCGAAGGGAAGGTAGCTCGTCGTGATGCTGATGTTGGTTCTCGCGACGCTGAGAATGTTCTGGACCGTCATGGCCGTGAAGACGGCGAACCTGTCCGCCCTGTAGGCCACGGTGGGAGCTCCGTTGTCGGTCCCGGCCCAGATGCCGCCCGGGTTGATGGTCTTGCGCTCGCGCTCGATGAGGTCCTTCAGGTTGGACGCCGAGGTGACGTCTTCCACGGAGGAGTTGCCGGTGCCGAGGAGGGCCCCGATGATGCCGGTGAAGGGGGCGTCAAGGGCTGATTGCGGTCCGGCGGCGAGCCGCACGTCGTCGAAGACGTCGTCGAACATGTTTGCGTCGACCGCCCTGTCGGGGTCGCTGGGGTCGCACGTAGACGCGTCCTTGCCGTTGATGAGGAGCTGCATGATGGCGGCGGCTACGATGGGCACGAGGAACGCGACAGCGAAGGGGATCCAGTTGGTCTTGAACAGCGTGACGCGCTTGTAGACGAGAACCGTGATCTGCTTGAAGAAGCCCGTCTGCCGGCCGGACTGCAGCCCGAGCGAGTTCCGCCCCTGCGCCATGCCCTTCTCCGTAATCTGCCCAGAGTCGTCAGAGTATCTCGCGGTGGCACCAGGCAGCGGCCGCAGGTCCTCGCCCTTGACCTCCTCGGCGACGTTGAGGAAGACGTCCTCGATGTTGGGGCTCGAGATCCGGTACGCGATGCGAGCGGCCTCCAGGCTGCGGATGACGTCCGCCGCCAGCGCCGACGAAGGGGCCGTGTACACGATGGTGTTGGACGAGGCCTGCAGCTCCACGCCGTCGATCTCGGGCGGGTGTCTCACGTCCTTTGCGTTCAGCACGTGGATGTGGTACCCCGACCCGAGCGCGTCCTTGAGCGCGACAGACGAGCCCTCGGCCTTCAGCACGCCCTTGGAAAGAATCGCAATGTTGTCCGCGAGCAGGTCCGCCTCGTCGAGAAAGTGCGTCGTCAGTATGATCGTCCGCCTCCCACGCTCCGACAGCAAGATGTCCCAGATCTTCCTCCTCGACAGCGCGTCGATGCCGGAGGATACCTCGTCGACGCAGCACACGGCGCTGCCGCCCGTCAGCATCATGCCGAGCTGGAGCTTGCGCTTCTGCCCGCCCGAGAGCGTCTTGGACTGGGCGGACTTCTTGGACCCGAGGCCGATGGAGTCGATGAGCTGGAGCATGTCCTCGCCGGCGGCCCCGCCGGAGGACTTGAGCTGGTTGAAGATACGGATGTGCTCGGACACGGTCAGCTCGTCCCAGAGGACGTTCTTCTGCGGGGCGATGCCGATGCCGCCCGAGGCGTCGATGGACACGCCGCCGCGGTCGAAGCGGCTGATGCCGGCGATGGCGTCGAGGGTCGTGCTCTTGCCGCTGCCGTTTGCCCCCAGCAGTGCGAGGATCTGGCCCCGCTTCGCGGTCAGGTTGAGGCCGTCCACGGCGACGGTCGGCTCGCGGGGCTTCGAGATGAAGGCGAAGATGCGCCGGAAGAGGCTCGGGCGGTAGACCTTGGTGAGGCCGTCGATGGACACGGCGTCCTGGGGCTGGGGCCCGTCGCCGCGGTAGATCCGCCGGCTCTCGGAGCCGACGCCGTGGATCTTGCGCTCGACAAAGGCGGCGAGGAGAGGGTAGACAAGGAACTGTATGATGAGAAACACCCAGATCGCGATGCCCGGAAGCGTCGACGCGCCGCTCGGCGGCGCCTTGATCATGTCCATACCCCCCCCCTCGGCCTCGAAGCGAGCGATGGACTTGATGAAGAAGACAAAGGCGCACGGGGTAAACAACAGACTCAGCACCGCGACCGCGCCCGTCCCGGGATCGGGGATGGCCTGCGCCAGGACGCCCAGCAGGACGTAGACGAGGGAGTTGATCACGCCGGAGAGCTGGGCCTTCTTGAAGAACGAGGCGCCGAGGATGGCCTGCGAGGTCAGCGCGAAACCCGCCAGCACGAAGAAGACGATGACGATGCCGACGTTGGTCTCCCTCCAGACCATGAACCGGGAGATGACGGCCGCCATGAGCCAGCCCGGGAAGTAGATGGTGGCGAAGGAGTAGAAGTTGGCGGCCATGCGGGCGACCTGGGGCTCCCACTCGCGGCGGGTGGACATCATGGCGTCGATGAGCTGCGAGAGGCCCTTCTCGCGCTCCGTCGCGACGTGGCCGGGCAGGTGGTAGCTGATGCCGACGAGGGCGAGGACGAAGGAGACGGCGAGGTAGTCGATGAAGGTCTTTTGGTAGTTGCGCCGGACGGTGGCCTCGCGCTCCTCTTCGGTCTCCTCCGTGTACGCCCATTCTTGCACGTCGTCGAGCGGTGTCGAGCCGGCGTCTGAAGAGTTGGCGCGGGCGATGGCCGAGTCGACGGCGCGCTGGAGCGGGAGGGTGTAGACCTGGGCGTCGTTGTCGTCGTCGTCGACCTTGTAGCCGCTGCCGAGGACGACGTCGCCTCGTAGGGTGTAGTTCCAGACGCCGCCGGCGCCCTCGTCCGGAGAGGAGTGGAAGATGACGGCGCCGTAGCAGGGCGTCGTGCCGCGGAAGGACGGGCGGCAGATGAAGCTGAGTTCGGAGGGGTCGGTGACGGTCGTCGCGTTCTTTCCGGCGGCCGAGACCTCGTCTGAGAGGGTGGATATGACGCGCTCGATGTCGCCGCCGGCGTTGCCGTTGTTGACAAAGACTATGGTGCTCCGCGAGCTGTCGGCGGCGGAGAGGGCGTCCCGGAGGGGTCGCACGGCTCGGGGCTCGGCGAAGCCAAAGTCGTTCTGGGGGCTGTTGAGGTTCCTACCGATGCCGAGGTAGATGGTGAGGATGACGGGGAGCAGGAGGGCGGTGTAGATGGTCGACGTCGGGTGCCGCAGGAGGAGGATGATGTAGTTCTTGACAGCCAAGATGCCGATCTGGCGGACGAGGGAAGATCGGGGAGCCGCCATGGCGGCTGTCGATGAGTGCGGGACTCAGCAGCGAGGTGAATGTGGCAGACGATTAAAGCGTAACTATCGTGGCCGACAACGGGGTTGGTGATAATCGTGTGTGGAGTCGTGGAACAACAAAAGCTTCGGGAACGGGGGTGAGAGCTTCTTTTACGTAGGGTCTCAGACGTCGCTTATTAGGGAATTCCAAGAGGTGAGAAAAGAAACGAAACCCGAAAAGGAAAAAGTCTCGCGTCGCGTCGCACACGGCGTTGGAATCCTTCGGCCTTGCGGTTGTTAGCGACACGGCAGATCCTTACTGAATGACGGCTGCGTCGCCTTTACATTTTCCCAATCAGGCAATTGGAAGATCACAGGTAAAGCTGCAGCCAGCGATCAAGCATCCATGGGTACGATACTGGGCGAACGGCCGTCATGTACGGAGTAGCGGTACGCTGCATATTTGCCCAAGTAGGTAGATAAGTGCCCATCTTACCTGTTTGTGTCATTGGCAGGCTTGTTCGTTAACCAAGTGCCTCATGTGGTGGCTTACGTTCATATCACGGCCGCTCCTCGGGTTGCCCGTATTTCGTGATTCGGTTCCAACGACCGTCCATCGTTTCTCGTTTCTCGTTCTTCCACATCGCAGCCTATCCCTATCTCGGACCCTTCCCATGTGCGTTTGCTACCCGCCATGTGCTTGAAAGCTCGCTTGCGTACTCCCTACAACAAGATCTACGGCCGACAGCCAAGGACGGTTAGGTCTGATCCTCCTCGGCGGATCGCAGCCACCAACGCAACGCAGTATTGATTACATGACGCCAGGGGCTTGAGGGAGATACCTAGGCATCCGATACCTGCGTGTACCGTACCTGCGTGCCTGCCTCTCTTCCTGCTAGCGCACCCTCGGCAAAAGGTCCCCTAATCTCTCGGGCGAACAGGCTCCCGGTCGGTGTCTGCCCTGCTACCGCTATTTCCCCTTTCCGGCCTAGCGCCCCGCCCCGCGCCCGCAGGCGGCTTCACATCCGGCCAACCAGCCCCGAGAGGCCCCACCCACCCCGGGCACCCGTCACCGAACATGTCGGCGTGGCCGCGGGCATACGATGCGATGCGATGCGATAGCTGCGCCGCTCGCGTCATCCGCAGGCCGCGTTTCAAGCTCGGCTACGGGATGCATTCTACCTTCCGTATCCGCATGGTCTGAATAGTTGCATGTGCTTCGATGTTGCCTAGGTACGTACATGTAATGTTGTTGCTGGCTTCCATGCTATGCTCCAAATATTGCCTACACC
The DNA here is from genome assembly GCA_030770045.1 of Colletotrichum brevisporum. NCBI lineage: Eukaryota > Fungi > Ascomycota > Sordariomycetes > Glomerellales > Glomerellaceae > Colletotrichum > Colletotrichum brevisporum. Next base: position 3,432,178 of record JAUGSI010000002.1, read on the forward strand.
CATCTTCTCCCAATCCTTCTCAATGCTCTCTCCTGGTATCATATTGCAAAAATGCCCGGCAGAACTAAACGTCCGCCCTGCTAAACGGCTCCTTCTTCATCGCCTCCTCCACCTCCTTGTACGCATCGTACCCGTACAGCCACGGCTGCACCTCCGGACACGTCCACCGGCTGGGGAACGGGCCCTTGAGCTCCTTTCCGAGCTGGGATAGAAACAGCTCATCTCTTGCCTCTTGCTCAGGACCGTCGGGCATGTGGAATGCATCGCGCTGTTGGTGGTCAGCAATCTAGTGGTCATCAGGTTGTGACGAGAGATGCTCACCTGCTTGAACGTCTCTCTGACGATGGCATCCCCGCGAGCCTTGCGCAGCTTCTCGTACAGCCTCAAGGCAGATGGCAGTTCTGACTTGGACGTGACGTGACCGAGCAGCAGCCCCAGCACCGCGCCGTCCTCGACGGCCGAGTTGGCCCCTTGGGCGAGGTACGGCAGCATCGGGTGGCAAGCGTCTCCTCTGTTCAATGGCTTGTCAGTAACTCTCTCGAACATCAATAGACTTTCCCTGTCAACTTACACAAACACAAAGTTCGACTTTTCGTTTACCCACGAAGGCAGTTCCTCTCCTAACATCCACGTCAGCAAGAGACACGCCACGAAAAGGAGTCCATGAAACTCACTGTGCATCAGCTTCCACTTCTCGACGCCGTCAACAGCACCCAAGAACCTCCTCAGAATCGGATCCCAGTCCCGGAACCGCGCCCGCAGCTCCTCGACCGAGCCCGCCTGACGGCTCACCCCGGGCGGCAGGTCATCCGGCACCAGCACCACGATGTTATACATCCTCCCCGCCCTCATCGAGTAGCCCACGCAGTGCGCCCCCGGCCCGATCCAGAAGTGCACCGTCGGCCGCTCCACCCACGCCCGCAGCTCCGGGTCCTCGATGTCGTCCAGGTTCAGCACGACGCGGTACGCCAGGTCGCCCGTCGCCAGCGGCCTGTCCTCGTCCCCCGCGTCGCCGCTGCCCTTGAGAAAGCACGCCCTCGACCTCGACCACAGCCCGTCCGCGGCGACGAGCAGGTCCGCGCGCGCCGTCTCTCCCGAGACGGTCGTCAGCTCCGCGGCGTCCGGGTCGACGGCCTCGATGCGCTCGCCGAGGCGGAACCGCACGCCGAGCTCCTTGGCCCGCTCGTACAGCGCGAGCTGCAGGTCCACGCGGTGCATGTCGAGGAACGGCGCGTCGTAGCGCGCGCGCATCTTCTGGTTGAAGTCGTCCTCGCGCGCGAGCACCTTGCCCGAGTAGCGGTGCACTGTGAGCGAGGTCGGCTCCGCCGCGGCCTCCCAGAGCTTGGATGGGAGGCCCCATTTCTGGAGGATGCGGGTTGAGTTTGGCGTTACCTGGAGGCCTGCGCCGACCTGTGGGTTTCTTGGCGTCAGCGGGCCGTTCTGGTTGTTTGTTGTGGAAAAGGTGTTGGGTTTACCTCGAGGAGCTCTTTAGCGGACTCAAAGACTGTTACGTTGTGTCCTGATAATGCTGCCGCGACGGCCGTGGCGAGGCCGCTTAGTCCGGCACCGATGACGATGATGTCGAGCTGGATCGGAGACCTTGCATGAGGGGCCTGAATGCTGTCGTCAGCAACGAGGAGGGCGACGTCGAAGAACGACCACCCACCGCCGTATTCTCAGTGTCTTTGGTCTGGCTTGCCGTGGACACCTTGGCCGTGGGAAACACCCAAGAGCTAAGCCACCGCAACATGGTCGATAGTTGTGTGTATTCGACGAGTAAGTCCGACGAAAGGTGAGAAGCAAAGAGATGAAAGTGAAGGAGTGAGAGGTCAGGTATGCTGGTGGTAGGAGTGCCCCCCTAACGAGCCGAGAAATCCGACAGCTCGATCCAAGTGTTCAACCGATGTTCTTGAATCATTCGTCCCAGGGGAGGTAAGGGGGTTTTCTGACTTCGGCAAGTCCTCGTCGCCGCGAGTTGCCCATCGTGGAGTACCTACCCCGGAGATCCCCCACAAAGGAGCCGGAGGCCCGGGGGCGTTCCGCGTGGGGGAGTAAGGGAGGGCGGGAAATCCGAAAGTCTCGGATTTTCCGGGCGCTTTCTAGAACCAACCGACTTGCGAATATTCAGCCGAGAAGATGACAATAGGCGACGTCGGCAAAGCCGGCACATCATCCCATCCTATGCTGTTGGGGCGGGATGCGCGTCCAGGGTCCAGTGGCGGGAGCGACCTCGGCGCGAATGTGATGCACGGGGATAATATCCGGGACTTCAACTCGGCACGTCATCGGTAGCTGTGCAACCGAGAAGCGCTCAACTCACACTTCGTCCCAACCACTCATTCAGACATATCTTCGTGCTTTACAATTGTCGTCATCAGCCTCATCTTACTCACTCAGTCACCCATCTCACCCTAGGTTCTCATCAATCGCCCACTCATCTCACCCCTCACTTACTCACTTATCGACCCCGCACCATGGCGCCCAAAGGTCCCTACCGTCTCGTAACCGTCAACACCGCCCCCGAGCGCGCGAAGCGTCTCGTCGGCCGCATGATCGAGGCCCTCAAGGACCAGTACACAATCGAGCACGTCGCCAACTGCGAGAGTAAGACACCCTTCCTCATCTTCTTTCAACCGCTGCCGATCACCGCTAACTGAGTGTGCAGGGATAGACGAGGTGGAGGGCAAGGTCAAGGAGCACCAACCCGACGTCCTGGTGAGTTTCCAATGCCATCTTCCCATGTCTCACAGATTCGGATTGCTAACTGTCAAACAGTTTTGCGCGTCCATGTGGACGGCCGAGGAGGCCGAGCAGATCCTCTCGACTGCGAGGTCCATCAGGCCCGACATCAAGACGCACGCCATCCCCCACGGCCTGCAGGTCGACCGCGGCCCGGACGCCATCGTCGAGCATCTCCTTGAGAAGGTCCCGGCGCTGCTCGAGTCGTGAAGTGTTCTTATTCGTTGATGAGGTAGAAACAAAAACAGACTTGACAATTTTGACGGCATCGTTGCGTTTTGACTTGTGATAATGTGAGCAAAGCAACGTGGAAGAAAAGGAAAGAAAGTGACGAATGGACTTTTGAGCATCCGGAGAAGAAAAAGAACATCAAACACCAGCTAGGCCGTGCCATCTTTGCCGAACTGGTTACTCTGGCTCTGTGACGAATTGACCCAAGTCCCTTGCTCCGTTGTTGCCTTTGGAAGAGAGGAGAGGGCCGCGGAGGGTTTCTGGGAGGCGAAAATGACCAGATGGGTTAAAGGGTGTGGCTGGTCTGGAACACCGATGAAATTCCAACCCTGTGACATCAAGTTGTCCTGCCTTTCAGACGTTGCCTACCCAAGTTTAAACTCCCAACTCGTCACAGAGAATCCTCGATAACCCTGACAGAAGTTTGTTGAACCAGCCATTAAGATTTCGAGCCGTCTACCATTCTATCATGTTCAGAACATTATCCCAAATACCTAAAAACGCCTCTTACTGCACAGCCTTCTCGTTCTCAAACACGTTCACCAGGGTCCCGACGTGCGGGAGCAACTCGACGTGGAACTCGTCACCGTCCTTGAGCGTGACCTTGGGCTTGCGTCCCAGACCGACGCCGGCCGGCGTGCCTGTAATGATGACGGTGCCCGCGGGCAGGGTCGTGCTCTGCGACAGAAAGCTGACCAGCTTAGGGATACTGAAGATCAGGTCACTGTTCCCTCAGTCAGTATCGTGACGCATTTCCAATAATAGATGAATGAGCAGGACGTACTTGATGCCGCTCTCCTGCAGAACCTCGCCGTTCCTCACTCCGCGAATGCGCAGCTTGGCCGGGTCGGGAATGAGGTCCTTCGAGACCAGCGTCGGACCTTTCGCACAGCTCATCAGCTTACGTTCACACAACATAAAATCCGACACAAGGCCTTACCCAGAGGACACGAGCCATCGAAGCCCTTGGCGAAGCACCACTGCGACTGGTTCAGCTGGTACGTCCGGCTCGAGACGTCGTTGCAGGCCGTGTATCCCAGGACGTAGTCCATCGCCTTCTCCTCCGACACATTCTTGCACGTCCGGCCCAGGATGACGGCCAGCTCCGACTCGTAGTCGCCGCAGTCGTCGGCCTGCGTCAGCAGCGGCAGCGTCGTCTTGGAGGGCCACGGGTCTCCCAGCGCCGTGCTCGGCTTCCTGTCGAGGGTGTCAGTAAGCTTGACTAGGCTGCGTAGATATCCGTGGTAGTCGACTCACAGGAACACGGTCGGGACGTCGGGCAGCGCGACGCCCACCTCCTTGGCGTGCTGGACATACTACACGCTCTGTCAGCCTTCAACTCCGTCAACGCGATAGATTGTGACCACCCACGTTCAGTCCGATGCAGCGGATGGTGCCAACTTCCTCGGCGGACACGGGGGAGAGCAAGCGGTCGACGACGGCGCGCTGGTCCGTCTTGACGCCGGGGCGCAGGACGCTGGAACCCGACCAGAGGACGACCTTGACCTCCTTGCCGTCGCGGAGGGCCAGGCCGACGTCGATCGAGTCGGACTCGGGCTCGCCGATCAGGACCTTGTCGGGCTGCTCGCGCGAGATGAAGCGCACGAAGCCTGGTAGAGAGACAGTTAGCAGGGAGGTCTTCGGAGAGGTCTATGAGAGCTCGTCACTGACGGGAGAAGCTTGGCTGGGAATCCGTAGACATCTTGGCTGTGTGATGTAGGTATGGGCGGGCACGCGTCAACGTAGACTGGAATGAATCAAGCTTGCCAGGAGAGGAAGAGATGTCAGGACTGGACTCGTCTTCAAGTAATTCAAAGTCTCTTCAAGTAAGGGTTCGGACGGTATTCAGTGACGGGAAAGAAACAGAAAGTACCCCGAGCTGTGGGATGACAAACCAGGGGCCCCGCACATTCGCCGGAGGGCAATCCGGGGGGGTGCGGGGTCCATTGACAGGGTCGGAGGTCCGTACAAATAGGTGACACTATTACTTGTGAAGTAGCCACCGGAATCGGACGTCCTATCCGGTTGCCCCCAGTCCCATTTCCCCTGTAGGTAGTAGGTAGTGTGTTGTCCGTGCACGCATCGATTTGTGTTTACCCATGTGGCAAAGGCTATCCGTACTAATTCTCATCTCTGTCGTCCGTCACCATTGCTATCCATGTATTCCGCCTCTACCGTTGAGTGGCTGGGAGAAGGAACAAAACTTTGTAACAGGGACAGGACACTGTTGCTATGTGTGCCATCCTCACCGTGGAGATCGAGCATGTTAACACGGAAGTTTTGGAGATCGAGCATGTTAACACGGAAGTTTTGGAGATCGAGCATGTTAACACGGAAGTTTTGGAGACCAAGTATGTTCTTAAGATAGATAATGACGTATTTAAACATTAAGGAGATTTACTTTGATACCTCATTGTGTAGATATTTTTCAGTTGAACAAGAGCATTTCTTTTCAATAGACTTTGGCCTGATGTATTCTATACCCTAGCCTTCCTAGAAACAAATCCGCTCTAGCGAAATGTTCCTTTTGCAAGTACGTATCCTGGATGAGACGCAGAGCCTGCCCCGTTGAGAGTTTCAGCTTGGCGAGGGTTAGCACACGGTGACTTAGGAGGCTGAAGTCTGTTGGGAAGGATTTTCATTTTTTTCGGGTCAAGCTTTGAATATAAGGAGTTGTTTTTAAATAGACCTTTTCCTCCTCTTTTTCTCTCCTTTTCTTTTCTTTTCACCAGGAGTCTGCCATGAGGGGTGAACACGTACTTTCTTAAGGGTTCCCGGGGTGGTAATCATGCCCTGGGTCTCGATTTATCTGAATGCTCTGTGTTAGTATGCTCTGTCTTCGTCAAAATGTTTTCCCTGTCGTCCGTCGCTGTTGTCTTTGTCGTCCGTCGCTATTGACTCTGTCGTCCGTCTCTGCACAGTTATTGCTGTCGTCTAGGACTACTACGATACTGTGTGGTGTGGTGGGGAGTGGTTCCAGGAAGGGTTAGCTAACCCCGAATAAGGGACTGGAGACCACCCCGTACTCAAAATTTCTGGCTCGGCTTTTCCGCCTCGTCAAGTCTACGTCGCACTTGCGGCAGAATCACCTTGCACACTAATTAAGTCGGGTGATCCGGTGCGAGCGGGGCTGAACAAGGTCTGGATGTCGTGAATTTTCAATATCAATTTGATGTATGTAGTCCAAGAACTGAAAGTTGTCATCAAACAAGCATGACTAGTGCATCCATATCCGATTCCCAAAAGCCTGTGCCTACACATTCCAGTCCCCTAGGTAGGTAATACTCTAGAGATCGATTCCACCGCCCTTAATCACAAGGGAGTCCTGTATCCCCGCAAAGCCACCGAGTATGACCATCACAGACCGAAGATTGCGCAGTGCAGCCCTTGGGTAGTCTCGCATCAGATTGTTGCAGTGCTCTTGAACGAGCCCAAGGAGTTGTCGCAATTGGCTCTCCATCTTTGAGTCAGATGGGAAGACTTGCTTGTCGAAATCGATGCGAATGCTGTGCGGCCTCTCCGTGATAACAGCCGTAAGATCGATGTCGCCTGTGACCAGTGGCGGCGATTGGTCGATAGATGAGCCAATGTATGTGATCTGAATCGCGTTTTCTTCAATCGACGAGGCAACTTCCGCAATGTTTCGGATCATCGTTTCGACTCGAGAAATGGCAGTCATGTAATCCTTCGCGGAAACGTCGTTGAAAATGCCCAACATTTGGCTGCCAAGGACGCGCACGGTGTCTTTCGTAAAACACAGGCAGTGCCGCCGCTCAGTCACCACGTCCATACCGATGCCCTCGGCAACGACGTTGGAGTCTTGCACGTTAAAGTGAATTTGCGGAGCAAACCGTGGAAGAACAAGACCGACATGCTCTGTAAGCTGGGACATGTTGCGGATGACGGGCACAGGTCTCCCAAACAACTCACGCGTGGAGTCTCTGGAGATAGGTGCATACAGCACGGTATCGAGTCCGGAGTTAATACCCCCCTTGATGTCTGATTCGACGTCGTCGCCTACCATCAAGCATTTGTCCGCCGACACTCCCAGGGCTTGGATTGCCAAGCGGAACAAGTGTGTGTCAGGCTTGCAACAACCTGCTTCCTCTGAGGTGATGATCGCGTCGACAAGATGACGCACTCCGATAGCGTCCGCCTTCTCTGATTGATCATGGACTTGGCCATTCGTAATAATCGCGAGTCGAAAGCCGTGTTCGCGGAGGCGGACAAGAATCTCAACGCTGTCCGGCGTCGCTCTTCGGCTACTCCGGTACGCTGGTTTGTAGGTGTTCCGGAACTCGGCGATTTGCTCGTTGTCTGGCTCTGGAAGTCCGATCGCATGAAAGAATAAACGAACCTTCTTAGAGTCTGCCTCCTCATAGCTGATTTCCTTTCTCAGGTATTCGTTATAGGACTCCTGAAGTGCCGTGTTGTACTTGGAAATGAGGTCATGTGTGTCGATGTGTGTCGTAGTGTGCCGCACTAGCAAAACTGCTTTGAATCGACGATATGGCGGATCTCAGCGAGTGGTAATGGTCGAAAATGGTGTTATCCAAGTCGAACAGCACTGCTGAAACCTCGTTCTGAGATGAAGCCATGACCTGAAGATGTGTACTTGCAATGTGGGCGATAACTCGCAAGCGCAAAATGCCAATAAAAGTTGAGGTATGCCTAGGTGCAGCCAGGCATGAGGAGAGACAGGTAGTGTAATAAAAGAAAACTTAAGGAAGAAAAGAAAAGGTAGAGGAAGACTTTATTGTGCGATTAGACGAAAAGGTTGATTTGGCTACCTTGAGAGCCACATTGGTATCTTCGATTGGCTTGATTTGTCGACTGGCTCAGCCACGATATGCCGTCATCGCCAATAAAAAGAAGATAGGCGATTACCCGGATGATTTGCCTGGGTTCCTTCGAATTCAGGCTGCCTTCCATCCAGCCCAATGGCGCAGGCATCGGTCGGTCGCAGCACGTTCAATGCTACCTTCAAGTTCAGGTCGAATTTGATGCTTGCCCCCTTCTTGCAACGTTACAGAGTGGTTACACTGCGTTGAAAACGATTTCTTGCATCGTTCCGTCACATATCCGACGAACAATCACGTCAGGTTCCAAAAGCGGAGGTCAGTATTAATGTTACAGGGCGGAAGTGCTTACACGTATTGACACATATGTCGTGACACTCATGCCCGGATTGCAGTTGGCTACCTTACTTGTTGTTATCTCTGGTCACAAACCAGGTGTCGTCAAACATAGCCGGTGTATAAGACCGGAGTATTAAAGAGGGGCCAGCCTTCACAGAACATGTTCATAGGCTCAGCTTCCGAACCACAGTTGGCACTCAACATATCACTGCTTGGGTGATGCTTTCAGAGGTCGTACGACGCAGATTCCGAGCCAGCAAAATCCACCTCTGGTCGAACACAGAGGCGCAAGCCTTCTAGATCGAGAGCTGCGGGATGTTCTGGCCAGTTGACGTAGCAATTCGGTCAGCCAAAAACGCAGTGGAAGAGACATGTGGAGAGAGAGGGAGAGGGAGAGTACCGTGGAGAAGCGGCATCTAATCATTGCCCGTATTCTCAGTCAGCTGGCGCAGAAGGTCCACTTCATCGACATGGGTACCGACTACCTCTACCCGTTCTACGATACGTATGAGCCAACGCAGAATGCGCTGCAAGCACTGAGTCGGCACAACAGTGGCGCTTTGCACTACCCGTCATCTTTTGGGCTTGAAAGCTTGAGAAAGGCTTTTCAACGATTCATGGAGTTGAGATTTTCCGCGCATCTTGACCCCGTGACCGAGATCATGATCAACACCGGGGCGTCTCAAGCGTTCGACGCTCTGTCACGAGCACTCCAGGGACATTGTGTCCTTTTACCACAGCTTGCCCTTCCTACTGTCGGAGTAATTGCTTCTGGGAACGGCGCAGAGCTTTTGCGTTTACCCCTGGACAACACCAATGGTATGATCGATCTCAAGCGTGCCCAGATGGAGCTGGACACGCAGTCACCCAGCAGTGTGCGATTCCTGTATCTGAACTCACCCGTCAACCCAACTGGGAAGGTCGCAAGCATGGAGCATCTCGCATCTCTAGTCCAATTCGCCAAGAAAAATGGGATTCTCGTGGTGCACGACATGGACTCTTGGTATACGCGACACCGCGGATCAGACAGACCTCACAACATCTTGGAGGTCCCCGGAGCAAAGGAGTGCTGTGTCACTGTGCTTTCGATTTCCAAGGAATTCGGTCTTCCAGGTCTCAGAGTAGGCTTCATCGCAGGTTGTGCGAGGACGATTGACATCATTCGGATGCATAACTCAACTTTTGCCGTCATGATTCCCGAGATTTGTCAGTCTGCCGCAGAGGCAGCGTTCATGGCTTTCAATCGTGACGGGGGCCATGGAAAGGAGAAGATCGAGTCACGCGTCACAGATGTTCTGGAGAGAACTGTGCATGGGTGGAAATCGTTGGGTTGGCCCGACCACGCTGTGCATCGACCTTCAGCCGGCTTCAAATATCTGGTTGCGATTCCGCCCAAGGTTTGCCCCCAGAGATCATCTTCTGGCCCGGAGTTCTCGGGGGTGGAACTTTTGGACTTCTACATTGCCAGTCGGGCAAACGTCAAGCTTTCCACCTCCAGGTCTTTTAACACTTCCGATGAACGGTTTCTCGGAATTGTCCTGATGCAGAACTCGAGCGTGGTGGAAGAAGTGTTCAGGAGATTTCGTGAAGTTGGTATTCGGTATGACATGTCTCTTCCAGCATTCCTCGCGGACGAGTATCACTGCTTTCTTTCCAAGCGCATGGGCAATGATTTCTAAGGTCCTCAATTTGGATACTCAAGTTTCTCAATCTTCTAGGGCAGAGGTATTCATCAGATGTTCGTAACTGTAGCTAATCATTGCAAATCGTCAATTTTCCCTTGAAGGTGAGGCTTTTCAGATAGACTAGGTAACACGTAGAATGACCACGTACCAAGGTTGAGTGAATGCACCGTGCAATATTCCAGCTAAATGAGCATAAAAAAGTCTTAGAATGGCACATATACACACCAAAATGTTTGATACAGCGAAAATCTACACTGAGATTTCGGGGCTTCCCCCCACACCAGGACACGACACATCGTCTCCCTCGCGAGCTACAAGCCCTCACTTTCTACGCTTCATGGATGCCGTGCTTTGATGATTTGCCTATGGAATGGAAGTAGCACATGGACACATCAGCCCTCTGCGGAATGTTTCTCCTAATTGCCCGCCGTCCTTCCACAGGTGACATCGGACACGCATTTCGTTCTGCCATACTAGGTACGTAGTCGCGATTACCAGCGTTGTAATCGTGGTTCCAGTTTTGCGGCGTCACACGTTCCAACTGCATTATGTTGGTGATACAACCCTCGTATTCCAACTTGCACCCTCGTATGATTATGCAGAGTAACCTGGGTTGTCCATGGTCTCAATTTCGGGCCGAAACTTGCTTTGCATCTCCAACCAATACCGTCATTGATTGTACTGCAAGTGTGCGAAATGGCTCCGTAATTCCAGACTTCACCGGTCTGGCCCAGAGTCCTTGACCGGAGAAGTTGGCTTGTCGGACAAGACAAGCACACCAAACTAGTCTGTGTGCATTGAGGAGACAAGAGACCTCAGTACCCACCTTCGTAAGTCGGATTGCATACTTTCACCCACCCATTCATCGATTTCTCTTGAAGTCCTAGGAGGTGAAAGCCACGGTGTATTCAAACATCCACTTCGCAAGTTCATTCCATCTGTACCCGGCGCTCTAGGAGTCTAGCTCAAGATATGGCCCCCAAGTCCCCCGAAACCGACGCAGAACTGCAAGTACTGACCTTGGGTCTTCCGCGCTGCGGCACAACTTCGCTGGCCGCCATTCTCAAAAGCGACGCAATCGGTATCGGGCCTGTTCTTCATGCTGCGACCGCTACGAATGACGAAAGATATGCCCGTCTGATACTGGAGGCACTGTCGGCCACCGGAAAGCACAATTCCCACCGAAGACGGGCCGCTTTACAGAAGGCCTTTGACGGCTACGCAGCGTCGACGGAAACTTTGAACGCCTTGGCAGATGATCTTATGGATGCCTTCCCCGACGCGAGGCTGATATTGAATGTGCGTCCATCGCTACTGGTGGTATCGTTACCGCCTGCAAACTGAGATTTGGCGATGCAAAGGGATGGTAGCGAATCGGTTCTCTATGTGGCCAAAAGGCTCTCATTGGATGGAGGCTGGCTTCTATGAACGTTACTTAGAATGGGTGCAAAAAGAGGCAGGACGACGTGACGTTGTGGGCTTAGCATCTTTAAGCAGTGACTGGGGCCACGCAGGCGCAAACTTGGTGTCGGCGAACTATTCCTAGGTAGGAGAGATGTTTCTATCAACCGTCATTGTCATCCAAGTATTGTTAGTCTGTTAATCTCGTCCGTCACTGCTGTTGTTGTCGTCCGTCACTGCTGTTGTTGTCGTCCGTCACTGTTCCTTGAGATGGGTAATAATACGTGGTAATCAACACGTGCCACCCTTCTGCAGCCATGTCAAGGTTCCTCGGTACAGTGCGAGAAGCATCTTCCAGCAAGGGTTAGCCGACACCATATAGAGGTCCAGGGGACCCCGCGTAGACCGCTTCTGCGTCGCTCATATAGGTACGACAGTGGGGGGATGTGGGGATGACGATGAGGTGAGGGGTCCAACCGCAATGAGATGAGGGGTACGTCGGCGGCACATGAGTCGATCACCTCCGGAATCTATTACATGAAAACCCGCAGTGTTACTGTCCGGTTTATTTAATGGCCTCGGATGAGACTGCATGGCTCCATGATTTCAACCGTGTCATGCGGCCCAATCTTTGATCCTCGCTTGACTTGCAGAGAGCAATCTACTAAGTTTACCTACATGTACTCAACCTGAAACCACACTTCTTCACGCACCCAGCCGGGCTTCACAGCATATTATTAAGTTATCAGTAACTGATCGAGCCTGCACTTACGTTCTTCAACTCCTTGCACTATCGAGCCCCCTGCAGCCATGCCAGAACCCCAACAGCACGGCGGTGAGTTCCGCCGGTATCTGCCGGATCTCAGCATTCCTCGATTCACCACGATGCAGAAGCAGGACGCCCACGAGTACGCCAAACAGTTCAAGGAAGGAGGCAACCCGCCGTGGTTGCACGCGTTGTATCTCCACTGGCGCAAGCTGTTCCAGGAGCCGTTCACCGGCATCACAACGGACGGTGAGCAGAGAGGCGCCGCACCAGCTGCGACTTGACCGGCGTCGTCGCTAAACAGCTTCAGGAACCGTAAAACCAAACCTGTTCAAGATCGAAGACGAGGACGTCCCGATCCAGAAGATTGTAGACGCCGCAAACGCAGTCCTCGCCCAGCTCGACGACAAGCAGAGATCCATCCTGTCCTACCACATCGACTCCCCCGAGTGGCGGTCCTGGTCCAACCCAGAATTCCTCCTCAGCGACAAGGGCCTGCGCCTCGACGAGCTCACCCCGCAGCTCCGCTCCGCGATCCTCAAAGTCCTCGAGACGACGCTCTCCCCGGAAGGGTACGCCAAGGCCCTCGGCGCGATGCGCATCAACGGCTTCCTGGGCGACCTCGTCAAGGCCCCGTCCATCTGCAACGAGTTCTCGTACAACTTCGTCCTCTTCGGCGAGCCCTCGGCCGCCCGCCCCTGGGGCTTCTCCTTCTACGGCCACCACCTGTGCCTCAACGTCTTCCTCTACCGGGGCCAGGTCGTCGTGGCGCCGTGCTTCACCGGCGCGGAGCCGAACCTGATCGACGACGGGCCGCACGCGGGGACCCGCATCCTCGAGGAGGAGGAGCGCCTCGGCCTGCGGCTGATGCAGTCCCTCCCCGCGGAGCTCCAGGCCAGGGCGCAGACGTACAAACTCCTAAAGGACCCGGCCATGCCCAAGGGGAGGTGGAACCACGACGACCAGCGACACCTCTGCGGCGCCTACCGCGACAACCGCGTCGTTCCCTACGAAGGCATCCTCGTATCCGAAATGAGCCAGGAGCAGCAGGAAATCATAGTCGCCATACTCGGGCAGTACCTGCTCTACCTCCCGGCCAAGTCGCGCAAGATCCGCATCGAGCAGGCCAGGCGGTTCTTCCCCGAGACGTACTTTAGCTGGATCGGCGGCTTCGGCGACGCGGACCCGTTCTACTACCGCGTCCAGAGCCCCGTGGTGCTCGTCGAGTTCGACCACCACTCGGGCGTGTTCCTGACGAACAGGGAGCCGGCCAAGTTCCACATCCACACGCTGCTGCGGATGCCCAACGGCGGCGACTACGGGATGGCGCTGCGGCCGTTGATTCCGGGCGTCGAGCAGGATTTTGTGTGGGAGGGTTGAGGAAACGCGAGAAAGGTGATGCCGGCTTGGGTAGATGTTTATCGCTCGGTGCAGAGTCGCTGTCGGTGAGGTTGGTATTTTGATGCGAAAGGGACGACAAAAACTATGATATCGCTGTCCTTTGACTCTGGAACTACAAATATGTACAAAACCATTCCATAAGTCATTCCCAAGTCCAGCTGTCTTGATGACCAAGCGGGCAATGTCTAATATCGATAAGGCAAAAAACGGGAATCCCATGGCTTCGTCCAACCCGGTGGACTGAATCACTAGCCCCCACTTTGACACCTATGGCCTCGAGCCTTTGAAGTTTCAGGCAACATTCACGATACAAATTTGGCTGGTGCTTTCTATAGCCCTGAAGTTCTTGATGCTCCAGAACATGCCGAGACATAAAGACTGTTTACAACATGGCAAATGCAGCCGACAAAGCCTTTCCCGTTGGTGTAGGCAGTGGACCACCGTCATAGCCTTTGTGAGATTGATTAAAATGCCATCTTATTCCCGTTGTAGACTGCCTCAATCTAACCAACAACATTGCTCTCCTTCCAGCCTCATTGAGTTTCAGTTGACTCCCCTCCAGCCCGATGGCTGATGTTCCCAACACGTACTTCATAACATAGCAACGAAGCCTGGATTTGCAACCCAGACATAAAAATAGCTCTGCGGCAGTTTCATGATACGCTACTCCAATCATGGTTTCCATCTCTTGAGCAGTTTGGTCAGCCGACAAGGCACATGGAGTTTCATTATGCTGGTACCTGACAACAACGTGTCGTGAGGAGCAATATGCGAGTAAACAGTAAACCAATCCCCAATCCTTCCCCAAGCTGACAGTGATCCCTCACGCAGATCGATCTGACCATGCAGTATCCACGTTTACAAACGACAAAGAGTCACCGGTCAAGTAGACGAAGGATTACCTAGATGGCACGGCACGGCAAAAGTTCTAATCACTGACGTAAAGCTTCCCTTGTGCGATGCAGATCTCGGACCGCAAGTACAGCAAGCGTCTTGGCCGATCTGTAAAACCCTCACCAAAGACTCTAGGACCAGCGACTGACAGCAACGCAAGGCGAAGCGATCTCCGGGGTGCCGATAGATCCCTCGTCGGGCGATGCGAATTAGCGCTTATCTCAACGGCCGAGGGCCTAGCGGGGGAAAGAAAACAAGAAGAGCATCGAGATCGTCACTGAATGGTTCTTCCTTCTTGCAGGTTGGACTTAGGTAAGGCAACAAAGGCAACAAATAGTCGCACAGTGACTGGCCTGAACTCTCGGATCGCTAGATAAGATGCTAAAATCTGATACCTGCCTCAGTTTCCTCCTTCCGTTGTGCGAGGAAGGTCAATTAACAAGCTGTAACGGCTTTTCAATGACGCGTTGGCTGGACCATGGGAACTCCGAGAACACTCCCGACGTCTGGCTCCGGGCCGGCCCTTTCGTTGTCCCACGACCCGGAAACTTACAGCCCGACTACATGAATCAGGGACGAAATTTGGTAAAGATGCTTCACGAGATTCAAGATCCCCAAATCGACGCCCAAAACTTTCAAAAGAGCCTCCTAGCGGCCACTACGGATGTCGTCCCCCGGGGCCGGGCCCACCCGCCCGGAGCTCGACTTCGGGTAACGCACGTACCTACCTAAGGCCTAAGACGAAGCCATCGTCAACCCCGATCTGTCCCAAAAATGGAAAGTTGAAAGTTGCCTCCAAACAAGATCTTTGAAACGCCCGCAGGACTAAGGCCGTAGGGCCCAAACACATACCTATCAAACCTACTAGCCCGGAAAAGAGCACATCCGGGCCCAGGCCACAGCGAGACATTTCTCGAATAGAATCCTCGTGGCATCCAAAGAAATATTACCTTTGTGGAAACTCCTGGTGATGACTAACGGGAACCCCGACATCCCAATCCGGGATCCTCGCGGAATGTGGGAGGTCCGCTTGCCTGCCCAACCAGTTGCCAGCCCTATCTACCTAGCTACCTACCTGCCTGCCCACCAACCCCTCAAGAACGACTTATCGTCGACTGTTCCGACCAAGAGAGCGGGTAGAAGCGGGGGGCACGCGGGGAAGACCCAGCCCTGGGAAGGGAAAAACGCCCATGACACCTAGCTCCCGGCCAAGTCCCCTGCTCCCAAACGTCCGGATTCGGAAGGAGAGACAAGAGTTACGAGATACCAAATCCGGCGTACGTGCTCCTTATGCTCTCGCAGCTCATTCTTCCAAATAACCAGACGCCACGGTTGGAATCAAGCATCTTTTGACATAATCACCACATGACAGGCTTTCAATTCTTTCCGTTGGTATCAGTGATGAGGATGGAATCTTCGCTATTCACGCAGGAGTTTATGATGTTTGGCAATGGCATAGACTCCGTCAAACTTCATGTACGTGTTTAACATTCAACACAACTAAAACCAGCTGATGGAGAAGGCATGTTCCAGCCAAGCCCTTGGTAATACGGGAGCGTCGACCTAGCTCACCCGGACCCCCCAAACATCCAGCCGTTTGATGCTTGGCCTCTTCGTCCGTAGACGGATTCTCCCTCCATACGGACGAGGAAACGGATGTTGATCATGACATACTTTTCCCATTCCGACGTCACGATACCACGGGGAGAGATCTAAAACAAAACGTAGCAGAAGGCAACCTCACCATCTCGAAAATAAAGCCAAGATCTAGATCTCCACAAACCACCACTCCCTCAAAATCTCAGTCCTCGACGAGACCTATCCCGCTCCCGGACGATTGTCATATCTGCCGAGCCCTCGACCTTCGGAATCACCCGTGCCCAGACCTTCCCCATCCTCCACACGCAGCCAAACATAGCATCACCACCAAGCCTCCTCCCTTCAAGCCTCAGCCCTTCCAACAAAACCCTCCACCATTAAAGCTCCCGCTGGAATAGAGAACACATGCACACACACACACACACACACACACTCACAAAACGCCACAGCCACGCAACATGTGGTGAAATCCTCCAAGCCCAGGAAAGCCCTCGCAAACACATCCCAAAGGGGTAAAGCGAAGCAGACCGTTTTCGTCACCCCCAAACACATGCACTTAACGTCAACGCTCGTGGCCATCCTCCACGCCTCTGACGCCCCCTCCGCGGCCAGCGTCTTTGTCTGTCAGAGGTGTCTGGCGAGAACGAGAGAGCTCTACTAGCAAGGCGTAGTGGACGACGATCTACAGATCCAAAACGTTCACCACGTTGGTCGTAGGTCATGCGCTTGGCGGACGGAAGCTCGATGCACGGCCATGTGGGGTGCGAGCAGCGCGATCGAGAGAACGAGCTGCTTCCGTCGGGTACCAAGTCGTCAGTCTGAAACATGATGCCATGGGGTGGGGGGCGCGGATCGTCAGAAAAGGAACTGCTCAGTGATTGAGACGGACGCAGGTTTGAGGGGGCAGAACCACTGCTTGGTGATATTTCTGTCTTGCTATGTAATTACAAGTGGTATATCGAAGGACTAGGTTGCTAGGGGGATATCATCGTGACGTGAATGTAAGAAATCGTTAAGGGAAAAAATGGCCTCTTAGCTGGCCTCCTAGGCCACGGTCCTCATCGTGCGAAAGTATCGCACCACCCTCCTCAGCGGAGACGACGAGTTGTACGTCTCCACGGTGTCCGCCGACTCCCCCGAGTCCTCCGAGTCCAGCGAGTACCTCCTCTCCTTGACGAATTTGGGCCACGTGTTGGTCAGGACGAGGTACTTGATGCTCGACTCGGCGTCGTCGAACACGCTCATGCTGAAGCCCTCGGGGATCTTGCCCCAGTACTGCGCCTGGTCGGCGATGTTGTCCTGCACCGTGCCGTCCTGCGATATGCTGCTGGGCTTCTCGGAGCCGCTGTGGGACGACGACTCGGGCCGGTAGCTGAAGTCCTCAAAGGGCACGACGGGGTCGACGAAGCGCTCTGTCTGGTCGCCGTAGAGCACCCTTGCGGCATGGTCGAAGATGTTTTCCAGACGCTTGAGGTCTTGGGAGGCGATGTTGATCTGGAACTCTGCGTGGTGTGGGCTGATGAAGTCGGTGTATATGCGCAATGCCTGGTTGAATCTTTCGCGGGCGACATGTGATGATTGAATCTTTCCTCCGGGCGACGGCGGGGACGATGACTTCCACCCCCCGACGGCAGACAGGAAGGCGATGTTCTCCCCGGAAAAGTCCCTGAGGGCGGAGAACTTCCGAAGAGGCTCGGGGTTCTTGTCGAGGACGTACTCGAGGGCACCCATGGTGTAGACGCTGTCAGACTGGGTCGTGTCCTTCTCAAGTTGCGCGAGGGACCTCCAAGAACCGGTAGCAGACGACGCGACCCTGGTGGTACCGGTGATGACAGATTCTCGACTGTTGCGGGCTCGGTTCTTTGCTTCCCAGACGGCGATGGTCTCCAAGGTCTCTTGGCGAAGGGTCTTGTGCTTGAGGACGTGCCAACAAGGGATGAAGATGGCGAATATCTCGATGAAGAGAATAGATAGGCAGATCCTGAGTGTGGGGGAACAAGATGTGAGCAAACGGTTAAGGTGGGGGCGCGATGCTTGCCTCATATAACAAAACAAACTATGTATGTAGGTAGGTAACTTACCATTGAGGGGGTATAAAGTACCGGTTGACAGGTGCCATCTCTGGAACATATAAGGCGACAAGCCACATAGGGGTAGCGTGTAGGCTGAACACGTTAGTGCGGGCCGGAGGGATTTGAAGTAGACGAGCGCTAGCCAGGACGACACTCACCTTGCGACGCAGCATGCGATGGTCTGGAGGCGCCACCCCTGGGTGTCGTTGATCCCACGTGATTTCCAGAGGATGATGGGGGCGACGAGCCAGGCCCAGAAGAACTGCCAAAAGACGGAAGGCCACCATTCCCAACCGCGACCCTTTTCGACCTTTTGCTGCTCGGGTGTGCCTGTCACCTCTGTCCCAGGGACACCGAACCAAGGATGGTACTTTCGGGAGATGAGATACATGGCAACTGTCAGGAGCAGCTGAAGGACGCGACGCGACGGAAGTGCCTCATGTCAGCCATGTGTTTCTGTCGTGGGATCGGGGGGCCGTCACAGGCACGGTCCACTGCTTACCTGGAGGAGCATGCCCGTGCACACGACGACGAGCATCTTGGTGGTGTAGTCTAACTTTCGGAACCGTCCCACGAGTGTCTTGTCCCTGCAGCTGCACGACGGGGCCTTGGCCTTGGGCCGGCTGGGCGCCGTGTCGGCGTACTTCCTCTGCGCCTTGGCTACGTGGAGGAACCGGCTGTTGGAGGCGTGAAAAAGGGCAATGCCGAAGGGGAGATAGAGGCCCATCACCCAGAACTCTGCGCCGTCTGGCACGAACGTCCCGATCGAGAGTGCGATCTGCACTGACAGCCAATAGAGGTGGAGGAGGGTGACGGCACCAAACGACAAAGCCAACCCGCGGATCCTCAGGAATGGCATTCTGCGGTTGACAAAGAGGAATGCCATTCCGCAGACCACCAGGACTGTCCAGAGGCCTCCCCAGACGAGCCAGAAGATGGCGGCAGGCTCCGGGTTGAAAGCAGGAGCAGGAGCAGGTGCAACTGCCGGAGCAGCTGGTGGCTGCGAATCTCCAGATGCCGAGCTCATGGTGGTGGTGGTAGTTGTCGTCGGTGTTGTTCGATATCGACGCCTAAGATCTCGGAATGATCGTTGCCGGAAGCTGGCCGTTGCATTCGAAATTCGGGCTGAAAGGAGCGTGGATGAGTGAGAGGATGAGGGCCCATTGTCTAAATTGTTCAGACAACTTAGGTTTGACGATAGACTTATATGCTGGAATGCATACGGGGCTGGGCAACGACGCTCTCGTAGGAATGTAAAGTAAAATCCCGCCGCAAACCATGATTCACAGCCAAACATTGCGGTGGGAGGCTGTTGGCCCCCTCCAGTGTCATCATGCTTTTGCGAGGTAGGCCAAGCACGGAGGGGAGACTGGCGCACCGTCTTGCAGATCCCTGTTGACGACAACAATAGCGCTGTCTCTAGGGTTGTCGATCGCATCTCGCAGAAACATCAGACATCAGACGCAGAGGCACAGGGTGGATCTGACGGTTGGTTCCTGGCGTCGAAGCTGTGGCCTTGCCTCATTGTCCGAACTGGGCAACCGTTGGAGTGAAACAGAATCGGGGATGCAGAACAGTGCTGCATCTCGACGGCTCGGCGTTCCCCTGCCTCCGCGGGCGAGCGTGCAGTCAATGGCGGCGGTTCAACACGACGGCTCGATGTGCGGGTTGCTGGCGGCACGAGCTTTTCCTGTAAGAGAGCATCGCTCATCGCTAGCGCTCAAGGGACCTCGGTCTTCCGTACGCTAGCCCAAGCCGGCCCCTAAACATGGCTTTGAGTCTTGAATGCCCTTCTCGTCTCTGGCAGCGGGCTTTCTTGACGATTCAGCCAGTAAGATAGATAGATAGCCATGGAAAGATCCGCTATGTGAGCCGTCATTGCAGATCTCTGACCGATTGGACGAAGCGCCACGCGGCGGCTGAGTTGTTCAAGGACTGAGTCGGTCCTTCACCTCTGTATTGGCTTGGCCTCGCAGAAGCCGTTGAGCCATAGGGCCAGCCTGCGACTTTCGAAACTGCCATGCTTTCGAAACGACAGCGGGATGTATTCACAAAAGACACGGACGAGATAACTAAGAGCTCTTGACGTGTGCCACGAAACGCAAGTTGGCAGGAGCACTGAGACGTCCGTGATGAATGAGATTCGACGAGCTGAAGCGACATGTCTACCGGCTGTGCCTGTACGCATCGAGAAGAACCATGGCCGGTGCTGCAAGGTGCTCACATGACCTCCACGCACCGTATTATTCCGTCCCCTTCGGTAATGATCAAGGTCTGAAGCATGCGCGGTGCGAAATACGAATGTTGTCATCGACAAAGCGACCGAGAAACCCTTGCTTGGTATCGCGACAGCCCCCGTGACAGCGTGGAAAGCCAAATTGCAAGCCAATGGACGATATTACAACGGGGCGCCTCCGGGCGGACTCGATGAGTGGACTCAGAAATTAGAATCATCAATGGAAAAACCGGCCGGTAGATCGCACGGCCGATATACGTATGGAATCAGGAATGCGAGATCTGGGGATGTTTTGACGCTGAGGCGGCAGAAGATCTGCAGCCTTTCAACGCACCTCCTGTCGATCATTGAAAAAAAGAAGACTGGTGTTGGCCTGCGGCATTGCTTTTGGTTGTTCCTCGGTGCCCTCGGTGCCTTCGGTGCTGCTCATTTAATTGGATCTTGGATTGTTCAAGCGCCGCGAGCCAAAGCCGCCATGGCGTACTGGGTATCGTGCGCTAGGCGGGCAGGGGAGAAGAGCTGCAGGTCCCCGAAGCGCGATCTCGCGACCCTTGCCACCCTACGCCGTACCATCTGCGAGTTTGCAGGTGATTGGCACTGACCGAGCGTTGGAATGTTGCAGAGACCAAGCTTTGCCTGGAAGGCTCGGCATCTGCCGCGACGTAAGGATTCATGACAGGCGGGCCGCTGGATCCTTCTGCATGGTTCATAGATGGGCAAGCACCGCAAGGATTCGCCAAGATGACTAGGAAACGTGGTGTATTATGGGTATCATTGCGCTGGTCTGTCATTACGGTTCGTCATCCGAAGCAGATCTTCTTCTGTCGAGGGTCATTGTTACTCGAAGGCCTATTTGGTGGCCTGCCGCGCTTCCTCTCCCCGGGCTTAGCCTTCTTCAACTCCGGGGTAGCCGACCGCGAGACCGGAGCAGGCGGGGCGTCTTCGTGGACGGCTTCGAGAATCGTCTGCCGTGACAGGCAGAGGTCGATATGCTCGTTGAACTGCCTCTCGTCGGGAGCCTGGGGACGGTTGCAGATGGGGCAATCCCACATCTCCTCCTCAACCGACGGACCGTCCTTGGATGGATTGGGTTGAATCTCTTTCCCATGTCTTCGGACCGGACTTGACTCGTCAGTCGATGCTTGCTGGTTGAAGTCCTCGTGACCATCCCCTTCCGGGCGAACATCATCTTCGAAGCCCAACAGTTCCTCTTCGGGCCACCGTTCCCACCCGTCCTCGTCGAGTTTTGCTGTGGACCCTTGCTTGGCCTTCTCTGGCGATCCCGCCGACTCGGCTCTTCTCGACCGGAAGCCAAAGAAGGCCATTGTGTCTGGCTTCTTGGTGCTCACGAGGTGCGTGCACCGCAGCCCCATCAGTCGCAGCTTCATGTCCGGCATCTCTTCTTCCAGCTTGGTCAAGATCGGAACCGCAAAGTGATAGAGGTCATCCGCCAGATTGATCGCCCTGGGCAACACCGCCTGTCGGGTGAAGACTTCGTAAGTGTGGAGCTTCACCTTGAGGACGAGGGTTCGACCCTTGCACTCGGCCCTCTTCATGTCCTTCTCCAGTTCTTCGGCAGTCCACCTCAACTTCTCGCGTAGTTCTTGCGGGTCCGACATGTCGCGGAAGGTGCTTTCCGTGCCGACACTTTTCCTCTCGTACTCTTCTGCAGGTTGTATCCTCGTGCGGCCAAGGCCGAGGTAAACGTTGATGAGGAATTCGTAGGCCTTCTCCCCGAATAGCTGGCGCAGGAACTGGCGGTTCGGGTAAATGTCGGCGCAGGTGTTGATGCCAATCTCCGTCAGCTGCCGTTCCAGCACACGGCCAATCCCGTTGACCTTGCGTGGTGATAGCTTGGCCATGAAGTTCATGATCTCGGTGCGGTCGTTTGGCAGCACAAACTGGCCGTTCGGCTTATTCATGTTGGAGCAAATCTTGGCGAGCTTCGCGTTGGCGGCTATGCCGGCCGACACCGTGATCTTCGTCCGCTCGTGGATCTCCCGCCGCATCTGCTCGACGGCGTCCGCCGGGCTGATGTCCTTGTCCGTGCAGTACTCCGTGATGTTC
Organism: Colletotrichum brevisporum; assembly: GCA_030770045.1. NCBI lineage: Eukaryota > Fungi > Ascomycota > Sordariomycetes > Glomerellales > Glomerellaceae > Colletotrichum > Colletotrichum brevisporum. Next base: position 3,454,407 of record JAUGSI010000002.1, read on the forward strand.
AGGTATGCCTCGTCGATGCTAGCGCTCTCAAACCTCGGGTCGTATTCCACCAGCACCTCCCGCACCTCGTTCGCCTTGGCCGTGTATTTTTCACAGTTGAGCTTCAGCAAGACCAGTTCCGGGCACAGCTTCTTCGCCACGAAGCCGGCCATCCCGCTGCGGCAGCCATATTTCCGTGCCACGTAGTTGCACGTTGTCAGCACGCCACCGCCGACGGCGAACGGCACGTCCTTCAATTCGGGACGATCTAGTAGTTCTACCGCCGCATAGAATGCGTCGCAGTCGACGTGGACGATGTATTGTGTGAGGTCTCGGGAGAGTTCGAGTTGGGTAATGAGCTGGTCGGCGAGGCGGAGCTCTCGGGTGAGGTCTTGCTTCTCGAGATGGCGCTTCTTTTCGAGGATCTGCTCAATCTTCTTCGTCAGGGTCTTGTCGCGCTCCTCCTCTCGATTGAAGAACTTGGAGCCCTTGGAAGCGTTGTAGATGATCTCGGAAACCTGGGCAGAGGACGTCAGCCTTGAGAGATGCAGGCAAGCGTTTCCAGTTACGCACCTTGGACTGGTCTACCGAATCCTGGCCAGCCTTTGTCAGCGATGGCCCGAGGAGCGAGTACTTGAGCGTTCCATGTTCCGAGACGGCCGGGTCATGCTTGGGCACCTCGTCTCCCGGCACAGGCGACGGAGGCTGCGGCGTCGTCATCGTGCCTCAAACAGAGATCTGGAAGTGGGAATGAAAGCCGGTTGACAGATTTCGAAGAGCATGACTTCAATGACCGCAGAAAACAGTCGGTCGCGATGCTTCAATGCCTGTCGGCTGGAGGCAGCAGCGTCATGGATCTGCAAAGATTAGCCCCTCCCGCCCGAGCGACGCGTCAGAGACAGTGAAGTGTCAGCAAACACACGCGCGGTCACGAGACCCGAAAGATGGGTCTATGTATCGAAAGGGTGTCAAAGGGGGGTATGCGTTTATCAAGGGCATATGCTATTAAAAAGGAGGTAGATATGTCTGGCATGTCACTTCATTAAACATTAGGTAAGCATAACTACAAGGAACTCGAGCCATCGCCGCTTGCGGCATTCCTCCGCCACATATTTGGCTGCTCGTCGCGTCATCTCCTCGCATTCTTTTTTCCGTCCCTTAACATGTGAAACTCTCGGCCAGCTTCTCGTCGCCGCCGTTATACTTCTGCATCGCCGGGTAGGGGCACACAGGGCGCTGCCTCAGCACAGCGGTCGAGGGGTCGGTCGCGTTGGTCCACGTCGAGGCGATGACGGAGGCGGGCGCAGTGCCGGAGGACTCCCAGAGGGCCAGGGCGGCGAGGATGTCGGTCGCCGGCTGGTTGAAGCCAGCGACGGTGGCAGCGGTGGCGTTGGTCGTGTTGAGCTGCGTCCACTGGCTCGGCCCGCCGACGAACCACGGCGCGTCGACGTCGGTGTTCTCGTGGTTCAGCCCGGGGACGAGGAAGAGACGCAGCCAGCTGTCCGTGCCGTTGGCGCCGCCCGTCGTTCCGGCGGACAGGAACTCGTGGAGGTGGATGGAGGCGTTGAAGGGGATTGACGCGTCGGCCATGCCGTGGTACATGAGGAGCTTGTGTCCGAGGCTGGCGAAGGTCGTCAGGTTGAAGTTATTGACGTCCAGGTCGCCCGGGTTCGTCTCGTTGGCGTACGCGGGGACGGAGTCGTTGTAGCTCGACCACGCCCAGTTGGGGTCGCTGTAGACGAAGTTCTGGAAGTACTGGACGGCCTCCGAGTTGAGCTCCGTGCCGTTGCCGAGGAGCTGGCCCCACCCGGCCTCCGTCCCGGGGCTCAGGCCGGGGAAGGTGGCGGTGCCGTTCACCTCGTACAGGGTGTAGATCTGCTTCGCGACCTCGATCTGCTCGGCGGACAGGCACGACGACGCGTTGACGTTGGCACCGCCGCAGGTGAAGAGGGAGAAATCGACGGTGCAGTTGAGCGGGTTGCTGACGATGCCGTCCTCGAGCCCGTCCGCGAGGTCGCACTGCTTCAGCACGTTCTCGCCCAGGACGGTGTAGTTCTCCGCCGAGATGTGCTTGGTGTCGTTGGCCGGCTGGTTCAGGGCCCCGCGCGAGATCCTCCAGCTCTGGAGGTGGCTCTGCCACCACGTCGACGCGCCGACGAGGATCGCGTTGAAGTCCCGCGGGTACAGCGACGCCGCCTTCAGCCCCTGCCGGCCTCCGTTGCCCGTGCCCGCGAAGTACGACTTCTCCGCCGGGATGTTGTAGTACTGCTGCACGACCCTCCTCGTCAGCATCAGCGACCCGTGCAGCGCCCGGAAGCCGAAGTCGAGCTGCCTGTCCTCGTCGCCGAGGGCCCAGGTGAGGTTGTCCGCGGTCGAGTTGTGCCCGCCATCGGTCGACATGACAGCGTACCCGTACTCGACACCGGCGGCCATGGCGGGCCAGTTGACGCCGCCGTCGAAGCCGTCGTTGCCGACGGTGAGGATGTGGTTGTTCCACGCGTCCGGGAGGAAGAGCCCGAACTTGTACGTCTGGTTGCCGTCGCCCGTCTTGGCGATGAAGCTGATGGCGCACAGGCTCGGCAGGCCTGTGACGTTGCCCGGGTAGGCGAGGTTGCCCTCCTCGCCGAAGCTGCCGCCCTCCTCGACGGGCTCGACGACGGATAGCGAGGCATTGGCGTTGATCCAGTAGCTGACGAGCCGCGGCGTGCACGACGTCGAGTTTGTCGCCGCCGCGTACCGTGCCGCGGCGAGCGTGAGCGTTAGGGATGTGATCCACTTCATCTTGGTTGACTATGGGACTTTCGGATCGAGAAGACAGATACCGGAAACTCAAAGTAAAAAACTTCTCGCCGCGAACGAGCAGGTTCTCCTCTCCTTATAACCCGGCGTCGTGTCGTGTCGAGTCACGGACTCGCTCCATGCTTCGCAGAGATTGCTTCATCTCGCCACACATCAGTGATCCTCGAGATCGCTTTCTTGTTTACAAAACACCACCCCGTTTCCGGCATCGTGTTTAGGGTGAGGGGAGGGCGCGCATCTCCCAGCGTTAGCTCGTCGAGGGCTCTCCAACTCTCCAGCATTCCCGACAGGCCCAATTGGATCCCCACGGCCCAAGACATCCATCTTCCGGTCTCAGTCGGACCCAATCGCCGGCTCGTACCATGGTCGACATCATTACAGCTGCTCCCAGCAATTTCGTCCACAATCCTGACGTCGTTGCCGGGGCTACCCCATCCTCGGGATCGGAATTCAGGGCTAGCAGCAGGACTCGGCACGTTACGGACACGAAATAGCTCGGATCGCCAAAAGACGATGCTCATCTCTTGCCCGAGGTATGTGGCTCTCAATACGGGGTATTAAGTTTGGGGTCACCGATTGACACGCTGCAACGGGGTAAGGCAACGGGGTAAGGCAACTGAGTTGATCAAGATATAATGGAAAGACTAAATCGAACGAGACATGATTACCGTGTACTCAGGACCAGCAGCACCTAGGCGAAATCGTTTAGCGTTGGTCGGAAATAGGAGGGAAACTAACACTTCTGACTCGACATCCAAACATAAATCAAACGCAAATTCGCACGAAGACAACCTCGAGCCAAACAAACGCAAATAAGGAAATAACAAGCATGAAAGATGCCGCAAGGCTGCCACCGGAGCTCTCAACGAGGTTTGCAGCGCCGCTTGTTCCTGTGCCGCGTGTAATTGTCCATCCGCGTAAACGAAGTCCCGCAATCCGGGCAGTCGGGCACGTCTTCCTCCTCGACGCCCTGGTTTGCCATTTGAACGGCTCTTTGTACGGGGTGGTGAGACTTCATGTGCCGTTCCACGTCCCTCTTGTCGGCCTTCTTGACTCCGCAGACCGGGCACTTTTCCTGCTTGTCGTGGGTTTTCGCGTGTCTCCTGGGCGTCTCGTGTTAGAAAGACCTAACGAAGGAAGGGACGGTGAAGAGACGAGGGACGGTGGGCCGAAGCAAGGATATGGAAGACTCACGCGAGGTCGCTCGGAATCCTGAAGCTCTTGGAGCAATTCGGACACACGTGAGGGTGAGGGGGAGGGGCCTGCCGCGGCGCTTCTTCCTCCTGGGCGCTGTACTGGGCTGAGCTGGCTAGATATGCCGGGCCGGGAGACACGGATGGGTCATCCGTCGTCATCGTGGCGGCGGCCTCCTCGGCGTACCGGATCGCGTCCGGGGCGTCGGGGTGCCAGGTCGAGACCTCTCCTCCGTACGTCAACGATCCACCGCTGGGAGCCTACTGTCCCTGCGACGTTTCCGAAGAGTAGATGGGGTGGGTGTCCTGGTACGCGACGCTCGCGATGGTGCTGGGCCCGGCTGCGGAGGAGAAGAGAGACGGGTCGATCACGTCGTGGGCGGGCTGGCAGCCGTCGCTGATATACTGCGCATCCCCTTGCTGGGGGTACCATCCGGTGTCGTTCACGCTGGGGTAGTCGTAATCGTAGTCGTAGTCGTAGTTAGACCCGTCCTCGGGCTGTCCGTAGGACTGGTAGGACCGCGGCATATTGTGCGCCTTGCTTGCTCGACTGCTGATTGCTGGTCAAAGCCAAGAGCTGGAGTTCCGAGCCTGAACTAACCTTATACGCTGAAGACTTGAGAGATATCCAGTCAAAATCAAAGGGGTTGACCTATTTCGGTTCGGATGCTTCCTTCAACGTTGGCCTCCCGCAGCGGACATGTCAGCACCCCTGGTCATACACACCCTATACGAGGAAGTTCCCCAGAGTGTGGGGACACAGCTCAATACTCACATTCAGGACCAGATGGAAGTTTTGAACGGGACTGATAGCCCGCCTACCAGCAAGATGGCGCCTTTCGTCATCAGCGAGGAACGTGTTTGTAGATATGAGTCGTCGTACAGGTTGTTGGGTGGGACTGGCTGACAGGTGTATGGGTCAATGTTGATGATGAAATGAAGGCGATCCGTCAACAGACACGGCGAACTTCGCTGCCCTTTTATGCTCGACTTGACGAAGCTACGATTCTATCAGCCATTTTTTCCACTTTCTTTTCCTTCTCTGAGTGCTGCAGCAGCCAAGGCCGGCAGGCCGCCGACGGCCCGCCAACAAACCTCTGATTATGTGCATGTCCATGTAGCTTCGACCGAGAGGCTCGATGGTTTGGTCCTGGCCTTTGGGCCTCGAAAATGGCCCTGCATGGTCCTTTACCTGCGCGGTGGCCCTCCGACATGAGATCATCCACCGTGTAACTAAAACAATCTGGGAAGATGACTGCGTTGTCCATGCATATGCTCAAAAGGAATTCGGCCTGTTTCTGCCATCGAGTCGTGCCCAAAGTCGGTATGCAGGCCAAGATACTCCCAGACCAGGCTTTCACACGATAGTTTCGCCCAACGGTCAGCCTGTCCAGCTCTCTCCCTCCAACATGCATTAACAAAATGCACGTCGTCGGCTTAATGCTCCCCCGAAGTCACTAGGCCCCTGGCCGCCGGCATGCACGTTGGTGTGGACGACCTGCATATATGCCAGTGGATGTCAGCGATTTGATCTTCAGGGGCGTGTGGGTCGACGGCCTCCCGCGTCATCCCCAAAACCAAGAGATGCAGGGCTGTTGGAGGACACCAAACACACCATTTTACGGGTGGCAGTGATACGGAAGGCTGGTGTACGCAAATGCGTGCGCTCGGCTTTTCGTCAACTTATCACGTTGCGTCCACGGATTGGAGTAGCGACTGTTGAAGGGTATTGACAGCGACCTTGGAATCGGCCAGGAAACGTGCTGACTTATGTATTGTTCCAACGCCGGTATCATCCATCAGAGGGCCTATTTGTTACTTGTCAGATGGGTAGTTGTTGTTTGGAATGAAACGACGGATGAACTAGCAACACCAACACGAGTGAAATACAACGCCAGAGTGAAACAGCCTCAGAGGGTTGGAGAAGACACGGACGTTGGAGAAGGTGCAGTTACTTCGAGGTACCTACAAAGTAATAAACTATAGCTATGTGTTCGATCAACCAAGGGAGTACGGAAGCAGGCTACCTCAGTAAGATGGAACATACTCCACCATACTCATGTCCCTGTAATGCCATTCCTCTTGCGCGCCCCTTTTCCAACGCGTCTCGCACCTTTGGCTCTCATGAGCGTTTCAACTCTCGAGGACGACGATGCAGACAAGGTACTCAACACTTCAACCCGCGACGTCCGGATTCTCCTTCGTATACCATTTTCACCGCACATGCTACCACTCTGTATCCGTGTTAGACGCCGCACTATCTCCTTTCGTTCTCGACTTTTTCTAGAACTTTCTAGTCAGCAATGGAAATTTTTCCTGCAGGAAACACCCTCTCTATTTCTTGAGAAGCAGGGTTGATGAAAGCACAAGTTAACTTAATGGACACAAGTCTTGGGCAAACCTGAAAATGCTCGCCGAGAATCCTAGCCTAGGTAATTTGAGAAAGAGGGAGTCGAATTGATCTTTGCTAGTCGGCCATGACGTTCCGCAAATGCCGATCCTCAACTATACAAAGCTTGATGTCACTGTACATGTGCCTGTACTCGCACCGAAACATCGTCCTACCCGGTTGCTCGTAGACCACCACGCCAGGATACTCCAAATTCGACCCAGGGGTCGTGAAAGCCTTGTCAGGCTCGTCGGTCTCGTAGGCACCGGGACTGAGATCAAAGCCGCTCGTGTCAATCTCAGGCACCGTTTCTTCGGGCTTCTCCGGGCCGGGCTTCTCGGGGTCGGAGCCAGGGTCCCCGGGGCCGGAGCCGAGCGGTCCGGGGTCAGGAAGAAGAGGACGGCTGTTTTTGTTTCGGGAGTCCTGTTCGGAAGAGTCTGACTCGGGTTGGGGAAGCTCGGGGCTCAGGTCGGGCAAGGCCCTGTCTCCCCCCGACTGGTCCTCCAGCTCGCCTGGGCTCAGGAAGTTGCGGATCCTCTCGAACATGGTGTGAATGCTACGCGCTCTAACTCGTGTTTCCAGAGAGGTGCACCCTTGCCTCGTGATAGCTTTGTTGGTTGTGGCAGCGAGAAGACGACGCACGATGGAGAGTTGAGATGTTGCGAGGAGAAAACGATCCATCAAATTGGAAATTTTCATCAAGACATGGAAGCTTCCCTCCTATCTGGATCCTTTCTATCAAGGTTCAAGCCACATTAAACCCTCACCGTTGCCTTTACAACGTCAAGAAGGCTTCATGGACGACTTCTCCACCTCGCCTCTAAAACGTCGTAAAAGGTTGTCAAGCCACCGAAATAAGTGGTCTCTTCGACTTGTGGAGCACCAAACCTACCGAGTCCCAGAGGAGACGGGGAGTAGGTATTTAGAAACAGCAGCGTCAACTCGAGGACGATATCCAAGTCCACCGGCGCCAAACTAGAGCCTGTCTTGTAGAGCTGGGTTCCCAGCCTTGAGCTGAACCCATCAAGGCCACGATCACTACCAAGAAAGGTGCCTATTTTCACGCTTTCCACGCTCTTCTCCACGTTTCCAGGCGGGAGGGTGCCGTTATCTGCAGCCAACCCCCAAGCCAGCGGCGGCCAGGAGGTTCACCGCACCAACAGCCAACGGTCGTCAAGGCTGTAAGCGTCAGGAAAGACGCGCATGCCGGCCCAACCCCCCTCCATGGAAGCATCTCTACCAGTAGCCCAAATTCCCCTTCCGAGAGCCTCGCAATGAGCCCTGATGCACCTCGTGCGGCCTCCGATGCGCGGTACTAACGCTCCAAACCCGCGACAGGCTCCTCCGCGCCTCACCCGCCGCCTCAGGATGCACGAGTGACGGCGGGAGGGCCTCCATCATCGCTGCGAATGTCCAAGGTCCAATCGCTGCGATCCCCCGCCCCCCACGGACCGCAAGCCTCACGACCGAGAGATGCGTGTCGTGCGACCTCTTTGAGCCATTGGCATGGGCAACCTAGCCGGGGTGTGTGTGGCCAGGCAGCTTGGCTATTGGCTGTGCCGTCAATGGATGATCTGACTTGAACCCAACCAACTGTCCGCGCATAGCCTGCTTCGCGCATCTGCGTTGGGAGCCGTGCCCGGGCAGACTCGACCTCTGAACATAGCCTTTCTTGTTTCAAAGTACAGAAAAGATATAAGAAGACTTTGGGACTGTCGGGGAATACCTACAAAAACGACCTCGGACATCCCAAGCAATGGACATTCTCCCCAAACAGATTCATTCTCTCTAAAAAGGCAACACCAAAGCACTTCCATCATCTCTCTCGCAAAACTCCTCAAATGGCCAAGGGAAAAGCCAAGGCCGGCAACGCTGCCCGTCAAAGACCTCCCGGCAATACGCCTCCTACAGCAGACGTCGAACAGACCCCAACGACGCCAACCATGACTCGGATCGACGGCCTAGACCATCCGATCACCAAGAACCTCTGCAAGCGCCTGAACCGCTTCTACGAGTCCGTGGTCCTCCTCACGAGCCTCCGCGAGGCGCACCACAGAAACGGCCAGACCCGCGCGCCGAGCGACACCGAGGCCGGCGAGAGCCCCAGCCGGACGTTCGAGTGCTTCGTCAACAAGCTGGCCCAGGTCTGCGACAGCCGTCGCGGCGGCGACACCGTCACGTCCCTCGCGATCCTACGTCTCCCCGACAGGCTGCTGTACGTGTTCGCCTCGAACCAGAGGAGCTCCAAGGAAATCGACAGGGTCAGCGAGTTCATCTACAGCCTGTTGTACTATGTCGGGACCGTGGGTGCGCAGGCTGGATCCTTCGGCGACGAGGAGTCCTCTACGATGTTTCGCCACCTCCTGCGGAACATCCTGGCCTTCAACTCCAACCGCGTCAAGTACTATGCCAAGGGATTGGCTAGGCGTCTGGGCGAGTGCATCGCCGACTGCGAGAGAGACAACTTGGAGCACAGTCAGTACAAGCCCCCGGATTTCGCGGAAGACATCGGCAACGTCGCTGACTTTTGTGCAGGCAACATCGTTCAAGAAGAACTTCTCAGGCTCCTCAAGCTGGCCGTCTCCCGCGGCGACGGAGACGAAAGCGAGTCTTGTGGGTTTCTGCCTCCTCTGCGTTTCTCTGGCCGTTGTCGGAGGCAATACTGACTAAAACTCATCTCCTCCAGCATCGGACGCGTCGCCGCCAACCGACCATGAGAGCCTCGTCCGCGCAGCAACCGCACTGCTCCAGTCCCCGACCTACGGCCGCATCGTCGACAGGGCCAAGATCGGGCGCATCGACGAGTCGCCCCACTGGAGCGAGCTGGAGCACTTCATCGGCCGCCTGGCCTCCTACCCCAAGGCCGTCCAGGCCATCATGGGCGCTCGCAGGCGCTTCCCCGAGCTCTTCGACGTCGACGTCCTCGAGGTCCAGTTTCTCGCCTCCAGCGCGCCGCTGCCCAATCCGATGACGGCTTTTCAGGCCGGCCTGAAACGAAACCAGAGGCGCGACGCCCGCTCGGCCCACGATCTCATCGCCCGCATGGCGCCCGACAAGGACAAGACGGAGACGTACCGCCAGTACGCCGAGGAGCTGCAGCGCTGCGGCCTCGACGAGCGCATCGCGGAGCAGTGCAGCAGGCCGACGTTCCGGCCCGTCGTGCACAGCGAGGTCCTGCTGCTCGAGTGGCTCTGCGAAGCGTTCGCCGAGGAAATGCACTCGGCGCCCTTCTACGGCGGCGTCAAGTACATCGGCTGCAGCAAGCCCACCTGCCGGCTCTGCGACTGCTACTTCGCGGCCCACAGCAGCGGCGTCCGCGCCCGGTCGCCGCACCCCAACGTCTACCCGAACTGGGCGGTCCCCGGGATCCTCGACGAGGAGGGCGGCGAGGCCTCGCGCGCGAGAACGGCAATGGTCGACGCTGTGCTGGTCAGGATTCGCGAGGACGTGTTTCGATCCATCCGGGAGAAGGTCTCTGAGCGCAAGCGGTTCGATTCTAATACCTGTTCCTCGCAGCCGACCTTCCGATCGCACGCGAGTGTCTCTGTTAGCCTAAACGATCTCTCTTCACGTCTTAGGGGGCTGTCCATGGCGGCGGGAGAATGCATTTCCCACCGTAGGGTCAAGAACAAGACCTTTGTTGGAGAGGATGCATGGGGCGTTGTGGCGGAAGAAGGCGAGCCTGAAATCGAGAATACAAGGGACGCAAACAGACAGCGACGGACGCCAATGGAGACAGCGACAGACGCCAAGGCGGAGATGATGACGATGGAGAAGGAGTAATTGTTTCCTCTGGTCACAAGACGCGCTTCATATAATCAGTACCCTGTCAGTTGACGGGTCAATACAGAACATCTATCGACCATTTCCCAGGGGTATCATTGAATCCAAGTCTTTTCAGATTATCAGTTTTCCGGGTTCTATATGCCAAAGTGAATGATTATTCAACGATTATTTCGGCTCTTTATCGCCAGCAAAAGCTCCGTTGATCCAATTCCCCATGACGTTCTTCACTTCCAGTTGTACCTCGGACTCGCATGCCGGCAGTTGGGCTCTGGCGAACCCAAGAGCACTTCTCTTCCACTCGTCAGCGAGACTGCCGGGTCCAACACCCACTTGCGGCGGAATAATGTCGAAGGAATGAGTGACGATGGTGACCCGCTTCAGCTGCGGCAGCAGCCGTGCGATTGCCGCATCGAGGGCCTCCCACTGCGATGCCGCGGTCTCGGATGACTCTTTTCCCGCCTTGACGGTCTTCGGGCCAATGTTAAGGAAGACGTGCTCGACGGTCGGCGGCGCCGTGCAAATGGTATTCACCGTGTCGTCGAGGACGTACTCCTTTTCGGGATACTCCAGAAGGCTGAAGCCGAGATTCTTCAAGGAACGCGTCTCGCTGAGGCTAATATTGTCGCCTGCGGTTATGAATGTGCTATTAGGCGTGTTCTAGGAATCTAGGTATGGGGTTTGACCCGGGAGTACGAGCTGAAAACACTCACCAGGCTGCTTGAACCTAATGGCTAGGGATCTCAGAGCCGGGGCTGCGGCTCGAATCAGCTTGCCAAGGAGCTTTCTGTCATGGCAGTCGACAATGAGCGTCTTGAGGTCAATGAGCTGCGCTTTTGCCAGCCAGGGAACGACGTGAGACCAAGAAATGCATAGGGCGCACGAGAAGAGACAGAGATACTCCAAGTTTCGCAGCCGAATGACGGGCTCTGAGACGGCATTCTCTTCAATTCCCTGGACGAGTCCCTTTTTTCTTTTGGCCAGAATGACGCATCCAAGCGACAAGGATCGGATGTTGGGCTGGTCCAGGATGAAGGAAGTCGCTTCTTCCGGGCGTTCGACCATGAGCCACGACACGCTGAGCCCCCGCCTCATCTGGGAAGGCAACAATATATGCTGGCGTATCTCGGCTGGGAGCTTGCTGAGGTCCAGGCAACTTAATCTCAACTTCGAGACGGTCGAGAAGTGGCTCATGATCTTAGACAGATTGGCCTGCCAGTTTGCCGTGTCATCGGCGTTGCGGCACCAAAAGTCATCCCGCTCGTCAATTCGCAGGGTGCGAATCTTGTGAGGGACTGTGGTGCCCTCGCGCAGCACGGCAGCCAGCATCTCGGCGGACCTGTGAATGATGTTCAAACGCAACGTAGTCCAGTAGTGGTGGCGGCTCGGCCCCAGCCAGTCGCGACATACAAGGCTGGCGCTTGAGAGGTCCTCGTGCTCAAGATAGCTCAAAACTTGGTCGAGAAGCTCTGGAGCGAGCGTTGACATGGCCATTTTGGCGTTGAGACGTTTTTGTTTTTCTTTTGTGATAAAAAGATGTTTGGGGGGAACATTGGCGGAGTCTGAAGAGAGCATTCTCTGCGAGCTTCCCCCCGCCCTTTTTTCTTTCCTTTTCGCCCAAGGCGGAGTCTGAAAAAGTATTTTCAGTCAGTGAGACCAGTAAAGTTTTCTTTCTTGTTAGCTATCTATCTAGGTAGGTAGGTACGGTACCTAATCAGGCAACAGCCTTTTTAACTCAAGAAGTAGAAGGTGCGAAGGGTCACAGTCTTAACTGACTTATTAAGTACCTAACTACCCATACAGTGACATTTAGCAGGTACAGTATACCAAGCCTACCTAAGAGAGATCTTATTCGTCACCCCCTCCTCTACCTAGGTAGTATCCAGCACCCCCTCCAGCCACAACTACGTAGCCAGGGGTCCCTAAGTTAAGGGCTCTATAAGCTTATTATTTTCTCTTGTTGTTCTTGTTACTGTTGTTGTTATTGTTAATGTTGTTTTTGTTGTCCGTTGGTGTTGTTGCTGTTATTGTTGTTGTTATTATTGCCCGTTATTGTTGTCCGTCGTCTGTTGTCCGTTGTATAGTAGAGGGGGAGGAAGTCCTGCAGTTAGAGAGAACAGCAGATAGAATCAATCACTTTCTATTAGAGATTACCCGTTAAAAGATGGCACATCCGTGGACTTCCAGGTTCTGAAAAATGTTAAAGAAAGATAAAAGCCTCTATTAATCAATGACCCCATACGTCAATCGGTCAGTCCTTCCGGCTATTAAGTACTACCTACATAGGTAGGTAAGAGGTGAGCAGACCTAGCCAGTAGGAGTGTCCTTTTATGTCCGACAAGAGCTTCTAGAACCCACAAGAACCTCGGGTACAGGAAAGACGATCTGGTGTGGACTATTGGGCTGGGTCGCTGACGGCCATGTTGTATGGTGTACATGCTGAATATTTGTTGGAGTCAAAGTGAAGAACACAGCCAACGTTGAAATCTGAAAGTTGCCACAGTAAGTAAGCATAGAACTGGAGAGGCGGTCCAGTGCATTCAAGCACGATCCAAAAGACTCGGCTGAGATAAGTTCGGGGAACTCAATTGACGCTCGAGTGCACCCGAGGGGATGGGTCGAATACCAGTCAAAGCTGCATTCATCATCATGATGACGAGGTCATCCCCTGTTTCAGACGAGCTTCCCCACAGCACTCGATCGCTGATCTCCCGCTGACACCTGGAGCGTTTGTGCGCACAGCCAGGGGCAACAGGGGGGCCGTTCATCCCTCCAGTCCGCTGTGGGCGGGGTAGCTGCCCCAAAAGGGAAAGCAGCTCCCCTGGAGCTGGTGCGCCATCGACGTCATCACCCCGGACCTATCCCTCCAGCCCGGTCGCTTTGCAGACTGCAGAGGCAAGAATGGCCAAGCTCCGTCGCACTTTCCCTTCAGCTCGTCACTTTGACTCCGGTTTGGCGTCAGGCACGTGGGACGAGCCTTCCCTGTTTCCCTTCCAGCCATGTCAATTCCGGCAATAGCCACTAGTACCGGCCAGGGCCGAGGGGCTCCTGCCGTTTTCTTCAAAACCACTCGGTCCCGCGTGCCTTTGTGTCCCCTTGGCCATTGATCTGCCTTCCCACCTTCTTCTTTACCTTTCGAGATACCCCAGCCTCCGACTCTCACGATCTATCCATCAACAAACAGTCACACCTCTCCTCCATCGTACAATCTCCCAGCTTACAACCGCGCAAGATGATGCCCACGAGACCTCTCGTCCGCTCTACCCTTCCGAGGGCCACGCGTGCCGTACGCGCCCCTCGTCAACAGCCCCGCTTCCAATCGACCGCATCATCGGCATCAACAGGAAGCGCCGGCTCTGGCGGCTCCCACTTCGCAACCGGCGTCGCTGGTGGCATCGCCGGCGCCGGCCTGTTCTACGCCATCTACTCCTTCACTCCCGCCGGCCGCGCCGCCTCCAAGGTCAACAAAGCCGCCAAGGAGGCCGAGCAGAAGTACCAGCTCGCCGCGAAGAAGCTGCAGGAGAACACGCCCTCGCCCGACCAGGCCATCGACTCCATCAAGCAGTTTGCCTATTCGTACGTCGGCTGGATCCCCGGCGGCCGCTCCTACGTCGACACCGCCTTCGACGACTTCGAGAAGGTCCGGAAGAACCACCGCGACGAGGCCGACGAGATCATCAACGATGCCTACAAGCAGTTCCAGGACGTCGCCAAGGCTGGCCTGAGCCTCGAGGCCGTCCACAAGGCCTACGAGGTCATTGCTGACCTGTCGAAGAAGATCGCCAGCCTGTCGGGCGACGCCATCTCGGACATCGTCGACAACCACCCCCAGCTGAAGGAGAAGCTCGGCGGCAACATTGACCAGCTGAAGCAGATGGGCGACCAGTACGGCCCCGAGGCGAAGAAGCAGGTCGACGAGACGTGGAAGCAGATCAAGGACGTCCTGGCCGGCGGCTTCACTGCGAGCAACTTCGAGAAGGCGAAGAAGCTGGTGGAGGACAAGATCCAACAGGTGAAGAAGCTCGGCGACGAGGCGTGGAAGAAGGCCATCGAGGAGGCCAAGCCCTACCTCGACAAGAACCCCAAGATCAAGGAGCTGCTGGAGAAGAACGCCGACGCCCTGAAGCAGGGCAACGCCAAGGAGGTCTTCGACAAGGCCAAGTCCGCCGCCGAGTCTGGCGACCTGGGCGGGCTGGAGAACTACGTTACCGAGGCCGTGGACAAGGCCAAGTCTAAGGGCTCGCAGCTGAGCGGCAGCTTCGGCGGCCTCGACCAGTACTTCAAGATGATCCCCGACGGAGACCAGATCGTGCCCAAGCTTAAGCAGCTGAAGGAAGTCGCCGACAAGCACAAGGAAGAGGGAGAGAAGCTCTTCAAGGAGACCCTGGAGGAGGTCAAGAAGGTTCTCGAGGCCAAGGGCAAGAAGGCAGAGGAGATTGCCAACAAGGCCAAGCAGGAGGCAAAGTAGGCCGCGGAATGGAAGTGGTCCATTGAGGCCCGTGATACGATTACGTTACGTCCAAAAGTTCCCCAATAGAATCGAAAGATAACTTCTTTGTTCCCAAGTTTCGTCTAGAAATGTTCGCTTTGATCTTCAAAAACATAACGGCTATGGAAACCAGGTGAATGCAGCACCCTCAGTCGATGATAAACTCCAGTCCAGGGCTCTCCTTGATCCCCTCGAACCACGCCCACGTCCTCGCGGCGATGTTGTCCGGGTTCCGCGTCGGGTGGTCGTCCGTCACAGGCCCGCCGACGTTGATCAGCCCGACGTGCACGCCCTGCGGGTCGTACGTCATGCGCAGGCTCTGCACGAGGTTGCGCTGCGCGGCCTTGGCCAGCGACAGCGCGAACACCTGCGGGATCGGCTCCAGCGGCAGGCACGAGCTCGTGACGAGCAGCGCCGGCGTGGCGTCCTTGTCCGAGGAAGCCAGGGAGACGAGGTGCGGGACGTAGCGCTGGGCGACGGCGTACAAGGCCGAAACGTTGATCTAGCGTGCCGAGTAAGCTCTAACTACTTCGTGAAGCGAGCAAAGGACGTGATCACCCCGGTACCTTGAACTCATACTCAATCTCCTCGACAGAGTGCGTCAGCAGCTCCGAGGGCAGCACGCGCGCGGCGTTGTAGAAAACGCACTCCGGCCGCCCCAGCTCCGCGTCCGCGTCGTCGAGGGCCTTGGTCAGCGCCGCGGCGTCGACGACGTCCACGGCGTAGGTGCGCACCTTGCCCCCCGAGCCGAGCGCGTCCTCGACGGCCTTCTCCTCGATCTCGAGCTGGGCCGAGCGCCGGGCGACGAGGGCGACGTTGGCGTAGCCGTGCTTGGCGAAGAGGGTCGTCACGGAGCGGCCTATGCCCGGGCCTGCGCCGATTACGAGGAGGGTTTTGGACGGAGGGGACATGATGAGGCCGGCGGGGTTTTTGGTTGAGAATGCTTTGGTTGCTCTTCCTTTCCTTCTGTTGGAGCGGTTTGGGGGTTTTATATCTCGAAGGAAGCTTCTTTAGGGTGCAGTCAGCTTCCGGGCGTCCCGTCGCTTCTAGGTTAAGTTCGTTGGTCCAAAGGGTCGACGAAAGATCAGCACTAATCCAGGCCTGGCGGCTGAAGGATCCGCGGGGGAGGGTGATGGATGGACTCATGGTCCGAGGAGAAGCAGGCTCACGTCAGCCCGGCCTCTCGCGGGTTATGGGGAAGCTGCGAGGAATGGCGACGGTGAAAGGGGGTGGGATCCCGGGGAGAAGGTTTAGCTAGCTGCAGAAAATGAAGATCATTGCGGGGCCGGCTCTTGTCTGAATCCGAACATCACGTTGTAACGATCTTTGATTTGATATCTAACTGACAAAGCTTGTGGTGACTTTCGGACGTGATGTCTCTATTCCTGGCTGATTCAGCGCCGAGTTCTCATATCTGTTTCAAGACTTGCAGAGATTTCCATTCCGAATCTCCACTGTTTGTTCCATCGAATCTTTGAACCTCACATTTTCAACCAACTCTTCCACGACCCTCCTCCGCTCACTCCATCCCGGGCTCCCTCCACCACCGATACGGATACGCAATAAACACCCCCGGGACCTCACTCTCGAACCTCCCCCGCCACCCCTCCGGCAGCGCCCCGTAGAACCTCACGACCTCCAGCCCCTCCAGCCCGCCCAGGATCCCAAAGAACTCGTCGTGCTTCTTCTCCGCCATCTTCGCCTCCCACCCCTTCTTCGTCCCCTCCGCCACCTGCCTCGGCGGCGGCTCCGGCCTCGGGCCCCAGTCCACGACGACCTCCCTCAGGCTGCCCCGCGCGCGGTGCGCCACCTCGGCCAGCGTCGCGATCCAGCGGTTCCAGTGCGGGTACTCGGTCGCGACGAGCACGTGCAGCCGCCGCAGGCGCTCGTAGCGCAGGTTCCCGTGCACGGCGAACCCGAGGCGGCGGTCGCCCCGGCCGGCGGTGTGCACGCGCATCGCGGCGTCGGCGTGCACGCGCGGGGCGAGGTCGCGGTACGCGCGGCGGCAGGTGAGCATCAGCGGCGGCAGGGGGCTGGCGTGGCCGTCCTTCTCGAGGTAGAAGTGCAAGGGGCGGAGGGTGTCGTTGAAGGAGTCGCTGGAGAAGGCGAGGTAGTACTCGTGGATGCGCTCGCGGATCTCCCAGGGGAGGGAGAAGAGGCGGCTGGCCTCCTGGGGGAGGGTATTGTCTGGTGCTGGTGTGTCCCTGGGCCGGTGTCAGTGGGGATATCCGGTGATGATGACGATGATGGCTTACATTTTAACTTGATCAAGTCCGAGTCGTTCTTGATTGAGACCCACGAGTTCCTCGAGTTCGAACATATCCAGGGGAAAGTTGGTTTCTCAAAAGCACATGGCAGCCTGATGCACCAAGTTGCTGCCTGCTTGTTTGTTTGTGTCGGAAACAGGGTAGGTGGATCCCCGGGTCCATTTGGTGCTCCTTCCTGGCCAGGCAGACCCCTATGTACCTCGGCACCGGTATCTCGATAGTTTGTTTGTTACCGACGGGACTTTGGTTGTAGTAGGTAACACAACAGGCCGGATGTTGGTGCCGAGACCAAAGTCAGGGGGCGGTTTCGGTTGGCTGGGTCGGGTTGGACCGCTCACGGCTGCTTACGAGATGGCGGGACTTTAGCGCGTTGCCGGCGCTTCCGGCGGGGTGGGGCATCCGCCCCGGGCCGATGGTTTTGATTCCGCCAGCCGTTACGGTGTACCTAGGTACCTAGGCACCGCATATTCTCAAGAAATTCAGAATTGGGTCAAACCGAATTTGGATTAGGTCTTTGAATCTTAGTGATCATATTGCTGAAGAACGTGCTGATCAGTATTGATAGGGTTTTGATCACCCCTTGGTCCAATTCCGAATTTCTATAGAGCATTCACTACCTATTACTAACCTACTTACGGAGTACCTAGGTAGACATAGATACCTACCAAGTTACCTGGGCATCCAGCATCGCTTATGCGGAAGAAAGGATAAAGAGGGATTGCATCAGATGCTAGAACCGCTTATCAACACGTTCGCCATTAATAATACATAATTACATTCCCCAGCCTGAGATACCACAACACATCACGCCGCCTCCCTCGCCGTCTCGAAGACCATCGTCTCCGGCTCCAGCCCGCCCAGCTTCTTCTCCTCCTCCACCGCCGCCACAACGTCCTCCATCGTCCCCGAGTCCGTGAGCCACCACTCGCACCCCGGCGGCGCGTCGATCACCAGCCCGTCCAGCTCCCGCGCCGCCTCCGCCGGGCACGGGTGGCCCCGGGCGACCCGCTCCGCGAGCCTTGACAGCGCGGCCGGCGCCCACACGCCCAGCAGCGGCTCGTAGCCGCCCGCTCCTTCGAACAGCCGGAAGCACGTCACCGGCGCGGCGTCGCGGTTGGCGACCAGGTGGAGCACGGCCTCGGGCGGGAGGAGCGGGTAGTTGCAACCCACGACGACCCAGTTCGCCCACGGGTCGTACCTGTAGGCCGCGAGGAGGCCCTGCGTCGCGGGCCCGGCGGGCGGGTGGCCGGGCTTGCTGGGGGTTGTGTGCCGGAGGAGCTTCACCGGTGGCTGCTTCTCATCGGTGCTAGACTGCTGGGAGCTCTCGGGGGTCCTGTCTGCTTCGCCGGAGCCCGAGGGCAGAGACTCCAGGTACGCGTCGGTCTCGGCGTCCGGCGGCAGGAAGACGTAGATGGTCTGCGGCTCGGGGATCACGAGGCGGAGGACCTCCAGCTGGCGCTGGTACAGGGGTGTCCCGTCGGGCAGGCGGAGGAGGTGTTTCGGGGTGCCCGTCCGGGTTGACGTGCCGCCGCCGACCAGGAGGAGTGGCCTCAGGGCGGGGAGTCCCATTGCCACCGGATGTTCTGAGTCGGGGGGCGGTATGTGCTGCGTGGTGTGTTGTGTGCGTGTGTGGTGGTTTGTCGTTGGACGATATCACGTCCCAACTACCGCTATTTGCCCAGGAGAAACAGCTGATAATACACGTTGTAATACGGTATACGATATCAGTGGGCGGTGACTTTTCAAGGGGTCGGGCCATCACCCCACGGCTCTTTGACCTGTCGCTTCCAGGACGTCATTATTACGCCATAGGTGCCTGTGGCTGGTACCTCCACAGCGCCTCGCCGGCGGCAGAGCGCGTAAGGTTCCCTGAAACTCAACCCCGATTCCCTGGAAATAATGCATGACACGGACATCGCCAATAGGCGCAACGGTCTGAAGTACCGGCCACCACCATCACCTGTAGCGAAACAGCCGATTGCCCTTCTGGGCTGATTGCAGATGTTGTATCTCCTCGGGGGAAAGATGCTGATTTTACCTACCTGCAGCGCCCGCATTCTCTGTGCTGGTTCTTATCTGAACCCTCCATTTCAGATCACCACCACTATGTACACCTGCCTTAGTGCCCAGATGCCATTGAATAGCGTCCAACCGACTTAGACACGCCTCTGCGCCGCCAACACCCAGGTACTTGCATCCCGTACCTCGACTCCGACCCTCCGAAATGTCCGTCCCCGGCAAACCCCCGGACGAAGCCCCCGCCCGGCGCCGGGACGGCTCCACCCTCCGGACCGCCGTCCGCAACTTCACCTCGCAGTGGTTCCTCCTCCCGCAGGGCACCGCCATCCTCGCCGCCATCCTCAAGCAGCTCCACTACCGCTTCGACGGCCTGACCATCATATCCTACCTCTTCTGGGTCGCCGCCATCCTCCTCCTCCTCTCCATGCTCGCCCTCTACCTCGTCCGCGTGGCCATGTATCCCTCACTCGTGCTGCGCGCCCTCCGCCGCGACGACGTCGAGCTCGCGGGGCTCTCGAGCGTCTCCATCGCCTTCACCTCCATCATACAGATGACGTCCCTCACACTGGTGCCAGCCTGGGGCGCTCCCTGGACGGACATCGTGTACTCCCTGTGGTGGACGTCCTTCGCCCTCGCTCTGGTCGTCAGCATCGTCCTGCCCTTCGTGTTCATCAAAGTATACCCCTCCGGCGTGCCGCACATTTCCCCCGCGACACAACTCCCCCTCATCGCCGCGCTCACGGCCGCTGCCGGCGGCGGGACGATCTGCAACTCCGCCGGCCTCGATCCCGCCCGCCAGCTCCCCGTCATCGTGGTCTCGTACCTCCTCGTCGGCATGGCCCTCCCCCTGGCCCTCGCGCTGGACGTGCTCTTCTGGGCCCGGCTGCTGGGGAACTACCGCCCCCCACGCCCCCGCGCGTTCCAGGACATGATCCTGTGCGGGCCGTGGGGCCAGTCCAGCTTCGCGCTGCAGATGCTCGGCCGCGCCGTCCTCGCCGGCGCCTTCGAGTCCTCCTCGGGCGGCGTCTTCCTGTCGGCGGACGCCACCGCCCCCGTCGGCTACGCGAGCATCCTGGCCGGGCTGGCGGCCTGGGGCTTGGGCACGTTCTGGTGGTTCTTCGCCATCATGGGGATATGCCACGCCGCCTTCGAGGGGGGCCGTTTGAAGCCGATACCGTACACGCTGGCCGGGTGGGCGCTGGTCTTCCCTTGGGTATGTCTTTCCTTCAGACTCGAC
Organism: Colletotrichum brevisporum; assembly: GCA_030770045.1. Taxonomy (NCBI): domain Eukaryota; kingdom Fungi; phylum Ascomycota; class Sordariomycetes; order Glomerellales; family Glomerellaceae; genus Colletotrichum; species Colletotrichum brevisporum. The sequence goes on from JAUGSI010000002.1 coordinate 3,474,562, forward strand.
GGTTAAAGAAACCCAGCTGACAACTTCCGCAGGGCGTGTACACCAACGCCGCGATCCAGCTCGGCAAGCTCCTCGACTCGAGGGCGTTCGGGGTGTGGTCGACGTGCCTGGCGGCGATGCTCGTCGCCATCTGGCTCGCCAACGTCTTCATGACGCTGCGCATGCTCTTCCTCAAGCGGCGGTCAAGAAAGCATGGGGCGCCAGAGGGAGCTTAGCATCATGGGACGTCTAACAGCGTCTCATGGTTCCGGAGATGAAAAAGACTCGATGAGAATTGCCGGCTGGCCAGCGCACGTGTCCACGATAATGATTTCCACGAGCGAGTTTTTGGGGCTTCGCGCCAGCGGGAAGTCTGGAGTTTAAAATGTAAAAGTAATTGTTGCCGAGTTGCGATGCTGTGTTATCGAGTTGCCGAATTTGACCCGTGAAACTGCAAAGGGAGAACCGACAACCCACACGCGACCATATGCGAATCGGCACTGTCTCAAAGTGAAGTCATATTCAGTGAGAGTAGAGGAGAAAACCAGGGTCTACCAAGAGCAAGGAGTCAGCCCAACATAGCATCTGGTGGCAGGACATGTCCCGAAGCCTCCCTAGATTCCCAGCTTACCATCGTCGTATGACGTGTCGTGTGCAGTGCTCCAAGATTTAATGACCCAGCCATCTCCCGAGTCTTCTCATCCATTCTCGCTCCGCAACCCTTCCTCAGACAGCCTCTCAGAGTCGAAACAATGTCCTCGTTCCATCCATTCCCACGACTGCCGCTCGAAATCCGCCTGCAGATTTGGGAGCTAAGCCTCGAACCCCGTACTGTCTTTGTCGGCACCTCTAACAGCCTCCACAACCTTCGCTTTTGGGCCCCGTCCGCCTACAAGAGGCCAGCACCAGCGCGGCCGCCCGCCGTCCTCCACGCGACCAGCGAGTCCCGTTCCCACATGCAGCGCTACTACACCAAGGTCCATCAGATCTTTAATTTCCCCTACCGAAACATGTACAAATGGATCCGTTTTTAACTGGATACCGTCCTCGTCCACCATTCAGAGATGAAGTTCTTTGCTGCCAAGATCCCCCTCGTTGAACGCCTTGTCATCGAGGGTGAAGGCGATCACGGCTTCTACCAGGGCTGCGGGAAATACCTGCTCGACATGGAGGCCCTGCGTACCGTCACCATCTACCACGTGCAGAGCGAGGACACGATCCGGCCCTGGTGGTCGAACCAGTGGAACAGCTATTTGAGTTGGTCCTGGGAAATGTACCCGGTCGACTTCCACTTGAGGGTCGTCCACCCCTCCGACCCGCCCTCCGAGATCAACAAGGAAAACTGGGAAGGGAAAAAATGGGAGGACCTCAGGCTTTTAGGGTCGACCAACGCACCCCCAATCGGCCGCCCGACGGGAGGGGCTACGGTTGAGGTTCTCGACGACTAAGTCGGCGCCGGCATTCGTGCCATGGCAGAATCGGCGGTACACATGGGGAAGTGTTCGATACAAGGGATGATTCACGCTGGCTGGATTTGCTCCGTGCTAGAAACCCCGCAGTCAACTTTGGGTTTGGGCAGAGACCTTGAGCACGCACGCGCATGTGTGAGAGCACTCATCGGGTCGGGTATGGTGAGGGACAGGTCACACATGTCAAGCAGCAAGAACTTCATGGTTTGCAATGGGTTTAAAGAAGCGACGATGGACACTGGTTTGCTATGCCGGCACGCACGATGCAATTGATCAAGACATTCATGAAGTTGACAAAGCTATCTACGTATGATGCCACAATGGGTGGACGTGAATTTTGATCACGATCGGCAATTGCGCCTATTTACGTATATTGTATTGATCATCGAACAGAGGTCGACGGGGCGTTCGGTTTCTCTGAATGGGGTATGGAAAGGAGGTGACAATTGATGCCGTCTTGGCACGGTTCGTAAATCATAATGACTGCATGCGGAGGCGTCTTGAAGTCTCGAGGCCACGGAAACCTGGAGTTGAAACTTGTTCTGAGGGTTTCCTGCCCGGGGCTGTTTGATTTTATTTCATGACTTGCCCTTTTGGGAACGAATATGTGCACTAGAGCGTACCGTGTTGCCTCCAGGTGAAGACCCATCCTCGAGTTTTTGCGTATATCAAAGTCTTTAAGGGAGCGGTACTGGAGCTCGAGCTTTCTTCTTTTCAAATTGCCATTCTCTCTTCTTTCTTCTGCTGCATTGTAAATGGCTACGGCCCCTGGGAGTCCCCTTTTCAGTGACTCGTGAGTAATCTGCTCTGTGTTTGCCCAAGCAGGCGACGGTTAGTAGTATGTCTCAAATTTCATTGACACTGGCACAGGCCTCCGTTTCCCCCCCGGCTTCCGCTGTGTCTTCGTCTTGACTTAAATGTGTTAAAATGAGAAGATAGGGGGGGAAACAGTATCGTGTGTGGATAGTCCGCAGGGAGTAATCTGACCGGATGTAATCAAAAGCCACGATGCACTAGAAGGTGAGACATCAGGTTTCTGGGTAGCTGCACAGGAATCCCAACGTGGTCTCCCTTCATACCCAACATCGAGGGAATATAGTTTGAGCACCGCCCATGCACATCAGTCGTCGCAACCCATCTTCAGACAAACTATTCAGTGTCTAAACGATGTCTACGTTCCATCTCTTCCCGCAGCTACCTCTCAAGTTGCGCCAGCGCATCTGGGACCTCAGCCCACCGGAACACCGAACGGTCGTCGTCGGCTCCAGGCCACAGCCCCGCCTGGATAGTCACTCATACACATGGCCGCAGCAGGCGCGCCCGCCGGCCGTCTTGCACGCCAGCAGAGAGTCCCGCTCCGTCGCGCGGCGCCGCTACGTCAAGCACTTCACCGCCGGGGCCGCCGACGGCAGGTATGACTGGATCGACCTCGACGTCGACACCGTGCACGTCACGCAGTACGACCTGGGCATTGTCGTCGCGCAGCTGCCGCTCGTACAGGACCTCGTCGTCGAGGGCTTCGATAGTTGCGAGCTCCAGCGCGTGCACGGGCGCTGCCTGTACGACATGGAGGCCCTGCGGACGCTCACCATCCTCAACCGGGAACACTTCCACACAGAGTACTGCCCCGGACGGGACCCCCCCTGGTGGCACTCGTGGTTCTTCCTGATGAAGGAGTACTACGAGCCACCCTACGACGACCCGGTCCGCTTCGCCGCGAGGGCCGTGTGGCCCGAAGGGTGGTGCGGCTGCTTGCCCTATGAGATAACCCGGGAGAACTACAAGAAGGTCGAAAGGCGCCACCGCAGGGAGGAGCTGAAGTTTTGGGGGGAGAATTTCGAAGAGGTTACCGCGTCCGAATCCTCCACCCCGTCGGACATGTCGGAATACTCCGACCCCCCAGACATCGAGACCGCAGGCCCCGACTCTAAATGCTTGCCCCAAGACTACGACACCGACGATTCTGACTCCGAAGGCTCTGAAGACTCCGAGAGCTGCTACGAGTTCCACCCCTTTCCAAGACTGCCGGTCGAGATCCGTCAGTACATCTGGGAGCTGAGCCTCACCCCTCGCACCGTCGTTTGCGGCACCAACAACAGCCTCCACGAGCCCCCCGATGCCAACAGCATCTTGAAGAAGAGCTTCTGGGGACCGCCCCCGCCGCCGAAGCCGCCCGCTGTTCTTCATGTGTGCCGCGAGTCCCGGTCCTATATGCGGCAGCGCCACTACACCAAGTGCCCGGTCCACGAAGGGACGCCGGACAGCAGCGGCGGCGGGTACAGATGGATCAACTTGAAGCTCGACTTCGTCCGCGCGGGCCAGCGGGACCTGGGCCTCGTCAAAGCCCAGTTCCCCCTCGCCCGGAACGTCATCGTCGAGGGCTCCGACTCGTCGCGATTCCTTGCAGACGGGGAGCCGCTGCGCCACATGACGGCCCTGCAGACGCTCGACATCTGGCACGTGCCCGCGATCGGGTTCGGCGACCAATTCTGGTGCCTCGCGTGGTGCGACCTGATGAGGAAGTACTACACCCGCGAGGACCCGGTTCGGTTCCACACCGAGATCTGGTATGCCAACTGGGAGCCCTACAGGCTCACCCAGAAGAACTACGCCCAATTCGAGAGGCAACGCAAGTATGAGCTGATGATTCAGCTGGCCCCCGACGTTTATGGTGATTTCGACGACGACGGCGAGATGGTGGGCCTCATCCCTTCCTGGTAGGGTGTTTCGTCGGTACAGAGCGAACCACGGCAAGAACCCCTCCTATTTCTTTTCTTCTTTGCTTGGTCAGATGTGGCGGGAACACGAATTCGCGCATCCCAAGACTTGAACGCCATCGGATAGGCCGGGGCACAACATCTCAAGGAGACAGCAGCACCCGGTCTGCAACGATGGGTCGACAGCAATTGCGTGCACTCAAGGTGTTTTCCAGGAGGATACGCACAAGAACATTGGACAACCGCTCATGAGGCTTTGTATACATGGATGTTTGACGGATCCATTAGCAACTAGTTGCATCAGAAAGAGACCTTCGTTACCGAAAAGACTATTTGCTTAATTTCAACCTCGAGAGTCTTGACTCTTACTGGCTTCGCAACACCGACGCCAAGAAACTCTTCGCCCTCTGGCTCAGCATCAACAAGTGCCAAGAAAGACTCAATCAATTCGGACAGAGCACAGAAAGTAAAGTTGACAACTTGCCGATGGGATGAACACCTAGTGTGGGATGCCGGTTTTGTATTGAATAAGCATAGTTCAGACGAACCATAGCCCTCCTCCAGATCATCCTGCATTTGTGTCGACATCAAGTTGCATCCCTGATCGAACCTCATCCGCAAAACCCCTGCCAAGAACGCTCCACAAGAGCAAAGTCCGTCGCGGCAGATATGCAACCCCAAACAATTGCTAATAGCCGCGGACGAGGACTTGTTTGTCTCTCCGCTCTTGGGGAGAGACGCGATTCTAGTCCCGCGGACTCCTTAATTAACTGGTGGGAAAATGGGTTCGGTCGTCAAGGGTCACCCCAACCCCGCACGGAAAACGAGCTCGGGGGAGACCACGACCCCCTGGGGAGGGTTACATTTCCGATGGATGTCTTCAAGTTGCCTTGGCAGATGAAGCCCTAGATAAATACAGCTACGCGTCTCCCACCCGATGACGATGTAGCTTTTCCACCTGCTGTCCCGGTCTCTAGGAAACACCAGGTCGCCCGCCCACCATGCTCCAACTCACCAGGCTCCTCCTGGCCGCCGCCTCGGTCCAGCAGGCCTCCTCGACGCTCCTCTACGCCGCCTCCCACGCCGGCACCGTGACGACGCTCGACCTCCAGACCTCCCCCGGGTGCGGCGGCGGCGCGGCGACGCTTGAGGCCATCTCGACGACCACCGAGTGCGCCGCCAACCCGTCCTGGCTCACCCTCGACCAGTCCAAGTCGCTGCTCTACTGCGCCGACCGCGGCCTCACGAACCCCAACGGCACCCTCGTCTCCTTCTCCAAGTCGGCCGACGGGACGCTTACGCCCCTCGGCAAGCTGCCCACCATCAAGGGCGCCGTCAGCTCCGTCGTCTACGGCAAGGATGGCGGCGGAATTGCGCTCGCTTCTTAGTAAGAGCCCCCGGAACGCCAAGACCGGGTCGGTTGATCGATCTCTGCCTCTTTCGGAGAGGAAGCCGACCCAAACTTGGTTGAAATCTCGACTAACTGACTCGGAACAAAGCCCGGCGTCCTCATTCGAGGTCTTCTCCGTCGCCGACCCGAAGGACATCAAGCGCCTGCAGTCCTGGACCTATACGCTCCCCGAGCCAGGCCCGAAGCCGGCGCAGAACGCGCCGCACCCGCACGAGGCCATCCTCGACCCCACGGGCAAGTTCGTCCTCGTCCCGGACCTGGGCGCCGACCTCGTCCGCGTCTTCGCCATCAACCAGGAGACCTACGAGCTGACCCCCGTCGACCCGCTCGTCGCGGCGTCCGGCAGCGGGCCCCGCCACGCCCGGTTCCTCGTCGCCGGCAGGAAGACGTACTTCTTCCTCCTCGCCGAGCTGGGCAACATTGTCACCACGTACGAGGTGTCCTACAAGAGGGGCAGCCTGGGCTTCAAGGAGGTCTTCAGCGTCGGCACGCACGGCCCGGACAATGTCGTCCCCGCCGGGGCATCCGCGGCCGAGATCCACGTCTCGGTAAGCAGCTATTATCTACCTACCCCCGACGACAATCACGTCGAATGCTCCGTTGAAAAATACTGACAAGCGCAAACAGCCCGACTCCAAGTATCTCATCATCTCCTCCCGCAACGTGAGGCTCTTCGACATCCCCAACTTCGACGCCAGCAACAGCACCAAGATCCCCTCCGACGCCATCGCCACCTTCGCCATCGACCAGCGCACGGGACACCTGGACTTTAAGCAGCTCTTCCCCTCCGGCGGCATGGTCCCGCGCCAGTTCTCCGTCAACAAGGCCGGCGACCAGGTCGCCGTCGGCCTCCAGTCGGACGGCCGCGTTGTCATTATTAGCCGCGATGTCAAGACTGGTCTGCTCAAGGACTTCATCGCGAACATCTCCATCGCCGGGGAGGTTGTGTGCGTTATTTACGACGAGTAGGCGCGGCGGTTGATGTCCGGACCGTCCGCTGGTTGTACATAAGATTCGCTTCTTTGTAGATACATATTGGCTATTGGCTCATGGTGACTCTCTTAACGACGAGATTGGCCGTAAATATCCTTAGTCGTCTGCATGTTGTGTTTTATAAACTCGCAAAGTGAGCTGAGCGTGTTCGAAAGTTCCAAAAGCATCTGGGTGAGTTTCGTAAGTTCTTCATACGGACCTCAACGGAAGCAATTGAAGTCTGGACGAAGCCCGATAGTTACGTCGGGCAAGAAATTGGCACAGACATTGCCTTTTCACAAATGGACCTACTCTAGGGAACCTTTATGAGAGCTACCAAGTTTCTCGTTCGTGTATCCAAGAGCTTGGACGAACTCGTCTGAACTTGGCCTGGTGCCTCAATTAGGGATCCCCGGCCATGCGCCGGCTCGCAGAACACCTGGAAATGATCGGTATGGACGCCAGAGAGAAGTAGGCGAAACTTTCTTGAAATATCGTTCAATGTCTGGTAGCATTATGTCAAATCAAAATCAGCTTACTCTACAGCGACCATTGATACGAAAATGCCCGCATACGTTGATTAGGGATATACGGCTCTGTCGACATAAACTCCAGACTAACTGCCAAAGTTGATTAATCCGTCAAGGGTTGCGGGTGTTACGGCATTTGCCCTCTAGGACTTTCCACTTCGAGAGATGGCATTCTTCCGGACACCGTCAGGCCAGAAGCATCCACGAATGAAAAGCACCATGACCCTTCCCCGGAGAATGCGGGCGTGCGGCACGCCATGCTGACCCCAGCCGTCCCGAGTGCCGGCAAGCCCGATCGACGAGCCAAGTCTCTGGGAACCGTCTGATCGGTGCGACGCGACAGACGAAAATCGGACTCGGACAATCTTGGCACGAGGGAACGGTTTTTCCCCTTCCTTCCCTTGTTTGGTTCATCCCATCAACATCAAGCTTATTTGGGGCACATAAAAGGAGAGGGTGAGAGGGGCTGAGTCTCTAATCGCGAGTCAAGCACGCTTGTCCGGGCCAGGTCGCGAAGCAGAAAGTTTCATTGCGGGCAATGTAGGCGCCCAGAGGGGAATAAGGTTATATTAAGCAATGCCCGGTCTCCCAAGCCGCTGGAGAATGCAAGGCTCTTTTGCCTGTCGTTGTGGACTCTTTCGGACTGCTGTTGGACACCGAATGGCGATGTGCGGCGGGCATTTCTCTGTCGGGGGGTTGTCATGCAGGGTACAAGGTTGCAAGTAGGTTTCGAATTGGAGGAATTGCACCTTTCTAGCAAATGAATCGGCCGAACAGAACGAAGAGAAGCCCGTAGGGACGCACATCCACTCATGTCGCCCAGCCTGGTCTGCGGCACGATCAGTGATCACTTGCAATGCCTGTCCTACCGACGGGTCACACTGTGATATATCACAGAGTTTCCGTGTAGCGCTTCGAGTACCCCAATACAGTTAATGGCATGATCCGAGGACTTCAGGAGGTCTAGAATCTAGAATCAAGTCAGAACCAGGGGCAGGCTGGCGATGGGGTGCTCTCAGAGCTGCTGCTGTTATTTATACTCCCGCTCCCATCGCCTTGCCAAGCTGTTGGCCTCACCGTAACATCGCCCTCCTTCCTTACGCTCTTTACCCCTGGAACCATGGCTTCCATCCCCTCGTTCCGTAGCCTGGCGCTGGCTTTGCTGCCGTGCACCGTCTTAGCCCATTGGCGCGTTGATGGCTTCAACCCCGTCAGGGAGCTTGTGGACGCCCGTCGCGGCCCTAGCCGTCGCGATATCCAGCAGCGCGCTGCGAGCGGTGACTACCAGTACCTGAACGATAAGACACAGAGTAAGAGACAATCGCTATCAAGACTTTCTGGCGCAAGAGCTGACTTCGGTCGCAGAGTACTTTGTCAATGGCACCGATATCCCATTTGTCGACTGGGACCTCGGCGAGTCGTATGCCGGCCTGATGCCCATCTCGAAGGATGCCAATGAGACGAGGCAGCTCTTCTTTGGTTCGTCTCACGTCACCGATGAGCTAGAATCAGAACCGTATACTGAGTGTAGCACAGGTACTTCCCGAGCACCAACGAGGCCGCCTCGAACGAGACCACCATCTGGTTAGTCCAACAACAACAGACACGTGGTGCTCTATCCTAGAGCTGACAATGATCAGGTTGAACGGAGGCCCTGGCTGCTCATCGCTCCTCGGGCTGGTTCAAGAGAATGGTCCTTTCACGTGGTTCCCCGGCGCCTACCGCCCCGTATACAACATCTACAGCTGGTCTCAGCTCTCCAACATGCTGTACATCGACCAGCCCGCCGGCACCGGTTTCTCGGTCGGCTCACCGAACGCCACAACCGAGGAGGAGATTGCGCAGCAGTTCCTCGGGTTCTACGACAACTTCATGGACACCTTCGGCATCAAGGGCCGCAAGACGCACCTCACCGGCGAGAGCTACGCCGGCTTCTACATCCCCTACATCGGCGACGCAATGATCAAGTCGGACCACGCCGACGACTACTCCCTCTCGGGCGCCATGATGTTCAGCCCCTACATCCGCAGCGTGCCCAACGACTTCCAGCAGCAGGCCGTCACGAAGCCCTTCGTCGAGCAGTTCAACAACGTCATGGGCATCTACCCGGGCATCGGGCCCTTCTGGGACGACATCGCCACCGCCGACGAGGCGTGCGGCTTCGCCGAGATGCGCGAGAAGTACTTCACCTTCCCGCCCTCGGGGCCCTTCCCCCCGGGCAACGAGAGCGACGCGTGCCAGGTCTCGCAGGTAGTCTACCAGGCGCTCGCCAACCTCAGCCCCTGCTCCAACATCTACCACATCTCCCAGGGCTGCCCGGGGCCCGCGGACCCTCTGATGGCGGGCGACGACCCCAGCGCCAGCAACGCAACGACGCCCGTCGGCTACGACCGGAAGGACTGGGGCGGCTACCTCAACCTGCCGCAGATGCGCTCGGCCATCCACATCCCGGACGGGCAGCGCGACTGGAAGAAGTGCAGCGACGAGAACCCGTTCGGCGACGGCGGCGACCAGAGCGCGGACCCGTTCACGTCGGGCGCGCTGGCTCGGGTCATCGAGCACACCAACAACTTCGTCATCGCGAGCGGGAACCAGGACTACCGCGTCCCGACTAATGGCACGCTCATGGTGCTGCAGAACATGACGTGGAACGGCGGCCAGGGGTACGACGAGTACCCGAACAAGAGCTTCTCTCTGCCCCTCACCTTCAGCGACCTATCGTCGCAGAGCTCCGTGGGCAGGGCCGGCGACTGGGTCTCGCAGAGGGGGTTGACGTTCGCCACGGTGTATTTGGCCGGACACGGTACGTTTTGCTCTACTCGAGATGTCCATTCCATGCCTTTGTTTGCTGACATGCGTTTTCCAGAGCTCCCTATGTACGCTCAGGGGGCGGGATATCGTCTGCTAGAGAAGCTCCTCGGACGCGTCCCCGACCTTTCGTCTGAACAGATGTTTACCGCGCTGCCGGGCGACTTTTCGGGAACGACGCCGTCGAACTCGACTGCTTGATCGGAGTTGCTGTAGACGATGGGGCTTGTGGTCAGAGTTGAAGCCAATAGTTCAAGGCTATCGATAGAATGAAATCGTTTGGCTGACAGATCCTCACCCGCTTTCTTTCCGTATGTTGATGTAACACGCCTGGCCGTCGGGTTTAATGTCTACTCCAACTGTGTTGAACGGTTAGTCTTTCTTACACAAACATTTGTACAAGCTTTGCTTGCAGCTCGGCAGCGGACTGCCGGTCCGCGATATGACGTCGCTAATCGTGCATGTTCAGTGTCCCCCGAGTCATGCATTATAACCATCCCTGCCTCATTTCTCGGTCCAGCCAGCTCGATAGAGACGACAGCCTAGGCTGTCATCATACTGTTCCCACTATTTCCATCCTTTCCCGGGAGCTCCGTGGGAGCTTTTGCCCAAAATCACATCATATCCACAAATAGGAACCGCCGGTCCGTCAAAAGGGGGACCTAGAAAACCGTTGAGAGTGGCCTCGATAACGATCCACAACGACAACAACCTAGGCACACTAAACCTCTGCCTCGGCATCGCTGTTGCGGCTTTAAACAGGACTTTGGCCGAAACAAATTTGCCATGTTTCGGTAGTCGTCTTATATAGCGGGCCGCGATCCTGCGCAGTTCGTCCGACATGTCTGTGCCTGTTCGTCCAGCGTCATCGCCAACTGCATCCGCCTTCGTTTGACCCCGACAAGACCATTATGGCCGCCGTGCTCGCCAACGACCCTCGGGTCAAGTACCAGTCCGCCACGCTCAATGGCGTCGAGTACAACTACATCCTCGCCGAGCCCGCCTCGGGCCGCGTGACCGGCACCATCTTCCTCATCCACGGATGGCCGGACATGTCCCTGGGATGGCGCCACCAGATCCCCTTCCTGCTGTCCAAGGGCCTCCGTGTCGTCGCCCCGGACATGATGGGATACGGCGGTACTGCCGCCCCCGAGGACGTTAGCTTCTAGTAAGTCGACCATTGATCTGTCGCCTTGTACAGCGGCAGTGACTCACCGGCCCCCGAAACAGCACCTTCAAGCGCGCTTCCGACGACATCGCCGCCCTCGCGAAGCACCTCGGCCTCTCCCGCATCGTCCTCGGCGGCCACGACTGGGGCGGAGCCGTCGTCTACCGCGCCGCCCTCTGGCACCCCGACCTCGTCTCGGCCTTCTTCGTCATCAGCACGCCCTTCGCGCCCCCGCGCGCCGCCTACATCGACCAGGCCACCGCCCTGCCGACGCTGCACTACCAGCTGCAGTTCCGCACCGACGCCGTGCAGGACTACATCGGCGCCCCGGACGCCCAGAACGCGACCCGCGTGCGCCAGCTCCTCAACACCATCTACGGCGTACGCCTCCCGGACGGCTCCTCGGCCTTCAACTCGAGCGGCGCCGGCTTCGACTTCGACAAGCTCGACGGCGTCACGGAGGACACGCCGCTGCTCACGGAGGACGAGATGGCGTACTACCTCGACAACTACGTCGCCGACCCCTTCAACCGCACGCTCAACTGGTACCGCTCCGGCGAGCTCAACTGGCAGGACGAGCTCGCGCTCGTGCCGGCGAGCGGGACGTACTCGGCCAAGTACGCGCAGCCCGCGCTGTACATCGGCGGCACGCTCGACCAGGCTCTGCCGCCGATCCTGTCGACGGGCATGGAGACGTACTTTGACAGCCTGGCGCGCGGCGAGGCCAACGGGTCGCACTGGGTCATGTGGGAGCAGCCTGAGGCGGTGAACGGCTTCGTCGGGAACTGGCTGGCCGCGTCCGTTCTGGGCAACTTCACGGCGGCGGGCTGCGGCGGCGCTCTTGCTCTCCACTGATGCGGTAACCCGCCCGTTGGTTTTGTCTTGAAGCAGGACATGTGGTTGAAGCAGGCGTTGTTCGGAATGTACATACTTGTAAACCTTGGAAGCGTCACACAAGTCTCGGGAACCTGAGACGGGCAGCAGTACGAAAGCATTGCCAGGGGCAGAGTTGAGGAAACCGGTTGAAGAAGCATATACCCTAATGTCATATCTATATCCACCCAGAATGGGGGCTGGCTCAGGAGCGACGCCTTGATTCCGGCAGCAGAATAAACACACAAGAATCACTGCAAGAATTCCTCCGACGCTCAGGGAGGGCAGCACCAGTAACCCCGGCTCTGCAGAGAATGGAACTTTAGTCTTTGCATCCATGCATGTTATCAGTAGCACTGGCTAGTACTCACAGCGTCGACAGACTCGCAGGGAGGGTAAGGAGGCCACTGAGACTGGGCAGTGCCGCACTAAGAGAACTGTTAGCGACATTTCACCTTCAAATAGAACGTCGCAGTAAGACGAGAGAGACTGGGAGGTAATCGAGTCGAATAAGAGGGTGATAAAACCGCCCGAGCAGCCTTTGCATCCTTACTAACCTTGTATTCAGTCAAGGCAGAGTTGGCACATGAATTGCCAGTCTTGCTGCAACCCGAGTGAGACCATCCCATGACAGCGGCAGGGGCGAGGGCCAGGAGAATTGTCGAGAATTGCATGTTTGCGACGTTCAAAAGAGCGTGGGAAAAGGGCGAGGAGTTCTGAGAGTCTTTGCTGATGAGGTTGCTGAGACGAAGCTGGCGAGAACCGGCGACTTCTTATAGTGAAGCCTGACGGAAACCTGCGGACATCGTGCGTGCGATTGAGATCTCAAGGGGTCCCACAGAGTATATTGCCAGGAAAGACTAAAGATGAACTGCGGTTCTGACGAGTCATTCTGGCGGTGAGGTGGTTCGGGCTGTGAAGCGGGTGGACGGTCACCAGTGCGCCATCTCGTCAGAGTTCATCTATCAGTGACCAGGCACAGCAGTTCTGGAGGTCTTGGCTTAACTTCGAGACAGGTCCTCATGCGGCTTGAAATTGATTCAAGCATCATTTAGTAGTCTTCGGAGGCCCGGGAATAGGCGTTACGTCGATCAGTTGCTGTCTAGACAAAACTGTGCCTAACTCCCCGGCTCACCACTCGGTTGTGGAAAACTGCCGATTCGCCCCCTTAGTCTTAGTTTATGTGCGTCTCCGTCCCATATTACCGGACGCCCTGACGAGTCAGGCAGAGCAATCTTCGGGAGGGAAGATTCCGTGACTTGCAAGCTGGGCATGAAGATGATGGCCCGGAAATATGGTCCGAAGCATGGTGACCGGGACAGACTTTGGCAACGATCTTGACCGCAAGCCCCGATTCACTTCCGTTATTGTTACAGACCGTGCGGCGAGACTTAGAATGACCGACTCGGAATTCCATGTCTCTGTTTAACTATCCCCTCAAAGTCTAGGCTTTGTCTTCTCCTTCTCAGTTTCTGCCCGGAACCGCTTCGTCAACTGGCGGATAGCCAAGTCGAGCAAGACGTCCTCACTCCCACCAGGTATTCTGGCCCCAGGAACCTCGCGGTAGATCTCTGCGTTACCACGAGTTAGCACTTCACTCTGATGTCTTATCTATCGGTACAGACAAGCATGGTCGACTTACTCTCCGCAATCTCACCCTTCCCCGTGCGCGTGTACCCGTTGCCGCCGAACAGCAGAACCGCGCACCGCGCGCACTCGTCTAGCACGACGCCGGCGTTGGCCTTGCACAGCGCCGTCAGCCCTCCGAGCTCCTCGTCCGCGGCCTCCTTGGGCAGCTTCGAAAGCTGGTAGGCGAACGCTTCGACCCAGGCGGACTGCGACTCCAGCAGCGCTCCGCACTTGGCCAGTCTATGGCGCACCACCGGCTGGTCCATGAGCGTCTTCCACAGTCATCAGCACACAGCTTCCCCTCGGATCGTGACTGGAGACGGAAACTCACCTTGTCAAAAGCCCTGCGCTCAAGGCAGTACGCAAAAGCCGAACTCAGCGCAACGCGAGCCTGCCTCGTCACCCCGACGGCGATGAACATGCGTTCGTGGTTGAAGTTGCGCATGATGTACCGCATGCCCTCATTCTCGCGACCGATCAGGTTCCCGCGCGGCACCCTCACGTCTTCGAAGACGATGAAGGACGTGCCGGCGATGATCTGCCCCGCGACCTTGAGCCGCCTCCTGCTCACTCCGGGCTGGTCCTTCAAAGGCACCATGAGAAGAGAGATACCTTTGCCCCCGGAGCCCTCGCCGCCGGTGCGGACGGCTAGGGTGGCGTAGTCGGCCATCACGCCGTTAGTGATCCACTTCTTCTCGCCGTTGATCACGTACTCGTCCCCGACCAGCTCGGCGGTCGTGGTGATGTTGGCGACGTCGGATCCGGCGCTGGGGGCTGTTAGCTCCCCGGAGACCGCGGTTGGGAGTCATGACTTACTCAGGCTCGGTGATTGCGATGCAAGTCCTCTTGCGTCCGAGGAGGAGATCGGGCAGGTACTTCTCCTGCAGCTGGGGATCCGCGTAGTGCAGAAGGGGCGGGATACCGAAAGCCACGCCGGTTGTGATGGACCCCCCGGGCCCAGCCAGTCCGCACCTACTCATCTACCATCGCCAATCATCAGCTGCCCATTCCGAACACCTACGTCGCCATCGCGCGTACCTCATCAGAGTAGATCATGGTGTGCAGCGGGTCCCACTCCTCGACGGGCACGTTGCCGGGCATGTGCGTGATGCCCAGCCTCCGCAGCCACTCAACGGGCAGCGGGGCCGGCAGGGCCGGGAGGATGAAGTTTCCCCGGGCGAAGACGCCGAACAGGTCGGTCGGCACCTCCTCCGACGTCTCCCACTCCAGCGCGTCCCTGTTCATGTTCTTGTCGATGAACTCGCGGCAGGCGGCCTGAAACCTGCGGTGCGAGTCGTTGAAGTAGGGGGACGGCATGCCCCTGAGCCAAGGCGGCTCTGCGAAGGGAACTCGTGACATGGCGACAGAAGTTCTTCGAGTATTTGAAGAAGTGGTAACAAATAACCCGGAAGGATCGGTGTATTGTTCTCATACAGTCTATTCGGAAAGTAGGTGGTCTTCGACTTTTGAGTGTTATTGTGGTTGGTCGGCCGGGAATTTTAAGGCGTTTTGTCTTACCTCGGCCTGAAGTGCGGGGCTCGCCGGCCCAGGCCGAGGTCGGGACCCATACTTCCGCCCCGGACTCGGTACAGATCCGGCATCGACTGCGGCGAAAAGACGGAGCAGATCTCGGTCTAGCCGTTTACAGTTGCATTTCAAACGATTTCAGCTGTTTACGCTTGCTATAACAATATCCAACCTTACGCCCATCAAAATGCTTCAGCCATTTCATGTTCCCAGTCGCTCAAACGCATCTTGACATTATGACACGCTCCTTGGTCTCTCCTCATCAATCATCGTCGTAGTCATCGCCTCCCCAAGTCGTCGTCTCCTGCTGCTGACCCGAGCCACCCGCCCCAATCAGCGGCGTCGACGGCCTCGAGACAGAAGACATGATTGATTCCTCAGACAACCCCCGCGGGCCCAACAACAGCGGCGGTATCGACAGGTAGAACTCCTCGTCAACGAGCCTCCTCAGCCTCGGCGACGACGCAAACGGCACCGTCATGAGCACCTTGAGCCGCGGCCTTAGCTGGTCGTCGCACACGATATCCTGCAACTGCCCCATCGCCTCCTCCAGCATCGGGAACGCGCCGCCCAGGTCGACGTCGTACCGCGAAACCCCGTCGACGACGCAGTACACGCTAGTGTCCGCGTCGAACTGGCCCACGAGCACGTGCAGCAGCTCGCACAGCGCCCCGACATCCCGCGCCTCGAGCCGCTGGACGAAGCTCCTGCGATCCAGAAAATCGAGATCGAGCGCGTCCCGCGCCGCCAGCGCGGCCAGGACCTGCGCCGCGAGCGAGCGCAGCATGCCCGCGGGGCCGTTCCACGCATCTTCCCCCCCGGCGCGTGGTGGGCCGGCGTGCAGGCCGCAGTAGAACTGCGCGACCACGGCGTCGAGCTCGAGCCGGGCCATCGTCAGGCCGAGGTTGGCGCACAGCAGCGACATGGGCGAGACGGCGTCCGCCGCGGAGGCGTGGATGTTGCCGTCGACGAGGAGCATGTCCGGGTGCGGTTGGTGCATCCAGTCGAAGAAGCGGTCCTGCTTGAGGAGGTTGTGCGCCTGGCTCTGGGACCTGGAATCGAACTTTGTCGTCGTCGTGAGGATCGTCTCCAGCTCGCTGTTGCGCGTCTCGAGGATGGACGAGACGCCGGGTGCTTCGTGGTCAAAAGAAGAGCCGGAGAGAATCTCGAACAGGCGGCCGAGCGTGATGACGGCTCTCGAATTCCTGGCTGGCGCGGCCTGCTCGACTGAGGGGTACTGTCCCGTCTGCTGCTGCATTATGAAATGTTCGAGTTTGGTAATGGTTAGCTGATCCTCTGAGAATGAAGAAACAATCAGTAATGTCCAGGACCCTTGTAACAAAAGTTGGATGGGAAAACTCACTCTTCCTTTGCTCATACAGAGTCTGAATCAGCCTCGAATTGGCCTCGTCCCTGCTCTGCGCCATCTGGTCCCGATTCTGCGCCATCTCGAAGAACGCCCGGCGCGTCTGCATCATGTTGTAGTCCTGTTTGTATTCCATCCTCTGGAAGAGAATGGTTTGCTCTTGCTGGCCAGCCCTCAAACTGGTGACGATGTCTCTGATCTCGATGGCCTTCCACCCGATGAACTGCACCTCGCCGAGAGTCCGCTTCGCGTCCTTGCCCGTGGCCGCGATGGTGGCGTCGCGGCAGTTGTCGACCGCCGTCCGAAGGGCCTCTGCGCGGTCACTGACGCTCTTCAGGATGACGGGCGCTTCGTTGAATTGGTCCTTTTTGTGCGATTTCCCGGGCCCTGAAAGCGCAACCCTCGTTTAGAACTGTTGGCATGAGTGAAACTGCCTTGAATACTCACATTTCATGGTGCGTTGCTTCCGCGGCTTGGCTAGCAGAAGAAGCTCGTGGGTCGCGTCCACTATCGACTCGTAGAGGTCTCCCGCGTGTCGATAGACGGTAGAATCTCTCTGGAAGTGGATGCCCTTGGTGCTGGCGTCTCGGATGATGTCGCGGACCGAGACGAAGGCGTCGAATATGGCCTGCCTCTTGTCCGCGTACTTGCTAGCGGCCTGATTGCTGTTCAGCTCAAGAGTGCCACTTGTTTTGATAGATAGGTCACCCACGCTCAAAATCATCGCAAACGCCGACTTGACGACGCATAGCCCGTACTCGTCGGGAATCAGGTTGATCCACGGATCGATCTCGTCCCTGCGCTCCCCAATCTTGACGACCATCCTGTTAAAGACGGCGAAGGGGCCGCGTTCCGGCTCGTCGGCTTTCGTCTCTGCGGCCGCGACGGTCTGGAAAAGGGCTTCCCAGTCCCGGCCCGAGGGGTTTGGCTGCAGCGTGTATTGCTCATGCTGCTGTACGTACGATTGGAGCGTCGGTTGGAGTTTCCTATGTCTCGTGTCAAACTTGATCGACATCGAGAAGTAAATGGACGATATTTACTGACTTGTAGTGATCAGGAATCCTGAGCGTGCCGTCTGGTCGCACTGTCAGGCCGCCGAGCGCATTGTCGATCTCCGGTCCCTCTTCATTAAGGAATGCGATCTCGGTCTTGTAGTTTGGCCGATGCGGACCATAGATGACCTGGTAGTCCATTGAGAAAGTCGCTCTTCAATTATCCTAAGCGCGGTTCTCTTCCCCTTCATTAGTAGCTTCTTCTGATAATATTGGTCTTGGACAAGCCCAGTTCAGTTGTCAGGCTGCCTTCGTATACGCATGTGGTTGGTATTCGTTCAACAACTCAAGTCCCAATAGGTACCCAGGACAACTTTTGTTTCCAGGCTCACGTAAGAACTTAGTTCTAGAAGATGGCCTGGCCCCCAGCATTTAGAGTGAAAAGACCTTTTGCTGGCCAGGGTCTGTACACTATGCCTTGCCTGTCTCATGCTCCGCTACACTTGCATGCGCGCGGGCTGAACTCCGCCACGTCGTGTGCGCAGCTAGCTGCATCCTGCAGCCTGATCTTGGTTACATAGTCCACCTGAGCAGGCGGGGGAGGCGAAGTTTTCGTGAGGGTTGTTGTCTTGTGTTACGTTGAACGGCAGAAGTCTTACCCATTGCCGAAAAATGCTCGATTCTCAAGTCTCTGTCAACTATCTCTTATTGGGGCCCTTTTGCACGATGTCAGCGACTTCTCCCACGGCATAAAACAGGCAGGATAAATATGAGCGCGCAACTCCATGGGTATCACCGGATCACCAGGGCTGAAGCACCGCATCCACTAATATCGACGACCCCCCAGGTCATTACACAATCCTCTCCGCTATCCTTGCATGAAACTAATGCAACACGTAAGGTCACTATCGAGCCTGTTCCCGTTCCGAATGAGCGACATGGAAGATCGGCTGGTGCGCCCAGCATCGTCCCGCCCCCCCCTCCGTTGCTGTCACAGCCACTTAATATATTTGACCTGCTGCAAGACCCTCCCCGTCGGTACCGTCGCGAGTGACGGGTCTCGTTCAGCCGTGGCCGATAACCGGATGGCGACATCTTCAAAATTGACGTTTCAAAGAGAAGAAACATTGCGTTTTCTGTGTTCGTCAACAGATTCGTACTCCTTTAACTCTTGATCGGAACCTTTTCTGCCACACCCTCGTCCAAGAGCTTCAGAAACAGATTTGTAAAGTCCTGGAAATGATGGCATCGCCGCCGGCAAGTTCAATTAACGGCCTCGTCCGTCCACGATTGTCACGATCGCACCAACAATCTTTACACTAACGCATCCAGCATCGCAGCCCGAGGCCGTTGTCGTCGCGGATAAACCGCCGGTCGACCTACCCGAAGTCGCCGTACTGGACAAAGAAAAGGCCGCCGCGGTCGAAACGACAACCCCGATCCAGCCGGCCACCGCCCCCGCGAGCGGACCGGAATTGAGCGTCGAAGCGACGACAACCTCCGCCATGCCAACGCCGCCCCCAGAGGCGCCGACCGACGATTCGCCAGCCCCGGAGGCAGCCGAACCCAAGGCCTCCGCCAGCAACGACTCAGACTCGGACTCGGACTCGGACTCGGTCGCCGAGAGCGGCAAGGTGGACGCGGACATTGACTGGAAGGCCCGGATCACGGCCAAGCCGCTGCAGATCTCCGTCGGCGAGTTCAACTACGAGGACTTCAAGAACCGCTGGGGCGAGGAGGAGGGCTACCACGCCGTCGAGCTGCTCATCGGCTCCGACAACCTCCCGGACGAGTGCAGCCGGGAGAGGTCGCGGCGCATCAACACCATGTCCTCGTCCAGGGGCCAGCGCCAGGAGCTCAAGTCCAAGAGCGGCGGCGGCGGCTCGACGGGCGCCGAGACGTGGGTGCAGCGCATCCGCGTGCACTCGCCCATCGTTCTCCAGTACCTGGGCGAGGTGATGCGCCCGCCGGTCTGGAACACCGAGCAGCCCAGAGTGTTCTTCCGGCCGTTCAAGTGCCTGATCAACTACCAGCCCCAGATGAGGGAGGCGCTCGCGGAGCTCGAGAGGCAGGTCGCCGAGGGGCGTCCGGAGGTTCGAGAGACAGCCCCCGCCGCCGAGTCCGTAGAAATGCCCAAGAATGACGGCAACGGAGACGGAAAGACGACGGCAGAAGACGCCCCGGCAGAGACAGGCAGCCGCGCGGACGACTGGGACAAATCGACCGCCCTGAAGCACCTCCGCTGCTACGTCGAGTTCGTGGACAAGCGCATCATGCCGCTGCAGGACATGTTCACCAACACGGACCAGCGGCAGGTCCGCTTCCACGACCTCTGGTACCTCTTCAACGTCGGCGACTACCTCTACGCGCCCGCGGGCCCGTCGACGCGCGACTCGGGCGGCATCCGGCGCATCAACGGGCGCTACCAGACGGCCTTCCGGCTCTTCTGGAAGGGCCTCTCGACGACCTCGGACCAGACGCCCGACGACTTCCGCGTCAAGGACCGCGCGCTGACAATCGACACGTACTACGTCGACCACGACGGCGCGTCCTACGGCGCCGTCAACATGGTCTTCGAGATCGACGCCTACGACGGGCACAAGGACATCCGCGACCTGGTCGTGTACCCGATGCGCTTCGCCGACGAGCGCGACAACATCCGCGCGCAGCTGACGGCGCAGGGCACGCTGTTCCGCAAGTTCGTCAACGCGAAGCACGTCTCGTGCGAGGGGTGGACGGTGACGGGCCCGCCGCTGGGCGCGTCGGACGACGACGCGCAGCCGACGCCGGACCACATCGACAGCGACGTCATCGTCGACCTGGCCGAGGCGATGCGCCGCGAGCCCAAGTGGAAGCCCGTGTTCCTGCTGCCGTACCGGGCCGAGGTGTTCAACGAGTTCTGGAAGCACGGCGTGGACGACACGGAGATCCAGCACTGGCCGGTCCCTGGCGCCGTCCAGAAGAAGAACGACGGCAGCAACAAGAAGAAGAAGACGGACGTCGCGCCGTGGTTCACCATCGTGGAGTGCACGCAGCTCGACGACGACACGGAGGCGAAGCTCAAGACGCACCTCCTCGAGGAGAACCTCTTCTTCAAGGCCTACTCCCGCGGCGTCGTCACGACGCTTGACGGCCTCGACGAGGACATCAGCCTGCTCCTCCCGCGGCGCATATACGTCTACGTCCTCCGCCAGCGCCGCTTCGCAATGGTGGACGTCTTCTCGCTCGAGGACCTTTCCCCGCAGGCCACCATCTTCGACGACCTCCGTATCGACCCGAGCCACAAGCTAATCGTGCAGTCCCTGGTCGCGGACCACTTCGAGAAGCGGAGACTGCAGCGGCAGCAGCCCGGGTTGGGGCACACGAACCAGGACCTCGTGAGGGGGAAGGGGTCGGGGCTGTTTATCTTGCTGCACGGAGTGCCTGGTGTGGGCAAGACGGCGACCGCTGAGGCTGTTGCGCAGGCTAACGACAAGCCCCTTTTTACTATTACGTGTGGCGACCTTGGGCTGACCCCCGAGGCCGTGGAGTCGAAGCTCAGCGAAGTGTTCCAGCTGGCGCATCTATGGGACTGCGTCTTGTTGCTAGACGAGGCGGACATCTTCCTCGCGAAGAGGGACACGTTCAACCTGAAGCGTAACGCCCTGGTGTCTGGTAAGTCAGACTTGTATCTCCTGCGTCGACAGCTCCTCAACTAACATCCCTCCTTCAGTCTTCCTCCGCGTCCTCGAGTACTACGGCGGCATCCTCTTCCTGACCACCAACCGCGTCGGCATCATCGACGAGGCCTTCAAGTCCCGCATCCACATCAGCCTCTACTACGAGCCCCTCTCCCGCTCCCAGACCATCGAGATCTTCCACGTCAACATCCGCAAGCTCCGCGAGATCGAGGACGCGAAGGAGAAGCTCCTCTCCGGCGACGGCGGCCAGCACCAGCACCCGCGGCTGAGCATCAAGGCCAAGAGCATCGTCGACTACGCCAAGCGCCACTGGGACGACTACGAAGACAAGCCGCACCGGCGCTGGAACGGCCGCCAGATCCGCAACGCGTTCCAGATCGCCTCGTCGCTGGCGCACTACAACATGCGGTCCAGGGCGTCCGTCAGCCAGCCCGACGTGCTCGGCGATGGTGGCGGCGCTGCTGCTGCCGAGCAGGTCGCCTGCCCCGTCCTCGACGCCTCGCAGTTCGACAAGGTCGCGGACGCGGTCGAGCGGTTCGGGCACTACCTCGACGAGACCAAGGCCATGACCGACGCCGACCAGGCCCGCCTCGACAACGTGCGCGCCGACAACATCCGCAACGAGCACCTGGCCGCGCGTCGGGCGCAGCACTCGCCGTACGGACAGCCGGCGACGCCGTCGCCCGCGCAGAGCCGCAGGTCCGTCGGGGGCCTGCAGCAGCAGCAGCAGCAGCGGAGGCCGCCCGCTTACGGGGGTTCGCCGCAGGTCCCGGCGGCGGCGACAAGGGGCCAGGGCAGAGGAAGGGGTTTGGCACAGGTTCCAGTGGGGAGGAGTACGGGGCAGACGATCAGCGCTGTTCCAACGTCCCGTGAAGCCGTTCCTACGTCCAGGGCTCCGAGGACGCGTCCCCCGGCGCAGCCCCGGTCCCCGGCTCCGGGCCGTGTGCAGCAGCAGGGCCAAGCACCCCGGAGACGTCCCGCACAGCCACCTCTGCCTCCCGAGCCGGAGTTTGACGACGACTACGGCGATGACGCGCTGGATCCGGCCGACGCCGGCCCCGCACGCTACGGTGCGTACGAGGAAGAAACGTTTGAGGAGGGATACGACGAAGACTTCGACGATGAAGGGCCAGAACTCCCGGCTGTGGAAGCAGTGGTCGACGAAGACTACGACGACTGAGACGACTGTTGATTGAGAATAAAACAAAATACCGAGGTGGTACCGTTTACTTATTATTGAAACGATCTGATTCTCCATGTGCCGGTGTTGGGCGGGCTTTCGGAGGACCAGGACGGCGAAGCGGGGCTGTCCGTCGGCCCCACCTCCGCGGATCGCGAGGTTCCGTACGCGGATAGCTCCGTAAAGCGAAACCGATCATCCGTCCCGGCGTCCGGACGAACCTTTCCCACGGGGAAGAATACTCACACTCAGGGTTCAGGGCAATTAGTTTCGACCACATGTACCCAGGTCGATAAAGCCTTCCGATGAATATTGTAGCATTGTGGATCTCCCGTCTGATCTCCAGTCCCCCTTCCTCCGTCCGCTCGGCGGAAAGGTTAGCTAGCTTTCATCGACGACAACTCAATGATCATAGCCCATACATTCAAGTATAAATGTAGACATGCACTTCCAGCTTCCCATCGGTGACCAGAGACGATCAATCGCACCTCCTCCACTTCCCTCCTCACGCACCGCCATCGAAATGTCAACCCCCTTCAAATACCGCACCAAACTCTCCTCCAAGACAGTCCTCATCATAGGCGGCTCCTCGGGCCTAGGCTACGCAGCAGCAGAAGCGTCCCTCGAGTCCTCCGCCTCCCGCATCCTCCTCTCCTCCTCCAACCCCTCCAAGCTCTCCGCCGCAGCATCCCGCCTGCGCGACACTTACACCCCATTCCTCCCCCCTTCCATGTCGAAACCTTTCCTATCGACCTCTCCGACCTAGCCAACCTGCGAAGCAATCTGACAGCACTCTTGGACGCAGCGACGTCCAACGGAGAAAACAAGATAGACCACGTAATCTACACCGCAGACGCCGCGCACCCCCTCCCGCCCTTCACATAGACCCAGCCGGCGGACATCCAAGCGTCCTTCTCCCTCCGCGCCTCGGCGCCGATAATCCTAGCAAGCGTCCTGGCTGCCGGCGGCTACGTCCACAAAAGCCCCGACTCGTCCCTGACGCTCACCAACGGCTCCAACTCGCACCGCCCGATGCCGGGCTGGCCCGTCGCCGACTCCGCAGCAGGCGCGATGGAGGGGCTCGTCAGGGGCCTGGCGTGCGAGATGGCCCCCGTGCGGGTGAACCTCGTGTCCTCGGGGCCCGTGACCACGGAGCTGTTCGACACGCTCCCCGAGGACGTCGTCGAGGGGTTCAGGGCCAAGTGCCTCACCGGCCGGCTGGGGCGGCCCGAGGACGTGGCGGAGGCGTATTTGTATCTGATGAAGGATGGGTTCGTCACGGGGTCGACCATCTTCACGGAGGGCGGGCGGATCCTGGCGCCTTGATGGAGCGGCTGTAGTAGCAACCTAGTAGTCAAAGCTTACGAAAAAGTCATTGTTTTCGTTGTTTATTCACTTTCTAGGAATACTCGCCGTAATGTGTCTGAATAATGGTTGTTAACGCCTTTTCCTGCCGCTGGCTGCTCTCCCAGCATCCATTTCCAACCATAGAATTACACGCCTCCTCGGTTCCACCCTCGCTGGTTAGAGGTTTTGCTTGCTTCAAACTCCCGAGACGCCGCTCGCTGTTCACCAATCCGGTGGAAACTCCTCACGGAACCTGGACGTCCCAAGAGGCGGCAAAGACGTCGGAAGACTTTGGCCGCGCGCCGGATCAGCCGATGCATCTCCGGCTGCCAAGCGAAACACATCCGACTCACTAGGTGTCACCTAATCGGGGATCAAAGGCGTGTCGCTTGGGCTGGTCCAGCTTTCGGACTCCTCGTCCGCGCTAAGTATGGCGTCCGAGTCCACCGAGAAGAACAAGACCCCGGGCTCTGTGCCGCCGCCGCTCTCTCCGTACTACGGGATGCAGAAGTCGACCCAGCTGCCCAGGTAGTCGAGCCTGTTGCCCGAGTTCTCCTGGCTCTTGTAAATCTCCTCAAACTCCTCGAAGCTGAGCTTGCCCCAGCCGCCTCGGTCGTTCGCTTCCTTCTCTGCCAGGTCGAGCCGCTTCCATTCTACGAGATCGCGCTTCGACACTTCGCGCTTGGCCGCCAGTTCCTTAGCTAACATCTTCACCTTGCTAGATGACGACGACCCGTTGGAGGATGGCGGGGTGAAATCCCCAACGTTCGGGGCCTGGGGAGTGGCATCGCTGTTGGGGCGGAACTGGGGCATCGTTGGGTCGCGATACTCTGGCTCCTCGGCTGCCTCAATCTCGTCTTCAGAGACCGACTCTTCGTCCGTCTCGTCGATCTCCTCGACTATTCTCTCGACCTCCTCAATGGCGCGGTCCTCCTCTTCGGGATCCCTAATCCTATAGCCGCTCACCGAAAGCAACTCTTCGAGAGATCGCTCGGAGGCCGGCTTCGTCTCGTCCAACGCTTTCCGCGGCTCGGTCGCCTTGGGTTCCGACTCCTCAACGTCCATATCCTCAAACACGGGCCGATACCTGTCTCGCCTGTAACGCGTCGATGCCGCCTTGATGGCCAGGTTCTCCTTCTCTTTGAAGATTGCGTCGAGAAGCTCGTTGAAGGCCTGCTGGGTGACCTGGTACAAGATCTCCTTGCCGGCATCGCGCTCCTCGCCTGGGATCTCCATACCACCCCAGCGCTCGGGAACGCTCCGGGAAGACGTCGACGGGTTGGACCTGGTCTCGTAGTCCTCCATGTCCTCTGCAAAGCGGACCTTGGACGACGATCTGGAACGCGGCGAGAGGGCCTGCTGCTGCTGTGCGGCTTTGGAGCTCTCGGCAACGCCGTTCAGGTTCACCATAATGTCATCCTCAGACTGCCAGCCATCGGGCGCAAGGCCGCCTTCCTCCTCGTCGAGGTAGAACTGTCGTCGCTTCCATCTGTCGTGCAGCTGCTTTCTCGCAGCTTGCCGCCGCCGTTTCTCAACATCGGGGGCCACGCGCCTCTTATGGTTCATGATCTGCGCCCTCAGCTGACTGTCGGTGGGCATGGCGTTGGTGAAGCGGTCTGGGTCGACGGTCTGTCCGTTGGTCTCGGAGGCCTGGACTTCACCGGAAGTAACGGCAGTCGTACTTCTGTTCTCTGCATCCGAGTTGTTCGCCTCGTCTTCTGGGTCCGATTCACCGTCCTCCAGTTCAAAGTTGAGATCAGCCTCGCCGTATGCACGAGATCCGTTCTGGTTAATAAAGTCTGATAGCTCGCCTATGCTCGCTGGCGGGTCGATCAGAGCGTCCCAGTACGACATGTCGGGTTCGCTGTCGGGGGATCGCATCGAACGCGAGAACGGGTTGCCAACATAGGGGGCGAACAGTCTCGTAAGAACGTCCTCCCTCGTCGCAGTATCGCCCCGGTCCTCGCTCACGACGCCCTGCCTGCCGGGTTCCAGCTCAACGTCCCCGTTGGCATGGAAGATCTTACCCTCGCCGCGGTTAGCACCGTCGGCTCGCGGGACTCTACCCTCGCGGCCGAAGAGGCTGCTCAGCGGTTGTCGGCTGGCCACCAGCTGTTGGGCCTCGGGGCTCCCCATAAGCTGGTCGTCCAGCCCATCCAGGATGTCACGGTGCATCTGCTTGTAGAGGACGTAGTACGCGCGGAACATGCGGAGGAAGTCGCGGCGGTTGACGTAGCCGTCCCCGTCAATATCGTAGCCGTCGAATATCTTGCGCAGCTTATCCTTGCGTTTGCGGTATGCCAGTCCGTGGAGAAACTCGGTGAAGCCGATGAGGTCGTCGTTGTTGGTGTCGTAAAAGGAGAACATGCGGTCGTGGATGAGGTTCGGGGTCGCGTGTCGAGATCCTCCAGATGGCACCAGGCACCGCTCGAAGGTCTTCTTGTCCATGGCAAGCTGCAGGTCGTCTGGATCCTCGCGCCACTCCGTGTTTGCCATGAAGGAGAACTGCTCCCAAAAGGCCTCTATCTCGGGTCTCTCGAAGCCGGTCTCCTTGCTAAGCTTGGCCATCAAGGAGCGAGGCAGGTTGCGAAGGCACGTATCGGGGTCGCCGGTGTACCACACGGGTTGCATCTGACGGGGGCCGAAGGGCGGGGCGGGAACCTTAATCTTGTAGAAAATGTGCGTCTTGATATGGACTCCTTGGGACTCGCACGTCTCGCAGAGGTCGAAGTCGGCGCAGTTGGCACAGCGGTAGCGCACGCCGCGGATGGGGACCATGCCGCACGCATTACATGCGCAGCCTCTGTGAACGCAGGCATTGCGTCGGGCATTGTCTTCGGAGACGCGGAACAGGAGGCTGACGATGTTGTGGCCGGCGCGAGGTTGGGGCTGCATGCTGCTAGGATCATTCCACCACTCATCGACCGGTCCATCGTCGACGATCGTATCGGTATCGTTGAGGGGTTCGTTCAAAGGTTGGGCGCCGTCGAGATCCGCGTTCGCGGTCTCGTTCTCGTCGCCGTGGGTGCCATCGGAGGAAAGCGAGTTTCGGCGGGCGTGTCGGTGGGTGCGGCGGACGGCATTGCTCCTGTGCAGACCAGGGCCGGGGACCTCGTTCTGGTCTCTGCTAAAGGCGAGGTAACTAACCGTGACCGCGGCGATGGCGGAGATGACTGCAACTGCGATGCGCGGCCGCGTGAGGCTCGTGATGCTGTTGGGTGGCTCGGTAAGCCACATGATGCAGTGGGAATGTTGTTATGCAGAAAGCATAGCGGGAACGATATGGTTTTTCGCATGCGTTGGCAAGTTGTTGTTCGACGTAGACCAGGCACTGGAAGTCGTGGTGAATGATGGAGGAAAGGCTTCGAGCTCAGTGATGACGATGGGGATGCAGGAGTAGTAGACAGAATGGGTGGGAACAGGGTCAAAGGCGCCAGGTCGTATATTCTGCCAGCTGTAGTCCAAAGCGAGCAGGCGGTGGAGTTGTTCGCGCCATATCAGTCAGCATATGGCCCAAGCTCCTGTAATTCCGTTTGTCAACGTGCAAACCCATGGAAGTCCAGAGGTACGTATCCCGGCCGATGTTCCGCTGAAAGAGGGTCAGATCCATAGATGTACCGATACGGAGCCCTGTAGGTAGGATAATGGACAATCAACCGTCAGGTCTCATTCCTTCATGACAGAAGGAGAGTCTGGTTTGAATCCGTTGGGGGAGTCAAAATCAACGGTCGTTTCACGTCGGACAAAGGCAATGGCGCGCCATCCGATGTATTCAATGCTGCCACGCGGATAGCATGTCTCATGCCTTTTCTTGGGAGTTCCCCGGATGCCGAGGCATTAGGCGCAACTTGTAGGTACATGTGGCGGGGATACAGCCGTCACAGGAGGCTGGGATAAGGAGGGACTTCTGGATACAACAGCTTTTGGTGTGCGTGATTGTATCTCCGTAACTGACGAGACTAACAATCAACGTCACCGCCGTCGTCAGTCGAGCTAACTATCTAAGAATATCGCCCCCATGATAGCGCCGACGGTGTTGATCAACCAGTGTAAACATCATCTTCTTCATTATTCCTTTTTTTTCTTCCTATTCTGGTATTCCTCCCGACTTCAGCACACTTTTCTAAGGACTTGCTTCTTTTTCGTCGCATCTCACCACGTGCTCGGCGGGGCCAAAGCCCAGGATCCCAGCTCCCAAAGCTCCCACCCCCAGCTCAGCTCAGCTCACAGCCTCGATCAAAACTCATCTGTAACATCTTCTCGCTCTCACATCGCCACCCACGGATTTCTCCAACCAAATTCCACATTCCTGTGATCTACCCGCGGATCGCGATACTTCTTAAACAAACACCTCGAAATTGTCGCGCCCCGCGGCAGGAAGTAAAGTCGCAGCTATGGTCACAAAGTAAGGCCCCTGTCACCAACCCCCATCGCAAGATCGCATCTGACCATGCGCCCGCCGAAAAGAGACCCCCTCTACGTGACGGCCGAGGAGACGATGAAGCATCCCTCCTACCCGTCGACGGTCTGGAACCTCGAGCCCGACCGCAAGGGGAAGTGCCCCGTCGCCAAGGACCGCGACGGGCCCTTTGACATCGCCTGGGAGATCCACGGCCACGGCCCGTCCAAGATCATCGTGAGTCCCTCTTTTACCACGAAACCCAGGACAACACCAACAACTAACCACCGCCCCAAAGTTCATAATGGGCCTCGCCGGCGTAAAAACCTCCTGGCAGCGCCAGACGAAGTACTTCGGCCACGACAATGCCTCCAAGTACTCCGTCCTCATCCTCGACAACCGCGGCATGGGCGAGTCCGACGTCCCCTACGGCCGCTACACCACCTCGGGCATGGCCCGCGACGCCCTCGACGTCCTCGAGCACGTCGGCTGGACGTCCCAGCCCCGCAGCGTGCACCTCTTCGGCATCTCCATGGGGGGCATGATATCCCAGGAGCTCGCCTTCGCCGCCCCGGACGCCTTCGCCTCCCTCACCCTGCTCTGCACGGCCCCCTGGATCGAGAACACCAAGCCCTTCGTGCAGAACCTCGTCGACCGCGCGAGCATGTTCGTCCCCAAGTCCCTCGACCGGAGCATCCGCGACACCGCGCTCAAGCTGTTCCCGGCCGACTGGCTCGCCATGCCCGACGAGGCGGCCGAGCTCCCCGGCGACGCCACCTCCGCGTGCGGCCCCGCGGACGGCGGCCAGGGGTACGGCCGGTTTGACAGCAACTTCCAGCGGTTCCAGGCGCAGGAGCTCGTGAAGCGCAACACGCCGGGCCTGTTCAGCGTGCGCGGGTTCCTGTGCCAGCTGGTTGCCGCGGGGTGGCACCACAAGTCCCCCGAGCAGCTGCGGCAGCTGGCCGACGCCGTGGGGAGGGAGCGCATCGCGGTCATCCACGGCGACGCGGACGTCATGATCGACCCGCACCACGGGAGGCTGCTCGCCGAGCACATGCAGCCGGCCGTCGTCGAGGTCGTGGAAGGCATGGGCCACGCGCCCATCATGGACAGGGTGCCGTGGATGAACAGGTGGCTGGAGGAGCGCATCGCGACGGTGGAGAAGCTTTCGGCCGAATCGTGACCGGGGGGTTAGTAGAATAGGCACGTGGTTCGCGCTGATTTATAGGTGATTTTGCTGGGTTTTTGGGATCTTTTCTTTTCTTTTTTTGATTTACTCTTGGACTATGATACCTTCACACGCATTGTCCCAACGCCATTATGCATGCCGTACCTACGTAGATTCCTGCTCTTGGCCGTGCCCCGGAAAATAAATGCGCACACGGGAACGAACTAACTACAACATCACCAGACCGATGCCGCTCAGGTTCTCCTCGTCCAGCCTGTTGTGCATGTCGACGCCGCCCGAGATGGGCGCCGCGCGGTAGTTGAACAGGTAGTAGTGCAGCTGGCCGTCGCCCGGGCCGAACTTCTGCTGCTCCAGGAACAGGCCGTTGTCGAGCAGCGACAGGCCGTTGAAGACGTCGAACTTGTTCTTCTTGCCGAGGATGAGCGCGTCGCCGATGAGCGCGTTGAGGCGCGTCTTGAGCGCGCCCTTGTCGAGCGGCGTCGCGAGGGCCACGTCCGTGGCGTAGTACCACAGGTAGGCGGCGCGGATGACCTTGTGCTTGGTGCTGTTGATGATGGTGGACTCGAGGTTGTAGAAGGAGAACATGTCGGTGATCTTGCCGTTGGTCTGTATTTAGTGGTTAGCCGCGGCATTCCTGCAGGAATAGAGCCCAGGGAAGAAACACATACCTCGACGACGTAGGTCCAGATGACCCGCTCGCCCGGCGCGGCCGCATCGTGGAGGAACCAGTGCTTGAACTCCTCCTCGGTGTACTGCGGCGCCATGTCGAAGCGGGCGAGGTACTTGGTCAGCAGCTCGCGCGCCTGGGGGATGTCCTTCTCCTGCAGCTCGCGCAGGCCCGGGGTCGCGGTGGCGTCGGGCAGCTGGTACTTGCGGATCTGGAGCTGCGGCTTGCTCTTGGGGGGCAGCGGGCTGAAGCCGACCTCGTACAGCTTCTGCCAGTCGATGGCGCGGTGGAAGTAGCGGCAGGTGCTCACGGGCTTGGGCAGCACGACGCCGCCCGTGTACAGGCCCTGCCAGATCTCGCGCAGGTTGCTGCGGCGGGTGATCTCCTTGATGAGGACGGGCGCCAGGCGCTTGCCGCGCAGCTTCTTGTGCACCACCATGAAGTTGACCTCGGAGCACGTGATGACGTTCTTGCGCACGCGCA
Organism: Colletotrichum brevisporum; assembly: GCA_030770045.1. Classification (NCBI taxonomy): domain Eukaryota; kingdom Fungi; phylum Ascomycota; class Sordariomycetes; order Glomerellales; family Glomerellaceae; genus Colletotrichum; species Colletotrichum brevisporum. The sequence goes on from JAUGSI010000002.1 coordinate 3,504,948, forward strand.
GGTCGACGGGGATCGCCGAGATGAAGGCGACCAGCTTCCGCGACTGCGACGCGCGCACGCCCACGTGCCACTCCTTGCGCCAGCCAGGGGCCATCAGCGCCCTGCGATGTGCGTGTCAGTACAGTCCGAGGTCGTCGACGTGTCGAGGAGAGAGTCTTCCTCACCATTTTAGCATCTCGGGGGAGTAGTTGAAGCGGAACATGGCCTCGTCGTCCTCGACGTAGTGTCCGTTCAGCAGCTCGTACACCTCCTTCATCTCGCCCTCGTCCTCAAGGTTCATGGTAACCCACTCGAAGCCGTCAACCAGCGGCGGGCCCTCCGTGGGCACGTCCTCGACCTTCTGGATGCGGATGGGGCCGTCCTGGGCCGGGGCGCCGCTGCCCTCGCCGAACTTGGGCACCGGCTGCGTCGCCCAGAACTTGTAGCTCGCCATGTCCTTGGCGTTCTTGCCGGCCGAGGCCAGGCCCGTCATGATGTCCTGCAGGTTGAGCTTCTTGAGCGCGGCGGCGGTCTCGTCGGCCGACTTGCCGCCGCCGACCTCGTTCGCGAGGGCCGGGTTGAGGGCGAGCAGCTCGGTCAGCTGCTGCGGCGTGAGCCCCTGGATGGCCTGCTTGATCATGGCGTCCGGGTCGCTGGGCTGGCCGGTGAGGGCTTCCTTGACCTTCTTCCTCTTGGACTTCTTCTTCTTCTTCTTGGGGGCGCCGGACGCGGGCGCGCTGCCCTCGCCCTCGGGGGCGTCGTCCTCTTCGTCCTCGGACTCGACCTCGGGCTCCTTCTCCTTGCCCTTGCCCTTGTCCTGGGCCTCGGCGACGGCGTCCTCGGCCTGCTTGACCGCAGGGTCGAGGGGCTTGGACTCCTCGGCAGGCATTTTCGGCTTCGTGCGTTCGGTCTCGGTCGCGGTGTCGTCGGAGGGAGATGCGTGCGTGCGTCGGTCAAACGGGTTGCCGGCGGCGAGGAGGTGGTTCTGTCGTGGTTCGAGCTTCGGAGCTCTGGACAAGCTTGCGGGGTGGGGATGGCGGGGAGAAGTTTTGGCGGTCGAGAGGACACCTCAGTTTCATGTGCCCGCGGGCTCAGGTGGTTCCCGCCGAGTTCAGGGCTCGGTGAGGCTCGTGCTAAGGGACTTTAGTGGAGGGGCAGCGGGGTTCTTCTGGGCTGATGTACCCGGAGCAATATCGAAAGCGATTTCGGAGAATTTGAGGTGTTCAAGTATGGTGACACAATACAAGCTGGTTTGAAGATATGAAGCAAATTAATGCCTCCAGTCACCCGTCGATTTATAACTACAATTTTATGCCCATGAGGTTCGTTGTCTGGCCTCTTCCTGCGCCCTTGTTCTGCAGCAGTACCTCGTCTTGGCGGGGTGACCTCACTGCTGGGGTCTGCGGGGCATCAAGGAACTCTTGCGTTCCTCAACTCCAACTCCTGGTGATTCCTGTGACGGCTGCCTACCTAGATATCGGAATTCCTATTTCCGACGTCCAGTAAAAGGTTGAAAAGTGTCTTGATCTCAATTGAAAAATATCTATCATCTTTCACCCTGGCATCTTGAGGCAGAGGTGTTGAGTCACTAGTGTTACTCAAATCGCCCGTAAGGACTGGCCAGATTTCAAGCTCCGTCTAACCAATAGATCCAACAAAAGTAGCCTTTACTTCTAATGGCTTAATCAAGTTTCTCTCGGCACCTGCTACAATTGAGGACAAGTTTCCCAGGAGCTTGATTGCGAGTAAGCCAGTTGTTCTCGTTGATGGACCTATGTCATCTAACATTATACTATCTAAAAGAGATGCCCCAAGCTAGCAATGGAAATCTACAAAACATCCGCTCTGAAATTGCTCCAAATGCAAGACTCTAAAGGGTGCGGCTGCTGGTGTCGGAGCTGGCTCCGTCGTACGCCGTCCCTGCAAAGTCAAATGATCGCATGATGGCAAGAATGACGGGCGCGTATCCCATAATGTCGTTGTGACCTTGGAAAACGTCAGAGTTAGTGTTTACCCCTGCCATGAATTTCAAACAGGAAAAGCTCACCTCCGTAGGGAAACCTCTCCTGGCGGATGAGGATGTTGTGGTCGGCCTGCCACGTCGTGACCCAGTTGTCCTTGGCCTTGTGTATCGTCCGGACCTCCTTCCACGCCTCAAACGAGTGGTCATCAAGGCCGCCGGACACCGTCGCGTTTGCGGCCGCCCTGAACAGCTTGCTGCTCTCCTCGCACGGAATGTCCTTGTCGTCTTTCGCAGAGATGAGCGTCAGCCGCAGCCGCCGCTTGGTCAGCCTGACGAGGCTCGCGAGCCGGTCGGCCGACGGCCACTTGTCGTAGATGAAGCCCTCCATGTACTCCAGGAACCCGGGCCAGACCTTCAGCGGGCCCAGGACGGGGAACAGGCCGCCGATGCGGTAGCCGCTGAGCATCTTGGGCAGGTTGCTGAAGCCCGCGACGAGGACGACGCCAGCGAACTCGATGCCCTGGGAGGCGTAAAGCTCGGCGGCGCCGCTGGCGACGGCGGTGCCGAGGCTCTGGCCGAGGAGGACGATGCGGTCCGAGGGCACGCCGGCGACGTTGATGACCCAGTCGATCAGGGTGGCGGCGTCCTGGATGAGGCCGTCCTCGGAGGGGACGCCGGTCGAGTGGCCGAAGCCGCGGTAGTCGACGGCCAGGACGTGGTAGGACGAGGTGTCGGTTATGACATGGTAGCTGTCTGGCCTGTGGTTCTGGGCGATGTCGCCGGCGTTCTGTAGCCGTGTCAGCACCGATCAACATCCATCTTAGAGATTGGGTCTTACTCCGTGGACTGCGGCTGATCAGCATTGTGCGATTTAAGGCGCGAAAGGAAAGACTCACATGACAGAACAACGCGTGCTTCCGGGTCATCCCTCAAGGCCCTGAATGATTCGGTCTCGGTGAACTCGCTGCAGAAACCAGACTTCTGACTGGAGAACCTCTCCTCCTCCTTGAGGTAGCTAGGAAGGGGCATGACATGCCAGGCATACAGATTTACTCCATCGGGAGTGTTGAGTGAGAATGGCGTTACTTGGCCCTCTGATGGAGTGTCAATGGAAGGAGCCCATATTGGCGACTGGGGTGCGTGGACTGACTGGCAAAACCAAATCTCTCAGGTTCGTTGACGCCGCGCCACCAAAGGGTGTTGATCTTGTGCGCGTACAAAAAGCTGTGGACGTGTCAGATTAACAAAAGTAGCCAATAACGGGTTTGATATATCTCACTGTCGTTGGAAAAAAGGCGTGGCGCCGAGAGCGAGAAAAGTGAAGTAGAGACCCAGGGGCGCTGCGACCACCCAGACGGCCGTCCGGAGGATCGGCGATAACGGGACCGGCATATCGAGTGCAAATGGGATTATCTTTTTGATCAGTGAGGAAAAGGGAGATCGCGGGAAGGTATTGCAGATAATCCGGTTTATCTACTCATGGCGGGAGGCGATGTCGTGGCCACCGGAGGCGGTGCTTCAACAAGCAGGTTGCTGGACTGAGGTTGGAATTACCTGCCAGCCGGCAGGGATGGTGTCATCAGAGTGGTTATCACTCGGTACGAAGCTTTGGCTGGTGGCTTGCCTGCGAAACAAAGTACTCCTCGCTAACACAGCCAGATCGCCCCAAAATGCGGCGACCTCCCACATTTTGGGTCTCAGCCGCACGTTCGAACGCCGACGACACTAGATCATCCCGCGCTGGGTGAACCACGGCTGCTGCCGCCCGAGGACGCCTCGAGACAGATCGACTCGCCCAGCGATCCTCAGTGTACATGCCTTGGTCGTCTCGAGGGAAGCATTCCCTACTTGCTCTGTGTCAGGGCATTATTCAGGATAGTTGGAGATCATTTGGCCAGGGATTCGCGCGCAGTGGTGGTCATGTATTAGGTAGGTTGAGGTACCTAATTTGCTGCTGGTGAGGGGGGGAACGCTGAGGATCATGCCCCCTCCCCCAAGCTTCACAGCCACACACGCCCTTGTCCACCCGCCTTTCCCTTTCCCCTCGTCGGACCAACGCTGACGCCAGCGCGGACGACAGGCGACGGCGACACGACGCAGCACTCGCGACCTGAGATAGGAAGGTCGGGAAAGGAACGCAGTCGGTGTGTTTTGGTAGGCACATCGAGTACCTACCAAAGTGGCACAGTGGGTGGGCACCTATTGGCGCCAATTACCACACACCTTTCGTGCCTTAGGTAATAATAAGGGATCCAACCAGGGGCCCAGAGTGGCCGGCAAAGACGCGGGTAGCAAGGTACAAAGATACAAAGCCGTGGATTTTGGCGCAATTTAAGTGGCAGGCGGGACCCGGCCATGCGCATCGGCCAGTCAGGGCGCGGCAAATGCCCGGTTTTTCCGCCCCCTCCCAGCCAATGATCTTCTTGCGTCCCTGTTAAACTCGCAGCCCGCCCTCCTTCGCCCGCTGCGACTGGACGGCGCGGTTCGACCGTGGTGGACGTCCATCCATGAAGCAGCCCAGAGCAGCGCAGAGCAAAAGCAAAAGGGAAGGAAGCACGTCGACGCGGGCGGGAGCCTCAGGTACCTTCGAGACGTACCTTTTCTTTTTGCAGGTACCCCCAATGCGCCTGCCCTCAACAATGACTTTTTTGTACCATACTCTCGCCCTGCATTGCACTTTGAGGTATCACTACTACGGATACTGTATGCCGTAAGGGCCCTCCTGAGGTGTACCGTGCCGTACATACCTATTTCCTAGGCAGTAGTACCACACCTGCAGAGCTCCCATATTATCCCGTCCATCCACCCCAATTCAATTCATACGAGCCCGTATCCCGAGTCTCCAATTCCTTTCCTCCACACCACATCCACGCGGTCAGAGCCTCAACATCCTACCCTCGGACTACCTACCTCAGCTCGGAAACCACACCGATCAACTACCCTCGTCTCTCTGCTCTGCTCACCGTTCTTCGACCGACGATAACGACCCACGGCGACAGCGATCCCAGACCACCAGCCCACGCGCGCGCGATCGAGGGCCGGGTCTCTCTCGGCTTATGATGACCACCGTCCCGACACGATCGGAGCCACACTCGTGATATCCTGAACGCTGCCCCGACAGGGCGACGGCGAAGCCCCGGGCGCGGCCATGGAGAGGAAGAGGAAGCTGCCCGCAAGGGCTGCTGCGCGCGTCGAGCACGTCGCGAAGAAGCGCACCGTCACCCCTCCCGAACACCGATCAGTCACTCCGGTCCAGCCTCCTGCTGAGGAGCCCCCAGTACCTTCGTTGCCCAAGTCCGTCCAGGCTGGAAAGCCGCTACCGACTGTCGAAGATGCTCAGCCCGAAGACCTCCCGGCAAAAGACTACCAGTCGTTTCAAGAAAGGTAACGTTTTCCTTTGCGCTGTGACCAGTCTGTCGTCTCGTTACTAACTGTTGCCCAGCGGCGTGATGGCAGAGTCGCTCAGTCGGTCGAAACACAGGTGGATGGCCGAGGGCATATTCGAGAAATACTGGACGAAGCCTCTGAGGAAAAAGGGCGCCACCGAAGACCCCAAGAACCCTGCCAAAGATACCATGAGCAAGATCGGCCAGGTGACCATCACGATCGAACCACACGTTTTCGAGGCAACCATGTGGGCAATTAAAGATCCGAAGCCGCCTGCGCCCACCACCCAGGCAACCTTCAGACCGATCATGCAGTATGGGCCCCCCAATGGAGCCATGCCGCCTCCTCCCACGCCGGCCCCAACGAATTCGAACCCTCCGCTCGCACCAGCTCCCGAATCGAAGGCCACTCCCCCGACCGGGACGCCTGCTCCGCCGTCACCTGCGCCCCAACAAGCGCCCTCGAGGCCGCCTTCGTCGGCGGCGAACCATCCGCCCCTAGCAGCGGCATCACCACGCACTATAGAGCCTGCTCCGCCTGCCACCGCAACACCGCCTGCGCCGCGGCCGGCTGCTCCACCAGTGCCAACGCCTGCTTCTGCTGCCCCGGGCCCTGCGCCTCCGGCCACCCTGGCGCCCGCGCCTAGCACCCCGTCGTATCCTGCACCTCAGCCAGGACCGGCCACTGCAGCGTCCAACTCCCGACCGTCAAGCTTACCGCCAACACCCGCGACGGGAGCTGCGAAACCTGCTCCCCCCAAGCCCCAAGGTACAGATCCGATTATCATGACGTTAGCGGAGAAGGCCTCAGAAGATCCCCTTCTACGCGATCTGATGAAGCGCGTAGCGGCTGGGGAGGCTAAGCCGGACGAACTGAGCAATTTCCAACGGATTATTGACCAGATCACGGTGGAGTACAAGAGGAAAGGCGGTCAGCAGGGTCCTTCGGCGGACAGGTTATTGGTGGATGGGAGGACGGTGAAATACTTTGCCGATGAGGTGCGCACCATACTGGACATCGTCCTCAGCACGAACCCCCGGCAGAAATCGAGTGAGCTGGTGCCCCCTCGTGGCAGCGATCCCCTGGTCGTTGCCCTGGTCAGGGCGGCCCTAGATGATGCCAAGGTGCGGTCGATGATCCGAAGGATCGCTGAGAACCAGCCGGGCTTCACGGATGCGACCGATCTCAAGGCGGTGCTCGACAAGCTGCTCAAGGATGTCAAGGGCAGCCAGACTCCCCAACCCCAGCCGTCTGCGCCGCAGACTCCGGTCAACGGCGTACCCAACGGAAACACTCCTAAGCCGGCAGCAATTGCGCCGGCTGCATCGCCAAAACCGACACCATCTCCAGCGCCACAGCTCCAAAACCCTCCCCAGCAGGCGCTGCGCTCTAAAGGGCCCCCTCCGCCGACGAGGCCGGAGATCTCCGGCGTGTGCTTGGACTTCACCGGCGGAAACGGCGACCGCTACCTGTTCCCGAAGTACAGCATCTTGGAGTATCTTCCCGGTGGCCAGCAGGTCATCGCCTCCTTCCTAATCGTCCGCAAAGGTAGTCAGCTGGAATACGGAGGAGATGCGAAGCTCGACTTTTATCAGCCCGTCACCGTCCGGTTATACGCCCAGTCGGCTCGCCACCTCGAGTACCTGCAGAGGGTCGTTGCGCCCGCCGACGACGTGCGGAGGTACATGGACGATGTCATGGACAACATGACGCGGGCCGAGTACGTCATCCTGGCCATGCGCCTCCCGCGGGGCGAGCAGCCGGAGAAGGACCAGAACGGCAAGGAGCCCGCCGCGCTCGAGGCCCCGAAGGTCGATCCTCCAGCGGCCTCCGACGCGCCCGCGCCGAAGCAGCAGTCCGTCATGTGGGGCCCGGCCGTGAACAGGTTCACGAAGAAGTTCAACAAGAAGTGGTTCGAGGAGTGGAAGAAGAGCGGGAAGCCCGTCGACAAGCGGGTCTCGGCGGACGACGAGGTCTTCTACAAGGCCGCGGAGGCCGTCGGCCGCGACCCCCTGGACAAGGAGATCGAGTACGAGAAGATGATTGAGCTTTTGGCGGCCAAGGACGCCGAGGCGACCGCTTAAGAAGCCGAGTACCCCGAGAGTTAGAAGAGAGCGAGAGGCACCTATTTGGATAGTATTGCCGCTGCCGCATTTGTACCCTGTATTACCTAGAAGTCATGTTGAAATGAGACGCGGTAGGCGGGAGGGGCGTGTATGTGAGTGGCTCGTGTGTATGCATTGCAAGAGGGAAGTCGTTGCATCGGTGTTTATGTTTTCCCCTGTCAACTATGGGGATGATCCCAAGGGGAACTGGCTAAGAAAATTCAATGTGGAGGGGGAAATGGTGTGGCTCAGCCGAATGTTGCAATTCTTTTTCTCCACGGTTCAAACACAGGTTTTCTTTTATTTTTCAAGGTGTTCAAAGTGTCACGATGGGGGGGGGGAAGGGGGTTGATGGTGGCTCTAGTCAGACTTGAACTTTTTTATTCCCACACAGAGATGAGTAGTCGGGGCAGCAGGGGCCGGACGGATGGTTGTGTTAGCAGCCGAGACAGAAATCCGAAGAACGGTTTTAAGGGGAATCGTGTCTGGATGCGGTATGAATACTGACGGTTTTGTTGCAGAACGTCCAGTGATAGCCTCCAAGCCGAGAATCAGTATGTTCTCCCGCATCATCCATTTTCGTCTGTCAACCTGCAGCAACTCTTCCGCTGGCTCCAGCAGGAACATCATGTTGCCTCTCTGCAAGCCCCTGAACTTTGAAGTCAAAGATGGCATCGTTGTGGTGAATGCAGCGCGTGCTTTAACGGCCCTGGACCGCGCGTTGCAATGGGGGCCGGTATGATCACAATCTAGACAGCGTCCCTGTTGGGGGGGTTTTCTGGCTCGTAGTTTGCGGGCGTCGATTGGTGGACGCTCCGGGACCTGCATGATGCATCACGTGTAGCTGAACCAACGACGTCCGTCTCTTGGCTGAGGGTTGCAGTCGTTGGTTGCCAATCCCCCCCCCCTTTATTCCAACAAATAAATCATCTCCAGAGGGTCGTTGTAACTTCCATAGCAACGTAGCTGCTTGAATTACGAACTACGCCGCTGACTCTACCTCAGCCGCACTTTCCTGCGGGTTAGCCGGACCGGGAGAGGAATCCCAGGTGTGTGTGGTCGCCGGCATGGTTGTCGCGAGACAAGTCATTCCTGCCTCTGTAACCTCCCGGTCGTATATGTTGACCTCGCCCCCAATGCGACGGGGCCGTTTCGTCCTCCCCCGACACATCACAGTCAGTGTACGCTGCAGCTACCAGCAGCCGCCCTTGATCACGATCTTACGCTGTTCAGGATACTGTGACGAGGCTCTTACCTGGACGGTTCATGATCGAAAGAGTCCTTGTCAAGGACCCCGAACAGCGACCTGAAGATCAACAGTGTGCACCAACGCCTCCGTCGCAGTTCACACGTTCGACTTTTCCACGTTTTCTAGGTATCTAAACCAAGGAGACATCTCTCATAGAGATAAAATCAGAACGGTCAGTCACACCATCTGCTTTGCAGCTTCTCTGTCAACTCCCCAGCTTGTTCACTTCGTCTCTTCGCCATGCGCCGCTTGCTTTCAGTACTCTGCCTGACCCTCCATCAGGCGTCTGTTATTCTGCCCTATAGCCTTCCTGACTTGGGTGAGCTGCGGTTTCCATCCTCGATTCAGTCATGACTGACAACATGGCAGATGGAAAGAGGCCCGGAACTGCCAAACTACCTATCGTGCACACTGACGGTGCTTCTTCCCATTCTTCCGGACCTTCAGAGGATCCTCAAGTTCGTCACCCCCTCCTCTAGTATCCGGCACCCCCTCTAGCTACGCCTACTGAGCTAGGCGTCCCTAATAAGGGCTATACAGGCTTATCATTGTCTCTTTTTATTGTTGTTAATGACGTCCATCCTCGTCCTCGTCCTTGTCACTACTAGGTGTCCCGTTACATGGTGTGGTTGGGTTGTTACAGTTTAATCGGCTTTGCTAACTGCCCTTGAATTCTTCCCTTCTCCACGGTCCAAGTCAAGCCCAAGTCGCAAGATCACCAGGCACCTCTCGCCAGTTGATCGAATTGACGGTTTCTTCAGGCGACGAAGCACGCCGCGGTGATACTGGTTTACTTGATTTCAGCAGACGTCACCTTGACCCACATGTTCTCCTCGACGAAGATGTTGTAACTCCAAGAGTCCCACGGTTTGATCGGATCCGCGAGCTCAAAGTCAAAGTTGCGCATAAACTATCCCGCGAACGAGTCAGCCACTGGAAAAACTTCCCACCGCCAAGTTTCCGGCTCCAGGCAAAAAAAAGAAGACGCGCCCTGTCAAAAAGTCTCACCTCGAAGAAGGTCTTGAAAAGCTCCATGAAGGCGACCGGCTTGCCGGCGCACATGTACCGCCCGTAGCCGAAGGCCATTTCCACGTCGCGCTCCATCCCGGCCCTCTTCGCGTCGTCTTCGTCGTCGAGGAACCGCTCCGGTCTGAAGAGGTCTGCGTCGGCGCCGAAGACGGCGGTCAACTTGAGCATGGCCGGCGCGTTCATGCCGATGGCCGTGCCGCCGGGGATGAACTTGCCGTCGATGGTGTCGCCCTGCGGCGGGACCGTCTTGGGGTAGAGGCCCGTCGCGGGGGCGCGGATGCGGAGGCCTTCGTAGACGATGGCCTGCGAGGTGTGTCGGTGTAAGTGTTTGTCAGCGGTAGCTCGCGGAGTTATTTGCGATGCTTACGCGGAGGTAGGGCATCTTTCCGGCCTCGTCAGCCGTGATGGGCGACGAGACGCCCGCGGCGACGGCCTGTCGGATCACGTCCTTGAGCTTTCGGTAGATGCGCGGGTTGGAAATGAGGTGCAGCATCGTGACGCGGATGGTGGAGGCCGTGGTGTCCGAGCCGGCGACGAGGGCGAAGAGGCCCTCGGCCTCGCACTCTGATTTGGTCAGGCCGTTTTTGATCCAGGATCCCTGTTGAATATGTGAGTGAGCTCGAAAAGCTTGTCGAGTGTACCTATGTAAATAACGTACCAGCATGTCCTTTTGCGGCTTTGCGTTTGGCTGGAATCTCTCGCCGACGTGTTTCTCTGCGACGCTGAATGACTTCAAGTCAGCACACAAGATATGGGCGCATGGCCGCGGGACCTCTCACCCCATCATCTGGCCCATGCCGATCTTGTCCGTCGGCCTCGGGCCCAGCAGCTTCAGGAACCAGTTGGAGAACCGGACGGCCCGGATCCAGGGCACATCCAGCGTAACCGCCAGGATGGGCCAGTTGTCGCGCATCTGCGCGATGAAGCCGAAGACATCGGCGTCGGCGTCAAGATGCCCGAACGGCTTCCCAAACGCCGCGGCGGTGATGACGTCCATGGTCAGGTACGACGACAGCGATCCGATATCGACAAGCCTTCCCGCGCCGGCGTAGCGCTCCCGCAAGAGACCCACCGCCTTGCCGACCTGCGCGTCGACGCTCGGCTCGAGCAGGTCGACCTCCCTGCCGGCGTAGGCGGCCGCCGTCCGGGCCTTCATCCGGTCGTGCAGCCGCCGGTTCGTGGTGGTGAACATGGTCTCCTGGTACGGGTTGAAGCGGCTGGAGAAGTACCAGGCGTCCTTGCCGTAGTCGCTGCGCGCGGAGTTGAGGCGGCGCAGGAGGTCCGCGTCGTCGGTCAGGAGCCCGTTGGGCCCGACGCGGACGAGGCGGCTGTTGTGGCGGGCGTTGATGGAGCGGTAGATGGACTCCTGCCGGGCGGAGTTTGCGATGCGGAGGAGGTAGAGGTAGGAGAAGGAAGCGAGGCGGGGGCCGGGGATGTGCCGGAGGCGGTACCATGATGCGATAGCCGTGGTAACGTACCACGCCGTAAGCAGAAAGAGGGATAGGATAGCCCAGTGGAGGGGGGATGAGGCCGAAGGCGATGGAAGAGTGAAGGCCGCCATCATTGGGGTTCTTTGGAGATTCGTGCTATATCGTGTGCTTGTGTCACCGAGATCTCATCCTCGAGATTCCCAGGGGCACGATGCCTTTTTCATCGAATCCCTCGATTTTCACGTTGCCCTGTCACGGAGACCTCCTCCGCGGAATACTGGATCATAAGCACCGCGTCGTGTCGCAGCGCCGAATGCAGCTCTACAAGATGTCGATCTTCAAGAGAGGGGTCGATTTCCTGCAATCCAGACACAAATAACTTCAACGCTATTCGTTGGATGCGGTATCCGTGCCAAAGCACCGTCGCAGCGGCCCGCATCTTAGCGGCCGACCGACGTTGCATTCCCTGATGCATGTTGGGTGGTCATGTACGGGATGTGCAGGATATTGTGGGGAGGTCGAGGGTTGTCGACGCGGCAGTCAGAATGTGATTTGCGACGATGGTGACACGAGGGCGAGAGTCGGCCGACGCGGGGTCGTCAGCGGTGCAGATCTCTCTCACTTGTCTCTACGAGAGTTGTCGCGGGACAAACATGTCTTAGGCAGTTCAGCTGCAAAATGTGGTTCAATGTCTGGCTAATTGTCGGCCTCCCTCCCCCTCTACTATCTATACAACGCACGAGTCCGACGACGACGGACGACGACAACGACAACAATGACGGACGACGGACGACGACAACAACAACGACGACGAAAACGGACGGCAATAACAATAATAGCGAGAGATGATAATAACTTGCAATTGGGAGATCTTATTCGTCACCCCCTCCTGGCTCATGGGGAGTCGTTGAGAGATCGCTGATTCCCGGAGTGGAGCCCCGCTTCGGATCTGAACTCCGGGCCGCAAGCTCCACATTCTGGATTCCGTAGACCTTCCGCTACCGAAGTCAATAGTCTGTTCTGCTCAGTTCGCACCCATGAAAAGAGCCTTTCGAGGCCAATAGATGGTACTAGTCGAAGTATCATGACGAGGTAGAATTATAAAAGGACACGAGCTCTTCAACCTCACCGAAGTTTTCCTGCGGCACATAGCCCCCAACCTGATTGTGGTATTCAGCTGGGCGAGAAGGACTCGAACCCCTGCAAGATGCTAGCCTGATCTGAGCGCCAATACAACACACTACTAGGCAGAGTTGATGCCCAGGTATATGGCTAGAAATATGGTGAAGAGAGCGGTGCTGCCGCTGTTGCCTGTTGAAATAAATCGGGTCGCCTGTTGTATCATCAGTGACGGATCATAGAAGCATGCGACCTATCGATCGGTCGTAAAGATCGGCAATGTCGCTTTTATTAGCCTACTTAAAGCAGACGAGTCCTGTCTTCTCAGGCCTTCTCTTACCAGGCCGAGTACAGTGTTGAATTGTTCTTCCACATCCACTGGAGAGAGTGACCTGCCAAAGGGCCTTTTCGTTTATTTCTCCTTTGCAGAAACCGACTACATTGCCACAATGGGATCAGAAAACGGCTTTGGGAGGGCCTTGATTCCTTTGAAATCCTGCATTCCGATCTCTCACAGCAAGTTGACCTCTTCCACCGTGCCAAGGTCGGAACACGCCGACCTCACAGACGCGTCGTCAACGAAGGCCTCCAACGGCAGCATCAGAAGCCTACAAGAGGAGCCCACCGTCGTCTTAGAGAGAACATTCTTTAGAGGCGTCGTGTCGTGCACCTGGATCATCCACTTCATCGCCCTCCTCTTCACGGCCGGCATAGTCCAGTTCACCTTCCGACAAGTCTATTGGTTTGATGAAGACAATTGGGACAGCCAGTGGGCGGCCAGGCTCAAACTCAGCCAGGACATGGCCATGAACGGACTCCAGTTCGTCGCCAAGATTCACGAGATCGTCATCGTCGCCTCTGTATCTGCCATGGCCATGCACTTTTGCCGCCGCATGCTCGTGGGAGACGGCATACCATTCGGCTTCCTCTCCGGTGCCTATCAGATATCCTCGGCGGAGTGGCTGTTCTCAAAGGTGTGCTTCTGGGCCACGATGCCTCGACCGCGCAACGGCGAAACGAGGGGCTACGTGTCTTCCTGGCGGCGGGTGCCATTGGGCCTCGGGGCCGCGGTCCTCTGCGTCTACTGCAACATGGTTGGCCCTTCATCTGCCATTGCGATCATACCCTCGCTAGAGTGGTGGGACGTTCCGTCTCCGTTCAAGGGCAAGCTGATCGGCTCGTATGTTACCTCCGACGTTTCCGCCTTGTATCCGTCGAACATCAGCAAGCTCAACATTGAATCAGAATGTCGTGTGGATAGCGGAGCCCCAAGCAAATTTCTGACATGGTGTCCCGATCGCGGTGGTAGCGAACTCTTGAAATGGGCCAAGACGTTTGCCATCGGCGGCCCGTCGTCGCCGATGGACGTCACGCAGACTCGGAGCGGCGTCAGACGGGAGATAACGTCTTCGACCATGGGCCTGGAGGATGATGCCGCCTCTGCTGGAAGCTTTAGCAACGAAAACCTCCTGGCGGTGGCCACGACGCCGCACTCCTCGCTAGTAGAGCTCGGGGGCATGTTCTAGAGTTACCTCGAGGCCTACAACATAGCCAGCGTGCGGGAAATCAAACGCCTGCAAATTTTGCCAGAGGGAAACGTCCGGTCGCCTTTGGTACAGGTGCAGTGTAAGATGTTTGAGTATTCTAATGAGTACAATGTTCCGCCCAGGCATCTTCCCGTCCCCCATTTCGACAGCAGAGCCATGCGGAACTTCAGTGCCCTGGCGCGCGGCGAGGAGGACTTCTACCAAAAGGGAGAGTATGTAAATGGCACCTGGTCTCTTCCGGAGACGTACTGGAACTATACCTGGGATTTTCAAGGCTTGGAGGCAACGAAATTCACCTGGGTTGACGTTGCATCCATGTTTCCTACAATGAGCCCGTCTCTCGGCTCCGTACTAAAGGTGCCTATGCCTTTCGAGGAGAGCAACAAAAACGCATTCGGACTCCATGGAAGCATGATTATCCCGTGCTTAATGGACGTTCGTTGGGTAGAGGTGGAACTTACTTTGGACCCTGCCATCGACCGCCTCTTCCGGCACAATATATCGGACCTCTCACAGGCGCTCGGTGACTTCTGGAATACCAAGAGAACAGCGAGCAAGAAGTCGTCAATGTGGGCTCTATCTGAGCGGAGTGTGCCCATATCACCCGCCTGGGCCGATCTCCTTAACAAGGGAGTGGAGAGCGAAGACGGCCTGAACACGACGGCGATGATGGCTCTCGTCCAGGAGTTCATTTCCATATCTGAAGGGGGAAGAGCCTTAACATCACCCTTCATCAAAACGATCGGGAGCGCCAGGAATATATCAGACGTTCCCGACAGCATCGGGCGGACGGTCGCGACCGTCATCGCGCACGCGCTCGTAGACGGGCTCAGCCGCATCAAGTACACCGCCAATCTGGGCCTGACGATTGGGACCCATGGCAACTGGGATATTGGCTGGGTGTACCTGACGGATATCTCGGGCGGGATGCGGCAGGAAGACGGACCTCGGGATGCCGAAGACTTGAGAAGGTACACCCAGTTCCACTGGAAGCTGCGCAAGTACGGATATGGGTACGGACTGAGGCGTCGCACGACTATGTTTGGCATATCCGTGCTGCTCATCCACGCCGGCGCCGTACTTCTCTACGCCTCTTACCTGCTTTTCTTCCGCCTCTCCCCATACGGCTGGTCGAGCAGCGCGTGGGGAAGCCTTGACGGGATGCTGCTGCTGGCGATCAAGTCCAGACCTTCCGGCGCCGCGAGGTACGCCGGGACTGGAATAATGAGCAACGATCTGTTTAGGGCACGGGCGCGGGTGCGGGTGAGGGAAGACGATAGTGTTGAGCTCATCGTGGGAGAGGACTTGGAGGAAGAGCACAAGTTGGTCAAGGACAGCAAGTATCTATGATTCATGATGTATAATTTGACGTCGAGGACAAGGGAAGCCAGACGATATAACCGCCGATAATGATAGTTTTAATGTGTCTTTCTTAGTCCTCCTACTCTTGGTACGCGTCCCTTACTATGCTATGGTAGCCTTCAGTGTATAGAGTTGATTTTAGGATCAAGATACTGAGACTTATCACTGCGATACTTGATAAATGGCCCCTTCTGCACAGTCTTTCCCTAACCAGACTCTGGGCTGCCAGGGCCGGACTTCCCGCTGATCACTCCTTTTCCAATGTCTCGACTTGGTGGACGTGTTGCTGGCCAACGCGTCTACAAGTTCCTGGAACTGTTCCAAGTGAACGGTAACCGTAATGTAGATAATCAAGGTAACCAGAAACGCGAAATAAAAAAGCACCGTGGTGCATCAGAAATTCAAATGATATCGCTTGGCAGCAGCTTCACAGCCTGATTGTCATATGTTGGCCTCAGAATAGCAACGGGTTCCCAAAGAAGTCAAGCGCTGACATGTTGCATGAGGGGAGGGCCATATCGAATCCATGGCAATCCAATTGCACACGTCCTTTTCCATGCAGCCGAACGACGACATGCTGCTTTGCATCAAAAGAGAGTGCTAGGCTGACGCATACATTAACCGCAACCAACGAGATGTAGTTGTAATGTGGCACAGAGCGTTTGGACGCACATAAAACCCTTCGCTCCCCTTGGCCGATGATGGCCTTTGAGGTTTCGAGTTCCCCACACCATGCATGTGTCCTCTCTAGCAACCATGGACACAGAACGTATTGCCGAACCTAACACTGACGAAAACAAGCGGGAGCCTGTTTCTTCGCTTCTTTCATCTACAAGCCAGGAGTCGCATTCCATTGACTCAGCACAGGAATCGCTGCTTCGTGGCCTCGACGACGGCACTGATTACGCCACAGAGATAGCAGCGCCTGACGAACAGACAAATCGCAGTCGTGCAAGCTTCGAGACGAATACTTACAAATCGGATGCAAGTTCGGTCACTGATGTCCCACACCTTGCTGGGCAACAGCCGATCAGCGATAGACACAAGCGCATACTACACTTCACTGTTCCCGCCGAGCGAATACTCAACGGATGGTGGCTCGAAATATTCTGTTGCTGGCTGAGCATTGTCTGTCTCGCTGTGTTGATAGTTTTTCTGGAAGCATACGATAATCAGCCTCTACCCGACTGGCCATCCGGTATCACCGTAAATACCGTTGTCGCCCTCCTATCGACAGTCGCAAGAACTACCTTCACCATTCCTGTGGCCGAGGGCCTGTCCCAGTGCAAATGGAACTGGTTCAAGGAGAAGCCGCGGCCACTGAAGGACCTCGACCTGTTCGACCAGGCTTCGAGGGGACCATGGGGCTCTCTCAGCCTCCTGGTTCGAACGAAGGGACGGTATGTTGAACTCACAACTGCTATCAGTTGCTACATTAGTACTCGAGGTGCTGACAAGCACTCAGGCTGATTGGGATCTTCTCGGCAATTCTACTCGTCTCATCTATTGGTACATCGACATTAACACAGTCTGCGGTAACCTACCCTACCCGCAAGGTGGAACAACTTGGGGCAGCTCCTGCATGGAGTCTACGTGAATTCGACTTCCAGAAACTGAAGGTTGAGCTGGGTTAGATATATTCTTTCAGGTTGATGTTAATTGCCAATAGTCTTGATTTTCTAAACAAGATGAGGCTTGAAGCTCTTCTTGTGGCTTACCTTTTGCTAACTGAGTATTGATAGGAGACGATCCGCTCATCAAGTTAAGAGAAGCTGTTGAACAAGTCAGGAGCTCCCCAGTCACAACTCTTATTCCATTCGAAGAGCCTAGATGCCCTCAAAGCGACTGTACGTGGCCGCGGTTCAGTACGCTTGCCATATGCCACAGCGTTACCAGTGAGTTGGAAAATGTCCGCACAGAGCTAGGCGCGGATTCCCCAGTTCTCCCAGAGGCTGGTTTAATTTAGCTTTAACCCGTTTTGAGGTGCTTTGTTATCAGGCGCTAGTTGAAGATCAGGCTAAGCTAACACCTCTAATCTAACCAAGACATGACCCATGTTCTCGAAACCGATTCAAAAGAAGCGGGAGACCAAACACAAATGAGGCTTCCAAATGGCGTCAATATGACGGTATGGAATGAAGCAGAAGAGATCTTTCTGGGAGGGGGTCGTGACCAGAAAGCCGTCGTCGGCTCCGGACCGATGATAAACGAATCCACCTACGATCCTCATGTTCTGAACTCCGCCATATTCTTCTATTCAGTCATCTACTGGGATAGATACTTTGGCTCACAGGTAGCAGCAGAAGTTGTTTTTCACTGGTGTGTCAACACATACGACGCTGCGTTGGAGAACAATGTCCTGTTGATGCACCGAAACTTATCGCATACCCAATCTCGTCATTTCAACGCCAATTACCTGGAAATGTTCTCGCCAGCTGATAAGAATACTTCGTTCCCGGTCTATCAAGTGGGCGTGTCTGAAATAGGCGAAATACTACGAGAGGCTATGATTGGCAACACGACCATATCCAACCAGACAAGAACTGGCGGCGAAAGATTTGAACGCGCAATCAATGAGATAAGGAATCTTGAAACTAGTAAGGGTGAAAAAGAGTTTGAACTCTTTTGGAAGGCTGTCAACGACACCGCCGAGAAATATGAGACGATTCTCTTGAACACGTATTTTCTCTCCCCAAAGTTACCCCCTCGAGCTGTATTACGGGTCTGACGTGTTGCCAATTAGGTTCCTGAGCCGGAGCAAGCCAAACATAAATGGCGTCGCATGGAAGAGCGAAAGTTACATAAGAGTTCGCTGGCCATGGTTGACAGTCCTGATCTTCCAGATCTTGCTTTCCATCGTCCTTTTGATTATGGTCATCACCGAGACAGCCAGATCCTGTGTAGATATCGTCAAAAGCTCGACTTTACCCTCTCTTTTTGCCATTAACTCAAAGGCCAAAGCCGACATGGAAGAGAGATTCGCAGAAGGAGAGCCACTTGTGGACAAGGGTCACCGCCGCGTGGTACCTTGGGGCATTGGAGGACAGCTGCATAAGATAGACGGGAAATGGCAGCTCCGGTCTGTCCAAGACTAACTTGTCTTTTTTTGACGGATGGTGGTTTACAGTCCCCTCACGAATCTGTGCAGCAGATGAATGATACTTTTCGAACACGATAGCGTGGTTCTAGAGATCCCAACTTAAACAACTCGAATGTGAATTTCATTTGGCCCACCACCTTTTTTGTCTACTTCATCAAATCATCTACGCTTAGAAAACTTCGCATCGAAGATCTTCAACTTTGCCGTGACACCCTCCCAAAGCCAAATCAAGGGTCACGGCACTGTTTATCCTATTCCATCAAAAAGCACATCTACGCTGCGCCACCGCGACCTCCAACGCCCCACTGCGCCTGGGCCTTGACGAACTCGGCCTCGATCGAGGGCAGCTCGCGGCCGCGGCCGGTGGGCGGCGGCATGAACTTGGTCTCGACCAGGAAGCGCAGGTACCTGCCAATGTCCTCGCGAGTGATGCCCTCACCAGCGCTGTCGTCGACGCCGGTCCAGCGGTCCGCGTCGGCCTTGAGGACGGCGACGGCGTTGCGGTCGTCCAGCTCGGGCGCGCGCGTCGTCGAGGGGAGGTTCGACGTGGCCATGTGGAACAGCGGCATCAGCGCGCTCTGCTCGGCGTCCTTCTCGACGGAACCCGCCGAGACGAACTCCTCGAGCTTGGTCTTCCACTCCTCGTAGTCGACCTCGGGGACCTCGTAGCCGTAGTAGCTCAGCGAGGCGAGGAACTCGTTCATGCGGAGGCGGGGGTGCGCCGTGACGTGGACGACGTTGACGCCGGGGAGGGGGTTGAGGGCCGAGGCGACGACGACCTTGGCGACGTGGTCGACGGGCACGGCGTTGACCGAGTTGACGATGAGAGGTCTCGCGCCCAGCTGGACGCAGCCCTTGCAAAGTCTGATGAGGAAGTCGTCCGTGTTGGAGAAACCGCCGTGGCGGCTGCCGAGGATGTATCCGGGACGGACAACGGCGCCGCGCAGACCGCGCTTGCCGGCCTCGCGGACGAGTTGCTCGGACACCCACTTGGTCTGGCCGTAACCGGTACCGAGACCGAAACGGCTGCCCTCCATGTCATCAGCCTCGAGCACGGCTCCGCGGCCGGTCGCCGTCTGCTGGTCAGAAAGGTTGACGTAGTGGTCGGTGTCCAGAGTGGAGGTCGAGGAGACGAAGGAGAACAGCTTGGGCTTGCCCTCGTTGCAGAGCTTCATGATGTCAATGGTAGACAGCACGTTGGGACGCATCATCTGCTCGTAGCGAGCAATCCAGTGGACGTAGGCCGCGTTGTGAACAGCCACGTCCGCGGTCTCAGCGACGTGCTTCCAGCTGGCATCGTCCAGACCGAGGCGGGGCTTGGAAAGGTCGCCGAGAACGCAGGAGATTCTGTCGGTCCAGGAATCCTGCCACAAGCCGTAGCCCTTCAGGGAGTTTGTCAGACGGTCCTTGGCGAAAGACAGATCCTTGACACCGCGGATGTGCACGATGATCTTGGTCTTCTCTCTTCCCAGGATTTCCTTGACCAGGTAGGCACCCAGGAAACCAGTAGCACCGGTGAGGAAGAAGGTGGCGCCGGTCGAGGGGCTGAGCGCCTCGGGGTCCGCGCTCTGGTACTTGGTCTCGAGCGTGTTGACGAGTTCGTCGAATGACTTGGCGTAGACCGACTCGGCAGCCTTATCGACAGTGACGGCCTGTCCGCTGCGCAGACGGTCCACCTGGGAGCTCAATCCTCCCAGGGTGGGGTTGGCGTAGAGAACAGGGATGGTGATGTCAACGCCAAAAGCCTTGCGAATGGTGAGGAGAAGCTGCTGGGCCAGCAGACTGTGTCCACCGCAATCGAAGAAGTCCGATCCAGTCCTGTTTTTTGTCAGTTTCTATCAACTGTACATAGCTTGTTTTTACATACCTGATGGTCTTGGGGTTGAGACCGGGGATCAGAGTCGACCATTGGGAGGCAATGGCCTTCTCTGTCTCGGACAACGCATCCCAGCTCTTCTGGTCCTCTTCCGAGGCATCCTCCATCCTTTCGGTGGCGTCAGGGAAGGGCAGAGATGGCGTGTCGACCTTGCCGTTCGGGTTCAGGGGGAGTTTCTGGAGCACGATGTAGACGGAGGGCACCGAGTAAGCCGGCAGGCGAGACTTGAGATGGTCTCGCACCTCGGCCTGGATGCGGCGGAATCTCTTGAGGTAAACCACGCTGGATCCCATCTCAACACCTTCGTCTTCAATGTCCTCGAGCTTCTGGGCCTCCAACCAACGCTTCCACTCGGCGATCTCGGGAACAATGTAGCTCACAAGCATGGGCTCCTCGTTACGATCTCTGCGGACCAGAGTCTTGCAGTCGCGGATGAGGGGGCTGCCGCTGAGATTCCCATCCACTTCATTGAGCTCAATTCTGAAACCCCTGATCTTCCCCGACTAGTTAGAATGACGCTCAAGGAAGGGTCAGAATGCCACTTACCTTGACCTGAGAATCGATACGACCAGAGATGTGCACGGCCCCCGAGGGAGTGTACGAACCAAGGTCTCCCGTGCGGTACAGCCTGTCACGGGGACCCTTGTAGTAGCGGCGCCACGTCTCGCCCTTGTCGTTGGCCTTGTCGGCCTCCACCCACTTGGAGTTGTCGGTAAACCAGTTATCGATGAACTTCTCCTTGTTCTTCTCGGGCTCGGCGAGGTAGCCCTCCGCCAGGCCGGCTGCTCTGACGTAAAGCTCGCCGACCTCACCGATGCCGCAGATCTTGGTACTGTCCTCCCGGGAAACAACGAGCAGCTGGACGTTCTCCATACCCCAGCCCGCCGGAACAATGTCACCGATGGCCTCGAGGGCGTTGGGGTCCTGGGCAGCGGAAGGAACTTCGAAGTACGACACGGCTCGGCTGGTCTCGGTGGTGCCGTACATGTTGATGATGTTGCAGTTGGGTCCCAGGCGGCGGAGAGCCTTGCAGTCGCGGGTGGTCAGCACGTCTCCGACGAAGAAGACGTTCTTCAGGGCGGGAAACTCGGCGGTGGCACCGCCGACCAGGATCTGTCCCATGGCCGGGGTAAGGTGGGTCACGGTCGGCGACCACGCCTTCATCCACTCGCTGAGCCTCTCGTGCTGGATGTCCTCCTTGGAAGGAATGAGAAGCTGGGCGCCGAGCCACAAGGGCGTCATGATGTCTATCATCCACAATCAGAGTTTGATATAAAGTATGCGGGGCCAAAGCCAGCTCTTACCTCTCTGAATGGGGTCGTGGGCGATACCAGACAGGCAGGCAAACACACTCTCGGACGAGAGGTTGAAGCGTCTCGCCATGAAGGGGAAATATCTCGTCAAGCCGTAGTGGCGGCCCAGCACGCCCTTGGGCTTTCCTTCGGATCCAGACGTGAAGCCGAGGGTGGGGTTGGAGTCGGGACCGACAACGACATCGGGAGGCGTCGATGCCTTGTCGCGCAGGCCGGCAAAGATATCCTGGTCTCCAATCTTGCCGCCGTACAGCAGACCATCGTCGTTGAGGCGAAGCTCCGGGATCTGGGTCTTGATGGCGAGCTCTTCGTCGATGTACTTCTGCACCATGGGCGCGAGGTGTCCGCTCTCGTCAATGGCCTTGCCAATGGAAATCAGGGCCTTGGGTCGGGAGACCTCGAGGTACAGCTGCTGTCTCTGCGGCGGGTACAGGGGGTCAAGCACTGTTACTGTTGCGCCGGAGGCCTGGTTGCTCAAGTCAGTGTCTGGATAGCATGGAGGGCTTTATGGATGTTTGTAGCCGTACCAGAGTGCCCATGAAGGCGCAGACCAGCTCCACCGTGCGGTGGGCGAAGATCATGACAACGTCGCCATTGGTGATGCCGGCCTCGTGCAGGTAGTTGGCGATGGTGGTTGCCGCCTCGTCGATCTGGCGGTAGGTGAATGTCCTGGTCGGAGACCTTATCCATGTGTCAGCAGTGCGACCACGAAACGAGATTGATCGCCCTACGTAGAGGTCTTGGTCTCGGTGACACAGGGCCTGTCGGGATGGGCGAGCGCATTCTTGTGGAAGGTCTCGTGGATGGCGCCGACATAGCCGCTCCAGTCGAGGTCGGCAGTGGGGTCGGGAAGGTCAACCATCGTGACGGAGGGTGTTATCTGGGGTTTTGGATATCAATGCGAACAAGGCGAAGGGAAAGAAAGTCAATTGAGTATGTCTCAAAGCACCATTTTGAGTAGCCAAAGTACGCCCGCGTTGTGAAAGATTTTAGCTCGGATGCGTCATTCAGCAAACAGTCATTTTTTGCCAATGACTCCGACTTTCGGGGGAGGGCCAAGAGGGGCACTCAGAAGGCGGTCAAACCGCCTGATTCACTACCCCGCCATCTGTGGCTTCTCACTGTTCCGCCTCAACCCCTGATCGGTCCCGTTGCTTAGGTAAGGTGGTGGATCCGAAAATCGGAGAAGGGTTCACATTGCCCCGGTGTAAGTGGATCCCGGGGCTCCAGGTCTGCACCGGGCAGGAGACGGCGTGCCCCCTTCCTTTCTATCCTCCAGTTGACGGTGCAAGAATCCGGATTTACTTCCAACTCAATGAAATTTATAGCATCTTTCTCCTCTATCTACCTAAGTATCTTCTGTCGTCTGCCAATGGTGTTGTTTGATAGGGCAGCACAGCCAAGCGGTGTGATCTTCCTTCCTTGTTTGTGGTGATGGATTCAAAAACAAAAAACATACAACACCAGGTATTCGCTGGTCGTCACCGACCCAACTACTAATCCGGCCCTCACTGGCTTATCTATGGGAGAGCGGACGGGATCCCGAGTTCTCCAGTGGGTATGGTCGTATGTGATAACCTGAGGAACACAAGCGTCTGATATAGCGAAGCAGGTCTGATGCTACCATCCTTGATCCTTGGTAGCTAACAGAACTCAGTCCGAAGGAACCCGTACGGCACGACAGAAGACATTGAGATCATATCCACGTAAGATCCATGAGATATTTCTATGTCATTGAACCAGAAGTATCGGTAAACACCTAGCTCAGTTGTCGGCCCCATTAGCTCTTGGACAACCGCGCCTCCTGGTAGGCGGCGAGGTGCTCTGGTAGCAAGACGTGATGGAGCCTGGGCAAGATGGATCATCTGAAAAGCGTCTGTTATTCATCTTGTCCGTGATTTACCCTGAAAACTCCCGGACAGTCCGAACAAGACAAGATTAAGGTGCTCGGCAAGGTGGTCCTCACAGCCCCCGGCAGCCATGCCGCGGACTCCGGGAAAGCCATCCGAGTAGCCAGACGGCATCGCCATCCGACCCAGCTCGCCGGTAACGTCTCCTTGTTCGACGGCGGGAATAACACGCGAGACCATATGCAACATGCCATTAAGTTGCTCCCTGCAGCTTGAAGTTTAAATATGTGGTCGAGATTCTCTCCACGACATGCAAGCGTCCGTCGAAGTCGACTGTGTGGCTTGATTATGAACACATCTGGAGCGGACGGCATTGGTCCCTTTCCGCCAGAATCCAAGACCATCAGAGCAGCTCGCGGTTGACCTGGGAAGTTGAGTTGGAGCCTGCAGGATCACCTTCGTAATAATCATGTTATTTGATGTTCGCGTCGGCGCAGCCGCAGCAGTAGCAGACGCTCATGCCGGCGGGGTAAGGACTCGACTTCCCACCTTGGGTTTCCCTCGATAATCATCATTTGAATTGTTACCGGGAGGCTCAGTAGTCACAGTACAGGAGGCTGGAGGAAGAGGGAGCTAAGGAGAACAACAGGGAGACGACGATATCAAGTACCAAGGAGCAGCATTGTCCGTCACCTTCAAGCCGACTCTGCTGAGTTTCTTGTCGGATGTCCCAATGCCTCCAAAAACGTGCTTTGGCTTGGGTATTCTGCGGCATCTTACTCAAACGTCAAGCCCGAACGTCAAGGTTTCTGCACGAAAGCATCACTACTTGTGGTGTTGAGGACGCTACCCAAGCACCTCACAGGACAACATGACTCCCAACAACACGAACACGCCCCAATAGCCTCAAAACCTTACCTCCAGTTGAGGAAAACGCCACAATGCCACTTTCGACCCATCTCGGCTCTCAATCCTTCCTGACGACGGATGCATTCATCATCACTCCTCTCATGACATATCTACATCATGAGTTATATAACCCTCTCCCTCTTGTCCCCCTAGATATCCCACTCTCACTTCCCAACCCTCACCAACAACTTAAACATCACACTCGTTTAGAACCCACTCCGGACAACCGCCGCCGCCGCCGCAAAGATGAAGTCCACCGCCTCCCTCCTCCCCGCCATCCTGGCGACCGCCGCCAACGCCCTCGCCGTCCCCCAGGCCCCGGCGCCCGCCGAGCTCCTCTCCGCCGACGCCTTCACCCTCGAAGACGTCGTCGTCGACCCCTACACCAACTACGTCCCCACCGAGGAGGGCATCCGCGGCCAGGACCCGGAGGCCTTCCTCAACGAGGACCTGCCCGCGCTCGACCTCGAGGCCGGAGCGGCGGCCTGGGCCGCCATCGTCGCCGAGTTCACCAACACGACCAACGTGGGGCCGTTCCCGGGAAGCGGGGACGACTTCCAGATGCAGGTCGCCGACTACCACTTCGGCATCACCGCGCAGGCCATCTGCGGCTACTTCCGCGGCGTCGCGTACAAGACGCGCGAGCTGCGCCGCCCGACCGAGCAGTGGCAGGCCGAGAACGTGCCCTGGCTGATCTACAACAAGGGACCTTACATTGTGAGTGACCCCGCCCCTTTATGCTTCGACGTGCTGACCTGTGACAACGACAGGACGTCCTCGACGGAATCCGCCTCATCGACGACGTCCTCTGGAAGATCGCCCGCGGCCTCCAGTACGTCTCCGTCTTCACCCGCGACGAGGAGCGCGCCATCGCCCGCTGCTACTACGAGGTTCGAACCCCTCCCCGCTTCTCTCTCCCACACACACACAACACTAACACACCTCCTCCAAAACCAGTTCTCCGGCTACGAGAGGCAGGTCACCACCCTCCCCCCCGTCGGCGGCACCATCCCCCCCGTCACCGGCCCCGGCTTCGGATCCGACGACGACCTCGACGACGACGACCGCGTCATCGTCACCCCCATCCCCGCCAACCCCGGCGACGGCGCCACCGGCGGCAGCGGCAGCGGTCTCACGGAGCGCCAGGTCGCCGGCGACGACGTCGAGGGCACCGCCTACATCTACCCCCCGTACCCGGGCTACCCCGGCCCCATCCGCGGGCCCATCCGCGTGCCCCTCCGCCGCCGCTTCAACTTCAAGAACCTGATCCGCCTCATCGGCTCCAAGGCCCCCGTCTCCAGGTACCAGGGCTACGCCAACCACCGCATCGCCAACGTCCTGTACAACCTCGAGAGCTCCGTCAACGTAAGGATATCACCCCCCCCCCCCTTCCCTTTTTTCTCCCTTTCGCGGGAGCCACGCGTGATCTCCTGGCTGACGCGACAGCAGAACCTCGGCAAGAACATGCTCCGCAGGATCGTCAACCCCCAGGTCCGGGACTTCATCCTCTTCGACCTGGCCGCCTCCCAGGGCCTGGTCTCGACCATCGCGACCGCCCAGATCGCCTACGAGAACAACCCTTAGAGCGCGGGCTCACCGCTTCGCTCACCTGCAGAAGAACCGTCAAAGGCCTTGGATTACATGTACAAGTGGATTCAAAAACAAAAGGGTTTATAGAATAATAATGACAGGGTGATGTTTGATTTCTGGAATACGGGGGCAACCTGGGGTCGGTATATGAAAAATTAGCTTGCTTGGTTTCGCGTGAAGGCAGGCTAGAGTAACGGACCTGTCTTGAATAATACTCTGTTCTTCAGCATCATAAACCGTTCCGAAGGGCGATGATCCCCCGTTTTGAAGATTGCGAAATTGCCCGAAACTGCCTGAGAAGTGCCGATAGCAAGGCGAGCAAAGGGCCCGAGAGCCGAGCAGTCTCTGAAGCCATCTGTCAGCTCTCGAAGACAACCCGGTCAAGATAGAATCAGCTATCGTGGCAACTCGGGAGTGAGAAGGCGTGGCCAGTCGACGGACCGTGGATCGCCACAAAGTCGATGTAAGGCCGGCCAAGAAACACAGTTGTTGTATTTTGTATAAGTCTACGGTATCCTAGCACCCAAAGTTCAAAAACGCCCCGCCATGAAACGCCGAAAGAAAAGCCCAACGCATCTCAAAGTGGTATCATCCGCCCAGCACACGCAGACACTTCTGATGCCTCAGGTCGACCCGCCGCTTCGGTTCTGCCCAACTAGCCCCGCCATCTCTAGCAGAGCGCGGTCGGCGGCAATGTCGCCGGTGCCGAGGTTGATCTTCCGGCGGGCCTCCGCCTCGCGGTGCTCCCACGCCCAGCGCTCCGCCTGCGCCTTGGCCTCGTCGTCGCCGCCGCACCCCCAGACCTCGAGGCTCTCGATCTGAAACCGGTCTTGGAAGTCGAATCTGCGCGTCACACTCGGCTGAAATGCCCCGCCACCGGCCGTGTAGTCGTGGTTGAAGACGCCGTACTCGAACGAATCGTCGAGCAGGAGGGACACGGAGCCGAGGGACATCATCGAGTTTCGGCGGTGGGACTGCGTCGGCCTGGGGTGGGGGCATCCGACGCCGAGCAGCGGCCGGTTCGTGGGCGGCTTCGTGAAGGAGACGTAGTCCGAGTTGTACTTGGAGGCCGGGAACACGTCGTGGATGGGCTCGAGCTGGAAGAGCACCGTGTCCCTCTCGCCGAAGCACTCCTTGGACGTGTGCTTCCAGGGCTGGCTCAGGTACACGCCAAACGTCAGGCGGTCGCCCTTGCTGCCGTGTCCGAATCGACGCGGCGGGATCGATGCCGCAAAGGCTGCCTCCTGGCCGCCCTGCGGCTCGTCGTCGATGCGGCTGCCGCGGACAAGGAGGATCGTCGGTGCCCTCCAGTTGAAAACCTTGCTTTCGAAGCTGCCCATCGAGAAGCCCGCCTCGTTGCCGGAGTAGAGCAGCCTCAGCCTGCGGAAGAGGTCTGACCCGGGGAGGAAGAAGGACAGCTGGGAGAGTACGTTGAGGTTGAGGATGTCGGGGGTGTCCTGCAGCAGCGGCTGGACGATCTCCTCGGGCTGCTGCGGCTTTTCGGCAGCTGGGTCTTCATGCTTGTGTTTCGAAAAGTCGAGGTTCTTGGAAAACAAGAAGTGCTCAAACAGCGGGTTGAAGCCGGCGAAGAGATAGGGGAAGCATACGGGAATCACGCGGTTGAAGTGGCTGAACTTGATGCCGGGGGCCTTTTCAACGTTGAGGAAGGCAGCAAGGATATTCTCGGCGGTGTTGCGCAGGCTCTCGAGCTCGTCGCCGACGACGCGCGTCGAGTACATGGACAGCCGCTCCTGTGGGCTTAGAGGAGCTATGAGGGTGAGCAACATGAGCAGCTTGCGGAAGTTATCGGCAGGAATCATGGCTCCGTGGACAGTGGGGGCATCGCCGTGACGGACGGCGTCATTGATGTCAAGAAGCTCGAAAGCAGCAATCTCGAGGTCGTCGTCCTCGTCTTCCTCCTCCTCGACGGGCTCGTCCACAGCAAAACCAGCAGAGTGAGTGGAGACTGGGGCTTCATCCTTGACTTCCTCTTTCGGCGTCTCCTCTGAGCCTTCGACGGCAACCACTGAGGCCTTGCGGTCGTGCACGGCGAGACTCTTGAACAAGAGCTTCGCGCGGTCCGTCGATCCCTTGGCCAGCACCCGCTTGTACCTCGCGGTCATGATGACGACCACCATGATCATCTGCTCGAGACCCAGAACGGCCGGGGCGTCCTGGAGGAAGGGGAAGGCGCCGATGTACGACACCATCTGGAATATGACAGGCGATACGTGGAGGATGTCGGGTATCTCGAGGAAGCGGGCGATGGTGTCCTCCTTCAGGTAGCGAATGTCGCCCTGGGCGTCGGCCAGGCTCTTGAAGACATCTTTGAAGGAGTAGAGCTCGAGCGAGGTGAAGCACTTTTCGGCGAAGCGTCCGGCCTGCGTGAGAACAGTCAGTGACATGCCATCGAGGCGGGTTCATGAAGCGATGGTGGTGTAGGGGGGCAGTAGACGGCGAACCAGCTGGCTGGTGAGCTCTTCGTGCGTCACCTGGCGGGGTGTCTCGTCGGACAGGACTTGTCCCATGGTGGTGGAGTCGTTATGGAGAATCACGAAGCATCGATGTAGTGTATCGAAGTGTTGCAACGGGCCGCGAAGGAGTCGTCAACAGCCAAAGCCATGGTCGAAGGAGGAAGAACGGGAAAATCAGAGGCTGATGACGGAAATCCTGCGGTACAAATGCCCCGGGCGACAAGCGATTGCATAATGGTACCGAACGCCCAGAGCCCACAGGTGTCAGACCAGGCCCAGTGTCTCTTCCCCCAGGCGCCCAGCGGAACATGTCATGGTCTGGGGGGAGTGACAGCCCAGGGATGGAAGCGTGCACGGCGAACAAGCCACTGAGGCAAGTCAAGACAGCGGGCAACGTCACTGGCCCGAGCTCCCCATCACCCCCTGTTTGTCCCCTGCCCCGCTACATGTGACGATCACCCGGAGCAGGTCCCTGGCCAGAATCACCAAAAACCTCAGGCCACTGCGCGGTCTCGCCAACACCAAGCGGGAGTTCCGGTTAGTCATTGAAGCTATTGATTCGTCGTGATGCTCGCTTCCTTGTCGTCGATGCTGCACAGGAAAGACTCTTCCAGTCAGATGACTCGACCACGTAGTAAATGCAATGTTCAGAGAAATGCAATCAATTTCAAACCCAGATGCGCCGCCTACTCGTTGCCCAGACTTTTTTATGTACGACGGAGCGGAGTCCTCAATGAGACGATATCGTCCGTCACGATGCCAATGCCGTCCAATGCCGATACTATACAATGCAGCCGTAAATCGGTACACTCTGCCACCCCAGGACCGCCCGGCCCCGCTCTTATTTCTTGGGCTCATCCGAGGGGCCGT
This sequence comes from Colletotrichum brevisporum, assembly GCA_030770045.1. Lineage (NCBI taxonomy): Eukaryota > Fungi > Ascomycota > Sordariomycetes > Glomerellales > Glomerellaceae > Colletotrichum > Colletotrichum brevisporum. The sequence goes on from JAUGSI010000002.1 coordinate 3,534,100, forward strand.
CCGACGACGGCTTCCGTCCGTACAGCTCGCCGATGACGCCGATCGAGCTCTTGGGCTTCTTCTCCTTCTTGTCCTCCTCCTTTTCCTCTGCCGGCTTCTCGGCGGCAGCGTCCGCAGGCTTGCTCCATCCCGACAGGCCGATGGCGCCCAGCACGCCGCCGCCCGACTTCTTCTCCTCGCCCTCGGCGTTGGCGGCGGCGTTGCGGGCCTCGGCCTTGGCCCGGCGCTCCTGCATCATGGCCCGCATGGCCTTCTCCTCGTTGTCGCGGGCCTCGAGCTCGCGGATCCACCGCAGCCTCTTCTCCTCGGCCTCCTGCGCCTCCTTGATCTTGCGCAGCTCGGCGGTGCGCTCGCGGTCCTTGTTGTAGTACAGGCTGCCGGCGACCATGGCGACGACGGTGAAACCCTGCGCGGCGACACGGGCGCGGAACATCTTGTTGGCCTGGACCGAGTCGCCGCGGCGGGTGGCCTTCCAGGCGGCGACGAAGGCGTAGACGGTGAGACCCATTCCTGTCGGGCGTGGTCAGACGGCGTCGGCGGCGGCGGGGTGCTGGCTCGGGGAGAGGTAGGTAGACGTGAACGTACCAAAGGGGATGAGAGGTTCCTCCTTGATCTTGCGGAAGACCTTGTGCAGACCGCTCTCATTGTAGAATTCGCTGGCGTCGTGAAGAAGTGGTTAGCCACGTGCTGCCGGCGATCCGAATGGCTTCATGTCGCAGAGCTCCCGCGGCGCAAGCTTACTTGTTCTCGTCGAACGACGACGGCATCTGCCGGTCGAGCACGGGAAGTTTGTCGTCTCCAGACATGGCTGCGGCGAGGGCAATTGGGTATTTAATTCGTTCGGTTCGGGGGTGGTGGTGGTGGTGGTTATGGGAGTTTCGAGGAAATAGTCATGCGATTTGACGCTGGTCGCTAAATTTCGATGATGAAATGGACTCTCGGGCCCTCTGGACTTCGGGGACTGGCTGGATCGCGCCGGAGCTCGACCCTTGAGCACATTTGCGGCAAATCCCGACCGGACGGTGTAGTGGGATTATGTAAGGCACGATTGGCGCTTATTGTCTCCGACCTTCAGGTACCGAAGTACCTAATCCCACCTGAGCTACGGTTGATGCACGGACCAGTTCCCTCAATTGAGCCCATCAAGCAACTATCTACCTATCCGTAGGTACCTAGGTATCCCTCAGTTGTTCAGGTTGAGGACTTTAATGAGATATAATGATCAGGGGAAAACCTCTGAACATCACTGTGATCTCAGACGAATCTCTGAGAAACCTCCCGGTTAAGGTTTACCAGCAAAAAAGAAAAAGAAAGAGGCTGGCCAGGTCAGACAAACTCAATCAGCACACGCAACCCTGCCTCCCAACAGCGATGTCGCCCCTGGGCCACAGGGGGAGCGGCTGCAACCCGCCGGGACAACAGCGCAGCAGGGGTCCTCCAGCCAATCCCTCGCGCGCTAATAGCGCACCTCACTGTACCAACCGTCCGATTCTACCCCGCGACACCGAACTGAGCTCCGATTTCGACCCCACCATGAACAAATTTCCAGGTGCAGGGCCAGGGCCGTTTAATCCACGCTGCCCATGACTCTTTAGTACACGAGCCTTCGTCTTCCTCCTTCGTGACTCAATCCCCTCTACAACTTTCCTTTCCGCCCTCGCCCAACATGTCCGAGTCGACAGAGCCTCCCGTCGTCGCCGTCATGACCAACGGCACCCTCAACGGCGTCAACGGCGATCACCCGCCGCGCCCACGCACGCCGCAGCCCGCCGGCATGTCACTCACCGAGTACAGCGCGAACCCGTCGACGCCGCCCGAGGAGAAGCGCAACCGCATCAAGACGATCGTCCCTGAAGACCTTCTCCTTCCCGATGGCCACCCGGACGTGAGAGCGCACCTCCAATTGCTCAATTGCAGTCGCAGGCGAGATAATAACCGAAAACATGCTGACTCTGACCGCCGCAGTACCTCCGCCTCATCGCCGCCGCGACCTCCCGTGTCTACGAGGCCTGCAAGGTCACGCCGCTCCAGCCCGCCGTCAACCTGAGCAACCGACTCGAGTGCAACGTCCTCCTCAAGCGCGAGGATCAGCAGCCCGTCTTCAGCTTCAAGCTGCGCGGCGCCTACAACAAGATGGCCCACCTCGACCCCGCCGTCAGCTGGAAGGGCGTCGTCTGCTGCTCTGCCGGCAACCACGCCCAGGGCGTCGCCTACTCGGCGCGCAAGCTCAAGATCCCCGCGACCATCGTCATGCCCGAGGCCACCCCGAGCATCAAGCACCTCAACGTCGCCCGCCTCGGCGGCCACGTCGTGCTCCACGGCCAAGACTTCGATGCCGCCAAGGAGGAGTGCAGCCGCCGCGCCGCCCAAGACGGCCTCATCAACATCCCCCCCTTCGACGACCCCTACGTCATCGCCGGCCAGGGCACCATCGGCATGGAGCTGTTCGGCCAGATCAACATGTCCAAGCTGGACGCCATCTTCTGCTGCGTCGGCGGCGGCGGCCTCATCTCCGGCATCGGCGTCTACGTCAAGCGCATGGCCCCCCACGTCAAGATCATCGGTGTCGAGACGTACGACGCCAACGCCCTGGTCCAGTCGCTTGCCAAGGGCGAGCGCGTCGTACTCGACAGCGTCGGCCTCTTTGCCGACGGCGCTGCCGTCAAGACGGTCGGCGAGGAGACGTTCCGCCTCTGCAAGGACGTCGTCGACGAGGTCATCCAGGTCACCACGGACGAGGTGTGCGCCGCCATCAAGGACATGTACGACGACACCCGCGCCGGCCTCGAGCCCGCCGGCGCGCTCTCCATCGCCGGCCTGAAGAAGTACGTCGCGCAGAACCCGAGCGACCGCAAGCGCAACATGGTCGCCGTCACCTCGGGCGCCAACATGAACTTCGACCGCCTGCGCTTCGTCGCCGAGCGCGCGACGCTGGGCGAGGGCAAGGAGGCCCTGCTGGCCGTCAGCATCCCCGAGCGCCCGGGCGCCTTCTCGGAGCTCATCAACACCATCATGCCGCACTCGGTGACCGAGTTCTCGTACCGCTACGCCACGGACGAGGTCGCCAACGTGCTCATCGGCATCTCGCTGACGGCGCCCGCGTCGCAGCGCACGCGGGAGCTGCAGACGCTGCTCGAGCGCCTGCGGTCCGCCGACATGGCCGTCACGGACCTCTCGGGCGACGAGCTCGCCAAGAGCCACATCCGGTACCTCGTCGGCGGGCGCTCCAACGTGCCCGACGAGCGGCTGTACATGTTCAACTTCCCCGAGCGGCCCGGCGCCCTGGAGAAGTTCCTCCTGACGCTGCGCCCCAAGTTCAACATCAGCCTGTTCAACTACCGTAACAACGGTGGCGACGTTGCCAAGGTCCTGGCGGGCATTCTGTGCCCCGACGAGGGGGTCGAGGAGCTCGAGAAGTTCCTGACTGAGATTGGATACCCGTGGGTGGACTGCAGCCAGTCGGGAGTCTTCAAGACCTTCCTGCGTAACTGAGGTTGCGATCTTTTTGGCAAATGACACCTGGGGATCTTAGACGTGCATCTGGATATTGCGGTTCGGCGTTGGGAGTTCTGAATGGGCGAGGGTCAAAAAGGCACCTAGACATTTTCTGTTTATAGAAATCGAAAGCTACGGCAGTTGTCATGACATAGATATTCTGCATATGAATCCACGATTACAGACGTCTTTACACGCTCAAACTCGTTCAATTTTACAATGACCGTCGTGTTGCTCATGAACTTTTTCGTCCGATGTCGCAATTCGCGATAAGCACCCCGACCACGATAAGCGCACGGACATTCCGCCACGTGACCCGCCAAGCCCAGCGAAAATGCTCCCACCCGGAAGCTATCCAAAGACAACACCTCGTCGCCGCATCGCGAACCCGAACATCGAAACCCGCCAGTCCCTCCGAACCGATCCCGCTTCGACGGCCGCTTCCCACGCAAACCCCCGATCCCTCCGACCAGCCAGGAACCCCCGAGCGGACCGCAATGGCCACCTCCCTCGCCGCGTCCCTCAGGACGCTCTCCCTCACCACCGTCCGCGCGGCGGCCCCGGCCCTCCGCCCGCAGACGACCACGTGCTGCGCCGCCGCGGCGCGCGCCATGTCGACGGCCATCATGACGAGGCAGCCGATGCAGCGCCCGGAGGCGCTGCTGGCGCGGTTCGGGCAGAAGAGCGGCTCCGTGGCGAACGCCGTCGTGCAGCAGACGAGGGGGATGAAGGTGCACAGCTCCGTGAAGAAGAGGTGCGAGCACTGCAAGGTGAGAGATAGAATCCTTTCCGTCTGGGCGAATTGGGATCTTGTGGAGGGGGGGGGGGTGAGGAAGGCAGGGAAGCGTCCTCTGCGATGGAAGGGGAAAGATGGAGGACTGGGATGGCGAGCAGGGACAGAGAAGACTGGACGGCTAATGTTGCGTTTGGCAGATCGTCCGCCGCAAGGCCGGCAAGCGACACAACGGCTACCTGTACGTCATCTGCAAGGCGAACCCCAGACACAAGCAGCGCCAGTCTTAGGGCGGGAGTTGAGTCGACGAGGGTTTGGGTGATTTGGGGGCGTCGGAACATGTGTACACTACGAGGACAGACAAAAACGGCAGACGGCGCGAAACGGTCGACGCGACGTCTCGGAAGCACCAGTGGGGGTTCAGCCAGCAGGGAGACAGACCCACGTTGAAATGCTCGAAGGACGGGCGTTGAGTCTCTCTTCTCTCCTGCTATTAGAAGCATAGACGTCCCGAGGAGGCAGGCATCTCTCTCTGCCTCTGACTTGTATTATACAGCTCGATATACAAAGCGCATAACAAAAAAAGAAGGAATTCCTGCTCTCTACATGCCGTCGACGTAGCGCTCCATGCCCTGCCACTCCGTCTTGCCGGTGGAGATGAGGTAGCGGATGTGGCCCTTTCGGTTTGCGGTTAGCTTTCGGTGGGAGGGGCAGAAGAGATGGCTAGAAAACAACGGAAGGGACTCACAATGTCCGTCACGTCCCGGTGACGCTCAAACTCGTCGCGGGCGTAGCGGCGCGACTCGGCGCGGGTGGTGGGGTCCGCGATGCGCCGGGTGCCGCGCATGATCTCGCGGTAGAGCTCGAGGGCGCGGTTGCGCTGGACAAACTATAGGATCCGTCTGTCAGCATCGACTAGTCATGATATGGTGATGCAACTACTGGTGATACTACTGCCGCACGCAGGTGTGTGTGTGTTCTCTTACATGATCGAAACTCAGCGTCTTCCCGAGGCGCCTGGCCGGGCCATTGGAGTAGCTGCGGGCGAAGGACCACAGATTATTTAGGGGGGGCATGAGGGCTGATGGAATGCTACATCTGAAGACTCCCCCGTTGTGATATTCGGTGAAGCGGGCGATGGCTTCACTCAGTGAGCTGTGGGCGCTACAGGTGTCGAGTGGGAAATTTTGGGGTGGATGAGGTCAGGACGGGGAAACTTCGGGGCTTGGGCGGAATTGGTCCCGCTTGGGTGGACGAACCCTGGCTGGGGGAAGTTTAGTGGACGCGTCCAGGCGCGTTCAGTGAGCCGAGGCAGGATGTCCAACGACCCCATGACATCCATAATATCAAGCTCGAATTAGCGTGCGATTGTTGTCAAACGTCTCGACGGCCCGGTGTTTTCAATTTGGCTTTCACTACTGTTCAGATCGAGTTGTGGAACGATGCCTCCGGGAAAAAGGCGTAGGGCGCCGACGAACCCCATCGAGGCGGCGAACCGCAAGAGCGACGAGGACTTTATCAGGGACCATCTCCCTCCAAGGTCAGTGCCTCTGATTCCGAGAAAACGAAGAAGAGAAGAAAACCAAAAGGCCCTCATTCTGGTCCCAAAATGAACACGGCGAGTGATCACGAGAAACTCACACCCGGTCCGTGGAGCAGCTCAGAATGGACGTCCTGGACGCACCCCACAACCGGCAGGCCATACGCCCTCGAGCTCCGGTCCGCGGGCCGGCTGTCGGCGGAGGAGCTGCGGGCGTGCTACGACCTCATCGAGCACACGAGCGGGGCGGACTACCGGGCCTCGGCGGACGGGTGGAAGCCGGCGCACAAGATGCGGGAGATGAGGAGCCCGGAGCTGCGGTACGTGCTCGTCACGGAGGTTGCCGGCGATGACGAGGAAAAGAGTGAGGGTGGTGCCGCAAAGAGGATACGCGGGTTCACGAGCATGATGCCGACTTTCGAGGAGGGCCAGCCGGTGGTGTACTGCTACGAGATTCATCTCATGGAGGAGCTGAGGGGGTGAGTTCTTTGCTTTGGTTTCTCCCCTTTCTTCTTTCTTTAAACTTTCGAGGGATCGCATGGCGTGGCTTGCAACTCCGAGTCCGATGCTCACCTCACCCAAACACCCTACCGCGATACCAAAATTAGCCGCAACAGGCAAATCGCTGACGACAGATACAGCACCGGCATGGGCCGCAAGCTGATGGACCTCCAAGTCGCGGTGGCGCAGAGCATCCCCATCGTGGAAAAAGTGATGCTGACGTGCTTCGTGGCCAACGCGGCGGCGCGCGCGTTCTACGAGAAGCTCGGCTTCGGGCGGGACGCGATATCGCCGCCGGAGAGGAAGCTCAGGTTCGGAAAGGTGTTTGTGCCGGACTATGTCATCATGAGCCGGCGGGTGCGGAGGGGAGATGAGGAGGAAGAGGAGGAGGGGCGGAAGAAGAGCAGGACTTAGACGACGGCAACTATGATTCACGATACCACCATAAAAACGTTTCAAACGGCCTATAGGCAATTGATTATCTGAACAATGAATGACATGAAAAATTTGTCTGGATTAGTATCAGACGCAGTCAGCTGAAGTCCGGCTTGGTGAGGCTGAGATGCAGGAAGGAAGCACCCCCGGCCGGGATTAAGCTCAAGCTGGTACATAAAATGGCTCTCCCCCTGTCGGGACTTTAATCTGTCGGTTGTTGCCTGCAGCTGCGGGACGGTGCACTGCTGCGCTACCTATTCTGGCTGCAACCCCCCTGAAATGACCCCTAAATTAGGACGCCGTGAAATTTGGTCGACAAGCCGTCGAGTTACACTCATTCCTCCCCTTCAGCCTAGGTATACCTATCTCTTCGCATCATGTCACCGCCCGGGAAGACGGCAGGAGGGTTTTAAAAGTCTGCCTGGCGCTGACGATCACCGAGACCCGGCCCTCTGATCGTCGGCATAGGCCAGCACCCGGGTGAGGTATCGAGATCTGCTTGGTGTCGTGCTCTTCCCAGCAGGTAGGGTAGGTAGCGTTGCATGGGTACCGGGGTACCTCTAGGCCAGGTACACGGTTCGGTTCACGACTCACCAGAGCTCATTTCCAGCACATGCCACGCCCAATTCAGAGTTTTCGTCATTGGCAAACATTGGAAACAGCAAATTAGCAGTGGAGCGCCTGCCGGTCGAGGTAAAAATGACAGCGAGAAAATACCAAAATGGTGAGGTGGTGATGCCTGGGTACTGAGATACCTTCTCCCCCTGCATCAGCGCCCGCCGCACAGCCCCCAATCCGCCTCGCAGTCCGCCAAGCTCAGCCCTAGGACGCCATCGCGAGATTTAGCGGCTGCTGCCTGTCTTCTCCTCCCTTGTCCTATCACTCGACGAAGATGTAAGCCACAGGGGCTCCGTCGAGCAACTGTCTTCCCAGGTGCCAGGTCCGACCGCATCTGGGGACCTGACAAGCTCTACGAGACAGTGACAGAGTCAAACCGGAGGCAGATGAAGGGATGGGACGGGGATGTCGCCCGTGTTTGCCTGGCGAGACACTACTCATTCCAAGACATCTGCCCCGAGGCGTCGTCTAACGGCCTAGCGCGTGGGCCTGGGGTCGATGAAGCTTTATTCCTTTCTTTCTTCCTCGCCCTCTACTGGGGAAGCCATCGAAGATTTCGCCCAGACGGCCTCGAGCAGGGCTGGCTTAGACCCCTTCCGGTACCCTTGTCTTGCCTCGTCTCCCCCATAGCTGACCTGACCGTCCTGTTATTAACCCTCCTGCATCCGTCCGCTCCCTTTTCTACGCTGTTCCCGTCTACCACAACGTGGAGTCTCGCTTCTAGTAGTCACCTCCGCCCCCGCTCCTCCCCAGTATATCAGAACCGTTCTCCTCGATTCCACCCTCGTCCTTCCTCCCGTTTTGTCAGGACGTTTTAACTGCCATCCCGTCCAGAGATCTATCGAGACATCGAACGTCTTCCCGCAACCATCACCATGGAGTACGCCCAGAACCAGCAGCCGCCGATGCAGGCCGAGCAGCAGCACCAGTACGCCGCCCAGCCCCAGCAGCAGGCCATCCAGCAGGACTACTCCCAGGGCACCAACATGAACAACCAGGAGTGGCAGTCCGGCCTCTGCAACTGCAGCCCATGCGAGAGCTGCCTCCTCGGCACCTGTCTGCCATGCATGCGTACGTCCCTTCTCTTTACAATTCTCAGATATCACCAGCTAACACCCCCCAGTCCTCGGCAAGACGTCCGAACGCCTCCGCGACCCCACGATGCAGACGTACGAGACGGTCAACACGGACTGCCTGCTCTTCTGCGGCATCAACGCCTTCACCGGCTGCGGCTGGATCTACGCCATGATGAAGCGCGGCGAGATCCGCGAGCGCTTCGGCATCAAGGGCTCCGGCCTCAACGACTGCTGCGTCACCTACTGGTGCCTCTGCTGCGCCCTCATCCAGCAGGACAAGGAGGTCCAGGCCCGTATGTCGACGGGCCCCATCGTCCAGGGCTACCAGCCGCAGAAGGAGGGCATGCACATGCCCCAGCACAACTGATCGGGCGATGGCATGGACAGTTCGTCGTCCTTGTTTTATTTTTTTTTCATTTGTTCTTGTAAATGGTTTTGGGATTGGAACGGTATACCCGGGGATCTGGACGGAGGCTGGGAAAATAGGGCATGGCGAACGACGGGTGTCGTATCTCTGTCATCGGAATTATAGGAGGACTCGATAATTTTTACTATCTGACTCCTCCCAATGGGGAAGGAGCACAATTGATTCATATGATTCCTAGATATTAATATCACAAAGGAAAGTGTCTGCTGTGAATCACGGCCCACCGGGGGCCTCGAGGTGAGGTAACAGTCACGAGCCACCAGCAGGTCTCTTTCCATTCACATCCAGCACCTCCACTCCAACAATATCGACAACAACCAGCGAGCCAAAACACCTCACAACTCCAAACCCCCAACCTGCAAAAGAGTTAACGTCGACCTCTAATCTGCCAATCCTCGGAATTCTTGCGCCCCTATCACGAAGATGGCGACATCGACTACCCAGACACCGTCCTCTGACGGCACCACCACCGCCGCTCCTTCCCAAACCATGGGACCCAACACGTGCGGCTTCGTCGACTTCCCAGTCACGACACTGAGGCACGTCCCTTTCTCTTCTCAACCCTCGATACGATTCAGCTAACGCCGCAGCAGATTTCCCATGATCGCCCGCCCATGGACCTGCGCTTCCGAGGGGGCGGAGTGCACCCCCTCGGGCTCCTACATGGGCTGCTCGACGCCCCTCCCGACCGCGTGCCGCGGCTCCTCACTGGAGGACCGCGTGGTCGCCCTGGACTGCAAGCCGGACGAGCTGTGCTGGTAAGTTACAACCTATCCGAGAACAAATACCTTTGTGAGAGAATGAGTCTGACGGCCGGAGGAACAACAGTAGATATAGGCCCTCAACAGCGTGCTACACCTGGCTCTCCCCCCGCGGCGCGACGACGTACACACTCTTCGAGTGCCGCTCCACGACGGGCATCGGAACCTTGCTCTCGACGTCGCTCACCTCGACCGTGCCCACGTCTATCCCATCCACGAGCCTCACATCCACGAGCCTCACGCCCACGAGCCCCACCGCAACATCTTCGACCACGGCGGGGGCAGACTTTCCCAACGACAAGGTATCCCCCGGCGCCATGGCCGCCGGCATCGCCGGCGCCGTCGCGTTCCTCGGGTTCCTGGTCGGTCTCATCGTGGTGCTCTGGTGGTACCGCCGGCGCAGGATCCGGCAGTCCAAGATGCCCATCTCCAGGCCCGTCGCCGTGGACGGCGTGCTCACGCCCGGGGCGGCGCCGGCCGGGGCGCAGAGCGAGGGGAGGATGGGCGCGTACGTGGCGAAGATGACGGACAAGATGCCCCGGAGGCCGCTGCGGCCGGCGAGGAGCGGCGATTTCACCGGCGGAGTGTGGTTTTAGATGGGGTTTTGATGCCTAGATAGGGGAATGGGCTTTGGTCTCGAGCATCTGGAAATTGGGAGTACTTTTTTTTTTCTAGTGCCCTACTGAGGGCCTGAATATGGAAGCTCATCGCAGATACAAAGTTGTTTCATTCAATGGAATAAGGGTCACTCTTGAATCGAACGGACTCGTCGTGAAGCGTTACTAGCCGTCCCGGCGGGACACCCGGGCGCGGGGCGGAAGCCGGCACGGTGGATGCGGCGGGTCGGTGGGACTGGACGAGCGGGGGGGGGGGGGGGGGGGGGGCCACAGCGTCGCAGTGCACCATCGCATCCGGAACTCTTAACCGCGAGAGAATCTAGAGAGTTCGATGAGCAGCGTGAAATCAAAACCAGCAGTGTGAACACAATGCTGTGCCATCAAAAGCTCCACGCCATGACAAGTGACATACTCGCGACGTGCGGTGAGAAGAAGTGACGAGACCCCGCGGTTCCGGCGGGGCAGGGCGGTGATGTGTCGCCATCGGCGGAGGGAAGGTCCCTGGAGCAGCCCGCTAACGTGGTCGCTGGGTGGGTAGCGTGGCAGGCAGCCTTGGCGCTGTGCTTTTTTGCTGTGGGTCGCTGCCCGGGGGTTTCGAAGACGTGGTGCTGGAACAACACGTGCCAGTACGTACCTCATCGAATTCGATGCCTCAACGCAAGCAAGATGAAGGAAAAAACAGCAAAAAGGAATGGAGCCAGATGGATTCGAACCACCGTCCTCTCTGCCAGGTTGTTTACACTTCGGCCATACAATTTAGGCCAGTTTAGGTGGAAATCTGACAGAGCACTCTGACCACTGAGCTACAGCCCCTTAAGGTTTGCAGATGAATTTGTTAGGAAGGGAAGGGTTGTTTACAATGATAAGGGTTGTAACACATCGGGCATCTAGGGAGGAAAAGAGAGTTTATCGTGATGAGTGGTGTGGCTAACACGTTGTGTGGGAGGGGGACGAGAGTTCATAGTGATGGGAGCGTGGCACATCGTGCAGGGAGGGAAAGGCAAAAAGGAGGCAAAAGGGAACGGAGCCGGGCGGATTCGAACCACCGACCTCTCTGCCAGAATGATGATACTATGGCTCATCGTATCTACTAGTGTAGACGAGATTCTGACAGAGCACTCTGACCGCTGAGCCACGGCCCCCGAGGTGTGTTGTTGGAAGGGCATAGATTGAAGTCGTTTATGAATGAATGTGTAGATGCGATGCGGATGTCGTCGTCAGCGTCGGTGGCTGCAGTTGGCGATGTCACGAGGACGGGTTAGAGTTGGAAAGTCATCTGGTGTGGCGGCCGGTACGAAGTTGAGTTGAGTTTCTGTGACGGGCCGTCATCCGAAACGCACGCGGCTGCTCCCGGGGAACTCGGCCGAGAAAGTCAAATGAAACCGACAGAAACCACCTGTGCGTAAGAAAAAGCCATACGAAAGATTATGGTTTGCCGGCCTTGTGTCCAGCCCTATATGAAAGTTTTTGGCGGCTACCTTGGAGACTCGAAGGAATACGGCCAGAAGCGGCGACCGGCAACCGGCGGAACGAACGCGTGGTCGATGACTGAGACACCGCACCGTGCGGTCAGCATCAGGTGGGCAAGACAGGTGTGAAAAATGCTCTCTTCAAATGCTCTCTTCCTGGCACTAACTAGGTACCTAGGTAAAGCCGCATGAACACCTTGCACGTTATTGCGCTTCAAAGCCAGCACACAATACGCTGTTACACCGTACCTAGGTATGATATCGTACAGCGATCCTCCTGGGTAGTTACCTAGATACCTATATAGATAGGTACGTGCATACCTGTAAAAAGAGTGGGGTGCCGATGCCGGTGGATTATCGCGATAACCTAAGCCGCCGCGCTGGGTGGAGCTTAATCAGATGATCTGATAAGATCCCAATTTTCCCTCTCCCCCAATCCTTCCGCAGCCTGGAAGGCACACCCTCGCATGCCCTGCTGATCATCCCGCCCCAGGCTTTTTCTCCTCGCCTCGGCGCTCCGAGGTCCCGCCTGTCCGTCCCTCTTCTCCTCCCACAGCCCACGACATCGCCATCTGCATCCTCGCACCTCCTTCACCCCTCACAGATGCAAACATTCCGTCCCTGACGTGACGTCCCCCAGCCATGCGCGCCCCGTGGTCGTCGTCGCCGTCGCCGGCTCTCGCCCTCACAGCCGCATGCCTCGCCGCAACCGCCTCGGCGGCCCTGACCTCCGCCGGCGGGCTCTGCTTCGACGCCTGCACAAACACCCTGCGCACGCCGCACTTCGCCGACACGGCCCCCGGCAAGTCGAAGCTCATCGCCGTCTGCGAGAGCGAGCTGCACATCAAGTCCACGTACCTCTGCGCCGACCTGCACTGCGACGCCCTGCACCGCGACCGCGGCCTGCGCAGCATCAACGAGACGTGCGCCGCCTACCGCAACGTTTCGCTGCCGCCCTTCGAGATCGTCGCGGGGTACTCGGAGGAGGAGATCGCCGCCCTGCGGAGGCTGACGCAGGACGAGGCCGCGGATGCGGTGCTGGACGAGGTCGTGCTGCCGGCTGAGCCGTTTTACCAGATCTGGTACGATTCGCTGGTATGGGACTTGTCGCACGTCGCTGTTGGTAGTTGACTCCCGCTGACTTTACGCAGGACTCTGTCGAGTACACCTACAGCCGCCACTACGCATACGGGTATGCGCGCATCCTCTCGTGTCCACAGTCGACGAGGCATCGCTGACCGCAGCCAGGTTCTATGTCATCGTGTTCTGGGCCGTCGTCGTCGCCATCGGCCTCGCCTCCCGCCTCGTCTCGGCCATCGCCAGCCTCCAGCGGCAGGAGATCGACTCGGAGAAGAGGCCCGGCATCTTCTCCTGGTCCGCCTTGTGGCTCAAGCGATACGTCACCGTCCCGGCCGCCTTTGGCTACCGCTGCTCGCAGAACCTCGGCTGGTGCACGATACCCCCGCGCGTCCAGAGCCTGACCATCTTCGCCTTCGTCGCCGTCAACGTGTGGTACTGCGTCTACGGCTACTACATCCTCCCGGGCCACATGTAGTGAGTGCTGGTGTTGTCATCCGAGAGAGCCTATGCTAACGCCTTCGCAGCTGGCCCATGGTCTACAAGCAGACGTGGCGTTACGTGTCGGACCGCACCGGCATCATCTCCTTCGCCAACTTCCCCATCATCTGGCTCTTCGGCATGAGGAACAACCTGCTGATGTGGGCTACTGGCTGGGACTTTGGCACGTACAACAACTTCCACCGCTGGGTCGCCCGCGTGGCTACGGTCCAGGCTGTCATCCACACCGTCGGATACATCGTCCTCGTCCTTGATGGTAAGCACTGCCGCCACCTCAACTTCGGAAAGTTGTCTAACTAACCCCGAGACGGCGGCTGGACGTACTTCCTGTGGTGGTGGACTCAGATGTTCTGGTGGGCTGGCTGGTTTGTAAGTGCTTCGTCGCGCGACTTGACGAGCCCTGCTAACAGCCCCAGGCAACCTTTGGCATGGTCGCTCTCCTCGGTGCCTCTGTCTTTTGGATGCGTCGCAAGCAGTACGAGCTGTTCCTCATCCTCCATATCCTCTTGTCGATCCTCACCCTCTTCACCATGCTCGGGTATGTCGTCCCTCTATAATAAATGTCACAATACTAACAGTCCCAGCCACGTCTCCATCTTTGAGCACCAGTTCGACATGCTCTTCTGGATCCCCTTCTACATCTGGATAGGCGACCGCGTGCTGCGCATGTCGCGCACCCTCTCCTTCAACCTCAAATTCTGGAACACCTTCGCCTACACGACCTACGACGCCACCTCCAACATCATCCGCCTCAGCATCCCCTACTCGTCCAGCTTCTACGAGCCGAAGCCGGGCACCTACTACTACCTCCACGTCCTCAGCGACAAGCGCTGCTGGGAGAGCCACCCCTTCACCATGGCCCGCACCACCACCAACCAGTACCTCGTCCGCAAGTCCTCGAGCGAGCAGACCCCGCTCCTCGTCGCCGGCGACCAGGACGCCGCCGAGCCCGCCTCTGAGATCGAGCTCCAGCCCCGCAACGGCTCCCCGACCATGACCTTCCTCATCCGCCCTTACGACAGCTTCACCTCCCGCCTCCGCGACGCTGCCGCCGCCGACTGGCCCCGCCCCGCCCGCCTCCGCGTCCTCGTCGAGGGACCGTACGGGCACACCCAGCCCTTCTCCCAGTTCGACGACCTGCTCTTCATCGTCGGCGGCAGCGGCGTCGTCGTGCCGCTCGCGCACATTTCGCAACTCGCCCGCGCCGCATCGCGCGCCCGCTCGGTGAAGATCGTCTGGGCCGTCCGCGAGCTGGCCTTCGCGACCGACGTGCTCCGCCAGGACTTCGAGGACGCGTTCGAGAGCGGGAAGGTGTCGATCGATGTGTACGTCACGCAGCGCAGCCCGGGATCCAGCGACGCTCGGCCGGACGACTGGCCCGAGCAGGCGAGGCTGCTGTACGGCCGGCCCGACGTGCGCGAGGAGATACGGGACGCGTCCACCGCGGCGGAGGGCAGCCGGCTCGCCGTCGTCGCGTGCGGGCCGGGCGTCATGGCGGACGACGCGAGGAAGTCCGTTGTCGATATGCTCGGGCAGGGCTACTCGCGGATCGAGTACTTCCAGGAGAGCTTCAACTGGTGAGAATATAATGCGCATATATATACTTGGTAGACGTCGATTATCTTAGATTGGCTTGGGTTCAGCGATTCAGCATCACGCGGCGTTGGAGTTATTCTTGAAGTTCTTCTTTGGAAATTATCTAAGATACACAAATTCATGAACTAGATTCCGATTCCACCCCCGAGTCGTGTTTGGACTTCTTCCGCTTGCGATTCACCTCCTCCATCTCCTCCTCCATGAGATCGCTCTTATCGTTCAGACCGCTCCACTTTGGCATCCCGTCGGGGAGGTCGACGACACGCTGACTATAAAAGATGTGCATCCTACGTCGGGTCAGCCGTGCTCCCCGCCATCCACTGCGGCCAAGGCGCCCAACGAGGTTCAATGGAAGGTGGAGGGGGGAAGATGGGAAGGGGACGTACTGCACGTTGAACTTCTTCCTCTTCTCCTCCTCGTCAAAGTCGAGCAGCCCCGGGAACAGGAGGCACATGTTGCGCCCCTCGTCCATGATGCGGCTGCCGCAGTGCCCGCAGCTCACCTTGCACGGCAGGTCGTGCTCCGCGGTCTTGTCGGAGGGCTTGTAGAACTGCAGGCCGTCGACGCCCTTCTCGAAGGCCACGTCATGCTTGTGGACTATTGCCGCCCATTGAAAGGCGGCGCCTAATTTGCGTTAGAACACATTCACCCCCTCACGTACTGCCAACGTCCCTTGGGCATGTGTATGGTACAGTCGGGGAGGAGAAGAGATGGCAGCTTACCGTGCATGGCCTGGCAATCTCGACAATGGCAGAACTTGCTCGCCAGCGGCGAGTCGCGGCGAAGCCAATATGATACCTGGCCGCAGTGGCACGCGCCGCGTAGGACCTTTTCGAAGGGCTTGCCCTCGGGTTTGGCCTCATCGGGGGGTAGGTAAGGAGCTTCCGTTTTCCAGGCCTCGTCGCGGGAGTTGGACGCCATTGTCTTGACTGAGTATGCGCGGGAGACGTGGTTATCGCGTGTCGAGTTGGTGATGAAGATGGGCCTTGGTGGTGAGTAGGTTTGAATAGTCCTGTTGGCCGTGTATGCCAGGTGATTTCGCTGGCGATGATGGCATATGTAGATTGTCGTGGGAACTCGTGTTCTGAGTGAGACGTGCGCGCGTCGTGGGAGAGCTAGGAAATGACGCGTTGATGATGGCATGGCTCCCCGGGGCGGAATGTCTATGATGCCTTTATTCCGCCGTTTTCTCCTACTGCGCTCGGTTGGGGTAAAGTAAAGAATCCGTGCGACAAAAAAGAAAGAAAAACGTGGGCTTGAAGTAGTCTGTTTCGGCTTTCTTTCAACCTGGCGTATCTGAGCGGTGCGTCCTGTCGTTCGAGAATGTAAGTTTTGGCCGTCAGTTGACGGAAACTTAATTAGAAGAAACAGAACATTCACTGGAGAACATGACCCTTGGGAGATATTCCCCGTGGAAATTGAAGCGGTAATGGTTGTTTTCACCCGTGTCGGGGCTCTGCTTCTGCGTATCAATCATGACGTCCTAGACACGTTATATCATGCAGGGTTGCGCATCTCGTAGTGTCGCCGCCCATCTGGGGTAAGTTGTACTCTGTATCCGCCAGACCTTATACGCAACTCCGATCATCCAAAGGTAGTTCCCCTCTTTTCCTTTTCTCTTGTGCCATGGGTTCATAGATCACCCCCTATCATGACGTCTCCAATCAAGAGTCGGTTCTCTTCGTTATGACCACCACACCTCCTTCGTGGAAAGTTCGAGTTTCCACAATTTCGGAGTTGTAGGTAACTGACCACGATCGGGGTTTTCTTCGAAAGTGTCGTAATAGCTAAAGCTATTCGTGGCTGTGTATATAAGCGACTGCTTACTTAAGCGGCTTACCTAAGCAACTTCGCTCCATTTCCCGCCCCTATAAGGGGGCCTTTGCTTTTACTCTACTATATTATAAAACTTAAAAATTAAACTATTACTTTTACTTTACTTTAACTACTTATACTTAACTATATAATAGTTATAAGTCTAACTTATACTATACTTTTAAACTATTATTTTTAAAATAAATATACTTATTAAGAAAATATTTATATAAATACTCTTTTATTATAATATTTTAATTCTTTAACTACTATTTTAACTTAACTATATTAAACTTAACTTTACCTTCTTTTCTTTTATCCTTTTATAAATTTATAAAGTAGTATAACTACTTTATATAGTTTAAGAACCTTTAAATTAAAGTAGTTATATAAGGAGTTTAGTTTTAACTTAACTTTAATAACTTAGTTTTACTAAATAAGTCTTTAAAAAAAGTATTTTTAATTTTATTTACTTAGTAGCTTTATAATTAAAATATAAAAATAAAAAGAATTTATTAAATTTATTTTAATTTATAAAAAAATAGTACTATTAAGTACTAATTTAGTACTTTAATTAAATATAAAAATAGTATTAACTTTATAAAGGCCCTTAAAGTATAAACTTATTTTTAAAGTAAAAGGAAGTAGCTTAAAGGTACTTTAGGGCCCTTTTCAAGTAATAAAACCCTAAGTAATTTAATACTTAATAGTAATAAACCTAAATTAAAGTATAACCTACTTTTTATTAAATAAAGTAAAAGTATATTTAATAACTATTTTAATTATATCTTTAATAAAGTTATTAATAATAAAGTTTAAAAGTAAAAAGTAAAAGCCCTTAAAGAAATTAAGTTATATATTAATAAATTAATATTTCTAGATATTCTTAAACTAATTTAGTTTAAACTCTTTAACTAAAAAAACACCTTTTTTTATAACTTACTCTAAAGCCTTTAAACCTAATACTCTTTAAGTAATACTAGTCTTTTAATTATAATATAATAAAAGTACTAAGTAATACTAAAAAAAGTAAATAGTAGTACTATACTAAGTATTTAACTAAGGGAATTCTATACTATACACTTTTAAGTAATATAATACTACCTCTTAAATATAATAAAACTACTTATAGTTTAAAACTTTCTTTTTACTATAAAGTAAAACATTACTCTAAAATAAGTATAGAATAAACTTAAGTAGGTTTTTATAAAAAAAAAGCTTAATTAAGCCTAAATTTCACTTAAAAACTATATATCTATACTTAAAAACCTCTTTTATAAAGACTTACTTTTTAAGTCTAGGAGTAAATTGTTTAGTATCTTTTTAACCTTTATAAGTCACTTTAATACTATAATCTCCAAAGCCCTATAATCCTTTACTACTAAACCTAAGGGGATTTAGTATATTTATAACTAAAACTATAGTTAGACTTTTATAAACTATAAATATATTTACTTTATAGTCTTTAAATAAAGTAACTATACTATTACTAAAGTTATTTTTAATAAAGCTAAAGAGATTTAAAAAAAACTTAATATAAAAAAGTACTAAGGCTTTTTAATTAAACTTACTTAAACTAGTTAAATTAAGGTTAACCCCCCCTATTACTTAGGTCTAGTATACTTTATTAAATAAAAAAAGAAAAAAAAGGGAGGTAAAAATATAAATACTTTAAATACTAAAGTCGCCTTTAAGTCGACCCTTTTAATAGTATACTAAGTTATAGTTATAATTAATAATAAGCTAGTTTAAAAGGCCCTAGGGACCCCTACCTTGCCTATATACACTATAAACGTTTTCTTTATTCCCCTAACTACTCCTTATACTTTAAGTATAAGTATAGTATTTAATAACTATAGTGTAACTTATTTTATTAATAACTTCTTCCTTTTTAAAAAGGGCTTTATTTGCCCCTTTAATAAAGAGAAATACATTAAATTAAAAACCACTTTATACTCTATTCTAGTAGTAAGTATAAGGGTTATAAAGAATATACTTAATAGCTTAAATAGGCTAAATACTCTTAACTTAATACTAATAAATATTACTTATATAGAGAACTTTTATATAAATATTGTTTTTAAAGTACTCTTATAAAAAAAGGGTATTTAATGTAAGCACAGGTATGAGGGTATTGAGGTCGGTATCGAGATTGCTGAATACTTCTATAGTAATATTGGGCTTAATAGAGTTGGTAAAGGAATAGGTTTGGTGCATAATATGCAAATAAAAGAGATAGAAGTATTGTTGTAGTAGTAATAGTGTTGTATTGGTGTTTTGTTGTATTACTTGCTTACTAAGAAAGTAGAAGTCTAGACCCCTGTAGGCTAGGGGGAGCCCTGCCTTTTATAGGCCTAGTGCCTTGCCCTTTGGGCCTAGCTTCTAAGGCACTAGTCTTTTTAGGGTTTAGTACGTTACGTACAGTTTAGCTAAGTAGCTCTAGGCCCTACGTGTAGTTAGCCGCATTTACTGTGGTTAGCCACGGGCGCTGTGGTTGGCCACGAGGGTTGTAGTTGGCTACGAGCACCCTAGAGGGGTTGATAAAAGACATTTAGAGTGGTTTATTCTACTATTAGTAGTTAACCTAGCAGTTTAGAGTCTAGCTTATTAGAGCTAGAGGCTGTAGGTTCAATTCTGCTTTTTATCTCTTTTTACTTTTATTTTTAATTCTTTTTAATAGACTAATATTTAATATACTAGTTATAACACTTTACTCTATATAAGTAATAATAAAAAGAGTTTTATAGTTAAAAAGTTAAAAAAAAAGATAAATAGTATTTTTTTTAAATTTAAAGTTACTTTCTTTTACTTTATATTTTTATATATCCCTATTAGTTTTATTATAACTATAAATATAGTTATATTAGTTATAGTTTTTTAAAAATCCTACTACTAACTAAAAAACTATAATAATAATTTCTTTATATAGTATTTTTACTTTAGCTACTTAGGACCTAAGGTACTTAACTATTTTCTATATAATGCTTAGAAGGTAAAACTTAAAGGCCTAATATACCTTTAGTATAAGTATTATATAATAACCTATACTACTTAAGTAGTCTTAAAATGAACTTTTAAAAGTTAAGCTATATAGCTATATAAATAAATATTTTAGGACTTCTTTAACTACTCTAAGGAGTATAATTAAAGCTACTAGCTTATAGTAATTAAAAATAAGTATACTAGCTGCCTCTTTGCCTTCCCCTATATTAATAAATAATATAAATCTGTTTTTTATATACTAAAAATATTTAAATACTAAGTAGTAAAGTAGTATAGTATATTTATTTATAAGATTTATTAAAATATTAAACGCGTAGTAATTATAATATATAGCTATACTAAGTACTAGTAATAGGCCCTAGAAAAGGGAATTAAAATTAAAATAACTCTATTATATATAAAAAAACTAAATAAAGGAAGTAAGTATACTAAATAAAAAAAATACTATAAGTTATTAAAATACTTACTTTATCTAGCCTCTCCCTTATTTTATAAATAAAAGTAACTATAGCTATAGCCTTCCTCTATAATATAAGCCCCCTTAAGTAAAAAGTATAGTTCTTTTTAATTTAAATTAAAGAAGTCTAGTTCCACTAGTACTTCCACTAGTAGTAACCCTTTTACTAAGCCCTTTTAATACATAACCTTTACCCTTACTAAGGCTAAATATATATATATAGTTATAAAGTATACCCCTTTAAAAAAAACTATAAAATAAATTAAAAAAAATATAACTTTAAAGTAAAAGTAAAAGCGTACCTTAAATACTTTATAAAATATATTCTAAATACCTATAACCTTTATTAAATCTAAGTACCCTTACTTAAATAAGTTATTATTATATATAATATAACTTTTAATAAAATAAAGTTTTATTTAAAACTTAATATAAAAGTAGTAGAGTAAAGTAAAGTAGTCTGTACTATAGTTAAAACTATTTAAAAGCCTATTTCTTCTTTTAATACTAAGCTTTAAGTCTTAAGTATTTTTAAAATAACTAATACTTTATTAATATATAATAAAAAAAAGTTATTTCTACTAATACTTACCTTAGTAACTAAAAACCTAAGTAAGGGTATTTTAAAAACTAACTTAAAGCTGTTTAACTAGTATAAAAAGTAGCTATTAACCCTAGACTCTATACTAATACTTAAAGAGACTTAGGATTATATATAGAGAGTAAAGAGTTCTATACTTAATATAAAAGTACGTTAGGTTTATAAGCTATTATTATCCTCTAATTTACTTTTTACTTTAAAAGTTAATTCTTTTTATAAAAGAATTAAAGATAAAATTATTGTAATAACTAATACTAAAGCCCTATAAAAACTAGATATAAAGGCTAAATCTCTTTTACTTTAAAAAAATAACTTACCTTTTCCCTTAATATAGTTATATATAGATTTAAAAAAATAAATAGCCCTTTAAAGGGATTAGAGTAAGTATATAACTATAAAGATCTAGGCTAACCCAAATTAAAGCTATAGAAATTACTATACTTCTATAACTACTTTATATTCTTTAATACTAAATATAACTAAAACGCCTTTTTTAATATATATATATTAAATTATAACTATACTCTAAAAAAGTAACTTAAAAATACTATATATATTACTATATAGTTTTTACTTTAATTAATAAAATAAAGTAAATTAAATTAACTATACTAAATATAAAGGTCTACTTAAGTTAGTTTAGTAAGGCTCTAACTATATACTAAAGTATTTACTTACTACTACTAAAGTTAAAGAACTACTTTTATAAAGTAGTTAATAAAGAGGTATTTAAGTTTAAAAAAATAGGGGTATAAAAGGTTATTAACTCTTATAAAACTAAAATAAAGCTAATCCCCTTTAAGTAAGTATTTATATATAAATTTAATAAAAACGAGTATTTTTAGTACTATAAAATAAGGCTTTATATTTATAGGGATTTTTAAAAAAAGTATTTCTTTAAGTAGATCTATATAACTATACTTATAGTTTATACTTTTAAAGTCACTATAGCTTTTATAGTATAATTTAACTTTAAAGTTAATTAGTTTAATATAGTTAATATATTCTTAAATACTAAAAAGGGACTTAATAACTTTTTAGTTATATACTACCTCTTTCAGGGCTTTAAATAGAGTAGTAAACTCCTTAAGCTTTACTATACCCTTTATAGCTTAAAAAATACCCTTTTTTTTAGTATAAAGAGTTTTTTTTAACCCTTTAAAGCCTTAGACTTATACTAACTAATAAAGACCCGTACTTCTTTTAAAGCTATAACTACTATATACTTGTCCTTTTTTATATAAATAATATTTTTATTATAAACTATAAAAATAATACTATAAAAGTAAAGTAAATTATTAAGAGTATTAAAGTAAAGTATAAACTTAAAGAGTAGAGAGTTGTTAAGTAGTACCTTAGGATCTAAGTTATTTATAACTATAAAGTAAAAAAGATCTATTTTGTTTATAATTAGTATATTTAATACATTATAAAAAAGTTTAGCTTTATAGACTCTTACTACTCTTTAACTTTATTACTACTTACCCCCCTTAAAAAGAATACTAAAGACCCTATTAGTACTAATATAAAGCTATACTAAAAAAAAATTAATTTAATTCTATATACTATAATTATAATTTACTTTAATATAGCTTTTACTTATACTATTTTTTTAAAATTCTTAATAAACCCTTTTTATAAATACTAAATTACTATAAATTAAGTTATTTATTACTTATACTATACTTACTACTTCTTACTTTACTATAGTAGCTTAGGGGGTAGGGGAGTATAGGTACTCTTAATTACTAAAAATACCTTATTTATAAATAATAAAAAAACGTAAAGGTTGTTTTAAGGATATATTATTTTACTTTTTAGTAGCTTTATTTAATAAAAGGCTATAAAGTAAAATATTATAATAACTTTAATAACTAAAGCTAAACTTCTTAACTTTAGGTATACTATAAAAAAAATAATTACTCTTAAAAGACTCTTTAAAAACCTTAAACTTAAATTAAGTAATGTATAGTAAATCTACTATAATAACTATTAAACTATATACTTTATAGTAGGAAAAAGGGAGTGTATTTTAATAAAACTTTACTATATTAATATATAGAATATATAGCTTTACTAAGAGTATACTAAAAAGTTATTTAATGTTATTTATATACTAACTAATAAAATGCCTATTAATAACTTTATTAAAGTACTTTTTTATTTAAAGTTTAAATAGTTTAAAGTACTCTTTAACTTTTAAAATATTAAATTATATATTATAAAAAGTAAAAAAAATATATAAAGTAAATATAGTTTTAAACTTATATTTATTTAATTCTTTTTAGCTTAAGGACTAAAGAGTATAAAAAGCTTTTATAAAAAAGCCACTATTATACTATACTAAGTACTACTACTATACTAAATACTACTACTACTATTAATACTACTACTAAAATAGACTTATACTTTTATTATTACTACTACTACTAAAATAAACTTATACTAAATTAAAGTTAAGTAATACTACTACTACTAAAGTAAACTTATACTTTTTTATATTTAGTTTATAAAGTATCTTTAAATATATTTAATATAAACTAGAAAAAAAAGGCCGTACTTTAGTTAAAGTTAACTATAACTAAAGTATTAAGGTTTACTTAAGTAATAACTAAATATAAAGGCTTTTTATTATAAACAAAAAAACAGTCTTTAATACTTACTTTAACTACCTTTTTAAAGGTCTATAAAGTAATAACTACTTTAAATAACTTTAAAGGAGTTATTTTTATAAAGGTTATTTTAATTTTAAAAACTAGTATTAAAAAGGCTAAAGCCTTCTCTTTCCCCTTTTCTAAAAAAGTTAACCCCTAGTTACTACTTTTACCCTTTAGTATAAATACTAATAAAAACTAGGCCTTTATATTATTAAGGACTATAAAAATAATATACTTAAAGTCCCTATACTAAACTATAGTTTTTATAATAAAGAACCTATTTTATTAGTACTAAATAAAGTTATTACTAAAAAAGGGAGTATAAAGCTTTTTCCTATCCTTATAGTAATAATACTTTAAGTTATTAATTAAAGTATTATATATACTAAGGTCCCTACTAATTAGTATACTATAAATATACTAAATATAAATAAAAGCCCTAAACTAAATACTCTTATTATTAAAGACTACTATACTTTTAACTATACTAGAGTAAAGTTAGTAACTAAACTAAAAAAATAATATAAAAAAACTAAAACTTATTATAACTACTTAGGAGTAGTTTAAGTGTTTTAAGAGTAGGGGGAGGGGTATTAATAAAAGGCCCTAAACCTCCCTTTTTTATAACCTCCCCCTAGGCTATAGTAGACTAACTAGTAAAGGTAGTATTAACTACTTCCTTAGTATAGTATAAAACTATTTAAAATAGTTAGTATAAACTTATAGTAATAAAAATAAAAGTAACTTACTTTAAAAAACTATAAACTTTTTATAGTTAACTAGCTAAGTAGCTATAAAAGTAAAGTACTTCTTTTCTTTAAAATTTATATAAATATAAAGTTAAATATAACTTAATTAAAATAGTAATAAATAAACTTACTATTAGGGGGGGTAAAAGTAGTTTCTTACTTAAAAGGCTTTATAAAGCCCCCTTTATTAATAGTATTATTAAGTTAATTTAAATTAAAATATATATTAGTTTAAGTAATAATAATATAAAAAAAAGATAATTAAATATACTAGTAGTAGCCTTAATAGCTATAACTATAACTACTATAATAGCTATAGCTTCTTTATTAGCCTTATCCTTTATATACTTTATAGTACGTACTATATAAGTAGACTTAGTTTACTTCTTTTTAAAAGTATTATTAACTATTATACTATATAAACTATTAAAATACTATATTTTAAACTAAATACTATTAATACTTTTAAACTATATATAATAAAGTATTATAGTATTAAGGGTAAAATTAAGGGTATTTATACTTTATATAAATATTATTACTAAAGAAGAAAAAAAAAAGAGATTAAGGCCTTTAAAGGATTATTATTTACCTATTTTAAGCTAGGTATTTACTTAGATCTAGCTAATTAAAAGCACCTAAAAACATTTATTAATTTTTCTACTTACTTTTTATTATATAAATAAAAGTATAACTACTTTAATAATAGTAATAAAAATATTATAATAAAGTAAAAGTAGTATTAATAAAGTAAAGGGATTTTTATTTTATTTATTAATTTCTTTTATAATATAAAATTTTTTATTTATACTTTTTTTTATTAAATATTAATATAAATATTTTTAATTATATATTAAGAAGTTATAAGTATAGTATTTTTAAACTTCTTTTAAGTCTAAAGAAGTATATTATAATAGTTAAAGCTATTTATAGTTATATATATAAGTAACTACTTACTTAAGTAGCTTACCTAAGTAACTTTACTCTATCTCCCGCCCCTATAAAGGGGCCTTTACTTTTACTCTACTACATTGTAGGACTTAAAAATCAAGCCGTTACTTTTACTTCGCTTCGACTACTCGTACTTAGCCGCGTGACAGAAAGGTATATTTGAGATTATTTATAATCTCTAGATAGCTTACCCATAGCACTCCCTTCTACCCCTAGCTAACCTTTAGGTAGTATCACGATACGACAGGGACGACAGGGACGACAGGGACAGGGACAGTGAATACTGGATATAGACTTGGGGCCGCCATAGAAGCTACTTACTGGGTAGTTGAAGTATAATACTGTTTGGATATAGAGCGACCAAATTCTGGGATGTAACCTCCATCCACGTAGTGAGTGAAACTACTGCTAACACAGGTACCAACTGTGTCAATTCTCGACAAACAGTTGTTGCATGGAAAATGGGAAAGCACTCATGGGTTTCCAGCCAGATACAGTAGTTACACCTGAATTCGTGAATACCGGGATTGAACCATGGAGGTCTTGTGAATTGGGGTTTGGAGCACGTTAAATCTCCAAGCGACATAACCCACGGTCGTCTGTGCCTCGGAGGAAGGACTCAACAACACAACAAGTTTCTCACTTGTTAGAGGTGTCCTTGCTTGACCCAGTTCTCTTGGACCCTCCCTTGCGGCCCTTGGAATCCTTCTTCTTGGACTTGCCCTCCTTCGTCGAGTCCTTTTTCATCGCATCCCACGAGCTTTGCCAGTCGTCGAGCACATTGCCCATCTTCTTGGTTCTGGTCTGCGTAGGAGACTCTCGGGCGGTGGAAGTTGAGTCCCAGAGGACTTGGTTGATGGTGGGAGGTCTGGCGAAGTATTTGTCAAGCATCAAAGAAGGTTTCTCCTTGCTGATTTGGGTCAAATCAGTCATAGTCCTTGTCTTAAAGCGTTTCTTGGCACTTACGAGTGAGTTCCTCCGGAGGCGGTGGTGGCCTTGCTGGTAGAAGATGAAGTGGATCGCATCTTTCCAAACTCTGCGTAAGAAGCAGAGGTCTCATGCACAGAGAATGTATTGAACGGGTAGTAAAGAGTTTTCTTTTGATTAATTCCTATCAAAAGACATGACTGCTACCCAGCTGTCTTAAATAATTTGTCCTTCCCCGGATCTGGTATTTGAACACATCGTGGTAGATCGTGGTTTACGTTATGCCCATGGGAAAGCACAGACGCACAGCTCGACAACCAAGTCAACAACACACTCAAGATATTCGTACAGACCGCACTTGGAAAGGGACAAGACACGGGAATCAGTGAGCAGGGCCGTGGACACGTTTGTGTTTCTGCATTTGATTGGTGAAGTAATATATCCAATGGTTATGGCCGGCAAGATCAATTTAAGCGAATGAGATGTGAGAACACAATGGTGTTTTCGCTGATCAGCGTAGCTTGGCGATCCCCGCACCAGGTTCAGGTTCATCAGCTTGACCAGGCTTCGTCTGACATCTCGCCCGTAACATCATACTCCCAAGGTGCCATGAGCAGAACCCAAATGCTTCATTCCTAAAAACCATTCAATCAAAACTTGTCTTTTCGATTTTATCTACTCATTTCCCACCGTTTCTACTACCATTTGGCTCAACTCACCGTTTTCGATTGGCTATGCTCCCATACGAAAGCTACCGTGTTACGAATACAAGGGCGAGCAGACTCCAGTCCCTAGGTCAGTGGAAAACACCGGAAATGGAATCAGATTTAGTGATGCTAACTCGATCGTGAAGCCCAAGAACATGGAGATGACTTGTCTCAGCCCAAACGAATCAACTTTGCCTGTCCGTTCTACAAAGCAGATGTTGTCAAGTACTCAGCATGCTTCAAGAATAACTTTACCGAGTTATCTCGTGTAAAAGAGCACTTGATAAGCTCACACAGCAAAGGACACCACTGTGCTCATTGTTTTACGGCATTCTCGTCACAACGGGAACGCGATACCCACTATAGGAAGATCTTGTGCAAAATCCATACAAACACACCTCCAGGGGGACACGGACTCTCCGAAGATCAGAAGTCCAAAATCGAGACATGCGAAACAGCAGGGCTCGATGGAGCACTCGAGGAGCATGGATGGTATGCCATGTGGGACATCGTATTCCCAGGGCGACCACGACCGTCAACATGTTACCACGAATTGAACCATGTCACTCTTTCGAGACCTGGATATGGCTACTACGGCACAAACTTGCGTAATGATTACACCGGATACTGGCTCAACATGCAGGAATATGACGACTTCCGCCTTGACGTTTTGAAACATCACGCAGACTTCCAGGACTCGGCTTATGGGTCAACCGAAGCACCAGGGTTGCCCATCGAAGAGCTCGAGAAGAACGCAAAGCGCCATTTGCCCACCGATGCTTCTCCATTCACCTCTCATATTTCGCTAGATTTGGCCCATGTAGGCGGCTTCTTGTACGCGGACAACAATCCGGCCAAAGCTTGGGAATTCACCTCTCAGGATTCAATGGATTTAGCCCATGCAGGCGACTTCTTGGACTCGGATAACAATCCGGCGTTAGACCGCACATGCAGTCTCTCAGCTCCTAACAACTGTGGACCTGCTTCGCATGTCGACAGGAGCAACGTGGCGGGACAAAACGAGTCAAGAATGCAAGCTACTCAAGCACTTGACCCTATCCATGAGGCTGTTTCTGTCGAACCCACAACGTTGGCCGAACGTAGTAGTCTCAACACTTCACGGTTGTCCTCTTATCTTCAAGGCTCGGCCACTTCCTTCGAGTCCGACTTGGACTCAATATCCGACTCTACAGACACCCCCGCGTCACTGGATTATTATGATCCTGTACGACTAATCTTGATCACCGCCGCGAACCGTCTGTACTTGGGATTTCGGTCTGCAAATGGTGGCCACGCGCAGCAAGCTCAGGACAGCCCAGTTTCCCACTCAGAGACGACAGCTACTTCCGAGAGCAGCAGATACCCTGCGCTTTCCTTGGGCGCTCTGAAACGGAAGCGGAGGAGTGACGAAAACCAACGCCCGCGGAAGAATAGAGATGTGCCATCTTCCAAAGACACCAGCCGCTGTGGTTCCAAGCTCCTGGCCTGCCCGTTTTGGAAGTCGAACCCAGACAAGCACAGACGCTGCTTCAAACGCGACGTGTATTCCAGGTTGGCAGACGTCAAGCAACATGTGCGGAGGAGCCACGTTTTCCGAGAGGACCCTTGCTGCCAGCGATGCTGGGTGCATTTCCCCGACGAGGCGGCTCTCCAGCTCCACATCGCACAGATCCCTCGCGACTGCGAACACCTCGTTAGGGACAATGAGGACGGCATCGTCTCTGGGCAGGACCGTCAGTTGTCCAAGCGCGCGCCGCGCGGGTCATCGGAAGAAGAGGCGTGGTTTCTCATGTGGGACATCGTGTTCCCCGGAAAGAGCCGCCCGGGCTCGGCTTACATCGACGCGGAGCTGTCCGAAGATGCAAACTCCATGTTCGAATATTTCAAGTGCCACGGGGAGCGCGTTTATCGAGAGCAGGCGGCGGTTGCGGGGACAGCTCGACGTTTCGACGAAGAGGAAGCGTCTGACCTCAGGAGGGTTCTCGACCAGATGATGGAAAGATTGCGCGCAGAATGGCTATCAAGACGTCGTGGAGCTGTTGAACCTGCTCGAACTGATTTTGATCCAGGCTTGCCCCTGACATCCACGCCTGCCGATAGTGGAATCTTACTCGAGGCACAGGCTGCTGCGCCTTCCGTAGACTCACACCTTTGGGATTTCAGTCAAGCTGAGATGGATTCATTACTCGGGTTGGATGACACTGGTATGATCAACTTGGACGATTTCAACGGTTAATAGTCAATGGAATATGGGTAGGGATGATGGATAGGGTGGAAGTCAACAGCAGTAGCAGACGACAGTTAAATGCAGGAACGATCCAATTTTCTTTGTCTGTTTTTCCGAAATCCTCGGACTCACGAGCATCGTTTATGAGTCCAAGAAGTCGATGTAAAATCAGTCGCTAAACTGTTCTATGACTACCTAAGAAAGAGAATCTTTGCGATGAAGGTTGCTCATTCCGGTCCCTTGAAAAGTTTCCTACTGATCAGAAATTAGACGAGACAATCACTCGAGCTGCAAAGATGTTCCATGAAGGAGGCCAATATCAGCAACGTTCGCCTACCACGATTCATGTTGTGGGTTTGCATCGCCGCATTCACTCAGCTATCGGTCTTCACGAATGGGAATCCGCTTTAGTACGGCAACGATTTAGAGGTTGGCAACTTGCAGGTCACTTAGCTTCGACGCAACAGAGTACGAAATTCACGGAAGACATTGGCCATTCGGAAAGGCTACAGATTGTCATCACTGGGTCGGGTCGGATGTGTCGTCGTTGCCCGGGGCGTCCGGGTGTCCGAGGTCCCCGGATCGGCGCCCGGCGGAATTTGCCCGCGTCGTGCCGGGGCGACGCGCGGACAGCGAGATGGCGATGGCTGGTCCGACGCAGATCAGACCCAAGCATGTCTCTAAGCCTCGGAAGCGAAAACCACTTCATCAAGCAACTCTTGGCCGCATGTCGTGTCTCGGCAGACGCCTGGCGCTGGGCGTAGGACGTTGCTCTCATGTCTTCCCGTGTGTCATTCTGATGAGGCGATGATGCCACTTTACATGAGGCGAACACACCCCCATCCGCCGGGGCAAAAGCAATCTCGTGAACGCGGACCGCGCGGGGGGGTTGCATGTGATCGACAACCTTCTCTCTCGCCTTATCATAGGATATCTTATTCGTCACCCCCTCCTCTAGTATCCAACACCCCTATCCAGCCACAACTATGTGGCTAGGCGTCACTAAGTCAAACTTTTATCATTATCGTCGTCGTCGTCGCTGTTGTTGTCGTCCGTCATCGTCGTCGTCGTCGCCATCGTCGTCCATCATCGTCGTGTAGTAGAGGGGCCCTGAGGGAGGCCGATAATTAGAGAGCCAGGCCACATAGGGGTGTTGAATACTAGAAGAGGGGGTGATGGATAAGGTCTCCCCTTATCATTGCGTGGCGCGAACAAAAGTTCAAGCAAGTTCCATAGGCTGGTTATTTTTAGAAGAGGGTTCGGTTCGTTCTTGTGTTGCAGCGAGTCGTAATAAAACCCCCGAGACCTCTTCTCTCGGTGACAGACACAGCCGCATACGCAGAGTCACTGCCGACAGACAGTGGCTCGTAAACCGGAGAAAGCAAAGAGCAGAAGATAAGATGCGACGGCGTATTCTGCGCGCGTATAGCAACCGGAGTTACACACCAACTATTGCATCCGCCGCAACCATAGTATTGCAGCGAAGGCGGGCGAAGCAGCACCGGCGCAACCCCCCCTGAATCGTTAAAGTTTTCCAGGGGGGGGGCCCAATGACTGAACAAGGCAAGTCGGCCGCTGGTCATTGTCGAGACTTGCCTGCTGCCCCTTGGCGCCGTTGCTGGCCGTCGATACGCACTCATGCTCATTTTCCTTGGCCGCGGTTTGTCTGTGAGTGTCTTGGCAGTCGGCCTTGGCGAATCCTCTTCTCGGTCAAAATTGGGGGAGATAATCACATTAAGAAACGTCCGTCTGGCGCGGGGGGAGATGTCAATCCACCGAAGGAGTGATAGGCAGAGAGATGAGAGGGGAGGCTGGGATTTAGGGCTGTGTGGGCTGCGAAGGGACAAACCACCGTCATTGAAATGACACTGACAGTGTCATGACACCTTTGATATTTTGGCTTTTTTGTCCGAAAATTTCATGCGACGGACGAACCCGGACACCGCGCGCACGGGGATAAGGAGGAGAATTGGGACGGGGAAGGATGGGATGTTGCATCCGACTGGCACGCCCCTCCCCACCGCACGGTGAAGCCGAACGCAAGGGAGGGGAGGGGGAACTTCGGAAGAAGGGTGACGATCCAAGGCAGAAAGACAGACTGCCAAGGGGCGTGTGCGTGTGGGTTTGGTGGTGACGTCGCGGAATTCACATTTGACATGCGAACCCGAGAGACAGTCGCAGACTCGCAGTCGCAGTCGCAGCAGCAACTGGCTGCGTCGTACGGTGAACACACACATACTACGCAAAAACAAGGCCCGCCGTCTTGCGTTCTTATCTATGAAACCGGGGCAACAGCGAGCTTCGGGAGTTGTCCCCCGGCGCAGCCATCGGCCGGTTCTTGAACAATGGACAAAGACAAGAGCGAAACCACGGGGCAACACGCGCCTGTTGAGACGCAGATCTCGCCGTTCCGTCAAGCCAGCCGGATGCGTCTTGTCTGTCCTTTTTTTGCTCTCTCTCTCTCTGTAGGCTAGCGACTCATGTGCCGCGGCCGCGGCAGCTTATCCTTTAAGACAGTGGAAACACTGGACCCAGATAAGACGCGACGATCCGGAGAGTAAGAGTAGCTAGGGGCGTACGCGCAGAAACACAAGGACGAGCTAGAAGAGCCAGAGGAGGACCGAGACACGCGCGGACACTTTAGCACCAGGAGATGTGCAGCAGTAGCACGGCAGAGAGGCTCTCAACCAGCCTCCCGCCGTCCAAGGGCAGGCCCACCGCAGCACGTCTTCTCGGTGGCAGCTATCGAAAACGCCCCCGGGGACCGTAAGAGAATGAGGCTCCCCTCGGTGAGGATACTGCTCCTGAAACTACCGAACAACCGATAGCGCCGAGTGGCATTGCTAAAATGGCACAACGTTATCAAGTGCACACGTGGTAAGAGTCGAGAGAATGGATGGTGGAAAAGGTTTTATGAATTTTTATGTATGTTTCCTTCCAGTTTGTGTTCTGAACAAGAAAAAAGAAGCCTGAAAAAAGAAAACCATGTATGAAAATAGAAATGTGTATGTCTCTGGTTCGGAACCGATCCTCCCACATCCCAGTCCCATCCCCTTAGACTGTCCGTCCGTCTGGAATGCTGCCTCCCCCGAATCCACCCCAATAAAACAAGATGCGTAATTCTACACTGATCTATGTGCAGTAAAAGTGTACATGCATTACATTATCGTGACAGTCATCTTTTTGTGTTTGTGTAATATGTACGCATATTGAGGTTGCTTGTGCTGTGTGCGTGTATGGTTGGTTGTAAATGCGTCAATTTTTGTGCTCCCTCCAGTACCCAAGGTTGGGAAGCCACCTTGGATGGGAAGCACCCGCTTCGCTGCCTGCGCCATTTGTGTGTCCGATATCGATTGATGCTTTCGATACTTTGCGTATGTCGAATATTTGAAAGTTAGAG
The DNA here is from genome assembly GCA_030770045.1 of Colletotrichum brevisporum. Taxonomy (NCBI): domain Eukaryota; kingdom Fungi; phylum Ascomycota; class Sordariomycetes; order Glomerellales; family Glomerellaceae; genus Colletotrichum; species Colletotrichum brevisporum. Next base: position 3,566,440 of record JAUGSI010000002.1, read on the forward strand.
AAAGAAGTAAGCGGTCCCAGCATCGCATTTGAAAAAGAATCGAAAAAGAAGGTTTCCTCCCCCCTCCCATTGACACGCTTGACATCTATTGTGCCTTTTCTTAAACCAAAAAGGACATGACGAAGACGAGGATGGTGTAGCCAGTCGTGATGGTCAGCTCGGTCTCGAACCAGGCGGCCTGTCCACCGAACGCAATCTTCTTGCTCTCGGGGCGCGGGTGCGCGACGAAGGTCTTGGGGTCGCGCTCGAGGAGCTGCTCGCGGTCGGGCATGTCGGGCGGGTCGATGGCGTAGGCGATGGGGGTCCACAGCGAGCTGCAGATGAAGATGAAGGTGAGCGGGGGCCAGAAGGCGTGGGTGACGAGGCTGATGAGGATGTCGCGCAGCTCCGAGTTGAAGAAGAAGGCGCGGTACGAGGTCAGGACGACGCCGACGAGGGTGAGGTAGACGAAGGACAGGTGGAAGATGGCCATGTAGTTGATGAGCACGCCCCAGAGGCGGCGGAACATGTTCTTGCGGTTCTTGGCGTCGCGCTCGTTGAGGGCGGAGCCGAGGGAGCCCGTCGGCTTGAAGGCCTGCGTCTGCCCGCCGAGCCAGGTCGGGAGGATGAAGGACCGGATGATGCAGAGGGCGATGTAGGGCGACATCCAGAGCTGGTAGCGGGAGCCGCGCTGGCCCGTGTGGTAGCCGGCCGGGATGAAGAGGGCGAACTCGCAGAGGCGGTTGGAGACGGTGGCGGCGAAGCAGGCGCGGATGAGCCAGCGGAGCTGCTCGAAGCTGGCGTAGGCGACGAGCGGCTTGCCCATGACGAGGATGATGGGGATGGCGAACATGGAGATGGTGAGCATGATGGTGTACAGACTGAGCGTGGCGTAGAGGAAGCCGGAGAAGCGCTGGGCGGCCGTCATGTGCTTGACCTGGTCGCCCCAGAGGCAGAAGTTGAGCTTGAACGAGGTGTCGACGGTGCCGATGGCCCAGCGGGTGCGCTGCTTCAGGTGGCCGCCGAAGTCCTCGGGGACGGTGCCGAACTGGAGGGGCTCGTGGACGTAGGCCGTCTTCCAGCCCTTGCCGAGCATGAGCGTCGAGGTCGCGACGTCCTCGGCGAGGGAGCCCAGGGGGAAGTTTCCGATCTCGTCGAGGGCCTCGCGGCGGACGACGTAGCCGGAGCCGGTGCACCAGGCGACGCCGAGGGCGTCCTTGACGGGCTCGATGACGTGGACGAAGAAGTCGAGGGACTGGGCGAGGGGGTCCGACGGGGGCGTGTTGTAGAAGAGCTGCGGCGGGCAGGCGAGGGCCACCTTGGAGTCGATGAGCATGTGAGGGAGGATGGCACGGAGCCAGTCGCGCTCGGGGATCTGCGGTAGAGTTTAGCCATTGGACGAACGTACATATGCGGGCGTCTGTAGGTCGGATCGAGAGTTTTGGGAGGATCATAAAGCTTATATCACGCAGGATTCATGCAGGCGAAAAACAGGATGAAGGTGAGATGATGGAGGGGAGGGTTGGGATGAGATGAGATTGGACGAGAGCTCGTGGGATGAGATTCAATCGTCAGACGGGATATCAACGTACCATATCAGCGTCAAGAGCGGCCATGAACTGACCAGCACCGCCGGGCATTGTGTGGACGTAGTCGAGGGCGTAGTTGAGGTTACCGGCCTTGAAGTGGTGAGGCACGCCGGGGTACTTGGGACGAGCGAGGTAGTAGACGTTCGGGTAGGTCATGGCGAGAGCGGCGATGCCGGCCTCGAGGCCGGCGGACTTGCCGTCGTCGCAGACGATGACACGGAAGCGGTCGCGCGGGTAGTCGATGTCGCAGGCGGCGCGGACGGTGTCGAGCACGAGGTCGTCCTCCTCGCCGCAGCAGGTGACCAGGCAGTCGACGGTGGGCACCTCCTCGCCCATGAGCCTGAGCTTGGGGCGGTGGCGCCTCTTCATGGACCACATGGTCCAGATGTTGTGCATCAGCGAGGGGATGGCGACGGCGATCTCGACGGCGATGAAGACCCAGGCCTGGGCGTAGATCTCGCGGGCGGCCTTCTGGGCCTCGATGACGCAGTAGATGCGCAGCGCGAGGTAGGCGAGGTACATGGCCGTCGCGAGGAGGATGAGGAACGGCACCAGCTTGAACACCTTGCGCTTCCAGCCGCCCCAGATCTCCGAGTCGTCGCGCTTGTGAAGCCTGGCGATCTGATCGCTTCCCTCGACCCATTCCTTGTTGAGCGCCGGAGACTGTTGTCCGGGAAGCAGAGCTGCGAGACTCTGGTGGCTCTGGTTCTATTCACATCAAAGCATGGGTCAGCAAACCAAGGTCCCAGAGACAGTCGATACCATCGTCGAAGCTATTCATACCATTGGGCTGTTCGGTGCCGAGTCCGTCGACCACGGATGCCTCGGCGGAGGGAGGTGGTCAAACGGCGTCATCTGGCCGCTCTTGAGCGTCGGCGTGGCCGCGCGGGACTCGACGGGAGTGTCCATGCCGGAGATGGAGGGCCCGATGGAGGGCGCGCCGGACATGCCTATCGAGTGACGGTTCGCCCAGCCGGGAGGGCCGTACTCGTCGCCGCCTATGGCGTGAGGTTGCGCGACGAACTGCTGCTGCTGCTGGTTCGAGGGCGGCGGCGGGAACTGCTGGGCGTACTGCGGCTGCGGCGACGCCTGGTTGTTCGTGAGGGCGCGGCCGAAGGGGAAGTCCGGGGACTGGCTGTTGGAATCGTTCTGGTACGGGCTTCCGTACGGGTTCTGGGAGTACTCCTGGTACTCCTGCTGATACTGATCCTGCGGGTGAGGTTGTTGATACTGCTGCTGCTGGTTCTGCTGCGAGTAGCCGTTCTGGTAAGGGGCTTGATATTGGTGCTGGTGAGGGTGGTGGTGGCCTTGAAGAACATCGATTTCCACCATCTCCCCCTCAGGGTAGTCCTGGCCCTGCTGGGCCCCATGTCCCCTCATCATGACTGCGGTGTTGCCCAACCGACGGCTGGAATGAGCGAGTGAATAGTGTGTCTAGGGTGGAAACGTCTCCTCTGGGTGGATGCGCGGTGTGGTATGGGTAGGTAGGTATGTGTGCGGTTACGCGAGCGTGAAGCCGAGGAGCGAATGTAAGAGGCTATGCTCTGTTGTGCTATGCTGTGCGTGTATGTGTCTCCGAGTAAAACAAGCAAACGATTGTGGTTCCCCCCGCGCGCGTCTCGCTCTCCCTTGCTTTTCGACTTGTTCTCCCGCGGTCGAAGTCTGAAAGGGGGTATTGGCGTATGTGCGTTGTGTTGTGTAAAACGAGTGTGGTTATCCCTCCCGAGGAAGGAAGAATTAAGAGGGAAGAGGGAGAAGAATTGGGTCCCGCTAGTTCGGAGAGAGCATCGGTCGACTGGACTTGGGTTGAGCACCTTAGTATGTCATCGAACACGAGCTTGAAGGGGGGGCTGGCTAGTGCAGGGTGTAAGGCAAGGCAAGGTACATGTAGGGTTACTGACTCTTGTCCGTCCTGAGAGATGTGAAGGGGGAAGGGGAGGGGATGAAGGATGTACAAGAAGGATGACCAAGGAAGCGAGGCAACGCAGAGCAGAACAGAGCAAAGCAAGCTTCCTGGTCGATCCGGGCTTCCAGGCAAGACATGGCCCATCCGGGAGGCTTTTGGGATGGGACAGGCAGGCAATAGGATGGGGACCCCGTCACCGTTCGGACCTTTCCACTGAGAAGCAACAGCGGCGAGTGGCATCAGCCTACAGTCTGCACTACTGTCCTGTCTGGCCGCTGGACACGACTTGAACGGGGATGGGGGGAGAGAGAACCCACCCGGACTCCGCTAAGCCTCACTGCCATGATTACGATCCGACGAGTGCCTGACGTGATTAAAATTGGGAGGTCCAGGTTGGGAGCCCACATACATCGGCTTGCCCAGTCTGGGCGCGAGGATTGGGGGTGTGTGTGAGGTGAGGGACCCATATCACATTGACGCCTGCGGATGCTGCATAGTGCGCGTACTTTGCTTTGCCTTTCTTGCTATCCTTACTGACACCGATCGATGGGATGTGTGCCCGCGGCGCCCGTCTGGTGCTGTTGTGTCGGAGTTCGGTAGGTCCCTGTTGGCTGGGCATCATCGAGAGAGACACAGAGATACACAATTCGGGTCAAGATTGAGCAGATATCCGCGGTGAACCAGGCACTGTAACTGGCTGGAGGTCTTCTGGACATGGGCCGACAGACAGGCCAAGCAGGCGCCGGGCAAGCTTTGGAGCTGCAAGCCTTCAGTAGACAGGGCCGGCGGGAGGGAAAGGGAGGGAGGGTGTGTGCGTTTGTGCGTGTGTGTGTGCGTGTGTGTGTGTGTGTGGTGGTTAAGGGGGAGTAAAAGGAGTAAAAAGGGGGTGTGTGGGTGCGCGCGGACGCCGGGTTAGCTTGTGTTGCCAGGACCAACCTACACTAAGTCATCAGGAAAAGCCATGAGAAAGCCATGGCAAGCCCCGAAGCCCAGGTTGGCTCGGCCGCCGTTGGTTTTGAAATGTTTCCTTCTGGCATCCAAAGTGTGGCAGGCAGTTCATCCCATCCTTCGTCTCTTGTCTGTCCGTGTGTCCAATTCTTTTAATTCTGTTCGCGCCCGCTCGTCAATCCGTCATAAAGGATTGGGTTGTTTCGGTCAAAGTTGATTGACACCCACCAGGGGCCGAGGGATCTCCACTGAGGCGTTGTGTGTTGAGTTAAGTTGGGGGAAATAGGGGGGAAGAAAAGAATTGCTCAGGAAACCGAAAGAAGGCGAAAAGTAACGAAAAATAAAAAAAGATACAGTGCAAAAGTTAAGCTGTAATACTCCAGAAAGCCAGCCATTGTGACTGGGCAGCGATTCAAGCACCATCCTTGGCCTTGGTGTCCCCCCTTCGCGCCTGTTGACGCCCTTCCGCGTCTCCTGGTCATCAGCCTATTGGTCGAATTTTCCTCTCTTGCTGAAATTTCTTTCCCTATTTTCTTTTCTGTCTGTCTATTCCAGGAGGAACAGAGTCCACTCTGTGAAATGCTTCTGCCCGCCAATGACGACGATGTCCCTCCGTTCCCCGGGGGGCTATCCCGGCCAGGCCCATTGACCAAGAAGCGGAAAAGGCTTATCCAACTTCCAGGGCCCGTTATCTTCACAGCCGGTCTGGATACCACATCCCTGCTTTTTTTTTCTCGTGTTCTAGAAATGCGGACACCTGCCACTGTGCGGCAAACAAGGATTGCTGGGGCGGCCGAGAGACACATGCACACTGTGACGATGCGAGGGCTACCCCTTCACTTTTGCTCAGCACACACCACCAGGAGTGCGCCGGCACATCCATGATCCAACGGCGCTAGTCCAGGGGCGCGGTCCGATTTAGAAGCAGGTGCTGGGTGGTACGGATTTTGGTGTGGCAGCTGTGGTGCGTGCTGCCTGCAATCGACGATTTTCGGTGATCTGAGATGGGCAATAGATGCCGCCAAACTATGGATTTTTCACCACCGCTCTGCTCTATAGCCGTTGAGATTTGAGGAGGAGAGAAGGAGGACCGGCAGCATGGATCATCCACCAGGCGTAATTGTGACTCGGCATCTCGGAGTGGGCGCGCCAGTCTCGAGTAGCGCGTATCCAGAAGGCAGTCCTTCTGTTCTTTCCTCAATTCTGTTTTATTTCATCTTATTCCATTTCCTTCGCGCATCCGCTCGGTTTGTTTGAGGATTCACAAGTCTGGGCGGATGGGCTCTGAAGTGAGATTAACGGAAGGGAACAGGCGGCGAGTGAGTGAGTGAAAAGTGAAGTGAGTGACATCCTCTCGGACGCAGAGACCGCAATAAGCACTGCCAAGAATGCATCCTGCAGTCGTCGACAGAACAGGACATGCGATTGAGAAGGAAAAAAGGAACAATATCGACCAACAAGAGGGTGAGAAAAAATCTTCTTGTTTTTCCCCCTTCTTGGCCAGGGTGGCGGTGCTGCGCCGCTGTTGAGGAATAGGGGGAGTCATTAATTCTCTCGCTCTCACTCTCACTCTCGCTCTCAGTCTCTGATGAATCTGGCCCTTTCGATTCTGTGCCCGGTTTGTGAGCACTGCTCTTTACTCACTTCAATTCGTCAGTGTTTTCCTCGTCTCTTGACCTTACGTACCAATTACTATTCATCACTTTTTCTATCCTCGTCTCCTTCGCATCTCCCGGCCATCAAACAGCAATGCCTCTGTTTGGATAATATAGTCCCACTCACTCACCTCACTCGCTCTCATTCACTCACCCCCACTCTCACTGTGTCTCTCATACATCACACACACCACCCCCCTTCATCCCAGTTGCCCGTCTCCACCACCCCTTTCCCCCCTGCCGAACCGGTTCCTTGCGCGCGAGTCGAGTTCGAGTCCGGTCCATTTTACTCGAGAGCCCGCGTTTCCTGGACACGAACCACGACCGGGTAACCTGACTTCTGGACCTGGAACGACCTCGCCTTGCTTTCCCCCCTGGCCTCTGCCGAGTCGCCTTTTTGCCTTGCCTTTCGATCAACAAATCAACCCTCCCGGTCTACCCGTCTGCCTGCCCGCCGGCCGCTTCCTTAGGTAAACCAACGTCGTCCAAACCCTCCCATACCCAAAGAAGAACGCGTCGAGCCCCCGTCCACCTGTCGTCACCGAACCACCGCTCTCGATTCCCTTTTTTGCATGTGCCGTTGCTTGCTTGCTGGCACACTGCTGCGGTCAGAAAGTGTAGACGAATATCGGATTTCCGCCGCGGGCCTGTCCACACAACCACCAGACACAACTACACACAGCTTCCAGTAGTACAGAAAGAGAGAGAGGTGTAGAAGGCAATAGGGAGACCGCATCGCAGGCGGCCCATTTACACTCGTTTATTTCCTTTGCCCGCGGTTTCGTTCCCTTCCCGCATCTCTCGCGATGGGCTTCCTCGGTTTCCGCTGGCTCGTCAACTTCGGCCTGCTGGCCCTCCCCATCGGCGTCACCGTCGGCATCCTGATCGGCCTCGAGGCCAACAGGTCGGCCAACGGCGGTCCGCCGCTCTTCACGAACCCAGACGTTCCCGTGCCCAAGCCGAACAATGGCATCACGGCGCTCGTCTCGTGCGACAAGGCTATGGGTCTTCACCCGGAGTCTAAGGGCCAGGAATACACACGTACGTTCACTTTTATCCTTTTTTTCTTGTATCATGTTGCGTCTATTCCGCGATAAGATATCGTGTGAGCTTCACTTGTTATCTCACTGGCATCTCATCACATCACCCGCCGCTGCTGCTGGGCGGCACAGGCCGAACGCACGATTCTCGTGTTAGAGAGCACTGGATCCCGTCGGGTCTTGTTGCTCATCTGAACTCGCTGAGAGCACAACACGGGCTCCTGCATGTTTCGTTTCTTCCCGCTGTTTGCCTCTATCAGACTGTTTTGACTTTTGCTCCCTTGGAGGACACTTTCGAAACCTTGTCTCTTCACACCCCGCTCCTCTCTAACTGCCAAACTCGCTCGGCATGCGACGCAATTTGATCTCATTTTCGCCAACGCGTACTATATTGTTTTATTCCTGTTTTTCTGGGCGCTGACGATTTTTGTTTGACACAGTCAACCCGAACCAGTGGGGTTGGACAGAGGGCGAAGATGGTCTCCTGTGCATGAACGTAAGTCTTGACATAAAACACCCACCCCCTCCTCCCCCGCGACCCCTCCCCCTCCAAGGCCGCGTCTTCCGTCTATCGCAGCTTGGCCGCACAATCGATCGCGGGGTGCATGATGCTCGCCAAGTTGAGACGAACCCGTGGCGCGCGCGCATCACGGCGTCGCACAGCTTTGCGCCGGAGCTGCAATGTCGCCGCCACGATTCATCCCAGCTCCGACTCCGATGATGGCAACTCCAAACTGACCATCGCAACCCCGAACAGGTCACGACGTTCAACAACCAGACGTACGCGACGGACTACTCGGCGCCCGAGTTCTACGTGACGTGGCGCTACCCGCGGGGCCCCGCGACGCAGCCGGTCCACGCCTTCCCCAACATCAAGGTCGACGGCTCGACGCTGCCGATGGAGATCTCCAAGGTGTCGCAGATCAAGGTCGACGTCGAGTGGTCGTACGGGGTCGGCAACTACACGACGGACGGCGCGTCGGCGACCAAGACGGACCAGAAGGCGCTGGTGGACGACAACGAGACCAACACCAACGTCGCCATCGACATGTTCCTCGACGACGACAAGGACGCCGCCAAGGACAGCACCAAGGCCGAGTACGAAGTCATGGTCTGGCTGGCTACCTTTGGCCTCGCGACGCAGCCCATCGGTTACGAGGCGGGCACCGGTGTTCTTGCGACCGAGACTGTCAACGGCACGACTTTGTGAGTGTTCTCCCTCGAGAATCACGGATATGGAATGCGCGAGGCTTGTGCTAACATGCTACTGCGCGAAACAGCTCCCTCTACGCCGGCCAGAACAGTCTGAAGCAGTACGTCCTCACGTGGGTCGCGCCCAACACGGAGCACTTCGTCGGCGACCTCACGCCGCTCGTCAAGAAGCTCACCGACTCGACCATCACCAAGACGGGCGTCAAGTTCCCCACCACGGCCACCTACCTCGGCTACATGGGTCTCGGCTCCGAGGCGCTGTCGGCCAAGGACGTCGTCACCTTCCGCGTGCCGACGCTGTCGATAGACATCAAGGGATCGTCGTAAGGGCGCGACGAGCGATAGAAGACGACGAGGGACGGAGGAGGCCGGCGAAAGGTGTGTATACAAATACATATATTGCGGAGAGATGTTTTGGGGGATACTCTCCTTGCCTGGGTCTCATTGCTACAAGTTTACAAGCGAGCATTTTTTGATATCTACACGCTAGGCCGCACACACACAGAAAGACACACACACACACACACATGTAATGATTGGGGAAACTGGAATAATGAATCAATTTATTTGTACATATACCGAACGTCCACGGTTGGTGGTGACGCATTTTCGTGGTGTTTTTTGACCACTCTCGCGATTGGGGAATTTTGTCGGGGTACGTACTTCAGGGAAAACATCGAATTCCCTAGAACAAATCAAAATTGGACAAAATGAATGCGGTGTTGTTGCATGAATTGTGCAGCATGGGGGTCAATTTCGCATACTTGGCGGCCTCCACACCTGAGGGAGCGACAGAAATCAGAAAAACACACAAACATTGAAGGCCAATGCGCAATGACGGCAGAGGCGTGCGAGAAGCTTCGTGTATCCGGAACTTTGGCCGGTGATTTGATCAAACTCCGCCTCGCGCAGCATCCTCCTATCCACTTTCTCCGAGCCCGTCCGCCAATACATTCATCTGGAAGCGAGAAATCAAGCTCCAGCCCTCCAGAAAACGCCGAGGTTCTTCGACGTAAACTGTGGGTTTCTTCTGTGCTGGCATGTATTGGTATTAAGTTCTCTCGTCTCCTCTCGGCGCCTCCCAAATATAACTCAGCCATAGCCGATGGCCCACCGCACGCACAAAGTGTCTTTCTCCATTTGCCAAAATCTTTCAAGGAAAAGGGGAGAAATAACACTAGGGAGGAGGGGACAGCTGGGCAGACGCAGGTACAGACGCACCCAAGAAGGCCGAGGAACAGGGTCGACCCCTGTGTCCGCGCTCGCTCGGGCGGTCCGGAACTTTCTGGAGACACGGACGGGACGAACTGCCAGGCTGGCGGACAGCTGACAGGGAGCCGTCAAGGCTCGAGAGCTGAGAGCTGAGAGAGCAATGGACACGACAACGACAAGGGAAATCCCCCCACACAACGACGTCAGACTGCCTCGCTGCGAATCCGAGTCCTACGCGTCCACTTTGTCATGTTCCAGGTTTACGAGCTCCTGGTGGCCCCCCCGTTCAGCCCTCTCCGGAATGAAGCGGCGTCTGACGGGCGGCTTTCCGAGCAAGGTGCTGCCTGCCCGGCGCGGCTACGCGGAACCACCGCACCGGGACCCCGGTGATGGCGGAGCACGGAATTTCTGAAGCACACTCCGGGTGAGAGTCCTCGAGAAGTGACGGGAAGCTATCAAGATCACGATCTCATTTCTTTTCTTGGTATCTCTCCTGATGTGGATCGATCTTGCAGAGACGGTCCGGTCCTTACCCGCGAGGAAGAAGGAAAGGGAGGAGAGTCGCCGAACTCGACCCCGGCTGCTGCTGAACATGTGTGTTTTCTCTGTGTGTGAGTCGGATGAATCACGGCGTCATTGGGTCTCAAGGCGTAACCAGACATACAGCATGTCTCGGACAATCGGTGGATTGAAAACACACGGCATCTCGGGCTCTCTTTCTCTCACACTCTCCCTCAACATCTTTCCTCCGCCCTCTCCCCAAAGAAACAACCCTGAACATTCCTTCCCCGAGACACGATGTTTTAGCGCGTCCGTCTGAGTGGTGGACTGCCGGCTGAGGCTGTGCAGGAACAACAAGATTCCAGAAGGCCAACAAAAAATAGCCACGGAGCGAGTCGCGATGCGCATTCCGCGGCATCTCGGTCTGGACTCTTTCACTTTCGTAGGACTCGATCAGCACCAGCAGCACGTGATGGTACCGCACGGCCCGCAGCAGACTTGCCGCTCTCCCAGACCCTCGGGGGCCGCTGCCTGCTCCACCGCCGGCACCGGCGCCGGGGCGGCTGCGACGAGGACGGCGGTGACGGCGAAAAGAAGGACCGAGGACTTCATTGTGGTCTAATCTTGGACTGCAAGCGTTGTATTAGCAAGCATTTGGGCCCGGATGCTGACGTCTGGCTCACTGGTTTTGATGCTTTGAGTCTGTCTGTTGTTGATGATGTTGTGATGAGTTGAAACCATAATGTTATTTCTACAGCAACAATCCCGTCTTATATAGGCAACTCTCCATTTACCTGCACTTATGAAGTCTCGGACTCGACACGGTGATCAACGTCTTCGAGTCCGAGGTTGCCAATCGCTTGCCAGCGAGTATCAACTCGCAACACAGCATCCGCTACCACTCTGACAGCGTCAAGAGGATGCGGCGGCACGTCGTCGATATTAACTCAACCTCACCCCAGCTTCCCCCGTCCTAGCCTGTCAAATCCATGGACGCATCCGCCGATCCGATGCAGGTGAGCCTCACCCCCAGACTCCGCCGTTCCCCCGTGCCGGCCCTAGCAGCGGCACGCTGCGCTGGAGGGCAGGCTAGGAATCCAAGGGTCGTTGGGCAGAAATCCTTCCAAACACTCGGTAACCATACAGGGCTAAGAATGGATTAGGGGGGGCGTGGTCGATCGTTTTTCGTTGATTGATTGTTTGGTTGTGCGGGTTGCGTTCGGAGCGTGGAACTCCGTCGGCTGAATGAGGGCCCCCCTTCCCCCCTTGCCGGAGGACGGCATCGCGCCAAGTTCTTGGTCACGATACCTGGGTTCCGCTCCGCGCGCGCTACTATTTGGCGAGATGAGGAAGGGAAGAAAAGGGCTAGATAATTGTGCTGCGTTGTGCATTGTAAGCATTTCCAAGACGTTGTTGTGCTGCTGGGCTCGTCGAGGCCAGTTAAGTAATACCAAAGGCAACATCTCCAGATCTGGTGTCAGCCTCAGTTGATCTTCAACCTGGTATGTTTGAATTATTGCCACAAGAACCCCCATCAGGGGAGAGGTATCTTTCAACAAAGAACATGCAACACATTGTTGATGCCGAAGTCATGACATCAATCTTGAACACGAGTTGCTCCCTCAAGCCCGGCCTCTTGAAAATACCGAAGGGACAGTAACGCATCCACAAAGAGCGAAACAATTACTCCTGCCTTAACAGAGTGGCCGTGGTCTTGTGGTCATCCGCTCTTTCCTTTCTGTGGACTTCCAACCACGGAGAAGGCGCTGTTGAGAACCGATAGATCTTTTGGGAAGTTTCGCAACTTCCTTCTCAGCTGACCTGAACTTTGGCTGCCACTACCAACTCTGAGAAGAAAAGGCATCAGTTGACATCATCTGTCACCGTCTACATCCTTCGCAAAACACTCCACAGGGCAAGAAAAAGAATTCTTCTTCTCTCCATCAACGGCGTCATTTTCTAGCACTTTCCCCCATCAAACTCCAGCTTCGTTGCTATCTCAGTCCTGCCGCTCGGCACGATCAACAGAATACCACTACCCCCCATTCCTCACCGGCGAAGTTCGAGCAAGCCAACATGGAACGGGATGCCGACCAGGAGCTTCCAGACGGCGCCAAGCCCCCTGAGAATCAATCCACAGAGGCTTCCGAAGAGACAAGCACCGACGGGGTCAACACCACCTCCGCGTACACCGAACCCAGCCTCGACGAACTTCTCAAAGGCCTCTCCAGGCTTCCCCCGGAACTCCGGCAGATCATCCTCGAAGACTCCGGGATCTTTTCACGCCTTAGAGACCTCTTGCTCGCTATGATGACCCCTATTCCCTTGGAGGAATAGAAGCGGTCGTCTCTGGGGCGCCCAACAAAGACAGTAATAGAACACACGATGTCACGAAGAACAGAACACTCTTGCTGGATAGCCCAGAAATATTTTAAACTGGATACCCCTCCCCCGGATTACGCATGGCCTCGCCCGGTCCAGGACCCGTGGATTTCACTGCTAGGCTTCCACGCCAGGCGCATCGTCGACAGCCTTTTCTGCGGTCCTGTTCAAGAAGGGCCACCTAACGGAATGACCATACATGAGAGGGGCTTCAGACAACTTTGGGAAGTTATGGTACCCAGCAGAGATTATGGACCAAGAACGTGGTTCATCTGCGAGTTCTAATCAATACACAGGCAGTAGATTGTCAAGCACGTAGGTAGAACTAAATACCATCACTATCATTACTGTCAACGTCCATGTTGCCATTTCCATCACCTTCCCAACGTGTATGCTATGTATGACAGAGATTCCCACATGCACCGTGTAACGGACTGACAGCCAGCGAGTAGGGCATCTGTTTTATCACGGCAACACTGCCGACGGCGGAGGAAGCCCGAAGGGAATCTGCTCGGGACACCGGGTCTCTTGAAGAAGAAGCAACAGAGACAGCATCATGGGCCTGCACATGGCATCGCACATACTCAAGCGGATGACATGGATATTTTCTGGGACTAGAAGCACGGCTGGCAGGCACCGTGCTAGGCCCTCAAAAAGGGAGATCTTATTCATCACCTCCTCTAGCATTCAATACCCCCTGTAACTATAACTGCGCAGCTAAGCGTCCCTAAGTATTTTCCCTAGGATTAATACTAGGTATTAGAGGCTCCAAGGGCTTATGGTTGTCATCGTTGTCGTCGTTGTCGTCAGTCATCATCGTCGTCACCGTCCTTATAGGAGAGCCAAGCCATTTGGGGGTGTTGGATACTAGAGTATAGAAGGGGATGACGAATAAGATCTCCCCTCAGAAACGTGTTGGGAGATCGGATGGAAACCAGGCCCGGGGCGGAATTACTCAGGGGGGAGAGGAGGGCGGCGGAGGGGGCAACTTTCGGACGAAGGAAGGCAACGTGGTGCGAAGGGAGCCTGTGCTTTTTCACTCTGGGCGGGACGCGTGTCATATGATCGACGGCAGTAAGAGGCGAGGCCGGCAGTAAGAAGAACGATGGAAGAAAGGGGGTTCACGGTTCACATAAGTGGGCTTCGTCGTCTGAACTTCCGGACGACTGCCGTGAGCAATGGGGGCATGACAGCGAGACGAGTCAGACATATCACGCTTCTCGGGAGTTCGGCGAGTTGGTGAAAGGCTGGGGAGGCTTGGGGAGATCTTTCTTTCTGCGTGCTTTATGCGGTGGGAGGAAAGGCTAGGCTGGGCTGGGCTGAGGATTAACGGATGATGTGCTGACTCGAAGTCGAAGGGAAGGTCGGGACGGAGGGCCGCGGCTGGTTGTCAGCCTGTTAGGCATCTGCCGCCGAGGCTCGGGGCCAGTCTCCAGGGGGGCCACCGGATGACTCCGAGGTCGGTCGTCCCCGAGCCGAAGGGTAGCCTTACGCTGTGTGAGGATGATGGGTAGGGCTCGGAATAGCCGTGCTGCTGGGTAGCTTGGCGCTCACGAGGAGACGGGCGAGGATAGCCCGACGAGAAGCCAGAGACTAGAAATAACCCGCGGGACAGAATCTTGCGGCCTCAGACTATTTCTGGGTTCTGGTTATTTTTCGACAAGTTGCTGGCCGCTGCCAAGACGGATACTGCTCCTTCCAAGATTCCCAGGAGCAGTCAAAGAGGCGCCACTTCGCGATGGACTCATCGTCAAAAGAGGCAATAGATGGACGAGAATCGAACGGACCTTCTTGGCGCCGAAGCTGAAGACCAGCGAGAATCCAAGGCGACGTGCGCGTCGTTGGACTTGAAGATGTCAGTTGCTTGGCGGGCCTGGGGGGACCGATCTTGCGCCGTGGAATTTTTTCCTCTCTCTCCATGAGCAGGTAAGTGGATTGCCGAAAGATGATCCAATGCTGAATGGATGCATTGTTGGTGGTGATGGGGAATGGGGGTGAGTTTTGGTCGACGACCTCCTGTGTTAGAGATGGACGGCACAGAGTCGGCGGTCAAACGCGGGCGGAGGTCGTCTAGGTTTCCTAATGGGGAAAGATGTTGCTGACAAGCGCGTTTTGGAGTCGTCTCAGGAAATCACTCCTCTTGAATGGGGATGCTGAGGTAACGCTGGGCAGGGGGTTTCTTCCAAACAATGCGGGCAGGGATGTCACGGATCGGTAGAGTGCCGGGCAGGGCCACCCGCGACACAAGCAGCGCCGATAGATTAATTAATTTACCTTATTCTCCTCCCCGACTCTTCCTAAACCGCCCGGCGGACGCTAACTGCGCCGGTAATGCATTGGGGGCGCAGGTCATCTCAGCCTCCTTCTTGAGCTTAACGGCACGACTCGGCGACTATTCTTTGACGTTTTCTCTTGATTGCCATGCGACTTGACGGCAGCTCTCCATCAGATGGCAGCTGTCCAGATTGCATGTCACGATGTAGGTCATTGCGGTGGTGCATCCAACAGCTCACCACACCATCAGAATGGCTTCACCACCCCTTCACGACCCCCTCTCCCCAACACACCTTCAGTCGCAGTTCTCGGCGGACATCTGCCCCTAAAAGGGGCAGTGCGGATAGCACCCGTGGATTGCCTATTGGGTGCTGTGGTGAGCACCCAGACAGCCTGAAAGCTGAGATGCAGGGCGACGATGGCGCTAAACCCTGCCTGACTAACCTGGCACGCCGCTGCAGCGCAATGACCCCCTTTTCCCCTTGTCTTCCCCCTTCGCCTCCAGCTAAGCTGCAAGCCATTCCCATCAACTCCATCAACAACCAACCCCCTGGGCATCGTTTATTCGGATTCGCTCTCTTCCATGCCCTTCAACCCCATCTCGTCATCTCGCACCTCGTCCAACACAAATGAGATGGTGTGGGTTCGCCCGGACTAGACCCTACCGATATTGGGTCCCGTAACCCAAAACCCAAACCAAACCCCGGGGCCGCCTGCTAGGTCGCCGCAGGGTAAAGCGCATCATGAAGCACCAAGCAGGCTAAACAGCAACATGAGAGGCCGGTTATTTTCGTAGTAAACTGTGCTATGTAGTGCTGGTAAGTGCCGTGAGCCGTTTTTTCCTGCAAGGAATCCCCATGCTCATACACACAACAGACAAGAGCCCCCTTCGGTTCTCCTCCCGATGAGGAAGATTCTGCAGCCATCAGCATGAGAGAGCCCGTTCCATCCGAACCCGTCACCTTGGACCCTTGCTCCCTGTGGTCAATCAGCACGGCTCGACATGAGACGTGGGAGGCCGTTGCGACGACGCGCACCGCTGGACACCACGCGAGACCTCGACCGTCGCCTGCTGCTGTC
Organism: Colletotrichum brevisporum; assembly: GCA_030770045.1. Taxonomy (NCBI): domain Eukaryota; kingdom Fungi; phylum Ascomycota; class Sordariomycetes; order Glomerellales; family Glomerellaceae; genus Colletotrichum; species Colletotrichum brevisporum. The sequence continues at coordinate 3,582,218 of JAUGSI010000002.1, forward strand.
TGCAGCCCGTGTGACGTCCCATGCCGCCGCACCATGTTCGACCGTCCCAATGCTTCGGTGTGATCGTCGTTAGGGGTTCGCCGTGGCTCGTCGTCCCATGAGATGGCCATGGCCTGGCGTGGACTCGAGCTGGTGGTCCAGAGCCTCGGCCGGGCCTCTCCCCCAGCTCAACCAGGCCCAAGAGATTATGGCCATCATGGGTTCACTTCGGTTCAGGTTCGATATCGACGAGGGGGGATATGCCAGCCATCGCGGACTGGGGTGAGTGTCATCGTCGCAGACTCCTCCTTTCGGTCTCGTCCCAAGCCTCTCCGCCCCTCGTCCCCTCCCCTCGGTACCCTTGCGCCCTGGATCGCAGAAGAAGCATTCTCTTCGTTCTCGACGTCGTCCTCCCATCTATATAACATCACCGTCCTTCCCGTTTCCTACCGGTTCTTCTTTCCTTTCCTCATCCAGCAAACCAAGCAGACTACCCTTCTCACCTCCTCTTCAATCTTTCAGTTCTGTGAACTTTTTTAACGTTCAATTCAACACTCTTTCTTGTCTTGACCCAACTACAAACCGCTAGCCGGTAATTTTCAGTCTTTTTTTAACTTTACTTCTATTCTTATCACCCGGTTTCACCGTCCGTCCTAAGATCCCCATCACCCAAAACTACAACAACAAGATGTCTTCCTACACCAGCAAGCTCGTCCTCATCTCCGCCATCCTGGCCGCCGTCGAGGCTCGCTTCGGCCAGGAGCAGGTCCCCGTCCAGGCCGTCTCCTCCCTCCAGAACGTCGGCAACCCTGGCGAGGCCGCCACCCTCGCCGGCGGCATCCCGGGCGTCCTCCTCGGCGCCGCCGACCCGTGCGGCAAGCTCACCCTCGCCGACAAGATCGTCACCCAGCTCGGCGACAGCGACGAGGTCATCGCCGCCGCCCGCGGCCTCGTCGCCGCCGAGCAGAACTTCAACCCCTTCGCCACCAACGTCCCCAACATCTGCGGCGACGCCTCGCTGCCCGCCACCGCCGCCCTCCGCGGCATCGTGCCCCTCGTCGACCCGGCCGTCACCGGCTCCGACACCGAGAACGCCAACTCGGCCGCCTCGCTGCAGAACCCCTTCGACGCGACGGGCCTGAGCGTCGCCGAGGTCATGCAGGCGCAGGGCTTCTCCAACTTCACCGTTGCCGGACAGGCTGCTGGCGGTAACGCTGGAGGCAACGCTGGCGGCAACGCTGGCAACAACAACAACGCCGGCAACAACAACAACGCCGGCAACAACAACAACGCCGGCAACAACAACAATGCTGGCAACAACAACAACAACAACGCCGACAACGGCAACAACAACGCTGGCAACGGAAACGACAACGCTGGCAACGGAAACGACAACGCTGCCGACGACAACGCTAATGCTGACGATGGTGCTGCTGACGACTGCGGTGGTGCTACCGGCGGAAACGCCGGCAACGCCAACGACAACGCGAACAACAACAACAACGCCGGCAACCAGAACAACAACAACAACAACCAGAACCAGGACAACGGCAACAACAACAACCAGAACAACAACAACAACAACAACAACGCTGGCAACAACAACAACGGCAACGCTGGTAACGCAGGAGGCAACGCCGGCGGCGCCGCTGACTTCGGCAAGTGCACGCCCACGATGGACTTCCAGCTCGGCCGCGGCAACCGCAAGGCCGACGAGGGCACCTTCCTCCCCACCGACCCCCTCGTCGCCCAGGGCCAGCAGGACGCCCTCAACCCCAACATCATCACCGGCGAACTGGACTGTTAATTAGCCAACAACAACGGTGAGCTTAACGACGTTGCCGCAGCGTACTGCTGCGCAGCCAGCCTGTACAAAGCCAGTTGCCGCCGACACCTTCAACGGCCTCGGCTTCTGCTTGTATGAGACGTCGAAGCATGATTTGATGTGAGGGAGTGGTTGTTTGATATTGTTTTCTGATTCTCTTTGTCTCTATAATTCCCCATGGTGGTTATGAACGCCTCAGCATGTATCGATAGGTGGAAACGAAAAAAGCAGCATAGGAGCTCTGGTTCATTTTGGGCTGGGTTTTCTGGGTGTCTTTAGGACATGGTGGCTGGGTGTTAGTGAGTAGGGTGTTTGAATCAATTGGTTTGCCCCGGAATTTTCTGTCTCGATCAGTTGTGAAGTGAATGCATGAAACCAACCTGACCTCTCGAGACTCTTCCTTGAAGACTTCGACAACTCGGTTGCATCTGCCATTAGTCCTGCTCTTCTCCAACTAGAATTTGACCCTGTCGCCCTCGTCCCCATACTCGTCGTTTGTTGGTTGTCTTTATACTTGTTCATGTATCGGTGTAGTCCTCGGTGAACAACTCGGTGAGAGCGGCTTTCGGTGGAGCCGGCGCCAAGCGAGATGAAAGAGCATGGAACTTAGCAGACGGCGTCCCCATCTTAGTGCGAAGGTTGAAAGTTCTGATTTGTTTGGACGAATGACTCGTTAGTCACGACCCTCTAGCGGCCCGCGTGGCCCCCCCTGAAAGCCTCTCACCGACAAATTCGAGGGCTGAAGGGCGCTTGAGGACGTGAAGAAAAGGTTGCCCTTTGCCCGAAACTCAATCACCATTGCTACCCATCTCGAGCAACTTGGCGACACTGGATCGGCCTGTAGTGTGGTGGATACGAAAGCAGGGACGAGGTATCGAAGCGGATCTTAACGGGCAATAATTTCGAAGTCTTGGCTCCCTTTGACGCGAAGCTTGGCACCGATCGCCAAAGTCTAAACTGCCGGACAAGGGGGGCCGATCACCCTTTGGTATTTCGATAATGTCCACAACTCAGCCAGACGACATCGACGTCCGCAACACAGCAGAAGATGAGATCGACCACGACTTTGACAGCTCGGAACCGCGGCGGTCGTCGGCGGACGACGACCTCCGATCCCTCCTCCCGCCGCTCAACTTCATCACGCTGCACTACGCCTACTTCATCGGCACCACGCTGCTCGCCTCGGCCGTCTTCTACGCCTCGTCCAGCCCGCACGGCAAGATCGGCTACGTCGACTCGCTCTTCCTCGTCGTCTCCGCCATGACCGAGGCCGGCCTCAACACGGTCAACCTCAGCGAGATGACCGTCTGGCAGCAGGTCCTGCTCTGGCTGCTCATCATCGTCGGGAGTACCGTCTGGGTCTCCATCTGGACCGTGCTGGCGAGGAAGAATGCTTTCGAGAAGCGCTTCCGCGAGATCGTCGAGAAAGAGCGCGAGAGGGATCGCCTGCCCGTCTTTAGCGAAGCTACGCCGGGGAGGAAAGTCGAGGCCAGCGGCAACGGGATGATGGCGACAGGCACTCCGGGTGTGTCGACCCGCAACCGGCCCGTCGAAGACCACGTCATCTTCGACACCCCGACCCGGCGCTCGACGAACTCGGCATCAAGCAAGCAGAAGCCCCCGTCCCGGTCCTGGCTCGCCCTCCTCAGCGCCTCCAAGGAGGGCCGCAACGCGCAGTTCCACTCCCTCACCGGCCCGGAGCGCTCCCGCCTCGGCGGGCACGAGTACCGCGCCCTCCGCCTCCTCGCCGTCGTCGTCCCGCTCTACTCGCTCCTGTGGCAGGTCCTCGGCAGCCTGGCCCTCGGCGCGTGGATCGCCCGCAACGCACCCACCGTCGCGACGTCCAACGGCGCGAGCCCCTGGTGGGCCGGCATCTTCTTCGCCGTCTCCGCCTTCAACAACTCGGGCATGTCGCTGCTGGACGCCAACGTCGTGCCGTTCCAGCAGGCCACCTTCGTGCTCGCGACCATGGGCCTGCTCATCCTCGCGGGCAACACGGCGTACCCGCTGTTCCTGCGTCTGGGTCTGTGGTCCGCGCTGAAGGCGCTGCGGGCGACGACGGGCGAGGGGTACGCGGCGGAGTTGAAGAGCACGCTTGAGTTTGTGCTGAGATACCCGAGGCGCGTGTATACGAACTTGTTTCCTTCGCGGGCTACGTGGTGGTTGTTGTTCATGGTGCTGCTGACCAACGGCATCGACTGGGTGGCGTTCGAGGTGCTCAACATCGGGAACCCGGTGATCGAGGCCATTCCGGTCGGGGCGCGGGTCATGGATGGTCTTTTCCAGGCTCTTGGTAAGTTCACGCAGAAATAAAGAGGGAAATAATGTACTGACCACAGCGGCAGCCGTGCGATCCGGAGGCTTCTACGTCATCCCCATCTCCTCCGCCTACCCGGGCCTCCAGGTCCTCTACGTGATCATGATGTACATCTCAGTCTATCCCGTGGTCATCACCATGCGCCACTCCAACGTCTACGAAGAGCGCTCCCTGGGCATCTACGCAGACGACGAACACGACCCCGACGACAAGGCGCGCCTCGGCGGCCGCAGCAGCAGCAGCAGGGCCGTTATCGCTGGCTTCCTCCGCAACAAGCTCAGCTTCGCCGGCGTCGGGGCCGCCACCCCGGCCCGGGACCGCTCCGAGTCCCGCGCCAGCTTCATCAGCCAGCAGGTGCGCGGGCAGCTCGCGCACGATATCTGGTGGCTCACGCTGGCGGTGCTGGTGATCGTGACGATCGAGACGTCGCGCTTCCTCGCGGACCCGGTGCACTTCTCCGTCTTCAACGTCGTGTTCGAGGTCGTCTCGGCCTACGGGTGCGTCGGCATCTCGGTCGGGCTGCCGAACGACGCCATGAGCTTCGCGGGCGGGTGGCGGTCGGGGAGCAAGCTGGTGCTGTGCCTCGTGATGCTGCGCGGGCGGCACCGCGGGCTGCCCGTCGCGCTAGACCGGGCTGTTAGGTTGCCTGGGCAGAGGCTGCTCGAGGAGGAGGAGGAGGACTGGAGGTTGCGGAGGGCGAGGAGTCGGGGGGTTTAGCTGCTGTGCTGTTGCTTTGCGAGTTGAGAAGAATTGACAGGACAATGATAGAGAACAATCAGACTATTCTGAATCTTCTCTGAGTGGCCTGAACAGTCCTGGTTGTTGTAAGTCCCAAAGCCTTAGGCTTCTGCCGTCTCTGGACATCTCCTTCAAGACTGACATGGTCGGCTGGAAAGGCGAACAGTAGGAATGCGACTCATGAAAGAACTCGACAAGACTCGGAGTTGTTCCCGAGACAGTGACACGGAGCAGAACATGCCAATAAGATAAGTAATGCGGCCAAGACAAACATACTTGAGTCCTCCTGTCATGCCATATTTAGGTATTCGTAAACAAGCAAGGTCCTTCACACACACACACACACAAGAACTGTGAGCGTGTTGTTACCGCTTTCAACACCGTCCAGTCGAACCACACGTGGGGGGATGGGATGCCAAGGGGGTTCTGGACAAAAGTGCCAAATTCCAACCACTTGATTCCTTCGCCAAGATCGACACGGGAGACCTGCATACATCGCACTCGCTTAAACTCGCACTCGCTTAATCACCAATCAGCAGCATTCCAGGCGTGCAGGGCGATGTCACCGGGGCGGCACGGCGGGTGGCTTTGTGTCCGCGACGACACGCGGCTCCCCATCACTTTTAGATACTCTCGGCTGTGGGCTTTCAGTGAGACATGGGGAGTACCTATCTCAGATGGCCTCGATGAGCAGGAATTGCTACGAGAGACAGGGAACTTAACCCCTAATTCGGCCTAAAAGGTGACGTCCACGCTTGAAAACTCGACGGGCGTAGATGGGTACACACACGATACAGATTAGAGAAGCAGGGGTTTCAAGAGACACCGGAAGTGAGGCAGAGGAAGAGATATATGGCAAAACTGCGGATAATTATGCGTCAAATCACGGAAGGAATCAGGCAGGCGGGCGAAGCAAAAAGCAAACCGTGCCGCCAAGGCCAACGGGTAAGAAATGATCTGGCTTGGCATCGAAAGGAGCCAAAGAAATACGACGGCAGCAGCCAAGACACATACGCGTGGTGGTTTACGTCGCCGTGCGAGTTGCGGACGAACGCCGTCAAAACGGGCCGGCCCCCTCCCTCGCATATACGTAGGTAGTTTTCATGATAGCCGCGGGAGTCAACTTTCTACCGTCATCTGTAATACTGTTTTCACGCTTTAAACAAGTAATCCAGAACATCGAGCGTCTCTCTTTCTCTTCCCCAGCACGACGTCCTAGTGCCACCTACTCAGGGGTAACCCGACCGGAGTAAGAGCCGCGCACCGCCGGCGCAACAGACCTCGAAATGGCATCTTCACCCCTAGACTGGAGCGTCTGGCTATTCGATCCATCGCTGCCCCTGGCCATCGTCGGCACTGTGGTATACACGGCGGTCTTTGCCTGGATCACCTACCTGACCGCGTACAAGTACAAGTCATGGTATTTCATCTGCGTGCCGATAGGCGCATCGTTCGAGGTCATTGGCTACGCCATGAGGTGTTACTCGACGCAAGCGCATCAGAACATCGTGAGTTGATCCAGTCGTCCGGTTCCCATAAACGACATCAACACAGGCGGATCCTCTTTGCTAACGCCGACACCAACAGGGCGTCTTCGCAACTAGCACCTCCCTCATCGTTCTCGCGCCCCTCTTCGTCGCGGCCGGAAACTACCTCCTCATCGGCCGCCTCATCCGCGCCGTCCTGCCGCCGTCGCGGCACCGCATCTTCAAGGTGCCGGCGCGCCTGCTCACGCGCATCTACGTCACCTTCGACGTCGTCTGCCTCTGCGTGCAGTCCTCGGGCACGTCGCTCTCGAGCGGCCAGGGCTGGGTCGGCCCGATCAGCGACATCGGCATCAAGATCCTCATCGCGGGCCTCGCGCTGCAGGTCGTCGCCTTCTCGACGTACCTGTGCATCCTCGTGCGGTACCACAAGCTGTCCCGCGCGCTGGCCGTGCCGGAGGCGCCGCCGGGGTGGTTCAACGTGCTCAAGGCCGTCTACATCTCGAGCTTTCTGATTCTGGTATGTGCACTCTGGAGTTTCTGTGTGAGAGAGAATACTGACGAGGTTCTTTGTAGATCCGATGCATTTACCGAATGGTCGAGTTCGCAGAGGGCCCTGAAGGATACACCATGACGCACGAATGGGTGTTCTGGGTGTTCGAGGGTCTCTTGATGGTGTTTGCCATCACAATCTTTTGCGTCTGGCACCCTAGCAAGTATCTGGGACGGTTCGGAGCCAGTGAAAAGAAAGGCACCAACGTGAAGAGGATGGACAGAGGGAAGGGCAGGAGTTGAGGTAGACAGACCATTGGGACATAAGTCATTCGGTATACTGGCAGCCGGAGTTCGGAAGGGGAGGGCTTCATAAGAGGTCTCCTTTTATTCCTAGACGCATCATCAACATTGCAATTCACTTCCACCAACATTCATCTGGGCTAAACTCAGTATTAGGGCGCCTCCTTGTGACCTACTACACCACGAAGGAATGCTTCTGCCGCAAGGTGCTGGCAAGGTACACTTGAGACGCCTGCTGCAAGCTGGTTCCCCAACTATCAGCTCTTTCCGTCCACGTACACGAGTGCTGAGATCATGCTCTTGCAATAAACCCCTCCAACCTGTCTCTCCCAAATCAGAACCTCAGTAGCCACAAACATGCATCATGTCATGATTCTTACCATAGCTCCTTGCATGAAGTGACATATTGCCTCATCTCATCTTTGGACCCTAGTGTTTGGGAATATGAGGTTAATCCCGCACAGGCAATCCGCCTGAGAGCATACTGACGGCACTCGTCGGTGGCAGTTGTCAAAGCGAATGACATCTGCGAAGCCGTTTCACCCCATCTTTCAGATCTGCCGGAGCTCCGGGATTCCCACAACGGGCTTCCAATCGCCCGCCTTGGGTCTAGATAGACTCTCGCGTGGATCACGGATACTCATTCTGAGCCTGCCTTCCACCATAATACTACAGACGGATGCCCCGGGGCCTCAGAAGCTTGAATCTTTTGACCGAGCTCTTCCGGAAGGGTAAATTGGCTTCGCGCGGCCGCCGACTACGACGAGCTCGCAAGTGCCCTAATTATAAGCTTCAGTAAGCCTCCGGAGTAGTACGGATGGGCAAGCTATGGTTTCTCATAGATAATACCCTCTGACTTGCGTTCACTGACACTGCTCGCTCCCACTCTCCCGTACCAGACCTTTCCGTCTCGCTCTGGTCTAGCGAATACGGCGAAGATGAGAGCCCTTCCTCTCGTATGGAGCTTCTGCATGCTGAGATGCGGGTTCGCAGCTCCGTCTAATGATATCAGAAAGAGAGACCTCCAAAGCCTACAAAATGCCTTCGTCTCCATTTCCGTAGCAGCATCCAACTTGGACATCGCCGTGAGGGTAAACCTACCATGGGTAGTTGAATTACAACCACCAGACTAACACAACATCTAGAGCCTGACGGGAGACCCAAGCACCGCCCAGGCCCTCAAGCCGGCGATGCAGGGCCTCGAGAACGCCCTCGCGCAGGCCCGGAACGACGTCGCCCCGAGCCAGCCCATCTCCCTCCCGGACGGCCTCGTCCTGCAGCAGACGGCCGACACGCTCGCCAAGAGCGTCAAGATCATGGTCATGTCGTCGCTGCTGCAGCGCACGGCGCTCGACCAGCTCGGCCTGACGCCCGCGCTCCTCCAGTCTTTCAGGAACCAGAACATGCTCTCCGGGGCGCTGGGCCAGGCCGTCCTCGCCAAGCTGCCCGCCGAGGGGCTGTCCGGGGCGATGGCGGCGTTCGGCGGCGCCACGGGGTCGATCGGCATGGGGATCGCGACGCTGAGCAACCCGCCGCTGCAGATCCCGCTGACGGCACCCATGCCGCCGCCGCCGCAGGCGCCTAACCCGAACGCCTCGCCGGGCATGCCGGCCGCCCCGGCACCGGTCCCCAACCCAAACGCCCCACCGGGAATGCCCTCAACACCCGCACCAGCCCCGGCGCCGGCTCCAGATCCTAACGCGCCGCAGGCGATGCCTTCCCCTGCGGCGCCAGCGCCAGCTCCCGTAGCTCCGGCTCTGCCGGGCTCCAACATGAGCGCAGCGGGGCTTTTGGGCAGCAAACAATGAGCGGTGCGTTGGCAGTGCAGCCATAGCTGAGGCCCAGTGAGACGGATATGGACATACAGACAACTGAAGTACGAAGAAATGCATTGGAGGATTTGTTGATTCACCATGGAATGTGAAATGTGTAAGGTTAGTAGATGGTCTAATATAACTACTGCGGGAGAGGCTTGATGTGCATGAGCTGTCATTTTATTCACGTTTTCTGCTAGATTGGCCTACAGAGCAAGTTACCGCCTTGATTTATCAACTTCGGTGCTGTGTGTTACATGTAAGGACCATGATCAAGGACACAAGTTGTCATGCCAGTGCTCGAGGTACCTGTACAGGGCATCCTAGAAAGAATTCAGCATACTGCAAATGCTGATGCTCTTCGACTTGATATCTGCCCCAGTGGCAAAGGGCCCTCGTTCGGTACACACTGTGATGAATGTCGAAAGATTGTCTTGGCTCCCTTCATCAACAAGATATCGAACTTTGAAGATCACGAGACCGAGCAGCACTGCCACTGCAGAAACCTTGATAGAGCTTAATTTTCTCGTTCGCTTCCCACTACAGCGACCGTTATGCGGAGCCAGGCTCCGACATCTATCGAATCAGACACGGATGAAGTCCACGTAACAGAAACTTGATGATTGTTGAGATGCAAGCCACAGCCTAAGCCTCCACCACAAATCTGAACGAGACCTCAAGAAGGTGAATGCACGTAATCCAAGCAAAGGCTTCAACCAACAAGGAAGAATCATTTTGTGACAAGATTCCACCTTGAGCAACACTGCCTCGAAGATGACGCCGCGACGTGCCGATTCAAATGGCACGCGACGGCTGCTAAGCGTATTTAAACGCCGTGATGGTCCCAAATCCAGAAGCTGACTGAAACTCGCGGTACGAATCCCGATCCCGACTATTGATCTATTTGAACAGACACATCGACCTATTTCGCACTATGGGGGATAGCGGTACTCTCGCAGGTGTCACCATTGCCACCGGTTGCTGGCTTGCAATCGGCGGGGCGGGCTACAGTCCATGGGTAAAAGGCGATTCCGGTGTCATCATACCGGTCATGTTATTGTCCTGTTCCGGGCAATTTATTGCATTAACAGTTACCGCCTGCTCCGGTGGTGAGACCGCATACACTATTGGCGCCGCGCTTGGCGGGACAATCTCGATTCTCATCGTTCTGTTGGCAAACACTGGATGTCAGAACGTCGCTCAGGGTCTCTTCTGGATGCTCTCTGGCATCTATTTTGGCCTCGCCGCCGTCGGCTTGATTCAACTCGCGCACGCCATCTATCGGCGGCGACCGCGAAAGCAACCCACAACCAGGGATGAATCTTATCAGCTCTGTTGAATGAGCTCGCGGCATCTTTCAGCAGGACAAAGGTGGCGAGGAGGTACGCAAAAACGATTCTCAATTTCAGCTTTGAACGGAAGAGAAATTAATATTGTGTAGATACCAGGCCTCGTAGCATGAAATTTCCCTGTATCATGCTACGTGGCAGAAGCACGAATTACTGGAAGAAAGCGTTACGAGATCGACAAGACACCGGGTTGAGTCTAGAAGAAGCAAATATTCATCTCAGTGATTCATGGACGTGATGGGTGCCGTAGAAACGAAGATTCGACTGGAGAACCCTTGTAATAAGAAACGCCTTCACATTGCTAGCTAGCCTTTTTCAGATGAAATACGGCTACAGATCTTCTGTCTACCCTCTGGCCGTTTTGTGTCAGAATACGGACAAAACGGACAAATATGGAAAGCATTCTAAACCCCCCTTTCCGGCCTCAACGTCGACGCCTTCACATGCCTGAACGCCCCAAAAGGCCGAAAAGGTTGATTATTGGGACCTTGGAAAGCACAGACGATTTAGCGAACCTATATATGCCCAGGTCTTTCACTCAACATCAAAATCTGAAGTGATACGACACCGTAAATCCCACCACCGATTCTCCCACTGCTAGAACACGCCCAGTCAATCACACCATGTCGTATCGCTACCGAGAACCAGTAACGACTCACGTCGACTTTCTTTCAGGGCTATCCATTGCCATGTCGTGCTGGCTCATAATCGGCGGGATGGCCTACAGTCCGTGGTTAAGGAGTAGTCAAGGCGATGACGCAGATACTGCGGTCACCTGCTTTACCATTCTTTTTACCATGTTCCAGATGATAGCCTTTCTATCTCACGGCACCAACGTAAGTATCAAGCGGCGCGGCACCGCAGGCGCCTACGTCACTGCTGCCTCGTCGGGCTTTACACTCACAGTCCTCGGGCTCTTGTTTGGGCCGGCATGGGATGATTTCCCCCGATTCGCTTTCTGGTCGTACTCTGGCTTTTATACTGGAATGGCTTTCGAGTTCAAGACGGGCTTCTTCGCTTGGCTGACACAGAAACTGGATAGATCCAGTGGTTAGCTACGCGAAGCATCGACCAGAGCCCTCACGATCAGGTCCTGGTCAGTAGGAACACCCGAAGCTTTGGACTTGGGCAGCCAAGTGGAAGCTGACATGTTTCATTCAGGCAGTGATACCAAACAGGTGGCCGCAAACGCAAGGAAGAAGACACAGTATCGTGTCTTTTCTGTTGATCGTGGTGGTATTGACCAAAGGGCATAGCGAGGGCATAGAATCTCACATGATAGGCAAACGAATTCATTCTATTTTCTTCAGTCAAAGGCAAATACTGTAATTGGTTACTTGAAGACCTTTTAGCATGAAAAATATTATTTTCATCTGTCTTCTTCTGTAAAGTGGATCGTGCACCTCTAATGACCCTTCTCAGGAGAACCGTTTGGCCATGTCCATATCTTGCAGATACCAGGGCCGTCAACTCGCCGCAAACGTCTGCCCTTACCTCGCCATACCGACACAGACATGAGGCAACAGCGGATGATCGAGCAAAAGAAAAAAAGGTGATGAACGCCCATGCAAGCCGCAGATTAAGCTTTACACCAGCGAACGTATGAGGAAGAACCACGACAGACGCCGAGTAGCGATTCTTCTGGCCTCGGCTGACAGGAAGCTTTCCGCCAGCCACATGGGCGTCCGCCGTGCCGTTCATCCAGGTTGAATGGCCCAGGAGGCTTGCATGTGCGTTGATTAGGGCTGGCGTATTTCGAGTTGTCAGAAGTATTTATTAAGAGCCTTATGCGCCTCAAGTGCAAACCGATGTGAATCTAGGCTGTTTATCAAGTACCTACCGGCAACGCACAACATACAACCGCCAACCGCAAGACACCACAACGGACACCCCCAACAGAGACTGTCGGCACCAAAACTTCACATCATGGCAAACACAACGAGCCCAACGGCCACAACGGCTACAACAACCACAACGACCAAGAATTCTCCGGAGGCCTGGGGCCTAAAGACGTTAGCGGGGATTACATCCGTGCTCATGTTCGCCTGGCTGCTCATGGGCGGGGTTGCTTACAGCCCCTGGTCCCCCGAATGGCTTCAATGGATCGTCATAGTCGTCTCGCTTCTTTTCCAAGGCGCCACTATTATGAACGTGTTGGACCTCGAAATTTTGTCCTGCGAGTACTTCATCGCCGGCATTGTAGGCTGCGCATTCACGACTCTGGTCATACTTTTGCTCCCTATTTGGGGAACCTGTGCCCAAGCGCTGTTTTGGTGCGTCTCGGGCTTTTACTTCGGCGTCTTGGGCGAAGCGGTGACAGGGCACCTTGCTGCACTTTCCGAGCGCCTGTCCAGGTACGAGTATGCACGAGCTGCCGGCATCAGACGCTGTGCAACAAGCTCTGAAGAAGCGTCCTCGACGACGGCGCAGCGAGGCGACGGAACGATGGGAAGTGAGACTGTGTAGGAAATCACTCATATGACGGAGGCTCTTGTCGGATGGCAGTTGAACAAGGATCACTTGGAGGGTTGACCTGGGGGGCATTCGGGTTGGGAAATTAGCGAGTCAAAGTCAAGACGACCTCAGATTCTGTTTGGTACTTTTCGTTTGTGCGGAATGAAAGGTTAGCCGGATGGTGGTAGCAGATCCTAGACACCAAAAAAGTCGCGAAGAGAATCGAATCGATCGCACTATGGGGCCCGCCTGGTATCTCTAGCCCCCCCTGTGCCTCGTACCGTTCTCCAAGGTCAAATCTAGGAGATGACTAGTATTTTGATTGCAGTCAATAAACTCCATATTCAAAGCCCCAGATGACAGAGCGGCTGGAACAGGGCTGGTCTGGTTTCAGCAATGGGCTCCGAACCCCCCCCCCCCCCCCCCACAACGGCCCTGGCGAAGCATCTGGGGTTGCCACGGAACCACCCGCGGACCCATCAACGTGTATGGCTGAGCGACCTTTCATTTCCTAGGTTCGCAATTGTATCTTCTCGAGTCACTTGGATCATGTATGTTTAGAAAGAGATCTCCTAGATCTGAGTTGACGTGCCGAACTGTCGGGACGAGGTCGGGTCATCTTTTCCTTGAAAAGGCGTGTTGACCTGGAAAGCGTCGCAAGTACCTATATTGTCTTGTCGCACTTGTTCTTGGTCTCGGCGGATGCCCTGTGTTGACTCGTGGCTATCTAGGAGGGGATTAGTGGAACAAGAGCAAGCTCAAGGCTGAGTTTGGGACGAGATCAGAGCTACAATAGTATAGAAGAAGACCGAGAGCCTTTTGAGCGTCTGGTCTTTACTTTGAATGCCTGGCCCTTTGCGATTCCATAGGCCTCTGCTGCATCTTTGTGGGCCACGACAACGACATGGGCTTTGCTGAAGACGCTGTCAATTGAAGTTGTTTCTATGGCACTTCTGACTTCAACTTGCTAATTTCAACTGTTGATCATCTTGGTTGTTGGAAACTACAGATTAGGATATTGTTGTCAAGGTGTGGTGTCAGAACAAAGGACAAGAAAGAAACCTACTTTCTGTCTTCTAGACTCAGGACTTCTAGCACGTCTGTCTGTCTAGGAACAAAGGAGTGTGTATTATCAGCCTGCTGGTTATTCACAGAGAATAGAGGAATACTCATGAACTTAACCTCAACTGGGTAGGTGGTGAAAAATAATTCACCCGCAAGTCATTTTGGAAGGAACGAAAATCCAGAAAAATCAGAAAAATCAAGAGACACACTGAATGGGGCTAGCCAATTCTTAATTCCTTACCTAGAAACCGCTTTTACCTCAATCCTCCATTTCCAATCTTATCCCCTTCATCCGCATACGATCAATCTCAACTCCTGAATCATTCTTTCAGCCGCTCCCCTGAAAGCCTCACGCACATCGTGCTACTTCACACCTCGCCTCTTGGCTCAGCCTTCCTCGAAGAGACAAGAATCCTCACAATGAAGGCCAACCTTCGCTCCTTTGCTCGCCTCATGGCTTCCACTTCACTCATTGCTGGCTGCTTCACTGGCATGATGGCAATTGGAGCCAACGCCCATGGTACTACTGGCCTGACTGCTGAGATTGCTGCTCGTCAGGATTATTCCCAGTCCAACTCGATGAACCTCGCCCATTGCACCGCCCAGCTTCAGAAGCGCGGCATCCTCGACCGAGCTGTCGACCGCCGCACCGCCAAGTACCAGCAGTACTCCAAGCTCTTCGTCCGCGACATCGACACTGTCTTGAACACCGATCACGAGATCACCGACGGAAGCATCACCATTGGATCACCTGACTCTGAGATCTTTGCGACTCGTGACGATGGCTGTGTCCTGAGCATTGAGACCACCGAGGGCCCCTTTTGTAAGTTGGAAAGCTTCCCGTCTGATTGAACGACCTCTGACTCGATAACTGCGGCAGATGTCGAGGGACAGTACGACCGCTGGGGCCTCTGGGACGACGAGGCCGGCATTCTGATGTACATGGACATCCAGATCATCGACACCGAGACCTGCGAGCCTGTCCGCGACGTCTGGGTCGAAATCTGGCGTAAGACTCCCTCATCCCGAAGATCCTCCCCCGCAATCCGCTGACATCTCATCACAGACGCCAACGCGACCGGTGTCTACTCGGGCGTCGTCACCGACGTCAACGGCGCCGGCAAAGACGACCCCTCCAACGCCCTCACCACCTTCAACCGCGGCCTCCAGAAGACCAACGCCGAGGGCGCCGTCTGGTTCGGCTCCAACTTCCCGGGCCACTACACCGGCCGCACCCCCCACGTCCACATCATGACCCACGCCGAGGGCGTCGAGCCGCTGGCCAACGGCACCGTCCAGAACAACGTCGCCACCCACGCGGGCCAGCTCTTCTTCGACCAGGAGCTCGTCGGCCGCGTGCGCAAGGACGCGCTCTACGCCTCCAACGCGCAGCCTTTCCTCGAGAACAAGGACGACGCGTACTTCCGCCAGGAGGCCCAGTTCACCGACCCCGTCATGAGCTACGTGATGCTCGACCAGGAGGAGCGCGACATCGCGGGCGGCATCATGGCTTGGAAGCTGGTCGGCGTGAACATGACCTATGCCCGTGACATGCGCGTCGCGGGTACTCTGCTGGGTTGATGTTCAGAGGAGGAACTTCTTTTGCGACGCGAGCTATAGACACGGGACAGAAGTGCTTGCTACTTGGCTGGAGGCTTTGCGGACATACGTTTACGGGAGCAATTCCACACTTGCGGTAGATGTTGCTAGAGTTCTTTCTATAGATAGAGACACGAGAGCTAGTCTGCTTTCTTAGCACCCAGTTTCCTTCGGTTCTATGGATCTCTTTGCCCCAGGAATCGGCGTACTGAAGACATAGAGATGTCGACAACAACATTGAGACAAGGAACACAGGAAAGGACGTCGAGAAAAATGGCGACAAAGACTTTTGTTATTTGATCTACGTCCAGGTCTCTTGGAAGGCCGATTGAGGATAGCTTCCTAGGCAACGATCTTTCTATTTCGCAGTAATAGAAGTCACTAGTGAAACATCCCTGGCCCTAATATCCCTACTGCCGCGCGGGAGAGTTTCGGCGAAAGCCGAAAGTGAAGAGAGTGGGTAGCTTGGGGTTCGCTGTAATCTAAGACTCAAGACCTTTCAGCGACTGAGCCGGTGGGATGGTGCCAGACTAAGCTTGCTCTGTGCAAGACGAAGTTAATCACTCAAATGAGGAGAAAGGGAATTATATTACACACGAGTCGGCGGTTCCAAACAGGAAAGACGCGGGCCGCAGAAATGATCCAGATGTCACGAGACTGATAGTCCATCTCTCTGTAATACAATTTGCTTTGGACGTTTGTAATTGGGACCGACCTGTTCCTTATACTCAAGGGATAAAAATTGCAATCAGTCCTCCCTCAATATTCAGATCTGTCTGTTCAACTTCATCTCAACTTCCTCATTCCGCTCCAGTCTACTGTGAGTCAAGCCTGCACCATTCAACTCCACAGCATCTAATCGCGAATACACATAGTCACCATGAAGGTCCAGTCCCTCCTCTTCCTCGCCCTAGGCGCAACCGCCGCTCCCGCCCCCGAAGCCGCGTCCAACCCGGCGCAGCTCGCCGCCAGAGCACCACGCCGCCTCCTCTGCTTCGGCCTCCTCACCGGCAACCCCCTCAGCTCCGGAGACATCCGCTGGGCGCTGAACAACCGCATCAACGAGCTGCAGCTTAACAGGGGCCGGACGACCAGCGTGGTCAACACCGTGTGCCGCTCCACGGACGGCAGGAACATCGCGCAGGAGGGCGTCTGGATCACTTTCGACGGCCAGCGCTCCGACGCGGCAAGCACGACGCTGGCGAACCGCATGACCATGGTTTGCCAGCCGCAGAGCTCGTGGCGCCTCAGCTGCAACCCGGCCTAAGACTCTGTTATCTGGCTTGGTTATCAGGGTTGCACAAAGGCCAGAAAGACAGCCGGGGTTCAGGCACGGTCTGAAGGGGGACTATGAGTTGTCAGACTGGAATCAGTTGCAACGCCAACGAGGAAGACTACAACGGAAATAGAACACAGTAACGGACAAAAATGATAAGCCTATATGACCATCAACCTGGGGACCTAGCCAAGTACCTGGGTAGTTGTGGCAGCCAGGCTGGACGGGGCGATAAATAAGATCTCCCTTCTTCACCCTTGTCAACCTCATCAAGATTAACTCAATTGCGATAAAGCATTTCTGGTAAAAGAATGTTGGAAATTGTGCACGGCGGCTCAAGGAGGTTCCAACTGAGTGCCACGTATTCCAGCGACCTACCTACCCTATAGTATCGATCTCGATGGACAGCTCGGCAATCGGCAGACCCAGATGGTTCCAGATCTTAGTCGACACGCCCGGTGGAAGCTTTGGCGTAGGCGGATCATCCCTTGCATATCTGTAATGTGAGGATCTGTGTCTTGGAAAGACCCAAGATCCTTGAATTCCACCTCCTGTCCACTGGAATGAGCATCAAAACACCAACAATAATTACTGGATTCAGGGGTAGGTATCGGCATTGTGGCTTTTCCAGACGTCCCTCCTCATTCATCCACATCTCGGGATCCAGAGGTTTGGCTTGACCAACACCAGCAAACCGTAGCCAAGATGAGATCCTCCGACTTCGTGCTGTGGACCACCGGGTGCGTCCTCCTGGCCGCGGTGCACTCTACCCTCATCCAACAAGCCGCCCTGCCTCCCTTTCGCTTCAAGAACTGCGCCGCTGTTCCAGGTCAGGACTTTGAGAGCATCTTCTGGCTATTCTCGTCCGGAGACAGCCCGGCCGAATGCCAGCAAGGCTGCGCGCGAGAGGGCTCTCACTTCGCGGCACTCGGCCACGGCCAGGACTGTTACTGCTCCTTCGCCGTGGCCGGGCACGAGATGCTGCCGCTGCTGTCGCCGCTGCCCAACCCCGACTACAGCGCCTGCAACCTCCCCTGCCAGAACGATAGGGAATACGCTTGCGGAGGACGAGTTGGCGAGAGCGATATATACAACATTTACGGCGTCTGCACTTCTGTGGACCCGCCGGCTGCTACGTCGACCACCTCGTCTAGTACTGCTGCGACGACATCCTCGGATAGCTTCACGACCATCACAACGACCTCGTCGGAAGGTTCGAGCAGTACGTCAAGCACTGAGAGCTCGTCGACTACGGTGAGCTCGACGACTTCGTCAAGCAGTTCCGTCGCGTCGACCACGTCAAGCACGTCCGAGACGTCTAGCGCGACGAGCTCATCGGAGACGTCCAGTATCACATCGACCTCGGAGTCATCGAGCACAGCGAGCACATCCAGCTCGTCGAGTGAATCTAGTTCATCAGGGACGTCGACCGCATCGAGCACGTCGAGCACATCAAGCACACTGGAGACATCGACCACATCTAGCTCTTTGAGCTCGTCAATCACGACCAGCGCAACAAGCACATCGAGCACATCGACGGGTACCACTTCTTCGACGTTGAGCACCTCGACTACCGAAGCGACTTCGAGCAGTCTCAGCACAGATGCCACGTCAACCACTTTGACATCATCCCCGACCAGTTCAGAGACCCTCAGCACAACCACCACACCCAGCACGTCCACTTCCGGAACTTCCACAGTGTCGCAGACTTCTTCAAGCCAGCCTACGAGCTCCACCACATCCTCCGACTCATCCTCGACTGCCGGCCCCCCGAGCTCAAGCACATCATCTCCTACATCCCTCAGTTCATCGGCGACTAGCTCAACTACTTCAATCCCGGCGACCAGCGAAGCAAGTAGCTCTACAGGCAGTGCGAGTCTTTCAGGCACATCCAGCAGCTTTGCGTTCACGAATTCGTCGAGTACCTCTTCGACCACACGCAGCTCGTCGTCGAATCCCGGCGCGACATCAACTTCGACCAGTCCGACTTCCATTGTCTCAAATTTACAGAGCACGACCACATCAATAAATTCGACGGGCCAATCAACAACGACTACGTTGCAAACCTCGCCGACCACCCCGACATCAACATCATCGACCTCTTCAAGCTCTACCATCCAGCTATCTGGGCCTTCGTTCACGGCTTCGTTAACCTCGAGCGTTTCTTTGTTAACTACAAGTACGACCTTCTCTTCAGTCGCCTTTACTACCAGCCCTGAGCCACTGGTCAACGTACCCGTTGTCTTTAGCATACGGCCCCTGGCCGTGGCATCTCCCCCGCCGATCTCGAGTGGACGGGCATGATCGGAAATTGCGGTCCTGATTTTATTCGTTATTGTGGCCAAATATAAACCCACGGATTTTGTACACGATCTTGGGAGGTGCTTAAATGAAATCCGGTGTTCATTTCCTCTCATCTACCGATACGCCGACATTTCGGATCGTGAGATTCGTTCAAGAGATAGTCTCCAACACAGGCTTTTACCCAGAAACATGCTTGAGACCTCAAAGGCATGGGCAGCCACTGGAGACCAAATATATATAGATATATATATGTATGTAAAGGTACATGACCCGTCACCAAACCAAGGAGCCTCGTGCGTCTGGGAGATCTTATTCGTCACCCCCTCTGTGGCTTGGCTCTCCAGTCGTCAGTCTCCCTTCCTCTTAACGACAACGACGGACGACAACGACAGCGACGGACGACGACGACAGCGACGGACGACAACGAAGACAGTAGGACAAAAACAATAAGCCTGTATTACTATTAACTAAAATATCTAGTAATGTAGTTGTGGCAGCTACCTTATCGTATACGGCGGCTCAAAGAGGGATCATTCGTATTTGCTTTGGCGTGTACCTCAGGATAAGTCCATCGCGTCGGCGCCAGCCCTTGTATCTTGGGTCTCCCCTTCCCAGGCCAACCCCGCAGCACCCAAAAACCCGACTACATCATCCACCCCCTCGGGAGAGTTGAACCAATGTGCGCCGTCCGGGTACTCTTTCCATTCTACCTCGCTTCCGAACCTCCGCAACGTGTCTCCCAGCTCTCGGCCGAGCGCAATCGGTACGGTAAAATCGTCAACGCAATGCTCAAGAAGGACCGGCGTATTTCGCAAGACGTCGTCGCCTTCGGGGACGTCGCTCAGCCCAAGGATGGCACGCGTGTCTCCCAGACTCCTCCCAGGGAACGGCATGCGACAGGAGAATCCCAGAAAAGCACCGATTCTATTGTGGCCGCCTGGAAGCTTCAGGTTGAGTAGAGTGTGCACGCCGGTGGCGGCGCCCTGGCTGATCCCCGCGAGGATGACGTGGTCGTACTTTCCTCCCAACATATCTGCCTCTTTGGCAATGATTTCTCGGATGCGTGTGACGCTTTCTCTCAGGCCTTCAGCTTGGAGCTCTTCTCGCTCTGCAAAGTTGGACACGTTGCAGATGTCAAACCATTGCGAGACCTCGTAGGGCCCAGGAAAGGCGACGCTCTTGCTGAGCTTAGCTCGGGGGAAGACCCAGCGAAAGGTAGGAAACGCGTCGGCGAGGGTTCGGTTCTGGGAGTCTCTGGTGTAGTTGAGGGAGTGCGCAAAGTCGAGCGCGTTGTCTCCGCGGCCGTGGAGAAAGATGACGGTGTGGGTGTGAGTCTTCAGCGGCGGGGAGCAGACGGGAGAGTCCGCCGACGACATGATGGCTGTAGGGCGGCAGTCTCTGAACGATTTGAGGGAGTGATGTCGATGGAAAATTGTCAGCTTCTGAAGCCTTCCGCGGTTGGTTTTGGGTCAGGGAGGCCAGGCCGGCCATGTAGGTACGTACTATTAGGCAACCAGTTCGTTCCATGGGATTAGGCAGGCGCAGGTGCTGCTTGGTGGACCAATTATAGTGCCCGGCGTACTAGGTACTGAAAGCGGGGCCGCAGAGCTCCGGCCGAATATAGATACAACGTGAAGTTCTTTACTACTTGTTTCGTCTGTTACTGTCTTTGTTGTTGTCTGTCGCTGTCATTGTTGTCCATTATTGTTGTCCGTCGTTGGTGTCCATTATTAGTGTCTAGTATTAGTGTCTGTCATTGTTGTTCATTATTGCTGCACGCGTCCGTCGTTGTTGTCCGTCGTTATTGAGCGCGATATATGACACAGTACACCCGGCAATCAAGTACCAGAGCGAACATGGCAAGAAGTAGAAGAACAAAAGCAAAGCCAAGAACGACCTAGAAGCAGGTAGTTGATCCAAAAAGCAGAAGACATCAGCTGGGAAGACTAGAGGAGCTTGGAAGACACAGCGGGATTTTGAGAATGAGATCACTCAACTAAAGGCACAGGTGAAACAACTCGAGGAGAGCCGGGATGAAGCAATCGCTGAGACTGTGCAAATGTCAACCAAGCTCGGAGCAAAGAGGCAGCAGAGGCCGCGGGAGCCAAAAAGGATGCCTTCCGGGATGACAGTGTAAAAACGACCTGTATTCCCCAAGATGTTGTTCTAAGTTCTGTCTCGCCTGTTGAGAGGCTGTCCCACTGTAATTATAGTTCTTCAAGGCCCGTGCCTCCCACGGTCCGCGTGTAGTCAAGAGGAAGGGAGGCCGAAGACTGGAGAGCCAGGCCACACAGGGGGGTGTTAGATACTAGAAGAGGGGGTGATAGATAAGATCTTCTAGACGCACAAGGCTCCTTAGTTTAGTAAAGGGTTATGTCCTTTTATAAATAGCAATCAGAACCTAATGCCTCAAGTAACATAAGATCACGACAGTTGACTTCAGCTTGAAGTAGTTGAGGCATTAGTAAGGCAAGGAGCCTTAGTAATGCCGTGCAGCTGGCCCAGAATTACCGAATCGGGAAACATCCGATCACGACCCTCAAACTCTAATAAATTTAACTGCTCCCCTCGAAAAGCGACTTTCTGCTTTGAATGTTGCTCAAAAGCGTTAGAAATCTCTGTAGTAGACCACCTAATCGTCCCACGATGGCCTCTCTCAATATCTCGCTTGCTGACATTCCGTCACTGACCGGAAAGACTGCCATAATCACAGGTAAGAAAAAAGGCTGTTCACTCCAGCATCAGTCAACTAGCTGACAGTATCTCCCAGGAGGATCTTCCGGTATTGGCTACGCAGCAGCCAAAATCCTAGCGCAAAAGGGCGCGGCAGTCCATCTTATCGACGTCAACCCGCCCGAGACGGACGTGAAAGGCGTGCAATTCCACCACTGCGACATCACCAACTGGGCCGACCTCCGGAAGGTCTTTACCGACGTCGGGCACGTCGACTTCGCCTTCGCCAACGCCGGCACCTCTGAGGAGACGGACTACTTCGCCGATACGCTCGACGAGGACGGGCTGCTGGCGGAGCCGACGTACCGCGTCCTCGACGTTAACCTCCGCGGCGTGCTGAACGTGGTGAAGCTCGCGCTGAGCCGCATGCGAGCCGACAAGACGCAAGGGAGCATCGTGATCACCACGAGCGCGACGGCGTATGCGCCTGAGCAGTCGCTGCCCGTGTACTCGAGCGGGAAACTAGCAGTGAGTTTCTTCTGGATGAAACCTCCAACGCTCGACGTTGACTTGAAATCGCAGCTTGTCGGACTCATACGCTCACTAAGATCGACGGTGATACGCGACGGCATCATGATCAACGGCGTCGCGCCCGCGGCCACCATCACGAAGCTTCTGCCCGCGGACCTGGCGGCCCCGATCAAGGCCCAGGGCCTGCCGGTCAGCAGCGCCGACTTCGTCGGCCTGGCGCTGGTATACTCGGCCGTGGCCAGGCAGAGCAGGATGGTGCAGGGGTACGGCAAGGACAGGAAGGAGGACCTGTGGAAGGAGGGGCGGTGGAACGGCCGGGTCATCCTCACGCTGGGGGAGTCGTACACGGAGCTGGAGGAGCCGATCGCGGACCTTTCCCCCTTCTGGATGGGCCGCGAGAACCATCGGTTGACGCATCTGCAGCAGGCTGCGACTGACTTCCGCCCGTCATTGTGAGAAGTAGGAAGAGGAGAAGTGGAGGCGCTGTTTTCTCGCGCTGTCTCCTCGTGCTAGCCCGTTGGAAAGAAGATGTCCATGGAAAACGTTTCCTACACAATAAGAAACCACAAGTTCAAATCTTATCCAATTCTCCCAACAGCCAGTGCCAGAACCAATGTGAGAACTCTCCTCAGCAGATGCGCCGGCCGTGATCGGCTCCACCGCCCCCGCAAGCGGAGTCCGGTCCGCCGCCTTGGCGACCCCGGCGATTACCGAATCCGGTAACTTTCCGAACCCCCCCGCGAAGGACAACGCACAGAGCGCTCACGGGGGCATTCACCGACAAAATTACCAGTGAGTGCACGGCAGGCCAGCGAAGCACCAGAGCGACTCATGTCTCGGCGAGGGAGTAGCCCTTTTTTTTCACCTTCCCAAGTTCTCGTTTCTACCTCAGTTTCCGTCCACCTTCAAGCGATCAGCAGCGACCTGATTCCGGGCGTAACGAAGCTGCCATCATCACGGCGACCAAAGATGGGCACATCAAATCTTGTAGCCGGCATTGGCGGCTGGCAGTATTGGCAAAATGACGCTCGTCTGGCGTCGGAGAGAATCAAGGACATCGCCGGGCAGCTGGGATGGCTCGGGCTGACCGCCATCGTCATGGGGGCGGTCTGCCTTCACGTGACGTACAACTTGTACTTTCACCCGTTGGCAAAATTCCCAGGCCCATTCTGGGCTCGCTCATCCCTCGTAAGAAACCTCGCCCCTTCCTCTCACTGCTTGGTGACCACATGTAGCTAACGCGAACATGAACAGCTCTGGCGGTTCTGGCACACCATGCGTGGCCGCTCCCACCGCGTTATCCAGACCACCCACGAGAAATACGGTCAGTCTTTGACCTTCATCGTAAAATAAACGTCCAACTTCCACTGACACCTCCTCCCAGGCCCCGTCTTCCGCGTCTCCCCAAACGAACTCTCCTTCTCCTCCCCGACCTCCTGGAAAGCCATCTACGGCTACCCGGCCCCGGGCAAGGAGCACCTCATCAAGGGCGAGTTTTACGACATCTTCGGCGCCTCGTACAAGACGGGCTGCATCGGCTCGGAGCGCGACCCCGCCGTGCACGCGCGCAAGAAGCGCAACCTGACGGCCGCCTTCTCGGCCCGCGCGCTCGCCGAGCAGGAGCCCATCGTGCAGACCTGCCTGGACCGCTTCGTCGACAAGCTCGGTCCCTTGAGCCGGAAGGATGGGGGCAGGGGCGTTGATGTGGTTCGGTGGATGGAGATGATTGCGTTCGACGTGCTGGGGGAGATGGCTTTCGGGGAGGGCTTCGGCTGCGTCGAGAACGGTGCGATAACCCACCCCTTGTTCCCGTCTTCTATCAAGCGACTAACGCTCCCCGTGGCTGTGCAGAGAAACACCACCCCTGGATGGACCTGATCCTCAAACACCTCTTCGAAGTCACCATGGTCGACAATCTGCGCCGCATCCGCATCCTCGAGACCCTCGGCCGCTGGCTCCTCCCCTCGCTCACGTCATCCGTGCGAGAAAAGCACTCGATGTACAGCCGACAAAAGGTCCAGAAGCGCCTCGATGCAGCAGCTCCGCGGCAGGACTTCTTCACGCACGTCGCCAAGAAGGTCCGGGCAGGCGAGATCGAGCAGGAGGAGATGACGGCGCACGCGTCGACGCTGATGTGAGTACTCCTTACCTCACCGCTACCGATCAGTGGAGTTTCCAAAGCTTATCCGTGGACAACAAGCCTCGCCGGAGGAGAGACGACAGCGACGTGTCTAGCAGCCGCAGTGTACTACCTCCTCAGGACCCCATCCGCGCTCACCAAACTCACCGCGGAGATCCGGACGCGGTACGCGTCCTACGACCAGATCGACGCGTCGTCGGCGATGCAGCTGCCCTACCTGCAGGCCGTCATCAACGAGGCCTTGCGCATCCACCCGCCCGGGTCACAGGGTTTCCCGCGGGTGTCGCCCGGTTGCGAGATTGACGGGCACTGGGTACCGAAGGGAGTACGTCTGATGCCTCTTCTGGTATGGGTGACTTTACTAACGCCCAAGTAGACGGAGGTTTACACCAGCGCGTGGACGGTGACGCACGACCCCCGCAACTTCCACGAGCCCATGTCGTTCGTGCCGGAGCGCTGGCTTGACCCCGAGTGCCGAGACGTCAAGGAGGCGAGCCAGCCTTTTTCACTTGGCTATCGAGCCTGCATTGGTCGAAAGTGAGTCTTCCTTCAGTTGAGAAGCAGTCATTTGCCTTTTGAACGAATGGAACTTACAGGATGGCTTAGCTTTGCGTACCTCGAGATGACTTCGTGTCTCGCCAAGATCCTATTCAGATATGACATGAAGGCAGTCAACCCGAATCTCGACTGGGAGGGTGTCTCTCGTTGCTACGTCATGTGGTGGAAGGCGCCAGTCCCTGTGGTCTTTGAAGATAGACGGTGAGCGTGATAAACATCGTGAACGGCTCATAGAAGATATGTAGACACAGTTTAGACGGCACTTCGTTTCGAGATGAATAAAAAGACTCAAAATTACGACAGTATTATCATCTAAATGGTCATGAAACAACGCTAGCTTTCCATGTCTCTCTCTGTGAGCATTGAAATCTATGGATGTGGCTCTTTTGAGACCACCCGAGTGAAAGTCGATGACGGAACCACAGACCATGTCATCAAGTTCAGTCGTACTCTCTCCGTGTCCAGCGAATGTACGAAGGCTGCGGCGGGCGGGCGAACATGGACGTGTGGTCCGTTGGGGGCACGACACCCTCCTTTCCGTCCATGGTCGAGAGCTTGAAGTTGCGCACGATGGTGCCGACGATGACGCCAAGGTTAAGGTACGCAAACTTCTCGCCGATGCAGCGGTGACGACCCGCGCCAAAGGGGATGTACGGGCTCCTCGTGCCCGAGGACACCGCGCCGTAGCCGTAGTCGACGATGTCGTCGGCGGCCTCGGCGTGCTGGTCCTCGTCCCAGCGGTGTGGGACCCAGGCCTTTGCGTTGCGGAAAAACTCGTCGCTCGTGGCAGTCACGCTCGGTGAGGAGAGCAGCACCTTATCGGTGCCGATGACGTAGGGCGTACCGGGAACGGGAAGTGGGTTCATGACCTTGCGCATGATGGAGTGGATGGAGCCGTGCAGGCGGAGCGTCTCCTTGACGACGTTGTGCAGGAGCGGGAGCTTGTCGAGATCCGAGTACTGCAGCGGCGGCAAGGGGCCCTTGGAGCCGTTGCCGATGTTCTTGACCTGCTCTTCAAAGAGCTCCTCGACGATGTTGGGGTGAGCGGCAAGGCGGAGCATGATCCACGCGCCGGCTGAGGAGGACGAGTGCTGGCCGCCCATGAGGATCGTGATCATCATGTGGGCGATCTCCTTGTCGGGGACGGGGGTTCCATTCTTGTAGGTCGAGTTCATAAAGTTCCAGATCATGTCGTGCTCGACGTCAGACTCGAGGTCGTGCTTGCGACGCTCCTTGATGATGTCCATGTACACCTCTCGCATCTTGATGTGGGCGGCGTCTCGGCGGCGGTTTCGTGGGAGGGGCAGGCCGGGGAAGAGGAAGTTGATCGGGGAGAAGCCCTGAAAGACAATGACTGTCAGTAAAGATTCCGATAGATGCTCTGGGCGGAAAGGAACTTACCATATCGAGGTCGTGGTACAGCTTGGCAAAGTCAGCCGTCAGTTTGTGACGCACTTCTCTTCCCTGAAGCGTCCGCGCGGCAGTGAAGAGGGTGATCTCGGACATGGCGCGGGAGATGTCGACAACGCCAGATGCGCCCTTCCATTCGGGCCCCGACTTGATGTAATCCAGAACCTCCTTCTCAATCAGGGGTACGTGTGCCTCCAGCGCCCCGTGAGTCAAGCCAAACTTGACAAATTTCTTCTGCTCCATGAGCTTCGAGTTGGGGCAGTCGTAGACAACATCGCTGCCGAATACAGGGATCGTGAGAGGGCCGTAAATCTCCTCGGCGTTGATGTCCTGGAGCTTGCCGTTGAGAATGAAGTCGTTGCCCTCGATGCCGAGGTAGCAGGTCATTTTCCTGCCGAACAGAGTGAAGGTGAAGATGTCACCGTACTGACGATCAAATTGTCAGCTGGGGGTCAGCTTCAAGTGTATATGTCCCGGTCAGAATTACCTTTGCTCGGTACTTGTTGAAGAACCCCACGGGGTCCATGCCGTACGAGACGGCGCTTCCGATGTAGGGAATCCAGTGGAAGACGGCCGGCGGCTCGGTCTTGGGCCGGTAAAGAACCTGGCGGCAGGCATTGAGAAGGACAAAGGCGACGACCCCGACAAGAACGTAGGTCGGGAGTCGAAGTATCGACGCCTGCGGCAGCTCGACGAGTGACAGCATCGTTGCGGACAGATGCTTCTCCTGCTGCTCCTTCTGTTGCGTTTCTGGAAATTCACCAAAGCGGCGGAGAGACAACAGGAGCGGCGCAGTTTAAGAAGCGGCATCCTTTTTGATTTAAGAAAAAAAAAAAACGCAGCAGTCTTGGCAGGGACGGTGTGCTCATGTTGCTACCTTCCGCGATGCAATCCGAACGATTCACTACGGCCATTGCCGTTTTGGTGTTCTGAAATCGTAAGGTGCTTATTTTACTGGCCCGGCGTGTTCGTATTCGTGTTGGGCACGTACCTCTTGCTTCAACGACCCCTTGCCCAGCTGTGCGGTATCCACCACCACGCGTCTCTCTAGTGTATGTTGCCGGGACTCTACGATATTGTGCAAATCGAGGCTTAGTTGTGCACACATGTCAACCGTGGGGAATGGGCAGAGAAATCGGTCCCTAGGGCGTATTGCTTTTTCCGCATTAGCAAACGTCCTGCCCAATTGGCGGGCGGCAGGCAACCAGACGTTCGGTGTAGTTGGTGACCAGGGGGGAGGTGTTAATCTTCCGACATCAGGCCACTCCCGACGAGGACCACAGTCCACAAACTGAGAGATTGGCGTCTGACCACCATCGGATGGGCGGGCAGATGGCGACCACATCATACTACCTAGGTAGGTAGGTAGGCTGGCCGTCGAGGTCTTCTTTCAGCTCGAGTTTCCCCGGAAAGCGTCTGCGTCTGCTCCTCTGCTTCCGACAGCCGACGTCGACCCCTGGAGCGTACCTGCCCTCGCCCAAACGCCCCTGCTGGCACAGCAGCTGGCTGTTACGTCTCTTTTCCAAGCTCTGGGGCCAAAAGTCTGGGAAACACCACATGCGGAATGGCGACCAAAACTTCAGCAGAAGCAGTAACAGCTCTCTCCTGATTTCCACCATCCACCGCCATAATTCCTGGGTGGGAGAAGGCCATATGCCTTCGGGTACGAGACAGTGAGACTTCTCGACTTAGGCTTTATCTGCAGCAGTGTTAGGTACCTAATTACCTAGGTAACTACCTAGGTAGGTAGGTAGGTACTTGAAGTAGACTGTCAAAGCCCGTAACTGGGAAGGAGGTAGTTGCCTAGGTAGGTTGGAGACGGAAGGTACACTTCGCTCGGGAGGTCAGTTTATTCTTCTTTTGCGAAGGTGACGTGTGGAAAACTTTTCTTTTCCATCTTCATCACCCAAATGCTACGCAGCGTGAGCATCCCTTCGCCCTCTTTCTCACCCTCATCAATCATGGAATCTGCACCTAGTACGATCATACAATACGCCTCGCGGCTGTAGTCACCGAGGCTCTTGCGAGCACGACTGGACGCCTGCCCAATCTTCTGTCCCCGGCCGTCGTCCGCCTATTCAACACTCGTGTTGATGGTTGAACAACGCGTATGGCACACAGTCCTAGCCGCCCCCGACTAGCAGTCAGTTGACCCAGAACTAGAGACTCGCGATGGACATCGTGGCCGTTGAGGCCGAGAGAGACGTAAGTTATCTACTTATACCCTGATGTTTCTATCCTTTCTTGTCTTGTTCAATATTCCGATGGATATGATTTGGAAGCTGACGAAGATATCTTAGGACCTGGACGAGGGACGGGTATGTCACCTTTCCCGCTTGGTATGTCGTGTTTTGCTGAGAACAGTAGCGCAAACTAGAGGCGATCGGCGGGGACCGCCACGTAAGTCACAACGGCACATGGTTTTGCTGATTTATCACGGTTACTGATTTTGGATCATTTCTTGTAGACCATGGTCGAGCAAGCCCGGGTAAGTTCATCATTCACCTTTGACTAAACACCTGAGGATGCTGACATTTTATAGCAAAACGACAAGGTTTGCATCTCGCATCCGATGATGTGTTCTTTTCTGACCTATTCATCAGAACATGCACCGCGCCGCCACCATGGCGCCCTCCTCCAACGAGACGAACGAGGAGGAGGGGGAGGAGGAGGACAACGACACCACCACCCCCGCCCAGGCCACCACCACCACCTCCACCACCACCACCACCGACATTTCCGCCCTCCAGGCTGCTGCCCGTGAGAGGCAGGCTGCGGCCACCGCCGATATTGAGCGTCTCCGGGCCGCCGAGGCCGATGAGAACTGTAAGCTGCACCCCGACTCCCTGGTGTTACACTCCATGATGGTTGCTGAGATTAACAATTCGTGTAGAGACCCTCTCCGACCACAACGTCTAAAAGGAGTGACACTCCACATTGACTACGGAACAGCCACAAGTACCGAACACAACAATGGATCTATCAGCCAGAGGTCGTGGGTTTGGCAAGCCTAGTAACACAGAGTTAGAGCCGGAGATGGAGGTTAGAGAGCCCCGTGATGGACCATGGAGTATGGCGTGGGATGATCTGCTTGTACTGCGGAGGCTATACTGATCATTGGTACGATTGCTGTTAATGTCATCGTTGTTACTACCACTGTTGTTGTTGTCGCCGTCGTCGTCCGTCCCTTTTGTCGTCGTTGTCCGTCACCAACCTTTCCTCCACCCCACCACTGGCAGTTTGGTTACACTAAGCGAAGAGGTGTCTTTCGGGAGTCCAATCTTGTACGATATTTCTCACTTTGCTTCAAAACGCCTCGGTGATATCCTGGTAACGGCATTGATGCATGCATGATCGGACCGGAGACTACCTCTGAAAGGGGTCTATATGATACCTCTGTTCACAGGTAGAGCACATGACGCTTAGGAATTTCTCCTCAATTCTTCGATATACTTATCCACCCGTCTATTCTCCAGTCTCTTCAGTAGTAAGCATATGAAGCCAACCAAGAGAGATCTTATCACCACCCCCTCCTCCAGTACCCAACATCCATCCCTATCTGGCTTGCCTCGCCGGCCTTCAGCCACCCTTTTCCTCTACGACGACGACGGACGACAACGACGACGGACGACAACGACGACGAGGATGGACGACAGCAGCGACGACAACGGTGACAACGATACTGGCAACAGAAATGAAGGTAACAGCAGTCATACCGGTAGTCCTTCTGGATGCTGTGGTCGTGTAGGGTACGTCTCTAGTGTTGATCTCAGCAAACAGTGCGGTACGAGAGGATCAGGGGGCAGCTTACAATCCTTCTCGGCGGCAGCCTGCGCGGTCCCGTTCTCCTCACCCTCGTTGGCTTCCTCATCGGCCTCAAGGGCCACGATGTCTATCGCGAGTCTCTAGTTCTGGGTCAACTGACTGCTAGTCGGGGGCGGCTAGGACTGTGTGCCATACGCGATTTCTGGCCAAAAGATTCTAGTGTTGAATAGCCTGTCAGCAATTGAAAGGATTTTGGAATTACATTGTGAACTCGTGGAGGACCTACGACCATCTCTGTTTCGTTCGCTTTGATAGGGGAAATCCAGTCAGTCAAAACCATGTCCGCAAACGAGAGCAAATGCAGTGCGGTCCTTGCTTACAGCCATTTCGGAGTGAAGTTGCTATTTCTCATTAGTTTGAGCAAGTCCAAGGAAAAGGAGAAACTTACGGACAACCGCGTGTTGACCGACTTTGTAGTGTCCTAGTATCAGTAGTCTGACACGACAGTGATCAAGGAAGGGGCTGAAATACCAGGGGCTGGTCGGTCTACACCACAGTTAGTCACAACAAAAAGCATAAGACTTGGAACGCACGTACCTTGGGCTTCTTCGCCTACCAAAGACAATGGGCTTTGTGTTAGTGTGCTGCGGTGGACGGGATGAGCACAGGGGCTATCACGTACGGGGCGCTCGGGGCTGGGCGGGGTTGGCGCGGCGCGAGAGCCTTGGTAGCCTTGGTGGCCTCGCCGGGGCCGCGACCGCGCGGGATACTCGAAGATCGATCGTACTAGAAGTAGATTTCATGTGTCAGCTAGACAGGGCAAATGTGAAGTCATCAAGGAATGGGAGTGGAGGATGCAAACACAAAGAAGCTGTCACGGAATGGGGAGGCAAGGTTGGACTGGACTTGCGTTCGTCATCGTGGCTGTCTTCAATCTGTTAGCTGGTGTTCTCCATAGCTGAGCGATTGCGAGATATGACTTACACCGGGAGGCGAGAGGGGAGAGGCTGGGCTATCGCGTGGGGTGGTTAGTATTGTACATGGCCATACCATGGCAGTGGGGGGGGATTCACACGGCTTTCTTCTAGTTGGTCGCTGAAATGGTGAGCATCAAGTCAGCAATGTTGGTCACATCAGGATGATTGGGGTTTGGTACACACGTACAACTGGAGGTATTTTCTAGAACAGAGAGCATCAAATCAAGTCAGTAATTCCATCTAGATTATCACGTCGGGGTCGGGGGACATGAGCCCTGGGCAGGGAGAGGGGGCGAGAAAGGCGCGAGAAAGGGGGGGGGGGGGGGCTCACGTTGCCACACGTACGGGTGAAGAGGAAAAAGAGAGATTTTTCAACATCACAGCTTCGCAAAAGAAGATTATGCGTAACAATTGAAGCGTAAGTGATGAGGAGCATGAAGCCCTGCAAAGGTGGTGATGTCTGAGGGAGAAGATACGGGCAGGAGCCTGGAGACAAGGAGGATGGCCATGGAGGCCAAGGTCACTAGAAGTGTAGTATCACGTGCCCCAGCAACCCCTTAGGTAGCACCTTCCATCTTCTACCTACCTACCTACCTAGGTAGGTAGTAGGTATACTTTCCAGTTTGGGGATTGGGCAGTCCATATTTTCCTTCTCCCATCAGGGTGCTGTGCTCTTAGTAACAGGCGCTTCAGCACCTAGGTAGCGCCTGACCCCCTTCTCCTGGGAAGACGCCCCTGGCTGTCTTCGGTGATGCTGAGACGCCCATTTATTAGATAGGTACCGAGTTCGAAACTTTAGGGAAGCTCCTGTAGTTTTATACCTACCTAAGTACCTAGGTCGGCGCGTACTTAGAATTGGGCGAGTGGCAGCTGCAACCCGTGATTGGTGATAGCCCCGTTATTTACACTTCTAGTATCCTGCGGGGAGCCGTGTAGCGAGAGCTAGCAATGCTAATATATGTAGTCATGAAACCGCTGATAGGGTGCCAAATGCTTCTCGTACCTGATCTGGCTTGATTCGTGGTCTTGCCTTGGACCCAGTACCTGCTAAGGACACTAAACTGAGTCTCGGGACAAGGCCTAGAAAACCGCGTGACCTCTGCCTCGCATGATCCGGGGCGAAATGGGGCGGAAGAAGTGATACGGAGAGTTTGTATGAGATCACAGACGTTCTTTTTATCTAAGAGTTCCAGGCGAATTGGTCAGTTTTTTCAGTCCCCTAACAGATTCGTTGAGCTTAAATACACTATAGGTTGGAAGCTCAGAAGGGTATGAAAGGCCTCATAAGAGCCCACATGAACCAGAGCCCTCACTAGAGCCCGCAGCCTCTCGGATCCCTTCTGCTCCGGTATTTGCATCAGGGTGTTCCTCCACAACTTGTCCACAGCGTCCGAAGTCTTGTGTAAGAAGCTGAACACTTGTCTCATCTTGGGACTGTTGCGTCCAACGCAATGACAATGAACAACTTTTACACAAATACAATGCTGTATTTTCTATGCTAATGTGACTTTGTTTTTGGTAATTTTCTAGTTTTCTAGGTACTGTGAAGAAACGTCGCGCATGATCCACCCCTTATTTTTGTACTTTTCCAATTTTCCGTCATCAAAGAAAGGGCATAAAAGAAAGCCTAGTGTGCTCCCGGTCTCCCAAACTACGCACCTCGAATTCAATTCCCAATACACACATGCATCCTGGTCTACAGCCCACCCATCACCGCCGTCATCCTGATAGTTCCCTCCGTATGGAACGGATGGTACGCGATCGCATTGCCGGCGTCGCCATCCACCCGCACCCCCAACCTATTGCTCCACGAATACTCTAGGAACGAGAGACGGCGGATGTAGGCTAGCAGGGCTCAATCAGTTAGCAGGACCCTTTCCCTTCTGCTGGGACAAGTCCAAGTCCTCGAGGGGACCTAGCAGTTGGGAGATTGAGCCCCGCTGAGACCGCCCACGGGGACGAATAATCGGAGTGCTCTCCGCGCGGCTGTGTTTGCTGGGAGATGTAGACGTGCGGCGCTGGGGAAAAGGGTGCCGAAACTTGCGTCCCAGCATCCGGAACATATCGCGGCCCCTCCTGATCACCGAGTCGGTGCGTATGGCGGCGTCCACATTGCGCTCCTCCGCGAATTTCCTGGCTGACTTCATCCACTCGGCCATGTCTTTGACGACCTGCATGGCTTCATTTCTCTCAAGACCGGACCCTGCTATAGCGGCGGCCAGGTACTCTTGGAAACGGGCAAACGGAGGCCCCTGCATATCAGATGGCTCAACGTCGACGTTGCCGTTCTGCAGAGCACTCCAGATCTGGTCGTACATCTTGTGGTAGTGCGGGATGGTACGGGCGGGTCCAGTCATCCACGCGACTCTGTCCCACATGAGGCACGGTTCCGCGTTAGGCGCCTTGAGGTTCGACATGCCAACCAGGTAATCGGCAGTAAGGCTCGCTTCCCATCTGAAAGCTATCATGGCGACGACGTCGATGTCTGGATCAGGGAGCTTCCGGTTGTCCATGGCTGCCCGAAGACAGCCGCGCACCAGTGGGCCCCAGCCACTGTCCCAGTCACCTGGGCATGTTGCCAGGAACGTCTCCGCCATGCCTGCAACCTGGTTTCTGACCGTTTTGCGGACGAGATCCGTTGCTACGGCGTCCTGGCTTCCTCCAGCGCGTGAGGGGCTGGCATCGCCGGCGAAGAACGAGTTGCTAGGGTCAGGGTCCGACAATGTCTTTTTGTGCATCAGAGTAGGGTTGCTGCTGTCGAACGGAACAGTTGGAAGTGCGTCCCACCGTTGTTTGAAGTGTGCTAGGGGAACTCCAGTCCGGCCAGTAAAGCTCCAATCCCACTGATCATCTTGCGCATTGAAGGTGAAGGTTTCAAAAGAGGCGAGTCTGGTGATGCGCTTCGAGCAAATTTTGAGGATTGAGTGACAGAATGCATTGTACGTCTCTGCCTGTTGCTTGTTGTTCTTCTCGACGTTCAGATCGCCGCCACCATCGTCGAGGAGGGGGCTGGTGGATGAAATCAGCGCTTGGATGACGGTGCTGGTGAACACCGACCCGCAGGCGCGGCCAATAGAAGGCGAGTCTTTCCAAGCATGGGACTGGTCGTGCGGACTCGCAGCGGCCATCATGGTCATGTTCATCGGCCAATGCTCTGGCTTGGACAGGTCTCTGACAACCCAGCCACCGGAGTAACAGGCAGTTGTGTAGAGAGTGGTCTGACAGTTCATGGCGATAGCTCCCTGCAGGCGCGTGACCGAAAGGCCCTTCTTCTTGTTGCCAGCGTCCAGAAGAAAATGCCAGTTTGCATGTCCGTGACAGAAGACTAAGAGAAGTAGGGGGACACGCTCATCCACCGCTTGCTGCGACGCAACCTCAACTTCCTTCAGAAATCTGTCGATCATCTGGTCGGTTTTCACAATCATGACAGGGCTGTACGACTTTGCGTCGAGAAGCTCTTTGCTCAGGACAACCTTTCGTTCCTGGTAAGGGTTTCCGTGGAGGAAGCGCTCACTCGCAGAATCGACTCGAATCAGTTTGTAAGGGTCCTTGAGAAAAGAGCAACACACGTCAGTACGAAGCAGGTAATGAGTACTAGGTTACCCAGGTGGGGGGGAGAGACTGAGTCAAAGACTTACCGCGGCAGTCAGCCACACCTGCTTGCCCCCAACACCCTTGAGAAGGTAGTTGAAAGCGTAGAAGTCGGACAAAAACCAGCCATCTGAATCGACTGGATGACCTTTCGCAACATTCGGTGCCGCTGCGGCAACGATGATGGTTCCTGGGGCGATATTCGGCGGAGTGGTTGTTGGGAAGCTTATGTGCGAGGGAGGCGCGAGATAGTAACGGTCCTTGTTCAGGACGCCACCTTTCACAAGGGGTTGGGTCGACGATGATGACGCCATGGTAGCGAGATCAGCAACAACAGCGAGAACGCTAGATGATGGCAAGAACGCCAAACAACAGCGAGAGCGCCGGACGACAGCGAGAGCGCCGGACGACAGCGAGAGCGCCGGACGACAGCGAGAGCGCCGGACGACAGCGAGAGCGCCGGACGGCAACGAGAGCGCCGGACGACAGTGAGAGTGCCGGGCGGCAACGAGAGCGCCGGACGACAGGGAGAGTGCCGGGCGGCAGCAAGAGCGCCGGACGGCAACGAGAGCGCCGGACGGCAGAAAGACGGTGTTAGATCGTAGCCGTGGAAGGGGGGAAACAAGTACTCGTCCTTAGGATGAAAAGACTGCCTTGTCCCAGGTCAAGTAAGAGGAAGAAGTTGAGTTGAGAGAGGAGAGAATACCAGTTAGGTTGAGAGGAGGGAGAGGGGGGTTTTGTAGGCAAATTCAACTGACTGGCTTGAAATCTTGTCAGTTAGATTGTTCAAGAAGAATTCCATGGCACAGGGTAGAACATGGCAGGGCCTTCATGTCAAGCTCAACAACACATACCTTTAAGTTGGCAGTTTACCTTGGACAACAGGAAATGTTGCTGCCTTTTTCCCTGTGGAAAGCGTGTCGCATCCAAGCCCAAATTTTGCCTCACCTGCCCTGACAAAGTTGTCACATCTCCCAGGTAAGTTCTGCGACAGTCTTGTGGATTGCAAAGAAATCCATCTTGTCAAACAAAGCCAGTGGTTCCTGATGGTAGCTGGAGACATTGCGTACAAGATTGCTGCTTTTTCTCTATCCGCATATGCAAACGAACCATGTCAAAGGCAGCAAATCACCCTGTTGGACACCTTGGTGGATGCCTCTCCTGGGGCCTGGCAGAAGCTTGACTCTTCCATCAGCAACAACAGGAAGGAGCGCTTCCAATGGAAGCAACGAGAAATACTCCTCCCGTTGACAACAATGAAAAGAAGACCACCAGAAAGATAACTATCTAGGTAGGCTACAAAGTCGCTCAAAGCTGGGACAGTTCTGGGCTTGCTGAAAGCCGCCTAGCTGGCCGCCTATGGTGGTCCAGAGTCACGGTGACTCCTTTGCCCTTTGCCCTTTGCACTTTGCCTGTATGCGACTGGTTTCCTGGAAAATAAGCACTCGTGCTTGCGAATGTGACTCACCAAGACCCATCGGTTGTTAACATCCTCAGACCCAGCCCGTCCTGACTGTAGTCTCGTTAGGCAGCTGGTCACTGCCAGATATTAATGCTTGTGTAGCCCCCAGAAGCTAATTTGCAGTCATAATCAGTCTGCTAGCTTTAGCAGTAAACACACCAAACGCCGCGGGATATTTGTTTCAGTTCAGAATTTGTGCAATGCCCGCCTGCATTCTGCCTGCATCCTCCCCTGGGATAATGCTGAGAGACTCTGAAAATCACCTACAGGCAGAATCTTCCATGTTTGCCCAAGACGCCACACTGACGTAAGTGGACTTGCCACAAAATCTTGCCATGTAGGAGGAGTGAAGCCAAACGGGGGTCTAAAAATTCGCCACAGCACAGTGCCTGTTGATGCTGCCTGGTGGGAAAATGGTGGTCAATTGAGTGCTGGTTTCAACCTGGAAGTATTGCCGGCTTACATCATCTTGAAGTTCTCTTGCACCACTCACGAGTCCGAGATCAAGGTACAGCCCCAGCAGCCACAACCTAAGGGGTTTAACATTGGACGAGTAATTGGGAAACCTTTTTTCCTGGGGCTTGAAGTCCAAGGGATTAGAGATTACTCAGACAGTAGGCAGCCGAGTACCTAAATGCCAACGAACATGTCTGTTTTAGGTTTAGGGTGTGATCTAAATCAGGCAGTCACGTTGTCAGTGTCTTACAAAAAGGCGGTGGACAACTTTTACAAGCACTGCCTTACCCTTCCCTCTCTACCAGCACATCCGCACAACTGGTCCACGATTCCTCTCGCAAAGCACAGTCAAATTGGAGAGAGACGAAGGAGAAAGTCCAACCAACTTTGGATATCACCATCTTGAAGATGCAACAGTCATGGAGTCATGAGGGCCCTGCCCTAAGTCGAGTTCCGTCGGAGGTGCATCTCATCATCATGAGGAACTTGGAGTCTCCAGCTGACCTAAAGTCCTGGATATCGACGTCCGCAATAAACTTTTCCCACTTTCTCGAGCACAAAACCACCATTTTCGGCATGCACATGGACTTTCATGTGCTCCCCGAAGCATTGACAGTCCTCCATCTTCGTCAGATCCACGAACGATCCAAAACTCCAGTGGAAGTAAGCCAGCTCGTCAACCTGGCTTGCGAAACATTGGAAAATATTGGTCCACGGTCGCCTGAATCATTTATGCCTGACGATTTGGCTACCGTGGTGGCGTTGCTAGATCTGGCCGCAGATACCAACTGCATCATCTCAGGTGTCCTCCGATACCGGTTCGAGCAAGGAGAGCAGTTCAACCATCGACCCTGGCTATTCCTGCCATCGTCCTTACCGACAGACAGGCCCCGAATTCCCTCTGAATGTGACGCCAAGGAGCTTTTTCGTCACCAACGAGCCGTTCTTACATTTGAGATCTACATACAATCTCTATATCGAAGCCAACCCCTGTTCGAAGGCAGAGAGGAACGGGAGCTATGCAACAGACTTCAATCGACTCTCAATGAAATCATCAACTGCGGACTCAGTGACAGTTGGGTCCGCAACTTCGTCTGCCGCAGAATCGACACCTATCTCCGACTGGCTTGCCGGAAAGTGGTTGGCATTAATCCCATCACTGGCCGACCTTGCTTGACATCGAAGATCATCCCGCGGCAACCGGCCCAAACATTGTTCGATGCACTCCAAGACCCAGACGTGCTTTCAGTGTCAGCGCTACCGAAGTTGACGCCATTGTGCAGAGGCAACAGGACTTGGAAGGATTTGGAATCACTCCCCAAGAGCATCATCGATTCGTTCGAACAAGAGAGGGAGTTCGACTTTGGCGCTACTCAAGTTGGTACTTTGCACACCACTTCCGGCGAGATACCGGTTCACCGACTCGTTTGCAATGATGAGGCCAATCCACAGAGTCACATGCACGAGCGAGAGTTTCTGTTCCAGAGGGATGAAAACGGATTCACAGCCATAGCCTCGCTGCTTACCATTCGGGAAGAGAAGCTTTGGGATCGAGTAGACGAGGTCAATTACAACTGGCAGCTGGTCTCTGGCGGGATTCGCCCTCTGGCCCGTTTGTTGCGCCTGGGCGAGTCGGAGAGACAGCAAGACTTGATCGACAACTATGCAGAAGCCCCATCCTGCTCTCGGACTGAGATAGAATCATTTGTACGATGGTGCAGGGGCAAGCCTAGTTCATTGCTGAGGGACCACTTCCTGCGTCGATACCTGACAGACCGGCTTTTTGAGCCAGGATTTTTCTTGTTTTCCTACATGTTTGAAGATTAATTCAAGCCGGACGCGTTACTTTGAAATACCGACGAGATCAAGGAAGGTAGAAAATACGGGCTCTAGAGAAAGCATTTCCTTTACTCTGTCTGAAAAAGGGGTGGTGTAACGGTGGTTTCGCACAGCCGGCGAAGGACAAGATTGACATGCGAAGGGACGGACGCTGCTCATACCTCACACTCAACAACCGTCAGAATCATGGTTCCTCAGCGCCAGAGCGGTGTTAAACTCAAGTGGCCCTTCAAGTGTAGTAACTGATTTGTTATTTATCTCGTCTCTCTGTGTCTTGCCGTGCTATTGAACCTGTTGCTTAGTCTGTGACCAGATTCAACGGTTGTCCCTTACGGTTGAACCAGAGCCGACTTCAATTCTTTCCAACCCAAGCCCGCAGAGACGCCAAATCAATGATTCATGCGGGGAAACAAGCTTTCAGTAGGACCCTGAACGGATCAAGATAGGACGGCGTTGATTTGTCGCCGGGTCGTCATTGTCCCACTGATAATGAATGCCGTAATTTCGGCACGCCGGCACCCTTATCGCTTTCCGGGCCGCAAAGACCCCGCCCGGAGCCACCGACCTGCCTCTTTCGTAAATCACGAATGGAGTAGAGTTTGCAGAATAGAGGGATTTGCTGCGATAATACGACTTTTTAATATACTCGTTATGAAGAGACAGAATCTGACGCAGACCGACATGCCTCCTGCGGCTAGCCCACGTCCACCGTTTGCCCCGGTCGTCTCAGTCGGGTCATTTCCCGACCAAGAGCGATTTCGTCACAGGCACTGACTGCCTCTGGTCATATTTAAAACCCAATGTCGGCGATTATCTTCTTGGCTATCTCTTGGCTCTTTGCCGGGCAGATTCTCAATCCCTTGAGGCTCTCGTGCTATACTAGGACGTCACCTCGACCCCAGCAGTAACTATGCGGTCCTCCAGCGTCGTCGCCGCCATCGTCGCGGTCCTGCCGCTGATCTCTGCCTGGGTACCTCGCAGCCCTCATGGATCTCAGCCGGTCAACCGTCGCCCGCGAGTGAGCCAAGAGGTGAAGGTCCCAAGACAGGACACGCCTCGTGCCGGGCTGCAGTACTACACCAACAAGACCAGCTGTAAGTACGCACCAGGTTCCAGACGCCACCGGCTCTTTTTCTCACACCGAACCTCGTTTCGCAGCTTTCTATGTCGATGGGAGCCAGATTCCCCAGGTCGATTTCAATGTCGGCGAGAGCTATGCTGGTTTGATCCTCGTCGACGCGACCAAGCCCGCGGACGAGCAGCAGAAGAATTTCTTTTGGTTTTTTCCCACCGTGAATCCGGCTGGAAAAGACGACGTCATCATTTGGTTCAATGGTGGCCCTGGTTGCTCGTCGCTCGAGGGTGTGTGGGATCCGATCTGGTGGCAGGATGCTCTGACTGACAATTACGAAGGATTCCTGCAAGAGAACGGCCCGTTCACTTGGCAGTACGGAACTTACAAGCCCGTTCCCAATGCTTTCTCGTGGCACAAGCTTGCCAACGTCATCTGGTTGGACACCCTCGACGTCGTGGCAACGAGTTTTGAGCTTGCTGACAACTTCAAAGGGTCGAGTATCCCATCGGCACCGGCTTCACGAGCGGAAACGTCACGGCGACGAACAACGCCGAGACGGCCGACCAGTTCCTCAGTTTCTGGCAGAACTTCGTCAAAACCTTTGACCTGCAGCACAAGAAGATCTACATCGCCGGCGAGAGCTACGCGGGAATCTACGTCCCCTACGTCGGCGCCGCCATGCTCGACAAGAACGACACGACCTACTTCGACGTCAAGGGTGCGCTCTACTACGACCCGGTCATGCCCTACTCGGACGACCTGGGATTCGACCATGCGGCCATGCCGGCGTTCCACCGCTACTGGGAGAACGTCTTCGCTCTACCCAGGGACGTCAAGAAGGGCATGGACGAGGACAACCAGAAACTGGGGCTCGACGAGTACCTGAATAAGCACCTCGCCTACCCGCCCCCGCCGACGCCCTGGCCCAATGTCGAGTGGGACCCGGACCACGACATCGTCAACCGCTTCGACAACGCCGTCCGCGTCATCAACCCCTGCTTCAACGGCTACCACGTCCTCGATCAGTGTCCCGTGGTATGGGACGTGCTGGGCTTCCCCTCCGTTATGTACACCCCGGAAGGTGCCGGCCTGTACTTCAATGACCCCGCGGTCCGGAAGCTGATCCACGTTCCCGAAGACCACCCGGCCTGGTCCGAGTGCTCCGGCCCGGTCTTCGTGGACGACGACGACAAGTACGACGGTGCGGAGCACGAAGCCAAGTTCCGCACCCTCGTCGAGCGGACGAACAACGTCCACATCGGGTCCGGGCTGGCCGACTATGTCATCCAGCCCAACGTTACGGCGCTCGGGATCCAGCGGGTCAGCTGGAACGGCAAGCAGGGGTTCCAGACCGCGCCGTCGGAGGAGCTGCTCGTCCCGGCCGTCGAGATCAACGACGACAACGTGATTAGCTGGGCCGGCACGAACGTGCAGGGGTCAGTCCACACAGAGCGCGGGTTCACGCACTCTACCGCGAGGTTGAGCGGCCACATGGTGCCGCAGTACAACCCTGCCGTTGCGCT
The DNA here is from genome assembly GCA_030770045.1 of Colletotrichum brevisporum. Lineage (NCBI taxonomy): Eukaryota > Fungi > Ascomycota > Sordariomycetes > Glomerellales > Glomerellaceae > Colletotrichum > Colletotrichum brevisporum. The sequence goes on from JAUGSI010000002.1 coordinate 3,623,217, forward strand.
TAGGCATGTCGAGCATCTACTTGGTCGGGTGGATTCGCTGACGAAGGGCGAGCCTTGGACCGTCAACATCTCGACGTCCTTTTCGTGGCCTTACTAGATCTGATGTACATGTACATGTGATTCACACTTCAATATTGAGAGAAAAGGGTATTTCCAGCACTTCCCTATTTGAATTCTTGACTTCAGTCAGGCCTGTTCTGCAGTGCGTTTCGCTCGGCACTCGCCCACTTCCAAGTATGCACCTGCCTAAGTACTTAGGTTGGTAGATATACAACTTCAAGAGCAGTACTAGGCTCCCGGACGTGGTACCTATCCAGTAGATGGACGACGACAGAGGGGATGGACGCCGACAGAGGGAGAACAGACACTATTGTTTTTAGTAGTCTACTCAAACCCAGAACACAACAAGTTTATATAGAAAGGGGTCTAATAGTAATAGATCGGGATTATCAGGACTTGGCGTCGCAATTACTCAGCTTGGCAGTGAAAGTCAGTATGCATTAGTTTCAAGTACCTTTTGTCTCATGCCACATACTTCTTTGTTGCCCATATGCGATCACTCTGCTTCGCAAATCAGGCAGGCTGCTCTCATTGGGTACGGGATTGAGGTACGGGATTGAAACCCCTGTACCGGGTGGTCATCCATGCGGTTGTACGTACGTAGCCAAATTCCAAGCCGCTAACCAAGACCGTATGAGGTACAGCTCCGGTGTGTCTTAAACCCGGGAACCCCGCCCTTGTCCCGGGAAAGCAACGTCATTCCTACTTCCCTGACCTCCCTCCCGACCGAACTCACTCTCGAGAACTCGAAACTATTCCGGAGTCAAAGTTTGGACAGCAAATACAAAAGAACCATGGCGGATATCTCAACTACTCAAGCCGCACCTCGGCCGGCGTCTCCTCCCGGCGCCAAGACGGCGACAGCCGCGGCTCCCCCGACGGAGCCGGAGACCCAACAGGCTCCGCAGCTGGAAGCTGACGATGAGGCATACGTCCGTTTTCCAGCAGAATTTTATATGCAACTTGTCAGTTGTTAACCCTTGTGCTCGCAGGAAACTGAAGATGGTGCCTCCATCGACGAGCAACTGTATGGCCTTGTTCCACATTTGCCGTTTTGATTTTGGCTCGATCACGACTCACTATGATTAGCTCGAACTACTCTGCATCAGTCACTTCGAGTGTGGTTGACTATCCAGTCGAGTACGGACGTCGTTACCATGCGTATCGCCCAGGATGCGAGTTTCCTTCCGATTTCTCTTTCCTTGCCATCCATCTAATATCGTTTCGCAGCTTACAAGTTTCCCAACGACGAGGTCAGAGGTTTTAGGATTCAAATACCCACCGCTAGGTAATGGTTGATGAGTTTGATTGCTTACTGAATGGGGCAGTTCGAAATGGACCGACTCGATCTGGCCCATGCCATGATGGTCAAGGCTATTGGCAGCAAACTCTACCTTGCGCCTCTCGAAAAGGAGAAGATTCATAACATCCTCGACATCGGAACTGGCACTGGGATATGTGCGAAGCCCCGCCTCCCCAAGCGCGTATCGACTTGGTCGCAGATGCTAACCCCCGGCTCTGTTGTAGGGGCCGTTGAGATGGGTGACATATTCCAAAACGCAGAGGTCAGCCAACCGCAAAAGCAATCTGACACACTTGCCCCATCCGGCCAAGCCGCTCGTGATACTTCTGAGTTCTGACATTATGAACAAGATTGTTGGGAACGACTTGAGTGCCATTCAACCCGAGTGGTACGTTTCCTAGACTTTCAAAGTCGGGACAAATCAGCTGATCCGAAGACCCGCTGGCCAGGACTCCGCTCAACGTCAAGTTCGAGATTGATGATGTCGAGAGTCCTTGGATGGACAAGAAGTACGACTACATCATGTGCCGCTACATGGCTGCTTCCATCAAGGATTGGCCCAAGCTGGTGAAGAACATCTTCGAGTAAGCCCTCCTCTTCATCAAACCCCCCTCCAGTGTTTCTTTCCCAGAATAGATCAAGCGTTTGGTCTTCCCTGGAGTCACCCAATGTGCTAATTCAGAGAGCTAGCCATCTGAACCCCGGCGGCTGGGCAGAATTCCAAGAGATGAACAGCGAATACTACTCCGACGACGGCAGCTACACCGAAAAGCACGCCACGCGGAGGTGGAACAAGACCTTCGTCGACGCGTGCGCCGCCATGGGCCGCGACGCCTCCCCGGCCCCTAAAATCCGGGAATGGGTGCGCGATGCTGGTTTCGCCGGCATCCACGCCCCTCGGGCCCTGGCCCAAGGACCCGTTCTTCAAGGACCTCGGCATGATGAACCTGTGTTTGACCCTGGACGGGCTCGAGGCCTTCTCGCTGAAGCTGTTCTGCGACGTCCTTGGCCGGGAAAAAGATGAGGTCCTGGTTGAGCTCGCTGGGGTCCGGAGCGAGCTGAAGAGGTGCGAGTTCCATGCCTTGTTCGACCTGTGAGTTGACACATTTCAACCATTGTGCATGGATCGTTGCTGACTTCGATGCAGTCACGTCGTTTACGGACAGAAGCCCGTGACTAGTGCCTCAAAAGAGTAGAGCTTCGCTACGGGCCCTTGTCAAGTGGCTATCGGGGGCTTCCCTTACTTATCAAGTCTTTTAGGAGAATAGGATCATAATGGTACAGCTTGGCAACGAAGATGGATCCCAGTGACAGCTCTAGAGCCCAGCGACGACGGCAGAGCCTAGCAACGACGAAAGAGCCTAGTGACAACAGGTAAGAGTATCAAGGCTCAAAGACATAGGTAGGTAAAAGAAGGCCGAAGTAGAAAAACTCGCAGATTAACCTGACTAGGTCCGGCGAAAGAGGCATCCGGAGAGTCGCATCAGGTCACGTAGAAGGAAATCTGACTCCGATAGCAGCTATTTTGAAGCTATGTTCTAGTAGCTACCTAGCTCTCGCTTACACGGCTTCACGCACATTTCACTCGTTTTATTTGACGTTCTTACATTCTTTCCCCCGTCATTGTTCCCAGTGTCAACCTCTCTTTCTCACCATGGGCATCTAGCATACCTCAATACGCCGGAGGCGAGATCCACCTCTTCAGCATGTTCCTCACGCGATGCTGCTCGTTATTCGAGCCGGTGCTGCTCGTGCTCTCCCGTCGGGTGACCACGTTGGTCAGCTCCGAGCCGCTGGACGGGGTCCGCGTGGGCATCATCCTGTTCTTATAGCCTGCGAGTGAAGGTATTAGGATCTATGTGTTGAGTCTGGCGGGGAGAGTATCTTCCTCACAGGTGGTATCGTATCTCTTAGGGTCCTCAATCACTGCAAAGAACTTGGCCTTGGCCTTCTCACTTGCGGATGGCGCCATGTTTGTAGATCAAGTGAGAGAGAGAGTTGATACCGGTAGCTGCAAGTTAGACTTGATAATATTTCGATAGGTTACTTGATGCAACAGACACTCACTCCAACGAGAACACGCGAGGTAGGAGAAAGAGGGGTCGGTAGCACTCTTATGTATCCTCCCCTACCCAGAACCTCGTGATTGCCCTCTCTTCCCCCGCCCATAAAACCTAGCATCAACACCAGAAACCTCCGACGGCTCCTATTCGTTCGTCCCAACTCGAGTAGCGTTTCACACGAGTCCATTAGAATTCGCGGGGATGAGGAGGGGAAAGAACCGTCCACACTTTCCCAAAGGGAATGAGGGGTAATAACAAGCCAGGACACCGAAGACGACGACTCCAACGTCGCACGGCAGAACCGTTGGGCATCGAACCAAAACCTTCAGCTTCGGACATCCGGTTGGACCCCCCAAAAGAGGGCACTGCTACCCTGCCCCGGTCCATTGGCCGAACTCCGCACAAGGTCTCCTGTTCGGACCGCGAAGGCGCGAGCAGTATCACCCCTTCTCGGCGAGACGAGATTGCCGAGTCCGCTGCGCCATTTGAGAACCCAATCGCTGGCCATAGACGTAGTCAGCTTTCGCCGGTGTCGCGATGGAGAAAGTGGGGCCGTCCTCGGCAAGAGACCCGACGTTCTCGCCCCACCGCAAAGCCGGGGCCGACCGGGGGCGATAGAGCCATTGCGCATACTCGTTCTGCGACTCGAGTCCAGGCGCAGTCATGCAATATTCTTCCAAATGGATGGGACACGAGTTTGGGGAGCATTCCAACGCTGAAGAGTCACCCAAGACAGAATACATCTCATACATCTTGCCTACCCCCACCATCATTGCCAACCTTGGGCGCACACAATTCACACATTACAAGACACATCAAATGTTCAGCAGTGAGATAGATCCATTTTTGTTGACCATGTATGACTGGAGACCTAGAGAACAGGAGTAACCTCCTCAAAATGCCAAGTGATGCCGAGTTGCAAGAAAAAGGCATGCATGCCTCAAAAATTGACTCTTGGCCGCCTGTCCCCAGACTCCATATTAACCATGATCCCTTTGTTGCGTGGACAAACCCGAACTCCATGACAGAAGAAACAAGACCCCCAGGATTTCCTAAACCAGATTATGGGTATGATGCTCCATCTATGGTGCAGAAACCTTGACTTCGCTAACGCCTCCCCTTTGTTGATCCCTTTGTTGATGTGCTTGCATGTTCGTTGTTGTTGTCGTGACCTAAGGAAATGCAAAATGGTGCGTATGTGGCTTTCGCATGCACCATGTTTGTTAGTTTGCTTGCTTGTGTGTGGCCCTGGACGCGGTTTCACGGCAGGGCGGCAACACTGCCCGCCAGCAGGGCATAGTTGGCGAGCTTCAGAGACAGCACTCTGGACCGGGGATAGTCAGGGCTAATGATCATGCGCCCGTCCTTGTTGAATCCAACTTCGCCGAATGACTCGCTCAACTGCTCAAACTTTGCGTTTGGCCGGACCCGGTTCAACTCTGCCAGGATGTTGTCGCTCCAGACACCAGAGCACCAGCCGTCACGGAGAACAAAGTACGGGTTGAGAGGAGGAACAGGAGAGTCTTGTGAGGCGTTAGCAAGATGCAGCTAGAATGTGTGGAAGAACGAAACATACCCAAGTCCACAAACCGGATTCGCAGGTACTCCAGTGCCTTCAGGGTTGACATGGAGTTGATACCGGCCAGGACGAGCATCTCAAAGGCGTGAATAAAGTTCATATCTTGGATCCCACTGCCCGAGTCGTGGAATTGTGGGACGGGCCGGCAGCAGTTCTTGACAGTCAGGTCAATCGTCTTGAGCCTCGTCGTTCTCGGATCCGATCTGATGGTGGCCATGTTGAAGAAGGCCTTGCAGACACGGCCAGTGTACACCAGGTGCTCGAGCGCTGGTGTCGCCTCTGCTAAGCGCGTGCAGAAGTGGACCTGGTTGGAAACCTTCATGTAGAACGGCGGGCAGGTCAGCTCCCTTCTGTAGTCACTCTCAAGGCACACGTTGAGGTATGTGAGGTTTGTAGGCAGCTTGGGGAGGATGCTGGCCATGCTCAGGTAGCTCTTAGACTTTGGCTTGCTGTAAGAGCCGTGCCACTCGTTCAGGCTGGGAAGGGCGCCCAGGATAGCAGCAAAATCAGCGTCATCGCGCATCAGGTTCCACTGTCCTTTGGTCACGAGAGTGCGGACCGACTCGAGGGTGGGCAGGTGCCAGCCCGGAGCGTGGCGTTTCCAACTGTGCTGGACCTTGGGCGCTTTCTTTCTCTCGCCTCCCTCAATGGTCAAGACGCAGACAGCCGGCAGGGCCTGGGCGACGAAGGTGAATGCCTCCTCGAGACTGCAGTTGTTGGCGGGGAGTGTGTAGGTCGCATTCGTCAAGCCGTCCATGGTCACGGTGGGGAGGGCGAGAGTCGTGCTCAGCGCTAGCGGCCCGTACTTGGGCTGGAAAACGGGAAACCAGATCTCGATGTGCTTCACGTATCGTCGGAGGTGGTCGTGCTCACTGAAGTATATCATGGCCAGCTCGAGCGACTCGACGGTCGCCTTGATCTTGATATGGCGATAGAGGCGCCCTTGGATCAGAACCCTCCAGGTGGGACTCACGAGAGCCAGCTCCGACAGCTCCCTCCGGCGCGAGTGTCGAAGTGCGGTACCCCAGCTCTTGGACACGCTCTGCATGCCCAGCGAACTCTTGGACGATGCGGATACGCGGTATCCGAATAGGTGGTCGAGGATGCATTCGTGGATCTCGGCGGGAAGGTCGTTCAAGTTCAGGGAGGGGGAGGCGTCTGGGCTTTCGAGGGAGTAGGTAGGGGCGGCGATGCCCGGGCCTCCGTAGGCCTCGGTGTCATCGGCCATGGGGAAAGAGCAGTCCGAATGGCGCTGGTCGGGATGTAAGAAGGGAGTGCTGCTCGGGCGGGTCGGGGGCACGAAGTCATTGCTTTTGGCCTGTTCGAGAGGAGGACTGGAGGGGCCCGGGGAGACGGGGTTCGAGGTAGTGTTGAGTATGGTCGTAATGATGGAGGCAGTCATGATCGAGGTCAACTCTTCAGTGGCGTTGGCATTCGCGCTGGCGTCGACGTTGGCATTGTAGTCGTCTCGCGACGGTCGCCTATCGATACCGGAGGAGTCTCGGTCTCGGGAGATGGGGATCGTGACGTCGGGATGGTCGTCGTCGTTCGTGGAAAGGGGCTGCTCGACGCAAACGGACATGGTCGTTCGGGACGAAGGTGCGTCGTCGAAAAGCTGAGATTTTCGGATTGAAGTCGGCGATTCCAAGGTCATGTCATGGCAGGGTAGGAGGGGGGAATCGCAGCGAGTCGGGGGAGGCACGACGGGGATGGCGGGAATTGGCGTAATCAGGCGGGAAGGGAAAAGCGGAAGGTGAAGGGAGATTGGCCTGGATTGCTTTGACGATGGTGGGGGAAATGAAGTCCCAATAATTGAGAGACCCTTGATACCCAGACCGGGGGGTGGTCAACAATGCTGAGGGAACTGTTTTGGTGCCCCGGGTAGGTAATAATGGTAGGTAATCGTAGGCAGGCACGCCTGTACGGTAGGTACAGTCGTTGTGGTACGGTACGGTATGGTACGGTAGGTAGGGAAGGAGGCAAGAGCGGTCTCGTCTCTGTCCGTATTCGTCAGGTCCCGGGGGGTCCAGGTGGTCCAGGTCCAGGTCAATGGAAGGAAGGCTCTGTGGACCAGTCAGTGAGTTGAGTCCAGTGCAGTCGAGCAGTTTAGTGGCGGTAGCGCAGCGCTGGGGTCGCTTCGCTTCGACCAAGCCACTTTACGCGGTCGGTCGCGTGCGCAGCGGCAGAAAAACAGGCCAATGGGGCACTGATAAGGGAGGGAGAAAGGGAACAGAGGGAGAGTGAGTTGTGGTCTTGGGTGGTGTTGTTGAAGCGAGGGCGACAGGAGCCGGCGCGAGAATGGAGAGGAGTGTCGACCGAATGGCCGTTCGGGAATGGGCCGGTCGAATGGGAATGGGGGAGAGAGGACGTACGATTTCCAGACGATGAAGAAGGGACGTTTCCCTGTTTCCCTGGGTGATGTGTCGGTAAGGTAAGGCGAGGCGAAGCAGAAGCAGCACCTAACAAAGGGCCCAATGCTGCGTCTTGTCTAGGAATGAAACGGGCGCCGGGCACGCACTTGGGCAGGGTGCGCAACAACACCCAAAGAGCCTGCGAGTGCGGTGTTTTAGTGAGGTAGAGGTGAGGCAACACAGCACAGAGGTACCTAGGAGTAAGTACCTAGTAAGGCCGAAACGCAGGGCGGGCGGTAATGGGGCGGTGCGGGTGCGGCGCGCGCTGATGCCCGCTGCGTGTTGGTGTTGGTTAGGTGTGGCTAGGTGCCTGGGTTCGGTATCCGTACGGTCAGATACCCGTGTACATAGGTACCTAGGTAATCTCTGGCAATGCGACTGGCTAACCAGAAGACGAAGAGGGCAGGCGGTGAGCTAATAGGTAGTGGCGTGGTCGGGATACAGTGGTAAGGTACCTGGGCAAGTAGGTACCTTAAGATAACGGCAGGGTTGCGTCGAGAAGGGAAATTTGATGATGGTGATGTGATCTCGGTACACTGGCCAAGGAAAAGGAACAGGAGAAGATGCTAACCAACCCAAATGAATCGGGAAGGAACAATAGAGAGGCGACAAAATTTGGTTGCGGTCAATATTGAGGGATGACGGAGACGTGGAAGGGACGGGATACGGAACGGCAGTCGGTACCTAAGTTTATCGCCCGCCGTGAGGGGGGGAACAACATCAGCCAGATGGGCGACGAAGAGGTAACTTTCTCGTCATGGCCGGGTGCAGCCAACGACCTAGCCAACGACGAGCGGCAAGAGCACAGTTACGAGGCGCTGAGGAGACTTTCTCACTTACGTAAGGCAGGCGTGCTCGACGAGATACTGAGATACGTACGGAGTACATGCAATACCCGAAGGTAGGAGGTTTTTGCGCATTGTGCGTGACGACATACGAGTAGCAACAGCACCTTCAATTTCGAAGCAAAAGCCAATCAATGACCACCACAACAACAATAACAACAACAATAAAAAGGACACCGTACCCGGATCAGCGTCGGCTCGGATCGAATGGCCACGCTCGACCTGGTAAAGTCCCAGTCCTCCTTCCCTTCCTACCCGTGATGAGACGTGCACAGCCGTCTTCCCGCGACGAGCTCCGAGAGTCAGAGTCAGGCCCCCCCGCCTTCAGGCTTCGCATCGCAAGTTCCAACAACTCCATCCAACCAAGGGTCTGCTTAATAATATGAGAGCCGAGGCCGTCTGGGATGGCCAGTCCGTCCCCTCGGCCCCGTGCGTGGCTCGCTGTTGCATCGCTGCCTTAGCTCGCCGCAGTGCGCCCATTCAGCGTATCGTGTTAGTCCAGCTCTCTGAGGCCGCACGCAGCCACTGACGACGACAAGCCCGAGCACGCCACCAAGAAGCACGGTCCAGGGTGGTAAACATTGCACCGCAGACACTGCCAAACATCACTCTGGCTACCTATAGGTACCTTCCCACCTTCTCGCGCTTTCTTATCGAATAGAGCCATGTTCGCGAGCCACAGGTACCTACCTACCTACCTACCCACCTAAGTAGGTACAGTTTAGAGGGCTTCGTCGTCTGCTTACCTCTTGCACTCCGAACCTGTATCTTTCTGCGGGAGGGCCGAAGAGGCAACAACACCGCATGAGATTAGAGTGTTAGCCGCGACGCAAGTCATCCCACCTCTTCCCTCGATGCATGAATTCGAGCAGGCGTTGCCCCATCTTTTGGCCCATTTCTTTTTCCTCTTTTTCCTCGTTCCACCAATTTCTTTTCTTCCGAAGGGTCCATCCACGCACCGCGGCGAATGAGAATGTGCCCGCCGCCGGCCAACACTCCGACCACGTTCCAGAGCGAAATTGTCTCCGACGGGCCTCGCCGGAGCAGCTGCCGCCCTCTCCTCCCCCGGGGACGATGACGGCTGTCGGCAACTTCTCTCCGCCCTATGGACGCCTTGACTCGGGAATACGATCTGATCAGTGGTCGGGGCAAATGACAAAGAGATGACAACTCAATCGCAGCCAACCAGAGGCGGTCGAACCCATCCCGGGGGCCGTCGGAGGCGATTGCGATTGAGTTGGACTGGGAATAGCCTTTTGCCAACCTTCCACGCACCTGTTTCAACTTGTTCTATGGCAGGCATGCCAGCTTCTGCCGTCAACCTTCCTGAGGTCACGCGACCCCCCTTCCACCCCGGTTTAGTCAGCCGAGACATCGACTGGCGACTGGGCCTTCAGTCAATGACTTCGTTATCGTTGTCCGGAGGAAGAGCACCGGGCTCGTAGCGACGCGGGCTGCCGGGACAACGTCAAGGCATTGTTGAAAACATTCCGTATCTGAGAAGAACACTTATCGTTCTCCTTCATGTTGAGTCAGTCAAGCTAACCAAGGCTCATGGGCAGTGCTGTAGGTCAACCCCACCGCCAGGGCAATCGGAGGCTTGGAACGCAATGTCTCAACAGATGAGATACCACCAATTCCTCCAGCGACAGGAACTAGCAGGACATCCTCCAGCCTAGTTATGAATGCATTTCTCGACGCCGTGTGCGACTGCGTTGCCCCGGTAGCAGCGAAGATCCAAGATCAGGAACTGCGGCAATGCGGCAACGCTGTTGTTGGTGGATTCATGGGGACGCGTCGCAATGAGAACCCTGAGTCGAGCGTCGCGCCATCACCTCAGCTCTTGTTTTCTGCGCATGAATGATCGCCAGTCGGGCGTTTGCAAGCGATACCGCCGCGTCGGGACGCTCTTCACAGCAACAACCTCGATTGCTTTTGGCCGATTCTTTTGGGATCCAGGCACTCGAGCAAAGGCCGGTCTGAGTAAGTTCTCAGAGATGCCTGTATCCCGAGAACGAGGACGTTTGACGCCAGGCACGCGTCGAGCAGTTAATTTTCAGTTTCTCACACAGAGACCACGCCCTGTTGCCGTCGACTTTGATTTACATGGAGCGGACGCAGGCCACGGGGTGGCAAGCAAAGCATGACTATGTTGACGTTCAGTTGACTTCGTCACTGATGGACACTTCTCACGGGATCTATGACCACTGCAGTCACTTTTAGTCACAAGTCAGAAGCGACTGGCATTCTGCAACCCAATGTCGAGCGTCAATCACGACATTTGAACCCACTCGGGGAGTAGTTCAGTTGAATATTAGCCTTTTCGTCAACTCTAATTCCAAAAAGATCCATGTGAGGCCCAATTCCACGATGACATGTCGTCGGGCTCGATACCTGTGGCCGCGGATGTTTAAACGGATGTCGCTATATGCCCAGGTGTTAGGTCCACAGCTCCCTCCAGGAAACATGGAAAGCCAAAGATCCCTGACCGCAACCGCAACCACCGATCGAGTTGCCGCAGGATGTTTTGGCGGCTCTCGGAGCAGCGACTCAGAGCGCATCCGTCTTCCCTTTCTCCCCGTGCGCTCGCCATCGGCAAAGATGCCCCCCCTCGCCCGGAACCGCTGCCGTACATGTCAAGCCCCGACTTGACACCCGAGCCTCGGAGGCCGCCGCACTTGATCAACAGCTGTCTCCGCATGGGTTTACCCACGCATTTGCATCTCTTTGCGCCGCCGCAGGAGGCGTCCTTGTTTGGAACTTCCGCCAGCCGCTTGAGTTTACCACAACTGACTTCAAAGCCGTGATTTCGATCCAGCTTCGGCCTCCTCTTGGCTTTCTTGGCAAATTGACCACATATTCCCCCGGAGCTTCTCTGTCGCTGTCGCCACTTTCCTCTCTCTGAGGGAGCAGACGCCCTTATTAGGGCTTCATTGTACCCCTTCTGCAGGAGTGCCGGCTGTTGGTGAAGACCCCATTTGTTTACCGTAGCAGAGGGAGAGATTTCGCATCTCGCAGTGTTGCCGCGAAAGATTCATTGGGCAAACTGAGGACGACGAGGACGACAAGGACGACGGCAACAAGACTCAGATAGAAAAAGTTATTTGTCAAATTGATTGCATACCTATGTACTCTCCACCAAACCCAGCTGCCATACCACCACCCTACCACCACCCTACCACCACCCTACCACCACCATCCTACCGACGCCCTGTCACCCCTCAGGTGATCCAGGGAGTCATGAGTTAGCACCAAGCATCAGAGAAGTTGCAAAGGGGGTTGACTTACCCCTCCCTCTGGAGAGGCCTCGGTCCCCGCCTTGCCGCAGCCATGGAAACACAAAGATACCAACAAGAGGTCAGCCATTACCACTCTCCGAGCAGGCCAGCCGAAGCTGACGGGCGCCAGTACGAAGGATCTGTTGACGTGAACCACCTGTCAGCATTACCACCCATAAGGGCAGGGCAGAGCGACCGAGGCTCCAGTCCACCCATTCCATCAGTTTCAACACAGCGTGAATATCCTCCCTCAGCAAAGACTGCAGTCTCTGCCTTGCCGCAGTCATGGTAGCACAAAGATACCAACAAGAGGTCAGCCATTACCACTCTCCGAGCAGGCCAGCCGAAGCTGACGGGCGCCAGTACGAAGGATCTTTTGACGTGCACCACCTGTCAGCGGAGGCCGCCCTTAGAGCTTGTCCATTACATTCCGGTCCAAGTCCGCAAACTTAGCCTGTTTGTATGTACTCTCGGGCGGTATCTTTTCCACAACAGGCTTGCCGCTCCTCTTCTTCTGATCCCAGATCTTTCCCGCGCAACTCACGCCGTACGGCGTAACAATCCAGGTTGAGCTGGATGCCGACGTGTCCTGATTGATGAACATTCGCCGGTAGTTGCGGATGGTGCGCTTTGCCTGGTCAATCATCTCTGAGGGCATGCCCTTGCGACGGAAGTCTGCTAAGAGCTCTTTTTGATGAGTGTCCAATGCCGCATCGAACCCGTCCCAGTCCCAATCGGAATCTTCGGACCCGTGGATGAAAGCCGCGAGATCTGGCGTCTCGCTATGCGCCGATGCGTTTCTTTCCGCGTATTTCTGGATAGTGGAAATATACTCAGTGCGACTTAGCTTGACTTTTTCACATACCGTGTCCAGGCGGTCCAATATAGGTGTCTGCGGGAGATCTTTGGGATCGGAAAGTCCAATCCAGTCTTTGACCCTGTCCCATTCGATCTTGATTCTCTGCAGAGCTTCATCGGACCTGCAGTTAATGGACTCCCAGCGGGCGTCGCTGATAGCCTTCTTGAGGGCGCTGCCTTTGAGCTTCGTGCTTTTTTCAACCAGCCTGGAGACGGTTTCCTTGTGGCCGTGGGTTTCGTCCTCCACTTCGCCTTCATGCCACTTGCAAGCGTTGTGTATGCCGGCCCAGAAGTCTCCGAGCTTCAGGAGGAACTCCCGTTTCATTTCGGCTTCGGTAAGGACGCGGAGGCGTTCCTTGAGGACTGGGATCTCGGAAACCTGTGCTGTCAACGCGGACTTCTCCGCTTCCAACTCACGTACTTTCTTCTCTAAGGCTTTTATGATGATGTGGGCCTTGAGGTTATCCAGGGCAGCCCGAATCAGGGCTTCGTCAGGGCTTCCAGGCTCGTCGTTCGCAGCCATTGCAGCCTGGTCTGCCAGAACTTCCGCCTTGCGTCTCAAATCCATCATGTCCTGCCACTCTGTCATCTCCAAGAACTCCGTGGCCTCCTTGAGGAGACCATCGGCATAACGTGGGTGCTTCTGGGGACACATTTCGGACGATTCTTTTGAGACTTACTAAAACCAAAAGTCAGGATATTTTCCGGAATCCGGGTTGCGCATGGAGGAAGTATTCAGATGGATGGACTTACCACGTAAAAGTTTTGTACACTTAATTTTGCAAAGGTATTCCTAGCACGTGTGCGAAGCTGACGATGTTTTCTCGAAGTTCGGTTGCACCAGAAGGACTAGCTTCCTCTACCTACATCCTTGGTGCCTAAGGTAATGCCGGCACAGGCCACAGACTCCGAGACTTATAGAAGGTGCGGACAGGCACCTACTGCGCCTGCCATGATCGAGACCCAAAGTACCTGCCTACCTAGGTACCTACCTACCTAGGTACCTACCCAGGTAGGCACCTAGGTGCGTAGGATGGATGGTGGTATATCAACTGGGTCAGTGGAGGAGAGTTGCCCGTTACCCCAGGGCGCCGTAGCATAGGCAGTTAACAACTTAAAAAATTCAGCTCCTCTATCTGGGTCTTGTTGTTCTTGTCGTCCCGTCTTCCTCTCTCGTCTTCCTCTCTCGTCTTCCTCTCTCGTCTTCCTCTCTCGTCTTCCTCTCTCGTCTTCCTCTCTCGTCTTCCTCTCTCGTCTTCCTCTCTCGTCTTCCTCTCTCGTCTTCCTCTCTCGTCTTCCTCTCTCGTCTTCCTCTCTCGTCTTCCTCTCTCGTCTTCCTCTCTTTTGTCTTCCTAGTGTATATTTTGAGGTAAGACTATGACATGCGAAGCCCCTCCCTCCACTGTTGTAGATAAACAGGGGCCTTTATTCACACTCTGCGCAAAAGTAGAGTGTACTAGTGAAAATGGTAAAAATGAAAAGCACCTGGAGGTGCCTAACAAAGTCCTGTAGTATCTACCTAGACATCGAGTCTATGTATCGAAGGTACCTTGGGTGGCACACACTCTTGTAGTGTTCCTGCACTCAGATCCTTGGGTGAAGTCCAGCCTCCACCACCTTAACGAATTAGAAGCTTTCAAGCGACCAGATGGGAAGAATTATGTGACTGGACAATGATTCGGAATAACCAACACAGCACCCATGCCACGAACGATTCCGATGGCGGGATGTGGGCCGGGGCGGAGATACCTCAACCAACGACACAGGGGGCAGCTCATTCTGAATGAGTCCGAATTTCTTGCCAGTGTCTGGGCCGAGGTTCGAAGAATCAACTACCCAATCTGTCCAACTAGAAACCATACCAGAATCCACCTCATTGTATGATTCAGCTGAGGGTTCTATCAAAATGGCTTCACCTTGCCCATGATCTATCGAAGATATCGACATGCCTAGCTAGATGATAGAGATAACAAAGTCCAAAGACCCTATCACCCACCTCGATGTACCTTCAGTAGATGAATTCGAGTCACTCATATCCCGCTCCACTGGCATCTGGATCGAGTCTAGAGAGAGCCCCCCAATAGGTGCCCAGGGCGCCCGAGATACCTAGGCGAGTAGGTAATAGGTGCCTACCTACCTAAGGCAACTAGGTAGACAGGAGCCTGAGACGAGGAGAGGTTTCTTGGTAGAGGGCCGGCGCACAGACACATATTGCGCGAGGTACGTACCCTAGGGTTGCCTTTCTTTTGTGAAGCCGTGATCTAACAAAAAAACTTCTCTTTTCCCTTTCCTCTTCGTCTGCAACCACGATGTGAGTACCCCCCCCCCCGCGCGTCTCTCTCTGTCTCTCCCGAAAGCCCTCATTCCACGCGATGTTTGCCCATGATTCTGACCGCTAATCGATTGCAGTTGTGAGTTTTGACACCCTTGTGATTTTCGCTACGTTGCTGACTTGATGTCCCACGTCTCAGCTCGTTTCGCTTCGATGTGGGTGTTCGATATCACCACAATGTGGTAGTGATTGCTGACTTGATGTTCTTCGTCTCAGAAACAGACAGACTGTGGGTTTTCGGTATCAGTATGATGTGGTAGTCATTGCTGACTTCAGATTCTTCGTCTCAGCCCTTGTCGCTTCGATGTGGGTGTTCGATATCACCACAATGTGGTAGTGATTGCTGACTTGATGTTCTTCGTCTCAGAAACAAACAGACTGTGGGTTTCGGTATTAGTATGATGTGGTAGTGATTGCTGACTTCAGATTCTTCGTCTCAGCCCTTCTCGCTTCCCTGTGGGTGTTCGATCTCGTCGCAGCATAGCCATGATGGATACTGACAGCCCTGGCAAAAGATCAACCCACCCCCTCCCCCCGCCACCCGTAAGTGTTTTCTGGTCATTTCTTCTGTTTGGAGAACATCAGCTGACGCTTTTCTAAGAGATGGACGGATTTGACCTTGTGCGTCGTTTTCCCAACAACCCCCCCCCCCCCCCCTTTCCCATCCAAATTCCCACGTCAGCCTCTTCGTCTTGGCATCTTCACTTCAGGTTCCTTGTTGACGTTGATCTGTTTGACTGATGCTGGAGCAGCGTATCCAAGTAAGTTCCGGTTCATCACCCATATCAGACAAAAACAAGACTAACAAGACATAGAAGACCCGTGCCCGCGGCTCTCGCGGCCGCGGCGGCCGCAGCGTAAGCCAATCTCTTGGTTCTTCCGTCAGGTATTCAGTGCTGATAGCAGGGGCCCCCTACAGCGCGACCCGTCCACGGTAAGAATCAGCTCCCTGTCGGAAGAAGACGCAAGCTAACATGGCCTTTTACCTCGTTGTCAGCAGACAAACCAAGTGAGAGTCTTCTGACCAGGAGGCCAGCTTCGAGTGACGTTGCTGACATGGAACCAGAGTCGCAATGTCTCGGCCGCGGCGTCCCGGCCCAGCCGCCCGTATGTGAAAGCCTCCCTTCCGCACCCCGGCGGACTCAACGCACTGGAACTTTACTTACGTTGATCTTTCTTAAAAGGCGAAGAAACTCAAGGTACGTCTGTTGTGGTGTGATGTTCTTTCCTTTCCAGCTAACTTTGGTATAGCGGTCCGATCCCGGCGTAATTTGACCCCTCCCTTCCTTATTCCTATGCTGGGTTACTAACACGAGAGCACGGTTAAGTTTTTTGAATCTCAGAAGAAGGTAAATTCTGATTCCCACTTGCTGCGGTGACTCGAGCTAATGATGGTCAGAGGCTCAAGGACCTCATGTTGGTAAGAACCGTCCATACGCTTGTGTTTATTTCCATTCCCAGACTCGAATATTGGGAGAACTAACTGAATTTGCTCGTGGAAGGCAAGCGAGGAGCGAAGCCTCGTGAGTAACTCCCATGGATTTCTTCAGAATTTGTCAAGGTTGCTAATGGTGTATCAATTCTCAGAACCACCAGAAGGCCCTCCGCAAGGAGGGCAAGGTCTACACCGTAAGTCACTTCACCTTGGCTGTCTTCCATTGGGGGCTCTCGATTGGCGTCGTGTTTGGTATCTTACCCGTGATTAGAAACTCGCCGACGACTACGCCGCCCTCATCGAGGAGGAGGAGGTAAGTTACTTACTTATGCCAAGATTGGGTTCCCCTTCCACTTGGCATCTCCATGGATCCGATCGCGTAGCTAACCAGTATCTTAGGAGGACAAGGCTGAACGGGTATGTCCATTTTCTCAATCGCCCTGTGAAGTGCTAACAAAATCAGGCCGCCTTTGCGAAGGCCAACGGCACCCATGAGGCAAGTGAATGCTATTTATGCTTTGTTTGTGCATCATTGCTAATTTCGAGTTATTTCTTCGCAGGATGCCATCAAAGCCGCAGTTGTAAGTTTCCCGGCCAACCTTGTCTGAGATAAGAGAAGACTAACAAGTTGCAGGCTCGACGCAAGGTCTGCACACCTTTCTTGATGGCTTTCGCTTGCTGATGTGTTTGCCAGGCCAAGCAGGACGATGCCGCCGCTGCCTCCGCCGCCGCCGCCGCCGCCGCCACCAACGCCGAGTGTAAGCTGCACAACGATCCTCCGGTGCCACCCTCGAGTGCGCGAACGTTTGCTGACACGAGAGTTCTACAGAAATGATGCAACCTGACGCCGTGGGTGCCAGTACCTCATTGCGTATCAAGTTTGCTGTTCAATGTCTAATGGTTCACAGATGGCATGATTATGAGCTCGCCCGGCCGTCGTTTTTTTTCCCTGTCAGTCGCTATGTGCCTGAAAACTCCATATTCAGATGCTGATCTTTTCTCTCCTTAGCAACGAGGTTTTTTTTTTTTTTTTGGGAGTTTGTTTTTGTGAGTATTCCCCTCCCCCTTCTTTCTGGGGCAAGACGTTTCCCCCTTCTACTTGCTTTCTTCATTTGTACATGGGCTGACCGTTCTATCCAGTTTGGTAGATCAATCGATGCTGTTTCGCCCTACATGATGCTAACCTCCGTTCCGGCCTTGGCCGGTCGGAATGTCGGAGTTCGCCGAGCTGGCATGGTGAGATGGCCTAGTATGCAACGTCGCTAACGAGTCAAGCAGGCGGGATTGGAACGTTGGGGAAGCAGATGGGGAGTTAGGAAGTTGAGGCTGATGGCTGATCGAGCGAGGAAACAAGACGGAAGGCATGGTCGTGACGGCATAAGGACAAGGGATTAGTGCAGAGCAGAAGCAGGGAGAACGTGGGGAATCCGAAGTTCAAGGGCGTGGCAAAGCAGGTTGACACAGAGACGAGGCAGTGGAGAGAGAGATGGGAATCGAATCACTTTCAACCGCTCCGGGGGTACCCAATCGAACTTATCTAGAGTGCGCAAACCGTGACGTAGATACCTTGGTGACGATTCTCCAAGTCATGGCCTGGCCACGGTGATTCTCAGCATTGACTTTCAGACCGTTGCTACCGTGAGGGGACCGTGGGCAACCTCCCTTTGCTTTCCCCCTCTGTCGACTCTCGGTTTCCTTGGTGTTCTCGGCCTCATTTTTCTCACCGTCTCTTTTTTCTCTGGGGGCCGGGCTAGGAGCTGCTTCCATGTGCTCGTGTGCTGGCCGGGCGTACATCTCAACCAGCTTTACCAATATCTCTTGCTTCTGCAAACTTGGCTTCGAGAGCCTCCATTTCTGCTAGGAGGTATTACTTGCGGAATTGAATCCTCGGCCTTGCTTTTTGCTTCGGCGCGCTCGGCGTCTAATGCGGCGGGTGTTTCCAGAAGTGCCCGGAGCGGTGCTACCAGTTTATCCGACGCGCTGCGCTTCCAAGCGCAGCGCTGCGGGACTTTCCCTAGGTACTCAAAAGGACAAAGCTCGGACGTTTTTCTTTTGTATGGGCCCTTCGCTAATCTGTCCCATTCGTCCATTGTGGTTGTTGGCATTGCCCTTTGCGTACTCATCGACAATGCCTCCATCTCTGTCGGAAGGCATTGTTTGCGGTATTGGATCTTTTCCCATCCGTTCATTGTGGTTGTTTGCATTGCATACTCGTTGAAAGGGGCTCCGACCGCGTCTTTGAAGACCTCGGGCCTGAGGCTGCATTTGATCCGCCTTATATACGCGGCCGTTGGTCACACTCTATGAACATGCTAGGTGACTTGTGTGTGTGAAAACAGAGGAAAAACTCTACTTTTGACAACTCCGTTTATGTTTGTTTTTTTTTTGCTCTGACAAATGAGATTTCTTGCTAATAGACTTCAGCCTTTTTAGAACATGCTAGGCATCAATTTCACTGTGTGCCGAGACTGCTTTCGCTTTTTAGTCTCAAGGGCTACTGCGAGCCTGCCATGACAATAGAAATTTCCCAAAACTGCCGAGTGCTATCTGCTTCCCCATGTGTAATTCCGAGGAAATGGATATGTTGTGGCTAAACTAGTATTACCACACAAGAAGAGGGGTGACTCACGATGGCTGGAACGGGCATTGAAACACTGAGCGTGGGTGTCTCTCAACTCCGGTCGGGCGTCGCTTCTGAATACCTACTGCATGAGAAGAAAATGTGAGATTCGAAGAAACTTAAAAGCGCAGGAGGCCACTCGTTGAGTGCGGCCATCAAGCTTTGCTAACACTACATGCGAGAGCAAAACGCAGCATCAATCAGTATCTACCGGTTTGCTCATCCAGGTGGTGCCTAAAAACAGCCCCAAAAAACATTGAACGCCACCACACTGTCCGTCATCAACCAACCTTCTCTGGGTCAACCCAGGAATTATTTAGTATATAAAACCGCTCAGCTCCCAATTTTTGTTCCCGTTCAGTTGGATTTCCTCCACAGCTACTCTCACACAACCACCCAACATCATTCGGACTACATTCAGTACCACTCACCAACACTCACAATTATTTGAGTATTCCATCCCTTCGATCGCTTTTTCACAGCTTCACCTCAAAGCTGACCAAGAATCAATAGTACAATCAAAAATATGACCGCTCAGACATTCCATCAGTTCTCCCTCCTCCCGGGTGAGATCCGGGATCGAATCTGGGACCTGTCGGTCCGCCCACACGGCAACCGCGGCGTCCATTTCTTCTCACTCTTCCACCTCCACCCAGTCGACCCTCTCCCGGAAAGATACAGGCACCATATCATCAAGGAGACAGCGGACTACCAGCCTGGAGTCATCGGCGCACCGCTCCCGCAGGATGATGCGTATCCTCACTCCTGGATCGAAGGCAACCGGTCGACCTACGCCATCGACGGAGGGCTCTGGAACGCTTGCAGGGAGTCCCGAGCAGCAATGCACCGGCGCTACGACATCGACAGCTGGGCTGAGCTTTACGACAAGCAGCACAAGGAGTGGCGGGAAAGAAAGTCATGGTCTCGGATGTCTCCGTGCCAGGATTCCAAGCACGGGCAGATGCCGGCCGTCTTTGGCGTCGACGACGGGAAGCAGTATTTCACTGTTCTCCCACTATACGACCTCGTCTTCCTCCAGCCGTTTGCTTGCGGCCTGGACATTCGCAGCTTCATAAGCGATATTCCTTTTGCCTCCGCGCGGTTTGGTTTTGGAGGCGTTCGCCACATCGCTTTCGAATACGACCCGTCGTGGACAGCGGAAGAGGTCTGGCAGCTTCACAGAGAATGGACAGGCGAAGAAAAGGGGGAGAAGCCACTGAGCGCCGGCCGTTTTGACTTTTATTGGGGCTTGATGGACTTTCTCAGAAGCAATGAAAGCTACGACGCGCAGGTATGGCTCGTCGACCGTCGCCTCCGCCGCAGAAGCACGGTCTTGAACGAAAGAGACACGAAATGGACCTCTAGTAGGTTTGGGGGTTTCAAGCGTGAGCTTCTGACCTTTCACGGCGAGGACGGTTGTCGCTACTACACCATGCCGGAGGATTACGAGTCGCGGTACTGCTGCTACGACGATGACGACGACAATGCAACCGACAGCATCGGGGAATTCACCTACGCGCTCTCGCAGGTGGCCTCCCTGCTCGAGGCGGAAGAGCAGGGGATCGACGTTGATGTAGACGATGCACCTCTCGTCCGGCAGTTGGGAATCATGGTGTGTGAATCAGACAGCGATGAGGCCGGACAGCAGCGACGAGGACGGACAGCAGCGACGAGGACGGACAGCAGCGACGAGGCCGGACAGCAGCGACGAGGACGGACAGCAGCGACGAGGACGGACAGCAGCGACGAGGACGGACAGCAGCGACGAGGCCGGACAGCAGCGACGAGGCCGGACAGCAGCGACGAGTGCGGACGCACGAGGCCGGACAACACCGCGCTTTTGTGACTGTCTATGGGGGATATGAGATACTCGACGTGGGATCGGAGGATGTTGAATAAGAGCTCCCTCCCCTTTCTCTACCAGCTATCTCGCACTTAGCTACTACCCGTATGAACTCTTCACCACCCCCAACTCGCGTGTCCCAGTTTCGTCAGGTGAAAGCAAGAGGACCGAACACTTTTCCAAAAGAATATCAACTTCTTCCGGTTACTGTCGAGTCTCGAGAGGGATGCGGGAGGGGAGGCCGGGAAGTGGGAGCTGGGAAAGAGGTCGATGGGTTACTTGAAGTAAGACTCGTACCTAATGCCGCCACGTCACCGGAGGAGACAACGGTGAGAATCATGCAATAACCTCAACGGAAGACAGAACAACCCAAAGACCATAGCCA
Organism: Colletotrichum brevisporum; assembly: GCA_030770045.1. Taxonomy (NCBI): domain Eukaryota; kingdom Fungi; phylum Ascomycota; class Sordariomycetes; order Glomerellales; family Glomerellaceae; genus Colletotrichum; species Colletotrichum brevisporum. The sequence goes on from JAUGSI010000002.1 coordinate 3,644,229, forward strand.
CAAAAAGAACGAGTTCAAACCCAACAAAGCACCGGGACATCCAAGGAGCAGGGCAAAGGTAGACATGTAGTGCAGTCCAAACGATCGAATTACCTAATCAACAACCGCCCCATCCGCCAGAAGAAGCTGGCATGGAAGTAAGCAAAAAGATTTGAATCCGCACACATGTCACACACACAGCCTGCCTCCTCCCCACGGTCCGTAGTCCGCGACAGCTTCCCCAGAAAGCCTGATGCCTGCCCGTCCACGACTCTGCCTCTTTCCCTTTCTCAAATACCCCCATCCATCTGAGACCGAACGAGTTCGCACGACGAAAGATGGGATGGCGTAAGTGCGTGTGTGTGTGAGTGATGTGGGCGGCCGTTCCAACTTCCAACAACAGCAGACGTCGTCGTCGTCGTCACCTCCGCCAGTCCCTTTTTTTTTTCTTATTTTTTTTCCCTCCGGGTCCTGCTTGGTTGGGCACCCCTGTCCTACACTGTCTCCGTCGCGGCTAGCCGACCTCTCTTCCCCTGTAAGCCAGGTACGCCAGGGGATACCTAGTCACCTCGGTATTTCTTGCTGTTCACTCAAGTATTGAATGTACCAGGCCCCCCAAACCCTTGTCCGCCTCGAGACCTGCACGACTTGTCAACCGTCGCCATTGTTTCATCCGTTGTCGCCGCAGACACCTGCCACCAATGGGACGCGGGCAGACCCGCCCGTTTCACAGTTGTACGATTGGGGGTCGTCGCTTGTCGTCTGGTCTCTCGCTGCCTTCTTCAATTTTCTTCTCTTTTGCGCCCTCCCCCTTCCCCTTCTCCGTCCCTGGCGCTCGCTTCTCCAGCGCGTGTGGGGGAAATGAAGCCAACTGATGAATTCCTACGGAGTCTTCTGGTGCGTTTTGGCAGCTGGCACTTGCGTCTCGACCAATGGACCCCATCACTCGTCTGAGCCGTCGTCCGTGGCATAAATCTTGGCTTCTATTAAGCTATCCCATTCATAGCGCCCTCACCGCTGGAACTCGGTCCTCGGTGTCGATACCAAGCCTCGCCGCCGCGGCTCCGCTGCAACATCTCTCCAAGGTCGTTGCTGGCTGCCGTCTAGGGCTGTCCGTAGTGTACGTAAGCATACTACACTAGTACTATCCGTACCCTGAGCAGAATCTCCGATCCCTTGCTGTATCGAAATTGTCCTACGCACACGTAGGGCATAGGCCTTGCTCCTCGCGGCTCAGCTTGTGGGCTCGACTGGACGGCCTCAAGGGATCCAGTCTCCGGGCCCGCGTGCAGGGGTGGCAGGAGATTGAGTCCCGAACTGGCTTTGCTTTGTCGACATGACAAGCGCCTGCCCGTCATCCAATTTGCCCCCCTAGGGCGTCTACCGGTGCTACGTCTCCTACAGGCTACATGGCGCAGCGGCCAGCGCATGAACATTGCAGAGTGTTGCCGAAATGGACGGTCGAAAAGCAAACTTGAGGCAACGCCGTCGTCAGCGTCAGCAAAAGAAAACAGCTTCGACGAGGCCACCGCAGCCGAGTGCGCGTCCCCTCCCGCATCCCGAACATGCCGCACCGATGCACCGCCAACGACTGACCAGTGGACCTCGTTCTTCTGCTACCGAACCCCCCAAACGGTCTCTGACTGGCTTCCGACTTCCCAAGAGCCTTGGCCGTCACGCCTTCGATTGGCCGACGACTCAGCGGCGCGGCGGGATGGCTAATGGCGGACGGCGGCGGCGTTACCGTGTGGTGTGTGCTGCCGTTTGGTGTGCGACGCCACTCTGCACAACTTGCTACTTTGCACGCGGCGCAGCCACCGCTAAGGTCCCGGGTCCCATGCCACCAGCCGGGGCCAGCCAGATCGCTCCATTCCGAGATGGGGAGCGCTCCCGAGATTGCAACGAACGTGCGCGTGCCCTTTGGGCCTCACTGACCACTCGCGAGCTGGTGCGACCGTAGTCTGATGATTGGCAGGCCAGCGGCGGTAATAAGGTAGATTGCGAGATTGCATCAGGTCCGAACAGGGCGGACGTGCTCCGGGCTAGGCTAAGACTGGCTTCAAGGGAGGAGAGGAACCTTCTTGATACACAGGAGCGAACTCCTCGGGCGATTCGGTTCGTGCCAGGACTCTACGTTGTGACGATGATGTCAAACTAACAGCCAGCTCTCCCCAGATTAAGTGCGGGATCGCGGCACTATTAGAGTTGAAGCCGTTGTACGGACCGTCGATGCTCACAGCTTCCCTCCGGGGTATTTGCCTCGGGGGAAGGTGTTTCAAAAGGTGTTACTTAAGATTATTAATGACTAATCCTACAAAGTCTTCCAGCCACTAATATTACTCTATATCCTTCTATACCCAACACTATTAGACCTTATTTAATATACTTATTTACTATATCTTTATTTTATTAATTTTTAACTTATTTAATATCTATAAACCTTTTTAGTTATTTTATTAAAGTAGAGCCTTAAGCTTATATTAAAGTTATTTAATTAATACCTTAGTTAATATAAGAATATTTTAATACTTTTATAGAATTAAGTAGCCTAGGTAGTTAATTTAAATCTATTAACGTTAACTTAAACTATTATATACTTTTAATTTACTAGGTCTATTAAAGTAAATTCTTTTAATTTACTTTTATAAGCACAGGTATAAGGGTATTAAGGTCGGTATCGAGATTACCGAATACTTCTATAGTAATATTAGGCTTAATAGAGTTAGTAAAGGAATAGGTTTAGTATATAATATGCAAATAAAAGAAATAAAAGTATTGTTGTAGTAGTAATAGTGTTATATTAGTATTTTACTATATTACTTACTTACTAAGAAAGTAAAAGTCTAGACCCCTATAGGCTGGGGGGAGCCCTGCCTTTTATAGGCCTAGTACCTTACCCTTTAGGCCTAGCTTCTAAGGCACTAGTCTTTTTAGGGTTTAGTACGTTACGTACAGTTTAGCTAAGTAGCTCTAGGCCCTGCGTGTAGTTAGCCGCATTTACTGTAGTTAGCCACGGGCGCTGTGGTTGGCCACGAGGGTTGTGGTTGGCCACAAGCACCCTAAAGGGGTTAATAAAAAACATTTAGAGTGGTTTATTCTACTATTAGTAGTTAACCTAATAGTTTAGAATCTAGCTTATTAGAGCTAGAGGCTGTAGGTTTAATTCTGCCTTTTGTCTTTTTTTACTTTTATTTTTAGTTCTTTTTAATAGACTAATATCCCCCCTTAAGATGTATATTAATTTAATTTTATTACAGATCTTGGCGTTTTTAAGGTATATTAAAAGACTTCTTTAGTATTAAAAACTTCTATATAAAAACTCTATAAAAACCTTTCTTTTTAAGTAAAAATATTTAAAGTAAAAATAGAAGAAAATATATATTAATAAAGAAAACCTTTTCTTTTTAATATAATAAGTTATTTATTTTTAACTTATCCTTTAATAAATTTATATTCTTTTTTATTTTAGTTTTATTTTTAAAAGAAGATAAAAAACCTTTATAGTCTACTATACTTAAAATAGTTATATAATTATTAAATATTATTTTACCTATAGACTTAGTTAAAATATTAGCTAAATTATTTTTAGTAAATACGTAGAATAGTAAAGCTTTATTATTAATTATTGTATTTCTTATAAAGTGATATTTAATATTAATATACTTAACCTTTTTATAAAATTCAGGATTTTCAACTAGTTTTTAAGCTACTTTATTATTTATAAGAATCTTAGGTTTATTTAGACTTTTGAGGTCTAAAGATTTAAATATATAATTATAAGAGTTATATAAATATATAGCTTCTTTAATAGCTTTAGTAAAAGCTATATACTTAACTTTATAAGTAAATAAAGCTACTATTTTTTATTTTATAGTATTCTAACTAATTATATTATAAAATCCTAGGCAAAATAAATAGCTAGTAGTAGATTTTTTATTATTAAGATCTTTAGCTTAATTAGAGTCTGAAAATCCTATTATTTTAAATTTAATAGAGTAGTTGTATAAAATCCCTAAGTTAGGGAATTTATTTAAATATCCCTATAACTAATTTAAAATAATAAAATACTCTTTAAAAGGATTATTTATATAACAAGCTAATAATATAACTATAAAGGCTATATTTAGCCTGGTTTTTAAGGTAGAATATATTAAAGAGCCTATCTCTTATTAGAATTATTTTATTTCTTCTTTAGTAACTTAACCTGTATTTTCTATTAATTTTATATTATTATTTATAAGTGTTAAATGCTTATATAAGTAGGTTTTATTATATTTAATTAGTAGTTTTTTAGTATATTTAGTTTAATGTAGAAATAGGGTTTTATTTTCTTTATTTATATTTACTTTAATACTTAAAAAGGTTTTAAGCACCCTTAGTAGTTTTATATTAATCTCTTTAAAGATATTATTAATTATACTATTAGTAATTTTAGGGTTAAGAGTAATAACCAAAAAGTCATCTATATAACAAGCTATAATAGCTTTAACTCCTTTTTTATTAAGTATAAAAACAGTCTTATTATAAAGTATTATATTAAAGCCTTCCTTTTTAAGTATATCTTTTAAATGCTTATACTACAATTTAGGACTTTATTTTAAGTTGTATAAAGCTTTATTTAATTTATAGACTAATCCTTTATTAGAATCTTTATAATTTTTATTAAAGACTAATTTATTATTATTATTATTAGAAAAACCAGTAGGTAATTGGACGTATATCTCTTTATTAATATCGGTGTATATAAACGTACTAGTAACGTTATATTATTTAATATTCTAATTATTTTATATAGTTATTAAGAATAATAGTTTATAGGATTTAAGTCTATAGGTAGTACTAAAGGTTTTTAGGTAATTAATACTTATATGTTAATTATAACTCTGTACTATTTAATAAGCTTTATATTTATTAGGTTTTTTAGCTTTAGTATTAATATTATTATTAGCCTTTTTTCTATAAACCCATCTACCTTTAAAAGGTTTAATAGATTATAGTTTTTTAATAATACTCTAAGTATTTAATTTAGTTAATATATTTAATTCTTTGTATATAGCTTAGATTTAGTTTTATAAATTATTAGATTTTAAAACTTATTTATATATAGTAGATTTATTTAAGTTATTAATATTTAGTATATAAGAGATTTTATCTTTTAAGCTATTAATAGTAGATATTATGTTTAGAAATAGGTAGTTTTTTATTATAGATAGTATACATTTTTGATTTTTAACCTATCTATAGCTTTCCTAGATCTCTTTATTTATATAGGGGATTTTTATAGTTAATTTAGAGTTATTATTTTTATTATTATTATTATTAGTTTTATTAATATTATTATAATTTAAGTCTATTTTAAAGAAACTATTACTTTAAGATTCTTTTCTACTTTTAGTTATACTAAATTATAGATAATTTATTTTATTTAGTATAAATAGTTCTTAATTATTATTATTAGTATCTTTTATAAAAATATTTTTAAATACTTTAACGTCTCTAGATTAAAAAGCTTTATTTTCTTTTAAATCCTATATTCTATAGATATTATTACTATAGTTAAGAATTATACCCTTTTTAGCTCTATTATTAAGCTTTTTAATATTAAAGTCTTTATTTTTATAGTAACAAATACTCCCCTAGACCCTTATATAATTTAAAGAGGGTTTTATATTATTCTTAGCTTTATATAGTATTTTATAAGTTATTAACTTATATAGGGTTCTATTATATAAATATATAGCTACTAAAAAAGCTTTTCTCTATAGTTTAAAGTTAATATTAGTGTTTATTAGTATAGCTCTTACTTTATTTATTATATTATGTATTATTCTTTTAATAATACTATTAGACTTATACGTATAAAGTAGCTTTATATTATAAGTTATACTATTCTTTATGTATATAGTTTTTATTCTTTTATTATTAAACTCTTTACTACTATTTATATTAAATTAATTAATTTTATACTTATTTTTATTATTTTTAACTAAGGATTTAAATTCCTTAAAAGCAGTAGAAACCTCTTTAGATTCCTTTATTTTTAATAATTTACTCTATATAAAACGGGTCTTTTTATTTATAAATAGTATAAACTATTTATAATTATTATATGTTTTAGGTATAATTAGTCTATATAAGTTTGATGTAATTTTGTATAAGTAAGGGTAGTTTTTTAAGTAATTACTAGACTTTTTATTTATAGTATTAGTAAATTTTCCTTTTAAATAGGCCTTGCAGAGTAGTTTGTAAAATACCTCTACGGCAGCCCTCTTATACGTAATTTTAATTTAATCTAGAATAGTAAGTAAAGATTACTAGTTTATATAGCCTAATTAGTTATACTATAGCTTTATTATATTAATGTTAGGGTCTAGGGTTCGATCTTAACTTTAGGACTCTTTTATAGTATTTTTTATTATATTAATTACTTCCTTATTTATATTAAAGTTAAAGAAGTAGAGGTTGTTTTTTTTTTATTCTTACTAAAAGGACTTTGTCTTTAATTATATTATATAGTATAGACTTATTATAGTAGATTAAGGCTATGCCTATTTTAGTAAGTTTAGCTTAACTTAAGAAATTAATACTTAGTTTAAGTATATAATAAATATTTTTATAATATAAAGAGTATTATTTATTATAGTAGTTAAATTACCCTTTTTATAAGTAAAAAAACGGTTTACTTTACCCTAATTGACCTTTATTTTAATAGTTTTAATATTATTGAGTAGAGATAAGTTATTAGTTATATGGATTGTTGTAGTTGAGTTTAAATAAAATAGTTATTTTCCTTTATAAGTAGAAGAATCTAAAAGTTCCTTATTTAACTATTTTATTAAGTTACTTAGTAATAGGTTATTAGTTTTAAAATCTATATTAATAGGGGTTTTAAAAGTAATTCTTATATTTTTAAATTCTATATTAGAATCTGAGTCCTTTTTAGTTACTAAGTTAATATTTATTAAGTTTAAAGTAACTATAACTTCTTTTAATAAATTAAAAGAATTAGAATTGTTATTAATAACTGTATTAACTTATTATTTTCTTTTATTTTATTTTTTAACTCTTTTTTCTTCTTTATTATTTATAGAAGGGTTGTTTTTTAATATTTTTTTCAACTAATTAAGAGCTTTATTAGGATATAAAAATCTATAAATATTTTCTATATAGCTGGCTTTTTTGTAGTAGTTGTAGTATTAACTTTTAGTTTGTTTCTAGGGTTTAGTAGTTTTTTTTAAACTTAATTTAAGACTTAAAGAATTATATAAAGTTATTATTACTCTTTTTCTTAAATTTATTTAATAAATTAGCAAATAAAAACTTAATAGTATAGGCTTTTAAGTCTTTTTTTAAAAATTAAGTTATATTAGTTATAAACCCCTTATAAGAGTTATTTAAACTATTTAAAACCTAAGCTATAATTACTTATTTAAGTAAAGCTAGGTTATTTAGAGTTAAATTATTTATAAACTCTTTAACTTTATTAAGGTATTTTTAAGAGTATTAAAGTCTTTAAAAGTAGTATTAAAAAACTCTTTATAAATAAAAAACTTGTTTATAAATCTTTTTAGTTAATATAGCTTTTTTAAACTTTTTTAAACTTTTAGAGCTATTTTAAAGTTTTTTATAACTCTTAAAAAACTATTTTTATAAAAAAGTCTTATATAACCTAATATTTTATTATTTAGATTTTTATTCTTATTATTTAGTAGTTTAGTAAGATTTATTATTAGATTTTTACTAGTTAGTACTATATGGAATCTTAGAGACTATATTTGATAATTTGATTGTCCTTTTAGCTTTAGAATAGTAATTTTATTTATATTTTATAAGTTTAAAGTCTTTTTTATTTAAATAACTAAAACTAAGTAAACTCTTAAAAACTTAAGAATTATTTTTTTAAAATAATAGGAGTAAACTATTTATTATATAGCTAACTAAGTAGTTTAAATAAATAGTTAAGACTATAAAGTCCTACTATATCTTTTTTAACTATTTTAGTTAGTTTATTATAGTTAATAGACTTAAAGTTTATAACTTTAGAGTTATTAATATTAATTTATAGTAGTTTTTATTAGTTAAGTTAGATAGTAAGAGCTGCTATAATTTTGATTTTTATATAGGTTGTATTAATTAAATGTTATTTAAAAATTTATTTACTATAGTAGGTATATATAAGGATTTATTAAGGATTTATTAAGGAAGGTTAGATAATTTAAGGATTTTTTAAAAACTAGGTTTTTTAGTTATTTAGGGACTTAAATTATAAGTAATTTACGAGTATTAGTTTTAGTTTTTAGTTTTTTATAGTTAAAATAAGGTTGGTTATTAAATAAGTAGGTTTAAATAGACTTTTATAATTAGTTAAAAAGGTTAGGTTAGTTAATAAGTTAGGCTTATAACTTATAAGTATAGGTATAAGGGTATTAAGGTTAGTATTAAGATTGTTAAATACTTTTATAGTAATATTAGATTTAATAGAGTTAGTAAAGGAATAGGTTTAGTGTATAATATATAAATAAAAGAAATAGAAGTATTATTATAGTAGTAATAGTGTTGTATTAGTGTTTTGTTATATTACTTGTTTATTAAGAAAGTAGAAATTTAGACCTCTATAGGCTAGGGGGAGCCCTGCCTTTTATAGGCCTAGTGCCTTGCCCTTTGGGCTTAGTTTTTAAGGTACTAGTTTTTTTAGGGTTTAGTACGTTACGTATAGTTTAGTTAAGTGGCTTTAGGCTTTGTGTGTGGTTGGCTGTATTTACTGTGGTTGGCTATGGGCGCTGTGGTTGGCTACGAGGGTTGTGGTTAGTTATGAGTACCCTAGAGGGGTTGATAAGAGATATTTAGAGTGGTTTATTCTACTATTAGTAGTTAACTTAGTAGTTTAGAGTCTAGTTTATTAGAGCTAGAGGCTATAGGTTTAATTCTGCCTTTTGTCTTTTTTTACTTTTATTTTTAGTTCTTTTTAATAGACTAATAACTTTGATAATTAATAAATATACTAACTTTTTAGTAAAAAAGACTTATTTTTTTATAGTATTAAAAATTTTATTATTAATTAATATAATATATTAGCTAGTTAACTTAATTTATTTTGTTTTTTAAGTTATAGTATAGAATATATAAAAAGGATAGTTTAATTTATAGTTATAACTTTTAGTTTAGCCTTTTTATTCCTTCTACTTAGAGTTTTAATTTAAAAAGGGGTTAGGGCTTAATATAAGAGGTAAAAGTTTTGTAAGAAAGGTTTTTATCGTCAAAGTATTTAAACTTCCAAGGGGTTATATAAAGTAGAGTTTTTCTTATGTTCTTTTATAAAGATGCTCACAGCTTTTGCCTCGTTCCAGGCGACACAAACTCTTCTCGAGCGGCCGAGTCCGCCGCCGACCATCTCCATGCGGCTCGAAATGAAGTCAGTGTCGGAAGTTTACACGCCGCAGGGTTCACTTGCGGTACGACCGCGCGGGCGGTATGGTAGGACATGGCGGAGTTGGTCACATACAACACAGGACGAGTAAAACCTCTGAGCATCTCCGGCGTACGAATACAAGAGCAATCAACGACAACCCAATATCGGTTGTCAAGGAGTCGCCGGCCGGGTTGACTTTTCGCCTGGGCGCATTAACCTCGAAAATAGGGTAGAGGCGGAGCAACCTTGCTGATCGTCCTGTGGCCCGGTGAACCTTGTAGTATCAGGAGCTGGATCGCTGACATGCCGGCGTCCAATTGATGAAATCGTCGAAAATAAAGGGAAAAAAACCTCCGTAGCGTAGCGATGCGGATTTAATCTGTCGAACCGCGTGGCACAGGCGCCGCCTCCTCCTCGAGGAAAACACAATCGTAGCCTCGTAGGTATGCACCTTGAGCCAAGCAAAGTCCCAGATACGCTTCTCCCTGCATTCGCCTAGGCCTTGGCTCTGGAGTAAGATGGCAACGCTGTCAGACGGGAGTTGGTCTTGGCAGGTTCCCCCTTTCGCTTCTTTTTTGGGTTCGAGACGGAGGATCACCAACCATTTCCACAGCAGATGCTGCGCTGCAGGCCTTTGGATCTGGGGCCTGAACAAGCTTGGGACTCAGGCATGTCTGACAGGACGCACTGCGGTGCAGGGGGCGTGGAAGGGGAACTCACGAGTGTCGACGGTCCCGAGGTCTGGTCTTTTGCGAGCGGCGTCCTGCTGTCTTTGGCCTGTTCTCCGCATCAGCAAAACCATCCATCCATCCATCCATCCACCGATCCCATCGAACCGGGGGGGGGGGGGGGAGAAGGGGGACCGAGTGCACGTCACGTCAAACGAAGCGCACCACAGACGCCCGTCAATCTCCCGTGACAATCCCCAAGCCCGAGTGCCCCGACCCCCGGACTCGGGCTAGGGAAGACGTGGAGTTTGGACGCGAAGGAGGTACACGGGTTTCAACGGTTTCGAAAGAAGCTCCTCGAAGGTCGTATTCGCGCCAAAATAAGACCGATGAGCGGTCTTGATGTTTTCAGTTTCTGCATGAGGCGATGGCCCAGTCTTGGAGGGGCTGTCGACCGCCGCATTGAAGCGCATTATTGCCAGCGGTCCTTGTTGCAGATGGTGAGGGGGCCAAACAAGACAACAACACCATGTCGCTTCGATTCGTGTTACCCCTCCAAGATTTTCATGATCTCCAAATACGGGCTCGCGTCCAAGGCCGAAGGGGCGAGGGGACGGTGTGCGGCGCATCGATGCACGCCGAGCCGCATGCTGCCACGAGCAGGGGTGGAAGACAGCAGCCTTGTGTCTCGGTGGTCGTAGTCGAGATGGTGAATATAGGCTCTGCTCGGGACCTATTTAGAGTTGCTTACACAGCGAATGGATGTGCCAGGAGTAACATGAGGCCGTGTGTCGACGACGTCGGGATGTATTTCGTGGGCCTCGTGGTTAGTCGCACATGGGAACCCGGTGGGATGCCAAGAAAGAGGGGACGGCAGCACACGGCAGTCGGCAGTCCAGCGGTGGACTGCAGCGGAATCCATCGTCATCTTTGATGATGAAATGAAAAGCTTCGTCCCGGGATGGCGGAGTCCGCCTGGACCAGTCGATGACGGGGACGAACTGAGGGGCGAATGCAAGGAGTGAGTGCTGCTTGCCGGTGGAGGGGTGGATAAGGTCGGCAAGGACGAGAAGGAATAGATGATGGGTCGCGTGAAGGCTGCAGATGCAAAGTGTATCTCGACGAGATGGTTGCATCTGGAGAAGCGAAGTTGTGAAGACCGCGGTGCAGTGGGTGTGGCATGTTCGAGGATGGCAGCCTTCGTCTGGTTGCACAGCTAAATTCAGACAGGCAGATGTACAGCCACAGTGAGGTCAGGATGTTTGTTCGGTGAGTTTGCATTAGATAGGAGGAAGAGACGCAAGCCCAGAGGAATAGCGCAGAGTCAAGACTCGTTTCGTGGTGATGCGATGCACAATCGCTGACGAAGACGAGGCCAAGAAGAGGACGACAGCGAATGCGACACGATGCACAAATCGGCGGCAAGGCCAAGAGCGGATGCATAGCGGCGGTCTTGTGCCGTCTTGTGCTGTCGGGAGTTGAGAGGTGTGTTGTCGGAACAGGGTGAGTGCAAGGTACCGAGGTACCATCTCCTTCGTGCCTGCCTCGTAGTGTAGGTAGGAAGGTACCATCTGCTTGGTGCTTGCCTTGAAGGTATGTAGTGTGCTCCGTAGGTGAAGCAGGAACAGCGCAGCTGTACACGTAAGGCACCGCAGGCTGGCACAATCAAGCCGTGTCAGGGCGCTTCAGCCCGTTACGGCTTGGTAAGAAGGGGCTCTTGAGTGCGTACGCACCTCAAGACGGCAGTTGATATGCTGCAATTACACTACAGCGCGGCGTATGCGTGGTGCGGTGTAGGTAATGTAACTGATTATTTGCAGCGACTTGGCCGCCCGCCGGCTAAAGTCCGCTGACAACCCTGAGAGAGAGAGCACAGGGAGAAAGAGTCAGTGGTGACAGCCGTGGTGGACTGGGCGGCTGACTTGGACGTTACAGATTTAGTGGAAATAACAGGGCGAAACCGGACCCAGTGGGCAAGATCGACGTGCGGCGTCTCCAGGCGTTGGGCTGTTTGACTTGGCACGGCCACTCAGAAGCGCGCTTGGCTGCCGCAGCTCCCAAAAGGGGAACAGCTACGGATTGACGCTTGCCCAGGGCGGGCCTAGCCTCCGTCGATTGGAAAGTGCAGGTACCACCTCCTTACAGTAGCGCCTGCCACTGCCAGACCACGGCCAGACGTCACGCACCTCCCCTTTTTCTTTTCGTGACAATCCTGGTAGAGGGTGCCCCACCAAGATCACGTCTGTCCACGTCTTCCAGGCAGGGACCTGGGGGTGATGGTCTTGCCTCGACGAGTATGGGAGAGAGAGAACCAGGAAGCAAAAAAGAAGGAAAGAGAGGGAAGGCGCGGCACTACATCAGAAAGTACTCGATATCCGACATGGAAAAAACAATGGTGAGGAAAGAAGCACCCAATCCCAAAACACGCAGGTGGAGGCTGCGAGCGCCAGAGACAACCAACCAGCAGAATCCCGCAAACCTGGGTCGCCGCATCAGAGACACGGTTATCAAATCTCCAAACACCCAAACGGTTTCCACCGAATGGTCCTCGGCGGCTGTGACCACTAGGCCAGCAGGCAAGCGTCTTGGTGTTGTTGTTTTGTTGTTGATGCCACAGGCACAGCACAGGGGGCGGTACCACTGTCCGCCCAGCTGCGGCACTGAGCGTGTTGCGATTGATGGAGGGGCGCAGGAGGCGGTTTGGTTTTGCGACGAGATGTTTCTGCCCCAGAATATACCACCCGAAGAGACACTGGACTCCTACCATGTGCCTCCGTAGCGTACGCCTAGAGCGCCGCACAATCTGTTTCGGTACGTGAGGAGGTGGTACCTCGATGGATTTCCATCTCGACTTGTCGCGATGGTGTGGATGAGCTGTGGACCAACACGTCTCTGCTGGTCTGTTGATCCCTCTCTCAAGACTGCGTTTGCCTGGATGCACTTGGTTCCTTCCATACCAACCAGCGCCAGTGCGCGATGGAGTGCCAATGCCACTGTCAGTGCCCGGACTTGCCAATGCCCATCTGCTGCACTGCGGATGCATCTGTCCAGCAGAGCCAAGACCAAGAGCCGTGGCTACGAATACACCAGAAGCAAGAGAGAGAGAGAGGCAGAGTGAGAGGTCAAAGATACGTACCGCTCTCCTTCCCATCTGCATTCGCATCTGCATCTGCATCTATATCTTGAGACAGTACGTACCCTCCTCATCTTCAAGGTACGGAGTACGTCTCATGAGTCTGATCTCTCTCTTTATTGAGATCCGAGCTGCTCTATGGGCATTGTCTTGTCCTATTGTCTCCTCTCTCTCGTCTCTTCCTCGGCTCTTGCTCCTTGACTCCTCACCTCACTTTACCTTAGTTCCACGGTCAACGGTCCTTGGTCCACGGTTCCCGGGGGCCTCACACCGTCGCTTCGTACAACCAGCGGAGGCAAGCCGCAAGATGCGGCCTTGCTTGTTGACAAGAGCACTGTCCCTCCGTCCCTTGTCTCGAAGGGCTCCTCTCTCCACGCACACACGCGATTGTCTCTGTCCATCGTTCGTCGTTCGGTCCCTGCCCTGACCCTGAGCCACGCCCTACTATGTAGTGTAGGCTTAGAGGGCCGTCTGCTTCTCTTGCACAAGCACAAGCACAGGGCATCCACAACTTACAAGCCCTCTGCGCCGTCCTCTTGACTGACATCCCCGTCTTCTTGGCTCCAGTTCCATACTCTTACAGGGCAGGGCAGGGCATGGAGAGGCAAGACCAGGCCAGGCCGGGAAAAGGCAGCCCAGCCAAGAACACCATATGAGGTACGTACTGCGTACCTGCAGTACCTAGCGTATGTACCTATGCTATATGTCAGGTACGTACCTCTGGCTGGCCGCCGCACCTTATGCTGGGCATAGGCATCCAGGTACCGGTACCTTCCCTCCTTCCCATCTGCTGGACTGCCGCTACGCTGCACCACACCCCGGCTCGCTCCCGTCCCCTAGTTCTCGTCCCTGTCCCCTGTCCACACATCCATCAGGTACGTACCCACACCTGCACCCACACCCACGACCTTGCATCCACGCATCCTCGTCCTGTCGCCGCTTGCTCGTCTCTTCCCCCCCTTCTTTTCCTCGTGGCCCGTTGTTATACTTAAGTTACTTCCCTCAACCTCCATCGACCCAGCTGTGCTTGGCCTCTCGTCTCTTACATTTTTGCTCGTCTCTCTCTTGTTGTCTTCCATCTTTCCTCCCCCACATACCTATCTCTTTTTTAGTATATCCATCAATCCTCCCACCTTCCTACCTGTGGCCGGATAGCTAAAAACCAACCTCACCCACCTGGACCTCCCGACCATCCGTTTCTTCGCCTATTCTTTTAGTACACTTTTCAACCTGGTTCGGGCATTTTTTTGCATTACTTGAGAAAAATTCAACAAGGGCTTTGTGTCGTGACTGGTATCCGGATCCTTTTTGCAACTTTTCTCAGCATCAGCGCTCATTAACCCGCCCGGTGCACCAACCATCTCGAGACATCCTCTCTCACGCACGCCTCCTTCCGTGCCGAACCTCGACGACCTTGGATTTCTTCCTCAACCGTCGACTTTTTTGCTCCAACTGCCCATAGACCAGCGGTCTTTTTCGTTTCTTCTCAGCATCACCCGCCTTTTATTAGACAACCACACGACGACGAGCTAGCTCTCTCCCGTATCCTCTCCTTACCAAAACACCAACAACCCTATTTACTACACAACCCCGACGACACTCGCCCAACATGGTTCGCGGAGTTTCCACCTTCCTCGCGGCTCTGCTGCCCGCCCTCGGCCTCGCCGCCCCCCTCAACATCGGAGGCTCCAGCGCCGACTCCGGCACCTTCATGGGAGTTCCCATTTCCAACCTGGACGCCCTTGACTTGATCCCCAACAAGTACATCGTCGTCTACAACAACACCTTCGACGATGACGCTATCGACATGAAGCAGCAGTCCTTCATCACCGCCATCAAGAAGCGCAACATCGGCAAGCGTGCCCTCGACGGACGCCAGCTGTCGACTTCCACCAAGTCGTTTAAGATGAACGGCTGGCGCGCCATGACCATGGAGGCTGACGACTCCTTCATCATGAACGTCATGAGCGCCGACGAGGTCGCCTACGTCGAGCAGGACGCTAGGGTCAAGCTGTCTGCTACTGTCTCCCAGACCAACGCCCCTCCCGGCCTCGTCCGCATGTCTCACTCTGCCGCTGGCGAGACCGGCTACGTCTTCGACCAGTCCGGCGGCGACGGCGTCACCGCCTACATTGTCGACACCGGTATCCTTACCACCCACTCCGAGTTCGAGGGTCGTGCGACCATGGGCTTCAACGCTGTCAACAACGTGGTATGTGTCCATTTGTGATTCCGAATGGCGCAGAGGCTAACACGATTTTGCAGAACACCGACGAGAACGGCCACGGCTCCCACGTTGCCGGTACTGTCGGCGGCCGCACCTTCGGTGTCGCCAAGAACGTCAACCTCGTCGGTGTCAAGGTCCTTGATGGCGATGGTGCCGGCTCCAACTCTGGTGTCCTCGAGGGCATGCAGTTCGTCATCGACGACGTCCAGACCAAGAACCTTAAGGGCAAGGCCGTCATGAACATGTCTCTTGGTGGCTCCGCTTCCCAGGCTGTCAACCGCGCCATCCAGGCCCTGAACAACGCCGGCGTCGTCCCCGTCGTCGCTGCCGGTAACGAGAACCAGAACGCCGCCAACACCTCCCCTGCCTCCGCTCCCAACGCCATCACCGTCGGTGCCATCGACGCCCGCAACGACCGCAAGGCTTCCTTCTCCAACTTCGGCGACGTTGTCGACATCTTCGCCCCCGGTGTCAACATTCTGTCTGTCGGCATCACCTCCAACACCGCCACCAACACCCTCTCCGGCACGTCCATGGCCTCCCCCCACGTCGCCGGCCTCGCCGCCTACCTCATGTCTCTCGAGAACCTCAACACCGTCCAGGCCGTCACTGACCGCATGCTCGCCCTGGCTGACGCTTCCGGCGCCACCGTCCAGCAGAACACTGCCGGCACCACCAACCGCATTGCCAACAACGGCCAGCTCTAAGCGAGCCCTTCCCTTGGATCGAACATTATGAGACCAGCACTCACAAGCATGACATGGCGTCTGAATCTTTTTCATCGTTTTCCTTAGTTTAATATTTGCGACATTGTTTTTATTATTCGAGGGGAGACGACACAAAAAATTCACGGCATTTTTTTAGAGGATACCCAGTCATTTGCATGGCGGTGTGGCCTTCACTGCGAAGCGCAAAAACCAAACACTTCGTGCCCCTCTTCCGCCACTCTGGGGAGGAAGCGGAAGATAACTGTATGTAAAGAGACTTGAAGCAAGGCAGAGGTAACACACAAACACCGCATTTCATGAACCACAGACAAGCATCAAGACAAAAGACAAGAGAACCCTCGACGGGGCTGGTTTCCTCGTATTGTTTACCCTCTATCGTCCAGGGTCGCTTTTCTCCAGTCTTCCTTCTTTGTTCTGTCGATTCTTGAACCATTTTTTTCTTTTTTCAGCCACATGTATTTACTCGCAAGAGACAACTTAGGTAATGAGAGCAGACAGCTACAGACTTCCAAAGCTTGGGTCCTTTGCCTGGTGATCGTGATGTAGAGTACGGAAGACCGACAATTCCGGTTTTCACCAGGAGCATCCGCCATCAGACGAGGTAAGGATCGGATTGGAGGAGGACGTCATGCCGCGGGGAGACTACGATAAACCTAATCTGCGCCAGATTTCACGTCCTGTTGGCCATCCCAAATCCGCTCAATCTTTGCGAAGTGCGAGGGTGTTTGCGAGAACACCGAGCAGGTTCCCCCTCCTCCTCGGCCGGTGTGGGACTACACTAGGTGTTTTATTGTCCGTCAGCACCGAACGACCATCAGCAGGAAACTCGAACCCCCCTCCCCCATTCCCGCTCCGTTCAAAGGGCGGGTGACGCCATGACGTGGGAGTTCTGCGCACGCGCTACGCAGAACGCAGAAAAGAAGGTTTCACAGCAATCTGGCGTGTTGGAGAAAGCGAAGGTGCGTTAGCCGTCCACCACGGGGGGGATGGGACGAACCAAGTGCCTTTTTTTCCCCTTCCGAGTGCTCGTCAAGCGGAGATGTCGGCTGGTCGGGGGAGAGTTCAAGGCGCCGCACTCGGCTCGACGGGCAAGTCTGACTTTACTTCCAGCACCGCGCACCCACCACCGCCCTCTGGCTCGACTTACTCAGACGGAGGGAACATGGGGAGCAACGACACATGATGGGTGGTGGGAAAGGAAGGACGGAGGAAGGAAGAGAAGGTTTGGGGAGTGTCTAAAAATTGCACCGAAGGCGACGGACGTCGCCGCGATGACGGTGATCCTCCGCCGTTTGAGGGCGACGGGAACCGGGGACAACGTTGTCGATTCCCTTATTCAGAGACGGTTGTTCTTTTCAGACGTTGGGCACAATACCAAGAACGGAAGACGGGTTCCGGACTATCACCTGGGGGGATGGATGGGGAATCTTTCCCATGTGGTGTCCTTTTCCCGAAAGTTTGTTTTTTTGAAAGGGGGGAGGGATGGGGGGGTGTGGATGCAGGTGAAATGGCGGAATTGGTAGGGGATGTGAGTGCGCGCGAGTCAATGATCCTCCTGGGCGTTCGGGTCCGAAGGAGGGAAGAAAGGTCTGGATCCCCTCCTACCGACTCTTCTCATTTCACTCACGTCCGAAAAGAGAAGCTATACGAAGACGAGAAGAGAAGAATCAATATTTCCACAATACTCGTTTGAGAAGACGGAGCCCACTGTTTGGGATGATTTGATATTCCTCTCCTTGGCTTCCCTTCCCCCCATCACGATGTCTCCATCGTGATCTTCATAACATAGCGGCAGGCAAAATATCCACGCAAGCTGGACGGGGCCCCAAAACGTCGCTGATGCAAATTTCGATACCAAGACGATGGCGGTGCTGCGACGTCGAGTTTTGGTTGTCGTTCGATGGCTGCTGTGTGGAGAAGACCTGAACTCTTGGCGTTCATGGGTTGCCGTC
Organism: Colletotrichum brevisporum; assembly: GCA_030770045.1. Taxonomy (NCBI): domain Eukaryota; kingdom Fungi; phylum Ascomycota; class Sordariomycetes; order Glomerellales; family Glomerellaceae; genus Colletotrichum; species Colletotrichum brevisporum. The sequence continues at coordinate 3,662,325 of JAUGSI010000002.1, forward strand.
GCTGCAGGACGTGAACTGTTCTCTGCGACGAGGTGCTCCCTACCTATGCGGCGGGTCCCAGTCTCCTATCCGGTGTTCAGCTATCCCTGGTAGGTTTCTAGAAGGAACACACGCTGTAGCTGAAGATCCATGGACGACGGCAACGACGGTATTCGCGGTGAAGATGGCGACGGACGACAACGGAAAAACAGAGACTACAGAGGAATAGTGACGGACAGGGGACGATGGTAGCAACAACGACGATGACTACGGAGGACAGGGAACTACGAAGGCGACGGAGGCAATAGCCGGTCGACAGAGACGAAAGCGACGACAGTGAAGTCGTGGCCACAGAACCAACATCAGTGTCTTCCAGGAAGGGCTGCCTGACACCGAATAGAGAATCGAGTGTCGCCGTACAGGGCATCTACGCTGGAACCGTTCCGTGTACGGACAACATCAAGCTAGGGTCAAGTCACGCAAGACACCAACAGAGAAAAGATGGGATTCTTCGACGACGGGGAATCCTGTCCTGCAACAGAAGAAGGAAAATAACGCCCAAGGAAGATGCCTCAATTGCCATGCTATAACGCTCCTTCCCATCGTACCCAGGACATCCCAAAGCCGCCACAGCCATGATCCCGTAGGAAAATGTTCGGCTTTAAGACAAACCGCATGAACGCCGAGGAAATTCCTCCCTCCGCTGCCCCAGCAAGTTCCTGTGGCTCCTTGGCTCCCTCTCGAACTGAGCGGAACGGGATGGGATGAAAGAAGCAAAAAAAAAAAAAAAAAAAAAAAAAGGCTTCGGTCGCCGGCGTCAGGTTCGAGCCCGAGCACTCGCCCTCGTCCGATATGCAAAGAAAGAAGAAAACCAAGCTTCGCTTGCGACGCTCGCAAAGAGGAGGACCGCGCATTACCTTAACGCATCTTAGCTAAGGCCCTCGCTTGCGGCGGAGCGCGGCGATACCTTGGCTGTTATCGACACGGTCGTGTGCAGCGGTTCCCCATCCTCCAGCGAGATGGGGAGTGGAAATTGACTTTGACAGCATCCCTTCCGCGACACCTCAGAAATCCGGGGAAAAGCTGGACTGAGAGAGAGCTGGACCATGATAAAGGGCAGGCAGTAATGTCTCTTCTGCATCGTGACTTGGATTACATCCCGCTGTCGGACAAGTTTTGTCACGTCATGACAGAGAACATACCCGTGGATCAGACGGATGACGACGACAGCGGCGGCAGAAACCCACGCGAACTGCGGGCGATCCGAACTCGCTGGGCCGAGGACACATTCAACCAGGACTGGACATTTACGAGAAAAGCATGTTTGCAAGCCGGGGCAGAAGAGACGCATCCCCTGGAGGTGAAAAGACGCGCCCGCCCCGTACTCGCCGCTGTGGACGAGGTCTTTGCCGGTGGGTTTGATATCAGCACTTCTTCGGCACAACTACAGTCATGACCACCTAGCGGTGGGACTGAATTGCAATTTGACATCCGTGCTTGGGTTCGAGTTCATGAATAACGAAAGAAACAGACAAACGAGATGCAGACGCAGCACTCTCGGCAAGAAACCATCAGGCGATGGGGTGTATTAGCAGGATTAGTATGGATGCGCTCAGTATTTCGTGGCCGAAGAACGGCAGAGCAACCGGAAAATAACTCCTCGTCAAAAGTATGTACCGCATCAAAGTCAGATGAAGCGTGACAAGAACCGCATTCGTTCTCTTCGTGTCTGGCGTTACAGCTCCTTGTGCTCCAGCGGCTTCGCCGCGTTGGGCTCCATGCCCGGCCAGTACACGCTCTCCGTCTTCCAGAGGCTGTCGAAGCGGGCGCCGAAGAACCAGGCGGTTCCGATCTGGGGAGGCTGGTCAGCTGCGTTGCGCGAGACGTTGATGGCGAGGTGATGAGGTGAAGGAGGAAAAGGACGATGGAAGCGAGAAAATTTTGGGAGCTCACCATAAGAGCAGAGACAAAAAAGAGGGTCAACAGGACCATGCCGCCCAATACGAAGGCTTCGCCTGGGTCCATGCCCGGCTCGCCCCGCTGTTTTTGTTTCGCCGCGTCTCCGAGCTTCTTGGGGTCCTGTCTCGGGAACAACGAGTCGATGAACTGCTCAATCTGCACAATGCCGGTCAGCAATTGACTTTTTCCTGGGGGAGGACACGGACAAAGACACGGGGACAAAGACGGGTGGCTTACCTTGGCACACTGCACGCTAATTTGGACGTAGTTGGGATCACGCGGGTCGTTCTTCTTATGTATCCGGCGGACATATCTCCTGAACACGTCGCACACGACGAGAAGGTTTTGCGTCGACTCAGACATGAGCTGGCACGCGTCGCCCTTGGTGATCTTGATGTGGCTGTCGAAGATGGCGGGGTTGCGGAAGACGAGCTCGAGGGTGGCGATGGCCATGCTCTGGGGGATGGCGACGAAGTTGAAGACGCTCTGGTCGCGGATGCCGGCCATGTAGAAGAGGCACTCCTCGGCGTGCTTGAGGGCGTTGAGAACCATCTCGGAGCTGCACTCGAGGGCCTGGCGGCGGTTCTCGGGCTTGAAGAGGTCGTCCCAAGTGTTAACGTGCTTGCTCCAGATCTCCTTGGGCCAGAAGCGGCGCTTGTCGAGGTAGTCCTCGTGGACGTCGCGGATGATGTTGGTCTTCTGCAGGAACTGGCCCATGGACTCGGTGAGCTCGGGGCGCTCGAGGAGCTTGGGGTTGGCCAGGTTGCCCTCGACAAAGAGGCGGGTCAGACCGTCGCCGACGAGGCCGGCAACGTAGTGGCAGTACAGCTCGTAGTCTTTGACGGTGGCAACGCCGTTCTCGTTGTGCTCGGCGTTGATGGCGTAGTCGGCCATGCCGTTGCCCATCTTGATGGTGATGTCCTTGATTACCTCGTAGTAGGGCTTCTTGATCTTCTTGAGCTCGGCAACGACGTCGTCAAAGTGCACCAGCAGCTCGCGGTCCTTCTCGTTGGGGCCGTTGTCGGTGAATGTCCAGCCATCCTTCTCCATGTACTGGTCGAACGTGCGCAGCAGCGGCTCCTTCTCCTTGATGTCGATCGTCATGTCATCTTCGATGGTATCCAGGCCGCGAAGGACGAGGTAAAACAGGCAGACGGGAACGAGAAGCTCGGGGTTGAGCTCCTGGATGACGGCGGAGAAGCTACGGCTCGTCTTTTCGAGGTGCTCGAAGCATGCTTGCAGGGTCGGGGCTTCCTTGGAGGGGTCACGACGGTGGACGGGTTCGTGCCAAACCTTCCTAGAGGCAAGTTAGCAAGCGCATATTGTAGGCGCACGGCGCGCGACGAACTGAGGTTCGGGTGAAATCGTACCATTGGATGATGGCCCGCAGCTGGTTGGGGTGCAGGACGTAGTAGAGGGCGCCCATGGTTGCTGTAGGTGGGTTCGTCGCGACGAACAGTGGGCGACAGCAAGACGAACGTGAATACGAAGTGTCGGATTGTCGTCACCGTGGGGGGTGGGCGGTGAGGACGCGGGCGAAGATGAGGCCAGGTCAGCCGGGGCAGGTCGTCACGTTGTGGTGTAGTTTGTATGGACCAATTTGCGCGCGACTGGGCTGCAGGTTTGCGAGGCTGTTGACGAACCGAGGGGCAGTGATTGGATCAATTGGCCGGGTTGTATCCGTAGGCAGGAGGACGTGCGGGTGCTGTTGCAGGTGCAGGGCGATCTGATCTGGCTGACCTAGTGACACAGAATGACACCAACGACGGACAACAACAGCAGCAGCAACGGCGATGGAGTTTATGGCTCCTGTTGGTAGGCGGACAGGAGGAATAGGAGAATTCCGACTTCTCCGCTGTCGTCAGCAACAGCCAATCCAGTGGTCGCGGTAAAGCAGCTCAAATTGGCATGGGGAAAAAAAACACAACGATGTGCCAAGCTCCGGCGGCGTTTTGGGCAGGCTACAGTGACACGGCGTGTTGGCAGCCCCCCTGGAGAAGGAACATTGGAGGCCGTCTTTAGTGAGGTAACCACTGAACCGGCCAGCCGTTCGGCTAAAAGTAAGCGAACCAATTGGACGGACGGCAGCTTATGATTGGCAGGTGAGGTAGCTGACAGGTGCAGTGCGCCAGTGTGGTGCGGGCAGGTCCCTCACTGTCGCGGGGCACGGCTCCACTCTTTTGCTGCGCGATTCAAGGCCGGAAGGTGCTGTTGGTGGTACTTGTCTGGGTACCTCAGTAGCGTGCCTCCCGTCGGGGTTTCTTCATGTCAAAGTCCCTCCGTCCACGGTTCCTCTTGCATTCGATTCTTTTTTATTGTCCTTCTCCATGTACTTATCCAGACCAACACTTACGCACAGAGCCAGTGGTCTCTTGGCATCATCTCAAGGGTCCCGTCCAGACTTTTGGCCTATAAGTATCTAAGGAGGACGCCTCCCTCTGAGGTATGCGCGCGCGTGTGTGTGGGGAGGCCACCTACCTCAGGTATTGCACGCATCTATCGACGCGGAAGCAGTTCGCCATCATCGGGCTTTAGCTAAGCTGAGCCGAGCCAGCCTTCTCTTGACAACCAGAGCCAGACTCCTGTCTCTGCTACCTGGCCTGAGGAAGGAAGACCGCCTGTTGACGCGATACTGCCTCGACCCGGAGGAGGCTCTACCTCCTCTCAAGATCCTCTTCCGGGCTCCCCCGGCTGTCTCTCCATTGCCGTCCGTACCTTCTCGCGTCTGGCCTCAACCGCTTTTCCCCTCCTCCGCCACCGCCTCAGTCACCACGATGCGGTGTGCACCTCGGCAGCAATGTCTCACTCTCAAGTGAACACATTGAGCCCGCTCTAGCCTCCTTCATACTAGGCCCGCGTATCCGCGTTACATGTGTTGAGAGCCTCAACCGCCCAGGGTAGCAAGTAGCTACTTTTTCCTCAAGTCCCCTACTAACAAATTCTCCTTCCATCGTCCGTACCTCTCCGGCTGTTGACTCAAAATAGCTACTTCCCCTCTCCTCCCGGCAACTATCAGATAGTGCCGCCATCAACATGGAACACAGCTCCCCGGCAAGCTTCGTACTAGAGGTACGTAAGTTGCGCTACGGGGATGCGGGTTCATAGTGGTACCTACCGCATACCGCTCCATGAGGTCAAGGTACCAGGTGGTAGCTACCTGAGGTAAGGGAGCTCGCACTCCAGTCCCGGAGGTGGGGGTGGGAACCTATCGCAGCAGTAGCAGCACCAGCTACCGCTCCTGCTACTATCACTGGCTCTGGACCTCCACACCCGTCCTCGACTCGTCGAGGGGCAGTGTGAGCCGGATGCAGATACGACTCGTACCTGAACACAAAGTTTCCGACCCTCTCTCCCTTAGGTCGCACCTGGTGCTGCCATGCTTACCCCAGATAAATAATCAGCCTGACACCTTTCCCTTTCTCTTCTGAGATTGATGTCTTGTCTTACAAATTACTCAAATTCGTCTCCGTCCCTTGCCTTCTCTCCCCCCCCTCCCCGAGTCGCTCCCTTGACAGCAACGACCATATAAAGCCGCCTCGCAACTTACACCATCCCAGTGTGTCGATATTACAACGCACCTGCCAAACCGCCGGCCGATCCTTTCCTACCCCTCCCTTCCCGACGACGACTGCCCCCGATAACGAGATCGCCACCACATCATCGTCCACCATTACCAACATCACCACAATGGCTTCCAACGGACACTCGTCGAACCGCTTCCTCATCTGGGGTGGCGAGGGCTGGGTCGCCAACCACCTCAAGGTCATTCTCGAGAAGCAGGGCAAGGAGGTCTACACCACCACCGTCCGCATGGAGAACCGCGAGGGCGTCCTGGCCGAGCTCGACAAGGTCAAGCCTACCCACGTCCTCAACTGCGCCGGCTGCACTGGACGCCCCAACGTCGACTGGTGCGAGGACAACAAGGAGGCCACGATGCGTTCCAACGTCATTGGCACCCTGAACCTGACGGACGCCTGCTTCCTCAAGGGTATTCACATCACCGTCTTCGCCACCGGCTGCATCTACCAGTACGACGATGCCCACCCCATTGGCGGCGCCGGGTACCTCGAGACCGACCCTGCCAACTTCAAGGGCAGCTTCTACTCCGATACCAAGGGACACGTCGAGGAGGTAAGCCACGCTCGCCCCTTCATCCTCATTCGGAGGTTGATCATGATGCTAACAATCTGCAGGTCATGAAGCACTACAAGAACTGCCTCATCCTCCGTCTCCGCATGCCTGTCAGCGACGATCTGCACTCGCGCAACTTCGTCACCAAGATTGCCAAGTACGACCGTGTCGTCGACATTCCCAACAGCAACACCATCCTCCACGACCTCCTCCCCGCTTCGATCCTCATGGCTGAGCACAAGGACACTGGCATCTACAACTTTACCAACCCGGGTGCCATCTCACACAACGAAGTTCTGTCTCTGTTCAAGGAGATTGTGCGCCCCGACTTCACGTGGAAGAACTTCTCTCTCGAGGAGCAGGCCAAGGTCATCAAGGCCGGCCGCAGCAACTGCAAGCTGGACACGACGAAGCTGGTTAAGAAGCTGAAGGAGTACAACTACGAGGTGCCCGAGGTGCATGACGCCTACCGGGGCTGCTTCGAGCGCATGAAGGCCAACGGCGTCAACTAATTGGGATAGACTTGGGTTTGGCGTACGGGGCTGGTTGTTTTGGCAGGGAACAAGGGGGAATCAAACAAAAAATGACCTACGAAGATGTCTCTAGGGGGGTCAAGAGCTCAAATCAACCAGACTGGCAGCATACAACGTAGTATGAGAACCACAGTAATCGGATTGATTTCGATAGCGGCCTCTCGCACGAGTCGTGAGGGCCGGTGCCATCATTTCGGAGTTTTCCGGTCCCACCAGTTTGGTAGAAGTTGTGAATCGTCTTATCGTACTGGATCCAAAGGCAGAGAGTCATCATGCTGGCAGTTGGCGATCTGCAAAAAGGACAAAGATAAGGAATTACCTATATCAACGGATGCGAGCATGTGCCAAATTTATTACTCATCCACATTGCTGTGCTAGCGGCGATGCAATGCCAGCGTATTAATACACCGTCATCAGCCAACATGTTTACATAGATTAAGTTATGGCGCGATGCGATGATGCTATGCTATGGGATTTGTTGATTGCACCAGCTGTCAACAAGATGGAGGTCGTACAACGTCATCCCTGTCACCAGGACCCTGTCCGCGTAATCATCGAAGCCGCAGTGGACGGACTGCGCCAACTACTGCCGCCTGAGTGCTCTGGAGGTCACGGGGCATGCTGTGGACATCGAGGTGTCTATATGGTGGTATTCAATGCCTTATTCGGTGCCAGTCAAGCCCTTTCTGGGTGGAATTTTTGGCATGCACACAGGGACGATAGCGGGCAACAGCAACGACAGTGGGAGGAACAGTGAGAGAATTGCAGTAACAGTACCTACCAGTGGTGGTAAGTAATAGTGGGAGGTAGAAATTTCTTCTAGGAAACGTTAGCTGGCGCCAGGTAGGGAGCCGGGTACCGCAAGGTAGGGCGCTTGTCACTTTCCTTAGTATTTGCATGGCACAGATACTTCTCCTCGACTGCCTAGCTGGTTAGGTACCGACACTATTAGAGTGTACTGGAGCGTTCAACATTCAGCCCACTGAGGCCCGATCGACGAACGACGTAATTTGGCGGGGCACCGCGAAAACGTAAATCCACCCAAAATAATCGCAACCCTCCCACTCTGCTTGCTGTCACTGTTTGTTTCCTTGTGATTCCCAGCTCACAGTCTATGCTTGGATCGCCAAGGCACCGCCGGCATTCCTAATCCGCCCATAGCTCACGACACCACCCAGAATATTCTTCGCCGCGCCTCTCGCTTTTCTTACCTGTTTATTTTTTGCCGGTGCGCCTCTTCATCGATAGATCTCACCGTCTCTCTCCTTCCTTGATACCCCCAAACAACCTTGCCTTGCCACCACAGCGACCATGGTTGTCGACACCGCATACTACGACACGCTGGGCGTGAAGCCCACCGCCACCGATATCGAGATCAAGAAGGCGTATCGCAAGTTGGCTATTGTCCACCACCCAGGTAAGAAGAACCTCATCCGCGGGGTCTACCTCCCTCCCTCTCGTGCCTTCCCCCCCGCTTGCGCGCGCACCGCTGACCGCCGACCCCACCATCACCAGACAAGAACCCCAACGACCCCTCCGCCCACGAAAAGTTCCAAGAGATCGGAGAAGCCTACCAAGTGCTGTCCGACAAGGACCTGCGCGTTGCGTACGACAAGTATGGCAAGGACCACGCCAAACCGCAGGAGGGCTTCGCCGACCCCTCCGAGTTCTTCACCTCCATCTTTGGCGGTGACGCATTCGTGGACTGGATCGGCGAGATCAGCCTGATGAAGGACCTGACCGCGACGATGGACATCACCATGCAGGAGGGCGAGGGGGGCGCCGAGGGTGCTGAGGGCGCCGACGGCGAGTTCCCCGGCACCGAGGAGGCCAAGAAGGAGAGCGCAAAGACTGCCGCCGCCGCCGCCGCAGGCTCGGAGAAGACCGCCGAGCCCGAGAAGGCCAGCAGCAGCGGCGCCAGCGCCCCGCCCCCCGCCGTGGTCGTCGAGGACGAGAAGGAGAAGCTCAAGGCCAAGTACGCCGCCGAGGAGGCCGCCGCCGGTGCCGCCGACGCACCACCGCCCCCCTACGAGCAGCGCGTACCCTCACCGAGCCCGTCCGGCGCCTCGGGCCCCTCGAAACGCACACAGATCCCCCTCCGCCCCGCCTTGATGGACCGACCATCCGACGAGGTCGGCGGCGTCGAGACGGAGGAGTCGCTGCGCAAGAAGGAGAAGAAGAAGGGCCTGACGAAGGAGCAGCGCGAGCAGCTGGCGGCGTACGAGAAGGAGCGCAACCGCATACGCCAGGAGCGCGTCGACACCCTCGCCCGCAAGCTCATCGACCGGATAAGCGTGTGGACCGAGACGGACAAGGGCACGGACGTGACCAAGTCGTTCCAGGAGAAGACGCGCCTCGAGATGGAGAGCATGAAGATGGAGTCGTTCGGCCTCGACATCCTGCACGCCATCGGCCAGACGTACCTCGCCAAGGCGACGGCGCTCATCCGCAGCCAGAAGTTCCTCGGCATCGGCGGCTTCTTCAGCAGGGTCAAGGACAAGGGCACCATCGTCAAGGAGACGTGGAACACCATCAGCAGCGCCATCGACGCCCAGCAGACCATCGAGGAGATGGCCCGCATGGAGGAGAAGGGCGGCGCCGAGTGGTCCGACGAGGCCAAGGCGGAGTACGAGAGGCGCGTGACGGGCAAGATCCTCACGGCGGCGTGGCGCGGCTCAAAGTTTGAGATCCAGAGCGTCCTCCGCGAGGTGTGCGACAGCGTCCTCTACGACAAGAAGGTGCCCCTCAACAAGCGCCTCGAGCGCGCCCAGGCCCTCGTCCTCATCGGCGACATCTTCGCCAACGCCCAGCGCTCGCCCGAGGAGGAGGGCGACTACCTCGTCTTCGAGCAGCTCGTCGCCGAGGCCGCCATCAAGAAGGAGAAGAAGAAGGGCAAGAAGCACCAGGACCCTGCGGCCGAGGTCGCCGGGGACGCCCCGAACGTCCCCAAGGCCGACAAGTCGTAGCGGGGCTGTGAGCGGAACGGGCGTTCGTGTTTTTATTACTAGATGACAGATATACTTCTTTGCGGCTGCAAAGGCACCCTCACCCCTTTTTTATTCCTTACTCTTCATTCATCTTTCCCTCTTTTGCTATCTGTGACCGTTGCTGTCCGTCGCTCCTGTAGGCATTCCAGATGCTGGGAGTCGGTAGACTTATCGGAGGGTTTGACGTGCTGACTGATGACGCGCACGTCCCAACAAAATTGGGAAATGCACCCAGGCATCGACGTAGACCGGATGACGTCGGGGGCAATCTTCCAGTTGTCACGTCGAAAAGCTGGTGTTTCCGGGAGCTCGCCCTCCCAAGATAGGCGACATCGGATGCATCCATGTATTCATCGGTCCCACGTTTTCATCGTTGTAAAAGCACATCGCAGGCAGGAGTTCTGGACCAAAGCTCTGAAGGTCCAGCAGAAAATCTGCCACAGTTCGGGGAATCTTTCCAGTTTTGGGATAGGGTTGAGCTTATCGCGTATTAGAAGAGAACGGAGCCAGCCAAAGCCGGGCCCTAAGCCAGTCGGAGGCCGGGCTAGAACGGAGCCGAAGCCTCGACGTCCGGACCGGGCCTATGATCTGCCCCGGGATCGTCTCTCAAGTTGGTTGACATTTGGAGTCAACAGGACAGTCGGGAAGATCAGAGCAACTGGATATGAAGGCAATAAAACTAGCTAGCAAAGTGATGCATCATTATATATGGAGATTTCGCTTCGTGATAGATGTCATGGACCGGTTTAAGCTTCATCCGACTCGTCCCCGGCATCCTCTGGCTTCTGCGCGTAGACCACGTGGCTGTAGAGCGAATGTCAGCAACACGACAACGACAAGTCAGTTCCGCGAAGTAGGTCGACTTACTGGTCGAAAAGTCCATGGAAAGCCACCTCCTTCAGCTCCTTGCGGACCTTGGCCAGCATCACCAAGACCTCCTCCTTCGTCTGGCCCAGGTAGCCGCAAAAGAGCTTAAGAGTGAACCCTTCCAAACCGTCGAGCAGCTGGATCAGGTTCAACATGCCAATATCCTTGTAGAGGGGGTCCTTTGGCCATGGGCCCATGGGAACCTTGAAACGCTGGTGCTTGATGTTCTCGAAGCCAGCGGCCGTAACCCAGCCCTCAAGCTGCGGCCCGGGGCAAGCCGTACGGCCCATCTCCTCGCAGACCTCAACAAACTTCGTGTTCCACTTCCAGGTCTCGTGCTCCTCGGTATAGGACCCATCGTCTGAGTAGTACTTGACGTCTATGTCCTGGAACTCGGCCCAGCCGCCGGGGTTGAGGTTGCTTTGAGGATGTGCGTTAGACCAGGGCGGTGGATGGGCTTACTCACTATATGAAGGAAGGTCGGGAGGGCAGGAGCGACTTACTCGTAGACGTTCTTAACCAGCTTGGGCCAGTCGGCGATGGAGACCAGCATGTGGCGGACAAAGATGTAGTCGTACTTCTTCGTGTTGATCCACTCGCTCTCAGCGTCGTCAATTTCGAACTTGACGTTCGGGGGCACCCTGTAACCATTCAGTCAGCGTCTCCCCCAGTACTGTTAAGCGGATAGGTGACTAACCAAGTCGGCTGGATGGCGCTCAAGTCGTTGCCAATGACCTAACAATCTCGTCAATTCCACCGAGCCATCGTCAGCCGTTCTCTTTCTCTGGCGAGCTCCTTCCTTACCTCCGCGTTCGGGAACAAGTCTGACATCTCTACGGCCCCTGTCCCACAACCCTCGTCAGCAAAACCTCGCCCGACGGCGATGGCCCGTGGCTTCGACGAAGGTCACTCACAGATACCGGTACCGGTTCCGACGTCAAGAATACGGTGAACCTTCTCCTTGTCCAGGGGAGCCAAGTAGAGCCTGTCGCCGATCGCGCTGACCACCATGGCGTGGGCGATGTCGAGGCGCTCCATCTCTAGCTCGTCGTTGGGGAGGATGTACGCTGGCGCGGGAAACAGGATTAGCAACACAACAAGGGATCAATTGTCCTTCAGTAATCCCTGGATTCGAAGGGGCTCAGTGGACGCACATCCTTTCCTGAAGGCATGGTACCTCCGTCCGAACTCTCGGGGGTAGTCGACGGCGCTGGAGGCCAGGGACGCGGTGTACGATGAGCTACATCCGCATTGTGAGCATACGCAACAAGTTCCCGGCTCGGTGGCATTGTCTCACATTCGCTCGTCAATGGAAGCGCCGTCGGTGGTCTGAGGGCCGAGTCAATGAAAGTGATCGCGCAACGAGGAGATGTTCAACTCACGCTGCCATCGTCGGCCTCGAGCGCCTGAGGCTCAATCGTTGTCGCCGGCTCGATTGGGTTGGCAGGGGTCGTGGGCTGCGCAGTCGTAGGCGACGTCGCCGCGGGTGGGCTGCTTGCTGTTGCATCCGCCATCTCGCTTGACAATTCTCTTCCTCTGGTTCCAATTGAACGGTTCGGTTGACTTTTCTCGATCTCTTTTCGAGACAGAAGATGAGATGCTGAGCAAATGACGAGGACGAGGGGCAACAATCTCGGTACAACGAGGGGGAGCGACTCGACCCCCTCCTTTGGCAAGAGACAACGGTAAACGAACAAGGATATCATAAGCCGCACGAGGCCGCCGTCGGTACGGTGGCGATGTGGGCGAGCAGGCCGAACTGCAATGGGGGATTCGTCACCGAGGCTCCCCCCGGCGTGGAAGGTGTGGGGGGACGTCCCGGACCATCGACGTGAGTGGTTCGTTTGTTCTCTCATGGCATGCAGGCAAAATGTGATGGATGACTTGGAGGTGATTGTGTTTCCTCCTCGGGAAGGACCCCCCTTCGCCAAGGCGGCCAACCGTTGCGACGTTGGTGGGATCGGAGAACGCCCAGAGTTCATACCAAAGCTCCCAGCGAGGAATGTAGGTCGCGATAGCCTTTGGGACAACTTGGAAAGAACACTATGAGGACAACACGCCAATGACGGCCTTCTTGTATTGCATTCATATGATAAGAGCGGTCTCATTTATCACCTCCTGTATGAATCAACATCGATTTCCATATCTGATGATTCAAGTTGGGAGATCTTGTTTGTTACCCCCTCCTCTAGTATCCGACACCCAGCCGCAACCACGCGGCTAGGCGTCCCTAAGTCAAGGGCTATGTAGTCTTGTTATCGTTTCTCTTGGTCGTCGTCGTTGTTGTCCGTCGTTGCCGTCCGTCGTCCTCGACATCCACGCAACTACCCGGCGCATTCGCGCCGCTCGGGGCTCGAACAGACGTCTACTCACGACCTGCGTCGTGGTTACCGCCAACAAGGCCTGTAAACAAGGCATGTTCCGGCTGCACCATGAAAGGCTGCGCCTGCGCCTGCACCGGTGGTGGGTTGAACGGGCCCGTCTGAGGCTGAATCGTCCTGGGCCCTCTCTCGGGAAAGTGAAACTCCTCGTTGCGGCACACCACGCTCTGCCGGAGCAGCAACTCCTCATAATGGGTCGGGGACGACACGAGCGGCCACAGCCGTCTGGGCGCCAGATGCTTCGGGGTCCGGCTGGACCAGAGTACGAACCGGCCCCGGAGGATCGTCTCGGCGCCCGGGCGGTTCTTCCTCGTCCAGAAGCGGCAGAGCCGCGGCTCCTGCGGATCTTGTTTGCCGGCGCGTCGTCTGACCCTTTCCCGCGGCGGAGCAGGGACCGTCGGAGAAGGTGAGGTGCGGGCAGAGCATGTCGTCGCACTCGTTGCCCTTGATGGCCGAGAGCGGCAGTCTCCAGGTCAATTCCAGCCTGCCATGTTTGTCGTCGTTTGTGTCTCTGGCGTAGCGAACGCCTGGTCTGAGCACGTGCGGCTCGTCGTATTCCGACAGACAGTCGGGACATTCCATAAATGTCAAGCCGTTCTTGAAGGGCCGGTTCTCCCAGTTCGCCTTCGCGATGCGGAAAATGAACCGTTCCAGGTCCTCGCTCCATGTGAAGAAGCTGTGGGCGCAGTAATTGACGCGACGCTCCCAGGTGATACATCTCGGAAGCGGCGTATTCCTGAAGTCGCATCCAGGCACATGCGCCCAAAGTGAAAGAACCATGCACCCGCACTTCCGCTTCGGCTGCTCGGGGGAGAACCACATCCTGGCGTGGCTCGTGTTGCAACCCGTGCAAAACATGCCCAGCCGCCTTTCCAGGAGTTCTCGGTTGCAGTGGCCAGGGCCCTTCCCAGATTCAATAGCCATACAGATTTCGCACGTCGACAGGCCCTGAAGGAGTTTGCGAGCGTTGCTCTTGCACGTACAGGACGCCCGATTCTGCATTTTGCAGTAAGAGCAGCCGCGGTACCGCGAGGGAAGGAGGAAGACCAAGTCTTTGGACCTCAAGGCAGGTGGCTGGGCGGTTGCGGTTGCGTCTATCACAACCATATCCGGCTTCCCAAAGATTCTGCTGAATAGGTGGTAGTTGTGAAACTGAGCGTACTTGCCATCGACGATGTAAACCGCGCTTCTATATCTCGTTGGAGGAGCAGGAGCAGGAGCAGCTCGACGAGCGCGCTTTCTCCGACTGACTTTGGAGATTGAGTAAAAGTCGACGTCCGAGAGATCTAGCTCCTCGGCGGAGGAGGCCCCCGGGCGAGTAATGGTAAATGTTATACCAGAGCTCATGTTTTCCGAGAGCTCGACTTCCGGCGCGGAGGGGAGGATGTTGCGCCACCGAGATCCTGTCTCGACGATGAAGAAAAGAAAATGGATGGGATAAGCTAAACAAAAAAAACACCAAGTCGCAGCCACCAGTTCGGACTCAGGAATCCCTCGTTGCCGGCCTCTGCTGGTTGTCTCGGGGTGTACGCGCTGAAAGAAATGCAATGCGCTCTCCATACCAGAAAGGAGTTCAGACGTCCATGCTGCTGCTATCCGCTTCCATGCTCCGTGAATCGACCTGCTTGCGAAGGGAATATCAAGATACCCAAGTGTGTGATGGGAGACGTCTGGGCCCAAGGAAAGTTTCATAAGTGGACCGGTTGGACACACCTTGAGCACTTCAAAATATCCTTTCTGGTGTCCTCCCTGGGCAAATTTGCCCTTGCCCTCATCACACGAGGCAAGGTCAGTCAACGCCCCCATTCCGTATACTTTCTCTTGGTCAAAGTTCAAACGAGACTCGTGCCAATGAGAACCGCGACGAAGGCCTTCCATTAGCCGCAAGGTATCTCCGAGACCACACTACCTATCCACCCAAAATGGAGTCTCTGATAGTCACACACAACGCCTCAATATATCCGCTCCCACTCAAGCACCGCTGCATACTCGATGGCGCATTCAGACTTTACAAAACTTTTCATAGTTATTATACACCAAGGTTGTTGTCGACACCCTTGTAAAGTTACGGTCAAGAGGTCAGGAACTCAACTTGTTAGCACGGCACACTATAAAAACATCGATGCCGAACATGTACTTGCAAATTCATTCATTCTCTCCATCGTCACCAACACCTTCATACACGTTTTATTCCGTCATCAATTCTACTCCCACCCGTATTCCAGTGCCTCTCATCCGCGGCGTCCCTCATCCAGAGACTATTCACGATGACCCGGGCAGAGCCGGACCACAACGGCGCCCACGGCGCCCACGGCGCCGTTGCCGTGGAACAGACAGAGCATCAGATGAGAGGCGCACCGGTACACTACTCTCAAAGCTATCAACAGCATTACCCAACTCCCGAGATGTCGAACCAGGTGCCTTATTACCATCATCAACCACACTATGCCCCTCCCGTGCAGGCGCATGCACCGGCCTGGCAACATCAACAGTATTTTGCACCTCAGCCGCATTTCGTACCTCAACAGACGCCGCACAGGCAACAATGGTCACACCCGCAGTCTTACCCTCAGCCCCCGATGCTGAACGGACAGCCGAATGGTTACGTGCAGCGTCCGCCCCCACCCCCTATTGACACGCAGTACTACCACCAGCACGACCCCCGCTCCGATATAGAACAGGAATTTGCTGTCAGGCAGAAACTCTGCGAGCCGTGCGCCTCCCACAGGGACTACCTGGGCGTTCACCAGTGGCTCAGGACGCGCCTTGACAACGCCCTCCTGCGCAGCGGGAAGTGCGAGCTCTGCCACAAGACCTACCCGCTGGTCGACTTCGTCCACAGGCACGACCCCGTCCGCGACATCTACAAGCCGAGGGCAATGTGCCTCGGTCACGGCCGCTGGATCCCGCTCTGCCCCCACCGCGCCTTCGGCATGGAGGACATCCGCGAGGCGCGGCGGCAGAAGAACATCCGCGCGACGGACCAGGAGACCGTGCTCGCCGACTGCAAGAAGTGCTTCGAGGGCCGCCGACCGCCGCAGCGGCCCGCGCTGACCACGGTGTGCATCGGCGGAAAGGGCGAGGGCGAGGGCAAGGGCAGGAGGCGGTACGACCTCACGTTCAACATCCCGCTCGAGTGGATCGGCAACGGGGACGACAAGGCCAAGGAGGAAGAGCTGGAGCGGAAGCACAAGGCCCTGCTGTGCGAGCACTGCGACTGGCCCGCGTTCAAGTCGTGGGTGGCCCAAGGCAGGTCCCGCGGCGAGATCAAAGGCCGGTGGGATTGCGGCGTCCCGGGCTGCAAGCGGAGGTACGGCTGGTCGCTCAGCGCCAAGGGCAAGCCGCTCGTCGCGGTCCGCAACACGATCTTGACGTCGACCCGGGACGACCTGGCCGACGCCGGGCTCCAGCCGTGCAAGGTCAAGCGGCTGCGGACCGATTTTGAGGCTCTCGAGCAGTGGAGGAACATCTTCTGGTGCGACGGCAGCAACGGCATCTGCGCCAACAACCTGCTTCCCGGAAGGCGTCTGGACCTGCAGGTGCAAGAGTAAGTGAACCCCCCCCTCCCTTTCTTTCCAACCTGAGCCAAGCATATTAGAAGCTGACTTTGTGGAAACAGGGCGATCGACAGGTGGCCTAAAGAATGCCCGCACCCCGACGGATGGGTGGCCTTTGCAGAGCAATCGCAGCAGCAATCCTTGCCGTACACTGGGGGGCCATCGGGCCACATGCCGGTGCCTCAGTACGTGCCGCAGCCTCAGCACGTGCCGGAGCCTCAGGAGGAGCCTCCGGCGGATCCTCAGGTCGTGCCCGAGAACACCCCAACTGGGGAAGCCTGATGTTAGCGGCGGGCCTCTGGGAAAGTTACCTTCGGCCGCTAAGATGTTCACGTTTGGAACTCCGGGTAACGTATCTTGGACGCTTTTCCCAGGATACATACGGCCGTCAAGGTCTTCGATGACCATATGACGTACACGTCATGTTGTTGTTATTCACGTTGATTTTTGTATTGTTTACATTCTACGTTGTTTAGTCTGCGGGGTGGATTTCATCTGGCTTTATGATAGTTGGCCAAGCAAACGAACAGGCAATTAACTCGTTCTGATATTAAATTTACGGGCCAGCAGGTGCCGCGCCATGAGTGATCAAAGCGACGGTAGTCACAGGAGACACCCAGTAACAACAGCGACGGATGATAGCAACGACAGTGACGATAGTGACTGATATCCTTCTATGAACGTGACTATACCTAGGTATGTGGATTAAACAAAATGGATAAGGGACCGTATTCCGCCCTTTACGGCGCCTGTCGTGCATACTCCCACATGGAGCCGCCCTTCCGCCGCCACCGCCACAGACGTTACATGCCCCAGCTGAATGGTTCAGCGACGCTGAGACTTCCAGGCTCGTGGCCTGCCATACCTTTCCCATGAAGAGTGGATCCAAATAATGGTCAGTGAGTCACTCGAAAGCGAGTGGAAAGCTTAAAATGTTTCGTTTTTTTGCCTCCATCGTGATCGACCCCTGAAGTCCACCCAAAGACGAGTGGATGTCAACAGCCCCGCGGAGAACCAGGTTTCCATCGTGACCGACCAAACTGAGAAAGGAATGGAGAAAGACATTGTATTCTCAGCCTTTAGGCATCCGCGGCAGAGCAAGCCACGATGGATCTCATCATACGTTTACTGTGGGAGGTGTTTTCCAGAGAGGTTATCTTGGACAGGTGACCACCTTGCTCCACAGAAGTTTGCCAACCCGAATGTCCAGTTCGCCTCATTTCCTTCCTACCTGCCCAAGCCTCTTCACCATGGACAGGAGGGCTTCACTGCCCTAGCAAGCACATCAAGAGTCGGAACACAGGTCCATCAAAATGCTTTTATTGGCCTGCATAGATGGACTTCGTCACATTAGAGTTAGGTCTTTTTCTCCCTCGTCTGCGGCCATCATCCGCCTCCCTTCACATTAAGTCAACCCCTATTGGTTGCCAAGGTATCTCCGAAGACGAGGCTAGCGAGCGAATAACAAGGTTAAGAAAAACAAAAGAATGGTATTATCCTCCCTCGAGTGGCAAACCAATCTGGGTACTTGAGTCCTTGGTGGTTCGCGCACCACGCTGGCATTAGGTAATGACGCAGAAGACGCTCCCGCGTGGCTACTAACAGCCCATAGCATGCCACGGTCTTTCTCAAGCGGTGGCATTGTACCTGTGGGCCTCGCCGGCACTGTCGCCATCGACGTTGACGATGTTGGCATTCGAATCGACGGCGTAGCTGTGTTTCTCCGTGGACGCCTTGACTGGGTTGCGGGCTGAGAAGATACGATCGAGCTCCTCCAACTGTAGGCGCGAGAGCGGGTCAGCAACGAGGCAATCTTGGCTTCTCTTGGGTGTCTACAACTCACCGTGCGGTTCTTGGTCTCGGGAACCAGGAAGAACAAAACCAAAGCCTGAATTCCACACCAAATGCAGAAGACAATGTACGTCCTCCACTGGATCTTCTCCAGAGCGACGGGAACACCGAGCTGGTTCGAGAGGAGAGCTGTGCAGAGTGTAAGGGACGCGGTCAGCAAAACCTTTCGTCTTTCGTGGGCAGGAGGGAATGTCTCGACGCAGGCACGTACCAAAGTTCATGAACAAGCCGCTGAAGGCCATGCCCTTGGCGCGAATCTCGTAGTTGAGCACCTCGACGGGGTACAACGCCTGCATAGGGGTCCATCCCACCGAGTAGCAGATCTGGAAGATGTAGACGAACGCCAGCATAGCGCGGGAGACGGACGGGTCCACGGCGGACGTCTCTGCCTCGTTGTCCTTGTCAACGATGTTGGCGATTGAGGCTGGCACAATGACACCGATCCAGCACAGAGCGCAAACGATGTTGACGGTGATGAGCATGGGCCGGCGGCCAGCAAAGTCGATGACGGAGGCTCCGCAGGCGGCGAAGACGATCTGGATTGCGTTCATGCCAAGCGCCACGTTCATCTGGGGGATTTCGCCGACGATTCCGGCGGTGTCGAGGAAGGCGCTGAGGAAGTAGGAGACGATGCCTGTTAGAACGCCCCTGTTAGTAACCTAGAACATGTCCGGCATGGGGTTTGCTTGTCCCGGAACATACCGTTTCCAGCCCACTGGCCGAAGCAGGAGACGATGCAGTTGCATGCGAGACGGTAGAAGGACGCCCGAGTCTTGAACAGGGCGCGGTAGTCCCACCACTTCTTGTCGGAAGCCTCCAACTGGAGGAACTCCTCGTACTCGTTTAGTTGCAGCCTCACCCACTCGCTGTCGGCGTTGCCCTGGGCGTGGAGCCTCGTGAGAACACCCTTGGCCTCCTCGCGCCTGCCGTTGGCGTACAGCCAACGCGGAGACTCGGGCAGGAACACGCAGAAGAGGCAGATAATGCCGGGGAACCTGGTCGCATCAGTGTCAGCAAGTAAGCCTCTTCCTTGGTTCAAGGACGAATGGGGTCGGCACGTACATGGCTTGGAGGCCGATGGGGATCAACCAGGCAGTGTTGCCGCCGTATGTGACACTGCCGCGGACGGCGCTGCTGGCGACGAGGGCACCGACGGGCCACATGACGTTGTAGAGACCACCGCAGATGCCGCGGTGAGCCGGGTGAGCAACCTCGACGACGTAGATGGGACCGGCGGCGGCAGCAATCTGCACGCCGAAACCGAGGAAGAAGCGCCCGGCCATGAACTGGTCGACGGGGTTGCCGCTGTTTGCGACGCAGGTTATCTGGATGATGACGCCAATGAGGATGATGGTGCACCCAATCAACATGCCGACGCGGCGGCCCCAGGTATCGATGGCGGGACCGACGAACGGAATAGAGACGACACTGCCGATCTGGTACATGGAGGTGACGATTCCTGTTGCGGTTGGATGTCAGTCGGCTGTAACTCAAGTTAGGCTCGACAGGCTACAACGTACCGGCGCCAATTCCAGTGTTGTCGATACCGAAGAAGTTCTTGAAGTGTTTGCTGGAGAGGAGCGTTCCGAGAAGCGAGCCGTCGTAACCGTTGGCAGTGGAGCAGCAGAAGGCTACGAAGATGGCCGGGATGATGATGGGGTTGGCAAACCACTTGGGCGGCTCCTTGAGCATAGCCTGCTGAAAGGCTTCATCACCGAGGGCGGTCTTGGTGGCGACGACAGCCTGCGGCTTCCCGTCATGGACATCGACGTCCTTTTCGGAGTGGACTTCCTGCGGGGAGGCCATGTTTCCGATCGGTGATCTGATTGAGGGTCGAGGTCAAATCAAGAAGAGAGAAAGAATGTTGCGTGGAGGATGTGAGGTCGAGAGGTCAGACAGAGTCGGAAAGCAGGGGACGCGTCGACGACTTTTAACATTTTCGACTTTCGACCTCGAACAACGAAAATGCCCGTCGACCATTTCGATTTCGGATCGACCTCCCTAGACCCCGAGCCAAAACTGGACAGCAGCGAACATACCATAGGATCCGAGCTGGCGGGTTGGTCTATCCCAGGATTGGAGACTCCTGAACGGCGCCAAGGGAGCATTGCAGCAGGCCCCCAGTCGTTGTGCTGTGTGAATCCTTCACAGCAATCATAAATGCCATTCGTGATTTCGCTGACTGCCGAGCCGGGTTCGAAGTCTCGGCTTCCGGTGTGTAGGGATGCGGCGCCCGAGCCACCGCATTGTTGTTTTGCAATCTGCTGGTAAATGTTAGCCAAGTTTACCGACGGTGCCTCGTCTGCTATGTTATTGGGCTCCGACTTGCCCAGAGAAGGGGCATCAAGCTTGCACGATTCTGTGGCCTCGTCAGACAAGGCAAAACGTACATACCTAGGTGGCTGGCACAATGGCATGACGGACCTGCGCCGGGCTCGCGAGGTGTGTTCCGGCACTCATACACCACATTTCCCCGTGTTTTGTGTGGAACCCCGGTCTGGGGATGCGGATGCGGGGTCAGCGTGCCCGGGGCACAGGGGAGACGTCCACAGAAGCGCCGAAGGGCACGCGATATCTCGCCGGGTAGCAGGGCCGCACCTGCGCTGCTCTGGGACTGCACACGCACATCCGTACCAAGGCTTTTCGCTGGGCGTACAGCGCCGCTCCAGCCGTAGGCAGGTACGTGATCTGGTGGTGTCCTCACCGTGTCCTCACCCCGATCGCGGGATGGAGCCGAAACGGTGCCAGAGTCTGACGCGTCGTCTCATCCCGCCCACGGGCCGGCGTTCCCTGTGGTCCATCGCGCGTGTGGAGTACATCATGACCAAGGTTCCGGCTAACGTCTTGGTGTAGCCTTCTATTATCGTTGGCACGCGAATGCTCGTCGGTCATAGGTGAGATAGAGAGCGCCCAGCATCTTGCCGACCAGTGGCGGCGATCATGTGCGTGGAGCCACAAATGAAAGAGTCTTGGAGCTTGGCACTTGGTCTGCCCCGGTGTCCTGGCTGCGCCAATGGGCCCTGAGCAGAAATGAAAACGGAGGAAGCGAGTAAACGAGTCTCAAAAAGGATGAAGGATAAATTGGTGATGGTGGTAAAATTTGGCACCTACCAGATATGGGGGTTGGTAAAACCAAAAAGCGCGTGGCTCCTGCCTTTGTCCCGTCTGCCACCCTCCCGTCTCTACCTGCCTGGGGAACGTACCAGTGAAAGTACGTACCGCGCGTGCCCAGCTTGTGTGTAAAAGATATTGATCCTTCCTCGTGAACATCCTTGCCGCTTTTGAGGTCGCTGGAAAGGTGCATTGAAGTCGGATTTAAGGTATAAACTACAGAGGCAGAGAGGCGCACTATTGGCCGGAATTACATTCCCACCACAGGTAGCAAAGCCATGCCGTTAGTGCAACGGACCGACTCATAAAGTTGAGGGCTGCCATCTACCGCAAGGCAGATTTTCCAAGGAGCCAATCGGCGCTCCTCAAATAGAGTGATTCAATATGGGTGTGCATCGGCTGCCACGAGGCGTCAGCAAGACTGCAGCGTGCGGTGGTGCTTCTCCGCGCAAAGCTAAGACGGATTTGGTCCAGTTGTGCAGTAATCCTTTTGCAGTATTATCGGACATCCAGTTTGGACTCGAACACGATCTTCTTTTCAGGCGGGCGATGTCAAGCGGTAGTGCGGCGTCAGGCAGAATGAGAGTGGACGAAGATGGTCGCATCTTCGGCCAAGAGGTGTCAACTCGTCGTCTCACGTCGTTGCGGGAGTGGGAAACGGGCGTTTTCGTTACGTGTAGCATAGACCACCCCTACAACGCACTTCATGCCTCACACGATCAGGCATTCTTGAGAGAAGATGAACCACGGTTCTCCTACAGAGGCGGTTAGTTAACGACTGATCAGGCGCTGCCTCTTGCGCCCGACTTTGGAGCAGGGCGCCTGCTGATCGTGGTGATCCCGGCATCGTCACCCGAGATCCAATCGTCCAAATAACGACGACAACTGCAAATAGGAATGACTTGGGCCAGGTCTTCAAGTGCACTCTACTAAAAACAGGAGACTTTGAACAGCGTACCTAGCTATGGATGTTCTTGGTTACTCATTCCCAACTTTCTCACCATCGGATAATCAGGTGCAGAAACGGTCGAAAATAGGTGACACATTAGGAATACCCGCAGACCGCAAGATTCTGGTTCTTTCTTAGGCATTGAGAAGAAACTAATTTCTCGGACTCAAAAACTGTTATCTAGACGTTGAGAAGGTCAAGGGGCCTCAAGGGGCAAAAAAGCGACTTTGACGCGCGCAAACTACAGCCAACAACTTGCTGGAGACCATGAAACAGGGAGATAACTAAAAGAAAGAAATATTAAACAAAAACCACAGAAAAACAAAAGGCAAGAAAAGAAGGGAAGGTGAAAAGACCGGGAAGAGCAAAAGCGCGCCTAAGGACCACCAGAGGCGCCAGGCGAGCGCGCTGGCCAGCCCAAACCAAGCCTACTTAGCTCGGGTGAACCCAAGACTTGATATCGCCTTGTTGGCTCAGTGGTAAAGCGCCTCACTAGTAATGAGGAGATCGGGCGTTCGATTCGCCCACGAGGCATAACACCAGGGACCCCTGTCCCCAATAATCTTTTGCTTTCCATCCCAACTCTGCTTTTACTTACCATCACCACACGTTCTGCCACATTGGCCTTTTTTTTTTTTTTTTTTTTTTTTGGTATAACCCATTCTCACCGCAATACACCGGCCCATCGAGCGTCGTGCAAACCGGGCGCAATCTCTATTCCCAAGCTCCGACCCGACCGGCGGCGACTTCCGCTGACCCCCGGCCCCGTCTCATCTCATCTTGTCTCATCCGGCCCGGTAATCATCTCCCTGCCCCCATTCTGCGCCACATCCTTTTCCCACTCCTCTGCCCAGGGACTCGTCCACTCACCAAGGGAGGGGAGGCAAGGAGGTCTAGACCTGAAGGGGAGACTCGTCCAAGAAATGATTCACCTTACCCGCTCGGCGAGACCGTTGGGCAGCAGCTATCCGTACTCACTCCGAAAGTCTCACCTATCGTGCCACCGATCGAGGTCTACACACGACTCGCCAACTGATCTCGAGACCCTTCGTCAACACGCTTCAAGGTCACGAAATTGAAATCGCACCAGCTTCTCGTCTGGTCTTATTCTCGACTCCGAATTTTGTC
Source organism: Colletotrichum brevisporum (assembly GCA_030770045.1). NCBI lineage: Eukaryota > Fungi > Ascomycota > Sordariomycetes > Glomerellales > Glomerellaceae > Colletotrichum > Colletotrichum brevisporum. The sequence continues at coordinate 3,685,758 of JAUGSI010000002.1, forward strand.
TATAGACAATACAAAATCGGCAAAGCCATCATCTGCTACCCGGCCCTTATCCTTTCTTGCCTCTTTTTTCTTTCTTTCCATCTCCAATGCCTCGTTCGTCTCTTGCGTTCTTTTGCAAAAAATCCAAGCAGGGAAAGAGAAGAGTACATCTACTCTTATCCTCATTCCCCAGAAACCCGAAGTCCACAAAAAAGAAGAGAGGCCAAGGGGGAAGGCGCCTATTTTTCTTGAATCCATCCCAATCGGCCACCCCGAGTTATGTTCCGTTTTATATGTAAAGTTGCTTTGGGGGTATCTGTTGGTACACACAAAAATAGTGCGAGACAAAGGAAATCTCAAAAAAAAGGGAGCCCGGCCGTCTTGCCGAAAAAAAGAGCAAGTTTTCGCAGGTCTCTCCCCCATCGTGAGAAATGAGGGGGCCGGGACGATGCTTCGCCGATGTCGTTCCTTTCGTGAAAAGGCCCGAATTACAACAAATGAGAAAATATGAAGAAGAAAAACGCCGTGGTTCCGACTGATCCTAGCCCTCCCATGCCGATGCAATGTTTGTGTTGGTTTTGTGAAAAGGAAAATTGGTGGTTCCGTGAGTGGTGATTGTTGTGCGATGCCGCCGCAACTTCCAGGCCGCGACGGGAGATCCGGTCTGCCGAAAGGATTATGTCATGAAAGGTAGTTTGGTAGTGATTGTTGTTGGGTTGTTGGTAGGGCGGCCGTTAGCTGCTGTCCGTAGGTAGCTCGATTCCACTGTCGCGGTCCTGCGGCTCTTTGCTCCACTGCGCCGTGAGACTCTTCGGAGACCCCACGGGGCTGCTCGATCTTGAGGCGTCGTCGTCCTTGCGTGCTTCGTCGTCGTTGTCTTCTATTAGTAGGTATTGCGGCTGGAGTACCCGCGGGGGTAGCGCCACGTCGCTGGGTCGGACACTGTACTCGAGGGCCTTCTTGCCCTCCTTGATAAGCTCTTCCGTCCAGTTCAGACATCTCTTGATGCTCTGGTTGATCTTTTGGCTGTCGACGAGCAGCTCTCTGTGCTTGGTGAGATCCAGCTGCAGCCGCTTCTCGTCTCGTTTCCGACGGCGGGCCTCGCGTTCCGGATCAGCTTCGGGGCTTGCCGGGGTGCCCGAGTCTTCCTCGGAAAGCTCCGATGACTCGAACATGGAGTCTTCGAGGTCCTCTATATCGCCTTCCGCCTCCTCTTCTTCGCTGAGATCCGAAAGATCCATCGCGTCGATCCCGAGACCGCCGGTAGCCGGGGCGGGCGGCGCAGGGCTGGGTTCGGCCGGGGCCATCGACAGGCGCCCAGAACGAGAAAGCCTCTTGAATCTCCTCAGCTCCGCCGTCTGTTTCCTGAGCTGTCTCTCGAGCGACCTGTTGATCGCCTCCAAAGAAGCGTTGGTGATCTCCAGATCCTGCACCTTGCGCTCCCGTCTTGCGCTGACGACCATGCTGTTCAGGGGGTCGTCGTGGGTCGACTTGGTCGGGCTCTGAACTTCCTCGAGATCTTTGGACTCGTCCGCAGAATCCTCCTCCTCCTCCTCCTCCAAATCCTCAGCCGCCTGTATTATCGACGCTATCGTTATTGGCTGATTCTGGAAGAAGCCTCCTACTGTCGGGGACGGCATCTCGGAGGGAGTGGGCGATTGCGACGCCATGAACCGTGACATGATCATAGCGTCCGTGGGCGGGGCCTCCGAGCCAACGTGGCTGGCCACCTGGGAGACGGCATCCATGCTGATTTTGCGCTTGTGTGTCGACAGCGCCAGCGGTGGGGGGCTCACCATCTGCACTCGGGTCTGGCTGTTGGTCTTGACCAAGGGGGCAGCGGTCAAGGGCTGCGTCGGCCCTGACCTGTTGGGCGAGAGAGGGCGCTGGGCCATGGTAAAGCCGCCGGCCGAGCCAACTGACGTTCTAGGTAGCTTTCTCGACTCAGAGTGTACAGACGAGGCGGCAGACGACGGGCGGAAGCCGGGTTGCAGGTCGGGAGCTCCGTTTGCGTAGAAGAACTTGCTCTGCTGGGTCTCCGGTGTCGGCGCCGGGGAGAGGGACGGCGCGAGCGAGGGCGCCAGCATCGGGGTGAAGCCCAAGCCGGGCGACGTGGGCCGATTCCTCTCGACGGCGCTGCCATTGGCATACTTGAAGGCCGGGCCTCGCTGCGGGGCTGCGACGACGACGGGCTTCTGCTGAGGAGCGGTCTGCGAGACGGAGCTCTTGGCATCGCTGGCGTAGAAGAACTTGGACTCGGTCGCATCGTGACGGTTGTCGACGTTGGAAGGGGGGCTGAAGGTTACGACCTGGCGTCGGACAGGCTCGGGGTGGTAAGAGGGCTGGTGGTGATCCCAATCGCCACTGCTATTCCGGTCGGGGTTCGGTGTGCCGTTGGGGGTACTGTTGTTGCTGTTGACACGGCTCTGGCGGCTACCGGAGCGTGGGGTGATGTTGGCGAGGTGAGGAGCAGGGTTCGTGATGTCGTCCCTGGCGGACGAGTGCAGCGTCGGGTGGGCATTGTTATTGGTATTCGGGTTGTCGTTACGGCGTCGGCCCATGGGGGTGACCACGGAAGGCGGCTTCGCGGAGACTTTCGGTGTGAGGGGGGCTCGGCTTATTCCCTTGGCGGCAAGAGAGGCCACGCCCGGCTGGCGGGCGGTGGTGCTGCCCCCTTTATCGTAGGGGGGCATCGTAGGCGTAGAGAGTGGTGAAGGCGATGCGGAGGGCAAGGTGGGTGATGGGGTTGGCGAGGGCTTCGCTCGCGCAGAGTTGGCAGACCGAGGCGAGGGGTTCAGGACATTTTGGTCTCGACCGCGAAGAGGTGTGCGCAGGCTGGAGGACAGGGCGGGTTGCTGTCGTCGCACGTAGAGGGGGGGAGAGGCGGTAGAGGGCGGCGTTGAGGTGGTGTTTGCCGATAGCGACGACGAGGAAGTTGTTGTTGTGTTTGGGTTCGTGGATGTGGTGGTGGTGGTGGTGGTGGTGGTGGTGGTGGTGGTGGTGTTTCTGCTGCTGCTCCTGTTGGTGCTGCTAGCGGCGGCGGTTGTGGTAGTACTGGGTGGTGCAGGTGCGGTTGCGGGTGCGGGTGCGGTTGTTTTGGTAGTGCCTCGTCCAATGGTTGTGGTGGTGGTGGTAGCTGTGATGCGTCGGGGCCCCGTCGCGGTTGGTGGGCCAGTGGCAGCGGTAGCAGCGACAGCCTTGGTTGCGGTGGGATTATTTGTGGTCCTCGTCGTTCGGGCTCTCAACTGGGCCGCAGAGGGTTTGTTGCTCTGGAAGGAAGAAAGCGCAGGCGATGCTAAGGGAGAAGATGCGGCGGGGTGGTTATTGCGGGTGGCGGGCGAGAGCGACGATGGCCTGATGTTTCTACCCGGTCGGGACGAGTCGGGCTTCTGGGGAACGTTGTGACGATGGCGATGGTGTTGTGGTGTCGGTGCTGTTGGATCATTTGCGGCCGTCGCCAGATTGTTGCAGCCCGCCGGCGTGTTGCTGGCGGAGTTGAGCGAGCGCATCTTTTTTGGTAGGTGCTGCTGTTGCCCGGGCCTGCCCCAGTGGAGGTGGAGGGCTGGAACCACCCTGATGGGATTGTCCACAGGTCCCCTAGGTACCTAGGGAAACGTGTATTGCAGCGCCCAAACGGTGGTGCAGGGAGTTGCACGAACGCTGTGTGCGAAGTGGCGCGCGAGCTTCACGCAGCCCGAGGCAACCAAGCACAGTGGTGTAACTCTGGTGTATCTTTGCGCGTTGCGAGCGCCGAAAGGTACTTTGGGGTTCTCTCCGTCCACCTCGGTTTCCTACTGGCCAGCATGGCCGGGAAACCACATTGGACGAACCGGGCGTTCCCTGCCACACAAGACTCACACACTCGATTGTGCGAGATGCAGCCCACGTAACAAAATAAAAACAGGGCCGTCGAAGATGAAGAACCGGACAGGGGCCCCCGCCAACTGTGGGCTCGTTGGGGGTCTTCGGCCTGACGAACGACGCCCTGCAATTCCGCTAGAGGCCGGTCGACGATGTCGGTTGCCCGTCAGGTGCGCTCGAAAAAACGGTGACTCGACGAAGAGGCGGTGATGAGCCTCCGGGTCGGCGTCGAGAAGGCGGTAGGCAATAGTCGGTCGTAGTCCGATAGGGGGGAAAGGATAGGCACCTAAGGACTCAGGGAGAGACACAGGCCAAAAAGGGGGGCGTCGATGTTGTCTCGAAGATGGTGTATCGTAGGTAGTCGGCGGGCAAAATGTCTCGCTGGGACAATGGTCGTCGGGACTCGGGATTGACTCGACACGAAACGCCCACCCGAATGAAACATGCAAATGCTGCCTCGGGATATTTGTTCGTGCGGCAGTCTCTTTTTTTCTTCCTTTTTCTCGGCGAACAGACGCGTTGGTTTGCTTGCGTCCAAGACTTTCCAAAAAGGGGAATACGTCGGAAAGGAAGGGAGTGTGCGATGGAAGAATTGGGAAATGGGAAAGATGGACGGGGACCCGAAGTAGAAGAATGACATTCTCTCCTCTGCACTGACGAACTGCATTACCTCCTGACCTTGTTCCACGAAACCTGAAATGACATATCCCCTTCACAAAAACCACAGACCGTAGGTTACTACTGGACCGCCTCCTTATCCCCCTCGTGGCTTGTCAATGTCCGCTAAGAGACGGCCCTGTCGGAGGGGGGTTCGGTTCGCTGGCACCCTTCTCATCTCGATTGGCATTTGTTTATTCATGCGTCGCGACCTGCACAAGAAGCCCACCTCGTGACATTTTGGAGTGGATGAGTGGTTGGTGGTGATGGTGGATTGAGGGAGATGGGTCCTGTCGACAGGGAATGGAGACTTGAGGCGGTGACATGTCCCTGCCCGCTGTCTCGTCTGTCGATAATTTACCGTTATTTTTGCTTTTTTTGTTATTTTTGTTTTTGGGCCCGTCTCGTTAATTTTCTAACCCGACGACCCCTCTTTTTCCGTGCCTGCCTCGTTGCCCGGCTCAGACTCAAAGTCAGGATGATTTAGCGCGAGGTACGTACCTCGGCCACCTCCTAGCGCGTCATTCCGCTGAACCCCCTGGACCCCTCCACCTGCCTTGTGAACCCCCCGTGCACCCTGGTCGCTTAGCAGCCATCTGCTAACGAATCATCCGACCACTCAGCAGCCTCGGAGACCAGCGAAGGCTGACTAAGGGTCTTGCATCCCGCAGCGCATCTCCAAATCTCGACCTTTGACAGAGCGCGCGCTCAAGGATACACAGAGCCTTGTCCAAGACCTCACGAGCCCCTCAAACCCTCAACCCTCCGCCCGAGCCTCACCGACTAAACCCAACCGTCCAGCGGCCACCACGGGCCCAGCGGTCCCTCCACAGCCATGGGTTACATCGGCGTCTCCCTCATCATCGCCTCTGTCGTCTGGGTCATCGTCGCTCCGCCGCCATGGATGCACCCCTTCATGCCGCCCTTCCTCCTCTTCCGCCAGCCGCCGCGCTCGCTACCGCCGCCGCGGTCCAAGTCCCCTCCCCGAGATGAGACAAACGGCCATGCGCCGGAGCCCGAGAAGCAGCGCGCGGCGCCTGCCCCGCCGTCAGTCAACTTCCCCGAAGATCCCGACGCCGCCGCTACCAAAGTCCGCGATGCGATGCCCCCTGCTCCTCCCGTCATCCGCCGCTCGAGCCCGTCCCCAGCGGCGCCCGTGATCGCAGAGCCGGAGGAGGAACAATCAACCCCCAAGGCGAAGCCCGCCGCCCCGTCGGCGCAGGTCCCGTCCTTCTCTCTCAACGAGCCCTCGAGCGGCCTGTCGACCGGCGCAAGCATCCCAGGCCGGGGCAGCATGCCTCCCCCGGCGATACCATCATTCTCCGGCCTCTCAACGGGCAACAACCTCCCCGGCCGCGGCAGCATGCCCCCTCCCCCGCCGCCGTCCTCCGGCACCAACATGATGCCCCCTCCGCCCCGTGGCCCCGTGCCCCCGCGCCTCGCAGCCTTCCCAGCCGCCAACTCCCCGCAGCGCGCCCGCCCCGTCCCGAACCGCGGCCCGGCTGCCTCCTCCTCGTCCTCCCTCGCGCCCCCTCCCACGCACTCCGTCAAGCCGTCCAAGCCGTCGCGCAAGGTGATCCTGACGCCGGGCCACTCCCCGCTCGACTGGGCGCGCATCTCCGGCCCCAACGCCGACCTGCGCAACCTGCCCCCCTCGACGCCCTACCTCAAGGTCACGCCCTCGATGCTCAAGAAGATGACGGGCCGCAAGGGCAAGGACGCCTGGATGGCCCTCGGCGGCCGCGTCTACAACATCACGCCTTACCTGCCGTACCACCCGGCCGGCGAGCCCGAGCTGCTCCGCGGCGCGGGCAGGGACGCGACGAAGCTGTTTGGGGAGATCCACCCCTGGGTCAACTACGAGACGATGCTCGCCGCGTGTCTGGTGGGACTGCTGGTCGAGGAGGACGACGTCGTGAAGCCGAGCGAGATGGACGAGATGGATTGAGAATTTTCACATAAACTTTCAGGAGGCATACGGTTTCTGCGGAGGCAAAGGTGTATTATTTCAACAGGTCGAGCCTGCATAGAGAGATACGGATAGAGAGATACCCCCAAACAACAGAAGGAAGCGCCCATGGCGAACGCAGTCGTGCTCATCATCATCAGCCTCGCCATACCTCAACGCCTGCGACCGAACTTGAACTTGAGTCCATCGTCATCGTCGTTGTCGTCGTCGTCGTCGTCACTATCGGCGAACTCGAGAGCTTTCCGCGTGGGCCTCGGCTTCTTCGCGGGCGGCTCCTTCGCTGGAGGAGCCGGAGCCGCTCTCTTCGACCGGGTTGATCTCTGCGACTGGCTCTGACTAGTAGCCTGAGACTGCGTCGTCGCGGCCCGGGTGCTCCTCGCCCGTGGTGCAGGCGCAGGTGTGGGCTCGGGTTCCGGCTCCGGCTCCGGTTCCGCCTCGGGTTCCAGCATCTCCGACTCGTCGTCGTCGCTGTCATCGCTAAGGACGATGCGCTGTCGTTGAGCAGGTGGAGGCGGGGGAGGTGGCTCGCTCTGGTTCGTCGCGCTCTTCTGACTGTCGTTGCCCTTCTTCTTGCGCTGCTGGCTGTCGTCTTCCAACCAGTAATCATCGCCGATGCCAAAATCCTTGTTCCTAACTTCAGACAGTGGGACGATGACCTTTTGCGGTTGGCGACCGGCTAGTTCGCCTCGCGAACGGAAGCGCTTGAAATTCTTTCGCCCGTTCCAGCGGGGATCCCATCGACCGCTCTCCGCATCCTGATCATTGCCTGTATCTCTCGAACGTTGGCGGAGTGGCATCTCCTCCACGATCTGGAGCCGGCGAATTTGTGCGAGGTCAATATCATCAGGCAACTTGGCGAGGTCTTCCTTCTCGGCCTTGGCGCGGGCCTCCTCTTCCTCGCGCCTCTGGCGGGCGACATCAAGAACGTCAATCTCTTTTTTGACTTTCTTTGGTTTAGGCGCAGGCTTCGGCACAGGGGCTTCCTCAGGTTCGGGTGACTCTCGAGGAAGGGGGTCTTCGCCGGCAGCGATACGTCGTCGCTTTGCTGCCGCCGCAGCGGGGATGATATCCTCCAAGCTATTGTCGACGTCATCAGCAGGCCGTTTTCTCGTGGGACGTTTGGCGTTCTTCTCCTGGGGCGACTCAGGGATCTCTTCGGGCGGTGGTGCTTCTTGAGACACAAAGAGCCCTTCCTCAGGTTCGGCGCTGACAGGGATGCTCTCTGTTACAGCAGGGGTTGCTATATCGTCGTCATCTTCATCCGCGTCGAATCCAGCAAAGCGTCTCGTCGCTGCCCTTCGCACACGCGTGGTCTTGAAAGCGGGGCCGGACGCAGCCGCCGACTCCTGAGCTTTTGGCTGCGAGGCCGCTGGCTGATCAACATCCATCGAGCTGGAGTCGGTGCTAGTCCGCTGCAGAGGTGCCGTGCCTGGCGGTGCTTGCGTTGGGTCGAAATCGAGAGGCCGGCGCAGTATGCTGGCATCACTGATGAGGATGGCCTCGAGAAACTCGTTCTGCTCAATGGGCCTATGGTCCAGGCGGAGGGAGACCTGAGTGAAGAAGTTGGCGTACCAGTCCATCGCTTCACCCTTACTAGGCGTGTAGCGAACAACGACCACTCCGCGCCCCTCGCTGCCATCCTCGAACGACCCAAGGCCTTTCTCGCCCGCTTCCGTCTTGACATACAGAACGAAGTCGTCCACCGTAGTCACGTTGGGGTCGACCTTTTTGTAAAGCGCCTTGCCTTTGCCATTATTAATCGGCGCGCGCAGGTTTTCGTACTGGCCCTTTTCGTAGAAAATGAAGGTGTACCCTTCAAAGATATTCCGACGGCTCTCGTCTGGAGCGTACGCTGATGTTGGCCGCTCGACGGGCTCGCCACCACGAGGGGGCAAATGGGCCAAGGGATCGGGCCAGTACTTATCAAAATCGCCCTCCAGCGCGGATCCCTCGTCTGGGCTGCCTTCCGCAGCTGAGACGATCGCGTCGACGTAGGAGTCGGTAACGATGTACCTTCCATTGATCAGGGCCTGTAGGCCTTTGGAAGTGTTGCGCTTCTTGACAACCACGTGCGTCGTGTGTTCGATGTTATAATCGGGGGTAAGCTTGATGTCGAGCTGCTCGAGATCGGCTCGCAGCCTGGAGAAGGGGCCAGCCTGCAACTCCTTGCTGGAGAAGCTGAAAGTCAGCACCACGGGATGCCATTTCAGACTAGCTTTCGATCAGCAAGAGTTATTTCCCAGCGGCAACTGTCCATTCACACCTGAACAGGTCGGGACACCCGCCCATCTTGATCTCCGCCGTCGACTCCGTGACAACATGCTTCTCGCCCTTGTATTTGTGTCCGTCGACGGTCGTGCCGGTTTTCGTGCCGAGATCTTCAATCGTTACTGTTGATCGGCGAGACAGTTCTTGCTAGGTAGCCGGTCAGCTAATCCGGTGCATTCGGTGGCTGGTAGGGAGGAGCGTACGCTGTCGCCATCAGGGACGGTGTCGACCTTGATCGTCAGATGTTTGCGCGAGATGGTCTTGTGGGAAATTGCCAGTTGGCCGGCTAATATTATTAGAGACGCAGTCCAAGAAGCTTTCGTGGGGTCGATCGCATACGTTCCGAGGCTGTTCGGCCGAAAAGATACAGTTTGCCCGGCCGGAGCCAGATTCGCCGGCCTGTGGTCGAGCGCGTTAGCCGCGTCGCATTCAACGCAACGGTCGATCAGGGAGTCTGAGACATACCGTCGAATATGTTGGCGTCGTTCTCCAGCAACCACATCGTAATCACGTTGCGCCAGTCTGCAAATAAGGATTTTTGCAGGTGGTTGGGCAATGCGACCGTCGATTGCGGCGCGCGACGGTTGCGACGGGGGTGAGGAATGATGTGGGGAGAGGTTGCGGAAGGTGTTTAGAGCGCGTTTTCGCTCTGCGGGAAAGTGACGCCCGATCACGTGTCACCTTCTAGGCAGCAACCACCTAGACACCCTTTAAGTGTGTAAACCGTGAAGATGCTGTATTTCGTGTATCATTACTGTAGATATATAAGTGTATAATCCCAAAGGAATATGTTTTAGTCGCCTCTCCCTTTCATGATGTTTGCTTTGTAGGCTGCAGCGCAAGGTGGGTCTAGTTGGCCGAGGTCCGGCATCTTGGGAGGCTGCCACGTTGACAAGACCAACAAAAAGGTATTAATGATTAAAGACACGATCTATCTCTTTTGTTTTGTCGCCTGGACAAGCTTGAGTGCCTCCGCTTCGTCACTGACAATGACGCCCAGTATCCAGCAGTTGACCAAGAAGAAGCCTACAGATGAGGCGAAGAGGCCCGGGGAAAAGGTGCTGTGTCCAAGGAACTCCAATTGAAATCCCTGCTGCAGCCATGCAGCTTGAGACACAACCCAAAGAACCAGAGCGGTGATTCCCAGCCTCGATTGCTTCAGGAATGATGAGCTGGGAAGGTAAATGGGCAGGAATACCATGTACCAGAGAAAGTACTAGAAGGAAGACATCAGCTAGAGCCTTCGGCACGACTCTCTCGGGGATTCAATGCTTACCTGGCTCGTACAGACCTTGTTGAAAGTCACAAAGGCAAAGGTCTGGGCCATCATCGAAGTTGCCAGGTCCTTCTTCGCCAGGACGAGCGGGATGAGCACCGTCGAGAGTAGGATCTGGGGCAGGAACGCGAAAGACTCGATCTTGACCGTCGAAGTGGATGGGAAGGCGGACGTCAGGTACAGAAGGATGTTGTACGGACTGAAGTTGTGCCTGTGGTCGATCCTGGTGACGTGATGGAAGTAGGTGTGAACCAGGAAAGGACTTCCGTATCTGGTAAGGGTCAGCAAAGCAGAAGGGGTGGGTAGCTGGCTTGCGAGGAACTCACATGGAAAACATGGCAATGTTGAGGCCCATGAAAGTCGCAAGACTGATGACGGCCAGCTTGATCCTCTCCGGGTTCAAGAAGTTGGCAAGCGCCTGCGCCGCGGTCTTTCCACCAGTCGCACCCCTAAGCCCGAGGGCCTCGTCGTCCAACCACCAGACGATCGCCGGCGCGTAGATGAAGGGATAGATCTTGAAGTGAACCCCAAAGCCAAGAAGCAAGCCGGCCAGCGTGATTCGCTTCTCGAGGACGGCCCACAGCAGCGCCATCACCGTCACCCCGAGCAGGCCCTCGGAGCTGCCTCTCGTGCTGATGGTCGCGACCATGGGGTTCAGGAGCCAGATGCTGGCAAACTTCAAGGCCCGCCCCTCGGCGACGCCGCGGCTGCGCAGAATGCGCACGATAAGCCATCCGGCGAGCAGGTCCGCGACGGCGAACACAACCTTTCCGAACGAGAACCACCCGTCCCAGGCCGTCGGCACGAGCATCCACGCCAGCAGCGGCGTGTACCGGTAGGTCTCCCGGTCGTAAGGGGAGCGGCCCTGCGCTGTGAAGCGGGCGGCGTCGGTGAAGACCAGGTAGTCGATGTCTGTGTACTTCATGGCCGAGTTGGCGTCCTGCCAGAGGCCGTAGAAGAGCATCCCCACGCGGAGGAGCGCGGCGGCGCCGAAGAGCGGCACGGGCCGGAAGAGGGCGTCGAGGCCGGCCATGTTGGATGAGTCGTGCAGTCCGCGGTCGGCGCTCAGCAGTGCAGGTGATGCCTTTGAGTCTGTGTTTTCAGAAGATTGAAACAATCCCCCCCGCCATTGAGCCTTTCGAAGATTCAACTACAAACAGTCAGGAGTCTGACCAAAGCGAACCTTCATTCCCCCAAGTCGGGAAATTTGGAGTGACGTGGGCACAACGGCTGGCTGCCCCTGTAGGACCCCACTCCTTCCGCTCTGGACCCACACTGGGGGTGTTTGTGGCGCTCGACCCCACTAAACCAATTCTGCCCTTGAACACGCCTCATTCTGCTTCTGAAAGGACGACTTCTCATCGCGGGGCTCATCGACTGCCATCTCTCAGTTCCAATTCCATCGCCCACACGCCGCCTCTTAACATGTCAAAGCGTGATCGCGACGGAAACATGCGGACCAACGAGTCCAAGCCGAAGCCTGAGGCGCCCAAGTCTCAGTACACCCCCATGTTCCAAAAGTTCCGCGATGAGCTGGATGAGCACCATGACAGGAGAGAGCGCATCATCAAGGCGTCGAGAGATGTGACTGCTCTGAGCAAGAAAATGTATGAATCCTTTGTTCAGCCGCTTTTGATTGAACGGAATGGGCTGACTATTGAACAGAATCTTTACCTGCCAGAGGTGAACCCCACCCCTGCCGCTCTCAAGTCTTCTCACACAGGTTGCTTACACCCCAGCAGAGTCAACAAGCTTGGCGAGCTCCCAAACTTCGCGAAGAAGGACATCGCCACCCGCATGGAGGAGATCAAGGGCCACCTCTCTGCTATTGAAGGCGACATCCAGGGCGTCAACCGCTACCGCTACGCGTACTCCCTCCGCTGCCTCGAGGAGCTCGTCGAGGCCCTGTCGTTCTCGCACTACCTCAAGACGCAGACCCTCATCAGCTTGGAGGATACCGCTGCCGCAGTCCCTGCAAACGTCTTGATCACTGAGAACGATTACATGTACGGCCTCTTCGACCTCTTCGGCGAGATGATGCGCTTCGCCACCGTCACGACGGCGCAGACCGGCCAGCTCGCCGGCGAGGGAGAGCGGAACATCTTGACCGACATCCACGAGCTGAGCAGTTGCTTCGAGATCCTCCCCGAGATCCCCACCAAGGACTTCAGGGGGAAGATGGAGGTTATGCGGACGTCAGTGCGCAAGGTGGAGAGGCTTGGCTACGGCCTTGCCATCAGAGGCACGGAGCGGCCAAAGGGCTGGGTGCCGGACATGAAGGAGGACTTTGATCTTTCGTCTCTCGACTGAGATCATTGATAGGCATGATGTACCAACGGGAAAGCTATCGTTGTGTGGTTCTTGATGTCGATGATATCGATAGAAACACTGGCTGTTGAGCATGGCTGGAAGTTTATGACTGTTCGAGATGAGCCACACGGTTGACTCAATGTTATTTTCTTGCCGCAAATTACTTTTTTTTTCTTACTTGTGACGTGACTTTGTGTTCCAAGTTGCAAATGGCCGTTATATGTTCGCACTCATTGCGTAAGGTAGGAGGTAGACTCGCACTCAGCCTGGGGCTGTGGAACAAGAGCCCCCCTATGGATTTCATTTCTCTCGTTCTTTTCCCCTATTCTATGAAAGATTCACAAATTATTGCAATCTTTGAAAATACAATTACAACTCAAAATAGGTGCCTGCTCACATGGAGAAGGATGGTTTTATTTACGTTGATCTTGACAAACATTGAAAAAAAGTCTTACACAGGACTCGAACCTGTGCCCTCCAGTCGTGGGTAAATAACTTGGCACAATGTTCAAGGGCATTTCTAAACCCAACAGTTCCTTACTCGGCCAAGTGTTCCCCAGAGCGCCTGGTTGTGGGAGAAGAGACGTTGACCCTTCCTATATGCCCTACTTCTCCCATCTAGGCAGGCACCGTCCGGGCAGGCACCATCGGGAAGGTGCCATGCAGAGAGACACGGATATCTACCTAGGAAGGAAGTTAACTACCTAGTAGGCTGTCAGCTTGTCAGGTGACCACGTCTGAGGTCATCCTCGTCAAAATGTGATTACTCGATTGCTGGCTCATGCCTATGCGATTTAGCCCAACTGCCACCCCAAGGATTCTGTCTACTTCATGATGCATGTACGGTCCCGGCCACCCTATGCTGTCTTTATCGGGTCTTCACTCTGAAAGCTGACATCACTCAAATATCAGACTCCAATGACTTCTCTCCTCTTCTCTTTACGACATCGGCCAACTCGGTCTTCGGCTGGATGTACGGCTTGACCGTTTTCCGAGCCCCAGTCCTCTGCTCGAACGCATACGCGATCCCGACAAGCGTCTCCTCGCTGAACGGCGCACCGGCGAATCCGATACCAAACGGCAGGTTGGGCGCGGCGACATCGAGCTCACCCCGCCCGTCTTTCAGCACCGTCGTGTTGTCGGGATACCGCCCAAAGGGGACGGTGACCACAGGGGTGCCGAGCACAGCGGCAGTGACGAGAACGAACGCTGTCGGCAGCACGATTGCGTCGAGCGAGTGGTTTTTCAGCGCACCCGTGTATCCGAGAGGGCCGGACAGGTACTGATTTCGCGTGTAGAGCTCCCAGAAGGCTGGGTCGCTGTTGCGCAGACCTCGCGCCAGGTCTCGGTCCCAGCCGGCGGTGTCACGGTCCGGGTACTCCTCCCGGGGGTCCGCTTGGGTCCATTCTCGGAGGTCTGCGACCGTGGAGATGTTATACGGGTTGACTGCCAGATCAGAGAAGTACTCTTCGAGGTTGACGAGGAAGTCGGCACCCATCGTCTGGCTGGTGAGTGTTGCAAGCTCGATGAAATCGAAGCCAGGAAGGACAATATCGTCGACGATTTCGGCCCCCGCGGCCTTGAGAACATCGACGGCGGAGTCAAAGACGGAGACCGCGTAGCTCACATGAGGCGAGACAAAGGGTGTTTCCGACATGAGATGCCGAGGGATGCCGAGCCTCTTGCCTTCAAGGCCGGACTCTATACACGCTGCGGCATAGTCTGGCGTCTTTTCAAACGGGATTGCCGAGGTGTAGTTGTCGTGGAAGTCCGGCCCAACGATGGCAGCGAGCAGGTGGGCGGCATCCTTGACCGTGCGCGCCATGGGCCCGACGGTGTCCTGGTGTTCCGAGATGGGCACGACGAGATGCCGCGAGGCGAGGCCAACGGTGGGCTTGATCCCAACGAGGTTGTTCACGTCGCAGGGCAGCGTAATGGAGCCGAAGGTCTCGGTCCCCAGCGACGCCCACGCGAGGCCGATCGACGAGGCGACGCCGCTCCCGGAAGACGAGCCCGCAGGATCCTGGCTCGGGTAGTATGCACCAAGGACCTGGCCTCCATAGGACGACCATCCGGAAGTAGTGTTTGAACTTCGGTACTGCGCCCATTGAGACATGTTTGCCTTCCCGAGGAGGATCGCACCCGCCTTGCGCAGCTTGGCGGCGATGGTGCTGTCTTCAGATACCTTGGCGCCTAGCAGGGCGAAGGAGCCGGCCGTGTTGTTCATTTCATCGGCGGTGGCAATGTTGTCCTTGAGCAGCACCGGGATGCCGTGCAGCGGTCCGAGGAGCGATCCGCCTTGTTGCCGGACCAGGTCCAAAGAAGCGGCAATGGAGAGCGCATCGGGGTTGATCTCAGTGATGGCATGGAGTAAATCGTTGGTCTCTTGGATCCTGGCGATATAAGCGTTTACCAGGTCAACACTAGTGAAGAGACCGCTCTCTAAGCCTTGGCTCAAGTCGTCGAGGGTCGCGTCGAGGAGTGATGGAAATGCGTCAACCGGAGGCTGATCGCAGTTTGCTGATGTCCAAACAGGACAAGCGAGGCAAAAGAATGCTTTCAACAAACCTGAGAGCAGCATTCTCTTGCATCGAGCAGTTGAGTGGGAAGGAAGTTCCAAGACAGTTTGAGGCGTGGCGGTGGTCGATCGTCAACTGGGCGGTAAAGCGGCTGAACAATAAGCCTTCACAGTGTTCCCTCCTACTGTCTGGAGGAGCCTGAGGTGTTATATATCTACTTCTACCTAGCCGCCAGGGCATCAAAAACAGCAAGTAATTGCTTAATGAGAGATTATGGGGCCCCGGGTCTTACACGCATACGTCGCTGACGGCACAGCGCTCGCACCTGCTAAAACAGGCATTCGATCGTAATCGTCGGTCGTCTGCCTTGAACAAGCGCCACGCTAATGCATCTCGCTCCACGTCGTAAATCTGCAAGGAAAATGTAACCCAAACCTACCTAAGGACTTTCGGTCGTCGGTTCGCGAAGACAACGCTCCGGTCCGAGTGGGGCCAGTCACGGCCTGCCCATGGCGGAGCGGATCCGAACGCTCGGGGCACACATCGTCGCGGCCGCATGTGCGCCTCTGGATGCCCGGCCCGAACCCATGAGTGCGCTTGAATAGGATATCTGATTTTATTGCCCAATTTCCGAAGTGCGCGCCTCACCTGCCAAGGAGCTTTGGCTGATGTCGTGGCAAGGTATTCGCCAGAGATTCGACCAGCTGAAATAAGAGCTGACTTGCTGACGCCCAGTACTCCAAGTTATGAGCACATGTGAGGCATTCCACTAACCTTTATATCAACCTCTTCACCCACATGGAAGAAATACTGGCTCAATGAACTTAGATTTCAAATGCCCGTCCACCAGGCTGAGACCTCATTCATCCAAAACAGCAAGCGCTGTGCTGTTTGACGCCGAAGCGTGGGGAAGTCCGGTTTCCGATCCTAGCGCCGTTCATAATATCGCCCGCCATGCTCAGACAGCTCTACAAGTTCTTTCTCCATGACCGCGTAGAGGCAGAGATCAAACGAACGTTGGTTCAACTGAGCATTTCTCCACTCATGGCGCCTGAATCGCAACATCCTCCCGCGGGGCCTACGGGACTCCCTCCCCGCAAAGGTAACTCCCGCCCTCCCATTACGGACCAAAAGAACCCTTCATCTGACAAACTCCAGTCGACACATTCACTGACGGAATCATCCACCATGACACATACCCGGGGATCAACCCGGTGACCGAGTCAAACTGCACCGACAAGGCAGTCCTCATCACCGGCGCAAGCAAGGGACTAGGCAGGGCCCTCGCAATCGGCTACGCGGAGGCCGGCGCCTCGCACATCGCCGTGGCCGCCAGGTCCGACGTCTCTTCCACCGTCGCAGCCGTGCGTGACGCCGCGAAGAAAGCCGGCCGTGATGAGCCCTCGGTGCTCGCCCTGAAGATGGACGTCAGCGACACGGCCAGCGTGAAGGCCACGGCAGAGGCTCTCACGTCCGCGTGGGGGCGGCTCGACATCCTGGTCAACAACGCGGGTTACATGGCGCCATTCCGGCTGCTGCTGGAGGCCGACGACGACGAGTACATGAAGGCATGGGACGTCAACTACTGGGGCACCTACCGCGTCACCAAGGCTTTCCTACCGCTCTTGCTGAGGGGAGGGGATAAGACAATTATCAACATGTCGTCTGTTGCGGCGCACTTCATGGGCGCTGGTGGAGGAGCGTATCACGTGTCCAAGTTTGCGCTCATCCGCTTCACCGAGTTTGTTCAGGATGAGTATGCGGACCAGGTGATCCAAAGGTGTCCCTCTGATATAAACGACCAGCAGCTGAACAAAAGGCAGGGCGTTCTGGCGTACTCTGTTCACCCAGGGGGTATCCCAACCGAGTTGTCGTCCAACTTGCCGGAGAAACTCCAGTGTAAGAAGCTCGTCACTGATCCCCAGCCACGCGAGCTTTGGCTGACGTGAGAACAGTCCGGATGACCGACACGCCCGAACTAGCGGCTCACTCCATACCCTATCTCACCAGCAAAAAGCGGGAATGGCTGGGCGGGAGGTTCGTCAGTTGCATGTGGGACATGCCGAAGCTGGTCAGCATGGAGAGGGAAATCGTCGACAAGAACCTCCTGAAGTTCCAGTGCACGGGACTATAGAGACGCACGTAATTATGGAGGATTTCGGTATTCATGCGCGTGGTGTATTAATACAAGAGAAATCTAGAAACATTGGAACTCGTGGTTGAAAACTTGAGGAACTCCAGCAGACTTTTGTTTGGAGGTCTTGTTCATCGCCCCCTCCTCTAGTATTCAACACCCCACACACCCTCTAGCTACACAGTTTCCACTTACAACTATGTAGCTAGGTGTTCCTAAGTACTTTTCCTAGGATTGATATCATCAAATACTCTATAGGCTCTATAGGCTGGTTTTTATCCATCGCCGTCATTATTGTCGGCTGTCGTTGTCGTTGTCGTCTTTATTGTTATGGGAAAGCCAAGCCATTTAGGGGTGTTGGATACTAGAGGAGGGGTTGACGAATAACATCTCCTCTCTTATTGCGTTCATTGATCACGTCCTGCAGGTGTTGCAGTTGACCCTGGTCCAGTCATATCTCCACTGCTCAGTCCGTTTGCCCTGGTCCATGAGACCGTAGCTGATGTCCAAACAGCAACCCAGCTGGGCGGAGTTGCAGGTGTAACCGGGCCAGAACGTCGTGCACGTCGAGGCTGCAGGGACGGCGAATAACATGGCGATGAGAGCGGAGGCGAACAGGTTGATCTGCATGTTGACTTTGGGTGATTTGACTCTAAAGCTTGTTAGAATTGGAAGCCTCTAGCACACAAGAATAACAGAGGCACTGACTCTCGAGTGGAGTTGAACGTGACGAGCAACGTCAGAATGAGTGTGTGAGGACGGGTCGTGAGATAAGGAGTGGAAGACAGTCTTGACAACTGCAGAGAGAGGATTCAACTTTTATGTATTTCGGAACCGGAAAAGAGCACGCACAGTAATATGCACCTCAATCATTTTAACACATCTGTTACAATTGCACCGCTCTCCATGACAGGGCGATTAGGAAGGTACTCAGAGTCATGCGCTTTGGCTCGATATCAATCCCACCGGCTTGAACGGTCATTACCTATAACTGCCTCGTCGTTCCCACAACACATGCACCACCACGGCCAACAAGCGCAACTGGGCAAGAATATGCCGTTTCGTCAAGTTCTTTTGGCTTGTTATAACTTACAACAGTCTTTCAAATTCAAACCAACCATCACCGCTCTCTTTTGAGCCGTCCTTGGCCTAAATTCCACATGTATGTCCAACGGTTGACCTGAGAGAACGACTGATTAGTAACCTTGGGCCCAGCGGCTGGAGCCGGTGGGAGAGTTTCACTTCTTTGTCTCCAGCCCATTGCCCTCGGCACTCAAAGCGCCGCGTGCCGGTCTCGCCGAAATTGAAAACTAAACACAGCAAATTGGAATTATCTATCGAAGGGAAGCAGGCTGTGCCATAGCTACTGAGCCATCAAGCTCTTGGAGCGATGGTTCGACACCGAATGAGCTGATTTTCCGAGTGCCGGTGTTGGGCCAGTAGTCCTCGCTGATACTAAGCGTGTCGGCAGTCGGAACATCAGCTGATCTCAGTGCTGGACCATCGTAGGGCACGGAGCGGTTACCAAACCGGCTCTTCTGGCGTTTTATTCTCAGTCGTTGGAGCCCTTCTTAAGAGCCGCCAAAGCACCCCCGACCTCGTCTGCTACGAAAGCTCCGGGTCTTCGGGATGAACCGCGGCACACGAGGTCTTGCTCGAACTTTGCGTCTGGTTGTTCCTGTCCGTCATGTGACTGTTTTCGGTCGTCTTCTTGCACGGGGATCCATGTGGACGATGTCCAGGTCATCTGCATCGATGTTGACATGGCCCGGGGTACCCTGCCTGGGGAAGCGGCGCCGGTCTTCAGCTCGCTTAGAGAACTCGGACGACAGCAAAAAATGACGACTCGTCATAGTACCAAAAGCTGTCCCATGCGATATTAGGTTCCAAGGGTCCATGGCCCCCCGATCTCACTGCCCGGAGCCAGATGCGCAGCACGGAAGGAAACGTCGGGAGGGCAGCATTTGAGCAGTCAAGCACACGAGGCTAACGATAGTTTGTCGAGGGGCTTGATCTCTTACACGACCAAACCTTTTTTCCCCTGGTGCAGCCGATCAAGTTTCCGAATGCGGAAGCCTGAGATGCTGCAGAGCAGGAGGAGGTGCCGTACTGTTGCAGTTACAGACATGAGAGAGAGAGAGAGACAGGGTCAGTGGGAGAGAGTTGACTAAGAGGAGGGGTTCGTCACCTTTAGTGTTGATCGGGCCAAGCCACCGACGGATGATGTGAACGAAGTGGGAATAGCGCCGCGTTCCGATGCTGCCATTGAACCGACGCCACGCCCGCGTTGCTAATGCCGGAGAGGGTCGTTCTATTGAAGCTCGAAAGGTATTCCAAAGCTCCAGCGCCGAAAGACCTCTCTGCTTGCTCTGGACTGACCTTTCTTCAGCCACCGCCCTCAACCCACCTCGCCGACCTTCGGCGCGAGAAGGACCTTGAGCCCGACTCTCCGGGACGCGCTAGAGTAAGACAGGAGATTGGAGGCGTCGAAGAAATCTCAAGTGTCATTAGCTTCCGCAACCCCCGCATTTCCCGATGCGTTTTTTTGTGCGTGTATCAGTGTCAGCTCTTTCGGTAGAGGAGAAGAAAGAGAACAAAAGAGAAGAGCAAGACGGGTGGTGTTCAGCGGTTATGCGTTCCAACCTCCCTTGGCATTTCGATCCCAAACACCTGGTTCCCTTAATCTTGCCGGTATAGGAAAATGGCCCAATGACAGCGGGTAGATGGCTAGCGCCAACGCGCGCCTCGATGGAAACTTGTCGTCTGCCTCTCTCGTGCAGTCTCTCTCTCCCTCGCGTAGTGTAATAGTGCATGTACGTCTGCAAAGGTTATCTCGGACTTCGTGTCCCGATTGATACTAGGGCGACCGTGGAAGCGTCCCACCACGTGGGAAATATCTCCGGAGAGGGAGGGGGGACGGCGGCCTGGAATAGTGGGCGTCTGAGGAGCAGCTGGGAAGGCTGCAAGATTATGTTTCAGAAGGCTCGAGGATTAGAGGAATCGTCGTCCGCTCCATGCATATGCATGAACGGCTCTTCGGGGCCCATGGCTGCTTGCGTCCAGCCCAGCAGGCATCGCGTGTTTGGGATCTCAATTCTTTCTTCCAATCCTCTTCTGGCTGTTTTTCTCTTTTGATATCGCTTGGAATAACCGGTGATACGCAAAAATGGGTTGAGCAGACAGAAGCGGGATGCGACAATGCAACCTACATACTGAGCAGTGAGCTGCGGATATACGACGGTGACGAGAGCACATTGAACTTGGCAACGCGCACGGTCTCGGGGGCCGCATCCGACAGTGGAGGAGACGTGCCGATCAATCCCTGAACACATTTTTTCTTCTCGTCGCCAGTGTCCAGAAAAACAGAAATCCCATGTTGCGACTCGTCCGCTCGGTGAAGCTATCGTCATGGTCTTTCGCCCCCGACCCATCGTCCCCTTTATGTTCCCCGCCTTTTCCGTGGCGAGATTCGTCTGCAGCCCCCCTTTTCTCCGTCGGAACCAGAACTCTGTGCGCGTCTGACAGGCACGCATCCCCCGGGAAGGGAGGTGCCTGCATTTTCCGGACCCCAGGTTGCATTCCAGGAGGGCCGACAGGCGTGCTCTCTTACGTGACGAGATCGACGGCCGGGTTCCGGTTTCTTCAGCAGGAACAGGAACGTCCTGCGTGCCTGCATACCTGTGGTAGCACACAACCACAAACCGCGCCGGCAGTTGACCATTGGGTATGACGGCACATCCTCCGTCCAAAAGACAACGCGTGCCTGTTGATCCTTTGTCCGCTAATTCCCCCCTTCGGCTCATCGGGATTGGCGTCTCCAAATCACCAAGCTCAATGCCTCGGCAGCCTAAGCCCTTCACGGCCGAGACAGACACTAAAGAGGCGAGAGAGCCGATGAGCTCCGGGTTTTTATTCATCATTCCTCGTCCATTCCCACGTCTTCCCCATGAACGCCTCTCCTCCCGGCAGACTGGACAGGCCAAGCCACTGGCACCGGCGGCAAAGAGACGCAGCACACGAGCAAACTAACGAAAAGGTGTGTCGATTTGCGGAAAGCTGCCGTCTCAAGTTCGTCCCAGCCCGTGCTCTGAGACGGACAGTAGCGTGATTCATCTCGTCCCATGCTGCGTACTAGGCAAGTCTGCCTCCGACGCGAAATAAGGGGCGCAATCCCCGACGTTACGGAGCGTGGCGTCGAGCTAAGGCAGCTTTCATTACTACCGTATTGGCATGGTCGGTTGTGGGCTCTTGGCCTCGGCCTAGCTCGCCCTCGCTGA
Source organism: Colletotrichum brevisporum (assembly GCA_030770045.1). Classification (NCBI taxonomy): domain Eukaryota; kingdom Fungi; phylum Ascomycota; class Sordariomycetes; order Glomerellales; family Glomerellaceae; genus Colletotrichum; species Colletotrichum brevisporum. Next base: position 3,707,008 of record JAUGSI010000002.1, read on the forward strand.
CCAAAGAGCTGCCTTGAGTCTGCTAGTTGAAGAGTAGTTAGTGTCAACCAGAGAGGATCTGTCACGGCCCATACTAGTGTAGTTCCATAGCAGAGAGACGACCGACGTCTGTCGTTCCGACACGATCACCCCCCCTCCACTTCTAAAACAAAGCCTGCTCTTATTGCCACAAGCCGAAGCGTGTGGTCAAGTAGGAAGAGATTTTCTACAGAAAAAGAGTGGACCGCCCAGTTTTATTGACGAGGATGATCTGCAGTCCGGCTCTACTGTGTTGATCATACTTTCTCTGTACCGTCTTTCCTGCTCCTACGTTTTGCATGTTGAATTCTTAAGACCGGCCGGCCCCTCCCGTTTTGACTACCGGCTCCCCTCCCCCCTCCCGCGAGGGTCCCGTCTTTCGTTTGAAGTTTAAAGACTTGACGACCGCCCTCGTCCTCCTTCTCGCCTTCCCCGTCCCGTCACTCGGCTCCCGTGCATACCCGGCGTATCTACGAGCCCCTTTCGAGACGACCGGGCCCAACTTCAGCAACATCGGCACACCGAACCGCCTCTCCCCGATTCCCGTTCTCGTTTTACGATGGCGAGCAAAACCGATTATCAGATTGCCTCGTTGGCGGCGGGCTTCACAATTGGTTTCGGCTTCTTGACGGTATGGGAGGCCATGAAGCAGACGCGGCGGAACCGGAACCCGCTCAGGAGCACCTACATCTACATGATGTGGGGTGAGATCCTTGCCAACCTCGTCATCACCATCATTGGATGGCTTTTCCTGGACGGTATCATAGGGCCAACGTAGGTTCCAGCATCACGTGTATCTTTTACGCGCAAGTATGCTAACGTAATTATCTACCAGAGTACCAGTGTTGTTCTCCATCCTGTTCTGTTGGGTCTTCGAAATCCAGCTGTTGATGCAAATCATCATCAACCGGATCGCCGTCATCGCCGAGAGTCAAAAGACCATCTTCCGTCTGAAGTGGGGGACGGCCGTCGTCATCACCCTCATCAATATTGCCGTCTTTTGCATCTGGATTCCGGCGCACCTCGTTCCCCCGGCGGGACAGATGTAAGTAAACATCATTAGCAAGCCGTGGGACCCTGTTATGGTTGCTAACTTGCAAATTGCAGCTACGTCAACATCAACCACTACTGGGACCGTCTCTCCAAGGTCCTCATCCTCATCGTCGACGCCGGCCTTAACTGGTACTTCCTGCGCGTCGTCAAGACCCGCCTCCTGGCCCAGCACGGCCTGATAAAGTACGAGCCCTTGGTCGGCTTCAACGCCAAGCTCATGATTCTTTCCATTGCCATGGACGTAAGTCAAGCAACCAGGCTCCGGTGTGACTGGGACCCCCAAACTGACTTTCGCAGGCCATGCTCATCGGTCTCATGTCCCTCCCGAACCAGGTTGTCTACATCCAATTCCACCCCGTCGCCTACATGGTAAAGCTCAACATCGAGATGTCCATGGCCTCGCTCATCACCCGCCTCGCAAAGGACCAGGATAGCGGCTTCCGCTTCAACTCGCTCTCCTACTCCAACGGCCACTCCAACAACGGCCGCTCCAACGGCCACCGCACGAATCCGGGCGTCGGCCCCAGCGGCGGCGTCGGTGTCGGCAGCGGCGCCGACGCCAACCGCATCGCCGCGGCCCAGCACGAGACGGGGCTCAAGAGCTACCACCGCGCGAGCGTCGGCGCCGTCCCGGCGGACCTCGAGGCCGCGCTGCCCGACAGCTCGGCCGGCATCCACCGCCGCGTCGACGTCGAGGTCCGGGTCGACAGGACGCCCGAGTCCATGCACACCCCATCGTTCGAGTCGCGCTCGCGGCACGACGGCGTTGTCGGCAGCGGGACGTTCTATAGGACGGACGACGAGGACTCGCTCACCCGGAATCCGGGCCATCCTCGCACCACGGAAAAGATGGGTTGAAAAGCCAGTTTTGCTTTGTCGTTTTCTTCTAGGTTTTACAGCGCATTGGGATCGGCTGCGGCTTTCTCTTGGTTTGCAAAATTCCGCATGTTAATGTATACCCCTTGGTTTTCTCGTCTAAGCAACCGTTATTTTTTATGTATTATATCAGGCCAACTCCCGTATTGGGAAGTGTAGACATGAACATGATTGAGTCATTACTATGAACATTCATACATCCACACGTTATCTGGTTGAATTATCCCTAAAAACGCAGGCGTGGCGCATTTAAGACTCAAATACCTCAAAACCAACCAGGTCAGGAGCCCACGCGCTGCCGAAGGCCTTGAACTCGACCGTGTTGGACGCGTCAGCCTTGAAGCCATCGACCTCAACCAGCATGCGTCCCGTGTCGAACCAGTTGCCGCCGGAGATGGGGAACGCCCAGCGCTTGGCGTCGCCGCCGTTGACCGAGATGGTTAGGTTGCGCGTGTTGGAGCCGAAGTCCCAGGCCGAGTCGAGCGCGACCTCGTAGTTGATGAAGTCGACGCCGAGCAGCTTCTTGCCCTCGGACTTGGCCTCGACGCCCTCGAACTTGACGCCCGCACCGGATCCGATGTTGCCCACCTTGGAGCCGCTGGGGAGGCACTGGCCGGAGGCGCAGGCAACCTTGGAGGCGGAGCCCAAGAGCGAGCCGTCGTCGCCAGCAGAGTAGTAGCCCGCGGGGGTGTGGACGGTCTCGGACTTGACGATGTCGGAGAGAACCAGGAGCCTCAGCTCGTGGCCCTTGAGCTCGGTCTCGAAGGTGCTCTCAACGGTGCCGATGTCGCTAGCGGCCCAGACGTCACGGGCCTTGGCAGAGGTGACGCCCAGCACGGCGGCGAGGTCGACGCTGACGGGCTGCGAGTCATTCCTCCAGTTGGCAACGCCGACGACGAGGCGGTCGCCGGAGAGCTCGCCGGCCCAGACGTCCCACTCCTCCTCAGTGTAGCGGCGGACGAGCTGTGCCTGCTTGGCGAGGGGGTCCTGGTTGATGGCAATGACCTCCTTGTTGGCGATGATGGAGAGGGTGTGCTCCGGGACGAGGGCGGGAATCGCTGGGGCACCGAGGGTCAAGGGGCTCTTGTTGATGCTCCACATGGCCATGTGGAACTTCTCCTCCTCGATGGAGAGGGCGTTGAGGCCGACGCTGGTGAGATTCGGTCAGTTTTGCGCTCTTCTTTTAGGGGGGTATGTGTGAAGCCACGCACATCAACATGTCCATGTCGGGGAAAGCACCCGGGCCGGTGTACTTGTAGAAGGGGACCACCTGGTTGGTGATGCGCCAGATGCTGCGCCAGCCGTTGTAAATGTCGTTGCTGATTCTCCAGCTGTTACCGATCTTGGGAACCCTGCGTCCGACGTGTTAGCATATCCGGACACATCTTCATAGGGGCAATTCTTTCTTACCAAATGCCGAGGTCCTCGCCCGTGCCCCACTGGCAGACCTGGTACAGCATGTCTTTGTCCGTGGCGTTGATCGCCTCGGCCATGGTGATGAAGCGGTCAGGGGAGACAGCCTCCGGGTGGACGTAGTCGACCATGACGTCCGGTTGGACGGCGTAGCAGTTGTCGTACCTTGAGCGTCTCTTTAGCATCCTCACTTGCAGACTCTCGTTCAGAGGCAAGACTTACTTGAGAGAGTCGGCACCCCATGCAGCAAAAGACTTGGCGTCGGTGAACTCGTGGTCTTCAAGGCTCGTCAGCTTTGCCCAATCTCGTGACCAGCGACATCCTCATCTGAACTCACCCAAGGAGGCAGGCTGGTCGGTAGAGCCGCACTGGAAGTACCCTCCACCGGAGTAGACGCCGAACTTGAGACCGAGGTTGTGGATGTAGTCTCCGAGCTCCTTTCCGCCACCGGACGGGAACAGCTCCGGGTTCCACACGAGCTGGCCATCGGCGGCGCGGTTCTTGGCTGGCCAGCCGCAGTCGGTCGTGATGGTGGTGTAGCCCGCCTCTGCGAGGCCCGTGTCGACGACGGCGTGGGCGTTGTCCTTCATGATCTTCTCATTGGGGTAGCAGTTGTAGTAGTTGTAGCTGTTCCAACCCATCTGGGGCGTCGGCGTCTTGACCGTCTTGGCCGAGGCCCGGGCCGCGAGGGCCGTCAGGATGGCGAGCGTGACCGGAGATGAGGCCATGGCTGCTACTGCTACTGAGGGAGAAGAAAGAGGCTGGGCTGGACGCTTTGGAGGGTCGCGTTCATCTCATCTTCCCAGGCGCTCGCTGCTGAGAAGAGGTTTCCATCCGTCTTATAGCTCATTCCATGTCCACGACCAATTTGCCAAGTTCGCGACGCGCCGGTACGACGTTGCTCTCCCCACACGGCCCCGTCTTCCCCGGCATGGCCGGCTTAGTTCTTGACTCGAGGGGGCCCAGGTGAGGTCATCACCAAACTACGCGCACCATTGACGAACGGTTCCGGTATTTGCAGCTCTCCACCGAGTTCCCCGCACGGAAGAGAATCAGGCACGTCACAAGACGGAGGCCGAGGGTAGAGTAGGGCGCGCGGGGAGAACGAACGCGGGGAGGAAGATCGGTCGAGTTATTCTCATCGGGGAAGGTTGCATCGCACGACCACTCGGACTCGGGCGCTTATAAAATACGATGCGACGTCGCGATCAGGCCATTGAATTAACTTCCCCACACACCTAGCGGACGAAAACACCGCCGGACGTTGATTAGAGAAATTAAACTTGAACTTGGAGACGGGGGCCCATGGCAACGAGGCTTCCCCGCAGTTGAGTCGCAGTCAAGTTGGAGCCGTGGCCGGGGGGATCGTGAGGAGACGGGAAAATATTGGGAAACGTAGGTAGACAGATTTCGACAAGCATGTGTGATTGCGGAGCGGGTCGTGAGCCGCTCTTGGATCCCGGCTGGCACGACTCGTACTTTCGTCCGGCCAAATCGGGATTCAAGTCCCGTCTTTCCCGGGCCGATGCCGAAGCTTGTTGCTTATTCGCTCTAGCGGAAGGCTCAGTTCCTACCCCTGGACATCTTGTGGTCCATCTACACGAGCGTCAACACCTGCCACTCCCATGTCTTAAGCCAAGACAGCTTCGGCGTTCGGATGTCGACAATTCCGATCCTCTCGTAGGCTCCCGGCGTGTCACCCGGTGTTTGCCGGAGGATGAGACACCACGCCTCCGAGTTGGACCACACGGCGTCCTCTTCTGTATTATCATCGGTGTGAATCAGGGCGGTAATACAATCGTCATCTAAAAAGAGATCGAAATCGCTTTGTCCCGATCACCCAAAGGACCCGCCTGGACTTGGGTGGAGATCAAATCATCACCCGTAGCCGTCTTCATTTGGAAGATTCTCGGCATCCACTGGCCAGGTCGCGTGGTTTCTGGCTCAAGACGCTGACCGAATTAAGGAATCCAATGTCGTCTCAACCCGAGTCTGACCTGATAGTCTGGCGGTTTTGGACAAACGGTTCTGTGAGGGCCCTAATGACAAGCTTCACCGACGCCATCTCCCTGTCCGAGCTGGCAAGTTTCCGGAGCCCCACGCTGTAATCCGGAAACCCGGCGCTCGATGGGCTCATCCGGGCCGCCGTCTCCAATTTAAAGCTTATCGGAGCCACATAAGAATATACTCCCAGGACGAGTAGGCCTCGACCACCTCGTAATACTGGCAGAGTTGGAGCTGCATTGAGTCGTTCGGCGGGTGTGAAGGCTCTCTTGCGCCGAACTGATATCGTCTAGGGGTCCAACAATACTCTCTAATCTCGCTTGATTCCAAGCCGCCCGACACTTCTCAAACCCCAAAGACTGACACCAACCGACACAAAGCTTATGCCACAGTTATACCACCATCCGGCATGGTACCCCCGAAGCAATGCCTCTCTTGTCCCAACCTCCTTCACAAGCGGCGTACTCACCTGTTGCGCTATGATTGCCGTTGTTGCTATCCCAACGCTCTTACCAATTTGCGCAAGCATGTTGAAGACACCTCCGGCCAAGGCCTGAGTCTTCAGAGGGAAAGCATTTGTAACCACCAGCATGGCGATGGTATACATCAGATCAGCGCCTATTGGATTGATAGCCATCGCCTGGAAGATGGCCTCCCAGTAGCTGGGGCCATCAACCCGGCACAGCACTGCGAGTAGCAGCGGCGCGAGACCACTGACAAAGCAGGCTATGGGCACCGCGAGTGACACTCTGAGATGCGGCAAGACAAGTGCTACGGCAACACTCGTCAGTATTCCGCAGATTGGTGCGGGGAGAAAATAGAGCGAAGACGTTAACGCCGAGAAGCCGCGAACGTCCTGCATGTATAGCGATGCGAGCTGTTCGCTGGCGTTGAGTCCGCCCCATACCAGAAACACGGTCACACACACTGATGTGAATGCCTTGTTTCGCCAGAGCTCGTTGGGGATAAGGGCTAGGCGCCCACGGGCAGTTTGCCGGTGCATCCAAAAGACGTACACAGGGAGCAGTAATAAGCCTGCGATGAGAAGGGCGAGGTTGACAGGCTCCCGCACTTGCTGGCTTGCGTCAGAGCTGGTGACAACAGCCAGTATGTATGACAGACAGGCCAGGCTGGTGCTGATGATCAAAGCTCCGATCCAGTCCAGGTCTTGTCGTAAGCGCGTGATCGTGGATTGGCTCAGTGGAGCGTCACTGTCAATGCTGGCCGGCAAGGACCACAACGCTATGAACAGGACAACGATATTGAGGATTGACGTGGCGTAGAAACCCCAGCGCCATCCGACGGTATCACTGAATATGCCACCGAGAGCAAGTCCCAGGCCTGGTGAGCGTTAGTAACGCGACAAAGTACTAATATAAAGGGGATTCTGACCAAACCCGACGGCTTGACCGCCGCCCATCGCAGCAAAGGCAGCAGTCCGGCTTCTTGGTCTGCTGTCATTTGGAAAAGCTCGCGATACAATCCCTGCAGCGCTGGGCAAGCACAACGATGCGGCGATGCCTGCGAACGCGCGCAGAGCGATCAATTGTGTAGGCGTTCTCGACAAGCCAGCTCCTAGCGCACTGCCAGCTTGGAGCAAGGCCCCGAGGAGACAGATGCGGCGACAGCCGACGAGATCTGCAAAGGTGGCGCAGACGAGTAGCGTGCAGCCACATGCCAGGGCGACAGCGGAGGCTGGCCAAAGCTGAAGACCTGGTGATATGTGCAGGTCGGTTGCAATAATCGGAATGCATACTGTTATTAGGCCAGCCAACAGATTGCTGATTCCAGTTATGCATGTGATCGAGAGGATAATGGCGACTGTACGGCTCAAGGACGGAGAGGTTTCGGCCACATTTGCTGTTGTCGATATCTCCATTGCACTGCGACCAGAATTGGAAGTGTGGGACGCAGGTGAATTAGGAGTTTCAGGCGTGTTTTCCATGTTGAAGTTGCGGCGTTCTTCTTTTCTTCACCAGACAACAAATGCCAAGTTAGAATACTTCGAAAGAAGAGGTAAAGAGGAGAGAGACAGAAGTAAAGAGCAGGAGTCGTCCAGGTGTGTAATAAAGGCAGGAAATGGCAGCGATCGACTAGCTGGCCGTAAAATTGAGGCCACGTAGTGGACGGGATGACGTTAAATGTAGATTGCATAAGTAACACGACAAAGTTGGTTCAGTGTTTTTGTTTGACCTGAGCTATAGCCCCACTGTGCCCCCCGATTCAAGCCTCTCTCCTACTTTGACCTCGTATCTAGCCCTGTAACTGGCGAGGAATAATTTGATGCCCTAGAGGGAGCCCGTAACGGGAGATACCAGTCGGTCATAGTTGGTGGTCGTTACGAACACGTAGTCACTTATGGCAGACCGTCCGTATCAGGTGAGAGGATAAGTATTCATTTGTCCGAGCACTTGCATCGGTTTATACTGGTAGGATCGTGGGATCCATAATAGCGAGGGCACTGCAGGCCTACTGTAGGGGTCTGAAATTCTGATGAACACGGGATAAGGGAGAGAGTTGCCAGCGTGGCTAGATGAGATGAGATGAGCCGGGAGGCCTCTGGTCGCAGCTGCAGTGGTTAAGCCGCGATGGCAGTGGCGCGGCCGGATTAACGGCTTAACGGCTTAACTACGAATCAACAGTCTCCATGGCGTCCGTGTCATTACCCCAGCTAGCTGATACATCTTTCAAGTCTCTATCAGTACGGCACTGTCTATATTCCCTAAGCTGGGATTTACTCACCGGGAGCTCTCTCGCCCATGGCGGAGATGAAGCGGACCAAGCGGGTCTTCGCCAGCTATCTATTCTTGGTCACTTAATTCACTGACCTTTTCTACCGTCAAAGACTCTTGAAAGCTCGGAACCCTGCCGGATGTAGTGCTCGGAACCTTATCCGATGTGCTACTCGGAACCCTACCCGATGCAGAGCTGGGATGCGTCTAGACACGGCCTGATGTCAGACACCCGTGGTTCTTTTCGCGGCTGAATACATCGTCATTATTTTCGAGTTAAGCGGCCGGGCCTCAGTCTTCTGGGTCCAATTATCGGGCCATTCCCACGGGTCCTCGTCAAAGCAAAAAGTGCGTTGGAAACATTCCAAGACGAGCCTGCAGAAATCACAGCCTTGACAGGCCGCTTCTTCGAGGTCGTTGAACAATTCATGGCGCTGGAAGTACGCCTCTTTGGATAAATCGTCGGGTTCAAAGTCGACGCGGGCGACGTCGAGTAGGGATTCTACGGAGAGCTTGGTGCATGCCGAACAACGGTTGGGCATTTTAAACGTTGGGTGTTGGCACAGGCAGGTATTCCAAAGGGAGAGGAAATTGAGTTGTTCTGTTCAAGATCTCACTCCCGAAGGATTGGCTGGGGTTGGAGGCACACACTGCAGGACAAGATGTGAATGGTTCCGACAAGTTGCGTCATGTGATGGCGACCGAATGAAATCAGATGGACTGAAAGAGTTGTTAACAATCCTAGATTCTTGGAGTTGAAGAATGCATGGTTGAGTTATCCCGCAAACTCTTCGTAGAGGTTGAAGAGGCGAGTCGAGGAGAAATACTGAGAGGGTACTCCGTAAAGGCAGTAGGAATCACAGTTATAAACAGCAAATAGCAAGATGGGTAGTATTGAGAATGGCAGGCCATGAGGCTACCCTCTTGAAGGCGAGCAACTTGAAAAAGAAAGTGCAAAAAAATCAAAAGGTTGTGATAGCACGACTTGGTATCGATCCAAGGACCTCTGGGTTATGAGCCCAGCGCTCTACCCCTGAGCTACCGTGCTTGTACGCTGTTCGTTAAATTTTCAGGCGCGAAGTCTTCTCAAGACACAAACTGAAGTGTGAGTCACTCGCAGGTGGGTCTCGGTGAATCACGGCGTTGGTCGATCTGTCCTGTAGACCCACCTGACCGGCCTGCGGCATCGGGTCCCGATAGGAGGCCGAGATAGCTGTTTCAAGCATCTCGTTCATATAGATCAGGAAGCGATCAGTAAATATACATGTATATTCTTTGCGTAACTTTAGCGGCCGCTTTTCAGTTGAGAAAACCAACGCATTCATCTAATATGGCCCCTTCACAATAGGTATTCTATGCGATTACAACATTTTCCCCCGTCATTTCCCCCTAGCACAAGCAATATCAGGCCGTCATTTAGTTGCCGTCCAACACCCACTTCTTCTTGTCATAGCTCGCCGGCCACACGCCGTTTTTGCCCGGCGCGATGATGCCGTTAGGGTCAAGTGCGTTCTTGATAGTCTCGTTCAAACGCATCTGCGCGTTGTCATTCCAGCTGAAGGCCTCAGCGACAGGGTCCATGAGCGCCGTGTGAGCGCGGAACTGTCCCCAGCCGTGCGCCGTCGTCTCCTTAATCAGCTCATGTGCCAGCCGCCGGATGCGCGTCACGTCCTCAGGCACGTCGAGGCGGTATGGGATTCCGATTACGTGGTCTGCCCGTCTCTTGTCAGCTAAGATCGACCTTTGCAGGTAAGTACTTTGGAATCACGAGGAACAACTCACGGAGCTCGCGCATGCCGACGGCAAAGGCACCGAGATAGTCGAAGCCGTGTTTTGTGATGAGGCCCTTGGCTACGTCATGCTGCTTCTTCGCGTCCTCCCCCGAGACCTTAGAGATTGGTGCCCACAGAAGTTGGCCGCCATTGGGGAGCCAGCTACCGTGTTGTTCTGTTAGCGACTCTTCTGCTACCACAGAAACCAAGGAAATCGACTCACTTTAGACACTTGAGTTCTTCTACTGTCGGGATGCCCTGCATCAGCAGCTCCCGGGCACGAAGCGGGCTCTCCCGAGGTCGGTCCTCGGGGAGAAAGAAGCGAGACCCCGGGATTGACAGGAACTCGTGCTTAATGACGCCCAAGAGCACATCGCGGACAGGCTTGGGCCCATACACGGCGCCTATGAGCTGCCACCGCCCCATGTCGAGCTTCTTCGCGATGGCGTCGACATCGTCCTCCGAAAGTGGGCCCTCCTTATCCGTGTAACTTGTCTTGGGCCCGCAGTGCGCGGCGTTCAGCAGCGTGTGTCGCAGGAACGGCACATTCTGCAACACCATCTGTAGCCGCAGCGGCCGGATGATGTCTACGACTCTCGGCAGGTCAGAGTCGTTCTCAAAGGTGATCTCGTACGGCTGGTAGCCCTTCGGGTTGGGCATCAGCCACATGCCGATTTTGGTCACAATTCCAAGGTTGCTCTGCGAGAAGAGGCCGTCGTTATAAGGACCATAGCCTGTGTTGAACAGCTGCCACGTCTCGCTGGCCGGCTGTTCGTCAGGCCTCAGGGCCGGGTCGGCGTGCGGGTTGGGGACGCCGCCCATTCCCGTGCGCACCAGCTTCCCATTCGGCAGTACGACTTCCATGCCGCAGTGCATGCCCCAGTGATCGCCGTATGGCGTGGCGCCAACCCCGCGCTCGACGGCGTTGCCCAGCACGGAGCCCTCGCCGACGGGGACGGACAGCCAGAGGTGCTCACGCAGGCCCTGCGCCTCCAGATGGTCGTGCAGGTCGCGGAAACTAACGCCCGGCTCGAGCAGGGCGTAAGCGCCCTCGACGTTGACCTCGAGGATGCGATTCATGTGGTGGCCGAGGTCGAGGACGACGGAACCCGGGACACGCGGGGAGGCGCCGCCGTAGCCAAAGTTGCGGCCGAGCGAGATGGGCCATAGAGGCATGATGACTTCGTTACAGAGGCCGACGAGCGCCTGTACGTCCGGCACGTGCCGGGGAGTGATTACGGCTGATGCAACGAGCTTTGTCTTGTCGTAGAGGGGGAAGTGATCGTGCGACTTGGGCTGGTTGAGGTACGAGTCGCCCTCGAGGGGTGCGTCCCTTGGAACGACGCGGACATTGTCGACGCCGCAGATTTCCCGGGCGCGTATGATGAAGTCTTGGAACTTTCCTGTGGTGAAGTCTGGCGGTAGGGCCATGGGTTCTGGGATGGGAGCCATTGCGACGACGAAGAGGTTCTGTTGACCACGACCACAACCAGGGGTTTGTTCTTGTTGCCCGGATAAGAGAGAAAGTGAGAGACTGTTCTGACCAGATGACCTGCGCGTCCCTAGGAGAAGACCGATAGCTATAGAGAAAGCAGCAGAGAAATTCCGCAGATGCACCGGACTTGATATAAAGACCTCGAGAACCACCAAGTTCTCCATCAACTACCGCTATGAACCCAGCCTCCCAGATGAGACGCCAAACATCGTAGGCCACGATCAAGCAGCTCGACGCAGACGGCGGCACGGCCAGCGGCGCCCTGTGGCCGGTTCCCTGCCCGTGCCGAGCGGAGCAAGGATGCGGGCTGAGCCGGCTTTATGCCGCGCATGGAGTCTTGTTTGTAACGACTCAGGGCCCGACCGAGTCCTCCGACGTTGATGTCGTGGCTCGCGGCTCTGCGGACTCGGCGACGGACGTGCATTAAACTAGGAGAGCCGAGCAACGGCAATAGAGCCTGGTGATAGTAAAAGAGTGTAATAACTGTCAATACTGCCCGGTGATCCTAGTATGATAGATCCTCTGAACTTAATCAACTAAAAGGGGGAAAGACCCTCGTAGAGTCGTAGCGAAACTCTCAATTAAACTAACAGTCTCTCGTGCCCAGCGTACCGACCACCCGGTTGACAGCTACAGCTGCCCTCGCACGACTGTCAGAAAGGGTATTCATAGTTGCCAGGGATTTTGTCATGTGGCTTGTGAGTTGCCGATGCCGTGTAGCTGTCCGTCGTGACGTGAGCTGGCCCGAGCTGGCCCCAGCTGTACGAAGACTAAGCCGAATTAGACTACGAAAGAGCTTCCCGAAGGTTAAACTCATGTCACGCAACTCTCCTCGTCTTTGACGTGCCGGACGTCGGGGAGTGGTTTTGGGTGGGCTGAAAAAGCCGGCGGGACCAAAAGAGGCATGAGCTTGCGAAAGCGGGAACCCTCTATTCTCGTCTCTGCTCTCAATCTGACCCCGGTCTCCCGCGAAGGACTTTGCGGAAGCTGCGGAGCCCTTTATGAAAAGAAAGGGACGCGGCTGAGAGAGAAGGCAAGTACACTTTCGCGTCATGAAACGTTATTCGACGGGGGGACTCTGGCGGAGTGGATGGAACACACACAAACACACGGACTGCCGTTCCCGCGATTGCGATTGCGGGACATGCGAGGCGCCATGCAGACTTGACAGACACATACGTCTTACCGTCGCAGCGGAGGGGTGGTGGGAGACGCAGCTGAAACGAAACAAGTTGAGGCTGAGAGTTCAACCCCACGGACGTTTTGACACTGCCCACCAGTTTGTCGGCTATCTCGGCCGATGTGTCCGGAAGGTGCGAGACTGCTTTTGTGTGTGAAAGAGGTAGAGGGGGGTAAGAAGAGAGAAGAGAGATGGGCGGCGCAGGTATGCAACGAGAGTTCAAAGTCTCGTTTCCTCTTGCACAAACGCAAACATCATCCCATCACCAACCCTCGTAAGTTTTCCATGTTTTCCCTCAAAACCTGCCAGAGCCTCCTTTCCAATGGCGTGCTCTAGATCTGAAAGGCCGCCCAGCCCTAAGACCCCTCAGCAGGCAGCTTGCCCGGAGAAGACCCCGGTTCCTTGACCCAGTACCGGAGGAGCGGTTGGAGAAGTTTCGCATCGGCCGTCCACACTTGGCCGGAGGTGGTGGGGCAGCGTCGGAGGGCGTGGTATTTCTAGAACGGTTCCTGCCAGATGCCATAACAACACGCACGGAATTCGGGGACGGCAAAAGAGACCAGACATGAGAGCTCGGTTCACGCCGGGGACCCCGAAAAGCATGACCATGCAACGTCCCTCGGCTCGTCGGGTTTGCGAGTGCGCGAAGTGCGACTGCGAGTGGGATAACGCAAGCTTGATTCCGCTTTCCTCGTGATGGTGGGATAGCCCGCGAAGCTTTGATCGGGGGTTCCCGCAGCTCGGCTCCTAGCTACACCGTAAGGCCGGACATGATGCGCCGGAAGGGGGATCTAGCTCGTTGTTCTCCACATCCCCAAACTGCGGGTTCCAAGCTGTCGGGCGAACACATGCATGATCGCAGGTCCTGCAAGCATGGGTGGACGTCACCGTCCTCTCTCTCCAACCACACTCACACGACTCTGGGCTGGAGGCCAAGCTTTTATCGCCTCGCCAAGCTCCGTCTATCTTGTTCGTTCTCGGTGAACCCGGCAGTTGTATTTAAGATTAGGTTTGTCTCCTTCAGTTGTGAAGGTTGGTGGGAGGGATACCGCCAGATAGAAAAAAGAGGACCCGGACGCCTCCAGCTAGCTGCTCTCTTAGCTGCAACTATAAACCAACTTCAAGCCATCTGTCTGCCCAACCGTGGATATCTCGCCAGAGCAGAAAAAGATCAGAGACAACGTGAGCAGTAGGTCTGAGAGCAGAGCAGAACAGAACCAGCCCCGTGGAACCAACAGCACCCGCACGGACAGGCATCAACATGGACCCCGCTGCCCAGCTTACCAACGCCATAACGGAACGCGTCGTCATCTCCGTGAGGGGAAGCATCGACGCGTGGAGGGAGCCGCTCAAGTTCCTGCTTCAGGCCCTCCAGAAGCAGCCCGGCTACCTCCGGACACGATGGGGCCCGTGGAGGGAAGACCCGCAGAAGCTGGATCTCCTGACTGGTACGTGTGCCATGTGGTAACCCCTCTCCACCCAAGGCGGCTTCCGACAGAGGGAACTCTGGGAGCGATCGATGTCCCGAGTAACACGAAGATGTCGTTCTAGGTTGGACCACCGTTGAGGCAAGCGAAACCTGGAAGAGGTCACCGGAACACGCCGATGCCATGTCCAGGCTTGCGCCGGTCCTGACCGGCCATCCGACGAGCATCATACTGCGGTTCAGGCCCTTCGTCCCGCAGGCCGTCATGAATTCGCCCCTCGTCGAGACGCTGACCTTCGAGGACTGCCGCGAGCCCGAGGAGAAGATGCGCGAGATCGTCGAGCGGGCCAGGACGGTGCGCGGTTGCAACGGCGTGGCGAGCGGGTTCTCGCTGAGCCGGGGCGGCGGCGGAAGCAGCATCACGGAATCCACACATGCGAACAATCCCGGAGGCGATGGCGAGGCCGAGGGCGGCCGGACCTTCATTGCGACCATCGGATGGGTGGGCATCGAGGCGAGCCGGGCGGCGGACAAGGCAGCATACACGGGCGGTATGAAAACCGAGAGTCACCACGTCGACTATGCATTTCCCGTCGAGGGATTTGGAGGATTATAGCGGGATATGCGCGTGCCCCGGGTGCATGATGTGGTTCGGTGGGTTCTAGACGGGCGAGGCGTTTTGTCATTTTCTTCTCTGTTGTTGTGTCTCTGGTCCTGCCTCTTGTTGATCAGTACGGTAGTATCTGGGCGCCATGCAGTCGGTCTTGTGAGGAGGAGTTGTTGGGCTTAAGCATTTGGTTCTGCGGGCAGTTAAACGGGAGAAGGTCGAAATGGAAATATCACGTAACCACGTATTGCGTTGCCTTGCCTTCGTCCTCCCCGTCGTCCTCATACCCCGTCGCTGGATTTGGCCAACGAGAGACCAACCAGCTTTGATAGTCTCGCTGCAGAATAACGCTGTCTCAATCTCTCTTTTCTGTCCCAGCACGTACTTCCAGATCAGTCGATTTGAGACTGGTCTTTCACCCTGGTTCGTTCTCTCAAGTCCGGATACGAGTACGTACACACGTACCGCCCCCCGGAGCTTAAGATCCGGAGTCCAAGTCCGGTCGGTGTGGGCCTAAGACGAACATCAAAGACCTTCAACCATCAGAGAGGCTAGCTTGGCTAGGTAGCCGTAGTTCATCTTAAATCAGCTCGGAGGCAACAACCTTCCAACTGCCTAAGCACAAGTTAAGGATGATAGACTACGGACCGTTTGTCCCGGCATCTGGGTGGTGTGAATATGAGTGTGGTGAGAAGACCGCCGATTCGTCCAATGTAAGCGTCATCGCCGGCCGGCACCGTCCATTCACGGCCCGGCGCGGCGCCCCACCTAGGTGGACTGGTGGTTCGTCCCACACCGGAGTTAACTCCGTGAGGTACTCCTGACGTCTGACTGATGGTCCCTCACTATTACCTACAAGCCCATCCACATGGGATAGTGCATTTGGCCTTTCGCAGTGTTGATGATGGGAATTCGAACCACCTCTCGAGGCCGGTGGAGCGAGGTTGTACCCAACCAAATCTCGCTTGCAGGCCCGGCGACCGATGACGGAAGAATTACCGTCAAAGACTCGTGTGAAACCCCACGTTGGTGTATGCTCGCGATGACCGGTCCTGTTCGTCAGTTGTCACACACGATGGGGAATATTCCCCGATGAGCCGTGCATTCCGAGTCAATGAACTCATCCACCAGGGTGTCGTGCCTGAAAGCCAGGCGAAGGCGGCATCGGGCCTGCGGATCGTCGTGATGAGGGCCTTGGAGGAGAAAATCGATCCGTGGTGGACGCGACGGGATGGCGTATAAGAAACGATTCAAGCTCCCTGGGTTGATGCAGGACAAGAAAATTGTCCAGCCAGAGCACTTGTGTAGCCAGCCCGTCGCCAGAACCATCACAGAGTTCCGATATGGCGCCTAGAAGGATCCTCCAACACGCCGGGCTTCTCGCCCTGGCCTCGGCAGTTCACGCCGTGCCCTTCGTATCCGAGCCCCAGACAACAGTCACCTCGGAGCCACCATTCACGCCCTCCCTCGTTCCCGTAACGAACGTAACCTCCCACGGCCCGTACACCGGGCCCCCGCCAACCACCACCGGCGCCGTCTCGACCAGCGTCCTCGCCTCAGCAGTCCCCCAACTGCCCCCGCCAGACGACGCCTACGACTACCCGGCCGACGGCGACCTTCACGGCGACCAGCCGGCCCCCTACACTCCCGCCGGCGGCCTCGGCACAAACGGCTCCGCCCCCGTTTACCGCGTCCAGAGCGACTTCGACTACCAGTCCCTCGCCCTGGCGTTGTACCAGGAGTACATCGAGCTGGACCTTTTCCACTGGGGCCTCGCCACCTTCCCCGTGTCAGACTTCGAGGAGCTCGGCCTCAACGCCGAGGACAGGTTCCTGCTGCAGCACATGGCCGACCAGGAACTCGGCCACGCCACCGTCATCACGAACCTCCTCGGCGCGCAGGCCCCGCGGCAGTGCACCTACAACTACCCCGTCTCCAGCCTGCGCGAGTACATCGACTTCAACCAGAAGCTCACGCGCTGGGGCGAGGCCGGCGTCTACGGCTTCCTGCCGCACCTCAACTCCGGGCCCGCGGCGCAGCTGCTCCTGCAGAGCATCACGGTCGAGGCCCGCCAGCAGATGGTCTTCCGGCAGTTCGAGGGCCTGTTCCCCATGCCCGAGTGGCACACCGTCAGCATCCCGCAGAGCTGGGCCTGGACGCTGCTGGCGCCGTACATCTCCAGCTGCCCGTGGAACCAGACGCGTCTGATTTGGCAGAACTTCCCCGCCCTGCACGTGCTCAACCAGCCGAACCCGTACCGCATCGACGGCTCCAGCGCCTGGAACGAGACGACGGGAGGCTGGGCCAACGCGGCTGCTACGGGCAACATCACCGACGCCGAGTCGTGCGTCAACGCGACGGATCCCTTGCAGGACTGCGGCGCCGCGATTACGCAGAACCGCACCGTGCCGCTGTCCTACCCCGGCCGCCAGGTGTTTCTGCAGTGGGACGCGCCGGGTCAGCCGGTCGGCCCCAACAACAGCTACATCACCTCGACCAACGTTCAGGAGCCCAAGTTCGCGGCTTGGGTCTCGCAGTTGAACGTCACCTACTCGGCCCTGCAGAACGTCAGCTTGGAGGATCGCACGGCGTACACGATCCAGCCTAACGTGTCGACGTGGGAGTTTGATCCGGCCATCAACTCGACCATGTTCATCGCCCTGACGGATGCGGATCTGTACGTCACGCCGTACAACTTGACGATGATTAACCCTCACGTTGCTGCGCTTGCCGTGTACCAGGCTGGCTGAGCTATTTGGATGCGAGGAGATTCGGCGGTAGGATTTGTACACACAATGTTGATCTGATTTGATGAGATAACATAATCCTGGTGTAGTAGTTAGACGTTAATCTCAGCTCGTTGATAATCGAAGCTTGCCTTGAATTTTAACGAAGTTGATCATCTTGCTGCTGTGCATCGTCAATGTCACCACACTAATCATGCACTTAGACGTCCCGAACCCCTCTTCGCAGTATAATCAATTGGCATTATTGCTCGCCTAGAATCATAGCAGCTTCGTTGCTCGTCAAATGTGTCTCATATCACAGCCTGCAATCGCCGGTCAATGTGATGATGCGGAGCCCTCATGCAAACGGGCGTTCAACCCGGCACCTTTTATCTACCGAATGTGCATTTTCCTTTCGACCCAAACCCGTATCGGTCCGATCGTTTAGAGCTCGTTGTGCTCCTGGCCGTCGTCGGAGTCGGCAACGATGGTCTTGACGACGTCGGCAGCCTCGGCGACCTTGCTGGCGACCTTCCCGGCAAGCTTCTCGGTGGCCGACTCGGCGGCCTCGCTGGCGGCCTCGGAGGCCTTGATGACGATCTTCTCGGGCTTGGGGACGCCGTCGATGCCGACGAGCTCGGTCTCGAAGACTGTACGCGCACGGGTCAGCTGGAAACGTCTGAGATAAACAGGAGGGAAGGCCTACCAAGGGTCGAGCCGGCGGGGATGGGGCCCATGCCGCGGTTACCGTAGCCCAGCTCAGGGGGGATAGTGAGAGTTCTGCGAGGCGTTAGGAACGACTGGTCTCGAGTTATCGGGCGCCTTCCACGTTACCTCTTCTCGCCAATGCACATGTCCAAGAGACCCTGGTCCCATCTGTAGCCATTGTCAGTCATGGCTTCAAGCGGCTCGTTGCCCGGGGGGCGGTGGCTGACCCCTTGATGACCTGGCCGCTTCCGAGCTTGAAGCTGAAGGGGGTGCCACGGTCGTAGCCTTGGGAACCGAGACGTCAGCGGGCTGTTTCAATGCAGATGCGTCAGGTGCCTCGACTCACTGGCGTCGAACTTCTGTCCGTTGGACTGAAGAGTGCCGCGGTAGTGCATGTTGACCTTGTCGCCGTTCTTGGTCTTGCGCTCGCACTCGACGGCCTGGGTAACGTCGATGTGGAGCTCGGCGGCGGCGACGCTGACGGCGCTGGAGGCCAGGAGGCCGAGGGAGAGGAGGAGACCCTGCATTGCGTCTGTTTTGAGAAGAGTGAGGCGAGAGGTGTGTTGTGTTGTGTGGTGATGCTGAACGTGGGCGGTCGGATTGGTTGAATTGGAGACGGACAGCTTGCGGGCAACAAGGAAGACAGCTACAGCGAGGGGGACCACCGCGCCCAGCTCCAGTGGAGGTGGATTGAAGACACGCCGCCTTTCACGGCGTTCTGGGGGTGAGGTATCCTCCGATTGGCCAATCATTCCGCTGGTTTATCCGTATGGGTACGTACAAGTGGACCTACCTGGAAGTGGACCTCCATCTTTATCGATAAAGAAGCAGGATGACTTATCTTATCGCGGCCCAAGCTCCAGCTGATTGCTCCGTGACGTAGGTAGGTAGGTAGGTACCTGTATTAACGGGCACAATTACACTTCCTCTCACACCAATGCTCCCGTCATGATGGCGATGGTGGAGACTCGAGCAGCACGTGAGGGCGTCGACAGCCTCAAATGATTGATCAGCCGGAATCCGAGTCACTTGACTTGCACGCGACGATACCCATGCTCGTCCCGGCAATCCAGGCCAGACCACGCACTGCCTCGCCTGCCCTTGGGACGAGGACGGCCGGGATGGCCTCAGACCTTGTTTCTACTATTCGGAATGCTTTCTTTTTCCAAGCCTCGTCTTCGCGGTCCCATTGCCCCGGGACATGCCAGACAAGCCGGCGGTGCAGAACTGACCTAGCCATCTCGGCCTAGGCAGATCGCGAATAACGAAGTGACTTTGAGGCTGGTCCGAGGTCGCCGTCGCCTACCTAGCCACTGGCTCGTCCACGCCAGTCTGGTACCCTCGACCCGTCAGCATCTCGTGCCTGTTAGACGGCGGTTGACCACTGTCAAATCAACGGAAACACTACAGAGCTACACTGCAGAGCTACTGCACCAGGAGAGACGAATCGAGCGACCAGCGTTTCTCGATGCAAAGGGTACCTTGCCTAACCGCGCCCTGCATTTGAAAATGACAAACGACATTTGGCATTGTAAGGGCGAGGACGTTTGGAGATGCTTACTCTGTTTTCCAGAGATGATTCCGCACTTCCAAGTACCACGCACCTTGCACCGGATCGAGTTTTGTCGGCGTCAAGTCCGTCGTCGGCTGCCGAAACCCTCCCACAGAACCCTTCCACCCATCTGTTGGCTGCCGTCCTGTCGCCGATCCGGCCATAGGCTCGCCCCATCCTCGCATCTTTCTGCAAGACAGAAGCATGAACACCTCCACACGTCTAAAGGGGCAGGCGGGCACATTCCACGATCCAGTCTTTTGTGCGTTTTGCGCTGCAGACAGCATGCAGCAAGAGCGATCGCTTCCACTTGCAGATTCACCCGCTGGAGACCCGACGGGTTGGACAGCGGCCATCTGGGTCGCAGGACAGGGTTCTTCCCAGCAAGCGACAAAACATCAGGCACGATCCGAACGCTGGCCTGCCCTGCGGGCTGTGGCCAGCCCGAATGGAGCAGCATCTGGCACACAGACTTGCTTGTCCGCCGCGGACGGTCCCGTCCAGGTGGGAACAGTGAGATGAATGGCAGGAAAAAGCAAGATTGCAATGACGACCTCAG
Source organism: Colletotrichum brevisporum (assembly GCA_030770045.1). NCBI lineage: Eukaryota > Fungi > Ascomycota > Sordariomycetes > Glomerellales > Glomerellaceae > Colletotrichum > Colletotrichum brevisporum. The sequence goes on from JAUGSI010000002.1 coordinate 3,727,129, forward strand.
GATCGTCGGGCCACGAGTTGGGCAGCCATCGTTTCGGTGAGCAAGGGGCTATGCTTTCTCAATGTTGACAGAACGGCAATGAAAGATTTGCGTAGGTCTTTGTGGCATCCCGGGTTCGGCATGAACGGCCAGAGCGAAGGGGACAGAATCATGAGCCGAGGCCACCAAGGTCGTCCATCTGCGGTCATGTTCAACACACCCTGGCGATGCCCAGGCTGTGAGGCCCCAGTCACTGGACAGACTGCTGCACGGCGCTTGCCAGCCAACGGCAGCCTTGTCGTGCCGATGTACCCGCCCGCTGAAGACAGGAGGGCGGATACATACCAGCCGCTACTGGTGCTGGTGAAGCCTCTCTTCTCTTGCTCACTCACTCTTTTTCCATTTCACTGCAATCCTTCTGGCCCCCAAAGCGCAAAGCTGAGCAGCCACAAGGATGAATACGTGCAGAACGCGTGTACCTGCGTCGTAATGCAGAAAAGGCTGGAAAGAGGCCCTTCGGACAGTTTTGAACAGAACTGCATTTTTTTCCTGCAGCCGACGCATGACGATGACAACGGCAAAAACGGTTGACGGCGCTTAAGGGGGCGCGCAAGGAAGACCCAAGTAGGGGGAAACAGATGAGGCCCGTCGTTGAACAGCAGGAAACACAGCGGCAGTTCGTCAATCACCGCGCCCTGTATTAGGTCCGCCCTGCAGCGTCGACAGGCCATACACGCCGTGTCGCCCAATCACCTGGACGTTTTCGCCACCAGGGCATACTCTACATCCGTAGGACGCCCAAATGCTGATAACTTGTACGTACAGTCGGTACGTATCGGTGGTATCTCATGCGCAGAACTCTACACTAGGTAGGACGCCAGCAGGACTGAGGCCCTCAGCTTCATCATCAACAATTTACAACCCTCTTCCCTGCTCGTCCTTGGTCATCCCCGGGACTTCGACAATCTGCCCAGGCACCCTGGGCGGAATGGGTCCCCTTTCTCGCGCCCAACGGTCCCTGCATTTGTCGTCCCGACTACGACAAAGCTGCCCGAAAACTGCTGGCGCAGGGCGTCGGTTCCCCTTTCTCTCTTGGTCACCCTCCACGGACGACGGCTTGGGACCGCCCCCACCAGCGCCTCGCACCTCTCAGTCTCACACCTTGCACCTCACCTTTCCCCAGCCGTCGTCGAGTCACAAATCTTCCACTTTGCTGCTCCGCCGGCACACACAGCCCTAGTCTTTTCCCAAGGCCTTCTCCATCCCGGCCAGGTGCCCAGGCATGTGGCCCGATATGGGGCCCGTCGTACCCTGGACAAGCTTGTCCTGGCCGACTGCAAGTGCTGATGAGCCACGGACATTCGTACCAGTGTACTTGAGGAGGCATCCTAATGCCATGTCCGTGCCTGCCGGTATCTAGTATATATCTTCCGGTCCTCTCCTCTTGATCCTGTTTCTATTCATCAGCCAAGCAACTCAAACAAGCACCAGTCTCCTCGAGCACACCAGAAAGCACCACTCTCTTCAAGTATATCTCACTCCCAAACCAACAAGACCGCCACCAAGAACATCTACCAACAACACACATCAAACACCATGTCTTCCCAGAGAAACCCCGTCATCATCCACCAGACTGCCCCCTCCATCCGCAGCATCTACACGGCATCGTCCGGCTCCTACGCCCCTTCGAGCTCCTCGTACACGCCGCGCTCCATGACGCCAGAGGAGCGCCGCGTCTACGGCGCCGGCAAGAACCACTCGCTCAAGAGCAAAGGCGTCACCGTCATCAACCAGAACGGCACCGGCTATGAGTACGGCGCGCCGACGCCCGAGTACAAGAACGCAACCACGTACCCTCGACGCCACTAAGGGCCTCGTACCGTGAGACGCCACGAGACTGAGGCGTCCTCTTACACGCACTTACGGCGGACAACGGTCCACGACTCTCCATCACGTTCTTGCATAACTCGGCGTTTTCTTTTTTTGGGACATATCAGGGCATGGCAGACTGCAGCGTCAGCTACTTGTACGGCATAGGTGTATCATCATTTCATGGGAGCGGCATTTGGGATCGGATAATTTTTGGTATTTTGGAAACGAGAAACAGACATGGAGACGCATAATGTGGGATGGAATTTCACGAGTGGGAGTCGGACAAAGTGCACGAATTGGGTGGGAACCTGCAGCAGCAGCAAGCAAGCAAGCAGGGTGCAGACTGTACATCATCAGCGGGGGAAGAGAGCCGCTGTAGGTAGTTTAGATTAGATTGGGGGAAGATGGGGATGGGGACCTGCAGCCAACACCAGCAAGCAGTTGGGGTTGCCGCATCCCCTCCCTCTTCCCTTTCTTTTTCTTTTGTGTTCTTCGAGATGGAAATCTTACTCAAATAATTGCAACTTCTTTTCTGGCACACACGAAATCGTCCTTTGGTCTTTTTTTCCCGGTGTAACGAGTGGGATTCGCGTCGAATGGAATTGTTACTCCGTCCACCGAGGCACCACCTCCTGGAAATCCAATTGTAATCCCGCCCCTGAGAACCCTGACTGGACCCTGAAAGTCTCAGCGTCTTAGTGGTGGTGGTGGTGGTGGTGGTGTCCATAGGTATTAGTCCCCGAGAAAGAAACCTCAGGCTTCGGGGCACCTGATTATGTGATGGAAATGCGTCTGCTCCCAGTAGCAAGCAAGCAAGCAAGCAAGTAACCTACCTTCCACCCTCGCCGGGTTGGATGACCTGCAGCGATTCATCAGAGGTGGGCTCCCTCCATGCAGGAATGCGTTGCGTCTCCGGGACTGCTTCTTCCTTGCCCTTTTGCTCTGCCGCAGACCCGGGCCGGCTTGTCCATTCTGGGCACTGCAAGGGCAAGGCGAGGGCAGTGTTAGGCTGCAGCATTCTCCCCTTACCCCCGTATTACCTATTACTCCCAGCGCTGGTGGTTACCTCCTCCTCCCCCGAGTCCCCATGTCGTCATCATTCCCAGACCCAGACCCTGGAGCGATTGCTCACATGTAAATGAAGCACGTCTCCCCAAGGTGGGGTTCCAAGAATAGAAGACGGGTACATACCTGGCCCCGGATAGAGATGCCATCGCATCTTGACGAGATGGCAATCACGATAAGGCTGATTGAAACACGCGGCCGCGATGCAGGATACGTGCACGAGCTCGACAGACCCATGGACGTGTGCGATTAATTGGTCGGGCCTGCTGATGTATTTTTGGTGGTATTTTCAGAAGCAAGTGGTCCGGCTGTACTACCTGTCACGTATGAAGATCTCGACAAGGAATCACCATCACGCGGTCGGGCCCAGCTTGTTTTTTGGTCTTGGTTACCCGTTGTTATTCATATCTCATCAAGAAAAATCCATGTGCCTGTACCCTAAATGCGGAATCAAACACCTCTGGTAGTCCTACATCGTATTTCGGATCTTCGTCCTGCTCGCCCCGTTCATCCGGTCGTCGACGTCGCATCCTCAATTCCCACTCGCCGCCCGCTCGTTCGCCTCATCCGACAGGGGGCCGGGCGGGGTGGAACGTCAACAAGAAGTGACTCTAGGCGCCGCCCTCACGCTTGGCGTACTCTTCCTCAATGGCCTCGGCGTACTTCTCGTCGGCGGTGCGCGGGTCCTCCTTGAGCACGCCCTCCTTGACGAGCTCCTTGGGGTCCGGGCGGTGGGAGAGCTTGTCGTTGAGCGAGTCGGCGCGCATGTGCATCTCGAGCTCCTTCTGGTGGGCGATCAGAGACGGTGCGGCGTTGGACGCGGGGAGGATGTTCTCTGGGTGACGATGTTAGAATGTGACCATTTCCATGTGGGTTGGTTCCCGTGCTGTGATGCTATATCCGGAAACAAGAGTGAACCCGGGGGGCATGGAATGTCACTTCCGGGCTATGATCGGCAGACGAGGCGGGCGGGTGGGGAGAGGTAGGGAGTGGATGTGAAGCCCAGCGATGAGGTAGAGTGGATGCGAGGCGAGGCGATTGAGAGTGAAATGGAAAAAGGGTGCAAAACAAGGAAGAGGCGGTCGCAGTGAGGCGAAAATGCACAGCAACGAGGAGGGAGACTCACTCTCGACGAGCTCGGCTCGGTTCGGTCGGTGCTGGAGGTGGTTCTCGAGCGAGTTCTTGCGCTCGCCGACGGGGCGGACGGGGGAGATGGGGGTCTCGTCAACGGCGGGCTGAGAGGCGCCGTCGTTGTTTTTGGTGTTCCCGTCGGCCATGTTGAGCGAATGGATCGACGGAGATGTGTGATGATGGAGTTTGTAGGACTGGTTGGTGGCGTGGAGAGCTCGAGCTCGTATCTGCCGTCAAATGGGGCAGGAATGTGATGGGGATGATTCGAAGCGGGTGCTTGTCTTGTTCGCTGCGGTCTCGCCTTGTTTTTCCGTAGTATCGAGGAAGTGTAAGTCGTGCTCTCGCCCTGTTCTGGGGATTGGCTTCTTCAAGGGTTTTCGCTTTTCGCCTTGGAGCAAGTGTAATAAGTTTGGTTCGCGGTGGGAGGATCTGAGGGGTGGGAGGTGTGAGTGGAGGGGGGAGGAAAGAGGGGCAGCGTGGTGTTTTGTACTCGAGCTGTCGATGTGAGGCGAGCTATGGTACGCTTTGGGCAACCAGCTTCAGCAGCAGGTTTTCCTTGGGTCGAACTCACCTTACCTTGCGTCGAGTAGAGACATACGCAGATGCAGCAGCTGACGGTTGGTACGGCAATGACAATGACAATGGGCACCCAACCTCACTCAACCTGGCGACACGCCTATAGCTCAGACGTCAGGCACATGGGATGGGGGTGGATGGGGTGGATGGCCTGTTGCAGCCGCTGTTTGGCTGCTGCTGGTCAGTCTTACCCCGCAACCTGGAACCCTGAGGCGGTCGCGGCCGGGCCCCCTGGGAGCTGTATTGAAGGTGCTCCGTGCAGCTGGCCCACCATTGCATCACCGGCCAGATACTTCGTCGACGGGAGCGATACTTTGCAGCCCTCTGCCGAGGCACTGAGACGCAACGAAACCTCATGTACTCTTTGCCCAATGGAAGTCGCTACTACGTATCCGTAGATGAAGTCCATTCTTCAGAGGTACACTGTATTTTGGTAGCTACTACGGATATGTAGGTAGTGCTAGGTAGTCCCTGAGAAGCTCCCATTTGCTGACCAGCTGCTGTGTTGTCCATTCGGTATCTATTACCGCAAATGCAATGTTGCGTGCATCTGTAGTAATTCGGTCCAGCTCTCTGTCGCCATGGAAACATTCAAACAGCTCGACAATCTTTCCATCCATTCGAGCACAGAATCAGGTACCGTCAACAGAAGACTGCTCACTGGATAGGGCCCCTGCCGCAGGAACAGCTGCCAGCTCAGGGCCGCCCGTCCCCTGCTCCTGCCCCTGCCCCTGCTGACTTTGACGGGCAATGACGTCTCGCGCACGAGGACCCCAAAGCCCTTGCCTCGTCCTTCCGTCATACCACCATTCAAGCCATCACGGGTTCCAGCTCCCAGCTCGCCTCTTCGCGTATTCGCCTCGCAACTTCTCACACCCTGGTCGAGACTCTCACGAGTTGATCAGCCCGAACCCGATAATAGCCCACCCAGCTACACCACTCGCCATCGCTGCGCCGAGTCTGCACAGCGTTAGTCAGCTATCCATCCCCGACATATATGGCTGTTCACTCACATTCGCGACCTCTTGACCTGCCAAAGGGCCCAGGCGTCCGCGACGAAGAAGAACGTCCCGGCTAGCATCACGGTCCCCATCTCCCGATACTTGTTCTGCCACGCGAGCGCGAGCAGCGCCATCCCGAACGACACGTCCCGCGCTTCGAGGAGCGGCTCGAGCTGCAGGACCGCCCGGCACTCCCTCTTCTTGTCGCTCTTGTTGGCCGGCGCGATGCTAAAGATCTGACCGACCACCTGCCGCGGCAGGAGGCATTCCAGGACATGGGGGGCGGCGTATCTCGCTGCCACGACGAGGCCCACCGTGCGGCACGCCGAATTGTCCATACCGAAGTTGAAGCTAATGATTTTGATCCGTTCTTGTTTCTTCCGAGGTTGGGTTAGGTGTCGCCGCCGAGAGGCGTTCGAGTCTGGCCTTTTGTTTGAAAAAGAAAAAGAGATTAAAAAGAGAAAATAAGGAATCTCTATTTTTGTGACTCTTTCTATGTTTATTTTGGCTCGGAAAAATGTGAATCGCTTCCTAATAAGCTTCAGCCTCTTCGCTCAAGCCCTATCCCTTCCAACAAAACAGTGATACGAGAAGTGTGACCTGGCCGTGGCTGTTGCGGCTTGCCACAACACTTCCAGCTTCAGCCAGAAGAGCAAGCTGCAGCACGATGAAGGCCAATATCTGGGGGCTCCATTCGGTTTTCCGGACATCTAGAAAGGCTTTGCTGACACGACTCAGATACCTAGGCAACTGAGGGACACCTAATAGGGCCTCTCATGTGCTTGAGGTTGCTCACGCCAATGAACTGCTGCAGCTTATCACACCATCTTGCAGGCCCGGCCTGCAGGCTGAGCCTGCAGCATGATAAACACCATGACGTGGCCAGTCTCCGTTAACCGCCAGCTTAATTTCTCACCTTCATCTCCCGTTTGAACTCTCCAAACTCTACCAGCGATCGAGCCACAGACATAATGAGGCTTCTCAACACATCCTCTCTCGAGGTCCGCGAGTTCTTTGATAGCGACGTCCCCGCGTACGCCATCCTTTCCCACACCTGGGAATCCGAGGAGGTTACTCTGCAAGATTTGTCGGATCCCCACGGTCGGACCAAAAAAGGCTTCTCAAAAATACAAGCCTGCTGTTTGCAAGCCCGCAAAGACGAGTATGAATGGGTCTGGGTCGACACATGCTGCATCGATAAGACTTCGAGCGCAGAGCTATCCGAAGCCATCAACTCCATGTTCGTCTGGTACAGGAAGGCCGCAGTCTGCTACGTTTACCTGAGCGATCTGGTAGCCAACATCCCCGGGGAGCTTGACTTGACAGAATTCAAGGATACCAGGTGGTTCACGAGAGGCTGGACCCTGCAGGAACTTGTCGCCCCAACGTACATCGAGTTCTACGATCAGAGCTGGAACGAAGTCGGCACCAAACTGTCTCTCGCAATCTCCATCGCGGAGAGGACAGGGATACGCACGAGCGTACTCCGCGAAACAGAAGCCCTCTCTGACATCTCTGTTGCCGAGCGAATGTGTTGGGCTGCGGAACGAACAACCTCCCGACTCGAAGACACGGCGTATTGCTTGCTGGGTATCTTCAACATCCAAATGCCGCTTCTGTACGGAGAAGGCCCTAAAGCCTTTATACGCCTCCAACAAGAGATTCTCCGCATATCGGAAGACTCGACCATATTCATGTGGACGTCGGATCCGGATGAGTTTTCACCAGTCTTGGCTACCGACCCGTCGGACTTCGGCGACATCTGGTTCTCACACGTCGAGAAATCCGAGGGGTTCATTTCTACCAATCCAGGGGAATCGATCTATGCAGCCGATGAGTCGGATCCTTTCTTCCCCTTGATCAATAGCTGCAGCTCTCCCCCTGTCATAACAAGCCGTGGTTTACTCATCAACTGGCCACATGTCTTCCAAACCACCGCGGATGAGTCCAGTCTGCTGGTTTGGACAGGCTACTGTATGGACTCTCTATATCAGCGCCAGCAGATCACAGGCTATATTTGTATCAAATTGAGGTCGACAATTTCGTCATCCACCGACATAGACTCACCATTCCTGAGATACCCAGCATGTCTATATTATGTATCAGATGATATGATGAGATTATTCGTTGGTGGGAAATCTTTCTATTTCGCCATGCGCTCCCACGGCTTGGATTGGAGTCACTTCCCGGGCTTGGAATGGAGTCGCTTCCCCGTCGGGCACTATCGGATTTCGTGGTTGCAACACCCAAATTTCGAGCTCAGGTTCCATGGGTCTCGACCGTACCGTTCAGCGACGACGCATGACTCTGGGTTCCCCAGATCCAACTGGACCAGTATAATGAGCGCAAGATCTCATCTGCATGTAAGCTTCGTTGAGAAGAACGAGGCGGCGCGTTTCAACACAACGGAGTTGTACAGCGCTGTCATCGGGATAAGCAGCAATCAGCTAATGGGTCCATTCATATGCTATGCTATCGCAGAGAGAGGCCTCAAGCATGCTGTGCTGCACGAGTGCTCGAAATTCGGCACCTCTCATACCCTGAACCAGCTGATCGACGATAATCAGACAGATAGACACTCTGTGTGCCTTCCGGACAAGAAGCACATGTTGTTTGTGTCATTTCGGTCTACAGGGAACCCCCTTCCTATTCTCACGCTCGAGCTCCGGGATCTTTGAGAGCCGCGTGTTTTGACATGGGATGAGACTATTACATCGGACTAACAGCACAAAACCCATCTCGGAAGAAAGTCCTAATGCCTTTTTTATCACAATGTCAGTAGTGTGGTAGCAGGGACGCTGAGGACATGAGGGACAAAAGGGGCGATGGTCAAGTAAGTAGTAGCAAATCAATAACAATAAGAGTGCCAACAGTAATGAAGCAAAGGCAAATATAATTCAATTATTATCGTTCTCTACCCTTCGTATCTTCGCTTCTCTATCGGCCATCTAGGCACCTCAGGGCAAGCCTGTACCCGCGGCTGCAATGACACTAAGAACGAACAGACTGGCAGAAGAGGTTGACGCAAACGTCGGCGTTGCGGTGCTCGAACTGGTGACTTGTGCCAACGTGGTACTAGACGAGATGGCCGTGCTCGTCGAGGCACTCAAGCTGGATGAGGGCGTGGATGACTGTCCCGAAGTCTGCCTGGAGGAGCTTGACGTCGCAGTCGAGCTGCTAGAAGACGAGGACTGGACGGAGGACGTCGAAGAGGTTCTGGAGCTTTGGGAGCTTGAACGCGACGACGACGACGAAGCCGTCGTGCTGCTTGTGGACGACTGAGTGGTGGTGGTGCCGCTCGTTGCGCTTCCGGAACTGGAGCTCAGACTGGTCGAGCTCGTACTTGGGGAGGTCGCGGACGATGTAGACGTGGAAGTTCCCGTGCCGCTGCTGGAGGTGCTGGAGATGCCAGAAGACGACGTTGTGGAAGTTGCGGTACCGCTGCTGCTGGAAGGCGTGACAGTAGAGGTTGCGGTTTCGCTGCTTGAAGACGAGGTGCTTGTGGCCGAGGTGCTGCTACTGCTGCTCGAGGATGACGTGCTATCGGCCGCGCTGCTGCTGCTGCTGCTGCTGCTGCTGCTGCTACTACTACTACTACTACTACTACTACTACTACTACTACTGCTGCTGCTGCTCGTCGTCATCATCGTCGTCGTCGTCGATGAGGTCTGCGGGAACTCGCCCTCGCCGAGGCCGTAAACATTGAAGTAGATGATAGTAGGCGCGGTTCCGCCGCAGAGGGCCCCGGGCCTGCTGGCGTCCTGTGCCGTGCAGATGTTGTTGCACGCAGCGTCGCCGGGCGGGTCCGACGCGCCGAACGTGGGGTTCGGTAAGTCCTGGGAGTAGGAACAGTAACAGGAGGCTCGGCCCGCGGGAGAGCCGGGAGTGTCGGGGCCCACGGCGACGTACAGCCGGATCGGATCCGAAGGCCCGGGGTTCGCAGGCCGGCACAGGTCCAGGCACTCGACGGGGCCCGCCACGATGCCGCGTGCGGGGTTTTCGAAGACGTTGCCGAAGTTCGTGATCGTGTGGCACCCGAGGTACCCGTATCCGGAGGTCGCCTGGTTGACCTGGGCGCCTGCGCTGCTCGCGAAGGCGCTGAGAACGAGCAGGGTCCTCCGGGACGGCCTCATCTTCATGTTTGGGGTATTTCTCTTGACTGTCCTACGAGGGAGCGTTCGTCAGCTTGGGCGGGTGGTCGTGCGGGATCGCTTTCGGGTTGATGACGAGAAGCGCTGTGAATTAGAGAGTGAGTGGTGCTAGCTGGAACAAAAGGAATGACTGAAAACAGGGAGACGCCCTGACTTGGATGCTCAGGTGGGCGATGGGGAGAGAAGGAGAGAAGAGAGATGAAGCCCCACGTTGGCCAGATAGTCTGCCTCGCCGGCTTTTGTTTGTGACATTGTGTTTTTCTCCCTGTTGTATTGCCTGTCTCCCCCCATCTCTGGAATGTCCGTTGAATAGGTTCTTGGAATGCTAGCATTGCTGGGCGAGATTACTCTGCTTCTGTAAAAAAGGGACATTGCTGAGACCATGTTGTCTCCGTTACAATACGCGAAGAGACGAACTCTTGACCCATTGAGATCGCATCTTGGGCTCTCAGCTCGCCACTGTTCGTAGCCTCATTTTCGATTGGCATCTTTCCCTCCGAATCTCTCACGAGGTGGTGGATTTGTCGGGACTATGTGTCTAGGCCGCTGGGGAGAAGTGCTGTGACGAAGGGAGGCTGAACTCAACTTTAAAACCCTCCACCTATAGGCACCATCCATGGGAGGGAGAGGACACGTGACTGTGCTCAACATCTCACCTCCAAGTTTCCCAACTACTCACTATCTACGTACAGTCCTCTCGCAGTTATCTAGGTAGTCACAGCGACGATGGCTAGCATGCCCGAAGCCGATGAAAGAGACATCGGAGTTCATTTGGAGGATCTCTCAATCAACCAGATCTTCTTCAGGTTTTGGAGAGAACGGCTTGCAGTACACCCGTTAGCATGGACTGCGCGTCACCTTCGCTTGATGCGCTGTGCCTTTGTCGAGATGCCGACACCGTACGAGCCATCGGAGATTCTTTACGCCCAAGAGCCAACAGCCGAGGCCGCCACATTATGGGGCCGGATCTCGGGAGACATCGACGGCACGTGGCGGGCCGAAACGATGGAAGACATACTGGCGTGCTACTCTTTTACAAAACCCTCGTAAGCATTCTCCCCCCTTATCTTGGGAACCTGCCGAAGTTCTAAATGCTCATAAGGGGAACCCTCTTTTTCCGCTTTGGAAAGTACGATGTTGAGCTTCCATGCGAGACATTCGTTGCAACTGCGTCCGACTCAAACAACTCGCAGTCTTGCTCCATCTCCTACGTCGACTACGTTGACGTCACACGCTTCCGCCAGAGGAAGCTGTCGTACATAGAAGAGCGCAGGCTTCAGGAGGAGCCGCATTTCGACCCGTACATCATTGCCGTTCTCATCGCACAAGCCCAGCGATGCCAGCGAAGGGACGCCATGCGCCGTCCCAGGGAACATACTCTCCAGGCGGATGCCTCTTACAAGGTCATTCAATCATTCTCCCCATCTTCTTCTGATATGAAAAGAGTTCTGACTTTGCCATTACAGGTTCACGTCTTATTCTTTAGCTACCTCAAAGGACAAGACCATCAGATCCTGGTTTACACTGCTTGCGTCACCAACGCTTTTCTCGATAAACTAGCGTATCCCTCGAGAAAGCCTGGGCCGGCGGACTTGACGAGTCTCCATGCCTGGCATACTGCTGTACAGCTTCAACCGCACGAGTCGTTCCATAGACGTCTTATGGCAGCTGTCCATGCATCTCCTCAGGGGGTAAAACGACGATTGATGGATGATTGAACTTGTACATCGCACCGGAATGTATTTGCTGACCCAAACGATCTCGACTGGCAAGGCTCAGACCTTTGATCGGAAACAGAGACAAAGCGGGGCATTTCTCAGGTACGCCGGCTCTGTCTGACCTTGCCTACTCAGAAAACCCGACATTATCTTTGTCAGTCTTAAGACCCCTTTTCTCCGGATTTTCCTTTGGGATGTAGGTAGCTACTTCAGTTGTGCTCAAAGGATTTGATGGATCCTATGTTATCCGCGTTCTCTTAGAAGTTTCTAGCAGACGACGGAGATTACGAACCAAGGCTACAGAGACGACGAACAAAAACGACATGGATAGAGACAGAGAACGACAATGGCAGAGATGACACAGATATTAAGTGCGACGGTTCGAGATAAAAAAGGACACCGTGTACAGGATGGACAACAGAAAAGGACGGCTTGTTTATGTTACATCACTAGCCAGGCTCTCCAAAGTAATCTTTCCAGCAATGCCAGTACCGTTCTTCTTATGCTATCAAATTTTCACGATATCTCAGCTCCCATTGGCAGCCTTTGCGTACTGCTCCCCAAAAGTCCCGTACCACCGGTCGATGACCTCCCCAGCCATGCCCGGGCCGATCGTCTCCTCGCCGCCCTCCAGCTTCCTCGCGACCTCGTCCATGAACTCGTCGACGCTCAGCGCGTCCGGGTTGTTCTCCTTCTTGTTGTCGTCCGGGTCGGTCCTCTCGCGGTGCAGATCGGTCGCGACCGTGGGCGGCGCGATCTCGACGACGCGCACCCGGGAGCCTGCGCGCGCCAGCTGCGTGCGCAGGTTCATGCTCCAGAAGTGCAGCCAGGCCTTGGTGCCGTTGTACACGGGGTTGATGATCGAAAAGGGCACGAAGCCGAGGACGCTGGACACGTTGATGATCATCGCGGATTCTTTCGTCTGCAGGTGCGGGAGCAGGCGCAGCGCGAGGTGCATCGGCCCGCGGATGTTGATGTCGATCTCCTGGTCCGCCTTGGCGAGGAAGTCGTCGTCTTCAAGCACGTCCAGGGGCCGCTGGACGCCGGCGTTGTTGACCAGGCAGTCTAGGTCCGGGTGGTCGCTGGTGATTCTCTCGACGAAGTCCGGGATCGAGGCTACCGTGCCCGTGTCGAGGACGTAGTACCCCGCGGCCCCGATCTCCTTGGTTGTTTCCCGGAGCTTCGACTCGGTCCGCCCGGCGAGGAAAACCTTCTTGCCCTTGGAGATGAAGTACTGGGCCATCGCCTTGCCGATGCCGCCGGCACCGCCAGTGATGACGGCGCACTGGAAGCCGAGGTTGTCCGGCGCTGATACTGACGATGCCATGGCTGAATGAGGGAGGACAGAAGGCTAAGTTGCCAATAAAGGTTCACAGATTCCAAGATGTCTTCAGCACGAAATTGTTGGATTTTCAGATGCCAAGCTCATTATTCGAGAGATTCGGGTTTGACGTAGGTAGCGATGTCAAGTTTCATCACCGCTTGTCTCAATATTTCACGTAGTGACGCCAACGCTTGTGGTCAACGACGTCATTATCTGGACCGGAGAAAACTCCGCGATTGACATAACGAAATGAGAATATTTACTAATCAACAATCAACTCCTAGGACTTCAACAGGCTAGGTACCTGACTATACGTCTTGTGCCGAAATTGATCCACCGCCCAGGGAATATCGAATAAATCTACCAAGTGAAATCGATAGCGACTGCATCCGTTTTCGGCTCATACAAACCAAGTTGGAAAACGGGAACATCCCGCCAGCGCTCCATCACCCCTCGTCCCTCCCCGGGGCGGCCGCCGTTCGCCGTAGTAGAGACGGCGAAGACGTACTGGGCCATAACGAACTGCATCCCGTCCCTGATGCCGTTGACAAAGGTGCGATTGATCGTGGGAATCAGCGTCCGCTGGCTGGCCAGGTTGGTGTTGGCGTCGGGCTTCAGGGCCCTGCCCCGGTTCGACGCGTGCCCGGCCCAGCTCCTCCCCGCGACGATGCCGCTCGCGCCGGCCGCGGAAAGCACCAGCACCGTCTGCGCCGTGTTGAAGACGGCCTCGGTTTCTCCCAGGGCCGCCTCGGTGTCGTCTCCAGAGTTGTGGTAGGCCGGGAGGGGCGAGCCGTCCCGCTTGCGGCCGGGGATGGCGAACCCGCCCTCGACCATGCGGATGGTCTTGAGGTCGCCACGCGGCTTGACGCGGTGCAGCCGGATGTGCCAGTCGGGCCACCGGCTCGTCGGCGGGATGAGCGTCGTCTCGACGCTGACGTCGCGGTCGGCCCAGGGGTACCACCTCGTCGTGGCGGTCGGCACGTCTTCGGCGCCCGACGACGTGTAAAGCTGGCCGGTGCCGAAGCGGACCTCTTCTGACTTCCACCGCACGGCCCAGGTGTCGCCGCCGTCCCGGCTCAAGGCGAGCGTGTTGTCCGGCGCGATCTGCTGGATCAGGGGCCCCGTGGGCACGGAGAAGGCGAAGTGGGACGAGTAGGCGAACTTGCTGTACTTGGCCTGGGTGGCCTTCATGGGCCACGCGACGAACTGGCCCGGCGAGAGCATGAAGTGGTGATTGCTCTCCGGTCTATTGCAGAGGATTTGCTCGGGGCCCGTGGCGACCGCTATCGAGTCAGACGCTGGAATCTCGGGGAACGGGGCTTCTTCGGCGGTCCAGAAGGGGTCGTCCTCGGCGAGGCCCACGGCCACGAGGGTCTTGAGGCACCAATACGGGGACTGCGGGGAGTTGTAGTCCTCGCTCATGTACATGTTCCTACTCTCCGTTTCAGACGTGGTCTTTGAATCGTGGGTGAAGATGAAGGGGGTGAACCTACGGGTAAAGCCATCCGATATTGAGCGTGCCATCTGGATAGAAGATGTCCTCCGAGTTCTTGGCCCACCATCTCAGGTGTCTCAGCAAGAATCCCTTCACAGATCCGGGCGAGTTCAAGGGGCTCGGCAGCTCGCTATACGACACCTGAGCGAGCGCGAGAGCGGCAAAATATCCGCCACAGGCGAAACGGTAGGTTAGAGACCGACCAAACGGAATGGCGGCACCTGCAGCAGATTAGAATGACGTTGTGCCACGGGATTGGTGCTGGCTGGAGAGAGACAAGAAAAGCATGAACTGGAACAAGAGTAAACACACCATCGGCACCAAAGTACCTCCAGAACGTGTCGCCAAAGTCCCGCGCCCGCTGGCGGTAGACCTCGGCCCGCTCGGGATCGATGTCAGCCGCGAAGCGCGAGTACAACAGCTGGCTGAACTGAATCGCGAAGCTGCCCGAGTAGTAGTCCGCCTGCCGACCGACGCTGATGATGTTCCGCCCGTAGAACTGCTTTTCGATCACCTTGGCCTCCTCCTGGGCCTCCTCAGCCGTCTGCCAGGGGCCGTCCGCCGACCACCCGTCGGCGCGGTAGAAGGTGTCGAGCAGCACCAGGTCTGACTCGATCTCCTCCCGGACCTCGTCGAACGGCGCGCCGCACACCTTGGTAAGCGCGAGGTTGCCGAAGACGCGGAACCAGCGCCAGTTGTTCTTGGGCATTTCCTTGCCGCGGAGCCCGCGGAGCCACTCCGCGATGTTGCGCTTCGCCGCCTCGGGCAGCGAGTCGTAGAACTGCCCCGGAGAGACGAGGAGCCCGAAGGAGACGATCTCGGCCTCGACCATGCGCTGGTCCATGTCGTTGATGGCGCCCCAGTATTCGGGGTGCTCCGGATCGGTCCCGGCGACGAAGCCGTCGATCCATGGCTGGACGACCTCGTCGACGGAGGCCCGCAGCTCCGGGTCCGACGTTGAGTCCGCGCTGAGGAGCAGGGCACCAACGGCCCAGAGCGGCCGGGCGAAGCCCTCCAGCTGGGCAGCAGTCTCATCGAAGTGCGTCCCCGTGGAGACCGGCAGCCGAATGCGGGCCTTGGACGGGGAGAAGTGGGGCAACAGCGGCCGGAGGAGGGCGAGCGTGGCCCGGATCAGGTCCGACCGGGTCCGGAGGGGGTTGTCTGAGAAGCCTGGTAGGGATGGCATGTTGAATAGTCTCGAAGCGGGATGGTATGTCCTGGGAGTGGAAAAGAGCCTCAAGCATTTTCTCAGGCGCAACGCCCGCGGGTCTTATTTCGTGATCCGCGGGCGCGGGGAGAGTGTTTGGGTTCCACAGTAAGCTGATCACTCGCATCGGACATCGGGACAAATGCGGCGAGGAAGGCCGGAGCCCACTGCAGTGGAACACAGGCGCAGCAAACTTTGGTGTTTTGTTGGTGCAACGTGCATACTTGTGATCTCATTATTGAAGTCGCCATCTAGTCTACGTGCTTGGCGTCCTCACCCTTGAGCTTCTCCTCGTCGACCATTGCCTCCATCTCCCGCTGCTTCTTCTGCTTCTCCTGCTTGTTGTACAACCAGAAGCCGAGGGTCAGAGAAGCCCAGCAGCCCAGGATGAAGAAGAAGTTGACGATATATCCCTTCTTCCATTGAGGCGCCTCGACGACGGGAAAGGCGACGAGGGGGTAGAATGACGAGATTGCGAATCCGAAGGTCTGGCGAAGCGATCAGCGGTCGGATCGAAGTCGGGTGAAATTTTGCATCATGATGACTTACCAGCATGCTTCCCGTGCAGAACGCGCGTGCCTCGGCCGAGTCTTTGAGCCAGTAATTCACCGTTGGCACCAAGATTGGCGTCACGGCGGCGCTGACGCCGAAGAGGTAGTAGGACGCAAAGTGCAGACCGTGGGGGATAAACCAGACCATCAGGCAGATATTGGCGAACATGACGATGGCCATGACGATCTGGAAGATGATCCAGGTCGGGTAGACCATGCAGAGGGAGGTGGCCAGGATGGCCGCGACGACGGAGACACCCTGGGCGCCCGTCGGGATGGTGTTGATCTGGGGAACGGTGTAAGTCCCCCACTTGTCGGCCTGCCACTTGAGCCAGAGATTCATCTGGCCGTGAGGATAGGCACCTGTCCAAGGTCAATCTTGGTAATTTGATACGAGCAATATGCGTTGAGGACTTACCAGACAGGAACAGGACGTAGGCCAGCACGCCGACGTACCAGTGCCAGTGGCAGAACAGGCGGCGGAGCATGCGGGTGGTGATCTTCTTGGGCTCCTCGACGCCGACGTCGCGCATGCGGCGCTGGCCAAGCTCGTACTCGGCCTGGGTGAGCCACCATGGCTTGCCACTGCTCGGCATCCCGGGGAAGATGAAGTATCCCATGATGCTGATGGGAAGGCTGATGCAGCCGTCGATGATGAAGAGCCATCGCCAGCCTGCCATGCCGTGGACGCCGTTCAGATTGCTGTAGGCGGCGGCCTGGAGGTAGTTGCCGAACATGACGCCGATGTTGTTGGATCTGGTTTTGGTCAGACGGGTGATGCTCGATAGTCTGCAATGATTCCGATGACTTACACGTACCACAAGCCCGCGCGCTTGAAGAGCTCCTCGGGCTTGTACCAGGAGGACATGATGAAGAGGGAGCCGGAGGCCACCGGTGTCTCGAGAACGCCGAGGAGAAAGCGGGTTCCGTAGATCTGCGGGGCGTTCTGGAGCTTGCACTGGGCAAACGTAAGGATACTCCAGAGAACCTCCATGGTTGGCAAGAAGTAGCGCGAGTACTTGGGGCGCGAAAGCAGCAGCATGGCGGGGACCTGGCAGATGATATAGCCGATGTTGTAAAAGGTCTGGAACATGGAGTATCTGGGGAGGTTCGCAGAGTGATCAGCATTGGTCTCGACATCGGTCGATTCTCGTGACAGCTCGAGGCCTCGAACAAGCTTACTCATTGCCGTAGAGTTTCAGCTCCTCCTTCATGCCCGAGACGTAGGCGCTGTTGATGTTGGATGAGTCGAGCCACTTGAGGAAGAAGGCCAGACTGCAGAAAGTGAGAAGGAAGGCATCGAGCTTCCGCATGAAGCGCTTCTCCTCCTTGGACATGTGCGACGGGTACCAGTCGAACATGTACATCCACGCAACCCAGAGTGAGCGCTTCGGGGCCTCGTTCTCAGTGGCGGCCGTCTCTTCCATCACGGTCGATGCCGCTACGGCAGGGACGGCAGCGTCCTTGAAGACTGGCTGTCCGGTCGTCGTCGTTGTCGCTCCATGTTGTGGTTGAGGAGTCCCCTCAGAGACTGTTGTTGTTGGCGGCGCGGTCGAGGCCATGGTTGGCTGCCGTCAGTCTTTGACTCTCTGTCTTGTGCCAAACTCGAAACTTCGTTGCTGAGAAGGCAAGATCCCAGTTGCGTTGGTGGAGTAGCGAGCTGACAACTCGAGATGTCGATGCGACTCTCGCGACTTTCCGAGTTCTTTTTATTCCACCTCGGTCTACGTGCGCGCTCTGCAGTTTGTGCCCTGGATACGACGTTGATCTGACCAGCAACACCCCGGCAAAAAGACAAGACTAAACAACCGCAGCCCAGACTCTTTCCTCCACCCAAACTAACCCTGGTAGAGCGGCAATAGAGTCCTTTGCCTGGCGCCGGGCATCGGCCAAAAGGAGACCGGAGTGTCTCCCCCCTGTCGTTCTCTCCAGCTTCTCCGCACCAAAACGTCGTTCCACTCCTCTGCAAACCCCGGTCAGAACGAGTCCCAAGACGGTTGTAATGCGGGGGAGCATCGCTTAACTGCGAAGGATGATGGGAAGAAAGAGGGCGAGCCAGAGGAACGAGATGATCATTTCCTCCTTGTTTCCTCGGCCAAGTCGAACCGAACGATCGATAACCCCAGACTCCTCCTCCCCCCCTTCCCGCTCCCCCGCCACCCTCCTACTTTTTCCCACCTGCTGAAAAACACGAGGGGGTGGGAAAAGACCAACAAAACCCTCTTTTCTCGCCCGCACAACTCGCCTTGCATCGTCGCGTCGCACAATTGCAAGGCCGACGATTGTCACGCGAAACCGAAGAGAGGGCTAACAAGCAAACTGGCATTACGCCCGGCTTGTGTCTGTTGCTCGTCCCGTCCCGCGCACCCCACACCACAAATCGCCCGGCCCCCTGACCGCTCCGGTGCCCGCACACGCGTCCGCCCGGCCGGCCGCGGCTTGCCATCCCGCTGCCCGGCGATCCTCTTTGTTGTTTCTTTTTTCTCGAAGGGGCCATGGATCTGGCCGCATCGGCGTCGGCATCGCAGCATCAGCAGCATCAGCAGGAGCAACAACCCCAAGATGGGTCCGAGAACGACATCCCCTCGTGCCAGGGCTGCCGGCGTCGAAAGCTCCGCTGCTCGCGCGACCAGCCGACGTGCTCTCACTGCAAGCGATTGGGTGCGTCTGGGGCCGAAGGAGTTTCTCTTGACGAAGGAGTACACGTACTGATTGGTTAGACTCGCCGTGCGTTTACGACCTCAAAAAGAATAAGCCGGGGATCAAGCCCGGAGCCGTCGAGAGCCTGAACCGTAGAGTCGGTACGTATTTCTTGTGTCTCGTCACATCGCCTTGAGTTGAGGTGGTGATGATCATGACCAAGACACTCACTGATGATGCTATTCAGAGGTTCTTGAGAACGCACTCCTCCAAAAGTCTCACGAACCCGGCGTCCATTTCTCGACAGCCATCAGCCATGGCGACTCAGGAACCAGTACCGCCCCAGAGTCCCAGAATGTCGTCGGCATTCTCTCCATGCTGGCCCGCGAGCTGCAGAAGCTCAACTCCAAGACAGCGAAACCTGGCTCACAGGCGGCCACGCCCGAGGGCCTCACCGGCGACCAGGCCGTCTTCTCGCCCACCACCACCTCGAGCTCGTCCCGGCGGCACACCGTTGTCGACGGGCTCGAGATGGTCTCGCACCCGCACGTCCAGCCGCGTAAGCGGCGCCGCGTCGACAGCTGCGGCAACCCCAACATCGACCTCGCCTTCCCGCTCGAGGACCTCGAGAACATCACCACTAGCCTACCGGCTCCGGACCTGCTCGAGGACGTCATCAACGCCCACTTCAACCTCATTCAGCCGTGGATCCCCATCCTCCACGAGACCCAATTCCGCAGGCGCGTCCATGACCCTGACCAGTTACCAAGGCTTGTTGTTGTCCTGCACGCCATGGTTGTTGCTGCACTGCGGTTCGTCGACAACCTGGAAACTCGGCTATCAGACCAGGAGGTGGAGCGCCGGATGTTGCGGTCGAGGAACATTGTCATCCTCAACGCGATGGACCATCTCTCCGTAGAGAACCTACAGGCACTCATCATCCTAGCCTTTAATGATGTAAGTAGCTCACTCCCTCATTGCGGAACAACGGCTGACAGACCCAAGATTGGAAATGGAGATGCTTCCAAAGCATGGTCCATCGTTGGGTCACTTACAAGAACTGTCGAGTATCTTCAGTTGAGTATCGAGTCGGATCATAGGGATAAAGAGCCTCTGTTGAAGCCGCTGCCGTCCATCGCCCCGCCGCAGAACTGGACAGAGGAGGAGGAGCGCCGCCGAGTCTTTTGGAACATCTTCAATCTCGATAGATTCTGTTCCGTCACTACAGGGTAGGTTCACAGCATTCAGTAACGACTCAGAGCTATGACTGACCCAATGCAGGTGGAACACCAGCTTGACTTCAGACGACGTTTACCGCAGACTACCGGCAGACGGCGGCCTCTGGCACAAGGAGGAGTCCGTCGTGACCCCCTACTTTGGGATATGGGACCGCTCGGCCGCGCGGATCGGCAACTCCATCGCCTTCCTGCCGGCGCACTACCCTAGCCCGGAACAGGCTGCCGACGCGCCGCCGCAGACGCCCGTCGCCCCGAACACCTCCGGCAAGGGCCCCAACACGGTCGACATGACTACCGTTGGCGCCTTCGCCTACTGCATCGAGGCCACCGAGTCGCTCAGCAGGGTCACCACGTATTTCCTGCAGCAGAAGATCAACTTCCAGGACCGTCAGGAGGTCAGTAGCTGGCTCACGAGGTTCAAGGAGCTGGACCTACGCCTGGTGCAGTAAGTCTTCCATCACCCCTAATCCTCCCCCCTAGCAATCATTCTTAGTCCAAGTCACTAATTCTTCCCAGTTGGAAGATGTTCCTCCCCCAAAAGTGGAAAGACTCCAATATCTCGCGTCAGCCCGCCCTCATCAACATGGATCCCAACCTCACTCTCGCCCACGTCACTCATAACACATCCATGATCCTCCTCCACCAGCGCATTGCCTACCCTGAATCCCGCTGGTCCAACATCGTCAAGCTACCCAGTTTCTGCAGCGCTGAGACCTGCCAGGTCGCCGCCGTTGAGACTGCCACCATCAGCCAGAAGTATCTCAAGTACACCCCCGAGAACAGCCCCGCCACGAGTCAGTTTGCCTTTTGCGTCTTCATTAGCGCCAGGGTACTCCTAGGTAAGCCTCCAAGCCACTCCGTTAGGCATTTCATACTCCAGATCTGCCAGTTTTCTGACATCCGGTTCCCTAGTCCACTGGCGATACTACGACGCAGACCTCGTACCCGAGTTCTGGCTCTTGGTTGAAGGCCTCGAGGAAATGGCAAGGCGATGGGCAGGGCCCGTCCTTAGGGAGAGACACGCGCAGTGTCTCGCAGGCAAGTACGCCGCCCAGCTCCGAGACCTTCATGGTCGGTGTGAGACGGATCCCCAGTTCGCCGTCGACGTTCTCGGATACTCGAGCGGCATAACCGGGCAAGGCTGCAGTTCTTCAGCCCAGACCCCAGGCTTCAGTCACCAGCAGGGCAATGCCCTCTTTGCACAGTCCTCCACCAGGCCCACGCGGCCTCCTCCCTCGTCGAGCCCCCTAACTCATGGCCAGACGACGACTGCCTCCGCACCAGCACAGCCAAGACCACCTCCCGTCTTCCCCGGACAGCAGCAGCAGCCCGGCCAACTACGCCAGAACTCCTCGATGATCGGACCGATGGGCTCCCCCATCCCCATGCCTGGCTTCGCCCCGCGGGATTCTGACGCCCCGGACGAGTTGTCAGCCATCTCGCACATGCTCATGGACCAGCGCTTCATGGAGATGGATCGCATAATCAGCTTCGACGACATGATGTTCACGGCCCAGACAGCCAGCTCGGGCAGCACCGGCCTGCCCGTCAACGGCTGGGCGCAGGTCGACGGCCCGCGGTTGGAATGAGCAAATACTCTCCATCCTTGTTGTTAATCGAGTATATGTACATAGTCTCTGGCGGTTTTCAGCAAGTCTATTCTGGAGATACCCTTATACCCTCATTTGCCCCTTCTGGTTGTTGATAGCATTCGAGCTGGGAAGAAGGAAACAAGTAGCGTTGATCAAACAAGTCCCATCTTCAGCAGCCTGTTGCCAAACTCGATGAGGTAGTAGTCACCGTACACCAGCCCGTGGTCCCAGTACCTCTTGTGGTCGCGCGCGTTGTGGTTTGCAGTGGCGTTTTTGAGGATGGCCTCGAACGTCTTGCCCTCCTCCACGTCCGCTGCCTCGATCTCGCCATCTTTGAACACGAATTGGGCCTTCTCGGTCGCCAGGGAGAAGTCCAAGGTGTCTTTGATGATCAGGACAGCCATGTCGCGCCACCTGACACTCTCTTCGTCACGGCCCAAGCTTGCCAGCGCCTGCGATACCACGAGCATTCCGTTCGCCGCGATCACGCCCGCCGACGAGTCCCGGAGCGGGTTCGCCTCGTTCTCGATCGGTGCGTCAAAGTCCCACAGCGGCACGTAGCGACCCTTGGTCCGGCCCTCTCCCTCCACGGGGACCTCGACCGACGCCAGCGACGTCTCAAGCCGGAATACGAAGTACTCCGCGAGTCCTCGCGCCACATCGAGAAACTCCTCGTCGCCGGTCCACCGGAAAGTCTGCGCATAGCCGAGAATAGCCCACGCCTGGCCCCGAGCCCACGTCGACTCGGCCGCGTACCCTTGGCCCGTCCGCCGCTCCTTGACGGTGCCGTCGCGAGGGTCGAAGTTGACGACGTGGATCGTGCTGTAGAATGGACCCTCCACTTTTCCTCTTGGGTCTTTCTCCGTGCGCAGGTTCGATTGGAGCAGCACTTTTGCATGTCTCGTGGCTGCGTCTGAAAGGTAGGTCTCGCCAGTGTGGGCGGCGGCGTAGTATAGGAGGTCGAGGTTGCACATAGAGTCGATGATTACAAGAAAGTCCTCCGTCAGACTCGTAATGGTAACCCCGTGCTGAGTCAGGGCGTCCCACGACCGTATTGCGCCGACGGTGTCGTTGTAGCGAGTGTAAAGAGCCT
Source organism: Colletotrichum brevisporum (assembly GCA_030770045.1). NCBI lineage: Eukaryota > Fungi > Ascomycota > Sordariomycetes > Glomerellales > Glomerellaceae > Colletotrichum > Colletotrichum brevisporum. Next base: position 3,749,762 of record JAUGSI010000002.1, read on the forward strand.
TGGCCGCCGTGACGATGGAGTCCAGTGCCTGCTTATCCTGTGCCACCTCCCACCTGACCCTCATTGACGGCTGGATCATGAAGGACATGTCGTGGGTGTCCGTCCTCTTTGCCGTCTCGTGGAGGGGCTCTGACCACGATGCGCCCAAGGCCCAGAGCTTCGACAGCAGGGCTGCTCTCTCCCGGCCTCCGGGCATGGTCTGGGGGAACTTGACCAGCCTCTCGATCAGGGAGTAGATGTTACCCGGGAAGAAGCCGCAGGTCCAGAACGAAGCCTCCCTCAGGTGGTATTTGCCTACTTCCGGGCCCGTCTGGAGCACATACTCGGGATACGCAGTAGGGGGGTCCTGCTCGGAGTCAGCCGTTGGGTCGTATTTACCAGGTCAAAAAGCAATCTAACATTGTTTACAAGCGAGTTGGCCGCCGTTCTGAAGATCTTTGCTGTCACGTTGTCTTCGTAAAGGCCCTCGACTTGCTCCCTGATGGGCTTTGATCGTGTCATCTTGCGTCTCGAGCCAGCAGCTGGCAGCCCGTTCTCGGAGATGCTGGTGTCGCTGTCAGCGTTCAGTTCTGTCGTGCTGTCGGACTCGGTGTAAGCGGCAATCCTCTGAGACCGAGGAGTTTCTGCCAGGGTCTGCTCAGAGGTGGTAGGGGGCGCCATGTCAGAGGGGGTGTTGTGTTTGCGCACTCGACGAACAGTACCAAGACTTTGTTCCCAAGGAGGTGGGAGCGGTCACTTACGACAAGAGCCAGGCTAGTCCTTTTTTTAAACCGGAAGCGGTCTTGCAGCGGGCCAAGACTTACGGGGTGTCTTTGTCGCGAGAAGGAGAGCTGTTACGTGAAACTTTGTTTCTTGCTCGCGGCAGTGTGTCCGAGCCGGAATCGAGCATCGGTTGAATGGTCGGGGTTGTTGGGAACTTGTGTTGCGGTTATTGGCTCTGCGGGTGTTGTGTCGCCCGAGCGATCGCCCGACGCCCGATGTCGACATCCCGCCCAGCACTTTCTTCAACTACTATGAGACCACGGCAGTTGAAGCTTGAAACAACGCCCAATTGAGAAGACAAACCTGGTGCTCTAATTTCCGTGTTCTGCAGCCCATGGGTTGAGTTAGGCTTTGCACCTTTGCACTGCCGGCTCGCCAAGTGGCTATAAGCTTTACTCAGAAGGAAAATCGGCGAAGGGCGGGCTTCACTGAACCTTGTCTTGACTTCGTGCATTGGCAATTTCAGATGCAACTCTTGACAAAGCTAGGAGATCCAGGGCCTGAACAGTTGTTCCTCAGCCGATTTTGAAGTTACCAAGCATCCCTGCATTGCGATCTATGGCCGCTCATAGTTGCCTGCATTCGTTCCTGTAGATATTTCCCTGACGAAACTTGAGTCCAGAGTCAAACTTCGTTGCGAGGACGACAATCTATCTTCCCCAAAGTTATTCAGCATCTGGACCCTTGAAATCAAGACGTGCAGATCAACCGAATCCCGAGTCTTATCTGCAGGCCTGACTTGATGCAACTAGGGTTCAAGACGTGGAGATCCGGCTGAGTGATAGGCACTTCCCCGAGGATCCCGGTACGACCCCTTTGATAGCCATTTGTTTCAGTCCCGGTGGCGGCACATGCGAGTTCGTTCGTCTTGGCACCTCGTGGCTCAACCCCACGTTTATCATGTAGGGCTGAGGACCGGTTCATCCGATGCAACGATGCTGAACCTGCGAAGCCGTCGCGATACTTGACTCGCGTCAACAACTCAACACGTTATCGGTTCCCCGGTGAGGCTCCCCACTGCATTACGAAAACCTTGTGACCCATCATTTCAATAATCCCGCTCGACGTCATCAATGTTACCGCGGTAGGCCGGGGGAAATTGGAGACTCCACAAAGTGGATGTTACACGACGTCGCGACGGCATCGCCAACACTCGCATAGGCTTCTATTACCTTGGCGACCCCAGTATCTACTAGACTCAGCGTGGTAAGCGAACAGGAGGAACCATGATTACCTATGTGAATCCAGGGACCTCCGGAGGTCGTGTACGAATCCTTCCAACAAGACGGAGAATTGCTCGTTTATAAACGACGCTGCCGCGGCCCGTTGAGAACGAAGATTTCCCTCCCGTTCCCTTCTCGGCCCGTCCTGCCTTTACCTCTCGGCATCACACCCTACGTCGTTGTCTTTCTTGGCCAAGTTCAGCTATCCTCTCAAGACTCATTAGCTCAACGCCGCCAGACATCATTATCATGAAGACTTCGATGAACCCCGTTGTTGCCTCCCTCGGGCTGGCTCTCGCCCGTGGCCTCGTGAACGCCGCCCCGTCGGCCTTCGCGACCCACCACACCGCCGGCCCTGAGCTCAAGCACTGGCCGGCCGAGGCGGCCAAGTCTCTCAACGCCATGATCGCGGCCAACGCCAACCAGAGCAACTACGCCGTCTTCGACATGGACAACACCAGCTATCGCTTCGACCTCGAGGAGTCGCTGCTGCCGTACCTCGAGAGCAAGGGTGTCCTGACGCGCGACACCATGGACCCGACCCTCAAGCTCATTCCCTTCAAGGACTCTGGCAACTACACCGAATCTCTGTACAGCTACTACCTGCGTCTGTGCGAGCTCGACGACATGGTCTGCTACCCCTGGGCAGCCCAGATCTTCAGCGGCTTCCCGCTCGCCGAGCTGAAGGGCCATGTCGACGACCTGCTGGCGCTCAACGGCACCGTCTCCGCCACCTACCTCGACGGCGACGTCGTCGTCCCTACCGAGGTCACCCCGCCGCGCATCTTCACCGGCCAGGTCGAGCTCTACAACAAGCTCATGGCCAACGGCATCGACGTCTACGTCATCACCGCCGCCTCCGAGGAGCTCGTCCGCATGGTCGCCTCGGACCCCAAGTACGGCTACAACGTCAAGCCCGAAAACGTCATCGGCGTCACCCTTCTCATGAAGAACCTGGCCTCGGGCGACCTCACCACGACTCGCAAGCAGATCGAGGAGGGTCACTACGACGAGGCGGCCAACCTCGGCCTCGTCATGACTCCCTTCCTCTGGACTCCTGCCACCTGGATGCAGGGCAAGTGGGCTGCCATCCTGACCTACATCGACGAGTGGAAGAAGCCCATCCTCGCCGGCGGCGACACCCCGGACAGCGACGGCCCCATGATCTTCCACGGCGTCGACGTCTCCAAGGGCGGTATTCACCTCTGGATCAACCGCAAGGACAGCTCCATGGAGCAGATGAACAAGATGATCGAGGACAACTCCGCCGCCCAGAAGAAGGAGGGCCTGCCGGTCACCGCCGACAAGAACTGGGTCATCGTCAAGCCTGAGGACATCCAGTAGATTCCCAGTTCCTGGTTTGCGTAGGCCTTAGAATAGCGATCAGCAGCCGCTAGGCAAAACATAATACAGTCAAACGTAATGTGCACAAATTCTCGAGCCATGATGGTTGTAGAAGACGTGGCTTTCTTGTGATCTCGGGTGAAGCAGGTGACTTGAACATATACAGAGTGCTTCAGTAAGAGCTTCTGAATAACCCTAAGTGTTCCAGATAAGAGCTGGATTGTGTAGTCTAACGCCGTGATTAGCAGCAAAGTCATTCCCCTCGTCTCTCTTCTTATCTTAAGGGTAAAAGAGAAGGGAGGCGACTTGCTTCTATGAAAGACCTCCAGAGGAACCATCCAGGTCGTCTCCGAATGTCTCTAGGGGAAAACGGCTAAGCGGCTGCCGCTGCCCAGGCAAAAAGATGGACGAACAGGGAATCGAACCCTGGACCACTCACATGCTAAGCGAGTATTATACCACTAAACCATTCGCCCATATGGATGATCTAGCCCGGACTTGAACCGGAGACCTTCAGTGTACCCAGCGACACTCCTCGAGGAGAGGAGATCGAAGTGTTAGACTGACGTGATAACCAACTACACCACCAGACCATTTGGATTGTGGAGTGGATGTCAGAAAAGCCACCTCAAATTTGACGGGAGGGCGACGAGGTTGTGGGAATGCTGGAACCCTCTCGTTGTGGGGTTCGGACATCGTGCCCTGACTAGGAGCCGGGGGCGGTCTGGACATGCGCTTGCGGGGAGGTTCCGCCAAATAGTCATGCCCGAAGCAGACTAATAGTTCAAAAGACTCATCAAGTTCGCCCGGTTCCCCGGAAAACTCCGACTTCATCATCGTGGCCTAGCCAGGGAGTTGATTTTCAAAAGGTTTGCGTTCTACAATAATACACGATCATAAATTGGGGTCAGCCAGCTTCTCTACAAACAAAAGAACCGACGAACCCTAATCAGCCGCCCAGTCGGCCTCGTCAACCTCGACATCCGGCCGCATATTCCACCATCCATTCTGTGCCGGCTCCTCTGGCTCTTCAGTCTCGCCAGGATAAGGCCGGCTTTTTCGCCCTCCAGACGCAACCGTGAAAAACGACCACCTCACTTGTCGTAGGGTCTTCAGGAGATCGGTCCGGCAATAGGGGTCCAGCATGTCCCTGAGGACCGTAAGGCCGAGCGCAGCCACGACGGTGAGCAGCAGACTGTAGCCCCTCCAGAGGGCGACCGACCCGAACTGCCTGTCGCTCGGCAGGTTCAGGCGCGACAGCAGCTGCTCGGTAGGAATGATCATGACCAGTGCCAAAGCAAGGGAGACGAAGTCGAACACGAGGAGCAGGAAGGTCCGGGCCACGATCGAGGGACGCCAACAGGACGCCTGACTCCTGATGGACTCCGAGTCTGCGTCAGACTGAGGCTCCTCCGATTGGACGAGCAGCACGACGCCGAGGCAGACGACGGCGGTGATGGCGAAGACGCAAATGAGATATATCCGGATCTGGGCGATCTCGCTCTTGGGAGTCATGGAAGTGAGCAAGAAGCCCAACCTGTGGATCTCGTGTCCCAGGCAGGCGCCGTCGTTGGATTGCTTGAGAGACCAGGCGGTCTGGCGGGATAGTGAATCGACGGCAACGCAGCCGATAATACCCCCCAACGCGGCGGCAAATGACCAAATACGCATGTACTTGCGGAGGCTGCCGTGCTGGCCGAAGCCGGAGATGAGAGACCGGGCGGGCGGGATCATGGCCAGCGTGCAGGCCTCCATGGCGATGAGGAGGTCGATCGGTATCGCGCGTAGGCTGTTCGTCTTGAGCTCGACGAGTTGTGTGATGAGGTAGATCGTTGCGACGACCGTTGTCGCGACCATGTAGTAGGCTGATGCGCGCCAGAGCAAGAAGCTCCGGGGCACGGGAAGTAAGAGGATCAATGTGGCGAAGTAAATGCCCATGCGTGAGTTGAAGGCCCAGGCGCTGTCGAGAGGTGAGATGCATATCGCCATTTTGGCGGCTGGTCTGTTGTGTTGGTCTGTGTGGTTGTGCGCGTCCGCGATGATAATGTTGTCGGATATCTGCAGTAGACTCGTCGGTCATTTAGTCTTCTCTGTCTGTGGACATGGCAATATTTTTCTTGAGAATCTTTCAGACATGAATCATCACTGATCCGAATACTGATTTAGGTGGTAGTTATATATGTGCTTCTCATTATGTTTCGCAACTCCTCTACCTTTGTAGCCACACATGTCTGGTGTGATATTGGATATCTTCGAACTTTATTTTTCGCTTTGGGGAGTTGACGTTGGCTGTGAACTAAACTTCGTCATAATTATTGCAACCCTGATATCCTTTGAACTCTAAGCAACTGAAAAGAACCACTGTGTACTTCAACAGTTTGCACTTCCCCTTCAAAATAGTTGCGGCCCAATATTTCCGCAGTGCGATGTTCGGCATGACGCATGTGGGACATAAGTTGCCATCAGGGTAATTGATCAAATTCACAGTGCCTTCGGTTCAAGACAGCACTTGTTTTCTGCCTAAACGCCACGTTGTCTGCGGATCCTCCTTATGATCACGAAGGAAGGTTGATTTTCTGGAGGATGTCGGAAGGAGTCCGAGCGGTCGTTCCATCCGCTGAATCACATCCGAGACTCCTCAGACACGATGACAAAGTAGACTAAAGCGCCTACAGTCTTTCACGGCCAACGATGCGAATTTGGCTTGTGGGAAACCATGTAGAAACCCAGAAACGAAGGGCTGCAGTGGCAGTTTTGGTTTGACATCAATGAAAAGCTAAAAGCTTAAGTGCACAGCCGTCGAGTTCGTCTGATTTCCGCCCTGGTGGTCTGATGTCAAACTCTTCAGACGGACTGATTCCTTCAAGCCGATTCGTCCGAGCATCTTTCGCGAGCACCTCAAATCGAGTCTACACAGATGTTCTGCGACACTCGAGGCCACGTTTCTTAATTTGAATCAGCATAGTCACCAACCATACGCATTGACAGTTCAATGTCGACAGATCATCATTTGCTAGCGTACTACGAGACACTCACATTCGGACTTCTACCCATGAACTTTGCAATGTTTCGCACAGCTCAAAACCGTCTACCACTGTCTCTATCCCTCGTGAAGCTACACAATGCAGTCCGACCTGCGTTTTGCCTACCGTCAGTTTCAATGATGTTCAGGAGATTCGCCACCCCGGCTCCGTCCTTTACCGTCTCCGGTGTCACGTACGAAGACGCAGCAGGCCTCGCAGAGACCAGCACATTAGCCTTCTACCACACCGACGAGCACTGGCGCGCCCTCTGGGGCTCGACACCCATGGACAAGATCATGAGAGGCGCCTCGGCCCGGATGCCTCAGGGACTGGCGTCGGACCGTAAGAGAAATCGGCACCTGAAAGCCGTCGACAAGAACACCGGCAAGATCATCGGGTACGCGAGGTGGATCCTCCCAGACGGTGACGACCGCATCTCCTGGGCCGACGCGATGATCAGGGAGCCGTCTGTGCAAGAGGCCGGGGCATTCGCGGTGGGCTACGAGGCCTACACCGAGTGCGGCAAGGCTAGGTGGATGGACTCGGAGATGTACGAGGCGCTTGACGCGCCGATTAGGGAGGCCGAGGTCGAGGAGATGCGAGCCTATGAGGGGCCATTCTTGGGTGTGTTATGAATCCCGAAAGCCCACTCGGAGCCGGATAGCTGACGACCGCTAGTCCTTGATTACCTGACAGTCCATTCTGACCACCGGCGCAAGGGAGTCGCCTCCGTCCTCATTAGGAGAGGGCTCGAGCAGGCCGATGCTGTGGGCATGAAGGTATGGGTCATATCTACAGCGACGGCGCTGCCGCTATACGAAAAGCTTGGTTTCGAGCTCCTCCGGAAGGTGGAGACCGACATCACGAGGTTTGGCATATCGGAGCCGCATCGCAAGGCATTTCTCATGAGAAGGTGACAGGTGTTGAGCACTCCAGGTGCGTCAATGTGTATGAATTTAGTAAACGAGAGTGTTGGGTAAAAGATACCAAGAGCAGACTACCATGTATATGTCGCCCATGCTACATGTATGTTTTCAGACGCCGTCGACCTTTTCTTTCTAAGTAACAAATCCGACAATGTCAAAACTCCAAGGCAATGCAATCAAATTAAACCTGCGTGTGTTTTATGCTTTGTTCTTGAGCACGTGTTGTCTTTCTAGTAGGTGTAGCGAAAGTCGGACTCGTCGGTCTCCTGCGAGTGGTGTCAGTCTAAGACATCACAACCCAAACACTATGCTATCAGCAGGTTTTACACCGGTCACTTACCTCCGAAGCTTCAATCTCAATCTCTCCACGATCGGCCTTATTGTTCCAATAGTAAAAGTAAGCCGTCAGAGCGAGAACCAAGATGATGTTCATGACGGCGGACACCATGCAGGTGATTAGTCCAGGGAGGTACCGCGGCTTATCTTGGCTCCTATTAAGTTGTTAGTAACGCAAAAGCAGATCTTAAGGATATTGAATTCTGACCTGAAGATGAGTGAACCAGCAATTCCACCGATACCACCAAAGGCGACCGTAAGAGCGCTCGAAAAAGCCCGCTTCCACTGCCCGCGGATATTGTTGGCTTGGTACGCCATAGTCGTAGGGATGGCACTGAGGATGCCAGCCGTCAGGAGGAACACTCCGGCGTAGCGGACAGCCACTTGGTCGTGGAAGCCGACCAGGGAAATGCCAATAACGGCAACGGTCATCTGCCCGATGACGATGGGCCCGCGGAACATGTACCGGTCCCCAAGCCAGCCGGAGGCGTACATGATGACGGCGGCAAAGACATACGGCGGGGCGACGAGAATCTGTGTCTTTGCGGCGCTGAAGCCCATGTTTTCCTTGAGGATGATGGGGAGGAAAAAAGACAGAGCTTAGGTTAGAACGTGGTTAGCTTCAATCTCGAGTAGGTCTCGGGAACCGGGTGGCTTACCAAAGTTCACAAGAGCCTGGTTAAAGTAGATCAGAGCCATGGCCCAGATTTTGATGTCAGCACCGCCTCTCAGAAACTTCATGACGCTGAACTCGGGCAGCTTCGCGTCTCCCCGATCGGCTTGAACACGGGAGATGACCCAGGCGGTCTCTCGCTCAGAGAGAAATCCCCATGTACGCTGCTGGACGTCGGGAAAACCGACGAGTAGAAAGTATCCGGCGATGCCAATGGCGCAGGTGATGACGCCTTCGACCAGGAAGATCCACGTCCATCCGGGCAGGTTGCCCTTTCCAGCCAGTTGCGTGAGCTACGGAGAGGTTAGCAACTTTCAACCCTCGATGGCTCATCCCGGTTTCGACGGGTTGATGTTGCAACTTACCCCGAATGCCAAAATGCCTGCAAAGGCAGTAGCCAGGCAGACTAAGATGTAGAAGACAGAGTATCTCTTTCCGACTTCGTCTGCAAAAGGTTTAGCGTTCGTATGTCCCCTTACGACGCAGAGTCTTTTGCAACTTACAACGGGTGTACCAAGTGCTGAGAAGGTAAACACAACATGGGAAGAAGCCCGCATCGAGCGCACCGAGAATAACTCTGAGAGCAACCAGTTGGTGCCAGTGCGTGAGAAAACCCATGCCTATGACGATGCCTCCGCAGATCATCGTGATGCCAGTGAAGTACGCTCTGGGTCCGACCTTCCGCGCGAGAATGATTGAGATAGGCTGGAACGTGATGTAAGTGGTGAAGAAGACCAAGCTCACGATGGACTATGGTCGTTGTTAGCATCTCAACCAGGCATGAAGATGTCTCTAGTCCAACTCCTGGGGGGAAAAACTGACATATCTGTTTCCGATGAGCTTGAGATCATCGAGCATCCCGGCCACGGCAGCGGCGGGCAGGTTTGACCGGTCAATAACGGAGAAGCAGTACAACAGACCGACGGTGGCCACGACGCGAACATCGACCCGTCTCATGATCTTCTTCTGCTCTTCAGGCGTGAAGTCGTCTGAGACGGATGTTGAGGCCATATCGCCGGCAAAAGTCGACGCGCTAGGGCTGAGCGAAACCTGCTTGTTATCCGAGGTAGACATGTTGAAAAGGGCTCTCGTTTCGTCTTTGGGTTGGATATTCTGGTTGATGAGTCGGCTGTAGTTTGATGATGATTCGAACGGAAAGCCGGGGCGGTTGCTCGCGATTTATTCACTTCCATCTTACCAGGACCAAGTTCATGATCGCGTCGAAAACTCGTTTTGCTCTTCCGAAGTCCCGGTCGTCCTCTCTTTTCCAAGGAGTCCTTGGCGATCGGAGTTCGACGGGGCGACGCTCACCGTTGTGTTTTACTAAGACGCACACATCGAGGGGAATCGGTGATTTTACACTCGGTGGGCGACGAAACATCGTGAACTAAGCGACAAAACGGGGCACTTAATTTTGGCAACAACTGCGAGCCTTGGTGCGGCAATCGTCGGCGCGGGGGCTTTCCTAGTCCATTCGCACGCAACAGACCAGGATGGCCCCTCGAGTAACACCAACGGGCCGGCCCACTGCTTCACGTGTTGCGAGACTGATAGGTAATCAATTGGGATGATTCAAATTTGTTTGCCCCAAGTGGTGAGAATTTTTCAGATGGCCTGAGTCGAGTGTCCTCACAAAAACAGAATTACTTTGGCTTTGGCCAAGTTGAATCCTTCAACTTGAAACCACCCCAACAGTCCCCAAAATAACAGTCCAAATGTCAGGAGCTATTCTTCCGCCGCCCCTCTCATGGTTTCTTGACATGCCCTCCGCGTTACTAAGTGGTGGAGCAGGACCCGTTGGCCAGACCAGCGGTCCCGCGGAGCGCGCAACTAAGCAACGTTCAAGTGGAGAGAGCCCGGGCTATAGACATGACTTTGGCTTGAACCATCACCGATAGGCGGGCCTGTCAAAGGAGTTTTCCGCGGGATCCAGATACTGGAAGTGGTGCAAAACCCGATACCGGCAAAAGCATGAATATTACACCTGGCGGCGGTGAAAGCAAGATGTCGTCTGCCCACCATCTTTCGGAGAAATACAGCTCGAATTATGGAACCATCTGATGCACTGGACTGGAGTTCTGGAGTTGCAAAAGTGCCTGGTTGACGGGACGGCGGGATCCTGCACGGCAGATCCTCCCCCCCTCTCTTCGACAGCTTTACCCACCGTCAACCACCGCGTTCGATGCCGTCATGTAGCAGCAAGAATCGATCGCGGAAGAAAGAAAAAAAATCAGATGGAGTTGAAGTTCCCAAAAAAGCGCGTTAGGGCTGACGTGCATGCAATGTGCGGACAGGGGGGAGGTTGTCCTTACAAGGGGCCATCTGCGCTTTTCAGCTCTGCGGGATGACAGCATCGGCCCCCGAGGAACCGTGACGAGCCACTTCTGCATGAACCCTTGCGGCTGATTCGTCGACATCGTGCCAGGACTCATTGTAAGCAACCAGACCCCCCGTGCTTCCAAAATTAGTCCCATGCCTTGATATCTGGCGGAGCCTCATTTTCTGTCAGTAATACTATGTCGAAAGACGACAAGCAAAGTCGACCCACTCCATGGCCAAGATCGTCCTGGCCTGCAGGACTACCGCCTTTGACGTGATGAACGCAGCCTGCATCTTTGGGATGCTGACGAGTGTCGCTGATATAAAAGGTTCCCGTAGCCCCCCATACTCGCTTGAATGTTAGATGGCTAAAATAGTCCTGTAAGGGATCACAGTGTTGCCACATTCGCTTCGACATCTCCATGGGTTGATGGGAGGTTTTTCTCGCAGCGATCTCGAAACGTTACCATCACTACATGGGAAGTTACTGTCTACTAATAAACTGGTATGCTAAGGATTTCACGGCTCTGATGTTTTAATTGTATGTTGATCGGATGTTTTCCTGTCAAACGTCTTTTTGTCTTTGCCATGAACGTTGAGATTTGCTATTGACCGTACTCATCAACACACTTACTACAGCTTCTACAGATAATTAATACTGTCAACAATAATACTACTAGGATAAAAAGTACAAAAAGTCCCATAGGCTCAGTTGAGCCCTTCACAACTAACATACGTGACAACCTAACGGGCATGCCATCCTAGGGAAGATCCGATCTGTTCTCGACGTACGACATTGGTAAGTTTCAAGCAGGATGGCCCCTGACTTCACAAATCTGTTAACCTAGGTTCTTAGCCTGCGGTAAGCCTTCCTTACCACCAACACCGAGTCGCTCTGCACCGTTGCCGGTGTCTCGCCGGCGCCACAGCTCCGGAATCCGGTCTCCAGTAGGTAGTCTCCACATTTCTCCCCCACACACTTGCGATTCCTCGTCTTCCCCGCGTGGCAGGTTCCCCAATCGCACACTCTCTTCTCCACAACACTCCCTTTTAATTCTGCCTTGCATTCACACAACGACGAACATACCCGACACGCACAAAGACAGAGCGACAGCATTAAGATAGGCACCCACATAACATTGATCGTCGAGCTGTCCATATCTGTTGCTCTTTCTCTCCCTTTCCTGTCGGCCTATCGTCACTGCGTCATTGGCGAGCCTTCAGCCTGCTGAAGCATCGCCAAAAGCATGAAAACCAGAACGCTGGCAGACTCACGGGGCTAATATGGGGGGCGAGGAGGACGAGGCACCGCGACACTTCACCCGCGGTCGCCTTACGCGCGGTCGAGGCCTCAGAAAGACAACCGGATGGTATTCCCTCGTTTGTCCAGTAAATACGACATCGCGCCTTGGACTGGCTGCTAACTGAAATTCTCTCTCCCCAGCGTGACGTGCCGCCGTCGCCATGTCAAGTGCGACGAAAAAAAGCCTATCTGCGGCGGTTGTGAGAGGACGAAGCACGTATGTGCCTATGTTCCCCGGCGACCGCCAAATCGAAGAAAGACAGACGCGTCCAGCGCAGACCAAACCCAAGACCAGGACGATACTTCATGCTTCACCTTGCCGGGCTCCGAGTTGGCCAGAGAGCAGTCCGAGGACCAAGGGCGAGATCAAGATCCCCGGCCGGCAGAAAATGTTGCTTCGACGAGAATCTGGCCTGAAACCCCCGCCAGGGAGCAGCCCGCCGTGACCACAGCTACTGTTACTGCCTCCACCATTGGAGCCATCGACGGAGACGCGGACAACGAAGCCTCCCCAGCGTTTGACGTCAGCAACGCCCAAGACGTGTCGACTATGCAGCCGGCATCCTCTCCCCAAGATGCCGCAGACGCAAACGACCACACGGGAATCACGCCGCGCACCGCAACTACCAATGGCACGAACGGCTCCTTCGGCGCGAACCTGGAAAACGCCACAGCGATATGGGTCGATCTGCTGCTCCAGGATGCTGCGGTACAGGAGTTTGACTTCTCCAGTTTCAGCGTCGACGCCGAGGGTCTCAATCTCTTTGGAACGTCCGTCGTGAACTCGCCGGCTGTTCGCAAGGCTTTGCCAGCCCCAGCCGGAGAAGGATCGTTGCCGGCGCCGGTCCACTCAAACCCATACCTGTTGGAGAGAACTACGGCTTTGAGCGAGTACCTGCAGTTTGAAAAACAGGCCTGGTACTCGTCCAAAATTCTGCAAATCTCGCCCCACGAGCATGTCATTTTCCAGAATTTCGTGAAACGCATTAGTCAATGGGTCTGCCATCCATCGAACCATCCCCAAATCTACCTTGCCACTAACATTGTGACACTGATAGATGGACTTCTTTGACCCGAAAAGACCTTTTGGCACGCATACCCCACAACTTGCAGTACGTTCCGAGATTCGACGGTTACCCGTGACCACACATTGACGATGTACTGACCGAGGTCTCAGATGCATAATGTCGGACTCATGAACGCAATTCTCGCCCTCTCGGCCCGACACCTCTCGTTGAATACCGACGCAAGTGACGGACCAGGCCGAGATCCGAACGACGCCCTCCGATACTATTACAAGACGCTGCACTACATCCAGGAAGCGATGCAGTACAACTCCTACAAGACCAGTCTAGAGCTCCTCGCCACGAGCTCGATCGTGTCCGCGTACGAGATGCTCGATGGGTCGCGTCAGGACTGGGAACGGCACCTCAAGGGCGTCTTCTGGATCCAACGCTCGCAGGTGATCCACGGCGACTCTGCCGGACTGAAGCAGGCCGTGTGGTGGGCTTGGCTGTGCCAGGACGTTTGGGCCGCCTTCCGCGAGGGTCGAAGGCCATTCACATTCTGGAGACCGGCGAAGGAGCTGGACGAACTCGACCCTTACGAGCTTGCCGCCCGCTCGGTATACTTCTTTGCCCAGGTCGTCGCCTTCTGCTCCCGCGAGGAAACCGAGGCTGGGAAGAATGATCCACTGGCCAGGATTGCAGCGGTGAACGCGCTGAAGGAGATGCTGGAGAACTGGAGGCGGCACTTGACGGCCGAGTTCCAGCCGCTTCCTTACTCAAGCTCTACCGAGGGCGCTTTCGAGCCGATATGGATTCATCCACCGGCCTTCGGTATGTTCACTGTACTTCTCGCGAATTTGTTCGGTCCAATGCTCACCAAATACACAGCGGTAGCCTTCCAAGTGTACTATTGCGCGCACATACTGCTCCTTATGAATACACCGATCCTCGGCGGCCTGGAGCAATACACGCAACAGCGCAAGCGCCTGATGGAATGTGTCAGGAAGGTTTGCGGGATTGGCATCACTCTCTCAGACTACCCGTCGAGTGTCATGTGCTCCCAATGTCTGTACATAGGTGCGTGCTGTCTCCTGCTCTGGAATTCTTTCCTGTTACTAACATCAACTCATGCAGCCGGGATACCTCTGGAGGATAGCAAAGAGCGAGGATGCGTTCTCAAGCTCCTCGAAGAGTGTCGAAAAAGATGCGGATGGCCGGTCAAACCGCTAGAGGATGAGCTCAAAGCCCGTTGGGAAAGTTCAGATGCTGCGTGACGGTCCATAACAGCCCTTCTAATTCTTGAATATTCAAAAGACTTGAAAACTACAAAACTTTGTCAAGCCCGTCCCGCCGAGCCACAAATTTCCATCCACTCCTTCGTTTGCCTGATCACATGGCTGGTGCCCTCCTCGATCAGCGTCGTATGCGGCACGTTCGCGACCTGGGACCTCAAGTGTGTGTAGTAGTCGTCCAGGACCAGCTTGTTGACGTTGATCTTGGTGGCGCCGGCGGCGACGCACTTCCTCATCAGATCCGGCGGGAACCCGTTGGTCCCGTGGAGCGCGACGTTCACCCGACCGTCGATCTGGGTTCTGATCTTTTCGAATCTGCAATTTCCTTCGTTAATCACTCTCGTCTCTCTCTGTCGCACGCGGCGTGTATGTGCAACGGAATGACGTACCTTTCAAAGTCCAGCTGCGGTCCTTGTCTCCCATACTCGCCGTGCACATTGCCAAAGGCAGGGGCCAGGGCGTCGACGCCCGTGGCGATGAACTCGTCGACTTCTTCGGGCGTGGTCTTGCTGGCCTCAAGCCCAGCCGTGTCCATCACACCGTCCTCGGCGCCCTCGATCCGCCCGGGTTCAGCCTCCGTGGCAATAACACGCTCCTGGCAGTACTTGACTAGCCGCGCCGTCCTCTGGAGATTGTCCTCCTTTTCGTAGTGGGACATGTCGACCATAATGCTGTCGAACGGAAGGGTATCCGCTGCGCGCTTGATGACATCCTCGCTTTGAGCATGGTCGAGGTGGATCGAGATCGGGACAGTCGCACGAGATACGGCTTCCCTGGCAGTCCGGACGAGCAAGCCGTCGGCATAGGTGACGGCCCAGGGGAAGAACTGGATGATCAGCGGCGACCGGGCCTGCTCTGCCGCCGCGACGAGACCATAGATATGCTCGAGGTTTTATGCGATGGCTGCGATCACGCCATACCTTCCTTCCTCTGCCTTCCGCAGGATCTGGAGGTGTCGGTTGGTGTCTCTCCAAGTTGCCGGTGCAGCCATTTTCGCGGGAGTGGATCACGTGATAGACGGACGTTCAGTGTTTCCCAAAGTTGGCGAAACAACACAGTCAAAAATCTTCTTTCAGATCTTTTCTTATCAGAAGAAAATGATCATTATTCTGTTTTTCTCTTGGCATGATCATGTCGCGCGAGTCTTCGTCTCGAGCCATGGTGCCATGTCAAGCCTGCATGTTTCGGGTGCCGCTATTTAAGTGGGTCTGTGTTGGTCGTCTCGAGGGCAACAACACCACCGCATGGATGTGCGCACTCGTCGCGACCAAGACTACTTGCTTGGGGGTAACCTGTTGACGAACCCAGCGGAAGATCTTCTCATTCCGAAAAAGCCAACCCCCCCATCTCTCATTGGCTCTTGACAACTCGCTTTTTCTTTCATGTGGATTAGTCATATCATCGCCTGTGGTTGTTGGAGCAGTTGTGTCTAATTGGTGGTCTGATCTTTGGTCGAGAAATGGAATCAAGATTGTGACATGCTTTTCATACGATCTTTAGCATAGGCAAGACACAAACTTTGCAGTGGGAACTTCAGTGTTCGTGTCGAAAGTTTCTCCTTCTCATATGGTCCCGGTGCGCCAGTGTAGTTGTCCCAGAACATGGAAGCTGTGTCAGAAGCAATCGAGTGACACTGACAAGGAAAATCAAGGATCCAGATTTTCAGAAAACATCAAGTAGCGCAAAGAATATTAAAGTCCCAACAACGTCTCCTGCGTTGAGGCCTCGACGACGCGTCTCCACGGGCTTGTTGAGAGATGTCTCTGCTTTGACCGCGCTTTCAAGGAACAGCAGCATGAACTGCCGTTCTTGCCAATTTACGTACTTTCCAAACCCGAAAGTGTTCACTGTTGCCTGAGTCCCATCCGTTTCGGGCATCTGTCCCACTTATCTTGCGGCTGCCTCACACCGTGACTTCCAAGTTCGACGTTCCTTCCCAAACATCTAGGGAAGGAACGAGCAGCCCGAACAACAGTGCCTGCCCCGAAGACCCAGACTCCCTTCCTGCCCTTATGGATAATATCTAGTCGTCGTTCTTCCACGGGTCCAGATGGCTGAGTGGTCAGTACATTGGCACTTTCCAGAGTAAATAAACACTTCAGGAGCTAGCGTTTCCATGGAAGTTCTATTCGATCTCCATCTGGGCCCCTTTCTTTTTTCTTTTTTCTTACTTTTTTCCTTTCCGTTCACATACTCTTGAGCAGCACCGGATGATCAAGTCATCGCGGCCGTGGACAGTTTGTTCAGTGGACGAGGGAGGACGTTTTACGTCTCTAGACTCCGGGATATGCGAAGCAGTTAAGTACGACTCGGACATCAACGTGTACAACGGGTGTGAGTGCGACTCAGACATGTGATCTCTCGGAGTCATCCTCCTCGGGCCGCGCGCTCGTCGCCGGCAGCGCTTTTCAATTTTACTGCGGCAGCAGCCTCCGACCATCTTTACAGGAGCCAATCAGCTCAGATCGTCGGCTTGTGGGAATTTAAACAGCAACCCCGGATACTGGTCGGTAGCAGCGCCCACCGCGGTGGGTGCGAACGGGAGGGACCGAAGATCACGGAGACGAAGGCAGTGGAACACCGCATTTGTGTTTCCGCTGCAGTAGCGCACGGAACTAGGTCTTGAGCAGTCGGAGCACCCGGGTCTGGGCTTGACGATCAGACACTCACACGTGGAAGTCACAGGATGCATGTAAAGCCCCAGTCTACCTACCTAGGTATGCAGTTCAGTTCACCACATCCCCACTGCACCTGATCCATCTTGATGTGTTGGCTTGGTGACACTACAGATGCAGTGAATGAGAAGTTTCTTTGAACATCCACTCCAGTGATGGGTTTCAGTCAGAACTAACTTGATTGGTAGTACTGCAGACTGAGCCAACTTCGCTGGTAACCTTGCCACGTGAGATATGACTGGGGACAACTTGCTCGCCTCATTAACAACTACGACACCACTCGAGCTGTTGTTAGTCAAACCAATGCACAGCATTTCTCCGCGTCTCTCCATCTGCACGCCCAGAGTTCTTATTTCCGTGAGTACCCGCAAGCTTCTTGCCCCTCTATCCGTTTACCCCCTGTTATTTCGTGCTGGCCTCCTCCCCCGGAGCATTATCCGCTGCAAGAGTGTGTTAGCCGTGGCAAATGATCAACTGCCGTTGGCCCAATGCTGCTTGATAGCGCAAGTACAGGGGTCCGCGGATCACTCACCTCGCATGCACCCCGCAGCCACGTCTGGCAGGTCGTCCGGTTTCTGCGCACCATGCGGGGTTGATACGGCATATCGGACGATCACAGAGAGGACTTCCGTTCGGCGGAAGCTGCTCGCAGCGCAACGTTGAACTGAAGGGAATGCAACGTTGTTGAGGGGGAAGCGTGAGAGGAGATAGCGATGCATGCCGAGTTACCATATTCCTTTTCCCACCCTGGTCGGATGACCTGTCTCGCCCGATAGCTGGGCCGAGGCCCGGCTCCCCCCGCCTTCTGCGTCCGCCACCAACTCTAAAGCTGGACGATAGGGGTCTTCGTATATATCGTGAAGTCTTCCCCGCGTTCTCTGTGGAGGGGGTTTGTTTCTTCTTTTGTAAATCTCTCTCTTGAAACCTCTCCCCTATCAACCGGATCGGACCGGGACATCAGGAACGTGTGCCGGCTGCGGGGTTCTCATCTTGGCCATCATGTCCGGAAAAGTGGAGATCACGGCCGACGTGCCGACGCCGGCCTCGGAAGGCGGCGACATCGAAAAGATTCCCGGCCAAGTCAACAACACGGAGAGGTTCGGAGATCAGATTCCTCACGAGAAGCTCGAAGAATTAGCCCCCAATGGCGAGCACGAGTACATCCTGGAAAAGATCAATGGCATGACCGAAGAGGAGGCCCTCGAGATCATCGAGGAGAGCGTCGAATTTTTCAAGGACGACTGGAACTTCCCCTCGGACATGAGAGAGCGCATGAAGAAGCTGCTCGAGGGCCCCAAGTCTTACGGCGAGTTTTACGACCGCGACCTGCGGATCGATGCCACCATGATCCGGTACTCCTCTCCGTACCCGGGAGTCCGCGCCGTTGCCGAGATCATAGACGACCAGAGCGTCCCCATTGAGACCATTCGGGCGTACTTCCTCGGCATCGGATGGGCTGTCATTGGCACTTTCATCTCCACGTTCTTCAACTCGAGGTTCCCGGCCATCAGTGAGTCTCCTCTCTCCAGGAAATCGGCGTTTTCGTGTTAGTGAGACACAAGCTGACATCTGAGTTTCACAGGTCTGAGCGGTCAAGTTATCCAGATCCTTCTGTTTCCCTGCGCCAAGACCCTCGAATTCATCCTGCCCGACTGGGGCTTCACGGTCTTTGGGGTTCGCCATTCCCTCAATCCCGGCCCGTGGACATTCAAGGAGCAAATGTTCGCAACGATCACATACAACATCGCCATCTACACGACCAACAGCTACGGCATGATCCTGGTCCAGAAGTCGCCCGTCTACTACGGTCTCAAGTTCGTAGACTTTGGCTATCAGATCATGCTGACTCTGTTCGTGCAGCTCATGGGCATGGGTTTCGCTGGCTACCTCCGCCGCTTCAGCGTCTACCCCGTCAAGGCGCTCTGGCCGACGATTTTACCCACGATCGCCATGAACCGGGCGCTAACCCGCCCGGAGCCCAGAGAGAACATCAATGGGTGGACCATCTCGCGATACAAGTTCTTCTACGTCTGCACCATCTGCATGTTCTTCTACTACTGGCTGCCCGGCTACCTCTTCACGGCGCTGGCGACCTTCAACTGGATGACTTGGATCTCGCCCCAGAACGTGACTCTCGCCATCATCACCGGCTCGTCCCTCGGCCTGGGGCTCTTCAACCCCATCACGACGTTCGACTGGAACATCGCTACCTCGTCATACGCGGCGCTGGCGCAACCCTTCTTCGCGACCTGCACCATGTACTGCGGCGCGATCCTCGGCGGCGCCATCATCCTCGGCATCTACTACACCAACATGTACAACACGGCCTACCTGCCCATCAACTCGTCGTCGCCGTTCGCCAACGACGGCACGCCGTATGTGGTGCAGAAAGTGGTCATCGACAACAAGCTCAACGAGACGCTGTACCAGGACTACTCGCCCCCGTTCTACTCGGCCGGCTACCTCATCACGGTCGGCGGTAACTACTGCTTCTACCCGATCTACTTTCTCTACATCATGGGTACGTCTGCTCAATTCCAACCTCACTATATGTAGTTTCCTCCTTCGCTAACTTCATGAAAGGCAACCAGTGGAAGACCATCTCGGCGGCGTACGTCGACTTCTACAAGGGTCTGCGCTATAAGAAGGGCAACTACGACGGCGCGATGGACATCCACAGCCGCCTCATGTCTAAGTACAAGGAAGTGCCCGACTGGTGGTTCCTCCTGATCCTTGTCGCCGCCATCGTCGTCTCGTGCGTCTTTCTCAACATCTACCCACTCGACACGCCCGTGTGGATGGTCTTCCTCATGATCGCCATCAACCTCGTCTTCGCCGTCCCGCTGTCCTTCCTCTCGGCGACCACGGGCACCAACCTCGGCCTCGGCGCGCTGATCCAGGTCATCACGGGTTACATGCTGCCCGGCAACACCAACGCCTTCCTCTTCTCCCAGACCCTCGGCTCGTGGGCGCTCGCCGGCTACGGCGATAACTACGTCCAAGACCAGAAGATGGCACACTACACCAAGATTGCCCCCCGCGCCGTGTTCCGCAGCCAAATCGGCACCATCATCATTACATGCTTCGTGGCCGTCGCGACGCAAAACTTCATCCTTGAAAATGTGAAGGGCTTGTGCACGCCGAACCAACCAAGTCGCTTCACATGCGCCAACGACGGCGCGCCACTCTATACGAACTCTCTCAGTAGGCTCACTTCCTTCATCCCTTTAACGTATGTATGCTAACTTATGTTTAGTGTGGGGTCTTCTTGGTTCCGAGCGAATGTTCGTCGCGTTCTACCCGATCTTGAAATGTGAGTTACCTGAAATTTTCCCGCGCGCGAAGATCACTCTTTCTGACGGCTTCGTGTAGGGTGCTTCCTCATCGGCACTGTCATCGCCATCGTCTTCCTGGTCGGCCAGGGCTACGGCCCGGTCTACCTGCCCGGCGTCCGCGAGAAGCTGCGCACCAAGCTCAGGCCCAAGACCTTCGCCCTCCTCGACCGCACCCTCTTCCCCTTCGTCGCCTCTCTGCTCTGGCTGAATCCCGTCCTGGTCATCCAGGGCATCCAGCACTGGGCGCCGTCCAACCTGTCGTACAAGACCCCGGGAATGATCCTCAGCTTCATCTTCATGTACTGGCTGCCCCGGCACCGGCTCGCGTGGTGGGAGAAGTACAACTACGTCCTCTCGGCCGCCCTGACGGCCGGCGTCGCCGTCTCGGCGCTGATCATGTTCTTCGCCGTCGGGTACAACCCCATCGCCCTCAAGTGGTGGGGGAACACCGTCAGCCACGCCGGTGTCGACGGTAGCCAGGTCGGAATCCTCCCAATCCCCGACCGGGGATACTTCGGACCTGAGAAGGGTACCTTCTAGCTGAGTAACTTCGACGCTGAGCGATGAGGTATGACGACGTCTCGGCCCCGGACTTTTGTTGGATTCTCCGGACTTTCAGGGGCGCGCGGGGGTGGAGACAACGGCGGAGTCGGTGCGGAGTGCGAGGCCGCGTTTGAAGGTGGGGCCGGGGGGGCTCAATGCGCTCTGCCACCGCCGTTGTTTGATGTTTACAGACCCCCGTAATTCTGGAAGACAAATAAAGCCAAAACACGTTTATTTTTGACTGGCCTCCTTCATCCATGATCACGAGCTCAATTTTCGTGCGGGGCGGGAACGATTTTACCAGACGATGCTTGTTGCGCTATGTAACTTACTGGTGGGTGGGTATGAAAGTACGGACATGAAGATGGCTCGTGAAAAATCCCGCAAGCCGTGAAGAATCGTGTGTATCAATCCGCCAAATCCAAAAACACGAGAACGCCTTTTTCTATCCGCAGCAGAAGCTGTATGCAAGTGAAACGCAAAACTCGATCCAAGTCATATCTCTTTGTTTTCCTTCTCTACGCATGCCTTTGGCGAGAAGCTTACTGCTTGTCGAAGAGGTAGACGTTCTGCTCGAGCTGGCGGGTGTTGAGCTGCGCGGGGGGTTAGCCTTTCGTCCGGGAATTCAGGGGGTACCATGTGGGGACTTACGAAGCTCATGCTGATGTTCTTGAGGTCGGTGGCACCCATCTGGGCACCGTCGCGGACGATCTCGGTCTTCATGATGTTGATGGCCTTGGTGACACCCTCAAGACCGTAGCAGTTGGCGTACATGTAACTAGTGAAATGCGTCAGCACCTATTCATGTCTTGATTGAAATAATGGCATAAACTTACGGGCGACCCATGCCGACCATCTTGACACCGAGGGCAAGCAGCTTCAGAACATCGTTGCCGTAGCGGACACCAGAGTCAGCAATGACGTCGACCTTCTGAAAGACCTCAGGGGCGTTGCGGTAGATCTCGTAGGCGATCTCGAGGGGACCGGGGGTGTGGTCGAGCTGGCGGCCGCCGTGGTTGGAGATGTAGATGGCCTTGGCACCCTTCTCAATAGCAAGGAGGGCCTCGTCGGCGGTGGTGATACCCTTGAGGATGATGGGCAGCTTGGTCTGGTTGACCATCTGGTCGTAGATGTCCCAGGTGAGGGCGGAGGAGACGGAGTTGGCGTTGGTGGTGTCGTAGCGGGCGGCACGGTGGCGGACGGAGTCGCCAGGGGCGTCGATGGTCCAGACGATGGCCTTGGCGCCAGTGGCCTCGGCACGGCGGATGTTCTCCCAGGTGACGGACAAGTTGGCGTTGGTGTAGATCTGCTGGAAGATGACCTGGGGGCCGTTGAGGGTGCTGTTGACCTTGCCGGTCGCAATCTCCTCGATGGACTTGGAGGCGTACATGGAGGGCTGGAGCCGGGGCTGTCAGTTCAGGGTGGCAAAGGGGACCTTCTGATGCTACTCACGATGTACAGGATATTCTCGTTACCGGCAGCGCGGACGAGGTTCAGCTCAGCAGCCGGGTCTCCGTAGACGGCGCGGGCGGCGGGAGCAATGAAGATGGGGGCGCTGAAGTTGTAGCCCAGGATGGAGGTGCTGGTTTGTTCCGTTAGTCTTGGCTTCAACTTCCTCTCCTCCGGGTTTTACGTACGGCATAGACTGGTTCAGCTTGGTAACATCGCTCAGGTGCTTAGAGCGAAGCTGGACCTTCTGCCAGACATCCAGGTTGTGGCGGTAGCCTGTTGAGAAACGACGTCAGACTGAGCTCGCATAGTGTTGTACATCATCCCGCATCTGGGAGGCAACATACTGTACTCGCCGGCGGTACCGGTGCGGTAGAAAGAGTACTTCTGGTTGTCGAGGTACTGGCGGGCGGCCCAGTCGAAGTCGGGAATGGCACGGATGTCCTTCAGGAGAGGCAGGGTGCCCTTGGTGTAGTTGGTGCTGCCGAGGTAGATCTCGAAGCCGGTGTCGACCTCGTTCTCGAAGGGCTCACCCGCGAGGGCGGCGGCGATGAACTGGCCGACGGCAAGGAGCGAAGTGGTACGCATGATGGCGAGTTGTTGCTGTAAATACCGTTCTGAAAGGAGTGAATGGATGAAGCAAGCGTAGATCGTTGCCAAGGCAGGACCTCTACGGCTACAGCGACTGGCGCAGACTTATACGTCTGCCCTCCTGAGCAGGAAAACGGGGAAGAGAAAAAGCACTCATCCACTCATCCACTCATCCACTCCCCCTTCATTGAGTCCCACGATGATCTCCATCGAGAGCATCCACTACCTCCTGTCGGAGCATTCTATCCCCGGCGGCTTCAGGGTTGTGCCGTCTTCAGGTCCAAGAGGGCAGGTACTGGTTCATCTCAATTCCTGGGCCGGCTAGTCGCTTGTGTGTGTGGAATAACTGTGGATAAGTGAAGAAAAAACATCACGGCCTTGTTCGAGTCAACTTCCAAGCCGGGCCACCGGGTGCCCCCTGTGCCACGTCGGTGCACGAGTCGGCAGCGAAGACGAGCGAAGACACCGACTGGTCGGCCACGATCTAATCTAATCAATCCGAGATACCCGACTGCCTGGGTGCCTTGGCTGAAGCAGTCGGGCGTCCGTGGGGGTCGCTACGCTCAGTCATCCTGACTAATTGCGATGGTCGTCGACCCCGTTTCCTCTTCTGCGTTCTCACAGCCTCGACTTTCCTAAACCGGACGACTCTGGGTCTTCACATGAAAGCTAGCCAGGGGTATCCCTCTCACTGGTGTCGGATCTTCGGGGACTTTGGTTGCATGTTTAAGTTGTGAGTTGATAGAGACTGTCCCCAGTACGGAGAAGCATCCGTCTCGGAGACGTTCTGGGCCGTCCCAGAATGAAATTCCGTTATGTACTGATAACCAAGATTACTGGACCTGCCAGAGACAAAAGGTTGGGCTTGGCTTTTCCCAAGATACCGGACGCACCGTTGACAGCGCCTCGCTTGCTCGGCAGAGTTTCTTCCTTGGCTCTGGGCTGGTTTATGCGCGCATTCTCGCCTGACTTTAAATGCAACGTAAACTCCGCCCTGTGGATATTCTTTTGGACTTTGGACGAACGGGAGCCTCCAGACGAGATGAAATTAGGTTCTCGTTTCTAGGAGGGAGTGGGTCTCAGATGGGATTAAAGTGATGGATCTCTTGTCGACAGAAAGCTTGGCCCGGATGCAAAATACTTCCCTGTGCTCTTCCTCGTGTTGGCTGTACACTACGGAGCAGATTCTCGCCTTTAACCCCCCGGGGGAGCTCACAGCAACGGACAACACTAACATGATGAACTATATTTCCCCGAGGGGTCTGCCCACGGTTCAGGCGGAAGGCCGTTGGCTGATATGCTTTCACGGCTTGGGTGCCTTCGACTTTTTCAATGCTTTTCCCCCCCGCGGTTTCCGCTCAACCGAGCCGGTGGGCTTCTCCGATGCCCCGACTGGGTCTTCGCGCGCGGTTGTTGCCAAAACTTTAGCCGAGATGTCTAGCTTTTCATTATGTGGTTCCAACTTCTCCCCACACCGACCAATTCTTTCCAAGGCGGGATACAGTCATTTGCATCGGCGGCGTCCAAAACCATGAGTCAGGCAGCTGCTAACTACGTGGTTTTCGTATGCCCAGTAGTAAAATCAACTAAACATTCAGCTATTAATACCTTAATGCGTAGGGCATGCGCCATCATAAAATTTATACTATTAAATGCGCCTAATTAAGGCGATTACAATGGTACTACTTTTATCTACGCGCATACTCTGCGCATGAAGATATTTGGGTAAAGGTGGTTTTAACTGTTGACTTAGTGGTTCAGCTGGTTTGGGGAAAAAATTAAGAAAAAATCAGAAAATAACGAAACCCCCTGTAAGTGGTTTTGGAAAAAGTCAGCAAAATGCAGCCCAAAATCACTAGATTATTCACACTTGAATTACTTAATGCGTAGTATGTGCATCTAGATAAAAAAGACATCACTGTAATCGCCTCAATTAAGCGCATCTAATAATATAAATTTTATGATGGCGCATACCCTGCGCACTAAGGTATTAATAGCTAAAAATTCGGTTGATTTTTGATTTCACATCAAAAGTCAGTAGTCAGCAGCAGTCCCACTTATGGTTTTGGACGCCGCCGATGCAAACGACTGTATACGCGGAGTTATGCGGACGTACTTGTGGAGGAGTCAGGACGTTGTCAACAACCCCAAGTCCCAGGACTTTGGTCGGGGAATCGGAAATTGAGACCGTAATGAGGGTCCCCATCTATGTGAAGACCTGCGATGCGGATGAGAAAAGTGGGCGGATATTGACCTCGACCAAGTGGCCATGAAAAACGCGTTCAGAGGACGTGATTCCACATCATCCATCTTTTGCTGTCCTCGGGGAACATTCGCCGATGGCCCAAGGGAGGTCGCGCAAGAATGCATGTGGGATCTGTCATTGGACGTCGTTCGTTATCAACTACATTAATAACTCTACGCCCATTGCGGCTCAAAAAATAAGAGACCAGCCCTGCTCGCACGTGTCGCAGCGTAGCATCCTTCGTCGCTCGCCTGTTTTGAGCCTTCCTTCATGGGTTAGTCAATCAAGATGAGGCCTCTTCGTTTTAAATGGCACAGTTGCACTCGCTCGCCCTGTTCGGCCCCGCTCCGGTCTCCGATTCGGCAGCTGCTCGATGGGCCCCCCTGCCGGCAATCTTTGAGTGCTACCGTAGAAAGGCTCTTCTGCGCATGTAATTGCCTGTCCCTCGAGTTGAGGCTCGGCCACGTAGATGGAGAGAGCCGAGAGCCGACTGTCCCAACTTGCGCCTGCAGTTGTCGGATTTTGAAACCGTATTTTACTTACGTTGAACGAGGTTGCGCAAACTGAGGGCTGAGTTTCTTGGCTCCAGTCAGGAGCGCAGTCAGATACAAGCAAATGAAGACTGAGAATGGGTCGATCCGCAAGAGGCAAAGTCCAAAGAAGCACTGCCCGCAGAGAGGCGGACGGATTACTATTTCGATTTCTAGGGTGGTTTATCCGTACAGGCCTCGAAATACCCCTGGGCTTGGCGTTTGGGCTGATTTACATTGCCCAAAGCAACGTTGAGCCACTCCCTATTATCTCCCGTGCGCAACAACTCCATTCTCAACCGATCCATATGTCCAGTCAACAAAAAGTCGGCTAGGGCGGCATCCTACAAGTATGTCTGCTCAGCCTCCAGTCACGAACCTTCTCAGTCGGCAAGGCCAGGCGAATGCCTCGAAGCAGCGAGAACCGTTCACTCTAGGTAAATGTCGAATTCGTTGTATCATTGGTATTCTTTTACTCCACAGTATGTGTGACTGTTGTATGGTGTCCTCGTTTGTCATGATGCGGTCAGAGCACTTGCTGGATCATCCGGAAGTCTCTTTGAGTTCCGACTTCATACCATGACCGAGACGGTCTAAGTAGTGACTTACATGATCAGGTTAGTAATGCTTGTTTCTCAGGCCTCATCATTTGTTCCTCTTCTGCTGGCAGTTGAGGATCCCAAAATTACTTCATGGGGAAGTCACAAAATTCACTTTTCTTCACACCTTGGACTGTCAAAATCCTCTTTTTATCTTCTATGAATGCAATCATACGCCTATCACAGCATGATTGTCTTTTTTTCTCATAACACGTAAGGTATCCCGTGAAACACATCTATCCACCAACCCAGCCATATCGCACATCACCCTTCCCAGATCAGCAAACTAAAACCGCCGTTAGTTCCAAAGTCTCAGTCAAGTATCAAGGCGGTCTCAACTTACTTCCAATGACACCGTTGACGGGAATGTCTATCGAAGTGGTGTAGCTGGCGGCGTCGCTCAGCAGGTACACGTACGCACCGCCGAGCTCCTGCACCTCAGCCAGGCGGGGGATACCGCCGTAGTACTTGAGCTGCTGCTGCCAGTCCGGCTGCTGGGGCACCCAGTAAGTCATGGCGGTGCGGACGAGGCCGGGCGAGACGCTGTTGACGCGGATGCCGTACTTGGCCCACTCCATAGCGAGGGTGTGAGCCATGTTGCGGATGCCGGCCTTGGAGGCACCATAGGGCGCAGAGGGAACACGCTGGGACTTGGTAAGCGACACGAACGAAACACAGAGGGAAGCCTGGGATATATCTGATGCTCACCTTGTTGGGGCGGTAAGAAGCCATCGACGCCGTGAAGACGACCGATCCCTTGATGCCGAGCTTGATGAAGGCCCTCGCGGCCACTCTGGCAGTGTAGAAGGCGCCAAAAAGCTACTTCTCGTCAGCAAGCAATCCGCTATGCTTCTTCTTTCAATCATTCTGATCACGTACGTTGACACCAAACAGCGTCTCGATCTCCTCCTTGCTAAAGTCAAGCGCGGACTTGTGGTTGGTGCGGCCGGCGTTGGCAACGACACCGTGGATGGCGCCCGACTCGGCGACGATCTTGTCGATGGCGGCGGTGATGCTCTCTTCGTTGGTGACGTCCGCCTGGAGCGCCGCGATGCGGCCGGGGAACTGCTTGGCGGCGGCGGCGAACTCCTCACCGGGCTCCGCGTAGTCGATCGAGTACACCTTCTCAGCGCCGTTGAGCAGGCAGCACTCGGCGACGCCCAGGCCAATTCCGCGGTTGCCTCCGGTGACTTTGAGTCGTGTCAGCGACGGTTCTTGATTGAAGATGAGCGTGACAGTGTGACTTGCCGGCGATGATCTTGCCCTTGAGCGTCAGGACGGGCTGGACCTGGACGGCGTCGGTCGCGACGGGGGCTGTTGACCTATCGGCTTCGGAAGACATTGTGATATGTTCTAAACTTTGAGCAAAGGATGACGAGGAGGTTTGGTGAGGATAGGACGTGGGACGACGAAAGGTGTCGATGCTGGGTATCTCAAAGACTCGAATTGCAGGATGTAAGAAGTGATGATACAAAACCCGGACTCCTCGTATTCAAGGCCCTCCCGTGCTTTTAAGTCATTCCTCTCCAAACTTCAAACACACCTTCGATCCACAACTTCGCGACAAACCGGGTCGCGATTGCTTCAGATCAGTCGTCGCCAACACCATTCCCTCGAGGCGAGGGAGACAGGCTGTTGGCCAAGCCAGTCACGTTTCACGGAGCCAACTCCACAATCGCGGGGAAGCTGAATTCCGCGCTCCCTCGAGGCGACCATGCGGGGGATCTCCACACAAACCATAAACAGTGCGATTGTGAGGTCATCATTGTTACTTCTAATAGTCGGAACGGGCATCCCGGATAGACTTCTCGTTGCCTTTCTGTTTGTAAGGCGTCCTCGATACGGGGTTAGGTGGCATTGTACTTGCAGAACAGTGCATGATTAGCCGCATTGACTTCCCATGAGAATAACTCTCTTACAACACCAACAAGGAGCAGATAGTCTCTGGCGAAAATCCACTCTCTACAAGCGCCAGCTGGCACAGGCCTAAATTGTTACACTCGCTTGGTGCAATGGACTCAACACCGGTGCAAAGATTTCCACCATCGTCTCTAGTAGCTTCCAAAATCTTGGTTCGCAGGAAGAATTTGTGATCACGGCTCTGAAGCTCGGTCAGCGTCATTAACAACTCGAAAGTGCAAGATCAAACGGGGCCGAAAACCGCTGACTAGCATCAAACCAGACTTGGCATGGGTGCAGCACAGAGACGCAGGTTGAAAGGGGGAGATCTTATTCATCACCCCCTCTTCTAGTGTTCAACACCCCCCTATGTGGCTTGGCTCTCTAATTATCGGCCTCATCTTGGGCCCCCCCCTCTACTATAACGACAATGATGGACGACAATAACAACAACGATGATGACGGAAACGATAACAACGACGACAATGATGGACGACAATAATAACAACAACAATAACAACGACGACAACAATAATGACGATATTAGTAAAAATTTGACTTAGTGACGCCGAGCCTAAGTTGTGGCTGGAGGGGGTGTTGGATACTAGAGGAGGGGGTGATGAATAAGATATCCCTTGAAAGGGTATTATGCATTACGACCAGTGTGATCCGAGAAAAAGCTTTCCTTACGACCAATGAGCTGTGGTACGACTCGTAACTGCTCTAAAGACTTCGGAACTGGCCTCTACGCTGGGCAAGACGGCGTTCGTCAACACTCAGACAGTCATAGAGGCGTTCCTGGAGACGGGTAAGACTAAGAACTTCATCGTATTCAACTTTAGCAAAGGCGAGATTTAAAGACGTGATTCACGCTTCTTGGCGGGTGAGTTTCTATCAATGACTGCAACAGAGGAAGATAGTTTTGGGATTGGGGCATTCTTAAGTGACTATTTGGGCCTTCCCTCGCCCACGTACCTAGTTGACGGGAGGTAACAACAGCAACAGAGTCTATAGACACTATCTATACTACGGGAAAGCAATCCTATCAGCTATGACACAAATAGCCTAATAGATACCTAAGAGAGGGCCCCGATAGCAAAGCCTTAGGGGAAGAAAGGAGAGACGACAACGAAGAGAAATACTGCCATCACAACAAGCCCCGGCCGTGTAAGACATAAAACCACACTCCTACCGCCAACAGCACCCTTTCAGAGAGTAGCAGGCCAGGAAGAGAGTGTTTTTGGACTCTTTTCTGGTGGCTACGGAGTCATAAGAACAAGAGTGATGATGGACCTGGTGTCAAAATTGAACAAGCTCCTCCGGGAGTAGCAGTAATATCTGCATGAAGGCCTTGGCGAGGCAGCATTTGGGCCGATCACTCGAATAGTTCGCTATAATGCAGGTTCGTATCGGGCTTTATGACTATTTAAAGTCGTAGAAATGCTAATTACAGGAAATAAACAAGAAGCTCGGCGAGGTGATTGTGTTCCGGTGAGGGGACTGACGCTTTGCCTTCAGAGCCGTCCAAGGCCAACGTTACGAATCGCACCAAATGGATTTTCATCGCCGAATGAGCAGGAGATCATTAATGGGCGGTTCTTCTATTGCTTGGCCAGCGTCGCTGTTGTAGGTGGGCACATTACGCCCAACATTTGTATAGGCATGGACGACCGTAGGCTAGGAGGTTCCCGAGTTGGCGGACCGTATCCCGTCCTAACATCCATGGTCTTTAGATCTGTCATCTCCGTATGTCAATGGCTAGTACCGCGATCCCCATCTCTTGGTGCCTGTATCTCGCAAACTGCATCAACATGCATGATAAGGGCCAACTAGGGACAGGACCTGGAAGCCTCGGCCACTTCTGTACCTAGGCAACACCAAAAACGTATCTTGAAGATGAGAAGGGATGGGTTCTTTATAGTAGTGGTATCTAATTCATCGACTTTCAGGCCTTCTCCGTTGCCCTCAACAACGTCCGCAACAACCCCTGAGCAGCGCTCACGACAGCCTGCGGCCGCTTCCACCACAAATACACGGCTCCGACGACGAGAGGGCTGCACACAAGCGCCTCAAACGACTTCATCAGGACCTGTCCCTGGCGGTCACTCTTTGCAACAACTTCCGAGTACCTCTCGTTGCTGAAGCTGACGCGAGAGTACTTTGTCTGCCAGCCCAAGCCGGGTAAGTAGACAGACATGGTTTCCTCCAGCCACTTGCGCAAGCGGTACCGGGGCGAGAGCACGGATGCACGCATTTCGACGTAGTTTTGCAGTGCCAGGTCGTTGATGGAATGGGCGTCTGGTACTCGGTGCGTCGTGTACTGGGCCAGCGCTACGGTCCTGTTGTAGGCTGCCGTCGCAGACACGTCGGCCTCGCCGGAGGGGTCGTTGGTCTCGTCCAGGATTCTGTGCTTATCGAGGATGGAGAAAAGCACGCGAACGTCCTCCAGTCCCGCGTTCATGCCCTGTCCGTAAAACGGCACCATGGCGTGGGCAGCATCACCGACGAGGACCGCGGAAGACGTGTAGTGGTAGGGGCTGCACTTGATGCTGATCAGGGGCAAGTGCGGATTTGTCTTGAAAGACTCAACGAGGTCCTCGGCAGGAATCAAATTGGTTACACCAGGGAAGTGCTTATCGAAGAAGGCGGGAAGAGTCTCGGGGTTGTTCTCGAGAGCCGTTGTTTGCTCATTAGGCAAAAACAGCGTGCATGTGAAGGAACCATCCTGCAATCTATTAGTTTCCCTGAAAATATCGAACGTGAAATCTGCATCAGAGGTGCAACCTACATCACTGGGGATGGCAATAAACATGAAATCCTTCCCGGGCCAGATGTGGAGATGGTTCGGCGAGATTCTGAAATGAGGACCGGAGCTGCCCTTGGACGGCGGTTCGGCGGGCTTGATCTGGAATTCGCACCACAAAGTATCAATGTACTCTTGCTTGTAGTTCATGTGGGCAAACTTCATCATGTGGTACCTGACGGCCGAATGAGCGCCATCGGCACCAATCATGAAGTCAAAGTCGATCTCAATCTCCCTCGCACGCCCTGTGGCCGACTCAGAGGTCATGACCTCGAACCAGGCCTTGCATCGCTTAAAGTCGGCACCGGTGAGCTTGTGACTGAAGAAAAACTTGACATTGGGCATCTCCTCGAGGATGTCGAGCATGCGCTTGTTCAAGCCGGCGCGGTCGACGGCGTAGATTGCCTTCGATCTTCTTGTCAGCGCGACGCTCAAAGGAAGCTGGAGCACTCGACCTACCCTGCCATGGACGTCGTAATCCTGAGAAGCCTCGTACAGATCGCCTTTCGGGGTCCTGCCGTGGATCATACGTCCCCGCATGGGAATGGTGGCACCAAAGACATGTTCCAGTAACTTTGGTTGGCCAGCATTGCGCATGGCATTGATGCCGCGCTCAGACAATGCCAGATTGATGGACCGGGTGAAGTTCAGAAGCGTCGTGGATGGGTCGCGCAGATCTACATGTCGCGGCGTCAGCGTTGCCCAATCAATTAACATCCGGTTATCCCCGGGAGTTGCAGCCAATGCAGTCTTGGAATAGCCTCTCTGTCCAACTCGTTGAAGAGTTTATCGGAATATGGATCTTATCAATCTCATCCACCTCTTCTCGGCGCATCAGACAGTGGGGCATTAGGAGGGGATCCCCCATGAGATCCGCGATTGCGCAACGGCGGAAAGGCCGAAGAGGCACGGCAGTGGCTCAACGGGGCAAAACACCACGCGACTGTAGGCGGCTGGGGGGGGATGAGGAACAGAGACAGAGACTCACCAGGACGCAACTCGTAAATCTCAACGTCGTGGCCACGCTGTGCGGCGTAGAGGGCGGCCAATGAGCCGACCGGGCCGGCGCCGACAACGACAACTTTTTGCTTGACCATTGCTGCTCGTACGTTGGGGTGACCAACAATAGGAAAGAGAGGAATTCCAGGCGGGCGGAACGGGGAGTGGAAAAGAATTTACACTAGAGCCAGTGGCGTGAAGAGAATCGCATCATGATTCGCATTGGCATGGCGGGTCGGTTCGGACGGGGGAAAGGGTGGCCGGAACACAAATCCAGTGGAAAGCGTCAACGACCTGAGATGCGCGCTCACCTTTGCCGCAATGCCGCTGTGCGAACCTGCCGTAGCTGGGCCTCAGTCAGTGTTTTTTTTTTTCCTGCCTCTGTGCCTCTCTGCTGTATTATTACAGCGCAACCGGCTTCTGATCAGCGGCTATTCTCCGGAAACGCCGACAATGGAAGCTCCGCAGAAGAGAAAAACACCCGCTGACAAACATTCACATTGCTCTGGAGTGCTTAGATATCCAGGTACCTAGACATTCCAATGTCAATGTCTTATCGTTATCGATAGAGCTCACCTCACCGAGTCGATAGCGGTGTTACATCGGTGAACCCTTCCCGGAGGCCCGCTACCCGCCTAAAAATCCGCCGCAGCGTGTGCGGCGGGGGCAATCCTGCGCCAAACGTGCCTATCACAGCCTTGACCTGGAAATATTTCTTCGTCAGGTCACTTTTTTTGCGCTGCCGAGTCGTCATTTTTAGGGCGTGTGCTGTTCTTTGCCGCGCTGCATCTACTTCCAGGGTCTTTTGAGTCTTCTGCTCCCTTCACCAATTTTGTCCCAACTTGCCAAAACACCTCGCGCTTCTTAGCCCAACACCACACAACACACCTCAACCCCGCGACATCGCCCATCATGACGGAACCTCCCGCGAAGAAGAAGTGCCTCGGCGTCGACTGCCCCAACGATGCCGGCACCCTCCAGTGCCCGACGTGCTTGAAGCTCGACATCAAGGGTAGCTTCTTCTGCTCCCAGGACTGCTTCAAGAAGAACTGGGTGAGCGCAACTTTACCCCGCGGCAGCGCCTCGTCGACCGTCGCACGCTCTACACGACCCCTGCTAACACATCGTAGGGAAACCACAAGACTATGCACAAGAGCGAAACAAGTATATTCCACCACGTCCTCCCGCCCAAGGTCGTCTCTAAACCAGATCCAGAGACAGGTGTCTTCAACCCCTTCCCGACGTACCCCTTCAGCGGACCTCTGCGACCCGTCTACCCCCTCTCCCAGCGCCGGACCGTTCCCAAGAGCATCCCCCACCCCGAGTGGTCCGAGGATGGCCAGCCCAAGTACCCGAGGTCCGTTATCCTGAACAAGAGCAAGTTCGACATCCTGGACGCCAAGGGAATCGAGGCCATGCGCAAGGTCTGCCGCCTGTCTCGCGAGGTTCTGGACATCGCCGCCGCCGCCATAAGGCCCGGTATCACCACCGACGCCATCGACGAGATTGTTCACAAGGCTTGCATAGAGCGTAACGTAAGTTTCAAGCGCACGCTCTTCCACTTTCATGTTGAAAGCAGCTGACGAGATGATCTTTAACAGGCGTACCCCTCCCCCCTCAACTACAACCACTTTCCCAAGTCCGTTTGCACGTCGCCCAACGAGGTCATCTGCCACGGTATCCCCGACCAGCGCGTGCTGCTGGACGGCGACATTCTCAACATCGACGTCTCCCTGTACCACGAGGGCTACCACGGAGATCTGAACGAGACATACTACGTTGGCGACCGGGCCAAGGCCGACCCCGACTCCGTCAGGGTGGTGGAGGCTGCTCGTGACTGCCTGGACGCGGCCATTGCCGCCGTCAAGCCCGGCACGCTGATCCGCGACTTCGGCAACATCATCGAGAAGATTGCCAAGGAGAGGAACTGCAGCGTCATCCGCACGTACTGCGGCCACGGCATCAACAAGCTGTTCCACTGCCCTCCCAACGTCCCCCACTACGCCAAGAACAAGACCCCCGGCGAGTGCAAGCCCGGCATGACGTTCACGATCGAGCCCATGATTGCGCTCGGCAAGTACCGCGACATCACCTGGCCGGACAACTGGACGTCGACGACGATCGACGGCAAGAGGACAGCTCAGTTCGGTGAGTGACGGAATCCTACCGCATGATGGAAATGACACACTAACAACGATTGCAGAGCACACCCTCTTGGTTACCGAAGACGGCGTCGAGGTGCTGACGGCCAGGAAAGCCGACTCGCCGGGCGGCCCTGTGCCGATGCCCGGAGCCAACGCCGAGGCCAACGGAACGACCGCATAAGCAA
The DNA here is from genome assembly GCA_030770045.1 of Colletotrichum brevisporum. Lineage (NCBI taxonomy): Eukaryota > Fungi > Ascomycota > Sordariomycetes > Glomerellales > Glomerellaceae > Colletotrichum > Colletotrichum brevisporum. The sequence continues at coordinate 3,783,967 of JAUGSI010000002.1, forward strand.
CGAAATTAGCATGAGCATGAGCGAGCAAGAGAGGCGTTAAGATAGAACACAAAATTGGAGATGGGTTGTGTTGGCAAGGTGCAAATACTAGAGACGAAGCATTTCGGGCTGCGAATGTCTAGTATATGGAGTAGTGGTACATGGTGTATTGGTGTGCCGGGAAGGCCCATATGCAGGGATTTAAGCCAGCATGACGAGGCTGCTGGTACTAAAAGTCCATGATGCCCGATGAAAGAACAACAGTTTAAAAGATCAAGCCAGCTCCAAGGCGTGTCCACGTGAGACGCTTGGAGTCGTGTTCCATGTCCCCGACGACAGCTGTCATTGACGAGCTGTCATGTCAAGGACATACCGAGTCGGTTCGACATGTGGCTGCGAGCCTGCGACTCGGACTCGTCATGCACCGCGTACACACCAGTGTGGCACCGGGCCAAGTCCGGTCGACGGCGGCCCCGTTCACGTGGCTATTCCGGGTGGATTATCACAAGACAGCAACTTCTACGCTTGGCTCACAGACCCGTCCTCTCAGGGACAGGCCATGTCTAGAGCCCCAGCGCTCCAACCTCCCAGCCACCCGGCGAGCACAAGATTGAAGGTCTTCCCCGTCCGAAGCACCCCGTTGACAGCTGGACGCGTCCGATAGCGACGACCTGACAGCTGGGACGCGGCTCGACAGAGGGGGTCCTAGTGGTGGGGGTCCCTGGGGATTTTCTGTTTTCCCCCTCACGCTGGTGCCATGGGCAGGCCAGTCAGTGTGGTTGTTGGCGATGGGGCCTGGAACGCGCACAGAATTTGGTCGATGGGATTCGCTGGAGTCGCCGGTCGGAGCGCGATAAAAGTCGCACCGGATGGTACGTACCCTCTGTATCCCTCCGATGATGGATGCCCCCCCTCAGCGCCCCAGGGCCAGAATCCACAGCTTGCGGCGGTGCGCCTGTGAGGTGCAGCGCTGGAGTGGACACGCTAAACCGCGGCGGGCGGCTTCGGGGGCGCTGACTGGCTGCGCGGTCCTCCCGTTGTTGGCCGGCCGGGAGGGCATTGGGAGCAAGGCATCGAGCCTCTTTCATCATCAGAGGTTAAAGCCCCGTAGCCCACCCTCCCGATTTTCTGTCAGTGTCGTCCCAGTTCCAGCTCGGCTCGCTACCTTACCTCACCTCACCTCACCTCACCTGCATCTGCATCTGCACCTTAACTGGCCTGGTCCGAAAGTCTCTCTCCTCTTTCTCCCTGGAATCACAGAGGCCCAACCAAGGTTTTATCGCCATCAACGCCGACCCGTCGAAATCCCACACGTGTCGTCTCCCGCCAGCTACAGCCACATATCCTCGCCACAGGTCGACCTTGCAAATTCCTGATTGCTGCCAACGGTTGCCTCGGCGCAGAAGCTTGCCTCCTACATCACCCTAGTGACGTCGAAGCATTCCACCCGCTCCGCCCGCACAGCTTGCAAACTCCAAGACTCGAGCGCGAAAAAAAAGAGCTCCCCCTCCATCTCCTACAATCAGCACCTCGACCGTCGTTGTGCTGTACCGAGAAATCTAACCACCCTATCCCCTCTATCCCGATCTTGCGCAGCTTTCTGCCCCAACCGTCAAAATGTCCGGCGAGGCATGGTTATACCTCCTGGCGGTGCTCATAAACGCCGTCAACCTGTTCCTGCAGGTCTTCTTCACCATCATGTACAGCGATCTGGAATGGTACGTTCGGCTCCTCCTCTCCTGCTCCACCCTCGAGCGCGCCCCCCAGTCTGCTGCCGTGCAGCGCGAGAAGGAACAAACAGATATCCCTCGCGTGCTTGGACGGAGCTGCTTGCTGCAGGGTCGCGTCTACCCGAAACGGAACAAAAAAAAGATGGGACAATCTGTAGCTAACGACGTGTCTTCTGCAGCGACTACATCAACCCTATTGACCTCTGCAACCGCCTCAACACCTACATCATTCCCGAAGCCGCCGTCCATGGATTCCTGACGTTGCTGTTCCTGATCAACGGGTACTGGGTGCCGCTGGTCCTGAACCTGCCGCTCGTCGCCTACAACATCAAGAAGTATGTATTTGTCGCGGACGAACGCAGAGACGAGACGAACAAAAGCTAACCACCGGACCACATAGGATCGTCGACAACACTCACTTGCTGGATGCTACCGAGATCTTCCGCAAGCTCAACGTTCACAAGAAGGTAATTACCGGCCCCCTTTCCCGCAGGTGTCGAGGCCAGATGGGCTAACGCCGTTGCAGGAGTCCTTCGTGAAGCTCGGCTTCCACTTGATCATGTTCTTCTTCTACCTCTACAGCATGATCGTTGCCCTCATCCGCGACGAGACCCACTAAGGGGCTGAATCTATCTCCCTGCGAACGACAACGGGACGGATTCCAGCACACACGCGCTGGTCATGCTGCGAACGAACCGCCCAGACGCCGGTACTCAGATCTAGACAAGGCGCCTCGGTGCTTAGTTGAATGGACGCAAGGCGGGACACCTGCTAGACGTTGGAGATCATGATGCCAGGATGCGACGGGCGGGAGACGATAGTCGAGAGAAAGAGAACGAAGAGGGGAGAAGTCCTGGGGCGCTCATGCCTTAACGCCTTTGATCTCCCGGAGTTGTCGGGCAGAGGTTTGGTTTTTTAGGTCAAACGGTCGCCTCTGTTTGGGATTCTGATGATGATGAACGGGTAAACGGAATATCAACGAGTAGAGGTGGCGCGGTCGGCGGGAAGAGGAGGGCGATACTACAACTTATGACGTAAAAGACGAATACCTACCTAGCTATTTACTTTATGTTACTACCAGGCCGGCTAGTCCTAGGAGCGGCGGGTTGCGATAATTAAGTAATAATAAATAACAGCCTATAAATTAACTATTATAGTATTAAAGTAACAACTACTATTATAGTTAGTTTATAAAGTCTTATTAATAATTATTATATATTACTTTACTTTATAACTATAAACTTAATTTAACTATAAACTTAGCTTTTTATTACTAAATAGTAGTACTATTAATTTTATTTTTAAAGTTTTATATTTAGTTTTCTTTATTACTAAAGTCTAATATATTAAGTATATTTACTTTAAATATCTTTAATAGTTTTTATTTTTACTTTATATAGTTATTAAACTTTAAAGTAAATATTATAAAAGTCCTAACTTTATTAATAAAGAATAAATAAAAGAAATTATAGTTTTTAAGTACTTAAAAAATAGTATTACTCTTTTTATTATAAGAATAAGAGTTTTTAAAAAAATAGTACTATTTAAAATAAAAGTTTTAAAAAAAATAAAGTTTTTAAAAAAAACTATTAAAAGTAATTAAAAAGTAGTTAAAGTAAAACTATTAGATTACGTGGCTTAAAGCTACTAGTATACTATAATATATAGGTGGATTTTAGTATTTAAAGTAGCTAATAGCTACTTTAAAGTAACGTTTTACTAGCTCTAAAGGCTATAGCTATGTTTAGGGGGTTTAAAGGCCTATAACGCTATTAAAATAAAAAATGCGTTAATAGCCCTTAAAGTATAGCTTTATATATATATAAATATATATAAAATTTAATAATTAAAAGTTTTATTCTACTACCCCCTCTACTATATATAATTAATTATTTTTAAACCACTCTATTAAATATAAAAATCACTATAAATATCCTTTTAACCCCTTAAAAAACTATCCTTAATAACCTAGCTACTTAGTACTTATAACTCTATAACTTTTAAGTACTTATAAATACCCTTAATGCGTAGGAAGCTCTTAACCTAACCTCTATAAATCCAGAGCCCCTTATTAGTAATACCCCGCCCTAAGAGCTGCGCTTTAGTAACTACCTAAAGTTTATTACTTACTATAGCCCTAAACTAAGAGCCCTTTACTCTTAAACTATAGAATCTAGAGTAAACAAACTTACTATAAACCCTCCTCCTTAAGCACTTTTAAAAAAAAACCTCTTACTCCTATTTAGTATAGTAAACTACTACTATACTAAAACAATAACTAACCTTTTTAAAAAGGCCCTTAAATACTATATTAACTCTTTATCCCTATACTATACTATAAAAGTAATATACTAAAAATAAAAAAAAACTAAAAATACTATTGTTTTTTAAATATAAAGTACTATTATTAAAAAACTTAAGATCTAGTATTACTTAAGTACTTTAGGGCTAATAGTTTAAATTTAAAACCTCTATAAATACTTTAAACTTATAAAAAGTATATACTACTAACGTACTAACTAGCTTTATATTAACTACTTTACTATACCCTATAATAAATAACTTATAATAAAAGCTACTATAACTAAATAGTTTATAATATAAATTAACTATATATATAAAAGTTGTACTGTTAAGCTTAAAATAACTTATAAAGGAGATCTATAGATTTATAAACTACTTCACTCCCTCAACTATTTACTACTTTAATCTTAAACTAAAAACTATTATATAATAATAAGTAATAGTTAAAACAACTATAGTCTTAATAAAGCTATTACTAAAATAACTACTATAATCAAACAAATACTAGAGTCTATAGGATATAAAAGAAGTGTATAAAGCGCTTTTACTATTAATAAAGTAGCTCCCTATAGCCCTTCTAAGTACTTTAATAACTATAAATATAATAATACTAACTTAAAAAAATCATAAAATAAAGCTTTATTAGCGTCTCCCACTCCCTTTACTCTATTAGTCCCTTTTTACTTAGTATACTCTATATACTACTACTTTAAAAATTACTTTTATACCTTCCTAAAGTGCGTATATAATAAATAAAAGCCACTTAACTACTACTATAAAAAAACTAAAAAAAACCTTATAAATAATAAATAACTAATCTAGTATATTAAAAAAACTTAAGGCTAGTAACTATATAATTACTATATAAAGAGTATTAAGTATTTACTTATAGCGTTTTAAACTACTTAATATAAGAACCTATCACTATATCCCCTTAAGGACTCTTACTTCTTTAACTTTAGTGCATCTATTTATATTTTTAAAAACAAATAATAATTTAATAACCTTTAAATAACTAGTATAAATAATTACCTATAAACTAGCTTTAAGCCCTTTATAATTAAAAAATATAAAAACGTAAGTATATATATTATATTAACTAATAATAAATAATCTAGCTTATACTTATATAACGTCGCGTTATATATATCTATAATAACTAACTTTATTTCTTATAACTAACTCTATAAGCGCGGGTATTAGTAGAACAAGCACCCTAAGCAGCACTCTATACTATATAGATCTAATTACTCCCCTCTTAGCTTTATTAAAACTATATACAACTAAAAAGTATTAAAGTATAATAAGCTTTTTAATAAAGTACTTATATACAAAAACTCTATATAAGCTATTTAGTATATATATACTCCGCGCTATTAAATAAAGCACTCCTAATAAAAATAAGAATCTTTAAAAGGCTCCAAAAAAACGTAGCACTAGTAGCTCAACTACCCCAGCCCTAAACCACTCTAGCACCTTTCCTTATTAGCCCATAGCGTCTAAATCTCTATTACTCCTAAAATAGCACTTAGTAATACCCTTTTAAACTATAATACTTATAGTATTAGTAAAGTAAAATAAATTATTAACTATAAGCTATAGGAAAGTAACGCGTATACCTACTCTAGTAAGCGTATTACGTTTAACTTCTACCTATATACTAAAAACTATAGTAAGTTTATATCTATATTAGTATTTACTAACCGCGTCTTATAGTACTTATAGGACTACTACCTATATAACTACAGCATAAAAACACTCACTAAGGTCTTTAAAAAGTTTATTTTACTCCTAAAGGTTTAATATAATATTAAAATACTTACTTTTAAGTATAATAGTAAAATCAAAAGATACTACCGCCTTATAAACAACCTCTAAAAGTGTAGTAAACGTATTAAGCTATTTACCCCGTATATACAAAATTAAAACAGTAGTACTAAGTGCGTTAGTACTATAATTAAAATAAAGGCTTAAATAATATATAAAAGTAGTAAGCTACCCTATAAAATATAGCCTAATATCTATAAAGTAGTAACTTATTTTTATAACTATATACCTTAAGTAGCCCTTAATTAAAAGACCCTATATAAAGCACTCTACTAACAGCTCCGTAGTAATAAAACTATAAAACCAAGCTTTATATACTTAAGATTATATAAGTACAAAGTATATGCCCTTACAGCTACCGTACAGCTTAAGAAGAAGCGTCTTAACCGCCTTTATAGCCGTGCTTTTATAGGCTTCCTTATTAGCTATATATCTACGAATTAGTATTAAATATAAAACCCTATAACTAGGAAGATTATTACTATACACAACGTTATATTTAACAAAAAAAATACTATAACAACAACCCAAATTTACTTACTAGTAACTATAATAACCTTAACCTTTAAACTATTACTAAATAAATTTAAAAAAGCCTTACTATAATTAGTAAAACTAACTCTTAAATATAGCTCTACCTATCCTTATTAAGTAAAAAAAATAATAAAGTATCCCCTTTTATAAACTCCCCTAATAACGTTTTTAACAAACTTAACTTAAGTAATACTACCCTTAATAATAATAAACTCTATAACTATAAATACTCCTCTACTCACTTCAAACTCCTACCTACCCCTTCTAACTTACCCGTTTCGTTCTTTTAAGTACTAATTAAAAAAAACTAACGCCTAGAGAGGCGAATTATAACTAAGTTAGTAAACAAAAACCTTCTTTTTATAAACCCTTACTAGTCCATATTTATAACTAAGCCTATAAATTAAGCCACTCTAGTAATTTATATACTCTAGTATAAATAAACGTTTTATAAAACTACTTTTTTAGTTAGTACCTTATTATTATTTTAAAATACTCTATAGTAAAGCTACTTTTAGGTTAATTACTTAGTTACTTATAACTTATTAAAGGGGACCCTTAGTATTTAATATACTATAGGAGTGTCTTAAAATATAAATATTAAATACTTTAATAGTAAAATTTAGCTATAGGGAGGGATTATAAGTACTTAAATTTCGTTAAGCAAGCGTAAAGCACCGTACTAACTACAAACTAAAGTTCCCACTCCTAGTACCCCCTAGCAAAAACTCTAGCCCCTACCTACATCTCATTCAGAAGTATTAACTTACCTTTATATAATTTTAATACAGGTAGCTAAAGTAAACTATCTATAAAGCTATTATAAAACTAACTTTTAAAAAGAGGTTTTTAAAAAAGCTACTAATAGCTCCTAAATCCTAGGATACTATTAAGTATATATATATAAGTTAAATAAGTACAAAAGGCTCCTTAAGATTAAAGCGCGCCTCGTTATATATAGTAACTAGCAACTAAAAAACAAATAAAATACTTATACTTTAACACTTACTAGTATATCGTTTTAAACACTTATAGCTATTATAAACTACTTTAATTTTAAGTTCCTATAATATAACACAGTAAACGCATTTATACAGGTTCTACTTAATAAAAATATTTATATATAAATACTCTCTAGGTATTAAAAGCCTAGGTATATCCTTAAGCTTAATAAAGTACTCTATAGCTTACACCACTTTTTACTCTTATAGTAACACTATTTAAAAGCTAGTTTAAAAAAGCTTAGACTAAAGCACATAGCGGGTAAGAATTACTATTAAATACATAGTTATATTATTTTCTTCTTCTACGTTAATAACTACATCCTATACTTCCCCTCTAAATACTATAAAAAAGCCCTCTTACTTATAGAAATACTTTAAAAGCAATACTTTCTTAAAAGTAGTAAAAACTTATAATAGTTCTTAAAAATTAAAGTTATCTATAACCATACTATAAAGCACTTTTAGTTCTCACAGTCTATCTATATTAATAAAATTATTAAGCACTTAAAAAAGTAAGACCCATAAACAAAGTAACTATATACTTCTCTAATTTAATTACTTAAACTACTCCTTTATAAAGGCTCTACTCTATACACAAACGTTAACTATTACTAAAGTAACATTAGTTTAATTATATATAGCGTAATAATAACAAAGCTAGATATAGCCCTTACAGTAAACCATTTTATATACTTTAACTATAACTCTAGCCCTAAACACTTTAAAAAAGTAGAATAAATAATTAAATACTTCTCTATAAAGTACACTCTTTACTTTAAATTTAACTACAAAAAAAGCAGCCCTAATAATAATTTAGTAATTACTTTAAATACTAGCTTCACTAACAACACACTAAACTATAAAAGCTCTTAAGTATTTATAATTAAGCTTTTTAGTAGCCTTATTAAGTAGCAAACTAATAAACAGAATACTATAACTATATTAACAACTAAAGCTAAGCTTCTTACTCTCTTTTAAATAGCTAAAAAGGCTATTTTTATAAGCTATTTAATAACTATACTTTATATAGACCTTAGTAAATAGACCTTTAGCACTACTTCTACTTCTAACGCTACTATACTAAACGTATATATTTAATATAATAATTAATAAATAATCTATCTTATTAATAAAGAAATAATTTAACTACGTACAAAGCTTTACTATATTAATATCTACAACTACTAACTACATTAAAAGGCTTAAAAAAGCCGTATTAAAGTTAAATATCAGTCTATAGTACAATTAATAGCAAATAACTTTATAAAACTACTTACTAGTGCCCACTTTAAACTCTTCCTTAAACAACTTAATATAGTAAATTAAATAGCTTAACTTTAAGCACTTTACAACACTAAGCTTTAAAGCAAACACTATAAAGGCCTTAACTTTACTAATAAAGAATAAATAAAAGGAATTATAGCTTTTAAGTACTCTAAAAACGGTATTACTCTTTTTACTATAGGGATAGAGGTTTAATAAGGATAACGGAACTACTTAAAATAAGGACTTTAAAGGGATTATAGCTCTAGAAAAGTAAACTATACAAAAGTAATTATAAAGTAGTTAAAGTATAGCTAGTATATAATTTTATTTATAATTAAATCTAACAAGGCCCTTAAAAGGCCCTTATTAAAGAAGTATATTAAATTATATAACTTAGAGCTACTAATATACTATAACGTATAAGTGGATTTTAGTATTTAAGGTAGCTAATAGCTACTCCAAAGTAACGTTTTACTAGCTCTAAAGGCTATAGCTACGTTTAGGGGGTTTAAAGGCCTATAGTACTATTAAAGCAAAAAACGTATTAATAGCCCTTAAGGCATAGCTTTACATATATACAAATATACATAAAATCTAATAAAAACTAGTATATAATTTTATTTATAATTTAATTTAGCTAGGCCCTTATAAGGCCTTTATTAAAAAATTATATTAAGCTATATAACTTAGAGCTACTAGTATACTATAATATATAAGTAGATCTTAATATTTGTAGTAGTTAATAATTACTTTAAAATAATACTTTACTAACTTTAAAAGCTATAACTATATTTAAGGGCTTAAAGACCTATAGTACTATTAAGGCAAGAAATACGTTTATAGTCCTTAAGGTATAGCTATATATATATTAATAAACGCGAAATCTAATAGTTAGGTACCCTGAGGGATGGGGTCCAAGCTTCCTGGAATCCGAGATGCAGCTGCGCTGGAGCGCATGGGTTAAAGGGGACCTGACATCAGGCCACGTGACCTTGAATTTCCAGAAAGCCAGGAACCGTGACATGCGCGACAGCATCTTCAATCGCGCGACAACCCAACCCCACGGTACCTACCTTGCACATACGCACATCCCGATACCTCCCAGACGACCGCCGCTGCGATTGCGACACGAGCGCCAAAGATGTCGGGCTTCGGAGAGTACCCGCCCAACATGGCGCCGCAGGACGCGCTCATCGTGCGCCAGCAGGCAGAGCCCGACCACGCCGTCGTCCCCTACACCGCCGAAGATCTCGCCCGCCCGAAGATGGGCCCTGCGAACCCCTTCCGAGACGAGACCACCGCCGTGAAGCGCAAGAACGTGCTCACCGGCACGGCCGAGGAGACGTTCCTGTCGGAGCATACCTTCCGCAGCAAGCACCGCGCCGTCGAGCGTAAAGGTGGTCCCGAGCGTGAATACCAGTCGGGCGAGGCAGCCAAGCAGGAGGCCGCCAGGATACGCGCCGGCCGCGAGAAGAAGGGCGATGCGACGATCGTCGAGGGCGACGGCGCGTACGTCGGGCCGTGGGCGCGGTACCGCCGCCCCGAGTACGAGGTTGTCCGCGAGGGCGATGAGCTGGCCAGCGACGAGGAGTACGAGGAGGTCACGGACGATGGCGAGGACGACGTTGTCGAGAGCGGTACCGTTGTCCGCGCCCCCGAACAAGCCCTCACCCGGAGGAAAGAGGTCGAGGAGATGGGCGAGGAGACGACCACCTTCCACGGCTCCGAGGAGCGCGACTACCAGGGCCGGACCTACATGCACGTCCCGCTGGACCTCGATGTCGACCTGCGCAAGGACGTCGGCAGCATCACGAATTTCATCCCGAAGAAACAGATCCACGCGTGGAAGAACCATACAAAGGCCGTTACGGCGCTGCGCTTCATGCCGCGGTCCGGGCACCTGCTGCTCTCGGCGTCGGCCGACTCGACGGTCAAGATCTGGGACGTCTACCACCAGCGCGAGCTGCTGCGGACGTACTCGGGCCATTCCAAGGCGGTCTCGGACGCGACGTTCAACAACGACGGCACGCGGTTCCTGTCGGCCAGCTTCGACCGGCAGATCAAGCTGTGGGACACGGAGACTGGCTCGTGTCTCGGGCGCTTCTCGACGGGCAAGACGCCGCACGTCGTGCGGTTCAACCCCTCGGCGGAGCACGCGCACGAGTTCGTGGCGGGCATGTCGGACAAGAAGATCATCCAGTGGGACACGCGCGCGGGCAACGAGATTGTGCAAGAATACGGTAAGTTTCTCTTTAACCCCTTTTGCGCATAGCTTGCAGGGCCGTACGGTACTAACTAAAGCTCGCAGACCACCACTTGGCAGCAATCAACACCATCACCTTCGTCGACGAGGGCCGCCGGTTCATGACCACCTCGGACGACAAGTCCCTCCGCGCGTGGGACTACAACATCCCCGTCCCCATCAAGTACATCGCCGAGCCGTACATGTACCCGATGACGCGGGCGGCGCCGCACCCGAGCGGCAAGTACGTGGCGTTCCAGTCGTCGGACAACCAGATCGTCGTGTACGGGGCCAACGACAAGTTCCGCCAGAACCGCAAGAAGTCGTACCGCGGCCACAACAACGCCGGCACGGCCATCGACGTCGACGTCAGCCCGGACGGCCAGTTCCTCGCCTCGGGAGACACGCAGGGCTACGTCTGCTTCTGGGACTGGAAGACGTGCAAGATGTACCACAAGCTCAAGGCCGGCGACCAGGCCGTCACCTGCGTCGCGTGGCACCCGCAGGAGACGAGCAAGTTCGTCTCGGCGGGCGCGGATGGCGAGATCCGGTACTGGGATTGAGGGGGGAAGAACGAACTGTTGCTACTGTCATTTTTTTCGGCTGTATTATATCTTCTGGGGCATTGCTCGGCGTTGGAACAGGGAATCAAAATGATTTGGCGTCTCAAAGTTTTCTCAGCCACTCGTGATTCCTATCGTTTTGTTTTAGTTTTTTGCGCCGGCTTGGTCATTCTGGAAAGCTTCGCTCGGCACAAGACGGACTACGACCCTGGCAGTATGATCATCGCGGACGACCAGTACAGCACAATCTCCAGGCGAAACGTTCTTGACATGTAGGAAAGCAACGGTACTAGCCGTCAACCTAATCCGTTGCTGCAGTCGTCGAGCAGCATGCCTCAACCCTCGTCATTCACGATCACGCGACCACGAAAGAGTGTGCCACTTCGTCACCGCCGGCGATGCCCACGACCTCTGTCCGGAAGGTCTAATACGCCCATTAATAGCATACACTACATACCGATGTCCCAGAATACGAAGCTTGCGGGAACCACCACCACTCACGGGCCAGCCACACCAGGAACGCGGGCGGCCGCAAGGACGAAGGCTAAACCGGCACCTCCAGGCATCGGAGCTCCTCCCCGCAAATCAGCAGTCGACGAGCGGGCGATGGCGGCGGGTTAGCACGGAATCTCAGACGAGCGGGCGTTCTGGCGAGGAGAGGTGGAATGGGCCCGGCCGCTCTCGGGCTAGTCCGCACTTAAAACTTAGGTACAGACTCTCAAATGCATGTCTCACCCTTTCCATCTGATTGCAGCAGCCATTGTGTTATATTTTTTTTTCGACTCCCGTGCCTGTTCTACCGATGGCCAGGTCGAGAAAAATTCCGCAGCTCATCTGATCAATCGTTCCATTTTTTGCTTGGGCCGGGGCGAGACACGGTTCTGAGACCTGGGGTTTAGAGAAAAGCTTTCTTTTCCTCTCTTTCATCTAGACATTTATCTTCGGTTCTTCTTGTCTGAAAAAGAAAAAAGGGAGTCAGAAAGCTTGATTGAAGTTGACGATGGACTCCTTGTATTGGGACGTTTTACCAAGGGACGAGCCGGAATCGAGCGACGAGGAGGAGGTCGAGGACAACGAGTGCACGCCCGGCCGCAGACTCCGGTGCTGGAAGTGCAGAACCAAAGATCAACCGTGTAAGCGATGCAAGGAACGTCAGCTGAAGGAGGGCCCGTCCCAGAAGTCGGCCTTCGAACGCGCCCTCTTTCCGAAGAAAGAGAGTATTGCTGCTTCTCTCACACTCGCCGAGGATGACAACAACAACAACGACAACAGCAGCGAAGCCAGTGTGGCTTCTGTAGTCGAGGAGACTGTCGCCCCGGTTGAGGACGTCCCGGAACCCTCCAGGACGTCGTGGTGGTCGACGAGCGCCGCCGCCTCCTCCCGCGCGACCATCGACATCGCGACCGACGAGCGGACGAGGATCGAGGCCGACTTCCTCGACTGGTGGGTAAACTGGGGGAGGGCGAGCGCCCGGCCGCGCCGGACGCCGCGGTTGCAGACGAGGACGACGGCTCCCCCGCCGCGGGCCGCCTCACCACCCCTCTGGCGCTCGTCACCCCCAAAGGAGGACCTTTGGGAGCGCGAACGGAGGGACAGCATCGAGAGCGTGCGGTGCTGGGCGTCCGAGGTGGCGTGTTACGAGGAGAAGAGAGAGGTGAAGCCGGTTCTGGAGACGCGGGGGCATCGATGGGCGTGGCGGGAGGAGCACCGCGCCCCGGTGAGACGGGAGGAATATTGGACCTCGCCGAGGAGGGAGGAGTACCGCACTCCACCAAGAAGGGAAGAGTACCGCGCTTCACCAAGGAGAGAGGAGTACCGTGATCCGCCGAAGAGGAAAGAATACTGTGATTCGCCGAGAAGAGAAGAATATCACGCCCCGGAAAGGCTGGAGCAGCATCATCTCCCAGCGAGGAAGGAGGAGCACCACGCCCCGGCGAAGAAGGAGGAGGAGCAAGTGCCGGCGAAGAAGGAGGAACGCCGCCCCCAGCCGAAGAAGGAGAACAAACGGCCCCAGGTGAGGAACGAGGCGCCCCGTACCCAGCCGAAGCCGTCGCCGCTTCACAGTCCACCTTCGCCGACTTACATGCGCTACGTGCTGCTGCTGCAATCCACATCCAAGCTCTGGGGGTTGGGGCACGTTTCCGAGAAGACCCATTCACGAGTGGTGTTTGTGGTGTTTGTGATGGCATACGCCAGGGGCACCGGACACGCCAAGGGACTGTGGCCGCTGCATGTTATCACGAGAAACGACGACGAGTCGGCGGAAGCCATGGAGTTCGCACGCATACGGGAGGAGAAGGGGTGGAAGGGGGTTTCCGAGTGGGCGAACTCGCTTGCCCCCAAGGGCGACAGCGACCTGCAGGAGGTCGACTAGCATTCCCGCTGAAAATGGTTTCCAGCCTATTCGAGGGGTCATATCACGGAAGAGAAAATCGCATAGACGTCTCAAGATGTGGGTTTAGAAGGGTCATGGATTCCATCTCCTGATCAACAGGATATCTTGTTAAATACAACCCCCCGCTCCATTGTCAATTACACATCATCAAGAAAGAGTCTCTGGCCTCTCAGCGATACTGATCTGCAGGACGAGGCTCGCCGGTAGCCGCTTACTCCTCCTCCTCCTCATCGTCGTCGTCGTCATTGTTCTGCTGCTCCTCGTTCTGCCGACCACCGTTCTGCTGCTCGTCATCCTGCTCCTCCTCCTCCTGAACGTCTTCGTCCTCGACCTTTTTCTCTTCCTCTTGCTCCTCCTCGGACTCCTCTTCTTCCTCCAAATCTTCCTGCACCTGCTTCTTCGCGGCAGTTGTTCTCTTTGGTGCTGTAGCAGCCTTGCTCTTCGCCGCAGTAGTAGCCTTCTTGGCCGGAGCCGCAGTCCTCTTTGCCGCGGTGCCGGTTCTCTTCGCCGCAGTGCCAGTTTTCTTCGCAGCTGCCGTAGGCCGCTTCGCCGCAGTGCCAGTCTTCTTCGCAGCCGTCGCAGTCTTCCTCTTGGCCGCAGTGGCAGTCCTCTTCGCCGCGGTGGCTTTCTTCTCCGCCGCCGCCTTCCTCTCCTCGGCCGCTTTCTTCTGCGCCCGCTTCTTGTCAGCAGCCCTCCTGGCCTCCCTCTTGTCGTCTTCGATCTTCTTCGACTGGGCGGCCTTCGCAGCCTTCTCATCCTCGTCCTTCTTCTTCTTCGCCGCCATCTTGTCCAGGTTCCGCAGGCCGTATCTGGTTCTTCCCTCGCGGTTGGGCTCTGCGGCCTTCGCGGGCTGGGCGGCCGGCTGCTTCGTCTTTCTTCCGGCCTTGGAGGCGGCGGGCTTCTTGCTCTTGGCGGCGGTGGCAGGGGCCTTTCCCTTGCCCTTGCCATTGTTGGGGAGGGACTTTCTCGCGGCGGGCTTCTTTCCCTTCGGGTCGTCGCTGGTCGCTTCATCCTCATCGTCCTCATCGTCCTCCTCCTCCTCTTGCTGTTCTTCCTCCTCCGCGTCTTCGTTTTCGTCCTCGTGGGACGTCTTCTGGCGCTTGGGCGGGGGCTGCTTGGACGAAGATGGAACATTGTCCTCCTCGTCCTCATCATCTACCTCCTGCTCAGCATCCTCTTCGGCCTCGTGCTCGGCGTCCTGAGCGGCATCCTCCTCATCTTCAATGTCGCTGTGCTTGCGCTTCTCGCTCCCACCGCCCTCGTGCGACATCTTCTGGCGCTTCCTCTCAGGCTTCACCTCATCGTCGCCCTCGCTGCTGCTGTGCTTCCTCTTGTCGCTCCCGACCGAGGCGCTCGCGATCGCGCCGTTCCAGCGGCTGGTGCCCTCGATCGGGGAGAAGTACCCGGCGCTTCCGGGCGGGTACAGGCCGCCGGTGATGACGCGGGGCCGTCGGCGGCGCATGCCGTCGACCACGCTCTCGAAGCTGAGCTCCAGATCCCGGATCCGCGTGGCGTCGACGTCCTGGCGCGCCGAGATCATGTCCTGCCGGTCCTCGATGGAGTCCTGGCGGGCCTCGAAGGTGGACTGCTGCGCCTCGAGGCGGTCCTGCCGCGCGACGATGTACTTTTGGCGTTCGTCCACCGAGGCCTCCCAGTTACGCCGGCTCACGGGCGAGGGATGCTGGACGTGGACGGCGGAGGAGGAGTTGTGTTTCAGGCGGCATGCGCAGGGCTTGCCCCCATTCTCTAGCTTGTCATCGCAGTAGTCTGGGAGCTCGTCGAGCTCGGTGGACGCGGTTGGGGAGAGGCTCGGAGATTGGGTCGTACAGGAGCTGAAGTCCTCCTCAGGGAAGCAGAACACCGGGGTGCTCATGGGAATGGGGCCGGCATAGATCGAGGCAATCTGGGCAGCTGTGGGAAGACGCATGGGGGCGGGGGTAGAAGCAAAGTTGTTGGTGTTACCGGACCGGCCGGTGCTGTTGAAGTTGGAGAAAGACATGCTGGTGATGGATTTTTGAAAAGCTGGTATGATGTCTGTGGATGTTGTTGAAGAATATGTACTGAAATGAAGTGAGTTGAGTTTTTTTGTATTTTTTGTTTCTGGAAAGAGGTTGTTGTGGGCGAGAATGTGAGTGGATTGGATAGGATTGGGATTGTGGGATGGACTCGGGCGAAATACGTGCTTTATACATGGACTCGCTCCAGTATCAACTTCATTTGCCATTGCTCCATTGGTTTTGGGTGGTGACAATGGTCTTTGTGGTGTGTTTGGTGCCCTACCTCGAAGTCGGGTTGTCTTTGTTAACGCTTGTGCAGTTGCTCGGAGGACATGATCATATTCAACTGGGTCCGCAGAAATGCATCACATTGAGTTGAGCAAATACGTTTCACGGTGAAACCATTGCTGTTATCTACGTCCTTTTTGTTAGTTCTATGCTTAGTCGATGACCACAAAGAGACGGGGCCTCTCATCACAGCAGTGGGAACAGCTCTCAAAGAGCTGAAGCAGAGTCTTTGGGTATAGACTTTCAAAGAAGCCTGATAACTCAATTTAAGCTGTCAAATTGACCTTGACTTAGGACACTAAGTATCTTTCTTTTATGCTCCTTAGGCCTCGCTTATTGGTCATTTACTCTCTCCGAGGTCCGCCTTGGACTGGACGGGGGTAACAACCATGAGATCAATGAGGGAGTAGGCGATCTCTGCCGCGGCAAGAACGGTGGTCTCGCCATTGTGGTCGTATGCGGGGGCAACCTCTACGACGTCTGCCCCCACCACAGGTAGCCCTTCGAGGCCGTCGAGGATGGTCAAAAGCTCGCGGGTAGACCAGCCGCCCGGCTCGGATGTGCCAGTTGCTGTTCTGCGGTCAGCTGATTGACTAAGCTTCTTGGGCGACTCAGATACCTGGTGCATAGGCCGGGTCCAATACATCGATGTCGACACTGATGTAGACCTTGGAGTTTCCAACTCGCTGCTTGAGTTTCGAAATCACGCCGTTGGCACCCAGCTTGTCGAGGTCTCTAGCAGTCACTATTTCAAAACCACAACGGACATCGTTCCTCAAGTCACACTTTCTCCTGATCAAAGGGGCCCGAATACCAGCGTGGATTGAGGTGTTGAGAATGAGATGCTGTAGTGATTAGACGTCATGATCCCAGAATTGAGACACGGGGCAGATGGGTAATACTTCTTCGTGAGCAATGTGCAAGAATGTCCCATGATTGAGACCACTGGCATCAGTTAGAACGCAACTTCCAACCGGAATCCAGGAAACGGATTATTCCAGTACATACGCATAGTCGGATATACCGCCTCCTGGGGACACCAACGTGAGTTCAATGGCATTCAGTGGCGGCTTCGAGAGGGTACCTACCAAGAACCGCTGGATCCCACGTGTCTCGAGCCTGGCCTCAGCTAAATGGCCTTAATTGTACTCCTTGTCAGAAACTCACCTATATGACTGTCAAAATGAATGACGGACACCGGTCCCCATCTCTTGTAGGTTGAGCGAAGGGCGGACAGGGTCGTGGTGTGGTCTCCGCCCAAGGTCAGGATCCTCGGAGTCACTGACACTGACGAGTTGGCAGATGGCCGACCCGAGAGAGTCTTTTCTTTGTCAGCCCCATTCTATTTCCGTCCCTGATGCAAAATTACGATTCACCTCGTGTGCTTTGTCTAGGCGCTTCAAGGAAACGGTGTTGTCCAGCCATGTGAGACGTGCATCGCCGCAATCGACGACGGTGGCCCAGCTTTGCAGCGGGTTGCGGCCTGGGTCCGGGCCCCGGTTAGAAACGTGGATCGGCCTCCAAGTGTAATTGTTTGCAGTGACTAACCAGTGTAGATACTCCATTCTCCAGGTGCTTTTCTCTGGCTTCCGGTTCGGATCGCTGGTGGTCCAAATCGCGCCCCCGGTCGGCCTGTGGTTGTCTGCCATCCGGTCTGTTAGGCCGGGAATGTATGGAGTACAGAACGAGATCGGGAGTACAAACAGTATCGTGAGGAGCGCCGAAGACGGCAATGTCGTATTTCTGAGCTTTGGCTGCCTCGTCAGAAAAGCAATCCACAAAAGGGAGGTTAGCAAAGGTGCTCAAGCCGGCAACGGTATCGGCGCCCGAGACATCCACGTCGTCATTGCCGTTGGAGGCCAGAGGCAACTGGGCGTGAGGGGAATCAGCGAAGGCGCGGTGGGGGAGCTGCCACGCTGCGACGCCCTGAAGGGCTAAGAGAACAACTGAGACTGGACGCATTTGGTTCGTGTTGGTAGAACACCGTTGGCGCATGTTGAAAGCCGATGCCGCTTCTCCAAATTTGAGAAATAAAATTGAGGGTTCTCGACTTTCTAAAATAGGGAAGCCGAGCTGCTTCCACGTTAGCTAATTGATCCTGCCCTAGCAAGTTCTTGCCTCATCCTGCATGTGCAGGTACATCATGGCATCGCCAGCGCTATCCGTACACCTTCCCAGATAGGTACTTCCCCACTAAGTACCGACCTACCACAGGCGCCAACTGTAGGTACTTTAGTGGAAGGTTACGTGCGGTTGTCTAAGATTGGGGAACGTCGGGCGTTCTTTCCATGAAAAAAGGAAGGAAAGAAAAAAAGGGTGATCGATCACGGAAGGCAGCCACGGCACTGGTGAGACTTTCAATCAATCCAACCCAATCGATACTCATCTGGATCGTAGCCAAGACGGCATCCTCGTTCAGTCCAAAACACCACATCACCACTGAGCCCCTCGCCGCCATCTACATCTCGGTGCATCGACGCATACCACATCGCATCGACCCGGGGCTATGATATGGTGGCAGTAGGCGCCTAGACCGAACCCGTCTTCCTATTCACCAACATGTTTACTCCTCTGCCGCCTCCTCCGCCCCATCACACCTCCGATATCCGTCTTCGTCCTTAGAAGCGACCCCGAAGACGCACCCCCGTCGGCGCCCGTGTCAAACCCCAAGTCAACGACGGTGCTGTCGATGATGACGAAGAGGGCGAAGGCCCTCCGAGGCCCCTTCCGAAAAGCAACTGGAGATCCAGCTACAGGTGGTGGAACGACGAATACCGCCTCGCCGCCGTCTGCGTCGCTGTCGCTATCGCTTTGGGCATCGTCTTCGCGAAGTTGGACGGAAAAGTGGTTCCACAGCTGGGGGACGATTTCGACTTCGATGTCATCATCGTCGCCATGTTCACCTGCGTTCGCGTCGCCATGAGCGGCATCGTCGAGTCGTGCATCAGCCAAGCCGCCTGGATATGGGTGTCGGAAGCACGCCAGCGCCGAACCCACGACATGCGAGCCAGGCTAGAAGACTTCAAGATATATGACGAGGCATCGCGTGGCCTCTAGGGAAGCATCTGCCTGTTGTGGCGCTTACGGGGAAGGTGAAAATCCCCAACAGCTCACCTCAGCTTTCGTCGAGCTTGTGCGCTGACCGCGGACCACTAGACATCTTGCTTGTATCGGTGCTCTGATCGTCATTCTGGTCCACGGACTAGAGGCATCCTCTCAGCAATTCTATCATTACGAACCCAAGCGAGTGGAGCTCCCCGGGGACGTCGATGGCGAACACCCGTCCCCTGCGCCCCCGAGAAGCGAATTTTAGAACAATACAGTGTCTCGGGGCCTAGACCCGGGTAAGGGATCTCTGCCTGCGTCTCGGCCTGGTGTGGTGGCAGACAGCTGACACTTTGTAGCCCCAGCACTCAACGTTTCCACAAAGGCCGCCGTCTACAGCGGCATCTTATCTGTTGATGTTGTTGAGATCGAGGCGGAATGCTTCGCCGATAATTGCACCTGGCCATTCGTGCCAACATTGGCAGTATGTGGCGAATGCAACACCGTGAGCGTCAAGCCCTTGTGCTCCGACAGGTCCCAGTCTTGCTCGTACACCATGGAGTCAGGGGCGTCCCTCGATATGCCGCATCACGCACCGAGTACAGAACGATTCAAAGTGACGAATGCTTCGCCTGGTAGTGATGCTCGATTCGACCCGACCTCTCGAGCCTACATCTCAACCTTCGACATTTTATGGGCTAAGAAGAACACGAGGGAAACTGAAACGAGTGGCCATGAGTGCGCACTCTGGTTCTGCGTCCAGTTATACAGTATGGCAAAGACGATGAACAAATTCGAACAGAACATATCGCACCCATCTCCCTGGAATAGAACACGATACGAGCCTGCCAATAATGCGCATGAAAATGAGTACGTCTTTGTTGACTTGCCAGACTACATTGGTGCAGAGCAACGGACCAGATATAGCATCAGCGAAAAAGCATTGATTGCGCTGCGGGATTTCGTAGACCCGCTAATGGCTGGCACGTACGAAACGCAGTTTGGCATCATCAACTTCTCGTCGGAATGGATCGAGGGCATATACAACGCCCATTTGAATCTTCCAATGTGGATCCGTCGCTTCAGCATAAGCCTCACGAACGAAGTGAGGCTACACGGCGTAGTTCTATCCAAGGATTCGAGTCGCTACTATGGTCATGGTTTCGAGATGCAGAACCGGATCATTGTTAGTTGGCTGTGGATGATGTTCCCGACAATCATGATCGTCATCAGCATCTACTACCTTGTCCACACAATCATCAAGGGCGCTCGCGACGGCATCTCGGTGTGGAAGAGCGACTCGCTACCCATGCTGTTCTGTCGGATCGACCCATCGATCCTCGCGATGGTAGGCGACGGCATGGACTTGCCGAATGGGCTAGACGACCGTGTCGGAGAGGTAAAGGTGTGTCTGATGCGCGAGGAAGACGGTGATTGGGTCTTCAAGCCGATGGAGAGCGAAGCATCATCCTCTGAATCATCTTCATCCTCATCTTCGGACTCCGACTCTGACTAAGAAGCTCCATGACGGACCGAATCGTTGCTGTGCTGCACCCACGACCGGGTGGGTGTGGGTGGGTGCATCATTACCTACCTCGAACCTAAAAAGAAGAGCAGAAAAGAGCAGACAAGCAGTTTTGACTTGAATATGACGATACGACTCCTCCTCAATTCCGCGATCGTGTGTGCCCCTGGCGGAAATGCTCCGAGAAACGAGAGAAAGGGCGCTAATGACTCGACATGCAGCGCCCTTGGAGAAGCCTCGGGATGTTTCTAATTGGTTTATTCCGCCGAGATCCTCTGCGGAGCTCTCTGGGATGTTTGTGGTCGAGACTCGGCTGGTGTCATCGGCAACCGGTTTCCTGACTCTCATTTGCTCTGTCAACCCACAACCCTCCACTCCTCCACTATCAGACATACCTCGGCACCTTCGGTCTCCTCACCTTGGCCTTTTCAGATCGAGCCTGCAGTTCGTGAACCACTGAACAGCAGGTTATTAGCTTTCAGCCAAGGGACAGGGACACACGAGTCAGAGGCGGAGGGTCCTGTACTCCGTAGCACCACCCCCAGTTCCGACGATTCCGACGTCAGACATGATGGGGCTGTGTGTGGACGACGGACAACGGCGATGGGGGACTATTGGGGGATTCCTTGCTTCCCCTGGCCAGAGCTCCATTCCCGGTGAGCTGCGATGCTGCATTCCCGTCCAAGCTCCGTCTCCGTGGTCCACCGCCCTGATATCCCCAGACATCTAGCGTCAACGGATCGTCGACGGCCCCAGACCCCGTAGTTTGATTCTGGAATTGCTCTGCAGGCTTCCCCTCTTCCCCACACCCCGCAAACTGCTCTCTCCATCCTCCGTCTTCGGTCCAACCTGATCTGGGAACTCGAACTTTTTCCCGTTTCCTCGTGCCTCTTTGACCCATTTTGCCATTGTCTCTACCGATTGACGACCTTCACCTCGGTCAATTCCCTTGACCCTGCGGATCCCGAGTGAACAAACGGCAATTGACCAGGCCCAACTTCGACATGTCTTCTGATAACACACCTGCCGAGCCCACCAAGGCCAAATCACAGAACAAGATCCGCAAGCGCGCTGCCAAAGCGTGTCTTTCGTGTCGGGCTCGCAAAGTGAGATGTGATGTCTCCCAGCGCGGTCGGCCATGTATGAATTGTTATCTCGACAGTGAGGCGTGTGTCGTTACGGGCAGAGCTTCGAGATTGTAAGAGCACAGCTTCAGCCCCTCCTCAGCTTCGCGCCCTGCTGACCATTGCAAGCCGGAGAGCCCAGCAGAGAGACAGTGTCGACAACACCGACAACGCGCAAGCATCTCACCCGCCTTACGCGCCAGAGGCTGGCGAGCACGCTCACGATGTTGATTCCACTGCTCCAGCGAGCACTGTTCAAATGATTTCTATGATTGAGCACCATCACGATCATCAGGTTCACGAACATGCTCCAATCGACGAGCCCTCCTCATCAGGCGTGGCAAACGGCCGTCAAAAAAGTCCAGTGGTGCACAAAAGCAGCTGTCGCCATGACCACGCCGGGCCCGTCCAACCTTCCAAGCCTTCTGCGCCGAACGGAGCAGCTTTCGAACCATTGCTTTCGAGCTCCTTGCCATTGCCGTCGAATGGGCAGACACTAGCAGGCCAGCTGCCCGGCGACGAGAGGCATAGCCTCGGCGTGGACGTCACGTACTCTTTCTACCCTTTCCTCGTTCTGGGAAACCTTCACAACATCCCTCCCCAAGATGTCAACTTCCTCGAACTTCAGGGATGCCTGCGGATACCGACGCGCACAGTTGTTGACGAATTCGTCCAGCAATACTTCCTCCACGTCCATCCCCTGCTTCCGATGCTGAACGAGGGCGACTTCTGGGACGTCTACTGCATGAATCCGGCGAGCTTATCCAACGACAGGATATCCCTCCTCCTGTTCCAGGCGATGCTTTTCGCTTCTTGCAATGTAGGTTCCTCGGACGTTCTTTGGTCTGTTCGCGTAGGCTAACCTGAAGGCAGTTCGTATCTCGCCAAACAATCAAGACGCTGGGCTTTCCCACGATCCGCGCGGCGCGGGCTGCCTTTTACCGACGCGCCAAACTCCTCTATGATCTCGAATCTGAGTCCTCGGCCCTCGCCATCTCACAAGCAGCGCTTCTCCTGTCGTACTGGTCGCCTCCTTCGTCGCCCGCTCTGCGCAAGTCAAACACCGCCTGGCTCGCCATCGCCATCCAGAACGCAAAGACCGTCGAGGCGCATCACTACGCCACGCGCACCGCCCCTCCGAAGAAGCGCGATTTGCTCAAGCGGCTGTGGTGGTGCTGCATCATACGCGACCGCATTCTTAGCCTTTGCCTGCGGAGGGGCGTCCAGATCACCCGCAACCATTTCGATTTTGACGCGAACGGCATCCTGGGATACTCGGACCTTTTGGACGAGATTGAGAGGAGTCGGGTGTACAACCCCGGGACGAAGCGATGCCTTGCCGAGATGCTGGAGCAACTGGTCGAGCTCTGCGTCGTACTGACTGATATTCTGATCCTGGTATTTCCGCTCGATGACAACCCAGGCTGGGGCCGCGAAATGCGCCCCGAAGAGCAAGACAAAGTCCGGGGCTGCAAAGTTGCGCTACGAAGGTGGTACAAGGGCGCGACACTGAGGTTCCCCATGTTCGGCGGAGGATCCGTCGCCAGAATGAAATCTCCGGGGAACGAGTTCCAACACGACTCGGTGATCTTGTACACCAACCTGATGTACATGTACTACCAGTAAGTCGCCACTGTTCGAGCTCGTTGGAATCGCGCTGACCGTCGCACAGTTCCTCCCGTGTCGTTCTCAGCCACCACGAAGTCCTCCACCTCGCCATCACAGCCGCTGCTCCATCGTTCAGCGCGATCCCCACGTCGGATCTCGTCATCATCGGCGAGAACCGCCACGAGCTTCAAGACGCCGCTTCAGGGGTCACCGAGTGCCTCAAGGAACTCATCCACCTGCGGCTCGCGCGCTGGCTGCCCATCAGCGCCGTCGCCTGCACCGCCTTGCCTCTCGTCCTGCACATCCTCGACGTCAAGCTCTCGGCGTCCTCACGGTCGTTCGACCCCAACACGCAGTCGGCACTGAAGCAACACCGCCTCAACATCCTAATCGAGGCCATGAAGACATACCAGCCGCAGTACGACGGAGTCGACTGGGTCAGCGAGACGATCCGGCACATCGTCAACCTCGCGCAGCTGGACCCGCCCGCGGGAGAGGCCACAAATCCCGCTGAGGGCGGCGCCGTCATCGCCGACTGGACCGACATCCTCGCCTCGCAGCCCAGCTCGTACCTCCGCCTCGCGCTGACGATGGACCTCTCGCTGAGCAAGGGACGGCTCCCCGAGGACGGGGACTTCCCCGTCAGCCTCCGCGGCCTGTTCACCGACGGCTCCAACCCGCTCAAGGCCCTCCTCGAGAGGAAACGGAGCGAGAGCATGAGCATGATGGGTCCGGCGGGTTCCATGTCGGACTTCGAAGCCGCCTCGCTGCGCACGAGCATCTTCCACATGGAGCCGGGGGTCGTCACGATCCTCCCCTCTTCGGACGAGGACACCAACTCGTCACCCGCCTCTGCGGGAGACCACAGCCAGGACAGCGCGACGACGACGGACGGGACATCCCCGCGCAACGGGGCGGCTCCAGACGATGTGAAGATGACGGACCGGCCGCCGTCCGAGGGCATCGACGGGCTCGCCGCCGAGGTGCTGGCGGCGTTCCCGCTGGACGACGTGTCGCAGCAGTCCGCCAGCGTGGACGGGGACTTTGACGGCATGTACTTTGACGGGATGCCGGGCCACGACGGGCCGAACGGGTGGATCGAGACGGCGTGGGGGGAGCTCACGAACGGCGACGACCGGTCCGACCGGGACACGGCGAGGGTTTTGCTGGAGGCGCTGAGGGAGGGTGATCTGGCCGAGTGCGCTGCTTGATTGTACGAGACGAATAATGGAGATGATATGCCTTGAACGTTGACCGTTGCTTCCACCTATGTGCTGTCGAAATACTTGCACCGAAACAGGAATTGTTGGGCCTCTCCCCGGGAACAGGTCCGCACCCCCGCTTCCGGCCTACGGAGCGGCATCGGGGAGGGGTTACAACGAGGAAGGCCTTCGTCTCTACGCAAGCTACCGCTTAGAACACACTAATCAGTAGAATACGAAATTGCTAACTCTCCCTCGTTGTTCTAACCCGGATATTTAAGTATGGGTTCTAGGGTCTGCTACATTATGATGGACTTCTTTGCGCAATAGACCGAGAAAAATAAGAAAAAGAAAAGAAAAGAATATGTCATCTCCCCTCATTGCTCCAAGAATGAAAATCGCGCCGTCGCCTCTAACCCAAAACGCGCCCCCGGAACTTTCTCCAATTCTCTCCAATCCAGGTGGTGTCTCTCACGCACCTCTCCGCTCAAGATAATCGTGTCAAACCGCTCACCCAAAATAATCATCTCAAAATCATCCAAATATGAGCCTCTCTCTCCCACCCTTTCTCAGAAATCCCACTTGTTGGGGTCGAAGCCGCCGCAGTAGCCGCACTTGCACTCGAATCCGAACTTGTAGTAGAGGACCGAGGGGTCCTTGCCGTATGTTATGGACAACTCCTGGCCCTCCTCGATCTCCCAGTCCCGAACTGTAAACACCAGGACCTCCTCCTTGGCGAGGTACTTGTATCCGATCTTGGGTCTGCAGGAGTGGTTGAAGCGCGCGGCGACGGGGAAGAGGCCCGCCACGTCCTGGGCCCAGCCTGCGGCTCGGGTTTTGTGAGGGGAACCGTCTGGGGACTTGCGGGGGTACTTGGAGGCGAACCTATTCGTGTGCACGTCAGTCAAGAGATCAAATCTGAGTTTTGGCGTGGAAAGAATACGTACGCGTTGGTGCTCCAGACGGCCTCCTCCTTCAATTCGCCCTCGCGGCTGAAGAAAGCGTGTAGGTCGTTGGCGATCTGCTTCTCGTGCTCGGGCAGGTCCCGGACCGACTTGGCCACCTCCTCGTGGGATGCGTGGTACAGCGCCCTCTCGACCAGGATTTGCTCGCCCTCGTGCAGCTTCTTCTTGGCGAAGGCGCCCCAGCCGGCGACGGGAGATCGGCGAACCTCGAAGTACTCGTTCGAGAAGATGATATCCCTCTCCTTGACCACGCCGCCGGCGTCTTTGAAGGTGGTCAAAAGCGGTCGGTCGTCGGGAACCAGAAGCTGTTGCTGGTCGGCGGCCGAGGAGCCGGCTCTGTTGCACGTGTAAGTAAACCAGGATCAAACCTCTTTACGGGCGCTGTTGGGCAGCACTTACTTCTTCTCCGACATGGCTTTCGGCACGTTGACCGTCTCCACGCTCTCGTCCGAGTCGGTGTCGTCGGTGAAGTCCGACGAGAACACCTCATCGTTGACCTCGCTGGCGTCTTCGGCCCAGTCGTCCTCCTCCTCGTCGGGCTCGTAGCCGACCGCAATATTGGGTGTAACGTACACTGTCTTCCAGGTTATGTCCTTGGAAGCCAGGGGCGGCATCTTCGCTTCGATTTCTTCCGACGATGTTCGGAAGTCATCACCCAGATTCTGTTATTTTACGTTTAGTGCGTCATGGATGAAGCAGGTCCAGCAGGTAGAACTAACCTTGTGGATCTGAGTCCAGGTGATGATGCGGTTGATGTGAGCCGGGTCGACGTCCAGGACGAGCAGGGCCTCAAGGCTGATGGGGGCCACGGGCTTCCTTGACATGTCCATGATGGAATTTGGTATCGTTGCTGAGATTGGTGTGGCGGTTCTGGTCGGGGAAAGTCTTGCAGGTCTATGGCAATGCTGTCCCAAAGGAAGCTTCTCGAATGAGTGCTTTGTCTCTCGTTATAGAAAGGAGAGGTGAGTATCTAGATCACCAGCAAGAGAGGCAAACTCGGACGGCTTGCCAAAGAACAAGCCAATTGTGTCTTTATCCTAGACAACAAGGAATCCTTGGAGGCTTGTTCAGACAGAGGGACTAGAAACTTTGGGTGACGATCGATTGTTTCCGAAGATGAGACCCAAGAATCAAGTCAGATGAAACGCTGCCAGAGACTCAGAAGAGGGGCTCTTGTGATTCAACGTCGTTTGCTGGGCTCGGGATCCTGAAATTTGCCAAGGTAACGACTGTATCTGCAGTGCTGTGGGTTTCCACGAGACTCCTGCAGCAAGCCGAAGAGAAATTAGGTTGAATATCGGTGCTGCTGAGTGTGGCGACGCAATCTTCTGCGTTTTTACGTTGGGAATGCAGCAGTATTGTGCGTGGTAAACGGTTTTAAAGAGAACTGGGGGAGGGTAGACTGGGACTGGTGATGTGGAGGTCTGGTTAAGGTAGAAGCAATTGAACTCTAGTGAGGAATGAAGTTCTAATGCGGATTACTCTTGTGAGGTCTCGTTATTTGTTCAAATATGATCGTAGAGCTGTGATGCTAGGTAGGGTCAAGGAGACCCCAAAGCATATACATATATATAGGTAGGTAGGAAGATTCAGCGGAAGGGAAAGTGGTGGAAAGGCAGGCATCGTGCGCGAGTGAATATGCCAACAGTTGAAAGGGTTGCTGCAAGTCGATCGCCTAAGTCATCGTCATAGGTTTATGACTATCAACTGCTCGATTTCGTTGGCTGTTGAGCTCTACGTCGCAGTTCGGCTTCCTTGGAGGAATCCACGTATGAATAGTCCAGAGACAGAACTGACGGGAGACGGAGCTTCGGTCAGATTCGAGACTCATTTCGTCACCACACAGCTCTTCGAGTCGAAGAAATTGGTATTGTGTTGGTGTTTTCGAGTTCGACGCCGAGCCATGATAGCCTGCCTTTTTTGGACAACACTTGTTCGTCTTTGTGTGATCCACTAGGTCGGCTGGTTGGTCGCTCAATCGAGCCTGACCGACTCGATCGCGACGAGGAAAGTGTATGAGACAGAGTTGGTGAGGTTGAAGATTCTCTCGGTCACGCCCTGCCAGCTAGGATTCAAAATGTGACTGAAAGGGTAGTGCTCAAGTTCGAGTCCGACAACGCAAGGAAACCAATGTCGCCTACTGCTTCGTGCCGCGTTGATGAGATGCCCTTACGACATGGACCCGCGCCTTCCGCGGCCTGCCTGGGCGTCAGATCACAGGGTGACAGCACTCGACTGTCTCCTGATTCTTCCAGTTGGTCAATCCAGGACCGAGGTACTGCCATGTGTTCAAGATCGATAAGGACGACCTCGTTCTCTCACTGCTCGTGGGACCGACTTCGCCAAGCAGAAATGTGAATACGAGGGGAATGCCACCAACCGGTGCAGGCCTCCACCGATCCGAATGAGGACATCCAAGAGGATACCTAGGGAAGCTGTTGTGGTTTCCACATGGATATTGTTGGTACTTTCCACTTGGTGCACCTGGGGACTCCAGCCATGATAACCCCGACATGGCCTTTGACCGGCCGTTCGAGCCGTGCCGCCTTCCGCCGGAACCGTCCGATGGCCGGCCTTCAACCAAACACGTTCCGAGCTCAGGTCCGTGGCCGATCCATGTTGACTCAAATGACCAGTAAGAAACAAATCAAACGGCGGTCTGGGATGTTGGCAAGGGTGGTTACGGCGGTCTGGGATGTTGGCAAGGGTGGTTATCCGGGTCCGGAAGACGTGCTGGCCTCCACGCCCACCTCTCAGCGGTTGGCGATACCAAACGCGGGCCGTGAGCGCCGTTTGTTCTTCTGCAATCCGCCCGCTCTGGCCGCGCTTCTGCGTCTTCTAGCAGCATGCTTCCCTTTTCGTTTCAAAACAAAACGCGGCAGATGTCCGTCACAGGAGGGCGCACGTCCGAGCAACCAGAGCCAAGACACCATGGAAGCGCAGAAGGAATCTGCAGGTGCCCGAGCCTGCTGACGTCAATCAGGAAACTTGCCGAATTCTAACGTTTGTTGGGCGTCTAACCGTTGAGGGGCGGCTGTTTTGCTGAGGAGGGTCTTCCTCCTTCTGAGTTGACTTCCCAATGGGACGGCGGCTGGACGATGGCCTTCCCTAAAGATATTGAACCTAGGTCCCCGGGGAAGAGAATTCCGGAGTGCAATGTCCTATCTTGACTGGTTCTAATCCTTGGAAAAGCTTCGAATAGCTTCGTGGGAGGAGGCGATCCGGCGGAAATAGCTCACGAGGATGCCACGAGTCGTCACTGCAGTGGCTGCTGCACGCTTGGGCTCCCCGATGCTTCGACATCGTGTCAGGCTTCATGTGCGCCGCGAAACACAATCGCAGCCGCGAGCCTGGCGGAGATAGGGCGGAAGCTTGCATACGACAGAAGCACAGGTCCACGAGGGCGGGATTCGCCAAGTCTCAGGGAGCGATTGTTCTAAACTAGGTAAGCATCGTAGGGCTGGTGCGATCCATCGGGAGGAGGCTTCGCGGGAATGTACCACCTTAGTAATGAAGTCCAGCCACGCCAGGAAAAGAAATGAACAAGTGCCACAGCACAGCAACACCGGAGTGAGACCGTCACGTGTGACAGCAGGAGCCGGTTGGGTTGACGGATGGACCTTCTCGTCGTCCTCGCTTGAGACGGCGCGGAAGGCCCCTTCGGCATTCGCTCCTCGTCTTTGGCGGAATTGACGTTCCTCGACACAAGTCCCCCGGCCCTTTGAAGTTTTTTCTCTTCTGCAGACTCACGGATGATGGAAAAAAACGACAGCAGAATTGCAGCATGCATGTAGCAGCGGCGTCGCCCGAGCCAAGGTAAGCTTTTTCGGCACAGCGTGCCGCGTAGGATGATGTGATGTTCCACGGGAGCAAGCTTCGCCCACGCACAGCTTCGCGAAGCTCAATCCTTCTTCTCAGTTTTGGAAGCAATGACAAAACTCCCTCGGGGCTCTCGAACTCTCTTTCAACCTGCCATCCTCTAGGAACATTTCCCGAGGGATGTCTCCACCCGTTCAAGCTCAGCGCGTGGTGGCATCTTCCCTCCGAGTGTTGGTATGGAACTTGACCGAACCGCGTTGCAAAGGCAGACCGGTTTCGCCAAGAACCTTGCTGTGGGATTGACCACGTCTCCGGAGGCTCAGACGAAGTTCGTCGGCCGAGTGTGGGAATTCATCAGACCAAGCAGGAAGGAAGTAAGGTAAGCACATGCAAACTGGACGGCTGCGATGCAAATCGGAGCTATGCTCGCCGCGCCCTTCCCTCGACCTTCCTTTCTTTCGACGTTCGTCATTCTAGGCACGAGGACATGCTTATCTTGCTGCACTCTGCCAAACCTTACTCAAAGGTACAGCCGTGGTTGGAGGCTATAGAAGCCTCTCAGATCCCCCGACTTCCATGACCTCAATTCTTCATCAAGTCCCGTAGCAATCGCACCATTTTCACCAAGACTCATTAACGGCATACAAGACATACACAAAAACACACATATCGTATTTGCAGCGAGTCTCGGGGCTCAGATCTCAAACCCAAGCCAACATCAGCCATGGACACCAACAGCTCTCGCACCCGGTCCACCTCCAGACCAGAGGCAAGACTGGGAAACTCCAGCGGCAGGTCCTCGGAAGATAGCTCCCGACACTTCAAGACGACAGGGAGCTCCCACCGCCGCGAGGTCCCCCAGGGCCGGAGCGGCTACAACCGGGTCCGGGACCACGCCGCACACGTCTCCCCCAAGGGGAGATCGGGATACAACTAGCCCGAGAGGGAGAGCACCAATTCCCCAGTACATCAATGAGCATAGAAAATCTAGACTTAGAGAGAGAGCACGACCTTTGATCTTGAGCGCGAGAGGGGGCGGGAAAGGGTGTCAAGTCACGGACGGGTACTTTCGGAACGGCTGGACAACCACCACCCCCGTTTGTGTATAGACATCACAACTACCTAATAATGCAAACATGAGAGAACAAAATTCCAATATTTTTAAGCATCGCATAAATCCAACCCTACGAGTAATTACATTGCTGAAAATCCCCCAATACACAATCCTTCCCACGAAACCTCCCCCCTGATCCCCCCTTGCGACCACTACCTCTCGCATTCCTCCTCTTCCTTCAGTACGTGCCAATCTGTTGCTCCCCGGAGTGCTGTGATCCTCCGTACGAGAGTCGAATCTCGTTTCCCATCCCGCCCCCCCGTCCCCACAAACGCGAACAAACTCCTAGACATCCTTCGCCGCCCCGCCGCCGAAAAGATGTCCGCATCCGGCCCTGGACCTGCTCACACAAAACTCCTCGAGATCCTTCGTGTACCGGACGATGCGCACCTCCAGATAACCTCCCTTCAGAGAAAGATATAAAGCCCCCGTCGAGGAAGATAACGAACTACAAATCAGAAAACGCCCTCCCAGGGTAAAAGAAAAAGTCACTCCCCCGTAAACATGCCTATCCTCCTCTCCGTGCCTTCACATGTTCGGTGTGCACAGCGGACTCTGACGGCGGCACGAGGCACACGAGGCCTGTCCCAGACCCGGCCCGTCGACCTCGACGGGGATGATGTTCCTGCAGTGGCAGATCCACACCACCCGGTTGCCCTCCATCTTGATCTTATCGTCCCGACGGTACAGGCCGTACCGGACGCCGCACTCCACGCAGGCGCGGCGCGAGCACACCGGCGCCGACGCCTTGTCCAGGTCGTCGCGCTCCGGGTCCGGCGGGTACCGGTCCAGCGTCCCGTCGGGGAACACGACATGCATCTGCGGTGGCTCGACGGCGAAGTGCTCCCTCGAGGAGTTCCTGCAGCAGAAGCCACAGCTGAAGTTATCCTGCCCGGTCTGCCACTTGTCGTTGTAAATGGCGACGGCCAGTGACCTAGCATACCAGAGTGGCATGCCGGTCTCTCTGGCGTAGGACTCGATGCCTTCCTCATCCAGCCCGGGTCGTTCGCTCGTGTTGGGCTTTGAGCTGTACCAGTCCTCCTCTTTGGGGTTGATACAACACACCTTTGGGACCGTCGCGACCCAGTCTGGTAGCTTTATAAACTCTGGTACTTTTGTCTCGTCCTGTTGTGTTGACGTCGGAGACAGCGCCGGGCTCTTTGACTGCCTCTGCGGTGTTTGAGTCCTCGCCTGCTTCTTCGCCGGCGGGGTGTTCTGCTGAGCCGGCGTCTTCCTTTTGTTCTGTCCTGCCGGCTTAGGGCGCTGGACTGGCTGGCTCAGATGTAAGCTTGCCGATGGGCTTGTTGGCGGGCTGAACATTTGATGGACCGAGGGACGACGGGCCGGCTGGAGGCTCTGGTAGCTGGCCGTTACGAGCTGACGGATCGCCATAGGCTCGGACTCGTTGAGCGGCGGCGTCAACCGCGGGTTGAACGGCTGAGAGGGATGCTGGTCGATGGGTAGAACAGTTTCCGAGCTACGTGGTGCGCTCCGGATCACGGGCGGCGGCCTTATGGTTGGTTGAGGGGGTAGAGTGAGAGATACTTGTCGGAGACTCCTGAGCTTGGACGAGCCCTCGTCTGCCTGATGTCTCTCCCTGACTTGGTTCGCCCTGCGTGTTCGCACAGGTCTCATCAGTCGAGCGAGCCCTGCCCTGTTCTTTCTATACTCCTTGAGTCTTCGGTACTTCTCTAGAACCCTGGTCGATTCTTCGGGCTCAGCGTCGTCTCCAACTTCAAGGATTCCTGGATTGCTGTTCGGGAGGTCCATATCAGAGAAGGTACTCTGCAGAACGTTCACGTGGGCTACAGTCCGTGTCTACTGGACAGAGTTAGAGGACAGCGGCGCCGGGGAGGGTGGAAGATATAACGAACTTGGAATGGACGATGCCCTTGTACGACAGTTTGCGAGATGTTTGGGAAAATATTGGATAGAAACTTGGACAGTGGGAAGTTGGGTTTGCAGCCACACTGACCCGGCTACCGGGTCTTATATGTTGAGCGTAGAGCAGACTGCAGGGCATCTGTCGAGAGATGAGTGAAGAACGAGCTAGTACGCTAGGTCCGACGTCAAATCGAGGAGGAGAAAAGAAAACGCCCAGGCAAGGGCCGGGAGAGAAACGCGCCCCTGCAACCGAGCAGGCAAAGAGGAATGAGCACTCGCAGGGCCAGAAACCAACGTGACATGGGGGAAAGAGAGAATCCTAGGTCCAGAGGCCTAGAGGCCTAGAGGCCTAGGGTAGGGCCGCAGGGCGAGCCCGCGGGTAGCATATCCGGTGCGCTGCGATCAGTTTTCCAATTTTGAACGGACTCGAGGCGCAGCCCTGCTGGTGGAGTCGGCGAGGCTCATGATGCTCGGTGCTCTACGTACGTCGCAGTCCAGTTTACAGCGTAGTCCATTAGCTCGTCCTCGCTTCCACATCTGAGGACATAATTATGGCTCCAGTACTACGCTGCCCGGGGGTGGACCGGACTGTCGCTCCAAACTCGATGGAAAATCTCTAATGGACCAACACCAACAAGAGGAAAAGACCTACATGATGCGGCCCCCGCCCTATCATGACACCAGCTCTGGTTTGCGGGTTAGACGAGTGGCTCACGACTCCCTCACCGGCTGCATAGTAAGTGGGCCTGGATGAAGTTGGCGATGGGCGCCAGCGGGGTTGTCGACGGGGTCGAGCCAGGGACATGGTTCAAGGTATTAGTGTTGTGTAGGTCTAGGATCCTCAAGTCGAGAGCGCCTGGCCTTTGCGGCCCATCTAAGCGTAGTGTACCCGTACACTAAACTAGACAGACGTCTTCATGCTAAAAGAAGAAAGAGGAGAAATGATTATGGAGAGACTATGGCCCGACGGGGCACGAGAAAACAATGGACCGACGGGCACGAGAAAAAAGAAACAACTCCATGGTCCAAGGATAGCGAACCGGGCCCAGAGATCCGGGATACGCAGCCGCCAGTTCAATGAAGAGGAGAGAGGCCCAGGAGGGGATGGAGACGGGAGGGGGGGCGGCGGCGACGACAAGGGTTTCGATTCTCCTCTCTCGGTCTCCGTCCAAGACGTCGGAGGGACCCAGGACCTGGAATTGGTAAAAAAGACCCAGGAAAACGGGACTCCGAGCTTCTGGGTACCGATACCGACCCCCGGGGACGTGTTATGATGTTGCCATCCAGGATGCGAGGATGTGGTCCGAGTCACACAAACGAGTCCCTCAGCTTTTCCGGTTCCATGGAAATGCAACCGCCACGGACCGACGGCGGGTGAAACCTATTCAACATATGTCAGTAATGATAACAGACCAGCCTCTGTCACTTCTCAACAGCCGACGTCCATCTAACTTGGTGTTGTGATGACAACAGGACGCATCTCGAATGCTTCCAGCGGGATGTCGCGAACGAACAGGATGACATAGACATTCGTGGATGGGGGGGTGAACGATACTCCGTTAATAGTGTGAGTACGGAACATAATGCACCACACGCCGAAGGAGACAACTTGGGCCGTGCTCAGAAACCCCGGCACGCTGGCTGGCGTTTGCAACTAGGTGTCGCCTCGATTCGCCTCGACTAACCGACGGGTTTAAACGGGTATTGATCGGGAATCGTAGCCCATCAGAGAGGAGGGCCAGAGGCGCGGCGGCCCCATCAAAATGTTGGACGGAAACCCGTCTTCATTTGCCCTCCAAGCGCCTAGCGGGCGTCTGCGGCAAATCCCAACTTGATGACGACCGCCACACGCAGGCGCAGTCCGCGGCCTGCATGGCCGTTGGAGAGTTGGACATGAATGGCGAGACGACGAGGGGAGGGGAGATGCAGCACCGCATCACACCCATGGTCGCCAATATCCCGGGCATTGCAACAGCAACAGCAACAGCGCGTCGAATTCCTGCTCGGCGGATGAGAATAGGGAAGGAAGACAAGTCGATCCACAGCTCCAGAGTCCAAACCGAATAATCCCTCAACCGCTCGAATCGCTGAGCCGTGCCCAGGCTGCTGGCATTAGCAAACGGATGCTGCAAAGAGTGTTTGGGGAGATTACACCGTAGAACTTTGGCCTCGCCAGTGTGATGTAAAGGAGCTAATGCAGTGACGAACCGTTCCCTCGGGTCAGGCATCATTTTGTTCGACTTTCAGGACAAAACCACCACCGGTCCGGCGCTGCATGTAGTTGGTATCCATCCGTAGTGTACACTAGGTAGTGTACGGCCGCTCTGCATTTCAGACCCCGCAGCGCAGGCCGTTGATGTTGCTAGTACGTATTATGTGATTGACTGAGTGTTACCATCCCTGTCTACCACTTGGCTGCTCGCCCAGGGTTCGTGGAGGACGTATTTCGGTTTGGACAGGGCTTCGGGCATGGGTTCGTCAACCGGCGGGCGGCCCCTCAAACGAAATGATCACCCCCCTGACCCTTAAACAGAGCGGGCCTCGATGCTGTGGAAACTTCAACCTCGGAAGCCCATGCTTGCATCCGCGCTCAAGATCTGCGAATCGGAGTCAACAAATGAGAAGAACAGAGGGCCAGAGTCCCTGCACTGCGGAGCTTCGCAACCAACCGCAAAATCCCAGGATCCCGGAGTGCAAGCCCGTCGCCGCGATGTCTGACTGCACTGCGCTTGTTGGGAGAGAGAACAACCTTATGGATGATGGGACGAGAGCGAGCGCACCAACCATGCGGAGCTGCCTCCGCTGCTCATTTTCGTGATCAACTTCCTTCATAAATCCCACGACCCGGGAAGCCAGTCTGGGGAAAGAATGAGATGGTGTGCTCGTGCTGCCCTCTCCGTCTCATACACTCCACCCTCATCGTCCTTGGCCGCGGCCTCGCCTGCGTCCTGATACTACCATACCCTGCCGCACATTGTTTGCTTCCATATTTGGCAACCGTTTACAGCTGCAGCACGTACAACGAGCATAACTTGCCATCGTGCCGTTAGAAAATACGGCAATGTTTAGCGAGTTTCTGCGCAGGATAAACGCGCGAAGCGATCCCTAGCCACCAACGCGTTGTGGTGATTGGACGTGAATGTCTCTCGAAGCCTGGGTGTCGGTGGCTCGGCCTGTTGTTGGGGTCTCGCTCGGCGTCTCGGAGTCTGAGGTATGGTCTGGCTCAGCTTGTGACCGGTCGAAATAACGACCGTCCGGTGCCTCTCTGGACTCCTTGTCAGCAATCTGTCAGTTTGACACGGCGTAAACCATCTTGGTTCCGTTCAAGGGCTGTCCCACTGCATCGCCCCATTTCCTCCTTCCCCTCTTGCCCCCTCTTCTCGGGACTCGGTGCCACAGTCCCCAGGCAGGAGCAAGAAGCAGCAAGACGACAGGGACTGCAAGGACCAGATTAAGTCCACGGAACAAAGAGGCACGGGGCAAGTCGAACAAGGGTAGAAGAGGCACGGTCACTCGCACACTGGGTAAGAAGCCCCCTTTCGTGGTGTGCGGGCCGATGAGAGGGTTCCCGGTTCGGCTGGGATCTGATAGCCGGCCGCCAAAATTGCCTTGGTGTGCGAGCCATCGGATGCACTTGGCCTAGTGGTACGATCAAGGCAAGGAAGCGACGATGAGAGGCCGGGGGTAGGGAGAGAACAGTGGCGAAAATATGGGAACTTCCCAGAAATTCGGCCAGCCAGCGTCTCCCTACCGTTGCCATGATATGCGAGGACGACAACGTTGGTCATGGTTTGTGGCCGAGTATCTTTTCTATGCGACATTTGCGCGCAAGGTGCCAGGGGATATGACATGTCGTACCTGAGCAAACTCGAGATTGCAGACGCATATCGTTGTGACACCCATTTTCTTCGTCTTCCGTTTCACAACGTCGGGCATTACATTGGTCAAGTCACACAAGGGGATCCGACGATTCCCCCGATCGTCGTTGTGACGGGCGCCAACCGTTACGTTGCATCTTGAGCGGTCTCCTCTCCACTGATATCGGTGTCCACGGAAGGGGCAGCGGCACCGCTCGAGTGTTGGATGGGCCCAAGGTCGATCGATTCCGTTGTCAGTCACGCAGAGTGGGAGTTGCTGTGGTCTCTGAGAGTGGCCGCCTAGACGAAGGTATTTGCGGGATGTCATGGCTGAGCGTGGTACCACGGTAGGTAATTTGACAGATCTGGTCTCAAGGCAGACTTCCAGACAAATCGCCTAGTCTGCCTTGAGGAGCTGAGCGGCTGCCAGATTTCGAAGCATACATCAGCCCTGAAGAGAGCTGAGGAGAAAACTTCGGGGGTATAGTCAAGGACACGTTGCTGAGGTCCTATCAAACAAATAGCCGAAAGTGACACATCTCATACTGTTGAGCGGTTGAATACGGCTGGCAAGTGGCACGCAAGCACTAGCTCCGCGAAGACACTCGATTTGAGCGACATGTGAGGTCGCCTTCGTAGCAGCCCAGACAGCATTCGTGTACGAATGAATTGATGTACGGACGGATTAGTGTGCGCGCTCTCGGGCAAAGAATCCGCTGCATGCCTCGTATACGACCCCGGAAGCTGGCGTCCAGACTTCTTAGACACACTCCATCCTCTGCGGGCGCGAGCATCACCAGAGCTCCCTTTTCCGTAGATGTTTCCGGAGACATGAGTTTGCTGAACTTGTTGTTCCCTGACAAGCAGTCCGAGGCCGGAAGTGCTCCGTTGTCCGCAGCCAATGGTGGTGCGGACTGCGCGCGCAGCCAGGCGCCGATGCAGGCGAGCATCAGGACGAGTATCAACCCGGGGTCTTCACTCAACATCCTGGTGGCCGATAAATAACAACGCCCAGGGATTCAGCCATCGGCATCTCTGTCGCTGTGTCGGGAGTGAACGACAAGTTGTTAGCGTAGCGGCGTCAGGCTCTCGACCACGTCCATGGAGCTGGGCAGTCCCTTAGCCGCCCGAAGATGGCTCGACAGAGACGTTCACTGGCCGCTGGCAAGAGCAGCTGGCAATGAACTTGCAGGGCTACGAGCAGGCACCGGAACTGCCTTCCGGGATGAAGCATACACCGGGACACCTCTTTGGGAAAGTCGACGAGGAAACTGTTGAACGGCGGTGCATTCGAATAGGAGGCGGCAATCTCTGAAAGCCAACAGTCATGTAGAATCCTTTCCCCTCATTAGCATTGTCCGACGTTGACTGGCAATATCGCTAACATACCACTCGAGAAATCAGCTTTCCGGGAAACTGGAACAGTCTGTCAACTATCGGACTGGCTGCTGCAGTCTGGCCGGGTCAGATGCCAACGAATACGCCAGCTAGGATGCTGGAGACCGTCTGAGACGCTCGTCAGTGTGGAAGTTGGACCTTGGACACCGATGCATTGTCTTTATGCCGACTTGTCCCTCTTTGCCTGCCGGCAGCCTGCCGATGAAGTTCAAGAAGCATAACTTGAACAAAGAGAGCCAGGCATTCTGCAGCGGCAACCAGGTAGGTGACCTGACTCTTCGGCTTGCGTCTTGAGGAAGTTGCGGCCGTGTCGTGGTTTCCACGTGGAACGAGCGTGCTTGATGTTTGCTTTCACGTCATGCGAGGCGTTTGCGTTGTTTGCTCTTCATCTCGCGACAGCAATGTCGTGGGCAGGCTTCCGGATAATTGGTCGTGCGTTGATCAGGAGCTGCGGCCAGCATGGTGCTGCGACGGATACATAGTGCTGGTCCCGAATAGAGGATTCCGGGCCCGTGTCCGAGGCCCGTCCGATGGACTACCTATGCAGTGCAGGCTCGGAGAGTCTCGGCCGTTGTGCTACCTCGGATCAGGTAGGTAGAGTATCGTATCACATCTTGGGACGTCCCGGCGGCGATGGATGGTGGTGGTTGCTTGTGCTTAGCTGTGCCGTTCGCGGAGCGTCCCGCCGAGAGAATTGGGGATGGGCAGGGACGAATAAGCTGTTTCGTGGCCATCCGCGCGTTCACATTAAGCATAACTCGAATTGCTTGTCCTGTGTCTGATCGGATAGAGTGACGACGTGGTGTACGGAGTGCGGTGCGGATAGACGAGAACGAAGTGGATTTCATCGGTTGCAAAAGTCCCCCAACGGACGATCTTGCATTTGTGGTCGAGGAGGAGTTGGAGGTTGGAGCCAACGACTTGGACTGGGAACAGTTCACCGGGAGGACGGGACCTAAGCGGGACACCGCCGCGTCAGTGCTCCTTCCCTGCCGTCCGTAGGTGCTATGTATACCTACCTAAGGTACCTACTGTACCTAGTGTCGTGGTGGTGGTGGGTGCTCCTGCTGTTCCTGCTGCCCAGTCACAGCGGGGCGCATCTTGGCATCTCCCATTCGGGGTACCGCCGCCATCCGAACGCTCATTGGGTGCATGGGCTTTTCGGGTCCACAAACTCGGCCGTATTACCAAACGACATCTCTGATTCTATTGGCTGTGGTGTTATCGTCGCCGGGCGTCATACCCTACCGGGAAGCTGGCAAAGCTCCCGCTGTGAGGATGCCAGAGTATGGGTACCACTGGCTTTTCCTCTGTGCTGCATTGCGTTGCGTTGCGTTGTGTTGTTGCGCGTCGTCTCGTAGTCTCACATTTGCCAACTCAGTTGGTGTGATAGATGAATAACGAAGGTTGGTGGGCAATTTACCACCTTCCGGTGCCCTGGGAACTATGGGCGCCCCCAAAAAAGCTGCAGCCCTATCCAACTCTCGTTGATTGCGTAAGGCATCTATCTAATCTGATGGGGGATGGAGGACGTGGACCATTTGCTTTGCTGTTACAACGTACCTAGTAAATGTGCACCAGTGTGTTATTTCCTTCCTTACCTACTCCGTACTGAGTCAACCATCTCACGTCATCGTTCACTCGCCGGAGAGCTGCTGCAGCGAGTCTGGCTTACTCTTCGAGTCTACGCCCTGGTTATGTGGTGCTTCTGTTGTCCGATGACGACAGCCTGCTGCGTGGTAGGTCTTGCTTCCCCGACCCGGAGCAATCCTCCGTTTGTTACTGCAGGAGAGATAACGATCGTGTCTGTCTTGGCCTCTTTGGGCGCGAACCATCGTCGTGCTTGATACCTACGGCAGCCCGCAAGGCCTACTGTCTCAAAACCCATGGGTCATCTACAGCCACACCACCCTCCGAGTCAAGCAGTGGATTTATTTAATTAAGCCGCGGATGTAATTAAATTTACTAGTTTATACTATATAATAATTATATAAAATCTAACTTAGAATAATATATCTAGAATCTCTATAGATCTACCCAACTAAAGCTAAGTTAACTAGGTAATTTATAAATAATATAATTAACTATATTTTATTTAATATTAAACTTCTTTTTAAATATATTACTACTAATAAATACTATAATTTACACTATATATAAATATATATAATAATAGATATTCTTATTTCTAAAGAGCTTAAAGGTAAAGAGCTTTTAATAGATATCTTAATATAACTTAGGTTTAATACTAAAACTCCTTTTATTACTATATTTTATTTAAATAGTATATTACTAAAAATTTTTCTAAATAACATAACTAATAACACCTCCCTTAACTACTATTAAAAGTACTTCTTAGAAGTTTATTAGTACTCTAATTTCTAATAACTACTTCTTACTCTAGTACTTTTTATTAGTCTATTAAAAAGAACTAAAAATAAAAGTAAAAAGAGACAAAAGGCAGAATTGAACCTACAGCCTCTAGCTCTAATAAGCTAGACCCTAAACTGCTAGGTCAACTACCAATAGTGGAATAAACCACTCTAAATGTCTCTTATCAACCCCTCTAGGGTGCTCGTGGCCAACCACAACCCTCGTGGCCGACCACAGCGCCCGTGGCCAACCACAGTAAATGCGGCCAACCACACGCAGGGCCTAGAGCCACTTAGCTAAACTGTACGTAACGTACTAAACCCTAAAAGGACTAGTGCCTTAGAAGCTAGGCCTAAAGGGCAAGGCACTAGGCCTATAAAAGGCAGGGCTCCCCCTAGCCTATAGGGGTCTAGACTTCTACTTTCTTAGCAAGCAAGTAATACAGCAAAACACCAATACAACACTATTACTACTACAACAATACTTCTATCTCTTTTATTTACATATTATGCACTAAACCTATTCCTTTACCAACTCTATTAAGCCTAATATTACTATAAAAGTATTCAGCAATCTCAATACCAACCTTAATACCCTCATACCTGTACTTACACTTTTTATATATCTACTTAATAATAAATAATAACAACTAAACTATACTTTATAAAATCTAACTTTTCTATACACAGAACCTTAATTTAATACTCTACTAAGTATATAGTAATAAAAAGTAAGGGGATACTTACTATAAAACTTATATAACTAAAAAGGGGATATATATAACTTATATTATATTACTAAGTTAGCTATTATATACTACTTATATATATAACTCCTAAGTATTAAGTTACTTTTTAACTCTATTTATAACTAAAAAGTACGTATTAAAGAGTA
Source organism: Colletotrichum brevisporum (assembly GCA_030770045.1). Classification (NCBI taxonomy): domain Eukaryota; kingdom Fungi; phylum Ascomycota; class Sordariomycetes; order Glomerellales; family Glomerellaceae; genus Colletotrichum; species Colletotrichum brevisporum. The sequence goes on from JAUGSI010000002.1 coordinate 3,824,904, forward strand.
ATATATTAATAAGTAGGGATTATTAAGTTAAATAGATAAAACTATAGTATGTAGAGTACGACTTTATATAGCTCCTTATAGGCATTTAAGTATAGCACCTAAAGGCTATTAATAAAGTACTTAATAGGATAGTAGTAAAGTTTAAGGATTATAGATATTATAGGTTTTAGTATTATATTTTATATATTAAAAGTTAACTTTATTATATAGGTACTAAAGATATAATTCTAGTTATACCTATGTCTAAGAGTAACTAGCTATTAGTATAATTAATAAAAGATATATTAGTCTTAAGTATTTGTGTTTTATCTATATTAATATATTAGATTTTTAAAATACTTAAATACTATAGTATATTTTTATTTAAATTTTAATACCTATATTAATATTAATAGTAATTACTACTAAAGTTATAAATTTATTTAGAAAGTAATACTAGGGATGGGAATCTATTAGAAGTTAGAAATATTAATAAGAATACCTAAAGTACTAATATAATTACTATTTAGGTAATAACTACTACCTAAATAATAATTATATTTATAATATATATATTTCTATTATTAATATATAATAAATAAAGATAATAAATAATAGGGACAATAAGTAATAAAGTAAAAGTATTGATTAATAATAAAAATATAAATATATACTAACTGATATATACTAACTAATAGGTGGTATTATCCCTTGTAGCTAGCTAGCTGTAATAATATTCTTACTACTATATTAGTTTAGGGAAAAGAAAGGGTATAATGAAAGGCGGTATAAAAAAGCCTTAAATACCCCCCCCCCCTCCCCTCTATAGGCGAGGAAAAAGGTAACTTAGTTCTTTTTAATAGGGTAATTACTAATGAAATTGTTATTTAAGTAGTAATTACTACTTAAACGATAATTTTATCTATACTATACTTAAAACTTATAGAGTTTAAAAAATAAATATATAGATATATATTATAGTTGTTTTTCGCGGTATGATCGGCCTTATAATAATTACTTATATTAAAATTATATAATAATACTAAAGAGTAAATACTATTATTAATAGAGTAGTAATTACTACTAAAACAGTAATATATATTAAACCTTAATATATAAAACATTAAACTACCTTTACTTTAATTTTATATATATCTACTCCCCATCTATTTAACTTATTCTATACTTAATTAATACTACTTTATATACCTAAAATAAACCTAACTTTTAGACTAAAACTAAGGTTAATATAATACTTTAGCTGCTTCTATAAAAATATATACTCTTTAAACTATAGCTATAACGTCCCTTTAAGTATTATTATAGAGATAAATATTTATCTCTATAAAAAACTATTATAAACTTTTATAGTTATAGTTAATAAGATACTATTAAGATTAACTATAGCGTTACTAAAGATACTTAAAATCTCCTATAACTTTAGTTAATTAACTAGTATTATATAGTTATATACTATATTAGAGTTAGAATAATAATATAATGTATATAGCTAACTAGGTATAATATAGGAGTAGCTAGGTTATAACTAAATTTAATAGTTATTCTAAACTTATATAAAGTCTATAAACTCCTATTAAATTAAAGATATAAATACAAATAGTATAGTAATCTAATTTACTAAATTATTTAGGTTAAAGTATTTTTAAGTTTAAAGATAAATAAAGTATATTTAAATATATTAGTAATGTCTCTTAAGTTAGATAAGTAGTGTATTTACTTACTATTTAGTTAACTATACCTAAGAAAGTTAATTTTACTATAATTTTACTTTAACGTTATAGATACTCTTTTTAAAAAGTTAAATATTTTAAAAAGTAACTAAGACTTAAATATTTAAGTTAAATACTAAAGGGTTTATATAATTCTAAGTAAAATAAAACTATATACCTATAATTAAAATAGTTTTAACTCCTTAATTTAACTAAATACTCTTTAAAATAATTTTATACTATAATATAATATTATAAAACTAAGTTAGGACTAACTAACTACTATAAGTTAAAATACTAATATAAAACTATAGAATAAACTAAAAGTATATATTAATACTAGTATAAACGTAGAAACCCTAGGGGAGTAACTTATTATATATATTAATTAACTAAATATAATTTAGCCTAGGTATTATCTAGCCTCCCTACTAGTATTAAATATCCTTTAATAGGGTGACTAACGGCCCACGGGCCATGTGCTCTAGGAAATAGCCGTCCGGCCACCCACCTTATTAATCTTTTTCGTCCAATAGACAGCACTTAAATTTACCTGCTATAACGTAGTTTCTATGGATTTAAAGTAATAGGTGTTTTTAATTAATTTTATAGACTACTAATTACACTATTAATACCGCTAAAACTACTAACGCCTTTTTAGTAGACCGTTCCTCTGAACCTATTGAATTTAATTTAAACTAAACTATCCCTTTTTTTAACTATTGAATCCCTTTATAACTAATACACTATCGTTACAGACCGCGCTATAGTTAGTTGACCCGATTAGACCGCTTTTCTCTATGCTTATTAGTAGACGTCTTGCTATATTAGTCTTGTTAAATGTACTAGTTTCTTAACTCTAGGGGATCTATAGTTGTTATTACTGCCTTTATTACTTATTTAAAGTAGTATTAGTTGTTTTTTAAAGATAGTAAGTTTAAAATCTAATTTAGTATTAAATTAATTAATAGGTTTATTTTAATGTTTTTTATTTAGCCTTTATTACTACTAGTTTAAAGAAGGTAAAGGTTAAAGATAGCGATTTAGATCTTTATACTTAAGGGTTGGGTTAGTTAGTTATACTACGTATTAATAGTATTAATACTAAGTTGTATAGCTGCGTTACTAAGCCGCTTAATATCGTTTTTGACTGTGGAGACTGGGTTGTAGTATTTGGTATTCTGTGGCTAGGGGACTTTTATATTTATAATAGTTTTTACTATTTTATTACTTTAAAGGATTCTTAGGAATGTGGAAGATAGGAGGAATTAATAAAGGCCTTGCTTACAGTAGTGCCTTTTTTTTTGATTGTAAACGCTACTAGGGCTTATTAGGCCCTATAGTACGTCACAGCGCCTGTGATCTAGCTAAAGGTTTGCATAAGTAAAGGTTTATTTTAATATATTTAGCGCTACCTATTAGTGATAGTATTGTTGTTATTGCTAGAAGAGTAGGTAAGTGGAAGTGTTAAGAGCTAGAGGGGGTTAAACCTATTAGATATACCCTATTAAATACTTTTATTTATTATACTACTTAATAATGTATGGCTATAATGTATTCTTTTTGGATTAACTTATAGAAATGTCTGTATAAGACACTACTTAAAAAAAACATAAATATCCTTTAACTATTCCTTAATTTATTTAAAAAAGACTTTATAATATACTTTAAAGAGTATATTATACAAAATAATATAGCCTTACTAGTATATAAATATATAAAGGAATTCCCTACTATAGTTCTAAACTATATAAGTATTATTATTATTTAGTTAAAAGTACTAAATAGTTTTAAGGTAGGCTATAGTGAGTTATAGAGGTATTTAGTACTACTATAATTTATTACTATACTTAAGGTTTTTAAAACTATTTTATATAATAGTAAAGCCTTTAGATTATAGTTAAATAAAGATATTAGTATTAAATAGTTAATAGAGGAAGAATAGTTTATAAATTTATTTAAGTAGGTTATTTAAAAACTACGTCCAGATTTTACAAAAGATACTACATTACTTTAAGTACTATATAAACATTACTTATAATACTTTAACTTAGTAGAAATTATATAGTAAGTATATAATTACTTTATATTTCTAACTAATTAATAGCTTTTTAGTAATAATATCTTTATACAGTATTAAATTAATATAGGGTCAAGGCATTTTATATAAATATTAGGGGTTAGGTATAGGAGAAAGAATTTTACTTATAGGAGTTATTATATTAAAAGGTTTTTAAGTCTAATACTTTAGAGTTTACTTCTTAATACTATTAACTTTATCTTTAAGATCGTCGTCCCTTATCTTTATTATCTAGTACTCTAGGCTTATTTTTATAGTATTTAAAATAACTTTTTTATATACTATACCTATTAGAATTTAATTAAATAGTTAGTTTATACAACTAACTTAGAAAATAACTATACTAAGGATATTAACTTAAATTATTTACTTTAAAAGTTATTAAAAGCTATACCTAGTGTAGAATATTTTATTTAGCTAATATAAATTGTATTTATAGTAGTAGTTGTTAGTAAATACGTAATTTTAATTATAATAAGTAGAAATAACCTATATACTTTAGGATAGTTTCCTATACTAGAGACACTAATTAATAGAATTTTTTATATAAAGTCTATATAAGAAATATTATTTATTAGTATTACTAGTAACTCTCTATTTTAAATATTATTAATAGCTATAGTAATATAAAGCTTTTTATATATAAAACTAAATATTATATAACACTTATAAAGACTATAGTTTTAGTACTATAGGGTTTAATTATATTTAGAGTAGAAGTTATTAGTAAATTTATAATAGTAATTATAGGAAGTAAAAGGTAAATAGGTATATATAAAGTGTATTATTTTAATAAAATAAAAGAAGTAAAGATAAAATAAAAAAATACTTTTTAAGTAGGGGGGGAGGAACTAAGTATACTAATAGCCTAGTTAATAATATTATTAGCCTTGTTAGTAAACTACTACTACTACTATTACTATTACTTTTACTACTACTATTTATAGACACACAGAGCTACTAACACTCTCTTCTATATATTAACTTTAGCCTTAATACTAGCCTACTAAAACTAACTTATTATAGTATACTCTTAAATATACTATTTAAAGTCTAAACTAATAGACTCTAGTAGTACTAGGAGTAAATAAAAAGGAGTTAAAAAAGGAAAAGGTATTAATAAAAAAAAGGTAACGGAGGAGGGGACTTATAAGGGGCTAGAGTTAGGTTTTTTAAAATACTATTAATTCTAAGTTAAAGCTAGTAATTACTATACTTATACTAAAAGTATTTACTACTCTAGGAATTATAGTAGTAGTTAGTATAAGTACCCTATATAATATACTATAAGTATAGTAGCACTAGTATATACTCTACCTATATACTCTATTACTAAGTATAGTAACTATACTTTTTAATAACTTTATTACTTATAACCTATAGTATTACTACTAAGAGATTTATACCCTTATTTATTATAAAAGTACTATAAGTATTAGTATTATAAATAAACTTATACTAAATAGAGAGGTAGAATAACTTAAAAGCAGCACTAATACTAGTTAGTTTATAGTAATTTAAAAGGATAGTATAGGTAATATACTCCTATATAACTAAAATTCTATTTTATTAATTTAGCTTTAAGGATATAATTTAGTAGTAATTAGTACTTATACTTATTAGACTCTTTAAAGAAGGAGAAAGAAAGAAGGGGTAGAGGGAGTAGAAGAGGGAGTAAGGGGGATAGGGGGTAGGTATTACTTATATAAACGTTACTATTATTATTATTATTAAGAAAGGGGGCGCTATTATTATTATTATTATTATAGAGGGGGTACTATTATTATTATTATTATAAGGGGGGGCGCCTTAGTAAGTATAAAAAATAGAGTAGTATAAAATAACTTAAATTACTATTAAAAATTAGTATTTAGTATTTAAATAAAAATAATTAAGTATTACTATTAGTAGTATTAAGGTTATTAATATTCTTAGTATTATAAGGGTTCTAAGGACCTAGTATAAAAGATATAGTAATAGTAGTAGTAGTAGTAATATTAAAAAAGAAATTAAAAAGAAGTTAAGGAAATTAATAAAGTAGATATAAAAATAAAATATTTTACTTAGTTAAAGGGCCTAAGTTATATTAAAAAGAAGGAGCAAAAAATACTATATTTTTTCCTATTTATTAAAAACTTATTATAGTAACTATTATTACTAAAAATATTTTTAAAAATAAAACCTAATATCTTTAATATTTTTTTTTACTTATATTAATTAAAGTTAAATAAAAAAAGAATTAAATTATTTTATTTAAAAATTATATAATATTTATATCCTAATTAATACTCCTTTTATTTTTCTTTACTACTATTCTTTAAGTAAATTTACTATTCTATAAGTAATTATTAGTATTTTAATAATAAAAATTAAAAAAAGTATAGAATTATAAACCTAGAGTGTGCCTTTAACTAAGTCCCTTACTAAGTCTTTTACTTAGTACTATACTTAACTTTCTACTTAGCCTTCTACTTAACGTTCTCCTTAACTCTCTATATAGTATTTTAAATAATATTTTATTTAGTATCTCTTTTAACATCCCTTTTAGTCTCCCCTTTAATTACTTTTAAATTAGTTTACTTAAAAGTAGCCTTTAACTTAACCTTTAAAAAAGTATACTTATATAATACTAATTTTTTAGTAGTATTTCTAACCTTTTCAGTCTTAATTATTAGCTTTTATTTAATACTTATTTATAACTATATTAAAATTAAAAGCTAGGAAGGATTAGGTTAGTTAACTTAAATAAAAGACTTAAATAAAGCTTTATTAAGTATAGTTTTAGTATTTATTTACTTTTTAAATATTAATAAATTAGAATTAATTATAAAACTATTATTAATAAAAAAAACTAAAACTAAATAAAGGTTATATATATTTTTATTTAATTTAACTAAGGCCTTTTTAAGGAAGTTAAAAAGAGTTATAGTATTATATATAATATTATAGTAAAAAGAAAGATTTAAACTATTTTTAATAATAATTAGTATAGTTTTTTAATTAAAGCAAAAGAAGTTAGTATTTTATATAAACTTATTTATAAAATACTATATAAAACTTATATATAATTTAAACTAAGTTATACTTAAAACTTTAATAGTTTTAATAAACTTCTAAATAATCTATACTATAGTATATTACTTATAAATAAGTCTATTTACTTTTAACTTTATATATTTAGTAACTTAGAGTTAAATTAAAATATTAACTTAAGAGTTTATAATAAGTTACTTTTTTATTTATTAAATACTTATTTTATAAGCCTAAAAAGTAACTTTAGTTACTATAAAGAATTTAGTACTAAGGGGCTACTAATTCTTAGTTTTAATATTAATAAAGTAAAGAAAGTAGTTAGTAGAATTAGTAGTTAATAAGTCTAGAGCTTATTAGAATTTATTAAAAAAAAAGGTATTATTATTATTAATTTTTAAACTTATAAAATTAATATAATTAAGGATTAGAAGTTAGTTAAACTTAATTAAGTATAAAGAATAGTATTACTAATTAGACTTCTACTTAACTACTTTATAGTTAATTAAGTAGTAAAGTACTATTATAAAATAAACTAAATCTAAGGAAATAAAGTTAGTAAGAAATTATAAAAAAGATTATGTAATTTTATATAAAATTATAAGGGCTATAAAATTTATACTTATTTAAGTTATTTTAATAATAAATTAAGAGATCTTTTAATTCTACTACAGGGGTCGCTATAGCTAGTAGAGATAACCCCTTTTAGAAGATTTTGAGTATTAGATTTTGCGTATATTTGTATATATATAAAGCTATACTTTAAGGGCTATTAATGCGTTTTTTACTTTAATAGCACTATAAGCCTTCGAACCCCCTAAACATAGCTACAGCCTTTAGAGCTAGTAAAACGTTACTCTAGAGTAGCTATTAGCCACTTTAAATACTAAAATCTACCTATACGTTGTAGTATACTAGTAGCTCTAAGCTATATAATTTAATACGCTTTTTTAGTAAGGGCCTTTTAAGGGCCTTATTAAATCTAATTATAAATAAAATTACATACTAATTATACTTTAACTACTCTATAATTACTTTTATATAGCTCGCCTTCTTAGGGCTATAATTCCTTTAAAGTCTTTATTTTAAGTAGTTCTATTATTCTTATTAAACTTTTATTTTTATAATAAAAAAAGTAATACTATTTTTAAAGTACTTAAGAGCTATAATTCCATTTATTTATTCTTTATTAATAAAGTTAAGGCCTTTATAATATTTACTTTAAAGCTTAGTATTATAAAGTACTTAAAGTTAAGTTATTTAATTTACTATATTAAGTTACTTAAGAAAGAGTTTAAAGTGGGTACTAGTAAGTAGCTTTATAAAGCTATTTACTATTAACTATACTATAGACTAATATTTAACTTTAATACAGTTTTTTTAAGCTTCTTAATATAACTAGTAGTTATAAATATTAATATAGTAAAGCTTTATATATAGTTAAACCGTCTTTTTGTTAATAAAATAAATTATTTATTAATTATTGTATTAAATATATATACTTAGTATAGCGGTATTAAAAGCAGAAGTAGTACTAAAGGTCTATTTATTAAGGTCTATATAAAGTATAGTTATTAAATAGCTTATAAAGATAGCCTTTTTAGCTACTTAAGAAAAAGTAAAAAGCTTAACCTTAGTTATTAATATAGTTATAGTATTCTATTTATTAACTTACTACTTAATAAAGCTACTAAAAAACTTAATTATAAATACTTAAAAACTCTTATAGTTTAGTATATTATTAATAAAACTAGTATTTAAAGTAATTATTAAACTGTTATTAGGGCTGCTTTTTTTATAGCTGAATTTAAGGTAAAGAGTGCACTTTATAGAGAGGTATTTAATTACTCGTTCTACCTCTTTAAAGTACTTAGGGCCGGGGTTATAGTTAAAGTGCGTAAAATAGCTTACTATAAGGACCACATTTAGCCTTATTATTATTATACTATATATAATTAAATTAATATTACTTTAATAATAATTAATATTTATATATAAAGTAGAGCCCTTATAAAAGAGTAATTTAAGTAATTAAATTAAAAAAGTATATAGTTACTTTACTTATAAACTTTACTTTTTTAAGTACTTAATTACTTTATTAATATAAATAGACTATAAAAGCTAAAGGTGCCTTATAGTATAGTTGTAAATAACTTTAATTCCTAAAAACTATTATAAGTCTTTACTACCCTTAAAAAAGTATTACTTTTAAAGTACTTTTATAAATAAAAGGGTTTTTTTATAGTATTTAAAGGGGAAGTATAAAACGTAGTTATTAATATAAAAAAAAAAGATAATATAGCTGTGTATTTAATAGTAATTCTTACTTACTATATACTCTAGCCTAAGCTTTTTTAAACTAACTTCTAAATAGTATTACTATAAAAGTAAAAAGTAGTATAAACTATAAAGTACTTTATTAAACTTAAGGATATACCTAAACTTTTAATACCTAGGGAGTATTTATATATAAATATTTTTATTAAATAGAACCTATATAAACGTATTTACTATATTATATTATAGAAGCTTAAAATTAAAGCAGTTTATAATAGTTATAAGTATTTAAAATAATATACTAGTAAGTATTAAAGTATAGGTATTTTACTTGTCTTTTAACTACTAGTTACGATATATAATAAAGTACACTTTAATCTTAAAGAGTCTTTTATATTTATTTAACTTATATATATATACTTAATAGTATCCTAGAATTTAAAAGCTATTAGTAGTGCTTTTAAGAACTTCTTTTTAAAAGTTAATTTTATAATAACTTTATAAATAGTTTACTTTAGTTACTTATATTAAAATTGTATAAAGGTAAGTTAATACTTTTAAATAAAATATAGGTAGGGGTTAGAGCTTTTACTAAAGGGTACTAAAAGTGGGAACTTTAGTTTATAGTTAGTATAGTACTTTGTACTTACTTAATAAAATCTAAGTACTTATAACCCCTCCTTATAGTTAAATTTTACTATTAAAGTATTTAATATTTATATTTTAAAACACCCCTATAGTATATTAAATACTAGGGGTCCCCTTTAATAGGTTATAAGTAACTAAGTAGCTAGCTTAGAAGCGGCTTTACTATAAAGTATTTTAAAATAATAATAGAGTACTAGTTAAAAAAGTAGCTTTATAAAACGTTTATTTATACTAAAATATATAAGCTACTAAGGTAGTTTAATTTATAGACTTAGCTATAAATATAAACTAATAAAGGTTTATAAAAAAAAGGTTTTTATTTATTAACTTAGCTATAATCTACCTCCCTAGGTATTAATCTTTTTTAATTAGTACTTAAAAAAACAAAATAGGTAAGTTAAGAGGGGTAGGTAGGAGTTTAAAGTAAATAAAAGAGTATTTATAGTTGTAGGGTTTATTGTTATTAAGGGTAGTATTGCTTAAGTTAAGTTTATTAAAAATATTATTAAAGGAGTTTATAAAAAGGGATACTTTATTATTTTTTTTACTTAGCAAGAACGGGTAGAGCCATGTTTAAGGATTAGTCTTACTAGCTATAGTAAGGCTCTTTTAAACCCACTTAGTAACAGCTTAAAAGTTAAGGTTATTATAGTTACTAGTAAGTAAATCTAAGTTACTATTATAATATTCTCTTTTATTAAACATAACGTTATATATAGTAATAATCTTTCTAATTATAGGGTTTTATATTTAATACTAATTTATAAACGTATAGCTAATAAAGAAGCCTATAAAGGCATAGTTATAAAAGTAGTTAAAACGCTTTTTTTAAGTTATATAGTAGCTATAAAGGTATATACTTTATACTTATATAATTTTAAGTATATAAAACTTAGTTTTATAGTTTTATTACTATAGAGTTATTAGTAGAGCGCTTTATATAGAGTCTTTTAACTAAAGGCTACTTAAAGTATATAGTTATAAAAATAGGTTACTATTCTATAAATATTAGGCTATACTTTATAAAGCAGCTTACTACCTTTATATATTATTTAAGCCTTTATTTTAATTATAGTACTAACATACTTAGTACTACTATTTTAATTTTATATATATAAAGTAAATATCTTAATATATTTACTACGCCTCTAAAGGTTATTTATAAAGTAATAGTACCTTTTAATCTTACTATTATACTTAAAAGTAAGTATTTTAACGTTATATTAAATCTTTAAAAGTAAAATAAACTTCTTAAAAACCTTAGTAAGTATCTTTATACTATAGTTATATAGGTAGTAGTTCTATAAGTACTATAAAATATAGTTAGTAAATACTAATATAAATATAAACCTACTATAACCTTTAGTATATAAGTAAAAGTTAAATATAATATACTTACTAGGGTAGGTATACGTATTATTCTTCTATAATTTATAGTTAATAATTTACTTTACTTTATTAATACTATAAGTATTATAACTTAAAAGAGTATTACTAAGTACTATTCTAGGGGTAATAGAGATTTAGACGCTATAGACTAATAAAGAAAAGTACTAAAGTAGTTTAGAGCCGGGGTAGCTAAGCTACTAGTACTATATTTCTTTAAAGTCTTTTAAAGATCTTTGTTTTTATTAAGAGTACTTTATTTAATAGTATAGAGTATATATATACTAAATAGCTTATATAGAATCTTTATATATAAGTACTTTATTAAAAAGCTTATTATACTCTAATACTCTTTAACTATATATAGTTTTAATAAAGTTAAAAAAAGAGTAATTAAATTTATATAGTATAAAGTACTACTTAAAGTACTTATCCTACTAGTACTTATACTTATAAAACTAATTATAAAAAATAAAGTTAGTTACTATAAATATATATAATATAATATTATATAAGTATAAGTTAAATTATTTACTATTAATTAATATAATATATATACTTACGTTTTTATATTCTTTAATTATAAGAGGCTTAAAGTTAGTTTATAGGTAATTACTTATACTAGTTACTTAAAAGTTACTAAACTATTATTTATCTCTAAAAATATAAATAAATATACTAAAGTTAAAAAGGTAGAAGTCTCTAAGGGGATATAGTAATAGACCCTTATATTAAGTAACTTAAAACGCTATAAGTAAATACTTAATACTCCCTATATAGTAACTATATAGTTACTAGCCTTAAATCTCTTTAATATACTAAATTAACTATTTATTATTTATAAGGTTCTTTTTAACTTTTTCATAGTAGTAGTTAAGTAGCTTTTACTTATTATATATATACTTTAAAAAAGTATAAAAGTAATTTTTAAAGTAGTAGTGTATAAAGTATACTAGGTAGAAAGGAGCTAATAGAGTAAAAAAAACAAAAGACACTAATAAAACTTTACTCTATAATTTTTTTAAATTAATATTATTATATTTATAGTTATTAAAGTACTTAAGAGGACTATAGAGAGCTACTTTATTCATAATAAAGGTGCCTTATATACTTTTTCTATATCCTATAGACTTTAGTATTTATTTAATTATAGTAGTTATTTTAGTAATAGCCTTATTAAAACTATAATTATCCTAACTATTACCTATTATTATATAATAACTCTTAGCCTAAAATTAAAGTAATAAATAATTAAAAAAGTAAAGTAGTTTATAAATCTATAGGTTTCTTTTATAAACTACTTTAAGTTTAATAGTATAGCCCTTATATATATTATTAACTTATATTATAAACTATTCTACTATAGTAACTTTTATTATAAACTATTTATTATAAAGTATAATAAAATAGTTAATATATAACTAATTAGTATACTAGTAGTATATATTTTTTATAAGTTTAAAGTATTTATAAAGGTTTTAAATTTAAACTATTAGTTCTAAAGTACTTAAGTAGTACTAAATTTTAAACTTTTTAATAATAGTACTTTATATTTAAAAAACAATAGTATTCTTAGTTTTTTTTTACTCTTAGTACGTTACTTTTATAGTATAATATAGGGATAAAGAGTTAATATAGTACTTAAGGACCTTTTTAAAAAGGTTAGTTATTATTTTAATATAATAGTAGTTTATTATTTTAAATAAAAATAGGAGGTTTTTTTTTAAAAGTACTTAAGAAAAAGGGTTTGTAGTAAGCTTATTTACTCTAGATTCTATAGTTTAAAAGTAAAGGACTTTTAGCTTAGGACTATAATAAGTAATAGACTTTAAGTAGTTACTAAAGTATAGTTTTTAAAGTAAAGTATTACTAATAAGGGGCTTTAAATCTATAAAAGTTAAGTTAAGTACTTTCTATATATTAAGGATATTCGTAAGTACTTAAAAGTTATAAAGCTATAGGTATTAAATAACTAAACTATTAAAAATAGTTTTTTAAAGAGTTAAAAGAACGTTTATAGTAATTTTTATATTTAATAAAATAGTTTAAAAATAATTAATTATATATAGTAGAGGGGGTAGTAAAATAAAACTTTTAATTATTAAATTTTATATATATTTATATATATATAAAGCTATACTTTAAGGGCTATTAACGCGTTTTTTACTTTAATAGCGCTATAGGCCTTTAAACCCCCTAAACACAGCCACGGCCTTTAGAGCCGGCGAAACGTTGCTCCAGAGTGGCCATTAGCCACCTTGAATGCCGAAATCCGCCTATACGTCGTAGTATGCCAGCGGCTCTAAGCCACGTAATCTGACATCGAGTTTTGAGACAGTAGGCCTTGCGGGCTGCCGTAGATACCCCGCCAAATGTCGCGTGCCATGCCGCGCAGTCCTGACGACTGCACCAGCGTAATCGCACGTCGGCTGCGGTACCCACGGCACGAGACGTACGTCGCTGTCGCTGTCACGTCGTAAGTCGCGATAAGTTATGGCGGCGGTAAAGCGACTCTTTGGCGGAGCTCATTGGCACTTTTGGCACTGCACAGGGGGGAGAGGAGGTTTCTTTCCATTCGTTTCAGACCGCGTGTCTACATGGTAATCATCTCACGTCAGTGGCCCAAGGGATGAACTCCCTCAACACCACCACCACCATCAACAACACCACTACATTCACATCTACCGCCGCAAGGGATCGGCGATGACACTCATTCATATTTCTTGACTTTCCTCCCCGTCTTGGCCCTTTCGATTCCGGCACATCGCTGCATCGCTTTCCCCTTCTTGCACAACCTGACAGCAGCGCCACACCCGAGCCCAGGAAACTGGCACACAACTACGTCGCAGTCACCCAAGATGCATCCCCGCACCGAGCCCGACGCCGAGGATGACACCAAGGCCGTCCGCGATGACGCCACGCCGCTATCCTCCTCCGACGATGAGCCCACCGAGGCGACGCCCCTCGTCTCGGCGCGGCGCCCCGGCACCGGCCGTAGTCGCACTGACTCCATCCTCCGCGCCGCCCAGAACATCCATGTTCCCAAGGTCCACAACCCGGATCTCATCGTCGGCATCTTCTGTGGCATCATTCTCGTCGGCGCCGGCGCCGGCGGCTTGTGGACCATTCCCGCCACGCGCATGGTCGAGGACATCGTCTGCCGCAGCTACTACGACGTCTTGATCAGCGACGACATTGACGAGAGCCAGTGCAAGGAGGACGCCATTCAGTCAGAGGTTGCCACCATCTTTGCCATCTACGGTGCCCTGCAGGCTTCCATCGGTGCCGCGGCCGCCTTCCCTTGGGGCATCGTCGCAGATCGGTACGGGAGGAAGAGGGTCTTTTCCTTGACCGTCATCGGTATGGTTCTGAGCTTCCTGTGGTTCGCCGTCGTCTGCGCCTTCCCTCAAACGCTTCCCATCAAGGCCGTCTGGTTTGGGACGTCGTTGCAGGTGCTCGGGGGTGGAAATGCCGTTCTGAGCGCCATCGTCTTCTCGATGCTCGCTGATGTCACGACCTCGGAGAATAGGTTAGTCGTCTCGCTCCCGTCTTCTTCCTCGGCGCTCGCTAACAGCCTCCCAAAGAGCCAAGGCCTTCATGCGCGTGCATCTGGCGTCCATGATTGGGAATTTGTGCGCCCCAGCCATCTCCGGATGGTCGATGGAGAGGACGGGCCCGTGGCCCGTTGTCTGGCTGGCTTTCGGCCTGTTCTCGACCCTCATCTTCACCATTCATCTGGTCCCAGAGACGAAGCCGGTTGATCAGGTACCACCGACACCAACTCTGACCGCCAACGAACCCGATGCAGAAACCTCGATCCGAACCAGCATCAAGCACGTGTACCTTCGACTTAAAGAGTCGCTGACCCTTCTCAAGTCGCCATCCGTGGTCCTCTTGCTTGTCGCGTTACTCGGCTCGTACCCCGTGATTCTGTCAACGTCTCAATTCATGTCAATCTTTGCCTCGAAGCGCTTCCACGTTTCACTCTCGCAGACCGGCTACTTGTCAGCTCTGTACGGCTTCGGCGTGCTTCTCTCGATTATTGTCATTCTCCCAGCCTTCTCCAAGCTGCTCGCCTCGCCCACCGCGCCCAAACCCTTGCGTTTTCCGGACGATCACCAACGCGATCTGTACATGGCGCGTGTGTCTTCTGTCGCCCTATTGATCGGATCCCTGGTCATGTCGGCTTCGCCGACTGTCGGATCCTTCATCTTCGGCCTCGCAATCCTATCACTGGGCACCGGATGGGGCAGCTACGTGAGAAGTGTTTGTACGGTTTTTGTCGATGCGGCACACCGAACCCGGCTATACTCCATCATGTCGCTGGTCGAGACGGCGGGACAGACGTATGCAGAGCCCATGCTGGCGGGGCTGTTCAGCTTGGGCATGCGCATGGGTGGGCTTTGGATCGGGCTGCCCTACTTGGGCGTTGCCGGGTTCTGTGTGCTTGCGCTAACGTTGTTGCTTATTGTCAGGTTGCCAGACGAGGAGGGCAAGCTGACGGCCGAGGACGGCGATGCGGATGTTCAGGCCCAGCACTGAGTACTCACTGGCGTCTAACAAGCTCCGTTTTCGACGCCACGAATTGAGTTGAATGTCCGAACGAAGATATCTACACTGCTATTAGAACTCACGTCAATAAATCATACTTTGAACGCAGATACAGTGATCTTCACTCAACTTGGAAGATCGTATGCACAGTCTCCTCACCTGCGGCCCGACCACGTATAAGTGGTCCTCTGCAGGCAGGTGGAAGCAATCCCAGCCGCTATCGATGCCGCATAAAGCCTGGATTCCTTTGGTTGGCAATACGATCGCTCTGACCCGCTGCACAACCCCTGCTGTCCCCTGCAAAGATCGTGTCAGTGACCCATCACCGGGGAGAACATCCGGCATAGTGCGTTCCTGCGCCCCAGGGGCCCTATTGTCCGGCTGGCCGGCCGCCTGAGTGCCATTGCTACAAAAGACCCGAACATCCTGCTCTGTGGAGTATCAGCCGCGGCCGCGATCTCGTTTCCTCGCAGCCAAATGTCATGAGGCCGGCTGAGACTGCCATGGGATGGCCGAGGCGAACACTGTCTTCAGCGGCATCGCCGGCCTCTTGGTGGCAGCCCTGCAGTTGGGTGCCACGGTGAGCAGGCAAATTGACGCCATGGACGATGCCCCTCGCTTGTTCTCGGTCCTTTCAATCGACATCAAAGAACTCTTGTCGGTCCTCGGCACGCTCAAGAATTATCTCGACTTCGGAGACACAGCGGAAGGCGTGCTGCATCCCGCAACACTGGTGGGGCTCGACCGAGCCCTCAGAGCATCGGTCGATGAGCTCTGTTTGCTAGAGAACAAACTCGAGGAGCATGTCGGCAGCCACTTGACGGCGAAGATGAGCTTGTGGAAGCGGGTGAAGCTGTCGCTCAGATCAAGCGAGTTTGCGGAGATGAGAAAACGGTTTGCGGAGCAGAGGAGGGTACTGAGTGTTTGCGTAGCGGTGGCCAACTTGTGAGTGTCGCCCACTCGAAATGGACGAATGCGAATCTGACCACCATCAGCGTCAACACCACATCAGGCACCATGTCGGTCTTGGAGATGAACAGGGAAATCGTCATTATCAAATCTAACGTCTCGGACATGCTTCTGAAGCTAGATGCGGCTTATCGAAAGCAAGACGGTCGAGGTCCATCAGAACAAACGGCGATGAAGCGGACCGCAACGTCCGTGATGAGCGTCATGGGTCGAAAGTCGACGAAGCTGAGTAGGTCTCCCGACACCCTGCGTTGGAAACCGAAGCTGACTCTTGAAGTAGCAAGCAAGGCGCCGAGCATCAAGTCCAGCCACCTAGCACCTCTAGCAATCCCCCACCAGAGAAGGGGACGGGGTCGCAAGCGGAGTCTTCTCCGTCTCGGTTGCTTGGGGAAATCAGCATAAACTCCCAGGACCGCCATGGACCTGAGAGCGACAGAAACAATGGTTAACGGAACGAGCCTCGGATGCGCTTGGGCGGTCGTAAGCGAGGATCGGCGAGGCGCTAATCGAGTTGCCTAGCCTTAGCCATCGACGGCTTCTTTATTCCACCCCATCGTCTGGTCAGGGTAGCGACGAGCGGACGGCAAACGAGCATCGGAAGACAAACAAACCCTTTGCTGACGTGGAAAACGGGGGCGGATGAGGGGATTGGTGGTCTGCATTGTGGTGGTGGGCAAGGGATCCCAGGATCAGCAAAGATGGAGTCGAGGAGTGCAACAATGCAGACGGGAGGACGTGAGGGATCAGTGGACTGCGCAGAAGCGCCCGGTGGTGGGCTTCGCTCCGGACCACAGGTGGCTTTCCCACCACGCCGGGGGGGCACAGCCACGGACGGCAGAGCGGGCATCAACGCCTAGAGGCCGCTGAAAGTCGCCTGTGAGCCAGTCATTCAGCGGCTTCAGGGATCTTCCCCAGCGGGAGACCGTTTCAGACGACAGGGGCAGCGCTTAGCCGTACGTCATAAGGGTAAAAAAGGAGGAAGATCCTCCACGCCACTGCCTATCTTTTCGAGCCTCGTAGTTGCGTACTTGCGTACCTACCTATCCGTATCTTATCCAATTTTCAACGGTCTTGTTTGCATGCACCTTCAGGTCCAGCCCGCGCCTGCCAAAGATCACTTGTGTAATAATTTTGGCATGTTGCTACTTTGAACAACCAGCGAGGCGACCTGGCTTCACTCTTTCAGCCACATACAACGATTCCGCGATTCCCCCCGCTGGCGAAAGAACCGCGCTCACGACGGACTGTCCGACAACGAAGATATCGATATCCGAGAACATACGTTGGTCGACATCGTACAATCCACACCATTGTAGCAGCCAAAACCCGAAATGTCCATATTCGACGGTCCGAATTGCACAATCCCGGCCGATGCGCCGGTGCCCAGCGATGCAGGCGTCGCCGGCATTGGTGTCCTGCTGTCCTTCATCATCACTGCCGGCGTCTCGCTCATCATCAGCTCGTCCATCATCCTGCAGGAGATGAAAGGCAACCCCTCCACGATCCGCCGGAAGCTTCTCAGCAGCTACTCAGACCAGCAGATCCTCCAGGGCATTGGCATTGCGTCCGTCGGGCTCGCCAGGATAAGCACCATGGTGCCCTATCACTTTTTTATCATCTGGACGCTGTCCAACATGTCGCTGGCCGTCCACAATGCGACCCTTCTAGCCCTCGTACACGATTTCCGCCGCGACTGGGTGCTACGCTGGCTGCGGCAGTTTCTCATGTTTGTCAACCTCGTCTTGAACGTTGTGTACGGCGTCTTCATCATGCAGGGCATATCAAAGGGCATGGAAGACTCGAAACTCCCCGTCGCCTGCGTTTGGAGGGTCGGCAACGAAGGGAAGAACAATATGACGGGGTGGAGTTACGTCGGCACCGTCCTGGTCATCGCCGCCAACGTCTTGGTATTCTCGTTCGCGAGTTGGTATCTCCACCTTCGCACGCAGCGCTTCTCCAAGCTCATCAAGCTCATCGGCATACTCCTCATGGCCGCATCATCGATTGGAGCCGCGGTGCGCTGCATCATTGCATCGGATGCCTTTGGCCAGGGTCCTCAGTACGAGCTGAGTGACGGCGGCGAAAGGGGCTGGAGTTTCGGACAACTTCTATCGCTGCTTGTGCTGCTTTTCCCCCTCGTATCCGTGGCGGAAATCGTGCGAGGCGAGATCAAGATTGCTCCCTGCGACCTGACCGACAGTGGGAAAGGCAACGACACGGAGATGGACGCCTACCGGTCCTCCTACCAACCAAATCCCATTTTCGGCTCGCAGACAAATTTGTTCAAGAGATGAATGTCCGGGGCAGTCGACACAAGATTTAAGAAAAACACACGCTACACTGCGATTGTATCAGCGACAGCAACTCTAGCACGGCGGCAAGCATTGTGAAGTGTCTGCCAGGGACACAAACAGCACGCCGCCGACGACACCAGACCTTCGGAGCTAGACCTGAGAGGACATTTTACTACATATTGTGGTACTTGGTACGGCATGGATGAAGACCATTGGGAGTTGGGCGAGACGGCCACTGGTTGGTTGACGAAGGAGATATACCCGTCGAAGGAGGTCTGGTCTCGCTTTCTGGGGCAAGGATTTTTAATTGGCCAAGCGGTTGGCACACGTGACGATAGAGTAGGCCAAGCGAAGGAGTTTAGTCCTGTCACGTTGCTGTGAATTCAGACTTACATCAACATACACTCTATGCCATTTCGGGAGATGCCCTATCGCCTGTGTTGATCTTGGGTCGCATTTCTGTAAAGCTCGTCTGACTTGGATTGCCTGTGTCACATCTTCTGACAACAAGCCCGATACCTATTTCTGTCCACCTTCCATGTACTAGAAGTACTGAGACATCAAATACTGCGATGCCTAAGCGGTTTGAACAAGGGAAGTTCTTCATTCCAGAGATGTCTCGGTCGAGCCCACCTTTGTCGCCCCTTGCGATCTGATGAGTTTAGCTCCGACGCGTCAGCGGGTTTTGGTCGACTCGGACACGGCGGGGCGGTTTCTGATTTGGCTGCCTGCCTTGTCCCAGTTTACAGGACCGGACCGTTGCGTAGGTTCAGATGATGTGCCTTGGCAACTGCCTCCCAACGGGAAGCAGTTAAGTGGCGTTGGATCATGCATGTGGTGGACAATGAACTTTGCGGGTAATAGTTCAAATGTCCATATCCATGAATAAAGGATGCAGCAATTCCTAGCAGACACATTCCACCTACACGTTGACCGTAGTTCGATAGCCACTGTTCGATGCCTACCTATCTCCTTACACCGTATACCTACCTACCCGGTGGCGAGCACCCACTTTCTCAACGTCTCAAGGGGGGGAAGGTAGGTAGGCACGAGACACCACTAGGTGTGCCTTCCACTTTCTCGATATGCTGCTTAGGTAGTATGCCTCCCCCTTGGCAAGAGATACCACACCTTTGCTCCTTCCCCCGTGGCTATCATTCTTCATGGTTCCTGCCAATCAAGCAAGCACCTTGGGTACCTCCAGCCAGAATGTGCGTGGATCAAGTTTCATCTCCGACTTACCTCGTCCACGCCATCCTCTTGTCTTTTGTTCCCAATCTCTCCACCCCCCTCCAACAACCAAGATACCATCGCCCTCTCAGCTGAGAAGCTCATCAGATGGTCATGGCCACCAACAACAGACGGGTCGCCCAAATGCTCTGGCTGGCCGCCGGCCTGCTCTTCGCCTTTGCTCTGCTCCACTCCTTCACCGAGCAGGGCGCCGTGAAGAAATGGGCATCCGGTAAGGTGGAAAGCATCGTTCAAAATATCCGCAACAGTCGTGCCCCGATGCGTGATTTCATGGCTACCGCCGAGGCGAGCTTCGAGAAGACGGTCAGGCAGCGCCACGAGACGATTGCTGCCGACTGGGGCAACTCCTCCAAGATGCCCCTGTACGTAACGCAACTCCCTTCCCCTGCCCGTTGATACCGGTATCCGGTAGACTTGTTTCTGACCCTTTCATCGAAAGCTTCCCGTGCTTCGACCACGATAGTTACGTGAAGACCCCTTACACAATCTGGGACTTCACCCCCGCGACGTACAGTTGCCCCCACGAAATGGAACGCGTCGGCCGTATGGGAGACGGCGGAAAGTGGGTGTGCGGCATGTCGCAGTACGTCAACTTCCCCAAGAACCGAGAGTGTGTGATCTACTCGTTCGGTGTGCGAGACGAGTCCAGCTTCGGTGAGTACCCCCTGCCGAATGGTCTGCACCTTGTGGCTGTTACTAACCAAGGACCCCAACTTTAGAGCAGGAGATGCTGGAGCGCACCAATTGTGTCGTCTGGGCCTACGACTTCTCCGTCGTCGACTTTGGCGAGCAGGTTTCGCCGAAGAACCGTGACAGGGCCCACTTCCTCCGCGCCGGCATCGCGGGACAGACGGATGAGGCGCGCGACCCTCCGTTCTACAGCATTGCCGATTTGATGAAGATGAACGGCCATGACTACGTGTATGACTCTACCTTCCATTACCTTCCAGTTTTGGCTCCAGACGCTGACTTGAACATCACAGTGACATTCTCAAGATGGACATTGAAGGTTCTGAATTCGCGTCCATGGATGCTCTCAGCGAAGATTTCCCCGACACATCAGGGGAGGAGCTACCTATCGGCCAATTTATGGTAGAGATACATCTGCGGCATAGCATGACGTCCGACGTATACCTTGACTGGTGGGAGCGCCTCGAATCTCGCGGTCTGCGCGCTACTTGGACCGAGCCGAATCTGCTCTCGGTTACCCTGGGCATGAAAAACAAGGATCCGGTGTACGCCGAATACACTATGATCAACGCAAAGAATAAGAGGAACATTCTGTTCATGTAGATGGTCAGCAGGTTGTGTACTTTTCATATGTTACTTCTAGGGCGCCTTCACAAAAGGCGAATGATGTGCATGGTCATTGGCGTTACATAAATAGATATGAGAAAATTAAAGCCACGTTCCATTCGATGCAGATAAGTATGACGTCCATCTGCACCATGATCTATCGAAGCTTTCTCCGCAAGAAAACCTCAGATGCCATCGCCATCACGCACGGCCGCGAAACGCGCGGCAAGGTATACTTAATGGGCGTGTGTGATCGACGAGAAGCCGTCGGGAATTAGATTAGAGCCTGTCTTCTGACGTTCGGCACATGCATGTGTGCACGGCATTGAGGGATGTGTTATAGGCGAGGTGGTACGTTATATTAACGGCCTTGTCGAAATAAAAAAAACTTCAACGTGAGGCCGCGTTCGACAACCGAGCTTAACAGAGATTTCCCCAGGTTTCCGTCGAGCACATGAAAATTGCGCTACACGCTGCGTTGTTCTCGGCATGTCAGACGTTTGTTACAAGTAATCCAGACGCGGTGCTTACCTAAATGCGAGTACCTCGGGGCCGGCTCACGTACGCCCGCGGCGGCAAACGCAGTCAGCCGAGTTAGGTAGATCTGCCTTGCTTCGTGAGGGTGTGCAGGGCCCATGAACCCCGCCCCTGTGCGGCGAACGTTAAATCGGACCCTGCTCCTTCCAAGCTTTTTACGACGACGTACGTCTCGCGACGGGCGTCCTCGGCATGTTGAGATTTGGGCAACTCCGGCGCACGGTCACATCGGCAGCAGTTTGGATCGGATATGGGTGGGGGGGAATCATTAATATATTTTTGTCCTCATCATTTTACGGCATTAGATTGTGGTGTTGTTCATTGCACGACACACTTGTTAGGCAGTCCGCAGGGTCCCGACTTGACGTCGTCTTCGTCCAACTCCCTCGGGGCCTTTCGGGTCTCCGTCGCCGGCGGGTCCTCCTTCTCGGCCGGGGGCGGGGCCGGCTTATCGGCCCCGTTCGCACCGTTCCCCGCCGCCGCGGCGGCATCGCTGCCATGCAGTCAACCGACGTGCTTGGCGACGACCTCGTAGAAGCTCTTGCCCTGGATGGTGGCGATCTCAATCTCCTTCTCGGAGGGCTGGCGGGAGCCGTCGGCGCCGGCGAAGGTGCCGGCACCCCAGGGGCCGCCGCCGTGGATCTCGCTGAGGTCGGTCATCTGGGGGAAGGCCTTGGCGTAGCCGAAGGGGACGTAGATAATGCCGTGGTGGGCGAAGGTGGACATGGCGGCGATGGCGGTGGACTCCTGGCCGCCGCCGAGGGAGGCGGTGGAGATGAAGAGGCCGCCCAGCTTGCCCCAGTAGCCGCCGGTGCTCCACTGCTTGCCGGTCTTGTCCCAGAAGGCCTTCCACTGGGCGGGGAAGTTGCCGTATCTGGTGGGGATGCCGATGAGGAAGGCGTCGTAGGACTCGAGGGTGGCGGGGTCCTCAAGGACGGGGACGTCGGTGGGCTTGGGGGGAGCGTGCATCTTGGTGAGCACTTCCTCGGGGAGCGTCTCAGGGACCCTGAGAAGAGGTATTAGGCACAAGGTTTCCGACGGTGTGTATAGCTCGGAGGTAGAGGGAGCTTACTGGAAGAGGTCGGCAGTGCCGCCGGCCTGCTCGATACCCTTCTTCTCGGCCTCGGCCAATTGGCGGATGTGACCGTACATGGAGTACTGTTGGGGACGCACAGCATTAGCAAGATGATCTTAATGACAGGCTCCGGGGCGCTTGGAGTTGAGTTGGGTGATCATGGTGGGGTTCAGGGCGGTGCGGTGCGGGCAAACGCATCAAGAGGGTGCCAGTGTCCGCAGGACGGCAATGATGCGTAGCAGGTGAGTGTGTATCATGGCAACTCTTGAGAAGAGCCATGGTGGGGGCTGGCAGATCGTGGAAAGACAATTGCCCGATTGGGAAGAAAAGCTTGTACTCACGTAGACGATGGCGATCTTGGGAGCCATGGTGAATGATTTGATCTCTGTGTAAGTGGTAGAAAAGAGGGGTACTGAGGTCGTGAATGAGTAGACTGGAGAGGGAGAACACAAGAGAGGCGTCAATGAAGGGCAGAACGGCATCTTCTTATATCGGCCATTCCCCTCGACGGCCGTTGCCCAGCGCCGGAAGGGGGGCAGAGGGGGGGAGGGGGATGGGTACGGGCGTCTTGCATCATCAATGGCACGCTAATGGCTCTGCAGATTGGCAAGCAGAAGACAAGACAAGTCGAATGTGCCAGACATGCCGTAAGTCAGGTACCCCTGGGGGCGTAGTACTGGAATGACGATGGCAGGCCGACGCGATGTGGTTTCATCAGGGTCGTTTGGCCAAGTGGGACATCAAAAAAAGCTGGAGGTTGTGGTCGCGGCCGCGGCAGCGGCATGGAAGCTGCTCAGCTAAGTCGTGGTAAGCAGGAAGGACGAGAAGCTGCCCTTGGAGGGGAGCTTCCTGTAGTGTACCTAGCTTTATTCAAGCTACTTGCATCTAGGTAGCTTGAGGAGGAATGACCACCTCAAGATACCTACGGAACTGAGGAAACAGGTACCTCAGGTGGTTCCCCTCCATGCGGGGCGCCACACCCCATCCAATTGCGGGGCTCGAAGTCAGGAACGTACCGAAGTACTACACCTAGTGCTTGTAATCATCTTCGGCACCTTCCACGCGGCAAGGTACGAGATATCCGTACAGCAGTACCTACTACTACCTACCTAGGTATGCCGCTCTTTCCTCAGGTAAGGTCCGTACCGTCTGGAGATAAGGCAACCTGCGTATCCAAGACGAGCACTTACGACGGGGCAAGATGCGATAGGCACATCAGTTCGAGGCAGGGAAGCCATAGACCCGAGAAAGAGGGTGCTCTCGTTTGGCGTCATGATGCAAACCACATAATGCAAGGTTGTGTTGGGTGTGTTGGCTGCTAGCCGGAGAACACCTCCCTCTCCTCCATCCGAGCCCTGTCAAACTGCGATCTCTCGACGGGTACGTCCGTGCCAGAAGGGCAGGGCGCTGAATAAGTGCTTAACAACACAGCCAAAACTCCCATAAGCCTTACGAAATACACCAGCAATCCCTCTCCAACTGCCTCCTTGTCGTCTCTGCCGGCCCGTGTGATTCGTCACTAGCTCCGTTCCGAGGATGGCTCCCTCGGGGAGACGCGCGCGGCACAGCGTTCCCAACACTTGTTGACTGGATTGAGCCAGCTGGTCCGAGGTCTCGAGACGCTGGACGGATATGCAGATGTAAGTTCTCGTCCGATGGGGGGTGGGGGGATTGGGAGATCAGATCAGATCACCAAACAGACAGTGCGCGAAGCACTCTACGCACCTTACATAAGAAATCTCGGTACGTATCTCCGGCGGCTGTCAGCATTTATGGGTCCATGCGGCGCCAGCGCTAGAGCCACTTAGGTAAGACGCGGTATCGGTCTGAGTTAAGCGTTGCTAAGCTACACCAGCAACTTCATCTGGGGATGAATCAGCAACACGCAGCACGCGACGGGGCGCCGTACCGGGTGCGGTCGTGATAGGATGAACTCGGCACCGGTGCCACGGGAACCGCGCGCTATTGCGGCACTTCATGAGTCGGTCGATGTTGTGTCGAATTCTGCGTGTTCATCATTACTCGGACGCATATTAAGCTATCCATATCTACGGATACCCCTACCTGGAAGCTGTCAGGATGTGAACGCTGCATCTCGATCGCTAATACCCACCCAGGGTAATCTCGGTGAACAATCTGTTCATGCTACCTACACCGACGCTCACCGCATCCTGTAACCTTTGGCATTGTCTGCTAAAGAACTTCGGCTTCTCTGAAAAAAGGCCATCTGGAAGTATCTGATACCCGATAACCACTGATATGTTGATGTGCCGTCTTGGTTCTACAATGGATTACCTAAACGTGCCACAGGTCTCGGTCTTTAACGTCATGGAGCCCGATCTGATGTAAGCTGACAGCAGAAGCTTGCTGTCTCGCTGATTCTCTAGATATCGTCACGTTTTCTCTCTTGTCTCCCCTTCATCGACCAAAAGAAAGAGTAAGAAACCCCAAAGACACACCCAAAAAAAACATGGGACAAGAAGCCTCCAAGCCGAAGCCCGGCACCAAGCTGCAGGTCGTCGCGGCCGGCCTGCCCCGCACCGGCACCGCGTCCCTGAGCAAGGCCCTCGAGATCCTTCTCGGCGGGCCCGTCCACCACGGCGGCACCCAGGTCACGCGCGGCCCGGAGTCGGAGATCCGCTCGTGGATCCGCGCCCTCGAGCACACGCCCGTCCGGTCCCCGGCCGACGAGCAGGTCGTCGACGACACCCTGCGGCACCACTTCTCCGACGGCTACGCCGCCCTCGTCGACGTCCCCGGCATGCTCTTCACCGAGGAGCTGCTGCGGCTGCACCCGGGCGTGCTGGTCATCTGCACCGTGCGCGACCCGGACGCCTGGGTGAGGAGCATCCAGAAGACGGGCGACGCGTCGCTCCAGTCCATCCTCTCGTTCGCCCTCTTCCTCGTGCCGACCATGCGCTGGTTCCCGCGGTACATCGACGTCCTGTCCAGGACCCGCTGGCACGAGCTGTTCCCGCACTCGGGCCCGGTGCCTGACCGCAGCACGTGGGACGTCCACCAGGCGTGGCTCAGGAGGACCGTTCCCGCCGACCAGCTGCTCTTCTTCGACGTCAAGGAGGGCTGGGGCCCGCTGTGCAAGGCACTCGGGAAGCCCGTGCCGGACGTCCCGTTTCCCAGGATCAACGACGGCGATGCCATCGAGGCGCTGGCAAAGGAGCAGCTTCTTCGGGGGTTCAAGAGGTGGGCATTCGTTTTTGGGACAGTGATCACAGCCGTTGGCGCTTGGTGGTGGGTTCGGTAGCTGAGGAAACCATCGTTGTGGATGTTTCCTGCTTGAAAGACTCAAGCGGTGAATGATATACAAGTCTTGATTATCGAGATACTAACATGGGCATATGTACATACATGTGTGCCTACACGTGTGGTAATGTACGATTCAAAATGCGAACAAATGTGCCAGAAACCCTATGCCTTGGTGGCCCTGGCCTTTTTCAACTGAAAAATCTTGGCCAGAGTATAGCACATGGACCCCAGCGTCAGGGCCGCGGCGCCGTACCCGATCATGGCCTGCCACTCCGGGTCGCTGTACCCCCCGACGATGGCGCCGGCAATGGGCGTGCCGATGAGGATGGAGATGCCCGACGTGAAGAACATCATGCCCATCCGGGTGCCGACGCGCCCCAGGTCGGGCGACAAGCTGACGATGACGCTCGGCGCGATGCTGACCATGCCCCCGGAGAAGACGCCGTAGATGATGGCAAAAACCACCAGACCCGCCATGTCGCGGATCCCCAGCCACGCGAACATCATGACGGCCGCGCCCGCGGCGAGGGAGATTTGTATGTACAGCGCCCCCAGGCGGTCGGCGAGGTAGTTGGGGATCACGCGCCCCGGGATGCTGCCGGCGCTGAGCAGCGTGACGAAGTAGGTGGAGAAGGAGGCGGAACCGATCTCGTGGCTGACGGCGAAGAGCTGGATGTAGAAGAAGGCGATGTACATGGACAGGAAGGCGAAGAAGGAGCCGAGCATGACGAGCATGAAGGCCGGGTCGCGGAGGGCCGTGGTGTCGACGAGCGAGCGCTTGCGGCCCGAGGGCGGCAGACGGGTGTGCATGGAGACGACGGGGATGACGGACAGCCCCAGGAGGATGAAGCCCATGACGCGCGTGGCCCAGCCGAAGCCGATGACGGGCTCGAGGCGGCCGAAGAGCACGGGGAAGACCATGCCGGTGATCGGGGATCCCGTCGACGCGATGCCGATGACGAAGGCGCGGCGCTTCTCGAAGTACTGGCTGAGGATCGCCGTCGAGGGGAGGAAGGTCAGGCCGCAGCCGAGGCCGATGCAGACCCCCTGCGACAGGAGGACCTGCCAGTACGTCGTGCAGAGCGAGGTCATGAACTGGCCCAGGAGGATGAGGAAGATGCCCGCCCAGAGGAGCTCGCGGAAGTAGCCCGCGTCGTAGAGCGGGCCGGAGATGGGCCCGACCATCATCAGCAGCGCGCCCTGCAGCGAGCC
Organism: Colletotrichum brevisporum; assembly: GCA_030770045.1. Classification (NCBI taxonomy): domain Eukaryota; kingdom Fungi; phylum Ascomycota; class Sordariomycetes; order Glomerellales; family Glomerellaceae; genus Colletotrichum; species Colletotrichum brevisporum. Next base: position 3,852,483 of record JAUGSI010000002.1, read on the forward strand.
GATCCAGGAGATGGCCGAGGGCGTGGCGTCGAGGGTGCGCTCGTAGTAGGTCTGGTAGACGCCGAAGGTGTTGACGAGGCCCCAGGTGTCGGCGAGGATGACCCACGACCCGAGGACCTGGAGCCAGGCCTCCCAGCCTCCATCCGGGACGGGCCCCGGGCGGGAGGTGGTGGCGGTGATCCTCGGGCTATCGGGGTCGTTGTCGTCACCATCGGGGACGGGTGTCAGTGTTGTCTTGGACGGGTTGTCTGAGCAGAGTCCCGGGCCCGGGCTGGGGGCGGACGGGCGCTTCTCGCCGGCGCGGGCCGCCGGAGCTGGCTCCGAAGACGGCATGGTTCGTCTCGTATTTTCCGTCGTGTTGATGAGCCGAGAAGCTTATTCTCGTGCAGTCTTGGCGTGTGAACCTTGCTTCGTTGCTACGTCGCGGCGATCTCTGCGTTTCCTTGTGCCTAGACTCTTGAGCCTCAGTCGGAGGGGAAATTAGACATTAAATATTATCGTTTGCGACATCCAAAAAGAGCGTCGTCCCCAGAGCACTCGTATTTCCGAACGAGAGTGGTGTTATCCTCGTCTCACCAAGGAGCAGAAGAGAGAGTGTATTAGAAATCGGGAGCGAGAGACGGCAAAGGCAGTTGATCACCCCCTGCTGATTATTTAAGAGCATGCAGAAGAGAAGAATGGTTATTGCACCACCGGGTCCACTGTTTCGCCTCTTCAGAAAACAAACCAGCCAGGGCACTTTTTCTTTGTTAATGAGGTTGGCTATTTCCCCGCCACTGGTCCCGGGAGGGCGGTGTTAGGGTCTGTCTGGGAGGGTTGCGGTCGGAAGACGCACCCGACGGAAAGGAAAGCCCCCCTTCGAGGCGTCGATTTGCTGGTTCAAGGTTGTTTGCTGCCGGCATGCCTTCGAGGACCGCCGTTTTGTCTCTGATCGGCGGCCCCAGAGGTCACCTGCCGGCCATCCATTACATACCATGATGACGATCAGCACGTCGATGGGCGATGACCACTGCACAAGGTGCAGTGACAGCAACCGCCGCGCGCAGACGGAAGAGCAAGACGAAATACTAGCTCACGGCGAGCGTCGGCGAGATTGCCGATGCCAACTCCCGTCCTCTTCGCGTTCTCCGCCCTGTTCCCATCGGCTAGCCCAGTCGAGCTAGTCTTCCCGGTCCGCTGGGGCCTCGACTGATTTCCGGGTCCTTTCTGACGATGTCGGCAGATGGGATCTCGGCGGTGCGACAATCGCCGAGGCCGGTCTGGAACCGTTCGGGCAGTTCCACGATACGGATGGTGTAAGCCAGCTGGCTTTGGACCGGGAGACGAAGGACGGCATCAAGTTGTGCGCCGACGAAGAGGGAACAGGAGAGTGCAAACTCAACAAGGATGGAGCCAGCAGCACTGAACTGGCTCAGAACTCTGCGACAGCTTAGGACGAACGCAGGCTCAAAGTTTCAGGGCCTGCAAAGCCAGAGGCTACTCAGGCGCTGAACTCACTGGGCCGAACATCAGCTCGATCCGATTGGATCAGCAGGTAACTTGGCCGAGCGGTCTAAGGCGCCAGACTCAAGTGTAAAAGCTTGATCCTCAGAGAGGATAGCATTCTGGTATCGCAAGATGCGTGAGTTCGAATCTCACAGTTATCATTTCTTTTGTCATTTGTGACCATCATCTATTTTTTCGATCTACCCCATGTTAGCTCTTCCAGCTGTCTACTACGTACGATGCGAGCTCAATGGTTTTTACCTACGAATCGATGTTTTAGCTTCTCGAATCGAAACAAAGCACCAAGCTAACATGGCCCAAGTGCGCCACTGCATCAGATAGAATGGTGACAGTTATGCTTATTTCGCTCTGGCAGCCCGCCTTCTCTACAAGCGCCATTCGACGCACCACCAAGGTGTCTCGTGAAGCAGGTTGCTGCTATTCCCACAATCGCATTCGCCTTTTTGATCTTCATTAGCAGCAAAGGTGCAACACGCGGCGATACACGCGGCCAAGCCCAAAGCCACAGGGGAAACAAGCCTTCCCCTCGCCGCACGGGTTCCCAAACCGCCGCTGCAGTTCCCACTTCCCGCATCCGCCCACCTCAGACACGGAGTGTCGGATCCCCCTTCAGAGCACCACCACGCGTCGCCCGTCGTGGTATGGATATCAGCCCAGTGGATGTTTCAAGTTCTGGGATGATGTCGCATTTCTTCCCATCCCCGGACGGCAGATCAGGAGTCTCTGTCTCTGTTTTTTCCATTGTCTTTCCTTACCTACCTTAACCGAGCTGTTGGGAGTTCAAGATTTTAAGCCTGGAGCCTCACTCTCGGTCTGATACGAGAACATACTGAAGTAATAGCTTTCCGTCGTTGTTTTTTCTGATACAAAGATCTTACTTATTATCTACGGTGTCATCCGTATCTTACTAAATACACTCGGAGGCCATGAAGCCCAATGCCGCACAGTATACCGACGTCCGCCACGACGATCTCCATGACGATGCCATGACCGACGTCAGCGTTTCCCTTCTCAGTGAAGACGACAACCGAGGGTGGAAGCAGGCAGATATCGAGGGAGGCCGAAAACCATGTCGCTGCGCCAGAGCATGCGCTGCCGTCCGCCGCTGGCGGTGGCTGCTCGACACAGCTCTGCTCCTCGTCGTCGTCGGCCTCCTCGTCGAGCGGCGGTATAGCCTGCAAACACCAGCATATGACAAGCGTCTCGAACCCGTGGGCGACCTGACGGGGTTCGCACCAACGTGTGAGCTCGAACCCTCTCCGCCACACACATTCAGGACTTGCAACTGACTCTATGTCCCCAGTCTCCCAGCAGATCACAACCTTCCACCCGACGACAGACTTCGTCCCCGACGACCCAAAGTCCTTCTTCACCAACACCTCCTACCAACAAAACTGGCTCTCCATCGTGCCCCGCGGCCTCGGCTACCTCGAAATCAAAAACGCCTCGTCCCTCAACAACCTCCCCGTCCCGCTGCCCGAGTTCGCGCCCCGCACCGTCTTCACGACCTCCATGACACACCAGCTGCACTGCCTCTTCGCCATCCTCGAGAGCTACGCCGGCCTGACGGTCAACGGCACCGCCGACGTCGACACGCACTCGCACATCCCCGAGGGCACCGACGGCGCCGAGGGCGGCTGGCACCTGCAGCACTGCTTCGAGTACCTGAGGCAGGCCATCCTCTGCGCCGGCGACGTCGCGCTCGAGGGCACGCAGACGACCTTCCCGCCCGGGTTCACGGGCAGCGACGGGTGGGACGCGAAACACGTCTGCAAGGACCCGCGGCAGGTGTACGACTACCTCGACGGGAACCGCGCGCTGGACGACCACTGGATTTGAGGACCTCCCCGCCGTTGTGAGAGAAAGGCTGGCGTTACGGAATGGGCTGGAACACGGATGGAGTATGGGTTATTTGGGCTCCGGCGTTTTTGGAGAGGACATATTACCGTGCAGCTCGGCTCTGCATTGCTACTAGAACATTTTTACTTACATACCCAGTCAATTGACGTCTCATCTTTTTAAGGTCATCCGCTAGGCAAGTCAGTCATCACAAGGTTTGAATCCTAAGGACGGATGAGTGTGTGAGTCCCTTGGGATAGAATTTCGCGTCACCGACCTACCTCCCGACCATGTTGTGAACAGAGCGTGTACCCAAAGCACCCCAGTCCAGACAGCCACAGCGCATGCATCAATCATGACGCCAAAATGAGAGAAAAGCAACAGCAGGACGCAAGGAGAGCAAAAGTTGAATCGAATGGACGAAACGACAAAAGATTTTGGACACACAGGGGATTGAACCCTGGGCCTTCCGCACACAGTATACTGATAGAGACTGCAAAGCGGATGTGATACCACTACACCATATGCCCCTCACTATGCGAATACCCGCTTTGTTGACGACTTCGCAGGTGGGGCGGTATATCATGTTAGCCACCAAAGCCAAGTGCCGCGAGCGTGGTCTGATCAATCATCCCATCTCCTCAGTCCCAACCAAGTGCTCAACCAGCTGCTCGGGACCAAAAAGCTAATTTTACCGCGGGCCCTCTCTTGACATCAGCATTAACCGTTCCAACTTGGAGGATTGTGATTGCGATAGGTAGTGTGCTCAAGTTTCGTAGGAAAGGTTTTCATCGTCAGACCATATAAACTTCCAAGGGGTTATATGAAGTACAGTTCTTTTGTTCTTTTACAAAGTGCTCCGGACCTTCCAGGACGACAACAAAAAAATCGCCCAAAATAACGTCAGCTATTTCGGCTCTCTCAATAGACATTGCTTTGGAAAAAAATAAATGGAATTGTTCTCTCGGGCACGTAGGCCACCGAGACGCAGCGCTACTTCCTCAACTCGCTTTGGTATCCTTTACAGCTCGCCCCATCCAGACCGAGATTCGCCCAACGCCGATATCCAGTTTGCTGGTAAGGTATTATACAAATGAGACGTCGGTGCTTCAACCGAGCAACCCCGACTCAACATGTATGCAAATTGCCCAATCGGGCCCCATATGTATCAAAATGGCCTCCAAGCATGTGCTCGTCTTCACCGAGGATCATTAGTTCCAGCCGTTTATCATCCGGTTCAGTTTTATTTATGCCCACGCAAAGCCAGCCGTCACCTGTCATACGGCCTGGCGCTCGAGGGCTCGATCACAATCTGCGGCAGTTGCTGCAGTCGTAAGCTAGGTAGTTGTGGTATCCGCCTCTGCTCTTGCCGGGGCGCATCATCGTGCGGATGCTCCTCTGCAGCCAGATCGGCCATGTTGGCGGCAAGGCTCTCTACGCGCTGCTGGGCCGGGCCAGGGTAGTTCGGGGGAGGCTCGTTGGCTGGCTGAGGCGTGGTGCTCCGAGAGCGCTCGTCGTCAAGCGAAACTTCATCATAGCCGGGCGGGGAGTAGATGGGTATGCCGGCTTCTCCGACATCCGCCTCAACGACTTCCGGGCTGGAACCGGCGCGGGTATCAAGTCGAGGGGTATCGGGTCGGGAGTTTGCGCGGGATCTGGGGAGACGCGGAGAGGGAAGGTCGCTTTCGATGCTCAGGACGGAGCTGGCGCTGCGGCCTCTCCTGTGGGCAGACTCGGCGGCGGACCTGGTTGATGTGGCAGCGATGCTAGCAGCGTCCGACAGCAAACCCATCCTCTCGCTCTCAGTACTGTTGGCGCGAATGCGGGTGCCGTCGTGACGGGCAACACCAAGGTCGGCATATGACACACTGGAAACGTTTCGCTGGCGTTCGTTCTTCAGGCGCTCATGCTCCTCGCGGAGGACGGCAACGGCACTGTTGTTGCTGGCATTGCGAGCCCGTGTTCGGATGTCCTCCAATGCGACGTGATCGCCGCGTTCCCGAGCTTCGCGGCGCTCCCGCCTCCTCTCCTCGCGCTCGGCAAGCTCCTGACGGCGGGCCAGGCGGATCTGGTACAGTGCCTCCATCTCTTGGTCGCGCAATTCCTCTTCGTTCTCTTCGGTGGGGTATTCAATAACGACGTCAACGCCTCCGCGCTCGCCCTCGCGACCCAAGACCTGTTCGTTGTCGTTCGCATCGGGCCTGTAGGCTGGAAGGGTCATAACGGAGCGGATGGAGGTGTTGCGGTTGACGGCGGTGTTGGGAGAGCGGGCGTCGGTCTGGGACTGGTTGGGCGAAGCAGCATCGAAGGCGACGGAAGTCGGGCGCGAACGGGAGCGGCGGCTCGCGAGCTGCTCGGTGGAGTTGGAGGTCTCATCCTGGGCCTGTTGGTATCTGCTCCTTGAGGCGCCACCGGTATTCCATATTTTCAAAAAGCCACTAGAACTCGCGGGGTCTCTTCGGTTTTGACGCGATGCGCGGCAGGAAAAGATGACAAATGTGAGGAAGATGACGAGTACCAGACCGGCAAGAATTCCCTGCGTGGCGACAGAGGTCAGCAACTCGGGTCGCGGGCTGAGAGGCGTGGCATGACGGGCGAAGCGCAACAACTTACAATGATGGTGACTTTCCTAGCGTCAACCTCTTCCCGGCGCTGCAAAGTCCTGGACTCGAGGCTCTGCACGCCGGGAGGCATGTTGAGATACATTGCGTATGCAGAATGAGCGTCGGAACGGACGGGTCGGCAGGTTTATCGGTACGATGTGTGGACGGGTGTGGTGAGGCCAGGCGGGAAGCGGAATAAGGCGGGGCCTCCCAGCTGCGCAGAGCGAAAAATGAGCGTCAAAGCTGGGACATTGAGAGACTCGTCGACGACGACAGCAGGTGGTATGAGAAGAAATGGCGATATGGATGAAGACAGAACGATTCGTGGTTTCGACGTAGGTAGCAAGTTCAAAAAGGATGCGTGTCGGTCGGGAAGGAGGAGAGAAAGCGAGAGGGCGTTCGAGATTGCTGGTCGGAAAGATGCGAGTGAGGTGAGCGAGGTGAGGAAGGTGCGGTGCAGCGCGGTACGGTGCAGTGCAGGTGCAGTGCAACAAGTAGTGTACAAGTGCTGCAGCAACACCAGGACCGGACCAGGATCAGGACCAGGACCGGGTACCTTGGTGTACGAGGGTGTTTTTGGGCATAGGCGGGCGGGCAAGGTGCGGGCGGATTGGGAGGCTGGTAGTGTGGGTGCAGCATGTGCTGTGCAAGACCTACTGACACCCGCCGACCATTGAGGTACCTCCTGTTACGTGGTGTAGGTAGGATGACCGAAGTATCTAGGCAGTATCCGTCCACTGGACCTAGGGTGGTAGGGGACCTGCTGAAGGGCAGTGGAATGGAACCCACCCACCTTATTAGCGGGAGAGTGGAGGGGGGGTGGACCTGGACCCGGAGGCAGCAGCGTCACCTCAGTCAGGTCCCGTCCCGTCAGCCCCAGTTGCTGTTGCAGTTGCAGGTGTGCGGCGAGGGCTTGGGTCCATTGAGTCCAGCTCGCCCACTCCTGTTGTTAATTAAGGTATCGTCGAATTTCTGATGCTCCCACTCATGGAGGACGTGCTGGAGGTCGGTGCAGTGCAGATGCAACGCAACGACTGAGCGAATGCTTGTGTGCTGTGCTCTGTAGGCCTGTTGTGCTGTGCTTCAGGTGCTCTCACACTAATTCAGACCCGCCTCGGGGCTCGTGTATGCCTCAAAGTGGGTTACCGGATGCACCGAGGTATCTACTATACCTACGCATAGTATTCAGGGTACATCGAGGTACAATACAACCCAATTCAAGTCTATCCAATATCGCGGGCCTCTCTTTTTGTCCCTTTCTCCTCCTTCCCCGTCTGAAGAGCCGAGTATTACACTGTAGCAATGTCAAATTCAAGCCGATTTGACGCGACTCGACTCGGGTGCTACCGCGCGAAACGAAAGCGCGAGTAGGGAAGAGCCCTGTCTGCCTGCGTCCGTCAACCTCGGGAACCGGCGTCTCTGTTTTCTTCGATTTATTACCTGGGTACTTGCCTGCCTCACGGTGTTCGTTCTGCCTCCTACGGATACGGCAACTGCGAGCGGAATGCCGCCGGCCTTCACCGACATCACGGTGATCACCAACATGCCACACCTTGCGACAGCAAGGCCGCGCGCGCATCACCAACTTCATCAGACAACCACGGCCAATTCGTCCCGCATCCGAAGACAAGACGCGAGGAGGTGATCGTCGTTGCGTCACTCCTCTCCACCACCCCTCCAAAAGCTTCCAAGACTCCAAGACCCCAAGACACACACACGCACACACCAACAAGCCGTCCGGTCCCAGTCAGCCCAACCCCAACCCACAGTCTCGGGGCTTGAGGCGGTGCCGGGCGGTGCAGAAGCTGCTAATCGCCAATACAGCTCCAATTGCTAGTACTGCTGCCAAAAGCCATCACCTCATCGCAAGGCACCTTCCATCGACTTAGCTTCAGCCTTCGAGAAAGCGCGCCAGTCCGTCCGCCAACACCAAGCCCTGCCCGCCCGGAGCGCCGCCTTTTCGAACTACGGCTGTCCTGGCTCGTTGCAACGGTTCCATTCGATCCCGCCGGTTCAGACGCTCTTCCGCGACTTGGGCGAGCCGGACCCGGACCTACCATCTCGTCCTTGACTCGAGTCCACGAGGTGACATCAGACGAAACACCTTCTTCCACCTGACGACGACACAGGCACCATCCGTTCCTGCTTCTGAATGCAGCGACCACCGGCTGCTATTACTGCTATTACCTACCACGGGTACTACTGGGTAGCCCAGCCCTGACCCATCTTCAAGGGTGGCATGGTTGTTGTTTTTTGGCTTCTGTCACTTGCCACAACACGAGTTTAGCAGCGATCAGGGGTGTCGCTCCTGAGGAACGATAAGGTCCCCCATGCCGCCAACCGGCTTGGTTCGGTCCATCGAGAGCTTCAATTTCTCCACCTGCGATCCATTCGAACCGAACGCAAAGCAAAGAAAGAAAGGGTCGTTTCCATCTCCAATCTTGCCCGCGCTGTGGATACCTGTACTGTATTTCAAGCAACAGCAGCAACAAGCTCGGCGCGATCGCCAGCCTCGAGCAGAGCAACAGCCAGACAACCACAGCGACAACCGGCCGCCTAATAAACCTCCACTCATTACCAGCCACCACCCTCCCCTTTGGATCTCCAAATCCAAAGGCCATGCGCATGCGCTGTCGCCCACAGACCTTGCAGGGGGCACCCCTGGCCCTAAGATGGGAAGCAAAAAGCGCGAACGAACGCCAACCGCCAGACTTTTTGCGCGCGAGAGCAAGGATGCCCCGCCATCTGCGGCACCGCCTCATCCCTCCACGATTTCGTGGCTGGCGCTGCCAACTGAAGACTCTTATTAGGTCGTGGTCAAGAGGACAGGCACAGCCATGCCTGTCCTGCCTGCTGCTGCCTTCTTCCAGCCATGCTCCGAGTTTTGACGCATGATTGCGAATCTCCCCTTGGCAACCAAAACCACCTGGTCGATTTCTCCAGGACGCGCGCCCTACCGTCAGGGGCGGATGCTCGGCTTCAACGCAGGTCTTAGACAAGACGCATCGGCTGTCTAAGACTGACCTGTACGTCGTCTTAAAGCGGCCAATCGCCCGTCCTCGCGCTCTCATTCGCAGCTGAAAGAGAGGAGCACCTAGCGCTGACCAGGACGACGGCCTGCCATCATCATGGACCACGCCTCTTCCATAGGACCAACCGGTCGTGCCTCGGGTCGGACGAGACTTTGGACCACAGTGGCGGCCTCTAGCGCGCCGGTCCTCAACGCCCAACACCCGCAGCACCGTGAAATTGCAGTCCGTCCCGCATCGGGCCAGGCTACGGCAGCCCGCAAGGCCTACTGTCTCAAAACCCATGGGTCATCTATAGCCACACCACCCTATAAGTCAAGCAGTGGATTTATTTAATTAAGCCGTGGATATAATTAAATTTATTAGTTTATACTATATAATAATTATATAAAATCTAGCTTAGAATAATATATCTAGGATCTCTATAGATCTACTTAACTAGAGTTAAGTTAATTAAGTAATCTATAAATAATATAATTAACTATATTTTACTTAATATTAAACTTCCTCTTAAATATATTACTACTAGTAAATACTATAATTTATACTATATATAAATATATATAATAATAAATATTTTTATTCTTAAGGAACTTAAGAGTAAAGAGCTTTTAATAAATATTTTAATATAACTTAGGTTTAATATTAGAACTCTTTTTATTACTATATTTTATTTAAATAGTATATTATTAAAAATTTCTTTAAATAATATAACTAATAATACCTCTTTTAGTTACTATTAAAGGTACTTCTTAAAAACTTATTAGTACTTTAACTTTTAATAACTACCTTTTACCCTAGTATCTTTTATATATCTACTTAATAATAAATAATAATAACTAAGCTATACCTTATAAAATTTAACTCTTTTATATATAAAACCTTAATTTAATACTCTACTAAGTATATAGTAATAAGAGGTAAGGGGATACTAACTATAAAACTTATATAGCTAAAAAAGAAATATATATAACTTATATTATATTACTAAACTAGCTATTATATACTACTTATATATATAACTCTTAAGTATTAAGTTACTTTTTAGCTCTATTTATAACTAAAAAGTGTATATTAAAGAGTAATATATTAATAAATAGGAACTATTAAGTTAAATAAATAAAACTATAGTATATAAAGTATAACTTTATATAGCTCTTTATAGGCGTTTAAGTATAGTACTTAGAAACTATTAATAAGGTACTTAATAGAATAGTAGTAAAGTTTAAAAATTATAGATATTATAGGTTTTAGTATTATATCTTATATATTAAAAACTAACTCTATTATATAAGTACTAAAAATATAATTCTAGTTATACCTATATCTAAAAGTAACTAGTTATTAGTATAATTAATAAAAGATATATTAGTTTTAGGTATTTGTATTTTACTTATATTAATATATTAAATTTTTAAGATACTTAAATACTATAGTATATTTTTATTTAAATCCTAATACCTATATTAGTATTAGTAGTAATTACTACTAAAGTCGTAAATCTACTTAAAAAGTAATACTAAAAATAGGAATTTACTAAAAGTTAAAAATATTAATAAAAACACTTAAAGTACTAATATAATTACTATTTTATATTTTTTAAGTAGTATTTTATATAGACATTTCTATAAGTTAATTTAAAAAAAATATATTATAACTATATATTATTAAGTAGTATAATAAATAAAAGTATTTAATAGAGTATATCTAGTAGGTTTAACCCCCTCTAGCTCTACTAAGTAGTCTTAAGTAGAGCTCAGTAAAGTATATATACCTTAACACTTCCACTTACCTACTCTTCCTATAGTAGTAAACGTAGACGTAAACATAAACGTACTAATAATAACAATAGTACTATTACTAATAGGCAGCAATATCAAAATAAACCTTTACTTATACAAGGCTTTAGCTAAATTATACTATAAATACTATAATATACTATAAAGCCTAATAAGCCCTAATAGTATTTATAATTAAAAAAAAGGCACTACTATAAATAAGGCCTTTATTAATTCCTTTTATCTTTTATATTTATACTTAAAAATCCTTTAAAGTAATAAAATAATAAAAACTACTATAAATATAAAAGTCCCCTAGTTATAGAATACTAAATTATTATAGCGCCGGCCTAGCTACCCTAACTCTAGTGCCTAAAGGCGCTAAAGGCCCTATAGCCTCAGGCACTAGTTAAGTCATTACAGGTCACATGACTACTGAAATCTCTAAGCCTTCAGAGCTCCGTAGTAGTAGCCCATAGCACTAGATTTCTTCCCTTCTTTAAGTATAAATTATAGTCAATAGAGCCTCCTAGTAGCGCACCAGCCTGCCCTTAAGACCCTTCTATAACATTATCTACACTTCTCCTTAACTCTTTTTCCCTAGTAACGGGTAGTACAATATCACTAAATTAATCCCTTATTAATTAGTAATCCCTATACTAAAAGTAACACTAAGTAACAGCCAATACACACCTCCTAGCGCCCCAATTATAATTAATATACCCCCTCTATTTCTACCACATCTAAGCCACTATACTAAAAATAACTTATAACTCTAGTTACTCCTATAGTTATAGCCCTAAGAATAAAGTAGTTATTAATATAAATAATATAGCCGAACCCCTAAAGTATTAAAGCAACCACCGTACTACGTACGTACCCCCTAAAGGCACCAAATCCGTCCTAATTAGTTTCTTTAAAACTAAACGTTCCCTTATAAAATAGCCCTTTAATACCCTTACCCTAAACACTACTACAGAATAGCACTATACTAAAATTTATATATACTTTAATAGCCTACACAAACGTAATATCCACCTTATAAATAACCCTCTCTTTAGTAATAACTACCGGGTTCTATAGAACTAAAAAGCCTTTAAAAGCCTTTATTAAAAAAACCTAGAAAAGCTCTTTAAGTAGGTTAACATACAAGTTAAAGCTTGTAGCACCTAAAGCTAAAAAGCCTAGTTACTTTATACTTAGTACGTTACTATATATAAAAACTTTTATAAAGTTTATAACTATACCCTTTAACTAAAAACTAATAACTAAAAGCTCTAAAAGGATATCTAAGCCCTTTAAACTAAAAAAACTAAAATAGTTTATAACTAAGAACTCTCTTTTACCGCTAATAAAGCCCTTTAACAGCGCCTTACCTAGCTAAAAAATACCTTACTTAGTGCGGCCTCCTAGCAAGGCGATCCCCCAGAGCCAAATATTAACAACGCCCTTACTACTATTATTAACTGTATTAAGTGCCTAAAAATAAGCTACTAACCCTCTATTACCTCCTTTACTACTATAGAAATAAAATACAGCTTTAAAGAGCCTAAGATCCCTATTTATACTAGTATAAAGGATAGTAAAGATAAAAAGAACCCCCTATTTAGTATTTAGTACTACTATATTACTAACCGCCTCTAGTCCTAGAGAAATAATATCACTAATACCTAAAAACTTAACTATATTATTAGCCACCTTAAAGGCAATACTTTTAAACTAATATTACTTTTAGTAAAAAATAAAGTTATAAAGACTTTAAAAGCTATACTCTAAAAGTACTATTCTTTCTTTACTAACTATACATAAATTAAAAACACTAAATAAAAAATTAAAGCTATAAAAATTACCTTTACTAATATTTAAATATAGTATACTAAGTTTACTAAACTTACTTACAAAGCTAACTTCCCTAACTACTAGTAGTACTATAAGTTCTACTATAAACTACCTTTTACCCTTTAAACCCAGACTACCACAGCCTACTTAAATACCTCTCTTAACTTTTAAAAATATACCAAAATAGTTATTACTATCACTAACGTCATAAACCCCTATAGTACTAGCAAGGCCGCGGAAGAGCAGTCTTATAGAGTAACTCTAGGCCGTTCTAACACATTAGCCTCTACTATACTATCTTATAATAACTCCACAACTCCCTATAATACTTAGAACTATATTAAGTTCCCTTTAACTCTATACTAGTACTTAAAAAATACTAGTACCTACTTTACTTATAGTAAGTTTAGTTATAGTACCCGTAAGTACCTACACTCTAAGGTAGCTAAAAAAAAAGCTACTTTAGCTGTTATAGAGCCGTAAACCCCTACTAAAGATACTAATATAGTGGAAAACTAAAGCCCTTAGTAAAAAGAGTCTCTTAACTAGGGGAGAAATTATATAAAGATTAATACTTAGTCCTAATGTTTATTAACTTAAAAAGAATTATTAGGGAACAGCCCTTAAAAATAGAACTAGTACTAACTTTTAATAAATATAAATTATATATACGCGCCCTCCTTAATACTAGAGTAAATAGATATACTTTTATAAATACCTCCCTAGTTAGCCCCTTATAGGATTTTTATTATACCCCTTTATATAAGTTATAGCGCCCTATTCTAACTATAGGATTTAATAGTAAATAATTAAATAACGTTAATATAGTATAGACTACTAATATATAAATTAACCACTAAATCCTACTATAAATACCCTTTTTATAGCTAAATACTGGGCACTATAACCTAATACTAGAAAAAGCCTAGTTTAAATACTATAACGTTTTACTAAATATATACTGCAGGCGCCTATAGTGGCCTAAGAACCTACTACTAGTTAGAGATTTACTTTCTACTATTATTTATAACCTAGTAAAGTATTATAAGCCTAATAAAATTAACTTAAAATATTAAATAAATATTAATAAAAAGTAGACTGCTTTTAAAACTAATGCAATATCCTATAACTATAAGTTTTAATAAAACTAGTATAAGCTTTAAGCGCCCTAGCGAATCCTAAAGCACCTAATACTAACTATACTCTCTAGTACTTAGAAGATTAATAATACTAAAGGCCTGTATAAGATAGAACGCGCGCTCTATAGTACTAAAGCTCTATTAAAGCCGGCCTAGAGCCCTAGAAAGTGCTGGCCTACGTTAGAAGAAACCTAAAAACTATAGTAGAACATAGGATTAGCGTTTATTAGTACTATTAAGTTTAAAATAAACCTAAAACGCCTAGATATTAAACTAGAATTAATTACTTTTAATAACTTAAATTAACTAATTAAACTAAAAAAAATTAATATAACTAAGACTAATAACCCCCTTTAAAATAATATAAAAGAGATAAAGTGCTTAATTAAAGAAAAGCTCCCTACTAATCTCTAGTAATTTATTAATATTTTTAGTAAAGCTATTAGTAATACTCTTTTACTGTACTACTAGTATAATTATAAGATAGAGCTTAAAAAAGAAGGTTGTAACAAACTTACTTACTACTCCCTTTATAAGTAGTTGCTACTTAAGCTAGAAGTAATTTGTGAATATTTTTTAGAATACTTATATAAAGGATTTATTACCCCTAGTAATACTTTATAGACCTCCCCTATACTATTTATTTATAAAGCTAATAGGGGCCTTTACTTTTATATTAATTTCTATAAACTAAACAAAATTACTAAAAAGGACTAATACCCCCTACTACTAATTAATAAAATACTAACGCGAATTAACTACTTAAAAATCTTTATTAAAATAAATATTTAATAAGTCTTTTATAAAATTTAAATATACTTAAACTATAAAAACTTAATAACTTTTAGAACCTAATATAGTACTTATAAGTATAAAGTCCTTCTATTTAGCCTTTATAACGGCTCTGTAATATACTAGTAGTATATAAATAACGTCTTAATAAAATACCTAAATAACTTCTATACAGTATACCTTAATAATATCCTAGTATTTTTAAAAGACCCTCTCTAGTACTAAGAACACATTACTAAAGTACTAACATACTTAAGGAACACTAGTTTATAAGTTAATATTAAAAAGTACAAATTTAGTGTTACTACTACTAAGTACTTAGGATTTATTATCTTTACTAATAGTATTTAACTTGACCCTAAAAAGGTTAGTATAATAAAGAACTAGTGCACTTCTATATTCGTTAAAGGTATTTAGTCCTTTTTAGGGTTTTATAACTTTTACTAGTAGTTTATTAAAAACTATAATAGAGTCGCTTATCCTCTAGTATGCTTTATAGTTAAGAGAGTTCCTTTTTACTTTAATAATAACTATAAGGCTGCGTTTAGTTAACTAAAGGACCTACTAACGTTAATACCTATCCTCTACTACTAGCGCCCCGAATTGCCTATACGGCTTAAAATAGATACTTTTAACTCTATTTATACTAGTACTATATTATAACTATAGTTTAATAATAATACCTAGTACCCTATAGCCTTTTTTTTAAAATAATAGTACCTACTAAAATAAACTACTCTATTTATAATAAAGAGTTACTTGCTATTATATAGACTATAAAAAAATAAAAAGTAGACTTAGTAGCCCTTTATAAGTATTTTAAAGTTATTATAAACTACTAAGCCCTTTTATACTTTATAACTAAGTATAAACTTAACTCCTAATAAGCCCATTAGTTAGGCCTTTTAATAAACTTTAACTTTATAATTTAGTACTACCCCAGCTAAAAAAACGTACTAACTAATACCTTTTTATAAAAGTCTAAAAATATTACTATATAAAAGGCCTTTAAAGCTACTAGCTATACCTAGGTCCTTTTAATACTAAACCTCTTTTTACTTAAAATTACTGTAGAACTCTACTAGCTTCTAAAAAACGCTAAAATAATAAAGACTATTATAGTTAGTGCTATAGAACCTACTAACGAGCTTTAAGGCTACTTACTAGTTAAATAAATTCTTATTCTAAACTAAAAACCTATAACTAAATTCCTTTGCCTTTTATAAAAAATAGCTACTACTAGTAAAGAACGTTAGAAAATATAAAAGGATACGGACCTATTTATAATAGATAGTAAGCTAGTTATACTTAAGGAGGAGTTTTTATGTACCTAGGTAATATAAAAAGCCTATAGGTAAAAGCTATTAGTATACCTTAACTAAAATAAAATACTAAAAATAATTAAAAAGAAGTACTACTAGCCCCGGCTTATAGTAAATATAGAATACTATATTCTTAACTATTATATATATCGCTAAGCCTATAAGCCCTAGGACTAAGTACTAGGTAAGCTCTAGCCCCTTCTAGTACCTAACTAGCTCTAATAGTATATCTCTATAGACTTTATAGTACTACTGCCCAATAAAAAGGGATTTATAGTAGTTTAGGTAGTAGTTGACTACTTAAGTAAACGCGCTGTCTTGATACTATATTATAAAAAGGTTATAACTAGGAACTTAGTACGGATATTTTATAAAAGGATACTACTAATTTTTAACTTTTTAGAAATAATTACTTTTAACTAAAGCCCCTAGTTTATTTTTAACTTTTAGTTAAAACTCTATAAGATTTATAATATTAAAATATAACTATTTATAGTGCACTACCCCTAAACTAATAAATAAACTAAGATTCTAAACTAGTATATTATATAATAACTCTATCCCCTTATTAACTACTACTAAAATAATTAAAGTAAAATACTCTCTACTATAGACTTTACTTATACTACTTTACTTAGTAAAACTACTAGACTTTTACTATATAAAATTAAGTTTAAGTAACTACCGCACTTTACCTTTAACTAAAAATAATAGACTATAGTATTTAGTACTACTTATAAAAAGCTAAACTACTTAGAAGTTTAATAAATAGTAAAGTAGATCTATGGCGCTTAGGACGTTATAAAAGGAAAAATAGTAGAGACTTAAGTATAATAGAAATACGCCGCGGACCACTAGTACTACTTAGATAACCTTGCTATAGGTGACTACGTCTAGGTCTCTATAAAGGACTAGCACTAAAATAATCCTTTTAAGTTTATAATACCCTAGGACGGCCTATACTAAATTATAAAGGTAGGCCCCAGTAGTACTTAAGTACTAGACCTACCTAAGAACTACTAATACTACTTAGTTTTTTACCCTAGTAAGTTCTAAAAGGCCATTAACAACCTACTACTAGAATAAGTTATAAAACCGCCCCTACTTATATAGTATACTAATAAACTAGAATATAAAGTTTAAAAGGTCCTAGTATTCTAGTTATAGTACTATAAGCTTTAGTATAGGGTAGACTAGGCGGGCTATAATAAGGACCCAATTTAGTATAATACTAAGAACTTCTAAAATACCCTAGAGGCCCTTTAGGCCTTTTATAACCTACACCCGGGCGCTACAGGGCCCCTATAGTACCTAGAGGCGTGGCTATAGACTACTATAGCTAATAAAGAGGCGCTAACTGCATTAGATAATAATACTATAGTTATAACTACTAAAATTACTTAAAAATACTAGTGCTAAATACCCGGAGTAGGGCTAGATAATTTAATTAATTAAGTTTTTTATATAGAATCTATATAGAGCCTTTAATTAGTCTATTTTAAAAAAAGTTCCTACAACTATAACTTAGTAGTTTTAGGTACTATAGCGCTAATTTAACTACTAATTAACGCTAAATTCTATTACTAATCTAACGCCACAGGCCACTTACTACTCTATAGTAAAAATAGAGTTTAGGGGATAAAAAGTAGTAGATTTAAGTAGTACTTTTTATACTTAGAGATACTATGGATAGTGTTGCCTTTTCTAGAGGGGGGGGTGATGTCACAGCGCCGACCTAACTACTCTAACTCTAGTACTTAAAGGTACTAAAGGCTCTATAGCCTTAGGTACTAACTAAGTTATTATAGGTTACGTAACTACTAAAATCTCTAAGCCTTTAGGGCTCTATAGTAGTAGCCTATAGCACTAGATTTCTTTCCTTTTTTAAGTATAGATTATAGTTAATAGAGCCTCCTAGCAGCGCGCTAGCCTACCCTTAGGACCCTTCTGTAATAAAATACTATAACCTAGTCTCTATAGTTAAGAATAATATTAAGTAGCTTAGTAATTATAAGATTTTGTGTATATTTGTATGTATATAAAGCTATACTTTAAGGGCTATTAACGCGTTTTTACTTTAACAGTACTATAGGCCTTTAAACCCCCTAAACGCAGCTATAGCCTTTAGAGCCAGCAAAACGTTACTCTAGAGCAGCTATTAGCTACTTTAAACGCTAAAATCTACTTATATATTATAGTATACTAGTAGTTTTAAGTTATATAATTTAATATACCTTTTTAGTAAGGGCCTTTTAAGAGCCTTATTAAATTTAATTTATATACTAGTTATACTTTAACTACTTTATAATTACTTTTATATAGCTTACTTTTTTAGAGTTATAATTTTTTAAAGTTTTTATTTTAAGTAGTTTTATTATTTTTATTAAACTTTTATTCCTATAGTAGAAAGAGTAATGCTGTTTTTAGAGTACTTAAGAGTTACGATTTTTTTTATTTATTCTTTATTAGTAAAGTTAAGGCTTTTGTGATATTTACTTTAAAGCTTAGTATTATAAAGTACTTAAAGTTAAGTTATTTAATTTACTATATTAAGTTATTTAAGAAAGAGTTTAAAGTAGGTATTAGTAAGTGGCTTTATAAGGCTATTTACTATTAATTACACTATAGGTTAATATTTAACTTTAATATAGCCTTTTTAAGCTTCTTAATACAGTTAGTAGTTATAAATATTAATATAATAAAGTTTTATATATAGTTAAACTGTTTTTTTATTAATAAGATAGATTATTTATTAATTATTATATTAAATACGTATGCTTAGTATAGTGATATTAGGAGTAGGAGTGGTACTAAAGGTCTATTTATTAAGGTTTATATAAAGTATAGTTATTAAATAGCTTATAAAAATAGCTTTTTTAACTATTTAAGAAAGAGTAAAAAGTTTAGCCTTAGTTGTTAATATAGTTATAGTATTTTGTTTGTTAATTTGTTATTTAATAAGGCTATTAAAAAGTTTAATTATAAATATTTAAGAGTTTTTATAGTTTAGTATGTTATTAGTAAAGTTAGTATTTAAAGTAATTATTAAACTATTATTAGAACTACTTTTTTTATAATTAAATTTAAAGTAAAGAGTATACTTTATAAAAAGGTATTTAATTACTTATTTTACTTTTTTAAAGTACTTAGGGCTAGGGTTATAGTTAAAGTATATAAAACGGTTTACTATAAGGGCTACGTTTAACTTTATTATTATTATACTATATATAATTAAACTAATATTATTTTAGTAATAGTTAATATTTATATATAGAGTAAAGTCCTTATAAAGGAGTAGTTTAAGTAATTAAATTAAAGAAGTATATAGTTACTTTATTTATGGGTTTTACTTTTTTAAGTACTTAATAACTTTATTAATATAAATAAACTATAAAAACTAAAGGTACTTTATAGTATAGTTATAAATAACTTTAATTTTTAAAAACTATTATAAGTTTTTATTACCCTTAAAAAAGTATTACTTTTAAAGTACTCCTATAAGTAAAAGGGTTTTTTTATAGTATTTAAAGAGGAAGTATAAAATATAGTTATTAATATAAAAGAAGAAGATAATACAGCTGTGTATTTAATAGTAATTCTTACCTACTACGTGCTCTAGCTTAAGCTTTTTTAAACTAGTTTTTAAATAGCGTTACTATAAGAGTAAAGAGTAGTATAAACTATAAAGTACTTTATTAAGCTTAAAAATATATCTAGACTTTTAATACCTAGGGGGTATTTATATATAAATATTTTTATTAAGTAGAACCTATATAAATATATTTACTATATTATATTATAAAAGCTTAAAATTAAAGTAGTTTATAATAGCTATAAGTATTTAAAATAATATACTAGTAAGTATTAAAGTATAGGTATCTTATTTATTTCTTAGCTACTAGTTACTATATATAATAAAATATACTTTAATTTTAAAAAGTTTTTTATATTTATTTAACTTATACGTATATACTTAATAGTATCCTAGAATTTAAAAGCTATTAGTAGTGCTTTTAAGAACCTCTTTTTAAGAGTCGGTTTTATAATAGCTTTATAAATAGTTTACTTTAGTTATTTATATTAAAATTATATAAGGGTAAGTTAATACTTTTAAATAAAACGTAGGTAGGGGCTAGAGCTTTTATTAGGGGGTACTAAGAGTAGGAACTTTAGTTTGTAGTTAGTATAGTACTTTATACTTATTTAATAAAACTTAAGTACTTATAACCCCTCTCTACAGCTAAATCTTACTATTAAAGTATTTAATATCTACGTTTTAAAATACCTTTATAGTATATTAAATACTAAGGGTCCCCTTTAATAGGTTATAAGTAACTAAGTAGCTAGTTTATAAGTAGCTTTACTATAGAGTATTTTAAAATAATAATAAAGTACTAGTTAAAAAAGTAGTTTTATAAAATATTTATTTATACTAGGGTATATAAGTTACTAGAGCAACTTAGTTTATAGACTTAACTATAAATACAAACTAGTAAGGGTTTATAAAAAAAAGGTTTTTATTTATTAATTTAACTATAATTTACCTCTTTAAGTATTAGTTTTTTTTAATTAGTACTTAAAAGAATAAAATAAATAAATTAAGAGGAGTAAATAGGAGTTTAAAGTAAGTAGAGGAGTATTTATAGTTATAGGGTTTATTATTATTAAGAGTAGTATTACTTAAGTTAAGTTTATTAGAAACGTTATTAAGGGAGTTTATAAAAGGGGATACTTTATTATTTTTTTTATTTAATAAGAATAAGTAGAGCTATATTTAAGAGTTAGTTTTATTAACTATAGTAAGGCTTTTTTAAACTTATTTAATAATAACTTAAAAGTTAAAGTTATTATAGTTATTAATAAGTAAATTTAGGTTATTATTATAGTGTTCTTTTTTATTAAATATAATATTATATATAGTAATAATTTTTTTAGTTATAGGGTTTTATATTTAATACTAATTTATAAATATATAGTTAATAAAAAGGCCTATAAAGGTATAGCTATAAAGGTAGTTAAGATACTTTTTTTTAAGTTATATAGTAGCTATAAGGGTATATACTTTATACTTATATAATTTTAAGTATATAAGGTTTAGTTTTATAGTTTTATTATTATAGAGTTATTAGTAGAGTGCTTTATATAGGGTTTTTTAACTAAAAGCTATTTAAAGTATATAGTTATAAAAATAAGTTACTACTTTATAAATATTAAGCTATACTTTATAGAGTAGTTTACTACTTTTATATATTATTTAAGCCTTTATTTTAATTATAGCACTAACGTACTTAGTACTACTATTTTAATTTTATATATATAGAGTAAATAGTTTAATGCGTTTACTATACTTTTAAAAGTTATTTATAAAGTAGTAGTACCTTTTAATTTTACTATTATACTTAAAAGTAAGTATTTTAACATTATATTAAACTTTTAAAAGTAAAATAAACTTTTTAAAAACCTTAGTAAGTATTTTTATACTATAGTTATATAAGTAATAGTTCTATAAGTACTATAAAATATAGTTAATAAATACTAATATAAATATAAACCTACTATAGTCCTTAGTATATAAATAGAAGTTAAATATAATATACTTACTAAGGCGGGTATATATATTACTCTTTTATAACTTATAATTAATAATTTATCTTACTTTACTAATACTATAGGTATTATAGTTTAAAAGGGTATTACTAAGTACTATTCTAGGGGTAATAGAGATTTAAATACTATAGGCTAATAAGGAAAAGTACTAAAGTGGTTTAGGGCTAGAGTAGTTAAGCCGCTAGTATGACGTTTCTTTAAAGCCTTTTAGAGATTTTTATTTTTATTAAAAGTACTTTATTTATTAGTATAGAGTATATATATACTAAACAGCCTATATAGAGTCTTTATGTATAAGTACCTTATTAAAACGTTTATTATACTTTAATACTCTTTAGTTATATATAGTTTTAATAAAACTAAAAGGGGAGTAATTAAATTTATATAGTATAAAATACTACTTAGGGTGCTTATTTTACTAGTACTTACGCTTATAAAGTTAGTTATAAAAAATAAAGTTAGTTACTATAAACGTATATAACGTAATATTATATAAGTATAAGTTAGATTATTTACTATTAACTAATATAATATATATACTTATATTTTTATATTTTTTAATTATAAAGGGCTTAAAGTTAGTTTATAAATAATTATTTATACTAGCTACTTAAAGGTTACTAAACTATTATTTATTTTTAAAAATATAAATAAATATACTAGAGTTAAGAAGGTAGGAGTCCTTAAGGGAATATAGTAATAGACTTTTATATTAAGTAGTTTAAAACGCTATAAGTAAATACTTAATACTCTCTATATAGTAACTATATAGTTACTAGCTTTAAATCTCTTTAATACACTAAATTAGTTATTTATTATTTATAAAGTTCTTTTTAACTCTTTTATAGTAGTATTTAAGTAGCTTTTACTTATTATATACGTACTTTAAAAAAGTATAAAAGTAATTTTTAAAGTAGTAGTATATAGAATATACTAAGTAGAAAGGGGCTAATAGAGTAAAAGAAGTAAAAGATACTAATAAAACTTTACTCTATAATCTTTTTAAGTTAGTATTATTATATTTATAGCTACTAAAGTACTTAAAAGGGCTATAAAGAGCTACTTTATTAATAGTAAAGGTGCTTTATATACTTTTCTTATATCCTATAGACTTTAGTATTTATTTAATTATAGTAGTTATTTTAATAATAGTCTTATTAAAACTATAATTATCCTAACTATTACTTATTATTATATAATAACTTTTAGTTTAAAATTAAAGTAGTAAGTAGTTAAAGGAGTAAAGTAGTTTA
The DNA here is from genome assembly GCA_030770045.1 of Colletotrichum brevisporum. NCBI lineage: Eukaryota > Fungi > Ascomycota > Sordariomycetes > Glomerellales > Glomerellaceae > Colletotrichum > Colletotrichum brevisporum. Next base: position 3,875,190 of record JAUGSI010000002.1, read on the forward strand.
TAGATCTATAGGTTTCTTTTATAAGCTACTTTAAGTCTAATAGTATAGTCCTTATATATATTATTAACTTATATTATAAACTATTTTACTATAGTAGCTCTTATTATAAGCTACTTATTATAGGGTATAGTAAAATAGTTAATATATAACTAGTTAGTGTACTAGTAGTATATACTTTTTATAAATTTAAAGTATTTATAAAGGTTTTAAATCTAAACTACTAGTTTTAAAGTGCTTAAGTAGTACTTGTAAGCACAGGTATGAGGGTATTGAGGTCGGTATCGAGATTGCCGAATACTTCTATAGTAATATCGGGCTTAATAGAGTTGGTAAAGGAATAGGTTTGGTGCATAATATGCAAATAAAAGAGATAGAAGTATTGTTGTAGTAGTAATAGTGTTGTATTGGTGTTTTGTTGTATTACTTGCTTGCTAAGAAAGTAGAAGTCTAGACCCCTGTAGGCTGGGGGGAGCCCTGCCTTTTATAGGCCTAGTGCCTTGCCCTTTGGGCCTAGCTTCTAAGGCACTAGTCCTTTTAGGGTTTAGTACGTTACGTATAGTTTAGCTAAGTGGCTCTAGGCCCTGCGTGTGGTTGGCCGCATTTACTGTGGTTGGCCACGGGCGCTGTAGTCGGCCACGAGGGTTGTAGTTGGCCACGAGCACCCTAGAGGGGTTGATAAGAGACATTTAGAGTGGTTTATTCCACTATTGGTAGTTGACCTAGCAGTTTAGAGTCTAGCTTATTAGAGCTAGAGGCTGTAGGTTCAATACTGCCTTTTGTCTCTTTTTACTTTTATTTTTAGTTCTTTTTAATAGACTAATATCCCCCCTTAAGATGTGTATTAATTTAATTTTATTACAGATCTTAGCGTTCTTAAGGTGTATTAAAAGACTTCTTTAGTATTAAAAACTTCTGTATAAAAACTCTATAAAAACCTTTCTTTTTAGGTAAAAATATTTAGAGTAAAAATAGAAGAAAATATATATTAATAAGGAAAACCTTCTCTTTTTAATATAATAAGTTATTTATTTTTAACTTATCCTTTAATAGATTTATATTCTTTTTTGTTTTAGTTTCATTTTTAAGAGAAGATAAAAAACCTTTATAGTTTACTATACTTAAAGTAGTTATATAATTATTAAATATTATTTTACCCACAGGCTTAGTTAAAATATTAGCCAAATTATCTTTAGTAGATACGTGGAATAGTGAAGCTTTATTATTAATTATTATATTTCTTGTAAAGTGATATTTAATATTAATATGCTTAACCTTTTTATAAAATTCAGAATTTTCAGCTAGTTTTTGAGCTGCTTTATTATCTATAAGAATCTTGGGTTTATTTAGACTTTTAAAGTCTAAAGATTTAAATATATAATTATAAAAGTTATATAAATATATAGCTTCTTTAATAGCTTTAGTAAGAGCCATATATTTAGCTTTATAAGTAGATAAAGCTACTGTTTTTTGTTTCATAGTATTCTAACTAATTATATTATAAAATCCTAGGCAAAATAAATAGCCAGTAGTGGATTTTCTATCATTAAGATCTCTAGCCTAATTAGAGTCTAAAAATCCTATTATTTCAAATTTAACAAAGTAGTTGTATAAAATCCCTAAGTTAGGGAATTTATTTAAATATCCCTATAACTAATCTAGAACAATAAAATGCTCTTTAGAAGGATTACTTATATAATGAGCTAATAATATGACTGTAAAGGCTATATCTAGCCTGGTTTTTAAGGCAGAATATATTAAAGAGCCTATCTCTTATTAGAATTGTTTTATTTCTTTTTTAGTAGCTTGACCTATATTTTCTACTAATTTTATATTATTATTTATAGGCGTTAAATGCCTATATAAGTGGGTTTTATTATATTTAACTAGTAGTTTTTTAGTATATTTAGTTTAATATAGAAATAGGGTTTTATTTTCCCTATTTATATCTACTTTAACACTTAAAAAGGTTTTAAGTACCCCTAGTGGTTTTATATTAATCTTTTTAGAGATATTATTAATTATACTATTAGTAATTTTAGAGTTAGGAGTAACAACCAAAAAGTCATCCACATAACAAGCCATAATAGCTTTAACTCCTTTTTTATTAAGTATAAAAACAGCCTTATTATAAGGCGTTATATTAAAGCCTTCCTTTTTAAGTATATTTTTTAAATACTTATACCATAGTTTAGAACTTTGTTTTAAGCTGTATAAGGCTTTATTTAGTTTATAGACTAATTCTTTATTAAAATCTTTATAATTTTTATTAAAAACTAATTTATTATTATTATTATTAAAAAAACTAGTAGGTAATTAGATGTATATTTCTTTATCGATATCGGTATGTATAAACGTACTAGTAATGTTATATTGTTTAATATCCTAATTATTTTATATAGCTATTAAGAATAATAGCCTATAGGATTTAGGCCTATAAGTAGTACTAAAGGTTTTTAAGTAATTAATACCTATATATTAATTATAACTCTGTACTACCCAACAAGCCTTATATTTATTAAGTTTTTTAGCTTTAGTATTAATATTATTATTAGCCTTTTTTCTATAAACTTATCTACCTCTAAGAGGTTTAATAAATTATGGTTTTTTAATAATACTCTAAGTATTTAATTTAGTTAATATATTTAATTCCTCGTACATAGCTTAGATCCAGTTTTATAAATCGTTAAATTCTAAAACTTATTTATATATAGTAGGTTTATCTAAGTTATTAATACTTAGTATATAAGAGATTTTATCCTTTAAGTTATTAATAGTGGATATTATGTTTAGAGATAGGTAGTCTTTTATTGTAAATAGTGCATATTTTTAATTTTTAACCCATCTATAGCTTTTCCAGATCTCTTTATCTATATAGGGGATTTCTATAGTTAATTTAGAGTTATTATTATTATTATTATTATTATTAGTTTTATTAATATTATTATAATTTAAGTTTATCTTAAAGAAACTATTACTTTAAGATTCTTTTCTGCTTTTAGTTATACTAAATTATAGATAATTTATTTTATTTAGTATAGATAGTTTTTGATTATTATTATTAGTATTTTTTATAAAGATATTCTTAAATACTTTAACGTCTCTAAACTAAAAAGCTTTATTTTCTTTTAAATCCTATATTCTATAGGTATTATTACTATAGTTAAGAATTATACTCTTTTTAGCTCTATTATTAAGCTTTTTAATATTAGGGTCTTTATTTTTATAGTAATAAATACTCCCCTAGACCCTTATATAATTTAAAAAGGGTTTTGTATTATTCTTAGCTTTATATAGTATTTTATAAGCTATTAACTTATATGGGGTTCTATTATATAGATATATAGCTGCTAAAAGAGCTTCTCCCCATAGTTTAAAGTTAATATTAGCGTTTATTAGTATAGCCCTTACTTTATTTATTATATTACGTATTATTCTTTTAATAATACTATTAGGCTTATGCGTATAAGGTAGTTTTATATTATAAGTTATACTATTCTTTATATATATAGTTTTTATTCTTTTATTATTAAACTCTTTACTACCGTTTATATTAAATTAATTAATTTTATACTTATTTTTATTATTTTTAATTAAGGATTTAAATTCCTTAAAAGCAGTAAAAACCTCTTTAGATTCCTTTGTTTTTAATAATTTACCCTATATAAAACGGGTTTTTTTATTTATAAATAGTATAAACCATCTATAATTATTATATGTTTTAGGTGTAATTAGTCCACATAAGTTTAACGTAATTTTGTATAAGTAAGGGTAGTCTTTTGTGTAATTACTAGACTTTTTATTTACAGTATTAGTAAATTTTCCTTTTAAATAAGCCTTGTAGAGTAGTTTATAAAATACCTCTATAGTAGCCCTTTTATATATAATTTTAGTTTAATCTAGAATAGTAAGTAAAGATTACTAGTTTATATAGCCTAATTGGTTATACTATAGCTTTATTATATTAATGTTAGGGTCTAGGGTTCGATCCTAACTTTAGGACTCTTTTATAGTATCTTTTATTATATTAATTACTTCCTCGTTTATATTAAAGTTAAAGAAGTAGAGGTTGTTCCTCTTTATTCCTACTAGAAGGACTTCGTCTTTAATTATATTATATAGTATAGACTTATTATAGTAGATTAAGGCTATACCTATTTCAGCAAGTTTAGCTTAACTTAAGAGATTAATACTTAGTTTAGGTATATAATAAATATCTCTTATAATATAAAGAGTATTATTTATTATAGTAGTTAAATTACCCTTTTTATAAGCAAAAAGACAGTTTGCTTTTCCCTAATTAACCTTTATTTTAATAGTTTTAATATTATTAAGTAGAAATAGGTTATTAGTTATATAGATTATTATAACTAAGTCTAAACAAAACAGTTGTTTTCCTTTATAAGTAGAAGAATCTAAAAGTTCTTTATTTAACTATTTTATTAAGTTACTTAGTAATAGGTTATTAGTTTTAAAATCTATATTAATAGGGGTTTTAAAGGTAATTCTTATATTTTTAAATTCTATATTAGAATCTGAGTCCTTTTTAGTTATTGAGTTAATATTTATTAAGTTTAAAGTAACTATAACTTCTTTTAATAAATTAGAAGAGTCAGAATTGTTATTAATAACTATATTAACTTATTGTTTTCTTTTATTCTGTTTTTTAACTCTTTTTTTTTCTTTATTGTTTGTAGAAGGGTTGTTTTTTGATATTCTTTTAAACTAATTAGGAGCTTTATTAGGATATAAAAATCTATAAATATTCTCTATATAGCCGGTTTTCTTGTAGTAGTTGTAGTATTGACCCTTAGTTTATTTCTAGGGTTTAGTAGTTTTTTTAAACTTAATTTAAGATTTAAAGAATTATATAGAGTTATTATTACTCTTTTTCTTAGATTTATCTAATAAATTAGCGAATAAAGACTTAATAGTATAGGCTTTTAAGTCTTTTTTTAAAGATTAAGTTATATTAGTTATAAACCCCTTGTAAAAGTCGTTTAAACTATTTAAAACCTAAGCTATAATTACCTATTTAGGCAAAACTAAGTCGTTTAGAGCTAGATTATCTATAAGCTCTTTAACTTTATTAAAGTATTCTTTAAAAGTATTAAAGTCTTTAAAAGTAGTATTAAAAAACTCTTTATAAGTAAGAAACTTGTTTATAAATCCTTTTAGTTAATATAGCTCTTTTAAGCTTTTCTAAGCTTTTAGAGCTATTTTAGAGTCTTTTATAACTCTTAAAGGGCTATCTTTATAAAAAAGTCTTATATAACCTAATATTTTATTATTTAGATCTTTATTCTCATTATCTAGTAGTTTAGTAAGATTTATTACTAAATCTTTACTAGCCAGTACTGTATAGAATCTTAGAGACCATACTTAATAATTTAATTATCCTTTTAGCTTTAGAATAGTGATTTTATCTATATTTTATAAGTTTAAAGTCTTTTTTATTTAAATAACTAAAACTAAGTAGACTCCTAAAAACCCAAGGGTTGTTTCTTTAAAATAATAAGAATAAACCACTTATTATATAGCCAACTAAGTAGTTCAAATAAATAGTTAAAACTATAAAGTCCTACTATATCTTTTTTAACTATTTTAGTTAGTTTATTATAGCTAATAGACTTAAAGTCTATAACTTTAGGGTTATTAATATTGACTTGTAGTAGCTTTTATTAGCTAAGCTAGATAGTAAGAGCTACTATAATTTTAATTTCTGTATAGGTTGTATTAATTGAATGCTGTTTAAAAATTCGTTTACTATAGTAGGCGTATACGAGGATTTGTTGAGGATTTATTAAGGAAGGTTGGATAATTTGAGGATTTTCTGAAAACTAGGTTTCTTAGTCACTTAGGGACTCGAATCGTAGGTAATTTACAAGTATTAGTTATAGTTTTTAGTCTCTTGTAGTTAAAATAAAGTTAGTTATTGAATAAGTGGGTCTAAATAGACTTTTATGATTAGTTGGGAAAGTTAGGTTAGTTAATAAGTTGGGCTTATAACCTATAAGCACAGGTATAAGGGTATTAAGGTTAGTATTAAGATTACTAAATACTTTTATAGTAATATTGGGCTTAATAGAGTTGGTAAAGGAATAGGTTTAGTGCATAATATACAAATAAAAAAAATAAAAGTATTGTTGTAGTAGTAATAGTGTTGTATTAGTGTTTTATTATATTACTTACTTACTAAAAAAGTAGAAGTCTAGACCCCTGTAGGCTAGGGGGAGCCCTGCCTTTTATAGGCCTAGTGCCTTGCCCTTTAGGCCTAGCTTCTAAGGCACTAGTCCTTTTAGGGTTTAGTACGTTACATACAGTTTAGCTAAGTGGCTCTAGGCCCTGTGTGTGGTTGGCCGCATTTACTGTGGTTGGCCACAGGCGCTGTGGTCAGCCATAAGGGTTGTGGTTGGCCACGAGCACCCTAGAGGGGTTGATAAGAGACATTTAGAGTAGTTTATTCCACTATTGGTAGTTGACCTAGCAGTTTAGAGTCTAGCTTATTAGAGCTAGAGGCTGTAGGTTCAATACTGCCTTTTGTCTCTTTTTACTTTTATTTTTAGTTCTTTTTAATAGACTAATAGTACTAAATCTTAAGCTTTTTAATAATAGTACTCTATATTTAAAAAACAATAGTATTTTTAGCTTTTTTTTACTTTTAGTATATTACTTTTATAGTATAGTATAGGGATAAAGAGTTAATATAGTACTTAAGGGCCTTTTTAAAGAGGTTAGTTATTATTTTAGTATAGTAGTAGTTTATTACTCTGAATAGGAGTAGGAGGTTTTTTTTAGAGGTATTTAAAAAAAAGGGTTTATAGTAAGCTTATTTATTCTGGATTTTATAGTTTAAGAGTAAAGGACTCTTAGTTTAAAACTATAGTAAGTAACGGACTTTAGGTAGTTACTAAGGCGCGGCTCCTAGGGCGGGGTATTACTAATAAGGGGCTTTAAATCTATAAAGGTTAGGTCAAAAGTTTTTTATATATTAAGGGTATTTATAAGTATTTAAAAGTTATAAAGCTACGGGTGCTAAGTAGCTGGGCTATAGAGGATAGTTTTTTAAGGGGTTAAAAGGATATTTATAGTGATTTTTGTGTTTAATAAAGTAGTTTAAAAATAATTAATTATATATAGTAGAAGGGGTAGTAAAATAAGACTCTTAATTATAAGATTTCGCGTATATTTATATATATGTAAAGCTATACTTTAAGGGCTATTAACGCGTTTTTTGCTTTAACAGTACTATAGGCCTTTAAACCCTTTAAACGCAGCTATAGCCTTTAGAGCTAGTGAAACGTTACTCTAGAGCGGCTATTGGCCACCTTAAACGCCGAAATCTACTTATATATTATAGTATACTAGTAGCTTTAAGCCACGTAATTTAATAGTAATATAACTTTATAGCTTAATATTAATACTATTAATATATAGTATAACTAGCTAGCTTAACCCTTAAGTATAAAAATCTAAATTACTATCTTTAACTTTTATCTTTTTTAAATTAATAGTAATAAAAACTAAATAAAAAATAAAAACTAAGCTTATTAACTAATTTAATACTAAATTAAATTTTAAACTTACTATTTTTAAACAATAACTAATACTACTTTAAATAAGTAATAAAAGTAGTAATAATAATTATAGATCCCCTAAAGTCTATAAAAAACTAGTACATTTAATAAAGCCTAGTAACATATTAAAACATTTACTAATAAGTATAGGGAAAAGTGGTCTAATTAGGTTAACTAGCTATAGTATAATAATAGCGCGTTAGTCGTAGAGGGATTTAATAGTTAAAAGAAAAAATAGTTTAGTTTAGATTGGATTTAATAGGTTTAAAGGGACAGTCTACTAGAGAGGTATATAAAAGGTATTAGTAGTTTTAGCAGTACTAACAGTATAATTAGTAGTTTGTAAAATTAATTAAAAACACCTATTACTTTAAATCTATAAAAACTATATTATAATAAGTAAATTTAAGTACCGTTTACTAACTAATAATAAAAAGAATTAATAAGGTAGGTAGCTAGATAGTTTCCTAGAGCACGTAGCCTATAGGCCGTTAGTTACTCTAAAGGGAGTTATATAATTACTATTTAAGTAATAACTACTACTTAAATAATAATTATATTTATATTATATATATTTTTATTATTAATATATAATAAATAAAAATAATAAATAATTAAAATAATAAGTAATAAAGTAAAAGTATTAACTAGTAATAAAGATATAAATATATACTAACTAATATATACTAACTAATAATTAGTATTATTCCTTACAACTAGCCAGCCGTAATAATATTCTTACTACTATATTAGTTTAAAAAAAAGAAAGGGTATAATAAGTTATAGTATAAAAAGCCTTAAATACCCCCCCCCCCTCTATAAATAAAAAAAAAGTAACTTAGTTCTTTTTAATAAAATAATTACTAATACAATTATTATTTAAGTAGTAATTACTACCTAAATAATAATTTTATTTATACTATACTTAAAACTTATAGAGTCTAAGAAATAAATATATAAATATATATTATAGTTATTTTTTATAGTATAATTAGCTTTATAACAATTACTTATATTAAAATTATATAATAATACTAAAAAGTAAATACTATTATTAATAAAGTAGTAATTACTATTAAAATAATAATATATATTAAACCTTAATATATAAAATATTAAGCTACTTCTACTTTAATTTTATATATATCTACCCCCTATTTATTTAACTTATTCTATACTTAATTAATACTACTTTATATACCTAAAATAAGCCTAACTTCTAGGCTAAAACTAAACTTAATATAATACTTTAGCTACTTTTATAAAAATATATACTCTTTAAACCACAACTATAATATTCTTTTAAGTATTATTATAGGAACAAATATTTATCCTTATAAAAAACTATTATAAACCTTTATAGTTATAACTAGTAAAAAACTATTAAAATTAACTATCGTATTACTAAGGATACTTAAAATCTTTTATAACTTTAGTTAATTAACTAGTATTATATAATTATATACTATATTAAAGTTAGAATAATAATTTAACTTATATAACTAACTAAATGTAATATAAGAGTAGCTAAGTTATAACTAAATTTAATAGTTATTCTAAACCTATATAAAGTCTATAAACTCCTATTAAATTAAAAGTATAAATATAAATAGTATAGTAATTTAATTTACTAAACTATCTAAGTTAAAGTATCCCTAAACTTAAAAGTAAATAAAGTATATTTAAATACATTAGTAATATCTCTTAAGTTAAATAAGTAGTAAACTTACTTACTATTTAGCTAACTATACCTAATAAAACTAATTCCACTATAATTCTACTTTAATATTATAAATACTCTTTTTAAAAAGTTAAATATTTTAAAAAATAACTAGAACTTAAATATTTAAATTAAATACTAAAGGTTTTATATAAGTCTAAGTAAAATAAAACTACACACCTATAACTAAAACAGTTTTAACTCCTTAATTTAACTAAATACTCTTTAAAATAATTTTATACTATAATATAATATTATAAAACTAAGCTAGAACTAACTAACTACTATAAGTTAAAATATTAATATAAAACTATAGAATAAACTAGGAGTATATATTAATACTAGTATAAATATAAAAACCCTAAAAAAGTAACTTATTATATATATTAATTAACTAAATATAATTTAGCCTAAATATTATTTAGCCTCTTTATTAGTATTAAATATCCTTTAACCGTTCTTTAATTTACTTAAAAAAGACTTTATAATATACCTTAAAGAGTACATTACACAACATAATATAGCCTTACTAGTATATAAATATATAAAAAAACTCACTACTATAGTTTTAAACTATATAAGTATTATTATTACCTAGTTAAAAGTACTAAATAACTTTAAAGTAGGCTATAGTAAGTTATAGGGGTATTTAGTACTACTATAATCCATTACTACACTTAAGGTCTTTAAAACTATTTTATATAATAGTAAAGCCTTTAGATTATAGTTAAGTAAGAATATTAGTATTAAATAGTTAATAAAAAAATAGCTCGTAAATTTATTTAAATAAGTTATCTAAAAACTACATCTAGATCTTACAAAAAACACTATATTACTTTAAGTACTATATAAATATTACTTATAATACTTTAACTTAATAAAAATTATATAGTAAGCGTATAATTACTTTATATTTCTAACTAATTAATAGCTTTTTAGTAATAATATCTTTATATAGTATTAATTTAATATAAAGTTAAGGTATTTTATATAAATATTAAGGGGTAGGTATAAAAAAAGAATTTTACTTATAGGGGTTATTATATTAAAAGGTTCTTAAGTCTAATACTTTAGAATTTACTTTTTAATACTATTAACCTTATTTTTAAAATCATTATTCCTTATCTTTATTATTTAGTACTTTAGACTTATTTTTATAGTATTTAAAATAACCTTTTTATATACTATACTTATTAAAATTTAATTAAATAATTAATTTATATAACTAGCTTAAAAAATAACTATACTAAAAATATTAACTTAAATTATTTACTTTAAAAGTTATTAAAAGCTATACTTATTATAAAATATTTTATTTAGTTAGTATAAATTATATTTATAGTAATAGTTATTAGTAAATATATAATCCTAATTATAATAAGTAAAAATAACCTATGTACTTTAAAATAGTTTTTTATATTAAAAATACTAACTAATAGAATTTTCTATATAAAATCTATATAGAAAATATTACTTATTAGTATTACTAATAACTCTTTATTTTAAATATTATTAATAGCTATAGTAATATAAAACTTCCTATATATAAAACCAAATATTATATAATACTTATAAAAACTATAGTTTTAGTACTATATAGTTTAATTATATTTAAAGTAAAAGTTATTAATAAATTTATAATAGTAATTATAAAAAGTAAAAAGTAAATAAGTATATATAAAGTATATTATTTTAATAAAATAAAAGAAATAAAAATAAAATAAAAAACCACTTCTTAAGTAGGGGGGAAAGAACTAAACACACTAACAGCCTAGTTAATAATATTATTAACTTTATTAATAAACCACTACTACTACTATTACTATTACTCTTACTACTACTACTTATAAGTATATAAAACTACTAATACTCTCTTTTATATATTAACTTTAGTCTTAGTACTAGCCTACTAAAACTAACTTATTATAGTATACTTTTAAATATACTATTTAAAGTCTAAACTAGTAGACCCTAGTAGTACTAAAGATAAATAAAAAGGAGTTAAAAGAAAAAGATATTAATAAAAAAAGAGACTTATAAGGAGCTAAAGCTAGGTTCTTTAAAATACTATTAGTCCTAAATTAAAGCTAGTAATTACTTTACTTATAATAAAAGTATCTACTACTCTAAAAATTATAATAGTAGTTAGTATAAGTACTTTATATAATATACTATAAGTATAGTAGTACTAGTATACACTCTACCTATATACCCTATTACTAAGTATAGTAACTATACTTCTTAATAGCCTTATTACTTATAACTTATAGTATTACTACTAGGAGATTTATACTTTTATTTATTATAAAAGTACTACAAGTATTAGTATTATAAGTAGGCTTATACTAAATAAAAAGGTAAAATAACTTAAAAGTAGTACTAATACTAGTTAGTTTATAGTAGTCTAAAAGAATAGTATAAGTAATATACTTCTATATAACTAAAATCCTATTCTATTAATTTAACTTTAAAAATACAATTTAGTAGTAATTAGTACTTATACTTATTAAGCTCTTTAAAAAAAGAAAAAGGAAAAGGGGGTAGAGGGGGTAAAAAAGGGGGTAAGGGGAACGGAGGGGGGGCGTTACCTATATAAACGTTACTATTATTATTATTATTAAGGGGGGGTACTATTATTATTATTATTATTATAGGGGGGGCGCTATTATTATTATTATTATTATAGGGGGGGCGCTTTAGCTAGTATAAAAAGTAGAGTAGTATAAAATAACTTAAATTACTATTAAAAATTAGTATTTAGTATTTAAATAAAAATAATTAAGTATTACTATTAGTAGTATTAAAGTTATTAATATTCTTAGTATTATAAGGGTTCTAAGGACTTAGTATAAAAGATATAGTAATAGTAGTAGTAGTAGTAATATTAAAAAAAAGACTAAGAAGAAGCTAAAAAAATTAATAAAGTAGATATAGAAATAAAATATTTTACTTAATTAAAGGGCCTAAATTATATTAAGAGAAAAGAATAAAAAATACTATATTTTTATTTATTTATTAAAAACTTATTGTAGTAACTATTATTATTAAAAAAATATTTTTAAAAATAAAACTTAATATTTTTAATATTTATTTTCTTTTTTTTACTTATATTAATTAAAATTAAGTAAAAAGAAAGTTAAATTATTTTACTTAAAGATTATATAATATTTATATCCTAATTAATACTCCTTTTATTTCCCCTTACTACTATTCTTTAAGTAAATTTACTATTTTATAAATAATTATTAGTATTTTAATAATAAAAATTAAAAGAGGTATAGAATTATAAACCTAAAGTATACTTTTAACTAAATCCCTTACTAAGTATTTTACTTAGTACTATACTCAGCCTTTTACTTAGCTTTCTACTTAATATTCTTCTTAACTCCCTATATAGTATTTTAAATAATATTTTATTTAATATCCCTTTTAATATCCCTTTTAGTTTTCTCTTTAATTACTTTTAAATTAGTTTATTTAAAAGTAGCTTTTAACTCAATCTTTAAAAAGATATACTTATATAATATTAGTTTTTTAGTAGTATTACTAGTCTTTTTAGTCTTAATTATTAGTTTTTATTTAGTACTTATTTATAATTATATTAAAATTAAAAACTAAAAAAAATTAAACTAATAAATTTAAGTAAGAAACTTAAATAAAACTTTATTAAGTATAGTTTTAGTATTTATTTACTTTTTAAATATTAATAAGTTGAAATTAATTTCAAAACTATTATTAATAAAAAAAGCTAAAACTAAATAAAGCTTATATATATTTTTTTTAACTTAATTAAGGCCTTTTTAAAGAAGTTAAAAAGAGTTATAGTATTATATATAACGTTATAGTAAAAGGAAAAATCTAAACTATTTTTAGTAATAATTAGTATAGCTTTTTAGTTAAAGTAAAAAAAGTTAGTATTTTATATAAACTTACCCGTAAAATACTATATAAGACTCGTATATAACTTAAACTAAGTTATACTTAAAACTTTAATAACTCTAATAAACTTTTAAATAGTTTATACTATAGTATATTACTTATAAATAAACCTATTTACTTTTAACTCTATATATTTAATAACTTAAAGTTAAATTAAAATATTAATTTAAGAGTTTATAATAAGTTACTTTTTTATTTATTTAATACTTATTTTACGGGCCTAAAAATAACTTTAACTATTATAGATAATTTAGTACTAAGGAGCTACTAATCCTTAATTTTAATATTAGTTAAGTAAAGGAAGTAGTTAGTAGAATTAGTAGTTAATAAACTTAGAGTTTATTAGAATTTATTAAAAAAAAGTATTATTATTATTAATCTTTAAACTTATAAAATTAATATAATTAGGAATTAGAAGTTAACTAAACTTAATTAAGTATAAGGAATAGTATTATTAATTAAACTTTTACTTAACTACTTTACAGTTAATTAAGTAGTAGAATACTATTATAAAATAAGTTAAATTTAAGAAAATAAAGTTAATAAAAAATTATAAAAAGAATTATATAATTTTATATAAAATTATAAAGGCTGTAAAATTTATACTTACTTAAGTTATTTTAATAATAAATTAAAAGATTTTTTAATTCTACTACGGGGGTCGCTATAGCCAGCAGAGATAACCCCTTTCAGAAGATTTCGAGTTTTAAGATAGTAGTAGGCCTTGCGGGCTGCCGTACCAGGCGCGACGCAACGTTGGATTGCTCTGCCAACGTGCCACAGCTTTCGTTTATACGAGCCAGACGGACACTGTCACTCTTACCCCAACTGCCCGCGCCCTCATTCCGCCCGTGGTTGACGAGGAATTGAGCCAACCTTGACAAAAGTTGCCGAAGCACCGTCGCCCTCTATCAGCCGAGTACCTGCCAACTTGAAAGAAACTCAAATCATTGACCAAGGAAGAGAGGGCTGTTGTGCCACCGAGGCTGCTGCTGCACTGCTGCTGCTGCGAAGGATCCGCCTCCCGCGTTCTGCAGTCCGAATCCTGTGAGCCTGCCTCCACGCAACCAAACCAATGCGACCGCCAGAGGACGGTTCCCGGTGATCTGCCGGTGAGGAGAGGCTCTGACACTCCGCCAAGGGCGCATCTCGACCCTTGATGACATCCGGCCCCCAATGCTGCGCATCCTCCCAGGCCACCACGTTGTCTTTGCATCCGTGCATGACGTAGAATACGCCGCTTCAGCCCTGGAGACGAGGAGATGCCGTCTGACTGATTTGAGTATTCTTGCCAAGAATGCTCACCGTGGCAAGACTTGAATGGGGCCATTGCGGACGCAATCCCCGTGCTTCTCGGCGGGAATGGCTCTGAACAGTGATGTCAAGGAAACGTGCATCATTTTTCGGCATGATGATAGTAAACCTGCGCGACGATCTTAAGGAAACGGACGCAACGCCAGATCGGCGTGCCAAAAACTTCAATTCCATGGTGTCTTCTTGCGAATCTCTCTGTATTAGTTCGTGACAAATTATCCCGGGCATCCAGCCCGATTTCACACACATACATCCCAAAAAACATTAACCAAACTTCTTTTCGAACTTCTTCAGCATGCCCGAGACGCCCCTTTCCAGCCGTCCGGCGTTCTGCTCCAGCTTGCCCGCCGGCTCCGGCTTGACCATGTACCCCTTGTACTTGGCCGCCTCCTGCTCTGTCGGCCGGTACACCTGCGAGTGCACCGAGTAATCCACCGCCGCCGACTGCTGCTGGGCTCCGTACGAGTACTGCGAGAAGCCTCCCACGGGCGGTGCGGGGCCGCCGGGGCTCGCAACGGGGGGCGTGGCTTGCGATGTCGGCGGGGTCGGCTGCTTCTGCTGTTGCGGTTGCGGCTGCGGCGTGGCCTGCTGTTGCTGAGGCGGTGGAGGGGGAGGCAGGCCCGGCGTGCCTGGGAACTGACCACCGTAAGGCGATGTGAGACCGGGAGACGCGAGGCCACCGTGGACCGCCTGGACGGGCATGGTGGCGGCGCGCTGGAGGCCGGGCTGCGGCGTGCCGAACTGCTGTGGGGGCGGAGGTGGGGGAGGGAGCCCGGCGCCGCCAACCTGGCCGGACTGGAAGCCGGGGGGCGGCACGAAGCCCGGTGAGAAGGGCGCCTGCGAATCGTACGCGACTGCCGCCGCTAGGGGGTCGATCCCATCGTCTTCGGGCGGCGGGGTCTTTTCCCGGTGCCGGATGGTCTCGGGGGCGGCCGGAGCGGCAGGGTTGTACGCCATGGGAACGAAGCTGGCCGGCGGGGCGCTCTGCTGCTGCGCCGGAACGGCAGAGGTCGGCGGGCCCGGGAAGCCCGGATGCTGCTGCTGTGAGGTGCCGTACGTGGGGTCCGACACCGCGGCGTGCTCGAGCTGCTGGACTACGGCGCTCACCGGATCGGCCTGCTGGTGGTGGTGGTGATGCGACGGCGACGCGGGCTCGTCGAGGATCTCGACCTGCGCCGGCGGGAGAACCCTGCGGATGCCGTTGACGAACTGAAGCGCGTCCTCCTGCTTCCAGAAGTAGACGTCGAGGGAGTGCAGCTTGTAGTGGTACTTGTTCTGGTTGTGCGGATCGTAGGTCGGGAGGTGCCACTCGGTCTGGCCGGTGGTCTCGCCGACGGTGAGGGTCACCATGCACTGGTGGTTGTAGGAATACCGGACGTGCGTCTGGTCCAGGACTGCTCAATCGTCAGCATCCCTCATCCTCTACGAGCTTGCTTTCGAGGCAGACGGGGGAGAACCAACATCCGTCGAATGCATCTTGGTCGTCCGTCCCCGGCTGGTTCGCAATCTCGATGCGCGCGCGGCGGTCGTTGGCGTTCTCGAAGAGGTAGACGTACGACCCCTTGTCGAAGCGGTGGTGAGGCGGGTTGTTGGTCGGCGGGCCGTAGAAGTAATGGATGTCTCCGAAGCTGGTGAGCGTAACGGGCCAGTCAGCCATTGTGATGATAGTGAGAGAGAGTCGTCGCGGAAGATCTCTGAGAAAAAAACCCAAGGGCCGGTCACCGGAGAAGGGGAGTAAGAAAACGAAAAGAAGCCTACAGAGTAGCGACGTTCTCCTCGCCGGGCCGGGTCGCCATTCTTTTGACCAGCGCGTCACAGCTCCCGAAATAGAACCTTCGGAGTAAAAAAATAACAGCCTCAGGCGAGCAAGCAAGAGGTACGCAATCTCCCCCCCGCTGCTTCTCAATATTATCGTAAGAGCTGTTGGTGGTGGATGACTTTTACCCCGCCTCGGTCAAAGGCCAAGGGCGGCAGGCGAAGCAGCAGCGACGGCAAAAAGAAGGCCCCAGGTTGCGGCGCGCGTGCCCAGGAGGGACGGAAATAGAGTGTGGCACGTTTATTGCAGATTTGCCAACGCGCGAAAGAGGAAGGACAAGAGATTGTCGACCTGGAGGGGAGGGCGGGGTGGATGAGAGGATTTGCGACTTTCGGCGTGTCGATCGTGGTGGTGGTTGTGGTGCGTAGCAGATGTGTTTTGGTTTTGGCTTTGATAATGGAATATATCTCTTTTTTTCCTCTCTCGTTTCCTTGGACGAGACGGGAACCACCACTAGTAGCTTCGTTCCCCTCTCACGTCCCTCCACGGGTTTGCCCTCTTTCCCTCTCTCTTTCTCTTCCTCTCACAGGCTCTTTCTTCTTCTCGCACCCCTCGGTACCGTACCACAGTCACACTACTTCCCACTGGGGGAAGCAGGTCCAGGGATTCCTCACAAGCTGCTCTTGCAGGGCTCATGCTGCTGCTACTGCTCCCAGCACAGCTGCCGGCGTATAGACGCATGCCTCGGGCTGGTATCTGGGTAGAATCATGCAGGTGGTCGCATCGAGTGGTCAACTCGGCGCTTACACGAAGTCGAAATCAGCCAATGACACGGCCCGGCCGGGGGTGACGAGGAGGTGTGGGGAAGAAGGAACCCGTCGGGTGGGGCCTCCAGAGACACAGACCACGCTGCGCACCACCGATGGAAGCTTAGTCATCCCCTTTCGACCGTTGGCCGATCCAAAAATTTGGCGATAGCTTCCCTGAGATTGGTGTGTGAGGTGACAGTCCACCCCCGACGACGCGCCAAACTCCTTTGCGAACGCTCCAGGCGGCGAGATACTTTTGTGACTACGTCATTGAGGCCCTTGGTGAGTATCTCTCTGCCCAATTCCACGCGCACGCTCAGTAAACGACCCGGTTGCTAACTCTTTCTCTTCCCAGACCCGCGACGTCCCCCTCTTGCGACAACCTCCAACCACCACACCCCTCCCCAAACGATACCCGAGCCCCGGCTCAACACAAATCTCCCAAGATGGGCGGCCTCATCCACGTCATCAACATGTGCTCGCACCTGCAAAACGCCTCGCGGGCCCGCCTCGGCATGACCTCGATCGTCAACACAAACCAGAACCTCCGCCTGGCCGAGGCCCTCCACCGCTCCGGCTTCATATCCTCCATCTACCGCGGCGGGCCCTCCCCGCCGGACCCGGAGCAGATGTCCCAGCCCCCCGAGCCCATCACCTCGGCCAACGTCGCCACCCGCCGCCTCTGGCTCGGCCTCAAGTACTGGAACAACGAGCCCGTCCTCAAGGGCCTCACCACCGTCACCAAGCCCAAGCGCCCCATCATGGTCAAGATCGAGGACCTCGAGCTCATCGTCAGGGGGTTCCCCACCAAGAACGGCCTCGTCAAGGGCCTGGTCCTCGGCGAGTGCCTCTACCTCGCCACGGACAGGGGCGTCCTGGAGGCGAGGGAGGCCCTGAGCAGGAAAGTCGGCGGGATGGTCCTGTGCCGCGCGAGGTAAACTGGGCTCTAGGACGACGGATGTGAAAAAAATGAGACACGGGGGAAAGGACACGAAAGAGAAGAGAAAAGAGAGGTGGCAACCTCCGGACCGCGAGGGATTGTGTGACCTCGCAACGGAGTCTTGAGGGAAATAAGGCACCATGCGGCAGACCGGAACGGCTGACCTGCGGAAGCCCTGTAGGAGTACTGTCCTCCATAAACTGTACAAAATCTGTATTTTAGAGAATACATGGACACACCATTTTGCGTTACTCTTCTCATTTCGGACACGTTTCCGCAGCTTGCCGTGGTTCGCAGACAAAGGAAACCATGGGTGCAGGACCCCAAACCATGGAGTCTCTCCCTCGCAATGAACGGACCGGTGGGCTCAAGGCTCAGTTCAACGTATTCATCTCTCGAAAGTGATATCCATTCTCTATAACTAATCTGGGCTCCATACACCAGCTTCTCCATGCTCCGGAACCCTAAAAACTCTTGAAGAAGTAATTTACGCCTTTTTGTCGGTCAGGTATCATGTCACACCCCAATGGTTCTAACTATACATTCACCATCTCCACACCCCTTGGACACAAACTGTTTATGCTGATTCAGTCTTGGCCTCCGCCCGCGTCTCCGCCTGCTCCTCCACAGCCTCCTTCTCGCCGGCGAGGATCTCTTCAAACTCGTCAGGGCTCTTAAGCTTCTGGTTCTCCGTCTCGTCGATGGACAGTCTCGCGGTCTGCTGGGTGAGGTCATCGAACTCGGGCGACTCGGGGCGGTCCGCCGTCACGCCGTCGGACCCAGACACGCCGGTCTCGGTAGGCTCAGGCTCGGAAGTCTTATCAGATGAAGACTCCTCGATCTTGGCCTCGACGACGGGCTCTGGTGCCTGGGTAGGCTCTGCCACATCCGCCTTGGCCTCCGCGGGCTGTTCGACCTTCTGAGCGGGCTCGACGGTCTCCTTTGCCGTCTCAACCTCCGCAGTCTCCGGAACGATAGGCTCCACAGATATCTCCTTCTTAGCCACAGGGCTTCCCGTGCGAGACGTCATCAGTGCGGTCTTGATCGCTCTCTTCGGGCTCCTCGAGGCAGACGACTGCTTGTGGCTGCCCTGCGTGGAACTCCTGTGCCTGGGAGGCGTGACCGGGGCCTTTTCGGTCGTCTTGGAGCTGGAGCTCTGGGTCGGGCGCATCATGCGCGCAAGGAAGTTCTCGTCAACCTCCTTCTCTTTCTTGGTGATGGGGTGGTCCTGCAGGGGCTTCTTCGGCGGGGGGCCGATGCTGGGCCGAGGGCGGTTGATGACAGAATTCTGGCGCTTCAGCGTCTTGGGGGCCGCCGCCGCAGCGCTCGCTCTGCTGGCAGGCCGTCCGTGGTTACCGGAAGCCCGCGAAAGAGTCTCGCGGGGCGCGTCCTTGAGCTTCGAGACGGAAGCCGCGGTCGGGGCCATCAAGGAGGGCGGAAGCTTCAGGGGCCTCGTAGGCGACTTGGGCTTCGGCTTCACAAATCCAGTGGCGCCGGGAGGGGAGATCTGGACGGGTGCGGGCTTCTTGTTGGATCCAGCCGCCTTCGTGCCGGTCTTGGGCGTAGTAGCGGCCGACTTCTCAGGGGTCTTCTTGGCCAGCTCGCCGTGGGGCTTGGGAGCGCCGAGCTTGGAGTTAGCGTGCGGCAGGGAGGGCGCCTTGGTCGCAGTCGGTGACCTCGTAGGCGTCTTCGCCCTCACCTTCGTCGCGACGGGGGCGAGGGTGGCAGAGGGCTTCGTGACAGGCTTCGCCGTGGTCTTGGCAGCTCCCGTCTTCGGAGCCGGCTTCGCGGCGGCGGTGCCATTGGCGGCCGGAGTCTCGGCGGGAGTCTTCTGGGTCGGGTCGCCGGGCAGCAGCTCGGGGGTGGGCGTCTCAATATCGACGTGCTTGTCGGGGTTGTGGCTCGGCTTGTCAGTCAAGGCGCCGAGGTTCCGCGGAGCTTCGTTGGCGGCATCGTCCGCAACGGGTTTGCGGGGAGACTCGGGAATGGTCTCGTCGACAACGTTCTTCTTGAATCCGCCAGACGTCTCTTCTGTGGCCGGGGTCTTGTCAGACTGGCCCGACACAGAAGCGTCTCCCTCGGTGTGGGTGCTCAGGCGTCGCTGGGACATGCTGTGGCTCGACTCGTTGCTCGGATCTCGGCGCAGGCCCATTCTGCCGTCCTTCTCGATGGCAACGAAGCTCGTTCGGATTTTGGAGAGCGGGCGTGCGGGGGGAGGAGTGTCGGCTCCATCTGAAAGAGACATCGTTAGCAAAAGTTCAAGGTTGTCGAGTGTGTAGAATAGCCGTGGTAGGAGGGGTTGGTCGAACATTGTTGTGTTTGTGGAGAAATCTCGGAGCAAACGCCGCCAGGGCGCTGGCTTCGGTGACTGAGCGGAGGCAGGAAACAGCGACTCGAAGGACTTACTAGAGGATAGACCAGGTGACCTTCCGCGATCCGGGGGGCTCGTGTCCTGCTTCTGCTCGAACATGGCCCGGAGGTTCTTGACGGCCGACATGGCTGGGGCGTTGGGTCGCTGCCGTGTGACCAAGTACTCAGCTAAATCTCGAGAGGAAGCTGTGAGGGAGGTCTTGGGAGGCGCGACGGCGATCTCGTTGGGCGATATGGTGGGCGAAGAAAGCGCGGCGCGGTGTGTAAAGGGTTACGAGAGCAGATTCGAAGGTGTAGAGTTTCGAGCAAGAAGGCGCATGCCGCAGAGGGCTCGTTTGTTTGCGGGAAGCAGGAGGTTGGGAGAGGAGGAGTAGTCGGGAGGTAGCAGTCGGTGATCCTTGGGTTCGCGACGTGTCGCTCGTGAAAGCCTGTTGGGGGCGGAAGGCGGGAGTGGCAGTGTCAGTGCAGCGAAGCGAAGCGCCTTTCGGTAGGCAGACAACGGTCCTGCAGAGCAGCTGAAAAGTTGATGGTTGGACAGGTGGATGAGGTGAGAGACGAGAAAAGCAGCGTCTTGCTATGGAAGATGCATGATCAAGCCGAGGGGGCAGCTGGAGGGCGGGTCGTTGTTGTGGTGTTGTGTGAGTGAGTGTGTGTGTGTGTGTGCGTGCGAGTGTGTGGTGGGTGGTGTTTGATGTCTCAGTTGCGAGTGAGTGTCTCTCTCGGGTCTGTCCACTCAAGGTAGGGTATTAGGTGGTAATAGTAGTAGAAGACAAGGTACTCCAGTTCGAGCTACCGTTCGTTGGCCCGTTCAGTCAGTCGATCGGTGGTCAGTCAGTCCCGTCAGTTCCAGCTCGGGTCCAGGTCCAGGTCCAGGTCAAGGTCAAGGTCTAGGCAAAAAGGCAGTGTCAGAGTGTGGGCAGCATGTGCTGTGCGGTGCGGTGCGGGTGGTTCGAGGAGGAAAGTGAGGTTGCTGTCCGTCAGGGCTGGCATTTAAATTACGGCCACCCCATAATCCCATAATCGTAATCAGAGCGGACTGGATCGATCCCAAATGCCCACCACGCGGGAGGCCACTATTTACCAATTCGAACGGCACCAGGCCACATCAGTTCTTTTCCTAATTTTCCATTTTTCTAACCGTTCTAGTGTACGGATAACTCTCCTCGGTTTCCCTCCAGTGCGGCACCATGGGAACTTGCACAACACGGGGCATAGGAGAGGGAGGATAAGAGCCAGTTACATGTCTCCTCGACGGGCTACTTTTAGGTGCGCACATCAACAGCATCAGGGGGCGACGGCCCGGCGTTGGTGCTTGTGCTAGTGCTGGCGCCGGTGGTGCTGGTGAGGGGGTGGTTGTGTGTTCATTCAGGGGTTTCCCATCCAACTGGATACGTGCACATGCTCGCTCTGCTGCTACGTTGCTAGACCGTTCCCGATGCCAGCGAAGCAGCAGAAAGAAGGCTTCTCTGCAGACATCAGAACCGGGAGTGACACATCACAGGCCATGGGGGACGCGTTTTGATATTTCGTGACAGGCCGCCGGTGGTGAAGTATGCACGCACATGCAAAGTAATATGCACGTACAAGGTAGGTACGTAGCATGCTGTACCATGAATTAGTATTAGTGTAGATGCAGGAGCTTCGACTCCACTCCACGACACGACACGACACGACGCGGCACGTCGACACGATGCCTTCCCCCGGCCTCTCTCGCTAGAATAAAAGTGGCAGATCCATAATCCATTGGCCCAGGGTCGTCGAACATGGTTCTGGAAGAAGCTCATTAACGGCCAGTGCCCGGAAGCCCTCCTCCCCCTCCTCCTTGGGTCTGTCATTTTGGTGGGTGGTGATAGGCCCAGGGATGCCAATAGGTAAGGGAATGATAATGTCATTACAGAGTATCCGTACGGACGGATACTTTTCTAGCGAAGCTGCGGAGGCCGCACAGCGGACACGAGCATCTCTTCGAGGTATCCGTAGACTCTGAGTCTGGCGGGCTTTGCTCAAGCTGGACCTAGACCTGGACCCCCTTTTCTCTCTCTCCGGAAACCCAGTCACCACCACCACCACCATCACCTCCATCGTCCCCTCTTTGCCCTACCAACGCCGCCGTCGTTGACACCTCATGCTGCTAGTGCCTGACCGTTGAGTACGGCTTGCACGGAAAGGGAGATGATGTGAGTACCGTCGAAATGATGATACAGGGACATCGACTCGCTGCCACTGTATCAGATATTAACCTCTCGCGCCTTACAATTTTTTTTCTCTTTCACCTCCTTAGTGGAAAAGCTACTAAGCACGGTCTCCTGTTTCAGAACGCCTCTCCAACTGTCTATCCGAAGTGCATTAGTGCCGATGGGCTTACCGCCAATTGCCGTTTAACCCATAATCCCGCACAAGCGTTTTATTCAACAAAAAAAAGGGGCACAAAGAAGAGGAGGATACGCGACGAGAGGGAGGGTCGCAAGGGAGGAAAGATACACCAGAGACAAGAAACGAAAGAGAACGGCACAAGGGGATTGTTTACTCCAACACGCTATCCGTACCCTCTTGTTGCTAGCAATCAATTCCCGCTGCTGCTCCGGCAACTGCTGCATCCATCCCCATCGCCCATTTTCCTCTGACATCTGCAAAAAAGCGCGATGGTTTTGTAATAGGTAGTGTATCTGGAACACGGCGCTGGGCGGCGGGCCCCCCTTTCTTCCCTCCCATTTCCCGCCTCATCAGTCAGTCACAGACTCTTTACAGTCCCAATCTCGGCCCGGACCTGACCTTCCCTTGCCTGCACATGCCACCACAGTGGGCTCGCGAGAGGGGGAGAAGAGCTCTGGAAGGCTTCGAAGCTCCCCCATCCCAGTCTGCCGGCCGCTCAGTCAGTGCCTGCTCCAGGTGCTCTCCTCTCCCCCGAAGGCGCTAGAGGCAGTCGAGTGTGGGGAGACTTTCAGGGGTGCTGCCGTCGTCGGCCGCCAAACCGGCGTCAACCTTGCCCATATAATCTCCGTTTGTTAGCCCGAATTCGCTGTGCAAGCAGCGTCCCTAGTGGCAGCAGCTTGCACCTGGCAACTGGCATTTCGGTTCACCACGTAGTGTAATAGGCTCTAGCACCTTGCACTTATGATTGATGAAGAATGCTGGCCCGAGTACCCGGCACGCGCCGCGGGGGATGAGATGGCATACCTAGTTGCGTAGGTAGTTCGTCGCACATGGTGCGCCCCAGACACTTCGTGACGAACGGCTCAATGCGAGAAAAGACACTGAATCATGCTTCTAGAGAGAATCGCGTGTGTGACAATGTGTGCCGTATGCGGAATTAGCCGTGTTTTAAAGCCCCGATGCGTCGGACCCTGCATCGCCAACCGCGGCCGCCCGTTGGTCGCTCGCCGATCGGCCCTCGGTGTGGCTGGCCCGACCTCCGATATCGACCGTCCCAGTGACTTTTTTTACGCAGAGTCTCGGCGCGCAGCTGCATCTTTCACTCAGCAGACAACCCACGCATCGGCTGCCCATTGACGCCCACCATGTCTGTCAGAACACTCAGAATCGGTGAGACCCTTCTCCTGCAGCCCCAATTGACCCGTTGACTTTTTTCTGACACCTGCAGGCCTCATCCCCGGTGACGGCATCGGCAAGGAGGTCATCCCCGCCGGCCGCCGCGTCCTCGAGGCCCTCCCCGCCTACCTCGGCCTCAAGTTCGAGTTCACCGACCTCAAGGCCGGCTTCGAGACCTTCGAGCAGACTGGTGCCGCTCTCCCCGACAAGACCGTCGAGATCCTCAAGAAGGAGTGCGATGGCGCCCTCTTCGGCGCCGTCTCCTCCCCGACCACCCCCGTCAAGGGCTACTCCTCCCCCATCGTCGCCCTGCGCAAGAAGCTCGACCTCTACGCCAACGTCCGCCCCGTCAAGACCGTCATGACCGCCGCCAAGCCCATCGACATGGTCATCGTCCGCGAGAACACCGAGGACCTGTACGTCAAGGAGGAGAAGACCTACGACGGCCCCAACGGCAAGGTCGCCGAGGCCATCAAGCGCATCAGCGAGAACGCCTCCCACCGCATCGCCACCATGGCCGGCGAGATCGCCCTCCGCCGCCAGAAGATCCGCGAGTCGGGCGCCCCGAGCATCCACTCCGGCCCCCTCGTCACCATCACCCACAAGTCCAACGTCCTCTCCCAGACCGACGGCCTCTTCCGCGGCACCTCCAAGCTCGCCCTCGGCGTCCCCAAGTTCTCCAGCGTCAAGGTCGAGGAGCAGATCGTCGACTCCATGGTCTACAAGCTGTTCCGCCAGCCCGAGGACTACGACGTCATCGTCGCCCCCAACCTGTACGGCGACATCCTCTCCGACGGCGCCGCCGCCCTCGTCGGCTCCCTCGGCCTCGTCCCCAGCGCCAACGTCGGCGAGGGCTTCGCCATCGGCGAGCCCTGCCACGGCAGCGCCCCCGACATCCAGGGCCAGAACATCGCCAACCCCATCGCCACCCTCCGCAGCGCCGCCCTCATGCTCGAGTTCCTCAACGAGGAGACCGCCGCCGCCAAGATCTACGCCGCCGTCGACGCCAACCTCGAGGAGGGCAAGCTGCTCAGCCCCGACCTCGGTGGTTCCGCCAAGACCGACGAGGTCGTCGAGGACATCCTGCGCAGGCTTTAAAGGAAAAATGGTGAATTAGAGAATCTAGACGGATGAAATATCCCGTGACTGGATATGGCAGTCGACGCAGCAACGTCTGCGCCCTTGATACCTCCCATATTGTGCCAAAAATAAAAGTAAAACCTTGCAGACCCAGTTCATCGCTCGCCGCTGTCTCTTGGTAACGTGTGTCTGCTCTGGTGTTCCCTGTCATAGTAAACAAGCTGCACTTGCCGTCATTACCCCGCAAGGACTCAGTACCCTACCCAAGACGCTCTTGCCGTTGATGTTTCTTCAAGTACCCAAGTATCTAGGTGTTCAGCGAAACATCCAAACTTTGTCGGGTTTCAGGCTAGGAACAACCAAGCCAGTCCATAATCCAACATTCTTTCCCTACAGCAACTTGTTTCCGCCCCGAATGCCTCCTAAAATCACAATCAAGCATCCAGCAATGCGCAGCCGGACCCGGACCACCTTGAGCATCGTCGTGCTGTGTTTGATCAACCTGTTCGTGCCTCCATTGGCCGTCTATCTGTCCTTGGAAGACCTCCGTGAAGTTCTCATCACCCTGCTACTCTGGATATTGTTCCCTCTGATTGGGATTCTCTGTATGAACCGCCAGCGGGGTTGCTTTGGCGAGTGAATTTGCTAACCTGGGACCTTAGATGGCTTCTACATCATCTTTTATGCGGTCAGATGATGGCGGGAGACCGTCGGTCGCCCTGCGGATGAGCCGCTGGACGCGGGAAAAGGTTCGAAAAGTCATGTCGATTCCGCGCCGCCGGCGGGCAGAGCGTCAGGATGAGTTAGCATCGAGACTCGACCGACGAGAGTACGGAATCGGCCTGCCATTGACACCCGCTCGTCGATCCCGACCACGCTGCAGATCGACAAGATGCGGCCTTCGGCGCCCCAACGCCCAAACGGCGCCGCCCTACACCTGGCAGGCCAACAGCAAGGCCAACTCAATTCCGAGCAGAGATTCCAGCCGGCACTCGAGGCGCCCGTCCAAGAGGCTGATCAAGCAGTGCACGTGAAGCAAAGGAAACGAATATGAAAACTGCACCGCACAGAACACGCCGCGGCCGAGAGAGACATGTACTAGACCTGCAGCTTAATTTTCGAGAGAGAAGACGAGGTCTGTATTGTTTTCAAAAGTCTAGTTCTATCATGAATCACATACCCCTATGACCCTGAATCGCACAGGGCGCCAGAAGGTGATCTTTCGTCCAGGCCCTACAAATCCTGGCATGACATTAGATATACATGTATGTACGCCGCCCAAGTAGGCGGCGTACGACCGGTCCCCCACTCGGCGACCTCTGGACGCTGGGGACTGGCTCGCTGTTGATACACGACACGTGGTGCCAGAGACGGGCCACGGTTTAAATACAAGACCCCACGGGGGTTTTGCCACGTTTGGCTTATTTGGTGCGCTTGGTCTCCAACTCCTTCTGGTAGTTGGCAATAAGCTCCTTTCTGTGGTGGTTGTTAGCGGTTAGGTCACGGGGAGAATGAGCAGGGAAACGTACTGGAGGTGGGGAGGGGCCGCGGCGTAGTGGCTGAACTCCATGCTGAACTCGCCCTTGCCCTGGGTGGCGGCGCGCAGCTGGGAGCTGAAGCCGAACATGGAGTTCAGACTGCAGTCGCAAATGAGGGTGAAGTCCTCGGTGCCGACCTCGGTGTCGTGGATGGTGGCGTTGCGCTTGTTCATCAGCATGATGATGTTACCCTGGAACTCGTTGGGGGCGGTGATGGTGGTCTTCATGAGGGGCTCGAGGACCTGGCCGCCGGCCTCGTCAAAGGCCTTCTTGAAGGCCATCTGGGTGGCCAGGTTAAAGGCGTAATCGGAAGAATCCGTAACGTGGGTGGAGCCGTCGTTCACGATCATCTTGGCACCGATGACCTTGTGGCCGAGAAGAGGGCCCTTGTTGGTGACCTCCTCGAAACCCTTGGCGCAAGCGGTGAGGAACTTGTCGGGGATGGTGCCACCGACGACCTGGGTCTCGAAGTAGTTCTTCTCGGGGTCCTCAAAGGGCTCGATCCAGCCGGCGACACGGGCGTAGTCACCAGGGCCACCGGACTGCCTCTTGAACAGGAAGTCGTAGTCGGTCCTGCGGGAGATGGTCTCGCGGTAGGCGACGCGGGGCTTGCCGGTCTCGCAGTCGACCTTGTACTCGCGGCGGAGACGCTCGACGTAGATCTCGAGGTGGAGCTCGCCCATGCCGGAGATGATGGTCTCCTCGGACTCCTCGTCGACGTGCAGGCGGAAGGTGGGGTCCTCGCGCTGGAAGCGGTTCATGGCCTTGGAGAAGTTGTCGGCGTCGGAGGTGCGCTTGGGCTTGATGGACAGCGACATGACGGCGTCAGGGACGAACATGGAGGACATGGTGTAGGGCAGGTTTCCGTCGGTGAAGGTGTCGCCGGAGGCGCAGTCGACGCCGAAGACGGCGCAGATCTCGCCGGCGCCGACCTCGCTGACGTCCTCCATCTCGTTGGAGTGCATGCGCACGATGCGGGGGATGCGGACCTTCTTGTCGGTGCGGGAGTTGAACAGGTAGCTGCCCTTGCGGAGCTTGCCCTGGTAGACGCGGATGTACGTGAGCTGGCCGTAGTTGTTCTCCTCGAGCTTGAAGGCGAGACCGCAGAAGGGGAGCGAGTTGTAGGGCACGAGCTTGACCTCGGCCTCGTCGCGCTTCTTGTCCAGAGCCTTGTTCTCGACCTCGGAGGGGTTCGGCAGGTAGTCGCAGACGGCGTCCAGAACGGTCTGGATGCCCTTGTCGGCGAGGGCGGAACCCATCATGACGGGGGTGAACTTGCGAGCGATGGTGGAGCGGCGGATGGCGGCCTTGATCTGGGGGATGGTCGGGGTCTGTTCGTCCAGGAAGAGCTCGGCCATCTCGTCGTCGACGTCGGCGAGCTTCTCGATGAGCTCCTGGCGCTTCTCCTCGACGATATCGTTGTAGCCGTGGGGGAGCTTGTCGGTGCATCGGACGACGGTGCCGCGGGGGCCCTCGAAGTAGTGAGCCTTCTTCTCGATAATGTCAATGACACCCTGGAACTCGCTCTCGGCGCCGATGGGCACCTGGATGGCGGCGGCCGGGATCTTGAGCTTCTTGTTGATCTGCTCGACGGCCTTCCAGGGGTTGGCACCCATGCGGTCCATCTTGTTCACAAAGCTGATGCGGGGGACGTTGTAGCGCTTCATCTGACGGTCGACGGTGATGGTCTGGGACTGGACGCCGCTGACGG
This sequence comes from Colletotrichum brevisporum, assembly GCA_030770045.1. Classification (NCBI taxonomy): domain Eukaryota; kingdom Fungi; phylum Ascomycota; class Sordariomycetes; order Glomerellales; family Glomerellaceae; genus Colletotrichum; species Colletotrichum brevisporum. The sequence continues at coordinate 3,903,490 of JAUGSI010000002.1, forward strand.
CGCACAGGATCATGACGGCGCCGTCCAGGACGCGGAGAGCTCGCTCGACCTCAATGGTGAAGTCGATGTGACCGGGGGTATCGATGATGTTGATGTGGTAGGTTTCCTCTTTTCCGTTTTCCGTTTTCTTCCAGTCGGCGAAGGTGGCCGCAGACTGGATGGTGATGCCCTTTTCTCTCTCGAGATCCATGGAGTCCATCTTGGCGCCGACGGAGTCCTTTCCGCGCACCTCGTGGATGGCCTTGATGCGGCCCGAGTAGAACAGGACACGCTCCGTGCAGGTCGTCTTTCCGCTGTCGATGTGGGCGGCGATACCGATGTTGCGCACGCGGGAGAGGCGGAGGGCCTCCTCGGGGCTCATCTTGGCCGCGACCAGCTCGGGGGTGAGGGCGGCGGCGTTCTCCTGGGCCATCCGGAGGGCCTCGGCAGCGGCCGAACGGGCGACGGAGGTCGTGGAGAAGGGTCGCCTAGAGGTCATCTTCCATGTCGCCGCGGGGGCAGCGGCCGCCGCCTTCACGTTGGCGGCGATGCTGAACTGTCGGCTCGCGGCCGGCTTTGCGCCTGTGAAGAAGCCGCCATTCGGCACTCTGACGGCCCTTGAAGCCCTCATCGTGACCAAAAAGCTTGTGCGGCTTAAGACACAAGAATTTTGAACAAGAATAAAAGAGGGAAGAAGGGAATTGACCTGTATTACGAGAGAAGGGAGTCGGGACCCATTTGAGGGACAGAATGGTCTGATACGGGGATCGATTTTCTCGCCAAAACTTTTTTCGACAGGGATCTCGTAATTCGCGCCACGACGGCACGTGTTTTCGTGGAGAAGTGGGTCTTATCGGAGGATTGACGAATCATGGCAGCGGGATTACGTCCCGGGATTCCTCGTCCTCTTCAGTCTCTATTAATGTGCGGGCGGTACTTCTTCCAAGACAGCAATATAATCGAACCAGCTAAACATGAGGAACGGAGGATCGTTCTTGAGTACCTATTTTTCAGTCGACTGAAGGAAGAATCTCTGCGGTTCTTATTTTTCTCTCAAGACGTTCGGGCTTCTGAACACACTTGTGCTTAGGTTCTACCTACAACACTATATACTACCTACCTACCTACTAACACAGCCTACGCAAAGTCGCTCTCGAGATATGCGCTGAGCTTCTGAAGCGCTTCCTCCAATACTTGAGTGTGACACACGTATCCAATGCGAACGTAGCCAGCAAAGTCATCCCCGTTCCCAAAACATTTCGACCCAGGCACGAAGAATACCTTGGTCTTATTGAGCACATCCAGACAGAACTGGACATCGTCAACAGGCTTGCCGTTGCGGGTAACCTGTACAAACGCAGTGGTGCCGGCCTTTGGCCTAACCCACGAACACGTGTCTGCGTGCTTCTTGATAAACGCTTCCAACAGGGCCTTGTTGGTGTTCGCGAGCGCGACGTTGCGCTTCAGCAATGGCTCCCATACCGGCTTCGACAAGGCGTACGAAGCGATCTGGTCGTCGATCATAGACACGCTGATGGTGGTGTAGTCTCGAGCCGAGGCGATGGCCTCAATGATGCTCTTGTCCTTCGAAGCGATCCAGCCTATGCGGATACCGGCTAGCGCGTAGGACTTGGACATGGAGCCCGAGACAACGACCTTGTCGTAGCCCAGAGTTGTGACCGGGGGAGGAGTTGCAGAGCCGTCCTCGAAGAAGTCATGGAACAGCGGGCGGTACACCTCGTCTGAAAAGACGACAATGCCCCGGGCTTTGGCGAAGGCGACGATTTCCCTTAGTACGGGAGTCGGGATCGGAGCCCCTGTGGGGTTGTTCGGGTTGTTGATGATGATCATCTAGGCCGCCGTTAGCCACTACCACAAGCATCCGCACAAGGAGGTAACGCGGAACACGATACCTTTGTGTTTGGCCTGACAAGGCCTTCGAGCTCCTTGACATCCGGGACAAAGGCATTCTCCTTCTTCAGCCTCCACAGTGAGACACTCGCCCCCAGACTCTCGGGAACGCTGTAGAGCTGCTGGTAGGTGGGGTAAACGCAGATGACATGGTCGCCCGGGTTGACCAGGGTGTAGAGCAATAGAAAGTTGGCTCCGATGGCGCCTTGCGTAATGAGAACGTCCTCCTCGCCTAGAACGCTGGGTGCGGATGTGCCGTCGCGGCCACACAGATCGGCGACCCGCTGCCGGAGCGCGGCGGAGCCGCGGATGGGCCCATAGACGAGCTTGGTGGAAAAGTCGACCGGGCCGGGGCCGTCCTTGTCCTCGGAAAGGCCGACTAGCTGGTCGATGGAAACGGAGGCGGCGCAAGTCTCGGCGATGTTGAGGCAGCCGGGCGTGGTCTCGTACTCGTCCATCCACTGCTCCACCTCGAACGCCGCGATCCGGACCATTTTGCAATTCCAATTACTCTAAACTCTCGTGCAAGTCGAAGGAAAGAGAAAGGCGAAGCGAATTGGGCGAGCGGAGGAATTGATACAATGCCAAGCCATTAAAGAGCTCTGGCATTACAGTCCTAAAACAATGCCCACAGCAACTTGCGAGACCGCTTCGACCCTCAGCTCTCAACCTTTTCCATATACCTTAATCGGCAAGGAATTTACCTGAGCCAAGGTGTATCTAACCAGACGTAAGTGAGCGAGGAGTACGTGTCAGGTATCAAACAAAAAAGCACAGACGGCGGCATGTCAGAGACTACAGCACCCTCCCGAGTGCTAATGCATGTCAAAGATCTGTCTACAGAGCGCGCGTCACTTGGGGCTCCGGCTGCGGCTCCCGCCTACGCTAGGAAGATTGGCTGAAGGGCCCAAGGGTGGTCTGAATCCTTGCGGAAGCCTGGGCTCCTGTTTTTCAGACACCGGGCCGTGTTTGCATTGAGATCAGGCTGAGCGGTTGGAGCTCTGACTTGGAGGATTAGAGCGACTTGGTTCCCGTTGTGATTAGAGAAACGTCAGTCTCTAGGTTTCGAGCGAAACATGTGTTGATAGGCTTCTAGTACGCAGTATTGATAGGTAGGCACGTAGGTAGGTACGTATAATCTGTATGCGCAGGGGAACTCAGCCTGTAGGTGTTGCGTTGTATCCTTGGCAGCCTGGGCCGGTCGAGATACTCCGGCATGGCGGCCACCGATGCCCGGCGGGGTTTGCAGGCCGAAGGAGCTGCAGCAGCCAACAATTTAGCCGACGTGAATTACTGTTCTCAAACTCGAATGTCAGGCCACCATATTTCGACAGATGGATGTGCATTACTTGACTTTGCGCTTCGATCTGCGGCCGTATTGCAAAGGAGCAGTAACATTTAATCTTTGCAAGATTGTGCGTGGGAGTGTACTGATCATGGATCAATCATCTCGACTGGGGGGGGAGAACGGACCCAACCCGTGCTGTTAGGTAGGTATTCTTAGCGTACCACGGCGCTGGTTGCCTGAGGAGAAAAGGAAGAAAAGCGCGCACTAACAAATTGTGCCGGCCTGCAACACGCAGTTAGATAAGCAGGTACCTGAGTGGGCTAGATAGGTACCTAGGTAGGCACCCAATAGTAAGCTAGGCTGATAGGGTGTCTAGTATATTTTGTGTGTAGGTACCTAGTAAGCAGATTCTGTGTATCACTTTTTCTGTCACACACTTGGCACCTAAAAGACAGCGCCTCAGGCACCCGAACTCTGTGACTTGCCCGAGGTCTGCCTTGCTTCGCTCCCTGGGAGCGGCGGGTTGCGACAATTGAGTAATGACAGATGACAGCCCATGAATCAACTGTCGCAGCGTCAGTGACGACCACCATCGCAGTTGGTTCATGAAGCCTCGTTAATTATTATTATGCATTGCCCTGCCCTGCAGCTATAGACTCGACCTGGCCGCGAGTTCGGCCTTTTGCTGCCGGATGGCGGTGCTGCTAATCTTGCTCGCAAAGTTCTCCGTCCGGTTCTCCTCGTCGCCGAGGTCCGACGCGTCGAGCACGTCCACCTCAAACGTCTCTAATGGCTTCCACCCTTGCTCCACGCGCTTGTCGTTGACCGCTTTCCCCCCGGACCGCGTCTCCCCGGAGAAGACGAGGACGTCCATCTCCCGCACGGTGACGGTGGGGCCGTAGACGTCCTGGAACTCGACCAGCTCGACGACGATCTTGCCGTCGCGGAACGTCGCCTCGATCCGACCGGGCTCCGTCTTCAGCGGTGCAAGTGGGCCGGGACGCTTCTTCCACCCGCTCCTGTCCAGCTCCAGGAGGGTCGTGAGGAACTCCAGCGTGGACCGCGCGCGCTCGTCCCACGACTGCAGCAGCTCGGCGTGCTTCTTGTTCTTGAGCATCTCGTCGCCCGTGACGCCCACCACGAGCTTGCAGCTCGACGCCGAGTCCTTGTCGGGCACCTTCAGCAGCAGCACGGCGGCCTGGAGGAGGAGCTTGTGGCCCGGGTGCAGGTGGTCGAACGTCCCGCCCAGGCACACGACGGAGTACCCGGGGGTGGCGGCGGCGGAAGCCTCGTCGACGGTGCCCGCCTCCTCGAGGTTCATGCTCAGGCCCGCCTCGACGACGACCAGCTGCGACTGCAGGATCGTCTGCTTCCCCTCGGCGAACTTGAGGAACGTCGACAGCGCGTGGTACCCCTGCTCGCTGTTGGCGTGGAAGATGGTGTCCCAGGGGTGGTAGGCGCAGGCGAAGGTGGGGAGGTCGACGACGGTGGTGTTGTTGGGCTCGACGGCGGCGACGAAGTCCGGGGCGAGGCGGCGGGCGGGGTCGTGGTCGACGAGGACGACGCGCGCGTCAACGGAGCCGGGACCGCCGTGGACGTCCGTCGCGACGGAGAGCTCGGCGCACACGACGGCGATGAGGCTGTAGATCCCTGCCAGGAGGGACTGCGCCGCGGGCCATGAGAGGGACTTTGTCCGCGGGGAGTAGCCGCGCAGGACGGGGCTGACGACGGCGACGACGAGGACGGAGGAGCGGGAAGGGTTCCTGGTTTTTGAAATTGCGGCGTGGAGGGAAGGCCGGTATGCTGCGCTCAGGGAAGCTCGCGATGGGGGGCGGGGTGGGAGTGGGAGGATGAGGAGACTGGGGTTTGGCGAGCTCATGACGGGCTATCTGTTGGTGGTCTCAAGGAGAGAGGCCAGATAAAGAAAGCAAGGAATTAAATTTCAGATATAATTGCCCATCTACGACGTCAAGTTCGATATACCTAAGTGAAGTATTGGACGTTGAGTGAGCTGACTGGTAGGTGACCTCGGGAAGTCGATGCGGGGTGACTGGGACCGCGCAGTGGCTACAGGAGGAGTTGTATTCGGCGGACCCTTGTTTCTGTAGCTTTAGTTGGCCCTTGAGGTTGTAGTTATGGGGCGACGCTGGCTGATATACTAAGTGTTGGGTGGGCTAGGGTGTGTGTTAGGGATTAGTGCTAGGGATTAGTGCTAGGATGTGGGTCGTTTTTTCCCCTTGGGCTGTATGTAAAATAGGCTTGACCAGGGCCGCCGAATACAAAACCAGAGTCCACCGAATACAGCGCCTTAGCTACAGCGGTGCGAGTGGCGTCTCCGACTGGCGCAGTGGGGCCGACGTGTCCACTGTGACGCCACCACACAGTTTCCCCAACCCTGAAGGATAAGCCAGGGGTGCCTCCTAGACCGCCCGAAGGTGCAGCCGCTTGCTGGTTGCTGGGGGCCAGCGGGTTATTGTCGGCCGTGTCCATCCAGGTACACAGTCGGGCGGGTATGATAGACAAGTACTGGGTTTATAGTTTATAGGGGGGTAGAAAAACTTCTAAGAGGGGTATAGGGGCCCTGGAAAAACCTAGAAAAACTTAAATACCTTATTTAAGTAGACTAGAGTAGACTTATATAGTATAGATTTCTAGAATGCCCTTTAAACTAACTCTAATATAACTACCCTAAGCCCTAACTAGTACTTTAACTAGTACCCTAACTACCTTAACCTAGGGATATAGGCCTAGTATATACTTAGCTTAAGTGCTCTATAGTACTCTATAAGGCCCTATAATAGGGCATATATCCAGTATATACTGGGCTGCTGCTAGGCCGCTGCTGGGCCGTACTGTATTACACTGTAGGAGCCTGTGGATTAGCACCGCCACACCCCCCTTGGAAGTTTTTCCACCCCCCAGCAAACTGCATTCCGCAAGTACCTCACTTCGGGCGGTCGGGCACTTTGTTGTCCCACAGTGAACGAGTGGCTTTGGAAGTGCCTCTCGCTCCATAGATACGTATCTGCCAGCATAGGTATCAACCGTTCTGGCCTTGCGCTTCCTCCCCAGCCAAGAGCTTCTCCTCCATCCGCCGCTTTGCTGTCCATCCGCCGTCGACTTCTTTCCTCCTTCTCTTCTGACCTTTCCTGCTTCTGTTGTTCTTTCCTTCAAACATACCGACCGCCACGATCGAGCCTCCGTCATCTGCACATCGATCCCGTCCGGCGCCTTCTCCATTCAACCTGCCCGCCCGCCATGGCTCCTCTCGCCTTGAGGGGCCTCCTCATTGGGGCTCTGGCATGTCTTCCGTCCTTGGTCGCCGCACAGCGCAACTACTCGACGACCGCCGACATGCTGCGTGCTCAGCTGAGCTTGCTCGACGACCGCCCTGCTGATTGCCCCCCTTGGTAAGTCGACATCGTGTTCCGGTGCCGGTGCCGGCGGCGCCCGTTGTCGTCACCGTTTGTCGAACCCAGCGGCGCGACGCTCCTTGCTAACCGTCACATCGCGCAGCTTCAACTGTCTACTGCCCGCCCACAAGTGCACACAGTTCGCTGGCTGCAATGACTTTACCGGAAAGTGCAACTGCCCCGAAGGCTTCGGCGGCGACGACTGTCTCGAACCACGTACGCGCTCCTCTTCCCCAACCTCGCTGTCGCACGGCCAGGTCCCACCGCTGACACGTTTGTAGTATGCGGATCTCTGTCCCGCGGCGATAACACCGACCGGCCGAGACGATCCGGCGACGTCTGTGAATGCGACGATGGCTGGACCGGTATCAACTGCAACGTCTGCACGAGCAATAAGGCTTGCGACGCTCTCATGGAGACCAAGGAGGGCGGCGTCTGCTACCAGAACGGCGAGGTCATCAATCACAACTACCAAATCTGCGACGTTACCAACAAGAAGATCACCGACCTCCTCGGCGAGAAGCGCCCCCAGGTCACTTTCACCTGTAACAAGGGCGAGGGCAACTGTGATTTCCAGTGTAAGTCTGCCCCTGCTCTGTACCGGAAGACCTGCTGACACCTCGCAGTCTGGGTTGATGAGCGCGAGTCTTTCTACTGCCACCTTAAAGAATGTGTCTCTGAGGCCGACATCAACGACAGCCAAAACAGCACAGACTACAAGTGCAGCAAGATTGAGTGCAACTGCATCTCCGAGCGCATGCTCTGCGGTGAAAACGGTTCTGTTGACATCAGCGACTTCCTTGTCGAGGAGATCAAGGGCCCAGCCGAGTTTACGTGCCTCCAGAAGAATGGAGGGATCAACAACTGCGCGTTCAAGGAACCTGCAATGGACGACCTCATCCTTTCTTTGATCGGCGACAGCAGCATCCAGCTGACCTGCCGCTCCGGCGAGTGTCTCTACCACACCGAGGTTCCAGGCTACGAGCGTCCCGTCAAGAAGATCAACACTCCGCTTATTGCTAGTGTTATTGCGGGCTGCTCGCTCTTCGTCGTCGCCGTCATTCTGCTTACCTGGTACCTGTCTCGACGACAGTTCAAGTACGGCGCAATTGCTCTGGATGACTCTGACGACGAGACGTTGAAGCTCATGACCGACCACAAGCCTGCGTCGCTCTACTTCGAGAACGTGGCCTACGAGCTCAATGGCAAGCGAATTCTGAACAACATCCAGGGTATGGCCCATCCCGGAGAGGTCACTGCCATTATGGGAGCTTCGGGAGCTGGCAAGACTACCTTCCTCGACATCCTGGCCCGAAAGAACAAGCGCGGTAATGTTTCGGGTGACTTCTTCGTGAACGGCGAAAAGGTCAACGATACGGACTACAAGAATGTTATTGGCTTCGTTGACCAAGAGGACACGATGCTGCCTACTCTCACGGTTCACGAGACGATCCTCACGAGCGCTCTTCTCCGTCTCCCCCGCAACATGGGTCGCGCCGCCAAGGAACAGCGAGTATTCGAGGTCGAGAAGCAGCTTGGTATTTACCACATCCGAGACTCCCTGATTGGTTCTGAAGAAGGCAAGGGACGAGGCATCTCGGGTGGAGAGAAGCGCAGAGTCGGTATTGCCTGTGAACTCGTCACCAGCCCCTCTATCCTGTTCCTGGATGAGCCTACCAGCGGTCTCGATGCTTACAACGCCTTCAACGTCATCGAGTGTTTGGTTACCCTGGCCAAGAACTACAAGCGTACCGTTGTCTTCACGATTCACCAGCCGAGATCCAACATCGTGGCTCTGTTCGACAGACTGATTCTGCTGGCTCGGGGAGGGACAGTTTACTCGGGTCCTTTCTCCCAGTGCCAAGGCTACTTTGACCACATCGGTTACTCCTGCCCCCCTGGTTTCAACATTGCCGACTATCTGGTGGACCTTACCATGCATGCTGGATCTACCACCTCCGAGGATGATGGTACGCTCAATGCTGAAGTCGCGAGCCTGGGACCTAGCAGCACGACCGCCGTCAAGTCGATCGCCAGCATCTCTGGAAGTATTGGAGACGACAGCGGCGTTGAGTCCTCTTCTTCACGGCCCAAGAACACACGTCGGGACTCGGTCAAAGTTCGTCAGGAACGAGAACTCTACACTCGGCGCAAGAACACCGTGGAGACTGCGGCCTCTTCTGACGCCGGTGGAGAGGATGTCGGTTCTTACAAGCTACAGAACCAGCCTGCCAGCTTTGTTCCTTCGATTCACGTCGAAGACCCCCACGACTTGCCCCCCGCCGCCTATATTGGTACCGGCCTCGACGTTCTGATTCGATCATTTGCGGAATCCGATATCGCTGGATCTACGCATGACGAGATTCAACAGTCCATCACCGCTGCTCAGGGCGCCAACGGACAAAACGCGAACGGGTATAGCCCCGAGGGTCCGAACATCAACATTAGCGCCATCGGAAAAGGCTACGCTCGTGTGGGCTACACTCGCCAGTTCATCATTCTGTCTCAGCGCACATGGAAGAACCTCTACAGGAACCCTATTCTGATGCTGACGCATTATGCCATCGCGATCCTCCTCGCTGTTCTCTCCGGATACCTCTTCTACGGGCTTACTGACGACATTCCGGGCTTCCAGAACCGTCTGGGTCTGTTCTTCTTCCTTCTGGCTCTTTTCGGTTTCAGCACCTTGACCAGTCTGAACGTCTTCGCCACGGAGAGGCTGTTGTTCGTTCGTGAACGAGCCAACGGCTACTACCACCCCATCACGTACTTCGCGGCCAAGATTTTGTTCGACATTATTCCGCTGAGAATAATCCCGCCTCTCCTTATGGGCGCCATTATCTACCCCATGACTGGACTCGTCCCCGACGCCAGCCACTTCTTCGAGTTCATCCTTGTCCTGGTTCTTTTCAACTTCGCCGCTGCCGCCATCTGCCTTTTCATTGGCATTATTTGCAAGGATGGCGGCGTTGCCAACCTGATCGGCAGTCTGGTCATGTTGTTCAGCTTGCTCTTTGCCGGCTTGCTGCTGAACCACAATGCGATTCCCAAGGCCGCTCTGTGGCTTCAGACTCTCTCCATCTTCCACTACGGATTCGAGTCGCTCATAGTGAACGAAGTCCTCCACCTTACATTAGTGGACAAGAAGTACGGTCTGGACATCACCGTTCCCGGAGCAGCAATTCTGAGCTCCTTTGGATTCAACAACGACGCCTTGTGGACCGACGTTGTTAGCCTCGGCGTCTTCGGCCTCGTCTTCCTCTTCCTGGCTTACGCCGCCATGCACATCCTCCTCGTAGAGAAGAGGTGATGAGCATATGAGCTGACGCCTGTCGGCAAGTGAGGCATTTTATGGTTATACAATGTACGAATACGAAAGCCTTAAGACCGCCCGCGCAACAACTGTGGCGGCTTCGGTCGTTTTCATAGAGAGAACACACAGAGCCACATACAGCAGTTTCCTTTCCCAATGGCAATAATCTTGTCAACGTGCATATGGGGTCTTTCTTTGTCGGCGCTGGAGGACGTGTCTTTTGATAGTTTGATATTGGTGGCTTTTATAATGCTACAAAGAATTTATAGTAGTACAAGTTGACTTGTGCGCCCCAGGCAGCTTTGCTCCCCGGTTGTGACATGGCGATGCGTACAGACCTGACGATGCTCTCTGATCCAAGCCACCGTAAGACATGAGATTTTACAGAGCCAATACACTTTTGTGATACATCTGGCCAGCGCAGCCGGCTCCGCGCTGTCCAGCGGTCCATTGCGGTGGTAGCCCTTAGTGCATCTTGCCGCCCGTCAACTCCTCGGCAATCACCTTCTGCCTCTTGACAGTCCTGTCTTGCTCGCTCTGCTGGAAGTTGATGGCACTCTGCTGTTTCCTCAACATCTCGTCCATCATGCTCTGCAACGTCGGGGGGTGTCCCCACACGTCCCAGGCGTTGTCGGCGTCGTGGGCCATAGACTTGCCCTGGCGCTTCCAGTAGTCTTCGGCGAAGAGTCTCTCCACCTCGCTTTCCAGATCCTCCTCGCTCACGATGAACTCAGAGGCGTTGATGTACATCTCCATCAGCGCATCCTGCTTGGCCTCGCTCTTCTGGTGGGCGATGGCGGCGGTTCTAGCCTTGCTCTCCGCGGCTCGTTCGTAGCGGAGGGGGTCGGGCTGGACTGCTTGCGTCTTCGCCAGGGTGGAGAGGATCGAGCTGCGAGTCAAGACGTCGTCTTCGCGCTCCGGTGCGTTGGCGGCGCGCTGGTGGTCGCGCAGGCGGCGCTTAGAGACGGCGTTGATAGCCTCGACATGCTTCTGCTTGCGCTGGTAGAGGCCCTTCAGGGCGGTCTCGAGGTTCTCGCGACGGTTCTCGGCCATGCGGCGGCGGTGCTCTTCGCGAGAGCCGGGAGCGACGGGCCGCTTGGAAGCTTCGTTCGAGGCCTTGGGCATGGTCGCCTCGATGTACTCGGGCCGGGTCTTGCGGTCGGCGTCCCTGACGGGGAAAGGATCGCGAGGCACGGGGAGAGTTCCCTTTACCTTGGGATGCTTCACCTCGGAGGCTTGCGACTGGGGCGGCTGCGGGACCTGGATCCAGGCGGGAGACTGAGGGGGCACTTTCAAGGTCGCGCTCGTGGTCGAGAAGGGTCGTGTGACGTTGACGCTGGATCTAGCGGCGGCGGGGAGGCGCGCGAGGCGCGTACAGGAGCATCTTGCGGACATTTTCGGCAGGGAGGCGACTGCCAGGTCGACGACGCGAGGCGTGGAGAGAGGAGCGAGGTCGAGGACGGGGTCGTTGGGGCTCGAGAAGCAACCGGCTGGTGGTTTGGGATCATGGACCTGAGAATTTCTCGACGGTGTCCAGGGCAGGATAGAGACACGCCGGCGTGGCACGAATTCGAGGTCGGTTGAGTGGCAGATTCGAGCTCGCAGGATGCTACACCGGGGTGAATGTGAAGACGCAGGTGCGGAGGCACTTTTGACACTTTTGATTGGCGTGTCGGCGCTACGGCGCTTTTTGGACCCGAAGTCCCCAAAAAATTTCAGCAGCTCCGCTAAAAAATTCCCAATGCCCCCACCAGCGCAGAAAGATCTTCTTTAGCTTGCGCGAGCCAACCTCCTTCTCTCAGTCCTCCTTTTCAACTCACCGACTCCAGCTCCTGCCCAGTCCCTTTTCCTCTACACTTCAAGTTCTACGACTGGGCGAGTTCGCGGTCAAAGATGGGTACCGGCAAGAAGGAGGCGAACCGCAAGGTCCGCCAGGGCAAGACCGGCGATGGCATGGGCAATGTCAAGGTCAAGGGCGAAAATTTCTACCGGTAAGACGCGTCCATTACGCTTCCACATTCGCCGCCTTGGGACATTTTTTCTGACAAGCACTTTGCAGCTCTGCCAAGCGGGTGAGGGAGTTGAACATCCTCAAAGATGGAAAGGCCCAGCGCAACGCCGATGGCGAGATCACCAAGGACGCCTCGTTCCAGAGCCGTGAGATCCCCAACGCCAGGATCGAGCCCAATCGCAAGTGGTTCAACAACACCCGCGTTATCTCCCAGCAGGCGTTGACGGAGTTTCGTGGCGCCATGGCCGAGAAGGCCGCCGACCCCTACAAGGTCCTCCTCAAGACCAACAAGCTTCCCATGTCGCTGATTAAGGACGGTTCCGATATCAACGGCCTCAAGGAGCACCAGGCCAAGATGACCATCGAGACGTCTTCTTTCGGGGACACGTTCGGTCCCAAAGCCCAGCGCAAGCGTGTCAAGATTGGCGCCAGCAGCATCCTGGATCTGGCCGGCGATGCGGACAAGAGCCTGGACACGTACAACGAGCGTCTCGAGCAGGCCAAGCTGCTCAGTGGCAACTCGGGCTCGGCTGAGAACGCCGAGGACGAGGGTCACGTCACCATGTCGATTGAGCCCATCTTCAACAAGGGTCAGAGCAAACGTATCTGGAACGAGCTGTACCGTGTGCTCGACTCTTCCGACGTCGTCATTCACGTCCTGGACGCCCGTGACCCCTTGGGCACGCGCTGCAGGAGTGTTGAGAAGTACCTGAGGGAGGAGGCGCCTCACAAGCACCTCATCTTCGTCCTGAACAAGACGGACTTGGTCCCTACCACCGTTGCTGTAAGTTGCCATTTTCTTCTCATATTTCCTTTTCTTTCAGACCCCAGTCGTTTTGTCAGGAATCCTTTCGCACACTTGTTGTCGCTTCCAATGGAAGGTTCTCCGTTACACGCTGGGAATATCGAGGGTCGTCTCGCTGTCTTGGTCCTTGGATCAAGGCTGATGGGATCCGTTTTGGATCCCCCATCATGAGACGAAATTGCATCACTTTGAGTTGAAGTCTGCCAGTGCTCTTCCGAGCCTCTACATGGCGGTATTTCTTAGTAGCGAAGCATACATACTTTCCACACAATTTTTGTGTCGTTGTTTAGTTGCGCCAGAGACTAACTTGACACAGGCTCGCTGGGTGCGTTACTTTTCCAAGGAGAGGCCTACCCTCGCGATGCACTCCAGCATCACCAACCCCTTTGGCAAGGGCAGTCTCATTGAGCTTCTGAGGCAATTCGCCAAGCTCCACAGCGACCGCAAGCAGATCGCCGTCGGTCTGATTGGATACCCGAACGTCGGCAAGAGCAGTATTGTCAACACCTTGAGGAAAAAGAAGGTTGCCACTGTCGCGCCTATTCCCGGTGAAACCAAGGTCTGGCAGTACATCACTCTCACCAGGAAGATCTGTAAGTTTTCCACGTCTTCGGTATACCGTGCATGAACTGACTTCCATAGACATGATTGACTGCCCCGGTATCGTCCCGCCGTCCCAGACCGACACTCCTCAGGACCTGCTGCTCCGTGGTGTTGTTCGTGTCGAGAATGTTGAACACCCTGAGCAGTACATCCCCGCTGTACTCGAGAAGGTCAAGACCCATCACATGGAGCGGACGTACGAGCTTAAGGGCTGGAAGAACCACCTGGAGTTCTTGGAGATGCTTGCCCGAAAGGGTGGTCGTCTCCTCCGCAAGGGAGAGCCTGACCTGGACGGTGTTGCTAAGATGGTCCTCAACGACTTCATGCGCGGCAAGATCCCTTGGTTCACTCCTGCCCCTGTTGACCCGGAGGCTCAGACCTCCGAGGGCATTGAGGGTCGTGGCGGCCGGCTTGGAGAGATGCCCCAGAAGCGCAAGCGGGACGATGCCGAGAGTATGCCCGATACGTCAATGGGACCTTCCACTGTTGCTGGCGATGACAGCGACGAAGAAGAAGAGGAAGAAGACGGTGACTTTGAGGGCTTCGGATCTAACGACGACGAGGCCGAGGGTGACAAGTCCCTGGCTGAGGCGTCCGAAGGTCCTGGTGAAGCCTCGGACGACATGATCTCTCTGGGCGAGCAGTCTGATGAAGGCTCTGCCAGCAGCAATGAGAACGGTGACGGTGCAGCCTCGGAGACGAGCTACAACACGTCGGTCCGGGCCATTTCGGACCGGAGCACGAGGACCACAAGAAGCGCCACGGCCAAGAAGAGAAAGACATGAAGCCCCAAACGCTAAATGATGTTCATCCGCTGCGCCGCCGAAGTTTCGGCAGCATCACCTACTCAGGTGGAAGAAATCAGAAACAACTCAGCGGGGCCCCTGGACTCAGGGGCGACGTCCGAAGCCCAGGATGTTCCCGTCAGGATTCGGGATTGCTTGCGCGTGCATGTTTCTCTAGGTATGAAAACACTTGTGCACAGGGCAGGGCAGGGCCATCCGTAACCAGCTTGACCGGAGCCCGGAAGCTCTTGGCGACCCGGCGGTGTAGCCCGTCCGGAGCAGAGCGCTGGCCACTGTTTACTTCCTCCCGTCGCCGCTCAGCACTTGCCTTCAGCCGCAAGGTATCTTCCGAGGCCTCACTGAGGCTCTTGAAGGTCGAGCTCAGCGTGTGATATCGTATGATACCCGTGACGACTGTCAGAGTTTATCTGCTCTGTGTCTGTTAACAACCGGCGTTGTGACTTGAGGTGACAGGTCTCATTGATACCCCCCGGCAGAACTGTTCCGTGTAGAGACGGGAAGACGCTCATCAGCGAGCAGTCAGTCAAGCAAATGACTTGTGTCATCAGTTAGAAGCAAGAAAATTGATTTGCCGATGAAAAGTTTATCGTTTCCGTCCGTTGTTTCCGTGTTTGTGGTCGTCCCAGCTTCCGATTCGTCGACGAAAACTTTGTTTCGTTTCCCCCGGTTCGTGGTTTCGTCGTCTGCCGTTCGCCTCGCGGCCGGCCTCCGCGGCGAAGACCCTTGAAGGGAAACCGGAAGACGACGAGGAAGTCGAGCAGCTGAGACCGAGTGGATATGTTTTATGAGGAGATTTAGAGTTCTCACGAGGTTGACTGAGTAATGGGAGAGTTTCTCGCGGTTCTGTTTTGTTTCTTCTTGCCCCTTTTTTCTGTCGTGTGCACCCTAGAAACTGGCCGGCTCCTCGGAAGAAGTGAGATCCTCGCCAGCTTCTCTGATTCGATGGTCTTCTACTTGCGTAGCTTGGCTGGCCTTTTCCCCCTTCTCGGCGTCGCATCTCGATGAGTCCGCCTCGTCTGAAGTTGCCCTTCGCATAATACGTTCCTTACATGGCGAAAGGGATGTCCGGCTTCGGGACCCACGTGGGAGGACCGTGTATCCGATGTTTTGGAGTTCATGATTCTTGTTTTTTTGTCCGTCTCTTGGCAGGGTGCTGGCGTTGGTTGGTTCGTGATGATGGCGATGGTGTTGATTTTCTGCCCAGACCCTCGTGACTTATTCGTGATCATGCTCGCCGTCGGGCACGCCGTCCGACTCGCCATCCCCCCTCCTCCATCCGGAGAGATTTCTTTTTCCTGCCTCATCCAGCTAGTCAGACGAAAAGACTTTCCTTCGTGTTCGCAGCGATGCCCCCCCTTTCTCAGGTACGGCAAAGGAGGAGGGGTAGCGCGAGAAGCTTTGAGGGGTTGGCAAAAGCTTCCGAAGATAAAAAGACTTCGTGGTGTCCCACCTCCAGATCGGACAAAGTATGCTTTATCCTTTTTTTTCTTTCTCCCTTACAGTCCGAGGTCTGCAGCATTCGCTTTTGCATCGACAGTCCGATAAGGGTTCACACAAGAGACCAAGTCTTCTCCTTTATTCTTTTTCCATCTTGAAGGCGGGCGAGACCCCATACTCTCCCGGCGAAAAGAGCCATCGAGGAAACCGAAGAAACATCAGAAAAAAACACATCACACAAAAGCTTCCTGTCACCGACGTTCGTTGGTCGCCCATTGTCATCTTCTTCTTTAGAAAAAAGACGAAATGCGCCTGTCTTTAATCACCGTCGTCTCCCTGGCGACGAGCTCTCTCGCTCTTGCCCTCGTCCCCAGGGACGACCCGAATACTCTCTTGCCGGCGGATCACAATCCCGGCGGCGGAGGCGGTGGGAAGGGAGGTGAGAAGGGAGGTGAATGTCCCGCCGGTGGTGGCGGAGGAAAAGGGGGTGAAGGTGGCGGCAAGGGAGGTGAGAGCGGAGGCAAGGGAGGTGAAGGCGGAGGAAAAGGAGGTGAGGGTGGAGGTAAGGGCGGCGAAGGCGGTGGAAAAGGAGGTGAGGGCGGAGGCAAAGGCGGCGAGGGCGGAGGAAAAGGAGGCGAGGGTGGTGGCAAGGGCGAGGGCGGCGGCAAGGGCGGCGGCGGCAAAGGAGGCGGCCAAGGAGGCGGCGGCTTGACCGAGTGCAAGTCGTTCAGCTTCCGTGCCAAGGGCTCCGTGTCCGGCTCCGTCGGCCAGCTCGAAAGCGGCCAGCTCCGGATCGGTCTCGAGCCGGTCAAGCTGCGCATGGACCGCGGCGAGGTCATCGACTCGATGAAGCGAGGCTGCTGGTGGACTCGTAAGTACCCCGTCTCACCCCTGACAACATTGAAACGAGACGCTGACGACTTCTCTATCAAGCTCCCACCGAGACTCTGCAGTGCGACGTTGGCCAGCAGCCGGAGGCCGGCTTCGAGGTCGGCTGCGACGGCAAGGTGAAGTTCAAGGACCAGACGCGCTTCTTCCAGTGCGAGGCCGAGAACCAGCAGTTCAACATCTACAAGAAGGACGGCCAGGGTGCGAAGTGCGCCGAGATCGAGCTCTTCGCCATGGGCTGCGGCGGCAAGGGCGAAGGCGGCGGCGGCGGCGGTGAGAAGCCCAAGCCCGAGCCCAAGCCTGAGCCCAAGCCCAAGCCCGAGCCCAAGCCTGAGCCCAAGCCCAAGCCCGAGCCCGAGCCCAAGCCGAAGCCCATGCCCGAGCCTCCCGGCAACGGCACCTCCATGAGCAACGGCACGGCGACGCCTAGCAACAGCACCGGGTCGCCACCGCCGGCGCAACCGGCGCCGCCCAAGTTTTGAGCTGCTGATGCTTGAGGGCAACAACCGCAAAGTTATGATGGTTGAGCTTTCAGAGTAATCCAAAATCCGGGGCGAGAGAGAGACTTGATGGCTATCGTTTGTGGAGCTGCATTAGTAGTCATTCAGGGTATGCATCGGTTCCAGAGAAAATAATGAATAGCATCCGTGTCGAGACTTCAAACTGCAGTACTGATGACTTATGGGTGTTCACCTGTGTTGTCTCATACCTATCTAGGACTGTCTGCTGTGATGAGCAAGGCTGTGTGGTAAAGCCGTTGCCCAAGTGGGATATCTGATACTGATACACTTCCTACTCAACAGACATTTGTGATGAATAACTGAAGCCTGCTTAATTCCGAGAGGTTTCGGAAGTCGTCTACCTCGTATCTGGTCAGAGAGACCGTCAAAGAGACTCCTAGCTGCATTATCAACAAAATTGCAGGCGCGGAATAGTCAGAGACCGCCCGCCTGCCCTGTTGGGATGGAAGAAAATTTTCCACCACCAACACTGCCAAATGGGAATACTCTTGCCTTATTCACTCGTTGATTAAGGAAAGAGGGCTACCGGAGTCACCTACCAAGGTAGGCTCACCCACCTGCCCTCTCTTTCAGCCCTCGTCCCACCTCAACCTCGGCCACCTTTTCCAGACCTCATCGGCGCCGTCGACCTCAGAAAGCAATTGAATATTCGCCCACTTTAGCACGCAGTACGAGCAAAGGTATGTGATCCGAAAAAAAGCATCGACTTCACAGCGGGAATTATTTGCACCTCCCCACCCTCGTTTATCCATCTTCCCACCCGTTCTCTCCACCACTCGACCATGGATCTGGACGAACAGGTCGAAGTCCAAATCCAAGGACGCGCCGATGCCATTCGCTCAGATCTCGAGATGCCGGACTACTGTGCCGAGCTTCAGATACAACACCGAGCGGACGAAATTCGCGATGGCCTCAACATCCCAGATGATAGAATCCGAGGCGACAAGACGGCAGGCGATGGGATCCCAGACGACAAGACTACGGACCGAAGTGGAAACACGCCGCAGCAACCCGTCGACGGTAACTACGTCGATATAGATCTCCCTCCGATGGATGATATCTACGCAATGGCTCAGCACTACGATCCTCGTGATTTTCCTCCCTACAATACGTACGCTTTTGACGGGCTCCTGCCGCGCCGTCTTTTCGCGACCCAGACGCCTCCAAAGGCTGCGACCCCAAGAAGCCAACATGCATACGCATCGTCGCGTAAGTATCTAATCCCAAGACCTCGGATGAAAGCGTGGTGTAACTGACCATGAAAAGCCCACAGAACATTCTACAGTCCATCTGGCCGACCAGCGCAGAATCCTATGACGGCCGCGCTCTCGTCTGGACGCGTCCAAGCCTGTCTTTGTATGAATACTCACAAAACCACCTTGACGTTACCTATGAAACATCTACTGACTTCTTGTCCTATTTGGTTTGATTTCTCAGATACCGATAGCAACCAAAGAGCCAGCATCGTCACAGTTCGCACCCCTCAGAAGCTGCGCAAGACGAGAGATCCGGCCGCACTATGCCCCCCCACGCCTCTATACAACGGCCTGCCTCTATCTCCAGGAAACACCCCAAGTACTGGACGAACGATTGATGCCAACCAAACCCCACGCCGCTATGAGTCCGGGGCCATCATGTCAAGCAGCCCGGTCCACGAGACACACATGGAGGATCCGTTCCGCATGCCTCCTCGCGGCAGGAGGGGTCCGCCGCCCTCAGCGCCACCAAGGGATAATCACCAGGTCCTCGGTGAACTGTACGATGTGATCCATAACCAAATGCGCCTTGCTCGATCGCTCTTCAGCTTCGGTCATCCCGGCCCCTTCCAGGTTGGTCGCTACATCTGCAGGATCGACCGGTACAACGGACAACCCGTCCCCATGGCGCTGCTGAGGCTCGGCCCTGACAATAAGGTCATTGCAGTCGACCTCGAGACTAAGCAGGACATCTCGACCATCCAACCAAAGGATAATGGACAGGGAGCGTGGGGTCCGAAGGGCGAGTTTCTCGGCTTCAAAGGAGATATGGCTGCCGCTGTGGTACACGGTCCTGGATAGAATCCTAGGATGCCTGTGAAGCAACAGCAGGCGGACACTGGCCCCATCAAAGCCAATGGCAAGGATGTATTCATGGGGGCCGAGCAGCCATCGTTCAAGACTGCTGGCGATTTTGAGGAGGACCGACCTCTTTCCTCCGACTTGGGACCGGTCCCAGCATGGGTCACAGAGGCGAACTCGATTCTTGGTCGCAGGAACGGGAGCAACGCCAAGCCTTCGGAGTTGGATGCTCATCATATTATGCAGCTTTGATTTGGCAATCATTGCTTTCGGTAGAAAGACTACCTAGCTTGGATTTGGGTGAAAGGGGTTTAGGCTTCTTCTCGGCATGCTGGCTTCCGCCGGATAGCGGGGGAATTCCATGGGCTCTTGGCTATGTTTGAGATATCCAGTGCCCCTTGATTTCGGCCTGGGCTTTGTACGTATTTTGTTCTAGTTCTCAGAATGTGTCTTTGTACAACTATGTTCTACTGCGCCAGTCACTGTGACCGTGGTCGGTGTTGTTCTGTTCTTTCCTTACGATCCCGTCAGCACCGGTGCTCTTATAAACTTAGCTATGAATCATGAGAGGCATGCCCAGTTGTGAGGCAACAGTGAGAATTGTAAATCATGTCGTGGGCTCACATGTGTGGCTTTTGTCTCTAGATACTACAGCATCCCCAAAGCTGTGACTAGCAGCATCCTTTGACGAAAATCGAGAGTGAAAGCCCACAAGATGACCTACGTGGTTAAGACATGGTATTTGACTGCTTTTGTTTCAGAGTAGCAGCCGCCTCTGTCACCTTGACCTCTGTGGCCGTCACCGTTGCTTCTGCGCCTTTCTCTGTCATCTCGCATGCCACGCCGTCCGTGTGGATGTACAGGGCCATCACCTTCGGGCCGGAGTAGTGCCTGACGGCGTGCAGCACCCACCAGAGACCCGTGACCGCGACCGTGCCGACCAGGATCACGCTGCTCCAGTTCATGCCTGCTTCGGTGGCGGGAAGGACGAAAGCTGGATGTCATGTTAGCCTTTTTCTTCAGAGACATCCCAGGGGGGAAGAGAGATGGGAGACGTACGGAAGCAGAAGAGAATATCGAAGAAGGCGATGAAGAGCACCGCGAGGCCGTTGATGGCGTAGCCTGCCCTGCCGAGGTGGAACGGTCCCCGGGGAAAGTACTTCCGGCGGGAGATCATGTTGGCCGCAAAGGGAATGGCGTACGAGACGGAGGTCAGGATGATGAAGGACCCCGCCAGCGCGAGGAAGGCCGTGGGGCTGCCGAGCGGGATGGCCCCTAGGCCGGTGGCCACGGCGCCTAGGTTTGAAAAGTAAGCACGATTATGGGCCAAACCTGACGGCAAACTCACCGACGAACAAGGTCGACCAGATGGGGCAGCTGAGTCGCTCGTTGACTCGGCCAAACAGGCTGGACAAAGGGGCCGCGTTGTCTCTGGCCAGCGCCCAGTACGTCCTAGAAACCTGTGAATCGGATGAGTACGAGGCTCGAAGGGTCGCCATTATCCTAGAGAGGTGGGTAAAGGGTAGGGCTTACCGTCAACATGAGACCCAGACAGCAGGGCACAGTACAGCCAAGCATGATGAAGAGAAGCCCGAAGGCGGCGCCGGGGTTCCGGATGCCGTCGGCACTGGTTGTGGCTTGTACGTAGATTTTGGTCAGCGGGAACGAGTTGAAGCCGCCCTGCAGGGCGGTGATGTCCGTGATCGCGTAGGACAGAGCAACGGCGAAGCAGAAGGCGTCTGATTTGCCAGGTCAGTAGGATATCTTCGCGATAATCATGATAGGCGTCTTACAGACAAAACCCAGGAAGATCTGCAGCATGATGGCTTTTGGTAGGTCCTTCTTCGGATGCGGCATCTCCTCAGCCATGTGCGTAACCGAGTCAGGGGTTCCGATCGTGAAAGCACCGTTCAGGACGCCCAGGAGAAAGGCCATACCGCCCGGCCAGCCCGTCACGTTGTTCTCGTCGAAAGATGCCCACACGAAGTGATTGCTTGCGTGGCGCTTGGGCAGGGTGGCCAGGACGATGATGGTAACCACGCCGCCGATGAGGACGAAGAAGGTGCCCACATGCTGGGTTTGCGGGCCGTACTTGTTGCCAAAGACGAGGAACGCAGCGGAGCCCCAGAGGATGATGAGGTAGCCGACGTACACGTGGAAAGGCTCGCTGGTGTAGGTGTCAAAGTTGTACACCGCGTACATGCTCACGGCGATGTTGCTTGTAATTTGTATGAGCGAGGCCAGGGAGAACATCCAGCCGTAGAAGTTAATCCATCTACGGGGATATACGTTAGTATTGCATCCAGCGAGGGAGAAGATCCCCACGGGCGCACCCGGTGAAGAAGCCCAGAGCCCGTCCCCATCGAGGACCACCCGCGATGGTCGCCCAGTGATATACGCCGCCGGCCGTGGGGACCGACGAAGCGAGCTGAAAGGCGCGTTAGAGATGAGTCGTAGATACGTTGGGTGACAGAGAGAGCCATGTGTCGCTACTCACTTCCGATAAACTTAAACCGATAAGGGTGTAGTAGAAAACGGCAACCAGGAGACCGTAGATGATACCAGGTGGGCCACCATTGACTACCTGGAGATTAACCTGCAGCTCGCTACCAAGACCCGAGGAACAAGGCTCGACCTGTACTCACGGATGGATACAGAGATGGACGAGCCAAGAGCAATCCAGGCGTTGTCGACCGTGAGAGCCATGCTGGCGAGCCCAAGGAAGCCATATTGTCGCGACAGCTGGTCCCTGTGACCGGCAGCGTTGAGAGCGACGCCGTCCTGGACTGCTACGACTGTTTCATCGTCGGAGGCGGCGGCCTCGATAGTGCTCCCCCGCTGCATTGCAGATCTTTTCGTGTACCCGCCGCTCTGCTGGCAAACCGACGCTTGAAAGGTCAGCTACGTGGGTATGCTGTCAGGCGATCTGGCGCCCAACGTCGTACTCGCGCCCGCTGGATAGGAGAAAAGACAAGATTTGAGAGCGACAAGCCGAGGAATCTATGAGTAGCAGCCCGCTCGGGCTTGTGTATCGAACGAGACAGAACGGACGACATTTGTAGCATTTCACAGCGAGCGGACATCTGGCGAGGGAGGGCCAACGTGACATTGGGCGGCGCCATGTCTTGGGACGAAATGCGAGGCAATTATCCGTATGGCCATCTGGATGCAGGTCGTGCGACAGCGTCTAGATGGCGTCGTCCTGATATTGACGTTGCATCGTGTGTTCTGGCGGTCAGCCCGCAGACGATCTAACGCCGTGGATCCAAGAATGGACGCTCGTAGAGAAATGGACAGAGGTCAAACGGCGCTACAGATTTCCTCGTAGCACGGTAGTAACCCTCAGGCTCAGCTTCTGGGGTTGACAAGACTCTCATCTAAACGATTTCGGCTAGCCGGAGATAAGCACTGCCACATCATGCGTGTGAAGGCCTTTCAGGGCCGTCCGGTATCTGCCACGGAAGCCTCCATGGGTAGTGCGCGCGGGAGTGAAAGTAAGCTTTTCGAGGCGGCTCCTACGCTTGACAAAGGAACGCAGCAAAACGAAACAAACGGGCTTGGCTGACGATGGTCAGTCAGCAATCACGAAATGAAGCGCCAAAGACAGGTCCATCCACGTGTTTGAGAGACCATGCCGCGGCCTGTGCTGAAAGCACACGGTGATACGATCCCAAGGCAAGAAGGAACTGGCGCTAGCTCCTGTTCAAGGTTCGCGGTGAAACTCGCCCGATTTGCATGGTGTTCTCGAGTCTCGACCGCAAGCCGGGGTGCGTGCGGTGTAAGGCATCTGGTGGTTGGGCACTAGAGTTTGATATGCCGACGGTCTTCTAAAGACTCGTACGAAGAAGTCCCCCGAATGATATATGACGAGTGCAACTGTTACTCTGTACGTTGTGACTGTCATGATGATTGGGTAGATCGGACTCGTTGAAGTACCTAGTGTATCAAGGGTACCTAGGAACGGGCGCGGAGACCAAGACGGTCAAGCGGTTAGGTGCCCCCGCGGCTCGGCTCCTTAGCGCCGATGGCATCCACTTCCCTAGCGATGCCCTGATTAGGTCAACCTAGCGAGGTCCCAAGTGGGGCTGTCGCCTGAAGGTTCAGATATCTGATAGGCTGGATGGATCTAGTGCAAGTACCCCTGGTTCGTCTTCCTCTCCACAACATCGTGAGTCCATCATGGATATTTCCTTGCTCGCTGAAAGACTATTTTATATGCAAATCATTCTGGACAAATCGCGAACCTTCGCAGCTCTATTGTCGGCCTCTCGCGCAGATCCCACTGACAAGTTCGAACACCACATCCTGGCGTCCACATGGCGGCAACTAGGCGGCAGCGCTGCTATTGGCGACAGCACCGCCGCGTGAGTTTCCGCTGCCTTTGCCATCCCTGAGAGTTGCTCTTTCTCGGAAACTTCCTGCCGAATTTTCCACTTTGAATGCCATGTCGAGATCGCTCGACAGTGGATGGGTATTTCAGGAGCAATGTCTCCTATGCCGACGTTGACTGCACCTCGTTGTCATGGGCGCCGAGAGGCACGGTCTCGTCCCAAACTGCCGTCGACTCGGAATGTCTCGCCGCTGCCGATGTCAATACACGCAACCTGTCATTCAAACCCCAAATTCTACTTCCTGCTTAAATGCCGATGATATAGTTCTGGGAATTTGCCGGTAACAAGGCTGCCATCCATGGTTCTCCCTTCCACCATAGTTCCATTTGCCTTGGTTTGAATGAACCCCCGGCCACACTGGAACCATCTCCAGATGCACCATTGATGACCCTGGAAGCCTGCTAATAATATCTGCTTAGAAAACCCGAATGTCCGCTCCATCTCTTGTAGAAGAGGGCATGAGGTCGATCATCATGTCGCCTTGTCAGTCTCAACAGCTGGAGAGCTGACCGGGACCAGCACAGATGAATCCCAAATACTAGCACCGTTCGTTTCTCATCTCTGGTCGTATCTTTAAACGACTTTCGCGCTGCAAAATCTTCCGGCTTTCATGGCTTTCATCGGATGTCCCGAAGAACGACAGTCGAGCTCGCTTTCATTCCTGAGCGCCAACCCGATTGCCTGCTTCCTTACAGATCCAGTCCCTGGCACTCCATGAGTGGAAATGAGTGGATGCAGAGTGGCAGTAAGGCTTCTGTTATCTTTGGCAGCCCTCTCGAAGACCATCGAAGCCACTATCAAACCGCACAGCACTTGCCCCCCGTTTACGAAGGGCAGCTTTACCGTGAATCAACTCCAGTTATACCCCGAAAATGCGGACTGGGACGTCAACAATTGTATAGTATACTTTGGGTACGAGCACTCTACCAACGGGAAGATCAAAATTGACGGGATTAGGTCCTTATTCAATGCTAGCGTTGTGGTCTATGACCCTTACAAGGACGCGGTACTTGACATCATCATGTTCGATGGCATCACACACAACCCCGCTCTTCATATTGGCGGAGTCGAAGTCGATCCGCAAAGCAGGCTCGTCTCTGTCGTCGTCGACGCAGCCGCCCCCTTCAACACCGGTGGCCGAGATATATCGGGCGACAACTTCATCATCAAATACGATCCGGCCAAGAGGCGTGTCCTCTGGAACAAGAACATCACCGCTGTATCAAAGGGTCAATACGCCGGCTTCCAGGATATCGAACATGACCCCCGGGGGAATACCTACGTCGTTGGCTCATTCCCAGGCACCATCCTCAAGGTCAACCGCGCGGGCGCAGTCCTCGAACCGTGGTTCCTGCCGGCGCAGATCGACCCGACAAAATTTGGCTTTGCGGGGCTCGCAGCCACGGGGGACACCTTGCTGTCAAACAACAACGAGGACCGTCAGATCTACCGCTTCAACATGAGGGACAGCAAGGGAAAGCCAGAGCTCGTACCTCGGACGCCAAACACGGCGCTGGACCTGACCGACGCCATCTACTTTCCTCCAAGGTACGACGGCAAGGTACTCCTAATCTCTGAGAATGCCAAGGGTATTACTGTATTGCGCTCTAAAGACGGCTGGAAGTCGGCCGAGCATCTCGGCACCGTCTCCAACGATTCACCAGCGGCGCAGGGCGGCATTGTCACAGCTCCGGTTCAGATTGGCGCCAACCTCTTCATGGTCGAGGAGTTCTTCGCGGACCCTCCTGTTAGGGGCTCAACGGCTGGAAACAGAACGAGGTTTCCTCTCGTCGACATCACGTCTGAAGTCGAACGGCTCCTAAAGAAGTGATCGTTGGCACGGGGGCTCCCGCAGATAAGAGGCGTATTGGGAATATAGTCATACCTGGAAGGGTCACCGAATACCTGACGGATCTCTGTGAAGCCGTCGCTGTCAACTTGTGAGATCTTTCGGAAGGTTGAGAGGTACACGAGCGCAATCAGCTCGACCAGAATGAGAAAGACAGCAAAAACAATAAACATGACGAGGGCTTTGATCACGATAATCATCAGTAAAAGACTCCTCGAAAGCTATTGTTGACAAATCAACAACATGGGGATTGCAGGACAAAGATGAAAGAGAGAGTAGAGACATCGAGAGTCTTTCTCCGGTCTCCTCCCCGGCTTGCGTGTCCGTCTCCACAAACCATACGCCGCGTCCAGTCTCGTCCTGGGCCAGAAATTGAGCTCTGGCGAATCATTGTCAATTGCGCATTTCGATCGGCTGATCTTCCCGTGGTCGCGAGGTGCGGAGGCCGGAGGGGCAACAGTCAACACCGAGCAGCCACTTGCATCGACGAGACCCCGCAGAGCTGTGGAACCATTGACTTGAAGGGATGTCTTATTCGTCACCCCCTCCTCTAGTATCCGACACCCCCTCCTGCCACAAATTGGGCTAGGCGTCACTAAGTCAAATTTTTATCATTATTGTCGTTGTTGTTGTTGTTGTCGTCGTTGTTGTCGTCGTTGTCGTCGTCGTTGTCGTCGTCGTTGTCGTCGTCGTTGTCGTCGTCGTTGTCGTCGTCCGTCATCGTCGTCGTTGTCGTCGTTGTCGTCGTCCGTCATCGTCGTATAGTAGAGGGGGCATAAGGAGCCAAGCCACATATAGGGGTATTGAATACTAGAAGAGGGGGTGATGAATAAGATCTCCCGACTTGAATTGAACCAGGAGCATGACAGCCCGTCGAGAATTTGGACGTCTTTTCCCCCTCAATAGTTTTGACTTTTTTCAAGGAGCAGCGCGAAGCTTAGCGTTGCGTTGTGGTTCCGTTCGCGGGGTAATCCACGCAGGATGCTCGAAAGCGGAATTCGGGGGACGATGGTCCGCCGTTGCAGCCCCGTCCATACGTCGTGGCGGAAGAACGCCCAAGAGGGCCATCCGGCTTTTTTGCCACAGTTCTCTGAAGTGTTTCTCCACCGATATCATTTGCTCTGTATTGGGCACCCAGGGAAATACTCTAGCGGTGTTGCTTCATGTCGATGCTTTGGCTGGTCGAAAATCGACACCGACATCCCAAGTGATGGGCTGGATGTCGGTCGATCGGTGGAAGCGAGAACGAAGATCTTGGTTCTCCTACCCGATAAATCCAATCCAAAAAAACGTGGGGACGCCTTGAGCATGCAATGTAACACAAAATCCTGGCCGAGCAGACCTCTCGGCCCATCCGTCTCCAGATTCCGGGGTGGTGTCGACCGTTCCTGAATACGCTCATCTTATCCGCCCCGGTCTCGTCGGATGCGTTCCCTTATTTCAAAGCACCTTGTCAGCCGATCAAGAGTCCAGCCGTAAGCCATTTCTTGGTGAGGCCTGTGTCTTGGAACGCCATTGATGGAAATTCATCGTCACATGGCAAGAAGCGTTCGAGGGGGTGGAGGACGACGATCCGGTGAGGCTGATTGATACGACTGATCAAGACGACGAGAACACCACTAGTGAAGACAGTCAAAGAATAAAAGACGGCAACATCCCACCGGCATCTTCTGTCAGTTGTTACTTCGCCAGCACAGAAAGGACATCGTCAACTCTCCCATCATGAAGTCAATTCTCGCCGGCGTGCTCTCTTTCGCAGCCGTTGCCTCGGCGCAGCAGAAACTCTGGGAACAATGCGGTGGCCAGAACTGGGGCGGAGGCACGACGTGCGTTGCCGGTGCCGTGTGCCAATTCTCTAACCAGTGGTACTCTCAGTGTGTGCCTGGTATGTCTTCTCGCAGCCCTTGACAGATGCTCCGCCTAGACTGACTGCCCGGCTTCCTAGGCACTGCCGTGACGACGTCCCGGACCAGCACGCTCGCGACGTCCACCCGGCCGGCGACCACTTCCTCTGTCCGCACGTCGACGAGAACCTCGGCCTTGCCCCCGCCGGGCACCGGCTTCCCCACGGCCAGCGGCACCAAGTTCACCATCGACGGCGTGACCAAGTACTACGCCGGCACCAACTGCTACTGGTGCAGCTTCCTGACCAACGCGGCCGACGTGGAGCTCGTGATGGGCCACCTCCGGGAGTCCGGGCTCAAGATCCTCCGCATCTGGGGCTTCAGCGACGTCAACGAGGTGCCGCAGTACGACAACTGGTTCCAGCACCTCACGCCCACCGGCTCGACGATCAACACGGGCGTCAACGGCCTGCAGCGCATCGACACGGTCGTGGCGTCGGCCGAGAGGAACGGGATCAAGCTCATCATCAACTTCGTCAACAACTGGAACGACTACGGCGGCATCCGGGCGTACACCAACGCCTTCGGCGGCGACCACAACGGCTGGTACACCAACACGGCGGCCCAGACGCAGTACAGGAAGTACATCGACGCCGTCGTGAGCCGGTACAAGTCGAGCTCGGCCATCCTCGCGTGGGAGCTCGCCAACGAGCCCCGCTGCCAGGGCTGCAGCACGAACGTCATCTACAACTGGGCCAAGTCCACGTCCGAGTACGTCAAGAGCCTCGACCCCAACCACATGGTCACCCTCGGCGACGAGGGCATGGGTCTGCCCGGCGACACTAGCTACCCGTACGGCTACTCGGAGGGCACCGACTGGGTTGGCCTGCTCAACATCACCACGCTGGACTTTGCGACGTTCCACTTCTACCCGAACTCATGTAAGTCTGCTTTCCTTCCCCTAGTGACTTGATTGCTCTCGAAGGAAACAATGAGTGACTGACGTGCAAATAAATAGGGGGCGTTGGTTACGCTGCGGGCAACAAGTGGGTTACTGACCACGCCGTACACTGCGCCGCCGCCAACAAGCCTTGCTTCTTCGAAGAATGTAAGTCAGATACGATCTGCCTTACGAGAGGACATGCTGACAGAAAAAAACAGACGGCACCCCGACCCAGCACTGCGAGCTTGAGAGGCCGTGGCAGATCACCTCGGCGAACACGCCGGGCATGGCGGCCGACGCCTTCTGGCAGCTGGGCGACACCATCAGCACCGGCAAGACGCACGACGACACCAACACCATCTACTATGGAACCGACGAGTGGACTTGCTTGGTTACGAACCACGTCGCGGCCATCGGCTAAGAGTGTGGTTCGCATAGAATGGGGAAAGGGAGTCAGATATCAAAACGGAGGTCCCTAAGATGAAGGGTGGAAAATCGTCCCTGCCGTTCTTTGATGTACATATTCGTTGGAGGGTACCTGGTGCCAGCTGGCAGCTCTGCGTGAATCTCCGGCAGCTGCAAGCTGGTGCCATTGGTCTTGCCAGCTCTGAGCTCCTTCAGGTGGCAGGTGCGCCCGTACCACATATTCACCCATGTACATTGTCAATCTGTGTATTCAGCAATCAACACCACGATTGCTATTGTCTCCAAACTTGCCCATGTCGGAAAATAACGACATTTCAGACGCCCAAAGACACGAGTGAGAGATCAGCGCCCATGTCAGCACACGGTGAGACCAGTGTCGGTCAGCCCACAGCGAATGGGAGCACACCAACTCCGTTCGATCACCATGGCCACCAGCCCTGAAGGCTGCCTCGAAAGGCTTCGGCCGAATGGATCAAGCCTCCCGCCCGCTTCAACTCCAACACAAGAAACGCCGTCTTCATAAGCCTTGACTCAAGCCTCGGAGACTGTCTCGGCCATTGTTCGGTCGACCTCGTGTTCACGTCTTCCCCGCTCACCAAGAGGCCCAAGAGAGGCCGAGTTTCTCGTCTTCTCTTGGAGTGGGGGTTCGCGTCTTGTCGGTCTCGTCGTCCCCTCTGCTGACAGTTTCAGGAATGCGCAAGAGGAAACAAAGGGCGGCATGGCGGTCGGCTGGAAGAATGAGAGACGAAATGGAGGGTGAAAAACCTCTGCGGCAACACGAGAAGAAACTCGAGCAGTTGGAACCAACACGGTGGATGCCGTCACATGTCGGGTCCAGCTCAATCGCCGTCTTATTGCCAGCGTCTTCAATGGCGATGACGACAGAAGAATTCTTCCACTCCCTTTTACGGATCGAGATGCGCCGCCATCAGGATTCAGTTCGCCAGAGAAGGAGAGCTGGAAAACAACCATGTTGCCATTGGCCGGCGAGAGTGGACGGGCTGCGGCGTAGACAAAACGAACGGGAGCGATCGCACATGGCGCCACAGCATGTGCTTGACGCTTCACCAACACCCGGCAGGATCACGTTCCCGACCTGGCGGAGGCTTGGTATGAAGTCATACTCTGACAAGAGCGGGAAAAAGTTTGCAAAAAGGCTGCGAGATGCCGAACGTCGTTCGTCCAGCGGCTCGAGGAGTATGGAGTCGAGGAGTACAGACATGGGTGCGGGTCCTTTTGGCCCTTGGCCGTCACTTCGTGGGTGTGACGAGTGCCGCGCCGCGTGCCGAGACCGAAGTCAGGGGGTTCCGAGATTTCTCTGCCTCTCGCGCGTCCGTTTAAATGGGCCTTCTTGGCCTTCCCAAGTCGGAGACCCCGCCGCCGAGAACGACGTCCGCTTGGCTGCGTCGCCGATCATCATCCGACTGCCACCAACCGTTTTGCCCTTGGCTATCGTCTTGGAGGCTCACTGGCAAACAACTTTCGCCGACGTCGATGCCTCCACGCGGCTGACGGCTCAACACCGGGTTACCCGCCGGCGACTTGGTGTAGCACTTCCCATTTGTCAGGTTGCCTCAATGGCCTTATCTGCTCTGGCCGCGGCGAAATGGAAATTCGCTATTGGCACAGGCTGCTCGTAGGTGTCCATGCTCTGGCAAACTGGTTCATTCGTCTCTTGTCTTGTTCTCCCGAGTGTCTGCCGCTTCTTCACGCAACCGGCCGTCCTGCTTGCCACCACATTGCATCAAAATTTGTGGAAACGACGGCGAATTTGCACCACGTCATTGGAAATCCCAGCGGCAGCGTGACGCTATGCAACTGCACCATCGCATGTGGGTTACGCGGGCGCAGGGTATGCAGCGTCCGTCTGGGTCTCCCTGATGCATCTAGACATCCGATTACTCGGACGGCCCAACCTAGACCATTCCGACAGTCGATTGTGGGACAGTCACGCACGTCTAAGACTCCCAGGCTTCGAGGCACACCAGCCTGATGGCACACCAGCTCCACTGAAATCTGCTTGGCCTGAACAGGAAACCCGCAGAGGGCCGAATAAGCCGTGGTCAGATGGACCTGGTACACGCAGGCTGGCCATGGCTCAACCGTCCTCTCCCCCAGAGGCCGGTCTTGGACGTTCCACTCCTCCAAGTCAGCCGTGTTCAGACATTGGCCGGAGGCCATGTTTCCCATCATGAACCGGAGGGAAACCCCTCAGTCTTGGAACTCATGGGTCCACATCGAGGGTCGTGCCAACTCCGGGGATAGGGGTTGTGCCCATGGGGTCGGAGGTCTATAAACGCCCTCGCCCGCCCCTCGTTCTCCATCGACCCTCTTTTGTTGTTTTCTAAGACCAAAGCTGCTTTTCCAGGGACCTAGTTCACAAGGAGCACAGTTTGATCACACCCAACGCTGGCTTGATAACGATTTCTCCGGTATCAGCGCCATGCCCGCCCCCAAAGTAGACACGGAGTCTCCTCCGGCCGATGACATCCACACCGAGGGACGCACGTCCGGAAGCGAGAGTCCACTGGACAACAAGTCCGCCCCGCATACCACCGCTGCCAAGCTCCGCAACCCGCTTGCTGGGTTCACCAACGACGAGCTCATAGCGGACGCCGACAGCTTCACGGAGAAGTATGGCCTGACGGAGCACCGAGAGGACTTCCGCAAGGGCGCACTGCTCGCCCAGGTCATCAACCGCCCCGACGGCTTCGAGACCGTCCCTGGCCTCAGCGAAGACGAGAAGGCGGTTCTAAGAAAGGAGGTTACTCATAGATGGGCTCAGCCTTTCCAGCTTTACTTCCTCTGTGGTGAGTTCTGTTCATCTTGCCCGTGGTCACGTTTAGAGTAGCCCCTGTTGCGTCAAGAGATGAGGCCCAGGGCGAGGTTGAATACCACCCTACCCTAGCTACGCAGCTCAACCCATCATGCATATAAGTTGCATATACGTTCTAACATAATGTTCTTTCAGCTTTGTGCGCTGGAAGTGCTATAGTTCAGGGAATGGACCAAACGGCCGTTAATGGCGCCCAGGTTTGTGCGAAGTTCCGTTGCCTTTGAGAGTTGATGGCTTACCGAAACTCAGGAATACTACTACGCTACGTTCGACATCACCGACGATTTGATGAAAGGCCTACTTAATGGAGCCCCATACCTCTGTTCTGCCCTCATCGGGTGTTGGACCAGTCCCTATCTAAACAAGTGGACTGGCCGGCGCGGAACCATTTTCATCTCCTGCTTCTTCTCTGTCGCGACTGGTTTCTGGATGGCTGTTGCGGACACGTAAGTTTGTTGTTGCTGCTATTCAAATGGCCTTCTAACAATTGCATGTTAGGTGGTACAATCTCTTGCTCGCTCGTTTTGGACTCGGTCTTGCCGTCGGTGCCAAGAGCAGTACGACCCCCGTGTACAGCGCCGAGAGTACCCCCAAGACTATTCGTGGTGCTCTGACGATGATGTGGCAGATGTGGACAGGTGTGTTGCGTCTCTTTACTCCTTTCTTGAACTAGTTCATGATGTTGACCATGGACAGCCTTTGGCATTGCTTTGGGACTTATAGTCTCAGTTGTATTCCGCAACACTGACTTTCTCGGAACGAACACGCAGTGGCGATGGATGCTGGGTAGCACATCCATCCCTCCATTGATCGTCATGATTCAGGTGAGCTTTTCAGGACTCCCTACTCGAGTTATCAAAGCTGCGCTTTCGGGAGTAGCTGGCTTGAATGGCCAAAAGGTTGGAGATCTAACCGGTTCGTAGGTGTATTTTTGCCCTGAAAGTCCGCGTTGGTACATGGAAAAGGGAAAGTATCAGCATGCTTTCCGGTCCGTTCGCCGGCTACGCACCCATCCGATTCAGGCAGCTCGCGACATGTATCACGCCCACAAGATGCTCGAGGTTGAGACGGCAGCTCGCAGCGGCCGCAACTGGAAGGAGTTCTTTACGGTGCGCAGAAACCGCCGCGCCGCGACATTTGCGTACTTCGTGATGTTTATGCAGCAGTTCTGCGGAATCAACGTCGTGTTAGTGCTCCAAGCGAGAAAATTCGCATGTCCCACGACAGATACTGAGAACATGATCGACTGACATTGACCCAGAATGTATTACTCGACTAAGATCTTTGAGGATGGCGGATTTGACCGATCCGACGCGTTGCTTACGAGCATGGGCATGGGTCTCGTCAACTGGCTATTTGCGCTGCCGGCGTTTTATACGATCGACACTTTCGGGCGCAGGAACCTGTTGCTGGTCACCTTCCCCCTCATGGCTATTTCCCTGACCTTCACCGGTTTCAGCTTCTTCATTCCCGAAGATACCACTGCCCGAACCGCCTGCATCGCCACGGGTATCTACATCTTCGCGGCGGTGTACTCTCCCGGTGCTGGCCCCGTGCCCTTCACGTACTCTGCCGAGGCGTTCCCGCTGCACATTCGCGACATCGGCATGGCCAGCGCCACTGCCGTGACCTGGGGCTTCAACTTCATCATCAGTTTTTCCTGGCCCTCAATGAACACGGCTTTCGGACCGACGGGCGCTTTCATGTGGTACGCCGGCTGGAACGTGGTTGGCTTCGTCGTCGCGTACTTCTTCCTCCCTGAGACGAAGAACTTGACCCTCGAGGAGCTCGACACCGTCTTCTCGGTTCGCAACCGCGACCACGCCAAGTACTACATGACAAAGGCGCCGTGGTACCTCAACAAGCATGTACTGCGTCGGGACGTGGACCCTTTCCCTGCCCTCTATGACGTCGAAGACCTCGATGAGCAGCATCACCACGACGGACAGAAGAAGGCCTCGGTGCAGCACACCGAGGGCACGTTGATGACCGAGAAATAAGCCGACCAACGTGGCAATTTCCCAACAAGACAGGCAATTGTTAATACTGTATGATGAGAATTGGAGATACCCTTGGCAGCGATTGGCTTATGATGAAGAAGACAACGCGTGGAGGGACGACGGATGGATAGCATGAATATTTTTTCAAGTCTACCTAATTATGTCTGTTTACTTGCTATGGACCACTCTCAGTTGAATATCACTCTTTTGGCGTGCAAAAGGTTTCTTGATTCTGTGCGTGTGATTATCTGGCAACAAAACTCAATATTCCTATAACGCCGTGGCTGCCCGAAGCATCGGGGCGAAGACCCATAATATGCCGTTCCGGGACGGAGTGGTCGCCCGGACACACGGGAGAGGTGCACAGACTGCGCCCGAGCTCCTCAATCGCCCCACGCTGAAAAATGTTAAGTGGAAAGGCCCCCACATTGGTCCCCACCTGGCCCTGGTCGGTGACGGGACGACCTATACATAGTGCCCTGGCCCGCCCCTGGAGGTTCAATTAAAAGGAACGCGGCCCCGACGCGGTTACGCGACTCCGCGGTCCACGACGCGAGTCCCAGTACCGTACCAACTGCCCCCCCCCCCCAGCATCTAGATTGAGTGTGTGCTTTCTGTCGACACGACCGCCTCCATCTTCCGCTGTGGATAGAATTCCCTGAGCTGTTGTGTTGATTGCCTCTTTCGACTGCAGATTCCGCTCTTTTTGACGCCCAGCTGCCAGTCTCCTTGCTTTCCTCCCCCATCGTGGGTCTCGTTTCGTTCAATTTAACGTCTATTCCCTCTCCTTTGCAGACCATCACCAACATCATGGCGGGCAAGTCGTCGCCGGCCGTCCGCACGCCGTCCAAGACGCCCTCCCTCAAGCGGCAGCCGTCGTCGTCCGCGGGAACCCAGAAGACCATCGTCCAGTTCTTTTCCAAGTCTGCCAATGCCTCCCGAACGACCCCCAAGCCCGCCGCCGTCGCCGCCTCCTCGGCTCCCGACTCGTCCCCGTGTCTCAGAGAGTCCACCTCCACCAGGACGAACTCGCTACCAAAGATGAAGCGCCCTCCCAGCATGACGCCCGTGCCGAGCAGCGACGCCATGGAGCCCTCGAGCTCCCAGGAGAACATGGACACCGTGGGACGCAAGGTAGCTTCCGACTCGTTGCCCTCGCCTTTCACTCCTGCTCTGACTGTGACCCCGCAGGCCCCCAGTTCTAGGGCAGTCCTGCCGTCTTCGAGCCCGACACGAAAGG
Source organism: Colletotrichum brevisporum (assembly GCA_030770045.1). Lineage (NCBI taxonomy): Eukaryota > Fungi > Ascomycota > Sordariomycetes > Glomerellales > Glomerellaceae > Colletotrichum > Colletotrichum brevisporum. Next base: position 3,938,051 of record JAUGSI010000002.1, read on the forward strand.
TGTGTTTCTTCTCTTGTTCCCCTATCACGCCTCTCTTCCCGCTGACCCTCTTTCGCAGTCCAGGAAGCCCGTGAACTACGCTGAACCCTCCGACGATGAGGACGATGACCCCTTCGTTCGCCTTCGAGCTGCAGGCTCCCGCCGCCGCACTAAGACTCCGGCTGCCCTTGTTGACGATGGCGACGATTACGAGGAGGAAGCTGGTGGCGACGACGCAGTGGACGAGGATGACGGTAAGCATACCCTACACTCACAGCGGCGCGTGATCCTGACGGAGCATGCTAGATATGGCCGACTTCCTTGTATCTGACGAGTCCGACGCCCCTTCGAACTCCAAGAAGCGCAAGCGCCGCGAACCCACCAAGACGACCCAATCGCGGAAGAAGACCACGGTCTCGTCGCCGATAAAGGAAGAAGCCCATGAAGACAGTGACGAGGATATGGAAGACATGCCCTCCACCTCGACGGCTCAGCAATGGCGATATGACCCCAACGCCCCGGCTGGTTCTCGCCAGTCCAGAACCCCGCCTGTCCGCCAGAAGGCGGTTGCCGCTGGCAAGGTGAAGCCTCATACCAAGGAGCCGGAGGATCGGTACACGTGGCTGGCCAACATCCAGGACATGAACAGAAACTCTCCCGGCGACCCGGAGTACAACCCCTCCTCCATCTACGTCCCGCCGAGCGCATGGTCCCACTTCTCGCCTTTCGAGAAGCAGTACTGGGAGATCAAGCAGAAGCTCTGGGACACCGTCGTATTCTTCAAGAAGGGCAAGTTCTACGAGCTCTACGAGAACGACGCCACCATTGGCCATCAGTTGTTCGACCTCAAGCTCACCGATCGCGTCAACATGCGCATGGTCGGCGTCCCGGAGAGCTCGCTCGACATGTGGGTCAACCAATTTGTTGCCAAGGGCTACAAGGTCGCTCGTGTTGACCAGATGGAGTCTGCCCTCGGCAAGGAGATGAGAGAGAGAGGCGACACCTCGGCCAAGGCCAAGAAGGCCGACAAGATCATTCGCCGAGAGCTGGCGTGTATCCTGACCGGTGGCACCCTCGTGGATGGCAGCATGCTCCAGGACGACCTGGCGACATACTGCGCCGCCATCAAGGAGTCCGTCGTCGACGGCCAGCCGGCATTCGGAATCACCTTTGTGGACTGTGCGACTGGTCAATTCTTCGTCTCCGAGTTTGAAGACGACGCCGATTTTACCAAGTTTGAGACATTCGTCGCGCAGACGAGTCCGAGGGAGCTCATCCTGGAGAAGTCTCGTATCTCAGCCAAGGCTGTCCGAATTCTCAAGAACAACACGTCTCCCATGACGATCTGGAACTACTTGAAGCCAGGCGTCGAGTTCTTAGACGGCGAGGGCTGTCGTCGACAGCTAGAGAGCGGCGGTTACTTTGCCAAGGAAGACGGTGGCGATGCCTGGCCGGAGACTCTTGCTCAGTCGAAGGACAAGGACCTGCTCATGTCTTCCCTCGGTGCCCTGGTCCACTACCTTCGCATGTTGAAGCTCGAAGGTAGCCTGCTCTCCCAAGGCAACTTCGAATGGTACACCCCCATTCGCCGCAACGGCACGCTCATCTTGGATGGTCAAACCTTGATCAACCTGGAAATATTTGCCAACACCGCTAACGGCGGGCCCGAGGGAACATTGTTTACTCTGTTGAATCGATGCGTCACTCCGTTCGGCAAGCGGTTGTTCCGCCAGTGGGTTTGCCACCCGCTTTGCGACATCCAACGAATCAATGAACGGCTGGACGCCGTGGAGATGCTCAACTCTGATCGGAGCACAAGAGAGCAGTTCTCGTCCCAGATGACCAAAATGCCCGACCTCGAACGCCTAATTTCCAGAATCCATGCGGCATCGTGCAAGCCCGAAGACTTTGTCCGCGTGCTGGATGGTTTCGAGCAGATTGAGTACACCATGAGCCTTCTGGGCGCCTTTGGCGGCGGCAACGGTCTTGTCGATCGCCTCATAGCCTCAATGCCCAACCTCAAGGAGCCGCTTTCCTACTGGAACACGGCCTTCGATCGCAAGAAGGCGAGAGATGAGAAGATCCTCATCCCGGAGCGCGGCATCGAGGAGGATTTCGATAACAGCCAGGACCGCATCGAGGAGATCAAGCAAGAGCTCAATTCACTGCTCGGAGCGAAGAAGTCTGAGCTGAAGTGCAAGACGATCAAGTTCACCGACGTCGGCAAGGAGATTTACCAGATCGAGGTCCCCAAGGCGGTCAAGGTGCCGAGCAACTGGCGCCAAATGTCGGCAACCGCGAGCGTCAAGCGATACTACTTTGAGGAGCTCACCGATTTGGTCCGAGAGCTGCAGGAAGCAGAGGAGACTCATTCACAGATCGTCAAGGAAGTTGCGGCGCGCTTTTTCCAGCGCTTCGACGCCGACTACGAGACTTGGGCGCAGTCCATCCGCATCATTGCCCAGCTGGACTGTCTTGTCAGTCTCGCCAAGGCGTCTTCGTCCCTCGGCGAACCCAGCTGCCGTCCTCAGTTTGTCGACCAAGAGAGGAGTGTAGTCGAGTTTGAGGAGCTCCGCCACCCCTGCATGCTCAACACAGTGGACGACTTCATCCCCAACGACATCAAGCTGGGAGGTGATTCTTCAAAGATTAATCTGTTGACGGGTGCCAACGCTGCTGGAAAATCAACTGTCTTGCGAATGGTGAGTATTCTGATTATCCTTCTCAATTTGGCAGTGATTCTAACGATATCGCAGTCTTGTATTGCAGTTATCATGGCGCAGATTGGATGCCACGTCCCCGCGGTTTCCGCGCGGCTCACCCCCGTCGACCGCATCATGTCGCGCCTGGGCGCAAACGACAACATCTTCGCCTCCCAGTCGACGTTCTTCGTCGAGCTCTCGGAGACCAAGAAGATCCTCTCGGAGGCGACCCCGCGGTCCCTGGTCATCCTGGACGAGCTGGGGCGCGGCACCAGCTCCTACGACGGCGTGGCCGTCGCGCAGGCCGTCCTGCACCACGTGGCCACCCACGTGGGCTGCGTCGGCTTCTTCGCGACGCACTACCACTCGCTCGCGGCGGAGTTCGAGAACCACCCGGAGATCCGGCCGCGGCGCATGCAGATCCACGTCGACGAGGCGGAGCGCCGGGTGACGTTCCTGTACAAGCTCGAGGACGGCATCGCCGAGGGCAGCTTCGGCATGCACTGCGCGGCCATGTGCGGCATCTCCAACCGCGTCATCGAGCGGGCCGAGGTGGCCGCCAGGGAGTGGGAGCACACCAGCAGGCTCAAGGAGAGCCTCGAGAAGGCCAAGTCCGGATGCTACATCCCGCTCGGCATTCTCAGCGACGTGGCGTCGCTGCTCAACGGCGGAGAGGTGGTACAGAAGAGAGGTGTCGAGGTGCTGCTCCGCGCTGTTGAGGCTCTCTGAGAGCCATGTTCGAGTTTGTGCGCCTATTTCTAGAGATACGATGTTGTGTTTTTCGTTGTTCTCGCGCTGTATAAGGATACTTGTTTTACTCGTCATGACGAGACTGGAGGGGGGATTGCGGCGCGTCGGAGTATTTTGCATGGCTTCAACAAACAAAAAGCACCATAGATGGGAACAGTGCGAGGAGGCGTCTGTTTGTCCGTATGTCGAGCATCTTGGCTCCTCGGAATAATGACTTGTGGCAATGATTACACATTTGGCTGACACGAGAACGAAACCCAAAACCCCCGAGAGCTCTGCTTGCGTGTGTCGAGCGCGTGATGATCAACCCATGGGCCTGGTACTTCAAATTACGCAACCGGGCTTGGTCGACTCGGAAGAGAAGAATTCACGGTGTGCCACTGAAGGCCATGGTTGGAGGGAAATGCCGAGTGCGACCAATATGAGAAGACCCGGTGAAGGAGTGAACAGTGCCATTTCTTTTTATTTAATCCACCCATGTGCCATGCGTCGCCCTCTTTCCTCGGCGTAGACTGTGGCTTTGTAGCCGCCCATCGCCCAGAGAAGCCGAGCAGATCTCTTCCAATAATCACCCGGACACAAGCTTTTACGACCATGTTGTGCGATGGGAGGAGCTGAAAACCCCTTACCAACCAAAACGCCCCCCCGGGTGGGAAGAGGTGCCCCCCCGACCATGAGAATCCTTTGGACGGTACGAGATGCCACCTTGACTCTCGCCTACGTGCTCAAGCCGGGAGGAGCACGCGAGAGGGTCGGAATGCATGCAGCGACAAGACTCTCTCCCTTCTCGGGAGGCGTCTTGGGTTTCGTGGTTTCGAGTGGTCCGGTCGCCCCCTCCTGCTTGGGGAAAATTAGCCGGCAGGCGGCACGGGAGGTGCCCTGACGGATTGGCGGCTCATCCGGTCCGGCCTGGTATCATGCGGGAGAGAGGCACGGGGTGCAGGCCTTGGAAGTCTAGAGCGCGTTGCGTTGAGATGAGAGCCAGCCAGCGCAACATGCCCGGGACTTTTGGCGCGGCGCGACTAACACCAGAACCGGGATGTCTCCCGCGAACTCGGGGCCATCTCATTAAAAGGGCTTCCTCACCAAAAAAGGAGAGTGAGGTGCAGACCGGAGGACGGAACAAATTTGTTCTTCCCCACATTACCATTGTCTGGAATTTCCTCAAACTATTGGTGCGATTTTGATTCCTCGCAGGAGATGCCAGATTGTGTATGTAGAAACGTTGCAGTCGGACTCGAGAACTGGGTTTGATCTCTCGACAGACGAACCCGTGCCAGAGACAGAGCAGCTCTCGCGATATGTAGAATTGTGAGACAGCGGTTCGAGATTGACCTTGTGGATACGAAGGGTCTAGAATCCTTCACCTCCTTGCCTCGGAATACGCCCCTGACAGGGCATGCAGGCACATTCGTGGGCGCTCTATCACGAATGAATATTTACGCCGCAAAGAGTGTGTTAGGGTGGTATGTGTGCTCTTGACGTCTAGCCATCCGTGGTAGGGTTACACCTCCTGACGGTCGGGATGGGCATGCTGGCACCGCCAGCTCCCGCGTATCTCGGAATGTGGGATGGTGTCCAGGAGATCTGCGGTAGTGTTGAAGAGTCGAACAACCGAGATTTCTTTTCGCTCGCCATATTCTTTAGATGTATCCACAACTCTGCCTGTCGACTTCCTTCCGCCGCAGGAAAAAACAGTCATTGGCTCGTGTGTTTCCTTATTGTGTCAGCATAGACGTACGTGGGTGTGCCCTATGTTCTGAGGGATTGTCAATCTCGAGTACGGATAGGTTTTGGGGACTACGCCGCACACACGGCGACTCACCGGCCTTTCCTGCTACGGACGGAGGACATGTTCGTCCGAAGCAGAAAGATGCCCTTAGAGGGTGGTGTCAAGGGAGATGGGGGCAGAGGATCGGCACTCGACGATAAGCAGGCGGTCCTCAGCAGCCCCTGCCACGTCTCAGGACAATGCGAACAAGGGATTTGTGCAGGGCAGTGGGAGGGCAGCAAAAGCTGAGTGGAACGTACTACTCACATGCCCAACAGTTGCTGGGTTAGTCACTCTTCCCCCAGATAGGGATTTCTTCACATCACCCCCGCGTGGGCGACGATGTGGCTTTTGAGGCTGTCTGGGCGCCGAGACAGCCCTTCGTCCGACGGATGCAATTGATCGAGAGCGAGAGCATCACGATCCGACGAAGAAGTGAACTTCAAGACCGTGTCCGTGGCACAGCCTGCTCGGGTGCCCGCCCAGAGACCCCTTCCTCCCGGCCTGGGGTAAAAGTATGGGGTTGTCCTTCGTGCCAATTGGGAACGAGTCGCCAACGGGGCTAGCCCGTTGGCGTTTGGTTACAAGAGCCTGTCAGCCCTCGATCACCGGCGTCGGAGACGAGTCAGGGCTCCTTGGCTAAGATGATAGTGTCCGGGAGGTCAGGAAGGCGGTAATTTGCAAGAGAGCCAAGGGCAGGATAGCCCTGAAATCCGAAGCTGCGCAGAGCCAACCAGAATCTGGTTGCAAGATTTGCTGAAGAACAGAGGGTCGTCTCACCCTGAGGACCTGGATGGAGTAAGTTTGAACGAGAGTAAAAGACGGTGATCCGTGGCGGGCGAGTCTTGGCTCGCGGGGGAATGGAGTTGACACCGTAATGATGAACGGTTTCGTCCCTGTCAAACCTGGTTATTAGTATGCCTCGCGGTTGCTTCACGGTAGGATCGGCATCGCGAGTACCTACTCAGATAACGGTGGCTGAGGGGAATCATGATGCAAGCTGCACTGGAAATGAGTGAAGCCCGGCGTCGGAGTCCGAAAAGAAAAGGCGTTGTGTGCCGCCAAGTGTCGCCAAGGCCATGTTGATGTTGTTGAGTGGAAGTCTCAGGGCGCAGAATCTGAACTTCGCCCGAAAAGGGGGTTCCCCAATGATCCTCGCCCTCCCTCCCTCGTGACCCTGGTCGACACGACGCGTCGCTGTGTGTTCCCTGCTGGTGCAGGGCAGGGGTGCATAGTGATGCTGGGTGTATCCATGGATGGCCGAGGAGAGGTTGCAGGTAGACCGCCTCTGTCGAGATATGGTACGGTACTGCATGCAAGAGCAAGCCAGATTGTCCACTACAAGAACATGTCATCCGTCAGCGTCACACTGGTCAATATTTTGATCTCGGTGTCGTCAGCAACCGACCAGCCGGCAAGATCCTGAGCCTGTCGATATCTCTGCCGGGGGGATCCATAACAGCGCGCGGCAGCGAAGAGGCAGCTGGTCCGGCTTCATCCACCAATGCAAGGTGCCGCAGCCTCGATGGCTAATGAGACGGTTGGGCACTGTAAGCAGTCATTTGGTTGCCAGGGCGGAAATTGATAGATTGGAAGGGGATTTGGAAAGGATGCCGTTGGGGGCCGGAACACGACGCCAAAGCGAGCTGGCAAGGCACCAGGCAGGGGTTTGAAGAGGAAAAGAAAATGGAGAATCGTATTGTTTGTTGTACAGTCGTCAGGTTTTTTGAGCTGGAGAAACCTTCAAGCACCTATTTGAAATTCGCGTCAACAGGATGCGGAGGATTCATCTCGGACGGGAAGTGGTGGCAGCTGCCATCGACGAGAAGATGGGGAAGCCCTCCTCCAGTGACCTCCCCCTCTTTGACCCCAATCTTGGGTTCGCCGACCACCTCATTGGATGAACTGGCTCCACTGTGATGGGGTAAGATACAGCGAATTGCAGGCCACCGGGTGCGCTGTACTCTGTACTTTTTCAGGCGCTGTCAGCGACGGTCCCAGCAAATAAAAACGGGTGGATATGTGGGAGGAGGGGGCCGGCGTTCTCGACCCAACGTGCGTGCCTAAACTTAAACCTAATCTGGCGGGGCAGGTTGGCAGGAGACGCAGACGCAGACGCACACACTGTCAAATCATGGGGAAGGCACGGTCCCCCGTGACACTTGCACTGTTAGTGTTCGCCTTTGTTCCTTCCCGACGGGCGGGCTTGAGATTCCCTCACACTAAATACATACTATGGTAAGTGGTACTAGTGCTAGAAACTACAGCGAGTCTTGTTCCAGCCTCCTTCCATGCCAACCTTCAGTTGCTTTCGTGCCTTCCGCCTCCGTTGTGGCGGGCGCTAGGGCCGAGGGAAGTTTTGACTGGTATGTTTGGTGTGGGATTAGTTACTGGTAGGTTTTACACTAGATCCAACTGCCCTGGCGCACTTATCCGTCCCGGTCTTCAACCTTAGCCGGACCACCAGGCTCAAGGCAAGGTGTTTTGGTGCCTCTCATATGTGATCGTCGTCGTCATGTACTCTGTACACGGAATATCCAATTAGTGTACACAGAATCTCCGCTTCTCGTTGACTGCCATTCTCGCCCAGCGCCCGCTCGCTCTGTCCAGTTCACCGGTGGCTCCCACACTGGTCACTGGCGCTGCTGATCGCTGACAGCGCGTCTCTCTCGCATCAAGCATGCTCGCTTGCTCCAACGGATCCAATCCTCTGCAGTGGTTGAGTGAGTAGGTGCATCAGCAGGCGAGCGGCGGCCCCTCCCCCGTGTTTCTCCAGACTCCAGACTCCAGACTCCGTTTGCTGGGGGTTGCGGTCCCCTATCGAACTTCTACCGAAGACAATTCCATGGATGTCAGACAGGCCCTGGTTCTCCTCTCCAGACTCCAGACTCCAGACTCCAGAGTCTAGAGTCCAGTTGCTCCTGCCCTGCTTGTCGGAGCCGGCGGGGAGGATACGCGTGCCGCCTGATTGGTTCTCTGCACTGGTGGCGGAGCACACTAGTGTGCCAAGCTGTCGGATGGCTTGAATCGACATTCGGCGGTCCTGCCAGAATTGGTTCGTTTCGCCCGGGGTCCTAGTCTGCCAAGCCATTGACTTCCCACACCAAAACGTCGTCCTCGTCTTCCTGTTGCTATCTTTCCACCGTTTACGCCGTATTCCCCCTCCTTCTTCTCTCGACACTGGTTGACTGGACCGTCAAGCTCATCCAAGCCGTCGAAGCTTCTCATCAAGCTTCCTGCGTCCAAGCCTGCTGCGCCTCCCAAGCTCTCGTCCCGTCATCCCCCTCACCCTCACCCTCACCGTCCAGTACCGCCGCCGCATCATGTCCTCTCCCGTCTTGACCGCATCCGCCGGTCTCGTTCCTCGTGGCGTCTCCCTTCCCTCTTTCGTCCCTTCCTCCCTGCCATCCAGCACACCCCCAAAACCCTCTCGACAGTGCCTCCCTGTCTTGTCCATGCCTCAAGAAGCAACTCAGAGAGGGGAATTTTCCATTCGACCGGCGCTAAGTCGACTCTAGATCTCCCGTACACGTGGCCGCCGCCTGGGCCAAGAACACCCAGCATGCCGCCTATCCCCAGGACGTGCTCGTCGCCCAGCTGTCTGTGTGACACTCGGTGATCTTGTGGCTTGAAGGATGAGAGGGAACATCTCTCGTCTCGGTGGAAGGGCACATGGCGCCATGGTATTCCATGTCTTGGCTGCTGCACTCCTTGCACTGCCGCGTCGTGGCAAGGCATGGCATGGCATTATTGGCATGGCATTCAAGAAGCCTCTTCTCGAGGCTTGAGAGCGCGAGAACGTCCCCGATCTCCGGAAACCAGGAGAGGAGCAGCTTGCCGTCATACGTGTGACGAGACCGCTCACCTCCACCATTCGGATGCCTCCTGTACGGCCGACAAGGCGACTCTACCCAAAGAAGGGTCGCTGCAGGCCTTGGCTTGCGGAGCGGACGCTTCGGGTGCTCGCTCAACGTGTCGCCTGCCAGAAATTCCAATCTTTCCAAGGCTGTCTCAAACGTGGCTTTGGCTCGCCAATCAAGAAAGGTCGCTCATGCTGCTCTCCGTATGTTGTCAGGAGGGTGCACGCCGATGCTGCGTTGAGGCCGGAACAGTCAGACGTCCGAATTTTCATCTGAGTTGTCCGGACCCCATTATTGTGTAAACATCGGACACTTGCAAAGAACGGACGGCATACGAGAGAAGTCTTCCCTGTGGAAATCACGAGCCTTGGCAGAATAATTGCTTTTGCCCGGTGGGAGTGAAACTCAGCCATCCGGCCGTGGGTTCAGCCCTGAAAACAACATCGTGCCGCGCACCTCGTGTTTCCTGCCAGCGCTCGGTGTTTTTGGGCTCTGAGCTGCCTGGAATGCTCATTTCAAGATCGAGGACAAAGAGATGGCTGATTTCCACTCACCCGGGCTCGCTGCATGGTCGAGGTTTGGGGGACCCCAGCTTGGTTATCTTGGCGCCAGCACTCGCGGCGGGGGGGAAGCCTGCGGTGGACGGAGGAACGAGATTGTTATGCGGGGGAAAAGATTACATGCGGAGAGGGACAGCCGCTTGGTGAGATGGGTCAGGCACGCAGGTGATGGGCTTGCGTTACGATGCGTGGCAGACTGGAAGGCGGAAGACATGGGGCCAGTGGCGATGATGCAGCCGTTGAGTTTAGTTCCGTTTAGACGGGATTGCGTGCCCCTTTCGACTTGACGCTGTCCGCCCTGCCTGATTTGCTGCCCTCCCTCGGACTCGTTGCAAGAAAACAACTTCTTAGAAGCCAACTGGCTTGGTCCCAAGCTTAGCGAGGTGGAAAGGCTGCCGTGTGATTTTGGTTGAGGGATCACGAAAGAGGTGGTCGTGGCCCACGTTGATTCCTCAGATACCGACGGGATATCTATGATTATCTCGAGCGCCTCCTTCGATGGACATGTGCGGCGAGCTAAGGCAAGGTGAGTAAGGTAGGGATACATCGACTCGACGGTATAAGCGTCTCAGCTGCCCTAAAGCGAGATAGGCGTAGGCTGCGGGTGGTGTGCGGCGGCGCGCGGCCTATGGCTGCCCCGGACGCGGGAGCTGTTGAGCCAAAACGGGATAAGCTGACAGGATCCGAATCCTGATGAGCGGCAGAGTAGCAGCGCCTTAGCTCGCCGTCTCGGAGGGTTGAGGTACCAATACCTACACATCTCCCTACTGGGTATGAGTGCAAGTACCTATCTGTCTCACCTACCCTTATTAGCCACGAGTGCCAGGCTGCATGTACAAAGGTACCTCGCCTTTAGATGCGGCAAGGGCTGAGAGGCGGTTCCGCTTGTGTGTACGGATACACCCCCCCGGCGAGACACCCGGGCTTTTTATTCGTTTCTTTTGCTTTTGATTCACAGGACCATGGGTTGGTGTTTTTTTTTGTCCCTCTTGATGATAGATTGCCAAGACTTTACCTACTACCTAGGTGGATGGGGAGGAAGGTAGTTTGGGCAAGATAGGCAAGGCAAGATGGATGTTGGCACTGGCAGGCCCATCTGATTTCGTGTCTACCTTGCTATGTAGCTACCTGGGCAGGCAGTTAGTGCTGTCCTGGGAAACCATTTAAAGAGGACAGGTTCGTCCCAGGGTTCCTCAACCTACGATAGCTTCTCCCTTCCATCTCCTTCTCCTTCCGCCTCTTCTCTTTTCCGCTCTTGCACCTGCACTTGCCTTCGCACCTGCACTTGCTCCAGCACCCTGACTGTTCTCTTCGCCCGAGACAGAAAAGAGAGAACGTCCGGTCTAGGCCACCGTACCGTTGCCGTCCCTTGCCTCGCCACTTCCAGCGCATCGGCGCCTCTGGACAATATTCCAGAGACAAGCGCAGCAGCCATCGTTCAGCTCCATTCTCGTTGCCTGCCGCCTTTTCCGATCTCCGTTGGCTTCTGAGCATCACCTCTCAGTTGCTCCCGAGACATTCAGCGACTTTTCCGAGTGCGCTGTCTCAAACCTGGTCCAAGCACTTACATCGAATCCTTCTCCCTGCACCGACGTCTGCTATTTATCTCCCAAGGATTCTGCAGTTCGCCTTCGGTTTTCTTCACAGCTTCGCTTCACACCTCCTTGACCCCGCAGTACCAAACTCATAGTTCATCATGTCGAACTCAGAGAAGGACGTCAAGGCCCTGGGCACCAACGACCCCTCCATCGAAGTCGAGTATGCGAGCGACCCCGAGAGAAACGGTTTCGACCAGGCCGCCACCAAGAAGCTGTTGCGCAAGATCGACTGGGCTCTCATTCCCTTCCTCGCCCTCTTGTACCTGCTGTCTTTCCTGGACCGAACCAACATCGGAAATGCTCGTCTCGCTGGCCTCGAAGCCGACCTCGGCATGAAGGGCCTCGACTACAACGTTGCCCTCTCCGTCTTCTTCCCGTGGTATGTCGCCGCCGAGATCCCCTCCAACTTGGCCATGAAGCGCTTCCGCCCGTCCATTTGGATCCCCTCCATCATGATCGCCTGGGGTGTCTGCTGCACTCTCATGGGTCTTGTACACAACTACCCTGGTCTCCTGGCTTCCCGCATGGCTCTTGGTCTGGCTGAGGGTGGTCTCTTCCCCGGCATTACCTACTAGTAAGTGAACCATTTTCCCGTCTTGCGATGCGAGCAGTGTCTTACCCAACCTTCCAGCATCACCATGTGGTACCGACGTCACGAGTGCGGTCTGCGCATGGCCATCTTCTTCTCTGCTGCCACTGCCGCTGGCGCCTTTGGTGGTCTCCTTGCCCGTGGCATCGTCGAGATGGATGGTATTGGTGGCAAGCCTGGCTGGGCCTGGATTTTTATCCTCGAGGGTATCATCACGCTCGCTGTCGGTAAGTCGCGGTCACCTCGTTGAAACCGAAGCCATGTCACTAACGAACCTCTTTCTCCAGCCATTGCTGCATTCTTCATCATGAACGACTACCCCGCCACCGCCAAGTTCCTTACCGTTTCCGAGAAGGAGGAGGTCACCCGACGCCTCGAGCAGGACCGATCCGCTCTCGCTGATGAGTTTGACATGGTTTACTTCTGGGACGCCCTCAAGGACTGGAAGATTTGGGTTCACATGGTAAGTCCAACTGTCTGCTACACCACACGTTGAGATCGTTTTCACTAACACGTTCCAGCTCATCACCATTGGCATCTACACCCCTCTCTACTCCTACTCGCTCTTCCTCCCTACCATCGTCAGCGGACTTGGATACACCAACAACACCGCCCAGCTCATGACCGTCCCCCCCTACGTCGTGGCCTGCGTGTGCTGCATCAGCGGCGGTTGGTTGGCCGATCGCCAGAAGCAGCGGGGAATCTACATGATCTTCTTCTGCGCCGTTGCGTAAGTCTCAAGAAGCGCCCATGTCTCACATGCGTTATCTAACAATCATTTGCAGCATCGCCGGTTTCATCATGCTCATCTCCTCGAACAGCAACGGCGTCAAGTACGCCGGCTGCTTCTTCGCTGCCTCTGGTATCTACCCCAACGTCCCTCAGGGTGTGGCCTGGAACGGCAACAACATCGGAGGATCCGTCAAGAGAGGTGTAGGCATTGCCATGCACGTCGGTAAGTAGAAGAAGCACCTTGAAAACGAACTATGCAGACGCAATACTAACGGGTCAAAGGTTTCGGTAACCTTGGCGGTGCCATCGCTGGTTTCCTCTACCAGGCAAAGGACAAGCCTCGCTACTACCCCGGCCACGGAACGCTTCTGTCGACCTTGACCATGTCCATGATTCTTTCCACCTTCATGACCATCTACCTGCGCCGCGAGAACGCCCGCAGGGACCGCGAGTACAAGGACCCCAGCCAGTACACCGCCGAGGAGAAGGCCGCTGAGCGTCACAAGGGCGACAACGCAACCTTCTTCCGCTACACTGTTTGAGCAGCAATGTCTTTGTATGAATGATTGAATATTTTTGGGTTTAATATTTGGCTGGGCTCTCACTTTGGGAGAATGATTGGGCGAATGCATGAAAATTAGTCTATCGAAAGAAACCGGAGACTTGGTCACTGGGATGTGGCGAAGGTTGAACATACCCCGTGGCTTCATAGAATTGCATCACAGGGATAGAGGGAAAATCCAAGCCAATTGTCATAATCCAGCGAGCCCATGTGTTGACGATACTTGAGAGTTACCAGAGATCCTAGATCGCCTAATACTTGATAGGCTTGACCTGACCCTCATTCGGTGACGTCGACTTTGACCTCGCTCTGTTTCGGGTTGGCAAAGGTAGTACGTTGAATCCTGCGGATTCTTCCCTCGGATCGAGTACCGATGGCTTCATCCAGCTCAAGATCATCGTGCCCCATCACTTACACCAGCATCAGTCACCTGACATACCGCCAAGATACCTTCGAGCTGCTGCGCCCCGAAAGCGTATTGTCGTTGCTAGCGTCGCGCCCTCTGTCCGCAGCTCTGGGTTTCTGGCACTCTCTTGGCGTCCAACCTCCGTTCCCCCGAGGATGTGGGGGGAGGAGATCGTGGGGTAAGATAGAGATTTGGGGGCCCTGGACCAGATGCCAACATGGGAAAGGAAAGTACACACGTCAACGCCTGGTGCCTGTCATCCGTCACACATGGCACTAGAGGAAAAGCTGGAGTGCAGTGGATCTTGCAGAGAGCGCGTGGGTGAACGGGAAATCGAACCATGGAGAGAAGAGAGGTCATTTTGCGGGGTGAACATGGCGGTTCCTTGTCTCCGCCGGGCCGGGCAGCGTACAGGGGGGGGTTAGGGAGGTGCATATCCCGGATCTTCGGCCTCGTCCATCGTTTGTCTCAGTTCCCACATGCAAACTCTGACGTGCCCCAGGCCCAGGGCCTTGGGAAGCTCGGTCCGTGTCGGATGCGTGCCGATTAATGAGACGTCATCTTGGTTTACTTGAGTGACACAAACATGCGTGGTTTGCTCCAGATGCAGCGGCTCATGCATACTCGTCTACATGAAGCTTCTTCTGCCACTTCCTCTCCCGAGCTCCTGTGAAGCTTCTTGAGGAACAGAAAGGAAGATCCTGTCTGTCACACCCTCCTCTAGTATCCAGCATCCCCAAGTGGCTTAGCTCGCTCTCTCATGTCAAAGACAACGGACGACAATAACGACGACGATGGACAACGACAACGACTATAAGCCTATAGAGCATTCGATACAGCTATAGCTGGAGGGGGTGCTGAATACCAGAGGAGGGGGGTGACGAATAACGTCTTCCAACAGAAACTTGAGTCTTGCCTCTTGGGACCCCAATGTTCCCAATTCCAACCAACTAAGAGAGCGTAGGTGCCCTCCAGGAGGCGTAGTCGGCGACGTTAACGTTGACGGTGCTGCGCTCGAGGGGCGACGGCTTCGTCCCCGAGTTGAGCAGGAAGTAGTTGATGTACTGCGTCAGCTCCGCGTTCTGGCTGCTCGGGAACTGGCAGTGGTTGTGCCCGCCGACGAGGGAGAAGCCCATGTTCTCGGGGACGCCGAGGGCCTGGTAGATGAGCCTGCCGGCCTTCATGCAGCCCGTGGTCGAGACGGGTCCCAGCCAGTCGATGTCGTTCTCTGTGTTGAACGCACAAGCACATGAGCTTCGTTTTAGAATGGGAGAGGAGAGAAGCACATCTTGTAAGAAAGATGACGTACCTGCGACGTAGAGCCCGCGCGGCGCAACCAGGCCGGCGAGCTCGTGGTGGTCGACGGGGATCTGGGAGGACCTCGTGGCCCAGGTGTTGAAGTTGGGAGAGAACCAGACGTTCTCGCCGACGATCTGGCCGGAGGTCTGGATGTTCTTGCCCTTGGCCTTCTCGCTGTCCGAGATGCGCCAGCAGGCCGCGCCCCCCGAGCCGGACTCCTGTGGGATCGTGAGCGCGATGCGCTTCTCCAGCGCGCCGACGACGAACGCGCCCTTGCCGTTCCGCGAGCACCCCGTGACGCCGAGGCGCTTCGGGTCGATGCCCGTCTGCGCGGCGCCGAGCTGCTCGAGCGCGTCGACGACGCGCCCCACGCCCCACGCCCACGCCGTCAGCGCGCCGGCGCTGTGCCCGCGGCCGAAGAGCGTGTAGAACAGGCCCTGGCCGCGGCTGCCCTGGCCGTTCTGCGCGGCGAACTGGTCGTTGGCAAAGGTGATCTGGGCGACGTTGGCCGGGACGGGGATGCTCGCGCCGCCGACGCCGATGATGGCGGGGAAGGGACCGGCGCCGGAGGGCTTGCGGACGGCGGCGCTCATGCTGATGCTCGCGCCGCCGACGGTGACGCGGATGTTGAGGGTGGTGCCGGAGAGGGAGGCCTCGACCCGGTCCGGGGGCGGGGGGAAGTCCCCGAGCTCGTACTGCTCGAGGCCGTTCTGGATCTCGGTGGCGCGGCAGGCCCAGTCGGCCTTGGTGACGACCTTGGAGCCGTCGGCGAAGGTGAAAGGGTCCGGGAGCTTGGCGTCGTTGACGGAGGGGATCTGGTCCCTGGCCTTGCTGCAGTCGGCCTGGCGTTGGAAGATGTCGGCGCCGGCGGGCAGGGCCGCGGCGGAGCCTGCGAGGAGAGCGAGGGCCAGGCGTAGAGACATTCTGAAAGGTGTTTTGTGAGTATGATTTGCTTGATAGTATGGGAGTATATTGGGTTGGAAGTAGGCTTACGAGACGAGTCTTGTTCACGATACTTCCTCGTGGACAGACCTGTTTTATCCTCTGCGCATCTCAGGCGAACCGGGGGAAAGGATGCGCTGAGGCGGGGAAGCCGTCGTCTCTCCTCCATGATCGCAGATTTTCGTGACATTTTGGATAATTGAAGTCATCTCGTCTTGGCCAGCCCAACTGCCGGCGGCTATAAGTTATAGCCTCACGGGAAGGACTAAATCCCGTAATCAATTACAGTCGCTGCTCCCGCCGGCTGCTGCTTGAATTGCACAACTTCGAGTGCTCTTATGTTGTAGGAGACGGCAATGCAACTCTGTTTGTGGGGGAATTATATAACGTTTCCCCCTTCGGGAAACGGAGCAATCTGGGGTAAACCCCAAGTCGAGTTGAGATCAGCGCCGGCTGAATGGGAACCATACACTAAACACGACGTTAGAAAAGCCGATTTAATTCGTATGGCAAATTGAAAACCAAACAAAATCTGAGATGGTCTTGGATAATTGGGTCGAAAATGCGGTGCGGCTGTTGACAACCCGTGCCACGTTGGCCCGGAGGATATTGATCGTCCGGCTCTCCGTCCTGACCCATAGAAACGAGCCATAGAAACCAGGAGGGATCAACGGCACCTGAACGGTGACCGGGTTTCGCAGACACAAGTCAATCAGCAAGAAGTTGTAGCAACGTTGAGGGCCCCAAAGTCGTTTCCCGCGTGCTAAAGTTGGTGAGGCGCCATCCCAGCACGCTCAAGCCCCGGAAGCTTAACAAATCGTCACATGTTCCACTGATGTCGAGCCATCAACTCTGACCGCCTGCAGCATTCAGCCACTCACTTTTTTTCCTCCTCAGAATCAACTTGAATCAAAGCTGCGGATCACGATGATCGGCCGCACGCTGCACGAATACGTCTTCATTCGAATCTGCATAGCGCTGGTGCGATACCCGGTCATTCCATATGCGGCGGTCCTCGCGGCCTGCTTGCTCGGAGCCAAGCACGGCCATCCCCACGCCCAGCCCCGGTGGTCAGCTGCCGCCCGATGGATCTTCGGCATGGTGGCCGTCGAAGTGGCGTACGCCGTGTTCATTTGGATGCCGTACCGGAACCGCTTGAGGGCGGCGGCTGAGCACCCGGCCCCATCGTCGCCGGCTGCCCGCCAAGCTCTCTTCGACCGGTGCATGGCCACCGTCACAGACCCGGAGCACTACGTCCGCGGTTGGTTTCTGGGCGCCGGACTGGCCGACATACGCCGTGACAACGTCCGAGAGTTTATCGCTTGGGCTTTCTTCGACCAGGCGGCCAGGGACCATTCCGGCCCTGAGAGTCGAGAAGTAGACCAGTACGTCGCCCAAATAGAGACCTTGATGGGCAGGCCTTTCGAGCCGGGTCGTGGTCCGGCCAAATGCCTGCGCTTGACCCTAGACGACATCGAAACCAAGTACCGGTCCGTTTGGTGGTATGCCATCATAGCCCTTCTGGACGCCGCCACCCACATGCTCCTCGTTGCCAACGGCTTCCAATACTACGCTCAACCCAAAGAGGAGACCCTTTCAGTCTTTCCGCCGCGTGTGCAGCAGTTATTTTCCCGGCGCCGCTCGTCGACCGGTCTGGGCTACTGGTATCTTCCTCACGAGCGGAGCGACTGCTCGCCCGTGGTATTCTTTCATGGCATTGGAATTGGTCTCTGGGTTTACATCCGCTTCCTTGTAGAGATCAGCGCCGCCAAGAAACAAGGCAAAGGGCGTATTGGGATCATTGCGCTTGAGATCTTGCCCGTCTCCTTCCGCCTTACGAAACCGCCGCTGGGCAAAGACGCTTTTCTCAAGCAGTTCACCGGAATCATCAACCACCACGGCTGGGAGAAGTTCGTCCTCACCTGTCACTCTTATGGGTCGGTCCTGGCAACTCACGTGTTGCGATGCCCTGAACTACAAGCCAGGATCCCGAGTGCGGTACTCGTTGATCCTGTCAGCATATTGCTGCATCTCCCCGACGTGGCATATAACTTCACGCGGCGCCGACCAAAGAGTGCCAACGAATGGCAGCTGTGGTACTTTGCGAGCACGGATCCTGGAGTCGCCCACTGCCTTGGTAGGCATTTCTTCTGGAGGGAGAATGCCATCTGGGCCGAAGAGCTGGCCGGACGCTCCGAACCACCAATCGGCACACGCAATACTCGCTACCACGCAGATGATGACCGGGAAAACAACAGACGGGTCACCGTGTGCCTATCGGGGCTGGATCTCATAGTCGATAGCCACGCCGTCGCCAGCTATTTGACCGAGAACGAGCAGAGGAGCGACCCCGCATACATGCAGGGCAACGAGGGCAAGCAGGGCCGACGTAACGTTGGAGCGGCATCACAAGCCAGACTCAAGCCGGAGTTGGAACGCGAGCATCGCCGCTCAGCTAGGTCGGGTATCGAGGTGATGTGGTTCCCCAACCACGACCACGCGCAGGTTTTTGACTCGAAGCGCGATAGAGGGCGGATTGTGGATGTCGTACGAGGCTACTGCGAAGAGTGACAGGCGGAGGCGGGGATTGCAAGGTTGTTTGACGCCCGGCAGAACTATCCGGCGGAAGAAGAGAGGTGCGTTCGGGAAGGGAAGGGGACGGTTGGTCCTCTTGCGCCCGTCGTCTCGTCGAGTGTCACATAGCACATAGTGCGCGACGCAGCCAAGTCAGTCCGAGGCTGTCCAACTCCGAATAATGACTACGCGGTGCGGTCACCTCCCCAATCCGTCAAGCCCACGACTGTCGGCTGGGAGCCGCTGCGAGTGATGACCCACACTGTTTCTTGATCCGTTTCGTTGAGCAGCTGGTGTTCCGTCCAGGCCGGGATGAAGGCGAAATCCCCCTTTGCCATTTCATGGCGCTTGACTTCCCCTGCACTGGGGCTGACAAGCAGCACGCCGGTTCCGGAGGCCGTGTATATGATGGTATCTTGGCATACATTAGAGACGCATCGCCGGGCAAACAAATGGTGGACTGGGCCGGAGAAATAGCGAGGGAGGGAAAGTTATCTTACCTTGCTCGCCGTGATGACGCACAGCCGATGTTGTGTGTGGTGTCAGGGTCAAGACTGCTTAAAATAGTTACACAACACGCACACCACGAGTGAATAGAGTGTGTTGCGTGCTTCCAAGCAGGTCACACAGCACCGTTGGCGACAGGGGAAGAGGTGGTCAGGGCCGACAGCGACTTACCCGAAGCGCAGAGCTTATCGCTCTTGCTGACAACAGCATCGGCCTCGTTGGAGGAGCCAGGTCCTAGAGTAGCATCGGGGGCGCGCAGGGTGTTTGCTCTTGTGACGTGGACCGAGGAAGAGGATATGATCATGGGGAGCAGGTCGTTGATCAGAGGGAGTAGCGAAGACATGGTCTGCTTGAAGGCTCAACGGGAAGCTGGTGTTCCGGGAGTAGTTCAGAGCTGGGACGACGACCGACGGGCCCTTGAGGAAGCGGTCTGGTCTCGGATGGGTCGTGCTGGGTCTGTCCGGAGAGAACGAGGACTTGCGAGATCGGGACGGGGTTGGTGGTCAAGACAGCCCTCCACTGGCGGACGGAAGCTATCACCAAGTAGGAAGGAGACGTCGGGCGGAATGGGAGGTGAAGTGGGCACTCCGGCAATGGCGTTGGCAAGTCAAGGTCCGGGGGTCTCCGCGCAGACCGGGTAACGACGAGGGTCTCTCTAACAGGTAGTGATGGCGCGAGTCTCGAGAAGAGGTAGTAAGGCGGGGTCTAGAAGGTCGGTTACAGGGAGTATGAGATCCAAGATGGTCGGTCGTTCAGGCCTGCTCTCACCGGCAGGTTGCATAGCATGCCTTGGAATACCCAAGGTAGGTAGGTAGGTAAGGTAAGAAGAATGGATAGTGAGTGGGTTGGTGTTTGGATGGTCCAGTGTCGAAATAAACGAGGAGAGGGACTCCGCTAGCTGTGTTGGTGCCTACCTAATTGGGCAGGCTGGACGAGGGAAGAAGGGAAGGTGGTTGCGTCTCTGAACTCGGACATGTTATTGCATATAGCCAGGTAAATCCAGGCTTCTACAATTCGTTACAGGCATATGCTACGTGGGAAGTACAGTACCTACCTACCTAATGTGCCTACCGGTAGAGTTGTACGGCAATTTTCCGGCCAAACTTCCAGCTTCTAAAGCCGTTCATTCCTCAACAAGGTATTGGGCTCTGCCGCAATGCCACCGCTTCATCAACGTGATCAACACCAAGACCAACATCCGCCCTGACCAATCGATGTCACTACACGGCTCTTCGCAAAGGTTCCTTCCTGTCCACAGCTCTTGGCCGGGACCTTTTGGGCCTGCGATGTTGCAGATTAGGCAAGGCGCATCGAAGAGAGGCTCGGCTTGCGCGAATGCCAGGCGTGTGATTTCTTGACTGAGATGTAGATAGGAAGACTCGGCCACTCATGATAAGGCGCGTCCGTTGTTCAAACCTGAAGCCTTCTTGCTTGCTTCATCTGCATACCTAGGTACTAAACGTGCTAATACCTGGTAGGATTTTGAAGTTGCAGCACTGCCGCCCGGTGGTCGCCTGCCTTTCGTAGCTGTTCTTGCGTCTAGGTAGGTATCGGGCATACCGTCCGATAAGCGAGTGTACTTACCTCTACACTAAATGCCTAGGTATCTAGGTACCTGTGCCAAGGCACCTTGAGGGCGCGGACATGGGCTTAGTCAGGTAGCTCCCCGCAGTCCACTCCCGGTTCCCGGTCAGCTAACCCCTGAGGAAGAATGGAGGCCGACAGCGCAAGCACCTGGCGTGCCGTAACCGGGGGCCGCAGCTTGCAGCTACGCTACCTACCTAGGCCTAGGTAGGTTGCAGGTTGCGAGTTGCACCAGGAACTTCTGGCCCGACCGCGTCCAGCAGTAGGAGCTCGTCCTCCATCACACCCACCCTGTCTCCGGCGAGTCGGAGACGTGGAAACTCGACTCTGGAGTCATGACCCTGACACTGCAACCGCCGCCTCCACGTCCTCGACGCATCTTTGTCGCCCGACCTCATCCTCCATGAGACTAGACGTCGCCCGAGACCGATCGACTTGATAAGCACCCTCACTTCCGATCCAGCGGTCGATCTCGCCGTTTCAAACCACCAACTAAATAAACAAGCTGCCACCCTCCTCCACCCCTCCGTCCCATCGACTTAGCCCATCTCGCATATTTGCATCGAGATACGGCAGGCAGGCCTACGAACTCCTTCGCTCTCGACCTCGGCCCACGATATCTTGGTTGATGTGCTGTGCTCATGGACAAGATGGCCTCCAGTCCCTCACCCTCCCATTCGGCATCTGACGCCGCCGTCGATACTGCCTCCAACACGAGCAGCAACTACGGCGGTATAGATCCCGAAGTCGAGGAGAATCTGTACATCCTGCCCTACGTCTCCGACGAGGGTCTGCGCGACGATGCCACCGATCGCCGGAAAACGATTGGAACATCGCACGATGACTATTATCCCCTCCCTCTTGGCCTACACGCCGTCACGTCTACAGGTGAGTCGGCCTTTATTCGTCCTCACCCGATTTCCCTGTCGTCTAACCAAGCTTCTCTTTAGGTGTTCAGCATACACCTGCAACCGATAGCTGCCCCTTTCTATCAATGCCGCCAGAGATCATCGACCTCATCCTCACCTACCTGTCTCCCCTCGATCTGGCTGTGCTCTCGAAAACGTGCCGTAGCCTACACACTCACGCAACGTCCGACCTTCATTGGTATCAAAGGATACAAGCGAATGTCCCTGGCTTGAAAGTCGAATCACCTTACCCCTGTCGCACGTACCGTGAGCTCTACGCGGCCCACGACCCGAGATGGTTTCTTCCCCGATACAAGATATGGTTTTGCGATCGTGATCTCATGGGCAAGATGATCATCGTCAGGTACGACCCGCGGAGAGGTTGTATCGAGGGCTATCAACTGCTAGCCATCAGCAATCGAAGAACCTACGAGAGCTGGCCCGCCGACACAAGCGTCATGATTCATGCCTTCGAGCCCGTTGTAAAGTTGCATCTGGACAAGCCGGTTCTTCAGTTTCATGTGCGGGATAAGGAGGAAGGATTCATGTCACTCGACGAGGTGAAGGGCAAGTTTCTTCCGGAGGTACCAATGGAGATTGGCGACTGGTCCGACGGCATGTTCAGCAACTTTCTGATGGCTCGGCCACTTGAGCCAGCAACAGCCACTGCCAGGATGGAAAGTTTGTTTCCCTACGGGAACGTGTGGCCTCCGCCTGCCATTCCAGCCCGCCATCGGGTTACAGGTATTTCTTCAGGGCTGGATGCGGAACTCTCTCCCGAAGACGTGCCCGTGCGGCGATCCGAGGCATCGGACCAAGCCTTCCGCATCCGGCAGTGGATGGAGATGGCAGGCACGCCAGCGCTGCTTGGCGTCGGCCCCATGGGACTCATTCGTGCGATTCATCCCGAGCTGGCGATGGTGGGAGGGCGAGGCCTACCGGGCGTGCACATTGGTGAGGAGGTTGTCACCTACTCGACCCTCGATCCAGTCGTGTACACGCCTACCCCGCTAAAGCCATGGCGCGGCATCTGGGTTGGCGACTACAGCGGTCACGGCTGCGAGTTCTTGCTGATCAACCAACCGGACGACGAAGAAGTTTCTGACGAGGAACTGAGTCTCGTTCGAGGCGTTGATGAATCGGATGAAGAGTGGCAGCAACGTCGTACGGAGGCCAGAGTGCACCGAGGTCGCCTCGAGGCAATCAAGCTTACGGGGGATCCAAACGTCCCAAGAGGAGAGTACACCTTCGTTGCGGATGACTTGGGCGAGGCCGGCTTTGTTGGAGTGGCCCAGGAACCGCCCTTCCAAGGCGCACGAGTCGTGAAGAGTAAGGGGCATGTAGCTGGAGTCGGCTTCCTGGAAGGTCAGCGAGCGATGTCCCCCGCCTTGAAGTTATACCTTGACTGACCACACGACATACAGACCGTTACATTGAATCACAGTTGTTGCTAATTTCTCACAACAGACTGGCACAGTACTGGGTCACGTTCGGACACATCAGCTTTTTCGAACGGGTGGATATTGATGAGTTCACAAAGCCTTGAGCCTGGAGCACCGCGAATCCGTATCATACTTCCAAGATGAAGAATCGATCTCACTGTTTGGTGTTTGGATATAGCCGTGTTCGGGGAGCGTTAGGCCGTCGCAAGAGTGTTGAAGCAAGCGGAATATATGCCGTAACTCACGAGCGACATGCTTCCATCCTCCCATGTCTGCATGATTCGTCGAACTAGTAGAAAACATCCATCAGGCATGTCATTCTCCATGTTGCCGGGTATATTGAGATGTGATATGGTTTCCAGGTTGAAGTAATTGCAACTCAGTCGGACGGCTTCGAGGGAGCAAGGCCGACTTACACAGACACTTTGCCCCGGGCTCAACAACTGCGGCCCCGCCAGGCGACCCGCTAAGTAACCACGCAGTGATGTTGAGAGGCCCAGGACGATTGCAGTGACCTGCAATCGTCAGTTTTTTCCCCGTCAAATTTTCGTCTGTTTTCGCTAACCGGTCCCGGCCGACTTGGACTACATGTTATTCTCGTCCTCGCCATAAGCAAAACGAAAAATTTGAGGTCGTGTCCACGGGCGCCTTCAGTTGCCAGCGGCATTTCACATGCAATTCGAATCGGATGATGAGGTAAGGCAAAAAGGCTGTTAGTTGCCGCTTGCATGGCATGGGGCAAAGCGCGCGCCCTCTTTTTGTTTTAGTCTCTCATCTCAACGTCATTGTGCCTTCCACACTTCCGTCGGCTTGTCTGCTCTCCTTCCTCTGAACCGCGCACACGTTGAGGAAGCTTGGCCACACATCCTTCTCACTCAAGGTTTTCGAGTTTTGAGACGACGTCGAGCTTACACCTTAACCATTGGAACTTGACAACTTTCCTCTCACAACCAGTCCCCTACCCCGGCACACCTTCATTGTCATCCACATTGAGAAGATCTCGAGCAGTGGATACCACCGCCTCAACTCGCCTTGCCTCACCTCGGCTTCACCAACCTACTTAGTGACCGACTGACTCTTGAAAACGTCGCAGCATTACTAGTTGACAATTGGGCATCTCATTGGTCGATTTTTTCCTATCGACTCGGCTTCGCGTGCCAGTTGCCCAAAATATCGTCGTCGGTGCTGGTCTTTGTCGAGGACTAAGGCTGCCAGCGGCTTAACACTCGTATTTCCACATTCTTCGTTTCTCATATCTCGGTTTCTCGAGAGAACAACTGGTAGACCTCAGTCAACCTCGTCACCCAATGTCGGCAGACAAGTACATCGTGCGGGTGACCGCTGGCCCGCATTACGACGCAGACTCCCAGGTCGAGGTGCCGGTCAACAAGCCGCAGCCGATCAAGATCTCCACCGAACTGGCCGACATCGAGCTCAACGTGCGGATACAGAACTACACCGGCCTGCCCCGCCAGTCGCCAGAGACCTCGCCCTACTTCTCCGCCGAGCCGCACGCAACCAACAATGACCAGTACAGCATCTCTTTCCGCTTCACGCCGAAGAAGCCCGCTGGCGCCGAGAGCGACGGCATCTCCGCTGCCGATCTCCAGTTCGGCAACGACTTTGACCACCCCATCCGGGACCGACTGCCGCCCGGCTTCAACACCGCCATGAGCATCGTCAAGTGGTGGATTGACCCCGGCCTGGAGGGTGATGCCTACGCTGACAAGCCCTATCTCTACGGCCCCGCGCTGAGCTCCTTCAACGTCATCCACGCGGGTGCCGGGACGTACGATGAGGAGAAGGGTGGTCTGTGGTTCGAGGAGGGGGGTGACGAGGCCGGCCTCGAGGCGCGAGAGGAGGCTGGCGCGCCGGCTACGTCCAAGGAGCGGATGAAGTGGGCGCTCAGGAAGGAGAGCAAGGAGCAGTGGCTGTTCGAGTACGGCAAGACGTATGGCATGGACTTCTTCAACCCGTACCTCGACTTCTCCAACCTGGCACTCCGCTTGCCCGGTTTCCAACTCGCCATCATGAAGTACTGGGATGGGCAAAGTCTCCGGTAAGTCTCAATCCCTTCCTGCCTCGCAAGTTCAGTGACCATTGGCGTTTCTCTGCGAGTCGCTTCTTCTCCTTCTCCAGTTCATGCTGCTTGCTTTCATTCCTTGGCACTATGCTATTGGCCGGGAGTTTGGAACGAGAGCCGGCCATGTGACACCAAGGAAGCTCGAGGGCCACGGTTTCCTTTGTCTTGTCATGCCATTCTTACTCTCTGCAGGGAAGGAGAGCCTAAGCGCTCACACCAGCTTAGATACGTTCTCCGGAACCGATCTACCGAGGAGGTCTACCTCGTCATTCTCTTCACCATCCATCTCAAGACCGACGTCAACGAAGACGGCTCGATCAAGGACGACGCCGCTGGCCACAAGACAGGTGATCTGCCGCCGCCGGCGGAGGACCAGCACGGCCCGCACGACGAGGCCAAGGCCCTTGATGAGGCCAGGAAGCAGATGGGGCCTGCAGCGAACGAGGGGGAGACGAATGCAGACGATGTGGACTAATCGCCCTTCGCACACGGAGGAGACAGTGGTGGCAGCTTGGTTTACACTACCTAGAATATAACTATGATAACTATGCATAGAATTTTCGACATGCTCTAAGGCGCACTCTGTCTTACTTGGAATCTTGGCTTGCGATCAAGAAAGGTAACATTTACGGTTGATCTTTCTATCTATCCTGAAGTTGTAGTCTAGTCTATGTGGTATGATTAGACATTTCATATTATACTCATGAAGATATGAGAAAATAATAGATCTCTAGCCCTGCGACGCAGATTCTCCAGAATTGCCTGCAAGTCGTGACCGCGTAGGTGGTGCGAGCCCTGCACGCATTTTAGGACTGCAAGTTCTGTTTGCTCTAAATCAGTACTCGCCCAACTCGGCCGTCGCGTAATCGGAAACTTACAATGGCAAACTTGCTCTTGGCGCGGATCCTCTCGCCGAAGAAGACCAGCGCCCAGGGGATGACGGTCAGGCCGGCGGCGATGCCGCCCAGCAGGGCGCCCGCGCGGGCCTCGCCGAGGTTCCGGAACAGGGCGCCGGTGACGAGGGGGAAGACGCCGCCGAGGACGTTGCGGCAGCACGACTGGGCGGCCAGCGCCGAGGAGGCGAAGCGGTGGTAGATGTCGGCGAAGTAGTTGAAGGTGGCGAGGTAGACCGAGTAGATGCCCCAGGTGGCGAGGCCGATGCCGAAGGCGGGCGCGAGCCAGTGGAACTCGCGGCGGGCGGTGAAGCCGAAGACGAAGAGGCCGACGGGGAGGAGCGTGGCCGTGACGCAGGTGAAGTAGAGGCGCGACTCGGGGGCCTCGGCGGGGAGGCGGCGGCGGAGGAAGAGCCAGAACGGGGACAGGCCGGCCTCGGGGTGGCCGTCGGCGCGCCACTGGGGCAGCTTGAGGAGCTCGTCCTGGAAGACGCCGACGACGGTGGCGACGACGGCGCCGACGATCATGGAGGTGAAGAAGTAGCCCGACTCCTCGACGTCCATGTCCCTCGTCCGCTCGAAGGCGAGCGGGATGCTGCCAAAGGTGAGGTAGAGGACGGCCCAGGCGAAGGCGCACCAGAGGGAGAAGAAGAAGACGACGGGCTCGGTGAAGAGGAGGTGGAACGGCCGGGACACGGAGACGGAGATCATCTTGCCGAGGGACCCTCGCTCCTCGTCCTCCTTCACCAGCCAGCGCAGCCTCTGCGGTGTTAGCTGGGTAGAGCACCGCGCGCTGGACCGGCACGTGGCGGACCCCTTTTCCAGGCCGCAGCAGGAGCAGGTCTGGTCGTCGCTGTCGGATGTCGTGTCGGCTGCGTCGCTGGTCTCTGCGTCCTCGAGCCATACGCCGTAGTATCCTGCCTCCTCGAGCTGATCATACCAACGATTGATTGCCCTGGCCTTCCTGGAGAGCAGGACCGAGCCTCTGCTTTCCTTGAACAGAACAGCCAGAGCAACGACGAGGACCGTGTCGATGATGACTTGATGCCAGAAGATCCATTTCTAAAGTCTCGTATTAGTTTCAAGATGCGAGCGTGAGGACGAAGACGACGCTGGTTCCGTACCCATGCCAAAGTCGGCTGACTAGTGCCGATGCGCTTGGTCATGATGGCGGCGACCAGCGGTCCTGCTCCCGTGCCGGCCAAGACGGCGCCGCTGAACAAGGCCTAGAATAGCGTCAACGTACTGCACACTAACTCGGGAAGGGGGGGGGGGGGGGGCAAGATGCCAGCACATACCATGGGCGTGTTCCTCTGCTCCTTCGCCCACAGGTCGGCGATGACGCCGCCGATGACGGAGCTGAAGACGGACCCGCCGACGCCGACGAGGAAGCGGGCGATGAGCATCGCGGCCAGGTTGGGGGCGACGGAGCAGACGGCCTGGAAGACGACGTAGACGACCCCGGAGATGACGAAGACGGGGTACCGGCCGTACAGCTCGGACATGGGGGCGAGGACCATCGGAGAGAGGGCGAAGCCCATGCAGAACGTGGTGATGCCGGCGAGCATGGCCAGCCGGGAGGTGTCCAGGTCCTGGGCCATGATGGAGGCCGGCGGCGAGTAGGAGCCCGCCGTGTAGGCGGTAAGGAACGTGGCGACGCATGAGAGCGCCAGCATCAGGTACTTGCGGCCATCAGGCCACTGCAGAGGGTTGCTGAAGAGGGCGAGGTCCGGAGCTGGCGGGAGGGACCGCGACTCGGGAGACTCGAAGAGAGCGGGTTCGGGGAGGACGACGTCGAAGGTGAGGTAGCGATATGTTATGGGACTGGAGCCGTCGAGCCGGGGACTTTCTGTCCCGAGCCGAGGAGAGCCATTGGGGGGCGGAGGCGTCTGGCCTGGTGCCCGAGAGGCCCCGGAAACCTTTTCGATATCCGGAACCTGACCCTTCATAGTTGTCGTCGAGGAAGGAGTGATGGTAACGATGTGAAGGGCTGGTCAGCAAGAATCTGCGGCCGTGTGATTGTTGCTTCGTGGTTCTGAATCCATGACCCTCCTCTTCTGCAAAACACGCCCACGGCAAAAAGGCAGAACAGAAAAGAACAGAAACGTGGGGCAGTAATGACCGATTGACGTTCACGGGAGTTTTTTTCCTTTCGTGGTCATCGACAGGAGCTGCAGCATGTTATTATATTATAGGCCCGGATATGCGGCCACGCAATCGGGAATAAGAAACGACCCGTTCGGCTGTGCCGTGCCCTACCCTGGCGGTCAGGGTCCCAGTATGGGGAAGAAAGATGGAGATGTGATGCCCGCAGCTCGGCAAAAGCGTTGATGACGCGGGAGGAAAGCCGGGACGAGGGCTTCGTAGCCGTCCAGTTGCGAGTTTGCCCTCTTCATTCACCGCGCCTGAGACGTGCAGGATGAGGAGGAGGAGGGGTAGCAGGACGAAGACGGCGAGGGGGCTTGTCCACATCATCATGTCGGCTACCTAGAAGATCAAGATGATTGACATTGACGCCCGACCTGCCTGCATGAGATGGGCGGGTAGGAAGCAAGCCGAGACCGTGGAGATGGGCGCGCCGCCGGCGGGTTTGAAAGAGCGATGGATCAGGCCAAGAGTTCGAGGGGGGTGTCATCTGGGTTGGCCGCATGGGTGTGATCTGGACTCCGTCCGTCCGCTTGCTGCATGAGTTTCCCGGTCGTCCGTCATTCCCATCCTATTCCCGAGCGACGTGGACCGGCTACCGACTGCGAGTTGACGTTTGGCGTGTCGACTTGAGAAATAAAAAAGCCGTGAAGATTGGATATCAAACGGATATTGAACGGAGAATCGGCAAAAGGTATGACTAAGTTCACTAGAGCAACGTGCGCGACTGACTGAATGAATGTTATGTAACTCGATCTGCTGCTATTCCCGTGCGTCCCCGATAATTACCGCACGCAGTCTGATCTCAAAAAGGCCAACCTCAAAAGGCCATAGTACAAAAGTAGAAAAGTCCCTCCGTCCGTCCTATCCCTCGCGACGGACTTCCTCATGATGCTGGGCTCTGACACATAGGCCCTTGCCGTGCGTGCCGTTTGGCAAAACGATGTACTCTACAAATATCTCACTCTGCCGCCTCTCTCTGCCAACTTCCTCTGCCAATCCCACCTTGAGGAAAGCCATCCGTCACTGTAGACGTTGATTCCGCTCTGAGTTGTCTAGACTTTGTTGTGAGTTTCGCGAGCACGCCTGACGTACGTATCGGCCGGGAGCTCGACGGGAACCTCGCCGGGGAGCTCTGCCAGCTCCTGATGATCGTTGACCGGTCTGCCAGCCCGATGATCGTTGACCGGCATGCCAAAGATGTTGAGCTGCTGTCCGCCGTGGTATTCGGGCTGTGCGGCGTAGTCGGCACCTTGTCCACCATGGTGGTCGACTGATTCGGGGTAGCTGTAGACTCGTCTGACGTGGTTGTTGAATGGTCCTCCGTGGTTGTTGGCTGGTCCCCCGTGGTCGTGTTGCGGAACTTCCGCCTGGTCGACAGACGGGGCAGTGTGCGTAGGATACATATTGTTGACTTCATCCCGCTGCATGCGCTGTTCTTCAAGGCGAGTCTTATTGGCCCTGATTGATTTGCGGCTACGCCAGAATGCTCGGCCAACGCACACAAGCAATAATAGAACCAGAAGCCCGCCCAGCCCGGATCCGAGGACGATCCATGTTCGGTAGGGGTCTTCCTCACTTGCTTTGGGCGTGCCACTCGACAGGGTCAGAGACGTAGTGGTCGTGGTTGGCACACGACCGGTCTCGGTGGTCTCTTCAGCAGGCCTGGTAACGAAGACCGTGGTCTTCGCATTGGCTCCGGCGGTGCGAGTCTCTGGCACTTTGTCAGCAAAGAAACATTGCAAGAGAATCATACCGACTTACCGAGAGTTACGACCGAGCGGGTCGACACGGAGCCACCGGCGTGCCAGTCGGCATCGGTCTGGTCAGGCGACTTCTCGGCCTGGGTCCTCGATGCGAAAACGATCCGGGGCCGACCGTTGACATTGGTAAATCTACCGCCCACGTAGTCCATTGTGCAATTCTTGAAGTCACTGAAGACCGTGGCTAGCAATGAATATGAAGACGACTCGTTGGCCTCAGTGCGGAACACTGGATGACGGTCTCAACTCTGAAGCAACAGTTAGCAACGCGAGAACGACGTTTTGGAGTGGATGAATATTCCCAAACTCACAATGGATGAAAATAGCCGTTTGATGCAAAGTCTCAGAGGCTTGTGTAGAAAGGAGTGACTGCCGTGTGAACAAGACAACAACGACCGAAACTGGAGTTGAGGAGGAGAGTCAGAAGATGAGAAACACTCTTCATGGCGTACGAATGGTTCTGAACTTACAGTTGAAAATGTGACTTGTTTCGTATCGATTCTCTGAGGTAGGGCCCGAAGAATGAGTGAAGCTAACCGCAGAACGTGATAGCGAGGGATGAAGATGACTCTGAACAGATCAGTTAGCAACTCGAGAGGCTTTACCTAAGGGGGAGAATATTTCTGAACTCACGATTGATGAAAGAAAGCTGTTTGATGCCAACTCGGTTGCGGACGGTGGGTGAAGAATGACTGATGCTGACACGGAACGGGACGTGACGGCAACTCAAAGAGACGGGCTTGAAGAATTGAGTTGGTAACGCGAGGAGACGGATCTCTTCGAGGCGCGGGAGTATTTGAGAGCTCACAAGCGAATGAATACAAGCTTTTAGATGCCAATACTCTGGTTCCGGCGTATGAAAAGAAAGAGTAAAACCCACGATGGTCAGCAACCGCGAGTTGAGCGAAAGTCAGGAGGTAAAGAATGAAGTGAAGTGTTTTCCTTCCCAGAGAGCGAAGCAAGAGATGCTTTCCGGATTCCCTCGCGTCGCTTTCAGCGAAAGTTGGGAACTGGGTCTGAAAACACCACGATGGTAATGAAGTGAAAAGAGACGTGGGATGGGAGAAGGGGGGGAAGTCTCGAGGCAGCGAGAGGACGAGGAGGTTTGTGTGC
Source organism: Colletotrichum brevisporum (assembly GCA_030770045.1). Classification (NCBI taxonomy): domain Eukaryota; kingdom Fungi; phylum Ascomycota; class Sordariomycetes; order Glomerellales; family Glomerellaceae; genus Colletotrichum; species Colletotrichum brevisporum. The sequence continues at coordinate 3,968,813 of JAUGSI010000002.1, forward strand.
TCCGAGGGCTTGCTCCTGCCTCGACCTCCTTCTTCTTTTGAGAAGGAAACAATTCATTATTTTGGAAAGACTGCTTACACGCATAGCGCTGCTTTGTCGACGGGTCGACGCGGGCGAGTCCTCACGATGGTTGCTGTTGAGAGAGCCCCTTTCGGGTTCAGGTATTCACAACGGGCGGGCACAAGGGGTTGCACCCGCCCCGCGACAGAGATGCATTGAAACATTTTGATGGGAAAATTTTGACAAGAGAAAACTGGCAGGAGCAAAAATTTGTTTCAAGAAGTTTTCACAATGGCAGTATTAGTTTGGAGAGTTGCGGGAAAGTTGTGAATGATTCTTCAATTACAGACTCAACGCTTGAACCTACGAACTATTTTCAATGAGCCCCCTGAGCCTTTCTCCTCGAAGCCTCAAGTCCTCGAAACGCCCTTGTTCAACTACTTGACCGTCCTCGACTACCACTACATGGTCAGCCATCCGCATAGTTTCCTTGTCGTGTGTGACAATGACAACGCTCGTCTCGCGCCTCGTCTGTCTCTTCAACACCGCCTTCATCGTCTGCCGAATGTTTTCGGCCGCCTCGTGGTCCAGTGAGCCCGTTGGCTCGTCCATAACCAACAGCTGTGGTTTTCGTGCGAGTGCCCTCGCTATACATACACGTTGAGCCTGGCCCCCTGACAAAGCCTGACCGCCGTCGCCGACAAGGGTCCGATAACCCTGGGGAAGTGAGATGATGAAGCTGTGTATGTCCGCCGCTCGGGCCGCTCGCTCTATGTTGCTCTGCTGACGAAGAGCAGATCTCCCTGGCAGGCCATATGCGATGTTCTCCGCTATCGTTGTCGGGAAAAGCAACGGGGTCTGCGGCACGTACGAGACCATGTGGCTGAGCTGCGCTTTGTCGAGCCGCCTGATGTCAGCGCCTGCGAAGCTGACCTGAGCCAGCTTGTTCCAGGAGTTGCGTTGGGACGGCTCGTACAATCCCATCAGGAGAGACACGATGGTACTCTTGCCACTTCCAGACCGTCCTACAATGGCCATGCAGATCCCTCTGTCGACTTGCAAAGAGAAATCTCTCAGCACGGGTTGATTCGGGCGTGATGGGTATGCAAACGAGATGTTGAGCATGCTGATCGGAAACAGAGAGGGAACCTGGATTCTGCCGTTTTTGGGGGGTTCTTCCACTGGTCTATTCGCAAGATGAAGCATGCGTGTTGCCGCGGCTTGAGAAGCTGAGATCTGGGGCATGAAGTTGACCATCGCGCTCGCCTGGCCAACGCAGAAGAGGAGAAGGTTGACAACTTCTTGCAGTTGAGTGGCTGACATCTCCGTGAGCTTGACAGTCAAGTGCATGCCGTACCAGAAGACCAGCGCGATAATCAGGTAGTTAAGAGACTGGTTCAGACCGAAGAAGGGCCCGAGGCTCAGAGCCCTTTGCAGTCCGAGCTGGCGAGTCGATTCGGCGGAATCGCTGTATCTTTGGCCGAAAAGCTTCTCCAAAGTGAAGGCTTTGGTGACGCGGATGTTCACGATGACATCGTTCATGAAAGAGGTCGCTTTGTTGGCTTCTTCGTTGCAGGCAGACTCCCACTTGCCACCTGCGACTGACAACAGCTTGACCGTGCACAAGATGATGGGCGTCGTGGATACGGAAACCAGGGTCAGCTTCCAGGATATGGTCATGGCCCAAGTCGTGGATATCGAGATCATGACGAACAACATCAAAGCAAGCGGACCGAAACGGGCCACCAGGTTCCTCATCTCCTCCGCGTCGCAGTCGAAAATCTCGCTGATGCGGCAGGCAGAGTTCTCGGGCTCGTCGAACCACGCCTTCGGCTGACGGAGGACGCGCTTCATCCCTTCCAGGCGCACGGCGTCGGCCCAGGCTTGCCCCGTGGACTCCATGAAGCACCGCTCCACGAAGAGGGATCCGCCGTTGACGGTGGCAATGATGACAAGATAGAGTACCCATTCCCGGGTGGCGGCTAACCGGTCGCCCGGTGCCCAAAACGTTGCGAGGAGCCGCGCGAAGCAAAAGGAGAATGCGGGATTGCACCCGGCGGCGATGATGCAGCAGACAAGCCCAATCACAAGTCTGATCCTGTCCCCGGTGGTCAGGTTTGGCCATACGGTAAGAAAGATGGCGCGCAAGGACATGGTATCGACTCTCCGAACCTTGCTGACTTCTTGTCCCTTCTCTTGAACAGTGCTTTCGTCTGAATCATCGGCTTGTTTGCGTTCGTCACGACCAGGAGCACCCGGGCCATGCCAGCGACGGGATATGCGATTCGACAGTCTTCTCGAGCGTTGTACGGCCTTCCCAGAAAGCTGCAACACATCTATACTTGAGCGGACCGCGGCCTGTGGTGATGCATTGTTTGATACTGGGCTTCGTTCCTCATCCGAGTCGGAGATCGTCGCTAGTTGAGGTGCAAATCGATCATGTCCGCCGGACAGTCTTCGAAAGGTGGCGGACAGCCCCCATCCGCCTGTGAAGCCTGGGCTTTGTTGAGTCGAAAGACGCCAGACCGATCTGCGTCGTTTCCCGTGGCGTTTGGATTGAGATTGTTGGTAGGAGTGCAAATCCCGAATCGATTTTGGTTTGTTACCACGTCTCTTGGAGACCTGCTCCTTGGGTTCAGTCGTCTTGACTGCGTCGTGGCGACCAAACAGATACTTGGGGTCCTTTGATAGCACGTTGTGCTTCCCTTCCTGAGCGACGCGTCCCTTCTCCAAGATGTAAACGTAGTCTTCGTCTTCGATCTGAGAAAGGTCGTGCGTGATGACAATGGTGGTCTTTCCCTGGCGCCATCTGCGGATTGCTTCCATCACCATTTCCTTGTTCTCTTGGTCCAGCCCGCTGGTCACCTCGTCGAGAATGAGAACAGCGGGGTCCCTGAGCCTCGCTCGAGCGAGCGCGAGCCTTTGCTTCTGACCCCCACTGAGGGTGCTGCCGCTTGAGTCGACAATTGTCTCCATGCCGTGAGGCATCTCTATTATCGTCGATTGCAACATGGCCAAGTCGCAGGCCTCCTTGACTTGAGCTAGGGAGATGGTGTCAGGCGAGGTGCTGCCCAGAGCAATGTTCTCGAGTATTGTACCCTGGAAGAGGGTGCTGGACTGCTGGACCAAGGTGACGTTCTCCCTCAACCATTGCTCGTCCAAGTTGTTGACTGGCTGATCGTCAATCAGGACGACGCCAGCCTGGGGCTCGTAGAAGTTCACGAGCAGAGTGCCGAGGGTGCTCTTCCCGGAACCGCTTCTTCCAATGACAAAGGTGGTCTGGCCAGCTTGGAAATGAAATGAGGAGTTCTCGAGAGTAGCTGTTTTCGGATTCATAGGGTACGAGAAGGTCGCCTGCACATTCGATATTAGCTGGCGGGCCAAGAGTATGTTGGAGAACGACGACTGGGTCTGGCACCCGACTTACATTAACCACTCGCACGTCGCCCGTGCACTTCTCAGGTCGGATGGTGCCTCTCTTTCTCTTCGGGAGTTCTCGAGTGCCGGAACCCGCTATCATCTGGTTGAGATCGTGGCCTGCAGACATACCCTTGACAAGAACCAGCCATTGTGGCACGGCGCTGGAAAGGCCCTGCAGAGCCGTCAACGTCGCGTAGAAGGTCGTGAGAACCTGCGCGGCATTTGCGCCCTGGGTCACAAGCCAAGAGCCGAACCAAAAGCCGACGACGAACAGTATGGAGACCCAGAACTGCATGTAGGATATCTGCAGGGCACTGTAGCGCGCCTGTATCAGATACTGCTCCCTCGAAGCCTCGACGGTGTCGAAATACTGCCGCACTTCTTGGTTGAAGCCGTCGTAGATCTTGACGAGGTCGATGGCCGCGATGGAGGCGTTGGTCTGCTTGGACCCCTCGGCAAGATACTCCTTCTGTCTGCTGACGGCTGGCTCGAGCCGTCGATTGGTGAGGGAGAGGACGACTAGAGATAGTGGAGCGAATGCGATCATGGCCAGGGTCAGCTTCCAGGAATGTGCGAATGCCACGGCAAAAGACGCAATGGCTGTTATGATGTCGACCATGAGAAACCCAAATACTTGTGACGTTGCAGTTCGTAGCTCGTTGATCTGTCTAGGAGAGGTCAGTAAATACGCCGATCACCCTGATGGGTCTCAGTGGTGAACTCACGTCTCGATTCTGATCAGGAGACTCGGCGTTCCGTCAGTCTGCCCGTCATACCAGGTCATGTCTTGGTGAATCAGGTTATCGAAGATCCTCTGCCGGGCGGTCCTCGCTTGGGCCTCGCCGAAGACGATCCAGGTCGACATGAGCAGCGAGTTGGAGACGAACGCTCCGGCTCCGAGGGCGGAAATGATGATACACCAGTTTGAAGTCCGGACGAGGGTGTCCATGGGCCTTGAGTGGCCGCCGCCGTAGTCTGTGATGGTCTGGAAGAACTGTCCCAGAACCATCGCGTATCCCGTACTGACAGCAGCACAGGCACAGGCGGCTACGATAGCCGCCAAGATGGTGCCCAAGTGACGCCTCTCGGTGAAAATGAACAGATGCCTCCATGATGCCCTGTCCTGCAGTGTTGAATCATTAGGTCGGCCCATGACGAATTACTTACTCCGACAGCATACAGAAAAAGAAATAAACATAAAACGATAGAAACAACAGAGAAGAATTTTTCGTTGGATCAGTTGGAGAAGAGGGAAATCCTAAACAGAAAAAAGATAGACAACATGCTCAACGCAAGGGACATGATGATGGCGCCTCGGCTGTGAGGGAGAAAGGTTCAACAAGTGTCACGATTTGGAGTGCATACACATTTCCATGAACATTGCTCTTTGATGAAGCCTCGAAAGCTGTATCATTGGAAGGTCTTTCTTCTCTGGTGATGCCCAATTGCACATGTGCGATCATATAGCATGCGGCATGGGACACTTTCAAACAGATGTCTCCTTTGTCAACATCGATCAGAAGCCCATGGCTGAGGCGAGGTGTACCCAACGTTGAAGGAACAGAAACCAAAGAACAGAGACATCCTGCTAGAATAGCCAAGAAAGGGTTACCCAGAAGTTGTGCTTCCTTGAAGTCTGAATCCAGCCACTAGGCCCTTTGATGCCAGATGCAGGTAGCACTCAAGGGATGCACCCGAAAAGGATGAGCCCAATTCATAAATTCGCAGTGCTGAAAGGTCTTTGAGATGACATTATTGAGCCACTTGGAAGCCGGTCCCACATTAATTGAGCATTGATGTCGGAATGCATCATCCCAGTCACAAGTGAGCTTTGCCTGATGTGGGTGGATGTCGTCTAAACCTCCTGAGTTGAGTTGGCAAGTTGTCAATTGCTGTGTGAGGTAAAGCACAGGCCAAGCCATGACACCTAGGGAGCCTCCATTATGTACGCGTCCAAAATGCCTTTCATTCGTTATCTGCTCTTCTGAGCGGAGCTTGAAGAGGCTGCTTGGTGCTTCTCAGGTTCAAGCACCAAGCCAGCAGGCCAAAGCAGCCGGCCTTTCTCCAAGACCATCTGTATCCAGCAACTCCTAGTATCCATTTCATCTCGTCGTCGAGAGGCTTAGTCCATGGTAACGGATTTCAGCTTTAGTCCTTGACTCTGCGCTGTGCGCACAGGGCCAATATAGTAGCTTGCGATCTTGGTTGAACTTTAGTTCCAGAGCACTTGTTGCTTTAGCTGGAGGCCTTCTGGGCCTGCGCCTTCTCGTAGATCCAGTCGTTCAGACCAGCGCGGTTTCTAGGTGAAAGAAGTCAGGCAAATCTTGGCAGGTAGGAGTAGCTGGATGCTACACATACCTCGCGATCTCGATGGCGTAGAACTGCATGCGGGGGACTGGCTTCAAGTCAGATTCCACAGAAGGAGCCCAGTTCGGTACTTCTATGAAACATACCAAAGATGACAGTGTCCTGGCCGTACTCGAACTTGGGGTTGGAGCGCACCATGGTGCCGAAGTTGTAGTCGTCGACCTTCTTCTCGTAGGCCATCATGTACTTGCGCCAGCGGTCCTTGCCGGCCTTGCTCTTCATCTCGTCCTCGTCGATGGTCGCAGCGGGGTCGAACTCGGGGAAGTCGGTCTTGAGGTGCTCGAGGATCTCGTCGTCGATCTTGGTCAGGCGCAGCGAGGAGCCCTTGACCTTCTCGAGGATGTTCCAGTAGGTCTCCATGTGCTGGACGGCTGTGGGCAGAGCGTCAGCTTCCAGCTTCAGGTTTTCGTTTCAGGGAATGAATATTACTCTTGACGGCAAACTGCTTCTCAATCTGTGCGCAGCGACAAGTTTGGTCAGCGAATCGTGTCGTCGCGCGCGCGAAAGGGGGCGGCAGACGAATACTCACATCCTCGAGGTTGTCAGCCTCCTCGGCGTTGAAGTTCTGGGGAACGCGCTGCGCCATTGTGAACAGTAGTGATAGAAGCCTTGTAGACTGTCTGGTAGGTCGAATCGATTGGTATTGCTCGGGCGCAAGGTGAGGGAAGCAGCAGTACGACACAGGTAAACCTGGAAGCTTCGAGGGTTGATGGTGGGGTAATGCGATAAGATCACGATGGTGGGGTCGCAGCACTTTTTTTTTTATCTTTTCTTTTTTTCTTTTCGTCTTTGACAGGGGGGGAAGGCACCTTGAAAATACAGCGCGCTGACGTCAGCGCACTGTCTCCTGCACGGCTCTACTTAGTGTTTTCTCAGTCTTCTACATTTTGGAACTATCGCAGTCATCAATGGCGCAACTTCATATATTGGTGTTTAATACAGTGTAGACAAGAGCAATTACCCCAATATTGTTCCCTTTTAATCCAGGGACTTTTCTGGGGTTTTCTTCGCCTCGTCTTGCTCGACCTTGAATAGGCCCTTCAGGCTTCTCCTACTGCCGCCAGAATACGTGGACGCCCTCTCGAGGGACGACCTGTCCGACAGTGCGCCATCTACCAAGGAGTGGTCCAGCAGTGATCTGGCATCAACCGCCCGCTTCGACATACTTCGTCGAATCCTGCTCGCCAAGCCCGGCAAGCTCTTCTCGGCATCATTGACGCCGTCAGCCAGCGTATGCGTGGCCCCTCTTCCAGCCGTCGTCATCCTGCTATCGGGTCGCTCGTACAAGATGCTCCATTCAGAAGACAAGTCCACGTGTTCAGATGGCTGGCGAATAGAGGCAAGGCCTGTGACTGGGTCGTAGTACGGCGGCGGTAATTGTATTGCGCCCTCTGGAGAGTAGAGGCCGCGAAGATACTCTCGCGTATGGTCGTCCAGCTTGAGTTTCCCGTTGCCGCTATCGATCCAGGATGACTGTCCCGGAAGCCGTGGCCAAACAGTGGAAGGCGCTACTCGGTACGAGTGCTGCTTGAGAACTGTGTTGTCTGTGGGGATCTGGAAAATGTGACGCAAGAGGTAGTGCGTGTACTGATCGTTCAGTCCGGCGAGGCGCATTGAGTCGATCATACCTCTCAGCTGCACCAGCGGTTCACACACCTTGAGCTTCTCATCTGGACAGTAGTAGAGGCCTGGCTTCGCCTTTTGCACGGCCCACATTGGGTTCGGCTCAACCGCCTCCGCTTGATCGCACGAATCCGAACCCGAGGTCATCGTTGACTCAGTTGGTGATTGTATCACCGGCCGCTGACCGTAAAACCGACGACAGAGGAGGACAAGACTCTTGAGCGGAGAGCAGCGCCTCATTTGTGTCTCAACGAACGTCTTAACAAGTCTGTCGACATTGATCGTTCCGCCCCGAAGCTTGTGGGCGCTCTTTCCGGGGCCGAAACCGAGACGCGTCATGTCGAGCTCAAGGACGACGTCCTGCATGAAGTGTCCGTATCTGTTGCACCAAAGCGTCGCCAGAGGATCGAAGTACGTGTTGACGAACGGAGAATACGTGACGTGGAACCTCTCCGTCATGAGGAAAGCCACCATGACATCTGCTCGGAAGCCGAAGGATACAGCCATATACGGACTCAGGGGCTCCAGTGCTTTGGAAAGCGAGGTGAACTTATCACCCTTCCAAACCTCCCTCATCGATCGTTTGTGGTCGAGGGAAACTGGCAACTCGGAGCTGTCATCCATGACAACGTTTTGGCATATCTTGAAGCGAACGTTGGCGGGTAGCTTGAAATACGGCGAGGGCGAGTGCCGCTCCCGAACTCGGCCACAGTCGGCGAAGAAGAGGGCGACGGAGTCGTCAAAAGAATGGCAAGGGTCAGTTCGTTCCTGATCGCGTCGGTATTTGTGATACACCACATCGGTAACACGGTCCCAAGGTGGAAGCTTCTTGCGCGGTGCGTCCGGCCATCCTGACTTCGGGGGATCCATTAACCTCCGGGCCGCTTTCGATGGCAGGCCATTGGGCAACGGATATGGGAGGGGGGTCGAGATGTGGCTCGGCAGAGGCTTCGTCTTGTTTGGAGTTTTTGGAGTTGGCGTCGCCACTGTAACGAGGTCAGTAATTGATTGCGAGGCAGTGAGTGTTATGAGATTGAGATACGGACTCACTTTTGACGTGGTACAGGCTGAAGATGTACAAAGATCTTTTTTTGGTAGGTAGGTACGTGCCTTTTTCTTTGAGGCCGAGATTTTTTTGTTGTCGCTGGTTTTGAATACTCCTCAGACCAGGTTTCCACCTGAGACCATTGTATGGGGAGGAGTCGATGGCTTTGTGGAAGAAACTCTGCTGTTCTGTGGTGAATGGGTGTTGCGGTGTTAGTGTGGGTGAGGTGCAATAAGTTGATGCACCTTCCACAGGTGGCCAAACAAACAAGGTAAACGAATACTCAACCTGAGCAGTCAGGAAACTTCTGATTCAAGGAACAAGAAATGCAGTCACGCAAAATATGACTGTTAATCTGCCCGCCAGCACTGGAATTACGGCTCCTGCCTTTAGTTGACTATCAACCTCAAACCTCTTCACCAAGAACTCTACATCTGGCTTGTAACCCCCATACAAACCCTCACTAACCTGAGTTGCCTCTTCATACGTAAGAAAACCCTGTCATACATTACAACTCAGTCAATTCGAACGACGGCATAAACAATTACACGGCCGACGAGGCGAACGAAAATCGAGTCAAGGAGACAGCAAGAAGCCTGCGACACAAAACCACTCATGGCTGAGTCTCTCATTCTTATTTTCTAAAGTGAGTATTGTTTTCTTTGGCAATACCGCCAGCAATCGCAGAGGGAAAGAGCTAAAATCCCTGCGGGCGGTCAGCGACCGGCCTCGAGCTCCGGCTCCAGGTGGGCCTCGGCTCCGTGGTATTTCTCCCCCGGACCCCACTCCGGCTCCGACCAGAAGCAGCACAGACGGCACCGACGGTAGAATGAATCCCATGGCATACGTACTGCACCTCGATTTAAGGGACTGTAGAAGCCAAGAGTCTCGGCCCGCCTACATCGCGGAAAGGGATGCCTATTAGATGCGCCGTGCCGTCGTACGAGGTACCAACAGTGTGCAGGGGGGTGTCCGTCCCCGGCCGAGAAGCTGTGGGCAGCGGACAACCCGCTCGGGCGGCGGGCGGGATTAGCGAGATTACCCGGGGATAGCGATGACTCTTCGACTTGATTCGTAAGTTTCGGTGTTTGCCAGAGTCCTGACCGGTTCGTCTACTGCAAAAGAGAGAAAGAGAGACAGGAAGGGATGCTTCGATGTGGGTACCGTATCCCTCGCCTAGTTGGGTTAAACGAACCCGAACGAGGAGCGGCTTCGGCCTATTGGCCCCGACATCCTGCGTGCGCTGCAGCTAAATGTCGGGCGTCACTTCGCTTCCGCAGCGGGATTCGTCCAACGCGCATGAGTCCAACGCGATGAGTTGCATCGACGCCCAGCAAGACCACCACACCTCCCCAAATCTTGACCGGGTTTCGGGTCGGATTTGAGTATTCAGGAGCCGTTGCGCTAGACCCCTAGCCTTTCCTCCTGCCGAACCCCCCTCTTCTTCTTCTTCGCCGATCCCGTCAAGGGTGGGTAAGCGAGCCCGTTTGCCCTCCGTAGCGGCGCGGGACGTTGGTGGTGTGATTCATCTTATTTGGTCGACGTTGCCCACGCGGTGGTCCAAAAGGTCCCCCCAACGACGACAACGACAACGGTCGGCATGATGGCCCCGTTGTCCGTCAGTCACACCCCCTGGTGATGGCCGAGGGGCCGAAAGCGGTCTGGTCCCCGGTTCCTTAAGAGCAGGAGGACAGAGGGAAATCCCATTACCACGCAAGTAGCCTCGTCTCTTGTGTTGTTCTTCTTTCTTCCTCTCCCGCCCTTCCTTGTGCTGCTGCGGCGCCATTGACCTTGGCTGAAAGAGACCCGATTCAAAGTTGACGAGTCACCCTCACCCTGGCTCTACCTACTGCGCGTACCACTACAACTGTTCAACGGTGGCACATCGTGAGTAACATCTTATTGATACCCTCTCACTCTGCCCCCTCTTGGCCTTCAACCTGTCGGGTGGCTGCCGACCTAGTCATGGGTCGAGTGGATGCCAAGTCTGGAAGGAGATCGCATCTCGCACCCGTCCCGCAGGTGTTTTCTCCGGCGTCCCTCGTGCCATCACTTTCATGCTCTCTCATATACACACCACACTTCTCGCGCATACAAACCCTGCACCACATCGTCACTGAGCCTCAAAATGGAAACTCACAACCCACTCAGACCAGCTACTAGCAGGCCATGGCCTCCACCGCCGTGGCGCAAACGCCCGGAGACCGTGCCGCCGGCCGCTCTACGAGCCATGAAGACCCCGGAGCCGAGCACCCTCACACGCTGAGACGCGAGCCCACGAGGGAGGAAAAGACGGCCGAGGCCGCCGCCGAGGGCCACGACGCCGACATCCCCTCCAGCATGGGCTACGTCCTCGACGAGCGCGGCGAGGCCAAGAGGAGGCAGTCCATCGCCCGCCAGAGGCGGTCGTCCACGGCGCGCAGGTCGTTCGCCAGCGACGCCGGCGCGCGGGCCGACGACGTGGAGAAGGGCCCTGCGACGACGACGGACGACGACGGGGACGCCGGCGGCGAGAGCTCCGAGGACGAGAACGTCGTGTGGTGGGACGGCCCCGACGACCCCGAGAACCCGTACAACTGGCCGTCGTGGAGGAAGGTCATGACCTGCGTGCTCATCAGTGCCATGACCTTTGTGACGCCCTTAGCATCTTGTGCGTATCCTCCGACTGTCTTGAGTGAAGTGAGGCGCGCGGACTGACCGAGCATATAGCCATATTTGCGCCGGGCGTGCCAGAACTGATGAAGGAGTTCAAAAGCAATAGCCCTTACCTAGCTTCTTTCGTCGTCTCCGGTGAGCAGTGAACGAACAGTCGTCTTGTCATGAAACTGACGAAAGTCTCAGTCTACGTTCTTGGATTTGCCGCCGGGCCCCTCCTATGCGCACCGCTCAGCGAGATATACGGCCGGACCATCGTCTACCACGTCTGCAACGTCTGCTTCATCTGCTTCACCGTCGGCGCCGCCCTGTCGCCCACCCTGAACGCCCTGATCGTCTTCCGCTTCTTCGCCGGCGTCTTCGGCTCGTGCCCCATCACCAACGGTGGCGGCTCCATCGCGGACATGATCAGGCAGGAGAAGCGAGGCGCCGCCATGAGCATCTTCTCGATCGGCCCCCTGCTTGGTCCCATCGTCGGTCCCGTCGCGGGCGGCTTCCTCTCCGAATCGGCCGGCTGGTTCGTGCTTTCTTCCCACGTTTGTGTGTGTTCATGCCTCTAACTAATCCGATAGGCGCTGGGTCTTCTGGCTCTTGGTGATAATCTCGGGCGTCCTCAGCATCGTGATGGTCATCTTCCTCAGGGAGACGTACGCCGCGGTCATCCTCCAGCGCAAGGTCAAGCGTCTCAGGAAGGAGACCGGAAACCCCCTCCTGCGTTCCAAGCTCGACGTCGGGCTCTCGTCGGCCGACTACTTCAAAAAGGGCATCATCCGGCCGCTCAAGATGATTGCCTTCTCCCCCATCACCCAGATCTTGTGAGCCAGCCCAGAATCCGTTCATTATAAATACTAACGCCGAAACCCACAGTGGCGTGTACATCGCCGTGGTCTACGGCTACCTCTACCTCATGTTCACCTCCATCACCTCCGTCTTCATGCTGCAGTACCGCTTCACCGCCGGCACCGCCGGCCTGGCCTTCCTCGGCCTCGGCGTCGGCTCCATGATCGGCGTCGTCTTCTTCAGCATCACCTCGGACAAGTACATGAAGAAGAAGGCCGCCGAGGCCGACGCCGCCGCCGACGCCGCGGGCACCGCCCGCGAGGGCATGAAGCCCGAGTACCGGCTCGTCGCCCTCCCGGCCGGCGCCTTCTTCCTCCCCGCGGGGCTCTTCATCTACGGCTGGACCGCCGAGTACGAGATCCACTGGATCGTGCCCATCCTCGGCACCGCCGTCATCGGCGTCGGCAACCTCATCATCTTCATGGCTCTGCAGCTGTACCTCGTCGACGCCTTCACCGTCTACGCGGCGTCGGCGCTCGCTGCCAACGCCGTGGTCAGGTCCGTGGCCGGTGCCGTGCTGCCCCTTGCCGGACTGAAGATGTACGAAGACCTGGGCGTAGGCTGGGGAAACAGTGTTTTGGGCTTCATCGCCGCCGCCATGGTGCCCGTCCCGTTCTTGATCATCAAGTACGGCGAGTATCTTCGGAAACGCTACGATCTAAAGGACCTGTAAAAATGTGAGCCAGGAGGGGAACGGAAAGAACATAGAAGTAAACGTCCGGCTTGGGCATCAGCAACATAAACAACTTCACTCTCCAATCAGCATCAACAGGGTGAAGCTATGACCACGTCGAAGTGCTCAACCTTTTCGATCGATTGTTCAATTTTCTTGTCTCTTTACATGGCATCACTAGACGGCAAAGGCATCGGTGGAGGTGAAGGTATAACTTTAATGTCATTTATGTAATTCATACTCGCATAAGGGCTTCAGCGCCCATCATCGTCTATCAGGTTTAACTAGGTACTTTGTGTGAATCCTCCCGTACGCCAACAGCATTTTTTATCATGACCTCAACCATCTATCCATTACAACATACCGAGGCCGAGGTGCTCGGGGTCGGCCTTAACAATGCGGAGGGTGTTGGTGTTACCCATGCCACCCTTCCAGCCTTGGACAACGACAACGGTGTCTCCCTTGTTGACGACGTTGAGCTCCAGGGCGTGCTCGATACCCCACTTGATGCGGCGATCGACGTCCTCCTGCCAGTTGACCTTGCTAAAGTCGGGCTTGGCCTCGGGGAACAGGAAGGGGTAGACACCACGGTACAAGTGGCCGTAGCGGGAAGCCGAGGCGTTTCTTGTGACCATGAAGATGGGGCAGACGGGGCGGTACTTGGAGAGAAGGCGAGCAGAGTCACCAGACGTCGACAGGACGATGATACCTCCGGCGTTCAGGTCGAGAGAAGCACGGACGGCAGCCATGGCGCAGGACTCGACGACGCTGACGGGGCGCTTGACCAGGGTGCACATCTCCTCGAAGTGGGAGACGTAGGGGATGGTGTTCTCAGCCTTGAGGCAGGCCTCGTGCATCTCAGAGACGGCCTCGTTGGGGTAGCTACCCTTGGCGGTCTCACCGGAAAGCATGACACAGTCAGCACCGTCGGTGATGGCGTTGCCGACGTCGCTGATCTCGGCACGGGTAGGGCGGGGGTTCTTGATCATGGACTCGAGCATCTGGGTGGCGCAGATGACGGGCTTGCCGGCTCTGTTGCAGAGGGCGATCATCTTCTTCTGAGCAGCGAAAACCTCGGCGGCGGGAATCTCGATACCGAGATCACCACGGGCGACCATGACACCGTCGGTCTCCTGGAGGATCTCGACGAAGTTGTTGAGACCCTGACGGTTCTCAATCTTGGCAATAATCTGGATGTGCTTGCCCTCCTCGCCGAGAACGTCGCGGATGTCCTTGATGTCCTGGCCACGGCGAATAAATGAAGCGAAGACCATGTCGACGTTGTTCTTGACGCCAAACCTGAGATCGTTCTTGTCCTTCTCGGAGAGAGCGGGAAGATCGACGTCGGTGTTGGGCAGGTTGACACCCTTCTTGGAAGAGATGAAACCGTTGTTGCGGGCGCGGACCTCGACGGTCTTGTCGTCCTTGACCCTGATGACATCGAAGGCCAGAACACCGTCGTCGACGTAAATGATGCGGCCAGGCTCGATGACCTTGGTGATGTTCTTGTAGTCGACGTACCTGCGGCAGGAGGTGGTTAGCGGGGCTCAAGCTGGGACAGTGAGAGGAGGGGCAACGGACATGTTGTCGGTGTCGCAAGCAGTGGCGTATTGCTCGTCCGTGGTGAAGTTCATGATCTTGCCAGCGGAGATGGGGATGTCCTCATCGTTCTTGGTGTTACCGGTGCGGATCTCGGGGCCCTTGGTGTCGAGGGCGATGGCGACCTGACGGCCGGGCTGGGCCTTCTCGGCGGCGCGAGCATTGTCGATGACGGACTGGTGGTACTCGTAGCTGCCGTGCTGTTGGGAGACGAGAAGTCAGCGAGCTGCCATGTCAAGCTGCGGAGGGGAGGCGGGTATGCTTACGGAGAAGTTCATGCGCACGACGTTCAGACCGGCCTTGCGCAGGGCGTTGATGGCCTCAACGGAGTTGGTCTTGGGGCCAATGGTGCAGATGATGGAAGACCTGCGGTAGTTCTTCTCGGGCTGGAAGGCGGTGTCGAGGCTGGACAGCCAAGCGATCTTGCCGCCGACATCGAGGTGGTCCTGGGTGGTAGCAGCGGCCATTGTGAAGGGTTTTCTCTGGCGTAACGTGGTAGAGGAAGAATAATCGAAGCTGGCGAAGAGACGAGGAGGGGTCTGCTGCAGCTGTTAAATCCTGCTCTGTAGGAGGTGGGGGCAAGAAAGCAGGTCCGGGGGGGAATGAAAGATGCAGGATCAGAGAGGAGGGATACGTGTGAGAGATAAAAGAAACGGAGGGTGGGGGAAATAAAACAATCGAGGAGGCCAATGGGTGAGACCCTAAGTACAAGATTTATGCAGACAGGGAGCCTCAACCAAGGTATTTGTTGAAGGACGGGGGACGGGGGAGAGACAAGGAGACAGACCGTCGAGACACTAGACACACGGGGTGGGAGGAAGGGAAATAATTTGCTGTCGTCCTCGAGCGATATGAGGTAAGATGCTTGAGCAAGGCGAGAGAGAGATTGACAAGATGGTGGTGGTGGTGGTGGTGGTGGTGGTAGTAGTGATGGTGGTGTCTGGCCGGAGGTGCTGCCACTGCGGTGAATTGAGGGGCAGATTTGCGGCCAAATCAATCCGACGAGGGGCAGCAACCGATCAGATCAGCCAAAGCACCGCAGCAGGCACAGCACACTGAGGTGAGCTCCACGTCCAGTTTGTCTGGCAGCGACAGCGGCAATAGTGCCCCACCTCACCACCATGAGGTGGCCAGCACCCTCGTCCCTTCCTCACCTCACCCTTTCCAGTGGGTTCCTCCTACCGTCTACGGACCCTTGCTCTGCTCAGCAAGACAAGGTAGCGGAAGGTACGGTATGTGCACCCTGCCCTTTCTGCCTCACATCGCCTCTTCTATCGTCTGTTTCCCAACTTTTCCCACCTTGCGGCACGCACGTCCGCCGTGGCAGGGAGGTTGGGATCCGACACCATATACACTTATATACGTAAATAGAAAATACCAAGCCGGAGGAGGGCGAGGCGACGTGCCAGGTGAGGTGAGGTCATGTCGGACGGCAGGCCGGACCAGACAGACAGAGAGGGGCAGGTAACCAACCATAGAACGAAAGAGGAAACAGAAACAGAACCAGATGCAGAAACAACAAGGGGCTGCGATTCCACTTACCAACGCTGCTATTTATTTCTCGCCAAAGCTCGAGGTCGTTCGTGTTTCGCCGTCGGGCGTGGGGAGTGAATTTAAAAATATTCTTTGGGAGGATGAAAGTTAAAACAATACGGAGGGAGAGGAATATTCGCAGAGGACCACGATGAGAAGAACAATGGGCGGAGGGACGACGGCGGAGCTGGCGGGATGGATACCTAGTGAGGGATTTGAATGGCATTGTTCATTTTCGGGCTTTTTGTTTTTTTCTCTCGCTCTTTTTCTCCTTCTTTTCCCCTCGGTCCTACCCCATTCATTCGTTCTCCCTTCCCTCCAAAAGTCCAGGCTCCCTCGCCGCCGACGTGGACTAAGCCGCCCTGGCAGCGCCGGTTTGTGCATTTGGGCTCCATTACTTTTTCGGGGTTGCTGGGCTGGGCCGTAAAGCCTCAAACGCTCAACAAACCAACGCTCATGCTTTTGACACACAGCTTTCCCCAGCGATACGGATGCACCGTAGCTGCTGGAAGCTCGGCCCCTCCAAGCAGCCCCTCCAAGAAGCAAGCCCCTCTATTTTTTCCAATGGCCCCTCCAACTCCGAGAGGCCACCCCTGCCACCTAGCCAAACGCAAAAGGGAAGGGGAAAAAATAAAAATAAGAGAAAATGGCACACAAAGCGCCGGCCGGTGGAGGAGATCCCCTGGCTCCACTTGGAATGGACGTGTTGCACCTCAGTCGACGGGCAACCGGCGCTACCACCGGCGCACCAGCGATTGCGGGCCGCGGAGGAGGAAAAGTCCTCGCTGTCTTCCCTGTCCGCGCCGCCGACCTAAGCCCAAGATCCAAGACCCAAGACCCGGCCCGTCCAATCCAATGGCTGGTGACGCGAATCAAACTGTCTCGATAACTCAGTCTTGAGTCGCGTCCCCATCCCCCATTCTCCTCTTATCGCCAATGGCGTTAGCGGCCGAAAAGTTAAGAGCGAGAAAAAAAAAAGGACCAAAAGTCAATTCGGTCCTTCTATGATTAGGTAATCTGTTGTCAGGTATGCAGCAAACAGAGTCCGCCGTGAACCTTTTTAGCGCCATAGCCCCACTTGAGGCTTATCTGGCTTTGACAGAAACACGTGACATCCCTGCCTGAAGTTTGGTTCCACTGAAACACGAACCTCAGGAGGCGGGAGTCTTGGGAGGGAAGTACCTCTACTAAACGGTACTTCTGCCTCGACTTGGAAGCTGGCTGGTTGAGGTGCACGGTCCACTAGAGCTCTGCACCTCAGCACCAGCCCACCTCAGGCACGACACCCGCGGGACGCAGGACTTCTGCGCCAGCCCAGCCTCTCGTCCAGTGGGGGCACCCCTTCGGATCGGCTGCGCACAGTGTCCACCCCTTGTCCCATGACAACGCTTGCTGCCTCCAAACCCAGTTGGGGATACCGCCTCTTTCACATCGACGATACCACCACCCAAACCGAACGACGACAACTCCAGTTCGAGCGCAGAACATACCAAAGGAAAAAAACGGCCGAGCCAGCACCTACCTTCTCAAAACACCCATCATGGTTGGTCTTTCCCGAATCGCACCCTTTCGTGTCCGGTCGTGGCGAGCCCGTCTGGGTGCTCGCGCCATGTCTGGCTGTCGACTTGCATGCGCAGTCTTAACCTCTGCCTAGCTCCTCAACTTGCTGACTCTGGGACTGTGGTCGAAGTTCGGACGCCTGACGCACTACGCATTCGATGCGGTCCTCCGTGAGTCACCCGTTCCCGCTCACCGCTGCCTCGCCTGCCGCCGCACTTGCTGACCTTTTTTGTCATCGCAGTTTCCGCCTTCCTCGCGGGCATGAAGCGCTCGACCGGCCTGACGTGAGTCTCGCGACCTGATTCTTTTTTTCGAAATGCACACACACAAACCGGCCCGACGGAACCCGACGGAAAGATTGCGTTGGCAGCTAACGCGTGCCCATCCTGGGAATCGTCAGACCTAGTTTCAAGACCGACAGAGCCGCCGGCGAGAACAAGGACGTGTCGAAGTGGATTGACAAGTATCTCGGCGTCGGCGAGTGGGTGATGGACCAGTCGGTCGCGATCGCTGGCTCCAGCGGCTGGTTCGAGAGGACGCGGTAGAAGGACTTTCCGACGTTCGAACTTCTTCCTTTTCACCCCATCGGCGCACTCTCCTTTTTAAACTTTTCACGACTTTCGATGCTGCAACGACTCGACAAAACGACTATCCCGCCACCT
This sequence comes from Colletotrichum brevisporum, assembly GCA_030770045.1. Lineage (NCBI taxonomy): Eukaryota > Fungi > Ascomycota > Sordariomycetes > Glomerellales > Glomerellaceae > Colletotrichum > Colletotrichum brevisporum. The sequence goes on from JAUGSI010000002.1 coordinate 3,986,790, forward strand.
CCCGCGTTCCTCCCGGTCGACTTGCTGCGAGGGAATGATGCTGGAAACGCTCGGCGGTTGCTTCTGAGGAGGAGGATTTGGCATGTGGGGTGCTCTTTCGGCGAGGCTCGGGTCTGGTCTGCGGAGTTGGAAAGCTCGGCCGGCGGCAGGCTAAATTCGGTCGGTCGGTCGGTCGGTCGGTCGATGTTTTCCCGCTCTCTCACTCGGCACTCCTCCTGGGTAAAATGGTGTTGTTCAGGGTGGACTGCGCGACTGGAATTTCCTCATCACCGAAGCACGCTCTTGCTTTATAAAAAGCCTCTGGTGCATGCTACCCCGTGTATCCTTACAACCGGACCTTCTAGACCCCACTTTCGGGATCGTTCTCGTCGCAAGACACAGGCATAGCCGAGGTTACCGACCAATCCAGTGCGCCACATTGGCCGTGTCTTTGTATGTATGTACCTACGTACCCTCGTAGGCTCCTCCTCGAGGAACTCGTGCCTCGTGACGGGGAACACACGGCGGACGGGACGAACTGTGGGTTTGACGCAGTTCAATTCCTAGTCATTCCGATAAACGCCGTCTCGAGCGTCCATTCGTGGGGTATCCTATCCTGCCGTTGTCCAATCCAATAATACCCGAATCCCTCCATGCCTGAATGGATGCTAGCTGCTGCAAAATGCAAATGTTTTGATCGCTGAGGGGTCTTCTCCACAACTCCTGCGATGCCAACCTACCCATGCCATGCCACGCCGATCCAGCCCAGTCCAGCTCCAGTAGAAGCGCACAGATGCGTCCTCGTCCGCCTCAGTCCCGACTCCCTTCGGTGCTGTGCTCTGCCAAGAACTCGGGCGGCACGTCGTTGTCGCTGTCGCGTATGGACGACGACTCATGAGAAGGAGATGCTTGGACGTGGTCGGCGACTGACCTATCGTCGTGCTCCTCCAGCCGCGACACGAGCAAATCAGGTGGCACCTCGTTGTCGCTCTCGTCGTGATGGCTCTCAGGCGGACTCGTCGCGGCGACGTCCTTCTGCGAGATCTCTTCTTGGCCATCTGGGCCATTTAGCCAAGCCTCCCCCACATCGTCAGCATCCAACTTGGGCGGGGGAGGTTTGGGCTGGGGGAGGCTGTTTCGGAGCAGGACTTCGGCTTCCCTGAACGCCTCAAGTTCGGCCCCGATTGCGCAGATCAGGAGATTCCAGTTGTTCTGCTCTGCCGTCCGCATGTTGTTCTCGAGTTCCAAGATGACCTTGCCCATCCTAGGCAGCAAGGGCTCGACGGCTTCTTGCTGCGTGCGGAGAGTGTGCTTGCCCTTGGCCGACCCGCCGCCGCCCATGGACTTTCGCAAGTCCGTCTCGAAGGCGGTGACGAGGTCGATGGTCTCCTGCCACAACTCTGCGCCCTGGTCGAGTGCCTCGCAGTCCTTGTCGACCTGCGCCTTCAGCTTCTGGAGGTGTTCGACCTCTCCCTCCCACCAGTCTTTGGCCATGCTCAATGTGCGTCGCGCGGGTATCATGCGGAAGAATTCGGCGCCTCCAAGGACATCGTTTGAGGTGCCCGCAGCGTCAGGCGCATTACGCGACACGACCTCGATGACCTCGGGATCTAGTGGCTCGATTGGGGGCCTGCGCAGCAAAGACGCGACCTCTCCTTCAACCTCCTTCAAAGCACCTCTATATCCACTCAGGCCTGCCTCCCTGCGGTTGCGGACATCCTCCACCTTGCGTTCGAGCCACCGCTGCCGATTCCGCATCCCGACGAGCCTCTCTTCAAGGAGGCGGATTTCCTCTCCGAGTGTTTCGTGCTGCTCGCCAAGGTCTCGCAGCTCTTTCGCCAGCGGCTCTTCGTCGTCATCAGCCAAGCTATGTAGCTCCGTAGAAATGCTGCTTCTGCGTGCGTCCAGCTTGTCCAAGTGCGCGAGAGCCTTCTGGCGCTGCGAAATTGCCGATTCAATGTAGACATTCTCCTCCGCCTTCAGGTCCATGAAGGCTGCCAGTGATTGCTGGAGCCCGCTTCTTGCACTCCTGAGCCCACGGGGTCCAGAGGCCTTGGGCTGACGAACAGGTATGATGTCGCCCTTAGCGGTCGCGCGCACCGGAGTGTCGAGTGAAGCCATCATGCGTGACTTGGATGTGGCGGTAGAATAAAAGGTTCCCGTTGGTGTGCTGCTGCCAGAATCGCTCCAAGTATCAGGCCCGACGGCACTCGAGGTTTCCGATGGCTCTGTGCCAGATCCCAGGCCTAAAGCCTGCATGTCAAGAAAGTGTTGTACCTCCTTTTGAAGCGCCCTCTCCCGTTGTTGCAAACTTCGCCAGACCTTGTCAACCCGGGAGGAGCTGGAGCTGCGTGAGCTCTGATCGAACAGCAGGCTCCCAAACGAGACTCGGCTGGACGACGCCGCACTATTATTCCATCCGTTTTGATCCTCTCTTGAGCTTCTTCGAACGTTGCGCCTCCCTTGAGAGGCCGGTTGAAGCACCACGGAGGCAGCTATCGGCGGGGGCGGGCCAGCAAACATGGGCTTGGACTTGGGCTTAAGCTTGGACACGGACCCAGCCGGGCTCAGGGGATCGTCGTCCCACGGATCGGTAGGGGAAGGGGCGCGAATCGCAGACATGAATGCGTTTGCTGGCGGCGAGTCTGGAAGCAGAACTTCATCGGGTCTAGGCGACAGGTTGTCAAGATCGTAGTCGGTTGCGCGCCTCCCGTTGGAGGTATGAAGTGGCAGGAGGGGTCCCTTATTGCGACTCAGGGAGAGCCGATCGAAGAACCTAGGCGAGCCGGGCGCCATCGAAACGCATTCACGCTGTGGTCAGGTCGTCGGGACTGGTAGGTGTTGGACGGGCTAGGGGTTTGTCCGGTCAGTCTGTTCGGGCACGACAGGGCGCGAGAATAGGTATAGCGAATGCCGGAACGGAAGAGACTCTGAGTAAACAGATCGGTACTGAAGAATGTATGGAATAAATATGGGTTATGCCGCACTGGGGGATTTGGAGTAGTTGTGCGACTTCAGACGCGACACGCTGCTCCGGGAAATGGATGGAATTTGTCGGGCATGACACGAAGGTGCTCATGAGCTCCGTGAGCATGTGCCACAACCGGCATGGGGCATGGTAAGCTTTCGGAGGCAGCAGACGTCACCAGCCAGCTTCGAGATAAGGTTCCTTATCGGACCACTTATCTAAGCACATGTGCCTAGGTACCCAGGTACTCTCTCACCTGATGAGTAAGCCGCTGCCCCTCATTGAACGCTGCCTCAATAGCTGGGTTATGACGATTAAAGTCATAAACGCTCGTGTGTTCAATCAGCCAACCTCATCCGCGGATACAGACACGCGCTTGTGCCACTGGTGCTGCCCAATTATTTCGCATGAGCCTGGCTGAACCCAATCGCTAACTTCAGCTATTGCCTCTGGGATAGGTTTTTGCATTCAGTATTGTCATTGCCAATTCCACATGAGCTGTGGACCTTTGTCCTTTGAACATGGACAACACTTCCTTGTTTTCTACCGGTTACGTTCCCTCTAAGGCGCACTAATGGCGCCCGAACTCTCTGCTTTTCTCCCTCGGAACAACTCGTCAGTTTACTACGTAGTTCCAAATACCTGGAAATTGACATGAGATACGGCACAGATACTCAAACACGCCCGGGGAACCGGATGCTTCTTGTGTGTTACATTGAGTCGTCCAGAGACCGGGAGGTAGGATGGAGGAGGTATGGGAAAAGGACATCGTCGAGTTACCCACGTACACCTCTTTGGTCAATACGTGCGCCGTCCAAGGGAGAGAGACGAGCTTGGCCTTGTATCCCGAGGCAGTAATACGCGGCATCCCGACCCAAGCGATTTGCAACAACAACGCGTATCCCTATCTCAATCTCCCGTCAATCACCCCCGGCCCCGTAGATGTCCGCGGGCTCCATCGACTCGGTCGCCCGCCCATTAGTCAGAGTGATGCTATCCTGTAGAAGAGTGATTTTTGTCTCTTTTTAATTTCCTCGATGTGAGCGTGAGGTTGCGCGGCCACGAGGCGAAGCTGTACACTGACTGATTCGGCATCGTCGCCCTTGTGTTTGATTATCGTCGTCTCCTGGGGTTGTTTGACTCCCGCCTGTGCTACTCATGTCGTCTGGGTCGGCACAATTCTACAACACATCACACCCCAGTCTCAGTCGTCAGCTCCCTCTCCCTCAACCTCGCCCTCTCCGCCCAACTCTACGCCTTCGTCAGAGTCAGACGTTCCTACCTCTTCTGTGAGGTACCTAGGTTGCCCGACCTACCTCTACCTGCATTGCCCTGCCGTGCCCTTGCCGTGGGTCGAATACGGTGACAGCTATTTCTTTCGGCGGTGTTGTGTCAGGCTTCTAACACCATAAACCCTGCGTACCTATCTAGGTACCTATTCTGCGATGCATTTTCTCGGGCATCGCCGGTCGGCGTCTCAGCAGAGCGTCGACGACCAGCAACAGCGTCAACAGAAGCGATTAAGCGCTACTTCGGCTCTTTATCAGGCTGCACAGGCCTTGGGCTCCATTGGAGCCCCGACAACCGCCGCAGCCACCGCAGCAGCAGCAGCAGGAGGAGGAGCAGGAGCAGCCACTGATTCCTGCCCGCCGCTGCCCAATCCGGTGCCTGGTGCCAAGTCGTCATCCCACTCGCAGCAGGAACAGCAGCAACAGCCCGAACACCACCACCACCACCACCAGCAGCAACAGCAGGACGACTACCTGCCGGTCCAGAGCTGGGACTACAACACGCACCACCACCACAACAACCACCACCACCACCAACAGCGGCCTGGCTCTACTGCTGGTAGTATTACTCGTGCCTTTTCCTCTTCTCCAACTTCCTCGCCTCGACTCCTCCAAGGTGCCGCATCTGCACCTGCACCTGCGACTCCTGCTGCTGTTGCTGCTGCTGCTGCTGCTGCTGGGCCCCCCGCGCCCAAGAAACACGCCGTCGCCAACTTCTATTACGAAGACGAGGCCGAACATCTCAATCACTACTCGGATCGCACAATCACCGCCGCGGGCGTCTCCGTCTCAGTGTCTCCCGCTGCCGACTCCGCTTCCTCCCGCTCCCCCCAGCCGCAGCTGGTCCAGTCCTCCCACCACTCCACCTCCCACACTCATTCGCACTCACATTCCTACTCCTCCTACTCCTCCTCTTCGCGGCCCCCATCCCACCACGCCCGATCCTACTCTTCTTACTCGCCGCAGCGTGCTTCGTTTCCTGCTGCGCTGCTTCCGGTCCATGGCCAGCAGCCGCATTCGCTGCCGCATCAGCACCTCGACTTGACCTACTCGCCCTCTGTCCGCTCCACTGCGACTGAGACACCAGGGCCGTCGGGCCTTTCCCCCTCCGTCGCCTCTCTCCCCTCGTCCTCCTACGCGCATCCTGACGCCGTCGCTGCAATGAATCAGCAACCCCAGGCTCCGCAGCAACAACAGCCGCCTCAACAACAGCAGCCGCACTTTTCGCCTCCTGGTCCACGTAGAACTGGTACCTACGGCTCCCAGCACGACGAGTTGCACATGCCTGCTGGCATGATCCAGCACCAGCACCAGCATCAGCATCAGCACGGTCAGCTGTCGCCCCGCGAATACTCCTCCTCCGCCGTCCCCGCCGCACCCCAGATCAAGTTGGAACAGGCTTCCTCGACAGCCCCTCAGTACCAGAGCACATCGTCGGTGCCCAACGTCTTGCAGCCTGGCGGTCCTGGAGGTCGTCCCCCGGCCATCACCTCCAACACCGCGCCGACTCTGTCCGCCATGCAGTCCTCTCCGCAGGACTACTCGACGCCCTCCAAGCCTCCCAGCTTGAGCCTCTCTCACAGCTACTCCCGCTCATCCCCAGCTGCTGGCTACGAGGGCGCTGCGACCTTCTCTCCCTATACCCCGACGACCCCCAGCGGCTCCGGCTCTCAATTCATGTCGCCCCCAGACCAAAAGTACAATGCCCCGGGCTCCCAGCGAAACATCTCCAATACCCCCTTGGGCCTGGCTGACATCCGACCCCGCGCCGATTCGGGCATGTCTGATGGCGTGCCCGGCAGCGCTGCGTACGAGGCCGCCAATGCCCAGCCTGGCACGAGCAACTATCTCGCTCCGTGGGCGCTGTATGCCTTTGACTGGTGTAAATGGCCACCCCAGGGGAACGGGGCCGGCAAGCTTGCTGTAGGAAGCTACTTGGAGGACGGTCACAACTTTGTATGCGCTCTTGCCGACCCTTCAATGCTTTTGAATCGTACTGACCTTTCCCCTTCTCTCCAGATTCAAATCCTCGATACCCAGTTGGTCCCGACCCCCAATGACGTTTACCAGCCTGGAACTCCCAAGTTCAACTTGGAGTTTAACAAGGTTGCCGAAGCCACACACTCGTACCCTGTGACGCGCCTGCTGTGGGAGCCGCCATCCTCGCAGAAGCAGTCGACCGACCTGTTAGCCACCTCGGGAGATCATCTCCGTCTGTGGTCTCTGCCCTCTGAGGGCCCCGTCTCCCAGAGCAACAACATCAACCGCCAAGGCAGGGACCCTGGCGTCACCAAGTTGACGCCTCTCGCCCTCCTCTCCAACTCCAAAACCCCCGACCACACGGCGCCGCTCACCTCGCTCGACTGGAACACGGTCTCTCCCAGCTTAATCATCACGTCAAGCATAGACACCACTTGCACGATTTGGGATATCCCTTCATTGACGGCAAAGACCCAATTGATCGCTCACGACAAGGAGGTGTACGATGTGAGGTTCTGCGCCAACAGCGTGGACGTCTTTGTGAGCTGCGGACAAGATGGCAGCGTCCGCATGTTCGATCTGCGCAGCCTCGAGCACAGCACAATCATTTACGAGCCTACCGGCAAGGACGACCGAGGTATGCCTGACCCCAATATACTGTTCCACGCGGACATTCCGTTGCTAACCCCCGGAGTAGTAGATGCCAATGGCGGGCGGATTAGCCCCACGCTTGCGCAACAGACCATGTCCAACCCTCCCCCTCTGCTGAGACTTGCGACATCACCCCACGATACCCACCTGCTGGCCACGTTTGCGCAAGATTCCAACGTCATTCGCATTCTCGACGTGCGGCACCCCGGCCAAGCTCTGCTTGAGCTTCGGGGCCACGGAGGTTCTCTCAACTGTATCGAGTGGTCGCCATCGAAGCGGGGTGTTCTGGCATCTGGGGCTGACGATTGCCAAGTCCTACTCTGGGATGTTTACAACGCGAACAACAGCCACTCCATTAACGCTGGTCCCTCTGCCAACGGTGCTCCCCAGCCGGACAGCACGAGGAGCCCCTTCGCCAGCTGGCAATGCGACTACGAAGTCGGAAACCTTGCGTGGGTGCCGCATCTTTCCAGTGACCAAGGGGAATGGCTGGGAGTCAGCGCGGGCAGGGGTCTCTGGGGTGTCAAGACATGCGGGCGGTCCGGTGTCTGAAGGGGGTAAGGACGAAGAGCGGCAGTCACCCTGCCGTCTTGCCACCCTGTTCATAGATCTTGGCTGGTCACTTGTGGTAAATGCATCGCGAAGCCTGGCGTTTAGGGATGGGCTCTTGGGCCAACTGTAGGAGGAAGACTGTCCGCGAACCAAGCTTCATGCGAGGCCTTTGGAATGATATCGGCGGGGTTTTGTCTTTTCGGTTGGCGGTCAAGAACAAAATCGGACGGCGGATGGCTATATACCGGCGGGTATGGTAGGAGAGGGAGATGTTGAAATGTCATAATCATGGGTGCTGTGTTGGGCTTTTTGCGCCATAGAGGCTGCAAGAGACAAAACGTTGATTGTCCTTTTAAGACTTCAGAGCCTTGCCTTTGACTGGCCTGACGTATCGTTGTCCATACTAACAACTGCCTTGCCCCATATCTTTCGCGCAACCATGTCCTTAAGCGCCTGGTTGACGCTTTCGAGGCCGTTGTATTCAGGTTCATAGACAACGGGCCGTACTCTTCCGCTCTCTGTCAACGGTCGAAGCCCGTTCCAGATGGCGTCATGCGCCTCGGGATATCGCCGAGAACTCTCACCGAATCGCTACATTCTGGTGAGTACCAACTGATCGCTACCGGCAAGAGGGTAATCAACATTGAAGATGAAGTGATGGACGACTTACATAACCGATCAGAGAGACCTGCTTGAGAAGTATTCTGTTCATGGCAATGCGTTCCATGTCGCCCTTGATACCGGCAAACCCCACAATCAACACTTTGCCTCGGTGAGCGATGCACTTGAGACTGCGGTCGACGAGGCCGACAGGGTCAAACACTACGTCAACACCTTTCCCGCCAGTCAAGGAGAGGACACGCTCCCACCAGGTCGGTTCTTCGGTGTAATTGACGCATGCGTGAGCCCCGAATTTCGCGGCGACGGAGCACTTCTCTGCAGATCCGGCCGTCGCAATCACCCGACACCCCAGGGCCGCAGCAATCTGGACGGCCATGATCCCCAGCCCACCGGCTGCAGCATGTACGAGAACCGTCTGTCCTGCCTGGATACCCGCCTGGAGGACGAGCGCGTCATAGGAGACGGGAAGCGTGGCGGCTATGCCGGCGGCGTCTGGGAACGTCCAGTTCTCCGGGATGCGGTGCAAGGGCGCCGAGGCGGGCAGCGATATCACCTCGCTGTACGAACCTGTGTGCCCACCGAACACTCTGTCGCCTGGGCGGAAGCCCGAGCCCGACGGCGCGGAGAGCACGAGGCCCGAGAACTCAAGGCCGAGGACGAACGGCGGCCGCACCAGTGAACGGTTATTTTGATGCTTCCCTTTGGCCTGTTCGGCGAGTTCCGCTTTGTCAGCAGGAATGAGAAACGTTCTGGCAGGGCGGGCTTGCAGACATAGAGGGTATCGACGAAGTTCACACCCGCAGCCTTCACTTGGACGATGATTTGGTCCGGCTGGGGTTTCGGCGCGTCCACATCGGATACGGTGATCTCGTCAAAGTCCTGACTACACTCAGTCCAAGCCGCAGGTCTGATCGCGCGGAAGACTAACGGCGACGAAGTTCTTTATCAATATGGCCTTCATATTTGAGGGTGAGAATCAAGTCAAAGCGGGGAGATGTGAATGTAGATGTCGGTGGTGTTCAACTACCAACCTTGAACGCTGCTGGCGAGAGTGGTCATCCACTTGGTAAAACCGGCTTAGTGATGAGCCTAGGGAAGGAAGCACTGCGGATTATACCATTGGAGCAGCAAACTTCTTCCAGGAGCCGAGGCATCAATCGGCTCGTCCTTTTTGGAGATCAATTATCCTTACTCTGAACTTACATCAGCCTGTACCTGCTACTGTATTCGAACAGTTGAGGAAAGCTGGGAGCTCCATCATCAGAAGGTACGTACCTACTCGACGATACAGCACCAGCTGGCTGCACCTGTCAGCTGCCTCAGGTGTAACTGGGCTTGGCGCTAAACCGCATTCGGATGTCTGCGCCTCCCGTCCTTCACCCGAAGGGTTACCTTTCGTTGAGCTTTCTGTCTTCAAAAGCATCTCTTTCCATCTTCTACTTTCTCCCCCAGCCTGGTTTCTGGCCCCCTTCCTTCTATTCTGCTTGTCGCATGTTATCCACCGAAGCGCTTTCCTGAACGACTCGACTTGCACTCGAAACACAACCTCCCGAGCGCGGTTCTACTGCTTAAGCAGGCCAAACCAGTCTCGTCTCGCCCGTCATCAAACTCCTAGCGAACACCCGCCCTTGATCACGTCGTCTTCAAGATGGCTTCCAACGACCACAATCGCTACGATGACTCGGACGAGGAGGATGACTTCAACCCGGCGCCCGCCGATCTCTCCGACGAGGAACCCGATCACGACTCCGGCGCGAAACATCAGCCCAGCGATGCGCGGGAAAGCAGCCCCAACGCAGCGGATGAAGACGACGACGAGGTTGCTGTAGCCGCGAAACCGCGACGAGACCTGGATGACGATGAAGAGCAGGAAGATGAAGAGGGTGGTCACAATGACGACGACGAGGAAGAAGACGAGGATGACGAGGATGAGGACGATGTCCAGCAGGTAAGCCTGACACATGCGCCGCTCATCTCTGTCTTTCATGAAGCTGCACTCCCTAGCCATGCTCTCATTCTCCGCTACCTTGGCCGTGGTGGCTTCTGTAGAGGTTGCTGACGCCACATTAATAGGGGCATCGTCGGAAGCGCCGCAGAGACCGTCGCGCTGTCTTCTTCGATATCGAGGCCGAGGTCGAAGATGAGGAGGACGGCGAGGATGAGGAGAAAGACGGTGAGGAAATAGAGGACTTCATCGACAACGCCCATCCCGACGATATTGCCGAAAGCGGAGGCCTTGACGATGATAGACGCCACCGCGAACTCGATCGCCGGCGTGAGATGGAGCAGAGCATGGATGCTGAAAAGCAGGCTGAGATTCTGAGGCAGCGCTACGGCAACCGTCGTCCTAACAAGGGCTTCGGTGACTCAACCGTTGTGCCAAAGCGTCTCTTGATGCCGAGTGTCGAAGACCCAACCATCTGGGCTGTCAGGTGCAAGGAGGGCAAGGAGCGGGAGGTGGTCTTCTCGATCATGAAGCGCATTGAAGAAAAGATGGGAACAAAGGATGAACTCGCCATCATTTCGGCATTTGAGCGTGGCGGCCCGACTTCTGTCATGAAGGGTTACATTTACGTCGAGGCTAACCGCTCTACCGACATCATGGTTGCCCTCGACGGCATGTTCTTTGTCTACCCGCGATCCAAGATGATCCTGGTCGACATCAAGGACATGCCTGATCTTCTTCGCGTTACGAAGACTCCTACTCTGGAACCGGGAGCTTGGGTTCGGCTTCGGAAGCCGGCCAAGCACGCTGGCGATCTTGCCCAGGTCATCGATGTTACTGAGAATGGCCTCGAGGCCCGAGTCCGCTTTATCCCTCGTCTCGACTACGGCGTGCGAGACGATGCCCTCGCCCTCACTTCTGATGGAAAGCGAAAACGGCCAATTGGCCAGCCGGGACCAAGACCGCCACAGCGTTTGTTTAACGAAACGGAGGCTCGCAAACGCCACCCGAGATACATCCAGGGCAATCCCACTACCAAGGTGTGGACGTATATGGGCGATGAATTCGAGAACGGTTTCCAGGTCAAGGATATTAAGATTCAGCAACTGGTCGTTACGGACGTGAACCCCACCCTTGAGGAGGTCACCAGATTCGCTTCCGGCGCCGAAGATGGTACTGAGAATCTCGACTTGAAGGCGCTCGCTGCCAGTCTCAAGGACAGCAACATCAACGTCACATACCTCCCTGGCGACGTCATCGAGGTCTACGAAGGCGAACAGAAGGGCGTCGTGGGAAAAGCCACCAACGTGCAGGGTGATATTGTCACATTGCAAGTTACGGAGGGAGACCTCGCCGGCCAAGTCATTGAAGTGCCCACCAAGGGTTTGAGAAAACGCTTCAGCATTGGTGATCACGTCAAGGTCACAAGCGGCAGTCGCTTCAGAGACGAGGTTGGTATGGTTGTGAAGATCGCTGAAGACCGCGTCACATTCTTGACCGACCAAACAAATACCGAGGTGACGGTGTTCAGCAAGGACCTGCGCGAGGCAAGCGACATCGGTGGCCAGGGCTCGTTGGGTCAATATGAGCTGTTTGACCTGGTCCAACTGGATCCCACAACCGTCGGCTGCATTGTCAAGGTTGATCGCGAATCGGTGGTTGTTCTCGACCAAAATGGAGACACGAGACAGACCATGCCCTCGCAAATCGCCAACAAACTTCCAAAGAGGACGGTGGCGGTTGCCGCGGATCGGAATGGCTCCGAGATCAGACTGGACGATGTTGTCAGGGAATCTGGTGCTCAACAGCGCCAGGGCAAGATCATTCACATTCACCGTGCTTACCTCTTCTTGCATAGCAACGACAACAACGAAAATGCCGGTGTCTTCGTCACCAGGGCCAACAACGTCACGACCATTGCTGCGAAGGGTGGCCGTGTGCTCTCAGCTGGCCCCAACCTCGACCAGATGAACCCGGCCCTCAAGCGCAACCCCAGCGCCTCGGAGAGCAAGATGGCGCCACCCAAGTCCTTTGGCCGTGACCGTGCGATCAACCAGACGGTTATCATCCGAAAGGGCGGATACAAGGGTCTATTGGGTATTGTCAAAGACGCCACAGACACTCATGCTCGCGTGGAGCTGCACACGAAGAGCAAGACCATCACTATTCCGAAGGACCACTTGAGCTTCAAAGACAAAGTCACCGGTGCGAAGATCGACATTAACGGTCGCGGTCCCCGGCCAGGCCAAGGTGGGGCCCCTGCAGGCGGACGCGGAGGAGACTGGCAAGGAGGCAGGACGCCCGTGGCTTCTAGCGGCTCGGAGAGGACTCCCGCCTGGGGCTCGCGAAGTAAGGATACCCTGATTGTTAACTTAGTGACCGTTTTACTGACCTTCGGAAGCTCCCGCGCCTACTGGCGGCCGAACCCCTGCGTGGAAATCCAGCGGCCAGGATTACGGATCTGGATCCCGTACTCCTGCTTGGGCCGATGGCTCTCGGACTGCTTACGGCGATGGCAACAGGACGGCGTATGGCGGGGGATCAAGAACTCCGGCATGGCAATCAGGCGCAAAGACGCCAGCGCACGATGCCTTTGGCGCGGGTTCGAAGACGCCGGCGTATTCTGGAGGAGATGCCTGGGGTTCTGGCTCCAAGACCCCTGCCTACGGAGGCTCTGCGCCTACTCCCGGTGCCAGTGGGAACGATTCGTGGAGATACGGTGGTCAGTCAAGCTATGATGCACCCACGCCTGGCGCTCTCTTGGGAGCACCAACTCCCGGTGCTCTTGATGCACCAACTCCCGGCGCATACTCGGCTCCCACGCCGGCGGCGGTCAGCGCACCAACGCCTGGTGGCGGATGGCAAGGTGGATGGGCTGCTGACTCTGCCCCCACGCCGGCTGCCGGCGCACCAACCCCGGCGGCCAGCGGCTTTTCGGGGTACTACGGCGCACCAACCCCCGCCGCTTACGGAGCCCCCGAGACACCGGCTGCGAGTGGGCCAAGGTACACTGATGACGACTGAACAGCAGCCGGCTTGGCTTATTCATAAATGGCGGAGGGCAGTATATGTATATTAACCGGCGTTTACTTAGAACAGGGAAGCTGCGCCAGAAAGCACGCGCATTACAAATAGCATTTTAAAGTCATCCTTAAAGCTCGCTTCCAATGGTGTGGATGAGGCATGTGGCAAACAGCGTATTGAGGTCCGGAGGACGCATCAGGTATCTGCTATCCCGCATACAACCTTGAGTCACGCACTGGTACTTCAAAGTCCAGTGCCGGCTGGGTCGATATATTACGCCATGAACGTGATATCAAACTCCCGTCTTTACTGGGCTACGGACTTTACCCGCCGGCTGTTCTACCTCAGGCAGATCAACTTCCACCCGGCCTCCCCTTTGCCACGGGAGGGAGCTGGTCGCCCGCCGCGCAGTGCGAGCTTCGGTTACAGCTGTTACCCAACAGGCCTTAGCTGTGAACAAGTGGACTTGTATAAGTTTGGAAACCATTCCAGGTCGAGATTCCATCTGAAACGTTGGGACATCCAGCTACGACAAGCACTACGAAGCAAGCTAAATCCTTTCCCCGCGTCTCTTTTTTGCGTCTCCCGCCCGTCCGTCACCATCATGAAGTTCTGTACTCTCCTCCTGGCGTCGGCCGCCGTGGCCGACGCCCAGTGTGAGTCGAGTTCCTTCCCTGACACACCGTCATAGGAAACATGGCTGAAAACAGACTAACAACTCGGGGGGCGCTAGACGTCTTCCCGTCCGTCACGTACAACGGCAGGACCACGCAGGACTGGGAGGTCGTCCGGAAGACGGCCAACTACCAGACCAACGGCCCCGTCACGGACGTGGGCAGCCAGCAGATGACGTGCTACCAGCTCGCGCCGGGGGCGCAGGGGGCCAAGGTGCTCGACGTCGCCGCGGGGTCTACGATCGGTGAGAGGAAAAAACCACACACCCCAAAGGCAACGGTATATAGAAAGACCGCGCTAACGTTTCCGGTGAGGGGGGGGGGGGGATCAAGGCTTCAACGCGAAGGCGTCCGTCTCTCATCCCGGGCCGGTGAACTTTTACATGGCCAAGGCCCCCGCGGGCACGAGCATCACGAACTTTGACGGGTCCGGGAGGGTCTGGTTCAAGATCTACAACGACGGGCCGACCGTCACTTCTGGCGGGTTGACCTGGCCGACTTCAGGTACGTCTACAACTCTTCTTCTACATCTCTCATCCCGTACCACGCTTCTTCGTTACTGAGACACGGAACGCAGGCAAGACGACGCTCAACGTCCATATCCCGAGGTGCCTCGAGGACGGCGAGTACTTCCTCCGCGTCGAGCACGTCGCTCTCCACAGCGCCAGCAGCCCCGGAGGAGCCCAGCTGTACATCTCGTGCGCGCAGCTCCGCGTCAGCGGCGGGTCGGCGACGTACAGGCCGAATCTCGTGTCATTCCCCGGGGCGTACAACCCCAACGACCCCGGGCTCGTCGTCAACATCTACTACCCGGTTCCCACGAACTACAAAGCCCCCGGCCCTGCCCCGCTGGTTTGTTAAGTGCTGTATGTGTCGTTGAGAAGTCTCTACCCACGTGTCCCCTGTCGGCGTGTGGGGAGAGGAGAAGGATTAGATGGCATCGAGTCTGGGGGTGGCGGGATTTTGGGGACATGCCATCTTCAACTGGATACACTCGGTTTCGGGTCTCGAAGCACACGGGCCAGATGAGGGTGATTAACCGACATTGAATTATGTCAAACTGCGAGATTGCTGCGTCGTCAGAAGAACCCTGTTTTGGCCGCAGCAGCTCTTAGCTTCTGCAGCCGTCCCGCAATAGACTCTGCGCGGTCCTTTAACATGGCGCATTGCAATAAGAGCACCTGTCCCTCTCTCGTAGGGCTCTGGCCTATTGATTTTTGAAGCACGGAGACGCGGCCGGTAAGCTTGGAGTGCAAATCAGTGAGAATGGTGGTGATGATGGGCGCTGAAGCTCGCGATGAGGGGACAAAGGAGCCGACGCGGAGCTGAGGTATGTCGAGACTGTGGTCCTCGATGACGTTGCCTGGCGAGACCATAGACATTGTAAAACATATTTGAGCGTGACAGAGGATCAGTTCCATGATGTCGTGCACGCGGCAGTGACAAGACACCAGCTGGTTTAACAGGGCGTAGTCGAGGCTGGAAGCTGATAGAGCGGCGGGATCATAAGGAGATTGGCCAAGGTCTGGGTTGGGTTTAGACAGGTGAATACAGTCTGTAAGGGCGCAGTCGGAGGCCGGGTTCTGCTCAATGGCCAGGCGTATTGTGGCAGGATACACGTCGATCAGCTCCTGAGTCTGGCTGAGCGTCAACTCCAAGGACGTCTTTAAGCCATGTGAGCCTGGTAGTTTCATGCAGCAGGCCTTCAGGTCGGAGGGGGAAATATGGAGTTTCGAGGGGGGCGGCAGGGCATCGAATGCCTTGGTAAGGGTCGTCATCATGGTCGACAGCCTGTCGCAGCACTCAGCTCGAGGCCCAAGGGGAGGCGCCAAAGTGGCTATGGTTGATCCCAGCTGCTCTCTATCCAGCGCAAGAGCTGTTGCCGATGGGCTTGGAAGATGGTCAAAGGGAAAAGAGAACCAGTCCAGGTTGGGGTTGTCATCGTTCTGAGCGCCAGGTAAGAACAGTTCCTGAGGAGGCGGAGCAGCTGCAGGAGGCAGCGGCAGACCAGAAGGACTGTAGACGCAAGGGACGGCGGCCTTGGAACATCGGGTGCAGACGGCAGACCCTGGCTGCTTCGGACATCGTAGCTTCTGGCCGTGGCATCGATCACAGGCCTGACGAGTGCGGGGCGGCGGCATATCGTGCTCGGGCTTTCCTCAGAGACGGGACGGAAAGCCCTGAGATGCCGTTGGTGTTGGTGTTGGTCTTGAGAGTTGAAGGAAGCAAAGTGAGACGATGAATCTCACGATGCCTCCCGGAACGTTGGTAAGCCCCTGCCTATTATCTCGCTACCACCTACCTAGATACTCCGTACCTGGTAGGTACTTTGGTACGAAGAGTACTAAGGTTGGGTGCTGCCTGCCTCAGTCTCTGGAGGAAACCGGGAGGACCCAACGGGCAGCTCCTACCTTACCTACCTAGGTAGCTAGGTACCAAGGTACACAGTGTACCCCAGGCCCCGGCTAATGCGCCCGCTTTCTTTTGCGGGCGAGGAAGGTCCCACATCAAGGATGCTCCTGCCCCCCCAGCTTCGACTTTGGCGAGAACCTTTGGCGCGTGCGTGGATCCCTACGGACCGCCTGCGACTCCACTACAGCACTGGAAGGCACCTCGAGCCTTAATTAAGAGACACCCTCCTCATGATCCTTCAGCTCGCCCTCCAGCCTTCCGCCAGATTGGATTGACCCTCGTGTCCCGGTCAATCTTCTTCCCTTCTGGTTTGCCTGCCAAGCCCCTACATACCCCGGGTTGCGGAATTGCGTCCTCGCCACGGCCAACAGAATCCGCAGGCTAGTGTTGGTCAGAGTTCTTTCGCCCGTCGTCCTGCATCATGTCATGTCGGCTAGCCGTCCCCCCAACTTCCCGTGCGCCCGTTCTGATGTGGCCATTTATTAGAGATGCCTGTCAGAGTAAGACAAACTCACTTCTTTTCTCAGAGGTGGCTTTTTCGCGCCGCCCTGCTGGTCTGAAAAAAAGCTTGGCCTGAGTCGATAACCTGGCCCGAGTCGATAAGGACTTTGTTTTTGTGTGTATTCGTACAGTGTTGCCGGGCTCTTCTCGTCTTGCCTCGCACGCTTTCTCCCTCTCGTCCGCCTTCCCGAGTCTCTTTATCCTTTGCGCCATCCTCTGCCGCCAACTCGTTTGGCCGATCACTCATCTTCTCTACCGACGTGACCCGAAACAGTCTCTGCCCTTCGCCTTCATCATGCTGTTGGTTCAACGGTGATGCGACATGGAGCCAACCACGGTAATTGGATGCGTATCTGCTCTAATCGACGCCTTTGATGAAGGCGCAGAACACTATGAGTGCTGGAAAAGAAAGCGCTTTCGCCAGAATCACTATGAGAGGTCGGGCCCAGATGGCCAGAGAGGCATCGTCACTTGTGCCCTGAGCACATCCCTCGCCGCTGCCGGGACGCAGCTGAAGGAAACATACGGAGCTGCATTTACCATAGTCGGTTCTGACTTTTCTGCTGGAGATGGTACGCCCTTCTCCCTCAGTTCTTCTTCTGGCTGCAACTTTGCCAATGACCGTTCTAATCCCATGTAGCTGCGTGTCGAGCTGTGCTTTGCAACCAGCTCTTTGCTCTACGAAGCCGAGTCTCCCACCTACACCGCGCCGCTGACTCCACGTCAGCCATTCTCAACATCGCCGATATTCTCCAGACGTCCGAAACCGTTAGGATCTGTTCCGTAAACGCGCTTGCCGAACTATATCGACGAATCGCCGCCGGCCGTCCCGTTCCCGCAGACCTGCCCGTGCCGAAGCCTCGGTCACGGTGTAGTCATCGGTCCGGAAGCTTGACTAACGACGCCGGCCATGAAAGTAGCCGCCAAGACGATGTCGACGACGACGCCGTGACAACGGTTATGACCGTCAGCACCGAAAACCTCCGTTTCCAGTCGGAACCGCCTTCACCTCCGCCGACCCCACCGACTCCCAAGCCCCCCGCAAGCGACGCCGCGTCGACCATTGCGCCCTCGGAGGCCGGAGGCACCCGTGTCCTCCGCCCCAAAGTCAGCGTGTTCAGCATGTTTTGCCCCGAGGCCATGGTGCTGCAAGTCGATCTCTCGAAGCCAGTCCCGGAGAAGAGAAAGTGCAAGTGCGGCTACCGATGGAAGCTCCAGTTAGCCGACAAGAAAGACTTCGTCGTCCTGAAGGAGGGCTTTCGCATGTCCAGCAGGTTCCTCGCCAAATCCCATTCCGACAAGGACGTCTTCGGCTGCATCCTCTGCGTTTCTAGCGGCAAGACCGAGACGTACGAGTCGCCCGAACTACTGGGTGCACACATCAACACGTCTCACACCAAATGGCAGATCCTCCATGAGAGGGACATTGCTTGAGTCAACGGCCATATCGGGCCCGGCCTGGCCTTTGCCACAACTTCGAACTACATCTCAGACATCTCTCTTCGGCACCGCAGTCGATTTACTACAGTCTCGCAAATTTCTCTTTTGCTTGTATGGCGCATAGCGGGTTCAGGGTTACTCCAAAGGCAACACAAAATCTAGGGATACCACTTGGGCCATATAGTCAGTCTTTGTTAAGCGTGTTTGTTTTGATACCACCAAACAATCGTATAGGAAACGGGCGCTCTGGCGCCCTTGTAATACAGTTCTTGTGGTCACCAGTTCGAGGTGGCTTCGTATGTCTTTCAAACAATGCCAAACAATTCTTTCCCCGTTGCGAGGTTGTCGCGACCTTGTGAAACCAACCGCAACCGTCTGTACTCGAGCATCACTTCGCAACCATTCAAACCATGGCTCTCTTGGGTATCAGCTCATCAGAACATGTCCAAACGATCCATGCTCCCCCACAAACAACAGCCACGTCCCTTCTCTCGATCCTGACGCTGTTAAATCAGCCACACCGTCACAGAACAATATCGGTCTCGCCTGACAAGACTCACTCAAAAGAAAGCAAGCAGCACCTCCCTCCCGCAACCGAGCGCCTCAGAACTGCCCGTACCATAGACAGGCCCGGACTACGCAGGTGTACTGGTTGGTGATGACCGGCCGCTGCGCGACGCCGGCGCAGCCGATGCCGTCGCACGGCTCCATGAGCTCGGTGATCTTGTGGCCGCACCGGTGGTGGATGAATATCTTGCGGAGACACATGCAGGCTATCACCGAAACTAGGCGTCTGGGGACAAGGTGGTGTGTGGGTGTTCTCGTATGGTAGGTAGGCACTGATGTAATTTTATTTCATTTCGGTTCCATCAAGCAAGACTGAGACCTTGTTGCTTTTGTCGCAAGGGCGGCGGGATGCATACTTTTTTGAATGCGATAGATTGGACTCATGGAGTGAGTATCCAACGGCGAAGAACGACGGCAGCTTGGGGAAGTAGCTGGGCAAACCCCTCTGCAGGATGCCGGTCGAGTTGCGTGACTGCCTCTTTCCCCCCACCGGCAAAATGCCCATCGTGTGGTGAAGAACGAATCAAAAACTGTGTGCAGCGTTGGAGAAAAGGAGTGGCATACAGAGCTACTATGCAAGTCTGCTGTCCATCTCCCGGTCTGTCTGTCATGCGACTTGAACGTTCGAACCGAACCGGTGGAGGCATATTTGATATCTGACATGGACAGGGAGGGGGCGGCCGAAATAAGCTCGCAACTCGGCATTGTAGACCTACCCCTCCTGAATAGCTTTCTACTTTCCCTTGGCATTTCACCAGTCCCGGTCTGGGCCCGACTTCAAACATCCCTCTCAGGTCGAGCACACTGCACATGCGCAAGTTGATTATCATATCGAACTTGAAAGCTCCCCGGCCTGTTCTCAGCCTATTGAAGTACAGACGAAATTGCTAAACCTCATTAGTTGGCGGTTGGGTTATGGTTTTGGTTACTCGACCTGGGCGGCACTTGCCAGTCGATATATCTCGCCATCCTCCTCGTCCAGTGAATCCACGCTCTGCGTTAATTTATTTTCCATGCAGACGCCGTTTAATCAATCTTCAAAAATGATGATTGGTTTCCGATGCCTCAACAGTCTTTTGACCATACTTGCCTTCCTCTTGGACGTCGTTAGTCGGGCCAGCCCGGGCCGACTGATCAGTCTGTGCCGTTTCAAACGGCCCAGGAGTTCCTGATAACGCACAGTGAGCTCCGATAATTGGCAGCCCAGAGGATAACCAGATGCAGAATCGCGAGCAGAATCGTCCCTCGTAGGCCCCAGGCCCATGGTAGGCCGTTCGATGTCAATCTTACTGGGGCTCGTCTGTGCCTTGAATTCGACGACGCATCCGAATTAGCGAAGCCAAGATCGAGTGCAGCCAGTACGACCAAGACCGCTCCGACGCCTGGGTTGACCATGTATGGCCAACAAGGGCGGGTCAGGCTGTACAGTTTACTAAGGAATAGGCCAAGACGGGTGATGGCCAACAGCGGCATAGCGTTGTAGTTGATCAGATGCCCTGCTCTTAGCCATCTGATTATGAGCCTGTGTCTGAAGGCTTCCAAGGGTGTGGCAGGAGGTGGCATCAGAAGTGGCGGCGAGGCCAAAGGCTCGTCTTTGACAGAGTCGCTTGCTTCCGACCGCGTTATCTCCGGCGACAGGCGGATATAACTATCTGGACTGCGGGAGGACCTCGGTCCATGACTTCGATGTCGCGGAGAGCTCGGATCTGGGTGTCTCTGCATACTCGTCTGCAGGCTCGGGCGGGGTGTTTCATCTTCAGCAGCCCTGCTGGGGATGTTATACCCTTCCTCAGAGGACGAGAATCTTGACTGCTTGGTGGGGTCTGGAGACAGGTCAGTTCGATAGACAGCGCGATCACTATAGGAGCGCGGGTAACAAACCTGGCACGGGGGTACTCGGTGGCGCCGGAGAGTCTAGGCTCTGGATCCGACGGTTATGAAGTCCAAGTGATGGGCTCGAGCTCCTGCCTCGTGGCGCACTATCCATTGGGGATTCAGTTTTCATAGCCGCCAAAACCTCGCTTGCGCTGGGGCGCTGAGAAGGGTCAAGGGCGAGAAGTCTCTTGAGAAGTTGATACAGCTTGGAAGGGAGATCCGGGCGTTCCCGACGCTCATCTTGGAAGCCCTGCCAATCCGTTATCTCTGCACGGAGTTCGTCGATGTCTTCCAGCTCCTCGTTGACGGTGTTGGCACTACGGTACGGTAACCGCCCGAAGCACATGAAGTAGAGAATCATTCCCAGTGAAAATATGTCGGATTTTGTCGTAAAGTTACCGTAGCGGCCTTGCGAATCCTGTCGCAAAACCTCCGGGGAGCAGTAAGAAATGGTTCCAGTTGAACCGGTTGATTTGCGGACCATGTTTTCGGATTGGACCTCGCCGAAGTCGCTAATGAGACAAGTGATTCCGGTGCCCTCCTTGTGTAAGAGACAGTTACTCGGTTTGAGATCCCGATGAATGTAGTTCGCAGCGTGTAAGTAGGCGAGTCCAGATGTAATGTCTTTAAAAAGCGAGAAGATTTCTTCGAAGGAAAGGAGCCTTGGAGACATGAGATGGTCGCGGGGGAGCTCGAGCTGACCCTTTGATCTCCTGCGTATTTGGGCCTTGAGTTGCTCCTTAGTAGTCTCCTTAGGCTGTTCCCCGATGATGTATTGAAGTAGGTCGCCACCATTGCAGTACTGTTGGAGGATGAAGGCGCATGCCACGCTGGGGCCGAACCGGGTCAGTGTGACATCTTCCAGCCAGACGTGTCGATATGAGACCAGATTAGGGTGGGAAAGTTTGGCGAGAAGCTCAACTTCAATGAGCACTGCATTTGTAGCTAATCAGCACCAGCTTAGGGAGTCGGTCTGTAGTGTATCTCTTATACCTTTCTCCAACCATGCGTGGTCATCACCGACCGGTACACGTTTGCATGCGAATTGACCTTGGGCAAGTTAGCGAGTCGACCGATACGAAGGCTTTGGCGGGTGCGGACCAAGATGGCATCCGTCAATCTCATGGCGGACCAGCAGCACGACGCCCTTGCCGCCGCGTCCGAGCTCCTTCTCTTCAACGAAAAAGGTCTTGAAGTAGTTGGGACTGAAGGCCTCGCGGCGAATGCGACTGCCCTCCTGGACGGCCGGAGTGCTCGAGATGAACTCGACGTCCTCGGTGTCTTCTATGGCGGCAGCCTGGGGCCGAGGGAGAATAGGCTGGACAAATCTGCGGATCGGACTGGAGGAAGGGTGGTTGTCGTTCCGAGAGCGGTGATGGCCGGCTCGTAGCATGCGAAAGTAGTCGGGGTCGACGAAGGAGTCATGATGGCGCGCACTATCGAATTGCCGCTCGGGGGATGAGGATCGCAAGGGCTGGCGGCAGGTCGGGCATTCGGAAAGGCCACGAATTTCGAGCCTCTGAGAGGAGGGGTCACGAACAACAATCGCATTTCGATGGCGACTGGGCAAGGCCAAGTTAGCTCTGGGTGCTACTGGAGCTCGTCGCATGGGTGAGTGCATGGCAAGGGCATCATGGAGACATACAGGACGATCTCGCGACCTTCTCGCGGGTGGTATGGTATCAGCGACATGTCGATACAGTCGGTTGTTGCTTTTCAGTCGTCAGACCAGCGACAGAGCCGCGATCATGGTGGGTATGTAGTGCTGGTCAATGGAACCGGTGGATGGACGGGGGAAACAGTCCGGACTGTCGACCGGGGTTGCGTGTTGAAGTTGAAGGTGTGATGTCGTCACAGTATGGATACCTTAGGTACCGGGACAGGGGACGAAGGGCAACCATTTAGAAGGCAGTCAGTGGGTCGCCTGGCAGCTGCGTTATTACGGTGTAGGTAACTGCGTAAGCAGCTTCCCCACACTGTGACTCCTCACTGTCCCCAAACACCTACAGGCCTTGGGTGCGCTACAGACATCGCTGGATTAGTGATTAGTGCCCGCGAAATTGAGCTGACGTTCCTGCCGGGGAATCTTGACTGCTGCGCTACGTCCACCCATACTGTTCTCCGGAGCCGGGAGGATAGGTGGATACCTACGGTACTCCTCGGAGCCCGGTGCAGGCCCGGGTATCCTTCTCCGTATCGTCTCCGAGACTGCCCCCGCCCCGCGCACCATTTCCGGTCACCACGCCGCTTTCGAACGAGTTTGGATGCCAACCACTATATGTCAGCCATGAGTGTTCATTTCCGCAGGCGCCATAGCCCCTCGCGGTAAGCGAGGCATGCAGGCGGCGGTGGACACCCGTCAAGCTGTTCCCTCTACAATAAGAACCCAACCATGGCACATCGGATTGCCCGCATGGATCACTCATAGCTCACAATGACCTCTCTCCTCCGAGGCACGGCTTTCATCACGGGTGCCGCGTCTGGTAGGCCCTTACACCGCTGCTTCGAGTAGCACCAAGGGGACCTGATCTGACTGTTATCTCAAGGCATCGGGCACCACACAGCGCTCTCCTTTGCGAAGCACGGCATCACGCGCCTAGCCCTGGCCGATCACAACTCTTCTGCTCTGCAAGCCACGACCAATCTGCTTCGACGTCGCTTTCCTTCGTTAGAGCTGCTCACGTTGCCCATGAACGTTCAAATCGCTGCCGAAGTCAAGTCAGCCATCGCCGAAACGGTATCCTGTTTCAGCCGCCTCGATATTGCCGTCAACAACGCAGGTATCGGGGGGAGCGGCCGTGCAACCCACGAGATAGAAGAGGACGAGTACACCCGAGTTGTCGATGTCGACCTTCACGGTGTTTGGCGCTGCCAGCGAGAGGAGATCAGTGTCATGCTGAACCAAGAGTAAGGTTGGCCGTCGCGGAACACAAACGGAGGTCGACTTTGCCAACTGCGTATAGAAACCTCGGACCTCGTCATGGTCGTGGCACTATTATCAATGTTGCTTCTATCTTCGGCCTCCTATCCCCGTCCCACTTCATGTCGCACACGGCATACTCGACTGCGAAGCACGGTAGGTAGCCGCGTACGAACATTGCACGACAGACGCACAATCTAATTTGTATTCCTTTCAGGCGTTCTCGGGTTGACCAGAGGGGATGCAAACACTTACGGCCCCCAAGCAATCCGGATTAACGCCATATGTCCAGGGTGAGGCGTTGTCACCGCAGAGCATCGTCTTGTGTTTTGGGCTAAACAACCAAATAGTTACGTCGAGACACCTCTCATCCTCCAAACCATGACGCAGAATCCCGAATCGCCGTTAGCCCGCGACATTGAGCGCACGGCACTGGGGAGAATGTCGCAGCCAGAAGAGATATCAGACTGCATCACGTTTCTTGCATCCAACATGAGCAGTTTTATGCAAGGGGCTTCTCTGGTTGCTGACGGAGGGTTCACTATTCAATAGGTTTTCAGACTAGCATGCCTTCGTCTTCACTTGGGAAAAGGAAAAGACAAGGCAGAAACGTCTTTCGAATGAGAACAGCCAGACTCAGTCATCCCCGGGTCATGTCTTTTACAGCAACGCTATGTGAGGTCTATCCTCAGACCCCAACGGTCCGTCAGATCCTACTTGTCACAATATTACACTAAAAGCTGAAGAAGTCCAGCTCGTGCTTCCTGCGAGCGCCGCCAGATGCAGTCTCTTCTTTCTCCGGTGTTGCAATCTGCACCAGGTCGCCCAGACTCACCGGGCTAAGGGTATTGAGACCCCCTGCGGTACCCATCCAATCCATGCATCCTCCGTCAACCGAACTCAGGGCTGGCATATTATCTGTCTCCTCTTCTTTGCCGCTGCCGAATTGTTCACGCAGTAGCCCTCGCGGTACAGACGACTTGTCTTCGGCAGTGCCATCTTCTCCCGCACCTCCGTCACGAAGGGTAGCTGTCGCCGAGCTCCATTCATCGAGGCATACCCCCTCATATCCAACGCTTCCATTCTGCATCGTGTCATCAGCGCCTAGTCCCCCTAGTGCCCAGCTATCAGAATGGGGTTCGGCCAGCACAAAGTCATCAGAAGGTCCCATCGAAGCCTCCGGGGCATCGTCCAGTTCCTGGTCAATCGCGGACCCGTTGAGGAAGTCCAGGCTGAAGCTTTGGGCTTCACCATCGCCACTCCTGGAATACATGGCAGGGTCGATTGGGGGATGGTGCCCAACCGACCGGTGAGCTTGCGATAATCTCGACGGCGTTGGTCGTGTCTGCGTGAGAAAGAACGGCGGCGGCGGGCGCGCAAACTCCGACGCCCTCCGGCTCGTCGTCGACGGACGTCGTCGTTTATGTGACTGACTGCTTTCCGCGTCGGCTTCGCGCCTTGCCGGGAGCACAGAGTAAATACTTTCCATGCTCCCACTCCACCCTGCGCCGGACATCAGCCCCTTTTCGCTGCCGGTCAGAGTGACGGGCGGCTGCCTGATCCTGCTGCAGTCGATGACGTCCGCCCGGAGCTGGGCCAGCACCGCCTTCAAGAGATCGTCCATGCGCGCGGCGGGCTGGTAAGTGTGGCTCATGTCGCTGACGGCGCTCGATAGGATCTCGAGGTATCCCAGGTACGTCCGCCTGTCGGACTCGCTGTGGTTGTACGCCAGAGCGGCTATCAAAGCTATCGCCGCCGTGCCGGCGTGCTGGATGCCGGTGACGAATATCTTGGTGCCGTCGAACCGCTGGCGATGTTGCCAGAAAACTCGCGCCACCCTGATGGCCTGCTGGGTGCAGATGCTGCGCGACAGCAAAACCCTGCTGTCATCCGTCATAGAGTTGGGGTCAATCGTACCCGGGGATTGCTTGTCCGCAGAGAAAGGGGGTTGGTCGGGTGAGCCTTTGGACTCGGAGGCCGAGACCGGGCTGGAATGGGAGCCGGTACTCGCGCCTTCGCCAGCAATGGTGCCGTATTTGGCCCACGGCCGATGGAGGAGAATCATTGAGACATGGTACTGTTGGTGCAGCAGAAAGTAGCTGAACGGTGCGCTCTTTATGGCCGCCGGCTTCCACTGCAGGTGCTCTGGCAGCCGTCTGTACCAGTTTTGAAGTTGGCGGTCCAGGTTGATGGCACGAAGGTACGCATTTTCTTCAACCTCGCCCGGGCTGAGCGGGTTCTCGGCACCACGTCCGCGGTACTTGTCGCGTTCCTGATCGTTGTCGCGGATCTCCACGATTCGGCCGGCGATTTCCATCAGCTCTATTAGCTGGTCGTAGACCTCGGCCGACACGTTCTTCTTGTGGGTGGCACCGGATCCTCCCATGAGCGACGTGAGCTGCGAGAACCGCCTCGAGAGCAGGTCCATCCCGATGTCCTGGTTCTTGATGCTCGTCGGTCGGCCGAGGAACAATGCCCAGTACTTGTCGTATATCACACAGGCTCTCATCACCATGTGACGAATATCGCTTTCCTCGTCGCCGATGCCGTTGTCGCGGCAGTCAAGGTGAAGTCCGATATCGAACGCGAGCCTGTTGGCCATGCCTTTGCCAGAGGTTAGATTGTGTCATCGGCGAGCTGCAAATGGATTCAACTCACCAGCATACATCCAACCTGTGTTGTCCCTGCCGACGCCGCACTCGAGGTCGCCGAGGATGAGAAGGGCTTGCACGCTGGGTATCCCGCCGGGTCGCTCGAGTTCGATATCCAACATGTACTTGGCTTCCCGGTGCAACGTGCTTTCACGATTCGGCAAGGCAAGTCTCTTCATGTCGTCGCGACTAAAATCCGCGAACCGGAAGGCCATGGCGAGGATGCATATATGAAGGAATGACGAGTAGAACTTCGGGTTTTGCGACTCGCGGTCGGCGTCAAAGGCGTCCCGGTGGATGATCTTGAGCACCGAGTTGTAGTGGACCCAGAAGTTATCCATGAGATAGTCATGAGTTGCAGTGGTCAGAGACCGAATGATTCGCTCAGCTCGTCTAACCTGCTCTGGCGGTTCTCGTGAGTCGGACTGATCGGAAGTCTCGGCGTAGACATGCGGGTTGGCCGTCGGTCCAAAGAAGCGCAGCCGTCCCGACAGCTGGTCGAAAGACAGGTTGCCTTTGGTGGACAGGAGCCGGTGGACGATGTCTTCTTGCTTCCGGTCGAGTTTGCGGAAGGGAGACTGCTCCTTCGGAAGTGGATGCAAGACGTGGCTCGTCGCGATTGTGTTGTCGGCATGAGCGCTGTCGGCCCGGTCGCTCTGCATGGCGTATTCTTCATTTCCCGACTCCGGCGGGGTCGGCTCATCTGCTCGAGGCGAATGGGCATGTAGCTGGCTCTCTGTCTTCTGTGTTTGAGTCTGCGGCTTTCCAGCCTCAGTTGATTTGGACTGAGACTCATGCCTGGTCTTTGGAGGATGGGTAGCAGGAGGAAGTTCAACACCCTTTTCCAGCAACATGCCCTCGAGCATGGCAATGCGGTCGGACAGTGAGGACATGTAGGCTTTGGATATGGGCCTGGGGAGTTTTCGTCAGTATCGCAGCGCAGGATGGATACGTGTATTCGGAAGCTCGGCTTGAGGGCATGGTCTTCATGTGCTCGGTCACGTACCGTCGTCTTTCGTCGTCGTTCTTGATGATACACTCATTTCCCGATTTCTTGCATTGAATACAGTTTGAGTCGCCCTTTGGAACTACGCATCTGATTCTTCGGTCGCGACAAGATGCACACGCAACGGATGCCCTGTGCCTCACTTGCTGTTTACTGGCCTGGCGGGATGATTGAGTACGCCGGGAGGCATTCTCTTGCGCAGTAACGGCAATGGTCTCGTCAGAAGCCGGGCTTCCGTCTTCGATGGGGCTCGTCATCTTCAAAATGGCACAAGCGGATTGCCCTGTCGATGTTCCTATCTGCGAAATTGCATGTGTTGCCGCCTTCAAAACACTCAAGTGTTACTCAGTGAGATGAAAGTAAACGAAGATAGGCTTTGGGTGGCATGTAACGGCCTTGACGAGAAGGGAGATTAAACAAAAACGACGTGGGGATAGAAGATTCACTGTTCAACATCCATGCTACATGAGGATCTTTGAGGCCTGGGGTCGCGCCCCCGCCGTGACGACGAACTACGGGGGGGAGAACGTCACGTAAACCGCCCCTCCTCGGAGTCTTACTCCACCACGCTGACTTCAGAGGCGGGATGCTGGCTTGGTAGGCGGCGATAAGTCTGGGGGACCCCGAGAGGAGGGAGCTAAGTCGGGATGTGAGGGGGGATGCGCAGACGCAGAAGCAGACGCAGATGCAGACGCATAATGATCATAGGACAGAGACAGACCCGGCTGCTCCTCACGACGACACTTGCAGCAAGCACTTCGTCCTTGGCTTGAGGTGGTGCGCCCCAGTGCAATACCCTTCGGGGGAGGCTCCGAGTCCCGGGCACTTCCCCGGACTGACAAGGGCCACGCTTGGCTCGAAGTCGTTCTGTTGGTCCTGCCGCTCTTCCCCGGATTGCAGTCAGTCTGGAAGGAATCACTAGGACCACCGGAAGGCGAGCTACCCATGTAAGCTACCCCGGATTCAAGCTGGATATCGGGCGATGGTCACCTTCGCCGCCACCGTGGTTGGTCTAGACGAGTGGACCACCGAGGAGCTCGGAAAATGAGCCTGGCCGCAGTGTACGGAGTACAATGACTGCATTTCGGATGCGGGGGGGTTCGGTGCTTGATCCACCACTGCCTCAAGAGGTATGCCGGTGTAGATTGTGAGTGAGGAACATCGAATGAGATGAGGCGGATTGCCGACAAATGCCCGCGGCATCAAGTTTTGCCCCGGCTATTACCCTCCAACCGATGGGGCCGCTGCCACCTCCGATCTGGTATCCGTATCCGACGGGATGAGGAGAGGCCTTGCATGACAACCCCGATGTTGTTCGGTTTTCCCAATTTCTGTGGCCTTTCTACAAGGACTTGATGAATTGCCGGTTCCTTTGGAAAAATGGACGCAAAGGGAGGCCAGGGGCGAACGGGTTGTAAAGTGTTCCGTAGTGTAAACCAAGATGTTGGTTGTACGGATACTGGCGTTGCAACTCCCGCGTTATGTCCACATTGATGCGCAGAGAGGATTGAATCAGGGGGAAAACCCAAGCCAGAGAGCCTGACTCGTGTTTACAGCGTTCACAATCGTCTTTAAGCCAATAGAAAAAATACCCGGCCAACGTTGCAAGGGAGTGAAAAGATGGTGGCTGGTGTCTTGGTTCGGTCTCCAGTTCTCTCGGTTGTCTCCTCACTTCCCCGCTCAACAACTCATGTTGGGGGCCAAAGTGGCAAGGGGTTTTCCACCTCGTTTGCTCGTCAGACTGACGGATGTTTTCGTTTGGGTTTAAATTGTCGCCCGAATTGCTGCGTATTGCCCAGTGTTGAGTGTGCTGAAGTCGAGATGTCTTTTGCATGATTTCTTCCTTCTGCTTCCCCTTTCCCTCTGCCCAACCCCTCGACAATCACCCGCCGTTCCCCCATTTGGCATTACACACTTCTACTGGACATCATTTGCCCCCGAAAGACCCTCGCTCGTCGTTGCGAATACAGCGGGCTACTCATCGGCCAATGCCCGGCCGACTCACTTCCGATCTCCCGGCTTGGAGCATATGTTTGCCGAGTAGTAGAACATGCAGGTTCATCAGCATGAAGGGACGCATATTGGTCTTGCTGCCTGGCTTGTGAAGATGCGGACTAAGACACCGGCTTAACTGATTGAGCTGCAGAACCAAGTCGCAATCATCCGTACACCCGCATAACGCACTCCCACGCAACTACGTCAGTCGTCTCTCTGCCGCTGCAACTTGCCGCCGACCAGGCTGGTTCCAGTCCTCTTCCCGAGTGTCTGACTGGCCCCAACTCCTCTCGAGCGACCTCTGAACCAAGACTGACGACAGCCTCGCCTAATGCAACCCCCGCGCAACACAGGCAACCCAAAGGGACGCCGTCCGCCCCCCTTCTTCCTGGTGTCTAGTCGACCCTCCATTCGTGATCGGCGTCTCGCACGTACGGGCTCAGGCCTTTGACGTCCTTGGTCTTATTCGCCAGCACCTCGCCGTTGCCGAGGAAGGCGAAGCGGTTGCCGTACCGGTATCGGATGTCGTAGTCCTCGTAACGGGGTTCCTTGATCGTCTTCAGGAAATGGATGGTCTGCAGAGCCCTCCACGGTCAGTAGGTCCTCAACCGATAACAGCCTGGCATTGGGTTCGCTCGTACGTTACCGGGCCACAGATAGACGCGGTTCTTGATCTTGCCGTCCTTGAACCAGCTGCGACACTCTTCCTGGAAGACGGTGGTGGCGTGGAACGCATCGAAGTGGGCGTAAATGTCGTCCACGGCGTCTTGCTTCACGTCAATTGATCGGACGTTCTCGTGCTGTATCTTCTTCATCATCTTGACGGTGTACTCGACGGTTGTCTCGATGGAGGGCAGAAGGGTGCCCGATGACCAAGTTGCACCCGGTCCCTAAAAAGGGGTTAGCCCACAACTGCATGCGACACTGTAGGAGAGCTGCGTACCACGATGGTGTAGTAGTTGGGGAATCGCGGCGCTGAAACTCCGAGGTAGAGGTTGACACCGTCTCCCCAGTCCTCATCGATCGTCTGGCCGTTGCCATTGATCAATCTGAAGGCGGGCCGGAAGGCGACCTTGAACCCAGTAGCGCACACCAGAACATCGAACTTGTGTGTGCTGCCGTCTTCTGTGACAATGCCGTCTGGGACTATCTTCTGAATGCCCCCAAAGATGGGCTTCACGTTGGGCTGGACCAGCGCCTCGAGGTATCCGTCCCCGGGCGAGATGCGACGACAGCCAGGCGCCCACGTAGGGATGATGAACTTCTTCAGCTCCTCGCTCCCAGGGCCATCGCCTATGCGCCGGTGCATTTCTTCTGTGATGGTGGTTCGCATTAGATCCGACATCTCCGAGCCCTGCTGGTACATGCCGAACAAGGTGTTGATCTCGGCCTCGATCTTCTTCCGGAACATCAAGTGATGCTCCGGGTCGTCGCGGAACCTCTGCTTCTCTTCCTCGCTGAAAGTGTACTGCCTGTTTCCAGGCTGTGCTTCCTCCTTGCGCAAGTCTTCCTCGAGAACGCCACCGCCGAATGGTGGCGAGATCCAGGTGGACGATCGCATGAAAACCTGGACCTTGTCGCAGACTTTCTGGAGCTGGGGAACGATTTGAACGGCTGTGCTCCCGGTGCCTATCACTCCTACGTTCTTCCCTGCGAAATCAACCGAGTGGTCCCAGTTGGCTGAATGCATCTTGGGCCCGGCGAAGGCGTCGAGGCCCTCGATATCGGGCCACCTCCAGTTGTTCAAGATGCCGCTTCCGTTCACCAAGACGTGGCACCAGCCTTGCCACGTGCTTTTGGTGATCTGGTCCTCGAGCGTCAGAATCCACAGTCCCTTCTCTTCGTCCCAACGGCCTTCGATGACCTTGGTGTTGAGCTTCATGTACTTCCTGGACCCGTGCCTGTCGGCGAAGTCCTCAAGATAATCCAGAATTTCCTTTCCGCCGGCGAAATACTCGGACCAGTCTGGCTTCGGATCCCAGGAGAACGTGTAGAGATGCGACGGGATATCGCATGCGACCCCAGGGTACCTGCGATTCCATGCGGTCAGTTGATTTCACCAAAGACGGCAAGCCGAATACGCACGTGTTTTCGAACCAGGTGCCTCCAAGCCGAGGATTTTTGTCGAAGCTGCGAAACGTTAGACTATCAGTCACTTCATCTCACCCCTCGTGGCACTCACAGAGTCAATTCCCACGAGCCAGGAACCATCTGCCTCTCCATCTTGTAGGCCAGGCACATGCCCGATACTGCGGCTCCGATGCATGCCACTCTCAGCTTGGTCGGCTTAGAGTGGTACTGGGACAGGACTCGATAAGTCGCGTCCGGTTGGATGTGGGTAGGATATGAGATACCCTGCCCACTTCCATTCGTTTGGCCGTTGGACTTGTGTGCGAGGCCATCTGCACGCCCGCCAGATTGGCCGTCCATCCGGTCTCCATTGGCTTCAGGGGGCTCAAACGAAGGTGCCATTATCTGAGTGGTGAGGACTTGAGGCTTGTCGATGTTGAGATCAGGAGGAGGCAAAGGCTAAGGCTCTCGGAACCAAGTCTTATACTGCGGAGAAGAAGTCCAGGTTGGAGTTAGGGCACATAGGGTTTGTTTCCTCTGTGAATATATGAGAAGCCTGGTCCAGGTTGGTCGGGTAGCAATATCCAGACCGACCACAGGCTCTTCGCCCTAGCATGGTCGACTGCGGGCGACGCATCCATTGTTGGCGGGTATGCTGAGCTCCTGGGTACGGTTGAGAATCCAAGGCGGGTATTGATCTTCGGAAGAGTTATTTACCAGCAGCAGGCTGTGGAATAGCTCGTCGCCCAGAAGCACATGGACGCATTAATCGGGGTGTATCCTGCAGGTGGAAAGCCATGGCGGCTCGAGTACGGTGCTTCTACTTCAATCGCTTGCAAGGGACCCTTGATACCTGTGTATTATCATGTAGCGTTTCGCCCGTCGAACGGTTCGAGGGCTCCTTGGCCAGAGAAACCAGCGGGTCTGGTGGCACATTGTCTCGTGCAAGGTCGGGTGACTGCAACCACCAAGACGCCATGCTTTCTGCTTTTGGCTCTTGTGTCGCTGTTCTGTGATGCGAGGCTGCCTGACGACGGTGAAGCTGGATAAGATTTTCCAGCATGTCTCACGGGCAGGCCGGACTCCCGGTCCACGAGTGTACAGTCCATTGCATCGGCGGCTTCCAAAACCTCAAGTGGGGCAACACTTACCTATACAGAAACGCTAAATTTTACCTAAAAATCCAACTTTCTTTATATAGCAGCTTTTTATTAACACCGCTATTAATACCACTATTAATTAGTATCTTACTACTACTATTAAAACAATTATAAGGTTATTTAAAGACTATATATTACTCTATATACTATAATAGCCCTAAATATCTTAATATATTAACTTACTAAAATTAATTTAATACTCCTATTTTTTAACTTTAATAATAACTTTATTACTAAAACTACTAACTATTTTTAATAAATAATTTAAATATACTACTACTAATATAACGTTATTAGTAAAGTTTAGTAATATAAAAAATCCTATAAAAATAACTAAAAAATAGAAATTTAGTACTATACTAAGCTACTTAAGCTATTAAAGTATTATAATAATCTACTATTAAATAAAATATAAGAGTTCTTATTTAAGTAGTTTAATTTTAATATTAATAAATTAATAATTAATTAATATTTTAAAAAAGTAAGTTAAACTAATAAAAAGATATATATTATAGTTACTTAATAAGATTTAAAAAAAAGACTTAAGTAACTCTATTATATATAGTAATATAAACTAAAGTAATTAATTTTTATTAATAAGTTAAAAGTAAATTAAAATACTAATAAAAGGTAAATAGAATAGGCTTTAAAAGGCTTTATACTATAAAAATTAGTAAAACTAAAATAGAGTTAATAAATACAACTCTTACTAACACTAACTCTTAAGAGTATATTAAATCTTTTAGTATACTTAGAAATAATAAATAGTAAGGGCTTTATAGTATAGATTATTTACTACGTATTACCTAAGTATAGAAGGTTTTTTGCCCCTTATTTAGTAATTATTATAAATAATACCTTATTTTACTACTAAAAGGATATTTAAATTACTTATAAAAAAGCTAGTATACGCCTTAAATACCTTCCACTATACTTACCTAACTTTAACCCTATTAAAGAGTACTTTAAAGATCTAAAAAAGTATATTAAAAAGAACTTTTATACATACAATACTAGTAATAAAAACGTTTATAATTAAATAAAGTTTCTATATAACTATACCCTAAAAGTAAAGTAAAAATTACTATAAATTACTAGTCACTTCCACTACGCGTTTATTAATTTTAATAATACCAAGGGCATTTTTAATAAATTTATAGCTAAGGTTATAAGTAGTAAAAAAAGCAGAAATATATTAAGTAAAATAAGTAATAAGTTAAAGCCGTTATTAATTTATAAAGATACTACGGTTAAGTAGATAAAGTAAAAAAAAAAATAATAATAATAAATTAAGGCTGTTATTAAGTAAGTTATAAAGATACTATAGTTAAGTGGGTAAAGTTAAAAAAAAAGATACTATAAATAATACCTATTATAGCCTATTATTTAACTTAGACTAAGTACTAATATTCTCTTTATTAATCTCTTTATAGCCTAACTCTATATCGTCCTTATTAAATAACAAATTAATAAAATAACTTAAAGATATCCTATTATTTAATATATTAATCAGTCTTAACTATAATCTACTAAATTATAGTAAAAGTCTATTAATAATTATTTAAAGTAATATTTAACTTTTGTTAAGTAAATAAATATTAAATTAATCTAAATCTAGTAGTAGTAGTTTAATAAAAAAAGAGATTTTAAATAAAAGGCTTAGGAAGGGGGAGGAAGACCTCGTAGAAGACTATTAAAGTACTAACTTAATTAGTAATTAATCTAGTAATATAGCGTTTTACTTACCTTAGTGCCCCCTCTTAGCCTTAACTAATACCTTTTATAACCCATAATTTTTTTTAGCTTCCTTTTTAGTAAAAAACTCTATAAGGGCTATAGTAGTAGCATTAAATATATATAGTTAATTTTAATCTATAAAATTAAATAACTTAATAATCCCTATAGGCTCTATAAATACTATTAATATCTCCCTACTACATAAATAAAAAATACTATTATTAATAAAAATTTTAATGTTTAATCTAACAACGTTTACAATATCTAAAGTAATACCTTTTTCATTAAACTAATAGTTAAGGAGCCCTTTAATTAAGTAAAAACTACTACAGTATTTACTTAACTATCTAAGTATTATTAAGAAATAGTTATTAACATTTAAATACTTGCCTAGTATAGCAGCAAACTAAGCAAGGAAGTCATTAACTTAACTACAGCACTTAGTCAGCAAATCCAGTACTACTAAAAACAATAATCAAATAGGTATTTGTTACTATAACAAAGGAATATATAAAGGCTTATTTAGAGCTATAAACCCATACTAAGTAAAGTAAGGTTAACTTTAATATACTAGTAGTAATAACTAAGTTAAAAGAAGTAAAGTTAGTAGTGTACTATAAAAGTTTATAATAGTATTACTTAAAGTTTAACTTAACTAACTAGAAGTTGCTATAGGGGTTAAAGGAGTTAAAATATTAGTCTAAACGGCTATTTAAATACCCTTATAATATAGTATTTATTTATTTTAATTATTTTTAGCTATACTAACTATAGCACCCTTGTATTTACTAATTATAAGTATAATACTAAGTAGTAGTTTACTAAGTATAACGTTAGTCTTTCCCTTAAGTAAGACTCTTTACCACTCCTTAATATTAAAAAACTTTAATTTATAGTATTTTTTATTAAAAGTAATTTAATACTAAAAATACTTATAATCTCTACTCTTAATAGTATTTTTATAAACCACTAGTTTAAAGTATAACTAATAATATAGTAGGTCCTTAAACGCATCCTACGTCTTCTTTTTTACTTACTTAATAATAGTAAGCATCTTGTTATTAATATACTCTTTTTACTTAACTTAATAAAAGAGTTAACTACTATAGTCTTAAGTATATAAGGTAATTAATATAGTATTATAGTTAACTTAGGTTTTTATTATAGTAGAGATACTAAGCTAAAAAACAAATATTACTTCAATTATAGTCTTACTATACCTACTAGTCTTAAATATCTAATTAACTAGTAAGTACTATAATAGATATAGTTAAGTATTAGTAGTTATAGTATTATATTTATCTTAATATATTAAGTAAATAGGTTTAAAACCTTTTTTTTACTAACTAACTTAGAATATAATATATAACTTTATAGCCTTAAGTATAGCTCTAAGTTAATTATAGATTTATTTTTTAATATTAATAATAGTATCCCTCTACTTCCTAAGCACTAAGAATCTAACTTTATTATACTATATTTTCTATAACTTAATTATATAAAGTAGTTTAAGTAAAGAGGGTATACTATTAAAAATTAGCTTAAATAATATATAAATAGAGATCTTTATAAGTATATATAAATTTTAATTCTTAATAAAAATATTATTATTAAAAAGTATATTAATTTCTAAGTACTACGGGGTATAAGTATTACTTTGTCTAGAGGTAGGCTCTTATTGTTGCTTAAAGGAGGGGTTTTATTAGTTATTAGAAGAAGGGGCTTGTTGTTACTAAAAGGAAGGAGGCTCTTATTATTACTAAAAAGGAGTAGCTAAGGTATTTAGTTATTTCTTAAGTAAAGTCTTATTATTAATACAATAGCCCTTAATACTATTATTATTACTTAGGTTAACTTTAGTATTATTTTTAATAGGATTTAATAGCTTTTTTAGTAGTATAGATATAGCTATTTACTTCCTTATAGCTAATTACTTTTTTAACTTAACTACTAATACCCACTATTTACTAGGTTTTACTTATAATAGTTCAGAATTAATTAGAGTATTCTTTAACTTAACTACTTACTACTTTACTATTAGTATTTATATAATTATAATTTATTTACTTATTAGCTCTTAAAATACAACTTAAGGCTTCTTACTAAAAGTATTTTTATATTACTTATAAGTATAAGTATAAGTAGCTAAAAAAGCTAGTAACGGGTTATTAACTAGATTAATAAATACTTAGTACTTTTAGGGAGCTATAGGAATAGCTTTATAGTAATAGATAATAGAGATAATAGATAGTAAATAAAGATATTTAAAGTGTTATAAGGTATTAATCCTAAGGTAAAACGGCTAAGTCAAAATCTATTACTGTCAGATTACGTGGCTTAGAGCCGCTAGTATACTACAACGTATAGGCGGATTTCGGCGTTTAAGGTGGCCGATGGCCGCTCCGGAGCAACATTTCGCCGGCTCTGAAGGCCGTGGCTGCGTTTAGGGGGTTCAAAGGCCCACAGCGCCGTCAAAGCGAAAAACGCGTTGAGGGCCCTCAAGGCATAGCTTTACATATATACAAATATACGCGAAATCTAACAATTACTACCCCCTTAAGAATAGTAACGCTATACTAGTACAAGGAATATAAACTCTATATATACTAAAGAAAAGAAATGTATAATTTAATAGCTTAGAGGCCTTTATATAGGGCTAATTACCCCGTTAGTAATAAAATTCGTAGTGTTCTATGTAGTGTTGTGCAAAAAACGCGAATTTTCCGTGTAGTAAGTAGTGCCCCACTTAAGGTTTTAGAAGCCGCCAATGCAACGGACTGTACGTATCCACTCGGAGCATGTGGACCCAGTTCAGAAAGCAGCTCCGGCACGTACTTAGCGGGGCGGGTGGGGCAATAAGCCGGCGCGACGGCACGCGACGGCATCACCATCTTCTCATCTATAAGTATAAACTTATTAAGTTACGCGTAGATAGGTACGTATATTGAACAAAGTGTTTATATACCTTAAAGTACGAATTTTACCCCTATTACGCTCCACACTAGCCGTTAGGGGTTTAGCTACTAGACCTTCTATTAATCCAGGCCGTCCCTTAGTTATTGGCTCTTATAAGTAGCTAAAATCCACTCCTATAGCACTTAGAGTAGTAAGCTTAAATCCACGTAATTTAACACACCTCCCTAACAAGGACCTTTATAAAACTCTCACTACTATATTAATAATTAAAAGGCCTTTTAAATATATCGTTTTATTTACTCCTTTTAGTATATAATCTATAGCTTAATTACTCTTTTAATTACTCTATAATTACTTAGTAATTAGTACTTTTTAAATACCTTTTTAAAGCAACTTTTTTTTACTCTATTTAACTTTTAAGTAGTTTTATTACTCTTATTAAACCTCTACCCCTATAGTAAAAAAAGTAGTACTATTTTTAAAGTACTTAAGGCTTATAATCCCTTCTTTTATTCTTTATTAGTAAAGTTAAGGCCTTTAAACTACTTACTTTTAAGCTTAGCGTTATAAAGTACTTTAAGTTAATTAGTTTAATTAATAAAATTTAGTTACTTAAGAAATGCTTTAAAGTAGGTACTAGTAAGTAGTTTTATAAACCTATTAGCTATTAGTTTTACTATAGGGGTATATTTAATAATAATATAGTTTTTTTAAGCCTCTTAATATAGCTAGTAGTTATATATATTAATATAGCGCAGCTTTATTTATAGTTAAACCGTTTTTTTATTATTAAAGTAAATTATTTATTAATTATTATACTAAATCCGTATACTTAGTACTAGGGCCACTAAAGTAGCTTTAAAAGTCTTTTTATTTAAATTTATATAAAGGGCTATTATTAATTAGTTTATAAAAATAACTTTTTTTACTACTTAAAAGAATATAAGTAGCTTAGCTTTAGTAGTTAATATAGTAATAGTATTTTATTTATTAACTTACTACCTAATTAAGCTATTAAAAAGTTTAATTATAAAGGCTTAAGAACTTTTATAGTTTATTATATTATTAGTAAAGCTTATATTTAAGGTAATTACTAGTCTATTATTAGGTCCTTTTTCTTTATAACTATATTTAAGATATAAGGCGCGCTAGTAAATAAAGTATACTATAGTTCTTTTAGTTTCTTTAGTATACTCTAGGCTAGGGTTATAGTTAAAGCGGGCTAAATAACTAGCTAAAAGAGTAATATTAGGCTGGGCTATTGTTACTGGGTATATTATAGAGCTAACGTTACTTTAATATTAGTTAGTTTTAGTATATATTACTATTCCTTTATATAAAAGAAGTTTACTTAGTTGGAGTAGTAAGGTATATACTTTTTTTTAATTTTATTAAGTACTACTAAAGTTATTTAATAAACTTATTAATATATATAGATTATAAAAACTATAAGTACTTTATAGTATAGTTATAAATAACTTTAATTCCTAAAAACTATTATAAGTTTTAACTACCTTTAAAGTAATACTATTTTTAAAAAGCTTTAATAAGTCCTATAGCCTTATTATAGTACTTTAAGGGGAAGTAAAGTATATAGTTATTTATATAAAAGAAGAAGATTACGCGCCTGCGTATCTAATAGTAGTTTTTACTAGTAACTTACTTAAGCTTAAGTACTTATAAACCTACCTTGAGATAGTACTACTAAAGGAGTAGTAAATAATATAATCTATAGAGTGCTTTAACGAGCTTAAGAATAGTGCCTTTCTTTTAGTAACTAGGGGGTATTTATATATAAATATCTTTATTAAGTTTAATGTAAATAAAAGTATTTATAGTATTATATTATAAAAACTTAAGATCGAAGCGGTTAGTAATAGCTATTAATATTTAAAAGAATATACTAGTAAGTATTAAAATATACGTTTTTTAATTATTTTAATACTACTAGTCTTTTTATATAATAAGTTGAGCTTTAATTTTAAAGAGCTTACTATACTTATTTAGTTTATATATATAAACCTAATAGTATTTAAAAATTTAAGTATTTCTTATAGTACCTATAGGCACCTCTTTTTATAAGTTTATTTTTAAATAACTTTTAAAATAGGTTGCTTTAGCTGCTTATATAGCTATAGTATACGGGTAAGTTAATACTTTTGTATAAAATGTAGGTAAAGGTTAAAGATCTTTCTAAGGGGTACTTAGTACTAGTAAATTACTATGTACTTTGTATAGTATTTTATACCTACTTAGTAAGGAGGTTTTATTTTTCTAGGCGCTTAAATCCTCTTTTTATAGCTAAAAATTACTATTAGAGTACTTAATATCTACCTTTTAGGATGCCTTTAAAGTATATTAAATACTAGGGATCCCCTCTAATAGTTTATAAGTAGTTAGAGGGTTAGTTTAGAAGTGGTAATGCTGTAGAGTATTTTGGTATAATAATAAGGTTCTTACTAGAAAGGTGGCTTTGTAAGAGCTTTGCTTTTAACGGGGTCTTAAAGGTACGTTATAATAG
This sequence comes from Colletotrichum brevisporum, assembly GCA_030770045.1. Taxonomy (NCBI): domain Eukaryota; kingdom Fungi; phylum Ascomycota; class Sordariomycetes; order Glomerellales; family Glomerellaceae; genus Colletotrichum; species Colletotrichum brevisporum. Next base: position 4,026,244 of record JAUGSI010000002.1, read on the forward strand.
GTCTACTTAGGGTTTTTTAAATTATTATAACTCGTTGTTACTTCTATATACCTCCCTAAATACTCTTTCTTATAAATAAGTACTTAAAAGAAGGTAGTTAATAAGTTAAGTAGTATTAATATTAGCTTAAAGCGGGCTGTTAAGTATAAATATTTACTAAAGGGAGCTTATTTTGTAGTGGAGTCTTTAGAATTAGGATTTTTAAAAATCTTACTAGGGCCTTTTATAAAAAGTATTACTTTGTTATCTTTTTTACTTAGTAGAAGGGGTTTATATAGAGCTTAATAGTTACTTTCCCCTTTATTAGTAAAGTAGTTATAAACCTATATAGTAATAGTATTAAAGTTAAGATTTAATATATCCCTTATAAGGGCCTTAAGGTTACTATTATATTATTAGGTTTTATTAAACGTTACGTCCCTTATAGTAATAATTTTACTTTATAATAGGATTTATATATAGTACTAATTTATTAAAGTATACTTAATAAAGAATTCTAAAAGGGCGTAGTTAATAAGGCAGTTAAAGTACTTCTTTTTAAACTAAGTAGCTACTATAAGGGTATATACTTTATAACTATATACTTATAAGTATACAAAACTTAGCTTTGTAGTATTATTATTTTTAAGTTAGTAGTAGAGTGCTTTATATAGAGTCTTTTAACTAAAAGCTATTTATAGTATATAGTTATAGAGATATACTACGGACTTATATATATTAGGCTAAATTTTATAAAAGAGCTTACTGTCTTTCCTTATAGTCCTTACTTTAGCTTTAATTATAGTACTAACACACTTAGCACTACTATTTTAATCTTGTGTATTTAGGGCTAATAGTTTAATAAAATAGCCTTATACTTAAAGAGCGGCTATTAGTCTTTTATATTTAGTAAGCTCTTTATTATACTTAAATACTAATACATTTATATTATATTAAAGCTTTATTATAGTAATAAATTTATTAAAAGTTTTAGTAAAAGTATTAGTAGAATAATTAAAGAGGTAATAATTCTATAAATATTGGGTAACGTAGTTAATAAATACTAGTATAAATATAAACCTACTATATTTTTTAGTATATAAATAGAAGTTAAATATAATATACTTATTAAGGAGGGTATATATATTACTCTTTTATAGTTTGTATTTTATTATTCTTTTTACTTTACTAATATTATATACGTTATAGTAAGGCTTAGGAGCCTCGTTGTCTTATCTAAGGGCACTAATAGTAATTTAAACTCCTCTTATAGAGCTCGTCAAGCAGTAGAGCGGCTTAGAACTGGGGTAGCTAAGCTACTAGTACTACGTCTCTTTATTACTTTTAAAAGGCCGTTATTTTATAAAGTTATATTTATTTTACTACTATAGGGTATAAGTATACTAAATGGCCTACATAAAGTTATAGCTACTACGTACTATCTTAAAAGTAACTTTATTATACTTAAGTACGTATTAGTTGTGTTTGATTTTAATAATACTAAAGGAACTATAATTAGACTTTTATAGTATTAATTAATACTTAGAGTACTTGTCCTACTAGTATCCTCATTTATATAACTACTAGTAAAAAATAAAATTTATTACTATAGATATATAAAGTACTATATTATAGAGGTGTATTATAGATCTTTTTTTATTAGCTTAAGTAACCCTAACACTTACATTTCTATATACCTTAATTATAAGCGGCTTAGAGCCTGTCTATATATAGTTACTTATACTAGCTACTTAAAGCTTTATAAATAGCTACTTATTATAAAATATATAAATTAACGTACTAGAGTTAAGGAGGTAGGAGTTTTTAAAAGAGTAAACTTATAGGCCCTTAAAAGAAGCGGCTTAAAATACTACTAGTAGCTTTTTAAGACTCCTAATATACTAACTATAAAGTTATTTACTATAAAGATTCTTAATAAGTTTAATTAACTAACTATTAGTTTCTAAGTACTTATTAGTATACTTTTAATAAACTATATTATAGTACTATTTTTTAAATACTTTTTTAAAAAAGATATAATAATATAAATTAAGTAAATAAGTAAAGTTATAAGTAGGGTAGATATTATATTATATAGAGTCTTAGTAATTACTTTACTTTAAGTAGATACTTTATAAATAGTCTCTATACTACTTATTTAACTCTAAGCTATTTAATTAATTAATACTAAATACCTTAGAGGTATACTAAGATCTTTTAGTTAACTCTAGTAAGTTATTAATAGTTTTAGTAATTAATAAAATTATTCCTTTAAGTATAGTAATATACTATACCCTAGAGTACCTTATTTTAAAACCTTAAATAAAGCTTTAAATAAAAAAGTACTTAAGAACTTTATAAATATTAAGTACTTAAGAGTTGGTTTTTAATAAGGCTTTAAGTAAAATAACTTATTCCTTATATATTTTAGTGATTTATAAGTTAAACTACTTAGTAGTAGTTACCTTTAAAGTAAGTTAGTAGAGATAAAGTACTATAAGATAGTTCTAAAGCGCTTACTTTATACAGTTATAGTAAAGAGATAAGGTTATATTAAAATAGCTTTTAAAACGTAGTAAATAATTAGTTAGTTCCTTATTTATATTACAGTACTAGTACTAAAACTTAGGAGATATAGTTTTTTATATTTATATAACTAAGTTATTTTTATTCTTTTTATAGTTTTTATAATAATAACTAATGGCCCCCTAAATACTTTAAGTATTAGTATAAAACTTAAAGTACTTAGTAGAAAAGTTTATAATACTTATAGTATAGTAAAAGTTATTAATACTATATAGGAAGGGAACGTCTTTAGGGATAATAGTTGGGGGGCTGGATCCTATGGGTATTATAAAGTAAAGACTTAGTAGCTCTAGTCTATAGTAAATAAAGCTTTTTAAGTAGTTACTTAGGAGTAGCTTTAGTAGTGGTACTATACTACTAATTAGTGGCTAGAAGTCTGTATTTAGGTTAATAGTATTCTAGAGGTTAAGGGAGACCCCCTAAACTTAAATAGTATTTTACTAAGGGATTTAATTTTTAGGGCTAGTAAAGAAGATTTTATTAGTAGTTAAATTAGTTATTATAGTAATATATTTATTTAAAAAAACTTATAGTAATTAATTAATTAAGTATAGTAGAGGGGTTGTAGTATAAGACTTTTAATTATTAAGTTATATATAAATAAGTATATATATTAAATAAAGTATTTATATACCTTAAAGTACGAATTTTACCCCTATTACGCCCCGCGCCAGCTGTTAGGGGTTTAGCCGCTAGACCTTCTATTAATCTAGGCCGTCCCTTAGTTATTAGCTCTTATGGGTGGCTAAAATCCGCTCCTATAGCGCTTAGAGCAGTAGGCTCAAATCCACGTAATCTAACAACTGTACTATTATAGCTTTTCACACCCTAGACTGGTTTTTTTTCTTAATAGATTTTAATCTAGCGGTAATTCATTAAAAGCCAGTTGTTCTAATCTTCTCCCCTCAAAAGAGCACTATTTGGCTGATGGAGGGTTAGACAAGGCTGCGAACCCTGGAAACCGGGCCCATCTGTGACGGTAAACTGCAAGGTAAAAGAGCAGGCATGTTGGACACTCCACTTCTCACGGTTCACTTGAAGAATACGACCTACATATTAGATTCCCCGCCTCTAGACCCTGGTTTACACATACGATATGCCTACTCAGGAGACTAGTGTTTAACTAACTATTAGGGGGGGGGGGTTACCTAACCTGACCTACTGTATTAGGCCTAGTGGGCCCACTAGTTACTTAACTAAGCAAGGACCCACAAAGTTAGCTACTTATAGTTAGGTAATATTAAACTATCCCTCCTTTTACTTTTTATTTTTTATAATAAATAAAGACTATAATATCTACTTCCTAAATTAATTCTAGACCTTTCTAAAAGTACTTTTTAATAATAGCAAATAAAGAGGTTTTCCCTTAATTATAGACTATAGAGTTTACCCTTTTTTTTAAAAATAAACTAAACTATAAAGTTTAAAAAGTAATTACCTATTACTAGTACTTACTTAAATAACTTATTAACTTTTTAGTTTTAATTAAAGTAAAAGGCTCTTAAGCCCCTTTTAAATTACTTTTAAATTATTTTAAAAATTCTATATTTAATTTTAATTTACCCCCTTAATTTCTATTCTTATTTCTACTTAAATAAAGTAAAATTAATATTAAAGTATTAATAATACCTCTTTAATAGTTAAAAAAGTTATATACTACCCTATAATACTTAAATACTTTAAAACTTAGTACATAATAATATTTTTATATGTTGGCATATTAGGTATACTACTTAAAACTCAAATAATTATAGGTAGTATATTAATCTTCTAAACTACTTTAAAATACTTTAACCTATTTTAAATTCATAACCATAATAAAGTATACTTAAAACGAACTATATCTGTTTTTTTTATATAGTTTATATATAAACAATATACTAGTATATAGAAAGAAAGTATATTTATATTATAACTAAACCCTATTAATCTAAAATTACTCTTAAATTACTTCTAAAATAGTTAATAATATTATAAATTTTTATATTTAAAACTTTAAAAATTATTTATTAAAAAAAACCGTTAAGTATTTTAACTTCTAAACTACCAAATAATTTAAAATCTTAATACAGTTTTTTTAAATAGTTTAAGTATAGCTTAACTACTTAAAAGGTTTTACTTTATAATATTACCCTTAAAAACTTTAAAAGAAGATAAGTCTTATAGTACTAAGTAAATAAAGACATAGTTACTTAGAATTAATTCTAAACCTACTTTTAGGTAAGTATTTTAAAACTTATACCTGTATTTTATATCTATTATACAATGAAGTTACATATAAAACTCATTATATTATCTCTATTAAGTTTTAAAACTATTTAGAACTTATTTTAAAAGATCCTAAAAATAAATTTATTACCCCCCTCTTTAAAAAAACTATTACTTAATATAAGTAACTATTAAAAGACCCCCTATTATAGTACGTATTAAGTTTTAAAGTAATCTAAAAGTACTTCTAAAATGTTCTTTAAATATAACATACTTTACCCCCTTAAAAATTTAATAAATTTACTATAAAATAAAGTAAAACTACTTTATTTTAATTAATTTAAAAGTAACTCTAGTTATTCTTATAACCTCTTATAGTCTCTATACCTACCCCCCCTCTTTACCTATTTTTACCCCTTTATATATTATATAGGGGATTATAAATATAGTAAAAAAAATTAATAAACTATAAATAGGTTTAAATAAGTTATTTTAATTCTTAAAGTACTTTAAAATAGCTTTTAAATTACTTTTAAATAACTTTTTTTAATTAAATAAATTAGCTAAATCATATTTAAATATAGTAATAAATTAATCTTTAATATTTACTAAAGTCTCAACTTAAATTATTTTATAGTTAATTATTTATAAGTAAAAGGTTCTTTAAAAAACCCTACTAGTTATAATAAGTTATGTTTTAGGTATATATTAATATACCCATCTATAATAACTAAATATAACCCTTTAAAACCTACTTCTAAATAGCTTTAATTTATTATATAATATACTCAATTTAAAAGTAACAGTTTAAATTACCTCTATATTTATTTATAAAAGAAGTAGAGGCTTTAAAAGGTGCATTTAAAATGTTTTAGTTTAATATAAATTACAAGTATAGAATCAGTCCCAGAATATTAAAGTTATTTAGTCAGTATAAAAGTGTAACTTCTAAGAAGTATAAGTAGTTCTAATTTAATTTAAAACTACTTTTAAACTTAATACTTTTTAACTATTCTATTAGTTTAAGTCTTCTTAAACTATAAATTTAATAGTATATATAAATGTATATATAAAATCGTTTTTAAACTGCATTTTAGAAGTGTATTAAATATAAGGTCTGTTAGAAGTATATCTATAATAATAGTCTACTATATAATTATTAATTAAAACTATACGGAATATTATTATAAAAGTATTGTTTACTTTTGTACATTTAAAACTAATTTTTAAAAAGTTTAGGTCCTACTTACTAACTACAATTAATAATATATCAGGTAGTATATTATAAATAGTATAATACTTACATATTTACTTAATTAGAGTATAGAAAATTATACTAATAAGGACCGCTTTCCTTAAATTACTTTAGAATTAAATACAAGGCCTTTTATTCTATTAGTTATAGAGTAATTACTATATTTCATAATATACTAAAATATAAGTAAAGTACTTTTAAGTTACTCTTAAATATACTTTAACCTTTTTATATTTAAGTAAGCTTTAACTATAGGCTGGGTAGACTATAAATAATAATGTACCTTTATGCATTTTATAAACTAAACTAAAAATTTAAAATTAGTTTAAAAACTAGAACCCTTTTACTCTTAATACTTAATATTAGTAGTTACTATATAAGACTTTATATTACTAGAGTAGTTAATATATTAACTTACTTTTATATATAAATATATAAGTTTTTTACTTCTATTCTAAAAGTACTTGAAATAATGATATATAATATAACCTTAAAATCCTTTAAATAGAATAAAAATCTTTATTATTCTTAGCATTAAATTTATATAGGTATAATATTTCTATTATAGGTAGATATTAAACTACTATAAAGAAGTTAAGTAAGTAATCTTTAAGTACTTTTAACTACTTTTAAGTTAATTTAGAAGTACGTTAGATTTAGAACTATATAAAGTGTAATATAGCCATTATATATAATTTAAAACTACTTTTTTAATATCTTTTAACCCTTCCTAATTTTTACATTATTATAAAACTTAAAGCATTCTTATCAAAGTTACGAGAACTAGTCCTAAACCCCTTTAGAATTAGTTAAGTAAGGGCTAAAGTATCTTTATTACTTTATTTTCAAAGTACACTAATAGGTCCTTATTAATTTAAAAGTAGCATGGGTTTTTTAAAAGAATTATAAAAAAAGCTTTTATAGTTAATTTTAAAATAAAAGAGTACTTTAAGATAAGTTAAATAGGATTTAAAAATATATTATTTAACTATTAAGTAGAGGTATTTAAAGTTTAAAAAAAAAAAGCTAGTATAAAAGAAAAAGTGGCTTAAGATTGGATGTAGTAAAGAGGCGTTTATGGATAAAGTATTTAAAGTAATTTTAAAGTAGCTTAGAAGTGGTATTGAATTTATTATAATTTTATTAGTTTTATTTATTTATAAATAATAAAGTTTTAAATTATATTTATATATTATATATTTTATATTTATATATTTATATTTATATATTTCATATTTATATATTTATATATTTATATATTTATACATTTATATATTTATATATTTATATATTTATATATTTATATTTATATATTTATATATTTATATATTTTTATATATTTATATATTTATATATTTATATATTTATATATTATATATTTATATATTTTATATATTTATATATATTATATATTTATATATATTTATATATTTATATATTTATATATTATATATTTATATATTTATATATTTATATATTTATATATTTTATATATTTATATATATTTATATATTTATATATATTAATATATTTATATATTTATATATTTATATATTTATATATTTATAAAGTTAATTATTATTATTTCTAAGTTTTAAATATATTTTTAAATAGTATAATTAAATAAAGAATTTATATATATAATAAATAAAATTAATTATTTTTCAATTTATTAAGTAGTTTTAAATAAACTTAATAAATATATATACTTTAATACTTTTATTTTATTTATTTATATTATAATAATAATAATACTATTATTAATAAATAGTAATATTAAAATAAAAGCTTTTATTTATATAAATATTTAACTAAGTTATACTATATATAAATCCGTAAAAGATTTAGTAATATGTATATGTTTTTAAAGTATCACTACTATTATAATAATCCTTTGTGATACACTTTTATTATTTATTTTGATATATATAATAATTTATATTATTTAATAAAAATAATTATTATTATTTATTTATAAACTATATTTATTAATTTATATTAATTTTAATTTATTTTAAATAATATATTATAAAACCTTAAATTACATCTTTTAAAAACATAAAAATAAAATATATTTATAAATAAGGTATATTTATATATATATATATAATAAAACATAAATAAGTTTAAAATACAATTTATTATTTATTATTATACTTACTTTATTTATTTTAAATATTATTATATATAAATATAAATATAAATATTAAATTAATATTAAAAATAAAGACTTTTATATAATATTATACTTAATATAAAAAGTTAATTTAATAGTATAAAGTTTAATTTATTAATTAAATACTTTAAGTTTAAATACTATTAAATAGTATATATAATAAGTAAAATATAATTATTGAATAGTATATAGATAATAAAATAAATAAAACGTTAGAATAATTTAGTTTTATAAAAATAAATTAAATATAAAAGGGTTTATTTTACTACTTTTATATAAATTAAAACTTTTTAATTAAACTATTTTATATATTTATTAATTATAAAGTTTAATTTAAAAGTATATTATTAAAAAAACTATTAGTAATAGTAAATTATTAATACTAAAAATAGTATTAATAGTTTAAATCTTTATAACTTAAAAAGGTTTAAAACTTTTATTTATTAATATTAAAATTAATAAGTTATATTACTACTATATACTAATACTAATAAGTACTAATTAATTTAATTTAGTATATAGTAAATTTAAAATATATAAGTAATTATATACTTATATTACTAATAAAATATATTTTATTTAAACTATTATTAAAAGTATTATTAAAACTATTATTTAAACTACTTAAAGTAATTATTTAATGCATTTAAATTACTTTTAATTACTTTAAATTATTTATTAAATTAGTATATTTATTATATTAATAAATATACTTTTAAGTATATTATAATATATATATTAGTATATTATAATATATACCTTAAAGTTTTTTAATTATATATTATATTTAAAAAGAAATAAATAGTTTTTTTAATAAAATACTTTAATTTTTAAAAAGAGTAGTATATACGTATTTTTTAATTATAATATTAATAAAGTAATTAATAATATAATTAAATATAAATATAAATTACTTTTTAATAATAAACTTTAATATTATAATTATATATATAGTTTAAAGTTTAATTTAATATACTTTTTATAAAATAATATATTTAATTAGTTTAAAATCTATATATATCTTATTTTATAGTTAATTAATCTTACTAATAATAACTATAAATTATTTAAATTATATAATATATAGATATTATATAATATATAGATATTATATAATATATAGATATTATAATAATTTAAAAATTAAAAATATATTACTTTAAGTTTTTATATAATTTTAAAATTTAAATTATATTTATATATTAATAAATACATACTATATATATTATAAAATATAATAAAACTATTAAAACTTAAATAAATATTATTATATATAATTTTAAGATTATTATTATTTTACTTATATTAAATTATATAGTATTAACTTGCATATTTATAAATATATATTTAATTTATATTTAATTTATATATTAATATACTTAATATATAATATATATAATATATTATATATATTATATATATTTAAATATTTAAATTTAAGTTATTATATAAAATAATAACTACTTTAAAATACTTTATTTCTATTTTAATTTTTTATAATATAAATATAATATTTATAATTTTAATTATATATTAATAATTATACTAATTAAAATTATAATTAATAATATTATAAACTTTTTAATATTATATAGTATTATAATTTATAAATATATATTATAATTAAATATATATTTATTTTATTATTTACTTTTAATATTAATATAATTTATATAGAAATAAAATAAAATTATAATTTATATAAATAGTACTTTAACTTTTAAAAATTATAAGATACTTTTAAAGTAGTTTAGAATTGCTTTAAAAATTAAGTTAAGCTGTAGATATATTTACTACTTACTACTTTTATAGTAATTTAATAGAGTATTTTCTTAAATACTTAAAAAAAAGTAAACTATTCTAAATTAATTTAAAAGTACTTTAAGAGTTATTTTAAAACTTACTTTTTAACTTCTTCTTCTTTATCTTTAGTAGTACTTTTAACTTTAAAATTAATTTTAAAATAATCCTAAACTAAGTAACTAACTTTATACTCTTTAAAAGGACTTTTTTAAAATTAGTACTAAAGTACTTTTAAAGTAGTTAAGGAATTTATACTTATTAGTATTAACTTCTTTATAACTATTATAGTAATTAGTTTTATTATAAATAAAAGGATAACTAACTAAAATAAGTATTTAAGTAATATTAATTTAAAAAGACTTTAGAAGGACTTTAAAAATACTTTAGAAGTAGTTATAAACTTATACTTTTATTTTCCTTTTTAACTTTAATAAAAAACTTTAATTTAGTAGGAGTAGTTAGCTACTTTTGCTTTTTAAGAGTAATAATTTTTATAAAAGCTTTACCCTTAACTTAAGAAATAAAAAGGTGTTTATAGAATTCTTTAAAAGTTAGTTTTAAATTATTTTAAAAGTAGTTTTAAAGTACTTACTAATTACTACTTTAGTTTTAGTTATTTTAATAAAGTTAATTTTATAGTTTTTAACTATAAATAAGGTTTTATTACTATAGTTACTATACTTATAAGTATAGTATAAAAAGTTAAACTTAGTTATAAATAGAGTTACCTTTAAAAGTATATTAAAAGTAATTCTAAAGTGGTCTAGAAAGGATTATATACTAACTTTATTATAAGTAATAGTACTTTTATTTTAAGAGTAATAATAGTAGACTTTATTTAAAGTAATAGTAGTAGTTCTATTTTATTTTTTAAAAAAGAAGTTAAAATAGCTTTAAAAGTACTTTAAAAGGGCTTTAAAAAGGCTTATAAACTTATAGTATTAACTTTTTAAATAAAAAAGTTAGTAAAATACTAGGACTAGTTGTTTTTAAAAACCTAATTACCTTTAGAGTTAAGTTAACTTAGTTTATACTTAATATATACTACCTATTTTAGAATTAGTTTTAAAGTACTTTAAGAGTGTTTTTAAAAGATACTTATAGAGTTTTTAAGTTTAATTATATTATTAATATTACTAATTCTAGAAGTACTTTAGAAGGGCTATAGATTATTAAAGTTATAAAAGAGATAAAAAATAAAAGTAAAGTTAAAAGAAAAAAGAATTTATACTTTAGTAGGTTAAGGTGTTTAATTAGTAAAAGTGGGCCTAGTTATATAATTAGTTACTTATATATAGCTAATTAAAAATCTAGTCACCTAGACTTATATATAATTTTTTAACTAATTAATTAATTCCCTACCCCTACCTCTTTTTTTTCACACCTTCCCTAAACGGGTAAGTCAAGTTAGGTAACCCCCCCCCCCTAATAGTCAGTTGAACTGTCATTACCTACTCGGGGAACAGAAATTATTTCATATACTTTCCCTCATCTTGACCTCCGGCCCGTAGTCTCTGGTTCCATACCTTTCCAACTAGAATTCGGACGCTCTCTGCGGAAAAGAAAAAATGGGAGGAAAGCACGCTCTTGTATACGGTTCGTCCTGCTCTCCGCTCACGCCTGGCGGCCTTCTGCTCACTGATCACAGGTGCAAGCGGCATCACGGGATGGTCTATCACCAACCTGATTCTCAACGGATACCCCGAAGATGACACCTTCGCCTCCGTGACTGCTCTCACGAACCGCCCATTGGGCGTGGCCGACGCCCAGTGGCCGAGCGTCGAGAAGCCAGAGTTTCAACTGGCCAGCGGCATCGACATCATGACCCAAAAGGGACAGCAAGGCCTGGAAGACGATCTCAAAGAAAAAGTCGCCAACATTAGCAAAATCACCCATGTATACTTCTTCGGTATGCTCATGACTCCCACACTCGTCGATTCCGTCGGCTTACCGTGGCTTCAAGCCTACATCATTGACGCCGACCCGGCCAAGGAGTGTCAGATCAACGAGGAGCTCATCAGGCGAGCCGTGAGTGCCGTCGAGAACCTTTCCCCGAACCTCGAATTCGTCGTTCTGCCGACGGGAACCAAGGCCTACGGCGCCCACCTGGGGGACAAGTTCCCGTTCGCCCGGGACCTCCCGCTCCGGGAGTCGCTGCCGCGCATCCCGGAGCCGCACGCCTCGGAGATGTTTTACTACCACCAGACCGACATGCTGTCGCAGATGTCCAAGGGGAAGAGCTGGACGTGGTGCGAGGTCATCCCCGACAGCATCATCGGCTTCGTCCCCAACAACAACGTGTACTGCGTGGCGCAGACGATCGGCATGTACCTCGCCCTGTACGCCGAGCTTCAAGGAAAGGGGGCCGAGTGCCCCTTCCCGGGCAACGAGAAGACGTGGAAGATTCTCAGCAACGAGACGAACCAGGACACCGTCGCCAAGGTGTCTATCTACGCATCTCTCTACCCCGAGACTACGTCCGAGCAGAGATACAACGCGGCGGACAACTCGCAGCCCTCGTCCTGGAGCAAGAAGTGGCCAGTTGCCTGCGAATACTTCGGCCTCAAGGGAACGCCGCCGCCCGCGGATGGCCAGGCCCCCCAGCCGCACGAGTACCTGTCGGAACACGTCGACGACTGGAGGGAGCTGGAGAAGAAGCATGGTCTCGTCGGCGGCTACGTCGTCAACGACCGGACGTATGCCGGCTTCGCCAGCGCCATCATGAACTTTTTCGACTTTGATCGGCAGTTGGACATGTCCAAATGTCATGCGATGTGGGGGCCCAAGAAGGAGGAAATTGACGCGAAAACGTCTTGGTTCACGACTTTTGATAGATTTAGAAAGGCAAAGATCATCCCGTAGATGCAGGAACGTAGCACTGGTAGCTTGGCAACCGCGGCTGGGGGCTTGTGTTGAAGATTACCTAGTGTACATACACGATTATCCTGTTCTGTCATCCAATCCCACACACACCTTGTTTTTGACTCCAATCATTGTTCAGTGAAGAATTGGGTTGCAAACTAATACCTAGCACCAACGTTGCTACCCCGCATAACATAGTAATCAGAACCGCAGAAACCCGAGGCTCTCCTCGCTGTCTGGCGCAGTTCCCTTGCCGAGGCTGCATGTCCCGGGGTCTGTCTCACTGCATCACCTGCCCGGGAGGATCAATATTTCCATCTGCGCTTCGCCGGCCCAGATTCTCATGCTGCGAGCATGGGTGTTTCTCAGCTTTCATATTATCGTCGAACCAATTGATTAACTCTTGATGCTGGTAGCCTAGTTTACCAACCATTGACCTTTGCAAATACATCAATAACACCCAACGCCAGTATGGAGTTACAAGGACCTGCTTCTGACCACCTTCCGCTTTGGGTAAAAGAGAAGCTCTCTCCGTTGGCCGTCAAAAAGATTGAAGAGGTTCATGATTGGGTCGAAACTGAATGCATCCCGAGGGAAGAAATCTTCAAAGCCCAGCTTGAGGGCCGCCGCTGGACGACGCCGCCCTTGATCCATGAGCTGAGGAAGAAAGCTAAAGACCGCGGTCTCTTCAATCTGTTTCTGCCTAAGAGCTTCAAAGAGAGCCCCGGTTTGACAAACCTCGAGTATGCTTGTTGCGCCGAGATCATGGGACGCTGTTACTGGTCCGCCCAGGTACGTTTCCATGGACAAATCAGCAGTTATTCCAGAGTTATGGAGTTGTAACCTGGTGTGTCTTCCCCAGACCATGAATTGCCACGCTCCCGAGACCGGGAACATCGAGCTTCTGGCAAAGTATTGCAATGAAGAGCAAAAGAAGAAATGGCTCCAGCCTCTCCTCGACGGCACCGCCTCCTCCGCCTACTCCATGACCGAGCCGGACGTCGCCAGCTCGGACGCGACCCAGATCGGGATCCGCATCGAGCACGACGGCGACTCGTACGTCATCAACGGCAGGAAGCTCTACGGCAACGCGCTGTGGAACAAGGCGCTCTCCTTCTACATCCTCATGGGGTGCACCGACCCGTCGAACCCGGACAAGTGGTCCCGCCACTCCATGATCATCGTCCCCTGCGACACGCCCGGCATCACCCAGGTCCGCAACCTCACCATCATGGGCTACGACCACGCGCCCGAGGGCCACGGCGAGTACCGCTACGAGAACGTCCGCGTGCCCGCGGAGAACGTCATCCTCGGCGAGGGCCGCGCCTTCGAGATCGCCCAGGGCCGCCTCGGGCCTGGCCGCATCCACCACTGCATGCGCCTGCTCGGGCAGTGCGAGCGCGCCTGCTCGGGCAGTGCGAGCGCGCCTACGAGCTCGCCCTGATCCGGTGCAGCGACCCCCGGAAGAAGCCGCGCGGCAGGCTCATCGGCGAGTTCGACTCCAACATCGAGCGCGTCGCGCAGATGCGCCTGGAGCTGGACGCCGCGCGCCTCGTCGTCCTGAGCGCCGCGGACACCATGGACCGGGCGGGGAACAAGGCCGGGAAGCGCGCCATCGCGCAGAGCAAGATCCTGGTCCCCGCGCTGGCGACCCGGATCATCGACGAGTGCATGCAGATGTTTGGCGGCCAGGGGCTCACCCAGCACACGCCCCTGCCCGAGATGTGGACGTACGCCCGGTTCGTCAGGATCGCAGACGGCCCGGATGCTGCTCACAGGCACCAGGTCGGGAGGGAGGAGATGAAAAAGTCGGCAGAGATTTCGAAGAGGCATCAGGCTTACCAGGCGAGATATAAAAAGCTTGCAGAGCAATATGGGGAGAAGTATGTCTCGTTTGACTAGGAACATGCCTGGTCCTTGGTGGATGCTGCGGATATTTCGGATACACCTGGGGTCGACTAACAATGATGGAGATTGCCAAGACTTGGAAGAATAAGGGTGATCCGGAGGATGACATGGGTGAATGCGAGGGAGCCATATCAGGCAGTTTAAATTCAAGAGCACGAAATAGTGAAAAGGAACCGCGCAGACGTGGCTAACAGAGAGCGGTATCAAACCTGCTGTTAGAAATGCCATCTCAGGTGATATGCCAGAGCAGCGCTGTCTTTCAGTGGAGGGCGAGGCACAGTCACGATGGAGCAAGTGATAAGTCTGGGCCCCCACTGCCAAGCAGCCGGCGTGTCACAATCTCTCCTATTGTTGAGTAATATTTAATGTGCCAGAGAGTGCTCGAATGACTCGCCCTCAGGTTTCTGATCCAAGAAAACGAACACCTGGCTGCACAGCCTGTCTTTCAATATATTTGGCTTTCCATGTATTTTGAGTCGGGGTAAATCGCGGCCTCAATGTCCGGATGGTGTCGTCCAAGGACTGTATATAAGTCGCCCACGTCTGACCTGCCGCCTCTGACTTTGACGACCTTCTTCTCATCCTCAATCGCAAGCCTTTCATCGCCAGCCAAATCAACTGTCGCTACCGCTTCACTAGATCACTAGACTTATCCTTACATCTTGACCACCTACCTCTCTGCCTACCCAAATACCCACACATCATCATGGTTGCCATCGCCAAGTTCATCGCCGTTGCTGCTCTCGCAGTTCCCGCCCTTGCCCAAAACACACCTGGGTGCATCGTCGAGATCGTCGCAGCAGAGAACAACAACCGCGTCTTTGCGACTGGATGTGTCCCTCGGGGTGGAGAAGCGTGGGTTCGCGGCGAGGTCAACCTCCGGGTCAGAGCCAGCAGGTCCTGCGGCATCGACGCCGTCGACGCCAATGGCCAAATCTTCCAACCCGGCAACGTCTCCCTCAGGTCCAAGGGACAGGGTTTCTGCTAGAGGGTTCCTGATCTGGTGTTCTTCAAGTCGGCCACCGAAACTATATCGCCCACGTGATCCTGGATGGCGTCATGGGACGTGGACGGAAGGACTTCTATCACCGACACCTCGATGGGCCTAGAGTTATGGAGGGCTGTGGAGATCTGAACGGAGTAGTCAGGATGGCTGAAGGCTGAGGAGAAGGATCACGCCGCGGGATAGCATCGAACACGGCGAGGGTGTCTAGCGCTGCATTTCCAATAATACTCGTGTGCACCAATCAAGGGGTTTAGAATCCCATTCTGATGATCTTCATTAACGCCAAAAACCCAAAGGCAACCCAAAGACTGCACGTGGATATTCCTTGACGTTTTGGCATTATTTGTCAGGCAATCTTATGTGAGTGTCTAGTCCTGTAGTTCTTTTCTAATGACTCCCCACAGAAAGCCCTCGGAACCCGAGTCTAGCGGAGATGCCGACTGAGGCAGCAGCAGGGGAGTATATAGAACAGATTGAGAAGAAAAGTTACATGCTTCGTTTCCTCTTTGAGTGATTCACTCGCCACTTGAAAGCGATTCCCTGCCTCTTGGTCACCTTTCCGCTCACCATCTCTTGCACCATGACTGCCAGGTCATCAAGACCATTTCGAAGTTGCACCACCGGCATGATGCCGTGTTCAGCCGTGAAGTCGACTGCTTTCTTCATGCGCTGGGGTGTGCCAGTGCTTGCGGCCTTGATCTTGTACCCCCTGAACAAGAGGTCTGTCGTATGGACCTTCAGCGGCTCCTCCGAATTACCGACGACCATCAGCGTGCCTCCCAATGATAAACACGTAGGTGCGGAAGAAAATGCCGCCGGCGCGTCGGTGTACACACCCACGGCTTGCACGCCGCCTCCAGTCAGCTTTTTCACGTCCTGCGCCCAGTCTGCGTTCCACCTCGAGTTGAAAACGGCGTCTGCGCCTTGCTTCCTGGCCTCCTGTAGGCAGGCTTCGACCAAGTCGATGCCCACGACCTTGAGCCCCATGGCCTTGGCGTATTGCGTCGCAAGCTGCCCGAGACCACCGCAACCCAGGACGCCGAACCAGTCGCCCGGTGTGAGCTCGCAACTGTCGACGGAGTGGAAGGCCGAGATGCCGGCGCAGAAGAAAGCCGGAGCCACGTCCATGTCCCACTTGCTCTCGTCGAGAATAACGGCGTTGCGGTAATCAACTACAGCGTACTCGGCAAAGAAACCGTCGACGTCGATCCCCTGAATCGCCGGTTTGCCTCTCTCGCAGTGGCGGTTGTGAACCTGGCACCCCCGGCACTCGAAGCAGCTTCCCCTGATATGAAGGAAACCAACCGCGTTTCCGAGCTGAAAGCCCTTGTCGGCGGCTGATGGATGCATCGATACGACGTACCCGACACCTTCGTGGCCGAGGGTTACGGTCTTTTCGATCTGCAGTGTAGCCTCCACGTCTGAGTGGCACAGAGAAGCGGATCTGATCCTGACGAGGAACTCATTTTGGCGAGGTACCGGGACCGGAACCTCATTGACCACAACTTTTTGCAATTGCTAATGGTGCTCGCGAAGAATTTGGTTAGTTGCGTTCCGTGGCGATGGAGTTGCGGTGACTTTGGAGCCTTACAGGATCCCACTGACCGGCCTTCATCGACGTTGGAATAGGGAGTTGGCTGGAAGACATGATTGTCACCCGTAATAACAGCTGATTTGAGGTAACTCGGACAGGCTAGGGCCAATGGTTGGCAACGGAAGGAATGCCGATGCCGCAAGCTTACAGAACAGTTGACAGAACAGGCTCTCCGGCTGTTCGTAGCCGAAGTGCGTCTCAATGTGAAGGCCCACCGCATCACCCTTGTCACACTGTGACGGGAGGCAATCGGTGACGCGGGGTCATGGGATGATCACTGCGGGGATCTCTCGGCGCGAGTCAGCTTCGCCGAGCTGCCATGCTTCCTCTGACTCCTGAGCTGGGCGCGAAATCGACAACAAGCCAGCTCGTCCACCCAACCACAAGAAGGAAACGGAATGTGTGACGTACGGTGCAGCTGTCGTGGAACCTATCGTCTGTGATAATGCGTTCGTCTATGAGCTGCGCCAAGTTCAACGGGCAGACGGGAGACTTCTGCCGGCCGACAGAGTGAACTGGGTTGTTGAAGAGGGAGGAGAAAGGGGCGAGAAAGGGCCAGACACTCATTCATATATGCTCACTGGGGCCGAGTTACCATTGCCATGATACTGAATCAAGAGACCCTTTCCGAACCTCCCATCTGCATCGGCCTCCTTTGGAAACCATCTTTGGATATCAGCGTGAACAACCGCTTAAGCAAGAATTCACCATGTCTCAACTTGAAACTTCCTCGAAGGAGACGGCCAACGACGATGAATCGATATTCTCTTGGAGCAAGGACAACCTTCCCAAGCAGCTTTTCATCAACAACCAGGTAAGTGGAAACAGTCGTCTTGGAAGAATACGTAATATCTGATCAAGACGCTGGCAGTATGTTGAATCGAAGAACAGCAAGAAACTGAAAGTTTTCAGCCCTAAGGATGAGTCGGTTGTCGCCGACGATGTCTCTTTGGGCGGCCAGGAGGACGTCGACGCCGCGGTGGCGGCAGCTGAGGCGGCTTTTCCCAAGTGGAAGAGAACGCCGCCGAACGAACGACGTGACATGATGCTCAAGTTTGCCGACCTCCTGGCGCAGCACGCCAGTGAACTGGCGGAGCTCAGCAGGATCACACTTGGGGCGCCTTCTGGTTCTTTTGGACCTTTCGAGATCAACATGGCCGCCGAATGTTTCAAGTACTTTGGGGGCTGGACCGACAAATTTGCCGGCGAGACGTACCCGCAGGAAGACGGGTTCCTGAAGATAGTACGCAACGAACCGCTGGGTGTCACCTGCGGTATCATCCCCTGGAACGCACCTATCGCCAGTGTGGGCATGAAAGCCGGCCCTGCGCTCGCGACGGGCAACTGCTTTATACTCAAACCATCAGAGAAGACACCTTTTGCTGCACTGGCACTCGGTACCCTTATCGAGAAGGCTGGGTTTCCGCCGGGCGTTTTCCAGATCGTCGCAGGCGACGGGAGCACTGGAGCCATCTTCGCCAGCCACATGAAAGTGCGCAAGGTCAGCTTCACAGGGTCGACGCAAACAGGACGAACCATCATGTCGCTGGCGGCCAAAAGCAACTTGAAGCGCGTGACTCTCGAGCTGGGCGGAAAGTCCCCGGCAGTGGTGTTCAAAGACTGCAATCTGGACAATGCCGTCATGTGGTGTGCCAACGCCATCACCAACAACACGGGGCAGGTGTGCTTCGCAGCAAGTCGGGTCTATGTCGAGGCATCGATATACGACGAGTTTCTAGCCGGCTACAAGAAGGCGATGGAGGAGAAGATCAAGGGCGTCGGAGACCCGGACGAATCGGGGACCATTCTTGGACCTCTGGTCGACAAGGCCCAGTTCGATAGGGTGCGCGGCTTCATCGAGCGAGGCCAGCAGGGACAGGGAACGCTGCTGGTGGGCGGTGGGCGAGTCGGTGACAAGGTATGTAGTACAGCGTTGATGTCGCTGTCGAGACTGATGTGCTGACGGACGAATCCAGGGCTTCTACGTCCAGCCGACCGTTTTCGAGGGCGGCAAGGAGGATGCCGAGATCAACAAGCAGGAGATCTTTGGGCCGGTGTCGGTGATCCACAAGTTCGAGTCGGAGGAAGAGGTTTTGGCCAAAGCCAACGACACCGAGTACGGCCTCATGGCTGGAGTCTTCACCCAGGACATCAACAAGGCCTTGAGGATCGCGTCCGAGTTCGAGAGCGGCATGGTCGGCATCAACTGCGTCAGTCTCGCTTTCCTGTCAGCGCCCTTCGGCGGCAGTAAGCAGAGCGGTCAGGGCCGAGAAAATGCCATCCACGCGCTGCGAGCGTTTACCGAACCGAAGACGGTGATGGTGAACTTGACGTATTAAGTTGGAGGAGCAGGTGTCGTACTTGAGCGTTGTGGGTGAGACTGACGATGGTCATGATTGTGATGTGTATCTATGAGAACAACAGTGTGCGAAAGGGAAAAAGGGAAGGAACGAAAACTGTGCACCTGGTGGGGTTCGGCGCCGTCTGACTGTGCGTTTGTGGAAATAGTGGTAAATTGACACTGTATTTCTTCCCACGCACCCTCCTGTACGTAACTACCCAGGAACCTGTGCGCCCTCTGCTTTGCGTCTAATCCATCCATCTATCTCATTACCCACCACATTCTCCGTCAACATCGTCTTTCGCAACGGCAAGGCCTAGATGAGTCAAGTACAATCAGATCTTGGACATCCTGCCAGCCGCCAAGCGCGCTCCGCCGTCCACCGGGACTTCAGCTCCATTCCTGCTCCGATCACGGTCATCAGCCGTCCGTACAGCGATCACCACGAAGAATACTCACACATATCTGCCTGCTGCTGAGCACAAGAAGACGGCCACCCCGGCAATATCGTCGGGCTCGCCCAGTCGGCCCATGGGGTTGTCCCTGCTCAGCTCCTCGATCCCTCCGAGGTTGTCGATGAGGCCTTGCGCCAGCTTGGATGGAAAGAAACCGGGAGCGATGATGTTGGACGTGATATTCCTCGGCCCAAGCTCGACTGCAAAATTGCGCGCCAGGTGCTGCGGTAACACAGAACATGTTTAGCTAATGTCTGCTCACCACAGTCGCCTTATTCCAAACTCACGTTTGCAGCCGCTTTGGATGTCGAGTACATGATCGTGCCGTGCTCGCCAACGTGCGGCACATTGGTGCCCGCCGTCGAGCTGACGACGACCACTCGACTCGGGTCCTCTCTAGAAGCTGCCTTTTCAAGCAAAGGCAATGACCTGCGATGATGTCAGTCATGAGCCGAAGTGCCTTCGATCGTGCCCGACCCGCCCTCACTTTTGCACCAGCTCGAACACTCCTCGCACGTTGAGGTCCAGGATCTTGATCGAGGTGCTCGGCGGCGCGTCTTCAAACTTGGATCCCCAGGCTGCTCCGGCATTGCATACTACGATATTCAAGCCCTTTTCGCCTACCAATTTGTTGGTCTCGCCAACCAGCCGGACAATATCCTTCGAATCAGCCACGTTCGCTGCTATCCCCGTCGCCTTTCCTCGAATCCCAGGTATTCTGTTCAGCCTCTGGGTCGCCTGGTCTATCCCTTGCTCGCCCCCGAGCTTTCGAGCCGTGATGATGACCTGGGAGCAGCCGGCCATAAGGAAGGCCGTGGCCATGTGCAGGCCGAGGCCTCGCGATCCTCCCGTCACCAATGCAGTCTTTCCTTCGAGGGAGAAGGCGGACCTGATATCCTTGATTTCTGACATGATACTAAGTGGCGCTTCAACAAGGATCCAAGCTTCAGTCAAAGTTCCACTCGATATCGGATAAACCGCGTCAAACACGGGAGTCGCACTTATAGTGTCGGTCGCACCGGCTCAACTCACCGAGCTCCGGGGTGGAAGCTCGCGGGGTAGAAGCTCGCGGGGTAGCTACCCCAGGTTCTCCAACATCTTACCCCGCAATCACGCTACCGAGTCGATCCGAGGGAAGAGACGGCCGGGATAGCCGGTACGTTTTGCTCTGAGGATAGCTGTCGGACGTCATGGTGTTTTTAATCGATCCGGTCAGAGTGTGCCGCGGCCGGGTAAGACTTCAGTTCTTTGATACCGACAACCACCAGCACCGAAACTGAGAACACGCCCCTAGCCCCTTTATCAACGATCAGGCGTTCTTTCCTCACGTTGGACTACCAAGTTCGTCACAATGGTCATCTCTTCGCTGTATCCGTCTCTGGACATACCCAAGACAAACCTGCTCCGCTACCTATTTCCCAATGACACCGAGCTTTCAGACGAGCCTTTGTGGATCGATTGCGAGAATGACAGCATCAATCTGTCCCCAAAGCAGATGTCACAATGGGTGAAGCGTCTCTCGTTTGGTCTAGAACGCCTGGGCCTTGGACGCGGCGACGTAGTCTTGATATGCACGCCGAATCAGATATTCGTCCCCACTGCATACCTTGGAATCGTTGGTGCTGGGTGCGTCTTTAGTGGTGCGAACCCGGCTTATACGGTACCCGGTAGGTCTTCGTCCACGATATGAACTGGAGACTAAAGCTAATAAATGCGAAGAGCTTGTCCATCAAATGACGAACACCGCCGCAAAGGTCGTTCTGGCGCACCCAAACCATCTGGAGCAGATTTTGGAGGCCGCCACCAAAGCCAAGATTCCAAAGGACCGAATCTTCCAGTTCTCGGATGGGGATAACGAGACCAGACACGGCATCCCTGACTGGCGCCACATGATTGGGACGCCAAACCAGGGAGACTCATATCGATGGCCGGAGTTGACCCCCGAAGAGTCGACCACCACCGTGGCAACTATCAACTACAGTTCGGGGACAACGGGCCTCCCCAAGGGCGTTTGTGTGTCGCACCACAACTTAATTGCGAACGTTGAGCAAACCATCTTCATGCGCTATGCTCATCGGCCTTTTGCCTTTGAATCACGGCCACAAGAGCGGTGGATCGGGTTCCTCCCTCTGTACCATGCGTACGGCCAGCTTTACGCCGTTCTCATGGCCATAATATTGAGCGTTCCCATATACATCATGAAGGAGTTCCGCTACGAAGATTTTCTCTTCGCAATTGGCAAATACAAGATAACCAGCTTGCAAGTGGCGCCTCCTATCCTCGTCATGCTATCAAAACGCCCCGAGACTGCACGATATGACCTCTCCAGCATCAAAGAGATGCTCTGTGGAGCAGCCCCATTGTCGCGAGACCTCCAGAACGAGTGCCAGCGGAGATTCAACATCCAAATCAACCAGGGGTGGGGAATGACAGAGGTGACTTGCGGAGCCCTCATCGTGCCGGGAGGTATCAAAGACGAGTCCGGGAGCGTTGGTAGACTCCTTCCAGACTGTCAGTGTAAGCTCATCGATGACGAGGGCAAAGAGGTAGGCGTTGGTCAGCCCGGAGAGTTCTGCGTCCGCGGTCCCAATGTTTGCCTCGGGTACTGGCGCAACGATGCTGCAACCAAGGAGGCTTTGGATCAGGATGGTTGGCTCAAAACAGGCGATATAGCCGTCTGCAACGACGAGGGCAACTTCTGGATTGTCGACCGCAAGAAGGTGAGTGACATAAATCCCAGTGACATGTCTTTTTAAACATGACTCTGACGAGCAGCTAGGAACTTATCAAGGTCAACGCCCTACAAGTCGCCCCTGCAGAACTCGAGGCTGTCCTTCTCGAGAACGAGCACGTAGCCGATGCGGCTGTCGTAGGAATCACCATGTAAGTCATCAAATACCGGTCCTGGTCGTAACTAGACTGATTCGCAGCAGCGACGGCAACGAATGGCCCAGAGCCTACGTGGCGATACAAGAAGTCTCCCAAGGAAAGTTAAAGCCCGAAGACATACAAGAATGGATCAAGCCTCGGGTAGCCAAACACAAACGGCTTGCAGGCGGGGTTGTCTTCGTCGATGAAGTTCCAAAGCTTGCGAGTGGCAAGATCCAAAGAAAAACGATGCGTGAGTGGTCCAAGAGGGATGCGGCCGCACTGGCAGATGCCAAGGGTCCAAAAGCGAGACTTTAAAGCACTCGCGGAGGCAGTTTCCTACCAGGCGCATCATGGACTTGAAGTTTGGCGTCGATTGATAGTCAGTCTGCACCAGATTGATCAAGTGCAGCGTTTAGTCGCCAAGTCGCAATGCAAGCCAATTGTCAACGGAATCGTGACGAGCTTCTGAGAACGATCATCGCCAGTTGCCTTCTAGCCCAGCTAACTTAAAACCTATCAGGCTACGCTTAAATAAGTGAACCAAAAACGCAATCGAGCGCACTTGTTCACCCTTTTAAGCGGTCGTATATTGACGGGAAACATAGCCATGCGTCAGCTGCCAAGTATTTTCGGATGATGCGACGACGACACGGGATTAATTTTGCCGTCCCAGGTCCATCGATAGACTTTCGCAAACACCCTCCTTCATGGACAACTGCCGAGTGACACCTGGCCACCGCCACCAGGTCTTGTCTTAGCCTCACTAAGTCCGGTAGCGTACGCAACAGGGCTGGAAGCATGGGCCCTAGTTCCGAGACATGCGGAGAAGCAGAAACGGCGTGGGCGGGCCTTTTTGCCTTTCAGCCTTCGTCCGGACTGCTGAATCCCTGGATCGCGCGGTGCCCATCATCTCAAACCTGACTTGGTTTCGTTCCAAGTCCTGATCCTCTCCGAGTCAAGGGGGGCAATTAACTCAACCTGACAAGAGCGTTTGCCTTCTCGGGGGCCACCCTGACTCGGAATTACCAACGTTGATGGCATTACCAGCCCGCAGCAATCCAACTCTCTGCTCGCGCCCCAAGTTTGCCTGCTTCACGGAATGCGGCGAGGGTCACGGCACGTCTCCAGGCCGTCCTAGGCCCACTCTGAGTGTCTGAAAGTCGTGGGCTTTCTCCTTCTCGGTCTTGGCTGGCACTGACTTGCCGTTGCTTACTCCAGCTGAACGACAATGGGACACAGCCAGATGCCACATCACCTGGTCCATCTACCGGAAAAGTTGCGTAGCCGACATTCGAGGCGTTGGGATGTGTAATACCGGAACTCGTCGCCTTCGTATCCCCGCCTTTCTGTTAGTTCCAATCGTGCCTCTATCTCAACTTTTCTCATATCGTCATGCTTCGTTCTGTTACAATATTCCAGACTCTTTTGTGGCCCTTATGACCTGAGTCTTGTTTCTTTCCTAAACCTGTATTCTCAACCTCCCTCCCTATACGACCGTTGACGCGTAGCTATGGATGACCTTTTACAACCCGAGATACATCACCCCGGCGTTCGAGGCGCCGCTGAACGGCTCTCCGCGCCGATACACAGAGAACGACACGTCCGCATAGTCTGCATCGGCGCTGGGGCTTCTGGACTTCTGATTGCGTACAAACTGCAGAAACATTTCAGCAACTACTCGCTCACCTGTTACGAGAAGAACGAAGCCGTGAGCGGGACCTGGTTTGAGAACAGATATCCAGGGTACAGCCAGCCCTTTCCCATACAGCGAGAGATATCTCTTCTTCCCAACGATCCGTATATAAGAAAACGGAACACTAACCCTGCATGTCGACAGCTGCGCCTGTGACGTTCCCTCGCACAACTACACTTGGAGTTTCGAGCCCAAGCTGGACTGGTCGGCGGTGTATCCCCCGGCATGGGAAATACGAGAGTACTTCGAGAGCTTCGCACGGAAATACTCGCTGTATCAGTACATCAAACTCCAACACCAAGTGGTCGGTGCATACTGGAACCCCAGCGGCGGTGGCTACGATGTCCACGTCAAGGATACGCAGACTGGGGAAGCCATCGTCGACCACGCCGATATCCTCATCAACGCTAGCGGTATTCTAAATAACTGGAAGTGGCCTGACATACCCGGCCTCGACAACTACAGCGGCACTATGCTTCACACGGCCAACTGGGACGAGACGATATCGCTCGAGGGCAAGCACGTCGGTCTGATAGGGAACGGATCATCGGGGATCCAGGTCCTACCAGCGATACGCGAGAAGTGCAAAAAGGTGACGACCTTCATCCGCGAGCTGACCTGGGTTTCCCCCGCCCAGGGGCTCGAGCAGCACCAGTTCAGCCCCGAGGAGAAGAAGGAGTTCCGCGAAAAGCCAGGGGCCCTTCTCGAATACCGCAAACGCGTCGAGTCCGGCCTTAACGGCCAGTTCGGTTTGTTCCTAAAGGGCGACGGACTCAACAAGGAGACGCACGCGTACATGCTGCGGCAGATGAGGGAGAAGCTCGGCGACGCCTACCTCGAGGAGAAGCTCATCCCGGAGTGGAGCGTCGGCTGCCGCCGCCTCACGCCGGGCGTCGGCTACCTCGAGTCGCTCACCAAGCCCAACGTGGAGGTCGTCTACGGCGAGATCGCGGCGGTCACCGAGCGCGGGTGCGTCGGCGAGGACGGCCGTGAGCACCCCGTCGACGTGCTCATCTGCGCCACCGGCTTCGACACGTCCTTCCAGCCGCGGTTCCCCATCGTCGCACCCTCGGGCGAGAACCTACAGGACAGGTGGAGCGGCGCGGCGGCCAACAGCAGCCCGGAGTCGTACTTCGGCGTGGCCGTGGCCGGGTTCCCCAACTACCTCGTGATGCTCGGCCCCAACTGCCCCATCGGCAACGGCCCCGTGCTCTCCGCGATCGAGGCCCAGGCGGACTGGATGCTCAAGGTCGTCGACCGGTACCAGACGACCAACATCGCGCGGTTCGCGCCCAAGGAGGAGGCCGTCCGCGACTTCGTCGAGTACAAGGACTGGTTCATGGCGCGGACGGTGTGGGCGGAGCCGTGCCGGTCGTGGTACAAGCCGCGGGACGACGGGCCCGTCGTGGCGCTGTGGCCCGGGTCGACGCTGCACTACATCGAGGCCATCAGGGAGGTGCGCTTCGACGACCTGGAGGTGACGTACGCCGGGAACCGCTTCGCGTGGCTCGGGAACGGGTACTCGCAGACCGAGCTGGACGACACGGCCGACTGGGCGTATTATATCCGAGATAGCGACGACGACCCGCCTCTGACGACGGCCGGGAAGAGGAGGTTGCTTACCAAGAGCGGCACTGTCAAGGAGAGAACATTGGTAGTTTACAGCGGGAAGCGTGAGGAAGCTGAGCAAGGCGATGAGCACAAGGAGATGGCCAGGCTGTAATGGATAGCATAACCCAGCGTATATTAGCGAGTTTAGTCTCATGTGGTGGGAAATTAGGAAACGTAGGAAACCAGCATAATCTAATCTGCTTTACTTTCCTGTTGCTCAGGGCTGATTCTTTCTTCTTATGTCCACGTCATTTCGATGTGATCCAGTTGTTGGTTTTATGTGATTCATTCACCAGCATGCGTGAATAATTTGTCCAAGATCATGTTGGAGATTCCAATATAAAAGAAACCCTTGGAGGCTCCTCAAGCTGACAACGAACAACAGCATCTACCAACGTACTGCAGGAACAGCATTTATCCTCTCGCAAGCACAACAGTTCGATTTGATCAATAAAGACACAGACTCAGAAAAACACCCCCAACCACAACAATGGCTCAGTCACTCATGCTACTAGCGACCTTGATCTGCCTCCTACTGGAGGTGGCCGTTGCCGACTATCCGTTGGAAAGCAAGCCCGACCCAGCAAAGATTACTGGGGCTGCCATTGTCGGCATTGTCATTGGAAGTTTGGGCTTTTGTCTCCTCATTTTCGTGGGTTACATGTTGTTCATCCGCAAGAGATCACGGCAATAGTTGGTCGAGGTTTGGACAGCTTCGTTCGGGACACAAGAGCAGTCGCAGAAACAGCGAGTAGTCGGTGCCAGAAGGGAGGGAACATCAATTTTCATGACGGGGCGCGATAGACATCACACTGGGCGAGGTCGGAAGCAGGATACAGAAGAGAGTGGCTCGCAAACGCAGGAGAGCGACTCAATCAGCCCGTCAGAGTGCCCGACAGGGGAGATGGGAGGGTATTATGGGTATCCGTCAATATCATTACAATGAGTTGAGATCTAGAAGTCATTATTCTCACGCCTCTTCCTCCGTCTTCTTTCCGCCGTTTTCGAAATCCGGCATTACTTTGGCCGCGTTGCCCAAGGCCACTTTGTTCCATTAGCATCTGCGTCGGGGGACATGTTCAGGGAGTGAGGGACTCACGTCTGTCGAAGAGAAAGTAGGATGTGACGAGCAATATGGGCATGGCGACCATCGTAGCCGTCCACTTTCTCGCGGCCGTGTTGTAGGCCTTGCGGTATTCCTTGCTGTTGGGGTTCGGTCTCGAAGAGGCTTCCGGCGCGGGAGCAGCAGGAGGAGCAGGAGCTTTGGGAGCAGGTCGGGATATGGGAGTCGGTTTCGGGGCTGTTTTGGGAGCGACGGGTGCCGCCACCTTCGGCGTAGCCGGTGTCACAGGCGTGGCCGCTGTTGTGGGGGTTGATGTAGGCTCAGAAGTCTTGACCGGGGTCGCAACTGTGGTCTTCGCAGCAACCGGCTCGGCGACGGGCTTCGCGACCGTTTTCGCCGTGGCAGCTGCCGGCTTAACGGCCGCGGCCTTCTTCGCAGCAGCTGTAGTCTTCGTCGTCGTCTTCTTAGCCACGGAGGCCGCGTTCGCAGATGTCGCAGTCTTCTTCGCAGCGGCGGTCGCCTTGGCAGTGGCCTTCGGAGCGGCAGCAGCCTTGGTGGCAGCGGCGGTCGACGTCTTCTTAGTCGCGGCGGCGGCGGCGGTGCTAACGCTCTTCTTGGCCGTCTTGGTCGCAGTCGCAGTCTTCTTCGCCGCCGGGGAAGCCGCCTTCGCAGCGGCGCCGCTGGCGATCGTGGTCGTCGTGGTCGCCTTCACGCTGGTGGCATAGCATCGTTGCGCCGCCAGGTGCCCCGCGCGACGCGGGGTCGCAATGCGCCATGCGGTCTGCGAGAGGGCTCGGGGGAGTGCCATTGAAGCCATGATCGGGTCGGAAGAGGCAGCTTTTTTTTCGGGTGCTCGTCTGGAAACAAGAAGTTGGGAGAGAGATGCTCTCACGGGCGACGTTGGTGAAGGGTTTTCTGGCGCAGGACGACGGGAAGAGTCATATCACCGTTTGCGGGAGCGTGGACAGGGATCTGAGGCTGGCAGACTCTTCTTGCGCTGTCCACAGATCAACAGTATCGGTGCAGAATTGCGACTTGGTCCCTGGCTAGTAGCGCGTTCGCGTCGTGATGGTTCATGCGCTGGAAATTAGTCCCAGCAGCTTCTGCTACCTAGGGAGGTACCTCGGTACATACGTAGCTTGGTCCCCCACCAAAGTCGATGACATAAACTCACAGCTGGCAGCAGACGGTCAAAGAGTGGACGCCAGCTGTCAGATACATGTGTTGTTCTGAGGAGCCATCACTCTCATCCGTGGACAAATATTCTCATTCCCCTTACGGATATGGATACCCGCAAGATCACCAAGTGCCAAAATTATCCCCAGGATGGCTCTCCTGTCTGATGAAGGCCCGGAATATTCAAAGCTATCAAGCCATTGGTCACTAGATCTCACACCTGCTTAATGGGTAAGGACCGCGGGAAGAGATCAACGCATGTCGGCACCCGAGAAACTTACGACTCGAACGACGAGTCGACCGACAACAAGCAAGGGGTGTCCAGGCACAAAAAAGATCTCTCAAGAACAAGAGGGTCAATGCAAGATGCGGGATGCTTGCCGCACACAGAGAGGCCGAGAAAAAAGTGGCGTGCTTGTGTGTTTGACCGACACTTTCAATTGCATTCCTCGTTTGGACGACTGAGGGCCCAGTTGTTAGGATTTTGTGCCAGGGCCCTGAGAGATCAAAAGATCACGACGGCAAGATCTCGTAGAGATCTCCTCTCGTGGTGGATTGATCTCAACCGAGATTTCTGTCAAGTCAATCTTCCAAGTGCAATCGGAGTCAATTTGTCCGTTTTTTTTCGAAGCGCCTCAATTCTACCGGTCGGCATCTTGGACTCTTCATGCAATCTTCGTTCGACAATTACGTCGTGCTCTTGGAGTCTGGCCGTGAAAACATGCGCTGAAAAGCAACGCTAATGGGACAACGTAGCGTCAAATCAACCATCTGGCAGTACTCACTCTGCAGAGTCATTTGAGAGGGAGTGGCATTTAGTGTCCAAGGGGTTGTTATGTGGTGAACTGGGAAAAGAACTGGGGATTGGAGGCCAACCCCGCTCGGATGAGTGAGACACTGCTCGTTCAAGTCGTTCATTATGGCCTGACCATCTGCAGATTGGGGTAGCAGCGAAGTGCGAATATCCATGCCTGCAGCCAATCGATGAAACCACGGCGGCTTGTGAGTTGTGGCAAAACAGTGGAACACACGGCACAACTGCAAGGAAGGGACACCTGGTTTAGTTTAACTGTGTTGTTTGTTTGCTTCTTGCTGTAACTTCTATGAGATATCTAAATGCATCCTCTATATCTCTAGAGCCAGACGTGGTATCATCCCGCCCCCTCTCGTATCATTCCTCCGCTCAACTGGCGTGGCTTAAACCCTTACTTGGTGTTGTTGAAGCGCTCGATGCCGTTCTTGATGCGCTTGTCGATGCCCTTGGCCATCTTCTCCAGGGGTAGCCTGTCGTCGATGCGTCTGACGATGCGGGAGACGGGGGGCTCGACGCGCTTGATGCCCCTCTCGGCGGCAGGGGTGAAGTAGGAGAGGTTGCGCTCCCAGCGAGGTGCCCACTTTGTCGTCTGCGAGGCGAGGCGCTGCTCGGCACCGGGCAGCATGAGGTAGATGGGGAGGAAGGCGCCGACGGTGGCCACGCCGTAGCAGAGAGTCTCGGTGGACTTGGCGGCGGGAATGCGGGGAGCCATTGTGCGGTCTGGGTAGAGCCAAGGAGAAACGTCAACACATGAGCCAGTTGAAACGGCCTGTGCAGGGTGGGAGGTGGTAGATATATTGAGATGTGGATGAACGTGTGTAAAGGGAGTTGAACGCTCCTCGATGACAACGTGACGACGGGTGTGACTTGTATCTTACCTGTGTTTGTGCCTGACTACTTGTAGGTGATAGGTGGATAGGACGTAGAAGTAGTACTACGACCTTGATGGTGTTCCTTTGAGTGTCTTCTCTTAGAGGTTGAGAGTACTCTTTCGACTGATGGTTCAAGCTGATGAACAGACGAAGACGGACTTGTAGGATGAAGATGAAGGTGATGAAGAGGAAGTAGACAATTGGCTACTAGAAAATGAAGAGGAAGACGGCGTCCTCTTAAAGGGATATCGACCTCAGGGGCAGTGCGTAGACAGGCTTCCCTCAAGCGTGCGGGGTAAGACAGATCATCACGCGGACAGGACCAACCATTTCGTCGCAGCCCAGTGCCAGGAAGGAAAGGGGGGACCAGACGGGGGAGACCAGGCAAGAGCGTGCGGCACGGTGGATGGACAAAAAGCAACTTGGGGTGGTGGTGGCCGACGGAGGAGGAGAGTGCACGCCAGCCGCCTGGTGCAACGCTACGAAGATGGAGGGCGTTTGGGTGGGCAGATCAGTGACGCAAGCATGGCCTGGTCGGGCAGGAGTCAAGCAGAGTCAAACAGCAGGAGGTGGCCCTGAGAACATGCCACATCTCTGACGAGACGGGAGGCACTTGACACGCTGTCTTTGTTGTTCTCGCTGTTCATTTTCGCGGGTTGTTGTCACGGCTCTCAGTCGACTTTCGAGGCAGAGATGAATCCAACACTTTCATTTCGAAAAGGGTCTCAGCGGTCGGCAAAGAGAAAGGGGATGGGCGACTCTGAACGGACTTGAACAGGAGTTCCTCCGAGGCAAAGGCGGAAGAAGCTCCCACTTGGACCGCCGTGGGGGGCATCAGGACCTTGCCATCCTACCTCTCATCTCCAATGGAATCCGAAGAGGCCGTTTGCATAATGGATAAAAGGGCGTCGGTCGGTGTGCGTGCTGAGGTGAGCCCGCGTCGAGGCACATGAGCATGGACAAACAACACGCAGCGTGTGGGGCGATTGGCGGTAGGGGACTCTGCCTGAATCCACTTCCCCAGACGCTGTAATTCTGGGGAAACAAGCGCTAAACCGTGAACGCGCACAGAAGCCCCCCTCAGTGGGCCGCTTGTTCCGATACCCGCGCCCGCACCAACACTTCAGGGCCCACCGGGTACCTCGACAGGGCCTGCCCCTCACGCCTTGGTACCTAGGTAGAGGCAGCCAGTAACCTTCCCCCCGAAGTAAGAACACCTCAGGCCTCCCGCCTCCTACGCCCCTTCCGCAACGCCTGGCAATGGAGGCACGCGAGCCCCGAAAGGTACCTGTCATAAAGTACCCCACAGTGGGCCCGGGTATGCATCGGTACCTCGACGCATGTTTCTCCTTCCAACCCGTCCCTCCACCCAAGCAGATCGTCGCCCAGCCGTCGCCTCCGGATGGGGTCAAGCGGCACAGCGGCTTCAGGCACATGGGGTCCGCCACGATGCTGTTTTGAGTCAATCAATACGCGCTTCGCATCTATCGCATGTGATGTGGAGCTGAGATGACGAGAAATCCTACAGTTTCCCATCACCTCACGATAGGCCTCGCGGAACAATTTTCATGAATTTCCCAAGGTAGCCAGCAATTTTTGCAGCTGGTCTGACCTTGATCTTAGGTATCTGACCACCTCCCACTCGCCCAGTCTCTATTTTCTTTGTTTCTGGGCTTCGGCTTTTGCTTTGCGGCGGATTGCTCGACTGACTGAAAACGCGATCAAAAGAACCAACACCTCACCCAGCCATATTCTCGAGGACCGGCCCCAGAAAACCTCCAACTGCAAGACGCGCATCCGAAATCCATAGCTCACCCTCCAGTTCTTGCCTCGGGCTTGATACCATCTCTCAGATCGAGGAGGGCAGGCAGATGGAGCGGCCAATCTGCAGCTTGTCGCAGTCGAGGCCGCTGTTGGCCTTAAGCAGCTCCTCGAGGCTCATCTTGTGTGCCTCCGCGATCGCCCAGCACGTGTCGCCCTTGGCTATCTTGTACGGCACCGCCTGCTCGCCGCACTGGGGCAGCTCCTCCGTAGGCGTGCGATAGAGCCACCACGTCAGCAGGATGAGGAACACGCCGATGAGAAGGAAAAAGTTGAGGAGCGGCTGCCAGCCCTGTCTCCAGTTCCTCTTCTCCTCCTCCCACAGCGCGTGCCGGGCAGGACCGTCCAGGTTTCCGTCGGAGTGTCCGCCGCCGCCGCCGCCGCCGCCTCCCGACACCTGCGTGAGTTGGCCGTACTGATTTCCCGGCGCGCCTTCCCAATAGCTTCCATCCGAGTCGAGGTATGTGTACGTCTGCGTGTCGGCGTCGTAGCCCACGCGTTCCATGCCCTCGGGCAATCGTTCATCGTCGGTATCGTAGCGGGAGAAGCGGGACATGGTGATAGTTTGAAGGAGTGAGTTCGATGCTGGCGGTGCGATGGAGTGTGCTGGTCGCAAGTTTCTTCGTGCGGGTAGATATTTCTGAATGTTCGAATCAATTCTTGAAGTCCCAGAGCTGTTTCGGCATCTGCGGAAATGAAGGTGAAGATGGCAACTGCGACCCCAGCACAGGGGCTGAGGCTGAGGCCTCCACGTTCGAGGCGAAGCGTCACTCCACGTCATGGCCCGCTGACGGGACCTTGGTTCTGCTTATGTCACCTGACCCACCCGTCTGTTGCCACGCCAACTATCCAGAGCTCGGTGCTTCACCCAAGAGCTCCCCAGTCAAGCACAACCTCGCACCTTTGATGACCAATATCGGCCAGCACGTGTTGGTTCACATCAGGTACCGTGCATAGAATTCGTCTCTTTACGCTATGTTTACAGTCTTCAGACGTCAAATAGTGTGACGCCATCCCCAAAGATCCAAGTCTACGCCTCCTTGATGCTCGACCTCAGCAAATCCTTCTCGACTATAACGTCTTTCCACGACTCCAGCTCGTCGACGTTCCAGTTCACCCACGCGAATCGCCCGTTCAGGAAAGCCGCCCTCTCCGACGCGCTCCACACGACAAAGTCCGCCGCGAGCTTGACGTCCGTCAGCGGCCGCACCAGCTTGGACTTGGTCAGCATCGCCGACTTGACCGCGCCGGGGTGCAGCGAGACGACGCGCACCTCGGAGGCGTCCACGTCGTCGGTGATGGCCTCCACCAGGCGCAGGATCGCCGCCTTGCTGGCCCCGTAGCCGCTCAGCTCCGGCATGCGGGTCTCGTACGCGGCCCTCGTATTGATGTTGATGACCACGCCGGGGCGCCCCCCCTTCGCCGCGCCCTTGGTGGCCCGGCGGTGGCGGAGGTACGACTGCGTCATGAGCGCCGTGCCGAAGACGTTGGTCTCGAAGCCCTGCCACCAGTCCTTCAAGTCCGCGTCGACGAAGTTGGCCGGCGCCGGCAGGTAGCCGGCGTTGTTGACGAGCACGTCCGGGGAGGTGTCCAGGGCGGCGAAGACGGCGGCGACGTCGTCTGGGTTCGACACGCTC
Organism: Colletotrichum brevisporum; assembly: GCA_030770045.1. Taxonomy (NCBI): domain Eukaryota; kingdom Fungi; phylum Ascomycota; class Sordariomycetes; order Glomerellales; family Glomerellaceae; genus Colletotrichum; species Colletotrichum brevisporum. Next base: position 4,059,975 of record JAUGSI010000002.1, read on the forward strand.
GCGACCTGGTAAGACACCTTGAGGTTCGGAAATTCTGTCCGGAGCGCTGCGGAAGTCTCCTCGAGCGTCGCCTCGGTGCGGCCCGTGATGATGAGATGAGAGATGTTCGCCTCGGCAAAGGAGCGGGCCATGGTGGTTCCGATTCCCGAACCGCCCCCGGTCAGCAAGACGCTTTTGCCCGAGAACTCTTCCTTGAGGAGGGCCGGCGAGATGCCAGGGTAAGTCTCGTAGTGCACCGACTTGATGAAGGACGCCATCGTGATGATATTTGCCGGACGCCTGTCACTCGATGACTGAATTGTCGCTGTTTCCTCCGCGTGCTTTTAAACGCCGCGCTCACTTCGGCAAGGACGCTGGTTAATAAGAGCATCTCTTCTGGAGAACCCTCAGGCGCCAGACGCCGGAGCGCTGCCCTGAACGTCCGAGCAACATGCAGAGTCACAGCAACTTCAAAGTCAATGCGGCTGCTCTTCCGAATTGTAGTATACGAACCTAGATTTAAGGTTCATTTCCTAAACCCCCACGGGGTACTTCCGACAATCAGCAGTCGCATTCCACAGTCCGGGGGTAACGATCGCGAGGCCAGGGCGGATGCCGAGGGGCGGCAGTTCTTGAGGACTTGACACTGAATGACTTGTTGGAAGATTGTTCAGTATTATTTTGATTGAGGTAGGACGTGAATCTCCAGAGTCTCAGGGTGAAGCTTGACTTCTTATTTTCATCATTAAAGCCGTCAAGCTCTGCCACTCTGCCTAGCCCTCGTGTTTTTTGGGTTTTCCTTTTTGAAGATCATCTAAGTTTTACATGTCTCCCGGTGAAAAAAAAGGCCTGTGTGCTCCCTATTCCGCAATTTCTCGGATCTCAATGTCGCTAAAGTCGGACGGGTCAAGCACTGGCTCGCTCCGTCCGAACGAGTAGATGCCGAACATGACGCCGCAGAAGGCCCCGCCAACAGGCGGGAAGACCGTCAGCGCCTCCGACGTGAAGCTGATGCTTACCTTAGCCTCACCGACGGACAGGCTCAGCTCGTACCCGTCCGGGCGGGCCACCGCCGTCAGTTCTACGGGCCCGCTAAGGTCCGGAGCCGGTCCGTCGGACTCGAGGAGGGGATGCGATACCTGGAAGAGTTAGCCGTAGTCTCCTTTGCATCACCGAGCTAGCTTCCGCACCTTGAGCTCGTTGATCTTGCCTGTCGGCTCCTTCGAAACGACCGTTGGGATCGCCGTGCCGTCGTCTTGCTGCACCGCGGCGATTCCGATGGTGGCGTAGGAGTACTGGCTCCACCACACGACGAGGCCAGACTCGTACCCGGCCCTGCTTGGGGCGAAGAGCATCTTGGCTTGGAAGCTCTCCCTGTAGGATGTCTGCTTTCGCAGCAGCATCGCCGGTGACTCGGGACTGTTGAGGTCGTAGCAGTTGCCGTACAGCCTCAGGTAGCCGGGGCGCTCCGTGAGGCTGTGGCACGGCTTGATCGGCGTGTCTGTCAGGAGTCAGTTGGGGATGGCCACCGACGGGAGCACATAAAGATGATAACGTACTCTTGTGATACCAACCGAGCTCGAGCGATTCCGCCGATAGGTTTGCCCTCCACTTCAGCCCACTCGCGTCGGCCGTCGCTACCTTGGTGACGGCCTCTCTTCCGACCGTCTCAAGCGTGATGTTCCGTCCGCCGTTGAAGACGGGCCAGTCGTCCTCCCAATCCACCCGGACCAAGAACGTCTCCCGTCCCATCTGCGGCTTAGCGTACTTTCCCTCCTGCGACTTGACGGGCCTCACGCCCAGCATCACAGCCCACCACCTCCCCTGCCCATCCTCGAAGATGTCGCAGTGGCCCGTCCGCTGCACCTCCTCGTCCGGGCCGTTGTACCACAGCGCCTTGCCCTGGCTCTCCCACGGCCCGTAGGGCCCCGTCCGGCTTCGGAGGACCCACTCCTGGTGGCCCGCCTCCGTGCCGCCCTCGGCGGTGAAGAGGTAGTAGTACGCGCCCTTCTTGATGATGTGGGAGCCCTCGGCGATGCCGTGCGGGGATTCGCGGATGACCCGCGGCGCGGTCAGGGTGCGGCCCGTCTTGGCGTCGATCTCGGAGATGTGGATCGCGAAGTCCTTGAGCTTGAGGCCGGGGGTGCGCTTGCCCATGCGCACCGTCGTGGAGAGGTAGACTTTGCCGTCGTCGTCCCAGAACAGCTGCGCGATGCCTCAGAAAGAAAGGGAAAGAGGAAATTTTGAAAATTCGACGAGGTTCAAACTCACATCTTGGTCGAAACCGGGGTTGTCAAAGTAAACAGGATCCGACCAGGAGTTCTCATCCCAGATGTTATCGGTCCACACGTAGAACCCTCTTGGGAAGATGCGCTCCTAGAAACGGCAATCATTAGCACCTCTGAGAGACTACATCTAAAGGGGCTGCAAATATGCGCACGTCGCTGGTCGGCCGGTATCTCTGAAAGAGGCCATTCGCAAGGTACCACCGCTTCTCCTCGGGCCGGTAGCGCAGCGTGCTCGCCCAGCTGCCGGCACCCGGCTCCACGGTGCGCAGCTCGACCTGGCTCCTCCGGGTCAAGGCGTGGCCGATGAGGTCCCAGTTGATCAGGTCCGTCGACGTGTAGATGGCGCAGCCGGGGAAGTACTCGAAAGTCGAGGTGGAGAGGAAGAACCGCGTCGGGCTGTCCTCCGTCGCGGGCACGACGCAGACCGTGGGGTCCGGGTTGAAGCCCGGGATGATAGGGTTGCGGAAGGTGGCACCCTCTTCGTGAGACGCCATGATGCCGGATCAATGAGGACTTGGGGCTGTGGACCTAACGCAGGTTAAAACGTTCCGAAGTGGATGTAATCCAGATAATGGAGAATCAATCATCTATCGCTAGACTTCAACATAGAAAGAAGCTCAAGAAATAAAGAAACGCGAGTGGTTGATATGGCCTTCTCTTCATCCGACAGCTCGCTCGATGTGAGCCGGCGCTCGACGGTTCGGTAGGAGTTTATCCAGCAATCACAGGCCACTCCCGGTGGTCCCCACCCGAGGAGCTGCGCCGTCGCCCGAAGGGGGCAACGGGGCCGACGGGATGAGGAGCGGGGGCCGATCGGTGCTCCATCACCCAAGAAGCCGCGTGCCGCACCCGGTGTTCAGCCGATTAAGGGAAAATGCCGTGCATATGGAGAGCGCTGCTATGCCCAAGTAACGACTGGTCAATATATCCCGAACCGCCCACCGCCGATTGGTTGGCTATTATCCATGTACATTCTTACTCTTGCTTTGCTACGCTGCCTGAAGCTCATCAGAGGCATCGCCGAATTGTCATGGGTTATGTATCGAACTAAAGTCTCTCAGGGGCATTTTACCCAAACAATGGCTTGAAAAAGGCTTGAAGTCGTTATGCAAGAACACAGAATTACTAGCACCATGCATGTAACCGCTTACTACGATAGTAGCTCGACGACGACGAGAGAGATCTAGTCACTAACCGAGGCCCTGTTTTCACCAATGTCTCAGCCGTGGCTGAACCAACCGCATGTCAGTGGCTGAGGGGTCCTTTCTTTCATCTGCTTTTCAGCTGTCATCGCGGGGGAACTCTGTCGAGTTTCATCTCTCTCATCATGTCACATTCACTTGCTCACCATGGCCGAGTCGTCCAAGCCAGCGTCGAAAAGGCGGTTGAGGGTGCAGAAGTCGTGTACCGAGTGCCAGAGACGAAAGCAGAAGGTTAGTCGACTGATATCTCGCGTCCTTACCTACTACACCCTCGTCGCGTCCCCCCCCCCTCCCCCGCGGCTCGGCCCGACACGCGCGCATCTGCCTCGGGATAGTTGTTGAAAGAAGAGGGGTTGCAGTGCATAATCCGGCGTCAGGACGGCCCCTGCGCGAACTGCTCGAGGCGCTTCCCGCCGGTGGAGTGTGTCATCACGCAGGTTGAGCCGACCAACCCCAAGCCAGCATACGAGAACCAGGTCCTCACATTTGAGCTGTCTCCGGCGGCCCCCGGCAAGCTATCCGAGATCAAGTGCCCGAACCGATGGACAGGAGATGCCCCTGCGTCCTCCTGCCCGGGCAGATCAGGGACGTTTGCCCTGCGACCCCAGCACAAGGCCTTGCCTAACACCGTTACCGACCACTGGGGGAGATGGAGAAAGCCCCCCAGGGGTGATGACGGAGAAGAGAAGGCCTTGACCAGAGGCAAAGGTTCTGCAAACCTATTCCTGGATGGGAACGGGGACCCCATGGCCTTCTTCCACAACAGTCCTGCCTCGATTGGCGGCATCATCGCGGGGGTGACCACTCTCAACGGCATGCCTCTTCCCGAAGGTCCAAGAACCGCCGAGCTTCTTCATTTCTGTAAGTCGACAGAGCTTTGCCATATCGTAGCATGGCCAGGCCTGACAGTTTCAACCAGACATTCAGTTCGTCGCACCCAACATGGTGTCGATTGACGGCCAAAGCCAGCCCCCGGTATTCCTGGCTGAGGTGCTTCCATGGATGCTCCAGTCCCCCTTATTCCCCAACATCGGGATTCTCATGTCCTCGATGACCCAGTCTTTGGAGCAGGGCTTGGAGGTCACGAAGAGCCCGGAATCGCTAGCTCTCAAGTCCCACGTGCTTTCCATCATCGCCGACTACATGACACGGCCGTTCGACGCGATTGCAGTAGAGATGGTGCGCTCTATTGTCAACTTGGTCGTCATGGAGGTGAGTTGGAGCTTCTGTATCCGATGAGAGGCAACTTTGCCGCTCATATGGGCCAACTAACTCAGTGACAGTGGTTCTGGGGTGCTGACGAGAGTATGTTTGCCCACATGAGGGGAATCAAGCGTATGATCAAGCTCCGAGGCGGCATGAGAGGCCTCGGAGATATCGTGGGCGAGTCCATCATGATCCTGTAAGACAGCTTCCCTTGCTCACTGTGGCCACCAACAGCATACTAAGGCCGAAATTTTCAGGACCGATTACGAGATCGCGTGCTGCTTCGAGACGGACCTCTTCTGGATGGAGAACGACCCGGTGCTGGACGAGGAGCTTCCCATCTGCACGACATGGCCCGAGTGCTATGACAGTCCCCTCTTGGCATCAATGACAAGATTCGAAGACATGTTCGAGAAACTCGGGCTGTGTCCCGGGGCAGCCAGGATCCTGGACGACGTGCGATTCCTCACGACGTCGGTAACGTCGGCGTCAACCCTGTCGACAGGCACGGCCAAGATTCGAAGCACGGCATCGTGGCTGTATGATAAACTGGTCAACATGCCAGGGTCGAAGCCGACAGCTACCAGCTCTGAGGGAGAATGGATGCTCGAGACGATCCGGCTCGCAGCACTTATCTACAGCTGGGCGATCAAGTCTCTGGGGCAGATCTCGGAGTTTGGGGACGTCGCGATGCTCGAGGAGGCGTACGTGGCGATGAGGAAGGTCAGCCTGACGAGGTGGAAGGGGATGCCGGGGATCTTCCTGTGGGTCATGTTGGTGGCGGCACCGAACGCGGCACCGGACGCCAAGGGGAGATTTGTCAGGAGGAAGATGGCCGTGACAGGGCTGTCGATCGGATTCGAGGACTTTTTGCTCGGAATCTCGTATCTGAAGGCCTTCTGGACCGTCCAACAGTGGATCGCCAAGGAGGGCGATGCGGGCGTCAAGAGGTTGGAGGACAATTGGTGCTCGACGACGACGGCGTCGGGGCTCGGCCGGGAGCTCAACAAAAAGGTTGGGCCGGGGCTCACATGAGCGAGTGCATTGCGTGTTCCAGCAAGGGATCACGCGTCACGATCGCATCACATCTGACCGAAAGAGTTTTCCATCAAGGAGAAGGAGACGAGTCGACAGGACCAGGGGGAGGAAAAGGAGATTCGGGAAGGGGATGAGATGGGCTTCTCGGATTGCCTAAAAGGGGAAGCCGGTGGGGGCCTGGCTGCGGGCTGCACTCCGCATTCCCCCAGACTACTTTACACTTAGTGTAGTAGTGTCCAGTGACACTGGACTGGCCTCCGCTGCTCGGATGGTCTGGATTCGGGGAGTGGAGACGAGAGTCTGGACTCTGTATATCCTTGTAACTAACCCACCAGAGTGCAGGAGAAGGGACTTTCGAGTACGGATAACCTAGAGAGAGAGAGATATGTGCAGCGCCTGGCAAGGTTGTAGCGTGTTATAGTGGTGTAAGAGGCTCGCAGTAGTAGCATTAGCAGTGTTTGTATCCGTAGTGGACGTGTAAGTTGTGTTTAGCAGCGCGGTGTTCGGCCGGAGCGGAGCATAGATTGGCTGGAAATAGTACCGTTTCCAGAGACCCTTGATCCGTGCGCCCAATCACACCCACAGGGCACCAAGGGTACTCCGTACAGGGTACAGCTCACGGCCGGCCTGCGAACCAACGGAAAGCGCAACCCCCTGCCCTGCCGGTGCCTTCCGGCGCGGGGTTCTTGGGCCCTTGGAGTAGCTGCGAGTGTGGAAACTGCTGTGGGCGCCTCCAGTTGCACTTTCTGTTTCTGTTTCTGTTTCTTCTTTCTTACATTCCGGGAGCTCCATTTCTGCGGGATCTAGAATTCGATATCTGACGACCAAAACCGCATGACCTGTCTCGGACATTGGGCGACCCTCTTCATGGCACGTTCTAGCCTCTTCATCCGCACGCCGATGAGACGGTCTTCTCCCCCCCGGCCATGCAGCTAGCTTACTAGGTCGCCAGACAGCCGGGCGACCGCGACGGGGAGCTTCTAAGAAAAGCTGATGCGACAGGGAGACCCGGCGGTAGGGAAGCTCCGGCCGCATCTTCATCCTCAACCGAGACCGCAACCGCAGCCACTCCCGTACCCGCACCTACCCATACCTTACTTGCCTCCCGACTAGTGTAGGTATGTACGGATAGGTATCACACAATGGGAGCCGAGTCGAGTCGAGTCTCCAGTTACATTTCCGCATCCGGGCCGGCAACAATGTGTCCAGTGACCACCAACAAACCCCTCCCTCCTCCCACCCCCCTTGTAGCTCCCGAGCCCAATCACGATGCCCCCTGTCCTGCCCTCGGCGCTAGCTGTTGGCGCGACTGGTGTATCGGCGCATTGCCTGCCTCCTCGGGGGATGCTGATCTCCGAATTGGCATGATGGGATGAGTAGAAGTGTAGCCGAAGCAAGAGCAGGAGGAGGGTCAGGGGAGTAAGTGGCGTGCGGGGAAGCCCAACATGGTATTCCAGAACCATACTGCCAACCGATCATCAGAGCTCACAGCTCCGAGCTATAAGAAGGACGGAGAGAGTCGACGATGAAGAGGCGCAACCCAACCACTACGAATTATTCATTCTCTGCACGCACTCGTCCTCGCCAAACCTACCTTACCTAACCCAAGCCTCGTTGTTCCTTCAACTAGCCAACTAGGTTCCCCCCCAGCTGTCCTCGCCACAACACCATCTCGCTCCTCTGGTTGTCTTAGTTACCCAGGAACCCCTCCAACCCAAAGGACACACGAACCTCCAGATCTCACGGGACCGTTAGCTTCATTCGTCGTCTCTGTCACCCCTTCTCAGGAACACATACACACAAGTCTTACCGTTGAATCCGGAAAGATGTCTCGGTACGTCACCCGCTTCAGGCCACTCCGGCTCGGCGCTCAACTCAGCCCGGTGCACCGCTTCAGACTCTCGGCCCAAACCCCCGTTCCTCTGCCCAGGAGCTTCCACGCCAGCCCCAAGCCCAGTGCTCCCTCCACAACGCCCACCGTCACCCGCGGTCTTCCTGAGTTCAGCCTTCAAGACAAGGTCATCGTCGTTTCTGGCGGCGCAAGGGGCCTTGGTCTGACCCAGGCCGAAGCCCTCCTGGAAGCCGGCGCGATTGGTAAGAAGACCGCCCTGTTGATGACTTGCGCATACGATGCTCACCATGTCCGCAGTTCACGCCATCGACCGCCTCCCCAAGCCCGACCCAGACTTTGAGAAGGTCGCCCGCAGAGCCACCGGCGAGCTCTCGACCTCGCTCACCTACCACCAGGTCGACGTCCGCGACGTCGACGCCCTCAACGAGATTGTCGCGGGCATCGCCGACCAGCACGGCCGCCTCGACGGCCTCATCGCTGCCGCCGGCATCCAGCAGGAGACTCCCGCGCTCGAGTACAAGGCCGAGGATGTCGACAAGATGATGGGCGTCAACGTCACCGGCGCCTTCATGACGGCGCAGGCCGTCGCGCGCCAGATGGTCAGGCTCAACAGCGGCGGAAGCATCGTCATGATCGCCAGCATGAGCGGCACGGTCGCGAACAGGGGGCTGATCTGCCCGTAAGTCGTTACGTCACCAAGACGGTCCATCCGGATAAATGCTGACGATCCCTTTTGCGCAGTGCCTACAACGCCTCCAAGGCCGCTGTCCTGCAGCTCGGCCGCAACCTGGCGGCGGAATGGGGCGAGCACGGCATCCGCGTCAACACCATCTCGCCCGGCTACATCGTGACGGCCATGGTCGAGGCCCTCTTCGAGACCTACCCCGAGCGCAAGACCGAGTGGCCGAAGCACAACATGCTGGGAAGGCTCAGCGCCCCCAGCGAGTACCGCGGCGCCGCCGTCTTCCTGCTGAGCGACGCCAGCAGCTTCATGACGGGCAGCGACCTGCGCATAGATGGTGGGCACTGTGCTTGGTAAGAGGGAGAGAGAGATCTGAGGAATGGAGACGGTCGAGTCTGAATTAGTCGTAATGCACCCCCCAAAAACACCCCAATAGCCTAGCGATTCCGCTTGTAGAAGCACTTGTTTTACATATAATACAATCTTACTTTATGACACCTTTTCGTGGTATTACGCCCATCCACCCAGACCTTTTCTTTTTCGTGCTCATGCGACGCTCGTGATGCCTGGCCTCCCCAGCCTCTCGATGACGCCCGGCTTCAGGTTGAGCCTCTGCGCGATCTGCTCGTAGGGGTGCCCGGCGTCGCGCATGCGGTGGATCTGCACGATGGTGTGCAGGTCCAGGAACTCCCTCCCCTCGCTGCCGCTCCTCCCGAGCCCCTCAAACTCCTCGTCGGCGCGCTGCTGCAGCGTGCGCCGGGCCTCCAGGGTCACCAGCGTCGCGTTCCTCGAGGTCGACGGGAACAGGGGGCCCGGGGACTGTATCGTGTTGTCGTGCAGGGAGCCCGCGGTCGAGGTGGGCGAGTAGGTCGGGTTGGGCTGGACGACGCCCATCTGGCGCAGGCGCGAGGAGAACTCGTGCGTGGGGTGGTCGGGGCTGATCGAGTCTGCGAGGATGTCTGGGGCAAGGCAGCGGGTCAGCAATCAGCCGGCACCAAGTCGAGGAGTAAATAGACGATGCGCTTGCTCACCTTCTGTCTTGGACGTTGCGGCCTTCGCCTGAGGCCGGGACCGTGGCTGTTGCGCGGGAGCGGGAGCGGGAGCTGTTCTCGCCGCGGCGGCGGAGGTCGGCGCCGCGCCCGGTGCGCGGGTCGGAAACTTGCGGGTCGCGCTTTGCACTGCTTTCGAGGAGGATGAGCCCATATTTGTGAAGCGCCTGTCGGTTGACTGTTGAGCGCAAACAGGGGGAAGTTTGTACAATTGGATTTTGAGGAGGAGGGGGGGGGGGGGGTTCTTGAAGGGAGTTTAGTAGAACTGAGATGGAAATGCCGTATGGATGACGCTTATCGATAAGACAAAGCCCATTTGCGGGGCCTGGCATGGAATTAGCTTGTGCTGGATTGGCTGGTCGTCTTCTTCGGCGTTAAAACGTAACATCGATGTATCTCTAGCCCAGGCAGCTTGAGGCAGGACCATCTAGTTCACCCGAGATATTCACAGCAGAGGCAATCTCTCTGGAACTCTTATGGTTTCTCTATTTCGGAGCTTTAATTTTGTTCTTCATGCAGAGCTTAAACTCAGGTAAGAAACAAGGGGTCTCTGCGAAAGAGTACCTAGGGGTCGGAAAGCGCTGGTGACGTATGCCGCTGCCCCCAGAGTCCACAAACCGCAGTGCTGGCTGGAGGTCTTCTCTCTGATAAAACACGCTTTGTAGATCAAGCTATGAACTTTCATCCGGTTTCATGTACTGTTGGGCTTCTCAAAAGCCGTCACGGCGTACTGGAAGGTGCCGTTGGCATATCCTCGCCTCATCGCCCTGAAAGACTGCAAGAACGCAATGCCGTCCCGGCCTTGGCTAAAGGCAAAGGCCCACAGCGAGGGGTTCTGGACGAGAGTCCATGTGATGTCCCTGATATTCAAATCAGGGTCAACTCAATACAGTGGAGGGGCTTGGACATACCAGGTTCTGCTCACGTCTTTGCTAATGTCCTTGGGCCCAGAGAGCACAGCGAGCCCGGCTCCCTTTGCCAGGTCCACGTACCCCTGCTGGGTGCAGAGCGGAGGAAGAAGCATGCCGTCTGGTTGTGGTGGGTCAGTCAACGCTATTTAGGGCCGCGAGCTATGCTAGGGGATAGTCACCTTCGATCGGCTTAATGTCGTTGTTAAAGTCAGCCTCCTTCAAGTTCTCGGCCTTGAACCAGTCCGCCAGCGCCAGCTTCCCGCCGGGCTTGAGCACCTTGAAGGCGTTCTCGAAGAAGAGGGCCTTGTTGGGGAAGTGGCTCAGCGCCTCGCTGATCCAGACGGCGTCAAAGGACGCGCCCCGGCCGGCGAAGAAGTCGCCCATCTTCTCGGCGTCAAGCTCCACGAAGCGCACCTTGCCGCGGCCCAGCTTGACGAAGCCGTCGGCGTCCGGCTCGGCGGCCTCGGCCTCGGACCCGGCCGGCTGGCCCTTGGCGGCCTCGGCCTTGGTCAGTCGGTTCGCGATCTCGACCTGCTTGGTGCTGATGGTGATGCCCGTCACGGAGCAGCCCAGGGTCGAGGCGAGGTAGCGTGAGGTGCCGCCGATGCCGCAGCCGACGTCTAGGACGGTGCTGTTCTCGTCGATCTTGGAGATCCTGAGGAGCAGCTTGATGAGGTTGACCTGGGCCTGCTCCTTGGTCTCGGAGGCGTCCTCCCAGTAGCCGTGGTGGATGTGTTCACCCCTGAGATGAGCCAAGATCAGCAACGGGGTACGCCTCAGCGCCTCGCCTTTGGTGGACTTGGGACGGAAATGTTCGGATCAAAGATATTGACAGCTAACGGGCTCAGCCAGCTTTGACTGAGATCGGTCGAGAGAAAGAACACTCATGAGGCAAGGAAATCAGAAGCATCGTACCAGAGGCTCAGATAATAGTCGCTGGCGAGGTCATAATGCAGCTTGATCCTGTCCTTGAGGGCCTGCATGGTCGAATGAGCCTGGCCGAGGGGAGTCTCATATTGCTGACTGAGCTCCGTGGTGGAGTTATCTACCGCGGCGGCCATGGCGACGGTGAGGGGTAGACGACGAGCAGGTCTGTTTTGGACGAGTGCGAGGTGATCGGTGAACGTCTATTACACACTGAGCCAACGACGGACGATGCAATTGACAAGAACGTGCCTCAGGTGATAGTAGCGCTAGAAATACGGCATGCCCTGGGGTAGGTAGCTCGATTTAACATCGCGTACGAGTCATGTTGAAGCCGAGCCGCGGCTGCTACGTCCGTACTGTGAGGCACGGGCCTTCAAGGACTAAAATTACAGGGGGAAGCCTTCAACAGGCGGAAAGAAACTTTCTAGATACATGTCAGATTACGTGGCTTAGAGCCGCTAGCACACTACGGTGTATGGGTGGATTTCAGTGTTTAAAGTGGCTAATAGCTACTCTAGAGTAACGTTTTACTGGCTCTAAAGGCTGTAGTTGTATTTAGGGGGTTTAAAGGCTTATAGTACTATTAAAGTAAAAAACGCATTAATAGTCCTTAAAGTATAGCTTTATATATATATAAATATATATAAAATTTAATAATTAAAAGTTTTAATTTACTATTTCTTTTACTATATATAATTAATTATTTTTAAACTACTTTATTAAATATAAAAATTACTATAAATATCCTTTTAACTTTTTAAAAAACTATTTTTAATACCTTAATTACTTAATACTTATAACTTTATAACTTTTAAGTACTTATAAATACTTTTAATATATAAAAAGTACTTAACTTAATTTCTATAAATTTAAAGTCCTTTATTAATAATACTTTACTTTAAAAACTATACTTTAATAACTACTTAAAGTCTATTATTTATTATAGTTTTAAATTAAAAGCTTTTTATTTTTAAACTATAAAATTTAAAGTAAATAAGTTTACTATAAACCCTCTTCCTTAAGTACTTTTAAAAAAAAACCTTTTACTCTTATTTAAAGTAATAAACTACTACTATACTAAAATAATAGTTAATTTTTTTTAAAAAGCCCTTAAGTACTATATTAACTTTTTATTTTTATACTATACTATAAAAGTAATATACTAAAAGTAAAAAAAAACTAAAAATATTATTATTTTTTAAATATAAAGTACTATTATTAAAAAGTTTAAAATTTAGTACTACTTAAGTACTTTAAAGTTAGTAATTTAAATTTAAAACCTTTATAAATACTTTAAACTTATAAAAAGTATATACTACTAGTGCACTAACTAGTTATATATTAACTATTTTACTATACTCTATAATAAGTAGCTTATAATAAAAGTTACTATAGTAGAATAGTTTATAATATAGGTTAATAATATATATAAGGACTATACTATTAAGTTTAAAGTAGTTTATAAAAAAAACCTATAAATCTATAAACTACTTTACTCCTTTAACTACTTACTACTTTAATTTTAAATTAAGAGTTATTATATAATAATAAGTAATAGTTAGAATAATTATAGTTTTAATAAAGTTGTTATTAAAATAACTACTATAATTAAATAAATACTAAAGTCTATAAAACATAAAAGAAGTATATAAAGCACCTTTACTATTAATAAAGTAACTTTCTATAGCCCTTTTAAGTACTTTAATAGCTATAAATATAATAATACTAACTTAAAAAAATTATAAAGTAAAGTTTTATTAGTATCTCCTACTCTTTTTACTCTATTAGCCCCTTTCTACTTAATATACTCTATATACTATTACTTTAAAAATTACTTTTATACCTTCCTAAAGTATATATATAATAAGTAAAAGCTACTTAATTACTACTATAAAAGAGCTAAAAAGAACCTTATAAATAATAAATAATTAATTTAGTATATTAAAGAAATTTAAAGCTAGTAACTATATAGTTACTATATAGGGAGTATTAAGTATTTACTTGTAGCGTTTTAGGCCACTTAATATAAAGGCCCATTACTATATCCCCTTAAAAACTCCTACCTTTTTAACTTTAGTATATTTATTTATATTTTTAAAAATAAATAATAGTTAAGTAACTTTTAAATAGTTAGTATAAATAATTACTTATAAACTAGTTCTAAGCCCCTTATAATTAAAAAATATAAAAACGTAAGTATATATATTATATTAGTTAATAGTAAATAATTTAGTTTATACTTATATAATATTATATTATATACGTTTATAGTAATTAACTTTATTTTTTATAACTAGCTTTATAAGTATAGGTACTAGTAGGATAAGTACTTTAAGTAGTACTTTATACTATATAAATTTAATTACTCTTTTTTTAACTTTATTAAAACTATATATAGTTAAAGAGTATTAAAGTATAATAAGTTTTTTAATAAAGTACTTATATATAAAGACTCTATATAAACTATTTAGTATATATATACTCTATACCGTTAAATAAAATACTCCTAATAAAAATAAAGATCTCTAAAAGGCTTTAAGGAAACGTAGTACTAGCGGCTTAACTACTCTAACTCTAAACCACTCTAGTACCTTTTCTTATTAACCTACAGCATTTAAATCTCTATTACCCCTAAAATAATACTTAGTAATACTTTTTTAAACTATAATACCTATAGTATTAATAAAGTAAAGCGAATTATTAATTATAAACTATAGAAGAGTAACGCGTATACCTACCCTAGTAAGTATATTACGTTTAACTTCTATTTATATACTAAGGGCTATAGTAGGTTTATATTTATATTAGTATTTATTAACTATATTTTATAATACTTATAAAACTACTACTTATATAACTATAGTATAAAAATACTTATTAAAGTCTTTAAAAAGTTTATTTTATTTTTAAAAGTCTAATATAATATTAAAATACTTACTTTTAAGTATAATAGTAAAATCAAAAGGTACTACTGCCTTATAAATAACCTCTAGAGGCGCGGTAAATGTATTAAGTTATCCGCCCTATATACAGAAAATTAAAATAGTAGCGCTAAGTACGTTAGTGCTATAATTAAAATAAAGGCTTATATAATGCACAAAGGTAGTAAACTACCCTATAAAGTATAGTTTAATATCTATAAAGTAGTAACTTATTTTTATAACTATATACTTTAAGTAGCCCTTAGTTAAAAGACTCTATATAAAGTACTCTACTAATAGCTTTATAGTAATAAAACTATAAAGCTAAGCCTTATGTACTTAAGATTATATAAGTATAAAGCGTATATCCTTATAGCTACTATATAGTTTAAAAAAAAGTATTTTAACTATCTTTACAGCTATACTTTTATAGACTTCTTTATTAACTATATATTTATAAATTAATATTAAATATAAAACCCTATAACTAAAAAAGTTATTACTATATATAATATTATATTTAATAAAAAAGAATACTATAATAGTAACTTAAATTTACTTACTAGTAACTATAATAACCTTAACTTTTAAACTATTATTAAGTAGGTTTAAAAGAGCTTTATTATAGTTAGTAAAGTTAACTTTTAAATATAACTCTACTTATTCTTATTAAATAAAAAAGATAATAAAGTATTTCTCTTTATAAACTCCCTTAATAATATTTTTAATAAGTTTAACTTAAGTAATACTACTCTTAATAATAATAAACCCTATAACTATAGATACTTCTCTACTTACTTTAAACTCCTACTTACCCCTCTTAACTTACCCGTTTTATTCTTTTAAACACTAATTAAAAAAAACTAATACCTAAAAAAGTAAATTATAACTAAGTTAATAAATAAAAACCTTTTTTCTATAAACCCTTACTAGTCCGTATTTATAACTAAGTTTATAAACTAAGCCACTTAAGTAGCTTATATACTTTAGTATAAATAAACGTTTTATAAAACTACCTTTTTAACTAGTACTTTATTATTATTTTAAAATACTCTATAATAAAACTACTTCTAAACTAGCTACCTAGTTACTTATAACCTATTAAAGGGGACCCCTAGTATTTAATATACTATAAAAGCGTCCTAAAATATAAATATTAAACACTCTAATAGTAAGATTTAACTATAAAAAAGGATTATAAGTACTGAGATTTTATTAAATAAATATAAAGCACTATACTAACTATAAACTAAAGTTCCTACTCTTAGTACCCCTTAATAAAAGCTTTAGCCCCTACTTATATTTTATTTAAAAGTATTAACTTACTTTTATATAATTTTAATATAAGTAAGTAAAGTAAACTATTTATAAAACTATTATAAAACTAATTCTTAAAAAAAGGTTCTTAAAAGTACTACTAATAACTCTTAAATTTTAAAATACTATTAAGTATATATATATAAATTAAATAAGTACAGAAAACTCCTTAAAATTAAAGTATACCTTGTTATACGTAGTAACTAGTAGCTAAGAGATAAGTAAGATACTTATACTTTAATACTTACTAGTATATTATTTTAAATACTTATAACTATTATAAACTACTTTAATTTTAAACTCTTATAATATAATATAGTAAACGTATTTATATAGGTTCTATTTAATAAAAATATTTATATATAAATACCCCCTAAGTATTAAAAGCTTAAATATATCTTTAAACTTAATAAAGTACTCTATAATTTATACTACTCTTTACTTTTATAGTAATACTATTTAAAAGTTAGTTTAAAAGAGCTTAGGCTAGAGTATATAGTAAGTAAGAATTACTATTAAATATATAACTATATTATTTTTTTTTCTATATTAATAACTACATTCTATACTTCCCCTTTAAATACTATAAAAAGGCCCTTTTATTTATAGAAGTACTTTAGAAGTAATACTTTTTTAAGGGTAGTAAAGACTTATAATAGTTTCTAGAAATTAAAGTTATTTATAACTATACTATAAAGTACTTTTAGTTTTTATAGTTTATTTATATTAATAAAGTAATTAAGTACTTAAAAGGATAAGGCCTATAAGTAAAGTAACTATATACTTTTTTAATTTAATTACTTAAACTACTCCTTTATAAAGACTCTACTTTATATATAAACGTTAACTATTACTAAAGTAATATTAATTTAATTATATATAGTATAATAATAATAAGACTAGACGTAGCCCTTATAGTAAGCTATTTTATATACTTTAACTATAACTCTAGCTTTAAGTACTTTAAAGAGGTAGAATAAGTAATTAAATACCTCTTTATAAAGTGCGCTTTTTACTTTAAATTTAACTATAAAAAAGGCAGTTCTAATAACAGTTTAGTAATTACTTTAAATACTAGCTTTACTAATAATATACTAAACTATAAAAGCTTTTAAGTATTTGTAATTAAACTTTTTAATAGCCTTATTAAGTAATAAACTAATAAATAGAATACTATAACTATATTAATAACTAAAATTAAGTTTTTTACATTTTTTTAAGTAGTTAAAAAAGTTATTTTTATAAGTTATTTAATAACTATACTTTGTATAGACCTTAGTAAGTAGACCTTTAATACTACTTCTATTCCTAATACTACTATACTAAATATATATATTTAATATAATAATTAATAAATAATTTATTTTATTAATAAAAAGATAGTTTAACTATATATAAAGCTTTACTATATTAATATTTATAACTACTAGTTGTATTAAAAGGCTTAAAAAGGCTATATTAAAGTTAAATATTAATCTATAGTATAGTTAATAGTAAATAGCCTTATAAAGCTACTTACTAGTACCTACTTTAAACTCTTTTTTAAGTAACTTAATATAGTAAATTAAATAACTTAACTTTAAGTACTTTATAATACTAAACTTTAAAGTAAATATTATAAAAACCTTAACTTTACTAATAAAGAATAAATAAAAGAGATCGCAGCTTTTAAGTACTTTAAAAACAGTATTACTCTTCCTACTATAGGGATAAAGGTTTAATAAAAATAACAAAACTACTTAAAATAAAAACTTTAAAGGGATTATAGCTTTAAAAAAGTAAGTTATATAAAAGTAATTATAAAGTAGTTAAAGTATAATTAGTATATAATTTTATTTATAATTAAATTTAATAAAGCCCTTAAGAGGCCCTTACTAAAGAAGTGTATTAAATTATATAGCTTAAAGCCACTAGTATACTATAGTGTATAAGTAGATTTTGGTGTTTAAAGTGGCTAATAGCCGCTCTAGAGTAACGTTTCGCCGGCTCTAAAGGCTGTAGCTGTGTTTAGGGGGTTTAAAGGCCTATAGCGCCGTTAAAGCAAAAAACGCATTAATAGCCCTTAAGGTATAGCTTTATATACATACAAATATACGCAAAATCTAACAATACAATATTAGAAATAAATATCACTTTAAAACTACTAGCTAAAAAGTATCCTTTTTAACTACTTACTATATAAAGTTAACTTATTTTTTTTTAGAAAAGTAATTAGAATTAATTAACGTATTACTTTAGCTTTTTTTATATATTTTTTAACTTTTTTATACTTAGGAATTATTAAAAAACCCCTAGGAAAATACTAAAAACCTAAGAATTTTATACTATTTAACGTACCTTTTAATATAAGTACTTTTTTTAATTTAACTAGTACTTACTTTACTACTTAAAGAATTATAGTTATAAATACCTTTTTCTTTTTAGTATTTATATTAACTCTAAAGAACTTAAAAAGTAAGGACTAAAGAGTATACTTATTTATTAGAATTACTAACTTACTACTCTACTCTATATTTTATTAACTAATAATATTAAAAAATATATATATAAATTTAAAATATTAACTATTTTTTTAAAAGAGGATTTATTAAAGTTTAACTTATTTAGCCCTTATTAATAAAAAAATATTTTAAAAGTACATTCCTACTACTTAAAGTCCTAAGGGATCTAAACCTAGACCCTATAAATATACTAAAGCTAAAGAATTAGAACTTTAGAGATAGTCTAGAGACTTTAATTATACTTAAAATTAGTCCTTTAATTACCCTAGAATTAATTACTACTATAAAATAATAATCTAGAATTTTAATAACTTATTAACTACTTTTATTTAATATATTTCTAAAATCCTATAGAATACTACTAAACTAGCTTTAATATACTTTAAAGTCTTATTTAGATTTATTAAAAAAAGTTATAAATATTCTAAAATATTAAACCCTTATATTATTAATTAAATAGTTAATATTTAAATTACTAGAATTAATAAGTAATATAAGTAACTTAACTAATACTCCTAAAAACTTAATAGTATTAAAGCTATTAATTCTTAATTATAGTACTTTTAGTAGCTAAACTATAGTAACTTACTAGTTAGTATACTTAAAATAGGATTTCAAAATAATTAACTATAAACTTTTAGAATTACTATTTTTTTAAATAATTAAAACTATTAATATATAAACTAAAGGAAAAGCTACTTTATATATTAATAGTGTTTTTAGATTAGTTAATATTATAAATAGAATTAATTAAGGAGTTACTACTAGAGTTAACTTTATTATATTAAAAGAGGCTTTAAAGGAACGATTTTTATTTAGAATTATAAATTAATAAACTTTAATTTTTAATATTAATAATATTTTATAAAAGTAAAATAAAGCTTTAATAGAGTACTATAATTATACTTTTTTAGTTTTTTATAGAATTAAATACTAAAATACTATTATTAAATAAAGCTATTTATACTAGAATAGGCCGTTTTTTAAGGTTTAATTTAATAATTTATTAAGGGCTTATAGAATAGTAAGCTTTCCTAGTAGGTTTTGATTATAGTAGTTATAACTTTTACTAGCTTTAGAGTAGTATATAATATAGTTTAGAATACTAAATAAATTCTTTAAAATTAAGAAGTAAAAGATAAATAATTTATGGATAAAATATAGTTAAAGTTTTTTTTATAGTTTATAAAGTATTAGAATCCTGAATAGAACGTTAATTAAGTTTTAGTATAGTAAATAATTAACTTATATCTGCCTCTATATATAGCTTAGGTTTATTTTAATAGTTACTCTTTTCAGTAACTTTTTAACTTTTTATAAGTAATACTAGTATAGATTTAAAATTAATAGTAATAGCTTTAAATAATATAGTTTAGAGTTTATTAATTCTAGAGTTAAAACTAGAATACTTAAGGTCCTTTTTAATAACTTTGTTTTTTAAATATATTTAATAATTTTACTAGGATTAATAGAAATGTTTTATTATTACTAAACTAGAAGATATCTAAGGATAAGTATGTCAATAGTTTTAAAGTAGTAAAGTTTAGTAAAATAATTTGTATTAAGTATAGATAAACTAACTATAAGTATTTTAATTATACTAGAAGAGGCTTTTAAGTATAGAAATAAGTATATATTAAGTTAATATAATATGGCTTTTAAGTTAGAGTTCTTTAAGGGGAGTAAAGCTACTACTAGGAGTTATTAATACTTATTTAGTATAGTTGTATTATATATAGGAGTTAGATTACTATATAAATAATTCTAGATTATTTTTACTAGACTTTATTTAAAATTTATAGAATATAATAGACAAAGTAGCTAGTTTTTATTACTTTAAATTTTTTATAGTAGAGGATTTAGAAGACTTAGTAACCTTTATTACTTAAAAAAAAGAAAAATATATTATAGTAAAAGTTAAAATAGTGTTAACTAAGGAGTAGCTTAAGGAGGTTATATTAGTACTTTAAGTACTTTTTAATAATAAACTTAGTTTTAATAAGTAGGTTATTAAATTTAATTCTTTAGTATTAGAGTTTATAGTTAAGAATTAAAAGAAATAGATAGAAACTATTTTAAATAATTCCTTTAAAAAGGCTAGAATAATTAAACTACTAAATATAAACTTTAAGGAATATATTTTACTTTAGATAATTATTAATAAGAGTTAACCTATTAAAGTAACTAGAGTACTTATAAAGTAATAGAGTTTAGTTAATATTATAGTATAAGCTGGAATACTACTTCTAGATATTTAAGAAATTATAAAGAAGATTGTGTTTAATATTTTGTTTATAGATTTAATATAATTAAGTCTAGAGTTTTTAAAATTTATTTAAGTTATGTTTTAAAAGACTGTTATTAAAAAGCTAAAGAAGAGTAAAGATAAGGGTAAAGTTATTACTATAGAAGAAGTACTTGATGAAGGTAAGGTTTTTATTTAAAGTAATTTAGTATTATTTAGATATAAAGATAGATATTTTATAATTATATTAGACTTTATAAAGAATATTTAAGTCTTTTTGTAAATTATAAAGTTATTAAACTATTTTATTTTAATTATATTATTACTACTTAGAAGTCTTAATATGTAGTACTTAGTAAATAGGTTTAAGTTAATTAAAGCTTAAAAATAAGTATTATTTCTTTTAAGTTTATTAAAATGTATAGTTTAGTTTAGTATTTACTAGTAGGAATTAACTTTAAAGGTTTTTAAATAAAAGCTATTAATAGAGTTATATATAAAATAATATACTTTATAGCTATCTAAGTTATTATATATAGAATATTTTAAAAGGTTTAGGCTTATATATACTTTAGAGACTTTAATAATTTAGTTATATTATTACTTAGAATACTTTAGTTATTTAATGTTAGAGTAATAATTAATCTTTAAGTTAAAAAGATTATAATTAGGGATAAAGCTAGAGGGGAGACTATTACTAAAATTAGGGGACCTTTTATATAAATATTAGAATTATAGTGTTTTGTTTTTATTTTAGTTAATAATAATACTAACTTATTTAAAAGAGATTAAATAACTACTTTAATAAACTATAAAGAGTCTAGTGATAAATTAGAATTAGAGTTAGAAAATAGAGGTAATACTTAGGATTTGTTAAGAAACGCTTAATTTTACTTTAACTTAGGTAGGTTATTAAAAGGTATTTACTAGTGAGTAAGATTTATAAAGAATACTATTAAAAAGACTTTATTATAAACTAGAAGGATACTAAATTATATAAAAAGTTAACTATAAAAGATTTTAGATAGGATTTTAGATATATATAGAATACTAATATAACCTAGTTTACTATTTACGCCCTAAGACTTACTTAAAATATAATAATATAAAAAGAGTTTTATATTTTTTAGGCTTTAAGTTTTTAAATAAAAAAGCTTTACTCTAGAGTAATATTACTTTAAAATAAACGAGAGGATTGCTCTTTATAAATAATATTTCCTATATTAAGAAGACTAGAACGCTTTAAAATAGATTTTACTATACTACTAGTAGAGGTAAAAGAGTGGTAGAATATAGAACTAATGACTTTAGGACTTAATATACTTAAATATACTTATAAAAAAGTAAAGAGAGTAATATATACTTATTAAGTTTTATTTTTAAGTTTTTTAAATAACTTTCTAACTATAGATTTATATTACTATATCCCTAGAGTAGAAGAAAATACAGTACTCTAAAATAGTAATAGATAAAAAAAGTAGAACGTAACTAAATAATACTAGTTAGATTACTTAATTACTAAGGGAAGGGAAGTTAGCTTATATAAGTTTACTATTATAGTAAATAGAATTACTTTACTTTAAGGAGTATAGTTAGTTATTATTAAAAAGTTAAAAGTTAGGTTATTAAAAGTGTACTAATTAATAATTAATTATAAAAATATTAATACAAAATTACTAGTATTATTAATTCTATTATTTAGGAAAGTATATAAAAACTTATTAAACTTTAGGATTTAATTATACTTAAGTTAAAATTTAAAATATACGTATTAAAGTATTTTAATTTACTTAGAATACTACTATATATATATATTTAATACTTTTAATTAGTTGTAGTTTTAATTTATTAGAATATAGTAAAGAGTAAAGAGTTTAGTTTATTAAATAATAGAATTTAACTATATTTTTTAGGAGCTGTTCTAGAGCCTAACCCAGAGTTATTACTACTAGTTCTTAATACCCTAAGTAGTTTTTTATTTATAGATATTTATTTTAATAATATTTTTATAAAATTTAAAAGTTAAGAAAAAGAGTAGAAGTTTGTTAAATATTATTTATTTTTAAGATTTATATAAGTTAGAGTTAGGCTTACTTAAAAGAAGATTAAATTAAGTTTAATATTTATTATTACTATAGAATAGATATATTAAATTAGTAGAATTATATATATTAAACTTAAGAGGATTATAAAGCTTTTTAAATAGTTTATTTTAAAGATTTAAATTAAGGTTAAAGTTTTTATTATTACTACTAAACTTTACTAAAACTAAATAAAAGATATTATAAAAGTTACTTAACTTCTTTATTAATTAACTAGGAACGTACTTTAGTACTAGGGTTCTTTAAAAGTATACTCTTTTATTTTTATAAAAAAGTTACTTTTTAATATAATTAATATTTATAAACTAAAAATTAAATAGTTTATTTAACTATATTTAAATACTTTAAAGTTTACTAAAGGCTATATTATTTTTTAATAATAAAAAAGTAACTATATTTTAATTTTTTATAATTTATTTTTCTTTACTAAGGGTTAGTATAACTATAGTATATATAAAAAAGAGTTATTAGTTATTATAGAATTTTATAAATACTACTCCTACTTTTTAAGAACTAAGTAAAAGTTAATTATTTATATAAACTATAAACCTTTAACCTAGTTCTTTATAATACTTTACTATAATAGAATATATACTAAGTAAGTTACTAAACTAAGGATACTTAATATTAAGTTTAAATATATTTAAGGATATTAGAATATAGTAGTAAATACTCTATTTTAAACTATTTTCCCTTTTTATAACTATAATAAGAGTAATTTAAAAGATTTTAGTAAATTAGTAAAAGATAGAACCTAGATTTAAAAAAATAAAATTAAAGGGTATAAAGAGCTTATTTAAAAAAGAACGTATAATATACTAGATTTAAATACTATTAATAAAATTATTAATATAATTCTTTTTAGTAAAACTTAAAAGTTTAATAATAAACCCCCCCCTTTATTAAAGGGCCCTAATAGAGTATTTAAGTTAATATTAGTTTTAGTAAAAGTAAAACTTACTTACTTAGAAGTTAGACTGACTACTTAGTTTAATAAAGAAGTTTTTAAAAGGATTTTAATCCCTTTTATAGTAGATATAGCTTAGTAAGATCTAAATAAAGTAGAAAGCTGGATTTTAAATCTATAGTTAGTATTAATTTATATAAATAAGTCTAAAGTTATTATAACTATTATAAAATATTTATTAAATAAAGTAGAAGTAACTTTACTTAGAACGTAAGTATAGAAATAGCTAAAGGAACTATAGTACTTAGAGATTATTAGTTTTTTAATTAAAAATAACTTAGGAATTAATAACTATAAGCTAAGGTTTTTTAAAAATAAAAGTTAACTATACTTTATTTAAGACGTAATACTTTAGTATATAGTATATAAAATCTAGAGACGCTATTTAGTTTTTTAAAAAAGTAGCTATTATATATAAATAAGAATATAATAATACTAGATATTTTAGAATTAATATTATAAAAAGGAGGCTTTTAATAAAATATTTCTAGTTAGAAATAGCTTTAGATATTATAGAGTATACTAGAAACTACTAGCTTTATACTAGTATAAAAACTTAAAAATATATATACCCTAATTAACTAGTTTTAGTTATAAAGCTATTAAGAATTATAGGAATTAATTACTTTAGTTTTTTAAAAAGGACCCTTTAGAGAAATATATTACTTTGAGTATAGATTAATTATTTTAGTTAATTTATATAAATTTAACTAGTGTTAGATATATTAGTAGAAACTATAATCCCTCTTTTAACTAATTAAATAAATGTTATAGAAAGAAAGTTTAGATGTTTTTATTTAAATATTAGAGGAGTATTTATTTTAAGGGAGTTTAAGTTAGTAATATAAAGTTAAAGTATAGAAGTTAATTCTGTTTTAGTTAAGTTATATAAGTTTATTAGAATAGTAGAATTTTATATTAAGTAATTTATTAAACGTTTTATTAAAAAGGTTTTAGAAAAAGGTTTTAAAAAATACTTTTAAATTAAAAAACTAGGACCTATATTATAAAAACGTTATATATAATATTAATACTTAATAAATAAGAAATTTTAGATATTTGTTAATAAAGATACTTTTTAATTAAAAATATAACTATAGAAGGGGGATTTTATTAGATAGTAAAATACTAACTTTAAAAGAGTTAAAAGAAGTAGTAGTGGTATAAATAGTAAATATAGAAAGTTAGAAAGTTATAATTAAGAAAGGTTAATTAATTAAGAATAAAGTTAAATTAACTTAATATAAATAGAGAGTTATAAAGCTATTTAAGAGGGGGAATTTTATTATATTAGTTTAAAAGGGGAAGCTACTAAAGTTTAAATTAAAATAAAGAGGGCTGTTTATTATCTAATATAGAGTTAGATAAGTTACTTATATTTTAGAATAACTAGATAGTACTTTAATACTACTAGTAAAGTACTAGGATTATTTTAAAAATTTTTAATTAAAAACTAAATACTTTTAATTTAAAATAAAGCTATTATTATTATTTATATAATTATTATATTAATAAAAAATAAAATTAATTAATTTAAGATTTAGAACTTTTTTTAAAGTTATTATAAGACTCTTTTATTATATTATAACTAAATAAGTACCTACTTTATTAGTATACCTACTATACCTAGATTTTAATACTCCCTACTTACCTTAACTTTATAACTTTACTAACTTTTAATTTTACTTTTTTAACTTATATCCTACTTCCTTAACCTCTTTAACTTTACTTTTTACTTTTTTAGCTTTATACTTTTTTATTAATAATTAATATTATAGCTATTTAACTTAGAATATTAATAATATATACTTAGAATACTTTATTTGATATATTAAAAGCTTAAAAGTATTAAAAAGTCTTCTTTAGAATAGTTTCTTTTTAATAACTAGAACTAGAAATCTATAAAACTACTCTAGAGGTGTAGTACTAGACGACTTAGAAAGGCACGCACCCTAAGCTACTCTTATACCTACTAATAAGTAAAAAAGAATAATTATAATTTCTAAACTAAAGAAGGAGATCTAGTAACTATAAAAAAGGGTTAGTATATTATAAAAAAAATAGAATAGAAAAGTAAAACTATATATAAAACTTTAAAAAGCTTATAATAAAGTATAATAATTATATTTATTAAGTTTAATATAAATAAGTATAAATAGTATTTTTAAAAGAGATTTAATACTTAACCTATATTAGTTCTTTATAGTAAAAACGATTTAAAAAAGGAGGAAATAGAAGTAAAATTAAAAAAAGTTAATAAAATACTTAAGTATAACTTAAAATAAATTAAAAAGAATTAACTAGTAGTAAGTATTTAATTAGGAAATTAGTTTACTTTAATAACTAGTACCCCTAAAGTTACTTATACTTAATAGTTAAATACTAAGGTAATAGAAGCTTTAAGTAGTTAGTCTAGGAATTAAGATACTATAAAGACTAAGGTATTAAATATTATACTTATTTAGTAGTTACTAACTAAGAACAAAGATAGTTAGTATAAAAGTAATATAATACTAACTCTAGATTTTAATTAATTAATAGAATTTTTACTATTATATAAACTACTTTAGTTAATTAAGGAAGATAATTATAGTAAAGTTAGTAGTACAGCCTTAGAGTTTTACTTTATAAATACTACTTAAGTATTTATTAAATTAAGAATTATTAACTCTACTTTACTTATTAATAGTTAAATAAAGGGATAGTTTAAAGATACTAATATTCTAATAATTAAACCTAGTACTCTAGAACCTATACTTAAGGAAATAACCTTACCTACTTTAAAGTTTAGAAACTTAACTAAAAGTTTAAACTTTAACTTAAAGGGAGTAACTTTACTAACCTTTAGATAGTAGAATACTAATAACTTAATTAAAAATTTAATATAGTTAATCTAGACGTTTTTTTAAAAAGGCTAAAAGCTATATAACTTAAAGGATAATTTAATTATAGTAGAATTTAAATTAGAGTTAAACTTAAAAAATAAGAATAAAGTACTAAAATAGCTATTCTACTTAAAAAAGTTAATTAATAAACTTAAAAAGTATAAAACAGAATTAGAATTAAAGTTATTAAAAGTAGTAGAAGAAAATAATAAAATAATTAAAGATAAAGGTAAGTTAGTTATAAAAGATAATAGATACTTTAAAAAGTTTAAAAAACTTAAAAAACTTTTTTAAAAGGCTAAAACATTTAATTTAGTTTTAATTAACTTAACTATAGTAATTCAAAAGTTAAAAAGAAAGATTAATAACTAAAAAGCTATAAAGTAGAAAATTATAAATAGTAAGATTAATATAAAGGATTTTATATTATAGTACTAACCTAGCCGCTCTAACTTTAGTACTTATAAGTACTAAAGGCCCTATAGCCTTAGGCACTAGCTAAGTTATTAGGGGTTACGTAACTACTAAAATCTCTAAGTCTTTAAGGCTCTATAGTAGCGGCCTAGAGTACAGGATTTCTTCCCTTCCTTAAGTATAAATTATCGTTAATAAAGCCTCTTAGTAGCGCGTTAGCCTACCCCTAGGACCCCTCTATAATACTATCTATACTTCTCCTTAACTCTTTTTCCCTAGTAACGGGTAGTATAATATTACTAAACTAATTTATTATTAATTAGTTATCCCTATACTTAAGTAATACTAAGTATTAATTAATACACCTCTTTATACCCTAATTATAATTAATACACTCCCTTTATTTTTACTATATTTAAGCTATTATACTAAAAATAGCTTATAATTCTAGACGTTTCCGTAGTTATAGCCCTAAGGATAAAGTAGTTATTAATATAAATAATATAGCTAAACCCCTAAAGTATTATAGCGACTACTATACTACCTACACACCCCCTAAGGGCACTAAACCTATTCTAATTAGTTTTTTTAAGACTAAATACTTTTTTATAGAGTAGTCCTTTAATACCCTTACTCTAAATACTACTATAAAGTAGTACTATACTAAGATCTATACGTACTTTAACGGCCTATATAAATACAATATTTATATTATAAATAACTCTTTTTTTAGTAATAATTATTAGGTTTTATAGGACTAAGAAGCTTTTAAAAGCCTTTACTAAGAGAACCTAAAAAAGCTTTTTAAGTAGATTAATATATAAATTAAAGTCTAGTACTTAGAGCTAAAAAGCCTAACTACTTTACACCTAGTATATTACTATATATAAGAACTTTTATAAAGTTTATAACTATAGCCTTTAGTTAAAAATTAATAACTAAAAGCTTTAGTAAGATATTTAAGCCCTTTAAGCTAAAAAGACTAAAATATCCTAAAGCTAAGTACTTTTTTTTACTACTAATAAGGCCCTTTAATAACGTATTACTTAACTAAAAAATACCTCTAATAGTATACTCTCCTAGTAAAGCGATCTACTAAAGCTAAATATTAATAACGCACTTACTACTTTAATAGACTATTTAAAATACTTAGAAACTAGATACTAGACCTCTATAGCCTCCTTTTTTACTATCGGGCCTAATTATAGCCCTAAAGAACCTAATATCTCTATTTATACTAGTATTAAGAATAGTAAAAACGGAAAAAGCCCTCCATTTAATATTTAGTATTATTGTATAACTACTTACCTTTAGTTTTAGAAAAATAACATTACTAATACTTAGAAACTAAACTATATTATTAGCTACTTAAAAAGTAATACCCTTAACCTTATATTACTTATAATTAAAGGACAGGTTATTTAGACCTTTATAGACCTTTTCTAAAAGCTAAACTCTATTTTTACTAACTATACTTAAGTTAAAAATACTAAATAAAATATTAAAGCTATAAAGGTTATATTCTTTAATATTTATACGTAGTATACTAAGTTTATAGAGCTTACTTATAAGGTTAAACTCTCTAAATACTAGTAGTACTATAAGTTCTACTATAAGCTACCCGTTACTCTATAAACCTAGTATACTACAACTTACTTTAACGCCTCTCTTAACTTCTAAAAGTATACTAAAATAGTTATTATAGTTACTAATATTATTAACTTATATAGTATTAATAAGACTACTAAAGAGTAGCTTTATAAAACGGCCCTAGGCTACTCTAGCCCCTTAGCTTTTACTACACTGTTTTATACTAGTTTTATAGCTCCCTATAATACTTTAAACTATACTAAGCTATTCTTTATCCTATACTAACACTTAAAAGACGCTAGTACTTACTTTATATATAGTAAGTCTGGCTATAGTACCTATAAGTGTCTATACTCTAAGGTAGTTAAAAAGAAAGCTATACTAGTAGTTATAGAGTTATAGGCCCCTATTAGAGATGCTAAGGTAGTGGAAAATTAAATCACCTAGTAAAAGAAGTTTTTTAATTAAAAAAGAGAATATATAAGGATTAATATTTAACTCTAACGTTTATTAATTTAAAAAGAATTATTAAGGGATAACCCCTAAAAATAAAGTTAGTACTAACTTTTAATAGATATAAATAATATATATATACCCTTTTTAATACTAGAGTAAATAGATACACCTTTATAAATACCTCCCTAGCTAGCCCTTTATAGAACTTTTACTAAGCCCCTTTATATAAACTATAGTACTTTATTTTAGCTATAGGATTTAATAGAGAATAATTAAATAACGTTAATATAGTATAAACTACTAATATATAAATTAACTACTAAGTTCTACTATAAATACCCTTTTTTTAGTTAGATACTAGGTATTATAACTTAATACTAAAAAGAGCCTAGTTTAAGTACTATAACGTTTTATTAAATATATACTATAAACGTTTATAGTAGCCTAACGACTTACTACTAATTAAAGATTTACCCTTTACTATTATTTATAACTTAATAGAGTACTATAAGTTAAATAAAATTAACTTAAAGTACTAAATAAATACTAATAAAAGGTAGGCCGCCTTTAAAGCTAATACTATATCCTATAACTATAAATTTTAGTAGACCTAACGTAAGTTCTAGGTACTTTAGCGAATCCTAAAGTACTTAACGCTAGCTATACCCTTTAGTACCTAGAAGATTAATAAAGCTAAAAGTCTATAAAAGATAAAGAGAGTACTTTATAGTACTAAAACACTACTAAAGCCGGCCTAGAACTCTAAAAGACACTAGCTTACTCTAGAGAAGACCCGGAAGGTATAGTAAGGCTTAGAATTAGTATTTATTAGTACTATTAGGTTTAAAATAAACTTTAAGTACTTTAATATTAAACTAGGATTAATTACCCTTAACGATTTAAATTAACTAATTAAACTAAAGAAGGTCGATGTAGTTAGAGCTAATAACCCCCTTTAGAACAATATAAAAAAGACTTAGTACTTAATTAAAAAAAAACTCCCTATTAAATTCTAGTAGTTTACTAACGTTTTTAGTAAGGCTACTAGTAATACCCTTTTACTATACCGCTAGTATAACTATAAAATAAAGCTTAAAAAAGGAGGTTATAATAAGCTTATTTACTACCCCCTTTATAAATAGTTACTACCTAAGTTAAAGGTAACTCGTAAATACCTTTTAGAATACCTATATAAGGGATTTATTACTCCTAGTAACACTCTATAGGCTTCTCCTATACTATTTATTTATAAAGTTAATAAGGGCCTCTACTTTTATATTAACTTTTATAAACTAAATAAGATTACTAAAAAAGACTAATACCCCCTACTACTAATTAACAAAATACTAATACAAATTAACCGCGCGAAGATCTTTACTAAAATTAATATTTAATAAGCCTTTTATAAGATCTAAATATACCTAGACTACAAAGACTTAACAACCTTTAAAACCTACTATAGTACCTATAAGTATAAAGTCTTTTTATTTAGTCTTTATAATAGGCCTATAACGTACTAGTAATATATAAACAACGTCTTAATAGAATACTTAGATAATTTCTATACAGTATACTTTAATAATATCTTAGTATTTTTAGAAGATCCCTTTTAGTACTAAAAACACGTTACTAAGGTACTAATATACCTAAGAAACGCTAGGCTATAAGCTAATATTAAAAAGTATAAATTCAGCGTTACTACTATAAAATACCTAGGGTTTATTATTTCTATTAATAGTATACACTCTAACCCTAAAAAGGTTAGTATAGTAAAGAACTAGTATGCTCCTACGTCTATTAAAGGTATTTAGTCCTTCTTAGGGTTTTATAACTTTTACTAAAGGTTTATTAAAGACTATAATAGAGTTACTTAGCCCCTAGTTTACTTTACTACTAAAAGAGTCTCTTTTTACTTTAATAATAACTATAAAACTATATTTAGCTAGTTAAAAGACTTATTAACGTTAGCACTTATCCTCTACTACTAGCGCTTTAAATTTCCTATAAAGCTTAAAATAGATACCTTTAACTCTATCTACACTAGTACTATATTATAATTATAGCCTAATAACAGCGCCTAGTACTCTATAGCCTTTTTTTTAAAAACAATAGTACTAGCTAAAATAAACTACTCTATTTATAATAAAAAGCTACTTACTATTATATAGGCTATAGAGGAATAAAAAGTAGACTTAGTAGCTCTTTATAAGTATTTTAAAGTTATTATAAACTATTAAGCCCTTCTATACTTTATAATAAAGTATAAATTAAACTCCTAGTAAGTATAGTAGTTAAGCCTTTTAATAGACTTTAACTTTATAATCTAGTACTACTCTAGTTAAAAAAAATATACTAGTTAATGCCCTTTTTTATAAGTCTAAAAATATTACTATATAAAAGGCCTTTAAGGCTATAAGTTATACTTAAGTACTCTTAATACTAAACTTTCTATTTTTTAAAATTACTATAGAGTTCTACTAGTTCCTAAGAAAAGCTAAAACTATAGAAGCTACTATAATTAGTACTATTAAGCTAACTAATAAGCTTTAAAGCTATTTATTAGTTAAACAAATCCTCTCCTTAAACTAAGACCTAGTAACTAAATCCCTCTACCCCTTATATAAAATAACTACTACTAGTAAGGAATATTAAAAGATATAAAAGGGTATAGACTTACTTATAATAGATAGAAGGTTAGTTATACTTAAGAAAGAGTTTCTATATACTTAAGTAATATAAAAAGCCTATAAATAAAAGCTATTAATATATTTTAGTTAAAATAAAACACTAAAAATAATTAAAGAAAGGTACTACTAGCTCTAGTTTATAGTAGACATAGAGTGCTATATTCTTAATTATTATACTTATTACTGTACTTATAAGCCCTAGAACTAGGTCCCGGAAGAGCTCTAGCTCCTTCTAGTACTAAACTGGCCTTAGTAGTATATCTCTATAGATTTTATAGTACTACTACTCAATAAAAAGGGATTTATAGTAGTTTAAATAGTAGTTAACTATTTAAGTAAGTAAGTTGTTTTAGTGCTATACTATAAAGAAGTTATAACTAAAGACCTAGTATAAATATTTTATAAAAGAATACTATTAATTTTTAGTTTTTTAAAAATAATTACTTTTAACTAAGGCCTTTAGTTTATTTTGGATTTTTAGTTAAAGCTTTATAAAATTTATAACGTTAAAATATGACTATTTATAGTATACTACTCCTAAACTAATAAGTAAATTAAAATCCTAAACTAGTATATTATATAAAGACTCTACTTCTTTATTAACTACTACTAAAATAACTAGAGTAAAATACTTCCTATTATAGATTTTGTCTATACTATACTACTTAGTAAAACTACTAAACTATTACTATATAAAATTAAGTTTAAGTAACCCCCCCGCTTTAGCTTTAATTAAGACTACTATACTATAGTATTTAATAATACTTATAAAAAGCTAAATTACTTAAAAGTTTAATAATTAGTAAAGTAGACCTATAGTACTTAAGATACTATAAAAGAGAAAATAGTTAAGGCTTAAGTATAGTAAAAGTGTACTATAGACTACTAGTACTATTTAGATAATTTTACTATAAGTAACTATATTTAAGTTTTTATAAAAGGTTAGTACTAGAATAACTCCTTTAAGCTTATAATACTCTAGAATAGTTTATATAAAATTACTAAAGCTAGACTTAGTAGTACATAAGTACTAAACCTATCTAAAAGTCACTAATACTACTTAGTTTTTTATTTTAGTAAGTTTTAAAAGACTATTAATAACCTACTACTAGAATAAGTTACTAAGTTGCCTTTATTTATATAGTATATTAATAAACTAAAGTATAAGGTATAAAAGGTCCTAGTATTCTAGTTATAGTACTATAAGTTTTAGTATAGAGTAGACTAGGTAAGTTATAATAAAGACTTAATTTAATATAACACTAAGAACTTCTAAAATACCCTAGAGGTCCTTTAGACTTTTTATAACTTATACTTAAACGCCCTGGGCCCTTTATAATACTTAAAGGTATAGCTTTAAGCTACTATAACTAATAAAGAGGTACTAACTATACTAAATAATAATACTATAGTTATAACTACTAAAATAGTCTAGGAGTTTAGTACTAGAACCCCTAGAGCGGAGTTAAATAATCCAATTAATTAAGCTTTTTATATAGATTCTATACAGGGCCTTTAATTAGTCTATTTTAAGAAAAGTTCTAGTAACTACTATATAGCAAGATTTAATACTATATGGGTACTTTAACTACTAATTAATACTAAATTTTACTACTAATATAATACTACTAGTTACTAAATACTTAGTTATATAGTTATAAACTTAAGAATTAGAATATAGTAGATTTTTTACTTTGTATTTTAAAAAAGATACTATAGATAGTATTGCCTTTTTTAGAAGGGGGGGTAATATTATAGTACTAACTTAGCTACTTTAACTTTAGTGCCTATAAGTACTAAAGGCTCTGTGGCTTTAGGTACTAACTAAGTTATTAGGAGTTACGTAACTACTAAAATCTCTAAGCCTTTAGGGCTCTATAGTAGTGGCCCAGAGCACAGGATTTCTTCCCTTCCTTAAGTATAAATTATAGTTAATAGAGCCTCTTAGCAGCGCGTTAGCCTGCCCCTAGGACCCCTCCGTGACATTTATAGAGGCTATTAAGGAAATACGGGTAAAAGATAATATATTTTAAAAAGTTACTTTTAAAGCAATACTAAAAAAAAATAAAAGTTAAAATAAACTAGAAATAATTACTAACTACTTATTTATTATTAAAAATACTAGTATATTAAATTATTATACAAGTAGTACAAGACTATTAAAGTAGTAACTTAGTTAAGTACGTTCTAGAATTATAACTATAGTTTATTATTTTTAAGACAATAGTTGTGCTAAGGTCTAGTATACTATTAATATGTTTTAAAAATAATAAAGTGATATAAGGTATTTTACTTAGGATAAAGGTAGTGTTAACTAGAATTTATTAATAATAACTTTTAAGTTAGGGATACTTTAGAATAATTTATAATATAATATATTTAGTAGTTAAATACTAAAGTAAATATAGTAAGATAGAGTTAAAGAAATATAAGGCTATAGATACTAAAAATAACTTAAAAAATAAGGATAATAGGTTAAAGTATAAAAAGGTAAAAATAAAAAACAAAAATAATACTAAGTTTTAAAAATTATAGTAGACTCTAAAAGGTTAAGTTTCTTTATTTAAAGTATAGTTAAATATTAGTTAAAGAAATAAAAAGAATTAATATTTAAGAGTTAATAAGATTAATATAGAACTAGATAAATTAACTAATACTTATAAAGAACTTTTAAATAAACTAAAATATAAATTAAAAATATAAGTATTAATTTATAATAAGTTAAAAAAACTAATTTAAAATAAAAAAGGATATTTTAATAGTTTAAAAGTACTTTAAAAAGAAGTAGAAAAGCTTTAATATAAAAGTAGTATACTAAAGCTTAATACTTTTGAATACTATAACTTATAATAATACTTTAAAAAACGCCTTAATGCTTATAAGTTAGGTTAAAAATTATTAATAAACGTTATAATAATTTAAGATTATTTTTTAGTTTAGTTATTAAAATTAATTAAATAAAGGAAAGTAGAATTATTTAACTTAAAAGAACTTAAGAGATAGTTAAAGGTAATTACTAAAGAAAAGGCTATATTAGAATTTAAAGTTAAAAGTAATATTAAGCTTTAATTCTAAGTTATAGAAGTTATTAGTAAAGTAGAAAAGTTAGAGTAGTATACTAAAGTTATTTAAAAGGAGTTTTAGATTTAGTTAAACTAAGTATAAAAAGGTAGGAAAATAGTAGAATAATAAACTAAAATTAATTTAAAAGCTTTATAATAGAAAAAAAAAACTAAAAAAGAAAGTTAATAGTTTAATAATAACTATTAGTAATTTTTAAAAAGAAATAAAACACCTTTAAAAAAATTTAGAATAGTTTTAATAGAATAAGGTTAGTTTAGAGTTAGTTTAGTAAGAAGAAATATTAGGATTAATAAATTAGTATTTTTAACTAAAAGAAGAATATATTTAATAAAAGTAGAAAGTTAATACTACTATTAATAAATTATTTATTAATATTAAAACTCTAACTTAGGAACTTAATAATACTAAGGCTTTATTATAGTAAGTTAGTTGAATTATATTTTAAAAGTTTATAATTATAACTTTAAGTTAAATAGAATTAAAAGTTTATTTATAATAATTTAAAGAATAAATAAATAAATTATTTATAGAATTTAAAGAGGTAGTTAAGAAAAGGATTAGGGAAGTATAAGTAGTAGTACTAGGAGTTTATTAAAAAGTAATAGGACTTATATAAAGTATTAAAAGTAATAAGGTTATTTAATTAGGAATGAGTATAGAGTAAAATTAATTTAATTACTTTGTTTTTACTTTTAGTTTACTTTTAATTATATATAATAACTTATACTAGGAATAGTTATATTTAGGGGCTTTTTTATTTATTATACTTTAAAATTATTATAAAGAGATAGAGGTATTTCTTTAAAGGGGGATTTATAAAGTATAGGCCTTTAAGAACTAAAATTATAGGGGGAAGTCTTTAATAGGTAGAAAGTGTTAGATTTCGCGTATATTCGTATGTATATAAAGCTATGCCTTAAGGGTTATTAACGCGTTTTTTACTTTAACAGCACTATAGGCCTTCGAACCCCCTAAACATAGCCACGGCCTTTAAAGTTAGTAAAATATTACTCTAGAGCGGCCATTAGCCACCTCAAACACTAAAATTCACTTATATATTATAGTATACTAGTAGCTTTAAGCTATATAATTTTATATACCTCTTTAATAAGGGCCTTGTAAGGGCTTTATTAAATTTAATTATAAACAAAATTATATATTAATTATACTTTAACTACTTTATAATTACTTTTATATAACTTACTTCTTTAAAACTATAATCCCTTTAAAGTCCTTATTTTAAGTAGTTTTATTATTTTTATTAAACCTTTATCTCTATAGTAAAAAGAGTAATACTATTTTTAAAATACTTAAGAGCTATAATCCCTTCTATCTATTCCTTATTAATAAAGTTAAAGCCTTTATAATATTTACTTTAAAGCTTAGTATTATAAAGTACTTAAAGCTAAGCTATTTAATTTACTATATTAAGTTACTTAAAAAAGAGTTTAAAGTGAGTACTAATAAGTAGCTTTATAAAGCTGTTTACTATTAATTATACTATAGACTAATATTTAACTTTAATATAGTCTTTTTAAGTTTTTTAATATAGTTAGTAGTTATAAATATTAATATAGTAAAGCTTTATATATAGTTAGACCGTTTTTTTATTAGTAAAATAAATTATTTATAAATTATTATATTAAATATATTTACTTAGTATAGTAGTATTAAAAGTAAGAGTAGTACTAAAGGTTTACTTACTAAGGTTTATATAAAGTATAGGTATTAAATAACTTACAAAAATAGCCTCTTTATCTATTTAAAAAAAACAAAAAGCTTAGCCTTAGTTATTAATGTAGTTATAGTATTCTATTTATTAGCTTACTACTTAATTTGTATTTTTTTAAGTAGTGTTTTATATGGATATTTCTATAAGTTAATCTAAAAAGAATGTATTATAGCTATGTATTATTAAGTAGTATAATAAATAAAAGTATTTAATAAAGTATATCTAGTAGGTTTAACCCCCTCTAGCTCTACTAAGTGGTCTTGAGTAGAGCTTGGTAGGGCGTACATACCTTAACGCTTCTACTTATCTACTTTTTCTATTGTAGTAATAGACGTAGACGTGGACGTGAATGTACTAGCGATAACGACGATGCTATTACTGATAGGCAGTGATGTTGAAATAAACCTTTACTTATACGAACCTTTAGCTAGATTATGTATAGGGCCTAACAAGCCCTAGTGGCGTTTATGATTAAAGAAAAAGGTACTACTGCGAGCGAGGCCTTTATTGATTCCTCCCGTTTTCTACATTCACACCCAAGAATCTAATAAAATAGCAAAAACTACTATAGATACAAAAGTCCCCTAGCTATAAAATACTAAATACTACAACCCAGTTTCTATAGTTAAAAACAATATTAAGCGGCTTAGTAACGTAACTATATAGCTTAGCATTAATACTATTAATACGTAGTATAGTTAGTTAACTTAATTCTTAAGTATAAAAATTTAAATTATTATTTTTAACTTTTGCCTTTTTTAAACTAATAATAATAGAGGCTAATTAAGAAATATTAAAATAAACCTATTAGTTAATTTAATACTAAATTAGATTTTAGACTTACTGTTTTTAGAAAATAACTAATACTACTTTAAATAAGTAATAGAGGTAGTAATAATAACTATAGATCCCCTAGAGTTAAGAAACTAGTATATTTAATAAGGCCTAGTTAATTTGATATAGTGAAACGTCTACTAATAAGCGTAGGGAAAAGCGGTCCGATTGGGTTAACTAGCTGTAGCGTAGTTAAAGGAAGGGATAGTTTAGATTAAATTAAATTTAATAGGTTTAGAGGGATAGTAGGAGGTATATAAAAGGTATTAGTAGTTTTGGCGGCGTTAACGGCGTAATTGATAGTCTACTTTGAAATTAATCAAAAACACCTATTACTTCAAATCCATAAAAGCTGCATTATAGTAAGTAAATTTAAGTACTATCTATTAAATAAAAAAGATTAATAAGGTGGGTGGCTGGACGGCTATTTTCTAAAGTACGTAGCCCGTAGGCCGTTAATCACCCACTTACTACTTAATAAAGCTACTAAAAAACTTAATTATAAATACTTAAAAGCTTTTATAGTTTAGTATATTATTAGTAAAACTAGTATTTAAAGTAATTACTAAACTATTATTAAAGCTGCTTTTTTTATAGCTAAATTTAAAGTAAAGAGTGTACTTTATAAAAAGGTATTTAATTACTCGTTCTACCTCTTTAAAGTACTTAAAGCTAAGGTTATAGTTAAAGTGTATAAAATAACTTACTATAAGGGCTATATCTAGCCTTATTATTATTACACTATATATAATTAAACTAATATTACTTTAATAATAGTTAATATTTATATATAAAATAAAGCTCTTATAAAAGAGTAGCTTAAGTACTTAAATTAAAAAAGTATATAGTTATTTAACTTATAGGCCTTACCTTTTTAAGTACTTAATTACTTTATTAATATAAATAAACTATAAAAACTAAAAGTACTTTATAGTATAGTTATAAATAACTTTAATCCCTAAAAACTATTATAAGTCTTTACTACTTTTAAAAAAGT
Source organism: Colletotrichum brevisporum (assembly GCA_030770045.1). NCBI lineage: Eukaryota > Fungi > Ascomycota > Sordariomycetes > Glomerellales > Glomerellaceae > Colletotrichum > Colletotrichum brevisporum. The sequence goes on from JAUGSI010000002.1 coordinate 4,097,841, forward strand.
ATTACTTTTAAAGTACTTCTATAAGTAAAAGGGCCTCTTTATAGTATTTAAAGGAGAAGTATAAAATACAGTTATTAACGTAAAAATAAGAATAATATAGCTGTATATTTAATAGTAATTCTTACTTACTATATACTCTAACTTAAGTTCTTTTAAACTAACTTCTAAATAGTATTACTATAAAAATAAAGAATAGTATAGGCTATAAAGTACTTTATTAAACTTAAGGATATACCTAGACTTTTAATACTTAAAAAGTATTTATATATAAACGTCTTTATTAAGTAGAACTTATATAAATGTATTTACTATATTATATTATAAAAGCTTAAGATTAAAGTAGTTTATAACGGCTATAAGTGTTTAAAATAATATACTAGTAAGTATTAAAGTATAAGTATCTTACTTATTTCTTAACTACTAATTACTATATATAATAAAGTATACTTTAATTTTAAGGAGTCTTTTGTACTTATTTAACTTATATATATATACTTAATAGTATTTTAAAATTTAAAAGTTATTAGTAGTACTTTTAAGAACCTCTTTCTAAAAGTTAATTTTATAATAGCTTTATAAATAGTTTACCTTAACTGCCCGTATTAAAATTATATAAGAGTAAGTTAATACTTTTAAATAAAATATAAGTAAAGGCTAAAGCTTTTACTAGGGAGTACTAAAAGTAGGATCTTTAGTTTATAGTTAATATAGTACTTTATACCTACTTAATAAAGTTTAAGTACCTACTACCTTTCTTTATAACTAAATTTTACTATTAAAGTATTTAATATCTATACTTTAAAACGCCCCTATAGTATATTAAATACTAGGAGTCCCTTTTAATAGGTTATAAGTAACTAAGTAATTAGCTTAGAAGTAGCTTTACTATAGAGTATTTTAAAATAATAATAGAGTACTAGCTAAGAAGGCGGCTTTATAAAACGTTCGTTTATACTGTAGTATATAAGCTACTAAAGTAGCTTAGTTTATAGGCTTAGCTGCAAATATAGATTAATAAGAGTTTATAAAAAAAAGATTTTTATTTACTAACTTAGCTATAATTTACTTCCCTAGGTATTAGTTTTTTTTAGTTAGTACTTAAAAGAATAAAACGAGTAAGTTAAAAAAAGTAAATAGGAGTTTAAAGTAAGTAAAGGAGTATTTATAGTTATAAAGTTTATTATTACTAAGGGTGGTATTACTTAAATTAAGTTTATTAAAAATATTATTAAAGGAGTTTATAAAAAGAAATACTTTATTATCTTCTTTACTAAGTAAAAAGGGGTAGAGCTATACTTAAAAGTTAATTTTACTAACTATAGTAAGGTTTTTTTAAACTTACTTAGTAATAGTTTAAAAGTTAAAGTTATTATAGTTACTAGTAAGTGAATCCGAGTTACTATTATAGTACTCTCTTTTATTAAATATAATATTACGCGTAGTAATAATCTTTATAGTTATAGAGTTTTATATTTAATACTAATTTATAAATATATAGCTAATAAAAAAGCCTATAAAGGTACGGCTATAAAGGCGGTTAAGATACTTCTTTTTAAGCTATATAGTAGCTATAAGGGTATACGCTTTACACCTATATAATCTTAAGTATATAAGGCTTAGTTTTATAGTCTTATTACTATAGAGCTATTAATAAAGTACTTTATATAGAGTCTTCTAACTAAGGACTACTTAAGGTATACAGTTATAAAAATAGGTTACTACTTTATAAATATTAAACTATACCTTATAAAGCAGCTTACTACCTTTATACATTATTTAAGCCTTTATTTTAATTATAGTACTAATGTACTTAGTACTACTATTTTAATTTTATATATATAAAGTAGATAGTTTAATGCGTTTACTATGCCTTTAAAGGTTATTTATAAAGTAGTAGTACCTTTTTTGTGTTTTTTTAAGTAGTATCTTATACGGATATTTCTATAAGTTAATCTAAAAAGAATACATTATAGCTATACATTATTAAGTAGTGTAATAAATAAAAGTATCTAATAGAGTATATTTAGTAGGTTTAACCCCCTCTAGCTCTACTAAGTGGTCTCGAGCAGAGCTTGGCAGGGCGTATATACCTTAACGCTTCCGCTTACCTACTCTTCTAGTAATAACGACAATGCCATCACTAATAAGTAGTACTAAATATATCAAAACAAACCTTCGCTTATACAAACCTTTAGCTGGATTATGCTATGAGCGCCGTGACGTACTATAGAGCCTAATAAGCCCTAGTAGCGTTTATAATTAAAGAAAAAAGCACTACTACTATAAATAAGGCCTTCGTCAATTCCTCCCGTCTTCCACATTTACACCTAAGAATCTAATAAAATAGCAAAAACTACTATAAATATAAAAGTCCCCTAGTTATAAAATACTAAATACTACAACCCAGTCTCTATAATTAAAAATAATATTAAGCGGCTTAGTAACGCAACTATATAGTTTAGTATTAATACTATTAATATACAGTACAGCTAACTAGCCCAACCCTTAAGTATAAAGATCTAAATCGCTATCTTTAGTCTTTACTTTCTTTAAACTAGTAGTAATAGAAGCTAAATAAAAAATATTAAAATAAATCTATTAACTAATCTAATACTAAATTAGATTTTAAACTTACTATTTTTAAAAAACAACTAACACTACTTTAAATAAGTAATAGAGGTAGTAATAATAACTATAAATCCCCTAGAGTTAAGAGACTAGTACGTTTAATAAGGCCTAAATAGCGAGACGTCTACTAATAAGTATAGGGAAAAGCGGTCCGATCGGGTTAACTAGCTATAGCGCGGTTTATTAAAAAAGGGACGGTTTAGATTAGATTAGATTTAATAGGTTTAGAGGGACGGTCTAGGGAGGCGTATAGAAGGCGTTAGTGGTTTTAGTGGCGTTAATGGTGTAATTAGTAGTCTGCTTTGAAATTAATTAAAAACACCTATTACTTCAAATCTATAGAAGCTACGTTGCAGTAGGTGAATTCGAGTACCATAACAAAAAAGATTAACAAGGTAGGTAGCTGGACAGCTACTAGAAGGAGTAACACAATTAACTAGTCAGCTAGGATCTTCTAGAGCGGTTCTAACGCGGAACAGAATAGCAAGATCGCTAGGCTATTTAACCTCTAAGGCTAGTGCCGCGACGCCCGTAGTAGTACCTTTTGATCTTACTATTATACTTAAAAGTAAGTATCTTAATATTATATTAAACCTTTAAGAGTAAAATAAACTTTTTAAAAGCCTTAGTAAGTATTTCTATACTATAGTTATATAAGTAGTAGTCCTATAAGTACTATAAAACATAGTTAGTAAATACTAATACAAATATAAACCCACTATAGCCCTTAGTATATAAGTAAAAGTTAAATATAATATACTTACTAGGGTAGGTATACGTATTACTTTCCTATAACTTATAGTTAATAATTTACTTTACTTTACTAATACTATAAGTATTACAACTTAAAAAGGTATTACTAAGTACTATTTTAGGGATAATAGAAATTTAGATACTATAGGCTAATAAAGAGAGGTACTAAAGTAGTTTAGAACTAGAGTAACTAGGCTGCTAGTACTACGTTTCTTTAGAGTCTTTTAGAAATCTTTGTTTTTATTAAGAGTACTTTATTTAATAGTATAAAGTATATATATACTAAACAGCCTATATAGAGTCTTTATATATAAGTACCTTATTAAAAAGCTTATTATACTCTAATACTCTTTAACTATATATAGTCTTAATAAAGTTAAAAAGAGAGTAATTAAATCTATATAGTATAAAGCACTACTTAAAGCACTCATCCCACTAGTACCTATACTTATAAAGCTAGTTATAAAAAATAAAGTTAGTTACTATAGACATATATAACGCAACGTTATATAAATATAAGCTAAATTATTTACTATTAATTAACGTAATATATATACTTATATCTCTATATCCTTTAATTATAAAAGACTTAAAGCTAGCCTATAAGTAATTACTTATACTAGCCACTTAAAAGCTACTAAATTATTATTTATTTTTAAAAATATAAATAAATACACTAAAGTTAAAAAAGTAGGAGTCCTTAAGGGGATATAGTAACGGGCCTTTATATTAAGCGGTTTAAAACACCATAAATAAACACTTAATACTTCTTATATAGTAACTATATAATTACTAGTTTTAAATCTCTCTAACGCACTAAATTAGTTATTTATTATTTATAAAGTTCTTTTTAGCTCTTTTATAGTAGTAGTTAAGTAGCTTTTACCTATTATATACGTACTTTAAAAAAGTATAAAAGTAATTTTTAAAGTAGTAGTATATAAAGTATACTAAGTAAAAAGGGGCTAATAAAGTAAAAAGAACAAAAAATACTAATAAAACTTTATTCTATAATTTTTTTAAGTTAGTATTATTATATTTATAGTTATTAAAGTACTTAAAAGGGCCCTAAAGAGCTACTTTATTAATAGTAAAGGCGCTTTATATACTTTTTTTATATTCTATAAACTCTAGTATTTATTTAATTATAGTAGTTATTTTAGTAATAGCCTTATTAAAACTATAATTATCCTAGTTATTACTTATTATTATATAATAACTCTTAACTTAAAATTAAAGTAATAAGTAATTAAAAGAATAAAGTAACTTATAAATCTATAAGTCTTTTTTATAAACCACTTTAAATTTAATAGTACAACCCTTATATATATTATTAATTTATATTATAAATTATTCTACTATAGTAGCTTTTATTATAAACTACTTATTATAAAGTATAATAAAATAATTAATATACAACTAGTTAGTACACTAGTAGTATATACTTTTTATAAGTTTAAAGTATTTATAGAGATTTTAAATTTAAACTACTAGTCTTAAAGTACTTAAGTAGTACTAGATTTTAAGTTTTTTAATAATAGTACTTTATATTTAAAGAATAATAGTATTTTTAGTTTTTTTTTATTTTTAGTATATTATTTTTATAGTATAGTATAGGGATAAAGAGTTAATATAGTACTTAAGGGCCTTTTTAAAAAAGTTAACTATTATTTTAGTATAGTAGTAATTTACTATTCTAAATAAAAGTAAAAAGTTTTTTTTTAAAAGTATTTAAAAAAAAGGGTTTATAATAAGTTTATTTACTTTAAATTCTATAGTTTAAAAGTAAAGGACTTTTAGTTTAAAACTATAATAAATAATAAACTTTAAATAGTTATTAAAGTATAGTTTTTAAAATAAAGTATTATTAATAAAGGACTTTAAATTTATAAAAGTTAAGTTAAGTACTTTTTATATATTAAAGGTATTTATAAGTACTTAAAAGTTATAAAACTATAAGTATTAAGTAACTAGGCTATTAAAAATAGTTTTTTAAAGAGTTAAAAAAATATTTATAGTAATTTTTATATTTAATAAAGTAGTTTAAAAATAATTAATTATATATAGTAAAGGGGATAGTAAAATAAGACTTTTAATTATTAGATTTTATATATATTTATATATATATAAAGCTATATTTTAAGGGCTATTAATGCGTTTTTTACTTTAATAGTATTATAGGTTTTTAAACTCCTTAAATATAGCTACAGCCTTTAAAGCTAGTAAAACGTTACTCTGGAGCGGCTATTAGCCACCTCAAACGCCGAAATCCGCCTATACGTCGTAGTGTGCCAGCAGCTCTAAGCCACGTAATCTGACAGAAAGAAACTTTCTAGATATAATATTAGAAATAAATGTCACTTTGAAACTACTAACTAGAAGGCATCCTTTTTTGTACCCCCTGCCGTCCGTCATTGCATAGGTAGCTTCGGGGTAGAGCTACTTGCGAAGACAACGTTGGATGCGCTGAGTGAGACGTCACTTTTTTTTTCGTTGAGTGAAACTGCGAAAGCTAAAAAGCCCAACTGCAGCTCCCATTCCCACCCCCGCACTGAGCTCCGTCCAGTGTCGGCCCCAGTCCCGCCCCCGGTCCCGTCAATTCCATCTAGTCGCATTACATAAGGTGTGGCTTACCCGACGCCACAGATGGAAACGGTCGAGGTGCAGCCACGATGATCCTAAAAATAGCCGAATTACTACGATTGGCCGTCGGTCCAGCCACCGCTCCGGCACATGCCACAGTGAGGCAGTGTTACTCAGTGCCGGACGCCGTGTGGGGCATCCTCCCAACTGTCAGTGGCCTCTCAGAAGTCAAGGCGGGAACGGGCGTCCGTGCTGTGGAAATTCAGACAAGGCAAAAAAGGGGAACCAGGGGACCAAGCAGATGACGGGGGAATGCAAGCCCAGCCTCAGCCGAGCCCACGTCCGCGTAAGCGTCTCTCTCAAACTTGCTTGTTTTTGTACCACTTGAAGGGTTCAAAGAGCCGGACCTTTCTTAAAACTTGTCGCGTTCCCCGTCCGAAGGACACTTTCAAGATTCCTCTTTTCTTGTGTTTACCCTCGCTCTACACCCCGGCTCAACGATCATAATTCAAGGATCGATCTGAGTGTCTGCTCCTCGTTACCAGTCTGTCGCTACCTTCCGAGCAAGTAACAGGCATCCGCCGACCCAGCAACGGTGCTTGGTGAGTATCGCCAACAGCCAAAACTCTGACAGCAACACACCCGACGACATCACGAATAGCACCAGTGCTCAGAGAAACATCACTACCTCACGACGCTATCTTTCCGGCAACGCTCATTAGCAGTACGCCCTCCTTCGCGACTCCCGCAACTCAGCAGCCATGGCGCCAGTACCCGCCAGGCAAACGCTCGCCCACGCCGGTGCTCTCGCCGGCCAGGCGTGGAAGAGGGCAGCAGTCATCGCCCTTCCCGAGGTAGCTCGGGCCACTCACTCTGCGATCTCCCGCCGAAGCCTCTCGTCGGTCAACCACACGCAGGCCGTCACCCTCGGAATCATCGCCGCCTACTCGGTCATCATCGCCATCCTGTGGAACGTCCCGTATCTTCGCAACATTCTCTGGCCTTTCAAGATGCTGACCGTGGCGTTCCACGAATTCGGACACGCCATCACTGCGTGCTGCACCGGTGGTCGCGTTGTCTCCATCACGCTGGATCCAAACGAGGTGAGTCGAAGCATCACGACTGCAAGGCACGAGACACTAACAGCGCACAGGGAGGAGCTACTCTGATGAAGGGAGGAAAACAGGCAATCACTCTCCCGGCTGGTTATCTGGGCTCCTCGCTCATCGGAGGCTTGTTGATCTTCTGCGGCTTCAACATCAACGCGTCCAAGGTCGCATCCATGGTGCTGGGGGTTTGCTTCCTCCTCACGCTCTGGTGGGGCAAGAGGGACTGGCTCACCATCCTGACCGTCCTGCTCGCCGTCGGCCTGCTCATTGCCGCGTGGTTCATCTCCCACGCCCAAGCCTTGAGATTCGTCGTCGTAAGTCTTGGTCCCAAGACCACGCTGTAACTACGCCAGAATCTAACGAACCCCACAGCTCTTCATCGGCGTCATGAGCGCGCTGTACTCGGTGTGGGACATCTGCGACGACCTCATCCTCCGCAAGGTCAACAGCTCCGACGCGAGCGTCTTCGCCCAGCGCTACGGCGGCTCGTCCCAGTGCTGGGGGGTCATCTGGTCCGTCATCAGCATCTGCCTCATGGCCGTCGCCATCGTCGCCGGCCTCGCCGCCTTCCCCCAATCCTTTGCCGAGCAGGAGAACGACTCGAAGCAGTTCCTGCCCACTTAAGCACGGCACCGGATCGAGAAGAAAGCAAACCAACCACTCCGCTACGACTTGGAAGACGGGACGATGAGACGATGCGAAGAAGACCATGACGCCGACGAGGAGCTGGAACTAGCGCCGGAGTCCGCGGCCACCTGATGGAACGCGTAACGAGGGGAGCCCAACCCACATTCCGGGGCCACCGCCAACTGTGACGGTGGAGCCCGGCTCGGGCATGCCGGCTTGGCAGTTGTCGGCGTTGCCCGGAGACTAAGGGCCACGATAGCGACGCCAATTATACGGCCATTTTGGACAGGACGTTTGGTTGCGTTACCAATGTAGTCCGGTGGGAGCTCACGTCGAGGCTATTTGACTGGCGTTGCTCAGATGTGAAAACCATCATGATCGGTAGGGATCACATGTCCTGATCATATCTATCTCTGTAGATATAGGTGACTCGGGCCGTGTGGCTACTACGGCCACCATTTCCAGCTGTGTCGAAAGGCGCAGCAAGTGGCAGAGCTTAGATAGAGAGAAGAACCCTCCCTGATAGGGCTGAAGATGATGGGACTCGGTCTCATTACAAGCGTAATATAAGTGCCGCGAGAATACAATCTTGTCCAACTACCTAGCCGCGCAGTGAACTCGTCAACTACTTGCAACCCGATACCTCCACCCTCCTCCCTCCGCGTACCGCCGCCGACCCGGTTCTCAACACCCCTGCCACGCAAAAGCAAGCCGCTCCGTCACGGGCGCCGTGCCGCCGCCCTCCTTGCGCTCCCGGCCGAACACGACCCGGCTGCCGCCCTGCGAGATGATGCGAAACGTGACGTTGAGAATGCCGACGTAGCCATCGCTCCCAACGCAGGTCGACGCCGCGTTCAAACGCTGGGAAACCGCGACGTTGCGGACGGACGGGCTGGAGCCGGACGACGCCGTCGACTGCTTCGTGACCTGTCCACACGCCACAGTCAGCAAACACGGGATCGAATGGGACTTGACAAAAAGCAACTCACGGTCTCCGACGCCGTCTCGGACCAATACGCCGTCGTGTAAAAGTCCACCTTGGCGTCGGCGCTAAGGTACAGCCCGCCCCTCACGACAACGTCCTGCAGGAGCAGGGTCTTTCCGGCCTCGCCCTGGTCGAGCATGACGTGCACCTGGCAGGTCGTCATCTGGCCCTGCGCGAGCGTCGCGCTGAAGTCGGCGAGCGTGGCGGTCAGGTCGTCGTCGAGGCCGCCGGACCACGTCACCCTGGCGTCCTGGGGGCATCCGGGGCCGCTGTGCGTGAGGGACTTGATCCGCAGGGCCGACGCGGCGGAGGAGCTCGCTGCGAGGAGCGCGGCGAGGCTGGCGAGGCGCACCATGCTTTTGGATGGGTATGTGGGAGGCTTCTCTTCGCATGTACTGAGTTGCAGGATCTATGGGGGAGGAAGACAATCCGCTGCCAAACAACCTATTTCCTTTCCCACAGCCCCTGATGGACGGTACCGAGCATTTATAGTCAGGCAACCTACCAGAGTGCCATTGGAAATATACAGTTGCGTCCCATGTCCACCCACGATTGAAAAGAGGCACGGAACGTAAAATGTAGACTGCCTAAATATCGTGGCGACTCTCTGAGAAGAGAGGAGAGGAGTAGTATCGGTTAATTAGGGGGATATATCCAGGGTATATTAACGTCCCGCGCCGCCGTCGCGGCTTCCCGAGCCCTTGGGCAGGCGGTCTGGGACCACGGTGGCGGCAAGGGGGCCAGATAAATCGTCGGTTCAATTAGACCTTCAGACCTCATTGGTAACCATTCTTCTCCCTCACCCGGCCCTCAAGGGCTTGAACCACGAATTTGGTTCATGCTACTCACCAGCGGCACATCGCCACAGGCCTGTCTTTTCAGCTTTTAATCAAAAGGCTCGGTAGACAGGGTTGTATCGTTTGGATATTCGGGTGCTGCCTTTGCTATTCCTTGTCGACCCTCGCCGGCCTTTGCTCGGGATCACGAGCGCGGAGGCTGGCTTCATGGTCAGTCAACTCCGTTCATTTTCATGTGCTCGACTCTCATTCCTAGGAACAGTGCAGGACTGGTTTGTATAATGATTTATCATGTTACTGTAATGCTAAAATAAACTCCAATAATGCTTCTGTATCTTCACACCTCTCACTCCCAGCCAAGAGGATCCGAACGCTCGACTTCCGCCTCTTCCGTCTTATGTATCAATCGCCAGTTGGATGGCCGCGAGGGCTAGTCCCAACTCATCCAGTTGGACCTGAGGACGTCATCTTCATCGTCCACGTTGTCCAACGGTTCATTGCCCTTTTGCGTTTTTGCTTCGTCCGAGGAGCTCACCCTCCCGTCTACGAGTCAATCCCAGAGCCCTTCGAGGGAGTCGCCAACAGCCACGATTTCACGACTGCGAACCTCGGGGAGATCTTTGTCACTCTTAGGGGCGTCCATCTCCGCAGGCCCGCTCTCATGAAGCCAATTGTGGTCATACGGATCTGGGTCCGAAACTGTGTCTTCGGTATGCGACTCCACGTCCCCGTCAGAAGAGTGAAGATCTGACAGCTCCGTGTGCGATGTCGCCTCACCCCTCGACGCAGAGGCTGTAAGGTCGACTTCGGTTGCTGGGGTCATCTCTAGGTTGCTTGGCCTTCGGTTATGGGAAAGCGAGGCTTCAGAGTGACGTGTTCGAGGAGGCGCCACGGGCGTACCAAAATCGAATTCGGTGGCCTCGAGATGAGCCGGATTTATCGGACTCGTCATCGGACCGCGTGCCAGCGACACATTGAAATGACTCTTGGCCGCTCGCTTGAGTCGAGGTTTGCGGGCAAGACTGGGTGACGAGCTGCTGCCATGTCTGGCACGCATCTCCAGGCGCTCCTCCTCCTCAGTCTCCTCGTCTGTCAGAATGTTCTCCATCAAGCGCCGATGGTGAGCCATCAACTGCACACTGCTTCCGGAACATCTTCGCTGACGATTCTTGACCAGTTCCGTGTCGAGTGTGAGATTTGGGGCACCTGCAGCGCTAGGCTTCGCGCCGGCGGATGATTTCGGCCATGGCGGTGGCAATACAATGCCAGTAGTCAGCCGACGCAGATCGACCTGGCTATCGGAGAAGACAACGCGAGCCCGTAGTCGATGCACCGCACGATCGAGAGCAAGCTCAATGGCGCAGCGGTCACGGATCCGACTGAGCTTCGGCCACGTTGCGCGCTCACCCATCAGACATGACCGCAACATGAAGTCCGGGGTGGGATTGCTGAGAATCTTGGGAATGTCGTGAACGCTAATCTCTGGCAGGATATTGATGTCGCCCGAGTACTTTTGGCTGAGAATACTTCTGAGCTTAGTAACAAGATTGGGGAAGACACCGATCTCGGCCAGGAAGTGAAGACGGTGCAGAGCCTCGTCTTTTGCGAGTGCCGTCAAAGTGTAGACCCAGTCAAGCTCTTGCTTGTTGGGTAGGTAGCCCGATTTACGCGCTGACGTGGTATCCGGATCCAGCTGGTCATCCCGAGCCAGGAACGGAACCACGTGTGGATTCACCTGCGAGACGATGAAGTGATTGACGTTAAACATTTCAGCAAGCCTCGTCATGGGCAAATCGTTGTCGACCGAGCCGTCAATCCATCTCTGCGGTGTCGGGTTCCAGGGCATGTGCTCCCCGGTGTCTGGGTTCTTCACCAGCAAGGGTGCAGCGCTAAAGACCAGGGGAACGGAGCATGATGCGGCTACGGCCGACCAAATCATGACGTTGGGCGCCGTGATGTAGTTGAGGAGGCGCGGGAGCTCGTACATGGACTCTGTCGAGACGCAAATGTTTAGGACCCGTCGTGTCCGGTTGTATGCTTCCTGGAACGTAAGATCCCCAACAAGACCACGCATCACGCGGGTCAAGTGCTTGATATCAGACCAACTTCCTTCGGTGAGTAGCCGGCGCATATGGTCCAAGACACCGTCGGGGTTTTCTTCGCCGTCAAATACGGCAAGATCGCCATACGGGAATTCCCTCACGAGACGGGGGATTTCCTCGTCTGTTCTCGTGCATATCACGGCGGACACGATGGAGCCTGCTGATGCACCCGATATGATGCGCGGCAGCAATTTGACGTCAAAGAGGGCCTTGAGAACACCAATATGGGACATACCCAGGGTGCCCCCCCCACTCAACAGCAGCGCGCTCCTCCCGAAACTCTGGCGGGCAAACAAGACGCTTTCTAGAATGTCCCTCTGACCCATGCCTTCGGGCAGAGCGTACTGGCTTTTTTCGACAAGCGCGTCGATGGTTTGCATGGCCGAGTCGACGTATCGCTCTATGAGCTTCTTGGTGCCAACATACGAGTGCCTGTATAGATCAACATTTCCCATGCCGCCGAGGTCTCGACTGAGAGAGGTGCGCACAAGGTGCATCATGGCACGGGTGTCGCAATTCGTCCTTGCATCGTCCAGCTCTTTTAGCCGGGCCTCGATCAGTTCTGGGTTGTAATCTCCTGTGTAGGAATCTAGTTTCCAGAGATCGTTCTCTTCTAGAATATCAAGCTCTTCGGCAGCATCTTGCCACTGTTTCCGTGATTCGGCCTGGTGGAAGACCGGTTAGCAACTTTGCGGTTACACCAGGACGGCGGTAGACGTACATTCTTCATGCGAAGAGACAGTATCTGCTTCCGCTCTTCTTGCTTCCTCCTATTCTCACGCTCCATCTCTGATAGGCCATCGCGAAGCGACAAGACCAGGTTATTTGCGCCCTCGATTGCACGGGATATAGTGTCGATGGCGGCATTTCGGGGCGGCGTGTGGTGCTTCTTTATGGAAGCAGATCGGCCGGGCTTGAGCGAGGTGGAAGGGAGCGGGGAGATGGACGAGGCCTTGGTTCGAGGGCCTGCCAGAGGGTGGACGGAGTTGATGAGAACGTCGTTCATGGCGACGACGTGGAGCTCGAGGCTCAAGGGAAAGTCGAGGGTAGGGCTAGGAGAGACGCCGAAGGAGGAAGCTGGCGGACGAGAGGCAGCCCTGTTGCCGTCCGTGTCGCATCACAACCAGAGAGTGTTGTAGGGTGTCGAGCTGCTGACATGTGCTTCCTGGCAGTGGTTTGGTCCGGCGTGCGTGAAGCGGTCAAAGCATGCCCGCGTCGGCGTCGGTGTCGGTGTGTCTTCGCGATAAGCAGCGGGTTCGTTGGTCGGCACTTGGAGGGTCGAATATATGTTACGGATAACAGGTGTCCAGGAAGCGATAGAGAGAGATATATCGTGACGGCCTTGTAGTCGATCGTCGGAGTGAACAAGTAAACAGGTAGCGAGTGCAGACAATACAGTCAGATCATCTCGGCCAAGTGGTTGGACAAGGGCAGGATGCAGATCCGAAGCAACGAGCAGATGACCGGACAAACCGGTACTAGAGACGCGACTTGGGGGGCTGCGGAGCGATGTACCCGTGCCCTACCCTACCCTATGAGCGATGGAGCGACGGCCGAGAAAGGGAAGGGAAGAACAGGCGGGCGCAAAGGGCGGATGATGGTTGGCAGACGAGCGGCAAGGTGGTTGGGCCGACGAGCAGGTTGAAGCGACGGACTAAAAAGAGGGTAGTAATAGTGTGTACTGAGACGTAGGACGAGTACGCCTTTGCTGTTGCTATTGTTGTTCGGTACTTGTTGGATTCAGGTAGAAAGTGAGGTAAGATAGATAGTAGTAGATGATAGACGCGGGAGGGAGGAAAAGAGAGAGGATGTCTATCTTGGGGAGGCACAACAAGGGCGATCGTCGTCGTCGACAGCCAAAGCAAGGCGAAGGCGGGTAAAAGTGCGATAAAGACAGCAGTGACGATGGTGATGACACCTGCAGGGCCCCCGGATGATGACCCAAAGGGAAGGGAAGGGGATGGAATGCGGTGTGCAATGCACTACGATGGCGGGGCGCTCCAACTACTCCCCCACAGAACCTCCACAATTCCCCACAGAGATCAAAGGGGGCAGGGGGGCCGGGGACATCGCGGCGGGGGGAAGGGAAGGAAGGAGCGGAAGTAGGCCAGAACCTGAAAGACTTGGCCTGGACGGACAGCACCAAGCACCTCGCGCTTTCCTCCTCTTTTTCTGTCTTGACTCGTGAGGTCCCAAGGTAACAGATACATGATCACCGTGCCTTACTGCGGCGCATTGAGAAAGTATAGGGATCATACACAGGCGGTGACACGTGCCCCATCTCAGAAGCCCCACGTGCCAGCGTTGCCGTGTGACAAGTTACAACAGACGTAATAGGCGACTCAGCAGTGACCGATTGGCCTTCCTCCTTCGGTACGTTATGCTCCCCGCAATCTGCAACAACAACAAGCCGTCTTCCTTTTTAGCACCCTACCCACTGGAAGGACCATGGGACACCAACCCCTCCAAGCATTGATATTATTGCTCCACACCAGACGTCTCTGAGCCGGCAGCAGTTTGCAACTACACACAACTGACCATGGGGAAAATGTACAGCCCTGACCTGCCGAGTAAACTCCGGGCTGCTAGCAGAAGCTTCGGCGAAATTGTTCACGTCTGAAGTAAAGCCCTCTCAAGGCCTACGTGCTTAGACAGCTCATCTCACGAGAAGTTCTCGCTACCGATGATATCCTCTCCAAGCGTCGCAAAATGCCCCTACTGCCTCAAAAACTACAACCAGCCCGCCACTCGCCGGCATATGTCGGCTTCGGATGCCACTAAACGCTAGTAGCGACGTAGAATAATGTCTATTACCGGTGTGTAGCCTCCGGCAGCCTCCCTATCGTGCCCAACCAGTCCCTTTGAATCTCTCTGCCCGCCGCCGTTTGAAAAATCCGCACCGGGAGCCGCACTCCCTCGCTCATGAATCAGGCGCCTTTCCCGTCCCCACCACCATGTCTCAAGCAATCCAAGCAATCGTTTCCGTGATGACACCCGGGCAATCTGTCTTGTTCTGTTTCGTCCCGTCCATTTTCCGGCGTGTTCCCCGTCGATTCCGTGCAGCGGCGAGATCCAGGCCAGCCTCCGGATCTGCTTCTACGCCACAGAACGTCTCTACCTGGCTTGGTGCTCTCTACCTCATCTGTTAGCACTGCGGTCATCACCTTCAGCCTTGAAGCAGAAGCAGCTGACTCGATAGCGAGTTGCTGCCACCCGATACCCGATATCTATGTTATCTGGAAGAAGAGCCCTCTTGTTGTTCTTTGCTGGTCTCTCGGCCACCAATCCACGCAAGGTACGTCATTCCCCACGTGTTTAACTTCGACGATAAACTCTCGCAACCAACCTTTGCCTTATGTGGCTCCTGTAATACTTGTATTGGTGGTTTGTATTCCGACCCAGTTTATCGAGATCGTCAAGGTGTTTCTGTTTCCGTCGAAGCATTATCTGTCTGCAATAGGCCTGCAGCAAACGCAGCCACCTTGTCCCGGAGAGTGTGAGACACTTTCGCTTCTGCCCAGAAGTGTCCTGCAGTAGGAACTTCTACGCCGTGGAAGCGCGACCCTTCGACGCCCTCTAGGCGTTGCACCCAGCCACGAAGCTTGGCAACCGGCACGAAGACGTCGTGGTCACCGAACAGGGCCAACGTCTCGTTTTCAACCAGTTTGGTCTCGCTCAGCTGTCTGTGGTCGGAGGTGTACGCTGGTGCTCCCTGCTCGCGGGGTCTTGTTGGCGCTCTCGAGAACAAACCTCGCCCTGCCGAGGTGGGGAGAAACGACATGGTCGCCAAGTGTGTGATTACCCCTTGCAACGGAGACACAAGAAGGTACGCCGGGCGCACTCCGGTCAGTCCTGTCACCTCTTCCAGCACATGAGGGATTTCATGATTTGCGAGTACAGCCTGCGTATCTTCCTCGGGGACCGGCGCGCTCTTGTGATGATGTCGCTTGGTCTTGGCAATCAACTCGTTCACACCGCGCCGGATCTTGTCCTCAGCGTCCATAGAGAACGACCGTCGCGAGTCGTGGCTCTTGCGCTGCGTATCTTCGTCGCCACCAACCCGCATGCCTAGGTAAGTCTTCCGCGGTGACGTTGTGCGTGCTGCACGGGCACTGGCGAGTATGACGTTCTGCTGCTCAGCTAGATGTTGTGCGCGAAGGCGGATATCGGCAGCTGCGGAACCGACGAGAGGGGCCCTGAACTGTGCCATGGTTTGAGCCATGGGTGGTATCTGCGTCGTGATCATGGCCCCGTACGAATAGCCACCGAGAAGTAGCAGCGGCAGCTCCGGCGGGGCTGTTTCCGACGGTGTGTGGGTATGGGTTTGTGCATGCATCTCCGGGGGAGACTGGTTCCGAGCTGCCGAAGGCGGACGTAGTGTCCGCGGACCGTAGGGATCGAGAAAGTGCATGTAGTAGACCATGAAGCCGACAAAGGACATGTAGTCGCTGCGCTCCGGCTTTGCGGTCCAGGAAGTACGGCCGGCCGAGCCCGATGCGCCTCTGTTCCGATTTCAAAGTGTTAGCCCGCTGCCAGCTCTTCTCTGCCACAAATATGCAATTCCTCATCGGCCACGGGTGTTGCGTACCTAAAGTTGAAGGTTCCCACGAGAAAGCCCTGCCGCAGAAGGGTGGCCGCGACAATGTCGACGATAGGGTCGTCGTAGCAGCCCCCCAATGGCGCATAGGGATGCGCCATGATGGCAGCATGCCGCTTCCATTGCGGCGGATTCGTTGCGGAGGGGCTCAGTGCCTGGCAGTGGTATACGCGGCAATCCAGGACGGTGTCGTCGTGGAGGCTGGGGAGCGTGAAGCTCAACGTTGGTTCGGGAAGCATTCTTCGCTCTTCATAATGGTGACATGGCTCGGTTCGGCGATTGGGCAATCGTGTGGGATTCTGCAAGTCGGATTCTATCGGGAGGCAGCTCTGAGACGGAGCTGACAGGAATGCTAATAGCTTTGAAGAATGGATTCGCCTACGGATATGAGAAATTGAAAGCCGACGGAGGTGTCGGATGGCTACCAGAGTATATACGTACTGTGGAGGCACATGAACTCTGTGCCTGGACTTTAATAGGGCCCGACGTCACCTTGAGGGGAGGGGCGCAGGGCTCGCCCTATGCTGAAGCAAGCTTCGAGGTGGCGTAACAGTGCAGGGGTTGTAGTGCCCAAAGAGCCGGGGCAGGCGTTGAGCTGCGGGACGTGTCCCCACCATAGGTACTACTACCGACCTTGAGAGTTCACCTCGATTCGATCTGTCTCTCCGAAGAGGACTCACCGTATGATACTAGGTCTGTATCAATTGTACAAACGGCCTCATTCCTCTCAGGGTGCTATGTACGTAGTTAGTCACCAGCCGCCGCGGTCTTTGTTGTTCTCGTCTTCGTATTCGTCCGTCATCTTTGGCCGTCCCTGTTTCAAGCTTGTAGCTCTTCCAGATACTTCGCTGTCACTTGATCACGGATAGAGGTCACGAGAATCCAATGGGTTTCAAATGCAGTCATTACTTTTGAATTGCTCACTCATGCCGAGTCGTCAGTCTACAGCTTCTTCTTGGCCGCCGCCTCGGCCCTCTCCCGTCTCCGCTTCCTCCAGGCTTTGATCTCGTTCAGCAGGCCCATAACCAGCGGCACGCCGACCGGCCCGAGGAGCGGCAGATACACCGCGATTTTGTGTTCGTCGGGGAAGTAGAGCTGCCCGACCATGCTCTTCTCGAAGAAGGCCCGCTCGGCCTCGGCTTCTGCGACCCTGGCATGCTCCAGCCCCTCTGGGCCGCCCAGGCTGGCACACGCAAGCTCCAGGTGATGCATGGTTTTGGCGACGCCGTCGGCGACGTTGCGGGGAATGGAGATGGAGGGCAAGGCGAGAGACAGTCGCGCCAGAGACCCCAGCGTGGACGAGGCCCGCAGCAGCAAATCAGCCGAGCGGATGCGCGTCAATGTCGAGAGGCGCAGCGGAAGGGAGCCGGATTGGGGGGTTCCCAGAAGAGACAGCAAGTGACCGCCGAAGGTGAGCATAGGCTGCTTGAGGGTAGCAGCAGATACGTGCGAGGTCGTCGGTGGCAACGACAGCAGATAGACGGTTCCCCATTGCGGAATCAGCCAGGACTGGGAAGTCTCGGAGCCAGAGTCCAATCCGATTGTCTGGTTTCCAACAAACAGCAGAAAATTGACCGTCGGGGCGCCGCCAATGGAGGGAGACAACGGCCATTCGGCCGCGTTGATGAAAGAGGCCAGGTCGTCCTTGCTCAGGACCTGGGACTGGGCGCCCGGCGTGGCGTACAGCTGAACCTGGGTATCAATCGTAAAGTTGTGTATAGGGCTGAGCACATCAAGCATGGGCTTCATGTAGTCCCGGATCGCTGCGTCGACGTCCCACGTGTTTGGCACCGATCCGCTCGTGAAGAGGGAGAAGCTCAGATGGTACGTGGGCGAGTACCGCAGAGACCGCGTCGTCCGCTTGGCGAGAGATTCGGCCGACTCGGGCGACATGCCCTGAGGCTTCACATCGGATGCCCCCGAGGCGGCGGAGAGAAGGTATGAGATGATGGCTTGCTCCTCCGCATACGTCGTTCGCAGCTCGTTGGCAATGTAGGACGCGAGCGCCGAGGAGGACGATGTCGGCGACGGAATGGAATTGGGCGGGTACGTGATGTCGAGGACGGGTGAGTGCGGGTTCAGAGACGCCGTCGTGGACTCTCCGGGACTGAGCCGGATCGTCAGGGCGACCTGCGCATCGTCTTCGGTCTCGCTGGGCGCAAGCTGCAGTCGAAGGTGGTGGCCCGAGAAGTCATTAAGGTCATCGAGCGCGTGTTGGGTAAGGCGGAGGAGGTTTTGCGCCTCTTGCTCCTGGAGGTTGTTCGCCCACACCGAGATGCGAAGGGGGAAAACGGGACGGCAGGCCTGTTGCAAGCAGTTCGTTAGCATGGCCCTGGCTGCCGTTGGTGCGCTGGCTGTAGAACGCGAATCGCACCTTTCCGTCTGCCCATTGCAGCATGTCATCCAGGGGCAAGTCGGCGCGGTATATCGTCGTCGTCTTCCACCAGATGGGTAGGCCCAGGAGCAGCACGACCACCCAGAACGAAAGGATGACAAAAGACCGGCGGCGGACGTCGGACGGCTTCTCAGGGGGCGGAGCCTTCCGGGACTCGGGCTGCGGCGGCGAAGCGGCATTGGTGGGCTGGCTCGCCACGCCGGCCGGGCTATCTACGTCGTCTTGAGCCGGCATCGTGGCAGCCTCAGCCAGCTGTAGCGACGGAGGTCAGGTTGGGAGGCGCGGGAGTTCGTAGGTGAAGTCGCTGCGACAACCTGGCGACACGACACGACACGATGCTTGGAGTAGGTACTTTGGTACCTACAGAGCTACTGCGGACTGCCTCTCAACGGCTGTCATCTCAGTGGGGAAATATTACATAAGACAAAAAACTGTGGCCCACCTCGCGGTCTCACGTGGGGGCGGCGACTGATTGCGCAGATAAGGCCGAGACACTTCGAGCTTATGTAGGATCACGATCCCAGCGAGGAACCCGACTTGGAGATGCGGTCGACTGGTCTGCCGAGGGAAGTCGTCACCATCTGCCTTGTGAGGCGGATGACTGAAGTTATGCGCGGCAGATAGAGCTTTCGCATGCATACCTGTTGTTCTTCCCTACATCTTCTGCCGACGGTCTGCCTCCGTCGGCGCCGATTCTATCCAAAGCCTGGCACAGGCATGTGCTCTCACGACGAGGAATAAGTATACATACCCGCTGGCATTTGGCTTCCGAGCAATCGTCACCGAAAAATAGAAAGGTGGACCGTCCCGTCCCGGGAATGCGGGATTCCCCTGCTTCATTTCGGTGAGCCGAGACCGGAGCGAGGACGGCGAAGTTGCATCGGGCCACTTGCTGTCGCTGAAGTACATCGATCGTCCCGCCGAAAAGATGTTACTACTGCTATGACCGCGTTGACAGAATTATCGTATGCATGCGGTAAGACGCAGTCTGCCACGACCTCGGTAACTCGTCTGGTCTCAAAGTTCATCGGAAACACGCAACGTTGTCCGCATCTGCGGCAGAGTGGAAGAGAGAGAGAGAGCGGGAGAGAAAGCGAGCAAGAGCCTGGTAGGCATCAGCAAGGAGAGCCCTGGAGCTGGACCTCGTGGCTCGACATGCACAACTCAGCCACCGATTCGCAGCACAATTCATCAACTGTTACGGAGCAGACGTGTTGGTAACCGTCGGACGTTCCTTTACCTTTCTTGAACGTCTCGGCCGAGATATTTCCCAAAGCTGTGATCTCAAGAGAATAGAGAAGAGACATCTGATGTTCGACAAGGCCATGTCCCGTGTTCGTTTTCGAATCTTTCCACAGCAGACTCCAGAGATACTTCCATCGAGAGCCATCAGCCCTACCAATGTTTTGGTTCAAAACGTTGGCGGCTGCGGAAGCTACACGGGAGATCTTTGTACAGCTCGATGTCATGGCGGGGGGGCCGTCAGGAGAGACTCATAATGCTGAGCAATCGGGTCCAAACAACGTGCCCCGCGCTCCTGCTAGTAGCGCTATTGCAGTTACTCATCCTCACCACGAAGTCTCACCTCGCTCGTCGTTCGCCTTGATCCCGTGGTAGTTGACGGAGAGCGGCAAGGCCCGTCCCGCCTGTGGATCACGTCGTGCGCCGTAAGTGTGTGTAGTAGTATTCCAACTGAGACTTCGGGACCGTTGCTTCGGGACTTCGGCGAGCCTCCTGTAGCACCATGTCCTGCCTTGGCCTGTAACAAAAGCAAACATACTCGCAAGAAGTCATCGAAAGTAGAACCGTGTTCCACCTAATTTTCTACCTGCGACTTGTCCCGTACCTAGAGTCTAGACACAAGTGAAAGCCAATTCGACGACCGTTGTGACACGGCCCTGTGGGAGATGCTCTCAGGCTCAGGTCTACCATCTGGTAATGATGTGCTTCCGTTTTATACGTACACTCGGGATTGTCTTGTGCTCGGTGTGCACAAAACCCATCACCTAGATGGTCACCTGACCGAGCTGTGGCTTGTGTCCCTAGGTAATGGGAGATAGGCAACACGTTCCTGATTCGGGCAGGATAGACGCTACACTGTACATAGTAGCTGTGGTAAAACCTGGAACCCACTTGGAAACAGCAAATCGCAACTCGCAGAAGCGTTCGGGAAAGTCTGGGACGCGCATCGAGACCCTTGTCAAACCAGACCAACGCAGGACCGCAGGGCCACAGGCGATGCGCACGAGCTTCGGCGGGAGACGATTGTCGGGTAGATGCCGAGGTTCCTGCTCCGATTCACCCGCCTTTGGCTCTTTGCAGGCAGGCCAAGCCCGGTGCAGCAGCAGCGTACGGTAATGACAGACACCCTCCATCACGCAACGCAACGCAACGCAACGCTTCGCTCGCATAGTGTCGCGTCGCATCGCATTCGCTGTTGATCTGCGGATGCGCTGCGGTTAGGGACGTGGAAAAGCTGCCGCGACGCATTACACGGTATGATGTATCACCTTTCTCACTTACACTAGTCATTAAACCTGCCTCTGCTCTGCAGCGCCGTGAAGGACGAGAATGTGCATAGCGTACCAAGCACAACTCTCTCTCTCTCTTCCCCGCCCTCTTCGTCCTTGGCTTACACTCACACCGAGGCACATGAGGCACGCGAGGCGATGCGCTCGCTCCTTTACACCACGGTAAGAAGGTAGTAGCAGCTGCGCCAGCACCACACCAACGCCGACCAAGCAGGTGGTGTTCCTCGGCTGTCGAAAGCCAATTGCCATGCATGACCTTGTCGTGGAGCTTCTCCGCCACATGGAGGACGCTACGCAGCTCGTGTGCAGGTCCATGTCCTGGTCCAGGGGCCGGTCGGTCAGGCCAGAGGGTGGCACCGTGGTGCTTCCTTCTCTCGCTGCGTAGGTACTATTACGGAGTAGTAGTAGGTGGTGTACGGAGTAGTTGTAGGAAGGATGCCTCACTCAACGCATCCCTGACGAGAGCTGCTGTCAGGCTAGACGAGCAGCAGGACCAGGACCGAATCTGAAGTACCTTTGTATACCGACCACGGGGCGCATTCAATGCCGACTGCGACACTCTGAGAGATTCTCTCGCAATCTTGTGACAGCATCGACGACCCGTTACAAATACCTACCTTGCCCCATCCTTATGCCATTGGCCTTCTTCTCCGGTTCCGCATCGAGCCCGACTCTACCTACCGTCTTCTTCTTCTTCCTCCTCCCCCTTCCCCTGCCAGACGCTGCAATTACCAAACGGTATTCTCGAACACACTAGATCAAACTAAACCAGGGAAGGCCAAGCTCGTACCAGGCCACACAGCAAGACCACCATCCGCGACTGAGCCAGGAGAAAGCTCACCGAGGTCGACGACGACAATCTGCGTTACAACTTGGAGGAGCCCCGAAGAAGCTTGGCTTAAGTCACAATGCCTGGTACGTGGTCAACCAACCCACATGGTCCAACAACTGTTTCGTTTGGGGGAAAAAAAATCCCCGGCATCCTCGCGCCGCACCTCAGCGCATGCATTACCTCAGCATCCCGCTGACCCAATTCGTCTTCGTGACCGTTAGTGCCGCTATCGATCGCCGTGCCTGCTGCAGCTGCGGCTTACTCGTACATCAACGCCCGCATATCGCTGTGGTACGATAGAAAACTCCTGAGCTGCGCTCTCCCGGCAACCCTCTCGGCTCTCTGGCGCGAGCGAACCGATCGACTAAACCAGTTCTACGTGCTGGAACGCGCCGCCCAGTCCAAATCGACCGCGAACCGCCCCTTCATCATCTTCGAGGGCAAAACCTACACCTACGCCGAGACGTACGAGCAGGTCCTCAAATATGGCGCTTGGTTGAAGCATCGCTTCGGCGTCAAGCCCAAGGACATTGTCGCCATCAACTTCCAGAACTCCGACACCTTCATCTTCCTCTGGCTGGGTCTATGGTCCATTGGCGCGAAGCCCGCATTCATCAACTACAACCTGACGGGCAAGCCGCTCACGCACTGCATCAAGGCGGCGACCGCGTCTTTGGTGCTCATCGACCCCCACGTCGTCGACAATGTAGGAGAAGATGTGCGTGGCGAGCTGCCTTCGGTAAACTTCGTCGTGCTGGATGCCGAACTGCACAAGGAAATCGACGCCACGAAACCCCAACGCGCCCCCGACGCTGATCGGTCCGAAGAACAATACCAGAATATGGCCATTCTTATCTACACTTCGGGCACGACGGGCATGCCCAAGCCGGCAATCGTGTCATGGGCCAAGTGCATCGTTGGTGGCGTCTTCACCTCGAGGTTCACCGGCAACGGGTCCAACGAGGTCTTCTACACGGTATGCACGCCATCAAATCCCGACCGGATGTTTGCTCGCTAACCTGTGTAACAGTCGATGCCTCTGTACCACAGCTCGGCTGCGTTGCTTGGATTTGGCAACACCCTCGAGGCCAACGGCACGATTTGCATCGGACGAAAGTTTTCCACAAAGCACTTCTGGCAGGATGTTCGGTCATCCAAAGCCACCATTATCCAATACGTGGGAGAGACGTGCCGATACTTGCTCGCCGCGCCGCCTCAGCTTGATCCAGTGACGGGCGAGCCTCTCGACAAGAAGCACCACGTGCGTGTCGCCTTCGGCAATGGCCTTCGGCCCGACGTTTGGAATAGGTTCAAGGACAGGTTCGGCATCGACACGATAGCCGAGTTCTACGCCGCTACCGAGGGCTCTTTCGGGACGTGGAACCTCAGCCGCAACGACTTCGCGAAGGGTGCCGTTGGACGGAACGGCATGCTGTACAGTCTGGTCATGGGCATGGACGTCGCACTCGCAGTTATGGATGATGATAACGAGTCGCCCAAGCGAGATCGCAAGACGGGGTTGTGCAAACCTGCCAAGGCTGGCGAGCCCGGCGAGCTGATGTTCAGGCTCTCGCCCAAAGACCTCGACCGTCGCTTCCAGGGCTACCACGGCAACCCTGGCGCCACCAATGCCAAGGTCATGCGCGACGTCTTTTCCAAGGGAGACGCTTGGTTCCGGACGGGTGATGTCGTGCGATGGGACTCTGAGGGTCGTCTTTTCTTCTCCGACCGCATCGGAGACACCTTCCGGTGGAAGAGCGAAAACGTTTCGACGCAGGAGGTTGGCGAGGCGATCGGCTCGCATCCCGCCGTGCAAGAAGCAAACGTGTACGGCGTAGAACTGCCGCACCACGACGGCCGGGCAGGATGCGCAGCCGTCGTCTTGCACGGCCAGCCGTCGGATGACGTGTTGCGCGGCATCGCCCAGCACGTGAAGCAGTCGCTGCCCAAGTTTGCGCTCCCGATCTTCCTGCGAGTCATGCCGCCCGAGGCCATGCAGACGACGGGTACGAACAAGCAGCAGAAGCACGGCCTGCGCGCGCAGGGCGTGAAACCGAGCGACACGGAAGCCGGCTCCGTCTACTGGCTGAAGGACGACACCTACGTTCCCTTCAGCGAGCGGGACTGGAACGAGCTCAACGGCGGCCGGGTGAAGCTTTAGACGTGATTGTTGTTTCCCACGCGTGCGAGATACCACTTCTTTACTTCTTTTTTTTCCTCCTAGAACAGCGTCATAGTCAAAACTTGAGTTGTTTTCTCTGCTGCTCTGTTGCTTGGGTTCATTCTATGTAGATAGTGCACGGGCAATGGTAGGACCAAGTCACGTTGATGCGCGTCACATCCCGAGGCGTGCCAGGTCTTCAGGTATGAACTTGATTGATTTATATGACTACTACTCTAAATCACTTCTATCTCTCAACTTAGACGGGTTGTGCCATGTTTGCTGTTTTGCACCACTCGACTCAGGCGACTTTAGGGCGAGGCGGGAGGAGTCGGGGGGTCAGTGTTGGGAGAAGGAGGTCCGTTGTTGGAGCTCATGTTTGCGGTTTTGTTGGTGGTGAGGTAAGTGGTGGTGTGTTGTTTTGGTGGTGGTGGATGTGTGTTTGCTTGCTTGCTTGGTGTGATTGGGCTTCGATTTCCGAGAGGCGCGGCGTCCTCAGTGTATATATACGGTTTTCTGTGAAGCAGTGAATGCTGATCCGTGTATCTGGCTTCTACAATGTCTGGGCAGTGATTCACGGCGAGGCTGGGTCAGCTGTGGTGAATTGTGAAGCACACCTGCTTGGATACGTATTGGTGATGCTAGGTAAGACAGAGCACCAGTATCGGTCAAATCACACTACTGGGTACTATAGATCTAGTCACTATGAACAATTTCTTTTTCAAGACACCTCTAGATAGTCTGAATACTTTCCATGAACCAAGCATGACGCTGTGGCATTGTCGTCTGTGGTCTCTCATGGGAACACGGTGATTGTCAGCACCAGTTGTGGTGACATGTTGCTCTCTCCCAATTGGCGCGTCACTCTTTAAGTGGCCATGAAGCACCGGAAGACAGCCGGCTTCACTACCAGGACAAGGACATGCGTATCTACTTTCACTTGGGGTTTTGATAGGTATCAGCGTCGTTGAGGTTCTCATTGCGATCCCCACAGTGCTGGATCCATCCATTGGGCACAGATATTGTTGCATAATGATTCTCAGAGAAGCGTAAGTTCGAGGGTCTTCAGGCATATCCGAGTATCAACGCTGCCCTTGTTTTGCCGTTTCCTTGATTGCCGCAACATAAGTATGCCCATGCCTGGATTTCTTCTCTCGAGAATATCGGTACAACATTTGCTAATGTCTTCTTGTCCGATTTGCTGTTCAGAGATGCAGACTACTCTTCGCATCAAGGCACCCGTGCTCCAAGGCTCTGGAGGAAGTTGTATTCCGTCAAGGAGCAGCTTACAACACCAAACAGACGGTAGAGACATCGGCGGGCGGCAGTCGGCGCGGGAGAGGAGACGTCGGTCGGGGCGAAGGCCCGGGACGCCCGGGATGTCCGGTTGTCGGCGATGGCGTGCGAGTCGAGGGACGACCGGGGGAAGAGTAAGACGTGGCGTGTGTTCGCTGAATCAACGGCGCATATTCGTGCGCCAGATGGAGATAACCGCGGGGCTCTGGTGAAGAACGGAAGCCTCTCCAGCCTGTGAGCGTCCATGATGTGCCCCGGGCCAAGGATGATGTAATCGAGCACGCCATCGGGACTAACCCGAAATGGAAATGGAGGGGTAGTGACAGCTGAAAGGTGAAAGAAAATAGCCCCTCCAACGCGGGGCAAGAGCTCGAACCTCGTCGACCCGAAGGAAGCACCTCGGAGCGCAGCGAAGGGCGCAGGTTGCAACGCGGTTGCCGTAGAGTTGTTGCCCAGGAGATTCTGCGACGTTCGATGCAATGCTAGCGGGACATCCCATTGTTAGTGCAGACTGCTCCTTGGCCTGGTGGCTGGCATCCTGAGGTGGTGCGAATGGACCAAACATGTGGTATTAGAGTTCCCCTCCCCTATCGCAGGTACTTCGGACCCCTACAATACCAAGACCCCTCGACGTGGTATGTGGCAGCTCTTGAGGCAAGTACTAGATAGGTAGGTAGGTCGGTTGGTAATACAGGTTAGAGTTAGGTGGCATGAGGAGATTAGTCGCCGTGCTTGCCAATTGCCTCCCTGCTTAGTATTTAGTCTGCCCGCGTTCCTCATCTTTCTCGTCTCTTGCTTCCTCCCTCTCTTACAACGCTCACTGTCTTACGTCCCCGATACTCAACCCACTTACCATCCCCAAACACATCAGACACAATGGCTGAAGAGCGCCCCGCCCCGTAAGTTGCCCATCCCTCTCCATGCTATCCACCTGCCCCAAGCACCTACCTACTTCCGCCATCACCATCCGCCCGAGTCGCAGACGAGACAATCGGTAGCGCAATCACGGCGGGAGACTCGTCTGTCTCGGCGGCGGTGATGGCTTCCAAGATCTTCCTCGGGAGGTCGGAGTGCCTTGTTCTTCACCACATCCAAGCAATAAGCCAATGCTAACGCCCCAATCCCAGTCTCCGTCTCGGCACCGTTGCCCCCAACTTCAAGGCCGAGACCACCAACGGCCCCATCGACTTCCACGAGTTCGTCGGCGACAACTGGGTCGTCTTCTTCTCCCACCCCGAGGACTACACCCCCGTCTGCACCACCGAGCTCGGCGCTTTCGCCAAGCTCGAGCCCGAGTTCTCCAAGCGCGGCGTCAAGCTGATCGGCCTCTCCGCCAACACCCTCGGCAGCCACGAGGGCTGGATCAAGGACATTGACGAGGTCACCGGCTCCCGCGTCTCCTTCCCCATCATCGCCGACAAGGAGCGCAAGGTCGCCTACCTGTACGACATGCTCGACTACCAGGACACCACCAACGTCGACGAGAAGGGCATCGCCTTCACCATCCGCTCCGTCTTCATCATCGACCCCAAGAAGACCATCCGCACCATCCTCTCCTACCCCGCCTCCACCGGCCGCAACTCCGCCGAGGTCCTCCGCATCGTCGACTCCCTCCAGACCGGCGACAAGCACAAGATCACCACCCCCATCAACTGGATCCCCGGCGACGACGTCATCGTCCACTTTGTCAAGACCGAGCAGGCCAAGGAGCTCTTCCCCGAGGTCCGCATCGTCAAGCCCTACCTGCGCTTCACCCCTTTGCCCAAGGACAAGGCCACCGTCGCCTAAGCGATGGCGGCCTTGAGTGGCATTTGGTATGGGGTCGCTACGTCGAGTGACGCAAAATCTATAACAAAATAATAAGCACCGGCCTTGTCGTCCCGTTGGATAGGATTATACCCAGACAGGCTGACACACTTCCCGTAGAACGAATGAAATAATGAGACATGTCCAAACATGCGTTGCACCTTGGTTTTCGTGAAACGGTCCCACGATGATGTTCTTACATATTTCAATTTGAGCGATATGCTCAGATAGACAGTCGTTATCAGAGCAAAGGCTAGGCAATACAGACAGGGACTTGCCAAAGAAACCCGGAGGAAACGCGGATAGACAGAGATGGAGACAGGGATAGACCTCGGGATGCTGACGACGACAGAGACGGAGACACCTCCAAGTGAGACAGGGGCAGACGATGGGCACGGGAATGGAACTTCGAACAGTGACGGAGCTGAACGATAGAGACGGACATACGAGACAGAACGAGACGAGGAAAGATAAAGGTGAAGCAAGACAGTCGAGACGGAGCCAGTGTTGGAGCTAGAGCCCTCCAGACGGATATTGACGCCAAAGACGGAGCTAGAGACCAGAACTAACACGACCAGAGGCAGAGCCGGGGCCACGGCCGGGGGAGGAGAGCTGGGGGAAGTTGAAACATTGGCAGGCACCAAATGACAAGTGGCCGGGTTCCCACGTTTTTCCTCGGGCGTGTTGCGTTAGTAGTGAACGGTCCGGTAGGATGGATGCCTGCCCCCCCCCGGGGCTGGGTTCGCCTGAGACTTTTGACAAGCGTGTGTTCGTTTCCGAACGGGCTTGCTGGGCGTTTTGAAGCTGGCGAGTGTGAGGGAGAGCGTCATTCACACTACACTAGCATGGGGTTTCAAGGGCGATGACACGCGATGATAGTAGCGGGCGGGTAACAGGACCTGACAGGCCCGGACGAGCGGTGTCGAGACGGCAAGACAGGGGGATTAGGACAGGGACCGGGCTTCGACGGGCTGGCGGTGGTGTTTGCCTGGTATTCGTCTCCTTTCCTGATTCCCCTGTCTCCTCGGCGCTTCTGCGCCGCTGTGACTACGGAATAGTGGTGTAGTTGTACAGGCTAAGACTTGGCTCGTACTTTTGTCATCCAGAGAACGAATGGAACCGTACTAGGAGTCCACGATACGGATGCTCGGCTCGAGTGGGAGCCGTTCGTTCCTGTGTCTGCTGATCCCCATCAAGATACAGACTCGCACATTCTCGGTGCGGGTTGGTTTGGTGGTTAGACTGGCAAGGGGAAGATGGGGGCTGCCCAGCCCTTCCGTCGTTCCCCTTCTCTGCTCCGATTGGCGTTGAGCTCAGTAGCGTAGGTGAGCACAGCGATTCTGCAGGTGCAGGAACCAAGAAAAAAGGGGGCCGGTCTGTCTCGATCGTCTGATGTTTCCTTCTCTGCCTTCTTTCTTTCGTTTCTCCTGCAGCAGCAGCAGTAGCCGCAGCCGTAGGATTTCCGACCGATGGTTGTGTGGACCGGCACGCGGGACGAGACACTAGGTACCCCGACAGCATCGTGTCTCGGTAGCACCGTCCGTATCTACTTGTGCCCGTTCCCACGGCACGGGGTTCTTGTATGCTTTTTGTCTTCGTGTCATAGTAATCTCTGCGTAGAACGTTTGCTCCTACGGTAGTTGTTCCTGCGGCTTTTCGTTCCTTGCGTGTAACGCACCTAAAGTGTAACATCTGTAGTGTACCTACCTAGGTACCTCGAACATAGGTGTGTTTCTGATGTGGAGCTGGACTGGCGCCCGAAGCAAGGGGTCCGTGCGCATGCACAAATGAGCGGGGCGGAAGGACCGCGTTCTCGGTCCACCAACCGCCCCCTTTACTGCATATCTGCCAAAAAAGTACCTCCTTGCCAGAGATTGATGATGTACCTACCTGACTGAGACAGCGCTGGAGACTCTGTGCCTACGGATAGGGATAGATACCTGGTATAATACTCGCGTGTGTTCCAGCAAGAAGATGCTGTCAACAGGTAGGCTCGCAGTATCTATCTACAAAAGTATCACACAATTACAATTGGAAGCAGTTGTTCCCCTAGGTGCGCCAAGCCAAACCATCTGGAGCCCCGAGGCGCCGTTTCCTGTCTTCTTCCTGCCGCCGTCCGCTGGTTGGTGCACACCGGCAGCGAACCGGAAGTTTAGGTGAGGCAGGCACTACCTAGGTACCTCCCTAGGTGCCTTACGGCGGGTGTGTGAGAGGGTTGTAGCGTGCAGAAGCGGCTGCAAGTGACGGATATCACCTGCGACTCGCTCCTTCCCCCCCTCCAACAGCAGCACCTCAGCCAACCTCGAACCTTCTACTGCTAACCTCCTTCCTTACTTGCTGCTTACTTTTTCCACCATCAACACCATTTCCCATCGTCATCGCACATACAGGCATCTTTGCCTCATTCCAACGAACCACCTTACCCTCGGGTTTACCTAACCTAACAAGGCACAATCCACGGTCGGTCTACTCGTCAGATAACACCACCGCCCTACGATACTGGATACAGACACTGACTAACCTTCTATCCGCCAGGTACACTACACGCTACACACTCCCGCCCCACTTCTTCCCTCGCGTCCGCATCCGCGTCGGAGTTCGAACTGCTTTTCACCTCCTCGACCGGCGCCCCTCGTCTGTGCGTCTTTCACGCCAATCCTCTTCTCCCTGAGTCCGTCCCTCTTCTCTCTGGCGCTCACGTCTCTCGGCCGGCGGGTTTTGGGGACACCGCACCGCTCTTTTTCGACACCCCCTTCGAAGTTCGCTGCTCCGGGTAGCTCCTCCCGTCCCCCCAATTCTCCCGTCAGAGACGCTTCTCCCCTCCTACCAACCCAACCAAAAGCGCAGCGCGACCCGACCAAACTCAACACAGCTCACACTGGATACCATCGACAGATCTCCCCCTCGCCCCAGAAAACGTGCAGGGGAGACGTTTGGAAATTACCAACTGCGACCCTGCTGGTGCGCTGGCCGTTGCCGCCGTCCGCTGTGACTGTCTCCCCGCGCTGTCACCGCTGTTGCTGCTGCTGCCGCCGGTCTGCTTCTTCCAGGTTGCTTTCGCTGGTCTATCTCGTGTACCCCGTCGACTTGCCTCCCCCCGGGGTTTTCTTTCGCTCGCCTGAATCGCCTAGTCACCGCCGACGCCGACACCCAGGTCGACGCTCTCTATCGCTGTCGTTCTCCTCCGCTGCCGATCGCCTTTCCTGTTCGTACCTCAATTGCTGCACGCCGTACGCGACGCGACGTAACGTAACGCAACACAACGCCGGCGAAAGCTACACTAGCTGGACTCGCTTCAACCGCGGGCCGCTGGTAATCACCTCGACTCCAATCGACCCGAACTCGATCCCGCCAGGACAAGGGCATCGGACTCGACGGCCTTCCCTCTAGGTGTCGTCTTTCTTGGTCACAGGTGCGTATGTACTCCGTACATTACATTACATTACATTACCTTGCCTCTATCTTGCCTTTCGTTACCCTGCCTCCTTGCCGTGTAGTCTCGTGTGCTGTTCTTTCTCGTGCTGGACCCGACTTGAATCGCCTCCCCCCCTCTTTCTCCTGCCAAATCCCCATCTTCTATCCCCATCCCGGTCCTGTCCTATTTGGACCTCCACTCCTCAAGCCCACATCCCACTCTATCTCTTGTGCGCCGCCTGCTGTCAACTGTGGGGAGCAGAAACGGTCAGGACAGAGACGGGCGAGGCCTAAGTTACGGTCTACCCTACCAGCCCTGCTTGCTGTTCAGCTCAGCCGAGCCCAGCCAGCTCAGCCCAGCCTAGGAGTAGTGTCCACCCCAGAGAGACGCAGGCGCACACAAGTGACAACGCCCACGCAAATCCACACTTTCACAAACACCCACGCCCACAATCAAGTGTCAAATACGCGGACGCGAGCGACCGGCCTTGCCCCCCTGGGTGATACCGTCAAAATCACTATACCGACAGCACCGGGAAAATACACTGCCCAAGCAGAGCAAGGTGCCAGAGCCACAGCCAGGGCCCTTCAGCCAGACAGCCGGACCCGTCATCCGCCCAGGGGCCCCAGTATAGTCAGGCGAACGAATGATCCTTGGCCTGAGTCGCTTGATCCAGGGTCCCCGTTCAATCCAAGATAGCTGTCTTTTTTTCGCCTCCTTTCGAACTATTCTCTGGTCTTGATTCTTGCTTCTTCTATTGCGGATTGGGCTCCCTCTTTACCTCTACTTCTCCCCTTCCCTCTTCTCTCCCACGTGTCGTCGGAGGTTGTCAACGTCGTTGCGTGAGTCGATCATCAACGACGCCGTCGCTTCCGCCCTCCACCGCCTCTCTCCTCCCCCCCTTTTCTCTACCCACCGTTCCTCCTTTTCGGGCCCTCCCGTCCGCTGACGGCTCAGGGCTCGCGGCACCGGTACCGATCGACCTTGACGATCTCACCCGATACTGGCCGCCGCCGTTCTCTTCCGCCTAGACCGACTTCTTCCCTTCTTCCTTGCCAACCCCCTCCTCTCGCACTTGATGAAAAATCTCTCAGCCTTCTTTCCCACGCCCTGAGCCTATCCCGACCCCTCCCCACGCCGAACGAGACTTTGCCACGCACCAACCCGTAGGCTGTTGACGCAGCCTGGGGGTTGATTGTGCAATCATGTCTGGCCCGGGACTAACCTCGAACCACAGCGATCTATCGCGCTTTTCCGACTCCGAGACGGAGCAAGACCGATCTCCGCCCGGGAAGTCCCCCGCCGACATCCTCTCGGGCGTGTATCGAGGCTTCAAGAAGTTCGCCCCGAGCAGAGACGACTCGTCCAAGCTTTCGAGACAACCCTCCCTCTCGCATCTGGGCCTGAACAAGCTCTCCCCCAGCTTGAACCCTTCGCCTTCTCCGCCGCCCTCAGCGACCCCGACTCCTGGTCAGATCCCATCCAAGAACCGCTTTATTCAGCAGCAGCATGGGAGGAGTCTGAGCCTACAGAGCAGTCTCGCCAAACCCCTACCCGAACCACCACCGTCGCAGCACTCGCCTACAGGACCCGACGCGCCTCCCGCGACCTTCTACAATTACGCCAGCCTGGGTGCTATAGAGGAGGCCCCGGCCGATGATACGGGAAGCCGAACCAGTACTATGGACTCGAGTGTCTCGGTGGACAGAGGACAAATGTACAGCGGCGGGACGGGATACAACGCAGAAATGGCCAGCAGCCAGAGCAGTTTGGCAAGCTCTTCGAGACAGGATGGCGGTGAAGAAATGAGGGAGAATTTGACGCCTCGGAGCAACGGACCCTTGTCGGCCGGACCTTCGCCGTCTTCCAGCCAGAGCCGGCCACCGGCCTCTGTCGCGGGCGCGCCGGCAGCTTCCTCGGCGCATCTTTCGGGCCTCATGTGCAACGTGCATCGTACGACCGGCAGAGAGCCGCACCCACTCGTGGGAGCCACAACAACCATACTCGGTGACAAGCTATACGTCTTTGGTGGAAGAATTCTTTCGCGGAGCCGCCCTGCTCCTTTGACGTCTGACCTCTACGAACTGGACCTCATCCGCCGGCATTGGTCCAAGCTGGAAACGACGGGCGACATACCGCCACCCCGATACTTCCACTCCATGTGCGCCCTCGGAGATACCAAGATGGTGTGCTACGGCGGCATGTCTCCAACCCCAAACCAGACAGGCACCGGCCCAGACCAACAGCCCGAGGTGACGGTCATGTCGGATATATACATCTACGACGTCCCGACCCGCAAGTGGACGTTCATCCCCACGTCAGAGGCTCCCCAAGGCCGCTACGCCCATTGCGCCTGCATCCTGCCGACGTCCGCATCATTCACGTCTCACAAGGCACCGCTGTCCGCCCTGCAGCATAATCCGTCTTCAGGGAACCCGAACGAAGGAAGGATAGGAATCAATATCGATGGGAGTGGCGGTGCCGAGATGGTCGTGGTGGGTGGACAGGACGGGGCCAACCATTACATCGAACAAATCAGTGTCTTCAACCTGCGCAGCCTCAAGTGGACCGCCATCGAACCTCTCGACAAGAGCTGCGGCGCCTATAGGAGCGTCGTCGCGCCTCTTCCCCCTTCGGTCACCGCCCGAATCGGCAAATCGAGCTTGAATGGCTACCAGCGCGACGGTGGCCTCAACCAAGAATCACGAGAGCCTGGGTCCTCGATGCTCATTTACTCCAACTATAACTTTCTGGATGTGAAACTCGAGCTCCAGATCCGATCCTCCGACGGCACCCTGACGGAAAAGCCCATGTCAGGCTCCTATTCGCCTCCCGGACTCCGGTTTCCAAATGGCGGCGTCATCGACCACTACTTTGTGGTTAGCGGCACTTACCTCACGTCGTCTAAGCAGGAATATGCGCTGTGGGCTTTGGACTTGAAGACGTTGACGTGGTCACGAATCGACGCCGGCGGGGCCGTCTTCAGCCAGGGCAGTTGGAACCGTGGCGTTTTGTGGAATCGCAGGAACACCTTTGTGATCCTCGGCAATCGGAAACGAAGTCTCGTCGACGACTATAATCATCGGCGAATCAACTTTTCCAACGTTTGCATGGTTGAGCTGGAGGCCTTTGGTTTCTACGACAACCCGAGGAAGACCAACCCGATGTCTGGTTTCGTGTCTGCCAGCAGCCCCTACACCGGCCCGGGCTTGAGTTTGGCAAGGAAAGCGGGATCCACGGCGGGCGGACGTTTCCACTCGAGAGCTTCCGAAGAACTAGGAGAGAAGGCGCTTGCGCTACGCGAGCTGTCCGACATGGATATCCTGTGCCTCCACGGAGAAAGGATACCTATCAACTCGAGGATCGTGGCGCGACGCTGGGGACCGTACTTTGTGCAGCTGTTGCGAGAGGGCACAGCCACCCAGGACGGCAGCGATGCCATGACTCTGCGGTCCGGACTCGGCAGCGCCGTCAGAAACTCCACCCTTACCATCACACCATCGCGCAACACCGTCGAGAGCACGACCTCGACGGCAAGCACGGCGCTCTCTTCTGGATCTTCCACGAAGCCCCCGAGCACCGCTCCCACTAGTGCCTCGGCAGCGTCTTTCCCCATGCCGGGGTCCGGCGGCGTGGACCCGACTACAATCAACTCGGCCCCGACCCCGAGGTCGTTGCCGCCCAACTCTCGGCCACGGTGCCTCTACCTGCCTCATACATATCTTACTGTTCAGGCTCTTCTGCACTTCCTCTACACATCGTCATTGCCGGCGCCGTCATCTCCCTTGTGCACGCCTCCTATTCTGTGCTCGCTTCTCCAGATCGGTCGGCCCTACAAGATCGATGGCTTGCTCGAAGCGGTGGTCGAGCGGCTCCACGCACTCTTGGACTCGAGGAACGCTGCCGCCGTTTTCAATGCCACCGCCATGGCTGCCGGTGGCGGCCGCGGCATCGACGGCTCGTTGAACCCCAACTTCTTCGTGCCTTTGGATGCCATGGGCTCTCCGCTGCCCCTCTCGGACGGTTCCCAGAACGGCGGCAGCAGCACGGACCTACAGGGCCTCTCGTCCCGCACGGCGGCGCTGCGCATCAACACGGCCATGTCTGCCGGACGGCCCTCCAGCGACGAGCTAAGCGCCACGACGAGCGTCAGCGGATCCGAGTGGAGCTCGGAGATTGGCGACTCGGAGCGCGGCGGGATGCGGGAGATCTGGGGCGGAGAGCTCAGCTCCGTCATCGGGCTGCAAAAGCGGGGCCTGCGCGGTCTCATGGAAGGCCGGCGCATGCGCGAGCGCACCGGGACGAATTCCGGCACCAGCATGAGCGCCGGCATGGGACCTTACGGTGGTCAGCAAAGCCGCGTGGGGCTCGGCATCGCTGGTTCGTGATCGGGATATTAAGAGACTCGTGCGGATGACGGATGGAGAATGGGGCGCGGAGGTAATGAGTTTTATGATAGCATGGCCAAATGCAGCATTTTTGCCCCCTCCCAAGAAATTACTCGCTTCTGTCTACCTTGGACGGGACTCGTGAAACTTTTTCTTTTTGAATGTCAAATCCGTGTGTACAAGCAAGCTCGTCTCTGTCGACTCGAGAGACGGATATGCAAGTCTATGTGACCTATGTACGCACGCTCCAAATGTGGGCTGTCCTGTCGCCCATCCAAACGCCTAGCATAAAGCCGTAATGCCCATCCGCAGACCGGATGGGATGCCCATAATCATAGCGATGTCCACCCGTATGTCGTCCACCCGTATGTCGTCCCACCTTCCATCCTCCCCAAGCAACTGGCTTTGTCGTTGATCCTGAAGATGCCGGGAACTAGGCATGCGCATTTAGCCGGAGAAGGGGCAGCCGCCACGCTGGTGGGTCTTGAGTTCCTCCATGTTGGCGGCCATCTCCTCGGTGCCCTTGCCCATGGTGTACTTGGGACCGATGTCCTCGAACAGGAAGCCCTGGGGCATCAGCTTCTCGGGGCCGGGGACCAGGCCGCCCATCAGGCGGGTGGCGATAGCGACCGGGCCCCAGCGGGACCAGAAGTTGGCCGGGTTGTACCAGGGGTCGACGAGGTAGTCGTAGTGGACGATGCGTCCCGTCTTGGAGTGCGGCTCGGAGAAGTAGAGGACGGGGAGGAAGCGGGGGAGCGAGAGGTAGCGGACGACGAAGCGGCGCAGGACGAGGGCTGCGTAGACGGTGAGGATGGCGGGCATCTCGGGCTCGGCGAAGCTGTTTTTGTTTTCCTCCTCGTCAGTATGTGCACGATCACGGAGGGCTTTCTATACTTGTGCAAGATCACACACGGGCAGACACAATGTGGTACAGGAGTGGGACTCACCAGAAGGCCTCGCGGACGAGGTCGCCCATCAGAACGGTAAGGGCCTGGCGCGCAAAGGGGAGGGCGAAGCGCGGGACGGGCCAGAGCAGCATGTCGACGAGTATGGCGCTGCCCATCTGGTTGTACTTGGAAGGCCTCATGACCTCCATCTCGTACTGCTTGGCCCAGGCGGAGATGTCGTCGGCGAACTCGAGGCCGTCGGCCCATGAGTCCTGCTTCAGGTAGCCCTTGTACTGGATGCCCATGGCGTCGCCGATGGCCTTCCAGTGGGTGCCGATGGCGCACACCTCCATGTCGGTGAGGGGGCGCCACTCGTAGAGCCGCATGAAGCGCGGGGGCTCGGCGACGCAGACGGCAAGGGTGTAGAGAAGGTCGGCGTTGGAGATCTGGCCGGAGGTTATGTAGCGGCTGTGCAGGTAGTTCATGCGGGAGATGGCTCTGATGCAGCGCTCCGAAGCCGGGGGGTTGAGAGAGAACCTGTCACAGTTGATTAGACAAAAAAGGCCTGTTGTATGTACGTTAGACGTGGTGACGATGAACATACTCTCTGAAGAGGACGGTCGTGTCCTCGTATCTGCGTTGCACGTTAGTCTCTTAAGTCTGCGAGGGCAGTGTCTGAAGCTGGAGATTCAAGTTCCATGACCAGCTCTCGAAAGTTGGAGTTGGTGCATACCTCTTGGAAGCATTCTGGGGATTGGCCAGGTTCTTGGTCGCAACGATGAGCTTGGAAATGGTCTCGATGCCATAGGTCTGGGCACAGTTGTCAGAATGAAGCTGGAGAGCACCAGATATTATGGGAGCTGCATACCTTGAAGATGGCGAACTGGAGAGCAAGCGTGTAGAATCTGGGGAACTCAAACTCCACCATGTTCTTGAGGATGATGTTGGCATCATCATTGGTCATCCGCGCGAGGGAGGCACGGTCGGTGTAACCCAGGCGTTTCTGGAGGTTGTTGATACGTCTGAAGCGAAACGACGCACACAGGATGACCCAACCGGAGAAAAGAGCCACCAGCATAGACAAGTTGGGCATCGTGGCGGGCATGGTGGAGGTGCAGCCCATGATTCCGGCAGTGGCGAAGCTGCTGTGACTGCCCGCACCTGTGAAGTTGGATGTGGTGTTGTCCATGGTAGTTCAATTGAGCAGGGTTTTCCCCTTCGCGCTGCACATGTAAAGTGTCAGATTAGCAAGAAAATATTTGTCGGGTGTTGTTTCTGGGAGGTTTAGAGGTAGGTGCCCTAGAGGGCAGAGACGTATAAAGAAGAAGGAGCAAAAGGACTTACAGCAAAAGGAGCAAGTAGTGTGTCGTGCCTACTCGACCAGCTAGGAAGAGAGACGTGAAGGTGAATGATAGGTTGTCTAAAGAACCAGTCAGTTGTTGTGAATTTATAACGTAAATGTGAAGCTGCTTGTAAGCATGACCACTCAATGAGTGGCGTGGAGTAACACAAAGGTGTGCGGAAGCGGGTACAGTAGCAGATACCCACGCAAAGGGGCAGGTGCGAATGTGGTCTGATGAAGCAAGACGATGAGAGTTGTAAATTACCTCTGAGACGAAGATGGGTAGCTTGAGACAACCAGGGATAAACTGCGATGCTGATGAGCTGTGTTGCTGAATAATAATCCCGGGCCTCACCAAAAGTGAAGAGCTTCGTAGGCTTCACCTCATGGAAAATGAGGGGAGGTGAGAAGTTGAGGTAGGAGGAGATGTGCTGGACAACGGAAAATTCCAGACGAGGTAAGCAGAGGTGAGGAGGCAGGAGCGGAG
Organism: Colletotrichum brevisporum; assembly: GCA_030770045.1. Lineage (NCBI taxonomy): Eukaryota > Fungi > Ascomycota > Sordariomycetes > Glomerellales > Glomerellaceae > Colletotrichum > Colletotrichum brevisporum. The sequence continues at coordinate 4,135,562 of JAUGSI010000002.1, forward strand.
GTACAGGGGGCGGGCCTATTTACCTTCCTGGGCAGGTCACTATCCCACACCCGTTCTTTGACTGCTGAGGACCCCTGCCCTTTTTTTTTTGCAGATAGTAGCTTGGTTCTTACCAAAGTTGGATGAGGGCGTTAGTGGATGAAAAAAAAATGAAGAAGAAAAGCTTGTTACAAGTGACGGTCTTTGTTGAAAATTGAAATGAGATGGGCGATGTGTACGCTAGGTACTTACTTAAGGTATGTCAGGTTATGGAAGGCAGAGGTGTCAGTATTTCCCCCTTGTCCTTCACTGCTGACGGCACCAACTGGGTAGTAATAAACAGGGGCTAATTAGCTGTGGAAGACAACCTGAGATGAATGCTCGCTCAGAGAAGACCTACTACCGAGGTAGCTAGTCACCTAGTGTCGTAGTAGCACAGGTCCAACAAGATGCCAAGTTTGGTTCTCGCCATGTGGATGGTCACACCCGTACCTAGCTAGGCAGGTCGTGTAGTGGCGATCGGTGAAACTGCGGGACATTGATGGAGTCCGAAGCCAGAACAACTGCCAGTCCATGTCCCCCGCACTTTGCCTGGATGAGTTGAACCATGATTGGGCATCGGGTCCGGAGGGTTCGTCCGTACTTCCCCAAAGTCCAACTCTTCCCTCTTGACAGAAGTTAGGGAGAATGGAAGAGTCATGCCCTTTGGAACCGCTTCTCATTACATTTTGGCACCAGCATTTCGACCCTGCACCCAGTTCCGACTCTGACTCTGACTCTCTCATGCTCTGTCGAGTCTCGAATAGTGCGATAAGGGCGACGGATGGCCACGCCGCATTTGGGATCGTGGGCGGCTTGCTTGCTCTAGTCCGGTGTCTTGGCATGGGACTCCAAAGGACCGCACAATTGAGACAAGCGACTATTACCCAGAGGAGTGCCTTGACAATCATGGGGAGGCATGGAAAGTATGTATCGGGACTCAAAGAGCCTTTTGAATCAATAGCTCGAGAAATATGTCTGTCGAGTCTGATAGCTCTCCTCTGTAAGATTTACGCCTTTCCCAGGAGACAATGAGGGTAGGGTGTAATTGAGATGGTCATATCAACGCCAAAGACACTGGTGTTTGGAGCGGTCACAGGAAAGGTCAGGTATCCATTGTAGAAACAAGCGCTCGGCTGTGCGATCAGCAGGTTGCTTCGCAGAGACCTTCTTTGTTTCTAATCTGAGGGGGCCGTTAGAAGTAAATGAAGTGCATATTGTAGACTCCATTATGTTGTTGGTTCCAACATCGATCAGAGAGCATATGATGCGCCTGCTGCTGGGTTTGCTGTAATAAGCGCGGGCAGCGAACTGCTGATGGGCACCTTGCCCGTCCGTTCCTGCCATTGACAGGGACCTGGAGGACGGCAGGTGGGACCCGTTGTAGTGGAGAAATCCCGGCCCGCTGTGGGACGTCGATCCAAAGGGGCTAGCGCAGGCCTATTTCGGGCCCTGACCACTCAGAGACCCGATCAGCCTCCACCGCGACCCAGGGCTCCAAGATTTGCCCCGTTTAATGTGCAGGCGCGCGTCTAAAGCCTCCCCTCCACCGACCTTGATCGTGTTGTTTCCACCGTTGACAACGCACAACGCACCACCGCATGTACACAACAGTTCCAGTCCTCGAGCGGGACTACATGCGAACTCCCGCTTTTCTGCCAGGTACGAGCGGGAGCCGAGAAGCGAGAGACGAGAGCCCCTGGCCCCTGGCTGATGGAGATCGTCTAGGCGTGCCTGTGTTCCTAGTGTATCCGTCGCTGGCACCATCGTCAAGACGGCATACTGCCGTGCCACCCATGATGGGGGCATACGCCATTGCTACACTCTACTAACGCCCGTTGATGCACGTTGGAGGCGAGGTACCCTTGGCCGGTCTACCGCGCGCACACATACACGCATGCAAAGGCAAGAGTCGTCTGCTTTTCATGCCATGCGACTGTCCTGCCTCATCTCCCGCTCCGGACCCCATTGGCTCTTTCGCCGCGGTCGTGGGGTCTAATGTCCTCTCCAACAACTCTGGCGCTTCCGATGAGAGACTCATACTAGGTCCATATGCCTTCAGCTCTAACCTGTTCATGAGGCCCACCCCCGGGGTCTTTGCCTAGCGATGATCGGCCCCGCGGATGGCGTGGCACGATCCAGCCCTAAACACCGACGAACCTCTCCAGATGGAGCTTTGCCAGCGCGTCAAGGCTGGCGGCTACTCATACCCAACGTCTTGTCGGCCCCGATTGCTTCCCGTTTGAGCTCTCTGCTTCCTTTCTTCGGCACCCCGGCAGCCGTCCGATCCCGCCAAGTTCCATCGTAGCCGCCCTCCAGACCCGGCCAGTTCTACGCGCCCAACTCCAGACAGACGCCCATCCTCGCAACATGTCCAGCCAATGTCTGCCGCCCTCCGACTGGCAATCTGCTTTTCCAGACACATGAGACGGGTTTCATGGCTCCTCTGCCATCTCTTTTGCGCTTGCTCAGCCAAGCCGCTCTGTTTCAGATGCTCATGACCCTGGTCTTCTTCAGTCGCGCCTCTTCGCCTCTTTGTCTGCTCCCCAGAACGCGATGTTGCTTAAAGTCGGGCCTGATGTCCGGCTCCTCGACCTGTTTTTGACCTTGTGTTCGTCTGTCAAGCAATCTCACTCCATCTCACAAGAGTTTCCTTTTTTCCCGTCTCTATTTCCTTTTTCCTATTTCCTTACTACGTCATCTTCATAGCATTTCCTAAGCCAGATTTCCTATTCCTTCTGACTTTTGAGTCTCCATTCGCTATATCTTCCTATACGCATCTACCAACTCCTGAACAACCTCCGGGCGAGGACTCAAGTTCCGACATCAAGACGAGACTCTCGTTATCGAACCTCTTCTTTGCAGTGTAATCCAATAATCTGCACCCGCTTCGACTACGCGGCAGCTTCCCGGTTGCAGCATCACCAGCAAACTTCACACAAGGATACCATGCCCAAGCACACGAGGGCATCCAGTTCGAGCCACAACCGCTACGGTAACCCCATGCCCGTCTCTTTGGCCCCCGCGGCAAACCCCATCGCCATGTACAGCCAACGCATATCCATGCCGCAATCCGCCTACTACACGGTGCCCTCCTCGGCCCCCATGCAGCAGCAGCCCCAGCCAACGTACGAAAGCTACGCGCCAGTGACGGCTCCCCCGGTCTCGGTTCCTCCTCTGCAGCACCGGGCCTCCTCCGGGGCCTGGACCCCACAGGACGACCAGCAGCTGCTCACGGCTCGCTCACAGGGCCTCAACTGGGGCCAGATCCAGATGGCCTACTTCCCCAACAAGACGCCCAACGCCTGCAGGAAGCGCCACGAGCGTCTGATGGAGCGCAAGGGCGCCGACGACTGGGACAACCGCAAGCTCGAGAGGCTCGCCAAGGAGTACATGAGCATGCGGAAGGAGATCTGGTCCGGCCTGGCCGCTCGCACTGGAGAGAAGTGGAACGTTGTCGAGGCAAAGGTACGTAACTCACTCACATCCGCTCAGTCAGCCTCTACGACACGCCTGCTGACTTATCTTCCTCTCCAGTGCATGTCCAACGGACTCAAGAACTTGCAGAGCGCGGCCCGCGCCGGGGCGAGACGGGAGCGCCTGGAATCGGGGCAGCCCCTACCACCAGGGTATGACGATGACAGCGGCATCAGCGGCCTCGGGTTAACCCCAGTTGACGAGCTAGACGCGTCCTACAGTAGCCCGGAGACCGTGTCCTCCAGCCACTCCGCCAGCGGCGGCAGCACCACCTCGGCCGCGGGCTACGTCACCTCCTTCCACCACCTCCAGCCCCTCCACCACGCCGGCCAGTACGGGGGCTACGGCCACCACGGATACACCAGCTCGATATCGTCGAATGGCTCCGTCAACGGCGGGTACGGGAACCCCGGCCAGTCCCAGTCGCCGAGCCCCTACCTCCACCCGCACGGTCAGAGGCTGCCCAGCGTGGACATGGGCATCGACGCCATCATCAACCGGCCCGGCGGTGGTGGTGCCCAACAAATGTGACGGAATTAGATGATTAGGGGCGGATACTCTCTCTTTTGCTTCTTTCTCATTGTTTTCCTTTTCTCTCATCCTATTTTTCGTGTTACCACGGACAATCAAGAGAAGGCGTTTTGGGAGTAATATGGGTTGATTTTACATCAGAATTAGGGGGTTTGGGTTGGCGTGTTCGTTGGTTTGAGAGAAGAAACCGAACACACTCCTTCAACACGGGTCAGCACGATGGCTATGAGCTTTTGCTTTTTTCGGGTAATGACGAAATGGCGAGCGGCGGAGAACAAGACAACCGAGGGAATCTTTTAACGACACTTTGCGTGTGTACATTAGCATCTATAGATACCCTGAAGGAGAGGGGGGGAAATGGGTGAAAAACGGAGATGATAAACAACATGCAATTGAGATACTCGTTCAAAGTTTACACAAGAGTAGGAATGGTGATTTTATACCGGAATCCTAAACCGAGGCTTCGAGTAGAAAGGGTAGCCTCTTCTTCTTTTATGACAAAGGAGCACAAATATGGTACATTTCGCAGTTTTTTCTACAACTTTTGCCGCCACAAACGGCTATCTATCGCGCGGAGAAAGAGGGGGCGCCACGGGCATCTCGTCCAGCTCGTCGTCCTCCCACTCGTCCTCGTCAGTCCCCATCACGCTGTTCCACACGCGGCTCCACATGCCCTTCTTCTGGAGGAGGGCCAGGACCAAGACGACGGGGATGTGCCAGACGCTGGCCCAGAACAGACCGCGCGCCGAGCCCTTGTGGCCCTCGTACCTCCAGAACCGCACGGCCTGCCACGACAGCCACCCGTTGACGGGCAGGCTGGTGACGGCGAAGCTCCACTCCGTCACGCCGGCGGCGCATAGGGCGACGCAGAGGGGCACGAAGGCAACGCTGTACCGCAGGGCGACGCGCGCGTTGCGGGCCGGGTTGGTCCAGGCGAGCATCCTCAGACCCGCGGCCTTGTACTCCTCCCTGATGGGCCACGACAGGGCCATGAAGTGGGGGAACTGCCAGGCGAAGAGCAGGCCGCCCATGAGCCAGCCGCCGATGGAGCTGCCGTCGCTGGCGAGGAGGAGCTCGCGCCAGGAGCCGTCGCCCGAGGCGGTCTCGCCCGCGGCGGCGGCCCAGCCCATCAGGGGCGGGATGAAGCCGACGACGGCGCCGAGCCAGGTGTTGGCGGCGCTCATGGCCTTCATCGGGGTGTACATGCCGGCGTAGATGACGATGTTGGCGCCGCCGAGGAAGGCGACGGTGGGGTTGACGCCGAAGTACAGCGCGCCGACGCCGGTCGCGGCCGTGGCGACGGCGAAGAGGACGGCGGCCCTGGTGGTGAGCAGGCCCCTGACGAGGGGCCGGTTCCTCGTACGGGTCATCTTGGCGTCGGTCGCCGGCTCGTAGAGCATGTTTAGGGAGTTGGCCGAGGCGCAGCACAGGGCGGTGCCGGTGGTCAGGGACAGCAGCGTCAGGGGGCTGAGCGAGGGGGACTCGGTGATGGCGGGCGAGAGGAAGTCCGGGACGGGGTATAGGGCGTAGGGCGCCATGGCTGTCAGGGTGACCATGGCGGACAGGCGGGGCTTCGAGAGGGAGAGGAGGGTCGAGAAGATGCGGCGGGCCGAGTGGGCGGGCTGCCGCTCGGCGACGGTGGTCAGGGCGGAGGAGGCATCCTGGGGGAGGGGAGCTTCGGTCGAGGAGCCGGCGGCGGAGGCCTCGGCGGCAGCCTTGCGCTTCGCGGCCTGGCGGCGACGGTGCGGGAGGTCGTGCTTTACGGCGAGGTGGGAGGTCTCGGGGCCAGCGTTGGTGTTGCTGGAGGAGGTCGAGGAGGAGGAGGTCGACGAGGATGACAGAGCCGAGGCGGAGGCTGAAGAGCTGCGTCGGCTGGGAGGTCGAAAGCGCGCATGGGAAAGGTCCAAGACGCTGTTAGAGAGGAAGTAGCTCGCGGCGAGGCGCACAGGTGCGGCCTTTGCTGCGGTGGTTGAGGCGGCGCGCTTCGCGATCAATGGCAGCGAGGCGGCGGCGCCCCTCCCGGAGCTCGAGGCCTGGCTGATGCATTGGCGACACACATTATCGAGGAGGCAAGGGCGCAAGAATGGATTGGGAGCTGGCCGCATGGTTCTTGCTCTGCCCTGCGCGCATGTCGGCCGGGTCGGGAGGGGAGGGGAGACGGATTCGAGGGCCGGGCGGCGGCGCGGGCGCTCCGTATGGCGCGTCCGGAGTCGGTCGAGAAGGGCGGCGGACCTGAGCAGGCGACGAAGGGGTCGTGTACTCCGCGAGCGGTGTCGGGCGAGTTGGGCGGAGGGAGAGGGAGGACAATATGAGGGCTCAGCAAGAGGAAGAGATCACCGTCAATCAGACGACACGGGCACGATGGGCTCACAAAATATTTGGCCAATCAGATGCCGCCCATGATGTCTCCACTCACCGGCGCCGTGTTCTTACTGAGGCACCGCCATGGTCCAAGGTACCTAGGTACCGCCGCCTACCTGAAAGTGCCTAGGTAGGTACCTTCCTCACTATAATTCAGTTACCATCATACACGCACACTTTTATATCTTGGTTCGACGATGTTAAGATTGTTTTTTCAGCGATTTCCAAATTTCCTGGAGCGGCTACCCATTATCCGTCTATGACGCCTTGGATTCAGCATCGTGAACACCCTGTGTCTGAACCATCTGCGGCATCTTGGGGTTCTCCACATCGCTGCCCGCGCCCTCGATTTCTACGCCTTGCCGTGTCCATATCGTGTGCGACACAAGGGTCTCCTTGGCAGGCACGAGCCAGCTGAGCGACGTATAGAGGAAGACGGACACGACGAAGCCAAAAAGCCAGTCGAAGCTGTACAGGTGCTGCGCTCCCTCGGAGATCTGCACCGCGGGATAGCCGCTGATGGCGAGCGCCATCCCCGGCAGCGAAGGCGCAACCGGCACTATGAAGGCCACGAGAGCTCGCCAGTTGCAACCTCCGATGAAGCGGTACCGTCCGTGGGGATCGTACAGAGCTGCGAGAGTGTCAGTCAGGTCGTCCGGCAGAGTCTTCTCACGTCAGGGGCACGCTTACCGGGCAGGTCGTAACGCTGCTTCTTGACGAGCCAGAAGTCGGAGGCCATGATCCCGCTGATGGGCGCGAGGAACACGGCATAGGCGCCCATGAAGTTCAGGAACGTCTGCGCCGAGCTGAGAATCTTCCACGGCACCAGCACCCATCCTCCGATGACGGCCGCGATCATGCAGCCCCTCTTGATGTTGACGAACCGCGGGAGCAGGATCGTCAGGTCGTTCGCCGCGCTGATGGAGTTGGCCGTGATGTTCGTGCCGACGGTGGCGATGAACCAAGCCAGCGCCGCGAAGAAGGCGGCGCACCGGCCCCCAGAGCCGTCTGCGAGCCAGAGGCTGAGGATGTCCAGCGGGTTCCAGAGATACTCCCCGACAATGACCTTGGTCGCCGACGTCGTGATGATCCCCAGGGCGCCGCAGATGGTGAATACCATGGGCACGAAAGGGAGCTGAACCAGCTGGCCGTTGGGGCTTATGGCGTACCGGAGAAAGTCGGGAATGTTGACTCCCATCGTTGCCCACTGGCCCGTCACGCTCGACATGCATGAAAGCCACAGCCATGCATACTCCGGAGTCCCAGAGGGCACCTCTGGCTGCAGTCGGAAGATGTCGCCGCCGCCGCCGGCCTTTTTGACAGCCCAACCCATTGTGCCGAGGACCACGGCGGGCGTGGCCAGGAGCTTCACGTAAAACAGAGGACGAAGCTTGGTGGGGTGAATCAGAAGCAAGGGCAGCTGGAACAGCCAGAAGAGGAAGAACCTGCATCAGAGCATAAGTCTCGTGAACCATGACGGGCCGCGGTCTGCGTTTCTTTTCACTTACGAGCACATGCCCATCGACGTGATGCCCGCCGACTCGGGGAGGGTGTTCGGTATTCTCGCGTACGACGGCGCCATGGCGCTCAGCATGATGGTCACGCAAAACGACCCGTTGGCGCACTGGACGCCGAACCAGAACATGGCCAGGATGGCTCTGCTGATGATGGCAAAGTAGCGGAAGTAGAAGCCGAAGCTCCCCGCCGCGATGACGGAGAAGGGGACGTGGAGGCGCGATCCGATTGCGCCGTTGAGCACCATGGCCACGGCTATGCAGGTGGTGCCCACAAACATGATGGGAATCGCCCTGAGTCTCGTCAGACATTTTTTTCTCTCGCGGGTTGATTCTCGGTCGTTGACTCACTCCCTCCAACTCAGCCCGACGGCTAGAATACTACCTGCTGTTTGGAGAGTGCTGAGGTTCATCAAGTCGCTGCTCCAGTACGCGAGGATGGTCCAGATGCTCCATGTCTGGTGCTCGAGAGGGACCGGGTCCATGTCCGAGTTTGTCTGTTCTGGTCGTCAGTGGGCATGCTCTCATCTCGGTGACGACTTTTGTTTTTCTTACCCAGACACCATCCGGGGCAATGGCGCTGGGATGCTTGGGCAGCTCCCAGGCCTTCACCGAAGTGAGCCGGCCCTTGACCTTCTCTTTGCTAAAACCCTGCATCGTCGGAATTCTTCTCTGGTGTTGAGTATCGAGGAAGTGAAATCCAACTCCTTGTCCCGAGTGGCTGTGTTCTCAGATGAAGACAGCGCTGATCAGAGTTGTCGGCAGAAGCCACAAAGAGAGACAGAATCCGGGGAAAGTAAGACCAGCAGCTGCGCGACAATCTTGATTTGACTACCCGCGGACTGGCCTACTGAGCTGCAAAACACCACAGCGCTCGTGAAGTGAGACATGGCGGCCCCTATGTACTCGGCAGGCAGTCCGCTCGGTGCGGTGTAACCCAAGCATGCGCGAAGGAGGCGGGAATTGGCTCCGACAGGGCCACAGGCCCAAGACAGACAGAACAGCTTCTAGCCCGAATGGCCTCGACTTAGACTGTCCCCGTAAGAAATAAGGCGTCGATAGTACAAGGGTGAGAAGATAACGAGGGGAGGGTTATCAGCATCTCTATCAAGCGGCAGGGGGGTTGACGCGCCAGAGTGGGCGACGCAGGGCCAATCGAATGCACAGTGCTTATCGAGTCGCAGTAGTATTATTTCACGGGCGTTCCGCTGGTGCGAGCCGGAAGGGATTTCAATTGTGGCATCATTTGAGACATGGCGCAGCATGCTACAAGCCTCCATTTAGATGTGCTTTTCTTCAGAGGCGCAACGCGCAGTTGCCTCACTCGGTTGCTTGAATCGGCAATCCAAGGAGGCCGGAGGGGTTCAACAGTACAGCGACTTGAACCTGAGTATCATATAAGACTTTCCAAGGGCTACTTTCAATAGGTTTTAGTTACCTGGGTATGTATTTCCGGTTCGGTTGACTACACACACTCCCGACGAAGAGAACCCATATCCAAATCCCAAGTGGATGTCATCAGACAACTGCACCATTACAAATAACCACGAGCCAGCTCCTCGAGACCGTCCTGCTTGTCCGAGAAGATGTTGATGGCCTGGATGATCTTCTCCTCGTACTTGCCGTTGCCGCTGCGCGTGAAGGCGAGGCGCCACTCGCTCTCGTCCCTCAGCGCCTTCTCAAAGTTCGTCGTCCAGCTCTGGTCGGGCCCGGCCGCGAAGTAGGCGCCGACCTCCTCGGTCCACCCGGACGCCGGCTGCGCCGCGAGGGCGCGGAGCAAGGGCGGCGAGACGGTGACGTGCTGGATGCCGGCGAGCTGCATCACCTCGGCGACGGAGGTCAGGCTGGCGGCGAGGACCTGCGTCTTGGACTTTTGCTGGATGTAGTAGGCCTGGGCGGTCCTGCAGAAGTCGAAGGCCTTGTGCTCGTCGACGTAGCTAGAGAACGGATCACGTTAGTCCCTCTCTTGCACTGGCATGTTGAGGAAGGGAGCCCCTTACCCCGGAACGAAGTGGACCTTGAGCTCGTTCACGTAAGGCGCGATGTAGGTGCACCCGGCGTCGGCGGCCAGGGCGGCCTGCTCCATGCAGAACATGGTCGTCGCCAGGGTGGCGATGCCCTTCTTCTCGAGGGCCCTGCAGGCCGCGATGCCCTCCCAGGTGGAGGGGATCTTGATGCACACGCGCTTGGCGTCGAAGCTGGGGTCGATCTTTTTGAACATCTCGACGATGCCTGCCACATCCGCGGGTCAGCCTGTGAGCGAGACACACATCGTCTGATTGTTAGAGAACAAAAGGCGTACGCTCGGCATTGTAGCGGGTCTTTTCCGCAGAGTACGAGTACTTGGTGTTGGTCTGGACGTGGAAGTAGCCCGTTAGGTAGGGCGCGAACTGCAGCGACAGGCGGACCATCTAAGAGTTTCGTCAGCATCGTGGGTTCATCCGTAAGGGAAAGTGAAGGGGTACCATGATCTCGACGGCGAGCTCGACGACGTCGACGTCGGGCCAGGTCTCCCGGCCCCACGTCTTTGCGTCGTTGGCTGCGTCTTGGAGGAGGCGCTCATGGTAGAGCTTGCCGTCCGCGGTGGCTTTTGTGAGCTCGCCAAAGGCGATGGCCTGGTTTGACGTACAGTCCACGAAGGGGCCCAGCTCCTTGGCGACTGGAGGAGTACATCAGCAAAGTGTCATGAGAATAGTGATGGCTGGCTGTGAGAGCCTCACCTTCAACGTCGAGGGTGTCGCAGTCAACCTGGCTCACGGCCCTGAGGCTGTTCAACAACGTGTCTTGGGAGGCCATATTAGATGTTCTTGGGTAAAGTCACGTATCGAACAACGAAGATGCTGAGAATAAGAGAATACGGTCTTCACTTGTGATGAACGGTCTGAATTTGAATATGAGTAGTAAGAACGATACGAGAAACTCAATGAGAGGGGACGGGATGGGACGGGGTTAAAAACATCATCTAGGTGACCAGGAGCGGCCGCCACGCCACGCAACGACCGGAAGGGCCAGAACGCGGGCTCCGGTCGTCCATTGCGTTGTCTGGACCCAGAACCCCGCACTCTTGTTGCTCCTCCCGGACGGCGACGATGTTAAGTAATACCGGACTTAAAGGCGGAGCAGTGGTGAGATGGTGGTGTATCTGCGAAACACGCAGCGAAGCGAAGCGGATGGGGCTCCGAAAGCTCAGCGCCGATTCAGGACAGGAAGGGCGGGAGGACTGGACCCCTATCCCCTCCTCCTTATGGGTAAACGTAAGCGCATCGACGCGTGACGGGGCAGAAACTTTGGGTTCCCGAGAACCACTTGTTTGGAGCTGTTGAGGCGAGCGGATTCAGTTGGAAAGAAACGTGGGGTCCCCGCAGGTCACAGAGTTCGTCAGTTCCATCTTATTTCGAGACCGGCTAAATTTCCTGTCCCATGTCCCGGGGCAGACCAACACCTAGCTACAGGTCCTAGCTTCGCTATGCCAGAGGCACTTTTAGCGACTGTAGGCTCTGTGGCCATAGGTAGGTAAGTGCTGTGCAGCTGATTGCGACCAATAGGAGGCTGTATTCATGGTAGAGGCTGCCCCGTATAGGTAGCCACCTAGACGACACAGGAAATTTAGCCGGTGTCGTTATTTTTGTCTATTATTCCAGAGCATTAGGAAGGGCCAAGCGCATCGTGTGATTTACATGGTTTCAGACACTGTGCCGCCAGACTTGGAACTATAGGAACGAACCCTTTTTCTTCCCTTCCCTTGCTCATCATCCGAGGGACTCTACAGATAGTGCACCTTTCGTCTGACTGCACCCAGACAAAGAAAATGCAAACCCTGAGGAACCAGATTCATCAGTCTCAGGAACAGGAATACTCTCATTGAACTTGACATCGCTGCTTTGGTAGGTATTGTTCAAAGCACCATGGCTCTCCCTTTATTCCCTTGCTTCTTACCTCCCCGTTGATGTTTCCGGCCAATCGCCTTTTGCTTCTTTGTTGAGAGAGTTCTTTTTGGGGTCGAACAACCACTCCCACCCAAGCACCTCATTGTCCGCAGGCACAATCGAACCTGGCTTCAAAGACCGTTTCCCCAGGAGACCAACCTCATGCTGACGCGGGTCCAAGCTTCCTGCTGTGCTATCAACTCCAGCCGTTACACACCACGGCAGCCTCAACGGCCACGAGGCGGGTGCCCAGGTACAATCGGTGCGTTTGTCTATCTAGGCCAGTCAAAGGATGGGTATCATCAAGGCAGTTATGGACTAGTTGAGCTCTGAATCGGCTGCCTAGGGAGAATACCAAGATGCAGCATTGCGTCGAATCCCTTCAGAAAGGCCATATGCCGGCCCTGCGGGAAACAATGCCAACATATACCTAAAATATCAAATGAGCAGAAGAACTATGTAGTCATCTCATGAATCTCTCTGTTGCTTTGAAGCCTTGAACCAAGCCACGCTGAACCTTTTCTTTCCCTCCATCATCGTCTTATTCTTATTAAACCCCTCCTTCTTGACAGGCTCTGTTCATGGTTCGGCATCTCTTTCTGTCTTTGCTTTCTCCTCACATTCCTTGCTTGATTTTCTAATCGGTCTTCTTTACTCTGCAACGCCCGTCCACTCTCTTGTTCTCAACCATGGCAGAATCCCTCAAAAAGTCCCCCGACCCCAGGGACAGATACTACCCTCTCATCAAGCCATCCGACGACGCCTGGAAAGAGATCGAGCAGAAGTTCAGCGACCTGCTCGGCCAGCCGACCGTCTCCGTCGACACGATACTGAGCGAGCACTTCACCGACCACGAGCGCAAGCTGTTCCTGCCCGCGACGGCGCCCCTCAGCCTGCGGACCATCCAGGAGAACAACACCCAGAGATACAAGTCCCTGCTGGCCGGCCGCTTCCGGGGCCACACCGTCTCCCTCGCGTGCAAGTTCACCATGCTCTACTTCGGCCTGCCGGTCGAGCCCGTCCTGGCTGGCATATTCGACTACGTGCAGCCGGACTTTGACGTCGACGATGGCGACGAGCTGCGGGACGTGGAGGTCCAGCCGCCGCTGCACTTTCTCACGGCCCACGAGCATCGGAACTACGGCCTTGACCACATGAGAGGTTCGAACCCCTCGAGGTGACCGGGCTTGGGCAAATGGGCTAACGATATTTTGTCTTGTAGGGAAGGAGGGCCCCTTCAGCACCATTCCGATCCCGGCATCCCAGTTCGCGGAGGAGAATCCGGAGCTGGCCGCCCAGCTTTCTGGGCAATACGGAGGCGGTCATGAGTTGGGTCTCCGCGGAGGCGGTGGCGATGACGACGACGAGGACGAAGATCACGACGCAGACATGCCAGGCATGAGCTACCAGAACTCAGGGGAAGACGCGGCTGGTTGCCACTTGAGTCTTCGCGGAGGTGATGGCGGCGACGAAGACGCGGACATGCTGGACGTGAGCTACCAGGCTCGTGGCCGTGCCGTAGAAAGCGGACGGCAACGCCCTCCAGCTCCGGCGCAAGAGGAGGAATTCACAGTCTCGACGGCTATACCATTCTCATACAGACCTAGCCACCTTACCGACGCCATTTACGACAATGCCACGTACCAGTCGGGGCCACCTGCTCCCGTTGGCAACGACGGACCAGCGGCGACTCCTGATATCAACCCCGGGTTCCCGCCTGCCTCCCTTCTCGGCTCCGGCCGTACCAGCTCCGGCCTTCCCACCGGCACCTCCGGAAAAAAGCAGGCCGTGCGAGTCGTGAAGGAGACACAGCCTCCTGACCCCTCTAACAACAGTGACAAGTCCGCGGTCCTGTACGGTTATCAAGGCCAGGTCACTTTCAAGCCTAGTGACATTTCGACATTCCAGGTTGCCGTCAGGAGGCTCTTGTCTCTGAAAGATGGCGACCACTGCGATATGGCACTTGCTCACCTCGATCGCACGTCCCAAAAAGTTTTGAAGACTTTCGAGGCCGACTTGCCACTCAGTTTAGAACACAAAATAGCCAAGTATCTACGTGATATATCAGAGAAGAATTCGGAGAAGGATTCGGGCAACGTGTGGTTCGTCTACCGCCGGGGAGAGTCCGCGCCCACGACCTGGGAACCGCGAACCGCCGACTTCTTGACGACTCTCACCAAACTCCGGCGCGTCAACAGCTTCGGGGGCCACGATATCGCGTACCTCAAGATGCCCAGGCGGTACATCTTCTTCGGAGAGGACGTGCCCGGCTACCAGCTGCCGCCGACGAAGCCCTGGGGCTTCAACATGTACATGCCCTTCCTGGCCACGGCGCAGGAGGTTCTCGTGGGCAAGCCGGACAGGCCCGGCGACGGCCACTGCGACATCCGCATCGCAGGATCCGACAATTTCTCAAACGACTGGTTCGGCGGCCTCGAGATCAACAACCTGCTCTTCAACATGGTTCACCCGCACATCGCCAAGCGAAAGACCTTCGACGTCGAGGCGCGGCCTTTGCCAAAGGACACGGTCGTCTTCTGCCTACCTGGGAGCATCAACACGGCCGACACTTTGCAGATGCGGCAATGTCCCCGAGGGGACAAGTCCGGCGGGGAGTACGCTACCGCGCTGAAGGTCGTCAACCAGATGACGACCGCGACGGGGTTGCCTGGCGAGCCGCCCTCGGACTTTCGCATCTGGCGCGGATCCGACTTCTTCAACACGTCGATGGTGCAGCCCGATCTGATCCATCCGCCTCACGACTGGTCTCCCCACGTGAACAACAATGACCAGGGCCAGAAGGACCTCGCGGGGTTCATCGCGCGGGCCGTCGACGACGCGTCCGCGCCGTGCCGCTTCTTCGTCATCCAGCCGGCCGACGAGGACCGGCGGCTGACCATCTGCAACCCGGAAGAGACCCGGGTCCAGGACTTCCCCCCGGAGATGACACGGATGCTTTCCTTCAAGGCCAAGGTCCAGAAGCTGTACGAGGGCGACGCCGAGACGCCGTACGAGCCCGAGAAGGACACGCTCATCCTCGAGCCCGTGCTATCGCCGGAGGAGACTGAGCGTTGGAACCAGCCGCCCTTCGTGCTCCGGGCAAATGCCACCGACGCCGAACTTACCTTCGTGCGTCGCTACGTCTTCACGAGCAGGATACGGGTCAGCATCATAAAGGACGACAGCATCGACTTTGGTAAGAAGACGCCCCCCTCTTCCCTCACATCCCCGGATGATCAAGACATGGCTAACGCGAAAGGGCTGCAGTAAAACAACTGGACAAGCAATCGCTCTGGGGACCTCGTTATGGGGAAATATCACGATTTCGAGAGGAACTGGGCCTACCCTCTGTTGCGCAACCGACCAGACCTGCACCTCCGGTCCCCAAAGCCAAAACGCAGACGCAGCCCAAGCCGCAGACGCAGTCGAAAACGCAGTCTCAGACAAAATCGAAAACGGAATCTTCATTCCCTCGCAAGCAGCCTCGTGAGTTGTACTGGGCTGAACAGCCGAGTATCTTTGGCAAGGGCATCTACAACCCGTCCATACCGATCAACGCGCCGCCTGTTGAGGACGTCATGCGGACGGGGGGCAACCGGGTCCCCATGGTGACCAAGAACGTGCTCACGGCGACGGAGCAACGGCGGCTCCAGGAGGACTTTTGGACGATCCGGAGCATGACGCTTGACCGTCTGTCCAAGTGCCCGTATGAAAAGTGCAGATTCACGTACCGGATCGACGAGGAGGAGGAGCTCGTGAAGCACATGCAATCCACCCACGTCGGCAACAAGTGCCCCTGGTGCGACGTCCAGCTCTTCCAGCACTGGCCCGCGATTCAGAGACAAGAGCATTTCAAGGAGGCACACGAGGACGAGCTCCGGAAGGCGCTCGAGACGACGGCGCCGCCTTCCGCTCGCACGAAATTCCAAGAGGCCGCGCTGAAGATAGCCTCTCGTGCCCGGGCCGCCGCAAACAAGCCCTCCACGCCGCCGCCGCCGTCCGTGTTCCAGATCCTGGAGCGAGCGAGCCGCCCCGTCGGGCTGCCTCCGCCGCGGGACCCTCCTACGAGAGCTAACGGCAAGGAGGTTGGATACTTGTTCTGCGACCGCTGCGGCCGCGACCACAAGGCGCTCAGCAACAAGGCGGATCGCGAGCACCACGACCGGCGGTGCGTGCCCAACGCCCACGCCTCCGGGCGCTGCGGCTTCTGCGAGGCGTGCGGCGAGGTGGTCTGGAAGACGAGCGAGGACGCCGCGGAGCTCGCGCCGTTCGACGACTACCCGCACGGCTGCAGGGGCACCTCGCACCCCAACAAGCCGCACTGCACCAAGTGCGGGTTCAGCATGCGGGAGCTCTCGGACGCGGACATCGATGCCCACCGGAAACACTGCGGCGGCTTCTTCGGCACGCTGGGGTGCTTCTGCCCGTACTGCCAGTGCAGCTTCGTGAAGGACGGCGTGAGGGCGCCGGTCGACGAGGTCAACGCGCACATCGTCGACTGCGAGAAGAAGACGACGCCGCTCGTCACGCCGTTTGAGATCTACCCGGACAGCTACTGGAAGAGCAACGACACGCCGCCGGACCCGATGTACCTGGGAGAGGAGAGGGTGATGGCGCTCGGGCTGAAGCAGCGTCCGAATCGCAGCGCCCCTCGCTACCTCAGCCATCCCCTGGCGTGGCACGACAAGTGCGGACCGCGGCCCGTCGTCGACCCCCCCTCCGAGTGCCCCGTCTACGGATGCCGCGAGCCCCTCTTCGGCCTCTCGCCGTCCGAGGTGTTGGGCCACTTCGAGGCCAAGCACGGCGGGGCGCCGCAGAAGATGTGTCCGCTGTGCCACCTCTCCTTCGAGGCAACCACGAGGGAGGAGCGCGAGGCGGACCCGGAGCTCGCGCAGTGGGCGACCAGGAGGGAGCAGGTCGCCCACATGGAGTGCCACGTCTTCCAGCTCTGGGACATACTCGCGGGGAGGAAGATCCCGCCGCCGGTGGTGCAGGAGCCCTTCCACCCGTTCCACAGCCTGTGGAACCCGGGGGACGAGATGGCCCTGGACCGGCGCGACAAGCGCTGCCCGCACTTTGCGCGGTGCGGCGCCATGGTCGGCTTCATGAACCAGGAGCAGTGGAACAAGCACATGGAGACGGCCCACGGCGTCGAGGACTTTGGGCTGCTGTACCCCCGGGACCACGACGCCGACATCGAGACGGCGCTGGAGGCCCGGACGAAGATGCTGGAGGCCCGGAAGAAGGAGAGGATCGCGCAGGGAAAGGCGCGCACCGTCACCGAGGCGAGGACCCCGGAGGAGGCCGCTGCCGCTTCGGTGCCTTCGGTGCTGACGCATAGGCCTGCTCGGGATTCTACCCAAGCTGCTGCTCCTCCTGCTCAACCCAATGCTCAAGCAACTGGTCAGGCTTCTGCCCAAGCTACTGGCCAGACCCTTCTACAGCCTCCTCCCCAAGATCCTCCTCAAGTCACTACTCGAGTGCCTCCCCAAGCCCCTCCCCAAGCTCCCCCAACTGTTGCTCCGCCTCCGATTGCTCGAGCACCAGTTCCAGTTGAGCCACAGTCTCCCGGCCCAGAAGACTCCGAGGCCGACCCGGACCGCATGGTCGTAGAGAGAACGCAGACTAGCTCCGGTCAACAGAAAACACCCGTGAGATCACGCAGACCAGACGTCGAGTCTGGCAGCGGGGCGTCCGGGAGCAAGTCATCCGGCGACAGCAGCGGAGCGTCCAAGAGCAAGTCGACATCCGGCAACAGTGGCGGAGCATCCAGGAGCAAGCCGTCGTCCGGCAGCGGGACGGCGAATATCAACAAGACGCCGTCCAAGTCCAAGCCCGCGGCCAAGCCGGCGCCCAAAACGAAGCCGACGGCAGCCAAGCCCGCCCCGGTCGTGTTCGTCCCGGAAGAGGACATGTTCTGCTCCCGATGCTTCCGCAAGGCTCCTCCAAAGAACCCTAAGAGACCAAAGAAGGGCGAGCCTGGCAGGCAGATGCAAATGAACGTAAGAAAGAAGTCCCCTCCCCTCGACAGCTAGATATGATAACTGACGCTCGTTTTTGTCCAGGCCCACTCGGACCCCAAGCGCAGCTGCCGGATCGCTCCCCAGGAGGGCCAGGTCACGTACGACAGCGACGGGAAGCCGGAGCTTCCGAGCAGAGTCGGTTGGATACGTAGGACCAACGCCATCGTCTTCAAAGATCTCAAGAACGAATTCATCGCCAAGTACCCCACCCTGGAGAGGACTATGTGCCCGACGGACGGGAGTACCAGTCGTTCCGTGCACTACTGGCAGCACGACCCGAACAACGAGTCGAACAGCAACACCTGGCAACTACCGTTCCCCCCTGAAGATGGAGACGATGAAGATGAAGACGACAACGACAACGAGGGAAGTGGTAACGAGGGCGACGCTGATGACGAGTACAACGACAACGGCAACGGTGATGACGGCGATGATGAAGACGACGGGGAGTCCGGTCCGTTTGGGTCTGACTCGGACGGAGGGGAGGACGGTGGAGATGACAGGCGACGAAGACGACGACGCAGCAAGATGTTCCGCGGCGCAGGGCTCCCACGAGACCCGACGTATGAGGACAGAGGAGAGGAGGACAACCTGAGCGAGGCGGACCCGGGCGAACTGGTGCCCGAGTCCGACCACGGCAGCGACACGGCATCCGCCGGCGAGAAGCGCAAACGAGACTTGGACAAGACGCAGGACAGAACGCCTAAGAGGCCCAAGACTGCTCCAGTCCAGGGAGAAGAGGAGACGAGAGAGAGCGAACCGGATGAGTGAATGCGGTGATGGGTTCTTGTTGTCACGTACGCATCGATGCTTGCTTTGGATATCTTACTGAGAAAGATGCCCTGGAGCAAATGTAAATTGACTTCAGCCAGTCGGCGACAATTCGGGAGCGACGCGACCGACGGTGTCAATGAGTGAGGTGGGGAGCATTCCGTCGGCGACCAGCGAGGTCCGGGATGGCCATGCGTTGAAACTGGTCGGGGCGCGGTCTGCCACGGGTCTCGGCGTCCACGTGGGCAACGGTGCGGCAACCATCGGCGTCCACTGCGGTCTCTGCGGGCCTATGTCATGTGATGGCGCTCCGACCGTGAGGTGGTTTCGAGCTTATTGTCGGCTGGACGACGGATAGACCAGAGACTGATAGACATATAGTAATGGCCCGTCTCCTCATTCGTCGTTTGCATGTCGGTAGATGTTGTTTTGTAGGAAAACTACCCGACTATCTTACACCACCCGAGGCACAAGAAGCGGAACCGAACCCGTAAAGCCCGGCCCCACCGGTCGCCGACCCAACCGACCCCACCTAATCTGCACAACTCCAGCACAGGCCATGATGCACAATTACTTAAGCAACGAATGCACAAAAGTAGCCTTGTGAAATACGCTCGTCCCGCCACCACCCACACCTCAGATTTTTCACGCCGCCCCCCCACCCCCTTCGCACCTTTTGAGCGATCACGCCATCGCCCTTGTCGAGCACCTCATCGTCCAAGCTCCACACCAGAGTCCCAGAGCCGCGCTCTCGACGTCGTCGACCCCTATCATAACCCCGTCTCGACCATTCACATCGCCATCCAACTCCAATGCAAGCGCCACGGCGGCTGTTTAGCGAGCTTATACAGCTCTCGACCTGGCGGCCCGTCCCTCCTCGTCCGCTACACGCCCCCGTAGCCGCTCCTCGACGCTTCTTCCACGCCTCTGCCTGCTCGAGGCACCCCCGACCGACACCCGCTGCCTCCTCGAAGCCCTCTCCGTCCTCCTCTGACGCGTCTACCGGCCGTCAGCAGCAGTCTTCATGGCGCGGAAGATGGATCCGACCCCCACGCCTCGTCCAGGCTACTCTCCTGCTCGCTAGCGGCGGGCTCGCTTCCCTCGCTGTTGGCGGCGTCGAACCCTATGAAGACGAAGTAGACGGCTCCGACAAGGCACCTTCGACCGACGACCGGGACCCGAAGCTCGAACGCTTTCGGCTGTCCGAGGTCCGGAAGCACGACGCCAAGTCCGGCAGCCCATGGGTCACGCACGGCGACAAGGTCTACAATATTACCGAATGGGTTGGAGCACACCCCGGCGGTGATGTCATTCTCCGTGCTGCTGGTGGGAGCATCGACGCCTACTGGGACATATTCACCATCCACAAGTCGCCTCATGTCTACGAGATCTTGGACCAATACTTCATTGGGCTCATCCACCAGGAAGACCTCATTGACGGAAAGCCCATCCCTGAATCTGTTGAGGACCCCTTCCAGCACGACCCTGCCCGCGACCCGAGACTTATAACTCTCACTCCCAAGCCTCGCAATGCCGAGACTCCTGTGGAGGGTCTGGCCGATAGCTACCTCACACCCAATGAGCTTTTCTATGTCCGTAACCACATGTGGGTTCCCAAGATCGACGACACTTCCGACTACACCCTCAAGATCGAGCTCCTCGACGGAACCGTCAAGGAGTATACGCTCGAGGACCTCAAGACGAAGTTCAAGCCCTCCACCATAGTCGCCGTTCTGCAGTGTTCTGGTAATCGTCGAAGTGACATGACGCGCAACGCGAAGAAGACCAACGGTCTGCAGTGGAACGTAGGCGCCATCTCCTGCGCCGAATGGCAGGGAGTCAAGCTCTCGGACGTGCTTGCCGACGCCGGCGTCCCCGTCCAGGAAGCAATGACGGGCGAGACCGAAGCCAAGCACGTTCAGTTCTCCGCACTCGAGGCCTACGGCGCGTCCATCCCCATTGAGGCGGCCCTGGACCCTCGCGGCGATGTTCTCCTCGCGTACTCGATGAACGGCAAGCCCCTGCCGCGAGACCACGGGTATCCCCTCCGTGCCCTTGTGCCCGGCCATGTAGCTGCCCGGTCCGTCAAGTGGCTGAGCCAGATCACCGTCTCGGACGAGGAGAGCCACAGCCAGTGGCAGCGTAAAGACTACAAGAGTTTCGGCCCGAACGAGACGAACCCCGACTGGGACAGTGCGGCAGCCATCCAAGAAATGCCCATCACCAGCGCCATCACCACCGTGAGGTTGGGCGACTGGATCGAGCCGGACGCGGACGCTGCCACCACCACCACCCCCAGCCGCGAAGCCTCGCTCCGGGGCTACGCCTACTCGGGCGGCGGCCGCAAGATCGTGCGCGTCGACGTGAGCCTCGACAACGGCAAGACGTGGGACCAGGCCGAGCTCCTCGACAGGCCCGAGACCGCGCCCCGCTCCGGCCACAAGTCCTGGGCGTGGAAGCGCTGGCGGTACGACGGCGTCGTGCCCCTCGGCGAGGACGGCGAGGGCGGCAAGAGGTGCACCACCATGCTGGTCAAGGCCACCGACGAGGCCTACAACTCCCAGCCCGAGAGCTACGCCGCCATCTTCAACCAGCGCGGCAACCTGGCCAACGCCTGGCACCGCCTGCAGGTGTGCTCCCAGTGCGCGGGCAAGCCGCCGGCTGCGAAGACCGTCGAGAACGTTTAGAGTGACTCGTCGTCACGGTATTTTGAGCGGAGTTCTGGAAGAGGGTGGTTGAGTGGCTGTGGAAGGGTCGCTCGCGCAAGAGCCGCCCGTGGAAGCATTTTTTTCTCCTTTGTAAAGCCGCATTGTTTGTCGAGAGGCGTACGAAGTCGGGAGTCTTGGAGCGGAAGAGCTGTTTTTTTCTTCTGCGTTGCTTGTTTTGCCCTTATTTTTTCAGCACAGCCGTGGTTTATTCTCTTTTAGTCGCAATTCTTTTCTTTCCATAAGGCCGAGGAAGCCTCCCTTCAATCAAGCATAGCTATGTAGTGCGCGCAGTATTACAATCTCAAAGTTGAGCTCGCACCCGAAAAACTCAATTGTTACAGTGTCTAGCGAGATAAACTTGCTGGCCCACACGCGTCTAGAGGCCATAACTTGAATTCTCTTCGGCTTCCTCATCCTCTATGCTCTAGAACCCAGTCCCCACGTAGAAATACATGATTCATGCGCCTCCGTTGCACATCTACTCCTTGCCCTACGCCTCATCGCCGGTGAAGTATCTATCTTCGTCGCCGATGAAGCCCTGCGCGTTGGCCCTGGAGTTCTACTCCTCGTCCTCTTCCTCCTCGTTGTCCGTGAAGTACTCAAACTCCCTAGGCACGGCGGCCTCCTCATCATCCTCGCCATCTTCATCCACGGCGGTAAGAACACCCGCCGCAGCTGCCGCGCCACCTCCCTCCGTGGCGCCGACAAGATCACCTCTCCTTTGGCGACCCAGAAGCTCGCTCAACTCGTTGAGCGAGCGGAGATCACCCCCTGCGCCCGCCCTCAGAGCCTGAGAGATGAGGTTTTGCTGCTGACGAGGAGTCAGACCCGCCGATGAGCCGCCGGCATTGCTCTGGCCGGCAACGGGGGCCTTCTCGGTCGTCACCTTCTTCAGCTTCTCCTCCATGAGAGACTTTTCTTCATCTGGCTGGGTGTCCTGCAGCAGCAGAGGTCCGCCGGTGGGCTGTCATGTTGGTTAGCGTTTTGATTTGGCTTGGAAAGAAAGAGTCACATACCTTCTTGACCGGCTTGTAGCGACCGGCGGGGAAGCTGATGAACTTAAGCTGACCGGGAAGCACCCGCGACAGGTTCTCCATGTCGTAGCCAACCTTCTCCTTCTCCGCCTTCTTCTTCGCGTCAACAGGAGCAACGGAGGCTTCCTTATCGGTGGCGTCGCCCTCCTTCTTGTCCTTGACTTCCTCCTTCTTTTCGTCAACCTCCATCTTATCAGAGACGTTCGGCTTGGCCGACGAGTCGATATCCATGCTTTCCCTTCTCTGCGCACGCTCTTTCTTCTGTGCCCTGCGCTTGGCTTGGGCAGTGGTGGACAGGATTGCTGTGGCCACCATTGTAGGACCCTCCTCGGCCTTGATCTCCTGCTCCGGGGGATAGTCGAACAAGCTAGGGCGGGTGGCGCAGTGGAACTTGAAACTGGGGATCTCGAGGTCGTGATCCAGACCGATGATCGACGTCGGGGAGAAGGCCAGCGACAGGAAATGGGTGAAGGGGAACCAGTACCAGTACTGGGTGAAAACCGCCATACCGACAATGCCGGCCATGTTGAGGTTACCAGTCTGGGTCTGGAGGCCGATGGTGCAGTTGCGTCCGCCAGCATCGATGATACCCAGAGCGAGTGACGCACCGAACTTGGTCATGGCATCTTCGTGGCGATCGCCGACAACCTTCTTCAAAGTCTTGCGGATGGCGGCAACCTTGGGGTTCATGACCTCATTCTGCTGGATCATAATCATAGCCAGGGAGATGAGGGCACCCTGGCGGACGAAGTCTGTGGGGTCCTTCATCATGGGCTCCAACAGGTCAATGGCCTCGTCGAGGCCAGTGCCCGCGCAGGAGATGCCCAGAGCCATGGCGGATCCGTACCGGACGTGGGGGTTGTACGACTCGGACAGAAGCTCGACCATGCGGGGAACGCTACCAGGCTTGCGGAACAGGATGAAACCCAAGCTCATGACGGCGATACGGCGTACATCGTCGTTGACGTCGCTGACGGCGATGTGCAGAAGCTTGCGAATGGCCTTGTTGCTGCCAGTGCCGCAGTAAGCAAGGGCCACGGTCATGATACCACCGTATCTCAAGGTCGGGTCCGGATCGTTAAGCAGGCCCTCGATCATGGCATCAGCGCCTTCCTGGCGGCCGTACATGATCAGAGCCATACCAATGGCCAGACCACGGACGATCTTCTCGTGAGTCGTCTCGTGGGCGTAGGTGATCATGTCCTCCAAGGCTCGCACGTTGCCAGTGCCAAGCATGATGAGACCCATAGCGAGACCAACAGCCTCACCGTTGAGCGCGGAATCAGTGAACAGAACGGTGCGCAAGTTGTCAAAGATCTCCTCGGAGCCAGTGCCCATGCCGGCGATACCCAATCCCAGAGCACCACCGTGCTGAATGACCTCTTCTTCCGCAGAGGTAAACTGGTTCTTGAGGTAGTCAAGAGCATCGGCGCCATGGTTCGCGTGGATGAGGCCGTAGGCATAGAGCGCACCACCTTGGCTAAAGATAGAGCCGCTGGTCAGACCGCTCGGGCGGGGCAGGTAGGGTTCGAGAAGCTTGCGGGACTGTGTCAGGTTGCCACGGTGGATGACACCGAGGGCAGCCGTCGCGGTGAACTTGGACCAGTTGACAGCCTTGCCGAGCCACTCGAGGTTGTCGCGGAAGAACTTGTCGTTTGTAGTACCCTGGTTCATGAAGGCATTGCAGAACGTTACGGCCGTGTGGAAGATGGAGTTCCTGCCTTCCAAGCTATCACGCACCTTGTTCAGGATGCTCAGGTCTGTGCGGTTGTTGCGGTAGAGGAACTCGAGATTCAGCTGGATCGTCTTGCTGCCATCGAGAATAGAGCGAATGTTCTTGTAGACCTTGGCGAGCTCATCCGAGACCTCCTCCTCAGACGACTGCTGGTTCTCGAGAAGGGGTTCCTCCTCGGCGGCGGCGGCGTCACCAGCCGGGGGTTTAGCAGGCTCCCCAGAGGGCAGGGAGTGGATGATCTTGCCCAAGAACTCCTGGGTGCCGTTGTCGTACAGATCAAAGGCGATCTGATAGGCGTTGGCAGTCGAGTTCTTGTCACCGTTTTCAATAAGCTGGCGGAGCATGCGCGAGGCCTCCTCGTCAGAGCTGAGGTAGACAACACACTTGGCGATGGCGAAGTAGTCGGGATTGGGGATCTCGTTGAGGAGATCGAGGATCAGACGCAAAATCTCGGTACGGAAGCTTCGCTCCTGGACGATGTCCATGCAGATGCTCAAGGCGTACTCCATCAGGTCCTCGGCAGGACCCTGGGCGTCCGATGACTTGCCCTTGGAGCGCTTCTCGTCCTCGCTCGCCCGCTTGATGACACGGCGAAGGACCTCCAGGTTCTTGGCCTCCACAGCAATACCAACAACTTGACGGTATCTGCCATCCTTGAGGCAGGCCTCGAACAGACGCTCGATGACTCTCTGCAGGGCGAGTTGGGTGGCTTGATCGTTGATGGGGGCGATGGAGCCGGAGCGTCCCTCCTTAACGGGCTGGAACGTGGGATCGAGAATCGTGTTGTCGGTCGAGACTCGGGAGAGGAGCGACTTTGAGGGGAGTGTCGTTTGGGAGAAGGGGGTCGTGGGCGACATGAGGGCGGATCCATCAGCAGCACCGCTCGCGAAGGTCGTCGCAAGCGCCGGCAGAGAAGTGTCGTTCTTGGGCGACTTGGGTGCGGTGTGTTGGGCCGAGGAGACGGCGATGTACTGATCGATGCACTTGGAAATGATGGTTTCCTCGAACTCGCCGGGGGCATCGAGCTTGAACAGATCGCCAGCAGCCAGGGCAAAGGTCATGCTTTCGTTATACGCCTGGAGATGGTAGTAGACCTTGGCGAGGACCAGGGCGGCCAGCTGCCGTTGGGGGAAGGTGTCGTCTTCGTAGAGAGCCTCGCTGGAATCAGTGCGTCAGTATGGAGCAACCACGACCCCGCGAACAATAGTTGGCTGCGAACTCACATCTGGCTCAGAGCGCCGGCAACCTCGGTCCAAACGGTGTCAATGTCATCGTTGAGTGTTTGGAGGGCGAAGACCTTGAGGTCGTGTTCCTCGTCGGCCAGGAAGCCCAACACTCCGGTAGCTGAGACCAGGCCAGGCATTTTGGGAGGTGGCCACGAAGTCGGAGCTGACGATGTTGGCCTAGCTGTGGGATAGGAAATGGGAACCCAAAAGATTGATGAAGTTGGGAAGAATTCGTCACCAGAGACGGACGGTAAGATGGGATGAGGCTTGGATTGGAGGTGGGCGTTGATGGTAGCTCCGGAGGGTTGGTTGTGGTGAAGGCGAAGGCGCGACCGGAATGCAGATGCAGCACCTCCATCAATCCACGTCAGGCAAGTCTGCCTGCCTCTGCCTTGCCGGGTGCGTCCATCTGGGGGGTGGCCCCTGCACAGCTACCTTCTGGCCAATCACTAGCCACTCTCGCTGCTTGCTCTGTCAGCAAATGTGGCTGGAAGTGAGGCTATGTCCACAATCGATTGCTTAGGTCATCTTGCTGGGCCTCGGCGGAACTTCGGGAAGCTCAGATGGTGGTTAAGGACGGCAGTGACCCAAGAGGGCGAAGCATTGAGAAAATGCTTTTTTCCCCCCCAAAAAGACTTCAATTTTTGTTACCAGATTTTAGATAGATAGGAGAGGCCTTTTTCAAAGTAGAATTCTTCCCCTTGATTTTTCCCTTAGATACTGGGGTTAATATCGGCTTGGGAGGAAATGGGTTCACAAGCTCGCGACTTCCCTTCGCGATG
Source organism: Colletotrichum brevisporum (assembly GCA_030770045.1). Classification (NCBI taxonomy): domain Eukaryota; kingdom Fungi; phylum Ascomycota; class Sordariomycetes; order Glomerellales; family Glomerellaceae; genus Colletotrichum; species Colletotrichum brevisporum. Next base: position 4,161,668 of record JAUGSI010000002.1, read on the forward strand.
CTTACATACTAGTACAGGTGAGCTAGGTACCTAGGTAATCTAGGCACCTACCTCCAGCGTGGGACCACGAAGCGAGACAGGGAAGAGGGAGAAAAAATCCCCGACAGACCTGGCTTGAGCCACGCACCGCGAAACCTGTCGCGGAATAGGGCAGTGTGAGCCTGGTGAGATGCTCATGACATACCACCCCTGACTGCTAGGTGTCTGCCATCGTGATTGATGGTAGGGATTCCTTGTATCTTCTGTGTACCAACTTAGGTGCTCAGCCCGACCTGTACGGACGTCCTAGGTAATAAATGCTTTCGTTGTACCAGGGAGTCAGGAGTTGGGAATAGACGCTATATCAACGCTGAGGTGTCGTGTATGTAGATCGTAAAGGGTGAGGAGATAGGAGATGGCAAAGGCATGGATCTTGACTTTTCTGCTCACACGACCTCTGGAGGTATCCAAGCAGCCAAGGTCCGACCTAGGTACCGACCAACAAGTCAGTGGCCGGGCCTCCTTCAATGCCTCATAACGCTAGGTAGAGCTTCCACTCGGCTACCTTACAGGTACCTAGCTTGGGTACGGGACGGGTAGCCGTTGCAGGTAGTGTCAGGTACTGGGCAGCTCGGGATAGGTACTTACCTACCTGGCTAGCTTCGTGGTTACCTGTCTACACCTGCTAATACCTACCTAGGTAGCAATGTAGCATCTAGGTTGGCGTCCATTCAGCTCCTTTCCTTCACTTCTTCACTCCAAGGCCGCGCCCGTTCGTCGTAGACAGGCAGGTGAAGGCGCGCCAGCAGCTTAGATCCTCCTGGTTCAGCTCACTGCGAAAAAAGCGACCAAAGTACCCGTAAAGTACCTTACCTTGTGGCCTGGCCTGCGATCGGCGCGCGACCAATCCATTTTCATACTTTCTTTTTGTCTCCAAATTTCCCACGCAGCCGCAACCCAGCCCAGAGGACAAGATGTTTTCTTTCTAGGATACGGATACTTCTCTCACACTCGCTTCCACCAACACAATCAGCACAGGACAACCCGCCCACCGCACCGCTTTAGCATCTTGTTCCAGCAAACCGTTCGACCGTCCTTGTTGACGATATCTGCTTGCCTCCGCAGTCCAACAGCACCTTGAGAAACCACGGCCGTCGCGGCACGACGACACCGGCCCACCTCTCTCTCACACACTGCTTCTCGACTGCCTACAGTGTAGTGTATCGAAGCTCCCCTCCCCCCTCTCTCGCGACGCCCTCACGATTACGACGCTCCAACCCGCGACAGCTCCAATCCCCCCAATCCACGTCCGCACCCCCCCATCTCATCTCGCCACGTCCGTCCAACGAGCAAACGGATTAAACGAACGAGCTCCCTCTCGACCCCTCCCTTCGCCGGCTACCGTGTCGTGTCTGTCCCGTCGCTTCTCAGACCCCCCGATTTCTCCTCTCGCCGCCCGTTGCGCCTCAATTCGCACCATCAACTGGTCTCACTTTTCAAACCCGGTCATCTTGCGTCTGCTCATAGACCAACTTGACGTCCGGCGCGGTCTTTTCGCGGCTGTAGCTTCTGTCCCATACAGCGCTATCTGAGCTTAGCCCAGTGTCCCGGCTCCCGAAACTCCGACTGCGATAGCGACGCCGAGATCGACAACGCCAGCCGCACTTGCGCAGCTCACCTCCGCACTCCTACCTAGTTGCCACGCCTCACAATGAAGACGTGATGCTCGACTGTTGCTCGTCAATACTCTTCCAATAGAATCGCGCCAACACACTTTGCGCTCGATACTCGTTCTCGTCATTGACTTTGTCGCACGCCGCGCCCATGAGCCGTTGATATCAGGAGGGTGAAGCTGAAACTTTGCGCATCCCAGCCGAAGCCGGGCGAGGAGCGTTGGACCGGACAAACATCACCGCCACCAGGCGATACGGACCACGTCCCCTACGATGGATCTACGCAGCTTAATGAACACCGCGGATGATGCGGAGCGCTCTCGAGCGCCCGCCGCTGCCGCTGCTCCTGCTGCTCCCGTTCCTGCAAATCTTGGGCCAAAGCAGCAGCAGCAATCGTATCCTCATCCTGCGCAGCAACATCCACAGCAACATCCACAGCATCAGCAACAGCATCCTCAGCAGCATCTTCAACATGCCCAGCAGCATCCTCAACAGCACCCCCAGCAGCAGCATCCGCAGGTGCAGACTCCGACGACACCTTCGCAGGCCACGACTGCATATGCGTTTAGGGAGTCCGCATACAGTCACGCCCTGCACTCGTCTCCGGGAAAGCCCCCGGCTCCTCAGGAGTATGCCGTGCATCACTCACAGACCCCGACGCCGTCCTATCCTCCTCAGTCACCGTATCAGACGCCGGTTCCGTACCCGGGCCCTGGTCGACCGGCACCGCCGCCGCTCCAGGCAGGCACGCCGGGCCCTTACGCCGACGTGCGATCTCCCCAGAGCGCCTCCATGCCCGCTCCGTCTCCGTATCGTCACACGCCCACGTCGTCTGCCAGTGGCCCCGGTGGGGGTTATCCCTTCCCTCACACCGGTCCTCCGCAAGAGGCTGCTAGCCCTGTGCAACGACACCAATATCCACCATCAAACGCGTACCCTCCGAGGGAAAGCTATTCTCATCCGGCAGGTGCACCTGGGCCTCCTTACTCTCAACCACAAGGGCAGGCACAGCCGCACCCGCAACAACATCCGCACCCGCATCCGCAGCAGCAGCAACAACAACAACAACAACAACAACAACAACAACAGCAACAACTACAGCAGCAGCAACAATTGCAACAGCAGCAGCATCAACAACAATTGCAACAGCAGCAGCAGCATCAACAACAATTGCAGCAGCAGCAGCAGCAGCAACAGCAGATGCCACAGACGCCACCCATCGGTACCCCCGGCGGTGCTCACCCGTACCTTCATCAACGTTCTCAATCAACACATTCAACCCCGACTCCGACTTCGGCACATAGCCAGCAGCATCCTCAACACCACGGCCAGTCTTTTCCTCACGGCAGTCCTGTGGCGACGACGCACCAGCCGCCCGAGTACAGCCGACAGCACTCGCAGCCTCCTACCCCACTGGGCCCGCCCCAGACCGGGCCTCGTCAATCTTCCACTGCACCGAGCTTTGCGCAACCACAAAGTCCCTACCAACAAAGACTGTCCGCACCGCATTTGGCCCAGGCCACACCTCCACCCCCGCCACCTCGCATGCCCAGTTCCCACAGCACCCAGGAACGAAGGTCGCTGTCGCATAGCGAACGTGATAGAAGTGTTAGCGTGAGCCCCAAAACCCGCGTCCCGAGCTTGCCGAGCAGCCTGGGTGGCCACACCGAATCTGAGCCGCCACAGCGACCGCAGCCGAGTGTCGTCAACATGGTGGAACCCGAACGCGAACGCGCCGCGACTCCCGCCAAGAGAAAGCTTGCCGACCGAGACTTGAGCCCCCGAGAACTCGAGAAGAAGGAGCCACGCCCTCCACCTGCAGAAGTCAATGGTGGACCTACACTTTCGCGCTCGCCTGTTGTTCAGCGAAGGAAGAGGATTCACGGCTCCGTACCAATTTGGGCGCAGACGTGGAACCCACGGGAGAACAAAAGATTGAAACATGCCAACTTTGAGCTGCAAAAACGAGGGCCGCCTCATCTCAACGGCAAGCCCGAGCCCAAAACGGATACTGCCTCCAGTCGTCATACGTCTCCGGAAGCTGCGCGTTCTGTGCCTCCGCCGCCGGTGCAGGAGCCGCCGAAGCCCGAGTCGACCCTCGGCTCGTGGGAGGAAAGCATTCTCGGCACCCGACCGTACGAAGAATTATCAAAAACTGTTGCCGATTTCCTCTTTAAAAATATTACTCTGCACCCGGATTCGGGAGAAATACTGGGCCGCGGCGTGCAATTCGAGATTGAGGCGAAGATGGGGCTTCTCATCGACAAAGACACTAATTGTCGAGTCGAGAGAGCCATCGGTACAGAGTGTGTCCTGCATGACACTGGCCGGCTGGCTTTTAGGAGCAGCATGACGGAGGTGCGTATTTGTGGCCCCTAATTGACTTGGCTATTAACTGACCCTCTCCAAGGCCCAGCACAAAGGTCTGAACGACTTCCTCAACCACCTTGTCGTCCAAACCGATCCACGAAACCCCAATGCCCGCGGCCGAGTTCAAATACAATACAAGCATCGACGGGAAATTGATAAGTTTTACGAGCTCCCAAACGCGTTGCAAGCTCGTCTACCGGGATGCGTTCGGGCGCTCCTGCCCAGCAGGCGGCCGGTCAAGGTCCGCGTGACCTACGACCAGAAGACCGGGGAGCCGTTGGCCAAGATTGTCAAGGCCAGGGTTGGCGATCTTCACCTGCATCTTCCGACTTGCCCGCTCGATTGCCGGATCAGCATCAATCTCGAAATGGCTTGGGACGGGTCTGTCGAGGAATTGGAGCGAGTGGCTGTCAGCCATGCCGAAAAGTTTCCCGACCGCAACAAGGACCGCCTGAGCTACAAGCAGAACCACTACCAAGTCGACCTGACGCAAGTGACACAGATCATGCCTGGACCTGGGGTAAGTTTGCCCGTGGGGAAGAAGGAAATAGAGCAACAGAATACATGCTGACTTGACCGCAGAACACCCAGAGAGTCGACAAGGAGCACGAGTTGGAAATCGAGTTGTCGCCGGATATCCTCATCGACCAGCAACGCCGCGCTATGAAGAACGAGCCTCACCAATACCCGCAGCTGGTGGAGGGCTTCATCGACAACGTGCGCGTTCTCGCTCGCCGGAGTCGCGATTTCGTGTAATATTTGTACTATGTTCAAGACGTTTTTTTGTTTTTTTTTCTTTTTCTTTCCCTTGATTACAAACTGGCTTGGGCGGTTCGATACCAGAAAAGAAAGGGCTACGTCTGGCGTCAATGGTTCCAAAGGTGCATTTCTCCTACACAGTACCTCTTACCTCTCGCGACTACCTCAGTTCAGTTCGGACTTGCGTGTCTGGAGTCGCGAACCATACACGCGGTTCACCAATAATTCCAAGGCGCGCGGGCCGAGTCAATATAATCTCAAATCATCTTCCGTCATCGCGATTGCAAGTGAACCAAGGCCGGTTGTGTGTTCAAAAGACGTTGTGCTTCTCGACAGGTACAATTCCCTATGCAGGAAGACGGGTATTTTCCAGAAACGTATACTCAAACATGTCCAACTGCTAACTCCTTTCCCAATCTTATATCCAACCAAACCCTCGCCCTTCTATGCCAGCTTCTCGTCGCCCTTGGTGCCGCTGCCGCTGTGGTCGATGGGCCGGATGTCTTCCGAGTCGGCCCCGCGCGCGCTGTCGGCCCCGTTGACGTCCTTGGGCACCGCCGCCGCCGCCATCGCCGCCGCCAGGCCGGTGGACGGGGCGACGTCACAGCCCTCGGTGTCCTCGACCTCCTCCTCGAGGACGAGGTTAAGGAGCATACAAACAAAAGCGGTGATGGCGAAGCCGGTCTCCATGATGAGGACGATGGCGTCGAGGAAGCCGCGCAGGCCGCGGTTGTCGCCGGCGTAGGTGAAGACGTTGTCGAAGTAGGTGGGCACGAGGGTGGCGCCGTAGCCGAGGGTGAGGCCGGCGGTGAGGATGAAGCGGTTGCGGCGGTTGAAGGGGACGCCCTTTGTGATGATGGCCATGCCGGAGACGGCGACGGCGGTGAAGAGGAAGGTGGTCATGCCGCCCAGGACGGAGGAGGGGATGGCGACGAGGGAGGCGGCGAACTTGGCGAAGATGCCCATGATGACGAGGAAGAAGCAGCTGGGGGTTCGCACGTTAGCTGATGAGTGTCCGTGGAGACATTCTTCTTGACATACCAGCAGTAGCCTGCGCTGCGGTTGGCGCAACGGGTGAGCGCGATGACGCCGTTGTTTTGGGCAAACTTTTCCGGGGTGAGTTTTTGATGATTTGGAAGTCGGGCTGGATCAACTCACGGTGGTCATGGGGGTGATGGTCATGAGCGCGGCGAGAACGCCGTTGATGCCGTCGGCCAACACGCCACCCTGGATGCGGGACTCGAAGAGGCGGCCCTCGACCTCGAGACGGCTCACATCGCAGGTGGCGGTGATGTCTCCAATGGCCTCGGTGGCGCAGATGATGTATACGGCGAGCAGGGGCCTGGTGGAGCATGTTAGCACGGCAAACGGTGGCTGATGAACGGCTGCTGCTTCTTACAGGATGAGCGGGCCGTAGAGCGTCAGCTTAAAGGTGTGAACCCAGATGAAGGAGGCGGCCGGGGCGGAGTCGATGCCGGACCGGTCAAAGTAGCCGGCGGCAGCGGCAATGATGCATCCTACAAGCCACGGAGTCAGACAACTACGTCTAGAAGGCTTCGCGAGAAGGGCCTGAGGTGCCACTCACCAACCAGCAGGCCGATGACGACCGAGGTGGACTTCATGATGGGCGCGCCGAAGCGCTCGCAGAGGATGATGGTGATGAAGACGGAGAAGCCGAGGCCGAGGTACTCGGCCGAGCCCCAGGGGAGGGCGTGGGGCGCGGCGATGTTGGGGCAGCGGGCGAAGAAGTCGGTGGTCGGGTTGGCGCAGGGCCCGGAGCCGCCCATCCAGTTCTGGAAGCCGCTCTCGACGAGGTGGATGCCGATGAGCATGACCGTCGGCCCGGTGACGATGGGCGGGAAGATGCGGAGCATGATCCTGGGCGGGAGGAAGGAGATGGCGATCTCGATGAGGGCGCAGAGGGCGCTGGAGCCGATGATTGCTTTGTTTGCACGTCAGCCTGGGGAAAGAGACTGGAAATGCCAACACGGGAGAAACGTACCGCCGTAGCCATCGGGACAGGGGAGCTTGTTCCCGTCGGCGTCGGTTGGGCAGAAGCCGTTGGCGTACATCTGGGCGAGGGCGCCCTGGGCCACGGGGATGATGGCGAAGGAGATGCCGACGACGGAGATCAGGCCGGTGCCGATGTAGTATCTTTTCCGGGTGTAAGTGGGAGGCTTATTACAAGTATACGTACGAGGTGTTCACTCACGGGGACTTTGGGATATGAAACCTGGTGATCTGGATGGTGGACAGCAGGCCAGAGACGATCAGCGCGGTCGAGACGAGGTACTGCTGCATGTCCGGGGTGAGGTTGGCGCCGGCGGCGCCGCTGAGCAGGATGGGCGGGGTGATGATGCCGGCCAGCATGGCGAGGGCGTGCTGGAAGCCGAGCAGCATGGCCAGGAGGGTGGGCATGCGGTCGTGGAGGCCGAAGAAGGGGGCGGCCTGGCGCGACCTCCTCATGAAGGGCAGGTTCGGGCGGAAGAGGAAGGCGTAGTCGTAGTCGCCGACGAGCCCTTGGACCGTGAAGAAGCGGCGGTGGGCGCCGCGGAGGCGGTCTCCCACGGTCCTCTTGCGAGGCGTCTCGGGGACGATCTGCGACGGGCCTTGGTCTTCGTCCATCTTCGGAGATGTGGATTTACAGAGATGATGAGGGATAAGACGTTGGAGATCACTTGGCGAACAGAGACTCGACAACCTCTCTGTTGATGACGAGACTCCGAGGTACTGGAATAACCAAACACTTGGGGAAAAGTCGAGATTTGACGATATCCACGAGCAATGACACACACGGGCAAGGGCAACCCGCGTGGTGGATCTCTTCAGATTTTATATCGAACCCGACTCAGTCACGGCTCTCGACACTGTAGGCTTATACGACGGGGGGGTCGATCATTTTGCCTTAGATGATGGGTTTGAGCAATCGGGTCCAGCCTGCTATCAGCAGGATAAGCGGTTCCGGACGATGTGAATGGCTGGCGATAGCGTTGGATTCGGGTAAAAAATTAAGAAAAAGTGTGTCTCTGCTACTATTCTCCATTGTTTGTATCCAGAAGGGCGGGACCCGTTTCCAGCATAGCTTGCCCCCCGGTTCAACCTTCTGTAGTGTATTTCCCATGCGTGAACCGTCTGGTTTGCGTGTGTGGGTGGGTGGCGAGGAGACGCCGGTACTGCGGGGTGGCATGTATCCGTAGTGTATGTACATTCGCTTCAATCCGTCCAGGCGATGACCGAGAGGCATATGCGCTCAGATCAGAGCGATGTCACTCATGCAGCATTGAGAGTGATGAGTGAGAAGTGAGTGAGTGAGTGAATGAATGTACACATGAGATGGAGGTCGAGAACACTGTGAAAAGGGAGGGCACGAGCGCCAATCATCCGCCCCACATATCCCCCCAAGACACTGTAGCAGTAGGTACCAAAGTACCTACCTTACCTGAGGTGGGTAGGTCCTCGTGTGGGGGAACTCCCCGGCACCGATCCCGCGCGTCCTCCCTCGAGCTTCATGGAGACGGCCGCCGTCCTCCTCGGGCGCGTCCTTCCAGGGCACCAAGACGCCTTTCTTTTCTCACCGGCGAGAAGCGGCGACCTGCGAAGAAGAGGCTCCCATCATGCCACCGAGGCGGTGTCCAAGCCAATAGTCTCTGATAAGAAATCGCCGTCTCCGAAGTGCGCGCAGCAACGACAGCCCGGGCACTATAGTTCTTCCCAGCTCTATCTATCGTCGATACACCCGCGTCTTGGGTTTCTTCCTCATGATGCCACCCGGATGCTGTTATTTCGACGAAACCGACAGGTCGTGGGCAGATGTCGTCCCTGAAGACAGACTTGTTGGCAGCTCATCAACGTTGGTCCGCGGCCGCATTCCTCTCGAGAGATAAGACAAGCGCGAGGCCGCGCAGAGATAAGGAAACCCGTCCACCCGTCCTGTCCCAAACAAGCCGCCGGGAGATAGCGACGCTTACTTTGCTCCCCATTGGTCCAAGTCTCGTTGCCGAGACTCGGAGATGCTGCGATTTGGGCGCGGAAGGATGCGCGGGAAGTGATGTGCTGCTCTCCCTCCTTCCGTCCGTCTCACTGCCACCGGCGGACTCCGCCTACGAGCCAAGTCTGCCTTTCTCTCGTTCCCTCAAGGACGTCGCCGTTCCGATGCCGTTCGTGTTGGATACATATGTACATTCATTCATTACGGTATGACTGACTCTAACCCGCCACAGGCATCCGTCTACCTACTAAGCTACAAGCAACGAGATAAGTCCAAAGCCTGCGCCTCATGTGGCGGCACAGCATCGTGAAAAGCCCAGCTCGTCCCTCACACCCAAGGTGCCACCCATCAGAGTTCCAGTCTATACCTTTCCTCCCGTTCGACCGCTTTGAGAAGACCTGCTCTGTAACCTCTGTGAACTCCAGCCTCGATATACCCAAACAACTCGTTACGCCGCAAGACCAGTCCCCCATTTACACAGAATACCCCCAGCTTTTCGCTCAGTACATACAACCAGACCAACCATGCCCTTTTTTAGGTTCCTCATCATCGTCACCGGTAGTCGTCCCTCACCCCGCGGACCACGTCCTGCTGTGACACGTACCTCGCCTGGTGGTACTCGTTGAGCTGCTGCCGCGCAAACTCCTGCACGAGGCCCAGGTGGCCCTTGTGGCCCTTCTTCAGGCACTGGACGTGCTCTACCTCGGTCCGCGCCTTGCACTGGCACTTGTTGGGCGTCCCGCCGAACTTGGCCCGGCCCTCCGCTGTCGGGAACATGATGCTGATCCGCCGCACGTTCTTCCAGTGCGCCGCCGCGTACTCCTTCTCGCGCCTCCGCTCGAGCGCCAGCTTGGCGATGTTCCAGTCCATGTCGCCGTCGCGGCTCTCGAACCGCCGCGCCGAGAGCTCCACCTTGCCGCTCTTCTGCTCCACGGCCGCGATCGCGCACGACGCCCCGTCGTTCCCCGAGCGCCGGCAGTTGCACCGGTCCGGGTTGACTGCCGTCTCCTCGTCGATGTCCACCGTCACGAGCGCCATACGCTTTGTCGACCTGTTCTGAGTGAACAGGACGATCATCGGCTGCGGCGGCCGGCGGTGGACCGTTCCGGTCGTGTGGCCTCCGATGCTGACGGTCATGGTGTGGGCTTCGCTGACGTTGCCCGAGCTGTCGTTCGACGGCGGGGTTGTCGTCGAGACGGCGCTCGATACGCTGAAGGTTCGGTCCGGGCGGCTGTTGACCGTGGAGATAGATGGCGCTCTTGCAGCCGAGGGCCATCCTGGAAATAGGCTGGAGGAGGGCGGGCTGGATGGCGGTGTGTTCAGGGTCGTCTGTCGACTGCCGCCAGGCGGCGAGGGGAGCGTTGACTGCGAACTACCTGAGCCGACTGGCCTGCGCGTGATGGATATCGGCGACCGGGAGACCAACGGGTTCATGGTGTTGAGCGCCGGGGGAGACGGTATCAGGGGATTTCGTGACGCAGGTGTTCCGAGCGGGCTCATGTTGTCCCACATGGAGATCGTCTCGGTAGGGCTTCTCGTGAAGTGCTCGGGAGAGGTGAGAATGCTGCCAACGCTGCCTTGCCTCGATGCCGTGTCGAATGCCGTGGATGAGGTGGACAACGACCTGCTGTTGGCCCTCCCACTGACCTTGGTCTCGTTGTCGGTCACCAAATTGCCGTCAAGCTGCTTGGGAACCCACAGCTGAACACATGCGTCCTCGACCAGCGGTTCATCTCTTCCCGAGACGACGAAGCTGACCATCGCGTTGTATCTATAGAACGGGGTGTGAGTACCTTAAAAACAGCCCGTTGATAGGTGAGTCGCGTCTTACTGGCAGTATCTGTCAAAGGCCTTGAAACCTGTCACGGCCTGCTGGAATTTGACGACGTCCTTGAACGCGGTGAAGGACAAATTGGCGATGCGCTCGTCTTTCCGAAGGATCATGTCCAAGGCACCCGATTTGGATGGCATCGCATACAAGGGGTTCAGTATAACGGTCGAGATGTCGAAGTCAATAGTCTCGGCTGCGATGGTCAGCGACTATCCGTTTGGCAGTTTGAGAAAGAGAGTCTTGCCCACCTTGACTGCGGGATGTTCCCTGTTCCACCCCGGATATGTTGATCCTGAAGCGTCTCCCCTCTGCCCCCATCCGGCGAAGCAGTTGAAGCTTCTTCTGGACCGTGGCGGTAGGACCCTGAAGCGGCCTGGGAGTTCGTCGTCAGCAAGAGGGCAACCATGCCCTGGGCGGTGTGCACTTACACGTCCAGGACCTGCTCCATCAGTGCCGATTTAGTAACAACATCTACGAGTTGTGGCAGCTGCCTCTCGGGCCAAATGTCGAGCATCTCCTGAGTCAGGCCTGCTATGCTCGGCTGCACGAGATCCTGTCTAAATCGACCACACTGCGTGGAGAGTGTCTGCTCCCGTCAGTCTCGCGCACGGCGCCAAGGTTATTGCTGCTGTTACTCACATCCTCGAGCTCTTGGACAAACGATGGCCAGTGCGACACTCCCGGGGTAGCCTCCTTGAGCTCGGGAGACTCGAGTATCTGTTGCTTGATCCAGATGCATTTTAGCAGGTTCACATACAGCTCCAGGGTCGGGATCCTGTTCTCGACGAGGATGCCGAGGGGAGAGAAGTTGACGGTGGACTTGTTGAAGTGGACGAAGAAGGCATCGGTCATATCTTGGAGGCTGGGGGGTGCCGGGTCGTCGGTGGGCCTGTTCTCCCAGGCTCTCTGGAGGCCTTGTGTGACTACGGGTGGCATATCCAGAGTGTGAGCCTCCCTCCGGGCTTGCTGTTCCAACTCCCTCTCGAGGTCCGGGACCAGAACTCCCATCAGGCGGTGGAGGTCGCCATGGACAGCCTGTATACGCTGGGCGAGGTCACGATGGACTCTGTGGATGTCTTCCCGGACACGGCATAGCAGGTCGCTGATACTTTTGTGAGCAAATGCGGTACATACAAAGGGATGCCATCAAAGGAATCTCACATCTCAAACGGCTTCAACACGTGAAGGACCTTGGAGTTGTGGAGGCTGATTCTGGCGCGCAGACGGTCTGCGGCAGGCGCCACGAGCACGTTCCATTCGATGTTTCTGAGAGGGCCGCCGCCGAGCCTGTACCGGTTGTTGCTCTTGATGAGCTCGACGCACTCTTGGAGGGTGCCCTCGTAGTCTCCGATGATCTCCCCGAGCGACGACGGGTCCCACCGGGGCGCCCGCGAGAACGCCCCCTCGTTGCGAAGAGACTTGTCCGCCTGGATCACCACGAGGCCGAGAGTGTCGAGGCTCTCGGCCAGGCCTCTCACGTCGCGGCCAAACTCGGCATATTGACGCGCTAAAGAACGTGGTCAGTTCTGTATCACCACCAGACGTTTGGGAATTTTCATCGGGAGCTAGATTCAGCCCTGCGGCTCGCGCTTGTCGTGCGGGAGAGGCTGAATCGGCCGTCCAAAGCAGTGAGGCACATGCCGATCAGCCAACGACGGGCGTTTTTCTTCACCCTCTCTCTCTTTCTTTTGAGTGGAAGATGACCCGAGAGACAAGGCCGGCGATGAAAACATGAAGGAGGATCCAGTAATGAAGGAATAGCACAAGGGAAAGGGACCCGGGGATACGGTACGTGGCGCCAGTGATCACTTACCCGCATTGAAGTCCTTGTCCCAGCCGAACTTGTAGACGTCCCAGGCTAGTTTACTGATATTGACGATGTCTCCTACCTGAAGCGGTCCTGCCATTGGGCGTGACGAGAAACGGGACGTATGAGCTGCTGGTTACCTCTGGTCCAAATCGCCTTGTAAGAGCAAGGCTGGTCGTCGCCAGCCGTGAGTGAGGTGTCGTCCAAAGGGCCGGAAGTGAACCAAAAAAACAGACGACAAATGATAATTGTCAGAAGTGGACTCTGCCTGCTGTCAAGCAGATGGGGGGAGACCAGTAGATTTCAACTAATGGCTCGGCGAGCATAGGGCTCACGCAGCAGCAATGGTGTGAGGGGGGGAAGGTGGAGGAGGAGGGACGCCACGGTTCGTGATGGAGAGCGACAGGGTGGCCGCCACAGCGGGCGCGGGAGTTGGCAAGTAGGACACGATTACGCAGCGACGACAAGGGAGACAGAGCTCTGACCGAAGGACCCAAGGTGGAGGAAAGAGAGATGGGAAGGGGAGAGGTGAGTGATCGCGTCGCGTGGTGAGGGGAGAGGGAGGCAAGCTTGCACCGAGAGGAAAGTGAGGCTGAGCGAACTGGGTGCCTGTTCTGTTCAATGACCCCCCCCGGCACCTGGGTGCTTTCCTTGGCCTAGACAGTTCGATATTGGATCCGACTGACAGGACGACGCAGGCTTGTGGTGGTGTTGGTGTGTGTGTGTGTGGGAGCAATGCAGGCAGCGAGAGCGGCAGGGAAACGAGAGACGGCGCTGCATTCGACCAGCCCGCCCGGTTCCCGTCTGGCGGACCATCACCCACGCCCGGCTTGGCTCGTCTGTTTGTCCTGTTCTGCAGGCAGATTAGGGCGGCATGCCTCGCAGCGCTGGGCATCTCTGGGCAGCTGAAGGTGAGTTCAACAAAGTTGCCTCCTTGGCAAGCCGTGATGGCTCCGTCCTTGCTTGATCCGAGGACTCGAAGCCCTCAGCTTCAAGCCCGAATTTCGCACACAGAGTTGAAGACGACTTTGGGAGCTCCCGAACTTTTGCGACTTACATAGTGGGCGGCGCAATATGGCGTTCGCCAGGGAGAAAGAGATGCCATCTCGTCGACTTCCCCATCGCTCGGGAGCGGGACAGATCACTGATCAGGGTTCGACCCGTGGAAAGGCAACCTGTCACGCGGTCTCAGTCACCCTACCAGGCCTTGAGGTACCCGAGACAGCCACAATAAGGCAACCATCCAGTGTAACGCGATCCCAGTCCCCCCTCCTTTCCGGGGGCAGTGGCATGCGGGTGTGCGGCACAGGATTGGGAGTCCAAGATAAGGTGGGATACGATGTTCCTGTTAGGTGGTGTTATATCCATAATACAGAACCAACCACCGCACTTCAGATGAACTACCTGGTGTAGTACGTACCTGGATTTACATGGGTAGAATAAAGCTTAGTGCGTTAAACTCATCATCCCCGTTCCTTGGCGGTTCCGTCACTTTCAGTCTCGGGAACACACCGTTGAGGACATATTAGTCGTTGCTCGAGCTGCTTTCCGAACGGGCTGCGGTATGTAATGGAGCTCTGAAGCTAGGTAGTAGCAATAACCATAAACATGGTGGCGGTGGCAGTGAGCTGAGAGAGAGCTCCCAGAGCTTGCTTCTCCTCCCCCTCCTCCCCCTCTCCCTCCAAGACGTTGGCAAATGAGCGCGTGCCAAACCGGGCTATGTATCGCGACCCTTGCTCATCTCGTCCTCGCTTCCCCGACCCTATCACCGTCCGCCTCTTGAGACCAGCCCATCACCGTTTCGGGCTCTGCTCGACACTGATCTTGACCGACTAGAGCCTCGGCAACGCGCCTTCGGGGACCCTCCCATCCCTCTCACATCGCCGCGCGCAAACCGGATTTCAATAGTCCGTACGAGACCATACTGACCTGCTCCCCTTCCCCTCCACAAGGCCACGTCTTCCCTTGCAGTAGCATCATGCAGCCTTCACGAGGCAGACTCCCAGGCGAGGCTGTCGGCGCGGCCAGCTGTGACTCTTTCTTTACCCTCCCCCTCCCTCCCCGGTGAAGGTGGCTGTCTGGGCATGCATGCAAGCGGCTTCCTCCTCGTCTGCCGTCCTGCCCGTTCCTTGGGTCGCGCCCCAGCTGTCGAGTCGCAGGCAGATCGCGCCCGACCCTGCATGCCAGCTCGTCACACAAGGTCGTAGAGCCCAGCCTGTTGACATTTGCGAGTGGCCGTACTTTAAAACCAAACGCGCCCGTCCCGGCCTGGTTGGTCGTGTTCTCCCGATGAACGGCACACTCCCTTGAAAACCTCCGATGCGGAGAGTCCTCCTCCCAGTGTCTCCCTCCTCCATCTTGTGTGTAAAAAGGGTCTCCCTCGCCTAGACGGGATACGTAAAGATGAACGACTTCCCCAGCTCGGGACACATTGTTCAGGAGCCCCGCGACATCGACGACGCGCGATCTAGTCACAGCGACATCGGTGCGTTGGGCTTATGGAACAACGAGGGTCGCGGCAATGGCATCGTCACGCACGCGCCCAAGGAGAGCTTCCGGCTGGGCTACTTTGATGTCTTCTGCCTGGTAATAAACCGAATGATAGGTTCGTGTGCTAGTCCCCCGATTGGCTCGTGGTGATAATTCGAGCTGACTCCTTCGGCGGCGAAAGGCACCGGCATCTTCATGTCCCCTAAACGAGTGATGGCCGGTACACAGAGCGTCGGCGCGAGCCTCCTCTTCTGGCTCGCCGGCAGCATCTACTGCCTCTGCGGCATGCACGTCTACATGGAGTACGGCCTCAACGTCCCGCGATATGTCATCGAAGGCGTCGAGCAGAGCGTGCCCCGGAGCGGAGGAGACCTGGTCTACCTGCAGTACGTCTACCGCAGGCCCGCCTACCGCAAGAACACCATCCTTCTGTCGACCTGCGTCTTCGGCATCGCCTTCGTCGTCCTCGGCAACATGGCTGGCAACAGCATCCACTTCGCCCTGCGGCTGCTCGAAGCCACCGGCCAAAAGAATCCCAGCAACGGCGCGGTGCGCGGCATCGCCCTGGCCGTGGCCGTGTTCGCGTGCATGGTGCACACGTTCTCTCGAAGAGGAGGAATCCTGCTGAACAATCTGCTCGCGATGGTCAAGATCATGATCATGCTCCTCATCATCGTCACGGCCATCACCGTCGGCGCCAACGGCTTCCCCAAGACGACGAATGTCATCGTTGATAACACCTCGGCCAAGAACTCGTTCGCCGGAGGATCCTCGGAGGCCAACGGGTACGCCCAGGCTTTCCTCGCCATCATCTTCTCTTTCTCCGGGTTCGAGCAGCCCAACTACGTCCTCGGCGAGATCAGCCGCCCGAGGAAGAAGTTCCCCGTCGCCATGGGCACCGGCGTGGGTACCGTCGTGCTCCTGTACATGGCGGTCAATATCTGCTACGTAAGTTGAAACCCACAAAACAACTCACGAAGCAGAGCGACTGATCCCTCTTCTAGATGGTTGTTGTGCCCAAGGACAAACAGATGACAGAAAACGTAGCCCAAATGTTCTTCGAGATGACTTTCGGAACCCTCGATCCCGAGAGTGACACGGGGGTGAGGATCTTCAACGCCTTTCTGGCCATATCCTCATTGGGTAACATCATCGTCATGGTACGTGTGAAGCCCACGTCCTCTTCGTGACGAGCTGGTCCTAACCTCGGCACAGACTTATACAGCCGCACGCGTGAAGCAAGAAATTGCCAAAGAGGTAGGCCAACGGCCATCCCCGTGTGCATCTCCAACGAATGGCGGACTGACTTGATTCACAGGGAATCCTCCCTTGGCCCAAGTTCTTCGCGCAGAACACGGATCTGAGCCTCGGCCGCGTCCTCCGATACTTCCAGAAGAAAGGGTGGTTCAAGTCGCTCCTACGGCTCCGTTGGTTGTCACCTGAGCACCACAGCGAGAAGACGCCCGTTGGTGCCTTGGTCCTCCACCTTGTGAGCTGCGTTGTCCTCATCTTCGCCACCTTCGGCGCGCCTCCCGAAGCAGCATACACCGTCCTCACGTCTCTGAGTGCCTATGTCATCAACGCCTTCATCGGAACATTCCTAGGCCTGGGCATCCTGATCTTGCGCTTCCGCGGCCCTCCCGTCACGCTTGCAGACGACGATGTTTCGATACACGATCAAGCCACGCCGTCAACTCGGATGTGGGCGGAAATGACCGGCAAGCACTTCCGCCCTTTCCTGTCCGTGTTCTGTGCTCTTGTGTATACGTGCGGTGGTCTGTATCCGGTGATTACCAACTGGATCCCCCGCCGCCCGTCCGAGGGAGGTTCAGATATCTCAGACGATACCAAGCAGGCCCCTTGGTGGCTTGTCCCTGCCGTTTCCTGGCTGATCATCGGCCTTGGGTTCGCCTGGTTCTTGGGATTCATCTCGATCGCGCGCTACACCGAAAGAAAACACCAACAAGTGTTTGTTGTGGAAAAGAAGCCGGAGTTTGAGGCTGCGGACGGTGGTGACAGCCTTGGGGGCGATCTGATCCAGGTCCACGAGACGGTATATCTTAGCTGGGTAGGCAAGGAGGCTCTCCGATCTAGGCGGCCTGTATTTGACGACTCGAAGCATCCCGATGGAGATGTCAGAGAGGTTCCGTCCTCACCTTACGCTGGCACAGACTTTGCCGCCTTCATGTCGGCCCAGGGCCCGACGACAGGGAGAGCGGACCACAGGTATTGAGCGACACGTTGATAGTGTTCTTTAATGATTTAAAAAACTTCGTCTTGTTCCAGTAACTGATCTCGTCATTATATTCATCAAATATTTTACTATTTTATTATTCGTGTGAGCCGTGGTATTTGGGCTGGCGGAAAAAGTGGCACGGGCACTGTCCGCAAGTGTCGGTCGTCTTCATACATCTTCTTAACCATTCGAGATAGCACGATTACGGCTCCTGCTCCACGATGTTGTTCAGTCGTGGCTGCAGTTGTGCTAGGGCCGCACGGTCTTGTCCATCAGGCTCGTAAGCTCTGAAGACCTCGCCGCGCATCAGTCTGCGGGGTGCCCGCCTTCCGGTAAACAGTTCGAATTGGGCGAAACCCTGCTCGGGTAGCAAGTCCAGGCCGTCCATTGTCACCCAGCCTCGATTTGAGACCTGCCGTGCCTGGTTGAGAATCGGTGTGTCGAGCGTCTTGTAACCCAGCTCAACCAGGCAGCCACCTGTTGGACTGCCGAGCCAGGATGAAGGCGCCCAGAAGTTCGGTGCCGGAACATCACCTATGCTGTGCGTAGGGATACAGGAAACGATCATTGTTGGGAGCCGGAAGTCTTCAGGCCACGGCTCGTCCAAGGTTCTGAGGATGTGGAATCTCGTCTCAACGTCCAGGGCCGCGCTGAGAAGCGGTAGATCGTGTCGTTTCGACAGGCGTGTAAAATGGTTGACCATCTTCTCCGCATTTGCAACCGTTCGGTTGTAAACGACGATATTCTTGACCCCGAGCTGCAACATACTATAGGTGGCTGCCCGAGCCATGCCTCCGGCGCCGATGATGAGCCCGCAGCTCGTCGGCCGAACCGCATTGGCGGGAGAAAGACCCCTCCGTAAGCATGCTCTAATGCCGATCCAGTCCGTGTTCTCTCCATAGAGCGCTCGTACAGGGCCGGCACGGTTTCTGCAGTTGAACAGCTTTTCGTCTTCGGGGATTGTGCCATCCGGGTTTAGCCGTCGGACGGGCACGAGGGTATTGACGGCGCCGATAGCCTGCGCGTGCCGACTGAGAGAGTGTGTCAGGGTAATGACCTCGACTTTGAAGGGCAGGCCTACACTGGCACCCGCAAAGTAAGGATCCTCAATCAGCTCCCTCAAGCCATTAAGCGACGGCGTTGACACCGGTCGGTAGCAATGGGGGATACCGCAAGCCTTGAGAGCGGCGTTGTGCATGGCAGGCGACAGACTGTACGAGACATGGGCGCCGAAAACGTACATCTTCATAGGGTCAAATAGAAACGAGTTGTAGAGGGCCTGGGTAGCCTGAACTGCAGTCAGACAGGGTTGATCAGGGTTGTGTTTTGATGCCATCGCCTCCGGCACGACGCTTGTTAGGACGTGGTTCATTGCCGCCGAGTGCCTGCCCCGAGGTCCAGAGTTGTAGGCAATCAACGGAATCTTGTGGCCAGTGGAGGCCTCCACAAGAGCTTTCAGGTGGTTCACGTCAAAGTTGTCCTTGATGGACGTGACGGGTTTAATGAGTCGGGCAAGGTCGCAGCCCAAACGGCGAGCCCGGTGATAGTGAGACATCCAGAATGGGTCGGACCAGGAAGGAGAGTCGGCGGCAGGCGTCAGATGGCCTATTACTTTGGACCGCCTCTTCATCGACATTATATGCAACAGCTGGTAGTCGTTGAGGCGCAAATCAACGGTCAGGTAATCGGGGGAGAGGCGAAGGCCGTGTAAGATGAAGTCCATGTAAACGGACTCGGAGGCGTCCGGAAGAACGACGTGATAGATGAGGGGGATGACAGTGCTCCGCCGAATGGACCCGATGATTCTTGCAATATCTGCTGCGCGCTCCGAATCCAAGGTTGTCGCACCCGTAATCCCGTCGACAACAATCTCAATGGCATCGGCACCCGTCTCCAGCTCTTCGATTTCGACCTCGTTGTTGAGAAGGCTCGACAGAGATACGGAGATGGCATATGTGAAACGACGATCTTCGGTAGGTATGGAGGCGAGCGGGAAAGCAGACTCGATGAAGGGTATGGAGCCCTTGGGCATGATGAGACTGAGGAACTTGAGGAAGTGCCTCTCCGCCCTCTTGAGAGTCAGATAGGGTGCCGGGGGCTTCTGACCGCCAGCCTGGGTCTCTATTCTCGCAGCGTCGGTCTCGATCCAGGGATCTGCTGTTTCCGTGACGTTGAAGAACTCTAGGTTGGTACATGTCCGGAAGAGGGTGCTGCTAGCGGCCAAGAGGCTCCTCGCCTTCTCTTCGTCCTCGATCTTGAGATGGTCCTGAATGGCCCTGACGTCGCGCAGAATGTGGACGACGGGATGGGTGCGGCAGAAGTCTCGTAGGAGGGTCTGAACGCCACGTTCCATCCAACTGCATACGATCAGAGCTCCCTTGGAGTTCTGCTCGAGAAGATCACGGAGGACATCGGTCTGGCGGCGGTGACATTCGACGGGGCCGTGGGCCCGCTTATAGGCGAAACTGGTCAGGCCGGTAGCTTGCTGAAAGGCCTTTTCGCAGTCGAGAGCCCTTCGTGCCATGGCGGTGGAGGCGATGATGGCCAGAGTGGACTTGCCGGCGCCGCGTATGCCAGCAAGAACGATGGAGGCGTCGGCGGGAAAGGGAGGGATCTCGTTGGGTAGGTGGGTTATCGGAGTGGCCGGCCTGGTGACGGGCGTCTCTGGCCTGGAGCAAGCAGCCATTGAATAGCGACTGCTGTTCGTCCTCGGGCTCTGTGGCTCTCTCGGGGAGGCGCTGTAGCCATTGGTACGAGTGTCGACGCGAACGAACTTTGTGGGATTCTCCAGCTGGTGGTGGTGGTGGTCAACGTCCTCGCCCTCACTCATGGACGAGGCCACGAAGGACCGCTTCACTCCAGCCGTCGCCATGAGTCCTCGACGAGACAGCCGGCGGGCTCGTTTGTCAAGTGTTTGGAGAGGTAAACGAAGGAGAATGCGCGCGCAAGCGCCTGGGTGCGAATGTCGAAGTGGGAGAATGTGCGCAGGCGAAGTCAGGCGAGCTGGTGACCGAAGTCTGTCAAGGTAGGGTAGCTAGGTAGGTAGGGTAGTCAGTGCCGTCGAGGCCCGTCCGCTGGGGGGCTTCCTCGGGCGGGCAGAACTGTCAGGCGGGAAGGCGCTTCGAAGGAGGGAAGCCGTTCTCCATTTCCGATGGTCGGTGGGCGAGCGAGTGGTGACTGCTGAGGAGCAACGACCAGGGCCGGGCTGGAGTCACGGTGAGGAGGAGGTGAGGTGTATCGTATCGGTAGGTGACTCGGGAGGTAAGGGAAAGGAAAGAAAGTACGAGTGGGTGTGTGTGCGTGAGCCTACCTTCCTTGCCTGTGGTACGGATACAGGCTGAAAATTGCCCCTCCACTCCCTTAAGGTTGGGGAGGTGAGGGGGATGTACCTCGCTACCGACACAATGGGCAGGGTTCCTAGCTGGTTGCGACAGGTACTCTGGTGAGTGTTTTCCCGGGACACTTGTGCTCGCGCAGTACTTACATCAGAGTGTGCCTTGCAGCTATTTCAACCGTACTGCACTAACGCCCCGCATGGTGATGTTTCTGTACCTATCGCCCGGCAGCCAATTAGTGTCCGCCGGATTCCCAGCTGACCTTCGCTCCTCACCAGCTCGGATCGACCAAAAAACATCCTGTGCGCGCTCGCTGTCCGACTCAACCGAAGGAGAAAGAGTTTGTGTAGAGACTGACGCAAAGAAGAGACGGAGACAAAGAGAACGATACAGAGAGAGGCTACCCCGGGATTTCCCCACCTCCATCGAGCGCAAGGGAAATCTTGGAGAAGCAAAGACGTCAGTCAATCACTTACCATCATCACCACCACCACCACTACCACTACCACCACCGTAATCGCCGCCGCCGCCGTCATCGTCGTCCCCTCGCAGACCAACCCCTCCATCTCTCTCGCGACCCGGATTGCACTCTCTTCGCTACCCTCGCACCCCTCATGCCGCCCTCAACGGCGTGAGCCCCTGCAGCTGCTCTGCCATCGGATGCGAGGCGTCGTTTGAAGGATGCCATCCAAGAGAAAGGCCCACGATGCCGAGACGAATGCCACCTCGACGTCAACCTCAGCCCCAAAGCGCCAGCGCGTTTCTCGAGCTTGTGATCAATGCCGGAGGTAAGCAACCCCTCAGTTCCTTCTCTTTCCCCTTAACCTCTCGTCTCCCGGATCACAGCCTTCTCGCTCGTCTGACCGTGGACTGTGTCACGCGTTCGGTCGGATGCTGATAGCTCTTGTAGTGCGCGAGAGAAATGCGACGGCGTCCAACCGCAATGCTTCTCCTGTGTGACCCTGTCTCGGCAATGTACATATAACGTCGCCCCTAAGAAGCGTGGTGTGCAGACCGGCCTGATTCGCACTCTGGAGCTTGCTCTGGTCTGGCTGTTCGACCAGGTCCCCGGTACAGAAGAAAAGCTCACCGAGCTGCTTTCCCGTGAGGGCGACGACGGCCAGTCTCTTCTGGTGGACAAAGACAACGACGCCGGCAACCGTCTTCACAAGAGGTGGAGGAGATGTCGAGTTCACAAGGACATCGACCGACTTCTATCTGGCAAAGACGGCGTAAGCCCTCGCCAGGACACCTCGGGGGACGATTCAGATCCCGAGGCAGACAGCAACAACAAACGAAACGACGCCACAGCACGAGAAGGAACCGAAGCTTCTCCGAGAACAACCGCCTCCGAACGGCCGACCGACGCTGCTTCCGGTGGCCCGCCTCCCAGGAACCGCCACGGCTCTCGATCCCGACGACGATTTAAGCTTCCGAGGAATCATTCGCGCCTTCTCGAAGTATATTATTCTTACACCCACAGTTGGCTTCCAATATTAAATCACAAGGAAGTCCTCGATAACGCCGCCGCCTCATATCCACCAGACGGACTCGACATCGACCCGGAAGATTCCACCATTAGTGCCGCGCATGCTGAGCTCTGGTGCGCTCTTGCGGTAGGTGCGTTCCAGGACTCAACCTCATCCCGGGTTTCGGGACGCACGGAATCTCCCGACAGGCCCAGCCTGATACTTGCAGCAGCACGCAGTCTGATACCGGTGGAAACAGAGATGAAGTTAGGGCATGTCAAGGCTCTTCTCGTACTATCTCTTGTGAAGCTTGGTCAAGACAATGCCGCCGCCGCTTCCTTGCTCATTGGTCTCGCTGTCAGGGGTTCAATGGGCCTCGCGGACGGAAGGCCACAGAACGGTGGCCGAAACCCTATGCCGGGGCCACCAACGCCACTGACGCCCGAAGCAAACACAGAAGCTCTGGATAGAGTCCTCATGGCTTGTCTTATGCTTGACACAATAGTTTCCTTGAGGCTGGGCCAAACACCGCACATGCGGTCCAACGATATGAAAGACAAGCCGGCGGGCGAGCCTCATGGACCGGACGAATGGGCCCCTTGGGTGCCTCGGTCTGGATTTGGGACCAATAACGTCGAGGCAGCCGTGCAGCCTGCACAGTCGTTGAGCTCTTTCAACCAACTTTACCAATTTTTCCGCACGCTCAACCAGAGCGTCGAGTCCGGCCTCGCGGCGCCGCAGATTGGTGCCGCAAATCTGGTTCAAGTGCTTGACCCTCGATTCTCATTTTGCAACTCCGTTGTGTTCGGAGCGTCTACGATACCCATCCTCCCCTCGGCGTTCTTGATACAGGCCACATTCTTAGGCGCCACGCTGACGCTGATGGCTGATCCACGACTTTCGCTTATATGGAGTATGATGGAGGTTCTGGAGAGTTCCATCGCTCACTTTGGCGCGGCCGGTGTCTCACCGCTTCTTGTCACGTACATGAGCATCGCTAATACCAAGAGTTGCGTGAAAGCTTTGCAAGGCGATGACAAAGTGAGATGGAACTCTCTCATGGCGGATTTGGTTTCCGTTTGGCAAGATCAGACGACGAACGCGGAATCAACGCCAATGGACGCGGAGCCAGCCGGCAAAACGCCTATCCAGGCCGAAACGACCGCCCCCCAGTTCTCGCAACCTACGCGCCACGGCGCCCACTTTCCATCATTCCCGATGAACACAGACTCTTACCACCAGAACGGCAACGGGTACCTCCCGGCAGCCTCTTCTGCTAGTCCATCCACTGCGAGAACGATGCCCTTCACCCCCGGAAGTCAGCTGGACGCGTTCCCATCGGGATTTATGGGTCATTTGTCTTCCACGCAGGCACCCTACCTGATGGGCCAAGGGACCCACGGTGTAGATTACGACGCCATTATGGACGAACTCGCCTCCATAGACTGCACAGACAGCATGGAGGCTGACCCGCAGTTTATGGCCAATCTCGGCTTCGCTCCTGGGTCAGACTTGACAGATATGCTTCGGGGTGAGTTTGGGGGGATGTGATAGCAGTTAATGTATTATGACCTTATAGCAGAAGATGAACGATTATCCTGGCTACACTTTTGCGGCCTTGAATTTCCTCTACAATTCTCCTCTACCAATGTCCCTCGCTCAATTTGATCCACTGCTGTAACGGGCCGATGATGACGAATCGTAGCCCCTTGCTGCTGAGCCTGCTGAGTTGTGCTCATCCGCGCCAAGAGAAGTGGTTTGGAAGACAACGGGCCTGCTAGCCCTTTTCGTACCGTCTTATGGAGACCGCAGCGTTCTTATCTTGCTCGACTGCTGCCTTTTGCAAGTTCACCGACATAAACGTGGAGCATCTCGTGTCAGCGGGCTTTGAACCGTGAAGCTGGTGGGCACCCAACCGGATGAAATCAGAATGCGGAATTACAATCACCAGAAACAGGATCGGATGGAGACTGAAGGTCTCTCTCGCCGTCTAACTAGCTTTGGCACGAATTTTTGAGGACACTCCGCCCGTCCGGCTGGTGACCACCATCTCAGCCCCTTTTCCCGGATTGGTTCCCTCGATAACAACGGCGGCACAGCGAAGAGGTGTGCAGTTACGGATACAATTACCAATCCTGCATGTCCATGTGCACTCGGAAGTGTGAAAGTCCTATCTCATGCATAATCATCAGTGGGAGTCAACTACCCCTTTTTGCGTTGAAATCGCGCATGTAAAATGGATTTTTCAACTTCCCGGGCAGTTTGACGATGTCAGTCACATCACTTGCTTGGCAGACCAACATCTCTCAGTCCGGTAATCGGTTTCCGACGATGCCGCCAGGATAGCAGTACGACCAATGATTACGGGAGTCGGGCTTTAACCCCGTCAATTGTCATGGTTGCGAGCCAGCGGCCATTTTTGTTGGTGTTGGTGTGTGTCTCAGCCGGATATACTCAACTCCAGTCAACTCTGGCTAGCCCCTGTACGGAGTTTGCGCCGCCCCCTCATCCCCCGTGCTTCACCCAGATCCATCTGACAGGCGCAAGTCTGGGGTTACTCCTCTTTCACCCACATTGCCCTCATTCCGCGCCGTCGGAAGCCAGCAAGTTGGGACGTTCCCGACTTCCACGTGCAATGCGAGACTGTTGAATGGAAATGCGGAAGCGCTGAGAGGATAAACATTCAGCCCGGAGCCCCAGTCTTGGCAGGGATTCTCCAGAATTTGGGGGTCTAGGGGATGGATCTAAGACGGAATGAGATATTAGTGCCGTGGATCAGTGCGGAGATGCAATTCTCTACCGGTCTCCACGCCGCTATGGAGACGAGTCATTCGTTTAGGTGCAGATTTTGCTCCGGTTCGGAGGCTATGCGAGAGCCGGCACCATCTCTCTGGGCTGGAGAAGCGTTCACCCCAGGCTCTCTGCGTCAACCCTTTTCGTAACTTGACGAAGCGTTCGTCAGAGTCTACCCCGGATCCCCGTGTGTTTGTGTGATGATCAAACCTCCGCATTGAGGTTCCCCCAGACTCCTTTCTTACCCCAGACGCACCGATGCGCGCCACCTGTCAGCCGGTAAGTCTTTGCCTACTCATAACGAACCCCCCCCGACGCAGGAGACACGGCCATATAACAAAGGCAACCCCGGCCGCCGACCCAAAAGGAGCCCTCTTGCTTTGCTCGACCCCAACTTTGTTTTGGAGTTCAGACTGTCTCAAGGCACGAGCATCATCGTCCGAACACATCATCACATCCATCATCATCGCCATCACCGTCGTTCGCCATGGCCCTTCTCGCCCTCGTCGAGGACCGGCCGACGCCTAAGGCCGTCTACAACTGGCGCGTCTACATATGTGCCATCATCGCGTCGTTTGCCAGTTGCACGATTGGATACGACTCTGCCTTCATCGGAACCACGCTCGCCCTGCCTTCTTTCGTGGAAGAGTTCCAGTTCAACGACTACAGCAAGGAGGGACTGGCCCTCCTCAAGTCCAACATCGTCTCCGTCTACCAGGCCGGCGCCTTCTTCGGCAGCCTGTTCGCCTACGCCAGCAGCTACTTCCTCGGCCGCAAGAAGAGTTTGATCGTCTTCACGCTCGTCTTCATGGTCGGCGCCGGCATGATGCTGGGCGCCAACCGGGAGCGCGGCCTGAGCCTCATCCTCGCCGGCCGCGTCCTCGCCGGCATCGGTGTGGGCGGCTGCTCCAACATGACCCCCATCTACATCTCCGAGCTCTCCCCGCCTGCCGTGCGCGGTCGCCTCGTTGGCATCTACGAGATGGGCTGGCAGATCGGCGGCCTCGTCGGCTTCTGGATCAACTACGGCGTTGACTCTACTATGGCCCCCAGCCACTCCCAGTGGCTCATCCCCTTCGCCGTCCAGCTCATCCCCGCCGGCCTGCTGCTCGTCGGAGCCCTGTGGATTCCCGAGTCCCCTCGTTGGCTGTTCACCAAGTACCGCAAGGAGGAGGCCATGAAGGCCCTTTGCTGGATGAGGTAAGGCCTTACTCTCAGAAGCCACACGTGACTTCTTTATGTGTTGAGGGATGGTTAGCTAACACGTCTCCCCCCTGTGATTAGAAACCTGGACGCCAGTGACAAGTACATTGTCGAGGAGGTCAGCTACATCGAGGCTGAGCTCGAGCGATACCGGACGGAGGTCGGTGCCGGATTCTGGAAGCCCTTCGCCTCGCTCAAGGATCGCAAGGTCCAGTGGCGCTTCTTCCTCGGTGGCATGGTGAGTCATCTCCATCGGATCCTTTTGGCTGGCTGTCGTCGCTAACGAAAGTCGGTGAATAGCTTTTCCTGTGGCAAAACGGCTCTGGCATCAACGCCATCAACTACTACAGCCCGACGGTCTTCAAGAGCATCGGCATCACCGGCACCAACACTGGCTTCCTGACCACCGGCATCTTCGGCGTCGTCAAGACCATCGTCACCTTTGTCTGGCTTCTGTGGCTGATTGACCACCTCGGTCGTCGTAACCTGCTGATGATCGGTGCCATCGGCGGATCCCTCTGCATGTGGTACATTGGTGGTTACCTCGCTCTCAACCCGGCCAGCAGCACCGGCGGCGGCCTCTCTTCGGGAGGCATCTCCGCCATGGTGTTCTTTTACCTGTGGACAGTGTAAGTTGGCACCCCCCTCGGCCTCCAAGCCAGCCGTGCCGCGTAGAGTTTCGTCAGCTAACATGTGTCCCCTCAGCTTCTACACACCTTCCTGGAACGGAACCCCGTGGGTCATCAACTCGGAGATGTTCGACCAGAACACGCGCTCCCTCGGCCAGGCCAGCGCGGCGGCCAACAACTGGTTCTGGAACTTCATCATCTCGCGCTTCACGCCGCAGATGTTCAACGCCTGGTCGTACGGCGTGTACTTCTTCTTCGCCTCGCTCATGATCCTGTCGGCCGTCTTCACCTTCTTCCTCGTGCCCGAGACCAAGTCGGTGCCGCTGGAGATGATGGACCGCCTGTTCCAGGTCAAGCCCGTGTGGCGGGCCAACAAGACCGTCATGGACGAGCTCGCCGAGGACCGCAGCTTCCGCCAGCGGGACGACTCCGAGGACGGCGCCCTCGGGGAGAAGTCGGACGAGGGGGAGGTCAGCCAGGTAGAGAGGAAGAACAGCTTTTAAAGAGAGATCAGGACATCGGTTTTTTACTAATCATGAATCAAGGGCATTTGAAATGAAGATATGGATGAAGCGAGCGAAAGAAAAAAAAGGCATGGGTGGACGGATTCCCAGTTTTAAAAGGAATTTTTCCACACAAGCTTTTTTGATCATCCCGAGCCGAGATACCGAGTGAGACGCGCCCATGTTGCTTGCTCCACATGAGGCTGCAGGAAGAAGGAGGGAGAGATTACCAGGCGTGTAAAGAAAGAGGCGGGATGAGGCGATACCCGGAGCAAGATTGGTGGGAGGTGGAACGATGTGATCCCATTTCTGGACCCAAGCGTGATGCAGAGCTGGCGCTTGGGTACGTCGGAATCAGACCGAGGTGGGCTTCCCACCCGTGTTCAGCCGCATAGGGATGGGATGGATGTACAGTATTTGTCGGTGGTAATGTTTGAAGTAGGGGTTCAGGGACCAGGGGAGGGTGTGCTCCTTTCAGATGATCGGAATGCCATGTTACAGAAAAGAATAGATTGCCTGGACTAGGCACACAGAATCAGAGCTTCTGTCATATCAAGCGGCTCTTCATGTTGCGACTACTATGTCTCCCGAGTCTCGAAAGGCTCGCAGGTGTGACAATGTGAGCAGCAGCTCGAGCCATGGGAACTAGACATGGATGATGGGGCACTTTTGGCAAGGGGAATCTCGCAGCAGGCGAAAAAGTCCCAGTAACATCATCTGGGAAAGATATTGCTACCAGGCCCGTCGGCATGGGGCCGGTCGGTCCCGTCGTTGGGAGATCCAAATTTCCTTCCCGTGTGTGCCACGCACGCCGGACGTCGTGCGCCGGAGCCTCATCTGAAGCTTGGCCTACCGCGCCAAGTCTCTTGCACGATTCTAGCTCCCGTCGATACAAAATCTCCTTACACCTCCCTCGCTCGAAGATGAACCGAGTTCCCTCTCTCAAAAAAACGATTCTCTTGAGTGACCTGGAACCTCGGGATCTGTGGGAAAATGCCACCTCCCGCATTGATGATAGCGTAGGTAGAGCAGGAGGGAAGTGATCAGCCCCGCTTGCACCACGCGTAAGAATTGCTCCGCTCCGCCCGTTTTCTTGCGGATAAACGATTACCATCGTCCTGTCCCCCCCACCACCATCCAGTCGACCACCAAAGTTGATCTGAGGGGTGATGACACGGCTCTTGGTAATGACGCTTTATTTCTCGGCGGATCTGGACGGTTGTTGGCACTTTCGGTAAGTGGATGTGAGGTGGGAAAAAAGTGTAGTGTGCGGATGAATCAGCGCGGAACGCGGGACCCGGAGGCGGCCATACAAAGCCCGAATACTCCGCCGAATATGCACGTAGGGATGTCATTTTTGGTCTGCCTCATTTTATTGTCTGTGTCCTGTCGTAGTTGGGGCTGCCGTTCCCTTTCTTGTGGTATCGAACTTGTAGGACAAACTGAATACGTGATGCCATCATGACACATAGTGGACCTACCAGCTCGAGCATGACTACTTTGCGAGAACTTGTCAAAAGAAAGAGAGAGGGAAGTTGTTGGGAAATCTTGAAACATAGATGCAATCGCTCATGTTGCTCTAAGTAGGAGTAATGTGCTTCTAGCCCGTGGGTGAACCTCCCAGTTGACTTGACGTTCTTGACAGTGTAACGACTGAACACCACCCGATGTCGCCCATCGTTCCAAGACACATTCAAGTCCATACGTAGCACAACGTAGATGATAATGGCGGAGTATTAGAGGACCTTGACTTTCACCGAGCAGAGCAGTCAACGTAGGTACCCTGAATTGCCCAAGTAGGAACTAGATATAATGGCACTGCTGTTCCCATTCAAATCTGATCAAGTCTTTCATAATTCGTTTCTTTTTAAAACAACGCTAAGATGTATGCATGTACACAAAAACCTCCGAGCCCTCATTATCTTACAATTTCGAGTGTTGTGACAGCTTGGCGGCAATCACCTCCTTCACCTTCTCGACGGGCAGCTCCTGCACCTCCTTTCCAGTCCAGTACCGGTCCTGTGATGTTGTTAGTCGGCATTCAACGGGGAAGATTCCATCTCAGTATGTGAACGTACCTGCTCCAGACCCTGGTAGATCATGGCCTCCGTTCCGAGGATGAGCTGCCAGCCGGCGTCCTCGGCCAGGGCGGCGAGCTCGGTGTAAGGGGTCGGGTTGTAGCACATCTCGAGCATGGCGCCCTTGCGGTCCTTGGCGAGGAACTCGACGATGACCTCGCGGGCGACGATCTCCTCCTGGGTCTTGGGGGGGAAGTTGGGGACGCAGGCGACGATGGCGCCGGGGGCCTCGAGGTCCCGCGCCTCGGCGACGGTGGAGACGTGGTAGAGGCCCTGGCCGTAGCCCCGCTCGGTGCACTCGGCGATGACGGCGTCGACCTCGGCCTTGTCGCGGTTGACGAGGTAGATGTCGGTGGCCCTCATCCACTTGCGGAGGGCGTAGACGGCGCTGCGGGCGGCGCCGCCGCCGCCGACGACGAGGGCGGGGCGGTCGTGGTAGACGGCGTCCGGGTCGGCGACGTTCTGGACGAAGGACTCGCGGACGCCGACGACGTCGGTGTTGGTGCCGCAGTAGATGCGGGTGCCGTCGTCGCGCTCGCGGATGAAGAGGGTGTTGCAGGCGCCGACGTCGCGGCACTCGTCCGTCAGCTCGTCGAGGTGGGGGATGATGGCGACCTTGTTGGGCATGGTGACGGAGCTGCCGTAGAACTTGGGGTGCTTGATGAGCTCGAGGAAGAGCGACATGTCGGCCGAATCGAGGCGCATCTGCTCCCACTTCAGGCCGATGCCATCGTAGATGGTGCTGTGCAGGAGGGGGGACAGGGAATGTGTGATCTTCTGGCCGAAGAGGTAGCCGTGGCGGTCGAGCTGCTCGATCTTGGAGGCGATGACATCGTCCACCTTGTTCTCCAGGGAAGCGGGAGCGGCCATGGTTGATGGGTCTGATGTGGTGGTGATGATATTAATTAGGGTGTTATTGGGTAGGTGAGAAGGCAGGGATGCGGGTATCAATCAATAGGATGGGTTGGATTGGGAGTATGTAAACGGATGGAATTGGAGAAATGCAAGCATCAAGAATGACATGCAGCGGGCAAAGCAGAATAGTAATAATGATATTGAAAGATCGAGGAGCCTTTTTTTCGCGATGAAAATTTACTGGGGAAACCGAGAAGCGGATGCGGATGCCATTTTCTCTCCACTCGTTCTCTGGCTACGAGGTCCAATAATAATTAATTGTTCTTGCGGGACACGGGGGAAAGTCCGGGGGCGCTCATCGCTCCAAGATCCATCCATAAGAGAGGGCTAATCGTATCGGCAAATAGAACCAAGTAGTCGGCTCAACCATCCGGCAAAGAACTCTCCAGACAGTATGGAGGGGCCAAGTGCCGAGCTGTCTGGATCTCGGAAGGGTGGGAAAGGGTCCCAGAGAGAACGAAAGGGAAAGGGGGAAAGAGATTGGAACAACAAGTGAGAGAAACACGACACACACACGGAGGCCGAGGGAAGAGGGCGAACTCACTCAGAAACAGCGAGCATCTCTGGCTCGGAGGATGTCCGACCCACTCACCCACTCCCTACGGAGTAAGGCGCAGTCTGAAGAATGTTTATCCCCTTACCCCTGTTGGAGGAGTGTTTATCCTGCCAGCCGCGGCCAGTTGGTGGCAACGTCGTCACCAGCCGCCAAGCGCAGCACAACACCATCTTCAACTACCGATCTTGGTGATGGGCATTTGCTCGACTCCTCTTACACCACCCCCCGGGCTGCAGAACTGCGGAAGAGCGTCATCCAGATGGACCGGCTACCCTCGGCCACCCCAGAGCTCACTGATCAACGTGCCTGCAGACTCGACACCCGTTGCAATGCTGATAAGATGGACCAATACCTAGGTACCTAGGGCGGGTGAATGATTTCCTCCCCCAAACCCACTCGTCCGGATACCCGTAGCAATCCGGGGAGCCAAGGAGAAACATGTGAGGCCAATGGCCATTGGACAGACCTGGACTCACGGTGAATGAAGAAGTCGTATTTCTCTGGACTGGGCGCCAGCGGCAAGTCACTGTTACGGAAACCGAGCTGCAAACGACTGTCCCATGTTTCGGTATTGTGCCTTCCCCATTTAACGACACCACTTACACACTCTACCACATATCTTCTCCCTCCAGTCCATCTACATACTAAGCTACACACCCATTCTTCCAAGTCTACCTACTCCCAGCAAGCTCTGTCACCTAGACACCTACGTTTGACTCTTTGTTGCTTTTCCGTTTGATACCTTTGATACCCCTATTCTTTATCAACGCAACCACACATCATGCCTTCCCGTCTAGCCATCAGCACCATGTCGCTCGGCCGATGCTGGGCCGGCCACACCTTTGAGCACAAGATGGACATGGCAGCAAAGTACGGCTACCGGGGCATCGAGCTCTGGTTCGAGGACATGATGGACTTCGCTGAGCAGCTGCCCGGCGGAGCTGCCCTCCTCGACAACCAGTTTGCCGCCGCCAGGATCGTCCGGAGGATCTGCGACGCTCGCAACCTCGAGATCGTCTGCCTCCAGCCCTTCCAGCACTTTGAGGGTCTCGTCGACCGCGAGCAGCACGCCCGCCGCGTCGAGGAGCTGCGCGTATGGATCCAGCTGGCTCACATCCTGCGCACCGACCTCATCCAGATCCCCAGCAACGTCCTGCCGGCCGAGCAGGTCTCTGAGGACCTCGACCTCCACGTCGCGGACCTCGCAGAGGTCGCGGACATTGGCGCGGCCTCCAACCCGCCGATCCGGTTCTCGTACGAGAGCCTGGCCTGGGGCGCGAGGGTCGACGTCTGGGAGAAGTCCTGGGAGGTCATCCAGCGCGTCGACCGGCCCAACTTTGGCCTGTGCCTCGACACCTTCAACATCGCCGCCCGCATCTTCGCCGACCCCTCGGCGGCGTCCGGCAAGACGGCCGACGCCGAGCAGGCCGTCAAGGACTCCATCCAGCGCCTGCTCACGACGGTCGACGTCTCCAAGATCGCCTACGTCCAGGTCGTGGACGCCGAGAGGCTCGCGGAGCCGCTCTGCGAGACGCACCCGTACTACAACCCGGAGCAGCCGATGCGCATGTCGTGGTCCAGGAACTGCCGCCTGTTCTACGGCGAGTATTCGAGAGGCGCATACCTCCCCGTCCGGGAGCTCTGCGCGGCCATCTTTCAGGGCCTCGGCTTCGAGGGCTGGGTCAGCTTCGAGCTGTTCAACAGGAAGATGTCCGAGGAGGACCGCGACGTCCCCGAGGAGCTGGCGAAGAGAGGAGCGGTCGCGTGGTCGAAGCTGGTCAGGGACATGAAGCTGAGGGTGGACGAGCCGTCGACTGCCGTCACGGCGTCACTATAAGCATGGCGTTTTCTTGTTCTCCCTTTTTCTTCTTAGTCTTTACCATGACGGCCACGGCGAACAGGTCATAAACAGCGACTGTACAATAGATACTGGCATCCTTTTTTCTTCTTTTTCATAACATCGTCTCAGAGCTACATTATCCCTAGCCAATGATAAGAACCCTTAAATTCACAGCTTCTGGTCCTTCTTCACCTTCATGTGCCTCGCCGCAAACTCGATGGCGGCCGTGTACCCGAACACGCCCAGCCCGCAGATGACGGCGGCCGCCTTGTCGCTGAAGTAGCTGTGCTGCCTGAAGGGCTCGCGGCCGTGGACGTTGGTGACGTGGATCTCGACGAAGGGGATGTCGACGCCGAGCAGGGCGTCGCGGATGGCGACGCTCGTGTGGGTGTAGGCGCCCGGGTTGATGACGATGGCGTCGATGTTGCCCCGCGCCTGGTGGATGCGGTCGATGATGGCGCCCTCGTGGTTGGACTGGAAGTTCTCGACGCGGACGTTCAGGTCGGCGGCCTGCTTCTCGGCCGCGGCGACGACGTCGGGCAGGGTCGTCGAGCCGTAGATGTGAGGCTCCCTCGTGCCCAGGAGGTTGAGGTTGGGGCCGTTGATGAGGAGGATGCGGCTGGCCATTGTGGGAGTGAGAGAATTGACTGGATGGATGGGATACAGGTGTGTCGGCTTGGAATTTGGTTATGCTGCAATCACTTTGACATCAGAAGATGAGATCTGCGTTCTTCATAAGGACGTGATTCGCGTCGGTGGATAAGTCTTGTTCCGTGGCTGTAGAGAACGCTCTGCCGGTGAATGTGCGTGCCTTTGGAGTTGTGACGAGCGCCACGGGGAAGAATACCCCGCGAATTTTGAGGACTCCAGACTTGGGTCACGACTTTCTCATGTACCTTATTAACTCCATAAGAGCTCCAGCTTCCATTTCCCATAAATTCTGATCCCTTTCCCCCAGTTCTCGTGGACAGCGTTTCTTCAAGTGGGCAGAAAAGACCCCACTGGGGCTCACTGAAGCACACTCGCAGGCCGGTGCGTGTCGTCCACTAACTGCGGGGATTCCCCACTGTTGGCGGCCACTGAGCGATGTGCCTAACTGCCTATCAGGCGCCATTTTAGGGGTCCCGGCAGGGGGTGGAGTTGCGCTGCTCACCTCATGGCCGGGCGCATCGGACGTCATCCCGCTGTGCTTCCGCGGTCGGCTGGCGGCGGCCCAGCGCTGGAGAACCCCCACCTAATACCTGCCTGGGATAGCTAATAGCGGTTGTGTGTGTGTGTGTATGACTGATACCCAGCCGGTCCTTTTCCGACGGGTTGGTCAATGTCGTTGGGATTTCCCTCTCTTGCGGTTTCAGCTTCTTTTACTTTTTTTTTACTTTTTTTCACTTTGCTTGTTCTTACCGTGAAAGCTACACACCTGTCTACATCGACAACCACTTAAGTTTGAAGGTTGCTCCCCGCCGCAGGATAGAGACAACACCATGGCGGACATTAGCGACGCCGAGCTCGGCGAGATCTACAACTTCGCCGTCCAGCTGGGCAAGGACGCGGGCGCCATGCTCATGAGCGCCGCCAAGTCGAGGTACGACGGCAGCGCCGCGCAGGTGTTCACCGAGAAGGAGAGCTCCGTGGACCTGGTGACCAAGACCGACATGGGTGAGTGCGCAAACACGGAAGAGAAGGAGGAACAGGAGTAGCTCCTCAATGGGAAGCTTGCTGTCGTAAATCAAGCTTGATTGCTGATGTATGGTGTGATTCTCATCTCCAGAAGTCGAAGCCTTCATCCACAAAGCCGTCGCAGACAAATACCCCAACCACAAGTGAGTCTCCCCCGGCGCCGTCCCATCCTTCTCCCCGCGCGACCAGCACTGACAAGCGTTACCCGGGCCGCCAGGTTCATCGGCGAGGAGACGTACTCCTCCGGCGCCTCCCGCGACTACCTCGTCGACGACAGCCCGACCTGGATCGTCGACCCCCTCGACGGCACCGTCAACTTCACCCACCTGTTCCCCATGTTCTGCGTCTCCATCGGCTTCGCCGTCCGGGGGAAGCCCGTCATCGGCGTCATCAACGCGCCGTTCCTGCACCAGACCTTCTCGTCCTGCAAGGGCCGCGGCGCGTGGATGAACGAGACCCAGAGGCTGCCGCTCGTCCGCGCGCCGCTGCCGGCGAACGCGCCCGGCGGGTGCGTCTTCTCGTGCGAGTGGGGCAAGGACCGGCGCGACAGGCCCGACGGGAACATGCACCGCAAGGTCGAGAGCTTCGTCAACATGGCCGCCGAGAGGGGCGGGAGGGGAGGGCTGGGGGGCATGGTGCACGGCATGAGGAGCTTGGGGAGGTGAGTTCGGACGCGCCTGGGACTTGGCGTTGGGTGGACTGAGGGGCTGACGAGTTACAAGTGCGACGCTGGACCTGGCGTACACTGCCATGGGGTCTTTCGACATTTGGTGGGAGGGCGGATGCTGGGAGTGGTACGTTTTCAAGGTCCAAAACCATTGCTGGTAAAGGACAAAGTGCTGACGAGAAGCTCTAGGGACGTTGCGGCTGGAATTGCTATCCTTGAGGAGGCCGGCGGCCTGGTGACCATTGCAAACCCGCCAGAGGACACCAGTGTTATCCCAGACGCCAAGCTGGGCGGCAGGCTATACCTAGCCATCCGGTGAGTTGTATTGGCCTTGTGACGGTCTACGATCAAAGCTGACGATGTCCAGACCTGCGGGATCCACCGAGACGGAGACTGGCAGACAGGCACAGGAGAGAGTGGCGCGGGAGACGTGGAAGAGAGTAAGAACGCTAGACTACAGCAGACCCGGCGCATAGAAGATACAGACAAGACGAGATGGCTAGAAGACGATAAATATAAACCAATAATCTAGAGATCAGCCCTGGCTTGCTCCCCGGCCCACGCCCTCCGAACGATCTCGCGGATCTTGGCCTTCTCGAGCGGACGCGGGTTCCAGTACGGCGCATCGGACGCGACGTCCGTCACCCGATCGATGTCGCCCTCCCGCATGCCGACATCCCTGAGCCCGGTCGGCACGTCCAAGACCCGGAGAAGCTCGTTGAGGCCCGCCACGATGCCCGCGGCCGAGTCGTCCGTGCTCTGGGCCAGGGCCGACGACAGCCTGCCCCTGACGTCCGCGGAGAAGCAGCCGGCGTTGTAGGCGATGCTGTGAGGCAGCAGGATGGAGTGCGTCTCGGCGTGCGGGAGGTTCAGCGTCCCGCCCGCCGCGTGGGCCAGCTTGTGCTGGAGCGCGATGCCCGTCGCCGACGCGAGCAGCCCGGCCAGGAACGCGCCGTACAGGGCCGACGTGCGGGCCTCGACGGACGACGGGTCCGAGGCGATGGCCGGCAGCGCCCGGGACAGGGCCTTGATGGACTCGAGGGCGAGGTGGTCCGTGATCGGGCTGGCCTGGCGCGAGTAGAGCGCCTCGACTGTGTGTTTGTCAGTAAGGGGGTAGTGTGTGTGTTGTCCAATTCGACTTCGCCGCGAAGACATGTCTTGATTTTCCCTTCCCGAAACGAAAGCTTACATGAATGCGCCATGGCGTTGAGGCCACTGGGACCACTGATCCTGGCGGGCAGGTCCATCGTCAGGTCGACGTCGTAGATGACCACCTTGGGGAGGATCACGGGGTCCGTGGTGGACGTCTTCTTGCCGTCCCTGGTCTCCCCGATGATCGGCGTCATCTCCGAGCCCGAGTACGTCGTCGGGATCGCGACCTGCGGCATCCCCGTGCGCAGGGCGACGGCCTTCCCCAGGCCGACGGCGCTGCCGCCGCCGACGGACACGAGGACGTCCCGGCCCGCCGCCCGCTCGACGGCCGGCGCGATGATCTCGCTCGGGTTGTGGACCTTGGCCGTGGCGAGGACCTCGACGTCCGTGATGCCCGCGTCCGACAGCGTCTGCTGCACCCTGGCGGCCAGAGAGGTGCGGGACGGCGAGCATATGATGAGCGGCCTCGCGAGGTTTCGGGACTGGAGCTCGCCTGGGAGATTGCTCAAGGTGCCCGGCCCAAAGAGAACCTTGGGCGTGGTGATGCCGAAAACGAACGGGGCAATGGTGTCCATGTCTAATCTTTTTGGAGAAGTCGACTAGGCGTTGTCATGAATGAGCGCAAAGCGACAAAGGAAGCATTCAAAGTGAGGTTGGAGATGTCAGAACGAACACCAGAGAGGGCAGTAATGGATTTATCAAGTACTCGTCAGCGGGGAGCGGGGTCCGACCGCTGCGGAGATTCGCCCAAGTCCCGGGGCCGGCGTCAGAGATCGGCAGAGAAGAAGAAGCGGAGTCCGCGTAGATGTATGTGTACATGTGCCCTTGGCCGACTCGAACTTTGAGGTAGACGAGCCTGTGTAGACACCAGAAGCCGATCCGTATGTCCAAGGTAGGTGTTCTCATGCTTGGAGACGGGGCGTTCTGTTGGTTTGCCTGTCTCTTTCCAGACAACCTTGGGGTATCATTAGTTACATCGACTTAGTCTAGGCCGTCAAAACCCAAAATGCCGTGTGCGCCCATGGGGCCCAGCTTGGCCGCCGCCCCCGTGTTCTGGCGCTTGTTCCGTCTCTTTCCGTCGTCGCTGTCGCTGTCGCTGTCACTGTCGCTGTCGGCGCGTCGCTTGCCGGCGTTTCCGTCCTCGTCGTCGCTGTCATCCTCACTGTCCTCCTCATCGTCTCCCTGAAGCTCCGAAAGCTCCTCCCACACCTTGACCGTCTTGCCTCCGGCGGTGATCAGGCGGTTCTCCGAGTCAAAGGCAACGGAGATGACGCCCTCGGCGTCGTCGTGTCGCAGGTTGATGTCCTGCTTGACGGTTCTGCTGACCAGGTCGACCACCCTCAGACTGCCGTCGCCGAGGCCGACGACCAGCTTCTTGCCCATGCCGAGCTCCTCTGGCACCAGGGCCAGCGTGTCGAGACTCTCGCCGCCGGACTTTCCGCCATCGACGATGATGCGCTCCTGCTGGTCGTCCCAAGCGCCCCTGTCCCACACGGTCACGACGCCGGATCCAGAGCCAACGGCGATGACGCCGTTGTTGCGGTTGTTCTTCGGTCCCAGACCGGGGACGTAGGTGGCAGACAGCAACTCGTCCTCCTGGTCATCGGATCGGACGAGGACACCTTTGCGCACATCCGTGACGGCGAGAGTGGTGCCGCCGACCGAAACCCACTGTTTCGGGAAACCGGAGGTGCTCTCGGCGGAGGGCGGGAGAGGCACGACGGCGGAAACGTAGTCGGAGTGGGGGAAGTGGGTTTGGGCGGGCTTCGCGCCGGGGGCGCCGTCTCGCAGGTCGATGATGTGCATGGCACCGGAGTCGCAGCCGAGGAGGAGGGTCTGGGGATTCAGGACGTGCATGAGGGTCGCCGCGTCGGTCTGCTTGTTCGAGGAGGGGAGGGCGATCTTGGAGATGACCTTGCCGGTAATCGGAGAGAAGTGCTTCAGGAGACCGTCGCTGCCAGCTGAATAGAGGGCTACAGATAGAAGTAGGTTAGCCGTGGTTCTTGGGTGCAGGTGCATCACAGCTCTGGGCGCTGACCTTCTCCATCGTGGCTGTAGGCGAGGGCTCGGCAACTCCCCTTGTGCCGCCTCGTGCGCCAGACGCTCTCGATAGTACCCCTGCCAGTGGAAGATATGCTGGTGTCTGCGTCGCCAGAGGCATCGGAGGCATTGTCGACGGGGGGCGGGAGCCGGAAGGTCTCGACATGGCCGGAGGACAGACCAACGGTCAGCAGAGGCTCGGTCGGGTGCAGAGCCTGGGTGAAGACCTCGGCGGACAGAGGCAGGGTGCAGAGGTTCTCAAACATGTTTGCGACGCCGATTGAGCTGTGTTCAGTACTAAAGACAGGTATCGGAACAGGACGCGTCCACAGGGGAGAGGGCAGACTGGTGGCAGAAGCTGACCGAAGCTGCAGCGGAAGTTTGAGGGACGAAATTTTTAAGGTGAACTTCTCACCGAGGTGTGGGTGCCGTGACCCACCAGAGCTCTCACCGAGCCGCGGACCGGGATCTAGGTACCTACCGGAACAAAGGCAGGGTCCAGCTAGTGTGTGAAGTACCGAAGAAACAAGGCCCTTCATACACTAGAACCTTAATTTACCTACATTACAGATGTAGCACTATGTACACCAGCTTTTACAAAGAACGCTATACCGCCAGTAAAGGAAACGGCCGTGGTATGTTTGAACAGTCAATTTTAAATGGGTCTTTTCAGCTATTTGGACGGACTGGAGGGGCTCCTCGGTGGGATGGAAGAGAGACGTGAGGACGGGAGGAATCTCAAGTGATGGTCTGCCAAGATCCATGAACAACCAGGTAGGAAGGGAACTGCCGACATTGGATTTGCTCCCATGGTGACTTTCTCAACTTACCTATTGACTTTCTTCCATCTTAAGGTGTTCCATCCATACGGGAGCGGGGTAGCTGTAGGTAGTTTTCCCCCACGCGCCAGAGCCTAGGTTGGTAGGTAGGTACTGTGACATCTAGAGGTGCAGCTTCACTGCGGATCGCGAGGGGAAACATCCGCCACTGCGGGGTTCCTGCACCCAGTCTGGAACCCAGCACGGTACCTCGCCAACTCACACCGCGAAACGGCGGAAGACGGAGACGGGAAGAGGAAGGAAGACAGGGAGGCCCTTTCCAGGAATTTCTTGAAGCTCAGTGCCATCTTTTTCGTGATAGGTACCTGCCGCATAGCAACCCACGGCACAAACGGAAAGTCCGGACGACCGGGAACCTTCTGTCCCCTTTCACACTCGTGTTTCGCGCTTTGGTGTCCACCGTCAAATCAACACGAAAACACGACTTGGCACCTCTCATCGTCCACCAAGTATCACGACCCCGCCGCATTCACGACCGCGCGCCTTTGAACGATGAAGCTGCCCTCTTTGGCACTCGGCGGCTTGCTGACACTACTGTCGCAGTCCGTCCAGATGGCGTCCGCCGAGAACTTGCGCTGTGTGATGTACCTCACCGGGTCAGTCTCGGCTTTGGATTGCTCCCGTCGCCGTTGCCGCTACTGACGCTCATTCTTGATAGCCAACACCCCAATGTGCCCTCCAAAGAGCTAGTGTCTCACGTCACCCACGTGGAGCTGGCCTTCATGAACTCCGACACCTTCAACAAGGACGTCACGGGGTGGCCTCTCTTCACCACCGTCGACAAGGTCCGCGAGCAGTTCAGGCCCGGCACCAAGGTCATGGTCGCCATCGGCGGCTGGAGCGACACCAAGGGCTTCGACACCGCCGCCCGCACCCCGGAGTCGCGCATGAAGTGGGCCAAGAATGTTGCCGAAATGGTCAGGGTCACTGGCGCCGATGGTGAGATATGCGATAGATTCGATGCATTGGATATGTGTGGAACGCTAACCCGACCGCCAACCAGGCATCGATATGGATTGGGAGTACCCCGGGTGAGTTGGCGAGAGCACTATTCTCATCTCCTTGGTGTCCTCTAACACGAGACTGCAGCGGCAATGGTGAAGACTACAAGAATAACACCAACGAGGAGAAGAAGTGGGAGATTGATGCCTATCCCCTGCTTCTGGAGGAAGTTCGCAGACAGCTCCCCAGAGGCAAACTCATCTCAGCCGCAACTCCCGGTCTGGAGCGCGACATGATTGCTTTCACGAAAGAGACCGTCCCCCGCATCGAGCGCACCCTCGACTTCGTCAATGTCATGACTTACGACATGATGAACCGCCGTGACAATGTCACGAAGCACCACACCGGCATGGAACTGTCCCGAATCGCCGTGGAGAACTACATGGCCCGCGGTGTCCCCGCCCACAAGATCAACCTCGGCTTTGCCTTCTACACCAAGTGGTTCAGGGCCACCGACTGTCCCGAGGGCAAGGAGGTTGGTTGCCCCACCCCGCTAATGGAAGACCCCGTTACAGGCGGCGACCTGGGACAGACGGGCGGCTTCAGTTGGAACGACGGCGTTCCGGACGACGTCAAGGCCTCTTTCGAGAGAGCCCAGAAGGATGGAAAATACGATGAAGAGGGTGGCGGTTACTACTACCTGGACCGGGCCGAGAAGCGGTGGTGGACATACGACAACCGCGACGCCATCCTCCGCAAGTTCCCCGCGCTCGTGGATAAGATGAAGCTTGGTGGTGTCTTCGCCTGGGGATTGGGCGAGGACGGTCCCAACTATGAGAACCTCAAGGCTGTCAACGACGGATTGGCAGAGCGCGCGAGCAGGGCAGACAAGAGGTCCGGCCCGCACGAGGGCGACGAGCTGTAGGTGAGCCCCGAGCAGAGATGAAAGCCTGTGCTCTTCCATCCCTCTGTCTACGATTCAAGAGCCTTCGACTCACTGTCGGGTTGCGCATAGCATCGATCGTGGATCGCCGCGCGTGGACTGATGGGGCAGGCGGCGATTAATGGGCCGTCACGGCATGACAGAACCGGCATTAGTCGATAATCAAACGTGGAAATCTTCCGACTAGCACGCTTCGCCCTGCTTATTAGCCATGCGTTCCAAAGCTTGATTCCGCCGTAGTAGATTTGTGAAGTGACAAAAAGCTTGAACTCAGCGCCATGGCTGCTGGCAGATGGCCGTGCTCTGGCTCATGATGTCGTCCCGCAGGTAGGGACGTGATGGTTCCGAACACAGACGGACACGTGAGGCCTAGGTGCCGTAGCTTGCAGTAGCTGCTTCCTAGTGAACTATGATAGTTTCTTTGCTCCTCCTGAAGAATCGATCTTGCAGCGGGCATGTCGATGCGGTCCGAGAAAGAGAAAACCCCAAATGAATGACTACTTGAAGAAAGACACCAAATGAAGATTAGCTAGGTACGCTAGAGCCGCCCAGACTCCAATGTGAGGGTGTTGACGTTGCTGACTACATCGGGTTTGAGTAGCAACTCGAAATCCGGTTTTTGGGCCATCGCTGGTTCGGGGGATGGAAGAGGCGAGTTGTTGAAAGGCATGAGAAAGAGAAACGGCCGAAAGATGGAGTTGTTTGCATCGGTCTCGGATCTGGCCGCGATACCTGCACAGTACTTGGACCACATACAAGTGTTACTCAGGGTCTCAGGGTCCTCGATACGTCGCCAGGGTTTATTTTGAGTGATGCCCAGGGTCTGCTTTGTCTGGACGGAAAGTCGGAAGAGGGGGCGGGAGAGCCAAGAGAGGGGACGCGTAAGGGACTCGCGCATGGCAGGGCTGTGGGCGGGAGGGTAATCTGCAAGCGTGTGGTGAAGGGCAGTGGACGTCAACAGCGCGAGGTTGGGTGGTCCTCGATCAAACTTGGCGGTCTGGCATTCGGGCCCACGTCATACGGGGGCATGGTGAACATTTCTCGCGCTGCTGCAGTAGTACGCGCGAATGACAGCGCCAGAGGCGCCGTGCCGGAGCCGAGACTGGGCGACCTCCCCTCTGCCGGTGTTAGGTCATGGTGAGATGGTTTCGGACGGTGCATGTCTGGCTCCGTACTTGGACGGCTCGTTGGCTGGCACCGGTAGTTGGACGACGCATGGCCCTTTCGAACCCCATGTCGACACTGTTCCGTCTGCATGTCCTCTGCATCGCAGGACAAGCCGGGCAGGGTTCGTGAGAGAGATGGTGCGGTGAGGATGGCGTTGAGTGGCTGGTTGGCCATGCGGATGACAGAAGCCTCTTGAGCGGGAGGGTGTGCTGCGATTTAGTGTAGTGTAGTGCACTTGGAGAGCGAAAAATAGGTTTCATCTTTTCCCTCCTGTTCGTGGTTGACAGCGAGTCAAAGCGAGCACTGGCCTGTGACGTGTTAATGTTGTTGCACTTTTGGTCTCACTAATAGCCGCGACAGTAAGCAGCGTATCCCCGAAGATTCCAGTGTCTTGATCGTGATACCGCGATGGGCCGACGTGATGCACTGGAGGCTGGATCACTGTGATGCAGGGACATCCTGCCTGCCGCTGTTGGAAACTCGGGGATCCTGTCGGCAGGTGGAGTGCCGCTTACCTAAGTAGGAACGCGGGTGGGGCACCACACCGTCACCCGCCACGCTGAGCGGCCTGAAGTGGCTGAAGATTAGCGTACTCCCGGGCCCACCACGCAGCTAGCGCCCGCCCTCATTGGCCCGGGGCCCTTGGAGATGAGGTCATTGGCGCCAGACGACCCTTCCTGAGCTGGAACCACGTCATTCTCGTCTCCAGCCTCGACTCCATTACGCATCGCCAGATGCCCCAAGCACCAAGATCCGCTCCAGGCCGAAGGCGGCAGCAGGGCGACTCAGACGCTACAGTGGTACGGGCAGTATTTTCTCGAGTACCTACGGGTAGGTAAGTTGGGCGGATGGGTACCTAGGCGGTACAGCAATGGAGTCGTGAAAGACAACGCATAGGTACGGATACAGGAGTGAATGCTACTGCGTCAGGGTACTGAGCAGAGATTTTTCTGTACATTTCTTCGCCTGCCTTGGGCCGCGAGCCGTTCGTTTTTTGGCCCGTCTGACGCCATCCACTCGCTGAACATGCAGTCACCCCATGATGTAGGCATCGAGCACTTTCTTGCCTAGACTGGCGGGTTCTTGGTTCTTCGCTCACTACATATTCGAACGTCGCCCTCCTTCACCTTGACTGGATCACTCTATCTCTCGACAACGAACAGCAACCTGATTAGGATATCAACCAGCAACCTCCCGACCACCCTCCCTGTCTGACCTATCTCACCTACACCCGACCCCTGCAATTCGACAAACCCATCAGTCAAGGATACTCAACCCCTGCCAAAGACTTTTCACAATGGCTCTCGGACTCGTGCCCGTCGCCCACATTGTGGCTGCCGTTTTCTCTATCATTGTGCTCGGCCTGACTGCCTATGGTACGTGATACCGCGCTCTCCAACGGAGTCAAAAAAGAAGGACATGTTTTGCTAACTATCGCACATAGTCGCCAGCGCTTACTGGTGGCGCTCGCCCGACATCGTCAACTTCATCATCTTCAACTCGGTCTGGTCCCTGCTGGTGCTCGCGTACGTCGGCCTCACGCCGCTGTACATGACCCGCCTGTTCCACAAGCTGGTGTCGCTCGGCCTGCTCGTCATCACCACCATCTTCTGGTTCGCCGGCGCCATCGCCTACGCCGTCTTCACCGGCCACCCCCGCTGCGGAGCGAACACCTACTGCGGCTCCCAGCAGGCCGGCGTCGCCTTCTCCTTCTTCATCTGGGCCATCTTCACCTTCCTCACCGTGCTCGACACTCTCGAGGCCATGCGCTCGCGCGGCCACAGCACCAGCACCAAGGCCAACCACGCCTACCCCGGTGCCTAGATGGGCCCGGGTCACGACGGGACGGTGCCGACCGACTGCAACGTGACGGGGCCCATGTGGTGCGGAGGTGACGAACGGATCGAGGGGGGACTTGGTTTGCAACGGCCTTTTTCAAATGACGTGGAAATACCCATTCGAGCGCGGAACGGAGTTTGCGGGTTGCGGGATGTTTCTTTTACTCACGGTTGGGAATGGAGTCACTAGTATGCCGTGGAATTTTCACCCTTTATCGGGCGGCGTTTGCGTGAAGAAGCACTCTCGCAAATGAGCCGAGGTGCGGATAGCATAGCAAAATAACACTCATCTTTCCTGCTTTACAATATTCAGTCCAAAAAGCGTGAATGAGTCGAGTCGTAGGAATTTTTGTTTCCCATCCTTCCTGTGGACAGCAACGGAGGCGTAAACGCAGGGTCTTCAGCGAATACTAGAACACTTGGAGAGCATGGTCCACGTCTTTGCGTCCCTGAGTTCATGGTAGAACCAACAGTGAGCAGGGCATCAATGACTCGTGGAGGTTGATGTGGAAATCTTGGCGGCGATCCGCATTGTAGGCAGTCCGCAGTTCTGGGGAGATTGTGAAATTAGTGGTCAGCATTAACGGGGCCCGGATCGGGGATGCCGCCAGCCGCTGTCTGCGAGATAGGCCACGGGCACTGGCACCGGGCCTGATGTTGGTACCAGATAAGGTACCGACCTCGGTGAAGTTCGGTCTAGGTGTCTATGGTAAGGCTGGGAATCTGCATCCTCACCTCAGTTCCCTGCCGAGGTGTACCCAGATACCCGGACACGTGCCTCGAGCGACCAGTGAGCAGCAGCGGGAATGAGCGTTGACATCAGCATCTTATTCTTGGCACCTCGTTCCTTCCACCTGCCCCTTCAGTTGAGCTCTGCTGCGAGTCGGAGCTTCTGAGCGACGAATTGGCGAATGATACGGCGTCCCGGCGGCACGCAGCGTATCCCCGCAGCAATAGCGGGGCCGGATAACGGCGCTAGCGGGCATGCACCCCGGCGAACCCCTCACGCCTTCAGGGAACCTACAGCGTCCAAATGCGGGAATAGGAACACCACCCCCACCTCCACCTCCAATCTTTTTGCTCCGCACTCTCTCTCCTCTAAACTGCAGCGCAGGGCGTCGTCCATCGTGACCGACGCCTTTCTGCGGAGGCTGTAGCACCTATCCGGCTTATCTTCTGTTCTTGCTCTCCCTTGCCTTGCTCCGCGGGAGCTTCGGGTTGTCTCAC
The DNA here is from genome assembly GCA_030770045.1 of Colletotrichum brevisporum. Lineage (NCBI taxonomy): Eukaryota > Fungi > Ascomycota > Sordariomycetes > Glomerellales > Glomerellaceae > Colletotrichum > Colletotrichum brevisporum. Next base: position 4,206,614 of record JAUGSI010000002.1, read on the forward strand.
TCAACACGTGCGGGAGACCAACTGTTCTATCGGCCCACGTCCCTGCCACCGCTCATCACAACAAGAACAAGGAGTGGAAGACGGCCATGCCGTATTCAAGCTTGTTGTCCGAAGGAGGCTCGAGGATGTCCCCAGTCGTCGATTATTGACCCTCTTCCACTTCTTCTTCTGACCCTCCAACTCCGGGAGCAGCCCTCGCTGACCCCCCCGTCTCTGCGTCAACCATTACCTCGGGATCCTACATCATGCCCGTCGTTAACCGGTGATCTAGGCCTTGGCGGCGTCCACGCCTACATAAAGATCGTGTCCGCCGCCTGGTCGTGGGCTTCGCTGTTGATCTCTCTAGCTCCAGCTCCAGCTCCAGCTCCAGATTGAACCCCCAGCACCTCCTGGTCGCCCCGCCGCCGCTCGTTGCCGTCCCCTCCTCAGTCAATTGATCACCGCCTCGACAGTCAACATGCACTTCAACTCCGCCGTCGTCTCCGGCCTCGTCGCCGCCGCCGCCCGCCAGGTTGCTGCCGCGCCCGCTGCTCTTCCCTCCAACAACACGACGAAGCCGCCGGTCTACAAGCCCATCCACAACATCCAGCTCGGCCCCAGGCCCTACTGGCTGGTGAACGACATGGACGACGGTCCCCTCAAGGAGAAGCTGCAGTCTTGCTCGGAGCAGCCCATGAGGCCCAGCTCCTGGAGCATCGGCCACCGCGGCGGCGGCACCATGCTGATCCCCGAGGAGTCGGTCGAGTCCAACCTCGCCGGCGCCCGCATGGGAGCCGGCATCCTCGAGTGTGATGTCGCCTTCACCAAGGACCGCGAGCTGGTGTGCCGCCACTCGCAGTGCGACCTTCACACGACCACCAACATCGTCGCCATCCCCGAGCTCAACGCCAAGTGCACCACCCCCTTCACCCCGGCCTCCAACGGCACCGTCGCCACGGCCAAGTGCTGCACCTCCGACATCACCCTCGCCGAGTTCAAGACCCTCTGCAGCAAGATGGACGGCTCCGACCCCAAGGCCACCACCCCCGAGGAGTTCCTGGGCGGCACCCCCAACTACCGCACCGACCTGTACGCCACCTGCGGCACCGTCATGTCCCACAAGGAGCACATCGCCCTGACCAACGACCTCGGCCTGCGCTTCACCCCCGAGCTGAAGCTCCCCGAGGTCGAGATGCCCTTCGAGGGCGACTACACCCAGGAGCAGTACGCCCAGCAGCTCATCGACGAGTACAAGGAGGCCGGCGTCACCCCGGACCGCGTCTGGCCCCAGTCCTTCTGGTACCCCGACGTCCTGTACTGGCTCCAGGCCGAGCCCGAGTTCGGCAAGCAGGCCGTCCTCCTCGACGAGAGCGGCGACACCCCCGAGACCTTCCCCGGCGCCGTCAAGAACCTGACCATGTTCGCCGAGGCCGGCGTCAAGATCATGGCCCCTCCCCTGTACTACCTCGTCACCGTCGAGAACGACACCATCGTGCCCAGCGAGTACGCCACCCGCTCCAAGGAGCTCGGCATGGACATCATCTCGTGGTCGCTCGAGGCTCCGGCTTCCTGGGCGACGAGACCAAGGGCGGCTACTACTACACCTCCATCGCCAACGTCACCAACAACGACGGCGACGTGTACAACCTGCTCCACGCCCTCGCCCAGGACGTCGGCGTCAAGGGCGTCTTCTCCGACTGGAGCGCCACCGTCACCTACTACGCCAACTGCTTCAACCTGCTTTAAGATGTCTTCTTATGAGTACGGGGGAGGCGATGACGGACCTAATGAAAGACCTGATGACCACGTTGACGATTAATGCTGCAAGTGGCGGTCGATATATCAAAGCATAGTATAACATAGTATCTAATGACTAACGTCCGTCTCGCTGAGACACTATTCAACCTACTGGCTGTTCCTTGCAATGCGTTCCGTGAAGTGTCACGTGTTCAACGTGGTGACTGTCGTTCTTGAGCGTTTTAATGGGCTATAGTTGCTCTAATATGGGAACTTGGCTCCTGCGCCGCTCCGCAGAAACAATCCGCGGGCAGACCAGGTTGCCCGCGGGCAGCATCCCCGGCCTGGAGCGGCGATCTCTCGTGAAACAATTCTTGAAAAAGCATAAATCACGATTTTGGCCGGCACCCTGAACTGATGAGAGTGGCAAGTGAGAGACGTGTCGCGAATGTAGCCAAGGTAAAGCATATGCAGAGAATATACCAGTCTCTTTTCTTTGTACGTAGGTATGTATGTATGTATGTATGTACGGGGGCTCAAATATAGACAAGAAAGATCAACAACCACACGCATCAAAATCCTTTCAAAGTCATTGTCGAGACATTTAGACGGAAGGCCAGCCGCCGGAGAAGGACAGGGTGTTCCAGCCGAACTGGGTGTCGGCGTCGGCGTAGCCAATGTCGGTGTTCACTTCCAAACGCCGTCAGCACGTCACATCCAGATCAAGAGCCGCGCTTCCGAGAACTCACTGTAGTGGTAGTACAGCACGGTGCCGCGCTTGGGGTCCGCGAAGACGCCCTGCCCGCCGGGCGCGTAGACCTTGTTGTGGCTGGCGAGCAGCAGCGTGCCGCCGCCGTTGACGCAGCTCTTGCCGCTCTTGTCGGTGTAGGGCCCGTTGACGGAGGTGGCCCGGCAGACGAAGATCTTGTACTCGTTGCCCGGGGTGGGCCTGTTCTTGTCGAGGCCGCAGCAGGACCCGGAGCTGAAGAAGGCCCAGAAGACGCCCGAGCGCTCGTACACGAAGGCGCCCTCGACGGGCTGCGGGGCGGTGGTGTTGAGGACGATGTTGTACGGGTTGCCGTTGGCCTTGGTGGCGGCGGAGTTGAGCGGGACCTGGAAGATGTCCTGCCAGAAGGAGCCGAAGTTGAGGTAGTACTTGGAGCCCGACTTGACGAGCTGGGCGTCGATGGCGTTGTAGCGGGAGCCGGCGGAGGAGGCGACGCCGGTGGCGCCGTGGTCGGTCCAGGAGCCGAACTCCATGGTGGGCGAGGTCGCGTAGCCGATGGCCGAGTTCTGGACGCCGAAGGAGGAGACGGTGTAGTAGAGGATGTACTGGTTGCCGACCTTGTTCACGTCGGGGGCCTGGGGGCGTTACGATGAGTATACATTATAGAATGGGTGTGTGTGTAGATGTGTCATTCGACGGGGGTCTCGAGTGTTTTCATCATGATCCGATGACACTCAATGACCGGTTCATCCGAAGAGTCCCGGCGTAGAGAGATGTGAAACTGGACCTACCCAGAGATCGTCGTTGCCCTTGAGGTTGATCTTGCTGCCCTTGGGCAGGGCGGCGCCCTGGTAGGTCCAGGGCCCGACGAGGTCGGGGGCCTTCCAGATGCCGATCTTGCTGCCGGTCTCGAAGCGGAAGAAGGTGCCGTCGTCGCGGCGGACGACGGACGGGTCGTGGCTCCAGCACTGGCCGGAGCAGGCGCCCGGGTTGGCGTAGCCGTGGACGGCGGCGCTCAGCAGCGCAGCTGCGAGCGAGAAGACGGAGCCGAGACGCATCGTCGAAGAGGAAAAGACTGTTGGGGGTTGAAGGAATGAGAGGGAAAAGGAGCGACTGGAGAGGAAGGGAAGGGAGGGGAGGGGAAGAGAGAAGAAGCTTTTCACGACAGCGATGGGAGCGTTCACGATATAACCTATGGTGAGGACCAGGGGAGCCCGGCCATATGGGACACGCAGGCTGGAGAGAACCCGAGATCTCGTCAACTGGACCCCATCACGGAAACCATGTTACTATGGCGGAGGGGTCGGAGGCACGAGGTAAAGCTGCCTATCCACCGAAAACCCACCCCTATTGGCGGAAATTGCTCCAAAGACTAATACACTCGTAGAGACTCGTAGCGGGTAGTGGGTGGTGGGAAGACGGGGGGCCAATATAGATGGCGCAAACCACCAGGGACGACTCCACGGATGAGATGAAGGGCCGCTGCTACACGTCGCAGTTTCCCCAATCTTGCATGGTCAGGCAATCCCTGGTGGGCTGGTTTAGGCTCGTACTGGGAACGAGAGAGAGAGAGGGTAAACCGGCACGGAAGCATGTCTGGACCGGAGGCCACGACCACGGCCAGGAAACTGCCGTTGATGTGGAGAGCAGCAGGGAGGAACTCTACGGTCAAGTGATGAACGGAGGAGGCCGGATACGGAAAGGGATGCGAAATCTGGACGATGCCGGCACGGCGGCACGAGGAGTTGGAGATGGGAAATTTGGGGTCATGCTATGTGTAAAAGTTGGGGTTCCTGGGTGCCGCGATGCAGCATGCAACTCTGCACCGCACGGCGACCAGTGTGGACGGGAAAAGAAGCCTTTGAGCCCCACGGCGATGGGCAAAATATCCCGTAACCTTCGTGCTCGCAGAACCGACTTGGCGCCTAGAGCGGCAAGTCACTGCCGGCGCTTGCGAGAGGCGATCGCCAGGCTTCACGGGATGGAGGGAGGCATTGGCGGAGTACTCGGAATTCGGCGAACGGCAAGGCAAGGGCTGCTCAAGTTGAGGCTCCAAAGAAAAAGAGCAAGCGCTCAAATCAGAGATGGCAAAAAGCGAGGAAATTAAACGGGCACGACGGACTGTGTGCTTTGAAACTCTTCCAACAATCCCTCTACCTTGAGCCCCAGATCGGTTGCAGGAATCGTTCGCCGTCGTTGGCAAATAGGACGGAAGGGGAGAGTTTGGCCGTCGCGGTGGGATTGCATCTGGAGCCCTTCGGTGAGGGTCCGACGCAGGAAAAGGGGTCAGCTGGCATCATCGCTTTCTTGCTCACTGTCTTTGCACCTGTCATCCTTTCATCCCAACTTATCACTTGCTTTTAAGCTTCGCTTTTCGGGATGAAGGGGTGAAGTTCAACTTGATGTTCGGCTGAGACGTCCGGATCATCGTGATCAACGCGATCAGCGGCGCTCGGGTGGTGGGCGGCGGAAACAAATGCTATAGCAGAGCACGTTATTCGGTGGGGATGGGAACGTGACCACACGGACCAGACGGACGGGGCGGGGAGAAGCGTTCTGTGGGATTGCGAATCGTCTTGACTCAGGAACGGGCGGCTTTCGCGCTGGCTTTGCTTGTTCAATCTTGTCTTCTGGATCTTGTTGAGGCTTCAACGGCCGCGATGGTGCGACGAAGAGCGAAGATTCCACCGAAGACGGCTCGACCAAGTCGTTTCAGGAGAAGACGTCCAAGTCGCCTACTCGGAGATGCATCGTGATATATCAACCCATGGATCGTGTCGGCGACTTGTCGATTTCTGGTACGGGACCTCGGAGATTATAGAATCGGCTCTGCAAGGTGGGTGATGAAAGTTGTGGGCGCAAGTGGGCTCTTCGCGTGGTTTTTGGAGGAGAAAATCTTCCTCAGGAGCCACTGCTTCTGCGTTCCACCGGCTCCCATACGCGGAAATACATAACGCGGCCAGTGCGTGTCCAGCGGAGGCCGTCGTCGGTGCCGTGCGCAACGAGCCGGGTCCAGGGGCGGGCGTGCCCCCGTCGAGGAGATATCGTCGGATTCCGTTTTCCGGCGGGTAGGTGGCATCATGACCCAGGTGCCTATCAGCGTGCTTGGAGGCCTGCCGTGTACCGCTCCGGGTGCCCCATCAGCATCGGGCCCTTCGGGGGACCGGTGGCGCGGAGCGACAAGCCGTGCGGACCCGTCACGCCGTTCCCCATCCCGGGGCCTCGGTCAGTGGTCCGGGGCTGTTTGCCGGAGCCCGGCGTCGATCCTCCTGACACACATGCAGTCGAATCTAATTCTACATCAACAGGAGAGAAACCCCCAACGGTTTGCCAACTGCCAACGGGGACCTTTTTCTTTCTTTTCTTCCTCCTTCGCTTCAATTTCAATGCACAGTCGATCCGCCTGAAACCTGGAAACGGCCCGTTGATTGTCGAAGGCCGCAAACAGTGCGCCAGACGACCGGTCGCGCCTCCGTTGGTTGGTTGCATTGTCGCGGCGACGAAGGACGAGGAAGAAACAAAAACGCCCGCAACAAGGTGCCAAACTTCTGCAGGCGAAGGGGTAAGGCATGCAAACGTCGCAGGATTGTGATGCGGAGTGCATACGGAGGAGGGGCGGGGAAGGAGGATGAACGGGAAATTGGCTGACTGTGTCTCTCTCTCCGTGTTGGTTTTCCCTCGTCAGCTTGCGGGCGCAAGTTGGGTTGGAGGTCGTCGACTCGCCAGGGCGCTGTCAGACTGGAAGGGGGTCGGGATACTGAGTTTGATGAGAGATTGCGAGAGGCGGTTTGCGACGGCTGCCAGATTCATTATTTCCGAGCTGGCCGGGCATTTCTGCTCTGTATGTCGAGGATTCACAACTTCATTCTCCATGCCCCACGGCAATGAGGAGTCGAAGGCGATCGCCTGTCCATCACTGGCCCCCCCCCTTTCCCTTTGCCATGTGTCTCGCCGCAGCACGATCGGCGAGGAAAAGCTCTGGGAAATGACAAACGGACAGCAAAACGTGGCTACCGCAGGTGGAATCGCTGCTGCGAGTTGGGGGTTCGGCCTGTCTCTGCCGATTCGGCGGCGCATGAAGGAATGGGTGGGAGAAGCCCGACGCTCTGGATCTATTACGTTACGAAAAGCTGTCAAAACGGCACCCTTGTCCTCCTGTTGCTCACCTTATCTCGACGCGGCTGGACGGGCCAAGCCAAGCAAAGCAACCTCATCGGTTCACCTCTCACCGGTGGTGCGACGGGGGAAAACCCCCCAAGAACAAAGTAGCGGGAGGCAATACGGCGTCCCTCTCCATGGTTCGCACGTACGGAATGCAACTGGTGATGTTTCCGACCCTTTTGGCCTTGCGCACGGCCTGGGGGACCGCCAGAGCACGCGAGAGCGTTCCTATCCCCTTGGATGCCCTGCATCGTCTCCGGGACTATTTGGTGATCCTTCAAAGGCGATTCTGTCAGCCGGTGAAGAAGAACCCGGCGTCCCGTTATCTTTCCCATAGCGATCCTTCGGGGGATGACGACAGCCCGGGCCACGCATAGCGGGCGTCGAAGGGCCGTTCTGGCGCCCAAGTCCTCGCCACGGGCCATCCGTTCAACTGGAAAGCAAAGCTTAAGAGGAAGTACGGATAGAAGACGAGAGGATTGAGGGCAGGGATGGCCCCATTCTCGAGACCCCTGGGACGTTGAAGGAGTTGAGGCGAACCTTCTTCCGCGATGCTGCCATTTCGCGGAGGCTTTTTGGTTCTCGACGATTCCTCATTTGGGACGCTGATCCGGGCCTAGTCCCCCGAGTCCAACGGTCGCCAGCTACCACCCTGGGACTGCGTGCGTTTCGGACTCTGAGATCCATGGATCGACGCATGCACTGCGCCTGGAGGCGAGCAACAGGGTGCTTCGTCGTTGGCATGGCATGGCGTCTTTGCCAGAGGCAGAAGGCGAGATGGGCCGATGCGGGCGACTCGAGCTGCTGGAAGCGGCCATTATTACATAGTATTGTCCAGCGGGCTTGGGCCATTCAGGAAGCTCGATATCGTCACCGGGGGGAGGACAAAAGGGCCTGACGGGACAGACGGCAGGGCTGGACAAGGGGCTTGCTCGACGGACCTGAATGTCTCCCATAGTCTAAATGCCCCCAGAGGCTCGACCTCTGGGAACGGCTACGGACCCAGGGGGTGAAAGAAGATGACGGCCGAAGTTCACCTGCATTAGTGCGGCTGCAAGGGGCATCTCGCTCTGCTGATAAGGAACGAACGCGTGCGGCGTTGCCCAACCCAACGGTCAATGGCGAGAAGGGGTTTAAGGACCTGCTGAGTTTGAACTCTGAATGGGAGTCGAGATGGTTTGCCCCAAGCCCAACAGTCTATTGCGATGCGCGTCGACTGAAGAGGGGGCCGTCTGCGCCCGAACGACGGGGCCTGGATGCGCGGACTAGGGTCCGTCCGGCCGGCCGTTGCATCGTTGCGGTTGCGGTTGCATCCTCGGCGCTGTGGTCCCTGAGGATACGACCCGGAGACTTGGGATATTGAAACGGGGTACCATATTAGCACGAGAGAGGATGAGGCGTGGAAGCTTCGGATGGGACGACGCTTGTTGGTGTTTTCGCCAGTCCAGTTATCCATCCACATGAGGGGCCAACATGGAACTGGGGACTTGGCTCGACGGGGAATTCATTTGTTTACATGGCAAGTGCAAACATCAAGGTTTATTACGGTCACAATATTTCAATATGCTGCAAATTGCAACTCGGCATGGCGTGCGGAGGACGGAAAGTCTAATCATTAAGAGGAAGACTTGATGAATTATACCTTCCTATAGGGGACTTACCTTATGGACATGGCTTACGGCCGACCTTTCCTGGCCAATTCGACAATGTCATATCAATCAATCACTAACCAAGTGTCAGCAAGACATTATCCATTATCGATCACCGAACCGGGACCTGAATCCTTTCGTCCCAGTGCCCGGTGCGCACACGTTCTGTCGCCCCCAGCTCTGGCTGAGTTGATCCTTGGTCCCGCTGTCCGGGGGGGCCCCCGGCCGGTGCCTATCACGATGCGGGATGCTGGCACCTACCTGGCTGACAATCACACACCTGGCTCAACCAGTTGATCGCAAATGAAACTCGTGGCTGCTGCACTCCTGCGCTGGAAAGCAGTCAAGCAGTGGTCCAAGGCGTAGCGGCGTCCAGGAAGGCATTCCACCGGTCGAGCCAATGCAATGCAGCAAGCCCCTCGTTGCCGGGGTCCCGGGGGACGTAGGGAAGGCGACGGAGGTGAAGCAATCGGCATCAGAGTTCGACTGTGGATGCGGCCAATGCCCCTCGAGGGCAGAAACGGCCGGGGCCCGCAAGCCAAGACGCGACCGAACCAAAAGAAAGTGATTGTCTTCCCCAGGCATGGTGTATGTATGTAGCAGCAGGTGGCATTATGCGGGCGCGAGTACTTGCGGACGGCGCTGGATGCCCGGTTCAGTATGGTTAGCCTCGCTCATCTCAGCATCCAGTGTCGAGGAACGACGGGGGAGAAGAAGAGGGGGGGTAGAACGGGGCATGAGAGCCAGAACATGATATCTGGGAGCACACGCCCGCCGGTTGCGTCTGTCCACGTCCTCTGGATGTTCTCTGCTTTCTTCTCTCGTTCTGATTCTTGTCTTGTTGCTGTTTCTGTTGCCGGGCCCCCTTCCTTTCTTGTTTCTCCCAGGAAGATACACAGAGCGCAAGACATTGAGCGCATCCGAGACCACCGACGCCGTTTCGCTCCCACCCATCATCATCCTCCTCACCGAGCCGGCCGAGTGACTGAACACATTCAAACGGGCGCTTTCAAGGCAGACACTGCAGTTGGACGAATCCTGCAAGGGAAGCAGCTCTGACCGAACACCACCGTCCGCAAGCGTCGATTCGAGGGATAGGTACACATATATCGGACACAAGCACCGCCGGCCACCTTACAGCGAGCGCGACCTGGGGAAATTTCACTCTCACTCACCCTCTCTCAACCTTGACTCAGAAAAAGGGAGACTGCGCAGTCCAGCTCACACCTACAACCCTTCTTCTCATTCGGACGCACACACCTCGAGGTCTCATAAGTGCCACCACACTCCTGTTACATGAGGCAGTAAGCGTTGCGGTTGGCGCTCAGTGATCACTCACTCACCCACTGCCATCTCATTCGAAGGAGTGGGAAAAAAGAAAAAAAAGAAGAAACGAAAAAGAAAAGAAAATAGCAGGCCGAGGAAGGCGCGTGCAGCCAGTCACAGGCCGCACCTGCCCGTCGCTGCGGGCGCAACAGACGCACAAGACGCTATAGCGGGCGGCCAAGTTCGGGGCACAGCACCGGCTACAGGCTACCTACCCACAGTGTAGCCCATTGGCCCCCCGGGAGGTCCCTCCAGGCTCCCCGCGCCGTCCCCACCATCCCAGGAGCCATTCGTCCTACTGATTGGTCACCTGGTCTCTTATCGGGGTCTTTCCTGACTCCAATTGCCCGATCGGACGGAAATACGTACCTCTCGCTCTTATCTTATCTCGCTCACTTCCTTCCCATCTCGTCCATCACTCTCAGTTTCTCATCACCGTACCTACTGTCGCCGACAAACCCACCGCTTCATCCGTCGGTGCTCGCCCGTCCCGTTAGGTTCAGCTCGAGCTTCGTCGTTGCTGTATCGCCTGCGGAGAAGGCTTCCTTGAAACCGATACCGGGCCCCCGGTAGCCTCGGTCGTTCATCGCGCCCGAGGCGTCCTCCAGCTTCAACTCACAACATCCCCAGCATCTCGAACCCACCAACCCCGCCGGCACCATGTCCGGCCGGAGCGCCTACGTGCGCAAGAAGATTACCCAGACGGAAAAGGAAAAGGCCAGGGCGAGGGCGAACACGGCCGGCGGCGGAGACTACGATGACATTCCCATCCCGGACTTCCCTCTCCCCCAGACGGGGGCCTCGCTGCCCGTCGGCACCGGCATCGGGACCACCAACGCCCGCTTCCTCAAGTTCTCGGAGCCGCCCCGCGATTTCAAGATCAGCACCCCGAGCATAGGCAGCGGCAGCGGGAGCAGCGAGGGCGGCCGCCGGGACGGAGCGGTCGGCCCCCTCGACGACTTCGCCTACGCCCGCGCCCGGAGGCCCACCATCAAGACGGAGGACGTGTCGGGCATCGAGAAGTCGGGACTCCGGAGCAAGCTGGACAAGAAGAGCGAGGACGTGAGGCGAGGTCTGGCCAAGACCTTCACCTTCAAGCGCAAGGACAAGGAGCCCGAGTTCCGCCCCGAGTCGGTCGCCACCGTTCGCCCGAATCACGCCCACACCTCCGGCTCCCTCTCGCCGGCGGAGCCCGAGTACACTTACGAGCAGTTCAACATGGACGCCATGCAGCAGATGCAATTGCAGATGCAGATGCAACAGATGCAGCAAATGCAGCAGTTCCAGCAGATGCGCCACCAGGAGATGGACCTGCCCATGTCCCCGCCCCCAGCATCGAAGCTGCCCCCGGTGCCGACGACGCCTCCCATCAAGCGATGGATCGGCGCTGGCAGGCCCGTCCAGAGGTGGAACAAGCTGCGCAAGGACCCGGAGCTCTGGGACCCCAACGGCGATGTCCTTGTCTTCTTCGGCCACAAGGGCCAGACGCCGCGGCCGAACCCCTCCTTCAGGCTGTCGTCCCACATCATAGAGGCGACCGAGTCGAGGTATCTCATCACATTGCTCCGCGAGGGCACCACCGAGGAGGACATCTACATGCCGCCATCGCCGCAAGGCGCGCCGCCGATGCTGCGACCGCATATGGGCCGCGGCCAGCCGACGCCGCCAATATCAGAAGATCTCGGCGAGGCCGACGGCCAGATCTCGTACGAGATGTACTTCCCTACCCCGGCGAACATGACCAAGGTAGAACAGCTAAAGAGCCACATCACGACGAGGAACGTCTTTGCCCTGCTTTACCACGCATCCATCGTCGGGCTGTCGCTACACCAGGCCCTCGCGGACCTCCACACTCGCTTGGATGCGTACATGCCCCCAGACTCGGACAACGTGGGCATGATTCTCAACTTCCTCTCCGCCCGGGGCATCGACGACGTTCGAAACGACCCGGAAACGGCGGTCAGCCTACTGGCGTGGTCCGAGGGGCAAGCCGTGAGGTGGAAAGAGGGTTGGCGCGAGAGCTTCCTGCACTGCGCCGGCATGTACAGCCAGCTGGAGCAGTGCGCCGACTTCAACCAGCTCACGCCCATCACCCGCGCGCTGCTGGAGAGGGCGTGCCTCGAGACGCAGCTGCGGGTACAGGCCGCCGAAGAAAGGCTCGCCGAGTTTCAGTACGGCGACATGTGGCCGACGGGCGTTGCCGGGACGGCCAGGGCGGCGGCGGACCGCTTGCAAAAGTTCATCCTCGGCCACTACTCGAGATCACACGGCTGCTGGCCGCCCGCGCCGACGAGCGGGCTGCCGGACGCGGACGGCGAGGACATCTGGCTCACGAGGAGCGTGGCGCAGTCGCTGCAGAAGGACTTTGGCGCTCTCTACGACTACCTCGTGAACCGGGACATCATCTGGGACATGTCGGAGGCGCGCTCGGGCCGCAAGTGGATGATGGCCAGCGAGAAGGACAAGGGTTTCGACGCGGATGTCGACATACCCATGACGGACATTCTCGTCGAGTACGACAACAGGCTGCGGTTTCCGCACATCCCGCACCCGTACCCCCTGGTGCCCGAGTCGATCGCGCCGGCGCCGAGCGCGAAGGAGTCGTCCATGTTCAAGAAGAAGAACGGGGCCGCGGCGAGCAACGGCGGCCGTGGAGGCGCCTTGGAACGCCGGGTCCAACTAGCGTATACCGAGGCGACTAATATTTACATACTGGGTTCGGACTTTACGCAGTCCGACCTCATTGACGCGTTCGTCAAGTTTGAGAAGACGGACAGCATCACGGAAGTCGACCCGGCCGTGGCGAGGAGGGGAAGATGGGTCCTGATCTACGGCATCCTGCAGACCCTGGCGAGCGTCTCCGTGGACGCCCCCAACGTCCGGTACCGCGATGACGTGCCCTACCACCTGTCCCCGCGCCTAAAGGGCACGCGGGTGCCGCCCTGGAAGGGATCGGGCACGCCGGACGAGGCCTCGCACGAGCTGTCGCACTGCTGGACGGTCCAGCACAGCTGGAACGGGCAGAGCAGCAGCGGCGCCGAGAGCTCGGGCGACTCGGGCGACACCAGCCCCGTCCAGGGGCCCGGCCGCGCCTTCGGGTTCCCCCGGGCCCCGCCGTCGACGACGTCGCGCGGCTCGGGGTATCAGACGCCGGGGACCCGCTCGGTGTACTCGGCGGGGTCGGCGCCGCCCTTCAGCTCCGGGTACAGCGTGGTCAGCGAGAGCGACACGAGCAGCAGCGTGCGCACGCCGGCGTCCAGTCGGCCGGGCACCAACATGCGGCGGGCGCAGTCGCGGGACAACGTCAAGAATCTCGGCTCGGGGGCCGGCAGCACGCGCAGCGGCGGCACCTTCGGCCTCGACCGCGGCGAGGGCATGGAGCTCCCGGTGCGGAGGCGGGATCTCAGCGGGCAGAGCGAGAGCGGCGGCCACGGGGCCTACGCGCGCTCGAACGGCTCGAGCCACGCACACGCGCTCCCGATGCCGGGCAACATCACGGGCTCGGGCGGGTTCCTCGCGCTCGACGACATGGTGGACTCGAGGAGCGCGAGGAGCTCGCGGAGCGGGCGCGGGCGGCAGAAGAGGGAGGGCTCGGAGACGGAGTCGACGGCGCCGCGGATCAGGGACTTTGACCTGGACGTGATTGACGACCACGAGCCGTGATCGAGACGTTCAAAACGAAGGGACGTTGTATGGGATGACAGGACCATGTACACATGTAATCTACGAGAGGAGCGTCGGGATAAAAAGAGGAGGCATAGCAAACAAGCGGGATCCATGTTGACGGACCGAGGGGTAAGGAGTGCCCTCTCGATTTATTACCATTTATATTATATGCTCCTGACGAGGATTCATGTCACGATAGATGGAAAAAGGTGGAGGTAGCAAAGTTTACTAGAGTGATACCCATTGTCGCTGTTCCCTCGCGTGATGAATTTCTCGTCCCGTCGAACAATACCAGTGCCTAAGGGTCGGTGAAGAGTGGCTGTTGCTGACGTGTACGGGACCCTGGATGCGTGGCTCCCGCCGGCTCGGAGGCGGGCATGAAGATCCCCGGCGAGGAGGCATCGCGAGGTCGAAGGTGGTGAGGAAGGAGACGAGTCAGTGGAGTGCAGCCATGGAGCATCGCGGGTCAGCCCAGCCACCTCACCAGGCCCCCCACCCGCTCTGTTGGCTGCTTTTGTGGAGACTTGTTCCTGTCTCTTTTGTCTCGGTAGTTTTTTCTCATTTTTTTTTTTTGGCGACAAAAAGAATGCAAGATCCTTTGGTGATTACCCCTGTTGTTCCTTCTTCAAGGGCGGTGAGCTCAGATGGCGTGTGGTTGCGTAGATGAAATGATAATGAAATTAGCCAGAAGCTCAATGAGAGCTACCGTCATTGCTAGCTTTACGCTTACTTTTAGACCAACCCCGCCAGTTTTTGGCTTGGGAGTGGCTTGCCCATTGTTCCTCCCCCAAGTGCAAAAGACCTTGAAGGTGGAGTGGGGACCTGTTGGATTTGGGCAGTCTGATTGGATGGTGGTGTTTGCGCTCCAGGTGTGAGGTGGCACTGGCAGGTGCTGGCCGGGAAACAAGAGGGTGTGGTACTCCGTACAGTCATTCAGAGAAAGAAAGAGAGACTGGGGAGACCCTGAGACCTTGGTGCTGGTGGAAAGAGAGAAAAGTCGGGCACCTTCCATCGGCGAACAGGTACATTCCATCCTACATAGGTACGGAGTACATGCCTCTAGGTGCGCCACAATCTGTGAGATGACGAAGACGTGCCTTCCATCCATACGAGCTACTGCGCTGAAGGTAGGCAGGTACGGATGATACCACCTCACCTGGGTAAAGAAGGCAGTTGCGAGACTGGTGGTCCCAAGATGGGTGTTGGAGGAAGGCTCAGGTGATGATGTGTTGGTTCTCAATCGTGTCTTCCTTCGTCGTTGTCGGCCCTCGCATCCCAGGTTGTCGCCCTAAAGAGGAGGTCGCGGGTGTCGATCTCACAATCGACGTCATAGCACACACCACGCAAAGCTGGCAGGGAACAACGCGACTTCCCACCTACCTAGGTACGGACCTATAGTATAGGTAGGCTTGGTAGGTACCTTCCAGCAGCTAGCGGCGGCAGGGCGCCTGCAGCTCTCGGGCTAGGTGCCGCTGCGTACTCCGTAGGTCGAGTCCAGTCTGTGCCCCCAGGCAGGTACTGCGCTGCTTGTTTGACGGGTGTTAGAACCTACGAACCGCTGAACCGAGAGCTGCCACTGACGGGACACTCGGACGCTTGCGCTTGCGTCTATCCGTAGGTAGGAACCTCACCTTTCGATCGATTGCTACCATTACCTCAGTATCTGAACTCATGGAATCTCGGCACCGTTGCATCGCCTCGCCTCGCCTTGCCTTCGATTCTCTTCCTCCCGCGCCTTGTCCAAACTTGCTTGCACCCTGTATCTGTACCGGTCAGTCAGTTTCTGCCCATCCCATCCCAGTCCTCCGTCCCGCTGCCCGTCCACGATCCGGCCCTGTCCCACAGACAGCTACGGATACACTGTACACAGCTACAGCTACACACCGTTGAGTATTATTCGAGGCTTACAACAGACACAAGAGAAAACTGGGAACGATCCTTGCCCGGCCACTCGTTTTCCTTTTTTTCTCTGTTCCTCCTCCTCTGAAATGTCACCATTTCCAGGGTCTCTCATCTTGCATCGTCCCTGCGGTTGTAGCCATCCAATACGACTCTGTTGTTTTTTCCTTCTCGCTTCGCTTCACCGTCCTTGCTGGCTGGCCCTGGATGCCTGCGGTCCAGCCCAACCACCTCCATTTGGTCCATCCCATGGCCTTGCTTTTCTGCCGTCTGCCTCTGTCATGACTTTGCTGACCCCCTCCCCTCCCCCCGACGTGACCTGGGCCTGGCCTGACTTGACCTGCATATGGCTCTCACCCTCTTGTCACACCCACATAGCCCTTCACACACCCCAAACCTCGGTGACGCACCTCCAGCTTCCTCGTCGGCGCATCCGCCTGAGAGTATCCGTACATACTTAACCGCACTTGACCCCCCCCGTTCCAGCCACCCGTCTTCGTCTGAAGGGTTTCCATAGTTGAAAGAAAAGGCTTCTACCTGCGGTCCCTCCGTCTCGCGCTTCTCTGCCTCCCTTCCATCCATCGACCAGTGCCTGTCTCGCGCATTATTGTGTAAGACAAACAAACAGCAGCGTTCACCCCCGAACACTTCTCGCCCCCTCGTCCTCGTTCCCGTCGATTGCAGTCGCTGTCGGCCGCTATCGTGGTTGCAAACGCCATCAAAAGCGCATCTATCATCGCGTCGCATCGCATCGCCTGGAACCGCACTCCGTCTCAACGCGCCAGTTGCGCCACCAAAGTTGCCCGTCATGTTGTTCGCAATGGCCTTCGCAGGATTGCGATTCCTGCAGATCATCACCTTGGTAAGTTCCCGCGACGACTCGTCGAGTCGCAAACCTCCAACCGATACCTCGCGCGCTCGCTCGCACAGGATCGCTCGCGATAGCATCAACCAACTAACACCCACGCGCAGATCCCCACCATGGGCATGCTCGCCTGGTTCGTCGACGGCTTCGTCAAGAGCAACGTCGTCGTCCCCAACTCGATCCTCGTCCTCTTCATCGTCTCCGTCCTCGCCCTCGCCTGGGCCATCTTCACCCTCTTCAGCTACCACCGCAGCAGCACGAACGCCCTCTTCGTCGCCCTCATCGACCTCGCCTTCGTCGGCGCCCTCATAGCCGCCGTCTGGTACCTCCGCGGCATCCGCAACGTCGACTGCACCAGCCTCAACCGTGACGGCCGCTGGTCTGCAAACTTCCCCGGCCTCATCTCCATCTCGGGCCCGCGCTTCGACTTCTTCACCGACAAGCCCTGCGCCATGCTCAAGGCCTCGTGGGTCTTTGGCATCATCAACTGCGTCCTCTTCTTCTTCACCGCCGGCCTCGCCTTCATGCACGGCGACCGCATGTCCTCCAGCTACGAGCGCAAGTACTACCACGACGGCCGTCACCGCCGCCACCGCAGCCACAGCCACCACAGCCGCCGCAGCTCCCACTCCCACCGCCGCGTCTACGTCTAAGCCGTGGTCTTGGATGAAGTCCGACGAACTCACGAGGCCGGGAGAATACCCAAGTAAAAACAAACACAAAAAAGAACAAAAAACATGACCAGAGATGAGACAAGATACCATGGAATGTCACGATTAAGAATCATGTGGGAGGAAGCGCTCGGAGGATTTTCTGTTATATCTCAGCAGCAGTATGGAAATGTGTCATGTCTAGGGTTTATACATCACGATGATGAGTTTTGACGTATTCGACGACTCGAACTTATTTCTTTTCATTTTCTCGTTGTCTTAATACTTCCCATCTCCGGCGACGCCTCGGTCTGGCTGGACCGGTCGAGTGTCATTTTTTCCCATGTACACAGGACGAATCCCCAACCGGGCAATGAAGAAAAGAATTTGATGAACTTTTACAGAAACTTTCTTGGACATGACTTTGGTCGTGAAATGGTATCGTGCGATTTCCCCCGTATCTCCTAGATGTTGAACCTCCCCTCCCAATGCGGCCTGTCCGCTATTCTAGAACTTTTGATGTGACCGTGAACCCCAGAGCTTGCGCTCCCTCTCATGCCTTGCTGGCGTCCTCGCCGACCGTGTAGCCGCGCGCGACACCGCTCCTGCCCTCCTCGACGAGGGTGCTGCTCTCGTCGTCGTAGTCGGTGCCGAGGCCCTGCCACGTCCGCTGCGACCGCAGGTACTCGGCGCCGGGGCTCAGCACGCCGTTGATGGTCGCCACCTCGCCCACCTCCCGCCTCACGAGCGCCGACTGCGCGGGCTTCGCGTCGGAGCCACCGTCCCCGTCCCCGTCGACATTGACCTTGGCCTCGTTCGCCGACCGCACCGGCATCCGCATCGGCCGGCTGCTGACGAGCCGCCCGGTGCGCAGGTCGTACTCGGGCGGCGCCGACTCGTCCTCGCTCCCCTCTTCTTCCTCTCGTCTCCCGACGGCCTCGTGGTCCAGCTTCTCGATGCCGCCCCACCACTCGACGCCCCACACGCGCTCGCTCTCGGGCGTCAGCGCGACCTCGAGCTCGAAGGGCGTGATGACGGGGCGGAAGAAGCCCGCGTCCTCCTCGACGAGGCCGCTCTCCCAGCAGCCGACGACGACCCAGCCGTCGACCTCGGCGAAGTTGGCCAGCTTGGCGGCGTTGAGCTTGCCGACGACGACGGTGTAGCTCTTCTTGCCGGCCTCGGCGACGCGGCGGCGGAGGAGGTCGATGCTGGGGAGGTAGTTGGACACGGAGAGGGTGTTGACGAGGATGCCGACGACGCCGGCGGCCGCGAGGGTGAGGACGCGCGCGAAGCGCCGGCGGAGGAGGGCGTTGGTCGTGCGGGTCGGGTCGTCGGTCGAGAGGTCCGAGGTCGAGAGGACGTGGAGGGAGGACATGCGCGTCTGCAGGGCGAGGAGCAGCGCGGGCGGCGGGGAGGAGATGTGGAAGAGGGAGTGGGAGGAGAGGTCGGTCGCGGGCGAGTCGGAGACGATCTTGCGGTTCGGGATCGTGCCCGCCGGGTCGTGGACGACTTCGGTGCGCAGCAGCTGCGTGTACCCGTCGGACTGTAGCCTCGTCACGAGCGGCGCGACGTGGTCCTGGTACGTCACGTCCGCGACGACGACGACCTTCTTGTCCCTGTCCGGGAACTCCTTGCGGAACGCCTCGGCGGCGCGGTCGAGGTCGAGCGCGTGCCGGGTGAAGACGTAGATGACGGGCAGCCGCGAGGTGGGCGACAGGCACGAGCGGCCGTAGTGCACGACGACCTGGGCGTCGACGTGCTCGGCCGCGATCTCGTCGACGCAGCAGGCGCTGTAGGACGTGTCGGCGAGGATGTAGACCTTGTGCGTCTCCGGGGACCCCAGCATGGCCGTCAGCGCCTCGGCGACGCGGGAGGCGTCGCGCAGCATGGCGTCCGGGAACTGCAGGGCGACGCGGGTCCAGCCCTTCTCGGCGACCTCGCGCGCCGTGCGCTCGATCTCGTAGACGGCGGCGAGGTCCTCATCGTCGACGATGGCGTGGGGAGCGGGGGGTTGGGCTGGCGTCGGGTCCTCGAAGACGTTTTCTGAGGGCGTCGAGAGGACGGGCGGCGCGGAGAGGTCTGACATCGCGGCCGGGCTTTGCTGCGTCGGGGAAAACTTTTCTTTCTTGGAGGGGTTGTCGGCGGGTTTGGATCACGCAGGAATCGGCCGTCGATGGCGGGGTCCTGATGGCGGGGTACAAAATTCGAGGTGAAGAGGAAGGGCCCCTGCTCACCGGTCTTCACCGAGGTGTGGGGCGATAGGGACCACTCCTAACTGAGTTCACATTCCTGAACTTGGTTCCCCCTAGAACATCACTCCTTAGCCAGACGACGACGACAATTATCTTGACGACCGGGTGTCTCTCAACGCAATATGGATCATGTCAATAGGCGTAAATGAAGATTCATCGGTTCAAGAACCAGCTGTCCGAACTATTGGACCAATGGAAGTCTATACTCAGTGGTTGCCAGTGGCATGAAAAGTTCCATGTTCGAGACACTCACAAAAGATCTTGCACAGAATTCAACGAAGACGTTTGAATAGAAGAAAAAAACGCAGCAGCGGTGTATTACTCGTTTACTTATCAATCTCTGAATCGCATACAGTCAAATCCACCATTACCATCATCCTCCTCAGCATCTCAGCCGCAAACGTATTACTAACAACTTCTTTGCAGGAGCAGACTGGAGTGTGTTGCGAAGCGTGCCAAGCACCGATGCGTCCCGCTTAGTTGGTCTTCTTCGCGCTGTCGTCGGGGCCGAGAGGAACGCCGGGGATGGGCGGCTCACCCGCGGCGCCGGGGAAGCCGGGCCTGGGAGGCTGGCCCGGAATGGGGAAGGGGGCGGGGAAGCCGGGAGCTCCGATGGGGGGAGGGGGAGGGCGCCTGTCGCCGCCGCCACGGCCGCGGTCGCCATCGCGGTCACCGTCGCGGAAGCACTCGCGATCACCATCGCGGCCGTCGCGGCGGTCGTCGTCGTCCCGGCGGCAGCAGCGGTTGCCGTTGCGGTCGCGGCCCTCTCTTCCGTCGCGGCAGTCGCGGTCGCGATCACCGTCACGGTCGCCATCGCGGCCTCCGCGGCCCCGGTCGCCATTGCGGTCCCCGTCGCGGTCGCCGCCGCGCTCGCTGCCGTTGCGCTCGCCCTCGCGGTCGCCGTTGTTGCGGTCACCATCGCGGTCGCCATCGCGGTCGCCGTTCTTCTCGCCGTTCTTGTCACCCTTGTCGCCCTTGTCGTCCTTGTCGCCCTTCTCCTTCTTGTCGTCCTTGTCACCCTTCTCCTTCTTGTCGCCCTTCTCCTTCTTGTCGTCCTTGTCGCCTTTCTCACCCTTGTCGCCCTTCTCGCCCTTGGGCATGTTGGGGGCGGGGGGAGCGGGAGGAGCCTGGCGGACCATCAAACCGTTGGACTGGCTGAGCGCGCTATGAGTGTGTTAGAGAAGCAGCATCAAAGACGGTGGAGGGCTCGGCTTCATACCTCGAATCCGTGGCAAACGGAGCACCGCTGGCACCCATGGTGGCGGCCACCATCACGATGAGAGACTTGCTGAAACGCATTTTGAGGGTTGGGACTCGGTGTCGAGATTAGATAGTATTAGGTGGATGGATGTGTTTGTGAGGTTGAATGGAAGCTGGCCTTGAAAGGCAACTTGAGTGTTGTTTGCTGGAAAGGTGGTTGAGAGAAGAGATGATTGTTGAGTGTGAGTTGGGAGGAAAACGAGAGCAGGAAACGAGGAGAATCAAGTGATTCTTATACTCGGATTCTCACCAGTCCGCTCTTCATCAAGTGGTTCAGTCTCCTAACCCTTCAGGACTTGAGAGTTTGGAGTGTCGTTCCTCCTGGTGGATGCGCATCGCATCACCTCCGTACCTCCATCTCCAACGGTTCGCTGTTTCCCCCAAAAGTGCCATAATCAAGCATAACCTCCCCCTAGTATCTAAGGAACTCTATCATGCAACCGGCACCCCCAAACGGGTAATTTGGGAACAGGTCGCAGCCAATGGGGCTGAGGAGGGCACGCGTCGACCGGCTTACATGGACCATCCAGCGGCACCGCCGCCCACCTTGGCCCAAGGCAGCCCATTGACGTGAAGGTGGTCCACGTAAGAGGATGCAGGCATTAGGGGAGAAGAAAATGAGAAAAAGCTCCGAGAATGAACGCCGTCTGATGATTGTTTCCTCACATATCGTGAGATGTTTCCCTCTAGTGGACGTAGAGGGCCGGCAACCCCCGAATTTTTCGTCGCCGTCACCCAAATCGACTGGGATGTCCGCTGTTGTCCCCGCGGGGGGCCTACCAAGCGTTTGACGTCTCTCCCTCTTTGAAATAACACAGTTGATGCGATCACCATCAGCAGTTCATGCCTGGGCTTCCTCCTTGGGGTCCAAGGGGGTGTCGCACCATGACGAGCTTCATCGCGGTCCCGAAGTGGCGAAGTCGCCCCCGAAGACGTTCTTGATAGCCGTTCTCGACAGAAACGCCTGCCTACTTGTCGTCGTTGCACTGGAGATCCCCGCGCTGTTGAATTACGCATGACAGGCTCATCTTGCTTCCTCATTCTTGTGAAGACCAAAATAGTTCATAGCTACCTAGGCTGAGTGGGACGGGGTTGTGATTACTCACAGATCTCTACAGCTGATGATACAAGGGGACTCGAAGACTGAGAGATCCCCTCACTGGGGCGACTGCGCCCATTACGTTACGCCTTGGATCCTGATCCTCCAGATCAATGCCAAAGCATCAAGTCACTCGAAGAATTCTTCGCAGCCACTGCTACACCGCTTTCCTCGATGTCACTCCATAAACGTACGTTGAAAGAGCCATCCACCTGACCCCGATCCAAGCCGTTGTGACACCTAAACACCCTCCGTGTCACCCAGATGACCCTGCTGCCCATGGACCTCGAACGAACACCACCCACACTCGACGCAGACGAACGATCTCCAACGACCAAGAGCTTGCGACGTTTGATCAGGGGCATAGGGTTCGTGACTTGGAGGGAGTCATCAAACATCCGAACCGGTAGCTGCGTCGTGAGCATTTGTAACCATGTATGCGTTCTTCAGTGGCGGGGAACTTTGCCAGGCACCTTGTCCTTGCAAGTTTCCCGCGCTGGGATCTTCTGGATGTCTGGGCATGCTGTTGGAAGATATCAAGCAGTGGGGTTAGAAGTGAGCATTGCTCTCTATGAGCTATGCTGATCCACTTCGATAATATCTACGGAGAGGGAAATAAAGCGACTCTGCCCCATCCATGACCAGGAGAGGGCGTATGAGAGCAAAAGTGTCGTCGCAGTTAACGCAGATATCAAGACTGCAAGATTGAAAGTAGCGTCAGGCACACAACACTATGTTCCTATGTACACCAGCCGTATCCCTTTGCAGGTGTCTAACTTTAGAAGAATAACGAACCAGAGAATCACACTGGAGCTTACGCAACCATGATCCTAAGCCATCTCATGGATAAGGGAAATCCGGAAACAAAAGTCATCTCTGCCATGCGGACCCTTGCCCGATGTAAGAGCCTGCTTTGCGCATGAGGCCGAGTATTGATCAGATAGAATTTACTTTCCTGGTCAACCAAGACCTTTTTAACGAACAAAGAGTGCTGGATTGGCAAAGAAACGCGTGGAAATGCGAGCAGCTCGAGCCATAAAAAAGAGGTGAGCTCAAGCGTTCATGCCCCATGGGAAGAACGGCGTGGACCGATAAGTTACCAGCCGCGTTTCGTCCCGTAAATTTAGCCTTTTGAGAGGAACCGTCGACTTCCCATTGGGAGTTCCATTGTCCGCCTATTGTCTTTTTGAGTTTGCGGGTGGGACGAATCCTTCGCAGTAAGCATATTCGCTATGACACTTTTGCCTCACTCCTTTCGCAACTCGGCAGTGGTCAGTGCAAGAGGACTGCGCCGTTTTATTCCATTTCGCGGCAATACAGAACCAAACTCGCCGTTATGATTGGACTGGCTGCCGAATCGCGACAACAGCTTGATCAAAGGCTTTGAGAGACTCCGTTTGCTTAAATCGATCTGGGCATGATGTTGCAATTATGAAGCGGTGGTGGAAAGGTTGATTATGTTGAACGATCTACCGGATAGCTAATGGCACATGATAGCATGATTTAAGGCCCACTCAGTCAGTTGGTGCTAATTGCAAACGAGAATCCTTGAAACAGCCGGACACGTCAATGAAGTCTTTCTTTTACCTATCTTATCATTGAAAAATACATCCCCTGGGGCTTTCGGGGCGAATGTTCAGCTCCATGAATCGGGGGGCCGAGTACCTGGTAGGGTTCTGAGGTGTTCAGTGTCAAGTAGACTAGAGGTTTGATGATCCCGGAGAAGATCTTAGTTTGATATGTGTGATGTTGAGTTTGGTACAACGACACAGACTACCAATTCCGTAGCCTGAGTGACGGTTTCTCACAATTTGTTTGATGTGGTTGCTTTTTACTAGAATGAAAGTCGTGTTTTCCCTAAAGTTGGACCTTGGTTTACATTCTATTGTATCTATTCGACAAGGTAAGTATTATTCATCACCCCCTCTTCTAATACTAACGCCCCTATGTGGCTCAGCTATCTAATCATTAGCCTCCTTCCCCCTCTACTATAAGATAGATAACGGCTAATAATGCCGGACGATGAAAAATAATGACGGTCGCTGGACGACGATGACGGACGACGACGATGGACGACAACAACAACGGCGACGACGACAATAATAAGAGATAACAAGCCTATATAGCCCTTAACTTAGAGACGCCTAGCTACGTAGTTGTGGCTGGAGCTGGTATTGGATACTAGAGGAGGGGGACAGGCTGGCTGTATGAAAGTCATTGTTCATCGTCAAAGATGCGTGAAGCAGGAAACCTGTCACACTGAAGCAAAGGTTGCCGAAAAAAGTCAGGTTTACTGGGAAAAATTGTAATTTATACATGGCTTGATCCTTCAAGCCTAATACCTGCGCCGCCCGATTCCTTTCCTGGCAATCCCTTGGAGAATGGGAGCCACGCACCATTTCCTACATCAAAACCATCAAATTGTTTGATACAAAGACAGAATACCAAGCTCGACATTTCTGCAGACGCCTGACCATGAACCTGCCCAAACCGACCGCTTATTGGTCTCGCTGGCACATGCTAGAGACCCGTCGCCACCTTAGATAACTCCGTGATATCGTTGTGAATCGGCGAAGAAGCCACGACTGATCAGGGCTTAATGTTGTACAGCGTCTTTGCTGATACAGCTGTTGAGCAGCTACAGCTACTCGAACCTGGCGGGATTTCCATTGGGGTCGGGGCTGTCCAGCCGTTTCGTGATATTTCGGGCGAGGTGGATGAGTTGTCTGAGTTGAAAGTCGGAGTCGTTGGTGCCATTGTTGAGCTGTGCGCCGACGACACCGATGGTCTTGCACAAACTGATGAGTGTTTCGCGTGCCAGCCTAGACGCTGTCTCGGGTGACTGTTGGCGGTAGTGGGGGGGTCGTCCTTCATCGTCAGACGAGAACGAGTCTGGTTGTCGGAGGACGGTGAGAATCGATGGGATGCCTGAATAGGACGGGACCGTCGGGCTGGCGGGATCCCGGGTGCGAACTGGGCTCGTAGGGCTCTCCGACATATTGATGACGGGGTGGCGCGGTCGAAGAAGCTCAGTGGTCATTTAGTGATGAGCTACGCAATCGAAGGGTTAGCTGACGAGAGTAAAGCGGACTTAAGAGCTACTGCCTACCTGAGGTCTTTGACAGAGCGGCTGGGGGTACTGCGTTGCGCTTTCGGATAGGTGGTGAGGGGGTTCGCGCTTGTGCTTGACTGGAAGTCCGAAGGAACGGAGGGGACAGGAACCGGCAGATTGGAGCGGGTTTTGTATTTCGACCTCGGGCTGGAGGTGCGCCAGGCGCAAGGAGGAGGAGGGGAGGAGGTGGCGGGGTACCTGATCACGAGATCATGCGCAGCCCGTCTCTAAGTTTCGCGTCTGTCTCCTCATCAAACATCATCTGATGTCGAGGATGCTGATTCCGCCTGTAGCCGCCCACGGCGACGGCCGCTATCCCTCCGTTTAAGGTTTTGGACCGTACAAGCACATGTACATATGCCCGTGGTTTGGAAACCGAGCAGGTCGAAGTATATGGACGTGACAGAGAGAGACACGGGCGTACGTGTCAGTTTGTTTCGTTTCTCGGCCGACGGTGCTATCTGTCGGGGCACGTCCACGACCGCGTTCACTGCTGAATCGTCAACCGGGGGAAGAAGCATTCGGTATACCGTACCAGGAGCTGTAATATTGACTCCAGAATGATGCGTGGCAAAACTAAGCCTCGAGATTACGAAGGCTCCAATGGGCTGGAATGGAGACGTTGTTCGGCCTGGAGCGGTCGGACTGCGGGGAAGGCAAACGGAACATGGAGGCATCCCGGCAAGCGGGCGCCCAGCGCAGCCGGCGTCAGGTGGAGTGTGAGGAGACCGCTCGGCCCCTGTTTCTTAAATAAGCGACATAGGGTGAGCAAGTGGTGAGAGTTGGGGGCTTAGGCATTGACTGCGAATCGACGCACGCCTTGGCATCTCAAGTTTCGGAGTATATGAGGCCTCGAACAACTCAGGTCCTCGCCCATGGGTGTGGCAGGTAGGCACTTGAGCATTCTCGAAGATGCGAGCACTGCCATGTAACGGCAAATTGGCTGCTAGCATGATGTCTTTTGACCCTATACGCAAAACGAACATGAAAGACTGGTGTCAGTCACGAAGTATCGGCATATAACGTTAATGAGCATAAAAAACATGCCTCACCTTAGGTACATGACAAGTCTGATACTGAGATGAATCAGCCGATTCCAGGCCAGCCCCAAGACTTGGCAGCAGTTCATGCCGAGAGATGACAAGGCGAGGACAGATGCAATGTTGCAGCCAACTCAAGTGTGACAACCGTTGACCGACATCGTGTCGCGCTTAAGGAGGAATAGTTTGGATCTACATATCCGTATTACGTTAGTGAGTATTGAGCACAACTCCAGTAGAGTCCAGTCCTGGTCTCAGTCCCGCTCAGTGGTGCCAAGTTTTGACGAATGCCAAGACTTTTCCCAACGTCGCGTTCCAATGGCTTCGCCCCCTTTTCTTCGCTTTCGCTCTTCCTCATGCCTTTTCATCTCATCATTCCCCATCTTTTCAACCCTCATAAACCCTGTCGATAGCTGAGTTAACAGCCTTTTCTCAGGTCGATATTCGCGTTTGGGTGCAATCATGGCCGACAACCACCACGGACCCCGAGAGACCCGCCCGTCTCCGTCGGCGCCGGCCGGCAACGGCGGTACGGGACACAGCCACGACGAATCGACCCCGCTCCTCCCAACCGCCGTCCTCCGCACCGCCCACGAGTCCATCTCGAGTCGCATCGCCCACGAAGGCGAGAGCGGAAGGAGCGGCTTCCACTCTCGCCACTTCCTGACGGTGCTCTGGCGGAGCTCTTGCACCGCGTCCATGCTGGTCAACGTGCTGTGGCCTGTCGTCGTCGTCGCCCTCGTCCTGCAGCTCCTTCCCGGCCTGCACCTGTGGAAGTTCGCGACGGCCTACGTCGCAGTCATTCCCTCTGCGAACCTGTTGGGCTTCGCTGGCCAGGAGTTCGCCCGGAAGATGCCCAAGGTGGCCGGCATCCTCATCGAGACGACGTTCGGGTCCATCGTCGAGATCATCCTCTTCGTCGTGCTCATCGCGAAGCACAACCCGGATCACGAGGGCAACGGCGACGAGGGGAACCTGATCCCCATCATCCAGGCCGCCATCCTCGGCAGCATCCTGACGAACCTTCTCCTCTGCCTCGGGCTCTGCTTCTTCTTCGGCGGCCTGCGCCACGCCAGCCAGAAGTTCCACGCCATCGTATCCGAGGTCGGCACCGGCCTCCTCCTCGTCGCCGCCTTTGGCCTGCTGATCCCCAGCGCCTTCTACTCGGCCCTCAAGTCCGAGGCCCTGCCCGAGTTTCCGGGCCTGCACCCGCCGGCGCTGCTGCGCGAGAGGTTCACCGAGGGGATGCTTCAGGCCGATGTCCTGCGCATCAGCCAGGCGACATCTATCGCCCTGATCGTCGCCTTCTTCCTGTACATCTGGTACCAGGCCAGCAGCCAGCACAGCATTTTCGACGAGGTCATCGAGATGGACGAGCACCGCGACGCCGACCGCGAGGAGGACATGGAGAAGCCCAAGTTCACGCTGACCGAGACCGCGATCGCCCTTACTATCTCTCTGGCCCTTGTCATCCTGCTGCTCATCTGCCTCGTGGAAGGGATCGAGGAGGTTGTTGAGAGCGGAGTACCCGACCAATTCCTGGGCTTGATCCTCCTCCCGCTGGTCGAAAAGGCTGCTGAGCACCTGACAGCCATCGACGAGGCTTGGGGTGAGTGATTCAAACTTGTTGTCAGAGGAACCTACTAATCAATGCGCCTAGATGGAGTCATCAACGTCGCTCTGTATCATTGCCTCGCACCCTCCATCCAGACCGCGCTCTTCAACGGGCCTCTGGTTGTACTCGTGGGCTGGGCGCTCGGAAAGCCAATGGACCTCAACTTTGAGATCTTCATGATCGGCCTGCTCGTCCTGTCAATCCTCGTCGTCGGAAACTTCCTGAGGGACGGAGAATCTAACTGGCTCGAGGGGGCGCTGCTTGTCGTAAGTTCACCAGCTCCAAACACATGGCCTGCTCAAGGACTTGACGCTAACTTTGCACAGGTCGTGTACGTGATCATTGCGATTGCGTGCTGGTACTACCCCAACCCCGACGTTGCTACCTCCAACGGCCTGGAGGGCTCGGAACTTGTCAACGTCACCATGAGCGTCGACACGCTTCGCCACATTCAAAGTCTTTTGCGGATGAATGTCGAGTAGGACTGCGATGCTAGACAGATTTCTGAAGAGCGAAATTTTCAGAAGGACAAGTCCTTGGGAATGAGACGCCGTGTGGTGGGAGATTCGACAGAGATGCCTCTGGGGAACAAGAAAGAGGAACAAGCAAAGCCCAGAGCCGGCCGACCGTGATTCAGAGTAATACAAGATGGCAGGTTACGATGAGGCCGGGGCTTCTAGAGAGGCTTGGGAATGCCCCCCTTGTCTGCTAGCTCACTGTGACGAAGAGGATACGGGCACATGGTATGGAGAAGTCTGAGTAGTCTCGTGTCTCAAGATGGTGAAGCGAGGAGGGGTCCAAGGTTGATCTGACGAGGCACATGTGTAAAAGAGCGTAGCAATTGATTACATCCGTCGGTGCAACGTAATCGATTACTACGCTCTTTTACGCACACGCCTCGACAGGTCAACATCGACACCCCTCTTCGTTACAGATGGAACTAAAATGAACTTCATCAGATCCAAATTGAAAAGAACTCTGCGCCGTGGCCGGCAGCCGCTAAGCAGCCAAACCGGCTCATGACTGGCACCAGAAGTACATGCACCGACGTGTATACCACCATCTAAATTATGCAAACCATACCACGTCGTAATCCCTCACCGACAAAAGTGCGCCTCGTTTCTGATTGACCCCCCGGCGATCCCCAATCTGCTTGTCGTCCCAATAGCCGGACCAAGGCGGCCCAGTATCATACGCAGAGCTAGGTTTTGTCGTTGTGGATAGCCGGACCGAGAAACTCGAAACGCATTCGTCGTGAGAGCAGCGCAGCTCCTAGAAGAGGTTCTAGCCAACTTCCGTCAGAGGAGCCCCGGCAAGGCATGGTCGCGCGACGGCGCGTGGGATCGCCGACTTACCTTGATCATCCCGAATTTAGCAGCGGCAATAGGGGGGATAGACGCCGCCGGCGGGCCAGGTGCAGGCGTTCGGGCAGCCTCCGCAGGGCGCGGCGAGCTGCCAGCTGGCGCCGTTGCAGACGGCGATGCCGGCGTTGTTGGTGAGGCACTCGTAGCCGGCGCCGCTGCACGGGGAGTCGACGTCGACGTCGGCCGAGACGGAGGCGACCATGACGGCCAGCAGGGCGGCGATGCGGGAGAACTGCATGGCGTATATATGTCTGTTGGATATGTCCCGATTTGGGGGAGGGTTTGGGAGTTGGGGAGACGGGGGAAGATCGCTGGGATATTTGGGAAAATACGGTTCAAGGTCAAAGAGAGAGAGAGAGAGAGAGAGACGGTCGATCGCCGTGGAGGTAGGTGATGGTCTAAATATCATGGCTTCATCGGCAGACTCCAGCTAGATCGGCGATGACAGCCTGTAGGCCTCAATCTTCTGAGAGAAGTCCCGCATTGCGCGAGAAAAGATACGAGGCTGAGCGAGGAGGAGACATTGTTTTCTCACAGCCACTCAACAGGAAATATGTATGTTCCAGCTCAAAACTTGTCGCTTATCGGGTTCACCGAGGAATCGAGATGAACGGGAGTTGGCACCTGCGCTGAATCTCCAGACGCGACGAGACTGGACCTTGCAGCAGAGCAACAGCTCGCAAACACCTGCCTCATGTTTCCAATTTGAGACTCTCAAAAAACAGGGAGGGGTAAGCAGAGCCAATCCATTTGGTGGAAAGTACAGATACCGACAGCTCCCGTGGCCTAACCCAAAGACGAGTTGTGGCAGAAATGCCTCATCGAGATGCCAGCCGCATTAGAGGTATTCGTGATTGTGATTTTCTTTCAAAGCAAGAACTTCCTGGATTAATATTGAACTCTAGAGAAAGAACTCGAAAGGTTGAGAGAGGCCCACCGTCAAAAGATGGCGTTGCGGCAATGCGTTGCCGTTTTTACAGTTCATTGAGTACTGCAACGCCAAAGCAAGAACGAAAATGGGGACCAGCCCAAGAAGCCAGCTACTGGATCAGGTTGAATAGTCTGGGCCAGCATCAGCCGGGTCAAAAGATACGCTGCCTAGGTACATGTCATGGAGAAAAGCCCAACTCCAATCGTCGCCGTCTTCTTGCAGCATGCTTTCGCCGACGAGTTGAGAAAAGTCGCTGGGGAGAGGAGGGGCCTGTGCCGGTTCGTTGGGTTCTACAAGACATTCCTCGACCCCAAGAGAGCTTGTGTGCAGTATAGAAAGCCCAGGATCCAACGGCTGATTGGTTGCAAGCGATGATGCTTGGAGTTGCGTTTGAAAACGGCTGCGAGTAGTAGGGTAGCTGCGCGCACCAGACTCTCCGGAACGGAGCAGCTCCGGACCTGGGACAGCCGAATGGAAGGTCTGGTCGGAGTGGTCGGTTTCATTGATGATGGTGCTGTTGCTAACCATCCTGTCCGACTTCATCACCCACTCCTCAAGTCCTCCTGTATCACCGCCCATGCGAACGCTAAGCCTCGTGCTGCCGGAGTGCTGCGAGGCGCTTCCGTGACGGAGATTGTGGTGGTAGTCCCGTACCATAGCGGAAAAATACTGGTCAACTTCGGTGAATCTGACGATGAAGGCTGACGCCACACCCGAGTAGTCGGCAAGCTTTGAAAGCGTATCGAACAAGATTTTGGTGGCACCGATATCAGAACTGATGGGCTCGACATCTGGCATTCCGTTCTCGGTATCTTCGTCTCTCGTCAAAGACCTCTCTGTGTCCATATGGGGAAAATATCGAGCATAAATCGCAGTGAAAGACGCCGTGTAGATGACGAATGCGGCGAGGGGGGAATGCGGGAGTTGGTTTTCGCACAGCCCAATCAGGTCGACAACCGACTTTCCCGCTCGAAAGAGTTCCTGTGCGCTTTCCTCCCAGAAGCCTGGGGGAACTTCGTCTAGTGGAAACGTAGGTTCATCTAAAGGACCGCTTGGCTTGCTGCATTTGATCGGTATGAACGGCAGGTATTGGCGATGAAGCATGATCTTGCAGAGAGCCATCAGCATATGAAACAAGATATATGTGCTAGAAGCGCTGTCGTGGCGAAAGTAGTTTGACGGCGAAAGGCTTAGAAATAGGCCGGGCGTTTTGATAAGTTGGTCAAACGCATCCAGATCGCGGCGGAGGCAGAAAAACATTGACTGCGGACTCCAGGGCGGAGTTGTGTTGTCCTGGAAGCGACCGCCGCAGTTAGTGTAGTGTGATATGCGACCCCAGGTGTCCACGAGTCGCAGGAAATGGCCCAGAATGCTGGGTTCAGACTGCAGGGTTGATCCGGAGAGCTCGCTAGAGAGGAAGCCCGTAAAGACCTCGCGGCTCAGATCAAAATCTTCCCTGGCACAAGGCAACTGGATATGAATATCTTCTGACATGATAATCGACGGGCGTTCCTTTCCGCAGGAAATGAGTCGATCAAAGACGAAACAGCTGAACATGGTTCGGCGTCGAACTTCGCGTTCAACAGCGAGCTCTTCGGAACTTGGACTAGCATTGTGACCTGACCAATGGGGCTTCATTTCGCGTCCAAGTTTGAGTGCCTGAGCCATGCGGCCTGCAGCTCCCATGAGCATCCAAGCTCTGAGACCTTCGTGGTTGGGAGAAATCCATTCATAGAGGCCTAACATAAGTAGGGCTTGGACGCGCTCGACGGAACCACTGGAGGTGGCGGTGACGAAAGACCCCAAGGCTCTTTCCATCAAGCGGGCAAAGGCTTCAGGGACATCTTGGGCTTCCCTTGTGTCGGCAGTGTTGGTGGGAACAGCGACATCTGTTGAGCCATCGCCCTGGATCTGTTCGAGATATTCGACCAGTTCGGGGTGATACCTTCCGGTCAGGGCGAGAAGGCCAAGAAGAACAAGGTTGACGTCGAAAGCGACGGGGTTTCGATCGGTAGACAAGTCGTATATCTTGCTTTTTAGTGTCGGTATGTGAAGAAACGGCAGTTCGGTGGCGTAATGACGCTGATATGTAAGCAGGATCTTATCCCACAAGGCCCTGTCGATGCGTCGGACGACCAAAATGTCTGCCGCGTGAGGGCTCTCGTGTGTTCTGGTGTCTGTACCATGCCTCCTAAGGCGTTTTCGTGAAGAACGGGTAGTTGTCTCTTGCGAACCCCGTCGTTTTGCTGAGGGAGGCTCCGGACTCTTTGATTGCGGGCCCGTGAGCGTTGGCCATGTACACCTGTTTCCGCTTTTTACGCAATTTCGGCAGGGTGAGTCGAGGCTTCCGGTGTTATCGCATCTGATCTTAGATCTACGGCACCTCGCGCAAGCGATGCTGGATCGTATTCGTACAATGCTGGCCATTTTCCGGACAATGCGACCTGGAAGACGCCAAATGTCCGGACGGTACAGGAGCGCAAGCAGGCTCGTCGAGGGCTCAACCCAGGCTAAACTGTGTTGTTGTCAGGCCGAGCAATTCATGAGCGATAGCGGGTTTCGGTGAGGGGTAAAGATCATGGATACGAAGGATCCGAGAAACGCAGCCCCCACAAACTAAAATTACTAAGACGAACCCCAAATCTTATCGCCAAGGTTGTCATCGAGAACCAAGCTCCTGGAAGCGTACCCTACGGTGGGCAGTTGTGGTAGAACCCCTGTCGTGGATGACTACGATGGTATTACAGTCGTCACATCGTCGTCACTGCTGAAGAATTAGGCGAGTTGCTGGTTGGACAACATCTTTTCCGCTGACTGCAGGTACTGCCACGTGCTTGCGAAGAAAAGAAATCCTCGAGAGTGAGTGAAACTGAACTGACTCATTAGCCAAGACCGAGAGTCGATCTCCCGAAGACAGATTGTGCCAATTCCTGTCCACCAAAGTTCGATATGGACACAACGTCTTCTAGGCGTAGCTCCATCTCCGCTCGCAGTCCGACGACGAGGCCTGTTTCCCCTCTCAGTGTTGCTTCCGTGATGTTTTTCCGTCATCTTTGCTCACTGCTGCTCACTGCTTGCATTAGCTGGGGGCTAAGACATGCACACGGATATTTGGCGTACCTCATTCGGCAACCGTTCAGGGAACGAGGGAAATTTCTGTGCTCAAAGTCCAAAGATCTTGCCCAGACGCTTGGTGAAACTGACAGGCTCCTCCTGCTCCTGCTCGACATTGGCAGAAAGCAACAGTCGGCTAAGCTCGTCACACTCACCCGGACCGTCATAGGCCGGACGTCCTCGCAAGTCCGTGTCGGCGTACTGCCAAGCCCTGTCAAACAAGTCAGGGCCCAGCGACTCCTCGTCTTCATGATCATGCTCTCGTTTGGTCAAGGGCCATTTGAGCGACGCCATCGTCTTCTAAACGGCGGCGAGCGGGACTGTGACCCAGGCTGCGACCTGGGCCATGCCGATTGAGACGGTGGCACCGCAGCCAGACTGAATGCGGGAGTCCGGGTCGGTGTTCCCATCGGAATCGAGCGGGCCCTCGTGCTCTGTAGGAGGTATGTGGCGAATGCTAAGACAATACATGAAAGATCAGCGACTTTCCCATGAAAATTCAAGCAATGATGGGCTCTGGGGATTGGGTACCTCATGCCAGACGGGACATTGATGCCGAGTCCCGGGACTATGGGATAGACCAACGCGAATCTATCGTCATCGCCGTCTTCCTGGTCACGCCACGCGTTCAGGAGACGTCCGTTCCGGGGGATGCTCATATTGGGCGCGAA
Source organism: Colletotrichum brevisporum (assembly GCA_030770045.1). Lineage (NCBI taxonomy): Eukaryota > Fungi > Ascomycota > Sordariomycetes > Glomerellales > Glomerellaceae > Colletotrichum > Colletotrichum brevisporum. The sequence goes on from JAUGSI010000002.1 coordinate 4,239,731, forward strand.
GAGACTTTGACGAGACGTTGGGTCTGGAAGGAAAAGCCTGGAAGATCGATCTGAAGGGGTGGACGAGGAAGGTAGGATGGGGGAATAGTTGCAAGTAGGAAGAAGGAAACCACGAGACTTGCGCCCCACCCGACTTGAGAGGGCTGCCCTATACATCCAGAGGTACCTAGGTAGTAAATAGATATTTCGGGCTGACCCGGCTGATAAATTTCAATGGAAGCCGAGACGGGCCCCGAGACTGCCTTCAGGGGCTTGCTTTCTGGGCAAAGTACCACCTGGGCAGGTAGTTTGTGCGGATAAAGCTTGGCCTGACGGGTTGACAAACTAAACCAATCATGCGGAGGAGTCAATCTGAGAAGACCCGAACTATCTGCACTTACTCCCTGCAGTCACATGAGTGATAGCTTAGGATGCGAGTCGTCAAGTCTTTTGTTCAGCCATACCATGGGATTGGTTGATGATGTCACACCAAGAGTCTTTTGTGGCCTTACTCACAGCCTTAATTATGCCTAAGGAGGATGGGAAAGGTCGCTATATGAAGAAGTCCATTCCCTTTGTGTTAAACACTGTCTAGTTTACTTTAAGCTTTATTTGTGACTGTTCAAGCTGAAAGATCGTCTGATATCAGAATCAAGTGATAGATTTATCGTCACGCCTCGTTCTATCACCTTTCAGTATTCATTTGCGATTCCATTGCACAGAACCACGCATCTATAACGAGCCCTCTGGCCACTGATACTTGGGCCAGGGGAAGTCCGGATCCCACTTTTGCTGCAGAACCATGCTCCCCTCGGGAAATATCTTCTCTGTTCCATCAGGTAACTTTCTTGGTTCTGCAGGTGATGGGATTGTCCAATTAGCAACAATACCATTCTCCTCTGCAACCTTGGCCAGCAGCCTCGCGACCTTCTCTGGCCGCGGCCGAAAGTTATCACGCAGTGCAGAGTCGGTCGACTCCTCAAATTCTCCTGGCTCTGCGGTGAGCCAGACAGGTTGGCATCGTTCCTGCTCCTTCATATCCAGGCCGCCGCAGTCGCTGACAGTCTCTTGCTCATACCCCTCCACGAGTGGCAGCTCAACCCCGCAGTTGTCGAGGTCCTCCATGATGTCCATGTTGGCGATGTCGTAGTTGACCCACGTGAGGGCCAGGCACTCCGTCTTGACCAGTATCTCGATCAGAACCTTGGTGCTCTCTGCCTCGCCATCCTCCACTTGGTCTTCCGTCGCGAAGGCTTCGACGTACCAAACGGCGCCATCGGAAATCGCCCTGTCGTCGATGATGACGAAGGGCTTGGTTCGACCAGCTTCATCCTCCGCACGTCGGATATCCGAGTGCGACATTTTGTGGTAGGAAGGCTCGTCCCTGATGACCATTTCCAATATCGGGTTAAATCTGGAGCAAGCGCCGAGCTCGAATGCTCGCTTGATGCTGTCAAGGTCCTCCGAGGAGACACTGAGAGCCATGTAGGCTGTTATTCGTGGTGGTTTTGGCGAAGGAATGTAGACCATGATGATATCTGGGCTTCGAAAATGTGTAATGATGCGTGCGTCCGTCGTTTCTTGTGAAATCTATCCGTCCGGGGGTTCCTTTATACCCCAAAAGTTACGCAATTAGGCTACGTGAGGATTAAGGGCAAAGCAACGGGCCGAAGGCTCAGCCAGTGACGTCAGTCAGGATTCTTGACCGAGTATGGATCGCCGATGACATTCACGCCGAGCTAATGTTTCAGGAATAGGTATGGGCATGGGAAAAGAAAGGCCAGTCAACCCAGTACCCTTCTATGCGTATCATGACGGAAGAGTCCATCAACTCAGATCAAATTTTGTTCATCTGCTAGATTTCAAAGATGACGAGAGCCATACTCTACCAGAGAAGTAGATGTCAAAGTGGTAATAATATTATCAAGTCAATAATAGGAAGATTTCCATCAGGCAGCCATCGGGCCGTACATGGGACGATGAAGTAAAGGTCGAAGTGCAGACGAGACTGCAATACAGGAGCTGGATCTGCTCTTATCTCTCCGAAACCTACGCAACAGCGGCAAAGGCGTCGTCGATTGATTCGCAAATCGCCTCGACGGTAGTCTCTTCTTGAGATTCGTCAACGCCCAGCGCCCCCGTCGGCCAGGTTACCGTGTAGGCAAGCGACCCGTTCTTGACGCTGGAGAAGTTGAAGCATATCGGTGCGCTCGAGACATGTCCTGGCTGAGAGAAGACGACAAGATTGATCTTGGCTCTGCTCGCGCGACCGGGATCCTCGTCCTCGAAGGCGCCGATGTTGCTCACCTCCTGAGAGCAGTCCCTCCTCTGCCCCAGCTTGCCACTGAGCCAGCCACGAATGTTGGAAACATATCTCAGTAGCCCGATGGGGTGATCCTGCAAGGTGGATGCGACCTCGGCCAACTTTTTGGTGCTCAAACGTACGTCCGCCCATTCAGTATCAGAGAGAGGGCCAGAGGAGATGGTTTTGGGGTGGGCGATATACGTCCCGGACACGAACTCGCCCATCTCGTCCTGCGGAATCCCGACGGACCTGCGCATGTTGACAGAAGTCTGGGAGACGAAATTGGTGGTGTCCGGTCCGGCGAGTGCTTTGCTCATCCCTCGAACGATTGCCTGGTGGAGGAAGCCGGTCAGCTTCGCGTCATGCAGTCTCGCCTCGCGGATCGCCTTGCCGACCGCGGATGAATCGACCACGCGCAGGACGATCTTGGAGCGAGATTTCTCTGGGTCGAAGAATGCTGGTGCGCCGGTCCAGGTACCGTCATCGAGGGTAGCGACCTGCGGCTTAAGTCCTAGCCAGTTCGCGATGAGCCTGGGAAGGAAGTGCGCTATCAAAGGGCCGAGAAGAAACGCCCAGGATATCGGTAGCCGTTGCGGGGTATCGAACGGGAGCCCGAGAGGCTGTCGCGGAGTCGTGATGACGGATGGAGCGGGCGGGCTGGTTGCAGGGACGGACCGGAAGGCCTCGAGAAGCGATCGGTGAAAAGAGGCACCCGAGAGTCCGTCACCGATCATGTGAGAAAAGGCAAAGGCAATGAAGTATTCTGAGCTGCCAAGCGGCAGGACGACGATCCTCCACGGCGGGATTTCGTGAGAGTAGGGACGGTCGAGGTTGGACCTCTGAACCTCCTCCATGGCATCCAAACGCTTGGAGCCATCTCCGAGCACGGGATCGAGAAGCTCAACATGGTCTTCGAGGTTGATCTGGGCTGGCCGCTCGTAGAAGGACTTTTTGGCGTGACGATCACCGACAACGACGGCGAGAAAGGGATGTTGCTCGATGCATCGCGTCAAGGGGCCGAACAGCGAGCGTGGTGAATCGATCGAAAACCCATCCCCGAACTCGTATACGGCGCCCACGATGACGGCGTGGTAGAAGCCGAGGTCCTCCCTGCTGATTGTGCGCTGCTCATTGGGACCTGTCGCGAAGTAACGTGACGTTAGCCGGTGCGCCCGTTGAACAGTACGAAGGGCGGATTTGCTAGGCAAACTTACTAGCGAATCTGAGGAATTCTCTTTGGACCTTCATCGTGGCGGTAGTCTCTAGGCGGGGGAAGTTAGTCGTTCTTGTGACTTCCGCTGGAATCGTGGGCTCTTGAGGTAGGTGAAGTTGGTGAGGCCGGTGAGGTAAGGGAGATAGGTGAGGATAGCCAAGTACTTAGGGATAGAAGTTATATTCCCTATCTTGCTGGCTTAGTATCCGTACCTAGATACGAAGCATTTGGGCAGTATTCGGACAGTTTACATTCCGGCTCCAGCGGAGCAGCCTGAGGAAAGTGGAGGGGTTGGGGCCGGCAAGCCGCTAATAGCTCCACTATCCGCCGTCCTCAGCTTGTCAGGGGCCCGGCTACACTGGGAGGAGGGACTTTCGACAATGAGGTGCCAACCTCCAAGCAGGCAGCAATCCATTAATCTCATTTATCCAATGTTTGTTTGCGTCCACCTCGCTTCGCATCAAGTTGGCTCGGCGCAGGTTAAAATGGGCAACTCTCATTGGGCGTTGAACCCGAGATGGTTGCATTTTGCCAGTGCTAACAGTGCGATTGGATGCGAATTTCTTTGAGGCACTCTTGTGCTGCTCCTCCTTTCTCGGGCTTTTCCAGGCCTCATTGTTTTCTTCAGTCTTTCCACCTCCGATAGTGGAACAGCATAGATGCGATTGTTTACGGAACAATGCTCTTGTTCGCGGACTTGATTGCCTGCTGATCAAAGAAAATCTGAGAAGGCATCAATTGGCTCAAGGAAATTCTACCAAGTATCACAGTATGCTTTCCTATTCTTTTTAAAAGAATTTCAAGGCTAAAATTTCTATGTAGCAAGCACGAGCCCTCCATCCCAACACCATTGATCAGCCGGTTATTGTCGCCTCGGTGAGCGATAGCTTCCTGAGTCCGAACCTTCAACGAATTGGGAAACGAGTTCATGGCTACCCAGTATTGGAGACCAACCTTGACAAGATGCGAGATTTGAAATCACAGGCCCCTCAATTTCAGGCCATAATACTTCTATAAGCTCTGGTCAATTTTCCAGAATGACTTGGAAGCTCGGATCGGCTTCTGCGGCCTCTGTCTGAAAGGACACAACCATTGAGTCTCATATATGCGGCATTGTCTCTCGTGCCTTGGGCGACAAAGATCACAGTTGAACAACTTGAGCTGTCCTTTGTCCCATTCATTGACACAAATCATGGCCACCCAAAGGCTGCGAGAACAGTTCCTCTCTAGCTTGAAGCCCCGCCTTGTTTCTGTTCAACATGATAAGGACGGGCATCTCCCATCTTGACGATGCCATTGGTTTGAACAGGAAAATCAGACGTTTCAACCACCCTCAATCTAGATTGCCTGTCGACGAGCAAGATTTCACTCACAATTTCAACTTCCAGTGAAGCCATGCCCCCGAGAAGCAGATCGATGCTTCCTACACCACCCGCCGACATGTGTCTCTGTGGTTATTCGACTAGGGTCGCTCCTTCAAAACTCCAAAGGCATAAAAACGTGACACATTGCTATTGCTTCGACTGCAAGGCTGTGTTTACGAAATATCCACACCAGAAGACCAAGCCAACGCATCGCATAGGAACGTTTTCGCAATTTCCCCCCCGCAACAACCGCATTCCCCACCCCGACGATGTAAAAAGGGGCCAAAACGCACCATCTAGCTCAGCTGTCGCCAGGAACGCAACTCGGAACGTCTCCAGAGAAGAAGCAGACAACAACGACGACGGGGAAGAAGAACAAAACCCACTAGTCGAGGCTCGACGTTTCACCATCTGGTGTTTGGTCAGTGATACGGATGATTCAGGTCAGTCAATGGGTCCATATACCGAAGACAACACGCCATTCTGCAATGTCAATCTTCCCTTGGAGCTTGCCACGGTGGAAAGAAATCCTTGGCCGTCGACGAAAGCCCAGTGGAAAAAGCTCAAGAGAACCTTTGGGGCTTTCATGAACGAAAACGGCAATTACCAAGACGTCCATCAGTCACTTTTGACCAGTTTGATTGCGACTTCAAACAACAACGAGGAATCGTCTGCCATCAGAACCTGGGAGCAGGTATCCAAGTGCCTGAGCGACAGAACGCTGCATAGCCAATTCGGGCTCGACCCACACAGAGACCACCTTGTTTTGGTACTCATGGACACGTCGTTTCCGTCCAGGGCCAGGATCCAGAAGCAGTACGACGACATCGAGGACTATCTCCAAGTGGCTGGCGCTGCCTACAACGAACGCACGGTTGTCTATCCATGCAGAGAGGAGCGCACCGCCTCGGAACACAAACTTCCCGACATCCGGGCCCTGGATGACATAGCAGCAGTTCAGGGCACCTGGAGGCCGACGACCTGCTTTGGCTACGGGCCCTGCACGCTGAAGGGAACGACGTTTATCTTCAAGAGGACGTGGAGCTGTGCTTCATGCCATGTGAAAGACCCGAGACACAAACAGTTCAAATTGACGTGCGGTCAAGTACGGTCCCGGAGTCAGCGCCTCCAAAGAAAGAGGGATGAGGAAGCTACGGCCGGAGACGAAGACGCCCACTGGTTCCATCAAGAGCTCGTCGACATGCTGTCCAAGGTGGAGCTCCGCGTGTTCATCGCCACCCGAGCCGACCCGGACGGGTTTCGCGGTCTCAGCGGTGAGGTGATTCGGGTGTGCTGCACTCGACGCGTGGGCGAAGAGATCATCGCCACCGAGGCCATGGACGACACGTACGAGGGCTTGGGGACGTCGAGAGAGGCCGTCCACGAATTTTCGCTTGCGGTCTTCGAGGCGCTGAGAGACCCCGAGTACGGATGGGCTCGGCGGTTCGAAACCCTCGAGGTCGGGTGCCGGCTCGACATCTCGGTCCAGGAGGTTGGGGGGCCGCTCTTCGTGAACGAGATTACGAGGTGGAACGGGGCCAACTACTTTGCCGACTACTGCACGGGTGCGCCTCACGCGCTCATCTGCAGTACTTTTGTCAAGTCGTGGGCACGGTATTACGAGCAGCTGGTCAGGCAGGCATGATACTAAGTTTCGATTGGTAGTTTGGTGTACATATACTCCATTGTTCGTGGTTTCATTTGCAGTAGAAGCCGGGACAGGAGGAGAAGACGTTGAATTTGACATTTGGCTACTTGTTCAACATATTGAAGCCACCTTCCATTGTGTTCGTCGGACATGGAGTTTTTGTTGGAACTAGGATGCTGGTAAGTGACGTCCTTCGGATCGTTGTTGAGTTCGTAGAGCGGTGGGATTCTGTGACCCTCGCCCTTGCAAGTCAGCGGTAATCCTTGCGGGTCGTTACTTCAACAGATCTGCTGGTAGAAGTGCCGTGGGATGTTTGCTAGTTGAAGTCCCGGCGATGATCTTCCCGCTAGGTGCGGCGAACAGCATGTTCATCGTACTCGGGGTTCGCGAGAAGTGAACAGAGTCACTCCCTCAAACATGTTCTCGTCTCTTTGAACCTCGAGAAAGGAGAAAAGGGGCCTTGAGTCGCGCTGGGGCACTGTTGAAGCCGGCGGGGGTTGGTAAGCCCCCACACGGAGAAGCCCCGCCGGAGTCGGCGCGGTCGGGAGATCTCCGCATCCACCCGGAGTAGTCCCCGAAATACGTCAGCCAAGCCAGCATATGCCGGAGCGGCGTTGATAACATGCTACCCTACGTGGTGGTCACCTAGCCGCTATCTTGTGTCTTCCGAACCTCGCTACTGCTGTCGTTCCCAGGTAACTGACGGAGTAAGTAGGAATATTGCCGATTAAGGAGACAGAAAAGCGGGATGGTAGGGCTGTACTAACTTAGGTTATGTTAACGGACGTAGGTTTCTGGAGTTTCGTGGACAAGCTAATCTGTCTTATCTTGAAAGTTTGGTTCTTATCTAGCTCAATGTTCCGTCTGTGTCCTGAGCCTGAGTCAGATCTAAAGCTAAAATAGAGGGTTGGGTCTATTGAGTTGGAACTTATTCAGACTACAGTGCTTCTTATGCCTTTTTACCATCGTGTGATGACATTGAGATCGTAGTCTTTTGACGGCTAGGTCCACCCATAGAAATGCTATGGGTTGTTTTCAATGCCACCGATACAATTTCGAGCTCAAAAGAAAGCATTCAAAGAGATGTTGTATGGTCTTTCTTTTGTATGAGATTGCGATGTAGGAACTAATGTGCAAGCTACATCATCAACGTTGCAGTACTGCAGATCACTGTTGCAGATTTGCGTTGGGGGCTTAGTTGACCCTGTTGGAACCCCAACTCCCAAACACACCCGGCCTTCTAGGTCCAGACTGTTCGGAGCCTCCCCTCGCTGTGAATGTTCTTAAACCAGGTTGAGACCTTAAAAGGCAAGGTTTCCGCCAGAGAAAAGGACTCAGTAGGTATCGAAGTCGGCGTGTTGTCAACTCTCTATTTTTAGCCTCAGCTTCCTCTGCGACCTTCAGCGGGAGAGTCTTGGGGACCAGCCTCGACACAGACGAACCCGTCTACTCACAACCCAAGTTGCATAAGCTGATACCCTGTGCTTGTTTGCTACTTGTGCTTCAAACCAGGAAAGAGGCTCTGTCGAGAACTCGTCAAATTGAGCAGGAGGCGGTGAGTGGGTGGAGACTCCACCTTGATGGACAATAAACCAGCACGACTTGGCACCGAACCAGGTACCTGACGCGACGTCAACACAGGTGGTTCCAAGACGATGGGAGGGAAACGGTGGTGCGAGAGATGATTGGCTGGAGGGTGGGGCGCAAACCAACTCGAACCAACGCGTCCACGTGCAGAACGGTGGCGCGATTTTGTACATCCAATTAAAGGTGGGCGCTTTTGACCAGTGGATCCCAAGAAGGGAAAACCAATGAGATGCGGCGGCATGGGTCGGAGGTTCCCAGTTGGCAAGAGCATCAGATCGGCTGCTGCCGCGTGCATCCTCGCACCTTCCTGTCTGACAAATTAAACAACGCGGAAAAAGAGGGAAAATACGTACCTTGCTCCGCCCTGATGACCCCGGTCACTGCAGTTGGTTGGGCGGTAGGGTAGAGAGAGGTGTCATGTCATGGCCTCAGGTCACACAACGCTTTCTCCCGTCTCCACGTCTGGTCCCTCCTGTCTCCCTTTTTGATGCCAGTAGCCCGTCCCCCTTTTTTTTTTCTTTCCTGCCTGCTGCCACCTGCCTCGCCTCGCGTCGCTTCTCCTCCCATCCCTGTTTCTGCTGTTGGTTCTGCGTTTGCTGTTGATTCCTTCTTTTTTTCTAAATTCCCTTGTTCAGTTTCCGCCGCCAACGCGCGCCGTTCAACCGGGTCAAGCGTCAAACCGTATCTGTACCTGTACCCGCACATACACCTACCTACCTACAGGCTACCTATTACCTACCTGCCTACCTACGCTACGGATACTCTACTCATCCATACTGCCTACTCGCACAGAAACCGGGAAGGGAAACTCTCTCCACGTGTCATCCCATCAGATCCCATCCCAATTCATTCCATCCCATCCCATCCCCCTTCCATCCCTTCCATTTTGCTTCCCCCCTTTCTCCGCTCCGACCTTTATTATTTTGTTTTGTTTTGTCGTTGATTTGCGGCCCCCCCTCCCTCACCTTACTCGCGCGACGCTGCGCAGCGCTGCACTGCAGTACGGTACGGCACGGTACGGTAGCTATCGGCCGGCCTGCCTTGTCGTCGGGTGTCTTGCCTCGAAGTACCTTGACTTGCCTCAGGTACTCATCGCAAGGTACACGGACATTCAGCGCTACACACATCGTTTCTTACCGAGCATCCGCGTGTGTGTGTGCGCGCGCACGCGTGTGGTGTGGAAGTCGAGTCGGGTTTTGAGTCTGGCGAAAACCCAAAATTCGGCACCACCACCAGGCCAGCAACGACAGCGACTTGGAACCTCTCCCTTCTCGGCCGGCGCTCAACCGTCCGAGTCGATCGTTGTGAGACATGATGCGGATGGCCGCCGCTCCCGCCGCCGCCAACAACGCCGTCGCAGCCTCCGTCGCAGCGGACTGCCGGCCGACTGCAACTGCGACCGCGACCACGACGAGCGCTGCTTCTGCCACAACCGCCATCGCTTCCTCCATTTCAGCCGCCACCTCCGACGGCCCCGAACCTTATTCGGCTTACTCATCACATTCTCACTCTCATTCTCACTCCTCATCTCACTCCACGTCTTCAGTTTCGCTCAAGCGGCCACACTCGGATACACTCACCGGCACCAACACGAACGCGGCCACCCTTGAGCCGCGCCATACCACTCACCGCCGTCTAGCCCCAGCCCCGCCGCCGGCACCAGCCGCTGCAACAGCAACCAACAGCCGCCACGGAGACGCGCTCAGGTTCCCGCCATCGCCGTCACCAACGCCGTCGCATCCCAACGTCATCATCACCACGACCGTCGTGGGCAACCATACGCCGAGTACGAGCCTACACAGTCTTACCACCGACCGCCAAACATGTCGTCCACCCGCCCCCGCCGCCATCACCGCCACATCCTCCTCCGCCGCCATCTCATCACAGTCCAAACCTGGCCAGTGTCCCGTCATGGCACTACAGAACGTGCTGTGTGATCCAGATGCAGACGCCGAAACGGTGCGCCGGAGCGCTCCACGCCCCAACCAACCACCTACGCCGCCCATGATGCACGAGACAACGGCCAGTATCCCTGTGCTTCCGGCGCCGCCACCGGTGCCGTCCTCGTCGTTGATACTGAACCCCATCATGTCCTTACCGGACCCCTCCGAAGCCATGCTCGTTACGCGCCCGAACCCGTCGCATGTCATCATGACGGCCCGTCCCCAGCTTCAGCCCTCTCGGGTCCAGCAGTCGGATCCCGGTTGCAAGACCTGTCAGGTCCGCAAGATGCCGTGCGACGAGGGCCGCCCGACCTGTAAGCCTTGTGCGCCCCTAGTGCTGGAGGATTAGACTAACGCGCTCGGACAGGCCAGAACTGCTCTCGCATGGGCATCCATTGCTTGGGCTACTTCAACGCCCCGAGTCATGCGCAGGCCCAAGCCATGCAGTCCACGGACCGGTCCGTCCCGGCCACGTCTGTCGCTGGGAGCACTGGCGCCCCCAACGGCGTCAATGCTGCCGCCAGCCGCCAGGAACAGGAAGAGTATCTATACTTTCTCCTGGACCACTACCGCCACACCAAGCGCCACTGTATGTGGGACCTGATCACTCTCGACTTCAACGAACATTTCTCGTGCAAGATGCGGAAGGAGGCACTGCAGATGATCAAGAGGAGGCGCTTCAAGGACAGAGAGTGAGTTTCCTCCGTGCCGTGGGAAATAGCTCGCGGCTCAAACTAACCAACTTCGTGCGCAGGACGAGAGAACCTTCTCCGAACGACCCCCCGAGCGCAACACAACGTCCAAAGGCGAAGCGAGGTCGCCGTCCAAAATTCAACCCTTCGACCATTGCATTGAACGTGCAGGAGCCTCGAGCCGAACCCAGCGCGGGGTGACGGTCACAGCCTTTTCTCACCAGTTAAAGTCACACCTGGCGGGATTCCTTCTACGGGGAGGATACTTGATCAAGTTGACAACGCGACGGTGGGCTTGGACGTTGGTCAAGGACCGTGTCCCCCTACGGCTGAGACCTCGGACGCGGATGAGATGCTCATTTCAGCAACGCAGCCCTGCCGACGCAGAACCATCTTTGCGGAGGTTCTCCTTGGCTGATCTCTGGCGACTGAAATCACACGACGTTGTGTGGCATTGAGACCGGCGACTGCTGCAGAGCTTAATCTTCTTGCCTGCCGCGCTTCTCCTGCTTGCTCGGGAATCATCGTGGCACCTCTTTTATTACGACACCGATCTATTCGAGCCCGCAGCCGGTCCTCTCATCTTTCTTCCCCACCTCACCCGAGAAACATCCTTCGGGTCACACATCAACGATGTCAGTCCAGCCGTTGTCTCGCCATGTTGCCACCGCCCCACTCAGCTCTGAATAGTAGGCTGCGAGGGTGTCTATACCACCTGCGATGTCCCAGTCAATGCTGAGACGGACGTCGGCTGTGGGACTTCGATGGGACCGTTAGCCTGCACGTGAGCCAATTGGCAACACCGCTTCGGCGGGACACTGCTGGCCATGCGGCGCCATTCCTTCACAAACTGGCTGGCCAACTCCACTGAAGCTTTCGTTGGAGAGATGGAAGCCATTTAGCTGACGACAGGTGTACATTGCCATCCTCAGCCCTTGGCGCACGTCCGGCTAGGCCGGACCATGAAACGGTGCCTCTTGTAGATGGAAGGTCCAATAATAATCAGTGACAATAGCAGTCATGGTGATAATAATTTCAGCGACATTTCGTCGGTCGACTCATACGTCCCTCCACCCTCGGTGATCTTCCAGCCTGGCCCAATTCCGACAACCTCGGAACCAGAAAACAAGCTACTACCCCGCCGACGCGCCTGCGAGCCCTCTGTCTTACCATCACACTTGGGGGCTGGTAAGCGGCTATCTTTGTGCTCGTATTTGGCCCCTCGGACCCAACGGCGCAGGGGTGAGCGGCAGTAATTGGTGGAAAGCAGGCAAGCTGCGGTACGGCTAAGCACGTCACCGAATCGGGCGACCCTACGGAAGAAACAGGACCAGAAAGAGGTCCCATCACGTTAAGTCGGCTTCTGCGTGACGAATAGGCTACATCACTCGATGACGCTGTGTTGCTACTCTGTCCCATGGTCCTGAGGGGAATGGATGTGTTCTCTGGAAGTGCACCCAGAGAACTGATTCCAGGACAAGGGGCGCACCATCTCATCCCATGACATCTTCCCATTTCGTCGAACCGCCCCCTATTCTGTTTTGTTTATTGGTTATTGCGACGTGGTGTGATTGGCGGTGTTGTCTGACTGCTGCAGGCAAGGGTAAGTCAGCCTGACGGGAAGGGGAGGGGCTTGGAGGGGTCTGTCAATGGACTGCTTTTTGGGATTTTCAACGAGGTTCAGGCCCGCAGATTGAGGCGGGCCAGAGGACATGGACATGGGTGGTCGGCCATGCATGCGCCTCTCTGTCACTGTTGGTTTGCGAATCCTTCGAGGTTTCCCAGGGGGGAGGGGGGGCCATGCATGGGGGCCGGCGGGGATTGGGCCTCTTGTTGGTGTTGGTGTTGTTGGTGTTGGTGAACGTGCGTGTTGGTAATAACCTAACACCGTTCGAACCAACGAAACGCGACCAACCAAGGAACCCGACCAGGGGGTTTTCGAGCAAACTTGGAGTCTTGGTCATTTGAGTGTTTGCTCGCAGCTGAAGAGGCGAAGCTATCATAATTCTCTCGGCCCCGACCTCCCCCCTCCCTCCTCGATAGACTTTTGTCACTTTGAGGACGCTAACCTACCCTCTGAGGCTATGAGATCAAATCTCGATTAAGAATCCAGGACCGATTCTGCGGCCGCTTGAGATATTTCAAGTTTATTTTGAGTATCAGCTCGCCTATTTTGCCCCCAAAGAGCAGTTCGAACTAGGAGACTACCAACAACACAACATGCCCTTGCAATGAACACCATACACACACACACACACACACCACACAGACCGTTCCCGCATCCAACAGTTACCGACAGCATGGGTCGAGCTATGCGGATCTGCTGCGCGGTCTGTCGTACACGCACCGAATCAAACCTCGACCCGCGTGCGCGGGTGTGTGTGCGCAAGTACTCCGTATGCTGTTGGAGTTCGTTGCGAAACAGCAGCGGCCCCCATCTCCCAGCCTATCGGGAACCACCCCCGGACTTCTTTTTGTCCTTTCGGTTCGTTGCTCGCGAATGTAAGGTACCTTTTTGCGCCAAGATCTCCGAACGTCTGCGCCACCAACAGGAGAGAGAGGAATGTTTGCCGGGTTAGCCTCGTCGTTCGTGCGGCTGCGTCTCCGAGAGATTGAGAGGTTTGAGAGGTGGTGAGGTGGGGCTGGGAGGGGGAGGAGATTTTGGCCCGGAAGTTGCTTTTTTCTTGCTATTGCTCATGTTAGATAGGCATGGTCGTTTGTTGGGTCTTGAGTCTGTGTCTGCCGCGTTTGAGCAAAATGCCTAGACGACATGGAACCCCGTTGGTACAGCCGCGCCGCGGCTGGGCCGGATCGTGCCAACCGGCTAGCCGGCGGACAAACGTTGCCCCCCCGTCTGTCCATCGTTGGGTCAAAGTCCCCAAGGCCCACCTAGTTTGATGATTTCATCGCTCGAAATGGATCTTCAGCCTTGGAAATGTTGCTCGGGGCTCTCTCGCAGCTTGATATATATTTCACTGTGAAACCTGGGGCCGTGCAGTTTGAGAACGCTGAAGATCCCAATCGTATCCTTGGCTACATCATACACACTGTACATCTACCGTACTAGACTTACTTCTCAACTTGTCATCGTAACTCTTCAACGGAAGTCGAGTGGTCCCCACCGACATCGGGCGCAACTTATCATTTTCGAAAGAACATCGTATGTGTCACAACTGCTCAAAATCCGATAATGGAAACCTGTAACTAATAGTACCTAAGAAGATTAGCCGCCATGTCCAGCAAGGACAACAGCAGCAACAGCGCAGACAACAACAACAGGGTCTTGAACATGTTGTGCAACGAGCACTCAAAAAAGGGCATAGTCTGCAACTGCTCTCATGAACCGCTCGAGGCCGACACGGACGAGAACCGTCCCACGACGGCCGAGGCCCTGGAGCTGGCCAGGTGGTACCAAGAGCAGCGCCAGCAGATGGCCCAGAGAAGGGGCAAAGACCAGGCGCGCATGTACCGGGAGCCAAAGGTTAGGGACAGGCCGGCTGCTTGAGGAGAGCGGGGTGACAACTGAAGGGTTATATGTGCTTTCTTGCCAACGGCCGGAACCGCGGGGGTGGCGTCGCCGAGACATCATCTGCGTTTGGGGCCATGTGCCAGGCAGCTGATGAGTTCTGAAGATGGTGTTTGACGGCCCAAAGGGGCGGATGGGTCTTTTTGGTGTTGGCTGGGATTCCGTTGTTCTCTTTCTTCTTTCTTGTCTTTCTTTCAACTCTTCGGAAGCATCGCGATGGTGCCCGATTTTTTGTCGGCTGGGTTTTAAGGCCTTACGATCACCTTGCATTGGCTAAATCACCAGGAAAGTTAGAGATGGTTTTAGAAGGCTTTAGAATATCCCTTTTCCTTTCACGCGACTTTCAAATAATTGCTTTCGTTTTGTCCAATGAAGTCAATAGGAGACGCAACTTTCTTCCGGTAACTACTGAGTTCCAAAGCAGACGATGTGACCCCAAGATACAGACAGGCTTTTCGTTCAGCTGAATGCAGCGCTTTTGAGAGACTTGAGCTTGAGATTCTCGATTGGGTAAAATAATAAGTACTTCGGGCATGCTCGGGGTAACTAGGCTATGTTGAGTCAATGTACATTGGAGGGCTGTCTCTCCTGTCCATGCCTCCTTTCTCCGCCCCCCAAATCTCTGCGGAATAGTCTCAGGCTTCGACCAATCGACCACTAAGCCACAGTTGCGTTGTTGCATGCCGTCTGCCACGAGGCCCAAGAGAACGGCTGCACAAGAGTGTTGCGGAAACCAATATCGACACCAGTCTGAGTCGTGTCCAGCCCGCCCGACGCCGTCGGCTCCCAACCGGCCTCAGTCAGCCCGTTCTCCGGGTCCTCGATGAAGGCAAGCCACAGGTCCTGCATCTTGTCGCTGACTTCGTACTCGAAGGCCGTCGAGTTCTCCCGGGCGATGTCGTGCGTCCCCATGATGAGGGGCAGTTCCGCCGAGTGGAACGCCCCCTCGCCCCCGGGCATGATGTTGGTGAAGTTGCTGGAGTACATGTAGCGGAAGCTCCGCAGGCCGACGATGTTGCGGAGGCCTGTCTCGTAGTGGGCTGGGCATCCGAAGAGGTTGTCTGCCGGAACGTCGCTGGTGCCATTCGTCGGGGCCTCGATGGGCGCCGAGGCAAAGTTCCACTCGTCGCGTGTCGATCCGATGATCGCAGGCTATCGCGGACATTAGCTCGGGCTTCAAGTTGTCTTCACAAATACTTACTCCTTTGGCGAGGTTTCCAGCCAGAGTCCTCTCCGTGTAGTCCGAGAACTTGGTTATCTCATCCACAACGACGTTGAACGAAAGGTTGCCAGCCTGGCTGACGAACTTCTGGATGTCCCGGAAGGGCACCTTGCGCAGACAGTCCAGCTCCTCGGCGCCTTGGCAGTTGAAAGCGGCAGCTACAGCGGAAAAGCTGGAGTGCGCCGGGTCGGCACTTCCGATGGGGATGAAGGGCGAACCCGAGTTCTTGATGAAGGACGCGGCAATAGGGTCCTCGGCGTATGCGTATTGGTAGTACGACACCGACGCTGCGCCCGCGCTCTGGCCCCAGAGGGCGATTCGTGCCGGATCGCCCCCGAAGTGGGCGATGTTGTCTCGAACCCATTCAACCGCCAGGCGCTGGTCCAATAGTCCGAGGTTCTGCTCCTTGGGGTCGAGACCGGCGGCGTTCGGGAATCCGAAGAGTCCCAGCCGATAGCTAAAGTTTAAACGGCAGTTAGTTTCGGGGGAAAGTTCATTTCGAAGTCGTCAAGCTTCTGGCCCGAACGTACTTTATCCCAACGACAATGTGTCTCTGGCTTCTTTCCACCCATCTGGTCGGGATCTGGTAGGCAATGTCTCCTCCGCCCTGTCGCTCGGTTAGCTTGCCGCATCAGATACAGATGCAGCAACACGAACCTCAGTAAACCCTCCGCCATGGATCCAAACGACCACCGGCAGAAGCTCGTCTGACCCCACAGACTTCGCGGGCGTCCAGATGTTGAGGTTAAGACAGTCCTCGCCGGTGCTGTTCGGCCTGATCAGGAACTCGGCCGCCCATGCTCCTCCTCCGCCGGGCGGGTCGGTCTGGGGGCAAGTTGACCCTTGTGTGGTCGCGTCGAAGGTGCCAAACGGCTGCTTCGGCAGCGCAGGAAGCCATCTGCGGTCTCCGACGGGTGCCTCGGCATACGGAACGCCGAGGAACTGGGCGACGGAGGGCGATGATGCGTCGGTGAAGCCGTTGACGATGCCGTTCGCGGTCTCGATACTCGTGCTGGGCAAGGCGTAACTCTCCTGCGCGAAACTTCCAAGCGCCGTGACGGCGGCGATCGCCCGGGTGGCCTTGAGCTGCATGATTGTTGTCTTTGTCGCAGAGCAGGAGTCCGATAGATCAACCTGACTGCCCGCTGTCCGCGACGTCGAGCGTCCCCGGCCGCCCTTTTATGCCCACGACATGTTCGGGCCGTGGTAACCTAGCGTTACCGGTAAACCTGCCGCGCGTGGTGCGTCTCTCCGCGTGTTTGCGGGGTAAACAAAGCCGACCCGGTTGTCAATTGAGATCGTCGTCTATCAGAGTAGCATCCTGGGGATTCTTTGAGGGGCAGGCCCCGCCTGGAGTGGCCACTTGGTGAATCTTCGGCGCCTTGGCGCACCCTCGCAGGGACTCAATAGCGCCGAAATGGTGGAGAATCGGTCGCTATTCCGAGTTCCGGCTGTGGCATGACTCTTGCTCTCCCCCACGCAAGGCGCGATTTGCTTCCTCATTTGGTACTTGAGTTGTCATGATGGGGTGACGGCAGACGGAGAACTCATAACCCGAAAGCCCGGCCGACTTGTTAAGCTTGGTTGGTTGATGCAAAGCTCATACTGAGTCTTGGTTAACTCCTTAGTAGAATTACTCGCTGGGGCATCGGGTCAACTGGCATTCGAGAGTTACACAACAGTATGCATGAGTGACAAACTTGAACTTTGGGAGTGCATTGAAATGGCATATTTTCTCTTCACAAGTCTACACGAATAACCTCTAGCCAGGTATTTGACACTCTAGATACTAGTATAGAGCTAGAAGAGCCGCAACTTAGTCAAGTGAGAAGATCAGCTTGAATAGGTACCAAGGGAACAAGGAATGGCTTGATGCAAGTTGGCAAAGGCTCTCAGAGCTTTGCATTACCACTACACACTTCACTGTATGTGATGGAATTTTGTCGGTCTTCATTGAAGTTCAGTGGTTGACGTCAGAGCGATATAATCGGCGCTAACACAACAATGTGCTCATAGTTGAGGTCATCCCGCACGTGGCTTTTGCATCCAATGAAGAGTCCAAGACACTACACACAACAGATACAAAAAGTCTAGGGCGTCATCACTGGAAGTTCCGGCTGCTTCGGGAATCAGTTTAGATATCAGGTAATGGTTTGGCATTCCCATGCATGCCCGTATTTAACAGCGCATCGGCTATCGAAGTCTCTGGAGGTTTCTTGAACAAACATGTTTCGATTGTCCCCTCGTCTAGTCACCGTTCCTTTGATTCACCTGCGCCCGAGAGATCCGTATCCAGCATTCCACACAAGCACTAAAATGGCATCGCAATCTTCTCACACCAACTTCCCCGGATTGACCTCCGCGACGCCGGGCGAGGAGTTCGAAGTCCGCCAGACATCAACGTCGGAGGACTACCACCCCGATCCATCCAAGTCGCTGCCCCTGTCTCCGGCCAGACAAGCTCTGATTGACGACATCATCGCCCTGTACTCGATGAAGCCTACCGTGGAGCGGGTGAAGCGGTACAGCGCCGACTGCGTGTACGACGACCAGTTCGTCTACGCCAACGACCGGTACAAGATGGCCGGGCAATGGTTCGCGCTGCCCAAGCTCTTTAACGCCAGCAAGAACGAGGGATACGAGATTATCCGGAACGATCGCGACCTGATTCAGTTCAAGAATGAGCAAAGCTGGACCTTCAAGCTCATCCCGAAGACTGCGACGATCAACGCGCTCGTCAGCCTCAGCTTGGACCCTGGCACCATCGACAGCGAGTTTATCCAAGTCAAGTACCACAAGGACCAGGCAAATGATAAGGACTACAGCCACGAGTAAGTCTTTCCTTGGATTGAAGCTGTGTAAACGGACAACACTTACTTACTCTCTTACTAGGGGTCTTGGGTTTTCTTTCAAGAAGTGGCAAGCAGACAATGTCGTCAAGTATATGGATAGTGATGATGTCAAGGCTTTTGAAGCGGACAAAGATGCTAGCAAAAACAAGGTCAAGAAGTATGGAACTGGAAAGGCCGAAGGTGATGCTCCTACCAAGGACATTTGACAGTGTAAAAGTTATGCTGGGAACGACCTGAGGATTTGCGAGCTCACTTAGATATTAAAGCTGTTTGCTCGTTGTTGTTGTCTTGTACTTCACAAAAGTGCAGTAAAAGAGTGATATATTTGTTTTCCTTTTCTTTTGACACATACTGAACCTGAGAAATTCCTTCTTGAACCTGAAGCTCGGTCGACATTCAAAGACCTGGGGGAAGTGGCCCAAAATGCAAATATTATATCATTTAACAGTTTTGAGAACCTAGAAAAATACGTAACGCGTTTGAATAGCAACAGGTAGTGTGGAGATTTGCACTTGTTCTGACTCTAGCAAATCTAGATATCATTATACACCATGCCAATATGAGATTAGCTGAGTTAAATATGACAGCTGCGAAACAAGAAACCTTATTCAATTCCTTGCGATCAGCGTTACCCCACGTTCCTCGAATAAACTTCTGACCTGCTCCTTGCTATCATCGGTCAATCCTGGTATGGCCGGAACTAGTGCTCGTACATTAGTAAAGCCATATGTCTCAGGCACTCCGATTTGCAGCTTTTTGATCGACACGGGCAGCATATCGACGAGCACCTCTGGTTCGACATATTGCCCCTCGGGTTCCAGGGCCTGAACCCTATCAGGGTGAACAACCCGTACCCGCCGCTCAGGATCGTAGCCCACAGTGATGAAGAAGTCCGTTCCCAATCTGACTTCCTGCAGCCGTTCCAATCCCTTCAAGTCCCGTATCATGTCGTCGTCAGTGAGATCATCGTACCAGTAGTTCTCCCATGCCGAGAGCTCCAAATGCGTCAAGCGTGGAACCTTGTCCAAGATGATCTCTTGGATCTCACGCGGAGAGGGCGCTCCTTCATCTGTGACGGTTGCGTCGCCCAGGAAGTAAGTCAGCTTCTCCAATTGCGAACACTGTTCCAGCAATAACTCGAGGCCCTCGGCCTGTACGACACTTCCGTTGAGCTGAATCTCTCTGAGACTCCCAAGATTCAACCCTGGACTAACATCAACCATGGCCCACGCACGGAAGGTCCCCAGGTTCGTTGCCGCAGAGAAAAAATCTTGAAGTTGTTCAGTATCAAATCCACCCTCCCCGTCCTCGTACAAGACGCTCAATGATTCCAAATTCGGAAGGGAGCCGGGGCTGGCAAAAGGCGCCAGCTTTTCGTCATAATAGGCCGGTACACAGAGTTCTTTGATGTTGGTGCAGGTAGCAAGAAGCAGGCCTAAGAACTCGGGGACAATGTCCTCGCGGTCTGAGAAGTCCAGGTCTGAATCGACGCCTATACGGGCTCGCGCCTTTTTAAAAAGCTCGAGATCGTCGGGAAACCGAGCCTGTACGGCATCGTTTGGGCCCCCGAGGTGAACGGTTTTGACGTGCTGGGCAAGGTCCCGGCGACTTCCGAACAGCGTCCGGAAGAGGCAGAACAGATTGGTGTTATGGGTCGGGGAATGGTACAGAAAAGGCGTGGAGATGGCATTGAGCAGCTTGTTGGTCTGGCAAAGACTTGCCAAAGCGGCACGCTTCTCGGGCTCCAAGACACAGTCGCGACCGGAGCAGGACTTTTCGCAATGACAAGTCCAGTGGTCACTTGGAGGAGCTGTGAGATAGCAGTGCGGGCAAAGAAACTTGACGATGTCTTCGATGAGTGGAATGGGGAGACTGAGCAGTTGAAACATCCTGTGGTACTTGGGGTCGAGAGCGCGGAAAGTGCTGGAATTGATGGTGGTCGGATTCGTGGACAAGATATCTGCAAGCGAGATGACAGCTTTTATGGCCACCAGTGGGTATCTTAGGCAGCAGCTGGGGGGAAAGCGCACAGGACAACATTTCTGCCCATGGGAGCAGCTT
This sequence comes from Colletotrichum brevisporum, assembly GCA_030770045.1. NCBI lineage: Eukaryota > Fungi > Ascomycota > Sordariomycetes > Glomerellales > Glomerellaceae > Colletotrichum > Colletotrichum brevisporum. Next base: position 4,260,123 of record JAUGSI010000002.1, read on the forward strand.
TTGGGATCTTTTGTACGTCTAATAAGGCAGTTGGTGCGGCACAGCGTCTCGAGCGATCCACAGGTATCTCCAGTCGCGATGGCATGGTCGTTGAATTGAATGGATCATCTCACCGCTGTTATCGGGTTGGACCAAAACGGGAAGTACAAACCGAGTTTACCATCGTGATCAGGAGTTTGAATTGAGTCTGCGTGGATGCGGCCTTGCAGATATAGGATAACCATGAGCCTCTACACCTGGTGTACGAAAGTACCCACTTTTGCATTTTGTGCTGCAAAGGCATTGCGACTTTGAAGATTCTTGGCTGGCTGGGTTAACAGCATAGCTGTTGTATATTTTTGATCGCGCTTCACAGTACGGCCTACAGCCAACATCGATGTACTTGAAGGCTTCACTAACCTTCCAATGTGAAACTACTGTTTGATGTTACGGAGGAGAGCGATATTTCACTTGGCCAATACTCCAAGGTGTCACAGTCACAGCCTAAGTCAGACTTACACCTATACCTGGCAGGATGTAAGCACCCAACATGACCACGGCGATCCCAGCTGTACATGAGATGATTCTTGGTATCATCTATCCCAGACTGCGAATCTTAAAATAGTACATTGTGCACAGGCTAGAAACGTCTTCTTGGAACACAGCCAGGAGTATTTATCCAGCCAATCCTCGTCCCTTCAAGGTCGAAAGGGCATATCTTTCTTGTTTGTTGTTGCATCCCTAAACCATCCTATTTCCAAAGCTGCCAAAATCACACATTCAAAGATGCGAGGGCTCTCATTCATTCTTGCGGCTTTGGGCTTTGCCAACATGGTTGTAGCCGACGCCAACTGTTGTTGCAGAGAGTCGGGCCAGTGTGTCGGCCGCTTTTTCGGCGGGCAGGAGTTGACTAATGAGAGATGCCCAAAGCTCTGCGACGAAGGCGGCTGCAGTCCAACGGTTGACTGTGGATTCTGAGGAACAAATCAACCTCAGCAAAAGGTAAGCGCCCTCTGCAAAGATAAGAATTGACCGATACATCTACTAAAGGCTCAACAGACATTGGGGTGAAACTACGAACTCAGGCGGCAGAGGAACTGAATCCTCTGAGAGTTTGGACGGTTGCGGGAACAAGAACCAAATCCAGGCCTGCAGACTTTAAAGTTGATTGGTCGGACGTGGCCCGATCGATGGCTTCAATCTACATAATCCACTTCAGAACCACCATTCTGATATGCCATGAACGTCTGGAGCTTTTCATTTGTCTTGGAGTTGAGATTAGAACAAAGCGCATGAATCTCCTTTGTTATTTGAGTCAGAATAGGCTAGAACAATGAGAGTGGTGGAATCAGTGCAGCGAACAAACAATCTGTACCTTTGATTATTGATAGAGGTCTTGTTTCTCTGGGTAAAAGAAGACTAGGGTGAGCTGGAACCTCCGAGTGCATGGTTGACTTCTGTCCGTGTCAAGCACAAATAACACATATCACCCATCCTGTAGGACACACTCAAACAAGGGAAGAAGCCAAAAGACACTTAACGCCGTACCAAAGCTATAACGGCACTCCCTCTGAGAAAACCTGAAGTTCTTCCTTACAACGAGACCCAGCCAAACACAACCTTCGTCTGGAAGCCACTGAAGCTATGCGTCACTCCAAACAGACCAACAAGAACACTGCTCGGTCTACTCGAAACACATGTCATGAGCACACTGAGATTTTCAATGAGATGGACCTTGCGATCGAAGTGCTGAAGCGGTACGTGGCTATACGAGAGATTGACGAGGTCACTTCTTCGGGCCAGGCCATCAATCCACGGGGCGACCTGGCTCTGCTAAAGGGCGTTGTTCTCCGACTTGACAAGATTCTGGAGAAGAGGTAAAAAGGAACGGAGCCGGGCGGGTTCGAACCACCGACATCTCTGCTAGTTTGATGATACTATGCCTCATCGTATCTACTATTGTAGACGAGAAACTAGCAGAGCACTCTGACCACTGAGCTACGGCCCCTTAAGGTTTGTAGATGATTTGTTAGGAAGGGAAGGGTCGTTTACAATGATAAAGGTATTCACGTTTGTGTGTGTGCGGGAGGATGTGATCTCGTAAAGAGGGTTCGTGGCTGGGTCTTGGTGGCTTGCGAGGCGGGAGGAAACTCTCGTGGAAACCTAAACGGGGAAGATAGTAATGATACCTACTATTTAGTAGACTAGGTTGAACTACGAAGAAAAGTCCCAAACGGAAAACGCACAGAGCATGAGTGATGACAAGAAATACTGCGTCTTCAGCCTCAGCACCTTCCAGAGCGCCACTGCTGCCCCGTCGTGATTACATCACGAATACTTTCGCTTGTGGTAGTAGTGAGACCCATCTTTCCCCCGTGCTCTCGAGATCCCAGACAATTTGTAGATGCTTCGCCCCTATAGACACGTTCTTGAAGCCGCTACGGGAGTAAAATCCTCGGAATACCCTCAGGAAGAATGACCTGTGTTCGTCTAAGACAGAGGCTGAAGCTGCAACGAATGTTGCCCAGATCAGAACTTGCATGCCGGATGATTGCGAGGGAAACGACTGAAAAGTGTCTATGAATTGCTGAACCCGCCAAATTGACTCTGCGTCGTAAAGAGTTGATTGCCCGAGAAGGTACGGATCAGGAAGAAGCTCCTGTGTTGCCTGTCGGAGATAAATGTCATATGACTGCTGGATGAGGCTCTGGATGATCGAGGCCTCCGTGGTGAAGTCGGGTCGTTGCTCCGAGCAGTGTCTCAAGCACTCAAACGCCCTAGCAATGTTCGTCTCAGAGCTGAGTGTCGCCACGCCTGCGTCTTCGCTTAGGAGAGGAGCGGCATAAACGCGCATTCTGGAATAGTGTAAGTCGAGTGAAGTAGAGGTTTGGCAGAACCAGATTTGCCGCAGACACGGACTCACTTGCAAATTTGACGGATCACAAAGCGCGCCAACTCGCTGTCGCCTAAATTTCTCTCGCCACCAATTACTTCCATAGCGGAGTCAAGCAGGCGGAAGAGCATGGGAAAGTCGTCGGATCCCGTCACCATCGCCGTGACCAGGAGGGTGAGTATGGTGAGCAGGATAATCAGGTTCTTTTCTCGGTCGTTACGCCGAATATCCCGCTGTTGAAGATCCATGATCGTCTTGATGTACAGTTGAGCGGGTTCAGTGCGGAAGCCTGGTGTCGCCTGAAGGGCACCGGGGCCCACAGGGGAGGACAAAGAGAGACTGCATGAGAGCGACGATGAAAGCCTCTCCCTGTTTCGCCGCGAGGCGAGATGAAACGAAGAAGCCGCGAGGACTGCGTTTCGTACAAGCCCTTCTGAGTGGGCGATAGGTAGAACGATGTGACGCCAACCGTTGTGTTGTCCATCGATTGCTACCATTTCACACGCAATGTAATTAGAGACTGAGTTGGTTGGTTAGCACATAATTGCATGAATTTCTTGGTCAGACCTCTCACAGTGCAAGATCAAGGCAAGTACCCAAGGAGACTCCCTACTCGCAGAGGGTTGTGAGGCTGGGGATATGTATCCGCTTGAAGCGTATATCATCATTTGTCTTTGTTCATCATCATCCTGACCTGTCCGTATGTCGGAGGAGAGGTCATTCTCTTGCAAGTCAGCTTCAATAGCGAATGATTTATTCGAGAGGCCAAGGTTGACTGCCTCTTGTCTCGAAATTGCGCTGTCTTGCTGCACATCGTCTACAGCGGGATCTCCATCGCGGTTGGGGGATAGGCTCTCAACGAGGGTTGCTCTCTTCCGAGAGTCTTTCTTCCTATTTAGTTTCAGTTATAAATGTGTTAAAAGAGCTCTCAATGTAACCCACCCGTCATAAACCTCTTGTATCGTTTTCCCGGCCCAGAAGCCACGGGTAGCAACGCCCTGGTTGAACCGGTGCCGTATGCCTAACCCACTGCATCTCAGGCCTCTTGAAGAGCATTTCTGGCACTCTGGCTCGGCGCGGTCGCAGCAAATTCTGCGCTTCGAGCATTCGAAACAGCCTGTTGTTTGCAGTCACCCATTAGATCTCCTGCGTCGCCACAGAGCTGCGGGGTATGAGGAGCGGGAACGAACCTCTCGTCTTCGGTCGATAAGCCCGGGGTTTGCGGGGCATCGTGCTGCCATCTGTTTCCTACGACATCTTTTCTGGTGCATCAGACCGCAAGTGAACGGAACCGCGATGAAGGGATGGGCAGGAAAGAGAGGCTTAAATGAGACTTCGCGTCTTGGATGTTGTCGAGGCCTGGGCTTTTCGCCGTGACAAGACCAGTCGTCATCGGAGATCCACCGAGGTGTGGGTGGAGGTCTTCTCTGGGCTAGTCCATAAGAGAAAGGTCAAAAGAGACCACCGATTGTCGGCAATCTGCCTGAATATTACCCCGCATTGCAGACTCCCGGGAGATAAGGGTACCTAGCAGCTCCATAGTCTTCTTCACCCGTGACCAACTCGTGCTTGACTAAACTACGCTCAGGGTGTTGCGGGCTATATTCATGACCAGAGACCAACGGTGGTATGGCTTGTTGGCAGAGAGATGCTGCTATTGCTAGCTGAAGCTTCAGGTGCGATGTCATCCCGCATCGTCCCACGATCCCAGGGGAGGACAGGGACGGCCAGGACATGCCTTCTTCCACTCATTCCGCCATGCATCTCCAAGCTTTTTGACCTCTATGTCGTATTTGCTTTGGATCATGCCGTCTGTGATTTCCTTCGAACTTTCAATAGCCTCCAGCTTTGCGCTCAACTCGTATGTAGCTCTCTCGACCCTCCACCTGGGAAGCCCACACTTGCATGGGCCGTTGGACATGTAAATAAGACAGCGTGGGTCTGATTTCAATGTCCCTGCCTTGTGCGAGTTCCAGACTCGGTGCTTCTCCTCTTCAAACTCTCCCAGAGCCCGGGTGCGTTTCTCCTCAAAGTCCTCGGCGGACCTTGCTAGCTCGTTGCGTCTCTGTTGCTCAACAGTGGACAGCTCGGCGCGAAGGGACTTGAGATGCTGCAAAATCTTGAAGTTGGGAAAAAAGGATTGGTTTTGGGAATGGTGTTTTTGCAACTTCCGTAAGCCGTAGGACTCTCTGTTCGTGCTGTCAGTCGCCATCTGCGTCGAGCCTTGGGCCAATCACTATGCAAATGACAGATGGTTTGGGGTCGGAGCAGGCTTTAGCTTTGAGGATTGGCGCATCCAGTTGGCAGTTATATCTACGCAGAAGGCCAGCCACTGGGTAGATGACTCATGCCGAATTCTGCGAAGGATTCCATCGGCTTCACCCAAGTGTGCCTGCTGAGCCACGTCTGCGCCTCGATAGTGGCATGAAAGGTCCGTGGCATTGGGGATTAGCAGATTCACAGTCATGGCATATTTGCTCCTCTAATACTTCTAGGGTCCGCTGGGCATTCCAGTACATGTCAGTGAGGGGGTTGCGAGCTCACATACTATACATTGAATGAGCGCTGCCTCTTGATAAAGCCAACCTGAGATGAATCCGATGTCTTGATACTTAAATTTTGGCAGACCTGGTGTAGGACGCGAGGTCACTATTACTAGTCGCATTTACTGGAGGTGCTGTTGAGGGTTGCTATGTTCCTCCCCGGGGCCTCTTTTGTTGGGGGAAGGTGCAACGGAGCACACCGTGCCATCCGGGCCGTTTGGTCAACCCATAGCTCCTTCCATTCTTCCCTTCTACCACCTGGGAGCTTCCCGAAAACTCTTTCCTTCGCCACAACGGAATCTTTGGTCGAGCTCTCCCGGCGTTTCGCGACACTTCAGGCGTTGGAAGTTGCATTCAGCGTATCATCCACTCGAACTGACGATAGAAGCTCCGAAGTCGAAGCGAAAAACGGCTATATCGCCATGGGGTCCTCTTCACCACCAATCCTCAGTCATGAGGGGGAGAGCCAGGCTTCTGAAATCGATGTCCAACTCCACGAGCTTTTCAGGCCATCGTCGACAGGTGAAGTTGAACCATCGTCAGACAAGCAGGAGCCGCAGTCTTACGGTGAGCATGAGCTACAATCAGGCCCAAGTAAGGGGGACGAATTCGGAACTGTCGCATGCCTGTATAGTGTGCTGACTTCGTTTGTTGCAGGTGCCGAGACAACCCTCGCTGTCTACAAAGAGGACAGAAGTACGCCAAATTTACCAATCGCCGACCATATTCGATCCACGTCGAACAAAGTCGAAGAGACCGCTGCCTCCGAGCAGAGTTCCTCCAAGAAGCGGAAGACAAACCGACTCGCCGCATACATGGCCCGTACAACGAGCTCCATTGCATTTGCCAAGTTTGAAAAGATTCTCGACGAGTCTCCCCAGCCGCGCAGCTCCATTCCTGAGACGACCAACCTGAAGCTAGCAACTCCTTCGGTTTGTGGAGAGCCTAATATAGAACGGCTGGGTTCGTATGCCTGCCGGCCTTTTCAGGGTGCCGAATTTGACATTCCGATTCCGAGCCTTGAAACGAACGAGGATTTCCCAGTTGCAGATGCCCACGGGGACACAGAGGAGGGCGAAGGACATGGTCCCAGCTCGGACTCAACAGTTGAACTTGCAGCTCTCGCTCGTATCACTGACAAGATCTCGGCAGTATCTGAAGAGATACGCTTGTCTGATTCACAGCTCACGAATGCCCGAGAAAGACTAGCCGAAGTCAACTGCGAAGTACGTGAGCTGGCTGAGACGTTCAGTCGATCGTGGCAGGAGATCGAGTCTTGGCAAGGCAACCCGCGCGATACACCAAACTGGGATGCAGCTCCAGGTTCGACGGCGATGAAAATCATCAGCTTCAATACGATCGAGGTTCAGCTCAAGGACTTGACTCGAAAGAAAAGACTCATCGAGTCCGAGATTAAGGATCGGGAGGCCAAGAAGAAGAGTGTTGATGGGGCCATATCAGCCTTTCTTGCGCCCGAGAAGTGGAACGACCTGGAAACTCTGGAGGATGCCGCGAATGACTACGTGCCCATGACGCCATGCCTTTGAGTGGATGTTTGGAGAGAACTTTGCTCGTCGGACTGGCTGTTGTACCGTGGTTTGAAAACATCTCAATCGTCGATGTTTGCCTACCTGTAAGCCAGCTATTGAGAACCAGGTAGCTATGCACCTAATTCTGTAACTGTGTCATGTCGGTTTGCGTCTTCCCGTCTCACCACCACACTTTGTGTGACTCGTCTCAGTTGTGTAAGATGAAGATGCGACACGGGAAAGAATTGGGAGAACCGACAACAGCTTAGAAAGAGGCAAATGAGGACTGGCGGTCCAGCTCTGGCTGAAAATACATGGCGTTAAGGAGCCGGGGTTTGATGTTTGTATAATGCCACCGGGGCGTTGATGCGAGAAGCAGAACAAGCCCGGACCTGAACCTCTTTTTGATTCCCGAAAAATAAGATAAAGCACCGTTTCAAGGTGCTCTACCTTCATCTGTTCATCTCTACAATACTTTCCCATGCTGGAAAGAAAGAGCCGGAATACGCATCTCGTCCAGCATAAAAACTGGGGGTTACTTGGACCTACGCACCTTCCTGCCCTGCTTGAAGTCCACACAAGTTAGGTAGGTACCCGGGCAAGAGCGGTCTAGGCACCTTCTCACCTTGCGTTCGGAACCTCCATTTCGCAGGCGTCTGTCTCCTGTCTGCCTATCTCTGAAGAGTTCAGCTCGCAAACACACCTCGTCTTTGCGAACGAATTTCAACACTACCCTCCCTTTCTCTCGTCCGCCCAGAGCCAAAGATACGCTCTATTTCTTTCTCGTTCTCTTCTGTCTCCTCTAATCGAACCGTCTTCTTGCTGCTGTGGCATAGACTCTCTTTCCGTCCCTCATTTGGGTCAGATCGATTGATGCTTTCCAGGCCGATCACTTCATCGCTCCTGCGGCCTTATCGACCACGAACCACATCGCTTACCACGACCAGCTGGCTGGGCATAGGTAGGCGTGTAGCACCTGCCACCAGCTCCTGCCAGGTACTGGAACATCAGAAGAACTGTCATGTCGACTCAGCACGTAGCTTCGGAAGCTTTGGACTCTGACGACGACTTGATTTCATGGGGAACCAATGACCCTGGAATAGAGCTTGAGCCTGAAATGGAGTTCAGTACGAATGCTTTTCATGATCGCCCAAACGGAGCATACGATCATCCAAGTTTGTATGGTGACACGGGAGGCAGTCTAGAGCTCTTGCAGGCGGCCATTTCATCGTCGGAAAGGTGAGCATACCATGAGCCCCTCCCCTCCCCACCCTTCCGCTCAAACGCGCGTTGAGGCAGCAGTGCCCGCGTGGTCGCCTATCGCCCCCATAGGGGGCCCGGTGGCGTTAAAAAAAAAAAGAAAGAAGAAGAACCTTCCTTCCGTCTCCTTCTTACCCCTGTGACACGCAACTAACGAGGGCGCTTGCAGTGCGCTCCTATCGACAAACTGGACCTTTCCACAAGAAACCAGTGATCACAACTGGATGCAAAATTACCTCGTCGACGGTGTATACTACTTTCGAGAAAAGGACCAGACATCTGTTACTGGCAACGAGTCCGAAGTCTATCACGAGGACGACGAAGAACCCCACACCCCATCGAGAAGCGATGCATCACCATCGTACGAGAGCCTCAGCGCCCTTGATGATAGCTCAGATATTTCGTTCGAAATCTGGCCGATGGTTCGACAGGAGACTGAATCTGTCACATCCGATGCTAAACATCCATCAGCTGCGACTGACGCCAATTACATTGACCTGGACGAAATCAGCAGTTCCAGTTCAAATGACCTAGAAACGCGAACCCGCCAGGATTGTGTCGCTCGATACCTCGGCACAATGTCACGACTAAAACAACCGGATGAACGCCTCACGGGTGACGATATTGAGGCATTGCAGAAGATTCTGTTCGCTCGTGCGCAAGACACCAGCTCCATTCCACGCCAGTCATTCCTTGCGCACCCTTTATGGCTTCGATTAGGAAGAACATTGCCTGCAACGCTCCCCCAGGCTGCCTCGACCGCAAGCTATATCTTCACCGTGATGCACCACAAGCACCCTGAGCACTGGACCCTGGGACAACTTGATTTGTCTCAAAGGACCTTCCATCACTACGACTCTCTGGACCTCGCTGGCATTCAAGATCAGGTCAGAGATGAAATCGTTCCTTGGCTCGAGAACATCGCGGATATGAAAGTAGGAGTTGGAGAGATGGTGAGTTCTTTGCTGCTTCAGCTGAGCTTCGTTAACCTGGCTGTGGTAGCGAGGCCCGCGGCAAGACGATGCAGTCAACTGCGGTATACACGTTCTTCATGTTCTTTCTTGCCTTCTGGAAAACAGGCCTGTGCCAGATCATGTCGACATCGGGGCTTTCAGATACGATATGCTGCGTTTGGTTCTGCAAGAGTGCAAGGCGACATTTCCCCACGACACATTGGTGTTGGAATTCGAGAGAACTTGGAACCTTGATGGCTAAGAGGACTATGTCACGAAACGTCAGACCGGCGCACTCTTGCCGACGGCTTCTTCAGTCGACGAGGGATTGATGCACGGATTTGATTGTTCAACAGGAAGCTTGTGATCCTGCGGTTGGATCTTCTGGATCAGAGTTCTCAGAGTCGGGAAGCCGGCATATGAGTACAGAGAGGGTACTTGGAATTGGAGGAATTCTTCTCTTTGGGAGTCCCTGCGTCCGTATAGAGCAGAAAGCTGACTCACTGTATCCCATAATATTCTGAGAGCATCAATAAGATAGACCTTCCTGGACCCTTCCTCCAAACGGCGAACACCGTCACGGCTGGTGGCGAATACCTTCGTCCTCTGTTCCTAGCCGGCACAAGTGTCAACGGAAATATTATATGTTTCTCTAATCGTCTATGTTGTAAGAATCTACTTCGGCGCCTCTGCCTCTTTGTCTGGTGAATCGTCTTCCACACTAGCTGTTTCTTTGTTTCTCCTATCGTCTTGGCTCGCTGCTTTCTCTTTTGTGGGCGGCAGCTGGTAGGCGCTTGGTCTTTTCATCAACATACAGGTAGGAATTACTGCATTTCTCGTTCGTGGGATGGCAAGGAACTTGGGCTTCAGCTTTTGCAGCGCTGAATTGGACCGATAGTTAGCATAAAGCTCGAGTTACAGATTCCGGCGTCGCCTCAGACGTACCTCTCAAATCGGAGTTAGGTCCGCAGTATCTTGGTTCCATCACGGGAAGCTTTCTCAGTAGAACGGGATGATGTCCTTGTATCAAGCGCGGGACCTTTGGGTCTGGCGTGACGCTGTGGTAGCGTCTTCTATCTTGCGGCTTGAAATGAGTCATTTTGTATACTGGTGACCGTCGGTACTCGATTTGGGGCTTTTGCTGGGTCATGGCTAGGCGTAGGGTACAAACAGGCTTTGCGTCTGGGCGAAAATTAGAAGAGGCCCAGAACGGGGAAAGAGATAGTTTAATACCGGTATCGAGGGAACATGGCAACCAGAGCCGCAAACAAAGGAATGTTCGTATTACACTTGCAGTTGACTGAACCGTCCTATGGGGTGCATTTGTCACGCGGCTAAGTACAAGTGGTTGAAGCGAAGTAAAAGTAACGGCTTGATTTCTAAGTCCTACAATATAGTAGAGTAAAAGTAAAGGCCCCTTTATAGGGGCAGGAAATAGAATAAAGTTACTTAAATAAGCTATTTAAGTAAGTAATTACTTATATATATAGCTATAAATAGCTTTAGTTATTATAATATACCCCCTAGACTTAAAAAAAGTTTAAAAATACTATACTTATAGCTTTTTAATATATAATTAAAAATATTTATATTAATATTTAATACAAAAGAGTATAAATAAAAGATTTTATATTATAAAAGAGATTAATAAATAAAATAAAAATCCCTTTATTTTATTAATACTACTTTTATTTTATTATAATACTTTTATTATTATTACTAGGGTAGTTATACTTTTATTTATATAGTAGGAGGTAAGTAAAAAAATTAATAAATATTTTTAAGTACTTTTAATTAACTAGATTTAAGTAAATACCCGGTTTAAGGTAGGTAAATAATAATTTTTTAAGGACTTTAATTTTTTTTTTTCCTTTAGTAACAATATTTATATAAGGTATAAATACCTTTAATTTTGCCTTTAATACTATAATACTTTGTTTTATATAGTTTAAAGGTATTAATAGTATTTAGTTTAAGATATAGTATTTTAATAGTTTATATAGTATAATAGTTAATAATACTTTTAAAAGAAAGTAAACTAAGTTTACTTATATAGTGTATACTATAAAGTATATAAAGAATAAGGTTAATAAGGAAGTTGTGGTTATTATAGTAGTTATAGTTATAGTTATTAAGGCTATTGTTATGTTATAACCCGTTAGTTATAAACTAATAGGTGCCCTATACATAGGGGATTAGTAGTTAAAAGGGAAATAGGAAACGTAACTAATATAGAATATAAATAGACTCCCTAGGAAAAAGAAGAACTATAATATAAGTTATATAGAAATAAAATAAGGGACTAAGTATTTATAACTAAAACTAAGTACTTAGTAGTAATTACTAAGTACTTACTTAACTAGTATTATACTCCCTACTATAGTATAAATAAAAGAATAGGACTTATATATAAATAAAACTTAAGTACTTTTAAGTCCTTTTTTTTTATAGTTCTTTAACTATTAACTTTGTATTAATCTTTAGATACTTTTAACCCTTTAGTAGTAACTACTATAACCCTTTTATTAAATACCTAAACTAATTACTTAAGTACCTTAAGTTCTAGGATTTCTTTAGTAACTAGTAGTACTATTATTAGTATTAAACCTTAGCTTTTATTAATATAAACCTTACTATTAAAAGACTAGTTATAATATTTTAATAGCTTTTGTTTAGTAAGTTAACTTTTAATACTAATAAATAGTATTTAATAATATTTTTAATTAAAATACCTAAAGTTACTTTTACTTTATTTAAGTCCTTTAATAAATAGACTTAAAACTTTACTTAGGAATTAGGAGAATAATATATAAAAAACAATAGAGATAAATTTAGTAATAACAATACTAATAAGTAGTTTAAATAGGTTTACTATAATATTAAGTAACTCTAAAAGATATTTAACAAATACTTTAGTTAAATAGAGGAACTTTAGAACGCTATTTAATAAACTAATAAATATATAAAGGAGGTTAAAAACTAAAACAAAACCCTTTATACTACTACTAATATTATTAAAATACTTATTTATAATAAATATAAGAAACTTAAGTTTAACTTACCTATTACTTATAATAGAACCCTAGGATAATTTAAAGGATTTTTAATTTAAGTTAAAAACTACTAAAACTTTTATTATAGTAACTTTAAAAATAATACTAAATAAGTTATTTATACTACTATGTTTCCTTATAAATACACCCTTTAATAAATTAAACTATTTTAGGAATAGTTTTTTAAAACTAAAACTCTAGACCTCTATACTTTTAAGGTTAGGGATATTTTTTTAACTTTTAATAGATTTAAATATACCCTTTTAACTCTATTTTAGGACCCTAACTAGAAATAATAAACTAAGTGCAACCTTACTTTGCTTAAATAAACTAAGTCTACTACCTACTATACTACTAAATTCTAATATATTATTATATAACTAGATTTTACTAAAGAGTCTAAAATCTTTATATTCTACTAAGGCCTAAAGAATAAAGTTAAGGATAAACTTATTAAAATTAAGTACTTTAAAGATTTTTTTTAATATACTAAACTTACTATTAAAATTAATAACTATTTTTAAAAAAGATACTATAAAAAAGGAGAATAATAACTAAGTACTAATTTAAGTAAAAAGTATTAATAGTAGCCTAGATAATTCTAGTATTATAACTAAGGGTAATAACTACTATAAAATAACTAACTAGGATAAAATAACTATTAATATAGTACTATATATAGACACTATATAGGCCTTATAGACCTTAGTATAGTAGAACAACAAGAACCTAATAAAGGACGTACTTTTAAGTACTATAACTATAATAAACTAAAATATATAGCTAAGAACTACTATTAACTTAATAAGTAATAATAGTAATTAGTACTAGGAGGTAAGTAACTTAATACTACTTTTAAAAAGAACTATACTAAACTATTATAAATAGTATATTATAGTAATAAATACTTAATTTACTAAGATAAAAATAATAAGTAGGATAGTACTTTAGAGATATTAGATACTCTAAATATAATACTATAAGTATACTTAAGAAAATACTTATAGTTATTTATAAAGTACTTTACTATAAACTAGTTTATAAAGTTAAAGAATAGTTAAATAATATAAATTTATAATAAATAAATAATAACTTTATAAAACTAGTAAATAATAAAAAAATCTAATATAATAATAAATAAATTATTAATGAACTTAATATTATAATTAAAGGACTCTAATATGTAGTTAATATAGAACCCAATAAAGACTATAGTAAATACCTTTAAATCCTAGTAATAAAAAGGGTAGAAAGGATAAACGCTTATAATAATATACTTAAGTTTAAATAGTTTTACTATAATAGTAGAGAAGAGGTAAAAGGGGCCTTACTTAACTCTATATTTTAAAAAAAGACCTTTAAAATAAATATACTATATAACTTAAACAAATTTTATAATATTACCTAATAACGTACTTAGAATAAAGTTATTTAAAGGGTATAACTTAATACTTAGGATTTAGATTTTAAAAAAAAACTTTTAACTTAAAAAAAGGAACGTAAATACTTATTATAAATTCCCTTAAATAAAAATAAATAATAAATTATCTTTTATAAAATAGACTCTATTTAAAAGGATAAAAGATAGCTATTTAAAAGCCTTTTAAAAGACTATAAATAACTTAAACCCTTATATAAAAAATACTATAATATGTTTTAAGTATAATACTTTAAAAACAAATATTAAGAATACTTTACTAAAAAACTTAACTTATAATTCTTTTTTAAGAGAAAGAAGGACGCTTTATATAAGAACATTTACTTTAGTAAAGAACTTAATATATAGACTATTTAAAAATATAAAAGACTTAAAAAAGTAGTATTTAAACTAAACCCTAACTTTTTAATAAAGTACTTTTATAATAATAATATAGAATAGTAAGAATACTATATTAATAGATATTAAGTCTATTATATTACTAAAGTATAAATACTTAAAAAAAATAACTCTAGGAAGAGAAAAAAACTAGTTTTATACTACTAGTTATTAGTATTAAAGATACTTTTATAAAAAGAGGAGTAGTTAAGTACTTTAATAGGGATAGAATATATATAAAATAGAGGCTAAAGTAGTTAAAAAACTAGACTTATTTATTATAGAAGGATTATAATAGGTAATGAAAATAAAATTTATTAGTTTAGTTATAAAGGTAAGTTAAGAAGACAAATACCTTTACTTTAATATTATAGTAAATAAAATATAAATTAAAGCTTTAATTAATAGTAGTACTTAAAGTAACTTTATATTACTATAAGTAGTAAATAACTTATAGATACTATAGAATAAAAAAAAGACTCTTTATATACTTTATAATATAATAAGAAAAGGAGTATAGTATAGTAAAGGTATTATTAATAATAAGACTGTGCCCCTTACTTTAAGCTACTATAACTAAACGATATACTACTATTTTAATATTATAAATATAGAATATTAAAATATAATTCTAAAAATACTATAGTTATAAAAAAGAACCTATAGATAAATTAGTAAGCTAGTTACTTTTGTTAAAATAATAAAAAGAGTTTAATTACTAAAAGATATAGTTAACTACTAGTTTTAAATAAACCTTATTATAATATACTAATAATATATATATTATAATTTATTACTTATTTAAAGGTTAAAAAAGTAGTTACTAGGCTGTTGTATATAAAGGACTTTATAGTAATAAAAAAAACTAATTTTTAATAAAGATTAATTTTTGTTTATTTTTAAAAAGTATAAAGTATATAAAAAGCTATTTACTTTAATACTTAAAATAGACCTACTAGAATATAGTACCTTTAACTATAAGATCCCTATTAAGGAAGGATAAATACTATTATTTAATAGAGTTTATTAATTGAACTAATAGGAAATAAAAGTACTTAATAAATATATTAATAAATACTTAGTTAAGGGCTATATTAAAGAATTAATATTACCTATAGAATACTTAATTCTATTTATACTAAAAAAGAACGGTAAACTATAACTATATATTAATTACTAACGACTTAACAATATTATAATTAAGAATAAATACTTATTACTATTTATCTTTAAATTATAAGATTTATTTTATAAGGTTAATTAGTTTATAGTTCTTAACTTTAAAAGGGCCTATAACTTAATTAAAATTAAAGAAGGGGAGAAGTAGAAGACTGTATTCTACTTTTACTAAGGATATTTTAAGTACTTTATAATACCTTTTAGATTTACTAATACCTCTATAATATTTTAAAATATAATTAATTACGTCCTATAAGAAAAGCTTAATATTTTTATAATTATATACTTTAATAACATCCTTATCTTTTTAAAAACCCTTAAAAAACACAAATAGTATATATATTAGGTACTTTAAAAACTTTAAAAAGCTAAATTCTTTATTAAACTAAAAAAAAAGTAAGTTTTATACTTAAAAAGTAAATTACTTTAGATTTATAATTATACTTAGAATTATTAAGATATTAAATAAGAAAATTGTTATAGTTAAGGACTAGTTAATACCTTAGAATATTAAGGATATTTAGTTATTCCTTAAATTTATTAACTTTTATTAACAATTCTTTAAAAAATACTTAGAAAATATTACTATACTTACGGACCTTATTAAAAAGGATACTTAGTAGAAATAGATAAAAAAAAGGATACTATATTTTAAAAGGTTAAAAACTAGGTTCTTAGTAAACCCGTACTTATAATACCTAACCTAAACTTACTATTTAAAGTTAAAACTAACGCCTTAGACTATACTATTAGTGGATAACTTAGATAATACAATAAAAAAAGACGCTTATACTTATATACCTTCTATTTAAAAAAACTCAGTAGACTAGAACTTAACTACTAGATCTATAATAAAAAATTAATAGTTATTATTAAAGTATTTAAGGAATAGAAACTATACCTCTTAGGAATAAACTATAAAGTTATAGTATATATAGATTATAAAAACCTTATATACTTTACTATATCTAAAAATCTTAATAAATAATAAATTAAATAGTTAGAATTCTTTTTAAAATTTAATTTTTAAATTATTTATAAAAAAGGATTAAAAAATAGAAAGGTAAATACTTTTAGTAAATAATTAAACCTAGAATTAATAGTTTTAAATAAAACTTAAGTAATTCTTAAAAAGGATTTAAATAAAAACCTAATACTAACTATTTACCTTTTTATAATTACTAAACAGATTAGTACTAGTATACCTAAATAAATAACTAATAAAATAATTAAAACGATTTATAGTATTAAAGTATATAGATACTAAGGAGTTACTAAAATATAGAAATGTATTTAATAATATTATAGTAATAGAGTTACTAAAGAATAAGTAACTAAAGCTATTAAGGATTATAAAATTTATAATAAAAGTAAACTAGGACGCTATAAATAATACAGAAAAATATAACCTCTTTTAGTACTTAATAAAGTATAGTAATTAATTTCCCTTAATTTTATTATTAAACTACCCTAATTAAAAGAACTACTTATTAAAAAATAGTTTAATAGTATTTTAGTTATTATAGGCCGACTTACTAAGTATGCCTATTTTATCCTATAAATTAAAATAAGTATAGTAGAAAAGCTTATATATACCTTTAATAAATATATTTTTAATTAGCACAATTTACTAGAAAATATTATATTTAATAAAGGAACACAGTTTACTTTAAAGTTTTAAAAATCTTTAATTTTATAGCTTAAATCTAAATTACAACTATTTACTACCTTTTACCCCTAAACCAATAAATAAACAAAAAGAATTAATTAAATTCTTAAAATATACTTAAAATACTATATTAATTATTAGTAAAATAATTCGGTTACTCTATTACTAATAGCCTAATTTACTTATAATAGTATAGTAAAAAAAAGTATATAATATTTACTTTTTTACTTTAAATATAGATTTAAACTAACTACCTATAGAGAACTATAAGTAGAACTTATAGTAGTTAAAGTAGTTACTTACGTTAATTAAATCAACAAAATCTATAAATAACTCTAAAATAATTTAGAATTTATTAAATAATAAATACATAAATACACTAATACCTTAAGGATAAAGAAACTATCCTTTAAAGAAGAAGATAGTACGTACCTTATATAACAAAATATTAAAACTAAATAACTAAGTAATAAGTTAAACTATAAAAAACTTAAACCTTTTAAAATTATTAAAAAAATCTTAAAAATTAACTTTAAATTTATACTACTAAATACTATAAAATACTACCTAGTCTTCTATATCTTACTTCTTAAACTAGTACTATAAAAATTATATACTACTAACTATATTAAAGTTAACCCTAAGTAAAACTATAAAGTTAAAAAAATTATTAACTATATTAACTAATAAAATAGTATAAAACTCTAATATCTTATTAAGTAAAAAAACTATAGTTATAAAAATAATACTTAAGAACCTATATTAAACCTTATAAATATATAAAATAAACTATAGAAATACTAAATATAATAGTAAAAAAAATAACACACCCTAGCTACTAAAACACTAACTAATACGTTACGCATTATATACCTATAACCTAAAATTTAACTAGTTAAACCTCTAAAAATAAATTAAATATTTCTTTATTTAAAAACACCTAGCCTAGAATAAGTTAAGGACCCTCTATAGTAGCTTTAAAAGTTTCCCCTAATAAAAAACTAGGAGTACTAAGATTTTAGTCTACTAATACCTTATTAAAATTAACTATACTAAAAGTACTAATAAATTAAGCTTTTTAAACAACTTTAAAAGAACTTATAAGTTCCTTAACTATAATATCCATTAAATCCCAACCCTTTTAAAACACTATTTACTTCTACTACTACACACAATCTAAGCAAGCTAAAACTTTATTTATATTATTTTATACTTTTTTAAAGCCTCTATTTACTTTTAAAATAGCTCTTTAAACTCCTCCTCTTTATTATTTAAATAATAAAACTCCACTATAAGTTACTTAACTAAAAAAGAAAATTAATATATAAAACTACTAAATAAAAAAACACCTAATTTATAAATATAAATTACATCCTTTAATATATTATAGAATTTCTATACACCACTTACTATAATATACTTACTATAAATTAAAAAACCTAGTAATATTTTATAACAAAACTCTTTAGTATAATAATAAAAGTAAAGTATGACCTTAAAGCCCTTCTTAGTAATTTTTAAGTAATAATAATAATAATATAAGGAAGAAAACGCTTTCTACTTTAATGCGTAACTTAATATATTAGTATTAAATAATTAAAACATAGGTTTATAGATCTTTTAACTAGGGACTATAACTTATTTATATTAAATCTTAAGAATAAGACTTTTAAGGGAAGACTTGATATTATAATTTATTAGTTATAAATAAATACGTACCCTATATATAGGGGATAAGTAGTTAAAAGGGAAATAAAAAATATAACTAATATAGGATATAAGTAGACTCTTTAGGAAAAGGAAGAACTATAATATAAATTATATAGAGATAAAATAAAGAACTAAGTATTTATAACTAAAACTAAGGACTTAGTAGTAATTACTAAGTACTTACTAGTAATTACTAAGTATTTACTTAATTAGTATTATACTTTTTATTATAGTATAAATAAAGAAATAGAACTTATATATAAATAGGACTTAAGTACCCTTAAGTTCTCCCTTTTATAGTTCTTTAGCTATTAACTTTATATTAATTTTTAAATACTTTTAGTTTTTTAGTAGTAACTACGACGACCTTTTTATTAAATACTTAAACTAATTACCTAAGTACCTTAAGCTCTAGGATCCCTTTAGTAACTAGTAGTACTATTATTAGTATTAAACCTTAGCTTTTATTAATATAAACTTTACTATTAGAAGGCTGTTTGTAATATGTTGGTATATTTAATTATTTTTTTTATATTATTATTATTTAAATTAATATATATTTTAATTTAGATTAATTTAATAATACTAGTAGTAAGGGGGGTTTTATAGAGTCTTTTAAGTATGAGACTACTTCTACCCCCCTTAATAGTAAGCTTATTTATTATTATTTTAATTAAGTTGTGTTTAACTTTATGTTTATATAGACTTTAAAAAAAAGAAGTACTTTACTTTTATAGCTACTTAGTTAATTAATTATAAAGAGTTTATAGCTTTTTAGGGTAAATTACTTTTATTTTTATTATTCTAAGTTTATACTAACTATTTTAAATAGTTTTATATTATATTAAAAAGGTAGTTAATACTACTTTTATTAACTAGCTTACTATAGCCTAGGTAGAGGTTATAAAAAAAAGAAATTTAAAGCTTTTTACTAATACTCCTCCCTTTACTCCTAAGACGCCTAAGTTACTCCTAAGTAGTTATAGTAAATTTAGTTTTTTTGTATTATTTTTTTAGTTTAGTTACTAACTTTACTTTAGTATAATTAAAAGTATAGTAGCTTTTAATAATAAGGGTATTTAATTTAGGGCTTTTATTTATATTTAGTGTATTTATAGTGTACTAGTTAATAGGGACTTTAGTATATATAATACTCTAATTAATAGTTTAAAGTATTATTACTATAAGGATAAAAAGAAGCTTTATACTTCCTTTTTTAGTAATAGCTTTATTTAGTGTTAATAGAATAGGTTTTTTATTATAAAGACTATAGCTTAGTATAGGGACTTTAAGTATGTTATTTTTATAGTCTTTAATAATATAAAAGTTTAGTTTTTATTAGTATTTATACTAGAGGGTAAGAGTAGTAGTTAGGGGTTAATTCTTTTAAAGAAGGGGAAGAAGAAGGTTTTAGCTTTTTTAATATTAGTTTTTAAGGTTAAAATAACTTTTATAAAAATAACTTTTTTAAAGCTATTTAAAGTAGCTATTACTTTATAGACCCTTAAAAAGATAGTTAAAGTAAGTATTAAGGACTATTTTTTTACTTATAATAAAGAGCCTTTGTATTTAGTTATTACTTAAGTGAACTTTAATGCTCTAGTTATAGTTAACTTAAACTAAGGTACAGCTTCTTTATTCTAGTTTATATTAAATATATTTAAGGATGTTTTGTAGGTTAAATATAAAGAGGTATAAGTTTGTTTTAGTAGTAGTAGTATTACTTGATTCTAATTTAGTATAAGTCTACTTTAGTGGTAGTAGTAATAATAAAAGTATAAGTCTACTTTAGTAGTAGTATTAATAGTAGTAGTAGTATTTAGTATGGTGGTAGTATTTAGTGTGGTATAGTAGTAGCTTTTTTATAAAAGCTTTTTATACTTTTTAGCCCTTAGGTTAAAAAGAATTAAATAAATATAGGTTTAAGGCTATATTTATTTTATATATTCTTTTTAATTTTTATAATATATAACTTAATATTTTAAAAGTTAAGGAGTACTTTAAACTATTTAAACTTTAAACGGGAGAGTATTTTAGTAAGGTTATTAGTAGGTATTTTGTTAGTTAGTATATAGATAATATTAAATGACTTTTTAGTATATTTTTAGTAAAGTTATATATTTTATATATTAATATAGTAAAGTTTTGTTAAAATACGCTTTTCTTTTTTTACTATAAAGTATATAGTTTAATAGTTATTATAGTAGATTTATTATATATTATTTAGTTTAAGTTTAAGGTTTTTAAAGAGTTTTTTAAGAGTAATTATTTTTTTTGTAGTATGTTTAAGGTTAAGAAGCTTAGTTTTAGTTATTGAAGTTATTATAGTATTTTACTTTGTGGTTTTTTATTAGATAGTGCTACTAAAAAGTAAAATAATGTGTTTCTAGAACGACCTTTGTGTTTTTTTGTTATTTATAAATAAGGTATTTCTAGTAATTAAGAGTGTTTGTGCTTTTTTACTCCCTAAGCTACTATAATAAAGTAAGAGGTAGTAAGTATAGTATAGGTAATAAATAACTTAATTTATAGTAATTTAGTGTTTATAGAAAGGGTTTATTAGGAATTTTAAACGAATAGTATAAGTAAAAGTTATATTAGGGTAAATTATAATTATAGTATATAGAATTAAACTAATTTTTTTTAATATAGTTTTATATTAGTATTAATAGGGTCTTTAGTGTTTTTTTTAAAGGGGGTAAGTAGTAATAGAGTTAAAGGGTAGTAGGAGTCTATAAAGCTAAACTTTTTTATAATACATTAAATATATTAATTATGGGCAAGATAGATCTTTTTTATTTTATAGTTATAGATAACCCGGATTCTAAGGTACTATTTAATAGCTTTTTATTCTTTAAGTTTATACTTCACCTTAATACTTTTAATAATTTACTTTACTTTTATAGTATTATTTTTATAGTTTATAATAAAAATATTATTTATATAGAAAAGGATAAGTATATAGTAGTTATGGCTTTAAAAGAGGTATAGGTTTTTATTAATTAGTATAAGTTTAAGGTTTTAAAGGGTTAAAAAGAACTTTTTGTATTAAAAGAGAGGGGTATTCTTTAGGTTATAAAGGGTATAGTAAAGTTTAAGGAGTTTGTTATTTTATTTAAAGTTTTTAGGGAAGTAGTATACAACTAGAGGGTTATTAAGTCTCTTTTTAGTATTTAGAAATATATTAATTATATTAAACTAATTAATTTTAAGGTTAAATTATACTATAAGGGCTATAGTAACTTTAAAAGTATAAGCTATAAGTATAGCTATATAAGTTTATTTAAGGGGATGCTTTTTTAAAGATCCCTATAGATATAAAGCCTTACTTTATAGTACTAGAAATACTTGTTTTTATTACGTTTATATATAAATACTTATTTAAGGGGGATTAGTTTTGTTTTAGTTTTATAGGAATTAATAACCTTTTATACCCTTATTTTTTTAAGTTTAGATACTTTTTTATTAACTATTTTATAAAAGTGGTTTTTTAGTTTTAGTAGTAGTAAGTAAATATTTTAGTACGTAGTTAGAGTTTTATTAAGCTAGTTTAAGTAGACCTTTATATTTAGTATAGTTAATTTAGTTTATTTTACTTTATTAATTAAAGTAAAGACTATATAGTAATACGTATAGTATTTTTAAGTTACTCTTTCTAGGGCGTAGTTATAATTTAGTATATATATATATTAAAAAAGGTGTTTTAGTTATGTTTAGTATTAAGGAATATAAAGTAGTTATAGAAGTATAGTAATTTTTGTGGCTTTAGTTTAGGTTAGTTTAGATTTTTATAGTTATATACTTATTCTAATCCCTTTAGGGGGCTATTTATTTTTTTTAAATTTATATATAGTTATATTAAAAAAGAAAGGTAAGTTATTTTTTTAGAGTAAGAAAGATTTAGTTTTTATATTTAGTTTTTATAGAGCTTTAGTATTAGTTATTATAATAATTTTGTTTTTAATTTTTTTTGTAAAAAAAGTTAATTTTTAGAGTAGAGAGTAGGTTAGGGGACAATAATAGCTTATAGGCTTAATATACTTTTATATTAAGTATAAGGCCTTTTACTTTCTATACGCGATTTTAAGTTTTTTTAAGTACTAGTATAGGGTTTAGAGTTAATAGCTATTCTTTATACTAGTTAAACAGTTTTAAGTTAGTTTTTAAAATACTTTTATTTAGGTTTTTAGTTACTAGGGTAAGTATTAGTAGAAATAGCTTTTTTTTGTTATATATTAATAGAGTATTAGTTATTTTAAGGATATTTAGGACTTAGAGTTTAGTATTAAGGGAAAAGATAGGTTTTTAAATAGTTTT
This sequence comes from Colletotrichum brevisporum, assembly GCA_030770045.1. Classification (NCBI taxonomy): domain Eukaryota; kingdom Fungi; phylum Ascomycota; class Sordariomycetes; order Glomerellales; family Glomerellaceae; genus Colletotrichum; species Colletotrichum brevisporum. Next base: position 4,283,024 of record JAUGSI010000002.1, read on the forward strand.
AACTATAGTATAGGCTACTTTACTTTACTTTATTACTTTTATATTAAGTTTTAAGTAGAACTTTATTTTATTAAAAGTTATATTATATATAATAATAATTTATTTAAATAAAGGTACTTAGATTTAATAGAGGTTATAAGTATTTAAAATATGTTTTATAAGGTATTTAAAGTATACGTTTATTTTTATTTTAAAGTTATGTTTTTTTTAATTTGTTTTATAGTTTTTTTAAGGGAGTATACTTTATAATTATATATATACGTTTAGTTTTAGTAAGGGTAAAGGTTGTGCGTTAAAAGGGCCTAGTAAGAGGGTTATTATTAGTAGAAGTACTGGTGGAATTAGGCTTTTTTAATTTAAATTAAAAAGAGTTATATTTTTTATTTAAGGGGGTTTATATTATAAAAAAAGGCTATAGTTATAGTTGTTTTTATTTATAAAATAAAGGGAAGGCTAAATAAAGTAAGTATTTTAATAGTTTATAGTATTATTTTTTGTTTAGTATGTTTATTGTTTTTATTTAGTTTTTTTATATATAATAGAGTTATTTTAATTTTAATTTTGGTTTAGGGTTTATTATTAGTACTTAATATAGTTGTATATTATAATTACTGTGTGTTTAATGTTTTAATAGATTTTGTAAATAAATACGCTATACTACTTTATTATTTAGTATTTAAATATTTTTAGTATATAAAAAATAAATTTATATTATTTATTAATATAGAGAAAGGTAAAGAGGTAGTTAGTATACTTATTTTTAATTACTATAAATTAGTAGCTTTAATTATACTCTTTAGGGTAGTTAAAGAGGTTTTAAGATATTTATTTATATAGTTATATAGCTTAATTTTTAAAGGTTTATTTTAAGATTACTTAGGTAGTATAGGTTATTATATAATACTTATACTAAAGGTGTATTAGGCTTTTAAGTTTTACTTTTTAAGTATTATATAGAAGATAGTTAAATACTTTGGGTTCTAGGTAGTTAAAGTAAAAATATTATATAAGGGGATTATTGTTATAGTTTTTTAGTTAGTAGTAGGACTTTTAAAACGTTGTAGTTAATATAGTTATATTTATAGTTATAGTAAAGTTAATAGGGATATATAGGGATATAAAGTAAAAGGAAGTAACTTTAAATTTAAAAAAGATAATATTTATTTTTTTTAACTTTTTAACTATAAGATTTTTTTATTATTATTTATATAGAGTAAAGTATTATAATTAGTATATTAAATACTTTTTTTATAGGAGTGTTTTAGAGATAATATTTATATAGAAGTTTTTTATATAAGTAATGTTTATTAGTATTAGGTTAAGGGTATTTAGTCCGTTTAAGTTATTAAGTATATTTTTTATAACTTTTGTGTTTATTATTAAAATAGAGTATAAAGTGGTTTTTAATTTAATATATTTTTTTTATTAAGGGGGTAAATAGAGTCTTTTTTAAAAAAAAAGGTTATTAATAAAATAGGTTGTGCTATAGTTATTAAATACTATATTTGTATTTAAAGTATAAGGAGTAGTTAAGGGAGTAGAGAAAATGTTTATAGTATGTATAGGTAAGGTAGGGGTTTTTAGGGTTTTTTAGATTAGTTTATTATTAATTATAATTATAACTTAGTGTGCTGTTAGAAGGGTTAGTTTAGAGGTGGTTTTAGTATTTAAGGTATTTGTATTTTTATTTTTTTTGTTTTTTTCTATTTAGTAAAGTATACTATACTTAAGTAATGGGGTGGGTTAACCTTAATTTAATTAGTTTAAGTGAGTTTAATTAAAAGGTTTTAGTGCTTTTTTACATTAATTTTTTTTTAAACCTTTTTAGTTTTATTCAGAGTAACTTTAGTAATAGTATAGTTACTTTTTTTAGAGACTATAAAGTAAATATATTTATAGTTTATAAGAGTTTAATTGTGGTTTTAGTTATAAATATATTAAATCCTTTTAAGTTTAGTAGTAGAGGATTATAGGGCTTTAAAGATTATAGTATTAAAGTAATTTATAAAGGTTAAAAAAATACTAAATAATTTGTTTTTAGACTTAAAAAGTAAGTTTTTATAAAGGAGGTTTTTAAGTATAGATACGTAGTTTTTAAGTAAAATTTGGGTTTAATTAAGCTTTTTTTTTATAAAAACTTACTTAAGTTTATTTTATCCTTATTTTAGAGCAATTTTTTGTTTTATAGTAGAGAGGAAGTTTTAAACTATAAGTAGTTTTATTATATTTAGAAGGTAGTATTATATTACTTAAAGGTATATAGTTTAGAATTCCTTTAGTTAGATATTTAGTATAGTGTTATTATTTGCTTTTTTTAGTATTATTTAGTACTTTTATTATATTATAGTTAAGAGATTGGTATTATTTAAAGAGTATTAGGTTTAAAGGTTTTAAAGTAAGCTATAGAGGGAGGTGTTTTTTTAGTTAAAGAGTTTAAACTAGATTAGTTTAAGGATATTTAGGGATACTAATTTATTAATATATAACTTAATTTTTTTAAGGGCTTTTACTTTTTATTTTTAAACTTTATTATTAGTAGTTTTATTAAAAATATAATTAAAATAGTTATTAAGTGTGTTTTTGTTTTATTTAGTAAGAGGCGGGTTGTATTTTAGTTTAGGTTTATTATTATTAAGTATTAAATTATCCGGGGTTTTATTATTTAAAAAAGGCCCTAAAGTGCTTTTAAGTTATTTTTCTTTATTTTAAAAATAAATTTATACTTTAGGGGCTTTTATAAAGTTAATAGTATTTTTATATTTAATTAAAGTATTAAATTAGTACTTAGTAGTACTATCTTTTTATAAGTTAAAGTAGATTTAATAGATTTTTTTTATTTTTATATTTTAGTTATAAAGTTATTAAGTAAATAAAATTAAAAATACTTTTTTTAGAGGTTTATTTAGTAAAATTAAGTTATTAGGGTTAAGTTAGGGTTAGACCCTTTATATAATTATTTTAATTAAAAAGGTTTTAAATTATATAGAGTAGTTATACTACTTTATAAGTTTATAAAAAAATAAAAAAAAAGAGGTTAAAGTTAAGTTTAATATAGTTAAATTAAAATAATAGTTAAAGAATTAAAATATTATAATAAAAAAGTATTTATATAAATATTTTTTTAGTAAGTATATTTATTTTAAAAATAGTAGTTTAAAAGTATAGTATAAGTTAGGTTTATAATTATTATATAGTTAAGTATAAGTAGTTAAAGTAAAGTAAAAGTAATAGTTTAACTTTTAAGTTTTATAATATAGTAGAGTAAAAGTAAAGGCTCTTTTATAGGGGCGGGAGATAGAGTGAAGTTATTTAAGTAAGTTACTTAAGTAAGTAGTTGTTTATATATATAGCTACAAATAGCTTCAGCTATCACGACAGCATTTGAGTCCGAATAGCCCCGGACGTACTCGTTCGCAGCCCCCGGCCAGCCACTGAGCAGCGGCCATTTGACAGATGGGGGTGGCTAGTCGGGAGGCATCCCCCTGTCACTCTATCCTCGAAGGATTTCCCGCGCTGATGTCAGCCCCGGGCCCCATCTGCCGAGCGACGTAACCTAACCCCCCGTGCGTGGAGTAGTAAGGCAGTACTTTTTTATGCATTTTGCTGATGTAGAATGCCCTAATACGGCTTTCTTCTCGTGTAAGATCCCGCCTTGGCAGGCTGTCAGCAGAGGCAGTTCGTCGCGAAGCAGTTAGCGCGGCCCTCAACGGGGCGGAGGCGCAAGCCAGAGGCATACACCTGCACCCCCCTTGGGATGGGTTCGGTCTACTTTTTGGGTGTTGTGGCACAGCGTCTTGGCAGTGCTGGGCTTCGAGCTCGGTTTCGACTTGAGCTTTGTCCAATCACAGCTAAGGGGAAAGTAGCGAGGTTCCGATGTGGCCGCATCTTTAATTGCCCCAAGCATCGCAGCCTGGAGGTTTGTCGCCCTCTTGCCTAAAATGGGAAGTCTGGCTGCCTATGCCATTGGGAGCCGGAGAGACAAGCCTATGCAGCCAAGTTTCTAGAGACGGTTTGCGAAATAAGACGTGTGGGGGTGGGAGAGATGATGGCTGACTCTGCGGCGGAGTCAAGTAGTGAGCCTTTCGGTGTCTGACAGAGGCTCTTCGGAATCTAGTCGTCATAGGATGAACTCCACATGGCTAGGATTCTGACCGAAAAGGCTTTTTTTTAAAGGAAGGGGATTTCCTTTGAAGTACCGGGCCGGAAGACAAAAGAAAATCGTTAATCGCCACCTTCGGGCCAGATGTGTTGGCCTTTTCTCTCACACTCCTTTCACTTCGTCATTATCTTCTGCATTTTCAAGTATCTGAATTACTTTAAACCTGCTTTATCCTTGAATGTCAGTTCGCTTGTCTTGCTGAAATGTCTTACTTGTGGGAAGATGCTACTACGGCTCGGGTCAGACTCACCACTCGGAAGCGCAGTTGCTTTTTCCCAAGAAGGTAGAAAGGAAACACTCTAAAATCTCACTACAGGTAATCAGGAGATCTCGCATTAGTAAAACGTCCCGGAACTCTTGAAATCTGGCAGAAATGGCAGGTGATGAGATGGGGCGGCAAGGTTCCGAGGGCTAGGCCCACTGGAGCCGCTGACCTGTCACCTTCCTTCCACACGTACCAGACACCACTAGAGATCTTCAGTGACGAGATCAGCACGATATAGGCAATCAGATATCTTCAGTACAGTCGGTCTCGTCTAGTTGCCGGTCAGCATTACAAACCCTCTACGTTCAGTGGACAAACGTGCGGGAGTCGGTTGAACACTCTCAGTAAATCGGACGAGATGAGAACACAAAACCGAATCTAATATCTTCTACCAGCCTACCAGCCTAAGTAGACACCTACAGATACCTGTTCAAGCACCTCGGGTAGGTGGTTTCCTAAGTACATGTAAGGCCTTGAGCTCCCCCAGATGTTCTCACCTGCCACGTGACTCTCGTCACGACCAGCGTGGACTTCAGGTCATTAAACATGACGTAGGGCTAGCTATCTGTCTGCTATACATCATTCACCACTGCAGAGATCACCACGAATTTTGCTCACTAGAGGCACTTGCCTGACCCCGCCTCCCGAAATTCCTTGCGTTCTTTCATAGAACACAACTCCACCGGTACTCAACAACTTTGTCCGACCTCGAAAAGCCGCCCGACCTGCTGGGCAACCTGCAGCAAGTGTTGATCGCGGAATCTCGAGGCGACAAGAGAGATCCCCACAGGCATGCCACCCTCTCCGCTGAACCCGGGAATATTAACAACAGGGGTATGAAGCGCCTGTTGACGGTCAGCAAAGGCTCGTCGCATTGGAAAGGAGTAATCGCACCGTCCACATGGCATTGAAATCAGAGCTACCAGTCCCCCTTCCCTGGGGAGCCACGTCGATTGCGCTGGGCGTGATGATGGCAGTGTACCTGTCCGCGATCTCATCCATCTTCGGCCTCAGCGCCGCGACGCGATCCAGGGCTCGGAGGTAGGCTCTCTTTGACCCCGTGTTGATCGTATCGGCGATGTCTGCGATGTAATTGCTGATCTGGTTGGGACAGGTGCTGTACTCCCTGAGAAAAGCAACCCCGATCTCGGCCTCCAGAATCTGGTTCTGCAACTCCAAGATGTCATCGAAGTCGCTGGGCAGCGTGACCTCTTCGACCTGTGCGCCGGCGTCCTGCAGGATCCGGGTAGCCTGCTCCATGGCTGCGACGGTGCTGGGACCAGCACTGGGCCATATTGGGGATTTCACCAAGGCGAATCTCGCCTCACACAGGGGTATGTGTGAGGGCGCCTCGTCATCCTGGAGCACGAAGACGTCGGCCAACCTCTGCAGATCGGCAACCGACCGGGCCATCAGCGCGAACGTGTCGAGCGTCGTTGACGACATCTTCTGGCCTTCGGGGGAGATGGCGTTCCAAGTCGGCTTGAAGGCATAGATGCCCGTGAAGGAGGCGGGCCTGATGGTGCTGCCCACCGTTTGCGTGCAGAGGGCGATGGGGACTTGCATGTCCGCCACAGCGGCCGCGGACCCAGACGATGAGCCACCGGGCGTTCGTGTCAGATCATGGGGGTTCCTAGTACCAGGCCCGTTGAAAGATGCGGTAAATTCAGTCGTCGTAGTTTTGCCTGCTTCGACATTAGCACTCACGGACGCTCAGGACAACAAAAGATTGAGACACGGGTTGCCCTACCCATAATCAGAGCGCCGTTGCGCCTAAGTATGGCTACCGAAGAAGCATCAAGAAGCGGCTTGTCGTTTGCATGGATCATGGAACCGTGGCGAGTGGGATATTCTGGCTTGCTGTGAGTCTTTCGTCGCTAAAGGGGATTACAAGCTAACAAGCTCAGACCTTCAGTGAGGATTGCATCCTTGACTCCGATCACAAAGCCATGGAGAGGACCGCGGCATTCTCGCGGCAGCTGGTCAAGACGTCTCGCCTGTTGGAGTACTCTCTCGGGCTCGATGTGCGCCCAAGCCTTGACATCACAGTCCCTGGCGTAAAACCTGGCTAGCAGGGATCGGACGTAGTCTTCGACAGAAAAGACATCTGCTTCGATATGAAGCCGGGCCTCGGTGGCCGTCATGCTGGAGAGGTTAGGTCGCTTCATGGTAAAGATGGACAAGTAACGGGATAATATAAAATCTCCGAGGTGTGTTTTCAAAGGACCAGAACCTCGTTGAACGACTGAAGTACTTGCACGTTCTGAGTTTTAGCCTCCGCATACCAGTCGAGGCCATTCGATCGTCTTATATACACGACTACCTACCTCGCGCAATCTTTCGCTAGCTTACACAAGCCGCAAGATTTTGAATCTACGTGATGCTTCGGAAGTATTCGTAGCTACGCGCAAATCGCCGATTACACGAGCCTTACGGACGTAGGCACAGTGTTGGTTCACAGCCGCCCCGCTGATCTCTGACGGAAGCGCGGAAGCGCGGAAGGGGGGTTACAATCCGGTCAAAGAAGCAGCCATTCAGACGACACATGACAAGACTGGCAGTTGCCGAAAATGGATGCCGCAGCCGCAGAATCTCAGGTGCAACACGTAGCTGCGGCAGGCACCGCGCATGGCCCCCAATCAACGGACATCACACGGCGACGAACACATGACGGATAACGACAGGCAAGAAGAATTGGGGTCGCAACAGTGGGTTTCCCCTCCTTTCTCCTTTTCTCCGCTCTAAATAACCTCAATATGAGTAATCAATCAGTCGACTGACCTTGGCGATTCGGGGTCCCAGCACTTTATTCGTCGCGGAACCGGGTGTCTTCGTCCCCGGTCGACGTGTCAAGCAGATAGCGGCATCTCTCTTCAGCCTCTACCCGGATGAGGCCAACGAGGACCTCCTGAAAAACGGTTTGGCACTGATAACCGGCTCGCGACCGGGTTTAATGTATAGATTCGGACCCTGGGCCGTTGCTCCTGCATCGGCTTCGTAGTCTCATGCGGACCACCGGAGGTCACTCAAGTGCCAGCTCTGCTTGCCAAAAATGGATGACTACTCGTGCACTTCAGAGTTATAACGTGGATGTGGATTTCGGGCTTTTACGCTTCGGTACCGAGGGCCAGATCGGTGCGGTCACGGACCCGGTATTAAGGATACCGGACTTTTGATGCGGCCCGAGAGACAGGCACAAGCCCCCGAGACGGCGGGGTCGAGTTCGGTGACGAACCACTCCACTCGTCTTGTTTGAGAGAGCCTGTTCCCGAACTATGTAGGTGGTCAATAAATACCATATGGTCTGCCAGATGACTGTGTCCCGATAGCTGCGAGTAGCATGAGGATTCGCAATCATGGCACAACAATCCAGCGTCACCAACCGGGCCCTATGGCTCTCCTCGTTCTCCGAGCCCATGTCCATCGTTGAGCTTCCAGTAGCCGACGCCACCGCCGGCACAGCCGTCGTTAAAGTCCTCGCAACAGGCTTCGCTCCATACACCCATTTGATTCACTCGGGCAAACTGCCCGGGCTCAACCTCACACTACCCCTCGTCCCGAGTCCATCCGGCATCGGCCGTGTCCATGCAGTCGGACCTGATGCCGTGCGTCTTAAACCGGGAGACCTTGTCTTTGTCGACGGACTGATCCCCGCGCGGGACGATCCAAAGGTCAACATAATGCCCGGACATATGACGGACGGCCGTCCAGAGAGCCAGAAGCTCATGCGCGGCGTCTGGAGGGATGGCTCTCTGCAGCAGTACCAGAAGGTTCCCCTCGAGAACTGCTTCCCGTTGGACGAGGAGAGACTATTCCGGGGCCTCGGATACAACGCCGCTGTTATGCATACCCTCAGTCACTACTGCGTCGCGGCGGGCGCTCTGATCGAGGCTGCGGATTTGAAGGTTGCCGAGACCGTCGTGGTCGGGCCTGCGGGAGGTTCGTTCGGGGGTTTGGCCGTCGAGGTGGCCCTCGCAATCGGGGCCAACGTCGTAGCTCTAGGGAGGAACGAGAGCAAGCTGGCGGCGATGAAGGAGAAGCTGGGTAACCCGCGGCTGACGACCGTCCTGATGACAGGAGACGTGGACAAGGATACGGTCGCCATCATGCAGGCCACACCGGGCGGCGCGGGGGCCGATGTGTTCAACGATTGGACCCCGGGCGAACTTCAGACGCCTCCGTACTTCTCGGCTGCGATCCGGACGCTGAAAAGGGGTGGAAAGGTCGTGCTGAGCGGTGGGGCTTCGGGCAGCTTCGAGATTCCGTACGGAATCGTCGTGATCAACGACCTGGAGGTGATTGGCAAGTGGATGTGTCAGCGCCGCACGATCGAGCAGGTCATTGGCATGGTCACCCAGGGCCGGCTGAGGATCGGGAGGGAGAGCGGTACCGTGATCAAGACGTTTGGGCTGGAGGAGCATGAGGAGGCTATCGAGTAAGCGCGGAAGCATGGTGGGTGGAGGAGTTATGCGGCTGTTTTGCCGAATCCTGCTTAGGTAGACGGAGAAGGCACGATGTTCATTCCGTCCATGGGTATCGTGCTTGCCCTCTCGTGACGCCCCGGAGCTTGGGTACGTATCCTCTGAACGGACGCTAGAGATTGTACCTAACGGCGCAGGCCTGGAGTGGAACAGCCCTGAAGGCGACGGCCCGAGCCACCATCAGGGGCACGCTAGCAATCACTCAAAGGCCTGTCCATGTCCATCCGTTAGGCACCCCCGCCTCACGGAGCGCTTAGGTTCACCACTGTGTACGTACCTGTAGATAACCTCCAGCGTCGCCAACAACCGCCAGCAGCATCTGGTGTTGACCGGAGCAGGCCTCCGTCGTCCCTCACCCAACCGATTTGCGAGGCCAAACGTACCCTCACACGTGTCGAAGCCGTAATACCCGCGTCTGTGGTCGTAAAAAGATAACCGGGACACCCAACAGCCCCCATCAGGATTGCATCGCATCGGGGTCACACACCGCACGCCGTCCGCGGCCAGCTGCAGTGGCAAACAACCCAAGCTCCCCAATCGGAAGGGGCCTCCCCTTGCCCGTTGCAGTCGGCGCGACATTGGTGGTGTGCCTGGGCGACAGATGGCATCTGCAGTCACAGAAGGGGGCGGATCCGAGTGCGAGGACCAAGATGAGGCACCCAATCTTTATCGTTTGCAAGAGTTGCGGCTAGAGCGAGCACGGTACGGTCTCGATGTGTTTGTATCTTGATGATATCCAGGACGACATACGGAGTACTTTTTGCCTGTCTATCAGCACTCTGAAGCCCCCAACGCGCGATTCACGTTGTTTCTCACTTCCTGGCGCCCCGGGCGGCAGCGATCTAACCCAAAGGTAGCCTCTTAGTTCCTTGGCGGGCAACTGACCAGCCATGAGACCCTAGTGTAGACCTCACATATGCAGTGGTGGGGCCGTCATGGTGTTGAGGAGCCACCAAGTTGCTTGCCTGCTCGCTCTACCCCTCCATGTATCTTGGCTTTGCAATTGGCGCGCTGCAAGTCACATTGTATCTGGTTTGAAGAAGTTACCACAGCGAGAAGGTGACCCCCGCGCCGAGAAACACAGCCTTTCACATGGCCTTTGAATGCTAAATTCGTGATATTTACAGTGGCGAAGCCAAAGTTTCTATATTCGCGAACAAGACAACAGAGAACAAGCCAAGCTCAAACCACCCTCAGATACACGCGTGACGCAACGTTCCATGCCTGTTGTTTATCAGTCTCCCGGAAGCAATTCGAAACAGGTCAGAGACCTTCCGTCCCCTCAGTCACAACCTCCGTCGTTGACGTCTCCAAAGATTGCAATGTTCGAGATGTCAAACACTTCGTCCCCGAACGTGATGAGGGAGAGGTTGATCTCGCGCGCGCCCTCCGCAGGCAGCGTGACAGGGCCGAGAACGGCGGCGTCGGCGGCTTCTGTCTCCGCCGTGCAGTTCATGCTTCCGTCGTTGACGTTGCCGAAGATGGATATGCCGGAGATGTCAAAAACCTCGTCGGCAAAGGTGATGAGGGAGATGGAGATCGAGTCGATCTGCGTGCTCGGCACCCCGAGGTTGACCGGCCCGAGGAGTGAAGGCGTCACCGTTTGGCGGTTCCCCAGCTTCTGTCCAGACGAGACTGGAACAAGCAGGAAAGACGCGAGAGTCCAAGGTTGGCTGAGACGCATTTTGACGTTTGGAGGAGGCTTGATGATAGTAATACTAGTCAAAATGAAAGTTGCTTGGATGCCACTGACTCCGAGTCGAGAAACATCTGGAATATCATCGGTATTTATACCTCAATTTCTCTCAGCTATGATTATTTTCACAGATCAAAGTCTTAGCCGACAACGGTCGATGATGCGAACGATCTTGCGATGATTACCTGCTCAGAAGGTCACGAAGCCCTCGCTATCCAAGCAAGATTCGCGACTTCTTTGGTGATGACCTTACCGTTCCAGTCTGCTGCTGTGATAGCCAAGACAATAGACCATGACACGTGCTAGATTCATCACGATACCTGCCAGAAAGGGACTCAACTCCGTCTTTCCAGCCCATCGTTGCCAAGACGTCTTGCGTTGCAATTTAGAATCTAAGCGCCCGCCGCTCGAAGGCTGATGGGCACCGGACTTGAATTCGGGTCATTCTGGGCCATTGATTGTTTACTTGGAGCTAAACTAACTTCAACCCATGATAACCTCGAGGCGCAGGAGACAAGGAGTGTGTTGAGTGGCCAGGCGGTGTCCACCAAGATGGTAAACTTGCGATGGAAAAGAGGAGGCCTAGGAAAGATTGAGATGTGAAAAATGTGAATTATGCAAAGCACAATTGTCTTTCATATGTTTTTGAACATGCGTTATGTCCATGTGCCTGCCAGCTGCAAGTGTTGCCTTCACCGGTCATCATTCATGCAGGTATCCGGCGATGAGGGCATTCCTTCTTGGCTGTTAACTCGACACAAAGCAAACAAACGGCCTGGAAGCAGAACAGCATAGACAAGAGGAGAGTTTTTATTTAGCAGACCGCTCAAAAGGCAGGCGGCCTAACAGGCAGGCGGCTCAAAAGGCAGGCGGCTCAAAAGGCAGGCGGTCAGTCCAATGACAGAATGGGAAAGTCTCCAAAACTCCCACCACAGCTCCCATCGATCAGGAAGCCTTTCCCTTTGGTCTTTGTCCCTCGGTCTGCCTCCAATATTCTCCAGGATCGCAACCTCACCAAGTATTTTCATTACGTCGAATTCAATTACAACCACTGAAACCACTTTACTACCCCCTCAACCATCATGAGCCAACAGGACTCACCCGCGTCGAAGCTGCCGAAAGCAATCATGCAGCAGTACCTTCGATACAAGACCAGCACCAATGGCCTGATCAGCTGGCTGTTCGAGGAGGCGAAGAAGCTCATGGATCCAGGAGTCCTGCCGACTGATCCGAAAGGACTGACCACCTACCACCTGGTCCCCATGGCTCGGGCTTGCAGAGCTGCTGGCATTGGCATGCCTCCCCAGCGGCTTACGTCCCTCGAGCGAGCCATCCACCTCCGTCGGCAGGTGTCCTCGTGGTACACCGGAGGCACGCCGGGCGCAGGCCAGGCTTCGCGCTCCGAGTTAGACGATCGACACAGCTACTTCAACGATCGACTGCAGGATATCTTGGATATGTTCCGAGGTCCATCGGCTTCTCAAGTCCCTACAACCGTCGCGGCGACTCCGAAAACCACCCTTGACCCGCCTGTTGTCAACAAATTCTCTCATTTGCGCCTGGAGGGGGATAACGACGACAACGACGCCGACGCCGACGTTCAAGATTCGGTGCCCGAACCGCGCATGCGGCAACCGACTTCCGATCAAGCTCACCAACCCGTCAAAGACCTTGTCGAAGATCCTTGCATGGAGCTCATCTGTCTCTTGAATGAAATGAAAGACATCCGCGCCCACATCCATTACATTTGGCGCCAGTACCAGCAGCGCCAGATCGACATCATCAGTGTCTCCCTCGTCACGGAGGCGGCATTCGAGTGGATTTCCATCATGGACGAGGATTTCTGCTCCCGAAACCCGACCTTGACCACCTGGGATGCCATGATCCAGCATGTCTTCCGCACCACTGTCTTCCGTTGCCCCGAAGAGGATATCAAGCTTCACCTGGACCTGGAGGGAGATGGCCCGTGGCTTCAGATCATCGACCCTGCCCAACGGGCCAAATACGACGATGACTGTCTCAAATCCCTGGGCCTGGTCATTCATTCGTTATTTCAGCCGGCGTACAAAATGCTTGTCTCTCTCGCTGCCGAGGCAGGCACTCCGCTCAAGGAACATGGCATGCGTTTCCAAGATGTCAACGACTATCAACTACTCCGAGGCCTCGAGAACTATTCCGAGTCTCTGGCCGAGGGACTCCACTGAAAAACCATCTGGCGTTTGGATCGGTTGACGCTGTGCATTTCCAAGGGCCAGAAGAAGGACTCTATCCAGCTGTCAACAGCTGTCATGGTCAGCATTTGGCTGGACTTGCGCGAAGACAATATCTTCGCTTACGCGGCAATTGACTACAAACTATTTTGCGAGAAATTCCCTCACGACTTCTACGAAGAGGATGATCGCGACAGCGAGAACTACAAGAATCATAAGCTGAGCCTGACTCCGTTGCTGGCATGGGTGAGCAACGAACGCTGCCACTCGATAAAGGGTGTCTTCAAGTTCAACCCCTTCCTCGTGGGCATCACACTGTTTGAGGCATACCAGAGAGTACAGCGAGGAATCATCGACAGTACGACCAAGGCCTGGACCATCGTGCCCATGGCGCACATCTAAAACCACGCTCGCGTCCGCGGCAGATGGAGAAAGGACTGGGACGACATGGAAGTCGTCATCGCCATGCAGGAAAAAGAAGTGTTCATCCCGAATCGACCTACGGATTTCGAACAGTGCGAGGCGCGCTTCTGGCTTGCCAACGGTGGCACAACTCGCGAGCTGCAGTCGCTCCGGAACAAAGACGCAAGCATCTTTCGAGAGATGAAGGATCGGGGCTTTCCCCGTGGAACTGCCAGGCGGAAGCACGAATTCGTGAGCGGGTGTCCCATCACCGCCGAGCGGATGGACACGTTCCATTCCAAAAAGAAAAAGACCGGCTACCGTCGCCAGCTAGACCCCACACCAATGCTGACCTCTATCAACCTCCACTGCGAACGCGATATCCGGCACGAACGATGCTTCATCAGCGACAGCGGTGTCTCGGGTAAGGTCAAGAAGCTGATAGATGCCTGCTTCGAGGACAACGGGGACTCGCCCCCAAGGGAACTGACGGTCCCCCAGCTGCTTGACGGGCTCCTCGCTGTGCTTCAGTGTGAGGTGCCGTACATGTTCTTCGACTTCCTGTCGTTGAGCGGATTATGCGATAAAATCCACGCCCAATATCAATATCTCAGCTACGGAAAGCTCCCCGCGACCTATGACGAACTCGACTTGAATCTCTTCGTCGACTTGTACTTCAACGCACATGACCGCAAGCTTCCTGAGCAGTGGGTCCAAGACCCCAACTGGCAGAAGAAGAAGAAGAAGAACCTAGCCGCAGACTGGAGAAAATGGTGCCGGTGAGTCGACGCTTCCCTTCCTGCGTAGCAATGCGCTGGTACTACCAATGACGTATGCTGACACTCTCTTTTCCAGAACAGCAGCGTTGCATCCCGAAGATGGCCACGGTTGGGATGAAAAGTACAAGTCTGCCATCAAGGCCCGAATGCCCCGTTGGAACCAAGGCCCTTGGTTGATTCTCGTTCCCTTCTGGGGTGAGGACGACAACGAGTCACCAAGCGATCCGCCTGTTGATGTCTGATGGCCGGCATCTCGTTGTGACGGAGAGCTGGACTGCAAGCAAGGTGGAAATGGAGATGGAATGAGATCAGCGACGACTGCCTGCTTGCCTTGTTAAGCTTCATCAGTGTGGGAACCTCGATGCTGGTTGGTATCTTCGGAAGCACGCGTCCAAGTGTCGTCTTGTGCACAGTTCTTCTGTTTTGTGACTCAGTTGTAATTCCTCTGGTTTGATCACACCTTCTTTATCTGGGCATTTGACTTTGTGATGCTGTAAATCATCTCTCTCCGGCGCGATTGACGACTGCCTGTTTCCAGACCTATCGTTCTTTCCCCAGTCGAGACATTGGGAGCGTGATACGTAAGCCTTCTGGTATTGGCTCAGCAGTAAGTGTTTGAGCGACACATGGGGAAAGACTGGCAGTGGGTTTCATGGCGATCAGGCACATGGCAGGTGGTAGGGATCTTTTCAAATGTTATTGCGGCGTCAAATGCCTTTCTCGAGTAGACTTGCCATCGATCATACAGGTATCTCTCCAAATAGTCAAAACGTCTTGTGTTGATGTCGGCGGTTACGTAGCTACAGTAGGTCAGAGCAACAATGCAGCGTGGATCGCGCTCAGCGGTCGCTGGGAAGCCGACGATGTCCGGGTCGAGCTTCACACTTTCTGACCTCTTTGCGTCGCCTGTTGCAAAAAGCGATGCCAAGGCTCTCCTACCGGACTACGTAGACGGCAGCGGCAGGCACAGACGTTGATCAACCTGGAGATGAGCACAATATTGAAACTACTGAAGATTGGAAGCTGCGTGGGGGCAGCTTGCTGTAACGGGATTCGCCCGTCGACGCGTCCTTGGCGTCTAAGGAACTCGGCATTAATCATAGTCACTATTTTACTTTCCCAGCTGGAGGAATCACGGGAGGAGAGGCACAGATGTGATGTTGACAACTCGTGTATTGAACGTGGGGATCTAGCTAGACTATCTCCCAGGAGTCGTTTTCTGGGCCAACCGTTGGTCGATGTATGCTCAGTGTCTGTTTTCGATTCTGATCTGTATCAAATCGAAGGTCAGCAACCGAAGCATCGTAACGGATTCTGGACAGGAGAGGATAGAGGGAGGGAGGAAGGGGAGGAAGTGCTTACCTCCGCGTCTTGTCAAGCCTTGTTGCGAAACCTGTTTCACACTTGGTGGTGAAAAACGTTCATGGCACAACCACCTGAGGGGGAAAGGAACAGTCCGCTCGCTTCCTGACGGGCGGTGGATCGTGAAAAAGGCAAGGTTTAATCGCTGTCGCGCTCCAAGCCGAAGAGGCTGTCGTGCTCGGCAAGACAGACGACGGTCTGGGCGAGGGCACGAACCGCCTCGATGGCGTTAGCCAAGGCCGGGTTCTCAATGGCGAGGAACTCATGCACCGGGGCAAACTGAAGCAGCTCGCGGCAGGCGTTGACTATGTTGTTGGTAGCCGCGTCAGCCGCCTCGACTCGGGGTATGTTAGCCAGGTGAGTATGAGACAGGATGGAGTAGGGAGGCTTACGAGACTTGTCCGAGTCCATGGACATGACGGAGGAGCCACGCTCGCTGCGAGGAATCTCGCTCTCGTCGACGTGGCCCGGGGCCGAGGCACCGTTGGCGCCGTTGCCGGAGGAGGTACCGTTGACATGAGTATAGTTGCTCATTTTGACAGACGTCTCAGTGGAAAGACAGGATTTTTGGTAGAGAGATGGTTGATGCTCTGGATTGGAAGCGAGTTGAGAAAGGCTTTTGAAGTTGGGCTGAGAAGTGTGAAGGAATGTTTGAGAAGGAGGGAGAGGAAGAGAGAAGAGGAAAGCTCTTTCTTAAATGGGTTGCCAGACTCTGGTCTCTCAAAGGACCCACTGTGAAGGAGACCTAATGCTCCGCCTATTATCAGTGAGTCGTTTTCCGCAAGTCTTTGAGTGACGATATCGTCATGGACAAGCTCACAGGTAACGGGGCAGTGTTCCTGTCCATTCAGTCATCAAACTAAAGACGGCCACTTTGAAGCAAGCCAGAGGTCACATGAGCGGTGCCCACAAATGGATTTTAGAAAATAAAAGAGACAGAAAAACAAAATGCAGTTTGGGGTGAGCAAGCCTCTTGCGGCTGAGATGGAGGTGAGAGAATGGGCGAAGACCGGCTGAGCAGCAGAGGTGCCCACCAACAGAGCTGCAGCGGGATAGTAAGGCAGACTCAATGTAGCATAGAGAAATCAAGTATGGTAAATGAAAAAAAATACGAGAACAGCATCAACAACGAGGACGATGGGCGACAAGGGCTACGGAGGCGAGGATAAAGACGAGGATGAAGATGAAGACGAAGACGATGACGATGACGAATAGAGCAAGAGACGGGGAAGATGAAGTAAGTGTGGAAAATGTGTCGCGTGACCTTCGACGCGCCAGAGAGGTGGTATTTCTATGAAAAACTGTACGACAAAGTTCTAGGTAGTTTCTTGATTTATACGACAGGTTCTGCGATACTCGTGACAAGCCCATAGCCACCCTTCCCAATCGTCATGATCACCATCGGACTGCATGTGTCCTTGCTATTCTTACATGATGTTTTGCCAGCGGCTCTGCCCATCCGACTCTGTCGACGCTCGACCATTTCTCGAATCCCCTCATTAACTAGGGAGTCCGCATGACCCAGGAGGGACATCGTCGAATTCCCACCGTGGTCTCCTTTGCAATTACGTGAAACTCATCCGAAGGAATCGCGATTCCGACGGCCTTGCAGTAGTCCGCCAGAGTTCTCTCATCGAGGTCGCGACCGAGTCGAAGCATCCGCTTCTCGACCCAATCTACCTGTTTCAAGTCCACTCCCTGGTAGACCACCTTGAATTCCAGACAGCCATAGCGTGTCTTCCGGTGGCCGAGCACGGCCAGAACGGGCTTGCATCGCAGATAGGCACCGGCCCATGGATGCACAGAATCCAAGGCGCCGCGCCTGCCTCCGGGGCGGCCGTTCCAGTAGGAAATGACTTTGTCCATGGCGATCCAGCTCATCTCGAGCTCGCTCTTCCAGCCCGAGTGATGCGAGTACCGCTGCGCGAACTGCACGAAGAGATCGACCTGGTAGGATTGGTCCACATATTTGGCACGGTGGTCGAGGATGGAGGCGACCATCTCGTTTCCGACGTTGACGACATCGCCGAGGGCGTCGTGAGCGGGAGCGGCGGCCAGGTCGTCGACGAGTGTATCTCCAACCTAAACTTGTATTAGCTTCGCCAGCATATGGTGAATTGAACTTCATACCTCGCGTGCTGGCTCATCAACCGCTGGGCCATCGTTGTTCAGCAACTTACGGGCTTCTTCTTCGGACGCGCGCCTGTGTGCTTCCAGTTGCATTCGATCCTCGCGCTCCAGTCGTTCTGCTTCCATTCGCTCTTGCTCCCTACGAGCCGCGACTTTGGCAAGAATCTCTCGGACTGGAAACGTCACCATGAGAGATACGCGCACCTTTGCTCGCTCCGGAGCATCGGGACTGTCGGCGTGGATAACTGTCTCTAGATTCTCATTAGTTACTTGAGTTGACCGCATCAGTAAAGATTGAACTGACCTGATGAATCGTCGGCAACAGACAAATCGGAGGAATCGGATGAAGTGTCATCTTCGTCATCCTCGTTTGCAGGCGTGGATCGTTGCGCTTCACGCTCGGCTTTGGCACGTTTGTTGGCCTGGTTCTTTTTGCGAGTCACCCAGGCCTTCTTCATTCTCTCCGAGTGCGAAATTGACGAGGTCGATAGCTTCGCATGACTTTTGGCTGTGGCATGTCTGAGGCCCTGGTTCCTCTTGCGAGTCACCCAGCCTTTCTTGACTATTTTCGAATGCCAGTTGGCAGGGCGCATCTTGCGTTGGGTTGCGCCGTTCTTGGCACGGGACGTCCGTTCAGCATCGCCGTTACCCTCCTAGGGGCCAGTCGACTGCGAATCGGCCATATCTGATCTTTCAGGTCATAAGAGAGATGTTCAACGTGGAGACGAGAGGAACGTAGCATGCATTACCTGGTTACCTGGGTA
This sequence comes from Colletotrichum brevisporum, assembly GCA_030770045.1. Classification (NCBI taxonomy): domain Eukaryota; kingdom Fungi; phylum Ascomycota; class Sordariomycetes; order Glomerellales; family Glomerellaceae; genus Colletotrichum; species Colletotrichum brevisporum. The sequence goes on from JAUGSI010000002.1 coordinate 4,301,272, forward strand.
GTTGCGGATGTTGAGGCCGGTGTTGTGGAGTGTGACGCGTCGCGAGGGCCAACTCAGCAACGCCGCGTCTGGTCGAGGGCTAAACAAAAGAACGTCAAGGTAGACGAAATGACGGACAGCAGCTTCGACACATGGCAAACTCGGATCTGATCCTGTTTGTGGCTCAGGGATGTGGGAGCGAAACGGGCACCGACAGAGACATACATATACATCTCGGAAACCCGGCCAGTTAAAGGCTACAATGCCCGTTGCCTAACCCAGTTGCGTTCCTTGTTTTCATTTTGTCAACTGCACACACCACGCATAAATCGGTGTGCTCAGTAACGGTGTTCTAGTAGGTTCTCTCAGTTCATTCTCTGTTGTCGCGTTGTGCCAAGTCTCTTTTGAGTGAGCATGCTGCCAAGAAATTGATGTCAGATGGATATCCATCCAGAGACAACAACGTTTATGTCTATCTATGTTTCACACATGTCTCCAGTGGATGTCTTACAGCCTTCTTGTTTCTGGAAGATTTAAGAGCGTCGACCCCAGGCCCTATCCTTCATCTTACGTCCTTTGGATGAGTCTGGCCCCGTTGCAGCACAGACGATGGTCGGCTTCACCGCTTCTGCATCTACCCGATGCTTTCCCAGCCTAGGGCAAGGCCCCGGAGACAAGCCAAGGCTAAACGCTGCCCCGGTCGAGGCCATGCCGCTCGAGCTCGTTGTCCTCGTTCTCGAAGAGTTACGACCGGCAGAGCTTCTGACCCTCATGCAAACATGCAGGGCCCTGCGCGACGCCGCCGGGTCGGCTTTGCACCGTCATCATTTTACATCCAGCATCCTTCCGCGACTCTTTCGACTCCTGCTGGACACCGTCGGACCGAGCAGGGATGAGACGACATCAACCAAAGCACAGCAGATTGTCCTGGCTACGCTCCAAGCTCAAGCGAAGTACTCGGGATCGTACAACTACGACAGCGTTCACGGCGCCTGTTTGGAGGCCCCAGAGGCCCCGGCCTGCTTCAGAATGGCCAGGGATCCAGGGGCGATGTCCCACATCAATCAAGCATTCTGGAAATCCAACGTCTCTCTGCTACATGTCGTGGCTCTAACTGGGGCGAACGAAGTTGCCTGCTTACTGCTGAAGACCGGCGGAGACGTCGACACCAAAACAAAGGTCGACGGGACACAGAAACGCCGCGATGCGTTTGCCGAGACCACGCCGCTCGAGCTGGCGGTAGCTTACAACAGGCCGTCCACGGCGGCCATTCTCCTGGTCGCTGGTGCGGCGATCGGCCGTAGCTGGGAGCTGGCGCTGGATGGAGGGCGACTGGAAGTGGTGCGATCGCTTCTCGAGCACGACTGCAGCATTGCGAAAAGACCCATCCCGTCAGATGTCGGGCCACCAACCGTCGGGACCTTTTTGTACCACCGCCACGGCTGGGAGCTTGCCGGGAGAGTGTACCGCGCCCCGTCTGCGACGTTCGTGTCCAAACTGATCCGCGCCGGTGCCGACATGTACTTTAAGTGGCTCTGGGACGATGACGAGACGGACAAGTCTCTGGTTCGGGCCGTTCAGCTTCACTGGGACGATGTGGCATTGGTGCTGGCGTCCGAATGGTCTGGGCAAACTGACCTCGACCAGATACTCGTGTGTCGGTGGGACTCTAGTCAAAAGGCACTGGTCCGGCGGTGTATTGACAAAATGAGGGCTCGCGGGATAGTGCCAAGTGCAAACGCATTCAGGCGTACTACCGAGGTGATATGTGACAGCGGCTCGACCGTGTACGGAGCGTCAGGGTTCCCTCTCAATCAGTAAATTATTACGAGATATGGGTGCGGGTGGGCAAACTGTGCCCACGAACAGAGAGCGACTTCCTGAGAAGCAGCTTGACATGTGAATACCGTATTGTGCGTGCCATCGCGGCGACAATAATTGATCTTTCGTCTAGTGCACCTTTTTCGTCTCGGCCGACTCAATCGCGGACGGGAAATTTTCGCGTTCTGTTCGCAGGTGGGGAGAGCAAGCTCTACCCGGAACCCGGTAAGCGAAACGGTTGGAGCAATTTGACGGATTTTTCTTCCATGGCCAACAAGACAGGAAGCAAATTTGTTTCAGGTGAGATAATCTCTCACATTCTGCTCGCCGTGTCAGGGTACGTAATTTATATGAGTGACATAACGAGACGAGCCTCTACACTAGGGCAAGGATGCCAAACCTAGTACTACTTACGGTCTGCCTACTCGGGCAAAGGCGGCAACACTCAACGGCCGCGCCCTTGAACCCGGCCGGGGGACTCGGCAGTGTCGTTCTCGCGACGCACAAATAGCTCCAATGACCGGGTTTAGAGGGCGCCGACTGCAGTCAACTGGGGTGAACGGCAGCAACCATTGGGCGCATCGCCATCCATGGTCCCGGGTCCGGGAGGGACAGAGCAGCAGAACCATCTTTCCGCGACGACAAACCAGCAATTACCAACGGAGACGACGAGGGGCCGCAAGATCCTGCAGGATTGGTCGGCGAGGAAACCCCCTGTCCTCTAACCGTTGGAAAAGTTGTTGGCTTGGATGGAGACTAGTGTTCAACTGTTAGATTTCGCGTATATTTGTATGTATATAAAGCTATACCTTAAGGGCCATTAACGCGTTTTTCACTTTAATAGCACTATAGGCCTTTAAACCCCCTGAACACAGCTACGGCCTTTAGAGCTAGCGAAACGTTACTCTAGAGCAGCTATTAGCTACTTTAAATACTAAAATCTACCTATATATTATAGTATATTAGTAGCTTTAAGTTATATAATTTAATATACTTCCCTAATAAAGGCCTTTTAAAGACCTTATTAAATCTAATTATAAATAAAATTATATACTAACTATACTTTAACTACTTTATAATTACTTTTATATAGCTTACTTTTCTAGGACTATAATTCCTTTAAAGTCCTTATTTTAAATAGTTCTATTATTCTTATTAAACCTTTATCCCTATAGTAAGAAGAGTAATACTGTTTTTAAAGTACTTAAAAACTATAATTCCTTTTATTTATTTCTTATTAATAAAGTTAAGGCCTTTATAGTATTTATTTTAAAGTTTAGTATTATAAAGTACTTAAAGCTAAACTATTTAATTTACTATATTAAGTTATTTAAAAAAGAGTTTAAAGTAGGTATTAATAAGTAGCTTTATAAAGCTATTTACTATTAACTATACTATAAGCTAATATTTAACTTTAATATAGCCTTTTTAAGCCTTTTAATATAACTAATAGTTATAAATATTAATATAATAAAACTTTATATATAATTAAACTATTTTTTTATTAATAAAATAAATTATTTATTAATTATTATATTAAATATATATACTTAGTATAGCAGCATTAAGAGTAGGAGTAGCGCTAAAAGTCTATTTACTAAGGTTTATATAAAGTATAGTTATTAAATAACTTATAAAAATAGCCTTTTTAGTTACTTAAAAAAGAGTAAAAAACTTAGCTTTAGTTATTAATATAGTTATAGTATTTTATTTATTAACTTACTACTTAATAAAGCTACTAAAAAACTTAATTATAAATACTTAAAAGCTTTTATAGTTTAGTATATTATTAATAAAACTAGTATTTAAAGTAATTACTAAACTATTATTAAAGCCGCTTTTTTTACAGCTAAATTTAAAATAAAGAGCATACTTTATAAAGAGGTATTTAATTACTTATTCTACCTTTTTAAAGTACTTAGAGCTAGGGTTATAGTTAAAGTACGTAAAATAGTTTATTATAAGGACTATATCTAGCCTTATTATTATTATACTATATATAATTAAACTAATATTACTTTAGTAATAATTAATATTTATATATAAAGTAAAGTCCTTATAAAGGAGTAGTTTAAGTAATTAAATTAAAAAAGTATATAGTTACTTTACTTATAGGCTTTACCTTTTTAAGTACTTAATAACTTTATTAATATAAATAAACTATAAAAACTAAAGGCACTTTATAGTATAGTTATAAATAACTTTAATTCCTAGAAACTATTATAAGTTTTTACTACCCTTAAGAAAGTATTACTTTTAAAGTACTCCTATAAATAAAAGGGCCTTTTTATAGTATTTAGAGGGGAAGTATAAAACGTAGTTATTAATATAAAAGAAAAAAGTAATACAACTACGTATTTAATAGTAATTCTTACCTACTACGTACTCTAGTTTAAGCTCTTTTAAACTAGCTTTTAAATAGTATTACTATAAAAGTAGAAAGTAGTATAGGCTATAAAGCACTTTATTAAACTTAAGAATATACCCGGGCTTTTAATACTTAGGGGGTATTTATATATAAATATTTTTATTAAGTAGAACCTATATAAATATATTTATTGTGTTATATTATAAAAGCTTAAAATTAAAGTAGTTTATAATAGTTATAAGTATTTAAAATAATATACTAGTAAGTATTAAAGTGTAGGTATTTTACTTATCTTTTAGTTACTAGTTACTATATATAATAAAGTACACTTTAATTTTAAAGAGCCTTCTATATTTATTTAACTTATACGTATATACTTAATAGTATTTTAGAATTTAGGAGCTATTAGTAGTGCTTTTAAGAACTTTTCTTTAAGAATTAGTCTTATAATAACTTTATAAATAGTTCGCCTTAGCTACCTGTATTAAAATTATATAAAGATAAATTAATACTTTTAAATAAAATATAAATAGGGGCTAGAGCTTTTACTAGGGGGTATTAGGAGTAGGAACTTTAGTTTATAGTTAGTATAGTACTTTATACTTACTTAACAAAATCTAAGTACTTATAACCCCTCTCTATAGCTAAATTTTACTATTAAAGCGTTTAATATCTACGTTTTAGAACACCCTTATAGTATATTAGATACTAGGGGTCCCTTTTAATAGGTTATAAATAACTAAGTGGCTAGCCTAGAAGCGGCTTTACTATAGAGTATTTTAAAATAATAATAGAGTACTAGTTAAAAAGGTGGCTTTATAAGACGTTTATTTATACTAGGGTATATAAGTTACTAGGGTAGTTTAGTTTATAGACTTAGCTGTAAATATAGACTAATAAGGGTTTATAAAAAAAAGGTTTTTATTTGTTAATTTAGTTATAATCTACCTCTCTAGGCGTTAGTCTTTTTTAATTAGTACTTAAAAGAATAAAATAAGTAAGTTAGGAGGAGTAAGTAAGAGTTTAAAGTAAGTAAAGGAGTATTTATAGTTATAGGGTTTATTATTATTAAAAGCAGTATTACTTAAATTAAGTTTATTAAAAACGTTATTAAAGGAGTTTATAAAAGGGGATACTTTATTATTTTTTTTATTTAGTAAGGATAGGTAAAGCTACGTTTAAAAGTTAGTCTTACTAACTATAATAAAGCTTTTTTAAACCTACTTAGTAATAACTTAAAGGTTAAGGTTATTATAGTCACTAGTAAGTAAATTCGGGTTACCATTATAGTATTCTTTTTTATTAAACGTAACGTTACGTATAGTAACGATTTTTCTAGTTATAGAGTTCTATATTTAATACTAATTTATAAATATATAATTAATAAAAAAGCCTATAAAGGTACAGCTATAAAGGTAGTTAAAATACTTCTTTTTAAGCTGCGTAGTAGCTATAAGAGTATACACTTTATACCTATATAATCTTAAGTATATAAGGCTTAGTTTTGTAGTTTTATTACTGTAGAGTTGTTAATAAAGTGCTTTATATAGAGTTTTTTAATTAAGGGCTACTTAAAGTATATAGTTATAAAAATAAGTCACTACTTTATAAATATTAGACTACACCTTATAGAGCAGCTTACTACTTTTATATATTATTTAAGTCTTTATTTTAATTATAGTACTAACGCGCTTAGTACTACTGTTTTGATTTTGTATATATAGAGCAAATAACTTAACGCATTTACTATGCTTTTAAAGGTCGTTTATAAAGCGGTAGTACTTTTTAATTTTACTATTATACTTAAAAGTAAGTATCTTAATATTATATTAAACCTTTAAAAGTAAAATAAACTTTTTAAAGACTTTAGTAAGTATTTTTATACTATAGTTATATAAGTAGTAGTTCTATAAGTACTATAAAACGTAGTTAATAAATACTAATATAAATATAAATCTACTATAGCCCTTAGTATATAAATAAAAATTAAATATAATATACTTACTAGAGCGGGTATACGTATTGCTTTTCTACGGCTTATAGTTAATAATTCACCTTGCTTTACTAATACTATAAGTATTACAACTTAAAAAAGTATTACTAAGTACTATTCTAGGGGTAATAGAGATTTAGATACTACGGGTTAATAAAGAAAAGTACTAAAGTAGTTTAGGGCTAAAGTAGTTAAACTACTAGTACTACATTTCCTTAGAGCCTTTTAAAAATCCTTATTTTTATTAAAAGTACTTTATTTAATAGTATAGAGTATATATATACTAAATAACTTATACAAAGTCTTTATATATAAGTACTTTATTAAAAAGCTTATTATACTTTAATACTCTTTAGCTATATATAGTTTTAATAAAATTAAAAGGAGAGTAATTAAATTTATATAGTATAAAGCGCTACTTAGAGCGCTTATTCTATTAGTACCCGTACTTATAAAGCTAGTTATAAAAAATAAAGTTAGTTACTATAAATATATATAACGCGATATTATATAAGCATAAACTAGATTATTTACTATTAACTAATATAATATATATACTTACATCTTTATATCTTTTAATTATAAAGGGTTTAAAGCTAGTCTATAAGTAATTACTTATACTAGCTACTTAAAGGTTATTAAACTATTATTTATTTTTAAAAATATAAATAAACGCACTAGAGTTAAAGAGGTAGAAGTTTCTAAGGGGATATAGTAATAGGTCCTTATATTAAGTAGCTTAAAACGCTATAAGTAAATACTTAATACTCCTTACACAGTAACTATATAGTTACTAGTTTTAAATATTTTTAATATACTAAATTAGTTATTTATTATTTATAAGGTTTTTTTTAGCTCTTTTATAGTAGTAGTTAAGTGGCTTTTATTTATTATATATATACTTTAAAAAGGTATAAAAGTAATTTTTAAAGTAGTAGTATATAAAGTATATTAGGTAAAAAGGGGCTAATAGAGTAAAGGGAGCGGGAGATACTAATAAAGCTTTGTTCTATAATTTTTTTAAGTTAGTATTATTATATTTATAGTTACTAAAGCACTTAAAAGGACCGTAGAGAGCTACTTTATTAATAGTAAAGGTGCCTTATACACTTCTCCTATATTCTATAAACTCTAGTATTTATTTAATTATAGTAGTTATTTTAGTAATAGTTTTCTTAAAATTATAATTATTCTAACTATTACTTATTATTATATAATAACTCTTAGTCTAAAATTAAAGTAGTAAATAATTAAAGGAGTAAAGTAGTTTATAAATCTATAAATCTTTTTTATAAACTACTTTAAACTTAATAGTATAACTCTTATATATATAGTTAACCTATATTATAAACTATTTAACTATAGTAACTCTTATTATAAGCCGCTTATTATAAAGTATAATAAAGTAATTAATATAAAGTTAGTTAGTATATTAGTAGTATATACTTTTTATAAGTTTAAAGTATTTATAAAGGTTTTAAATCTAAACTACTAACTCTAAAGTACTTAAGTAGTACTAAATCCTAAACTTTTTAATAATAGTACTTTATATTTAAAAAACAATAGTATTCTTAACTTTTTTTTACGTTTAGTATATTACTTTTATAGTATAGTATAGAAATAAAAAGTTAATATAGTACTTAAAAACTTTTTTAAAAAAGTTAACTATTATTTTAGTATAGTAGTAGTTTACTACTCTAAATAGGAGTAAGAGGTTCTCTTCTAAAGGTACTTAAGGAAAAGGGTTCGTAGTAAGCTTATTTATTCTAGATCCTATAGTTTAAAAGTAAAGGGCTTTTAACTTAAAGCTATAATAAATAATAAACTTTAAATAGTTACTAAAGTACAGCTTCTAGGGCGGAGTATTACTAATAAGGGGCTTTAAATTTATAGAAGTTAAGTTAAAAACTTTCTACGTATTAAAAGTATTTATAAGTACTTAAAAGTTATAAAGCTATAAGTACTAAGTAGTTAAGCTATTAAGAATAGTTTTTTAAGGGGTTAAAAGGACGTTTATAGTAATTTTTATATTTAATAAAGTAGTTTAAAAATAATTAATTATATATAGTAAAAGGAGTAGTAAAATAAGACTCTTAATTATTAAATTTTATATATATTTATATATATATAAAGCTATACTTTAAAGGCTATTAACGCGTTTTTTACTTTAATAGCACTGTGGGCTTTTAAACCCCCTAAACACAACTACAGCCTTTAGAGCTAGTAAAATATTACTCCAGAGCAGCTATTGGCCACCTTAAACGCCAAAATCCACCTATATATTATAGTATACTAGCGGCTTTAAGCTATATAATTTAATATTAACTAACTATTAGGGGGGGGGGTTACCTAACCTAACCTACTATATTAGGCCTAGTGGGCCTACTAATTACTTAACTAAGTAAGGCCCTATAAGGTTAGCTACTTATAGTTAAGTAATATTAAACTATTCCTCTTTTTACTTTTTATTTTTTATAATAAATAAAACCTATAATATTTACTTTTTAAATTAATTTTAAACTCTTTTAAAAGTACTTTTTAATAATAATAAATAAAGAGGTTTTCTTTTAACTATAGGCTATAAAGTTTACCCTTTTTTCTAAGGATAAACTAAACTATAAAGTTTAAAAAGTAATTACTTATTACTAGTACTTACTTAAATAACTTATTAATTTTTTAGTTTTAATTAAAATAAAAGGCTTTTAAACTCCTTTTAAACTACTTTTAAATTATTTTAAAAATTCTATACTTAATTTTAATTTACCCCCTTAATCTCTATTTTTATTTCTACTTAAGTAAAGTAAAATTAATACTAAAGTATTAATAATACTTCTTTAATAATTAAAGAAGTTATATACTACTTTATAATACCTAAATATACTAAAACTAGTATAATAAGTATTTTTTATATAGTTAATATTAAAGTATTACTATTTAAACCCCTAAAATAACTATAAAAAGTAGTATATTAGTTTAAAATTACTTTAAAAGTACTTTTAACTTATTTTAAAATTAGTATAATTATTAATAAAAAGTAGTACTTAAATAAACTATATCTACTTTTTTTTAAAGTATAGTTTATATATAAATAATATACTAGTATATAAAAAGAAAGGTATATTTATATTATAACTAAACCCTACTAATCTAGAATTACTCCTAAATCACTCCTAAAATAGTTAATAATATTATAAATCTTTATATTTAAATTCTTAAAGGGATATTATTAAAAAAGGCTATTAGGTATTTTAACTTTTAAACTACTTTAAAAATAATTTAAAGTTTTACTTATTTTTTTTAATTAAACTTAAGTATAGTTTAACTACTTTAAAAAGGGTTTTATCTATAAAATTACCCTTCAAACTTATAAAATATAAGTTTTATAGTACTAAATAAATAAATACTTTATAGTTACTTAAAATTAATTTTAAACTACTTTTAGGGTATTTCTAAAAAACTATACTTTTAGGTATTTTATATTTATTAAGGCTAAATTAAAGCTAATTATTAAGACTACTATATTAATTACCCCTTTATTAAGTTCTAAAGCTATTTAAAACTTATTTAAAAGATCCTAAAAGGGGTTTTATTACCCCCCTTCTCCTAAAAAAACTATTACTTATTTATAAATAACTATTAAAAAAACCCCTATTATAGTATATATTAAGTTTTTTGTGTTTTTTTAAGTAGTGTCTTATGCGGACATTTCTATAAGTTAATCTAAAAAGAATACATTATAGCTATGTATTATTAAGTAGTGTAATAAATAAAAGTATTTAATAGGGTGTATTTAGTAGGTTTAACCCCCTCTAGCTTAAGTGGTTTTGAGTAGAGCTCGGCAGGGCGTACGTACCTTAACGCTTCTACTTACCTACTCTTCTAGCAATAATAACAATACTATTACTAATAGGCGGCGATGTTGAAATAAACCTTTGCTTGTGCGAACCTTTAGCTGGATCACGCTGTGTCACGGCGCTATGACGTACTGTAGGGCCTGACAAGCCCTAGTAGCGTTTACAATTAAAGAAAAAGGTACTGCGAGCAAGGCCTTTGTTGATTCCTTCTGTCTTTTATATTTATACCTAAAAATCTAACAAAATAGTAAAAACTACTATAGATATAAAGGTCCCCTAGCTATAGAATACTAAATACTATAACCCAGTTTCTACAATCAAAAACAATATTAAGCAGCTTAGTAATACAGCTATATAGCTTAGTATTAATACTATTAATATATAGTATAACTAGCTAGCCTAACTCTTAAGTATAAAAATTTAAATTACTATTTTTAACTTTTATTTTTTTTAAATTAATAGTAATAAGAGCTAAATAAAAAATATTAAAATAGACTTATTAATTAATTTAATACTAAATTAGATTTTAGACTTACTATCTTTAAAAAATAACTAATACTACTTTAAGTAAGTAATAGAGGTAGTAATAATAACTATAGATCCCCTAGAGTTAAGAGACTAGTACGTTTAATAAGGCCTAGTAATATAGCAAAACATCTATTAACGAGTATAGGGAAAAGCAGTCTAATTAGGTTAACTAGCTGTGGCGCGGTCTATGACAACAGCGCATTGGTTGTATGGGGACTTAATAAGTTAAGAAGGAACGGACATTTTGGTTTTAGGTTATTAGATTTAATAGGTTCAGAGGCTGATCTACGGAAGGCGTTAGTGGTTTTCTAGCAACATTAATAAGTATGTTAATAGTGAAGTAATTAAAACTTCTATTACTTCAAATCTATGAAGCTAATACGAATTTTATAATTACCACGTTGAATTTAAGTGCTATAATAAAAAGAATTAATAAGGTGGTGGTGCCAGTCTGACATTTTCTAGAAAACCTGGCGCCTGTGGTGGTGGGTCCACCCCTATATATTAAATCTTCAAATAATTTAAGATACTTTAAAACGTTTTTAAATATAATATACACACACAAATTAATATTTATATAAATAAATAGAACCTTTTACCCCTATTAATTTAAAGTAACTTTAATTATTTTATAATATATATAGGTATATACACCCCCCCTCTTATATCTTTACCCCTTTATATATTATATAAAAAGTTATAAATATAATAAAAAAAGATTACTAAACTATAAACGGGTTTAAATAAGTTATTTTAATTTTTAAAGTACTTTAGAATAGTTTTTAAATTACTTTTAAATAACGTTTTTGAGTTAAATAAGTTAACTAAACTCTATACTAAATATAGTAGTAAATTAATTTTTAATATTTACTAAAGCCTTTTAAATTTAAATTATTTATAGTTAATTATTTATAAATAAAAGGCTCTTTAAAACTATACTAGTTATAATAAATTAAGTATTTAGTATAAATATTAATATACCTAATACTATAATAACTATTAAATAAGAACCCTTTAAAACTACTTCTAAATAACTTTTTAATTTATTATATAGTATATTTAATTCTTTAAAAATAATAGTTTAAATTACCTTTATATTTATTTTTATAAAGAGTAAGTAGAGCTTTAAAAGTAAAGTACTTTTAAAACGTTTTAGTTTAATATAAATTATAAATATATAACTAAGCCCTAGAATATTGAAGTTATTTAAGCCTAATATAAAGTAACTTCTAAAAAGTATAAATAGTCCTAAATTAATTTAAAACTACTTTTAAACTTAATACTTTTTCACTATTTTATTAATATAAATTTTCTTAAACTATAAATCTAATAGTATATATAAATATATATATAAAATTATTTTTAAACTACTTTAGAAGTGTATTAAATATAAAGTTTATTAAAAGTATATCTATAGTAATAGTTTACTAAGTATAACTATTAATTAAAACTACTAGAATATTATTAGTAAGTAATACCCCTTTTAAAGTACTTTAAAACTAATTTTAAAAGGCTTTAGGTCCTACTTTATTAAACTAAGTAATTAGTAATATAATTAGGAGTAGTATATTAAATAAATAGTACAATACTATATTATTTACTTTAATTAAAGTATAACAAATTATACTAATAAGGACTACTCTCCTAAATTACTTTAAAATTAAATACAAGGCCTTTTATTTTATTAATCACAAAGTAATTACTATATTCTTTATAATATACTAAAATATAAGTAAAGTACTTTTAAAGTATTTCTAAATATACTTTAACTTATGTATATATTTAAGTAAGCCTTAACTAGTAGATTAGGTAGACTATAAGTAATAATATACTATATTTTATAAACTAAACTAAAAGTACTCTAAAATTAATTTAAAAAACTAAAACCTTTTTACTTTTAATACTAATATTATAAAGTCACTATATAAAGCTTTATATTACTAAAATAGTTAATATATTAACCTACTCTTATATATAAATATATAAGTTTTTTACTTTTATTTTAAAAGTACTTTTAAAGTAGTTTTAAATATAAATAATATAACCTTCAAATGCTTTAATAGAATAAAATCTTTACTACCTTTAGTATTAAATTTATATAGTATAATATTTTTATTATAAGTAGATATTAAACTACTATAAAGAAGTTAAGTAAGTAATTCCTTTAAGTACTTTTTAACTACTTCTAAGTTAGTTTAAAAGTATATTAAATTTAAAACTATATAAAGTATAATATAGTTAATAATATAGAATTTAAAAGACTACTTTCTTAACGTTTTTTAACCTTTTTTTAATTTTTACTATTATAAAACTTAAGTTCTACTTCCTAAAGTAATTTAAAAATTAACTAGGACTAGTTTTAAACTCCTTTAAAACTAATTAAGTAAGGACTAAAGTATTTCTATTACTTTTTATTTTTTAAAGTTAAGTACTAATAGTTCCTATTAGTTTTAAAAGTAGTATAGACTTAAAATAACTTATAAAAAGCTTTTATAGTTAATTTTTAAAATAAAAGAGTACTTTAGGAGTAAGCTAAAATAGGTTTAAAAAAGCGTTATTTAACTATTAAGTAAAAGTATTTAAAGCTTAAAGAAAGAAAACTAGTATAAAAAGAAAGGCGGTTTAAAATTAAGGAAATAAAAAGGTATTTAGAATAAAGTATTTAAAGTAATTTTAAAGTAGTTTAGAAGTGGTATTAAATTTATTATAATTTTATTAGTTTTATTTATTTATATATATAATATATAATATATATATTATAATTTATTGAAAAATAATAAACTTTTAAATTATATTTTATATATTTATATACTTATATATTTATATATTTATATATTTATATATTTATATATTTATATATTTATATATTTATATATTTATATATTTATATATTTATATATTTATATATTTATATATTTATATATTTATATATTTATATATTTATATATTTATTAAATAAATTACTATTATTTTTAAGTTTTAAATATATTTTTAAATAGTATAATTAAATAAAAGTATTTAATAAAGTATATTTAATATATTTAATTCTTTTTAAATTTATTAAGTAGTTTTAAATAAAACTTAATAAAGTATATATACTTTAATACTTTTATTTATTTACTTTATATATTATAATAATAAATATAAATATAATAATAATAATAATACTATTATTATTAATAAATAGTAATATTAAAATAAATCTTTATTTATATAAATATTTAACTAAACTATAATATATATAAAGTTTAATAAATTTTAATAATATATATACTTTTTAAAAAAATACTACTATTATAAATAAACTTTTTATTAATTCCTTTTATTATTTATTTTTTAATATATATAAAGATTTATAATATTTAATAAAAAATATTTATTATTATTTATTTATAAAGTATATTTTATTAATTATATTAATTTATATATTTATAAATAAAATATATTTATAAATAAAATATATTTATAAATAAAGTATATTTATATATATATATAATAAAATATAAATAATTTTAAAATATAATTTATTATTAATTATTATATTTAGTTTATTTATTTTAAATATTATTATATATAAATAAAAAAATATAAAAGTATTAAAATTAATACTAAAAGATATAAAGACGTTTATAGTAATATTATACTTAATATAATAAATAGTTAATTAAATAGTATAAAGTTTAATTTATTAATTAAATACTTAAAGTTTAAATACTATTAAATAGTATATAAAATAAGTAAAATATACTATGTAATAGTATATATAATAAAATAAATAAAACGTTAAAGTAATTTAGTTTTATAAAGAATAAATAAAATATAAAAGGGTTAATTATACTACTTTTATATAAATTAAATTTTTTTAATTAAGCTATTTTATATATTAATTAATTATCAAGTTTAATTTAAAAGTATATTATTAAAAAAGAACTATTAGTAATAGTAAATTATTAATACTAAAAATAGTATTAATAGTTTAAATTTTAATAACTTAAAAAAGGTTATAAAGCTTTTTACTTATTAATATTAAATTAATAAATTATATTACTACTATATACTAATAGTAATAAATACTAATTACTTTAATTTAGTATATAGTAAATTTCAAATATATAAGTACTATATACTTTTATTACTAATAAAATATATTTTATTTATACTATTATTAAAAGTATTATTAAAACTATTATTTAAACTACTACTTAAAGTACTATTAAAATTACTTTAAATTACTTTTAATTACTTTAAATTATTACTTAAATTAGTATATATATTATTATATTAATAAATATACTTTTAAGTATATTATAATATATATATAGTACTATATTATAATATATACTTTAAAGTTTTTTAATTATATTTTATATTAAAAAAAGTAATAGTTTTTTTTAATAAAATACTTAATTTTTAAAATAGTAGTATATAAGTATTTTTAAATTATAATATTAATAATAAAGTAATTATTCTTTAGTAAAAATTATAAATATAAATTACTTTTTAATAATAAACTTTATTATTATAACTATATATAGTTTAAAGGTTAATTTGATTTATTACTTTTATAAAATATATTTTAATTAGTTTAAAATTTATATATATTTTATTTTATAGTTATAATTAACTTTATTTAAGTAATAACTATAAATATTTAAATTATATAATATATTTATATTATAATAATTTAAAGAATTAAAAATATATTACTTTAAATCTTTATATAATTTTAAAAGTTAAATTATATTTAAAAGTATATTAATAAATATATTATATATATTATAAAATATAATAAAACTATTAAAACTTTAATAAATATAATTATTATTATATATAACTTTAAAATTATTATTATTTTAATTATAATATATTATATAGTATTAATTAAAAAGTTATTTATAAATATATATTTAGTTTATATTTAATTTATATATTAATATACTTAATAATAATATAATATATATAATCTATTATATATTATATATATTTAAATATTTAAATTTAAATTATTATATAAAATAATAACTACTTTATAATACTTTATTTATATTTTTATTCTTTATAATATAAATATATAATATTTTTAATTTTAATTATATATTAAATAATTATACTAATTAAAATTATAATTTAATATATTATAAACGTTTTAATATTATATAGTATTAGAATTAATAAATATATATTATAATTAAATATATATTTATTTTATTATTTACTTTAAATATTAATAAAAGTTATATATAAATAAAATAATATTATAATTTATATAAATAGTACTTTAACTTTTAAAAATTATAAAATACTTTTAAAGTAGTTTAGAATTACTTTAAAAATTAAGTTAAGTTGTAGATATATTTACTACTTACTACTTTTATAGTAATTTAATAGAGTATTTTTTTAAATATTTAAAAAAAAGTTAACTATTCTAAACTAATTTAAAAGTACTTTAGGAGTTATTTTAAAACTTATTCCTTAACCTTTTTTTTTTATTTTTAGTAGTACCTTTAATTTTAAAATTAATTTTAAAGTAATTCTAAACTAAATAACTAACTTTATACTCCCTCAAAAGGCCTTTTTAAAATTAATACTAAAGTACTTTTAAAGTAGTTAAAGAATTTATACTTATTAGTATTAGCTTCTTTATAGTTATTATAGTAATTAGTTTTATTATAAGTAAAAGGGTAATTAGTTAAAATAAGTATTTAAGTAATATTAATTTAAAAAGACTTTAAAAGAGCTTTAAAAAGACCTTAAAAGTAATTATAAGCTTATACTCTTATTTCCCTTTTTAACTTTAGTAAAAAGCTTTAATTTAATAAAAGTAACTACTTACTTTTATTTTTTAAAAGTAATAATCTCTATAGAAGTTTTATTTTTAACTTAAGGAGTAAAAAAGTATTTATAGAATTCTTTAAAAGTTAGTTTTAAATTACTTTAAAAGTAGTTTTAAAGTACTTATTAATTACTACTTTAGTTTTAATTACTTTAATAGAATTAGTTTTATAGTTCTTAATTATAAATAAGGTTTTATTACTATAATTACTATACTTATAAGTATAGTATAAAAGGTTAGACTTAGTTATAAATAGGGTCTTTTTTAGAAGTATATTAAAAGTAATTTTAAAGTAGTTTAAAAAGAATTATAGATTAACTTTATTATAAATAATAGTACTTTTATTTTAAAAGTAATAATAGTAGACTTTACTTAAAGTAATAGTAGTAGTTTTATTTTATTTTTTTTAAAAAAAGTTAGAATAGCTTTAAAAGTACTTTAAAAGGACTTTAAAAAAACTTATAAATTTATAATATTAATTTTTTAAATAAAATAATTAATAGAATACTAAGGTTAGTTATTTTTAAGAACTTAATTACTCTTAAAATTAAACTAATTTAGTTTATACTTAATATATACTATTTATTTTAGAATTAGTTTTAAAGTACTTTAGAAGTATTTTTAGAAAATACTTATAGAGTTTTTAAGTTTAGCTATAGTACTAATATTACTAACTTTAAAAGTACTTTAAAAGAACTATAGATTATTAAAGTTATAAAAAAAATAAAAAATAAAAGTAAAGTTAAAAAAAAAAGAATTTATACCCTAGTAAGTTAAGGTGCTTAATTAGTAAAAGTAGGCCTAGGTATATAATTAGTTACTTATATATAACTAATTAAAAATCTAGTTACTTAGATCTATATATAATATTTTAACTAATTAATTAATTCCCTGCCCCTACCTCTTTTTTTTCGCACCTTCCCTAAACGGGTAGGTCAGGTCAGGTAACCCCCCCCCCCCCCCCCTAATGGTCAGTTGAACTGTCATCACCTTGGATGCCATCCCTCCACATCTTCATGAGCTTCGTCGCCTCTGATTAGCGCGGAGGGAGACAGCCTGCGGGGCCGTTGGAGTTGATCAGGGGAGGCCGCTGGAGTCTTTCATTTCGGCAACTTGTCGATGGGGCCGGGTCCCATTCGAACGGCTCCAACACGAACCTCCTGGTGATCGCAGCATCCTCGATCTGCCAGGGGGGGGGGTAACTGTGCGGGCCGGCGGTCAGACCAACCCCGATTTTAGTTCCCGCTGAGAGAGGGAGGGGGAGGGCAAGCGTCATCTTCCCCAAAAAGAAAAACCTGTCACTGTCAACACGCGGCTGCCGGAGACATTTACCACGTTTCTCGTCTTCTTCTTCGCGAGTCTGGAGAGTCCGCCCGAGCCGGATCGATATCGGCGTTGCGTTCGTTTTTCACTGCGTCTTTGACGAGTTCCGGTCGACATCCTCAACCTTACCCCCCCTCGGTCCTCCGTGTTTCGGAAGTTTTTCCCGCCATGTCCGAGTCCGCCGAGCACCAGAACATGCTGTCCGAGGAGCGATCACGATGCTGGTCTTCTAACGTCGAAGATGGCTCGGAGGAGCAGGCGAGTGAAGGTGGTTGGCCATCTGGGATCACCGTCACGACGGAAATATCCATTCAGCCGGTACGTCAAACCTCGCCAGGCCTGACCGCTTCGAAGTTCCCAACCGACTCGATCACTGACCGCCCAATCAGCATGCCGACGACGCGAACCCAGCTGAGAGTGCGGAGGGTGCGTCTGCAAACGATACCAAATCGGTCTAGGGTGGCTAGAGCAGAGCTCCGAGGGTAATCAATGGCTTGGGATTGTACGTTTCTCGTCAGCCTACCTGCTTGGGCTTGGGGAAAGTAAGCAGTCTTTTTTTGCTGGATGGGAGGTAGCGATGGACGGCTGCTTTGCAATGGGTGACAGAAGTCGTAGCAAGCCCGCCTTGTTTCGCGCATCGATAGAACTATGCCAGGGTGGCAATAGGTACAGGCGTTTCTCTTTGGCGTCAGGTGGTTCTTTGAGCAATCAAACTCATACCAAACCCTCTTTCTTCAAGTTTGTTGGTCACAAAAGGATTCTAGAACACTCCGGTTCTAGTAGTGCATGCACCTTCCCTGAGTGGCAACCATGTAACAAGAACACCTGGGTAAGGCAAAACAGGCGCAACCAATCTTGGTGACTAGATGTGGCTAACTGGTGTCGTCATTCAGCTAAGTGAAGCAGCTTGTAGAATAAGAGGTAAACAGTTTATTCTACTGTCTGAGTAACAAATTGGCTGTCTTTCAGTCCTCCTGATACATGCTCTGAATGCTCCCAGAAATGTGATGCACTGGATCTTGATCCGGGTAGACAAGTGCCCTCCATTCTGCGTTGATTGGAGACTGATACGATCCAAAATCATACCAAGCCCAAAGATAGATCCACTTTTGGTGTACAAATAGGAGATAATCTGTTGGGCAATTCAAGCAAGAACCCTCAAAACGTCGTCCTTCTTGCACTATCGCAAGGGCAACTTCACCAAACAGACCAGATGAAACGCCTTGCCCAACAGACATCGGTGTCGGGACTGAAATATGCGGACAGAGGATCTCGGGCTGTAACCTTCTCTGCCATTCCGTAAGCGAAATCGTGCGTGCTGCCTGGAGGAGAAACTTCCCAGAAACAATTTTCGGCGAGAAAGTACAGAGCCAACGGGAGAGACGCAACGATAGTGTGACTGGCGTCATGATCTTCTCATAGCGTCTATCGTCGACCTTTTGCGCCTGGTTAAGCTTCAGGGCCAGTTGAATGTGTGCGTGTCGCAGCCTGTAGTGGGGGTCAAACGCGTAGTATCGATGGCGCTGACAAGAAGGATACGGGGCCGCCAGGTTCTTTGCGCCAGGTATATTGCTGAGAAGGGACTTTCCGGGTACATCCCAACGGTTAAACTTGTGAAGCTTATTGCAATGCTGGCAAACCCAGTGCTTTAGTCGCGTGCGAGCAAGCTGTGTAATGAATTCAAGTCGTGGGATGTAAGAAAGCTCGTTGATAGTACGTGGCCAAACTCTCCCTGTAAGGACTCGGAGAGCTCTACAAGTGTGGGAGAGAAAGAATTCGTCGTGTAGCTCAAGGAGGCCAAGGATTATTGACAGAATATCGACTGGCATTTCGAGAATGTACGGGGTGTCAGGCGCTTTGCTTTCTTGATTGCTACTGAGATCCGGCTTGTGACTGTGGACCAGCATTCGTTCGGTCGGCGTGGCATCGCGGGTCAGGAAACCTAACAGCCGGAATTTGCACTGAGTTGAGGCTTGTTGATACTTCATCTTCAGTGTGGCGATAACTGCTCGACCGCGCTGGGAAGTGGACCGAATAGTGGCCGTTGACGTGGGTAGAATTGTATCGTAGAGTAGAGACTCAACCGGTGTTACAGCAAATGAAGACCAAAGACAACAGACAAGGTTTGAGGAGCTTTGGCTAGTCAGATGGTCGAGACTCGGACGTAGTGGGTTGGGTCGGGGTGACGGTCGTGAGCTGAATGATAATCCAGAAATTTGGGAAGAGTTGGATTTACGCACGAATTCGGCTGGAGAAACGACTGTTTTTGTGTGACTGGGTGGGTAATTAACGTCCCCGAGCGCTTCTAAATTGTTGGGATTAGGTTGGGCAAAGAAGATGGAGAGGCTGAATCTTATTTTACGGAGACCTCGTCGTTCATCGCCAACTCTAATTGCAGAAACGTTTTATTTCCATAATATCGGGTTTCCATGGGTTTTTTTCCAACCGCGTGGAGAGGCTTTGCTGACCACTAGAATCAATATCGGGGAGTTTGAGTTTCTCAAGCGATCACACTCGCCTCAATGCATCAGTAAAGCGAGCCCCTCAACAGATTGCATTCTGTGCCCCTGATCACTCGCTCACATTCTCACGTGTGTCAGCCCTGTGATTTTCCCTTGAAAGAGGCCTAGTTGGGAGCGTCGAGGGTCGGATGGCGGCATATGTGGACAGTTACATATGCTCAGTGTAAAATCTTACCCGGGAAGAGTGCTGCTTTTCTGGAGGCGATGGCATCTCGTTTCCGGCCTCTTCTTCCTGATCAGCTGGATGGCGTCTGGGTCTGCCGCCGCCTCCAAACTTCGGCAGCTCTCAACCAAAGGTCTCTGACGCCCGGACATAACGCCACTGATACTTGGAGCTCTCGTACAAATCTTCCTGCTGTGCTGTCGATTAAACGCTTGTCTTCCCTGCACTCAGTGTAGCTTCTGCCGTGCATGTTCCGCACAGTGGGGTGACAGTAGGCTGGTTCAACTGTGGCTTCCCTCCGTGGTTCGGACCCGGGCGTGACGCGTGTAAGCATGGGAGAAACGGATGCTTATATCATGAGTCAGCTTGCAAGCTTTCTGTTAGAGGACCTAATAAGAATATTAGTCAAGGTGGCGACAAACGAAGATTGAACTCAACTTTGACAGAGCACAAGCAACTTTATGAAGTACATGTAGCAAAAGTCAATATGCTGCGACAGTCTTCTGAGTCACGATTTGAGATTCGATTCCAAAACAACACCAACAGGATTGGAAAAAGTGTTGATCACATGTACAAGGAGGACATGGTGTGTTGTGAACACACCCAGTCACATCGTACTGCTACTCACTACTGGCCCCTCTATGTGCTGACCTAAGTTTGAAGGAAGCTTCGATATGCTCTTATCGGCTCGTGCCCTCAAATCTGGAACCGAACCACCTCTGGCCTCCTCCTCATCTCCTCGCTTCCGACGTTGTCACGCCGAAGCATCCTACGATTATTAAGCCAGTACAAGGCAGTCAATCCAGAAACCAGAACAAGAGTCCCGGCATAGAGCCCAATGATTCCCAGAAACCCCCTTGTGTACCTGGGAGCATCCTCGTCACGGAAAAGCTGCTGGCCGGCAAGGCCCCCTAGATTGGCTGCCATCACGATCAGCGCCTGCCCGACGGCAAGGGTCTTGGGGTCCTTGACGTTGGAAGAAAGCCAAGCACTGTTGACTCCCTGAAAGGTCGCGTTGCCCGCCATGAACAGCACAAAGACTGCGTACTTCCCCCACTTGCTGTCGCTCAGCACCAGTGAGTACTGTACTCCTGCAAAGACCAGAGCGTAGATCGTGCACGCCATGAAGACTGGGCCTCGAAGCTGCAGCCAGTCCGACATCCTGGCTGCGGCGAGGGACAGAATGATGAGGGCATAGTTCGAGACGGAGGCCAGGAGGTTCGCGTTGATCTTGTCGAATCCGAGGTTCTTGATGATGGTCGGTGCTTAGAGAAGCAAGCCGCCCTTGGGCGTGAGGGAGATGAGAGCGACGAGGGAGTGGAGCCAGATGTAGTGGTTGCTACGAAGACTGCGAAACGCATCGCGCGGAGAGATCGTTGTCAGCTCCTCGGAGCGTGCTTGGTCTTCCAGACGAATGCGACAACTCATGATGTATCTCTCTCGCTCCGAAAACATATCCAGAGATGGGATCCCGATCAGTGGGCGTGTCAATCCCGGACTTTTGGGGAGGACAAGGAGAAACACGAAGGCGACAAGAACTGTAAAGGCCCCATCTATAATGAAGAGCCACTGAAGATGTTGGTAAAGACTCAATCGACTCTGTGATTGTAGGTGGGGGGGATGTGGTGCTTACCTGCCAGTCATGGAGGCCCCCAACTCTGTCCATCTTGAAGACACCCGCTGCAATAAGGGTGCTCATCCCGGCTGCCAGATAGTTTGCAGTATACAGTACGGTCATGCGCATGGCCACTTCAGTCTTGGTGTAGAACATTCCGATTACTACAAGGCTCCCAGCAAGGTACCCTGCCTCGAATGTCCCCAGGAGAAACCTCGTAGCATAGAATGATGCCTGGTTCGTGATGAACGCCTGGAATGTAGCGACCATTCCCCAGGAGAAACACTCAATCGTGAGCCAAAGTGGAGCCCCAAGCCGTGAGAATATCATGTTCGAGGGAATTTCAAAGATGACAATGGCTGCGAGCGACAGCTGGTTGCCACTGTTGACGATGTTGTTTGTGATTCCGATATCTTTGGTAAAGTCTGTCGTGATGGCGCTGCTAATGTTCGTCTTGTCCAGCTGTAAGGCAAAAAAGCCAAGCATGAGAGTCGTGACCAGGACGGCATCGAGTCTGTGACCAAGGTATGAGCATCTCTTACTAGGTAAGCACTTGTACTTTATCAACTCACTTCAACTTGACTTTGCGCTCTTCGGCGTCATCCCAGTCTCTTGTTAACTGACCAACAGGCGATCCTCCCTTAACGGAAAGTCTTGCATGATGGTTGCCTGCTTCAATTCCGGGGCCACCTTCGACTTTCACCATGTTCACGTGGACAACTAGCTCACCGATCTGGGAGAAGCCAAATGAGATTGCCGGGAAACAAAATATGCCGAAACGTTCTTGTGTTAGAAAAGGTCTTGTAAACGAAAAGGCGATTGTCTGTGAGGAGACACACACTCATCACTGCTTTGGCGACCTGCTGGATCCCATCTCATATAGTTACCTCCTGGCGAGCACACATGCACACCTGCGCCAAATGCAACAACATCACAGCATAATGCGAGGAAATTGCGTGCAATGCCCCCGGCCAATATTCTATTCCATCTTTAGAGTCAACCATTGTGTACACTCTCTCCGATTAACCTGTTTTGGCATATCAGATTGGCCGGTTGACCTCCGGTACCGAGTGCAACCGAGTACAGCCGGATTCAACGCCGGAGAGTGCTCCACACCCCCACAGAACGGATACTGGGGCCAAGGTCCCGGCGGTGGTGGCATCGGAGGGTGTTTCCAGACTACTTATTTTTTCCATCATCTCTTTGTCCCTTTCTTTTCTTTCCGTTACGTTCAGTCGCTGAGAAAATCTACCACTCTTTGTGTCAAAGTTGTCCACTATCAACGATTTACTTCCACCATGAAGACATCTCTGCCGTGGCTGCTTTTAGCGGGCCTTGCAAATGCTAAGCGGCCAAATATCCTATTCATTCTAACTGATGATCAGGATCTACACATGGAACGCGTTCAGCACATGCCATTTCTCAAGGTAGGTATGAGCACATTCAACTATAGAAAACTAAAACTTCTGACACCGACTCCTCAGTCCGACATTGTCGAAAAAGGCACGACATTCACACAGCACTACTGCACCGTTGCTCTTTGCTGCCCTTCACGCGCCACTCTCTGGACAGGCAAGGCAGCTCACAACCACAACATCACGAACGTGTCCCCGCCTCACGGCGGATATCCCAAGGTTGCTGAAACGGGCCTCAACGACGACTATCTGTTTCTGTGGATGCAGGACGCGGGCTACAACACCTACTACACTGGCAAGCTGTGGAACTTCCACAGCGTCTCCAACTACGACCGCCCCTTTGCGCGCGGCTTCAACTCATCCGACTTCCTCCTCGACCCGTACACGTACCGATATTGGGACACCATGATGACGCACAACGGTGAACCTCCCGTGAGCTACGCGGGGAAGTACAACACGGACGTGGTGGCGGAGAAGGCGTACAACTTGCTGGACGAGGCGCTGAGCCACGGCCAGCCCTGGTTCTTGACCGTGGCCCCGATCGCTCCGCACTCGAATTGGGTCTTCGACGAGAAGACCAACACGACCTACCTTTCCACTCCGCAAAGCGCCTATCGCCACGAGCACCTCTTCCATGATTACAAGATACCGCGCGGCAAGTCCTTCAACGAGCAGATGCATGGGGCGGCGAGCTGGCCCGGCCGTCTCGAGGCTCTGAACGAGAGTGTCCTGGCTTACAACGACCACTACCAACGGCAACGCCTCCGCGCCCTCCAGGCTGTCGACGAGATGGTCCACGACCTTGTCAAGAAGGTAGAAGAGTCGGGCGAGATTGAGAACACTTTCATCTTCTACTCTACAGATAACGGCTACCACATTAGCCAGCATCGGATGCATCCCGGGAAAGAGTGCGGCTACGACACCGACATCCACATTCCCATGTTCGTCCGGGGTCCGGGTCTGCAGGCCGGCGGTCAGGTTGACGCGGTGACCTCGCATACCGACATCGCACCAACCATTCTCCAACTTGCGGGGGTGGAAAAACAGCTGGACGGCGAAGCAATGCCGTGGAAAGCTGGAAGCCTCGGCGGGAAAACCGAACATGCTGCAATTGAGTTCTGGGGCTGGGGGGCGCCCGAAGGTCACTACGGTCTCCGCAGCGACGAGCACTTCGAGTCTGGGAAGCTGGAGGGCCTGTACGTGAACAACACCTACAAGGGTCTTCGTATGGTTGGCGAGGGCTTCAGTCTCTACTATTCGGTATGGTGTACGGGCGAGAGAGAGTTGTACAATCTTCAGGTACGCCGCTGTTAGGCCTCCTAGCTGTTCTTCGCTAACCACATACTCTCACAGACGGATCCGGAGCAGACAACGAACGTCTTGGTAAACGCCGGCGGGGAGGCTGCTATCCCTAGTCAGTTCAACCTTTTCGGTCGTGGGATTGACGAATTGGTGCACCGTCTGGATGCCCTCATCATGGCGCTGAAGGACTGCAAGGGGCGTGCGTGCTCTCGGCCCTGGCTGACGCTGCACCCAGACGAGGAAGTCCCCTCGCTGAGAAGCGCACTCGACCCCAGATTTGACGAGTTCTACCAATCTCAGCCAAAGATGTACTTTGAGAGCTGCGAGGCTGCCTTCATCAAGGAGAAGGAAAGCAACGAGCCTGTAAATCAGTACCACGGAACTGATGATGAGCGTCTCACGTATGACTACGGGGAAGAGTGGGTCTTGGCTGTCTAAAAATTGGAAGACCGGTTGCTTAGTTTAAAAAACTGTTCCCATGTATGATTCCGTTGGCATAACTTTCGCGTCGCTACTACACCGAGATCTGGTTTTAGCCGTACTCCTAGGCCTAGATACATTACCACCCATAGCTCACATCGCCC
Organism: Colletotrichum brevisporum; assembly: GCA_030770045.1. Classification (NCBI taxonomy): domain Eukaryota; kingdom Fungi; phylum Ascomycota; class Sordariomycetes; order Glomerellales; family Glomerellaceae; genus Colletotrichum; species Colletotrichum brevisporum. The sequence goes on from JAUGSI010000002.1 coordinate 4,326,572, forward strand.
CATAAGACTGAGTTGAATTCTTTAAATGCACTTAAGTCAGGTCCTGGGCCATGCTCAGAGTTGAAGTCCAGAGCCGTTCTAAACGGCGTGCTTCCCACCACCAGGTCTGCCTCGGGAAGACGGTCGACGAAGCCCATAGACAGGCCAAAGGTCATTTGCCCACTGGGACATTCTCTCGTCTCACAGTCTCCCGCGTCTTCTTCCAGCTCCGAAACACTCAGCCCTTTCGACGACGCCATCGTCGTGTCTGGGAACGTCTTGCACGCCAGGACGTTGGCCAGGTCGCTGCGATCCCGTTCGTTGAGCTGAAACACGGCCCTGACCGATAAAAGGGAGCCAATGCCTTCCTTTTGCAGCATCGCATCTAGAAACGAAAGAGTGATCTCGGCGTTGGGGTAGATATCTCTCAATTGGTACATGATGCGCATGCACACTCGAAACCCTGAGAACGCGAAGTCCCGGACATCCCGGCTTTGGCTCTTCATATTGAAGAGATGTGTCGAAATGGCAGGAGAGAGTGCCGTAACCGCAGTTATAGGGAGATAGCTGTCCATCTCGCGGCTATGCAGGTCTGCAGCAAGTTGCGTTATGCTTTCCGCAGACCCCAGGGCCTTCTGCTGTGCCCCTCCAGGACTTTCGGAGATCGATGCTCGGCGAGTCGGGAGAATGGCCTGTAGCTCCCGAGGACAGTGAAGAGTAAACACGGCAAAGTGATATGCCATGTGTAGGAGGTACTGCCGGGAACATATTGACTTCAGGCTGCTGACATGTTGTTGCTCCGGACTCAGAGATTGAAGACGGCAAGAATCCGGCAAATCTCTCAGCCAAGACTCCAAATCCGAGTTGATCGCGTCTATGCTGTTGGTCGACAGCGACCACTCCGCCATGTGGTCTTTTTGAGCGGAGCCCTGCCGAAACTGCAGGATACGGTGCATGAGCACTGAAAGTTTCGTCTTCTCGATGCACAGCTCGGCAGACCTTAGGATTGTGGCATCGTCATATGGCCCAAACGCCTCAGAACCGAGAATCTTTCGCGGCTCTTTCAAGGTCTCCAAGTCCATATCGCTCATACAAAGCATGGAAACGTCGTAGTCCTCCGTCTTGACTCTGCAAGGCCTCCCAGTACCAAGGGCAAGGATCTTGTCTCGGGTGTAGCAGCACCACCACAGTCGTCGTTGCAGAGTTCTGTCGGCGTAACTCAAGGCCGCAGGTGAAGGCTCGACGTTGATGCCGATATCGTAGGCCAGAGTGACTGCTGCGTTCATCCAGTGCCACGAGTCCTTCAGTTGACATTCCGACTCTCCCCGAAATGTGAGCAGAAGAGCCGTTTGTATCAGAACGAGCCGGTCATGCTCTCCCGACATTTCGTAAAGAAGCTTGACAGATGATCAGGATCATATCGTTCTTTGAGTTTCTCGACCAGTGTTACTCACTTCAATACGACGATATAATGTATCCCTCAAAACCCTTTTGTTGGCGTATCCTGTACTACGTAGATCACACGACCTTACGTGCGACGAGCCCGCCCACAGGATAGCCTGGTACAGCAAGAGACTTATTTGGCAATTTTCCTCGCCCCTTGAGTCGAGGGTATCACAAAGCCTTCCAAGATCCAGTATGGGCATGCGTGGATAGGCATACTCGATGTAGGATTTGAACAGAGCCTGTTGCAGTGGAAGACTTGGCAAGGTTAGGGCACCCTCTGCGAGAAGGAACCGGAAACAAGCTTCACTTGACGTATGCAGAGACTTGATGAAACCTGGGAGGGGTGCGGCTTTCTCTGGATGCCATGGATTGACCTCTCTGGACCTCTCGGTGATCTGCTGGACGGCATGTTGACCCGCCACGGCCTCAGGGGTCTCAGAGCTTCTCTTGTTGCCGGGGGAGTCCTTGTGACAGGCAAGATTAACAGTTTCGACGTCTTGCATATCAGTATGGTCCAAGCTGCTGGAGGTTGGCGCCGGCTTTCCCACGAAAATCTTCCTGTAGATCAGCTTAGCTTCCAGTCTGAATGCCGCATGTTCTGAAAGGTAGGACGTTGTGCACTCACCTGGTCCGGCGGCTGCGAGGGACTTCGCATTTAACCCCGTCCCACGCACAATTGCTACAAGGGCTTTGTTCTAGAGCATCGCAGCGGATCTTCCGCGCCCGACACGCCAAACATGCCCGTCCTGCTCGCCTGAGTTTCGCTCTTTTGCGATGTTGTGTATGCTGTTCGCCCGCTTGATCTTTCTCTCCAGATTCCCCGGACTCGGCGCGCGGGATTGAGTCGCGAGGCATCCCGTCTGGCTTGATCTCTGAATTGAGGCTTATGTCGATCCTGTGGATGTTTGGGGATGAGCAGTGTCGCTTACGTGCTCAGGGTGTGGGGTTGTTTGCTTCTCCTCATCACGTCATCGGATTCCCTTAGGATTGGATCATGTTCCGGGGGCTGAGTTGCAACAACGCGCAATTGTTCCTGTCGTTGTCGTCGTTCATCATCATCGTTGCCGTCTATCGCCACTATTGTTATCTTCATTATCGTTATTATTGAGCCAAGTCATGGAGTGGCGGTGTATACCGGGGGAGGGGGTGGTGAATAGGATTCTGGCTTTATCAATGGTTCTCTAACTAACGTCGCTATTGAAGACCTATTCCAATACAACTACCTGAAGATTACTCTTTTGACCCAGCAGGGTCTGCCTTGACCTCGTCGTTTCTCTCTTCCTTCAATCGCTCGCTGCAACAAAACGGCATCAATTGTTTCCGCACTTCGGCTCGTTGTCCTCTTTCGGATATCTGGTGCTCTCATTGAGGTTCAGCGAAACGAACGACTCGCTGTGTTGGTTTGAAGTCATGCGTCAGTAGTCCACTCAGCAGTCCACCAGCGCAGTGGCACGCTGGAACAGGGCCAGAATCTGGACTCATTTAGAGCAGCCGAAAAAACCGCCCTTCTTGGCTTTCTTTGTCCTTCCAAGAAGCTTCTTGTACTTTGGTGGCGCCAAGAGCTCGTTTGCTGCCTCACCATCGTCGGAGTCAGGATCCAAGGGTTGACGAAACTTCTGCCCAGCAGGCTTGCGCGCATAGTTTCCTCGAAAGAAAGGATCGTCCTCCAAACCACCCAAATCCTCTTCTTTGTCATCTCCGTCAGAAAAGCCAAGGTAAACCTGTCCTCCTTTCACATCGGCTGGCCTAACAACTACCTAGGTTGCAGCAGCTGGGCAGGAATTAGTCTCTTTCATGGCTGGGAAAGTGACATTCAAGTTACCCTTGCTGAAGGCAGCACCCGCGCAAGAATAGTAATGCACTTGATTGTATGTGTTGGATGGAGCAGAGGCCAACTCAGGATGTCCCATTCTATAAGCAGTTAGAATGACTCTTGACAACATCTTTCAAGAAAGGTGCACTCTGCTCACCTGCAGCTCGGGACGTAACTCTTCTCTGTGCTGTCTTGAGAAGCCTTGGGTTCAAAACCATCTGCATCGCTGTGTGAGATAAACACATAGTCTTCGGATGAAGACATGCTTTCGCAGTGTTTGGCCATGCTCTGCTAGTTGCTGGCCTGAGGAAGGGGTACTGGTAAACCGCCGTGGACGGGACTTTTGCTGAGATGGAAATGGCGATTGTTCAAGAAAGCTTGCTTGAATTGAGCTGGACTCTGCTGAAGATGCAAGTGCGTGGTTACTAGGGAGTAAAGATGTAAATAAGTGCCCTGCTGTGTTAGGAAGGAGTGGGAGAAATGACTCACGTGACTGAAGTCAGGAAGGTATCAAGTCAAGGAAGGTGCTAATGAGGAAGGTGGTGAAGAATGGTGTGGTTCAGGAAGGTGCAGTTGTCCTAAGTATAGCTAGGACCTCTTTAACAGCACCTCACAGCTTGAACACTATCCTTCTACAGAACAATCTTCAGGAAACCACCCTACACCTCCCTCCTTGGAGGAACAAAACACCAACGAACATTGACGGCATTGGTCGTTCCTTCCAGCCACATCATCTCCACGTTACCCCAGATGCTTTTTGCATTTCCCGTGGCTTCCTCTGACTACTCAACAACATCTTCGCCCTCTTGGCTCTTCAACTGAGTACCGGTCGCAACTGAGTACCGGCCGCCGTTGATTGCAAGTACCAAGGTACACTTGAGCCACCTGAAGACACCAATCAATCTACGTCCTGCAGTAATAACAGTTCACTTGTCCGTCACCATGTCTGAAGCCATCATCGAATCTCTGGAAGCAGACCCCTTCAATGATTCTATCGTGGATTCGAACCTCCTGCCTTCCTCCACGAACAACTGGTCTTCTCCTTCCTCTCCACTTTCTCCTACTGACACTGCTCCGCAGATGCTCCCTGCCTCAGCTACCCACGCAGTCCAGAGAGAGAATTCGGAGGACTCTTTGGGGGGGCTTTCGGAAGCGCTTTCGGGGCCTTCAGAGCTTTCGAACGAGCTTTTGGACGAGGTTTTTGAGTACGACGAATTAGAAGAGGACGAATTATCAGAAGACGATATTCCGGTCATCGCGCAGTCCAACCGTCTTTCCAACGAGATCCCTCGAGACTCATCCCTGAAGAAATCGTTTGAGCCGACGACCCAACCCACGTTCTTCGCTGGCCCAGCGACCATGCGTTCGCGGCTTGAGGCTGAGCGCTTTGACGACAAGGATCCAGATACCGGACGCCCCAAGAAGCAGGAAGAATGGATCCGCTTTGCCACCAACGCCATGAACAAGGACACCAACTTCGAGATATGGCATCCTGAGCTACGGGCGAGAATCATGAACGAGTTGCGAATTCCTGTCTCGGTGAGGACCTTGCAGCCCGCGAAACACATTTCGTACACGCACACAACCCAGTTCTCCCGCGGCCATAAGCAGCCTTACCAAGAGTCAGATCTCTGGGCTAGTCTCTTCCGCGGTCTGAACAACATGCCCAAGGCGTGGAGCAGCGGCGTCAACAGTTCCCAAATCTGGGCCTTTTCCGACGTTATCCAGGCCCTTTACGAGGACGAACCGAAAGTGACAATCATGGAAAACTACGGAAAGACCCGAGACCTCGAGCACATCCGATACTTCACCGTCGGCACGAGTCTTCGCCCTTCACCACTTGGCCCTTTGGTTCGATCCGGAAACATCCCCACGTACAGTGTTGGCTCTCCGGCAAAGGTGCCAAGCTCCGCGTCACAAGATTCTCCACGAAGCGTTACAGTGAAGCATGATAAACGGAAGAGAGAAGAGATAGTTGTCTCTGACGACGAGTCCGATGTCGAGATCCTGGGCGAGAATCCTGTTCTCAAGAAACTCAAGCTTCATGCAAGTAACACCGAGTCTGTCACCGACAAAACTACTATCAAGATCGATGAGACGCCCGGTATTGATGAAACCGCTTCTGGCGACAAAGTCTCCGACAAGAAGCCGGCCGGCTCCGTGAAGAGTATCTCCAAAGGCAAAAGCGTCACTGAGAAGGCAGACGTGGTGTGCGAAACTGACGACGAGCCGATCGATTCCTGGATAATCGAGGCCGTCAATGCCGCCAAGAAGAATGGCATCACGCGAGAGAGAGTCGACCAGCGAAACAGATTCTTCGCTAAGCTAGGGGGCATACCCAGTGAGTACCGAGATATGATCTTCCGCACCACCGTTCTCGACATGTTCCAGGACCTCGGAATCGACCCCACAGAGAGTCTTTCGAGACAAATCAAAGCTTTCAACACGCGCAACGTCAAGGACGATGGAGAGAACGAGAAGTGAGGATTGGGGGGCGCAGGTATAGCCGAACATGACATGGATATGTATGGAAGTGATCGAGGAGTGCGACACAATGGGGACGAGACCGTGGAGCAAGATTTGCGGCATTTTCGGCATTTGGGGCACTTGGCTTCCTTTTTCCTTTTTTCTTTTCCTTTTTTTGGTCTTGGAACTGCATCATCTGAAAAGGCCAGATACTATGGTGGAGATTATTTTCACATCTGAGGGCTTGAGGGGCATTATATCTGCGAGGCGCGGGCTCGCGACGGCAGATCAGCAAGCTTTCGATAATTAGAGCCATTGATGAATACTAGACGGCGTTCATTTTGCGAATGGTTGTGGCGATGCGTCGCAAGGGTAGAGTGACATGGGGTTGAATGGACAGTAATGACCAACGGTTGGTAAGTTGGAGAAATACACAACGCCTGACTTGGTTGGGCTAGGAACAATGCCATATAATTAGTTGTCAACGTATTGGACCGCTTCGGCGGTGTTCGTCTGATATCGAGCCTTTGGGGATGGAGATCTTCCGCCAACTGCCGAATCCAGTAGGTCTGTGTCGGCTTGGCCATCACCTCGGCCACGACCGGGCCGTTCGTCCTTGGCAACACAACCAGTCCGGTCTGACTGACGGGAAAATGGACGTTTAAAGCCGAGCGCTGACGCCGAATAACTGCCCCGAGATTGGGGACGCCTGCTGCGACGCCGACGAAGACCGCGCACCCCCGGGAAAAGAACACTTCGGAATGTCGTTCCAAACGAAATCAATATCAACAACGCTAGGCGATAAGGTTAAAACGCAGGAGCCGAGCCAATACAATCTAGCACAGACAAACAGTCCCGGAAGGCCGCGCCAGGAACGGAAGTCGGGTCTGCTGGTCATGTGCGGGCGGGGGGGAACGTTGCATCGCGAGTCCCCCTTTGCCGGGCCCAGGGCTGGAGAGGAACGCGAAAAGGGAGGGGATCGGACCAGGCCAAGAAGCTCTCTTGAGTGTGCAGCGTCGCATCGCGAGGGAGTCGAGACGCGACGGACTAATTAATCCGACGACCCTTATATTTCGTCAACAAAGCCGCCCTTTCCCCCCGATCCTACCATGCCAGGTCCAGCATACACGCTACTATTCTCGACAATCCCTGAATCCTGACCAGTAACCACTAACCGCCGTCCCATGGAATCTTGGAGTGGATGCCGTCGGACGATTTATCGGCCAGGAGAAAATGCGGTCGAGCGAGCAAACTGGCCCAAATAGGCAAGTCTCCATGGTCATGCCCTGTCGGGAGATCAGATGCGATGGCCGGGGCAGCTGAGGAAAGGGGAGGGGTGCTCGACATCTGCCGGAGGACGTACATAAATCCTCCGATGGACGTCTCTTTGTCGTTCGAAATGTTGTTCTATGGCAGAGCAGAGCACACCAAAGCTTTCCTACATCTCTCAGCTTCTTTCTTGACAAGCAAACGATCCCTCTAATTCCGAACACTCGTTTTGCAACCTGAAACCAAAAAGAAGCACAAGAGAAAACACCATGAAGCTCTCCCTCGTCGCCGTCGTCGCGGCCTACGCCGCCGCCGCCCAGGGTGCCATCACCTACACGATCCAGCGTGCCACGAACCCGACGGCCGACCAGACGGACGCATACAACAAGATCGACGCGGCCATGCGCCTCGCCGTCGCGCGCCACTCCCGCCTCGGCTCGGCAACTAAGAACCTCCGCGTCTACTACGCCCCCGGCGTGCCGACCGCTGAGGCCAGCTACAACGGCGACGTCCGCTTCGGCTCCAACAGGTCGTACATGAACGAGCGCACGGCGCTGCACGAGATCTCGCACACGCTCGGCATCGGCCAGACAGCGGCTTTCGACCGCAAGTGCGCTGCCAAGGATTGGGCCACGGCGCTGCCGCTCCTGAGGTCCTGGGACGGTTCTAGTGCGGTCATCAACTGCGGCGGTTCGCACATCTGGCCGTACGGGCTTAACTACGACAACGAGTGGAGCGAGACCAATGCCAACAGACACGTGCAGCTGATCAACGCTATGATCAAGGATGGCATGTAAATGACAGACAAGAGGGACGGGAGGAGATGAGAAGGAAGAAGGTTTACGAGTTCTTGTACATAATTGTGTGCTGTCGAATGAGACGCTGGTACATTGTGTTCCCTGCCTTCACTGCGAGTGACCATGCCCTGGCTGTTTCATCTCGAGCATCCTCTATTTGTCTTTCCAGTCCTCAACTACCCTCCTCGCCCAAGAACACCGATCGAGTCGATTGATGCCGCCCTTGCCTGCGTCTGACCTTCTGCCGTGACCGTATTCTGGTATTCAGTTGGCCCGTAGGGATGTTGCCGCAGGCTTGGTTACTTATCCGAAGATGAGCTTCCACAAGAGAACCCACATGAAAGACAAACCGAAGGCGCCCATTAAAAGTATCCCAACTGCACTGGAGTCACTCAGATTCGTTACCACAGCCGCATTCGTATTAGGTATCGTATAATGATCAAAGAAAGGGCGGGATGCTATTTCGGCTGTCCGATGGGCCTGCAAGAATGTATGTTAGCCTCCATTTTTGACCGTATGAGTATTTGATGGGCCAGACCGGTATTCGCGACTGGCTGAATGACTTATAATACGCTTGTAGATCTTGCAGAGGCCGAAGATCACGAGGAGCAGCATGATGATGCCAGGGAGACCTATACAGATGCCTGGTCCTTTTGCATCGCCAGACAGAACAAGTCCATCTGCATCATCCGAACGAACAACGTCAACGAACCGCTGACAGACTTGATGTTAGCCTTTTGCTGGCGGTGTACAAGTATCCAGTGGACCAAATTAGTCTCTCTGACGGTCTGGGTCATCCAAAAATGAGCCTGCAAAGGCCGTGTATCGCGAACATGATGATGAGGCCTCCCATGACAGCTTTGCCCTGGTCCCAATCAACGGGACGACCACCAGAATATAACACAGGATTGGTTTGCTGAAAGTCCTGAAATGAATGAGTCGTCGCATACCTACCCACCCAATAAGGTGGAACGAGTCTGGAACGAAGACGGAGAAACAGAATCGATGCAATGAAGAAGAAAAAGCGAGTTATGCCGTACCTCTCGAGCATCAACGATGTCCTTCGCAATGAGCCCCGCCTGGGATTCGGCGAGTGAGTACTCTCCATAAGCGGGTGCCACGGCCTGGATTTCGCGCGTCATGTCTTTGTGGTTAAGCTGGTGCAGCTCCTCTCCGGTCCAAAGCAGTCCCTTGCTGACGGATTCCACCGTCTTGTGTGCCACCTCGCGAAATTCAAAGACACCGCGAACGAAGGTTCGGACATCGCTGACGGAGCCCCCTTCAGAGGGCATGGTTTCGGCGAGATTCTTGAGGTATTTTTGGCGGTATCCCAATATGACGGCAGCAGGAGGAGGAGGGGAGCCCGGCTCGACATCTGGATCCAAGCCACTCTTCATGTCGTCGGTGAGCGGAATAACTTCCTTGTCAATTTTCTGGTGTTCCATGACGGTACGCGCAGCCGAGGGTAGGTCGTGATATGGAGTGGCTATGGCTTTGCTCGACTCTGAAGTTGCGTAGGCGATTCGTCGTTGGGCTGGGAAGTTGTTTCTCTTAGATTCTGTCGTAATGCCATGCCGATCGAGGGGTATTAATACCTCAGGTAGGTAGGTACCTCCCTCGTTTGGTGGAGCAGCGAATGAACAGCCTCCAGCGACCTCAACCTACCACAGCCGGGCGTATAGGCAGCCAAGCGCCGAGATGTTGAGGAACCTGGGTGGACGACGTGGCGTTGAAAGGCGGCAGCGTGCAGAGAACGAGCTTGCATTACCAACCTTCGCCGTGAAACTACTGGAAAGGTCCAATCAGCCCATATCGCACCTGAGCAGTACCTACCTAGGTAGGTAGGTACCGTGTTGAAAAAACACCGTGATTAGGGTGGAACTTTCGGGCAAGAGCCCCGGGACTGCTGCAGCTACCTCGTGATGAACTATCCACTCACCAGGCAGGAAGCCACAGCTGTCGTTATACGTACTCTTTTGTGAGAAAGAGGAAAGAAGGAGAGGAAACTTCCAACTTGCGGGCGACATCTTGCCTGTGTCTTCTGATCAGAAAAGCAGAAGTCTTTCCCAGTAAAGTTCAGCCTCCTGCGTCTCCTTACCTACCCACACCTTCTCTCAAAGTCGAGGAACCTGAATGGATGTAAGGAATTCGACAGCTGCTCTGGACTCGATTGTCGAATTTGATGCTTGGCAACAACTCTGGCTTGGAAGGTCTGCCCGCTGCACAAGACGACGACAGGGCCTCCAGTCATATATCGGTCCTTTAATCTCCTATCTCAACGATTGATCTTGATGTGGCCTGATTTTGAAACACTGTTCTCTCATCTCTCCCACATGGTGTCAAATAACGTCATATTGCCAGGTAATAACCGTCTCTCACTTGGCCTTGAAGACTCCTTCATTTTCGAACCGGTTGACTCTGGTTGGTTTGAACATTCTGGGTGCGCTTCGTCTACCTATAGGGACGCATGTCTTGACCCAGAGTTCGGGTGGCCTCAATAGTGTAGTCTGCCACGAGATAGAACAGCTCCATGTACCAGGGGAGGTCGTCTCGCAGCATGGCAGCACTGCGCCGCCGCCAGAAGCCAAGTCGCGGGTCATTGTCTTCCTCCGCCTCCGCCTCCTCTTCGTCTCCGAAGCCCCGCGTGATGTCCTCCATCATGTAGTAGTATCGGTCGGCGTGAGTGAGCCACATGGAAATTGCCTAGATGCCCATGAAAAAGCCAACCACGCCCTGACCGACGCCCCAGAGACCGAAGCCGCAGAAGGGCCGCTCGCCGCAACCTTCCGACCCGGCATGGCGACGTTCCATGCCCGTTTGCGAGTTTTCGAGGAGCCATTCATTCGGGTCGTGAGCACTGGCATCCACCGTTTCTATTTCGAATTCATCGGGGTGGCGTAGGTGCGTCCAATGGCCAGGGCTGGATTCGCGTCAGTATCTGCGCTCTGCACTCCTCTGGGTATTAGACTTTGGACATAGCCGCACTCACCTGCTCCCTGGCGAGGGCCACATTTGGTGGCCCACTTCGATCTCCTCGTCCTCCCAGATAGTATCCATCTTTTCCTTCATTTTTCTCGACAATGGTCGCTGCAGCTCCTCCTTCAATTTGATGGCATTATCTAGGTCGGGCGGGGAGTTGCTGTGCCTTTACAGGTGGCGGCAGGCAGGTCCACTATATGCCTCTGGTTGTCTGTCGCTCGCCAAGGATGTGAGGTTGGGGAGGTTTGTCACCTCAGATGTGGCATTTCAATATGACGCCAATGGGGAGGGGGGAGTCTCGTGGTGACCGGTCATAAATCAGGCCGATGTTGCTCGGATCTCACTGCCTGGCACCTCCACCAGCAGAGCACATGGCTGCGAATCGGCAGAATTGGCCACGTAGTATCATTTCCATGTCCTCAGTATTGTCTCGGTGCAAAGTTTGGCTTTTGTGCTGTCCTCTGTGTTTTCTTTATCTCAGGCCGGTTCCCCACAGACGAACAACAGTCGGTGAAAGACACTCAGTGCTTTCGTTCCGTAGGTGTTTTGTTCGTAGTGGTCCCCAGAGCTCGTCAAATGGCTGACTCATCCATGCCTGTCTTTCCGATCAAAGTCACATGAGACCTCTGCTTACTCATCACGTGACTTGCGAAAGATTCGTCCGCCGCTGTTCCCTATTGCACTTGGTGCTGCGGTTCGCCGGCTGCGGAAACGTCCATAGCTATCTCTCCGCGAATTATCGGCATAATTTCGCGCCTAGGACGCGCATTGTTGCCGCCCATGACGCCTTCCGTCCGCCTCCTCCGAGCCGGGCCGCTCCGCCTCAGGCCATGGCCAACGACTCTCGCCACCACCTTGCAACAGGTTGCTTTCTCGAGGTCTACGTCTTCCCAAAGCGCAAGTAAGCCATCTTGCTGCAGTAAAACGAAGAAACCGACACCGCCACCGGTATTATCCTGGGACTTTTGGGCATCGCGGCCGACGTGGAAGCGAGCCGGCGTCAACACGTTTCGATGCCTCGTGGGCTGCACCCTGGGCGACTTCTCGGCCATGTGGTACCTCCAGTCTTTCCACCCGGAAATGACCGTGGAGTCTGTCATGGCCGTGTCCAGTGAGTACATGCGAACCAACGCGAGATTTGCCATCGCCATTCTCCCCTGATCTGCGCTGCTGGCTAACCCGATGGCACCTAGTGGCTAGCGGACTGACGACGTCCCTGTTGCTGGAGACGGTTCTCCTCAAACTCGGCAAGGACAAACTCCCATGGGTTGTCGCTGCAAGAACTGCCGCTGGCATGAGCATGATATCGATGATCACGATGGAACTTGCCGAGAATGCCGTCGATTACCACCTGACCGGCGGAGTGGTTCAGCTGCAGGACCCTGCGTTCTGGGGGGCCGCTGTCGTCTCCATAGCCGCTGGTTTCCTCGCTCCCCTGCCTTACAACTATCACCGGCTCCGGAAGTTTGGCAAGGCATGTCATTGAAGCAGCGGGCGTATCTAGGACTGTCACGAAGAAGCCTTCGATATCTTCGAGATTTATTTAGTGGATCTATATAGTGTAAGATAGTTGACGGTGTACAAACAAATCCCACACATTCTGTCTCAGCGCCGCTGTTCACCAAAGTCTTGATCGCAGGCAGTTAGTCTCCTTCGGCGAAGTTGACGTCGACATAGCCCTGCACTCGAGGACCACTAAAGAATCGGCTTTGCGGAGGAAATGTGTTTGCGGAGAAAGACTGCTTGGAGATCCCTAGGTCGATATGTTTTGCTGCCAGAACCAGTGATGTTGATGTTCTTTTAGGTGCCTTTACTAGGTACCCAGAGTTACAACAAATCTTGCGGTTTCGTTTCCCAGATCATCGGAAGGAAGATTTCTTTACGTCGGAAAGGAAGCCCGAGTTCCTCGTACATAGAGCCAAACCCATGTTACGGGTCCTCTGCAACTTGGCAACCAGTTACGATCCTGTCTTCGGCTCAGGTTCAACAAGCCTCAAAGGGCTTTCCATGTCTTCGAGACGGTGTTTCGAGGGCGCTGACATGGTCATCCCAGCTCCTTTCCCGCGTATTACGCCACACTACTATTTTCTTCACTAACTTCTTCATCGTGCTACCAAAAGTCGCCGGCCCAGGTCGACCAGACTCTTTTTGCCAAGACTAGCATGGCGTCCTAGACGAGCTTTGGTGTTTCTGGCAAGTAAGAAGCGGCGCGAGTTCTAGAATCGCACGTCTTCCGCATGCCGTACAGATAGGAAGCTTCACAAACTCCGAAAGCAAAGTCACATTTGATGATCTTTCATGCCACAAGGTCGATGTGCGGTGAAACGGAACGAACAAACCCTACATTCCCTGGAATTCCTGCGCTGAGATCGGCATTTACCATAAACTTGAACTGTTGACGCCGCGGAATCCACGGACTTGCTCAAGGTCTCGGATGTGATCCCCTCCCGAAATTTTGTTTCTTCTTCGGATAGCGGCTAAACCAGATCTATTTTCTTGGTGCTCGATCGGAAGTGGCGTATGGAGAAGTCCCGGTGACTCTTGCGGCTATGTCCAGGCGCAAGAGCGAGAGGACAGGAGATGCACGACGAATGATTGCCGAGAATGTAGTTGTAAATCGAGCACTCGTCTGATACGCTCCCAGGACTGGGGAATCGAGCGAGCTAACATCGAATCTCAAAAAGGTGAAACGAAGTAACTATAGACATGGAAACATCGTTCAACGTTAGAGAGGTCGAGGTAGCTTTGTACAAAGCCCCCGGCCGTCTCAGGTATTAAATTAATAACTATCTATGGGTTCAATCTTTTCTGCGCCGCACGTCTTGGGGTATTTTACTTTGGTATCTCGTCAGTCGTCCAAATCACAAGCCCGGCCGTATCTCCGCAGGTCGTTCAGAGTTGTCGTCCCAAAATCAAAATCCTTGAACTGCTCCTCCAGCGTGCGATGCGCCGCCCGAGGCGGCCTGGCGAGATAGTCAACCATCTCGCGTGCCTCGGGCGTCTGCTGCGTCGTCACCGTTTCCGCGCCCGTGCTGGGGTCGGTGTCTTTCATCATCCTACCGGAGCTCTTGCGCGAGCGTCGGTCGGAGCGGCCGGCGTGAAGTAGAGGTCGGAGAGTTGGTAGACAGCAACATATCACACCGCTATTTTGGAACAGTTGGTATAATACGGGGCAACGGCTGTCGGGAGAGTACCTACCAGTATGCTTCCAACCCAGTCCATATCATCAAATCAACAGTGCCCCACGTTGGATCCTTGTAGTCGAAGTTGTTGACTTTGACCAGGCGAATGATCGTTATGAAACAATTGCTGGAACAGTTAGCCTTCGAGTGCTCGACTTTTCGACTGCGCAGGCTAAGAACTCACAAGCCGCCGAACACAAAGGACATCAGGAGAAGGACCTTTTTGTACCAGGACATTCTCAGTCTGGCGGCGTACGGCATCGGCAGAAGAATCAGGATGAAGTCAGTGACGATGCTGCCGACCGCAATACTGATGTAAATCTTTGAGATGTCGACGCAGTTCTTATGCGTTGTCCAGAAGTTCGATACCGGGTGGCAGGCCAGAATCAACGGCAGCGTCTAGCTTGCGTCAGCAAAACAACTCTCATTCGAGTCCTTCTCAGAAGCTGCCAGTTCCAGTCTATAACCCAGAGATTTCCACGCCAGCCGGGGGGCTGCGAGGAGTTGCGGAATTTCGACGTACCGCGTAGATTGCCCATGCTACGATGAACGCCTGCAGGCCGTACAGCCAGTACCGCGCGTTGAACAGGCCGAATATCCGGTGGTAGAGCACCACTAGCGAGAGCCTCGCGCTCGAGAGGCTGAGCGGGTACATGATCTCGTTGGCGAAAATCGTCTGGTAGAATCGCACGATGTTCATGGGATCCTCCTCCTCGACCACGACCTCGTGCCGACCGAGCCCGAATCTCAGCCATAACATCGTCCCTGTAAAAACCCCGATGACGAAAAACTGCGAAGATGTGCCAGTTAGGTCCCGGTCATAAAGCCTCTGCGATTTCCCATGACGAATCCCAAGCATCCAAAACAGTTTGGGCGAAATGGCACCTACTAGGCTCACGAACGCCAACCAGTCGTCCCACGATATCCTCCTGGCCGACACCCGCGCCGCCGCAAGTCGGGCAATGACAGATATGATTGAGAGGAAGAAGAAGATGAGGTGGATCGTGAAAACCTCGTTGGCGCGGCTTTCGGCCCTGAAGGCCTCGGTAACCTCGGTCGTCGTATTTGACATGCCGTCCGCGGATGTGCCCGGCGTCTGAGGACTGGCGATATAGAATTCGAACCGATCACCATGTGGCCGGCTTCTGGTGATGATCATGGGAGTGGGAGAGCCGGCGGAGCGAACGAGCGGAGCAGACGACGGAGCATTCCACTGGCAGGGGATTAGAAGGCGAGAGCACCAATATTTCAATGGGAAGGGGGGGAACACACATTCTGAAACAGGATCCTCGTCGCCGTTGACCGCTTCTGCTCCTGGGCAGAGTTTGGTCAAGGCATAAGCTCATACGCATCGTGGAATTAGACTTTTGACACATCCTGGCATGGTCTCATTCTTGAGTAGTAATCGCCGAGGGGATTTCCGCAGCTCTGCAACGACAAAGAAGCCCGGGGCAATCGGATAAGTGTCTGACGTACAGGGCTGTACTATGGAGGGTGCCTGGATTTTGGGTTGCGAGAGCGAGCTTTGTCGGGTCTGCCATGTCTTGCGAGCCACTCGCGATCCCGGCTTGATGTCATAGCTCGTTGTCCGGCGGGAGGGTTTCCGCAAGCCGAACCCAAAAGCAACAAAGGGCCGCCCTGTCCCATTGGACGGGGGATTCCAGCCAATTTCTACCGCATTTGGCAAAATACGGTGGCCGTTGGGACATAGTGTATGAGTCGTGAAGACTCAAAAGAACGGTCCAACGGGTGGATCGTGCAGACGTCCGGGACTTGCCCGGGACGGACGTGACGTGGGCGGACGACGAAAAATCCACGAACCAAGATCGAACCCCCAGAAGATCTTGGCGAGGTGTTTCAACGGTTGGATTGTTCCATTGCGACGCTTGGGACGACGACGGCAAGGATGTTGAGCCGCTGGCGTCGGCACGAGGACCAGAGATGGGACGTAACCCCTACAAAACCAACATTGTTTCCTGTTGCCAACATTTCGGCGAACAAAATCCCCTTTCTAGCCCTGCCAAGAAGGAAGTAGCCGTCCATCCCGGAGCTGACAGCCCTGTTGAATAGCCGCTGCATAGCCGACCCGGTAACTGATGCTGTCAGGCCTGTGTTCGAGGTAAGGGCACCATTCGACTCCAGATGAACTGGTCGTTCACGAAATCTGAACTCGTGGAGCGTGGTGACACGCGCTTAGTTCGTCTGCGAGGAGTTTTGTTTATTTGCCGTCTGGGTAATGTATGTCCCATGCATACGGCCCCGCGATGGACCTCATACGTTGCCGCGGTGTTTCCAATTCTTCAAACCGCTCCTTGCCGTCCCCGTGTTCTGGATGAGATCTCCTGATTACCACAAACTCCTGAATGACGTCTAGACCGCCTGATACGCTTCGCTGATAAAATTGCACCACTTTTCCCGTTATCTTCTGCCCCTGCACCTGCCTGTCTTCAGCGAGGGGGCCAATGGAAACGTCTATTACTCTCCTCTTTTCCTGTGGCCAAGATGTGGGAGGGCGACTGAGAGGATAACCACAATCATCTATGGAGATGTCGTGTTCAATCTCCACCATCCTTCGCCCTACCGCAAACATTGTGTCCATCTCCCATAGGTTCTCCCGGGGGTGGCCCAAGAGGGGGATAAGTTGCAAAATCTGCAGCCGCGTCTCCAAATGGCGACAGATGGCCACGATGGAGAAGAGCATTGGCGTGAAGCCCGTCTCGAACACAAACTTTGCCGAGGAGGCAGAGTCTTTCCTCCACTTCTCGTGCCGGGAGACGTCGGCTACGATCGTCTTCAGGACCTTGGCCACCCGCTTGAAGTTGGACAGGAAGCGGTCGAAGGCGCCCTCGTTGGGCTCGAGCGCGAGGTTGAGCCACACCCGGCAGCACTCGTAGCGGGTGATGACGAAGCCTCGCAGGATCTTGGAGCGGTACTGCGACTCGCTGCACGTCGCCGTCGTGGTCGTGGTGTACAGCTCCCGGTAGCTGAAGTTGGCGAACAGCTCGTGCCAGACGTCCAGCAGGCGGTTGATGTGCTCCCTCGTGGCGACGATCTCGTCGCAGACCGGGTCGCCCCGCTGCGGGCCGGATCGATAGGGGTCGCATCGCTTCATCATCTGGTTCGTCCGGTTGTAGATGTCGTCGATCATCAGCTGTGCCTCGTCGTACGTCCGGAAAAAGGTTGGCACCGGACGCTCCAGGCCTGAGAGATCTGGGCAGTCGGACTTTTCCCCGAAGTAGAAGACGAGCTCAGTGAGTCTTCGAAACAGCGGGAGGAGGTGTTCCTGGGTCCACGAGAACTCGCGGTTGATGTTTTGCAGGATGGCAACGCCATGCTTGCAATGCCTGATAGCCGCCTCGCGGTTCGACTGTAGGAACTCGATGCAAATAAACAACACACATGCAATTAACACGATGGGCTGCTTGTCTCTTGATTGGATGACTTTGAGCTCGTTGATGGCGGCATTGTAGTGTTGTAGGGCGAAGCTCTGGTCTTGTAGACGAGGTGACGCGGGCCCCTGGCCGTCAATCTGCTCGTAGAGGTTGCTTATGGCGACGAGAGAGTGCCTGACAGATGGCTCGACCGTGCTGAACTGCAGGACGACATGCGTCCAAAAGTAGGGGTCCACGGATCCGGACAACAAGGGGCCGACAGTTGAGCAAAAGTACTGCAAAGCCCGACCTTCGCTGTGGGATCTGCCGATGCCGGGAAATGTGCGGTACGGGCCGTACGGGTTCGCAGGGACGAATTCGTAACTCGGTGTGCTGACGGTAGACTCGGCGGCCGGGGTCTGATATCCGTCGCATTTCCGGCCGGTAGCGACGCACCGGTTGCAGGACGGCTTGGCCTCGTCGCACTTGACCTTGCGGATTCTGAAGAAACCCAGTTAGTTGAGGTCGGGCATGAAGCATCATCCTCTTGGCTGAGGTTGTTGTCTGTCTCTCTGTCTCTCTTGGCGGAGTCGGTGTGCGGCTCAACCCGACCGACAGACAGGAAAACCGATTGATCAACCAAACCTCAACTTACTTGCAGGTGATACATCCAGTCCGGACCTTGCGGCTGCCTTTGCGAGCCATTCGGTAGAAATGCAAAGGATCGGTACCTTTGATACTTAGGCGATGACAAGCTCGGCTTGTTTCACTGTCTCACTCCAGCAGCCTCCAAGCTCAAGAAAGGGGGTTGGAAATGCGGGTGACGGAGCGAGATCTTATCTCGTAGCGACTGTGGGACTTGCAAGGGTGAGTCCGAACAGGCCAATCCGAGACGGCCGTTAAGGTGTTGCCTACTGCAACGTCCAACCTCGAAATCCACCCTCGGTTACTGTCCGCAATGGCACTCATGGCGACCTGTCGGACTTGGCTTATCTCCGCGGGATCTTCGCTCGGTTCTCGCGGAGCGTCGTAATGGACAAGCAAGTTGAGGCTATCTCCCTACCGCAACCAGAACGAGGCCCCAACAGAAGGGGAGGTAGAAAACAAGCTAGGTAGATTTGTAGAACATGTTTCCCCTTTATCCAGAAAGTTGTTGGACTCCCTATTGCTCACTGAATTCGGATGACAAGGAGCATTTGTAAATGACTTTCACTAATAAGAGTGATAGCCTGGGAAAGCCCCGACAATATCATGGATCAAAAGAGAAGACGGTTTCCAGAACAATAAAAGGAAGGAAAAAAGAAAAGAGGGAAAGTTCGCGAAAAGTCGGTTCTAGTGTCCCCATCAAGTCGTGCACCCGAGCAAAGACATGGACCATGCACCCCACATTACGGGGGACGCTTTCCACAACGGCGCCGGCCACTAGTAACGAGCCTTCCAAACTGTAATTCAATTGCCGAATACCAATACTGAGGTCAGGATCATTAAGCTCCCGTGGCCCCATCTCTGAGATCGGTTGGTTCTTCAAGTCGTTCGATTCTGCGAAGCATCTCTCACACCCTTCCACAGGAACCGTGTGCCATGGTATCGGAGAGGGGTCCGAGGTTGTCATACCCGACCAGAGCTGCGCTTGGCCCCCTACCCACATTCCGACCTACGATATGTCGTGGTCTCAGAGGTAGGCCTGAGAGGCTCAAGTTCGATGTTTTTTTTTCTTAACTGTTTTTGCAACTATTTTCAGAGCCAGCTGAATTCCGCCTTGAACTTTGCTTGTCGAAGAGAAGAAACAGAAGGTTCATCCCCTGGAACTGAACTGAGAGCTTCAAAGTAGAATGACCAAGCCAAACGTTGACAACCCACCCAGTCGCTGCCCACTAACCCGGTTCATCATGGGATTAAACACACTGAATAGTTGCAAATCTACCACCCGTGTGTACTTGAGCGGTCTGCATATTTGCTCCACATTCATCCTCCGGCTAGTCTGGTTGGAGTTGGCTCTCTTGCTCTGTGGGGCATTGACGTCGTCGTGCCCCGAGCCAACCTGGCCGAGCCCATGTCAGCCAGTTGCATACCTAGGTAATAACTCGCTCCAACAGCATCTGAAGCGGGTGAAAGTTCGCAACCCCGCTCCGCGGCATCGAAACCGGCTCGAAGTTCGGCATTATCCCTCGAGCGGAACTCCCATTTAACCTCAACTTCAACCTTTCGGCTCGCAAGCATTTCCTCTCTGCCATCAATCATCGACAAACATGGCCACCGACTACAAGTTCGAAGGCTGGCTGGGGCGCGGCCCGGAGTCCGCGCAGGGCAAGATGGAATGGGGGCCCTTCGAGCCGAAGAAGTGGACCGAGGACGACGTCGACATCCAGATCACGCACTGCGGCATCTGCGGCTCCGACATGCACACCCTCCGCTCCGGCTGGGGCGCGACCGACTACCCGTGCTGCGTCGGCCACGAGATCGTCGGAAAGGCCGTCCGCGTGGGCGCCAACGTGCGCCGCCTCAAGCTGGGAGACCGCGTCGGTGTTGGTGCCCAGGCCCGGAGCTGTCTGCAGCCCGACTGCCCGGACTGCTCCCGCGGCGCGGAGAACGCCTGCGTCCGGGTGCGGGTCGACACGTACGGCTCCAAGTATCCCAACGGCGAGGGGAAGTCGATGGGTGGATACGCCGATTACAACCGAACCCACGGCCGGTTTGTCGTTAAGATCCCGGACGGGCTGTCCTCGGAGGCTGCGGCGCCGATGCTGTGCGGTGGTATTACGGTGTACGCCCCGCTGAAGGAGAACGGCTGTGGACCTGGCAAGACTGTCGGCATTATTGGACTCGGTGGTTTGGGGCACTTTGGTGTGCTGTTTGCTAAGGCATTGGGTGCTGACCGGGTGATCGGCATTTCCAGACGGCGGGCGAAGGAGGCGGATGCGCTGGCACTCGGGGCGGACGACTACATCGCGACGGCCGATGACGCGGGGTGGGCTGCCAAGCATCGGCGGACTCTGGATATCGTTATCTGCACCGTTTCCAACTCGGACATGCCCCTGCAGAAATATCTGAGCCTATTGAGATGGGGAGGATCGTTTATCCAAGTCGGGTGAGTCTCCTTGAGTCTCGTGACAAGATCACGCTTCTAACTAACTGTGCACAGAGCGCCTGATGGCGGAAAACTACCAGAAATCAGTGCCTTCACCCTGATTATGAACAGCATCAAGGTGGGCGGTAGCAACATTGGTTCCGTCGACCAGATCAAGGAAATGCTTGACTTCGCTGAAGCCAAGAACATCAAGCCTTGGATTCAGACGCGGCCGATGTCAGACGCGAACCAGGCAATCGTGGATATGGAAGACGGAAAAGCTCGTTATAGATATGTCCTGGTCAACGAGAAGCATCAATGAGTCAGTTGTACGCTCTCGGATATCTAGATTCATCTCAGTAGATCAACAAAGACGTCAGCGTTGCCACACCTTCGCAAATCTTGGGGTAACTCCACAGGCACTGAAGGGACCAGCCTTGTATTAGGCTCGGGCAAGAATAAAGCTGATCACTGATCAAATCGACACAAGCTCGCATTGGCCTTGCAGACGGGTCTGATTCGCCAGTCTCGCTCGGCAGCATCCGACTGAATCAAGCCTGATGGGGCCATCTGCAGCTTGCTGACAGTGACCAGGATCCGGGGCCTTGGGGTCTTGTGGAGTGGTTCCTCCGTCTTAGGAACACCTGCAGCTTGGGTGTCAGCCGCTTTCTTGTGTTGGTTCACTGTGCCCTGGCTTGTCTTCTCAAGAGAGGTTGTCACTGGTTCGCAACGTCTGGCACGGCTATTGAGTTGATACGGAGTCTCAGCAACTCTCGCTTACGAGAGCCACAGCCCGTCTCGGCTGAACATTCGCGATGTGGACGTATGGGAGGCGACTAGGGCGGGCACTCATGAGAACAGGAGGCTTTCTTTGGCTCTCAATGTCGAAAAACTGCTGTCGGATCGAACGGCGGCAGCGTAGGGTAACCAGCGTCGACACAGCAAAAAGGCTCAGCATCAATATCAGCGTTCACGAAAAGCACGGGATTCAGCTCCGATGTTCGTGGTGTGGTTATGGCTGAAACCGAATTAGAGATCACCAGCCCATGAGCATGCAAATAGGCTTCAAGAACCCTGCTCAGAACGACCTGCGCCTAAATCCAGTGGAATTGCTCGTCTCACGTTGACGATCAGTCTGAAGTCTACGTGGACATAATCGTGGCTCTGGGACCTCGATTTGCTTGGGTTTGCCGCTCATCTCTATGTGAGCTCTTTGCATAGAGGCTGGCGTAGCATGCCATACCTATGAGCAATTGATTCAATTCCCATCGGTTCCCTTTTCTACTTGTCCATTCATTCTAACATCAGTCATCATCGTCAGTTCCAACGTCCAAATCGTCCCAGTAAGCCTCCTCCCCATGCTTCGAGCAATGCCAACATCCGCCGCAGTTGGGATGCAGGAACAGCCCGCCGATGCTGTTCATGCCATTCGGCGTGCTGACTATCTCCAGGAAGGGATCCTCGGCCCCCGTGTCGAAGCGCACGCCGTAGAGCCGAACGCCCCTCTTGGCGAACGGGCGCCAGGTAACGGGAAATCTCCAAGAAGTGGCCATCCACTGCTCCAGGTCAGGAAAGAAGGGTACCATGAGGGGCACGGGGCTGCGGTGGCGGCGCCCTGGCCTGTCGAGCTCAGGCAGTAGTCGCCCACCATGAACGTGATCGTGCGCAGGTTGGGAAATGCCGCGATGCCCGCAAGGCCGCGAGGGTTTGAGTCGTGAAGAAACTGAACGAAGGGGAGCCACAGCTTCTGGACGGAGCGCAGCAGGCTGTCGCCCTGCGGGGTGGGCAGGTGAATTGCCTGCAGATAGTCCCGCTCCATGTCGGCAACGGAGATGTTTCCGGACACCCTTTGGTGCGCCCTTTCGTCTGTCCAGAAGGGGATGAAGAAGTCGATGTCCGGCAACACCCAAGCGTCGACGATGGGGTCGGTTGTCTCGCGGTTCTTCGTCATGGGGAACCGGAGGAACCTCCGGTGGACCATGTCCCTGGTCTTGCGCGTGGCTTGCAGAGGTAGCCTGATGGTTCCGAATCGTACTACCTGGTGCGTCAGCGCGTGCGGACAGCCGGAGATAATGGAGGCGTCGGCAACTGCAATTTTCGATGGCACGTTTTTGAGGTAGACGAGCCAGAACCGAGTCGGGTCGAGGCGAGCCTCCAGAACGGCCTCGGCTATGAGGACGTCCATGACGGCGAGGAAGATCTCGACGGGCAGCGTAGGCTGCGGGGTGGCGTGCTGCGGACCCATTAAGCGGTGGGTGCGAGCAAGCGAGCGACGGTGCCGTTGACGATGCCCTCAACAGTGCCCAGCGGTAGCAGTACGGTCGCGGTGTGGTCCAGTCGAGGTTCCTGTCCGACAGCTCCTACGACTCGAGGGGGTGGGCCCCATAAATCTCAGCCTCGGCGTAAAAGCTGTGAGTTTCAATTGACAGAAATCTGACGTAAGACCCCCATCACTGGCATGTCCCTTGAAAATGTCTCAGACATCAGTGCCTGATTCGGATGGTATTCCTGGGAGCTCGTGGCAGGACAGTAATATGATTTGGGTGTGGAGAAGAGGATCAACTTGCTGAATATTTGCTCCATGACTTCAGTATCTATAGCCTTCAGGATTTCACGGACATCATCGTCTTGCCTGTTTGGAAATTCCAGTAGAATTTATCAATAATAGACAGCAAACACAGTCTCGATGTTGATTTCCAGGACAATATGAACGTATTCGCTGATCCTATACCTAGTTGAAGTCAAACAGTTAGAGTCGGGAAAATCGACACTAGAAGTTGAATAACAAAGGGACTTTGAGATGTAAATCAAGTTATAGGCAGGACTCACCATGCATCAATTTCCCCCACACTTTCATGATCCTGCCAACCTGCTTATTCCAGCTCACAGCCCTTGGAAACGTCGACATCATCATCTTAATGTTGCTTCTTCATCTCGGAAGAGGGAAGGCGGGAGAAGAGATTGTTGGCCTCTGGCGAGCTGAAGTCATCGCTGTCAAAATTTACAACGATACAGTCCTTGACATCCTCATCCTGCTCTCTGTCGTTATCTCCCAGCCACTTCGTCTTGGTCATGCCAGAACGACGACGCACGCCGAACCAGAATGTGTCGATGGCAGTTTCGTCGAGTCTAGAGTCGAGAACCCAGGAGGGCGAGGCTGAACCGGGCCTGGCGATATCGTACATGACGACGAGAACACCCTTGCTGTTGAAACCCTTGCGTGCGCGTCGAACCTTTTGAGGCATCAGCCGACCGGAATCGACCACGTGCTTCTCTCGGCCGCCCAGCTGGTCCTAGTAGCGAGAGACGGCATCGGGGTAGTCGAGGCGGGCTTCGGCTTCGCTCATCCAAGACAGGGCGCCGGTGTTAGCACGGACGCGAAATCGGAATTGTTTGGCATCGGCGGATGATGATTCGGTCGCCTCATGGTTGAGAATGATGACCTTGCGACGGCGGACTTTTGGTGAAGAATGAGGTGGAGTTGCGAGAGGCCCTGGGAGACAACATTGAGTCAGCGATTGAAACGTCCAGATCGATTATACCAACGGCAAGTTGGCTTACCCTTCACTTTAGAACGGAAAGAGCTATTGCGCGCCATTTGGATGTGATGTTAGTGTCTCCGGAGTCGGTGCATCAGGAAGAAGAAGAGTGGGACAAATGGGAACCATGAAGGAACGAATGCGTAGATTACTTGGGTTCCTACCCTCTCTGCGTAGGTACCTATGCGTAGGTACCCTGGCACCTGCCTCGCCTCGCTAACATGGTGCCTAGGTACCTACATAGATGACTACCAATGTTAGGTATGGTATAAAGCAGGCAGTGAGTAACTTGCATACTAGGTACCTAGGTAGGTATACCGTATCTGCCTAGGTATTGAGGCTAGTCTTTTTGGGGCCAGGAATACCTAACCTCCAGTCTCGTTCAAATTTTCAACACTAACCCAATTCTCGTGAAAGCTGTTCGAACCTTTCACAAACAGGTAGCTCTGCAGTGGTCGCTTTTATCAACCGGCGGCCGGCGTAAATACGATTCAGAGCTGCAACTGATTATCCGCTTTTACAGTCATTTGCATCGGCGGCGTCCAAAACCCATAGTGGGGCACTGCTTACTACATAGAAAATTCGCGCTTTTTACACAACACCACATAAAACACCACAAATTTTATTACTAATGGAGTAATTAGCCCTATATAAAGGCTTTAAAGCTATTAAATTATATATTTCTTTTTCTTAGTAAGTATAGAGCTTATACTCCTATTAGTTAACTACAGGGGCCCACTCCGTTACTTATTTTAATAATAATTTTAGTAGTATAGTAAAGTCTAACTTTACTTTAGGATTAATACTTTAGTATACTAAATATCCTCGCCTATTATCTATTATCCCTATTATTTATTATAGTTAATCTATTCTACAATACCTCCCTAGAAGTACTAGGCATTAATTAATCTAGTTAATAACCCATTACTAGCTCCTCTAGCCACTTATACCTATACCTATAAGTAACACAAAAATACTCCTAGTAAAAAGCCTTAAGTTGTATTTTAAAAACTAATAAATAAGTAAATTACAATTATCTAAATACTAGTAATAAAACAATAAATAGCTAAACTAAAAAAGGCCCTAACTAATCCCGGACTATTATAAGTAAAACTTAGTAAATATTAAGTATTAATAATTAAACTAAAGAAGTAGTTAGCTATAAAGAAGTAAGTAGCTATAGCTATACTACTAAAAGAGTTATTAAATTCTATTAAAAATAATACTAAAATTAATTTAAATAATAATAATAGTACTAAAAACAAGACCCTACTCTAGAAATAGTTAAATACCTTAGCTACCCCCTTTTAAAACTAACAAAACCCCCCCTCCTCCTAGTAACAACAGAATCCCTTTCCTAATAATAAGTAAAATCTACCCTTTTAATAATAATAAGAGCCTCCCTTTAAATAAAACTATACTTATACTCCGTATTACTTAAAGATTAAAGTACTTTTTAACAATAACGTTTTTACTAAAGATTAAAGTCTATTTATATTTATAAAAATCCCTATTTATATTTTATATAAACTAACTTTTAATAATATACCCTTTTTACTTAAACTCCCTTATATAATTAAGTTATAAAAAATATAGTATAATACTATTAAATCCCTTATACCTAAGAAGTAAAGGGATACTATTATTAATATTAAAAAACAAATTTATACTTAACTTAAGGCTACACTTAAAGCTACTAAGTTATATATTACTTTTTAAATCAAATAGTAAAAAAAGAGTACTAAACCTATCTATTTAGTATACTAAAAAGAGTATAATACTATAACTAGTAATACCTAGCTATACCTACTATAGTATCTACTAACTAAATAAATCCTTAAAACTAGTAAGTATAGTAAAGCTATAATTAAAGTAACGCTTATTTTTTAACTCTATATCCTTACTACCACAGAAACATAAGCTACTTATAATACTATATTAATTACCTTACCTACTAAAGCCCATAGTAGTTAACTTTTTTACTAAATTAAATAAAAAAAGTATATTAATAAAATAACTACTACTATTAAAAAAGTAAAAAAGTTTATTAAAAATAAGTTCTTATAACTACTACGCTATTAGTAGTACCCTAAGCCAATAACGTATAAAAACACTACTAAAAACAAAAATTATTTATATACTTAGTATTAAATTACTTTTAATAAAATATACTATAAGTTAAAGATTTTTAATCTTAAACAATAAAAGTAGGCCCTCCTTAAGGGCAAGGCTAGTATTTTACTTAGTACTCCACTTATAAACCTTATACTAGTAATAAAAAAACATAAGGGTACTATAGTTAAAAAGGTTTAAAATAAATAAACACAGTAAAGCAAAGGCATTTAAACAGCCACTTAAACCAATTTTTTAGCTCCTTTTACCCCTATAGTAATACTTAATTAATTAAGTTAAACCTTAAATAATACTATTATAAACTTTTACAACACGCCACTAACCTTACTTTATCTAATATAAGTATTACTACTAGTATATTAAAGTCAACCTTACTATACTCTATATACATTTATAGCCCTAAATAAGCCTCCTTATACTCCTACTCTACAGTAATAAATACTTATTTAATTATTATCTCTAATAATACTAAATTCACTAACTAAATAACGCAGTTAAGTTAATAACTTTATCGTTTAGTTTACTACTATACTAGGTAAGTATTATAATATTAATAACTATCTCTAAATATTACTTAAACCGCTCCGTAGCTACTATAACAGTCTTTGCTCTATTAAAGGACTTCCTAATTACTAGTTTAATAAGCAGAGTATTACTCTAAATATTACTAATATCGTTAAATTAAATATTAAAGTTTTTATTAATAATAGGGTCTTTTACTTACGTAGTAAAGAGCCAGCTATATCTATAAAGCCTATAGAGATTATTAAACCTTTTAATTAAGTAGCTTAAAATACGTTTTATTATTAACTCTACAATACCAGCACTAGCAACTTAAACCTCTTAAACAAAGAGTTTTCTACTACACTAACCCCTATAGACCCCTAACCACAAGTATCCCAAACTATAACTATAACCTTTATAGAGTTTTTTACTAAAAAAAAAACTAAAAAGAATCGTAGGTTACAAAAGGCATTAGTTAAGGCTAAAAGGGGCTATATAAGTAAGTAAAACACTATATTACTTAATTAATTACTAACTAAGTTAGTACTCTAGTAGTTTTTTATAATATCTTCCTCCCCCCCCCTAAGCTTCTTATTCAAAATCTCCTCTCCTCTCTAACTACCACAACCCAATCTAAATTAATTTAATACTAATCTACTTAGTAAAAATCAAATATTACCTTAAACAATTATTAATAAGCTCCAACTATAACCTAATAAATTATAGTTAAAACTAATTAATATATTAAATAATAAGTAATTTTTAAACTACTTTACTAATTTACTATACTCTAAAAACAATATAAAGTTAAGTAGCAAAGAAATTAACAAAAAAGATATTAATACATAATTAAAGTTAAGTAATAAGGGGTTATAATAAGTACTACCTATAGTATTTATTTTATTTATTTCTTACCCACTTAACCATAGCAACCTTATAACTTACTCAACAATAACTTTAACCCATTACTAGTATTTATTTCTTTTTTTTTTTATCCACTTAACTATAATAACCTCGTAACTTAATAACAACTTTAACCCATTACTTATTTTATTTAATACATTTCCACTCTCTTTACTACTTATAACCCCCACTATAAACTTATTAAATATACCCTTACTACTATTAAAATTAACAAACACATAGTAAAAGTAACTAGTAATCTATAGCAATCTTTATTCTACCTCTAAAGCACAGTTATACAAAAACTCTACTTAATTATAAACATCCTTATTACTAGTATTATATATATAAAAGTTCTTTTTAATATACTTCTTTAAGTCTCTAAAATACTCTTTAATAAAGTTAAAGTTAAGTAAGTATAGTAAAAAGTATTTAAAGCATACACTAGTTTCTTTATAAATAATCCAGATATTCTCTTAGTAGTAAAAAGAAGTATTATTTATAACAATTACTAAATAAAGGGCAGAAAACCTTCTATACTTAAACAATAAACACTAAGTAATCTACTCTATAAAACTATTACCATTCATTATCCCTAAGTATATAAAAAGATCTAAAATACCCTTAAAAGTCAGCACTAGTAAGAACTATATTCACTAACCACATTTTAACTCTACTAATTTCTACAGCACAAGGCCTTTCAGTACCTATCCCATTTACCTCTTCCTAGTATTTTTATTTACTCCTAACTTATTAACAAAAATTAGTTATTCCAGTTTATACTACTATACACAATAAAGCTACTTAAACCTCTTTTCCAAGTCTTATTAAATAACCACAATATATATCTTTTTATTAATCTAACCCACCTCCTTAAAATACTAATTAATTATTAATAAACTAACACTAAAATTAAATTACTTAAGTAAAAAAGCTTATATTTTATTTAATATTAAGTTATTACAATACTTTAACAACTTAAACAACTTAGTACAGTACTAAATCTCCATCTTTTAACTACTCTTACAAAATTTTTTATATTATTTAACCTTACTAGTAAAGTTATATTAATAGTAGTACCTTTAAACCATTCATAAGTAATAGTTAGCAACTATAGTAACAAAACTATTATTAAAGTTAAGGAATAGGAGTATTAAGTTAATCTTAACAAACTAGTACGTTAAAATATTTAGTACTATAGTAGTAAATTAACTAAAATACAGTTTTTAAATAGCTTTATATTCATTTTCAGCAGCAGTAAGAGGCCTTTTAACAGTAGCATCTATTAAAAGCTATAATGTGCAGAATGTTGGATTTGAGGGCAAAATTTGACTTTTTAGCATAGGTAAGCGTTGCCCCACTTTGGGTTTTGGACGCCGCCGATGCAAATGACTGTACCCGCTTTTTCCTCACAGACGGTAGCATCGGGAGGGGCAATCGGATCAGATAAGATGAATCAGATTAGATAAACGGCATCTGATTCGAGGAGCAACATCTCGTCATGAAGAACTTTTCACCCACAGCCCGCTTGGCACTACGTCGGGGAGGAAACCACTGGCGTCGGAATCCGCTGCAGAAGCGGGAGCGAATTGCTTGAATTGGGTCTCCTCTTGCGGCTTGTGGGCGGCGTTTGGTCCCCGAAACAGCAGATGGCCCGATGATCTAGCCAGGAATCCGGTAGTTGCAACCCCGCCGAGCGCCCAGGGTGACCTAGGACGCCAGACACTGAACGACCTGATGATGATGGCCGGAGCAGCCCGTTGCGACGCTGGGAGAGCGCAGGGCAGCGATCCAGTGGGCACAGTCGACATGGGGGAGAGGGTTGAAATGGCACGTTAGGGCCAAATATATACGAACCGAACCCCTCCGAAAATGGCAGCGAAGTTACCTCTTTCTCTTTGACGAATTCTTCCGCCTCTGAGCATCTCCTGCGTCATTGTCGCGTCCCCTTCAGACCGACAAACCACCACGATCGCAAGATGGCCCTGCTCAGCGCCCTCGAGAAGCTCGACTTCACGGAGCTTCTCCGATGGAAGCTCCTCGTACTGGCGGCAATCCCGCTTGCCGTGGTCTACTTCCTTAGACGGTCCAAAAAGGATGACGGCCTCGACATCAAGCTCTTCTCACACTTCCCGCAACCCGAGGAGGCAGACCCGAAGAGGGGACACTGGCCGTGGATCGAGAAGGCGGCTGCTCTTGGCGACCCTCGCAGGTCTTTCGGTACGCACCTGAGTGACATGATTGGGATTTGAAAGGAACAGGAGCTAACCGGCCGCTCGTGCAGATGAACTTCTGTATGAACAGGCACAGAAGCTCGGATACCCCCCCGTCCTTCTGGTCGATTGGCGCCCGATGCAGGAGATGATGATCTTGTTCATCCTGGACAACGACGTCGCCGAGCAGGTCACCAAGCCCACGAAGCAGTACAGCACCAGCGTCCCCAAGCATCCGGCCATGCAGGATCTTGCCCCCCTCGTTGGCGCTAGGTCTCTCGTCACTACAGATGTAAGCAGCACCGATGCCGAGCCGTGGTCTAGCACCAGAGGCAACGAAGCTGACCACAACACTAGGGCGACGAATGGAAGGGCCTGCGAAAGAGAATTCTCCCCGGCATGCAGCCTCAGCATCTCCTGAGTCTCGTCAAGGTCATTCTTGACAAGACGGAGCTCTTCATCGACCTCATGGAGCAGAAGGCTGTCTCTGGGGAGGAGTTCACCATCGACGAGTACACCACCAACCTGGCCTTCGATGTCATTGGTGAGTCTGCCTGGAAATGACAAAGCCAAGTCCTGATGCTAACATGTTCTCCCTGCTCAGGCATCGTCACCTTCGACATGGATCTCAACGCTCAAGTTCCCGGAAAGCAAAGCAAAGTCCTGACCACATACCGCTCATTGTCCCACGCCTACATCAAGCGCCCCGAGGGACAGCACTGGCTCAAAAGATACTTCACGGAGAACGAGCGCACCATCCGCCGCCTCGACAAGGAACTCGACCAGATCTTGAAGGAGGAGATTATCAGGCAACACAAGGCTTTCAAGGCCGGTGACCACGCGGCATCTCGCAGCGTGGCGGCGCTGAGTCTGCACGGTATCGACCAGCTCACCCCCGAGATTCTCCAACAGACTAGCGACACCTGCAGAGGTTTCCTCTTTGCCGGCCACGACACGACGAGCATCCTGCTTCAGTGGTGCTTCTACGAGCTCCACCGCCGACCCGAGTCTGCGAAGACCCTGAAGGAAGAACTCGACGAGGTTTTTGGCCCCGACGCGAACCCCAAGTCTGTCATCGATCAGCTTTCCGGCCACGAGGCCGGCAAGCTTCTTGCCCGTCTGCCATGTAAGCCTTACTCAACTGCATGAAGAGACTCCTCTAGCTGACTTGAGTGCAACAGATACCGATGCCATCATCAAGGAGGCGTTGCGTCTTCATCCTCCCGGTACCACCGCCCGCGTCGCTCCCAAGGGCGCCAACTACACCCTGACTCTTCCCAACGGCCAACCCCTCGTTGTCGACGGCCTGTGCCTGAGTCCCAGAGCATACATCATCCAGCGCGACCCCAAGATCTTCGGCGAGACCAAGGACGATTTCAGACCCGAGCGCTGGATCGGTCCCGAGGCCGCCAACATCCCCGATAGCTCCTTCAGGCCATACGAGCGAGGCCCCAGACGTTGCACTGGTTCCGAGCTCGCCAATCTCGAGTCCAAGGTTGTCCTTGCCTGCATCGCGAGGCGCTTTGAGTTCGTCAAGGTGGGCTTGGGCGAGCTGGATCTGGACGAGAAGGGACTGCCCCAGCTGGACGACCGCGGATACTACAAGACCAAGTCTACTCTGTTTTCTGTAAGCTATGTGTATTAATCTTCAGAGAGGCTCTATGCTAACATTTTCCCAGACTGATCTGGTTACCTCCAAGCCCGTCGATGGCATGAAGCTTAAGGTTGAGATTAAGAACCAGGCATGAAAACGCCAACGGCCCCGAGCCATCACGACAAATGGGATCGACTTTTTGAGACTTGGGTAGGATCCGAAATTATTCTTTTGCTCCTATCTATATCAAATTTGTAAATCAGCTTTGAATGATAAGATGTTTGACGACGAGCAGAGAAAGGGCCCGTGAATTTTACTCATCTTGTCTTGGTGATGCTACAACTTGCAGCCGCTGTCCAAGCGGCCTCTGCAGTAAGAAGTCGACCCCCCTGTTGGTCTACTTCGCCAGGTTGGGGTTGCATGGGAGCGCCGAGTGGCCGAACTGCTCACCCCAGCATCGAAATACAGCAATTGGTCTTTCGCGAAAGCTCCAGGATCCAACCGAATTGCTTCCTGGATCTTCTTCATTCCGGATGTTCCTTGCACATAGTCTTTGTCTCCTTCGTTTGGCTTGTCTTTGACTTTATTAGGTCCTTTTGAAAAAGGAAATTCCGGATTCTCGCATCAAGGCCTGGGCGGGCAGATTTGAATTCTCACAAATCTTTTCCCGTCCAAGACAAGTCCAAGCCGAACCTCCAAAGGCCGGCCCTTCAGCTGAGTAGATTACAAATAAATTGCTCTATTTCAACAGTCGACCCTTTTCATTATCTGCATTATTGATCTAGGCGGGGATACCAAAGCACCGGCGGCATGACCCATCCGACCGTCAGCCTCTGGATGGATGCAAATCTGCCTGCTCTCTTCTCCATGACGATCTTTCGTCACTTCCGAAACGCTCGGGATGAAGATTTCATTGTCCCCCCTCGGTGATACCCAAAACAGCTGGTTCCTCCCAGGAGTACTTGCCATAGCTCAGTCCTCTTTCTTCCTAGAGAGCTGAACACTTATCCGCCAGGATAGACCCAGATTGGAACCGAGTAACCTCATCCTCTGCCGCAAAGAGCACCATGGTTTCCGATTCGGACGTGTACTTGGGCCAGGCGAAGCTTCCGGTGGCCTTGGGGTCCTCTGACGGGTTCGTCGCGAATGACAGCCACAAATCTGGAGACGAAGAAAAGACATTAAGTCAGCCGTAGTCCTTTGAGTTGAAGGCTTTCTTGGGAAGAACAGCCTGATTACCTTGCATGAATTCCGCAACCTCCCACTCGAACTCGGTGGAGTTGCCTCGATATTGGAAGTGAGTGCCAAAGATGATGGGTAGCTCAGCTATGAATCGTGCGTCAGTATGCTGCTGAAATCGCCTCTTCTCGAACGCCGGAACCAAACTCACCGCTGTGCATTGCTCCGAGCCAGGGAAGAGGAGAGATGTTGCTGAAGTTGCCGGCGTACTCGTAGTAGTACGTCGTGAGCCCGGCCAGCTCTCGGTTTCTGGGTTTCCATGTCAGTTGCGATAGGATAAAATGACTGGGCTGACACTTACATGACTTCCTGGGAAACTGGGCAGTTGATAGACCGCAGCCCGTTCTCGTACTGTCCGGGTAACATGCCGGAGCGGTTGTACGATCCAAGAGAGGCACCTTCATTTGAGTTTGCACCGGTCACATATGGCTGAGGTGGTAAAGAATGAGCGTCGTCAAAGTGCGCCTGAGCAGGATCCGGAAACTCACCACAGCGGCAAACTTGCCTTCCAAAAGGCGTTGGGACGAGTTGAGGAATGCAGTAACGTCGTCCACCACCGGCCTGAATCCAGTACCCGTTCCACCAAACGACAACGTGGTTTGGATGGTTGTCGCGTCGAGTTCCTGCATGCATGTGAGCTCGGCCTCTGCCGAGCGGTTGCCGCAGCCGACGAATCCGGCAAACTTGGTGAAGGTCGTGTGCTCAGGGTCTACGCCGGTCAATGTCGAGGCGGCTCCGGAGTCGGCAATGAGACCCGACACGATGGGGTCCTCGTGCCACGCGTAGCCGTACATGCCGACCGACATGGCTCCAGCAGACTGTCCCCAGAGCGTGATCCTCTCCGGGTCGCCGCCAAAGGCAGCGATGTTGTCCCGCGTCCACTCGACTACGAGCCGCTGGTCCAGGAGTCCCGCGTTCAGCGGAGCAGCCTTTGCGCTCGGGAATCCAAAGATGTTGACGCGGTAGTTCATGACGACGAAGAGGTGACCCTGCGTCTTCTCGATCCACTGGTCTGGAATCTTGTACAAGGAGTCCGCGCCTCCGCCCGTGAACCCGCCGCCGGGGATGTAGACGAAGACGGGCAGCCGTTCGCCGACGGGATTAAGCGGAGCGTACACGTTGACGTACAGGCAGTCCTCGGACTGGCCGCCGTTGATGAGGAACTCTGGGACGACGTCGGTGTAGGGAGTGCTGGAGTTGCTGAGTTGCTGCATGCATGACGGCTGGTACGAAGTGGTTGTGAGGTTGCCGAACGGCTTCTTGGGTTGCGGCGGAAGGAAACGCAAGGCGCCAACCGGAGGCTCGGCGTAGGGAACTCCCAGCCATTGCCGAACATGCGGTGCCGTGTCGTTGATGAGTCCAGTGACACTGCCAGCCGTTGTCTCCACGGTGAGAGACTCGGGTTGAGAGTCTTGTGACCGGGGAATGGTCCCAGCGACAGCGAACCGGGTTCCGGCGGCGAAGCTCAGGACGGCGTGGAACCTCATGATGGTGATTACCTGTAGACCGATTGCAATCCTGGACAGAGTAAGCAAAGAGATGTCTTGGCAATCGCCGTTAGCTGCAAGGGTGGGTTTATGTAGAAGCTTGGGGTGCATGCAACCCCGCGAACCGTTGCCGTGCCGAGTGCCGACGAGGATGAATATTCAGGCATCGCCATGAAGAATAGGACAACCCCTTGCTGTGTCAGTGCCGGCAGGAGGAACTTCGGCCGGGAAAACATTCAACTGCAATTTGTGTCCTAGGAGTAATTTCTTGAGGTTCTCCGCATCGAACGTAACACTGGAGTGGGGGAAATAACCGTAGACGTTGAGATCATCTCCAGACCCCAGATGGTCCCCAGATCAGCAATGCGGGGTTGACAAACACGACGCGGGGAAGGTTGTTTCTTCTTCCTCCGCTGAAGAGTTCGCAGTGTTTACTGATCATTGGTACTAGGATCCAGAGTCAGTAGCGCAAGAGTGGGAAGACTTTCGCGATTCGACTCCATGGTCAGGTCTTCGGCATAAAAAGACACCAGTCTTACTCAGTCTCGATCAGCCTCACCAAAAGTCGACTGCTGCTCTCCCTCTGGCAGCTGCAGCATAGTAGCAACAGTGGGGGCCTAGAACAACAGAGCCAAGCAACGGAATACTACACAACTAAAATTGCATTAATCGGGACTCAATCGATTTAAAGCAGAAGGCCCTAATCCCCTCTCAACAAAGCCCCAGTAGCAGAGTCTTTTTCTCGACCATCCGTTGTCATTTGTTCTCAACCGGGCAGAGACTCTGCTAGAGATTGACGCAATTATACAAACAATGGGGGGGGGGGGGGAATGAAAGATGATGATGAAAAATGAGCTTTTATTTTTTGGAGAGCACCAGAGAAAAGTCTCCTTGACGAATGAGCTAGTTTCACCTAATTGTGTCGAACTCCTCCTCTTAGCTACTATGCGTGCACTCAAGCAACAACCGAGCTCCACTGCAGCAATCAAGCTAATTTTTCAACTGAATTATGACATAGGGCATTCTAAAGCAGGAAGGAGGCCGCTCTTGCCAATTTTTCTAATTGGTTACCTTTGCTCCCCTCTGTACTTTCTTTTTTCTCTCTTCCTTAGGACTCGAACGACGTATCGACCTCTACAACTTGAAGACTCAAACAACTAGCAGTTGGAAACTGAACTCGCAACTTTATCGATTACGTATTCCTGTTGCTCCCGCCCAGAGCCTCTCGAAAACTCGGCGACTCTTCTTCCGGCCTCGTGCTCATCACCAGCAGATGTTTTTCATTCCCACACCAACCGGAGAAAAATCAGCAGAAATGAAGTCTAGCCGTGCTCTCTCGTCCCCTCGTCGCGGCAGATTTCACCCATATGCCACGCCTGAAACCCCTTCGAACAGACGCCGACATACAGGCTTCCTTACTCCGGCCAGCTCGCCGCTTTCCGACCGCCACACGCGATCCCGCACCGAGGCTTCTCGACAGCATGCCGCTCAAGGTGGAAGTCCTTTCCAAACCGCCCGCCAGAGACGCGAGGCCGAGGTCGCCAAGTTCAAGGCCGACTTCTTGGCTAAATGTGCGTTCTACCCCTTCATCCCATGCTTACAAGCCAGAGGCCCCAAACAAGCTGGACCCCATTATTTACGAGCTAACATCCACTCACAGCCGTACCAATTACACCCCAGGAGCTCGATGGATTGGAGCCGTACTTTCGGATATCCGACCACTCGTCCTCTGAGTCTGAAGACTCCCCCGAGACGCCCAAGACATACACGGCGGTCCACTGGAAGATCGTTAGCGACGACCTAACGGACGAGACCCTGTACCAGTCCATCAAGTACATCAACGATCTCTTCGCTGACTCTGATTTGGCGATGAAGACCACGGCAGGGCCCAGATTCGTGGTCCCCGAGCTTCGCATCGTGGCCCCGCGTCACTACCAAGCCATCAAGTTTCAGATCCGCCGCGGTACCATCACCGACAAGGAAGTCCGTGATGCCGTTCAGTACCTAGAGGCGCTTTGCCCCGAGGCGCAGGTTATCTGCAGGACCGTCTCCCATGAGGAGATCCGAGACGAAGTTTTGGACGACGACGATGAGGTTTGAGGGAAGATATGTGCGCACAAAGGGATCTGACATCTTGCCACAAGACCGAAGTGGCGAGGTCTGAAGGAACATGTGACTTCTGAAATGGATGTGCCAAGAGCCAAGAGGATTATGGGATCATGCATGGTCATGTTCGGTACATTTGCAGATGAATCGCTCGCTTGAGCAGAGCTGATATGGGCTCGCAGGCTGTTGAACAAGAGCGCAGAATAGATGGGTCTGTAGTTAGACCGACTGAAGTTTCCAGATAATACGATACTCGAACACTCGGCAGTACTTTGACCATGCCTGTAAGAATTTCATCTTAGCAGACCACTTCCTCTGGCCTTCGAGACGAAGGGTAAATCAAGGTTGAGCTATGGAACGATACATAAGCTAAGCAGAATTGACGTCGTACACGACACATTACACCGTGCAGGTACCGCCTTCTGATTTTCTCCCAAATCACGGTTGATACTTGATGCAGCTTTTGATTGATTTCTCTATGGTATCTCTCTTTTCCTAGTCCGGTTGAGAAGTTGGGTAATCGTAGCAAGGCAAACCCAGCGGATGTCAAAACCCCTTCCAAGAACGCAAACATTCCAGGCACACCCCTCTTCAACGCACATAGCCAGTTCC
The DNA here is from genome assembly GCA_030770045.1 of Colletotrichum brevisporum. Classification (NCBI taxonomy): domain Eukaryota; kingdom Fungi; phylum Ascomycota; class Sordariomycetes; order Glomerellales; family Glomerellaceae; genus Colletotrichum; species Colletotrichum brevisporum. The sequence continues at coordinate 4,363,271 of JAUGSI010000002.1, forward strand.
AACTCTCCAGAGCCAGCTGACAATCTTTTGTTTTGTTCTGCAACTGCATGCCGATAGTTGGAGAGTCTTGCCTCTTCCATCCGTTGGCCAACTCAGGTAGCTAGTCCCACACGGTATGATTAACTGTTTACCCCTTGGGCGAAACTCTTTGCATTGCCGGTTTAAAGCCAGATCTTCCATCGATCTCGCAGATAATCCTTCATACATGACGGCAGAAGTATGCTTTTGTCCTGCCCTTGTCACGTAGCTCTTCGGGGCCTGCACTCCACCCATTGCATCAAGCTTCAGTGGAAGGGCGATTGACAGAGAGGTCGATGCGGTGGTAGACCTCAGGGACAACCTTTCCAGCCAAGAAGACGCGCGATTCATAATCGTCGTCTTTGACGATCTGCTCGAGGGACTGTTTCAAGTCGTCCCAGCCGGCTCTTCCGAGATCTTCGATGAAGCTTTTAAGAGCGAGCTTGCGGACATCTTGCTCATCATACTGCGCAACCCTATCGAGGAGAGACGCCGCATCAATGAAGCGGCCGACCCAACCCTCGGCGACGGGCTCCAAGTCTCCTCTGGATCGTTTCACCTGACGGGATGCGACAGGGGGTTTCGGAGTGTCCGCTTTGTCTTGGTCGAGACTGTCGGTGGGTCTTTTTCTCTTCCTGTCGACCTTGCCGCTTGAGGGAGCTGTGTTGCCGTTCGAGGATGCCTTTTGCGACTTCTTCTCCGAGCTCTTGCTCGTCTTGATGATAATTTTGTTCTTTCTCGGGGCGGGTGTCGGAGTTTTGGGAGTTTCTCCCGAGTAAGATGAGTTCACCGAGGGCAAGACAAAACGTTCTGGAGTTTTGCTTGAGCTTTTGGGCTTGAAGACTGAGCGAATGAAACGTCGTGGGGTAGGAGTCGATGTTGTGGCCGCGTTGACTGATGGAGACTGCTTACTCGACGCTGGCTTGGTCTGCGGCGCTCGGTTGTCCTCGGAGCAGTTCATGTCAGCTGCCTTTGAGAGTGCGCTCTCCGGTCCCTCAGGAATGTCGGCGATCGGGGCATTTCGGACTCCCTCCTTGGTGTAGGTGTCTTGTCCATTCGCACAACGTTGAAGGTACTGTAACACGCCCAAACAATGACGCATTTTCTCGCTGGAGTACCAGCTCTCGGGGGGGTTCATCTGGTACCGGAGCAGAGCACCATACATCTTGAGGTGACCGAAAGGGGACGCGCCTCCGCACATTCTGCGGGCTATCTGGACCCAGGGATTGCTCGAGAGTCGCGAAATATTCTCGCCTGGCTTGAGTTTCTCCGTCAGAAATGACAGAATCTGGCGTTTCTCGGAGCCATTCAGCAAGATGTCATGAAAGTCGACGTTAAACAGGGTAACAGCTAACTCTGTCCAATCATGCTGCTTCTGGTTTGTGTGGAACGGTTGCGGTATCCAGGAGTATCTTCGAGGCAAGCCGGCCTCCTTCCTCGGCTTTTCCGGGAGTGGTGTCCGAGTCTTTTTCTGGCTCATTCTCGCGATTTTGATGCGAAGGTTATCGTCGAAAGCAAAGAGAAGGTGCCTAGAGAAGCATCTAGCAGAAGAAAACTTGCATAGTTGCGGAATAAATTGGGAGAAGGTGGAAGAAGGAAACTCAGATGCCGTGGCATCACGATGCAGTTTTCATCGCTTAATCTACATGTACCTGAGTCCACTCTTTCTGCAGGAAGGTACATTCAGGGCGAGTCATCTTGCCCGGTAATCATTTCTGTGTCAGTAATGGGCCGACAGTTTGCAGACTCAGCAAGTCAAACATCCTAAGAGGTCATAAAGTGGAAGGAACAAGGCAAAACCTTCTCTAAATAGGCAGAATCTTCTAGATCATTCTACAACGTCGAGCAATCTCGGTCAGTCTGGATGCCTCCTATGATTTCGAGTTGAGGAGCTACAAAGCCCCAAGGTTTAGTCTAAGTTCCGGGTTCATTTCACTTTTTTCAATTGCCATCTTCGAGAATAGGAGACGAAGAGCTGATCTGAAAGCTTGCTTCTTATCTAGGTCAAGAACAGTCCTTCAAATAATCATCTCAGTCTAGAGTTCTGCCGGACAAAGGAGCAAGCTCTCTCTGGTTTAGGTACCGTCTAATAGCCCAGGACGATAACCCCTTCTGTCCTATGCAGGTACCTCAAAGTTCAAATTCAAGGTGACATAACTGCATGTTTCTTTGTGTTACACAAAAACTGCACCATGATAAAGTTCTTAGGAAGGAAGGTGCGAAAGAGCAAACAAATTTTTGAATTGAAGCTTTTGGCAGGTGCGCCAGCCTTTTTGAACCTGCTTTGGAAAGCTACCACTTATGTAATCTGACTAAGACCACTCGAGCTTGACCTCAGTCGCAGCCAGCGAAAGGTGAACGGCATTGACTGCAGCTATGAAGCGATCCCTATGTCTTTGGTTGTTTGATACTGGACTGGTTACATAGATCACATGTCAGAGTTGGTTTCAACCGTCATCCTGGATTCGAACTGTGTGCACTGAAAGACAAAGGTCCACAATGGGCACTTTCAACAAGTGAGCCCTCCGTCGATGACGATAGATGTTCCCGAGATGTAAGAAGACTCGTCTCCCAGAAGGAATCCCACCAACCCAGCAACGTCCTCGGGCTTGCCCCATCTCCCCAGCGGCGGGGAGTAAATGCCAGACGTGTCATCTTTCGCGTACGCCATCATTGGCGTATCGATAACACCTCTAATCGCCCACGACGGTCAGTCCGGAGCCCAAAGTCCGAGTTGGCCAAGAGTTACTCACGGATTGATGCAGTTGACGCGTATGTTACGATGACCATACTCTCTCGCCGCCTGTTTCGTCAGTCCCATCACCGCGTGTTTGCTGGCAACATAGGACGATCCTCCGGCGCCCGGCGCACTCCTCATGCCGAGAACACTCGATGCGTTAACGATTGATCCTCCGTTAGTGAGGTACTTGAGCTCCTCTCGCATGGAATACATGGTCCCGGATATGTTGACGTCGATTACCAAGTTCCATTCTTTGTCGTTCTGGGCCTCGAGGGGATCCCTGGTCGGGCCGCCTGTGCCAGCGATGTTGGCCGCACCGTCCAGTTTCCCAAAGTCTTTCACCGTCTTCTCGATCCAGTCCTTGACCTGACTGGGATTGCTGATGTTCACCACGGTAGCCGCGACCCTCGCGCCAGAGCCGGAAAGCTCTGCGGCAAGGTCGTTAAGAGGTTCGGCTTGGACGTCGGAAATTGCCAGCGAGGCTCCGCGGCTGGCCAGGTAGACAGCCACACCGCGGCCGATGCCACTGGCAGCACCGGTGACGGCGATTACTTCGCCCGAGAACGATTTGGGGATAGCTGAGGCCATGGTGAAATCAGATAGAGAAATATTCGTGTTTACTTTGTTTACTGGAAATAAAAAAATTGTCCGAGAGACTCCGCGGGGTTTATGTGTGAGTTGCGGCACCATAATCAGGCGTGGGAGCAACGAGACGACGTAATGGTGCGGACCCGAGAGGCTGGCAACGCTTCCACTCATTGGGTTGTTCGGTCTGTCCAACCAGTTTCTAGCAGCTGCAGGCGTGCGGCACCGACGAACGGCGCAACATTTCGGACTGCCGTGGACGCCGCGTTGGGCATGTTTGACAACGTGGGCGCCGCGTCAGTTCGTGCCGTCAGCAAGGTGTGCCGGGTTTAACGCGGCGTAAGCGGCTCGTAAGCTTCTGGCGATACGAGGAAGAATCGTTAGGCGACTTCTGGAAAATATTGGAACTCCGGCGTGTGTGCCATGAAGGCACCGCAAACTTCATGCGCTGAATACTACGCAGCTGCGAAAGTCCCACCAGGGGTTGACCACCTTCACGAGCGATAATCATACCATGCACTCGGTATGCAGCTTAAAGACTTAAAGTCGGGACGAGCCGCTGTTAGTCATTTTGCTACGGAACCTGGAAACTGGGTCATCCTCGTCCGGACCTTCGGTCGCTTCACTGAGTCCGATTCGTCTATGCCGTTTTCGGTAATGTAAGCGCCGGGTGGAACTCCGGACGAGAAGAGTCCCGGCGGCGCGGATGGGACCGAACGGCGATCAATCCCCCGACTACACCGCAAAGCTGGCCCGCGGCAAGTGAAGGGATCAAGGGAGCAAGAGACTTCTGGCCTTCGGTGGCCGGCGAACGGGTCCCGCGGCCCATGATCGCACGTCCTAGAGCTCGGCTTGACAAAGAGCAACGGGTTCCGCGGACCCGGGTTTCACTGCGAATGTTGATGATAAAACACAAGACGGTAAGCATGGTTTCTTGTGTGTGGCATCAGAAACTATCGAAACAACAGAAATCCAACCGAGCTCAAATTGCCCTCTAACTTCAACGTCGACATGTCGAACGTTCAGAGTGTCCCACAGCAACCGCCGTCGCAGGCATTCTACGTCCTTGCGTCTTCCGTCGTCGCCTTGTCTTTTTACTCTTTATAGTGAGGTTAGGGCGTATGAGCGTACATTAAATTAAGGTTGTATTAAGAAGAGATCTATGCTGTAAGGCGCTGTGCTCATTAGAGCGTTATATCTATACTTAGTCACCCTGGTGCCTAAGGCGCGGCGCGCAAGGCTGGAGCCTTAAAAGGCTCATCGCAACACACCCCCTAGTAATAGTAATATCGCTATCAGCCGCGTCAAGGGCATATCCCTTACCTCCTTTTTTTTATTCTAAATACAGGTAAATAGAGTATTTAAAATACTTTCTAAAGTTATATAAATAAAAATATATAAAGGGAATATTTTTTGTAGTTATATAGGCCTTAAAGAGTACTTATAACTATAGTTAAAATTATAATTACTATCTTTTAAAGCATAAAAATTTTTTATTAAATAAACTATAAGTAATAAAATATATATAATTTTTTTAATTACTACTTAAAATCCTCTTTTTCTTCTCTTTAGTATACTTATTTTAATAAATTATAAATTACTATTTTACTTCCCTATACTCTACATACTACTTTTAAAACGTTTTTATTAATAAAAATATATAAAAATTAAATAATTAAAATACCTCTTAAAAAGTATATAATAAGTAAAAAGTATAAAGCAAAAATTACTAAGGGCAAGAAGTACGCTAGGCTTAAGTATAAGTATATAGTATATAGTAGCTCTACTAACTCTACTAACCCCTTTAATACTATTAGTAACTATAGTTATAATAATAAGGAGAATAAGGACGATAATAATAATAAGTACCTACTATTCTAGCTAACTACTCTACCCCGCACAACCCCTTTCTTTTATAACCCCTCTCTCCCCCTAGTCTCTTTCTATACCCCACACAAAAAGAACTACACTTTTATACTATTTAATAAGAACAACCTTAAGTATAACCCCCCTTATAAGGGGTATACTAACTCTAGCTTTAAGGGCTATTCTTTTAACTACTACTTTATTACTAAAGGTAACGCCTAGAACTACTATATTTAGTATATTAATAGCTATAAGTAGTATACTAATCTCTACTAAAACGCTGTATTTTAGTATTACTAGTTTATTATAGTACGCCTTTTGAGTAGGTTTTATTATATAAGTTCCTTTTTATACTTTTTAGTAGTTTATAATTAATTTATTTAGCTTTATAGTAGGTTTATAAAGTACGTAATAATTTATAAAAAGTTATTAAGTTTAACTCTATACCCTTTTTTATTAAAAATAAAATTAAAGAAGAGGAAGAGGAAAAAAAGGCTAAGTTTAAAAAGAAAAAAAAGGAGGAGTTTAAAAAGAAAAAGGTGTTACTTAATAAGGAAGAGGATAAAAAGGAGATTACTAGTATATTTATAAAATATACTATATACTAAGTTTATACTAAGGCTATTATAGGGGGTATCTACTAGTTTATAAATAAACTTTTTACTACTTATAACTATACTTAAGTAATTTAAGAGGGTATTTATTAACTCCTTATAAAGCTAATTAATACCTTTATACCTTAAGAGTGTCTTTTAAGCTATTATGTCTGTTTTTAGTATTTAGTAAAGCCTTTAGACTGTAATTACTTTACTCTTTTCTACGTACCTAGTAAGGTAGTACGGGCCTTTTAGCCTAATATAATAACTTATTTATAAACTATCTTTTTTCTCTACTTAAGTACTCTTTTTTTTTTCTTATATAGTTATAATATATACTAAAATATTATAGAAGTTAAAGAGTACTTTAAAGTACTTAAACTTACTTTTTATAAAGTTTTTAGTAAGTCTATTAGCTAGTATATTATTTATAGGTATATATATAATATTAAAAGAGTACTTAGTGTATTTTTAATAAAGTTATATATTTTAAATATTTATATATCTTAAGCGCGTAGCTATATACTCTCCTTTATTTACTATAAAGTAGATTATTTACTAGTTATTATAGTAGACTTTTTAAGTATCTCTAAGGTTAAGATTTATTTTTTTAAAGAGTTATTAAAGTACTATTAACTTTTTAATAGTATGTTTAAGTATTAGGAGTTTTACTTTTATTCTTAACGTAGTAACTATATTTTATTTTTTAGCCTTTTAGTATAGTAAACTACTAAGGAGTTTAATAATATATTTATAAAACAATCTTTTTATTTCTTTATTATTTATAAAAGAGGTATTTTCTATTATAAAAAGTACCTTTACATTACTCCCTACGTTACTATAGTATATAGTAAAGTAATATATTAAATATAGATAGTAAATAACTTAGTTAGTAGTTTTAAGATACGCTTAAGAGGGATTTATTAAGAAGTATAAAGTTATAAAGTAGTAAAAGTAATATTTAAGTAAATTATAATAGTAGTATAAAGAATTAAATTAACCTTTTTTTAAAAATCCTTAACCTTTTAATACAATACTTAATTTAGGTTTTTAATAAAGTTAACTATTAGTAGTAGTATAGCTGGGTGTAGTGCGTTAGTAAGGTTATACTTTTTAACTATTTTATTAATATATATATTATAAACTAAAAGAATATATTATTTAGGATAGTCTTTAATTACTTTAATACTAAGGAAATACTTTATAGCGCCCTACTCTTTAAGTTTATATACGTTTTTAATACTCCTAATTAATGTTTAAGTATACTTAACTTTATCTAAATAGTGTGCTATAAGTATATTATTAATATAGAATATAATAAGGACGTGCCTTTAAGGATCCTAAAAAAAGTATAGCTCTTTATTATAGTGTTTAAAACTAAGGCTATAAAGAGTTTTTAAAAACTTTTTATACTATAAAAAAGGAGTATCACACAGCCTATAAAGTACCTACTTAAGCTTAATATACTTCTTTAGTTAATAAAAGCTATTTAGGAGTTTATAATAAATAGGTAGAGTATTAAAGTTAAGTTTTATATTTAAAAAGGCATTTATAATATTAAACTACTAAATATTATAATTAAACTATACTTTAAAGAATATTAAGAGGCAAAAGGATTATACTATAAGAATAGTAGCGTAAGTATATTATAATAGATTTATATTTTAAAGGTCTCTTTAAATATAAATATATACTTTATAGTAGTTAAAGACTCTATTAAGTTTAAATTTATAAGTAAAAACCTATTTTAAAGGGAGGGGTTATAATAAGGCCTTTTAATAGTCTAGCTTTTACTATATCTCTATAGATATAAGCTTATAAATTTTCTTATATACTATATTTATAAAAAGCTTTTAAAGCTTTAAGAGAAGCTTTTTTATTACTTTTTATAACTTTAGAGTACTAATAAGGTTATTTATATAAAAGTCACTCTTTTTTATAGTGTGTTTATAGTTATAGAGTATTATATAGACTATATTTTAGATAATATAGTATAAATAGGTATAGTTATATTCTTTATCCTTAAATACTTTTTACTAATTAAGTATAAACGTTATAAAAAAAGTATTATTTAAGCTATTATATAGTATCTTATATGTATTATTAACGTATATATAAATAATATAGTTTCTTCTTTTAAACTCTAAATTAAGCCCCTTAAGGCACTAGCTACTATATAATAGTAGAACTAGTACGTCTTAAGGTATTTCTAAAACGTTTAAAGGAATTATATTATTTAAGTTGCCCTTACTAGCTAGTTAGGCCTCTTTTTACTAAGTAGTTAAAGGTTTATACTTAATAGTTAGAAATTTTAAGTATTCTATAGAATCTCTTATATACGCATAGGCCTAGTTATCTATAAGTTTAACTAGTTTAAAAGGTTCTACTAGCTTAGTTTTATCTATTTTAGGTCCTTTAGTATTAATAGTCGCCTTATACAGCCTTTTACCCCTAAGATATTATAGTATTAGTGGTTTAAGAGTAGGATTAAGAGTCAATAGTCCTCTTAAGGGCAATATACTATACTCTTTATACGTAGAAGTACTACTAAGCTTAATAATATTTTATTAAGTAAGTTTAATAAATTATATATTAGTAGGCTTATTGTTAGTCTTTTTTAAGTTACTCTTAAAGTCTTTTAGAGTTTTATAGACTTTATTTTAAAACTTAAAGGGCTTTTTAAACTCTAAAATTATAGTTCTTATAATTTCTAAATAAAGAGTGTATTTAGTGTTATTTTTTAAGTAGAATTTTGTTTTATTAAAAGTAATATTATATATAATAATAACCTACTTAAGTACGGGTACTTAGATTTTATATAAGTTTGTTATTTTAGGGACGTATCCTATAAAGTATCTAATATATACTCTTAGTATAACTTTAAACTATCTCTTTTTAATTTCTATTTTTTTTTTATACTTAAGGGGATAGGTACGGTATTTATAAATATATAGTTTTTTTTAATAAAGGCGCGGGTTATAGTTTATAAGGTAGTTATTAGCTAGAGCCTATTACCTAAAGTAACGTTTAAACTATTCTACTTTAACTTTATTTAAAGAGTACCAAGAGCTTAATTAATATAGACTTATATTATAAATATTAATACCTATAAGTACTAATTCTCTTTAAAAGTACTTAAAAAGTTCTACTCCCTTTTTTATATAAATCCCCTAGTTTATACCTTTTTATCTAGCATACTCTCTACCTCTTATAAGCTCTTTAATATAGACTAGTAGCGTTTTAAAATTAATTCCTTTCTTTTATACCTATATTTAAAATATAGTAATACCCTTAATAGTAATTATAGTATGCTTATTATTTATATATATTTTATAAATATTAACTTTTTTATATTATTTAATTTATTTTTTAAATATTTAAAGGACTTTAAATACTTTAAAGTAATTTTTTTAAGGAGAGTAAAGCTAAAGAGTTTACTAGAGTACTTATTTTTAATAATTAAGAGTTAGTTGTTACTATTATATATACGTAGGAAGTTAAAAAGGTTTTAAAAAATATAGTAGTATAGTTTACTAGCTTTGTTCTTAAATACTTAGTATAATATTTACTGTGTTGTATATGTAACTATATAGTTCTAGTACTCTATATAGGTTAAACTACGAATTTTTACCCCCTAAGTGTGGTATACTAAGTGCTTAAGAGCTTTGCGACTAAGGTAGCCTACTCTAAGGTACTAGGGTATTATAGAGTTAATATAGTTATATAAAGGTTAGTAGCTAAGATAGTATTATATGTGTTTAATAAAATAGGTTGTATAAATTAAAGTAGTATTATTAATAAATATAGGATATAAGTAGAAGAAAAATAGTTTATATTTAAAGAAGTAGATATTATTATAGTATTTTAAAGTCTTTACTATAATATTACTTTTTATATTTTTAACCCTAAGTATATAGTTATAGTTATAGTACTAAATACTAGCTTTAGCTAGAAGTGCTTTAAAGATAATATTAATATAAAACCCTTTAATTACTATAACGTTTATAAGTATTAGGTTTAATATTAAGTTGCTCTTTTTATTTATTAATATATTTTATATAACGTACTTACTACATTCTAGGACTGGGATTCTATTTATGCTAGTATTAATATAGTTATTTAGGCTAGTGGACTTGAATATGCCTGGCTTTATAAATACTATATAGTTAATAAAATAGGTTGAGTTGTAGTTGTTGTATATAGTACTTTAAGAAAGTAGATAAGTTAATATAATAGTTAAAAAGACTAAATATCTAATTATATTACTTTTTAAGAAGGTATTAGGTAAGAGGATAATACTAATATTATCTTTTAGGAATTCTGGCTTACTGTTTATAGTGGCTAAGGGTTTTTTATTATTACTACTCTATCTTTAACGTTACTTTTTAAACTATAAGTAAGTTATTTTATTAAGTTAGTTATACTTAATAAGCTTTTTTTAAGGTCCTTCTACTTTAGATCTATAAGAGTTGTTTTGATTTTATTAATCTTAGTATTTAAGAGGGATAAGATATACTTAGAGTACTTTATTAGGGCTTTATTAAGACGTTTATAGGTATAGGTGGGTTATTAGTAAGGCGTTTTATAGAGATATTTTTAAATACTAAATAGTAAGTTAGTTTAGTTTATAAGGGTGGAGTAAGTGGCTTTACTGTGGCCTTCTATTTAATATATTAATTTATTTTTAATTTTTACTAAAAAGAGCTTTTTATACTAATATAATATTAAGGAGTTTTTACTAAATTAAAGCTTTTTTTAAATTTTATTAAGCTACTAGTGTCTCTATATAGGGTTATATTAAGTATTAACCGCTTTAAAAAAAATTCTATACTACTAGGATTCTTTAGACTTTTAGAACGCCTCTATATATAGTTTAGAGGAAGTAGTTATACTAGTAGTTATACTACTTTATAGAATTAAGGTTTGTGTATATAGTATTTCTAAGGATAGTATTATATTCCTTTTAAAGTAATATAAGTATAATAAGGGTATTTAAAGTAAGTTATACTTTAAGTTTATAAATAAAGGCTTAAGTTAAATATAATTCTAGAGTAGTAAGCTTTTAATAAACTAGACTAGTATATAACGGGTCTATAAATAAATATATCTAGTACTAAATACCTCTTAGAGTAGTTGTAATAGCTGTGTAGTATACTTAATATTATAAAAAGTATTTAATACTATTTATATAGTTTATAAAAATGTTTTTTAGTATTTATTTACAAGGCTAATACAGTAGTATTATAGCCTCGTTATAAATATTCTTTATATTAAAATTAGTCTACTTTTTAATTTAGGTTTTAAAGTTTACTTTATATTATTTTTTTATAGTCTTATTAACCTACATAAGGAATTCATAGCGCGTAGGATTAACTAAATAAATATAATTTATACTTAGTATATTAGGAGTATCTAAATTAATATATTTTTAAATACTTTAGAACTTTACTTAGTATTATAGCTTTTTATAAAATTATAGTTAGTTATATAAGGTTTTAAGAATAATTATTAAGTTTATTAAAGTATTATAGAGAGTAGTTAAAATGTTTATTATAAAATAGTATAAAACTTTTAAAGAACTTAAGAAAAATAAAAAGAAAAGAGCCTAATACTTATATACTTTACTTAAGTAGTTAGGAGTAATAAATACTAGTTAGAAATAAGCTGGGCTTATAACTATAGTAAGGTTAGGGCGTATAAGTATATATTAAATTAAGGTTGTATTAAAAAGAGATCTATGCTGTAAGGCGCTATGCTTATTAGAGTATTATATCTATGCTTAGTCACCCTAGTGCCTGAGGCGCGGTGCGCGAGGCTGGAGCCTTAGAAGGCTTATTGCGACACTCTTTGTATTAATACCTCCTTCCTAAACCAATTCCCGGAATTCCATACAATGCCAAAGCCACCAAGAACTTGCTGGGAGACATTCCCCGCCTACAGAAAGAGGCAAACACCAACCTCGCCGCTTGGTTGATCGACCAGACACGCAAACACCGCAGCCCAATTTTCCAGGCCTTCGTCGAGCCATTCCGCCAACCGAACGTGTTCATCACCGACTTCCGCGAGGCCCAAGACATTCTCATGCGGCGCAAGGAGTTTGACCGATCCGACTACAGTATCGCCCTGCTCGGCGGCGAGTCTCCGCAGTTCCACATCAACCTCAAGACCGGTCCTAAATAGAAGACCCACCGCCGCCTGCTGCAGGACTTAATGACCCCCAAGTTCCTCCACGGGGTGGCGGCTCCCAACATCTACAAGAGTGCCTCGTGGCTCCTCGAGCTCTGGAAGACCAAGTTGCGGATCGCTGACGGGAAGCCGTTTAAGGCGGACGACGATATCTTCTTCGCGGCCTTGGACGCCGTCTTCGATTTTGGTTTTGGCAACGCCATTGAACAGAGGACGCTCATCCCTCAGATCAAAAATCTTGAATCGGAGGATGAGAAAGAGCTGAGGCGACGCCACGGTAACGCCGAGGGCACCGGCATTGACTTCCCTGTCGTACCCATCGACCCGTCCTTCCAGGCAATCCTAGAGTCCTTCGAGAGTATTGGGCCTGTGTCTATGAGCGGCTTCCCGACGCTTGCTTGGTGGCTTATTGGGCTGAAGCCCAGCGTTCGGCGCAATCGAGCGCTGATCGACAGCTTCCTCAAAGACCAGGTCATGAAAGCAATCGATAGGTACAAGAACGAAGGGGCAAGCGACACCGATGACTACGTCATGTCGGCGATTGACCTCATGGTTCAGAGAGAAGGAACATTTGCCAAGAAGGAGGAGAGGGAGCCGGTCTTCTAGAGCCGCACCATGAAAGACGAGGTTTGTGGCTTTCCTGCTCTTACTACCACGCTCATTTGATGACTGACTCCATCCCAGGCCATGGGCTTTATCGTTGCTGGACATGACACCACTAGTACCACGCTTTGCTGGGGAATCAAGTTCCTCGCCGACAACCCGGGACCGCAGGCCAAGCTGCGCGAGATGCTCCGCAACGCGCATTCGTCCGCCCTGAGCGAGGGCCGTACCCCTACACATACCAAAATCGTGCAGACAAGCGTTCCATACCTAGACGCCGTTATAGAGGAGATCCTGCGCGTGGGACACACCGTCGTCGTCCAGGAGCGTCAGTGCAAAGAGGACACCATCGTTCTGGGCCACCACATTCCCAAGGGCACCACTGTGTTCGTCGCCAACCGAGGCGCCAGCTTCACGGAGCCCGCCTTCGACATCCCCGAGGCGCAGCGCAGCCCGTCCTGCCAGACTGCTGGCAAGGAGCGCGGTACGAGGGCCTGGGACGCCGACGGCATGGACGAGTTTCGACCGGAGCGATGGCTGGTGCGAAGGGAGAACGGCCAGGAGGCGTTTGATTCGGCGGCCGGACCTACGATTCCGTTCGGCCTGGGTCTGCGTGGGTGTTTCGGGCGCAGGCTGGCGTACATGGAGCTCAGACTGATTCTCACGCTCCTGGTGTGGACATTTGAGCTGCTGCCCTGTCCGAAAGACTTATCCGGCTACGAAGATGTCGAGGGATTGACCCGGAAGCCGAAGAAGTGTTACGCGAACTTGAAAGTCATCTCATGATAGACACGGGTGTTATCTCTGCTACCGCAGGGAGGACCGGATGCTCAGCTCAGTGTTCTCAATTCTAGTTTAGACCATCACATCGTGCCCTTTGACATGATTCCATCAGGTTTTGTCCAGAAGATTCCAGTTGAAGGCACACGCCAGGAGATCGGTTAGATTTAGCCCCTTGGCGCGCACCTAAAAATCAGCTCATGTCTCGGAATACTACATGTACGTAGTGACATGCCTGACTGCATCGCAGCAGCTGGGGAAAAGCAAGTTGTTGTCTCCTTGGTCCCAGCAGTGATCAACCACCGAGGTTCGAGTAAAAAAACGCCAAATGGCCTGCAGGAATGCTTACAAACACACAGGTTGCCCCTTTCTCTTGCTTGCTTATCTGGACTCTGTAGGTGTTTGCTATGGAGTCGGCCGCCATCACGTTCCAGTCATGATGACCGTATTGTTTCCTTGGCTTCAATGGCAGTCTGGCGATTGGATCACACCAAGGCGCTAATGTCTCTGCTATATCATACGGATTACTGATACCAAATATCGCTGGGCGGGTCACTTTCAACTGCCTGGGAACCATGGAACAACGCCTTGGTAATGTTGAGTGTCATGGACGGCCGGCAAAATGCGACCATTGGTATATCATCATAGTTTGTGGACCGAGTGAAAGTTGTGCTGACAGGGCAACTTGGTCCTCGCCAGTGTTAAACGTGTAGGTAGCTTCATTTCAGATCCATTTTCGAGAGGAAGCCAACTTACGGCTGTCCAAACTCCCTCGGCTCTGTTCTCATTGATTCTTTGCTTATTTCCTTGCTCCTTTGCTTGACCAAAATCTGCCCACAATGACGCAATAACTCCGGAGGTTTCGACCATCGTCTCAGCTTGAATGTCCCTCGTACATGATATTATCTCCAACGAAAGTCCACGTACGACGCGACCAAATAGAGCCTCCTCAGGACACCTCCCCGGCCTCTCTTCAGATCTGCAGTATGCTTGTACCACGATCCCATTCCGATGACGACGTCACTTCCTGCAGTCCCTGAACATGACGCGCCATGACGACACGATAAGCCCTTGAATATCCTCCCACAGCATGACGAAGACTCTGAACATCCTCATGGCCCAAATTCTCAACCTCAGCCAGCATCCGAAGATGGATGAGCACAAGAACACGAGCCTCGACGAGCACTCCACAGTCGCTACACGATGGATACAACTCCCCATCCTCGGAACTGACATCGCGGCACCTGCTGTGATCGGGGCTCTGGGTATGAGGCCCACACCGTCCGTACGCGTGGTACATCTTCGCCAGCCACATCGTGCGGTCGCATAGTTCTTCTCCCGTGATCGGACATGGCTCACCCAGCTTGCAGGCTCTGTGCTTGGGATCGGCAATCATCCACTGTTGGCTGCCCGTGTAAGAGTCGAGGGTCTCGGCGGTGGGGATGTCGATGTCGGCGGCTGTCGGATCCTGGTCCAGCACTTCCCCGTGTGCGGTCGGGCGGGTTGCCAGAGGCTCCGCCCGCGCGATTCGTGTGACTTCTTCGAGATGGTACGCCATCTTGGGAGGGTTGACTTCCTGTTGGAAACTACAAGTAAGCATATGAGCAAGCGGCGTGAGCCTAAAAAGATAACACTTGCCTGGATAGCTTCGAAGAGGGTGCAGATTGCTAACAGTGCGGAGATCTTTGTCGTGAACTCGAAGAGAAGTGGAGGATGGAGAGGTGATAGACACCGAGCCAGAGATGAATGGTGAAGACGCGACCTCATTTATAGATTAGACATCACGGGCCGTCTGGCGTCGGCACGCCCCTCTTTTCTCTTTCCTCTCCGGCAGCGTTTCCCGCTCGCTCTGAGAGCCGCCTCGCGTACCATCTGCGCCGCGAGCCGATGCCAACGAGCGCCACGCTGTCTCGTCTATCCTGAATGTGCAAAACGTTCGGGCACCATGCAGCCGGTGAGTAGTTGCGAAGCAACTGCATGGGAATACGCGACTCTCGTCGTCGGGCAATCCTCCGGCTGGCTGCAGCTGCATCTATCGTGGGGTTATTTGCCGGGGATCCATGTCGAGAAGGGGCATGTCGGCACAGGCTTGGGGTCGCATCCTTCGAAAGAGCCTCCAATGACGACACGGATTCATGAAGCCGGTTGGTCGCGCCGCATCGGAACGAGCGTGGCTTGCAGAGGGAGCCCCTGTCTGTTTTGTCCATCGTCAAGACCACCACCGGAGAGAGCTCCGGCTCCGCGACGATGTAGAGCCCTCCAGCCGTCCATATTTTCTGAACGTTGAAGCTATCGCGTCGACGGGGTGACTTGATGACGAGCGAAAACGTCCTGTTTGCATTAGATGTGAATGCTGGAAATGATGACGGGATCGTGATGGGCCACGGTAGTCCAGTACAGAGATGTCGAGTTTATCCTAGGCGTCAGTGGGTATCTTTCGCCGACCCAAACTGATAAGGTCGCTAAGCACGCGAATTCCATCAGCCCAGCATGCTGGCCTTTCAGTAGCTTGCCTACTTCCAGGACAAGATCTACGGCGCTCCTCTTTTGCTTGATAGGGTCATGTCGTCAGGATATCGTTGGAACAGGTTGGAGACGGCGTTTCTTTTCTTGCACTGCAGCCTCTCTTTGCGGGCTTCCAGGCCCACTTTCGGCACAAGGAGGCAAAGAAAAGGAGTGCGAGGGAGTTGTCCACCTCTATCTCACCTGAAACTCACAGCACCTGGGGGAATGTGTAGATGGCGAGCTTGGCGGGCATTCCGGCCAAGTGGAAATGTCTGAGATGGAAACTTTCTGATAACTTTCTCAGGACTCAATGTTTGATTAATGAGCAATCAGTTTCTTTGGAACTTTTGACATTCTCAAAACCGCCTGCATATCTCAAAGGGACAGGTTGATATCCTTGTTACCAATGCCAAGTCAAGTCAAAAACTTCACGAAGAGTTAGCCACATCTTAAGTCCAAGTGCCTGTCATTGGTACACATAGGGCTCTGGGTTTGTTATCGCCGCAACAGAGCAAGGCTTTGACAAGCTGACCTATCTTCTTGACGAAGTCATGTGGACTGTGCTTGCCTATATTTATACAGAAAAGACGATCTTGGGTTCAGAGCTATGTGTGTCCACGACTGTCTCGTTGGGCATCTGTGACCGGCCAATTTGAAAGTAGAATTCTGTCCAGAGCAACAGTGGTCAATAGATGGAGTTGTCTGATATCCGAAGGTGTTCATCCAATTGATGATACTCGCCGAGCCGGCCTGCCATCCGAAGCAGCCGACTTACCCGGCCGGAAAGCTATTTGTCGCCGTGAAGCTCCCCGTCTGTGGGCCTCGCGAACTTTAATCAGCAAGCGAGGCATGCTGACTCGTGGAGATAGTTCCATTCTCCCACGCCACGCGCCCCCTGTGAAACGTCGCTAGCAATCTATTCAGGGCGCATGAATCAATGCCACACCATCTGAAAGCTGTTTAAAGTTCTGCGGACTGGCGAACGCCGCGGCTATACCGACCGCCTCTCGCGTTCTGGATGAACTTGGGGTATATGGGTGAGTTCCACAGTTAGTGGAGGGGACTTTACCTGAGACATTAGCAGACCATATGGCTGGAAATAGGAACCTTGGGTTTGACGCTCGTGAAATCATGATCTTCGAAAGAAGCCGTCAAGCGAGTTCAAAAGCAAGACCGCAAAGATATTTAAAATACGAAAAATTCCTCAAGAGTCAGCCATTCATCCCATCAACCTCCAAACAATCCACAAACTCATCCATACACACAAATCTACTTCCTTATATACAAGTCTACATCTTCCAATACTATTAGTTTACGTAGGGTAAATAAATAGTAATTGATTACAAACGTAAGTATTACAGCCAGCCTTCTAATAGTAAGGTTTGTGTTAATAGAAGCTAAGGTCTAATACTAATAACAGTACTACTAATTACTAAAGGGATTCTAAAGGGTTAAGGCACTTAAGTAATTAGTCTAGGTGTTTAATAAAAGGGTTGTAGTAGTTATTACTAAAGGACTAAAAGTATTTAAAGATTAATATAAGGTTAATAGTTAAAAAACTATAAAAGGGAGGACTTAAGAGTACTTAAGTCCTATCTATATATAAGTTCTATTTCCTATAAATATATCCCTTTATTTTTAAAATTAATATTAAGTATATTAATTTATAACTTTAAACTACTTTTAGTATTATTAGTTCTATTCTAGAACCGCTTATTAAGTATTAGTTCTACTTATTATTATAATACTTATATCTTAGTTCTTCTACTTTATAGAGTATTTTACTAATATAAACTAATATTACCTATTTAACTACTAAGCCCCTTATAGAGTTACTATTAGAGGTTTATTAATTAATAGGTTATAATATTAGTTCTTTTTTTAAAAGGTTTTATTTTTAAAACTTTATTATAAGTAGGTTATAGGTCCTAGGTTAGAGATTTATAATTATACTTCTTTATTTTTTATAATACTAATACTATATTAAGTTGTATTTAAAAATTAAAATTATATTTAATTATAATAAAAGATTATAAAAAAGCTATATTTATTAAGTATATTAAGTTTTAGTTAATTAATAGTAATATACCTTATACTTATTATTTTTGTATAAAGGTTTTATATTAGTTTAGTAAGAAGTTTATTTGTTGTTAAATGTGTATTATAGTGAAGAAGCTTTGTGATAGGGTGTTAGTGGTGTTTATTTATAGGTTTTGTATAGTAGTACTAATATCTTTTTATAGTTTAAAAGTTAAATTCTTAATAGAAGGAGTAGGATAAGAAGGAGGAAAAGGCGGGTAAAGAGCTCCTAGTACTTTATTATAAATTTATATACTTATAATCCTAAATAGTAAAGGTAGTAAGTTATTTAAGTTATATTTATATAATTTAAAAAAAAGTTTATAAGAAGTAAACTAAGGCTTTTAAGTAGGGTATATAAAAAATAAATTAAAAGGATAGGGTCCTACTTAAAGGGGATGTATTTTTAGCTTTAAATACTTATAAGAGGTTTATAGTAAGCGATTTTTAAGTAGTGGGTTTAAAGAATAAGCTACTATAGGCTTTTTTTAGTTTTAGGGACGAGTTTACTAATTTTAGTCCCTTAGTTAGTAAAGTAAATAGGTATATTCTAGCTACTTAGAGCTAAGTATTTCTAAATAAAGAAATGTTTAATTTGTTCTTAGGGGTTTAACTAGTTAAATCTTAAGTTATAGTTATATAATACGTAATTTACTTACTAGTATCTTTATAACTAAAGTATATTATCTTTCTTACTACTAAGTCTAGTATTCTTATAGTTTATCTTATATATTTATAAAATTTAATATAGGTTCCTAAGTATTATCTTTATATTTATAGTTTTTTTACTTAATAAAGTATTAAAGTTCTATATTATTTTACTAGTTAATATAGTTAATAATCCTTTTAATTTTATAATTCTATTTTAAGTTAACTTTAATATAGTTTATTATATATAATCCTTATAGTACTAGTTTAAAAAGTAAAATATAAAAGACTAAGTAATATTTTATAGTATTTAGTAGTACGAGTTTAAAGTTAACTTTTAAGATTTTCTTAATAATCTTAAAGGGTTTAAGTTTTTTATAGTTTAACTTATTATTTAGTTATTTAGTTTTAATATTTTATTATATAAAGTACGTACTATTTCCCTCTTTAAAAAATAGTCCCTTTATCCTTAAAGTATTAGTGTATTTATATATATATTATTTAATAAACTCTAAGTTATTTTAGAGTTATTTATAGATTTCCTTAATTTAATTAACATAAATAACTACTTTAACTACTATAAGTCCTACTCTTAGTTCTCTATAAGTAGTTAGTTTAAATTTATAATTAAAGTAAAAAAGTAAGTATTATATACTTTTTTTTATTATACTATTATAGGTGAATTAGGCTATTAGTAATAGAGTAACTTAATTGTCCTACTAGTAGTTAATATAGTATTTTAGGTATATTTTAAGAATTTAATTAATTCTTTTTATTTATTTATTAGTTTAGGGGTAAAAAGTAGTAAATAGTTATAGTTTAGATTTAAGTTATGAAATTAGAGATTTTTAAAACTTTAAAGTGAACTATATTTCTTTATTAAATATAATATTTTTTAGTAAACTATACTAACTAAGAATATACTTATTAAAGGTATATATAGGTTTTTTTACTATACTTACTTTAATTTATAAGATAAAGTAGGTATACTTAGTGAGTTAGTCTATAATAACTAAAATACTATTAAACTATTTTCTAGTAAGTAGTTCCTTTAATTATAGTAGTTTAATAATAAAATTAAGGGAAATTAATTACTATACTTTATTAGGTACTGGGAGAGGTTATATTTTTTTATATAGTTTATAGTATTTTAATTTACTTTTATTATAAACTTTATAATTTTTAATAACTTTAGTTATTTATTTTTTAGTAACTCTATTACTATAGTGTTATTAAATACGTTTTTATATTTTAGTAACTTTTTAGTATTTATGTACTTTAGTACTATAAATTATTTTAATTATCTTATTAGTTATTTATTTAGGCGTACTAGTATTAATTTATTTAGTAATTATAAAGAAATAAATAGTTAGTACTAGGTTTTTGTTTAAATGCTTTTTAAGAATTACTTAAGTTTTATTTAAAACTATTAATTTTAGGTCCAATTGTCTACTAAGAGTATTTACTCTACTATTTTTTAATTCTTTTTTAAAAATAATACAAAAATTAAATTTTAAAAAAAATTCTAACTATTTAATTTATTACTTATTAAGGTCTTTAGACGTAGTAAAATATATAAAGTTTTTATAATTTATATATATTGTGACTTTATAATTCGTTTTTAAGAAGTAGGGTCTTTATTTTTTAAAGGCTTTAATAATAACTATAAGTTCCTTATTATAGATTTAGTAGTTAAGTTCTAGTCTACTAAGTTTGTTTAAGTAGAAGGTGTATAGATATAGGCGTTCTTCTTTATTACGTTAGTTAAATTATTTATTAATAGTATAATTTAAGGTATTAGTTTTAACTTTAAATAGTAGGTTTAGGTTAAGTATTATAAGTATAGGTTTACTAAGGACCTAGTTCTTAATTTTTTAAAATATAGTATTTTTTTTTATTTATTCCTACTAAGTATTCTTTTTAGTAAGGTCTATAAGTGTAGTAATATTTCCTAAGTATCCTTTAAGGAATTATTAGTAGAAGTTAATAAATTTAAGGAATAACTAAATATTCTTAATATTCTAAAGTATTAGTTAGTCTTTAACTATAGTAATCTTTTTATTTAATACTTTAATAATACTAGGTATAATTGTGAATTTAAGGTAGTTTACTTTTTAGGTATAGAACTTGCTTTTTTTTAGTTTAATAAGTAATTTAACTTTTTATAGTTTTTAAAGTACTTAATATATATACTCTTTATATTCTTTAAGGGTTTTTAAAAAAATAAGGATATTATTAAAATAAGTAATAATAAGGATATTAAGTTTTTTTTATAAAATATAGTTAATTATATTCTAGAATATTATAGAAGTATTAGTGAATTTAAAAGGTATTATAAAGTACTTAAAATATCCTTAATAAAAGTAGAATATAGTTTTCTACTCCTCTTTTTTTTTAATTCTAATTAAGTTATAGGCTCCTTTAAAGTTAAGGGCTATAAACTAATTAGTTCTATAAAATAGATTTTATAGTTTAAAAATAAATAGTAGTAGGTATTTATTTTTCATTATAATATTATTTAGTTATTAATAGTTTATATATAGTTATAGTTTACTATTCTTTTTTAGTATAAATAGAATTAAGTATTTTATAAGTAATATTAATTCTTTAATATAGCTTTTAATTAAGTATTTATTAATATATTTATTAAGTGCTTTTACTTTTTATAAGTTTAACTAATAAACTCTATTAAATAATAGTATTTATCCTTTCTTAATAGGGATTTTATAGTTAAAAGCGCTATACTCTAGTAGGCCTATTTCTAGTATTAGAGTAAATAGCTTTTTATATACTTTATATTTTTTTAGAATAGACAAAAGTTGATTTTTATTAGAAATTAGTTTTTTTTATATTATAGTAAGGTTTTTTATATATAATAGCTTAGTAACTACTTCCTTAACCTTTAAATAAGTAATAAATTATAATATTATTATTATTAGTGTGTTATAGTGAGATTTGTTTAAAGCTAGTAGTTAGTTATAGCCTTTAGTAACTAAATTCTTTTTATTATTCTAATAGAGATAGTAAGCCTTTTAATTTATTTATAGGTTTTTTTTATACAGCTATAGTAATTCTAGGATAATATTTTAATATTCTATATTTATAATATTAAGGTAGTAGTATATTTTTTGGTTATAGTAGTTTAAAGTAAGGGGCGTAGTTTTTTTATTAATAATACTTCTACTATACTATACCCCTTTTCTTTTTATATTATAAAGTATATAGGGATCCTTTTTTTTATTATATAGTAATTATAAATTATTTATAACTTATAGTAATATAAAGTTACCTTAAGTACTACTATTAATAAGTACTCTAGTCTGTATTCTATTTACTATTAAGTTAAAGTAAAGGTGTTTATTATTCTTATTTACTCTTATAGCTAAGCTAATAGATCTTATTATTACTACCTATTATAATCCTTTTATAGTAGGTGAGTTTAGTTTTTTAACTATTAAAGCCTCTATTCTATATATATCCTATTTGTATTAAAGTATTTAACTAATTCTTCTTTTATAAGAGTGTCCTTAATATTAATAACTAGTAGGGTAAAGTTAGTTCTTTTTTTAAAGTTATTTTCTTTTAAAAGTTTGTGCTTTAATAATATAGTAGACTTAATATTAGTTAATATAGCATTCTTACTAGTTTATGTGTTTATTATATAGGCACTATATAAAAAAGTTAGAGTTTAGTTTAAACACCACTTCTTTTAGTCCTTTATATTCTTAAACAATCTATATATTAAGCTTATTACTAAAGTAGATATTCTTATATAAAGCGTCCTTCTTTCTTTAAAAAAAATCATAAGTTAAGTTTCTTAATAAAGTACTCTTAATATTTATTATTAAAATATTATAACTAGAAAACGTTGTAATATCTTTCGTATAAAGACTTTAGCTATTTATAATATCTAAGTATACTTTATAGTAGCTATCCTTTAGTTCTTTTAATAGAGTTAGTTCTATAAAATATAATATATTATTTATTATTATTTAATAAGATATATAGTAAATATTTTTGTTTTTTTTTTATATTAAAGGTTCTTCTTTAGAGTCTAAGTCCTAAGTATTAAGTAGTACCCCCTAAGTGACTTTGTTCTAAGTATATTATTAAGTAACGTTACGAGGTTCGTCTAAGTCGTAAAGTATATTATATCTATAAAGTTCTTTCTAAGTACTAAAATAAGTCACAATCCTCTTAACTCTATCTTTATCTTCTATATATAAATATTTAAATTCTAGTATATTATTATAAGCTACTATTCTTTTAGCTTTTTTTATAAGTAAAGTCTAGAGATATTTTATATAGTCTTTATTAGGCTCTATATCAGCAGTATATCTTAGTCCCGTAATTAAATTATTAAACTATTAAATTACTTATTTATTATTATACCTAACTTCTTTATTATTAGTTATTATTAAACTATAGCGTACTTATTATAGGTTTATACTATCAAGTTGTTCTTTAACTTTTTAGACTAGTTTCTAGTAAGGCGCTTTATAGGTAACTACAAGTATTTTACTTAGAACGTAGCTAGTGCCCCTAGCCTTACTTTTAGTTCTTGATAGGTCGTTGATAATAGTGTATCCTTTAGGTATATAGTATAGCTATTAGAGTTCCTTTAGATTATTCTTCGCGCAAATTCGTTCTACTTGTTATAAAGTTAAAAGTCTAATTTATTTAAACTATTTCTAAGTACATTCTTATTTTAACGTATATTCGCTTAGAATTATAAGTATCTATTTAAGCTTCTTAATAATCTCATTATTATCTTATTATACTATTTCTTTATTATAGTCCTTATAAAAAGGTTCTTTAAAAGCAATAGTAAGTGCCTTTCTTAGAATATTAGTAGTGTTATATCTAGATCGTTCCGTATCCTTAGGGTAATACCTAGTGTTTTCCTTACTATCTATATAAATAGTATATTTATCACTATAGCATACTATTTAGAATAGTTTATTATAGTCTTTTTTAAAAATAGTATTAAGTTACTTACTTCCTAGTACGAGTTACTATTATTATTTCTTAGGTTAGTAGTAGTT
Organism: Colletotrichum brevisporum; assembly: GCA_030770045.1. NCBI lineage: Eukaryota > Fungi > Ascomycota > Sordariomycetes > Glomerellales > Glomerellaceae > Colletotrichum > Colletotrichum brevisporum. The sequence continues at coordinate 4,386,922 of JAUGSI010000002.1, forward strand.
CTTAGCTATATATCCTAACTTATCGCAGTTATAATACTTAAAAGTGCGTTCTTTATTAAGTTTACATCTTTTAGTAGTACTAAGGTCTATAGAACCTATGTATTATCTATAGGTAGTACTTTACTAGTTATTATTTTGTTTCTACTAGTTATTTTATAGTAGTTATTATTCTTAGTTATAATATTAGAATTATTAAAGTAGTTATTAGTAGTTTTTACTAGAGTTAGTACCTAGTTATTATTCTCCCTTCTTATAGTATCTTTCCTATAAATAATTATTAATTTTAATTACGAGTTTAGTATACTAAAAAAAGTCGTTAGGTTGGTTAATTTTAATAAGCTTGTCCTTAACTTTATCCTTTAGTTCTTAGTAGAATATAAAAATTCTAAATTCTTTAATAAAATCTAGTTATGTACTAATATATCAGAATTTAGTAGTATAGTAAGTAGTGGACTTGTTCTATTAGAGTACTATAAGGTTATACTCTATTTATTGTTTTTAATTAGGGTTTTAGAATAGGGTTTAAAGTGTATTTTTAAATCCTTTAAAGGTAGTAAAAATGTCCCTAACTTTACTAGTACAGTAGTTTAAGGTTTCAGCTTTAAGAAATTATTTCTAAAAGGGTTTAATCTACTAAAGTGCCTATTTATATAGAAATATAGTAGTGTAGATAACTTGTTTAGTATTATTCCTAAAACTATTACTATAAAAACTTTAGTAGTTTTTAACCTAAATTAGGAATTCTTTAAGTATTCTAGAGGTTCTATTATACATAACGAGTAAGTTAAACTTAAGTTTCTTATATTTATTATAAATAAGTATTTTAATAATATTAGTAGTAGCTTAGAGTATTTAGAGCTAATTCTAGAGCTGCTTATTAGCATTTTTTTTACTTTTTAAGTTAATATTAAGTTTATTAATAATTCCTTAAATTTAGGCGAATTCTCCCTAAGTAAACTTAGTGGCTTTTTAGAGCTTAGTTAGGTTTCTAGAGTTACTATTAACTAAGTTAGTGAGTTTCTTATTACGTTACTTTATTTTTTTAAGTTATTATAGAAGGGTATTAAATACCTCCTTAGTAATAATAGCTTTTTTACTTTTATTATATTTAATATTAGGTATAAAGTAGTCTTTTACGTTTTGTAACTCCTAGGCTAGGTTTTTAGTACTTTATTTAGAAGAGTTAAATAAGGTAGGGGTACGCTTAGTATTTCCTAAGAAAGCTATTATAAGTTACTATTTATTAGTATTAAAGGTTAACTTATTAAATAGAAGCTATTAAAATATTATAGCTAGCCTTTTAATAATAAGGTTTATATTAATAAAAACTAAAGTTTAATACTAATAATAATACTATTAATTACTAAAGGAATCCTAAAGGGTTAAGGTACTTAAGTAATTAATTTAAGTATTTAATAAAAGAGTTATAGTAGTTACTATTAAAAGGCTAAAAGTATTTAAAGATTAATATAAAGTTAAAAACTAGAGAACTATAAAAGGGAGGACTTAAGGGTACTTAAGTCCTATTTATATATAAGTCCCATTTTTATAAATATATCCCTTTATTTCTAAGACTAATATTAAGTATATTAGTCTATAACCTTAAACTACTTTTAGTATTATTAGTTCTGTCCTAGGACTACTTATTAGGTATCGGTTCTACTTATTATTATATAACTTATATCCTAGTTCTTCTACTTTATAGAGTATTCTACTAATACGGGCTAATATTATTTATTTAACTACTAAGTCCCCTATAGGGTTACTATTAAAGGTTTATTAACTAATGGGTCGTAATAGTAAGGGTTAGTAATTAAAGTTAAAAACAAATAAATTATAAGCCTTTTTAGTAAAGGCTTAAAATACTTATATAATAGTAGAGCTAGGTCTATACCCTACTATATAACTATTAGCCACCTAAAGCTATAACTAATACTAATATAGTTATTCCTTTACTAGTAATCTTTTCTTTTATAACTTAAGGCCTTATATATAAGTACCTTAAGCTATTTATTTCCTTAAACTAAGGGTTTATTAAAAAAGGCCTAAAAACAATATTTTTAAGCTCTTTTAATTAATTCCTTTTTAACTAGTCTTTTTAAAACTAAATAACTTTATTTCTAATAGAACTATAAACTCTAGCTAAAGGTTTAACTACTATTATAAATACTACTATTTCTTTATATTTCCTAGTACTCCTAGCCCTCTTATTAAATCTATAAATCTCTTTAACCTTAATACCTTCTTTTTATTCTTCTTTTATTACCTAGCCTTTTATTTTAATTATAGTCTTATTTATTAAAATAAAGCCCTTAAGGGTATAGTTTAATTTTGTTTTCATAAAGCTATTAGTAATATTACTATCTCTAGTAATCTGTTATATCTCTTAAAGCTCTTAGTACTTATAGAATTACTTTAATACTATAATATTAATTATTAATTATTTTTTTAATAGTACTTAATTTAATAAAGTACTTATAAAGTAAATAGAAGTTAGTATATATAATAAATAGAATTAAGGGAATATTAAAGTAATTAGTAATAAGCTTAAGGGTAGTTATAATAGTATAGGCTATATTAATACTAGTAGTTATAGTATAGATTTCTAAAGTAAGGACGCTTTTTATAATTTACTTACTTTTTACTAAGTTATAGTAAATAATATTACTATAAATTTTAAATATATTATTACTAATAAATTAATTTTTTATAAAAATAATAATAAATCCTAGCTATAATAAAAGGTCTATATTATTAATAAATAATCTATTTATAAAAACAAAGAGTTTACCTTTTTTAAGGTTAAGAGGGATATATTTCAATTCTTAGTACTAGGTATCTATTTACTAATATAATTATTTATTAAAAGTAGTAATGTCCTTTTCTATAGGTTCTTAATATTAAGCTACTATAAAGAGGTGATATAATACCTTAAGTTAATAAATTAATATAATATATACTCCTTAGGCGCACTATTAGACGTATTAGGTCTTTTAATCCTTATTAAACTTAATAATTATAAGCTTTTTACTTTAGCCCTTTTAATAAAAAGTAAGGGACTTACTTTTTAGTATTAAAATACTACTATTAAATATTAGTAGCTTCTTTAGAGTTAGGAATATCTTTACGTTAGCTATAAGGTTTACTTTTTTAAGTTATAATATTTTATAAATTAAAACTTTATTTATTAAAAAGTTAAAGGTATTATTTATCTATATTCTAACTAGGGTAAAGTTTAAGTTATTAATTAACAATATTAAAAGGTATGGGTTATATATTAATATACTTATTTTAAGCTTTTCTTTATAGTACTAATAGTATATTACCTATTAGTATATCCCAGTCTCTATAATACTATAAAAAGGCCTTTTAATAACTATAACAGTATTATCTAAGTACTAGTTATAAATCTAAGTTAGAAGGTGTATAAGAATTGTTTAATTAAGCTGTATATTTAATTATGTATATACTTTATAAGTATAGGTATAAGGGTATTAAGGTCGGTATTAAGATTGCTAAATACTTTTATAGTAATATTGGGCTTAATAGAGTTGGTAAAGGAATAGGTTTAGTGTATAATATATAAATAAAAGAGGTAGAAGTATTGTTATAGTAGTAATAGTATTATATTAGTATTTTACTATATTACTTACTTATTAAAAAAGTAGAAGTTTAGACGTTTATAGGCTAGGGGGAGCCCTGCCTTTTATAGGCTTAGTACTTTATCCTTTAAGTTTAATTTTTAAAGTACTAGTCTTTTTAGCGTTTAGTACATTATATATAGTTTAGCTAAGTAGCTCTAGGCTTTGTATATAGTTAACTGTATTTACTATAGTTAACTATAAGTACTATAGTTAATTATAAGGGTTATAGTTAGCTATAAGTACCCTAGAGGGGTAAATAAGAGATATTTCGAGTAGTTCATTTTACTATAAGTAGTTAACCTAGTAGCTTAGAGTTTAGTTTATTAGAACTAAAGGCTATAGGTTTAATTCTACTTTTTATTTCTTTTTACTTTTATTTTTAGTTCTTTTTAATAAACTAATATCTCTTTTTAAAATATATATTAATTTAATTTTATTATAAATCTTAGTATTTTTAAGGTATATTAAAAGACTTCTTTAGTATTAAAAGCTTCTATATAAAAACTCTATAAAAACCTTTTTTTTAAAATAAAAATATTTAAAGTAAAAATAAAAACAATATATATTAATCAAGAAAACCTTTTTTTAATATAATAAATTATTTTTTTTCAACTTATCCTTTAATAAATTTATATTCTTTTTTATTTTAGTTGTATTTTTAAGAGAAGATAAAAAACCTTTATAGTTTACTATACTTAAAGTAGTTATATAATTATTAAATATTATTTTACTTATAGGCTTAGTTAAAATATTAACTAAATTATTTTTAGTAGATATATAGAATAGTAAAGCTTTATTATTAATTATTATATTTCTTATAAAGTAATATTTAATATTAATATACTTAACGTTTTTATAAACTTTAGGATTTATAGTTAGTTTTTAAGATACTTTATTATTTATAAGAATCTTAGGTTTATTTAGACTTTTAAAGTTTAAAGATTTAAATATATAATTATAAGAGTTATATAAATATATAACTTCTTTAATAGCTTTAGTAAGAGCTATATATTTAGTTTTATAAGTAAATAAAGCTACTATGTTTTATTTTATAGTATTTTAACTAATTATATTATAAGATCCTAGGTAAAATAAATAGCTAGTAGTAGACTTTTTATTATTAAGATCTTTCACTTAATTAAAGTCTAAAAATCCTATTATTTTAAATTTAATAGAGTAGTTAGATAAAATCCCTAGGTTAGGGAATTTATTTAAATATCTCTACAACTAGTTTAAAGTAATAAAATGCTCTTTAGAAGGATTACTTATATAATAAGTTAATAATATAACTATAAAGGCTATATCTGGCCTGGTTTTTAAGGTAGAATATATTAAAGAGCCTATCTTTTATTAGAATTTGTTTTTTTTAGTAACTTAACTTATATTTTCTACTAATTTTATATTATTATTTATAGGTGTTAAATACTTATATAAGTAGGTTATATTATATTTAACTAGTAGTTTTGTAGTATATTTAGTTTAATATAGAAATAGGGTTTTATTCTTTCTATTTATATGTACTTTAATACCTAAAAAGGTTTTAAGCACCCCTAGTGGCTTTATATTAATTTCTTTAAAGATATTATTAATTATACTATTAGTAATTTTAGATTTAAGAGTAATAACTAAAAATTTATTTATATAATAAGCTATAATAGCTTTAACTCCTTTTTTATTAAGTATAAAAACAGCCTTATTATAAGGTGTTATATTAAAGCTTTCTTTTTTAAGTATATTTTTAAAATACTTATACTATAGTCTAGAACTTTATTTTAAGCTATATAAGGCTTTATTTAGTTTTTAGACTAATCCTTTATTAGAACTTTTATAATTTTTATTAAAGATTAATTTATTATTATTATTATTAAAAAAACTAGTAGGTAATTAGACGTATATTTCTTTATTAATATTAGTGTGTATAAATATACTAGTAATGTTATATTATTTAATATCCTAATTATTGTATATAACTATTAAGAATAATAGTTTATAGGATTTAGGCTTATAAGTAGTACTAAAGGTTTTTAAGTAATTAATACTTATATATTCAATATAACTCTATATTACTTAATAAGTCTTATATTTATTAAGTCTTTTAGCTTTAGTATTAATATTGTTATTAGCCTTTTCTTTATAAACCTATTTACCTTTTAGAGGTTTAATAGATTATAGTTTTTAATAATACTTTAAGTATTTAATTTAGTTAATATATTTATTTTTTTATATATAACTTAGATCTAGTTTTATAAATTCTTAAATTCTAAAACTTATTTATATATAGTAGGTTTATTTAAGTTATTAATACTTAGTATATAATAGATTTTATCCTTTAAGTTATTAATAGTAGATATTATATTTAGAGATAAGTAGTTCTTTATTATAAATAGTATATATTTTTAATTTTTAACTTATTTATAGCTTTCCCAGATCTCTTTAACTATATAGGGAATTTTTATAGTTTATTTAGAATTATTATTATTATTATTATTATTATTATTATTATAATCTAAGTCTATTTCTAAAAAACTATCACTTTAAGATTCTTTTCCGCTTTTAGTTATATTAAATTATAGATAATTTATTTTATTTAGTATAGATAGTTTTTAATTATTATTATTAGTATTTTTATAAAGATATTTTTAAATACTTTAACGTCTTTTAACTAAAAAGCTTTATTTTCTTTTAAATCCTATATTCTATAGGGATTATTACTATAGTTAAGAATTATATTTTTTTTGAACTCTATTATTAAGCTTTTTAATATTAAAGTTTTTATTTTTATAGTAACAAATACTCCCCTAGACTCTTATATAATTTAAAGAGGGTTTTATATTATTCTTAGCTTTATATAGTGTTTTATAGGTTATTAACTTATATAGGGTTTTATTATATAAATATATAACTACTAAAAGAGCTTTTCCCTATAGTTTAAAGTTAATATTAGTGTTTATTAGTATAGTCCTTACTTTATTTATTATATTACATATGTTTCTTTTAATAATACTATTAGGCTTATATATATAAGGTAGTTTTATATTATAAGTTATATTATTCTTTACATATATAGTTTTTATTCTTTTATTATTAAACTCTTTACTACTATTTATATGAAATTAATTAATCTTATACTTATTTTTATTATTTTTAGTTAAGAATTTAAATTCCTTAGAAGTAGTAGAAACCTCTTTAGATTCTTTTATTTTTAGTAGTTTTCTTTATATAAAGCGGGGTTTTTTACTTATAAATAGTATAAACTATTTATAATTATTATATATTTTAAGTATAATTAGCCTATTTAAGTCTAACGTAATTTTGTATAAGTAAGGGTAGTTTTTTGTGTAATTACTAGACTTTTTTTTTATAGTATTAGTAAATTTTCCTTTTAAATAAACTTTATAGAGTAGTTTATAAAATACCTTTATTATAGCCCTTTTATATATAATTTTAGTTTAATTTAAAATAATAAGTAAAGATTACTAGTTTATATAGTCCAATTAGTTATACTATAGCTTTATTATATTAGTATTAAAGTCTAGGGTTTAACTCTAACTTTAAAACTCTTTTATAGTATTTTTTATTATATTAATTACTTTTTTATTTATATTAAAGTTAAAGAAGTAGGGGTTATTTTTCTTTATTTCTACTAAAAGGATTTTATTTTTAATTATATTGTATAGTATAGACTTATTATAGTAAATTAAAACTATATTTATTTTAGTAAATTTAACTTAACTTAAGAAATTAATACTTAGTTTAAGTATAAAGTAAATATCTTTTATAATATAGAAAGTATTATTTATTATAGTAGTTAAATTACTCTTTTTATAAGTAAAAAAACGGTTTATTTTACTTTAATTAACCTTTATTTTAATAGTTTTAATGTTATTAAGTAAAAATAGTTTATTAGTTATATAAATTATTATAGTTAAGTCTAAATAAAATAGTTATTTTCTTTTATAAGTAAAAGAATCTAAAGGTTCCTTATTTAACTATTTTATTAAGTTACTTAGTAATAAGTTATTAGTTTTAAAATCTATATTAATAGGGGTTTTAAAAGTAATTCTTATATTTTTAAATTTTATATTAGAATTTAAGTTCTTTTTAGTTACTAAGTTAATATTTATTAAGTTTAAAGTAACTATAACTTCTTTTAATAAATTAAAAGAATTAAAATTATTATTAATAACTATATTTATCTATTATTTTTCTTTTCTATTTTTTAACTCTTCTTTTTTTTTATTATTTATAAAAGGGTTGTTTTTTAATATTCTTTTAAACTAATTAGAAGCTTTATTAAAATGTTAAAATCTATAAATATTCTTTATATAGCTGGTCTTTTTATAATAGTTATAGTATTAACTCTTAGTTTATTTCTAGAGTTTAAAAGTCTTTTTAGACTTAGTTTAAAACTTAAAGAATTATATAGAGTTATTATTACTTTTTTTTAAATTTATTTAATAAATTAATAAATAAATATTTAATAGTATAGACTTTTAAGTCTTTTTTTAAAGATTAGGTTATGTTAATTATAAACTATTTATAAGAGTTATTTAAACTATTTAAAACCTAAGCTATAATTACTTATTTAAATAAAGCTAGGTTATTTAAAGTTAGATTATTTATAAGCTCTTTAACCTTATTAAGGTATTCTTTAAGGGGTTTAAAATCTTTAAGAGCTATATTAAAAAACTCTTTATAAGTAAAAAACTTATTTATAAATTCTTTTAATTAATATAGCTTTTTTAAGTTTTTTTTAAACTTAAAAAGCTATTTTAGAGTTTTTTATAACTCTTCAAGAGCTATCTTTATAAAGAAGTTTTATATAACTTAATATTTTATTATTTAAATCTTTACTTTTATTATTCAGTAGTTTAGTAAAGTTTATTACTAAATCTTTACTAACTAATACTATATAGAATTATAAAAACTATACTTAATAATTTAATTATTTTTTTAACTTAAAAATAGTAATTCTATTTATATTTTATAAATTTAAAGTCTGTTTTATTTAAATAACTAAAACTAAGTAAACTTTTAAAAACTTAAGAGTTATGTTTTTAAAATAATAAGAGTAAACTACTTACTATATAATTAACTAAGTAGTTTAAATAAATAATTAAGACTATAAAGTCTTACTATATCTTTTTTAACTTTTTTAGTTAGTTTATTATAATTAATAAACTTAAAGTTTATAACTTTAGAGTTATTAATATTAACTTATAGTAGTTTTTATTAGTTAAGTTAAATAGTAAAAACTACTATAATTTTAATTTTTATATAAATTATATTAATTAAATATTATTTAAAACTTTGTTTACTATAGTAGATATATATAAGGATTTATTAAGGATTTATTAAAGAAGGTTAAATAAGTTAAGGAGTTTTTAAAAACTAGGTTTTTTAGTTACTTAGGGACTTAAATTATAAGTAATTTATAAGTATTAGTTATAAATTTTGGTTTTTTATAGTTAAAGTAAGGTTAGTTATTTAATAAGTAGGTTTAAATAGACTTTTGTAATTAGTTAAGAAGGTTAGGTTAATTAATAAACTCGGTTTATAACTTATAAGTATAGATATAAGGGTATTAAGGTTAGTATTAAAATTACTAAATACTTTTATAGTAATATTAGGTTTAATAAAGTTAATAAAGAAATAGGTTTAATATATAATATATAAATAAAAGAAGTAAAAGTATTATTATAGTAGTAATAGTATTATATTAGTATTTTACTATATTATTTACTTACTAAGAAAGTAGAAGTCTAGACTCCTATAGGCTAGGGGGAGCCCTGCCTTTTATAGGCCTAGTACTTTACCCTTTAGGCCTAGCTTCTAAGGTACTAGTTCTTTTAGGGTTTAGTATATTATATACAGTTTAGCTAAGTAGCTCTAGGCTTTGTGTGTAGTTGGCTGTATTTATTGTGGTTAGCTACGGGCGCTGTGGTTAGCTACAAGGGTTGTGGTTGGCTACGAGCACCCTAAAGGGGTAGATAAGAGACATTTAGGGTGGTTTATTCTCCTATAGGTAGTTAACCTAGTAGTTTAGAGTCTAGCTTATTAGAGCTAGAGGCTGTAGGTTTAATTCTACCTTTTGCCTTTTTTTACTTTTATTTTTAGTTCTTTTTAATAGACTAATATACTTATATAATATCTTAAAGTTATAGCTTTATACTAGTCTATATAAGGGTTAAAGTAAGTACTAGGGTTAACTATTAATTAGATTTTTAAATTATAGGGGACTGTATTAAGATCACAGCCTTTCTATTATTAGTCTAGCCTTATATAATAAAGTAGGACTTTTTATAAAGCTAATCCATTGTTTTTACTTTAACTTTATTAATAATATAAAATTTAAATATTCTAAACCTACTATAGACCTTAGGGTTAAATAGGATAATATTAAAGACGTTATAGTTTTATAAAGCTAAAATCTCTTTCTTTATTAACCTTTAAAACGGCTTTTTAGAGTAATAATAGTTCTTTATTCTTTTAGTTTAATAGTAAGGGCAAAACTAGCCTCTTTTTTAACTAAAATAAATATTATAACTAGGGTCTTTTATAGTTAGTTTTATTATTATTTTAGGGCTCCTACTAACACTAGGTTTTTAGTAGAGAAAGGTTCTATATTAATAAAAACTTTATTAAGGATCTCTTTAGCCTTATCCTCGTATTCAGCTCCACCCTTAGTCTTATACTTAATTATTATAGGGTTCTTTAGTCAAAAGGGGATTTTAGGACCCGTATTATTAATATCTTTATAGTATAACTTAATAACTATTAATTAAAAGAATCTTAGGCTTTATAGAAGGGCAAGTATGTATTCTTTATTACTTATTAAAATTAATTAATAAGGGCCTTACTAATTACTTTTTTTATACTATACTTAAACTATTAATTAAAGTAAAAGTTTTAAGGTTTTAAGTATTTTCAGCCCGTTATATATATTAAGGGTACTATTAACTTTATACTACGTATAGAAGTAGTAGATCTCTTTAGTAGTGTTTTTAATTCCTTAGGCGCACTTGGTAACGTTTAGGGCTAGTAGGGAGGAGTTATTAATCTATAAGTATACTTTAAAAATAAAGAGGGTTAGTATAAAGCTATTAAAGCCTACTATATTATTAATATTTTTAATACTTACTTAGAGTATAATCTTAGGTGGCAAAAGTAGGTTTTTAGTATAGTGGATTTAATAAACCTGCTTTAAAATAGTATAGTATTTTTTGATTTTACTAATAGAGTTATAGGCTTTAATAGGTACGATTTTAAAAGTAATTCCTTACCTTTTAGTATATCTTTTAAACTTTATAGCTCTTAACGTTATTATAGTATTAGTTAAAAGATAGTTAAGAGGTCCCTAGTATATATTAATCTATACTATATAAATACCTTCTTAGACTACTTTAATAAATCTATTTTTAATAAAATTTATAGTAGTAAATTTAATTATAGTATTAATATAGTAAATAATTAGCTTTTTATTAAAATGTATAATATTTATAATAACTTTATAGTTAAAGTAATACTTGTTTTATAATATAAATTAGAATTTTAAAAGTGCTGTTTTATAGAGTTAGTAGTAGTAGTATATTTTTATTAGAGTTTTTAATATCTAAATATCTAACTAATAACTAGCTTTTTTAAGTATATTATAGAGTTTTATAACAAAGGGGTGCCTAAATTAATAGTAAAGCTATTAAAGTTTATTAGTAGTAAGGTAGTAGTGTACTATTACTTACTTATAATTAAATAATAGCTAGCTATGCCTTTATTATTGAATATTTAGTACTATAATATCTCTTTAAAATAAGATATTATTAATGTTATTAAATATAATCCCTAGGTGGTTTATATTTTTAAGGTATAGTAAGAATAGTGTATTAGTTAGTATAATATAGAAGATAATGTTTTTAAAAGGTAAGGGGATTTTAACTAATTTAAGGGATTTAATATATAAGGATCTAGTATAGAGCTAAGCACCTAGTGTACCTTTAGTAAAAGTAAGGATAAATATCGGTAGATCTTAGTACGGTAGACCCCTACTAAGCCCTTAGTAAGGACGTATAAAGGGAGAATAGAAAAGAAAAGGGGGAAGTTAAGTAAAAGTAACTAAATATACCTATACCTACTTTTAAAATACTATAATTAGACCTAACTTAAGTATATAGTCCTTAGTACCTTTATACTTTTTTACTTTTACTTTAATATAAAAGGATAGTAATAAGTATATTATAAAGGATTTTATATAGTACTATATAAAATACTAGTAAATACTTAGTAAACTTTATACTTAACCTAAACTAAAATAGGGATAATAAGGACGTAGTTAACTAAATAGTAAGTAAGGTGGTTCTATAGTAGGACTCTATTAAGAACTTAGTTATTTATTAGGATTATAAGAGTAATAACTAATATAAGTATAGTATAGGAAATATAATAATAGATATAAGTAATATAAAGGGGTTAAGTAATTTAAATAAAAAAAGTAATTTTAATTTATAGTAGTAATAATGTGCTAAGTGTTTATTAACTCTTAACTATAATAAAGAACTATTTATGTGTAAAATAATAAAAGTAATTTAAGAGTTATAGACTTAGAATACTTAACTATAGGTATAACCCTTATTAAACGCTTTACTTTAGATTATAGTATAATAAACTAAAAGTACTAAGTAAGTTACTAAAATAATAAAAACTATTTAATAAACTATTACTTACTATTTAGTAAAATAGTAAAAAAACCTACTTATATATAATATAGTTTATTTTATAAAGAACGTAATTAGTTTAGTTAGAGAAAACTAGTTTATTATAGTTAAAGTGGTTTATACTTATAAAAAAGGTACTATTATAGTTTAATAAATTTAATAGGCTATAAGTACTATAGAGTATACTTTATAGAGTAACTAGTATAGCTACTAGTAAGTACTTATTAATAACCATATAAGGAATAAATAGAACCTAGAGTTTATTTAAGTTAGATTTAAGGTTTTTATTTATAACTAGTATATTACTCTAGAACTATAAAAATAAAACTATTAAAATATACTATAAAAATACTATTAAAAAAACAATAAAAAATTTACTACTCTATTCTACTACTAAAAAGTAATTTACTAAACCCTTAATAAAGATATAAAGGGAAAAGGTAAAGTATACTAGTTTTTTTAGTACTTATATTAGTTTATATATAAAGAATTAATATATTAGGACTTTAAATACTTAAATGCTTGTAAAATTTTAATTTATACTTAATATATTTAGGAAACGTTATAAAGGCGTAGACCTTTTAAAAGAGCTCTATAAAATAAAAGCTATAAAAACTACTACTCTAGGTTCTATAAATAAAAGAAATAGGAAGTACTATTATAACTCTATTTAAAAACAAACGTAACTTAGATTATTACTAAATAGGCTATAAAGGTAGAAAGAACTAGTTATTTAGGCTTAGTAGTTTAAATTGTTACTAAATAGACTATAAGGGTAAAGAAAACTAGCTATTTAGACTCTAAGGGTTTATAATAACTCTAAAAAACTTAAATACTAACTATAAGTTAAAGAGAGATATTAATAAAGTTACTTATTATAACTATTAAAAAAAGGAATACTACTTAACTAACTATAAAATACTTAAATAAAATACTTACGAAAATCTCTATAGACTACTATATAGAAGTATTAATATAATCTAGGCCTAAGAACTAAGCAGTTTAAAAAATAAGTAAGTATAAACTAGCTACTAACTAAACCTATACTAAAAGCTATTTTAGTACTTATAGGGAAAATAGTTAAAGGCTAAACTATTACTATAATAAACTATAATAAAGTTAAAATTATAGTAAATATAAATACTTATATATAATTAAATATTATTAATATTAATTTAATTAAATAACTTAAACTTAAAAAAGTATTTAATATAATACTCCCTAAAATCTTAGTATTTAATAACTAATTTATTAATAAAGTTAAAGTATATTACTTAACGTTTTTTTTATTAATAAGTATAATATACTCTATAAAGTTGAGTACGTATTTATAATAATGTTCTACTTAAAAGGTACTAAAAGTATTTTTTTAGTAAATAATACTATAAGTATAGAAAGTATTTTTATAAATACGCGTATATAAACTTAGTAGTATGCTCTAGTATTCCTTGTGTTCCTAGAAGTATTTACTTAAAATATAATTAAACATAAGTTTAAAGTATTTATAATATATATTATAGGGGCCTATATTATAGTAAAAAATAAGGGAATCTTTGCTACTAATTTACTTAAATAAAAATATATAGTAACGCTTAAAAGCCTCCTAAAAGAACTTTACCCCTACGTTAATATATTTAATAAAAAAATAGTAATATAAGTCTTAATACTAACGGACATAGAATACTTAATTAACCTTATTAAGGAAAAAAAGCCACTATATAAGCCTATTTACTTAATATTACTAAAATAACTCTAAGTACTCTTTAAATACATTTAAAACATAGTAGCCTAAAGGCGGATTAAGTTCTTTATAAACTTAGTAGGAGCCCCTGTAATATTTATCCTTAAGAAAAATAGTAGTTTATAACTATATATTAACTATAAAGGCCTAAATACAATTACTATTAAAAACTACTACCCTCTACTACTTATTAGTAAACTATTAAATAGACTTATTAGAGTATAATAGATTTTAAAGATTAACTTTAAAGAGGTATACTATAGAATTTATATTAAAAAGTCTAATTAGTAAAAAATAGCGTTTTATATACACTATAGCTACTTTAAGTATATAGTAATACTGTTTAGACTAACTAATACCCTAGCTATGTTTTAGGCCTATGTTTAGTAAGTACTTAGTAATATTATAAATATTTATATTATTATATACTTAGATAATATTTTAATTTACTTTTAAATATAAAAAGACTATATAAAGTACTTAAAAATAGTCCTAAAATACTTAAAAAACGTGAAATTCTTTATAAAACTATTAAAATATAAGTTTTATAAATAAAATGTTAACTTCTTTAGGTTTAAAATTACTTATAATAGAGTAATAATAAACCTAAAACGTATCTAGGCTGTTACTCAATAACTAATACTAAAGAGTTACTATAATATCTAGGTTTTTTTAAAATTCTATAACTTTTACTATAAGTTTATTAAAAAGTACTTATATATAGTAGAACTACTAAATAGGGCCCTTAAAAGTAGTAAAAATAGTATAAAGTTAGGAGCCTTTATTTAAATAGAAGAGATATAGAAGGTATTTAATAACTTTTATTAATACTTTAGTAAAGTATTAATACTAAGGTACTATAACCCTAAGTTAAATACTTATATAGAGATTAATATATTTATTTATATAGTTTTTAGTATAGTGTTATAAAAATACAGAATATAATAGTACTTAATTACTTTTTAGTTTAGAAAGTTTATAGAGATAGAGATATACTAGACTATAAGTTAGTAAGAGCTTTTTATAATTATAAAAAGTTTAGACTACTAAGTATAGTACTTATAAAGTCTTTTAAAATCTTTTTTAGTTCTAATAGACTACTAAGTATTAAAAGGCGTTATAAATATACCTGCGCGGAATATTTATAAAAAGTTTATTTAATAAGTATACTACTTATTAGTATTTAATTTTAAGATTTAATACTAGCTTAAGAAAACTAACTCTATTAATAGACCTTTCAAACGCCCTAACTATATAAAAAGTAAAATATTAATTAAAAATATTATTTTTATACTCTAAAAAAAGCTAGTACTTATAAAAGAGGTTCTAGAAAAGGTTTAGTAATATATTATTAATATTAAAACTAAACTAAGTATAGTAATATATATATATATTTAAGTTATTTAAGTTAGTATATAACCCTAGACTTAACTAGTTAGTTCTATAGGGGGAGGATCTTTACTTCTATACTAGTATATACTCTATAGGGACACTAGGAATTAAGGCTGTAACTATACTATAGTAGTTAAAGTAGTTACCTGTACTATATACTAAAATATAAGTTTAATAAATACTTAGTAAGAAATTAATTATAACTAAAAGGACTTAACTAGAGCTAGGGTTACTAGTTTAAAATAGTATATTCTATATACTATAATAAAGGAGCTTATTTAAAGTAAAATAGTATTTAAATTATAACTATTATTAGACTTTAAAGAAATAGTTGAAGGACTATAAACTAAAAACTAATTCTATAAAAATACTATAGATATAGTCTAAGTATATACTAGAATCTATATAGAATATTACTTAAATAAAAATAGTACTTTATAGTTTTATAAGTAACTAGTACTTTTTAATAAGGGCTTACTATAAAAAGAAATTATTTAGACTTATTATAATAACTTAAGGACTAGCTATATAGGTACTAATAAGACAGCTAAGTTAATTTTTAAAAAGTTTTACTAAAGTTACTTAGTAAAAAATATTTATAAATATATTGTTAAATACTTATAATACTAAGAAGTATAAGTACTTAAATATAAACTATATAAACTACTTTAACTACTCTTAATACTAATATACTTATTCTAGAAAATTAACCTAAATTTTATTACTAAGCTCCTACTAAGTACCTAGAATAATAAGTGTATATATAATATAATCCTTATAATTATATATTAAATAATAAAAATAGTATACTTTATTATAATATAAAAAACTATTAATATAGTATAGTTAGTGTAGATTTTTTATAAAAAAATTAAATACTGTTTTAGTACTCTAAAAAGTATAGTTAAAAATAGAAATAAACTATTTATAAGCCTTTTTTTAAAAAGAATTTACTAAAGTAAAAGTAATAGCCCACTAGCTATTTATAACTTAGCACTTATAAATAAATAATATAATTAAATAAATATACTAGTTCTTAAAGGCGTACTTTTATAAGTATACTAGTACTATACTAAAAAAGTAAATAACTTAGTTACTAAAAGTATAGTTTATATATAATAATAGTAAATACACAACTATTAGAGTTAGTCCGTTCTAGGTATTAATAGTATACTACTTTTAAATAATAAAGTATATTTTATTATAAAACAAAAACATACTTAAGGGCGTTAAAAAAGTAAATGACCTATATAGCAGAAGTTCACTAATATATAACTAAGTATTAAGAATATATAATAAAGATATAAACTAGAAATTATAATAAAAAACGCCTTTTAAAAGAGTATATAGTTAAAGAAGTAGTTAGTTTTTTAATAAAAAACTTTTTTTTATAAAAGTAAAAAAAAATTAATACTAAAATATACTAAAGTTTTTATTATTAAAAGGGTTAAAAATAATACTTACTATATTTAATTCTTAGAAAAGTACTAATAGTTATATAACGTATTTTATATTAATTTTATTAAACTTTAAATAAATAAAGTAGTTAAAGACTAGAACCTCTTAGATATAAAGGACTTTTAAAACAAATAGAAGGTTAAAGATATTATATTTAACTATAGAGACAGTAAAAATATACTATTCTTTATTAAATAAAAAAAGTAGTCTATAGAGTATAATATATAAAAACTTATAAAATACTTAATAAATACTTAATAAGTTTTTAAAAAATATTATAGATAAACTAAAAGGTTCTATAAAAAATAGAATAATAAGTAACAATATTTATAATAATAAAAAAATATATTATATAAAAAAAAAGTCCCTAAAAACTAAACTAAAAATCTACTTCAACTAGTTAAAACCCTATAGAACTTTAAATAAAGCTATTTTAAAAACTATTACTAAAAGATAAAGAACTAAAAAAAGAATATAATCTACTTCCACTTCTACTACTACTATTACTCTAACTACTACTATAACTACTAATACTACTACTAGTACTACCTATATTTATATTTATATAATTCTTTAATAGAGTCTCTAGTAGAGCTACGTACTACTATATTATAAATATGTTTTTTCCCTATATCTCCTATTAACTATAGTACTTTAAAGAACTCTATTCTATAAAGGCCCTAGTAAAAAAAGGTACACCTAACTAGCTATTCTTTATAAGCTCTAGAAATAGTTTATATAGGTTAGTCTTACTAGATATAGTAGAGTATAAAAGCTTAATAGTACCCTTATTCTTAGTAATAGAATAGTAGAAGGGATTATTAGTAATAAAATAGTAAAGTAAACTTTAGAGCTTAAAAAGGGTAGTAAAGTTATACTAGTATAAAAAAAGAGCTATAAAAAGTATAAGCTTAGTACTTTCTTTATACAGAGTATTACTACTCCTATAGTAAACTTAAAAGAAAATTAGTATATAAAGTAAATTAAATAAATAGGTAATTAACTTTAAAGTACATAATAGTATTAGTAGTCTTATAAAGAGCCTACTACTCCTATAAACTAAACTCTTAAAAAGTATATTTAACTTTACTAGGCTTTTTAGTTGGAATTATAGAAATAGGGTTCTAGAACTACTTAATAAGTATATAAAGAGTACTACTAATATACTAAGTAAAGTACTAGAATTACTAATTAGTATAGTTAAAAATAAAACTCTTATTAATAAACTAAGTATAGTAATACTTAATATAGTTTTAATAAGCCTAAATAATACTATTTAAAGTTATAGGAATTTATAAAGAGTTAGTAAATATTTACTAAAAGTAAGAAAAGAGCGACGAATATAGTAATATTTTTATTTAATAATAGAGTAGATGGTATATATATTAAAGTAATTCTTAGAAGCTATATAGAGTATTTAGTAGTCCTTACTTAAAAGTAAAATATAGTAGGTATATAGTATAGTAATACTGGACTAGTTAAGGAAATTAATTTTAGTATTAACTAAGAACTTAGTAAAGTAAATAAAGTAAGTAAGAGTAAATATTATATTAAAAAAGTAAATTAAGTATTAAAAAATACTAAAAAGTAATAGTAGTTAAAAAAGAATAAAGTATAACTAATAAAAAAATAAAATAAAGAATTATAAGTTATTAAAGAAAAAAAAGATTTAAAACTAATAGATTAAAAGCTACTATTATATAGACTTTTTTTATAGAATATATAGTTTAAATATAATAAGTCTATAAAAAAGTTATTTATAAAAAGTACTAAGTAAAAAGGAAAAGCACAGCTTCTTTACACTTTAAGTATAAAAAGTATAAAAAGTACAATTTATAAATATAACTATAAACTATTAGACTTTAAAAAAACCTAATATAAAAAATAAAAAAAGCTAGAAATCTACTCTATAGTAATAATAAATAAATAATATTTCTAAATATACTTACTAGTACTCCTATAAATACTTACTAAATAAAGAACAAAAAAGCTATAAGTATATAATTAGGATAAATCGCAACTAAAAGGGGGGATAGAAAGAATAAACTAATAAAACAAAGCACTTAACTACCCTCTTTATATAATAAAGTAAAAAGAGAGGAACAAAATTAAAACTAGTATAGTAACCCTTTAGTATAACGTTACTAAAACAACGTAGTATAGTAGATACTAATATACTAACTCCTGTATTAATAGTACTAGTATACTATTCCCTATAGTAATAGCTTTAATATAGAAGGTAATAGTATAGAATACTACTAGGGACTAGTAAACTAGGAGGGGGGATAGTACAAAGATTTAGTATAATGTAAAGTACTTAGTATACCTTTAGTAAAAGTAAGAATAAATATTAGTAGATTTTAGTATAGTAGACCCCTACTAAGCCCTTAATAAAGATATATAAAGGGAGAATAGGAGAGGAAAGGGGGAAGTTAAGTAAAAGTAACTAAATATACCTATACCTACCTTTAAGATACTATAATTAGACCTAACCTAAGTATACAGCCCCTAATACCTTTATATAATACTATTACTAGTACTAAAGTAAATTAATATACTACTAGTACTTATAGTATTAAACTTAAGGTTAGGAAAGATTATTTTTTTAAGGACTATATATTAACTATAGCCCACTATAAAAAACTCTACTACCCCGGTATTAAGTATAATACTTTAAAAGATAGCCTTATAATATTAGCTATTATAGGTATAGAGTATTAATTCTATTAGGTTTATATTTTTTATTATTATAGTATTGGCTATTACTTATTTAGCAAGGGTTATTACTATTTTAGGGCTATTAACTTTTCTTTCTATTAAATAGGTAGTTATAAATATAATTAACTAGAGTCCTATAGCTCTACTATTTTTATTATATAAAAGGTATCTATCTATAGGCTTCTTATTATACTTTAAAATATTATTAAATATTTTATTACTTTTATACTTTATAAAGAATTATTAGAAGTATACTAATATAATATTCTAGAGGTAATTAACTTAGTAGTAATAGTTATATACTTTACTACGGTCTTTAGTAGGGTATTTTTATAATTAATAGTTTAATTTACTGTAAATATAGTACGTTTTATTATTTATTAATCTAAAAGGGTATTAGGGATAGTAATTTTTCTTTTATAGTCTCTAATATTATAATCCTTATAGTCTTTCTTTTTTAAAGTAGCTTTAACTACTATAGTTATATATCTAATTAATAATATAAGTACTATATAGTTTAAGGGCTTTAGTTAAGTACTAAAGTGTTTTTTTTAAATTAATTTAGAGGTATTAATAGAGGATTATAGTTACGTAATAATCCTAGTAAGGTTTATAGTAAGGTTATAGAGGTAAAGACTATATTCTTTTACTTTATAGTATATATTAATAAGTTAGTTATAGAGGGTGTCCTTAGTCTATATTTTAGTTAATAACGCAGGTTAGATATTTATAAAGTAGTTAATTAATATATTAAGTACTTTTACCTTTATTTTTATTAAGTTCTTATAAATTATATGGGTAAAAGAAGATTATTACTATTTAGAGAGGTAATATTAATATATTTCTTTAGTTTTAAAGTAGTTTTAAAGACTTTTTATTATAGTATTTTAATTAAAAGGTCTTATAGGGTTATAAAAATACTAAACGTAGTATATTAGGGCTTCATTCTTAAGTATAATTAAGATAGCGTTAGTATATTATATTTAATTAATACTAATAAACTAATACTATTAATAGAATATTTAGATTTTTATTATAAGGATATTAAATTTACTACTACTATACTTTATACAATTACTATAGAGTTTTATAAAGTTAGTAAGTGCTTTTAATAATAAAGGGTTATTTAGAGTAAAGTTATAGTTATTAGTATTATTTTTTTTTAGTTATTATAGTAGTTTTAGTATAAGTTAAAAATAGGTTATTAAAGGGAAGGGGGGGTAAATAGAGTATTATTATATTAAGTAGTATTAATAAGTATTTTATAATAGAGTTTTGTGCTACTTACGTTTTAGTAGTAGTAGTGGAGGGGGTTATAGATCCCTAGGGGCTTTTAGGGTCTTATAAAGCTAAGACTCTATAAAGTTATAATCCCTAGGTAACAAAATTTATATATTATATAAAGAAATTTTATTAAAGAACTTAGGACGTTTTATAAGGGTTTTAAAAAGGCAGTTTTATTATATTATAATATTAATTTAATCTTTAGACTATATAGAGAACCTATTAAATATTAGTAGGGTATAGATTTTATATATAATATGTTTATTAGCCGGGGTATAGTTAATATAAATACTATAATATAAAAATAAATCCCTAAAATAGTACTAAACATTCTTATTTACGTAATTAAACGCATTAATAGTCTATTTAGTAAAGTTAAAGTAAAAGTAGTTATATAGTTCTATACTAACTATTTTATTAGCCGCGAAGTTACTAATATAGTAAGTTATAGCTATTATAAGTTTTTTAGTTTTAGGTTTTATTATAGAATTTATATTATACTAAGGGCCCTAAATAGTTATATTAACGGTCTAAAGGGTAATATTGAGGAGTATTAGGGTAAGGGTATTTATAGCCCTATTAGTCTCCCTAGTAGTTATAGTAGCCTTAAACTAATTTATTAACTTTAAGAGTAGTAAACCCTAATTAGTCTCTAGGGTTAATATTATAAAAACGTTATAGACAGCTTTATCTTTTGTCCTTAACTTTTATTACTTATTTAGGAATTTCTTTATTATAGCTGTATTAACTAATAGTATAACTATAGTTACTTAAAAGGAATCTCTTAAAGTTCTTATAGTACTAAGAATATTATTATTACTTTTTCATTATTTAGTAGTAAGAATATAGTAAAGGTAATAGATACTAGGGTTAATAAATAAAGAAGGGGATTTTAAATAAAGCTAATATTAGTTAACTTTTTTATTGTATTACTATAGACTTTTATTATTAAGTTATAATATTTTACGTTATTTAGGTGTATTATAGTACCTTTACTTTACTGTTTTAGGTTAATTTTTCTAAGTAAGTAAATTCCTTTTATATCCTAGTAAATATAGGTACATTTAGTATATAAAAGGGGACTTTTAAGCCTTAGTTCTAAATCCTTCACTATAGCTATATAACTAGTAAATTTATTAATTTATAGTAAAGGTAGTTAGGTGCTTATAGTTAAATAATGGTTATAGTTATTTAGTGATAAAGTCTTTATAGTTAATTAATAATAATATAGATAGTTATTAAGTAATTAGTCTTTTACTGTTTAGTATTGTTTAAGGGGGATAAAGCAGTAGTAATAAACAATAGGGATAAAGAACAAAAAAAAAGGTTTTTTATAATATATAAAATATATAGTTAGGAGTGTTTTTTTACTTAGTTATTATACTATAAGTTAGTAGTAGTTTTAGTTAGGACCCGTTATAGCTACTTAAGTACTTTTTTATAGTAATTTATTAATTAATACTATATACTACTAAAGATTACTTTTATACTAGGAATTCTATTATTTAAAAAGACTTTTAATAAGGGATTATTAAGCTGATAACGGCTTAAATACAGGCGTTTCCCCTAAACTATAGTCTTAGGGGTATATTTACTTATATAATAAATTACTACTAGTAATCTTTAATATATTAGGGTCTCTAGTTAGGTATTAAAATACCCTAGTAATTTTATAATGTTTTTAAGGTATAGTGTATATTACTAGTATTATAAATAACTAGTAATATACTTAACTTACTCTTAAGCACTATTATAAAGTATAGCTTAGCCTTAGGACTTTTTAATAAAAAAACTCTATAGTTGTATAGTAAAAGGAAGAAAGGGAGTATTAAAATAGCTTTAGAAGTTATAAAAAGGCTTAAGGGGGTTTTAAAGGTTAATATAATAGTTTAAAGTAATAAATTATAGCTTTATATAGTTATAAAAGGATCTTGTAAATAAGTTAAGTATATAATAAATACGTTTTTAAATAAAACAGCTTTAAGTTTATTTAAGTATTCAATAAAGACTTAGTATAGTAAATATTATTTACTAATAAACTAACTTTAAGTTTAGTTAGTTATATTTATAATAATATTTCTTTTAAATAAAACCTTACTAATTTATAGTTATAAAGTAGTAGTAACTATATATTATTATAACCTATTAGTTAATAGACCTTTAATAGTAACCCCGTAGGGGGCTTAGTAGTTAAATAGGTAATATTAGTTTATATTAGTATAATGTACTATAAAGTAAAAGAACTAGGATATAAGTCACGTAATAATAAGTAGGACCGATGTATAATAAGTAGTTTTAAGACAGAACTAATAATACTAAAGGTAGTTTATAGTAATAAACTAATATACTTAATATTAGTTTTAAAAATAAAGGAACATATTTATAAAAATAGAACTTATATATAAATAAAACTTAAGTACCCTTAAGTCCTCCCTTTTATAGTTCTTAAACTATTAACTTTATATTAATTTTTAAATACTTTTAACTCTTTAATAGTAACTATTATAACTCTTTTATTAAATACTTAAACTAATTACTTAAGTACTTTAAACCCCTAAAATCCCTTTAATAACTAGTAGTACTATTATTAGTATTAAACCTTAACTTCTGTTAATATAAACCTTACTATTAAAAGGCTAGTTATAATATTTTAATAGCTTTTATTTAATAAATTAACTTTTAATACTAATAAATAGTATTCTATAATATTTTCCTTTAGAACTACTAAAACTACTCCTACTTTATCTAAATCCTTAAATAAATAAACTTAAAACCTTACTTAAAAACTAAAAGAATAACGTATAAAGGACAATAACGAAGAATTTAGTAACGATAATACTAATAAATAACTTAAATAAGCTTATTAAAATATTAAATAGTTCTAGAAACTATTTAATAAAAAATCTAGTACTATAAAGAAACTCTAATAAGTAGTTTAGTAGGCTAATAAGTATACCTAAAATGTTAAAAACTAAAACTAGACCCTCTATACTACTACTAATATTATTAAAATACCTATTTATAATAAATAAAAGGAGCTTAAGTTTAACTTACTTATTATATATAATAGAACTTCTAAAATACTTAAAGGATTTTTAATCTAAGTTAAGAACTACTAGAGCTTTTATAGTAACAGCTTTAGGAATAATACTAAGTATATCGTCTATACTACTACGTTCCTATATAAATAGGTACTTTAGTAGATTAAACCTTTTTAAAAATAGTTTTTTAAAGCTAAGATTTTAGACTACTATACTAATAAAGTTAGGAATATCTTTACTACTTTTAAGGAGTTTAAAAGTGTACTTTAGACTCTATTCTAAGACCCTAACTAGAAAAAATAAGTAGAGTATAACCTTACTATACTTAAACAGACTAAGTCTACTACTTACTATACTACTAAATTCTAATGTATTAGTGCGCAACTAGACCTTAAAAAGGAATTTAGAATCTTTATATTCTATTAAAAATTAAAGAATAAAGTTAAAAATAAACTTATAAAGATTAACTACCCTAAAGACTTTTTTTAATATACTAAACTTATAATTAAAATTAATAACTGCCTTTAGAAAAAACGTTATAAAAAAGAAAAACAATAACTAAGTACTAACTATAGTAAAAAGTACTAATAGTAGTTCTAATAATTCTAGTATTATAACTAAGAATAATAGCTATAATAAAATAACTAACTAAAATAAAATAACCCCTAATGTAGTACTATATATAGATACTATATAGGCCCTATAAACCTTAGTATAGTAGAATAATAAGAACCTAATAAAGAACGTACTTTTAAGTACTATAACTATAATAAACTAAGACACATAGCTAAGGATTATTATTAACCTAAAAAATAATAATAGTAACTAGTACCTAGAGCTAAGTAACTTAATACTATTTTTAAAAGAAAATCACACTAAACTATTATAAATAGTATACTATAGTAATAAATATACTATTTATATAAATAGTAAAGAAAACGCTAGGTATTACCCTAAGAACACAGAACAATTTAGATATAATACTACTAATATCGTAAGAAAAATACTCGTAGTTATATACAAAGTGCCTTACTATAACCTAGTAAGAAAAGTAGTAGAATAACTTAATAGTATAGATCCGTAATAAGTAAACTATAACTTTATAAACCTAACTAATAATAAAGAAATTAAATATAATAATAAGTAGGTGATCTAATAACTTAATAACTTAATTATAGAACTAAGATACACTACTAATATAGAGCCTAATAAAGACTATGTAGAATATCTCTAGACTTTACTTATAAGAAGAGCTAAAAGAATAGCTACTTATAATAATATACTAAGACTTAAATATTTATGTATAAAAGATAAAAACAAAGCTAAGAGGATTATAGCCTATCCTAGCACTTAAAAGGACTATTATAAACCTAACACACCCTATAACTTAAATAAACCTTATAATATTACTTAACAACGTACTTAAAATAAAGCTAACTAGGGGGCCCTACTTAATAACTAAAACTTAAATTCTAAAGAAGAACTACTAATATAGAAAAAAGAATAAAGATACTTACTACACATCCTACTAAACAATAATAAATAATAAATTATATTCTATAGAACTAACTTAGTTAGAAAGATGGGTAAATAGCTACTATTATATATACTTAAAGACTATAAATAACTAAAACCCTTATATAAAAAGTACTGGGATATTTTTTAGTTGTAATACCTTAATAATAAATATTAAAAACACTTTATTAAAAAGCTTAACTCTAGATTCTTTCTTTAAAAGAAAAAGAACGCTCTATATAGAAATATTTACCTTAACTACAAGCTTAATATATAGATTATCCAAAAATACAAGCGACTAGAAAAAGTAGTATTTAGACTAAACCCTAACTTTCCTATATAGTACTTATATAATAAATAAAAGAACTAGTAAAAATACCACATTAACTAATATTAAGTCCACTATATTAAAAAAGCAAAAACACTTAAAAAAAAGCAACTTTAAAAATAAAAAACTAGCTTTATACTACTAGTTATTAATATTAAAAACAGCCTTATAAAAGAAGGAATAGTTAAGTACCCTAAGGGGAATAGAATATATATAAAATAAAGGCTTTAATAGTTAAAAAACTAAACTCACTTACTATAGTAGAATTAAAATAAATAATAATAATAAAATCTATTAACTTAGCTACAAAAGTAAACTAAAACAATAGACACCTTTACTTTAAATTAATAATAAATAGGATCTAGATTAAAGCCCTTATTAATAGTAGCACCTAAGGCAATTTTATATCACTAAAAACGGTAAATAACTTATAATTACTATAAAACAAAAAAAAGGATCCCTATACACTTTACAACGTAAAAAAAAAAGAAGTATAGTATAGTAGAGGTATTATTAATAGAAAGACTACACCCCTTACTTTAAGCTACTATAACTAAAAGATATACTATTACTTTAATATTATAAATATAGAATATTAAGATATAATTCTAGAACTACTATAGCTACATAAAAAGAACCTATAAATAAATTAAAAGAATTACTACCTTTATTAAAATAATAAAACAAGTTTAGTTACTA
Source organism: Colletotrichum brevisporum (assembly GCA_030770045.1). Lineage (NCBI taxonomy): Eukaryota > Fungi > Ascomycota > Sordariomycetes > Glomerellales > Glomerellaceae > Colletotrichum > Colletotrichum brevisporum. The sequence continues at coordinate 4,413,450 of JAUGSI010000002.1, forward strand.
AAGGACACAGTTAACTACTAGCTTTAAACAAACCCCACCACAATACACCAATAATAACATCACAATTTATTACTTACCTAAAGGTTAAAGAAGTAGTTACTAGGCCGTTATACACAAAGGATCTTACCGTAATATAACAAAAACTAATCCCTAATAAAAATTAACTTCTATTTATTCTAAAAAAATATAAAGTATATAAAAAGCTATTTGCTCCAATACTAGAAATAGGCCTACTAGAATATAGCACTTTTAATCATAAGATCCCTATTAAAAAGGGACAAACACTAGTATTTAATAAAGTTTATTAACTAAACTAATAAAAAATAAAAACACTTAATAAATATATTAATAAATACTTAACTAAAAACTATATTAAAGAATTAATATTATCTATAAAATACCTAATTCTATTTATACTAAAAAAGAATAGTAAACTATAACTATATATTAACTACTAATAACTTAATAATATTATAATTAAAAATTAATACCTACTACTACTTATCTTAAAACTATAAAACCTATTTTATAAAACTAACTAGTTTATAGTCTTTAACCTTAAAGGGGCCTATAACTTAATTAAAATTAAAAAAAGAAAGAAATAAAAATCTGTATTCTACTTTTATTAAAGATATTTTAAGTACCTTATAATACCCTTTAGACTTACTAACGCCCCTATAATATTCTAAAATATAATTAACTATATCCTATAAAACAAACTTAATATCTTTATTATTATATACTTTAATAATATTCTTATTTTTTTAAAAAACCTTAAAGAATATAAAAAATATATATATTAAGTACTTTAGAAACTATAAAAAGCCAAACTACTTATTAAACTAAAAAAGAGCAAATTCTATACCTAAAAGGTAGAATATCTTGGATTTATAATTATACTTAGTAATATTAAAATATTAAACAAAAAGATCACTATAATTAAAAACTAGCTAATACCCTAAAATATTAAAAATATTTAATTATTCTTTAAATTTATTAAATTTTACTAATAATTTTTTAAAACATACTCTAAAAATATTAAAGCCCTAATAGACCTAATAAAAAAAAGCTAAATAGAATTAAACAAATAAATAAAAAACAGTATTTCAGAAAATTAAAAACCAAGTCCTTAGTAAACACGGATTATAAGAATCTTACACACTTTACTATATTTAAAGACTTTAATAAATAATAAATTGAATAATTAAAATTCCTTTTAAAATTTAATTTCTATATTATCTATATAAAAGGATTAAAAAATAGTAGAATAAATACTTTTAATAAATAATTAAACTTAAAAATAATAGTCTTAAATAAACCTTAAGTAATCTTTAAAAAGGATTTAAATAAAAACCTTATACTAACTATTTATTTCTTAATAATTACTAAATAAATTAATACTAGTATACTTAAATAAATAACTAATAAAATAATTAGAATAATTTATAGTACTAGGATATATAGATACTAAGGAGTTACTAAGACCTAAAAATAAATTAAGTAATACTATAATAATAAGGTTACTAAAAAGTAAGTCGCTAATACTATTAAATACTATAATATATATAATAAAAGTAAACTAGTATACTATAAATTATATAGAAAACTCTAACTACTTTTAATACTTAATAAAGTATAGTAATTAATTTTCCTTAATTTTATTATTAAACTACTATAATTAAAAGAACTACTTACTAAAAAATAGTTTAATAGTATTTTAGTTATAGTAAATTAACTTACTAAGTACTTATACTTTATTTTATAAATTAAAGTAAGTATAGTAAAAAAACTTATATATATCTTTAATAAGTATATCCTTAGCTAATACAGTCTACTAAAAGATATTATATTAAATAAAAGAATATAGTTTATTTTAAAGTTTTAAAAATCTTTAATTTTATAACTTAAATCTAAACTGTAACTATTTACTACTTTTTACTTATAAACTAATAAATAAATAAAAAAAATTAACTAAATCCTTAAAATATACTTAAAATATTATATTAACTACTAATAAAATAATTAAGTCATACTATTACTAATAAACTAATTTACTTATAATAGCGCAGTAGGAAAAAGTATACAAAATTTACTTTTTTACCTTAACTATAAATTTAAACTAACTACCTATAAAGAACTATAAGTAGGACCTATAGTAATTAAAGTAGTTACTTATATTAATTATATTAAGGAAATCTATAAATAACTTTAAAATAACTTAAAATTTATTAAATAATAAATATATAAATATACTAATACTTTAAAAATAAAGGGACTATCCTTTAAAAAAAAATAGTACGTACCTTATATAATAAAATATTAAAACTAAACAACTAAATAATAAATTAAACTATAAAAAACTTAAATCCTTTAAAATTATTAAAAAAATCTTAAAAATCAACTTTAAACTTATACTACCAAATACTATAAAATATTACTTAGTCTTCTACATCTTACTTCTTAAACTAGCACTATAAGGATTATATACATTTAACTATATTAAAGTCAACTTAAAATAAAACTATAAAATGAAAAGAATTATTAACTATATTAACTAATAAAATAATATAAAAATTAAGTACCTTATTAAATAAAGAAACTATAGTTATAAAAATAATACTTAAAAACCTATATTAAACTTAATAAATATATAAAATAAATTATAAAAGTACTAAACCTAGTAGCAAAAAAAAACAACACACCCTAACTATAAAAACACTAATAAGTAAGTTACGCGTTTTATACCTATAATATAAGATTTAACCAACTAAGCCTCTAAAGATAAAACAAACATTTCTTTAATTAAAAACACCTAGTCCTAAGTAACTAAAACGCACCCTTCTACCTTACTAACTAAAGAACTAAAATTAATAAACTTATTCCTAAAACCAAAAAAAGCCTATAGTAGCTTATTTTCTAAACCCACTACTTAAAAACCACTTATAATAAACCTTTTATAAATATCTAAAGCTAATAGTATATCCCTATTAAACAAAAGCCTATTCTCTCTATCTACCTTCTATATACCCCACTTAAAGGCCTTAATTTACTTTTTATAAACTTTTTTTTAATTATATAAATACAACTTAAACGACTTACCACCTCTACTATCTAGAATTATAAGCCCATAAATTCATAATAAAGCACTAAAAGCTCTTTACCTACCTTTTCTTCCTTCTTATCCCATTCCTTTTACTAAAAATTTAATCTCTATACTACCTAAAAATTAGTATTAAATAAAAATTAAAAAACCTATAAAAAACCTATAAATAAACACCACTAACACCCTATCACAAAGCTTCTTCACTATAATACACATTTAACAATAAATAAACTTCTTACTAAACTAATATAAAACCTTAATACAAAAATAGTAAGTATAAAGTATATTACTATTAATTAACTAAAACTTAATATATTTAATAAATATAGCTCTCTTATAATTTTGTATCATAATTAAATATAATTTGAACTTTTAAATATAACTTAATATAGTATTAGTATTATAAAAAAAAAAGAAGTATAATTATAAATCCCTAACTTAGAACTAACAACCTATCTATAATAAAGTCTTAAAAATAAAACCTTTTAAAAAAAGAGCTAATATTATAACCTATTAGTTAATAGACCTTTAATAGTAACCCTATAAGGGGCTTAGTAGTTAAATAAGTAATATTAATTTATATTAGTATAACGTACTATAAAATAAAAAAACTAGAATATAAATTATATAATAATAAATAGAACTAGTATATAATAAGTAGTCCTAGGATAGAACTAATAATACTAAGGGCAGTCTATAGTAATAGATTAATATATTTAATATTAGTTTTAAAAATAAAGGGATATATTTATAAAAACGAAACTTATATATAAATAGAACTTAAGTACTTTTAAGTCCTCCTTTTTATAGTTCTTTAACTATTAACTTTATATTAATTTTTAAATACTTTTAGTCCTTTAGTAGTAACTAGTATAACCCTCTTATTAAATACTTAAACTAATTACTTAAGTGCCTTAAACCCTTAGGATCCCTTTAGTAACTAATAGTACTATTATTAGTATTAAACCTTAGCTTCTATTAATATAAACCTTACTATTAAAAGGCTGGTTATAATATATATATTAACTATTAATTAGTATTAGTTTATATAGGGTAAATAAATAGTAATTAATTATAAATATAAAGGTTAGTAATTAAGGTTAAAAATAGATAGATTGCGAGCCTTTTTAGTAAAGGCTTAAGATACCTATGTAATAGTAGAGCTAGGTCCATGCCCCGCTATATAGCTGTTAGCTACCTAGAGCTATAGCTGCCGCTAATGTGGTTATTCCCACAAATACCAACATCGCATCGCCCAACTTCTCAACTTCTCAACCAATAAACCCAACAATCGCAGCCATGCAGTTCTCCATCTTCACTCTCTTCGTCTCCGTCATGGCCACCGCCGTGTCGGCCCAGACCACGTACGAAACCGGCAACTACCTCTCAGTGTGCCAGCAAGGCAACACCCTCTTCTGCACGGGCAACGTCAACATGTGCCAGCGTGGCAAGACGGACACCTTCGACGAGAAGGCCACGAAGGCCAACGAGGAAGCCTGCAAGGGGCTCAAGCGCGGCGACAACTGCGTCCAGACCGTCGGCTGTGTATAGAGTGAATGCGTCTCCGGGGAGGAGTTTCGTTAGCATCGCGGTCGTTTTCATGTTTGATAAGCATAGCGGGTGATTATCTTGGTGCAGCTTGCGAGCACGCATCGCTGGGGTTTGAGCAGCCATCGCTTGCTGCATTCGTTTCCAGTCTTAGCATTGAATTCAAGCCATTCAAACAGTCGTGACACATGAATCTCGGATCAGAAAGTGCACATTTGATGTTCTTTGTGGCCCGCGGCCGGGATGTTTGCAAACGGTGATGAGTTCGTGCCTGGCAACTGCGTTCTACATATACGTTGTTGGCGTTTTCACCCCATGGTGGACGGCGCGTCTAGTAGAACAACAGCAATAATGAGAAGCAAAGGTCGGCAAAACGAAACAGAAGAAATACCAGGGAGGCACAGACAACACTGATTGACAAAAATGCAAAATGAATTTGACCTGGTGGGATTTAACCACTTATTACTCCCCGAGGTGGGCTCGAACCACCAACCTCCAGATTAACAGTCTGACGCGCTAGCCAATTGTGCCATCGGGGATGAGCTGTGAAGCTGCTTGGTACTTGTTGTGGTCCCCGAGCGGAGTTGGCAGCCTTTGATGGTGGGCAATCTCACGATCCAGCGGGCTGGTGGGCGTCAAACTGGAGACAGTGGGTCTGTCGCAATGCTTCCATGCAACTACCTGTGAGTCGTGACCACTATCTTGTTGCCCTTTGCTGTTGCTTCTTTGTATTGAAACTCAGAGAATCGTCAAAAGAACTCGCTTTCTACCAGAAATGGAGCCCATTGATGGGCTTGTGTCCTTGTGTGGTGACCAAGTGTTGCGCAATGTAGAAGCCACAGCGTCGTCCTTCTCGAACACCAAGTTGCGCCGGGTGGACTCCATACGACCCACTAAGAGCCTGCTGGGACAGGGGAACACTCGAGCCTGCGGAAAACTCCCGAAAGCTGAACGTGGCCTGAGACTCATCGTCCGACATGGTTCCATTCGCGGCATGCCGAGGGCTTGGTACGAACATAGCACATTGGGTGTTTTCGACCCAGAGATTCTTGATATCAATGCCTGGTTTTTATGCAACAGGTAGCAGAAAGCTCGCGAGCCGGGGCTTGGTTTCGCCGATAACAACTTGTCTTAAGCTGGGCATTGGTCGCAAGAAAAGTAGACTTGCTAAGAATCCAGTAGTATAGTAGGTAGTTTTAATGTTCGTCCTGGGAAGTGATGGATGCTGTGCCTCACAGTCCAACCACTGGCTGGTGGGTTGGGATACCTAGCGTCTTGGGTCCGTTGACTATCAACATTCAAAGCAGAAGGCAACCTGCAGATCACAGCGTTCTCCATCATTCATTGGTAGGAAGCTCGCATGAACACCTTTTCCGAGCTCTTGTCCTACGTCGACATGCGCCGGTCTCCGTCTCTCGCTCAGCTATATCTCCTTAATCTCGAACAAACACAAGAAGCCTCGTTTTCGCCTTGGATTCTTGGAAGTCTCCAAGTTGTCCCAAAGGCACCACGCGATCGATTCAACCACGTCTACTAAGATGGGCAACGCAGCTGAGTCCCCAAAGGACCACAACAGCGACTTACCGCCGCCGCCTGCCTACTCAGCTGGGGATCCAGATGGGCCCTCGCCTGCAACTGGAATCATAGGGACTTTATGGCCCGAATTCCCCATCAGCAGCTCCGCCTCCCTTTACCGACCGATGCCGCCTCTGATGAACGCGTACTACCCGTTTAAAATCACCCGCACCTGCCACCTCGGGGACTCAACGGATCACAAACTCTACGCCGTCTCATCGTATGCTGGTGTTAGCAACAACGGGCCTGGCGGGCCCTGCGTCGTCCTCTGCAACGGGCCGAGCGAGGACGACCCTCCCCTGGCAATCGCCGGAGAGGCGGATAACTGGACCGCGAAGTCCACGATCACCGTTGTCACTCTGCCGCCACTGAACCCGGGGATCGACGCCACCCAAAAATGGACGACGAACAGGGTGCAGGAGATCATGCGCGCGAAGCTCACAGATGATCAAAAAATAGCATCGTTCTGGTTCTCCATCGAGGTCGAGCAGAAGGGCCGCGGGCATCACCGGGAAGACTTTGAGTGGCGGAAGAGCAGCAAGGACCAGCTCGACGGGTTCAAGGATGGATACGAGCTTGTCCGTTGTAACTCGGGGCCGCAGGATGTTCTCGCCATCATCGGATTCAATGGACTCACGTCGCTCAACAAGCCGTTCAAGATTGCGTTTGTCGGGAGTGCTGTCACCGACAACCTGGGCGATCGGTGGACAATCATGGTGACTATTACGGCATTGAGACTCTGGTCGATGGGTCTACAGCCGGGTAGGGGATGGTAGAGATTCCAAGATATTTCCGAGCCCATTCGGATGGCAAAACATGCAGAAAGGTCCAGCAAGCCGGGGGATTAATGGCAAACGTTTCGAGCTCATTCCTGATACACTCTGAAGCTGTGCAGTCGTGATGAAGTCCCAACTGCTCGCTGCTCCAGTGGTCACATGTCAGACGCCTTCAGTATCCGTACGAGTCTGAGCCTTAGTTCATAGCTTGGAAACGCAAGCCCACTTGGGCACTGAGTCCTTAATAAGATGAAATCATTTGAGTTTCAAGTTATAATAAGGTGAAGGGAGGTCAACGGATGCTCACTGATCTCTATTCACAACAAGGTGGGCTTGACCCTCAAGTCTTTCGGTGGCCTTAAGGCATCTTACAGGGAAGGAAGTCTTTGTCGCCGAAAAGAAAAAAAAAGGAAACTAAGTATTCTAGGTAAATACTCATGAACCAAACCGCCCGACTTCTGGTTTGCTGCCGCAAACACCACCTACCTACCTACCTTCCTACCTAGGCAGGCAGCTTGGACTAATCCCTCTCCATCAGCAGGCACCCTTCCGGATTGGAATCCCCGACTCCCCTCCTTGTGTTCTTTCCCCCGTTGCCTCCTATGCCCAGATTTCAAGACTTCCCTTTTCAGCATCCGCGTCGTTGCCTGTCGTCATTTGCAACGATGGTTCCATCACCGGATGAGCAAGATACTGAGAGGATGGGTGGCCTTCCGACGACACACCAGCAGTCTCCGCTGACCCCTACCATCCAGTTCAGCAACCAGCATCCAATGCCTTATGGTCACGAGAAGCCTCCTATCCGCCACAGTGCAATCAACCTTCAATCTGTCGATTCTGCCGATCTCTTCAATTGCCCAGCTCTCCAAAACTGCCCCTTTGCTCAAAACGGCGACTATCCTCCTGGCAGTGTCACTTGGCCCTCGCCGCAAATCCAGTCAAAGCCCCTAGACATGTCGGTCGTCGAAGGCTTGCCCGTTTTGAGCGAGCAGACCAGTGAGTATCACCCGGGCAATCTACGGCCCGAGATTCTTCTACTTAACGTCGTGGCTTTGCCGTGAGTAATCAACAGATTTACTAATTCTTGGACTTCACGTTGCAGATAAAGCCTCGGTCATCCCTGCCGACATTAGCCCGCCTTCAACCGCCGACATCAATGTTTCACGACGAGAGACCGTGGAGCTTGCGGACGACTCGGAAATGATCCTCGTCCGCGTCCCGCGACAACATGCTACGAAAGAGAAGCTTTACCAGCTCCGTGACTGTGCAGAGCTCATCTTCAAAGAGGCAAAGACTTACCGGCTTCCACACGCTAACAGAAACATGACGAGCAGAGTCTCAAGTTTCAGCACAAGGCCATGAGTCATCGTACCCTCGGTGTTTATCTTGGCTACGATTCAAAAGGAAAAGGCAAAAATGAAAGGCAAACCGGCCTGAAAATAGGGGTCGCAGGAGGAAGCATAGCAACAGCCTAGCAAGGAAATAAGACTCTCAGCAAATCAAACGTTGACGTTCCTTCTCATGGCTTCAATTCCAGTCTAGCACACCATGAGTCGAGGTTTTAGATCAACCTATCGCAGGATGACGACGTCTTTTTCAGGCAAGAGCGGCGAGGAAGAGAGTGTATAGTTGAAAGCCCCGGATGAAAGGTGGGTGAATACCTCTACCTACATACTAGGTATTCATGAGCTCGAAAGTTCCCTGCAGGGAAGGAAGCACTAGCGCTCCTGCAGAATCGAGATTATGGTCTATTGTCTCCTCCTGTTTTCTACACTGGGCTACGTTGGAATTTTCTCAGCCTGGCCTTCATCCCATCAACGGCGAAAATCTCAGCCTCCTCTCACCTCGTCTCCTTTTACCTCTTTTTCTCCCACCTCTTCCTCTCCCACCTCTTCCTCTCCCACCTCTTCTTCTCCCACCTCTTCTTCTCCCACCTCTTCTTCTCCCACCTCTTCTTCTCCCACCTCTTCTTCCCTCCGCTCTCGCAACTTGGCTTTGCCTTCTCCTCCACGCATTCCGCTCGTGGATATTGGCGTACCTGTTTACTTTGCTTTATCTTGCTTTTCTGACATTTATTTTTGCATTTCGACAGAGTGGGTTGGCGACTGGCTTTTTCCAGTACGAATCTACGCAAGATCTTTCGAAGTTCCCAGGTCATCTTGACACGGCCTTCCCCTCGGAGCCTGACAGATGCGTTCTGTATTTCGCCAATCATCTACACGCACCACCTGATTTCTATCGACTTGGGGAGTGACAACATCGGTCACCTTTTAGTTCTCGAGACAATCTTGCACATCTATCTGATTCTTCATCGTCTCGCTGGGACAATTAGGAGTTATCTTTTCCACCTCGCTCTTGCATCTCTGTTAGCATGCTACCCCGGACCCTCTTTATGTTTTCGTGGACTAACCGTCTCGCGCAGTAACTTCGAGCCATAATCGCCTACTGAGTATCATGGACTCACAAAATTCCAAGCCGTCGATGACGTCAGTTTCACAACCCACTTCTTCGTGTGTCGCAAAGGAACAGGAGATCAAAGTAGCCAGATACGCGCCGGAAATCATCAAGATCGAGGAAAACACGTTGGCAGAGGTCAAAGGCTGGCTGACCAAAAGCACCATCGACGAAAATGTTCGCTGGGCCTTGCGAATTCCGCCGGAACACATAGATGAGGTTGAAGCTGCCTTCCCCGAGGTCTTGGACCTCATGAAGAAGGGTCGGGACGTCGGTTGCGTCAACGGGACTGCTCTGCTTTCGATCGACTGCAAGATTAGCACCGTCAACCCAATTCTCCTTCCTGAAGTCTTGTACCGTGCAGTGCACGCGGGCCATCCGTTCGAGGGGATAAGATCGAGGCTTGGTCGTGGAAGTGATCCAATCTTCTTCCAAATTCACCTGCGCAAGCATCTTCGATGGCAATGCAGAGAGCCCAGCCCTTTCTTATCTGCAACATCAGACAGGGGCAAAGCCGCTCGTATCGCCTCCATCTACGAGAAACGCGGCTTCCTCGGAGTCAAGATCATCATGTTCACAACCGACGGACCGGAATGGAGCCACGAGGTCCAAAGAATCTGGGAGCCGCGTGGTCTGCTCCGCCAACTGCGTCTTAGCAGAGACGACAGAGAATACTTCGACTACGAGTATCTCATCGAAGCCTCGATTCCAAAGGAAAGCATCATAACTTGTTACGACTGGGAGAGCAAAAAGTACGAGTTTGACCCCGACGGATCGATTCAGGAGGAAGCAACCATCGAGCTGGAGGACCAACGAAAGAAACGCGCAGAGGCCAAGGCACGCCGAGAGAAAAAGAAAGAAAAGCTTGAGCGAGAGCTTCTGAACAAGTGGCGCGAGGAGTTGCAGAAGAAGCGCAAAGCGGATGACGGTGACGAGCTGGAGGACCAAGACAGCCAGCAAGGTGGCGTCAATACCGAGACACACGGTGAGGATCCAGAGCCACGAAAGATCTATCAGCGGAAGAAACCCGGACGAAAGTATGAGAGGAAGTGAAAGGTCTCCGCGATTTAAGGAAAAGTTTGACGAAGATTGAGAATTTGCAAACACATAGAGCGTCATCATGAGCATCATTATAGAGGGCGCGAAATTGAGGAAAGAGCCTGGTTCGGGGCCTTTGAATGCCAAAGTTTTTGCAGAAGTCCTGATTCCTTTTATGAGCAAAGCTGTCTCTGAAAACGTAGATTCAGCGATCTTCGGCGAGGAACCTAACGCCCTGAAACTCGTAGCCTCGAAGCCCGGATTCAAGTTTCCCCTATTTACCACGCCTTTGACTCTTTTACATAGTGCACCCATTTTCTAGCGTTCTCGGTTCATCCACTGAACTGTGTCCAACATCTTCCTCAACGTCAATTCATCCGCCTCTACTACGGTCTTAATTATAAAATAGTTGAGGGCTGCGAAGGGAGTCGACACCGAGAGCGAGTGACCGGTGACGGGACTTCGACAACTTCTAATCATACAGATTTCTAAAGTTCCACAGACAAGAGTTATTCGCGTCAAATTTCAGTGCGACCACAGGGGCCATAAATCAGGACCCCTCTCCGTCGTGTGCGCCGGCGGTTGCGTGGTTCGTGGTAGGAACTTGTTGATGGCTAACGAGCGGGAATGTCAGCAGGTCCCTCACATCTCCGGTAGGAAGACATGGAGAAACACTTTTACCTTTCACTTCGAGCTCGTGTACGTTTGGTCCGCGGTATGGCGGTTCGAGAACCGGGAGCTTTGGTCGGGGCTCCGTCACCGGCGGGGTCCACTGCGGGAGGTTCCGGGGACCCGCCGGGTGTGAGACCGGGGCTGGGACCTGCTTCCGAACGGGAGTCTGATGCGCCTGGGGATGCGGTTGCTCTTCGCTGATGTGATGTGCCATATTCACGGCCTCGCGGCTAGGGGGAACTCATGGAGCAAGCAGGAGAATGGAAACGGCCTGTGGAAACGTGGAGGTGACGTGACGATGGCGCCGGGGAACGCGGGGGAGGAGAGCAAGGAATACTAGTCGACTCGTCGATGACGGACGCGTGGGGTGCAGCAGCCTTCCCCTAAATGTGCAGTCTGCCTGGTCAGCCTCTCATCGGATGCAAACACTGCGCCGCGTTCCTCGGTGACAGGGGTTGCGTCGGGGGCAAGCAAGCACGCGGACGCGGCCTCCGTGTCCCCGTCCGTCGTATGCAAAGTGTAGAACCATGTGTTCTTATAAGAAAAGCCTGTAACTTACCTTTGATAGGTTTGGGCCGTCTCAGATGCCAATCGAGAGAACGGTCCACTCAGAAACCTGGCTTTTGTGCCCAAAGTGGACGACATGAATCAAGATATCGCAGCCCAACGTAGGATTCTTCCTGATCGAGCCTCAGGAAGCCCCCATGCCCTCCAGGCTCGTCGACAACCCCCCCGCGCCCCTCGACCATCACGTGGCACTCACCCGCTGTGAGTGCGGGAAATGAGCCATCCCTGGCAGGGCACGACATCGAGCCCGACGGCCGCCGCGATTGGGCCAGGTTTACGAGGGTGGTGGATCTCAGAGGGTCGTGTTAGCGCTCAACCCCCTGAAGCCTCCAATCGGGGAGGCAACCGGCCGGGGGCCAGGCACCGTGCCGGTAGGTGATGCTGCATCCTTCAGGGGGGTCATGTCCGGATGTCAGAAATATCCGGAGTGCTCGAATGGATCGATCTCTCTGCCAGAGGATTCGCCGATGCGCTTAGGTAGGTACGGATGCAGATATCAGTAATATTTGATCCAAGGATTCACGGGCCTTTCGCGTGCTTGCGTGCGTTGGAAGATCTGGGCTGCGTGCTGGCCACGTGCGACATGGAGGCGTTGGATCCATGATGTGAGGCACCTCTTATTGGCCGTTTTCCGTGCCTTCCGCAGGTCTGCAAGGGGTTGTGCCCTGGGGTTTTTCGGCTTTCTACTGTAGCTACGGCTCCGTACGGATCATGCTGGTTCCGAGTGTGGCTAGGTAGGTAGGTAAGATCGGCCAATGAGTGGTCCATCATAGCTATTTTCTGACGACAAGCCACGGAGGCGTACGTATCTGCCGACAACATTCCTTGTGCGAGCTCGAGTATCCAACGTTGACTTACTCTTGATCATGTTGTTCACGGAAGACAGCGCCCATATTCAGGAGTTAACCGTTCTTCCGCGGGCTTGCCCTTGGGATGGGGCCAAGTCTGTACCCTGACGTCACTGTTCTGTAGGAAAGCACCACCGCATGTCCTTAATCAACTACCTAGCAGTTTCCTTTCGGTTCCGTCAACTGCTGCCATTTCCCCGGGAAATCACTCGGGGGATGTAGCGGTGTCTTCCGAGACGTCGTTCCAAAACAGTACGACGTATCACGTGATGGATGGGCCATGGTCCTTCAGGCTTCCACTTTGGGGGACTCCAAGCCCCGACGCACTGAGGCTTGGGCCGGTCCTACCTGCAAATCAGATACCATCAGAGATCGACAGAGACAAGACCAACCGGCTTGCCATAGACAATCTATGCAGCTCGGAACCCTTTCCTCGTCGATTCAGTATTCCTACTCGCTCTTCCCACGAATCCTCTTCCCGCGCCTCCGGTGAAGGGTGGCTGACACCAACGGTCACGATTCCCATCCAACATCACTGGCCAGACTTGGCAAGCACATTGTCATACCCGGTGACTTGGTCAAACAGGGAGCCTCGAGACTTATATGGCACGAATTGAAGGTACGGAATCGATGTTACCTGTCAGAATTAACGTGTTCTAACAATCAGATAGAAAGAACCTCGTCGCCACCTTCACAGGCAGGATCAGCCCCCAGGCAATTGAAAGAGACCCAAGAACAAAGTAGACGAAACAGAACAGGTCAAGCGGCCGCTGGTAAAACCGCAGTTGCATCTTCTTGCCGAGCCTGTCTTCCTTCGCCGTCAGAGTCCCGTCCGGCACGTGCTTGAACTCCATCCTGCTCCCGCCGCCGAGGCCACCCTGGCTTTGGATGATGGCCTTGTGGAGCATGTCTCGGTTGAAGTCGATGGCCCGCTCCCCAAGCCGCGGGAACCACCGCTGGACGACCGCGAGAGTCCGCACCAGCCAGCAGAAGCCCCGAAAGCAGGTATAGTGGTACACACCAGGCCGTCCCATACCCAGCCGGTCGCACAGCGCGTTGCCGTTGAGCACCCTACTGCCGGCCTCGATGAACCCGGCCGACAGATTGATGGGCGGAAGGTCGCGGACAGTCTCGACGAAGTTGTGGCCTGCCACGAGCGACATATCTGTCACGAGCCGCTCGTTGAAGCTCATGCTGTCCATGAGCACCTTGGCTTGAGCTGCCGAAGCGAAGTGCTCCGTTGGCGTCCCGAGCACATGCCCTATGTACCGCCACAGCGCGACGTAGTCCTCGATTTCCTGCTGCGGCACCGAGATCCCCATCAGCGGCAGCTGGATGAACGCATGGTTGCAGCCGAACGTCGTCAGGGCATGCAGCGAGTCGAGCGTGTTGATCGGGACACCGTGTGTATCGATGTCGTAGTAAGAGGAGCCCTTTTGTCCGACGATCTTGAGGATCCGCTGACGCACCATGGAATGCAGGAGGCGCACGCGGACAGCCGTCTGGTGCCCGCGACCCCCCAGACGGAGGTATCCGACGCTATGTGTGACTTCGAGGAGCATCTGGAACGTCTCGAGGAGCCGTCGGAAGAGCACGCTGGTCCTAAAGCCACCGGTGCGGACGAGGACCTCGACCACGCCTGCGGATGCCGAATTCTCGCCGACGAAGCCCTGTAGCGCGAAGCCCATCAGGTTTGCCAGTGCATAGCGGTAGAAGAACCGCTGGCCCCGCTCGAGCTGCTCCCAATCCACCCAGTCCGGCACGGCGTGCACCTCATCCCACAGTCGGCCCAACGCCTCGTCTTCGTCGTGGTGCTCTTCGAGAACCGCGAACAGGTCGAGCTTGGAGAGATGCGCCGTGTCGCCCTTCTTTTCGGAGAGGTTTCGCTGATGAATATCCAGTATCCGGGCCACGGCGGCCGCGCCGACCTGGTCGTACGTCTGTCGCAAGTGCTCGATCTCGCGCTTGGGGATGTGGTCCTTGGTCCAGCGGAACGAGTAATTCCCCACGACGCGCACGTCGTCGCCGTCTGGCCTGTCGAAGCTGACGATTCCCATGGCTGGCGATTCTCGAGGCCCTCGTCGCGACCGACTTCGTGTGTTCGGAAAGGGAGAAAGTCGGTCAATCTGCGTGCATCGAACTATTTGAACTAAACATGAGGTGATATTTTAGTGCTGCAGGTCTGGCCGTAGTCCAAACCAATCAAGCAACGCCAAGTTAGGGTAGGGAGACACAGAATGGATCATGAGTTGCAATGGATCATCCATCCTACGTGGCCACAGAGAACTCTGGAAAAACCCATATGCAGGTCTTTCCAGTTCGTTTCGATGGGGGCGCCATGAACACCAAGTCTGCTCAAACATAATCGGATCGGGAGGCTCGCTGTCGATATGGCTGCTCGGACGGACGTCGCGTTGCCAGACTTGTTCAGATGTTTCCTGGTCCAGGAACCCAGAGTCAACCGAAGCTATGTGAAGGCCAAGCTGGCATCAGAGATGTGGCTCGCACGGTACGTGGATCGACTCCCTGTGTTCGCATTCGGGCGATGGTGTGGTGACGGCCATGAGACGTCATGGCTAACGGTTCGGGACCAGGAAATGTTCATTCTCGCCGAAAATGCAGAAAATAGTCAACGCCTGCGACTTCTCGTACTTTTGCTCAATCGCTGCACCGGATGCTCCCGAGGACCGTCTGCGGACCATGTGTGATTGGGGAAACTGGGTGAGTTTTGATGGGCAGCTAGTTTTCAACTTTCATGGCACATTATCCTGCTGCGAGGACATATTCGTTACTGACACTTAGACCCAGGTTTTCCCGTTCGACGACAGTATGTTTTCGTGCAGTTAAGCCTGGCTGCAGCTGACCAGCGACGCCCAGTGTTCGATTCTGGACACCTCAGGTCTGATCCAGAGACGTCACGGCAGGTGCTCGACAGCCTCTTGGCAAACATTTTTCCCGATCGCTTTTACGTCGGCGTCAAGCTGCCAGTCGTCCAGGTCCATGATGATATCTTCAGGAGACTGTCGGAGGTTAGTCTCCTTTGGAGTTGAACAGACGTGGAAGAACTCCTTACTAACACCTGTGTTTGCTGCCAGGGTGCCCCTATCGGTATTATTGACTTCAGACAGAAAGACAACGATGCGGTTGCGGTGCTGATGAGGAGACTTTGCAGGAGTCCAGAAACGCTTCGCCAAGTCGATGGAGTTTTACGCCGAAGGGGTCGCCATGCACGTGGAGACCTTTACGAGCCAACGTCTTCCGTCGCTGCACGAAATGCTGCAGACACGACGGCTTTCTGTTGGAGTCGAACCGCTATACCACCTGGTCGAGTATGCGCATTCGCTCCAAGTGCCGGATGAGGTATTCGAGGATCCGGCGATCCAGGCCCTCGAGCGTATCGGGGCAGACTTTGTCATCCTGTTAGTGCCCGCCAACGCCACGCGTAATCCCAGGGTTGCTCTGTGGCTGACTTGCATACATCGACCCGCAGATCAAACGACATCCTCTCGTACCGCAAGGAGGAGGTGAGAAGCTATCCGAGGGTCACATCCGTAAGCCTGGATGGTACGCTGACATGATATTCTACTCCAGTCTGAAGGATGTCCATTCAACATGGTCGCGGCGTGCCGAATGGCGGGGAAGTCTGCGCAGGAAGCCTTCGACGTGGTTGGGGCTTTGCTCGAAGAGAGCTATCTCGGATGGGACGATGCCATGAGCCGCGTACCACGGTGGGGTGGTGATACAGACAGTGAGGTTGAACGTTACATCAAAGGCATCCAGGACGTGGTTCAGGCAAACATCAGCTGGAGGTAAACATTTCTCAATTGGGTCACACAATGAGCCGCCTTATTCCTGGAGGATGATCTTGCTGACAATACGGCCGTTGTAGTCTGCACTCGAAGAGGTATTTTGGAGCCGATGGTTCGAAGGTTCGCAGGACGAGGATGGTTGATGTTCTGGTTGAACCCCCATACCTATCCGGCCCAGAAGGAGCTGAGTTGTGAGCAAGGTCAGCAAAGTCCTCGACTTCATAACAGAATCCGCCACATACCACGTTACTTTTAGGTAGTGCCTTGATCCCTTGACCTGTGGCATGCGCCGCGTGGAAACGAATCCACTTCTGCAAAGAATTTCAGCCACAGTGATAGTAAGTCTTTTTCTGTACGCATAGGAGTACGGCTCAGCTACCTGTCCTTGTTGGATTCCCTTTGGGGGTTCTTTTGGGATTTCTTTCTGTCATTGGCTGCTATATATTTTAATAGATCAGCTTCATTCAATCTTGCCGGCTTTCAGGTCCAAACACCCAAAGAAGTCATTCAGCTTTTCGTGCCTGGTGTGGACCTCCAAGCAGTGACCCAGGCTCCGAGCGCCGACACTGCAGCTCCTAGGTACAAGCTTCAGGGGCCGACCCCGCTAAAGAGGTGCTCTACCTAGCTTCCGCCGCCTGTGGTCAAATGTTGTAAAACGTCGTCAAAGCACGTCATCCAAGGTCAGTCAAGCATTCTCGGCTTACCGCCACAAAGACAGCCTAGAATATTTCGATGCCAAGACTAATAATGCCTGCCATCTGTTCTATTGGATTCCAGCCACTCCGCAACCCAAATGGTGAGCTCAAGGCTCTCGGATAGCCAGACTTTGGCCTGCCAATATAATCATCTAGACCAGGCGGGAAGCAGCAAGGGGTGCTGCAGCTTGCCCCTCCTGATGTTAGATGAACGAATCTCCGAAAGGATATTTTACCCAAAGGGCCTAAAGGGCCCAAAGGGGCCTGTGTCTGACCAGACAGCTGGCTACGTGGGAGGGGTTGGAGTTGGGGTTGCCATTCTGCGGAGCGAGATGGGAGCAATTGAATAGTCAGTTGTGCAGCCGGCTTTTCCCTGCAATCTTTTGTCCCTGTATCACATATCTTTTCTTTGCAGAGGGGAGATAAGAGGAGAAACCCCCATAATAAAGCAAACAACTCCTTGATATCAAAGTTTTGACACCCCGGAGAGACGCAATCAGTCTCTTACCTTGTCTCTTTACAAGAGACTCATCGAGTTATCATCAGCGGCTTCGTGACCTCTTTGCCCGCATTCCCTCAAAATCTAAGGGCTCTTTAGGAGAGCTCCATGACACAGGCTCGGTCGTTGTCATGAATCCCAACTTTGTCATCAGCAACCATCCAACCATTCCTCAATCTCGTCATACATCCAACCATCTCTCATCCTAACCCGCCTACCCCACGGTCTTAAAGGCTATTACAGTTCTTGACGGGCGTCTACTTGGCCGAAATCCCGCATTTCCCGTACTAAACTGTATCCGTAAGACCATGGGACAGGTGCACGGTGGTCAAGACTTGACAAGGATGAGGGATGGTTGGGTATCTGACAAGGATGAGGGGAGGCGGTTGAATTCACCACAATCAGTTCCATTACCAAGCAACGCTACTGTTTAAACAACATCAACTCTTCTCCGATTCGGCGACCCCTCCGACCCAAGCCACAGCCAAAGACTCTTATCAACGGGCCAAGCACAATTATTTGAACGCCAAGGCAACATGCACCTGCCCGAAGCAGGTCGGCCAAGGCAACCGTACCCTCGGAGTCTACGCGGCCCCAAGTGCGGGGAAATCGGAGAGAGACAGAGAGACATAGAAAGAGAGGCAAAAGAGAAGTGCCATGACGACTGGACAAGCCCGCAGATACGGGTGGGTTGGTGGTGTTGCTGACCGCATGCCCGCCGGCCTGTTTCTATTGCTTGCTTCGCTTCGCCTGTCGCCTTCGCCTGCCGTTGGGGTTTTGCCAAGGCGTCGCCAAGATCAGCACCGCTCTCCCCCAAGATCCGGCTTGACTTTTTTCAGAAGGTCGAGTCCCGCGGGCCAAGCAACTGCCGTGACATCGCGCCTGACGTGCTTCCCTCTCGCTCGGGTTTGCCCAGGCTCCCAAAAGTGCGAGGTTGCGGGATAAACATTCATATTCATGTTTACTTGGTGATTTCGATCTACACCAACCACCCGCCTCGCCCCCCTCAACCCAATCACGACGGCCATGCCATTTCACGGCATGCTGCGGCCTACCGTTCGCCGTGCGGGACACAATCGTCGGGGCAGGGGATGCGCCTAGACCGGAGTGTAAAGCTCATGACAGAGTCGCAGTATTTAATGGTCGACGGCCCTGCCCAAGCTTCCCGTACGTCTGGGTAGCATCGTTCCTCACCGACAGCGACAGCTTCGACAGACAGGGTACTCATTGCGGGGACTTCTCATCTCGGAATCGTCAACATGGTTCGCCTCAGCTCAGTCGCCGCCGTCGGCTCTGCCATGGTCGGATTGGGCCGCGCCGCTGGTGCCGGCTCCAAGGAGGAGTACGCGTCCGGCGCCGTCCACCACAAGATCATGGGCATCAAGATGGTACGCTCGCCAGCTAGGCCAAACACGCAAACGCCCACGAGCGGTCAGCTAACCGGAATCGCAGGCTCAATGGGAGGCCGAGGCCGCCGCTGGCCAGATGAACAGCGCCCAGTACCCCGAGCTCGGATACACCCCTTGCGTCAACGGGTTCGCCGCAGCTATCCCCGGCGACCCGCACAACACCTTCAGGTGCAACAACGTACGAACCCACGGTCTTCCTACACACTTTCAACTCTGACTGGCATGCTTAGATTGACCTGTACCATTTCCTGTCCCACGATGCCCTCGGCAGCTGGGGTGGGCGCGGCTCCTCCTCCTGGGGTTGGACCTCTGCCGATGGCCGTGAGTTTGTTGCCATTGGCCAATACGACGGCACGGCCTTTGCCGAGATCACGAGCGAGGGCAAGCTGGTGTACCTCGGTCGCCTGCCCCAATATGACAAGATTGGCTCCAACTGGCGCGAGATCCGCATCGTCGGTGACATCGTCGTCATTGGCTCCGAGGCCATCAAGCACGGTGTCCAGTTCTTCGACATGAAGAAGGTCCTCGACCTCGACCCTGCGAACCCCAAGAACTTCACCCAGGCCGATCTGACCGGCCACTGGGACGAGCTTCCCGTCGGCCGCACGCACAACATTGTCGTCAACCACGAGCTCAACTACGCCATCGCCTGTGGCTCGGTCGGAGGCAACGAGACCATCCGTGTCCGAGGCGACCTTCCCTGCCGTGGAGGGTTGATTTTCCTCGACATCAGCGACCCTACTAACGTCACCAGCCCCGGCTGCGCTGCCGGTGACGGTTACGTTCACGACGCCGAGTGCCTCGTCTACCGCGGACCCGATGAGCGTTACTATGGCAGGGACATCTGCTACGGCTACAACGAGGACACTCTCACAATCTACGACGTCACCGACAAGAACGGGAACGTCACCAACATCATCTCCATCAGCGACTACCCCGGTGCCCAGTACGTTCACCAGGGTGTCGTGAACAACGAGACGTGGCAGGAGTACCTCTTCATCGACGACGAGTTCGATGAGCGTGACGCCAAGGTCGGCCCCATGACCCAGGGCCTTCCCACTACCCACATCATGGACATCCGCGACCTCGAGAACCCCAAGTACGTTGGCAACTACGCTGGCAACACCCGCTCCATCGATCACAACCAGTACATCGTCGGCGGATACCTGTACCAGTCCAACTACGGTAACGGCCTGAACGTCCTCGACGTCAGCAGCGTCACCTCCGACCCCACGGGAGCCGGCATCTGCGAGGCCGGCTTCTTTGACATCTACCCTGAGGACGATGAGAACGAGGGTGGCGGTACTGTTGCCTTCCTCGGCTCCTGGTCCTCGTACGCCAACTTCAAGTCTGGCTTCATCTTCGTGCACACCATCGAGCGCGGCAGCTTCGTCGTCAAGATGACCTCCAAGGAGTGCCCCAAGGCTCCCGTGTGCAACGCCAACAACTGCCTGCGCGCCCTCCGCGCCAACCACATCCCCGGTCGCTTGGAGGAGTCGATTGAGTTCTGTGGCAACTTCACCCGCCGCCTGAACGAGGATGAGGAGCTCGTGCCCACGTACGCGTCCGAGGGCTGCGGCGGCGAGAACAGGAACGTCGTCGAGAGGGTCAGCAGTGCCTGCGCCTGCATCCCCACGCCTGTCGTGCCCGAGCTTCCCAGGACGACGACCCGTCCCCCTGTCCCGACTGTCCTGCCGCCTCGCGCTCGCGCATGAGAAGCTCGGTATTCATGAGTAGCATAGTAGCTTACGAGCACTACGTAGTATTTAATGCTTAAGAAGTCCGTTGGGAATCTTGAATAGCTGTCCACGTTTGATGGATGTGAGGCGTTTGAATAATCTAGTTCCCATGTTTGATTTAAATGATCTTCTGCTGTTCCCAATTTCAACAAGATGTTTCCTCATGCCTCAAAACTCTTCACGGCGGCCTCGACATCAGGGATCCCCGAAGCGCCCCCAGCCACTCCTCCCCAGGTCACCGTCCCCTTCCCGTCCACGGCCCACGCGCCCGATGTCTGCCACCGGCTCCCGCTCTCCGTCGGCCTGTTCCTGATCCCCTCGTCCCACGCCAGCCTAAACGCCTGCATCATCTCCCCCGGCGCGAGAACGTGAGCCCATCCCGATGCGCCCAGTCCCCAGCGCGTGTACACCGCCCGCTCCTCGTCGACGACGACCTCCACTGGATTCGAGCCCTCGCCTGGCCCGCCAATCTCTGATAACCACTTTTGCGTGTGCGATTCTGATGAGTGGGATACGGCGATGAAGGCGGTTTCTGGGTGTTTCGCGGCTGCGTCGCGGAGGCGAAGGAAGGTCTTCTCAGCAACTGCATTGTTGGTGAGCAAAAATGGCACAGAAAGGGAGGGAACAGAGTTCTCACATGGACAGCCGCAGTGCCGCAGAAACACTACGACAGCAGGTCTACCATCGCTCCGCGGCAGGGATAGGGTGGGCGTGCTCGGCGCGGCGTCGCCTGCCTTTGGAGCGGCGGAGAGGTCGAGTTTTGTGGGGGTTAGGAAAGATGTGAACTCTTGCATCAAAGACATTTTTGCTGGGTTGGTAGTGGTGTGTTTGTCCTTAAAGATGGGGGTTGAGGTTTGAACAAGGGTTTTGAGATGGGGCAAAGGTGTAGTGGAAGTTCAAGTGCGTCATAAATGGGCGATGAACAAAGAAAAGAAGCCAGCTGCCTTATGTAAACCGGGAATATTGCGGGGAACATCTATGATCGCGGTCCCAAGCCTGTGCCGCTAATGCGTAGCTCATGGGCCATTGCATCGGTTTTTATCCACTGGCATCAACGTCAAGCTGGGTTCGAACTGACTGCAGTGTTGGGGTTGAAAGCGTCTCTGTTTATAATTGTCCCATGGCACGACGACATTCCTGGACATGCCAGGGCCGTCTCTAATTACTAAGATTAAGGGAGTGCGTCCCAGAGATCTATCAGTCCCGCGCACCATAGTCGCGAACATCCCAAGGCGGCGGGATGGTGGCCTTCGACCCGGTGCACTTGTCCGCGAGCGCTGCCTTGGCCTCGGGGCTGTCGAAAGGCACGCAGGGGACGCCGAGGTCGCCATCCAATCCGTCGCAGATCACCACGGCCTCGCCGCCGCACGGGCTCGTGACGTTGAAGTTCTTAAAGCGGATGTTCTGGCACCGGCCCTCCTCGTTCGTCGAGCAGCTGACGCGCGCGACGGCGCGACCCTTGGTACCGCTGGAGATACCGTGGAAGTTCTCGAAGAGCACGTTGCTCACACTCATCTTGGACGGGAAGCGGTTGCACGTCTCGGCGTCGATGTTGAAGTAGCACGAGTCGAGGAAGACGGGCCAGTCGTCGTTAGCCGAGTAGAAGTTGCGGAAGGTGATGTTGTCCACAAACCCAGTGGCGACGTGCTCACCGGCCCAGACCTTGATCCTAGCACCGTTGTTTCCGTTGAGCATCCAGATGTTCTCGATCACGACGTCCTTGACGAAGACGTACTCGCCCTCGTACTGACCGAGGGACCCAAGGGACTGGCCGTGAGAGTTATTGCAGTACATGGTGTCGACGTGAATGTCAGTGTTGTTGGACTTAGGGGAGAAGCAGTCATCATCCGAGTCGACCCAGACACGCTCAATCTTGATGTGTTCTACGTTAAGCGAGTTGAAGAAGTCTCCGTTCTTAGGTTCCACGGGCGGGTTGTTTGATTTCGCCTCGATAATCACGTCGCGGTACGTAATGTACTTAGCTACGCCTTGTCAGTCTTAAGCACTTCAACGGTAGCAGAAAGGACCTTACATTCGACAATGAAGTTGTGCCAGACGGGCGAGTCTTTCATGAGGATGCCCTCAACGTGCAGGTTCTCGGCATGCTCGGCGTAGAAGAGGATGGGCCTGAGGTAGGCGTTGTCAGGGTCAAGAATCCTGTCTCTGTTATTATCATCCTGCAAGAGCTGACCGAAGGAACGACTTACTCCTGGCCCGAGAATTCATTCCACCACCGCTGCCCCTGGCCGTCCAAAGTTCCTTCGCCGTAGATCTTGATATCCTTGCCGCCCCACTTCCAGAACATCAGCGACCGCTGGAAAGGGTGGTAAAAGGCATTCTTCTGCCAGAAGGGCACGTCGTTGGTAAAGCGAATGGTACCCTCGAGGTGGACGTGGATGTCGTTCAGGAACGTGAGGTCGAGAGGCTTCCCAATGATGAAGGTCTCGCCCTCGGGCAGATAGACCGTTCCGCCGTTGTTGGCCTGCTTGATGGCTTCCAAAAACTCGTCGGCCACGTCGTCGAGGTCATCCTTAGACGAGCGGGGGACGAAGGTCTTGCGGCAGGACGGCTTGCGCTTGGCGACCGGGTGCTTCTCCCGGAACTCTTGGACGTTGCGGGGGACGTCGATGACCGCGGCCAGAGCGCTGGCCGCGAGCGTGAGGGTTGCGAAGGCGGTGGATAGTCTCATCTTGCCCGTGAGTGGATGCGCCTACTGGAGAGTCGAATATTCATCTTTGAGAGGCAGACCTGGATGAAGTTATACTCATCGCTGTCGTGCCCGATAGAGTCGGATTCCACTTCGTCCCCGCACTGCCCATGGGGAAACCATCGATGTTTCTGTGGTTCTTCGCGGGGATGACCAACAACAAACGCGCGACAGTGGATCCGCCGAAGCTTGTCACGACAAATTGCCCCGATGATTGATGGACTTTTGGCGTTTGACGGATAAACACTCTTGGCAGCGCAGAACAAGAACAAATTTCGGGTCGAGTCCTCACCAGTTTCCGCAACCTCGTGGTTCTTTGCTCCATCTCCGCATGAAATCCCCAAATTCCCCGCGATGCCCAGAAGCTTGGTACTTCAATTTCGTCAGGGGAAATCGGCAATCCGGATGGATGCCGAGAGGATGGCATGCGGCGCCGCGGCGGCGAGAGATACCCCTCAAGCGACGCGTGGCAGAGGTGCTGTCAACGGCTCCAGATCATACGGCTTTCCTGTCGGGGCTCGATTGGAGTGGATGGAAAATTCACGTCCGCCCAGCGGGCGTGCAGGGCTCCTTGGGCTTGGCGAACCGCCAACTCAAGCGGTCGGCCAGCCACCCTTTCCCCCCCAAGACCCCGCGTGTCGAGAGGGACGAGGAATCGGACAGATGGTAGCCGTCTTGGAGTCTTGGGAGGGTGTGTCGACCGCTTGGTCGGAATGCTTGGCTTCAGCCTCAGATGAGCACTCGACGACGCTGCTTGGAACAGGCGGGAGACGTACAAAAGAGGACATGGAGCGCAGACTGCACCCAGCTCACATCTCCTCGATTACCAGTGAGGCGGGTCGTGTCACACATCGGTGGGCTGAATGGCCCGTCGCCGGCGTGCATTTCGTGTTGCACCGTCGATCGGCTCGCGGCTCTGCTGTGGTATGTAACGCAAACTCCTTCTTTCAGGGACCGACGTCGTCTTTCGAGTAGCAATCAATCGGAAATGAATGGATCCTGGCTTAAAGGAGTGAGAGGTTGTCTAGGTTCTCGTATGGAACAAAGTCCGCTACTGGCTCGTCGGGCTTCAACCAAGTCCGTTGCATCGCATACAAGTTTGCGACAGGTAGATCCTTCGGCATGCGTCGAAATGAGGTATATGTACCGTCATCACTGCAGGCGGCAGCTTTCGAAACAGTCATGCATAGGTGCAATGATGGCGTCGAATAAATTGAGGCGGTATAGTGGTGTTGACTGAGGAAGAAATCTCCAGCTTGTAGCGGAAAGATCCTGAGAGAGGGCTGCCTCGTAGGCCGGAGCAGAGGGCACGTGACCCCTCCTCCCCAACAAGACTCGTCTCCGTGACGTTTCTCTACCTAGGTAAACATGCTCGAGACTAGCTCCATGGTCACTCCAAGCATTCTATAGGCTCGGAGTTGCCACGACCAGACGTGGATGCGACCCCGTATGATGTATCTGTGTGTTGTCTCCAATGAGCCAGCAACTCCACCCAAGATCCCAAATATTCCACAGGCTGGCACCGGCAATGCCGCCCTATGCATGCCTGGGAACCAACATGCAGCTCTGATCTAGACTGGTCAAGTCAGTGTAACATTTGGTCGTAACAGAGGCTGCTCCCACTGCCGGCTGGGGATGGACTGGCTCTCAGCTCGCTGCAAATGATCCCGGCCTGCTTGGCAGATGCAAGTCTTACCTGAAGGCTACGTCCATGTAGTGACGATGCCCGCGTCCTTCCGGTCGACTTGGAAATTTTGACAAAGCTAAGGGTTGTTTTCTGTCTCAGTAGTTTCTTTTCAGCCCCAGCAAGGGGGTGCTTGGCGATTATCACCAGCTCAGCCAGATAAAGAACAAGACAGTTGAGGTCGTTACACAGCACTGCCAGTGCAACCCCACTCGAATCCTCCCACAATCTTTCCTGAAGGCAAAGTCGACCGATGCATACATCTGTTTCAAGTCAGATGCAGCAGTGAGACTAGCGTCGTGGGAGAGAGCCGGCACTTTGATTCCTCAACCCCGCCAGCCGTCGTATACAAGCCAAATTCCTTTCTATCCCTGTTGTCTCTTTTCTCTTCTCCCTTTCCCTCCGTCGTTTCAGCCAACTCCGGTCTCCTCTTCGAGACATGGAGCGGAGTGCCGGGGTGAAGACCGAAGGGGGCAATAGAAGTCTTTTCTCTCTTCCAACGCCTCCGTCTCTATTGAGCGAGGCGCGCGCCGAGCGACGCTCTATGCAGTCTGTATGCAAGTCATTGATGGCCAGCGTGCCAATCTTTCCAGGGCTTTTACATCCTGGGTCGGTTAATCACGGTCTGTATACCGTCTCCGCGAGACAGGGACGCCAAGATGACAGTGGACACCAGGCTGGGAGAAAGGGGAGAGGGGGAATGAGGAAACATTGTGAAGGATAAGAGGTGTGCCGTCGAGCCCCAAGATCCTTCGATAGGGATCACTTCAGATCATTCTCATGACTCCGGTGCTCTCATCTTGTGCCAAAACCTCCCAATCAATCACCCCTAATCTCATCACAATGGCTGTATCTTACCTAGGCCAGAGCCACCATCCAACTCGGGCATCACCTCGCCCCTGGCTAGACGTCATCCTCAACGCAGAGGAGTCCCGGCCCTCAGTCCTCCCCGACATCCACTGCCCAGACGAGTTCAACACAAAAAACGCAAGTAAATCCCAGCTGCGGTCGTTCCTGGCCCAGCTTTGGGGACCGGCCCCGTACATCCCGCCCGAGTACCGGGAGTCTCCGAACGCCTCCCGCGACGTGCTCGGCCTCCTCGCGGTCGCAACAAAGCTTTGGTTACGCCACCGCCCGGGCCGCCCGCTGTCGGACCTCTGGGCGTCGCATCCGGACGCGCGGTACTGCGGCGTGTTCGTCCGAGCGATCCGCCTCCGGGTGCGCGGGACGGCGCCGGTGCTCACGAGGGACAACGCCTACCGAGGGCTGCGGTCGCTGAGAAGGATGCTCGGGTTCCAGGTGCAGTCGCTGCCGCCGGAGAGGCGGTACCTGGACGACCTGGATCCGCGATCGGCAGTGTCGGAGGTTGAGATTTTCGTGACGGTCGCGGGGGGCGGCTTCGTTTCTGGCATGCATAGTTTGACGAACGGTTCGAGAGTGAGATATTATTAGACGCTCCGCATGGGTCAGGTGGTGCCGATGAAGTGATGAAATGCGCAACAGAAGGTGCAATGCCAATTGGGAGAACGATACACATAAGAAAAGATGAGAAATACCAAATCAGAATATTTTGCCAACCAAAGTCTGGCCTCACGCTCCTTCCTTCCCAGAGATGCCCTGCTTTCCATCCGGTATTGGCCATCAACTGGGTCAATAGCAGCCTCTAGTCGCAATTTTCTATCGGAAAGCTCCTTCCTGGGTCAATTTCGCAAAGAATCTGTATTGAATTCTGGGAAAGCCCAGGCACCTCCGTGAAGCACATTCAATTGAGACTTCCGCCTCAAGACATTGGTGCGGAGGCAGGCACCAGCAACCAACGCAACTTCAATCGACGCTGCCGACCTTTTGACGCAGGCAAACTCTGTTGCCTATCGACTGCAAACATTCAAACAGTCAAATCGCACTCAGTACCTTTGGATCCAGCTTCATTTCGCATTACCGTCATTCTAGCTAGGTAGGTACGGCTCTCCCCCATACGCTCCTTCCCCCTCCTTCCCTCCGTGCCGGCCTTCGACGTTCCCCTCGAACTTTCCCCCGGCCTTATCCCGCCTCACAGAAAACTCGGAAAGACACGCCATGGTTCCTGCGCACTCTGGATCGGTGGCCGACTGAGGGTATTCCATCTCGCGTCTGCCGGCGGCGCAAGAACAAATCTCTTTCTTTTCCTCCATCCTCGGATCGCTGACCACGGAAAGGAACCCGCAACACTCCGAATCCTTCTCAACCACAAAGGCTTCCTACAACAGCGACGACATGCCGCTCACACCTAGCTCGCGCCGCGCCGACCGCACTCGCAACCGCCCCGACAGCGCAAAGTTCAGCCTAAGCGCCAGTGCTTCCGGGAGAGCGTCGAATCGCCTCCGGCCATACCCTGCCTCGCGGGCCGAGGCCGCCAAGCAAACTCCCTCGCACGCAGCAAAGAAGACGAAGAAGACGCCGAAGAAGAAGAGTCGAGGTTTGCGAGCATACGCCCCTCTGAATACAAATTACGACTAACGAGGCGCGCAGAAACGGACTCCGAAGGCGATTACACCCCCCAGAACAATACCAGCTCCAGTTCAAGCGATGGTGACAAATCGGACGACTCGGATGATTCATCAGTCATATTGTGCGATGCCCCGCCGGCTCCCGCCGCACTGCGTACTCCGACCTCATCTCGGCAGCTTGGGCCAGGCCGCGGTCTCCCAAGCACCCCTTCACGCCCCGTCAAGACCAGCACAAAACAGGATGCTGCGGGCAGCAAGTCCCCTGGCACCCAGCGCATGTACGCCGCCGCGACCTTTCGCCTGAGCAACGGACCCATCGACGACGATCTGATCAAGCAAATCATGGGGGTCATCGAGAAGATGACGCCGGGTCGCGATCTGGACGTCACGTACACGTCGCTGGTGAACCTCGACGATTAGGAGCACGTGGGCAAGGAGGAGTTTGAGTGGAAGTGGCCCAGATATCGAGTGGCTTTATACTTGAACGTCGGTCGATTCAGACGACACGCACGGCCTGGGGATCTCGAGACTTTCTGAGCATTGGTAGGACACACTGGGGCAACTTTGGATCGAGATGAATCGCTGGAGGGATGGTTACTTTACCGATTATCAAGCAAGGACATCTCTGGCAGGAAATGACTAGCATCACTGGGAGCGCTATTAATCAATTGCATTGTTCTACCTGGGCATCATGACTTGAAAACGCCGTCTCACATTTACCCCCCTTCGGCTTACAGCGCGAAAAATACACACGAAATGAGATCGATTGCTGTGCCTCACGATTGAAGGCCCGCGAGGCCCGTTGCCCAATGCTACATCTCAAGATATGGTCCAACGTGATATATGGCATGTTCTATACCATGTTTTCTAACACTGCGTGCCCATGTACGTGATCTCAGTTGGCTTCTAGCTACATCTGTAACTTCTGGAACATCCATGCTATTTGGGAGTGTAAAGGCTTACCAATCGGCGTTTATCAATCTGCATAGCCCTGGATGGAATCGTGACGCCTTGAACATGATCAACAAGCTCGGTTACCCTTTCTGAAAGCGATGCCATCTGGAGAGCCAGCGGGCAATTCTCCTTCGCTGAGCACTTGTAGCTCTTATCCTCTCTCGCGGCCTGCAAACTCCTGGCAAAGTCGATCCCACTACGAGCTCTGAAGTCATTGACGGAGCACCACACAGAATGCTTCCCCAAAGTTCTGAAGTAGACTGCCACTCGGGTTTCGTTGGAGCAGAAGGTGGCCCTGACATTGTTCTCGCTGTAACAGTGCTTTGTTGTGGTGTGAGTAAAGAAACGGCCGCAAGATATGCAAGTTGTCTCAGAGTCGGATCTTTCATGGGGGTATTTGATCTCTTGGAGCGTCCTTTCGACCTGGACGACCTCGATCGAAATAGACTCGTTCAGAGCGTTGATATCCGCGGCAACGGTATCTGGGCGATTAACGCTTGAAACAGTCACAGACTGATAGAGAATACTCACTTTGGTATACACCAGGCAATGTTGCCATGATAAGATCGTAAGCCGGCCAGATTTCCATGCCCCGAGGAGATATGTGCTTCGTCGCGATAGCTGACACAGGCCGAAAGACGTCCGGTATGTCAAAAAGATAGGCAGCTGCCAGTAGGTACCCGTAGGTCTCAGGTTGAAGATCGCCCGGCACATTTGTCAGCCATTTCAAGGCCCATGGCGTCATGGCTTTGTTGCATTCGTATTTGTCGCTTTTCTGAGCCACCATCGTAATCATCCTTGGCTCCAGGTTTATGTACTTATCCTGGATGTTAAAGTGAAGGAGCGACAAGAGAATCTCCATGGCCTCCGGATCGTCATCCTCCAGGGGGATGTCGGGACACAAGCCGCTGCGAGTTTCTATGCCCTCCTTGAACAAAGAGTTGAACATTGTTCTGAAATATAGCGACGCCAGGCCGAGCGTGTCCGAAGAAACGGTGAATCGCTTCCCTATGCTTTTCGAAGATCCCCGTACGACGAGGACTGCGTTGCCATTCGGATGTAGGTCAATTGTCTCGTAAACCTCGGCTGTGGCTTCTACCGTGTCTGCCACGGCGAGTTCGTAATCCTCTGGTACCGGAGAGCTAGACATGGTGGGGCCGGTAGTGGAAGAAAGGAGAAAGAGACATCTTACGGCAGAAGCAGCAGTTCGTTCCTAATATCCATCACCACTGCCATAGCAAACAAGACCGCCGAGGAAGCATGAGCTAGTATCTCAATAAACGCTATGCGGGAGGCCTACCAGAGTGTGAGCGTGTGTTCCCGCTTCAAAGTTTCAGTGGGGGGCCTGATTAGAGGTGCCCTAGGACGATAAACTTCGGTTCCGGAGAAGCGTGGACTGTGATTCTTGCATGGGCTCGAAAGCCGACGAGGTTGCATGTGCACATTGCGACCAGTACCCGAACGACAGTCACGCGGGGCAAGGTTTTGTCACGTCAACGCCGAAACATACATGCCCTGGCCACGCTCAAAGTCGGAACAAAAATTAACCTCTGCGGTCTCATCCCGCACGGATGATCTCATATTCTGTCTGGCCGAACCAGCCCGCAACTGTCCCTTCGGGGCTACGGACCTGACAATAGGACTTCAAAAAGAGAATCAAAACATACAACACCAGGTATTCGCTGGTCGTCACCGACCCAACTACTAATCCAGCCCTCATTGGCTTATCTATGGGAGAGCGGACGGGATCCCGAGTTTTCCAATGGGTATGGTCGTATGTACCAGTCTCGAGGCAAGATGCTGTCTATGTAGCCTAGTGGTTGAACTGGTTTGAACCATGTTCGCCTCTGCCTCGGGGCAAATGATTAGGTGCTGAAGGTCAGCGAAGGAAAGCCCGATCCAGCACGAGGTTGGGTAACAGCACCTGAACCAACGGACAATGAAAGGATTGTTCTACAACCAAAGATATTGACTCGCCAAGTCTGGTATCGTCTCGCCAGTTTCCCAAACGCCCACACAGATATATCCAACCCCCCCGACCCAATTCAGACATGTCTCTCAATCGTACAATGAAGAGAACGCAGCAACCGCTCACGGCTTCGGCTTGCGTCCACGCTTCGCCTTGCCTTCACTACTTGCCTCTCGCTCGGCCTTCCACTCCTCGACCGCGCTCTCCGGGAGGCAGTCCTCCGCAGTCCACTCGGGACGTTCGTACCCCAGGAACTCGACCAAATAAGCCATGCCGCCGTTCTCCCTACCCTTGGTCCTGCGGATCTTCCTCTCGCCCAGGATGCGGTTGACCGTGAACGGGCCCGCCACCGGGTCGAGCTTCAGCAGGCGGTTCCTCCGGTTCCACCCGTTGGGGCTCCAGAACTTGACGACCTTTTGCCTGCAGCTGTTCCACAGCACCTCTTCCGGCTCCCACGTCGGCTCGTCGCGTAGCCAGTTGCCTCCCCACTTGACGAGCAGGTCGACGCCGTCCTCGGTGCGGCGGAAGTCCAGGATCTTGTGAACGGGGTATCGCTTGCTGTCGCTGGCGTCCTTTTTCGGCAGGGAGGCCGAGGCTGCGATGTGGATCTGGATCTCGTCCTCGGGAGGGTCGTCGCGTGGCGTGGAGTTGCTGGCGTCCTCGTCCTCGGCTTGTCTGGTCGCATCTGGCACCAACACATCTGGGACCGTCACTTCTGGAACGGGTGTATCTTGAACCGGCGCATTCACGGCCTGCACCTCCGGGACTTGCGCACTTGCGGTCGGCGCGTCTACGACGGGCGAAGCGACCGGCGCAGCGACCGGCGCATCTGGCATCGGCGCATCGGCTTCTGGAAGTTGATAGGCGACAATTGTGCGTTCGGGGCTCCTCGCGGGTCGCGCGGAAAGATCGGGGGACAGTGGCGATGGATGGGAGAACTTGGACAGCTTGTCGAAGGGGCTCGACGGACCGACGCGGGTTTCCGGTGTGCGGCTTCGCCTGCTGCGGCAAGGGAGTCAGTGTGAAGCGCTTTACCACGCGAAGGGATTTGGGGGGGGGGATTCAAATTACCCCGGCACGGAATTGATAAACGACAGCATCCTGTAGTCTGCTCGACTGAAGGGCGCTGTTTGCTGGTGTTCTTGGTCGTACCGTTGATGATGGGCGTCGCCAGTGATCGTTGTTTTTTTGGAGGCAAGATCGTTGGTGTCGCCCTGGCGACGCGCGAGCCTCCACTACCTAGGTACCTTATCGGATCGATCTTATCGCACTACGTAGTCACGTGAGCCTAACCTTGTTTGCTGCATGGATTCGTCTGGAACCGGATTTTAAGGACTTCAACAGCTGCACGAGTTCTCCTTATCCATTTTCCTTCCGCTACCTATTGGTTCACACAATGTCCATATTCTTTTGGCCCTTGACGTCGCCTTTCGCATAGGTCCTCCGCGTTGCATGTCGGTGTCAAGGAGTTCAATATCCCTGAGTACACGAATACCTACCTCATGTAGATATCCGCGGTACCGTATTACGCAAGACTTGCTGCGCTAGAATCCACTAAAACTCGGATTAATACATGATTGCATTCCCTCATTCTTCGATGTCGACGCGGCCGAGACACAACACCCAAGAGTCCCATACCCATGAATTCATCAATTCAAACCGGGAACCGGAATAGAGTTTCGCCCTCGCCCTCAGTGATATGGACCAGGGCCATAAAATTGGGATCCCGGACGACCTTGCACCCTTGCTTGTGCCCGAACTCGTTCCAGTGGGTCGCCTGGCAGGTCTAGTTTTCACATCCCGGCGTATCAGCTCGGTACCCCTACCGCGAGGACACAGGCAGTTCAGTCCACTCCTTACCTTGTTGCAATAAGAGTACAAGCCGCAGCCACCGCACTTCGAGAGACATGCTTCGGTATTTTTGCAGGTGTAGCAACTCTTGGGGGTGCCAGGCGGGCCGGTGTAGTTACAGAGCTCTGCGTTGATCTTGAGCAGGTTGTTGAGGCTCGCGGGGAAGACCTTTTCCAGCGGGCCGCATGTCATTAGCGATAATTCGCAAAGAGACCTACACCCGCAAAACGCCCGGAAGCAAGCCGATCTAACTCACTCGGTAGGTGCTGAGGTCCTCAACCCGCACGCCCTGCGTTCCGTCGAGGAACATGTGCTGCGTGGGGTACGTGAGGGCAATGGTATGTCCGACCTTGAGCTTGCGGACGTCAAGGTTGTGCCGTTCGTCGTTGTCGGGGTAGAACGCGATGACAATCTTCTTCCCGGCACGATCGCGGACGACCAGCCGGACGCGAATGGGCAGAGACACGTCGATAATTTCCGCCAGGAGGCACCAACGATCCTCGTCGATTTCGTAGAATGGTGAGCTGAGGAGGCCGTACTCCGGGTCGGTCTTCTCGAAGGCAGGGAAGCGCCACGTGTCGCCGAAGTGTGTGAACCGCGGCATCACAGATTCTGAGGACGCCATGGTCGAATTCTTGTTCGGGATGTCTTGCTGAACTATTCCAAGCCTGAAAGAAGGGATTTCAAGGAGCGCCGTTTGTATAAACTTTTGTGGCGGGGAATGATAGGTGGCGTACGTAAGCAGGGAGGGGCCTGGGCTCAGAGGAGGACCGCGCAAATTGCACGTAAATGTGCAACGGATGAAGCATGCAGCTTGCCGAGGAGGATGACAACAGTGATAGAACCAACGACAGTGGCTGCAGTCATATCAATGGCAATTGACTTTGTAGCGGGGTTCAGAGGGTGGGAATCCTGTAGGGATGCTTAGCTGGCACCGAGCAGCACCTCGTATTGTAAGTGCCTACTCCAGGGAGGGTTCACTTCTTGTCAAGAAGACAAAATCAATTATGGCCATGGCAAAATTCTGTTCGAAGTGTGGTTCATTGAGTAGCTTGGGATATCGATCCTAATGAAAAGCTGCCATTGCGCTTCTTGCCATCTCAGAGCTTCCAGCCTGTTGAAGTTGACCCTTGCAATCTTTGCATACGTCCTAGATCTGGCCGTCGAAGTTCTGCTCCTCAGACCTCCTCGGGATCTTCGGCTTGACCTCCTGCCTGGTCGCCATCATCCTTCTGGGCCGCGGCCTTGGGCTTGCGCTTGGCGGTGCGAGCCTTCTTCTTGGAAGGCGTGTCTTGCTCGTTGGCCTCGTTGTCGTCCTCATCGGAGGGGGCCTTCTTCTTAGGGGTGCGTTTGGCCCGGGGCTTTGCAATGCCATTATCCTGGCCGCCGTCGCTGGCAAACCAGGTGTCGTACTTGGAAGCGGCGGCGTTGACGCGCGCACGGGCGGCGCCGGTGCTGGCGGAGCCGAGCTTCTCGGCCAGGACCTCGTAGTTGAGGACAGTGCGGGGGACGGACTCCATGATGGCGTTTATCAGCTTCACCTCGGAATCGGTGAAGGATATGGCGTTGCCCGAGGCAGCGGCGGCGTCGGTGGTCTTCTTGGGAGGCATCGTAGTTCTGGTAGACACGGTCAGTTTGACAGGAAAAAGAATTGCGTCCCCTTTTCTCCTTCTCAACAACTCCAAGAAATGAGATCGCAATAGTTTGAATGACGAATGTACTTACTTTTGTTGGGTGTTGCAAAGGTAGATACTTGCTGGTGTGATGTGGAAATGAGAGTGATGTGGAGAGCTTGGAGGTTTGAAGGAGGAAAGAGCGTAAAATTATAAAAATAATCAAATTTGGGATACTGGAACTGGGGACCTCCAAATAGGCAGGAGAGACAAAAGTGGTCAAAATCGGACCTAGCAGAGACCAGAACCAATAGAGACAAGACTGACACTGATGAGAAATGATTGACACTAATACTGAGAGATGCTAGAAGTGACGGATATTCGACGTGATGGACACCAGAACTGATGGAAGCTAGAACTGGCGGATACTAGACCCAATGGATAGTAGGACCGACGAAGGTAGTAGGGGTTCACAGCAATGTGCTCTAGGGGATAGAAGTCTCTGGAGTTTGCGGTGCCACACTTGTGGACTTTGTCAGCTGTCACATTGGTTAATTTCCACCTGCTTTGCTCTGGCTTTGTTCCAAAGCAATCTGTAAGAAACAGAATTACCGTAGTTAGTTATGGGAGAGGTAGAAGAAAAGGTATCTCTTAAGTCAACTCCAACTACCAGAGTGTACCAGAACTGAGGATGGTCTCTAATAGACACTCACTAAGGCAGGTAGCCAGTGTGGGTTCCAGCAGGGGACTTATCTATGGCCAACAAAATCTGATTGACGAAGTGCATCCTCACAACAACATTCATCTTGATCCTGGAACAATTTTGGGATGACGAATTCAAAATCTATTTCTTCCCATTTTGTATCAAATTTCCCCCGTCGTTAAGGCTATGTTTCTCATTAAACGTCTTCACTAGACATTCACACAGGATGCAACCCCCCTTTCCCCAAACAACATCCAGCAGCCCAAGTCCCCCTCCTACTTTCAGGTGGAATTGTCCTTGGCAAGATCTTCGAGCAAGCTGACAGTGACGTCTTCCTTCCCAGTTGGCACAAAGATGTGGTCGTGGTAATAGGCACTAACTGGGTTGACCGAGATGCCGTTTTTCGCTAGCCTTGTTGCAACGGTCGCCATGAAACCGACAGCCTCGAGGCTCGAGTGCACGTTCAGGGTAATCTTCTTGCACTCGTATTGGTACTCGTATCCGTGTGCGACGGCAACCTCGAGCGTGGTGATGAGGGTGATTCCCTCGGTTTCTCTGAAGAGCATGTGGATCTCCGACAGTGGAGGGAGTGGCGTCGTTTCGGGGAGAGTAATGAAGACGTATGTTGGCTCGTGGAGAACGGTGGTGAGGGTCGCGAGGAGCTTGGACAGGGACAGCTCGCCTCCTGCTTTGTCTGTGGAGGAGGACATTGTAACGGATAGCTCGGGGATTGAGTTGAGGGTTTGAGGAGTTGTGTTTGTCTTTGTTTGGTTGCTGAAACGTAGTAGTAAAGCTAGAGGGAACCTGTAGCTCGCGGCCCGGCGACTTTATACATCAACTCATTACATACGTAGGAGTTTCTTTACGCCGCTCCTCAAATGTTCCGAGTTAGACTGGGTTATGACCCCGACAGACACCCAATGAGAGAAGCGGCTACACAATACTGACTCGAGGCCAATTTCACTTAGCAATGCGATCCAGCTGGACTAGCGCAAAACTTGGGGCATTTCTCGCTGTAAGTCCGGAGACCTACCCTTCAACCCCACCCCCCATGCACCTGCTGTAGCCCTCTTGCCAAAAGAGGCACTCTTTCGTGTGCGGCCGCATTGAAAGTATGACATAATCCGTTTCCAAAGGGCGTAACGACACATCGCGGTGGAAGCTTGAATCGACGACTTTGTCTGTCTCCCATTCGGATACCGCATTTAAAGTCCCGTCTATGTAATCGGAAAACAACTATAACCCCGATTCCGACCGTGGGAAGGAACGTAAAATGTTCCGTTTTGCCCCTCTATAAGATATACCCGAAGTCCCCCGACCGCAGCATGATCCCGTCTCACGTTCGATGGGCATGTTGATCGCTGCAAATCTCATTTGGTGTCTCCTTTTTCAACATCACCTGGATCTCTCTATCCTTCTCGAAGAAATGCGCTAGACGAGTTAAGTGCGTCGCAGACCGCTACGCGAGGAAGAATAGATCGTGGATGTGGATGGGCTGTGGCCTCGCGAGCGAAACCCACTTACCAGGGTCCGTGAACTTGACGGTGGTGCATTCCTTGTTGTTAATTGTCCCGCCTCATAACGGATTCAGGCGTTGAGTGTGTCCAGTTGACAATGCGCGTCGTGAACACTACCCTTGGTAGACTGACAATGTCGTTGATACAGGTCTTGAGATACATGGACGAGGAAGGCAGTCAGTTGTGATGCTTTCAGATGGCTGGGCAAGTACCTTGAGAGATCGGAGGTGGTTGCTGTCCAAGACTAGCCGTGCTTCATTCCCCAGAACTTCTGCCCGCGGGACATTTCTCTCAGCGGGGGACCCACCTGCCCGAGGCGAGCTCAGAGCAGAATCTTAGGTACTACGGTATTGCTGCGCAGGCATCGACCTTCCTACTACCTGCCTAAGCAGGTAAGTAAGGGTTTGCATGCTGTTGCCTTTTAACCGCGCTATGGGATCCTCCTCGTGTCCAACTGGCTTACCTACCAGGTACTTGGTTATGGGAAGGTACGCAGGTAGTATCTGCGCGACCCGTACTTAGGTACCTTTGTGAGTGGTGTTTAGAGGGCAGGTCGTTGCCCAGAGCTGGGACATCTGATGTCCACGTCGCCTACACACCATCCACTCTCTAACAACATTGTTGTTTGGATCACAACTGAAATCATCATCTTTTCTCAATCGTGTATCAGCTACCCCTATCGCACAGGGAAATCGCATTATCACCACTCTCGTTATCACCAACACAGCATGTTTCGTCCCTAAGCGGACCGATCAACAAAGCGCATCAACCATGTCCATCTTGAAGAGAAAAGAGCACCCAACTAGGGAAGCCCCAAATCGGCGCCGGAGAGTTCGATGGGCATCCCCGGTAGAAGAAGTCTCCGTCTTCACCACTGTGGACCCAGTTGTCGAAGAACAGGACGACGTGCAACAGCAACTTGCGGCAGAGGATGAGGAACGTCAACTTGAGTACATCAGGGAATTGCTGGATACCGACACACCGGGCCTCCAAGATTCTAGCGACGGGCAGATTAGGGCATATTGGGAAGTTCTCGCGTTTACAGCACGGGCGATTCTGGAGCGAGTAGGGGAAATTGAAGACGAAGCTAAGGTTGAGGACATGACGGACGGGGATGCTGGCGATGAAGAAGACAACACGGCCCCTGCGGTCTCTCCTCGACAAGAGCTAGGGGGCTAAAGCGGCTGGCGTAGAGGATGATTTGTAATACAGCAGCGAAGATACGAATAGAAACACTAGTTACCTATAAAAACGAGTCTTGCTATCCGGGTAGTACCACTATTCCGATCAATCAGCACACAGGCGCAGTACCCACGCGCAATACCGTCGCGCTCAATTACCCTCACGCTCAATTACCCTCGCAGCGCTTAATTACTCTAGCGCTGAATTACCCTCCTTACGCGCGGTACACTATATACCCTGATGCGCAGTATGCCCTTGCGCGTGGTATGCCCTCGTGCGCACTTATATAATGGGATCCTTTTGACTTAATTGCTCTAAAAAGGCGGGTACTGCCTGGATAGCTAGGTGACACTATCCAGATAGCAAAACTAATTAAAATCCAGTCAATCTTGCTTGTTATTTGGAGCATGGCCTTATCCTATTGGTAACTGAAAGTCTGTACTACGTATCCGCTTGCCGGCGGATGGTAGTCCGCCAGTATCCGTGACTTTGTGGAGGATCAAGGCCCAAAGCGTGGGATGAGATGCCCCCGTGGGACTCCGCTGACTTGAGCACCCCGGCGGAGTCGGCGCGCGGATAGTCTAGGGCTCCGCAGCGGCCCGTCGGAATCGGGCGTGCTGATGCGCCTCCGATCTCACAACGCTCCTGCTACAGTCGTTTGCATCGGCAGCTTCCAAAACCCAAAGTGGGGCACTACTTACTACACATCAGATATGCGTTTTTTTTACAACACTATATAGAATACTACGAATTTTATTACTAACGGGGTAATTAACCCTATATAAAGGCCTTTAAGCTATTAAATTATACGTTTCTTTTTTTTTAGTAAGTATAAAGTTTGTGCTTTTATTAGTTAACTATAGGGGCCCGCTTTATTACTTATTTTAATAATAATTTTAGTAGTATAGTAAAGTCTGACTTTGCTTTAGGATTAATACTTTAGTATATTAAATATTTTTGCTTACTGTCTATTATTCCTATTATTTATTATAATTAATTTATTTTATAATACTTTTTTAAAAGTGCTAGGTATTAATTAATTTAGTTAATAACCTATTATTAGCTTTTTTAACTACTTATACCTATACTTATAAGTAACGTAAGGATACTTTTAGTAAGAAGCCTTGAGTTGTGTTTTAAGAGCTAATAAGTAGGTAGATTATAATTATTTAAATACTAGTAGTAAAGTAGTAAGTAGTTAAGTTAAAGAATACTTTAATTAATTCTGGGCCGTTATAGGTAAAACCTAGTAAATGTTAGGTATTAGTAGTTAAGTTAAAAAAGTAGTTAGTTATAAAAAAGTAAGTAGTTATAGCTATACTACTAGAAAAGTCATTAAATTCTACTAAAAATAATACTAAGATTAATTTAAGTGATAATAATAGTACTAAAGACAAGACCCTATTTTAAAGATAGTTAAATACTTTAGCTACTCCTTTTTAAAGTTAATAAGATCCCTTTTTTTTTTAGTAATAACGGAATCCCTTTTTTAATAATAAGTAAAATATACTCTTTTAATAGTAATAAGAGCCTTTTTTTAAATAAAGCTATACCTATACTTTACGCTACTTAGAAATTAAAGTGCCCTTTAATAATAACGTTTTTGCTAAGGATTAGAGTTTATTTATATTTATAGAGATTTTTATTTATATTTTATATAGACTAATTTTTAATAGTATACCTTTTTTATTTAAACTTTTTTATATAATTAAGTTATAAAAGATATAGTATAATACTATTAGATCCCTTATATCTAGGAAGTAAAGGGATACTATTATTAATATTAAAAAACGAATTTATAGTTAATTTAGAGTTATACTTAAAGCTATTAAGTTATATATTATTTTTTAAATTAAATAGTAAAAAAAGGGTACTAAACCTATTTACTTAGTATATTAAGAGGAGTATAATACTGTGGCTATTAATGCCTAGCTATACTTATTATAGTATATACTAATTAAATAAATCTTTAAAGCTAGTAGGTATAGTAAGGCTATAATTAAAGTAATACTTATTTTTTAGTTTTATATTCCTACTACTATAAGAATATAAGCTACTTATAATACTATATTAATTACTTTATTTATTAGAGTTTATAGTAGTTAACCTTTTTATTAAATTAAATAAAAGGAGTATGTTAATAAAATAGTTACTACTATTAAAAAGGTAAAGAATATTACTAGAAATAAGTTTTTATAGCTACTGTGCTATTAGTAGTACTCTAAGCCGATAATGTGTAAAAATACTATTAAAAGTAGAGATTATTTATATACTTAGTGTTAGATTACTTTTAATAAAATATACTATAAGTTAGAGATTTTTAATCTTAAGTAATAGGAAAAGGCCCTCTTTAAGAGTAAGGTTAGTATTTTACTTAGTACTCTACCTATAGACCTTGTAGTTGTAATAGAGAGACGCAAGGGCACTATAGTTAAAAAGGTTTAAAATAAATAAATACTATAGAGTAAGGGTATTTAAATAGCTATTTAAACTAATTTTTTAGCTCCTTTTACCCCTATAGTAACACCTAATTAACTAAGTTAAACCTTAAGTAATACTGTTATGAACTTTTATAGTGTACTATTAACTTTACTTTATTTAATATAGCTATTACTACTAGTATATTAGGGTTAACCTTACTATACTCTATATATATTTATAGCTCTAAACAAGCCTCCTTATACTCCTACTTTATAGTAATAAATACCTATTTAATTATTATCTTTAGTAGTACTAGATTTACTAACTAAATAACGTAGTTAAGTTAACAACTTTATTATTTAGTTTGCTACTATACTAGGTAAGTATTATAATATTAATAACTGTTTTTAAATATTACTTAAGCTACTCTATAGCTACTATAGTAGTTTTTACTTTATTAAAGGGCTTTTTAATTATTAGTTTAATAAATAGGGTATTACTTTAAATATTACTAATATTATTAAATTAAATATTAAAGTTTTTATTAATAATAGGGTTTTTTACTTATGTAGTGAGGAGTTAGTTGTATTTATAGAGTTTATAGGAATTGTTAAGCCTTTTAATTAAGTGGCTTAGAATGCGTTTTATTGTTAACTCTATAATACTAGTACTAGTAACTTAGGCCTTTTAAATAAAGAGATTTTTATAGTACTAACCCCTATAGGCCCCTAACTATAAGTATTCTAAACTATAGTTATAGTTCTTATAGAGTTTTTTATTAAAAATAAAGTTAAAGAGGATTATAGGTTATAAAAGGTATTAGTTAAGGCTAAGAGGGAGTATATAAGTAAGTAAAACGCTATATTACTTAATTAATTACTAACTAAGTTAGTACTTTAGTAGTCTTTTATAATATCTTTTTTCCCCCTTCTAAACTTTTTATCTAAAATCTCCTTTTTTTTTTAACTACTATAACTTAATTTAAATTAATTTAATATTAATTTACTTAGTAAGAATTAAATATTACTTTAAATAATTATTAATAAACTCCTACTATAACTCAGTAGATTATAGTTAAGACTAATGAATATATTAAATAATAGGTAGTCTTTAAGCTATTTTACTAATTTACTATACTCTGAAAATAATATAAAGTTAAGTAGTAAAGAGATTAATAAAGAGGATATTAGTATGTAATTAGAGTTAAGTAATAAGGTGTTATAATAGGTACTACTTATAGTATTTATTTTGTTTGTTTTTTATCTATTTAACTATAGTAACCT
This sequence comes from Colletotrichum brevisporum, assembly GCA_030770045.1. Classification (NCBI taxonomy): domain Eukaryota; kingdom Fungi; phylum Ascomycota; class Sordariomycetes; order Glomerellales; family Glomerellaceae; genus Colletotrichum; species Colletotrichum brevisporum. The sequence continues at coordinate 4,454,552 of JAUGSI010000002.1, forward strand.
TATAGCTTACTTAACAACAGCTTTAACCCGTTACTAGTATTTATTTTTTTTTTTTTTATCTACTTAACTATAGTAACCTTTTAACTTAGCGACGGCTTTAATCTATTACTTACTTTACTTAATATATTTCTATTCTCTTTATTACTAATAACTCCTACTATAAACTTATTAAATATGCCCTTATTACTATTAAAATTAATAAATGTGTGGTGGAAGTAACTAGTAATCTATAGTAATCTCTACTCTACTTTTAAGGTATAGTTATATAAAAACTCTACTTAATTATAAACGTCCTTGTTGCTAGTATTATATATGTGAAAGTTTTTTTTAATATACTTTTTTAGGTCTCTAAAGTACTCTTTAATTAGGTTAAAGTTAAGTAAGTATAGTAGAAAGTATTTAAGGTGTATACTAGCTTTTTTATAAGTAATTTAGATATTCTTTTAGTAGTAAAAAGAGGTATTATTTATAACGATTACTAAATAAGGGGCAGAAAACCTTCTATACTTAGGTAGTAAATATTAGGTAATTTATACTATAAAGCTATTATTATTTATTATCCCTAGGTATATAAAAAGATTTAAAATACCTTTAAGAGTTAGTACTAGTAGGAGCTATATTTATTAACTATGTTTTAGCTTTACTAATCTTTATAGTATAAGGCCTTTTAGTGCCTATTCTATTTACTTTTTACTAGTGTTTTTATTTATTTCTGACTTATTAATAAAGATTAGTTATTCTAGTTTATACTACTGTATATAATAAAGCTATTTAAGTCTCTTTTTTAGGTTTTGTTAAGTGGCTATAATATATATCTTTTTATTAGTTTAACCTATCTCCTTAAGATACTAACTAATTATTAATAGACTAATACTAAGATTAAATTACTTAAGTAAAAAGGCCTGTATTTTATTTAATATTAAGTTATTATAATACTTTAATAGTTTAAGTAGTTTAGTATAGTACTAAATTTTTATTTTTTAGTTACTTTTATAAGATCTTTTATATTATTTAACTTTATTAGTAAAGTTATATTAGTAGTAGTATATTTAAATTATTTATTAATTATAATTAATAGCCTTAGTAATAAAGCTATTATTAAAGTTAAGAGACAGGAGTATTAAATTAATCTTAGCGAGTTAGTACGTTAAAATCCTTGGTACTATAGTAGTAGATTAACTAAAATATAGTCTTTAAATAACTTTATATTTATTTTTTATAGTAGTAGAAGGCCTTTTAACGGCGGTATCTACAAAAAGCTACAATATAAAGAATATTAAATTTACGGGCAAAATCTGACTTTTTTGCATTAGTAAGCGTTGCCCCACTTTAGGTTTTGGAAGCTGCCGATGCAAACGACTGTAATATTAAACTGGACTAGCGGACCCGACTAGATGGAGTCGCATGCCTGGGACATCCAACAACCAACCAAGATAAGGTACTTGCCTACCTGGGAAGTACTCCTCGCAGTTGCCTGCTCATCGGCATAGGTACCCTACGATATCCAGCACCCGACGTGTTTTCTCTCCAACATACCAGCATCTTCTTCCAGATCGAGCCGTATTCACGATGGAGGGCTTCGAGCGCATCAGCCAGTCAACTTACATTCGCCGGGCGCCCGAGCAGCGTCCGCCAGGATCGCAAGATACCAGCCCAACACTCATCGTCGTCTGCAGCTGGGTGGCTGCGGATCCCAAGCACATCGCAAAATACACCGACAGACACGCCGACGAGTATCCCGACTGCACCCTCCTCCTGATCAGGACCTCGCTGCGGGACGTCCTCCTCCACCCGACCGACAAGACGCAGCAGTCCCGAGTGCGAGCGGCGGTCGACATCATCAACGCCAGCACGTCGCCGATCGTGTACCACGTCTTCTCCAACGGCGGCACCGTCACCGCCAGCCAGACCCTGCGTCTGCTCTCTCGCGAACGCCGCGCCGCTGTTCGCGCCGTGGTCTTCGATAGCTGCCCCGGCCGGGCGACGTACCACCGCACCGCGCAGGCTGTCATCACCTCGGCGCCGAAGGGGTTGAAGCCCATACTCCCGCCGATCGTGTACCCGGCGCTGCTGCCGCAGATGATCATGAGCCGGGCTGGGATGCAGGATATCATCACCAAGGGCCGCGCCCGGTTCAACGACGACGATGTGGTTCCTGCTGCCGCCCGCCGGCTGTACGCGTACTCGAAGGCGGACACGATGGTATGGTGGGAGGATGCGTGTCATCATGCCTCCGAGGCGCGGAGTGCTGGGTGTGCCGACGTGAGGGAGGTCGTGTTCGAGAAGAGCAGGCACTGCGCGCATATACAGGAGGACGCGGACAAGTACTGGCACGCCGTCATTGACGTGTTGAGCATCGGCAAGGAGGGGCCGGACGGCAGTACGAACACGGATAATACGGATACCGAAGTCAGGATGACCTCGGGCGGCTTGGAGAGGGCGAGGTTGGCATAGACTCGCAGATCTAGAGAAAAGGGGTCTGGTTGTTAGACGTGTTACGTAGCATTACATCCGCGCTGGCATTCTTTCTTTTCCTTCCAATATCCAACAAACGTTCAATACATAACGCGTCCTTGCGCTTTTATTTACGAGGCACGAATTTACAAAGCACCGGGCTGGCGAACTTGGTGTTCAGCTCCACCTTGATCCTCATGGGCTCCTTGTCCAGCTCCGGCTTGCCTCCATATCCGCACCACGAGATGGTTTCAAACTCCTGCAGGATGCGCACCAGGATGTACTGGATCTCCAACTGGCCAAAGTTGCGCCCCAGGCAGATGCGTGGACCCATATTGAAGGGCAGGAACTGGCCCGACTTGGGGGCCCAGCGCTCCCAGCGGGACGGGTCCCAGACGTCGGCGTCGGGTCCGACTATCGCCGTGTTTCGCTGCAGACCGTGGACCGAGTAAACTGTTTTATGAGGTGCGTCAGCGGTCTCTAGTTATCATTGGCAAAGGGGCTTTTTTTCTCACGGATGATGTCTCCCTTGCTCACGGCGACCTTGGCCGCGCCATCAGTTCCGGACCCCACAGGGAGCGTGGTGTCCTGCAGGGCTTCTCGCACGTTCAGGCCGAGGGGATGGTACATGCGCATCGTCTCCTTGATGACGTTTTGCAGCAGCGTGAGCTTCTTCAGGGAGTCCATGTCCGGGATGGCGTCGATTCCGATGCTGGAAAACTGTTAATACGGCGGTGTCATCGAGCCGCGCGAGCCATGTAAACCTACTGTTGTCTGATTTCATCCTGCATCTTACAGACCAGGTCGGACCTTCTGGATAGTTCGTATATCGTCCATACGGTGAGAATCGTTACAGGGTCCTTTTAGGTGTTGATCAGCTGCATTCTCTCACCGATAGAACGATCGATGTCCTGTCCTACCTTGGAGGCCAGCAGAACCGAAACCAACTGATCCTTGACAAACTGGAAGATCACCGGGGTTAGCTGCAGGCTTAGCCATACCTACGAGAAGACTCAATCATCTACCTTTCTGTCAGGCTGCTCGATAGCCAACTCTTCCATGAGCGTCCGTGTCGCGGGGTCCTTCAGCTTCAGTTCCTCGTTTCCCATTGCCAGCGTCTTATCGATAAGACCCCCGATGTATCGCTCAACCTTTCTCGAAGACGCCGGGGCGAGGAGCCAGTCGGGCAGAAGAGGCGCAAGATGTCTAGATGGGTCTATGTCAGCAACCTGACGTTGTTGATCCTCGGGTCTGGCAGCTGCATCACGCACCCTAGGGGTATCCGACGGGTGTTAACCTTCAGAAGCGTCTCCATCGCGTCTCGGAAGGGCGACGTCTCGTGCTCCAGCGAGTCAGTAGAGGTGCCCAGGAAGATTTCCGTCACGATGTCCAGCTGAAGCCGGTCGATGACGTCGAATACCTCGAGGCCATCAGGTGAGTCGCGGAGGTGGCGAAACAGGCGCTGGACGTGGAACTCGGTCACGGCGAGGTCGTCGGAACGGATTCTGGCTGCCTGATTGTCGCATTCTATAAGTCGTGTTCTCGGAATGGTGACAGGGTTTGGGACCAACTCACATGAGGGCGTAGCTGGTCTTTGCTTCTCATCCATGCATGGCCGTCGGCTAAGTATCGTGAGTCGGGGAGTCAGCGGATGATTCATCGGGTGCGAGGAATCAAATGAAGGGGCTGTTCTGACTGGCAAAGACGGAATCTCCCAGAACGTTCTTGAAAACTTCGTGCACGGTGTGGCCCTTTCCGAAATGAGAAAACTGGCGGTGAAGAGTCAGCTTTGGGTCATTCTTTCCCTCAACGGCAAAAATACCTGGGTCAGCATAACTGCGGTAATGTTTTCCTGCCGGTCGGTCAAGACCAGCCTCTTTCCCATGATCTCGAGGGACGCGGTACGCCCGGGCGTTTCATCGAGAATCTCGTGCGTGTATTCCAGGAAGGTGCTCTCCCTCATCCGTTGCACAATGCGGTAGATGATGTCCGCCCCTGGGTTATCTTGCTTTAGTATACGTACAGCGGACCATGGGCGTGATGAACTCACCCAAAGGGAACCGGCTAGGATTCGGAACGGGACCGCCATCACTGCGAGGCGACGAAGAAGAGGCCCTCCAAACTACCCACACGACCAGACCAAGGAGAGATGCGACAACATAAACGTTGTCTTTCCAGGCTTTGAGATCCATACTTGACACTAGCCGCAAGAAATTCGGAGATGCAACGGACGGAAGGAGATCGACTGGAGCCGAAAATGTTGTCGGGAAACGAACCAAACGCCGAGAGAGTGTCACATCAATCAGGTCTTACTACCCACCAAACATACCCGTCCACAAACGCTTTATGGTGATAAGGCTCAGGTACCTCATTGCCCGTACCTCTGAGGCTGATGGGAAGTCGGGTCCGATTCTGCCATCTTTAATTAGACGCGGTGTTGGTTCCGGCCATGTACCCGGTACATGTTGGTCTGGATCGTGTCAGCTTCAGTCGGGTCCGCTGCACCCCTCGAGCGGGAGCGGAGGCGGAAGGATTGTTGGTGCGGCTCACCGACATTAGACTGGGCTGATTTGCTTGTCTCGCTGACATTTATCGTTTTTCTTCCAATGGAATCCGGGCTCCGTCTCCGTCGGCTGGGCAAACATTGTCTGCCTTGGGTCTCTTTGTGCCCTTTTGCACTCTGCGACCAGCTCCAACTTCCACTGACCCCATCGTCGCACGACTGAGAGCGGCTGGACGGTCTTCACGTATCGGCCCATCTGTTGTGTGTTTCTAGCCAGCCAGCCGAGACGGTTGATTCCATCAACCCAGTTCGATATCGAGAGACCAACACAACTCACGACTCCGTCGCCCGAATTACAACATCATGGCGTCCGAACGCACATCTGAAGACGAGGCGCCCGCGAAATGGGCGGCGAATAGGCAGACTTTGATCTGTCTGTCGTTCCTGGGCGTGATTTGCGCGATGGTCGCCATCGACGCGACCATCCTGGTGCCAGCTCTTCCGGTACGTCTTCATATTTCACGAGCCCCATGCTTGAAAAACGACTAACAACTCCTGTTCCAGACCATCGCAGAAGCCCTCAATGAAACAGCCGCAGAAACGTTCTGGGCCGGTTCCTCCTATCTTCTCACGAACGCAACATTCCAGCCGCTGATAGCAACGCTCTCGAGCGTCTTGGGCCGGCGCCGCATGCTCCTCCTGTCCATCGTCCTCTTCACCGTTGGCAGCCTCGTCTCGTCTCTGGCCAACAACTTCCCCACCCTACTCGCGGGACGGACGATCAAGGGCATCGGCGGCGGCGGCATCATGGCCCTCAACCTCGTCATCATCACCGATATGATCCCGCTGCGCTATCGGCCCAAGTACTACGTCTTCACGCAGCTCGCCTGGGCCGTCGGCACCATCACCGGCCCACTCATCGGTGGCGCCATCGCCGAGTACGGCGACTGGAGGATCTTGTTCTACATCAACTTTCCCTTTTGCGCTGTTGGTCTTGTCGCTGTCGTGATGGTTCCCAAGGTGGGGAATCCAGGAGAGTGGTCGCTCGAGGCCTTCTTGCGCCGCGTCGACTGGACTGGCAACCTGCTCTTCATGACCGGCAGCACCGCATTCCTGATTGGCATCACCTGGGCCGGACACCAGTACCCCTGGGACAGCGCCCAGGTCTTAGTACCTCTGATTATCGGACTGGCTCTTATCGCCGGGACGATCGCTTGGGAGTACCTGGCTGCCAGCTTCCCCTTCATTAGGCGTACGATGCTGCGGAACCGCGCGCTGATGACGACGTACTTCTGCACCATGATAGCTGGCTTCCTCATGTATGCCCACCTTTACTATGTCGCTCTGTTCATGATGAGTGTCCAGGCCCGTACTGCCCTCATGACAGGCGTGTCGGTTCTTCCTATTTTCGTCGGTAAGTAATTCGCATCCCGAAAGTATCCATAGAGTACTGACCTGAAGTCTCTCAGGATTCATGCCAGCGAGCGGCCTCGTCGGCGCCGTCGTCCAGCGCCGCGGCAAGTGGAAGTGGTCCCTCTGGCTTGGCTGGGCCATCAACACCCTTGGTGCAGGACTGTTCCTCCTTCTTGACAAGAACACCCATGTCGCCGCCTGGGTCTTCATCTTCCTCGCCTGCGGCTTCGGCCAGGGCGCCCTCATCAGCGCGCACAACATCGGCGTCCAGGCCATTGCCGACGCGGACGACGTCGCCTGGGCCTCGGCGCTCTTCACCTTCATCCGCAGCGTTGGTCTCTGTCTCGGCGTTGCGCTGGGAGGCACCGTGCTGCAGACGCAGCTTGCGCGGGAGCTCGAGGACAGAAGTTTGCCGGTTGAGATTGCAGAGCATGCCGAGTCGTTCATCTTCCAGCTTGAGCAGATGCCCGATGACGCGAGAAAGGCTGCTATTATCGACGCATTTTCTGACTCGTTTAGGTTTTTGTTCATTATCCTGTTGGCGATTAGCGGTGCGACGATGTTGCTCAGCTTTACCGTTAGGGGGTACGGATCCATCCACAGGGCTGACTCAGACGAGCTGATGGGTCCGGAGCGAGGCATGGACATGGAGGCAGCGCCGGAGGCTAGAGAAACGGAGACGCGGGAGACCAAGCCGTAGAAAGCTGCCGGGGTTCAATCTCAAAACCCAGTTACAAATCACGAACGGATCACGAATAATGGATAGCTATTTAGCACGGAAAAAGGTTTGAGAAAGATTCAAGGAGATCTTCTTCATCACCCTCTCATACAGTATTAAATACCTGCTCTAGCTATAACAACGTAGCTAGGCGACCCTAAACTTTCCCCTGGATTGATACATTCAAATCTTTTTAGGCTTACTGTTGTCGTTGTCGTCGTACATCCCCGTCGTCGTCGTTGTCCGTCGTCGCTATTATCATAGGACGGTCAAACCACTTAGAGGTGTTGAATACAAGAGAAGGATATGACGAACAGGATGTCCTAAGATCAGTAGGTACCTAAATTCCTACGTTGAACAACCCTTGTCCCTCCGTAGCTTGCAGCAATGTTAAGAAACTGCAACCTGAATCCTGTTCCAGTAATACCCAGCCACGTTCTTCATCCTTTCGGAGTCAAAGACCTGCGGGTCGAACTCGATGTAGATCAGCATAGTATTGTCTTCCGATAGTTGCAGTACCCGGACAAGTAAATCGAACTGTTGGAAGCGTTAGCTTCTGGCGACGGGAGAGGAGGGGTTAAGTTCACTTACATGCCAGGGATCCCTGGTACTCTCCAGATCCTCCTCCGACACCCACCGTCCGGTCTCGACCACGGCATGACGACGCTGAAAGTTGACAGCCGTGTTCCACAGCTTCTCTCTCGGTCTGACCTTCTCTGCGATAGCTGCGACGTCACTCCGCGCGTGCTGCCGGTCGCGCATGCGTTGTTCTTGCATCCGCCGCGCCAACAACGCAAGCGCATGGGTCCCGGACTCGGCCGAGACGTCGGTAAGGTGGTATGGCAGGACGTTGAGCAAGGGTCCGACGATATCGAATGATGATGCGACGATGTCGTCGTCGCGACCAGAGAGAACATAGTCAAAGGCCACGTTTGATGACCCCGTGAAGTGGCTCAGTGTCTGCGCCCACGCGGCGTCTAATATGCTCGCTGTAGTAACGCCGTGCGCAGTGCCGAAAGCAGAAAGAGACTCAGCTCTGATCTGACCTAGACGAAGAATGCTCCTGGGTCCCGCTGAGTCGATTACGAGATAGTCGGGGGGAAGAGGCCCCTGCTCGACGACGGAAGACGCGAGGGACGACAGAGACGGTTTCTGGTCAAGGAGAACCGAGGTCCAGTATTCGTCGTCAGCTTCTGTATGATTTGGAGAATGTGTATTCACGTAGTCCTTGTAAGGGGGGCTTGGACTCAAGACAACAGGGGGGCTGTCTGCCTCATACGACTCCATGAGAGCCGATTTGACATGTTGGAGAGACCAGCCGTCGATGACGAGATGGTCAAATTCGAGGGAAATGAATGACCGATCGTCGTGACGGAACACAAGAGCTCGGTGCGGTAGACGACAACCATCCACTGATGGTGCTCCGACCGAGTCGAAAGTTGGAACGGCCTCACCCTGAGGTGCTGTGACTACGTAGACGTCGGGACGAACACCGTGAACCACAACCTGGATGGGGTCCAAGATTCCTTGAGAGTCGCTCAAGAATACGCTCCGGAGGATGGGAAACTCGGCGACGGTGTGCTCCCACGCGCGCGCTAGACGGTCCAGCATGACGGGCTCAGAGTCTCGAGACTTGAACTCCATCTTGAGAGAGAACAGGAACAGCGACGGATCTGCAGCCCGAGTGCGCAGTATCACGCTTTGAATAGGAGAAAGAGGATAGGCATCCTCGACGACGTATTCGGAGGTGATGGCGAGCTTCGTCTCGAGGCTTGCTCTGAAAGGAGCTAGGACCAACTCTGTCGCCTGATGCCCGTCCGCCTTGTTTTGCTGGGCGGCTGCAGGCGCAGCCTTCGGGGCGGACGGGCTGTCGGCCAGCAGAGCCAGTGGTTCCAGCGTCTGGGTGCCGAGAAGGCCGCGCACTGAGAGCTGCAGTCCGTTCTTCCTGCCCTGGGCCACGACCTGAATGGCAGCGATGGAGTCGCCGCCGATGGCCAAGAACGACGTGTTCGTGCCGATTCTATCCGGCGGTACTCCAAGAACATTACTCCAGAGCTGCCGGATCCTATCGGCCGTGGAGCCTGGCACAATGTCGACTTTCGCACGGCTACTCGCACCGACTAGCAATTCTGGGTGGCTGTCAGGAGCCATGGTATGAACCCAGTCTCTCAGTCTCCTGCGGTCGATCTTGCCGGATATCAGCAAGGGGGGTTGCTCCACTGGTATCCAGATGGAGGGCAACATATAATCTGGCAGCCGGAGAGCTGCCTGGACTCTCAACCCCTCGGTCGAAGCGAACCCGTTTCGGGAGATGCGGATATCAGAAGAGGAGACGGTGTTTCGCAGCACCGGGATGTGAGAGCTGAAAACGACAACAACTTGTCCCTCGAAAGGCCCGGCAGATGGAACCATGGCTTGGGCAACAGCCACAATATCGTGCTGCATCACGCAGCTCTCGACCTCCCCGAGCTCAATTCGATGTCCTCTGATCTTCACCTGAGAATCTGCCCGGCCCATGATCCGCATAGTCCCGTCGTACTCGTACCGTGCCAGGTCTCCGGACTTATACACCACACCACATGCCGGGTCGATGTCTCGCAGCCAGTCCGGCGCCGTGACGAAGGCGGCCGCGGTCGCCGTCTCGTCGGCAAGATATCCCGCGCCGACGAGCGGGCCAGAAATGAGTATCTCTCCGACGCACCCGACGGCTGCGAGATTTTTGTGGTCTCCGCGCTCGACGACCCACATGTTGGCGCCGATGCCGTGGCCAATGTTCGCGGCGTCAGTGTTCGGTGACACGTTGAGGTTCCCGGAGCACCAGACCGCGGTCTCGGACGGTCCATACGCGCAGTGTAACGTCACCTGTCCGGCCCATCGCGCCACAGTCTCCTGCGGAATGGGTTCCCCAGCGAGCACAACGGTTTCCAACGTCGGGACCTCCAACGGGTCGAGGAGACCGAGAACGGTGGGCACGACTAGTAGTGTGTTGACGCGCAGCCTGGTGATCGCCCCGACCAGATCCTCCAGCCGCTCCTCCTCCGAAGGAATACACACGCATCCTCCCGTAGCGAGCGTGGAGAAGAACTCGCCTATAGACAGGTCGAAAGTGTGGGCGCCGAATTGTAGCGTTCGGGTGTGCGGACCCATCCCGAAGGCGGCCGTGTGGTGCTTGATAGAGGTGCAGATGGAGGCGTGAGGCATAACGATACCCTTTGACTTGCCTGTCGTCCCGGAGGTGAAGAGGATATAGGCGATGTTGGAGGGGTAGGCCGTTGGTAGTTGCTTCTCCTCCGAGTTACGACGCCGTTGGCATCCTTTGTCCACCAGGACCGTCTTCACGTCGATTCCTTCCAGGGCGCCGGCGCTGGCCACCGAGGTCATTACGAGCTCGATTTCAGCCAGGGCAATCACTTCCCCGATTCTCGATCTGGGATGGCCCCGTTCAATGGGTACGTAGACGGCGCCCGCCTTGAAGACTGCCAAAATCGAAACTGCAGTCCAAATGGACTTCTCGAAGCAGACGCCCACGCGAGAGCCCGGCGCAACTCCAAGCTGGCTGAGGTGAACGGCCAGTGACGTGGAAATCTCATCCAAGTCTCGATAAGTCAGGGATATGTCAGTACTGTTGATGGCGATGGCCGTTGGTTGCTTGACGACTTGCCGCTGGAAGAGGTGGTGAACGCAAGTGTTCTCGACCGGGAATCTCTCCTGATTCCAGCGGCGGATATGGGACACGTCAAAGTCGCAAAATGGGGTGATGTATCCCATGCGGGTATCCTCGGTGGCCTTCGCTAACTCCGTGAGTACTTGTTGGTAGTGATGGAACAGATATCCCGCCGCCTGCTTGGACAAGATTCGGTCGTCGTACTGCACGCGCAAGACAACGGAAGTGTTGGACGACACAGTCAGCGTCAGGACGAGAGGGTATGGATGCTTCTCTCTCTTCCCGACCTGCTCCAAGTACTGCAGTCCAAGCACGCGCATGGCGTCGGTCGCTCCGCTGAAAACCTCGGCTGGTTGGACGACGAAGAGTGTCCGGAAATGTGCGGCTGTAGCAGCGGCAGACCCTGAGTCCGCCAGGATCCTGCGGATGTTGGACATGCCGGCGTGCTCGAACGGCATGGCCTCGGCGGCGCGGACCAGTACGTCGGTGAGGAACGAGGGCACGGACACGTCCGGGTCCACGGTGGCCAGGGCCGGGACGACATTGATGGTGGGGCCGACGACGTCCCGAAACGCCGGGGTGTGTCCGTTGTTGACGATGCCGAACGCAACCGTCTTCGATCCGGTGTAGCGAGATACCAACACTGCCCAGGCGGCGCGCAGGAGCAGGGCGGTTGTTAGACCAGAGGGCGGTGTGCGGGGGAGGGAGAGCGGCCATTCGAGGGAGCCGGTGAGCACCGGGTGCAGGTCGCCATCTTGTTGGCCCGCCGACGGGTAGATGGCCGGCTCCGCGTTGCCCACGCTTTTTTTCCAGAACTTTCTTTGCTCGTCGATTGTTGGCGAGCGAGAGATGGAGTCGACAAAGTCCTTGAAGGAAGGTCGCTCTGGAAGCGCTTGTCCTTGGTACCCGCGGGCGACATCGATGATGATGTTTTCTAGCGAGTCGGCATCGCACAAAGCGTGGTGTACCGTCCAGATGAAGTGCTTCTTGTCGTTGTCATGAGTGTCGGTCACGATGCAGTATCGAAAGAAGGGGTCGCCCGGCTTCATGGGTTGAGCCGCATCCCGATCGAGAAACTGCGCCAAGTCCGTCCTCTCCTCTGTCCAGAGTGGGTTATCGTCCACGACTACGTTGACGAAACTGGCCGCTGGCTCTGACTGGCAGATGCGCGTTCGCAGTATTGTGTTTGCACGAATCGTCTCGTTCCAGGCCAATTGGAATCGTGTAAGGGGCGTGTTTTTGTCGAGCATGAAGACGCACTGCAGTACATAAGGATTGATTTGCCCGTCGATCTCTGTCATGAGTGATTCTTGGATGGGAGAGCAGCGATGGACGTGCTCAATATCCGAAATGGAGCCGCCGCAAGCCCTGGCAAGTTCGAGCTGAGTCGAATTGGGATGTTCGACAGGTGTATCGTTCAATGGTTCATCGGAAGTCTCCCTCTCGCCCCCCTCCTCCTTCTGTTTCTCTATGCCGTGACCATTGGAAGGCAGCACGACAGCCTCTGACATTTCTTTGAAGGAGCTACTGAGAAAGACCGTCCGCATGTCCAGAAGGAGCCCCTGCTGCTCAGCGGCAAGAACAACATCGTGGGCCAGGATAGAGTCTCCGCCGAGGTCAAAGAAGGAGTCGTCGTCTTCAATCAGGGAGGGCTCCAAATCGAGAACTTCGCCCCAGATGCCGCGTAGTTTCGCCTTGGCGACCTCGTCGTCGAAGAGAATCGTGCTATCGCCCATGACTTCAAATCGAGCCCGGGCTTGAGTACGGTAATCTTGTTAGTGAGAAGCGATGGGCCATTCGCGCAGAGAAGAATTCTGCAAGGAATGGAATCATGCGACCAATCCTATGGGCCCATTGAGCGTGGGGGCTAAGTGGCAATGTTAGATTCAATCGCATGCCTATCACAGTCGCATCTTTGGGATCGAAACCTAGGATTCCGATTGTGTTGGTGAGCTGGTGTTGTTGGAAGCCTGGGTAGTCGGGTTAAGCATAAGCATCGCCTATTCCGGTGGCGCACTCCCCCAACTTAGGTACCTAGTCGGGTCCCGGCCCCCCCGCCTGTTTCTAGGTACCGTCCAGGGGGACCATCCTTCCAGAGGCAGTGGTTGCCCGGCACTAATCGGGTCCGCGCCCCAGAGGGCTGAAAATCGTCGTCTGTGTAGATCGTTCGATCTGACGATACGCAGGTGCTTAAAAGTAGTGGTGCGAGGTTAGGGGTCTCGAACGCATCAAATTCCAACACTCTCTGATAAGCAATGGAGAAGAAACAACGCAAAGAGCCAATCCCTCGCGACCTCTTGGTGCGATGGCGGTCTTCCGACCCGCGGCGATCCAGACCAGCAGCCCGTCGCCCGAGGACGGCGTGCAGCCCATGCCGGGGGCTGCGGGTGAAATGCAACGGACAGAAGGGATGCGAGAGGCGTCACCGAGAGGAAATCGTCTGCAAATATGCAGATAACGCGGTGCCGAGCCCCTTTGCGCCCCTGACCCCTCCCCCGTCTGTGGGCATCATTGCTCCTGCACCCCAAGAGGACTTTGACACGGAGATATTCCCCGCGGATCTGGAAACATCGTCAATCACAGCTGCCCCATCCGATAATGAGGAGCAGCTGATTTATCAATTCGAAGGAGGCTATCTGGATCGTCTATGGGACACCCATTCTCTGCCGTTGCCCATCGATACCGGCCTACTACCGCAGCTGAACTATCCGCTCAGTGCTGCATCAAGCGAGATGGAAGGTCTCACTCCTGACGTATCCTCAATATCCGAGCATTCAGAGCACTGCAAATGCCAGACACGGCTGCTGAAGCTCCCTTCAATGATGCAACCGACAGCTCGAGCAAGCCAGCCAGACGATGCCTACAGAACGACTAGCGACGTTATCAGCAAATTGCAAGCCATCCTGACTTGTGACAAGTGCCAGAGGAGCCTCGCAGACCTTATTTGCATTGTATCGATTTTGCAAGAGACTGGGCAATCCTGGCAGAGGCTGTTAGAAGCCGAGGCCTTTGGTACCGTGAAGGTGACTGTCGGTGGGCACGAAGTTGCCGTGTCTGACCCCACTCATCTGCAGCGCATCCTGGTCACCGACCTCGCAAGCCAAGCTGAGGCTCTCCTCGATTCAATCCAGACCGCCGCGGGAGAGGTGGTATCGCAACAGTCGGAGGCGCGCTTTCTAGATCAGGTCAACGTTGCTTACCTCAACACAGTCGATGGTCACTTGCGAGACCTGTTACGTCGGGCCAAGAGTGCGATGGAAGTTCCTTCAGGTTAGGAGGACCCCTGTGATTCATGATAAAGCTCTTCATAATAAGCATCAATAAAGAGATACCCAAGCCAGCTTGAGCGTGAAAACAAGAAAGAAGTTGAGATCAAAGGGAAAATTACTCTGTCACCCACCTCCCGGAAGAGGAATCACCCGTTTGGGAGGTGATCTGCCAGTTACCCCTTTTGGAAGTAATCAGTTCCGGCACCAAGCATGGACGCTTGTAGGATTCATATACACTACCTCGACCACTAAGTTCAGTAACTGCTAGGAAACATAGCGAAACCTTAGTCAACAGACGCTCTCGATCTAAGGGGAGCTTTTCTGTTTCGTCATGGCTAAACTGAGTCAAGTCACCGGCCCGGCCCTGTCCGGATCTCCCAAGTCGACTTGGGAGAGATTCGCCGACTCCGTCCGGTTGCACCCCGAGGGCTTGGCACTCGCGTCGCTTCACCAACCTCCTGATCTCTATGGGGTCGCAAGTCAGCCCATGCCCGACCGGGAGGGCTTGACACAGGTAGCATACCTTCGATGGACTTACCAGAATCTCTGGGACGGCGTCGCCTGCCTCAAAGCCGGTTTGAGGGCGGTTGGCGTCGAACCAGGCACGCCCATCTTCAGCTTCCAGCCGAACGGCGTCGAATACGTCCTATCTTTGTAAGAGACACCTTTTGAGTAGCAGCCCGAGCGGAGAGCTTGCTCCAGGTCTTCGCCGAATGTTAACAATCCACTGCGATGATCGATCAGATGGGCGGCTGCCGGTTTGGGTTGCATCTTCGTGCCCATCAGTCCACAGAACCTGAAAAACACGCACGAGGTAACCCACATGGTCAAGACGGCCCTGGCCACAGCTACTGGAAAGAGTCCTGTGGTTATTGCCGCGAATTCTACCATAGCCTCGCAGGTAACCATCCTAGAAGTCTGGGAGGCTTCGGTCAAGGTTGTGGTCGCGGGGTCCGAGTCATTGGGCGGATGGCTGCCGTTCGACTATTTGATGAAGCCAATCGCTGGCGAGGAAGTAAAACAGGACCAGGAGACTGCTTCCGGAAGCGCCGTTCTGTTCACCAGCGGGACGACGTCGCTACCGAAGGGCATCTTCAGCGACGCGACAACGCATGCGCTGTTCATCGAGTCCTGGGCTGACAGCAGGCCCCGGGAGGGTGTGTACGAGGGCTCCAGGCTCTGCTGCGTCCTGCCGAATAGCCACTCCTTTGCACATTACATGGCTGTCTCCGCCCTATGTGTTGGCGCGGCTGTCGTCTATCCCGGTGCGGAGTTTGAGCCACAGGCGATGCTGAGAGCGTGCTCTCTAGAACAAGTTACACAGGTGAGTGCTAGAGCTTTTTGGTACACCTCGGAAGTCGGTGCTAACTCGGACAGTACGTGATCACATAAAGGACAACCGCTGAATGACAAACTTCACTTCTCCTTGGATGGGTGCTAACAATGCTCGTCAAAAGCACCGTCGTGATACCCACGATAATCCACGCCATCTCCGAAGCAAACTCGGGCTCATCGACACCTCCGTTACAACTCCAACAGGTGATGGTGGGAGGGGCGGTGCTGTCCCCGGATCTACGGAGCGCATGCATGCGGGAACTGGGCACTAGACACGTGGAGAACTGGTAATGAAACTGTCTCTGGGTTTTCTAGAGATGGCACTATGCTAATTATTCGTCAGGTACGGAATGACTGAGGGTTTGGTCGTTCGACCAGGACGACTGGGTGATGAACAGGATGTCGTGGAAGGGAACGAGGTGTCGATCGGATGGGTTATGCCCGGCTATTCCCTGCGCATTGCGGACCCCTCTACCAACAGGCCCGTACCTCTGGGATCCTTGGGTGAGCTTCAAGGGTCGTCAGAAATCATCCAGAAATATCTCCAAGGTGTTGGCGCAGAGAGTTTCTACCAAGATCTCGATGGAAGTAGGTGGTTCAAGACCGGCGACCAGGCAAAGATGGACGACGCAGGCCGGGTCTTCATCACTGGGCGCTACAAAGACATGTAAGCATGAACGATCCCAGTGACCGAATCAGAAAGATACTGAAACGAATGCAGCATAATCAGGGCGGGCGTCAACATCTCTCCCGCCGCGATAGAGTCCGCCATCACGAGAGATCCGAGCCTCTCGAGCCTTGATCCACAAGTCATCGGCATGCCGGATGACGTAGCCGGCGAGGTCCCAATAGTCGTTGTTCTGGGAGACACCTCTACACAAACAGCGAAGAAGATACAAGACAGTGTCATCCAACACCTCGGCAGGGATTACGTCCTGGACGAAGTCATCTCGGCCCAGAGCCTGGGGCTGTCGGAGTACCCGCGAACAACAGCAGGCAAAGTTCAAAAGACCAAACTGGCCGAGCTAGCCCGGGCATTTCGACAGTCCCGACAGGGACCGACGTCCAGCGCACATAGCGTCGATTCCCCAGCCGCAGTGAAGGAGGCCTGGGCGGCGGCCATGGGCCTCGAGCCGTCCCAGTTCGCGATGGACAGGCCGCTCGCCGAGTTCGCTGACAGCATCACAATCCTGCGGGTTCGGGCCACGTTGCAGCGGCAGACCGGAAAGTCACTTCCGCTGCGGGACATGCTCGAAGCCGGGACGATTCAGGATCACATTGATCTTCTAGAAAACCGACCGAAGGATGCATCTAGTGTAGCTCACACACGTCCAAACAGAGAGGGGCCGCCTGGTGTCGATGACATGGTTCATCTTGCCTCGGCCCCTCGCCAATTCAAAGCGATCAAGAAGGTCATCAGCAGCACGATCAAAACTCACGGGTTTGAGTGGGATGATGTGGAGGATGTCACGCCGGTTTACGATTACTACAAGGTGATGAGAGACACGGGGACATTCAATACCTGGAAGTTGCACTATGGTATTTTGACTGAGAAGACGACCACCTCGGTAGGCCAAATCCCTCTGAACAACCACCTAAAAGCTTCTATGTTGGCTAATGTTTCTCGTACCAGGACGTGAGAAAGGCTCTGGAGGTAGCCTTCTCCAACAACAGGATCCTGACCTCCTTCATCGTCAGCGACGAAACTCGCCTCGAGTCGGACATCGCCCTCTATGTGATGATGCGGCAAAACCAGAAGCTCTTCAACATCGTGATCCAGCAAGGCCCCGACGTCGCCACTGTCGCCGACATCGTCTCCCTGACGCAGGACTACCCTCACCCGGAGCACGCTACCTTCCCCGGCCCACTCGCCCGCGCTACCATGCACCCCGTCGAAGAGACCGGCACCATCGCCATCGTCCTGCTGATCAGCCACGCTGCTGCTGACGCGACCTCGGCCGAGCTGTTCCGGAGCGACCTCGACGCAGTTCTTAATCCTGGTGGCGCGCGCCTGGCGGAACACGTCGACTTCAAAACGTATTCCGACGCATACTGCCGCCTTCGCTCGTCGCCGGCTGCCGAAGATGCCGCCGCCTGGCATGCGCGACGACTGGCGCCTCTGGAGACGCATGCGGATGCCGGTCTGGAGGGCCCCTTTCCGGTGCCGCCAGACGTGGCAGCGGCTCGGTCGGCCGGCGGGCGGGACCGTGCGCGGCACCCGTTTCAATTGGCAGGGCTCAATAAGGCGCGGGCGGAGCGCCGGGACAGGACCGGCCCTGCTCCGGCTCCGCACGTACTGCTGAAGGCCGCGTTCTCGCTGGTGCAGACGCACCGCACCGGACACACCCACGCGCTCTTCCAGAGTTTCGAGGCGGCACGGACGGGGTTCAGCTTCCTGGAAGACACAGACTACGACGTTCCCGGCGCGAAATTGGACGCTGGAGACGTGGCGGGCCCAACGACGCAGGGTATTATCAACCTGGTCCGCGTTGATCCGGAGCAGACGGTCTCGGACTTCCTCACAGAGCTCCAAGATGAGCAGGTAGAGCTGACACGGTATGCCTCGGCGCCCCTGTCCAAGATCATGGAGAAACTAGGCCCGGCCGGCGAGTTGGTGCCCGACGTCCTGCGCCACCACGGGTTCAACTGGCTTCCCGTCCCACTGATGTGAGGCGTCAGGGGCAACTCGTACCGGAACATGAAGATGGTACACTTCGCCATGAAACCGTATCTGGGGTTCACCCTCATGGGTGGCCTGGGAGGGTCTGATTCTGACTTTGTCATGATGAGCGGAGTCGGGCAGATGCTGGACACAGAGGGGATCCAGAAATATTTGCAGCAAGTTCAAAAGGTGGTCCTTTGGCTTGTCGACCCTGATCATTGGGACCTACCAGTGGGAGACTTTGTTGCGAGTCTGGCAGGTTGAGCATTCGAATGAGATGTTTGGAGGTTGAATAGCAACATGATGATCTCTTGATTTCTGTTTTAGGTTATTTCAATTGCATTTCTCTTTTTAAGTATCTGTATGTTGCTTTCGGCCGAGAACTTCCCAAAGACATCGATTATTATGGTCTCTCTCTGAAGGTATATGGCGTAACTAACAACGTTTACCGTGCTATTTATGGTCATTCACAGAACCAAAAGAAGCGTTGGCCTTGACCAAACTCGAGCCCTGCGCAATCCGTGCTGCCAACCTTTCTATGCCCTGGCTCGCCATCAGCTCGAGGACAGACACGGTGCAGTCCATTTTGCGGAACACCCAGTTCCGAATCTCAACGGCGTTGAGTGAGTCGACTCCGTATTCCTTAAGCGGCCGCGCCGGATCAATGGCATCTTCAGACACCATGCCCACGCCGGCCACCTTGGTCACGATGGCCGAGCAGATCATGCCGGTGGCCTCTTCGGTACTTGCGGCCTGGCGCAGCCGATCCCGCAACCCGTCCCCCTTCGCTGCATCTTCCGATCCACCATCATCTGCCTCGGTCAGGCGTCGGAAGTGGGCGAAGAGAGGGGACGAGAGATTGCCGAGCGACGAACCGGGCTTCCAAGTCCCCAGGCCCGTGATGAACTGGCTCGCGTGACCACCATTGGCCCCAGACTTCCCCGGCCGCCGCGACACAGCCCAGCGGAGCAAGGCTAGAACCTCCTCCTCCGTCGTGGTGTGGAACCCCTGGCGCCGCATGGCTTCCAGGAGATCGGGATTCTCTGAGAGGTACCCAACTCCCTCCACAGCTCCGAGATCCAGCGCCGCAGCGTGTAGCCCGAGACCCATGCGATGCTCTGCGAAAGCATCGAGAAACGTGTTGGCCGCGGCGTAAGCAGCCTGCGCCGGGTTACCGATGACGCCACTGACGGACGACAGCATCACGAAGAAGTCCAACTCCGGCTCCGCCGCGCCGGGAATGTAGGTTTGGAGGTTCAATGTGCCCTGGACCTTAGGCCGGACGACGGCCTCATAGTCAACGGCAGTCGTGTTCTCGAAAAGGGCATCCCGGGGGACCATGGCAGCCTGAATGATGCCCTTCACCGGCGGGAGCTTGTCTTTGCGCATCTGGTCGACCAACTGGCGGACCTGCGATTCTTCAGCAATATCGCAGGCATATGCAAATACATGCGCCCACTTTTCCCTTAGTGTTTCGACTGTATTCTTCGCCTCGGGGCTCGAGGCGCCGGATCGACCGCAGAATACCAGATATCTGGCGCCGTTGCTGACCATCCAGAGGCCGACTGCACGGCCGATACCTCCAAGGCCGCCGGCAACCAAATACGATGCGTCCGGCTTGAAAAGCGGCCCCTCTTTCAGGGCCGACATCACCTTGACCACTTCGCGCGGGTTGCGGATTAAGACGATCTTGCCGATATGATCACCCATGCTCATCGTCCGCAAGGCCTTACCAAGCTCGGAGAAGGTGAAAGTCGAGACGGGCGACGGGGCAATCATCCGACCGTCACGGAAGGGCGTCATGCACTCGGCCCATATCCCCGCAACGATGGCCGGGCGGGCTTTGATCAGCTCCCATAGACTGAAGGATGCGAATACCGCGTTGCTTGGTAGTGATTCCATCTCTAGCCCTGAGTTCCTTGCGGTGTTGCGGGTTCCCACCTCGACGAGCCAGCCGAATGACGCCAAGCAGGCACAGCTGGCACGCATGCCCTCGCTAGTCGGGAGAGAGTTGACAACGACGTCAACGCCACGACCGCCCGTCGCCGCTCGGATCTGCTCGGCAAAGACTGCTGGATCTCGGCTGTTCAGGATATGAGACTCAGGCAGCTGGTAGCGGTTTGCGAGGATAGAGCGTTTTGCCGGGCTCCCGACGGTAGCGAAGACCTCAGCGCCGACTTGCTGGCAGAATTGGATCAGAGCCTGGCCGAGCCCACCTGCCGCTGCGTGTATGAGCACTGTATTGTTATTCTGAACGTTGGCGACGTGGCGAATAATGTAGAGGGCGGCACAATACGCAACTAGAAACCAGTCAGCATATCATAATAACGCTGAGTACCGCCCATGGAGATGACTAGGTACGCACCAGGTAAAGCGGCCCCCGTTTCGAAGCTCATCTCTTGCGGAAGCTTCTGTGCGAAGCACGAATTGACTTGGACTGTGCTTCGGACTGTGCCCCCTGGATGTAGACACGCAACACGATCGCCCACGGCGAATCTCTCGCTCGCCTTGCCCCCGACTCTGGTGACTACACCGCTGGCCTCGGCACCAAAAACCTCTAGGTCAGCCTGGCCCATGGCCATCATGACGTCCCTGGAATTCAGGCCCGCGGCCTTGACCTCAATCTCGACGTCGTCTGAAGCCAAGTCCCCAGATGATGTGTCGTTGTCTTCCACGAAGTGGATTGTGTCAAGGATGCCGGGGGTACTGATCTCGGCCCTCAACAGTCGCCCGGGCTGCGTCCAAATCTCTTCCTGTGGCACCAAGAACTCTTGTTCATAGCCTGTAGCCGAGGCCATAAGGGCACGACTCGCCGCCTTGTCCGGGACAAGCCGGGGTACCATCAACCGGCCGTGCTGCATACTGAACTCGGTATCAGAAGCGCTAGTAGCGGAGCTTGCGAGTAACTCTCGGCCTAGAAGTGCTCCGACGGCCTTGAAAACTTCCGAATCCGTAGCTGCACTATCCTTCTCGTCTTCAATGTCGAGCACGAGCAGCTTGGACGCCCCAATCTCAGATCGCACCGTGCGGGTCATGCCAATGACCATGTTGAGAATCGGGCTGTGTGATCTCGATCCCCGTATGATGGACAATACGCCTCGAGACTTCAAGAAAAAGCCTTGCATCGCCCTGAACTCATCCTCGGTTGGACTGGTGAGAGTGGTTGGGGATAGACTTTCCCACACCACGACGCAGAATTTCCCCGTTGTATCGGCATCCTCGAGCGTGGAAGTGGTTACTTGGTGACCGGAGTTTCGTAGAAAGCACACGAGACCGTCCGGAGAGAAGCTACTCTGAGTTTCTCTAGTGGATTCACCGCGAATGAGGATGATTGGAGTCTCTGACATCTCGGGCGATGTGTGCTGTGGTAACCTGGCGATGAGAAGCGAGTTCACAGCTGAGGCTTCCTCGTCCGCATTAATGATGCACGGCACGTCAACAATGTCCGTAAAGCCCGATTCTTCGAGACAGCCATGCCAGGTTTGGAGGTGCATGTCCTCTTTCCCTGCTCCGTTGACTTTCAGGTTGCTCCACCAGGACGGGCAAGTTCCGTACAGCGCCAACGCCGTCGGGCTCTCCTGCCGAGGCTCCAACAGAATGGTGATGCCCCCCGGCTTCAACAACCGCTGCAGGGTACCCATCGCCACCGTCATAGATGCCACACTGGTTGAAAGATGGCAACACACAATCACATCAAGCTCGTGAGATGACATTAAGGGTTGCTGGTGGCGGCCGCCAAGCACCAATCCCGCATCCAGGCTCACCGAATCGCCGAGCCAGGGCTCAAGCACTCCTCGCAATCGGTCCTCTACACCCCTGCCTGCAACTATGCGGTAGTTGTCAAAGGTGCGCGGAATTGAGCCCTCGGCCCCGCTGATGCGCTGCAGGATGCGGGGCGTCAGGAAACCGGCCCCGGCGCCGACCTCGAGAATGCGGAGGCCAGGGTTCTGGGCACCTACAAGACCCAGGTAGTAGCCGATTCGCTCGTATGCCGATCTCAGCTCGGCACTACTCTCGAAGACGGCCTGCAGGAGACCTCCTGCTTCTTCGTCGTCCATGACGGATCGCCACGTCTGGGTGCCGGCTAAGACCTCTGGAAGCCGAGCCTCGATACAGCCAAGCAGAGATTCCTCGGGGCTTGACTTTTCAGTTTCATTGGCATTGTCGACTGGGAAAGAATCTATGCTCCTTAAGAGTTTCTTGGCGTATTCGTGGAAGCTCGTCATGTAAGGCGGACTCGGCTGTCGCGAACCCAAGCCTGGTGCATCAACTGCACGTTTCAAAATTTCAGGGCTGAGGTTGGCGAAACGCCGCTGTAAACTGAGGCCGGGCGAATCCGGCTTCTCCATCGTCCCGAGCTCTGCGACGAGAGCGTCTTGGTCGAGGGAGCCGACGTCCAACGTCCAGTCGACGTTGAAGACCTTATTCTGGGCCACTGTAGTCCCAGCTGACTCATAGCCGCCACCTTGAGACAGTTTGGTAAGTTTCATTCCACGCAGCTCGACGACCATACTCTCGTTGATCACCCCACCGCGAGAGAAGGCGACCATGTCGGCCCGGGTCTGGCGGCTGTCACGTCTGCTCGCCGATGTGAAAACGTCTAACGGATCACTGAGCGTCCCGGTGTCCCTACCCCCGGCGCCTCGGTCAAAGACTACTAGACTCTCGATGAAAGTAGGCACTGCCGGCTCCCGTGAGACGGAATGTCTGGCCTGCTCAGTCGCATAGAACGGCGGGAACGCCGTGTGGAAGATGGCGTCCAGCACGGCGGGGTGCAGCACGTGAGGGTACTCAAAGCCCGCCGGCATGATGGCGGCCGTGTCAGGAATTGATACCTCAGCCAAGCAGACGTCGACTTCTTTGTCTCCGTAGGCGATGCTCGGCATCGTTCCGATGCTCGCTCCGGTGATGTTGGCGAATGTGGGGCCGTAGTCCAGCCCCACTCGACGGAGCGTCTCATAGAGTTGGTCCACGTCGACCGGAGTGACTTCGGAGTCCTCTATTCCTTCCATTCCGAAGGGAAACCGCCTTACTTCTTCTGTGTTATGTTTCTCGCCCTCGGTGGCTATCAGTCCGCGGCAATGCTCGTTCCATCGGTTGTCCCCCGAGACCGAGTAGATTGCAAACTCGCACCACTCCGTCTCGGAAGATTGAGTCGTTGGCTGTTTGCGCGTACCATCACCGCGTGCCCTCAAATTGATAAACACCTCAATTTCATCGTCATCCTCCTCCGGTATGATAATTGCCTGCCCAAACACGACCTCACGCAGCCTGTACGCCGAAGGCGCCCGCGTGGCGACCTGCTTCACTGCCTCGATGGCCATGGCGATGTACCCTGCCGCTGGATACACGATGCTTGACTCGATCCGGTGGTCCCTCAGCCAGGGGTTTTCTGAAATTCGGACAAAGTTGCGCCAACGGGCGTCCAGTGGGTTAAAGCTGGGCTCCGGCCGGCCGAGGAGGTCTCGTCGCGGATGGGGGCAGTTTCGGAACTCCCGCGAGAGCCTACTCTCCGCCCAGTACGACCGCGACCTGTTCCAAGGATATGTCGGAAGGTTGGTTAGCACCGAGCCAGCTGTCGTCCCATGCACCGCATCCAGATCTACAGGGACTCCCCTCGTTACCAGGACAGCGGCCATGGCTGCGATTGATTTAGCTGCGCTTTCCTTGATCTTCAGCACGCTGGCGTAGGCGATGCCGGCGGCTTTGAGTTTGTCATTGGCCTGAAGAATTTGCCTGACAGGTCCAGCGAGGGCGGCGTGCGGTCCGACCTCCAGCAGAATGTCGACTTTGGATTCGAGGGCGAGAGCTTCGAGGGAAGAGGCAAACTCTACCCGTCCCATCATGTTGTCTACCCACTTCACGACATTAGTCTTGCAAGTACTCGTGTTGATTTTAATGCTCGTAGACTTACATATTTCGGTCCGACCTGATCCGGACCAGCTAGCTTGCTGGTCACCGAGGAGTAGAACTTTACGTTGCTCGAACCATTCTTCGTTTGCAAGCCCCCGAGGGAGTTCAGGTAGTCGTCTCGCACCGCCTCCATATGCCGAGAATGATACGCTGCCTCGACAATCTGCACTCTTGCAAAGATGGCCTGGCGGTCGAGTCGCTCCTTCAGTTCAACGATAGCCTCAGCATCACCGGCAATGGTCACGTTCGACGGACTATTGTGGCACGCAACTGTCGCATACCCAGACTCTAGGCGGGATATCATGTCTTCGGCCTGGCTCACCGAAAGCGAAGTGGCCATCATTGAACCCTTCTTCCCGGTCCCGTTCTTGGCCATGGCTGCGACGACGTCGGAACAGACCCCGCGGTGATAGGCCGAGGTGATAGCGTCTTCCAGGCTAATGATGCCAGCTGCGTAGGCCGATGCGATCTCGCCGCTCGAGTGTCCCGTAACCGCTGTGGGACGGATTCCCCAAGAGGCGAGCAGGTCGACGAGACTGATCTGCAGGGCCGAGCAGAGAGGCTGGCTGAACTTGCCCCTAGATATGCTCGATGTTTTGACATCTCTTTCAATCTCCTCTGCCTGGTGTTAGGTCCAACCCACGAAGACATCCCTTAGATGGAGCAGATGAGAACTCACCAATGAGGTCCCAAGTGGCGCCGATGGCCGCCAGGTGGTCCCTGCATCTTCGCATGGTCGCTGCATAGACTGGGTAGATGTCCATCAACTCCTTCCCCATGCCTGCCCACTGGGCGCCCTGGCCGGTGAAAACGAAGCCGATGGTTGGCTGTGTCTTGCTTCCATTGATCTTGGCTAACGGGAGTCGCGAGGGATTATCGATCGCCTTGATGAGGCTCTCGATGCTGTCGGCGACAACAGCAGACCGGTAAGGAAACAGCGAGCGTCTGAAGCCCAGGGTGTAGGCTAGGTCGTCAAGGAAGCTGGTGGAATCTTCGGGAGCTTGCCTCTTGAGGTAGGAAGCCATGTTCTTTGCAGTTGCCTTCAAAGATGGCTCGTCCAAGGCGGAAAGAACAAAGACTCGGTACTGGGAGGCACTGCTGCTCCCGCCGTTTGAAACATTAGGAGCAGTAAACGGGGAGGAGTTTGACAGTGACAAGCCCCTACTCTCCACGCCATGGCTTTTGGTGAGAAACCCTTCTGCGCTCTCGAGTATGGCGTGCACATTTGTCCCTCCAAACCCGAAGCTGTTCACAGACAGGCGGTGGATTCCAGTCTTTGTCTCCCAGGGCCGAAATGAATCCGGAATCTGGCAGAATACCAACATCTGTGTCATCAATCCGCCTTTCTCACTTTCCTTGGGTCTCAACTCACCTTCAACCGCCATCCCTCGAGATCAATCTTCGGATTTACCTTGACCAGGTTGCGATTCGGGAAGATGACCTTGTTCTCCATCATCATCACACACTTCACCACCGACGCAATCCCGCTCGCAGCCTCGAGATGTCCGATATTGGCCTTGACGGAGCCAATCCACAGGGGCTCGTCCTCTGGCCCGTGCAACTTTGTCATGGCCTCTGCGATCGCCGACGTCTCGATCGGGTCTCCAGCACCGGTCCCCGTACCGTGGGCCTCGACGTAGCTCGTATCTCTGGGATCTAGACCGGCTCTGGAGTAGGCCTCCTTGATCAGGGATATCTGGGCCGCTTTGCTTGGGAAGCTGATTCCTGGAGTGCCGCCGTCCTGGGATGTCTGTCAGTATGTATGGAAATTCTCCACTTCTCAGGACTTCGAGACTTGCCTGGTTCGACGCCGTCATCCGAATGACCGCCCTCACCGGATCCCCCTCGGCAATCGCAAGGTCCAATCTCTTGAGAAAGAGACATCCCACCCCTTCGCCCCGGGCATACCCCTCGGCTCTGTCATCGAACGAGTAACTCCGCCCATCCGAGCTGAGGAATCTACGACTCGCAAACAAGAATCAGCAAAGTACTGCCCGGCAAGTGTGAAGAGAATACCCAATCCTACCGCATAGCGCTCAATGAGTCGAACTGATGAGGATGCAGAATAACACTTGATCCCCCGACAACAGCCTGTGCCGTCTCCCCAGATCTTATAGACTGACACGCGAGGTGCAGCGCCGCCAGTCCACCTGAACACGCCGTGTCGACCGTCATGCTAGGCCCGCGCAGGTCGAAGAAGTGCGAGAGCCGGTTCGGGATTATCGCCCGCGAGTATCCGCTGCCAGTGGCCTGGTAGTACGGCATCGAGTCTGGGTCGCGCTGGAGAAGGTCCGTGTAATCCGACCCGAACGTCGCGACGAACACTGATGTCCTACTGCCTGCTATTCTGGACATGCTCGTGCCGGCTTGGGATTCGTTAGTATGAAGATTGGGCAAGGTATTAAAGAGGTCACTCACCGCTTTCCAGGGCCTCGTAGCACGTCTCGAGTAGCAACCTCTGCTGCGGATCAAGAGCCTGCGTCCCAATTCAGCTCCCGTTCCAAATACTCGACAAAGGGAGAATACACACCGCCGCTTCGCTCTCAGTCATCCTAAAGAACGGTGCATCGAACAGAGACAGGTCATCTTTGAAATAGTGTCCAGCCTTGACGTTGCTCTGCGGGAAAACGCAAATCAGCCATCTTCTCGTGCTTCCTCCCGCTAATGTAGCATGCCAAAATGTTTCCAACTTACTGCTCCCTTGCGAGCTGAATCAGGATGATAAAACGCCTCGTGATTCCATTTCCCATTTTGCCCCTCCGTCCGCGTCTCCCGTGCCTCGGAGAGCAGGTTGAAGAACCCTTCCAGGTTCCCCGCGTCACCGGGACCCCTGAAGCCCATGCCCACGATGGCAATGGGAGCGCACGGGTCGTAGGGGACATTGTGATGATTCGGTAGACTGCCCATGATGATCGCGCAATTGTTTGAATTTGGTGTATCGAGATTGGACAATTGGTCGCGGACAATACAGCGTTCAATCGTCGTCCGTGGGGTGATTTCAACTGGAGATTGAGTGCGTGGGGAGACCGCAAAGACAACAATCGCATCCCGGGTGACGCAAGGACAAGGACCACAGAACTAGGCCAATTGAGGAAAATCATTTTCCGATGCAGGTCGTTCCGGATCGTTCCACAAGAGGTAGCATCTTGCAGGATCGATCTGACGCGAGAAACGGGGGCTGAAAGGAATATTACATGCCACATCTGGAAAGCCTTCCGCGGCTGTACATCCCATGGGTGGGGGTAGCGAACTTGATGGTTGGTGTCTGTGCCTTCCTCCGCTCAATGTTCGTCATCTGTGGACGGGAGACTGTCATCACCGATAAATCGGTCGTGAAAGTAACCAGGCGAGTATTTTGAAATTTGGTGCTCGATAGACGTCCTGCTGGTTAAAGCGCGAAGTGTTCATCCATTACGGAGATCTTACATATCACCATCACCTCTAGTAGCCAACACACCTACGTGGCATAGCACGACGGACGACAGCAACAATAATGAGCCTACGGTCCTTGATAGAATTCCCGAGCAAGTACCCAGAGACGTCTAGCTAAATAGTTACAGCTAGAGTGGGCGTTAAATACTAAAGAAAGAGGTAGTGAATGTCTTCCTCTGTTTACCGGAGCTAAACTATGTGTCCTGTAATGTGATAAATCATTCTTAAATGCCAAACCCAAAATGAAAGTCTACAATCTAGCGAATCGTCTCATTCTTTTCTTTACCCCGCCTACTCTTTAGGGCATCTTCGTCGCAAGGTAATCCTCGTTCGCCCCTGCATGTCCCGTAAACTTCTCCTTGAGCATCTGCGCCATGCGGACTCCGAGGGCAAACAGACTCGGGGCCTCCATCATCTGCAGCACCGTGACCTCGAGCGACAGCGCCTGTCGGAACCAATTGCGCAGTTCGATGCCTACAAGCGAGTCCACACCAATGTCTTTGAGCGACTGCGTGACGTCCAGCGCGGCAATGTCGTCGTCTCCCGTATCGCGGAGCATGAAACCGTACAGAGTGCGCCCGACCTCGCGTGCCAAAAAGTCCGCCGCCGAGTCGGCGTCGAGGCCGCTGGGGTCTCGCGCGCCGCTGGCCAGAAACTCCTTGAGCTCGCTATTACCAGCCCCGCTCTTGCCGGCCCCACCGCTCTCTCCGGCCTCGAGGTTGCGGTACGCGGCCATCCGGATGTCGTTCTTCCAGACCGTCCGGTTCTGCGGCGAGTCGAGCGGCAGTGTCGATCGCACACCGATGCCAATCTGCGACTTGTTGGCGAACCCACCAACTGGCCCCAAGACCTTGGATGCTTGACTCTTTCCACGTTGGAGGAGCAGCTGGATAGTGTCCAAGAGGTCCTGTTCCCGCAGGACATGGGTGGACGTCTTGTGGAAGTGGCCGAGCACGTTGGCGTTGCGGCTGACGTAGCCAATGTCCTCCATGACACCAACATCAACGGTCGCGCTGGGGAGCCCCTTAGAGTTACGGAACTGCGAGAACGCGTCGAGAAACGTGTTCGCCGCCGCGTAGTTGGATTGTCCCCAGTGCCCGACCAGCCCGCTGTAGCTGCTGAAAAGCAGGAAGAACTCGACATTTTTCTGCGACTCCTCTTCAAGGACTTCGTGGAGGTTCCATGTCCCCAGGACCTTGGGCTCCACGGTTGCAGCCCAGTCGCTGAACGGCATGTCCAGGAGCCGGATATCCTGCGTGGAATGCGGTGTTAGCTGGGGTCTTTCAACGCGAACGTGGTAAAAAGGAAAAACAACGTACGTTGAGAACCATGGACATGTTGATGATACCGCCAATATGGTAGCTAGCCGCGTGTACGGCGCGGCGAACATCTTCCTTGACAGACACCGAACCTGCCACCAAGATCGGGTTGCATCCCATGGCCTGCAGCTCCCCAAGGAACTGTTCGTGGGCTTCGCGTGAAGCAGAACGTGACATGAAAATTACTAGATGATACGTCAGTAAGAGCTCGATTTAGACGACAACGAGGATTCACGTACTCTCGGTCGCTCCGGCCTCGGCCATCCACACAGCGATCGCCTGCCCAAGCCCACCCAGTCCGCCGACCAAGATGTAAGAGGCCTCTTTCGGGAGGCTGAATCGAGCCCTCTTTGGCTGTGCGACAAGCTGATCGACATTGACTGGCATATTAACAACAATTTTACTAATGTCGTGATAGCTGAAGCTATTCGTGGCTATGTACATAAGTAACTACTTACTTAAGCGGCTTACCTAAGTAACTTTACTCTATTTTCCGCCCCTATAAGGGGGCCTTTACTTTTACTCTACTATATTATAAAACTTAAAAATTAAACTATTACTTTTACTTTACTTTAACTACTTATACTTAATTATATAATAGTTATAAACCTAACTTATACTATACTTTTAAACTACTATTTTTAAAGTAAATATACTTACTAAAAAAATATTTATATAAATACTTTTTTATTATAATATTTTAATTCTTTAACTACTATTTTAATTTAATTATATTAAACTTAACTTTAACTTCTTTCCTTTTATCGTTTTATAAACTTATAAAATAATATAACTACTTTATATAGTTTAAGAACCTTTAAATTAAAGTAATTATATAAAGGGTTTAGTTTTAACTTAACTCTAATAACTTAGTTTTATTAAATAAGTCCCTAAAAAAAGTATTTTTAATTTTATTTATTTAGTAGCTTTATAACTAAAATATAAAAGTAAAAAGAATTTATTAAATCTACCTTACTTTATAAAAAAATAGTACTACTAAGTACTAGTTTAGTACTTTAATTAAATATAAAGATAGTATTAACTTTATAAAGGCCCTTAGAGTATAGACTTACTTTTAGAATAAAAAAAGGTAGCCTAAAGGTACTCTAGGGCCCTTTTTAAGTAATAAAACCCCGGGTAATTTAATACTTAATAATAATAAACCTAAGCTAGAGTATAACCCGCCTCTTATTAAATAAAATAAAGGCATACTTAATAACTATTTTAGTTATATTTTTAATAAAGTTATTAATAATAAAGTTTAAAAAAAAAGTAAAAGCTTTTAAAGAAATTAAGTTATATATTAATAAATTAGTATTTTTCAATATTCTTAAACTAATTTAGTCTAAACTCTTTAACTAAAAAAACACCTTTTTCTATAGCTTACTCTAAAGCCTTTAAACTTAATACTTTTTAAGTAATACTAGTCTCTTAACTATAATATAATAAAAGTACTAAGTAATACTAAAAAAAGTAAATAGTAGTACTATACTAAGTATTTAACTAAGGGAATTCCGTACTATATACCTTTAAGTAACACAATACTACCTCCTAGATATAATAAAACTACTTATAGTTTAAAACTTCCTTTTTACTATAGAGTAAAGAATTACTTTAGAATAAGTATAGAACGAACTTAAGTAGGTTTTTATAAAAAAGAGGCTTAATTAGGCTTAAATTCTACTTAAGAACTATATATTTATACTTAAAAACCTTTTTTATAAAAACTTACTTTTTAAGTTTAAAAATAAATTTTTTAGTATTTTTTTAACTTTTATAAGTTACTTTAATACTATAA
Source organism: Colletotrichum brevisporum (assembly GCA_030770045.1). Taxonomy (NCBI): domain Eukaryota; kingdom Fungi; phylum Ascomycota; class Sordariomycetes; order Glomerellales; family Glomerellaceae; genus Colletotrichum; species Colletotrichum brevisporum. Next base: position 4,485,032 of record JAUGSI010000002.1, read on the forward strand.
TTTCTAAAACCCTATAATTCTTTACTACTAAACCTAAGGGGATTTAGTATATTTATAACTAAAACTATAGTTAGGTTTTTATAAACTATAAATATATTTACTTTATAGTTTTTAAGAAAAGTAACTATACTATTACTAAAGTTACTCCTAATAAAGCTAGAGAAATTTAAAAAAAACTTAATATAAAAAAGTACTAGGGCTTTTTAGTTAAACTTACTTAAGTTAGTTAAATTAAAGTTAATCCGCCCTATTACTTAAGTATAGTATATTTTACTAAATAAAGAAAGAAATAAAAGGGAGGTAAGGATATAAACGCTTTAAATACTAAAGCTACTTTTAAGCTAACTCTTTTAATAGTATACTAAGTTATAGTTATAATTAGTAGTAAACTAGTTTATAAGGCCCTAGGGACCCCCGCCTTACTTATATATACTATAAACGTTTTTTTTACTCCCTTAACTACTCTTTATACTTTAAGTATAAATATAGTATTTAATAACTATAGTGTAACCTATTTTATTAATAACTTTTTTTTTTTAAAAAGGGCTTTATTTGCCCCCTTAATAAAGAGGAATACGTTAAATTAAAAACCGCTTTATACTCTATTTTAGTAGTAAATATAAGGGTTATAAAGAATATACTTAATAACTTAAATAAACTAAATACCCTTAACCTAATACTAATAAATGTTACTTATATAAAAAACTTCTATATAAATATTATTTTTAAAGTACTTTTATAAAAAAAGGGTATTTAGTATATTAGTTATAATACTTTACTCTATATAAGTAATAATAAAAAAAGTTTTATAGTTAAGAAGTTAAAAAGGAGGATAAATATTATTTTTTTTAAATTTAAAGTTACTTCTTTTTACTTTATATCCCTATATATCTCTATTAGCTTTACTATAACTATGAATATAGTTATATTAATTATAGTTTTTTAAAAGTCCTACTACTAATTAAAAGACTATAATAATAATCCCTTTATATAGTATTTTTACTTTAACTACTTAAAACCTAAGGTACTTAGCTATTTCCTATATAATACTTAGGGGGTAAGACTTAAAGGCCTAATACGCCTTTAGTATAAGTATTATATAATAACTTATACTACTTAAGTAGTTTTAAAATAAACCTCTAAGAGTTAAGCTATATAGCTATATAAATAAATATTTTAGAACCTTTTTAACTATCTTAAGAAGTATAATTAAAGCTACTAACTTATAGTAATTAAAAATAAGTATACTAGCTACTTCTTTACTTTTTTTTATATTAATAAATAATATAAATTTATTTTTTATATACTAAAAATATTTAAATACTAGGTAGTAAAGTAGTGTAGTATATTTATTTATAATATTTATTAAAATATTAAATATATAGTAATTATAATATATAGCTATACTAAGTATTAGTAATAAACTTTAGAAAAGGGAATTAAAATTAAAATAACTTTATTATATATAAAAGAACTAAATAAAGGGGGTAAGTATACTAAATAAGAAATAATACTATAAGTTATTAAAATACTTACTTTATTTAGTCTCTCCCTTATTTTATAAATCAAAGTAGCTATAGCTATAGTCTTTTTTTATAATATAAGCCCCCTTAAGTAAAAAGTATAGCTTTTTTTAATTTAAGTTAAAAAGGCCTAGTTTTATTAGTACTCTTACTAGTAGTAACTTTTTTACTAGGCCCTTTTAATATATAACCTTTACCTTTATTAGAGCTAGACGTACGCGTATAGTTATAAAGTATACCCCTTTAAAAAAGACTATAAAGTAAATTAAAGAAAATACAACTTTAAGGTAGAAGCGAGAGTGTACCTTAAATACCTTATAAAATATATTCTAAATACTTATAACTTTTATTAAATTTAGGTACCTTTATTTAAATAAGTTATTATTATATATAACGTAACCTTTAATAAAATAACGTTTTATTTAAAGTTTAATATAAAGGTAATAGAGTAAAATAAAGTAGTCCGCGCTATAGTTAAGGCTATTTAAAAGCCTATTTTTTCCTTTAATACTAAGCTTTAAATTCTAAGTGTCCTTAAAATAACTAATACTCTATTAATATATAATAAAAAAAAACTATTTTTACTAATACTTACTTTAGTAACTAAGAACTTAAGTAAGGGTATTTTAAAGGTTAACTTAAAGCTATTTAACTAGTACGGGGGATGGCTATTAACTCTAGACCCTATACTAGTACTTAAAAAAACTTAGGATTATATATATAGAGTAAAAAGCCCTATACTTAATATAAAAGTATATTAAGCCTATAAACTATTATTATTCCCTAACCTACTCTCTATTCTAGAAATTAACTCTTTTTATAAAAGAATTAAAAATAAAATTATTATAGTAATTAATACTAAAGCTCTATAAAAACTAAATATAAAAACTAAATCTTTTTTATTTTAAAAAAGTAACTTGCCTTTTTTCCTAATATAACTATATATAAATTTAAAAAAGATAAGTAGCCCTTTAAAAGAATTAGAGTAGGTATATAACTATAAAGATTTAAACTAACTTAAATTAAAGCTATAGAGATTACTATACTTTTATAACTACTTTATATTCCTTAATACTAAATATAACTAAAATGCCTTTTTTAATATATATATACTAAATTATAACTACGCTTTAAAAGAAGTAACTTAAAAATACTATATATATTACTATATAGTTTTTACTTTAATTAATAAAGTAAAGTAAGTTAAGTTAGTTATATTAAATATAAGGGTTTATTTAAGTTAACTTAGTAAGACTTTAACTATATACTAAAGTATTTACTTATTACTACTAAAACTAAAAAACTACTTCTATAAAGTAACTAATAAAAAAGTATTTAAACTTAAAAAAATAAAAGTATAAAAGGTTATTAACTCTTATAAGGCTAAAGTAAAGTTAATCCCCTTTAAGTAAGTATTTATATATAAACTTAATAAGAATGGGTATTTTTAGTACTATAAAGTAAGACTCTGTATCTATAAGGATCTTTAAAAAAAGTATCCCTTTAAGTAAACTTATATAGTTATACTTATAACTTATACTTTTAAAATTATTATAGTTCTTATAATATAATTTAACTTTAAAGTTAATTAGTTTAATATAGTTAATATATTTTTAAATACTAAAAGGGGACCTAATAACCCTTTAGTTATATACTACCTTTCTAAGGGCTTTAAGTAGAATAGTAAGCTCCTTAAGCTTTACTACGCCCTTTACGGCTTAAAAAATACTCCTCTTTTTTAGTATAAAGAGTTCTCTTTAACCCTTTAAAGCTTTAGACTTATATTAACTAATAAAAACCTATACCTCTTTTAAAGCTATAACTACTATATACTTATTCTTTTTTATATAAATAATATTTTTATTATAAACTATAAAAATAATACTATAAAAATAAAGTAAATTATTAAAAGTATTAAAGTAAAGTATAAACTTAAAAAGTAAAAAACTATTAAGTAGTACTTTAGAATTTAAGTTATTTATAACTATAAAGTAAAAAAGATTTATTTTATTTATAATTAGTATATTTAACATATTATAGAAAAATTTAGCTTTATAAACTCCTACTACCCTTTAACTTTATTACTACTTATCCCCTTTAAAAAGAATACTAAAAACCCTATTAATACTAATATAAAACTATACTAGAAAAAGATTAGTTTAATTCTATATACTATAATTATAATCTACCTTAATATAGCTTTTGCCTATACTATTCTTTTAAAATTCCTAATAAACCCTTTCTATAAATACTAAATTGCTATAAATTAAGTTATTTATTACCTATACTATACTTACTACTTTTTACTTTACTATAATAGCTTAGGGGGTAAAGGAATATAGATACTCTTAATCGCTAGAAATACTTTATTTATAAATAATAAAAAAACGTAAAGGTTATTTTAAAAATATATTATTTTACTTTTTAATAGCCCTATTTAATAAAAGGCTATAAAGTAAAATACTATAATAACTTGAATAACTAAGGCTAAGTTTCTTAATTTTAAGTATACTATAAAAAAAATAATTACTTTTAAGAGGCTTTTTAAAAACCTTAAACTTAAACTAAGTAACGTATAATAAATTTACTATAATAACTATTAAACTATATACTTTATAGTAGGGAAAAGGGAGTATATTTTAATAAGACTTTACTATATTAATATATAGAATATATAGCTTTACTAAAAGTATACTAGAAAGTTGTTTAATATTATTTATATACTAACTAATAAAATACTTACTAATAGCCTTACTAAAGTACTCTTCTGTTTCAAGTTTAAATAGTTTAAAGTATTCCTTAACCTTTAAAATATTAAGTTATATATTATAAAAAGTAAAAAGAATATATAAAGTAAATACGGCTTTAGGTCTATATTTATTTAATTCTTTTTAGCCTAAGGGCTAAAGAGTATAAAAAGCTTCTATAAAAGAGCCACTACTATACTATACTAAGTACTACTACTATACTAAATACTACTACTACTATTAACACTACTACTAAAGTAGACTTATACTTTTATTATTACTACTACTACTAAAGTAGACTTATACTAGGTTAGAGTTAAGTAATACTACTACTACTAAAGTAGACTTATACCTTATAAGTATAGGTATAAGGGTATTAAGGTTAGTATTAAGATTACTAAATACTTCTATAGTAATATTAGGCTTAATAGAGTTAGTAAAGAAATAGGTTTAGTATATAATATATAAATAAAAAAGATAGAAGTATTATTATAGTAGTAATAGTATTGTATTAGTGTTTTGCTATATTACTTACTTACTAAAAAAGTAGAAGTTTAAACCCCTATAGACTAGGGGGAGCCCTGCCTTTTATAGGCCTAGTACCTTACCCTTTAGGCCTAGCTTCTAAAGTACTAGTCCTTTTAGAGTTTAGTACATTACGTATAGTTTAGCTAAGTAGCTCTAGGCCCTGTGTATAGTCAGCTATATTTACTATAGTTAACTATAGGTACTATAGTTAGCTACAAGGGTTATAGTTAACTATAAGTATCCTAAAGGGGTTAATAAAAGATATTTAGAGTAGTTTATTCTACTATTAGTAGTTAACTTAGTAGTTTAGAGTTTAGTTTATTAGAGCTAGATGCTGTAGGTTCAATTCTACTTTTTATTTCTTTTTACTTTTATTTTTAGTTTTTTTTAATAGACTAATATCCCCCCTTAAAATATATATTAATTTAATTTTATTATAGATCTTAGTGTTCTTAAGGTATATTAAAAGACTTTTTTAGTATTAAAAACTTTTATATAAAAACTTTATAAAAACCTTTTTTTTAAATAAAAATATTTAAAGTAAAAATAGAAGAAAATATATATTAATAAAAAAAGCCTTTTCTTTTTTAATATAATAAGTTATTTATTTTTAACTTATCCTTTAATAGATTTATATTCTTTTTTATTTTAGTTTTATTTTTAAAAAAAAATAAAAAACCTTTATAGTTTACTATACTTAAAGTAGTTATATAATTATTAAATATTATTTTACCTATAGGCTTAGTTAAAATATCAGTTAAATTACTTTTAGTAAATACGTAGAATAGTAAAGCTTTATTATTAATTATTATATTTTTTATAAAGTAATATTTAATATTAATATACTTAACCTTTTTATAAAATTCAGGATTTTTAGTTAGTTTTTAAGCTACTTTATTATCTATAAGAATCTTAGGTTTATCTAGACTTTTAAAGTCTAAAGATTTAAATATATAATTATAAAAGTTATATAAATATATAACTTCTTTAATAGCTTTAGTAAAAGCTATATATTTAGCTTTATAAGTAAATAAAGCTACTGTTTTTTGTTTTATAGTATTCTAACTAATTATATTATAAAATCCTAGGCAAAATAAATAGCTAGTAGTAGACTTTCTATTATTAAAATCTCTAGCCTAATTAAAGTCTAAAAATCCTATTATTTTAAATTTAATAAAGTAGTTGTATAAAATCCCTAAGTTAGGGAATTTATTTAAATATCCCTATAACTAATCTAGAGCAATAAAATGCTCTTTAAAAGGATTACTTATATAACGAGCTAATAATATAACTGTAAAGGCTATATTTAGCCTGGTTTTTAAAGTAGAATATATTAAAAAGCCTATCTCTTATTAAAATTATTTTTTTTTTTAGTAGTTTAATCTATATTTTCTACTAATTTTATATTATTATTTATAAGTGTTAAATGCCTATATAAGTAGGTTTTATTATATTTAACTAGTAGTTTTTTAGTATATTTAATTTAATATAAAAATAGAGTTTTATTTTCCCTATTTATATGTACTTTAATACCTAAAAAGGTTTTAAGTACCTCTAGTAGTTTTATATTAATCTTTTTAAAAATATTATTAATTATACTATTAATAATTTTAGAGTTAGAAGTAATAACTAAAAAGTTATCTATATAATGAGCTATAATAGCTTTAACTCCTTTTTTATTAAATATAAAAATAGCCTTATTATAAGGTGTTATATTAAAGCTTTCTTTTTTAAGTATATCTTTTAAATACTTATACTACAGTCTAGGACTTTGTTTTAAGCTGTATAAGGCTTTATTTAGTTTATAGACTAATCCTTTATTAAAATCTTTATAATTTTTATTAAAAACTAATTTATTATTATTATTAGAAAAACTAGTAGGTAATTAGACGTATATCTCTTTATTAATATTAGCGTATATAAACGCACTAGTAACGTTATATTGTTTAATATTCTAATTATTTTATATAGTTATTAAAAATAATAGCCTATAGAATTCAGACCTATAGGTAGTACTAAAGGTTTCTAAGTAATTAATACCTATATATTAATTATAACTCTATACTACCTAATAAGCCTTATATTTATTAGGTTTTTTAACTTTAGTATTAATATTATTATTAGCCTTTTTTCTATAAACCTATCTACTTTTAAAAGGTTTAATAAATTATAGTTTTTTAATAATACTCTAAGTATTTAATTGAGTTAATATATTTAATTCCTTATATATAGTTTAGATTTAGTTTTATAAATTATTAAATTCTAAAACTTATTTATATATAGTAGGTTTATTTAAGTTATTAATACTTAATATATAAAAGATTTTATTTTTTAAGTTATTAATAGTAGATATTATATTTAAAGATAGGTAGTTTTTTATTATAAATAGTATATATTCTTAATTTTAACTTATTTATAACTTTCCTAAATCTCTTTATCTATATAGGGAATTTTTATAATTAATTTAGAGTTATTATTACTATTATTATTATTAGTTTTATTAATATTATTATAATCTAAGTCTATTTTAAAAAAACTATTACTTTAAAATTCTTTTCCGCTTTTAGTTATACTAAATTATAAATAATTTATTTTATTTAGTATAAATAGTTCTTAATTATTATTATTAATATCTTTTATAAAAAAATTCTTAAATACTTTAATATCTCTAAACTAAAGAGCTTTATTTTCTTTTAAATCCTATATTTTATAAGTATTATTACTATAGTTAAGAATTATACCCTTTTTAACTCTATTATTAAGCTTTTTAATATTAGGGTCTTTATTTTTATAGTAATAAATACTCCCCTAGACCTTTATATAATTTAAAAAGAGTTTTATATTATTCTTAGCTTTATATAGTATTTTATAAGCTATTAACTTATATAGGGTTTTATTATATAAATATATAGTTACTAAAAGAGCTTTTCTCTATAGTTTAAAGTTAATATTAGTATTTATTAGTATAGCTCTTACTTTATTTATTATATTATATATTATTCTTTTAATAATACTATTAGACTTATATATATAAAGTAGTTTTATATTATAAGTTATACTATTCTTTATATATATAGTTTTTATTCTTTTATTATTAAACTCTTTACTACTATCTATATTAAATTAATTAATTTTATATTTATTTTTATTATTTTTAACTAAGGATTTAAATTCCTTAAAAGTAATAAAAACTTTTTTAAATTCCTTTATTTTTAATAATTTACCCTATATAAAACAGGTCTTTTTATCTATAAATAGTATAAACTATTTATAATTATTATATATTTTAAGTATAATTAACCTATATAAGTCTAATACAATTTTATATAAATAAAAGTAGTCTTTTATATAATTACTAAACTTTTTATTTATAGTATTAGTAAATTTTCCTTTTAAATAGGCCTTATAGAGTAGTTTATAAAATGCCTCTATAGTAGCTCTTTTATATATAATTTTAGTTTAATTTAAAATAGTAAGTAAAAATTACTAGTTTATATAGCTTAATTAGTTATACTATAGCTTTATTATATTAATATTAAAGTCTAAAGTTTAATTCTAACTTTAAAACTCTTTTATAGTATCTTTTATTATATTAATTACTTCTTTATTTATATTAAAGTTAAAGAAGTAGAAGTTATTCCTCTTTATTCCTACTAAAAAAACTTTATCTTTAATTATATTATATAATATAAACTTATTATAGTAAATTAAAACTATACTTATTTTAGTAAGTTTAACTTAACTTAAGAAATTAATACCTAGTTTAAGTATATAATAAATATTTTTTATAATATAAAGAATATTATTTATTATAGTAGTTAAATTACTCTTTTTATAAGTAAAAAAATAGTTTACTTTATTCTAATTAACCTTTATTTTAATAGTTTTAATATTATTAAGTAGAGATAGGTTATTAGTTATATAGATTGTTATAACTAAGTTTAAATAAAATAGTTATTTTCTTTTATAAATAAAAGAATTTAAAAGTTCTTTATTTAACTATTTTATTAAGTTACTTAGTAATAGGTTATTAGTTTTAAAATCTATATTAATAGGGGTTTTAAAAGTAATTTTTATATTTTTAAATTCTATATTAAAATCTAAGTTCTCTTTAGTTACTAAGTTAATATTTATTAAGTTTAAAATAACTATAACTTCTTTTAATAAATTAAAAGAATTAGAATTATTATTAATAACTATATTAACTTATTATTTTTTTTATTCTATTTTTTAACTCTTTTTTCTTCTTTATTATTTATAAAAGGGTTATTTTTTAATATTCTTTTAAACTAATTAAAAGTTTTATTAAAATATAAAAATCTATAAATATTTTCTATATAGCTGGTTTTTTTATAGTAGTTATAGTATTGACCCTTAGTTTACTTCTAGGGTTTAATAATTCTTTTAAACTTAATTTAAAACTTAAAGAATTATATAGAGTTATTATTACTCTTTTTTTAGATTTATTTAATAAATTAATAAATAAAGACTTAATAGTATAGGCTTTTAAGTTTTTTTTTAAAAATTAAGTTATATTAATTATAAACCCCTTATAAAAGTCATTTAAACTATTTAAAATCTAAACTATAATTACTTATTTAAATAAAGTTAAGTTATTTAGAACTAAATTATTTATAAGTTCTTTAATTTTATTAAGGTATTCTTTAAAAGTATTAAAGTTTTTAAAAGTAGTATTAAAAAACTCTTTATAAGTAAGAAACTCGTTTATAAATCCTTTTAATTAATATAGCTCTTTTAAGTTTTTTTAAACTTTTAGAACTATTTTAGAGTCTTTTATAACTTTTAAAGGGCTATTTTTATAAAAAGGTTTTATATAACTTAATATTTTATTATTTAGATTTTTATTTTTATTATTTAGTAGTTTAGTAAAATTTATTACTAAATCTTTATTAATTAGTACTATATAGAATTTTAGAGACTATACTTAATAATTTAACTATCCTTTTAGCTTTAAAATAGTAATTTTATTTATATTTTATAAGTTTAAAGTTTTTTTTATTTAAATAACTAAAACTAAGTAAATTCTTAAAAACCTAAGGGTTGTTTTTTTAAGATAATAGGAGTAAATTACTTATTATATAACTAACTAAGTAGTTTAAATAAATAGTTAAGACTATAAAGTCCTACTATATTTTTTTTAACTATTTTAGTTAGTTTATTATAGTTAATAAATTTAAAGTTTATAACTTTAGGATTATTAATATTAATTTATAGTAGTTTTTATTAGTTAAGTTAAATAGTAAGAGCTGCTATAATCTTAAGTTTTATATAGGTTATATTAATTAAATATTATTTAAAGATTTATTTATTATAGTAGGTATATACAAGGATTTATTAAGGATTTATTAAAAAAAGTTAAATAATTTAAGGATTTTTTAAAAACTAGGTTTTTTAGTTACTTAGGAACTTAAATTATAGGTAATTTATAAGTAGTAGTTATAGTTTTTAGTTTTTTATAGTTAAAGTAAAGTTAGTTATTAAATAAGTAGGTTTAAATAGACTTTTATAATTAATTAAAAAGGTTAGGTTAGTTAATAAGCTAAGCTTATAACTTATAAGTATAGGTATAAGGGTATTAAGGTTAGTATTAAGATTACTAAATACTTTTATAGTAATATTAGGCTTAATAGAGTTGGTAAAGAAATAGGTTTAGTATATAATATATAAATAAAAGAGATAAAAGTATTATTATAGTAATAATAGTATTATATTAGTGTTTTACTATATTACTTATTTATTAAAAAAGTAGAAGTTTAGACCCCTATAGGCTAGGGGGAGCCCTGCTTTTTATAGGCCTAGTGCCTTGCCCTTTAGGCCTAGCTTTTAAGGTACTAGTCCTTTTAGGGTTTAGTACGTTATATATAGTTTAGCTAAGTAGCTCTAGGCTCTGTATATAGTTAGCTGTATTTACTATAGTTAGTTATAGGTACTATAGTTAGCCATAAGGGTTATAGTTAGCCACGAGTACTCTAAAGGGGTTAATAAAAAATATTTAAAGTAGGTTATTCTACTATTAGTAGTTAACTTAGTAGTTTAGAGTCTAGTTTATTAAAGCTAGAGGCTATAAGTTTAATTCTGCCTTTTATCTTTTTTTACTTTTATTTTTAGTTCTTTTTAATAGACTAATATACTTCTTTATATTTAGCTTATAAAGTATTCTTAAATATATTTAATATAAATTAAAATAAAAAAGCTATACTTTAATTAAAATTAACTATAACTAGGGTATTAGAGTTTATTTAAATAATAGTTAAGTATAAAGACTCTTTATTATAAATAAAAAAATAGTTTTTAATATTTACTTTAACTACTTTTTTAGGGGTTTATAGAGTAATAACTACTTTAAATAACTTTAAAGGAGTTATCTTTATAAAGGTTATTTTAACCTTAGGAACTAGTATTAAAAAGGCTAAAGCCTTTTCCTTCCCCTTTTCTAAAGGAGTTAACCCTTAACTACTACTTTTATTCTTTAGTATAAATACTAGTAAAGGCTAGGCTTTTGTATTATTAAGGGCTATAAGGATAATATACTTAAAGTCTTTATACTAAGCTATAGTTTTTGTAATAAAGAACCCGTTCTATTAGTACTAAGTAAAACTATTACTAAAAAAAGGAGTATAAAGCTTTTTTTATTCTTATAGTAATAATACTTTAAACTATTAGTTAGAGTATTATATATACTAAAGTCCCTACTAGTTAGTATACTATAAATACACTAAATATAAGTAAAAACTCTAGACTAAATACCCTTACTATTAAAAACTACTATACTTCTAGTTATACTAAAGTAAAGTTAGTAACTAAACTAAAAGAATAATATAAAAAAACTAAATTTACTATAACTACTTAAAAGTAGCTTAAGTGTTTTAGGAGTAGGGGAAGGGGCGTTAATAAAAGGCCCTAAACCTCTTTTTTTTATAACTTTCCCCTAGGCTATAGTAGACTAGTTAGTAGAAGTAGTATTAACTACTTCTTTAATTTAGTATAAAGCTATTTAAAATAGTTAGTATAAACTTATAATAATAAAAATAAAAGTAACTTACTCTAAAAAGCTATAAACTCCTTATAGTTAACTACTTAAATAGTTATAAGAGTAAAGTGCTTTTTTTTAAAAAAGTTTATATAAATATAAAATTAAATATAACCTAACTAAAATAGTAATAAATAAACTTACTATTAGGGGGGGCAGAAGTAGTCTTTTACTTAAAAAGCTTTATAAAGCCCTCCTTACTACTAATATTATTAAGTTAATTTAAATTAAAATATATATTAATTTAAGTAATAATAATATAAAAAAGAGATAATTAAATATACTAGTAGCAGCCTTAGTAGCTACAACCACAGCCACTATAGTAGCTATAGCTTCTTTATTAACCTTATCCTTTATATACTCTATAGTACGCGCTATATAAATAGACTTAGTTTACTTTCTTTTAAAAGTATTATTAACTATTATACTATATAAACTATTAAAATACTATATTTTAAACTAAATACTATTAATACTTTTAAACTATATAAAGTAGAGTATTATAGTATTAAAAGTAAAATTAAAAGTATTTATACTTTATATAAATATTATTACTAAAAAAAAAAAAAAATTAGGGCCCTTAAAGGATTATTATTTACCTACCTTAAGCCGGGCATTTACTTAAATTTAACTAATTAAAAGCACTTAAAAACATTTATTAATTTTTTTATTTACTTTTTACTATATAAATAAAAGTATAACTACTCTAGTAATAGTAATAAAAGTATTATAATAAAGTAAAAGTAGTATTAATAAAGTAAAAGGATTTTTATTTTATTTATTAGTCTCTTTTATAATACAAAATCTTTTATTTATACTTTCTTTTATTAAATATTAATATAAATATTTTTAGCTATATATTAAAAAACTATAAATATAGTATTTTTAAACTTTTTTTAAGTCTAGGGGGTATATTATAATAACTAAAGCTATTTATAGCTATATATATAAGCAACTACTTACTTAAGTGGCTTACTTAAGTAACTTTACTCTATTTCCCGCCCCTATAAGGGGGCCTTTGCTTTTGCTCTGCTATATTATAGGACTTAGAGATCAAGCCGTTACTTTTACTTTGCTTTGACCACTCGTACTTAGCCGCGTGACAGCCAATATGGACGCCCTTCTGCATGTACCGCATGGCGTCCTCGAGCTCTGTCGCATCGAAAGTGGTGATGGGCCGGATCGGCGCGACATGTCCCTGGTTGTAATACTTGACGACGTCCCGCAGAATCTGGAAAGGGATATCGGGTTTCTCATTGCTGAGCCCAGCGAACTCAACGCCAAAGTATCCGCGGTTCTGCTCGAAGGGCCCAAGGGCAAGGGCGCCGTGGCCAATAAGGTCTCGCTTGCCGATCTCAACCATACAGCCAAACGGGGCAACACACTCCCAACTGGCGTGTAGCAACTCGCCTGACAGGGAGTTCAGGACGACATCGACTCCGCGTCCTCCTGTCGCTTTCTTGACATCTTGCAGGAAGCTGACGTCCCGGGACTTGAAGATGCGATCACGCGGGATTCTGTGCTCGTTTACCAGGTGTCGGACCTTGTCTTCGCTGCCTACGGTGCAGTATATCTGTGCAACGACGTCAAGTCAGTCATTTTGTACAATCGACTCGATGATTGAGTCAAGGAAACTTCAACTCACTTCGGCACCAATCATACGGCATATCTGGATCGCCGCGATACCAACGCCACCACAGGCGCTGTGAATCAGCACGCTCTGTCCCCTCTCCAGCCTGGCCTTGTTGATGAGCGAGTAGACCGCCGTGCCGTAGACTGTCGGCATGGACGCCGCCTCGGAGAACGCGAGGTCGTCGGGGATCCTGGCGCAGGCCATCTCTGGGCACTCAAAGCTGGTGGTGAAGGTACCGATACCCAAGACCATGACGCGGTCGCCGGGGAGCAGCCCCGTGACGTCCGGGCCGACAGCTTCAATGACACCCGCGCACTCGCAGCCTAGGCCCTCGTCGTCAACGCCTTGGCCATCGACGACGCCCATGCAGATCAGGACGTCCTTGAAGTTGAGGCCCACCGCGCGGACGCCCACCCGTACCATGCTCCCGGTCGGCCGGTCTGCGCCGCCGGCCTTCTGAGTCCAGTGAAGCGAGCTCAACAGGCCGGGCTTGCCGATGCCCAGCTTGCGCGGAGCCTGCGACGAAGCCTCCAACGCCATTGCCACCTCGCTTTTGCGACCGTTGAGTTCTTGGTTCACCGACGTCCATTGGAACCTGCCTACCTGGAGCACACCGTCGACCCCAGCCCACTCGTAGTTAGGCTTGAGGCTCTTGTCTTCGGTCGCGGCGGCCGCGGCCAGGCAAGACCGGAACTCGGCGTAGCACGCGGCCACAATTCCTTGCCATTCAGCTTGCCCGTCGCTGTCAAACCGAGAAATTTCAACGGTTGCGAAGTCGAGGTCCAACTCGCTGCGGATCGTCCGCGCAGCACCCAGCGTCATGCCGTAGCGGGGATCGGTGCACCCGAGCTGGGCCGCACCCGTCACCCACAGTACGCGGGCCTTGTCGTCGGCCAAGGCGGGCAGCAAGCTCTGGAACCACTGGAACTGTGCCTCATCAAGGCCGTGGAAGAAGGGCTCCGCGATGTCGAGCAAGGAGATAATGTCGGTGCCTGATGGTAAGGGCTCGCCCGCGAAGCAGATGCTAGTATCGTGGCCTCTCTCTCGCAGCGCACCCTCTAGTCTGCTAATGTCGAAACCGCCGCCGTCCTGCCTGGACACCAGCAAGCTCACGGGTCTGGTGCTGCTGTCGTGTGGCTGAAGAGGCATGGCGATCATGTTGTTGTTGAACTGCTCGTCCGAGTGGATGGCGTTCAAGCCAGAGAACCCGGCGTCTCGCAGCACTCGGTCCCATTCCTGGGGCGCCAAGTACGGCTCCTCAACACGCCCATCCTCCTCACCAAGCCACCACCCGGAGAGGTTGCCCATGATGTAGTTGACCCACTTATTCGGCGGGCAGATTTCCTGGAGGAAGAGCCTGCCTCGAGGGGCCAACAGCTTGTGGACGTGCCGCAGGGCCTGCGTGATGCTCGGTGTTGCGTGAATGACCTAGAAGCAGAAGCCACGTTGTTAGTCACAAAGGATCCAAGATATTATATGTAGGTAATTTCTCATCTATGCAAAGGAGAGTGGGAAGCAGGTATTACTTACGTTGGAAGCCACAATCATATCGTAGCTATGCGGCTCGAAGCCCTGAGCAAGAGGGTTTACGGTGATGTCGAGAGCCCGGTACTCAACGCCGTCAAAGTTCTTGAACCGTTCTTTGGCGGATACCAGGAATCCGGGCGAGACGTCGGTAAAAGTGTACGAGTAGTACATCTTGTCTCCGTTCTCGTTAACCAGTGAGTCCAAAACCGGCTGCGTGGTGCCGCCCGTGCCCGCGCCGATCTCGAGGATCTTCAGGTTGGGTTTGTAGTGGGATGCCAGCCGGAAGACGTCGCCAAAGTCGGTGAACCTGCCCAGATCATAAATACGACCGAGAACATCTCCCTCGGAGAGAAGGGCGATGGCGTCTTCGGCTCCTGAAAAGAGCTCCCCGAACTTGGACACAATGCGGTGGAGGGCGGCGGCCACCGGCCAGACTTCGGTGCCATCCGTTTGTTGGAGGATGTCACCAATGAGAGCCAACCGCTGTTCGGACGTCATTTTGACGATTTCGCTGCACTCGGGAACCATGTAATAGGCACCATCGGCGGCCAGGTCGCGCATCTTGTCGAGCCACACGCGGAACTTGAGCAGGAACTTCTGGTGTGGCTCAAGGCCTCGGCACGCCTCGCCTGACTCGATCATGCAAGCAAGCGCCATCTTCTCAAGCAGCTGGCCATAGCGGCCCGTGATGTCAAGATGGCCCTGGCCCTCGCGCGGCCGCATCAGAGTCGCGGCGTCGAGCGCATAGATGTCGGGTCGCCAGATGAGCTCCGTCGCGGCGTGAGGGTCCTCGCCACGCGAGTCTTGCGCGTCCGCTAGAGGCATCATGCGGAGCTCTTCCAGTTGCATCACTGTTTTATTACCCGCAGTCGCGCGGGCGTTTCCTTGCAGGCTTCCCCTCGGCGTCGCCGTTGAGCTTGCTTCGACTCGCAGGTCACCATCCATTGCGCCTACATAGAGCCGCTCGATGTAGGTCGGCACCGCCAGGCTAGAGAGTCGCCGCGACAGCCCATTCGAGGCAGCCACGCTGAAAAGCTGGAAGACCAGATCAATGGTGCTGGGATGCTGAGCGTACACCGACTCACGCGGGCTCGTCTTGTTGGTGACGTTTCCTCGGGCGATGTTGCCCTTGACCTCGGATTCAACGTCTCTGAGACCTCGGAATGGACCGGTGTAGTCCAGGCCCAGCCGCGACATGTTCTGATACCACTTTTCGGCGTTGACCTGGCGAGGAAGACTTGTGCCACCATCGACCTCGACCGATGTTGCGTCGGCGTCCGTTGCAGCGCGAATCTGGCCGAAGGCGTGCTTGACCCACGCGTCGCCTCGTAGGGACGACACCTCGAACTCGTACCAAGACGAATCGAGGCTCGTGGTGAGGCGAACGGGTCTGAGACTGGTGATCAGCTCGACTGCCTGGCCCTCATGCATTGTGAGCGCCGTCTTGATGTTGACTCGGCGAACAACGAAGCCGGTCGTTCCTGAGAGCTGCCGCACCGCCTCGCCAGCCATGCACACGTAGCCAGCGCCTGGGAAGATGGTGTCGCCCTCGACCACGTGGTCCCGAATCCAGGGCACATTATCGAGGCGGAGCATGTTGCGCCATGTCGGCGTACTGCCTGCAACGTCGTGGACACGGAGGCCGAGGATATCGTGCGGAACATGCTTCCTGAGCCTCCTCTCTTGGGAAAGACGGCTCTCGAGCCAATAGTTGCCCCCACGCTGCCAGGGGTAGGTTGGCAGGTTGGTCAGAACGCGGCCACGGGTAAAGACTGTCGAGAAATTGATATCATCTACTCCCAGCTGGAACAGATTGCCTATCGAAGAGAGGAGTGCGGATTTGGCGTCCTCGTTGCGCACCAGTGTCTGTACATACTCTGTTGCGACAGACGTCTTCTGAGCTTGGAAAATCTGTCTTATAGGACCTGTCAGAGCGCCGTGGGGTCCAATTTCGAGGAAGACGAGGGCCGAGGCCGCAGGCGTGTCCAAATCGCGAAGCAGAGCGGAGACTGCCGGGGAGAACAGAACAGGGGATACGAGGTTTCCGACCCAGTAGCTGGCGTCCAGCAGAGTAGAAGGCTCAAGCAGAGCTCCGGAAACTGACGAGTAGAAGGGAACCGTCGGTTGCTGGACCTGAATGTGGCCGAGCATTGCCGCATAGTCGTCCGCGACGAGCTCCATATGGTGAGAATGGTAGGCACATTCCACCCGCAGGCGGCGCACCAACGTGTCGGGGTGAGCGTCTCGTATTCTCTCCATGGTCTCCTCGAGGGGGCCGGCATCACCGGTCAGGGTGACCGAGCTGGGGCTGTTCTCGCAGCCCAGAATGACGCCTGCCTGAAGGAACGGCTCGACAGACTTCCGCCCAAGGCCAATGGCTGCCATACCACCAGACAGGACCTGCTGGTCAGCTGTGTTGGCGCGAGCGAGGAGAGACTTGGTGGCCTGGCCGCGATAGTAGGCAATCCGGATGGCGTCCTCGGCCGTGATCGCGCCGCTGGCAAACGCAGCGCCGATCTCGCCGCTGGAGTGGCCGACGACAGCCGATGGGCTAATACCCCAGCGCCTAAGGATGTCGACAAGCGCTACCTGGACTGCCGTGCAGCACGGCTGGGAGAATTCGGCCTCGGAGAGACGGCTCATTTTGGCTGGCTTGAGAAGCTACTCTGATAGACGTTGTGTTAGCATATCGTAGGCCAGGGCAATTTGGAGGACTCATTAAGACACACTTACCTTCCAGAGACCACGACGGGGAGGGTTCGCATTTCCGCAGAACGTTCTCCAGCTTTTGGATCGTACTCTTGAAGCCCTTGTCTTCCAGAATCAAACGCGCGCCCATCTGCGCCCACTGAGCTCCCTGCCCTGTGAAGGTCCAGACCGTAAGCGGATTCGCATGCGGCTTGCGGAACTGGGCGAGGTTGAGGCTGGTTTCGGGCAGGCCCGCGGACACGACGCTGAATGTCCGATGCGCCATGTGTTCTCGTCGGACGGCCAAAGTGTATTGAAGGTCGTCGATACTTTCGGGGTGGGCTTGCAGGTACTTCTCGTGCGACTGAACAACGGAACGCAGCGCATCCGCAGTGTGCGCCGAGAAAGTCAAGAGCTTCAGGTCGTTGTTGCTCAGCTCTTCGCCGTTCGTGAGTGGCGTTGTCTTCACACCCGCACATCTGGCGGACTCCATGAGGACCTAAGAGTATCCCATCTCCTTCAGCAAAGGCTTCGCTGTAAGGAAGCGGTGGTAATTGCACTTACATGGGCGTTGGCTCCGCCGATGCCAAAACTGTTGACGCCGACGCGCTCGGCGCGGTGTGCCGGCCAAGGCATGACCTCTGTCGGCACCTTGAGCCGTGCTTCTTCCCACGGAACTATCTTTCTGTCAGCTCTGCCGCGACAGAATATACTAGTAAGTGGATGAACGCACTCTTCTTGCTCGGGACCTCAAAGTTGATGTTGGGTGGAATCTGGTTGTGCTCGAGAGCCAGCATCATCTTGATAACGCTGGTGATTCCAGATGCACCCTCGGAGTGTCCCACGTTTGGTTTCACCTAAGTTTAACTTAGTTTCATGGGCTCATATGATCCGTGTCGGGATCTGTCGACTTACCGATCCGATGAGCATGCCATACTCGCCGAACACGCTGGCTACAGCGGAGGCCTCCATGGGGTCGCCGACTTGGGTACCCGTGCCGTGGCACTCGACCATTGCCGTCTGAGACAGGTTCGAAATGCCGGCAAGGGCGTGGCTCCTCCGGATGAGGGCGGCGTGGCTCTCCGAGTTTGGCTGCGTCAACCCCGCCGTCTTTCCGTCCGAGTTGGCGCACGAGGCGCGAATTACGGCCCTGATGGGGTCGTTGTCTCGAATCGCGTCGCTCAACTTCTTGACGTGTATGGCGACAATAGCTTCACCCCGTGCGTACCCGTCGGCCCCGGCGTCAAAGGATCTGCACCGTCCGTTGGGAGACAGCACCCCCTGCGCCGTGAGGGAGGCCGTGAGCTGGGGATCCAGCAGCATGCTGGTGCCAACGACGAGCGAGGACTCGCACTCGCCAGCCTCAAGGGCCAAGCAGGCCTCGTGCAGACCGGTCAAGGAAGAGGAGCACGCGGTACGCAACACCATCCTGGCATACCCATAGTTAGCAAAGGGTTCGGTGCCCGTGATACATGGTAGCTAGGTGGATGACTTACGAGGGGCCCCGTAGACCCAACTCGTAGGAGATGCGGTTAGCGAGTGCGAAATCTCCAAAGCCTGCGACGCGGTACATTCCATGGTCTTGATTATCTTGTGCCTGTATGTGTGCCCAGTCCTGTACGGCCGTTATGTGAGCAGGGAGCCCGTGGGGAGCACCTAGACAGCAACATCAACTCACCTCTCCATAGACTCCAAGAAAGCATCCGATGGACTTTCCTTTCCACCCGGTGGTGCCAGAGCTCTGCAGAGTCTCGTATGCGACCTCGAGCGCGAGACGTTGTTGGGGGTCGAGCTCGGCCAGCTCTCGAGCAGTCATGGACCAGAACGTGGCGTCGGCCTCGGCCGGGTTGATGCTGTTCAGGAAGTATCTGGGAAGAGACAAATCTGTCAGCCATAATTCTCACACGGTAGTAGCAAGCGTCACAGTGCGCCATGTCTCACTCACCCATGCTCCGTCGCCACGCATCCGGGCTTGGCCGGCTGCTGTCCGGTGTGGTAGCCTGAGACACTATACCGATCGGCAGGCACGAGGCACCGGCCGTCTCGTTTGTTGATGAGAAGGTCCCAAAAGGCCTCCGCATCGTGGACGCCGCCGGGCAGGCGTAAACCACATCCGATGATGGCGATGGGTTCCCGCTGTTCGGTGGTGGCGGGAGGCGGTTGGGTATCACCGTTCAGTTGAGGAGGCTTCCCGTGGAAGCCGTTCGTCACGCCGTTGGCCGCGCCGTTGACACCGTTGGAAGTGCCGTTCAGCCCGTTGGAGGTGCCGTTGGTCGCGGGCTCGGCACGGTAGTGTCCGTTCAGGACGGAGTCGTTGGCGGTCATGATGCGGGCGGCTCGTGCAATGTAACGTCTCGGCTGCGTGAATCAGAAACAAGTCAATGTGGGCTATAAGGCTGAAATGCGAGTGGCATGAAGCTTCGCTTGCAGGGACACGCAGCACCTACTTATTAAACCAGCATCGAGCGATGGGCTCCCATTCGCAACCAAGATGCTGGATCGTTCGGCGAGTCCAGAGTCCGCCGCATAGCGGGCCTCCCCTTGCACCCCGAGGTCATCGTGGGGGTAGCATTAGGCCCCCAGTGCCTTGAAGATGCTCTTCCAGCCGCAAACGTCGTCGTCGAAGCTGGGTCATCATCGTGGTAGGATTTGCCAACTCGATAGTGTCGTCGAGGCGTATTCAGTCGGGGCCTTCTGCCTGCCTGCGGAAATCGTTCTTGCCCCCAAAGTTCGCCACTTACCAGATACGTGGATGGTTAGGTAAGTCTTGCGGTATTGGATACCAGAGGACCAAACGACCAAACGACAACCAACGGAAGGAGCCTCAGTCGGGGCCTTCCTGCCTGAGGCAAGGCGGGGGGTCATCAGTCGGGGCCCCGGCTGACTGTAGCCCGCTTACGTACATCTACACATACATGTACGTGCATACAAGTACTACATGGCATAATTCCTAAATTCGGGCATTCGTAGGGCGGAGTAGGCGGGCCGGGCCTTCCATGGGGGTTCAACTCCAACTGTGCCCCAGGGCTGGACCTCATCCTTCATCGAAGAATCATCTGTCGACTGACTCGGAGGGAAGGGGGGCCTTGCAGCCCTGTCAACTACCTATTACCCAGCATCCATACTTGGCGTGCGAAAGTTGTGCCCTATCTGACACTTCAGCTCGGCCAGAAATGTACGCGTAAACGCCCCCTAGGTCCCCCCACGCCGCAGGCGGACCGGCGCGAACCGGGGTCCAGGCAGACCCAATCCATATTGCCGTACCTATCACATCCCGCGCAGCTCTTCGTGCGTCCCGTCTCTTGGCAACCCCGGCGTATCCGCTTGCCGAGACATCAAAGTATCTCTTCCATCCTCTCCCTACCTAAGCCCGTCAGCACAAAAAGCACCGGACGAACATGCTCACCGGGACACGAAATCTTACCCACCCAGCGAGCAGTTTAAGACATTTAAGTAAGCCCGGCATCCACCCGCGATGCAACCTGCTACGCGATGTATGCAGGCTACCAACTGACGAGGGCATCGTTGTCGTCTCACCCGCTTCTTGATAGGACAGGAGGTCTTCCCCGGGCGGCGAGTGGGACACGGGCGGGAGCAAGGGTCCGGTTCCTCGAGGAAGAGTACGCAGAATAGCCGAATTCATCCAAACAGGGCACCATCACCCTGCCTTGCACTGCCGGATCGGGCTGCGGCTCTCTATGCGCCATGCCATAGTATAATAGAGCTGCCTGCTATCAGAAGCAGCACAGTGTGCATTCGATTGCTCCCTTGGGAACGTCCCCTTCGCCCAAAATGGCGAAAAGATGGAGCCCGAACGAGGACGCCATTCTTCGACACGAAGTCCAATCTTGCGAGGAAGGTGAGTCCGAATGGAAATGGCCTTGCCTTTTCCTTCTACCAGGGACATCCCAGCAGACAGCGACATGAGCTTATCTGTTCTTCATCATGACAACAGCTTCTTCGCCAGTCAGCTGGGCCCAGATTGCGGAGAGGCTCCCAGGCCGGAGCAACAAAGACTGTCGGAAGCGGTGGGCCAAGATAGACGGCCGATGGCATCGCGGTGGCTGGAGCAAGTCTGAAGATGCAAAACTGAGAGTCGCAGTAGCTTGCCACGGGACCAGGTACGCGCCCCATTGTGGCTCTCGTCGACCCCCCTCCCTTCCTTACTAACGCTGTGTTGCCCAGGTGGGCAATGGTATCGGAGGAGGTGGGCACAAGAAACCCCGACCGTGAGTGGCCATGCAAATCTTGTTTCGCTTGCGTAGCCATTGGTATGCGAAACTCACTTTTTCAAGAGTGTCATAAGCGTTGGCGAAACGCCTGGAGTCTGGACCTCGATCGGTCGGTGTGGACGACAAAAGACGTACGTTGGTCTCCAAACCTCGAATATTGCGCTACTAGATGATAGAGCATCCACTGACGTTGTTCTACAGGACGAATGCCTCTTGGAAGCAGTGAAAGTCCACGGCCGCAACTGGTCTCCCATATCGCAAAAATACTTCCCCAACAGGTCGCCACTTGAACTTAGCAACAGGTCAGTCCGATGTCCATCACGCGGTGCAGCTTGCGGTTCTAACGTACCATTATTCACAGATATTCTTCCCTTTCTGAGAGAACACGACCTCAGAGCCTCGGGGAAAATAGCCAGTCTGGTCATCAAGAGAACAACTCAACCCACGCAGGAAGCTATGTGGGTTCCGACAGATCAAGACATGATTTGAGCCCGAGCATGTCGACCCAGAGCTTTCATCTCAATCACAGCGCACAGCAGGACCTTAGGAGGGCGGATCATCGATTCACACTCGGCTGCAGCGAAGCCTCGGACCGCGAGACGGCACTCACGGCTCTGGGCCAGCTATCGCCCTCATCATCAGAGCCCACGACGCAAGGGTCCAGCCCGCGCATGCTCTCAAACCGTGTCACTGCAGCCCCGGACAACACCCATATGCTAGACGGGCCCAGCTTCGACGTCCTCAGACCCTCCTGGCCAGCGCATCTCCCGGACCCAGGATTCTCTGGCAGCGATGAGTCCGGCATTCTTCAGCTCAACTGGATGCAGGGCATCGAAGATGCCGCAATTCCGCACGCGCTCGATGGGGGACTCGACGTGGCGAGCTTTCTGCGAGACATGCCCACCCACTCGACGCCAGAAAGCCCTTTCAGCCGGCTCTCGGCCGAGCTACATCTAGATGGCGGCGTCATGGGCAACGCCCTTTGTCGGGTATCGCCCAACTCAGACGTCGACACGTCAGGGTATGCGTCGCATCTCTCACCGAGTGAGATCGAGACAGCGCTATCTGCGCGATGTCCCACGGAGGATATCCCGCTGGTGAGAGTGGGACGGGGCAACCATGGCGAGAGCAGAGTAGATGTCAGTGAAGAGACCTCATTCCATGCTTCGATTTACGCTAACAGCTGCACAGAATGTCACCGCATCCACCGGTCCAGACCGAGGCGTGACGCTAGTTTCAGAGAACTTGGATAGAGATACATATAATGACATTCTTGGAGTTTTGTATGATAGAAGGGGCGGAGGGTCGTCTGTTCGAGTAGTAGTAGATCAAAACCCATAAACTGCACCCACATCTCCCAGTGCACGAACCAGTGAAGCTGTTGGAATGGCGCATTATTCAGCGTGCGCAGTCGAATTATTCACGACGACTTCAATCTTGACATGTTAGACAGCCACCACTTTTGAGACTCCTAGCAGCCCAATTCTTTAGTCCAAGCGATCGTCCTAGGGCTGAGAGCGACCGTCGGCCGACCTGCATGACTGCATGGGCTAGCTCAAGATGGGCGTCAGTCCACAGCCCCTCCTCGGTCAGACGGAAAGGTGAACTTGCCGAAGACTGCGCCTACGCGGCTGTGTTTCTGGAAGACACGCGATCATTACGTTAAAAAAGCGCTCGGAAGCGACCTGGGGTCCAGAGGCGAGTGGGTAGGTAGCCTGGGGGATGGAAAAGCCACCCCGGAAAGTCTCCACGGTGCTCATCGCCGACGTTGCATCGCGACGCCCGGCGCTAGGAATGCAATCCAACCCGCGTATTACACTACGCGTCTCCACCGATGGCCATTGGCGAGTTTACGGCCTCTTCGCGACTCAGATGTTGGCGGAAGACTTGCAGATGGTGAAGATAAAAGGGAGCCCAACCCAGCGCAGGTCGCGGTTGATCGTCGGAGCGGGGCGCGCGGACCACCTGCGCATCCTGTTCACGAGGCGAAGCTCCAGCGAGCATCGTCACCCACCACGCCAAACAGCCCACCGTCTCAAAGAATAACCGGCCAAAAAATGCAAAAGAAGTACATACAACACCAGGTATTCGCTGGTCGTCACCGACCCAACTACTAATCCGGCCCTCATTGGCTTATCTATGGGAGAGCGGACGGGATCCCGAGTTTTCCAATGGGTATGGTCGTATGTGGAAGATTGAAGCTGTCTCCGTCACTATAGACGCAGGCCTGCTGCTCTTGCTTCGCAGTTGCACGGGAAAATGCTCCCCCTAAGCCCTCTCCAAGCAGGAGTTTTGAAACCTACTGCCATTTGATGTTTCCGACTGCCAACGCGCCACAACACTTTTACAAAATTGTGTCTGCTAGGTACCTCATCACCACCTGAGATTCCCCCGCGCGTCCCAAGGCCGGCTCTAGCTCCTCGGGCCGTCCCGCAGCCCCCCTGGCTCCTTGGTGCGCCCTGTTCTGCACCTAGCCCGCTAACGACCAACTGTAGCGCAATCCACGCACTGTGGCGTCCCACCGCCCAGCGAGGGGGCTT
The DNA here is from genome assembly GCA_030770045.1 of Colletotrichum brevisporum. Lineage (NCBI taxonomy): Eukaryota > Fungi > Ascomycota > Sordariomycetes > Glomerellales > Glomerellaceae > Colletotrichum > Colletotrichum brevisporum. The sequence goes on from JAUGSI010000002.1 coordinate 4,509,501, forward strand.
GCTATCCCTTCCCAGCCAGGCCCAAAAGCACATTAATAGCTGAAGTTGTTTGCTCACAAGTCATTCGTACACCTCTTCCGAGTTGTTCCCAACATGAACCCAGCAAATCAACCCACACATTCCGAGATCCAGACAAACTCGAGGTACCTAGACTACCTAGGTACTCAAGACCTGCCTGGGCGGCCATGTGGTCTGGGAAACGCGGGGGCCAATGGAGACCCATGTTGACTCCAAACAGGGAAGGTGCCCGGGCATGACTAAGTGGATGCCCACATTCCAGCAGCCTACCTAGGTACGCCAACACAGCCACCGTCCTCCTCTAAATCCCGTCGGAGGAGGATCACGAACGAGGTCCTGGACCTCTGAATACCGCCATCGGCACATGCCTTCTCCTTCTTCAAAACAAGTACCTTGGGCCTCGGGCGAAGAAGCGACGTCTTTGGGGTAGGGGTTGGTCATGGTGATGACGTGATTCTTCAATGGTGTATTCTGATACGGGTCCAAAAGAAAGTCAGTGATGGAAACTGTAGCAATGTGCTGGGAAGAAGACTTGGATGGATGAAAGAGGCAGGCAGCGTGTAGTGTGGTAGAATGCAGATGGGACACAAAAGAGCGGAGACAAGGACGAACAGCGGGGAGTAAGGACAGAAGGGAATGGAAGAAGGGAAGGACACAGGTTTGGGGTGTAGGTGTGAGGACGGGAAGGAACACTTAGAAGAAGGAGGAAATACAATAATGGAGAGGGACAAAGAAGGTACCTCCATAGACAAGGAAAGAGGATAATCCTATGTGTCAGTGGTGCTTGCGAGGTATTCTGCAGCCCGCTCTTAAGTTGCTGCAGAAAGTACATCTGCTGCATCCTCTTCTTCTGCCTCCCTTGTTCCTGTCTCTCCCCGGGTTCCTTGGTCCTACCTTGTTGGCCTCCCAACCTTCCTTCCTTCTCTCTTGGTTTACTGTAAGGCATCTTGAGAGTAGAGACACAACAAGAACGCCCATATTCGGGACATACATAATTGACTGACCTATGTTCTTTCCCTCATTACTTCGGACACTGCGACTGCGCTGAAAGCAACGCTGTGAAGCATCTACAGTGTAGGTAGGTAGGAAGCTCCCCTGGGTAGTAATAAGAGCTGGAGAAGTGATCACTTCCTGGTGATTCGTCCTATCTATTTGGTCCCTCCTTCTCTCCCTCTAACTTTTACCGGTACGTAAGTATTAAGCTCTAGGTGGAGGGCAAAAGGGAAGGATGGAGGGTAAGGGCAAGAGAGACAGAGGGGAAGGATGGGTGCAATTGCCGGAGACATACAAGCCAGCTGTGCAATCCAGGAAGTAAAGTCCTTCCATTCATCCTCGTAATGTCTTATGCAAACACGTTGACAAGCGCCCCAGCATACTCGTCGTAGGAAGACCCCATCTTCTCAATATCGTATTCGTTCCAGTACCCGCCCCCAGCAACGTCATAGGCGTCCCTCCACCCGGCGAACCTCGCCTCGGCCTGCGCCGGCGTCACCCCCTGGCTCGGCTTCGCGTCGTTGACGACCCACAGCAGCGGGATCACCTTCATCCCCAGCGCCGTCTGCCACGAGCCCGGGTTGTTCCCCGCCCCGCCGTCGTAGACCTGCAGGTACGCGCGGTCGAACAGCCCCGGCGCGGCCTCGTCGATCCCGGCCTTGGCCGCCGTCCAGAACGCCGTGTTGGTGTACGGCGCGACGGAGTACTGGTACCCGATCTCGCCCAGGATCTCGGCGAAGGCGACGGTGCTCGCGACGTCGTAGACCGACTCGTCGTCGTTGTTGAACGCGTCCAGGTCCCACGCCGTCTTCAGTGCCCGGAACCCGTCGCGCAGGACGCTGCCCCCGTCGCCGACGAGCGCGCGGATGTTCTGGAACGTGGCGTCGTGCGAGACGAGCGAGACCTCGACGCGGTCGACGTCCGTCTCCCCCGTCTTGAAGGAGCGAATCTTGTCGGCCAACGCGTCGCCGCCGACGTAGACCCCGCCGCTGACGACGGGCGCGTCGACCGGCTCGCCGGCGTCGCCCGTGGAGTAGTACACCAGGTCGCCGTTGGCGAGCACGCCGACGCGGAAGATGAGGAGCGTGTCGAAGCCAGATGTCTTGAGGGCCGTCGTGTTCGACTGCAGCACGTCCTTGAAGAGGTAAATGCTCTTGACTTTGTCGCCGGCCTGGCCGAGGGCGAGCGCGGCCTGCAAGAGGAGGAGGCTTAACAGGTAAAGGAAGCGACGCATGATGAAGTCGTGCAAGAAGGTGTTGAGGTTGGGAGTCAAACCGAGTGGGAGGCCTTCCGAGAAAGTGGAAAAGTTCAATCGGCCATTCACCCTCGGCGTCTGAGGTTCCTTTTATGCGCGGGGTGACGAGCTTCCCCCGCAATACTAGATACGATGGCATGGAACGCAACGTAGCAGAGAGGGGTCGAAGACCCTGATAGAAGGGACATTTGGTTGCAACCTCTGTGAACTTGGAAGTGGAGAGAGTATGCACTGTAACGAGGTTTCCCGGCGAGCTTCCTAACACAGAAGGGATCTGATAACCGGGTGCGTATACCCACATGGGCCGCCAAGGCCGTGAGTGCAGATGTTGCCCGGTAATAGCGTCGTCGTGCCATGTCCACTGACGAGGCTGTTCGTATGTGATTCATCAAGATCATAGCAGCAACAACAACAGGAAGGATTGATTCGTTTTCTGTATTCGCAGTACCAATTTGGGTAAGATGAAAGAATATGGAGCAACATCGAAACAACCTCTACCTCTGGGAATCTTGAATCGAATCAGGCTTTGGGTGACGTGACGTGCCGTAGAGCCCGACGTGGCCGGGTGGTGTTCGCAGTCGACGAAAGGGATCAATCCTGCCGCTAGCCAGGCTTCGGTCCCTGGGCAGCAGGTCGTCTACCATCAATGCATCTACGATCGAGTAGCCACTTGAGAATGCCAAGTAAAAGGACAGTGACAGTCCCTAGGAACATCGTCTCTTCTGAAATGAGGCCCGGCTCTCTATCTACCTAGGCTGTACTACCAATGTTCATTCCGCCTGGCAAATCCTTATAATGCAACAGGAACGAGACGACGTCGTGGACGAGAGGCCCCAGGTAGAGTCACAAATCACCCGCACTGCCCGTGCCAAAGATTGTTCCCCAGAAATTCAGACCGGACCGCAAGGCTCTTGCTGGCCCATAGATGATGAGTGCAAGGTTCCTCCTTTGAATCAAGTCCAGTATCGCCCACTTGGCCAACTCGGGCCAGATTGAACCAAGCGGGGATGGGCCTCCACGGATGACGGTGTAGCATTCTATGTGCCTTTCTCTTAGCCATTGGCGGCGATCAGTGTACTAATTTGCTCGATTGGTATCGTCGAATTGAGATCTGTTGTGCTGAAGACATTGAAGAATGGTGTGCCTGGCGTCTTGGTCTTATTAGTACTGATCGATGCCGAAATATTGCCCTGAGGCCTCATTGCAAGCATCCCGACCAATGCGGTATGGAAGTTTCATGCCTGTTAAACTGTTTTACACAAGCTGCTTCGCATATCTCCGGTGATTTCCGGCAACCGCTCTCGGGAGGACTGCGTTCTCGTAAGGGAGCTAAGCATTGTACCTCGAAGCCTGATAGATCCTGGTGCAGTCGACGACGGGAAGTGTTGGAATGGAGAATCTTGGTGCCTACAATCAATGTGTGTGGCCCACTGCAGCCGATCCATGAAAGTCGCTGCCTAAGGTGAAAGCATGGACGAATCCAGTGCCAGTGTGGCCAGACGCGTCAGCATTGTTTCGACCTCGTCGACAATATTCGGTGCCTGATGGAAAAGTTGGAAAATCATGCAGCTAGGCATCAACAAAGTCGAATATTGCAATGAATCGCTCCTCGATGGAGAAATTTGGGGAAAGGCCCTGGTTGTTGAACCTTCGGTGCATATAAACCTATCCTCGCGGCCTCGTCATGATGAACCCATCAACCTCTCCTTGACCCCTCCAAAAAGAGCACTACCAAAGGCTATTGCTAGCCCGTAACCAAAGATTCACCATGACCGTCACTGAAATCGGATTGATGGGCGTCAAGCCCGGCATCGACGTCATGGACCCCTCCCGGCCCGAGGGAACCGTCATCCCCAAGACCTACGAGGCCATCACGGCCCACCCCGACGGCCCGCACCGCGCCTCCTGGGGTCTGGACACCGAAGACCCCCTCAAGATCTGGGTGTTTTTCGACTTCGACTCCGTCGAGCACCACACCACGTTCGCCAACCGGTATGTCCATTGTCCCCGCCCGACCCGAGTGTTGATCATCGTGCTGAGAAGAGAAATCCCCAGATGCGCGGCTGAAATCGTCAAGGACCTCCCGACCATCCTCTCCCACGGGGACTTCATGAAGCACGTGGCGTTCGTGTCCGCCTCGAAGCCGGCTCTGGTCTCGCCGCTTACAGAGGTCGTGGTCGCGCACTTTCCCAAGACCATCGGCAAGGGCGAACAGGACGCGGCCGTCGAGCAGCTCGAGGCAGCTGCGGGCCATGGCCTCAAGGACCTTCCGGGCTTGCTTGACGCGACCTGGGGATGGAGCGTGGAGGACGACTTCCCTGTGATCGCCGACCGGGACCGCACTGGACAGGCACTCGTGCTCCTCGTCGGCTGGTCTGGGCTGGATGCGCAGAAGGCGTCCCGGGAATCCGAGGCTTGGAAGGCGGTGGGCGCGACTTTGAAGGGCTTGGATGGTCTTGTCGACGTTTCGAACTTCAGGGTCAGCTGTCTCAGCGCGGAGGAGTAGGTCGATCTTGATAGAAGAGCCTGCCTAGGTAGCTCCCCTCAACATTCAAACGTCAGCAGGAACATATGTATGTAACACAATTCTGGCTGGTACCAGAATGTAAAATGCTCTCGTTTGCATTAGGTTCCATTCGTTATTACTGTCCAAACTTGACTTGGGTTGTGCCGGCCCAATCTCAATCTTCCAATTGATCGTCCGCGAATCTCAACTAACAACCGTTGCATGCCCAAAGCCCTTCGTCCATGCCTCAGAGTCCGGAGCGTCTGCTTCGCCTTCCTGGTATGACGACCCAAAACGCACGCGTATCATCAGACTGGCGTCCAAAGGCGGCGACAAGCGCATCCAGGGAGCTATGGACCCGTCGCTCGCTTTGACTCTGTCGTTCGTCTTGAACCTGTCGCCCGTTTTGAAATCTCGCGCGTCGATGAGATGTTCCGCTGGCGAGTTCCGGCTCCCGCTTAACTCGGGGAGCAGGGGCTGGCGGTCTGCTCCCGGTCGACCTCGGGCGCGGAACCGGGGGGCTGGAGGTCTCTTTCTGTTTCTCGTCGGGCCATTTGAACAGGATGGTTGTGTCGGGATCCTGTTCGCATTCCGATTCCTCGAGATGGACTCGGTGCGACTTCCAGCCTGGCATCTTGCGACCGGATCCAGACATTCTCAGGGACGGTATTGAGTCGTTGGTTGCTTGCGGTTTCTGGAAGAGGTCGATTCTTGTCGTAATATACGCCCTTGTCAGCTTATTTGGCCTGGGAAACGAAGCTTTTGAAGAGATAGGTACCTATCTTGACTGGTTGACAGAAGCTTGCGCGAGTGACCCTCCCGGCGCAATGGGCGGCACACATCGACGGTTTATAATCTCCATATCGCTTGAAGAACTGGTGCCAGTAGACAAAGGACTTTCTATTTTCTTCGGTTACTGACTTGGTCCGCTCTCACCGCCACACGTCCACGGGCGCTTGCGGCGTCAGATCAAGCATGTTGAGACACGGTGTCGCAGTCCTGATGAAATGTTCGGCACGTTTTTTTCGGGTAAATGCGTCCCCTTTCACGAACCATCCATAGCATCCCATGTGTGGATGATTCTAGCTTCAGATGTTCCGGACCTTTGAAGTGACGACATGTTCGTCTTGCCAGGGCGTGAGTAAGCAAACAGAGATGTCTCAGAAAGATTTGATCAAACGGCCCAAGACTGCGATGGCCTAGATGACCTCTGTTCGGTAACAAAAGGTTTTCTGCAGAGCCATCCATGCTCCTGTCACTTGCAGGGCGAAGCTATGGCTATGGCACTGTGGATGCCTGGGTAGAGCATCCATCCATATCTGGGTAGGTAGCTTCCAAGGTACCCAAACGTGGCGGATCCAGGAAAGAATGCCTAACGTCACTGCCTCCTACTCAAATTCTAACGGGTGGTCCACTTACCCATCTCGATAGAAGACCTACGCCACCAGCTTCCTTCCACTAGGCACATAAGTAGGTAGTTCAACTTCTACCCAGAGATACCTACACCTGCCCATAGATAGGTACGTAGGTACGTAGGTAGGTACCATCAGCAGGAACGACGGCAGTGGTCGCGAAGGAAGCGATGGTATTGACGGCAGAAACTACCTTGAGGAGGGCCCCTTCTTCACGTACTATACCTCGGTGTTCCATCCCTCGGGCTTTACTTCATTTGTGACGAGTCCAACTACCTGCTGGCCCAACCTCCTCCATTCACATCTCCATCTCTCCAAACTCTCGACAACACTGCCATCAACTACCAGCATCCGATTCATCCTTGATATCTTGCATCATGGAAAATTACTCATTATCCCACATCGGAAGCCAATTTCAACCTGCACTTGAAGTGTGTCCGGCTCCTGCTTCGTCTGTAAACCAGACGCCGATGAGAACATCGATATTCGGTCGGGAGATGGAAATGTGTCCGGCTCCTGCTTCGTCTGTAAACCAGACGCCGAATGGATTATCGATATTCGGTCAGGAGAACAGCCGTAAGTTCTTTTCATGGTCTACCAGCCTTTTCTGCCCAGGCCGCTGGTGTTGTAACCCACGTTGAGCTAACATTGGAGCAAGCCATGGACGAATCCTTTTCCATGTCAGACCTTGACCCGGAACTACTGGAACTGACCCGCGCGCTCGAATTCCAACCACCGAGCCAGTTCGATACGCCTGAGACACTACGGCCTGGGACGGGAGTGCCGATTGAGCTTTTTCCGCAGGGTTTCGCTGCGGAAGCTCCTGGGGTTCTCGCCGGTTCTGCGTCCGAGCAGCCGAAGAAGAGGATGAGTGACACCGGTCCTTCTGCAGGCATGCCGGTGAACACTAAGGAACCAGACGACGCCAAGCGACTGCGATACATCGAGGCGTGTAACACGATTCCTGACGATAAACATCGGCAGGTCGTGAATGAGGCCATGTACATGATACTGGAACAGCTCGGACATGACCCGGCCACACTCGTACACTCCGCATTCCGTCGCGTCCAAGTCCTGGAGGCATTCAACAGGCCGCTCGCCTAAGCATGGCAGATGAGCGACATTCACGACACTATTCAGCGTACTCTTCAGGTGGTTGCGTTTGCACCACCCAAACACCTTCGGGTCCGTAGAAAGTTGGTAGCGACGAATAAATTTAATTTGTGTCTTTACACTCAAGTTCTCCCTTGTTCAATCTCTCCGGGATCTTGGTACTGGATTTCTTGATGGCCATGCACCCAGCAATCCTCTCGGCTCTCCGTCCCCATCTCCCCCTATCTAAGTTTGTCCACCTTTAGTGAAGACAAATAATCCGAAGAGAATGACAATTACAATGATGGATCGATTCTCTTGCATGTCTCTCATCATGCCAGCAAGATACACATACAGCTCCTCACCCGTACGCTCCGCCTGCGTTTGAAACACATGCGATCCCAACGCAATCATGCACAACACAACAAGGTATACCGCCACGACAGCCCCAAGCCCTTCGAATAGGTCCCGAATGCGCACCGTAGCCAGAAACGAGCCGCTTACGGCTCTCTCTTGCGGGCGATCAGACGCCCCGGCCGATTCTGCTGCGGAGGGAAGAGGACCTGTGGCATCGGCGGCGGCGTCGTTTTGGAGCGGCGCGGGCTGGAACGAAGTCGAGGCCAAGACGCGCGCGAGGGCTTCGGCGAGAAGGTTGACTTGCTGGTTGGTACTGCCCGAGAAGACGGCCGAGGCGGGAATCAGCATCGTCGTTTCCGTGCGCGGCCGGTGTGCTACAAGACCGTTGTCGCCGTCGTTGTAGGGGTCATCGTCATCGTTTTCGTCTTCTGTATCGCTTATGAGGTCCACGATCTCTCTGACTCGGGATCGCGAGCTGGCGTCGGGGTTTCTTGTTGGGAATGGGAGGCGGTGTTTGCGTCCATTGGTGGCATTGTTGGGGGGTCGCCGATGTCGAGAGCTTCTCGGGGATTGATGGCTCATCGTCTCTGCTGATCTTGGTGTTGGTATATCGATGATGATGTGCTGGTGTTCCGAGAGTCTCTATTCTCTGGGTGCATGCTCATTTTGTAGACCTCCACCTCCAAGCCAGGTCAAGCATCCGACTCTTAGGCCGCCCCGGTCGTGTGAGATGCTGAGCCAGATGTCTTTCACGGCGATGGGCATCAAAAGCGTGGAATTTCCATGTTGTCTCGGGTGCTCAAACGGACCAAGACATCAGTCTTCGTCCATCGCGTTCTTTCACTGTCAATGGCCTCACATGGGCTGGCATACCGTCATGTGACAAGGACGATGTTGTATCATGATGCGCAGCTACAATGGTGGGCGATGTTGATGGAAGGGTTGGTCAGTCAGTCTCCCTGGTTCTGGAAACGTTTCACCGAGCCTTCGCTGGTGGATCAGATCGCGCCATGATGGTCGAGATGTTTGCAAAGGGCCCTGGATCTGATGCTCTAGGTGACTTGTGTCGCATCCAAGATTCAGCGAGCAACGGCGTATGCCTCTCGCCCGGTTCTTCACGAGAATGGTCTTTGAGCCTGAGACAAAAGAGTCCTGACAAGTCGAACAAGATACCCGGAGGTCAGCTGGCGGACAGTGGCTGATGGTTAGATGACGCAGCCCCAACACCAGCCACAACTGCCTACGACCACGGATTACCTAGGCACCTTGGCGCAGTTCAAGCCCCGAGCTTAGGAAGATGCAGCAAGGCGAAGTACAAATTATTCACGGAGGAAGAGACACCGGATCCTCTATTCCCGTGATGTAGGGGCGCGGGGGCGAACGTAGCCTTCTTGAATGAACGGAGTGAAGCATGCGCTGACGAAGACCTACCTACGACAGATGCGTGGGCGTGGGTGAAGTTTGGGATCGACTGGATTAATCATGAATCGTCCTCGGGAAAGTCGGTCGCCCCTCTCGTTTTAGAAATCCGCCAATGCAAAAGATCTGTCCTGCATGTATCTCTGAGGCATATGGACCTATAATAGGTACACAGTAGTCGGGGTAAACCCCGGTGGCGTTTGCCCGGGAACATGCCCGACGGTACTCCGTACGACCCCACTCCTTCGGATCTCTCGTGGTTCCGACGTAGGTGTCCAGGTCGTCCTCCTGTCCGACTTCAATCGGTCGCAGAAAAAGACAAGAAGAGCTTGCTAGCGCCCCGAGCGAATCGCGCAATCGACCGGCAGTTCGTCCAGAGCATTATCACACGTGCGAGACGTGGCCCCGGTTGACGCCTTCGTGCTCTCCCCCCCTACGACATGATGCGAGTGGCTTGAAGCCCGGCGGCTTTCGTATCTGACTCGACACTCCTTTTCGACCTAACGTACGGATAGCCAGGACAAAGGAAGAGCGTCCGTTATCACCACACGCCCCCCTTTTGCCGAGCCAGCTAAACCCCCGAAGGCTGATCCGAATCTATCGAAGCGACTAACGGCTCACATCAGCTCACCTAGCGAGCCGCTAGCCTCGCGAGGAGCAGTGCGCTACAGGCGCCTCCGGACGCCCGGTCCCGTGGCCGTTGCCAACGGTGCGCATCATCGTCATTGAGAACGGTTCTAGCGTTCCTGGTTTTGCGAAATTGTGTCGTCAAAGCTCGCCAAGAGCTCGCAAATTTGAAATTTCTCTTCTAAGGTGCCTTGGCTTTGCTATAAGATCTGCCGCATGTTCCATCCCGCGTCGCCCGCGGCGGTCTTGCGCTGCCTGGAATCTCGCGCCGCACGTGAACCTCCAGAGCAGTCGCGCGGGTACAGATCGTCATGGGCCAGGCTCCATCGATACGGCGAAACACAGCTCCGACCACGACCAGATACCGATCAGTCCGGATACCGGCCTAGGCTACCTGCGACCACCATGTCGAGCTCTTCCCCCGTCCCGGGGCTTCCGTTCGAACTCGTCCTCGCCATCATCGACGCCGTGTCCGACGTCCCGACCCTCAGCGCCATCTCGCAGACCTGCCGCGACCTCCGGGATACGGCGCTGACTCCCCTGTACCGCAAGGGGCTCGCGAGGGACGACACCGAGGTCCAGAGCAGCGCCAACATCTTCACCGACTTCGACGTCAACGAGCCGCCGCGCGACTACGTCCTCCGACCCTACGCCCGGCCCATCGTCCTCTGGGCCGCCGCCACCGACCCAGTCTACGGCCTCCCCGTCCTCGAAAGGGTCCTCGCCCTGCGGCCGCTGCACCTGTGGGCCACGTTCCACCTTCCCGCCGACACCTGCGGCTCCCACTGGCCCTGGGCGACGGGCGGCGCCAGGCCGCTGTCCCCCGGCCGGACTACCGCGCTCCACGCCGCCGCCGCCGCGGGAAGCTTCCTCGCGGTGTACTGGCTCCTCGAGGACCACCGCGCGCGCAGCACCCTCGGCCTCGAGGTGACGGCGACGTACGCGTGCGTCTGCCCGTCGCGGCACCTTCAGGTCGTCCGGCAGCGGCACGGCGTCGTGGACGCCGAGGACTCGCCCGACGCGACGCCGCTGCACCTGGCGCTCGCCCACGGGCACCTCGAGGTCGCCAAGCTGCTGATTCTCTGCGGCGCCAACTGGGCCGAGTTCACCGAGGGGTGTCACGGCGTCACGGGCCTGATGATGATCGTCGCGAACGGGCACCTGGCGCTGCTCGAGTGGCTCGTCGGCAACGGCATGCTCCGCCGGCGCCACGTCGAGCACGAGGACAACGCTGGGCTCACCGCGCGGGACTACCTCTCCGTGTGCGGCGACGAGGCGACGGCGGCGGTCATGGCGAAGAGGCTGTCTGAAAGGAGGTTGGACATCCCGTTCGAGCGGGATCCTTCCTGGGAGGGCATCTGCGGCGCGGAGGACGGGCAGTCGAGCGGAGGGTGCACGACGACGACGGCGTACAGCACTGAGCTTTCTGGGAGTGTCGGTTGGTGAGGCTTTTCTGAGCGTTTCTTGAAGGTTCCTGGCGGGTTTGGATGCATGTCGAAGACTGGCGTTTGTCGTTGGCGATGGTGGAGACGGCCTCTGGCTCTTGCGGAGAGGCTCGAGCGAGTTAAGAGTTTTGCTATCCGGGAGGTACTTTCTAGCTATCCGGGAGGTACTCCACCTATCCTACTTTCCGGCCCTTCAATTAGCTAAATAACTAGTGTAATTGAGCTGCTGCGACTAGTGCAATTGAGCCGCTGCGACTAGTATAATTGAGCTATTGCGACTAGCGTAATTAAACTATTACGACTAGTGTAACTGAACTATTACGACTGTTATAATTGGGGTACTGTAATTACTATGTAATTTGTGTTGTAATTGAAGTACTAGATTTAAGCTCTTGTGACTAATGTAATTGAGCTGTTGCGACCGTTGTAATTGAGCCGTTGCGACCGTTGTAATTAAGCCGTTGTAACTGTTGTAATTAAGTGGCTGCAACTAGTGCTGTGAGTGGCGCTGTGAGCGGCGCTATGACTAATATAGTTAATGTGGTTGATCCTATTGGCTGGATAAGTGGGGTACCTCCCGGATAGCTAGAAAGTACCTCCTGGATAGCAAAACTCTGAGTTAATATGGACAACGGCTTTGCGCTTGGCTGGGTTGGATGGATGCATGTCGGAGGAGTTTTCGGGAAGGTTCTTCGGCATTGCTCTTGAATGACTGCTGTTGGTTTCTTTCTTTTTCATGACGAATCTGCAGCGATGAGATTCATGGCACGCGCGGTTGCCTCATTGATGATTTCTGCATTTTCTCTCAATGCTCTTCTTCTATTTTCTCTTTCTATACCTACGCCCAAATTTATTAGCAGACGAATTTGATGAGGAGGTTCACATTTCAAACACACGCCCCGTCCCGCCGCTATGATCTGGCTTGAAGATCACCCAGTCTAATCAATGCCACCGCATGATATTAATCTTCACCCGGGGGCGTTCCGAAGATCGGGCCAAGGTTGCGACTATGCTACTTACTCCAACAGCAGAAAGGATGGCGAGTTGGTCCCTAGGTAGGTAGACCTCGGGAAGCCGCCTGATTGACCATGATCTTGCGTTGCAGTCGTACGGGCATCCATGATTCTCTTTCGGTCTGCTCGGAAAGATGAAAAAGCTGTCCGCAGGGAGCCCACCTTGAGAAGGACAGCGTCGTGAGTCGTGGTCGATAGCGAAGGTCCCGATGGATTCTGTCGAACTCAGGAACGCAGGCACACTCTGACCCTGGGAATGCCGAAACCGAACACAAGCGTTCAGGTCATTCCGATATTACGCCCCTGCGCGCCGATGGCTGGTGTCAGGATGGACGCGAACCTTCCAGGTTCCATGTTGAGATCGGCGGAGCCCCTGCTCCTGCCTCCGCTCGCTTCGCGGGTAGCTGGCAAGCTGGCAGGAACAATTATGTCAGCCTCATCTGCGGACGGAGAATAGCGGGATCCGCTCACGTGCCTGCCCCTGACGCTAGGCCACAAATAGAGCTAGCGGGTGATCCAAGGTGCCCTTGGGCGCCCCGTGCGTCCCCGGCTGAAATGGGGATTTCGTTCCAGCGGTCTCGGGCGGGATAGGCGAGGGCGTTGAAACCTACCGACTTCATGGAACTCATCAATCTGAGGATAGAAGCTCCGACGCGGGGCGAGCTATTCACGGCGAAGAAACTCAAGATGCGAGATGCAAGAGACGACTGGTGGCGGAGCAGTCAGTCAGTCGCAGTCCTGATGTCGCGTAACTGACGAAAATAGACCACCTACCTGCACAGCGACAGCGGTTTTGGGGGCGACCACACATGCCTACGGATACATACCCAAAAGTCCAGTTCAGTTCACAACACACTGCCCCGACGAGCCCACGCAGAGTTGCTGCATGATTGTGTGAGCCAACTGTTTTTATCTCCCCGCAGCGAAGATTCTCGTTGGCCCCCCTAGGTATCCGTACTCCATACCAAATCAACCAACGAAATGAGGAAAAAACCCTCCGACCGAGCCGTTCTCCGACAGGGTTCCTCATGTCGGGGCGGCATGGCATGCCACGGCATCCCTGGGCTGAAGACGGCCAACAGCCGGCGATGCCCTCGCAACTTCATCCTGGCGACTCGGCGAGCACTTCGCGAGGCTCGCGCTGCCGCCCCCATCTCGGTTGTGCCAGCCAGACGGCCAAAACAGGCATGAGTCGCTGCCGAATCGAGGCACAGGGTCTGCGGGAGGGTGGCATCTAGCAGCTTCGCGGCGGCTAAAATGTCACGCCAGCGAACCCCCTTGGTCCAATCGAAGGAAGGTTCGTCTCATTTTGTCCCACTGGCCCTGCGAAGATGAGAAAATAACGTTATGCACATTTCAGGGATCATGCATGCCCTCCAGGCCACTCCAGCCCATCCAGACTGACGCCGACTCACCCGACCGGGTCTTATCTCGAGTCTTAACGCACACCGGAGAAGCTCGTCGTGTTGGAGCGGAACGAGATGGGGATTAAGGGGGGAACTTTCGCCAGGCATACATTTACTCAGCGACGCCTCTCTTTCTCCCTCTCCCTTGGCTGCTCCTCAAGTTCTCTTCCCCAGAATTACGAACAACTCCGCCAACCACACTCGTTCGCCCCAATGGCACTCCAAGCGGTAGAAGAGCATCGGAAAATGCCGCCCTCGCTCGACCCGAAGGCCCCGACTTTCAGTCTTCCGCCGTCGAGTCCCCTCCTCGCCTCCCCGTCCATATCCACCTCTAAGGCCGCTACATGTGCGGCCGACCCCGTCCTCGACCTGAACTGCCCGGATCTTGACCTGGATTTGATCCTGACCCTGGACGCCGATCTCAACGGTCCAGTGTCCCAGGTTTCCGAGGCCGGCAGGGTCGCCTTCGCCCTTCTCGGCGAGTCGCTTCTCAGGGCTGTTTTCCAACCACTGGGGTCTTCGTCGGCCGACAGCCTCCAGGACGACGAGTTCGACGTCGAATTCCCGTCGTCCCCGCCCGTGGCGACTGTGAGCCTGGCTTCAACCAGCGCCATTTGGGACTCGGTCCCTGACCCAGTTAGCTTGCCTTGCAGCCCGTCTGAGATGGCCTACTCGGTCGCGTCGTTTGACGACGATAGTGCCGAGTACGGGCCTGTGACTCCGCCTCATCGGCCGTCCGAGCCGTGGGCCTGGGAGGACGACTGGGAGCATGACGAAGCTGTCCTCGTCAACCAAAGGCCCTGCCCAGAGCCATGCACCACTGCGCTCCCGTCGCGTGAGCCTGGTTTTCTTCCCACCTTCGGCGGCCTACAGTTGGCTACAGTCCACGCCTTGCAGCAGCAACTTGCCGCATCGCAGTATTATGCGAGCATTCTCGGCATCTCGACAGGCGCTGTACAGCTTCAGCCGCAATTCGTCGTCTCTCCGCCTCTCCGTCCGGCTGTCAACATCGCTGCCCCGCCTGCCCCGGCGCCACCGAGAATGGCGCCTCTCTGGCCTCTACTCTCCGCACTCCACCGCAACCTCGCGCGAAGCCGGCCGGACCTCTACGGCCCCTCGCCTCCTTCGGCTTACTTTCAAGCGGCATCCCTAGCCCCTACAAATACCGTGTACGGGTGACAGCAACGCAGCTTGCTCTTGGATTTGAGAGACCAGCACCTACCTACGAGCTTGATCTCGGTAGCGATCTTGCGGCTCTCGATCCTCTGAGCTAATGCAGAAAAACGACACTATGGTAGAAGAGAACGTGTTTCATAGCGACGTTACAGTGCAGTCAACGCCGAGACGTGACGGTTGGCTGTGCCCTCGGCAAGTTCGGACACAAGTGAGCTCCCGTGCGGACAGCCCGAAGAAGACCTCGATCTATTGCCTCTGAGACGAGAGTGGAAAAGAGACCCTGAAGTCGGACGCCCTCAATGGTGTCGAGGATGGTGACCATCATAGTCGAAAGAAGCCATCGACCACCGAGTAGAAGCTCAGAGAGCTGGAAAGCGGTGTTACATTCTATCGATATATATAGCATTGCGTGCAATATTCTCATCTTATCTAGAAACTTTAATGACATCCACCCATCTCTTTCTTGCGACGGCTTCATGACTCAGCGTATTCAATCCGTCAAATCCACACATCCAAAAATGCTTCACATCTCAATAACCGGCTCCCAGGTCGAACGCACCTCGCTGCACTGGCGATCAATCTCACGCCAATCCAGCGCGGACCACTTCTCAGGGTTCTCCGAGGCCTCGACGAAGTGCCTGATGGCTATGACGGCCTGCGAAGCCCACCTCTCGGGGCTCAGCCGCCCAACGCCGGTCGCCATCGGCGTCAATAGTATGCTCCGAATCATATCCTCCTCTCCGCCATTCCTCACCCGCAAATCACGGTTATGGTTATCCACGGCGCAGAACAGACTCCACACGCACTCGTACACGACCTCGCGGTCCCACTCCGCGTCGTCGGGCATCCTCATCGTCGGGCACAGCGCGACCCGGCGTACGCCCCACACGTCCCGGGACCGGGCCCGGAACTCCCCCGGGATGCTGACCAGCGTGCACGTCCCCGGGGGCGCGAAGCCCCGCCAGCGCTCGTAGAGCTCCGCCTGCGCGACGCGGGTGAGGGCGTGGTAGTCGTCGCGCGGCGAGAGGGCGCGCGAGATGGCGTCGTCGAAGGCGCCGTCCAGCCGGCCGTACGAATTGGCGGGCGAGACGATGGTGTCGAAGCGGACGGTTCCTGGGAGGGCGGACAGCGAGCACTCGTGCACCTCGAGGTCGACCGAGGACGGGAGGCCTCGCTGCACGGCTTTTGCATGCAGAGGAGGTGGATTTTGGGGACTGGGGAGGAAGGGGTCGATGCCATTGTGTCTGTTTTTTTTTTTTTTTTTGGGACTCGGTAATAGTTCTTTGCGGGAATTGGTGTAGATGCGGTGCGGACGGCGAGAAAGAAGAAGACACTCGTGGGTGTTTTTGGGCTCTCGTAAGCCTAGAGAACTGTGTTATGTGGCAGGAAGAGCGCTGACGTGTGCCTGGTTAGCAGCTAACCAACACTGCCACAGTGGCCTCGAATCCTGAACTTAGAGATGAGTTAGTGTGTAAGTAACCAGGCTCAGACGTTATGTTTGACGGAAGCCTGTTGCCGATGGGAATGGGAACGAAGTCTCTCTAGAGCCACCTCGCCTGGTATGGACGAAGGACTTGGTTTCAGGAGTCTGCTGGCGCGAGGAGCGAAAAAGGTGCACATCCCACTAGGTATGAGACAAAAATGTTCCGAAACCGAGAATCGAACTCGGGGCTATGCCTAACCTCCCAAGGTCATGAGAGGGCATCATGTTGGCCACTACACCATATCGGAGGCTGTTGAAAATTTCCGAAACTAGCACACCCAAGACCCGTAGCCGTGTGGGGGTAGGGGCTGTGGTTCACGAGCGCTCACCGCCCGCCCCAACCGGGGTTTCCCCGGGGGGGCCTGCAAGGTGTGCGCGCAATCGCCTCCGGGATATTCGGCGTGCTTGAAAGCATTTGGGAAGCTCAGGTCATCTTCCCTCACAGCCCACCACCAATCCGACGATCACCATGGCGCATCACCCCTCCTTCACCCTTGCCGGACTTTGTAAGTGGCAGAAGTCTCCAAGCGATTACGCACGGGGCTCTTTACCTTCGCAAGCTGTTTTTTTACTGACTGCCATTCCGCAGTGGCCGTCGGCGGCACCGTCGGGTTCCTCAAGACCCAGTCCAAGCCCTCGCTCATCGCAGGCCTCGGTCTCGGAGCCGCGTACGCGTACTCTGGTAAGTCCAAATTAATTAAGACTCATTTCTCTAGTCCCTTCCCCGTCGCTGGACGCAAGCTGAACCCCAGGGGCCAGGCTACCTGCTCAAGGAGAACAAGGACTACGGCGCGGAGCTGGCGCTGGGCAACAGCATCGTCCTGCTCGGCGCCGGCGCCTCGAGAGCGATCAAGACGGGCGGGAGGGCCCCCGTGCCGCTGGCGCTCACGGCCGTGGGCGCGGTGGCTACGTTTTACTACCAGAAGAAGTATCGGGAGTTCACGTACGGGGTTTAGACGCGCAGGTGGTCCGGCGGTTGTACGATAGGTGCGATGACTATGGTCGCGGGTGCCACGATATCAAGACGATGTTTCCACTCCAAGTTTGACGAATTGGCCCCAAGATGAGCATGACATGCGGAGCAGTGCGTTCTGCGACCCTGAGGATTCCGGTTCCTGCGACTGGAAGCCTCGCGCCACCCACGAGGCATCCTCAATTGATATCCCTCGCATCCTGCAACATTATTTCGGCTTCGGGGCACAGTATACGAGCCTAGCAAACCGGTAGTGATGCCTGTCACAGCAGGCCGCCTCCCTGAACGGCTGTGAGCCGACGCTCGCTGGGAAAAGCCCATCCTGCGCCATATCAACTATATCCCTTCATCCTCCTCGGTATAGCGAAGCTAGGCCGTCCAAGCCGTCGGGCGCCGGGTGCTGGGTTCGCGGGGTCGTCCGATCGGAGGGGTCTCGGACGGGGGCTGCTGTGCGTCTGCTTCGGTGGAATGGAGCTGCGTCTTCAACCGCAAGGTCGGAGTTTGGCCTGGAGATAGCAATCACGGGACATGCGAGGTGTACTGTGGGCGGGAAACGTCGTCTCCGATAATCGCGACCGGCTGCAGTGTGTGAAGATGAGGCCGGTGGGATGGGGCTGTCAAGGACACAGCGACAGCAGTTTTCGGCAGTGGTGGGACAATGTTCTCCTCCCCTGCGGTTAAACCTCGGAGTCAGCCGGCGTGGTGTGCACAGTCCCTGATGCTTCTGTCGGTTGCCAGCGGTTCACATCGGCGTTTCTGAGGCACGCCCCAACGACGAATTTCCATGCTCAAATCGCAGAGTCTCAATTGCATTACGAGCCCAAGTCAATCAAGTCCATAACAGCAGAATCGATGGTACGAAGTCATTCCAAAAGTCTATGTGTTGAACAAGGGTCATATCGACAAGACATGACGCCAACTTATATCGCAGAATTAAGCGGTCCAATGTCCGTTTTTGCCTCTCACATCGTTCTCACCTCACTCGCCAACTCCCGTAGTTTAGTACGGCGTTTGGCCATAGCTAGCGCACTGTCAGCATCAAAGTAAGGGCGAGCTCTGGGGAGAGGAAGTACTCACACGTTGCCTGCCTCCAAGTAGCGGGCCACGACATACGTCCTCCCATCTGCAGAGTTTGCAATGGCCATGCCCATTTCCGAGGTCGAGCGCCAAACAGCTTGGGCTACGAGGAGAGTTGACAGTTAGCTTCACATTCTCGCAAGCAACAGCGGAAACGGGCTTGCTTGAAGACTCACTGTAGTGTCCGTAGTCTTCGAAGTTCCCCTTGGGGCTGGACTCCGGGATCGGCTGCCCGTCGTAGAGGCTGATCTCGTTGAGCCACCAGGTCGTGGCCGCGGTGTAGGGCGGCTCGGAGCTGCCAAAGTGGTAGTACAGGTTCTCGCCCTGCGAGTCGTTCTCCTCGTCGTGCACGAGGCCGCCGATGGCCGTCAGCTTCTGGGCGTACGCCTGCGCGTCCGCGGCGAGCGAGGCGCTCCACGCGAGCGGCGCGTTGCCGACCGCGCGGCGGGCGGCGTTGTGCATGTCCAGGGCCTCCTGCTGGTCCGCGTTGAGGCCCGGCACCGGGACGGTCGACGACGTCTCGGCCGGCGGGGAGACCGTGGACGAGACCTCTATCGAGACGGGCAGAGACGACGACGTCGACGACGACAGCGTGGACGTCGTCCAGGTCCGGGACATGGAGATGTTGAGGGACGACGAGACGTTGGACATGCTGACCGTGGTCGTCACCGTGGCCGTTGATGTGAGGAACGACGTGGTGATGAGCGCCGGAGTGCCGACGGCCGTCGTGGGCAGCACCGCCGGGACCTCGGCGGCGACCTGGCTCGTGAGGAGGGCTACCAAGCCAGTCGGGGCGAGAGGGAAAATCATTTTCGCTTTGAAGTCGTGAGACGCGTGATCACCGGGATGCTAGAGTTCTTTTGCTTTTGCTTTTCTTTCTTCTTCTTTTTGGACGGACCGTGCGAACGAGAGGAAGAATCGAATATGGTCCCTGCCAGAGAAAAAATCCAAAATATTACGCGCGCAGAAGATGTCAAGTGGGTTGCGGACACGATGTGTCAAGGGAGAGTGAGCCACAGACAAGATGAGGAAGCGAGAAGGAAATTTCCGCAATGGAGGGAGATGCCACCTTTCATATATACCAAGTGCACTCTCTGGCGTTCCTCAAGTTTGATCTCTAGATTTCTGCATTTCTGGCAACCCCCCACCTTTCTCGTCCTGATCGTCCTGCCAGAGACTGCGGTAGACTTGCCGTTTTCATCTGGGGGTGGACTGGACCTGAGGAACATTGGCCCATTCTTTGATGCGCAAGCCACGGCATCAGCTAATTAAACAGCGAGACAGCAATGTCTCGCCGGGCGGCATTTGGCGGACCTCAGCCTCGACAGATCTAGCCTCTGCCCTCCTCTGTCGGCGGTCCGAAACAATGAGCGGGTTTGCTTTGGGAAGATCTGGACGGGATCTGCGAGCGGACGGCCGCTGGGATCGAAAGAACTGCCGCGACACCGTCGCGGGTCTTTCCTCGCTGGCCTTTGGCGTGTGTTCCTTCCGAAGCGGGAAGCATCGTCGAATTCGGCGGGATGAGCTTCAAGCCATCTCGAGCCCGCGATGAAAGATGCGTCCCTTCTTGGCGGGATGCGGCTGCCCCTGAGTGCCAAGACGTCTGCATTCCGCATTCCCTTATCTCCCCGTCAGTGGCTTCAAAGGGTGACCTTTTCATGTGCTCCTGCTGCCGCAGCGCGGGAGATTTGCAGGAGTTTGTGTCTCTGGTCTCACTGGTATGTAAGGGGCGCAAGTATGCAAACCTGTTTCCCGGTCATTTGTTCTCCACCTTGGCGTGTTGAAGATGTTTTTTTTCTTTTTGACACATAACCTCATGAATAAAGCCAAGCATCATCTCTCCCAGACAGGTTGGCCTCGTTGCCTCTTGATCGACGACCAAAACCGGCCCCCTCGGTGACGAGAGGCATCTCTCGATGACAACCGCCAAGCTTCACTTACGACGACTCTGGACGGAATGGTTACTGTGTTTTTTTACCGCTTCATGTCGGTCTCTGAAGGCTCACCGGGCCGGTCTGGAATGTCGGCCTGAGGTGACCAGATCAGCACATGCCATGTGTGGTACTCGGGGATCGGTCCGGGTGGACTGGTGCGTCTTGGGACATGCCGTGGCAGCTTGGTGACCGATATCAATGATATTGATGCATGCTATGGGCTTGTAGGTGAAGCAAATGCGAGCCATATATCATGTTACTGCGGGGACCGTTGAGTACGACAACATATAGAGCTCGATTGAAAGATGACTTGAGGCTATTCGAGTGATGCAACGACTCAGGCCTTCGGTTTCCGAGAGGCGGATACCTTTGGGTTCCGTGGGGGCAGACTTCAACAACTCCAATCGCAAGACTCATCATGCAGTGGTAAGGACTCTGCACAGCTTGACATGATAACCGCGTCGGCGGACCCGCTGCATCCGGAGCCTCGCGGCGTTTACTGGGCTTGAGGGCGTCACTTCACCCTGGGCATCCGATCGTACCTAGGTAAGGAAGCTGGCTGAAGTGTCTCAGCCTGGTAACACAGACCTGTAGGCCTCGCCCCAAATTCGTCAAGGAGGCCCAATATGCACTGCTCGGTTTTTGAAGCATATGAGAAGAGCGAGGCTTTTGGTTTGGGTCCATACTTCCCATAGTTGAACTGCCGTGCGGCGTTGACCAGTTTGCCCGAAGGTGAGAAAAGCAAGGAGGGAAAGAAAACCTTGGCGGTAGTGAGTAATCGGAGTGTTCATAGTCCAGGCTCAGCCGTTGCCCAATGTCTATATTCAATGCCGACTTTCCCACCTTTCGGGCGTAGGCCAAATGAACTGTGCCTCAAGAGAATACTTATCTCATTTTATTACGTAATTCAAATTATTCCAGTATGTGACTTCCAACCTTGGCACGTTTCTGCCTATTTGATAAGGTAACCGCCTGAAAGACAAAGAGAAACGAGATAATAGGAGACAGGTCTGATAGGAGACAGGTCTGATAGGAGACAGAGATGATGTTTTGATTCAATGTTTGGTTGTGGGAAACTAACAAAGTAGAGGGCTAGATCAAAGACGTATGATTTCTTCCTATTGATAATGGGATAACACCGGCTGAAACCAATGGAAGTCCTCCAGCGCGTCTCCCAGACACCGAAGGAATCGGCTTTCTGCTGTAAACACTGCCTCATCTTCGTGGTTACTTTAGCTTTTCTACCTGGTTAATTTGCGTCTTTAGGTATGTCCCCATGAATGCTGCCCAGGTAGCACAGGAGCTGCCACCACGAAAACCTCCAATCTCCCTCCATGCTTCAGAACCACTGTTCCTAGCCTTTTAGTGCGAGCATCTAGCGATGCAGGTGGATCACACTCGCGAGGCGTCTTTGCACACTTGGAAACGGTGTGAACTGAATCGTGGTGAAGGATTTGCCAAAACCCCCCGAAGAAGATGGTTATCCCCGTTGGCGTGCTATACCGAGCATCACTCTTTGTACCTAGATCATGGAAATATTCCATGTTGCTGGCAATGCAAACAAATCAACACTCACCACAGCGACTGCGACGTTTTTGCGTCTAATATCGCTTGTCCATAATGGCGGTAATTTTCGATTTGCTACCTGCCCTGGTACCTTTTCCCTTCATCCCATAAATCACATCCTCTCAACGCCAGAAAAACCGTGCTGCGATTTCCCAACCCCAACCCTTATTGCTGAGTCACTCGTCTTCAGTTCTGCGCTCGAGGCCTTCGTTGCACTTGTATATCGCCTGCACCAGACGCTGGTGCAGAGACCGGTATGGCTTGAATCGTAGGGTGACGCACTGGATTGTCAGCTCGTTATGTTCAGGAAAGCCTCTCGGGGCATGGCCAGGAATCTTGAGTTTGGTCAAGAAGTTCCTGGTGACGGTGGCGGTGTAGATGCGCATCTTCGAATTGTCAAGGAAGTGTCTGAGGAGAAGATGGACCTGGGTATTCCCATCAGTGAAAGTTCCAACACCGCAGTGAGAAGCAGAGGCTGACCTTGTAGGGACGTTGCTTCTCCCTCTCCTTTATCTGTGCCTGTTGCCATTTCTCGGCGAGTGCGATCAGGAGACCGGCGATGTATGCATCGGACACCATTTCCTTCTGAGAAACGTTCTTGATGGTATCGAGACTGGCGTTGCGACTTTTCATGATGGCGAAATAGTCAACATGACCAAGGAGGAAGGATTGCTTTGTTTCCTGCCAGGGGCTTTGAAAGATGTCACACTGTCGCTCTAGGGAGACCCTGCTTTTCTCGCCAAGGCCAAAAGACAGGCAAAGCTCATCACTGAAGAAGTCAGAGTTTTGAATGAATAGAAATAATTGACAGATAATATACTTGCCCTTGATGAGTGAAGGAGTAGCGCTCCAGCAGGTCACGCATAGCGTACATTCTAGCTGGACGAAATCCGCCGCGCGCAATCAGGACGCCCAATTCCTTGGCTAGGTCTGACGAAATAGCATCATCGTCAGCATTGACCGAATCCGAATCCGAAAACTGGGCGGCGCCAAAGTTCTCGATGCTGCAACGCAGGATCTTGAGCTGTTCTTGGGTCCACTCGAGAGGATTGAAGAAGGCGTCGAGGCCACCGAAATGAAGCTCTGCGAGCTTGCGAAAGGGGAACGTTGCAAGCTTTTCCTTTGCGAGGTTTTCCTCGTGCATCGCGCTAGTATCAGGAGATGCCACGTCCATGGTGGCGATGTTCAGAGTTGATGTACTGTCGTATGAGTAGGAAGACAGCGGGCTTGGATAGGTAGGCAGGCAGGTATCCAAGAAATGGGGAGGAAGTTGAATGTTCAGGCAGGTGTAATGGACTGTTGGCGTCACGTGGGTCAGGCGGGGTACTAGCCCCCTTATGTAGGGCAGAAAAAGAAGGAAAGTCAAAGGAGAACCTTGTACTTAGGTACCTCAATAGTAACCCGGATGGCAAAAGGCACCTACTAGAACCTTCAAAGCCAGGAAATATTCGTGGCTTAAGGCATCCATGGAACTGAAGCCCGATTGCGTGGTCGATTAGGTAGACCTTGCCTACAGGTAGTCTTTAGTGCTGGACCAGCGAATAAGGTCATTTGTCCTCTACAGGTCACTAGGTGGAGCCTTTTAGAAGCCTATTGTCAGATTCCACGGATTTGAGCCCACAGCTCCACAAGGCGTAAGGTAGGAGCGGATTTCAGCCCCACACAGCACCAACTACCTCAAGCCCGGTGATCCTTGAAAAGCAAACTCGAGCTCATCCTTGTCCATCGAAATACCGCCATCAACGAAAAGAGCAAACCGTCGTCGTCTAGCACGCGTCTCCTGAGTTCCTCCTGCCCCATGCTCCTCGAAGATCTCCGCTAACTCCAGCTCCTCATCGGACAGCTCGTTCTCGCCGTCGCACAAGGTCGCCGACCAGTCGCATCACGTAGGCGTATCAGAAAAGAAAACGTTTCCCGATCTCGATCAACGCAAACTCTTAGTCGACGAATTTCTCACGCCTCGTCCCCAAGGGTGTGGAAGACCCTTGTCGTCCTCGCCGCCAGCAGGCGCACGATTCCATCTTGATCTCTACTACGTAGTAACACGATCGCCTAGCTCCCGCAGCACCTCGCCTTGGTTTCTTGGCTAGGCCTCGTGCCCAGTTGATGCATCTCGTCCATTGGAACGCACGACAAACCGACGGGATCCTCACTGCTCACGCGAAGACCCTGTCCAGCGTCGGCGCCGGTGGCAGCAACGGGCCCGAGAGCCGCGACACAGGGTGACCCACCCCAAGCCGTCTTGGATAAACGACATCCAGGGCTGTCTGAACATACCTACCTACGCAAGTACCAAGAGATCATGAAGAAAAGTTGGAGCTCACTGCGTTGGCTTCCTCCAGGAAAAAGGATATTACAATCTGTTTGCTCAGACCTGGCGCCATTGCTCAACGTCAGAGCGGATCCCTCGCCCAAGTTGTCTGCTCAGTGGGAGTAGTGGGGGTGCGAGAGCCGCCTAACCGCCGCCCCATGGGCAAGGTCGACCGAGCTGCCAAATATGGACTGTTGCCAATCCATCAACAAGGCACGTCGCATTCGCAGCTTGGAAAGCCCCCAACTGCATAAGTCCTCTCCTCTCCCTCTCCTGGATAGGGGTCGCGGTCTTTGAGTTCGCCAGTTGCGATGGAACATGAGCGGACAGAGAACATTTATGTCACATTGCAGCGCGCAATGTCGCTTCGAGGAGGGGCAGAAACCGTCAGACGACGGCTGGTTGACGCTTCCGAGCTTCCATTGGATTGGCGAAATCTCTCGACAGGCACCCAAAGACATGGAAGGAGGCTCAGGTGCTCGAGTCAAGTCTCGGGTGGCGTTTTGAAAGGTCATCGATGCCGGCAGAGGCCCTCGGCGTGCGCTTCGCTACGGCCGGTATGCGTTGCCGTATGCTCGCCCGTTCAACCGCTTGCTTTCTCGTTACAGAATGAAGGGTGTCCAGGGCAGAGAAGTGATTTGCTCCGCGTCCCCAGGCTGGCGCCCTGGAAGAGGGTCCGCCTGTCGAACCCCTGGCTCTCACCAGCGGCGCAGCCCGTTGGTGAGGACCCTGGGGCCTGGGCTGCCGCAATCGCAGGGATTTGATCTGCGCACACCACCTTTGGACACTCGGGCATTGGAGCCGGGGGTCATCATGCACGGGGGCGGAAGCAAGCACGCATCACACACGGCGCAGTAGTGGACGGATGAATAGCCTTGATCTGTACCCATGACAGCCGGCTAAAAAGATGGACGGGGGCGGCGTAGCCACTGAAGTGTTTGTCTGGCTCGTTGTGATCTTCAAGACTCGGCGGTCTACCTCATGGGTGGAATATTGTCACTGTCCAACCTTCGAGCAGCTCATGCTATGCCCGAAGAAGACAAACATTGTACTTCGCAGGCCAAATCACCAGGAACCGACACGCGGCGAGATACATGAGACATTTCACATAACGATCTGGCCCACCGCCCAACGAGTAGGCGGAACCGCAAATCCTGCCATCTCTCTCCTCCTCTCCCCATCGTGCCAGCGAAAAGATGACGACCCACAAGGCTGTCCCGCCGCTCCTCCCGCAGATGGATTCGAATCCTAAGCATGAGCCTTGGGGGTGGAAGCTAGCTAAATTGGTCCAGGACTACTGTCGGGTATGACGACTTGCACCTACGACGGCCGAAAGATTATCTGCGTTGTAGATCCGTGTCGACTTCTCGGGCGAACAAGGTGTTGTTGGTCACGCTTATCACCGCCACAGCCGGGCGAGACTGCGGGTTGAATATGCCCTATCGAGCGTGGCGGTGACGCACGATCGTCACTTCGCTCTGCGGTGTTGGAGAGGAAAGGCGATAAAAATACGCGCTTGCATTCCAATTACCTCGAATACTCGAAATGTCGCGACTCGGTTTGCATGCGGCTGGGAGCAGCAGCCAGGGGAGTTGACTCCAACGGCCCGATTATCGCAAGAGAGATGACGCTTGACTTGGCGGGATCGCTGTCGAGCATGGTTTGGTGGCGGTGCGTACGTCCCTTTTCGTGTCCCCTTCCTGTTGGTTGTGATGCTGGCGGTTGGACGGTCGTATTCACATGCTTCTCGGTCTCTTTGCGTTGCAATCTCCATCGGCTTCAGCTCGCAGGCGTGATGAACCCCCAAACCTGGAGGCTCAGCTGCCGAAAAAAGTGGAAAGTGGTGCGCACATCCCAGGCTTGGACGCGGCTAAATGATGCCAGGGCCCAAACATTCCAGCACCAACTGCATGAGGATGCATCATCCATGGAATTGAATACAAGACTTGACGAATCATCTCGGCCCGGGCCCGTATCCCCAGCTGGTGTCGACTAAAACGGCAACAAACGTGCATGCGCCGAACCATGCTTTCGGGGAGGAGAGAATCGCCTATCTACAAAAGAAGGTTTGTTTGTCTCTCTCCCAAGGTCGATCTGCAGGTTTAAAAAGGCCTGCGGCCCGGCGTCGTGTTACACGTATGGATCGGCGCAGGTATCCGCCGCAGTCTTGTTCTCTGCCGTTCCATATTCATGTCTACAATACCGTGTTAGCCGCCGATGCTTGCACAACTCCTTCACCAGCGGGCTCTTGCCAGCCACGAGCCGCTCCAGTTCTTCCAGCAGCTTTTCGTCCAGGCCTTCATTCTGTTCCTGACCCTCGCCACGGCCTGCTGCCTCGCCATCTTCCGTCGCGGCCCGGGAGTCAGCCGGTCCAAGAGTTGGTGGTTGCCTCTGGACGGCATATCTCTCTCCAGAGTGCCGGTGGTGGGCGACGTTGTTTCGATTCTGTTTGACGCAGAACAGTTTCTCCGCCGGCTGCAGTGAGCGACCTCGTTCCATACTCACCCGGCCGGAAAAAGACTAACCTCGCATCTCAGGGATGGGTTCCGAGGCTGTAGGGTGCCTCTTTCACTGCCGGGGCGGAACCTCGGCATAGCGCTCCCGGGAGAGGCCGTCCGGGAAATGTTCCGAAACTCTCGGGACAGCGTCCCGGTTCCGGGTCTATTCGACGCGCTCACAGTCTTCTTCGGCCTGACGCCGCGGGAATCCGCCGTCTTCGACCACGCGCGCATCTCCGACTTCGAGGAACGACACGGCGAGGGCTACAGGACGACCCACCCGGACCCGTCGAGGCGCATCATCGAGCACCAGCGGCGGGACTTCTCGCGGTTTCTCATCGGCAACGGCCTCGCGGACATCATGGGCAGGTTCCACGACAACCTGAGGCGGGAGGTCGCAGAGCCCCTGAAGAGCCCCACGGCCCAAGAGCGGCTTCCGGATCTATATAGGCTTGTGAGGGACGCCTTGTTCCGGGCCGAGGTCGAGGCCATCTACGGCGAGAACGTTTTCGCCGTTTGTCCCTCTTTCTGCGAGGACTTCTGGACGTTCTACGACGCGTTCCCCGTCGTCTCGCGAGGGCTGCCCCGGTGGCTGTTCCCCTCGCACTACCGGGCGCGGGAGAGAATGCTAGACAACTTCCGCGCCTGGCGGCGTTGCTGTAGCTCTGAGCTCGACCTCTCGGATGACGACCTCGTCGACTGCGAGTACGAGCCGGTGTGGGGCACGCGTTACGTCCGACGGATGGTCCAGCGCCACGAGAAGATGGGGTTCTCGGAGGACGGCATCGCGTCTGTGATGCTGGGTTATTTGTTTGTGTAAGATTGCCGGCCCTATGTGATTTACCGGGCTAACATGATGGTCTGACAGCACCACCGCCAACACCATCCCGGCGACGGCGTGGATGGTCCTCCACTCGCTCCTGGACGACTCCCTTACCAGCCGAATGAGACACGAGCTCTCTCTCCACGAGCTTCTTCACACTACCTGCGCACCGAATCTGTCGATTCTCTCGGGCGCCCCGCTTCTCAACTCGGTGTACCGGGAGACGCTCCGACTACACGTCGCCGGCGCCACCGGCCGCGAGAACCCGAGTCAGTCGGGCAAAATCACCATGACGGCGAACTGGCTCGGCGGCTTGGATGCTTCTTTCTGGAACGAGGGCGGCGTCGGCCCGGGCGGCGTCCCCGAGCACTCCGTCGAGTCCTTCTGGGCGGAGCGGTTCCTCGAGTATCCGGACGACCCAGCCAGCGGCCCAGCTCGGAAGGGCAAGACCCATCGCCTTTTCACTGAGAAATCTGCCTCAAAGACTTTCGAGGACGACGTTAGGGCCAGGATTGTGAATGCTGGGCTTCGGGGCCACTGGTTCCCCTTTGGCGGGGGCGCGTGGAGGTGTCCTGGTGAGACGCTGGCCAGGGCCACGATATTGACTTCCGTCCTAGTTCTTCTGCGGGACTTTGAGCTGGAGATTTTAGACCTAGAAGGTGCCGAAAAGGTTGCGTCGACTCATAGACATAGAACGTTGCCGTTTGGGACGCACGCCTTTGTCAGTCCGGTGCCGATAAAGATTAGGAAACTGGTCATCGAAGGAGACGGCATGTTGGGATAGAAAAGCGTGCGGTTAGAGGTTGTAATTATATAGACCAAGGAGAATTGAAAATTTTGTTGTTTCAATGCTGGGCGTATGAAACATTGCACGTCCCCGTTGGGCGGCACTCATGTGAAGACCCTGCGGGGAAGGAGCGCAGCCAACCAACCTACCTACCTTGGAACCTCCCGACAACTCCTTACTTTGGGCCTGAAGCTTTGGGAGATCGACCCCGGTTGTGCAATTGCCTCGCCGCCACCCGGATGATTTTGTCTTTGTGGAGCCAGTAGTTGCTATGGATAACTCAATTATTGATGCTCCCTCTCGACTTGAGGCTTTTAGCGGACATGAAGTCGGCGTGACCTCGGAAAGACACAAACGCCCGAAAACGGAGGGTCTGGGATGCGGCAATCGCGCATCATGAGTGCCTCGGTCGGCAACCCGCAGCATCGGGATCCATAGAGACCCAGTCTCTCACAGGTCGGTTAGCTCAGTTGGTTAGAGCGTGGTACTAATATGTGACCTCACGTGTTGAGTAATGCCAAGGCCGGGAGTTCAAGCCTCCCACTGATCTGTGTACCCCTAACTTGTTAAAATGGCTAAATAATTATTTCTGTTTTAAGCATGGTCTTTTGCAATACACTCACACCAGACACACAAGTGAAGGTTTTTGTAGGTAGCAGGGCCCGTTGTGCACCAATTGTCTTATCTCTTTGGCTACTGTGTCCCTGCCTCCACCAAAGAATTTGTAACATTCTCTACTGTGTAGGATAGCCTAGCAACGGCTACGTGTTTCTAAAATGAAAAAGAAATGCCACCTGCAACTTTTAATGTTGGGGATGCGAAGCTGACTGTATTGTGGTGATGTCTGAGAAAGAGGTTCCTGCCAGGAGCCTACCTACCTAGAGAAGAGAGCTTGAGAGGCCTTGAGGTCATGTAACTCACGTGAGTCAACTCATAAAACAATTAATTACAAAAAGAAGACATCTCCCAGGAACCATAGACTATGAGCTCTTGGAAGACAGGCACATACAGCTGGGTGAATCTACAGTGAAAGATTCTGTGACAGGCACTTAGCCGGTAGTGCAGGCATTCAGAAAAGAACAGTGTGTTCACTCGTGGATAGTCCACATAGTGACAGAAAGAATAACATCATCTCCCTTATTTACAAAAGACTTATCAGAGGCAGACAAGCATCCTAGTAGTTGCCCTGTTTGTATCTGGCCATGTAGCAAACTCGATTGATTCTATCACTTTCAGAGAATTCCAGCCCAGCTAGAAAGACATCAGGCAGTAGCGCCGCATCTTCTTGGAATATTTCAACATTAGCCAGCATGGAAAATATGAGGATCTTTGGGACCTGAAAAGTCGCGGCTCACAGCCTGAGAACACTCTATGTAATTAGAAGATCAGACTTGAAAGCCCAGGGTGATGTGAGCTGTTTCTGGAGGTGGGCAGAATGACAACCAACACCTTTGACCACTGGACTCGGGTAGTTTTCATCGGCAGGCAGGCTACCGTTCCTGCCCACTGCCTGTTGCCTTTACTGCATTGATCAAAGCAGAACAGGCGACCATTTTCTATTCCTAAACCCCCTCTTCGAGATGCAACTTGCAACCAAACCTTCCAAGACTTTCAGTTGGCATCAATAACCTCCCTCCCAGCACACTTTTTTTGGGGTTCTTATTTCTGCCAAACATCACGCAACACTGCAACAACTCTTTTCGCAGCGCTTGTTAACTCTCGCCAACCTTCTTTTCCCCTCACCAGTGCGCCTTTACCTCCCAAACGAGACCATAGCGGAAATCAGG
This sequence comes from Colletotrichum brevisporum, assembly GCA_030770045.1. Classification (NCBI taxonomy): domain Eukaryota; kingdom Fungi; phylum Ascomycota; class Sordariomycetes; order Glomerellales; family Glomerellaceae; genus Colletotrichum; species Colletotrichum brevisporum. The sequence continues at coordinate 4,539,459 of JAUGSI010000002.1, forward strand.
TTCGCTTTTCTTCGATCAAGACAGTAAGCCATCAATCGGAATTTGCATTTACAAAAGTCTCGAACTCACCTACCCAGTCATAGCCACTTATCACGCCACCAGTCATTTGTTCTCGCGTTCGGCGTCTATCGTCAACATCCATCGTAATGACTTCAGACCAGCGCCCCGCTGTCTACTTCGGAAGTGTCTTCAACGAGTCTGTCCGGCGTCAACAAGAGGCTATCTTTCTGAAGGATGCCAATTACGACGGCAAGAGCGGGCGAGAGGTTCTCCAGGACCTCTTCAAAGTACCTCCAAACCAAGATGGGAACAATAGGAGAACCACGAGCCCCAGCACCAGTGCTTGGGGCCGAGGGCATCTTCTTCTCTGTCGCGTCCTTGTCAAGAAAACGGGCCCATCGCAGGTTCAAGCCATAACGTACCCGGATCCAGTCGAAGACTTCATCAACGAATGGAATCCAGATATCAACATCTACGAGTGTCTTGAAAGTCAACTGACCAGCGAGGAAGCATTCGGTTCTAGCCTTGTTCAAGTTGTCGCGGATTACGCCAGAGTTACCCTCCCAGACATGCTCGCCGACAAGGCGAGGAACAACCAGTCCAAGTCTTCCATGACTCTGAGATCTGCCCGCGCGCCCAATGCCCGCGCAGCTGATGACATCGAACTCGACAATGGAACGCAGGACGAGTCACAAGAGCCGGGAGCCGATTCAGGAGTTGAGTCAGACTTTGCGACAACGACTGCCCCAGCAGTGAAGGGAGTGCACGCTCCCCTCGAAGCCTGCACCACGGCACTCTTGGCTTCGGTATCTCGACTTATCGTGCGGGGGAACGGACGAGGGACCCTAAGACTGGGCCTAGAATGGGACCATGCTGGCTGCCAGATCTCTGTCAGAGATCCTCCGTTCGCTTTCAATTCCATTGATGACGGTGGATTTTGCATTCTTTACTCCGATCCGCGTCTGCGCACTCAGAACGAGTACCTCCGTAGTAGGGTTGTGAGCCTCGAGGCGAAGCGACACACAGAAATGAAGAACGGCCTGCCCATCCTCACGGACAACTGGCTATCACAAATGCTTGGCGAAGCACTCGCCACGTTGATGAGCAAAGCTTGGGTGGCTATGGCCGACAGCGAATCGTGAGAAATAAGCCCCCCTCCCTTTCCTGGGTCGCTATCGGAGACTGACCGGATTTCAAATTAACAGAGTCCTCATTCTCGCAGCTGCCAAACAGTGGGTCCGTTTGCTGGAGTTTAAGATTTCAGCGAATTATATCCTCCAGCTCAAAGAGGCAGCGAATCCCGCCGGGAACCCCGACTTCGAGTTCAAGGAGCATGCTACCGTCTGTGCTAAGGGACCTTGGATGGACCTCGGGAAACCTCAAGGCCGCAGGACTTTTGTGGGCCATGTCAACGATCTTTGCTCGACGTTCATAGCGCCCTTGGTTGCTTTTGTCGAGAGCAGTGACGACGACAGCGAGGGCAGTGACGACGACAGCGAGGACGGCGAGAACGACAGTGAAGACAACGATAACGATGAAGACGGCAGTTCGGGCGATAGTGGCGATGCAGACGGCACCAGCAACGGCGGCGGTGCGCCCGACCAGAACGTTTCTTCCGACGACGATGTCTCCAACAATGGTGGTGTCCCCGACCCGCAAAGCGACTCGTCGCTCAGTGTGCGGCAGACACCATCGCCGCCGGACAACTACGAGGAGAATCTGCTGTAATTCCCTGGATAAACTGTCAGTCGGAAGTGGCATGGACGCTTATGACTCGATTGGATCGTCAAGCCTCAGGTAGCACAACCGACGCCCGATTTCGGAGAGGATGACGGACGCCGGATATGGAAGGAAATGAAGGACGACGATTTCTCACAACGAGCAAACCGCAGCCGCGCTACTCATGCTCAAGACGGTCGATTTGCTCCTGTTTACACGGCAGCCCTTGAGGGGTCTTTCATCCATTGTGTATCGAGGGAGAATGGTATGAATGACGAGACGGCGGGCATCGAGTCGGGTCATGTTTCTGTAGAGTCTCCTTAAAAACTGGTCTGCTTGTCTTGATTCTTTTAATAAGGACTGCTTGAGTGGATTCCTATCACCAGTTGCATCTCCCAGAGTACCATTTCGAAAACAGACTTCTACGTTTAGAGACCAAGTGTGATGCGCTGAGGCTTTAACTGCCAAAGGCTATCACGGCCCAACTGCTTGTGCTTGGACTTTGGTATGTTCCCCAGGCTGGAAGTCAGCATCGCCATTGGGATTGGCAGTGATCTCGACCTCGTGGACATAGACTGCCGCCCGCAATAAGATGTACCGATGTCTCTACGACATTAGGATAAGTTAGCAGTGATGTTTATCGTCCATCAACCCTATTGTACATCGCGCTGTGTGTAAACTATGTTTGATCAGCTGTGCATGGCACACTGTTCCCAGTTGACCTTGGGACACTCAGTCCACGATCAGCAATAGCAGGGTCGCAAACAGCCTAACGGTTTTTTCACGAAGATATTAACGGCTTGGAATAAGAGCCTTGCCATTTCCCCTCGATTCATTACACCATGCGATTCATGCGATCCATCTGGCTCATCTCATAGCTCTCGTCATGTCCGTAGTCGCTCCGCCTGTCGTACTGCACCACCACCTCGTTCGTCTTCACGATCTTGCCGAACTCGAGCTCCTCCTCCCCGCCGAAAATGCTCCTGTCGCTCCGGTCGTCCGCCAACTTGTCCCTTCTCTTCGTAGAACCTTTGCGAGTATTACCGTTGTTCGCGGTGGTCGTCGTCACCGTGACTGTGTTCGAGCGCGCAACGCCAAAGCGGGACCCGTTCGTCCGCGTGCCCGAGGAGCCGCCGTAGTACTTGCGGGCCGTGCTCGCGACGTCACGGACGAGGACGCGGAGGACGGGGATGGAGGCCGCGACGATGGTGACTCCTGATTCGGCTGTGCCCCAGATGACGAGGTCGCTGCCGTCGTCTGCGGGCGAGGTCCGGGTCAGTCTACCGATCAAAGGGTGCCGGAGAGGGGCGCAGGGTTCCCACTTACAGGTGAAGTCTCCGGAGAGCAGGGTGGGGATGGTCGTGCACTTCACGATTGCGGTCGCGCCGGCACTGGAGAAGTGGAGGTTAGCTAGTGTTCACAACCAACGGAAAGGGGCTCGGACGCACAAGAGACCCATGCTCATAGCAATGCCGACGCCAATCTTTTCATTCATCTTCATTTGCAGGCCCCAGATCAACTTCCAGGGTAGCAAAGCGAGGAAGATGTCCATCAGCGCCGAGTAGCCGGCGGCAAAGACGCCGTAATAGGCGGCTACCTTGGGGTCCCAACACCTGCCAGGCAGATCGGGGTGCCAGTACTTCTCGATCGGGGCGCACTGGATCCAGCCGGCCATGGCGTTCATGCCCATGAGCAGGTTCATGGAGACGATGGCGAACCAGATGATGTACCGCGTCCAGCCCTTGCCTTCGATTCGGAGGAGCGTCATGGCGAAGGAGGTCTTGCTCCAGACGGCGGCCGAGATGGAGATGGTGCTGATGATCTGACCGTTGAGGCCGATGGCCGGGAAGTTGACCGGGTTGATCTGAAAGACATGCTTGCCGAAGCCGAGAGTGACGTTGACGGAGGTGAGGGCCGATGAGATCAACAAGGCCAGCTGTTGTCGTCCGTTGGTCAGCGACGATGAAAGCAAGAAGAAGAAGAAGTCTGAACATACCCAAGCTGCTATGAGCACATGGTCATCCCACCACAGACCGCGGTGCTTCTTGAACTTGCAGTAGACCCTCAGGCAGAGAAAGAACAGAGAAAGTCCGACCTGGGACCAGACAACCGCATTGATCGTCGGGCCGTAGTCCTCTGGCCGCCCCATCTGACCAGTCAAAGGAGCCGAAAGAAGAGCGTCGTTTGTATGGGGCTCCGACAACGTACCAGACGTCGAAGACAAAATAAAGTCACTGTCAAAAACAGGCCAGCCGTTGTGGGTTGAACAGAAAAGAAAGTCACCGAAAGGGAAACGAGCGGAGGGGGGACATCAAGGAGCGACAAGGGGGCCGAGCGAGCGATGGGGCATCACGATGTAAAATAGGTAATACTACAAAGAAAAATAAGGACAAGAAAACTGGGGAAAAGACAGACGAGGTAACGTAAAACGGTCGAAACCCACTGTCCGGGCGTCTATTGTGTGCTGTGTGGGGGATGACGTTCGAGATAAGTGTACGCATCGGCCGACGTCTAGCGTACCCAGGATGGACTTGCCCGGGTCGTTACCGGACCAGGCCGGAGCCACTCCACTGGGCTGCAGAAAGACTGAGGGAGACGCGCCCGTCACAACTGAGTGGTGGCCTTCGGTCGCTGCAGCCAGTAGGTATGTGACCAGCGCAGTTGCCGATGATGATCGGCTTGTAAGGATGAGACGACGATCACGCAAAGGTGTATGGCGGGCTGAAGGGTCCCCCCTGTTCAACATAAGCAACCCGGAGTAGGAGGATGGCATTCTAGAAGGTCGGGAAGAACGAGCTGGTGGCCCTTCCCATGGCCATCGTGAACTTTGTGTCAAGGAGGCGGAGCCCCTTCATTCAGCTGGGCAGGTCCCCGTGACAGATTCTCGCATAGCAGCTCGTTCAGGAGGGAACCCGTCCCTGCGTTTGCCCATGCTCATCTCGCGGGAGTCATGTTCCGTGCCGTATGGGATATGAACCACGACACAGAGCAGAAGGGGAGAGGCGAAGAGCAGAAAACATGACTCGGAAGTTCAACAAACTTGGTATGGGTTCCTGTCAGTCCTGCGGGCAGAAAGTCTCTTGGCGCGCGGCAAAGCAGGGCATTTCGGTTCCCTAAGACGAATCCATCCAGTCTGTTCTTGTGGTGTGGTTCGAGACCGGGGCGGTGCAAGAAACATCTGGTGGCCGTGAGTTGAAGGTCCAACGAAGTCCGTTCTTCTATCCTCACCTGCCGAAATTTTCAAGGGGAGGGTCTCGTTCCAGATCGGGGATTCTCGCGGTTTGGAATAGACTGCGCCTCGCGTCTCCTTTAAACGCACTCGCAGGGTTGCCGCTCGACAAGGCGACGAACCCGCCCTAGCGCAGTAGTCAAAATTGCTAATTTATGAGCAAGGTTGCATCGGACCTTCAGCTGCAGTAGCATTTCGAGATGCCCCTGGTGTGTCGGCAGGTTGTGTTGTGTACCTAGACCAGATGGCAACGGCCGAGCGCACATTTCTCGTTGGGCTTTTCTTCTCACCTGCGCCATTCTCTTGGTGAGTCTCCATCGACCCATCGCATGATCTTTATCAAGGGAAATATCAGAAGAAACTCCCACGTGTCGGTGGCATGGACGAAGAAGAAATCTGCCGATTTTGCTGTGCCCAGTGCACCTCAGCAGACTGTCGGCAGAGACACTGAGACCGCCGCCAAAACCAGGCCGGTATAGCGATCTGGTTCAGGGATCTTGTGCCCCCGAGTCAGACGCTCCAGGGCTGCATCACTGCCCAGCTGGGCCAGCTGGCAGGGCGCATGAGTGAACGTCGTCTCAGAGCGTCAATGCGGACAGGGGAAACCCGCCTTTCTTTCCACCGCCCATCTCCATCGCATCCAACAGGACTCTGCTCAGCCAGAATCGCCAAGGCGTTGCGAACCGCCTGACCAATCGTCTCGTAGGGCTGGGATTCGTCTCCGAACAATGAGTGACGGCAGGGGCTCGTGTTTCGACCGATGTCATTTCGTCACCGCCGGCCGGCTGCTATTTCAGGCCGGGTTGTGGGTTCCAACATCTCGGTATAGCCGTTCTTCTTTAAGTACAGGCAAACTGCCTGCTTCGACTGCCCTTCGCACACGAGAAAATTCCATTTTGTGATGCGAATCCGGTGTCTCGTCGAGCCGGACGCTCGGCTCTTGGTCCGCCGGCCGAATACGCCCCTCCTGTGGCCGGTTAGTTAGACGGGTTCACCAGTCAGATGGGAAGTGCTTACGTTTGGTCATTCCCTTGAACACCTAAAAGAGACCACCTCGACATTGCAAACCATCAAACTGCCCGGGATCGCATTGAGTCAACGTTCTAAATGACAAGTGTCGAGGCGAACTATGGCAGCTGATGGATCGAGACGGCGTTGTGGTTGATGTCTGGGGAAGATGCTATTGCAGCGGAGGGACCCTGCCTAAGAGAATGGGTCTGGGGCTTTGCTCGCAGTGTAGGGGGGCACGTGACCAACAGTTTCCAACAACAATCCCCAAAACCAATGCCCAAGTACTTACATAGGTAGGTATTAGGTACCTAGGTGCTTGGTTGTTGATTAGGTCCTGGTTGAAATCTTCTGAACTCCAGGAAATATCAGCGTGGCTGAACACAACACACGCGCGAAGAAGACCATTGTGTTGATGGCCACACGCATTTGCACCGAGCTCAAATTTATCCCTAGAAAAGACCTTCAAGTCCCATCCAAGACGCAGACAGGTCACGCAGAGTTGGAAACAAAAGATTGGCCTACTGTTAGATACTTAACTACCTAGGCAGGTACTAAGGTACTTGTAGGCATGCCGGTATCTAGGTAGATACCGAGGTAGGTAGTGTCGGAGCCAAACGGTCCTTCCATTGAGGCCTCCGGCTACCATCGACCTCTCTCCTTCCTTCCATCTTGGCCTGTTCATTGTCTCAACAACTTCATCGCATGGACGGCCTCATCATGTTTTCTGGCCAGAAATATAAGCATTCTGTTCCTCTTTTCCGCCGGACAATGGTCTGAACTTCAGTTTTTAAAGACCGATGTCCTAATGCCAGGTACATGACCACGACGGTGGACTCTGTCATCACGGCCCAAACCCAAGCGCCCGCCCTGAGAGTGAGCACATCTCCTGCGACAGCGACGGTAACGCAAGTCGTGCAGATAACAGAGTCTTCGGGAGGTGGCGGAGGCCTAACGACGGCCCAGATCGGCGGTATCAGTGGCGGCGCGGCGGCGTTGCTGTTGTTGGTTGCCGGTGGCGTTTACATCCTCATCCGAAGACTCAACGTCATTGCCAAGTTCATGGGAGAGCATTCGAAAAAGGCACAAGGAGACGGTCCAGACCTGGCAAACGACGGCAAAGGAGAGATGGAAGCCAAGAGCATTGTCCCCGGCTCAAGGGTCTATGTAAACGAAACTGGAATGCAGATGGAAGAGTTGTCGCCCCAGCATGGAAACCCTGTTTTTGCGACGCGACAACAACGGCCGCCCGAGCTGAGCGGCGGTTATGAGGCACATGGCATACCAGAGTCGGAGGCGCCCTTCAATAAAAATCAGGCATAAAGCGTACGTAGGTATTAGAGAGTAGTGTTGCATGCATGTGGAAAAACAGCATTGTCCCAAAAGAGGGCAAAACCAAATTAATCGCCAAGTTGGCCATGCGGAGATTAGCTACCCTGCGGCGACAGTGCAAGAGTAGGTATCCTGGTAAATCGGCCAATCAGGCAAAAGTTAGGGCCGAACCGGGGTTTGAACCCGGGACCTCTCGCATACTCGAAAGCATTTCTCTGGGCTGGCCCAAAGCGAGAATCCTACCACTAGACCATCCGGCCGATCACGTGAAGGACGAGTTTCAATTGCATACATGACCCCACCGCTTGCGAAACCTGCCTGTGCGCATAGTCAGCCATTGCAGTCCCTCTTGATGACACGGAACACCCGTTGGCATGGAGCAATGCGAAAGCCAATCACAGATCATTCAGCATAAGCTTTTCAGACTAAGGACGGCTAGTAAACTGTCGTGACTGACTCGTCCGATGGTTCTTTCTAACTTTGCTGGAGGAGCACAGGCCATTTGCCCTCCTGCGTGTATTCCAGTCCCCTGTTTTTGTTCCTCCCGCACCACGACACAATACAACACCACAACATCGATGGTCAGCATAGGTGTCTTCGCAGCTCAAGCGCCAGGGCGTCGCATCTCAACATTTTCGAGACCAGATCGGTCGATACAAAGGCTGCTTTTTTGCCAGAAGCAGCCATCCTCATGCCGGCTTCCTCGCCATTGCCCGCTCCTAAAAAGCAAAAGGTTGCGTAACGCCTGAGCATGAGACCAGCCGTCGGTTGAGCCCGCCAGTCTGATACGACGCCGTTAACCGGTAGACACGCGAAACCCCACCAGCGTAGACGAGAACACGTGGAGCGGAGTTCCTCTCACAGTCAGACCAACGCGTTGGGTAAGAGGAACGCAAGTTGGCGCACGCCCGCCTGCATCTGCAATCCAGAACTCTGCCGTTTCCAGTCTCGTGGTTACCAGACTTTTAGGCGGTCATCCTCCCTTCCTAACTGGTATTGGCAACCGGCACTTCATATCGCCGCGAGCTAGGTCGATCCTCCCGGTAGACCCTGGAACTTCGGCCGTGCCTCGGTCTTTTGTTCCCCGGATTTCGATTTCTGGGATCCTCTCCCGCGTGGACCGCAACCCCGCACGCCACAGAGTCGCATCCCCCGCCGGCCTGGGCGACTTGCAATTTGCAGATGGTTTTCTCACCCCCTCGGCGACGAGATGCTCGACCGTGATTCGGTGGCGTGATGTCTGACCATACTATTCAAGGATTACGGTGGTGTTGAAGAAGAACGACAGAAAAATATGGATACCCTACTTGTATCCGCCGCGGATAACAAGGGCTCGGAAAGATTTCTGCACGAAAGAGCCGGTATTTGAACCTCGATCTTCCCCTGCGTTCGAGGCGGCCTTGTCTTTATCGTCAACGGGTGTTATCCAGTGCCACAACAAAGAAGGCTACCCACTTGAGCAACAGCAATCATGGCCATCGTCGGGGCCAAAGAACAGCATGTCGATCCGCAACTGACGCGGATCGCCCAGGACGACAAGAAACCATGGTACAAGAAGCCGAACCTGCGGTTCCTCTATCTCATCCTCGTCCCCACCGGTCTCGGGGTTGAGTGGACCTCCGGCTTCGACTCGTCCATGATGAACAGTCTGCAGGCCGTTGAGTCTTGGTTTGAATGTGCGTCAGCATCGGATGCGGCCGGTTGTGAACCCATGCTGACAATGAACGCGCAGACTTCGGTCGACCCAACTCGTCCCGCCTCGGCCTGCTCAACGCCATGTACTCCCTCGGCGCCCTCATGGCGATTCCTTTCGTCCCATTCGCTAGCAACTATCTCGGTCGTCGCCGCACTATCCTGCTCGGCTCTTGGATCATGGTGTTGGGCGCTGGTCTACAAGCCGGCGCCCGCAACCAAGATATGTTCTTGGCCTCGCGCTGGGTTCTCGGCTTCGGAATCCCCTTTGCCATTATCAACGCCTCGTCTCTGTTGGGTGAGCTGTCGTACGCAAAGGAAAGACCGATCATGACCAGGTCAGTGGCTATCATAGTTCCGTTTCGTCTTGGCAAAAGAACATCGCTGATATACATGAAATTTCAGTCTTTTCAACGCTAGTTGGTTTGTAGGAGCAATCATTGCTGCGGGAGTTACCTACGGTCAGTCTATTGACAGCTTTAGAACGAGGACTCGGTGGTTTGGGGGCATGTTGCTGACGATGCTTCATCAGGCACCTTCCAGATGTCCAGCACGTGGGCCTGGCGCATTCCAAGTCTCTTGCAGCTCGTACCGAGCGCCTGCCAGATTGTCTTCATGCCGTTCTGTCCCGAATCGCCCAGGTGGCTTGTTTCCAAAGACCGCGGCGACGAAGCTTTCGCCATTCTTCAGAAGTACCACAGCGAGGGCGCGAACGGCGACGAGTTCGTGCGCCTCGAGTACGCCCAGATCCAGTCGACCATCCAGCAGGAGAAGGAGGTCGCCAGCAAGTTCGCCTGGGGCGACGTGTTCAGAGACGCGGCCATGAGGCGGCGGTTTATGATCGCGGGCATCGTTGGCTTCTTTACGCAGGTGAGAGCCCAGTCATCTTCCCGAGCCCGTCTTCGAGGCAAAGGCTAACGCTTGGGTGATATTAGTGGAGCGGCAACGGCCTGCTCAGCTTCTACATGAAAAAGGTGAGTCAAGACTAAGCTCTTCCCTTGCGTCGGTTGGGCAAGTCCAGCATCTAAACGGTCTTTCAGATCCTGAACCTGGTTGGAATTACGGACAATCGCACTGTTCAGAAGATTATTCTGAGCAACACTTGCTGGGGTAAGTTTAGCATCTCGCATCGAATCTCTGGCTACTTCTGCGGAAAATCCCCTTTCAAAAGCCCCTCTCCAAGGAGCCTAGTCTGACACTACTTCCAGGGTTGATCAACGCCACACCGATTGCACTTATTGCACCTCGGTTCAAAAGACGTGTCATGTTTTTGACTTGCACCATCGGTATGTGTACCCTTTCAGTGGATCGATAGTCGGAGCCAATACCCGTGGCCATGTAAGCAACTACTAACGATGCACAAGGCACCGCGTGTGTTTACACGGTCTGGACCGTCGCATCAGCCAGATTTGCGATCGAGAACTCCAAGGCCGCCGCTATTCCCGTCCTTGTATTCATTTATGTTTACTCACCGTGAGTCAAATAATAGCAACTGGCAGCGTTACTCGGTATACTGACCACCATGTTTGCCAGATTCTACAACATTGGCTGGAACGCCCTCACGTAAGTCAACATTCCACATGAATGTCGCCGAGCCTCGCAACTAACTTCGGCGTAGATACACCTACATGGTCGAGCTCTTCCCGTACAGTGTCAGATCCCAAGGAATCGCCGTGGAGCAGCTCACGGTCCGGTTCGCGGTGTTCTTCAACACGTACGTCAACCCCATCGCCCTCGACGCCATCACCTGGAAGTACTACATCGTGTACTGCGTGTGGATCCTGGTCGAGATCGCGACCGTGTACTTCGTCTTCCCTGAGACCCACGGCCGCACGCTCGAAGAGCTCAGCTTCATGTTCGAAGGCAAGGAGGTGCAGGACAGGGTGCAGAAGAACACCCAGAAGGTGCTCCAGGTGGAGCTCGACGACATCGGCACCCGCGCGGCGTCTCGCGGCCCGTCGCAGGATGCCAACAGGGACACAAAGGTCTGAAGGGAGTTCTTGGAGAAGAGTGCGGCGTCCGGAGGTTCTCCAGGACGGGGTATTCGATCATAGTGGTTGTCGGCTCGGGGTTACCGGTCGTAAGGGCGAGAGAGGATAGTGGTACCAAATTGAACAGCTTACGATGATTTCATTCAGAGATACGACTCCAAAAGTTCGGGACATGCTGAGCGAGAAATCCATCATGTTGGGATATTGATATGGTGACGTCAAATTTCCGTCGGGGTTGACTTGAGCCCTGTGAGGGCCCGCCGCAACGGCCCGGCTCCTGGACCCACTTTGCGGAGGTCAGCTCCGCGCCGGAGGTCTCTCCGGCGCTAGATTCACCGTCAGAGCTAACTGCTGTTCTGACCGTCAACAAGTTTCCGACGCAACACGCATGAAGGTCCATGATTTAATCCGTACAAGAAGACAAACGAAAAAAGCGAGTTTGGGTCCTTTTCGTAGCATGTGTGCAGGGGGCGAGGTCAGGCTTTCAGCATCTCCCTCCCGGGCGTGTAACACAAGCACGCGGGCCAAGGATGTTGTGGGGTGAGCAATCGACCACAAGGGGCAGTGAGCGACGCAGAGCCGTTGATCAACGACCGGGAAGCAAACCGGAAACAGGACCCGATTCGCCCTGGGTCAAAACGCTCATCATAAATAAATCCTTTACTCAGCCAGCCAACCAGCAATTTCTCCAGAACTCGGTGTCTGTCGCCAGAAGTAACCTGTACCTGCCTATTTCTATCCAGCCGCGTCATTTCCACTCAGGGTTCAATGTGTCAGAACCGCATCGACGGCACTCCAGGTGATCTTCGGGCGTAGGAAGGTCTCGTGCCTGCGTCCTCGGGCTCTCGGCGAACCAGCGTGCCGGAGCAGTTGCTCCTTACTGCTTATGGCCCCTGGCCGGCCCATCCTCCTGACCACAACGCGGGATGTCGACCAACGATCAAATAATCCTTTCCGTTGAGGGCCCGTGGGATGAGCCACATTGAGAATAAAAAGACAACAAATGTTGGGTTTCAAGATTGGAGGGTGACGCCAACGGCACGTCAACGGGAGGGCACGCTTCTGCAATCAGAGAATTGCATTGCATGCACATGGTACATCTTCATATTGCAGTCTTTCCTAATTTTCCATCCGAAATCGACGAACCCCCACACAAAAGACGGGACCAGCATGGCTGCCGGGATCGGACGTACATATATGATATTTAGAATGCGCCTCTCTGGGCCTGCACCGTCGTTCATTCCAAGCGTTTTCAACTCAAACACATTCTCACTAACGAATTCTGTTCCTTTTCAACACACACCATGAATATCGCATCCAGAGCCACACGCGGATTCCTGCGCAGTCGTGCCATCCCGCCCTGCGCCGTGTCGTCTCCGGCCGCCGCGAGGATACCTCACGCCGTCCGGTCTTTCCACAGTACGCAGCACCAGAGGAATAAGAAGCCCAGGAACCCGGAACCGAGAGAACATCCCGCCCACGAACTCAAGCCCGCAAGGGACTTCAATTTTGGGAAGTCCCCCTTCGCCGACTTTTCGCTGAAGGGCAGGGTCTTCATCGTGACGGGCGGAGCACAAGGCCTCGGCCTGAGTCTGGCAGAGGCGCTCGTGGAAGCAGGGGGCAAGGGTGAGTCGAGTCTGCATGATGTCATTGTGACTTCTCAGGCGCAAACGCGAAACTGACGATGGATTTCCAAACACCCCCAGTTTACTGCCTGGATCGGCAAGACGAGCCCCACGCGGACTACGGAACGGCACAGCAACGCGTAATGCCCGAATGGGGCGGCTCCCTGCACTACCGACAAGCAGACGTCGTCGACACGGACGGTCTGGACAGGGCCATATCGTCCATCGCCGACAAGAACCAGCGGCTGGACGGGGTCATCGCCGCCGCGGGCATCAACCAGATCACGCCGGCCATCGACTACACGGTCGAGGACATCAACAAGATGCTCGCCATCAACTACACGGGCGTCTTCGTGACGGCGCAGTCGGCGGCGCGGCAGATGCTCAAGTTCAAGTGCCACGGCAGCATCTGCCTCATCGCGAGCATGTCCGGCTTCGTCGCGAACCACGGCATGCTCTCGCCCGTGTACAACTCGTCCAAGGCGGCCGTGATCCAGCTGTCGCGGAACCTGGCCATGGAGTGGAGCCCGCTGCGCGGCGACGGCAGCGGCGGCATCCGCGTCAACTGCATCAGCCCCGGGCACATCCTCACGCCGATGGTGGAGCAGAACTTCGCCGAGGTGCCCGGCCTGAAGGAGGAGTGGGAGGGGCACAACATGTTCGGGCGCCTGGCCGACACGACCGAGTTCAAGGGTGCCGGGCTGTTTCTCATGAGCAACGCCAGCACCTTCATGACCGGCAGCAACATGGTCATTGACGGTGGTCACACGGCGTGGTAGGGCGGACGGAGTTCGAGGGCGGATGAAAGAGGCTCGCGGTCATTCATTCAGAAGATGCGCTGACGCACAACACGACTTCCATCTTCCATACGCGCCCTTCGTCTTCCGTAAACTATTCCCAGATGTACCCTACTGCGGACGATAGCAATAGCGACGGACGGCAAGGACGAGGGCGGTCAACAGCAGCGACAGGGTCACATGATACTGACTACCGGAGAGGCTTACTACCTTTTTTTTTTCCTTCTTCTTGACACACCATAATATTAAGTAGAAATACGCTATGTTTATAATATACTTTACACCTACGGAGTACCTTTATAAAAACAGTCACCTCGGCGTCAGCCACGGATGGGTGGCTGACGGCGGTGTGGTGGGGCACGGGCCTAGGTCCGCCCTTGGTCACCTACCTACATAGGCATCTCCTATTAACACCATGCCGCCATCCAACTCGGCAACTTCTACCTCCTGCCACAGCTCTCGCATCCAAAGAATGACTGGGCTCTCGGATCTCCCGGCGGAGCTCCTCCTCCGAATCGCAAAGAACTTCCGATCGGACCAGTCAGCCTCGGAAAGGCTTGTTAACGTACGCCAACACCGATCCGACGCCGAAGAAACCAAAAAAGAACTACACCCACACGCACGTTCGCTTCTGAGCCTTTCGAGCGCATGCAGAACATTCAGATCGGTGTTAGAGCCGGAAAGATACTATCTAGTATCCAACTTCAACCTCCCGGGCTCGTCTGCGGCTAACAAGCTCCTGTACCTGCTGGCCCTCGTCCATGAGCGACCCCAGGTCCGCTGGTGGATCAGGAATCTGTACCTTTTCCTCCACGGCTTAGTCTCGACTGACACGTTCTCTCTCGAACCAGCCAATATTCGATTCCTGCGCCGAAAGGCTCTGGTGTTGGGTGGTGCGAAGCTTGAGAGAACCTTCATGGAACAATTGGAAAACGGAAAGCAAGGCCCCCTCTACGAGACGGTTCTTGTCATACTTGCAGTCGCTCTCCTTCGAATCCTCGATAACGCAAGTGGAGTATCCGTGATATCGCCTAAAGATATCTTCAAGAGCGTGGTCGGCATCCTGAGCCTCGGTGGAAACGGATTGACTCTGCGCGGCCAAGAACCCCCGCAAGCCACCTTCCTCCCGAAGCTGACTTCCTTCGCCGTCGTCATCGTCCGGTCCTGGCCTAGCTTACACGATCAAGAATACGACACTTGGTCGAGTTCTCTCGTCAACGACTGGGAAAAGGCTGGAGTGGTCACATACGCCCCTTTGCTGTCGGAGCTGTGGATTGAAGGCCCGCCTGAAGGTATTCCCTTCCACAGAATGCCGGAGACCCGTTGCAAGCCCCTGAGATCCATCTCCCTTTTCGAGGTCTTCATTGAAGCCGAGGAGCTGAAACCCCTTCTCGCGCGGTGCGAGCGGCTGGAGGCTTTCAAGTACGAATTCTGGGGCAACATGTCGAACAACAGACTGTCCCTGCTCCCGTCGCCCAGGCACGTCCAGGCAGCTGTCCAAACCCACAAGACATCGCTGAAAACCCTATAATTCAGGGGCTGGGACATATCCTGGAGTAATGACGACATGTTCGGCAGTTTGAGGGGCTTTGTCCGCCTCGAGAACCTGTTTGTCGATTCGGAGGGTTTCTGGTTGTGGGACGCGAAGAGCCTACCCAAGTCTCTCAGGCGTCTCCACATCAGCAGCGATGATTCATTTGTCTGGACTCTGCATAGTTTCGTCAAGAGGTTGAAGCGGCGGAGATTGCCGGCTCTTGAGGAGGTGGCCTTTGAACAGAACAAAAAAGATGGGGAAGATGCAGCTCTACTCCGTGAAGTGGATGAGGAGCTTCAGAGAATTGGCATTGATCGTCCCGAGTTGGATCCCCTCGCTGCCTCGTGGTAGTTCCGTAAACTATTGCTAGTTGCAATCCACTGCGGACGATAGCAAAAGTGACGGACGACAGGGACCGGGGCGGTCAAGCACCTGACACTGATTACCGGAAAGGCACACAACCTTTTTTCTTTTGTTAATGCACCATAATATTAGGAGAGATATGCTGTGTAAATAGTATGTATGCAATACAAAGGGCGCGTACCTAAGTAAGGTGGAAGCCACTTTGTGCGTCAGCGCATCTTCTGGACGGATGATCTCGAGCCTTGACTTAGGGGCCCCTAGCTACGTAGTCGTGGCTAGAGGGGGTGACGAATAAGACAATCTAACTACCTAATTGCCCCCCCGTTCTCCCAGCTCCCGGCTCCTTCTTTTCAAACAGATCCAAGACTGCCTTGTTATCCAGCGCCGCGGCGATGTCCAGCACAGTCCTGTGCCGATCGTCCTCCGCAAGCTCGTCGAGCCCCTTGCTCAAGAGAAACTCGAATCTCTTCCGATTCCTCGCCCAAGCCCCGCAGTGGATCGCGAACATGTCCGCGGCCAAGACGTGCAGCAGTGACTCCTTGGAGTCGTTGACGGCCGTCCAGTCGACTCCTGCCTGCTCCCAGAACTCGAAGAGCGGCTGCTCGAACCACTCTGACGCTTCCTCTTCCTCTTCCCCAGACTGGCTCCTCCTTTCCTCCCTTCTCTGGTTCATGGGCATGCGCGGCTTTTGGCTCTTCTGAGGGAGCCGCTCGCCGCCCCGGAGGAAGGAGAAGATCACCGTCTCGCCCCGCGAGTCGCGCGCGTTGACGTCCGCGCCCGCGGCCACGAGCCGGTCGAACAGCTTGCGCCGGAGACCCCCGACGACCCCGTCCTCGGAGACCTCCCACATGCCCGCCATCAAAGAGTGCAGCGGCGTGGCCCCGTAGTCGCCGGGGGCCAGCGGGTCTGCCCCGGCGTCGAGCAGCATCTCCACGAGCTCCAGGGACAACGTCTCGCGCCGCGTCTTTCGGTGGGAGAGGGCGAATTGCAGCGGCGTCGCGGCGCCCGCCCGCGGTTCGTTGACGAGCTCCGGCGCCGCGGTCGCGATGTACTCGACCGCCTCGCGGTCGAAGTGCGGGCCGCCCAAGTTGCGCAGAAGCAGGTGCAGCGCGGTGTTCCCGGCCCCGTCGCGGGCGCGGATGTCGGCCCCGCGCCGGATCAGCGCCATAATCGGCCGGAGCTCTGGGTCCGGCGGCGCCGGCCTCCGCCCGTCTTGATGTCGTAGTCCGCCTCTGGTGTGCAGCGCCGCGCCGCACAGCCGGAGTAGCAGCGTCTGGCCCGCGGCGTCGCGCGCCTCGAGGTCCAGGCCGGGGAGCTCGAGGAACAGCCGCGGGAACCGGTTGAGCGCGAGGACCTCGTGGATGACCGTCGACTTCTCGTAGGCCGCCTCGGGGTCCGCGCCGCGCTCGAGCAGGATCCGGACCATCCGCTCGCAGGTCTCGCGGCCCGCATCGTCGGTCTTCTCGAGGGAGAACTTGCGCGCGACGTAGTGCAGCGGGTACATCTCGGGCACCGTGAAGGTCTCCTGCACGTAGTCCCGTGCCCCGAACAAGGTCGACGTCTCCCAGGTATCCTTTGGCTTGCTGGCATCCTCCCGCCTGCGCTCCTCCTCCGTCATCTGCCGCACGTTCGGGCCCGTCTCGCCGGACAGCAGCGCCTCCAGGCCCTCGCAGTCCCCGGCGTCGACGGCCGAGACGAGAACGCCCTGCGTCACCGCCGCGCCGTGCCGGACGAGAAGCCGAACCATGTCCATGTCCCCGACGACGCTCGCAAGACAGGACCTGCCCTTGCCGTCGACGGCGTTCGGGTCCGCGCCGAGCTCGAGCAGCATCTCGACGACGCGCCGGTCGAAGACGATGGTCCCGCGGCTCTCGAGCGCAGCGCCCAGCGCCGTGAGGAGGCCCTCGCTGTCCCTGACCTCCGTGTCGGCGCCCATTCGGAGGAGGTACGGGAGTGCCTGGGTCGTGTGCCACCAGAGCTTGCTGCGTACCAGGTCGTGCAGGATGCCGTCTCCTTTTGCGTCTGAGGCCTGCGAGTTGAATCGGTCAGGGAGTCGTCGGTGGCAATTTACATCGACGCCAACGGTCTCGACCAGGACCTTCAGGACGTCCATATTTGGCTCCTCGCAATCGCAGGCATCGAAAATCAGGGGCTGGAGCGGCTTGTACATGTGACTTTCGTGCTCCCGGCACCAGTCCCCGTCCTCGAACTTGGAGGCGATATCCCGGGTGAGCACGGAGGCGAGATCCGCGGCGTTGCCGTCGGATATGAGACGGTTGACGAAGGCTCTGCCCCTGTCGTCAATTTCCAGCAAGTCCTTTCTGAGGAGAGCTTCCTTGTGGGATCTTCTCCGCGCGAGGCCGTCTGCTCTGTAGGCGGCTCGCTCACTGGCGTACCCGAGCTCGGGCTTTGTCTTCTTCTCCTCCGCATCGGCGATGCGGTTGTCTCGCACCCTCTCGACGCAGGCTGCTGCAATAGGGTCATCCGCCGTGTACGGCTCCGGGAAGCCCAGCGACTCCCGGGTGACGAGGAGAGCTGCGACGGTGTAGTCGAAGCCACGCCGGGCCGCCGAAGTGATGGCCTCGTCGACGACCTCCGCTCGGCCGCCGCCGGCTCGCTCCAGCTCCTCGAGGACCTCGTCCAGCCTCCCGAACGGCAGCTTCGCGGCCGCCCAGGAAATATTACTGTCAGGTGGCTGCCTGGGCGGCGTGTCGTCAGCGATCGTCACGCCGCCGCTATCGGGCCCCTCGTCACTACGGTTCCGGCGGGGGGAGTAGTCAATGGTCATGTTATCTCTCTCGTCTTCCTCTTCGAAGCGCGCACAGCCGTGCCAGGGAGACCCCTCGAAAGCCTTCGTTCGTACCTCGGCCCCTGCCTGCACCAGAAGCCTGACCATGGCGGCTCTCCCGGCGGCGCAGGCGTAGTTCAGCGGGGTTCTGCCGAGCGTGTCTCTTGCGTTGACAACCGAAGCCACTTTCTCCGCAGTGAAGGACGCTCGTAGGTGATCGAGCAGGATCCCGACGATGTTGGGCTTCCGGCTGCGCGCGGCGAGATGCAGAGCCGTCAGGCCCTCATTCGTGGCCCTGCACGGGTCCGCCCCGGCCTCCAGGAGCCTCTCCGTCTGCCACTCGGAGAAGGTCGAGGCCAGGTGCAGCGCCGTGACGCCCTGCTCGTCCGGCTGGTCGACGTCCCGGGCGAGTCCGAGGACGTAGTTGAAGACGGTGAGCTCGTTGGCCTTGACGCACTTCGCCTTGCTGCGGAGGTCCCGGATCGCGAGAGGCAACAGGCTGCTCACGACGTGCAGGGCCGTGCGGCCGGCTGTGTTCGGCTTGTTCGGATCGACCCCCAGCTCGATGAACTCGTCAAGCAGCGTCAGCTGGTAAGTCTTCCGTCTCCGTCCGAAGTACATGGCGCAGTAGAACGGGAGCGTTCCGTGCCACAAGGTGTTTCCGTCGACGTCGGTCTGGTGCGGGTCGACGCCGCGCTCGATGAGGTACTTGAGAACCCTCAGGTCGCTCCCCGTGGCAAAGACGTAGCCCATGAGCAGGTTCTTCCCCCTCGAGTCTGCGACGTCGCGGAGGCCGCCCGGAGGCGCCATCTTCTCGCACAGGTCCACGCACTCTTCATAGCTAGGTCCCACCAACCCGGAGCGCGTGGTCATCAGCTTGTAGAGGGGGATCTGGCCGCGGTCGTCTTTCACCTCCAGGCTGGCCCCGGCCTGCAGGAGGGCCTCGAGTTGGTCTTGGTACTTTGACGACCACCCTCGGTAACCTCTCAGAGGCCGGCCGAGCTGATGGAGCGGCGCCTCGCCCTCGTGGTTGCGCAGGTTCGGGTCGGCGCCGGCCTCCAGCAGGGCAGCTCCCAGGACCTTCCACTGCTGGAAGACCTTCGGGGGAGATTCGCGGGATGTATCCGCCCCTGCGAAATAGTGGAAGGCTCCATTCCCATCCCCGTCGACCTCCCGCGCGCCGGCGCCGTGTCGCAGGAGGAGATTGGCCTTGCCTGCGTTCGCGCTGCTCACCGCCGAGAGCAGCGGAGTGAGACCATCGCGCCGGTTCGCGAGCGTCGCGTCCGCCTTCGCGTCCTCGAGGAGGAGCTGTATGATGTCGGCGTCGTTGGAGATGTGCAGCAGCGTCTCCCCGTGGCGGTTGGCCGCGTTCGGGTCGGCGCCGGCGTCCAGGAGGACCCGCGCGGACACGGCGTCGGTCACGCTGAGCAGGGGCGTGACGTCGTCGAACCCGCGCTGGTTCACGTCGGCCCCGGCGGCGAGGAGGAGCTCGAAGCACTCGACGGTCGCCTCGGACGTCGGCTCGGGGCCCCTGTAGTGCTTCGCCGAGGCCACGGCGTGCAAGGGGGAGACGCCGGCGTTCTCGGTGGCCTCGTGGATGCCCGGGATGCTCTTGAGGCGCTTCGCGTCCGCGCCGGCGTCGAGGAGCAGCTTAACCATGGCGGGGTCCCGCGCCTCGCAGGCGCTGAAGAGGGCGATGCTGTTCTCGTAGTTGAGGATGTTCGCGTTGACGTCCACCCGGCCACTGTCCAGGATCTTCTGGACGACGGCGTGCCGCCGGCTCTCGACCGCCTGGCCGAACGCCCAGGTGACCTGCTTCGCGGTTCGGAAGTAGGGTAGGAAGGCGACGGCGACGTCGTCGTGACCCCTGTTACAGGCGTGTTCGTAGGCGTAAGCATTGGGCGACACCTCGTAGTCTTCGTTTAAGAGCGTGCCCGGACACTTCTTGGTGAAGGGGTCAGCCCCCGCCTCAAGCAGCAAGGCCACCATGTTCCGGTCGTTTCTCTTCACTGCATGTAGCAGTGGTGAGTAGCCATTCTCGTCTGGAACGTCCTTCTCCTTTCCGTGCTGCAGGAGAAGCTTAACAACATCCTCGTGGCCGGCGCGGACGGCGTGGGCCATAGCCATCCTGCCCCTTTCCTTTTCCTCGTCGCTCGCCGCGGCATCATCCCCCTTCTCCAGCAGCCTCTTCAAGTACTCTGTCAGGCCGAGCCGGATAGTAATCAGCTGCGGGTTGTCGTCGTGCCTCTGCTTCAGCATATCCGCCAGATGCGCCCACCTCAGGAGTGTCTCCCCGGTCAGGAAGATATCCAGAGCGTCGTTGACCTCCCGCTGGTCAAAGCCCGCTGAGGTGGCCTTCCTCACGTGGACGTGCCAATTCAGGTAGGCGTACCGGAGGAAGGGGGTTGCCAGCCAGTACTCGCTGAGTCGGCCCCGCGGCGTGATGTACTGGTCAAACCTGGGCTCTATCTCCGGCCGCTGCGTCTGATCCAGGCAGCCGGACGTCAGGTACGTGAGGCAGGCGAGGGCGAGGCGGTTGTGCGTGGCGCCGAAGTCGAGGACGGGGTAGTCGTGGGCGCCGGCCTCGCGTGTCGACCCGTTGAGGAACTCCGTCAGCGAGTGGTGCACGACGCAGATGGTCTCGTCCGGTAGGATCTCGAGCAACGGCCCGCACGCCGCGCGCACGAGGTTCTTGGTCTCCTGGAGGCCCCCGCCTCCGTGCTGCTGCCGCGTGACCTGGAGCATCTCGGCCATCTCGAGGAGCCGGAGCGGCCGGTTGGCGTGCGTCACCCACTGCATGATGAGCAGCTGCGTCTCATGCGGCACGCCGGACCGCCGCGCGTGCTCGCGCAGGAGGTCGGTGTACATGACGTTCAGGTCCTGCGGGAGGTCTCGCAGGACGTTCTGGACGTCGGCCCCGGGGCGGAGGAACGCGTCCATGGCCAGCTTCGCGTACAGGAAGAGGCCGTTGGCCCTCCCGGGGATCGCCGCCTGGATGCCTGCGTGGTCCTCGGCAGGGATCGACGACGATGCGAGCCGGTCCTTGACGTACGTGGCGATGTCGACGTCGACTTTGTCCTCCTCGAGCCGGATGTTGATCGCCCTGGCCGTCCGCAGCGGTATCTCCACGTTCGGCACCGGGCGGCTAGTAACAATAACCTTGATCTCGGCGGGCCGCCACTGGCTGAGGGCGACGAGCGACTTGAGGAAGACGTCGGTGTGCTCGTCGCGGTCCATCTCGTCGAGCGCGTCGACGACGCAGTAGGCCCTCGGGATGCGCGACAGGGCGGCGCGCAGGTGACCCCAGAGGTCCTCGAAGGACTGCCTTTCCAGCGCGGCCCCCGCGTCGCAGACGCTCTTCAGCCTGAGCTGCAGCGGCGGGCTGAACCTGAGGACCTGGGCCAGCCAGTCGCGCACCGCCGCCGCGGGGCTGTGGTTCGCGTCGATGATCTGGCGGAAGAAGAAGAACAGCACCGGCACGCCTTCTCGGGCGAGTTGGGAGGTTAAGTTGGCTGCGAACACCGACTTGCCGGAGCCGGGGATACCTGGTTGTTTGTAAGCGTATGGTTGTTGACTCTGTGTACCAGCAGTTTCCGACCTCGAATCCACAAGAGTCCGTCATCTTGGCTGTCGTACCACTCCCGATACGCCGAGGACGAAAGCAGCCAGTCGCCGGTGCCGGGCATGTGGGAGGCCAGGTGCTTCCTGTACTCGCCGCCGACGTCGTCGTAGTCCGTGGGCCGCAGCCACTCGCGCACCTTGGCGATCACCTCGGGGGGTTGCGGCAAGATGTTGTCCTCGTTGAAGTTGCTCATGTCGTCGCGCGTGATCACGACCGGGGCGTCGCCATCTTCGCCGGGGCCCGGCGTCCTCCCGGGAACCCCGAAGATGCCGCCAAAGAGTCTGTTTGCCATGGCAGACGACTATGAACGTCAGCCGCAGCGTTTCTTCAGAGTGGACTGAAGAACGTGTTGGAAATCGTTTGGGGTCATGGGTATTGGAAGGAGAATGGTGGTTGAGATGAGTACTTATAAGCGCCGTTGGGAAGACGTGAGAATGAATGAGTGAATGAGAGAATGAGAGTGAAAGCAGGCAGCACTGCGGGCGAGGGGCACAGCAGGAACTACGATGGAATCTCATTGGCGAAACTGCTCACCGAGAAGTGGATTTTACCCGCCAGATCGTACGTACGGGGGTTCGTCCATTCCCCGAATTGGTTCTATTAGTTTGTTACCTAGCATGGATGAACTTCGAGCTGCCGGGTTTCACTTGCAATGGAGAGAAACAGAGACGTTGTGATGATTGTGAATTCTTGAATAGTCCTAATGACTTGTAGCCTCCCTATGATGACCTGAAACTCCGTGCCCGAAAAAGACTTCCGAAGAAAAGCAAAAAGCAACGCTCGCTATACATGATGAGTAAAAAACAGTATTAATATCCGATGCTGACTCTGGGCCTATACCCAAGTCTATATTCAGGGTCAACCGCCCTCATCCATTACTGAGTGGCAGGCTGCTTTCCCTTGGACTCCTTCTTGGCCTTCGACGCGCCCGAGTTCCATTTCTTGACGCGGACGAGGTAGTACGACATGACGGCAACGAAGATGTTGAAGATGACAAACGCCCACACGATGCCGAAGTTGCGCCAGCGCTCGTCGTAGAAGATGTTGCTCCCCGCGAGGTACTGGTCGCCGTTGCTCAGCGAGCAGTACCGGCACGCCTCGAGCGCGTCCGGGTTCTGCAGCTGGCCGGGCGCCGTCTGGAGGTACCCCGACAGGTACTCGCCGCAGGTCTGGTTGGCGGGCGGGTTGAAGACGGACGTCTCGCTGGCGGAGCACGAGACGGGCCGGTCGTGCAGCTGCGTCGAGACGATGCCGGCGACCCAGTAGGTGAAGGGCGAGACGCGGTACATGAAGATCCAGAAGCCCGGGAGCGCCGCCGGGGACTGCAGCACGCCGCAGAAGGTCAGGCTCATGAGCACCAGGAGGGTGACGACGCCCGAGGCGGTGAGGGCGTCGGGGAAGGCGGCGATGGTCATGTGCGCGAAGGAGCTGGCGTAGATGAAGAGCTGGATGGCGAAGAGCATCACGAGGCCCTGGCGCGCGGAGCTCTGTATGCCGATGACGGGGTAGTAGAAGCAGGCAAAGATCAGAATGCCCGTGACGATCTGGTAGGGGATCTCGACGACGATGTTGGCGAACATGAAGACCTTCCACGAGTAGGCCTTGCTGGGGCGCTCGCGCACCTCGTACAGCGACCGCTGGGTGACGAAGTGCGGCTGGATCTGCTGGACGATGGTGGAGAAGATGGTGATGACCATGAAGACGGCGAAGACGACGTTCTGCATGCCGGCCATGGAGCCGTCGGCGGCGTAGAAGGAGAAGCCGATGAACAGGCCCGCGGCGATGCCGAGCACGAACTTGGAGAAGACGTAGCTGGGCATGCGCCAGTACTGCTGGAACACGCGGGTCGTCACCTCGACCAGCTGCGTCGAGAAGGGCATGGCGAACTCGGAGTGGGCGCTGGTATCCTCCTCCTCCTCGACGTACTCGCCGGCCTTCTCGAGGTGGATCCGCTCGATCTCGGCGTCGACGCCGTGGCGCTCGATGCTGGACCTCCAGACGGAGTGCCAGTCCTCGCCGCGCGAGTTGGTCCCGTTGTTGACGATCTCGAGCATGTACTCGGCCGGGTTCTCGTCGTCGCCGCAGCGGCGGGCGCCGTGGGACTCGAAGTAGTTGAGCAGCGTGCGCGAGTTGTCGCCGATGTCACCAAAGTACACCGTCTTGCCGCCGCGGGCGAGGAAGAGGAGGCGGTCAAACTGCTGGAACAGGATGGCGCTGGGCTGGTGGACGGTACAGAGGACGGCCTGGCCCGAGTCGGCGAGCTTGCGCAGGAAGGCACAAATAGCCCAAGAACTCTGAGAGTCGAGGCCGCTGGTGGGTTCGTCGAGGAACAGAAGGAGCTTGGGCTTGGCCGCGAGCTCGACGCCGATGGTCAGGAGCTTGCGCTGCTCGACGTTGAGGCCCTCGCCGGGGACACCGACGACGGCGTCGGCGAAGTCGCGCATGTTGAGCATGTCGATGACCTCTTCCACGAAGGCGTACTTCTCGGCCTTCCTCACGGAGCTGGGCTGGCGGAGCATGGCGCTGAAGCGCAAACTCTCACGGACGGTTGACGTCGCCAGGTGAAGGTCTGTAGAATCAGTTAGCTGGTATGCTCGATGGGAAGAATTGCTTGGTCTGTCACTCGCCTTGCTGCTGCACGTAGCCGGTCTTGCGCTGGAAGCTGGCGTCGAGGGGCTTGCCGTTGACGAACATGTCGCCAGTGATGACGCCCATGGTCGTCCGCTGGGCGAGCACGTCGAGGAGGGTGGTCTTGCCAGCGCCGCTGACGCCCATCAAAGCAGTCAGAGTGCCCGGCTTAACCCAGCCAGCGACGTTGTCAAGCAGGCGGCGGGGCTCGCCCTTGATCTCAATGTCGTATACGACGTCCTTCCAGGTGAAGATGTCCTTCTGGGGCGGGATGGAGCTAACGTTGGCGTCGGGCTCGCCGGCCTTGGACTTGACGGGGACGGCCATCTCCTCGTTGGCGACGCTACGGTTGACGCCGCCCTGGAGGTGGGCGGGGACGTTGCCGCGCTGGAAGACGAGGACCTCGGCGGTGCTGGTGGTGGCCGAGTTGAGCTCGGTGGCGATGAAGTAGACGGCCATGAAGAAGACGAGGAAGGCAATCAGGATGCCGAAGTTGCGCCACACGTGGGAGTAGTAGTACTGGTAGTTGGTCTCGATGAAGGCGTCGCCGCTGACGGTGCGCTGGCCGGCGACGGCGCCGACGGCGGAGCAGATCCAGGCGTCGCCGACGAGGGGCGTGTACGAGGGGATGATGTCGGAGCAGACAAACTCGCGGCCGTGGAACTCGTTGGCGATGAGGATCTCGAAGGCGTAGAAGATGGGGTTGATGAAGCGGATCCAGCCGAACCAGTCCACCATCTGCGGGACGCGGACGACGAAGCCGGTGTAGATGACGAGGGCGAGGACGAGGACACCGGCCAGCATCATGGCTTGCGAGACTGTCTTGGTGATGGCGGCCATGGTCCTGAAAACTGCGCTCATGACGAAGGTGGACATGTAGGTGATGAGGAAATACAGGAAGAACTGGCCGGGTTCCCGACGCAAACCGGCGAGGAAGTAGAGCACGAGGTTGAAGGTGGTAGCCGTGATGAACTTGATGGGTATATCGGCGACGATTCCAGCAATTGCTTCGGCAGACGGATGGTAGAAGGCATAAGAGGCGTGTTTTTCGACAATGGAGCGCTGGTCGTAGAGACTGTTGATCTCGGAGATGGCAGTGAGGGCGTTCATGAGAATGGCCTGGAAGAGCACGGATCCCTTCGCGTAGAAGCCCGAGGTCGAGTCAGGAGTACCATAGAAGACAGAACCGATGATGAGGGCCATGACGAGATTGATGACGGCGGCAGTAGCAGTGGCAGACATGTCGTTCCATATCCTCTGGTAGGCGCGCTTCGTCGTCAGGCGGACCTGCATGGCCATGCTGATGATGTAGGGCGACTTGGGGCGGACGTGCCTGGCCTGCCTCTCGTTCTTCATCTGGCGCAGCTCGGCGAGGGCCTGGCCCTTGGGGTCGATGGGGAAGGCCTCCTGGTGCCGCTCGATGTCGCGGCGCAGGGCGGCGTACTCGGGGGAGCTGCGCCAGTAGGCCTCGAAGTCCTCGGGGGTCCGGGGCACCTGGTTCTCCATGCCGGGGCGGGCGCGGCGCTCCTGGGGGTTCGTGACGGAGGTGAGAAAGTCGCCGGTGGTCTGGCGCTGGGGGCACTCCCACCCCATGCGCTCGAAGTAGGACCTCGCGGCGGCGGCGGGGCCGAAGTAGATCTGGCGGCCCTCGTAGAGGACGACGGCCTTGTCGAAGAGGTCGTAGATGGCCTGGCTGGCCTGGTAGATGGCGACGGCGTTGGCGCTGCCGGTGAAGTCGGAGGCGAGGCGGAGGGCCTGGACGAACTTGAGGGCGGTGGCCGAGTCGAGGCCGCGGGTGCTGTTGTCCCAGGCGCACATGGGGGAGCCGGCGAGCATCATCTCGGCGATGCTCACGCGCTTGCGCTCGCCGCCCGAGACGCCGCGGACGAAGTCGTTTCCGACCTTGGTGTTGTAGGTGTGGCTGAGGCCGCAGACGGCCATGACGACCTGGGCGGCGTGCTTGGTGTGCTCCTCGCGGGTGACGCCCATGATCCGGTTGGACGGGGTGCGGACGGCGGCGGCGAACTCGAGGGTCTGGCCGACGGTCAGGTGGGGGAAGTGCTTGTCGACCTCCTGGTTGTAGACGGTCTCGCCCCTGAACTCCTTCATCATCTTCTTCTGCGGGATGCCGTTGTAGTGGATGACCGAATCGTGGCCCAGGCTGAGGCCCTGGAGCTCGCCGGTCATGGTCTTGAGGAGGGTGCTGCAGCCGGAGCCGGGGCGGCCGAGGACGATGAGGAGCTCGCCGCTGTCGAGGAGGCCGTCGAAGTTGTGGAGGATCCGCTTGGGCTCCTTCTTGCCGAAGCTCAGGTGCTCGCCGATCCGGAGGGGAGCCTGGAGAAAGGAGCCGACGGTCTGCTGGAGCTGCAGGGCATCGCCGGTGCCGGCGACGCTGAGGTCCTTGTAGGCGACGCCGGCGTTCTTGAGCTGGACGCCCTCGTTCTGCATCTGGCCCATGAAGTGCTGGAGCCACTTGGAGAGGTCAAAGGACTTGCTCGAGGGGTCCAGGGCCGGGTCGTTGTGGGTGGTGAGAGCCTCGCCGTACGAGACGTGGACAGAGTCGGGGATGAGGGCGCTCTGGCGGTGGGAGAGGGTGGTGGCGATCCTCTGAAGCTCTATCCTGTCTTCTTCGTCGATCATCATGGTATCTCGGTGGGTGTCTCTCGTAGGGCTCGACAGGGTGTCGTTGTCGGAGGAGTCGCCATTCTTCCCCGTGTTGATGGGGGCGAATCCGCCTTCCAACTGGTCTGTGGAGGATCTGCCTTCGGGGTTCATCGTGACGGAGGAGTGGGATGAGCCGTAGCTGCCCCGTGTTCGTGTTCTTTGCTCCATTGCGGGGGATGTGAAGTAAAGTGAGGTAGGTGATGTGATGTTGCCCGGGGGCAAAGCTCGAGCGAGCTTATGATTATGAATAAGGTAAGGTGAGGTAGGGCTGAGGGATGAGATGGTTGATTAGCTGTGCGTTGTTTGTATGCCGGGTATATTGCAATGGACGTCTAGATATTTGACAGATCCAAGTGCTCGGTTGTTGTAGATGATGCTGATGATGTTTGTGTAAGTACTGATGATGAGACGAAGGAAACAGCTATGACATGGTGACAGGATGAATCATATTATATCAACCTGGAGACGTGCTTGCGGACTCGATCCAACACCGGGACCACCGAGGCAGAGCCGCCAGAAAGCCCATGGCAGCGGCCGGTGCTACTGCTGGCGCAGTTCTGGTGCTACTAGGTACGCGGCCGAGTCCGCCATGGACGGAGTTGTCGAGCACCCGGCCGGCCGGCCAATGGCAATGAGGTCATTCCCTGTTGGGTTGGTTCTTCCGTCCGCGTTACGGTGGACTGCAAAGCAGCGTAAACCCCGAGTGTGATGATAGTTTAACTGACCATTAGGGGGGGGGGTTACCTGACCTGACCTACCCGTTTAGGGAAGGTGTAAAAAAAAGAGGTAGGGGTAGGGAATTAATTGATTAGTTGAAAAATTGTGTGTGGGTCTAGGTGACTAGATTTTTAATTAGCTATATATAAGTAACTAATTATATAACTAGGCCTACTTTTACTAATTAAGTACTTTAACCTATTAGGGTATAAATTCTTTTTTTTTTAATTTTACTTTTATTTTTTATTTTTTTTATAACTTTAATAATTTAGAGTTTTTTTAAAGTACTTTTAAAGTTAATAATATTAGTACTATAGTTAAACTTAAAAACTTTATAAGTATTTTTTAAAAATACTTTTAAAGTACTTTAAAACTAATTTTAAAATAGGTAGTATATATTAAATATAAGTTAAGTTAGTTTAACTTTAAGGGTAATTAAGTCTTTAAAAATAGTTAGTTTTAGTATTTTATTAACTTTTTTATTTAAAAAGTTAATACTATAAGTTTATAAGTCTTTTTAAAGCCTTTTTAAAGTACTTTTAAAACTATTTTAACTTTTTTTTAAAAAAATAAAATAAAACTATTACTATTATTTTAAATAAAGTTTATTATTATTACTTTATAAATAAAATTATTATTATTTATAATAAAGTTAGTATATAATCCTTTTTAAACTACTTTAGAATTGCTTTTAATATACTTTTAAAGGTAACTCTATTTATAACTAAGTTTAACTTTTTATACTATACTTATAAGTATAGTAACTGTAGTAATAAAACTTTATTTATAGTTAAAGACTATAAAACTAGTTTTACTAAAGTAGTTAAAACTAAAGTAGTAATTAATAAGTACTTTAAAACTACTTTTAAAGTAATTTAGAACTAACTTTTAAAGAATTTTATAAATACCTTTTTACCCCTTAAGTTAAGAGTAAGGCTTTTATAAAGATTATTACTATTAAAAAATAAAAGTAACTAACTATTTTTATTAAATTAAAGTTTTTTATTAAAGTTAAAAAGGAAAATAAAAGTATAAGTTTATAACTATTTTTAAAGTATTTTTAAAGTCCTTTTAAAGTTTTTTTAAATTAATATTATTTAAATACTTATTTTAGTTAGTTACTCTTTTATTTATAATAACGTTAATTACTATAATAGTTATAAAAAAACTAATATTAATAAGTATAAGTTCTTTAACTACTTTAAAAGTATTTTAATACTAATTTTAAAAAGGCCCTTTTAAAGAGTATAAAGTTAGTTACTTAGTTTAGAATTACTTTAAAATTAATTTTAAAGTTAAAAGTACTATTAAGGATAAAGAAGAAGAAGTTAAGGAATAAGTTTTAAAATAACTTTTAAAGTACTTTTAAATTAGTTTAGGATAGTTTATTTTTTTTTAAGTATTTAGGAAGATACTCTATTAAACTACTATAAAAGTAGTAAATAGTAAATATATTTATAACTTAATTTAATTTTTAAAGTAATTCTAGACTACTTTAAAAGTATTTTATAATTTTTAAAAGTTAAAGTACTATTTATATAAATTATAATTTTATTTTTTTTATATATAAATTATATTAATATTTAAAGTAAATAATAAAATAAATATATATTTAATTATAATATATATTTATAAATTATAATATTATATAATATTAAAAAGTTTATAATATATTAAATTATAATTTTAATTAGTATAATTATTTAATATATAATTAGAATTATAAATATTATATATTTATATTATAAAGACTTAAAATAGAAATAAAGTATTTTAAAGTAGTTATTATTTTATATAATAATTTAAATTTAAGTATTTAAATATATATAATATATATAATATAGTTATTAATATACTTTTAAATATAATTTAAATTTTAGAATTATATAAAAACTTAAAGTAATATATTTTTAATTTTTTAAATTATTATAATATCTATATATTATATAATTTAAATATTTATAGTTATTATTTAAATTAAGTTAATTATAACTATAAAATAAGATATATATAGATTTTAAACTAATTAAAATATATTTTATGAAAGTAATAAATTAAATTAAACTTTAAACTATATATAGTTATAATAGTAACGTTTATTATTAAAAAGTAATTTATATTTATATTTTTAATAAATAATAATTACTTTATTATTAATATTATAATTAAAAAATACGTATATACTACTATTTTAAAAATTAAGTATTTTATAAAAAAACTATTACTTTTTTTAAATATAATATATAATTAAAAAGCTTTAAAGTATATATTATAATATACTACTATATATATATTATAATATATTTAAAAGTATATTTATTAATATAATAATAAATATACTAATTTAAGTAATAATTTTAAGTAATTAAAAGTAATTTAAAGTAATTTAAATAGTACTTTAAGTAGTAGTTTAAATAATAGTTTTAATAATACTTTTAATAATAGTTTAAATAAAATATATTTTATTAGTAGTATAAGTATATAGTACTTATATATTTTAAACTTACTATATACTACATTAAATTAATTAGTACTTATTACTATTAGTATATAGTAGTAATATAACTTATTAATTTAATATTAATAAATAAAAAGTTTTTAAACCTTTTTTAAGTTATAAAAATTTAAACTATTAATACTATTTTTAGTATTAATAATTTACTATTATTAATAGTTCTTTTTTTAATAATATAATTTTAAATTAAACTTTATAATAAATAAATATATAAAATAGTTTAATTAAAAAGTTTTAATTTATATAAAAGTAGTAAAATAAACCCTTTTATATTTAATTTATTTTTTATAAAACTAAATTATTCTAACCTTTTATTTATTTTATTATATATACTATTAAATAGTATGTTTTACTTATTATATATACTATTTAATAGTATTTAAACTTAAAGTATTTAATTAATAAATTAAACTTTATACTATTCAATTAACTTTTTTTTATATTATGTATAATATTACTATGTCTTTATATTTTTTAGTAGTAATTTAATACTTTTATATTTATATTTATATATAATAATATTTAAAATAAATAAAGTAAGTATAATAATAAATAATAAATTATATTTTAAACTTATTTAAATTTTATTATAGATATATATATATAAATATACTTTATTTATAAATATGTTTTATTTATAATGTTTTTAAAAGATTTAATTTAAGGTTTTATAATATATTATTTAAAATAAATTAAAATTAATATAAATATTAATAAATATACTTTTATAAATAAATAATAATAAATAGCTTTATTAAATATTATAAATTATTATATATATTAAAAAATAAATAATAAAAAGAATTAATAAAAGTTTATTTATAATAGTAGTATTCTTTAAAAACGTATATATATTACTAAAATTTCTTAAGATTTATATATAGTATAATTTAGTTAAATATTTATATAAATAAAGCTTTATTTTAATATTACTATTTATTAATAATAAGATATTATTATTATAATATATAAGTAAATAAATAAAAGTATTAAAGTATATATATTTTATTAAGTTTTATTTAAAACTACTTAATAAATTTAAAATAATTAATTTTATTATATATACTCTATTAAATCCTTTTATTTAATTATACTATTTAAAAATATATTTAAAACTTAGAAATAATAATAATTAACTTTATAAATATATAAATATATAAATATATAAATATATAAATATATAAATATATAAATATATAAATATATAAATATATAAATATATAAATATATAAATATATAAATATATAAATATATAAATATATAAAATATAATTTAAAAGTTTATTATTTATAAATAAATAAAACTAATAAAATTATAATAAATTCAATACCACTTCTAAGCCACTTTAAAATTACTTTAAATACTTTATTCTAAACGCTTCTTTTTTTCTTTAATTTTAAGCTGCCTTTCTTTTTATACTAGCTTTTTTTCTTTAAGCTTTAAACGCCTCTACTTAATAACTAAATAATACTTTTTTAAATCTATTTTAGTTTACTTTTAAAGTACTTTTTGATTCTAAAGATTAACTATAAAAGCTTTTTATAAGTTATTTTAGGCCCGTACTACCCTTAAGACTAATAGAGACTATTAGTACTTAACTCTAGAAGATAAGAAGTAATAGGGATACCTCGGTCCTTACTTAACTAATTCTAAAGGGGTTTAGGACTAGTTTTAAATAACTTTTAAATTACTTTAGAAAGTAGGACTTAAGTTTTATAATAGTAAAAATTAGAAAGGGGTTAAAAGATATTAAAAAAGTAGTTTTTTAAATTATATATTATTAACTATATTATACTCTATATAGTTTTAAATTTAATGTGCTTTTAAATTAATTTAGAAGTAGTTAAAAAGTACTTAGAGGAATTACTTACTTGACTTTTTTATAGTAGTTTAATATTTATTTATAATAGAAATATTATACTATATAAATTTAATACTAAGGGTAGTAAAGATTTTATTTTATTAAAGGATTTTAAAGTTATATTATTTGTATTTAAAACTACTTTAAAAGTACTTTTAAAATAAAGGTAAAAGACTTATATATTTTATAAGCATAGGTATAAGGGTATTAAGGTCAGTATCGAGATTGCCAAATACTTCTATAGTAATATCGGGCTTAATAGAGTTAGGAAAGGAATAGGTTTAGTATATAATATACAAATAAAAGAGATAAAAGTATTATTATAGTAGTAATAGTATTATATTAGTGTTTTGTTGTATTATTTATTTACTAAGAAAGTAGAAGTCTAGACCCCTATAGGCTAGGGGGAGCCCTGCCTTTTATAGGCCTAGTACTTTGCCCTTTAGACCTAGCTTTTAAGGTACTAGTCCTTTTAGAGTTTAGTACGTTATATATAGTTTAACTAAGTAGCTCTAGGCCTTATATATAGTTAGCTATATTTACTATAGTTAGCTATAGGCACTATAGTTAGCCACAAGGGTTGTAGTTAGCTATAAGTACTTTAAAGGAGTTAATAAAAGATATTTAGAGTAGTTTATTCTACTATTAATAGTTAACCTAGCAGTTTAGAGTCTAGCTTATTAAAGCTAAAGGCTATAGGTTTAATTCTACCTTTTATCTCTTTTTACTTTTATTTTTAGTTCTTTTTAATAAACTAATATCCCCCTTTAAAATATATATTAATTTAATTTTATTATAAATCTTAGCGTTCTTAAAGTATATTAAAAGACTTCTTTAGTATTAAAAACTTTTATATAAAAACTCTATAAAAACCTTTCTTTTTAAGTAAAAATATTTAAAGTAAAAATAGAAAAAAATATATATTAATAAGGAAAACCTTTTCTTTTTAATATAATAAGTTATTTATTTTTAACTTATCCTTTAATAGATTTATATTCTTTTTTACTTTAGTTTTATTTTTAAAAAAGATAAAAAACCTTTATAGTTTACTATACTTAAAGTAGTTATATAATTATTAAATATTATTTTACCTATAAGCTTAGTTAAAATATTAGCTAAATTATCTTTAATAAATACATAGAATAGTAAAGCTTTATTATTAATTATTGTATTTTTTATAAAGTAATATTTAATATTAATATACTTAACCTTTTTATAAAATTTAGAATTTTTAGTTAGTTTTTAAGCTACTTTATTATTTATAAAAATCTTAGGTTTATTTAAACTTTTAAGGTTTAAAGATTTAAATATATAATTATAAAAGTTATATAAATATATAACCTTTTTAATAGCTTTAGTAAAAGCTATATATTTAGCTTCATAAATAAATAAAACTACTATTTTTTATTTTATAGTATTCTAACTAATTATATTATAAAACCCTAGGTAAAATAAATAGCTAGTAGTGGATTTTTTATTATTAAGATCTCCAGCCCAATTAAAGTCTACAAATTCTATTATTTTAAATTTAATAAAGTAGTTGTATAAAATCCCTAGGTTAGAGAATTTATTTAAATATCCCTATAACTAATTTAAAGTAATAAAATACTCTTTAAAAGGATTACTTATATAATAAACTAATAATATAACTATAAAGGCTATATCTAGCCTAGTTTTTAAGGTAGAATATATTAAAAAGCCTATCTTTTATTAAAATTATTTTATTTCTTCTTTAGTAATTTAACCTATATTCTCTACTAATTTTATATTATTATTTATAAGTATTAAATACCTATATAAGTAGGTTTTATTATATTTAACTAATAGCTTTTTAGTATATTTAGTTTAATATAAAAATAGGGTTTTATTTTTCCTATTTATATCTACTTCAATACCTAAAAAGGTTTTAAGCACTCCTAGTAGTTTTATATTAATCTCTTTAGAGATATTATTAATTATACTATTAGTAATTTTAGAGTTAGGAGTAATAACTAAAAAGTTATCCACATAATAAACTATAATAGCTTTAACTCCTTTTTTATTAAGTATAAAAACAGCCTTATCATAAAGCATTATATTAAAGCCTTCCTTTTTAAGTATATCTTTTAAATACTTATACTATAGTCTAGCACTTTATTTTAAGCTGTATAAAGCTTTATTTAGTTTACAGACTAATCCTTTATTAAAATCTTTATAATTTTTATTAAAAACTAATTTATTATTATTATTATTAAAAAAACTAATAAATAATTAAATATATATCTCTTTATTAATATCAGCGTATATAAACACACTAGTAATATTATATTATTTAATATCTTAATTATTTTATATAGCTATTAAAAATAATAGCCTATAGGATTTAGGCCTATAGGTAGTACTAAAGGTTTCTAAGTAATCAATACCTATATATTAATTATAACCCTATACTACCTAATAAGCCTTATATTTATTAGGTTTTTTAGCTTTAGTATTAATATTATTATTAGCTTTTTTTTTTATAAACCTATTTACTTCTAAAAGGTTTAATAAATTATAGTTTTTTATAATACTTTAAGTATTTAATTTAGTTAATATATTTAACTCCTTATATATAGCTTAAATCTAGTTTTATAAATTGTTAGATTCTAAAACTTATTTATATATAATAAGTTTATTTAAGTTATTAATACTTAGTATATAAGAGAGTTTATCCTTTAAGTTATTAATAGTAGATATTATATTTAGAAATGGGTAGTCTTTTATTATAAATAGTATACATTCTTAATTTTCAACCTATCTATTGCTTTCCCGGATCTCTTTATTTATATAGGGGATTTTTATAGTTAATTTAGAGTTATTATTATTATTATTATTATTATTAGTTTTATTAATATTATTATAATCTAAGTCTATCTTAAAGAAACTATTACTTTAAAATTCTTTTCCACTTTTAGTTATACTAAATTATAGATAGTTTATTTTATTTAGTATAGATAGTTCTTAATTATTATTATTAGTATCTTTTATAAAAATATTCTTAAATACTTTAATATCTCTAAACTAAAAAGCTTTATTCTTTTTTAAATCCTATATTCTATAGGTATTATTACTATAATTAAGAATTATACCCTTTTTAGCTCTATTATTAAGCTTTTTAATATTAGAGTCTTTATTTTTATAGTAACAAATACTCCCCTAGACCCTTATATAATCTAAAAAGGGTTTTGTATTATTCTTAGTTTTATATAGTATTTTATAAGCTATTAATTTATATAGGGTTCTATTATATAAATATATAACTACTAAAAGAGCTTCTTCCTATAGTTTAAAGTTAATATTAGCGTTTATTAGTATAGTCCTTACTTTATTTATTATATTACGTATTATTCTTTTAATACTACTATTAGACTTATATATATAAAGTGGTTTTATATTATAAGTTATACTATTCTTTATATAAATAGTTTTTATTTTTTTTATTATTAAACTCTTTACTACTATTTATATTAAATTAATTAATTTTATACTTATTTTTATTATTTTTAACTAAGGATTTAGTCCTTAAAAGTAGTAAAAACTACTTTTAGACACATTTTTAATAATTTACCCTATATAAAACAGTTTTTTTTATTAAATAGTATAGCTATTTATAATTATTATATATTTTAGGTATATTAGTCTATATAAATTAATATAATTTTATAAATAAGGGTAGTCTTTATTAATAATTACTAGACTGCTTATTTATAGTATTTAATTGAATTTTCTTTTAAATAGGCCTTATAGGGTAGTTTGTAAAATGCCTTTATAGTAGCCTCTTATACGTAATTTTGGTTTAATTTAGAATAGTAAGTAAAGATTACTAGTTTATATAGCCTAATTAGTTATACTATAGCTTTATTATATTAATATTAGGGTCTAAGGGTTTAATCTAACTTTTGGGGACTCTTTTATAGTATCTTTATTATATTAATTACTTCTTTGTTTATATTAAAGTTAAAAGTGCAAGATTATTTTATCTTATTCTACTAAAAGGACTTTATTTTTAATTATATTATATAGTGTGACTTATTATAGTAGATTAAAGCTATATTTATTTTAGTAAGTAAACAGCAGAGATTAATACTTAGTTTAGGTATATAATAAATATCTTTTATAATATAAGAGTATTATTTATTATAGTAGTTAGAATACCTTTTATAAGTAAAAAAACAGTTTATTACCTAATTAACCTTTATTTTTAATAGTTTTAATATTATTAAGTAAAAATAGGTTATTAGTTATATAGATTATTATGATTTAGACCTAAATAAAATAGTTATTTTCTTTCTCGTAAAAAGAATCTAAAAGTTCTTTATTTAACTTGTTTTATTAAGTTACTTAGTAATAAGTTATTAATTTTAAATCTATAATGTGAGGTTTTAGAGTAATTTTTGTCTTTTTTAAATTCTATATTAAAATTTAAGTCCTTTTTAATTACTAAATTAATATTTATTAAGTTTAAAGTAACTATAACTTTTTTTAATAAATTAAAAGAGTTAGAATTATTATTAATAACTATATTAACTTATTATTTTTTTTTATTCTATTTTTTAACTCTTCTTTCTTCTTTATTATTTATAAAAGGGTTGTTTTTTAATATTCTTTTAAATTAATTAAAAGCTTTATTAAGATATAAAAATCCATAAATATTCTTTATATAGCCGGTTTTCTTACAGTAGTTATAGTATTAACCCTTAGTTTATTTCTAGGGTTTAGTAGTCTTTTTAGACTTAATTTAAGATTTAAAGAATTATATAGAGTTATTATTACTCTTTCTTTTAGATTTATTTAATAAATTAGTAAATAAAAACTTAATAGTATAGGCTTTTAAGTCTTTTCTTAAAAATTAAGTTATATTAGTTATAAACCCCTTATAAGAGTTATTTAAACTATTAAAAACCTAAACTATAATTACCTATTTAGGTAAAGCTAGGTTGTTTAAAACTAGATTATTTATAAGCTCTTTAACTTTATTAAAGTATTTTTTAAAAGTATTAAAGTTTTTAAAAGTAGTATTAAAAAACTCTTTATAAGTAAGAAACTTATTTATAAATCCTTTTAGTTAATATAGCTCTTTTAAGCTTTTTTAAGCTTTTAGAGCTATTTTAAAATCTTTTATAACTCTTAAAGGGCTATTTTTATAAAAAAAGTCTTATATAACCTAATATTTTATTATTTAGATTTTTATTCTTATTATTTAGTAGTTTAGTAAGATTTATTACTAAATCTTTATTAGTTAGTACTATATAGAATCTTAGAAACTATACTTAATAATTTAATTATCCTTTTAGCTTTAGAATAGTAATTTTATTTATATTTTATAAGTTTAAAGTCTTTTATTTAAATAACTAAAAAACTAAGTAAACTCCTAAAAACCTCTGGGGTCCTTTATTTAAGATAATAAAAGTAAACTACTTATTATATAACTAACTAAGTAGTTTAAATAGATAGTTAAGACTATAAAGTCCTACTGCTATATCTTTTTTAACTATTTTTGATTTATTACCTTTAATAGACTTAAAGTTTATAACCCAGGGTTATTAATAACTACATATTAGTTTTTATTAATTAAACTAAATAGTAAAGCTACTATAATTTAATTTCTATATAGGTTGTATTAATTAAATATTATTTAAAAATTTATTTACTATAGTAGGTGTATATAAGGATTTATTAAGGATTTATTAAAGAAGGTTAAATAATATAAGGATGCTACAAAAACCAGGTTTCTTAATTATAAGAATACTAGGTACGGGGTAATTTATAAGTATTAGTTATAAATTTTAGTTTTTTATAATTTAAATAAGTTAATTTATTAAATAAATAAGTTTAAATGAACTTTGTGATTGGTCGGAAGGTTAAGTTAGTTATAAACTGAAGCATAACTTATAAGATAAATTATAAAGATATTAAATTAGTATTAAAATTACTAAATACTTCTATAGTAATA
Organism: Colletotrichum brevisporum; assembly: GCA_030770045.1. Classification (NCBI taxonomy): domain Eukaryota; kingdom Fungi; phylum Ascomycota; class Sordariomycetes; order Glomerellales; family Glomerellaceae; genus Colletotrichum; species Colletotrichum brevisporum. The sequence goes on from JAUGSI010000002.1 coordinate 4,577,518, forward strand.
TTAGACTTAATAGAGTTAGTAAAGAAATAGGTTTAGTATATAATATATAAATAAAAGAAATAGAAGTATTGTTGTAGTAGTAATAGTATTATATTAGTATTTTACTATATTACTTATTTACTAAAGTAGAAGTTAGACCCCTATGAAACTAGGGGGAGCCTCTGCTTTATATTCTAGTACTTACCCTTTAAGCCTAGCTTTTAAAGTACTAGTCCTTTTAGAGTTTAGTATATTACGTACAGTTTAGCTAAGTAGCTCTAGGCTCTATATATAGTTAGCCGTATTTACTATAATTAACTACAGGCGCTATAGTTAGCCATAAGGATTATAGTTAACTATACGCACCCTAGAGGGGTTAATAAAAAACATTTAAAGTAGTTTATTCTACTATTAGTAGTTAACCTAGTAGTTTAGAGTCTAGCTTATTAAAGTTAGAGGCTATAAGTTTAATTCTACCTTTTATTTCTTTTTACTTTTATTTTTAATTCTTTTTAATAAACTAATATATTTATATATAAAAGTAAGTTAATATATTAACTACTTTAGTAATATAAAGTCTTATATAGTAATTCTATAACATTAGTATTAAGAGTAAAGAGGTTCTAGTTTTTTAAACTGATTTTAAAGCACTTTTAGTTTAGTTTATACAATATAGTACATTATTACTTATAGTCTACTTAGTTTACTAGTTAAGACTTACTTAAATATATAAAAAGGTTAAAGTATATTTAGGAGTAATTTAAAAGTACTTTACTTATATTTTAGTATATTATAAAAGATATAGTAATTACTTTATAATTAATAGAATAAAATGCTTTATATTCAATTTTAAAGTAATTTAGGAAAGCAGTCCTTATTAGTATAATTTTCTATACTCTAATTAAAGTAAATAATATAGTATTATACTATTTACTTAATATACTACTCTTAATTATATTACTAATTACTTAGTTTAGTAAAGTAGAACCTAAAGTCTTTTAAAATTAGTTTTAAAGTACTTTAAAAGTAGTATTACTTACTAATAATATTCTAGTAGTTTTAATTAATAGTTATACTTAGTAGACTATTACTATAAATATACTTCTAATAAACCTTATATTTAATATACTTTTAAAGTAGTTTAAAAACGATTTTATATATATATTTATATATACTATTAAATTTATAGTTTAAAAAGACTTAAACTAATAAAATAGCTAAAAGGTATTAAGTTTAGAAGTAGTTCTAAATTAAATTAGAACTGTTTATACTTCTTAAAAGCTACCTTATACTAAGCCTAAATAACTTTAATATCCTAGGGCCTAGTTATATATTTATAATTTATATTAAGTTAAAACGTTTTAAAAGTACTTTACTTTTAAAGCTTTATTTACTTTTTATAGAAATAAATATAGAAGTAATTTAAACTGTTACTTTTAAAGAATTAGATATACTATATAATAAATTAAAAAGTTATTTAAAAGTAGTTTTAAAGGGTTCTTACTTAATAGTTATTATAGTATTAAGTATATTAATATTTATACTAAACGCTTAATTTATTATAACTAGTAGGGTTCTAAAGAACCTTTTACTTATAAATAATTAACTATAAATAATTTAAATTTAAGAGGCTTTAGTAAATATTAAAAATTAATTTACTACTATATTTAGTATAGAGTTTAGTTAATTTATTTAACTAGAGGAAGTTATTTAGAAGTAATTTAAAAGTTATTTTAAAGTATTTTAAGAATTAAAATAACTTACTTAAATTTATTTATAGTTTATTAATTTTTTTTATTATATTTATAATCCCTTATATAATATATAAAGGGGTAGAAATAGGTAGAGAGGGGGGGTAGGTATAGAGACTATAAAAGGTTATAAGAATAACTAGAGTTACTTTTAAATTAATTAAGATAAAGTAGTTTTACTTTACTTTATAGTAAACTTATTAACTTTTTAAAGGAGTAAAGTATATTATATTTAAAAAATATTTTAAAAGTACTTTTAAATTACTTTAAAACTTAATATATACTATAATAAGGGGTCTTTTAATAGTTATTTGTAAATAAGTAATAGTTTTTCTAAAGGAAAGGGGGTAATAAAGCCCCTTTTAAGATCTTTTAAATAAGTTTTAAATAGCTTTAGAACTTAATAAGGGGGTAATTAATATAATAGTTTTAATAACTAGCTTTAATTTAGCTTTAATAAATATAAAATACCTAGAGGTATAGCTCTTTAGAAATACCCTAAAAGTAGTTTAGAATTGATTTTAAGTAACTATAAAGTATTTACTTATTTAGTACTATAAAACTTATATTTTATAAGTTTTAAGGGTAATATTATAAGTAGAACCCTTTTTAAAGTAGTTAAGTTATACTTAAGTTTAATTAAAAGAAAGTAAATAAGATTTTAAATTATTTTTAAAGTAGTTTAAAAGTTAAAATACTTAATAGCCTTTTTTAATAATATTCTTTTAAGAGTTTAAATATAAAGATTTACGATATTATTAACTATTTTAGAAGTAATTTAAAAGTAATTTTAGATTAGTAGGGTTTAATTATAATATAAATATACTTTTCCCTTTATATACTAGTATATTATTTATATATAAACTATACTTTAAAAAAAGGTAAATATAGTTTATTTAAGTACTACTTTTTATTAGTAGTTATACTAATTTTAAAATAAGTTAAAAGTACTTTTAAAGTAATTTAGAACTAATATACTACTTTCTATAGTTATTTTAGGGTTTTAGGTAGTAATACCCTAATATTAACTATATAAAGAATACTTATTATACTAGTTTTAAAGTATTTAAGTATTATAGAGTAGTATATAACCTTTTTAATTATTAAAAAAGTATTACTAATACTTTAGTATTAATTTTATTCTACTTAAGTAAAAATAAAAATAGAAACTAAGGGGGTAGATTAAAATTAAATATAGAATTTTTAAAATAATTTAGAAGTAGTTTAAAAGGGGCTTAAGAGCCTTTTATTTTAATTAAAGCTAAAAAGTTAGTAAGTTATTTAAGTAAGTACTAGTAATAAGTAATTACTTTTTAAGCTTTATAGTTTAGTTTATTTTTAGAAAAAAGGGTAAACCCTATAGCCTATAGTTAAGGAAAAACTTCTTTATTTACTATTATTAAGAAGTACTTCTAAAAGGGTCTAGAATTAATTTAAGAAGTAAATATTGTAGTTTTTATTTATTATAAAAAATAAAAAGTAAAAGGAGGGATAGTTTAATATTACCTAACTATAAATAGCTAACCTTGTGGGTCCTTGCTTAGTTAAGTGACTAGTGGGCCCGCTAGGCCTAATGCGGTAGGTCAGGTCAGGTAACCCCCCCCCCCCAATGGTCAGTTAAACACTGGTCTCCCCCGAGTTGCTGGCGGGCGACTGTAAACCGCAAAAGGGGGCGGGTGAATTAGAGTGCGTGGTGGGGGGTGTCACTGCAGCGTGTGTTCCAGCGTTTCCCAGCGCCATGGATGTCGGTCCGGGCGGGTTGGTAGGCCCTAACGAGCCCGCGTTCGGGGACTTGGAGCCCCCCGAGACCCCCTGTGCCCCTCCCTCCCGGTGCAGCCAAGCTGCTTACCGTAAGCCGTGCACGAGCCACGCGGCGGCCCTGTAGTGGTGTCAGCGGCGAGTGTCTAAGCCGCTTACGGTTAGACTTGCTCACTAATTCGGCCGAAGTCCCTTCTGAAGTTCTGATTGATTCTGATTGATTTCCCGATTGCATCATGGTGTGGATGCCACTTGGATGCGAATCAGTCAGTGACCCGGTTGCCCCTTTCTCCCGTCCGTAAATCCGTATTTTCCCATCTTTGTTTTCTCTCGTCTCGTAAATCTGGCGTTGCATTCGGGTTGGGGCCCTTGCCCGGGAGATTTGCGCCCAAGAAGCAACTGCCACGCAGGGGGTGGGCAGCGGCTGTCAACTGCACGCCGAGACGGAGACCAAATCCCCGACTGCGGATTTCGGAATGGGGTCTGTCTGTCGGAGTTTGGGGGATAGGGGTTTTCATTCCATGCCTACATGTGTTGATCAAGATTGTGAACAATTCGATGAGCCATTCCTGGTCTCCAACTTTTCTCCATAGTTGTGCCGCTTGCGGACTTTGATTCTCTCTCTACCCAAAGTACAACGACTCATGATGGCTTGGTTGGTAATACAGAGTAGAGGGCGGACTCAAACGAGTTACCTCAAGTCCGCCTCCCACCGCAAGGATGACGAAACCTGCTAATCCCAAGTCACAAACAAAAGACAAGACGCATGATGGCTCATAATGGCGATTTGTCGGATCCATAATTTTACTGCACTTAGAACTAGCGGAAACTTCAATCCAGCGTCACGGAGTGTTTCCCGCGTGTGGGTGCGTATCAGAACACACCATCTCATAAAAGTCTCCATCTGTTCTCCCGTCTCCGTCCCTTTTCGCCTGTCCCACGCCCTCGGGCTCGGGAACTTTCACCCGTGGGGGGCCGCAGGGCAGTTCAGACCGCTGACTCAGATTCCGCCTCCTGCACGAGCGGATCCTCCCCGCACCCGACCGCCCGAGATCTAATACCTACACTATATACCTACCTACCGGTAGTGCTACTCTCCGACACGGCTTACCTGATGCGTCGTGGGTCTCTAGGAGCACACATTATTAACACAGGAAGAGTTCGATACGTATCCCACACTACGAAGCATGCGTTGTCTTGGCAAATGTTGTGATACCAAAGTCGCGGTAAATTGCTGCAAAAGTAGGTACGCTATGGCAACCCCAAGATCTCACTGATCCTTCTTGACGCCCACCTTTCCGATCTTCCTCAGGCCCCAGACCGTCACCAATAGCGTCGCCGCGTACAGCGCGAAGCAGTACCAGAACGCCGCCCGGTAACCCTCCAGCAGCTCCGCCGGGCTCTGCCCATCCGGCCCCGCCCCGGTCCCCGCCCGGGCCGCTACCACCCCCGCTCCACCCGCCGCCGCCGCCGATCGTGCCGTGACCGCACTCGCGATCGCCCCGGACGACGCCAGTCCCACGCTCTTGCCAATCTGCGCGATCGTGTTGTACACCCCGCCCGCCACCCCGTGCGTCCGCGCCGGGAAAAGCGACGTGATGAGCAGGTTCGAGATGGTGAACAGCGTGTCGGCCCCGATGGCGTTGGTGAACATGGCCCAGAACACGCAGTACCAGTAGTTCCACGCCGGGTCCGCCACCGCCATCAGCAGCGGCGACAGCGCCGCCAGCGCCACCGAGATCAGGATCGCCAGGTCCGCCCGCACCCGGTGCACCACGAGCCCGGCCACCACGTTGGCCAGCACCCCGCCCACCGGCGCCGGCAGGAACCGCACCGACGTGTCGATCGCCGACAGCCGCTGCACGTACTGCAGCCAGAACGACGACAGCTGCTCCGTCGCGTTGAACGCCCCCCACACCATGAACACGCTCACGCAGATGCTCGTGAAGCTGCGGTTCTTCCACAGCGAGTTGGGGATGATGGCCGGACGCCCCAGCCGCTCCTGCCTCTCCACCCACGCCACGAAGCCCGCGATCAGCAGGCCCGAGACGGCGAGCAGCGCGATGTTCTCGGGCTTCTTGACGGACGCCGTGCTCTCCGTGAGGACGCTCAGCACGTACGAGATCATGGCCAGGAACCCGCTCGCGAGGGACGCGCCCACCCAGTCGACCTCGGTCGCGAACCGGTGCCACGTCACGGGCTCGCGCCGCCCCAGGCCCGGGAGCCACCTGAGCGCGACGAGGAAGATGACCGTGTTGGTGATGGCCGCGATGTGGAACCCCCACCGCCAGCCGATCGTGTCCGTGAAGACGCCGCCGACGCTGAGCCCGATGCTGAACCCGATCGGCTGCCCGCCGCCCATGGACGCGAACGCGATGTTGCGCCGCCGGCCCGAGGGGAAGGCGTGCGTGATGATGCTGACGGCCGACGGCAGGCACATGGAGATGGCCACGCCCGCGAACGCCCGGAACAGGATGAGCTGGATCCCCGTCGTCGCGAGCCCGCACGCGAGCGTGAAGGCCGACTGGAAGAAGCAGCCCAGGAGGTAGAGCTGCCGCGCCCCGAAGAGGTCGGCCATGGCCCCCGACAGGAGCAGCGTGCAGCCGCAGGTCAGGGCGTACACGGATGCGGGCCTTTTTTTGCGAAGAGAGAATGTTAGAACGTTGTGATTCGAGATGTGTGAAAGTGGACGTGCTCGAAGAAGGAGAATGTTTGCCTACCAAAGCAGCAAGTTGCTCTCCAGATTGACGTCCCGGGCCATGGCCGGGATGCAGACGGTCACGACGCCGGCCAGGAGGGAGCTGATGCCCGTGATGCACGTCACCGACGAGATGACCACCACGGTCTTGCCCTTGGACATGGCGTCGTCGTGCTGAGCCTCCTCAGACAGGCAGGAGCCGCCCCGGTCCGGCCCCGAGGTGATCGACGACGAGGCCGAGAGCTCCGGCAGCGGGGTCGCCGGCGCGACGACCACGGTCGTCGTTGTGGACATCTTCCTTTTTGGCGATCACGGATCAGGGGGTGTTTTCTCGGCTCGAAAAAATCAAATTTCGAGAGATAACCCTTTTTCTTTTTTTCTTCGCCGTGGGATTATGTACTTGGCCCAGCCTCAGAGGCGGGTTTGGCGCGCCTTGCACAGAACATTGGACTTCTTATGGCCTACGGGACACTTCTCGGTTGACATTACTACAGCAATAGTGGCACCCAGTGACAAAACGAAAAGGCGTGCAAGGCGCGCTCGACAGCAACCGTGATGGCTGAAGGTTATGTACGCTTTCAGGGCGCAAATTTTGCGACCCGAGGCGCCCGAGATCGGCCGAGCGTGGAGCTCCGAGAGAGGCCCCATCGTGCGGATGTGTAAGAATGACACCACGCGGCGCCCGAAAAAAGGTTAAATGACTAATGGAAATACCCTTCTCCATCAAAGGTGCCTCCGTGTCGCAATCCTTCGTGCATTGCGTCAAGAGGGCAGTTTCGCCTCAGGAGTCTCGAAGGCGGGGTTGTCATGGGGGTTTAAAACTGGAAATTCGAGTTGTGTTCTCCTGCCCGCGCTTTGAGGATTGACAAGACTCAACTGCATCAACTGATCTGGAAGCTTGTAGATGGCAGGGCTCTGTCAATTGAAGCCAATCTTAATCTGAGTTTTTGACAGTTGTGGGACTTGTAATTTCTTCAAATAGCTTTTTATTTCCCGCCCCATCTACCACCTGCATGCATTATTCAAGCGGGTTGTTCAGACTCCATGCATACGTCTTGACTTTCCGGAACTCTCGTCAGACTCGATTGTATTGTGTTAGCCAAGAAGTCGCCGAGATCCCAGAGAGACGTTGAGGCCTCACATCCCAGCTTCGAAGTTGAAACGACGCTGTTTGTGCGTGAATCGAAAGGTCCGCAAAGCCTCCACTACCACTGTCTGCAGACCTCGACTTTGTAGTTGACTCTTACCTAGTCTACCAACGTCCTGTCATCACATCGCGCTTACCTGTTCTTATGACAAACTCATCTTAGGGCTGCATGAAACAAGTCAAACCAGGCCCTCTGAAGTCCAAATGGCCACAATCAATCAGCCATGCAGCCACTGCTGCCTGAACGGATCCACGGAGTCTCGGTCCTGTCATTAGACTTCGTCGTTGCAAAGGATCAATAAGGCGTCGTGGTATCTATTAGTGACTCACCGCACCAGGTAAGACCCCTTTGGTGCGTACTTCACACTTCGCAACATCTTTCCTATCCCCGACTGCTATCACAAGCAACAAAGGCTCGGATGACCAGACCGAGGGTCTCAAGGGAGGCCTGCTTTACAATTCATGGTTCAAATCTCGTCATTAGTATGAGAAAGATTCATGTACGTCCAGGCCTGACAACTGTTGAGTAGATACACAGAGCGGATCCGAGGCTTCAAGGTCGAAACCTACCTATGTAGGACCCATCGAGACGGGCCGAGCCGATCTCGAAAGAGTTTCTCAAAAAGTCAAACCAAGCGGGAAAAGCTCTACTCGAAAGGCCTTGCAAAGACAGACACAGTATCTGACAAGAGGTCTGGTTGTGAACTATCGTGAACGGCCATCCCAGCGTCGATCGCCGGCAAGTTGCAGGCGAGTTGACCAATGCTCTGATCTGATTGGTGGATTTCGCGAAGCTCGGCTCAGAGGAAGTAGCATCTCGGCTTTTTACACGACGAGAGGCAGGAACTCGACGTGCAAACGACGCGACTACCGAGCGAATGGATTCTCTGTATTGGTCCGGGGAAGCGCTGTGGGTTGCGCTATCAACGCGGGGTATGCGATGCGGGTTAATTCCTCCGGCACTTCCCCCGTTCACCAACAGGTACTTATACCGACCCATCGACGCCAGCGTCTCATTGCGCCAAGTATGCCATCGATCTAGCACCCCAGGACCAGTGAAGATGAAGTCGATACTAACTTTGGCCGCCGGCCTTTTCGCCTGCGGAGTAGCTGCCCACCCAATGTCGTCCGAGACCGAGAACATCGTGCCTGCCGGGGCGGTCGTGAAGCGGTGAGGACGAAGCGAACGACCCAAAAATACAGAACAAAGACTGATGCGTCTCCAAGGCTCAACTCGGCGCAGATCACGTACTTCCCGGCGGCCAACCCGACCGGCACCGGCGTCCTCGTGTGCCCCGGCGGCGGCTACGCCCGCGTCTCCATCGCCAAGGAGGGCTACGCGCCGGCCGAGTTCCTCAACGGCCTCGGCATCGACGCCTGGGTCCTCGACTACACCACGGCCTCCAACGCGACGCCGCCGCTCTACCCCACGCCGCAGGACGAGGCCCTCGACGCGCTGGCCTACATCCGCTCCCAGGGCGGCGCGTGCAAGAACCGCACCGTCTCCAAGCTCGGCATCTGGGGCTTCTCCGCCGGCGGCCACCTCTCGGCCGTGACGCTCACGAACCCGGCCGCCCGCCTCGACTTCGGCATCCTCGCGTACCCCGTCATCACGCTCGAGGGCAACCTGACGCACGCCGGCTCGCGGGACAATCTGCTGGGCGCCGGCGCGGACGCGGAGAAGCTGCGCGCGCTGTCGGCGCAGAACCTCGTGTCGGAGACGACGCCGCCGACGTTCCTGTTCCACACGTTCAACGACCGCAGCGTCCCCGTCGAGAACACGCTCATGTTCGCCGAGGCCATGGTCAAGCACAAGAGGCCGACGCAGGTGCTCATCCTCCCGGACGGGTCGCACGGCCTCGGCCTGGCCCTGGACGACCCGAAGCGCAGCTGGACGCCCGAGCTGGCCCGCTTCCTGCAGTACTCTATCTAGAGATCCGTTTTTCAAAGATGAGGTGTGGAATTCGGGGAGTTTTGTTGGTCGTGGTAGTTGTAGTGCGTTTAGTCTAGAAGGATCAGACTGAATAGGTAGAGGCGTCCATCGCTTAAATCAGGCAGACACGAGTTGAGGAGCATGTGCAAGTCTTTTTGTAGACGATGACGTCTCTAGTTCCGTAATTATTTCCCAGGCGTGGCGTATTCAGGCTGGCAACCACCGAACACCGTCGACATTTCCCATCGTGAACGCGTTGAGTTGCAAAATTCGCATATCAAAACCAGCTACCTTTTTCAGTATGCTCGTATGCAAAGTTTTCCGAGCATAAACTATCTGCAAAGGGGATCACGTGTGCAATTAAGAGTTTCCCTGTGGCTGTAAATTCGCATGGTTTCCCAGCCTTTGGGTATCTGGCGCTGATGGCGATTAAGCTCTGTCGGGACCAAAGCCACGTTCTTTCTTTAACTAGGTGGTCTAGGGTTCAGGCAACTTTGAACATCAATGGAGGGCAACTGCTGACTAGACGTTATCATGCCGGTATTGAAGACCACATAATTGTTGAAACTCTCCCGAACCTCCTAAAGGAACATGTCTGGTGTTGTGATCTTCAAGCTTCCTTTTCCGCCACGGGCCTTGAGGGCCTAAATGTCACTTAGTGTTCTTCCGCGTTGAGCACAACGCTACCTCTCAAGGTGACGAGTAGAGATTGCGACGGCATTGCCAGTATAACGCCCGTCCCTATCCATCGTATTCAACCTGTCATGTCATGGATAGCGTTTTCCGCCTCAGAAAGTCTCTTTGACTCGAGAGTGCTTCACGATATCAAGCTGCCCCGTTGAAGCTTCGCAGTCTAGGTAACAACCCACCTTGTTGGAAGAATTCTCAGAAAGACCGGAGGTATAAAACTAGCACCAATCCTGTCCTTCTGCTCCGATGCTTTCTTCTTTTTCTATCCCGATCTTCTCTCTCTCACTATTGCTGTTCGAAAGAGCCTCCGTCTCGAACGAAAAAGCGCAACACTTATATCCTTGATTCTCAACACCCGGCAACGTCTTTCGGACATTACTCTCGACACGCCCGGCAGTTTCGTTACGAACGTCTCGTTCTACGACCACGGCTTTACAAACATCGTCCGCTCGCATCAACCTCACTGTTCTCAAGCAAGCAAGGCAGTTCGAGACCTTGCCATTTATTCCTCCGCCAACAAGAGACAGACGAGAAGAAGATCAAGATGTCTGCTGCTACACTTCGCCTCATCGATATGGGCATCACCACGGACAGCAGGGACCCTCAGCCCTATCAAGCCCGGGGACGCCGCGGAGAACCTCTTAATCCTAGTTCTGGAGCTCCTTCATATACCAGGTACAACTTTACTCTCCTCTATCCCATCGATCAGGGCCGCCCTACGTGGAATACCATGTGGGACAGACCTCCCCGGAATCCCGAGCCCACCGACGAAGATCAATACACCGCCAGCACTCCGGGCGAGATGGCGCATCTGTTCCACTCGCCCACGGCAGACCTCATGCGCGGACCTCCTCAGACCATCCACGGGCTTGTCAACGGCCTCTGGGTTCCTCAACTCCCTAGGCCTAAGAGCAAAACCCCGGAAATCACCATCACCCCGAGCGATATGGCACACCTCTTCCATTCGCCGACGGCAGAACTCATGCGCGGGCCTCGGCAAACCGATCAGCCGCGTGTCAACGGCCTGCGGGTTCCCAAACGCTTCAGACGCCCTTGGAAGGACACCGGCATATACCCGCCACCGACCGAGGAGCTGGTACACATCTTTCCTTAGAGCCGGCTCTGGTCGAAACTCTACGGGGCGGTGGCGCAAGACATTTTGCCATGCGATCGAGTTCTCTCCCTGCGCGCCAATCCAAATTGCATATACCAGCCTTCTCCCATGTACACGGCTCCCTGGCGGGTTCCAAGCCTCCGATATCTCAGGATAACGTCAGAGATTATTCTTGGGATACGCACACGGTAGATTGAGTGCCTTGATGGTACCAAACCCGAGAAAGTAGGGGGGATGGCAGGGATTATCAAAAAAGAGGCGTATCAAGCGCACAATGAAATAACGAGTTACGGAGAGGCGCATTGCCATGCTTTCAACTGCACTCCTAGAGTCTGTTTATATACTAGACCCATACATCCTTAATTCACATAATATCACCTTCTCACTGTTCAGGAGAACCACTTGAGGACCCCCTTCATCTCGTCGGCGACGGAGTCGGCCAGCGGCGTCCAGCCATCCTGGCCTCCCCACTTCTTGAGCAGGGCAAGCTGCTGGTCAAAGTCGGCCGTGATCTCGAGCTTCGTCTGGTTGGAGAAGTCGTCGATGAACTTTCGCTCCGGATAGAGCTCCCGCAGAACGGCGAGGATGTCGTTCATGTTGCAGAACTCGCCCCAGGCCTGCAGCCGCGCGCCGTTGCAGTCGGGGTCCAGCGCTGCGGCGACGTGGAGTAGCGCGACGTCCTTGACGTCAATTTGTATGACTGCGTGCATTTCCCGATGTCAGTCATCTGAGAAACCGTAAATTATGTCTGGAATTGATTGCTTACTGGCCTGCCACAAGGCCCCCATCTCTTCGTTTCCGTCGTAGAGGTTCTTGACCCACGGGTACGGAGAGACGACGTGCTTCTCGCAGAAGCCCTCGCCCAGGACCGTCGAGGGGCTGACGACGTTGACTGTGTAGTGAGGGCTTTTGTCCTTGACATAAGCCCAGACCGCCTTCTCCGCCTCGACCTTGCTGGCCTGGTAGACCATGTGCGGGAACTCGAACCCCCGGTCGCTGGGCGGCGTACCCCAGGCGATCTTGACTGATTCGTCGTTCCAGGTGTCCGGTCCGGCGTGGCCGCTTGCGCCTGTGTGTATATCGACCGCGGCGGCGATGGAGCTGGTGTACACGAAGGACTTCACCGATGGCTCACGATCCGCGGCGTCGAGGATCGAGACGACGCTGTCGATAACGGGGGGTATGACCTCCTCGGGCTTGTCGGACCAAGAGAGGATCGAAGCGATGTGGACGATGGAGGAGACCCCGGGAATGGCCTCGTCGAAGGCGTTTTTGGCGCCGAGGTCCGGGACGTGGACGAGTTCGAGGTCACCGCTGTCCGCGGCCGACTTGAAGACGTCCTCGGTGAGCCATGCGGCGCTTTTGAGGTCCCGGACTGTCCCGCGGACTCTGAAGCCACGGTCGAGAAACTGCTTGACCGTGTGTGCTGCTATGTGGCCAGTCGCGCCGGTGACGAGGACCCAGGAGCCCTTGGGGATCGCGGTTTCGGGGCTCGACATTGTGATGAAGTGCGTTCGGATGGATGACTTGGGATCTGATTCAAAGTGTGTACTCTGAGATTGGATTGGTGAAAAGTCGATTCGCCTCCTGGCGAGAGGCGTTCATTTATACACTTTCGAGGACCAAGTGCCGTCGTTTGAACCATTCTGCGGCCAACCAAGAAGACACAAGCCATGCTGAACTAGGAAACAGTACTCCTTGGCAAGGACCTTTTATAACGGCCAATGATCTTCGGCAAGCTGTTGTGAAGTTGGGGTTCGAGTGACGTTGCTCTCGCGGCCGGATTCTGGAATTGCGTCTCGAACTGGCGGCGGTAGTGGGATTCCCAATCTGGAAGGAGTAAGTCTTGGCAACATCGGTCACGGCTGGCCGATCCGGGTCAGATAAGATGTCAGATTACGCATGAAAGGCCCCAGCGGATGTCGGCTTTAAGCTGTAAAGTCCAATTGTGAGATTACGCATGTGTAGCCTCGGCGGATGTTGGCTTTAAGCTGTAAAGTCCGGTGTTTACCTCTATAAGGAGGCGGTCGCAGCCGCAGATATTTCTCCCCTGAATACAACAAATACACTCAATTAATACGTACGAACATACCGATATTAGACTACCTAGAGATGGGCCGTAGATATGATGATGACAAATGCGACGGGGTCGGTCTTGGTGCGGGCTGGCGATGCCGTCAGCTGACAAACGGCAAAATAACCCCTCTCCCACGCGTCTTGCCTTCAAGAATGAGGCTTCATCCACGCCTAATCTTTTGACCGGGCTGCCGAAGGAGCAACCATGTCGGGCAAGCGAGGCGTCATTCGCTTCATACATTCACATGAACAAGAAACTGTTCCTTGGGTCACGTCGGCCGAGACTCGGCGCCGACTTCACTCCCATGCGGCCCGCGCGACACATGCCAAGACGAGGCGACAGAGGATGATCCAGCTACGGACCACCACGGATGGCCAGGATAGTCCGTATGGGGGTCGGCCGTCCCAAGAAGCAGCCGCCGATGGTCATGTAACTGTCCTCCCGAGTCCTGTTGGCACTCTGGGATCTGGCCGGAGGGACGTCTTTGCCAGTTTTGCAAGGCGCCTCAGTCCGATTGAAGACTTCCTCTTGGACTACTGTAAGTTTTGCAGAACGCCACGTTCATTCTTCTTCTGCTAGACGTCACAAGAAGAGCTGAGTCGAGACAGATGTGCACAACGTCGTGCCGTGCTCAAAAATCGAAACCAACCAGACCACAAGACATATGAACAACCAGTTTGTTCAACTTGCGGCTACTACCGCCAGCGCTCTGAATGGCCTCTTTCTCGTGACGTGCCGACACATGTCTCTCTCCCTGGCGCAGCAGGGGTCGCACTTCACTCAACTCGCCCTGCAGTACAAAGTGGCCTGTGCTCGGCGGCTCATGGAGGCCATATCGTTGCTGGAGATGCGATCCCCGATCAGTGACTCGATCATCACGATAGCTGTTTTCCTGGCGCAAGACGAGGTAAGCCATTTCTTACCATTGCGACTGTCTGTACATAATGCTAATGATAGGGGACAGATTCTGCTCGGGGACGTTGCCTCGACACAACGGCACCTACAGGGTGCGATTCAGATGGTAAGACACAATGGGGCCCTGAACAAGAAAGGCTTCAACGAGTTTCTCTACGGCATCATCCAGAACGACATTGCAGAGTCTGCCTTGATGCAAGAAGTCATGCCACTTCCGGACTTTGGAGTGAGACTTCAGAAGTAGATGTCAACAAGAAAACGTTCAAACCATGAGCTGTGTTTGATAAAATGTCATTTTGATACAACAGCTTGGCTCAATTGATTCCAGGTCGGGGTTCAGTTCAGCAGCGTGCTTCAACGGTCTTCCCGCAGTTGGTGGGGGATCCGGTGCCTGGACCCCCTGAAGACCCCGCACTAGTCCGCTTCTGGCAAGGATCGCATGCCAAACAAATTGCAGCGGAGAGCTTCACGACCCCGCCAAGCGGCTCACCTACTGACCTGAATACACCAACAATTTCCTCCTAGCCATTGTTCGTCTTCCTGTGCTTGTACGTTGAAGATTGTATGCCATTGCGTCGCGGAGCTGACTGACGAGAACGACACAGATACCCCTTTTAATATCAGGTACGGCGCATTCCCTCAAAGTCGTCGACTGGCTCGTCCTTATCTCCCAGCCGCTCTGCCGTATTGCCCCCGCATCGACTGTTCCTGACCGCCTCCAGCAGAAATACCATCGCAACAATGGCCGACAACAAGGTCTACCGCGCCAGCACCACGGCGCCCGTCAACATTGCCGTCGTCAAGTACGAAAACCCTACTCCTCTCTCAGATCCGAAGACGCCCGCTGACCCGACAGGTACTGGGGCAAGCGCGACCCCAAGCTCAACCTCCCCACGAACTCGTCCCTCTCGGTCACCCTCTCCCAGTCCGACCTCCGCACCCTGACGACCGCCTCCTGCTCGGCCGCGTATACCGAAGGCGACAGCCTGATCCTCAACGGCGAAGACTCCGACATCTCGGGCGCCCGTACACAGGCCTGTTTCCGCGAGCTGCGCGCCCGCCGCGCCGCCCTCGAGGCCGCCAACCCGGCCCTCCCCAAGCTCTCGGCCCTGCCCCTCAAGATCGTCACCGAGAACAACTTCCCCACCGCCGCCGGCCTCGCCTCCTCTGCCGCGGGATTCGCCGCTCTCGTCCGCGCCATCGCCGACCTCTACGAGCTTCCCGACTCCCCCGCTGACCTGTCCATCGTCGCGCGCCAGGGCTCCGGCTCGGCATGCCGTAGTCTCTTCGGTGGCTACGTCGCCTGGCGCATGGGCGAGGCCGCCGATGGCTCTGACTCCAAGGCCGACCTCGTCGCCGAGGCCTCGCACTGGCCTGAGATGCGCGCCCTGATCCTTGTTGTCAGCGCCGCCAAGAAGGGCGTCTCGTCGACCTCGGGCATGCAGCAGACCGTCGCCACGTCGGGCCTCTTCAAGCAGCGCGTCGCCGAGGTGGTGCCCAAGCACATGGCCGAGATGGAGGACGCCATCGCCAGGCGCGACTTTGCCCAGTTCGCCGAGGTGACGATGAAGGACTCCAACTCATTCCACTCGTCGTGCTCCGACACGTACCCGCCCATCTTCTACATGAACGACGTCTCGCGCGCCGCCATCCGCGCCGTCGAGCAGATCAACGCCGCCGCCGGGGAGACCGTTGCCGCCTACACCTTTGACGCCGGCCCGAACGCCGTCATCTACTACCTCGAGAAGGACACCGAGACCGTCGTCGGCGCCTTCTCCTCCCTGCTGACCTCCGTCAGCGGTTGGAAGGAGGGATCCGCGAGCCTGAAGTCGTCCGTCACCATCGACGAGACCGTGGCTGGCATCATCAAGGGCGGCGTCAGCCGTGTCATCCAGACCGGTGTTGGCGAGGGCCCCATCAAGTCCGACATTTACCTTGTGGGCGAGGATGGCAAGCCCGTCGCCCGGTAGGCAGCATGCTTCAAAGAACAAAAGTTCGAATTTCTCATAATGAATGACCTTGTGTCGAAAAACACATATATAGAACCGCGTCTGGCTTCCTATAGTTGAAATACCATCTGTCAATTTGCCTACACACTTGTCTTTTCTTGTTAATTTTTTTCTCTTTCTCATTGGGACTTTTACCCAGGTAGGTAGCTTAGTAGGTAGGTAAGTACCTAGGTAAATATTCAGCCGCGCCTTCCTTTTGAGAGTCCTGCTGCTGCTCCTTCCTCAGTTCACACAGGGCCCCACATTGTCTTTCTCCAACATGGGTAATCACCACCACCACCTCTGTTAACTCTTTCCTCTTTCTCACGCCTTCTCCCTCTCCCTTTCTCCTAAGCACACATCGCCAATCCACAAATCAAAAAAGGCGAGGCAAGACAGCAAACATGGCGTCCAAGAAAAAAAACAAGAATGCACCAGCCCAGAAGGCCCCTATGGGAAACAAGCCTACTCAGAACAAGCCTACTCAGAATAAGCCTGCTCAGAACAAGCCCGCTGAGAAAAAAGCTGTTGAGAAAAAAGCTGTTGAGAAGAAGCATGTCGAGAAGATGGCCGTCGAGGAAAAGGTCATCGAGAAAGAAGTCACCAAGAAAGAGGATCCCGAGAAAGAGGTTGTTGACAAACCCGACACCAGAGCCACCATCACAGAGAGAGACAGTACTGGTATGATCCAGCGTGTCTGGCGTCACGACACCCTCAATCCCAGCAGCGCGATCACTAAGGTATGCAATCCCCGATAATGTCACAAATGTGAACTCAATTCTAATTACCGCAGGCTCCCATTTCTGCTGCCACCCCTGCCAGAATCATCGACATCTCCAAACTCCGCCAGGTCCTCTCTGATGCCTTCCTCCCCGTTGGCTACCCGGACTCTGTGACCTCGGACTACCTTGGCTACCAGACCTACGACTCCCTTCAAGCCTTCTTCTCCACCATCACCTCCCTCCTCGCCAACCGGGCCATTCTCCAGGGTCTTGGTGTCGGCGATGCTGACTCGTCCGCCACCTACGCCATGCTCTTGACCATCTTCAAGGACGGCATCTCCCGCGTCGCGACAATTGGCTTCGCCTACCGCTACGGCACCATTATCGAGCCAGAGGCCAAGAAATACCGCTTCCTCGCTGATATTTTCAACGACAGCGCGTTCTTTCTCGATCTCTTTGCGCCCGCCATCCGAGGCCGCGACTCGGTCAAGATCGCCGTGCTCGTTGCCGCCGAGGCTCTGCGAGCCGTGTGCGGTGTCGCCGCTGGTGCCAGCAAGGCCGCCCTCTCATCGCACTTTGCCCTCCGCCAAAACCTAAGCGAGCTCAACGCCAAGGAGTCCTCCCAGGAGACTGCTGTCGGCCTGGTCGGCCTCTTCGTCGGCAGCATCGTCGTTCGCTATGTCGAGGGTCGCCATGCTGTCTTCGGTCTTATGATCGTCCTAGTCCTCGCGCACCTCGCCATGAATTACCTCGCCGTCCGCTGCGTCCAGCTCGGGGATCTCAACAAGCAGCGCGCCACCATCGTCTACGAGCACTACCTTAAGACCGGCGAGGTCCTTGAGCCTGCCGCCGTCGCTGCACGCGAGAAGATCTTCTGGTGGAAGCCCGTCGCCAAAGCTGCCGACGGACGGGAGCTCGCGCGCATCGAATTCGCCCGTAGCTACGCCGACGCCATGAGCGGTCCCGGCGTCATTTGCCGCCGCCAGCGCCACGTTTATGGCGCCCCCTCGGTTTCTGGATCGTCTTTCCAGCTGTGCCTTCACCGCAGTGGCAACGGATTGCCTGTTATCAAGATCCTGCTCTTCGGCCACCCGGCGGAGCTCGAGATCAGCGAAACCCTGACCTTCGAGGCCTGGGCCGCGGCTCTTGTCCTCGCCCACAACCCCGAGCTGGGATCGCTCAGCCAGATCCCGGAGGACACTCGCCACCAAGCTGATCTGGTCGAGATTTATGAAGCGGGATGGGCCATGACCATCAACCTGGAGCCCTCGGCGCCTTGGGTGACTGATGAGACCGAGCGCAAGAATCTCTAGACGCCACCCACATGTTTTGCTTTTGGGAAGCGGGAAAGGCTTCCGGGATTGGAACATTGCTATTGAACTTGCTACATGCACGCATCTGGGAATGCATGTCGAGGAATGGGACCACAGGAAAATTGGCGTTTAGGCATAGCAGACACATGTCACTTAGGAACAGCAGAGATACCAATTGATCCGCCCCCACGAAGGAGGGCTTATTGCCTCTTGTAAATGTCTTTTGGCGATTTTGTGAGCGGAACGCGTGCTCCGGGCGACTTCCGTGAAGCGTCTTTTTTATCATACACTATTCACACATGCGCTTCCCATCATATGTACAACCCATTGTTTTCCTCCTCTTCATGGAACCACCCAGGCAGGGATGGCGAACTCGGCATCTACGCCCCTCTCCCACTCAAGCCAGTCCCACGCCGCGCAGGGCGCGCATCTTGACGCCCTCCCAGCTGTTCAGCTTCGGGCGCACGTCGAGGTAGAAGCTCGGCTTGCCGTGGGCGTCCGGGCGGCCGGCGTAGAAGTCGATGACGTAGTCGACCTGGACGCCGCAGCGGTCGATGACCCAGTCGTGGCGGTCGAAGGGCGGGGTGTAGCCCAGGAGGGTGTTGATGCGGGCCTTGGGGGACATGTTGGTGCTGAGGCCGGCGAAGGAGTGGAGCCTGGGGCCGTCGCAGCTGTTTTTTTTGAAGAGCTTGTCAGCTCATCTGCATCTTTCCATCTCTCTGGCAGTGGCTAGGATATAGGGTGGGTATACGTACGCAGTCCCCTCGGTGTAGGGCCTCTCCCACTCCTTGATCTCCTTCCAGGCGCGCTCGTTGACGGCGTTGTGGATGGGCACGACGGTGCGCATGTCGGCGGCGCGGGTGTCGTGGCCCTTGCGCTTCATGGCGTCGAAGAACATCCTCTCCGAGGGGTAGACCCAGTTGCCCGTCGCGGCGTCGGCGCCCGTCTCCTGCTCGTGGTTCGACGGCGCGTGCGTCGACGGCGTCGCGGGGTTGCCCGGGTAGGCGGCCGCGTTCGCGGTGCGGGGGATCGTGGAGACTTCGCGGTGCGTGTCGAGGGGCGACTTTGACGGTCTCGGTGTTGTTGTTTCTGTTGTCGGTGCTGTCGCGGCGGCAGAGGAGGAGGTGAAGGGGATGTAGGAGCGGAGGGTCTGCGTCCAGGACTGCGAGGGGGCGGGCTGCGCGGGCGCGAGGTCATGCGGGTTCGTGGAGGCGTTTGCTGCGCGGGCTTGCTCGAGCCAGGCCTCGCGGGACTTGTGGTCTACGGGACACGCATCGGCGGAGGCCACGGCCGCTGCCGGCGGTGGTGATGATGTCGGCGCCGTCGGGGAGGCTGGCTGGGGATTCGAGGAGAAGGGCGACAGGGAGAGGAGGGACTGCGTCCACGACGAGGACTGCGGCTCGGTCTGCTGGGGGTTCGCAACGGGATGGTGCGGCGGAAGGGTAGGGCTCGGGTCGTTCGGGTTCGCGGCGCGGGCGTGCTGCAGCCAGGCCTCGCGGGCCTTGTGGTCGACGGGGCACGCGTCGGCGGCGGGCTTGCCGTCTGACGACATCGTGTCGGCGGCGATGGGCACTGCGGAGGAGGAGCGGGTTAGGAAGACGAGGTCGACGAGGTCGGCGTTCATGACGGGCGATGGAGGAAGGGACAGGCAACGAGTACGACGACAATACGATTGATCTTCTCTCTTTTGTGCACAGTATAACATAACAATGGGAAAAGGTCTTACAGATTCGAAGGGATCGACGGGAGGGACAACGGGGGACGTCTATATAAAGATTCCCTTTCTTTCTTTTTCCCCCGCTTCTTGAGTTGCGTCCAGGCCCTCTCAGCTGAGTACGAATCCGGGGTTGCTGTGGTTCGTTTCTTTGTTTTGGTTTCCCGTTCGCATTGACTGATGCGCTGGCTGGCGGGGGGTGAAAAAGTGCTTGGCCGTGATGGAGGATCGTTTCGAAGGGTATGCCTCGATGCAACGGCCGGCTGTGTTTTTTTAGGCTCAGTGGGTCCTTTGAGATCTTTTTATTTTTATTTTTTATTTAGGTGATGTGATGTGATGGGACGACGTTGATTGGTTTGTTCCAATGTTTGTCTCGCGGGAGCTTCTGGGTCGGTTGGTTCCGATGACGCCGAGCACTGGCGCTGGATGGAGCTCGCGCGGAAGCTCGTCGATTGATCAATTGACAGACAGCAAGCTCCCCGTCCGTGGTTTAACCGACGCGAGAGACTTCGCGGGTGGCTTCTCTCGCACGGACCAGCGTTAAACGTCAATCATTTGGTGGCTTGAACCGGCGTGAAGCCCACCTCGAGCTCGAGTCGGCTACTTCGGGAAATGACGGAATGTGGAAATGGCACGACCGGATGAAATTGGGGTAATCGAGCCACGAGTCCCAGCGCTCACAAGATACCCGCGTCCCCGGAGCTACGGACGCAGAGGGACGGCGTGCTACTGCAGGCAAGATGTCACATGCATCATGGCAGCTGTACAGTAGCTAAGCCATTGGTTCGCAGTTCCGGAGGTTGCATTTGGTTCAGCACCGTCAGAGAAGGTCGGCCATTCACTTGGGGCTTCGGGAGCGAGATGTTTAGTCCTGAGTGAGGTTTATTCGGTTTTTTTGCTATGTACGAGTGTGACGAGCTGTGACCGGTACAGGACGACGCTCGGAACAGATTATGAAGCAAGGTGAGGTAAGAGAAGGTGGAAGGTGTGTCTAAGCAGGAGACAGGCGCTGTCCTCTCTGCTTAGGCCTGGCGTGGACGACTTCCGTGGTCCAAGCCAGACGAACTCCCCTCGAGCATGGGTGCTTTCGCCCCAAGCAATACTTTTGGTGTATTGCAACCAGTCCGCGACATGTTGAACTCAGATCGCCGCCGTGCGCCTTTCCTTTTTTGGTGCCACCCTTTCGTCGTCGCATGCCGCGACGACTTCATTGTCCTTGGTTCCTGTGTACTGCCGTAGAGCAACCCCCGGTATCCGCGGGGGGCTTGGTTGGCTCGTCGATCCTACTTTTGGTCATGTCGTCTTTCGTACACGCATTCGCCTGATTTTTGTTGTCATTCATTCCCCTTGCCGCTCGTCGTAATATCTCCCATCCCTGAGGCGTTCTTATTCGCCTCGGGATAGCGTATATAGTTTATAGGGAGGGTCGGCATGTTTCAGCCGAAGAGAGCGGCACCGCCGGACTCAACAGCCTCAATCTCAGCCAGGTCGATGGGCTGGCGGCGGAAGCGAGCGGGGAGCTCGGAGCGGTCGAAGAAGACACCAGAGGGGGCCGCGACGGAACCCATCTGGTAGCCAGAAGTGCCGCCGATTCCGCCCTCGGTACCGATGGAGCGCTGGAGGGGGCCGTGCTGCTGGACGTGGTCACGGTAGGAGCTGAAGCTGTTGTGCTTGGGGGCGGCAGAGCCGTTGCCGAAGTTGGGGGGCAGAGTGCCGGTGGGCGAGGCCGGGTGAGGGTGGGGAGTGTGGTCAATGGAAGCTTGAGCCAAGGTTAGCACTTTGTCCTTTGGGAGGCGAGGACGGAGCAAACGTACAAGGAATGGTGCGGCGGCCGAGGAAGCGGATGCTGGGGACGCGCTCGGCGTGGGCAGCAGCCTGGCGGAGGACTCTGGTGGCAAACATTTTGATGGCGAGAGTAGTGGTTGAGGTGGTTAAAAGGGTATCTTGAAATCCGAAGCTTGTCGGTCGTGGAAGAAGAAGATTGTGGTAGTGGACGTCGACTCTCCTCCTTGCCTTTGGTGATAAAGCTATGCGTTGCGCCTGGCGACTGGTTGAGGTGAACTGGTGGGAAGCGGTGATGCGTTGAGGTGCGGTGGGTGGATGCAAGAAGCAGGATTGATCTTGAATGCACGGATAGCAAGGGAGCTTTGCCGCTTTATCACCAGGGAGGAGAGCGGGAGACGAGGTTGTCGAAAGGTTGTGTGTTGTTGGAAGAAGGAGGAAGCTAGGCGAGCAGTTCGGGCGAGTGCGGGATGGCGGGCGGTCTTATTTAGGAATTTTCTTCACAAGCCGAGAGACCTGGGACGTGGACCGACCCATCCATGTGTGTGTCCGCCGTCCATGTCTGTGCCTTGCGCCTTGCCGGCGGCCACCTCCCACACTTGTTTAGCGACCTTTTTTTTTTTTTTTTTTCCTCATTATTACAACGCGCCATTGGGGGTTAGTGGGTTGGGTGCCGGAACGTTTAGCAGGTACGTATCCTCTAGGTGGGCAGCTCGACTCGGGGTGACAGGGGAGGGGGCTGGCAGGCAGCTAGGGCGAAGCTAAGGCAACCTAACTGAACTGAGGTGGTGGAGGAGGGGACGGGGAACAGGGGGTGACAGACGTCGCTGATGGCTCATGGGCGCCGTGCCGCGGTGCGCTGCAGGTGCAACGCTGCAACGCTGCACTCGACTTCTTGGACCGACGTCTTAGCGTCCATTAGTGGGCGAAAGCCCCGAACCCCGAGGTTCGGGGCTTCGAATCCGTGTGGGAACACACACCTCACGCAATTGCAAGATTAAAGCTCGAGGAGAGAAAAGACGGAATCGGGTCGGATTTGGGGGGGATGAAGTGGTGGTGAGATGATGAGCAGAGCAGACAGAGCAGGTGGTGCTCCTCTCGGGCTTGGCTGAGTGGATGTAGCGATTTACGGACATTTCTAAGCAATAATTCACTGTATTGGTACCTACTCACGCTCGACATCTTGCCTCAACACTGTGAAGTGTGGGAATGTATGAAAAGGGAAACATTAAGCTCTCCCCTCTCCTTCCCCAAATACCCATTTCTGCATGTCTTACCAACGGCGCTTTCCAACAAGGAAGGTCCGATTCAACAGTACATGCCTACGGGCCCTTCCCTGAGAAGCATTGCTTACCATCTACACTAGATGTACGGGCAGGAACTTTCATGGTAAACGCTCCTGCCATGCTCAAAGCTTGCACGGAGCATTCTGAACATTCTGAACAGGGAGGAGCACCCGTGGCATTGTATTGTGGCACCGTGGCACCCGCACCTGCCGCCCAAGGAACAGCCCTAACGCAGCTGCCCCGGCGGCGAGCTGGGGGGCTCCCACGCGTTCGGCCGCTGAAATACCTTGCACTGCGGACTTGGTGGAGAGCACAGCGCCAGCCAACCATGACGCGCGCTTCGAATGGAGGGACAAATAACTATTTTACACGTGAATTGTTCTTTATCTCTGTCCTGACCACGTCATGCCCGCAATCGAACCATTTTTGACAAACACCATACAGACCCCATTCTGCATCCCCGCCATATCGGAGAGACACACACGCGCCGTACGCACCCACAAGTCTGAGAAAGAGTTTCCAATGTCTCTGCCCTCCACACCTTGACATTCCACGGCACGGCTTCGTTCTATTCCCGCTCAACAGCTCACACGTTCCTCAACATAGCCTGTGCTGCGCGTATACCCACCGCCCGGACAGAATGCGTCGCGACCGTGGCATCGAGAGCCCTGGTCTTTCGTCCTCCTGGCTGGCCGTTGAGAGTGCTGCATCACCACCATGATCCGAGCCAAGAGATTCATCCGACCTTTTCTGCGTCCGACTGAAACCTTGTTTACCCCCCTCGCAAGCGGCTACAACGGTCATGGTTTCCCCAGACTCTCATAATCCAATGTGATATGTCAGCCAAATTAGCTTGCCGCGGCGTCCGGTGGAATACAACGGTCACGCACCAAGGAACTGCCATGGAATGCTCGTCGGTGGTTCGGGAATTTTGGGCAGGAAGGACGGCACACTGCCACGCCATACAAAGAGCGCGCACGCGACGACGACACCACCACCATCAAGCGGCAAACGGCAAACACCAAGACCAGAGTCGGCGGTGACAATCAACGTCGCAGCCTGGAGGTGGAGGGGGGGCCACACACACTTGCCAGAAGGGAAACCGTAAAGAGAACAAGCCTTTTTGCTTTTGCCTCGTGGGCTTATCTCTCGACCCCTGTCTAAACCTCCAAGACACAGAATCCTCGACTGAGCTGCACGCCTGCATCGAACGATCCTGCGGGCCACCGGACGAGTAGCCCATCCATTGGGTGCCCAACCCGAAGCACAACGTCTTGAGATGCCAACCCAAGCCTGCCTACCTACACCACCTTCGTAAACGCCGTGCGGAAGCACACGCACAGAGACAGAGAGAGGGTGTGGTCGTCAATTGAGCTTCTCTTCCCGCCGCCTCTGTCCAATTAGCCCGCCCCGGCATTTTCTAGCTTGTCCAGTCAGGACGAACCCTCCGCCCTCATTAGTGAACGTCAACCGCCGCCCCGGAGCGCCGGATCTCGTTCTTCTAACAGAGGGCCAAGGGGGCCGGCGGGCGATGGGAACTGGTCCCCGGTCGCGCGCCTTGCATTGCATTGCATCAGAGCTTGCTGGAATCCCGCCCCGGTCTTGGTCTGCTCACCTGCCAGACTAGGAAACCGACCACATCGACCCTCGACTCGAGTTGCATGTCCTGAGAAGTGAGAGTCTATTTGACAGTGTCCAACAGAAGCCAAACTTTGCATGGGGAAGACGAGACGAGACGCGCGTGCGCTCCTTGCTAGTGCGCACTACGCTGGACCTCCCGTCTACGACGCTGTCTAGATATTGTCCGGTCCCCTCTCTTTCTTTCCCGCTCCCGCCGTCGGGTAGGGATGGCGTTCAGGGAAGTTGACGTCGACGGGTCTCGGGGCCTTTCTTCGGCTGTTGTCTTTGGCCGCGCCTTGCGCTGTTTAATCTCGTCGACAGGGCTCGCCGACAGGGCAGTGGCGGCGGTTGTAGACGGGGGTCGTGGTCAGCGGCGGTGCTGCGCCGATAGCGGCGGCCACAGGAGCAGAAACGCCGCACGCCTGTTCGTGCGGTTGAGCAGCATCTGCCCCTCCGGCTGCAGTCTTGTCTTCAAGGCGCTCCACACATCCTTCTTCAGTGTCTTCCGGCTTTGGGAGCTCAACCTCCGTGGAGCTCCACCATCAAGACTCAGTGTTCATCGCTGTCGTGCCGGGAATCAGGGTTTGATCGGCTTTGACCGTTTCTGGTCCTCCGGTGCCACACACCACTCGACTCTCGGCGTCTACCTCCCGATCGCCATCCCTCTGATCCCGATGGATGGCGCGAGCGGGATCCTCTCTCGCGCGGGGGGCATACATACGCCATATGCTTCGTTTTGGGTAGATGAACCGGATATCGGACCCGGTTCAAGTTCCTTGAAAATGGCAAGAATTTCCCCCAAGCCGAGCGAGCGGCTTTCAAGGTGGTGTCGGAACGGATCCCCCGCAGTCCCCCGCACGCAGGAAATGTCAATGATCAGCCGGTCCGGTTCGGTCGAGCGACGAGGCGCGGGATGGCGACACGGGACGGTATTAATAATTCGCATTTGACGTATTGCCTGAAGAAGAGCCTCCGGCACTGTTCAACCTCGACCTGAGTTGCGCCATTTGTCTGGGGCTTATCAAATGGCGCTTACCTTATTGGTAGGATTTAACGGTGAATTAGGTCCGCAACTATTTCTGCGATAAGATTTTGTTGTCCTTCGAAAGCTCAACCTCAGTTCTTGGGGTTGCTCTTCATGATTACTATCCTGTTATGGGTTTTAGCTCCTTGCAGTCGTTTTAAAGAATATCCGAGAGTTGAATTAATATTTTTTGTTTATTTATTTCATGGTTGTTCCCGAAACTCATCAGTACTCAGTTCCACGACTCGGACCGCGAAATGCAAGTGGGTTTCGAAACGATCCCGCCAACTCGCGGATGTCAGCTCAAGGAGGTAGATGGTCGCATTCAAGCGATTCTTACTAATGATTCTGTCCCATTCCCAGAGGTGATAAACCACCCTTTAACTCAGCGGCTACTTTTCATCTACTCGACCATTCTTGTGTGTGAATTGCTTTCTTTCCTGGGGCACACTGAAAAAAGGAAACTCATGATAGGTAGGCTAATCCATTCAAAGCTAGACGTACTTATTACACGACAGACACCTTGTCAGGCTGGGAGGTTGTTCAAGACAAAGAATCTTCAGGTAATTAGGACAAGCAGCCAACTAGGAGTCATCTGTCGTTGGGACTTTGCGATCTGTCAAGGTGGGGTTCGGTTCCCTCAGGTTATTCCAAGTCTCAGGTACAGCAAGCCAAGGGAAACATTTCAAGAGACTCTTATTCCACAGCCCGAGGCTGAGTTGAGTTTCAGACGTCTCCTCTTTACAGCAGCATCGAGGGTGAAAAGCAGTCACAACATTGGATCACAGTAGGCCAATCTAGGTGACGCGAATTGCTCATTCTCGGGATGTGTGATGAGAGCGCTCATTCAAAACCAATACCTAATCAAATTCTCAAGTAAAATGGTGCATAGAATACAAGCTACTAGGTACCCGAGAGAGACATTTGAAAAGCGTTTGTCGGTTTCCTCCTGGACATGGAAACTCCAGAGAAGAGCTCACAAATTGCCGACGAGAGATGATGTCTTGTGCGTTGCAATATGCTTGACTTATGACCCAGTCACGAGGCTTTCCACGAGCCTGCCTCCTTGGAAAGCCTCTTCCCGTCTCAGAAGTCAAAGATCGACAACTCTGGTCCTTGTCTCGCTTTTCAGCACTGAGTGCTGCCGCGGACGGTGCAGATGCTGGCGCAGTTGACGTTTTCGGCGTAGCCCGGCACGCAGCCGCAGTTGCCCCTGGGGAAGAGGACGCAGCAGCAGTCCTGTTGTTGTTGCGTGGGCGTCGTCAGCTTCTTTCTTTCTGTGTGTATACGCCACTTCAATCTTTCACTCTTCAGCGGATCGGACGTTGCCCTGGGGGCTGGAGCTTGTGGGGGGGGGGGGGGGAGTTGATATTCAGGCTGGATAGAACTTACTATTAGATTACTTAAAGGTAATGTTGTTAATTAAGCTGTACGGAATACTATAGTATAGGTAAAAATCAATGGATTCCTAAGTTTAGAGATAGATACCCACTAGTATAGATATTTAGAGCTAGCCCTAGTAGGTCACGTGACCTCTAGTAGCCTAGCTTAGCCTTATACTATAAGACTTAAACTACTCTATAGTTATAGTAACTAATAGTATAGTAACTATTATAATACTAGTACTTTTTACTTTATAGTTTAAAACTTTAATTAAAAGAATAATTATAATTATAAAAAAGTAGTAATTAACTTTATTTAATAAGTTACTATTTTTTATAAAGTTAATAAAAACTCTTAAAATCCCTATAAGTATTAAGTCTTTAAGTTTAATAAACCTAGAGTAGTGAAAGAGTACTTAGGACTTATATTAAACTTAACTAAGAATTTAGTATAGCTTTTATATAGTTCTTAGTTTTTTTATTATTCTAAATACCTATATTTTCTTTTTTTTATATATCCCTTAATACCTTTTTTACTTATAATACTTTTTTTTTACTCTTATTACCTAGTTTTTTATTTTAATCTTTACTTTATACTTAGAAATAAAGTCTTTAAGGGCTTAGTTTAAAATAGTTTTTATAAATATATTAATAAAGTTATTATTATTAATAATTTAGTAAATATTATTAGTTTTTTATATTGTATATAATTATTTAAAACTATAATATTAATTATTAAGTACTTTTCTTTAGTAATACTAAGTTTAATAAAGTACTTATAAAGTAAGCATAAATCTATATATACTATAGTGATATAATAGAATATATAGATAGGGAAATATAATAGAATAAAGCTGAAGGCCTTAGGGGCCTTGGCCGCGTTGAGCGCGTTAACGGCCTTAAGGGCCTTAAACGCGCTATTAAATGTGAATGCTAGGCGCGGCTCACAGCCTACCCAGGTCTTTTACTCATCTAGTAAGATTTTTATATATATTTATTTATATATAAAGTTATGCCTCAGGCTATTAATGTTTTTCAAGCCAATAGTACTATAGGCCTTAAATCCCTAAATATAGCTATAGCCTTGTAGCTTAATAAATGTTACTTTAAAGTAGCTAGTTGGGCTATTTTGAAATACTAAAATTTATTTATATATTATAGTATACTAGTAGCTTTAAACTATATAATTTAATATACTTCTTTAATAAGGGCTTTTTAAAGGCCTTATTAAATTTAATTATAAATAAAATTATATACTAGTTATACTTTAACTATTCTATAATTACTTTTATATAACTTACTTTTTTAAAACTATAATCCCTTCAAAGGTTTTATTTTAAATAGTTTTATTATTCTTATTAAACCTTTATCCCTATAATAAAAAGAGTAATACTATTTTTAAAGTACTTAAAAGTTATAATTCCTTTAATTTATTCTTTATTAATAAAATTAAGGCCCACAAAACGTTTACTTTAAAGCTTTATATTATAAAGTACTTAAAGTTAAACTATTTAATTTACTATATTAAGTTACTTAAAAAAAGTTTTAAAAGTGTTACTAGTAAGAAGTCATGTTCATTTACTATTAACTATACTATAAATTAGTATTTAACTTTAATATACTCTTTTATACTTTTAATATAATCATAGTTATTATTAATATAGTAAGGTTTTATATATAATTAACTATTCTTTTATTAAGAAAATTATTTATTAATTATTATATTAAATATATTATTTTATTATAGGTATTAAAAGTAAAAGTAGTACTAAAAGTCCTTTTTACTAAGGTTTATATAAAGTACTATTATTCAATAACTTAAAAAATAGCTTTTTTTGTTAATAAAAGAAAGTAAAGAGCTTAGCTTTAGTTATTAATATATTATAGTATTTTATTTATTAACTACTATTAAATAAAACCACTAAAAAGCTTTTAATTATAAATATTTAAAACTTTTATATTAGTATATTAGTGTGTTTGTATTTGTAAAGTCATTACTAAACTATTATTAGAACTACCTTTTTTATAGCTAAATTAAGTAAAATGTAACACTTTTATAAAAAGTATTTATGTTTATTTTACTTTAAAGTATTTAAGATTTAGGTTATATGTTGAAGCGTGTATAAAATTAGTTTATTATAAGGGCTATATCCAGCCTTATTATTATTACTTTATATATAATTAAACTAATATTACTTTAGTAGTAGTTAGTATTTATATATAAAGTAAAGCCCTTATAAAAAGTAGTTTAAGTAATTAAACACAGATATATATAGTTATTTATATATAGTCTTTATTTTTGGTACTTAATTACTTGACATTATAAATAGACTATAAAAGTTAAAGGCACTTTTATAGTATAGTTATAAATAGCTTTAATCCTCAAAACTATTATAAGTTTTTACTATTTTTAAAAAGTATTATTTCTAAAGTACTATAAAAGGGCCTCTTTAAAGTATTTAAAGGTGGAAGTATAAAATACAGTTATTTATATAAAAAAAGAGCACATAGCTATATATTTAATAGTAATTCTATCATTATATACTCTAGTTTGCTTTAAACTAATTTTTTAAATAGCGTTACTAAAGGAATAAAAAGTAGTATAGACTATAAAGTACTTTATTAAACTTAAAAATATACCTAGGCTTTTAATATTTAGGGAGTATTTATATATAAATATTTTTATTAAGTAAAACCTATATAAATATATTTACTATATTATATTATAAAAACTTAAAATTAAAGTAGTTTATAATAACTATATATTTAAAAAAATAATATAAACAGTAAGTATTAAAATATATAGTTATTTACCTGTCTTTTAACTACTAATTACTATATATAATAAAGCACACTTAATTTTTTATATCTTTTTTATATTTATTTAACTTATATATATATACTTTATTATATTTAAAATCTAAAAGCATAGTAATACTCTTAAAAACCTCTTTTAAAGGTCAGTCTTATAGTGGCTTTATAAATAGTTTACTTTAATTACCTATATTAAAATTATATAAAGATAACGAATACTTTAAATAAAACATAAGTAAAGACTAGAACTTTTACTATGATACTAGGAGTAAAATCTGTTCTATAGTTAGTATAGTATCACTATTTAATAAAGTTTAAGTACCTATAACCTCTCTTTATAAGCTACCCTTACTATTAAAAAGCGTTTAATATTTACGTTTTTAAAATAATTTACAGTATATTAAATACTTATGTCTTCTTTTAATAGTTATATAAATTAAAAGAAATAGTTTACAGCTTTTTTACTATAGAGTATTTTAAAATAATAATAAAGTACTAGTTAACAAAGTAATCTTATAAAACGTTTATTTATACTAGGTATATGAATCTATACAAAGAAAGCTGACTATAGGAAGCTTAACTATAAATATAAACTAGTAAGGGTTTATAAAAAGGCTTTATTTTACTTAACTAACTATAATCCGCTCTTAACACTAGTTTTTTTAATTACAGCTCAAAAAAATAAAATACAAATTATGAAGTAAATACATTTTAGAAAAATAAGAGAAAAATTCAGTGTAAGCCAAAATTTGTTATTTTTAAAGTGGTGACAAGCAGTTGCTTTATTAAAAAAGTTATTAGGGGAGTTTATAAAAGGAGATATTTTATTATTTGTTTTACTAAGTAAAAAGGAGAGAGTTATACTTAAAAGATAATTTTTAACTATAGTAAAACGTTTAAACTTACTTAGTAATAACTTAAAAGTTGTTATTATAGTTAATAGTAAGTAACGAAATACTATTATAAAATTTTTATTAAATATAATATTATGTATGAAATAATTTTCGTCAGAGTTTGTTTTGCATGAAATAATTTATAAAGAGAAGTTGGTCGTTACTTGCAGTTACCATAACTGCAGAAAAGTACAGCCGGTTTTTTTTGAATCTACGTAGTAGCTTATAAGAGAGAGCACTTATAATTATAGAATTTTAAGTATATAAGACTATTATAGTTTGTCATTATAAGCTATTAATAAAGCTATCTTATAAGGGAAGAAAGTCTTAACTAAAATTGTTAACAATAAAAGTAACAAAAATAAAAAAGGTTGTGTTGAAATTAAACCTCGCGCTCTAGCTGACAACTAGACTTAAATCATTAGGGGTCGGAAATTGCTTGTTTAGAATGTTCACTTAGCATCCTTGTTATCCTTTGAGTATTTCAGAGCACCAAACTTTCAGAGTATCCATGCTGCCTTCAAATAATTTTTCCAGTTAAAATATAGCCGCAACAAGGTATTTGAAGTCATTTACCTCACCATATACTGTTAACCCTAAAAGGACTAGTACCTTAAAAGCTAGGCTTAAAAGGTAAGGCACTAGGCCTATAAAAGGCAGGGCTCCCCCTAACCTATAGGGGTCTAAACTTTTACTTTTTTAATAAGTAAGTAATACAGTAAAACACTAATATAATACTATTACTACTATAATAATACTTTTATTTCTTTTATTTATATATTATATACTAAACCTATTCCTTTACTAACTCTATTAAGCCTAATATTACTATAAAAGTATTTAACAATCTTAATACTAACTTTAATACCCTTATACTTATACTTATAAGTTATAAGCCCAGCTTATTAACTAACCCAACCTTTCCAACTAATTATAAAAGTCTATTTAAACCTACTTATTTAATAACTAACTTTATTTTAACTATAAAAAACTAAAAACTATAACTAATACTTATAAATTACCCACAATTCAAGTCCCTAAATAACTAAAAAACCTAGTTTTCAAAAACTCCTTAAATTATTTAACCTTATTAGATTTCGCGTATATTTATATGTATATAAAGCTATACCTTAAGGGCTATTAATACGTTTTTCGCTTTAACGGCACTATAGGCCTTTAAACCCCTTAAACAGCAGCTACGCTCAAAGTCAGCAAAATCATATCTTAGAGCGGTTATTAGCTACCTTTAAATACCAAACCACCTATACGTTATAGTATACTAGTAGCTCTTAAGCCATAATCTAATACACTCAATGCTGCCTCTACAAATTTTATTAGATCTAATTATAAACAAAATTACATTTAACTATACTTTAACTACTTACAATTACTTTGATAAGCTGTTCTTTGAGCTATAATCCTTTAAAGTCTTATCTTAAGCAGTTCTATTATCCTTATTAAGTCCTATCTTTATAGTAGGAAGAGTAATACTGTTTTTAGAGTACTTAAAGCCACAACTCTCTATCTATTCCTTGCTAATAAAATAAAATTATAGTACGCATTTAAAGTTTAGTATTATAAAGTACTTAAAACGTTATTTAGTTTACTATACGTTACTTTAAAAGAGTTTAAAGTATGACTGAAAAGGCTTTATAAGGCCGTTTACTATTAATCATACTATAGCTAATATTGAACAATAGAAATTTTTTAAGCTTTTTTAATATAGTTAGTAGTTATAAATATTAATATAGTAAAACTTTATATATAGTTAAACTGTCTTTATTAACGAGACGGATCGTTTTATTAATTATTATATTAAATATATATACTTAGCACAGTAGTGTTAGGGGCAGGAGTAGCGCTAAAAAATTGCTTACTAAAAATCTATACAAAGCGCAGTTATTAACGGCTTATAAAGATAGCCTTTTTATTACTTGAAAGTATAAGAAGCTTAGTTTAGTTATTAATATAGTTATAGCATTTATTTATTAATCCTACTACTTAATAAGGCTATTAAAAAGTTTAATTATAAACGTTTAAGAGTTTTATAGTCTAGTGTAGTTATTAGTAAAAGCTAGTATCTAAAGTAATTATTAAAACTAAGCTGTTAGGTCAAGTCTTTTATAACTGAATTTAAGGTAAAGAGTGTACTTTATAGAGAAAGGTGGTCATGAATTACTTTGTTCTATTTTTGGGCGTGTTTAGGGCTAGGGTTGTAGTTAAAGCAAGGTAAGATAGCTACTATAAGGGCCATGTCTAGCTTTATTATCGTTATACTATATATAATTAAATTCAATATTACTTTAGTAATAGTTAATATTTATGTATAGAGTAGAGTTCTTATAAGGAGTAGTTTGCTATCAAATTAAGAAGTATAGCAGCTTTATCGTAGGTTTTACTTTTTAAAAAGATTAATAATTTATTAATATAAACGGATTTATAAAAGCTAAAGGCGCTTTGTAGTATAGTTATAGATAACTTTAACTTTAGAAACGGCTACTATAAGTCTTACATTACCTAAGTATTACTTTAAAGTACTTATGCTAAGAGTCCTTTTATAGTATTTAAAGGGAAGTATGCGCTATAGTTATTAATATAAAAGAAGAAGGTAATATAGCTGTGTATTTAATAGTAATTCTTACCCACTACGCACTTTAGCCTAAGCTTTTTTATACTAGCTTTTAAATAGTATTACTATAGAAGTAAAGAGTAGTATAGACTATAGAGTACTTTATTAAGCTTAAGGATATACTCGGGCTTTTAATACCCGGGGAGTATTTATATATAAATATTTTTATTAAGTAGAACCCGTATAAACGCATTTACTATATTATATTATAAAAGTTTAAAATTAAAGTAGTTCGTAATAGCTATAAGCGTTCGAAAAAATATACTAGTAAGTATTAAAGTATAGGTATTTTACTTATTTTTTAGCTACTAATTACTACGTATAACGAAGTGCACTTTAATCTTAAGAAGCTTTCTGTGCTTATTTAATTTATATATATATACTTAATAGTATTCTAGGATCTAGAAACTATTAGTAGTACTCTTAAGAACCTCTTTTTAAGAGTTAGTCTTATAATAGCTTTATAAATAGTTTACTTTAACTACTTATACAAAATTATATATGCTCATATTTTTGAAGGAGACGTAGGTAGGGTCAGAGCTTTTACTAGGGGTACTATGTATAGAACTTTAGTCTGTGGTTAGTATATTTTGTGTCATTTCATTAAAAATCTAAATACCTAATGACCCTTCCCTACGGCTAAATCTTATTATTAAAGCGTTTAATATTTGTATTTTAAAACGCCCCTATAGTATATTAAATACCGGGGGTTCCCTTTAACGGGTCGTAAGTAACTAAGTAACTAGCTTAGAAGTAGTTTTACTATAGAGTATTTTAAAACAATAATAGGGTACTAGCTAAGAAGGTGGTTTTATAAGACGTTTGTTTGTACTGGAGTATATAAGCTACTAGAGTGGTTTGGTTTATAGGTTTAGTTATAAATATAGACTAGTAAGGGTTTATAAAGAAAAGGTTTTTATTTATTAACTTAACTATAATCCGCCTCTTTAAGTATTAGTCTTTTTTAATTAGTATTTAAAAGAACAAAACAAGCGAGTCAGGGGGGGTAAGTAGGAGTTTGAAGTAAATAGAGGAGTATTTATAGTTATAGGGTTTATTATTATTATGTACATTTAATTAAGTTTATTAGAAAATGTTATTAAAAGAGTTTATAAAGTGATACTTTATTATTTTTTTACTTATTAAGAGCAAGTAGAGTTATATTTAAGAGTTAGTTTTGTTAGTTATAGTAAGGCTTTTTTTAGAATTGTTTCTAGTAATAACGAAAGTTAAAGTTATTATAGTTACTTAGTAAATTTAGGTTATTATTATAGTATTTTTTTATTAAACGTAACGTTACGTATAGTAATAATTTTGAAGTCATTGTGGTTCTATATTTAATACTAATTTAGGATACAGCTAACAAAGTAGTTTATAAATAAGATAGTCATAAAAGTAAGTTAAAATATTTCTTTTTAATAAGAAGTAAGTAAAAGTATAAGCATCCTTATACTTATATAATTTTAGGTATATAAAGCTTAGTTTTATAAGCTTGTTACTATAGAGCTGCTAGTAGAGTATTCTGGTGTTATGCTTTAACCAAGGGCCGCTGCTATAGTTATGAAGATAAGTTACTTTTTCGAGGATATTAAGCTATACTTTATAGATAGTTAATACTTTATATATTATTTAAGCTTTATTTAATTATAGCATTTAACACAATTTTGGTGCCGCTATTTTAATCTTAATATAGGGCAGATAGCTTAACGTATTTACTACGCTTTCAGAGGTTATTTATATGCAGTAGTACCTTTTAATTTTACTATTATACTAAAAGTAAGTATCTTAACGTTATAATAAACCTTTAAAAGTAAAGAACTTTTTAAAGACTTTAGTAAGTATTTTTATATTATAGCTATGAAAAGTGTAGTTCTATAAGTACTATAAAACGCAGTTAGTAAATAAATAATATAAATATAAATCATTGAGAACTTTAGGTATATAGGTAGAAGTTAAACGTAATACACTTACTAGAGCGGGTATACGCGTTACTTTTCCGCAGCTTATAGTTAATAATTCACTTTACTTTATTAATACTATAAGTATTATAACTTAAAAGGTATTACGAAAGTTATTCTAGACAGACAGATTTAAATGACTAGAAGTAATAAGGGAGAAGTACTAAAGTGGTTTAGGACTAGAGTAGCTAAGCTACTAGTACTATGTTTTTTTAAAGCCTTTTAAAAATCCTTATTTTTATTAAGAGTATTTTATTTAATAGTGCAGAGTATATATATACTAAATAGCCTATATAGAGTCTTTACGTACAAGCACTTTATTAAAAAGCTTATTATACTTTAATACTCTTTAACTATATATAGTTTTAATAAAGCTAAGAGGGGAGTAATTAAATTTATATAGTATAGAGTACTACTTAAAGCGCTTATTCTACTAGTACCTACACTTATAAAGCTAGTTATAAGAAATAAAGTTAGTTACTATAGACATACATAATACAATATTATATAAGTATAAACTAGATTATTTACTATTAGTTAATATAATATATATACTTACATTTCTATATCCTTTAATCGCAAGGGACTTAAAACTAGTTTATAAGTAATTATTTATACTAGCTATTTAAAGGTTACTAAACCGTTATTTATCTCTAAAAATATAAATAAATACATTAAAGTTAAGGAAACAAGAGTCCCTAAGGGGATATAGTAACAGGCCCTTATATTAAATAGTCTAAAACACTACAAGTAAATACTAATACCTTTACATAAATAATTAAGTAGTAATTACTACTTTAAAATCTTCTAACATACTTAAAATTGTCTATTTATTATTTACAAGGTTCTTTTTAGCTCTTTTATAGTAGTAATTAAGTAGCTTCTACCTATTATACGCGTATTTTAAAAAAGTATAAAAGTAATCTTTAAAGCGGTAGTATATAGAGCATACTAAGTAAAAAGGGGCTAATAGAGTAAAAGGAGTAAAAGATACCATGCTTTGTTTCATAATCTTTTGGGTTAGTATTATTATATTTATAGCTGTCAAAGTACTTAAAAGGCCACAGAGAGCTACTTTATTAATAGTAAAGGCGCCTACGCGCTTTCTCCTCATATCCTATAAACTCTGTGTTTATTTAATTATAGTATTATTTTAGTAACAGTTTATTAAAACTATAGTTGTCTCATGTTGTTTATTATTATACACACTTAGCCTAAAAATTAAAGTAGTAAAATGTTAAAAAGCAAAGTAACTTATAAATCTATGACCTCCTTATGCTTCACTTCAGTTATAATAGTACAACTTTTATATATATATAGTTAACCTATGGTTACAAACTATTTAGCTATAGTAGCCTATTATAAAACTACTATTATAGAGTATAAAGTAGTTAATATAAAATTAATTAGTACATTAGTAGTATATGTTTTATAAATCTATGAAGTACTTATAAAAGTTTTAAATTTAAACTATTATTTTAAAATTTAAGAAAAGCTAAATTCTGTAACTTTTTAATAATAGTACTTTATATCTAAAAAACAATAGTAATTTTAGCCTTTTTTTATTTTTAGTACATTACTTTTCAGGTATATATAGACATAAAGAGTCAATAAGTACTTAAGGCCTTTAAAGAGAGTTATTATTATTTTAGTACAGTAGTAGTCTACCAAAATAAACAGAAATAAGAGGTTCTTTTTTAAGTACTGCATGGGGTGAAGTGTTTGATAGTAGTTTATCTTATTCTAGATCTCATATTTAAAACAAAGTTATTCTTAACTTAGGACTATAGTAAGTAATAAACTTTAAGTAGTTACTAAAGTACGGCTTCTAGAGCAGGGTATTATTAATAAGGGGCTCTAGATTTATAAAGGTTAAGTTAAGAGCTTTCTACGTGTTAAGGGTATTTATAAGTACTTATAAGTTATAGAGCTATAGGTACTAAGTAGCTAGGCTATTAAGAATAGTTTTTTAAAGGATTAAAAGGATATTTATAGTAATTTTTGTATTTAATAAAGTGGTTTAAAAATAATTAATTATATATAGTAAAGGGGGTAGTAGAATAAGACTCTTAATTATTAAATTTTACATATATTTATATATATATGTATGCTTATACCTATACAGTTAACGTACTTTTTTTATTTTAACAGTACTATAGGCCTTTAAACCCCCTAAACACAGTTACAGCCTTTAAAGCCAGCAAAACGTTACTCTAGAGTAGCTATTAGCCACCTTAAACGCCAAAATCCACCTATACATCGTAGTATACTAGTAGCTCTAAGCCACATAATCTAATAAACCTTCTTTAATAAATCTTTAATAAATCCTTATATATACTTACTATAGTAAATAAATTTTTAAATAATATTTAATTAATATAACCTATATAGAAATTAAAATTATAGTAGCTTTTATTATTTAACTTAGTTAATAAAAGTTATTATAAGTTAATATTAATAACTCTAAAGTTATAAACTTTAAGTTTATTAACTATAATAAACTAACTAAAATAGTTAAAAAAAATATAGTAGGACTTTATAGTTTTAACTATTTATTTAAACTACTTAGTTAGTTATATAATAAGTAATTTACTCCTATTATTTTAAAAAAATAACTCTTAGGTTTTTAGGAGTTTACTTAGTTTTAGTTATTTAAATAAAAAAGACTTTAAATTTATAAAATATAAATAAAATCACTATTTTAAAGTTAAAAGAATAATTAAATTATTAAGTATAGTTTTTAAAATTCTATATAGTATTAACTAGTAAAAATTTAGTAATAAATCTTATTAAACTACTAGATAATAAGAATAAAGATTTAAATAATAAAATATTAGGTTATATAAAACGTTTTTGTAAAGATAACTTTTTAAGAGTTATAAAAGACTTTAAAATAGTTTTAAAAGTTTAGAAAAGTTTAGAAGAACTATATTAATTAAAAGAATTTACAAACGAGTTTTTTATTTGTAAAGAGTTTTTTAATACTACTTTTAAAGACTTTAATACTCTTAAAGAATACTTTAATAAAGTTAAAGAGCTTATAGATAATCTAGCTCTAAATAACCTAGCTTTACTTAAATAGGTAATTATAGCTTAAGTTTTAAATAGTTTAAACGACTTTTATAAGGGGTTTATAACTAATATAACTTAATTTTTAAAAAAAGATTTAAAAGCTTATACTATTAAGTCTTTATTTATTAATTTATTAAATAAATTTAAAAAAAAGAGTAATAATAACTTTATATAATTCTCTAAGTTTTAAATTAAGTTTAAAAAGACTACTAAACTCTAGAAATAAATTAAGGGTTAATACTATAACTACTATAAAAAAACCGGCTATATAGAAAATATTTATAAATTTTTATATTTTAATAAAGCTTTTAATTAGTTTAAAAGAATATTAAAAAATAACTCTTTTATAAACAATAAAAAAGAAAAAAGAGTTAAAAAATGGAATAAAAGAAAATAATAAGTTAATATAGTTATTAATAATAATTTTGATTTTTTTAATTTATTAGAAGAAGTTATAGTTACTTTAGACTTAATAAATATTAACTTAGTAACTAAAAAGGACTTAGATTCTAATATAGAATTTAAAAATATAAGAATTACCTCTAAAACCCCTATTAATATAGATTTTAAAACTAATAACTTATTACTAAGTAACTTAATAAAATAGTTAAATAAAGAACTTTTGGATTCTTCTATTTATAAAAGAAAATAACTATTTTATTTAGACTTAGCTATAATAATTTATATAACTAATAATCTATTTCTACTTAATAATATTAAAACTATTAAAATAAAAGTTAATTAGGGTAAAGTAAACCGTCTTTTTACTTATAAAAAGAGTAATTTAACTACTATAATAAATAATACTTTTTATATTATAAGAGATATTTATTATATACTTAAACTAGGTATTAATTTTTTAAGTTAAGTTAAACTTACTAAAATAGGTATAGCTTTAATCTACTATAATAAGCCTATACTATATAGTATAATTAAAGATAAAGTCCTTTTAGTAGAAATAAAAAGAAACAACCTCTACTTCTTTAACTTTAATATAAATAAAGAAGTAATTAATATAATAAAAAATACTATAAAAGAGTCCTAAAGTTAAGATTAAACCCTAGACCCTAACATTAATATAATAAAGCTATAGTATAACTAATTAAGTTATATAAACTAGTAATCTTTACTTACTATTCTAAATTAAACTAAAATTACGTATAAAAAAGCTATTATAGAGGCATTTTATAAACTACTCTACAAGGCCTATTTAAAAAAAAAATTTACTAATACTATAAATAAAAAGTCTAGTAATTACATAAAAAACTACCCTTACTTATACAAAATTACATTAAACTTATATAGGCCAATTATACTTAAAATATATAATAATTATAAATAGTTTATACTATTTATAAATAAAAAGACCCGTTTTATATAGGGTAAATTATTAAAAATAAAGGAATCTAAAGAAGTTTTTACTACTTTTAAAGAATTTAAATCCTTAGTTAAAAATAATAAAAATAAGTATAAAATTAATTAATTTGATATAGATAGTAGTAAAGAGTTTAATAATAAAAGAATAAAAACTATATATATAAAGAATAGTATAACTTATAATATAAAACTACTTTATACGTATAAGTCTAATAGTATTATTAAAAGAATAATACGTAATATAATAAATAAAGTAAGGGCTATACTAATAAACACTAATATTAACTTTAAACTATAGGGAGAAGCTCTTTTAGTAGCTATATATTTATATAATAGAACCCTATATAAGTTAATAGCTTATAAAATACTATATAAAGCTAAAAATAATATAAAACCCTTTTTAGATTATATAAGGGTCTAGGGGAGTATTTGTTACTATAAAAATAAAAACCTTAATATTAAAAAGCTTAATAATAAATTTAAAAAGGGTATAATTCTTAATTATAGTAATAATGCTTATAGAATATAGAATTTAAAAGAAAATAAAGCTTTTTAGTTTAAAGACATTAAAGTATTTAAAAATATTTCTATAAAAGATACTAATAATAATAATTAAGAACTATTTATACTAAATAAAATAAATTATTTATAATTTAGTATAACTAAAAGTAAAAAAGAATCTTAAAGTGATAGTTTCTTTAAGATAAACTTAAATTATAATAATATTAATAAAACTAATAATAATAATAATAATAATAATAATAACTCTAAATTAACTATAAAAATCCCCTATATAGATAAAGAAATCTGGAAAAGCTATAGATAGGTTAAAAATTAAGAATATGCACTATTTACAATAAAAGACTACTTATCTTTAAATATAATATCTACTATTAATAGCTTAAAAGATAAAATTTTTTATATACTAAGTATTAATAACTTAAATAAACCTACTATATATAAATAAGTTTTAAAATTTAACGATTTATAAAACTAGATCTAAACTATATATAAGGAATTAAATATATTAATTAAATTAAATACTTAGAGTATTATTAAAAAACTATAATCTATTAAACCTCTTAGAGGTAATAGGTTTATAGAAAAAAGGCTAATAATAATATTAATACTAAAGCTAAAAAACTTAATAAATATAAGGCTTATTAAGTAGTATAGAGTTATAATTAATATATAGGTATTAATTACTTAAAAACCTTTAGTACTACCTATAGACTTAAATTCTATAAGCTATTATTCTTAATAGTTATATAAAATAATTAGGATATTAAATAATATAACGTTACTAGTACGTTTATATACACTAATATCAATAAAGAGATATACGTTTAATTACTTATTAGTTTTTTTAATAATAATAATAATAAATTAGTTTTTAATAAAGATTATAAAGATTTTAATAAAAGATTAGTCTATAAACTAAATAAAGCTTTATATAGCTTAAAATAAAGTTCTAAACTATAGTATAAGTATTTAAAAGATATACTTAAAAAGGAAGGCTTTAATATAACACTTTATAATAAGGCTGTTTTTATATTTAATAAAAAAGCAGTCAAAGTTATTATAGTTTATTATATAGATAACTTTTTAGTTATTATTCTTAACCCTAAAATTACTAATAGTATAATTAATAATATTTTTAAAAAGATTAATATAAAACTACTAAAGGTACTTAAAACTTTTTTAGGTGTTAAAGTAAATATAAATAGGGAAAATAAAACTTTATTTCTATATTAAACTAAATATACTAAAAAACTACTAGTTAAATATAATAAAACTTATTTATATAGGTATTTAATACTTATAAATAATAATATAAAATTAGTAGAAAATATAGGTTAAGTTACTAAAAAAGAAATAAAATAATTCTAATAAGAGATAGGCTCTTTAATATATTCTACTTTAAAAACTAGGCTAGATATAGCCTTTATAGTTATATTATTAGTTTATTATATAAGTAATCCCTCTAAAGAGTATTTTATTGCTTTAGATTGGTTATAGGGATATTTAAATAAATTCCCTAACTTAGGGATTTTATATAACTACTTTATTAAATTTAAAATAATAGGATTTTTAGACTTTAATTAAACTAAAGATTTCAATAATAAAAAATCTACTATTAGTTATTTATTTTACTTAGGATTTTATAATATAATTAGTTAGAATACTATAAAATAAAAAATAGTAGTTTTATTTACTTATAAAGTTAAATATATAGCTTTTACTAAAGTTATTAAAGAAGTTATATATTTATATAATTCTTATAATTATATATTTGAATTTTTAGACCTTAAAAGTCTAAATAAACCCAAAATTCTTATAAATAATAAAGTAGCTTAAAAACTAGCTAAAAATCCTGAATTTTATAAAAAGGTTAAGTATATTAATATTAAATATTACTTTACAAGAAATACAATAATTAATAATAAAGCTTTACTATTCTACGTATTTACTAAAAATAATTTAGTTAATATTTTAACTAAGCCTATAAGTAAAATAATATTTAATAATTATATAACTACTTTAAGTATAGTAGACTATAAAGGTTTTTTATCTTTTCTTAAAAATAAAACTAAAATAAAAAAGAATATAAATCTATTAAAGAATAAGTTAAAAATAAATAACTTATTATATTAAAAAAAAAAGGTTTTCTTTATTAATATATATTTTCTTCTATTTTTACTTTAAATATTTTTACTTAAAAAAAAAGGTTTTTATAGAGTTTTTATACAAAAGTTTTTAATACTAAAAAAGTCTTTTAATACACCTTAAAAACGCTAAGATCTATAATAAAATTAAATTAATACACATTTTAAAGGGGGATATTAGTCTATTAAAAAAAACTAAAAATAAAAGTAAAAAGAAATAAAAGGTAAAATTAAACCTATAGCCTCTAGTTCTAATAAACTAGACTCTAAACTACTAGGTTAACTACTAATAGTAGAATAAACTACTCTAAATATCTCTTATTAACCCCTTTAAAGTACTTATAGCTAACTATAACCCTTATAGCTAACTATAGTACCCGTAGCTAACTACAGTAAATACAGCTAACTACACACAGGGCCTAGAGCCACTTAGCTAAACTATATATAACATACTAAACCCTAAAAGGACTAGTACCTTAAAAGCTAGGCCTAAAGGGCAAAGCACTAGGCCTATAAAAAGCAGGGCTCCCCCTAGCCTACAAGGGTCTAGACTTCTACTTTCTTAATAAATAAGTAATATAATAAAACACTAATATAATACTATTACTACTACAACAATACTTCTATCTCTTTTATTTATATATTATACACTAAACCTATTCCTTTACTAACTCTATTAAGTCCAATATTACTATAGAAGTATTCGGTAATCTTAATACTGACCTTAATACCCTTATACCTGTGCTTATAAAAACTACTTAAAGTATATAGTTATAAAAATAAGTTACTACTTTATAAATATTAAGTTATACCTTATAAAGTAGCTTACTACCTTTATATATTATTTTAGCCTTTATATTAATTATAGTACTAATATACTTAGTACTACTATTTTAATCCTAAGTATATAGAGCTAAAAGCTTAATACGTTTACTATATCTTTAAAAGTTATTTATAAAATAGTAGTATCTTTTAATTTCTCTATTATACTTATATATAAGTATTTTAATATTATACTAAACCTTTAAAAGTAAAATAAACTTCTTAAAAACCGTAATAAGTATCTCTATACTATAGTTATATAAATAGTAGTTCTATAAGTACTAAAGAATATAATTAATAAATACTAATATAAATATAAACCTATTATAACCC
The DNA here is from genome assembly GCA_030770045.1 of Colletotrichum brevisporum. Taxonomy (NCBI): domain Eukaryota; kingdom Fungi; phylum Ascomycota; class Sordariomycetes; order Glomerellales; family Glomerellaceae; genus Colletotrichum; species Colletotrichum brevisporum. The sequence continues at coordinate 4,620,975 of JAUGSI010000002.1, forward strand.
TTACTATATAGGTAGAAGTTAAATATAATATACTTCCTAGAGTAGGTATATGCGTTACCTTTATACGGCTTGTAGTTAATAATCCACTTTACTTTACTAATACTATAAGTATTATAACTTAAAAGTACTTTTTCTAGCGCTACTTAAAAAGTAATAAAAGTTTAAATACTATAAATTAATAAAGAAAGGTATTAGAGTGGTTTAGGGCCGGAGTAGCTAAAGTACTAGTACTATATCTTCTTAAAGCTTTTTAAAGATTTTTGTTTTTATTAAAAGTACTTTATTTAATAGTATAGAGTATATATATACTAAACGGCCTATATAGACTCCTTATATATTAGCGTTTTATTAAAAAGCTTATTATACTTTAATACTCTTTAACTATATATATTCTTAACTAAGTTAAAAAAGAAGTAATTAAATTTATAAAGTATAAAATACTACTTAAAGTACTTATTCTACTAGTACTTATACTTATAAAGTTAGTTATAAAAGATAAAGTTAGTTACTATAAATATATATAATATAACGTTATATAAGTATAAATTAAATTATTTACTATTAACTAATATAATATATATACTTATATCTCTATATCCTTTAATTACTAGGGGCTTAAAGCTAGTCTATAGGTAGTTACTTACGCTAGTAACTTAAACGTTACTAAACTATTATTTATCTTTAAAAATATAAATAAATATACTATAGTTAAAGACGTAGAAGTCCCTAAAAGGGTATAGTAGTAAGCCCTTAAATTAAGTAACTTAAAACACTACTAGTAACTACTTAAGGCTCTTAATACAGTAACTATATAGTTACTAACCTGAAATCTTTTTAATATACTAAATTAGCTATTTATTATTTATAAAGTTTCTTTTAGCTCTTTTATAGTAGTACTTAAGTAACTTCTAACTATTATATATACAATTTAGGAAAGTATAAAAATAGTTTTTAGAATAGTAATGTATAAAGTAAGTTAAGTAAAAAGGGGCTAATAGAGTAAAAGAAGCTAGAGATACTAATAAAACTTTACTCTATAATCTCTTTAAGTTAGTATTGTTATACTTATTATTATTAACATACTTAAAAGGACTATAGGAAAGTACTTTATTAATAATAAAGGTACTTTATATACTTCTTTTATATCCTATAAACTCTAGTATTAACTTAATTATAGCTATTATTTTAGTAATAGTTTTATTATAACTATAATTATTTTAGTTATTACCAATTATTATATAATGGTTTTTAACTTAAAATCAAAGTAGTAAGTAGTTAAGGGAGTAAAGTAGTTTATAAATCTATAAATCTCCTTTATAAGTTACTTTAAACTTAATAGTATAGCTTTTATATATATTATTAACTTATATTATAAACTATTTAGCTATAGTAACCTTTATTATAAGTTACTTATTATAAAGTATAATAAAGTAGTTAGTATAAAGCTATTTAGTGCGTTAATAATATATACTTTATATAAGTTTAAAGTATTTATAGAGGTTTTAAATCTAAATTACTAACTCTAAAGCACTTAAGTAGTATTAAATCCTAAACCTTTTAATAATAGTATTTTATATTTAAAAAACAATAATATTTTTAATCTTTTTTTACTTTTAGTATATTAATTTTATAGTATAGTATACAAATAAAGAGTTAATATAGTATTTAAGGGCCTTTTTAAAAAGGTTAACTATTATCTTAGTATAGTAGTAGTCTACTACTTTAAATAAAAGCGGGAGGTTCTTTCTTAAAAGTACTTAAGGAGGATTTATAGTAAGCTTATTTACTTTAAATTCTATAGTTTAAAAGTAAAGGACTTTTAACTTAAAGCTATAGTAAGTAATAGATTTTAAGTAGTTATTAAGTTGTAACTTTTAGGGCGGAGTATTACTAATAAAGGGCTTTAGATTTATAAAAGTTAGGTTAAAAGCTTTTTATATATACTTAAAAGTTATAGAGCTATAGGTACTAAGTAGCCGGGTTATTAAAAATAGTTTTTTAAAGGGTTAAAAAGATATTTATAGTAACTTTTATGTTTAATAAAGTAGTTTAAAAATAATTAGTTATATATAATAAAAAGGCTAGTAGAATAAAACTTTTAATTATTAGATCTTTACGTATATTTATATATATATAAAGCTATACCCTTAAGGCTATTAACGCGTCTTTTTTACCTTAATAGCACTATAGGCCTTTAAACCCCTAAACACAGCTACAGCCTTTAGAGCTAGTAAAACGTTACTCTAGAGTAGCTATTAGCCGCCTTAAACGCCAAAATCCACCTATATATTGTAGTATACTAGTAGCTCTAAGCTACGTAATTTAATAGCAGGCTCTTAACTACTAAGCTAACTACTAATAAAAAGAATATATAGCTAGTCTTTTATAGTACTAAAAAAAGAATTATTAAAAAAGCCCTAAGTTATATTTTTAAAGTAGCTTAAAAAGAAGATTATTATAAGTTTACTTTAAGGCTTTAATAGTTATATTTTTATATTATAAAAGTTAGTAAAGATATTTTTTATATTAAATATCCTTAATAGAGCTATAAATAGTCTCTTTTAGCGTTTTAATACTTCTTTTAATACCTATAATTAATTAAGAGTTAGTTTTTAAAAGTTAAAGTTATTTTTTAAAGTTAAAGGGATTTTAGTATAGTAAATAGTATTATTAAGGGCTAGGTTTTAGGAGTTAAAGTTATTTACAAAGTATTATCTTTTTTACAAAATAAATCCTTATTAATTTATAGTTTATAATTAAGTAGTAATAAATAGGTTAACTACTAATTAGTATCAAATTACTTATAAATAAAGTTATTAATTAAGCTATATAGTTTACTATAGTATAAGTAGAAATTAATAGATTCTTAAGTTTAGAAATAAATGCCTACTAGTATAGATATTTAGAGCTGGCCCTAGTGGGTTATATAACCCCTAGTAGCTTAGCTTGGCTTTATGTTATAATATTATAGCTAGCCTTTTAATAGTAAGGTTTGTATTAATAAAAGCTAAGGTCTAATACTAATAATAGTACTACTAGTTACTAAAGGGATCCTAAGGGTTTAAGGTACTTAGGTAATTAGTTTAAGTATTTAATAAGAGGGTTATAGTAGTTACTACTAAAGAGCTAAAAGTATTTAAAAATTAATATAAAGTTAATAGTTAAAGAACTATAAGAAAAAGGACTTAAGGGTACTTAATTCCTATTTATATATAAGTCCCGTTTCTATAAATATATTCCTTTATTTTTAAAACTAATATTAAGTATATTAGTTTATTACTATAAACTACTCTTAGTATTATTAGTTCTATTTTAAAACTACTTATTATATATTAGTTCTACTTATTATTATATAACTTATATCTTAGTTCTTCTACTTTATAGTATATTATACTAATATAGACTAATATTACTTATTTAACTACTAAGCCCCCTATAGAGTTACTATTAAAGGTCTATTAACTAATAAATTATAATATTAATTTTTCTTTTAAAGGTTTTATTCTTAAAACCTTATTATAAGTAGGTTATTAGTTCTAGGTTAGGGATCTATAATTATACTTCCTTATTTACTATAGTATTAATACTATATTAAGTTATATTTAAAAATCAAAATTATAATTAACTATAATAAGAAATTATAAAAAAACTATACTTATTAAGTATATTAAGTTTTAATTAATTAAAAGTAATATAATTTATACTTATTACTTTTATATAAAGGTTCTATATTATTTTAATAAAGAATCTACTTATTATCATACTTATATTATAATAAAAAAGCCTTATAAAGTCTTAGTAGTATCTACTTATAAGTATTTTAGTCCTAGTAGAAGTAGTAGTAGTATTAATATTTTATAGTTTAAAAATTAAATTCCTAGTAAAAGGAGTAGGATAAAAAGGAAAAAAAAGTAAATAAAGAGCTTTTAGCTTTTTATTATAAGTTTAAGCGTTTATAATTATAAATAGTAAAAGTAGTAAGTCGCTTAAGTTATATCTAGAAAATTTAAAAGAAGGTTTATAAAAAGTATATTAAGGCCTTTAAATAGAGTATATAGGAAGTTACCTAAAAGAATAGCATTCCAATAAATAGTAATATATTATTAGTATTAAATACTTATAAGTAGTTTATAGTAAGTAATCTCTAAGTAGTAAGTTTAAAAAATAAGCTATTATAGTCTTTTTTTAGCTTTAGTAATAAATTCACTAATCTAGGTCCTTTACTTATTAGTACTTCTAGTACTATAATAAAGGGTTTTTAATTCATTCTAAACTAAGTATTTTTAAGTAAAACATATTTAATTTATTTTTAAAGGTTTAATTAATTAAGTTTTAAGTTATAAGTATATAATATATAATAGTTTTACTAGTTTTTTAGTATTTATAGTAGTTTATTAGTTTACTACTGGATTTAGTATTTGTATAGTTTATTTTGTATATTTACTAAGTTTAAAGTAGATTCTTAAGTATTTTTTTATAACTATAGTTTTTTTATTTAATAGAATATTAAAGTTTTATACTATTTTATTAGTTAATATAGTTAATAATTCTTTTAACTTTATAGTTTTATTTTAAATTAACTTTAATATAGTTAGTAGTATATAAACTTTATAGTACTAGTTTAAAAAGTAAAATATGGAAGACTAAGTGATATTTTATAGTATTTAGTAGTATAAGTTTAAAGTTAATTTTTAAGATTTATTTAATAATTTTAAAAGGTTTAAGCTTTTTATAGTTTAATTTATTATTTAGTTATTTAGTTTTAATATTTTATTATATAAAGTATATACTATTTCCCTTTTTAAAGGATAGTCCCTTTATCTTTAAGGTATTAGCGTATTTATATATATATTATTTAATAAATTCTAAGTTATATTAAAGTTATTTATAAATTTCCTTAATTTAGTTAATATAAATAACTACTTTTACTACTATAGGTCCTACTTTTAGTTTTTTATAAGTAGTTAGTTTAAATTTATAATTAAGGTAAAAAAGTAAGTATTATATACTTTCTCCTACTATACTATTATAAGTAAATTAAACTATTAGTAATAGAATTACTTAATTATTTTACTAGTAGTTAATATAATATTTTAAGTATATTTTAAGGATTTAATAAATTCTTTTTATTTATTTATTAGTTTAGGGGTAAAAAGTAGTAAATAGTTATAGTTTAGATTTAAACTATAAAATTAAAAAAATTTAAAATTTTAAAGTAAACTATGTTTTTTTATTAAATATAATATCTTTTAGTAGACTGTATTAACTAAGAATATACTTATGAAAGATATATATAAACTTTTCTATAGTACTTACTTTAATCTATAGAATAAAGTATATATACTTAGTAAGTTAATTTACTATAACTAAAATACTATTAAACTTTTTTCTAGTAAGTAGTTCTTTTAATTATAGTAACTTAATAATAAAATAAAAAAAATTAATTACTATGCTTTATTAGGTACTAAAAGAGGTTAAACTTTTTATATAACTTATAGCGTTTTAGTTTACTTTTATTATAAATTTTATAATCCTTAATAGCTTTAGTTACTTATTCTTTAGTAACTCTATTACTATAGTATTATTAAATACGTTTTTATATTTTAGTGACTCTTTAATATTTATATACTTTAGTACTATAAATTATTTTAATTTTTTTATTAGTTATCTATTTAAGTATACTAGTACTAATCCGTTTAGTAATTATAAAGAAGTAAATAACTAATATAAGGTTTTTGTTTAAATCCTTTTTAAGGATTACTTAAGTTTTATTTAAGACTATTAATTCTAAGTTTAATTATTTATTAAAAGTGTTTATCCCTTTATTTTTTAATTCTTTTTTATAAGTAATATAGAAATTAAATTTTAAGAGAAATTTTAACTATTTAATTTATTATTTATTAAGATTTTTAAATATAGTAAAGTATATAAGATCTTTGTAATTTATATATACTATAACGTTATAGTTAGCTTTTAAGAGGTGTGGTTTTTATTTTTTAAATACTTTAATAATTACTATAAGTTTTTTATTATAGATTTAATAGTTAAGTTTTAGTTTATTAAGTCTTTTTAAGTAAAAAGCGTATAAGTATAGGCGCCTTTTTTATTATATTAATTAAGTTATTTACTAATAGTATAGTTTAAAGTATTAGTTTTTACTTTAAATAGTAAATTTAAATTAAGTATTATAAGTATAAATTTACTAAGGACCTAGTTCTTAATTTTTTAAAATACTACTTCTTTTTTTTTATTTATTTTTACTAGGTATTTTGTTTAGTAAAATCTATAAGTATAAATATATTCTTTAAATATTCTTTAAGGAATTATTAATAAAAATTAATAAATTCAAAGAATAATTAAATATCCTTAATATTCTATAATATTAGCTAGTTTTTAACTATAGTAATTTTTTTATTTAATATTTTAATAACTCTAAGTATAATTATAAATTTAAAGTAGTTTACTTTTTATATATAAAACTCGCCTTTTTTTAGTTTAATAAAAAACTTAGTTTTTTAAAGTTTTTGAAGAACCTAGTAAATATATTACTTATATTTTTAAGGGCGTTTAAAGAAATAAGGATATTATTAAGATATAAAATTATAAAAATATTAAGTTTTTTTTATAAAACGTAGTTAATTATATTTTAAAACGTTATAAAAGTATTAAGAAGTTTAAAAGGTATAATAAAGTACTTAAAATATCCTTAGTAAGAATAAAATATAGTCTTTTACTCTTCCTCTTTTTTAATTTTAATTAAGTTATAAACTTCTTTAAAGTTAAGAGTTATAAACTAGTTAGCTTTATAGAATAGGTTTTATAGTTTTAAAATAAGTAGTAGTAGGTATTAGTATTTAATTATAATATTATTAAGTTAATAGTAGTTAATATATAGTTATAGTTTACTATTCCTTTTTAGTATAAATAGAATTAAGTATTTTATAAATAATATTAATTCTTTAATATAGCCCTTAATTAAGTATTTATTAATATACTTATTAAGTACTTTTATTTATCATTAGTTTAACTAATAAACTCTATTAAATAATAGTGTTTATTTTTTAATAAGGGTTTTATAATTAAAAGTACTATATTTTAATAAGTCTATTTTTAGTATTAGAGTAAATAGCCTTTTATATACTTTATATTCTTTTAGAATAAATAAAAGTTAATCTTTATTAAGAATTAATTCTTTTTATACTATAGTAAAGTGCTTTTTCTACAGTAGCCTAGCAACTACTTTCTTAACCTTTAAATAAGTAATAAATTATAATATATATATTATTAGCTTTTTCTAGTATTAAGGTTTATTTAAAATTAGCGGTTAACTATGTTCTTTAGTAACTAAACCCTTTTTATAGTTTTAATAAAGATAGTTAGCTTTTTAATCTATTTATGGGTTTTCTCTTTGTAACTATAGTATTTTTAACATAATGTTTTATTATTTTATATTTATGATATTAAAGTAGTAGTATATCTTCTGGTTATGGTAGTTTAAAGTAAGGGGCGTAGTTTTACTATTAATAATACTTCTACTATACTATACTCTTTTTTTTTATATTATTTAGTAGGTAAGGATTCTTATTTTTATTTTATAGTATCTATAGTTTATTTATAACTTATAGTAATATAAAGTTACTTTAAGTACTACTATTAATTAGGGCTTTAACTTATATTTTATTTACTATAATATTAAAATAAAGGTATTCTTCTTTTAAGCTTGTCTTTATGATTAAGTATATAGATCTTATTTTAATTATTTATTATGATCCTTCTATAGTAAGCGAGTTTAGTTTTTAAACTGTTTTAGCTTTTATTTAGTATATATTCTATTTTTATTAAGGTATTTAACTACTCTTTTTTTATAAAGGTATTTTTAATACTAATAACTAGTAGTGTAAAGCTGGTTCTTTTTTCTTTTTAGAGTTATTTTGTTTTAAGTATTTATACTTTAATAATATAGTAAACTTAATATTAGTTAATATAGTAATTTTACTAGTTTATATTATTAGTATATAGGTACTTTATTAGAAAGCTTAGGTTTAGTCTAAATACTACTTCTTTAGGTTCTTTATATTTTTAGATAATCTATATATTAAGTTTATAGCTAAGATAGATATTCTTATACAGGGCGTCCTTTGTTTTAAAAAAGAATTAGGAGTTAAGTTTCTCTATAAAGTATTTTTAATATTCGTTATTAAAATATTATAAATAGAAAACGTTACGATATTTTTTATATAGGGGTTTTAACTATTTATAGTTTTTTAGTATATTAGTAGGTAGTTATTTTTAAGTTTTTTAAATAGGGTTAGTTTTATAAAAGATAATTTATTATTTATTATCATTTAGAGAAATGTATAGTAGGTACTTATATTTTTTTTATTAGTGGTTCTTTTATAGAGTCTAAGTACTAGGTATTAAATAGGGCCTTTTAAGTTACTTTATTCTAAATATAGTAGTAAGTAACGTTATAAGGTTTGTTTAAGTTATAGAGTATATTATTTTCTAGGTTTTTTGTTTTAAAAATATAGGGTCTAGTAGGACTTTCTCTACTTCTTTTTTATTATTATAGTAGAGTAATTTTAATGTTTTAATATTACTATAAGTAGTTATTCTTTTTACTTTTTTTATAACTAGTATTTAAAAATGTTTTTTATAATTCTTTTTTAGTTTTATATTAGTAGTATATTTTAATTTAGTAATTATAGTATTAAGTTGTTTAAAAATTTATTTATTATTATACCTAACTTTTTTATTATTAACTACTTTTATAAAATTATAATCTATATATTATAGGTTTATATTATTAAGTTGTTTTTTAGTTTTTTAAAATAGCTTTTAGTATAGGACTTAATAAAGGATAGTAAGTATCTTTTTAAGTATATTAGTAATATTATAACTAGATCGGCTAGGGTCTTTAGGGTACTATTCTACGTTTTCCTTACTGTTTCTATAGATAGTATACTCATTACTATAGTATATAGTTTATAATAGCTTAGTATAGTTTTTTTAAAAAATAGTATTAAGTTATTTGCCTTTTAGTACTAGTTACTATTATTACTTTTTAGTTTAGTAATAGTTTTTAGTTATATATTTTAGTTTATTATAGTTATAGTACTTAAAAGTACGTTCTTTATTAGGGTTTTATTATTTAGTAGTACTAAGGTTTATAGAGTCTATATAGTGTTTATAAGTAGTGCTTTATTATTAGTTATTTTATTCTAGGTAGTTATTTTACTAGAGTTACTGTCCTTAGTTATAGTACTAGAATTATTATAACTATTATTAGTACTTTTTACTAAAGTTAGTACTTAGTTATTGTTTTTTATAGTATTTTCTTTATAAATAGTTATTAATTTTAATTATAAACTTAGTATATTAAAAAAAGTCCTTAGGTTAGTTAATTTTAATAAGCTTATTTTTAAGTTTATTCTTTAAGCTTTAGTAAAATATAAAGATTTTAGATTCCTTAATAAGGTCTAGCTGCGCGCTAATATATTAGAATTTAATAGTATAGTAAGTAGTAGACTTAGTTTATTTAAGTAAAGCGAGATTTTATTTAGTTTATTACTTTTAATTAGGGTTTTAAAATAGGGTTTAAAGAGTATATTTAAATTCTTTAAAAGTAAAGAATATATCTTTAACTTTAGTAGTATAGTTATTTAAAGTTTCAGCTTTAAAAAACTATTTTTAAAATAGTTTAATTTATTAACAAATATACTTATAAAGAAATATAGTAGTATAAATAATATATTTAGTATTATTTTTAAATTTATTATAATAGAGGTTTTAGTAGGTCTTAACTTAAATTCAAAATCCTTTAAGTATTCTAGGGGTTTTATTATAAGTAATAAGTAAGTTAAGTTTAAGTTTTTTATATTTATTATAAATAGGTATTTTAATAATATTAGTAGTTATATAGAGGGTTTTGTTCTGGTTTTTAACTTTTTAAGTATACTTATTAGTTTATTAAATAGTCTATTAAAGTTCTTTTATAGTAGTAGAGTTTTTATTAAAAAGCTTTTAAAGTTATTTAATATTTCAGTACGTTTGTTTAAGTTACTTATTAGTATTATTATTACTAGATTTTCTTTTATTATTCTTTATATATTGTTTTTTTAGTTTTTAAGTAAGGTTATAAACTTATTTACTAAAGGACTTAGATAAAGTAAGAGTATTTGTAGTGGTTTTAAAGAAATATATTATAAAATACTATTTATTAGTATTAAAAGTTAATTTATTAAAAAGGAGTTATTAAAATATTATAATTAACTTTTTAATAGTAAAGTTTATATTAATAAAAGTTAAGGTTTAATATTAATAATAGTACTATTAGTTACTAAAGGGATTTTAAAGGTTTAAAGTATTTAAGTAATTAATTTAAGTATTTAATAAAAGAGTTATAGTAGTTACTACTAAAGAGTTAAAAGTATTTAAAAATTAATATAAAATTAATAGTTAAAGAACTATAAAAAAAAGAACTTAAAGGTATTTAAATTTTATTTATATATAAGTTTTGTTTTTATAAATATATTCTTTTATTTTTAAAACTATTATTAAGTATATTAGTTTATTACTATAAACTATTTTTAGTATTATTAGTTTTATTTTAAAACTACTTATTATATATTAGTTTTACTTATTATTACATAACTTATATCCTAGTTCTTCTACTCTATAGTATATTATACTAATATAAACTAATATTACCTATTTAACTACTAAGCCCCCTATAGGGTCACTATTAAAGGTCTATTAACTAACAGATCGTAATATACAAAGCTTAGGCTACCCTACTATTAGATTTCGCGTATATTCGTATATATATAAAGCTATACCCTTAAGGGCTATTAACGCGTTTTTTACCTTAATAGTGCTATAGACCTTTAAACCCCCTAAACACAACCACAGCCTTTAGAGCCAGCAAAACGTTACTCTAAAATAGCTATTAGCTACTTTAAACACTAAAATCTACCTATATATTATAGTATACTAATAGCTTTAAGTTATATAATTTAATATACCTTTTTAATAAAAGCCTCTTAAGGGCCTTATTAGATTTAATTATAAATAAAATTACGTACTAACTACGCTTTAACTACTTTATAATTACTTTTATATAGCTTACTTCTTTAAAACTATAATCCCTTTAAAGTCTTTATCTTAAGTAGTTTTATTATCTTTATTAAACCTTTATCCCTATAGTAGAAAAAGTAATACTATTTTTAAAGTACTTAAAAGCTATAATCCCTTTTATTTATTTCTTATTAATAAAATTAAGGCCTTTATAATATTTACTTTAAAACTTAATATTATAAAGTACTTAAAGTTAAGTTATTTAATTTACTATATTAAGTTATTTAAAAAAGAGTTTAAAGTAAATACTAGTAAATAACTTTATAAGGCCGTCTATTATTAACTATACTATAGGTTAATATTTAACTTTAATATAACCTTTTTAAGCCTTTTAATATAACTAGTAGTTATAAATATTAATATAGTAAAGCTTTATATACAGTTAAACTATCTCTTTATTAATAAAACGGATTATTTATTAATTATTATATTAAATACATATACTTAGTATAGTAGTATTAAAAGTAAAAGTAGCACTAAAGGTCCACTTACTAAGGTCTATACAAAGTATAGTTATTAAACAACTTACAAAAATAGCCTCTTTAACTATTTAAAAAAAAATAAAAAGCTTAACCTTAATTATTAATATAATCACAGTATTCTATTTATTAACTTACTACCTAATAAAGCTACTAAAAAGCTTAATTATAAATACTTAAAAGTTCTTATAGTTTGGTATATTATTAATAAAACTAATATCTAAAGTAATTACTAAACTATTATTAAGGCCGCCTTCTTTACAGCTAAATTTAAAGTAAAGAGCGTACTTTATAAAAAAGTATTTAATTACTTATTCCACTTCTTTAAAGTACTTAAAGCCGGAATTATAGTTAAAGCACACAAAACAACTTACTACAAGGGCCACATCTAGCCTTATTATCGTTACACTATACATAATTAAACTAATATTACTTTAATAATAATTAATATTTATATATAAAGCAGAGCCCTAGTAAAGGAGTAGCTTAAATAATTAAATTAAAAAAGTATATAGTCACTTTACTTATAGGCCTTACCTTTCTAAGCACTTAATAACTTTATTAATATAAATAAACTATAAAAACTAAAGGCACTTTATAGCATAGTTATAAATAACTTTAATCCCTAAAAACCATTATAAGTCTTTACTACCCTCAAAAAAGTATTACTTTTAAAGTACTTCTATAAATAAAAGGGCTTTTTTACAGTATTTAAAAGAGAAGTATAAAACACAGTCATCTACATAAAAAAAAAAAAATAATATAACTACGTATCTAATAGTAATTCTTACCCACCACACACTCCAGCCTAAACTTTTTTAAACTAGCTTCTAAATAGTATTACTATAAAAGCAGAAAGCAGCATAAACTATAAAGTACTTTATTAAACTTAAGAATATACCCAGACTTTTAATACCTAGGAGGTATTTATATATAAATATCTTTATTAAATAAAACCTATATAAACGTATTTACTATATTATATTATAAAAGCTTAAAATTAAAGTAATTTATAATAGCTATAAGCGTTTAAAATAACATACTAGTAAGTATTAAAGTATAAGTATTTTACTTATCTCTTAACTACTAGTTACTATATATAACAAAGTGCACTTTAATCTTAAGGAGTCTCCTGTATTTATTTAACTTATATATATATACCTAATAGTATCCTAGAATCTAAAAGCCATTAGTAGCACTCTTAAAAACCTCTTTCTAAAAATTAGTCTTATAATAACTTTATAAATAGTTTACCTTAACTACCTATATTAAAATTATATAAAAGTAAATTAATACTTCTAAATAAAACATAAATAAAAACTAAAACTTTTACTAAAGGGTACTAAAAGTGGAATCTTTAGTCTATAGTTAGTATAGTACTTCGCACCCACTTAATAAAGTTTAAACACCCACTACCTCTCCCTATAGCCAAATCTCACTATTAAAACATTTAACATCTATACTTTTAAACGCCCCTATAATATATTAAATACTAGGGGTCCCCTCTAATAGGTTATAAGTAACTAAGTAGCTAGCTTAAAAGTAGTTTTACTATAAAGTATCTTAAAATAATAATAAAGTACTAGCTAAAAAAGCGGCTTTATAAAACGTTTATTTACACTAGAGTATATAAACCACTAAAGTAGCTTAGTTTATAAACTCAGCCGCAAATACAAACTAGCAAGGGTTTATAAAAAAAAGGTTTTTATTTACTAACTTAGCTATAATCTATAATTATAAAGTTCTATATTTAATACTAATTTATAAACATATAGCTAATAAAGAAGCCCATAAAGGCACAGCCGCAAAGGCAGTCAAGATACTTCTTTTTAAACTACATATTAACTATAAAAGTATATACCTTACACCTATATAATCTCAAGTACATAAGACTTAGTTTTATAGTTTTATTACTATAGAGCTATTAGTAGAGTACTTTGTACAGAGTCTTCTAACTAAGGGCTACTTAAAGTATATAGTTATAAAAATAAATCGCTACTCTATAAATATTAAGTTATACTTTATAAAGCAGTTTACTTTCTTTTTACATTATTTAAGCCTTTATTTTAATTATAGCACTAACACACTTAGCACCACTGTTTTAATCTTATATATACAGAGTAAAAAGCTTAATATATTTACTATACCTCTAAAGGTCGTTTATAAAGTAATAGTACTTTTTAATCTTACTATTATACTTAAAAATAAATATCTTAATATTATATTAAACCTTTAAAAGTAAAATAAATTTTTTAAAAACCTTAATAAGTATTTCTATACTATAGTTATATAAATAATAGTTTTATAAGTACTATAAAATATAGTTAATAAATACTAATATAAATATAAACCTACTATAGCCCTTAGTATATAAGTAAACGTTAAACGTAATATACTTACTAAAGTGGGTATATGCGTTACTCTTCTATAGTTTGTAATTAATAATTTACCTTACTTTACTAATACTATAAGTATTATAATTTAAAAAGGTATTACTAAGCGCTATTCTAAAAGTAATAAAAATTTAAATACTATAAACTAATAAAAAAAAGTACTAGAGTAGTTTAGAGCTAGGGTAGCTAAGCTACTAGTACTATATTTCTTTAAAGCCTTTTAGAGATTTTTATTTTTATTAAAAGTACTTTGTTTAACAGCATAGAGTATATATATACTAAATAGTTTATATAGAGTTTTTATATACAAGTATCTTATTAAAAAGCTTATTATACTTTAATACTTTTTAGCTATATATAGTCTTAATAAAGCTAAAAAGGGAGTAATTAAATCTATATAGTATAAAGTACTATTTAGAGTACTTATCCTATTAGTACTTATACTTATAAAACTAGTTATAAAAAATAAAGTTAGTTACTATAAATATATATAATGGAACGTTATATAAGTATAAGTTAAATTGTTTACTATTAACTAATATAATATATATACTTATATTTTTATATCCTTTAATTATAAAAAACTTAAAGCTAATCTATAAGTAATTATTTATACTAGTTACTTAAAAGTTACTAAACTATTGTTTATTTTTAAAAATATAAATAAATACATAAGAGTTAAAAAAGTAGGAGTTCTTAAGGGGATATAGTAATAGGCCCTTGTATTAAGTAGCTTAAAATACTATAAGTAAATACTTAATACTCTTTATATAGTAACTATATAGTTACTAACTTTAAATTTCTTTAATATACTAAATTAACTATTTATTATTTATAAAGTTCTTTTTAACTCTTTTATAGTAGTAATTAAGTAGCTTTTATTTATTATATATATACTTTAAAAAGGTATAAAAGTAATTTTTAAAGTAGTAGTATATAAAGTATACTAAGTAAAAAGGGACTAATAAAATAAAAAAAGTAAAAAATACTAATAAAACTTTACTTTATAATCTCTTTAAATTAGTATTGTTATATTTATAGCTACTAAAGTACTTAAAAGGGCTATAAAGAGCTACTTTATTAATAATAAAAGTACTTTATATACTTCTTCTGCGTTCTATAGACTCTAGTATTTATTTAATTGTAGTGGTTATTTTAGTAATAACCTTATTAAAACTATAATCGTCCTAGCTGTTACCTATTATTGTATAATAACTTTTAGTTTAAAATTAAAGTAGTAAATAGTTAAAAAAGCAAAATAGCTTATAAATTTATAACTTTTTTTTATAAGTTACTTTAAACTTAATAGTATAGTCCTTATATATATTATTAACCTATATTATAAACTATTCTACTATAGTAGTTCTTATTATAAACTACTTATTATAAAGTATAGTAAAATAATTAATATATAACTAATTAGTATACTAGTAGTATATACTTTTTATAAGTCTAAAGCGTTTATAGAGGTTTTAAATTTAAACTACTAGCCCTAAAGCACTTAAGTAGTACTAAATCCTAAACTTTTTAAGAATAGTACTCTATATCTAAAAAACAATAGTATTCTTAACCTTTTTTTACTCTTAGTATATTACTTTTATAGTATAGTATAGGGATAAAGAGTTAATATAGTACTTAAGGGCCTTTTTAAAGAGGTTAGTTATTGTTTTAGTATAGTAGTAGTCTACTACTCTAAACAGAAGCAGGAGGTTCTTTTTTAAAAGTACTTAAAAAAGAGGATTTATAGTAAGCTTATTTACTTTAAATTCTATAGTTTAAAAGTAAAGGGCTTTTAGTTTAAAGCTATAATAAGTAATAAATTTTAAGTAGTCACTAAAGTACAGCTCCTAGAGTAAGGTATTACTAATAAAGGGCTCTAGATCTATAAAAATTAAATTAAAAGCTTTTTATATATTAAGAGTATTTATAAGTACTTAAAAGTTGTAAAACTATAAGTGCTAAGTAGTTAGGCTATTAAGGATAGTTTTTTAAGGGGTTAAAAGAATGTTTATAGTAATTTTTATATTTAATAAAGTAGTTTAGAAATAATTAATTATATATAGTAAAGGGAGTAGTAGAATAAGACTTTTAATTATTAGATTTTATATATATTTATATATATATAAAGCTATACTTTTAAGGACTATTAATATGTTTTTTACTTTAATAGTGCTATAGGCCTTTAAACCCCTTAAATATAACTACGGCCTTTAGAGCTAGTAAAACATTACTCTAGAGTGGTTATTGGTGTTAGATTTTGCGTATATTTGTATGTATATAAAGCTATACCTTAAGGGCTATTAACGCGTTTTTTACTTTAACGGCGCTGTGGGCCTTTGAACCCCCTAAATGCAGCTATAGCCTTTGGAGCCGGTAAAACGTTACTTTAGAGTAGCTATTAGCTACTTTAAACGCTAAAATTTACTTATACGTTATAGTATACTAGTGGCTTTAAGCTATGTAATTTAATACGCCTTTTTAGTAAGGGCTTTTTAAGGGCTTTATTAAATTTAATTATGAATAAAATTATATGCTAGTTATACTTTAACTACTTTATAATTATTTTTGTATAGTTTATTTTTTTAGGGCTATAATTTTTTTAAAGTCTTTATTTTAAGTAGTTTTATTATTCTTATTAAACCTTTATTTTTATAGTAGAAAGAGTAATACTATTTTTAAAGTACTTAAGAGTTATAATTTTTTTTATTTATTCTTTATTAATAAAGTTAAGGCCTTTATAATGTTTGTTTTAAAGTTGAGTGTTGTGAAGTACTTAAAACTAAGTTGTTTAATTTACTATATTAAGTTACTTAAGGAAGAGTTTAAAGTAGGTACTAGTAAGTGGCTTTATAAGACTATTTACTATTAACTATACTATAAACTAATATTTAACTTTAATATAGCTTTTTTAAGTTTTTTAATATAGTTAGTAGTTATAGATATTAATATAGTAAAGTTTTATATATAGTTAGACTGTTTTTTTATTAATAAAATAGATTATTTATTAATTATTATATTAAATATATATACTTAGTATAGTAGTGTTAGGAGTAGGAGTAGTGCTAAAGGTTTATTTATTAAGGTTTATATAAAGTGTAGTTATTAAATGGTTTATAAAGATAGTTTTTTTAGTTATTTAAAAGAGAGTAAGAAACTTAATTTTAGTTATTAATATAGTTATAGTATTTTACTTATTAATTTATTACTTAATAAAGCTATTAAAAAACTTAATTATAAATACTTAAGAGTTTTTATAGTTTAGTATATTATTAATAAAGTTAGTATTTAAAGTGATTATTAAACTATTATTAGGGCTGCTTTTTTTATAGTTAAACTTAAAGTAAAAAGTGTACTTTATAAAGAGGTATTTAATTACTTATTCTATCTTTTTAAAGTACTTAGGGCTAGAGTTATAGTTAAAGTGTATAAAATAGCTTACTATAAGGGCTATATCTAACTTTATTATTATTACACTATATATAATTAAACTAACGTTATTTTAGTAATAGTTAGTGTTTATATATAAAGTAAAGTCTTTATAAGGGAGTAGTTTAAATAGTTAAATTAAAGAAGTATATAGTTATTTAGTTTATAGGCTTTGTTTTTTTAGGTGTTTAATTACTTTATTAATATAAATAAACTATAAAAACTAAAAGTGCTTTATAGTATAGTTATAAATAACTTTAATTTTTAAAAACTATTATAAGTTTTTACTATTTTTAAAAAAGTATTACTTTTAAAGTACTTTTATAAGTAAAAGGGCTTTTTTATAGTATTTAAAGGGGAAGTATAGAATATAGTTATTAATATAAAAAAAGAAGATAATATAGCTGTATATTTAATAGTAATTCTTACTTACTATACGTTTTAGCTTAAGTTTTTTTAAACTGGCTTTTAAATAGTGTTACTATAGAAGTAAAGAGTAGTATAAGTTATAAAGTGTTTTATTAAACTTAAGGATATATTTAGGCTTTTAATATTTAGGGGGTATTTATATATAAATATCTTTATTAAGTAGAACTTATATAAATACGTTTATTATATTATATTATAAGAACTTAAGATTAAAGTAGTTTATAATAGCTATAAGTATTTAAAATAATATACTAATAAGTGTTAAAGTGTAGGTATTTTACTTATTTCTTAGCTACTAGTTACTATATATAATAAGGCGTACTTTAATTTTAAGGAGTTTTTTATACTTATTTAACTTATATATATATACTTAATAGTATTTTAGGATTTAGGAGCTATTAGTAGTACTTTTAAGAACTTTTTTTTAAGAGTTAGTTTTATAATAGTTTTATAAATAGTTTACTTTAACTACTTATATTAAAATTATATAAGGGTAAGTTAATACTTTTAAATAAAATATAGGTAGGGGCTAGAGTTTTTACTAGGGGGTACTAAGAGTAGGAACTTTAGTTTATAGTTAGTATAGTGCTTTGTACTTACTTAATAAAATCTAAGTGCCTATAACCCCTTTTTATAGCTAAATTTTATTATTAAAGTGTTTAATATTTATGTTTTAGAACGCCCCTATAGTATATTAAATACTAGGGGTCCCTTTTAATAGGTTATAAGTAACTAAGTAGTTAGTTTAAAAGTGGCTTTATTATAGAGTATTTTAAAATAATAATAGAGTACTAGTTAAAAAAGTGGCTTTATAAAACGTTTATTTATACTAGGGTATATAAATTACTAAAGTGGCTTAGTTTATAGACTTAGCTATAAATACGGATTAGTAAGGGTTTATAAAAAAAAGATTTTTATTTACTAACTTAGTTACGATCTACTTTTTTAAGTATTAATCTTTTTTAATTAGTACTTAAAAAAATAAAATAAGTAAGTTAAAAGGGGTAGGTAGGAGTTTAAAGTAAGTAAAAGAGTATTTATAGTTATAGAGTTTATTATTATTAAGGGTAGTATTACTTAAGTTAAGTTTATTCTAAATATTATTAAGGGAGTTTATGAAAGGGGATACTTTATTATTTTTTTTACTTAGTAAAGATAGGTAAAGCTATGTTTAAGAGTTAGTTTTACTAACTATAGTAAGGCTTTTTTAAACCTATTTAGTAATAGTTTAAAGGTTAAGGTTGTTATAGTTACTAGTAAGTAAATTTAGGTTACTATTATAGTATTTTTTTTTATTAAATATAATGTTATATATAGTAATAATCTTTTTAGTTACGGGGTTTTATATTTAATACTAATTTATAAATGTATAATTAACGAGGAAGCCTATAAAAGTATAGCTATAAAGATAGTTAAGACGCTTTTTCTTAAGCTATATAGTAGCTATAAAGGCATATACTTTATACTTATATAATCTTAGGTATATAAGGCTTAGTTTTATAGTTTTGTTACTATAAAGCTATTAGTAGAGTACTTAATACAGGGTTTTTTAATTAAGGGCTGCTTAAAGTATATAGTTATAAAGATAAGTCGCTACTCTATAAATATTAAGCTATACTTTATAAAGTAGTTTATTACTTTTATGTATCGTTTAAGCCTTTATTTTAATTATAGTATTAATATACTTAGTGCTACTATTTTAATTTTATATATATAGGGCGGATAGCTTAACGCGTTTACTGTACCTCTAGAGGTTGTTTATAAGGTAGTAGTACCTTTTGATTTTACTATTATACTTAAAAGTAAGTATTTTAATATTGTATTAAACCTTTAAGAGTAAAATAAACTTTTTAAAGACTTTAATAAGTATTTCTGTACTATAGTTGTATAAGTAGTAGTCCTATAAGTACTATAAAACGCGGTTAGTAAATACTAATATAAATATAAACCTACTATAGTTCTTAGTATATAGGTAGAAGTTAAATATAATATACTTACTAGGGTAGGTATACGCGTTACTCTTCTATAGTTTATAGTTAATAATTTACTTTACTTTATTAATACTATAAGTATCGCAGTTTAAAAGGGTATTACTAAGTACTATTTTAGGGGTAATAGAGATTTAAATACTATAGGTTAATAAGGAGAGGTGTTAGAGTAGTTTAGGGCTAGAGTAGCTAAGCTACTAGTACTATATTTCCTTAAAGCCTTTTAAAAATCTTTGTTTTTATTAAGAGTACTTTATTTAATAGTATAGAGTATATATATATTAAACGGCCTATACAGAGTCTTTGTATATAAGCGCCTTATTAAAAAACTTATTATACTTTAATACTCTTTAACTATATATAGTTTTAATAAAGTTAAGAGGAAAGTAATTAAATTTATATAGTATAGAGTACTACTTAAAGTACTTATCCTACTAGTACTTACACTTATAGAGTTAGTTATAAAAAATAAAGTTAGTTACTATAAATATATATAATATAATATTATATAAGTATAAGTTAGATTATTTACTATTAGTTAATATAATATATATACTTATATTTCTATATCCTTTAATTATAAAGGGCTTAGAGCTAGTTTATAAGTAATTATTTATACTAGCTACTTAAAGGTTATTAAACTATTATTTATTTTTAAAAATATAAATAAACGTACTAGAGTTAAAGAAGTAGGAGTTCTTAAGGGGATATAGTGATAGGCCCTTGTGTTAAATGGTCTAAAACACTACGGGTAAATACTTAATACTCTTTATATAGTAACTATATAGTTACTAGCTTTAAATCTCTCTAACGCACTAAATTAACTATTTATTATTTATAAGGTTTTTCTTAGCTTTTTTGTAGTAGTAGTTAAGTAGCTTTTACCTATTATATACGTACTCTAGGAAGGTATAAAAGTAATTTTTAAAGTAGTAGTATATAAAGTATATTAAGTAAAAAGGAGCTAATAGAGCAAAAGGAGCAGAAGATACTAATAAAACTTTATTTTATAATCTTTTTAGGTTAGTATTATTATATTTATAGCTACTAAAGTACTTAAAAGGGCCGCAAAAAGCTGTTTTATTAATAGTAAAGGCGCCTTATACACTTCTCCTATATTCTATAGACTCTAGTATTTATTTAATTATAGTAGTTATTTTAGTAATAGTTTTATTAAAGCTATAGTTATTCTAGTTATTACTTATTATTATATAATAGCTTTTAGCTTAAAATTAAAGTAGTAAATAATTAAGGAAGTAAAGTAGTTTATAGATTTATAAATCTCTTTTATAAGCTACTTTAAACTTAATAATATAACTTTTATATATATAGTTAACCTATGTTATAAACTATTTAGCTATAGTGGCTCTTGTTATAAGCTACTTATTATAAAGTATAGTAAGGTAGTTAATATAAAGCTAGTTAGTGTACTAGTAGTATATACTTTTTATAAGTCTAAAGTATTTATAAAGGTTTTAAATTTAAATAATTAGCTTTAAAGTACTTAAATAGTACTAGATTTTGAGTTTTTTAATAATAGTACTTTATATTTAAAGAATAATAGTATTTTTAGTTTTTTTTTGTTTTTAGTATATTACTTTTATAGTATAATATAAAGATAAAGAGTTAATATAGTACTTAAAGGCCTTTTTAAAAAAATTAATTATTATTTTAGTATAATAGTAGTTTATAGCTTTAAATAGGAGTAGGAGGTTCTTACTTAGAGGTACTTAAGAAGGAGGGTTTATAGTAAGTTTATTTACTCTAGATTCTATAGTTTAAGAGTAAAGGACTTATAGCTTAAAGCTATAGTAAGTAATAGACTTTAGGTAGTTACTAAGTTATAACTTTTAGAGTAGAGCGTTATTAATAAGGGGCTTTAGATCTATAGAAGTTAAGTTAAGAGCTTTTTATACATTAAAGGTGTTTATAAGTACTTAAAAGTTATAGAGCCACGGGTACTAGGTAGTTAGGCTATTAAGGATAGTTTTTTAAGGGGTTAAAAGGACGTTTATAGTAATTTTTGTATTTAATAAAGCGGTTTAGAAATAATTAGTTATATATAGTAAAGGGGGTAGTAGAATAAAACTTTTAATTATTAAATTTTATATATATTTATATATATATAAAGCTATACTTTAAGGGCTATTAATACGTTTTTTACTTTAACGGTACTGTGGGCTTTTAAACTCCTTAAACGTAGTTACAGCCTTTAGAGCTGGTAAAACGTTCCTCTAGAGCAGCTATTAGCTACCTTAAACACTAAAATCCACCTATATATTGTAGTATACCAGCGGCTCTAAGCCACGTAATCTAATAATTAGCTACTTTAAATACTAAAATCCACTTATACGTTATAGTATACTAGTGGCTCTAAACTATATAATCTAACACCTATAGCTATAGTGGCTAATAGTATAGTAGCTATTATAACACTTACCTTAGTAGTAACGCTGCTAGTAAGGGTAAAGGTAGTAATAATAATAGTGGTAAACTTTATTTTATTAGTTATTTATAGAACAATATAGTGTTAAGTAGGCTATAAAGTTAGTTTAAAGTTTTTAAAAGTGAAGTTATTTAATTTAATAGAATAAACTTATTGTAGTATTAAGAGAGACTTAGAACCTTAAACTCTTATATAACTAATTTTCTCTAGGTTAAATCCACTCCTTACAAACACCTCTAAGTTACTAGAGTACTTTTAACCCTAAACCGCCTGGGTTATATTATAAACGTATACTTAGGTTTGTAAAGAGTATAATATATTAAAGAGCCCTTTATCGCCAGCGTCTTCCGTAACAGTTAAGAGCAAGTAAGGGTTTAGAGGTAGAGTTTGGATAAAACTATACTAGTATATATCTAAAAAGAAGCTATACCACCTAAAGTACTATTAACAATATCTAAGTAAAAGGACCTAGCGAGATTATAAGAAATAGGACATTAGCTTCTATTAATTCCAAATTTAAAAGATATAGCAACGCAGCGAGGCTCTAAGAGATATTATAAAGTAGTTGTATTACAAAAGGGACCCTTTTGTAAAGAGTCCCAGTACTTAAGATCTATATACGCGTATTAGGGACCCTAGTAAAGCCGTTCTAGCTATAAAAAGTGTAATATACCTTACTACACACCCCCCTAGCTTTAAGCATCTACTTAAAGCTAAATATCTACTCTAAATATATAGAAAATAAGTACCTTAAAAAGGCTCCCCTAAACGTCTTTATAATACTAAATAGGCTATATATATAATAGAAAGATTTATAGTCCCTAACTAATAACCCTATAACCTTTAGTTAACTATACTTAGCCCGGTCCTTATAGTCTATTATCCTATAGTTAACTAGTCTAGTATTTTAACTATTACCTTCTTATACTCTAGATACCTTAACTAATAACTTTATAGCTCCTAGTAGACTATTACTGTATTTAGTATAATAACTAGTTATCCTATAGGCTATTTAAGCGTTTTAGAATCTATATATAATACCCTATATAGTGGGGTTATAAGTAAAAATTCTTTACTAATATTAGTAGCCGTAGCTAAGCCGGTAGTCTTTTTTTTTATATTATAACTAGCCTCTTTAAGTATTAGAGCTGGCCGTATTCTTTATAAGTAGTAGCCGCGGCTAAGCTAGCAGCTGTCTTTTTTATTAGGGGTATTATTAGGGCTGTATTGTTAAGGCTGTATTATTAAAGCTATATCATTAGGGTTGTATACTATTATAGGATTATTATAAATGTACTTTATAGAGCCTTAAAAGTATACTATAGTAAGTTAGGGTAAATAGTAGAAGCTAGGTTTATAACTATAGCGACGTAGCGAGGCTTTAAGAGATATTGTAAAGCGGTTGTATTATAAAAGGGACCCTCTTGTAAAGAGTCCCGGCACTCGAGATCTATATACGCGTAATAGGGACCCTGGTAGAGCCGTCCTAGCCACAAAAGGCGTAATACGCCTTGCTACAGAAGACCTGTTGCTTAGTATCTTCGGCTTAGCCGCGTTGCGTGGTTGACTTTTGACTTAAAGTTCTGAATGCAAGTCCACTCCCTGGATCTCGGTGGATCAATGTCTGTGAGGTTGGCGTAATATACCAGAGTTACCTCGCAGCTGATGGGGCACGGAATGCTCCTTCAAGCAACTGGAACAGGCTGATACCAAATGGAGTACTCCTGACTCTGTCACGAATTGCTCTTAGGCTGGGACACATCCATCGATGTGCCTGTCTAAACAAGCAATACTGTTCCGTTCTGCTGTAACAGTAGTCTCAAC
Organism: Colletotrichum brevisporum; assembly: GCA_030770045.1. Taxonomy (NCBI): domain Eukaryota; kingdom Fungi; phylum Ascomycota; class Sordariomycetes; order Glomerellales; family Glomerellaceae; genus Colletotrichum; species Colletotrichum brevisporum. The sequence goes on from JAUGSI010000002.1 coordinate 4,645,096, forward strand.
TAGAATGTTCAATGGCGTCAGCAAAAAGGCCGTCATTGCTTCCTTGCGTTGAGGATATTATTCTCGGTTACTCCGGTCGTTATTGAAAAGCCGAGTTTCCGAACTTCAAGCAGTTTCCATAGGGAGAGAACACTCTCTTATCATCTCTTGTGTCTTTTAATCACACAATGGGAGGATTCAATTTTCCTGCGTCTCTTAAAAATGTATTCAATGCAAGAATCTATGATCATGCGTACATGCATTCTCTTTCTTGCATGTCCATCACCTCTCAATAGTGACAGTATGGGTAACAGCGATTCCCGCACTTCCTGCAGGCGCCTGGCCCTTGCTTACATCGGGTGTCTCCGCCTTAGCAGAGGAACTATGTCCCGGAAGCGTATGTCTCTTCTGATTTCCCAGCCCTTGCATCTCCCAAGACAAGTTCTCGTCACTCTCCGACATCTGCTTGAAGCCATCAGACCGCACATGAGCCCCGATCTGGCCCGACCGACTACCCCTGGCGACGTAGCCCTGAGATGCGGCAGCTCCGGTGCCGGCGGTTTTCGAGCCTGTGCCTAGAGAGAGGCTCAGCCACCGAACGACCGTGCGATCGAACACGGGACGCAACATCGGGCTGGAGGCTACCATGACCGCAATTCTGGACTGGAGCACGCCGCTCAGCGACGCCGAGGCAAACCCCTTGGTGATGTTGACGAAGTCGGCTGTCAAGGTGTAGTACAATCGGACTCCGGAGAAGATGATAGTTCTGTGAGCTTTATTAGACCCTCAGGTTTCTACAAGAGAGGAAGAAATAGTGAAGGCATTCATGAACTCACATGAAGCCGGCACCAAACAATGCACACAACGCGATCTCGTGGGCCTTGGCCATCTGCAGACCGCTGACGACCTTGATCGGCAAGACGACAATGACGAGGTCCGTGATTATATCGAACACAGCGACGGCGCTGAAGGCAATCGCGTAGTCGCCGCAGCCGGTCTTCGTGACGTGGATGTCCCACGCGCTCTGCACCGGCCGGCATATGACGAAGCCCAGCAAGGCGGTGTATAGAGCCCAGATGCACGACAGCGCCACCGCGACCCAGCTCGTCACGCGGAACCAGTCACTTCCATGAGAGAAGATGCGCTGCAATCAGGGTGATGATGCTGAGCTTGATGGCCAGGAGCGCGCTCGCGTACATGACCTGCGCGGCGAGGAAGATCTTGACGAAGTGTGTGATGTGAGCTCGGAATCGAGGACGGCAATGTCGTGGCCGGCACCGCCCATTACAGCTCCTTCATGTGATGGCGTTATTTATGTTCTCTTAATCATCACATGAAGGATAATAGGGTGTTTCGGTCTACCAAGAATGAAGCATATCGCTACGACGTAGTACAACACCTAGGCAATCCCAAGTGTCAGCCAAGCCTTTGAGCTTCGAAAGGAAGATTTCGAGAAGGCCTTGCCTGCCCTGAGAAATAGAGGTAATCCTCTAGTTGGAATGGTGCATTGGTGAGATGGCGGGATACAAGGCGCATGATGGTCCAGATCGTCGTTAGGACCATCATCACACACGCCGTAGTGACAAGAGACGCTCCATCTTGAGTTAAAGGTGGATAGCTGTCGGTGATGATGGAGGGAGATTCCTGTCTAATCTCGAAGAAAATGGACGAGAGAGCCTCCATGCTGCGAACTTGAAAGGCGGATTCGTCGAGGAGTGTCTAACATAGTGAATAAAATGAGAGAGAGACAGAACGGACGGGATGGTCTTGGATAGAATGCCAGAAGATCAAGGAGATTAGAAAAATCCAGAAACCAGTCTTCAAGCCTCGGTGTTTCGCTCACTCGAAGGAATCATTTCTTTTTCCCTTCTACTTATTCTTGACAGCTGTTGGTCCGATATTAATCCCACGTATCCGTACCTAGCCAGGGATCGTTCGGGTCCAGCCATGTTGGCGCGTCCATCTCGGTCGTACGAGGAACTTCGACTAGACGAGGCACATCAGCATGGAAATCCCTCTGCTCAGAGTCAAGACTAGCTCCTGGATAGTCTCAGCTAAGCGTCTCCTCATGCAAACCAATTCTTGCCGTCACGGGTCTTCCCTGTCCCACAAGTAGTGAAGACGATGAGTCAACACAAGCGACATCGTTTCAATCAAACCTTTTCCGGAAGGCTGCGAGATTCGTCTAATGCTGACCCTCGTTCTGGGGCCCGCGGCATCGACTTTCGGCGGAGGCAAAGGCCGAAGGACTACGTGTGCCGACATGGGGCGCGGAGCAGGGCCGGCCTCGGCAAGAAACCAACACGAAAAAGCCCCCGGTGCACCCCATCTACGGACCGGGACCAGGTTTCCGCATCCACAGCCCTATGCAGACGCCGCTTCAACCCTAGAATGAAAGTTGGTACAGAGTAGTATTGGCGCACTACCAAAAGGGCAACAAGGCCGAGACCCCTCGCGATGGAAATTGAATTTTGCGAACACCGATAGTTGTTGGTGATTCGGATGCAGGGCAGTGGAGATGCAACACGGGCGTTACATGCTTACAGGCCAGTTTCGCCCGTTTCCTGAAGGAAACGACTTGACTTGAAATGACTGAAAACACTCACATCGTGCCGAGGCTGTCATGATGGGGCCTGGATGATCGGAGCCTGGCCCCGTGCCCGCGTGTTCTGCAGGGGCGTCGAATGTTCTTCTTGACGCCACAGGTTGGGGATGGGGAATAAGAATACACATGGCCCCAACAGATTCAAAGAGAAGCTTATGAGGGAACTCTGATGAAGTATATTATCCTGTCTTGATCCGCCACCGACCCACTAAACCCAATCCTCACATGTCGTCGTCCAGTACCACCGCCGAGATGAACCCCTGGGACTGCATAGTGGTAGGCGGCGGAATCGCTGGTTCTGTCGTGTCGAACCGTCTGCTCCAGCAGGATCCCAGCCTCAAGATTCTGCTCATCGAGGGGGGCACCAACACGCACGCCGTCGAGAACATCGAATGGATTGACATGAACAGCGCGATCGGGGGCGAGTACGATTGGGGCTTTTCTTCGGTGCCTCAGCGTCATCTCGACAACAGGGAGATTGCCTCACCTGTGGGCAAGGGGTTGGGCGGCGGCACTATCATCAATGGAGGTATATAACACCAATCTAAGGCGACCTCAGGTGCTAACAGGATAGCTGCCTGGGCTCGTGGTCACAGAGTCGACTACGACATCTGGGCAGAGCAGGTTGGTGACCAGAGATGGAGCTACGAGGGTCAGCTGCCGTACATGCGCAAGACGGAGGCACTTTTCGACAACTCCACCAACCCCCTCGCTCATGGACACAGCGGCCCCGTGAGGATTCAATCTCCAGGATCGACGGGCAGGGTCTTCCCAATGCGTGAAGCTCTTCTCCAGTCCTGGAAGGAGCTGGGTGTCGATGCTCTTCCTCAGCTGGACAACAACGCCGGAAACAACCTCGGCGTTGCGGACTTGCAAGAGAACCGGGACAACGGCAAGCGTCAACTGGCGTCCATGGTATACTCTCTCGAGGGAGTCACCGTGATTACTGACAGCATCGTGGCCAAGGTGCTGGTGGAGAAGTCGGCCGGGGGCGAGCTTGTCTCCAAGGGGGTCCAGTTGGAGAACGGCACGCAGATCTTCGGTCGTGAGACCATCTTGTCTGCCGGAGCTTACCGCACCCCTCAGATCTTGATAATGTCTGGTATTGGGCCTGCCGAGACGCTGCAAAAGTTCGACATTCCTGTTGTTCTGGATCAGCCGGCAGTTGGGCAGAATTTCCACGACCATGTCTTGATTGCCACCGTCTGGCAAGTCAAGAACACCTCCGATGGCTACACGAAGGGATCCGGCAACCCGACGTTCGACCAGCCTCAGTACAAACTGGGTGCTTTTATTGATTTCATGACCGTCACCTCCCTCCCCAAAGACGGTCTTGCCAAGGCGATCACCGAGGACGAGGGCTCAGTGCCCGACCCGGCCACGCACCCCCTTTTGAGCCAGGATCGCGCCCATTCTTCGCATCAGCTTCAGTACTCCGGGATCAAGCAAGATGGATCGGACGTCATGATGATCTCTGTTGTCTTCATCAACTCTGCCCGCGGTTCGGTCACTATCCAATCATCGAACATCAATGATGCGCCCCTGATTGACCCTAACTTCCTGGGCACCGAGGTCGATCGGTACGCCGCCCGCGAGACTGTCCGACGCGACATCAGACTCCTGACTTCCAATGATACCATACTGGGTCGAGAGATCATTGCCGGCGAGTTGGCGGTTACGCCGCTGACGGTTGACTCTACGGATGAGGAAATCGACGCGCGGGTGCGAGAGAGAGCCGGGTGAGCACAGCTTACAAAACTACCTTGTGATGAAAAGAAACTGACAAGTGCAATTAAGTGGCTGCTACCATCCCGCTGGAACTGCTTCTATGGGAACTGTCGTGGATACTGACCTCCGTGTCATTGGTGTGTCGGGTCTTAGGGTCGTCGACACTTCGGTGTTCCCTGTGTCGGTATCTGCCAACCTCCAAGTTGCAACTTATGCATTGGCGGAGCAGGCAGCGGTGATAATCAACTCGTCAATGAACAAGGCTTCATGTTGAGCGGCAATCATGTGGAAACACTGTTTACAGGGGCGAGATCAAGGGAGGCCTTGCAAAGGTCTTGCGACCGACGGTATCTTAATATTGTACGCTATGTGAACCTCACCATCCTACAACCTACAACCTCATGTTCATAGTCGAGTTGATCTCACCGAAACGAATGTTGCTGAATGTGACTTCCGGGTTGGCCTCAACCTTGACAACGTTGGTGGGGTTGCCCTCCGTGGCGTTACAGGGCCCGGCCTGGCCCTGGTCCAGCCACTCCATGAAAGTCGCCTTGTCCCACCAGATGCTCAGGGCAAGGACCATTCCTCGGCTCATCGACTCGCCCATGCCGGTCATGCCTCCCAGCGTTGTGAACTTGTCGGCGCCCATGGCCTTGCAGTACTCGTCGTTGATGAAGTTGACCTTGGGCGGGCCCTCGATGGCGACGACGTTGTTCTGGACGACCTTGCCGTCCTGGATGTACATGCGGCGCAGCTCCTTGAGCAGCCCGCCCTCGGCCGGGAACTGGGTGACGACGGTGAACTTCCTGGTCGTGTCGACCTTGAAGTCGGCGCCCCGGCCGTACAGGTCCGACATGTTGCCGGCGACGCGGTTCGGGTTCCAGGAGCAGCCGGACTTGTCGCAGACGCCGTCCTTCTCGCACTCCTCGCCCGTGCACTGGTAGACGCCGGACCTGTTGCAGGGGTGCGGCGCGATGTGCGTCGCGCGGGAGTTGGCCTCCCAGATGTCGAGCTCGTTGCAGCAAGCGCCCTTGTTCTCGATGTTGCCCTGGGTTTTCATGTCAGTCCCTTGTCTCGCCGAGGCACTCGTTCAGGATTCACTTACCACTCCGTTGATGAAGGAGGTCTTGAAGCACTGGGCGTCGCAGTAGCCCGTGCCGTAAGCAGGGCCGGCGTGGTTCAGCACGCTGCTGTTCTTGCCGCCATCGGGCAGCATCTCAGACAAGTAGAGAGCGCTGTTCATGCCGCAGGGTAACTTGACCATGTCGACGTCGAACGAGAACTCGTTGCCGGTGAGGTGCAGCATCTCATATCTCTGCTTGTTCTCCTCCAGCAGGTAAACACGGGGAGACACCTCGTTCTCATTGCTGAACATTTGCATGCGGATGTCCGTGCCCGAAGTGGTGACACCCTTCGTGGCATAGTCGGTGATGCCCTGGATGATGCAGTTCTTGGCGCAGACCTCTGCATTTGGGCACGCCGTGGTGTTGGGCGGGTTGTTGCCGGTGAGGCAGCTGACGCCCTCCTTGGTGCTGATGTCGTGCTGGCTGGAGTCGACGACGATGTAGTTGGTCTTCTTCACACACCCGTCCTTGACCGTGCAGCGGAACGTTTCAAGTTTGGGGTGGTTGTCGGTAACATTGCCAGGCGTCTGACCGGCGACGATGCTAGCAAGCAGAAGGGAAGTGGAAAGAATGGAAAGGGCCATTTCGGCTGAATGAGATGCAGGTGTTGAGTTGGTCAACAGGTTGCAAAGAAGAGAAAGATTGAAACGAATGAAGAGAGGCAGCTTGGGCCGATTTACACCATGAGGGGATGAATCGTCCAATGTGAGAGCACGGTCTGAGTTATATACTTTCGATGAACCGCATGATCGGACGCGAATCCGAATAGCTTCTTATTATCAAACGAGTTTCAATTACCGTTCGGAGTCCCCAAGTGACGATGTCCTTGTCAAGCTTCCGGTAGAGGGTGGCATAGCTCAGGGGTAAAGGGGAGCAATATGGAGGCTTCTGCGAGATCTCTGGACGGAATTGCTTAGATTGACACTACGACGTCGTAGCGTCAATCTAAGCTTTACAATGGCGGCTCAAAAACTAGAGACGGGCAGCACATTCAAAGGTCCTGGTATTGAGAGGAGAACAAGCAGCCCGGACGCTTCGGCGATGAGCGTTGGCCACTCAGGGGTCGAAAAGCCGAGATGGGCACCGGGGGGCACCTTGTTCGCCCACCGCCATTCCGCACTGGTAGCTCCGCCCCCAGAGCTCCCTCTCGTCCCAAATTGGGCCTTGCATCCCGCATCTTTGCCGGTTGGGCGTGGTTCAGAGTTCTCTCCTGTAACGGAGTTATGGTTTCGCGAAACTCTATCGTCAACGCAACATCAAAATGCAGGGTCCTTGAGCCTAATGGCTAGAACCATGATTCGCGCCGGACAGACGCAGCAACGAACGGGAACCGCCCCCACGGCTCCGAAGCGCCAACTTCAGTGCTGTAAGTAGTCCAATGTCCGTCTTATGTTGCAATGCAATTACTTGGAGACGCGGAACGGTGCTCAGTGGTTCACAACTACAGAGTTGCCCGCGTCAGGTCGGAAAAGATTTGACGAACCCAGCAGATGGACATACGCCAGGAAAATGTAGACATATTTTCAAAGGCAATGGCAACAAGCAGTGCACTGTAATGTATATTCAGACACCCGCACCACTCTATTTCTGGTCTCGCCGAAATAGTCGTCCGGTCAAGACGAGTCAGACCTCATGTTTTCCTCTGGCGCAAAGATCGAAAAATTGCCCTGCTAAACGCCGAGTTGGCGGTTTGCCTGATGAACAATAGTGTTGTTATCACCGAATACTCGTACATAGCATCCCGAGTCCCAAGCCTCGTATTTAGAGACCTCGGTGGACAGTTCCGGGCTGGTCAGGGCTGGTCCTTGTACGTTAAAGGGGGATGTTCATTAACACTGAATTCCTCTTGCCCTAACTCCCCGTGGAGACGACAGAGTCCGTTAACTCCGTTTCCGCCGGATATTGAGATTGATAGACACTACACACGAAGCATGTAGCCAAGAAAAGCTTCAGTTCACCAAGCTCATGTGCTGTTCAACGTCAGCTCGCCAAGAGACGGAAAGCTGGCTCGGCGACCAGGTACTGCACGGTTGCCGTCGACACACGTGCAGAACCTGGTACCCACCGAGTGAAACATGACCCTCAGACGTTTGTAGTTAGACGTCGTCATGACCGTGGTGCGGTTGATTCGCGCCTCGAGAAACAAGTCTCAGATCCTAGGTTTCGTTTCGTGAGCTTTCATCTGGTCTTTGAGTCTACATCGCCAAGCCTTTCGCACTTCACATCACGCAATATAACCACACGTCCCAACGATGTGGTACCATGTACTTTAGTTGTGAGAATACATAACTGAAGTTGGAAAGGTGAATTGTTTCGTCTCATAGAAGTCGCCACGGTCCACAGTAGCCGGCCCGTGGTATAAGTCTAGAACGATACTTTGTGAAAAAGTAAATAAACTTCTCGGGGACGCTCTCGGTTCTTATCGCCAAGAATGCGTTTTAAAATTTGATAACTTTTCTAGAGAAGCGCCCGGACTTTAGACTACCTATAGAAACAACACGTTGTCAGAAGCTGCTTGTTACCTAGAAGTAGTAGTTGTAGCTAGCAAACATGTGTTGCTTTTGACTCAAGCGACACTACTATTCTTTCTTTGACTGCTTTAAATCTGTCTCAAGTTAGTAACTTGGCAATTAGGCTAGTGTTCATGTTGCTGATATCGTTAGGGGACTCTTACATGACTCTGGGCCGAGTATCCCGTATGCTCTCTTAAGCCTCTATAACGCCGCTGTTACTGCTACTATTGCTAAAGTGATACAAAGTTCAATGTTAAAGTAACAATTGTTTTAGTCAGGGCAGACAGTACCAAGGGCGGACGAACAGTACCAAAACCGGACAGCAGGACCAATGGCGAACAGCAACGACTCCGGTGACGAGGATGAACAATAGGAATTAAAGCGGACAAGGCTAGGTCTCGATGGCAGGAAGCACCAAGCTACCATAAGTAACCGCTGCAACTGAAAAACTATATATTGCGATTAGAAACACTCGTCCTTGTACACTCTGTAGCTTCAAGACAAGAAAAGGTGACTGATTGGCAGCCTTGCAATTTTACCATCCGATACTAGCGGAACTCAGGCAGACTGACGAGGTGATCGTGCATGCCGAGAACGCGCGCCTGCGGGGCTTGGTTCGCCTCAAGGCGTTCTCACCTAAGCAAGCCCGACGAAAAGACCGACCATTGACAGCATTGTTCAACCCTCCAGGACAAGCACATTGTGCCCAGCCGGCTCAGACAAGGCAGACAGGCCGTCGCCTCATTTCCATTTCTACCCCGCCCCTATCATCTCCGCATCTCTGCATTCTTCACTGTTCCGTCTGCACATACAGATTACCGAAAAGGTTCTTCATTCTCACCGCCCAAGTTCGACATAATCGCGTTGAAGGTGCCACTTTCATAATGTCCGGCCTCGAGGCGCTGGGCGCAACAGCCTCTGTCATACAACTCCTCGATCTCTGCGTCAAATGCAGCCGTACGACCTCGCAGATCATCCGCTCCTACCGCGACGCGCCGAGGGAACTGAAACATCTCGCGATGAAGGTCGAGATGCTTAGGTTCCGCATCGAACACGTCCAGAAGATCGGTGACGACCTGTCTTCGACAGCAACAGACGACCTGCTCCCCGAGATTCATCGCGACATCCTACTTGATCAGCTGCAGCAGTATCTCCAGATGCTGAAGTCGATCGATGGTGCATACTCGGGGGCGAGGAGCCAGACGAGGAGCGCAAAGATGCAGTGGGCCATGCTTGACAAGGCAAGATCGGCGAGAGTGGTGGGAGAATTGAAGGATGTGAACGAGACGCTGGATCAGGTCCTCAGTATCGTCTCGTTGTAAGTCACTTATGGTCCCTTCCGGCTCTTGCAATCAAGGCGTTGACAGTTTCCAGGCGCCTGGCAACGGTCCAGCAAAGTTCCCTTCTAGCTTTGAGAGTATCAAGCGCTGCGATGCTTCCAGCTCTCGAGTTCCAGACTCGGGTGCTCCAGTCATCCATTGACGCTGCTGCTGACAGGCAAGTGGTGCTCATGGAGCAGACAAGAACGGTAAGCACCTGGTGCTCTGGACTGTTTTGCGTTCGATTCTAATTTTACGTGTTGTAGGAGCTCACTCAATGCTTTGCAAATGCACCGGGATCTCGTTTACAACACCCCAGCAAGAGCAAGTTGGAGATGCAATCGCCGCCTGATGTCTATGACAGAAACCTCACTCGACCTGAAATGCCAATAACAAGTCCCGGAATCGTTTCCAACGCTTCCAAAAAGATGAAGAATGGCGATCACGACTACGTTGACGACCTTGTAAACCTGTACGATCCTGGTCTGGGTAATTTGCATTCGTCATCTTGGACCTTCAGCTCAAGACCTCCTGGTGAGGAGAAGAAGCCGTGGCGGGGAATAAAATTTCATCATAATTTTAATTTGGGAAAATTTTCTCTTGAGTCCAACCAGTACCACAGGGACTTCAGAATCTCACTTCGAATGCGATTCTACCTCCTGAACGAACGAGTTCTCAGTTTCGAGTTAGGTCTTCGCCAATTCACGCGTGCTTGGGCCAGCTTCACGACTACGGACTGCCGGATCTCCGTTGCTAACGTTCGGTCGGTGGACTCTCCGATCTTCGAGCTCTGCAAAAAAGCAGACTATGAGGGCGTGAAAAAAATGCTAGAGGAAGGGCAAGCTAGTATATACGACGTCGACGACCTTAATAACTCCAGTCTTATGGACGTAAGATATCTTGTATTGGTAGATATGTCTGCTAGTGAGAAAATCTACTGACATTTGTCGTTACCTAGTATACTATGAGCCACGTATTTTCGATATTGGACGACAGACGCAGGGAGCGGAGAAAACTCTTGCAATATCTCATACGCCAAGGTTGTAACTCAGCCAACTTCATGATACCTGATCATAAGGGTCACTTCTGGTAGGTGTGGTAGCATCTTAGGATTGAATTTGGCTGACTGCGAAATCTAAAGCCGCCCTGCCATTCTCTCCGCCCTTCAAGTTGGTGAAACGGAGACTGTCAGACTGATGTTGCGCTACGGCATTACGTTCAATAATTGCCAAGATCGAGGCTTCCCAAACCCAGTCGTTAGTATTAGCTTTCGCTCGCTGACTATTTTTCACGAACAGTTGGCATTGGTGTCCTCTCTCGGATTTCTTCATTCAAAGAGCCTCCAAGCCCAGTCGGAGTGGGCGCGCAAGTACCACCCCTATCATCATCCACTTCGATGTGCTATTCAATTAGGGAGTGTCCCCGACGTAATATTTTCTATCGAAACTCTGGGTCTCGATATGAAGAACCTGAAAGAGCATGTGAAAAGGATCTACTTCGATGCGATGGTACACTCGGCCTACGATGTTGAGACTTCAGCTATTCTCTATGAATATGGACTCACAATGATACTTCTCGACATCGAGGACGATGTTACCAACCGTCCAGGACTTCTTTCGACAAATCGTACACACTGGTGTTTATTCAACAATATCATCCGCACCTCGTGCAACGCGGAACACCACCCCTGGGCATGGTTCTGGTTAGAGTACTACCCTCCTACGCAATCATGCGGCGTGAGTAACTGGAGGTTCGGTTCGACCGTAATTGAAGCAGCACACCTGCTCTTACATGGGGCTCCATGGTCGAAGTTGCTGAAAGGTTCCAATTTCTGTTGGGGTCCGACCGATGAGCTCGTGAAAATATTCCATGAATTCACAGCCCTTGATGTCGCCAAAGGATGGCGGGATACATCTGCTGGCCCACTCAGGAGTTTAGGGTCCGGCTCTGCCGAAGGGGAGTCTGTAAATGCAGCAAATTACCACATCATGTGGTCGAACGACGGTCGAATAACGAGGAAGAGATGCGACAGTGGGGTTCATCGTGCCGAATCCAAGGTTTCGGATAGTGCGGATTCTTGCTCCATCTGCAGGAAAAACAAGGACTTGGCGGGAAGCGACGATTCATTGGAAGCCAGTTCACCGCCAGGAGATAGCCAGGGGAAACATACATGCCAAAATACAGGCCCAGACGACGCCCTTTTCACCAACATCATATCCACACCACAGGGAAGGCGCCAAATGCAACGCTTCCCCCTCGTCAAGGCCCTGACATGTGCCCTACAGCTCGCCGGCTACCGCGCGGAGATGGACGACGAGGGAGACATCTGGTTCGACGACGACGACGGGGACCCGTACTCGGACGCGGTCGAACACATCGAAGACCTCGACAGGACCGGTCCGCTAGGCGGCACATGCCCCATCTGCCGGGACCCGGAAGCCTACGGCGTGGGCCACGTCCTCGACCGCGCCGAGGCCGGGCTGGCTGAGTGGCGGAGGGAGAGGCAGAAGTTCGTGGATAGGGGGGCGCTGCCGGACGAGGAGTATGTCTGGCCTGCGTGGACGAGGAGAGGCGGCCGGAGGTAGTCTCAAAAGGAACAACATCGACGCCGATAAGGACGCAGGACAGATACATATAGAACCCCTCGCCTCATTCTGTCGCCGCGGGACTTACTCAGCTCCAACCTGAACAAGTCCCACCCGACCCTGATCAAGCAACGAACCCCTCCCCAAATCGGCCCCAGACCGCGACCAACGAGCTCCGAAAGACCGACGCAAAAGTGGAGTTTACGATCAGTAGAGAGATCCGAAGATCGGGGGAGGGGGTCGAGGATGTAACCAAAGACAAACTGCCCCGCGCTCCGCCCCCCCTCTCCCCGGGTGTCGTCGACAGCCCTGACTAGCGCCAAGCCAAAACGAGAAACATGCCGGTATGCGGACTCAGATCCGTCGGGCTTTGAAACGAGATCTCTCCGCCAAGGGGTAGGTACATGGCTCCAGTCCTTCCCTGCCTGCCTTGCCGGGATCGTCTCCCGTCGGGGTGACATCTCCCCCCCTTCCTTCTGTCCCTGAGAGGAGCAAGAACTGCAGGGTTGGCCTAGGGTGGATTGTGCGAAGTTGCGGCTGACTACGACATAGCTCCTGAGCTGTGCTCTGATGTCATCCGCTTCACATTTGCTCAACGAGGCATTGGGAAGACTGCTCACTAACGTATTATACTGAGTTCAAAATTACGGTCGAAAAGAGTTATATACAGTACTTGTGTATTTACAGTACTCGTGTATATGAACAGGAAAATGACAACTTTTGTCTAATCTATGAAAGAAAACAGCCCTAAACGCCTCTGCAATGCTCGCTTAATGCAGCCCGCTCTCGCCCGTCTCGGCCATGTACTTTTGGCAGTTGAGCATGATCTTGAGCTGGTCGCTGACCTCCTCGAGTCTGCCCAGAACCTTCTTGTTGCCGTCGACAAAGCCCAGAATCGAGTAAGGGATACCAGTGTCCTCGCAGAACTCACGCACGAAGACCTGCGCCTTGCGAAGGTTGTGGCGCGGGAGACGAGGGAAAAGGTGGTGGACAGCCTGGAACTGCAGACCGCCGTGGATGAAGTCGAGCCAGGCGGGGCAGTCGACATCCATGGTGGTACGCAGCTGGCGCTGGGGGAAGGACTCGCTCTCGCCGAGATCCGAGGTCGACATACCCCAGTGGGAGAGGGTGATCTGGACGTGGAGCGGCATGGTGATGATGTGGGAGACGAGGACGAAGGCGACGCGGATGGGCCAGGTGGGGAGGGTGCAGAGGATCAGGCGGTAGCCGAAGATGTACCAGAAGCAGGCCATGAAGGCGATCTCGGTCGGGCGAATCCACCAAGCCTTGCTGTTGCCAAGGGCGGTAGACTTGGTAGACAGGACGTGCAGCCAGGAAAGGAGGTAGAGGTTGAAGCGAGCGATGCCCATGACGGGGTAGTAGGTCCAGCGCTGGTACTGGACGAGGAAGTCGGCGGCGGCGTCCCAAACGAAGGTGAAGTCGTAGTAAGAAGAGCGCAGCGACTTGAAGAAGGACGGGCAAGTGGCGAAGAGAGGGACGTTCTGGATATCGGGGTCGTGTTCCTACAAAGGGTTAGCGACGTTGTCTTTGATGCCAGGGCGGCGGATGACTTACAGGTTGGTTGGTGATAAGGTGGTGGACGTTGTGGCTGCTCTTCCACCATCCCATGGAAAGACCGCAGCAAAAGTCTGCGATGAAGAGACCGATGAGGGTGTCGAAAGAGAAGTTATGGGTGATGGCACCGTGTCCGGCGTCGTGAGCGGTGAACATGATTTGATGCTGTGCTTGTCAGCGACTGTCGAAGAGAAAACCTAGACCAGTCTCGACTTACCCAGAACAAACCCAAGAAGCAAGCAGACGGCAACCACCATCCGTAATGCAGGGTAACTAAGAAGGCCAGGAACAGCGTGCTGTAACGGGCCATCTCCTTGCCATAGTCGAGGTAAGGGCAGTCGTAGAGGCCGGCATCCTTGACACGTTCGTGCAGGGCACGGTACTTGTCCTGGATGTCTTGCTGCACAACAGGGTCGAGGGAGGGGTACTCCTCCAGGTCCTTGTTGATGTCCTGCTGGATGGCCCAGTCGGTGAACTTGGCAGCAGTCATGGGCGCGCGGCTGCGGCTCGACAGCACGATACCTTCGGCCAAGACGTGGTCGGCGTCGTCGGCGGGGGCGGCGAGGCGTCGTCGGATGCCGGTATCGCCCTTGGTCTCGACCTTGCCCTCCTCGGCGCTGTCGCAGTCCGAGGTCAGCGAGGTGCGGGAGCTACGGCCCGAGGCCGTGCTGACAGCATCGTCCGTGGAGTCGCCGTCGGCATCCGACGAGGGACAATCGACGATGTCCGCGTCCGCATCTGGGGCTGCACCGGCGGCATCTGCAGGCGTGGTGTCGTCCTTGGTGTAGACGCCGCCCCTAATTGGTGGTGTCATGTTCACCCAGGGACCCGCAGGCTTCCGGCCGATCCGGAAAGCCTTCATGGTCTTCAGCGTGGCTGACGAATGATACCTAGCAAATGGGATATGTCAGCAGACTAATTCCACTTTGCGTGTCAATGACGGAGTCCGAAATGCAAGACAACTCCGAAATAATAAGGGTCCGTTCCCATCCATCCATCTGTCGGCTCGGGGCCGTCGCAATAAAGATTAAGCTTAACCAGACTTCTGATCGATCTCTCACACTCGTCCGCTTTTTTTCTTTTTGCATTTACCTTGCCTATTTTTTTTCCTTTCCGGATTCGGATTCGGGTAAGGGACCCGTGAGGGCGGGGCCTCGAGCATGACGGAAGATGGGAGGGAGCTGACAAGAAGGAATGGGTAGAGGGGGGAAGGTTGACAACAAGGTAAGCTGGATCATTTACACTTTGATTTCGTCGGTCGCGTCTCTTCCCACCATGTGCAGGATTGCCAAGCGGCCTCCTGGGTGCTTCTGGAGCCAGCTGTCGAGGCGGAGGACCAGGTCGTCGAGGATGACGATGGTCTTGCCGTCGGCGATCATGCCTTCGACCTCGCGAGGCGTGATTATTCTGCTGTCGCGATCCATGGCTGCAAAGTTTTTCGGGTTCCGGCTTCGGGCGAAGCTTTTTTCGTTGGGACGATCTGGAGGGGTCGAGTCGAGACAGTGGGCAGGAGCTTTGAAAGGTGTCCCGAGACGACCTTTGGCCGGAAAAAAAGGAAGGACAAATACGGGGAGGGTCGAGCCGACAAGGTGCGCGTGGGCAGGCAAGAGCTGCGTTCGACAAACACCGGCAGAGAGGTACCGATTCTCGAAAGCCCGTTGACGTGGGTGGAGGGCCAAAAGGGGCGCGAGGCAACAACAAGATTCGATGGGGGAGAAAGTCTGTTTGGCGACGAGATGGCGGTGGTGGTGGTGGGAGCAGAGGATTTTTCTACTACCGACGAGTCGACAACGGCGACGGCGACAGCTTGGATGGGAGCTCAAGAGTCAAGCTTCACAAGATCGGATCCCTGTTGGCCACCTTCGGAATGGCAAAAAGAGAGGTGAATGTTGGAAGACAGTCGCGCCATTTCCAGACGAGAACAGACGACACCGGGACGGGGGAAGGGGACCAGGCAGGATAAAGGAAAACCAGCGACCGACGAGACGAGCGGGTGTGGATCACTTCTCGTCCATCCCGTGCCGCGGCAAGGAGGAGGAGGAGGAGGAGGAGGAGAGGCAAAGGGGGGACAAGGAAAGGCAGGCAGGCCGCAGGCACAGGCACAGGCATACGGCAGCAGCACACACACTGGGGCAGGCAAGCAAGGTAGGTAAGGACAGGGAAGCGACAGAACAGGAAGGGACGGTGGAGGTGGATAGGTTGCGGATGTGGATGTGGAGAAGAGAACACACACTGGTAGGTAACTGGAGGAGGACAGCTTGTTCTGAGGAAGGCAGGTCGAAACAGTGTGCGTGGGTGCGTGGATTCGTGGGTGTGCGAAAGGTGTGGGCGTGGGTGGGCGGACATCTGGCCAAACGGGAAAATCTTCTCATCTCCAGGTCCTGCTCCTGCTCCTGCTCCTGCTCCGCCAAGCCAAGCAACAACCGAAAGGCAAGAACCTACCACGACAAGTTAACACGCGGGTGGCAGGCACCCACCCCCCATCCAGTGTCCCGTTCCTTCCCCTCTCTCACTCTCCCGCCTCTCTCAGTCAGTATCGGGGCTCCGTCATTCTCTCACTTCTAAGGTGTTCACCCCGGTCGAACCCAGTGAAATTGGCTGCTGGTGCTTTTCGCTAGCCCCGGGGCGCAGCTTGTTGCGTCTCTCGTCGCCGCTGCGAGTGTGGAGGACCGTACTAGGAGTGCGCCCGTGGCAGAGTGGCAGAAATGTGGCAGGTCATTGGCAGCCGCAAAACGAGACCTAAGGGGGAAGGAAGTACCTACTCCGTACAGTAGGCGATACCTACTGGAGCCGGCAACAGAAGAGGAAACCGACGGGACCTAGGAAACTGGGAACTCTGAGATTCCGGGAGACTGGAGCCGGCGGCCGGTGGGCCGGTGGTACTGCTAGTGTACTGCTGGAGCTTGTGCTGGGCGGTGGTGGCAGCTGGTGGTGGCAGCTTATCAGTATCTGATTGAGGCGAGGGATTGACAGGACCCTGAAAGGCTGAAACGAGAATTTTTGGGGGCTTTCTCGACTCATGCAATGGTGCGCATTGTGCGCGTATTGAGCCATACGCGGGTGAACAGCCCCATTCTCCAGGCTCGTTCTTTTTTTTTTTTTCCCCTCTGGTCTTCCCTTTCGTTTTATTTTTTGATCAAGTTGGCAGAGTCTGAACACGCGTCAGAAGCGAGAAAGAATGGGGAACGAGTGGGACGGGACCCAGGACCCCTGAAACTCAATTCGGT
Organism: Colletotrichum brevisporum; assembly: GCA_030770045.1. Classification (NCBI taxonomy): domain Eukaryota; kingdom Fungi; phylum Ascomycota; class Sordariomycetes; order Glomerellales; family Glomerellaceae; genus Colletotrichum; species Colletotrichum brevisporum. The sequence goes on from JAUGSI010000002.1 coordinate 4,661,751, forward strand.
GCACGGCTGGAGTCTGGTTGGAGAGAGATTGAAGAGGTGGGTGGCGGATATGGGGCTCGACATTTTCCCAAGTCTACTGTCTGGGAGTGCCCAGCATGCGGTGAATCCAGTGTTGCGACGCCGGGCGGTAGAAGAATGTTTCTGGAAAGAGGCCTAGTCTCCTTTCGGGGAGACGGCCTTGGCGCGCCATGTGTGCCGTTGCGCCGTCGCTGTTATTGTTGAGACGGGCCAAAACTTGACGGGAAGTCGTGTCAGCTCCAGCTCGGCCGAAGAGGCATTTGCGAGTTTTTTCCGTCCGAGTAGGACGGTGTTGCCGTCGGCCACAACAACACATGACTCTTGAGTCTGTGGACGTGCAAGCACATGGCACACATCCGGGTCCCTTCCACATCTCTCTTGCGACGAAAAAATTGGGATGGGGATGGGATATCCAAGAGTGTTGGAGATTGGAAAGACTTGCACTAATTTGGTGCAAATTGGCCCGAGAGAAATGGCGCTTGTCACGCACGAGAGCGGAGACCGTTTCCCATCAACGTCAACGGGGGGGACGATCCAGGCTCTCGGCCACGCAAAATTCCCCTTGGCGGCCAGCTGCGCCTCGAAATTGACCCCACAATAACCTCACCTCGCAAGAAGTGGACGAGACGAGATTGGCTGGTGGCGGCTGCCATTTGTGCAAAGGCAGGTGCAGGTGCAAGTGCGGGCAGCTGCTGGTGGCGCCTGGATCTTTCCGCTGGAGATTTTTCTTGCTGCCACTGCCAGGCCCCCAAACCCAAAGACCGCCGTCGTTTACGGGTACGGATTGTGGGCGTTCCTGCCTTTCTTTGCCTGGTTTTCTGGCCAGTCCAATATGGCCCTTTCCTTTCTTTGCATTTATGAGTTAGGTACCTCGAACCATTTGGTTCCTTTTTGTTGGCTTTTCCCGCCTCAGACCTTTTTAAGTTTCTGAGGCAGGCAATGGTGCCGCCCTGGTTATCATCAGCCTTCGGAATGTCGCAAACACCTGCGGCTTGGCACGCGTACCAAGACACCAGGGCCCCGACAAGCCTCCATTAGACGCACCAAACACGGCCTCCCGTCCCATATCGTGCTGCATCGTCTAGCTCACGGGAAAACAACACGTTTCTTCGGCAGTTTCTTGGTCCTTCCTTTCACACCTTTGGGTTCTCGACTCGAGGCTGAAGAGCTAGAGCTCCGCGCTGCGCTGTGTGGCATCTGCTACAAGGCCGCCCAGGCCTCAGCTCCTTCCAGCTGCCATAGGTAGCCTATTGCAGCAAGTCGCCACTTGAATCGGACCCCCGACGATAGCGAATAGCTCATATGCTTGTCGAATCTCAACTAACCCCACCAACAGCCACCACCAAGGTGAGATCCGGGTACGTATCCGGCGCCCTAAACTAAGAACGCGTACGTAATATCCCGTATACGATACTTTCTATGTGGGTGGCCACTAGCGATGTGCGAACCGTCGAGTCGTTGCGCGCCATTGCAATGGGACAGACACGAGTGAGATGCTGCAGGGGGAGCAGTAACCAAGAATAACGAAGGAAAAAGTGGCTCGGCACCACCTTGAAAGTTATTGCGAAGACATAGTTTGATAGTGTCGTACGCCAACGTGAGAAAGAAAAAGGGGGCTGGGGGGTTATTGGAGCAATCAAGCAAGCAAGTGAGAAGTTACATACCTAGGACGGCAAGAACCGAGGATCAATCAGGAGGAGATTTGATGGCGATGCCCATAGTAGTCCCATATCCAAACCCATTTCCCTGGAATCTCGTCCGACAGCGTCAGATGGCAGCGCCACTACAGCTGCAACTGCACGTCGCACACAGACTCTGAGCAATCAAAGCGGATCTGCCAGGGACATCCGGCCGATCCAAATGAGCGGCGTGCATGAACATGAGGTAGTGCGTCTGTATGATGATGATGATGGTGGTGGTTCTCTCTGACCCAGAATTCGATTGAGATTCGACACCGCACACGCCCAGATCAGCGGTCGCTGAAGTGTGAAGCCATTGCTTCCAGGTTGGTACACTACACTAGCTGAAGTCCCACTTGGTCGGCCTTCATCCCGACTTCAGCGCTCTTTCCCCCTGTCACTGTCCGCTGAGAACAGTTGTTGAGCCGAAAAGTTCGGGTCACCTCGGATAAACTCGCAACGTCCTCGGATTATTCCCCGCTTCCATCCTCCCCGCCGCCTGGATAGGTAGGTCGGCCCCGTAGGTCCTCAGTTGCACTTTCCTGTCCCGTCGGTGAGAACATCTCACCGACGGAGTGCTTCCTTCCGCTCAATCATCTGCAGCTTGGCAATCCGCTGACTAAGGTTTCAAGCTGTTTCGGTCGCCTCTTCGCCTGCACCTTGTTTCTCCTCAGACAGGAACACCACCATTCTGCAATTGGCAACACCGAGCGTGGGCGATAAGAGACATGCAAATTTTTGCAGAATTTTCAGTGTCATCGAATCATTCTAGACCGGTGTTCTGACGCAATGAATGACTTGCCGACGCTGCAAAACTCTGCACAAATGACCGGACGAAGAACTTTGGTGTGAAACTCCAGCTGACTCGGCCTCAGAAACAACAGCCATCATCACCATCGGGAATCGTCCGAGTCACGTGGGGGGACCCTGAGAAGGACTTGTCACCCTGCATCTGCATAATGAATCAGACGAGGCTTCAGATCACTTGGGGGTAGAAGGGAGGGGACCTTCGAGATCAGGCTGCAGGGCGCGCCCGGCTTGCGCAATGTTTGGTCTGCCCGACGGCTGACTTGCAGGAAACCAATCACCCAATCTCCCGAGTCCCTCCTCACCCTCTTCCTCCTTCTCCCCTGATTCAGATACGCGGAAATATTGGCAAACTCAGACTCTGCCCTCGCATTCCCGTGTCCAAAATAGCATAGCACTGCTTGCTTTCATCGGAACCGGGCTCTTGTCACTGGACCGCATCGGACCGACGCTCCAGCAAACAACCCCGACAACACCGACCGCCCCGCCGTGCCATGTCCGCGTATCAGTACGAGCCGCTGTCGGCCCCGGACTCCATCCGCCTTCTCCTCCCCGAGCCCTTCGCCTCCCGCGATGACATACTCCGGGGATCCCTACTGAACACCACCCTCTGGGAGTGCGATTACGACTTGATCGACAGCTACACAGCCCTCTCTTACGTATGGGGAAGCGGCGAAAAGCCATGCCAGGTATTTCTCGACGGCCGGGCCCTCGCCATTACGCGGTCTCTGCGTGACGCACTGCGCGACGTGCGTGATGCTACGCGGGTTCGGAGAGTATGGGCCGACGCTATTTGCATCGACCAGCTCAACATCCCCGAGCGCAATAGCCAAGTGGCACTCATGGGTCGCATCTACTCTGAAGCCGCCAACACCGTCATCTACCTCGGCGATCTCACCGTTGATGTCTCGGGGATCTTTGCCGCCGCGTCCCGTCAGCCCCACTATGCCGCCCCCGTTACTGCCGAGGGCGCTTCGGGTGGCGTAACCGTGCCAGCTGTTCGGGATCTTCTCTGGAGACCATGGTTCAAGCGCGTCTGGATTTTTCAGGAACTCGTGCTATCCCGCGATCCCTGGGTTCAGTGCGGTAGGACTCGTAGTCGATGGACCGACATCTGCCGCCTTCTCCTCGTTAAAGTCCGTCGCCAAACTTGTTAGTCCGAATTTGACAAAAGCAACTTTCAACTACTAGAAGACATGAACAATGCCTTCAATCACAAGCAAGGGTATACCCTCGCAGAAGCTTTGACAGCTCGCCGCGGCCTCGGAGCCACAGACCCGCGGGATTTTGTGTATGCCAACTTGGGGGTTGCGAATGACGGAAACATGCCGATCAACTACGAGGAAACGGGCCAGTGGATATACGTCCAAGCGGCTAAATACATGGTCGAGAAACTGGGCATTGGAAGCGTCATGTCCTGCGTAGCCAACACTGCAGCCGGAGAGCGCTTGGAAGGTCTCCCATCTTGGACGCCAGACTGGAGACTCCCATCTTCTGACTTGTCGCCCTTGCCAATGCCGCGTCGCGACTCCAAGTTCGAACTGCACACGGGGGTTCACCACGTTTTTGTCGACGGGGATGGTTCATCTGTAATGGGCCATATAGGCTACGCGTTCGACATGGATGTTGTGAAGATCACCAGCGGCATTCTACCCGTTGCTACTGACAAAACACAATGCATGCATGGCAATTATAGAGGAGCCCGAGACGCCTTCTATAAGATGCGCACCCACGCAGACGAACATGATTTCCTCTACAGCGTGTTGGAAGCCATGTGGGCAAGCTGGGTACAGTGGTTCCAAGACCTAGAAGGTCGAGCGACGCCAGGGTCATCTGCCAATGGCGGCTTCGCCGCCTTTTTTGAATCCTTTATATCGACGCTTTTGGACGATTTCAACCACCACATAGGCCTACACGAGGGCAGGGAAATACTTATGGGCTTAGTCGACAATCACTTTGAACGTCCAGGCATCGAAAGTCCCCTCACTGGTAGGAGGCTGGCCGTCACTAAACTCGGCCAAGTCTGCATCGTGCCGTCGCAAACAAGAAATGGGGACAACATCGGCTACCTCGCATACAATTCGATGCCAATGGTTTTTTCGGCCCATTCATACACCTTTAAAAAGCCAATTCGAAAACAAGATTGTGCAAGCGTTCCAGAAGATTTGGCGCGGGTACTATTCCGAACGCCAAACAGATCGTGAGTGGATACCGAATAAAAACAGTTCGAAATTTGGGCATTATCGTGTCGTCGGGGAAGGCTGGGTCAGCAGTTACTCTGAAGCTTGGCATTCTACTCAACCCGCCCACAGAGATTGGGTTGTTGATGCGATGTGTAAAATCAAGTCTGGTGAATTGCAGGTTATTGTCTTGTACTGATACAAGCCTACCTCTGTTAATGTGCGAGCGCAATATACTTCGTTCCGGCATATTCGCGTTTTTAAATTCTCTTAATCGTTCTCAAGCCCCGCGAACACATATGCCACCCGAACCTTTGCTCATGCCCGATTACCCTCCCACCGCGGGGCGTTCAGTATCAAGGCCATCAGCGACCCTGACAACAGCCCCGTCACGGGCAGCGTTATGAGCCATCCAAAGTAGATCCACGCCACGAGGCGCGGGTTGATGCACCGCCAGTCCCCGTTCGCCAACCCGACGCCGACGGTCGCGCCGGCGATGCACTGCGTCGTCGAGACGGGCAGCGCCATCCTCGTCGCCATCAGGACGGTCAGCGCGCTGGCCAGCTCCATGGCGAAGCCGCGGGAGGGCGATATCAGCGTCAGCCGGTTGCCCAGGTTCCGCATGACGTGGTAGCCGTACGTCAGCAGGCCGAGGACGATGGCGCCGCCGCCGAAGAACAGGATCCAGAGGGGCACGCCCACGGAGGTCTCGACGCGGCCCGTCCGCCAGACGTCGTAGGCCGTCGCGAACGGCCCGATGCTGTTGGCCACGTCGTTGGCGCCGTGGATGAAGCTCGCGGCCGAGGCGGTCAGGATCTGCAGCGCGCTGTACATGTGCTCGGCGCGGTTGTCGTAGTGCGGCGCGCGGGAGTGCATGTCCTCGATGTCCCAGCTCAGCACGGCGCTGCGCTTCTGCAGCGTGACGACGTCCTTCTCGAGGCCGCGGAGGAGGACGCGGTTGAGGCGCCAGCCGAGCAGGGGGAGGCTGTTCCAGGGCCCCGGGGGCCGGGGAGGGATGAACTCGGAGGACGAGCGGGTGGACGCGGCGGCGGGGGTCGGCGGGGGAGACGTCGCCGGGGGCGGGAGGATGGGCTGGTCGTCTTTGAAGAGGTCCAAGGGGGTCTCGGACGTCTGGATCGACTCGAGGAGGATCTCCGAGGCGCGGACGTACGCGAGCTCGTCGGCGGTGAGGTGGCCGCGGTAATAGTCCTTGATGTTGGCTCTCTTGACACCAGGAGGCGGAGCGGGCGGAGGCGGGCGCTTCAGGAGCCAGGGGCCTCTCCACATCATGGTCCATTCGAGCTGCCAGTCCTCGACGACTATCTTGCGCCACAGGTATGGCAGCAGGAAGAAGGCCTGGATCAGGGTCGCACCGCTGGCGACGGAGAAGGTCGCGACGAGGACCTGGGTCGCGGTGAGCTCGACCCGGGTCTGCACCCCCTTCCAGGCGAGGAGCACTACGGACGCGCCTTGTCAGCCTCGGAGATCGACATTTGGGCCCGCCGAAAGGCAAGAGGGGGGAAATACCTACTCGTCAGGGCGGCGAAGGTGAGAAACGTGTAGAACGGGATCGTGTAGAAGGCGTTGCGCACGGCGTTGGCCTTTGTCAGCACGACCTTCTTTGTGGCGAGGAACAGGCCGGCGCCGAGAACCCCCGAGAGCCCCGGGGCGACGACCCAGGCGGCGAAGACCTGCGACACGCCGTCCCAGCCCCAGGAGACCTTGCCGATGCCGCCGGAGGCGGTGGCGGCGCCGACGATGCCGCCGATGATGGAGTGGGTGGTGGAGACGGGCAGGCCGCTGCGGGTGGCGACGCTGAGGAAGACGGAGGAGCCGAAGATGGCGCACATCATGACGAGGAGGAGGACGCTGGGGCGGTCGTCGTAGAGGTGCGGATCAATGATGCGGTTGCGGATGGTGTCGGCCACGCGGGAGCCGACGGCGACGGAGCCGCCCAGCTCGGCGAAGCAGGCGATCACCATGGCCTGCTTCATCGTCAGGGACCGGGAGGAGACTGATGTCGCGAAGGAGTTTGCGACGTCGTTGGCGCCTGGGGCCGGGTTGTCAGCGTGATGCTCTCTCTGTTCTGAGGGAATTCTAATAGGGACTCATGGGGCCATACCGATGTTCCAGGCATCGAGGAAGGAGAAGATACAGGTTATCGCGAAGATGTAGTCATACTGAGGCAGCGCCGCCATGGCGGTCTCGTCCGGCCCGGAGGCGCGCCGGTAGCACCACCGCGGCTGCGGTCTTTGTTAACGCGGCGTCCGCTGGTCGGGTTCGGGGCTTTGAGAGGTGGGAGCCAGTCCGGCGGACACGGCCCGGGGGCTAGTTTGCTCTCATTGCTGGCATGCGAGGTCTCAAGGCACAGAGGTGAGGCCGGGCTTCAGTATCGAGAGTCAGGTCGTCGAGATGTGGTCCACGGAGCGGGATGCGACGTGACTGATCCGATGCAAAGGTACATGTAGGTTGCTGCTGCTGCTGTCACCCGGTGGGAAGGGCAGGGGACGCGGGTGGAGGATGTTATATGGGGTTTGAGGGGGGTCCATCTGGGATGCAGTCAGCCGAGATGGACATCAGGCTGGGCTGGGTCCCGAGGGAATGGGGAATCAACACCCCAGGCTAAATGCTATTGGGGGCCACGGCGATGGTGCTGTGAGGAAGATGCTTGGATAGGATGACTAGGCTCGTCGTCTCGTCCAGGGCTGACAAGCAACAACTAATCTGATAATAGCAGCTTCGGATGGACCTTGGTTATCGGGTCCGGGGGGTCAAAAGAGAGAGCACGGGGCTGATACAACATCGATGACAGGGCGGATTGGGAACCCTCTTTCTAGATTGTTTGAACGATATGATCGATGGAGGAAGGGCGGAGCTGGGGCGGGTGTGTGTCTCCAAGGGGAATTGCGACGCGGGAAGGCTCGGTGACCCGTTTATGCAAATCGCATGATTTCCAGGGCGCAGAAGCAGCTGCCTCGGACATTCCTGCATACTTGAACAGCAGTTCCGGGCAAAGGGGCGGGCGAAAGAGTGATGGTGGTCTTGTCCAGTGTTTTTTCCTTTGCCTGGCTTTGCTTGGCGTACGTTGAATGAAAGGAACCAATCGAGGGGCCGGATCCGAGCACGATGTCCAACGCCGATGTCGCCAAGGAATAGTGCAGTTTCCACAGCCCACGCGACGAACCGGGATTAGGGACAGCAGTGGACAGGCAACGCATCAACCAAGACTCTTTTTCCTTGGATTTTCACTTCGGAGGGCTTCTGTCGATGCTTTGCAGTTGATGGTTTGTCGTCAGTATTACCTGCTTTGGCCTGCCGTGTTGTCCGAGTTGCAACTGTTCCACCTATGAATCAGCACCTCAAGTCACCGAAATTGTCAGTTACTCTAGAACACAACGGTATTATTTTGTTTGATCCTTGATGACTGAGAAGACACTTGAAACACGAAGAGAAACGTAGTCCGACGCCGAGCCTGGCTGATTACCTAGGATTAGGACCACTGGCCAGGACTCACGCCAATCGTCACAAACACGCGGCAGGCCGTCAGCTTGCCGTGGGGGCGGGCCCTGTGTGCCCGGGCCGCTCGGTATCGTTTCTGGTCAGGTCCATATCGACTTCGTGGGGGAGCAGGCTGTCCTACGTAGTACAGGAACCAATTCAGCTTTTGTTGCTTGTCCGCAGCAACTCATCTCGACACCTTTCAACATGTGGTTTGCAGATAAGTCTGGGTAATCGCTTACTATCTACGTTCCAGAGAAGAGTTAAAACACGTGTCAAAGCACATTGATCAGGGTACAAGGCCGGCACTCTAGAAGTAGAACGGTATTCGTATTGATAGCGCCTGATGAATCAGCAGCGCTTTGCTCATTATCATTATTGCTCCCGCAGCATCGCGCTCCTGTCGAAAGAATTACCACCCTTGCCAAACCAAACGCCTCCGCCGGAAGGTATTAAACCTTGGCCAAACCCCATCCTCCTTTCGCAACACGGCAAGCAATCAGGAACGACGTTCCCAAGAACAGACACAATCCTCCAAACACAAACGCATATGTATACTCTCCTCCACCCACTTTGATAAGCGATCCGGCGATCGGGGGACCGGTCAGATTGGCGAAGCTGATAATCGAATAGACCATTCCCATTCGGGTGCCAGCCTTTCGAAGGTCGGTCGTCAACGAGGCTAGGGCGGCGGGAAACTGGCCTTGGACCGTGGCTCCCAAGATGCCTGTGCCGCAAACAAGTCGTTAGTTGAGAAATAGTTGAAGAGACTCAATGTAGGGTTGAGGGGGCTGGGTAGATAGGAGTTGCTGGCCGAAAGGAAAGCACTTACCATAGAAGACTGCCCAAACATACAAAGCCGGAACGCTTTTGATTGCCATCCAGCAGAAGAGGAGGATGGTACAGACGCCGGCTGCCGGAGAAACAACGTTGAGTGGTCCCACGTACTTATCGGCAAGGAATCCTGGAACAACGCGTCCAATGACGCCCACGCCGTTCATGATCATGAGTATGTTGATCGAGCTGCTGGAGGAAAAGCCAAGTTTGTCTCGGCTGAAGGGGCCAATGCTGTGAATTGTCAGTTTCCACGACTCTTGTTGAGTCTTTCAGGCCACAAAGGAAGGAAGTCGCTTACTAGTAAAAGGCAAAGTAAACTCCCCAGAAGTTCTGGAACAGGTTAGCACAACGCCAGGGTATTTGCAACGTGGAATATGAACGTACAAAGAACATGCCAATTGTGAATAGCAAGTAAGGCTTCTCCTTAAAAGCTGAAAGCTCGACCCACGATCCACTACGTCGCGGTCGAAGCCTGGCTCTCATGAACAGGTTGGCGATCAGGAGGGTGAAGAGCTGGACCAGGGCCATGACCCTCATAGTCCAGCCAAAGCCAACTTGGGGCAGCAGTTCGCGAGCTAGGATAGGGTATACTATACCCCCCGTAGCCGAGCCGCTGATGGCAATGCCAATCGCGAGGTTGCGTCGGCGCTTGAAGTAAGTTGACAGAACAGCCATGACGGGGCAGAAGAGGCCGCCCATGCCGAGGCCGATGCAGAGACCTTGAGCTAGGAAGAGCTGCCAGTACTCGGTCGCGAAGGACGCTACTAGGCTGCCGGCGACCACGAGAGAGAATCCAACCGCGAAGACGACGCGAAAGTAGCCCGCGTCAGTGAGGCGGCCGGTTGCCACGCCGACGACGAAGAGGAAGAAGACCTGCATCGAACCAATCCAGCTGATGTCAGATGCCGGTCGGGACAGGAACTCGCGATAGAAACTTTGGAAGATGCCGAATGAGTTGATCGTGCCCCAGGTATTCATGACGACGAGGTGAGCCATGAGAGCCTGCGACCAGGCCTGCCAGCCGCCGTCCGGAGGAGGCGCGTCAGTTTCGTCCGAGGGTTTCGCGATCTCGTTGGCGATCTCTTGGGACACGGCGTTCTTCTCGAGATCTTCGTTGGAAGAGATGAATATGATGGAGGTCGACGGCGAGGGCTGAGTGCTCGACGTATCGTCGATAGGCCTCTTCTTGTCGCTCATGGCCGCGATATCGGGATGGAGTTGTGTTGGATGGTCCATGATGACGAGGAAGAGTCAATCACGGTTGTTGTGTGGTGAGGACTTTTTTCAGACTGAAGAGAGAGAAAAAAGTTGTGTCGGGACTTTTGATAAAATAGGAAGGTAGGGTAAGGTGTTCATGTTGTGTATTCATACAGCTTCTTTATCCCCCATTCACCAGCTAGTTGGGTGTCCTCTCACCTTCACATGTGGGACCGAGCCCGACTTTTTTTTTCCCTCCTTCCCATTCTTAGTCCACCATCTCCAGACCTCAACAGGGCACCGTATCCTTTGCCGCCGCAAACCGAAGCTGGAAGCCTAAGACTTCCCGTGATGTTTTCGGGAGCGCTTAGTAGAAGTAGAAGTGTCGTCGAGGCCCCATAACGTGACTCAGGAGGCTCAGCAGTTTCCCGGATGGACACCCCTGGATTGAGGTTTCCCGGCAGTTTCCCGGCTGCCGGCGAACTTTCCCGCGGGGAAGATAGGCCGCTTGCCCGTTGACCGCGATATAGAGCAACCGTGCTGCCCCTGATGCTGAAGAAAAACTTGTCTCTTTCGGGAGTGACCGGGGAAAATGATAAACCATCGCGTCTAGATATGGGGAAGGGCTCGCGGCTTACATCGGCATCGATTGTGACGCCCCATGTTGGGCTCTCTCACCCTGGCGTGATGAGACAGCAACGACGTGCCAGGTTCTCTGGTCCGGTGTTATGTTCAAGAATCACGATGGTTGGTTTTCATTCTTGGACGACATGCCAGAATCACCGACGGCCTTCCCGGCGGTTGTTCAAAATCCAGATGGAATTTAGATCAAAACACAAAACTTTTCCCACTACCAAGCAAAAGACTCCTCTATCAGATCTACCGGGAAACCGTCCCTAACACAGTTGACAACGTGCTTTGTTGCCTCGTCCGCCATCCTGCCCGGACCACACACCATTACTGTTGTTCGGCATTGCTTATCAAGGCAGGACTTGATGACAACCCCAATGTTCATCCTGCCCAGGTGAATCCCTGTTGTCGTCGCGTATCCCTCGTAACCCCGATCGTCCTTCGGAGCCGTCTCCGAGCCGCTGCCCTCGGTACACCAGAACGCACACTCGAAGCCCGGGGCATCGTCCAAGAATCTCCACCGCACGTGGTCGATAACAGAACTGTCTCTCGAGGACCAGGCCAGAATAAACCGTCTCGCCTTACAGAGAACGCCACGGCTTCTCGTCACCGTCTCGCCGTCTGCCCTCGCAATGCTCGCGTACTGTTGAATGAGCCCCAGCACTCCGGTGATTCCGATACCGCCAACGATACACAGAACAGTCTCCGCCTCACACAGGGGCTGAAGTCGCGCCCGGTGACCCGCGTAGGGTCCCTCGGTGTAGACCGGCAGCTCCACGCTTGGGCTTGGCGACCAGACGAGCCGGCGCCGGAGTCGCTCGGTAGCTCCGCCGTGGGCTTGAATCAAGAAGATGATCGAGGCGCGCTCCTCGTCCTCGGTGGCGCTGCTGCGGACGACTGTGACACCCGCGAAGTCTTTTTTGGCGTCCTTGTCCTGCGAGCTACTGCGAGCCTCCTCGTCGAAAACGCTGGTCGACGTGGGCTTCCCGCCCTTCCAGCCCGCGATGCTGAACGGGTGGTTCTCCCAAAACTTGCCCATGCCGGGTATGTAGAGGAACGTGTGCTGCCCGGGGCCAAATTCCCACGCAACATCGGGGTATACTGTTAGCTGCATGACCTTGGAGTTCGGTATCGCTTCGACGACCGCCTTCGAGCCGCCGAGCCGGTTGTAAAAGGCTACTCGGGCTAACCTCGACACACGCTCGAAAGCCCAGTAGGCAAAGCAGATGTAGAGCCAGGTCTGGTACCCGAACGCGTAACCGAAGTGAGGGACTAGGTGGTACCAGCAAGCAACCAGAGCCAAGACAGCTAGAACTACGTGAAGTGCTAGGAATGTTTCGTAGAAACTGATTCGAATCGGCAGAATGGAGAAGCCCGTAGCCAAGCAGAAACACATCGTGGCGATTATTCCCCACCACTGTTCAACGTCAGTATCTTTCAAGAATACGCGTGAAACTGAGACGTACGTAGAAAGGCTCCATTGCCTTTGCAGCATAAGCTGCGGCCCCGCCGTACCCCGGTTGCCAGTAGGCCAAGGTGTAAACGATGGAGTGAACGAGGGCCTGCAGAGTGGCCATCCGCGCGGTCCAACGGTGCAAGGTTATGAACGTCGTCAGGCTCCATCCCGTCAACGCGATCAGTAGGTTGTTGCGGCCGGCGAACAGGATGGCAATGCTGGCGTTGACGAGGCTGAGCGTGCCCGTTCGGTTGCCGACGTACTCGCAGAGCTCGAACCCCTTGGACTTGAACATGACGTTCGGCTGGAAGCTGCCGTACCCGACGGCCGAGAAGATCACGTTGAGTATGACGTAGACGACGATGAACACGCTTAGTGTCCTTCGCGGCATGTATCCCGTCTGGCCCGGCAGGGGCTCCAAGCGACGAGGCCCGATGAAGCTGGGAAGGAAGACGTGTTGTCGGAGTTTCGGCCAGAAGGCAGATTCCTGCAGTCTCTTGTGCAGAGAGGGGAATGTGACTACTAGCTGGGCTAGGAATCCGCCAACGACACATGTTCCAATAACAATGATGTAAAGCGCGACCCTGAAAGGAGCTGATTAGCTTTTGCGGCCGGGACAAGCAAATTGTATTCGGACAGGCGATAGACTCACGAGTATTTCGTGTGTAGGTACTCGGACCTCGCGAACTCGCCGGCGGTGCCATAGTTGGAGAAGTAGGTGTCCTTGTTCACCAAGCTGGTGACATTCAGCCACATGGCGTTCGCGGCGAGCTCGATGACCGGGGCCACAATTGGCAGGCTATCTCGAAGAGACGGAGTCGAGGCTCCGTTGACAGCCTGCTTCTTGAAGCATTCGACCTGCTTGTCGGAGGGGTACCCGTGTGCGTCGCATTTCTGCTGAATGCAGTACGCCATTGTCTGGAGCCAAGGGGTGTTGGAGGCGTAGCATTCGGGGCTTGTGGTGCCCGTCGGCATGCCCATTTCCTGCATTCCCGCCATGCTCGGCATCTTTTCTGCGTCCGTATCGTTGGCGAAGGCGGTGCAGGTGAGGAACAGGGAGGACAGGGAGTCGTGGCATGCCTGGCAACACAAATCCTCGTACAAGGAGATGCCGAAGCCGATGATGCCACTTCCGCTCTGGCCCCAGGCATTCTGCACCAGGAGAACGAAGATTCCCAGTAGAGACCTCATGATGATCGACCTAGATCATGGCATGCCTGAGCGACTGTAGTTCGAAAAGCCTTGATGAAGATGGACGAGTATTCGAGCAGCTGTCGTGAGCTGGAGCCGGGATTTTCGACAGGCGACACGACTCGACTCGGCACAAGTAAGCGCAGACACAAACGCGGTGTCTGGGTGAGGGGCTTAGAGTTAGTCTCATGAACCTTCTTCTCCAGCAAAGCACAGATAAAACACGCGATAGTTAGCATCCCAACTCAATCATCGCATAGGTCAGTTAGCCGAATAGCCAGCGCCCGTCGTCGTAGGAGTCAATGAGGACAGGGTACATACCTGGACAACAAGAGACGATCAGCCCTCGCATCGTATCGCAGACTGTGTCTGGACTCGTGAATTTGTTTCCTATCATGCTGCCCGAGGACACTCAGGAACAAGGTTTTGTCAAAAAAGAGAAAGTGATCCGTGTGTGAGGCACGGGCCTTCAAGGACTAAAATTACAGGGGGAAGCCTTCAACAGGCGGGAAGAAACTTTCTAGATATAACATTAGAAATAAACGTCACTTTAAAACTACTAGCTGGAAGGCATCCTTTTTAGCTACCTACTATACAAGGTCGACTTATCTTTTATTGGGAAAGTAATTAGAATTAATTAATGCGTTACTTTAGCTTTTTTTTATATATTTTTTAACTTCTTTATACCTAGGAATTATTAAAAACCCCCTAGAAAAATACTAAAGACCTAAAAATTTTATACTATTTAACGTACCTTTTAATATAAGTACCTTCCTTAATTCAACTAGTACCTACCTTATTACTTAAAAAATTATAGTTATAAATACTTTTCCTTATTTAACACCTATATTAACTCTAAAGGACCTAAAAAGTAAGGACTAAAAAGCGCACCTACTTATTAGAATTACTAACTTACTATTCTACTTTATATTTTATTAACTAATAATACTAAAAGATATATATACTAATCTAAAAATTAATTAGTTTTTTTTTAAAAAAGAATTTATTAAAGTCTAACTTATTTAACCCTTATTAGTAAAAAAATTATTTTAAAAGTATATTACTACTACTTAGAGTCCTAAGGGATCTAGACTTAAACTCTATAGATATACTAAAACTAAAAGAGTGGGACTTTAAAGATGGCCTAAAGACTCTAACTATACTTAAAATTAACTCTTTAACTACCCCGAAATTAACTACTACTACAGAATAACAATCTAGAATTTTAGTAGTTTATTAGTTACTTTTATTTAAGATATTTCTAGAATTTTATAGAATACTACTAAACTAACTTTAATATACTTTAAATTTTTATTTAAATTTATTAAAAAAAGTTATAAATATTTTAAAGTATTAAACTTTTATATTACTAATTAAATAGTTAGTATTTAAATTACTAGAATTAATAGGTAATATAAGTAACCTAACTAATACTCTTAAAAGTTTAATAGTATTAAAGCTACTAATCCTTAACTATAGTACTTTTAGTAGCTAGACTATAATAGCTTATTAACTAGTATACTTAAAATAGGATTTTAAAATAGTTAGCTATAGACCCTTAGAGTTACTATTTTCCTAAGTAATTAAAACTATTAATATATAAATTAAGGGGAAAGCTACTTTATATATTAATAGTATTCCTAAACTAGTTAATATTATAAATAGAGTTAACTAGGGAGTTACTACTAGAACTAACTTTATTATATTAAAAGAGGCTTTAAAGGAATAATTTTTATTTAGAATTATAGATTAATAGGCTTTAACTTTTAATATTAATAATATTTTATAAAAGTAAAATAAAGCTTTAATAGGGTACTATAATTATGCTTTTTTAGTTTTTTATAGAATTAGATACTGAGATACTACTATTAGAATAGAACTATTTATACTAAAATAGGCTGTCCTTTAAGGTTTAATTTAATAATTTATTAAGGACTTATAGAATAATAAACTTTACTAGTAAACTATAACTATAGTAGCTATAACTTTTACTAACTTTAGAATAGTATATAATACAGTTTAAAATACTAAATAAATTCTTTAAGATTAAAAAGTAAAAGATAAATAACTTATAAATAAGATATAATTAAAGCTTTTTTTATAGTTTATAAAGTATTAAAATCCTAAATAAGACGTTAATTAAGTCTTAGTATAGTAAATAACTAACCTATATTTGCCTCTATATATAACCTAAGTTTATTTTAATAGTTACCCTTTTTAGTAACTTTTTAACTTTTTATTAATAATACTAGTATAGACTTAGAATTAATAGTAACTGCCCTGGATAATATAGTCTAGAGTTTATTAATCCTAAAGTTAAAATTAAAACACCTAAGGTCCCCTTTAGTAACTTCGTTTTTTAAATATATTTAATAATTTTACTAAAACTAATAGAAATCTTTTATTATTACTAAACTAAAAAACGTTTAGGAATAAGTATATTAATAGCTTTAAAGTAGTAAAGCCTAGTAAAATAATTTATATTAAGTATAAAAAAACTAACTATAAGTATCCTAACTATACTAAAAAAGGCCTTTAAGTATAGGAGTAAGTATATATTAAGTTAATAATATAGCCTTTAAGCTAGAGTTTCTTAAAAAGAGTAAGGCTACTACTAAAAGTTATTAATACTTATTTAGTATAGCTTTATTATGTATAAAAGTTAAATTACTGTATAAATAATCCTAAATTATCTTTACTAAACCCTACTTAAAATCTATAGAATATAATAAATAAAGTAACTAACTCTTGTTACTTTGAATTTTTTATAGTAGAGGATTTAAAAGACTTAGTGACCCCTATCACTTTAAAAGAAGAAAATTATATTATAGTAGAGGCTAGAATAGTATTAGTTAAAAAGTAGCTTAAAGAGGTTATATTAGTACTTTAAGTACTCTTTAATAATAAACTTAGTCTTAATAAATAAGTTATTAAATTTAATTCTTTAGTATTAAAGTTTATAGTTAGGAATTAAAAGAAATAAATAGAGACTATTTTAGATAATCCCTTTAAAAAGGCTAAAATAGTTAAACTACTAAATATAAACTCTAAAAAACGCATTTTACTTTAAATAATTATTAATAAGAATTAACTTATTAAGGTAACTAGAGTACTTATAAAGTAATAGAGTCTAGTTAATATTATAGTATAAACTAGAATGCCGCCTCTAGATATTTAAGAAATTATAAAAAAAATTATATTTAATATTTTACTTATAGACTTAATATAACTAAGTTTAGAGTTTTTAAAATTTATTTAAGCTATATTCTAAAAGACTATTATTAAAAGGCTAAAAAAGAGTAAAAATAAGGACAAAGCTATTACTATAAAAAAAGTACTTAATAAAGGTAAGGTTTCTATTTAAAGTAATTTAGTATTGTTTAAATATAAAAATAGACATTTTATAACTATATTAGACCCTATAAAGAATATTCAAGCCTTCTCTATAAATTATAAAGCTACTAAACTATTCTACCTTAATTATATTATTACTACTTAAAAGTTTTAATATATAGTACTTAGTAAATAAGTTTAAACTAATTAAAACTTAAAAATAAGTATCATTTCTTCTAAACTTACTAAAATATACAGCCTAGTCCAGTATCTACTAGTAGGAATTAACTTTAAAGGTTTTTAAATAAAAGCTACTAATAAAGCTATATATAAAATAACACACTTTATAGCTATTTAAGTCATTACACACAGAATATCTTAAGAGGTTTAGGCCTGTATGCGCCCTAGAAACTCTAATAATTCAGTTATATTACTACTTAAAATACTCTAGCTATTTAATATTAAAGTAATAATTAATCCTTAAGTTAAAAAAATTATAATTAAGAATAAAGCTAAAAGAAAGACTATTACTAAAATTAAGGGACCTTTTATATAAATATTAGAATTACAGTATTTTATCCTTATTCTAACTAATAATAATACTAACTTATTTAAAAAAGATTAAATAACTACTTTAATAGACTATAAGGAGTCTAGTAACAAATTAGAATTAAAGTTAAAAAATAAAAATAATACTTAGGATCTACTAGGAAACGCCTAATCCTACTTTAACTTAAATAAGTCATTAAAAAGCATCCACCAGTAAGTAAAATTCATAAAAGATACTACTAAAAAGACTCTATTATAGACTAAGAGGACACTAAATTATATAAAAAGCCAACTATAAAAGATTTTAAATAGGGTTTTAAATACTTATAAAACGCTAATACAACCTAACTTACTACTTATACCCTAAAACTTACCCAAAATATAATAACATAAAAAGAGTTTTATATTTTTTAAACTTTAAACTCTTAAATAAAAAAGCCTTACCCTAAAGTAACATTACTTTAAAACAAACAAAAGGATTACCCTTTATAAATAACTTTTCCTATATTAAAAAGGCTAAAACGCTTTAAAATAGATTTTACTATACTACTAGTAGAAGTAAAAGAGTAGTAGAATATAGAACTAATAACCTTAAGACCTAACGTACCTAAATATACTTATAAAAAAGTAAAAAGAGTAATATATACTTACTAAGTTTTATTTTTAAGTTTTTTAAATAACTTTTTAACTATAGACTTATATTACTATATCCCTAAACTAGAAAAAAATACAGTACCCTAAAATAGTAATAAATAAAAAAAGTAAAACGCAACTAAATAATACTAGTTAAATCGCCTAATTACTAAAGAAAGGGAAGTCAGCTTATATAAACCTACTATTATAACAAACAGAATTACTTTACCTTAAGGAGTATAGCTAGTTATTATTAAGAAACTAAGAGTTAGGCTATTAAGAGAGTACTAACTAACAATTAACTACAAAAATATTAATAAAAAATTACTAGTATCGTTAATCCCATTACTTAAAAAAGTATATAAAAACCTATTAAACCCTAGAATTTAATTATACTTAAGTTAGGATTTAAAATATATGTATTAAAGCATTCTAATTTACCTAGAATACCACTATATATATATATTTAATACCCCTAACTAACTATAACTTTAACCTACTAGAATATAATAGAGAGCAAAGAGTTCAGCCTACTAAATAATAGAATTTAACTACATTTTTTTAAAAGCTATCCTAAAGCCTAACCCAGAGCCATCACTACTAGTCCCTAACACCCTAAGTAGTTTATTACCTATAGATATCTATTTTAATAATATCTTTATAAAATTTAAAAACTAAAAAAAAGAGTAGAAGTTTATTAAACATCATCTACTCTTAAAATTTATATAGACTAAAGTCAAACTTAC
This sequence comes from Colletotrichum brevisporum, assembly GCA_030770045.1. Taxonomy (NCBI): domain Eukaryota; kingdom Fungi; phylum Ascomycota; class Sordariomycetes; order Glomerellales; family Glomerellaceae; genus Colletotrichum; species Colletotrichum brevisporum. The sequence continues at coordinate 4,680,505 of JAUGSI010000002.1, forward strand.
TCAAAAAAAAATCAAATTAAGTCTAACATCTATTATTACTATAAAATAAACATACTAAATTAGCAGAATTACACACATTAAACCTAAAAGAATTATAAAGCTTTTTAAATAACCTACTCTAAAAACTTAAACTAAAGTCAGAGCTTTTATCACCACTACTAAACCTTACTAAAACTAAATAAAAAACATTATAAAGGTCACTTAACCTCTCTATTAATTAATTAAAAACGTGCCCTAGCACTAAGGTACCTTAGAAATATACTCCTTTACCCTTATAAAAAAGCTAATCTCTAATATAATTAATATTTATAAATTAAAAATTAAATAACCTATTTAACTATATTTAGATACTTTAAAGTTTACTAAAGGCTATATTATCCTCTAATAATAAAAAAACAACTATATTCCAATCCTCTATAATTCATTTCTCTTTACTAAAGGCTAGCACAACTATAGTATATATAAAAAGGAGCTATTAGCTATTATAGAATTTTACAAACACTACTCCTACTTCCTAAAAACCAAATAAAAGTCAACTATCTACACAAACCACAAACCTTTAACCTAGTTCCTTATATTACCTTACTATAATAGAATCTATACTAAGTAAGTTACTAAACTAAAAATACTTAATATTAAGTTTAAATATATTTAAGAACGTTAAAATATAGTAGTAAATACCCTATTTTAAACTATTTTTCCTTTTTATAACTATAATAAAGATAACCTAAAAGATTTCAGTAAGCTAGTAAAGAACAAAACCTAGATTTAGAAAAATAAAGCTAGAGGGTATAAAGAGTTTATTTAAAAAAGAATACATAACTTATTAGATCTAAACACCATTAATAAGATTATTAATATAATTTTTTTAAGTAACACCTAGAGGTCTAATAATAAACCCCCCCCTTTATTAAAGGGCCCTAATAAAGTATCTAGTTCAACATTAGCCCCAGTAAATATAAAAGTTACTTACTTAAAAGTTAAACTAACTACCTAGTCTAATAAAGAAGTTCTTAAAAGGATTTTAATCCCTTTTATAATAAACATAGCCTAGTAAGATCTAAACAAAGTAGAAAGCTAGATTTTAAACCTATAGTTAGTATTAATTTATATAAACAAGTCTAAAGCTATTACAACTATTATAAAATATCTATTAAATAAAGTAAAAGCAACTCTACTTAAAACGTAAATATAAAAATAGCTAAAAGAACTATAGTACTTAGAAATTATTAGCTTTTTAATTAAAAATAACTTAGGAATTAATAACTATAAACTAAGGTTTCTTAGGAACAAAAGCCAGCTATACTCTATTTAGGACACAATACTTTAGTACATAGTATATAGGATCTAGAGACACTATTTAGTTCTTAAAGAAGTAGCTACTATATATAAACAAAAACACAATAACACTAAATATTTTAGAATTAATATTATAAAAAAGAGGCTTTTAATAAAATATTTCTAACTAAAAATAGCTTTAAATATTATAGAGTATATTAAAAGCTACTAGCCTTATACTAGTATAAAAGCTTAAAAGTATATATACCCTAATTAACTAGTTTTAGTTATAAAACTATTAAGAATTATAGAAATTAATTACTTTAGTTCCTTAAAAAAAACCCCTAAAGAAATACTTTACTTTTAGTATAAATTAATTATTTTAGTTAATTCATATAAACGTAACTAGTACTAAATATATTAATAGAAACTATAATCCCTATCCTAACTAACTAAATAAATATTATAAAAATAAAGCCTAAATCCTTTTATCTAAATACTAAAAAAGTATTTATTTTAAGGGAGTTTAAGTTAATAATATAAAGTTAAGGTATAGGAGTTAATCCCGCCCTAACTAAGTTATATAAATCTATTAAAATAGTAAAATCCTATATTAAACTATTTATTAAACTTTTTACTAAAAAAGTTCTAAAAAACACTTTTAAATTAAAAGACTAAAACCTATATTATAAAAACATTATACATAATATTAATACCTAGTAAATAAGAAATCTTAAATACTTACTAATAAAGATACTTTTTAGCTAAAAATATAACTTTAAAGGGGGGATTTTATTAAATAGTAGAATACTAACTCTAGAGGTATTAAAAAAAGTAGTAGTAGTATAAATAGTAAATATAAAAAGTTAAAGAACTATAATTAAAAAAGGCTAATTAATTAAAAATAAAGTTAAATTAACTTAATATAAATAAAAAATCATAAAACTATTTAAAAGGGGGGATTTTATTATATTAGCCTAGAAAAGAAAGCTACTAAAGTTTAAACTAAGATAAAAAGGGCCATTTACTATCTAATATAAAGTCGAACAAGTTACCTATATTTTAAAATAGCTAAATAGTACTCTAATACTACTAGCATAGTACTAAGATTATCTTAAAATCTTTTAACTAAAAACTAAATACTTTTAATCTAAAATAAAGTTATTATTACTATTTATATAATTTTTATATTAATAAAAAAATAGAATTAATTAATATAAAATTTAAAATTTTTTTTAAAGTTATTATAAGACCCTCCTACCGCATTATAACTAAATAAGTACCTACTTTATTAATACACTTACTATACCTAGATTTTAATACTCCCTACTTACCTCAACCTCACAACCTTACTAACTTTTAATCTTACCTTTACAACTCGCATCCTACCTCTTTAACCTCTTTAACCCTACTTCCTACCTCCTTAACTTTATACTCTTTTATTAATAATTAATATTATAACTATTTAACTTAAAATATTAATAATATATACTTAAAATACTTTACTTAATATATTAAAAGCCTAAAAGTATTAAAAAGCTTCTTTTAAAATAGTTTCTTTTTAATAACTAGAACTAGAAATCTATAAAACCACTCTAAAAGCACAGCGCCAAACAACTCAAAAAGGCGCGCACCCTAAGCTACTTATATACTTACTAGTAGGTAGAAAAAAATAATTATAATTTTTAAATTAAAGAAAGAAATTTAGTAACTATAAAAAAGAGTTAATATATTATAAAAAAATAAAATAAAAAAGTAAAACTATATATAAGACTTTAAAAAGCTTATAATAAAGTATAACAATTATATCTACTAAGTTTTACACAAATAAGTACAAACAGTATTTTTAAAAGAAATTTAATACTTAACCTATACTAGTCCTTTATAGTAAAAATAATTTAAAAAAAGGAAAAAATAAAAGTAAAATTAAAAAAAGCCAAAAGGACACTTAAATACAGCTTAAAATAAATTAAAAAGAATTAACTAGTAGTAGGTATTTAATTAAAGAATTAAACTACTTTAATAATTAATACCTCTAGAGTTACTTATACTTAATAGTTAGATACTAAGGTAATAAAAGCCTTAAGTAATTAGCCTAGGAATTAAAATACTATAAAAACTAAAGTATTAAATATTACACCTACTTAGTAGTTACTAACTAAAAATAAAAATAGTTAATATAGAGGTAATAAAATACTAGCTCTAGATTTTAATTAACTAATAGAATTTCTACTATTACACAAACCACTTTAGCTAGTCAAAAAAAATAATTACAGCAAAGTTAGTAGCATAGCCTTAGAGTCTTACTTTACGGACACTACTTAAGCACTTATTAAATTAAAAATTATTAACCCTACTTTACTTATTAATAACTAAATAAAGGGATAGTTTAGAAATACTAATATCCTAATAGTTAAACCTAGTACCCTAGAATCTATACTTAAAAAAATAACCTTACCTACTTTAAAGCTTATAAACTTAACTAGGAATTTAAACTTTAACTCAAAAGAAGTAACTTTATTAACCTTTAAATAGTAAAATACTAATAACTTTATTAAAAATCTAATATAGCTAACTTAAAAGTTTTTTTAAAAAGGCTAGAAACTATATAACTTAAAGGATAATTAAATTATAGTAAAATCTAAACTAAAGTCAAACTTAAAAAACAAAAACAAAGTGCTGGAACAGCTATTCTACTTAAAGGGGTTAATTAATAAACTTAAAAAGTATAAAATAAAATTAAAATTAAAACTACTAAGAGTAGTAGAGGAAAATAATAAAGTAATTAAGAATAAAGGTAAGTTAGTTATAAAAAATAAGGGATACTCTAAAAAGTCTAAGAAACTTAAAAAATCTTTTTAAAAAGCTAAAAAATCCAACTTAGTCTTAACTAACTTAACCGTAGTAATTAAAAAGTTGAGAGGGAAAATTAATAGCTAAAAAGCTATAAATTAAAAAATTATAAATAGTAAGATTAATATAAAGGATTTTATAGAGGCTATTAAAAAAACATAAATAAAAAGTAATGTATTTTAAAAGGCCGTCTCTAAGACAATACTAGAAGAAATAGAAGCTAAAATAAACTAGAGATAATTGCTAACTACCTATTTATTATTAAAAACGCTAGTATATTAAATTATTACATAGATAGTACAAGACTATTAGAGTAGTGATTTAGTTAAGTGCGTCCCAAAATCATAACTATAGTTTATTATTTTTAAAATAATAACTATACTAAAGTCTAGTATACTACTAACGTACTTTAAAAATAACGAGGTAATATAAGGTATTTTACTTAAAATAGAAGTAGTATTAACTAGAATTTACTAGTAATAACCTCTAAGTTAGAGATACTTTAGAATAATTTATAATACAATACATCTAGTAGTTAAATACTAAAGTAAATATAGTAAAATAGAGTTAAAGAAATATAAGGCCATAAGTACTAAAAATAACTTAAAAGATAAGAATAATAGTCTAAAGCATAAAAAGGTAAAAATAGAAGACAAAGACGACACTAAGCTTTAGGAATTACAGTAGACTCTAGAAGGTCGAGTTTCTTTACTTAAAAAACAACTAAATATTAGTTAAAAAAACAAGGAAAATTAACGTTTAAGAGCTAAAGAAATTAATATAAAGCTAGATAAATTAACTAATACTTATAAAAAACTCCTAAATAAACTAAAGTATAAGTTAAAAACGCGAGTATTAATTTATAATAAGTTAAAAAAACTAATTTAAAATAAAAAAAAACGTTTTAATAGTTTAAAAGTACTTTAAAAGGAAATAAAAAAACTTTAATATAAGAGTAGTGCACCAAAGCCCAATACTTTCTAATACTATAACTTATAATAACACTTTAAAAAAAGCCTTAATACTTATAAGTTAATTTAGGAATTACTAACAAACATTATAATAGCTTAAAATTATCTTTTAGTTTAACTATTAAAATTAACTAAATAAAGGAAAGTAGAATTATTTAATTTAAAAAAACTTAAAAGATAGTTAAAGGTAATTACTAAAAAAAGGGTTATATTAAAATTTAAAGCTAAAAGTAATACTAAACTTTAATTCTAAGTTATAAAAACTATTAATAAAGTAGTAAAGTTAGAGCAGCGCGCTGGAGCTATTTAAAAAGAGTTTTAGACTTAACTAAACTAAGTATAGAAAGGTAGAAAAATAGTAGAATAATAGACTAAAATTAACTTAAACGCTTTATAATAAAAAAAAGAAAAACTAAAAAAAGAAGTTAATAATTTAATAATAACTATTAGTGATTTTTAAAAAAAAATAAAACGCCTTTAAGAAGATTTAAAATAGCTTTAATAGAATAAAGCTAGTTTGGAGTTAGTTTAGTAGAAAGAGATATTAAGATTAATAGAGCAATAGTCCTAACTAAAGAAAAATTATACTTAACAAAAGCAGAAAACTAATACTACTATTAATAAATTATCCACTAATATTAAGACTTTAACTTAAAAACTTAATAATACTAAGGCTCTATTATAGTAAGTTAGTTAAATTATATTTTAGAAGTCTATAATTATAACCTTAAGTTAAATAGAATTAAAAGCTTATTTATAATAATTTAAAAAATGGATAAATAAACTATTTATAAAACTTAAAAAGGTAGTTAAAAAAAGGATTAGAGAAGTATAGGTAGTAGTACTAGGAGTTTATTAAAAAGTAATAGGACTTATATAGAGTATTAAAAGTAATAAGGTTGTTTAATTAGGAATAAGTATAAAGTAAAATTAATTTAATTACTTTACTTTTACTTTTAATTTACTTTTAATTACACATAATAACCTATACTAAAAATAGTTATATTTAGGGTTTTTTTTTTTTTATTTATTACGCCTTAAAATCATTATAAAGGGACGGGGGCGTCCCTTTAAGGGGGGATTTATAAAGCACGGGCCTTTAAGGACTAAAATTATAGGGGGAAGCCTTTAATAGGCGGGAAGAAACTTTCTAGATATAACATTGGAAATAGACGTCACTTTGAAACTACTGGCCAGAAGGCATCCTTTTTCCGTGTTCGGCCTTTGTCCAGCGTTCCGCCTGATCCTCTAAAACCAATTTCATTGAAGCTTTCAAGGTTTCTAGCCGCTTAACCGCTTTTGTTGTCACCCTCAGAAGATGACGCTGGGGTGGAAGTACCTGGCAGAGAATCTGCCGCGCTGGAGCCATGAGAGCCGGTAGCTTCTCAAACAGTTCTTGGATGCGTGACCGATAATGTGCACTTTCATCCGAGGTGGAACATCCCCGGTGTTCTTGACTGTTACTCGCTGCCCGGCATCGTCCGGATTTCCATTACGACTGGCAGTTCTGATGGTGAGAACATTTTCTTTTTCCGAAGAATTACTCTACCATTGATCAACCTTCATTTGGTGTTCTCCAGCGAAACGTGGCAAAGCAATCGAAGAAACAAGAACACGAACAACCTAAATTGGTCATACGGCTGGTAAAACTTGCATGGCCTTCTGGAAGAGCTACTTAACGTGATCAGCAAGTTTGCGGCTCATAGCCTGAGATACCTGGGCTATCCTCGTTACCTGACTTTCCCGGAATGCATTAAAATGGATGTTTATACACGGCAGGGTGGCCTGTTCTCCGCCAAGTAGGGACCTGCCCGCTGTTGGCCATCGGTGTCCGTAAATCTCATAGACCCATGAGCATCAGATGGTCACTTTTGAAAGGCGCTGGTTCTTTTATGCCAGACGTATGCCACCATCACTCGTGACATAATGCATCATCAGCTCACTCCCATTTTCTTTGATTCTCACTCTATAAGCAATCCTTCCAGTCACTACAGTCATTTTTGTCAGCTGGATTGGCATCGTCGATCATACAACGTCCAATAATGGTGTCCTGTGTTTCTGTTATCGGTGCTGGGCCAGCTGGCTTTGCCCTTGCCGCTGATCTCCAGAATGCCGGGACAAACACTCTCTTGTACTCGCACCACACTCACTTGCGACATGCCAAGAAAGTGCTCCAAAAGGGCCGTCTTCAGTTGACGGGAACCATGCAGGGCTTCGCTCATCTCCACTTGACCACAGACATGAGTGAAGCGGTAGCCTTCTCGACCATCCTCATCCTCACCGTCCCTTCCACGGGCCAGCAGACGATCTTAGAAGAGTTGAAGCATTACGACCTCCGCCATCACACCATAATTGCTGTTCCAGGCAATCTGGTATCTCTACTCATCGACGCTGAACTCGAGGTCGGAAATGTCTTGGAGACCAACCTATCGCCATACTCATGTCGGATGGACGACGGAAACCTTGTCGTCTTCGGGAGGAAGAAAGTCGTATTCATCACAGCCTTGAGGAACGACGTCGTTCCAGGGTTCTACGACATGATCCAAAGCATCTTCCCAATGAGACTGAAATGGTGCAGCAGCATCATAGAAGTCAGCCTGTCCAACGTCAACGGGGTCTTTCACCCGGCGATGATGCTGATGAACGCCGGGCGCATCGAGAGCACCGCCGGCGATTTTCTTCTCTACCACGACGGCCTGACCCGTTCTGTCGCCAACGCCATGCTCGCCATTGACCGCGTGCGGATGGAAATCGGGGCAAAGTTTGGACTCCGCCTCGGGAGCGCCATCGAGATCTCCAACGAGTGCTATAACCAGAGCTTCTTGGACCTGGTGGACCTCGTTCAGAACTCTCCCCCACATAACAAGCTGAAGGCTCCGTCCGACATCGAGAACAGGAATATTTCGGAGGATGTTCCAGATCTCCTGGTGTCTTGGCACGGTCTGGCCGAGAAGCTGGGGATAGATGCATCGCCTATTGCCGCCATCATTGTTCTCGCTGAGATGGCAACCGGGATGGACTTCCGAAAGACGGGTAGGAACATGAGAAGGCTTCACCTGGAGGAGCTGGGAAGGGGAGAGCTGGTTTCCATGTTCAGTCCCTATCAAACAACACAGAATGAAGCCCGGTTGTGAGAGAGATTTCATAGTTCTTTGCGGCTCAGCGCGCACAGCATTGCGAGAACGTAGCATATGGGAACATATCATGTAAATGCAATGATTCATGAGTAACTGTTCCAAATAACGAATGAATGGGTTGGAAGTCAGAAAATTACTTCTCAGAGTGAGCTGCAAGCAAAGTTTCCATGGAAGGTACGCAACAGGATGGCCTCTTTGATTATGTACTCTACTTGGATGTATTTGTTGATACTTGCTCGATGTTCTGTCTATGATATAGGTATGTAGATGATCCTCTTTGTTCATAGGCTCACTATATTGCATGGAAGGTTACGGATCTTGGCTCCTTGTGTCCCCAAGACCCAAGGGATAGGAGCGCAGGCTAATGCAAGGAAGCCTAATAAGCTGTTCCCCCAACCCCAACCAAGATGATTGTACAACTCGAGGCCGCTGAGGGGAAGAAACGCTCCAGCGAGGCCTCTAAGAACTGCATTTGCCCCTACCGCACTGGCGGCAAACCCCTCAAATGCATCAATAAGATACGTCTGGACGCCTGTGAATATCAAGATCGACCCAAACCCAGTCACAGCTGTTCCAATCTGGGGCACGATCCAATGGACACCTCGTTCTACGGACCATCCATAAAGGAACATGCCGATGGGAAATGTCAAGGCCCCGGGAATGGTGATGATGAGGGCGAGGCGGTCCTCTGGTGTGTTGGTCTTTCCGTTGGCGATGCTTTTCCTGACGATTCTGTCGCTCAGCGTCCCGATATAGTAAGCTCCTAATAACGTGCCTATACCCCCTGGGAGAAATACGAGGCCGTCGTTAAACGTCGAATAGTGATATACTTGCGTGAAGACGACTGAATATGTTGCATAGAGAAGATAGAGCGTCCCGTAAAGAATGGCCACGTAGGTACACATGATCGTGACCAATGGACAACCGAAGAGCAACTTCATCGGTCGTAATATGCTTCTCTGGAGCAGCTCTCGAGGCGTGTAGTCTGGCGCGAGACTGGATCGATAGTTAGGGTTCCCCGTCTCTTCCCGGAGTTTGGCTGCTTTCCACTCTAGCAAGACTGGCGCATACGTTTCTCTCAGAATAAGGAAGGTAAATATGGTCACAGCGGCAATCTATGACATTGTTTAGCGACTATTAGACGGTTCCAAGCAACAGATCCGCACGAGAAAACTTACGACAATTGAGACAGCCCAGAACACCCATCGCCAGCCGGCGATCTCGGTCACGGCGCCGCCTATAATAGGGCCGATCGTGGGGCCCAGGATAGTACCAACTGACCAAATCGATACAGCCTTGCCTCTCTTATCGCGAGGCATAAGGTCTGTAATGGTACCTGAGCCAATGGTGATCGTGGCAACTCCGGTAAACCCCGAAAGGAAACGGAAGAACAACAACATCCCTCCGTTGCGCGAGAACCCCGACAGCATCGTGGCAGCCAGAAATAAGACGTTCGTGACGTTGTAGACGACCATGCGCCCGTAGAGCTCGCTGAGCGGAGCAAGCAGCAACGGGCCGCATGCAAAGCCCAGGACAAAAATCGACACGACGAAGGTTTCGAATGTCTCCGAGTTAGTGTCGAACTCCTTCATCACCAAAGGAACTGCCGGAGCCAGCATCGCAGATACAACAGGGCTTGCTACTCGTCAACTCATAGCCGCCAGAGCTGTCTAGATTTTCAACTTACACCAAGAAACTGATTACAGAAATCGTGAGAACATGAGTCCATTTTACTAACGGAGACCAGTTCATGGGATTTTCCGGGTCGCAGTCTTCCGGCTCGTTCCAATACACGATGATGTCGACTCCAGAGTTGAATCCATCTGACACCACGGAGTTCTCAGGCTTCGGGGAGACGCTTGCGTTCGAAACCACAGTAGTCGAAGATTCGTGTTTCTCTGGAAGACGCATGTCGTGTCCTTCACTCATTGTATCAGGCGTTCGGCTTGCCATTCGATAAGCATAGATAGACGCCTGTGAAGCGTTGTCTAGTAGGTGAGGTAGTCGAGGAAACTGTTTCGCGTAAGCTGCTGATCCGTGCAGTTAGGTTGAATGGGCTGCCTACCTATTGATTGAACAGATGATATGATCGCTGTCGGGGTCCGACATCATCCCAAGAAACGCAGTCTTCTGACGTTTGTTTCGTGTCAAGCATCTCATGGTGATCGTCGACCCCTGTCCCCAACCCCCCTGAACATCAATAATTCAGCGGTTAGGATAGCTGACGGCTGAAAAGTATAATGCCGCCGGCGCTCTCTTATTTGACTGGTGCGACTCACGGGCGTGTCATGATGTAGAAACTCGCAGTGATCAATTTTCAGTTGTGGCACGTGTGAAAAACAAGCCTATGGTTGTCATGCTTGGTGCGAAACGCCCGAAAGCTTATCTGAACTTCTCGTGCCTCCGGAGCAAAGCGATCCGGCAAGCTTTCCATGCAGACTGCCGATTGAAATCGTTGATCGATAAATGTTTACTATTCCGTTTATTTAGGCAGCGGTCGGCGAAGCCGTTTCCTTGCCATGGGTATTGTTTCTGATGAGTTCGAACTGCGAAATGAAAGCTTAATCGGTTCCTGGCGACCTTTACCCAGAGTGCGAATGACTGGTACCAACAGAGCAGGAACGCAACATTTCCGTAAGTGCCAGTTTCATAACATTCAATTCTTAATTGCCACGGTAACTAACAGCTCCATTTCCATTCGAATGCCATCGTCGGTGGTAACCTTGTCCCATTCCACCTTCATCTCCTCTCGTGCACTTGACCGCAACTCCAGAGGCATTCCGCCGTATGTTTTCCCGGATGAACTGGCATCCAACCAGTCAATCATTGCGTAACCATCCTTAGCCACTTTCACAATCTTGTTTATAACGAATTCCCTCTCTCCAAACCCTGCTCGCTCGAGGAGCTGCTCCAAATCCGTCTGTTTGATGAACTTAGGCCCGTCAGACTCTGGGAAGTTACTATAGGGCTCCCTGGCTAGCACGTCCGCCTTTATCCTCTCGTGGGTTGCCACGAAGTCCCCGGATCCTCCGGACATTCCGAGCCGACCTCCCGGCTTCAGGACCCTGGCAAACTCCGCGAGCGCTGCGGGCTGATCTCGCACCCAGTGGAAGGTGGAGTTCACGAAGACGACGTCGAAGCTCGCCGCCGAAAACCGGGATAGATCTTCTGCCCTTCCCTCGTAGAAAGACAGGTTGTGCTTCTCAACCTTGCGAGCGAGGGCGATGCGCTCTTTACTCGGGTCCAAGCCGATAACGCTCCCGTCCGTACCGACGATGCTCGCGAGGTGAGCCGTGAGATTGCCGGGCCCGCATCCGACATCAAGGACTCGCATTCCCGGAGCCACCTTCAGCTTCTTGAGGAGGAACAGTCCCGCATCGTACTGTGTGTTGTTGACCAACGTGTAATTTCTCGCCAGTTCGTCGGTATCCATCTTTGCCTCTGAGTACTCGGTACGGTGATGCTGAAATACTCGGCACGTCTTGCTGTGTGTTTAGACCTACCTGAAAGAGCATTAAATGGCAGGCTTATATAGATGTACTGGGCCATAGCGCTGCGTACTCATCCTTCGCAGTCCCATCTTTCACAGGTAACAAGCGGCGTTGGTCAAGGACTGGCCCACAGTCAAATGAGGCGGCCCGAGGTCTGGAAAGAGTTTGTGGGGCGAGCAGTTATTGACATGGCATCCCCGGCGTTGTCAAGGAACTCAACTCCAAATATCCTGTTCCTGAATAGTGAATATCCTGCAGGCCGCATGGCGTTTTATGCATTTAAACAACATCAAGTGCCATTGTAGTAGATTGTGTTACAGAACAACGCATGTGAGCATGCTCCAGTAAGAACGTCGTGATCATTAAGCTGGCACTGAGAAATTACAGGTCAAATGTAAGAGTTTTCTCCCGTAATTTTCGGATTGGGGCGGCCTCCATATACCCAGATGCCGTAAGCTTTCATGTTCCGGTCGTCAGGACTGTCCACCACGGTGTCATGGAAACGCCTCTGAAAAGACATCTCTGGCGTGCTAACCCCACGGCTCTCAACATCTGGACCTCTCGGTATCGGGCGTAGGGGCAGGGCATCTGTTGAAGTAACTGCACTGCGACGCCGCCATGAGAAGAGACGCCTTTTCATGTAATCCAAAAAGGGCCTCGTGGTTCCGAAGACAAGAAAGACGAGAAGAGACGCTGTGACCCCAGGCATGAATAGGAGCGAATCCTGCCTCGCTCGTCTGGCTGAGACGTCCGGCGTGGTCCTCTGGTAGTCGACAGCGATGTTCTCTCTTGCACTCAGCGAGAACAACATGATGGTGATCTCGAAGACACTGGCGATCCAAGAGTCAGCAATGGCCACCCAAAGTTATTCCTTTTTCGTCTTACCTCATTATCACGAATGCAATTACGAAGCGTGTCATCAACCACCGATCGTAGATACTTCTCTGTTCAGGTGTCTGGCTGTATGATTCCATCGTGGATGGCTGTAATCCATAGCCGACGTTGAGTTTCTGAAGTCTGCGTCGGGACAGGATATACCGTATTAGGATCGAAAGCATCGCAACGCTACCGAACCCGATACTCCACAATACTGCATGGAGGTATGTCAAAAACACATCCAAGACTCAAGACTCTCTATAAGCCATTTCACTTACGCGGTTGCCCCGCCAGGAGCAGAAAACCTCCATAGTCTTGCCGAATAGCTGGCGACTGAAGGGATGTCACTGTAACAAGAGGAAAGCAGACCGAGAACAATTTGCCACTTCGATTTATGATCTGAAGCGGTTGTTTGAGAGTCGACTTTTCGTTGAGACCGTAGACAGACTGCGCCAGTGCGAATGCCCTAATCGAATAAGACCGGATCACTGTCTTGGTGTTGAAGTCAGATATCTTACCAAAACATCACGAACATCGCGAGAACGTTGTAGCAGTAGAACTCTGGTAGGTTTCGGTAAGCATGTTTCAAGACTCTCAGATACGAAGGACATACGAATGTAGTATAGAAGTAGATCAACCCCGATAGCAGCGTTGGATATCACTGCCTCCGGGTTATCAACGTTGACCGTTGCATGCTCGAAGCGCCCGACCATGATGTCCTGCCAATACAGAATCAAGCGAACCTGCTGAACAATGGAACATGTTGTGCTCAGTGCTGTGAAGTACCCCAAGCAGTTGACGTCTATGAATCGATTAGTTGATCACTTCAGTCGCATATCGGCCAGAATACTTACAGCTAATTCGTTCTCCATGTTGCCATGCCAGCCATATCACCAAGCAGCTTCCAAATAGGCATGTGACAGAGTAAATGAGCACTCCAACGACTGTGCCAGTCGCGTCTTCTGGGATCTGAGCCATGAGGAGACTGTCAAAAGGTGTTCGGTCCCATGTTTCAAGGATTGAAAATTGGCCATGTGGTCCAAGCCACTTCTGAAGGGGTATACCGCATTCACGTATTTATCTTCTATTCAGCTTGCCACACGACTTATTACGAATCACCCGAATAAAGAAGGCGTTGAACACAATACCACCCTCCATCTCTTTGTGGCAACTACATGGCACACCGTCGACTGTTCCCTCCCGTGTCTGCCCTCGGCATTGTATTGATAAACGAACCAATAAGTAATTAGCATCACCTCCCACACGAACGGCCCGCTATGCATCCTCTTCCGCTCCGGAATAATTATCGGATGATAAGCCAGCCTCAGATCGGCCCAAGAGACCGAATGGGGATAGATGCATCGAGGGAATCTGCAGGGGTCGCGAAGTGAAACTCCCGCTTTTGGCATGGCGAGCTTTTTTGGTACCTATAATGCAGCAAATATACTCGCAGACGTGCTACACAGGACGTTGTTAGCTGGGCTTGGAAGAGAAACGAAACAAGTGTGCTTCGTTCCAACTTCCCTGAAGCTACATTCAAAGCAGGTGATGCCCTCAGCCAATGTCGAGTCAACTGTGAGGCTCGTGAGCTGGGTCTTGTGCTTTTTCTTCGTTGACAATGATTCAGATGCGAACGCGGACAGTCTCGAACGATTTTGAGCGATCGATGGCATGCTAGGGCGGGATTGCACTGGTAACAAACGAAGACTCAGTAGTGTCCAGTCGGAGATTGAAAATAAATAAAGAAGCAGCTTGGCGTGCCTCCCCCCCTGCTGATCAGCGCAGGATCTGGACACCAATGGAAACATCCTTCTCAGTTCCTGCAGGGGTATCTCCTCGAAGCAAGACTCTCCAATCCAGACACTCATGGAGGTAACATGATGCAAAAGTCTTCAAGTAGGCATGTAGACAGGAGCACCAATTCTGCGTGTATGCATGCAGGCACAGAAAGGGCATACAGTCCTTTCTGATCTGCAGGATAGGTGCCGACATCAAAGGCCGAGACCCAGAAGCACCCACACAAGACTTCCAGAAAAGGCAGGAGAAAGGGATCGTTCGGAGAATTCCTGTCAAGGAAGGAGATGCGTGCTGCGGGGTTGTAGTCATTTCCCCCATACAGATATCTGTAAGCTGATGTCTGTCCCTATGGTAGCCGATGTTGAAGTGTCAATGTGAAATGCTGACGTATTGCGGCGCCAAAGATCCTCAAATCCTCCTTTTGTCAACAGACGACCCATCGCTCGTCTGCCAAACGAGGGTCATTCTTCCCATTAACCTACCACATGTAGCGGAATGTAACCGCTCTGTCGCCCTTGTCTGACAGCTCCTCAGCCGTAAACTGGCTATCTTCTCCCGCAGCCATTCTCCTGTCGCGTTTCTTGTTGATTCCGATGTAAGAAAATATGAGTATCAAAGCAGCAATAATTCCGACTGAGATGAAGCCGAGCTCCAGCCCATGGCCAAGGATGTACCTTGGAGCATCCTTCTGGCGATAGAAGTTCGACGCCATAGCCTGTCAAAAGTCAGCAAATCTCGACCCGTCATCGTAATACTCGCTGAGTGCTGCTTACTCCGCCCAGGTTGCCGACGCCGATCTGAATGGCCATCCCGGCGCTCCGCTTGTAACTCCCGGAGAGGTTATTTGCGAGCCAACTGATGATGCCCGGGAAAGCAGGGTAGATGGCACAAGCTGCGACGAAGACACCACCATAAACAACCCGAGGGTTCGAACTCGATATACACCTGTTGAGTCGTCACAGTTAGCTTGTCTGTATCCAACGATTTTGATGAAGGAATGACATACATAGCAAAACCAACAATCATCATACACAAGAATCCCACGATGAATGGGCTCCTCTTCCCCAATTTGTCCGAGAGGTACGCCACAATGACTGCCAACACAGCGGCTGTGATGTAAATCGGGACTGTCATCAGCTGGGCCGTGCTCGAGGTGTAGTTCAGATTGCGAATAATTGTGGGCAGGAACAGACTGATGCCATACAGGGGGCAAACAATCTGGGACCAGAAGTTAGCCTTCTTCAGTAAAATGGTGCCGGGGCCTTCGTCGGAACATACTCCCCAGTAGACGAAGATGTTGACCCAAATCTGCCAGTCCGTGAAAGCATCCCAGACGTACTTCCACTTGAAGTCCTCAGACTCCGCAACTTGAACACGGTTCTCTGTCTTCCCTTGAACTTGGCCCTGGTACTTGAGCCGATAAACAACAAAGGCCCGCTCCTCTTCCGTCAGGAACTTGGCCGTTTCCGGGAAATCGTGCAGGGCGAAGAAGGCCCAAATCGCGACGAGAACAGTGGCGATGCCCTCCAGAATGAAGATCCAGCGCCAGCCTTCAAGCCCACCGGTGCCGTCCATTTTGGAGATTGCGAAAGCCAAAAGGCCGCTGAAAGCGCCGGCGATAGAGGCTGCCGAGAAGAACATGGCCTGTCGCAGCTGAATCTCGTGGCGGCAGTACCACATCGTTAGGTAGTACTAGAACGTCTCCTATCAGTTGAGTTCTTGTCAAGGCCTGACTTTGAGAAGGATGAAGACGTACGGCCACTCCGGGGAAGAGCCCAGCCTCCGTAACTCCCAGGAAGATGCGGGCGATCAAAAGTCCTTCGTAGTTTTTGACAATACCCATAAGGGTCATCACCGTACCCCAAGCAACCATGATGGTGGGAAGCCAAATGCTTGGACGCAGCTTCTTGAGGAGCAGGTTGCTCGGGACCTCGAAGGCGGCGTACGTGAAGAAGAAAACAGTGAGACACCAGTTGTACTCGTCAGAGGTCATGCCCAAATCCTCCTGCAGTCCTTCAATTTTGGCATTACCGATGTTTCCTCCTTTATTTCGGTGTCAGCAAGCGATCCGGGAATCCTAACTCGGGAACGGTGTAACCCACTGTCGAGGAACGAAAGGAGATAGAGCAGCGCCAGCATCGGGATGAGCCGAACATCCATCTGTAGGCACGATTGTTAGCGTCTCGTTCGTGACATCCGAGAAAAGATTAGATTGATTAACGAAAGATCACCTTTCTCAGTATCTTCTTCTCATCCAAGTGTGCAAAAGAAGCAAGAGTTGTCCCCTGAGCTGTAGCTATGGCGTCAATGCGCCCAATCTCATCTTTCTTCGTTGCATGTTCGTGATGACCACTTTCCAGCTCTGAGACGTCGAGCTTCAAGTTGTCTTGATGCGGGGTAAAGGACGACATCGTGTCAAAAGTGCCGAGGGGAGTGTCTCCCCTAAGACCGAGAGATCTCCGTGGGTCGCAGCGACGAGACTAGATCAAGCAGACCAGCAGCCGTTTCAACTGAGGGGCAGAATATGACAAGAAATCACCGTAATTTGAACAATCGAGGTCGAGATTAGAGTTGCGAGCTCGAGCTCCGAACTGCGCAGTGTTTGATATAAACCTCCGGCTCGATGTCCGCCGGTTCGGCCCAACCCTCGGGAAGCCTAGTTGGGTTTGACAAACGTTGCCGTCGTCAGCGGCTGGGGCGAGCCCCATTCAATGCTTGCCCGGCATATTAGGACGACCAATAGAGGTGTAGTTTTCTCGCCATCTTGGAAGAGCAGCCATACAAGTCGAACACCGAGGCAAGAGAACTACCCCGCGTCGACCCGTTTTCCAAGGAACGGGCAGCGGGGAGATTCCCGCACCAGAACGCGAGACCCACGTGCTGGAAGCGTTCGAGAATTGGGGATTGGTTGATTTCTGTCTCAGACGTGTTGGGAGATCCGTGGAGCGGAGAGCTGGGTGTCGGATGTGGTCGTGATGTCACTTGGAGAATGCGGGGGAGGGGCCGGTGTTCGGACCGCGCCCCAGATGCGTGTTGGGGAGCACGGAACTCAGTGCCGGCTTTTCTCTTGAGGGACTGTTGACTTGTTAAGTCGGGCATAGATCTGCAATCCGACCAAGTATTGGCACGAGCTGCTCTCCGGTTGTCAACGCGTGCGTCCAACCTCGACGAGCAAAAGTTCCCGTTTCCGTTTACGTCCTGAGTACCCCTTGGTTAAGTCGTCAACTACGTCGGTGAACACGCCCTGTGAAGTTATTTGGATATCCGCCACAATACTTGAGCCCTGTAAATTAAGTCATACTGGCAGCAATGTGATCTGCATACCCATAAACACCTCGATCCAGTCAGGACATCTTCGCCCAGCTTTCTCCATCTCATCCTCGGTCTCCCATATCTTCTTAACAATATCCCACTGCCTCCGGTAGTTGGCGAGTCGATAGCGGGACGCCCGCTCCCACCAAACCTCCCAGGTACCACGGATTCGCGCTTCGCACGAAGCCACGAAGGCCGGCCACATGATCGGCGCCGTCCTCTGCCCGGCGCCGGGGGACGACCTCTCCTTGATGTCTTCCACAATGTGCATGTGCTCCGCTATCCTCGCGATGATCTGATCGTGGCCCTCGCTGCGGCACTTCTGGATCCGGCGGTGGTAGTACACGACCGCGGCCAGGTGCCACGCGTTGGAATGGTGCATGAAGATCTCTCTCGCGTCCCCTCCGTCGGGTATCTCCCTGTCGACGCCCTCTGACTCGAAGGACCAGCCGCAGAGTCGATCGCCGAGATATTCACAGGATTCCAAGAGCCCGTCGGGGATGGGCTCGCCGGACTGCTCGTACCACGACAGATACTCCGCCAGCCGGCAGGTCTGTTGGATATACGCGGCGACATCGGGCGTAATTCCAAACATGTATCCAAAACAGCAGTCCGATTGTGATCGAGGCGCAAGGAACTCGTCGAGGTCGTCCACTTTATCCGGGAACCAAGGCCCCCGCGACGTCGAGAACGAAACTGTGCGAGCCAGGAGGCAGAGAAAGTCGCTGATCTCGTTGAGTTGACGAGTTGGTCTGCTGATCATTGTCCACCTTCGGCGCTGTTTTCTCAGTTGTCTTGTGCCCTGAAGATGTATCGCAAAATCGGCCTCACATCCAGACATGAACTGTAGCGAAGGCTTCCATTAGCTCCGCTCTCAACGGTGAGGATCATTCAGCATTGAACATCAAAGCTTACATCCACTGTAACAAGTGATAGCATCGCTACCATCAGCATCTTATACTCTGCAGTGGGCATATCGGGGCCAATGGCAGACTGAAGCAACCGCAGCGCCTGTTGCCGGTGCCGTGCGCCGATCAAATGTAGCTGGGTCTGAGACGGAGTAAATCCCCAAAGGTGGAAGGCCGAAGAAGCGAGAAGTGAGTGAAAGATGACTGACTGCACCGTTGCCCGGGCCATTCTGGTATCGGAGACCCAACTAGAAGCTGCTTCTAGCGCAGCCGGAATGTAGAGTCGGCGGTAGGGGTTTTGGGGATGTTGAATGGGTTGAAGCAGAACACTGACATGTTCGGCGTAGTGGTACATGAGTTTGTCCACGATAGGATCGCCAGATATTCTTGTAGAAAGGCTATAGCTTGGCAGGTTAAGGCCGATGTGCCTTGAGCTAGCCGATGTTTGTACAGCGCCTGACTCCGTTGTTTCCGTGTCGGGAGATGGCAAAACAGGGTGTTCTTGCTCGTCCCAAGCGCTAGGTGAGAATATTCGAGTCTCCTTCGGAGACCCTGGGCGATCACCATCAGTAATGACACGTGTGGTCGGTTCTGCGCAAGCTAATGATAACAAGGCCTCTGTCGCTGTGTCGCTGCCTTGGTTTTGCGAAGAGTTTCGGCTGGGGGTCTCGTCTACCGACGGGGAAGGTAGGTTTCTTGGGCCACTGCCGTCTTTCATGCTGAATTCTGTTCTGGAAACCGAGAACATGGTAAATGGTCCTTCTTGCGCGTGCGATCTTGAGCCTGCAGTCGATTCAAGAGTCTCCAAGAATTCGTCTATTTCGTTCATCCGATAGATGGGACCCGGAGTTCGGCCTAAGGAGAATTCACCAACGATTAGATTGCCAATTCAAATGTAGTCGTGCACGGTCGAACTCACCAATACGTATCCTGCCTTCTGACTCCCTGTTGCTTGGAGGCTTCTCCTTCTCTTCAAAGGGGTTGTAAACGTTGATCCACTGCAGCTTGACGCCGTAACCCCCGCAAGAGATCCTCATCTTCTCGCAGTTGACGCAACTGGACGGCCTTTCGTCGCACTTGACCTTGCGTCTCTTACATGTCCAGCAACTGTCGCCGTGCCAGCCGTTTGGGTTAGCTTCCAGGTCTTCTTCAACTGCCCCTGCCCGGGCCGGTGGTTCAGCAAGGGGGACGCACCCAGTGAAGGTCATGGGCCTTCGGCGCGTAGTTGAGCGCATAGTGAAGTTGCGTGAGCGCAAGTTATGGTTCGGTGATATGTCCGACGCTGGTACGTGTGAGGTCGGTCGCCAATCCAGTTCGTTGAGCCGATAAGGCAATGGCAGTCCTGGCGGGGTATCAATTGGGCTCAAAATCGGAGATGACGCGCAATGCGTAAACAACCCAGATTAGCGACGTTTTCGGACAGTGCTGTTATCCAGATATGCATACTTCGCACGGCTCTAGTATCTCAATCAGTCCACGATGCAAATGGTAACCCCCCCAACCAAGTTGCCTGTCAGCTTTACAGAGAGATATTGACTTGGTATTATTTTCAATTTAGATACTCTGCTTGTCTGTCTCGGCTGTACGAGAGGGTCCTTTGAGTTGTCTGAGCTGTGAATCCGGACGATTCAACTGCAGTATTGAGTTGCTGAGAGAACACAGGAAGCTGTCTTGTTTGAGAGGTCCTGCGGCCTATCCCACAATTCTAATGATTTCAGGTCAGAATTCATACAAGCGTGGTTCTGTATAAGCTAAGAGGTTTTGCAGGTGTCAGTGGGCCTCGAAGCCAGTTAATCCGGCTGATGCTGAGGTTGGTCCAGTGTGAAAGCATGAAGCTCCCATATGACTGAGGTTCCAAAGGGACTTTCATATGACACAATTGAAGCAAACAATAAATATTCAAAGCTTTTAGAAGGTGTCAATGCTGATTAGGCGTGCAACCTCAAAGACGCATAGACACGCACGTCTAAACTCACGCAATCCTTTCATAAACTTTAGCGATGTCAGTATGCGTTGTCTTTTTGCGACACTTCTGCTTTTTTTCGGTGATTTAATCACGTTTGATAAGCCACTGTTTCTTTGCTTGCTTCTGAAGCCCAAGGAAATGGTGAAGAAGAAGACTCACAGCAGACAACCTGCAGCGAGAGGAAAGCCATGTCATTACCTCAAGTCGGCTTGGGTACATCTAGTTCTGATGGTTTTAGTAACAAAACAACTGCTATTCCATATCAAAACTGAGCGACAGACCGGCCGCAGACGATTGTCACATATCCCAAAATGATAGGTGTTGACAACTGGTCGAGTTGACTTGTCATCAAACGTGTAATCGCCAGCCGTTCTCTAAATGGTAGCACTTAGCACTTCGCTTAACAACCAAAGGGATGTTCGCACCAACGTCTGTTGGTAGCTATGCCGCCGCAAGCGGTTTCGCGTTCTGCCAGCTTGGCTCCCCATCAGCCCTGTCATTGCCGCATCAATGGATCCGGGCCAAGATGACAACGAAACCCGGACGACGGATGCCACGACACTTCTCTCCCAATCATCATCCCGGGAGAGGAGAATTCCGATCAACTGCTCCGAGACGGTGGCAAGATTGGCCATACAGCCGACGTCGACGAGGATCGTCGTAACTTGACCGCAACATGGCGGCATCATTGCCAACAAGGAACAGGTGTTAATCTCGTAAGAGTGCCAGTCGTGGGGATGGACGCGGCGGAGTAGGGCAAGCGACCAGTGTATTCTCTCGGAAGCGACGTATTCTCTCCAACCTCCAACCGCCCGCTGCGCCGCGCAATTCGTCTACCAACGAATCATACCCCCCGACAAGCACATTTTACGAAGGGCTGTGCCCATCGTGAATACCGGCGTGTCGGGTCCACGGGCTCCCACTGTGTATGATACTTCCATGGGGCGCGCGGGGGTGCCATTGTCGTTGTTCTCATCACACGCCCCGTTAGTCATTCGTCGACGATGATTCGAGCAGGCAAGGGCAAGGGGGGGGGGAGCTACCACTAATCACGAGACTTCGTGACGCCCAAACGACGATGGTCCAGTAGCGCTGCGCCGTCGAGTTGCCTTCAGCTGTGGAACCCCTCCGAAAACCGTCATGATAAGCAGTTTGTTTGCTTCGAAATTTCAATGCACTACAAAGCATGCACCCCAGCTTGTGGGGACGCAGGAGATAGGGCTCCTTGGAAGAAGGTCGATTGGCAGCGTCACCAAGCAGGAGGTCAGGGAACTCGACGATGATATCAGAAGACTCTCTTCTGACGACGTGATTTGCCCCAGAGGAGTCCGCGGTTGTTGTTTCGCAAGTTTTATGTCATTGGCATCTGAGGGGGTTTGCTTCCAACGTCGGAGAAACTGTCGGCCAACTTGGCAGTCAAAACGAAGAAAAAAGTGATATCTGATCAAGAACAATGACGACCTCAAACCTATGAGAAAATTTCCGCCCCATTGAGATCTCGGAACCAACTTCGGGGCAAATTCTGTTCTGGTTGTCGGACTCAAGGTCCTCCTCTCTCGGATTCTCGGCTTTTCTGGGATAGCCAATTCCAGTATCCCGGAGGAAGGGCTGTTCCCAGCGACGGTGGGGAGTAGAGATTTGTTAGACGAGACCTTATGACCTCAAGCCAGGAAGGGAGGGGGGTGTGTGAGATCGAAATAGCCCGGGGGTGGTTGTTGTTGCCCAGAGCCTTGTGCCGCTGCCCGTTAGCTGTCAAAATGCAAGGGTTTGGTGTCAGTCGAAGCAACCACCAATGGCTTTCGGCATGTTTGCTTGACGCTCAGCAGCTCTGCCGCCAATGACCTTCTTTCCTCGTCATTTGCCGGGGCATTTGCTTGTTTCCTCTATCTGAGAAATACAACAGACCACGTGTTGAGCAAACACCGGGTGCGAATCCTGCGCCTCCAGGCTACCTCTAATCACTCCGTGAACCCAACATCCGGGATGATGGCAAAGATACGACAACTTCTGAGCGATTTAAACGAAAGAGACGAATTGGAAAATTTTGCCTTGCAAGTGGGGGAGTAGATGCACAACGGTGGGTTTGGGAAGGATTTGCAATTTGCTGGTTGGTGAAGTCAAATCTCAACTTGACAGCCTCGCGGTGTGTTGGAACCAGGGTAGCGACGAGGTTTCGGAGGCGGGCAAAGAGGCCCGAACCTTCGGATCGCCAGATCGGCTTTCTCGATAAACGGTTTCCCCCCTCGTCAATCGGTTTGTGCTCTTGTTTTCTCTCGACGGAGTCTTGGCACATCGTCACCCAGGCCGAACTTGTGGTTGAAGGTATCAACATAGACAAGTCGAGAGGCCGGCCACGACGCGGGATCGCCGAACGCTACAAGCGCTTCACCTCGAAAGGCGACGCGTCAGGCGCACATAGTATGCAATGGTTGGCAGATAGAGCGCATGCAGAAGAGTTCTGTCATGTCGCACAGTCTGTTATCATAAAACGCATCGAATCAGAGCCGCGCTGATGCGGCGTCATTCGGGATATCCCAGGCTCCTGGAACCCCTTCCCCCACACTGCACCAACACCGATGATACTGTATCAGGAATCAGACCACAACCTGGCGGAAAGTTGGAGAGGAGCAAACAATCAGCGCGCGAGAAAATGCTGCCACGGTGGATGTACATCGACTTCGAGCATCCCAGCGGGTATTGTACTAGATACTTGCTCGTTGTCGGACAAGACAAGTTAAGACCCTGTCCGTTTTATGAGCATTGATCCAATGGCCTTGCCAGCATAACTTGCTAATACATGATTTGAAAGTCGTGACAATGGCTCGCAGCCGGCTTTCGTCACATGCTCTCCTGGCCATACACCCCGGCTCGGAAATGTCGAGATAGCGCTGCAACTCCGCTCTCACATCGTGGTTGCTCTCGGAGGTTTGTCCTTTCGCTCCCACCAGTAATTACAAACCTCGGTCAAGAAGTGGATACGACATCGTCGTCATTCCTGGACGGCCGGTGTGATATTCTAGTAAGGCGTGTGACGCACAAGACGAATCATTCGCCACGTATTCAACCGCCCTTCTAGAGGGGAATCGCCCGGGCTTGGTTGTCAACCTGGCGCTTGTATCTCACCTCTTCAGTTCGGGCATGCGACAACGGAAGACAACGTTGTTCCATTCCGGAATGGACGGGTGTGTTCAGGTTGCGTCGGGCGGTACGGCTCGCCATCCGACTCAAAGCTAAAACTTCGGCATGTGGGAAACAGGGACCGATCGGCTTGACCCCTCGTAGTACGCAGTCAGATTACGCTGCCAGAACCAACCGGGCGAGGTTCCTTTCACTGTCATGGCAGTCCGGGGTAGATGCGTGGACTTGTTGTCGTTCGGAGGTTCTCGGTCCATCCATCACATCTCTATCAATCGAGCATGTATCGCCGGTAGGTGTCAGGACATTTGGGGTCATCGTGAGACGTTTCACAGGTGGTTCCGATCGATTCTTGACGCATAGTCTTCCTTTGAGCGGCGGCATGGCGCCCCAGGGCAAACTTGATCGCGCGACGAGCCATTCGGCGTGACCGTCTGGGCCAATCTCGAGGCAGAGCGCATGGACAATGCGTTTCCTCGCATTGTCTTTAAGACCTAGAAGGATCCTCTTTGTGTTCGTCCCTGAGCCTGCGAGGAGATGGTCAGTCCAAAGTGGCGGTGGCAGGATATATCATACAGGCAAACAACTGCCCAGCCACATGATGTCTGCCAAATGGCTTGTCACATGAGCGATGGCATCTGCGAGTGGTTGGCGATGTAAGAGGTCTCCGTCACATTCGGCGCAGCGAAGACAGGCCCCCTGCAGCGAGAACAGGATGATGGATCAGCATAATGAACAGGGACTTGGCGGGGCCGTATGGGGGTTTTGAGTCGCATCAGCGTGTTTGTGACCCTCCTGACAGCTGCAAGACATCGATTCAGGACAAGCAAGGTGCCTAATTCGTGGCCGAGGCCAGGGGCTTAGGAGGTCATGGCGGTGCGAAGATGAAGGCATTTGTCAAAACGGGCCCACGACTTGGGTGTCAGGTTTGTCGCTTGCAAGGGACAATACGCTTTGGCTCGGGACGGTCGAAATGAGGTGACGATCTCACGGCACTTGTACTTGACGTGCAATCTCTGCCAGATATCCCACCGGCCCCTGCGAAGCTCGTTAGCAGATGTCCTCTGACTCCTCTCCGCAGGCCCGCCGCTCTGCTGCGACACAGTTTGAATTGCTGCTATTAATGGACGGGGTACGGAGTAGTATGGTACGCACACGAAGGGAAGTGGCCCCCAGCCACAGTCAACAATCGTGAAAATATTGATCTGGTTCAGTTTAAGGCGGCGTCGCGTCGTAGGACGGAAACTCGATGGCCGGAGGAGGTGAAGCGGTGAATCCGCGTACGTTGTGCGACGGCATGGACAAGATGGCCGATGGAGGAGAACGCGTTGAAAAGACCATCAGAGGCTTTTCTCATTCAATATACGTGCTATAGGCATAAACCATCTAGCCTTTTAAACAACGTATCGTCTGATCCGTCACCACCTCCGTAAGCACGGATAGCCACATAATGCTCGCACCCTGGACAGGAAGGCGCCAGTTTGAACTCCTCGATGGCTCCTTCCTTGAGCGCCGGCTTGACCGCCATCAACGGAAGGCACCGCCAGCGCTGCGGGCGGATCCTCAGGTCTTCGCCTTTGAACTTTCTCCATTTCCACCTTCAAACTTCGATTCCACACGGACACGGACACGTCACGCCTCACCTCACCGCCGATTACGCCGCCAAGTACTACACTCCATACAATCGCTGATCCCGTACGAATGAGTCGCGATTCAACCTCACCGCGGCCCTTCGGTTCTGATTCCATTCGTTGACAATGGTTGCCCTTGTTCAGGTCTCGTCCTTGAATTAACAGACTACAAGGTCGTCCTTGTCGCCGCCGACGACTGTTGATCTTCAGCTCCTTGTCGACCTTCGTTTACCTTCACGGCGGCCTGTCATACGTCTAAATCCTCCCGGACGCAGATCCCTGTCTAGGGTCCGGCGAACGCCTGTCAAAGTTCTCCATGCCCCGGAAGCCATGGGCGTTACGACTGCTTGGGTGTCTCGGCACCTGTGTGCCATCGATACAGCCACCCAGCCGCAGCCGTAGCCGTCATCGTCATGCCCTCGCCTCCGCAATGTTGACAAGAGCTGGATCCGCGTCAAAGTGGTGACTGGTCCGTTCTCTCCCTGGCGGCGTCCTTTCGCTGCATCACGGGACCGACGCAGTGATACTCAACAACACGAAAGCGGCATCATCTGCAGCCACGACAAGGGTCGTGTACCCGCCGCGTATTACAGTGCGACTCCAAGGACCGCCGAGGTGACACCCAAGACGTGCTCGCAGCGAGGTCAGACTCTGGACAACGACAGAGTCGCACAAGAGCCGCGCATTGCAGAGCCTCGCCAGCCTCGAACATACCAGATGACAAGATGTCCTTGTTTGTTGATGGACTACTTGGGGACCATCTGAAGACTGATTCCCTCTCAGACCATGGGCAAGTCGCCGTTGGGATGCGTGCGTTCACCTGCCCATTTCCATGGGCGTCGAAGAACTAAGGCAAATGAAAGGACGTCCAGAAAGCTTTCATTTGCCAGGATTTCTGCATGGCGGCCTCAGGGCAACCACTATTTCTCCAGTTGGCATATCATATGCCAAACCACGGGCGGGTACCTACCCAAGGATGAGGCTCGGTGAGCTTCCTGGGTGGAGAGTGCCCACAACCTGTCAGACCGGGACGCCTCGACATGGTTCTCGAGCCTGCATATCTATCTGAAGACATTTGGCGACCATCCCATCTTGAGAAGGCCGGAGCCAGCCCCGTGGTCACAGGATGGATTGGCATAGCCGAGACCACAGTCTACAGGACCGCGACAACACACCGAGGGCCTTCGCATCGACATGATAACCGGCGTCCAAGGCCCCGCTCACCATATCAAGACACAGTCCCGAAATACTGCTGTCATTCCTTACTTCGCTTCCACTCGCCAAGCTGAGATGCCGGACTATTCACGCTGATGGGCTTGCTGTCAACTAAGCGACCGCAGTCAACGTGGGGTTCGGAGACATCAGACAGATGCGGAAGTTCGGCACGCCAATGATGTAACGAAGATGCTCACCAGCCAATATGATGGATTATTTGCCATCGTCTTACGGAGGCGAAATCTCTTTTCGCCAGGGCTCGCGGTCTATACGCTCGCTCATAGCATCAGGTTTCGCATTTGGTTGCAGCGAAGTAAACCTCACGCTCGTGGTTTTGACTCCGCACCGGTCAATCAAACCGGCCCCAAGACGAGGGGGGCAGGCCAGGGATGTCTTCGGCAGCACGACAAAAAAGCTTGCCAATTGCATGCGTGGAGGTCTGCAGGTTTTTGCCTTCATGGCGCAGCCATAGTCAATCAGGTGATGAGCCCCCGGTGACTTCAATGGTGGAGAGGACTCGGCACAATCACAGGTCCAGACCGGCACCAACAGGCCCGAAACTAAAGAGTACGACTGCTGTGCGACCCGAAATCACCATGTCGGCAATGGACGCCTTGGCCCGGAAGGAAGTCGACGGCCTGCATCTCTGTCGCCGGGTGTCAACTTCCTGAACGATACAGTCTATCTTATCGCGACTATCTGCAGCGCTTGAACCCTTGGGGAAGCTCAAACCACCATGGGGGTTGTTCTTCGAGAAGGTGGCAGGAAGATTGAGAATGGCAGATAAGTAGCCTTGAGATCTGTGGGAGGATATGATATGTGACACGCAACAGCGAGGGAGGGTTGATGCGACGCTCCAAAATCTGAGCGCTTTCTTCGGCCCCCAGGATCACTGCTCTCACGCCATGTCTAGGTACCCAGCCAGCTTCAAGACTGGTTTTCCCCTGGACGCGGTCAGCTCAAAGGTCCGGTCTGCGACTCCGGACCTTTGACAATATCTGACGAACAAATGGCGTGTTTATCACGGACCATGGCAGACGTAACCCCAACTACTCCTCACATTACACTGCATCACGCTGTGTGGCACAACCGATTGCCAGGCCCAATGGCCATAGCTTCATGCAGAAGCCACCAACGGAAACAGGGGAAGCGCCTCGGCAAGGCGGAGGGGTGGGCGGAGGCTAACATGGTAATCTCACCCGCTGGAAACCGAGCTCCCGTCAAGTTGACCAAAACCTCAGCACCCCGGAGGCATCTAGTGTAACGATGTCACATGGAAGCGTGTAGGATCAGTGCTTGCGAGACGAAGCGGCTCACGTTTCTACATGCAACCTGCCTGCTAAGATTTGCCCCTAGTGTGCGCTGCACCGTGAATCGTGGAGCAAGGAGGAAAAAGCAAGTCCGCTGCTGCTCCAAGGGGGACTAGCAACAGCCCTACCAACTGTCACTCTCTTGGGCTTTCTGGTCAGAGGGGTGGTATCTGGGACGCAGACAGCTGACAGGTTGGGCAACTCTTTTCCCTCGGCTCGGTTGACAACAACACAGCTCTGTCACGGACAAGCAGGACTCAAAATCGTCCAGCCATTCCCCCGGTTTGGCCAAGATTGAGAGTATCCACATCTTCACCGGTCACCCAATTTAAGCAACTGCAATATGATCGCCCCGGCTCGCAGACGGGCTTGGCCAAACTTGCCCATGCTAGGGTCTAGACACGCAGCGCGCTGCGGGCCACGCCGTCCCCGTGGGTGGTGGTGCTGACCAACGGGTCAAGGTGGCCTCGAGAATAGCCAGCTGTTTTGTGTTATTACCGAGCTGGTCAGAGTCCAGAGAGGTTGCTTGCTGCGCCGCCTCGGTTCCGAAGAACAGCAATAGCGACATATTAGCGGGCGCAACATTCAACCTGACGCGAAGGCACTGGGGCCACAGGCTCACTCATCACTGTCAGCAACCTGGAAGCCCGACTTACATGCTCACCGAGCTGAGCACAGCGTCGCACACATCATGTACTATGCTCTCCCTCAGCATCTGATGTGTCGTTCTCAGCGCCCATACACTCTCGATCGCCTTGCCTTTCTCGCCCTGGAGTCGAGTCACTGGTTTCACGTCTGTCATACAAGGCCTAAGAGACACCGCCAATGAGCTACGCGTCGTGCCTGACTTCGCCCAGTAGAACGCATACGAGTACCCATACGCACCGCAATCCGGGTTTTCCTTTTCAGTATCTCATGTATGTTTGCGCTGGCACGATGCCCGACACTGCACTGCCAGTAGTTCACGTCAGCTGAGACGCACGACATCCCAAAATCAAGTGTGACAAAAAAACCTGGCAGCGAGACGTGCAGTCAAGCAGAGGACCCTCCTCCTACCGTCACTCTCTACTGTAAAGCAAAGCAATTACCCGCCCGAGAGACAAACCAAACACGCCGGTCTCTCGCAAATCGGCGATGTCCACTTATATGCTACGAAAGAAATCGACTAGACGGACTGACCAAACATGACCACGTCCTGTCCCACTCACGGAGATGGAAGCACCAGATGACCATTGTCCGCAGCTATCGCTCAATAGCCCCCCACCCTCAAGTTCTTCCACGCCATCCGACCCTCCCACGTTGGGCAGGTCCAGTCGCCCATCCTGCTAGGTATCACTCCAAGATGACCAGTTGCTCGCAGAACGGGAGCTCTTACAGTCACCATGCTAAACTAGTGGGCATCTTGATGTCCTGCTGTGTATTACTCCCCTCCCAACACCACCACGTTTACCCCACGTCAATTCCCTGTGGCCAGGAAGCTGCTCCGACAACGCCATCGGCCGGTCCCTTGACCTATCCCGGTCTCGTCCGTTCTAGTCACCGCTACACCTGGAGTGCTCACCGAGCAACTTCGCCGTCCGTTCCTTATCTCGTCTCTGCTCTCCAAGATGAGCGCGGGCGGCCTCGGCCCGCGTGGGATAATAGCTAATACCGTCCATATCCAACATCCATTCTCTCTCCCTTGGCACACTCGGAAACCCGAACAGCCCGAAGCGACCGGCTGACGAGCCACGGAGACGGCGAAACAAGCACACAGCAGCGCCCAAAGTCAGACCAAGACGATGCCCGATATCACTTATCGAATTTTCCCTACCCCGAATCTCCCACTTCTGCGCTTCGTTTTCATCATTGCTGCTCGATGCCCTGAATGCCTAATGACGATGGCTATCCAAGGCAAGTGCTTTCGCCCTGCTTCGCGCCCTCCCCGGCACGTCACCCTCCTCCACTTGGCACTCCTCCGAATATCCCACCACGCGCATTCAGCAAGGATCCTTTTTTTCGTCTCTCTTCGCACCAACCCTGTGGTTTAGCTTAGCTGGCAGTATAGTACTACCACGGGGAGGGGACAAGCTAGAGGCCGCCCCCTTACTAGTGTTTAAGCCAGGGAGTTTGGTCAAGAACGTCTTGTCATCCCATCTCTCAAGGAGGGTTGTAGGGGCTACGAGAGATGGAGGCATGATGGTGTGCTATGGACCTCCCCGATGCTTCAACGCTGCAGCATCGGTATGCGAGTGCGACTCACTCAGAACCACACAACTCTCTCGCTCGCAGAAGCAGGGCTGCTAAACGGGTGAAATCTCTCCCACTTTCTGCTTGTCTGTGTCGACGTTGGAGATTTTGTCTCTTTTCTCTCTCCACGTAGGTACCGCGTGTGCCAAAAATGCACGTCGTACCTGCCCATGAAAAGTGTAATGTACAGCGGAGCAGGCGCATATGCCCGCTCGACGTCACGAACGGCCACCCCGGTCCTTCAGTCGTTGTCGTGATGACTGGGCTTTTGTCTTACAGGTGGGAGGGAGGGAAAACACTTGACCAGCGCTGTCGTCGTGCATCATCACACCCATCAAAACTCCTTCCTCGGCCCCTCCGTCAGATGAAAACTTCACCCGCAAACAACAAACACCACAGATACCCCTTCTTCCTGAAACCTCGGCACAACGGCGAGGACGTGGTGGTTGTCGATACCAGACGCAGCGAAGAGGACCTTGGAAAAAACACATGGCAGCCATGGTGTGAAGACTCACCAGAGCCGACCGCCGGACGCGGGGCCACGTCGGCTAACGAACGGGTGGTGGTGGTCATCGTCCCGGCGGTATTAGTGGTGGTTGCCCTTCTTCCCACACCGGTCAGAGGCGGACGGGGTGGTGCCTCAGGGGCCGGTCAAGCGTAGCGCACAAGGTCGTTTACCGACGACGTCTAGGCGCTCGAATAAAGTTGGATGGTTCCACGACGCCGTCTCTTCATCCCCTGCGGTCCATCCCGCCGTCTGGTTCTTCACCCGGTGTAGTTGATGTGATGATACATGTGTGTGTGTATTTGCGAGCTGCTTCTGCGAGCCCTACTGTTTTGTTTGATAACGATGTGTGTGTGTATGCCGCTGTGTAATCTTTTCCCACCTCTTCCCATGGTTGTATTGTAAAAAAGCACCCAGCTTCGTTCGCTTCCTGTTCGTACGCCGTGCTCCCTCCAATGTCTCCTGAATACCATTGCCATGGAAATCCTCCCATCCATCCCCAAGACGCCGTGTAAAAACCAAATGCAATGTCCCAGTGACTGTAATCGAGAGAAGCCATCCTTCTTTTCGTTTCGTGGGAACGTTCCTCCTCTTTTTCCTGTTTTACCCCGAGTGTTTTCCCGAGTGTGGATGGCCGGCAAGAGTGAGAGGGTCTTCAGCCGACGGCGTAGATTGTCCCTCCACCACCCTCACATTTTCTCTCTCCCCTCCGCCCGTCGGTGCTGCGGCGACATGAGGCCGTCCTTGAAAAGAAGACCGGTGACAGGCCCGTCCCGCAAGGCAAGGAACGATTCGCAACGTCTCGGAAGGCTGCGTTAGCGCGATGCGGTTCGTCGCTGACCGGGGGGGTTCGTTCGTTCTGCAGCAGCAGCTTCGCAGTAGCGTAGCGTGAGAAGGGGCGCGCACACGCCACCAACTTCGGTTTCCAACATTTTCGTGGGCTTCTTCCATCAACGCAGACGAACCCGTTTCGAAACCATTAACCCCCCTCCCTCTCCCGGGTGTGACGAAGAAACGGCCAAGACAAAAGAAGGGAGCCCAGCAGCAGCCAGCCAGGCCTCCCTCCCCGCTTTTGCTGAGGAGCTCTCTTTCCCGAGAACTCGGAGGGAGGGCGAGGATTGGGTCGGAAATTGCGAGATGTGATAGAAGCGCATCTCGCGGCGTCCAAGGTCCCGGATGTGCGTCCGCGTGTTCTTTCCCCAACGAGCGAGCTGATTTTCCGTGCAGGAATAACCACCCCCCAAAAGGCCTCGAGGGCGCTGCCAATTTACAGACCGATGGCGGTGTTGTTGCGCCTGATCATGTTCTCCCAGGGAATTGGGGCAGAAGGTTTGCATTCACCTGCAAAGATGGCCCTGTCAGTCCAAAAAGTCCCGTGTCATAAGAGACTGAAAGGGGAAAAGACAGAGAAGGTAAAAGTGAAAGAGAAAGGGAAAAAAGAGATTATGCTGTGCAGTTGGTGCTTCACCGGCCGAACTTTGCTGCCCACCCCCCCATTCCCATGTCAATCCCGATTCCAGGTGCTTGGAGTTGGGGTGGGGAGCAGAAGGGACTTTTTGCAGCAGACAGACAGACAACCCCTGCTGGAGCACGACGAGGGAACAAGACGAGGGGCGGAGAAAGAGAAAAAAAAGAAAAGCACGCCCACAGCAGCAGATTGGGTTCCAGCCGAGTGTGACTTTGAAGAGAAGAAAGGGCAAGAAGAGAAGCAATCGTCAAGACATACTGCAGAGTTCATCTCCCCTGTTGATGCAAGTCAGCGTTTGGGGTTCGTTCGAAGCCGAGAGAGACAAGAGACAAGCAAGAGGAAGATCTCCGGTGGCAGATGTGGGAAGGGAATGTATCATGTAACGTACCGGTACTCGAAATGCGTGACGCACGGTTGACAGCGCTGCTGTGTCCGGATGTACACTACACACCAGCGGGACACGATATAGCGCTTGTGTGAACAGCGGAACTCCCTCTGAAGTTGGTGAAATAACCGTCAGTTCTTCTGTTCATGGCTGCCGTCGGATGCAGGATCGAGGTTGCATACTTGAGTGTAGTCACACATGATCTACTAGTATCTCTCTCCTTTTTTCGGGGCTCGGTGATATCGTAGAGGGGAACGAGGGTAGGTCGAAGGGCGTGTTAGTCGACCGAGGTGTGGTTGCTGAGGGCCAGAAAGCTAAGTCGCACGGAACGGACGTGAGGTCGAGAATGACGATGGCCGGAGAGAAGTAAAAGATGGTGAGGTTTCCAACGTTTCCACGGTACCAAGGACGTGATGTGAAGGCTTCGTGAGGGCGAGGATTGGTGAGTAAGAGGATATGTGGTGTTTCTTTAAACTTCAAAGGTCGTGAGGGTGCGAGTGTGGACGTGGTGGACGGAGGAGGCACGCCTTCTGTATATAGCAGCAGCGCGGAAGCGTCAGTGCTCAACCTAGGGCGAGGGAATGAAAAAAGGTAGCAAGGTAGTGTAGGCAGAGTGGGCAACGACAACGCTAGAGAAACATGGTCTCCCAGGATTATGTTGCCAGGACAGGTCTCCATATATGTAGTGAGTGTACTGAGTAGCACCAGGTGCAGTGTAGGTAGTGTACACCAACCGGTACTGTGTAAGGTACCTCGTCCTCACTTCTGCTGGTATGTGTTATGTATCAGGTTGGGAGGTAGCGGGACGGCCCAGTGCCAACGCAAAGACACTGACCGGGCCCGAACGATAATAGATAGCGTGCTGGTCGGCGGGGGACAGATGGGGGGGAACATGAAGAGCCAGCAGAGCCTGAGCCAAGGTGATTCGAGGGAGGGGGGTGATCGGGCACGAAAATGAGAGAGGGAAGGGATGGATGATGGGAACTGGGAAGGGTGTCTGTCAGTGGGTGCACTGCACTGCACTGCACCGCACTGCTCCGTCACCAAGTCCACCTAGTGTAGAGTTCAGGCTCGAAAAGCCCACCTCTACACAACTACACACCTACACACCTAAAGCTCAGCTCACCCTCAGGCTCCAGGTCGAAGGAGAAGGGGGAAGGGGGACGGGGAAAGGGGGTGTGCGCGTAAGTTTCCCTGAAGGGGGGTGTATGAGTGCGTGCTGGGCCTAACTCCCCAGGTACCGCACACGGTGCTTACCGCTGCGCAGCACACATACCGTTCGGGGTACATGGCTGTGGTTCCGTACACGCCATATTGATAGGCGGTAAAAAAAGGTTGTGGTAATAAACGGCACCTAAGACCTGAAGGCAATAAGGCCAGGCGAGACTGATGAGAGCCATGACTTGGACATGGACATGGACCATGGACCGTGGACCGTGGACCATGGGCCCTGCCAGAGACCAGAGTCAGACCCTTTGCCCTTTGCCCATGGACACCGATACCGACCACCCGTCGTCTGTCTGGTTGTCTTTCTGTGCCGCAACGTAACGTACCGTTACCCATTCCTTGCTGCGCAACTCCGTTTTCTCATCGGTCGCTTGGATAGGTCTGGTCTGCTCCGGTCTGCTTCGTTGTTTCGCTGCTCTGTTGCTCTGTTGAGCTGCTCTGGCCTGGCCTGGTCTCCCAACCTGTCTCTGTCGCCCCTCGGATTGGAGCACAACTCAGCCAACCGAAGCATGCCGTGTCCGTTGCCCATGTGTAGTGGACAGACGGACGCGCCAATCCATGGATAGCATCCCCAAGAACGCCTTCAG
Source organism: Colletotrichum brevisporum (assembly GCA_030770045.1). Lineage (NCBI taxonomy): Eukaryota > Fungi > Ascomycota > Sordariomycetes > Glomerellales > Glomerellaceae > Colletotrichum > Colletotrichum brevisporum. The sequence goes on from JAUGSI010000002.1 coordinate 4,714,786, forward strand.
CACCGCGGCCAGCTTATTATTGTGGTCCGTCCGTCTCGGCCGTGCCATAGGGCGGGCGGCCTGCTCAATTTTGCTTCTCGACACTAACGGACGCCAGGGGTGATCCTCCCTCGCCCGCCGTCGTCGCAGCCCACCAGCGGAAACAAGCACCCGGCCGACTTGTCCCCTGCGTCCTGGGAGTCGTGACCTTCTACGGCGTCTATTCGACGGACGTCCAAGATTGAGGGGCAGGGAGGGCGCAAAACGACGCCGCGCGCGCGTGTGCCTCTGGGACTTGGGATGGCCGTCGCCCTAGGCCCTGGGGCCCTTGTGTATACTACTGCATAATTAGCAGGCCGAGGGCTACAAGAACCGACGCCATGCCGCAAAGAGGACAGCAGAGGAAAGAGAGTTTTCTCGTCGTGCGAAGCTAACCCCTTTTGGAGTCCTCTCGTCGGGGAGATGGTGCTTTCTGCTCTGTTGTCTCCCTTTGCCCCCTTCTCACTCCTCCCCCGTCCCTGTCTCCCTCTCGCCAATGACCAAGCTGGTAATGGGTCCCCAGACACATGACTTCCGACTTCCAGGCAGGGATTATGGAAGCAGAGAACATGCCTTCGCTGCGTGCCATCATGCCCAGAAATCGCTTGGGCGCGGCCAGGGTCCCTCGTCCGAGGGGGTCTACCGTCTGGAGACCTGGGCATCGCTCGCCCACGACGTGATCCAAAGGTTATGAACCACTTGAGCTTTGAGTGCCATTCAGCAGAGCGTAATACATGGTCCAGTGTGCTACGCAAATAGCTCCCCGCAATCGCGTCAACAAGACGTGAAAGGAGGAAGTGACCAGCATAGCATGGCATGCAGGGATGGGGGCGGTACCGGCCTGAGACTTCGCTATCGACGATCGAGACCGAGAGCCTAGAGGCGCCGGTCGACGAACCGCCACCGGCCATGCCATGGATAACTTCAGACAGTTCCCCTTGCTAGTCCTCTAGTGTCTCTTTTTTTGGGCGGTATTCCATCTCGCGGTTATGCGCCACCCGAGTCAAGACGGTATTTCCCTTGTCTATGACACTTTGGAATCTTGGAATAAGCCATCGAGTAGGCAATCAGAAGGAAGGTCGAATTCCATCATATCCCTCCATCGGCCCGTGCTGCTGCACCTTCGCATGCAATTGGGGGCAGACCAGGGTGCGCTTATGCATGTCTCGTGCATTAGATTCTCGCATGGCCCGATATGACGATAATCTTGCCTCGGCAGTCTCGTCACCTGCCGTGCCGTGTGTCGATTCTCTTTCTGTTCGTTCTCGTCATGAACATGATTTTCGACATTGCATTGGTGATATCGACAGCCAAAGTTTCGTTGGACAACCCGAGTCAGCTCGTGGCAACTTCTCCGCGGCGGGGATCATCAAGTCGTTCGTCAAGTCGAAACCATGGAGACACCACTCGGCTGCCATTTCGTCCCACCTCCTGGCGGTTCATTGCATGCAAAGCCGGCACAAGGCCTTTTTTCCTCGTCCGTCCCCCTTGCCATGGCCCTCAAGGTACCGGCGCTAGTGGGAGCTGGAAACCGAACCCTGGCCGTCGAAGACTCCGATGCAGATACAGATACCATCATCTCCGAAGAGATACGGTCACCGCCTCTTCTGTGGCTGACGACATCTTCCTGGGCGGGCTTTGCTTTTGGGTGTTGATCCAATCGTTGTTTTACGTCGGGGCTTGAAAGGACATTTGCCCACTCCATATGACCTCCCATCCATTTCGTTGTCTGCGCAGATAATGACAGACACTCTCCACTGCCCATAGGCCCGACGGGACCGTCGTAGTCTTTCCACCTGTCCCGTCTTCGGGGCCGTTTCACATTCGCCTTGCACGCTCCGCCAGCCGCTCTGTCACCTGTGTCCTGTTTGTCCGAAGGGGTCATCCCTTCACAACGTGGGACCGTCATTTCGAAACAGCGGGAAGTTGATGATGGCGGTCCCATAGATGATGGCCATCACTATCCGTCCGGCCCTCATGCAGCCTTTCCGTCAGCCCCGGGACATTTTGCCGCCCGGCCCCGTACGAGTGGTATTGCGGATAAGGGATTGCTCCTCGTGTTCAGCAGGGAGCTTGCCCGCCCTTCACGATGGGGGGATCCTCGTCGCCGAGCACTAGAACCGGTTGATCCACCACGGGTCGAGGCGGCCGAGAATTCACCATGGATAGTATGGTGGACGTTCGACAGTAGTTGTTCTCTCAGCCGGCGGACCGGACACTTCTGCCCTCGAAATGACGGTTGAGTAGCATCTCGACTCGAGGTTAAGTCAACATTGACTCAACTAGTCTGCATCGGTAGGCGCCGGCTTTGCTGAAGTTAAAATTCCGGCAGTGTAGCGGCCCATGTCCTCCTCGTCCCGGATCAACATCACCGTGCGCTGCCTGTCGACGGCTGCATTGGAAATCAACACCCTCGCAAAAGCTTCAGCCCCAACGAGTTAACCTCATTATAGTTTACGTCTTTGCCGGTAACGTCACAAACTGGCACTTGGGAACGGCCAACGAAAGTGACGAGAACAAGCCCCGCGCGTTTAATGTTTCGGACCCCGCGGCTTTGTGGTTTTCTGGCTTCGCCTGGTGCGAAGGCCCTTGCGGTTTGTCTTTTGGTGTTTGTTGAAGTGGTTCCCGCGAGGCTTTTACGCCTGCATCATGCCAGTTCTCTCGATCGGAGCTAGCCGCTGTTCGTTGACATAGGTGATTATCGTCTCTTGATCAGGATCGGCGCGTCATTCTTCACGTGGTGTGCAAGCCTCAACGCAACTGCCCATCGCTTACCAGGGTGTAAACGCTGGCTCTCCTTGAACGCGACCTTGTCCGGCTAGTCCTGTACACAGCGCTTTGGTGAGAGATTAAACTCTCTGCCCGCTGCAGCTTGCAGCTAATAAGCATGGGGTTGGGGTTGGACTTGGCAACGAACTGAGCGCACCGATGGAAATGACGAGAATCGACCAGTGCCATTGGATGTAATAATCTGCGGAGGTTGACATTGTTTGGTCAACGGTAACCGAACACTGGACTGCGGTGATTTCCTTATGCCCGAGCCAACGGCAAAGACTTGTTGCAAGCCACCGAGCATTCAACGGTGGTGCCCCTGCGTGTACAGCAGCCCTGGCCAGTTTAAACTTTCGAGGGGACCGGTGAAGCGGGCGTCTCGCAAATCCTCTTGACCGCAATGAGAAGTCGATGAGTCTTCCGCTCCACACTCGGTCAGGCTGCTTCAGGGGTTTTGGCCCCGCTACCTGCTGTCACGAATGTCGAGCGGAGGGGAGGTCGTGAGATTGACCGGCCCCTTTATAAAGGGACTTAGTATTAGTAATTAGTATTTATTATTATAGGATCCCTATAGTTATTATCCCTCTATCCTCCTCTACCCTCCTAGTCCTACGCCCCTTTACTTATTAAACGCCTTTATAAGGGCCTTCCTAACCTTACTAGTATAGTTACTATACTTATTAATTTATTTTATAATCTTCTTATTTTTAGTATAAATATCCCCCTTTTTAAACTACTAATAAATCTTTTTAAACTACTTAATAAGCCTTTATAGAGTAGTAACATTATTACTATATCCTAGTCTACTTTAGTAGTTAAGGAGTAGTAAGTAAACTACTACTTAGTAAATAAGGCTTTAGTTAATAAAGTTCTTTATAACTTATCTTAAGTGGATTTAGTAAATATAACAGTAAAAGTTGTTAATATTCTTATTTATTATTCTAATTAGCTAGTAACCCCTAGTATAGTACTTAACTAAGGTATTAATGTACTTAGTAGTATTAAGTATAGTAGTTTTAAGGATTTAAATAGTATAGTAATAAAAAGAGGATATCTAGTAAACTTTTATTTAGCTTGTCTTTTATTTATTATTCTATAAGTTATTAGTAAAGTTTAACTTTACTATTTAACTTTAAAGATATTTATATAGTTTCCCTAGTTTTTTTTCTAATTGTATACTAGTACAAAGTAGGCGCTGCGATTGTGGCTTAAATTCTATTCAAATCTACGTATTTAACCCACTATTAATAGTTATTAGATTTCGCGTATATTTGTATATATGTAAAGCTATGCCTTGAGGGCTATTAACGCGTTTTTTGCTTTAACGGCGCTGTGGGCCTTTGAACCCCCTGAACGCAGCTACGGCCTTTGGAGCCGGTAAAACGTTGCTCTAGAGCGGCTATTAGCTACCTCGAACGCTAAAATCTACCTATACATCGTAATATACTAGTGGCTCTAAACTATATAATCTAATACGCTTCCCTAATAAAGGCCTCTTAAGGGCCTTGTTAGATTTAATTATAAATAAAATTACGTACTAACTACGCTCTAACTACTTTATAATTACTTTTATATAGCTCGCCTCCCTAGAGCTATAATCCCTTCAAAGTCCTCGTCTCAAGCAGTCCCGTCATCCTTGTTAAACCTCTATCCCTATAGTAAAAAGAGTAATACTGTTTTTAAAGTACTTAAAAACCACAATCCCTTTTATTTATTCTTTATTAGTAAAGTTAAAGCCCTTATAGTGTTTACTTTAAAGCTCAGTATCGCAAAGCACTTAAAGCCAAGCTATTTAGTCTACTATATTAAGTTACTTAAAAAAGAGTTTAAAGTAAGTACTAGTAAGTAACTTTATAAAACTATCTACTATTAACTATACTATAGACTAATATTTAACTTTAATATAGCCTTTCTAAGCCTTTTAATATAGCTAGTAGTTATAAATATTAACGTAGTAAAGCTTTATACACAGTTAGACCGTCTCTTTATTAATAAAACGGATTATTTATTAATTATTGTATTAAATACGTATGCTTGGTACGGTAGTGTTAGGGGCAGAAGCGGCGCCAAAAGTCCACTTACTAAAATCTACACAAAGCACAGTTATTAAACAGCTTATAAAAATAGCCTCTTTAGCTACTTAAAAGAAAGTAAAAAGCTTAGTTTTAGTTATTAACGTAGTTATAGTATTTTATTTATTAACTTACTACCTAATAAGGCTACTAAAAAGCTTAATTATAAATACTTAAAAGCTTTTATAGTCTAGTATATTATTAATAAAGCTAGTATTTAAAGCAATTACTAAACCATTATTAAGGCCGCCTTCTTCGCAGCTAAATTTAAAGTAAAGAGCGCGCTTCACAAAAAAGTATTTAATCGCTTATTCCACCTCTTTAAAGTACTTAGGGCCGGGGTTATAGTTAAAGCGCGCAAGACAGCTTACTATAAGGGCTACGTCTAGCCTTGTTATTATTACACTGTATATAATTAAACTAACGTTGCTTTAGTAATAATTAATATTTATATATAAAGTAGAGCCTTTATAAAGGAGTAGCTTAAGTAATTAAATTAAAAAAGTATATAGTTACTTTACTCGCAGGCCTTGCCTTTTTAGGTACTTAATAACTTTATTAATATAAATAAACTATAAGAACTAAAGGCGCTTTGTAGCGTAGTTACGGATAACTTTAATCCCTAAAAACTACTATAAGTCTTTACCACCCTTAAAAAAGTATCACTTTTAAAGTACTCCTATAAGCAAAAGGGCCTCTTTACAGTATTTAAAGGAAAAGTATAAAACGCAGTTATTAATATAAAAGAAAAAGGTAATATAGCTGCGCATCTAATAGTAATTCTTACCCGCTACGCGCTCTAGTCTAAGCTTTTTTAAACTAGCTTTTAAATAGTATTACTACAAAAGTAGAGAGTAGCGTAGGCTATAAAGTACTTTATTAAACTTAAAAATATACCCGGACTTTTAATACCTAAAAGGTATTTATATATAAACGTCTTTATTAAACAGAACCTATATAAACGCGTTTACCGCGTTGTATTATAGAAACTTAAGATCAAAGCAGTTCGTAACAGCTATAAGCATTTGAAACGATATACTAGTAAGTGTTAAAGTGTAAGTATTTTGCTTGTCTTTTAGCTACTAGTTGCTACGTATAATAAAGCGCGCTTTAATTTTAAAGAGCCTCCTATACTTATTTAACTTATACGTATATACCCAATAGTATCCCAGAATCTAAAAGCCATTAATAGCACTCTTAAAAACCTCTTTCTAAGAGTTAGTCTTATAATAGCTTTATAAATAGTTTACTTTAATTACCTATATTGAAATCGTATAAGAGTAAGTTAATACTTTTAAATAAAATATAAGTAGGGGTTAAAGTTTTTACTAGGGAGTACTAAAAGTGGGAACTTTAGTCTACGGTTAGTATAGTGCTTTACACTCGCTTAACAAAATCTAAATACCTATAACCCCTCCCTATAGCTAAATTTTACTATTAAAGTGTTTAATATCTGTATTTTAGAATACCCCTATAGTATATTAAATACTAGGGGTCCCCTTTAATAAGTTATAAGTAACTAGGTAGCTAGTCTAGAAGTAGCTTTACTATAAAGTATTTTAAAATAATAATAGGGTACTAGTTAAAAAAGTAGCTTTATAAAACGTTTATTTATACTAGGGTATATAAACTACTAAAGTAGCTTAGTTTATAGACTTAACCGTAAATATAAACTAGTAAGGGTTTATAAAAAAAAGGTTTTTATTTACTAACTTAGTTACGATCCGCTTCTTTAGGTATTAGTCTTTTTTGATTAGTGCTTAAAAGAATAAAACGAATAAGTTAAAAGGAATAAGTAAGAGTTTAAAATAAGTAGAGGAGTATCTATAATTATAGGGTTTATTGTTATTAAGGGTAATATTGCCTAAGTTAAGTTTATTAAAAACGTTATTAAGGGAGTTTATAAAAAGGAATACTTTATTGTCTTTTTTACTTAATAAAGATAAGTAGAGCCACGTTTAAGAATTAATCTTACTAGCTATAGTAAGGCTCTTTTGAACCCACTTAGTAATAACTTAAAAGTTAAGGTTATTATAGTTGCTAATAAATAAATTCGAGTTACTGTTATAGTATTTTCTTTTGTTAAATATAACGTTGTATATAATAATAATCTTCCTAGTTATAGAGTTTTATATTTAATACTAATTTATAAATATATAGCTAACGAGGAAGCTTATAAAGGCATAGCTGTAAAAGCGGTTAAGATACTTCTTTTTAAGCTACACAGTAACTATAAAAGTATATACCTTATACCTATATAATCTTAGGTATATAAGGCTTAGTTTTGTAGTTTTGTTGCTGTAGAACTATTAGTAGAGTACTTTGTACGGAGTCTTTTAACTAAAGGCCACTTAAAGTATATAGTTATAAAAATAGATTACTACTCTATAGATATTAGGCTACACCTTATAAAGTAACTTACTACCTTTGCGTATCGTTTAAACCTTTATTTTAATTATAGTGCTAATATACTTAGTACTGCTGTTTTAATCTTACGTATATAGAGTAGATAGCTCAACGCGTTTGCTACACTTCTAAAGGTTGTTTATAAGGCGGTGGTACCTTTTAATTTTACTGTTGTACTTAAAAATAAGTATTTTAATATTATATTAAACTTTTAAAAGTAAAATAAACTTTTTAAAAACCTTAGTAAGTATCTTTATACTATAGTTATATAAGTAGTAGTCCTACAAGTACTGTAAGATGCGGTTAGTAAATACTAATATAGATATGAACCTACTATAGCCCTTAGTGTATAGGTGGAAGTTAAACGTAATACGCTTACTAGAGTGGACATACGCGTTACTCTCCTATAGCTTATAGTTAATAATTCGCCTTGCTTTACTAATACTATAGGTATCGTAGTTTAAAAGGGTATTGCTAGGCGCCGTTCTAGGAGTAATAGAGATTTAGACGCTGTAAACTAATAAAGAGAGGCGCTAAAGTAGTTTAGGGCTGGGGTAGCTAAGCCGCTAGTACTACGTTTCCTTAAAGCCTTTTAAAAATCCTTATTTTTATTAAAAGTACTTTATTTAATAGTATAGAGTATATATATACTAAACAGCCTATACAGAGTTTTTGTGTATAAGCGCTTTGTTAAAAAGCTTATTATACTTTAATACTCTTTAGCTGTATATAGTCTTAATAAAGCTAAGAAGAAAGTAATTAAATTTATATAGTATAAAGTACTACTTAAAGTACTTGTTCCACTAGTACCCGTACTTATAGAGTTAGTTATAAGAAATAAGGTTAGTTATTATAAATATATATAATATAACGTTATATAAATATAAGCTAAATCGTTCGCTATTAACTAACATAATACATATACTTATATCTCCATATCCTTTAATTACAAAAGGCTTTAAGTTAGTCTATAAGTAATTACTTATACTAGCCGCTTAAAAGTTACTAAACTATTGTTTATTTTTAAAAACATAAATAGACGCACTAGAGTTGAGGAAGTAGGAGTTTCTAAAGGGATATAGTAACGGGCCCTTGCATTAAGTAACCTAAAACGCTACGGGTAAATACTTAATACTCCCTACATAATAACTATATAGTCACTAACCTCAAATCTCTTTAACGCACTAAATTAACTATTTATTGTTTATAAGGTTTTTTTTAACTCTTTTATAGTAGTAGTTAAGTAGTTTTTACTTATTATACGCGCGCTCTAGGAAGGTATAAAAGTAATCTTTAAGGCAGTAGTATATAAAGTATACTAAGTAAAAAGGGACTAATAGAGTAAAGGGAGTAAAAAATACTAATAAAGCTTTACTCTATAATCTTTTTAGGTTAGTATTATTATATTTATAGCTACTAAAGTACTTAAGAAGGCTATAGGGAGCTGCCTTGTTAACAGTAAAGGCGCCTTGTGCGCTTCTCCCGCGTCCTATAGACTCTAGTATCTGTTTAATTGTAGTAGTTATTTTAGTAACGGCTTTATTAAAACTATAGTCGTCCTAGCCGTCGCCTATTATTATATAACAACTCTTAGCTTAAGATTAAAGTAGTAAATAGTTAAAAGAGTAAAGTAGTTTATAAATCTATAAATCTTTTTTATAAGCTACTTTAAACTTAATAGTATAATTCTTATATATATAGTTAACCTACGTTATAAACTATTTAGTTATAGTGGTTTTTATTATAAGCTGCTTATTATAGAGTATAGTAAAGTAGTTAATATAAAGCTAGTTAGTGCGTTAGTGGTATATACTTTTTATAAGTTTAAAGTACTTATAAAAGTTTTAAATCTAAACTACTAGCCCTAAAGTACTTAAGTAGTACTAGATCTTAAGCTTTTTAATAATAGTACTCTATATCTAAAAAATAATAGTATTTTTAACTTTTTTTTACTCTTAGTACGTTACTTTTATAGTATAGTATAGGGATAAAGAGTTAACGTAGTACTTAAGGGCCTTTTTAGAAAGGTTAGCTATTGTCTTAGTGTAGTAGTAGTTTACTATACTAAATAGGAGTAGGAGGTTCTTTCTTAAAGGCGCTTAAAAAGAAGGGTTTATAGCGAGCTTATCTACTCTAGATCCTATAGTTTAAGAGTAAAGGGCTTTTAACTTAGGGCTATAATAAGTAATAAACTTTAAGTAGTTACTAAAGCGCGGCTTCCGGAGCGGAGTATCACTAATAAGGGGCTTTAGATCTACAGAGGTTAGGTCAAAAGCTTTTTATACGTTAAGGGTATTTGTAAGTACTTAAAAGTTATAGAGCTATAGGTACTAAGTAGCTGGGCCGTTGAGGATAGTCTTCTAAGGAGTTAAAAGGACGTTTATAGTGATCTTTATGTTTAATAGAGTAGTTTAGAAATAATTAATTATATGTAGTAGAGGGGGTAGTAGAATAAGACTCTTAATTATTAGATTTTGTATATATTTGTATATATATAAAGCTATGCTTTAAGGGCTATTAATGCGTTTTTTGCTTTGACGGTGCTGTGGGCCTTCGAACCCCCTAAACGCAGCTACGGCCTTTGGAGCTGGCGAAACGTTGCTCTAGAGCGGCTATCGGCCACCTTGAACGCCGAAATCCGCCCATACGTCGTAGTATGCCAGCGGCTCTAAGCTACGTAATCTGACAATGGTGTTGGGTTAAAAAAAAAATTGGTAACTCAGTGAGATTGACCGGCTGGCGAGTTAGGCGAACCTATGTCTTGAAGAATCTGTCATCCCGGCTGGAGCTTCTAGCTTCGTTCTAGTGCCCGCGTACAGTGGCTGCAGAACAAGACATTAACTTCCGCCCTCTCTGCCAGAGAATGTCTTGTGATCTGGTTCTCCCGCCGACGCTAGCCATGGCACGCAATCGACACTCGCGACCAATGAGACAATTGTCCAGACTTTTGATGAGTCTGAAACATACTAACTCGCGATCAACGAGGTGGAGTGGCCTCATCAACGGCCTTTTCCGCTTGCAGCTTCGAACAGTCCAACGCTCAAGTCCGTGTGGGACTTTTCTTGTTGTTCGCGTTGTGGACTTGCGGTAAGCCGGAGGTTATGAATATGAGCATGTCGTATCTGCCCTGCTCGGGGCGTGGATTCTTCTCCAGTAGCGCCATGGATCGTGACCGGCCGTTCCGTTCCAGCGGTGCAGAATTTTTCTCGAACTGGCGATGATAATGAACAGGGTCAAAGTCTGTCCCCATCTTCCCCTGAAAGTTCCCAGCAGCCTGGCTCCGAAGCATCGGTGGCTGGCGCCATTACCGTTTTATCCCAGCTAGAACGACTGGCGGGCCAATCACCGCGGATTCCGGCTGGCTGTTTCGGCGTCCCAATGGCATGGATCCGGAATCAGATTCGTAAAAGGATTGCAGGCACCATTTCCGATATGGGTATTTTCTCTGGGGCATCATTTAACGTCGTGAGCAGCCCCGCGTTCCCATCCGCTCGTTGTAACGCAGGTTGAATGAGCTGCGACATGTGTTCCATTATAATTTCCTTCACCGGGCGGCTGCGTGCCGCAGCACCTAGGGTAGCAACCGCTATGGCAATTGGATGTGGTCGATCGTGATGTGGATAGGCATCGATGCCCACCTAGACCCGCCTCCCGGCGTCGGGAACTTCCTTCGTCCAGCCGTAGGGCCACAGGTGGTAGGGCGCGTTTCCTAGAAGTATGATTGCGAGAGTTGCAGGCTTTCTTGGGCTATCGTTCGTAACTGCCCTCATCTGGCTCTGGCGGTTCGAAGCCGCCTGTCGTCGGTGGGCGGAAAACCAAAATACTCAACACTCTTGCGGGCGAACTCAGGATATCACTCCACCTCTTCTGGGCGCCCTTATCCTTGCAAGTTATCGACATCAAGTTGGGCGCCAGATCGACTTCTTGTGGATTGGCGTTGGGCGGCAATCGGGGGATTTCACTTCCCGATATTGAATACCTGAGTCAGTACCTCGTCAGCCCGCCATCAACTCGACGGTAAGTTGCGACTGCCACGCACTCCTTGCGCCGGCGAGAGCAGGCCTGTTCTGGAGACGGATCGTTCCCTCGCCTCGCGTCCGTTTCTGTCTGTCTACGCCAGTGGAGATGAAGATAGCATCGCCGGGTCTGGCCGGGGGTGCCATTCTACCGGGAGCATACCATGCAAGTTTCTTGACAGGCCACTGAAACCTCGTCTTCCCTTCGAACATGAGCAGGAGGACCTCTCTGAGTAATCTCTGGGAACGCTGGACGAACAGTTCATCCGTCGATGATCACCGTCATCGTCTCCATCGGAACTTTTTGGGCCGAAGACTCGGAGTTGATTGGCTTGGTTGACGGTTTACACCGAGATCCTCGGTGGGGGCGCGGCCAATGTCAGCTTCTTGGTAAGCACGGTTGAGCGAGTCCTTCAACGGTTTCGATGACACTAGCACAGGTTATTAGTTCCATAGCCCTGGCTCAGAAGCGATTCAGAACACGAACCTCGAGGATGGATATGCCAGACCCAGGCGGCACAGCCTCCAACAACGAAATAAAGTACAGGCCGCATTGCTGGCTTCACGTCACCGACTTGCAGACCGACCGCTGGGCACTCTCGGTTGCCACCCGACTGCAATCTCCACCGTCTTGCTCGTCCACGGGTCGACCCACGTTGCCGCTGGCTCGGGTCACTGCCCCATGTGATGTGGCGACATAAAGACGAACATCTCAGGAGGCCCATTTCGGTGGGGATGCCGAGCGTTCGAGTTGATGGGTGGCTCCAGAACGACCGCAGTAGATGTGGCTGGTCCTGGCCGGGGAGCAAAGACCGGCTCATATCCTCGGGCCAGTGGCAACGCACTGCAAGACGGCAATTTCTGATCCCCATGCTTGAAGGCAAAAGAGATGACGGACAATGGCGGACTCTTGACGGCAATTGCTCGGGAAGGTGGCGTCGACGATTTCGATGCCTAACGCCACTGTCAGAAGTTGTCAGTTATTTCTTTTCATAAATGCCCGGCAGAAATGCCCTCAAACCTAATGACGTTACAGCTTGAGCTGATTCATCTCTGATAGAAGCGTCGGGTATTGAATTCCGTAAAAGGGCCGGGAGGGGAGACGGACGGTAATGGAACAGGAGAGAACCGACTGGTCACATTATTGGGTGAAGTTGGCAAAAGTCCGTGTCTCCCAAAACAGGAGTCGAAAAAATGACACGGCGCTCCTTCCTCATAGGCTCATCATAGGACTTCCTCGTGCTAAGAGATGGCAGGAACAATCCACCACCACCCGCAGCTTCCCACTTGTCACAATCACTAATCCAGCAATGTCTCCCTGTGTATCTTACTTCGTACCTACCTCGCGACGATGAAAGGCAAGTGCCACTCAACGCTTTGAAATTTCAGGCCATTGAATGCTCTGAGCCCTCTGGGTCGATCTCCAGATGGCAAAAGAAGTGTCAGTAACAACATTCCCATCCAAGTCAAGGGGTATGCCACTTCATTTCAGACATCCACCGACATTCCCAGGAAGCGACAACAATATGACACAGCGCAAGGAGCTGATCCAGCAAACATGATCCAAGCCCCAAGAACTCAAAAACCTCGCAAAAAGGCAGAGGATAGCAACGATAGCACCTAGGTACAAAAAGGGATGCATGGCATATATCATCACCATTGAGTCTGCATACCACTTTGCAAGCCTGAATTGCAACAACAAACAACATAAGAGAGATCTTTCTCCGCCACCTAGAAACTAGAAGGAAGCTCAACGATACCCGTTCTTCACTGCCTGGAAGAAAGCCTGTGAGGCAGCACTAGCACGTCAGTACGTAGAAGAAGATCCAATCCTGCAAGGTCAACAGAGGGTAACACTTCATCATACCACTATTATTGGTGTTCACGTTAAAATTCAACAAGCATAAATACCTACAAAGGTTCAAAGCAAGAATATACGTTCAGGGCAATCTTCAGCCTCCTTGTGATCTAAACATGTCGGCATCATTTCTTACAGCTAGAACTTTCAGAACCATTATGGCACCTGGAGCTAGAATGGGTCTGAGATTCTGGCAGAAAGATACTAGCCATCGTTTATGTAGCGAGTGATTTGAGTATGTTAGCACCCGTAAGGAGGAATACAGTGTGAAATTGACAAAAGCGCAACATAAACCTAGTCTACTTCCAATGTAAAGCTTATAGGACGCTTTACTCTCCCCTTGACTTTGGCTTTTCGTTAGCGATCGGTAGAGAATAGTGGTATGTTGCGTCGCGATTCTCCCCCGTGATCATAAAGCCACCGGCATTATGATTCTGGTGCCCTCTCCCCCCATGATAGAACATGGTCCCAGATCCATAATTGTTCACACTGGTGGGTCCAGCCCGTGTCCCATTCAATGATGGCTTAAGTTTCGCCACCTCGTCCAATGCCTCCTCCAACTCCTTGAGTAGCTGGTCGTCGACCATAGGCGGCTTTGCAGCCCGCTGGGCAGACTCAAGCAAGACTTTTGCAACCTCTTCTACCATCTTGACCTCTCCGTTTTCCACGACCTTGCGGTATTCCAACAGCCTCGAGGCAGCATCCCCATTCGACACGACAGGGTAGAGGAGATTCTCGAGGCATCTAGCTTCCGTGAAGGACTCATCAGCCGCTTTCTTCAAGGTCGCGTACTGCCCCTCATCTCCGGGAGCGTCTGCTGCCGTTGTCTCCAGGTAGGCTTGAACGGCGGTGAACACCTTGACAACGACAGGTAGCCGTTTAGCAACCACAGGGAAAGCCTCGGGCAGGTCCGTGGCTTCTTTGATTGCGGCGCATGATGCAGCGGCTCTCTGGAGTGGGCGGAGGGCGTCCTCAAGTGATGCGAGGACTTGGTGTTTGCTCGACATGATGGTTGCGATGAAGACGTCTGTTTAAACTGAGGAGCTGTCGCTGTAGATGGAGTGGCAAATGATTCAATTTTGTTGAAGAATTTCAGATACGAAATAGAGCTAATCAATCAGTTCTCGGAGGGAACTGCTATGTTTCTGTGCAGTCGTAGAGAAGTATCACTTGCGTTCAGCTGGGCAACTGTGTTGTATTTGAACCATCTCTTCCTTCTCGCTAGCGGCCATGAAGCGAATGGAACCCCCCAAGTATCTATACCTTCGAGGAGAGAAAACCTGTCGCACACTACACACGAATTAAGATAGATTCGTCTTACATGCGTCTGTGCCAAGGCTCAGCCCTCGACAAGTTTCAAAGCTGCACCAACTGCCAAGCAAAACATGTTGCCGTTTCTCCGACAGCCTGATCTGACATACATGGGAAGCAACAGCTGTAATTTCCTCAAAAACCACGGCGCGTACGGATACATGATCGGGCGCGCGTCCCCCTCCACACCATTCTCGAATTGCATCGTCTCCGCGACAGCCTGAGAACAACGGCTTGGCTTCTAAGCAGGCTGTAGGCAACGAAGTCCGACGCAACACGCCAGAGGGGCCTGACACCATGTCCGGCGTTGAGGTACTTGGTCTTATTTCCAGCATTATCGCCATCCTAGACGCCTCCCTTGCGGCCTACGCGGCTGTCAAGAGCGCGTCCGGCCTACCCCCGTCATTCCAAGACGTCCGTCTACGACTCCCTCTCATTAGGGACACCTTAAAGGCTGCATGGGGCAGCCTGGCCCAGAATACCCAATCTCATGAGGACGAGACCAGCCTCCAGGCTGTACTTGAGGGTTGTAAGGACAAAGTCTCAGCTCTCGACCAGGTTTTCCGGAGCGTCATTACTTCAGATTCGGACTCGAGGCTGGAGAGATATCTCAAAGCTCTGAATACAATACCGAAAGCAGACAAAGTTGAAAATCTGGCCGATGGCATCCTTGCCGATCTGCAGGTCCTGGCTGGCAATTTCGTCATCAAGGCAGCGACTAGGGAACAAATGACAAGTTTGATCGCGACAGCGAGAGAGGACGACGGAAAAAAGCTGCCTTCTTTAACTGCGAATAATATGGGGCCGGGATCACAGTATGTTCATATGGGAAATGGCAATCAGAACGTCTCAACTGGGTCGGGTGTACAAATCAATGGTTCGTCCACAGGGCCATTTTACTTTGGGATAGACTAGAAAGACCCGCATAGGAGGGGGACAGTGTGTGCGAGGCTCAGCAGTTGGTTATTGATGTCATTATGAGAAGCCGTATAGCCAAGACTACCAATTCTCAAATCAGACCCGCATGCCGCGATGTGCTCTTTCCAAGATGCCCCGAACTCCGTCATGAGATTCCCCATATCCGTGGGTGTAGCTCATAGCACTGTGTCCATATTCGTTCTTCTTGAAGACATCTGCTCCCTCAATTAGCAACTGTCGCACAATAGGCTCTCTGCCTAGTTGTGCAGCAAGCATCAAAGGCGTCTGTTTGTGCCTTTCCTCGATCTCTAGGCCAGCACCAGCCGTTACGAGGAGGTGAATGGTCTCTTCGTTGCTTGACTTGCTGTTGACAGCATGGTGCAAAGCGGTATAAGATCTGTTGTCCACGACGTCAAGCGCTTCCGACCGAAGCAGCAATATCTTGAGCCCGGCATTGAAGCCTTGAACGGCGGCATAATGTAGTGGTGTCAAGCCATCCTGATTCCGAACGAATAGCGAAGCTCTGTGTTGAACGAGAAACTGGACAGCTTGATCCCTTTCTTCCAAGACTGCAAGAGCAAGGGGTGTATGTCCCTGATCGTCTGGGACGTCAACGTGTACGTTATGCTCGATAAGAAACTGAAGAGCCTCTAGACTTCCGCTTGAAGAGACGTGATGAAGTGGAGTCATTCCTCTTGAGTCAGCGGCATTGATATCAGCTCCGTGTTGGAGCAGGAGCCAAGCTAGGGAGAGGTCGGCCTTGCGGTTGTCGTTGATTCTGTCGTGTATGAGAGCCAAGTTTATGGCGCTTGAAGTGTTCTTGGTCTGATCGTTCAATGAAGCCCCTTTGGAAACGAGAAGCCAGACGATTCCTTTGTTTCCACTTTGGAGCGCGTAAAGTAGAGCTGACATACCACTGTCATCTCGCTCATCCAGGAAAACTTCCGTCTGACTTTGCAACAGAAGCCAGACGGCATCCGAGTTTCCGACTTTCGCAGCTTCGATCAACGGAGTTGATCCGCTGTTGGACGTGTTCAAGTTTGCTCCTTTATCGATGAGCAATCGAACCATATCGTTCTTCTTCTTCCTGACGGCTTCGACCAGCGGGCTCCATCCGTCATCGTAGATCTCGTTGATGTCTGCCCCATGTTCGATGAGGAGTTCCACTGCCTCGATATTTGGATAGAATAAAGCCCAGCGAAGTGGAGAGTACCCTTCCTTGAAGCCGCGCAAATTTGCGTCCGCCGGGTCATGCTGCCTGCCTAGAAAGCGCCGCATCTTGGATATATCTGCATTCGTCACTGCGTATATAAGGGGCGTCCATCTCTGTACGGATGTGGGGCGGTTCAAATCAACCCCTTTGTCCAAAAGAAGGTCCATGAGTTGTCGGCCGTGGCTCTCAGCTGTTTCTCTGAGTTCAGCTAATCTGTCTGTGTCAGACGGATTGGCCATCCCCGCATCATGCTCCAGCATGTTTATGATATCCCTGCCGTGGTGAACCACTTCTCTCAGCAAGTTCCAATCTTCAACGGTTTCGGCGTCGATGTCCGGCTGGCTCTTGATTAGAATCTCGGCAATGGACGTTGGTCCGTTTCTGATGGCCGCAGATAAGGGCGTCAGGCCTCTGGCTCCCTTCATATTAGGGTTCCCACCCCCATCCACCAGAGCCTGAACGATCGCGGAGCTTTCGGCTGTTGGGTTTAGCAGTGCCTGGTGGAGTGGTGAGTTGCCAGTATTGTCTGTGATGTTTGGGTCTGCAGATTTGCTTATGAGAAGCCTAATCATCTCAAATCTACCGTGTCTAACAGCCCAATGTAGAGCAGTCTGGCCATCTGCACTCTGAGCGTTGACGTTCTCCCCAGCATCAACGAGGGGCTGCAGCCAATCTCGGAGATTGTAGTATACAGAAGCATGAAAGCCGGTCATGTTATCGGAAGAGCAATCCAATGGCTCAGGTAGCGTATTGAATGCTCTTGTTAGTTGGTAGCTGTTTCGAAGCAATTTCATGACCAACGTGTCGTCATCCGGGTCCATACTTTGACGAGCAGAAACGAGGTGTGCGCTCCAGTGCCGAACTGCGTATTGTAGGAGGGGAGAATCCTTCTTTTCGTTGGATTCCCTGAGCAACATACACCGTATGCAAGTTCTGGCCATGATCAAGTCGGTATTCTGCTGTATGAGACGGTGTTCCTGTAGATGTGTCTTGATGGAATTGTGGACCAGTCGAAGAGTCTTCCTGTCTGTATCGATGATTACTAGGCCTGCACAGACAGATAATAACGCGATTTCTGTTGGCATGTGGGATTGGTAGCGGTGGTCCTTGCTCTCCCATACTGCAAATCCCTCTCTGATTTGGTCCACGGTCATCTCGGCTTTTGCGTGAAGAATCCAGCTGAGAACATGTCCTGCGAGGCGGGTTTGACGATCGTCGATACAATCTTTGCGGATTATCTGTTGAACGGCAGCCTCGAAAACGCTCTCGGCAGTTTTGGGGAGCCTTTTCAGGGCAGAGTGAATGCCGTCCAGATTGATTTGCTTGCCCGACGTCAATTCGTTCATGTGCAACTTGGCGAGGAGGAACCTGCTATAATCAGCAAACCATGGATTTGGTAGTAGAACAAATTACTTACATGCCGCTGTCCAGAGTCATGCGGATGACCTGATCGACAACTGTCGGCTTGAACCGGTCAATGCTGAGAAGGTCCTGAAGCGTTTTATCGCTCTCGATTCGGTGTTCCACGTACGCCCTGACATCGCCACGCCGGGGTTCAACATCGATCTTCTCTGCCTCGCTAAGTTTCGGCTCAAACCATTCACTCCTAGAAGTGAACAGGACTTTGACGTTGTCCGGTAATCTCTTTAGGGTACTGAACATCTCCGTCCATGTTTCGGTATCGTGGGCCTTGCAGAAGCTGTCTATCCCGTCAAAGATGAGGTAAACACTCTTGAATGTGGCTGCTTGATCTCTGAACAACTCAAAGTAGTCAGCTGGATTGAAAGATGTTGATCCTCGGGGCGGCCTGTTGAACATCTTCTTGACTCCAGCGGCGATGATGGTAGAATCGGAATTTTCCAGGAGCTGCATGAATATGGTAGTCCAGATACACGAAAACGATGCTCGACACTCGTCTTCTTCCTGGAAGTAGAGATATGCGTAGCCAATGTCGCCGGGGTCCTGGGCCAACTCGTCTACAATACGAGAACTAAACACAGAGAGATATTAAGACCCTACTTCCAGTCATATTCACCATGAGTACTTACACAAGTATCGTCTTGCCACACCCCACTGTCAAGCGCCCTTGTTAGTAAAGAGCTCACGTCGAGGATCGGCTGGACACACTAATTCCCTTCATCCACAAGCGCTGGGGCGGGCCCGCATTGTTCCGCCAGTTCTGTAGTTTCTCGTCGGCCAGAATCCATGATCCCGTTTCTGGGCCTCTTTGCTGACACAAGGAGGAATGTCGCTTGTGAGCATCCAGAGGCGGATCTGGGCGAAGCTTTAGCCACTCAATGATGGCCTCCCCTTGAAAATGTTAGTGAGATAACCCTTAGTATTTGCCATTATACCCAAGGACTTGCGTGTCGGTTCTGGCATCCAACTGCCTTGTCTTTGCAATTTGAATCCGCTCGGCGCTGACTGAGGAGGCATGGAGAGGACTGAAAACTCAGTATTAGACCAAAAGGACAAGAAATTCCCGAGGATTTCATAGGACATTACCACTGAAGAAACACTTGTTATATAGCGTGCCATTGTGGTCGTTCACAAATTGATCTCCGTCTCCATCAGTAACGTATTGCTTGCCGGACCCTTTGTTATCTGCGGCAATGCGCAAAGTTTCGTAGTTTGGCCGCATTTTGGGCGATTTGCTTGGGATGAGCCCAGGAACGCTTCATGAACTAATGGCTGCAGCCATCGCAATTTATATAGCGAGAATGCATGCACACTATGTACGAATATGGCTCGGCGATCTATTACAGGGGGTTCATTGTCCAAGATAACGCGCAAACGCCACGAGCTGGACACGGAGGGTCGAGCTTCAAGGCTCGCCGGGTTAGCTAACCGACCGGAATACATCAATAAAACACCTGAAAAAGACGCAGGGGGTATGGATTCCAACTCATGGTGGTCAGCATTATCAGCCTGCGCCATCTTCCCTGGTGCTTGTCGGCCTGTGTGGGTGGGGGCCATGCATGAGACTTTGGTATGTAGCGGTACAAGTTGGACAATATTGCCAGGGCATGTTGGATCAGGGTGAGGGTGGGTGTCTTCCAAGATCCCTCCAGCCTTCCTTGGGAGCAGGCCCTTAGCGAAAAGGGGAAAAGAAACACGACGTAGCCTGGTGCAATAAAAAGGTCCATTCGTCCCAATTCGACAATCACCACCATCACCGCCACCTCCAATGACGCCCAGTGGCATTGCCCTCTGATCACCTCGCAAGACTTGAAATCATTGGACCTTTGATTGGTCCATGAATAGAAAGGAATCTCAATGCGAATTTTATCTCCATTACGTCTCTTATGGACCAAGGAGCCAAAGGCTATCGGCACTCTGGGAGCCCTTCGCGTCTGAGAGAAGATGGCCAAGAAATCAGCACCTCCAAGCCGTACGTACTCGCGCCTAGAGTGACAACGCTCAATGGGGTTCACTCGGATCCAGTATTCGCTGACCGGACTGCAGTCGTCAGGACACCGACAAGGCAGTGAGTTTCGGGTCAAACGCCAGTCGACACCGTTCAGGAGAACAGCGTCAACAAGAGTCGACCCAAAGGACAAATGCGAGCAGGCCAAAGATCAATAGCCAGCCAGAACGAAGAGACTCTACCTACGGTCAACCTCTTGCCCGTGTTACCAGGCAGTCGATGCCGCCACGAACCGCCCCAATGAACACCTTACCCAGTGAGATACCGACAAGGCTCAGCAATCCATCATATCCGTACTCCACCCCGCGTTATGCCCCGTCTCCTGCTATTCAGCCTGCATACCATTCGGAGTACATGTCACGGGAGCGGCGAGCCAGCCCTATCCTTCGCGATTCGTCACCAACGCACTACTATAAGGACTTTCGCGATAGACACCGCTCCAGATACAGGTCACGGCCGCGGTCCCCAAGCCCATATTTACGCGATAGGCAAGACTTCGGGTACAAGCCACGGGAGTCACCAAGTCCAGATATGCGGGAAAGACAGCGCCTGAAAGACGAGATTTCGGAGTTGCGTGAAGACTTACACAGGTACAGGAAGGAAATTATGCAACAACAGCTCATGAAGGTCAAAGAAGAGGCTCAAGAAGAGAACAAGAAGAAAATGGAGGAGTTGAGAAAGATTGAAACCAGCATAGTGGAGCGTGGGAGGCTCAAACTCACAGCTGAGCGAGAGGCACTGGAGGAGGCCGACCGTCTGAGACTTATGAGGTTGAAAATCGAGAAAGAGGTGAGGCTGAAGGTGGAAAGCGAGAAACGGGCAGAGGTGGCGGCACTTGAGGCGAGGGCAAGAGAGGAAGCGGAGTTTGGGAAACAGTCAAGAGACAAACTCCTGAAGGCCATCGAGGAGATCACTTCCTTAACGAAAACCAAGATATGGAAGGAGATGGACGCGGAAACCGAGATGACAAAGAACAGAAGTGAAGAACGGGAACGACTGCGGGCCGATCTACTAACCGAAATACGAAGCGTGTTTCAAACAGAGCTGAGGGCCGAAATCTGGGCAGAGGTGAAGACTGTACAGCCTTCGGGAGTAACAGATGAGGAAGTGATGGGAGCGGGTGTCAAAATCCAGCGTACGCCACATTTCATATCTAACGACCGTCGACCTGCATCCTCCGTTGCAATCGTGTCTGTAACGCCAAGCCGTCCTTACAAACACCCTCATTGGTTGACAGACAGGGCGTCACACGAAGAAGGGCACAAGTTGCAGGAGCGACCTCCCAGCACAAGCGTACCTCCCAGCATGCCTGGCTCACCTCACGTCCATTATGAGAGCTCCGAGGATGAATATGAGGAGGCTCATGATTACAGAACCAGCAGCCCAGTTTCTCGAGGGTCAAGCTCAACGAGCCGGTCCGAATCGAAAGTCACTGCGATGTCTGGATTCGAAAGGTTCCGCCCTGCTGGAACCTACTCCGAATATGAAGGGAACCCTCATTACTATCCAAGCGAACACCAAACGCCTCAAGAACCGAGTCGGAGACATGGCGACTCGGCGTCAGTGAGAAAACCGCGCAAAGCTTACAGATTATACAAGCTCAGAACGATACCAACGAAGGGCAGAGTACGCCTAGCAAGCAAACATGTCTCTACCACGGGGTTCGAGTCTACAGTGCACAGTTCTAGAGCTGTTCCTCATCTTGCCACCACAAAGACTCCGGAGGAAGATGATGAAAGGGCTTCAACCAGGTCAGGCAGTTTTGACGGAACTTCGACAAGGGTGGACTTTCAAGTGTCAGCAGAGGAACTCGGCAAAAGCCAAGTCATGTACGATCGGGACTTGCTGAAACGCATACTGGAGAAGCATATTTTAATCGGATCGCAAGAGATAGAGTAAAGAAACGCTTTAAAGCCTTTAGGAATTTTCCCGCGATCTATCAGGTAGTCGTCGATGAAACGCATGCGAAGACCCCAGAGCAGGGGCACTAACTTCTCTTACGCCTTCGGCACCTCTGGTCCCCGCCGACATTGCCTGTTTGCCCGCGCGGCTGGGCGTATTGGGTTTGTCGGGTTCAGCTCCTCGCGTACCCACGCATCACTCAGCGTCTCGGTCCTCTAAACATAAGATGTATCTCATTGCTATTGTTCCCGATCGTGTACACCGTCGTGCCTTATATGACCGTCATAATATGCCTTCGATCACGCTCCCGCCGATTGGAAAGCATGACATTACAGTGCCTCGTCTCGTCCGCCCTCTGGCAATATGTTGTTGTGCCACATGAAGAACCTTCAGAAGAAGTGACAAAAGGAGCCGGCCAACTCGAGCTATCAACTTGCCCATGCGACAGGTCGTAGTGGGTCCATTTTGGTGATCTGGGCACGAGCTTGATATGGTTGACTGTAATGTACGGGGTATGACTCCTGAACTGAACACAGGGATCTTAGACACGTAAAGTATCGGGCGGGAGTGCCCTTTCATGAGAGAAGTTGAGAAATAATTAAGGTAGGAGGTGAGTTCATGCCTGCTGAAATACTCGTCCAGGAGCCGAAAAGCACCTCAACTGAACATCTTGACTTACACACAGCGAGGCGACTTGGCTTCGGGATAACAAGATGGGAAGCCAGAGAAAACCACCGATCGGGTCCACCTGTTGCCGGGTGGCTGGAATGACGCACAGACCCATCGTCCGCAAGGTCACCTACATGTGGGAGAGTCTCCAGCAACAACCGTCGCCCACCAACATTCGAGCAAAATCACAGCACAAAGAAAAGGAATGGCAAAAAACAACAAAAACATACAACACCAGGTATTCGCTGGTCGTCACCGACCCAACTACTAATCCGGCCCTCACTGGCTTATCTATGGGAGAGCGGACGGGATCCCGAGTTCTCCAGTGGGTATGGTCGTATGTGACAGTCGGCAGCGACGAAGTTGCCCTTAAAGGCATGCTGGACGCTGGCCACCAGAGACTGACCACCCGGAGCCGGTCATGCTTGACCGGGAGATCGAAGCAAATACCTCAGGGACCATAATGGACATAAGGAGTCCACAGCGGCCACGTAGGCTCCGCCCTTCCAATATCTCGGCCAGCTCTATCCTCGACGGCGACCCCATCCTCGTCTCGCAGGCCATCCCCTCTCCCGCCGTTGACCCTAGCCCACCTATCCCGAAACATCCTCGCCGCGCGGTGCAGACCCCTAGCGACGGAGGCATCATCATCCTCCATCCCGAGCTCCTTCATGCTCCGGTACAACTACTCCGCCATGCGCACGCAGAAGTCGTCCTCGGCCTCCCAGAGCGTGCCCACGGCGTGCCGGAACCCGGCGAGCTGGAAGGCGGCGGCGAGGTGGACGGCCTCGTCGACGGAGCCGTCGTCGCCGCGGACCTGGCCCGTCCCGCAGGCCGACAGATACGCGAGGAACGGCGGGTCGTGCGTGAGGTTCGCCTCGAGCACGCCGCCGACGGTCAGCGGCGCGGCCGCGTGGTCCTCGAGCAGCAGCTGGCTCTGCATCGGGTCCTCGGCGTGCGGCTTGCCGTGGCCGGCGAAGTGGAACACCCGGCACCTCCTCAGCGCCCCCAGGACGTGCTGCTGTCTGTTGTGTAGGGGCCTCGAGGGGACCAGCTTCTGTTGTGTTTGGTTTTCTCTGCAGATGCCTTCGACCGCCTGGATCTCCTCCATCGCGAACCGGAGAGATCTGTAGCCTTCCGTGTGCTCCATCCCGACAAGCAGGATCTCGTTTGATGTCGTGTTGGACATGTTTCGTTTCTTCTGTCGTCTAGTGTTGATGATTGCCTTAATCGACGTAGCGTAAGACGAGACCGCCTTATCAAGGGCCGTCTTCCGGCCACCCTCGAGATGATACCCGGCCGCGTGAAGGGGGAAGCGTATCAGCGGCCCCGTCGGAATCCACCAAATCCGGGGCAACGGTCTGTCTGCGGAGGTGGGGAGAGGATTGCCTCGCCCAAGGTCGTCCAGGACGGGCTTGACAATGTTTTCCCAGAGCCAAGACAGCGTCTCAAGAGACCGTTCATCTTTTCCCCTCTTCATAATATCTTCGCGCGAGACAAGGGCCAGCCTGAGCGAGCGTATCCCAGATTCCTCGACGATCAGAGCATCGCACCGGTGGGAGCTGACGTTGATAACCACAATCGGCCCATGGCCTGCCGCCTCTCGCATTTCAGCCTCCGTCGGACCGAGCAGGAACCTCTCAAATCCGGGATGTTCTCGGATTGCGGCCACAAGCTCGAGAAGCTCCCTCTCGACAAGCCGTCGCCGGTCCATTCCCAGGGCTTGCTGCTGCTGTTCGTACCCCTTCTCACCATGCTCCAATGTGTCCCGCGAGTCGGGGGTATCGATCTGGTCTCTGAGACGCCGAAACCTCTGCTCCAGCTCCCGATGGCGCTCTCCCAGAGCCGAAAGATCGCTGCGGATGCCCTGGAGAGAGCCCGCCAGGACTCCCCGTCCGGTCTCCAACAGCTCGATCGCAGCCAGTGCCCCCTCGCCGGCATGTAAAGCAATGGCGGCCGCGTCGGAAGCCAGCCCCGCCGCTTTCGAGAGCACGTGGTGCTTGTCCGAGTTTTCCAGCGAGTACGGAGCCAGGAGTGGTATCAGGTCGGTCGTGGTCTTCGCGACCTTGTAGGCCCTCTCGTCGTCCAGGATACCAGGCGTGTTCAAGTACCGACGTCCCGCGCGGATACGCAGACCGATACTCGCGTTGGCAGACTGGGTCGCGCTCCAGAAGTGTCCCCGCGCTTCCGTCTGAGGCACCCGGTCCCCGATTCGCTCGTGAAAGTCCGTGAGGGCGATGCCGACGTTGACGTGCCGGGCAGCCCACTGGGGATGCTCCCGCGGGGTGGCCGCGGCGGCCGTCCGCAGGACCCTCGTGGTGTCCTCCAGGTCCTACATCTTCTGCGTGCGCACGTACCTGTCTCCCAGGCAGGCTCCGAGGTTGCTCGTGCGCGCAGCCAGGTCCGGATGGCCGTCGGGTGTCGCCTGGACCGCCTTCCACGCGGCGGCGACGGCGTTCTCGAGGTCGTCAAAGTCCTTGGTGTGCCAGTATTTGTTGCTGAGCTGGACGGCGAGGTTGCTGTACATGAGGCCGCGATTCGGGTCGCTGGTCGGCGTGACGTTGACGGCCATCTGAGAATATCTGATCGCCTTGTCCAGGTCGGTCTGCCGTCCGGTGCGCTGGAAAAGATCCCCGAGACAACGCCCGTAGTGACTCAGCCGTGCCATCTCGTGCGAGTGGCCCGGGGGCGTGGCTTCCACGGTTCTCTCGTGAAGCTCTAGCGCCTCCTCGAGGTCTGCCATCGAGCCCGTGACCGAGGCTCGAATAGCAAGATCAACCGCCAGACTGTCCCAGCACATCGCACGATGAGGATAGTCTGCGGGACCACACCGACCGGCCCGGCGGAGCACGTCGATGGCTTCGTCCAGAATGTGAATCCCACCGCCCAACCGCTCGTACACGTCAGAGAGCGCAGTCCCCAGGGTATTCAGCGCCGTCGGCATCTCCTTGTCGAGCTTGGGCATCAGCCTGACAGCCCTCCTGGAGACCTCAACCGCCTCGAGGAGACATGAAGTGTCGCCGGACAGCGAGTACTCGTCCTTGAGGCGGCAGGCCAGCTCGTTGAGCCAGACGGGCAGCTGTGAGTGGCCGTCGTCGGCGGCGAGTGTTCCCTTCCTGAGCGCCTTGACGGCCATGTCGAGTTCCTCCGGAGACCTTGTGTGCTGATACCTGAAAGAATGCTGATGTCCAAGAAACCCCAAGACGACGTCCCTACCACTTCCCTTCGGCGTCATCCTGGCGGCCTGCCGCGTGAGTTCGATGGACTTGTCCAGGTCTTCGACACGCGCATCGTGCTTGTACCTGTTGGCGTAGAGAGCCGCCAGATTCCCGAGCCACTCCTGCCGGGGACTCAGCAGACGGATGGCGTCTTCCATCAAACCGATGCCCTCTTCGAGGTCGGATCTTGTCTCCGTCTGTTGGTATCTCTCGCCCAGCGTGTTGCTGAGATTGGCTAACGCCTCGGCCCGGCCGGGTTTGCCTTCAGGTATCGCGCCGAGGGCGGCTCGCGCGGCCGTTACATTGTGTTCCAGCTCGCCCATGACTGCCAGAAGACTTGTTATCGATTGTTTTCAAGCTTAGTGGGGTCTATCTCCCAGTCATTCGGGTGAAGCGAGAAATTTCGCGGTAGTTGTTATTGAAACAAAATGGCGTAAGTACTACTTCCAACATGTCCAACCTGATAGGGCTGCAGCGAATCCCCCGCCACGTTCTTGACCTCACTCTCGCGGAATAACAGCTAGGTGATTGGTTGAAAATGGAGGCTGTACTACCTATTGCCGTCTGACCAACGATAACGATCCAAAGCATTCATGAGATTCATCGGATAAGGAGTCGACGCGAAAACTTTGAAAGGCACAGCGTTCCTTGGTATAAACTCATCGCATAGATGAGAGATTTCTATTTCTTCATAAGTTCATCCAGGCGAACGGTATTCCACGACCTCACCAACCGTCACCGAAGCCACCACGCAACGCCGACGAAAGTCCCCTAGAGAGCCCGTCTCAGTCATCGTAATACTCCTCCTCCTCGTGGTCCTCGTGGTCGCTGCTGCTGGCATGCGACCCGCGGTCGCTGTTGTCGTGCTCATACCTCCGCTCGTGGTAGTGCTCCTCCGAACCGGACGAGCCATGGCTGCTGCGCCGCTCGTGGTGGTGGTGTTCGTGATCGCTATCCGAATCAGAATCTGCACCTCTGGGTCAGTCAAAAGTCCACACGCACCGACACCATAGGAACGAGACTTACCGAGGGCATTCGCAATGAGCGCGCCTCCTATCGCGCCGACCGCCAGACCGCCCGCCACGCCCAGGAACATGTTGGCGTTGCTGCTGCTCTTCTTCTTCTTGTGCTTCTTCTCCTCGCCGTAGCCCTGCTCGTACTGCTGGCCGCCGTAGGGCTGGCCATAAGGCTGGCCGTAGGGAGAAGGCTGGGGCTGGCCGTACGGGGAGGGCTGAGGCGGTCCATAAGGCGAGTGTTGCGGTTGTCCGTATGGTGAATGCGCCGGCTGTCCATAAGGAGAATGCTGGGGCTGGCCATACGGCGAGGGCGACTGTCCGTACGGCGAGGGTGGCTGCCCGTACGGCTGACCGTGGGGCTGGCCGTAGGACTGATTCCGTTCATAATGAGGCTGTTGCTGGTGCTGGCTCTGCTCGTACTGATTACCGGCGTAGTATCCCGCGGCAGCTCCCGCCACTGCGCCAGCCGCGGCCGCGCCGGCGGCGTACTCTCCGTGTCCGGGCTGGGGAGAGTGGCCCCCGTACCCAGGCCGCGGCGAATGTCCTCCGTACCTCGACGGCTCCTCCGGCGGCGGCGAGACCACAGGCGACGGCGCAGCAGGCGGGTCCCACTGAGACGAGCCGCTCGAGTCGATGTAGTAATGCCGCCCACTCCGCTCGTCGAAGCGCTTCGCCCAGCCCTCCGGCAGACGCGGCGAGGGCGGGCGTCCGTAGCCGTGCTCCCGCTCGGGCGGGGGGTAGGGGCTTGAAGCATGCTGCTCGGGGCGCGGCGAGTCTGTTGGGTACGGGCTCGCCTGGTCGCCGTACCGGTGCTCCGGCCTCGGAGAGTCGGTGGGATAAGGCGCCTGCGCGCCATAAGTGCCGGCGGCGCCCGCCGAGAAGCCAGCCGCACCGCCACCGCCGGAGAAAGCCCGCTCGGGGTCGGAGGTCCCCCACGCCTCCGGGTGCTCGCGCTTGTACTCGTCAGCGCCGTTCTGGGGACCGCCGGCGTATCCCGAAGGCGGTCTGCCGTCGTAGCCGCCCTCGTGAGAGCCGTAGTTGCTGTACCCAAAGTGGCTGTTGTCTGCGGGGTTGTTAGGTTCGTAAGATTGCTGCGTTTGCGCGCGGGGTGGAGCGAAAGAAGAGCAGAGGGGAGAGAGCGTGTGCGGCGCATGTTTGCTTACCGTAGTGTTTGACCTCCGGCTCGTCGTCGGGGATGTTGAAGCCGCCTAGCTGTGAGGCCAACTTGGCCACGTCGAAATTTCCAAACAGCGACATTGCGATCTTCTTCTCTCGTCTTCTCTCGTCAGGAAGTAGATATCACGGTAGCGACAGAAGAATCGTGAACGAGAACAGTCGAAATCCGACGTGGCAGCCGCCGCGGCTTGGTTTTTGTTGTGGTGGTTGAGTTGGTCAAGTGACGAGGAGGGGTGCGTGAGTCGGACCACGAGGGGCAAAAGGGGTCAGAAGAGGGCGGAATCAGACGCGCTGATAGATGGCGACGTAAAAAAAAAAAAAAAAAAAAAAAAAAGAGGCCAACCAGAAAACCCAAGCCGGCAGAAGCGCCCCCGGGTGCCGGAGGATTCGTAATAGGCGTTTCTTGGAAGGGTCGCTGCAGGTGCTGCGCTGCGCGTCAGATTGGTTCTGTTTGGGTTGCTGCAGCTCTTGGGTGACCGACGATGCCGCTGTTTGCTGCTGCACCTCCACGTGTTCTCGGTAGCTCGGAATCGGCACGCTAGGCACTCACTATACACACGCAGCGCGTATTTAGGGAGGGGGTAATACGGACGGACCACTTGGAGGGGCGGGACGAGGGGCAAAGATCCAACGGCGGCCTCCGCTTGTTTGCGTCGTTTGTTTGAGCGGGCAAGCTTGTAGTAATTGCAACTCTCCAAGAGCCGTTTAATCTACGATACTATGCAGAGGTCATGATACTCTCCAGGGGCCGCTCCTTCCCCCACGCCGCGCAGCCATCGTCTGAACTTGGCCACGGGACGACCCGCACCCTCCGTAGGGCTGAGCCATGCATTGCTAGGTAGGTAGGTAGGTAATCTTGCATTCCTCAGCCTTCCCTTTCTACGGCACTTGTGTAATCTACTGTCCCTGATCTGCCGTGGTCGTATCATCTTGTTTCCTGTGTATGAAGGCCTGCGAGAAGCATAGGTCTTGGGTATGAGTTGCTGACCTCCTAGATCAGTTCTAGTCACGCAGAGCTCAACGTATCTAAAGAGCGAGGATTTGTGCAAACTGGTCATCATTCATTCATCCGCTCGTCTGAATCGAGTCAGAGGAGCAGCAAAAGCTGGGTATATGCTAAACTCGACGAGCAAGCCTAAAAGAGCCCCCAAACGCCTGCCTCGCCGGGCAGCCGTCTCTGGGAATGCAGTAAACCAACAATGTCTGACGAGAAAAAACCAACAAAAATTCAAACAAGACCAAACGCCAACAGCTATGCATGTGTGTCCTTGTTGGACTTTGAAAACGCTGATCGCTTATGCTGATCGCTCAATGCTGTTTCCGCCTTCCTTCCTCAAAATCACGTTCCTCCTTCCTCATCTCACGGGACTTATTCCCTTCACTTCTTCTCTGCAATACGGCGGCTGCGCTTGGCAGGCGTGCCGTTGGCGCTCTGGCCCAACTCCTTTTTCTTTGCCGCCGTCACCTTTTTGGTGACCTTGGCTCCTTCCGTCTTAGGACCGGAGGCTGCAGTCGTTGCTGCCGCGGGTTGTCGGAGCTTCGACGTGGACGTGGCCTTTGCCGTCTTGGGGGCCGTCTTGGTCGTCGTCGTCGTCGCCGCCGCCGCTCGCTTGGTCGTCGTGGCTTTGGCCTTGGGCTTCGTTGCCTTGCCGACTTCCTTCTCTTCTTCCGGGCTGAGGGCAAGAGCTGGGGGATCCTCAGACTGGCTTCTAGCCAGCTTCTCGGCCCATTGAACGGTCTTACCGTTCTTCCTGGCCGCCGCGGCCGCTCTTGTCTCAACAGCAGGAGGATTGGTCTTCAGCTTCTCGAGAACCTCATCAGCAGGCAGCGCGCTTCCCTTATTGGCGCGGGTGTTCTGCCTTGTGAGGGTGGCGAGGTCCTTCTCTCCGTTCCTCACCTTGGCGTACCCTTGGTGCCGCATCGCAATTTTCGTGGCAGGCGGCGCCTCGCCGCGCTCGGCTGCGCGCTGCGCACGAGTGCGAACACCAGCAACGGGTGGAGGAATGGGGGTCTCGTTGGGCTTCTCATTCGGCTTCTCGTCGGCATCGGCGTCCTCCTTCTTCTCAGGTACCGGCTTATCTTCCTTGGCCCTGCGCGTTCGCTTGGGTGGCTGCTTCTCCGGGTACGGCTCCGGCTCCTCAATATCGTCGGCCTTCCTCTTGACCTTCTTGGGGCTCGGGCTGTTGGCATCAAGCACTCCAAGGGGCTTGCGACCAGTCGACAATGCGGGAGACGCTTTGGACGCGGATGAGGTGATGGAGAACGCCGGCGTATCCGCCCAGATACCCTGGGGACGACGCTCCGGGGTGTTGGCGGCGAGAATGGGGGCGCTGGGTGGGAGAGAGAGAGGGGCCTCGGTCGTCGGGCTGGTGACGGTGACGGTGACGGGGGCGGTGGCCTCGGCTGCCTTAGCGGCCTTCCCGGCCGCGTGCTTCGACAGAAAGTTCCTCAGCATTGCCAAGTCACTCTCGTCGTCGCACGCAGCCGGGATAGGCACCGTGACCTCGTCTACCTCCTCTTCCTCGTCGTCTTCCTGCTCCTGCTCTTGCTCCTGGTCCTGGGGCTCCGCCATCTGATCTTCGTTTTCCTTCATCGTCTCCTCTTCGTTATCGTCGTCGGAAGACACGGGGGACGGAGACGCAAGCTGAACCGCGAGGTCGACGGGAGCGGGCGAGGGCGAGAGTGAGAAGGCGGGGGTAGGGGTGGGGGCAGGGGCGGGCGAAACGGCAGCGACCGACGAAGCTGGCGTGGGGGCCTCCTCGAAAAGGGCGGCAAGCTCGTCCGACAACTTAAATCGAACAACAAGACGGCCATCCTCCTTCTTGACAACGACCTTGGCGTCTGTCATCTCCTTAGCTTCCACAAACACTCGGGCGAGAGATGCCAGGGCCTGAACGGGCGAGCCGGGGCGTTCTTGAGACGATCCAAAGATGTCCGGGTTTTCTCTGACGTCAACAACCACGGAAGAGGGCGACGAGCTGTCAGCTGGCGAAGCCTGAGCGTCTACCTGCGATGCTAAGTCAACCTCGGGAGAGGGACTATGCACCACGGAGGCAGGGAGCTCTACTTCCGAGTAGGGAATCGACGGAGAAGTGGGAGTAACCGTCACTGAAGCCTGGGCATCCGCCCGCGATGCTAAATCGACCTCAGGAGAGGGATTATGCACCGCGGGGAGCTCGACCACCGAAGTGGGAGCAACCTCCAGCGACCCGGATGCTGGATCTTGAAGATCCTGCACCGCAGGAAGCTGGCCGGAGCCGGCAGCAGGGAGTGACGCCCGGCGAAGAGGGCCTGAGAAGGACAGGCGGCGACTGACGGGCAGAGACTTGCGCTTCTTAAAGGTGGTGTCTGGCGTGCCGGGAGTGCGGTCCTTGAAGATGACAATCGGGCTGGCGACGACCTCTGGTTCTGGCTCTTTCTCATCACCGACTTCTTGAGCTTCCTCCTCTGCGACGTCGCTCGCCTTGGTGGTGTTGGGCGTGGAGATAAATGAGGGAACCTCGAATGTGAAACCAGGACCAATGGGCGACGAAAGGGGCTCGGGGCCAGGAGAAGGGGCAGGCTCAGGCACGGATTGGAGTTCGGCGAGCTTCGATCGGAGGGTCTCAGCGCCGTGATCGAGTCTGTCCTTGCGCTGCGCGTTCGAGTGATGCGTCGCAGTCGAGGGGAAATGTGGCAGCTTGGGAGTCGGGCTCTGGGGCTCTTCCTCCTCTTCGATGATGGAAAATTCTGGCTCGCCGTAAATGGCAATGTGTTTCCTGACATTCCGGCCCTTCTTCGCTGGCTTGTCACCCCGGGCTCTGCTGGCGTCACGAATCGCCTCCTCAAGAACAAACTCGAAGCTAAGCTCCGGCATCGGGAAGGCAAGGAGCGGCTGCATGATGGAGTGAGTCAGAAGGTCGTTGCTGTAGGCGCGCTTCGGTGCGTCCTCGTACGTCCTCTTCGACCGAATGGGGTGAAGGGGCTCGCCGTGCTTCTTGACGTCCTGCTGGTATTGCTGACGAAGCTCGGGGACGGTCAGGCCCATGGGCTCGTTGAACAGAGCGTTCCGGACAACCCCTAAGAAAACATCAGTATTTATCCCTCCCGAGAATTCGTATGGTATGGACTCACGTCTCGCCTCGATCAGCAGCATTACCCCCAACTCCTCATTGTCGGCATACCAGTAGGCATCCTCGTCCTCGTCGTTCTCCTCAGTCTTTTGCCTCTTGCGAGGGCAGAGCGCATACGAAAGCTTGCCCTTGGCCGCAATGGCGCGAAACATGGGCGCAGCCTCGAGCTCTTCGATCGATCGGGAGTCGTTGACCTGCTCGATGATGGCAGTCTCCATGAACATCCTCTCGAGGCGCTGTTGCTTACGCAGCTGCTTCTTGCGAGTTACCCTGGGGCGTCTTTGAGCGAATCGCCGAGTTTGAAAAGGCCGGGGCGCCGTGAGAGCGGAGGAGTAGTTGACTTTTTCAAACATCTCGGGGTCGAAGGGTCCGCTGCAAAAAAAAGGGTTAGCGAGGTCGACAAATTCGGGACTGGGATCGACGTACGAGAGCTTTTTAGCCACGTCGGAAAGGTCAGTCGTAGCAAAAGAGTACGCCTGAAAGGGTGTCGCGGACGCGCCATGGTAGTCGGACATCATGGTAACGTCGTGCATCGTCGTGTCGATTTTAGAAGGAGACTGAAACACGACACTGGTTTCGGCGACCTTCGATGGCGACTCCAAGAAAGAGCTCGTCTCTTCGTCCTCCTCCAATGGAATCAGTGCCTTTGAAGGGGTGTCAGGGAGTGGGCTGGCAGTAAAGTCCTCTTCGAACTGGCCGGCGGAGGCAGGGGACAGGTCTTGCGCCACGAATGACGCGGGCGAGGTTCCCGAGGTGTCCGAGACTGGAGTCTTCGACGGGCTGGAGTTGGGAGAGGCGCTGCGAGAGGGCTTCGGAGTCGAACCGCTCGCCGAGGAGAAGCTTGCGTCCGCCGCGAAGGACACCTCCTCCACCTCCTCCGCAAACGACACCTTTCTCGGCGACGGCGTCTTCTTTGGAGACAACGACCGCCTCGCCTTGCTTAACGACATTAAAGAAACTCCCAAGTTCAGGCTGACGCGCCTTTTCGAGTTTGGCGTGCCCGAGGTACTCGATGCCTTGGGCGTCTTCGGGGTTGTCGGCGCGGAATCCGAGCCAAGAGAAAGGGAGGCAAACTTGGGCGCGGCCTTCTTGGAGGTCGACTTGGAGATGGGGGAGCGCGACGGGTCGGGCTTCTCGGGGGTGGCGAAGCCGGAGAGGGAGAGGGAGGACAGCGTCGACATGACGCGGGTGGGCTGAGGCGACACCTCGAGCTCTGCGAAGCCCGCGAGAGCCTCCTTAGGGCTAGCGACGCGACTTGCCGAGGCTCCAAACATTGTTCGCGACGGGGAAGGGGAGGAAGAAGGTGTTTTGCGCGCCGGGGGCGGGCTGAGAGATAGTCCAGCGAAGCTCATGGCTTGGTGCTCTGAGACATTTGCGATGGACTATTTATTGGAGGAGTGGTTGGTATTTCGCGATGTGAGGTAATTGGTGTGGACGAGGAGAAGCTACCTTGGGTTAGGGAAGTACTAGCAGGAGGAAGCTTGGGTCTCCCGGTGCGACGCGACGTGGAGGCGGGAAACCGAGCGCAGAAAAAAAGGGCGCGACCTGGGGGGGGGAAGGTACGGTACCCACTTGCGAAAGTAAACAAACCGTCGAACGCGGAATAACACCAAGATGATGGACGACGACGACGCGGTCAATTCAACGTGAAGATGAGCTATAAAGAAGAACACAGATGCAATTCGTTCGAAATGCGTCTTTCAATCCTTCATCGACAGCCGCATGCGGCGTGTTGGGAGGAATGTGGCGCGTGTAGTGTGATTCGTCGCAAAGTTGGTTGGGAAAGCTTCACAGGTTCAAGGTACTTGGTTCTAAATTTCGGACCCGGGAAAAGAATGAGAGCTTTGTATCGGGTAGGGCGCAAAACAAGCAAAAAGGTACTTCATTAGCCAATCTCGGGTTCCTTGGGGGAAAGTCTTCTGGCGGGGGATATGCGCAGCGCAGGCTTCGATGGTAGCGTAGCCGCAACGGGGCAACGGTCGTCTCGCCTTATTGTTCTTTTTTGTTTACATTCCGCGGAGCGCTGGCCAATCGGCTGCTGCCGACCTGCCTGCCAGCATTGGAACCCCCTTCGCTTCCATGCGCGGCGAAAATCCCCCACCGCCTTTTTTCCCTCCTTGGTGGTCCGTGCATCCTGACGGGCTTGTTCGCGGTGTTGCGCCTTCATTCCAACCCCACCACGCGTCATGAGCCAATGAGAAATGCTCCGACGGTAAAGTGGGCTTGACGAGGCTGAGGCCGCACATGATTGGGCGACAGTTCGAGTTGTTCTTTTTTTTTTTTTTGCTCCCTGTGCATGATAGCGGCGATAGTGCTGGAGCTTGATTTGATGTCGCTGGACATTCGACTCCAACGAACGACTCCGACGACCACGACGAGGTAGCGAAACGCCCGGCTAGACGAGACTGTCGCATTGGACAGCATAAACTTCGAGGGATACCATCGGCAGTAAAGTCAGACGCCACACACCGATCCAAGATGGGCAAGAAACCGATGCGCCTCCCGCCTGTCAAGGTGCTCCGCGTCAAGAACCCGAACAAGCAGCCCGAGAACCCCTGCATCCAGGTCATGTCCTCCGTCCTCGGTAGGTTGCCCTCCTCTCGAGCCATCCGCACCCCGGATTAGAGAGACGAACACGCGAAGCAGAGCACGCCGGCTGACCCCCCATCGTGAACCAGCGTGCTGGGCTTCCGCCGGCTACAACACCCAGGGCTGCGCCGCCCTCGAGAACGCCCTGCGCACCTGCATGGACAAGCCCGCGCCGCCCAAGGAGGTCGGGTCCCCCATCAACTACCACCTCAACCGCATGCGCGACCGCGTCGTCTCCCAGAGGAAGGACATCAAGCCGACCAAGAGCAACCAGTGAGGCGGGAACCGGTCGACGGAGATTGGGTACAGAGAGAGAGAGAGATAGAGGGGGGCATACAGGCGTCGATGAATCGTTCGGGGGCAGACGAGCCGGGGCAACGCCTGTCCGCATGAGATATCACCAGCGAAAATGGCGTCAGAGGAGGTCGGTGCTGCCCTTGACGAGACATTTGGGAGGCGAAAAGGTTTATGGCGCCGCGGGATGTGACATCAGACACTACCACACACATGATGAAGGGTGTTCGAAGAGGATGGGCGTTGTACAATATGTATCATATATGGCACGAGACTTGCCACCATTCCAAAAGCCGAGGAGAAAAGGAGGGTTTGAATCGATCATGACGACGAATTATTGCAGCCCGGGCTTGCCGCGTGATGCAACCATGGCTGGATAACGCAAGCTGTTTGAAAGAAGCTCGACGGCCACAGTACAGGCCCGCCAGGCTAGAATCAGATATACAAGCCATGCCCCATTTTGTAGTTGATGCGGGTCGTGGCCTCCGGACTGATTGACTGCTCTGTGGAGAGTGATGATAGAGGAGGTTACTGTCTTCTCAGGAGTTTCCGTTCCAGAATACAAATACAATGTCCTGTACTGACATATACTTGAGTTCTGGAGTAAGATGTGCACTGCAGCCAGAGGTAAAGACCAGGTAAGCCACAACCAAGCAACTATGCCATGATGTGTTGCTTGGAGATCTTTTCATTTGGCAAATCGGCTTTCTTTAGTTTTCTTCCCGGGCCCAAGATTCAATTAGTAAACCAGGAGGAGTTGGCACATCGGGCAGCCTATATTCTTTCTATTTGCAACAAAGTGCTCATAATTCTCTCTTTTGTTGTTATCCTTTTGTCAAATAACACAAGATCTAAGAATCAGCTCAAAGCCAAAAGGGGTACTTGGTGTTTTTGGATGCCTCAGTGGTCCTGCTTTGAGGAGTTGGGAAAGGCAAGCTGGTCAAAATACATAACAGCTACGAAGTATCATGGCTGTGAACCATCAAGGCAGGGCAGAGGCAAAATACCATATACGCACGCACAAAGGACACCACACTACACGCATAACGTCAAGAGGATTAATCAAAGGATCAGCAATGCCTGTCCATTCTTGAGTATCTTTAGCTAGCACCAGTCAAGACGATCCCAAACTGCAGCGAGCGACGAGGCAAGCATCTCATTCCCGGCCGGTGCTGTCCGCCAGCAAAGCCGCCCTTCAACACCCAAAGCAAAATCCTCCCATCATCATCAAAGTCGTAACGATCGAACGCGGGTCAGTCATTCCAAAAAGTAAACAACCAACCGAAGAAGTGAAAAAGAG
Organism: Colletotrichum brevisporum; assembly: GCA_030770045.1. NCBI lineage: Eukaryota > Fungi > Ascomycota > Sordariomycetes > Glomerellales > Glomerellaceae > Colletotrichum > Colletotrichum brevisporum. The sequence goes on from JAUGSI010000002.1 coordinate 4,751,073, forward strand.
AGAGAAAAAGAAACGAAAGAGAGAACCCTCATCTGCTGACCAACCTCCCGCAGTCTTGTACGTCCGTCTGCCCGGTAAAGACCATGCGCACGCGACGTATGTCCAGCACCGGGAGTCAGAGCGACTGTAAATATTTCCAAGAAGGGGGGTCCAGAGGGGTAAAGGGTGTCTCGGGACCCGATTGGCACTGGCGAGTGTCTGTCCCGAGGCGGTAAATGTTGGTCATGATGATGGTGCCGTCTAAATGTCGCGAGCCTGAATGCTTCCTGACTGTGGCAGAGCGACCGCCGCTAAAATCTCCGTCTTGCAGACTAGCAACCGCCTGCTCCGATGTCGATGCGATGCTGAGAGGTATAAAAATGAGGTGAAACAATCTGCTCCGGACGCCATGTATGCGAAGAAATGCCCCCCGATGGGTATATGGTATGATGCGCCTGGGAAAGTCCTGATCTTCTCCCAAAAGACCTACGACAACATAGAAATGGGGCGTTCATGCCGTCTCTCCGACGCAGAAGAGCTCGATCTCGCCGACACCGCCAGGATTGGTGTTGCGCGCACCCTCGCGCCACTCGATGAAGGCGATTTGGATGTCGTCGTCGCTGGCGATGGTGACGAAGTCTCCGTCTTCATCCTGGTAGCGTAGCTTGAGCATGCCCTTGCTGATGCTGCTGTTGGTGAATCGCGCGAGCTTGGCGTCGATCCGGTCAATCAGGGACTGGTAGGTGATGTTGAAGGCGACGACCAGGGTTACGTAGTTGCCACTGTCAACAAAGTTCACCTTGACCTTCAACTGCGTAGGAATCGGAAGTTCCGGGCTGGCAAGTGGGTTGGACGTCGTTGCGCTAACGCCGGTGCCAAGAGGAGGGGACAACATCGCGTTCATTGATGCGGCGGCGTCGATGCTCAGCTGGCGGTCGTGGACGACAGAGTTTGGCGTTCCCTGGCGGGGGTAAATCGGCTGGGCGGGGAACTGCGACATGGTTCCGCCGTAGCTTCCGGATTGTTGATGACCGTACTGTCGGTCTCGCTGCGCACCGGGACTCTGCGTGTTTGATCGGACTGGAATGTCGTTCATCCTGGGCGAGCCTGTCTGAGATCGAGGAATGTTTTGGTCGTGGGCGGGATGCAGATGAGGCGGGATACCGGGCACGGCAGGGACGGGAGTGCCGCCCTGGGTGCGGCGAATGCCTCCTGGACCATTAATATCGGGAGTACTGTACGATCTGCTGCGCTGCTGCTGCGCCGCGCTTTGGCTGTTAGATGCCATGGCCGGCAATGAAGGGCCACGTGGGTTGCGCTGTTGGGTCGAACCGTCCCTCGACGAGGCCCGCGGCATCGCGGGTGCCGTATACCTCTGGTTTGGGTCCTCCCAACCGGGCTGGGGCGTAAGGGACTTGGGGAACTGGTATGCCGGATTGGAGAACATGCCACTCGCGGTGCTCGTGCGCGACGACACAGGACTCTCGGCAACGGGAGAGAAGTACGAGTCGCCACCCCGAGCGCCCGGTGACGAGGCTCCAGGGGCGGGAACCTGTGTCTGTACGCTCAAAGGCGCGGGCGGTTGCGGGAGGGGGAATCTGGGCGGCGGTGCTCTGACCATGCCGGCAAGACTCTCGCCCGTCGCGGCGCGCTGTCGCAGACTGGTGCTCGAGGCATTGCGAGGGAGCATGCTACCTCCGGTGGACTGCGTGGGCATCGGGAATTGGGCGGGGGCAGACGCCGCCGGCCAGAGCTCTTCGTCATCGTCGTCGTCTTGCTGGTTGAGGTACGGGTTCTCCAGTTTTCCGCCGTGCTCGCGTGTCCAGGCAAAGTCGGGTGCCGGCTGATCGGGGCTCGCCGAGGCCTTGGGAGTGTTCTCCTTTCGCTGCGATTCCAGAGCAGTTGCCCACTTCTTCATCTGCTCCTCGTTGGAGTACTTGATCATGAAATTTTCCACGCCGGGGTCGCCCTTCCACCAGATCTGGACGCTGTATGATCCGGGCTTCGAGAGCGACACAACGTCAGTAACGTTGGTCATAAAGATCCGGCCCTTCAGCTGCAGCTTGGCGTTCTTGTTCCTGATCTTGGGTCCGGTTGACCGGGTCTTGTCCTTCTTATCCTTGCTCTTGTTCGCAGAGATTTCCTTGCAGCAGAGCAAGATGCATTCGAAAAGGTAGATTTCATACTGCCAAAGTTAGTACCGACATCTAGAACGACGCACGTGAGGGAGGGCCTTTGGTGAAGCTTACATCTTTCTCTTGTTCACTCTTCCCTGTGACCACAGTGTAGACACCATGCATCAGCAGGCGCCCAAACTGCTCAACACGGTGGTTCTTCCAATCATCCACGCGATTCCGGAGGTCATCCAATGCCTCGTCCAATAGGTCACGGTTGACTTCTTCGTTAGCGCGAGACAAGACGCGTTCAGCTGCCTCAATGCCAGCCGCCAGGTCGGTCTTGATCTCCTCGTCCTCGCTCTTCTTCATCAAATCCTTCAGCAAGAGCGGATACTTGACGAGTCGCTGCATGGGTTTCAGCAAGAAGCCGTCCAGCGTGTTGAAATCCACCGCTACCGGATGCCCGGCCGCTTTGATTTGGTCAAAGACCTGGCTAGCAACCTGCGCGGCCTTCCGCTGATTGGCAATGAAGGGTCTATAGATATCGAAGGATTCTTCGTAGGTCACGAACGGTGAACCCCACTGCTGGACCGCTTGGGGCATCGAATTCGTGGTTTCAACTCGGATGAGGAATCGGCGCTGAAAGTCGAGAATGGCGTTTATGTTGAGGAAGATCTGGTGGATTGTATCGCCGGTGATAATTCCCTTTGTCTCCAAACTGCTTTTCAGGTCGTAGAGGTTTTCCAGATCCTGAACATACTTGCGCTCGGTGTCAACCAATTCCTTAATGATGTGATCTCGATAGCTCAGCTTCGAGCCAGGTTCCTTGGGCATGTCATCTTCGGGGTACGGCTGGAGCTGCAACAGCAGGCCACGCTGCTCAGCGAGATCGAGAACGTAGTTGACCACTTGAGTCGTCTGCGGGGCCAGTTAGAGACGGTTACCAATCCAGGATAGGGACACGGTAGAGAGCAACGGGTCGCGTTTGCCTTCTTACGCCGCACGTACCTTGACAAAACCAGTCGTGTCGGTGCCTAGCACGTCGCTGATGACGAAACATTCGGCGGAAGAAATACCCAGCTCCTTCAAACAGGCCTGAATAAACTTGAAAAGGGCGATCTTTGACTTCTTGCTCTCCGACGCGCTGGCGTTTGCATCTTCAATCTCCAACAGCTTTTCGGGCTGCAGAGCGTTGTACACGGCGAGGAGGGGGTGGCCGGTGCGGAACAGGCTCCACAACGACTCGACGGGGTCGTTTGGATCCAACTGCTGCAGATAGGGGTCGAAGCCGGGGACCTGAGCTAAGCGCTGCTTCAACGACATACAAATCTGGTAGAGGGAGCGCGAAGCATCGGCCTTCTGGTTGATGATGTTGGCAGTCGCAATGACAGGTCCTCCATTCTGCGCGGGAGTTATGGTCGACGCACTCGCCAACGAGGCAAGCGAGCCGGATGACGACGTGAAGGCTGTTGAGCCGGAAAGCTGGCTGACGCGGGGCGCATTACTCATGGTATTGGGTAGGCCGCCAATTCCGTTGGGGTTTTGGAATACAGGAGCCGTGTTGTTTCTGAGGAGAGGAGCATGAGCCATGACGTCCTAACCCATCCAGCGAGAGGAGGGCAGAGGCGAGAACACAGTTCGCGGGCAAGAGCGGTCGAGGAGGGTACGGTCGAGGGGTATCGCGGCAGTAGCTCGACGGTTCGCGAGGGGTGGAAAATCGATGAAGCGCTTCTCCCGTCCAGGATCAAAGGACAGGGTTCACGTCATCCAGCGCTGGGGTTCGGACTCGATCAACGCGGGTAGACTCCGGGATTCAGGAGTCGCCGTGGTTGGGGGTTTGAGGCGAAGATGTAGCGGTCACGATCGGTGTCGGGGCGGCTCTGGCAGGAGTCGACGGAAGAGGGTCTTCAAAAAGGGGCGGGGCGGTGTCCTCTCTGGTACGGGCGAGGGTTGATGCCGACAGATGTAGAGGTGAGGTGAGGTCGCCTGTCGTACTTTTTTACCCTTCCCGTTTGGCGAAGCCTGATCGGTCGTCGGTTGGCCGTGGGTTGCGATCTGCAATAGGCGAGCAGACGAGCAGGAAGGAATGCAATCGTGTGCTCAACTCTACTGTATGGTGTAGTGTACGGATACGTGTGTGTGACAGAAGTGCCGGCGCCGAGTGTCGGTGGAGGAGGGAGGTTGGGCTGGTCGGGCGGGTCAGTATTCGAGTCGACGAGTCGAAGTTGGCGGAGCGGTGCGGAGCGATGCGGGCTATCGGGGCGAAACGAGGGCCTTTTCTGCCCCCCTGCTAGGTCTCCTATCGTGCCCCCAGCGCTCTGTACCTACTTTAGGTACCTAGGTAGGTTGTAGTGTACCTAGCGGACTGGGTAGCGCGGGTAGTGTGGGTGAGGTGAATTCTGTATCTGCCCACCACAGCGTTCCCCGGTGATTTTGTTTGGCGGCTCGTCTTAGCGGAAACTCGTTCAAACGGAGCCTTTTAGCAGGCGGGTAACAGGACGACTCGGCGATGTCGCTGGATTCGGGGGAGAAGATGTTGCAGGACGCAGGCTGTTGCGATGGTCGTGCATGAGAGTGTCTTGATTCGACCTGCTAGAGGGGGGAACGCTGGGCCCTAGACACCTGGGCTGTGGGCACACTGGGCTTCGGCTGGGTTAGGTGGGAGAGACAGAGAGAGAGGAGAGAGGAAGGGTCAGGTCAGGCCAGGCCAGGATAAGGCGACCTAGGCAAGGAAGTGCTGTGCCGTGGTATCGCAGTCGAACCGTCAACCGTGTCGTGCGGGAAGTTGGGTCAGGCCAGCCAGGTCGGGTTTCCAGTTTCCACTTGTGGTTCCAGTTTCCAGTTTTCAGTTTCTGGTTCCCGTCCGCTACGCTACGCTACACTACACTACTACACTACCGTCCGCTTCGATTTTCTTTTTTCTCGCTTTGCTTTGTCTCTCTGCTTTTGGGTTGCGAAAGGCAGGGAACCTAGTGTAGGTAGCGAGGTGAATGTGAAAGGGATACGGGAGATGGAGGGCTACCAAGTACCTAGGTACCTGATTTTGGCGGCAGTGCGGACGAGGTACAAAGAAGATTGGCTGGAGGCAGTGAAGTGGTGGTGTGGTGTGGTGTGGGAATGAGGGGGGGGAGATGGGGGCCGGGGATGGGATAGAGGCCTGAGGTTCCTCGTCAAGAAGCTCAGGTGAAGGGGTACATGAAGCTTGTCCCGCTGTGAAAGTAGAGGGGACGCTACAACTTGGGCACTTACACGGGCTCTAGTAGGTGCCTGCCTACCTCTGAAGGTATTGCCTACCTACCTGGGTAGATTCATTGCCTTCCCTATCTCAGGCGCTTAGTAGGAAGAGAAGGCAGGCGCGGTCATCCAGCCTTCCATAGTAGTATCTACCTACCTTGGTAGAGCATCCATGATACCTAGGTACCCAAGTTTCGGGTGTGGGTTTTGCTGTAGGTACAGTGTCTAGGTACTGCCCAATACCTGCTCTCGAGAGACCCAACTCCAGAGACCCGGACTGAGCGCTCGCTGCCCACTGCACTGCACTGCACTGCATTCCAAGTGCCTGGGCTTGCCTTGGAGCGCAGGTACTTCGGACTGGCGACTGGGCTCGCATTGATTCTGATGGAGGGTTTTGGGCGTTTCAAATCAGCGGGTGGCGCTAGTCCCGTTCCGGTATGGTCTCCCGTCGCAGTGGACAGATCACGTCTCCCATTGATTGAAGGAATTTGGTGATGGTACGTATCTTTTAGACACTCAGGTGCCTTGTAGACACACATACTCACACATGCGGATACACACTTCCACGAGAACACGTCGATGAGGCTGGCTCACTGACCAGCGGGAGGCTCCAGACGGACACCATCTCAGTGCTGGCGATCCCAGTTTGCAACGGTGTGGTGGTGGCATCGCAGCGTCTGCCCAAACTGCTGACCCCGGTCATGCAGGCCGCAAGACGGATACGGCGCATAGCATCCAGTGTACTTGCTTAGGTTAGGTAGGTAGGCGGAAGGTTGTAAGGAATCGGCCTGAGGGTGGAGGGGAAGGAGGGACGAGGGACGAGGGAGGAAAGCGGCACGGCGTTGTTCGAGAAGGCCAATGGAACAGCAATAGGGGCATGGATGGCCGGGCATCTGATGCAGGTGATGCAGGTGATGCAGAAACAGGCGCGCCGATGCGCACCTTGCTTGCTCGCACTCGACCCCAGGATTCAAAAGCAGGAGTTGTCGCGAGATGTCGACTTTGATATACCGTAGGTAGCTGGTAAAATGCCACGCTGCGCGCCTCCTGCATCGCTTCTCTTTTGACGTGTGTCATCCTCATGCCCTGAATGACGAGCATAGCGCAACCGGGCATTTCCCGGCATATCACCCGTCGATAACAGGCTCTTTTATACCTACCTAACCTATCTATAGGTAGGTGTCCTGGGGAACGTCACACAGAGGCTTTGGCAATGACGAATGCCTTCCCGCCATCACCACAAGGCCCAGAGCGAAGAACTGTCGCTCCAAGTCCCGAATTGATTGGCGAGCTTCACACGCTCCATCGACCTGCAAGGGACTCGTTGCACTGCATGTCCTGCATGACGGGGCGTTGCTTGTTGGTCGTTGGACTGGGCTGGCTGCTGCTGACGGATGGCAACGAATGAATACCCTTGAGATACATCGTTCCATGGAAAATCCCATCCAAGTACGGGATACTAGCTGTAACGGCTTCATCACTTGACGAGACGGTTTACTTGAAAATGTCAAATGTATCGCAAAACTGGGTTAGTGCCCAACAAGTGTCTTGCCACCTGGGCCGTTTCGTCCGGAGGGGAGCTCTTTCCCTTCCAACAAGACCCCGACACTGACCTACACTGACACTGAGTACCCAGGTACCTACCAATGCTATCACCGAAAGCAAGAAGGACCAAAAAAAAGCTTCTCGCTTGCATCCTCGTCTTCGCCAACATCGTCGAAAAGGCCGTTTGCCATGCATCAACCACATCGCGCATATGCAGAACAACACCACTCAGAATGTCCATCATACGAAAAAGACGTTGGCCTGTCCCCGCAACTGCCGTGACACCTTACGCAGCGGTCGGGTTTGGCCCCCCGCGACCTCGAAACTAGTGATACGCCATGCGCCTTCGAGCACAGCCCTCCGGTCGTGTCTGCAGTCTTCGGGCCTCCATACGACTCTCGCCGTATTTCTCCTGCCCGTCAGCATTTAAGCCGCCCGACCGACAGCTTCGAGCCTGGCCTGACCGAGGTAACTATCGGCGGACGGGCGGGCTCTCAGACAGGCGCATGAGCGTCTCCCATCCGTCTGTTGTTTCCACGTCCCAGACCATGGGGCTACCCTGCTGCTGCCTTCTCACAGTCAGTCTCACGGGTCCAAATGCAATCTTTCCTCACCCCATACCGACTCAGTTTTCCCACTTGTCCAGGGTCTGCTCGAGCGATTCTCTACCCTTCAAGTCGAGCCTGGCCTGCTGCGTTCGCTGTCAGTCTGTCTGCCCGGACTCACGGCCTCTCTGCCCCCGTGGACGCGATGCCGTCATTCTCTCCTCACGGTCCACCGTCAAAACCTAAATTCACCACCAGATGAAGACCTGACATGAAGTCTCCAAGACACCCATTTGGCGGGCAGCCAACCCAGAGCCGCGGATGCACCCCTCGCGGCTGATCAAAACACGTCAAGACAGTTGAAACAGGCCGTTCATGCAGCCTGGTAGGTCGGTCCACTTGGCCCAGAGAAACACGGCGAGCCTCACATGATAATTATTTTTTGGGATCGGGAACACATCGACAGCGTATTGGCCGCCTTTTCGCGCCGAATATCAATGGGGGCCGTATCATAGGGCCACCGGAACCCACTCCGAATCAAGGGCTTCCCGAGCATGAAGTGCAGTGTGTCGCTGCAACCACCACCAGCAGCACCACCAGCAGCACCACCACCACGACCTTCAACGACACCCTGCTTTGCATTTTCCTGGAGATGCCGTCCTGCCCGCGGTCGTGGCTTTTACCATACCATTAGGTTTCTTTCTACCTGCCCGACTGCATATGGCTATTGACACTAGGCCCGACGCTCACACCCTTTGTTCTCCGTTCGCGTGACTTTTCGAAGGAAAGCGCGAGCCTGTGTCACCACGATTATATCAGCCCCGCGCAGGAGGTGTACCTATTGCTCTAGGCTCCAACGGTGCGTCTCACTCCTGGCCTGGACAGTCCGGGAGACAGCCCCGGAGGAAGGTCTTGGATGCGCCAAAGGCGTCGACGGTGGCTGATGGGGGAGCACCAGGGGCTTTGAAGGCGGCGTGGTTGCGCCTCAGCGCTCGCTTGAGGGAAAGCCGGTGTGACCGGTTGGCCGGAGTTACACTCTATGGGCATCTTCATCTCCCATTGTGTCCTTTGAGCGTCCCATCTGCATGCCGTCTCGGCATGGATACACCTACGTTTGCAACGTTTACTCTGTTCGGCTGGCGGACGATAACTGCGACGGAGACGTAGTTAAACAGACGGCAATGGGCGTTGTCAATGGCCAAGAAGTATGTTCCAAGACTCGAGCTGAGGCTCTTGGACGACTCACCAACTGGGCATAGTCTATCGGAGCAAATCTCTCGTGCATCGTCGGTGGGAGTCGCAGTGGAGACGTCCAAGAGCCGAAGCACCCCGGAAAATCCTTTTAGTGCGTGGTGCGGCATCGTCTCGATGAATAGCGCGTTCAAGGCGGCAGCCATACCCGTCTGGGAATACGGTCGACAAACCTGTCTCTCAACGACGGGAATTGGAGACAATGGGGACCGAACCCGAAACCGACACTCGGAGTTTCTTCTCGACGTTTCTTCCCGTCACAAATGGGGCCAACCACATACTGGAAAGGGCCCGGGGGGAGGAGCGGGTCGAGAAGGCCAGCACTACCTAGCGCTGTTGGGGTTGCGACAAGTGAAGACGACGAGAACAATGATGCCATCGGGCACGCTCCTCAAAGTCAAGTAAGCGAGGCATTCCCGGTTATAATAGTAGACGAGGCGAACTCCCATGAAGCCAAAATGTCAGCGGACGGTGTTCCCGACGGCACGCAAAGCTTGGTGTGACCTCACCACACCGGATGCTGCACCTGACTCTGCACCGAGTCTATTCACGTGGCTCCGCCTTCTGGTTGGACGAATCGTACAGAGCGATGGTTGCGCGCGCACCATGGGTTTTGGCTCTGTGTAACGGGCCGTTTGGTTGACGATGGGATCCTCGCGTTGAAGAGGGCGCCATCATGCGGGTATCCGGGACGGGCGCGGCCGTTCGGAGAGGGGTAGGACTCAGGACTCCAGGAGAGCTCCAAGCTGGCCGGTGCGGCAACGGAATGAGTCAGCGTCCAAGAAGCGCCGCCTGCCGCCCCTCGACAGCCCCGAGACGAGACGAGTCCCTTGCCAGCTTGCTTATGTTTGCCCCGTCGTTGTGTTCACCGAAGCCAACCGGAGCGGGCAGGTCTAACAAGGGGCGCGTGGCTTCCGGTGCCGGTTGATTGCCGCCACAACTTGGACCGTACAACGCAGACAGGCGTCCCACCGGATCGCCCGTCAAAGATTGCATAGGGAATGTGTCGGCGATTGTCGCCGCCTTCGATCTGGGCGTGCCAGTGACAAGCCGCCGCAAGCTTTCTGCGAGTGCAAGGAAGCCTCGGGTACAGAAGGTAGAGCCAGGAGGGAGTGGTCCGCCTCGGTCGGTCCGATGAATGATCTGAAGGCGCAGATCATGTCATTTGGCAGACGCACGCTGAACTACATTCTTCAACGGCGATGGCGAAGACTGCATGTGGTCACGGTAGTTGGGCTGTTCCTCGGACTGGTCCATCAAAATGTCAGAGGCACTACGCGACCACCTAAACGTGAACGAGTCGCGGAGTGGCAAAACGTGCCCTCTTCAGAGGGCTAGGTACACGATAACTTGCGGGCAGGAGCTTACTGTAACGGCATCCCGGAGAGTTGCGGCATCCGCTAAGCCAAGAAAACTTGACGATGCAGGATAGAAGAAGCTTCGACTGCGAGTCTCAGCCGGGGCATTTTCCGATTATGTGACGAACCGTACGCTTCCCTAGCTCGAAAGGTTAATGGGAAAAAGGCAGCTGATGGCGATGGGGATTTGGGGCAATGATCATCGGAGACGGTGATGGGATTCGCGCTTGTCAAGTCTTTTCCCCCCTCCTTGCAATACTCGCAAAAGGTTGACAGATAGAGTTGGGAGTTTGTTCAAGACGGCAACGCCTGCGAGGGCGAAGGCAATCTACTCGTCTAGCATACGCTACGCAGTGGATCAGTTGGCTTGCAACAACGGCATTTTGGACTTTACAAAGCAACTGCAACAACTAGGGTACAGTTGAAGTGCTTGGAGATGAGAACAATGTTCAGTACTGCGACTTGTTATAGTAGTAGTATTTACACAACACCACGTAAAGGTTTAACACAGTTGCCGCCAAGAGGACATCTAGCTCAAGTATTCTTGGCGGATTGTGGTGTGCCTGCCGGAGAGTTCCAGCCATCTTGGCCGTTGCTGATTGTCAAAGTGCGGAATTTCTGCTGCTATCCGTACGGATACTGTTGCAGACGATGGATGCTGGTGCTGCGCGCCGCACTCCACCACGGTCCACTTGGCTGAGGCGATCACTGTGGGCGGTCCACTTGTGTGTGTTTGTCCACAGTCGTATGGTGAAATGCCTCATCGAATATGATGTTCCGTGGAGAAGTGTACACGAACATTGCTCTTTGCAATTAGTAACATCACAAATGATGCGGCGCCCGGAAGACACCGCATGTCCCGGGAATATTCGTTAGTGGTTAAGCGGCGCTGCTCCGCACCTTCTCAGGGTTCAACGGATTAGCGCATAGGCAAGACCCCATCGAGTGTTGCCGCTGCCCTGTTTTTCTGCACTGCACGGCGCACCTGCCCGCTCTTCTCCCCCAGCCCCAGGCGGCCCCTCCCCGCTATGGTGTGTCGCGCACTCAGGTCTGTTGGTGACAATCATATTGATTGGCGTTGCTGACGGAATGCACCTCCAGGGTCCCCATCCAATCGCGCCCAGGTATTTTACAGTGGTCTCACTGGATGAAGAGCCCCTCCTTCTTCCCTCCGTGCCTCCGTGCCGTTCCTCCCCCGTCTTATCCCCCCCGTTGTGTTGCCCCCAATTTCTAAGCCATACCAAAAACAGGCTCCAGGCTGCAATTATCGACCAACCAGCAGCAGCGAAGAAGGTCCAAACTGCATTGCCTTACCCTTACCCCTACGCCTACAGACCCTACACTTACAGTGTACCTACAGTTGTAGCTGACGGAACTTGCGCCAACCAAACAATCACGTCGACCAACAGCCAGCAAACCTCCAACAAACCCGAACCCGTCCTCGTCCCATCTCATCTCTTGTTTTCTTCTCTTCTTCCCTAGCCGGCCAGTTGCCAACCGTCAACCGTCAACCATCAGCCCCTCCCTCCATCCGAAAGACATCCATTTCCTGTTCTCTGATTTTATCCTTGGACGCGACGACCGACGCCGAATCACAACTCTCGTCGACAACTCCTACAGCCGACGCCACTTCTACGTCACGTCCCTCCAGGCGCTGATATCAACGCCTCGCATGGACGGCCTGCAACTGTACCTTCCTTTAGAGTTGTGACCGACGACCGACGACCGACCCCGATATCTCAACCTTGCATCCATCTCGGCTTTCCAGCATGACCGCCTTCCCCTCGCAGGACCCCGATGAGGGCTACTCGGAAGATCCCCTCAACCCCAGCTTCAGCGGTGCAAGCGATGCCTCGGCCCTCGCCTCTGGTAGTCGCGCGAGGCTGCCCGCAGACCCTGCCGACGTGCCTGCCTATCTGGCGACTCTCTCCGTCGCCGAGAGGAGGGGTATGTTGCTTCGCGGCTCCAGCAGGACCATCGTCCCGCCGGCGCAATTGAATCGGAGCTGACTGGAGATACAGATTTGACCCTCCGCCTCCTCAACAGTCTTCCCACCTCCTACGTCGTCGAGATCATCCAGCGCCAGTCCCCTCGCCTCTACATCAACTTTGTCCAGTACCTCCCGCCCGAAGTCTGTCTTAAGATCCTGGGCTTCCTAGATCCCGTCTCTCTGATCAACGTCGCCAAGTCGTGCCGCACTTGGCACGATCTGGCTCTCGACAGGAAGTTATGGGAGAAGCTGTACCACATGGAGGGATGGCAGGCCGACTACGAAAAGGTCAAGAAGTGGGAGGACAGCTGGAACGAGCGTGCCAACACCGCCGTCAGCTCTCTCCACAGGGTCCGCTCGTCCGAGGATGGCCACACATACAAGAAGCGCGCGATATCAGAGGACGACGACCTGGAGATGACAGACGTCGATCGTCTGAGGACCGAAGACTCGATGCCGTCCGTGACGGGTAACAGCATATTCGGCAGCCCCGCGTCTTCCTTCACCGGCTTTGGCCGCAGCTCGGCTACCCCTCAGCCGGGAGACACGGACATGGACCGTTCGGCCTCGGGGTCCAAGAGTCGCAGCGCAGACAGGAGCTACGGGCACGATGCTAAGGGCAAGGGCAGAGCATCGCCGCTGTCTAGGGCCGCGCCCGCCAACGAGTCGTCTATGCCGCCCCTGATCCCCGTCGACTCTCCGGGAGTCTCCCACTCGGACTCATGGGCGTGGGATGCGTCTAGTTCCAAGTACAGACTCAACTGGAAGTACGTCTACACGATGCGTCGACGCCTGGAAAGAAACTGGGAACTTGGCAAGTTCAGCAATTTCCAGTTCCCGCACCCGGACTTCATGCATGAGGGCCACCGGGAATGCATCTACAGCTTGCAGTTCGATAGCGAATATCTTGTGAGCGGCAGTCGGGACCGGACGATACGCATATGGAGCTTGTTGACGCAGCGGCTACAAAGGCCCCCGCTTGAAGGACACACCGGCTCGGTTCTGTGCTTGCAGTTCGACGCGGATCCCAAAGAGGACCTGATCGTTTCCGGCAGCAGCGACTCGGACGTCATTCTCTGGCGCTTCTCGACCGGAGAGATGATCCAGAAGCTGACCAAAGCGCACTCAGAATCCGTGCTGAACGTCAAGTTTGACAAGCGCATCTTGGTCACTTGCTCCAAGGACAAGTCCATCAAGATCTTCAACCGTCGCCCCCTCAAGTACGGCGATCCCGGATACGGCGATGCAGAGCTCGTTTACTCCGTCCCGACCCAGCTGCGCGACTACGGCTACATCAACCCGATGGATCAGCTGCCTGTGAAGCCTCCCTACACCATGATTGGTGTGCTCGATGGACACGGCGCCGCCGTGAACGCCGTCCAGATCTGCGAGGACGAGGTCGTGTCCGCGAGCGGCGATCGCAACATCAAGGTTTGGGACTGGGCCAAGCAGGTATGCATCCGAACAGTCGTTGGCCATAGCAAGGGCATTGCGTGCGTGCAGTATGATGGCAGGAGAATTGTTAGTGGCAGTAGCGACAACGAAGTCAAGGTGTTTGATCGATTCACTGGCCTTGAGGTGGCCAGCCTTCGCGCACACCAGAACCTCGTCCGGACCGTCCAGGCCGGCTTTGGAGACCTCCCGTACAGCGCCGAGGAGGACAAGAAGGAGGCCAAGAGAATCGACAACGAATACTTCAAGGCCGTGGAGGCTGGTCTTGTCAGCTCGTTCCAAGAGCAAGGGAGCCGCCGAAGCCGGCCGCGCAACGCCGGCAGTAGCAAACCGGAAGACATCACGGCGTACGGCGCCAACCTGCCTCCCGGCGGCGGCGGCGGCAAGTACGCCCGAATCGTGTCCGGCTCGTACGATCAGACCATCATCGTCTGGCGCCGTGACAAGGAGGGGGTCTGGAAAGACGCACACCACCTGCGACAGGAGGAAGCGGCGGCGGCAGCACAGAGTCAGGTCCAGAACGCCGCTCGAGCAGCTTCCCACGCCGCGGCCCAGACCATGTTCGCGAATATCACCCAGGGGCCGCAAGCATCCTCTGCTCGTCCGGCAGATGCCTCGGCCGCGACCAGTGTGCCAAGGACCACAATTGAAAGCACTGCAAGTGCCGCACCCACGCCACAATCTGCGCAGGCTTTCATGAACCTCATCGACATCGTCGTGCCTCAGGGTCCTGCGCACCTGCGGACCTCACTCGCCATGTACCCGACACTGATGGCGTACAATGCACACATTCAAGCTGCGATTGCCCGGGAGCCGAACCCACGGACGAGGAGTGACCTACGGGCCGTATTAACCGCGTCCCTTCTGGAGTCGCAGATGTCACAAGCCCGCGCCCGCATCGCAGCCATTCGTGAGCCTAGGCACGGGGACACGTTTGTTCCGCCTACCCTGCCGTCACTTTCTGCGCTCACCGGAGGGCCCGGCCCATCGTTGGGCCAGGAGTCTGCTCCGCCCGGCCTGCGGTCGGAAGAGTCCGCCAACGGGCGAAGGCGGCAGAGAAACCCGCAGGCGACTGCACCTATTCTAGAGCCGCTTCGTAGTCCCGTCGCGGCGGCATCCCAGGCGCAGACACCCACGCCTCAGGTGCAAGGCCAGGTGCAAGGCCACTTGCATGTTCAAGGAGACCAGCCTCAGCCCCAAGGCCAGGCACAGGACCAACAAGGCCAGGCGCAACCCATACAGCCCGGCGCCCCCGTGCAGACCCAGGTGACGCCGGTTCCGGGACAAGGCCCGCAGGCGGCGCCCGACGCGCATCACCCACACATTGCTGCCAACGCGGAAACCGGGCCAGCGCGGGTATTCAAGTTGCAGTACGACGCCCGTAGAATCATTTGTTGTAGCCAAACGAGTGTTATTGTGGGATGGGACTTTGTTAACAACGATCCGGAACTGGGCAAGGTGGCGGAGTTATTCAAGACGGTGGAGTAGGTAGAGAGGTTGGAATAGTGTCACCCAGGCATAGCGTAATTGTATCACGAACAGAGATCTCCCGGTTTTCCTCTTTCTTTCTTGTCTGTTGGAAGGGGGACATGAAAGGCTTGATGGACGAACGAAAAAGAAAAAGAGCTGCGTAATTCAAGTGTAATGCTGTAACACCCCCCCAAACTGCAAAAAGTGCCGCCCTGCGCCTGCAACTCCCACGCCATCATGATGGTCATCCGTGCCGGACTCAGCCCGCAGCCTCCTTGACCTTGGCTCCCTCCTTTGCCGGCTCCTCGTCGACGAACTCGGGCAGCTCCTCCTGCATGAAACTCGGCAGCCCGGCGCCCATCTCGGGCTCCAGCTCGGCCTCCATGCCCAGGGCCTCGAGCTCGGCGTCCAGCTCGGCCTCGTCGACGTCCTCGGGCACGTCGTACGAGCGCGACAGGCTCTCCTGGATGTCGTTGCCGATGTCCATGAGGTCGGCCATCTCGTCCTGCAGGCGCTCGATCTTGTCGATGTCGACCTTGCCGTACTGCTTCTTGAGCTCCTTGTTGGTGGTCTTGAGGGCGTCGACGGTGGCCATGGTGTTCTTGAGGTTGTCCTGCATCGTCTGCGCCTGCTCCATGTTCCAGACCTGCGACTGGAGCTGGTCGCGCTGGGCCTCGTACATCTTGCGCCGCTGGAGGACCTTGAGCGCCTTCTGCTTGATGGCGTTCTTGCCGGGCCCGTCGCGCATCTTGGAGAGCTTGGACTGGTAGGTCTGGAGCTCCGCGTTCAGGGCCGAGAGCTTGACGTCGATGGAGGAGATGCGGTCGTCGATGTTGGTGATGGCGCTGTTCAGGGTCGGTTTCGGGCCCTTGGGGGCCGAGCCGAAGATGCGGTTCATCGTGGGCGGTTCGGCTTTCTCGGTCGACGACGCGCGTGGGTGGCGGAGAGTGAGGTTCAAAGTGGGTGTGGTTCTTTTTTGTCGTCGTCGAGGGCGGGACTATATGGGGAGGGTTTGGTTTGGCGGGTGCCTGGATGACGTTGCGTAAGGTCAGGTTCAGGGTAGCGCACCACCTCGGGGGCTTGCGATGGAGCTGGTTATCGATAGGAACCCCGCGGTGGGTGGTTGCCCGGTTGGCGCACGGGCCCGAGACCTGATGTGGCTTCGGATTAATGTTTCGCCGTCCCGGCCCCCGGGCTTGGCGGGGCCTCGGGTCGCACGCCGATGCCGTCTGGGTGATTGTCGCAATTACCGAAACGCAACGGCAGAGACCTGAGTCTGAAATGGATCATTACATCATTACTTGTGCAATGTCGGTTGGCAAAAGATACAAGCTCGTTTTTTTTCCACGTATCTTTTCCCCTTAATGTTCTTGATCGGGTAGTTTCCATTTACTCTCTCCTTCAGAGGCAAACCAACAAAACCAGACGAGAGCCTGCAACACCCCTTTGCCATCGCCGTTGAGGATGGCCCAAGATGCATGGAACCAAGTGGTGCATCTTTTGAGCTTCGTTTGAAGCGAGTCCCTACTTGGGAGGTCTCCAAATACATTTCCCATGACTTTGCACCCGAAATAGACAAAAGGCATCCCTCGCAATGCCAGCACAGCTCAGGGGTAAGTTATGCGCGTTTCCGAGTCGCTTTTACCTAATGGTTTCCCCCCCAATCCCGGACATCGTGGCGGCGTCTGCGTAATGAGCCGCCAAGATTTCCATTACTAAAGGGGGTTTCCAAGTCCTCCGCGTGTCCTTTTACGGGTAATACGGAGGGCCGGCTGTAAACGACGATCTTTTCAAATCTCACTTTTACGGATCCTGTGAATGAGCGTCCCCTGCTTTTTTAAGAGACACCTGCCCCCCAAATGCCATCCTGCTGCGATCCAAGAGCGTGCGAGAGAACGTGAATGTACCTACGACGCAGACGGACACTGAAGTCGGAAATGAGACGGTCGCCCATGGAAGAGGCGAAGCTGTGGACGGGCCGGGAGCGCCCCGGCGGCTTCGAGGAGGAGGACGAGGACCACGCCGCCGACGGCGGCTCCGAGACGGAGGCGTGCCTCGGAGACGACGCCCCCGGGGTCGAGGCCGAGACGCTGCTGCCCGTATACGTGTCGATGCATCGGTAATCTTCGCCCTGTGATGTGAGGTTCGAGTGAGGCTGGGGCTGACTGTTGGACGCAGCGTGCGTCGACTCATCGCGTCGAGCATCGGTGAGTTTGTCTAGACAAAATGACTTGTCGAGACGACGTAACTGACCCGCCAGACAGATGATCCGTATACGCTTGACCAGCTGAGCGACCCCCGGATGAACATTCTCATCGTGAGGCCGCTCGTCGACCGGCTATACAACCCCAAAGACATCACCATAGGTCTGTTCATCTCTCTCACTCACACACACTTAAGCAGGAACTAACACGAACAGTCTATTGTCTACTCGCCAACCGACTGCACTTCCTCCGCCAGCAGGCGACTACTGTCCACCAGCCTGTCAACATTGCCCGCGCAACGCTCTGCGAGCTTGTCGCCACTCGCGTTCTCCGCCGCTTCCACGAGGCTAACCCGGGCGCCCAGGGTCTCTTGTTTCTCTCGCACATCCTCGTTGGCGGCTTCGACCCCTTTGAAGGCGCTCCGGATGCCGTCGAGTTCGAGGGCCGGCGCCAGTGGGCCGTCCAAGCTCGCGGCGGCCTCGAGAGGAAGCTAACGACCCTCGAACTCGCCATCTTGTCGGAGAGCAAGACCTTCATCAGCTCGGCAGGGTGCCAGCGCGTCGTCAACGCCGTGTACGAGGGACGGGTTATCTACACGCCGCTCTCCTTCGTGGACATCCTCCCAGACCACTACAAGTACCACCCCATCTCGCTCTACGATCCGCGCAAGGCGCCCATCCTGAACCACTACCGGCTCATCGTCCCGCGCTCGCGCAACTTCATCGAGTTCGTGCACTTCCTGATCCTCATGGTGCTGTACTTCCTGGCCATGCTGTACCGGAGGAGCAGCAACGAGGTGTTCGAGTTCCTCTTCTGCATATACGCCGCCGGCTGGGTGCTGGACGAGTTCGCCGCCGTCATCGAACACGGCTGGGAGGTGCACGCGCAGAACCTGTGGTCCTGGCTCGACGTGACCTTCTCCGCCATCTACGGCGCCTACGTCGTCGCACGCATCTACGACGTCGCCGCCGGCCACTTCCCGGACGGCCACGGCCTGCACATCCTCCCGCTGGCGGCGCCCATCCTCCTGACGCGCGTGGCCTTCAACATCGCCCCGGACAACATCGTGCTCATCTCGCTGCACGCCATGATGAAGGACTTTCTGCTCGTCTCGTTCCTCGCCTGCTGGTGCTTCATGGGCTTCCTGCTCGCGCTGCAGTGGCTGATCGACTCCAACGACAACTTCAACGAGACGCCGTCGTGGTTCACCATCTGCAAGTGGATGCTCTGGATCTGGTTCGGCCTCGACGGCACGGGCATCGAGGAGTCGGTGCAGTTCCACATCGTGCTCGGCCCGGCCCTCATGATCGGCTTCGCCTTCCTCGGCAACACGCTCTTCCTGACCATCCTCGTCGCCATGCTGACCAACACCTTCTCCAAGATCATCGGCGACGAGGCCGCCGAGGTGCAGTTCCGCCGCGCCGTGCTGACCTTCGAGGGCGTCAAGAGCGACGCCATCTTCGCGTACCCGCCGCCCTTCAACATCTTCGCCCTCGCGACGCTGCTGCCGCTGCGGTTCCTGGTCTCGCCCAAGGCCTTCCACGCCGTCAACGTCGCGCTGATCCGCGCGCTGAACCTGCCGACGCTGCTGCTCATCAGCCTGTACGAGCGCCGCCAGTTCTCGCGCCGGTCGCGCGCCGCGCTGCGCAGCGGCCTGCTCGGCGGGTGGCAGTTCTCCGGGTTCTCGCCGCACGGGGACATCCAGGCCGTCTTCGAGACGGCGCCGCCGCCCGAGGTGGCGGACCTGATCGAGGGGCTGGACAAGCTGGACGGCGGGCGGGAGGAGGCCGGGGAGGTCGTGCCGCGGTTCTCGGTGGACCTGGGGAGGCCGATCCGGTGGCGGTCACGGCTGCGGACGGGGGTTGCGGAGCACGACGACTAGTTGATGATGGTCTTTTTAGATGATTGATATTAGGAATTACTGTAATATTCTTTTTCCTTCCCATTCCCTGACGACATGTGCTGTGTATGACGCTCAGAGCTTCCACACCTCCAGGTTGCGGTACCGCGCCACGAGGGGCTGCATCTGCCTGAACCCGATCCTCCCGTCGCGGATCACGGGCCCCGTGGACTTGTCGTCGTAGAACTCGAAGATGGGCAGCCCGTTGATCGAGAACCTGACCTCGCGCTTGTCCTTGACGACCTCGACCTTGTAGAACGCCCCCGCGGCGTCGGCCACGGGCGGCAGCGGGTCGGCGCCCTGGGCGACGAGGTGGAAGCCCGGCGACTTGCGCAGGTTCGCGAGCAGGAACGCGCGCTCCTCGGGCCAGCGGCGGCGGAAGTACGACGCGTGCAGCGTGCGGATGTCGCCCGAGTGGTACTGCGGGTAGCTCCCGTTGCGCGGGGCGAGGGACGGGTCGAAGATGCTGCCCCTGCCGTCGTCGGCGGCCGAGGCGGCGCCGAAGAAGAACATGGCCAGGCCCGGCTCCTCGCGCGGCGAGAACTCCCAGCTGACGCGGATGCCGTCCGGGAAGACCTCGGGCACCCAGTAGACGAAGTAGTCGGCCGGGCCGCCGCCGCCCGAGAGCTCGACGGCGCCGTCGACGGCGCGGGCGTTCAGGGGCCCCTCGGCGACCCAGGTCGCCACGTCGGCGGTGGAGTTGAGGGGGTTGCTGTAGAGGAGCTGTTCGGCCATGGCGGAGGCGGCGAGCGTGAGGGAGAGGAGAAGGGAGCGCATCTTGGCGGAGGACGCGGAGGTGGTCGTTGTGAGGAGGAGCGGATGGTGTGTCGTGGGTATCGTCGACGGCGAGATGGAGGGATCGAGGAACCCGACTGCTTCGAAATTGACTGGCGGCGAGCAACGAAGGGTACTTTCTTTCCCGCTGGCTGGAGGATTCGTCGCTCTTTTGTATCCTGATCTCCAACCTACCTCGCCCCGCTCGACTTCACTGTTTACCTTGGCATGACCCCGGAGAAGCGCGTGAGTAAAGTTTCGAGGTGCTCGACAGATCGATACACCGAGAAGGCCGAAAGTCCGGGGGATCCATCGGTAGTGGGGTCACGGAGGGGGTTCAGTGTTGACAGGTGCGCGGGGCTAGACTTAGACGGGCAGCTGCTGTGACCCTGCAAATGTTGCCATATGAGCGGAAAAGATGTGATTAATTTAAGCAACTCTACATCGTTGGTTCAAGACGGACATCTGGACGACGCGGCTTGCGTTGGAGAATGCTTATCTTTTCGTCTGCTGTGCCCTGTATGGCGCAATTGTAAGTCGTGGTTTTCGGAACAGTGATGCGACTTCGTTAGGTCTTCAATGTGATTCTTTTCTTTCCTTGCCGATCCTCGGCCTCTGGGCGCATGGTTCCTGCAGTATCAATTAGTTTTGGTCAAATCTCCACCAATTGAAGCACGAATATCCAACGTTGCATTCGGTCACGGCCAAGCATGGTTCAGAGATGTGACGAACACCCGGGCTTGACATTGTCGTATGTTCTTGACGCAGCTCTCCATCGCCGCAGAAACGGGGATGTAAGCCGGGAGGATCCGCACCGGAGGCCCACCCCGGGCCCTCCGGTACGGAGCATTCCGGACAGTCGGCTTCCTCGGCAGCAGGGCTCTCCATTGCTCCCCACTCAGCCCTTCGCAACGCCGCCCAGAAACCTGTACGTTGACGATGGCCTTCGCTCGTTGTTGTCACCCAGCGACTGGATGAGCATGCATCAAGGTCGCCTTCGAGATCTGCGTCGTTTTCTATTGCTGCACTCGTACTGCTCTTTGGTCGCCCCTTTGAAGGGTCTTCGCTAATCGAGAGGTGGCACTCTAAGCAAACCCCAAACTGGCGAACTTACCAGAGTTGCAGAAATTGACCTAGTAGTTGACAACGTGACCCCCATAGCGCCGATTCCATGAGCCCCGCGGCTCCCTCAGGTATCCTGTTTTGCGTCTATGAATGAACATCTACCCTCGTCCCCTTACCTCCCTCTTCTCCTTTGGTAGAAACGAGATGGACTATCTTTGACCGTTTGAGACTAAAATTGTTGCCGCATGGCATATGTCTGATTGATTGAATTTTCCTAACTTTTGGAGTTCCGACGACGTTGCACCTTTGGACGTGGAAGCAACCGCCAACTTTCTCGGGCCAGCTTAGACAGGCTTGTGTCAACTCATGCCGGCAACCACCAGTATCATTCAGCTCACGCGCCGAATAGGGGTCAGCCTACCTGGGGGCGCTGACTGCTACTACTAAGACGGGGCCTGGTAATTATTATTTGGTAAATGTCGGCCACAAGGGCCGGGATGTTCACGGGTACTATTTCTTCCTTCTCGGCTGCAAGGCTACATTCCTTGCTGAGAACGTCGAGCTAAAGAAACACGTTTTTGTGCCTCGACGATTCCTGCTGCCAACATCCATGTGTGAGACAATTCTAAGCAGAAACCTTCGGCAGTTTGTTACCTGAATCACGGAACAACGTTGGCGTCGTGATCCGTAGGTTATTAGGTACTTAGGTAGCGGGGTGATTAGGGCCGTTTGCTCCGTGGCAAAGGCCGTGATCGGCTCGGAGCGCCACTGAATACGGATTGGTGCGGCCCGGCCCACGCGACTTGTTCTTCATTGGCGAGCCGGAACTTTTTGTCTCAGTACAGCGTGCTCTGCCTCTCAGCTTAACGCCATAACGGCCCATTTCGGCCGGCTGAAATGCATGGCTTGACGATTTTCAGCCAGCCCAGGAGGCAACGGAATGCATGCATACTACGAGCTGGATAGCAATTCGCATGTCTAGGGCCCATGATGGTGATAGGCAGCGACAGCGAGACTGGAGAATGATTGATGCAAGCAGCTATCTTGACAACTAAAAATGGTGTGATGCGACCGTTCAAGAGGCTGGCTAGATTGTGAGGCTGCGCACGTAAACCCCCCAACTTCATATCGATTCTAGGAAAGGCAGCAATAAGGGGGGGAGGGTATCTCTGAGAGGCTCTAGAGGCCAGCTGAGAAGTTCATAAGAAGCGGCTGTTCTACCTCTCGAAGAATTCTATCTGCCTTGCTTTAAGCCATTGGGACAGCACCCGGAAAGTGAACGTATACCAACCACCTCTAAAGCGAACCATTGCCCACCATGTCGCCCAACGAACCTCAACCAGCAGACCCGGTCGCACCCACCGAGACCATGACTAGCCCCAGCAACGACTCTTACAAGGCCCAGTGGGCACGTTATGTCGCCCGGCACAAGCTCCAGCGGGACCTGGAAGCCACGGCGACGAGGATGGGCGAGCTCCTGAACAAAGAAAAGTTCCAAACCCCTATCGGCGACTCGGTCACGGCTCTTGCTGAAATCACTGAGAAAGCCACCGGCGGCGGCCTGATCCCGGAGCACCACGGTCGTTTCAAGGTCGGCATCGTCGGCGCAGGAGTCGCGGGACTCTTCACCGCCCTCCTCCTCGACTGGCTGAACAAGGAGCTGGGAAAGGATAGTGGCGAGGAGGAGTACCTTGACATCGACTACGAAATCCTGGAGGCTGCCGGCGAGGAGCGGCTTGGCGGTAGGCTGTACACGTACAGATTCAGCGGCGCCGAGGGCGGCGTTCACGACTATTACGACGTTGGCGCCATGCGATTCCCGGAGAACGATGTTATGAACAGGTGTGTCTGTCTTTTCCATGACGGACCTCCCAACTCATATCGGGGCAATTGCTTATGTTTCTTCCCTAGAACCTTCCGGCTCTTCAAGATGCTGGGCATCGATAAAGGATGCCTGGGTGACAGAAAGAAAGCCGATGATCCGCCCAAGCTTGTGCCGTACTCCCTCACGGACGACAACGAGCCTTCGTACTTCAACAACATTCGCCGCGTAGGTGACGCATTCAAAACACCTGATCCATTCGATCTCAACAAGGGGGTGGCCAAATGTGACCAGATTCCTGAGCGGTGCGTTACCAAACCGCCACTATGAGGTCGAAAAGCTCATACTGACGATATTTAAAAGCCTGTTGAAGAAGGCTCCTGCGCGTCTATTCGCAGAAGCCATCGATAAATACATGCACACAGTTCGAAGGGGTCTCGATGACGCGAAAGTCAAACCCAAAGACGCAAAGCCCCCAACTCGCGAAGAGGAGGAGAAGTTCTACAAGATGCTGATGCACTCGGACAGAATGAGCGCCCGCCAATTCCTTCTTTCGTAGGCCGAACCTCTTCTGCATTGCCTGGCCAAGGATCCTAACATCACCACACAGGGGGAAAAACAAAGGAGGCATTCCAGACGGGCCAAGCTACAACTACAGCACTGTCGAGTGGATCGAGACGGCTACCTTGTACGTCTTTCGTTTTGTTCTATCAAACAGGAAGCCCTAAACTCTGTGATTTTCAGCGGTACCGGCTGGTACGACCAGTCCTTGACCGAGGCCGTCTTAGAGTCTCTCGACTTCAATACGCGCAAGGAGCCGGAGGAGAAGTGGTGGTGCGTGGACGGAGGCGCTCAGAGAATTGCGGATCAGATGCGGAAGAAGATCGCGAAGCCCGACGCGATCAAATTCAACACCCAAGTCACTGCAATCGAGTCCAACATCGACCTCAACAACGCAAACAACACGGTTACCGCGGACATGACCCTGAAGGCCAAGGACACCAACACCCACAAGCCAAAGGAGGGCGGCAAGTACCTAACCGTCCTGAACTCGACCACCCTCGGCTCCATGAACCGCATGGACCTAACCAAAGCAGGCCTGTTCTGGGACACGAAGCAGGCCATCCGCTGCCTCGGCTACGGCGCCTCGTGCAAAGTCGGAATGAAGTTCAAGACGGCCTGGTGGCGCAAGGCGCCCTTCAACATCACCCAGGGCGGGCTGGCCCGTACCGACCTCCCGCTGCAGGTGTGCGTCTACCCGTCGTACAACGTCAAGGACCCGGCCGACGAGCCCAGCGTCCTCCTCGTCTCGTACACGTGGGGCCAGACGGCACAGCGGCTGGCGAGCCTGATCCCGTGCCGCAACCAGCCCGCGGCCCAGGAGGAGCTCCGGAGCGTTCTCATCCACGACCTGGCCCTCCTCCACGCCAGCGACGCCTCGTCATATCAGCAAACGCGGGACCTCATCGCCGGCGAGCTCTTCGAGACGCACGGCTACGACTGGTACCGCGACCCGACTATGGCGGGCGCGTTCGCCTACTTCGGCCCGTGCCAGTTCTGGGACCTGTACCCGGCCATCACGAAGCCCAACTCGTTTGGCCAGTTGTACTTCATCGGCGAGGCGGCGTCGGCGCACCACGCATGGGTGGTCGGCGCGCTGGAGAGCGTCGTGCGCGCCGTGTGGCTCATGTTCGACTGCCTGCACCAGGGCAGCAAGAAGGACGCGAGGCGCGGGGACGGCAAGGGCTTCGCGCCGTACGAGCGGGCCATGAAGCTGTTGGAGGAAGGCGGCCCGGGAAAGCTGCCCTTTTACCCGCTGCCTGTAGAACTGCCAAAGCGTTGCAAGGACCATCAGAAGACGTCGGCGGATCAGCTGGTCGATCATCCTGAGCTGGATAAGCAGGGCGCGGAGGTTCCAATCAAGTATGGTGCTGCTGTCGTTGCTCTGAGCATGGTTGAGTCGACGTTGAACGAGTGGGCGAGGCCTGAGGTCAAGGTCAAGTTTTAAGAAGCGCAACGCTTGAGACTAGTACATCAATCAAATTGCGTTTCTCTTTAAATTCTTTTTTTATCTATTAAAATGGGCGGTTGAAAAGGGGCTAAAGACCACTCAACCCTACTAGCTGAAGGCGAAGCGATCATGAGTCGGGAGCTCGGAATAGAGCGCACTCAGAGGGCAAACAGCCCCTCAAAGGCTCGGGCCTTCAAGGGCTCTAAAGCAATAGGAATCAATCGAGGCACGTTTTCACAAACTTACACCCCAAGACCACAGAATGCGACAAAGCCAACCATCGAGACTTCAAATGACACATTACCACATAATGACCCTTGTTGATGGGGGCGGCGTCTGCCTCACCATGAGTGCAGCCGGTGTGGTTTTTCGGCCAGGTTGTGGACCGGTAGGTCTGCATCCCAAACTTCGGTCCAGTCGGAAGGCCGGCAGACACCCGGGGCGGTACTGTGCAGGTGGCCCGACCCGGGATGCGACTACTACACGTCGAGCATCAGAATCGGCAATTCCACGCGGGACTTCCCCTTGTACTACCGTTACTATAAGGCAGGTGCAGCGACGGTGAGGTGCGGGCGGTGTATAACCTCTTCTACAAAAAAGACAGGTTCAGTCTCTTGGGGGTGTACGGGCACAAGTAGTATGTTCTCTGTCTCTATCGTCTTCGAATTCGTGGTAGTCCCTCATGCGAGACATCGGTGACTGGGAGCGTGTGATCATAATATGGACCAAGGACAACGACAACTCCTGGTGGCAGTCCCAGCTTCTCCTCTCGCAGCACTTAGGCTAGGGCCGAAAGAACTGGGACGACATACAAAATACCTTCGACACGGTCGACGCCAGTCGGCCCCGAGACGGCGAGAACAGGCGCCGCGGGATCGACCACAAAGCCCCAGGATGGGGTTGTCAACTATAGACGAACCGGTCCCTTACACGATTCAAGATCGACGGTTTTTTATCGTCCCCATCTCCAGCATAACCTAGACAAACTCTATTACAGTCTCAGACAAATTAGAAACCCATCCCGCCAGCGACCTGTAGGGCTAGAGATCGTACGATGATTGGTGAGTAGCCAGGCTTCTATTGTCATTCCCGAGACCGAGCAAGCCGGCTTGTGTCTATCTGCCGGGCTATCCTAGATACTTGAACATCATCCTTGTTGCACATCGTCAGCAGGTTGCGTAGAGTTGGAACCGACAGTCGTGCAGATGCATATGGAAACCTCACAAGAGGCCAATGGAACTTTGCCGCTATGCAGTCTTAATAGTAAGAAAGCTTCTCTTCATCAGACGAATCTTCTCTCTGTCACTCATTCGTCCCAATCGACACGCTCTTTACCTACATTCTCTGTGACATACATTTTGCCTTAAAATGGCTGCCTCCCTCGTTTCTACTGCTTCGCTCTTTCTACTAGCGGCTGGCACTGCGAGCGCTGCGAAATGCGCAATCCAATTCGAAGGCAGGATCCCGACCAACTTCACGCCTGCCGACTTCGACACCTCGGCGAGCCCCTTCAACAATGGCTTCGTCTTCGGTAAGGGCATCAAGGCCAGCGACGTCGTGTCGATCCCAGAAGGCGTGTCATCGATGGTACGTCGCGTTCAGTCTCGCCCTTTTCTATGTCACTGTCTCTAAGCCAAGCCAGTCGACGGAACCTCCAGCAAAGCCTTTGAAGTCAACATCGACGACCGCTCCATTTTCACGCCCTCCGAGACCAACGTCCAAACGGGCTTCCGCCGAGCCGAGATGCTGCCGATGAGTAACAACGGCACCGACCCTTCGACCGCGGGGATCAAGACCGTCCACTGGAGTATGATGAAGGACCCGAAGAAGCCCCTTAACCTGACCCACGAGTACCAGATGGTGTTCTTGGAAAGCTCCATCTGCAGCTCGAACCAATTTGCCTTGAAGTATGGCGACCTCATTGGCATCCACCCGGTCGACCCTGATGTCCTCCACCTCTTTGGCAACTCCAACACCAAGCCGTTCCAGCCTGAGCTATTCACTACTAAGTTCACCGAGGGCGTGTTTCACAACTTTGCTCTGACCCTGGATTTTACAAAGAAGTAAGATTACGAGACTCAACCGTATGTTTTGGGCAATGCTAATCACCACCTCGACAGCCTCACGCAGATTTACTACTCTCAAGGGAATGCACCTCTCGCCGCCCAAGGCAAGCCGGTCGAGAACGACATCTCGGGCCAGGGACAGTTCCACTTTGGCGTCTTGAAGAAGTCGATCAACGGCACCGGGGACCTGACCAAGTCCGGCTTCCACGAGTCTGGCATCAACGAAGGCATTATTTTCGGAGGCATCTTTCAGGAGGACAGCGCCGATGGTTGTGTGACTTTGTCTCCGTGAGACTGTCAACTCGTTGACGTTCCAGCTCGGAAACAGAATAATACCTCCATATCCATACTGTAGTGCTCACAATCAAGTGGCGACGTCAATGTCTTGAAAGCTGATTAGTGCTGCTGTATTATGAATAGTCACGACATCCAGAAAGCCCAACCTAAAGACGCCAGGTACAAAAGAGACATCTTCCCGCGCCTTTCTGGTATTAAATCTTCCACTTCAGCTCTTCCAGCACCTCCCGCGCAGCCCTCTGTCCCGCAAAGACAGCCCCTTCCATGTACCCGAAATGCTTCGTGGCGGTCTCCGTGCCCGCCCAGTGGATGGCTCCAACGGGCTTCCTCATCCACTCGCCCAGCTGCGTCCACATCCCCGGCGAGGGCGTCGCCACCGGGCATCCCGTGGACCACTCCTCCTCCATCATGGTGTGGAAGTAGAACTCCTCCGCGTCGAGCGCCTCCTGGCCGAAGGCGGCGGCGAACCCCGCCAGCGCGACCTGCCGCCTCTGCTCCTGGCTGAAGCCGATGAACTCTCTCGCCTTGGTCCCGCCGATGAAGCCCACGAGCTTCGCGGGGGACCCCGACTCCGGGGTCACGTCGTACGTCACGCTCAGGAAACCCGTCGGGTTGGTGCTCTCGCCGGTCAGGCCCTTCTCCCGCCAGAACGGCGTCTTGTACGTCGCGAAGGCCTTCATGTACGCCCCCATCGGCATGTGCTGGAGCAGGGTGATCTTCTCGACCGGCAGCCTGGGCTCGAAGTCGATCTTGAGGACGTGCGGTGGCGGTATGGCCGAGATGATGCGCCGGCACCGGTACTCCGCCTTGGAGGACCTGACCGTCGCCACGCTCTCGGTGTAAGAGATGCCCCGGACGGGCTCCTCGAGGCGGACGACGTCGTCGCCGAGGTGCTCCCTCAGCTTGTTGGCGATGGCCTGCCCGCCGCCCTTCATGAAGTCCTGCTGCGCCCCGCCCTCGCTGCTCAGGCCGGACGTCAGGCTCACGGCGCCCCTGAAGTAGAACATGGCGTGCAGCATCGAGATGCACGACGTGCTCTGGCCGATGGTCGCCTCGAACGCTATGCTGCCCATGTCCGCCGTCACCTGCGTCCACGCGTGCTTCCTGATCCACTCGTGCACCGTCATCCTGTCGAGCTCCTCCGCGTCGGGCGTCTGCCAGGGCTCCTCGAGGTTGACCGTCTCGCACAGCTTCTCGAACTTCTTGACGAACAGGCCCATGTCGAGGACCTCCCAGGGCCGCACCGGCGGGATCAGGCCGCTATAGCTCCGGGCCTTACCCCGGTGCGCCAGGACGATCTTGCCGTCCGTCGGGACCTTGACCAGCGGCACGTCGAACTCCTTGGCGAGGCCGTACATGAGGTCCTGCTGGTCGCCGAGGAAGGCCGCGCCGACGTCCCAGTAGTTGTCGTTGTCGAGGGGTATCGTCTTCGCGCGGCCGCCGACGCGGTCGCGCGCCTCGAGGACGAGGACCTTCTTGCCCGAGTCCTTGAGCAGCCGGGCGGCGGCGAGGCCGGAGTATCCCGCGCCGACGACGATGCAATCGTACGTGACCGTGCCTTCGGCCGTTGTTTTGTCCATTGTGACTTCTTTTGTTGTTCGTTTCGGAGAGGAATGGACGCCGCGAAGAAGGGGGAAATCGGCCCAGGGACTGGAGTCTGAAATTCTTTCGGACGCTCGAAGAGGCAGCACCGAAACTCAGAGTGGCCTGGTGGAACTGGTTTTGGACAATGCCAGTCAGCCGTGAATAAAAGGAGACGTCTTTGTGATTGGGTTCGCCCGCTTGGGCCCGTCAGCGGGAGCGAGTCTAGTGCTGACGGGAAATTTGGAGGGCTGTCAGCCATGTTGCGAACGGCGCCAATCAAGCACGCCTCGCAATCTCTCTTTGAAAGACTTGGCCATTCGCGTGGCAGTGTTGGGGAACCTAGCGTCGCTGATTGGAGCCTTGTCTGCGCTTTGCTTGGAATGTGAGCGAGTCCGACCACGAGGTGTCAAAATGCCGTGGAATTCGCATGGCTTGTCAGGCTATGGCGGGGTCCAGCCTCGAGGCTAAGCTGATGGTCAATTTAGGCTGAGCGCCTTCATCTCTCTTTGAGATATCTCGGAGGCGAAAAGAAGAGGATGCTGCTCCAATGTGTTAGTCATTGATTGCGGTCTGGATGCGCAGATGCTTAGAATAAGGACAAGAATGCGTTCAAGCAAATAGGAAGGCCTTTTCTCTCAGCCTTGCCTCTGAAGTCGTTGCCACAGACAGCAGTACTTGTAACTTCGAGGGTCCATGTTGCTCGGGCTTCATGCACGACCCTCAGGGCTGAAATGTTGTTTCCAGATGCCTTTGGTACGGTGCCTAGCCTTGAAGGTTCAGCACCCTGAAATGGCGTCCACGCCTTCCGACGTTTAGTCCACCACCGACGTTTAGTCCACCACATAGCAGGAGATCCAACAGTACGGCGGATTGCTCGTCGGACCGACAACCAGGATGTCTGCAGGATCAACGCCACGAAATATTCTTCAATACGGGGCAAGACGTCGAGAAGCTGGAGAATCGAAAGCTGCCGGCGGGCAGGTTCCCGCTCGGCCGGTTGGTCTTATTCTTATCCCGTCCATTTCGATGCATCAGGCTCCTTCGAGTTCGAGGAGCGTTGACCCGTCACTGTTCGACGGTTAGATATCGTACAATTCTTCAAGTTATGACACTCCGACTTCACGCCCCCCCGTAACGCCTGTCCAACGTGCAGTAAGCACCAGGGCGTCTATTCATCCTCATCATCCATGTCCTCGTCACCGTCTCCTTCAGCATCGTCGTCGTCGTCATCATCGTCGCTGTCGGAGCCAGACCCTTCACTCTCTCCTTCGCTGCCAGGGTCATAGTCCTCCTCGTCCTCGTCTTCGTCGTCCTGGAGGGCTTGCTCTGCCTCGAGGTGGGCCTTTGCGAGTTCAGACAAGCCTGTACCTGCAACGGCGCCGTTCGCGGCGGCCTCGGCGTCTTCTCCCTTCTTCGCCTTTAGGTTCTCCGTCAACTCCATCTTGGCCTTCCTCTGGTCCGCCATGCTGCGGTCCTGCAGACCGTGGCGCTTGACGTAGGTCTCGTCGATGCCCGCGTAGTCCTCCTGGTCCAGCATGCCAAACTCGATCTCCTCGGTGGCGTCGCCTTCGGCAAACACCTCGACCACCATGTTGAACGTCCGCTGCAGCACGTTCGTGTAGCTGACGGCGACGATGCGGTCGGTCGGCAGGAAGACGAGGGGCTTCTTGAAGCCGTACAGAATGCCGTTGGGCAGGAAAAAGAGGTAGCCGTCCTTGGAACCGCGGAAGGCCTTGACGTGCACCGCCTTCTCGCTCGGCCGGTGCGGCTGGCGGACGAGGCTGTGGAACTTGGAAGGGTCCGTGGCAACGATCTCGGCGCGGTTACCGGCGGAGCTGAGGTGTGTGGTGAGGGCCCAGTCAAAGAGGGCGCGGTAGGTATCGGACACCGCTGCAGCGGCTTTGGCTTTCGGACCGGCGATCGTGCCTTGCTTAGGGGGTGTTGAGGGGACCGTGAACACCAATGCTTCTTTCTCGGGCGCGGTTTTCGTGGGGAGGCATGTGCCCCTGGGGAACAGGACGTAGTTGTGCTGGACCTGGGTCTTTTCGGGCACAGGCAGGTAAAAGGCATACTCTACAGGAGCTTGTCAGTTCTGAACTCTGTGATGGTCTTGCAGTGTCGATTGGAACCCCACCAATGTCTTCCCAGGCATAGATGACGCCTTCGACAGGCGCCGTGGTGTTGGGAGCGCGGGCGTACAGGTGGTTGGCCGTAAAGCACAAGTCGTACTTCTTGCGCTGGGGTACCGAGACAGAGATCTCCTTGATCTCGAGGAGAACATCCTCGTCAGCAGCGTTAACCTTGCCCGCGCTCTTGGAGATGCTGCCTGCAACTGTGCCGTTCGTCGCCTTGAATCCGTTCGTAGGGCCTTCGTCTACCCGTCTGCGCTTCGAGGCCGGCTCTGGTCCGTTGATCTGCTCGAACACGAAGCTCGCGATGTTGTTGAATAGTGCAATCCGATCGGGAGTGTCTGTATTTTTTGCACATCAGCTGCTTGTCCATCATCAACAGACTTCGCATTGGATCTCGTCGAACCTGCTGCCTTTTGAATCCCTTTCAGGATGTCCGGCCGCGACTGGAAGACGGCTCCCAGCCGCTGGCTATCGAGACCTGCGGGCATTATGTGAATTATTCTCGATTGATCGAGTTCTGGTACAAATTCTGGATATTTTCGACACCGCGGACGGGTAAATGGCGCCGATGGTGGCACGGAGACGGAATTTGCTGGATTTTCTGGGTAGAGATGAGGTTGTTTATTTTTTTTTCCCTCTTTCCCGACGCGAAATCAATCCGACTTTTTGGGATGTGACGTGTTGCATGGACCTAGACGCACTGAAGCGCAGCGCAAACAGCCTGTTGCGGCGCGGGCTTAATTCGGTTAAAGTGTCTCCAGCTTGGTTGGCTCATTCAGCGCCCCTATTCCATTCCCTCGGTGTCCAGTTCGCCACCGAATCATCCATTACCCTCAGGGTTATTAGGTACCTATCAAGGGGTTATTTACAAGCAGAGCTTTTACTTTTTTTTTTTTTTTTTTTTTCACAAGTTATCAGGTACCTATGGCAAATCGCGGGACGCAAGTATTGATGCGGCTTTGTCAATCGACACGATCATAATGCTTTGAGCAGGGGAGATGTTTCATCGATAAACATGTAGCCTTCTAGGCTCTCTGTTCCAATAATACATGGTTCTTCGATAGTACTACTTTCTTTTTTGTCGCCGATTCCACAAGTCTCAGCCCAATTTCTAGATACTGGTCTTGCTAGCCAGATGCTTTTGCTTACCTGGTACACCGAAATCAATACAAACCCGTCGATAAACACCAGGCGTGTTGACCTGCACCTGTCATGAATCTTCTACTCCAGCGGCGCACGTAGAGCCTTGATCTGCTCGAGGACGCTAGACCTGCTGGTGCTGCCCTTGGCAGCCCGCATCTATACACCCTCCTTGTAGTTGAAATTTGAGGCAATTTTGTCTTCGAAACGGGCGTCGACATCCTTGAGCTGCTCTGAGAGCTTGTTCATCGGGATGCCCGTCTTCTCAGGAACACTGCAGGACGGTGCAGCGGCCGGAGATGTGGGTCGCCCGGAACGGCACGTCCTTGTCTTATCTGCCGTCTTATCGTCAGCCTTGATAAAGGAGCTTTGACCACCAGAGCGTCCGAGGTTCCGATGGTTCAGTTTCCCCTGAAAGTCCGACGTCACAGTGGAGGATGCGCCAATCCCCTTCGGCCAGCTCACCCCGCGGTTTCTCCCCAAGGGACACTACGGTCCGATTACCCCCCTTTCGATCTTAACGACATCGTCAACCCGTCGGCGGGAGCCCATCCTCTCCATCGCTCCTTCATAACCTTCTTTAGACCTTCGAACCCCCAGGCCCAAGGTGAAGCTGTACCGAATTGAGCTCGGCTCTCTCCAGGTGCCAAACCCGACCGTTTCTGACTTGGGCGTGTGAGCTTATCCCATGCTCAACGTCCAATCCGACCTTTCCAGCATCCTCGGAACAGCTTCTCCCACGGCCCATCATGTCATTCGCCAACGTCTACACCCACCGCAAGGTCGCTGAGAACGCGGCGAAAGGATGCGATGTCTGCTACCGCGCCACCAGCAGTGTCCTTGTTGCCCAGGAAAACAAGGTAGAAGAAGCCACTCCCTTATGTCCCGGGGGTCACGCAAACGGATACTGATTACTGCCAGGATTTCTTCTACGTTTGCCCGAGCCACCTCAAGGATAGAAACTTCTGCTCCCCCATCATCGATAAGGAGGTTGCTGAAGCAAAGAAGAAGAAGGAGCTGGAAGAAGAGATCGAGCGTGTGAAGAAAGAATACGAAGAAAAGCAAAAGAAGAAGAAGGAGAAGGAGGACGAGAAGAACAAGAACGCCGAGAAAGACAAGGAAAAAGACAAGGAGAAAGAGAAGGGAAAAGACGAAAAGAAGACCGAAGAGGAGAAGAAGGACGGCGAGTCGAAAGCTGACGACAAGGTAAGGCTGCCCGGGATGGAGTCCGATGCTCGTCCAAAGCCCCGGAGCCCAGCTGACAAACTTCTAGGACGGCGCCGGTACCCCAACCCCGTCCACGGAGGACGAGCCCCGGGTCTTCGCGCTCCACAAGTAGGTCGATTCCCGGCACCGGCAGGGCCCGATGCAATGCTGACCGTCAGCTTCCAGAAACTTTTATGGCATGCGGATCGAAAAGAAGCGTCAACTCGAGCTCGCAAAGAGAAACCGAGAACGTATTCAGCAGCCCAACTTCTTCCCGTCCGTCCCAAAGGGCTCGCCCGGCAGCTAAAAGAGTGTTTCCCGTCGATCCATGAAATATTGCTGTCCTGTGCCGCGTGAAGTCGCCTCCGGCACTCACGATAACGGTGCTTGTGGGCCCAAATCGCAGTCATGTCTCGCCTGCCGAAACACCCTTTCTTTTCCTATTTCAGAGATGCGAGTCCACGGAACGATTCAAGGGAACTCGAATTCCCAAACGAGCTTCTTGCATGCATCGTGTGCCTCCATTCTGAGCCGGTACCGGCTGTCACGGGACGACGCTTGGACATCGCGTTCTATTACAGCCGGCATTCCGTTATTGCTGCTGATTGGCTTATGTACGAGTCTGCTGGCATTTTTTTGACGCACCGTCAGACAACCTGCAGTAGCCTTAATGGGCTGTTGGCGGCGCGGGAGCACGAGCTGCCGTTCAAGGTGCAGTTCCGTTAGTATCCCTGTCGAAGATCAAGGGCGTGTGATTATGAGAACCTGGGCAGGCTCGTCAACCACCTGGCTAGGGGTTCTTGGAAGATCCAGGGCTTCGATCTCATGCAGATGGTCGTGACGATTACAGAATCCCAAGCGACATCCCTACCCGAACAGCATTGCAGTAGCGAAAATTGCCAAACGAAACTTGCAGAAAGAAATTGGCCCTGGCTTTGGAGACATCGTCGTGCCACCGAACTACACGCTGCCCCTCTCTCGCTGGATCTTCAACCTTGGAGTCCCAGGATTTGGATCATCACCGCCATACCATCCATGCTGGCACAGGCTGTGGACCGTGGCTTTCAAGGAGTCGGAGCCGAAGCTGACCACGGCCCGAGTTCCCAACCTTACATTTTCTGAACCGCTTCCGTATGACGCCACTTCTCAAGTGGCTCGTCAAACTCGGCTATCTACACCTTCATCGTCGCCTCGTCCGCCCTGGTCGACTCACCAGTACAACCCACCCTGACCAGGACCTGCTCCACAGGTTCCGCTGGGAAG
Organism: Colletotrichum brevisporum; assembly: GCA_030770045.1. Classification (NCBI taxonomy): domain Eukaryota; kingdom Fungi; phylum Ascomycota; class Sordariomycetes; order Glomerellales; family Glomerellaceae; genus Colletotrichum; species Colletotrichum brevisporum. Next base: position 4,785,478 of record JAUGSI010000002.1, read on the forward strand.
TGTATTGGCAAAACGCTGCCCCTCTCCCAAGCCCTTGCCTCTCAATGATCTCCGGCCGTCGTCGTGCTTCCAACCACCCGCACATCCCGTGTCGGGCTTAGTGCTGACGTGCTTATGCTGCTGGGCAACATCTGCATGCATCCCTTGTCCAACAAATCAGAAATGTTTTCACCTCGCAGGACACACTGCATCGAGCCGGCCAAGAAGGTAGCAACCGTGGATGAACCTGATCAACGGTGGGATTCGCAATCTGAAGTTCCATTCCATGCCGTTGGCCCGTTATACCTACATGGCGAGCCGTCGCGTATTGCGCGAGGTATGCAGCGGATGCGACCCCGCCGCCACCTCACGCGGACATTGCATAGAGCGGTGTATTCGGGTTCCAAGCAAGGCCGAGATGCCCTATCGCCGGTCAGCAATATTGATTCCCAGGTCCCGAAAGGTGACTGTCAGCTATAGAGCGGCAAGCCAAGCTGAGTGCTTTTATTCGAGTCGAGGTTAGCGCCACGCGGGGTGGCCATGGACACAGTTTCGAAGCATATTGGGAGCAAGAATCTTTTGGCCAACGCACTGCCTCAGTGTCGTGCCACAGGCCCAACTGCTATGCGACCGCATCCAAGAGAAGCCTAGGGCTGACAGCAACTACTGGATCCGCGTGTTAGCGGATGTCAATCGGCTGGCGATCAATCGACACGCCTTTTCATGATCACGCCCTGCTAAGCCAGCCATTTTTAGCAGTGTGTCCCAAGCTTATGGCGCACATTGTGATCAAGGTTGCTGTTGAAGAGATCCGGGTGCTCATCGGCCGACGTATGACAATGCCGCACCATAGTCTTGGTTGACTTGTCGAAAAGTCGTCGACTCTAGTCTGGGTCGCACCTGGAGGTAGTGCTTCACAGTCGGAGGAAAGAGCCGTGTATCAGATGATGCCAGCCGATCTGTCTGTGTCTTGAGGCCCAAATAGCCCAAGCCTCCGGCGACAAACCCCCACGCCGTACGAGTGCATTCCACTTCGGCCGGCGACATCGCAAGAAGATACGAATTACCAGATTGCGACGACGCATGGTCCCACGCCAGGGACACTGCTGGCAATCACTCGCATCAGATATGGGGGATCTGGTCATGATCAAGTGACTCACGTTGAGTCTCGCCAAGGTGGCTTTACCCCACAAAGTTGCCCTACTTTTGGTTAATTCTCCGCAACGACTCTTGGCCGAATTATCAGGAAACCGTCGTCACGGCAAATTCCGCTTTAGCGAAGCAGCTTACAAGAAAGCCTTCTAGATGAGGTGAAACTGTTGGGTGGGAAATAGGGACTTGTGTCACCCAGATACCAGCCTAGGTAGGCATGGTCCCCAGTTGCCCAGTATGTATGCCTCGGGCGGCCGCTGCAGGTTTGCGGCGCATGCTGACATGGCCAAGGTGGAAGAAAGAAGAAAGCACCGTCGGCAAAACACAAAGTGCAGATGAAAAGCCTTGACCGGGGGCTCTGCGTGCGCCGTTAGCCGAGTGACCGTCTCTTCTAAGAAACTCGGCAACTGAGGCTAAGCTGAGCCACGAGGCATGTCAGGGAATGGTGGGCTGCAGACGGGCGCCATCGTGTCGATGCTAATGCGGTGCTTGTGTCGGAGAGAAGCATTCGGCAGCGGAAGCTATGGTGATTAGCCTCACGGCGCGTTAGCTCACCCGGAAGAGGCCCTCACTGGTCTCACATGTTGTCATCCCATCAGACTTACGCCGCACCACTTTGGGGTCGGGGAGGCTCTCATCAGCATAATCCTCAAGTCGAGGCCACCTTGGCCGGGCGACGGGCGAAAACATGCCGGCGTACGAAGAGATGGTCAGCAAACAACACGCAGATTTGGGCAGTACTGGCTGTGTCGGAACACACTCTCACGGGGAGGAGTGAGTAAGTGATCACTAGGGCTATCACAAAAGAAATACACAGAAATGCCGAATACTGCTGACACTTGAAGCTCCATCGGGACCCAATGGGGGGACTGGTAGCCTTACGGTTTGATGGTGGTCTGGATACGGTTTCAATTCGAGGACGGTCTTCACGCTGTGGCTTGTATCCCAACCTCAACCAGGTCTCTCCCAGCTTCTACCTGTGATATCCCGGATGAGATGGGCAGAGATTTGAGACAGAACTCGCTTTCGTCTCGCAAGTCCGTACCCAGCCGCCAAGGTCTTGACGGATATTGCTACAGCGAATATGGCCGGGAGGCGCCACATACTCGCATTATAGCTGCCAACTCTCGGCAACCTTCTCCTCGCCACAGACCACGATCACCGATCAAGGAATGGAGTTTGAATCCGCTTCCAAGGGGGTTTGCGTTGACAATAGAGGGGAGGACCGTGCTGCCCACCTGCTATATGCCGTTCGGTTCCTCCCCGTACCCAGGGCCTCAGCGTGAGGGGGTCCAGAGGGCCACAAGTCACTCAAGATGCACTTTGTATCAAGGTACTTCCGCGACGCCTCGCGAATGTACCCACGAGAAACCGGGGTGTGGGAGGGGGGCTGTCAGCATCTTAGCGGCCTTTGTGGCTCACGCCCGCGGGTGCATCTGGGAGGAGACGGACTCGCCCCGTGGGCGTGAAGCTATCGTCGAGAGCGGCACAGCGTGGGGATGAGTAGAGAGAAGAGGAGGGGGTGTATGTGTACGGCATGCCAGAGGATTGACGTAGGAAGCATCTCACCGATCTTTCTTTTGAATTCCCGCTGCGCGCATTTGGGTAGGTAGCATCAGGGAGAAGTTTTTTTCCTTTCCGAACCCTTTCTTCCTTCCACTAGCGGGGCCGCATCTTCATCAACGCCGGATCTTAAGTTCCAAGGCACACTTCGGGGATACAAAAGGGAACTCAGCCACGATGGAGGAAGGCTACATTGCTCTCGCCTTGCATCCTTTGTCAGCAAGTTTGCCCCCAGACCTCTTTTAGGCTCACTTCATCCGAACTCTTCGACGTCGGGACGGAGAAAGGAAAGAGAGGCTCTAGGGCTGAGGGGATATGCCTAGCGAGGGGCTGAATTTGCAGTATCTGCCCGTCAAGAAATAGCTCCAGCCCGCTGTTCCCTCCACCCCCTCCATCTTCCCCCTGATCGGAGTTCGAGAGCTTGAGCACGGACGCAAAGTACGTATTGCGCCTAGGTTCCTTCCACTCCTCCTCCTTTCTCGAGGATGACAGACAGCTGCTTGAGTCGGGACTTAGCAGCTTCGGCCGGGGGAACATGAGCCATCCCCGCGTTGAGGTGGAGCCTCAGGTAGGCTTCTTCGCGACGCCTGGCCTGTTGAAGAGAGGCTCAAGACAAGGGGGGAGGGGGGCGATATGATGAAACGCTCGAATGCGGTGAAAATCTGACGGGATGATGTAAGAGGGGGACGTCATCCGTGATGCACATGTCCGTGTTCAAGTTCTTCCCGCATGACGTGTATTCTTATCACCTTTTTCTTTCTTCTGCTTCTTTCCCTTGATTGCCTCGACTCATGGTAGCTATCTTACGCGCCTGCTTGTTACCCCTCCCCCTCCCTCCCTCAGAGCTCTGCTTACGGGGGGGGGGGCGTTGTGTCGTCGGAGCCCGCGTATTGGCTGGATCGGACTTTGTGGTCCTAAGAGCTCCTAGGAGCTTCAGAGGCGGCGATTCGCGAAACAGTCGGCGTGCGGGGAGGAGGAGGAGGAGCTCGTCAGCTGATGGTCTGGGTTCAGTCCAATGCATTCTGCCTTCGGTGCGGGGGATGAGGCTGCGCGTCTTCTGTCGGTGTGTAGATCCGGGGTCTGTGGAAGGATTCTGGGCCAGGAGGAAGCTGCGAGACTCGGGGAAGTGGTGCTTACACGGGGATGGGGATTCTGTCATCTAGCTGTTTCAGAAGCCTCCAAACAAGGTCGGAGGAGCAAATCATCAATCATAGCGGGCAAGGGGAATGTCCTTCGGATCAAGCGCAGCGTCTTCCTTCCTTGCTTGATGTTTGTTGATTGTTCTGCTAGTGGTTTTCTTGCCTTGAGCGCTGTTGGTAGTTGAAGCCCAGATCAACTCTTGAACGCTTATATTGCTCAGCCTCGTGCCCACATTGCTGGAGATTGGTTGATCCTGGGACCATGGTATGACACTACACACTATGAAGCCCAAAGTCGTGGTGTCTAAGGGGAACATTGTGTAAGCTGTTAAGGTCTGTTGGAAGACGATCGAGACCATTACCCTTTTGAGCTTTAGCTGCAGCGGAAGCAAGCAAGACACACCAACAAGTTTAATTACTGGCGTGAGATCACCACTGGGGCGAGCTAAAAAGAGCCCCTCTTCGCATGTGTTGTTTGTTGGTGTTGGGGCCTCCAGTTCAGCCTGACTGAAAACTACCAAGCGGCTGGAATTACCAACAGCCTGGTTACGTATAAGTTCACTGCAAATTCAATTAGCCGACAAACAAATGACCTTTACCAACCTGTCGGGTCTTCCAAGCCCAGCTGAAGAGGCCAGGGCTGCAGAATACATGGCCTTGGAAAGCCGCCGTCCAAGGCAAACAAAACAGGCCTCCCTGTGGTCCCGAACTGTCCGTGCCCGCACATCATGATATGGGCTTTTGCCGTCGAGGGCTGGAAAGTTGGATTCGAATGAAGAGAGATGCTGTTTGCTGACGATATCTGACCATCGGCCGCCCTGTTTGCTAGTAGTGTGTCTGCAGTGTGTTTGTCTGATCATCTCCAACAGCCTCAAATTTGGAATGGCATGCCGCAAATTGAGACTATTCGGGATAATTCTGGCGAAACGGACATCGTCATCAGCCCGTCGGCCTCCGTCCTTCTGTAGCCCTGCTCGCGATTCTGTAGCCTTCTTGAGTCCTCGAATGCTCATATAATGACGTTCCCTTCGCTGCTGGTTTCACGAACCCCATAGTCTGCAACGGGACTCCAGACTCAACATCTCATTCGAGGAAAAAGCCGTGCTGCGAGTTGTTTAGAAGTCATTGTCTTTGAAAATGGCGTTGTCAAGCATCCCAATCCCATCCCTGGGCCCGCTTGCTGCTGTTGTAGTACTCGTGGCACTTCTGTTGCGCATAGTCTACAATCTGTACGTTCACCCGCTGCGCAAGTTCCACGGCCCGTGGTACGCAGCATCGTTCTCCATTGTCCACGCCATCATATCTGTCTTCAAACGGGAGCCTCAATGGATGCAGTCGTTGGTGAGGTACTACGGAAGTAAGTTACTGCTATCAAACCAGTCATCCTTTGCGTTGTAAGTTCTCTAATCCTCGAAGACGACAAACCCATCCGCGTCGCGCCAAACGTCCTTCTCTTCCCCCAGCCAGAGGCGCTCAAGGACATCTTTTGCAACCCGAAATGCGACACCAAGACCGACTACTACGGCGCTGGCATCTTCGGCCCGCCGCATCTTTTCACGACCCTGAAAAGTGACGCTCATTACATCCTTCGGAAAGCACTCGGCGGTTCTCAGGTAAGAGTCCTTGGTAAAGAAGCCCATTACGACCTCTAACATCCTTTAGTGGTCTATCGGCGCCATGAAGAGGAATTGGGAGTCGCGCTTCGACGCCCATGTCCAGCTCTTCATCCGCCACATGATGGAACACGCAGAAAGCAACGAACCGGTCAGCATCGCCGAAAAGTCCATGTAAGAATGCCTTCTCCCCACGTCTCCTAGATCTCTGACCCAAAAGCTTACGTGTCGATGAAGCGAGGTCGCGGCCGACATCATGACGATGATAGCATTCTCCGAACCGTGGGGCTTCATCGCCGACAAGACCGACCAGCGCCAGATCCTGCGCACCTGGCGCAAGGGCATCTTCTCCCTCTCCTTCGTCACCCGCTTCCGCTGGCTTCGCGACAGGGTCTCCAGGGCCTGGTGGGGGTCGTACTTCCTCCCCAAGCCTGGCGACAAGATCGGCCTGGGCTACGTGATGGGACAGGCCGAAAAGCAGCTTGCCGAGAGAGAACGACGAATCGATGAGGAGATGTACTCGCAAGAATACCCAGACTTTATGCAGCTGTTAGTAGTACCTTTCCTTCTCTTCCTATGCCTGTAGTAGCCTTGTCTGACGTCCCGTGTCAACAGTTGCCTCGAAGCCCGGATCGATGGAAAGCCCCTGACCGACGACCAAAAGCTAGCACACGTCGTGCTTCTGATCTCTGCGGGCTCCGATACGGTCGCGACCACGATAGGATGCGTTCTCCGCTACCTCATGAAATACCCCTCCGTCCTATCTCGCGTTCGATCGGAGATAGACACAGCTGAGCGGGCAGCCCGCCTCACCACGCCGATACAGTACGAAGAGGTACGGCAGAACCTTCCCTTCTTCATGGCGTGCGTGCGGGAGGCGATGCGGCTGCAGCCCTCTGCGGCGCTCCTTTTCGGAAGAGTCGCGCCTCCGGGAGGGATCGTCGTGCATGGCGAGGTGATCCCTGAGGGCACGGAGATGACGAGCATCCCGTACATTGTGCACCAGAACCCAACGGTCTACGCGCCGGACCCCGAGGCCTACCGTCCTGAGAGGTGGCTGGAGGGGGAGGTCGGGGGCAACACAAAGGAGGTTATCAGCGAGATGGAGGCTGCAAACTTTGGGTTTGGCATGGGACCCAGGGTGTGTCTCGGCAAGGACATTGCGATGATGGAGATCTATAAGCTGGTTATCGAGGTAAGTTCCGCCGGTCGTGAAATCAGAGAATCGTTAGCTCTAACTTTATTGCGACTAGCTTGTTCGTCGGTTCGACCTTGAGATGGTGGATGAAGGCCGATTCGTGGTTGTTGGCGGGATCGGGCTGAATGAGGACTTGGTGGCCAAGCTCCATGTACGGGTGAAGGACTAGACTGGCTATCAGGAGGTTATGAACGCCCCTGAGCTTAGAAATTACGATCAGAATATTAGCAAACCAATTGTTCACATGTACCATTGATGCCCGAGAGGATGTGATTAGCCCAGCCCTGGTGGCAGAGTTACACCAAGCCGCGCGACAAGAAGAAAAGGTGAATTCATTGACCAATTTGGTCTCTACGAATGAAAGACTAAGATTTGGTCTCTTTCTTGGCTACAAGGAGGTGTCGAGGGAAGACATTAAGGAACTGCAGCAGGTGAGGGGGGACTGACCCGGCTGGCTATGATAAGCTGCCTCAACACCGTGCATAACCACATACGACCATACCCATTGGAAAACTCGGGATCCCGTCCGCTCTCCCATAGATAAGCCAATGAGGGCCGGATTAGTAGTTGGGTCGGTGACGACCAGCGAATACCTGGTGTTGTATGTTTTTCGCTCTTTTTGATGATGTGGTGGGTGGTGGGTACAGGTGGGTACACTGGCTCGTATGGGCGGACAACCCAGGGCAGTTTTCCATGTGACACTATGACAATATTTTTGTATTGTTCTAACCGGCTATAGACAATGAGCCCGACAACCCTAATTACATCTTTGGAAGATGGTGAATGTTGACTGAGTTCAGTACACAGAACCATATACCAACAAACCGGACACGAGCAAAGCTAACACTACAGAAGGCCCAGAGCTGGCCAGGGGAGCACTGCTCGGACGCCCGCTGCCAGAGTTGCCGGAAGACGTATCGACGCCGCCGCCGCCTTCGCCTTGGTAGCGGGCAGCCGCCCTGACAGAGCTGGAGTAATCGGCCGTGGTGTTGATGCCGACGGTGATCCAGGCCAGGACGCCCTGGGAGATGTCGTCGCCGAGGAGAACATACTCCACAAAGGGGTCATAGTCCTCAGTCGCCTGTCTGAAGGCGATGGAGTCGTCAGAGTTGAGGGTGAGCCTCTGCTGGTTGGTGGTGTACGGGCTGACGGCCTCCACCACCGAGATCAGGGACTGGTCGAAGAAGAGCTGGCCCACGTGGTTCGTGGTGCCGTCGACGTAGGTGTTATTGTCGAGAACGGTCGCGCCCGAGGTGGTCTTGACGTGGATGTGGGTGGCTCGCCCGGTGTAGTGGCCGGGGAACATGGTGTCGAATTCGACGACGCCGTCGTCGTCGGTCTGCTGAACACCGCGACCAAAGGTGGAGTTCAGACCCCCCCTGGCCAGCGGCAGAGACACCAGAGTAGACACCAGTAGCATTACAGTGCCAAGCATCGACCAGGATCTCGGGCACTCCCGCACAGGTTGAGACGTCGACGAATTGGACGTCGAGATGGAGAGGCACGCCGGACTGGCCATCGGTCATCTCGGACCGGATCAGCTCGCCAGCGACCCAGTAAGGGCCAATAGTCGTCTCAGGGACGATTACACAGCTGGCATTCTGAGCGAAAAGGGTGGTCGGGTCGGTATCAAGAGTGTATTCCTCGGAAGAGGCATGGTCAATGGCTGCCCAAGTGTTCAGATCTTCCTCGGTACGGCGACGGATCGGGGCTGTAGGAAAGTTGTCAGCCTCTTTTGGGATCTGTGACATCTCAGAACTTCTCGGATCTCACCATCAGCCGAAATCGATCGCTTCTCTCGGAGCTCCTTGAGCTTGGCCTCGCGACGTTGGATAGCGCGTTGCTTGAGGGCGACATCGGCAGCCGAGCCGGCGCAGGCGTCGAGAGCCCGGCGGTTGTGGAAGGCAACAGAGCGGCGAAGGGCGGTCTCGCGCTCGACGGCTTCTGCGTCATGCTCCTCGCCGGGGTGAGCAACGACGCTGGTCAGGATGACCGAGGCCGCCACGGCGATGCGAGAGATGGCAACCATGGTGTACGAGCTGATCGGCTTGCGAATTGGGCCTGACGAAGAAAAGGAAGGAGTGCAAGTGGATGGCTACAGAAGAAGAAACAAGCAATTTGCGCCTGGCGTCTCTACGACCATTTGTGCTTGGACTACTGCCCCTAACTGCCGAGTTATGGTCGCGCAATATTTCGAAGTCTGTATACGTACGGAGGACTCGTCATCAGCAGCGTGTCAAGGCATGGATTCTTCTCCATTTTGCACAGCCAACGCCTGTCAACCGGGGGCCATTAAGGCTGTAGCGGGATGCCAAGATCCTGTTTAGGGAGGCTAGCGGCGGATGGTATTGGATCTTAAGCAGCTCCTCCGCTCTGCGGGGAAGCACTGGCGAATTAGAACATCTCTGATTAAAAACACCCGCGCGCTCCCATGACTCGGGCTGCTTAAGAAGTAATTAAGCTAAGGCTGGACAGCCCGTCGGGATCGTGGACAGCGGGTTGTGGGATGTCCGTCCATCGTGGGGTGCCTCCCCAAGGGTGACACTCTTAACCTAAATTGCTAGATTTACTTCATAGGATTCTGTCTTTTCCGTCAACTTTGATGAAGCAGAATGCTGGTTGCAGAATTCGGTAGTTCTATCATCTACACGCATTTCCAGAAACCTGCTGAGTCTAGTTGTACGAGGTCGCATCTGGTGCAAACTTTCAAGACAATTCTAATCAAACCATCATGTCCTTCCAACTCCTGGTTATGTCCAAATAACTCCTAAATAACTCCTAGGATAGCCCTTGTTGAGATTCAAAGGCCTCGCTGCTGTTCGATCCCGCTCGAGTCTTTGGCCCCTTGAAGTGCGGCGTCCAGCTCCCCTTGCTGGGCTTCACTCAACCTGGACCGATAACGATCCAAGTCCTGGGCGTTTATAGTTGCCCCCTGTTGAGATAGCATGAGGGCGATACTGAACTTGTCGTTGCTGATCGTCGACGTCTCCAAGCATAAGTCTACCGCGGACAGACCTTGAACATTCCGCAAGTTGATATCTGCGCCGGCCGCGATGAGTCTCGTAAGTGTCCTCGTATCCTTGGGCCCCGTTGTCCTGAACCTCTTCAGCAGATGGTGGTGCAGCGCCGTGTTGCCGGCGGCGTCCACCACATCGGGCCCAGACTCGGCTTCCTCCAGTAGAAAGCCCAGTAACTCCTCGTTGTCGTACGCAGCCGCCTGGTGAAGCGCATGAACACCACTCTTCTCGTGGGTGACTAGAGACGACCCAGCCTCGATAAGTGCCCTCGCCATCGCCACGGTCTTCCCGGCAGGCCTCAGTCCACAAGTGCCCATCAGGAAGTACATCGCATTCGCCCCGTCGTAGCTCAGCTCCGGCCGGAACCCCATGGTCGACTGCAGCGCTTCGCACGGGAAGCTGGCGTTGTACTCGTCGCAGAAGTCCTCGACGTACCGCAGCGACCCGTAGTTCCCGGCGTCGAGCACCGTGCTCACCGCCGCCCTCTTCCCCACGTCCGCGCCGCCCCCGATCAGCATCTCGAGGACCCCGGCCCGCCCGCACAGGGCCGCCCAGTGCAGCGCGCCCATGTCCAGCCGCCGCGGCTCGCGCCACCAGACCTGGTACTCGCACCTGTCGCAGTGGCGGAAGCACTCGTTGGTCCACTGCAGGGGCATCGTGTGGTCGTCCTCGTCGGCGTCGGCGCCGTTGCGCAGCGCGAGCCGCACCGCCGCCTCGTTGCCGCGCTTGGCCGCGATCAGCAGCGCCGACGCGTGGTTCCGCTCCGCGTCGTGGCGGTACAGCGCCGGCGTGACGAGCTCGTAGAAGGCGCGGCACGTGGCGGCCAGGTTGGCGATGTCGCGCCAGACCTCGAACCGCGGCCGCATGCAGAAGGGGCAGAACTTGTCCGTCTCGTAGGGCAGGCACGACGACTCCCAGTACTTCTCGTAGCCGAGCGAGACCTCCTGGGCGTGCAGGTCGAGGAGGGCGTCGACGATGCAGAGGATGATCTCCGAGGGCAGGCGGCGGCCGAGGCCGGGCGCGCCGGGCTCGGTCGGCGCGTGGTGGTGGCGGCGCCGCTTTTTGGCGCTGCCGTAGAGGGGGACATGGCTCCATACGCAGGGGCAGCCGAAGAGGGCTGGCACCTTTTCCGGGGAGCTTGAGGCCGTGTCTGGGAGGAGGTTAGCGATGCTTGAGTCTCCAGATGACGTCGGACGACTGACCTGGCTGAGCCATGATCCGGGATGGGAGTCGGTTCTCTAGGGAAGAGTATAGGTGAGACAGTCGACTGTCAGTTTGCTATAGCGCGATCTGTGATATGAGACGACGCTGGGAGGAACGGAGTATTGCCGCAATGAAGCAAGGTCTATGGAGAGACAGGAGATGAGTGAGTGAAAAGAAAGGGGTTCCGGCGCCAAATCCGAGGAAATCGCATCGAAATCTCGGAGAGTCATTGATGGAAATTCTTGTCGTCTCACATTCCTTTCTGCGACCCCTATCTTCAATGATGTCAGGGGTACGCCTGCGTGTCATTCAAAGTGTCGCGCAATTAGATACTGTGTCATCTGACGGTTGGCGTTGAAGGGGAATTCCTTGCTCCTGTCGCGGTGCAATACTGCTTACTCATGGCTTCGAGTGTCACACGAATACGTCGGACTGAATAGCCGAGTTGTTGTTTGAAGAATGTGCCGGTGGGTGAGAATCATTTATAACTCGAGTAGGTACGTGGTCAGTTGTGTCTAGGCTGTTTTTACGATATCAATCTTTGAGTCGGCTCTCTGCCCAGCATGCTTGAACTCTATGGCGAGAGCGTCGTCCCAACCCCAGGCCCCGTTTGAGTTCGCGGGCCGAATGTATCCAAACGTCTTCAGCGGCGCCGATGATCGAATAGAGTTTGGTACCTGCAGAAGCAGGCGGAAGTTGCTCTCCTGAGTCGCAAGTGTTTCTCCAACATTTGGGTCACGTTGCAAGGCTCTGAAGTCTTGTGCATTTGACGAGCCAATCAATGATGACATATCAGCCGGCCAGATGGCTCTTACGAGTGCATCAGCAACAGTTAGAAGTCACGGGAGCTTTTCCTAGGCTCTTCAAGAACCGCCAATTTGTACGTAAGATAAAGCGGGCCGAAGCGGTTGAAGTTTACATGGCTATCGAGGGTCGCCTTAGCAAGTAGAACATGAGACTACGTGAGCTAAGTTCTCTTGTAACCTCATAGCGGTAGAACTGCTTCTGCTAAATGTTGAACCCGAATGAAGAAGAGTGGATACTCTGGCCTAAGCAAGAAGAGTAGCTTACATCTCCTTGAGTGCTTGGGTGAGTTGCCATCATTGACCCTGTTGTTGTTATTAGAATACGGCGAAACAGCATTCCAGTATTTACATCCCAGTATTAAACCAACCGAGCGTTTGACAGATCGAGGCGCATCATAGCCTCAAGCTTAAAGAAGCGATTACTATCCCAAGCTTTAGTTACTAATATATTTCCTATTCAATCAATTAAGTTTGTGAGTCTATTGCGAAACTTCAATCTAAGTGTTTTTAGAGACTAGAACACCCAGCCCTGAGAACCAGAACGCATTCCTTGGTCAAATTGACAACAACTCAAGACCGAGGATAGAGACCGAGTAGAACTTATGTGAACCTCTGCCTCCTGAACACAGAAACCCTCTTGGAAGCCTATTCGTCACCAGATCTCACTCTGTTATTAGTACCGTGATTTAAGGAAATGGGTAAAGTTTAGGTGGTGAACGTTTCAGAAGCAAAGGAGTTTTGAAAGTTAGTGGTTCCTGTCCTACCTTGAAGTCGCCACATCGCTCTTGATGGCAAGTCATCCGGAACGTACGCAAATCCCCCATCGATATCCAGATCCAGCCGGGAAAGCCGGAGAAGCCTTGCTCGAATCATCCCTTTTCGCATACAGAGCAGTACCGCGGTGCGCTTCTCACAAGCTTCCAGAAATATAAAGGGTTCCAGAACCCCGCCTCGGCACCGACTGCCGTGCCATCTAGCACGCATTGCCCCATACCGGCTCATCCCAAGAACCAGAAACATAAAAACAATGAAGATGTACCCGCAAAGCCCGATGCTCGTACGGATGCCGAACTGCATGCAGCATGCATTGTCTCGCTGACTGGCGTCCCGTCCGTGCGGCTGACTGTGCGAGCGGAACAACTGCCGCCAGGGAGCGACCCTGCTCGCCTCCGTCATGCTCCTGCGTTCGCCGCTGTATTACAGAACGTCCAAACTCACCGAGAGAAAACGGCATCTAGGCTTTCTCGGCTGATGAAGCGGACATTCATGCTCGTGGCACGGCGGGCTGCGATTCATCAAGGCGCACAATGCCATGCGCCTTTTCTCCCTCGCCTCGTGGTGCTTACTGTGCTGCATACCCAGTGAACGAGGCCAGCTAGAGCTCCGTGAGATGCCTTGAAAAAAAACTCAGAGTTCTGATGGGTAAGGAAGAAAATGGGTATATAGAAGAAGCCTCGTCTCCCACGCGCCGGGGCAAGTCTTTTGTCTACTCGAAAGACAACAGATCCCGAGAGGCGAACCCTGCAGACCATGAAGTTTCTGTATTCCATGTTCCTCTTCGCGGCCACCGTGCTGGCCGCGAACCCCCAGCTCCTCGGCGGCCTGCACGGCCGCGCCGTGTACCCCGAGGAGGGCGAGGTGTGCTGCCGGAGAGACGGAGCCAAGAACTGCGTGAGTATTCCTCCCCACCCCGTCGGGGATGTCAAAGATGAGAGAGAGTAGGGTAGCTGACCAGAAGCCAGATATGCGTCGCCCGATCCAATAACGTATGTTTTCCCCTCTTCTTCTGTGTCCCAGTCTGGAACTCTTCCGAACGAGTTTTGCTTACACTTTTACTAGGCCTGCGATAAGGGCATTTGCATCAAAAAATAGCGGGCGAGATACTACGGAAAAAAAGGCTTCATCATGTCATTGGGAGTGGTTGATAAAGTCTCCAAAGATCGACGATTCTTCTCTTACCTGCACTCGGGAAGGGGTCAAGGATGCCAAATGGAAAGCGGCGTGTGTGTCTTCCGGGTGGTCCATAGCTAATTCATGCATTGCATTTATTTTCTCGTTACTCGGACCTCGAACCGGTGCGGCCAACCGGAGCCGACGAGTCCGGAGGCCTGTGGGCATGCCTGGTCCGAAAAGACCGCCGCTTTGACGCGGCGTTCGGGGGACGTATGCCTTAAATTCATGCTTGTAGCCCTTTGATGACCTGATGGACTGCGTGTGCTGCGAAAGGCCGGCCCAAGTTCGGATGGACGGGTCTGGATGAACTCTCCCATGACGAAGAGACTCGACTTGCAGCTCTCTGCATCCGGTCTCTCCGGGTACTGGCAATGTTCACTCTAGTTAATGTCCAAGGTCGATTCGCTCCTGTCTCTAAGAATTCCCCGATCTCATGTTCTATCCCACACCCGGACCGTCGCCGTACCTCATGGTCCCGTTCTTCTCGCATGCAGTTGGTTCGCATCATGCAGCATAGCATCTCCCAGCAAACCCATCACCGCCCCAGCCTCGCTCGTCCGTCTAGAGCCTTCCCGGTCCCGCCCCGGGGGGCATGCGGATCCCCAACGAAGCCATGCCCGCCGCCCCCGTCACCCTGGCCGCGACCTCGTCGACGCGCGCCCTCTGCAGGCTGAACGCAGGCGTGACCCATCCGCCGCAGTTGCACCTGAACCCCTTCCAGCTGTACCGCCCGACCGCCGCGCCGCACTTGCTGTTGGGACAGGACAGCCGGCCTTCCAGCGTGCCCTTCTCGAGCTCCTCCCTCATCCACCCCAGCGGCTCGACGAACCAGTGCGCGCACTGCTGCTGCTGCTGCCGCTGCTGCGCGCCGTAGCTCTCAGGCTCGTGCTCAAGTACGAACAGCGGCGTGGCCAGCGTCCGCCGGCACTTCTTGCACCTGAGCTCCTTCCCCTTGGCGGACTCCCCCGCCTCGTCCTCCTTGAGCTCCTCGTCCTCGAACCTGAGCCGGCTGGGCGCCTGCCCCGCGGCGACGCTCTCGTCGATCTCGCGCTTGAAGGCCCAGCGCTGGTAGACCGGGTGGCCCTCGACGTCGTCGGGGCACCCCATGGCCCACCACATCTCCAGCTGCTGGATGAACCCGGGGTTCGGCTCGGCGATCTCGCGCGTGTTGCGGACCCACTTCACCGCGGCATCGACGGCGGCCGCGGCGCGCTCCTTCATCGAGGCGGCCGTCTTGTCGTCCATCTTGGCGGCGCTGGCCTTGCGCGCGGCGGCGGTGGAGGCCGCCGACCGGCCGAACCGCGAAGGGTGCTTCCAGAGGAGGTACGCCACGACGACGGAGACGGAGCGCGACTTGCCCATGGCGCAGTGCACGTAGACGCCGCCGGGCGACGACTTGCCGTCTGCGAGGCGCAGCTTGAGGTTCTCGAGCTCGGACACGGGGGTGATGGCGTCTTGGTCGGCGGTCGCGTCCTTCTCGTCGCGCTCGACGGCCTGCTTCAGCCGCATCGCCTTCGCCTTGAAGCTCATCTCGTCCCTCGACTCCTCGACCTCAGGCTCGGGCCCACCCTGGTCGCTGCTGCCGCCGCCGGGGTACAGCGCATCCTCGATGAAGCGCACGGCCTGGGGCAGGTGGACGAGCAGATCCGAGTCCTCGACGTCGTCGATGTCGATGATCATGTGCTTGTAGCTCTTGCCGTACTTCTCCCAGGTGTCGTCGTTGTCGTTCTTGATGCCGGCGGGGTCGAAGCCCACGACGGAGAGGATGTGCGTGATGTTGCGCTCCTGGAGGGCCGACGGCCGGCGGAGGGCCCAGATGCTGCCGTTCCGTCAACGGGGATTGTCCTCTTCACGATGAGGTACGGGGGTCACACTGTGTGATGGTGCACTTACCCGCCGACATACAGCTCCTCCTTGCCGTCGACGCGGTTCAGCGCCATCTCGACACAGCTCTTCCGGATCAGCTCGTGTAAGAGCTCCGCCTGCTCGGGGTCTTCGTCGGGCTCGTGGGGCGAATTCTGGGAAAGACTCGTGTCGTGCTTCTGCTTCTTCCGACGTTTCTCCTCCTCTTGCTGCTGCTTCGGGGAAGGCGATGCTTCAATCTCAGGTCTTCTCGTGGGATCCTCAGTCGGAAGCGGACCAGGGCCCATAAAGCGGCAATCTGCGTTCGTCAGGGGTGCGGAAATGCCGCGACGGTGGATACCAGGATGCCGAAGATGTGAGAATTCAACCCAGGAAGGTGATTTTCAATATGTCTCTCTTGTGGTCGTATCAAGCGTACCTAGGCAACGGTAGTCCGAAGCGCGTGAATGACGCAGTGGACAGCCTCTCTCTCACGCACACACAATCGGACTAGGGAAAGTTTGTCACCTGCCTTCAATACAAAATTGTGCCGTTGCCGAATGAGGCAGAGTCGCAGTCCCCACTCTTAACCCCCCCCCCCCCCTCCCCCTCCGTTAGCGACTTTCAGCGTCCCTGCGTACGCGAGCGACCACAGCAGGCAGGCAGGATCTGGCAGTAGGTAGGTACGGCCCTATTTCAGAGCAACGGGCTACGTCCATGCGGGCGTTGTTTCTTCCCCTCATTGCCCCTCACCCCTGCCCCTCTCGAAGGACAAAAAAAAAAAAAGGTCCTGCCTGGGTTGAGGTACCTGAGTACCTTTTGTTTCTTCAGGAAAGAGAACATCAACACCAGCCAAGCTCTTTCGCTTTCCTCACCGCTCGAAACAAGAAGCGTGTTGTAGGGCTGAAACCATGTTGACTTTTTGACGGCCTTGCTCATCTCACAGGATTGAATTATTCAAGACTCGAGCACAGCACTTCGAGAATCGCATATATCCACAGAGACGTTGTATTTGTTTTCTCTTTCTTAATACTATGAACAAACTCTTTCTTTTTTTCCTTTTTGACGCTCACTATCCAACCTTGTTTGCTTCTTATATCCGTACAAAATACAACGGCTGTGGTCTGGCACGAACCTCGCCTCTACTGTTTTCATATCATCATACCGCTCCGCCTGATCTGACCCCAACAATGCCTGGTATACCCTCCAAACTGAAACAAACAAGAACGTGGTCAACAAGCCAACCAACATGAATATATGTCCAGTGCCTGAAAGCTCCTGTTATAATCAACAATACTCCTAAAGCTCCCATTTGGCCCGTCTCAACCCGTGAGTCGGCCACACGCTCGACACAGCTGCTTTTGAATTTTTGGGTTGCCCAGGCTGTCGACAGACTTTTGTCCCACAGCCACAAGCGGGTATTGTTGTCCCCTAGATGATCGAAGAAATGAAACATGCGACCGTCTACCGCGGTGTCGGGTCTTCGTCCAACATGCAAGCGTTCTCCAGCATGTTGGTCCACTTGCCGCTGGTCCCGGCGTGGCTGTGCTTGAGGTGCTGGCGGAAATGGTCTGCACGGTAGAACTTCTTGCTGGCGTTGCACTCCCGGAACTTGTGAACCTCTTGCAGATGGCGAATGCGCTCTTCCCAATCCTGGTCCGTAGCGTGCCTCGGTGCCGTTGCTCCTGGTCCTCGGCCGTTGCGGGCAAATTCCTCGCCGCAGTAACCACAGGTGTCAGCCTCGCCGGGGCGGTTGGTGCTGTCGTGGAAAGCACGGTCGTAACTGTGCAGTGCTGAGCAACTCCAGCTATGTCTGCGGACGTGAAGACTGTTTTGGTGGCGTTCCGCCTCGTTCTTGTTCTTGAAACGATTGCCGCAGAATGAGCACTCGTATTGCTTCTCCGCCTCGTGCGCGCTGTACCACGTCAGTCTCCCATTCGGCACAAGTCACGGGATGAATACTCACGCTAATTCTTCGGCAGTCTCGAACTTCTTGGGCTTCTTCGGACAACAGTCGCACATGAAAAAGCCCGAAATCTTGGTGCTGCCAGGCTTGCTCACCTCGGCAAGCTTACGGGGGGAAGCGAGAGGCCGGCTTTCGCTGATCGTTCGCTGGTGTGGCGCACGGGAGAGGGAGCCCCGAGGGGAGGGGTTGAGTGACATGGTCGCGCTGTAAGGAGAGCTACAGCCCGGGTCGGTACCACCAGGTGAGATGCCGCCGGGTGACAGCCCGCCGGGAGAGATACGGCCGTAAGATGAACTCATGCTAGCAATGCTGCCCGTAAGCAGAGAAAGGTTCGACCCGTAAGAGCCTCCGCGGCCGTTGGAGGACACCGAAGACACTGAGCCCTGCGGAATGGCGCTGAGCCTGGGGGTCGGGGACCCCCTCGAGTTGCCCTCGCGACGTCGCATCAAATCGCCTTGGCTCGTGAAGCCGAGGGGAACGTTGTCGTCAGGGTCAGCCGATGCGCGACGCTTTGTCCCCACCCCTTCGTAGTGTGCTCGCAAAGGGTCCTCGATACGCAGTCTCTTCATCGAGTTGGTCTCTTCGATCTCCATGTCTTCCATGTCATACCCGTGCGATGAGGCATCGTCGCTGTTGTTTCTTCTCGATCTAGAGGGCGGCGATCTGTCCAGGGACGGACGGTACTCCTGGTTCAGGAGAAAGGGTTGACTTCTCGGCGAGGGCGAGAGGGCCGAGTGAGGCGTTTGCGTCAGGCGATCAGGCGAATCCAGCATGCTGGTCTTCAAGTGTAACGGCAGCGTCGTGGTGGGGAGGGAGAGGGAAGGCGTTCGCTGATCCCCGGACAGCCTTCTCGAAAAAGAATCGGTAGCAGACGTGCTAGATGCGCTCAGCAGGGACACCGAGGGTCTGTTATCGAATGTCTTGAGAGGATCAAGCTTTTTCTTCATGTCCGTGAAGGCATCGGCGCCGGACTGGAACTGGAACTTGTTGTGGTGCAATCCAAAACCCGCTGAGATGCCGGGCAAGGAGCATTCCGATCTGCGGGAACAATCACGTTAGCCATGCAAAACGGCAATGGACGATGACGATTCGCAGATGAGGCGACTGCGATCCGCAACATACCTGGACGAGGCCGATCCCATGCTCGCATAGCCCTCATCTCTTTCGTGCCTAAAACCGGCTCTCTTGTAGTTCTGCCTGTCGTCATAACTGTTCAAGCTGCCGAAGCCAAGGTGCTCGCTGGGGCTGTAGGACGAGGGGTCGCGATGGTACTGTCTGGGTTCGTGAGGATGCATATGGCCGGGTTCTTCGAGGGGGAATCGCGGAGGCGGTAGCGGCGGAGGAGCGTCGATCCTGTTTGAAGAGCCCGGGATAGAGACGGCGACCGAAGAGCCATACATGCTGTAAGGATCCGATCGGTCGGAGCCTCTAGGGTTGGACGAGTCTATAAGAATGCTGGGGAGCGCAGCTGGCTCCCTGTATCGCGACGGCGCCTCCATGGCGTTTGATTTCGGCGGATATTTGCGCAATGCAATGCCAGCTGAGGGATATGACAATCACAGCTGAAGCGGAACGCCACTAAAGTTTATAGTGACGGAAGCACGGGCGTCATGGGTGGTGCGCCGGAGAAATGGATTCAGATCGCGACAGGATACGAGAAGTGCCCGAGGCCGAGGCGGAGGCGGTCGTCTTGGGATGGCGCGGGTGGCAATGGCAGTCGGGTTTGCCGTTGGTTGGGGATGCGGGCCAATGCCAATGCCAAAAGGCGGTGCAGGTCCAAAAAGGTCTCTCTTGACTATCGGTCGGATGTGTCCAACGGAGCGGGAAGAGGGCTGGAAAAGAAAAGACCAAGCAAGACAAGACCAGGACGGAAAGACAGCAGCCGGCGAGGAATTTTTCTGTCGGGGCGAGACCGAGGCGGGCAAGCGGGGAGGAAAGTCGACTGTTGTCCGGCGATCTATCTTGCGTTGGGAACAAGCAGAAACAACAGAGGTCCGGACGGTGTCGAGGAATGCAGATGCCAAATGTCGTCGGAGGAAGAGGAGTGGCCGGTGCTGGGGTAGGCAAAGTTCGGTCGTGGGGAGACCACAGCTGAAATAAGAGGCGATGTGTGACGACTGCAGCGCCGCTGAACCCCCGGGGGCTTTAAGGCGAGGAAGAAGAAGCGGCAACAGCCCAGGGTGAGAGGTACCGACGGCGGGTCCTGGGCCTGGAGCCCTGGTCCGGCGACCCTGTCTTAGTAGAGGAGTTATGGATTCTGGGTAGTGTAAGGTGCCTTGGGGTGAAGGGGGGGAGGGGAGAGGGGGGGGGGGAGGTACCCAAAAGGGTCAGGGGCGGTAGGTAGTGTATGGAAGAGCGAGGGTGGATGGTGGTGGAGGCAGCGGAGGAGCGAACCTGCTGAAGGCAGCGGCAAGCGGTAGTGTACTATTATCGAGGGTGTGGGTGTAGTATGTCGAGGTGTAGGCAGGCAGGTACACTAGCCTAGGGAGGTGGGTAGGTGGTCAGGTAAGTACCTACTCGAGCTACCTGCGAAACTGCGCTCCGTCAGCAGGGAACGGTAGGTACCTTACTAGGCAGTGTACCTAGGTAGGCCGAGAGGTCAAGTAAGGTGAGGGAGACAGTTGGTAGAGAGCACACCTAGGCAGGAACCCACTGACCTAGCAGAATGAAGACAGGTCGAAGCCGTCAACCAGTTAGGTACTATGGTAGGTAGCAGGCAGATACCAGTAGCGGTAAGCATGGCAGTTGCCGTTGGTTTTCACCGGCTGGATCTTTTTTCCCAAAGAGCAGCGTCGCCGACAACGTAGGTAGGCCAGACCAGCACGACACGAGACAAGAACGAGACAGGAGAAATCTGGGCGGGTAGCGGTGCGAAATGTCTGTCTGAAGACCGAACAAGAGGATCACCTATGCTGACGCATCGGACCGTGAGAGGGCGTGGGCGACGATAAACCTACGTGAACGCGGGGCCCAGGCAGGAAGTCGGAGGAGATGCAGATGCTAAGATGGTGCGGTGTTGGTGCCGGTGATGATGGTGATGATGATGGCAGGAAGATCGGGTAGGTTCAGCTGATCAAGTCTGGTAATTCTTCCATTCGCGTTCTCTTCCTTCTCTCGTCAGATGCAGAGAGGGGAGGGGGGAAGAGATCAAGTAAACAAAAAAGGAACCTTTGCATTCGAAATCTGCGGCACGGAAGAGGAGAAACTGCACGAGGCAGGTACGATGGGACGGATATCTTACACTCCCTTCCTCATTCGGAAGCAACACTAACCACCAAGACCGAGCAGGCAGGCAGGCAGGCACGAGAGAATCGCTGCTGCCTCGCATTCTTCCACTGCAGCCGCTGCTGCGGTGCAGTTCACGATGTTCCAGGCACCACTTAATCGCCTTGGTGTCGCAAGATGGAGATCCATACATGTACCCGCCTCGGACTTGGAGAAACTATCCAGGCAGTCACGAAGAACAACTTACCTACCTACCTACCTAGGTATACAGGCAGTCAAGTATCATCTCATTCTCATTCTCAAGTAGGTAGGTATGTAGGTAACAACTATCTAGGCAGAGGCCGAGGCAGAAACAGACCTACTAGAGAGGAAGAGACAAATACGATCCCGCCGATTGCCACATTGACAAGGCGGAGAAAATCCAACTGCGATGCCACGCTCATTGTCAGATATCTGTCGAGTTTTACAACCGCTTCACCCTTTCCAAATTTTCCACATGTTTTCGCAGAACAGCCCTAGGCAGGTGCAGGTTCGTCCACCCACCCTCCCTCCTCCCTCTCTTGTCTTTTGCAAGCCCTCCTGCCTTACGGGCGCCACTCTTGGGTGCTTGAGGGGTGCCCTATCGGGCTTAGCTGCAGCGCATGCAGATTGGGACTGGGGACTGGAGACGGGGTGGGAGACGCGAGGAAAGGCAGGAGCAGGGGCCTCAGGCCCAGGTTGCAACTGCAACTGCAACTGCAACGAGGAAGAGGAAGAGCGGGCAGGATAGGGCAGGAAAACACAGGGCAGTGACCAGGACTCGATACCTTCCTTCCGTTGCCTTACAACATAATACTGCAGTCTGCCCGGTGACTGGACAGATGTGGACCCTCAGTATAGTGGGCCGAAAGCCTTTCGTCCACTCAGGTTTGCAGCATGTTTCTTTCCTTCACTCGCCGCCTCGGTCTCCCGCAGCTGGATCTGCTGCACCTCACACGAAACGCCCAGCAGAGGCAGAGGCAGAGGCAGAGAGGGAACTCACCTCAGTTACGAACACGACGTCGCCTTATGTAATCCTGACTCTTGCAATTCAGATCTCACATCGCCCGCCCGAATACCTTACCTTAGACAAGCGTCGTGCATCGTGCTGCCTAGCCATGTGGGCTACAAACACCAACACCATCACTCTACGGCAGGTAAGCACGTAAGGCATGCTGATGGAATGTACGAGTGGCCTTACTCATGCACCTGTCCTCTCTGGCCATCTTGCTATCTTCTCGTTCGTTTCATCACGGCATCGACCACGCTTTTGATCGTGGTGTGTGGAAACCAGCAAGTACACCATGCAGGAGGAAGTACACTCACTCACCAACTACACCGTCTGTCTACCTATCCGGATAGTACACCTTGTGGTGCGTTACGGTACAGTGCACCGCGGTTCGGTACAGCGCAGCGCAGTGCAGTACAGTGCAGTGCAGTGCAGTGCAGTGCAGCAGCAGGACCACACAGCCATCGAGCACAGAAGTCCATGTTTCTAACCGACCTGATGCTGGTTGGCACCTACGTGCTCGGGTGAGGCAGAGAGGGAGAAGGACAGCTGCAAGCCCATGGCTGATGACTGGAAGAATCAAAAGGCGTGACAGTGGGTGGGCGTGGGTTTGGGGAGCGGGCGTGGCATGGGTGTGTGCGTCGTCCCATGCACACCAGCAGTCGCGCCTTCCATCTTTTAAATGCACGCCTAGAGCGACCAGTTGAGAAGGGGACAGGTGGGACGGGTGGGGTGGGGTGCATGTTGATGGTGGGGTGCATTCTAGCCCTGCTGGCCCCTGGCTCCCACACGCGGGAAGGCAAGAACAGGGTGGGAACGCAAGTGGGATGGGGGGCAGTACTTCGGCTCAAGTAGAGTACCGCCGTCCTCGGGTGCGGTACTTGGCACCTTTCCATCTCCCGCCTTCTGTCACCCTCTCCCGTTACCTTTCATCTTTCTGTCTCTGCCAGACAGTCGACTGCCTCAGTGCCTACCTAGGTACGGTAGGTAGCTACACTAGGTACCTACCGTAGTAGCGTAGACTCTAGGTAACTAGCGCAGTTTAGACAGGGCATGGACGAGTACGTACCGCCTCGGCCTGCAAAAGCTTCCTTCCACCAACGCTTCCACAGCGTCTAGTGGACGCAGCACGGCGTGCGACGCTGAGTGTGGTCACTGACACCGTGGTGGCCCAAGGCCCCAAACAGCGAAGTGCCAATGTGAATGTGCCATTGGATTCTTGCCCGCCCCACAATCCCATCTCATCCATGACACCTCCCAGTCCCAGCCAGCACCTGTCCATCCCATCCATCGTCCAGCCCAGAGACCAAGACCAAGACCAAGATCAAGCCCAAGCCCACAGCACCGCACATCGTCGACTCCCGTCCGTATGTCCGCCTGTCTGTCGAATCCACTATCAGGTCCGTCCCGTCCACGTCCAGCCCAGCCCAGTCCAGTCGCGCCTGGCCTGTGGCTGTCTCGCTCGTGTCTCGATTGCTCACCTCGTCGACGAGATGCTCCCTCTTCTCGGCCTCCTCTCCTTTCTGAGCTATCCACCGACCAAGGCAGACACACACACGCCGAGTCATCGTCGTCATCAGCCCGTGACCTAGGAACGGGAACCCTCGACTTCGCCATCGCCGTTCGCGCTGGGCACTGGCAGCACTGGTTCTGCTGCGACTCGGACGCTCTCCACCAGGAAAGATGGTCGTGGATACCGATAGCGGCTACAGATAGTGATACACTATCCGTCTGTCGGCGTCCTATGCCCTACTATGGAACACTGGCATCGCGGTGTGCAGGGCTCACCTCCACCGCCATATTCCCTTGCCCTACCTTCCCCCCCGGTAAGGTACCGATACCTATCGACACGCAGTCGTTTTGGCCGCCATCTGGGTACAGCAACATCGGCCTACTTCTGACCTCCCACCTCCACAAGCTTCACTGCATTTTAACCAGACCAGTGCTCGGTCCCATGTGGACCCTTGGCATCAAACCCTGGGACTGTGCAATATTGGTTGTCGTCAAGCTTGATTCAGACTCGAGAAACTCCTGAGCCGGGGCGACTTCGTTTTGCTGTGCAGCATGCCTGCTGCTAATTTGCCTTGGCCCCCATCAATATCGGCCTCGCAGGGCGCGGCTGATGCTGAGCCGCTCCAGGTAATAAACTGACTGATGAGCATGGGCAGGCCTTTGGACGCACACGAGCACGTCGTTGAGCGCCGGTTTAGCTGCAGATACCGAAGTTCCCTCACCAACACTCAGAGAGCCTGGACACGCTTCGGAGAGCGAGCATCGTTATCGTCGGCCACGACACGATAATCCTCCACACTACCAAGATGCCTCACGAGGAAGACTTCGGGGCTGTGCTTCCTGACAACGTTCTGGACCTTCAGATGCCAGTCAGATTCAAATCCAGAACACTCAAGCCAGGCGACAGGGCTGACAATCTGTGACACCTCAACCACCTACCTATCCGTACGGAGTACTACCTACCTACTTGCTGGAGCGCTTGGACCCAACACAATTCCCATCGCCTACCAAGGCAAGGCAGGGCAGATGCGGATACACTATTCCTGTCACCGATGCCAAGATAGCAGCAGCAGCAACATCTACCGCAATGTCTCCCTCCCTTTTCTGTGGCGTCGAACCGACTTGGAACGTACACGGACTGGATCAGCCTGGCTTGGCTTGCCTTCTCTCTGCACCGGGCTGTGCTCGTCGGCACTTCATCAAATCAGCCAATCACCAAAAAGAGCGACCACGGAGGTTACGCCGTCAAAGTCTCCATCCCGTCACCTCCGTGGCCCACCGTTTAATACTCGGGCAGTCAAGTCACCTTAGTCGCGACCCGTCATGTCCGCTGGCCGCCCGAGCGCACACACACGCACACAGATTACCTACCTAGTATCCGTACACTACGGATACTACACACACACACACACCCTTTTCCTTCAATGATTGGCGTCTGGCTGTGCAGGCGACACCTCTGGAATACAACGAGATGACTGCGGTGTCCCTCATGGCTACACCAGAGAACACGACAGGCTTTTTCGTTTCTCGGCACGGCGTGTCCCAATTCTTTTGTCTCTATCCGCGCCCTGGATGGCAAGGAATCTGCCACTAAAATCGCGCCGGGTCACGGTTTATGCCTCTTCGCCCATCAATCTCCGGCCGGCTTCGAGTCTGACTTAACATCCGTCTTATGATGATCTTCTCTCGGCCTGCATTCCCGATGGAGCAAGATTCCGTCCCACAGAACAAGCTAGATGCTCTGAGATTGAGAGCCATCAGCCTCGGTCCCGATTCGTTTTCTCTATCGCCGCTCAGCATTTCACGTCGGATCTTTCGCTTAACCGCCTGGACCCGATGGCCTCCCATTTCGCCATGTAGGGCTGACGGCGCAGATGCTCGTCGGTCTGTTATTGTCCGTCTTATGACCTCGCCCTTCCGAGAGAGGCAATGCCGTCGAGAGTCAGGTGCGCTTAGCGAGGTGTCTGACGATACCTGTTTTGGCAGCCATACCTTTGTAGTAAAAGGCTGCCGTGCCGTGCCTTACCCCAAAGTTGGTCAGCCCTGTTGGGTTTTCCTCCTTCCGCCCTACGAGGCTGCAGAGTCACTCGCTTGCTTGCTCGCTCTATCGCTCAGGTAGTGAATAATCGCCCACTGCTTACCCCGAAGCATACGCAAGCACATGCGATTTCCTCAGATGCAGACCCGCTCACTCGTGCTATTGTTTTAGGGGAAGGGCTGTGCAACTTGCTCGGGTGTTCGGTGGAGGCAATGATTGACAAGACAAGACATTGTCGGACGTACATTCCACTCTCTACAATCTCTCGACCATTCAAAACGTCGCCTCTCTGGATCCGATGTCTGGAGGTATTTGCCATGTCTCGGACGGCGACCAGGTCACACAGTACACGACGACCTGCTGGAACACAAGCACGAGTTTCGAGCGAAGTCGCAGCGTAATGTCGTGTTCGGTGTGCTGAGAGGCACAATTTCCGAGGACATACCCATTCAGAGACCATCCTGACTTCTGGAGGCCGTCAAGCCATGTCCCCGCAAGGGCCTGCTCATCCCAACCCTTTCGAAGCTGACCAACAATCCATCCCCCAAAGATGGGGTCGCAGCTGCCACACTAGTGTGCCAACGCTTGATTACGGCAAATGCCCTAGTTAGGTATCACTTTCTCAGGACAGCCCGGGAAGGTTTTTGGCATTCCGGGACAGCTATGAGGGCCGACAGGCAGTTCCTGCAAATGAGAAAACAGACCCACGATTCAACATCAAGCTCACCCTGCCACGCCAGTCATTTCATAAGAGGTGGCCTCCAGATGAGCTGTGCGCCGCCGGGCACTGCTTCTTGCCTCAAGAAAGGTTAGCATGGCGCTGCACGCTACGGAGAGCACTCCGCCAGAGAATCTGCCTGACATCACCATCTGCAACTCGCAGCCACGAGTCGGTTTCCCGAGATGAGATATTTGAGTTTACATGCTAGGCCAACCGGCACCTATGGTAAGCATGACAAAGCACGATCCGACAAAGGCAGGTAATATGTACCTTTGTGAAAGGTATGGAGGTCATGATGAGCCTTTGAGGGAACGTCGACTCCGCCACACGCCCGTCGTGTGTCAATACTCGCTGAAATTGCAACCCCTCGTTTCGGGGCGAGTCGAGGTTTGCGCTGCGAGCACTCCGTAGTGGTCGGGTAATACCCTTTACCCCTCATACAATAGTCATGAGCGACATAAGCCATGCGATGCCCGGTAGAGGTGGAGCAGCGGCCTGAGTCGGCTCCGATGGGGTTTGCCCTGCGACTGCAACCCCATGTCCCAGCATCGCTCCTTGTTCCTGTCATCTGTCCGGGGGATGACATGGACTTCTTCCCTGTCTCGCGGGCGGATCAACGAACACGCAGAGCGAGCGCGGGCGCGTATAGCTGTCAGAGAGAGAAAGCTGTTCGTGTAGCGAGTCATTTGACAGCATCAGCCGAGTATGCGAAGAAATCCCGGGCACGATGCGATGAGCTCACGAGATTGAATCTTACGGGGCACCAGGAACGACTCCTCCTTGAACAGGTACCGACATGGCAAGCAAGTATTAGCGAAGAGGGAAGGATGGAGGGCATGCACCGCCGCCCTAGCACACATTCGAGGCGTCAGCCCAAGGCTCGCTCCAACAAGCCGACCAACCCATCTCAGCCCTACACCGTTTCGGCCTCGCTGATTAGCTTGATGCCACCAACTTGGCGTCCATCTAGCCTGCAGGGATGTTCCCTTTGCGCCCACAGCGGAAATAAGGCGAAGATCTCACGGCGCTCACCATGGCGAACTGCTCAATGGTCACACAAGAAACCCAGATGCTTTCACCGTCTGGCCGCTGATACGACACACCAGCCTGGACCTGATTGACGTTGAGCCGAGCACTGTTCGCAAACATGGATTCATCGTCGTCCTGAGATGTAGTTTGCAACTTTGCGTCCGAATCACCTCGCAGCGGGAAAAAGAAAAAATGAAAGGCATACCATGTGCACCCCTGCCCGATGTGCTGATCTGGGCAGAGGAATCCCCAGATCGTCCCAGGTTTGGTGACGACGCCTCTGGTCCCATCCTGTCAACCACTATGCGTTTCACGAACCACCACAGGTTGCATTCAGTACGCCAACTGGCCAGTCGTTGCACAGTGGCAACATCGCCAACCTTTCTAATTTTACAAGTTGGTGCGAGGCTAAACTTCGGTCGCGTGCAAGTCTGGTTGCAGTTTGAGATTATTCCAACCCCCCGGATTCAAGTGCACGAGACGGATTTGGACTGTCGGATCGACTTTGTCAATTCGATAACGGAGCTGAGCCTTTTCAGGCTGCTCATCTCTTTGCGGTTCTGCCTAGTATACTGGGCTAGACGAAATGCAGTTCGAGTTGCGAATATTGGCGCCTCCGGCTAAGAGGAAACCCGCCGTCGCGGTTAAGGTCGAACACGCCCCCGCCACTCCGTAAGGCAGGCTTGCCACGGATCGGTACTTTATTCGCCTACCTAGTAAATCTCCCGAGCGCAGTCAATAATGGAGCACGATTGACCCTGACGACGTGAACTCGACGAGATTCTAGTGCTGACAAGGCACCGTGATGCCAAAGACACTTGCATCAGCGTTACTACTTACTGTAGGGTAATGTAATTGCGCGAGCACGAACGACCATGCATGCCAACGGCCTCGCAGACCTACCATGTAAATGCGAAGCCACTGAACCTCAAACCACCGCCGCTCGACATGCGCGGCCAAGCGGCCTATCTACACCACTACACACTAACATTATGGCTCCAGCCGAAACGCACGCCACGCCGAATCTCGCACGAACTTCTCCACATTTGCACCGAGAACCCGAAACACGGCGCACCTTCTTAGGCTGTCGTGCTTCCGCTGCCCGCATGACGGAGTCGGGGGACATGGAATCACAGATCACTAATAAGACGGCCCGGAAGTGAGGGAGAACTACGAACTACTATCACGTTAGCGTTGTGTCGCTTGGCACTCCAACCAGCATCCGTAGTCCACGGAGTAATGGCCGTGGCAACAAGGGAAAGTGACAAAGGGTTGTCCGAAGGAAACGACTACTCCTCGGCTTCTCCTTGTAAGGCGAGAGAAATGCTATGGTATAGTGCCCTACACTACACTACACTACAGCCGGGTGTGTGCCCTTTTCGACACCATGTAACGTGAACGCCAGGGGTTCGACGTTAAATGGGCCGCATTCCGTCCACCACTACGACGGGATGGAGTCTAGATGCAAGGAAAGCAGAGCAATCGGCGCTCATGCCTGCCCTGGACTCTGGAGACCGGAGGGCAGTGCAGCGGAGCGAGATGGAGCTCCATGGAGTCTCTCCGACGGGCGAAAAGGACGATGCCTTCCTTATTCGAGGGCCCTCCGAGCATGTCATCCAATGGGGGTTCGGTGACTTGGACGGCATGAAACATCACCAGCTGTGCTCCGGAAGCCAAAGGCTCCAAGTTCCCTCTCTTGCAATGCATACGCAATTCAACGACTCCGACTCCCATGTTTCTCGTCCTCTATCAGGGGCGTACACGACGGCCTGTAGAGCTGTGGGCATCATGACGCGCACACGCAATTTGCGGACGCATGCAAGCCGCAGCGCAAAAGGGGCTCTGCCTCTGGAGGGTTGCTGGCCTTGCAACTGCCGAGGTGTACCCTTACGGTGCACCCTACCTTCACTGCATAGTACTACAGACTATCATCTCATGGCGAGTCTTGGCAGTGAGGATACACATCGACGTCCGGGGCTCCGGGACCGAATACGTTGCGATCGGCCTTGCTCATAGCCTTGGTGTTCTTTCTGCAACTTGCGGCCAAGCGGGCGAATAGCGACGGGTGTGTCACCTCATACTAATCTCGAAGGCGAGAGCTTGCGCCACAGCTCTCGATCTACGCTGGTACAACAGTAGTACACGACTAGCTACGGGCGTGGCATCAGCGGCCCATCCCCGTAGGGCTTGGAGGCTTGAGGCGCGTTCGGCGTTGCACCGTCGATCGCTTGGACCTGGGCGAGTCACGAACCACGCGGCAAGCCGAGTCAGAGGAGCAAGCTGCCAACTGCGACCCAAGCTCCCGTGCAGTCGATGTTGGTGGCCTCCAGAGCGTGAACGACCTACACAATACGCAATGTTATTTGCGTTGATCACAGCCTCTAGCGCAGGCCTCAGAGCTCGCAAATTTCGACGGCCCACCGCTGGTCTGAAGTTTGGAGCCATTTTCTGGGAGGCATTCCAATCGGCCAGCGAGCGGTTGGCATGGCAGATGTCAATTTCTTGATTCGTCGCCAGAGGAGGCAAGGACCGCGCCGCACTGTGCATCACACGAGATATCACGGACAGGGCAACATGTCACTGTTTAGTTGTCAGTGGCAGCGCACGGAAAGGTCCCAGCAGCGGCTAACCCGAAGGATGGGTCGTTGTCCGTCGTCGTGTTCAGGAATGTCGTTTGCTCGCCAACAGGTCTGTCTCCTGAGACTAGTCAAGCCCGCGGCGGCCGACGCAGGCCATTCAAGCTCTCATCTCCGGCCCGAACGTGGAATGCAAGCTGGCTCGACGGTTGGACTTGGGACCGGTCTATGCAAGCGGGATGGGGCTTCTCCCATGGTTCTCATCTCCGTTCGTCAACTCTGCGGCGTTTGCCATGCGGGTAGAACCAGCAATTGGTCTCGAAAGGGTGCCATCGCATATCAGATTCCAAGGCACTGCGGCCCTCCATGCATGCGACAGGCAGAGGATTGGATCTCATTGTTTCCGCCCCATTCACTCGCCACTTGGGGCGCGCACACCAGGGGCGGCTGGCCTCGTATCGGCTTGTCGGTCAATGCTAAAAACAAGACGCAGGAAAGCAAGGGACGAAAGAATTTCGGGGTCCAGGAGATGATGTCGACCCAGACCAGCAAAACCAGGAACCGGTGCTGAAGATGACTTTGTTGTAACGACACCACCTCGCAAGGCTTGGGTTGCGCGTTGACCGACGTATTGGTTGTGGCGCAGGCTCCCACATGGTTGGCTAACAACGGCGACCGCGCCAGGATATCGACCACACATACACACATGCATTGTTGATATTAACTTGCCTCTTCAACGGTGACGAGGATGGAGTTCGTGGAACCAACCAGACGGCCCAAGGAGCGGTGAGCGAGACTGATCGACAGGAAGAGGCTGCACTGCACTGAGGACCGCGCACCGCAGTTACCAGTTGCAGTTGGCCTGGGTCCAACAATGTCGATTCAACCAAAACAAGCATACGGAAAGGATAGGGTGGATGACGAGTCTGATTCGCGCCCGTGGTCCAGCAGCGGCAGCAGCAGCAGCTGACTCGTGCACGCATCCGGTATGGATGCCAGTAAAAAGGACACACAATTGTGTCGCAACGATGCCATCGGTATGCCCTTTACATGCCCCGAAGTATCTCGCGACGACAAAGCCACAAGGGCCTCGTGTTGTTCGGGAAGGAAGTTGCGTAGATGCCCGGCCGGTAAACCAATCACCGATCAGAGTATCAAGTCTCAATCTCGGCACGGCAGGCCTGGTATCATTCATCATACCATCAGCACTTAGTTTATAGCGGAACTGGCCAGGTCCAACTTCATGAGGCTAGATGGCAAGCCACAGGCGCCGAGCCAAGCCTTACGAGGTGCTCAGCAGCTCAGGCAAAGCAACCGCAAGCGAAATGTTACATTCCAACTACACTAATCATCACACGTCGCCACTATATCTCACCAGTCGGCGTTAAGGCTAGCGGCCGCTAAGCAGAGGGTCCGAGGCATGCGAGTTGACGGCTGACTTCGACAACATGACTACACAACCTACGCTATTGACGGCCTCCGCTGTCAGAAGCCGGCAGGGAGTGGATGGTGTGCAGTGTCTCGAGCTGAAAGTCTCGTTTCCGCTCATGTTGATGGCCTGGTGGTCAGCAACCACTTCTCTGGACGGAACAGGGCCTCCTTTCAATTGGCCGGTGATCCAAGACGCCTGTTTACAACAACCCTGTTTACAACAACAACCACCTGGGCAGACCCGAACGTCTCGTGTCTCGGCCATTGTGCCCCGGAACCACAGGGCTGAGAGAGGGGGGGAGAAAAAAAAAACTTCGCCTGCGGTTAGCAGAACATGGCTATGACTTGCTTGCCCCTTTCGGCGAGTTGCATGCGTGACCGTATACGAGACACTACCACAGTCTAGGCCGGCGCCGCCTCGTTGGCTCACCTAGAGGCTGAAAGAGAGCCATGCTGTTTCGTCCGGTACCGCAGGGTCTAGACGCCAAAAGCCGCCCGTCATCACGGAGATGGAGGGGAATGGTCTAGACGAAGATGGTGTCTCGGGTGTCGATGCCAACGTTTCTGGGAGAATCAGACAAAGTGCTGTCTACGACTTCCATATTCAGCGTGCTGCCTGAGTGACACCATCAGCTTGTCAGCCCACGAAACGCCCGATGAAGGTGAGCAGCACCCCTACAGTACTACTACTCCTTACTTCATCATCAGCAATCTGGCATTCCAGACCTACAATCCTTGGAGGATCGCGTCCATGTCGCCAGAATACCAGAAAACCACACCGCTTCCCGGCCATCTGGGCCTTCGGCCCAAGTGTTTGGGCCACCACCCGACGCGACGGGAACACGAGAGGCGGCACCGGCACCTACAGATGTGGAAATTGCCGTCATCGGTATCAAGCTTTGCCCTACACTACGGTTACTTACTGCAGTGCTGCACACTTTACACGTAGTGTACACTACACTCACTACACTACCTCAAAGGCTTCGCATCCCGTCTCCAGATCTACTTTTAGAGCGAGACGGCCATTCATTGCGTTTTCGCAAGCGACCCCTGTTGCCCTGTGCCTTTCACTTGCAGCATCGATCACGGCACGCCTGCGATCCTCCGATCCTGTCGCCGGGCTGCGTATTCTGACCAACGAGAGGACGAGTCTGTCTTTTCCATGGTCGACGGCGCCGCAGACCAGCACTTGTCAGGACGGGTCCGCTAGCCAGCCGCCTCCTGGGGTAGGTATCTTTGCATGGCTTGCTATCGTTCGGATGATATCCGTAGTACTGGTACCTATCCTTCGTCCACGGCTCTGAGCATTCATCCCACTTCGCTTTTCGTAGGTCCCGCTTCGAGAAACCTCGGTGCTGGCACATGGCAATGAAAATCTTGGGACGAAGAGACCCTGCTCAGCCAAGCGGATACCGCAAGCAAGAGTTGCTGGGTATCTGTGGCAGGAGAGGTCGTACGGGAGGCGACGCGGTTCCGAAACTCCGTTCGGAGCTACATCCCATGTCGTGCCGGCCTGACTTCCGGGCCTGTCGGGCCTCTGCCGGAGGACGCGGAGGCCGCACCAACACGGGGGATTTCCAGAGACGGAACAGTATCCTCCAGACCTCCACTAGGGCGTGGTGGCGATGGCGGCGCCCCAAGCTGACCTCACCGTTCCACCGCTCCATCAGTCATCTCCGGCAACGAGCGACTCGGAGCGAGTGCGACTGACGCTCAGTCCCTTTGGGTCAAGGCAGATGTCAGTGCACTACTCAAAATCCGACGACGAGCCCACTTTCGAGGCCACAAAGACCGAAGGGCAAGGACGTGGTCTCGTTGGATCACGAACTACTACTGCTACAACACGCTACGCTGCTAGCTTGGAATTCTCTTCTTGGACCCCGCATCGGGGCGGGAAGTACTAAGCAGGACTCAGGAGTTCGTGATGTCCAGGAACAAGGGAGTAGGCGAGAGTGGTTTGCTCCTACGCACGCAAGGATGACGCTCTGTCGAGGGGCGTCTGCCTAAGCTGACCCGACGCCTCGCGATGACATGTTGCATCTAGATCTGACAGGACAGATTTCGGTCCATGGTCAGATCACCCGTCCGCGTTGCGTCGCGCCATGTCGACGTCCGTGACAGACTGGCTGACAACGGGGACTGTCGAGGAGAAAGCAGCAGCCTGGGCGCTAACGGAGGAGCTACTGCTTACGGCAAGCGCATGGAATTGGTCTAGAAGGATTCCAGAAGCCCAGCTCCGGCTGCCCGGCTGCCCTGCTTGCTGCTTGTCAGCAGCTGAAGCCGGCGATCCCTTTCGGTCGGTTGGACCGGGGGTGGCAGTTTGGCCGCGGGCGGAATTCGAAATCTCTGGCGCGGACTCTGAGGGCGACGGAGTCTCTGACGAGGCGACGTGCCACACGACTGAGCAGTGAACACCACTCGATCAACGAGTACGACCAGGCACGGCCCAGCCTCCACGACGTTGCATGACACGGGAGACGAGACGTGGGTTGACTCGTTGAGCCTTATTGGGCGGACCTCTCCTCCTTGAGAGAGAGGCCTCTGCAATCTGGAAGGACCCGGGCGCGATGATCTGCCGTCCTGGGTCCAAATGGCAACCACGTCGTTCCATTGAGAGCCCCGCGGTAGCACCGAAGTAGGGATTCATTATTCATCTCTGGCGTATTGTCGTTGCAATACGAATACTACCTACGGCTGTTTGACTCTGTCCTGACCTCGCGGCGTGGTGGCGGATTCCGGATTCGCGACGTTCCTTGGCTGCAGCCGTTTTGCTTCAGCGGCCGAGGTCATGTCATGGTCGTTGGCGCTGGCGCTGGCGACACTCTGGGCGTCTCCGGTCAACCGAGATCTTCGCATTCTTCCCGGATGAAGAGAAGAGCGTCGACGGTTGAATGGCAGACGGCCAAGGAAAACGGGCCCCTACACTACGGTAGACGCCCGCCCCTGAGATCTCCGGTCCAGACGAGCTGCGCCCAACGATCAGCCATACCGGAGCCGTAGCCCCTGGAATGGGCCCTCATATCGGCGCGAGTGCAACGACGTAGGTAGGACAATCAGGGCCGAGTTCGAGTTGCAACTTTGCAACACTCTCTGGTGCATGGTAATAGCATACCGCCCTCACGGCATTGGATTCGGCACACCACGCCACTACATTGGCCTGGCCTGGCGTCGCAAGCAGCTAGGAAACGTCCCTTGTCTCCCTGCCGCGGCCGGTCTTATTTCTCCCTGGGACCAGACCCCGTCCTGACTCCTCTGCTCAGGTTCCTGGATACGGCATACGCGCACGTCCGTCCGGCGGCGGCAGCCAATGCCCGCGTTGCCCCGGCCGGGGGAATTACTCTCTTGGAATCCCGTCTCCGGCGTCTCGACTGCCGGAGCCCTACTACACTACAACACTACATTTTACCCACCCCTTTCTCTTGCTCTTCCTACTGGACACTAAAATCCCGCGACCCCCCCGTTTTAGAGAGATTGGCATCGAGGAAACCGCCCCACTCCCCCCGTCCGCACCGGCCCTGTTTGTGGATACCACATGCTCGATTCGATATTGGATCACCGGGAAGGGAGGGGGGGCCACTGTGGCAGTGCAAAAGCAATGTCCAGGAGGTTGCGAGGCCGTCGACGAGTCATATCGAGCCGTTGGGTGTCCCCTAAGGCGACGGCGACGGGTGGTGGTATTGAGAGTGCCTCGAAGGACCGAACGCGAGCGCACAATGGGAGAGGAAAAAAAAACAAAAACAGGAACGGCACAGCACGGCGGAGCTTCATGCTGCTTGTAGAGTCTGCATGAGACAGAGCAGAGGACATGGCGAATGGCCTCTCCTTTCGCCTTGCCGTGCAGCCGCGCTACCAGGCGCCCAGCAAACAGTCATGTCACTGGCTTGAGACGATTGACGGAGATATCGAGACCCATCTCCTATTTTTTTTCTCTTCCCAGTCTCTCCTCCCCCGACCCCCCCGACTTCACCAGGGCACTGCCCTCGTGCCGAGGTCGAAGACGGGGATGGCCTCTCTTTCAGGAACAGTGCCAAAGCGCCGCGTCCGAAACCACGCTGATCATGATCCCGCACTTTCCGCCCTACCAGCCACAGGATGCTTGGGAACGCGACGCCAAGGCAGCGAGCCATCCTTTCAGTCGGGAGCATGTCATACATACTAGTAGTGGTACTATTACGGCGTCGATGTCGTTCCGCCGCCGCCGCAGCACCAGCAGCACCGAGGCCGAACGGGCGTTCCATCCCGTTCGGGGCGGAGTTCGTCCACGCCCGCGCCCGATTCAACCTTCGACGGCTTCAGATTCGGAACTCAGAACTACAGACGACACGACGAGGAGAGTTCAGTCCGCTGACCACGTCGTCTTCAACCACGCGACGGTATTGCGCACGGTTTAACCGGCGAAACAGCCTGCTGGACTGATGCGCATCGCCGCAGAGCTGTTTATCGTCCGTTTATCCAGATGATGATGACCTGTACGGATGATGGTGTACACCGTAATATCCATCCACCGGACGCCATGATCCACCAACAATACCGGCAATGGGTATCTGCTGCCTGCTGTTTCAAAAGGATGTCAACGCTGTCTTCGCTGACGATGTCAACTGATATTGCCTTTACCGGGCGGGGACCTTGAATGAGAAAGCACGATGCCCACTTCAAATATATCACCAGCAACACCAGACGAACTTGAGAGTCCGATATTCACAATTTCACGCCCGTACACATCCATTAGGTAATTTTCTTACCATCATTACTTCCACACACGTATTCTCCTGCAGAGCGCTGAGTGATCCATCGTCTTGTCTCGAAGGCTGACCGACCATACCGGGCCAGCGTACACCATATACGGTCCATTAATCTTCAATCCAGCCAGAGACGGCGATGATCTGCCATAACCGCAGCCCGTTAGTTTGCATCCAGGTTGTCGGTTGAGCACCAGCATTGCTGCTGGTTTGTGCTTCACGAAGCCAGGAACCAGAGAAAATAAGGTTATTACGCCAGAAGAATATTCATGATATCCGCAGAGAACCTGTTCGTCGTCCGGTTTCACCAACACAGAACACAGCGAGATTGCCCGGCTGGCCTGTTTTGTCAGATGCGACATCAGGCTTTATTGAGCTTCATCCGGGCAAGATAAACGACCTTCGGTTACCACGCCCGGCGTCATATCCGGGATGAAAGGCGTATCCGGCTCTTTCCTCCGTCTGAACGGGTTTTTGGACGAGATCAGACAGACGTCTCCACATTCTTCAGCGTGTGTTTCGTTCTCCACGCCCTGCACCGACAAGGGGCCGCATGGCAAAGAATTCCGAATGGGAAGCGCCCAGCCATGGTGATTAGTGTAGACTGGCAAACTGGGTAAGACCCTCCAGGGGAAGCCTTCGGTGTGCGTGCGTCGGGCGGGAGACCGTCACCTCGGCCAGGCTTCTTCCCTGAGGCTCTCGTCAGCACGGCCATCCTCTGGCCCCACGGCCGCGTGGGGATCTATCTGTCAACAAGATACAACCAGCTCCCAAGGTCCTCCGCGGGGGGTGGGATGGCTCCCTGGTCTACGATGCCGGGGCGACGCTTGCCGCTGGCAAGGCGGCAAGCATTGTCTTGGGAGGTTGGAGCTCCCACCCCCAAAGTGCGGTGAGTAAGGGGGGCAGACTCAGAGTGGTGTGTTTGGAGAGCTCGTCTGTTTGCTATCGCCGACAATGGTGCGGACATGTCTACCGACGTTGTAACAGACATGGTGCAGTCGGTGTCGAGCAGAGAGGAAAGGGCGCTAACCAGCCCTGCCGACAATGGCCCTGGCGATCGCATGGGCGGCATCGCATCGCGTGGTCGCACCTGTGAAGGGCGGTGGCCGGGGGGTCGGGGTCGGAGGGTGATGTCAAGAGCATTTGTTGATCCCGCCGGTTCCACGAGACGACTACGGTACGGTACGGATGAGAGGGGACGAGAAGAAGAAAAAGGTTTGCTGGACGGCTCCTCGTTTCTGCGCCCGCTAATACCCCACGACTCAGCCTGGCGACCCTGTCCTGCTGATCTTTCTGGCGCCCCCCGCGACGGACGCGACATTCACGATCTCGAAGCATTCATTGTTCTCTTCTGAATCTACGGTCATTCCCGGCGACGTTGATCGCAGTTGCCGACGGCAATCACCGGGTTTGATGAACGTGGCAAGGCGCTCTGGAGTCTGGAGACATTCGACATGGAGCCCTACGGAGGTGGCGCGCTCCGTAATACCTTTTTTGACCGCTGGAGCATCTTGTTGGTGATACAGGCAACCGGACCCAAAGACCGCCCAGACATGAGTCGTGGGGTAGGCAGGTAAGTGTAGGTGTACGGCTATCACCGATTCTCTTTTTTTTCTTTTTTTCTCGCCTCGCCCTGTCTGTCCGCCAGCCCTGAGCCAGGCAACGTTGCGTTCTCGAGTCCCGCTTTCGCCGCAGGGGAGAGTTGAACAGTCCGGCCGGCCGGCGAGCCCCTCCCCTCTCCTTCCCACTTCCAAGGAAAGGTGGAAGCTATCTATCCCCAGACCTGAGGCCTCTCTCTCTCTCTGCATCTCCGCTGTGCCTGCGTGGGTAAAATAACCCAGTATAAGGCTGGTAGACGGTGGGGAGGGGGGCGTTCAGGCACATGAAAGTCTGTGTTCCCGGGCAACCCAGCAGGGCTGGCAGTAAGAAACCTGGACAGCTGGGCAACTAAGCCTCATTGGAAAGGGGGATGGGTGCCATACTGATGATCTATCTGATAGGTTTTAGGGTCGGAACGAGTTCCGTCCCCCCAAGGAAAGAAACCGAGGCTTCGAAGGCCTCACAAGGAGGTGAGATGTGAGGCCCAGGGTAGCAGGTGTCAGCGACCTGCATCACAAATTTGGGGGGGCGCTGTGATGGGGCTCCCTTCCCCTTCCCCCCGTTTTGGGTCGTCCCCTGTAGAGCTGGTTTACTCGCTCACCGGCGAGGTCGCCTCCTGGGCCGTGTCGTCCCTGTCCGCTGTAGCCCGTGTGCGGTGCTGTGTTAGGTATGTAAGTATTGTGGGCGCCCGTCCACCACCTCCAGGAACCGTGGAAACTTGCTCTGTGGAACCGAACTTGAGAGGGCAGAAAAGATGCTCTATGTGTGTAGGTGTGTGTGTGTGTGTGTGTGTGTGTGTGTGTGTGTGTCGTCATCCATTTACGATCGGCTCGGGAAACAACGCGAATCGTATCGTTTTTGCAAAGGGGGCGGTTGGTTGTGGGGGTACAGCAGCAGCAGCAGCAGCAGCAGCTGTGACCTCCACTAAATCGACGAACGGGACGGGACACCAAGGGGAAAAAATGCACCTGCTGCAGATGAGTTTCCGTTTATTCTTGCTTTTTTCTCGTTCATCATCTCTCGCCTCCTTTGGCCGCCGCCCCTTGTCTGTCAGATGTGAGATTTTTCTGGATTTCTTTTGCCTTGCCTTGCCTTCGGCATTTACCGAGACATATTAAAAACAGGGCGGGCCAATATATTCAAACGAATGAGTAAGGCGAGTGCATTTGCGAAGTTGCAGTATTGACACTATTAAAAGTCGACACTGCCCTCTTGTTACTATTACTGGTATTCATGCAAGTTGGATTTGCAGGACGTTGCATTCTTCTTGGAGACCTCCTGTTTTTCCTGCTTGTTATTCTACAAGTTACAACTCCCTTTGTAAAAGAACATAAGAAAAACTCTACTTCATATAAAAAAAATTAAAAAAAAAAAAAAAAGTTACAACTCCCCCTCCCGAGGAGGGAAGATCTCGTCCGTTTTGGGACGTGTTGCTATTTACGACTTGCTACAGCAACAGCTGCTGCAACTTGTCAAGTTGTTCGTCAAACGCGGTTCCAGTTCGAGAAGGTGGTGGGGGCCAACTGGGCATGCTCTTCGTCCCATCCCATCTCTCTGGTGAATTTGATAGTTTCATACCCAGTTAGCACAGGGCTTATCTTCATCTCATCTCTTTTTGCAAGTTCCACGAGTCCACGAGGCGGTGCACTGTTCGTGTTTCGACTGGGGGATGGGGGGGTGTGGATGACCTCGTGTTCTGGATCCTCTTTCGGCTTCTTTTCCCGCTCACTCCCTACCACCCAGCTATTAGTTCCCTTCTCTTCTTGTCTCTTGACAAGTCATGTTCTGCCCTACCTGCGCCCGTTATAACCGTTGGTACCTGCGGCCATGCGAGCAGCAAGAACTCTGTGAGCGATTCAGTTTAGGTTTCCTTGGAAGGGGGCCGCACCAGGAGGGGGACTATTCCGGCCGGTAGGGAGTGTGGATCGTTCCGGCGGAAGTTTCGTAGGAAAGGTTTTCATCGTCAGAGCATAAAAATATCCAAGGGGTTATATGAAGTAGAGTTTTTCTTATGTTCTTTTACAAAGTGGATCGTTCCGGTTTTCCTTTTTTGCTTTTTTCTCTCTCTTCAATGTGTGTGCGGCCCCCTCCGGGGAGATCGCACTCAGATTCCGATTGCGTATCTCCCCCCGTCCCGTCCCCGGTATCAGCACCATACGGGTACGATTTCCATTTTTTTCACTGTGAGGAAGGGGTGGGCGGCCGGGAGAGTTTACGGAGCACGGAGTCATCTCCGGACGGTGCGCCGGCCGTTGAGTTGCCTTGCACCACGCTACCTGCTGCGAACTGTACCTTGACACTCCCTATCCCCCTCCATCCCCGCCCCCGGTGCCCTCTAGCGTAGGGCGTCGATATCAGTGAGATTCCGTCCGTTCGGACATTCATGCCTACTCTAGTGCGAGAAAGCAAAAGAGAGAGAGGCCACATGGTATCTCCAAGGAACGGAGGAACGTCTCGGATGTAGTGTAGTGTGAAGCAGTAGTGCCGTCTGCTAGTGCGTGTGGGAAAGGATTATTGTCCTTCTTAGCGCGACCCGGGTTTAATGTCAACAAGTCATCAATGTCAGGTTCAGGTCGTTGAACTCTCTCTCTACCGCCCTCGCTAGCTCCTTTCACTTTCGTATCGACCGGGGAGAAAGGGAAATACTGTTGAGACGATTTGTCTTGGTAGTTCTTTCCATCTAGTGTAGTGTACAGTCACCCCCAGCAGGGTCTCTTAGCCCCCCCCAGGCGGGCTCCCATGATGCCCCGGCACTTGAGGGCTGGATCCCTGGGTTTGCAGTGTAATAGAGACGCGGGTTATGTTTCGAGTGGGATTGGGGATGAGGATGCAGGTAGGGGGAGGGTTCTTCTTTCTTCCGCAGCTTGGTATTATTGAGCCTTCCATCACGCACCCCCCCTCCTGTTGTTGACCATGTGCCGAATGGGACCCCCCCTCCCCCCATTCCGTCTTCGCCCGACTACGCCCTATGATGAGGATTTTCTGCCCTTGAAGGACGATAGGGCACTCTAGGCTTCGCAAATAATCTCCGAGGAGAAGGATGGGGAGGGAGGGGGGGCGAAAAAATTGAATGAGGAGGACTTACTCGTGTTGGGACTTCGTTTTCGGAGAGGCTAAGGGGGAAGGGGGGTGCTGCTGCTGCTGGCCGCCGGCCGGAAGGGAATGGACCCAAAGACGGCCCTATTCCTTTCGAAAAAGATGCGCCGGCCGGCGATGGTTGCTTCCCGGATGGGTTTGCGTTGCGACGTGATGGCAGCAGCACGCGCGTTCGCAGAGGGCGGGCGGGAACGACGTCGTCGTCCCCAATCTCCCCCGCGTCGGGAGAGGGGGCAGACAAGGAGATGGGGAGTTCGTGAGAGGGCTGCGTGGTTATTGTTCCATGGTATTGGGATTCTTTTTTTTTTCTCCCCCTTCACTGCTTTTTTCTGACAACAAGCCTCGCAAGGTCCATGGGTTGTCGGGTTTCCAGCCCGACCCGGAGAGTGGGAGGAAGCATCCCTTTAGGAGGGGGGCCGAGTCGGGTTGACGTGTTTGCCTCGAACCTTTGTTTGAATGGAGCTACCCGCCTTACAAGCCACGCCCTACACGCGATCCTCCGCCGACGAACGATACGAACCGCTGCGTTGGTGCTTTGGAATTTCTCGCCGTGTCCCGCGGCCCGCGAGTGTGGGCTTTCGGGTGGGGATACGGTCCCGGAGAGGGTGGAACTCCGTCTCTTGGGACTCGGCATGCGTGAGGCACGGCGGCGGGATGGCGTTGGCGGAGACTATACGGAGGGTGAGGCCGGTCTCCCGGGGACAGGAAGGAAGAGACTGGCGGCGGCGGCGGCGGCGGCGGCGGGCTGCCAAGCCGTTCACTTGGCAGGCGGCCTGCGGAGGTGAGAGCTGTGACGATATTCGTGAGTGCTGCGATGGAAAGTGGAAGCCAAGAAATGAGCAATGGCGCTTTCGAGCGGAGTTCCGTTGGACTTTCTTTTCCCCCCTCTCTCACCCCCCTCTTTCTTTCCCTATATTCGCTTACTGTTGTATCCCGTATGGCAAGATGATGACCAGTTGCTGATGGATCGTGTCGGTGTGAGATTGGCGGCGAGAGGGCGGGGGAAGGAGGGGGGGAGTAAGCTCCTTTCGTCGTCGTGATCATCATGTAAGGCTGACGTGGGCTCCAAGTTGGCAGGTTTTTTGTCTCACCCGGCTTTCTCAGCGTCCCGGGTGAGCCCCGCAAGGCAGACGAGGCAACTCCCTTCCCTTCTCTTTCCAAACCTGCCTGCTTTGGTTGTTGATGGATATCTGGGG
This sequence comes from Colletotrichum brevisporum, assembly GCA_030770045.1. Lineage (NCBI taxonomy): Eukaryota > Fungi > Ascomycota > Sordariomycetes > Glomerellales > Glomerellaceae > Colletotrichum > Colletotrichum brevisporum. The sequence continues at coordinate 4,827,098 of JAUGSI010000002.1, forward strand.
GAGCAGATGGCCGCGGCCCCTCGGGCGACGGGGCCGCCACAGGGGGTGCTCTCAGTCAGCCGCCGACGTCTCGATGTGACGTGGTATCACTAACTGCCGGGCCTCTCTCCGTTCTGTCTGTTGAAAGGGGTGCTTGATTGGCATCGCGAACGAGGTGGTCGTGTGGTTGCTTACCTGCCCCGGAGGGTTTCCAAGATCGGGCCCCGATCGAGGGTTCACTTGGCGGATCGGCGGATTTCCTTTCCTTCTTTCTGCGCGTTTGACAAGGGCGGGATGACGGACTGCGCGTGCTCAGCGGGGGATGTCTGCAGCTGCGTGGTTTATTTTGGTAAATGAGGCTCTCGAGGACGCAACGACCTTGCACGATGAAAAGTCTACGACGGTCTCGACGGCCGGGGGTTTGTCGTTCGCGGGCTGCTTTGTCTATCCACACCCTTCGGGCCTCCGCAGGCTGCTGTCGATCCAGCGTGGATCACGCCATCCCGAGTCCCGTCTTCTGCAGACTGCGGTCACGTCCGCTTCGGGATAATGATGTCTGGTTCGTGATGGGCATGTCGCCAAGACGTGTCGGGTGCGCGGTCGGGCGCGAGAGGCGGAGGTATTCCGTCAGTCGGGACCCGACTATCCTCGAGATTGGTACTCTGGCCAATGCAGCCGAGTAAAGTGATACGTCTCGGCGGATGCTGGTGGTAATGCTCACGCAGGTCTGACTGAGATCAGGCTGTTACTAAGAGGTGTCCTTCGTGTCTGGGTAAGCGGTCCGGTGCCGCCGCCGCTCGGAATCGACTGCTCCGGGACTTGGTCTGTGACGAGGCTCCAATTTCCACATCTTGACGTGGCGGCGAGGTCCGGATGATCCGGTTGAGATGATGATCTGGGGGTTGTCCTGGAGAACTCCCTAGGCCCTAGGTGATGACAAAGAGACCGGAGAATGGTGGATCGGGTTCAAGCCGCAAAGTCCGCAACTGGGCCGCTGACGACTGGCGAAGGGGCATGGTGGACGTCAGCCGGGACGGAACGGACGGCGGGCGGTATAACTACCATCGCCGGAACGGAGCCCCTCCGCAAGCGCCGCGCGACCGGGCCGCAGAGTCGTCCTCGCCGAAACCGACCCCGAAACCGATCGCGAGACCTAGATAACCTACCCTCAGCCTCCGGAGCGTGTGGGCTCATTCTCTCAGCCCGGCAGCCACAGAGGCTTGTCTCCTAACCGCATAAAGTCAGCAGATCGTGCGCGTCAAGCCCTTCTCGCTAATGCATTGCCGGCGGGCATCTCACTACCGGCAGGCGGCAATTTAAGCTTGGCGATGGTGACGGCGTAAACGCTAGCAGCTAGGGCTTGGCAGTATGTGAAAGAAACTGGCCTCTTCGTTGGAGGAAAACCGAGAGGCCGTACGGGTGGCTTGGGAGACGTCACGCGGGTTACGACGACTCTGGCCCGCGGATGGTGTCTTCTGAGTTGGTTGAAGAGAAAGCGAGGCGAGAAAGGGGCAGCTTGGCTACCTTGTGCTGGACTTGGGTAGGTATTAGTTGGCTCTGCAAAGTTTTCGTCTTTGTTGTGGGTAAGTTGCGGATGAGACGGATCATCTGATGACGACCGGGAACCAGCCGGAAATTTTATCAAGAGAAGGGAACACGAGCTATTTTGATGGAACCCCTGACTTCAGGGATCGGTAATTGAAAACTTGCCAGACGTGATTGGTGCGATATACGTGGAAGTTGTTGGTTGCTCGCGGCGGGAAGTGCTCGTTGTTGCGGCGGATATCTTGAGTACGAGACTACATGCCAACGAATGAGCTATGATACGGCAGACGAAACATCAAATCGCGTGTTCCGAGGTATTTCGATGTCAGAATAGATCGAAATTGCGACGTAGTTGCTATAGAGTACCAGAAAAGCAAATATATGTTTTCTCCGCGTATTCGTCCTTTGTGATGTGTTTCGTGACTGTATGACGTAGCATAAATATGTTTCCGCGTATAGAGGTGGGCTTGGCTTCGCCTGGCCGGCACGCGTTTCACTGGGAATAGCTGCGCATTTCCCTGCAGCCGCCCACCGCCTCCGCAGAGACAACCATGCAACAACGGTAATCATCCGATTTCCCATTGGCTCGTGTCGCTGTCGTGGAGTCGATGATGGGTTTGCTGGTTCATCGCAGACCGAGACCGAGACCTCCAAGACGGGATGATCTGCGTACATCGACATCTTGACTGCCGTCTTAGCACGGCCACGAAGCGAGGGGCTGGGGGAGCATCTAGGCGGCTGTGGTAACGTCAAAATGAAACGGAACATGGTTGTAAAAAGGGGGTCATGGGTTATGGACATAAGGAGAGACTGTGATTCTCGGCATTGCGAAATATAAATACAAGAGCTTGCGAGTCGTTCAACGAGAGAGACTCAATCCGGTTGCCAATCATCCAATCTTCCATTCGTTTCTCAGATCGCATCAGCTTGACATCAACCTCGAACAAACTCAAAATGAAGTTCTCCGTCGCCCTCACGTCCCTGGCCGTTGCTCTGGCGGAAGCCAGACCCGAACTCGTCAACATCAACATGCTGAACAACCCGCACTTCAAGCGTGCCAACCCTGGCGAATGGGCACCCGCCGGCCCTGATGACTGTACGTTGAGTGCGATGGCTCCTCGTTATGTGATATTGGGAGCTGACATCTCGTCATTGCAGTCCGCGGCCCTTGCCCTATGATGAACACTCTCGCCAACCACGGCTTCCTTCCTCGAGATGGCAGGAACCTTACCCAGGACACGGTCGTCACGGCCCTGAACGAAGGCCTCAACTTCAACCAGTCTTTGGGAACTCTGATGTTCCAGATGGCTTTGGTTGCCAACCCCGAGCCCAACGCCACATTCTTCACTCTGTAAGTTCCATGTTGGCGAAACCTTGTATCCGATTGAGCCCCAGCTGACATATCCTCCTAGGGACCACCTCAACCGCCACAACGTCCTCGAGCACGATGCCAGTCTGAGGTGAGAATGACTGATCAGCCAGATACCTACGTCTCCAGGTTACTGACGGGACACTCCCAGCCGCACCGATGCCTTCTTCGGCAGCAACCACATCTTCAACCAGTCGGTCTTCGACGAGTCCAGGGCCTACTGGACCGCCGACGTCATGGACGCCAAGATGCTGGCCAACAGCAAGATTGCGCGCCAGGTCACCTCGCGGGCCTTCAAACCCAACTACACCTTCACCGCAACGGTGGAGAACTTCAGCCTCGGCGAGGTGGCCGCCCCGATCATCGTCTTTGGCGACATGTCCGCCGGCACCGTCGAGAAAAAGCTGGTCGAGTACTTTTTCCGTAAGTTTGAGCCCATTTGAAAAAGACTTGGCGAACACTACCTACCGCATGATAATAACTGAATCATTCAATATCTAACACTCTGCCCACAGAGAACGAACGACTTCCCTCGGAGCTCGGCTGGGCCAAGAAGGCCCAACCGGTGACGCAGGATGACATCCTCAAGGTTGTCAACATGATCGACGAGGCGCAGAACCTCATCACCGGACCCCCTGCCGAGGGCCACAAGATCCGGGCCCGCGACCTCCACATGGGCTTCAAGGTACTGAGCCAGGCTTGAAGAGTGAGATCCTCTTATGAATTATGAACAGGTACTTTTGCAATCTTCATACAAGCCTGATTTCATACAAGCTTGATTTGATGGCGATACCAAACTAAGCTTGATATCTGCTGTCGTTTACCGATGATTGGGTTGTTGCTGTTGAACTTTTGTAAATATCTTTAGGACTGAGAATATATTGGTTGGAAAGGGATTGTGACTCGGTGGCTGCATTTATCATCCATGGATAAATGAACTGCTGATCGATGGTGTACTAACTTTGATCGGCCATTCTCCTGTAACAACCAGGTAACTGCATACAAACATACCGGCTTGCAGCTCTCCACTTCCCATCCCCTACCTGTTTCTGCAGCTGCCACCTGTTTATTCAAGTATCTTCGTCTCCCTGTGAGCTAATCAACTCCTCTGACCTGATAAGAATCCAAGTCTCATCCATCTCATTCTCTTCTCCCCTTGAGCCATCGGAACTCGTTGTCTCCTCTTGCTCAATAACAATCCAGGTTTCGTCTACTCCATTCTGCTCCCTCTTAAGGCGGTCAAGGCAGACGTCGCACAGATGGGGTGGTATCGGCATATGGATATAGCTGGTATCCCAGTTGCAGGCGCCAGAGTGGTTACTGCCGTGGTGGATGACTATTTCAGCTGTATCTAGAGCATGGCAGGCGGTGCAGCGGTGCTCTCGTAAAACACAATGACATGCACTGGCCGTTCTGTCTGTCGTGTTCATGATGGTGGCGGGTCGGCTGGGGAAAATGGTGCTAGGGGTCGGAACCAGCAACGCGATAAATCGTTCCATCATTGTTAGCAGAGAGGGACTTAAGGGAGTCGGTTGGTGTTTGATGTCAAGGTTCCTGTTTGTGTGAAGAGCTAGAGATTATGGAGATAAAGTCTGGTTTTATTCTTCTTTCAGAAGCTGAGGAGTGATTCAGTCTTTCTACTTGCAAACCAATTCATACGAATGGAGGCTGGACTTTTGCTCTACTGAATCACAGTCTGTTACATTGAATGGGGTTGATTACAACACTGTTAAAATAAATCGAAAGATTCAAGTTTTACTTACACTTAAAATTGACTTAGCGAATTTTTAGCAACGTGAAAATATCCAAGGAATTTGTAGAGCATAAGTAAGGTATGGAAATAAGAAGCTATTTTGAATGAATGGAGCCGCACTCTTTCCTGCCATACATGAGTTCTGTGACTTGCGTATCTAACACATTTGGATAGAGCTTCTGCCCCAAATATAAGGAATCCTTCGCATTCAAAGACCCCAGTAATTCCTGGCCATTTTCACATCAAGAACCGCGGTATATACTGCCGATTGAAGACTGATGACTAGATGACAGGGCGCTGAACTCTAGCATTAACCAGAAGGATTGGAATTAGATGGGACTGGCATTTAATACGTGTACCTTCATCCTACATGGACTAGTTCTGAGTGGTAATCATCTGACATTGCTCCGCTCCAACCAGTTAAGAACGCTTATCGGGCCTTGATCCGGGACAAGCTGTTGCCGAACTCGATTGGGATCCATCGTTACGACCCTTGGCCATTGAGGCGCAGTTGTCTTGGTCCCGTCCACGCTGGTTCGAGGCGGAATCTCCGCCTGTTTGGAGGCCTACTACCACACGCCCCTTGCGCGACAGATTATAAGGTGATGCTGGCGCCATCCTGCTCTTGGAAAGAGGCAGGCCACAGGGAGGACATTGCATGTAGCCACTCCATCTGTGAGACCTTGCAACCTAGTCGCTGCTGCAGCACGACCTCAGGAACGGTAATGTGTACCAAGCAGGTCGAGAGATCCTTCTGCAGGCTCCCGCGGGGTTCAGGCCCTCGGCCCTACCCAGACAGTCACCGACAATCCTACTCTACGGATGCAGTGAAGGGGGCACGGCTACTATACCCCCCTTGGAACTCGGTGCGCCAATTTCACACACGGATCCAAACTTTCGTGGCCAGCGGTGGACCCCGGGCCGAGCGGATCTAAGCTGAGCATGGATGAGGTTCCTGCCGACGGGCAATCGCCATTTCGTTGTCACTTGAGCGTCTGACGGCATGTTAAAGAGAGTGATGAATTGAGAAGGAGATAATGCAAGCCAAGACCTTCGAAAATGACGATGCCTGACAGAAGGACCTGGAATATGTCTGGGATATCTCATCACTCCATCCACCCCTATCGATTATTCCTCCACCTAGAAGGATCACCACCCCGGCCGGGATGCCACGAAACATCAATCTCGAGGCCCCGCGGGCCCCGCCTTATGACACCGTAAGCTAGTTCATGTTCGGAAGTAGCCTGGGTCGAACGAAATGTTCCGTCTCCGTAGATTTCTCTCCGGCTGTGTCGGCTAACGGCAATTCCCAAGACGAACGAGGGAAAATACTGGAGCCTGGCCGTAGGGCTGTGAATCTCCAGATTACGTGGCGGCGTGGATCATTCATCCTTCTCATGTGAAGGGGGATCGTCAGAGAAAGAGCGCGAAAATTTCCATCTCTGTCGATGTTGCCTGGCATGTCGTCATTCCCCGGTCGTTACAATGCTGGCAAACTAGACACCCCTTGCTCTAACAGAACCCGTCGAACGATTGGCTAGAATACGGCCGTCAATATTGGAAAGTTGTCTCTTATTAGTGTTTGAGTATCCGGTAAATCTTGCCGTTGACGAAAATGAATGTCTCAGAGCCTTGGTTTCTAAATCTCGGCGGCACGTGAGTACCTTGCGTCACTCTATCAGAGTCACTTTACTGATTTGAAAGAGTACCTTGCCAACGAACGAAGACTAACAAGATACTGTCTGTTCGCATCACACCGGAATCAAAGTCCCTGTAATCAGCATTCGTGGGGCATCTTGATTACTTGGTAGGACACAAACTAATAGATATTTGCGCTCAAGTATACAATCGATTCAGTAGAACTCCGCGTGAACACGATCGCCAGTATGACAGATTAAATTCGGCTCTGAGCATGAGAGTTGAGAAGTTAATACATAGAAGTTTAACAATTAATGCAGTGCTTAGTTCTCGCGACGCATTTCGTTACTTTTTTGCCTCGGGCTGCTGCGTAGATGTTGCACAATCATCTACGAGAAACCAAAGGTTACGCTATTGAAATCTTCTCCAATGCTATTGTCGACAAGTTGTCTTTGTGATTCGAACTTTTACTCCACTCTACAACATGGCTCAGAGAATATACGAGGCGTAGACATAAATAATTTCATCCACGGCTCTCCCTTCCGCTTTTTGGCATAGAATATGTGTGGCATTGTCGTCTTTCAAAAATACAATGTTGGTAGTGTCAGAATAATACACATGCTGAATGCGAAAGGCTTTGTCTCAAATCCAGATGACGATCTGTCCCACCATCACGATTGTTCAAGATCTACTGCGATCGAGCTGGAACAAAAAGGCTCAGAAAGCATTGTTCCATCCCACAGCCTCTCCAATGCCCCAAATAAGACACAAGAAGAACGCAGAGAACGAAGGTTTGTCTATTTAATAGACCTCCGACCCTTTCCACTCACTCTCCCAACCAAATCAAGCAACCCAACCAACTCAAGCAACCCAGCGAACTCAACAACCCAAGCAGCTTAAGCAATCGAAGCAACCCAGTAACCACAAGTAAACACGACGACATTGAAGACATCACTCAGGGCACGTAGGTTGTTCTCCTTTTTACAGCCTGCTGACGAGGACCATGTGCAAAATCGGACAGTACGTCAACACCTTCTACTGCTGCGGGCGGCAGACAGCCAACGAATGGGTGAACAATTGTTCAGGATTAGTAGAGATCGAGCGACCAGGCCGAACCCCTGAGAAGTGGTGTCGATACACCACCGAGCGATACCTGAAGGAGACCTTCTATCACCACTGCGATCAGTGTCTTCAGCAGAACAACGCACCCGAAGATCAGGACACCGTGATTCGATTGACGGCACACCCAAGATTCGCTATCCCTCAGCGTGGCCTTGTTCCCCGAGCGCGGCCTTCACAGTCTTCTCACCAACAAGCATCCGAAGAGCTGCCGCCTAGGTATTCGTCGCTTGGACGGGCTCCATCCCCCTCACACTGGATCCAAGACACAGCCGGACATCCACCGCGACAAATTCGGCTTCCTCCTGAACATCCTCAGCTACTTCCCCGAGCCCTCCCTCAAATAACTCGAACTTCCCCTCCACCTCGTCGTAACCCCTCCCCTTCAACTCGTCGTCGCCCATCTCCTCCAACCCGTCGTCATCCATCTCCTCCGACGCGTCGTAACCCGTCTCCTCCGACGCGTCGTAACCCGTCTCCACCGACTCATCGCAACTTGTCTCCTTTAGCTCGTCGTAACCCATCTCCTCTCGCTCGTCGCATCGCATCCCCTGGGCGACCTCAACAGCTGGACATCATCCAACGACTGGGCCAACGAGACCGGCCTCGTAGCGCGCATGGCATTATCCGTCGGTGGCGTCGATTCAGACACGGCCCTGAATTTTAAGGTAGGGAAATCGGGAATAGAATACGCTGTATAGAGATCGATCAGGGCTTGGGTGCGAAGACCAGGTCGTCAATTTGCTTGGGGTCGTAAAGTTGATCCTGTGTCTAGAACCAGTCAAACAGTGGCTCTTAGGCTACATGTACTAAGCATAGACTTCTTCCACATTCTCTTCAAAAATCTGTTAGATCTTGTGTGATATCCCGTTCCTGCTTCGCACATGCCAAACGCGTGGATTTGAAGAAAGCAATATGTCTTGAGTTCAAGAGACTGGATTACGCACTGCCCCGTTGGATTAGTTCCGTTGTCGAGATTCCATGTCAGCCAAGTCAATCGCATGTGACAACAACTCTGTAAACCATCTTCTGGTTGTGACTATTACCTATTGCGGCTTAGGCTACGAAGGGGTGGTCTATGGAGACATTCTTTGTTACAGCTTGACTCTTCGGACGTGGATCTCCGATGAACCTAAATATATTAAAATCCCATATGAACACATCGTGACCATCTTGGCTAACACTAGATGGCGGACTCTTTGTCCTCGCTTTCAGTACCAGCCGCTGAGACCAGCAATGCGCAGAGCTGTCTAGATTCATTAAATATAGTGAACATCGCAACGAACACTGCCGCATGCCAAGGAGTCATTTGATTAAGATCTGGTCAAGCTGATCGAGTCAAGCTCTACCTAGCTTCTATTCGTCCTGCTTTGGCCGGCCTTGCCAGCGCTCTTCCAGCCAACTCACTGATAAAAAGTCTCGTTCCTCGCTTGTTGTCACAAAAGAAAAAGAGGTTCGATCCAACCTCGCACACCAGCTCAGACTCTCACAAACTATCGCAGCTTAAACATCTTACGCACCTCTTCCCAACTTTCAAAATGCGGATCAGCTCGTTCCTCTCCACTGTGCTCTTCGTCTTTGGGTCTGGATCTGTTTCTTGCTTCTCTCACTTGCCAAACTAAAAATTGCGTAGTGCGCTCGCCCAAAGGCCGGCCTTTTGCTGCACTAGAGACGCCGGGGAACCACTCATAAATCACTTTGCCCAGACGCAGAGCTGCTGTGGCGGAGGATTATACGACGGCGTAGGTTCCAGTCGATCCGGTACTTGGAAAGTGTCAAAGTAAGATGCTAACATCGAGAAATGTTCAGAATAACTGTAGAATCCAGAATTTTGATGCGCTGAGAATCTGCTGCAGGCGCAATGGCAGCAACGTGTGCCTGGCCTGATGGGCTTTGAATCCAATGTACATCCGTTCAAGGCTCAACGGTTTATATCTATATCAGCAGCATAGCAAGAGATGGTCACGGTTTAGGACTTGAAACATTGGCTTACGGCAATTCATTAGGCAGCGTGAGCGTGTAAGTAACAAGGGGAATATACGTAAACCACTCGTCCTTCGCCGCGTGACAACATTCAACTAGAGATTCTTGCAGCTTTCTCAAACGAATAGCTTCTGTTTCAATTTGTGATTGAAGATGCTAAATAAGTCGACTCTCAGACACGAAAACCAGATGTAGCACATTGTAACTTGGCGAACGACAAACGATTAACAGTCTAATTTTAGCTAAAACCAACTCCGTACCCTAAACGCAGACACGTACCACCCATTCCGAATTTACTCTCGGAATTCGGGGAAGCCTAGGGTGCGTCTAGTCGGCGGTCCACAGCGGCGGCAGTACGGAAGGAGGCCCTCCTGGCGCATCACCTGGCCTCGGGGGCAATAAGGGCGTCGGGGGACCGCGGGGTCGTCAGAGACGGAAACCATGGTGCGCTCCTCGCAGTGAAAGTTGCGGACGTAGGTGTTCATCACCTGCTTGCAGCGGGAGCACTTCTCGTCGCAGATGTACCGGATGCACATGTTGGTGGGTGGAGTGGGATTGGTTGCTGGTTACGGTGTTGAGTGGTGATTGGTGATTGTTGTAGTCTGTTGTTCTTGGTGTTGCTTGCTTGCTCTGGCTTCTGGATCCATGGGAAGAGAAGTCATGAGGGCCCTTAAGTACCCCTTTCTGTGAATACCTCCATGACTGCACAGCCGATGTGTCAGTGAACAATGTGATTGTTTCCTAGACAAACACCACTTCCAGGCTGTTTTTCTGGATGATGGCGAAGAAAGTGAATCACTATTCTTGGCCTAGAACAAAGCTGTTGTTGGAACTCGGTGTTGAGAACAATCGCATTACTTGATGTTATTTGCTTTGTGCGGCTTTGAGGCCGATCAATAGCCGTTTTGTTCGAACACATAGTCTCTGCTCAAGGTAGTTGAGCGTCTGCTGCTAATATTGGATGTTTTGTGGTCTAACAATCAATGCAGAATAGTCGCCTTACGTCATTATCACCATCGACACCACCAGATCTTTTGTTTGTCTTGAATGTTGAGCTCTTGGTAGTGAATCTGGACAGGTTGAGAGCCCTTTGATTTGAGTCCTCAAATTCAAGTCTAAATTTATGTTATCTACAACGTCACGGAACGAGCTCAATTCGATACAAAGTCTCTGCGTATTCGTTTCCGTAGAGCGGGTTGCTGGGCAAGCTACCCATTGACCATTTAGTAGTCCACCACTCTACATGCACTCACTGCCACAGCCTGGTGCTTTCCCTTCCCGAGAGGTATGACAAAGATGCCGGTACTCAGCGTCACAGCGAGCTGGGGCCGGCTTAGGCCACTGAAATCATCCCCTCACATAATCAAAACACGCGGGTCAATTCGTGGAGTGCTGTTCTACGAGCTCGGAGTTCGTTTCACGCTACGTCGAATGCTCTGCGTGCCTATCAGAGTGCCCGAGGAGTAACACTACGGTCGTTCGCTTTGCACATTGCAGCGTCTTTAACATGGGTATTTTAATCCAGAGTTGGAGAAAGCTACGTGACCATAAGCCGATTGGAAATGCCGCTCAGTAAACCGACTCAGGACTGCCGTCGGAACACGCATTGGCGTTCTGGAAGTAGGCAAGCTTTTGCGGGGAACCATGTCAAATGACATCTGCAAGACTAGGTGCTTTCCAGCCCTCATTTGCGGAATTTTGCCCCAGAAGCTTGGTTCGAGGGCGCCAAGACTCACCAGCCCTCTCTCGCCGGGCCTCATCTGCCCTGAGGAGTAAATGTAACATTGGGGCGCCGAGGTCTAACGGCGATCTTGGGGAAACTGGACGGTGAGAAGTAATGTGACTAGCATACATGTGGGCTATTCCACTGTTGATTGTGTATTGCACTTGCGTACTAAACCGAACACAGCTTAGGGCAATTGTGTATTTCCCCAGAACCTACGATACTACTACATCCTTCCCCGCAAGCTGCTCGGACCGGACGCGGGGGCGGGGCCGGGGTGGATTCGACTCTGAAGCTATTCGGACCCGGCGGTGGGGGATGTGATTTCGAGGCTGTTCGGACCCGGCGGTGGGGGTCGTAAGCTTGAAGCTGTTGCGGATGGTGCTTTCAACTACGTGAGTTTCCAAGTAAGCCCATGGAACATATATAATCGAGCTTAGCAGCGACAATGACGACGGCATATCCAAAGCGCCTGGTCTTCATGATCTTTCCATTCTGAGCATGGCTCGTATCCGGTACCCCTTACTCACAGCCCTTCTGGCCTCGCAGGTCACCAGCGGTGCTCTTGCTGCTGCGGAGGAGTACAACTTCACTGTACACCTTCCTAGCCAGAGACCAGCATGGGCGGAAAGGCTCTCGCCTCACCTCGCCGGCTTCAGCCTGGAAATGGACCGATGGACAGACTGGGCCGGCCCGGAAGTCGGGAAGCCGAACGAGTATTTTAACCAGCTCCTCCGCAACCTCGCGGAACGAACCGGGCACATGCCGTTCATCAGGGTCGGGGCCAACTCCCAGGACAGAGCCACGGTTGACCTCAGCCTGCAGGTCATGAACAAGACCTTCCCCGAGCCCACGGAGGAGACGCCGAACCCGGAAGCAGACCGCATCTTCATCGGCCGGGACTTCTACGCCCTGTCGGGCAACCTGCCCGTCGGGACGCCTTTCATGTGGGGGCTCAACCTGAAGGGGCTTGACATCAACGAGACGACGGCCCAAGCCCGCCTCCTTGCGGACGCATTCCAGGGCAGCCGTGCGAATTCGACGATGCGCGATGTGCACCTCCTGAACATCGAGCTCGGAAACGAACCCGACTTCTACGGCCCCACTCGCAACGGCCGCCCCGGGCCGTTCGGACCGGAGTGGAACATTCTCAACTACACGGACACTTGGGCGCGGTACGCAGCGGCCGTCAGCAAGGAGATCGAGCTGGGAAGCCCGGGTTCGGGGAAGCCGACCCTCTCGCCGGGAGCTTTCACCGGGTTCAACGCCCCCGAGTGGACGCCCGCCGGACCTCTGCAGGCCGGGATACTCGACAGCCCGCGGATCAGGCGCAACACGGCCCAGTTCACCGAGCACGCTTACTCTGGCGCCTTCGACCCCCGACACGTGGTCCAGCCCGGAGAGCTGATGAACAAGGCTTCCGTCAGAAACAACATGACGGTCAGATCGACGGTAGTCCGAGAGGTTCGCTCATTTGGGCTGGAATACGTTTTGGTAAGGGCACCCCTTTGACGTACCTATCTGTCTGCAACCCCCAGACTAACCTGCGCGCAGGCGGAAACCAACTCCTACGCAAAGTAAGTTTCTCGGTCAGGGAGATCCAACTTGACCAATTCGAGGGTGGCTTCTAACAACATGCTAGCCACGGCTATCCCGGGCTCAGCAACACCGCCGAAAGCGCCCTCTGGGCGACGGACTGGATGCTCCTCGGCGCATCTTCCGGCATCCAACGGCTCCACTTCCACCACGGCGTCGGGTTCAGGTACAACGCCATCCAGCCGACGAACGACTCGGACGACGGCCTCAACATCACGCACCCGCACATCCTGCCCTCGTACCACGCGTTCCTGGTCGTCAACGAGGCCATCGGGAGGTCGGGACGGTCCTTCGTGGCCGAGATCCCCACCACCGACCTCAGTCTCACGGCGTACGGGATCTGGGAGGACAGGGAGCTCGCGCGCCTCGTGGTCCTCAACACCCAGGTCCACCTCGGCGACTCGGAGAGGCCGAGCATCAACGTCAAGCTGCGGGAGGATCTTGCTGGCCGGCCTGCTACTGCTAAGTTTCTGCTGGCTGAGAGGACGACGTCACACACCGGACTGTAAGCAGCCCTCCGAATCCTGCATCTTGATCTGCGGTGGTTGCTGATTCTTCGAGTAGGACCTGGGCAGGGCAAAGCTTCGAAACTCTCTCGGGACGGCCTGAGGGAAACGTCAGCGTTACCAGCGTGCATAACGGAGAGCTGACCCTGCCGGCCTCCTCCATCGCACTTGTGGATCTCAACCCCTCGACAGGGGTCTAGTTAGGGCTGCAGTGGAAGGTTAGTTCGGGGCCAGTATTGCTGTCAGTTTAGTTATTTCAGTGTTGCATCTGTCGATCTCAGTGCCAGAAAGGTAATTTATAGTCTCGTGAAGGAGGAGTCAAGTCTGTTGGGATTCAATGACACCGATGTTCGTTCTTCAACTGAAAAAGCAAAACATGTCGTTACTGCCACGATATGGAATGTTGAACCGTTTTAATTCCGTGACCGGTCATGGAACCATTCTCAGACCTCCCCAGCCTCACAAGCATTCGTCGCCTCATTCTGCATCTCCATCAAGCAGTGCACCGCAAAATCCCAGCCCAACCACCCTCACTTCCGAGGCACGACCTTCTCCGCCAGCTGATCAAACTCTCCCCCGGGCTTCACCTGGCCCCTCGGCTTGCCGGTGAGATGGACCAGGTACCCTCCCACGAGGAGCGCGACTCCGCCGATGGCGGCAATCGTGGGCCTGCGTTGCTTCCCAGTCAGAAAAGCTCCTGATGATCATCCCAAGGCCTCTTGGGAGGTGTTCAAGGTGACTCACCAGCTCTGCGATACGCCGCTGTTGGACGGGATGGGCTCCTGCCCGCCCGGCCCGCCGAGATCGCCGTCGTCAGGTTTGTTGGTGGCCCATCGCACCTGTCTCCCGGCCGCGAGGGGCGTCGCGCGGAAGGCGACAGTCGGCGACGCGACGACGCGGCGGACTGCGAGTCTCGAGGGCTGCATTCTGGTGGTTTATGTTTTGTTTTGCGTGAAATGGGTTGGTGCGCGTTCTCCTTCTCTCGCGATGTTGCCCCGCTCTGAGTGTAGTTTTGAAATTATGTATTGGCGGTCGTTGGGAGAACAAGGATTTCGTTGATGTGTTTTGGGAAGGCGAAGATTGTTGAAGTTGATGACGATCGAGGCGCGCTTGCTTCATTGGTGACGCCTATTGAGAGTGTGGGAGGGACCGAGCCGCAAGGTGCGTCATAGGTACATCATTTCTCCAACGCGATGCGCGACATGTCGTTGGACAGGGCGAAACGGTCCTTGCCAGCTTGGACGACGAGTCTCAAGAGTGAGAGAAGTCAAAGCTGTAGAATATGGACACTGCCTCAAATAAAAACATGAAAGAAGTACTGAGATCCGGGCTCAAAGCCGCCGTCGAAAGTGACGGACTGTAAAGGCAGCATTTTCGGCCCCCCATCGCCGTCACTCCGGCCGTAGTGGGGCCGATCCCCTCACCGCCCACCCGGGACAACCCCCCCACAGGTAAAACCCGAGCGAGGTGCCGGATATCGAAGGAAAAGGGACAGTCCATCTCATCCGAGCGCTCTGCCGACGTACGAACACTCCGAGCACCGGGATCTCCAGCGCGACCTAGCACCGCAATGCACCCGGACGCCCGAGCAAATCCGACACCGACGCGGCTCTCGTATTCCCGAGCCTGTCCAGCGCAGGCTTACACCAGGGGGGGGGGGGGGGGGGCCTCGGAGATTGTGCCACCCGAACAAGCGCAGACAATCGATCGAGGGGCGGATTGCGGAAAGACTCCGATGACTGAGACATATAATCGTCTGCCAAGCACTAAATCTGCCCGTGTCTCCTCTGGAGGCGCCGTGTACGGCGGCCCCTGGTTCCCTTAGTCAGTGGTCGGTAGCTTGCCCTTCATAGAAGAAACCAGAACAGAGATAATAGTGACGGACAATGGCGACGACGGACAACAGTAACGGACGACGGCAATAATGGTGTGATTTGGTCTCTACTCCTGGTATCAAGTACGCCCCCACCCGCTTTTCCATGCAAACAAAACGCCCCCCGAAGAAAAAATATGCTTTTGCTCCGATTTTTACTCTCCCAGAAAACGACTTAAGTGATTAGAGAGATCCAGCCCCGGACGCCATCCGTCCTCCTAGCGGGTCCAGAATGCCGTCTTCGGGACGACGCGCACCTCGGGCGGCGTCCAGCCGGGCGCAGCACCGCTGCTTTCCCGGACGGCCTCCAGGATCTCGCGCTTGATCTCGCGCATGGCGCGGTGCTTCTGGGTGCGCTCGCGGCGGCTCCTCTCCGACGCGGAGCAGTCGGCGTCGTGGACGACGACCTTGAAGGTGACGACGAGGGTGAGCGTCCTGAGGGAGGGGAACTGGCGGATGAACCTGACGCCCTCGCGGCACTGGCCCTGGACCCAGCAGGGCCGCAGGCCCCATTCCATGGCGAGGTGCTCGACGTTGGCGTAGCTGGCTGCGTTCGGCATGACGCCCTGGGGAGGAGCTGCGGAGCGGTGTCAGACATGTTTTCTTGCCCAGCGACGTGTGGTTATCGAGGGGGGGGTTGCTTACCTCTGTAGAGATAGAGAGTGTCTCTTTGGCAGTTCATGTAGACGCCCCTGCCGCTGTCCTCGTCGTCCCGGGAGACGTGCACCATCTCGTACTGCTCGCCGCGGGCGCCGTGGCGGTCGTCGGCGTTGTACAGGAGCTCGGCACGGGACTCGCTGCAGGCGTGGAGGACGGCCGGGACGGCCCCGTGGCGGTGCAGCGCCCAGGACATGGTGGTGTCCATGGAGCGGTCGACGAGGGTCTGCCGCGGGGTGGCCAGGCGCCAGATGCGCAGGCGCAGCTCGGGCGGGAGGCATTGGAACTTGTGGAAGGCGGGAGAGAAGGGCTCGCTGAGGTCTATGGGGCCGAGTTCGCTGAGGAAAGTCTGTTCTGCTGTCGATGCGGCCATGGTGATGTGACTGAGGTGTTGATGCGGTATGGTGAGACGATACTTGGAACGGTCTGCTGGGTGAGCCTCAAATACTTGTAGTCGTTGACCAAGACACATAAAATTGAGACGAAGCGGATGTATGTCCTCTAAATTTGTCTAGAAGAATGGAATGCGACGGGGCACAAGAAGATGAGGAACAAAACGAGGTATAAGAAGGGGACTGCCAGGTGGACAGGGGTGGAAGGGAAGACACCCTGGGTATACGGTGGTCCCCGGTCTCCTATCCGGTGTCAGCTAACTATTCCTGGGAATTCGTGACAGGACCTTACCTACCTCACTACCACACGGAGTGTCGTCCGTCTGTCGCCCGTCACTGTCGCTACTATCGTCGCTATCGTCCGTCACCGTCTCTAAGCCTCTACTGCGGTATAGATACTTTCCAGGGAAGTTTAGCCAGCATCGAATAGGGAGCTGGGGGCCGCCGTACAGGGCGACTCACTTTCAAGGCCAGCGACTTATCGCGGCCAAATAATTAAGGAAAATGGGATGAGGCAGGTTGAGGTCCGTTCCGGGGTGGCACTTGCAGGGGCTGGCGGGACGGTTGAGTTTGCAGGGAACGGGAACGGACGATCTAGAACAACTTGGCAGGGCCGATGCTGCGCTGTTGATTGCTGCTGGATAATGAAACTCGGAGTATTTTTGTAGGTGTCGTCTGCCGGTGGCCCGGTATCATCTACTGCATCGTCACAATGAGTGTAAAAAGTGACCGTTTAATACGACAGTGTCCTCAGAACGAAATCTCAGGACCGAGTAAACAAGGGAGAGTGGCGAGAGATGGGTTTAGTGGGGAGTTCAGTCAGTCCCCCCCTCTCGAAATCTGCTCAGAAAAGGACATCTGGGAGTAATCTGGATAGCATCAGAAACAGAAAAAAAAACTGGTGCGAGGCTCGGCGAGAATAACACGGGACGGTCAGAACATGGCAAGACAAACGCGTCAGTGACTGCGGTACTGCGCCATGCGTAATGTGTAATCATTGTAGGGCATCGAGTCATCATCGCTGGAACCACTTCCAGGGAACCAAACACCTGAGGCGACATTGAAGAAAAAACTTCCAGCGCCTAGTGAATGAGGCGATGAAAATTTCCCGGAAAGGGGGGGACCGTCTACCTGGCAGATTGGTGTAACTGGACCGACCTGACCCCGACCCCCCTAAAGTTACAGCAAGCTCCCCTGTAACTGGACCGACCGACGTTTTGTTCTCACCATCACGGAGCCAAACGGTCGGTGCTACCGTTTCCACGCAGCGCTGGCTCGATACCGAGCCCATCTGGTCCGACGACCTGCTGGGACCAGTATCCCGAACGTTTATTGAACGGGGCATATGCAGCCATGGGATACAGCATTTCAAAACCCCGGCGTAACAATCAAAACTGGGCAGCTGTGATAGTAACACGGACGGCACAAAAGAAAAGACGACATGGCCTGTTTTGTCAGCTGTTTTTTCTACCCGTCGGCGCCAGAGGGTGGGCCCCCCCTTGGGCCACGTCTGACGGTCTGACGTCGGGGCAGCCTCATTCCATCCATCCCTCTCTCGAAAAAACGCATTTCCTTGGCCATTGTTTTTTCTTTGCTCGGGTTTGTCCCGAGTCTGCAGGACGGACGGGATGCTACTACAGCACACCTACACGTGGGGGTCCGTCTGGCCATTCACTTCCCTTGCGTTAACATAGAGAGATCCTCCGAACGAAACGTCGTTTGACATAGGCGCTCTGCTGGTGCCACCCCGGAAGAGATCTCCACCTCCCTTTTACGTACTGCTGCCACCATTGTCACTGCTATCTAACCACATCTCCGTTGTCTCTAATATCCATCGTCCATCACGAGACCGAGGGGGCCATCGTATCCGCCCGAGCCGCATCGCATCTCCATCGTACCAGATGGGCCACCCTTCTCGGTGACATCTTTGTGTGAGATCAGGACGAATCTCGGCTCACTTTTAGCTTGGAGATGGGAGAGATCACGTAGCATGTAACAAGATACGTAACGAATGGAGAAAAAACAAGATCATTACTGGCATTAAGCATCATCCCCTCACCCGACCTCGATCTTCCGGCACCAGTCCCGCCCGTGGGCCACCTGCCACCCGCACAGCCGCACCTCGAGCAGGATCCCCAGGAACCCCGCGATGCAGATCCCGCCGCTGTCGCTGACGCTCGTCGCCCCCAGGCTGAACTCGCGGTCCTCCGCCGGCACCCTCTCCATGATCTCGGCGAACGTGTTGACGTACACCGCCCCGCCCAGCAGGCCCTCCCAGAAGACTATCGCGAAGACGACGTACACGCTGGGCAGGAACCACAGCATCGCGTGCGCCGTCAGCAGCGCCAGGTTGCCGACCTGCAGCGCCGAGGGCACGTACAGCCGGTGGATCCGCACGAACGGCGTCGACGACCGCGATATGAACACGCCCAGCTGGTACAGGAACCCGTAGAACGGGTAGAACTCGCGGAACTCGCGGAACGGCGACTCGTCCAGGGGGAACAGCAGCGTCGGCGCCACGCCCTGGTTGATCGTGTACTCGGCCACGTAGACGAGCAGCAGCGGCAGCATGTAGGGGAAGAAGAGCGCCTTGGCCCGCCTCACGTTGGCCGCGAAGCTCGCGTCCCTTTGGTGGTGCTGTTGACCGACCGAGTACGCCGTCGACGTGACCGACGGCCCCGGCGCCAGCAGCGCCGACGACGCCGCGTCCTGCGGCAGCTCCCCGACGTCGTCCTCGTCGAGGTCCCGCCCCGGCACCGCCGCGTACTCCTTCCTCCCCTCCCGCAGCGGGCCCTTGGGCAGCACGACGAAGAAGCTGACGAACATGACGGACGGCAGGCACGCCGAGAACAGCAGGCTGTTCCGGACGCTGAACCCCCACCAGTCCGTGAGCACGACGTACAGCCCCGCGCCGACCAGCCCCGCGGCGCCCGTGCCGCTGCCCCAGCCCGCGAGGCTCATGGGGCCGTAGTAGTGCGTCAGCCCGAGGAAGCTGAGCTCGCCGCCGCCGGAGCTCAGGCTGGCGACGACGACGCCGACCATCTTGACGGCGACGGACTTCTCGGGGGGCGTGAGCGCGACGAGCAGCATGCCCGAGCACGACAGCGCGATGAGCACGAGCACGCGCAGGGCGTAGGGCACGCGGTGGATGAAGTAGGGCGCGACGAGCTTCGTGAGGAAGGACGGGAGCACGTCGGCGAGGAGGACGACGCCCTTGGGCACCGAGGAGCCCACGAGGTCCTGGGCGGCCGAGAGGATGATTACGTAGAGGACATTGTTGATCAGGCCTGCCGGAGGGAGGGGAGAGTTAGCATGCGCTTCTTGGCGGCATCGGCGATGCCAGCGCGGGAGGAGGAAGAGCGGCAGAGCGCACCTAGCAGCCAAAAGGCCACGATGACTTGCGTGTCGGCATGGCGGAACAGCGCGGACAGGCGCGCGCGGTACATGGCCCACGACGACGACGGCGAGCCGGGCATGGGGAGGAAGCCGGAGGACGAGGGCGATCGGCCGGTCATGGTCAGTCAGCCTTGGAGTCACCTGCGGCGCGGTGAAGGCATCGAGGAGTTGCGCGTGTGTGGGCGTCTTATCGGAGCGTTCGATCGGTCGGTGAGGTCTGATTTCGGGAAGGTTTGGAGGAGGGATGGAGGGTGCGTTGGCCACGCTACACGAAGTTTCGGCTGTCGGAGTAGAGGTACCTTGATGAATCGGTCACGAGATAAGGCAACGGGCAAGTGTCTCACCCGCCCGGAGTTTGCCGCGTGAGGCACCAAACAGTGCAGCGTCCGCCCCACCCCTGTCACTTCGAATTGTCACTGGCTCCACCCGCCGAATGTGCCGTGCTGGGAGTCCCTGTCGGGGACCACGCGACCCAGAACTGCGCTGTGACGTCGTCCCTATCAGATGAGCTTCGGGGGAGTAGAACCCCGAATTTGAGGACGGATTCTATGCCATCACTGCCGATGGAAATGTCGTACTATCGAGGCCCGATTTCTGCAGTTGTTTCTACGGATAATCACTTTCCCATTACATCTAACATTTGCGCTGAGATGATATGTACCTATCGGTTATCTCGTATTTCATGCGTCGCAAAGAAATCAACGTCAACTGTTGATCGCACGCTCATGTAGATCTCTCGAAAAAATCAACTCCAACATGACAACAAGCCTGCAAACCACCTTTTCTGTCAAGACTAAAATCCAATAAACCCAAAATATTCCGCTTCGTTTCATTCTCATTATAAAGCCGGACCATCCCATGCGTCTCTGTTCAACCGCATAAAGTAGGACTGCTTGTGGGGGAAGGAGATCTCCCGCTCCTTGGCGAAGCCTGCGTTCTGGAGATGCTGGTGGAATCTACAATCAGTTAGCATCAAGCCATAGACTAGTCATGTTCAATCGCCTCGCATGAGACACTCACCTCAAGTTGTCTATCCGCGGCTCCAGGCAAACGTGCATCGTGCGGTAGTCGTCCGTCAGACACCAGTGCACCAGGCTCGACAGCCACGCCGGCACCCGGCCGCGCGACCACTCCTCGCCGACGAAGACGTGGACCCCGCGGTCCCAGTCCTCGGCGCCGTTGCCCAGCTTCTGGCCCAGCATGTCCTCCTTGACCCAGTAGATCTCAAAGTAGCCGAACGGCACGCCGTCCCACATGCCGATGACCGGGAACGAGTGCTTGGAGCTGAGCGCGTTGGACAGGAAGTCGGGCGTGTAGTCGCCCCAGAACTTCTGGACGCGCGGGTTCGACAGCCACGACTGCAGCAGGGCGGTGTCGGAGAGCGTCGTCAGGTGCGTGTGCTCCGCGGGCTTCGGGCCCACCGGTCCGAGGTAGGGCACGGCGTTCGGCGAGAGGGAGGCGACGCGGAAGGACAGGTACTGCCCGACGCTCGGGACGAAGCGGGAGTAGAAAACCTCGCCCATCCGAGCCGGCCTCGGGCGGATCGGGTGGCGGACGCCGTTCGTCACCGTGTACATGAGAGGCGGCGGGGGGTAGTACGTCGGTAGATGCGAGCTCGAGTAAAACGGGCCGATGGGGAAGCTCGGGACCGTGACCATGGCCATCGGTATCGGTCCACCAGGCAGATCGACCTCGACGCGACTGCTTGTTGAGGGGCGCGGGGAGTGCATCGGCGTGTGGTGACGGGAGTGCGTGGAGTCGGCGCAAGCGGGGGACGTCGGCCGGCTTCCGGCGGGCGAGTCGGGGAACGACGCCGCGCCCGCGGTGCGCTGCAGCGTGAACAGGAAGAGACGGCCGGGTATCTGCCAGAACATGCGTCGCGAGACGAACATCTGCGACCACTGGTCCCCATTATCTCCCAGGTGCGTGCCGACGGCAGAATCCAGCGACGCAATCAGACCCATGCGCTCCAGCTTCGGTATCAGGTTGCGGCCGCGCAGCACGCCGTCTCGCTTGATATTAATCCGCCATTCCCCCTTGGGGCGGGCGTCCTCGGGGGTCGCTCTCGAAGCGTCGGTAACTAGGTAAGGCGACGGGCGGGTTTGGTGAAAGTACCAGTAGAGGGTGACCCAGAGCATCATGGCGATCTGTCGGGTGGGGCTTGCGGCGGGCTTGAACTCTGTGCTCGACGGTTGGGAGATGGAGGAGATGAAGAGGTTGTCGTTCTGCAGGGTAGGCTGCTTGAAGCTGTGGATATGGCGGCGGACGCGCGAGCGTTCCTCGCCGTCGACATCGCCGTCAACAGCGCCCGGGTCGGCGCCATGGTTGAAGGGTTCGGGTTCGTCGACCTCGGTGTTCAGGACGATGGTCCACCCGATGGGGAAGGGGTTCTTGTGGGTGGTGAGGTCGTGGGACTTGAAAAAGAGGCCGGCGAAGACGGGTGTGACGGTGAACTTCTGGCCGTCGGGCAGGTGGATGACTTGGGGAGTCATGGCTGCGGTGGAGGAGCGAAGCTTCGCGCTTTATCGTCTGTACCTGGGTACCTGGGCTTTGGGGTGGATGGAGGGTAGGGGTGGGAGGGGTAAGGGAGGGGTCGCCTTGAACGCACGGTGAGCACGGTGAGCAATGAGGGTGGTGTAGGTCAACAACTATTACCTAGGTGTGCGCGTCTTGTACGACTGTGGGTGCCTCTGGTAATGCGCGATTTCCAATCAGACCATCAGGAACTGGTCGTCAATGTCTTTGTCGTAATCGTGATTTCGAACCCAGCTGGCTGGACGGGACGGGGAGGGGGCAGCTTCGCGGACGATATCTTATGTATCCCCAGAAGCGGAACGATGTCGTGAGGTTTTCCACCCGGGTGCATGCGGCGACTAGAAGATCTGGGGACGCCTTCTAGAGCCCCCTCTAGAACAAGAACGCAGCCATTCACTGACGTTCCATATGACGAGTTGGGAGATTCTGACAAACGGGGACCTGTTGGTTGGGTGGTGGTGTGATGATGCGTTAATCAGGTGGGGTGAAGCTCTCCCGTTAGTGGGAGCTACCAGGCTGGGAAGGGAATGGGCTGAGGCGGCCCAGGACAGCAGATGGTCAGAGCTCCCAAGCGCTGTATATAGGTACCTAGTAGCCCACATGCCCACCCGTTGGGTACATAGGTACCTATGCCAAATAAGTACCTAGGTACCTACCTAGGTAAGAACACACGTGGGGCGGTCAGCTCTCACCGGGCCACACCGACGATGGTGGGCTGTTTCCGCTGGCGATCTGCCCCGGCGTTGCATTTGGGGGCGTTGAAGGAGCTAAGAAATCTGCTCTGATTCAACCGCCTACCCCGACCTGCAGCTGTCAAATACCCCATCCACCTCATTCCCTCACGACACGAAATGTGCTAGCATCGCCTTTTGACGGGTCATATTTCATCTTCTCAGATCACGCGACACCTTTCGGGATAGTTGTGTCGTCACCTCTCGTTAATCGGAGCATTCGAAAGAGATGAACCGTCAAAAATCGAATTCGGCTAGATGCTGCTATTCTGTCATGCTCGGAATGATACGCAAGGAAAGTTAACTATACTGTACAGGGGTATCGCACTGAGGAACGGGGGGAAACCGCCCTATGACGCCGTCTTCTTCTCGCCGTCTTTTGGAGCCTTCTGCTCTTGTTTCTTCTGGTCTTTGCGCTCACGCTCCGCCCGTTCGTCTTCCTCGTCCTCGTCCTCGTCGTCCTTGCGCCGACGGCCCTTCTTCTCCTTGTCCAGCACCTCCTGGACCTCCTCGCCGCCGAGGTCCTTGGTCTCGTCCCAGTCGACGTCGTACTCCGTCGCCACCAGCTTGATCTCGCGCCGCAGGGAGTTGGCCTCGTGCACGAGCTGCTCCCAGACTTGCGGGTCGAATCCTCGCGCTTGGTAGAGCGCCTGCTGCCGCTTCGACACCGTGATGTTGAGTGCCGCCTTGTAGCTGAGGTCCCGGCTGATGTACAGGAACCACAGGTAGCCGCCCATGATGGTCGTCAGGCCGGCGAGGTACGTGACGGGCTCGACGAGGTCCCAGCCGAAATCGGTGTGGAAGGTGACATAGTACACCACTCCCCACCAGCTGAGCAACACACCGAACCCGCCCTGCGCGAGCCGGTGCGCGCCGCGGTGTGCAAGCCTGTCGCATTCCTGCTTGAGCCTCGCCAGCGCCTCGACCTTGCGCGACATCTTGCGGAGCCGGATTCGCATGTAGTACGTCCGGTCGTTGAAGCTTGGTACCGCGACGCGCAGCTCATTGTCGTAGCCCTCGATGCCGATGGAGAACTCCCGTCCGCGAGCCGCATCTCTGATAAAGTCGCCTACCTCGGTGCTGCTGCTCCACCGGACCCAGTTGGTGTCGTCGCGGCTCTTCTCGGGGCCCTCGTGGCCCAGACCCGAGTACGAGGCAACGTTGCCCTCCTTCTTGCGAGTTGCCGCCTCATCTTCTTTGCTCTCTTTGTGGTCTGCCTCGGCTCTAAAGTATATCCTGGGGATGCGTTCCCGACGGCCGTCGTCGATGGGCGGGATCTCCGCCTGCAGTAGCCGCTCGAGGTAGGACAGGGGCTGCTGGGGGTGGACGAGTAGGGCGAGGGGGGCGATCTCGTCATTTTCTTCGTCTTTGGCTGGAGACTGCGTCGTGCGCGTCTGTTCGGCATGGAACGGCAGCGGCAGGATCAGCTTCAACAGCCGGGTCGGTGTCGTGAGTAGACGTCCTGGAATAAAGTCAGCAACAGTAGGCGAACGGGGTCGAAGGCCGGCGAAGAGCAGGCACTTGGCAATGGGATCTGGGCGTACCGCGGGTCCTGTCGCCGTTGGTGGGATCTTTGGACGACTCCCGCTGCTCGACCTCGTTGCCGGCGCGGTGCCACGGACGCTCCTCCTGCTTCCTCAGGGCGAAAAGCTCGTCCCGCTCGGCCCTCTCCTTCTCTTCCTCCTTGTGCATGTCATCTTGGTTCGACTTCTTGGCCTTTGCGTCCTCGACCTCAAGTTGGGGGATTGCCGACTGATTGAACGCGCGTCCCATCACCGGCATGCGGCTGCCGATGCCGAGCCCGGCTGGGCGGAAAGCTTGACAGCGCAGGCCATGCTTGGAGCTGATGTTGGCGGGCAGTTGGAGACACACGCGACGGAACGCGTAGCTCATTTCGAAGTGTGACGGATTGTGTCGGTAATAGTAGTAGATGGTGGGTTTTGGGGGGTGTTTCTTTTAGAGTTTACGTATATTATAGTGACATTTCTATAACCAAGAAGAAGCAAGAGCACACAGCAGCTTTACGGAATCAAGTATCCGTATCGTCTTGTCGTACCTTCCCTCCCCAGCTGGAGCTCGCTGTCCTTCCTTGGCTTCGAAGCCATGACGTCAATCGGTGTCAATCACGTGCGGCCGTAGCTGAGGTCGGGCGCCGGAGCTGCAGCTCCAGTCCACCAGCTTCAGCTCCAGCTCCAGTGCCCTGCAGCTGAAGGGTCCACTTGCCGTCACTGCCCGGCCCAGGACGCTGGACACCCGGGAAAGCGCACTGCAGCGACACTGCCACTCAAGTGATGGCCGCTCCACACCAGGTTTGTTCCCAAGCTTGATTTCTTGGCTTTTCAGCATCATCACAACACAATCTCCGCGGGTCCAGCTGCTATCGTGTACAGCCCCATTGCCACGCGGGCCGGTTCTGGCTGTCCTTTGGGGTTGCCAGACGTCAGCGCTCGCTGATCGGAGGCCGTTGGCACGGCCCGTTGTTCTCGACGAAACGGCAACCATTTGTTCATCTAGGATACGGTTCGGAGCATTGAATGTGCATATTGCCATAAATCGCTAAGCAGGCACTACAAATCACAAAATATCGTCAAGGCCATTCACTCAGCTAGTGTACAGCCATTTCGTCTGCTCCCATCCTTTCCGCTTCTCAACCCGGATGCCGAATCCCTCACCCTCCCTCACGGGCTTGGAGGCGGCGCTCGTGAATGCACACCGTGCCGGCGTGGGGGGTCTCAGCGTCGGCTTCATGTTTTCGTCCAGCGTCGTGACCTCGTAGCCCAGCACGAGGGACGCCACCAACCCCAGATTTTCTGCAAAGGCAAAGTTGCGCCCGGGGCAGAGGTTCCTCCCGCCCCCAAACGGGATCCACGACGCCTTCTTCAGCCTCTCCGCGTCGAGCTTCTCTTGGTCCCCCCTGGTCGTCGTTGTCGTCGTCTGCATGAACCGGTCTGCCACGAACTGATCGTGGTCTGGCCCCCAAACCTTCTCCGCGGTGTGGAAAACCTCGTGCGAGATCTGGACGTTGCTGTCCTTCTTCAGCAGGTACGACCTCCCCTGGCCATCAGAGATTGTCGTGTCCTCCATGACGCGCCGGTTGCCCGTGCCCTTGTTTGAGAGCCGGATGGCCTCGCGGTAGCAACTGACGAGTAGAGGGCAGCGCTCGTCGATGGCGCTGATGTCGAGCGTGACCTCGTCCTTCTCGCTGTGCGTAGTCACCGCTTTGACCTCTTCCCGCAGGCGGGCTACCACATCCGGGCTGGTGAAGACGTAGGCCACGAACCAGAAAAGCGTTGGGATGGTGTTGGCCGTCGCGACGTGGAGGAGGGCCAACTCGAACACGCCGATGTCGTGGCCGCTGAGACCGTGGTTACGGAGCACAGCGGCACGGTTCTTGGTGATCTGTGCCGCGTCTTCTCCCAAGTCGTGCTTGGCGGTGTAGTACACTGCCAGTGCCGCTTGCAATTTGGCGCGCGCCTGATAACATCTCCGCGCGGTGATGGACGGGAAGATGCCCAGCATCAACCTGACCAAATCGTTGTCGAAAGCCCTGTAGGCCCCTCTCGTCAGCTTGAAGGCCGCACCTCACGGTCTGGAATGGCTTTACTCACCAGAGCTCATTGAGCAGGCTGGGGTCTTTCTTCAACGGGTTCTCGGGTCCGTACAGCGCGTCCGCCGTGGCAATGGTGATAAGGTCGCGGACCCAGATGAAGGAGTTGGACGTCTCGAAGGGCTTGTCGCCCGTCTTGGACAGCACCTCGGCCACGTACCTCAGGGCGTTGGCGTTCATGCGGCGCACGCTGGTCGGGGTCATGGCAGCGTGAATGCCCTCGAAGAACTCGGCCAGCAGGGGGGTCTCCTTAATGAGCCTGAACTTCTCGTCGTCGAAGCCGAGCTCCCTCTGCGCGAAATCGACGGCGAAGGGCTCGAACGTCAGGGCCTTGTTGCGGTGGACGGCCTGCCCGAGGAGCGGGTCCCAGACGCCGTACATCTTGCCGCCGAGGATAGGCAGCGTGGCGATGGCCATATTGCGGTTCCTAGGGGGTTGTCAGTCTGCGCATTGGCTGGGTTGACGCCCTGTGGAGGACCTACTCAATGCTCTTGAAGTATTGGTTGCCATGCTTGATCATGCCGAGCAGGTGGCCGATGACGGGGATCCGGGGCTGCATCAGGGGCGGCTCGCGGCCATCCAGCGCCGGGGTCGAGAGCTTCTTCACGACGACGAGCAGCACCATCAGCGCCGCGAACGTGGTGTAGACTGCCGGCGACCTCTGGATGTCCTGGACCAGAAATGTCAGGAAGCTGCCCGCCTTGGCGGTGCCGTTGCTCGCCATATCCCCAAACGCCTCGGTCAGTGGCTCTGCGGCGGCGGCAGCCATGTCGATGTCGCTTCCAGAAAATCCTTCAACGTTGCTGTAGAGGCTTCTTTTCTCTTTTTCTCCAGGTATCAAACAAGTGACAAGGAGAGTTTGGAGCGGCAGAACCTTGACGGCAGCACGTTCTGTAAGTGAGGCGGGGTTTTGGTTCATATATGCGTGCATCAACGCCGTCTTAGTTTGCTACTACTCCCTACGGATAGTCGCCAGGGCCCCCCCCTTTCCCAAGGAGCTGGAATTCCATCTCGCCTCGGACTGTGGGAAAAGTCGGCATCTGTCGTAGCCCAGGCGCGCGTTTGTTGGCAAGGACGTCAGATTTTAGCGCCGAATCCTCTTTGTTCTTTTTTGCTCTTCAAATTGGGTTCGGGGCAGGGATCGTGTGCGAGGTTTTGGGACTTTCGTTCGTCTCCTGGAACGGACGACAGGCCCCTCTCGAGCCATTTGAGGCAGCGGCACCTTGCCAATCAAGACGCTGGGATTAAGAATGTCCGACTTGGGATAGTCCGCCGGAGAAGGATCGCGCCTCCTCAGCTTACGGTGCATCTATCAACGGCTGCCTGCGTGTGAATTGAGGAAGAGGTGATGGAGGCAAGGGGTGTGTGCTGCAGTGTGGTTCATCACATGTTATGGGGCTACCTATGTCCACCTGAGGGGCCCCTCTGAGGCAGCAGCATTACATCAACGGGGCAGCAATCCAGGAGTCAGATAACCAGGACAAGGGAAGCCTAGGTAGCTAGGAGAGAGAAATGTTAGCAATATCAAAGAAAATACCGGTATTCCCATGGACCACTTGTATGTAAAGAGGTAATACTCAGGTACCTACCTGACGGACTTCTGGTGTTGTCTCGCACCTCAATTTTCCGAGGGGGCGAATCATCTCCCACACGGAACGGGCAGCTCTTTTTTCGAGGCAGATCCACTTTCGCGCCTTGCACTCCGCCGGTCACACCTCCCCAGCATCCCCGAGATGGCCAGTCAAGACAATTGGACCAGGACTTCGCCCATGTACTTTTCTTGACGCGGCAAGCAAATCCAGGATTTGGCGTCAGCACTCAATATTATACATCACCTTGGGAGAGGCCTCGCCGACGTTGGAGGCTGGCACGAGAGGCGTAGAGGGCGAGCTGTGACTGGCGGACCTTCGAGAGACGGGACCCTTTTCACCTTGTGAAGAAGAGCCGCTGAGGGCATTTCATGTCAGGTTTCTGCCTTGATTGCGACGACGCAATTGAATCCGACGGCAGGGCTTTTGCTGTTCGACTAGACCCTCCCGCACCTCAAATGTCGATGCGATACTCGCCATCCGGAGATGGACCCATGTACATGTCGTCTGAAGGGCTGCCGCATCCGCCTGAAGGTTGGTCCCATGTTTCCCGCTCGGCTGGACCCTTCGCCCTCGTCCGTGCTGGGAATGGCATCACTGCTTTTTTTTTTTTTTTTTTTTTTTGACGGGACCGTCAGCGCTAGTTACCTACATGAGGAGGGACTTGTGCCGTTCCTGATTTCTATCCACCTACGGATACCTCCCGTTCTCACTCTGGCGCTGATAGGCACGAGCCAGTAAGCAGACCTCTGCCGCCAACGGGTCAGTGCATGGACTTGGTGGAGCTTCCCTCGGATCTTTGGTCTATGAGCATCGGTTGTGGCGGTCCTGACATCGCACTAAGGCGGGGCTCAGTCCCGCAATCTCCCCTTGGTGTAGTTGGTTCATCACGTTCGACTGTAATGGTTTATCCACATTCATCGAAAGGTCTCTAGTTCGATTCTGGAAGGGGAGACATCTCTTTTTGCATTTTTGACCAACTGGTCAGTCTATCAGGGTCCTCATATTAGGGGACAGACACCACTGTCACCCAGCACAACTGATTCGCTGTGAGGTCTTCTCACTTTGGTTTTTTCCTTCTGCGAACTAGACTTGGCCGTCTGAACTTTTACCTTTGCACGCATGTTTGAAGGTTTTATTTAGACAGTTGCAAATAGTCTAACAAATTGTTCAGGCACATAACGTCATAACTTCTCAGACAAAAACAGCCTCTCTCTATCAATACAACAACAACTTTGAGTGCCATCGCAGATCATTCCCATCTCTATCGCCATTATTCGTCGCAACAAACTGCACACGCTGCTGAAGCACACAACCCCCGGCCAAAGCCCAGAACACCATCGTCGCCACCCTCAGTCGTCCTCCTTCCGCGGCATGTTGAACGGCGAGTCCCGCCCCGTGTACAGGAACGCGTCGTACACGCACGCCCCCGCGACGCCGCCGGCGATGGCCGCCGCCCACGGCGCCCACAGCCAGTAGAACCCGTCGTGCGTGAACACCTCCCGCCCGTACCCGACGAGCGCCAGCGCGACCCGCGGGCCCGTGTCGCGCGCCCCGTTCATCGCGTACCCCGTGTTGACGCCCAGCGCCGACCCGATGGCCAGCAGCGCCAGGAACATGGCGAACGGCTGCGTGCCCCGCGGCGGCGCCAGGTTGCCCTTGTCCGCGAGCGCGAACACGACGGCCACCAGCGTCGCCGACGCCAGGAACTCCGTGTAGAACGCCCCCGCGTACGGCAGCTTCGGCGCGGGGAGCGTGAAGAACAGGCCCGCGGTCGCGTGCTCGCCGAAGATGGTCCTCCTCGCCGCGCCCCCCTCGTAGGCGGAGATGTCCGTCACGTAGTTGGCGTACACGGCCAGGCTGGCCGCCGCGGCGCCGAGGACCTGCGCCGCGACGAAGGACGGCACCTTGCGCCAGGGGAACCCGCGGAACAGCGCGAGCGCCACCGTCACGGTCGGGTTGCAGTGCCCGCCCGACACGCCGCCGGCCATCCAGCCGGCCAGCGCCACGCCCGCGGCCCACGCGAGGCGGCACTGCAGGAACCCGCCGGCGTTGCCGCGGATGTCCGGGGACCGGTAGTTGAGCCGCGTCTCGCACTCGACGCCGGCGCCGAAGAGGAGGATCACGAAGGTGCCCCAGAACTCGGCGAGCTCCTCGCGCCAGCGGTGCCGCAGCTGCGCCCAGGCGTTGGGCGCGCCGGCGCTGAGGGCCCACTGCGGCTTGTGCAGCCGCGTCTCCTCGTGCGGCGCGACGGCCGCCGCGGGGAGCACCGGCTCGACGTCCTCCGGGTGCGGGTGCACCTCCTGCAGGGACGCGCGGCGGAAGGCCAGCGGCGAGACGCGCCGGTGGTGGCCCTGGAGGGAGGGGAGCTGGAACGTCATCGCGCGCCGCGGCTGCGAGGAGGAGAGCAGCGGCTGGCGAGGGTCGCCGGGGTCGTGGATCGACGAAGCGGGAGACATGTTGTGGTGTGGTCGAATGGAGGAGAGAGGGAGAGGTGCAGAGTTCCGTCACGATGATCGCATTTCCCGCGCGTTCGACAAAGCTTTTCATATATTTCGCCTTATCTCTACCGAACCTGGGTTCCCTGGGTGTTTTTGTCTTTATTTTTGTTTTTCCCATGTCGATCAATGGAGCCGGTCCACGGCAACACACCGACTCTCGCGGAGCCATCCCCATTAAAACATGCCTGAAGGCCCAGTTAATGCGCCATTTTTCCCAGACGAAACCCATCCCCGTGGGTATCGAAAAGCAAATGGCATCATCATGCGAAACGTGGGGCCAGTCATTGGAGAGCACGCCGTTGTTCAGCCGGATGTCTTTCAACTTCCCAGTACCCAAACACCTGGCCGGACACTCGGCTTCTACATCATCAGCGGCATGAACCCGGACGCGGGCTGGCCGTTCTCAAAGTCGTAGAACATCTGCTGGCACATCATCGGCACGATGCCGTGCCTCTCCAAGTACTCCTTGACGCCGTCCAGCAGCGCGCTGTCGACGCGCCCGAAGCTCATCAGCGTCTCCGCGTCGCCTTCCTGCTGGTAAAAGGGCTCGCCGGCCTTGCACATGACCGCCAGGCCCGCGATCCTGCCGTCGCCGCCGCTGTCCTTCATCTCCCGGGCGAGGACGAGCATCGCGCCCCGGAAGGCGGCGAAGGGGACGTACACCCTCTGCGAGTCGGAGGTGAAGAGGAGGCCCGTATCAAGCAAGTGCAACTGGCCTAGGGGAAGTTTTGTCAGCCGCGCTCGTGGTGTGTGCTATTGTATTCGTGCCGTGTGAGCTCACCTTTGACGTCGTGCTTGAGTCTAGACCCCATCGGCGGCTTGAGGGTCGAGTCCTTGCCGACGATGCAGCCCCTCCCGGCCTCGCCGGACACGTCGACGACGCTCTTGCCAGACGGCTGGAGCTGCTCGTCAAAGACCTGCTTCATGACGGACAGGTACGTATCCTTCTTCCCGTCCGCCGCCCCGCCGACGGTGCCCGCCAGCTTCTTGTCCGCCGCCCGGTCGGGCCAGGCGAACGAGACGATCTGCGGGTACTCCCGCTTCACGGACGACGCGCCTGTGGCGGCGGTGGGCACGATGATCACGAGGTACGCCTCGGCCTTCTTGGCGGGCTTCCTCGGGTTCGGGAGGACGATGATCTGCTCTGTAAAAGTATGTAAGCGGTCGTGGACATGTGGAAAGGGAAATAGCATCAAAGCAGGTCAGGTAGCAGATACACACCAATGTGTTGGAAAGGGATCAGAGACACGTCGCCGATGATCTCGTCCTCCTCCTCGGGCCCGCAGAGCCGGATCCCGCCGCTGCCGGCGCCCCGCGTGCCCGACATGACCTCGAAGAAGGCGTCGCACTCGAACGGGGCCTGGAACGGCACGCGAGGCGTCCCGAAGAGGTGGTGGCCGCAGCCCAGGCCGTGGAGCTCGGTGATGCTGACGCCCTGGTAGTACTGCTGGTGTCTCTCCATGTTCTCGGGTCTTCTGGGTCCGGGCATGATGGGCTTTCCTACGGCTGTGATGTGTGAACGGTAATGGTGATGTTGATTGGGATTTGCTGGACTGATGATGGCGGTTGATGAGTTTGAAATTCCTCCCTAGTTGGTTTCGCAGTGCTTGTGTGTGCGTTTTTGTTGAACAGACCCCCCGGCGACCGACGGACGCGGGGGGGCACGCGTAGCTGCCCTCTTTCCCGGAAGGGAAGACAGAAAGCAGACCCACACCCCCCGAAACCGATCGATATAGAAGGCCCCACACCCCCCGAACGGATCGCTTATACGGCCGGTCGAGCGGCCACCTTTTCCCATACAGAACCCGGATTTTCACACATATATATCAGAACAACTAGTTTTTAAATATTTCTAAAATACTCTAAATTTCACAAAAGCTATTATAAAGCTATATATTTTCAAAAATCTATAAAAATTCCACTATTTAAGGTAAGAAAGAGTAAAATACTGCTCCGAAGGGTGGCCGCTGGGGGGTGGTGGGCCGTGGCTGACCGGCATCGGGTGTCCAAGATTACCTAAGCCCTAAATGACGCTTTCCCAAATTCTACTCAACCGTTGAGGAGGCCTGGCCGTCAGGTGCCGCCAACTGCCCATAGATGGTTCTTCCGCGAGGAGAACCTCCCTATGACACCACCACGGTGAAGGGGCGCCTCGATCAATACCAGAGCGCTTGCATTGCAGCCATTTGACAACTGTACAAGCCGGTGAGATCGCCTCTGGGCCGGCTGGTTCATCAACTCTTAAATCGTAGCTATCGACCTTCCATGGCCATGCAAAGACCCGACATACCCACCTCAGGTGTGGTCGATCGAGGAACAGCAGTTTTCGCCAAAGGAAAAGCGGTAATGCACATTCGAGAATTCACCAATGCCAGTCTTGGAACTCAAGTCGCTGTCATTTCCATTTCAAGTACGGATACCATACACTCGGCCATGTAGCTAACGGTCCTAATGATAATCCTTGTTTGCCCCGTCATATGCCCAAATTCGCCTTCGGCCGTAAACGTCGTGTATACAATACACCCAGCGATCGATTGATCTTACCACGCCTCCCACATTTGGTTGCCCATGGCGACCAGCCGGTTGAAGAGCTCGTCCCTGGTGAGGATGGCCGTGAGGTGGTACTCCTTGCCCATGCTGTCCTTGATGATGAGGCCGTCCGCAATCTCGCGGTCCGTCGCCCACCCGACAAAGATCTTGGACTTCCACCCGAGACCTCCGACCTTTCGCATCTCCTACACGTCACATATGATCAGGCAGTCCCAGACGTACGTTCGGAATACACTTACGGCTATGTCGGCAATGGTCACGGTCCACACGGGCTTCACGTCCTCCGCCTCGGTCGTCCAGCTCAGGGCGGGCGTCGTGGCGGTCGCCGTGATGAAGGCGTGGCCGCGCTTGCCCTTGCACCGCGCCGGGAAGCTGATGGGGCCCTTCTCCGGGTCCGGCAGCTTCTTGACGACGCCGAGGCGGTCCTTGGCGTGCTTGGCGCCGGCCTTGGCCTTGACCTTGTCGGCGGCGAGCGTGGTGTTGATGCCGCCCTTGGCAGTGCTCTTGATGAAGTTGAGGATCCGGTGGCCCTTCTTCTGCTTGTGCTCCTCCGTCTCCGACTCGGCGGGCGCGAGCGCGTTCGGGTCGGGCTGGATTGCCTCGTCTATCTCGTCTTGGTCGACGCCTTTGTGAGCGTTTAGTGAGCCCCGTGCGGGGGTGGGGGGACAAGAGAAAGAGACTCACCGAGGTGCTCTAGACCCTCGCCGGCGGTAGCGTGAGGCACGTCGGGCGGCGGCGTGTTGGAGACCGGAGGCGGCGGCAGGGGCGCCTTGTTCCTCTCCCCGATCCGCAGGAGCGTGATGGTGAGCTGGGCGTTTGTCGGGATACCCTTGAGGATGGTGTTTCGCAACTCAACATACTTCTTCCAATGGGGATACGTTCTGGACGAGGACATACTTTAGGCACGCGAGCGATGAGACTTGACAGGAAGACTGACCGGTTGATGAACACCAGGCCTCTATGGATGATGGGGTCGCCGAAGAAGGTGAAGCCGACGAGGAAGCCGGTCCCCTTGACGAGCATGTACGAGTCGGTGAAGAGGGATCCGAGGAGCACGGGAAGCAAGACGCCGGCGAGCAGGAGGCGCGGCCGCTGCTGAGGGAAGGGGGGCGTTGGGCTGAGGGCGTTTCCGAAGCGTTCATACGTGTCGACGAACTGTCTGCGTCAGAAGGCAATCCCAGTCAGGCGTGTTCAATCGGGTACTCACATCCGCGATGGCGTGCATGACGGGCCTGGCCTGGGTCCAGACGGTCTCCGAGACGGGCTTCTTGGTCTTGTCGTGGTGGGCGCCGGGCTCCTTCCCGGGCACCGTCTTGTCCTTGGCGTTGACGACATCTTCAGCAACGTTAGTAGGGTCCGGCACAGCGTCGTCGGTGTGGGGATCGCCTTGAGGGTGCTTCCCCGCCGCCGTGCTGACGATGAGCGAGGAAATGCTGTTCACGAAGCTGTGGGCCTCCTGCTCGACGGCCTCGCCGGCGTGCTTCTCGGGGGCGCCGGTGATGGAGTCGTCGGACGCGAGCACGCCGGACGCGGGCTTCTTGACGCCGCCCGTCTTGCTGTCGATCAGGGAGGCCGGGGCTGGGGGGAAGCAGAAGGCGCGGGCATCGGGGACGAGGACGAGAACGATGAGGAAGGCGACGAGAACTGGGATGACAAAGTCAAGGAGCCATGCGAGTGTGTAGACAGAAAGGAAAGTGAGGGTGCGGCGCCACTCGCGCCAGGAACGGATGCGGACGATGTGCTTCCAGAAGGCAAAGGCGCCGACGATGACGGTCATGTACAGCCGCTCGACGTGGGCGCGGAGCTTGTCTGGCGAGAACTCTTCCTCGTCGGCGATGTTAAGGTCGAGGGAAGCCAGCTGCGGGAGTGTCAGACGGGATACCTGCGCACCGGACGGAACACTTACAGGAGGCTCGGAGATGGACTTGACGTGAAATACTTGCTACACCAATCGATCAGCACACCACGACCCTCAAAGGCACGACGCTCTTCAGCGTCGCCCGAATCCCTGTCCCGGCCTGCCTACCTTGTCGAACCGTCTGACCAGGATCCAGAGCTCTTCATTCGTCAGGCCGCCGACCATGGGCTGGGAAACCTTGTCGGCCTGGGTGTTCCATCCCAGGTTCTTGACCTCAATCTCGCCGTGCTCGACCTCGGCGTGGCCCTTCTCCTCCACGGGCTTCTCCTTGACGGCCATGTCGGCCAGGTGGTGGCTGTCCGTCGGCCTCTCCTCCTCGTGCGACTCCACGATCTCGGGCTCCTGACCCATCGTCGACTGGCTCGAGAAGCCGAAGCTGGACTGGCTGGGCGTGTCGATGGGGTCTGCGGCGGAGGAGGCCGAGGTTGTTGGTGATGTGGGCGTAGCTGCCGCTGCCGCTGCCGCCTGTTGCAGCGGCGGCTCGTCGTTTTCGGTGTTTCTCCCCTTGAACATGATGGCTTCGTTTAGGTCAGAGGTGGTTCGTGAGGTTCGTCGATGGAACTCAGGCCAGAGATGAACGGTATCCCCT
Source organism: Colletotrichum brevisporum (assembly GCA_030770045.1). Classification (NCBI taxonomy): domain Eukaryota; kingdom Fungi; phylum Ascomycota; class Sordariomycetes; order Glomerellales; family Glomerellaceae; genus Colletotrichum; species Colletotrichum brevisporum. The sequence goes on from JAUGSI010000002.1 coordinate 4,862,647, forward strand.
GTTCACGACTTCCGGCGGGGTGCTTTGGTAGTTTTGAAGCTGCGACAAGCTCTCGACGAGAAACCAAGTCATGATTCCCTGACACCAAGAGCTGAGCTGGAAAAGCCCGCCGCCGACGTCAAGCACGTTGTTGTTCGAGGGCTTGCCGCATTGGGTAACCGATGCATGACGTCACGGGCCGCTGGTGTTGCTGATTGGTGCTCGGCCACGGACCAGGGAAGATCGCGATGATCCCACCCGACGCTCCTAACACTAACACGACGCGCCGCGCGGAAGATCTCCACATGGGACGCTGCGGGAAGGAACACTTGGTACTTGATGCTGCATCATGTCTTTCCCGCATGATTGGGTCTCTTGTTGCATTCTTGATGCAAAAAGTCCAAGGGAGGACCGGCCGCACGGCTCGATCCCTGGGAATCGTCAGTGCTCGATGGGCCGCGATCATTGGCCTGCAGCCTTCGTGTTTTGTCTTGGTTGGGTCTGGTCCGGAAGCCAAGCTAACGCTCCCGGCATCATACCGTCTCAAGCAGTTTTGTTTTGAAGCTGCGCCTACAGATGTTGATGCTAGCTGCAGACCATCTCATGCAAGTTTACTTCACCTAGTGCCATGGCTAGCTGCGACTCCTAATAGGAGATCGGTTTGCCTTCAGGAGGATCATCACCGTCCGCTCCAAATGATCACCACAGAACGCCGTTGAATCCAAACGCCCATCCAGCACTGCACTCGTTTCACGACCTGGACCGGCTCGTCGGCTTAGCGGCAACGGGACGCCGTCGTGGTCCCACTCGGACAATTTCCTCCCACGCCACCGCTCCACACTAGGGCTTATCACCATCTTGGTGTCGCTGCCAACCCAACAACCAATCCGAGGAACACCGAGGATCACCAACGGAAGGGTGGCCGAGTTGGTTATGGCGCCAGGTTAAGGTCAGCTTAACATCTATTTCCTGGTGGGGCAACCCGCGCGAGTTCGAGTCTCGTCCCTTTCATTTCGCATTCTTTTGGTCATGGGCAGTTGTTCTGGACTGCTTGGGTGCATTGTTGCGTACTTGTTTTTTGCGCCTCCCAAGACTGCCTGTCTGCAAACATGTATTGGCCCTAATCAAGCTCACTCACTACGTTGGGTTGTCCACCTGGTGCACGCAGCACCACATGTGTTGGAGACCGCTTATGGAACGAGTAGGATTCACAAAAGATATTGAATGGTAAGCACCATAAGGTTGATCATGAAAACTAACATTTAATAGTAAATATTACTCTACGTCTAAATCATTCATGTCGTGCAAAAACGCAGTCTACCATCCGTCCCACCACGTGTAGTTGTTGGTCTGCTCGGGCGAGTCCCAGACGAGGGGCACGCTCGAGTCCTCGGGCCTCTCGGGCCACGCCTGCGCGAGGCCGGACCAGACCTTGACGTCCTTCCACGTCGCCCTCGCGCCCTCGGCCGCGAAGAAGCTGAGCCCCGTGCTGTCGTTGCGCGACGGGTAGATGCGCGCCGTCAGCGCGAACCGCTCGTTGACCCAGATCTCGAGCAGCGAGTTGTCCAGCACGACGTGGAAGCTGAGCTCCTCCGTCTTGGTCGTGTTGCTGTTGCGCTCGAGCATCTCGTACGGCTGGAAGTGCCCCACGAACGTCGCGTTGTTGAAGTTGGGCAGCAGGCTGCTGCGGTCGCGGACGACGCTGATCTGCGCCGCGGCGGGGTCGAAGAGGATCGTCGTGCGCTCGGCGTCGTCCGGGCTCTGGCCGACGACGATGCCCGCGGGGCCGTCGAAGGCGGACAGCGTCGCCGTCAGCTCGTACGAGACGCCGACGTCGGCCGACACCGTCTTGTTGTCGCCGTCCAGGTCGCCGACCTCGAAGTCGAGCGCCTCGGCGCCCTCGCGGAGGAGCTCGACGACGTCGGGCAAGGGCCGGATGCCGAGCGTCTGGGCGGTGTGGCCGTGGCAGCTCTTGACGCAGTGGCTGCCGTCCTTCTGCTCGCCGCAGTTGACGACGCCCTCCGTCTCCTTGACGAACAGCTCCATCGGCAGGTTCATGGACCCCTGGTAGCCGAGCTGGCGGGCCGTGGCGAGGGAGTAGGCGCCGGCGATGTCGTCGTTGGCCCAGCCCCACATGACGCGGCGGCCGTCGTTGCGGGCGTCGGCCCAGGTGGCCTGGGCGTACGAGATGCCCCAGTCGAGGGCGCCTCCGGAGCCGGGCGTGAACTCGACGGAGCCGTTGTCGCGGCGGGCGAGGTCGCCGCGGTTCCAGAGGGCCCACTGCTCGCGCCAGTGCTGGGTCGTGTTGCCGCCCTCGGCGCCCATGGAGACGAACCAGGCCTTCTCGCCCGAGTCGCCGACGGGCAGGTCGAAGAGGCTGCTGACCTCGAAGTTGTAGCCGTACGAGCCCGTGACGTCGGGCTCGCCGAGCGACTGGTTGGCCGCGGGCTCCCAGAGGGCGCCGAGGAAGGTCCACTGCGTCAGGTTGGAGGCCGGGGCCGAGTAGAGGGGGATGCGGGGGCCGATGAAGCCCGGGCGGGCGGCGCCGGGGAGCTCGACGGGGACGTCGCCGGACTTGAGGCCGGAGCCGAGGACCATGTAGTAGTGGGGCTCGGAGACCTCGAGGAGGGCGTCCAGGTCGGTCGAGGGGAAGAAGCTGGGGTCTCTCCAGCCGGTGACGTTCCAGCCCTCGGGGGGGCCGGAGAGGACGGTGCCGACCTCGTCCCAGCTGGAGCCGCCGTCGGCGGAGGTGTAGAGGGCCTGGACCTCGGTGCCGGTGATGTAGGGCTTCTTCCAGTTGGTGGGCAGGAAGTGGATGCCGGTGCCGAAGGTCAGGAGGGTGCCGTCGTTCTCGCCCTCGAGGTTCACGGGCTGGGTGGTGCCGGTGAACTGGGAGAGGGGGCCGGCGGCGTAGCGGCCGGCGGCCAGGGAGACGGAGCTGTCGTTGGCCCAGTCCCGGATGTCGGTCCAGTGGAACAGGTCCTTGGACACGGCATGGCCCCAGGAGATGTTGCCCCAGGTGGCGTGGTTGGGGTGGAACTGGTAGTGCAGGTGGTAGGTCTCGGTGGCCGGGTCGTAGACGGCACCGCAGGGGTCGTTCATCCAGCTGTGAGGCGCAATGTAGTGGGAGCGCGGCCTCCAGCGGGTGAAGAGGGAGTTGTTGCCGGCCGTCGCGAGGTACTCGGGGGTGATGGTCGGGAGGCCCGCAGAGGCAGGGACCGCGATGGCCCCGAGAGAGACAATGGCCGTGAAGACGGCACCGCCCTTGAGAACTGCCATGGTGTGCTGTAGAGACTGGTGAGCTCGCCGCTTGACGTCCGAAACAAATCGGACGATGGGCCGTGTGTAGTTCATCTTATATACGTCTTCCCGCGGGCCGGCCGGGGATAGCACACAATCGCTCATCAGACGATCCGGACGGTTCGACCAGCGGGGGACCAGAGCTGTCATTCGAGCCCCGGATACGACGTCAGCCAGGGGAGAGCCAAGGTCGAGAGACGCAAGGGTGCGGAGTCATGATCCCTGGGCCCCTCTACAGCGGCGTGGCGCCCATGACGAGCGAGCTGAGTCTCTTGCCTGATCAGGTGAAAGATTGAGAGTTTCTTGGGACGACTTGCGGGCCGAAAAGGATGGCTTAGTTGGTGAGCGGTGGACCATGGGGTTGGGAAAATCGTGGGATGGGGAAGGGAAATCGCGGGGCGGCCAAGCCGGTGCAAAGGCGCTACCAACGTGGAATTACGGAGCAGAACAGAGAGAAGAAAACTGCGGGTGTTGCGGAGTCGCGGGGGTTCGGCCGGGACATCGTTCGCTGAAACTCTGACGACGATGCGAGGGAAGTGGGAGTCTGGACTCTACATACGGATAGTAGTAATACACTCGTATTATGTGTTCGTCTGCCGGGGATAGGCAACTTGGCACGCGGACGGCTACGTCCGCTGCATTCCCCGGTTGGCTGGGGGGTTTTGTTCTCTATTGTGCTCGCTGTTTTCTGTGAGTGGGCAGATTCTTGTTGCTTGATTACATGCATGTGTAACACAGGGTATGGTGTCGCAACTTGCAGGATACTAAGGTATGCAAGCGTGCAACTGCCCGCAGGCAGATCACGGAACGGACGCATGACTTCGTGGGGAATGGGCAATTTCAGCGGCACTTTGCTCGCTGTTACCGCACATATGGGGCCCGCCAAGGGTTTTATGGCCGAGAAATCGCCATGCCATGCCCCCCGCCCCCCGCCGAGATGGATCTTCTCAGTGCCTGGGGTCTGGAGTCTTTCTCTTTTGGGGGCGGTCACGCGCTGATCCGAACTTGTTTCTCTCTCTTTTATCCTCTTCTGCCTTGTTGCGTTGCTACCGCCCTGCTGGGTGGATGCCACTGCTCTCTTCTGGCCAAAGCGTCTGCGTTCGGACGACTTCCATTGCGGAGGCAATAAAGTTCTGCGGAGGCCATAAGATGACTTTGCGGAGGCCGGTGTGGGGGACTCTTGTGGGTTGGGGAGGGAAAAGGATTTGTCCTTCTAGAAGAACGAAAACAGATCGGATGTCATCGTGCCGGCTCTCGAATTCTCGCTCTATCTACAGGATAATTCCATCATGCGCCGGTGAGGAAAATTCTCATCATGTGGGTTTCTGACGACGACGCTGAGCGAGAATGGTCAGCTGGCGCTAAGGCGACCATTTCCAGCGGAGGAATGCGATTCCACAGCTTTCACAGTGTTCCTGGCGTCTGTAGGGATTGATTGGCTTGGATGCCGCTGCAAAAGGTCTCCTCGATCCTTGTTTTCCTGTTGCTGCGCCTGAAGTAGATTACCCGTTGAACCGACCGAAAACACCGGATCTCCCCCGATCGGGTGGGGCCGATCTCCACACCTCCGATGATTTCGGATAACACTGCAGCTGCCGCCTGAGTGTCCACCCACTGAAAAGCCGTGTCCACACTGCCGAGTCCAACGCATGGGATGAATGGGCAGAGGGTCCACTAATCCCGGCCGGCCGGCTTACCTATCTTTGCTGTGCGCCGAGATGAAGCTCCGGCCTGCTTGTGCAGACCAGACCACAGCCGAGAAGCGGCGAGGCGCCAACAAGCCGCAACACCAACAAGCCGTCGCCACTGCCCATCCCCGCAGGTGGCCAAGGGCTTGGTCGGAAGCCGCGGGGTCCTCGGATATGCAACCGGAAAGCTATCACGATGCATAACCCCGCGTGCGGAGCTTCCTTCCGCGCCGACACGTGGCTAGCGTGGAGTATACCAACGCCCTTCTACAAGATCTCAGCAGGACTTCCCTGCCTGTATCGACATCCATCAATCTTCAAGCGACCACCTGGTGAACGTGGCGACGATGTCGGGACACACCTCAACTGAGACCATAATCCTACAGACCCTCCCGGCGCAGGAATTAGAGCAGCCGCCAGAGCCAGGCCCGAATGCCGTGTCCCAGCTGCCTGTCCCGCCGAACGGAGGCGTTCAAGCTTGGCTCAAGGTCGGGGGCTCGTTCCTCATCTTCATGAACACCTACGGCATCGCCTCGACGTACGGCGCGTACCAGGCGTACTACCAGACTGACAAGCTCGCCTCCGTCTCGCCCTCTGCCATATCCTGGATCGGGACCACCCAGGTCTTCCTGCTCGGCTTCACCGGCATCGTCGCCGGCCCGCTCTACGATGGCGGGTACATCAGGAGTCTCCTGAGCGTCGGGGCCTTCCTCGTCGTCTTTGGCTTCTTCATGCTCAGCTTGGCGGCCGAGTACTTCCACATCGTCCTCTCGCAGGGCATCTGCATCGGCATCGGTGCGTGCTTCTCGGCCTGTCCTCGACGATGCCCGAGTGCTGACTCCGGCCAGGTACCGGCTTGCTCTACGTCCCGGGCGTCTCCATCGTCTCCAACGCCTTCACCACCAAGCGCCCCATCGCCACCGGCATAGCCGCCACCGGCTCCGCGGTCGGCGGCGTCGTCTTCCCGATCCTCTTCAGGAGCCTCGAGCCCCGCATGGGCTTCTCCTGGGTGAACCGCATCTTCGGCTTCCTCGTCCTGGCCACCTCCCTCCTCGCCCTGCTCCTCCTCCGCCCGGACCCGTCCGCTCACCGCCACAGGCCGCCGCGCCGACGACGGTGCGACCTGCTCGACGCCTCGGCCCTCAGCGACGTGCCCTACCTCTTCCTCTGCGCGGGGCTCTTCTTCGTCGAGCTCGGCTACTGGATCCCGCCCTTCACCGTCGCGCCCTACGCCCAGCTCTCCCTCGGCACGAGCGCCGACTTCGCCTTCTACCTCATCGCGTACATGAACGCGGGCTCGCTGGCGGGGCGCATCCTCCCGGCCCTCGTCGCGCAGGTCCGCACCATCGGGCCCGTGTGGGTCCTCGTCGTCGGGTGCCTGAGCCTGGGCGCGCTTATCCTCGGCTGGATCGGCGTCCGGGACGCCACGGGCATCACGGTCTGGGGCGTCATGGTCGGCTTCATGTCCGGCATCGCCGTCGCGCTGCCCAACGCCGTGGTGCCGAGGCTGGCGCCCCTGGCCAACGTCGTGGGCGCCAGGACGGGTATGATGTGGAGCTTCGTCGCGTTTGCCGCGCTGATCGGTGCTCCCATCGCCGGGATGCTCGTCGATACTGCTACGAACGACTATAGCCGTGGTCAGCTCTTCAGCGGTCTGAGTATCTGCCTTGGGGCCGCGTTGCTCTGCATTCCTGCCGTTCACGTTGCGAGGAAGAAGGAGGAGTAGAGGTAACTCGAGTGGTAGTCGAGCATATTCAAGGAGCTGAGCATTTGAAATAAGGAGATCGTATTCGTCACCCCCTTCTCTGGTATTCAACACCCCCTCTAGCGACAGCTTTATTAAAGGCTTAGGCTCATGGCTGTTGTTCATTATCGTCGTCGTCGTTCGTTATCGTCGTTCTTATCCATCATTATCGTCATTGTCATCCGTTATTGTCGTTATATAATTATGAGAGAGCTACGCCGCTTAGGGGTGTTAGATACCAGAGGAGGGGGCGACGAGTAAGATCTCCCTTGAAGGAGTGTTTACACGACGTTGGCATTAGCTTTGGGGCTTTTCTGCGGTGGGCATGAGTGCGTGGGGATGGTGGATATAGGCACTAGAGGCGTCTTTGGATCTACAAGACTAAACCTTGGACCCTGTTCTACCCTTTTCTTCCGCGTAAGTGGGTGGGTGATAGATGTAAATAGACGATACTTTGGTTCAGGAGATCCATTTTCCGGCCAAAGACTTGAATACCAGGACTACTGTTGTGCGGCTTACAGTAGCTCAAAAGTTGATGTTGAGTTGAACAGACATAATTTGACAGCACAATGAATGGCATCCTCTAGACCCGTCGCAATCATCACAACTTGAGTCCTCACCGCCTGCTGGCGATACTCGTCATCTCCGTCTTCCAAGGCACAGAATCCATTATCCAATCCCGATACCACTCAGCTCCAACAACAACCCCACTGTCGTCGCTTGGCCGGTTTGTCTCCAATTCCCAACCACCACTCGCCCCTGTCTGTCGGGTCAGATCGGCGCTGGTGATAACTGTTCTTATTGGTGCAACTCATCCTTGGGACACTCGGCGTCGGGTTTAATGATTGCGAGGCCCGCGAACTGCCCCCCAGTTCCCTTTTCCGCCCACTCCCCGAACGAAGCCCTCGCGAAGACGGGCGCGCCATTCCCCAGATTTCCCCCGCACAGATGGACCGAGTGTGGGACGGGGGTCGGACGGGAGGGGTGGGAGGACTCCAGTCGATTTTGCGGGGATAAAGAACGGAAATCGAGGATGAACCTCGTCGACGTCGGAACTTTCTCTCCTGCCCTTTTCTTCCGATCCTGGCGTGAGCTTGACTTTTTTTTAGCCTTTGTGGCACTGTTCGTCGGAAGACACAGCTTCGTGTATCGCGGTCTCTTGTTGCGACGATCCCAAACGAACCACTCAGACCTCTCCGTGTCCCGGCCGAGCAAACAAGATGGGAGGCCTTCGCGCGGTGGAGGACCGGCCGACGCCGAAGGAGGTCTACAACTGGCGGCTCTACATCGAGTCATCCATCATAGCCATGGGGTCGCTGCTGTATGTTTTTCTGATGTTGTTGTTGCGCCACCTCGCCTTTGCGAATCAGGTAGTCGACTCTTCCGAGCCATAACTGACACGGGAACTTCCTACGCAGCTTTGGATATGACTCGGCCTTCATCGGAACGACGATCGCGCGCAAGAGTTTCGTCAGCGACTTCGGCATCACCAAAGACACCTCCAAGGAAATATCCTCTAACATCACGTCCGCCTTCCAGGCCGGCGCGCTGGGCGGCGCGCTCATGTGCTTCTTCAGTACGTAGGATCCTCCATAGGTATGCTCTCTTTTCGCGCCCACGGCTGACCACCCCCCCTCGCCCAGTCACCGAGCGCGTAGGCCGCAAGTGGGCCCTCATCATCAGCAATCTCGTCTTCATCGCCGGCGCCGTCCCCATGGTCGCCGCCAACCACGACCTGGCCTCCATGTACGCCGGCCGCGCCCTCACGGGCTGGGGCTGCGGCGTCATCACCGCCACTGTGCCGTCCTACATCGCCGAGCTCTCCATCCCGTCCATCCGCGGCATCCTCACGGGTCTCTTCGAGGTCACCTACCAGACCGGCTCGCTGATCGGCTTCTGGATCAACTACGGCATCAACCAGAACATGGACGCCAACAGCTCCGCCTCCTGGCGCCTGCCGATGGCCGTCCAGCTGATCCCCGCGGCTGCGCTGCTCGTCGGCGGCTTCTTCCTGCACGAATCGCCGCTCTGGCTGTACCGCAAGGGCCGCGACGACGAGGGGGCCCAGGTGCTCGTCGCGCTGAGGCACTTGCCCCTCGAGCACCAGTACATGCAGGAGGAGGTGGACATGATCCGCGCCAGGCTCGCCGAGGAGGCGTCCGTGGCCGCGGCGTACGGCAACGGCTTCTTTGCGTATATCCGCGGCTCCCTGTACGAGCTGTCGCGGAAGGGAATGTGGAACCGCTTGCTGCTCGTGTTTTGCTCGTTTTCCCTGCAGAACATGTCGGGTGCCGCTGGTAAGCCTTCGCTTTCTCATCTGGGTGTGGCAAAGTCCTGATGCTGACTGTCGTTTGTTTGCAGCTATCAACTACTACTCGCCCATGCTGTTCGGCTCTATTGGTATCACTGACGTGGCGCTGTACACCGGTATCTACGGCCTGGTCAAGGCAGTTGCCTCCATCATCTTCTACGGCGCCCTCATCGACATCTGGGGTCGCCGCAGGCCCACGATCATCTCGTCCCTGGCTTGTTCGCTCTGTCTCTGGTTCGTAGGCGCATACGTCAAAGTCGGCAACCCGGCGCCGATCATCGCCGCCGGCAAGGAACTCTCGGCCTCCACGGAGGCAGGCGGCAGAGCGGCCACGGCGGCCATCATGATCTACTCAGTCTTGTAAGCAGACCTGGCATTCAAAATGCCCAGGAGAGTTTGGAAACCCTGCTGACACAAACCCTTACAGCTGGTCGTTTGGTCTCAATGGAATCCCGTAAGTGAGCCATCGGGCGCGGCCTTTTGGTCCGCCGAGCTAACCTGACGGCAGGTGGATCGTCTCCGCCGAGATCTTCCCTGGCGCCCTCCGCAACCTTACCGGGACATTCGCCGCCTTCACGCAGTGGCTGATCCAGTTCATCATCACAAAAGCGCTGCCGTACATCTTCAGCAGCCTCGACTTTGGCGTGTGGTTCTTCTTCGCGTGCTGGATGCTACTGGCTACTGTCTGGGCCTTCTTCTTCCTGCCGGAGACCAAGGGCGTCACCATCGACCAGATGGACGCTCTCTTGTATGTCATCCCCGTGGGAAACTGTGGAAACCTAACGCACTAACATGGAAACCCAGTGGCTACGAGGGTGATCGCCGAGCGCATGCGCCGGCGCTCAACAAGTCGGAGGACGCGAAGAGCCTGGAGCAGGACGTCCGTGAAGTTGACCAGACTGATCGGGTATAGTGGAACCGCGGGAGAAGCTCTGCGGAGTCTTTCTCTGGGCTAGGAAAGACACATGTCAGCTGAAGACATGGAAAAGTCTCCGGGTTCGAATACAGAGTGCGCATCGTTCATGACACAGCTGTAACGACAAGGGGTCTCAATACTGATCCGACGAGGCGTAAGTGTAATAGATTAACTATGGGTGCCCTTGCGAGGGGTCTGACCCCCTATTTAAATAGAAGAAAATCCCTTAAGGCATAAAACCCTAGTAATTTATATATCCCGTTTCTGTTATTTAGAGCCACTTTTAGTAAGCCACGTTTTATATATCTACGCCACTTACGTATATACCTAGCTACTTACTAAATATATTATTATACTCCCTTTTAATTTAAAACTATTTAGATTTATATTACTTATTATATTAAATTACATAGCTTAGAGCCGCTGGTGTGCTACGACGTATAGGTGGATTTTAGCGTTTAAGGCGGCTAATAGCCGCTCTAGAGTAATGTTTTACCGGCTCTAAAGGCCGTAGCTATATTTAGGGGGTTTAAAGGCCTATAGTACTATTAAGGTAAAAAACGCGTTAATAGCCCTTAAAGTATAGCTTTATATATATATAAATTTATACGAAATTTAATAATTAAGAGTCTTATTTTACTACTCTTTTTACTATATATAATTAATTATTTTTAAATTATATTATTAAATATAAAAATTACTATAAACGTCCTTTTAACCCCTTAAAAAACTATCCTTAACGGCCCAGCTACTTAGTACTTATAGCTTTATAATTTTTAAGTACTTAGAAATACCCTTAATATATAAAAAGCTCTTAACTTAACCTTTATAAATTTAAAGCCCCTTATTAGTAATACTCTACTCTAAGAGCTATAGTTTAGTAACTACCTAAAGTTTATTACTTACTATAGTTCTAAACTATAAGCTTTTTACTCCTAGATAGTAGGATTTAAAGTAAATAAGCTTACTATAAACTCTTTTTCTTAAGCACCTTTAAGTAAAAACCTCCTACTTTTATTTAGAACTATAGATTACTATTATACTAAAATAATAGCTAATTTTTTTAAAAAGGCCTTTAAGTACTATATTAATTCTTTATTCCTATACTATACTATAAAAGTAATATACTAAAAGTAAAAAAAGGCTAAGAATACTATTGTTTTTTAAATATAGAATACTATTATTAAAAAGCTTAGAATTTAGTACTACTTAAGTACTTTAAGGCTAGTTATTTAAATCTAAAACCTTTATAAATACTTTAAACTTATAAAAAGTATATACTATTAGTGTACTAATTAGCTTTATATTAACTACCTTACTGTACTTTATGTAAGCACTACGTGCTTGTGTGCGCAATTAATTACTAAGCTAGAAGGTGCTGTGCCTTAAATGCGCGACCGTGGCCTTAAATGCCACGGTGGGCGCCTGCCCTTTTACTTAGAGGTTATAAGCCTACTTATACTTCTGTGTTACGCATATTACTTTGTGTGTTCGAGTCCCGACTTGCGAACTAAAACGTGTGGTTTTTACTTAGGGCCTAATTACCCCTAGGGTCTTTACGTACTTATAAAAATCGCAATCGGCATACATGAGACCTAGTAATCATATTAAGGTAATGTACACCATGCGGCTCGCGGTGCGTAATTGATTACTAAGCTAGAAGGTGCTGTGCCTTAAATGCGCGACCGTGGCCTTAAATGCCACGGTGGGCGCCTGCCCTTTTACTTAGACTTTATAATAAGTAGCTTATTATAAGGATCCAGCATAGAGCTAAGCACCCGGCGTACCTTTAGTGAAAGTAAGGATAAATATTAGTAGATTTTAGTATAGTAGACCCCCGCTAAGCCCTTAATAAGAACGTATAAAGGGAAAATAGGAGAGGAAAGGGGGAAGTTAAGTAAAAGTAATAAAATACACCTATACCTACCTTTAAAATACTATAATTAAACCTAACTTAAGTATATAGCTCTTAATACCTTTATACTTTTTTACTTTTACTCTAATATAAGAGGTTAGTAATAAGTATATTATAAAGGATTTTATATAGTACTATATAAAACACTAGCAAATACCTAGTAAACTTCGTACTTAACCTAAACTAAAACAGAAATAATAGAAACATAGTTAACTAAATAATAAATAAAGTAATTTTATAGTATAACCCTATTAAAAACCCAGCTAACTACTAGGATTATAAAAGTAATAGTTAATATAAGTATAGTATAGGAAATATAATAACGGATATAAGTAATATAAAGGGGTTAAGTAACTTAAATAAAAAACGCAACCCTAATTTATAGTAGTAATAACGCACTAGGTATTTACTAACTCCTAACTATAATAAGGAACTATTTATATACAATATAATAAAAATAATTTAGAAACTATAGGCCTATAATACTTAATTATAAATATAACTCCTACTAGACGCCCTACTTTAAATTATAGTATAATAAACTAAAAGTACTAAGTAGGTCACTAAAGCAATAAAGACTATCTAATAAACCATTACTTACTATTTAGTAAAATAATAAAAGAAACTACCTATATATAATATAATATACCTTATAAAGAACGTAACTAACTTAGTTAAAAAAGACTAATTTACTATAGTTAAAGTAGCCTATACTTATAAAAAAAGCACTACTATAACTTAATAAATTTAATAAACTATAAGTACTATAGAGTATACCCTATAGAGTAACTAACGTAACTACTAATAAGTACTTATTAATAACTACACAAAAGACAGATAAAACCTAAAGCCTACCTAAACTAAATTTAAAGTCTATATCCGTAACTAGTATATTACCCTAAAACTATAAAAATAGAACTATTAGAATACACTATAAAAATACTATTAAAAAGACAATAAAAAGCCTACTACTCTATTCCACTACTAAAAGGTAATTTACTAAACTCTTAGTAAAAATATAAACAAAAAAAGCAAAGTATACTAGTTCTTTTAGTACCTATATTAGTCTATATATAAAGAACTAATATATTAAAACTTTAAATACCTAAATACCTGTAAAATTTTAATCTACACTTAATATATCTAAGAAACGTTATAGAAGTATAGACCCTTTAGGGGAGCCCTATAAAATAAAAACTATAAAAGACACTATTTTAGATCCTATAAATAAAGAAAATAGGGAGTACTATTATAACCCTATTTAAAAGAAAGAAGTAGCCTAAATTATTACTAAATAAGCTATAAAGGTAGAAAGAACTAGCTATTTAGGCCTAGTAACTTAAATTATTATTAAATAAACTATAAGAATAAAAAGAACTAACTATTTAGGCTCTAAGGGTTTATAATAACCCTAAAAAACTTAAATACTAGCTATAAGTTAAAAAGGGATATTAATAAAATTACTTATTATAACTATTAAAAAAAAGAACACTACTTAACTAACTATAAAACACTTAAATAAAATACTTACTAAAATCCCTGTAGACTACTATATAAACGTATTAATATAATTTAGGTTTAAGAGCTAAGTAGTTTAAAAAATAAGTAGGTATAGACTAGCCACTAACTAAACCTATACTAAAAGCTATTTTAGTACCTATAAAGGAAATAGTTAAAGGCTAAGCTATTACTATAGTAGACTATAATAAAGTTAAAACTATAGTAAATATAAATACTTATATATAATTAAATATTATTAATATTAATTTAATTAAATAGTTTAAACTTAAAAAAGTATTTAATATAATACTCTTTAAGATTTTAGTATTTAATAGTTAATTTATTAGTAAAGTTAAGGTATATTAATTAACTTTTTTTTTATTAATAAGTATAATATACTCTATAAAGTTAAGTACGTATTTATAGTAATGTTCTACCTAAAAGGCACTAAAGGTATCCTCTTAGTAAAAAATACTATAAGTATAAAAGGTATCTTTATAGATATACGTATATAAACCTAGTAGTACGCCCTAGTATCCCTTATGTCCCTAAAAGTATTTACTTAAAATGTAATTAAAAATAAGTCTAAAGTATTTATAATATATATTATAGGGGCCTATACTATAGTAAAAAATAAAGGAATCCTTGCTAATAACTTACTTAAATAAAGATATATAGTAATACTTAAAAGTCTTTTAAAAGAACTTTACCCCTATATTAATATATTTAACAAAAAAGTAGTAATATAAGTCCTAATACTAGTAGATACAAAATACTTAATTAACCTTTTTTTTAAAAAAAAGCTACTATATAAATCTATTTAATTAATATCACTAAAATAACTCTAAATACTCTTTAAATATATTTAAAATATAGTAGCCTAAGAGTGAATTAAGCTTTTTATAAACTTAGTAAGAGCCCTTATAATATTTATTCCTAAGAAAAATAGTAGTTTATAACTATATATTAACTATAAAGGCTTAAATATAATTACTATTAAAAACTACTACTCTTTACTACTTATTAATAAACTATTCAATAGACTTACTAGAGTATAATAAATTTTAAAAATTAACTTTAAAAAAGTATACTATAGAATTTATATTAAAGAGTTTAATTAGTAAAAAACAGCGTTTTATATATACTATAGTTACTTTAAGTATATAGTAATACTATTTAAACTAATTAATACTTTAGCTACGTTTTAGGCCTATATTTAGTAAGTACTTAGTGATATTATAAATATTTATATTATTATATACTTAGATAATATTTTAATTTACTCTTAAATATAAAAAGACTATATAAAGTACTTAAAAATAGTTTTAAAACGCTTAAGAGATACTAAACTCTTTATAAAACTACTAAAATATAAGTTTTATAAATAAAAAGTTAACTTCTTTAGGTTTAAAATTACTTATAATAGGATAATAATAGACCTAGAACGCGTCCGGGCCGTTACTAAATAGCTAATACTAAAAAGCTACTATAATATCTAAGTCTTTCTAGAATTCTACAACTTCTACTATACGTTTATTAAAAAGTACTTATATATAGTAGAACTACTAAATAGGGACCTTAAAAGTAGTAAACATAATATAAAGTTAAAAGCCTTTATTTAAATAAAAGAAATATAAAAGGTATTTAATAACTTCTACTAATACTTTAGTAAAGTACTAATACTAAAGTACTATAACCCTAAACTAAATACTTATATAAAAACTAATATATCTACTCGTATAGTTTTTAGTATAGTATTATAAAAATATAAAACGCAATAGTACCTAATTACTTTTTAGTCTAAAAAGCTTATAAAAATAAAAATATACTAGGCTATAGACTAGTAAAAGCTCTTTATAATTATAAAGAGTTTAAACTACTAAGTATAGTACCTATAAAGTCTCTTAAAACCTTTTTTACTTCTAATAAACTACTAAATACTAAAAAATATTATAAATATACCTATATAGAATATTTATAAAAAGCTTACCTAATAAATATACTACTTATTAGTATTTAATTTTAAAATCTAATACTAGTTTAAAAAACCTAACCCTACTAATAAACTCTTTAAATACTCTAACTATATAAAAAGTAAAATATTAATTACAAATATTATTCCTATACTCTAAAAAAAGCTAGTACTTATAAAAGAGGTTTTAAAAAAAATCTAGTAATATATTACTAATATTTAAACTAAACTAAGTATAGTAATATATATATATATATTTAAGCCGTTTAAGTTAGTATATAACCCTAGGCCTAACTAACTAGCTTTATAAAGGAAGGATCCTTACTTCTATACTAGTATATACCCTATAGGGATACTAGGAATTAAAGTTATAACTATACTATAGTAGTTAAAGTAGTTACCCGCACTATATACTAGAACATAAGTTTAATAAATACTTAGTAAGAAATTAGTTATAACTAAAAGGACTTAACTAAAGCTAAAGTTACTAATTTAGAATAGTATATCCTATATACTATAATAAAGAAACTTATTTAAAGTAAAATAGTATTTAAACTATAACTATTATTAAACTTTAAAAATAGTTAAAGACCTATAAACTAAAAACTAATTCTATAAAAATACTATAAATAGAGTCTAAATATATACTAAAACTTATATAGAATATTACTTAAATAAGAATAGTACTCTATAGTTTTATAAATAACTAGTACTCTTTAATAAGGGCTTACTACAAAAAGAACTTATCTAGGCTTACTATAATAACTTAAGAACTAGCTATATAAACACTAATAAAACAGTTAAATTAATCCTTAAAAAGTTTTACTAAAACTACTTAGTAGAAAATATCCATAAATATATTACTAAATACCTATAATACTAAAAAGTACGAGTACTTAAATATAAACTATATAAACTACTTTAACTATTCTTAATACTAATATACTTATTTTAAAAAATTAATTTAAATTTTATTACTAGGCTCCTACTAAGTACCTAGAATAATAGGTATATATATAATATAATCCTTATAATTATATATTAAATAACAAAAATAGTACGCTTGATTATAACACAAAAAACTATTAATATAGTATAGTTAGTACAGATCTTTTATAAAAAGATTAAATACTATTTTAGTATTCTAAAAAGTATAGTTAGGGATAGAGATAAGTTATTTATAAGCCTTTTTTAAAAGGAATTTGCTAAAGTAAGAGTAATAGCCTACTAGCTATTTATAGCTTAGTACTTATAAATAAACGGCACAATTAAATAAATATACTAGTCCTTAAAAGCATACCTCTATAAGTATACTAGTACTATACTAAAAAAGTAAGTAACCTAACTACTAAAAACTAAGTTTATATATAATAATAATAAATATATAACTATTAAAGTTAGTTTATTTTAAGTATTAATAGTATACTACCTCTAAGTAATAGAGTATATTTTATTATAAAAAAAAGATATACTTAAGGGTATTAGAGAGTAAATCACCTATATAGTAAAAGTTTACTAATGTATAGCTAAGTATTAGTAATATAAAATAGAGATACAAACTAGAAATTATAATAAAAAACGCTTTCTAAAGAAGTACATAGTTAAAAAAGTAGTTAGTTTCTTAATAAAAAACTTTCCTTTTTATAAAAGTAAAAAAAGCTAGTACTAAGATATATTAAAGTCCCTATTACTAAAAGGGTTAAAAATAGTACTTACTGTATCTAACTCCTAAAAAAGTACTAATAGTTATATAATATATTTTATATTAACTTTATTAAACTCTAAATAAGTAAAGTAGTTAAGGACTAGAACCTTTTAAGTATAAAGGACCTTTAAGAAGAATAGGAAGTTAAGAATATTATATTTAACTATAGAAATAGTAAAGACGTACTATTCTTTATTAAATAAAAAAGGTAGTCTATAGAGTATAATATATAAAAGCCTATAAAATACTTAATAAACGCTTAATAAGTTTTTAAAAAATATTATATATAAACTAAGAAGTTTTATAAAAAATAGAATAATAAGTAAAAATGTTTATAATAATAAAGAGATATATTATATAAAAAAAAAGTCCCTAATAACTAAACTAAAGATTTATTTAAACTAGCTAAAACTCTATAAAACCTTAAATAAAGCTATTCTAAAAACTACTACTAAAAAACAAAAAACTAAAAAAAAAAACACAATTTACTTTTACTTCTACTACTACTATTACTTTAACTACTACTACTACTACTAATACTACTATTAATACTACTTATATCTATATTTATATAATTCTTTAATAAAGTCTTTAATAAAGCCGCACACTACTATGTTACACGTGTTTTTTTTCTCTATATTTTTTACTAACTATAGTACTTTAAAGGACTCTATTCTATAAAGGCTTTAGTAAAAAAAAGTATACCTAACTAACTATTCTTTATAAACTCTAAAAACAACTTATATAAATTAGTTTTATTAAATATAGTAAAGTATAAAAGCTTAACAGTACTCTTATTCTTAGTAATAGAATAGTAGAAGGGATTATTAGTAATAAAATTATAGAGTAAACCTTAAAACTTAAAAAGAGTAGTAAAGTTACGCTAGTATAGAAAAAGAACTATAAGGAGTATAAGCTTAGTACTTTTTTTATATAGAGTATTACTACTTTTATAATAAACCTAAAAAAAAGAATATATAAAGTAAACTAAATAAATAAATAATTAACCTTAAAGTATATAATAGTACTAGTAGTTTTATAAAAAGCTTACTATTTTTATAAACTACGTTTTTAAAAAGTACATTTAACTTCACTAGGTTTTTTAGTTAGAATTATAGAAATAGGGTTCTAAAACTACTTAATAAGTATATAAAAAGTACTACTAATATACTAAGTAAAGTACTAAAATTACTAAGTAGTACAGCTAAAAATAAAACCCTTATTAATAAATTAAATATAGTAATATTTAATATAGTTCTAATAAGCCTAAGTAATACTATTTAAAGCTATAAGAATTTATAAAGAGTTAGTAAATATTTATTTGAAGCAAGGAAAAAATAACCTATATAGTAATACTTCTACTTAGTAATAAAGTAGGCAGTATATATATTAGGGTGATCCTTAAAAGCTATATAAAGTATTTAGTAGTTCTTACCTAAAAGCAAAATATAGTAAGTATATAGTATAGTAATACTAAGTTAATTAAAAAAGCTAACTTTAGTATCAACTAAAAACTTAGTAAAGTAAATAGAATAAATAAAAGTAAATATTATATTAAAAAAGTAAATTAAGTATTAAAAAATACTAAAAAGTAATAGTAGTTAAGAAAAGATAAAGTATAACTAATAAAAAAAAGTAAAGGATTATAGGTTATTAAAGAAAAAAAAGATTTAAGGCTAATAAATTAAAAGCTACTATTATATAGACTTTCTTTATAAAATACACAGCCTAAATATAGTAAGTTTATAAGGAAGTTATTTATAAAAGGTACTAAATAAAAAGGAAAAGTACAGCTCCCTTATACTTTAAGTATAAAAAATATAAAAAGTATAATTTATAAATATAATTATAAGTTATTAAACTTTAAAAAAAACTTAATATAAAAAATATAAAAAGCTAAGAATCCACTCTATAGTAATAATAAATAAATAATATTACTAAATATATTTACTAGTATTCTTATAGATACTTATTAAATAAAGAATAAAAGAGCTATAAGTACGTAATTAGGATAAATTATAACTAAAAAGGGGGATAAAAAGAATAAACTAATAAAATAAAGTACTTAACTACCCTTTTTATATAATAAAATAAAAAATAAAATAAAATTAAAACTAGTATAGTAACTCTTTAGTATAACGTTACTAAAATAATATAGTATAGTAGATACTAATACACTAACTCCCGTATTAATAGTGCTAGTATACTATTCTTTATAGTAATAGCTTTAGTATAAAATATAATAGTATAAAATACTACTAGGGACTAGTAAACTAAGAGGGGGGATAGTATAAGGATTTAGTATAAAGTTAAGTACTTAGTGTACTTTTAGTAAAAGTAAAAATAAATATTAGTAAATCTTAGTATAGTAGACCCCTACTAAGCCTTTAGTAAAAATGTATAAAGGGAAAATAAGAAAGGAAAGGGGGAAGTTAAGTAAAAGTAACAAAATATACCTATACCTACCTTTAAAATACTACAATTAAACCCAACCTAGGTATACAGCCCCTAATACCTTTATACTTATAATAAAAACTACTATAGTTAAATAGTTTATAATATAAGTTAATAATATATATAAAAGCTATACTATTAAGCTTAAAGTAGTTTATAAAGGAGATTTATAGATTTATAAGCTACTTTACTTCTTTAACTATTTACTATTTTAATTTTAAACTAAAAGCTGTTATATAATAATAGGTAATAGCTAGGATAATTATAGTTTTAATAAAGCTGTTACTAAAATAACTACTATAATTAAATAAATACTAAAGTCTATAGAATACAGAAAAAGCACTTAAGGGGCCTTTATTATTAAAAGGGCAGTTTCTTATAGCCCTTTTAAGTACTTTAGTAGTAATAAGTATAATACTATTAACTTAAAGAGATTATGAAGTAAAGTTTTATTAGCGTTTTTAGCGCTTTTTACCCTATTAGCCCCTTTTTACCTATCTTATTCTATATTTTACTACTTTAAGGATTACTTTTATACCTTTTTAGAGTATGTATATAATAGTTAAAAGCTACTTAACTACTACTATAAAAGAGGTAAAAGAAACCTTATAAATAATAAATAGCTAATTTAGTATATTAAAGAAATTAAAGGCTAGTAACTATATAGCTACTATATTAAGAGTCTTAAGTAGTTACTAGTAACGTTTTAAACTACTTAATATAAAGGCCTGTTACTATACCCTTTTAGGGACTCCTACCTCCTTAACTCTAGTATATTTATTTATATTTTTAAAGATAAATAATAGTTTAGTAACTTTTAAGTAGCTAGTATAAGTAACTACTTATAAACTAGCTTTAAGCCCCTTATAATTAAAGAATATAGAAATATAAGTATACGTATTATATTAGCTAATAGTAAATAATTTAGTCTATACTTATATAACGTTATATTATATACATTTATAGTAACTAACTTTATTTTTTATAATTAACTCTATAAATATAAGTACTAGTAAAATAAGTGCTTTAAGTAGTACTCTATACTTTATAGATTTAATTACTCCCTTTTTAACTTTATTAAGAATATATATAGCTAAAGAGTATTAGAGTATAATAAACTTTTTAATAAGGTACTTGTATATAAGGCGTTTATATAGGCTATTTAGTATATATATACCCTATACTATTATATAAAGTACTCTTAATAAAAATAAAGGTCTCTAAAAGGCTCTAAGGAAATATAGTACTAATAGCTTAGCTACTCCAGCTCTAAACTACTCTAGTACCTCTCTTTATTAACTTATAGTATCTAGATCTCTATTACCCCCTAAGTAGTACTAAAGAAAGTACCTTTAAGCTGTAATACTTATAGTATTAGTAAAGTAAAGTAGATTATTAACTATAAACTATATAAGAGTAATATATATACTTACCCTAGTAAGTATATTACGTTTAACTTCTACCTATATACTAAGAGCTATAGTAAGTTTATATTTATATTAGTATTTACTAACTATATTTCTTAGTACTTATAAAACTACTATTTATATAACTATAGTATAAAGACTCTTACTAAAGTCTTTAAAAAGTTTATTTTACTCTTAAAGGTTTAGTATAATATTAAGATACTTATTTTTAAGTTTAATAGTAAAATTAAAAAATACTACTACCTTATAAACGGCCTTTAAAGGCACAGTAAATGTGTTAAGCCGTTAGCCCTATATACCTAGGACTAAAATAGTAGTACTAAGTGTATCAGTACTATAATTAAAACAAAAACTTAAACGATACGTAAAGGCAGTAAGCTACTCTATAAAGTATAGCCTAATATCCACAAAGCAGCAACCTATTTTTATAACTATATACCTTAAGTAGCCCTTAAGTAAAAGACCCTATATAAAACGCTCTACTAATAGCTCTATAGTAATAAAACTACAAAACTAAGCCTTATATACTTAAAATCCTATAGTTATAAAGCGTATACCTTTATAGTTATTATATAGTTTAAAAAAAAGTATCTTAACTACCTCTATAGCTATACCTTTATAGGATTCCTTATTAGCTATATATTTATAAATTAGTATTAAATATAGAACCCTATAACTAGGAAGATTATTACTATATATAATATTACGTTTAATAAAAGAAAGTACTATAATAGTAACCTAGATTTAGTTACTAATAACTATAATAACCTAAACCTTTAAACTATTTAAGTAGATTTAAAAGAGCCTTATAGCGGCTAGTAAAACTATCTCTTAAGTATAGCTTTACCTATCTCTATTTAGTAAAAGAAATAATAAAGTATCCTCTTTTATAAACTCCTTTAATAATATTTTTAATAAACTTAATTTAAGTAATACTACCCTTAATAATAATAAACTCTATAACTATAAATACTCCTCTACTTACTTTAAACTTTTACCTACTCGTTTTAACTTACCCGTTTTATTCTTTTAAATACTAATTAAAAAAGACTAGTACTTAAAAAAGTAAATTATAGCTAAGTTAATAAATAAAAACCTTTTTTTTATAAACCTTTACTAATTTATATTTATAACTAAGCCTATAAACTAAACCGCCCTAGTAGTTTATATACCCTAGTATAAATAAATATCTTATAAAGCCACTTTTTTAACTAGTACTTTATTATTATTTTAAAATACTCTATAGTAAAACTACTTTTAAATTAACTACTTAGTTACTTATAACCTATTAAAAGGGACCCTTAGTATTTAATATACTATAGAGGTATTCTAAAGTATAAATATTAAATACTTTAATAAAGAAATTTAGCTATAAGGAAAGGTTATAAGTACTTAAACTTTATTAAATAAGTACAAAGTACTATAATAACTATAGACTAAAGATCCTACTCCTAGTACCCCTTAGTAAAAGCTCTAGCCTTTACCTACGTTTTATATAAAAGTATTAATTTACCTTTATATAATTTTAATATAAGTAGCTAAAGTAAACTATTTATAAAGCTATTATAAAACTAACTTTTAAAAAAAGGTTTTTAAAAGTACTACTAAGGGCTCTTAAATCCTAGGATACTACTAGGTATATATATATAAACTAAATAAGTATAGGAGACTTTTTAAGATTAAAGTATGCCTTGTTATATATAGTAACTAGTAGCTAAAAAACGAGCGAGATACCTATACTTTAATACTTACTAGTATATTGTTTTAAATACTTATAACTATTATAAACTACTTTAATCTTAAGTTCTTATAATATAATCTAGTAAATACGTTTATATAGATTCTACTTAATAAAAATATTTATATATAAATGCCCTTTAAGTATTAAAAGCCTAGATATATTCTTAAGCTTACTATAGTACTCTATAGTCTATACTACTCTTTACTCCTTTAGTAATACTATTTAAAAGTTAGTTAAACAGAGCTTAAACTAAAGTACGTAGTAGGTAAAAATTACTATTAAATATATAGCTATATTATTTTTTTATATTAATAACTACGTTCTATACTTCCCTTTTAAATACTATAAAAAGGCCCTTTTACTTATAGAAGCGCTTTAAAAGTAATACTTTTTTAAAAGTAGTAAAGATTTATAATAGTTTTTAGGGATTAAAGTTATCCGCAACCGCGCAGTAAAGCACCTTTAGCTTTTATAGTCTATTTATATTAATAAAGTTATTAAGTACTTAAAAAGGTAAGGTCCGTAAGTATAGTAACTATATACTTCTTTAATTTAATTACTTAAGTTACTCCCTTATAAAGGCTCTACTTTATATATAGATACTAACTATTACTAAAGTAACGTTAGTTTAATTATATATAGTATAATAATAACTTAACTAAACGTGGCTTTTGTAGTAAGCCGCTTTGTGTACTTTAACTACAACCCCAGCCCTAAGTACTATAAAGAGGCTAAATAAATAATTAAATACCTTACTATAAGACGTACTTTTTACTTTAAATTTAGCTATAAAAAAGCGGCCTTAATAATAGTTTAGTAATTACTTTAGATACTAGCTTTACTAATAATATACTAAACTATAAAAACTCTTAAGCGTTTATAGTTAAGCTTTTTAGTAGCTTTATTAAATAATAAACTAATAAATAAAATACTATAACTACGTTAATAACTAAAGCTAAGCTTCTTACTCTCTTTTAAATAGCTAAAAAGCTATTTTTATAAGCCGTTTAATAACCGCACTTTATATAGACCTTAGTAAAAGAACCTTTAGTACTACTCCTACTCTTAATACTACTATACTAAGTATATATATTTAATACAATAATTAATAAATAATCTATTCTATTAATAAAAAAACAGTTTAACTATATATAAAACTTTACTATATTAATATTTATAACTACTAGCTACATTAAAAGACTTAAAAAGGCTATATTAAAGTTAAATATTAGCCTATAGTATAGTTAATAGTAGATAGCCTTATAAAGCTACTTACTAGTACTTACTTTAAACTCTTTTTTAAGTAGCTTAATATAGTAAATTAAACAGCGTAACTCTAAGTACTTTGTAATACTAAGTTTTAAAGTAAACGTTATTAAACGTTATAAGGGCCTTAATTTTACTAATAAAGAATAAGTAAAAGGAATTATAGCTTTTAAGTACTTTAAAAACAGTATTACTCTTTTTATTATAGGAATAAAGGTTTATTAAAAATAATAGAACTACTTAAAATAAAGACTTTAAGGGTATTATAGCTTTAAAGAAGTAAGCTATATAATAGTAATTATAAAGTAGTTTGAGTGCAGCTAGTATGTAATTTTATTTATAATTAAATTTAATAAGGCCCTTATAAGGCCCTTACTAAGGAGGTATATTAAATTATATAACTTAGAGCCACTAATACACTACAATATATAGGCGGATTTTAGTGTTTAAGGCGGCTAATAGCTACTTTAGAGTAATGTTTTACTGGCTCTGAAGGCCGTGGCCGTGTTTAGGGGGTTTAAAGGTCTATAGCACTATTAAGGCAAAAAACGAGTTAATAGCCCTTAAGGTATAGCTTTATATATATACAAATATACACGAAATCTAATATATTAATACTCCTAAGGCTTAGTTTAGCCCTTAAGTACTTAAAAATAGATTTTTTAAGTAACTTAGTAAGTAGGTTTATAATATTTTTATTAGTACTAATATACTTAAACTTAACTTTTTTATAATTTCTAACTTTTTTAGTAAAGTAATTATAAACCTAAATATAATAAGTTTAATTATCCCTACTTTTACTCTTTATTAAAGTAAAGATACTAGTATTATTAGCCCTTACTTAAATTAGCTTTAGAAGTATTTTTTTAAGTTTTAAAAAGAAGGTTTATATTTATACTACTTTTAAGGCTGTAGTTAAAGCTATATAGTACTTAGCTTTTATTAATAACTTAGTTACTATTACTTAATAAAAGGACTTTTATAATACTAAACTACTAGTTATACAAAATATTTACTCTATAGTAGATTTTAATATTACTTTATAACTAGTATAGTTACTATTATAGTAGCTTTTAAAACTAAAGTTATTATTTTTATTATTCTGTTTAATAGTTGAATAAATAATAAATAAATCTAACTACTACTTTATGTATTATATTATATAAGTAAAAGTTTTTTAATATTAATAATAGGGTATATAAAAAAACCTCTTTTATAGACTATAACTATATAAAAGGTCTAGTTAAGTTATTATAGTACTAAACCCTTTTTTACTAACTAGTTCGTAGTACTAGAATTAAAGCTTTAAATTAACGGCTTTATTAACTAGTATAGTAATATTAAAAGCCCTAGTTTTAACTAGGGTATTTATTAACTTTATCTTTTTTATAAATTCCTTACTAATTTCTCTAAAATAAAAGCTTTAGTTAATTATTATTTCTATAGTAGAAAACGTTAATTTAATACTAAGAAAGGACTTAGAGACCCTTAGATTTACTACTTTAATATATTTACTAACGGTTTTAAATACTTTAAAAACTACTTCTTTAGGGCCTATAATAATTATATTATTAATATAGGTTACTATAGAGACTTTTTTATTAAGGTTATAGTACGTAGCTATATCTAAAAAGAGCCTTTTAAAGCTATATATCTTTAGGACTTTTTATAGTTTAATTTACTACTACGTTTTACTCTAATAAAGCCTATATAAAGCTTTATATAAAAGGATTACTTAATTTTATAAAGTATTATAACTAACGGTTACTATATAGTACTTAAATTAAGTATTCAAAAAGAAGTCTTTAAGGAGCTTAAATAGTAATATATAGATATTTTTATTAAAATTACTATTAAGGTAGGCTCTAATAAAGTCCTACTAGTATATAGTATAACCCTTTTACTATATATAAATAAAAAAAATTCTTTATAATACTATTTTTAATATAAATATGTATATATTATAAAAGTCTTATTTATATATTTATAAAAAGCCTTTTATAATAATCCTAACTTTACACTTAATTATAATTCTTTAGGCCTTTTTATACTTAAGTACTTACTTTACTATTAAGTAAGCCCCTTAAGGGGCCTTAGAGTAAGGTATAAAAAAAAGAACTCTTTTTTTAATACGGAAAAGGATCTTAGTATACGCGGCTTCCTTTTATAAGGGCTAGTTATTAGTAGAACTATTTTTTACTTTAAAAATAGTAGTTAGATCTAGGTAGGGCTATAAAGCTATTTCCCCTTAAGTAAAAGGCCCTTTAGTTAGTGCTTATTGTATACTTAAAGCTATTATAAGTTAGGTTTACTTAAGTAACTCCATTATTAGCTATATTATCTATAGCTAGTTATATACTATTTATTAATATCTCTTTAAACTTAGCTTTTACCCTAGGGGTAGGGACTAATAGAAATTAGTTTTTTTAAAGTTTATTAGTTTATAAAAGACTATAATTAACGTTATTCTAATTACTTAGTACTTTAGTAGCTATATATAGTATACTCTTAATTCTTAAAAGCTAATAAGAATACTTTTTTTTAGTTTATAGTACTATTTTTTTACTTTTAACCCTTATTTTTAGTTTAATATTAGTAAAGTACTTATTACTAATAACTTAAAAGTAGCTAATATTAGGAATTAGTGGCCTTATAGGCTTAACCTTCTTAGAGAGTACCTAAGTAAGTATTTTATCCTTAACTACTAAGGTAAAGCTCTTATTAGTAATATATATAGCTACTTTAAAAATTTATAACTATAAGTTAAGTAGTATATCTATATTACTATATATAAACCTAGCCTTTTTAAGGATAAAGCGAATAGCCCTTTTTATAACTTTATTCTACTTATATATATATAGTAATAAGGATTTAATAATAGTACCATATTTTTATAATAGGGTATTTAAGAAGGTTGCTATAAACTCCCTAGTGTTATTAGTATAAATAATTTTAATATTAACTTTATACTATAGTTTTTAAGTAATTACGTAGTTAAGTAGTTTATAAGTAAAGTCTTTTTTTAAGTTAAATATAAGGACTATTTAATACTATAACTTATTATTAGTAATAAAGTAAAAGTAAGTAAACTATATAGCTAGCTTAATTTTGCTAATATTTATGTAAATTAGGTTACTATAGTGCTGTGCCCTTTTACGCAGTGTTTAAAGCGAATATTATAAGCTTTTTAATATATTATAAGTAGCGTAAAGTTAAGGAATAATATCCTTAGGCCTTAGGGAGCACCCCTTTATAAGCTTTATAAATCTAAGTAGCTTATAATACTCTAGATAGTGAAATTTCTAGTGCTATAGTTATATTTCTTACTACTACTAAATAGTTTATATTATATAGCTCTTTTTAGCTATAACTCCTTTTATAATAGATAAATAAAAGCCTTACTTAGGGACGTTAAGGGTATTAAAGACCCTACCGCTAGGACTAATTAGGTTATTACTACTTAAAGAGACTCTTATAAAATATAGCCTTTTTTTACTAAATACATTTATAGAGAAGTTTAGTATATATATAACGTTTTATAGTTAAATAACTTTATTATTACTAAATTTATAAAAGATAGTACCTATAAGCTTTAAGTAGACGTTACTAGTACTAGTTTTAATAGACTAGGGGTTAGAGATTTTTTAGTAACTTAAAAACTATAAAGTATTATTAATAGTATAAATATTAGTACTAGTATTCTAAAGCTACTAACTAGAAACTATTTAAAACGTTTTTATTACGTACTTTAAGGGCTTACTAGCCTCTTAATTCTTTTTTTTATTACTAGTTATTTAAAAATTATTAATAATAGCTTTAAAGTCTTTTAAATAGATCCTTATTAAGTATAACTATAATAGCTTTTCCTTTTTATTTTTAAGGCACTTTTAAAAGTATCTTTTAGGTTTATTAAAGTAGAAGGTTAACTAGTAATAGCCTCTTTTTTACTCTTAGCCTTATTCTTTTTCTTTTTAGCCTTATAGTTAGCCTTAATATAGCCCTTTTAGACTATAGTTATAATACTTATAAATTATTTTTAACTTTTTACTACTCTTAGTACTTAAAGTAGTATTTACTAACTATATAACTATTAACTTTACTTTACTATTAATATAATATTTATTTACTAAGTTAGACTCTAGTCCCTAAAGGTTTAAAAAAAAGCCTTAATAATAGAAGAACTTAAAGTAAGTAGTTTAGTTATACTACTAATTATAGGTTTCTCTAAAGAATATATAGATCTTATTTTTTAATTAAAAACTACTTTTTATAGTATAGTACTAATAAGTAAGTTTATTAAACTTTATAATATATACTATAGGATTATTTAACTTAAAAGTTAACTAGTATAGTTTATTTTAAAACTAGCCTTATAAAACTAGCTTACTACTAGTATAGTACTAAGTAAATACGTTTTATATTTTTATTATAAAGTTAAGATATACTATTAAGGCTATAGGGCCCTTAAAAACTATTTTTTAATTTTAAATATAACTTTAAAATTATTTTTATAACTTATAAACTATATAGGTTTAGTATAGTAGTATTTTATTAATAATATAATTTATATAAACTATATAAGCTAGTTAAAGCTACGTTTTAAAAGGTACTTTTTAGGTATTTTTAGTATATACCTATTAAAGAGGCTATTTTATATAACTTTCTCTTAACTTTTTTTTAAATTTAGTATATTTAAATAAACTAAAAAAGGGCTTTAGTATATTTATTATTATAATATTTAACTTTACTATTAGTATAATAACTAGGCTTTATAACGTTATAAACTAATAGCTATAATTATTTTATATTAAAACTAGTAAATACTAAAAAACCAGCTAAAGAGGTATTATATAGTATATTTTTAGATTTTTAAGTACTTTAGAGTTAGTCCCTAGAGTACTCTTTATAACTATAATTATAAATAAAACTCTTATAGGCCTTATACTTTTAAGCCACTCTCTTTTAAATACTATAATCCTTTATTACTATAATTTTAATAATATAATTAACTCTTTAATTTACTATTAAAGTACTACTACTATATCTTTACTAGTCTCTTTTTTATTATTTCTAATACATTCCTTTTAAGTACTTAATAATATTATAAGTAAACTACTAGTTATATTAAATTACGTAGCTTAGAGCCACTAATACACTATAACGTATAGGCGGATTTTAGTGTTCAAAGTGGCCAATAGCCGCTCTAAAGTAACGTTTCACCAGCTCTAAAGGCTATAACTGCGTTTAGGGAGTTCAAAGGCCTATAATACTATTAAAATAAAAAACACATTAATAGCCCTTAAAATATAACTTTATATATATATAAATATATATAAAATTTAATAATTAAAAGTCCTATTTTACTACCCCCTTTACTATATATAACTAATTATTTTTAAACTACTTTATTAAATACAAAAATCACTATAAATATCCTTTTAACCCTTTAAAAAACTATCCTTAATAACCTAACTACTTAGTACCTATAGCTCTATAACTTTTAAGTACTTATAAATACCCTTAATATATAAAAAACTCTTAACCTAACCTCTATAAATCTAAAGCCCCTTATTAATAATACTTTACTCTAAAAGCTGCACTTTAGTAACTACTTAAAGTCTATTACTTACTATAACTCTAAATTCAAAATTCTTTACTCTTAAACTATAAAATCTAAAGTAAATAAACTTACTATAAACCCTTTTCCTTAAGCACCTTTAAAAAAAACCTCTTACTCTTATTTAAAGTAATAAACTACTATTATACTAAAATAATAACTAACTTCTTTAAAAAGGCCCTTAAATACTATATTAACTCTTTATCCCTATACTATACTATAAAAATAATATACTAAAAGTAAAAAAAAACTAAAAATACTATTATTTTTTAAATATAAAGTACTATTATTAAAAAACTTAAAATTTAGTACTACTTAAGTACTTTAAAGTTAGTAGTTTAAATTTAAAACCTTTATAAACACTTTAAACTTACAAAAAGTATATACTACTAGTATACTAACTAGTTATATATTAATTATTTTACTATACTTTATAATAAATACCTTATAATAAAAGTTACTATAGTAAAATAGTTTATAATATAGGTTAATAATATATATAAAAGCTATACTATTAAACTTAAAGTAGCTTATAAAAAAAACCTATAAATCTATAAACTACTTTACTCCCTTAACTACTTACTACTTTAATTTTAAACTAAAAGTTATTATATAATAATAAGTAATAACTAAAATAATTATAGTTTTAATAAAGTTATTACTAAAATAACTACTATAATTAAATAAATACTAAAGTCTATAGAATATAGAAGAAGTATATAAGGCGCTTTTACTATTAATAAAGTAGCTCTTTATAGCCCTCTTAAGTACTTTAGTAGCTATAAATATAATAATACTAACTTAAAGAAATTATAGAGTAAAGTTTTATTAGTATCTCCTACTTTTTTTACTTTATTAACCCCTTTTTACTTAGTATACTCTATATACTACTACCTTAAAAATTACTTTTATACCTTCTTAAAGTACGTATATAATAAATAAAAGCCGCTTAACTACTACTATAAAAAAGCCAAAAAAAACCTTATTAATAATAAATAACTAATTTAGTATATTAAAGAAATTTAAGGCTAGTAACTATATAGTTACTATATAGGGAGTATTAAGTATTTACCCGCAGCGTTTTAGGCTACTTAATACAAAGGCCCATTACTATATCCCCTTAAAAACTCCTACCTCCTTAACTCTAGCGCATCTATTTATATTTTTAAAAATAAATAATAATTTAGTAACCTTTAAATAGTTAGTATAAATAATTACTTATAAACTAGCTTTAAGCCCTTAATAATTAAAGGATATAAAAATATAAGTATATATATTATATTAACTAATAATAAACAATCCAGCTTATACTTATATAATATCGTATTATATATATTTATAGTAACTAACCTTATCTTTTATAACCAACTCTACAAGTATAAATACTAGTAGAACAAGCGCCCTAAGTAGCACTCTATACTATATAGATCTAATTACTCCCTTCTTAGCCTTATTAAAACTATATATAATTAAAAAGTATTAAAGTATAATAAACTTTTTAATAAAGTACTTATACACAAAGACTCTATATAAACTATTTAATATATATATACTCTATACTATTAAATAAAGTATTCTTAATAAAAACAAAATTTTTTAAAAGGCTCTAAAAAAACATAGTACTAGTAGCTTAGCTACCCCGGCCCTAAACCACTTTAGTACCTTTCTTTATTAATCTACAGCGTCCAAATCTCTATCACCCCTAAAATAGTACCTAGTAATACCCTTTTAAACTATAATACCTATAGTATTAATAAAGTAAAGTAAATTATTAACTATAAACTATAGAAAAGTAATATATATACTTACCCTAGTAAATATATTATATTTAACTTCTACTTATATACTAAGAGCTATAGTAGGTTTATATTTATATTAGTATTTACTAACTATGTTTTATAGTACTTATAAGACTACTACCTATATAACTACAGTATAAAAACACTTACTAAGGTTTTTAAAAAGTTTATTTTACTCTTAAAAGTCTAATATAATATTAAAATACTTACTTTTAAGTATAATAGTAAAATTAAAAAGTACTACTACTTTATAAACAACCTCTAAAGGCGCAGTAAATACGTTAAACCCTCTACCCTATATACATAAAATTAAAACAGTAGTACTAAGTATATTAGCACTATAATAAAAATAAAAGCTTAAATAATATAAAAAAAAAGTAGGCTACTCTATAAAGTATAGTTTAATATTTATAAAGTAGTAACTTATCTTTATAACTATATACCTTAAGTAGCCTTTAATTAAAAAACCCTATATAAAGTACTCTACTAATAACTCTACAGTAATAAAACTATAAAACTAAGCCTTATGTACTTAAAATTATATAAGTATAAAGTATATACCCTTATAGCTAATACGTAGCTCAAAAAAAGCGTCTTAACTACCTTTATAGCTATACCTTTATAGACTTTTTTATTAACTATATATTTATAAATTAATATTAAATATAAAACCCTATAACTATAAAGATTATTACTATATATAACGTTACATTTAATAAAAAAGAGTACTATAACAGTAACTTAAATTCACTTACTAGTAACTATAATAACTTTAACTTTTAAGCTATTACTAAATAAATTTAAAAGAACCTTACTATAGCTAGTAAAACTAACTCTTAAGTATAGCTCTACCCCTCCTTATTTAATAAAAAAAATAATAAAGTATCCCCTTTTATAAACTCCCCTAATAATATTTTTAATAAACTTAACTTAAATAATACTACCCTTAATAATAATAAACTCCGTAACTATAGGTACTCCTCTACTTACTTTAAACTCCTACTTACCCCTTTTAACTTACCTATTTCGTTCTTTTAAGTACTAATTAAAAAAAACTAATACTTAAAAAAGCGGATTATAGCTAAACTAGTAAATAAAAACCTTTTTTTTATAAACCCTTACTAATTTATATTTATAACTAAACCTATAAACTAAACTACCCTAATAACTTATATACTCTAGTATAAATAAATATCTTATAAAGCTACTTTTTTAATTAGTACTTTATTATTATTTTAAAATACTTTATAGTAAAGCTACTTTTAAACTAACTACTTAGTTACTTATAACTTATTAAAAAGGACCCCTAATATTTAATATACTATAAGGGTATCTTAAAATATAAATATTAAATACTTTAATAGTAAAATTTAGTTATAAAAAGGGGTTATAGGTACTTAGGTTTTATTAAATAAACACAAAGCACTATACTAACTATAAACTAAAGTTTCTACTTTTAATACCCCCTAATAAAAACTCTAGCCCCTACTTATATTTTATTTAAAAGTATTAACTTACCCTTATATAATTTTAATATAAGTAACTAAAGTAAACTATTTATAAAGCTATTATAAGACTAATTTTTAAAAAAAAGTTTTTAAAAGTACTACTAATAACTTCTAAATTCTAAAATACTATTAAGTATATATATATAAGTTAAATAAGTATAAAAGACTCTTTAAAATTAAAGTAAACCTTATTATATATAGTAACTAGTAACTAAAAAACAAGTAAAATACCTATACTTTAATACTTACTAGTATATTATTTTAAATACTTATAGCTATTATAAACTACTTTAATTTTAAGTTTTTATAATATAATATAGTAAACGTATTTATATAGGTTCTATTTAATAAAAACATTTATATCTAAATACCCCTTAAGTATTAAAAGCCTAAATATATTCTTAAACTTAATAAAGTACTCTATAACTTATACTACTCTTTACTCCTATAGTAACACTATTTAAAAACTAATTTAAAAAAACTTAAATTAAAGCGCATAGTAGGTAAGAATTACTATTAAATATACAACTATATTATTTTCTTCTTTTATATTAATAACTATATTCTATACTTCCCCTTTAAATACTACAAAAAGGCCCTCTTACTTATAAAAGTACTTTAAAAGTAATACTTTTTTAAGGGTAGTAAAAACTTATAATAGTTTCTAGAGATTAAAGTTATTTATAACTATACTATAAAGCGCCTTTAGCTTTTATAGTTTATTTATATTAATAAAGTTATTAAGTACCTAAAAAGGCAAGGCCTATAAGTAAAGTAACTATATACTTCTTTAATTTAATTACTTAAACTACTCCCTTATAAAGGCTCTATTCTATATATAAATATTAACTATTATTAAAGTAATATTAATTTAATTATATATAGTATAATAATAATAAGGCTAAATATAGCCCTTATAATAAACTATTTTATACACTTTAACTATAACCCCAACCCTAAGTACTTTAAAAAAGTAGAATAAGTAATTAAATACCTCTTTATAAAGTATACTCTTTACTTTAAATTTAACTATAAAAAAAACAGCCCTAATAATAGTTTAGTAATTACTTTAAATACCAACTTTACTAATAATACACTAAACTACAAAAACTCTTAAGTATTTATAATTAAACTTTTTAATAATCTTATTAAGTAATAAACTAATAAATAAAATACTATAACTATATTAATAACTAAAGCTAAGCTTCTTACTCTCTCTTAAATAACTAAAAAAGCTATCTTTATAAGCTATTTAATAACTACACTTTATATAAACCTTAATAAATAGACCTTTAGTACTACTCCTACTCCTAATACCACTATACTAAATATATATATTTAATACAATAATTAATAAATAATCTATCTTATTAATAAAAAAACAATCCAACTATATATAAAGCTTTACTATATTAATATCCACAACTACTAACTACATTAAAAAGCTTAAAAAGGCTATATTAAAGTTAAATATTAGCTTATAGTATAGTTAATAGTAAATAGCCTTATAAAGCTACTTACTAGTATTTACTTTAAACTCTTCCTTAAGTAACTTAATATAATAAATTAAATAACTTAACTTTAAGTACTTTATAATACTAAACTTTAAAGTAAATATTATAAGGGCCTTGACTTTACTAATAAAGAATAAATAAAAGAGATTATAGCTCTTAAGTACTCTAAAAACAATATTACTCTTTCTACTATAGGGATAAAGGTTTAATAAAAATAATAGAACTACTTAAAATAAAGACTTTAAAAAAATTATAGTTTTAAAAAAGTAAGCTATATAAAAGTAATTATAGAGTAGTTAAAGTATAACTAGTACGTAGTTTTATTTATAATTAAATCTAATAAGGCCCTTAAAAGGCCCTTATTAAAAAAGTATATTAAATTATATAGCTTAAAGCTACTAATATACTATAATATATAAGTGGATTTTAGTGTTTAAGGTGGCCGATAGCCGCTCTAGAGTAACGTTTTGCTAGCTCTAAAGACTATAGCTATATTTAGGGGGTTTAAAGGCCTATAGTACTGTTAAAGCGAAAAACGCGTTAATAGCCCTTAAGGTATAGCTTTATATACATACAAATATACACAAAATCTAATAAGTTAAGTAATAGTAAACTATAGCTCTACTAAGTAATAAGTAGTTAATTAATTTATTATAACTAGCTTTATATAAAAAGTTATACTACTATATAATAATAAGGGGTCTTAATACTAATTTAATAAAGTGTAAGTATAATAAATTAACTATAGGTGCCTTTGCAAGGGGTCTGACCCCCTATTCAAATAGAAGAAAATCCCTTAAGGCATAAAACCCTAGTAATTCATATATCCCGTTTCCGTTGTTTAGAGCCGCTTTTAGTAAGCCACGTCTCGTATATCCACGCCACTTATGCGCACACCCAGCTGCTTACTGGATGCGTTGTCACAACAGCCAGGCTTAGGTCTGTGTTGCTGTTCATAAACCCTTTAATAGAACGACGAAACGGTTACAAGACCGGTTGTCAACAAATTGCGGCTTTCCAGGCCGCAGAGACTAACTGCCGAGTCTGAGGTGGTGACCAGCTCACAGGGATACTAATAATATGTAACGTGAGACCGCACGTGCTCCCAACCCAATCCTTTTATAGTGCACTCGACGGTGAGGCGCATGTTTATCTTTGGCCGTCCTCCATCGACGGGGGTTGCGGACTGCACGTCAAACACACTGACTCTTCCGTGATATTCATATGAGACTGCTCTATTACCGGTTTTTCAAGAGAAGACAGCCACTGCTAGGCTATGACCGGGATGAGCCTGTTCGACGTAAACCTTCACTCCGTAGCTACATACTGAAAAAGACAGCATAAGCAATATTCAAGAGCAGATTCTGGGTCCGCAGTGCTTGGCAGTGCTCAGTAATGAGTAACTCACGACCACAGTCAACCGCAGTCGCGACTAGGTAGGCAGAATGGCATTGGAACATGACACAAAAAAACCATGATGACAGCTGGGAACTGACTGGACCGCCACGATTGCTTTTTCTTTCGATACTTTGGCCGAAAAGTTACTCGTAATCAGAAGAAGAAAATGAACAATATGCTTTGGGGTAGGTTTTGATAGTGCGGCTCCATATGCCCAATGGGTTGGAGAAAGCCGAAATCCCACCCCGCGATTGCAAGGTTCCCACGGGGGGGCTTCTCCGCGTCCCTCAACGCGTTGCGCCGCGCCCTATCATGCGGCTGAGCAGCAAAATAAGCTTTCCAGCTCGAAGATCGGCCGGAGGGATGGCGACATGGTTTTCACGTGGTACTCTTGCTGCGATGAAGAGCTCAACGAGTCATGTTCAAACTGCCGTCCCTCCAGGATGGCCTCGCGGCCGAAGTGGGATAATGCAACCGCGGAACATCGCGGCATCAGGCCATGCCTCCCTGCGGGACGGACACTGAAACCGCCAGACGAAACCTTGTGCGCAGTCGTGCTCTGTCTGACAGGTATTTCCCGATCACGTGGGTGCGGCAGTCCGACGTGTCCGGCAGCCGATTCAACACCACCACCTTTGCCCTTTATATGGAATGGCCTCTTGTCGTCTTAACCTCTGGCCGAACCTTCTGCCCGATCGCCAGTGAGCCCGCCTCAGCTCGCTCGTCAGGGCCCGTTCCGCCACGAACATGTTCGGGAACCTCAGTCGTTCTGGCGAATTCCCATCGAACTACACCGACGATGGCTTGCCGTTCCAGAACCGCAAGTCGACAATCGTAGCGGTCATCGCCTCGCTGCTGGTCTGGGTGCCCTCATCGGGATGTGGGGGGGTCGGATGAGCTTCTTGCACGTGCTGACGAAAACCTGAGCAGGTCCTGGCTTGGTTCTGCGTCGGCCTGCGGATATACGTGAGAGTACACGTTATACGAAAGCCTGGATGGGACGATGTCGTGGTCGTTCTCGCACTGGTACGGCCGTTCTCAGCACCAGTTCGAACTGCGTAAGATGTTGGGATGGTTGCAGCTGACTGGCTCGCAAAAGCTCACAGGTTCGACCAGCGCGATAGGGCTTTGCTTGAGTGAGGATGCTCCCGACATGCAGTCCGACTAATTGTGTGGGCTAATGTGTAGCCAGTCACGAACTATGGTCTTGGTCACCATTTCGTCGAAGTTCCAGACAGCGATAGAGAAATGTTCTTCCAGGTAGGATCGACCTTTCTCCGTACCGCTGACCGCAGATAGCAGTCTGATTGGATGCAGCTTTTCTACATTTCGAACGCGTCGTTTTCCATGTCGAATGCTTTCGTCAAGTTGTCGGTTCTCTTGCAGTATCTGAGGGTATTTCGAGATCGTATGCCATTCCTGAGATTCGTGTCCCAGTCTCTCATCATCATCGTCGCATTATGGGGGTTGGCCTTTTCTTTCATGGCCTGGTTTCCCTGCTTTCCGCCATACCAGTTTTACCGTCTCGGATCAGAAGAAAATTGCTACGGATACGGCTCTACCAACCCGTTGGAGGTTTACACCATCGTCGTGGCATCTAACGGGTCGAACATGGCGCTGGACTTCCTGATTCTCCTCTTGCCCATTCCGCTGCTGTTCAGCCACGACACGATACGACCGACGAGACTCGGGCTCATTGGGTTGTTCTTCCTCGGAGCCCTGTACGAGCGAGCAGCACATCTCCGATGAAGGGCCGCTTAGTTAACTGTGTCTCCAGGATCAACGTCATCGCGGCCTGGCGAATAATTGCGAACCGAGCGACGTCGGACAGCGCGCCCGACCCGACGAGAACCTTCCCGACGATCATACTCCTCGGCGAGACAGAGAACCGGCTATCGCTGGTGCTGGCGTCCATACCGGTGTTCTGGCCGGTGGTCGCCAAGACGTGGCAGACCATCATATACGTTACGCGCGAGGTCAAGGTCGAGAGCACGCGGCACCTCCCGGAACTAGTGGAGACGGGGCCCATGAACTTCCGGGACGCCCTTCCGGAGCTGAACTGGAGCAACACGCTGGACGAGGCGATTGAGGCCGGGCTGCGGCACCCCGGGCGGCTGTGGGACGTGGACCGGTACATGAGGGAGCTGATCAGCCCATTCGCCGAGACGGAGACCCTGGAGCTCACGGGGCAGGGAGGAGTGCAGCGCAGCTTCGCGGAGGAGCTGGAGTCGAATAATCTGGACTTCGAGACCGTACCGGAGATCATACAGCCGAAGGGGCCGACTGCCAACGTTGAACGTCGTAATCCTCCAGAAGAATGATATAAGCCGAACTACAGCATGGCTTTGATGAGACGGTCTGACGAGGGACCATGGCATGATGTAAACCTCTAGATCAATAATAATCAATGATTATGCCCCATATGGGGGCTAGGTCATGCTGAAGTCAGAATATCTATTGATCAGCTAATCAAATGGAGGGATCCTCTCTCGCGGGCCTCGTTCATGCACTCGAGAAGCTCTGAGGAGTGCTTTCTGGGCTCAACACTGAAGGTAATTCATAAAACGTTTGTAAAGTAACGACTCCTAATTACTTGACTTCCACGCCGGCCATGCATTTCACTTGAAAATCAACCTTGAAACCACCAACATCAACGGTGCAATACTATAAGGGGCATATTATTCGTCACCCCCTCTCCTAGTATCCAATACCCCTCTACTATCTAACGATGATGGTCAACGATGATGGATAACGACGACGACGACGACGACGATAACGACAACAACAACAACGACGACGATAATAACAAGAGATAATAATAAGTCTATTTAGCCCTTGACGTAGGGACGCCTAGTCACGTAGTTGTAGCTAGAGGGGGTGTAGGATAGTAGAGGAGGGGGTGACGAATAATATCTCCCTACTGCAATGCGGCAGATATCATCAATTCAACAGTGTAAGGATATTTTGGTCGGGACTGATTCAGCCCACCTCCCTCAATCCGTGCTAGCATTTCCGCATATCCTTGGCTTTTCCCCAAGCCTCTCAATTCTGTGTTAAGTAAAAGGAGACGACATGAGTAGTCTCAGCCGTCTTTGTTGCTTCAGCATTGTTTCGACGATGTCGTAAGGCTATCTCTCTTCACGTGATAATTCGTAACTTGAAAGTCGCTAAGCGAGGATGTCTCTGTCACCTGGCGAATGAATGGTTGTCACACCAATCCTCTCCAGACTCCATCGAACGGGCGAAGTGTGGCAGTGAGAGCTGCAGGCTGACAGTCAGGCGTTCTGTTGCATGGTTTTTGCATCCATATGTACCCTTGGCATGCCAACAAACCCCTCAGCTTCAATCAGGCTGCTGCGCCTCAATATTCCTAGACAACTTCGTACCCAAACCACAGCCCTCGAGTTTGGCGTCCTCGTGTCAACAACACCCGAATGAGGCAAAGTTGCTACCAGAGACCCCCTCGTCAACAACAACTACCAGCTTGATGACACTCTGCTGATCTTGTGCCTTTTCCACGAAGAGATTGGAGATGGCGAGCATCACGGCATCGCGCAACGATGGGTCCTCCCGGCTTCGAAGACGAAAGAACACCTTGCACGGCGATGTCGATGATGGCTACCTCCAATCCTCGAAGCGGCGAAAGGCCTTTGTCAACGAACCGAACAACGAAGCATCTGGCATGAGCGACTCTCCGATACTCCGACACGAACAGTACACCGTGGCATGGATCTGCGCGTTG
Organism: Colletotrichum brevisporum; assembly: GCA_030770045.1. Taxonomy (NCBI): domain Eukaryota; kingdom Fungi; phylum Ascomycota; class Sordariomycetes; order Glomerellales; family Glomerellaceae; genus Colletotrichum; species Colletotrichum brevisporum. Next base: position 4,902,143 of record JAUGSI010000002.1, read on the forward strand.
CACATCGAGATGGCTGCGGCCGAAGCGATGCTCGACGAGGCACACGGTGCGCTGCCAACAGATGCGGAAGATACGAACACATACACGCTGGGGAGGGTCGGATCACACAACGTCGTTATTGCGGGTCTACCGACGGAACAGTATGGAACGAACAACGCCGCACATGTGGCGTCGAATCTCAAGAGGTCCTTTCCATCTATTCGCGCCGGTTTTATGGTTGGGATCGGCGGCGGAGCTCCAAGCAAGTGTGATATCCGCTTGGGGGACGTTGTCGTGGGAACAAGAGTCATGCAATGTGACCTGGGGAAGTCAGTTGGCGATGGTCAGCTTCGTCGTACAGCAATCCCAAGAATCCCCTCCCAATCACTCGGCACAGCGGTAACAGCTCTGAGGGCCAAACATGAGCGAAAGGGCTGTTCGATATCGATGGTCGTGGACGAGAGGTTCGAACACAACGGAAGCTACAGGCGACCACAGTCGCCAGACCAACTTTTCTCTGCCACATACGAGCACGTGTCCACGCGCTCTGACTGCACTGGGTGCGATGTCTCGACACTCGTTCCAAGAAACGTACGAGATAACCCGTCGATACACTATGGCGCCATTGCCTCGGGAAACCAAGTTATGAGAAGTGCTTCACAACGAGACATCATCGCCCAAGAACTGGACATTATGTGTTTCGAGATGGAGGCTGCGGGTATCATGGACGTCATACCCTGCTTGCCGATCCGAGGAATCTGTGACTACGCAGACTCCCACAAGAACAAGACCTGGCAAAGGTACGCGGCAGCCACCGCAGCCGCTTATGCTCGCGAGTTGCTCGCAATACTCCCAACAAGTGAGACCTGGAGTTCTCAACACTTCGAAGCATCTTGTAAGTATCATCTCGTGCTTCCAGCCATCTTTGTTCTGACGCATACTTTACAGGTCGTACCCAGACAGGCAACGAGCGAAAGCAGCTGCTTGAAGCGCTCAAATTCGACCAGTTGGAGTCGCGTGAGTTAACCATCAAAGCTGCTCACGCAAAAATATGCGACTGGCTATTGGAAGATCCCCACTACCGAGAGTGGTTAGATCCGGAGAAGCTTGCAAATCACCATGGCTTTCTGTGGATCCGTGGCAAGCCTGGCGCGGGTAAATCAACCATCATGAAGTTTGCATATTCCAAGATGAGACATTCCAAGATGGGTAAAAGTCGCCGCAGCCAGGCTGTCACTGCCACATTCTTTTTCAACGCACGCGGGGAATCACTAGAAAAGTCTGTCGAGGGCATGTATCGGTCTTTGCTACGCCAGGTGCTCCAAGGCTTCCCGGACTTACAACCTGTCTCGAGTGGTCCTGACCATATTACTACTCGACCCGAAGACGGATGCCCCACCTTGGAAGTACTCAAAGAGCTGTTTCGAAATGCGGTTCTCTCGATTGGTCAGCGAAGCTTGACTTGTTTCATCGATGCCCTTGATGAGTGCGACGAACAACAAGTTATGGACATGGTCGAGACTTTCGAGGACCTAGCCGAAAGATCTACTGCCGATGAGATTCCGTTTCGAGTCTGCTATTCCAGCCGGCACTACCCCTATATCACTATACGAAAAGGCATCGAGTTCACGCTTGAGAATCGACCAGGTCACACAGAAGACCTTGCAAACTACGCAACAAGCCGCTTGCGAGTCACAGACGACAATCTAAGCAGCGAACTCAGACTCGAGTTGCTCGAGAAAGGCTCCGGAGTATTCCTTTGGCTTGCTCTGGTTGTCGACTTACTCAACAAAGAGTACGCTCACGGGGGCATGGCACTCAGGAAGTCACTGGAGAAGATACCGAGCGATTTACATGCCTTGTTCAAAAACATGTTGCAACGTGACGAGGAAAACAAGGAACAACTTTTGCTCTCCGTTCTATGGATCCTCGGCGCCAGGCGCCCGCTTCACCCTTCAGAATTCATTCATGCTGTGTGGGCGGGCCTATCACTACAAGACTTGGCAGATCGCGATCCTCCAGATGTCAAAATGTCGAATGCGGATATGAGAACGGATCGGTATGTCGTCGGGTCTTCAAAGGGACTGGCCGAAATCACAAAAGGGGATCGTCCTACTGTTCAGTTCATCCATGAGTCAGTGCGCGACTTTCTACTTTCGGCAGGAGGGCTTCGGGAGCTGTGGCCCGACTTAGGTTTTGACTGGAACATTCCTGGTCACGAGAAGCTCAAAAGGTGTTCTGAGGCATACATTGGTCATCCATTGATAGCCGGGCCTGTCAGCCGGGTACTATCCAGAACCACTGTCGGAGATGAGCCAGACGACCTAGAAAGGTTTACCTTTTTGGACTACTCGGTTCAGCACGTCCTCTATCATGCGGATGTTGCGGCACAGGGAATTTGCCAGGACGAGTTCCTGTCTGCGTTTTGTACCACGAACTGGATCCGCATGAATAACCACTTCGAAAGGCACCGAATACGCCGTTACACAGAAAAGGCCGACATTCTATATATTCTCGCGGAAAAAGGCTTTTCAAATCTGATTCGCACCAGATTAGGGAAGTATCCAGAGACAGATATCGTTGGAGAAAGATATCAATATCCTCTTTTCACTGCTTTGGCCCATAGCCAAGGAGATGCTGCAGCTGCTCTCCTCGGATTACCGTCAAAGATCTACAAAGGAGAGGATATTGCCCGCGGAATCAAGTCAAGAAAAGATATGGAAAACTCCGCATCCAGAACGCCGCTTACTTGGGCTGCCCAGGAGGGTCGTGAAGATATATGCGACCTTCTTCTCCAGAGAGGATATCATGTTGAAGAGGCTGACATTGACGGCGAACTACCACTTGGCATAGCTTCAAAAAGCAGCCAATACACAGTGGCGAAGCTTTTGATCGATTGGGGGCCATAGCCAATCCTTATCGCGAAAGACATCCCTTCTTGCCATCTCCTCTTACTCGAGCTTGCCTGGCGGGCCCCGAAGATCTGGTGAGGCTTCTCATCGAAAAGGGAGCTAGTATCTACGACGTGCCTGGGAATGGGAGTCAATAGTCAGCACTTTTTGCGGCCGTTCGAAACGGCCATCCGGGAATAGTCAAGTTAGTCATAGGTGTGATAGAAGACGTACACCGAGAAAACGACTTGAAGGGAACTCTTTCGGAAGCAACGAGGAGAGGAAATCTGAACGTTGTGAAACTTCTTCTGGAAGAAGGAGCCGACGTAAATGACGAGGGATCGCGCGATCAACCACTTGTGGTGGCTGTGCAAAGCAGCTACTACGAAATATCGGCGCTGCTGATTGAGAAGGGGGCGAATGTAAATGGGTATAGCCAAGATCTGCTGAGCTTGGCACTACACAATCGTCATGAGAGATTGGTGATGCTTCTCGTGGAGAAAGGTGTAGACGTCGTCCCCTCCAATCAAGTTTTACTATTTTTTGCGATAGTAAAGCGCGACGTAGGATTGGCGAGGCTCGCGATTCGCAAAGGAGCAGATGTCAGCCTTCGGGATGCTTCGGGTATGACACCGCTATACTTGGCAGCGAGTAGGGGTCATGAGGCAATTGTTAAGTTATTCGTTGAGTATACAAGAAATCTCGACATGGGGACGACTCACAAGAATTCTCCTCTTCAAGCGGCCTTGGAAGGTGACCATCGAGCTGTTGCGAGGCTTCTAGTTAAGAAAGGGGCAAAAGTCCCCTACAAGTACCGGAATCTTAGTTGGCTTCATTAGCTTGGCCGTCATTATGAATTTTCTGTACCTACGTATCTAATGTATTGTTGCGTCCACTGCCTTCTCCGTCTCACTTCATCCCGTTTGATGTGCCTTGGCACATGGGTTCATCACAATCAACGGTGTCGTCTGCTAATGAAAAGCACAGGTGAAGTTAGGCACAAGGTGAGTCAGCAGGGAACGCCCTCTCGTCGGATTACCAATAATGCATGCTGGCTAGGGCCTGCAGGAGCAGGCGCCTGTTAAAACTTGTATAACAAACAACGTTATTCAAGATCACGGATAGATCGGCAGGTGCGGGGTTCTTTCATTCCCGTTCCGTACTGAAAGTCGGAGGGCGGCCCAGTTCGACTCGACCTCATCTCACGTCATCTTCAACGTCGCCCCTGTCCCGTCCAGACCCGCTCCGGCACAACGTGGCCTGCCACAGTGTCCTCCTTCCCCCAGTTGACTGAAATGAATTGGTTTATATACAGCTGGAACGATTCGTTTTCAATATCTAAGCTTCCTTATAATTCAAATCGACACATCCTCTTCTCTCCGACTCGACCAAAACATTCCTACAACGATGAGCTCTCTTGACGCTATCTTGGCCAAGCACACCGCTGCTAGCGGCCAAGACACGAAGGACAAGGTCCTCGGGGCGTCTTTCGTGGTAGTGGACAAGGATGGTAAGTCCCAGGAGCTCATGTCGCTTCCAAGCACCAGAATACGTGTCCACTAACTAACACTGTGGGTAGGTATCATGTACAGCGGTTCTGCGGGCCGGATTGATCATGCCCCGGACTCATCGGCATGGGACACCGGCTCGGTCGCTTGGGGCGCCTCTCTGACCAAGATCATCACATCCACAAGCTTCATGCAGCTTGTTGAGCAGGGCTTGATAGGCTTGGACGATGATCTGCGCATCATGGTGCCGCAGCTCGGGCAAATGCAGATCTTGAAGGGCTTCGACAGCGACGAGAAACCGATACTGGAGGACCACGATACGCCCATTACGCCCAGGTAAGGATGAAGACACCACATTATGACAGAATCGTCCGCTAACAAAGTGATGCCTAGAATGCTACTCACACATACCGTGGGTCTGGGGTACGACCTCGCCGACGAGGACCTCATGGAGTGGCACGAGGCCGTCGGACGCAAAGTGACGAACCTCGACGGAACCCTCGAAGGCTTCACCACGCCGCTGAAGTTCAAGCCCGGCGAAGGCTGGTTCTACGGCACTGCCACCGACTGGCTGGGCCACGTCCTCGAAAAGATCACCGGCAAGTCGCTCGGTCAGTACATGGCCGAGAACATCTTCGAGCCGCTGGGTATGAAGGACACCGGCTTCCGGCCGGCGAGGATGCCTCACGTTGCGGCGCGGAGGGCTGCTTGGGCCTACCGCGGCGAGGACGGCTCGAGCCTCGCCCCGGGCCCGGCGCCCTTGGCCGACGAGCGCGAGATGGAGAGCGGCGGCGCGGGACTGTTCACCACCGCGCAGGACTACAGCAAGTTCCTCAGCGCCCTGATGGCCAACCGGCTCGTCAAAGAGGAGACGCTTGACGAGATATTCCGGCCGCAGCTGAATGAGCAGCAGGCAGCCATGTTTAAGTCCATCGCGTTCACCTGGGGCGCCATCGTGGTTGAGTTCTCTTCTGACATCCCCATCAACTACGGCTTCGGAGGTTGCATCAACATGCGAGACGTACCGGGCAAGCGCAAGAAGGGGAGCATAATGTGGAGCGGCATGGCCAACAGCCGCTGGTGGATGGACAGGGAGTCGGGCATCGCGGCCGTCATGTTCACGCAGGTGCTCCCTCCCGGAGACCCGGTCACGATCAAGCTCTACGACGAGTTGGAGAGGGGTGCCTACAAGGAGTTCGTCCAGAAGCCTTAAGCCCTGGGGCTCGGATATGGTGATGGCATTAGATAGGATCTCTTAGATTGCGCGGTCTATGGGGGCTTCAAGAAGGATCGACGATCAAAGAATTACAGAATTACTTTTGTTTGACGAGTCATAAAATGACTTGGTTTATTAACATCACTTCTTTTACAGTCAGAGTGACTTCTAACTACTCCCGCCGCTGCCACTCTCTAGATCACCGGGCCCACCCAACTCATCAGCAGCCTTTCGCGCCCAGTCAGGCGACGTGGGGCCCGAGAACGTCGGCGACGTGACCTTGGTGTACCAGTCATCCGACCCGGCCGCCGTCGACGCGGTCCGCACGGGGCCGAGCCGGCTGAGCCTCTCGATGGGGAAGATGAAGTCCGCCGGCTGCTGCTTCCCCCCTTGCGCCTGCAGCATCTGCACCGACGGGTTCACCGACGACTCCTCCATCCCGGCCTCCGTGCCCAGTTCCGTCGCCATCATGGCCGTCAGGTTCTGCGTCCGCAGCTTGCTGCCCTTGAGGAACTTGAGCTCGACGGGGCCGAAGAAGCTCCGCGTCGCGCGGCTCGAGTTGGCCGAGAAGTCGCAGCCGCGCATGATGAGGATGTTGACGGCCGGGAGGCACGCGCAGATCATGCCGATGCTGACCTCGGCGGTGCTTTCGTAGCTGTTAGCTGCCGTGTCCCAAGAGGATGATTCATTGAAAAAGGGGGTTGGTTTGGTCCGACAGGAAATTCGGGGGGGCACACATCTGAGACGTACCCTAGCAGATTGAAACGAATGAAATCCACCGACTCGTCCTCCGACTTCTGCAGCTGGACCACGAGGATCATCCGCACGATGCTCGCGGCCGTGGCGATGCCCCCGGCGCTGAGCATGGCGATCACCTTGAGCCGCTTCGACCACGACATCCTCAGCGTGACGGCGACGGGGATCGGGAGGCACAGCACCGCGAGGTCGGTCACGGCGCTGACGGCGGTGTCGGCGACGAAGATGGCCCGCTGGTTGAAGCAGTCGGCCTTCACGTCCGGGTCCCAGAAGCCGGAGACGGGCCTGCAGATGAGGGACTTGATGACGAGCACGGGCGCGTAGTAGCCGGTCATCATGATGATGACGGCGTAGGTGCCCAGGACGGTCTTCCTGTACGTGCGGAAGACGCGCGTGACGATGAGGAGCAGGGCGAGCTTGGTGAAGTACGAGTTGGGCCCGTAGACGAGGGTGTCGGCGTACAGCCCCAGAGAGGACGTTAGCTTTGATGGCTTATTTTTTCTTTCTTAATCCTTTTTCTTTTTACGGAAGGGGAGCCTCACTTTGTTGAAACCCATGAAGTTGGCTTTTGTAATCTCGTAGACGTGGAAACCGCCGCCGTAATGGTGCACTTGCACCAGCGTCAGCTTCGCTGCGGATGAGAGGTATGGCGGCGAATACTTACTCACGAGAGCCGTGGCACTGTAGGCCATTGAGAGGATCTGCCCACATGTGAGCCCGATGCCACGAAGACGAGTTTTCAGCACTGAGTTTCGTACCCAAGCTACGATGGCCACCCCTTCATTAGACAGGCGTTAGCATTTGGCAACGGGCGGGACACGGAGAGGGTCGGAAAGCTTACAATCATCGGCCTGAAGAGGCGGGGTAATGACGGCTTTCACATAGCACCGTAAGACCATGAACACGCTGACCGAGATGATGGAGAGAATCTGCGACACGAGGTTGATGGTGTGCAGGACGTCGGTTGGGTTCTGCAGGTCGGGCGTCACGCCTTTCGGCGGGGGCGCGGCCGGCCCCTCCATGCCAGACATTTCGCATCAGACACGGGCGCTCGTCGTCTGGGTCGGCGAGGGGCGGCGGAGCAAGGCATGCTTAGAACGAGAGTGGAGTAGTTGGGAATAGCAGCACTTGGGACGACCAAGCTGGGAGGGGTCACAACCCAGCCAGAGTCGCGACGCCGTAGTTTAAGTCAGAGTAGATGGGGAAGTGTAAAGCAAGGGCGGCCGTCGTACGTTCTGGGTATTTATCATCGGTCGCAAATGTCCTGGGCGCCTGCCATCTACACATACGCCTTACGACTGCGTGGGCAGAAACGTCCGCAGAAAAGCATCAAGGACCCATGCCATGCGATGGGCCAAAGCTTATTTGGACTTGCGAAACGTCAATCAAGAGAGGGAGGGGAAGGGGGGCTTGGACCGGCTTGATGCTGACCAGGTGGTGGGGTTTTGACGCCCGCCGCGAGAGCCGGCATCCGGCCGTGGGATAAGTGGTCGGAGTTGTCAGTTACCTTATATGCCGTGCTGACTCTGGAGATGAGTTTTGCTGTCAAAAGGCTAGGTGGTTCGGCATTTAAACTGTCATCGCCGAAAAATGGACGATGAGTTGAAGAAATGCAGGTTTCATGAGCAGGCACAAGATTACTTTTGGGGACATTGGGGCCATTTCGTTCTCAGCACCACCACCTTTCTCGAGCCTCTCTCCTTGGCTCGCGTAGCAGACACGAGGCGAGGAGCTGGTCCAAAAAAGTCCAGTCGGTGGGCCGAACCACCGGACGACGACGACTCATGAGGATGCAGGAACTCTTCTCCTCAACAAGCGATGTCCGTGGCCACGCCGCCGGCGCGTAAACGATGACTGCCCTCGCTGTCCGCGCGGCCGCACTGGAAGGGGTGGTGAGGGCGCCACCTACAACCAAGTTCGGCTATAAACCGCTCTAAAGCATCCAATCGTCGGGCTCCCTCGTGCCGCGAATGACTCGCCCATGGGGAAGTTGTACCGAACTTCGCAACAACAAGGTTCACAGAAGTGACACCACCCACACGCCGGAGGGGGGATGAGGAGGGGGGGGGGCAAAGGGCAGAAGGGAGGAAACGCACGTGCGAGATGTGAAGGCTGGACGGTCGAGGCGCGGGGAGAGCACACCATCTTGGCCATGCCAGGACAACGTGGTTCTCTGCCGCTTCGCTTCCACGTGGCTCCCGCGCAGGAGTGGCCATTCCTATCGAATCCAGGCTTTACGAAACGAACTCCTCTTTCGGCTAGGACTGGAAAGTCAACCACGGGGTGGTTGGCTGCAAGTACCCAATGTTCCGAGGTTGGTCCAAGGGGTCGCATGAAGTAGAGTTTTTCTTCCGCACTTGCAACACACAAGTGTTGTTGCGAGGGGGGCTTCGCACACGCTCTTCCGGCAGACAAGTCTTCTAGAAGTCTTCATGGAAGGTTCGATCCCCATTCTAGAATCCAGTCGTGCTCCCATCCCTGGAAGAGAAGCCGAGTCAGCGCGATCCCAAGAGAGCTGGTAGATTGGATGGCCTTATATCATATAGTTGCTCCTTGCTGCTTGCCGTCGATGTTGCCTTCGCGCGAGATAGACATGTAGCCTCTCCGGCCGGCATTTTGAACCTGTTCAAGTTAGGCTCGGGGACCACAATAGTCTGCCCTAACTTGTCGAATCAAATCCGGGGGGCCGCGGCGATGTCTACTTCTCGACCTCAGGACTAGGGGAGGTTTCCTGCCTACCTACCTCAGGTGGCTCCGATGTAAAGTCACGAAGATGGAAAGCCGGAAGATGGATGGATAGCCGCCCGAGCCCAGCTATGCGATGACATGGAGTTGGCCCAGGTCCGCTCCAGCAACACCATCCTCGCTCCTCCTTCAACCAGGTCAGCTCTCTGATAGCTGCGTGGCCGGTGAACGCGGCATCGATTCATGTGCAATTCGTACACGCGAAAGAAAGCCTGAAACGGCCACTTTTGAACTTCACGACCGCTTCGTCGACCCATCGGCCTGGCCGAGCGGTGGAAGGCCTACCCAACCAGGCACAAGAGCGCGCGACCGACCCCGGCCACTTTCTGTCGTCCGGTCCCATGATTCTAGCCGGGGAGGGATGGTGCACCTCGTTAGCGTCACAAAAGCTTATCTCGGCCGAATTCGGCGGTTCCCACTATTCACTGAGGAGCCGTGCCTGCCCCAAGGGTGGACATCAAAAGAGGCCCCGGATAAAGATCGAGCAGGTTCGGCCGCCATTGGTAGATCTAGTCATTTTTGGTCCAGCGGTTCCGGGGCGAGCAGGCCGGAAGTCGACTTGTGAAACCGAGGGGAGGGGCAGGCATCTTGGAGAGAAAAGAGCATCTTGCGGCCGGTGCTTTTCTGTAGAGGACTAGCGTAAGGAACAATTCTCGCGTCCTGATGAGGCCTGAAACCTGGTGTCGGTAAGCGAGTGCGACGTGTTTTGGCGTAGAGACCGTCGAGTCTCGGAAAATGACAGCGGGCGCTTTCAACTTGTAGGATAGTTCCGCGTAATCTGAAATGTCATCAGTTGATTAATACATGTACTCTGCCTATGAGAATGGGCTTTATACACCTTGTGGTTGATATCAGTTGTGATATCTTTGAAGTCTAGATTATGTGCGGCATAGTCTGCTTGCAGGGTTTCAACTGTCTCTAGAGTAGGTAGTTAGTCTTGAAACTGAAACAAAAGAGTATGGCCTTCTACTACAGGAATCCACCTTGAAAATGAATTATCTGTGCTGTACAAGAGCATCTACAACAAAACGCCGGATTAAACTAAGCCTCATGTTTAAAACCGCAATCTTTGTAGCCGACAACTAGCCTAGGATTAAAGGCACACGTGCCGTTCGTGGCCCGAGGCAGATATGACCTGAAGGACCCTTGCAGCGTCATATTTTGGGGCTGATTGTTCAGTAATCTTTATCTAGGTAGGTAGGTTCGACTTCCTTTTCCGAAATGCTGTAATTAGAACATCCCATCATCCGCGCCCGCAGGTTGAAGCTTACCGCGCGGCAAATCCGGCCCCGGCCACAGCGAGAGGAGAGAGAGACACACAGAACGTTCCGAGGGATGGTCGGTCCTCCGCCACCAGCGACCGTGATAATCGGTTGTCCGATGAAGCAGGCAGAAGACGATAACTACAGCCGGTCCAGACCTTCGGCTTGGAACACCGAACTCTGTTGAACTCACGCCCTATGGCTATGGCGTCAGAGTGCAGAAAACGAAATGTCAACCGGGTACTCGGTAGGTTCGGTGAAGTGGTTCAATCTAGATGTTATGTTTCGCCGAACTGATGTAGACCCAGGGGGGTTCTGGAAGAGCTTCGGACTTCGCTTCGGCCTGCTGAGACTCAGCATGCCATGCCATCCAACCAGCCGGTCCAACTTGGAAGTTGATTTCGAGCTAAATATTGACCAACACGGTCGGGAAACCAATTAAAGGAGAAACACGGTGACTGACATGAAGACTACTTGCTATCTAGTCAACTAATAGTCAGCTAGTAATACGTACTATAAGGATGGAGGAGACATTACGAGAGGGTAATACCGGGGCCCCACCATCGGCGTCATTTGTCTCGGTGTGGCGACCCCCCACCCCCCCCTCCCCCACCCCCCCACATTCACCTTGAATTTTACTACCCCGCACTCCCCTCCCCACACCTTGGAGGTGAACCACCTAAACTGAACCGAACGACCCTAGAACTTTTCAACGTCAGCCGCCAACGCCATTCACGTTGGCTCACTCGGGGAAAGACAAGTAGAAGGGAAAGAAGGAGCTAAATATTCCCAGAGGGCTGGCGACATTCCAATTCCTTGGCAGGGCCCCTTCCAGATTCGGCCTCCTCACCCCTCGCATACCACACACCAAACCAAAACACCACACCCACAGCTCCAAGACCCATCCACCACAACCCACGATGGATGAGCTGGTGGCCTGGGCCAGATCCCACGGAGGCGCCCTCCACCCCGCCGTCGAGGTCTACGCCGACCCGACCACCGGCAACTCCTTCCGGGCTCTCCCCGGCGACGGCGCCGGCGTCCAGCCAGGCGAGGCCGTCGTCACCTGCCCCCTGTCCCTCACCCTCTCCTACCTCAACGCCACCGCGGCACCAACCCCGGGCTTCCACCACGACGGCTCCTCTCCCTTCCCCGACTCGTTCCTGCAGACCGTCCCGCCGCACGTCATCAGCCGCTTCTTCCTGGTCCACGAGTACCTCCTCGGCGCCTCCTCATTCTGGCACCCCTACATCCGCACCCTCCCCCAGCCGGACCACCTCGCCTCCTGGTCCCTGCCCCCCGTCTGGCCCGCCGACGACGTCGAGCTGCTCGAGGACACCAACGCCCACGTCGCCGTCGCCGAGATCAAGGCGCGCCTGAGGGCCGAGTACAAGCACGCCACCGCCGCGCTCGGCGACCAACACCCCGCCCGCAGGGACTACACGCGCCTGCTCTACCACTGGGCGTACTGCATCTTCACGAGCCGGAGCTTCCGCCCGTCGCTCGTCGTCCCCGCGAGTCGCCAGGCCACGCTCGGGTTGCCCGAAGGCTGCGCCGTCGACGACTTCTCGCTGCTGCTCCCGCTGTTCGACGTCGGCAACCACTCGCCCCTGGCGCGCGTGTCCTGGGCCCACGCCGACGACGCCCCGAACACGTGCGAGCTGCGCGCGCTGGACGCGTGCGCCCCGGGGGCTCAGGTGTACAACAACTACGGCACCACCAAGACCAACGCCGAGCTGATGCTCGCCTACGGCTTCATCATCCCCGAGTCCGAGGAGCTGCACAACGACTACGTGCACGTCCGCAAGCGCGGCGCGGCGCAGCAGCAGCAGACGACCTCCGAAGGCGGCGCGGGCGCGTCGAAGCCAAAGGACTTTCTCATCTCCCTCCGGCCCGTCGGCGACCCGAGCTCCGTGGCAGCCCGCTCCACGCGACTCCTCCCGGACCTCGGCGCCGACGAGATCCTGCCGCCGTTCCGCCACGTGCAGGACGCCATGGTGTGGGACCTCGTCCTCGCGCAGACGACCGCCGAGCACCGCGACGAGCTGCTCCCCGTGGCCGCCGCCGCCGACGGCGAGGACGCGGACCTGCGGCGCCTGCGCATGGTCCTGACGGGCGCCGTCCCCGCGCCCGCGGCGCCGCTGCTCGAGCAGACGGTCGCCATCGTGCAGCACAAGGTGCTCCAGGAGCTGGAGCGCCTGGACCAGTCCGAGTTCGAGCTGGACGAGGACGCGGGCGCGACCAAGAACCAGCTGACGGCGTACCGCTACCGGAGGCAGTGCCGGAAGGTGCTCGAGAACGTGCTCGAGTCGATGGAGGTGCCCGACGAGGGTGCCTAAGACAAGGAGTTTTGCTGGTTCTAGATTTTCTTGCTCATAGTCGCCTCGAAACCTCATTAAATACGATACCCATGATCAATGATAGATTCATCCGGACCACATGCCGTGGGAGCCGGCAGGACCGTAGCCCTGTCCCGGAAGTGATTGACCTGCTTCGCAGTTTCTATTCCATCAAGTCTGGCCGCTTGTGATATTTAACCTTCCCTGCGGCGGCAATATGCATGTAGTTGTCTAGAATACCAAGCTTGGAAGACATGTTAGGTGCCCTACCGTGACATCATTCACATCGCCGCAGCTCCGACGTCCGGACTCCGTACCGCGGCCCCACCCACCGGCACCCGGCCACAGCCGCCAGAATTCCCCGGCGCCATTCATCACCCCGATCGTACGATCCAACGGCCGCCAGGCGGCACGGGACCACAGCGCACAAGGCGGTGTGTCTCGTCGAGGGGGGGGACGATCGGCGCGCTGTCATTTCTGACAGCCCCGACAACCCATTCGGCAGTCGTTCGCGAAGGCACCGGTACAGTAGCGGTTTCAGCATGCAAAAAGGAGGTGCGGGGATGAGGCCCGGGGATGAAGTAGCGGTAAGCTTGCAACTGAACTTGTGTCGACCAGCAGAAAGGGATGCGGTAACAAAAAGAGGACTGCTGGCTCTTGGTAGAATTAAAGGGCCACTGATCGTTCTCATAGCCAGGTGCAAGATATTTTTATCAAGTCTACGCAAGTAACAGAGATGGAATTCTTAAAAGGATGCACGCAATTAATTCCAACCCCGTGCCCCCAGCCGGAGCGGGCTCCGCCACCGTCCGAAACCCGCAGGCAAGGGGTCCCCGTTCCCCCATGGGATACGGACCATTGCACCTTTAAATACCAAACGGCGGGAGCTTCTCCAATTTCTCGGGAACTCTAGCCATTCCATCACCCAGTGATGAAGCACCCGTCGGTCGAACGAGAGCGCTGTCTTGCAAACTGTGCGCCGAGGTGGTGCAACAACCGGGCGCGACGACGACCCAATCCGACATGACCGACCTCGACTTCGAAACGAACGGCGGACAGCGACCCGCCGCCGACGACACGATCGAAGCCTCCGACGACGGCTACGAGTCCGACACCCGCAGCCACCATCAGCACGCCGCCCTCGGGACGAAGTCTCTCTCGCCCAGCGTGCGCGACTACGCCTTCGAGAACAACCGGCGCTACCACCGCTACCGCGAGGGGCGCTACCACTTCCCCAACGACGACCCGGAGCAGGAGCGCGAGTTCATGAAGCACGTCGTCATGACGCACCTGCTGGGCAACAGGCTGCACCAAGCGCCGCTGGCGAATCCGCAGCAGGTCCTGGATATCGGCACCGGGACCGGGGTATGGGCCATTGACAGTACGTCGCGCTTCTTTCTGGAGGGACCGCGGATGTCGTGAGCTGAAACAGGCAGTGGGTGACGAGTACCCCGAGGCGGCGGTGACGGGCATCGACTTGAGCCCGATGTGGCCCGACTGGGTGCCGCCGAATGTCAAGTTTGTCGTGGACGACGCCGAGGCCGAGTGGTATCACGAGCGGGACTCGTTTGACTTCATCCGGTTGGGAAACATGGCGCCCTCAATACACGACTGGCCGAACTTGCTGGCCTCTGCGTACAAGTAAGTGGCTTCTTTCGTTTTTGGCTGGGAGAAGGGGGACGCCTTGTGACCGTGAACAGGACGTTGAAGCCAGGGGGGTGGATCGAGTTGCAGGAGATGCGATGGGTATATGGCTGCGATGACGGAACGATGCCGGCCGACTTCACGCCGGTGAAGATGGTTGCCAATATCAAGGAGGGATTGGCCCAGTTTGGTGTTGACATGAACGCCGCAGAACAGAATCCCGCTCGTGTTGAAGCTGCCGGGTTCGTGAATGTTTCACACCAAGTCAGGAAGGTTCCCGTCGGGGGGTGGCCGAGGAATAAGTTCCTGAGGGCTATTGGTTTGTACACGTTGAGCCTGATCTTTGACGGCCTCCACGCTATTACGATTGGGCCCTTCACGAGAGGCCTCGGGTGGACACCCGACGAAGTCGAGCGGTTCTTGGTCCAGGTGCGCCATGACCTGCTTGACCCAAACGTCCACTCATACGTTTACTTCCATACTTTGTCAGGACAGAAACCGTTATGAACATGGTTCTCATGGCCATTGCAGTGAATAGACGTCGTTGACAGTAACCACCAAGTACAGCTCCACTTGGAGCATGGGTGCCACCCAGAAGTTTCATTGGCAACGGCCATGTAATACGGCAGATGAGACTGCTGGGATGAGATGGGGGGGCACCCCCACGCTTGAGAAGGGAAATTCGCCATGAGATGATGTTCACTCAGGCTTGAAAATGCTTTGGAGATGAGGATGTATTCTGGAGCCCACGGCCAAGAAATAGGGCGACATGGTCTGAGGAAAACTGGGGAAAGGGATTCCTGTGCAAAGCTGGCGCGTCGTTGATCGTATGATGTTGACAGTGACCACGTCGATCTAAGAGCAGTGAAAACAACGGGTCAGGCTGCTCCTTTTTCTGTGATTCTATTTCGCCCTTGTGTGGAAACCAAAACCCGCGAGGAGTTGATGGAAATTGTGCGGTTTCGAGAAATCCCTCGCCGGACGCATCGGGACGATGTTGCGAAGGATGTGCGCAGTTTGAGGAGAAGAAAATTGGGAGAGAAAAGAAGTGCAAAAGAAATAGCAATATACTGACGGTAAAGGGGCCATGGAGGTGCCCTGTGCTGTGCTGAGCCGGGTGTCGTGGGCCAGGGATGCCCACTATACGTCCACTGTTAGCCTTGCGGGCCGTCTGGGGCAAGTTCGCGGAGAGGTTGACTCGCAGGCCATCGAGGGTCGAGACTCAGAGCTGGAGGAAGTGGGCATCGAAAACTATCCTTCGTGAGACTCGCTGGTGGAAGCAGCTGCAGTTCACCGACTGGAACCCTGTCGGTTGCTGCCCGCCCCCCAGCCCTAGCCTTGAAGCTCAGCAGACTGCGCGTGATCAGCAATGCAAATGGAGGGCGCCAACGCACCCGGACGAAGACTTTGGCCTGCGCCATCATGCACATGCCCAGCAGATAGGCAGTGAGTAGCCCTGCGACCTCTCCACGGGAACCACAGGGGCCAACTTCTTGCCTGCTTCCGAGATGGAACTACGTTACACGGCGACCCAGGAGAAGCCGTTGCCGCTACGGCGGGGAACCGAGAATAGCGTCCATCCGGCCAGGTACGAGGTTGTTGGCCGCCCGGCGCTAGACCTGGGGTACATGTTGAACAGAACGAGCTCACCATGCCAGTGACATGGCAACTCACCTCATTCTCCACCTCGGTGAGTAAAGAGAAATGAAACAATGCGATACAACGGCCGACGATCAAGACACGCCTAGGTACTGGCAGAAAAGCTGCATTGACAACGGTTTAGAAGGCTGTGTCTGTCTACCATGTGGTTCAGTAACAATGTAGCTAGTCCCGAGCCGCCTCCTTCATCTTGTAGAAGGGGTTTCGAGGGACAGCCGATGCCGGTGATTCTCGACGCAATGTCAGCCAGACATCAGGGCAGGGCTTGGCCGGTAGAAGAGGGTGGATGCCGGCAGCCGCAACCCACTGTTGAGGTTAGCGAGAGGGTTGAAGGGCGGATCATGGACGAATGTGCAGCGGGCCTGGTCGCCATCTCCAGCAGTCTGGTCCTCGTCGTATGCTTCTCGCGGGATGGTGGGTGGCAGATAGGTTGTTGTTGGGCCAGTAGGGACGGTTTCCAGCGATGCCCGTCAAAGGTGGTGTCCTCCCCCCCACGATGGCCAGGTGGGATGCCTGCTCACCGATAACTTGAGTAGACCAAGGTGACTGGCGATGGAGGAGGCGAGATGTGGTGTGTCGTATGCATCGTCGGTGGCTGACTTGGGCCGTCCGGCAAGCTGGCCAGTATCGTCGTTGGGTGTTGCATCGTGGGTGCTGGTCAGCGCGGGGAGCAGCAGGTAACGGGGCATAGTGAGGCAAAGATCATGTAGTTGCCTACACCGCATTTTGACCCAGGCCCAAGCCCGGGGTGCTCGAAATGCGGGGAGAAGTTGAAGTTCCAAGAGGCTGTTGGCATTTTAGGACGCACAGAGTAGTCGAAATGTGCGAGGTTTGGTCCGGTCGAAGTTCAGCGATCAATTCGGGATGATGACAGGCAGACACAAGCAACTACAACTGCAAGTACAGGAGGGGGGAACGCAGGTGGCGTTGTGGCAGCGGAGCTAAGGCGCTGGTGTGTGGGGCCGTTGTGCGCACGGCTGCCGGAGCGGGTGGTCAATGGGAGGTCGGGACGGCAGGAGAAGAAGAGGGGCCTTCCTGCCGTCAAGGAAAGTGGCAAGGCTAGCAGTAGTGAGTACTAGGTACTTGGAGTTCATGCAGTGATTCGTAAATGGCAACAGGGAGCTGAAGCGTACCTACCGGGCAGGTAAGAAAAAGACCGTTTCCTTAGTGTCCTTGAGTTCCCCACGCCATGAATGCATCTACGGATGCGTGCTCGCCGTACCAGCTGAGTACGGTCGTACCAAGAAAGGCTGCAACAACACAGTATACTGGCCTGTACGGAATGAGGTGAAGTCACTATCCGACCAGGTCGTGTAACCTTGGTTGCCGGAACGCAACCTCAACAACATGCGCCGGGCATTGCGTCGGAGTGGGAGTAATACCCAACCAGATATCCAAGGCCGATGGAACTCACAGTGCCTGCCTGTCTACCACCCCTCCATGTAAGGCACCTACCTACCTTACTTACTTACTTACATCACGCTTTGGTATTGCACGCAGGACGAAAAGGGGAAGCTGCCCACCTCAGCTCAGGTCTCGCGCGGGATGGACTTGCCTCTGCAGCTCTAGTATCTCAGCAAGGTACTCCTGGGTCGAAAATGGCCTGCGTCACCATGCGATGTCTCCTCATTTCCCGCCCTTATAGCCAGTCATTGGAAGCCAATGCTTCTTTCTTGGCCTGGGAAGGAGGCATGTTATGGTGCATCCGTACCTTCCGTAGCCTTCACATCTTGCCTGACCTCACCGTGACCTCCCTTCCTCAATGGGAATCACTGAGGGGGTGGGGCTGGGCCGCCCATGCCCGGCCCCGCTTTACCGTTACCCGTCCGCGTGTAAGGTGAACGCGAAATTGGAGGTATCCCCAGTGTCCTTCCTACTGCAGGCCGGGGAAGAGCCTCCCCTCGCCTCCTTCCCTGTCTTGTAAACTCCAGTAGACCGCGCGCCTCCATCACTAACACGAACCAAACTCCGTTTTGAAACATCCCCGGATACGAGTGGCCCAGGCTCTTTCCATACCTACCTATTGCATGTAGCTCCTTCCCTTGGTCGTCTCCTACCTGCTCATCGGCGGCAGGATCGTCCGACGGTGGCTTCCTCAACGAGGCCAAGCACCTGCCGTCACATTACTTCTCCCGTGCCTGGTGTTGCGTCCTCTTCCGCATCCGCACTTGCACCCTGCCCTGGTCTTCCCCTCGCCGCCAAATCTCCAGAGCACAAAACCCAGGGCCCCTCCTCCTGTCCTTCGGCTCGACGTCTTCATCCGTTGTCTTGTCTCCCGTCGTCCCTCAAGCTCTAGAGTATACGAGCGACTCTCATTCTAAGACGACCTTTCTGAGTTTTGCCTCGTCTTCGCTTTTTGTCCAAGTCACTATCAACAACCCCCGTCACGACCGCCGCCATGTCGGCCAAACCCAAGCAACCGAGCCGCCAGTTCTCGCTGGCAACATCTGCCCATAGGAAGAGGCAGATGAGCACCATGCATGAGCAGGGAGATGCTTTTGGTCCAGCTCTGACTGTAAGTCGACGCCATCACCATTTTGACCGAGCAACGGCTGATACGTGCCCCCCAGACCCTCTACTGTGGTATCTCTGCCGTCTTCTCCGATTCCCACACTGCTGTTGTGGCCTTGGCCATTCACGACACCGTCTACCTGATCGACTTCACGGTGAAGCACATCAACCTCGACGATGCGACCCAGACGGGCAACGATGCCATCTCCGACTATGTCATCAACACCCTCGAGGGCTACGAGCACGATAACTTTTCCAAGTTCATCGGCGCCGGCTTGCCCACCACGCTCAAGTACATGAGCCCTAACCTGTGCTCCCGCCTCTGGCTCGACCTCGACATCGTCCCAGTCGTCCTGCGTCCCGACGAAGAGCACAAGGAGAAGAGCTTCTGGGACATCAAGCGCGTCGACGAGCAGGCCGATTCCATGGCCCGCAAGTGCATCATGTAAGTGCCAAGTCTGCACCACCCCCGGTCGCGAGCCGTCGTGGTATCCGGCGGATCCCGTCACTGACAGCTCCCCACCCCCAGGAACTTTGGCCCCTCTCTGGTCCCCCTTCTCCAGGTCGGCTTCAGGGGTGTCGTTCAGACCGACGCCGGCTTCCGCGTCCAGCTGAACACGATCCAGAACCACAAGGACACCTGCGGCGCCCCGACTTGGGATGCCACCATGTACTTTGCCAAGAAGCTTCGCGAGAAGAAGATCAAGGTCGCCTTCTTCAGCAGCACTCCCCAGGGTGGTGGCGTGGCCTTGATGCGGCACGCCCTAGTCCGTTTTGCGCGTCTCATTGGTGTCGACTTGACCTGGTATGGTACGTTTTTCCCGTCTTGAGACGACCGTCCTTGCTGCGAATCGAAAAAAGTCGTATGAGACTGACATCATAGCTAGTGCCTAAGCCAAGGCCCGGCGTCTTCAGGGTCACCAAGAACATCCACAACATCCTCCAAGGCGTCAGCCATCCCGATCAGCGTATCTCGGCCGAGGAGAAGCAGTCCATCATTGACTGGATCACGGACAATGCGAACCGTTACTGGCTTTCCGAGGGAGGCCCTCTGCGACCTCCCGAAGAGGGCGGTGCTGACGTCGTCATGGTGAGCTTTTCTCCAACCCGTTCCCCGCGCCCCGTCTCCAACTCCCCTGCCCCCCCCTGCCCTGCCTGCAGAGCTACCCCTCCGTGGGTGCATGTCAAGTGGGATCATCTCCACATGAGCTCTTCTCTCGGGTTCGCCCCACCGCATGGCACTGCCTGCACAGCTGCAGCTTCACCGACGGCCTGAAGCCTGGACCACCACCAACTAACGCAACACTAGATTGACGATCCGCAAATGCCTGGCTTGATTCCCTTCATCAAGAAGATCACGCCGGACCGCCCCGTACTCTACCGATCCCACATCCAGATCCGCAGTGACCTGACGGCAAAGGCTGGCTCCCCCCAGGAAGACATCTGGAACTTCCTGTGGAGCAACATTCAGCATGCCGACATGTTCATCAGCCATCCGATCCCCATCTTCGTCCCGCACACGGTTCCTCGGGAGAAGGTGGTGTATTTCCCCGCCACCACCGATTGGCTTGATGGTCTGAACAAGCCCCTGAACAGATGGGATACTGGTTACTATGGCCACATCTACAACAACGCCTGCCGCAACCAACGGATGACGGAGCTCGAGTGGCCTGCCCGAAAGTACATCGTCCAGGTGGCTCGTTTCGACCCTTCCAAGGGCATCCCTACCGTCATTGACTCGTACGCCGAGTTCCGGCGCCTGATGGAGCAGGCCGGCAACACGGACATCCCTCAACTCGTCGTGTGCGGCAACGGATCTGTCGACGACCCCGACGCCAGCATGATCTACGACCAGACCATGAGTCAACTCGAGAAGCACTACCCACACCTCATCAAGGACTGCAGCATCATGCGTCTCGAGCCCAACGACCAGCTGCTCAACACCGTCATCGCCAACGCGCACGTTGTCCTTCAACTCTCGACCCGCGAGGGCTTCGAGGTCAAGGTCTCGGAGGCGTTGCACGCCGGACGTCCCGTCATTGCCACCCTGGCTGGCGGCATCCCCCTCCAGGTTAAGGACAAGGTCAACGGCTACTTGGTCGAGCCTGGCGACTACAAGGCTGTCGCCGGTCACCTTGTTGACCTCTTCACCGACGAGGAGCTGCACAAGAAGATGAGCTACGAGGCCGCCCACGGCGTCAGTGACGAGGTTGGAACCGTCGGCAACGCCCTGGGCTGGTTCTATCTCGCCGCCAAGTGGGCCGAAGTCGGTGTCAAGACTGGGCTGCGCGGCGACGAGAAATGGGTCAACGACATGGCCAGAGAGGAGGCCGGCAAGCCTTATTTGCAGAACGAGAACCGCCTGCCGCGCCACTTCACGCAGAAGAAGGACATTCCCGTCGTGTCTGGGAAGACCAATGGGCAGAACGGTGAGTAGGAACCGCCGAAGACATGGGTCGTCGGTAGGTACCAGGGCCTTGTTAGACCGCCAGAAACTGGATTAGAGTAGTCGCATCGTCTGTGTCCGAATTGATATCCCCACTGTGTGTCTTGCCTGTCTCTGGAGTACATTGTGGCGATGGTGGCGTCCAAGTGTGTGATAGTATTCCCGCCCGGCCGTTGAGATTTGATGCTTTTGGCTGAGCCGAGTTACATGCTGTGTTATTAGCGTGGCTAGTTGACGACAGCAGCCGGCGTTTTATGTTTCGCGGCACAACAGAAGACAAAGAATCCTTTGGTTCGAGGAGGCCAACGTCAGCAAGCGCGCGCGCCCGGACTAGGATAGCCCCAGAGCGGCGGCCGGTGACAGAAAGCATGCCGGTTTCCGACCGTTGGCCGCGCAAACCCCAGTCATTTTTTTCCGCATTGCAACATGTTCTACGGCAGCCCGCAGGGCCTACTGTCTCAAAACCACTTTTGGACTCTACGTAAGGGGTGGCTGTATTAAGAAGGGAGGTTAAATGCTGGCCTTTGATTAGCTGATTTACTGCTTATATAAGTAAAGTAGGTTTTTGAGTCAGTAGTGGCAGGTACGTAGTGCCGTAATCCCTGTAGGTAGGTGCGCAGCGCTGTAAGTGCTGTAATTACAGTGGGTACGTACCTCTGTAGGCAGCTACGTAGTGCTGTAAGTGCTGTAAGTGCTGTAAGTGCTGTAAGTGCTGTAAGTGCTATAAGTGCTGTAAGTGCTGTAAGTGCTATAATTATAGTAGGTACGTACCTCTGTAGGTAGCTACATAGTGCTGTAAGTGCTGTGGGCAGGTGCGCAGTACTATAATCCCTATAGGCAGGTACGTAGTGCTGTAAGTGCTGTAATTATAGTAGGTACGTACCTCTGTAGGCAGCTATATAGTGCTATAAGTGCTGTGGGTAGGTGTGTAGCACTATAAGTGCTGTAAGTACTGTAATTATAGTAGGTGTAATAGCTAGGGGAATAAGCCAGATATTGTATTTTTACAAGGGGTAGGGGTTGACTTTTTATAGAACAGTAGGGAAGGAGCCTACCTCGCGTAGGCCCCTATAGGCCCCATAGTAAAATGTTTAGCTAATTAGTAAGCTGCATTTACTGCCTAAAGCGGCTCAAAGTGCTTAGAGGCGTATTTCTAGAAATCCAAGTGGTTTTGAGACAGTAGGCCTTGCGGGCTGCCGTAATGTTCAGTCTCACCGCGAATCAGTCACAAGTCGCGGCCCGCCACGCGTCCGTGGGGGAACCTTTGGTGTGCGACGGGGGTGTGACCTCCGTGTGGGTGGCACAGATCCGATTGATAAGCTGATGGGCGCGGAACATATCGAGGCTGCCTGCTGCGCTACTTTACCATGTTTTTCTGCTTTTTGTCCTTCTTTCTTTCCATCCTATGATCCCTGAAGAGTACCCCGTCACTCTATCGACTTTCTACTACGCCTTTACTTTCTGCCACCGCGCCATTTTGGGTGAACGCACGCGATGGTCCGCCTCACCTCGGCCGCCGTCTTGGCGCTGGCCGTATCGCCGGGCCTCGTCTCGGCCGAGCCCTTCCCGGAGCACCGACGAGAACAGCAACAGCGGCAGCAACATCCGGCAACAACAACAACAACATCGACGAGGACGGCGGACTTCGCGCCCAGCGCGGACCGCGCGCGCGAGAACGCGGTGCACGTCTTCAACGCGGTGCACTCGGCGATGCGGCAGTGGGGGTCCTCGCTGCACCACAACGGGCTGGGCCTGATGCCGGCGACGGTGCCGCGGGGCACGACGCTGTACCACGGGAGCCGGTCCAACTCCACGCCCGCGGGGTTCGAGTGGCTCGCGTTCGAGGCGGAGCACTCGGAGTGGTTCGCGAGGAGCTTCCGGGGCGGGAGGGGGACGCCGCCGCCGCCGAGGCCGCCTCCGCCTGGGACGGGACGGCCGGGGGAGCAGGTTCCGATGACGGCCGGTGGCGTCTCCGCCGAAGATGATGTTGCCATGAGAGGGTACTTCCACACGTACCGCGCGAACAGGGACCTGCGGCTGCTGTACGTGGACGGCATGGCCGCGGGCAAGACGGACATGGGCACGCTGGACACGCAGGACTTCCTCCTGCGCGGGCTGCGCGCGGCGCCCGGGTTCGGCGAGTACGAGCGCGCGGCGGACCTGTGCGAGATCGTCCAGAAATGGGGCCTGGACGGGGTGATACGGATGGAGATTGGCTTCGAGGCGATATACTGCGACTTCTCCGACGGCCTGGACTTGGTTAGCGTGCTGCGCCGGCCGTGGAGCGACCAGATGGAGGGCAGGGAGGGCGCGCTGGACATGTTCGAGTGGGCGCGGGCCGTGGGGCAGCGGTACGACGGCATCGGCGGCGGGAGGGTGCGGCTGGACTGGTCCGGGATGGTGAGCGCGCTGTGGTACCCGCTCGACGTGCGGAACCCGGAGAGGGAGGACATGCCGCGCCTCGGGACGGTGACGGAGTCGCAGCGCGCGGCGGTGTTGGGCCGCGTGCGGGAGGTGCTGGGCGAGCAGCCGCGGGAGGGGAGGGTGGACTGGCAGGGCGTCGTGGACATGGTCGTCTCGCGGCACGCGGACCGCATCGAGGCGCTCGCGGACGAAGGAGGGGACGATGGAAGTTTTGTGAGCCAGGCGCTTGTCGTGACGAATACCTTCGTGGACTACCCGCGCGACGCGTCTGACGCGCAGGTCCTGCAGGACGAGGACGAGATGTCGAGAGATGCGAGGGAGCGCTGCGTGCGGCACTTCCTGACCCCCGCCGCGGTGTGGGAGGACGAGTGGACGCCCGAGGACGCGCTCGTCTTCGCGGCCGTCGAGGCGGTGGTGGGCCGCGTGTGCGGGGACATCTTCGCCGTGCGCGGCCTGCTCGTGGCCGCGGCGCCGAAGCTGGCCGGGGCCGCCGGGTTCTCCGAGTCCGGGGTCCGGGACGTCGTTGTCTCCGGGGAGGACAACGACAGGAGAAAGCTGGAGGACGCGGTCAAGGCCGGCCGCGAGGTGTACCGCAGGCTGAAGACGGACCTCAACTGGAGCGGGTGGAAGAAGTGCAGGCCCGGGTGCGGCGTCGCCGAGGTGTGTTTCGTGGCCATGTGGCCGTTCGGGCTGAAGGAGGACCACTACCACCCGAGCTGCCGCAACCGGACGGAGATGATGGGCAGGAGGGGCGGCCGGGGGGACGACGGGGAGGAGGAGGGGTACTGGAGGCTGAACCCCAGACGGGGTTGATGGGCTGTTGTAGGTCGTTATCGGATTAGATGCAGATATTAGATTATAGTCATGTTTACTCAGTGTGACGAAGAGCCTCGGGCCTCACATGTTTATCCCGGACCTTTTCATTCTCATATTCCGAAGCGATGTCCGTTCTGCTCACCGTGTTGACCAGGTTGACGTTTCCCTCATGGATAGAAGGTCATGGCCTCCGAGAAGCAGTTGAGAAGTCCACGATCTGGTGGCCAGGATGGGACTAGTACCCAGGTTGCCAACCTGGACCATTCGCCCGAAGAAGACATCGTCAGATGCCGCGAGTAAATACCATCAGGAGATGTCCTCCTCGCTTGGCCCCCCTCTCTCAGCTCGAATCTCTCTTCCACTCTCGTCACCCAAAGGGCGGAAGGACACAACCTCTGAGAAACGACGAAGAATGCCGGCGCAAGCCACATCCCATCGTCGGTGTCATTCAAGGGCGTCTTGACACGGCGGCTCACCGCCGAGGAGATTGTTCTCTCGTCGATTTGAAAAGGGGTCCAGTTGATTGGTAATAACTTAAATGAGCCAACACATGCATGCGTCCGCCCAGCCCTATTCCAAATATCCGGAGTAGTCGGCCAGAGAACGTAACGGGTGTCAGGGACTCAGGATGACCTCCGCCGCGCCCTCCGACGGTGATCGGACGGATCCTCCTGTTCTCGCAGCACCCTACCGAAAGAATGGCATCATGCCAAGATCGGGGTGCAGCCTGCGCTCGGTACCATACGGCACGCGCCTGAAAGAAACAAGGCCCACGAACGAAGCAGCAAACGCGGTAGCTGATCTTGATTGGCGATGTTCTCCGTCCTCACAGATCCCATACGCTCGATTGCCTCTCCGCTGCTTGCCGCTCCGCGGAGGTGCTTCCTGGGGCCGGGACAGGCCGGGCTGCGTGCTGAACGTGATCTCCTTCAGGGGTGCCCGCGACAGCGCATTCTGGTTCCGGGCCCGGGAATTCCCTCGAGTTATTACCTAACAGCACTGGGAATTATGTCAGCTCAGGGCTTCCGCATCACCGAGAAAAATCCTGTCACAGGGCTGCGGACCCCTGGCGCTCGGGAGCGTTTAGTTGCTCGAGCGAGCCCTTCAAGGCACCTGCTAACGCGTTTCGGCCCCGTCAGCCCATTCTTCATCGCGGCTTTTCGCGGGGTCCCGTCGGCAAGGTGAGGCCATCCCGTCGGGATCGCGGGGCACTTGACCAAATCTTTTTTTTTCCCTGTCGTCCGTCTTGTTTTCTTGGTCTTTGGCTCCCAGCTTTCGGTCCCTCTTTCGTTCCTTGCCGAGCCAGAATAGGACGTTTCCAAGAACATGGGATGAAGCATCTCCGGGGCCCCTGTCCATGCGTCGTTGACGACGACAGCGGGAACGAGAGACCTGTCTAGACTCTAGACTCCATGCAAGACAAGCGGTCGTTGTTTCCAATACCTCGAAAGCTTCTGACACACATGTGCCCAATACTTGATATGGCCTCTGACGCGGGTTCCAATATTCTTTCCCAAATCGTGAGTATTGCCGTGTCTCTGCCTGGACGTTACGCAAAGTGGCTGCCATGCTTGTACGTGTTTTGGTGCGGGAGTGGCGTGATGCGACAAGTTCAAAGACATTCCGACCACTTCAGCGTAGGCGTAGGCAGATTGACTGAGAGCAATGTCGCTTCTTGGGCCACATCACCGCCGTGAGCTTAGGAACTCCCTGTCTTAGCCCCCTGAGACGTGGTTGTAAGCGAGCCTTGATGATCCTTCGAGCGAGAAAGGACACCAGGAAGCAATGCTGCTTTGATAGCAATGTCTGAGTATCCAGCCCATGTGGCATTCAATGTCGCCGACGCCTTTCGCTACCCCTTAGCCCAAGTTTAGGCCAAAGAAGCTGTGCATCTGCCGCTGATTACCTTAGTCAGGGTACGTAGGCAAACTCGATAGAGCTTACTACTGCAAAGTTCCATCGCACATAACCTTACTCATCGTGCCTATGTCTGCGATGCTCAGACTGAGGGTTTCAAGCATGCTGCCTCAATTCTGCAGCAAAGCGGCCCTCCAAAGCTGTGTTGGCCAGCATTTGAGCAGCTGGCTGACTGACTGACTCTTTCGCAGTCCACAGCGATCCACTATGTCATCATTGCTGCCTGGGAGTTGAGAATGGCAGCGAGCGGGAACACTGAAGCATTCGCAGCAATAAACAGAAAGAGAGAAAAAAAAAACTCTGAAATTTGGAGATGCCGGCGGGATGTTCCACAAGCTCCCAGAGGAGTAAATGGGACCAAGCGGTCGAGCCGCCGCGGGATTTCCGCCTCTGCTTCCACATGGCACAACCTCAAGGAAATGTCGATTGGGCCCGGGCGCCCGGCGTTCATCCCGCGGAGATGCAAGCTTCATCGACGGTCCGATGTCAGGCCACCCGGCAGGGCGTGTTACGGCGTACCCAGTTGTCTGCCCTCCGCGGTTTAGTCTCCGGAGCGGAGGCTATGGAGACCATGGGAATCGCACAGCACATGGCCAGGAACCACTGATAGACGCGACATTTGTCAATGCCCGGGGCGGTTCGGTTTGTCGTTCGATTCCGAGGCTTTTTTTGGTACCTCGTCAACTCGTGCAATGGTCGATGGCGTGTGCAAGGTAAACAGGATATATATCGCCCGAAGTTCCCGCTCATGAAACAATCTGTCACAGATCAGTTGTGTCATTCAAAAAAGACAGTCTCTCCACACGGACGATAAGAAAAACCAAACATCAGACCAAACCAGCTGGACACTTGCTTCAGCTGTTCGTCATCATCGCCACATCCTCACCTCAAGCGCATGTCTGCCTTCACCAACGCTTCGCGCTTCCTGCCGAACTTGGCTCGATCCTCAACCCGCTTCGCCAGCCGAACTTTCGCGACTTCAACCGCCAGAATGGCCCTCACGCAGGAGCAGATCAACATTGTCAAGTCGACGGCCCCCGTGCTCAAGGTGCACGGCGAGACCATCACGACCCTCTTTTACAAGGACATGATCGACACCCACCCGGAGCTCAAGAACGTCTTCAGCCTGCGCAACCAGGCCTCGGGCGAGCAGCCCCGCGCCCTCGCCAACTCGGTGCTCGCCTACGCCACCTACATTGACGACTTGCCCAAGCTCAAGGGCGCCGTCGAGCGCATCGCCCACAAGCACGCCTCGCTGTACATCCGCCCGGAGCAGTACGACATTGTCGGCACCCACCTGATGAAGGCCATCGGTACCGTCCTTGGTGACGCCCTCACCCCCGAGATCGCCGAGGCCTGGACGGCCGCGTACGGCCAGCTCGCACAGGTCTTCATCGGCCGCGAGGCCGAGATGTACAGCGAGGCCGGCCCCTGGACCAACTGGCGCAAGTTCAAGATCATCCGCCGCATCGACGAGTCCGACGTTGTCACCAGCTTCTATCTCGCCCCGGCGGACGGCAAGCTGCCCCTTCCCAAGTACCAGCCCGGCCAGTACATCTCCGTGCAGGTGCCCGTGCCGGAGCTGGGCGGCATCACGCAGCCGAGGCAGTACTCCCTAAGCGACGCCCACAACACGGGCGAGTACTACCGCATCAGCGTCAAGCGGGAGACGACCGTGGTCGACTCGAACGCCGAGGACGTCGGTAAGGGTCTCGTTACTGGCCTCATCTCCAACATCCTCCACAAGCAGTACCAGGTCGGCGACGAGGTCGAGGTATCGCACCCGCAGGGCGAATTCTTCTTGGATGTGACGCAGGCCGAGAAGGCGAATGCTCCTCTCGTGCTTCTTTCGGCGGGCGTCGGCGCCACGCCGCTTATGGCCATCCTCGAGACGGTGCTCAGCCCGGAGAGCAAGACGCCGAAGCGGCCCGTCAAGTGGGTGCATGCGGCGCGGAACAGCGGCAGCCTGGTCTTCGCCAAGCACGTCCGGGACCTGACCCGGGAGCGGGATAATGTCAGCGCACACATCTTCCTGAATGAGGTCAAGGAGGGCGACGAGAAGGGCCAGGAGTACGACTTCGAGGACCACCTCGACCTGACGAAGCTGCCGGCGGAGGAGCTCGGGCTCGCCGACAAGAGCACCGAGTACTTCGTGTGTGGACCCAAGGACTGGATGCTCAAGGTGAGACTCGCTCTCGAGAGCATGGGCGTCGAGAGGGAGAGGGTCAAGCTGGAGCTGTTTGCGACCGGTGACGTCTAGTGGTGAGGTCCAAGGAAAGCCATGATTTGAGAATAGGTTCGAATGATTTGGACTGCAAGGGAAGAAACACGAGCGCAACTCTGTGCGACTGGGATCTTGCGAAGGGATGAAGCGTCGGCGGGGCGGTGGTTTTGTTGGAGTCTGTACATATGATTCGCTTTTTTGTTTTTTTTTTTGTTTTTTCCTGTTGGCGCGGGTCTTGGTGATAGACAGATACCTCTCTCTCAAACTCTGGGAAACCTTTTTTTTTTCTTTCCGATCCAGCTTCTCCCCTGACGAAATTCTCGTGCGTGTGAAAGAGCCTCGTATAAGCGGCGGAAAAAAGGGCTGGACGATGGTTCTTTTTCGTCCTGTCGCCCTCTATTTTCGTTTTGGTGGCTTGGTCCTCGGTTGAGGGCGA
This sequence comes from Colletotrichum brevisporum, assembly GCA_030770045.1. Classification (NCBI taxonomy): domain Eukaryota; kingdom Fungi; phylum Ascomycota; class Sordariomycetes; order Glomerellales; family Glomerellaceae; genus Colletotrichum; species Colletotrichum brevisporum. Next base: position 4,930,916 of record JAUGSI010000002.1, read on the forward strand.
TGCTTGCTTTTTCCTCCTCTCGAGCCTGCTGTTTCGAGACCATGGGCTGCTCTCTTGCAGATAGATTCTGTCATTATGAAAAAATTTCAACACCAAACGCACAGGCCGAAAATTCGGGCTTCTGGATGCGAAATCGAACCTTGTCATGTGTCGAGTAGATGAAGCATGAAGAACGAAGCTGATGCTGAGGTGCGAGATGACGAGGGGCGCGAGCGACGTAGTGTAAAACCTCAACGTTCACGCCAAAACGATGCCACATGGACTCAACAGCGTCCATCCCTGGGCTTAGAAGCCGCAAGTATCGGCCAAGCGACTCGTTCGTGCGATCCGTCTTAATGCGTCGGCTATGGTTCCCGCCGTTGGACGCCTGGTCCGTCCTGGTCCGTCGAGATTCAGCCGGACGCGGAGGAGTGAGGTCATGGGCGTCCGTGGAGGCGGCAGGACGCGAGAGGGCGACCGATAGCCCAAAAATAAACTGGGTAAGGTAAGACGAGGAGCTGAAATTGTATTATGTAGTGTGCAACTGGGTACGGCTGGTTACTCGTAAAGGACGCCTTGCTTTTTCCCACGACCAAGCAGAGGATGACTTGACTTCGGCGCCCAACTGCAAGCCTCCCGGGTCCCAACGATGAGGCGAGATGCAAAATTCGGCTGGGTAGCCTCTTTCCCCGGCGGCGGGAGTCACGGCTAGGTTCCGGAAGGGTCGACGCCGTTAAGCAGGGAGTCGCGATGTGCGGGATGCGCAGCAAGGATTTCGTGACCCGGCGATCCAGTGCATGATGCGTGAGTGAGGCAGTAGGTCGTAATCTAGTGTGCACTATGGATCAGTATGGTATCCGCATCCGTACGCAGGAACAAGATACCCATGCTGCAGGAGATCCAGATCGACATCGATATCGACGCCAGCGGATGCAAGATTCAGGTCCCCCGAGGGTGCCTGTCCGTCCCACGCGAGGCCGGGCCGCCGGATGGGTTCCGGATGGGCGCGCACAACCTGTGTGAAATGCGACAAAATCGAGCGAGGGCCGCAGGGGGCAGCGGCGAGATGTCGATGGTTCCAAGACCAGAGCGGTGGATGATGGTATGAGGTTTGAGTCGACAGATGGTTAGATTGGGTTCACCATGCCCTTTGCCTGACTTCTGATTGAAGGTAGGAAGTACCTAAGTAGTGCCCCCCCACGTGCCCACGCATTCGGAGCGCTGATGAGCCGACGTCCCAAACGGAAAGTGCAGTTGAGTGCGTACCCCAGCCAGTTGAAGTCCGCCTTCCTTTTGGGGCATTCATGTTTCTATGGATATCTGGAGTTTCCAAGAGGCAGGAACGACGGAGGAAAGAGCAACCACATACAGTGTAGGTAGTACGGAGAACCACTACTATGTACGCAGCATCGGGGACTTGCCGGGCGGGAAGGAGCGCTGGGCTGCCGGCCCCGCCTTCCTCCTTCCCCCGCCGGGCTCCACCGCGGGCAGCTCCTGCCATCGCGATTGTATCCGTACCCGCGGCCAGGCCTGTACGTACCTGCTGCCTCACTGTAACGGTGTTTCTATTTGACGGAAACAAGAAGGAAGCGTCGACCTGCCTCTCTCTACCTGCCTGCATCGTGACGGTTTACAACTTCTTCCCACTTCCCAGAGGCAATTCTTTTCTTCATCTCGCCAAGATGGTCTCCTCGCACCCGGACGGCCGTGCAGTGCATTCCATTCCATGGCCCATGTCGCATGCATTCATTTCTCCTGGCTCGACGACGCAGCGCACTATTTTTTCCTTTCCTTGCAGCAGGTCTACAGGGGCTCCCATCGATCCGGGACCACCAATCTTTCTTTTCTCGCTTTCTTCTTTACCTCCTGCGATCCGACCAGGATGAGCATCAGCCGAGCAAATCGCCCTCTCGAGCACGTCGTCGTCACATTTGACATCTCAAATATCAAATCTCGACAACCAATGCTCACTTTCCCATCGATCCAAGCATCGATGTATCGCTGCATCGTCGGAACCGCTCCCGGGTCGGCAGACGAGCAGACAGAAAGATGGACGAACGAACGAACGGATAGACGAGCAGACGAGCATACGAACAGGACAGGACAGGACCCCTGACCGCTTGTCTCATTACCCTTCGATCATCGCTCACCATGGACATTCCAGGGGCTGGGAAAAGGACAGAGTCGACGTAGGATAGACAAGACGAGGCGGCAAGAGTTCTGGAAGAGCGATCAGCATTCCCCGGCACCCCGGCACCCTGGCACCCCCATTTGCCGTGGCCCTGCTGCTGCGCCTGAGAAGCTGATGATGGCATCGAGGAATGCTGATGCTCAAACTCTATTCGAGCATCAGTTCATTTCATCAACTTCAGTCACGGCCGCCACCCACCGACGGGGCCAGGCTGGTTGCCCTCTCTGCGTCAGACGTCACACGCCGCACGTCGCTTCATGATAACCACACGCCGCATGGGGCCCAACGCTGGGCCTGGCCGATCCCTCGCAATTATTCCCCAGCGCGATCTGGATCCGAGTCTCTGTGGCCCAAGAATTCGAGGGCGCTGATCTGCGCAAGCTACCAACGTTGCCTACCCCCGAGGCCGCAGCACGCGAGACTGTTCAAGGCCCCAGGCAGTTTTGCTCTAGGCCGCTTCCCGCCGCAACTGCTCGCTGCAACCCACCATAGCATGCAACCTCCCGCTATCGACTGATCCAACCTTTTCTTCAGGGGACGCTCACCATCCATACTGCCCCTGGACGACCCAGTCGTTCGCCTCGTATCGGCAATGTCTGGCGCGATATTCTATGTGCCGGGGTTGAAGAACCAAGCTGCAGGTTCGCGCTTCAGTGAGCAATAGAGGGAAAGCCAAGTCCGAAAGGGAGGGCTGCTGTCATGATGCAACGCAACACACCATCGGCTATCCGCGACCACCCACGCACGGCACCCGACGGCACCTCGCATGCTGCCAGTGCCAACGATGCAGAAGCAGAAAGAAGCCTTGTCCGTTCAAGCAGCCCGGCGCGCAAAGGGCCTCGAGCTGGAGCTGTCAAGCAGCACCTAGGCGATGTTTGAATAACACCAGCACCGGCGCGGGCGCGGGATGCTACATGGCCTGATGCTCATTCCATGGAACGGCCCGCTTTCGCTGCTAGTACTGCTGCTGTCTAATGCAGCGCCGTATTGCCCGTGTTACGGCACTCTAATAATACAGCTGCCGCACCAGCAACCCCCGATCAGCTCGATGCCATACGGCCGCTGCATTCCCAGTCGCCAGTCGGAGGTTGCATCTAAACACAAAGGCTTTGCTTTCGCTGAAAGAGATGCATCAGACGACAGCTGCCCCGATCAAAGGCGTCATGCTCTGCAGGAACAAAACAAGAACGACGTCACCCCGGGTTACACGGCGCCGAGTGTAAACAACGTCCGCAATAGTCGAGCCTGCGCGGGAGACACGGTGCCACGGTGCCACGGTGCCTTTGCCTGCCTGGCGATCCTCCGGATCGGCCATGATGGGGCTGCCACGAGTTCCGGGCTGGGCGACGCGGACGCACCCGCCAATCCATTCTTGTTGTACGCGACATGGGTCTCGTACCTTTTTGAAGCCCTGCCTCGAGACGGCGCCCCCAAAATGTCTCTCCATCCAGGCCAGAAGACGACGGTATCGGCTGCCCCCTTGGGGGGTCAACATGCAAGGATCCGACTGCAAGCACAGAAGCCCTGTCGCGACCGCTACTCCTTCAGCCTTTCGTCATGCTATGCGCGCCATCGTGCTGTGCTGCCCTGTGTTCGTCCGGATTCGAGTATGGCCTTTACGAGTGCCAGCCAGGTCAGGGTATGACTTTTGAAGGGTAGCGTCGTGAATCTTCCCGCTAGCTCTGAGCCACCCAGCTTGCCAGCGTCCCTCAACCATCGAGAAGTGGCACTAAATTTGCAGTATTCCCAATCCGGCATTCGCTCAATGGAATGAGCGCGTAACTGACGCTCGACGGCGTTTCAACCGACTCTTCACTCGCGCAACCATCACCGACTCTGCTCTCACCTAAGCCTGTCAAATGCCCGCCTGATGCGCTTGTTTGGTCTTCCCGAATGACAAAGAGACGGCGCCATCCTGCCATACTCACGGCCGTATGCTTATCGATCTAGCCACCCCGAATCCACAACGGGCCCTATCCAACGGCCATTGGGTGCATGGTCGCCTCTTAGAGCACGGCCGCCTTCCACCGCGACCTCTTAGCTTTCAAGTCGTGCACGACGTTGCTTTCCATCCCGACGAAGACGCTTTCCTTGAGATTCTCATTTGTCGGCTTCGGGGGAAGAGGGCAAGCTCTGCTGACGCTTGTCGCAGCTTCGCCATGGTCGCCATGCCAGGATGCCCAGAGGAGGCCAACTCGGCTTGCCAGGATGGATGAACGTCGCTTTATCTCATCCAAGGGCGTCTCAGCTAAGCTCCTGATTTCATTCCACAACGTGGTCATCTCTCACATCCCAGAATTTACCGGAGAGATGTTATCGCCCTGGTGTTTGGGGACAGGCACAGGGTATCCTGGTCCAACCGGGCTACCGGTACCTACTTTTTAGAGAAGCGAAGAAGAATTTGAGCAAACAACGCCAGCAAACATCGGGCAAACAGCACTAGCAATTTTCCAGTCTACACGTTGGGGGATGGATTCAAGCAAACTCTTCAGACAGCGTATCGTTCACTGGGAATCTTCAGACAGGATCGAGCGCTTCATATTCCTGCCTCCCGCAAACTGCATGGACTTCGACACCGCTTTCCCCGCTATCATCACTGTTCAATCTCCTCATCGCCACTCGCGAACCGATTCGAGTCTGGGCCCTCCTCCCTCCAGGGATGACGACTGTCTTCATTGGCGGCGATTGACCTCAAGCTTGCCCCGGCTGCTAAAAAGCTCTACCGTCCTGCAGCCGAGAGCATGCTCACCACGCACTTAGGGGTTTGCTCAGGAGGCCATCGGTTGGCTCGATGGCAAGGGGATGGCGGGCGGCACTCATCTCACCGTTGACGCTGCCATCCCGAATCTCCTGGCGCGGGGCGCATTTCCCATACTCCGATCTCTGAGCTAAGTGCGCCTTTGAACCGAGATTGTACGCCGAAAGCACGACGTATCGACTCCGCCGTTCATCTCGTGAGGGTGTTGTCAGCGATGGTCGACGGCGTCGCAAGTGCAGGATCACTAGCCATTTCTTGGCACACAATCTTCAAGCCTCCACCCCTCCAGCCACTTCTTATACACACCGTCGACAGCCGTGGACATACCGAATGGTGGTGGGAAGAAGCTTCGAACAGCAATAGCTCGAATAGCCACTCCGGCGCCACGCCTGGACGAACATGGCCCGCCATGATCCGTATCAGCAAGTCTTTGGGGCAACATTCCCGTACTCTACCATGTATGGTTTGTATGTGCTTTCTTTGTCATTTTCCATACCAAATCAGTCCAAACTCCATGTTGCAAATTCGTTTTTCGAGGTTTCATCATCTCCACAGGAGAGACCCTGGTGGATCTTCCGACCCCTTGCAACCGACCCTTGGCCTTCCAAGTGCAGCCCAACGCAGAGTCGAAAAGCACAGACACAGACATGGGCATGGCATCGGGGGGGCAGAGCAAACACGCCCTCGAGCTACACTAACTGCGTGTTTTTCTTCTTTCAGGCGCCGTCCTTCATCCGACCTCGATGGGGTGTTCATCTCGACGAGAGTCACGCAGGCCTGTACCAATGTGTTGGGCCCCCGGGGAGGTGTCCATGGGCCTTCCGCCGGACTAAGCGGCCCCCCCCTCCTCCCCTTCCCAGTCCCAATCCCAGTTCCAGTTCCAGTTCACAGTCCAGCCCACGAACCTCGGGCAGGTTAGTTCGTTCAGATGCCGACCCATCAGCTTCCGAAGGGCAAGGCCCAGCACCCTCGTCCATCTTCGCCATGTTTTACCATGGCGTTCAGGACTAAACCGGGTTGTGTCCAATGGCAGCTGCCCGGCACTCCTATGCTTTTTTCAAGCGGGCCATAGTCGAGGCGAGGAATGGATCGCCCTCAGTGTTTGTCAGTGCCGGTGCTCCGTACCTCTCTCACTCTCACTCTCACTCTCTCCTTCTATCTGCTAGACTACCTACCTCCTTCACGAGGTACTTTTCTCCCCTGTCCAGATTGGGATGGGGACATTCATTCATGCAAGAGCTGTCTCATTGTACAAGGATCCCGCAAGCTTTGCAGCCCACAGGCCCTATTTGACTACACACCTCCCCCGACTCTGGAATCCTCGCAATTTGTCCTTGTTTTACCAACGCCGAACCATGGCAGTGACAATGACGGACGGTCCGAATCGGAAGGCCTGCGACAGGTGCCATACGCAAAAGCTCAGCTGTAAACGCGTTGGCGATGAAGCCTGCGAGAGGTGCATCAGACTCAAGACCCAGTGCAAATCGAGCCCCTCCCTGCGGTACCGAAAGCAACATCAGCATCAACAACCAACAGACGATGTCGTACGAAGAAGCATTTCGTCACCCAAGCGCCAGCGGATAGGAGGCGGGAGCCAAGTTGTGCAACCCGACCTCTGTGAGTCTTGTGTCTTTGACTTGTCTGGGATCCGCCTTTACTGACCATCGTGTGTAGCCACTCTCAAGACCCAACCAGATCACTGTATCAGTGGCAACACTGCCTTCGGGGATCATGAAGTGGTGTCATCAGACGCCATGATGGGCATTGTCGATTTCGACTTTGGCTTTGGCCAACCCAGCATCTATCATCAACACAACCCGGCGCCAGATCAGCACCTCCCGCCGCCTTTTCCTGGTGCCATGGATGACTTGATGGCAGGAGGCTCCATGTCCCACGCGTGGAGTCCCCCACAATCAACCACGTCTGGGTCTGCATTCACGTCACCCGTGGCCCCTGAAGCAGACCCCGCCAGTCGAATCTACCTCGGAAGCCCCAGTCCGCAGCGTGGTTCGGTCGGGCCTGGTCAACCCCACGAGGACATGGCGCAGAGAGGCCCGCGGAAGCGCGCGAGGCAAAGAACGAGGCAAATCACGCTGCGGCCTGCCGCGGATGGGCAGGTGGCTGCGGCCGAGCAGTGGATGCCGCGGATTATCGATATCAACTCTCGGCTCTTTGAGCTGTCCTCACGTCTGCCACACCAAATCGACGCTCTGGAAGATCCGGGGCGATTCGGCATGGTCTCAAGCCCCCTCGAGGGGGGCTCAGTGATGACGCCTTTCCCCATCGACGAGATGTTCAAACTTTCGCGCCATTTTGCCGAGATTCTCAAGGAGATGGCACCGATAGAGGGTGTCTCTCCCACTAGCGAGGACGAAAGGCACCAGCCGGGTAGGGGACTCGACTCACTGGCGGATCCGGCGACGTGCCTCTTCGTTCTCTCCACATATGTTCGACTTCTCGACATGTACCAGAAGGTTTTCAGCTGCATTCACTCTCAACTAGCACATTTGCAGCCGGCGAGTCTGTTTCAGTCTTGGAAACTGCCTGGCGTCACTGTCGGCTCCTTTGCGGTCGAGTCGACGCCTTCACTGCAAGTGTCTCTCACAATTCAGTTAGCGGAGGAGTTTCTCTTGCAGATGCGGCGAGCGGCATCCTCGTTGGATCCGACTCTGCGATCGGCGGGCTCGCCCCCTGGAAGAGCACCTGATATGGCCTCCATGTTCTCTGGCGTAGCAGATGTCTCATACCAGGCCCTTAAGAGGCAAGAAGAGAGTCTTGGGCAGGAGCTAAAGAACCTGAGGAAGGATATGGAGGCATTTCTTGACGGATGAAGACAATTCAGGAGTTGCTCATATTACATAATGCTGTTGTTGTTGGTTGTTCCTGGTGGCAGTCGTACCGCGGTGCGGCGTACGGTCTGGCCTAGTGGGCGTGTATGAATCGAGTTTGGCGCGGAGCAGTTCGAGGAACACGGGAGTCTCTGTGGAAGGAGGGGAAGACAAGCCAAACTCAAACTGGACCACCGAGACAAAGAAACGTCTTTCATATGCAAGTACTCCGAACACCCCACGAGGTAATTGTGCACGCAGGACCATGACCACACGTTGAATCTGGGCAAAAGGCTGCGTACCGACGCGCGCTTCCGAGCCATCGAGCCCAGCCCCGTTTTCGACGTCCTTGTGCTATCTTACCTAACCTTGGGCTTCCGTTCTCGTCGGCCGTAGCTAGCGTAGTGCCGACACGGAACGACCACATGTCGTCCATCGTTGAAGAAGAGGCGCTTTCTAGTATTTCAAGCCTCCCGAAAGCCGATGGCGCCAGCAAAGATCTGATTCTGGGCGGAGGGCTAGCTAAGTAGAAATCCCGTTCCCGGGCAACTGGCCACCGCCGAACGTACACCGCAGACCCCGGCTCCCGCTTGAGACATTCGGCCACGGAACTCCGAACCACCCCTCCCACGTCTGACGAACGCCGAACGTCGACCACACCGTACACGCCCTCCCCTGTTACCCACCCCTCCCTTCCCCGGTCGTGGGGTATGTGTCTACTAGCCGGGGATGAGGCTGTTTGCCCCTTACTTTTTCGACATGGGCACCAGTGTCATGGTATCGAGCCTTGCTGGCAGGGAGGGCATCACGACGATATCGTTGTCTCTACAGTGTAAGTCATTTTCTATATATCCTTTCGCCCTCGTCACTGCCATGCTGGAGACTCTTCCAAGCAAACAGCCTCATTCATCTTCTTCATTATTATACCACCTTCGAAACGCTTGGACGTACCCCCCCCCCATTGGCGATACCAATCACTTACACGACTTACATCACTTATACCAATACCCATATCCATTCCCTTCCGCCCTCCACTATTCGTAATCACCATAGAAATACCCCTGACAGCAATGTCTACCTACAAGATCCCTCAATCAGAGCCCATTGCCATTGTTGGCGCCGGGTGCCGCTTCGCCGGCGACGTATCATCTCCATCCGAGCTCTGGAGTCTGCTGTCCAAGCCCAGAGACCTTACACAAACCGTCCCGGGGAACCGGTTCAATGTTCAAGGATTCTATCACCAGGATGGCGAGTACCACGGTGCCACGAATGCTACTCAAGGCTACTTCCTCGAGCAAGATCACCGCGTGTGGGACGCTGCATTCTTCAACATTACCCCGAAGGAGGCCGAGGCCATCGACCCTCAGCAGAGGATAGTCCTTGAGGTCGTATATGAGGCCATGGAGTCTGCCGGATACACCCTTTCTCAGTACGCCGGCCGCAAGGTTGCCGTTTACGCCGGTCTCATGACTGCCGACTACGACTCCCTGTGTCAAAGAGACGACATCACAGCCAGCCAGTACTTCGCCACGGGCAACTCACGAGCCATCCTCTCCAACAGGATATCCTACTTCTTTAACTTCCGTGGTCCATCGATGACCATCGACACGGCATGCTCCTCTAGTCTTGTTGCCCTCCACCAGGCCGTCCTCAGTTTACGATCCGGCGAGTGCGAGATGGCCTGTGTGGCCGGCGCCAACATGATGATCACTCCCGAGCAGTTCATCACCGAGTCCAGCCTCCACATGCTCAGCCCTACAGGGCGATCGAGGATGTGGGATGTCAGCGCGGACGGATATGCCCGCGGTGAGGGATTCGCCGCGCTGTTCATCAAGCCCCTTTCCCAAGCCCTGAGAGACGGAGACTCGATCATCAGCATCGTCAGGGAGACGGGCGTCAACTCGGATGGCCGCACGCAGGGTATCACCATGCCCAACCCTCTCGCCCAAGCCGAGTTGATCAGGGATACGTACCGCAGATCCGGTCTGGACTCTCAGAACCCCACGGACCGATGCCAATATTTTGAGGCGCACGGCACTGGCACCCAAGCCGGTGACCCTAGGGAGGCGCAGGCTATCGCCACGGCTTTCTTCGGCAACGAAGCAAACACCACCGCCGACTACGACGACCAGAAGCTTGTTGTTGGCTCTGTCAAGACCGTCATCGGCCACACGGAAGGCGCCGCTGGCCTGGCTGGGCTGCTGAAGGTCGCCCACTCGATGATCAACAAGTCCATCCCACCCAACCTCCACCTCGAGACCTTGAACCCCAGCGTGCGGCCGTTCTACGGACACCTCCGCATCCCCACTGAGGTCATCCCGTGGCCCCAGGCCCCGGCTGGCCAGCCTCTCCGCGGCAGTGTCAACTCGTTCGGGTTCGGCGGCACCAACTCGCACGCCATCATCGAGCGGTACGAGCCGAGCATCCACGACCACGTTGCGAAGCGGTTCGCCCCGGGTCTAGAGATCTCCGCCGGCCTGCTGGCCATGCCAAGCAACGCCGACGCTCCCAGCGTCGGGCTCCCCCTGGTTCTGTCTGCCAAGTCGCAAAAGTCTCTGGTCGCCGTCGTGAAGTCCGTCCGTGACTTCATGTCGGGCAGCGAGAAGTCGGCAGACGAGGTCGCCTACAACCTGTACGCCCGCCGATCGGCCTTGACCTACCGCGTTGCCGCCAGCGGCGACTCCCGCGATCAGGTCCTCGCTGGCCTGGACGGCCTCCTGGCCAAGGCTGGATCGTCCGCGAGCCCCGAGCTTGGTGTTCGCGCCAAGCTTGATGGCAGCAAGCCCAAGATCCTCGGTATCTTCACCGGGCAGGGCGCCCAGTGGTCTGGAATGGGCCGCAAGCTCTTCCTGTCCAACTCTATGTACCGCAGCGCCATCGAGAAACTCGAGGACGTCCTCAAGAGCTGCCCCAGCCCTCCCGCGTGGTCTCTCGTCCAAGAGCTCATCCACCAGGAGGACGCCACACGTATCAACATCGCCGCCCTCTCCCAGCCTCTTTGCACCGCTATCCAGATCGCTCTCGTTGATCTCCTGTCCAGCCTCGGCGTCTCCTTCCACACCGTCGTCGGCCATTCTTCTGGCGAGATTGGCGCCGCATACGCCGCCGGCGTGCTCAGCGCCCGGGACGCCATGCTCATCTCCTACTACAGGGGCCTGTCCGCCCATCTCGCGTGCGGCAAGAACGGCGAGAAGGGAGCCATGATGGCTGTCGGCATGACCCGCGCCGAGGCATCCGCCCTCTGCGACCGCGATGACATCAAGGGTCGCATCTGGGTCGCGGCCAGCAACGCTCCCACGAGCGTCACCCTGTCCGGAGACGTGGACGCCGTCAAGGCGTTGCACTCTGAGCTGTCTGCCGACAACAAGTTCGCGCGACTTCTCGTCGTCGACACGGCGTACCACTCGGCGCACATGGAGAAGCCGGCTGCTGAGTACATGCAGGGTCTGGCTGCTTGTGGTATCGCACCGAGACAAGGAAACGGACCGGTTTGGGTCTCGAGTGTGTATGCCGATGGCACGGAGCCGTCCGCCGACGAGCTCAAGGCGACTTACTGGAAGGACAACATGGTCAAGGCCGTTTCGTTCTACGAGGCTATCGATCTTGCTCTGAGCTCCCAGGGGCCTTTCGACTGCGCCGTGGAGGTTGGCCCGCATCCCGCCCTCAAGGGTCCTGTTCAGCAGACGGTCAAGGCCGCCACCGGCGGTGCCCTTTCATACGCCGGCCTCCTCGACCGCAAGAAGGATGACAGACATGCATTTGCCGAGTTTCTGGGCTTCACCTGGTGCTACTTCGGCCCCGAGGCCATCGGATGGAAGGCTCTCATCACGAACTCCACTCAGCCCAACCTCCTCTCCTCGAGGGTCGAGTTGCCGTCCTACCCCTGGGACCACAGCCAGACGCACTACCGCGAGTCTCGGATTGCCCACCAGTACCACTTCCGCGAGCAGGGTCCCCACGAGCTTCTCGGTGTGCGTACCCGAGACGACACCGAGTTCGAGCTCCGCTGGCGCAACATCCTCAAGCTCGAGACCATCCCCTGGATCCAGCACCACAAGTTCCAGGGACAGGCTCTGCTTCCTGCATCCGCCTACTGTGTCCTGGCCCTCGACGCGGCCAAGGCCGTTCTCAACGGTCGCCAGGCTTCCATCGTTGAGCTTACGGACCTCGAGTTCATGAGCGGCATCTCTCTCGAGTCAAACACCTACGGCGTCGAGATCCTCGTGGCGCTCAGCATCCAGCCGCCTTCGACCAAGGGTCGCTTGGCGGGCAAGGTCATCGAGGGAGCCTTCACCATCACTTCCTGCTATGCCGACGGCGTCTCTCCCATGCAGAAGAACTTCACTGGCAACCTGCGCATCTACCTCGGCGAGCCGTCTGAGGGTGCCCTTCCTGAGCGCGAGCCCGCTCTGACCGAGATGCTGCCGGCGGACACGGATGCCTTCTACCACATGATGTCGGGCATTGGTCTGGACTACACTGGTCCTTTCCGCGCCCTCGAGGGCATCGACCGCCGGTACAACTTCTGCAGTGCGACTCTCAAGAAGTTTCATGACGATGACACCACCGGCCTCAGTGTGAGCCCTGCGACGCTGGATAGCTGCTTTCACTCTGTTTTCGCGGCATGCGCATCGCCCGGTGACAAGTCACTCTGGACTTCGTTCCTTCCCAGGAGCATTGAGAAGATTCGCTTCAACCTCGCTCTGTGCAGCGGCAAGCCCGGCGATGGCTCGTCTCTCGTGGTCGACTCGATCATCACGCAGGAGATCCCCCGCACCAAGACGGCGACGACCAAGTTCGTGGGAGACATGAGCATCTACAACACCCGCGGCGAGATGGAGATCCAGGTCGAGGGTCTCATGGTCTCCTCGTTCGCCAACTCCAAGCCCGAGGACGACAAGGAGCTCTACCTCCACACCGTCATGGACCTCGACCCCGAGCACGAGATCGTCTCCGCGGACCTCAGCAAGGAGGACATTGCCACCGAGCGGATCCTTCTGGAGAGCTGCGAGAGGGTCGCGCGCTTCTACATCCAGGACGAGTCTGCGATCAAGGAGATCCAGGCCGCGCCGACCTTCTTCACGCCTCCGTCGTCGCCTCTCGCGCCGGCCAAGCCTTCGGCTGCCGACGTCAGCCCCAACCCGTGGAAGGCCGACACCGCCGAGAGCCTGGACGAGTTCATCCTCCAGTCGCCCTTCTACCACGCGCTCGAGTTCATCCGCATGCTGGGGCAGAACATCCCCGACGTCCTCCCCGCGATGATCGCCACGATCATCCAGGAGGCCAAGCAGCTCCACCGCTTCAGGTCGCACGTCAGCCGCGTCGTCTCGCAGATCGCACACAGGTACCCTCGCATGCGCGTGCTCGGCCTCACCGACCCCGAGGTCGGACTCTCTGAGCACGTCATCGGCGGTCTCAAGGGCTCCTTTGTGTCGTACACGATCGGCACGGAGACGGAGAAGAACCTGCTCAGACGGCTGTCCAACGCCGAGGCGCTCAAGAAGAAGATTGACACGGAGCACACCAAGATCCTCGAGAACGAGGACAACTCGGCTCTTCAGCCGTTCGACCTGGTGGTCCTCAACACCTCGGTGATCAAGGATGCCGCGCAGCGCGACAAGCTCAAGCACATCCAGAGCCTGATGAAGCCCGGAGCGTTCCTCATACTCATCCACGAGTCCATGAGCCCTCTACGCGACAGACTCCGTCGCGCATTCGGGGTGAGAGCCCAGATTGCCGAGCCCCTCACCCCTCCCGAGTGGCCCGACCTCCTGGACGAGTGCGGCTTCGCCCGTGTGGCGAAGAAGTCGGAGCAGTTCTTCGCTCCCGACTTCTCTCTCATCGTCAGGCAGGCCGAGTCGGAGACCAAGCACGTCGCCCTGAACCCCCTCAACGCCTCTCTTCCCAAGGTCACCGGGCACACCCTCATCATCGGCGCCGGCTCGAACACCGCCGACCTGGCCGCTGACGTCCACAAGAAGCTGTCGCCCGCCTGCGACATGGTCGATATCGTCGCCGACTTCGACGCCCTCCAGCCCGCCTACTTCAACGAGGTCAGCAACGTCGTCTTCCTCGCGGACCTGGACGAGCCGATGATGAGCTCCATGACCACCGAGCGCCTCGACCTCCTCCGCGCCCTCATGGCCCCCGAGAAGGTCGTCTTGTGGGTCACCATGAACTCGCGCTTCGGCAACCCGGAGCACGCCGCCACCTACGGCTTCTCGCGCTCGATGCTCGCCGAGATCCCCAGCCTGAAGCTCCAGATGCTCGACCTCGACTCGCGCCGCGACTCGGGCGACGCCGTCGTCGAGACGTTCCTGCGGCTGACGATGAAGGCGCTGCGCGCCGGCGCCCAGGACGGGGAGCTGCTGTGGACCCACGAGAACGAGATCTTCATCGAGCACGGCCACCGGCTCGTGCCCAGGGTCGTCCCCTGGAAGGAGGGCAACGACCGCTTCAACTGCCCCCGCAGGCTCGTCTCTTCCGAGGTGAACACGCTCGAGAGCTGCGTCGAGATCGTCTCCTCGCAATCCGGCGACGGGTCGGCCGTGTACGCCGCCAACGTGGTCGAGGGCGACATCCTCGGCAACATCGTGCCTGACCAGAGCATCATCCAGGTCAACTACAGCTCGGTCGAGGTCATCAACTTCGGGCTCAAGTACGCGTCCCACGTCTGCATCGGTAGGGATGTCGCCAACGGTGAGCAGTGTCTGGCCCTGACCAAGTCGAACTCGTCGTACGCCTCGGTTCCCAACTCGTGCATCTTCCCTCTGGGCGACCGCAACGTCGAGCCGAAGACGTTGCTCGGTCTCGTTACTAGGTATCTCGTCGCCTTGTCCATCGCGGACGAGATGATGGAGCAGACGCTCCTTGTTCTCGAGCCCGACTCCGTTCTGCTCGACTGCATGAGGGAGATCTTCGAGCCCAAGGGCGTCAACGTGATCGCCTGCACCACCACCCCCATCAAGGGCAAGCCGCCGATCGGCGAGCGCTACATCCACCCCTACGCCAGCAACCGCGAGCTGAAGACACTCTTCCCGGCCGACGGCGCCTCCATCGTCGACTTCCTCCCCGAAGGCAGCGAGCTCTCCGAGGCCATCCTCGACTGCCTGCCCGAGAACTGCGAGTACCACTCCCGCTTCTCGCTCCTGACCTCCGAGCACGTCGTCGCCCTCGGCGACTCGATGGATATTGAAGGTCTCTGGGAGAGTGCTATTGTCAAGGCTCTGGCCGGGACCACCGGCATGCGGGGCCAGATGGGCATCCCCAACCTCGACGTCGTCTCCGTCCCGGACCTCCTGGACCAGTCCAGCAGCGGACAGCCCTTCCAGATCCTCGACTGGCGGTCCAACCGCACGGTGCAGCACATCGCCAAGCCGCTCATCGGCACCCAGCTCCTGCGGCCGTACAAGACGTACGTCCTGGTCGGCCTGACGCGCGACATGGGCCAGAGCCTGTGCAACCTCTTCTTCGAGCACGGCGCGCGCCACCTGGTGCTCGCCAGCCGCAACCCCAACATGAGCCCGAGGTGGATCGAGGACCTGGCCGCCAAGGGCTGCGAGGTGCGCATCGAGCGGCTGGACGTCACGAGCGTCGAGAGCGTGCGGGCGTTCCGGCAGCGGCTGGCGGAGGAGATGCCGCCCGTCGCGGGCGTCATCAACGGCGCCATGGTGCTCGACGACCGCGTCTTCGCGCAGATGGACGTCGACACGTGGACGCGCGTCATGCGGCCCAAGACGGTCGGCTCCAGCAACCTGGACGAGATCTTCTGCGACCCGGACATGGAGTTCTTCATCATGACGTCGTCGTTTGCCGCGCCGGGCGGCCACGGCGGGCAGTCCAACTACGCCGCTGCCAACATGGTGAGTTCTGTTCATATCACATGCGTGTTCCCCCATCATCTGCTAACATCCCCTGTCTAGTACATGAACGGCCTCGCCGCCAACCGCCGGCTCCGCGGCCTGCCCGGCTCGGTGCTCAACATCGGCGTCATCTACGGCCTGGGCCTGCTCCACCGCGAGCGCAACGACATCTACGCGTTCCTCGAGAAGGACGGCTACCCGCCCATCTCGGAGCGCGACATCCACCACATGTTCCTCGAGGCCATCGTCACGGGCAGGCCGGTGGAGGGCCAGATCTACGACATCACCACGGGCCTGAGCCGGTACAGCCCCGGCGCGGCGAGCCCGCTGCACTGGCACCTCGACCCGCGCTTCTCGCACTTCACCGTCGAGGACGACGCCGCCGGCGCCGAGGGCGAGGGCGAGGGGAAGCAGAGCCTGAAGGAGGCGCTCAAGGGCGTCGTTGCCTCTGGCGGGGATGTTGCTCAGGTCGCGGACGTTCTCGTCGAGGGCTTCGCGCGGTACCTCGAGGTCGTGCTGGGCGCCGGGGAGGGGAGCGTGAAGGGGGAGCACAGCGTCGGCGAGCTCGGCATGGACTCGCTCGTCGCCGTGGAGGTGAGGGGGTGGTTCTGGAAGGTCGTTGAGAGGGACGTCTCGGTGATGAAGATCTTGGGCAGTGCGAGCGTTTCCAAGCGTGAGTATTCCCCTCTCCCCTGATGATGAGTTGAGCAGAGACTGACTTGAGAGTAGTGTGTCTGGAAGTCGCTGAGGGATTCGTCGGTGAGAGGACAAAGGCTTAAGGGTCAATGTCTGCAAGATGGAAAAAAGAGGGGACGCTTGAGGCTTCGGAAGAGAAGACAAAAAAAAAAGAGGCGGGATGCTTGGGTTGTGAATGTTTTCGGCGCGAGTGTTTTTATCGCTACTTGTATTTTCTTGTCTTGTTCTTTTTGGGAGTCGGCGGTTGGTTGGTCGGTGTTCTTGTCTGGTTTGGAGTTCTTTTCTTTGTGTTTGGTTTCTGGCAATGGTTTTCTTGTATCGTTGTTGTTCTTTTTGGCTGGATTTTTGGAATTTTCTGGATACCACTGTCGCTAACTACATTACTTATCTTTTCTATTTTGTAGATTCATTGAAGCTATTCTGGTCATCCTGCGCCTGCTGTTGATTTCTCCCGTCTTCAGCTGATGCAAGCCACCGGAGCATCCATGAGCGGCAGGTTGATTTTCGGAGCCGAGAACTCCGGTTGCCACCGGACCTAATTGCCCGCCGAGACTAGTCGATCAGGGAAATAAAATATTGAAACCCCTTGTCCAGCGATCGGGAGAAGCCATGCCAGATAGTACCAAATCAAAGACAGGAGAGGGGTGGTCTTGGCTCCAAGATCCCGCTCATCCGGCGGACGGTGACGGCCAAAGTGGATTCGGCTTCTTCCCCTTTTGGGGTCGGGGATGGCCTCCCTCCGCGTCCCCGCATCGCGATAGCACCACCGTACCCACTTCACCCCCTCGTAAAAGTTCATTCGTTTTGCTTGCTTCCGCGAGGGACTCGCATTCCAAAGCAAACCGCGGACCCGGGTCCTGCGTTGGTCTTTTCCAGGCACGCCAATCTATGTCCCCGCCGAGGGGTTCCCCTGGCCCGTCGATCTTTTCCCGCCAATGAGGCTCTCGCGGAGCTACGTGCGGATGGCGAGGCCCGCTTTGGAACTCGGCGCGGTTCTTTTCGTGATGATGGGGTGATGGGCGAGGAGGGGAGGGGTTATATAAAGCCGTACAGAAGCCTCTGACGACGTCTCTTTCTCCCGCGCGCCCCCTTTGGTTCGTCCCTCCCCTTGGCTCTATCTTCCATCCAAGATGTCTCGCTTCACGGCTCTGGTCTTCCTCGCCTCCGGCCTCGCCAGCGCGCAGGCTCCCATCTGGGGACAGTGCGGCGGCAACGGGTGGGGTGGCTCGACGAGCTGCGCGGCGGGGGGCTACTGCTCCTCGCAGAACCCGTGGTACTGTGAGTTCTTCCCGAGAGCCATCAAAATCTTGAGGCAAGATGGAGGAGCGTGTTGCTGACGGCCGGCTTCTAGACCAGTGCGTACCCGGCACCGCGCCGGCGGTGTCCTCGACCAGGGCCACGAGCGTCCCGGCCTCGACTTCGACTACGATCCGGACGACGACCGTCACCGTGAAGGTGCCGACGTCCTCGACGAGCCGCGCCACCGCGACGGCGACTAGCTCGCCCTCGGGGCCCAAGTACTTCATAACCTTGTAAGACATTTCTTCTTTCTCGATTCCTCTCTGCCTGGCCATCTTCGCTGGGACTAACGACCACCGCAGCGGCGACTCCTACTCCCAGACGGGCTTCAACATCAACTCCACCAAGCCCAACCCGCAGAACCCGCTCGGCAACCCGGACCTGCCCGGCTGGACGGCCTCGGGCGGGCTCGACTGGGTCGGCTTCATGGTGACCGAGTTCAACGCGAGCCTGACGTACAGCTACAACCTGGCCTACGGCGGCGCGACCACCGACGCCGCGCTCATCGCGCCCTACGCGAGCACCGTGCTGAGCTTCGTCGACCAGGTCGCCGAGTTCTCGCGCAGCCTGGCGCCCAGGCCGAGCTGGGCGCCGTGGAACGCGGACAACACGCTCGTCGGCGTGTGGATGGGCGTCAACGACGTCGGGAACGCGTTCTGGCTGGGCAACCGCGAGGCGCTGCTCGTGCAGGTGCTCGGGAGGTACTTTGCGCAGCTGCAGGTCCTGTACGACGCCGGTGTGAGGAAGTTTGTGCTCCTGAGCGTGCCGCGTGAGTCTTCTTTCTCCTGTTCCTGTGACAAGAAAGGCAGAGAACCACGGGACTGACACACACACCTCGCAGCCACCCAGAAGTCCCCCCTGATGCTCGCCAACGGCGCCGACTCCAACGCCCAGCTCGCGGCGGCGATCAAGCAGTACAACGACCTCGTCGTCAGCAACCTGGCCGCCTTCAAGGCCAAGAACGCCGGCGTGACGTCGTGGGTCGTCGACACGGCGGCCGCGTTCGACGAGGCCATCAACAACCCGACGGCCTACGGCGCCCCGGACGCCACGTGCTTCAACGCCGACGGCGTCAGCTGCCTGTGGTTCAACGACTACCACCCGGGCGTGCAGATCCAGCGGTTGGTTGGGAAGGCTGTTGCGCAGGCTGTCGGCGCGCCGTGGTTTAAGACCTAGGTGCGGTGGTGAGTAGGAAATGAGAATTTCGGGGCAAGAGGGCATGTTCACGAGACGATACTGAAGAAATGACATGGATTAAGTTCGAATCCTGAGTACTCAGTGTAGTGCTATATGCTTTCAAACAATGTGAAGCTATCTATTCATGTGGTGAAACGCTTATGCCCAAGCTCTCATTCACCCTCAGCCAGATCCTCACTCAACAGAACGACCCTCTTGCTTCCCGAGCCAGCTTCGCCCCATGCCTTCTCAACATCCGTAAAGGGAGCCGTGAGCACGTTCTCCCGCTTCAGCGTCGCCGCAACCTTGACCATCTCGCCCAGCTGCTTCCCATACTCCTCCATCGTCCAGCTCCCGAACCCGGCGCCGCGCACCGTCACCCGCTTCCCCCGCAGCACGGCCCCGGGCAGGCTCATGTCCCCGCCCCCCACGGACCCGATCTGGACGTACTGCACCTCCCTCTCCGACTTGGGCAGCGCCCCGAGCAGCGCCGCCGCCGCGGGGCCGTACACGTAGTCCAGCACGACGTCGACCTCGCCGAGCCGCGACCAGTCCGTCTCGGGGCCGAGGGTGATGCGCTCGTCGAGCGGCAGGCGCTCCAGGGCGGCGGCGTTGCGCGCGATGCCGACGACGCGGGACGCGCCTTTCGCCCGCACGACGTCGATGGCGACGCGCCCGCTCGCGCTCGTGGCGCCGAGGATCGCGACGGAGAAGCCCGGCCGCTGCGGCGCCGCGCGCGCCGAGAGGGCCATCCAGCTGCTCATGATGGGGTTCATGAAGGCCGCGGCGGTGACGGGGTCCGCGCCCTCGGGCAGGGCGGCGACGTGTGCGCGCTCGGCGTTGACGTACTCCGCGAAGGAGCCGAGGGGCAGGGAGGAGAAGTAGTACCGCCGGCCGGTGGAGGGGTCCTCGCCGACGCCGTCGACGCCCGGGGTGTGCGGCAGGGTCGTGGAGGTGTAGTGCGTGCCCGCGGCGCGGGCCTGGACGAGGCGGTGGATGCCGGCCGCCAGGACGCGGAGGCGGATCTGGGCCGGGGTCGCGGCGGGGAGGTCCGGGACTGTGGTGTGCGTCGGGGCGGCGCCCCAAGAGGTGACGATGGCGGCGTGCATTTTGGTGGAGATGGGGACTCGGTGACGGGGGATCAGCGGCGGTGGTGTTTTACGAAGTAATTGGAACGCGCGCATCTCTGCGTCTCTGCATCTCTGGAAGGGCCCGTCTTATATGGGGGCACATGTGAATGGCCGGTCCACCCCGCATTGGGTGATGAGTAAGGAACCTGGATCGGCATGCAAGCGGCAGGACCGGCTGCTCACCCGCTGCGAGACGCTGAGTGTCGTCCGGCGCGCCATCCTGGAAACCGCCGGTGCGCCCGAACGAGGACTAGCCAGTTTGTATCGTGTCGCGGAGAAGCTGGTTTGTTCTTTCTTGCTGTCCACCCGTAGGGCTGATCTGGAGTTAAACCGGCGCCGAAACCGGTGCCGGTACCGGCCCCACATGTTCGGCATTCGGGCGCCCGGTTCGGTTCTTCGGCTCGCTTGGCGTTGAGCATCCAGGACACGGCCGAGGCGCACCACGGGGTTCAATCTTCACTGGCTTTATCCCGTAAAACAGCTTAATGTCGAACCCTTCGTCGCCCGGTATTACTCGCGCATGTTCACCGGTGCGGCGCCTGGGCGACTGCGTCCTTGGAGCCCAAATTCCGGTCCCTTCAATAATGAAGTCATGGCTGGGTGCCCAATGGGCAAAGTATCCAAAACTACTCTTTTCTTTTTCTTCACGGATCGCAGCTTTTCATGGTTCATACGCCAGCATTGGCCATTAGAGCTGCAAGTCAAAGTACTGAGATGGGGTTACTATTACTATAGAAGTCTTTTAGACTATGACTCGAATTCCACTACCGCTTCTCTCGTTTTCGACCTTTAACTCCCCACCCAACTAGTGATTGAGTTCTCCTTCACCTATCCGTCGCTCATCTCAGCGAAGGGTCCTGGCAGGCAAGCCTCCTCAGCAGCTGTAGTCTCCAGAGTCCGGGTCGATGTCGGAGTCCTTGTCGTACTGGGAGCAGGCCCTGCAGTAGCCCCTACGGACGCTGGAGTAGACCTCCCGCGTGCCCGAGCACCTGCCCTCGTCGCGCATCTTCGAGCACTTGCTTCGGGCGTGCTTGTGGGTGTGGTGGTGGTGGCCGCACGAGTGGCACTTGTACTTGGAGTAGCGGCGAGTGCACATTTTGGCTCGAGTCTTGGTTGTTCTTTTGGTTTTGTATTGAAGATTCTGAGTGTTTGAGATAGCGATCAGGCTGGTGGGCTCTTGTAGCTGATTGATTGTCTGTGATGGTATCTTTGAAATGCAGTGTAAGATTGTCAAGAAGATGAAACTTGCGCAGTGTAGGTAGTTGCTTGATTGTAGTGGAAAGTCTTGAATGCAATGTATGACGTTTGATGGGTTGTGTTGTGTTGATGGAAAAGAGAAGTGCTTACCGGGCTCATTCGACGCGTATATATAGAATATCTGGATCGCGATCTGAATCACTGATCTCGTGGACGCTCTGGAGTGATACAGAACTCCTTTGCTGACTCTGTGAAGGCGTTGGACTACCTTCATCACTGCACCGCAGGTTGTGCGACTGCTTCACATGCAGGTCTCACGATCGTCCGAATATGCATGCCTCAATTGCGTGTAATTCAGCAACCATTCATTCAGACTGACTTTTTGCCTTACATGTTCACGTGTGTTGTGCTCATTTCCACGAGTGAGCAAGCTCTGGAGCAGAGATCGATTGCATCGAGTTTTGGTTGTTGATAACGGGCCTGCAAGATCTCACCCAGTCCCGGTTTCTTCGCACAGAGAGTTTCCGGGTGGAACTTTGGCCTCTATTGGCTGTGGTAGTCATGACTACATGTCTCTCTCCCCTCGCCTGCACAATTTCTATCTACTTGTCTCTAACACCCTAGTACTGTAGTGGGTAATCAAGTAAGGGTGAGTGAGAAAAGAAGCTACAAAATGCGAAAACCTGGCTGCGTCTCCTTCGATATCGCCAAGCGATAAATTCCGAGCTCATGAAACCCGGAGAGATTCTTCGAGAATTGAAGAATTCCATCGCGTTGATCCCGCATTGTGATGCAAGCCATTCGGTTCCCAAAGCACACACCGAGACCCTTTACATGCCGACTTATCCATTTGCTCTCGTATTTCACTAACCAACTATGACACTCAAGTGCTTGACTGGCCGTTGAGGCCGTATCTACCTATCTTGTGGTCCTCTGGTTACTAATATTTCACGTAGTTGCGAGTTCAAGTCTTGAGAAAGGGCACGAAAGTCGGGGTACTTTTCCGGTGCATGATTTCTTCTCGACTTTAGCCGATAGCGTTTCTGCTCTTTCCGGTAGACACGCCAAGCAATCGGCTCGTCCGATGTCCTGCACAGCCCTATATCAGAGCTCTGTTACGAACAAACCAAGAGGTTGATGTTTCGGAATGATGAAACAGATGAATGTCTTCTCGACTTCTCGCGACTTGCCGCGGGAAGCGCGGGTTGACCAGAGACCTTTTTACCGACTTCCGACTTCAGATAGAGTAAGTCAGGGATGCCCTGGGAGAAGGAAGAGTGAGCCCAAGAGGTGGAATCTACAGAATGAGCCGCATAAAGGGGTTTCAATTTATACACATTAACATCCCAAGCTCAACGGTCACTGGGTGCTACAGAGCCTTACTAGAAAGCACTACTAGATAGCCTCCCAAGATGTTGGTAGTCGTGGATCTTGCGCGTCTCCAGTTGATTACACCATGGGCACCAAACCTACCCAGAATAGCATCTTCGCTTCCAGATGGAGGTTCCATTCAGTGACAGCACAGAGGGAAGCCCTGTTTGATGCCAAGCCTCCTCCTCCTCCACATGACATATTCAACGGGCGAAGCTGGGGGCTTTCCTGGCGTTTACTACATGGTCTTGGCAGTACCACTTTCAGGCTCGGAATTGTAGTCAACAGGCTCAGGTAGACTTAGACAGAGCATAACTTTCTCACATGGTCTACTGTGGCCTGTAGAGTACTTAACCGGAGTCTTCGCCGTCGGTTTATTCACGCTAACCACTTCCACGTTCCAGCTCACATCCGCCTGTCACGTCCTCACTTCGTCCAAGATCAGTCATTAGGCACCGAAAACACCTACTGTCCTCGCAGACACCCAAAAACAAGTAAGCTTCTCCTTAACAGCAGACACGTCAAGGTTATTGGAGCCTCAATCGACTAACAAAACCCAGTGCACTCGCTGAAGCTCCTCGTCCCGCTGGCCCTCGCCACCCTCGCCTCCTCCCTAGCCATCAACCCCGCCCCGGCGGCCCCGCTGGAGGCCCGGCAGGGCAAGGTGTGGAACATCATGACGGGCTCGGAGGAGTGCGGCGCGGACACGGCCAACGCGTGCATCCTCCGCGGCGGCGACCCCACCGTGTCCGAGGACAGGAACCCGCGCTTCTCCAACGGCAACGTGTGCCAGGGCCAGACGGCGTCGTTCCAATCGCGGTTCGGGCACCCGGAGGCACAGGCCGCGGGCGCGGCGAACCCGCACTGCGTTATTACCGCGAGGATCGACGACAGCTGCAAGATCAACGGGCGCAGCGGCGCGCAGGAGGTCGGGCTCAGCAGGAGCACGGTCAAGACGACGCCCGTCGGGACGGCGGAGACGGTGGGGGACGTGGAGTTCAGCGGGAGCTGCGGGGCGGGGACGTACATTGGCAGCGAGATTCGGCTCGTGTAGATGGAGGGGGGAAGAGCATGCGTGGGAGTGTTTTGAGTTTCTTCCTCTCTTCCTGTTCTGCTTTGGCAAGGTTGTCTTTTGGCTTGATGGATGATGTCAACTTCTTTTCTTCAAAAACCCACATGGTGAATCTAGGTGACTTTGGTGACTCTGGCATTCGAGTGTTCATTGGCTCTATTTCGTTGGACGTAAGGACCGCCAGAGTAATGAGGACAGCAATCGAGTGGAGTGAGGCTGAGCAGCTTAGCTGGAGCCATGGGAAGCTTCGTGCAGCATGACGGGCGCGGTGACGGACGAGGTTGAAGCTGACGCGGCGAAGCTGGCTTGCGGTGGATAAGAAAAACTCGCCGAGCTCTTTGAACCTCGTATCTGCTTCGAGTGCCACCGAGAATTAGCTGAAATTATGGCAAAAGGCAAGGCGTGATGATTAAAATCCGAGATGCTTTCAGCTAACGAGAATGGAAATTAAACACAGCTCCTCATCAAAAAAGAAGGGGTTCACTGGCGATGTTCTGCGGTGGCGTCGGTGTTAGTGGGGCCTCTATAATCGGCCGTTCTCAAGGCCGCTACCGCCCGCCGCCGGCGCCGCCAAGGACGGGGCTTCGACTAGCCCGGGAGAGGTGGGCTCCCGGAGTGGATTCCGTCCGGGCTAGCCGGGCTGGGCTTAAGCTGAGCTGAGCTGACCCAACCGGGCCCCGTACCAGTAAAACAAAGGGGGGGATTCTGTTGGGCGGCCAAGCCCAGTTGTGGATGCGGTTAAGCGCACTGATGGGTTTGATTGTGTAATGGGAGCCAACGATGCCGTCCGTCGACCGATTTGAATAAAGGGTTGGACTAATCGTTCGCGGTACGATGTCAAGGTGGCTCTCCTCCGGTGCGGGCGCGCAGGTTTGGACGGCGCAAACGCTTGGAGATGGACTTGGCGTTGGGTAATCATGTGTGGCTTCGCGGGTCACCAGGAAGGCCGGCCAAGCGATTCCCCCTCCTCCTCCTCTCTTATCTCTCCCCGGAGCAAGAGGTGTCCCCCAAGAGATTGTTGGCTGAGAGCATGTGACGAAGATTGGCCGTGATGGGCGACAAGTCGGTCTGGGCAATGCAAGTAGGGAGGCTGTGGTGAAGCTGAACATGGAATGCAGACAGCAACGAATCAAGACGTACGGGATGCGCTATCCGGGTTGGAGATGACGCATCTGATGACGGAGCGATTGAGCAAGCAAGCGGAATGTCAAGAAAACGCCCATTTTCGTGCGTGCGCTGTTCGCTTTGTTGGCCGCTGCTGGGCTTATGGCATCTTTTCCCGCGAGCAAATCAGGGTCGTCGACACAAGCTTTGAGCAGCTCCGGCGGTCATCAATTGATTTATTTAGCAGCTTTCGATCTCACAATACTTGGGTAGCAACCAGCATTCAATCGTCCGGGGGATGGTGACAGCATTGGCCGGCCCCCTTGGCAACCACCCCTCCCTCCCTCACGCCGTCCGAAGTGTCCGGGCCTGATGTGATGATGTGGCCCATGGCGCCATGCCGTCCTCGGGCGCGCGCCACGGTGATCCCTTTTTTTTACGCCGGCAAGCTGGCAAGCTGGCCTGCTCACCTCATGTGCGTGGTAGCGGCGAGGTAGTGAAGACCGGCGCTGCCGGTTCCCGAAAGCTTCGTCGTGTTCTGTCAGTTCGTCACCAATACCTGACGAGAGGGCAAAAGAAAAGTCGCGGCCAACCAGCCCACTTGGCCGAACCGTCGGCGCCGCATCGGACGGGGGGTCGGTTAAACGGTTGCCGGCAGACGGATGAGATGTACACTCTACCTCTGGACATGGCTGCGTATTCATGACCATGTAAGTGACGATGCTTCTGCCAGCTCCACCCGGGAATAGACGGGAACGCGAGATGAGCTGAGGCCCGTCCACCCGCCGGTATCCGTGTTATTAGCCCTGAAAGGGGGACCCATCGGCAATGTTTCAAACGTTTCGAGAACAGCAGGGCGCGCGGTGAGTCGTTTTCTTTGGGCTGCAAGTGAGGTTGGGTGATATCTGAGAGTGAGAGATTATGAGAGATTGAGAGATTGAGAGAGAGAGAGTCTAGAGGGGGGCCATCTGACATGACCCTGCACACACACACACACACACCCAATCCTCCCGCCGCCCACCCCTTCCCGCACCGTCACCGCCGTCATTTGATCCAACCCGCAAGTGCCGGGCGCTGGGCGCATGTCTCGGTGTCTAAGACAGCAACCTTTCGAACACCGCCCTCAGGGACCCCTTCACCGCAGGTCACGACTCACCAAGGAGGGCGAATGGACGATCCTGGACCCCTGGGACAGCCTTATCGCTTCATAGGCGCATGGCATCGCATCATGCTCCTGGCGGGCGGTCTGTCGTCCGTACAGGGATGGATGGGGAGAGACATGACATGGCAGCTATAGCACGAACTAGCTGTTGATAGCATGGCAGCACTACTCACAATGCTAGTAACTATACTACCTTCGTGCCTACCTACCTAAATGCACCACGGCCACTGCTAGTGGTGGTGGGCTTGGTTGAAGGCTTCTTCTTGGCTTTGTTGACATTGGGGGGGGAATCTGGCATGGTGACTTGGGATCTGGTCTGGTGGCCGCGACACCGATAAGCCACGACAAGACACGCAGGGGTGGAGAATACTGAATACCTAGCAGTGTGTAGGTAAACCATCGCTCGAATAGTGTGAATAGCGACATCCCTCTTCTTTCCCTCGCCCGGCATATGTCATTCGAGGGCTGGGCGGGTGATACGCCCTTCACCCTCTCCTTTCACCGATCGCATGACCGCCGCAGCCACTCTCGTCCACGTCGCGGGCTGTTTTCGTCCCAATTAGAAGAGGAGAGAAGCCAGAAGTGAGTGAGTGAGTGAGTGTTCCTGGCACATAACAAGGCACAAGGTACCCTGTCTGCCAGGCGCGGCAGGCAAGGTACATGCAGACACGGGAAGGCAGGGCCAGGGGGGCGGGAAGTTTTCCAGGGCCGGTAAATCATCATACCTACACGTAGAAGCGCGCGCCCTGGAACGTGTAGGTACCTCCCGTGCTTGTAAGTGGTTCGAGATACATCGAACAACTCATCGAAACCAAGGAAATTTGGTGTAAAAGCATCCAGCATCGTCCACGTAATTCACAGACTATTGTTTACAGTGTTACACTTCTTGTCATCCAGGGGGTGACGAAAACTTTCCGCGATCCAGAGCTCCAGTTCTTTTGGGGTTCTCACCTGGCGTGTTTCGGCCCTTTCTGAAAATCCCTCGTCGTGGTAACCAGAAAGCAAAGAGAAAACGGGAAGAGAAAAAAATCTAGAAAAAAATTCCTCGACAGGGTCTCCAGTTTAATGCCCAGTCCACGTCGTGGTCGTGGTCCCGGACAGCGTCCGGGATCCATACGGAGCTCGATGAGCAGCCCTCCCGGCCCCATCGTCATTACTCATTCTAGCCCGGAAATTTCACGCTCAAGGTACCCGTACCTATGTGAATGATACTCAAAGTCTGGACGGTGCCTAAGGGGGGAAACATGGAATGGAATCGAGAGCCCGATCTCGTAATTGCTTGGGCAGGGCACAGATTACCTCCGTCAGGTTGCTGTTAACCCTGACGGAACGGTGTAGCCGTAATTACTAGACGGCCCTTGGGCTGGCCATTAGCTAAAACTAGCAACCGTAGCCCAGCCCTTTTTTCCTCTCTGATGACATCCACATCCACATCCACGCACACGCACGCACACCCCTGGCCGCCCGCCCAGTTTCTTAGCTCATGCATGGGCCGAGAAACGTACACACATCATGGCCTACACCACACGTACAAGTCTCAGTGACACACACACGCACACCTCACGAACGGAACGCGCATGAGTAAGGATCGGCCTGGTTCCGTTGGGCGTGCGCGGGTCGTGGATCGCCCGTGGCAGATTTTTAGGGCGGCCCCCCCTTCGCCTCGAACGATCCGTCACTCTAGATTGGTGATCGCTGCATAGAGGTCGCCTAGGGTTGTTGGTTCCTCCCGGCACACGCGGCTTATATAGTGGGCTTCGATGCCCTCCCTTTCGTCACCGGTCTCGATCTTTTTCTCTGCTTTGTTCGACACACACACAAACACGTAAACTTGGAAGTTCATCCCAACGACCTTCACTCTCAGTCGAGTCTATATAAGACGTCAGGCACCCCCCCGTGCTATCGACCCTCAAACACGTCGTAACGACACCAAGACCCGTCATCCCATATCCCTCCGACGAAACACCCGATACCCACAGACGCAATGTTCACCCGCCAGCAAGAACGCCGAAGGACGACGCCCTTCCCCAAGCGCTCCGGCTCCGGCTACTCCTCCTGGCCCGAGAGCGACAGCGAGGACGACATGATCACCCCCTGCGCCGCCGCCTCCTCCTCCGAGAAGGCCGAGGCCCGCGTCACCATGACCGAGTACGCCGCCCCGGCGTCCCCGGTGGAGCACCACCACTCCGGCGCGGCCACCCCGAGGCCGTCCCTCGGCGGCGCCGGCCGCCGCACGTCCGCCGACGACGCCGACCTGGAGGAGCTGTGGGGGTGCATGCTGGAGCTGCAGCAGAGGTATCGGTGCTACAACTCGACGCGCATGGAGATTGCCGCCGACAGCGAGGACGCCGCCGAGATGATGCGTACGTTTTCTTGGTTCCCCCCCCCTTCCCGGGTTAGATCTGGACAAGTCGCTAACACGAATGGACGTAGCCACCCGCGCCTGCATAGACATGCTCAACGACTCGATCGAGTCCCTCCCCGAGGAGGGCTGGAAGAAGCTCAGCAAGTACCTCGTCCCGGAGTGCGACTACTCGTGTCAGAAGACGCAGAAGTGGAAGTTCTGGAAGCACGCATGAAGCGGCACCTTCAATTCTTTCACTTCTTCACGCTTGTGATACACCAACTCAAGCGTGACATTTGTTTCTTCAGCGTCACGAGGGAGCATACGGCTCCCGATTAGAATGATACCCTACCCAACATTTCACACACGGTCACAACAAAAGTTTCGGAATTGATTTTTTTTTCTCCCACCTATCACTCCTAGTTCTTCCCTCAAGGTCACGGCAAGGTTGGGGGATTGGGGAACATGGTTTTTTGGACTCACAGGAGGAGCATACTGCTCAGGCGCAATAACACGGGAATACCCACATAGGTACTACGTCCATTTTCAGTCGATAATACAACTGCAATATTTTTGCATCATCTCTGTTCCAATGGCCTCTAGTATCTTCTGGCGAGAACCTTTGCCGCTCACCAGTCATGGATACTACCCACCCTTCCGGTTGGCGTGGGATCTCAAGCGGGGCCCGGCCATCAGTCACTCGGCGAACAGTGTCCGATGCCACCTCCGATCACGGATCACGAATGCCAGCGATCGTCACGAGCGTGCGTCTGATGTGACCGGAGTCTGCGGCATATGCCGACGGTTTTACGCACCACCGCGTAATGAGATCGCCAGTGACTCACCCCCGCGGTCAACAACGACGTGCAGCGTGCTGCTGTGCTACCCAGTTGCATAGCCATCACAATGTGACCTGTCACCCGAACTCTATCCCACGGCCAGAAAGTCAGGTTAGTGACCATCTTACTTTGAGGCTGTGAAGCGCGGGCAGGTAGGTCGTCATGGGGCAGTGAGGGTGGGAAACTCCGGCGTTGGACAAGAGTGACTTGGATTAAAAGTATATGCTACAACGGAAGCCCCTCCCGCCTTATGACTCCAAAAAGCAAACCAAAATCATGTGAAAGACGCTCCCTACACCGCCGCAGCGACCTCAGGGGGTCCCTCGGGCAGCTTGCTGCCGGCGATGTTGCACTGCCGGAACAGCCGGACCTCGTCCTCGGCAAAGGCACCAACAACCGAGTGGATCACGCCGCGGTTGTGGAAGACGACGAGGTCGCCCTGCTCCCAGTCGTGCGCGTACACGCTCCGCGGCGCGATGCCCGGCCGCTGCAGGCGGTGCACCGTCTCCCGGACCGCCGCCAGGTCGTCCACGACCGTGCCGTCCGCGAGGTGCAGCCGCCGCACGGCGGACGGGTGGACCTGCAGCGCCAGCCGGCCCGTGGCGGGGTTGCGCCAGCACATGGGCAGGACCTGGATCTTGTCCTCCTCGACCGGCGGGAGGTCTGCGAGGGGCACCTCCTTGCCCTCCGAGACGAGGCCGAGGCCGTCCGGGCGGGAGCGCGCGCTGCTCATCCAGACGTACGGGTGCGGGGCGTACTCGACCCTCGTCGTGCGGGCGAACTCGCGGTCCGCGGGGGAGAGGCGGTCGTACATGGCGTACCCGGATACAAAAGCCGTGGTGCCGAGCGGGACGGACATCTCCTCGCCCGAGCCGTCGTCGTAGCGGAGCGTCTGCCGCCTGCCGCCGGGGACGCGGACGGCGAGCAGCGTCGTGGCGACGGGGGGCGCGAGGCCGTAGAGCGCGGCGTCGATGTGCCAGCGGTAGAAGCGCGTGAAGTCGAGGTCGTCCTCGTCCGGGACGGCGGTGGCGTGGAAGGTGCGGTGGTGCGGATGGCGTAGGCGGATGTCCTTCAGGCCCTCGTACTCGTCGACGAGGCCGTTGCCGATGACCTGCACCTGCGGCTGGTGCGGGATGGTCTTGAGGTCCGGGTGCAGGATGGAGCGCTTCGCGTCGATGGTCTTGCCGTGGCCGTAGGAGGCCGCGGCCTGCGGGTCGAAGCGCTGGGTGAGCTCGTACTGCGCCCTGGGGGAGGCGTGGCCCTGGTTCTTGAAGACGAGGACTTGGTGGGTGAAGAGGGCCTCGCGGATCACGGCGAAGTCGGCATCTAAGGCAGATGTCAGCGGGCTGTTTGTTGCTGCCAGGTCAGAGTGTGGAGCTTACCAGAGGAGGTTACCGATTTTACGGGTATTCTCCCATTACTTGCAGAGCATCATTGATATTCACTGGTTCACGTCGTTTTCATGCAATCTTACCGGTGAGGTTTTCAATGTCCACGTTGGAGACGACGGCGCCAAAGTCAATGGCCGAGCCCTCGGCGGGGACGATCGGCTGGACGGTTGCGCGGGAAGTCATTGAGAAGTTCTGGGACGGTTGTGCTTTCGAGGGTGATGATTTCTCAGCAGAGCGTTGCAAACGGCTTCTCAGTTCAGTCATGAATGTTCGAAGGGGGAAATGCCCTTTCTAAATGTTTTTGGAAAGCGTGGCGACATGTGGAGAGCCTCGGAAGGCGCCGAGGGCCATGCGCTTTGTTATCTCATCGGATTGCCCCGCCCCGCCTTCAGACATCAGACAAAATGTGGAGGATGGCGACAAGACACTCATGACATGCATTTCCGGGTCTGAACAATTGGATTGGGATTATCTTCTATATCATGAAAGGAGCTCGTTGGTGACACAGTCAGTGAGATAGCGGATTAATCAACTCATTATCAACTATATCACCCTATGCACCCGGGTAGGTACTTGAGTCTGTCGTGTTGCTTCGGCCTTATCTCAAAAGGCCGAATCGCGAGTCGGGTCCCGTTCCTCCAGACTCTCTCTCTACCCTCTTTCGCCCCCCGCGCCTCGGTCGCGCTTAGACGCCTCAGCTTGACAGGCGCCCGCTTTGCCTCTTTCGAGGTGCCCGTGTGAGGCACTCAGCATTGTGACTGCGGGCTGCACCGTGCCCCGGAAGGAGTGAACGCCGACAGGTCTCGGTCTCCGCCCCTCGCCCGACTCCTTCGCTCCGCGGCGCCGGGCGTTATTGTCCGTCTCTAGAGGCCGGTTTGCCCGAAGGCGGACTTTCTCGTTATTGGCGATCCCGCGAGACTCGGCCAGTTCGATAGTGGCAGACTGAGCCAAAAGTCCGACTGAGTTGCGAGCGGAACGCCAAGCACGGCAATACCATGCTCGCCCTTTCGTGAATTTTACTGTTCCGTCCCACGTCTCCCTCAGTGCTTCTTGACCTTGTCCATCCACTCCTTGGACGCCTTCGTGCCGTCGTGCGCCTTCCGGAACAGGGCGCGCTCCCACTCGTCCAGGCCGCGGAGGAAGTCCTCGCTGGAGCCGCCGACGCCGTCGTCGCCGCCCTTGCGCGCGTGCAGGGCGATCTCGGCGGCGCGCTTGGCGAAGGTGCGGCGCATGACCTCGCTCAGCTCACGCTCGTCGAAGAGGTCCAGGATGCGCGTGCCGAGGCCGTAGAAGTGCGCGCTCTGGTCCCGGACGGGGACGGCGCGCGGGTCGGCCTTGAGGGCCTGCACGACCTGGTTCGACAGCGCGGCGGGCAGGTTGAGGGTGACGGGCGCCCTGGAGTCCTGCGTCGGGCCGGTGTTGGCGAGGGCGAGCATCTCGGCGAGCCAGAGGGGGAGGGCGATCTGGGTGCCGGCCTTGAGGGCGTGGGAGGGGTTGTTGTCGAGGTGGCCGAGGCCTTCGAGGTCGAGCTCGAACCTGCAGGGCACTTTCTGGGGAATTGTCAGTTTCTTTCGTTGATCTAGGGAAAGTAAACAGAGATGGCAAGGGTGGGCTGAGGGCTGGGAGGTTAGCCGGTACTCACCTCGGCGTCTGTCAGGATGGAATCGATATCATAGTACGACATCTTGACTGTGGCTGTTTAGGAAGTCGGCCGTGTGTAGGTTGAAGCAAAATGACCTTGACTTGACGATGTCACTGGAATCTCGACGCGTCTGTTCCAGTGTTGACGCGATCCAGCCCACCACACCAACAGCTCCCGTCGGGCAGGCCTGGGCTGACCCCTCCATGAGTACGTACCTACCTCAGCCACAACGCCATTCCATGTGGCCGTGCAGCAGCTTCGGCCAATGGGAAAGCATGGATTACCTTCAGAATTTGGCTCCGAGCTGCCCCTGGAAATGGCAGTTCCCCACTATTTTCCATGACGACATTCTCCTCTCATTCGCAGAAACACGCAACGTGCCCGCCGGCAGTGGGTGACCAACCAGCCGGGGCAGGAGCACAGCTTCCACAGCAGCGACAGCGGCAGGAGCAGCTCGGCAACGCTCGCAGCTTTTCTGGAGATCCGAGCTCCCTCACGTAATAGCCGAGTGACCCTCGCGCAAATTGACATCATTCTGAAGCTGCAATTACCACCTCCATTTGTCAACCGCCAATCGAACATTTTCGAGGTACTTCTACTTCTACCCCTGCCATTTCCCTCTCTCGACCTGAATCACTGTCGATTCTCCTTCTGCAACACCAATTGACTCGAGAACCACAGACATAGAACACGCAAAATGTCGTCCACGCTCCTCCGCACCGCCCCCGTCCTCCGCACGGCTCTGCGAGCTGGTGCCGCTAAGCCCGCCGCTGCTGCCCTGGCCAGCACGAGCTTCGTTCGCGGCAAGGCTACGCTGCCCGACATGCCTTGTAAGTGAAATCAACCATCTTGGTGCCTTCTAGTCCCGACGGAGATGATGCTGACTTCTTTGCCCCCAGACGACTACGGCGCCCTCGAGCCCTACATCTCCGCCCAGATCATGGAGCTCCACCACTCCAAGCACCACCAGACCTACGTCAACGGCCTCAACGCCGCCCTCGAGACCGTCGAGGAGGCCAAGTCCAAGGGCGACTTCGTCAAGGCCGCCTCCCAGGCGCCCCTCATCAACTTCCACGGCGGCGGCCACGTCAACCACTCCCTCTTCTGGGAGAACCTGGCCCCCGCCAGCCGCGACGGCGGCGGCGAGCCCGACGGCAAGCTCGCCAAGGCCATCAAGGACGACTTCGGCTCCTTCGACACCCTGAGGAAGCAGGTCAACACCGCCCTCGCCGGCATCCAGGGCAGCGGCTGGGCCTGGCTCGCCAAGGACAAGACCACCGGCACCCTCTCCGTCGTCACCCGCGCCAACCAGGACCCCGTCACCGGCAACCTCGAGCCCCTCCTCGGCATCGACGCCTGGGAGCACGCCTACTACCTGCAGTACCAGAACCGCAAGGCCGAGTACTTTGACGCCATCTGGAACGTCGTCAACTGGAAGACCGTCGCCAAGCGCTTCGAGAAATAGGCGCCGCCAACGGGAGGATC
Organism: Colletotrichum brevisporum; assembly: GCA_030770045.1. NCBI lineage: Eukaryota > Fungi > Ascomycota > Sordariomycetes > Glomerellales > Glomerellaceae > Colletotrichum > Colletotrichum brevisporum. Next base: position 4,964,442 of record JAUGSI010000002.1, read on the forward strand.
CTTGTATGATAGGAACTTGTTGATACCTAGCAATTGAAGGCGTTTGTTTGATTGGCCGTTGCCAGGCTTCATGCTCTAATCACTGAACTCGGATGCAGATATGCTCGCAGGCCCATAGCTCAATCGTTCGCAGCTGACAGCTTGGTTGAGGGTACTATTATACACTCGAAATCAACTCAGGAGATATCCCCAACGCCACTGCTTCCTTTTATCATCAGACAGAATGACCAAAAACCCCGCGCTCTAACGATACACTCAAAGAACACCCGTCCTCAGTTCTCACGGAATCGGAATAATCCCCATATCCGTCCAATCCCGGCCGTCAAAGTGGACATGCTTCAGCCTCCGGTCGACCTGGAAGAAGCAATGGCTCAGATCGTGCGACGCTTCCAGCGGGACGTACGGGGTCGCGGCCGAAGCCGCCGTGATGCAGGCAATGTGCGTCGCCTTGTCCGCCCCGTCAAACACGGGATCCGTCTTCGGCCCCTTCCACCCCGACGCGTCGTCCTCGTACACGTACGAGATGTTCCCCGTCTTGGAGTCCTGGTACAGGATCCACGTATTCACCGCCTGCGTCCCCTGCCCGTCGCGGTCCAGCCGCGCGACGGCGAAGCCGGCCATGGTGAAGTTGGCGTCCACCGTGGCGGGCAGCTCGCCCGACGAGATCTGCTCCTGCCCGCTCGACGACCGGTCGAAGTTGCGCAGCCGCCCCGCCGCGTCGCGGTACACGATGCGCACGCTCGACGACGTCGTCGGGTCGCCGGCCGAGTGCACCACCTCGCGCGGCAGGACGACCAGCGCCGACCCGGGCGACGAGGCGATGCCGCCGATGGCCCTGGGCGCCTGGAAGCGCCCGGGCGGCGACGCGTAGTCCCAGGAGACGTCCATGACGTCGCCGTTGCTGGCCTGGACGACCATCGAGGGCCAGTAGGCCGCCATCTGCGTGCCGCTGTTGCCGGTGCGGTACGTGAACTCGTTGATGCTGTCGCTCAGGCCGCCGCGGGCGTAGCCGTCGCGCCAGTTGACGCCGAGGATCTTGTCGGGCGAGCCGATGTAGAAGAGCTCCAGCTGGGGGACGCCGGGGAGGATCTTGTTCGAAACGTCAGCACATGCCTACTACTGGCGATGGTATCAGGGGTTGACCAACCGGGTCCGGCTTGATCCAGAGCTGGCTGGCACCAAGCGGCGAGCCGGCCCTCGGAGCCGCGTCCATCTCCATCGGCGCCGTCCAGTTCCGGTACAGCGTCGTGTACTGCAGCCTCCGCAGGGTCGAGTCCGGGCCCTGGAAGAGCACCTGCAGGGTGGTGTCGGAGCCGAAGCGCCAGCCCACCGCGGCGAGCGCCGAGTTCTGCATGATCTTGGTCGCGTTCGTCGACGTGGACGTGCCGCCGCCGCCTCCCTTCCCTCCTCCTCCGCTGCCTCCGCCATCGACGGTGCCGGGACCGCCGCCGGCCGGCCTCTGGTTCAGGTCCGCCGTGACCCTCCACCCCGCCACGCCGCCGATCACGCCGGCGAGGACGAACACGATCAGCCCGCCGAGGCCGAGGAAGAGCCACGGCGGGCGGCGCGGGGCGGCGGCGGCGGCGCGCTGGTCCTCGAGTTTGCCGGCGGCGCCCGGGTCTGCGTGGGTTTGTGCGTGGCCTGCTAGGGGCTGGTAGCCGCCGTGGACTGCTAAGATCTTCTGCTCCACCGCCGCTGGTGCGGCGTAGCCGTGGCCGTGGCCGTGGCCGTTGTGCGACGTGGGGTTGTGGTGGTCCCAGGACCCGGGCCGGCCGGCGTCGACGGACGCGGGGCGCGTGTCGTAGCGGACCTCGAGGCCGGCCTGTTGCGGCGTCCGTGTCGGGTCCATCCTGGTGTGTCTCTTTCTGTTGCTGCGCAGCTTGTGAATTGGTTGCCGGACTGGACTGTTAGATCGACGGTTATGAAAGCCACCGAGGGAGTGGGTGTGTTATTTGTGGTTGGGAAACATTGAAAGTCGTCAGAAGTCGGGGCAGGACGGGGGCATTATCGTCGCGCCCTGCGAAAGGAAAAAAGGCCCTTGGCGTTCGGCAGGCCACCACCGTCTCGCCTCAGTCGAAGGATCCAAGGACGGATTTCTTAGGGGAAATGGGCCCCCAAAGAAACGAAAATGCTCGCCTAATTCAGAGATTTGTTCGTGATGTGCAGGGGTGGCCATTGGGCGGGCAAGCAAACTGGGGACCCAAAGGATTGGGGGGTGTGGTGTTTTTTGACAAGGGTTCGATCTCACGATGGAGGATTAGACTAAAGAGTGTGGCGCAATAGACTTCAATCATGGTCCAGAGGCAACAAATTAAGCTATAGAGACTATTCAAACCTATCCAGCGATGTCACCTATCACGAGAAGCGCGCTCGGAACTCGGGAGAGGCATTGGCTGGCGGTTAATCAAGATTTACAGACCACTGGACCAAAGTCCCATCGTTCGTCCCGCTCGTCGACTATTATGTACAAAACGGGCAAGGCAACCAGGGGGGGCTCCCTGCTTTCTCTCTACATACCGATAGGCAGCAAGCTGACATTGGCGGTTCTGCTGCGGCCCAGGCAGTCAACTTCTATCGCCTGCTTGCGCCTTGCGCATCTCCGCTGGCTCGGGCTCCGAGCCCCCGAGCCCTGTGCCGTTGTTTCTTTGTTGATGGAGTTCTGGGAAAGCGGGGGAGGTCTGGACTGTCAGGATCGACATCAGAGGCAAGCTACGTAGAGGCACTAGTTCTGTGGTGTTGCAGTTGGCTACTTCACAGATACGGTGGGCTAAATAAACATGCACCTGTTTCGCAACGCAGACTCGGAGAGTGGCGATCTTCTCTTCGAAATTCCCCGACTGGCTTCTTGTTCTGTCGCCCTTGCATGAGGCCCAACCTGCGCGTGATGCTCACCTCGCCCCCTGGCTGCGTTTATCCGGGCAAAGACGGACTAGTGAGGTGTGTGTGTGGTTCGCAAGAAGGCGAAAAAAGAGGCCACGACTCTCAAGACGTAACGCATGACGTTCAACAACTGAGTGAGACGGATGATACTCGACCGTCAATTTGCCGCGATGTTCTTGGGAGTATTTAACGGAGGAAAGTCTCTCGATACAACCGTGTAACTGGCCCAAGAGCGCATCTGCTTGACTGATCTTTCTTGTCTGTCGCCACTCCATCATGAAGCTCTGCGATCTATGCACCTCGATAAACCTCGAGGACCTCCCCCCGTTCCCCGATGACGACTTCATCAAGACCCTCACCGGGTACCCGCGGTTCCACCAGCTCGTGAAGCCGGACTTCAAGAAGGGCACGCCCATCGAGCGCTTCGGCGTCCAGTACCACCCGGACCTGGACAGCCTCCGCAAGGCCGCGGCCGAGGGGTGCGTCCTCTGCGAGGCCGTCGAGAAGGAGGCCGCCGCCCTCTTGGAGGACATCGAGAACCTCCCGAAACCGAGACGGGGCGTCGCCCGCTGCGACCCGAGCTGGGACATGTGGCTCACCAAGCGGAGCGAGTCCGGCGGCGACGGCCTCTGGGTCGTGTGCAACAGCGCCGTCGACGGCGAGCCGGCCCAGTGCCTCATACCCATCGCCGCGATAGGCTTTGCGTCTGACGAAGGTACGTCGCATTCGCTTGCATTCCTCCAGAAGCACAGCTCGATAACACGTTTTCCCTCAGATGATCCTCTCTCCGCCGGGTCCTCGGACCGCGTGCTGCGACAGGTCCCGGATCAGACCACCCTCAACCGCATCACCTCCTGGCTCGAGACGTGCGACGAGCACCCGCACTGCCACTCCCGCGGCGCCCCGATGCCGACCCGCCTCCTGGACGTCGGCACGTCCGACCCGGGCGACCCCCTGATCAGGCTCGTCGAGCCGGACCGGAGCCTCTGCGACCGCTACGTGACGCTGAGCTACCGCTGGGGCGAGGGCGCGAAGCACTTCACCACGACCAGCGGGACGATCCAGGCGCGCAGGACCGGCATCGACGCCGGCGCCCTGCCGCAGACGATGCGCGACGCCGTCCGCCTGACGCGCATGCTGGGCGTGCGGTACCTCTGGATCGACAGCCTGTGCATCTGCCAGGACGACCTGAGGGACTGGGAGCGCGAGTCGGCGCGGATGGCCGCCGTGTACTCCAACTCGTACCTGACCCTCGCGGCCGCCAAGGCGCCCGACGTCAACGGCGGGCTGTTGTCCCCCCGCGAGCGCAGGTCCTACTTCAAGATCCCGCGGGGGGACGGCGACGACGACGACGACGAGAAGAAGTACATCCTCGCCGCGGCGCTTCCGCTCGACAGGGAGGTCATCCACGACTACCACCCGCGCATGCGGGAGGAGCCGCTGACGAGCCGAGCGTGGGGCTTCCAGGAGCGCGTCCTCGCGCGCCGGGTGCTGCACTTCGCGAGCCAGCAGATGTACTGGGAGTGCCTCGAAGGCTTCCAGGCCGAGGAAGGGCTGAGGCTGCCGCGCACCCTGCAGTGCGTGAGCGAGGACGCCGCGGTCGCCGCCTACGTCGAGCAGCGCGCCGCCGCCGCCGCCGCGCAGGAGGACGAGGCGAGCCGCCGCAGCCGCCGCCGGCGGTGGGCCGAGGACGAGGCCGGCCCGGCGCTGAGGAGCTGGGAGGGCATGCTCTGGGAGTACGGCCCGCGCGAGATGACGGACCCGGCGGACAAGCTTCCGGCGATATCGGGCGTCGCCAAGGTCGTGAGCGGGACGCTCGGCGGGGACGAGTACGTCGCCGGCCTGTGGCGGGGGCACCTCGTCAGGGGACTGTTCTGGCAGGGCCTGCGCTGCAAGGCCGTCGAGGGGTACCGCGCGCCGTCGTGGTCGTGGGCGTCCGTCGACGGGATCCCGGCGAACGGGTTCGTCGGGACGGTCGAGGAGGTCGCCACGGTGCTCGACGTGAAGGTCGACGTCGCGGGGGACAACCCGTTCGGCCGGGTCCGGGACGGTGTGATCAGGCTGGAGGCGCCGCTGGTGAGGATGAGGGTGTCGGAGAACAAGGGCCCGACGGGCCACGTGCTGTTCTGCAGCGAGAAGGGCACCGAGGACTTTTTTGGTATGCTCGATGTCATTGACAGGGACTACGAGGCCAGCGCGGGGATGCTCGAGGAGATGGGCGTGTACGCGCTGGTGCTGGCGTTTACTTATTCATCACCCCTGCTTGGTGGCGACGCTGAGGCGGAGGAGGAGGATAGGAAGCCGACTGCTCGTGGGATATTTGTCACTCCTGCTCTGGACAGGCCGGGGTGCATGAGGAGGATCGGCGCGGTGGTGCAGGATGCGGATGCGTTCGCGCCGGGGGAGCTCGAGGCCTGCAGGACTACGATTTCGATTGTGTGAGGCGTCGTCGTCTTGCTACGTGCGGTCTGATGACTGAATCCGCCGGTTTCTTCTTGCTGCTTGATATGGACCGAATCAGCCGAGATCTCCAAGTATATCATTGGTCTCGTTCTCAACCTGCCCGCGGCATTGGCTTAAATCTTCCAGGCCAGATCTGATACGCCAATACTGTGACGCTGGAAAGATTGCAGCGGGCTATGAGTAATCTGGTCCGAAGCTGCGCCGAGCTTTCGATCGTCTTTGAGTAAATTACCAGTTGAATGTATTGAAGTCGGTTTCGTTGCCAAGGGAAAAGAGAACATGCTTGATGCGATAGAGCTCCCTGGTCCTGTCGATCCAGGATACAGAAAAGGTTGAACGAGTTGCATTCAAACTGCACAACAATGGTATCTGGAATCTTGTTTCCGACAAACGGCTCACACAGTCGAGACTTGTGCCTTTATTGAGAGAGGACGCCGCATGAGTTGACACGCTCTGGTTGTGTCCTGGCCAAAGTATTCAAGAAACACAGACACGGCATTACCGCCAATGTTTTGATGGCACTGGAAAGCTAGCCATGTTGATCAAATACTGGGCATAAGGACGTATCTAGATCTATAAGAAACCTCATGGCTTCGATTAACCGTCGACGATCTTATTCACTACCCCTCCTCTATTATCCAGCACCCCCTCTAGCTATAACTGTTTTAAAAGCTCTGTTCTATAGGCTTATAGTTATTGCCGTTGTCCGTCGTCGTCAACGTCGTTCAGCCCCTTTCTAAATTAACAACATCATTCATAGCTTAGAAAATCTTTATAGGACCATTTCATATCCAGTAGAAGATTCCCTATTTCTTCTTTGTTTCACAATCTTTAGTCAATATTTCAGCCTTTTGTTTATAGTCTTCCGACCGCATTAAAATCCACTTATCGAGTATGGTCAACATGAACATTGAACGTTTCACATGAGATATTTGGCTCCAACTACGTGTCTTCTCACAGTATAACTGATCAACGTTCACGCCTTCGTCATCTTTCTCCAAAAGGCTAGCAGCAGGAGTAGGTAGACTGCTTGGTGAAGTCCTGCCAGTTCTCTTTTATAAACCGGACTTAACCCAAGCCACCCGGTCTGAAAGCGCAGCATAAACTTCGAGGAAACAAAGCCGTCGCCATCGGGAACCGAGTTTCTCGTCATCCAATAGACTCCCAGGAATAATCCACACCGACCCTAACCCCGCGCCGTCTAAGCTTCCACTTGTTGCGCTGGAGACCCCGAGAATAACAAGGCAAACAGGTTCCGGGGCAGTGAATCGAGGGGGCACCTTGATAAAACCCCCCACCGTCATTTTAGCCGTATGTTTGTTCACTCTATCGGTTCCAGCGTGATGCTACCCCATGGCTTACCCGGGAAGTTGATGGAAGCTGTCAAGACCATTCCGTGCTATCCACCCGGGGACATCACGGTAACCCCGCTATCCAACACAGACACGCCGACACGGCACCGATGCAACAGCCTTGGCGGGGAGTCAGTACGCTTCGGCGGGCGGTATTAATACTGCTTCCAGCTCCTCCCTCCGAAAGAACCAGTGTTGCTGGGTAAGCGACTGTCAAGAAGGCAGCCAGGTACAAATCTCGACTAAGTAACAGGCCCAGAACGCCGTGCTATCCATCAGTCACTCGACGAAACTCTTCCGAGAGGCTGCAAGACAAGTCGAGCCGACACCACCCAGCTCACGACTCACGATGGAAGACGCGGCCGACAGCAAAGTCCTCACTCACGTCAACAGCACGCACACGACATGGATGAATACGTTTCGAGGAAAGAGATGTTCGAATTAACCTTTCGCTGTAATTAGGAACGAGTGTCGGGGTATTTCATCTCCATCTTCCCAAGTTTCATTACACGACAACAAAATCCGCCGATTAACACCAAAAATCGGAACAACCACCATCTTCGTGGTCATCACAACCCCCAGGAATTATTTTACTTTCATCACATCATACATGCGCTGAAAACAGAATGGCAGCGACGTCCAGGCCGCGAGAAGAACAAAAGCCCGCGAGTGGAACTTCCGTCTAGTGGAACTCGCCGATGCGGGGGCCAAAATACTCGCCCTCCTTGAGGGTGAGGAGGCGGCAGGCGGTGCCCTCGCAGCCCTCGCCGGTGACGGAGTTGCCCCACCAGTCGATCTCGATCTCCTGCCACTGGAGGGCGAAGAACATGACGATGCCGGAGATGGCGATGCCGCAGGAGAAGGCGGCAGACAGGACGAAGTTGTACTGGGAGGGGAAGCGTTAGCTGATTGTTCTACAAATCTACACAGGACTGGGGAAGGAAAACTCACCTTGGACCAGAAGCCGAGGAAGCGGCTCTTGAGGTAGACCCACGAGAAGTAGGCGATGGGGACGGAGGGCCAGACGAAGGACATGTTGTAGGGGGCCCAGACGAGGGCGCCGTACATCATGGCGACGGGGTGCATCTGGCGGAGCCACTTCCAGCTGGGGAACTGCTTCTGGAGGCCCCAGAAGATGAGGACGACGGCGACACCCAGGGGGAAGCCGAGGAGGGTCTCGGTGTACTGGCCGCCGGCGCCCCAGATCTTCTTGGGGCCGACGGTGCCCCAGAGGACGGAGGCGGTGAAGAAGGTGTTGATGCCGGGGCAGGTCATCTTGAACTTGGCGTCGGCGGTGCAGATGCCCGGGATGCTCGTCATCTGGAACTTCAGAACGCCGAGGCAGACGAGGGTGGACACGAACGTCGCGACCATCTGGGCCCAGAAGGTGAAGCGGGGCGGGATCTTGACGTAGTGCGCCAGCTTGAGGTCGTTGGAGAACCACACGGCGTGGGCGCAGGTGACGTAGCCGAAGGACTTGAAGTAGTTCATGGCCAGGGCGTTGCCCTCGACCCAGGAGCCACCGATGAACTCGGCGAGCACGTTGAGGGTGACCTCGATGCCGGTCATGGCCTTGATGATGCCGACGGGGACGACGAAGATGAGGCAGAGGATGATACCGTAGAAGACGACACCCACAGTAGTGTAGGTGGGCCAGGCGGCGATACCCGCGCAACCAAAGGCGACGGCGACGACGAGGGTGAGGAGGTACCACCACTCGGGGACCTCGGGGTAGACCTTCATCAGGCGGTTGTGGACGTCGAGGACCTGGTCCTTCTCGAAGTCGCTGTTCTTCTTGAAGCTGCCGACCAGGGACTTGAAGCCGAGGCTGATCTCGTGGCGGTGGTACAGGATGGCGTAGGTGATGGTGGCGGTGTAGATGGCGAAGAAGAACATGTAGATCATGCAGTTGGCGGCGCCGAGGAAGGGCGGCGAGTAGGCCTCGTAGGCCTCCTTGTCGAACAGGCCGTGGTCGTTGACGGCGCGGGAGACGTTGTACAGCTTTCCGAAGTGGTCGTACACCTTGTTGGAGTTGATGGGGAGGTAGCCGGTGTTGTAGGTGTTGGTGTACCAGACGGCGATGATGACGAAGCCGGAGAAGAGGGTTCCGAGGAACTTGTTGAAGGTGGAGAAGAAGGGAACCATCAAGGGGTCGGTGTTGTCGAAGAGCCTGCAGACAGGTTAGTATGGGGTTGATCCTGAAGAAAAGTCGCAAAGGGGGGGAGACTCACAGGATGTTCCAGTCAAAGGTAGGGAAGGGGTTGAAGCCGAGACCGGTGTTGAAGCTTGTGATGGTGGCGAGGTTGCGGTTGTTGGGGGCAATCCAGGTCAGCCAGCTGAAGGAGCTGAGGGCCGTGAAGATGTAGTTGGGGAACCAGAACCACACGAACATGGCGGCGAAGGCCATGTAGAAGAACTTCTGCCTGCTGGCCTTCCAGATGCTGCGGAAGGGGCCGTCGACCGTGGAGTTCTTGTCGGCGTGGAAGGCGGAGTTCAGAGCAATGGTGACCAGGGACGCCGGCCACACGCAGTACGAGGGGTAGACGAGGAATCGTCGGCAGAGACCCGCCAGACCGTATCCGATGAAGTTGGTCGACAGCGAGATGAGCAGCTGGTAGCCGAAGTTGGCCGCGTACGGCATGTTGAAGAACTGGGGAAGCCACTGATTGAAGGGAAGTCAAGTCAGAAGTCACGTCCTGAAAATCGCAGAGAACAAGGTATGTTTCTACTCACCTGGGTCCAGATAATGTAGTTGGTGTACGGAATGTTGTACGCGACGTTGGCCATGATGGTGATGAGCATGTGCTCCTTGCGGTTGAAGGGGCCGGGGTTGAGGGAAATGCGGCTTCCGAAGGCGTTGAAACCGACATCGGGCAGGGCCTTCTCCCAGAGCTTGCCGACGGGGTAGGCCAGCAACTGAGCAACGTTGGCGAGAATGGTGATGGAGGGGTAGCGCACGGAGAAGAGCTGGTTGACGAAGGCGAGCAGGGCGGAGAAGATGAGGCCGATGGTCCAGGCGCGGATCGTCGAGACGGGCATGGTCGGGTCGTCGTGGTTGTCGACGACGGCGCGGACCTCGGAGTAGGGCGAGTTGCCGGTGATGAGGGCGGCCTCGAGCTTCATCTCCTGGATCAGGGTCTCGTGCTTCTCCGGGTTGTCGAAGACGTCGTCGTTCTGCAGGAAGGCCTCGATCTTCTCGATGATGACGAGCGGGAAGTTGGGGTCCTTCTCGTGGATCTTGTGGACGTTGAACATGAGCTCGCGGACCTCGTCGAGGGACATCTGGGCGGCGAGCTCCTTGGCCTCGAGGAGATCGTCCTCGGTGACGTTGAGGTCCATCTCGACGTGCGCGTTTAACTCGGCGACGTCGGGGTTAGCGTCGATGATCTGACCAGGGAGGTGTCAGCACGTGATACAATGATGAACTTATGAACTTGATGAGGCTCAAGTTGGAAAGGCCTGGGCCAACTTACGGGATGGACCTTCTCGTCGGAGACGACGCCGCCCTGGGGGGCGGGTCGTTGCTCACGGATGTCGGACATTGTGTTGCGCTGGGTTCAGTCTTCACCTCGAGGTAAGGCTTGGAAGGGCTGATCTGCAGGACCCGTTGACTCTTGGGCTGGATAATTGCCAGTGACCGAAGAACGAGAAGAGACGTGCGAGAGAGGGGCAGGACATCGCGACCTTTTAATATTCAGAGCTGCAAGCGGAGCGGCCGTACGCTTATCGACCGGGGCGGTGGAACCCCGGACGTCCCAGCGGCCTGGCAACGAAGGACGGTTCTGACAGTCTCGCCACGATACGATCCCCAGGAGACATCCCCTGGTACGGCAGCATTGAACGCTGCGGTGGAATGGGCTGGGATGGCAAAGGTTCCCTCTTGCTGGGGGCGGGGGTGGTGGTGGTGGTGGTGGTGGTGGTGGTGGTGGTGTGGCATGGATGATCTTGTTCAGGGCTGGAGTTGCAGCCGGGCTGGTCGTGCAGCTGGAGGACTCGAGTGCAACCCTGGCGACGGAGAGATCTACCTTCTGCTTTCGACATGGCCGATATCAAAAGGTTCCTCGACGATGGAGGGGGAGTCGATGCGCGTCCGGGCCATTGGGCCCAGTAAGGTATGGCCCAGGGTGGAGGTCAGACAGGAAGGATTCGACGAAGAGGATTGGGGCAAAAGGACGAGACGACGGAAAGAAAACAGACAGACGCGGGATGGCAGACGAGATCCCTAACCCTGGTCAGGCACTCTCTTCGGGATCACTCCCCAGTATTACTACATGGCCGCACTGCGAACCTGCAGATGGGACTCCAGGTCCAGGTCAGGTCCCCTCAGGCGCATGGCATGGCCAGCTATCCGTGCTGTGTATCCGTCGTAGCTCCCTTCTTCTGAAGCTGAGAGGAGGTTCCCGCCGTCACCGCCGTCGACTTCCAACGGCGGCGGGCGGATATACCCCTGCCGCCTTCGGGCCTCCGCCGGATTCCAGCCATGCAGCCTCGGGCGTCGAGAGGCTCAATCAAGTAAGGCACAGGTCGGTCTCGCGAGCCATCAGGCGAAGGAACTTTTTGAGGAAGCCCTTTCCAATCAGACGACAGCGTTGGTTCTGAGACTTGGCCATGCCGCTGCATGTCGCAATCGCGATGGCTTCATCGTGTGGTGCGTCGAGCTCAAGGAAGGGCGTGGGCGATTCGATGCCCTCGATCCCACGTCCTCATCGTTCATCATCGTCGCCGGCTCCCACGCTCTCTCTTCTGTTTTTTCCAATCTCCCCAGCCAATATCGGTGGCGAGGGTATGCTGGTGGCAAAGGTGGCCCAGCCGTTCTCTCGGGGCACCATCTCGGCACTGACCGCGAGGTGTCGCGTGTGAGGGCGGAGGGTACAACCAGAATCACTGCCCCTGCTTCTGCCGTGTTCCCATAGTCGATGAGCAGCAGAAACCACCTCGGGTGGACTGGCATGTGGGAGGGAGGCAACCGCCGCGGAGGAGCCAGGACCAAAGAGTGCTGCTTCGCTTCAAGCTCCATCCTTCGACCGGGCACGATAAGATGGGCGGGGGAGCAATGAATTGCTAGCATGGGTCGCATGCATGAGGAGGGCGAGACCCCCGGCCGTGCGTGCCCACGTCCCGCTGCTCTCAGACGTTGAAGATCCAACCACAAGGAGAGTTGAAGATGCGATGCGGACACCACGCTACAACGCCAAAAACGCCAAAACGACGTTGGCAAACGTCAACCTGCCGCGGGAGGCACCGTCGCCGGCGTGGAAGTGGCAAAGAAGAATGGTGGAAAACGGTCGGTCGTTCCTCAAAGTTGGGTAGTGTACAATGATGTGAACCCCCCCTGTCTCGTCTCCAACGGATCAACAACCAGCGCCCGTTGGTTGGAGGTTCACGCGCTAAGTCGGACTCGAACGGCGACGGGCGGCTTGGCAATCTAGCCCAATAAACAGGAGAGAGAAAGAGAGGGCGAGGTGTTGAACCCTGGGAGTGGCGGTCCATCCCCCCGTCTCCCAAGTCTTCCAAGACGTCTTTCCAAGAGAACCAAGACCATCGCGACATGCTTCCAAGACCTCCAAGACGTGCCAGCCGAGAAGGACAAGACGTGACAAGAGATCGTTCCGAAAAGCTTGTCCCGAAATGCGGCTCGACTCTGCACACCATCGACAACGCCCGGAGAGATTGAAACCAACAACAACGACAACAGCTCGACTCTTCGACCAGCGTCCACAAGCACACGAGCCACCGGCAAAGAAACGGGGGGAACCACGTTCATCCAGGCGCCGCCCCCCTCCTGTCTCCTCCCCCAGCTGTCACTCAGCTCCATCGTTCGCCCCAACTCTTATCGGCCACACCTCCGGCTATTCGCATTCGAATCGAGCCACTCACGAGCCTCGGATTCTCTCGAGTCGTATCGTATCATCCGAACCAAAAGGCCCTCAGGTCGTATGGCGGCAAGTTTATTAAACAAAAAATAGCTAACCGTCTCTGTGCCCGCGGCAGCAGGAGACTTCTTTGGGAGGGACTTTTTGCGCGTGCCTGGACCCCTGTCTGTCTCGTCAACCCCTCTCGGGGCTCCTGGTATCGGCAGCTTATTAGATGGGGCCAGCAACGCGTCCTATCGCCGAATCCCTGCATGTTCCCCCTCACGAGATTGGTGGTTAATGTGCCGTAAGATTGAACTCTGGCCAGATTGCCCTCGCCTCTCTCTCTGTCTGTAACGAAATGCTCTTATTATGCTCTAGTGTACTGGTGTAGTTCGTCTCTTTACCGCGTTTACCCCCACTCTCGTCTCTCTCTAGTCTCTACAGCTCCGATTCTTTCCTCGATAACCCGAACTCTTCCTTTGGCTCTACTATCTATCCGTATCTATCTATCTATCGAACGCTGTGCTTTCTCTTCGCCTCGGCGGTGGAACTCCCCTCTCCGTGCCCTTCGTCATATGATAGGCATCCGGCTCGTACGGCCACTTCCAGCCACTGACGGCGTCTCCCCTGCGGCAAAGCATTCTTGGCTTGCAGGGTCGTTCACACAAAGTTTAAGGACTGTCACTCCGGCCTCGTACGAGCAGCTTACATCGTTACAGGCGCCGTCCCTCGTACCTCTTTGCCCGTCCGGGACTGGTCTCCCCCTTCTCCAGGTTTCTCCTTTCGGCAGGTCGTTCTTCTCATCACCGCCCAAAGGATGGGACCCCCCGGGCGCCGTGCAATGGCGACATAAGACACCTCCACCGCTATCGCAGGCGGGCGCGTGATCCTTATCAATGGTGTTCTAATTTGCTCGACAAAATGACTTTAAAAAGGTCGCAAGCTGCGCGCCAAGACATTCGCCCAGGCAGGGACCTTTTGCTTGCAGCGCGTTTCCCACGATGGCATCCCATGGCCACTCCTCCCCCAGATCCCAAAATAAGCGGGACGGGACCCGAAGTTTCGAGCGCACTGTCGCTCCGACGAGCGCTTGCACTGTTGAACTGGCGGACAACTCGGTCATGCGTTGCGCCGACCGAGGAGAAGTAGCAACAAGCTTCCTCATTCGAACCTGGTTCACCGGGCGCGTTCGGGCACTTCGCTTCTCGGTGAAAGCTTTCGACGACTGACTCGTCCGTGAGACTCGACCTCCCGTAGCAGTGCCTCTCTGTCGTATTTCCCGGTACTCGCACTGCACTTTCTTGGTCCCCCCCGTGTCGCACACGGAGGCTCTGGTAAAGCTTTCTCCAAGACTCCAAGACTCCGGGGGCCCGCGCGAATCGGCGCAGGCGCCGCGTCGGTTCTCGGCCGGCCTCTGTCTGCTGTTATTTTCTGCGCACTTGGCGATGCCAATGCTCCGTCTGGGCACATGTTGCCGTCTTGGAAAAGTCTTGGGCATCTCTAGAGTCTGGGCAGGGCATCAATCATGGGAAGCACTTCTTGCGCCCTTTGCTATCTCGACTCGAGAAGAGCGTCCACACCCCGTCTACGGCGCTAGCGGCCGGGGAACCTCCTCGCTCGCAAATCCCTGGCTGATAAAGGCCATCTTGGCATGCCGTTGGAAGGCCCCCTTCGCTGCACCCGACCGCTTGGCGTCGGTGTCAAGGGCTGAAAATGGTTATCGCACCGGTCTGCCGGCTGGGCTCGCCCAAAGTCGGCGAGACGACGAGAGGATGTTGGTCAATACCGCCTATCAATTCACGACAGATGGGATCGTGACCCGAGACCAAGAATGCTTGATAGTCGACACGTTCGTGACTCGGCAGACATGTCAATGGCTGAGGGCCGGCGATACCCTATCGCAGCGAGCCGAGAAGAGGGGGATCGCTCCTTGCCTAGCCACATCGCTTGCCTCATTTGAGATGGATGTTGCTACGAACAGACTGTACATCCCTGAACAGAGCTGCCTCGGTTTCGTCAAGCCACCGTCGTCCTGACCGAGCAGATGTTGTTGCCACAGGGTTCAAGGTGGCGTCTGGATCTTCATGACAGGTACGGATAGCCAGGCGTGGGCTTGCCGTGCCTGGCCCGGCTGTAAGGTAACGTAAGCGTAGGACTGGTTCAGGCTTCCGGCGATCGCGATGGACCTTTAAAGAGCAAAGATTGTGCTGATCGGGCGTGTTGGAGGAGCCGATCCTACGCTTCATGGCATCGTTCTGCCTCCACCTGCGTAGTGTTATGTGTGCATCTTGGAGTACTTACATGTACGTCCGGTACTTACTCGAACCAGTCGAAGTGAGCGTGCTGCCATCCTCCACGGATATCGTCGGTGCTGCGTCTTTGATTCCTCATGCTGGGGATGTCATCATGCAGCGGAACGACGAGTCCGCCATACGAGCCTCCATGTTGATAACCTCTCCCTGCGTGGGGGGTTTCTCGGGAACTTTTGCTATCATCAACGCCACCGAGAGATATCCGCGATAGGCCGGCACGTCTGTGAAGAATGCTCCGTGTATTGAGAACCGCAACGCCGAAACTGAATGATACCCTAACACCAAGAACGCTCAAGTTGCTGCAAAAAAAAAACCCAAGCGACAGCCGTCACTGACGGGAACTCTCCCTGATCCCTTCCTCCCCCCAAGACCAGCATCTATCTAGCTGCCAGACGCTGTGCAGCTCTCATGCATACCACCCAACGTGCTCCTGCCAGCCCAGGTCGACGGTAGGATAGGTCCCGGGAGCCCGGCACGTAGTCTTATCGCGAGCCGGACTGCATGGAAGCAAGGATCGATCGGACCCCGGCAAAGTCCAGCTCTTGCAGCGTCTCCTCCCACAGAGTCTCGGTCACGACCTTGCCATCGGGGGTGTAGACGGAAGGCACGAATCTGGTCATGCGTACAAACAAAAGTCAGCCAAACTTCCCATTTCCTCGATCACGCCTTTCTCTCCTTTAGTCTTGGGAGAGAGGGTTGAACTTACGGAGCAACGGCCCAGTCCATGAGGAAGCTGCCGTGCGTCTCGGGCCCCTTGAGCACCGCGCCGTCGACGTACGTCGACGCCCCGTTCTCGAGCGTCCTCCCGAAGGCGACCTTGCCCGCCCACATGGCGGCCCTCATCGGCCCGCCGAGGTGCCGGTGCAGGTTCGACCCCTTGCAGAAGCCCGGGTCGATGATGTTGACGACGACGTCCTCGCGCCTCACGTGCTCGGCGAGCTTGACCAGGAAGTGGTGGCCCAGCAGCTTCGTCGTCGCGTACCGCTCCATGGCGTCGAAGCCCTTGGGGTCGTCGAAGGCGTCGAGCAGCGGCGTCTTCCCCTGCTCCGCGAACTTGGCCGTCACCGCCATGGCCGAGTTGACGAGCGTCAGCCGGCCGGGCTTCCCCGGGGCCGCCCGGTCCTTGAGGACGGGCAGGAGGAGGATGGCGAGGAGCGCGGTCGACAGGTAGTTCACCTGCACCGACTCCTCGTGCCCGGAGGGGGCGAGCCGGAAGGACTCGGCGAAGAGGGCGGCGCCGTGGATGAAGAAGTCGATGCGCGGCAGCTCGGCGCAGCGCCCGGCGAAGGCCCGGATGGAGTCGTACGAGACAATGTCGAGGGCCCACACCTCGACGGCGGCGGACGGGTTCTTCTCGCGCAGCTTGGCGGCGGCGGCCTCGCCCCGCTCCAAGGACCGGACGGGCATGATCAGGCGCGCCAGGCCCATGTCGAGGAGCTTCGTCGCGCAGGTGAGGCCCAGGCCGCTGTTGGCCCCCGTGACGACGGCGGTCTGGCCGGCCAGGGAGAAGCCCGCGGGCGGCAGGCTGGGCTCGGAGCAGAGCTGGGACTTCATGAAGACCTTGCCGAAGCCCTCGGTGTAGGGCTTCATGTCTATGGAGCTCGTCATCCTGGCGGCGAAGTGATGATAGGATGATGTAATGGGGAGAAAGGTATGTTGATGATGATTTCGATCTTGGTATCGAACTGTGGCGTTTGTTGTTGACGATGATACCCCCAAGAGTACTTCCCTCTGTAATTTCGACGATGTTCTTATATGTGCATCCTCCTTGCCTCAAACGTTGGGACTGTCGATACTGGATATGACTGGACGGAGAACGAGCGGACGGAAATAGAAAGCCACGATGGCCGCGCCACATGCGTGCGTATTGTTGAACATTCGTGGATAAACATCCAGAAGGCTGGACCCCTAGGCGCTAGCGTCGTCATCCAGATAGACGCACATGAGCTCCATAGTTAAGGCCGAGATTGCCTTCTGCTTTCGTGGGGGAGAGGGGGGGGGGGCGATGGGAAGGAAGAGACAACGAACGAGAAAGTTCGCACCAGAGATGGAAACAATTGCATGATTTACGAACATGCCCAAAGCTGAAACGGGACGTGGGAGCACCCCGAGCGCCTCGTCGTCGCCCGACTGACCTCGGGCGGCCGCCGGCGCCAAGGCCCCACTCACACCGGGACGACATCACCCGCTCCGGGCGGGCGCACGGCCGGGGTGGAGACCCCGCGCGTGTTCGGGCCAGTCGGACGACGAGGAGGCTCCGGAACAGCAGCTTTTTCCGGTGCTGCGGCCAGTCAAGACGCGCCAGCAAAACATGCGCGAGGCGTATTTTCGTTTCGGAACGGTGATCAAGAAACCCCCCTAGGTGCAGTCGTTCTGCCCTATCTAAACCAACGTCCTGCGCCGTCTGCGCCGCAGAGTACATCAGCACTAGGCCGGAAGAGGGAACCAATCTATCATTGGCGTTTGCGCAGAGGGAGTAAGCGAAAGTACGCTGCCTGCAGCTGCGCCATGTGTTTGCTCTCTCGAACCAATGGGATCCTCGGAATCGCCGACGATGATGCCAACAGGAGACGAGGACGTTGGCGGACGAGGGGGGACTCTCTGCCCGCATAAACACCTGCCTCCGTCGCCCTCTGATAATGGAACGGTATCGTCTCAACCATTCCCGATCTCGACTGCATGCCCGTTTAGGAAAACAGTCGTACCTCTTTGCCCTCAGAACCGTCCATTTGCTACCTCTTGCCCGCGATCTCGCATCCCTTCGAGGCCTGCCAAAGCCCTCTCTGTGTGTGCTGGGCAACAAACAAGCTCAAGCGAACCACCCGAATTATCAATTCATTGTCCCGATACGGCTACTACGGGAGCCTGCGTCACGTCAACGAGCCTTGCGGAGTATTCGCAGTTACGAAGAAGCTTTTACCCCTTGCAGAAGCCTGTAGCTTAACCCCCGTTGGGTTCGTTGTCGATTTCAACCGGCGGAGCGATCGCGTTTACGAATATACTATTCTGGGTACCTAGCTCAAAATGGGCCCCAAACGCGGAGGTAAGCTATCTGCGGGAGGATCGCGATCGGGGGATCGAGCCGGTTGCTGACACGGAGATTCCGCGCCCTCCCCCAGCGAACAAAGGGTTCGCCTTCGTGCTCGCCGACGAGACGGGGAAGTCCAAGTCCGAGGACCGGAAGATGATCCGGAGCCATGTCATGCGAGGCAAGAACACACGCAAGGCTGAGCCGTCCCCTGCCGTCGCGTCGGCGGGCGAGGGCAGCTCCTCCTCCCGCCAGGCGCCGTCTCAGGCGCTCATCCCGACGCGACCCAAGGCGGTCGCTCAGATCGGCGATGACTCGAACGAAGCGGCTAGTGAGCGGAACAGGGACGCGTCCGTTACCAAGGTGCTGTCCGCCCCGCACGACATACGCATGTTCAAGTTCGCCGACGAGGTCGACGACATGGGCCGCAGCATGATCTACGACTGTGAGTGAACCCTGCTCCCCCCTCCTCTCATGCACCACACACATGCACCTGACGTCGTTCACACCTCTAATGCTTTAACGCTCAAAACCCAGTCTACGCCGTCATCAAGGAGTCCATGTACCCGGTCGAGTGGTGCCTGCAGTTCGACATGAGCAAGAGCCCCTGGTTCCACTGGCTGGTCTCGGACGCGGCCTACCTGCACCTGGCCCTGGCGACCTCCTCGATGATCCACGAGTCGGTCCGCGGGCTGCCCTCGAGCAAGCGGACGCGGTTTCACGCCTGGAAGAGCCTGAAGCTGCTGAACCAGAGCATCGCCGAGCAGGGCCCGGAGCTGGCCGACTCCACCATCGCCTCGATCGTGTCCGCGATGATGCTGGCCGAGATGTTCGAGGACCACAAGGCCGGGTTCGCCCACCTGAGCGCGCTGCGCAAGATCATCGAGCTCCGCGGCGGCGTCGAGGCCTTCAGCCACAACCTCCAGCTGCAGGTCAAGATGTGGCGGTAAGTTTCCTTTCACCTTGCATGTTATATCCTCTCCGGCAGCAGCATGCTGATCCAAGGTCCACGCGCAGCCTCGACATCGGATGGTCCCTCCTCACGGGAGAAAAGCCGCACTACTTCAGGGAGGACCTCTCGTGGGAGCCCGCCTTCACGTCGATCCTCGGCCCTTGCCCGGGCGGCGTGAAGACCAGGCGCGGCGCCTGCGCCATCCGGTCGCTCCTCAGCGCCATCGACCTCCGCCTCGGCCACGTCTTCGCGGACCTGCGCGACTTCGCGCGCATGGCGAACCAGCTCTTCAACGCGCGCAAGCTCCGGCCCGACCGGTTCCAGGAGCTGATGGTGTCCATCGAGTACCGGCTGCTGTACATGGAGCTTTCTAACGTCGACGACGTCGCCGAGGCCTTCCGCCTCGCCATGCTCGCGTTCCTCACCACGCTGTTCCTGCAGATGCACGGCTTCAAGTTCAAGTTCGTCTGGCTCGCCGGCCGGCTGCGGGAGTTGTGCCGGCAGATCGAGGCGCCGGAGGGCGTCGCGTCCGAGACCGCGCGGCTCGTCGTCGCGTGGACGCTCGTCGTGGCCGACCTCGCCGTCTTCAGGGGCAGGGACGACGAGTGGCTGATGCCGAAGCTGGCGGGCCTGCGGGACGACGTCCTGGGCCGGACGTGGCCCGAGGCCAGGGCGAGCCTCAGGAGCGTCCTGTGGATCGACAAGGTCCACGACGTGCACGGCTTCGAGGTCTTCGAGCGGCTGACGCTCCACGTCGCGGCCGCCTCCGCCTCGGACTGGCTCGTCGACCTGGAGGACCTCGTCGAGGACGCGGCGGGCTGGAGCTCGTCCGACTTCTCGTCGCCGGGATCCGTGACGTCCAACTTTGCGGTGTCACGGTGAGAAATGTCGCCGACGCCTCCGTCAACATCTATGTTAGGGATGTCGGAGACGTTCAACGCCGGGTCGCCGATGCTGACGAACCAGCCCTGTCAGGTTCTAGTGCTGATCTGGGGGACGAGAGAAACCCCGCCCGGCGGCAGGTTCGCGATGTCAGGCGCTTGCTGAACAGCCAAAGAGGATGGGGTATGCGAAGGATAGGCAACTCGCCTCTCAGACAACACATCCGTCTCACGACAACGGCAGGAATCTTCATCGGATCTCATACCCGGCAGCACAAAGGTCCAATGCGACGTTGCCAATCAGTTCGTCACATCCTGTCTGACGTGAGCGGAACCAGACCCCCGGCGGCGACCTGCAGCTTTTGTGGCCCATCGCGAGTTGAAGAGTCTCATTGATTGGTGTCTCGTGCAACCAAATGGGCTCGATGACACCCCACAACAAAGGGTCTCTCTAGGGCCCCTGACCATTGAACCAACATAGGTTGCCATTGTGCTGTCTTGGCCGCGTTTTTTAAAGAAAGAGGGGTTGCCGGAAGTCGACGAGCATACTCGGCTTCTACATCCTCGTCTTCACTTCGCTCTTGAGAATTTGAACACTTCACCCAGCATCTCGATTGAAACTCAGAACCCGGCAGACCACCATGGCATCACTCGAAGCCTCCGCCGAATTCCGCATCGTGAGCCCCGCGGCCTCGACGCGGGAGCAGATCGCCGCGGACGCCCCCGCCCTGCGCGGCCTCGCGGAGGCGCACCCGGACCTGCTGGTCTACACCCTGTCGGCCGAGAGCTACGAGGTGCTCCGGGCGTACTACAACGCGGCGGCCACGCAGAAGCCGATGGCCATCATCCGTCCCCGGACCGAGGCCGAGGTCCTCGCCGTCGTCCGGGAGGTGCGGGCGCAGAACATCCCCTTCGGCATCCGCGTCGGGGGCCACACCATCAACTTCGAGCAGGCCCAGGGCCAGGACGGCGTCGAGCTGGACCTGCGCGCGCTCGACAGCGTCGCCATCGCAGAGGACAAGAAGTCGGTCCGCGTCGGCGGCGGCGTCCTCAGCGTCAACCTGGCCAAGTTCCTCCACAGCCACGGCGTCACCACGCCGCACGGGTGGTGCGCGACGGTCGGCGTCGCGGGGTGGGCGCTGGGCGGCGGCTACGGCTGGTCGAGCGCGTTCTACGGGCTCGGCGTCGACCAGGTCCTCGGCGCGCGCGTCGCGCTCGCGGGCGGCGAGGTCGTCGACACGGACGACCACCCGGACCTGCTGTGGGCGCTGCGCGGCGCCGGGAACGGCAACTTTGGCGTCGTCGTCGAGCTGCGGCTCAGGCTGTACCCGGAGACGGCGACGCTGTGCGGCCTCGTCGGGTTCCCTGACGACCAGGCGGCGGACGTGCTCGCCGGGCTGGGGCAGTTTGAGAGTGAGCTGCCGGTGAACTTCTCGGGCGAGATGTCGCACATGACGCTGCCCGGCGTCGGGCCGGTGCTGGCGTGTCCCTTCGTCTGGACGTCTGAGGATGATAACCTCGACGAGGGGTGGGCGTTCCTGGAGAAGTTCAAGGCCCTCGGGACCCCTTTCCTGAACACCGTGGCGGCAGGTATGATGACTCGATCGAGTGAATATGTTGTGATGATGTCGCTGACGAGCCGTAGTCGACGACTACACCTTCTTCAGCTCGTTCCCCATGCCCGCCGGCATCGCCTACGAGTCGCGGCTGCGCACGTTCGAGTACCTCAGCCCGGAGGCGAGCCGGATCATCGCGGGCACCCCGCCGCCGGGCCCGGACTGCGCGACCGTCGTGCACAGCGCGCACGGGCGGGCGCTGCGGGAGAACCCCGATGCGTGCTGGCCGCTCCGGACGCGGCACCGCCTCGTGAACCCGTCGGCGGGGATCCCGCTGGCGGAGGTCGAGGGGCCCGAGTTCAAGGCGTACAAGAAGTGGGCGGCCGACGTGGTGGAGGGCCTGTCGGAGAAGGGCCTGGCGCTGCCGTTCGGGTACCGCAACCTGGGGCCGGAGAGGGACACGGACTGGGCCGCGACGTACGGGCAGGAGACGCTGGCGAGGCTGAAGGAGGTCAAGGCCAAGTTCGACCCGGAGAACGTGTTCCGGACCGGGTTCCCGAGGCTCGAGCTGCTTTGAGACGCGGCCTGGGTGGACGCGCGGTGTCGGGACGGGGGTTGGAGGGCGTGGAGATGGTTATGCCGGAACCTGGCTGAGTAGCAATTTCCTGTAATTGACTTCTTTTGAGCAAACTACAAGCTCACCGTGTGTTTGGTCTAAGCCAAGAGAGATCTCCGTGGCGAAATGGCGTAGGTAACTAGATGCATACCTTTGAGTGGTCCCGTCGAGTCGCAACCGGACCGTTGCCGTCGACGTAGCTCGAGTACCTTGACGAGCTGGCTCTTCCACGCTTGCTATTTACGCCTGAGGATCGACCTACCCGAGAGACGGATCTTCCTCTAGAAGGTTCGAAGCAGGAACCGGTGGAGCAGTCACCGCTCTTGGTAGATAGCCGAGGGACCTGATCTGAGAAGCAACAGGTAGAAAGTGCCCGTCGTCTTGCTGGAGATGTGGGACAAGTTCCGTAACTTGTTCGGCGTAAATAGTTGACGGGCATCCCGCTCTCTTGTTCTTCCTGGCACTATTCTTGTATGGGTTGAAATTGCCGGAAGGGGCTCTCGGCAACTACACAGCAGATGTGGTTGCTATGGATCCCGACGATTCTGAGTGATGGCAACGGCCCGAGTCGTGCTCTCGACCGCCTTGCCTTCCTGGGCATCCCAACGGGGCCTGGCCCCCAATGGTTTCTTTCTCCACTTGGAAAGTCACGAACGTCATTGCGGAGATGGGAGCCCGTGGGCCGGGATCAGCCGCCGTCACTCGCGCGCGCGTGCGGCTCTAGGATGGAAGGGTTTGCGTCTTCTCAACGAACCACTCGGAGCACTACTCCGAGTCGTGATGCAGTTGTAGCCCACGGACGGAGAGGCCAAGATCAGGAGCAGAACCGGAGGGGTTCGGCGGAGCGGGAAGACGAGGACGAATCTGCCCTGGAGCTTTTTACAGTTCAAGAGACGATGGGGGATAAGCATCGCACCATCGGCGCCCTCTTGGCCCTTTCCGGTCTCCATGTCTCGGGAACGCATGGTGTTGGCTAGGTACCTAGGCAGATCGTTGGATCTGACCACACGCGGCTCGCCGGTGACAAGCCCCAGTGCTGGCGCGCCAGGAACGTTTGTCGGTTCGCTGCTAAACGGCAGGGCAGGGCGACCGACCGGCGCGTTCGTCGGCAATCAAGAGGCTGTTCGTGGCGTCGTTGGCCGTCGAAGCCGTGGTCGGCGCGTCGATCGCGGCTGCGGCTGACTCATTCCATCGCTAGACTCTGCAAACTGTTGAGGCAATAGTCGGGATACGGCCGACGACTTGGACGCAACATATTCGGGACATGCCCTCGTACGTACATGGTAGTACGGATACGGATACACTTAGTAGTATCGTGAGTCGGTAGCACTGGGCATGCAGGACTGTGCCAAGGGAAGAAGTGGGTTAGAAGGGCAGCAGACATCCGGTGCAAAGGCGAGGGGGGGAAAAAAGGCAGAGAAATAGACAAGACAGACAACAGGAAAAAAAAAACAAAAAAAAACAAAGCCACAACAATTGGGGCACGGACGGGAGGGGAGGTCGAGGAGCTTTTGGTCCGGGGCCCGGGGGGGAAGAGTGACAGACCCACAGGCAGTTCATGGGAATTGACGACGAGATCGAGATTTCAAAAGCCCATCGGAGTTTGCCCCGCATGCCGGAAGAAGCCTCCGTCCAAAACGGCGGAGCTGAGTGGACGAAGCTGGGGGCGTTTCACTAGGTTCACCGTACTGCTTACCAACCGTAAAAGGCAAAACAGGTTTTTCGGGGTCCAAGTGATCTGAAAGGGGTTCTCGAAGCGACGGCCTGCGCCCCATTGAAAAACTCAGGAACGGTTGCGTTGGGGAGGGGGGAGGTAGTGTAAAACGGAGACACCGCCGACCAATAATGGCAAACATGACGATTCCATGCTGGAGCTATGAGTCTTGGAGAGGCGAATGTTTGTGTAAGCGCCTCAAACGGCAGATGGCGGACGGCAAGGAGGGGGAGCACCGTCAGTGGCTGAGAAGGATAAACTGTGGCTCGTGTGGGTGTTGAGGCGGGAATGGGCTGAGCCTGGAAACCAGGGTTTTGTCGCCACTAGCGTCTCTGAAAGCCACGCGGCGTCCTCTTGGACGATGCTCCAGCCAATGGCAGCCTGGACACGGGTTGCTCGGGAACTCGGGGACTCTCCAGGAGACATCAATCATCAATGATGGAACGACAGACGAACAAGTGATGAAAGATTCGCACTGTGTGTTTATATGGAGAACTTGTTGATTAGACGGGAAGAAAAGAACAAACAAAAATTGGAAGATGACAAGTTTGAGTGCTACGGATCAGCAGAGCACAGAGGGGAGGGGAGGGGAGGCTCGGAGGAGCTCTGACTGGTCCGTTCCGTCAGCCGAAACGGAATCCATTCCGACCGTTGTGAGTGGTCGCCCCTCTCCGGAGACCGTTCCGGAAGTGGGCCCGTCCAATCAGGTAGCGCAAATGGCCCGGAGGATCTGCTCCGCGGACTCCTCACTTGGCGCACGAAAGCAGCGCGTCCAACATTCGTCATCGTGCAGTATTTGCTATCCAGACGACGGCCCTCCCAAGCCCAGAGATTCAGAATCTCGATCGGAAAAATGTAGAATGTACCACTGCTACACCCTTGCCCACCTTGCCGTACCGTACACTACACTGCTACCTGCCTAGGCTCGGTCACCGTCCCTCTCGAACCCCCAGTTGGGTTTGATGAGACAGACAGCCCCCCCCCCCCACCAATCGAATCTGACTGGCCCCTCACCTTTCGTTCCGCGGCATCACGGAAGCTCCATAGAAGCTGCCCAGCACACAGACTACCTATGTACGCGCCTCGTTCCACCGTGTTGTGCCACTGTCCTCCCACGCCTTGCCGTGCCGTGCCATGCCGTCTCCTTGCCTCAGAAGCAAGTATCCATCTTGCTATCCTGCCATGCCTTCTTGCCAGGCTGGGACTCGAGAGTCCGCCTCCCCGCGTCCGTTGCAAATCTTTTCATGGTTTGTATAAAAAGAAACTTGCCTCTTCGCTCACTGCCCCCTCCCCGCTTTGTGTTCTCCCTACCTACTACCTATGTGTACATACACCTTGGACTTCTCAACAACATCAGTCAGCAACACCTCCCTGATATCAGACAACATTCCGCCCAGAGCCTTATCGGAACTCTCCCACTGCTATCTCAATCACCCACAGCTCGAGGATATCGTGCTTGAGCTTTCCACGAACCCATACCGACCAATCAACTTCAACACCGGCCAATCTGGACCATCCAGGCTACCCCCCGGTAAACTCTGTCGTACCCCTGCCCTCGGCAGCATCAGAGAGAGAGATCTAGTGGAAGCCGCGGGAGCACAACCCAACGCGGACCATGGATCTCGACTCAGTACGTGTGAGTACGCTGCAGGGTGGGTTGCCGAGTAACGCCTTTCCTGACCTGCTCCCTAACCTCTTCGCCAACTCGACAGGGGAACAGACGCTGCAGCAGCACCAGGACCGGAACCAGAGCTACCAGCAGCAGCAGCGAGACGCCCAGGAGCAGGCCGGATTCTTCTTCCAACAGCTGAACTCGCCGCCGGAGGAGCCACTCGAGCCGTCCCGGCCGGGCTTCGTCGCCCCGTCCGCCCTGTCCTCGGCACCCGCGGCGCCGACCTTTGCGGCGGCCTCAGATAGCCCGGCCTCCGTCTTCTCCGCATGGCAGGACTCGCCCGCCAGCAACCCGCTCTCCCCGCCGACGAGCATCAGCAGCGGCGTGTCGCCGCCCATCGACCCCGCCATCATCGGCTTCCCGAAACCAGAGACCAAGGCCCAGCCCGCGCAGGCCCAACCGACAGAGACCACAGAGGCCCCGAGCCGGCGGAGGGGCCGGCCCCGCCTGTCCGAGACGAACCCCACCACGCACACTCAAACAAAGACGAGAGCGCAGGAGAAGAAGAAGAAGAAGGCCGCGACCGCCACAACGACGGCCGCGAGACGCGCCTCCGACGCCTCGAGCGTCGACGACCCGCGCGCGGCGGGCAGGGGCCGCACCCCGGACGAGAAGCGCGACCGCGTGCGCGCGCGCAACCGCGAGGCGGCCTACAAGTGCCGCAAGAAGAAGCAGAAGGGCATCGCGGAGCTGCAGTCGCAGGAGGCCGTCGTCGAGGGCATCCACCGCAACCTGACGGCCGAGGCGGCGGCGCTGCGCGGCGAGATCCTGATGCTCAAGAACATGGTCCTGCAGCACGGCGGGTGCGGCTGCGAGTACATCGAGGAGTACATCTCGGGCGCCGCGCAGAACCTGGTGCAGTCGAGCATGGCGGCGGCCGCCGCCGCCGGGGCGTCGTCGGCGCCGGCTGCGGCGACGACGCAGGGGGGGCCGGGTTTCGATGTTGGTTCGAATCGACAACCGCCCCGCGCCGGGTCTGAAGGCTTCGTCGACTGGAAGATGTTCGACGTCGAGAGCCGGGGCGGCATGTCGGCGTTCGGGTCGGAGAGCAACTTCTCCGCCGTCGACGACGTCTCCGTGACGCACAGCTCGAGGGCGCAGTCTCAGGGGGCGACGGCGATATGAGAAAGAGAATCATGGGGCCAGACGATTGTGAGAAATTTCGACCGAGGGTGGTTTCCGTCTGTCCCCGAGGATATGGGATAATTACGGGCTGCCACATGTTGTTTCCACCGAAAAAAGGGGGAACCGCGGCACGCACGAGGGAGGCTCACGAGGCCTCGAAGGGAAGGAAAAAGTTTCAGTTTCGATTTTTGCTCCGTCGTGGGGGACTAGACTACGTCGGAACTGTATTGTACTACTCAGCGTGGGCGTCTTGGAGAGGATTGTTACTTCAACAGGACCAAGAGCTCGCCGCTCGGCGCGCAGCAGGATATGCCAGATGATAATGAGACCAATGATACCTTTATAGAACCCTGACTGTCAAGTTCTGGGATCACGGCGACGTAGTGAGGTTCGGCTAGGCTGTGCGCCTGCTCCGAGGTCCCGGTCCGTGAAGCCGCCGGTAGCCCGCGTGGGGGCGTGGGGTCGCCGGCCTCGTAGACGCCGGCCCGAACCATTCGGCGGCCCCGGGGTCGTCTGCCGGTCGCCGTGCACACAGCGAAGGGTTCACTCTGCGTCTCGTCGGGGGCCGGCGCCAGCAGCTCTCGCCCCAGCCCGACTCGTTCCAAGGTTTGCGATGGCACGAAGTCCCGGGCAGAACTTCCCCACCAGGAAGAGTTGCCGTGCGTGCTTTCCATTTTTAGGCATTGCGGCCGGAGGAGGGGAGAGGATTGATCCGTTCATCAACCGAGTCCCGTCTTGTCCTTCCCAAGTACCGGTAGAACGACAGCCCCCAGGCCTTGCCTTTCAATGACAAACCTGGGATGTGTGAGAGGGAGTTCCATGTGCTCACCGACTGTTGTATGTCTCTGGAGGATAGTTCAGTCTGGTGGCCTCGTAAGGTCCGGACGGCATCAGTGAGCAGCAACCATCGAAAGAGTCGGCCAAGCAACGAGTTCAGTCGAGGGAAAGCCTCACTCTGGACATTCGTCTGGTGATCTGGAGAGTTCCTCAACCAGGCGGTGTGGGGACGAATTGAGAGCACCTCAGAACCTTTTGAGATGGGGTGGGGGGGCTCTGGCGCAATTCAGATCCCGATGCCAACTCTCAACTCGCCAACCTCTCTCCCTCCCATTCCAACTATACTATAATAGTAGGTTGGCAAGCCTCTCCCGAGGCTCCCCCCACAGCCGACGCCTCGGCAGCGGCTCTCTGGTGCGCCCCAGTGCCGACCCGACGGTCTCAAAAAACTGTCGGGGAGGGCGGGAGCGCTTGCTTTGATCGCGCACGAGTCGGGGAGCGCAACCCACCAACCCCGTCGACGTCCACGTCTCCATACTCGGCGTGTCAACCTCACGCGATGGGCATCGGACGAGGCCCCGTCGATAGATCCAGAGCAGCCCGGCACGAGTCGCCCTCCTCCCCACCCGCGTTTGAGGAGTGGCTTGTCCTGAACGTTCTGCCCTACGGAACTTACGAGCCGTCCAATGAGGCGGCCGCCGACTGGAGACTTTTGTTTGCGTGCGTATCCGCGCCGAGTGTAGGTAGACACGAGCTCATCGGCAGAAAGTTTACTCATGGAGAGAGGTCCAAACGCAACCCCCCTCACGGCATTTCACGACAGCACGAGAGCGCCAACGAGATTTCGGATCATCAGACAGTCGTTTCTTGATACGTTCGACTACAGGGTTCGTCAGCCGGCTACAGGACTCGTCCACGATTAAATTCCAAGCATTCCGCTTCTGGCTGTTCATCGCGCCCCTCGCGTCGACATCAGCACAACCAAGCATCGTCACATTCCTCGTCTCCAGAGCCGCCAACCTCCCTCCTGCCGACCTCTCCCACCGTCCGGTGTACACAGCAGTACCACGCAACGGGCAGAAAAAAGCATGGATACGAGCAGCTCGGGCGGCCCCTCCTCCTCTGCTGGGACCGGCGAGCGGCGTCGAAACCGCCGACCATGGTATTTCACAGCGGAACGGAGCTCAGTTCGCCACCTTCGGACCATCGATCGAGGATGACTGATCATGATCCCAGTCGCACGACCGGGCCCTGGGGACACCTAGGCCGGCGGTTTCTTTCCCACGTTTTGGGTGGAGAAGGAAGCATGTGTGAGTTCTGCTGTGCACCGCTCTCTGCAGCGATATCCCTCCCCAAGGGGAGGAGACGGCGAAGGTTTAAGCTTTGTGGAAACTTGCAAGTGCCGCGCGACGAAACTCTGACGGCTGGGCTGGCAGCGATAGGGCGACGCTTGATACGGGCTGGATTTAAAGGCTGGTTCGGAAGGCCAGCGATCGCCAATCACTTACTGTTGCAGAGCCCGCCAGACATGTTGATTGTGCTTCGTTCAGTAGACTTCACGTCGCTTTCGCCCAAAGGCTGAGACAAAGACGAAGCTGTGCAATTAGAGACCGATCGTCCGATGGATCAGTCCTCTATGCCATGTGCCCAGACTCAACAGAGCTCATCAGCCTACAGTCTAGTCTGCGCAACGATTGACTATTATTGTAGCACCAAGAGCGTAACCTTCCCACTGGGAAAACCTTCTCTCCGGAATTGCCGTCCGAGAATCTCTCTTCCTCTGTCTTTCTAATCATATCAATATAGCAACTCTGATCGAGATACTCTGTGCAACATTGATGTCGTCTTCGTCCGGAAAACGCGGCATCAGGTCCTGGCACACAAACCCACTGCTGGCCATGGTGCCCGTTGGTCCAGCTGTCTGATCCCAGCAGACACGAAAGCTCAACGACGACAGCCGACAACTCACGCATCGCAAGGTTTTCGACTCGGACTCGCAAGCATGGACTGGCTGGACATACGCCTACGATTGCCTCTGGGCAAGACCCTGCATCCCCGCCCGCGCGCGTGCTCGTCGTTCGCCTTCCGTGGGGCCGTTTCCTGCTCTATCCCCCCTCCTCCTCCTCCATGTTACCTTTACACGTCAAAGCTTCCAATGTCCGGGGCAAACGCCCAGCTGCGGCCTGGAGCCATCCGCTCGACGAATACGGCGTGAGTGTGGTGGTGTGGTGTGGCTCACGTATACAGACAACACACGCGCTCACTCACACTCTTCTTCACACACACACATGGGACACAAGGTTTGGATGGACTCAAAAGCCTGTGATCGTCCACCACCGCTTACACCACCGCCTCCAACTCTTTTTTCTTTGTTCGCTGGCGACGTATCTGATGCGAACCCCTCCTCCGAAGATCGTGCAATCCGCCATGCGAGCGCCCAAATGTCGGCCAACAGCTCCATGAGCGACATCATGTCGACGCCGATACTGCCAGTGTACTTCGAGCTGAGCTGGTCGATCCTGAGCACGATAGGCGCCGCCAACGTCGTCTTCGGCCTCCTCATCGTCGGCATCACGACCTTCTCGCAGATCACCATCGTGCCCATCATCTCGTCCGCCGCCGGGGCCATCGCGAACGGCCTGGTGTACTACGCCTACTACGACGAGACGTATGCCCTCAAGCAGAAGGCCGCCGCCTCCGCGTTCGGGGACTTTTTCTGGCTGGTGCGTGTTGTTCCCGGTATCACGCGCACGCGCGCTTGGGAGTGAAACGGAGGGAAAGCGATGGAAAACTAACCGAAACGCAGATTCAAGAGGTCGGCCTGTCCTTCTACAGCTACGTCCTGCTCCGCCGGATACTCAAGGACCGGGGGTGGAGGCTGTTCAACACGCTCTTCTGGCTCGCCGTCGCCGCCATCGTCGGCATCCGCATCGCCATCGCCGTCTCGCGGGTGCGCTACATCCTCCGCGGGAACACGAACCTGCTGAGCACCGTCAACAACCTGCACATCGCCTACTTCGTGCTCATCGCCATGCTCGAGTGCCTGAGCGCCTTCTTCCTCCTCAAGATGTTCGCCGAGGTCAAGGCCACCTCGCTCCGGGCCGCGCTCAAGGGCGGGCTGTTCAAGTACCTCATGCGCAGCACCGAGGTCCGGCTGGCGACGCTCGCCGTCCTGGGGACCATGAGGGCCGTCACGTACTCGTTCCAGATCACGGCCCAGAGCGCGACGAACGCGGCCAGCCAGCTGGACCGCTTCGCCTACACGCTGGAGTGCCTGTTTCCCGTCGTGATGTTGTAAGCACACACACCCCCCATCGGATATCGTGTGTTGTCAGGTGCGTTGATTTGATACTGATGTCGCGGTCGTCAGCATCGACGTCCTGGCGTCGAAGCTAGTCTTCACGAACCACATCTACGACACGGCGTGCCCCAGCCGCCCCGCGCTCCGGGGCTTCCTCTCGTCCAGGAAGCCGGAGGACTGGGACCCCGCCACGCAGCAGAGCGAGCGCGTCGTCGAGGTCCGCGGCGGCCGGCGGACGAGCTCGCAGGAGAACATCATGACGTGCAGCGCCGGCCCGTCGAGGTCCGACGTCGACCCCGAGAACGTGGAGTCCAGCCACCCGATGGGCGGCATCAGCAAGACGGTCGAGATCAGCGTGTGGCGCTCCGAGCCCGCGGACCCGCGGAGGCCGCACCACTGTCTCACGTCGCCGTGACGCGGGGGGATTGTCGATGTTCTCTTTTTGTGTCTATTTATATAATGTATTTGAATGATACCACGAGATTAAATGAAGATTTAGAATCAGAATCCCATCCATGCTGTGTCACGAATTGTGTGATCAGACTTGAAGTTGTGAGCTCACAAGGGCACGAGGAGTGATGATTGTCTCATGCAATGGCTGCGATTATGAAAGATATACAGAGATTCTTTATTATGGTCTTTGCAACAGATTATCTCCGTGGCTCTGCTCATAACTAGGAATAAGTCTAGAGATCAAAAAGATAATCCTCCGTAAAATCAAACGATGCAACGACGCCCCAAGGTTACATTGGGTTCAGATGGCATGCAGTCGAGTAACGCATCAAGGACCATGTGTCCGTGAATGCCTTGTAAGGCCCATTAGGACATCTGGCTATGTGTCTGGTCCTCCGGGCCGCCCGGAACAACTCCACCGGCATCCGTCAAGCGCGCGCCGTCGGACGCCAAGAGATGCACCTCAAGTTGGTTTCACGATCTTACCCGCAGCCTAGCGGCGGGCGCAAACACGGACTACAGCGCAACGGTCGCTCTCAGTATCAAGCGACTGGAGGCGGGAGAAGAGGGGATGTCATATGACCGCAGCCAAAAGGCCAACCCCCCCCCCCCCTATCCGATGTACCGTCTCATCACAGCTCTACCCCTCCTCGCCCGGTTCCCGAGCCCATTGGACTTAAGTACCCTGTCTGGCGGTGTTTCGACGTCCGCTCGTGCCAACAAGCGCCACGAGACTATTTTCTAGCTACTCCCAACTCGACGATACAAAAGGGACTCTTCCGTGATACAAGATGAAGTGGCGACTCCGCACCATCGACCCGGCGGGCGAGTTCTGACATCGAAATATCTGACACGATGATTATTTGCGCTACCTACTGCGGCTTCATGAATCACGCCCCGAAAGCGAGGAGGAGATGCCGGGCTTTTACTGTCCCTTTGGCTCCGAGGAAATGGGCAAACTAGGGATAAGTAGTAGGTAAGTATCGGCAACATATAAGCCCGGTAGTTGTAACACACCAAATGACTCAAAAAGCGGGCGGTCTGTTTCTAGTAGACGTCGTCAAGACTCTACAGACTGAATAGGCCGGCTCCTGTGCCTTTACGGATACGACGAAGAAGGTAGATCGTTGATCTGCCGAGACACTGACACGCTCGCCATCTCCAATCTTTCTTCATCGAGTATGGCTCTTATACTCAAAGCCCAGCATAACGCGATCAAGAAATTCCACGGGCATGGATCTGGTTGTTGAGCGAGACCAAACATCTAAATCTAAAAACCACTCAATCTAGATCTCGAGGGTGGACATATTGTTGCTAGTAAAACACGTTTCTTATCGAAACCTTCGTATGAAGATAATCGACGATACATGGGCTATCAGTTGGTTATCATTGTGAATCTCAAGTCTCAATCCAGTTGCTATTACAGTTCAGACTTGCATGGACAAGGACGTACACATGCCCGGGAGAAAGACAGCATAGCTTCAGACTAAGCAAGACGACATACATCAACTCAATCATTACACCTAATTCACATCTGTGGCTGCGTATTAAGACTCTAAGGGCCGTAAAGTAACTTTGCCCGTTTAGAGTCCAAGCTCTCTCCCGTCAAGTCTCTCAGAGTCAGATGCAAGTACGCCTGCAAGTGATGCATGGGAAATACAATTCAGTTATCAAAGTCCAGGGTGTCCCGGGTCTCAGCACCCAAAGTGAAGGTCAACTGGGCCCGCAGATCTTCACTGGAGTTCAAGCGGAACAAGGTTAACAGAAAGATTTACTATAGAATGGCTTGCCATGGATATCATAACCCCAGTCCAAAGTCTGGGAACAACACCTTCCGCCCCTCCGTCGAAGAAGAGTAAACTTAGGGGATGCACTATGTTGATCAGTACCAAGCGAGAGAGAAACACCGAGTCAAGACAGAACTCACGCAAGAGACGAACTAAACAACACACACAAAGTCAGCGACGTTTCCAGATGGTGACTTTCACCGTTACGAAAAAAAGCGGAGAAGAACTTACACCGCCGTCACCGCAGTTGCGCTGGTTTCCGGCAGGGCGAGTGCAGTCGCCCCGGAAAATGTTGAAGTCTCCGACGGGAGAGTTGGGTCCGTCGCACTGTCCTGAATGTGAGCGTCACGCGGTCTGACTGATCATGCTGCCTTCCCGACTTACGCAGAACTGGAACCTTCCGCTTCCCTAGAGGGTGTGTTAGCAACGACGGCTACTATGTGTAACGTTTTCGTGTGGTGGTCTACTCACGCAGGAGAGGCTGGTCGAGATGCCGTACGAGGTGCACCACGCGCCGTAGACGGTGGGGGCCAGGAGCACAAGGCTGGAGACGGCACCGAGGAACTTCATGTTGGCGATGAAAGAAAGTATGGATAGAGTTGCGTTTGTATGTGTGTCCTGTAACGAGTGGAGAAAGTAGCGATGCAGTGGATAATGATCCTTCTTTTCTAGCAAAGAGCGACTTTCTCTCATTACTTATATACAAAAGAGGTCCACAGTTGTTCTAGTGATGCAGCTATCAAAAAGTCGGCATCGTGACATAACGACTCACGAACCAAGGGGCGGTGCAAGAAATTGGTACTATATTCGACCTCCCCCGGCGCAATAGTTGGGAAGTCTAAAAAGTGGACGCGGGAGCTCGGAATTTGAGGCCGACGATGCTTAACATAAGCTTGTCACGTCACACAACTCTGACAAGAAAGAAAGAAAAAGGCCGCTGGAGTTGGATTCCGGCGCCGCACAGTGACGGCCCAGCTCGCGCGCCGCTGGTGTTTAATAATCTGTCACTTGGAGTCCGTCGAATTGATTAAATACTATATGGCCTTGGCGGTCGGCCGACTCGGGCGCGCTGGAAGGCCGACGGAAAAATTAGACCAGGCTGTCATGATTCAGAACCGAGAGATGGGGGGACCCGACCTTTTGGTACTCACTACCCAGTTTTGCCCCGTTCCGTCGCATTGCCTTTTTTCTGAAATGGCCATTCTGTGAGGTTTCTGGCAAAAGCCGCCGATCAGAGGGCATTAACGATCCAGGACTACCGTTGACGGTCTCGCATCGTCCGGCTGAATCCAGACTCATATGTGTGGTTCTTGCCGACGGCATCAAGTGTCTCCTGAGACGACCCGCCACACAATCTCGTCCGGTCTTGGGCTGGCTCTACCGACCAGGGCTCTAGATGAGACGAACTCCACACCGCTGGGCCTGCTACCGGCACGGTGAGAGAAAGAGTGATAGCCGACCCACCTCCGGAGGCCGAGACTCCAACAACTCCGGTCTGATGGCGGTCATGCTGGCTGCTTCGAACACGGATTCTCAGCGCCTACATAGTGGGACGGATAACGTAAATCCATGCCAAGTACGACGGGCTCCCCTTGGCTAATTAAAGTTGGGAGATACGAACGACGAACACGCCTACCCGGCGCAGCCTTACTCCGCGATGTTGTTTCATTCATATAAACCCACACATGGGTCGATGGCAACTAGTCGAGAATAGTCGTTAGCTTCTATTGTCAAACTCTAAAGTCGTCCAATGCTCTGAGTCGGCAGTTGGCCGACTGAAGAGTCCGCTCATAAGGATCAACGGGCTAGAGCGAGCGACTTTTTGCCCTTGGACTCTTCTGCTTTTTTTTGGTTCTAAAATCGTGCACATGTCAACATATAGCCAATGCCACTTTTCTTCTTGAAAAGTGAGACGTTAAAACTCGGTATGACAACAGTGAGTTTGCAAGAAGACGTTGGGCGTCTAAGAACTAGCTAGATATTAATCAATTTCCCACGTGTGTGGAACACCTGCCACTCAGATCTTCCCTCAGCCCCCCACCCCCTGTGCATAAGCTCTTCCCTACGCCATGGCCAGCTAGACATCATGGCACAAGTAAGTGTCTATCTCGGCCAGGATTCGATGTCTGGCAAAAGCAGCAAAGACTGACCAACGCAATAAGAGTCTGTTTGTAGGAGCCCCTCTTCTGGAGGCGATCCTTCTGTTTTTCTTTCACAGTGTAGTGACATAGACGATAGACATGTACTCATGGGTATCGGTCCTTCAATGGATCGACCCCTTTCCAAGCCATGTTCTTGCTACCTATCCAGCATAGTTTACCGAGGTAATCGCTCCCAGCCAGTCTTCAACGACCCCTCAGATGTAAACCGAGGGAAAGGGTGCGCCTCCGTTTTGAAAACAACCTCTGTCAAAGGCATGTAATCATCCGGAGAGAACAGAAGATACAAGTACTTGGGCGTCTCAGCCTACGCAGCTCAAAAGTCAGTCTCAGCAACGACATGCCATCATCGGGGACAAACTTACCAGCCAAAAGCTCTCCATGTTGTCCCTCGTCGCGGGCGGCACCGTCCGCATGTCGTCGAGGCTCGTGTACCCCTCCCCGTCGGGCGCGCGCGAGTGCTCCCGGAAGGCCTGGAAGATCTACCACCCTGGCTCTCGGTACGTCGGGTCGCTGGCGATGCGGTGCATCATGAAGAGGCTCTCGACGGTCTCTGGCCTCTGGAGGCTGTGCGCGTCGAGCGGGTTGATGATGAAGTCCTCCTTCCACTTTGACAGATCTGGAGACGGTCATGATTAGCAAGCAGCGTCCTGGGGAGAACGATCTCAATTACAATGGAGGGCAATGTACCGCTGCTCGGCTCGTGCAGCAACCTGTCGCCGGGAATCGGCTGCAGGTCGTCCTCCGTTGCGTTGAACCACGTAATCTCGGGGGCCAGGCCCGTGGCGGTCACGGCGTACATGCCCCAACACGTTTCCGTGAGTTCCGCCGCGAGCTGGACGTCCTCTTCCTGGCGGCTCGTCCACTTTGGATCGCGACGGGCCTCTTCAAGGGTGCGCCCCTCGGTGGCCTAGACGAGACGTCAGACGATGCAGATCACCATAAATCCGCAGGGCAGGAACACTTACCGCCATGGCAATGGTGCCGGGAAGGAAGCACACGAGGTGGTCCATCTTGGGCGAGAGACGCCCGCCCACGCCCTGGGGAAGCTCTGCCACGAGCCTGACGCCCGAGTTGCGCGCGCTGGTGACGAGGTGCTTCTGGACGCCGGCGAGTGCGTCGTCCCACGTGTCGCGGTAGATGACCTCCCCGGTCTGGAGGTACTGTTTGATGAGGTACTCTGCCGTTCGTCAGTCATCGCGATATCCTGCTTCAAGCAAGCTACCCACCGTAATACGAATCGCCTCGACTGCCCAGCCGGATCTCCCTTGTGGTGAACCGGCCATGGGCGGGATGCACAAAAATGGGCACCAGCCCCCCCTCCATCTTCTGGTCGTCCAGCACCTTCATCACGCGCTCCGCCTTCCTCCAGTACACGTCGTTGCCCGTCAGGTGAGAGAGGTACTTCATCTCCAGCTGCAGCGTCGCAGCCTCCGCCGTGGACGACGAGCCGCCGTCCGCATGCGACGGGATGCCTTTCCTCGTGCCGATGTTGACGCTGGCGTACGGGATCCCGGACTCGGACTCGAAGGCGGCGAGCAGGCGGTCCGCGAGGTCGACGGCCTTGGCGAGGTACACGCCGTCTTCCCCGGACGAGACGTGCGGCATCCGTGAGGACAGGTGGTGGGCCGACAGCAGGCCGCCCAGCATGCGGATCGTGGTCTCGAACGTGTTGACGTCCTGGTCCTGGTCCCACGTGAGATTGCTTTGCAGCCACCCGCGGGCGTCGGCCAGCGGCCCGGTCAGGTTCATGAGCATCATGGTGTCGAGGCTGTCGACGATGATCCAGCCGACGCCCGTGGGCGACATGTTCTCGCCCTTCTTGGAGAGGGGGTGGAAGACGTCGTTGCCTGGGGTGATCAGTCAGTGTGCGGCGCCCACGGGTTCCTACAGGACGGGACTCACCCCAGGCGTACTTGGCGTACGCATCCCAGCTCGTCATGAAGGCATCCCTGACCTCCTCCCGCCGTGCGTTCCAGTTGACGAGCTGGGGGTTTTCCGTCTGGCGAGGGAGTCCGAAGGCGTTGCCTGCGAAATAGCCCACGAGGGGCAGACTTGCGAGTGCCGTCGAACCCAGCAGCATGATGACGTCGCGGGTTCTGCAGCTCACTTTTCTACTGCCTCTCCAGTCCTCGTATGGGCTGATGGGATGTGCTATCTCGGTGTCGTTGGAACCTGCGGACGAGCATTGGTGATCGTCCTCGCCAGGCCTGATAGAAGCCCCTTTTCGGGTTTTGGATTGGATAGAAAGTTCAATGCGGCAGTCGAAAGCCCTCAAAACCCTCGGTTAAGGGGGCGCCCTGTTCGTGACTAAGATCCGAAAGCAACCACGCCCCGAGAGGAAATTCCGGCGCCTCAAAAGTTAAATCGCACGTCGGCGAGGGCGGCATGCTGGGCTAGCAAATAAGGAGGTCCAGGGCTTTTCAGATTTTGCCATCGCGAACTTCTTATCGTACTGGGTCGGGGCCATGGTTTAATTCGATGGACAGTAACTTCGTGTCAATGGCAAGCCACAGCCTGGATCATTCCTCCCATCCGATGAGGAGCAAGCTGCCGTGAGGGACAGGGAAACATTGATTGTCGTCTTTCAGCTCACGGTCTTGGAAACCCCGCCCAAACCAAGTGGAAGCCACGATATTCCAGGATGGGTCGTTCGTCGGACTGAGTCGTCGGCACAAACGACCGCCGAGTCTGGCCCTGCCAAGGACAAGAGGGTTGAATCATGAGAAATGCGAAAGACCTAGTTCTAGTATCTTTAGGGGACGCCTTAACCTTCAGTTCTGGTATACCAGGCGGGCCGACAAGGAGCTTCAGGAGGACCTTGGACTTGCGGACCATGTCATTGTCCAACTCATTAAAGTCCTTAGATGCAGGATTCCATTTCAATTCGACGGGGCGATAACCTCATCTCAAGGAGAGACCAGAGCCTTAAGCCATGTCGATGCGGCCGTCAAATCTCTGAGGACAGACCGATCCTGTCGGACCTGTCCACATGACCGCTTTCCTAATGGCGTCAGTAAATCTGGATCATTCTCCCAAACCGACGAGGAGCAGGAAATTGACCTAGGAAACAACATGGGTAGATTTCATTGCATTCAGTGTCGCTCCAAGTCTACGTGGGAAACCTGCTGAAACCAGGCGTAAGCCACGATGCTCTGAACCAGTCACCGTCCAACTACATGAGCAACCGCCGAATGTAACCATGATAAAAACTGGTCACGATGCTTTCCTCGGGGTTCTACCCGCGTAGGGGTGTCGAGAGAGAAACAATACTAGAAGAGAAGGAGGGGGGGGGGGGGGGGGGGGTTACCTTAGTATGGCAGA
Organism: Colletotrichum brevisporum; assembly: GCA_030770045.1. Classification (NCBI taxonomy): domain Eukaryota; kingdom Fungi; phylum Ascomycota; class Sordariomycetes; order Glomerellales; family Glomerellaceae; genus Colletotrichum; species Colletotrichum brevisporum. The sequence continues at coordinate 5,002,649 of JAUGSI010000002.1, forward strand.
GTTGACAGATAAGGCCCAGGGTTGGCCACCTCCCTTCGAGGCGTTTTAACCTTTAAGCTTATCTGGCGGGAGTTCTAGATCATCTAATGTTGTGACGTATTCCACAGAGATAATGCCGGTCCGCGTCAAACTTCACATCTGCATCTAATATTGACTGGAAAGTAAGTAAAGCTGTCGAGGTATTCACCGGCCACGAGACCATCACCAACGCCCCAATAAGCCATTCCAGAGTACCCCGCTCGACGAAGAACTGGTCGTCCCCTTACCCCGCCTGCCACCGAATCTGCAGGCGCCATCGTCGTTCCTTACCAGTTCCGATTCGATCGAGGATCATCAGGAGAGGGGGGGAAGGAGGAAGAAACCCCCGGACGTATCTCGGAGAGCCTCCGCAAAGCCTCGCGGGCGCGTCGTGACGATGCCCCTGCACGGCAGTCCAACTCCAACTCCAAGTCCAACGCCAGATCCTCATCCATCTCACATCCACAAGCCACCCCCGCAGTCATCCGGATCAGTTCATGTGGATAACAAAACCGAGACGGTAGATTTCACAACCAAGGCAAGCGAGTCATCCAACACAATCTCATTACCCAAAAAGTAACAGCCTACATGGTATCGTGAAACCCTCTCGCTCAAATCTAAACAACCCAAACCCCCCCAGAACAACCAGCTCACACGCGCCACCAACCCCCCGCCTTCAAAGCCCAACAGCGCTCCCCTTCCTCAGCTCCCTCCCGCTACTAAAAAAACACCCCCCATGATCCGAAAAGAAACACCCGCCGCGGTCCGAGAAACAGAACCCGCCGCGGTCCGAGAAACAGAACCCGCCCCGGTCGGACATGCACCCCCCGCCGCGATCCGAGAAGCAGCACCCGCCCCGCGAGCTCCAGAAGCACCCGCCGGTGTCACTAAAACAACATCCCGGGCGGCCGTCGAGGTGGTCCCAGTTCTTGTCGTCCCAGAGGTCTCTCGCGGGCTGCTCGACGCTCATCGGCTCCGTCCTCCTGTACCCTCGCTTCTGCTGCTCCAGGCGCTGGAACTCGTCGCGCGGCGCGAGCAGGCCCTCGAGAAACCCGTCCAGGAAGCCCGCGTGCTCGTCGGCGTGGGAACTAGTCGAGCTGCGCGGGCTGTCCGTCGCTACGGGTGCGGAAGAAGAAGAAGTGGACCCACCGCCGCCGCCGGCCGCCGGGCGCGGCGCCTCGTAATACGGCGGGGGCGAGTCGTGCGCATCGTCGCCCGCCACGGGTATCGTCATGCGCTGCTGCTGCTGCTCGGTGCTCCGCCGGGAGGAGAAGTCGGGCACCTCTGGCGTCGATTTTACCTTTGCGGGGTGGTCCATCTTCTCCGTCTTTTTTTTTTCTTTCTTTCTCTCACGCCCCTTTAATCGTCTGTCCACTCTTTTTCCTTCCAGGAGGGGGTTGAAATTACGAGACCAGATCAGAACTGGGTCAGATCAGGCGTTGTTGCCGGCCAGCTTCGGCTCACGAGATCGTGGGGAAAATGGAGCTGCTCTCTCTCGCGTGGGCGCGGTTGACAGTTTTCGGTGGAGTCGGAAAGGGTGTCGTAGCACACCACCGCACCGGGGGCCGGTACGTAATAAGAGGTTTCGATCAAGTAATTCGATGGAGTCCCGGGGAGATTTCTTCTCTCTTCGATCTTCAGACAAAACGAACGTGGATTTCGCGGGGTAAAGAAAAAACTTTGACTAAAAATTGTGGAAAATGGAACGACGTCCGTTAGGATGGATGTCCGGGGAAAAAGGGGGCAGCAGACGCCGTTGATATCATCTTCCCATCACCCATTCTCCCTCCCTCTCTCACCAGCCGCAATTCGCACGCGACGCACGCGCAAAAAAAAAGACTCGTAATCCTCCTACCGAAACGGGAAAAGCCCAACTGTTCGACACGCTCAGCTCCTCGGTCAGTAGCTCCTCGTGGCGTCGAATCAAGCAGCATGTCGGTCTGCGGCGCGGGCTCGGAATGCTCATTGGTAGGCGAGCGAGCGAGACGAACATTGCGCGGCCGCAGCTTACGACTCTCGTCGCTGAGGCCGCCTGTGTATGAGGCCTCACCCTCTGCGGATTGCGTGTTCATTCATGTAGGCTGACTTGGACTCTGCAACAGGTCAGAGACTTCCGACCGTATCAGCCTCGCGAACCCCCTCGATCGATAACACCAACTCGAACCCCGACTCCCCACGATCGATACTTACACCCAGCCGGAAAACCATTCGCCATGGCTTATCCGTACGAGAAAACACCATAGGGGATGACTAAGCCCCGGAGCCGACGCCTCCCTCCTCAACTGCCCATCCCGACCGAGCCCATATCCGGGCCATACCTTACCATACCTGACCCTACCTAGTCTGCCACCAAGAGATAAGAAGCTGCCATCGCGTCGATTTTTTCCGACCGGGAGCCAGAGCCAAGACCTTCCTGCCGCCGGCCTGCCGCAGCGGGCGTTCAGCCCTGAAGGCGACAGAGGCGTGGCACCCGGGGGTTATTAGGTTGGTGTCGTGCCTTATCGGCAAAGCAAGCAGCACGCCCTCCCTCTTGTCTCCTTGGCCATGCTGCTGCGGGAGATCATCGACGAGCCGGATGGCGCGAAGCCCTGTGCCGGCAGAGAAGCATGCTGGAAGCGGCGGCGCGTGAGGGGAAGCCTGAAGAAGAGGGGGAGAGAAGGAATAAACCTCCGGAAAGCCCTATGGACAGGGCACAACAACAACAAGGACCACGGTCGCCTCGCCTTTCAGCTTGGAGCTGCAGCGGAATGCACCCTCTCGGCGCATACGCTGCCGCTGCCGCTGCCCGCTGGTCACACGAGTCCGATTTGATGCTTGTCGAATGCTTGTCGCTCTGCAGGTGATGATCATTGGGGGACGACAGACGACTGCCGACGACATTCCATCCGCGCTCTGAAAGTGCTGCCATTGCGCGCGCAAACAGACGACCCGTCTCGTCCATCTTTATTAAACAACTGGGCTGCGAAATCATTGGTAGCAGCAGCCCGTTGCGAGAAAAGTGCCTTTCGCGCCTTACGCGCGCCTTGCTGATCGCTACTCTGTACGTGAATGTCTTGGGAATTGCCTCTGACATCGGATGTACCATCAATCGCGATAGGAAGCAAGCCATTCGACTGCTTTGCGCCCACCAACTTGTTCCGATATCAGAACATTATGGAGCCAGGGGGGCGCGCGGTCGCAGTCGCCATGAGATTGCGCGCGCGCAGCATTTACCCCCTGACGATTCAAACCCTCCAACTTCGGACAGTCCGAAAGTAGAGTTGGAACTTGGGAGACCCCTCGGCCCCCGTCCCAGCCCAGCGTATTCAGCGTTCTCAAGTGCCCACAATTTTGAGGGAGAGGAGGAGATAAGAAGCGAGAAAGCAGAGACCAACGTCTAACGCAAACCATTACGTACGAGAAACGGATTCTCGCACGAATGAGCTCCTCGAAACGCTTCCCCAGAGGATGCTAATCCATCGCCTCGGATTGGGCTTGCGCTGGAGCCACTGGGGCCACTGGAGCCAAAATAGTGAGGAGCCGGAGACGATCCACACACCTGTTCGTTCGAGAGAGGTTCGCGCCCGCAGGTGTGGTGTTTGGGTAGGTTTCCTCACTGTTCGTGTGCCGCTGACCCGGATCATGTTACGATGGCGTGGATGACTTCACATTGCAGATGCCAGCTAGCGCAGGCCATACCCCGCGAAGGGGGCTTTTCGAGAACGCGAACGCCTCGTAGTCGTGCTTCTAGCGTAGCATCAGTGGCGTATCTCCCCGGCGGGATGGAATGGCCTCCCGCTGTCACGCCCCCAACGCGCGATAGTAGCCAGGAGCTGCGGGTAAAGAGCGTGCTTCGTCTTCTATTGCTGACACGCCGGACTTGTTTTCGCTCATTTGCCCTGCTGCCTTGCATATTGGACGCGCATGTGCCTCCGGAGGGCTTTGTTGGTTCGGCCAAGAAGAACACCAAGGGGGGTTTCATTACCGCTTCGAGTGACCTCGGGTCGAGGGGCCAATCTTGAATACGGGGCAAGTCGGATTGCCGCGCCGCCAAAGTGGATGATGTTGCCAATGCTCTCACTGCCTGCCGCCTCGGCAGGTGAGGAGAGAGAAGTCATGCTGACGTTTGTTGCCGATCTTGCAACTGTTTGTTTGCCCTCTATGTGGCTTTCGTCTGTGACTGATGGACCAGAAGCTTAATGTTATTTTCTGATGAACCCCCTCCAGGCTCATCGTGTCAGTGACAGCGTGGCTGCCAGCACGTGAGGAACAGGAGAAGCCAAAACAATCGACACTCTTCTCATCACTGACGACCGGGGCCTTCCTGGCGGCCTGGTGTACCGACAGTCTCCGATCCCCGTTGCGCTAAACAGCGTGCCCAGGTGCGACTGAGTCGTGCGACGTGTGGTGGTCGCGTTGGTTGACCACTAACAGGCAGTCTACAGACTACCGCCAGTTGCTGCTTGCTCCATCCAAATGCCCAGCATGGGGAACTCGTGAAATCCGCGCTCGAGGCGGTCGCATTCGAGGGGGCTTTGCCCCTTGGCCGACTCATCGCCCGGGTTGGCACCGTGGCACCTTACACTCTTGGGTGGTTTCCCCGAGTTCACCCCAATAATTGTGGATGGACATGGGTGGCGTAGACTTAGCGACCTGCCGGGAGGCAAGGAGGCATCCGAGGCGGTGGGCAGCAACCCAGGGACCCAGAATACCTGACAGTGTAGTGTCTCCGTATTACGGAGTACGGATGCCCACCACTTACCTCTGAGTGTATCCGTAGGCCCGCATGAATGTTGGTAGATAAGCGTTTCCTCCTGGAACTTCCGTTTGTCTGATATCGGATCGATAGATAACAGACACGACTGGATGGCTTTACATACTTTCAACCTTGTGACTCGCGGGAGTCTCAGAAGGGTTCTGATCTACCTCAGATTGACGAATCGAGATAAAACGCGACGGGGAAGCACGGCATCAGCGCCAGCACCAGCACCAGCACCAGGTGAGCTGCAGGCCCGATAGAACAGCGCTAGAAGGTCGAGAGAAGAGCCCTAATCTGCCCATTGAGGCGCTGATGGCTGGGATGTGCATGCCAGCCGCCTTTAGCTCGAGACGGCACCTGTGTTTGCTACGACGAGCTGGGAATAGTGTCCTGGAATCGGCAGTAAGAACGACGACTACCATAGTAACACCGGTGGAGGTATTGTTATTAGACTGGACCTTGGGTTGATCGTTGATGGCATCGCCCGAGTGGTAGTTGGAGCTGCCGCATTGATGGTGCGTTCGAAACAGGCTCGGCATCTGTTAAAGAGAAGGGATGGGATGAGCTATCGCCACCACCTGTCAACAAGTCGGCCCAAATTGGTTCCGAATCCTTCTTGCAGGTATCACTTGGGTACGGCAATCCTATCGCAATCGCATCAGCACATTGCCAGACGTCATGGCCGCATGCTGTCTGTTCTCGCCTTATCGCGCACGGGAGGTGGCGGCACACTCACGCCGTCCCTCCCACGCACCTGCGAGGTGAGTGTTACATAGGTAGTAGTACGTCCGCGTGGATCTCAAGGTGACCGAAATAGGCTGCAATTGGACGTCGTGGGCGGCGAGAGGAAACGCCGCGATAGGGGCTACGCCGGCGACGACGTGGTTGTGTCGTGCACACCGTCATCTTTACTGGCCTCTATCAGCCTGGGGGTGGAGTCCAATCTCCCACGCTCCCTGCAGCCCAGTGTCAGTGTCAGTGGCGTGCAGAATGTTCCGTCTCAGGGTTGCCCCGACGCAGAAACGAAACGCAGCGCCCGACATACAGAGTATTGACGCGGGATGAAAAAAAGGCTTGTCGATGTTGTCGCCGATAAGTATTCAGAGGTGAGGGAAACACGCCACACTGGGCTGAAAACCATGACGATGTCGCGCGGGGTTGGAACAGCCGTGGGATGGTGGCCATAAGCCGTGATAATGACAGGCGGCATTAGTGTCGTCAGCGTATTGCCCACCATAGTAACAGTGTCAACCCCCCGGCCCAGCTACTATCGTCGTCGTCCTGCACGACGTCGGGGGCACAGATGCAAGGATGTGAGAAACCTGGGGCGGCCAAGATCGTCCACGGCCCACCCACGCATGCATACCCGGACAAGCCAGCTCTCTGCAGCAGTGCAGCAGCAGCAGGCTGAGCCAACAGGCCAGCTGTTCTTGGCGATGCAAGGTCGCGAGGGGAGGGGAGGGGAGGGGAGGAAGTTCCAGTTTCCGTCGATGCCGCGCCCCGGCCAGGAGGAACCGCTGCAAGTTGCAACCCCCCTGGACAATAGAGAAGCCATCCGGCTTGGGAGGGAATTGCCGTGGCTTGTCTTGTCTTGTCCTGCCGAGCTCTCTCTTCTCTCGAGTGAGAGCCTCCTCGACGTCAATCTTTCGTTCGCAACCAGTCTGGGCGAGCAACTCGAGCGGTTCCTCTCGTCAGTCTCCGACTCGTTTGACCGCGACTCGTTCCCATTCCCAATAAGCCGGACCCGGGCCCGGATTCGGACCTGGGCCTGGAATAGACCTCTGGCTGGCCCTTCCCCTTCCCCTCCCCCTTTCCCACTTCCCACCGTCGGTCCCAGAGACTCGTGCTCCCTCTCCACCCCAGTCCCACACACAAGTTCGAGGGTATGAGGGTCGGTCGGCCGGATGATGGATCCTCAGATAACGTTGAGGAGACAGCGCCAGTGGCGCCTGAAAGTCGGGGAGACTCTGGAGGGGGGCGGCCACTTTTTCGGAGCCATTTGCTAACGGCTTCAAGTGACGCCTTGCTCATTGGCCAACCAGCACCACCGACGCTATCTGCACGTCGGTGGAGAGAGAGAGAGAGTCTGGAGAGCAGATTGCCCCCCCGTCCGGTCAGTGGCTCTCGTCTCCTCGTTTGCTCGACTCCATACGCACTCCTCGTCCGAATCCTCATTCATCTTGCTCTCGACTTGCAGTGTACCCGCGCCCGGATCCCTCGTTAGCGCCTTGGAGTCTGGACACACCTCGGGAACTTGTCCGCCTAACTCGCCTCAGCTCGTAGCCCCAACCCATTCGACAGCCGGTGTAGGTTTCGCTCCCGTTCGCCCACGGTACGTAGTCGAGGCACGTCCCAAAACCCAAATCTCACACCCCCCCTCCATGCCCTCTCCGTCCCTCTCATCCCTCTCATCCCACACGCTACTCGATAGCATACCGCAGGTAATGGGGTCGTCGCCCGGGATGGCCTGCCATTCTCCTCCTGTCTTCGCCAAGATCCGCCTCTCTGGCCCCGTCGAGGCAGAAGCCGGGAGGACACACAACTCGTTGCTGCTCAGGAGCGCCCCGGACCCGCGTGCCATTCCGTCTCCTGGTGTAATTTTCCATCGTCGACCGAGTGCAACCTAGCCTTCTTCCATGCATGACGCTCCGCTTGCCGCCCTTGACAAGAACCCCGAGTCCTTGCACGCCGGTTCGCCTCTGCATCGACTTTCCTTCATAAAGGCCTTGCCTCCCCCGTCCCATCTCCCCTGCTTTGGTTTGCCATCCCTCTCATTCCCTTTCACATCCATCCGGGTATCGCTCCCGCCATCTTTCTTTTACGACAGACGCGTCCAGTCTGTCTATAATTTGCGGTCTTGAGCAATCAATAACCTCCACGACAAACCACAGTCATGGCTGCTCAGGACGGGGTCCCCCCCACCAAGGTCATCGAGGCCGACGAGAAGGGCCTTCCCGGCTACGACAGCGGGAGCGGAAGGGCCGTCGCCGGCGAGGTCAGCGAGGATGACTGGGCCACGCGCAACGGCCTGAACCTCAAGTCCTTCACCAAGAAGGAGTATGGCCGCGGTGTCGTCGAGCTCGACCGTGCCATGAGCAAGCGCCACTTGCACATGATTGCCATCGGTGGTTCCATCGGTGCTGGTTTCTTCGTCGGATCCGGCGGTGCCCTGAGCAAGGGTGTAAGTCTTCCTCGATATTATTGTGCCACGGGCCGGTGAGCATGGGCTGATGTGATTGCTTTGCAGGGTCCCGGTGCTCTCTTTGTCGACTTCCTCATCGTCGGTATCATGATGTTCAACGTCGGTGAGTGCTGCAACGCCCCGGAGCGCCAGAGAAGAGCGCGCACGCTAACTTGCTGTCAAAGTCTACGCTCTTGGTGAACTCGCTGTTATGTACCCTGTCTCTGGTGGCTTCTATACCTACTCGACTCGCTTCATCGATCCTTCCTGGGGTTTCGCCATGGGTTATAACTACGTCTTCCAGTGGGCCATTGTCCTTCCACTCGAATTAACGGTTTGCGGTCTCGTCGTCGGATACTGGAACGATACGATCAGCGTCGCAGTGTGGATTACCATCTTCCTCATCGCCATCATCATTATCAACATCTTTGGTTCCATCGGATACGCCGAAGAGGAGTTCTGGTCGTCCTGTATCAAACTCGGTGCGACCATTGTCTTCATGATCATCTGCTTCGTCCTCGTCCTCGGTGGTGGCCCGTCGAGCGGCAGATACAGCGAGTACCAGGGCGCCAAGCTGTGGTACGACCCTGGTGCCTTCCGCAACGGCTTCAAGGGCTTCTGCTCCGTCTTCGTCACTGCCGCCTTCTCCTTCTCCGGAACTGAGTTGGTCGGTTTGGCTGCCGCTGAGGCCAAGAACCCCGTCAAGGCCTTGCCGGGTGCCATCAAGCAGGTGTTCTGGCGTATCACCCTCTTCTACATCCTCGGCCTCTTCTTCGTCGGTCTTCTCATTCCCTCCGACGACCCTGCCCTGCTGTCCGAGTCCTCGTACTCCGACGTCAAGGCCTCTCCCTTCGTGCTCGTCGGCAAGTACGCTGGCCTGGTCGGCTTCGACCACTTCATGAACGTCGTCATTCTCGTGTCCGTTCTGTCGATTGGTGTCTCGGGTGTGTACGGAGGATCGCGTACCCTCACTGCCTTGGCCCAGCAGGGATATGCGCCCAAGATCTTCACCTACATTGATCGCTCCGGCCGCCCCTTGCCCTCCGTCTTCGCCATTATCCTCTTCGGCCCCCTGGCCTACGTCAACATGAGCGCTAGTGGCCCCGTTGTGTTTGACTGGCTTTTGGCCCTTTCGGGTCTTGCTGCTGTCTTCACCTGGGGCTCCATCTGCTTGGCGCACATCCGTTTCCGCAAGGCGTGGGCCTACCACGGCCACACCGTGGACGAGATCCCATTCAAGGCCGTTGGTGGCACTGTCGGTTCTTGGATCGGTCTTTTCCTCTGCTTCGTCGTGCTTGCGGCTCAGGTATGTGCCATGCTCTTCCCGTATCCATCCGCAGTAAAGAAATTGCCACTAACAAAAGGAAATAGTTCTACACCGCCATTGCCCCTCCCGGCACCGACGAGTTGAACGGTGTTGAGGGTTTCTTCAAGTCGTACCTCGCTCTGCCCGTTGTCATGCTCTTCTGGATCGGCGGCTTCGCCTGGAAGCGCACTGGCTGGCTCCGCACTTCCCAGATGGATGTCGACACTGGCCGACGTGAGATTGACTGGGAGGAGATTCACGCGTACCGCAAGCGCGTTTCGGAAATGCCAGCTTGGAGGCGCGCTCTCAACAAGGTCTGGTAATCCAAGTCGAGCGACTGTGCGAAGTAATAGTCTCGGGCTGGCGTCGTTGCAGCATCCGAGAGCATGGCGTTTGCCGTTCCGTCTAGGTATATCGTAATACGCGTCACCCGTCACTTGACGGCGTGTCTGTTGGAACCTGCGTTCCTCTTAGTCCCTTTTCAGCAAATAAAGATACCACGAGTGTTTTCACCTACCATCGTTGCCATTTTGTTGTTTCGCCATCGTCCAATGTGTCTGAATGTATTCCTCATCCGGCGGCTGTTGGCCATGAGGTGATGTGCCAGCCACGTTGGCTCCGGTCGAGGGCGTCAGAGTAGGTCTGACTGAGGGGGGCGACTTGGTCTTTTATGTGTCGCCAACAGATGTTCAAGACAGCCGAGGAGATGTCTTATCTCTGGTAGCTCAGCATTCGCCCGACCAGGAGCGGCGGGAGCTCAGGCTAGTGGACAATCAGTTTTGGGAGACAGGGCCCCGTCGAATGAGACGCTGCGGTAGGTCTTGGGGTAATCGAAGGGTGTTCTGGGCGGTCTGGGCCTTCCGCAAGTCTCAAGAGCCCAAGATAACGATGATTGCTCGGAGTAGCAGGTGGTAGGTAGGGTGGCATCGGCGGTGGTGACTGAAAATGGTTGGCGCGCCTGGCCGGTATCTCTGGGCGCAGCTATCGTCAAGAAACCTTCGGCGGACTGGCCTAGCCGGATATAGCGACTTTTCCTCGCCGCGAATGCAAGGACAGGCCGTGGACGCAGGGACTGTTGCTGGAGAGCGTTGGGCACAGGATCTCGAACCCTCCCCCGGGCGAATCAGGCGTATCAGGCTCGTCGTTGGCGGTTGGCGTTCTTGGGGATATCGGCCATTGACCCCGAAATGACCGGCCAGAGGTCTCGTTGGTAAGGATTCTCGTGGGGGTCTGGAGGAAGAGTGGCCACTCGGCAAGAACGATGTTAGTTGCATACTTACATAAGGTGCCTCAGGTTCAGAGAGAGAGAGAGAGAGAGAAAAGGAAGCAGCTGGAATTGGAATTTTAGCAATTGATATTTGTCTCTGTTGAGGAAAGTGCAGCTGAAGCAGCACCTTCCTTTGTTTGCGCTCCTTCCCACGCAGCATCAATACCGGCGGCGCGCCTTCCACTTCTTAAGGGGCGCGCAGGGTGTCAATCACGCCCGGGCTAGGAAAGGGCGCCCCTCCAGCGACAACGGCGCCCACAAGAGTCTAAAATGGCCCCATCCCCAGCTGTCATTCCGGCGCCCTTTGGTACATTCCTCTCCACCGACGCCCCACACTCGCACTACCTACGATATAGGACCAGTCCCAGGACGACCCCCACAGCGCCTGCTGTAAACTTTCCCTTTCTGCGCATCTTGGGCCATTTCTGACAGACGAGATTGATCGTTTCCGACGAGAACCGAGGAGTTCCGAGTTCCGCATCAAGTTTCAAAGGGAATGTGATCCATCTCCATCTTATTTAGTATTGAACACGCCTATGTGGTATTGTCGGCCTCCCTTCTCCTCTACTACACGACGACAATGATGGACGACAAGAAAAACAACGACGGACGGCAACACTGACGACAACAATGACGGACAACAACGACAATGATAATGACGGACGACAACGACGGTGATGACGACGGACGACAACAATGACAACAACGACGAAAATTAGCCTATGTATCCCCTTATTGGTAGTATTGATCCCAGGGGGCAGTTAGAGACACCAAGCTATAGAGTTATGGCTGAAGGGGGTGTTGCATAGTAGAGAGGTTAGAGGGAGATCTTATTCATAAGCTGTCCTTCTGAAATTGGACCATTTCATTAAATTCGACTTTTTTCAAGCCCGCTTGCTTTCCATTCTGCATCCCAGCTCTCGAGATATCGACCTAGTCTCGACACCGACCCCTGATCCACGACAACATCACATGCCACCCGCGACATCCTCAGGCCGTCGTCTCTCAAGAACATGGATATCCTCAAGGACTGGTCGTTTTGGCTTGGAGCTTTGGGTCTTTTGATCCGTCAGCTCATCCCAGGGGAACCCAAATGGATGCCTTGGGAGGACTGAGCTGCGGCGGGAAGGACTACCTTTCACTGAAGATGTGTGACGAGGAGCAGTTGCTCATGGTGCTCGTCATTTTGAAGCTGTTTGGGAGGAGTCTCTCGTGAACAGTATTGAGATTATCTGGTTCGAATTGGCTTTCTTGTCTCCAAGAATGCCTCAGGACTGGATATATTTTGGGGCGCATTGCGAGAGAACCTCGTTAAATACTTAAGGCCAAGGTAGGTAGGAAGAGACACCCATGGGGTGAGCATCTCAGAGATCGGGAGACACATGCAAGTCCTCTACATGACGCGTTTGCAGTCTTCTTCCCTCCTTTCATGGCAGATGCGTATCCACTTCCCCATCCATCACACCATCTCCGCGTCTTCGGCAGAAACACACGGCCGGACGGGGGCGCGCTGGATCGCGTGGGCGGCGCACGGCCGAGACACCGGCGAGGAGACTACACTATCCGTAAGTGGGGTACGTATTCGGCCCAAGTGGGGCTGCTCCAGTGTCAGCCGCAGTCACAGTGCCGCCTGCCGCCTTGTGGTGCGCCCCGCCCCACCCCGCCCCCGGGTTTACGCAGCTGCGGCGACTCGCCGCTCAATCCACGGTCGCGTCTCCTCATAATCTGCCAGACCCAGATGCGTCCATCAACTTCGTCCTTCTCTCACCATCACCGTCCACGACTCACACCCCGCCTCCAACCCGGACAGCGCACGTAGTCCGAGTCGCTTCGCTCATGGTTAGACCGTCTCTTTCGCCCCGCTTGGACAACCTAGGTCAACCCCCGCCTCCGACACAGTAGCCGCCATGACCCCTCCACCGCCGAAGGGCAAGAAGCCGGCCCCGGGTGAAGGTGAAGCCTCCGATGAGGAGGTGCGCCGCCAGGAGGGTCCCAATGCAGTATCCGACCTGTTGGATGTTCGCGCCGATGAGTCTCGGGGTCAGGGCCCGGTAGACTTGGGCCCTCTCGAAGCTCAGTTCGTGACTGAACCAGTCCGCTCGCCCGAGGTGTCAGCCTTCGACGGTCTTCCACAAGACGGCAGCTCCCAGCGTGTTATCAAACCCGAAAGCAATCCGTCGCCTGTTGCGACTCGGTCGGAAGAAACGGTCGCCGTTGTCAAGTCGGACGTCGAGGACCTCATTGATCTCAGAACTGTGCCACCGTCGGAGGGCCATGGAGCGCCTTCGGAAACCAAGCAAAATGTATCAGAATCCGAGACCAGTATCAAGGTGGAAGCACCCGGCAACGAAAGTCCTCGAAATCGAGGTCGGGCACAGCCCACGGGCCTGGACAGCACCACGCGGAGCACTACTGAAAGGGAAGATGGCCCAGACGAAACCGGCAGCTCATCGAATGCCGACGATGAAGCTTCGAAAGCCATCGAGGATACTTCCAGGAAGCTCCAAGCCATGATGGTCGACAGGGTCATGTCCTCGTTCATGAACTGGCTCGACGTGAGGCTGAAGGTGAAGAAGGAGGAACAGGCGACGCCTCCTCCCCCTGCCAGAGCACCACAGCCTCGTCCTCACCAGATGGGGGTTTCCCCTGGACTTCCCAGATCACGTCCAGTACCTTCTGGTGCTTCTGCGGCGAGAACAAACGCGCTGGGTTCTGCTTTCCCAGCAGCACTACCAGCAGCCATTACCAGCAATAGGTTTTCCGACGCGTTGTACGGGTCTTCCTCGTTCTCGAGTCAGCAACAACGGCAACAGCCAGCCTTCCAGGCCGTTGATGATACGTTGGGGCCAGAAAGAAGTTATGCACCTTTAGGCAGATGGAATCAGTTCGACAGCGATATGTACTATTCGCAACACCTTTCTGCCGGTCAGGCGCAGCAGCCTCAGCATGGTCCCTCCGGCGCCATGGCTTTCACAGCTCCGTTGCCGGCATTATCTGCGCCTGCCCCTCCTCCACCAGATGCTCCCCTGCTGCCACTCGGTAACGCGCTGCCAAATCGCAGCGAGACATCTGAGGAGGTAGACGCGGAATCGTCAACTCACAGTGATGTAGGTGATCTCCACCACCTAGGAGCCCTCCCGCCAACTGCGAAATCTGGCTTTCTGCCTGACTTTTTAAAATCGAGGAAAGAAAAGAAGACCAGAACCCTTCCAGGATGCCCTCCTGTGGTGGAGTCGGAGGCAGCAACCCCGCCGACGAGGGCGAGGCGCAAGGCAGCGGCGGTATATTCACCCCCAGCGGCGATGATTCCAACCCCTCCGGCGCTAGGAACAGATGCGGCCACAACATGGCCTGCATCGAGTTCGTCTGCGGGGCAAGAAGCAACTCGGACAGAGCAGACCTCCCCGAGAGGCCGTGGGCGTGGGCGTCCTTTTGGTGGGCGTGGGCGTGGGCGTTCTTATCATTCCTTGGCGGCGAAGGGCAGAACCCACGGCAGACAAGACGAGGAAGACCGGGAAAGGGATGAAGACGGAGACGGCAACCTTCCGCCTCGTTCCAAGATGTTGCGGGTCCAGCAAGACGAGATTTCCGGCGCGAAGCTCGCCTGCCCGTTTTTCAAGCACAACCCGAGAAAGTACAAGAACCAGCGGCCTTGCTGCGGCCCTGGCTGGGACCACGTCCACCGGATCAAGTATGTTTTCTTTCACTTCTGGCCAGGATCTCTCGCTTACAACGATCACAGGGAACACATCTACCGGAAGCACTCTCTCCCCAAGTTCTCCTGCCCACGCTGCAACCAGCCGTTCGAGACGCAGTCGGCTCTGCAGGACCACGCGCGTTCCCCCGACCCGTGCGAGGTCCGCGAGCCGGAGGTTCAGGACGGAATCACGCAGGACCAGGAGAAGAAACTCCGTTCCAGGAAGAAGACGACAGCGAAGGAGCTGACGGAGGCCGAGAAGTGGACCCAGGTCTACAAGATCCTGTTCCCCGACGTCAGGGAGCGCGAGATCCCGTCGCCGCGTAAGTTTGACTCCCCACGGCTATCGTCCAGCTGTGGCTGATTTTTTTTTTCCTATGCAGACTACACCACCGAGGATGCCCAGACAAACCTCGGCGGCTACGAGGATTACCTCCGCCGCGAGCTGCCACCACTGGTCCGCCGCCAGCTCGAAAAAGAGGTTGAGCGCGAGCTGGGCTTGATGGAAGTGGAGGACGGGATGAAGCACAAGGTCATTGAGATTGCTCGCAACCTCCAGCTCGCGCTCTTCAGGGGTTACCAGCAGCTTGAGAACCAGGAAAAAGGCGGTAACGGCGACGGTCCGTCGCCCGACGACGCGTCGACCTCCGAGGCCGGGCCTTCCTCGTCATCGTCCGTCCTCGCGACGACCGATACGTCACCGTCGACGATGACGACCCAAGGCACGACGCCTGAGGTGCCGGACCCGCTGGACATCTTTACCGACGACCCAACGATACCCGACTTTGACTTTGATTTCCTCTCCGAGGTGCCGTACCCCGCGACGGAGGTCCTTTCGAAGGAGCCGGACGTGTCGTTTGGATTCTCCGGGACGTACGACGCCCAGGGCCCTCACGTGTTCGAACCGGGGAAGGGGATGGAGGCGTTTAGCGACCCTCAGTTGGGCATGCCGTTCTACGGGATGGAGCCTTATGGTGACACCCAGAGCCAGGCGATCGACACGCGTCTGCTGAGCTATGCTCCTTGATTTTGATACGGAAGTCTGTTATTTTTGTCATTTGGCATAAGATACCCCCTTTGCTCAGTGCCACTTGGCGTAATATCGTTTCTGGAATAGACTACAGTCTCTTGTCTGCAGCCATTCCACCCATGTGAATAATAAGACAAAGAAGGCCTCACAATCCATCAAGCACAGCAGCGCATCAAGCAGGGGCTCACTAGCCTTTAAGTACAACACCAAGGCGGCTTCTAAGCCTTTGAGCGCGATAGCAACAAGAGAACCAGCAGCTTCTGCCCCCCATCTCGAGGATGTCTTCACTATTGACCCTCCTACTCCTCCCCAACTGTTTCCTTTGCCTGTTTATCTATTCATACACAGTACTTTTCAGTTCTTCCCCTTCCTTGTCCGTCCCCCCGTTCGTCCGTCGTTGTCTTCGTAATCAGTGCTGTATACGTGCAGGTCGCTGGACAGGTACGCGTGAACAAGGTAATTCATTTACTTAGGTAACCTGCCCTGTCGCATGGTAGTCTTTGCTGTCATGGGCTCTTTGATTGACTGAGAAACCGAACGTCAAGATGATAATGAACACTACCATCGATGGTGGGTTCAACATCTTCCACTCTAATTACTGAGTTCGTTTATCAAAAGCACATCTGAATTAGTATAGCACAATCATACAGGACCGGTCTGATCTTGTACTTTGTTTCAGTCGTCTGGAAAAGACACAGCCAGAAGCCGTTTTACAGCCAAAGGATAATTGAAACAGGAAAGTCCTATTCAAGAGCATTACACTCGCTACGCTGCATGCATTCTTCAACATCACACACCCCCTCGTCAAAACGTCGGCGCGACCCTCGTCTGCTCCTGGCTCGCCACCAGCTCCCTCAGCTTAAACGACCTCAACGTGCTCGTCGACCTCGCCCGGGGGTTATGCTGCATCATCATACCCCCCGCCGCCGCCGCCGCCGACATGCGCGTCATCCGGCCCTTCTCGTCCAGCGACAGGGCCGGCGACGCGGGCACGGTGCCCGCGGCGCTCCGCGACTTGAGGTTCAACCGGCTGACCATCGACTGGATCGCTGTGTTCGGGTCTAGCGGCGGAGGCGTCGCCGCGGGCGTCGGCGGGAGGTGCTGCATCATGTGGTTGTGCAGGAGGTGCTGCTGCGGGAACGAGAACGAGCCGGAGCCCACTGACCGGCCCCCGTCGGAGCCGTTCGTGCCCCGCCGGCGGAGCGCTGGGCCGCCGCGCTCCCCGGCCAGCGACGGCGTCCGGGACCGCGCCGCGTACGCCGGCCCCTGGGCGTGGAGCGGGTTACTGCCAGCAGGGAGACGGCCGCGCGTCGGGGAGCGACTGGACCCCCGGCTCGAGGCCGGCGGCGTGACGACCCCGCTGGAAGGAAAGTGCGGCTGGCTCGCGGCGGCCATCTGCTCGAAGCTCGCGCCGGGAGGGAGCGTGGGCATCCTGCTGAGACGCCGGATGGCGCGGGCGTTGCTGTCGATGAAGGTCGACATGCGGCTCAGCGCGTTGGCGTTCTGGTGCGACTCGAAGGCCGAGGCGCCGTTGGCGGGGGGTTCCGTCCTCGCACGGTGCCGCTCGTTGAGCTGCATCGTGGCCGTCGTCGTCCTCGGCACCGGCGCCGACGCGGCGCTGCTGCGGATCGTCTGCTGGATCTGCGAGAGCACGCTGTCAAACTCCACCGTCTCCCGGGCAGGCGGCGCATACCCGGGCGCGGCGCCGACGACGGCGCTCCCCGCCAGCAGGAACAGCGACCCGTCGCGGATGCGCCGCCGGACGAGGTTCCACCGCGTCCGGGCCGGGTTGCGCTCGATCTCGGGCCGGTAGACGGAGCACCGCGCCAGCCTGGAGTAGAACACCTCGAGCCGCTTGGCCATGCGCTCGAGCACCTGCATGAGGAAGCGGCACAGCGCGGCGACGCGGTGCGCGGCCGAAGGGGCGTCGAGCTCGGCGACGGCGTCGAAGGCGTCCATGCCGCGGCACGCCTCCTCGCGCACGTCCTCGAGGAGCTCCATGTCGAGCTGGACGGAGCGGCTGGCGTAGTCGATGATGCCGCGCTCGGCGAAGCGCGCGGGCTCGCTGTCGCAGACGAACCGCCCCACGAGGGAGACCTCCCTCGAGGTCGCGACGGCGTCGGCGGACGTCTTGGCGCGCGCGATGATGCCCAGGACGTCCGGGAGCCGGGCGGCGTCCTCGGGGCCGGCGCCGGCGGCCGCGTTGTTCGCCGTGGCGAAGGAGAGGCGCAGCACGAGCTCCTGGAACTTGGGGCCGAAGAGGGCCGAGAAGCCGCCCTGGAGGAGGCGGGACTGGTACTGGTAGAAGATGCGCACGCCGAGCATGTTGATGAGGTTGCCCTGGAACCAGAGGTCCGGGGAGCCGAGGATGTCGTCCATCTCGAACTGCTGCGAGACGAGCGTCTCGACCGCCGTCCGCAGGTAGGCCGACCACATGTCGTACAGGCCGCCCAGCTCGTCGCAGCCGTGGAACTCGGGCTTGGGCGTCAGGTGGCCGACGAAGTACTTGGTGAGCAGGCTGGCGACCTCCGGGTTGTTGGTGTGCGCGAGGTTGTCGAACGACCTGCTGCAGTCCACGCCGGCGTTGGACTTGATGATGAGCGTGCCGCCCGGGTGCATCGGCGCGAAGTCCGTCACGTCGTAGACGCTGCCGTGGACGCCGATCCACATCCGTCCCCCCGGCCGGTGGCCCGTGTGGGCGGCGAGCTGGGAGACGGGGATCGTCGGGCGGTTGCAGGGGAGCGGCTTCGGGGTCATGAAGACGTCGAGCATGATGCGGCGCTCGGCGAAGGCGGTGTTGATGATCAGGTCGGTCGACTCCATGGTCGCGGTGCGGTGGTTGTAGATGGCCTTGCGCAGGCCGCCCATGACCGAGTCGAAGACGGCGACGGAGCCGCAGATGTACAGGTGCCCGCCGAGGCCGCCCTGCTTCTTGGACATGACGAGGTCGCAGACGGCGGCGCCCTGCTCGCTGATCAGGGCGTCGATGTACCGCGGCTCCGTCCGGCGCTCGACGAGGTCCCTCATGTACGGGTCGTACGCCAGGCCCCGGCTGTCGCGGGAGAAGGCGAGGTGGACCTCCATGAGGCCGGCGTTGACGTACCCGCGCAGCTCGTCCTCGTAGCAGAACTTGTCGCGGCTCTGGACGCCGAGGAAGAGCATGTTCTTGCCGACGGAGCGGCCGGCGCGGGCCTGCCAGAAGCTCCGGAAAGGGGCGATGCCGCTGCCGCCGGCGAAGAAGGCGCAGGGGGCGGCGCCGTCGAGGGGCAGTCGGAAGGCGACGGGGCGGGAGACGCCGACGAGCAGCTCGTCGTCGTCCGAGACGAAGTCGTCGGGCGAGCCGACGGGCGGGTTGAGGTAGCCACTGCTCACGCCGGAGCGGGAGATGCTGGACTTGCCGGCGAATGTGTCGCAGAGCTTGTATTCCGCGCGGGAGATGGTGAGGTCGACGGTGCTCGGGAGGAGCTCTTCGGGGTAGTTGGAAATGGAATAGGTGCGGGGGATTTCGACGGGGATGAGGTCGCTCAGCCAGGGGATCCCGTGGGAGAGGTCAAAGGCTTGGTCCCAGATGTGCGTGGGAGTGTCCATCACCGCGGCTTGGAGGAGATCTCCGAGCGTCCCGCGGACCGGCCACTCGTCCGTAGCCAGGACTTGGAGGACGGTGTTTGATGATGCCCTCAGCATGGCGTGGATCTTGAGGACGAGATCTTGCGTCAGGGGGGCTAGGTGGCCTCGGCGGAGAATGTCCTTGACCAACAGCTTCCTCGTCGGCGTCTGGGGGGGCACGCCGTGGTTGGAGACGGTGTCGAGGTGCTCGGCAAAGCGAGACCACTTGCGGTCGAGAACGACGGGAGAATCCAGCATCGTGTCCAGGCCGAGGGCCGCGGCAACCTTGGCGCACTCCTCCCAGCTGTTGAGGGGCATGATGGCGAGCCTGTCGCCGGGCTGGAAGGTGATGCCCGTGTTGTGCAGGTCGAGCGTGACCATGGCGATGGACCGCTCGGGGTCCGAGTCGACGAAGGACCGGGCCAGGATGCGCGACTTGTACCGGCACTCCTCGAAGGTCCCGCGCATCTCGTGCGGCTCGACGGGGATGTTGCCGCGGTACGGCTCCAGACGCTCCTTCATGGCATCCGAGAACTGCCGGTGCACCTCCTCCCACGGCCGTCCCGAGTCGTCCGACGCCCCCGAGGCGCCGTTCGTCTCCGTCCGGCCGGTCTTGGACGCCACCTCCAGGATGCCGAACACCTTGTACCTGTGCGTGCCCATGAACCCGCGCTCCCCCGTGTAGGCCTCGATGATGCCGTCCAGGACGCCCATGAGCCGGGGGTCGCCGGACTGCTTGACGTACTCGGGGATGCGGTAGTGGTACTCGACGGCGGCGATGAAGGCGCGCAGGTTCGACGGCAGCCACGCCCTCAGGTGCAACCCTTCGTTCCCGAGGAAGGAGTCGTACTTCTTGCGGCCGAGGAACGCGTCCATGAGGAGGTACGGCGGGAACTGGAGGCCCGAGGCGGCCGGGCACCTCTTGGAGAGGGGCGCGGAGAACTTGCCCCATCGCACCCACTCGGCGGCCGAGACGTAGTTGTCGCCCGAGTTCGGGTTCGTCGAGATGGAGTGGAAGGCGTTGGGCATGCGCTCGAGGATCTCCTTGAGCCTGATCATCTCGCGGAGGAGGCCCTCGTTGTTCCGGTTCATGACGTGCTCCTGGCAGGCGGCGATGGCATCGGGGCCGTGCTGGAACGATGCTGTGGCTCGGTGTCAGTAGATACATGACCAAAGCAAGACGTTAGTCTTGTATAGACCTACCTGACGTGTCGGCGCATCCTTTGAGGAACGCAATCTCGGTGCGCTCTCCAAACATGGGCCAGCGCAAGTCCGTGTTATCGAAGCGTCCCACGTAGGGATAGACGGACGTCGGGTCCCGAACTTTGATGTTGTAAGAGGCCTGGTCGAAGAAGGTCAGGTGCGGGATGGCGCGTCCCATGCGGCGCGAGACCTGCCAGTACGGCAGTCCGATCGTCCTCGGGATGCCGACCAGCTCCGGGCCGAGGTCGTCGCTCATCTCGACGCGGGGCTTGGTCGAGATGGAGTTAATGCTGACGCCGTCGTACCCGTCGTTCTTGTCCTCGTACCGGTAGATGGAGCAGAGCATGCCGAGCGCGACGATGGCGGCCCACAGCGCCTGGTCCGGCACGTTCTCCTCGGTGCCCTCGACGAGCGGCAGGGCGGCGACGGACTCGCGGACCCGGCCCCGCGAGACGCACCCGGGCATCCGCTCGCAGAGGTCGGACCATACGCGGCCCGGGCATGCGGCGAGGGCGCCGGCGGCCTCGTTGGCGTCGGGCGCGCAGAACCCGTACTCGGCGCTCAGGTAGCCGTCCTTCCACCCCGTCTGGTGCCCGATGCCCTCGGCTCGGAGAATGACCTGCCGGGCGGGCGCGCCCAGCGCGACGGCCAGGAGGTCCCTGTCGTCGGCGACCAGTGTGTCGACGTTCTTGACCTGCGTGATGTGGTCCGCCGACGGGATGTCCGCGTAGACGATTTCGTTGATGGCCTTTCGTTCCCTGCGGTGCGTAAGTATCGATATCTCAGGTTCGGCGAGATGCCGTCCTACCTTGTGCGAAGCCACTCATCAACGTCAACTCCGCGAGGAATCTGTCGTGTTTAGCTTCGGTCGTGTTTAAACCGCACACCACGCAGCCTGGACTTACATCAAAGGCAGCATGCAGGTCTCCTGGCTGCGTATACCCGGAGAACGAGCACCCTCTGGGACCGACGCGTCTGTTCGCCGACTGACTGCGTCCATGTCCACCCGCAGGACACCTTCCACCGCCCATCGACCCAGACACGGGACACGACCGCTCAGACATGATTATTATGATATGACGCCAGGGACCTGCCTCTGGGATAGAGAGCAAGATATTAGTCGGAATGCGTAGAAAGGCCGCCTGGGCAAAATGTTGAAGAAGAGATGCCGTCAAGGCGGAGAAAAGAATACAGAAACACACGAAAAAGAACAAAAAACACACAAAGGAAGCTGTAGATGCCGAGAGAGATGACAGCCCGGGAGAGACCACCTTCAACTACCGCTTACCGGTACTAGGCTACGAGAGAGACGGGGCCACATTGATATGTAGATCAACCTCATCTCCGCCCGGCCGCTGTCCAAGACCTGCCACTGAGCTGGGCCGGGGGAGGGGGCGTGAAGGCATGGCAAGAGCTAGTGCCAACTTGGCAGCGCGGGCTCAAAACACGATCCATGTCTCGTGCAATGATGCTCGTAGGAGGAGGCAGGATGAGGAAGAAGAAGAGCCACACCCCCGGCGCAGCCTCACGCTAGTGATCAACCGTATTTGAGACGTTGATGAGGTGGTTCCAGACCGGGGACGATGGCGGCTCCTGGCCGGTGTCAAAGTTGAGGGTCCCATGGCACGAGGCCAGGGGGGGGGGGGGGGGGGGGGGGGGGGCGTTCGCGGGAAATGCCGTGGCGGTCTGGAGAAAGGGGACGCAGGAACGAGGAACGACGCCACAGGACTTAGCTGAAGAGACTGCCAAACTGCGTGGGAGAGGCGAAATTGGGTAGAGAGGCGCCAATGAGGCTATTCGGGGTGACTAGTCCGTCCCTGGATGGGGCCCCCTCCCCTGTTTTGGGGGGAACGTGATGAGACGATGCCAAGTGCCGCACAACGTCGTAGCGGCCTGTGCTGTCAGTGGAGCCGTCCCGATGGTCTGAACTTCTTGAGGTATCTGAACTTGTCTGAACTACGGATGACAGGTCAGTGGCGTCTTCTCGACTTGTGGTGATGGCCTAGGCAGCGGTGGAATCAGGAATGAGGTGACGAGTTGTCGAGTGGAAGGACGATGGGCGCTTGTATGGTTCACGCCTCTCACACGATATGGAACAGACAGGAAGCGTAATAGCCTCCTTGAGGAGAAGCAGGAGACGGCCAACCGGTGATGGCCGAGTGCATTCTTTGCCGCCTCTGCAACCAGCCACTCCCGTCTCTTGGGGGCCGGCAATGCAATATCTCCCTCCTGCGTCTTCGATCCTGATCGTCTGGTACAGAAATTTCCGCGGGGCATCACCAAGTTCAGATCACCGCAGAGTCTGATCGCCAGGCAAACCCGCTCCTCTGGCACCGCCACGGTACGACGGTAGGATGCTGTATCAAAAGCCCCCAAGAATAGGTTTCGTTGGTGACTTGTGCAACTGAGGCGTGGCAGCGGAGGCATTCATGGATGTTTCTTGGGTGGAGTCCCAACGTTGATTGAGCTTTCGATGTTATCGAAAGGGACAGAAGCCGTGGACACGGGAACATGCCCAAAAGCAAAATCTTTCTGCCGCCCTTGTGTCTGTATATCCCGGCCGCCGGGCCATGATGATACGGAACTCCGTGATGCCGTGCGGAGAAATCTCGTAGGGGGCCAAAAATGGCCTGGAAATCGAACGTCCAGATGACCATGCCCCGCCATTGCCGCTGTCAACTAAACAAGTCGTAACCAGGCATTCTGCCATCAATCCGGGGCTGGTCCGACTATCTCGCGCTCAGTCTCTCTGGATTCTGATCCTCCCCCCCGAGGTTTCACGGCCGTGGTTGTTTCATAGTGGTGACGTGGGCCCTTCCGCGGAGCAAGACCTGAGAACATGGTGAGAGAGAGAGAAGACCAGGGGTGTGTCAACAGGGATAAAATAAAGGGATGAGAGCTCCCACTTCCCGAACCTTTTTTGCTTTTAGCTTATTCTTTTCTTCTCCTTAGCCGGCCCGTGGCCGCTTACATAATGTTATCTCAATGGCTCGAAAGATCAGGGCATTTTTCTTGTTCACCTTTTCAGGGGCTCGAAACTAACAAACTTGCGCCATTGCCTCAGAAGACGCGCTCGTCGTCTTGGCTGGCCATCACAGACGCCTGTGGCGGATGACCTGACAGGCAGGCGGGAATACAATAGGTTTGTTGCCATGTGGGAGCCTGGGAGGCGTCTCCAGGTGTCTCTCCTCGTTCCTCTCGAACCGCCCGTGGTAATGCACTATTAGGTAGTACGAGTATTACTATGTAAGCTTGGAGGTTAAGCTTAGACTTCCCATCCCAGAATATGTCGACAACTCCGATATATTGCGCTCCCAAGACCCGATCATTCAATAATCACCGTCCCCCTCTGCCGTATTGTTTCTGTCCCCCCTAATCTCGTCGATCAAGCTCGCGTCACACACCGCCAAGCAGTCCTCCCCGAACTCCTCACTGCCGCAGGGTATTGCCCGACGGCCAAGGAATCTACCGAGCGTGCTTCTGTTAGGATAGCTCGTGTGCTTCGTTGCCCACCAGCCCCCTGCCCGTGTGTTTCTTCAAAAGCTTGGTATCCTCAAGCCTTGATTTCCGTGAGGTAATGGGAAAGAAGCCAAGCCGCCCCCAAAATGTCCTTCCCTACCTGGGTCCCGTCGCAACTCGTCCGCCTGTGGGAAACGTCCGCGTGTCACCCAGCTGCCGGAGATGGCTGCCGGGGCCGGCCGTCAGCGGGCGTCCGTGCATGACCTCTTATTACTCTGCACATGGTATTAGTCTGTCATCCGGGGACATCACGCAGAGAGGCGTGGCGTATGTCTTCCGCCATCGGAGCCTGTTGACATGATGCGCGTCGCAGCCAAGTTGACTAGTGTTGGAGCAGCAAATAATGGGCTGTTGTACGCCTTGGGAAAAAGCCCTATGGACATCACCACGCGATCAGGGGACGGACGTGACGGTTCACGCTGCTATAGAGCAGTTGCTCATTTCAAACAAAGGGTATTCCTGCATTATAGTATACATCTCGTCTAAGTTTGGAGGTGCCAGCCCCTGTCCGGGGCAAACCTCTTTACGCCTCCAGGGCCTCCCACGCCTTCTCGATCGTGACGAAGCTCCTCCTGAACTCCGCCTGGACCGACCGGAGGTACCGCAGGTCCTCGGGGAACAGGTCCCTCCACCACAGCAGCCACGCGCCGACCTCCTCGTAGACGACCTCGTCCAGCCCGAGCCACTCGCCCAGCTTCTCGTGCCACGGCGGGAACACCTCGGCCACGACGACCTCGGCCAGCACCTTGGGCGTCAGCACGCCCGACCACTCGAGCACGCCCGTGAGCGCGGGGAGGTACGGCTCCTGGTCGCTCGGGTCGACCCGGAAGTTCCGGCGCAGGTACCGCCCCATGGCCGGCAGCACGTGGCTCATGATGAGCGGCCGCCACTGGTCGCCCAGCACGTCGCGCCACTTCTCCAGCCCGGGGACCACGCCGCGGTCGAACTCCCACACCTCGACGAGCTGCCTGAACTTCCTGCGCACGTCGGCCACGAGGCCGGTGCCCTTGGGCTCGAGGTGGTACGCGGGCAGGTGCTGCAGCCAGGGGAAGAGCCACAGGTGGGGCAGCTTGTGGCTCTGGCGCTTCTTCTTGGGGTTCCAGTCCGCCACGGCCGTCTCGAGCTTGCGGACGACGCCGTCGAGGAACTGGGCGCGCACGAAGGGGGGCAGCAGGTCGTTCCACGCCTCCAGGACGGCCAGGAGGGGCGCCGGCTGGAAGACGTCCCAGTCCCGGACGGCCGACATGGCTCTCGTGTACCACAGCTTGTACATCATCGTTTCGTAGGGCGTGGTGGCCTTTTGGTGTTGGCGGTAGAGGTCGGTGCTGTTCAGACCCGTCGTGTCCCACTTGTCCACGGCTTTGTCGCCCTCGCCAGACTTCATCAAGAGTGACCCGAGGTCCTTGAGCTCCGAGGCGAACCGAGTCGGCTGCTCAAGCAAGTCCCAGTCCGGCTCGCGGAAGAAGGGGTGGATGGCCGCGACGGCGATGTCCGCGATGTCTCCCGTAGATGACCCAATGTGCTCGATCGCTTTGTTCAGGCAGCGAATGACATCTGCCCATTCCTCCGCAGCCGGGAGCTCGTTGGTGACGATGTTTGCGAATAGCTGGAGCCGGCCCAGGTCCGAGGCCAGGTCCGCCATCTCTTGTTCTCGTTCGCGGAGTTCTAAGCCGACCCACGTCTTGCGCTCCTCCAGGTTCCTCCATTCTTCTGAGAAAGCTGCCAGATCCGCATGTGCGCGTTTCACCAGCTTGCGCGCAGCTGCCACCTCGGGCGACTCTACAACCGCGGCAGAAGTCGGGGTCAACAGCCCTGAGGCGGTGGTCAGAAGCTTGTTTCCGGGCCCCGTCATGTCGAGGATGGGCGCAAAGGCTTCTGGAATGTGAAGCCCAGGCGCAGATTTCCGAATCTCCTCCGCCGTCATGTACTTGGTCTTCTGCCGCTTCGGGGTGCTGGTGCTGCTGCCGCCGGCACTTCCACCAGTGCCGGCGAGCTTCTTCCTCCTCTCCCGCTTCCGCTTCTTCTCCTCCTCGTCCGAGTCGACGACCTCCTCGCCTCGGAGCCTCGCCTGCCGCTTCTCCTCCTTCCTCTCCTGCTCGGACTTCTCCTTGACGGCGCCGAGACCGATGCCCTGGGGTCGCAGGTGGGCTTCGATGACGACGCTTCGGCCCTGGCCCTCCTTTCCGAGACCTTCTCCCTCCTTGTAACCCATCTTGGCCATCATGCGCGCACCGAACGACTTCATGTTGGGCTTGCCTTTTGCCCCGTTCGCGCCGAACGCGCTCGGTCGTGCCATCTTGGGCATCGAGGGGGTCTCGGGCAGGTCGTCTCTCAGGACGGGCACGTTGGAGGATGACGGTACGAATCCCCGGCCGAGGGGGTTTTTACCGTCGAACTTTGTCTTCGGGTACGGTCGCACCGTGGTGCCTCCCATCTCCTCGTCCTCGGTTTCTTCCTTCGAGGCAGACGCGAAGCCCAGGCCGCGGGACGCACCGCCGAATCCAAGGCCGACGCCTCCGGTTTCCTCGTCGTCTTCGTCGTCCTCCGCGTCATCTTCCTCGTCGTCTGAGTATTCCTTGGCGTTCGCATCGTCGTCCTCGTCGAGGGTCGTCGCGCCCGTGGACACGAAGTTCATGCCCCTGTCCCGCAGCGTCTTCTTCTTCCACCGCCGGCCGGGCCCGTCGTCCTCGCTGTCCGATCCGAAGATGCCCAGCGCGGCGCTCTCTTTCGTGTTGCCGACGCGGCGGCGCTTGCGCGGGTTGAGGTCGCCAAAGTCGTCGCCTTGCGACGGGTCCGTGACGGGCGGGCGGAAGTCATCCTCGTCCTCGTCTTCCGATTCGGACGAGTAGTGCGCCGCGGCCTTCTTCGTGAGGCGCGAAGGGTCGAATGTCGGAAAGCTGGCCATGCTGTGCTGGGTTGTTGCGCGTGAGGTTGCGCAGAGGTGCAAGGCAAGTCGAGCAGGCCTCACTTTTTGGAGGTGCATCATGCCAATGGAACTGGGAAGCTCGAGGTGGGCCTTTGTTATCTTATCGCCACGTGATCTCTGATGTACGTACTGCCTACCTGTCACTGAGACATGGCGTGGAGCACCTTCCCAATCAACAACCTCTAGAATAATATCAGAATAGAGGTTTTGTTTATTCCTCTTAAAATGTCCCAATTCTACTACGAACTAGCACACGCTCTCAAGGCTCCTTTCTGGGCAAAAACTTATTGTGTGGCTGAGGCTTCTGAGATGAGAGAGTTGAGTTAGATCAAGCAGCTCTGTCTGTGTTATCATCTTCCACCACAACAAGAGAAACCGGGTTGAGATTAGTATTGACTCTTCTCAAGCACAATATCCCGGTCTCAGGTGGCCTTCAAAAAGGACTGATCAATGCTAGTATTCAGGCTGTTTATCATGTCACTTCTAACACCCATCCCTCACATTGCCACTTCAGTTTTACAAACGAAAGCAGTCTATTCTAAGTCGTAATCTCGCATGCTCAAATAACAAAAAGAATCCGCCCCACGGTATCATCTACAAGTCCCGGATGCCGGCCGCCAAGCTCTCCTTGTAGCCGACCCAGCCCGTCTGGCCGTAGTAGTCCTTCAGCATCTGCTCGGCCTTCGCCGCGGGCGGCACCTCGGACAGGTCGCGGCCCTCGCTCTCGTCGGGCTCGGGGATGAGCTTGTTGTCCGGCCTGAGCTCCCTCAGCGTCTTGAAGACGTCCGACCGGTTCACGCGCTCCGCGTAGCCGAAGATCCTCTGCGGCTCGACGCCGTCGCCGAGGAGGGCGACGACGTGGAGCCGGGCGACGTCGGCGACGTCGACGAAGTATTCTGCATCCTCTCGTCAGCTTGCTTTTTTCTTCTCCTTCCTTTCCCAGGGGGGGGTGGGGGTTCCTTACGAGGCACGAAGTATGAGAAGGCGCGGCCGTCGCCCTTGACCAGGTCACGGACCCAACCCATGCTCGAGCCATAGATCTCGGGGTGCAGGACCTCGCCCCACTGCCGGTTCGTTAGTTCGTCGTCCGAGAAGGCATCCTTACGGAGGGGGAAGAAAGTGGAGGGGTTCTCACGTTGCAGTCGGGCAGGACCGTGGTGAAGAGGTACCCGGGCTTGTTCTCGCTGTACCACTTCCAGGCGGCCCTCTCGCCCTCGGTCTTGGAGGCGCTGTAGACGGCAAAGGCCTTCGCCTCCGCCGGGGTGTTGGGGTCCCAAGCGCTCTTGACGGATGCTTCGTTCCAGGAATCTGCGCCATCTCGCGTTAGCTCGTCCCAAGGAACAAAAAAAGACCCTGACGGGGGTGAGACGCACTCTCGTCGATGACGATGCCCTCCTTGTTGGACTCGGGGAAGAACGCGGCCGTCGAGGACGAGGTCAGGACGACGCGCTTGATGGAGGGGAACTTGGCCGCGCTCCTCAGCAGGCTCTCGGTGGCCCTGACAACCCAGGGGACGACGACTTCAGGGTCGACGTTGAAGCTCACGTCTGATGCCTGACACGGCGTGTTAGTCTTCGTCGTGAAGCAGTTCCAAAACTTGGACAAATGAGAAACGTACAACGTGCGCGACGCCGGAGACGCCCTCGAACGCCTTGGACAGCTGCTACTCGTCCTCGAAGTCGGTGACGATGATGGACTCGTACTGGTCCTTGCCGTACTTGCTCTGGAACAGCTCGTCCAGCCAGGGCTTGGCGGAGCGGACGGTGCCGCGGACGCGGATGCCCTGCTCGAGGAGGGAGTTGGCGACGTGGGAGCCGATGTAGCCGTTGGTGCCGGTGACGAGGACGGTCGAGCCCTTGGGGAGCGCGTCAAGCTTGGCCATTGTTGCTTTCTCGGGTGATGTGTCTGTGGTGTTTGTGAGGTCGAACGGTATGGTGTCTTTGCCGGGTGGGAGTCACGAAGGGCTCTGGATGCTCTTTTCTGCTTGACAGTATGAAGTTGTCTGCTATTTCAAGATCCGGCTGTAGAGAGCCAGGGCGAGGCGGGAGTATTTATCCATGTCCCAGTCAGTGTAGCATAGTTGACTATTTCCCTTCTGATCGTTTCCATTCACGGACGACGCCGTGTCGAAGAGCGGATCAACTGCCCTCCAGGCGGCAGAGAAGACCGGTGCAAGGACAGGCCGTGATTTGAAATGCATTGTCGTCTCGACATGGGCAAACTCTGTGGAAGGGAGGGCGGGATGGATTACAAACTCTGGGATGTTCGAGTGCCTGCCCGTGCTCGAGGAGAGGCAGGCAGCTTGCATGGCGAGTCACCGAGCCCCCGGCTCGTAATATGACGCACTTGCTGCATTTCCCCGGCGCTACGTGTGAGCGTTCACCATCATCGTCGCAAGCAATGGTTTGCTGATCAAGCAGGCTCTATTGTTATCGTGCGATGTATTGCACCATGAGCTGGTGATTCTTGGCCAAGGACCTAATTATTGAGCGGGCTTACGGCCAATCGGAGGATGGTAGTTAAAGCCGCTCCGGCCGGCTTATAAATGCCGCGTACCATTAGCCATGGGAATGAAGTCTGACGGCGTCTTTGATCATTGGCCTGCTAGTCCGAAGGAACGAATGGAAGAGATGGTACGGATTCATTGTGGACTTTGGTCGTGTTTTCGGGCCACGTTACCTTGTTCTTTCAGGGCTAGTGCATCGGATGCTGAGGTTACATCTTCACATTTGGACCATTTGGAAAGATGGATTTTGATAGTGATCTAGATATCACCAGCAAGCCCGTCGCAAGCGGTGGTCTACAGCTGCATAAGCAGGGTGATAATACGTGAAAGGTTAAAGACTTCTTCGCCAAGAGCCCTGCGCTAGAAGTCGTGAACAGACGGGTTCTAAGCTAAGCTACCTCCACAAATTGACAAGTGGACATCGGGATATTTCTACACCTAATCTCGACGATGGACGGGAATCTGGTTCTGGGGGCGATTGGTCTCGGGGCGATGGCTTCACGTGCTTTTCTAGCCTTTATTTTTAGGGGCGGGCGGGCAGCCACGGCCCACGGGTCGCTTGGACCACCCGCCGGAGGAAATGTTAGGCGGGCCACATGCGGCGCGGGGGAGACTTAGCAGGTACAACACGTACCCAAGGACCTGACCTAACGCGATCTATGAGCGGGCACTCCAACGTGAGGGGGCCAACAACGTGGAGGGTTTCTGCAGGGAGGTTGAGCAACGTGGCAGGCCAGGTAGGGTGCCGCAGGAGAAAGGCCGATGGCGGAGGTGATGGATCTCGTCCTGGGTCGGAGAGCGAGCAACGACTCGAGGTGGAGAGACAGACCTAGGTAGCATGCAAGGGAAGGCATCTCAAGAACTGTGCATGCGTTGGCAGGCTGCGGTCTGTTTCGTGCATAGACCGAGACGCCAGAGTCGAAGAGGAAATAGCTCACATGCCGGCGAGGTGTCGGAATGGATGAAAAGTGTCGGATTTGGGGGAGAAGGACTCGGGAACGAGAGACATGGGATGAACGAGGCCCCTGAAGCCGAGTAGAGGGGTAGAGAGAAAACACACCCGTCTGACTTGGACAAACTGCCGAATGCTTGATACCCTCCATCGTCAGCCCCAAGCATTTATGCCCTTCAATGTTCGGTCAGTTCGAGGTCGCAGTCAAGAGTGTGTAGATGGATGGGATGAAGAAGCCAGTGCAATTGCTGTGAGATCTGTTAGTGAACAAGTACCAGATATATATCTCAACCATGTGTCGTCGAATAGAAACGTCATATATGGCAGGCTACAAGGTAATCGGGGGTGTCGAGGTACATCTAAATGCAACAAGCGTCAAGCGAGGCACCTGCCTAACATGATGAATAGGACTCAACATCGTGCCATCCTTGACTACCTACTTGCAATGTTGGAAACACCAAACTGATGGGTACCTAGCAGAAAGTATACCTACCTAGGTACCTATCCAGATAAGCAGGACATCATCTGTTTACTTCTTTCAATAACT
The DNA here is from genome assembly GCA_030770045.1 of Colletotrichum brevisporum. Classification (NCBI taxonomy): domain Eukaryota; kingdom Fungi; phylum Ascomycota; class Sordariomycetes; order Glomerellales; family Glomerellaceae; genus Colletotrichum; species Colletotrichum brevisporum. The sequence goes on from JAUGSI010000002.1 coordinate 5,033,145, forward strand.
GTCTCTCAACAACAACTCTCAACCAACAACGTCAATATCACACACACACAAAAAAACCAAAGAAAAGAAACATGCTCAGAGCTGGCGGGGCATCAACCGAGTCGTACATAAGCTCTTGAGCGCCCCTCTCGCCTCTTCCAGATTGAGTCCACATCTCCAGTTTTCCCTCAGGTTGCCCACTTTGCCGCTCAGCCTGGGTGGGGGGTTGAGGGCAAGGAGGGGTCGAGGAGCTGCAAAATGGAAATTGAAGCATTCACAGGCCGTCGCACAAGAGGGGGCTGACAGGACCCTTGGCCCCTCCCACAATGCCACGGGGATCTTTGAGAAGTGGTGAGCTCTGAGGTGCCATCCCACCACGCGCTGACGCAGCTGTCAAGATTGTGCAGTCACACCTGCAACAGCAGCCAAAGAAGCATGAAGAAAAGAACCAAAGGCGCAGAAAGTGCAGCACATCCAGGCTTGGGACAAAGCAACAAGACGCCCAGTCTCACCATTGCTTTCTTTTCCTTACAGGTGTGTCTGCGATCGGGACACACAGGGCGACATGGGCCAAGAGATTTGGGCTCAGGCTCAGGCTCAGGCTGAGGCTCAGGCTCAGGCTCAGGCTTACTAGGCTTGGTCTCAGACCAAGGCACGGCCGTCCACAGCCTACCTATCCAACCACTGCTGGTTGCTTCCAATATTGGATATTGGAACTTGGGAGCTCCAGCTTGGGTCCTTTATGAGAAGCAAGTCCTGTCGGGAGATTCCCTGACATGTCAGTTGCCTTTGAACGAGGTTTCTCAACCGGGACCTCGAATTCACCTGCCACCTGGCAGGCATCCCGCCTTAGGTACCTATTTCTGGGGTGTCTAGGTACCTACCCAGTACCTTCCTACTAGGCGTCGAAGCCTTGAAGGGCCCGGCCCAAAGTACCTTGCCGCTCTCCAAGCGCCTTGGGATACTTTGCATCGCTTGGCCGCCTCGACGGCAGCCCGACTAGGGAGGCTAGAAGCCAGCGGGAAGCAACGGCAAGTTAACGCAGCGCAACCCAATCTGCATCCCCGAATCCGATATTCAGCACTGGAAAGTACATGTACCTAGGTACCTATGTACAAACTGCGGTGCTGGCAGCTGGCTAGGAGACGACGGCGGCGTCATCTGTCTCTGCGTCTCGTGTCACATCTATTATTACCAGGGCATCTTCTTCATCTTGGACAAACTGCCCGAATACCAGCGACGCTGCATTCTCAAGTGCCGGTCGCTGCTATCATAGAGAATCGCGCACTGAACGCTCCCAGGCCCTCTCATCGTGCCCCTCCCCTCCCCAATCCCGATTTTCCCACTGCACTTTGCCCCTCCTACTCAGCGGATACACCCCTCGGTACTGGTTCTGTGACTGTGTACCTCCTCCGTACCTGGCCAGGTATCTAGGTACCTTCCCGCCTGTGTTGCGTCAACTTGGCTTCCGCAGTGGTACTGGTCCCGCATTCTCGAGCTCCGAGGGCCAGGACACCAGCAGATCACGCACACGCACAACACACACACACACACACAACCCACGCTTCCCTCGCACGCGGGCGGTATTGTTGGCAACAGCAGTCAGACAGCAGTCAGCAGGCGGCACACCTTCCACTGCCACCCGACTGCCAATCCCACGAGCGACTGGACCGAGCCCAGCCCAGCCCAGCCCGGTACGCCAGCCCCGGCCAGCCTACCTAACCATCCACCATCCATTCCACGCTCCCGTCGACCATCAAAGAGAGCAAGGCACAAGGCAGGACAAGGACACCTCGAGGCCAGACCAGCGACCACCGACTGGACCTGACCAGACCGGGGCCTTACCTAAGGTAACCTTGCCTTACCTCAAACCTGCCTGCTGCGCAGTCCAATCTCGACGACATCCCGTCATCTCGAACACCTTTCCCAACTCCGTAACCCCGTCCGGCGCCTTACCCGCCGCTGTCTCTTTGCACCATCGCCAGAGACGCACACGCGCGACCTCCATCTCCCGACCGACGACAGGCTTCGGCATCACCTCGTCCTCCATCGCCTCGCGTCAAGGCTCGGAGCGCCGCTGGACAACGGCATTTTCCACTTTTGTACGTACCCTTGTTTGGGCTTCCATCCTTTCCCCTCCGACGCTGGCTGCCTGCTTCGCTGCCTCGCTGGTCGCACGCTGCTTCGTCGTGCGTCCGTGGCGGTGCGCGCACCTCTGCCTGCTTTCTCGAGGCCATCTGGTTCGGCGATATCGTCAGCTCGGAGAAAGAGGGTAGTGTCCCGCAGTGGCTGCTTTGCCGGCCCTCGAAGCTGCATGGGCAATTTTCCCTCATTGTTTTCCCCCCTCCATTATCAATCAGCTCCTCTTTTTTGGGTCCCGATGCGCCGGCCCCTCCACTCCGCCGGCGACATCACCTCCAGTACCACTCAGCCCTGACGCTCCTCCTCATTACTGCCCTCGCTTCGGCTGACACCACCATCCCGAGTCTGCTCTGTTGGTGGCTACGTTTCTAACTTCGCGCGCTGTCGATAGTTCACCAGTTATACCAGCGACCGATACCCTGGCGAGCTTTTGCATGCCTCGCGAAATCCCACCATAGACGACTTGTGGCACCTTTTCGGTTCGACCCCCCGCCTCGACTTCTCCAGCGTCAGCTTCTCCGACCAGGCGACCGACGTTCGCATGCCCTGCCACCGGACCACTCCACGCCTGGTTTCGTTCCCGCTCTGTGTCAATCGTCGCCGCGACTCTTCCGGCGCCGTGACATAGATCACCCAGAAACACCGCCAACATGTTCTGGCGATTTGGCGGTTACGCCAACATATCCACCATCGACACCATCCTCGAGAAGCCCGACTTCACCGTCGAAGACCTGCTCGACGAGAGCGATCTGATCCAAGAGCTGAAGCAACACAACACAAAACTGATAGAGTACCTCCGAGAGGATAAGGTCTTGAAGACGCTACTCGACTATGTCGTCGCTCCGAAACTAGAGCCCGTCGCCACTCCCGAGGTCGACGAGACCGCCGACGAGACAAAGGGCAAGGGCCGCCTGCTTCCCTTTTCGAGGCCCCGCGCATCCTCCCGGGCCACCGACACCGACAATGAGGAGGAAGAGCAAGAGAAGAAGCGAAACCGCTACGCCTACGTCGCGGCCGAGGTGCTGTCGTCCGACACTTGGTCCATCTACGAGGCCATGATGGAGAACCAGCCCTTGATCCGCGAGTTTTGGCAGTTCCTGAAGCGCCCGACGCCTTTGGATCCTCTCCAGGCCAGTTACTTTACCAAGGTCAACGAGGCCCTCTTTGACAAAAAGACGGAGGAGATGGTCCTTCTCCTCAAGTCTCTCCCCGACGCCGTGCCGGACTTACTGCGCCACGTCGAGTGCCCCATGATCATGGACCTGCTCTTGAAGATCATTGCTCTGGACCGCACCGAGGGCGGCCAGGGCGTTGTCGAGGTAAGTCGGTCTTGGTATGACGTAGGCGCATCCACCGTGTACTGACTGCTCCCAAGTGGCTGTATTCTCAAGATGTCGTCCCGACTTTGCTCAACTGTCTGAGCCCCGAGCACTCTTGGGTCGTCCAGACGGCCGCTGGCGACTTCATCAAGGCAATCATCACCATCTCCGCCAACGCATCGCAGAACGAGCAGCAATGCATCGGCCCGAACGAACTGACGCGCCAGTTGGTTTCGCAGCCTTGCGTCGAGCAGTTGGTCAAGTACATGCTCGGAGGCGGCAACCCGCTGACCGTCGGCGTTGGCATTATAATTGAGGTCATCAGGAAGAACAACTCGGATTACGACCCGGACGTGGGCACCGAGGCCAACTCGATGCCTTCGAGCAGAGATCCTATCTACTTGGGCACTCTCCTCCGCCTCTTTGCGCAGCACGTGCCTGACTTCGTCAACTTGGTCATGAATGTGCCCGTGCAGAAGCAGCGACTGGAGTCGACCTTTGGCGAAAAGATCGAGCCCCTCGGATTCGACCGCTTTAAGACTTGCGAGCTGATGGCCGAGCTGTTGCACTGCAGCAACATGGGCTTGCTCAACGAGGTCGGCTCCGAGGACCTGATTGCGTCGCGGGACTCTGAGCGTCAGCGTCTGAGGACCGAGGGAAAGCTCACCCCTAACCGCGGCGAGGAGGCGCCTTCTACCGATGATCTGACCATGCGCATGGGTCACTCCTCTTCGCCAGAGGAGGGGCGCCGTCTTGAAGTCACCAACATTTCAGACGATGATGGCTTCGAGGAGGTTGAGCCAAGCCGCGAGATGAACGAGGACACGTCCCACGAGTTCGTCAAGGCCGAGGAGGAGATACCTGTCGCGGTTCAGACCACATCCTTTTTGGATAAGGACGAAGACGATTTTGTCGATGAGCCACTGAGCTCTCCCAGGCTCAATGTTGCGGACAACAAGATCAAGGAACAGCGCTTCGACGACCCTGATCTGGTTGTCGCGCCGCTCTCCCCTAGCAAGCCCAAGCCCGCCGCGATCGAGCCCGCCGCCGCACCTACCGAGCCCAAAGCTGAACAAGAGGAGAAGCCGAAGGCCACCGAAGCCAAGAGCGAGGAGACACCTGCTGCAGATGTAAAGGAGGCCTCCAAGGCGGATGTCAAGGAAGAGAAGCCCACAGAGGACGCCGCCGCTTCCAAGGTGGAGGAGTTGTCGTTGGAGGAGAAGGCCGACCAGAGCAACGTCTCGGAAGACGCCAGCCTGAAGGGCGACGAGTCCGAGTCCTCTGTGGTCTACACGCCCAGCGCCACCGAATCCGAGGCAAAATCCGAGCCCACGGAGACGACAGCCGTTCCCGATAACTCCCAGTTCTCCCCACGCCCGGAGGACATGCCCGCACCGCTCTTTGCCAAGTCTGTCGCCGGCACTGAAGCGAGCAAGGTTGGAGAGAGCGAGCCCGAGCCTACCGCAGCTCCCGAGGTGCCCATGGCGCCTCCCGTCCCCGAAGCGCCCGAGGCTCCAGCGCCTCCCGGAGCGGAGTCTCAGGACCAGCCTCCTGCGATTCCAGAGCGTCCCGACCCCAACACCGTCAAGCCAGTGGTCGGCGACTATCTGAAGATGCAGTTCGTGGAGTACCGCGTTGTCCCTACGATCCTGGTGAGTCGAACGTGTCATGTTGATGTAAACATAGCTAACCCGGGGCCAGTCTTTCTTCTTTTCCTACCCGTGGAACAACTTTCTTCACAATGTCGTCTACGATATCGTACAGCAGGTCTTCAACGGGCCCATGGATCGGGGCTACAACCCGACCCTGGCGGTGTCGCTGTTCGAGGCCGCGGACATCACGAACGCCATTATCAACGGCCAGCTCGCTAGCGACGAGTCGCAGGCCAAGATCAAGACCCGCATGGGCTACATGGGTCACCTGACTCTGATCGCTGAAGAGGTGGTCAAGTTTACGGAACGACACCCGCCCGAGCTGCTGTCAGAAACGGTCGTCGAGCGGGTCATGGACCCGCGGTGGATCAACTACGTCGAGGGGGCACTGGCCGAGACCCGCGAGCGTGATAATGCCATCCTCGGTGGTGTCCGGCCCGAAGTGGCCCTGGGCAACCGCGCCGGCATGTCTGGCAACGGACTTGCCGCCGTTGGCCTCTCTGGTCTCGGATCATCCTTCTCCAACTCTGGAGGGAACACCGGCTCCAACGCCCTGGCCGAAGCCGGGTTGAACGGCAGCATGGACATACAAGAGGGCGGTGGAAACGGCATCGGACCCTTCGCCATCAGCTCCGGAACGCTCATGTCCGGCTTCGGCAGCTCGAGCGACGAGGAGGATGACGGCGAGGAGGAAAACGAGGACGACGTCAGCAATGAGGTGAGTAACATGCTCTCAGAGCTTCGTGAGGCGGATACACCGGCGTTGGACCCCTGGACACAGTCGCTGCTTGACAACAACCACGATTTGGATGATGAGAGAGACCGGAAGAACGATGCGTAGTGCGCAGACGAAGAGGCGGGGTCTCGTCACAATCGATCGTTCCGAGAGCGAGGAAGAGTTTACACCGGCCATGGCCTTGGACTCGGACTTCTAGAGGAAGGCGATGGCGATGTTGATATGGTTTTTGTATCTGAAGAGAACGAGGCACGGGGCGACGAGCCTGACGAGGAGATGAATATGATCCGGCCCTCTCGGCACGTCATGGCCTGGCTTAGACGGAGACTGAACAGGGATCACGCGGGCCATAGAGTGGAGGACTAGAGAGGCTGCGGCAGGATATGTAAACCCCGGTGGTGTTGGGGCGCGGCTTTATGATGTGCAGGGCGGCGAGCAGTGTAGGATTACATACCCCCGTCTGTACCGGTGTCGATTCCTTGGGATACCAGGCAACTGTTGGACTTTCTTTCACCTTTCCTTATCCGTTACGACTCCATGGCACCAACACCACGATAACTTGCATCCGGGGATCCGTACTTGCGTGTGCATATCAACCAGACCGCCAGGCTAACGCTCCGTCTCTAGTTTCGAGCGTACACCGACCCCTTGAACAATTCGTCATCGTCCCTGAACCCGCCATCCATCCCGCCGCCTCCGCCACCCCCGCCGCCGTTGAACATTCCTCCCTCCAGAGCCAGACTGCAGCTGGCGGCCCGTCTCGCGATGCACCAGAAGAAGGCAGCAGAGCAGGAGGAGAACGGCGAGGGCAGGGACGACAAGACGGGCGGAGACGGCGACGCGCTCAAGAACCCGTTCGCCGACGACGAGGAGGACGAGGACGCCGACAGCGACGACGAAGACCGCTACGGCTCGGGGGCTGCGGCGGCGGTGGCGGGCGCGTGGGGCGCATCGGGACGCGGGTCGTGGTGGCGCGGGGCGGGGCGGGGCGGCCGGGACCAGCGGTTCGACGGCGAGGACGACTCGGACGAGGACGATGACGACGACGAGGAGTTTGGCGACTTCGCCATGCCCGAGGTCGAGCCCGCGCCCGGCACGGACCCGAACGAGAAGGTCATCCTCAAGCCGCTCGCCGTGCACCCGCCGGCGCAAGGGGCGGGAGGTGCGTCCGGGGGCAAGGCTTTCAGCGGGCTGTGGCCCTTCTCGAGCGGCAAGGACGAGGGCAGCGGCGCCGGGGAGAAGGACGGGGCGGCGCAGGCGCAGGCGGCGGGTGAGGACGAGAAGCCCGTCCAGGCGGCGGTGGAGGCGGCGAGGAGGACGAGCATCGAGGATCCGGACGACGACGAGGAGCAGGTCGTGGTGCAGAAGCCGTCGGGCCTGTGAGGTGATATAGACGCCCTTTCCCCCCAACCGCCGCGGCTCACGTAGAAGGGAGAGGGGCCCGTGTTGTATATTATATGCGCTTTGGTTTAAGTGTGTCCTTGTAGAATATGACTGAATGGTAACTTGACCCTCGACATGGTGGTGGTGACTATTGGTCTTGGTTTGCTATATGTCACTTGGTGTGATGCTTGTCCTGTAGCTGAAGGCATCCAGAGACTCCATTTCCTTACGCTTGTCGTCATGAGACGGGTTGCTGACTACTTTCACGATGGGATTTTGATGTGGATGCTTGTTTGGCTGGACCGGAGTTCCGAGTCTGAGCGGAACCTAGCAACGAACGGTCCGGCGAGCACGAGGAATAGCTCTTGGCTGCTTAGAGAGAAAGTAGTTCCGTGTCTTCCGTACTCGTCAAAGAATTGGAGCATCTTCAGCTGGATCGTTGCAGTATTTACCGTCATCATCACGAAGCGTTCTTGGCTTTGGATTCATCGCCAGACTCTCCCACAGCGTGTTCCCAGGCAGTCAGGGTCCAATTGGTGGAGCTTGGACCCCCTGTAAGGGTACCCGAGTACCTCTGCGATAAGCACCTTTATGCGGCGATAAGGATTTCCAGGTCGCGCCCAGCGAGGGGCATTGCACTCCTCCGGAACTTCGCCTCGGTCACCGCGCAAAAGGAGCTCGCACGCTCATGCAAACTACACCAAGAGGATGCGCACGTCTGGTGTTTTGACAGAACGCATGAACGAACCTCGCGGCCACATCCCTCCCCCCTTCCCACCACCCTGCTTCTTAACACGGCTCTTTAGCAGGAAACCCTAACGGCGAAGGGAAACCGGCGACAAAAGACCATGGATCAAGCCGACGTCCCGAAGGCCCTCGGGAAGGGACTACAAGATGCTGCCGTCCGCATCGTCTCGGTCGTCGCCCTAGTGTTTTACGTGGGCATCTATCTTCCGGTGAGTCTTTTTTTTTTCTTTCTACCCGTCTCCGCGATGACATCTCCTGCCCTCGTCATCGATTCTCCGGGCACTCGGCGTCCTGGGCATGCCCGTGTAGCTAGGCAGCTAGCTTACCTAGAGCTGCATGGTCGGCCGAGCTCCCATCGTGAAACCTACGAGCCCCCCCCCCCAATGTTCCTGCCTTGGACGCACGATGACGCGGAACCCGCCCGTCGTCGTGGACGACACTGCCCCGGTCCGATCTCGTATAATAGCGCGCGCGTGCACGTCTAAAGGGGTTCACTTCAGCTAATGCGGTCCTCCTTCTCGCAGATTCTCTCTCGGAACCGTCCTCCTCTCCGACTCCGTACATGAAAAGCATCATCCCTCTCTTCGCTCGCCGCGCGCATCGTCCGAGTCCGACAGGCAAGCAGCAACGTGTTCGTCTCGCCTCCTGCAGGACCTATATCAGCCCACGGAGGGTCGTGGCACCCAGAAGCAGCAGCAGCAGCAGTTCGTTCGCAGTCGCTGTCCTTGACGAGATCAGAGCTCTCCCTCCGGCAAGTAGATAATGGCGGACATGGTCGCCTCGACGTCGCGAGAGGACAACGGTCCTCTGCGCAAGAAACAGCCGCCCTTCATGAGTCGCATAGCCTACGGCGCGAGGCTGTCGTTTTTGCAGTCGTGGTTCTACCAGAGGGCCAGCTACGGCTTTTGGAAGACGTACTGGTTCCCGTCCACGGCCCCCCGGCGGCCCGACGTGATCAAGCAGTATGACTGCAGACCGAATCTCCTCGTCCGGTGCGTCATCCCCTTCCTTTCCCCCGTTTGTCTGTTGATGGCCAGCGACGACTAACACGCAATGTTGCGCAGGATATTCTTCCCCTCCGACTACGACCAGACCTCCCCGGCGACGCTCCCGACCCTCTTCTCCATCCACGGCGGCGGCTTCTCCATCGGCGTCCCCGACGACGACGACGCCTGGAACCGCACCTTCGCCGACTCCAACGGCGCCCTCGTCGTCGCGCTGAACTACTGGAAGGCCCCCTGGGCCCACTGGCCCAAGAGCCTGCACGACGTCGAGGCGCTCTACCTCGCCGCCGTGGCCGACCAGTCCCTGCCCATCGACCGCTCGCGCATCGCGCTGACCGGCTTCAGCGCCGGCGGCAACCTCTCGCTGTGCCTGTCGCAGCTGGACTCGGTGCGGCGGCACCCGACCGCGGCCCCGCGCGCCGTCATGCCCATCTACCCGTGCGTCGACTTCTCCACGCCGCTCGAGCAGAAGCGGCGCCGCCGGCCGTACAAGGTCGGCAAGCTCTCCGGCATCCGCGGCGAGGAGCGGGACTTCGTGTACGAGTTCGCGCCCGTGTTCGACTGGGCGTACGTCCCCTACGGCACGGACCTGCGCGACCCGCTGCTGTCGCCGCGCTACGCGGGCCGCGCCGACCTGCCGGACAACGTGTGCATCGTCGGCGCCGAGCTGGACTACCTCGCGTACGAGGCGTGGCAGCTGGCGTGCAAGCTGGGCGGCAAGCCGGCGCCGGCCGCGGACGCCGTGGTCGGACGCAGGGAGGCGGCCGCGACGCAGGAGCTGGAGACGCGGGACGAGCGGTTCGCGTGGGAGGTGCGCGACGGCAGGGGCAGCGTCAAGTGGCTGCTCGTGCCGGACGTGATCCACGCGTTCGACATGCACGAGATGGGCGCCATGGTGTCGGACCCGGAGACGGTGCGGGACGGCAACGCGAAGGCGGTCAAGGTGATCCGGGCCCTGGGGGAGTGGCTCAGGGGGTCGGCGTGGAGGGGCCGGGAGATGATTGAGGGCAAGGCCGGGGGGGTGGAGATGATGCGGTCGTGATCTCGCGCTTTCGGCGGTGAGTTTCTTGGGATTGGGTAGACGGCGTTGGGTAGAATGAGGCTTCTTCTTGGCGGGGGTTACTTGTTTTGGGTCGTTGAATAATATCGTGTTTTTCTGGAGCAAGTCTGCCTCGGAGCGTGGCTCGTTCTTTAAGGTCCATCTTGTGGGCTGTGCTGTATTGGCGTGTCTGTTGGTTCGTGGTTCGTTGGTGGTTGTTCCGTGTTGGTCGTTGGCCCCCAGGGGCGGAGCACGACATCCATGGATCTATGCCCCAACACGACTCTGCAGCGTCGTTTGAGCGGGCCGTCCCCGTGGGCCCGCGGCCTTTTGGTTGCAGGAGAACTCCACGCCACGTCTTGCGATGTCTGCTGCCGGTGATGTTGGTTGGTTTCGTCGGCTGTGCCGTTCAGACCCCTGGAGGTGTTGGCGCGGGTTGATTTGTTGGGTTGGGCCGATTTGACATCTCGTGTGATTAGGAGGTGATGTTGGGTCCTGGCCTGGGTGAGGTTTTGCAGTGTTGTCGTTCAATGGGGATCGTTGATGGTGTTGGGGTGTGGCGATCTTGGTTGGCGGCGACGGTTGAGGGTTCCGTGGAGAGTGCGATGTCAGGTTCTCCCCATCTTTGCCTCCGGAGGTCTAGGAGAGGGAAATGCTTGTGCGCTTGTGCCTTCAATGCTGGATACCTCCTCTCGTTGCGTCGAGCGTGTCGCATCGTCGGGTACACAGTTGTCGTGATCAAGAGTCTCGTTGCCTGAATAACCGGCTCAGCAAGTGGTTTCTGAAGCCACGAGACCGAGAGATGCGATAGCGGAGAAGGGCTCCAAGAACAACTTCTTCATAGGTAGGCTGTTCTGTATATACAAGAAGGCTCAAACCTAGACCTGGACCTCTCCTTGCTTGGTGGGTGTTCCCGAAGGGCTTTACCATTCTATCAATTTTCCCTTTGTCGTTATTCCATCCTCCAGCGAGGGTTTTACACACACTCTCTCAAACACAACAAATAGTCTCAACTTGATAAAAATACTATAGACACTCTCTACCTTGTTGAGTTTTATTCTTGCTTCGAGGTTGGGCAAGCTGCTCAAAGACCTTGACAGTAAAGCAACTGACTTGGGCTGTCTGTAAAGGAAACACAAAGGTCACGTGGTGAGGCATGGGAAGGTATATAACGGCAACGAATGGATCGCGTATTCTTTGTGTTCTACCCATGATCCACCACAAACAACGACACAGGGCTTTATGGGTGCTGCAGACTGAAGTCGTCCCTGTGAAAGAATCTCTCGCCAGGGGTGCATGCTGTGGCGTCAACTATGTAAAGCCATTATCACGTATATACGTAATGGTCTTCCTTGGTGTATTCCACTGATTCAGATAGGGATGACGGATCAAGGTGACAGGCAATAGGTGAGGTTAGCAATAATTCATGTCTCTATAATACGTGCATACACCTCTAGATGTATTCACAAGTGTATACGTTAACGACGAGTGGCAAGGGTGGTGACGGACGATGTGTGTGCAAACAGCGTAGTCTGAGTACAGCGAGTCATTCTTTATAGCCCACTGCGGATGGCAGTGTGTGAGATCATTTGGTATGGGATCGTGCTCGGCAGCAGACTGGTCTCCTGTTTGTTGCCTTCTTTGTCATTCAAGTGCGGCCGCACGGGAGGTTTAATAGTCGTCAAGGCTTGGTCTGCTCATTCTGTTATCACGGGTTGCTCTGTGACCTAGGGAAGCATAAGATCCCAAGGTTGAGAAAGTCAAGAATGCAGGAAGGAGCGAAATGACATTCTTCGCACACTGAGCAAATGTGGCATTCCTTCTAAAGTAGCACCCGTGAGACCAGAAGAAGCAAGAAGCCAAAATGGACATTATCTCTCTGTTTCAAAGGAAAGTGGTGCCTGACCTTGACGTCGAATGTAAACTTGCAAAGCCACCTGGTTCGAGCCAGTACCTAAGCATTGCTCGAGTCCGATATCCACGCATCTCGTACCAGGCCTGCAGAGACAAGCCAGCCTCGTGTTCGACACCGAGGCACACGTCTCGTGGCGCTGGAGAAACCCCCATTCAATATATTTCTCATGCGACTTGACGAGAAGGACGAGTCTGCCATGATGCCGATGTTGCTTTCCCAGCCATCGGGGTAATCTATCACCCGGTAACCCCGCCACTTGGGAGGTGTTGTTTCCCCCAAAAGCCGGGTCTCGATATGGTAACCCGAAGACAGCTTTGCAGAGCCGGCGGACTGCCGCCTTTGTGCCTCTCAAGTGTTTGCCCGTGTTGTTGGACAATCACCACGAAGTAGAGACTGTCGCCGGTTACATTGCAAACCATGCCGTGGGACATTCACATCCCAAATCGTACAGTGTTTGCAAAAAGCCGCTCGAGTCTTTCATATCCATTAGGCCAAGCCTTTTTCGGCCGAGGGACCAGATTTCCTGACTCTCTTCCCCAGCCCGCCCCAAGAGTCTAGACCATCATGAGGTCAAAGACAAGCAAAGCAAGCCGGCGCTTCATCATGTGTTGACGACGACAAACGTCGACGCTGCACGGCATCGAAGCTAGCCCGCGATCCTGCATCTCCTCGACGTCGCAAAAACCTGCTTACGACGATGGCGATCCCTAACGTGGTGGACGAGGTGACCTACGACTGACGCCACGCCGAGCTGTCCAATGATACGGGCGCGGCCAAGCAAATCGGTAACCCCCCCTGGCGTTGACTCCAAACGCGACCCCCAATCCGCGAGCTCTTGGGAGGTATTGGGGGAGCACAGCTCAGTCTCGGGCCTCGATTGATTGATTGATGGAACAAGTTGGACGCCATCCGTACACTGAGCAGCAACCCCCATCCGCCCACGCCTGCCGTCTGGCTGCGCAGTCTCGGGCCCTCGGGAGCCCGGCAAGAGCTCAGCCCTACGGGAGCGAGAGATGGCGAGACGGATGGATGTGTGCGTGGGTGTGTTTCTTTTTACGGCACGCGGGTGAGACGGCTGCGTGCGAGACTGCTGCGTCGGCCGGGTAGCATTACTCTCGACGAGGGCGAGATGCACTGCCCGCCTGCAATGGACGCGGCTAACCTGGCCAATACTCACCTCGCTTGCGTCTCCCACCGTCAGCGAAGTCAGACCTGTAATTCTCTCAGCTTTCGAGATGGAAGATGGGAAGGGGAAAAAAACGAGACTTGATTCTGCCGCCTAGATGCCCCCCCTCCCCTTGAGGCTGACATGCGTGATGTGGGGGGAGGAGGATGAACAGCCCGCCCCCATCGACGACCCCTGGCCGAGAATGCCCTCCTCCCGGGCGGTGAAGCGGCAAGATTGGCGCCGGCGGGAGGATCCAGGCAGCTGTTTAGACGCTGCTTGCTCGCCCCCCCTTGCCGACGGGGGTTGGGGAGGAAGAAAACCGTCTTACGGTTCCTATGGATTTGATGTATGTTGCTGATGTGGTGAGATTGTTTCGAGATTGCGGTGACACGACCTGTCCCTCTCGAAGAGGCTTTCTGCAGGGAGAGAGAGTGTTGGAGGAGTTTGCCGATTGCCAGCGGCGACCATAGTACACGGTTTATTGTGTAGTGGCTACACGGGGGGCGCCAGCCGGAGTTCCGGGCGTGATAAGGCACCGTTGGGGGGGAACAACACGGGACTTGGACGAGGACGAGGTGACATGATTGACGCTGGAAGCGCAGGAGGAGGGAGGGGCGTGCGGTGGTGGTGGATTCTCGAGGGTATCTACTGACATCTGTCACCGCGCACCAAGGGAACTCCAGTTGGCCGCTGGCGAGAAGTCTGAGTGAGATGTCCACCGAGAAGAAGGATCGATATAATTTCGCAGTCTGACATGCTCAGGTGAAGCAATTCGCGGGGCGCATGGTTTGGCGGGTCGCTCATTGGTCCTTTCGGGATTCTGTACAGACCCTGGGGCGGCGACGGGCACTAGGCACCTACGATCCCGGGGGTGTTTCTGAGGCTTCGATCTTCAACAGGATGGAGTAGGTTTTGCTACCAGGTCAGCACGATTTGCCCCCCCTTCGCTCCGTGAGATTCTGGACCGGTTTGAACAGGGTGCTCGCCGGACCCTATCTTGGCAGTGGGCGAGTTTATTCTGGTACCTGTCCTCTTGTCTCCTATTTCTCGTCCGGGCGATGTGCCGCTTTCCGTGGATACCCTTTAGAGTTGGCCGAGGGCTCACCGAGACGGCACCGGGGACGCGCAGAGGAGGCGAATGCATAGTCTCCCAGGTTCACAGCTCCGCGGAGGATGTGGGGGGAAGTGGGATGGAGAAGAACACCAGGACTCTCGTATGGTCTGTGAGCCGACGCTTTGTTGGGATGGCCGTGTGTCTGCAGGTTGTATGTATACTGTTTGGTGAAACTTTTGGGTCGGACGGAGGCTGGTGTTTCGTGGCAGATCGTCTTTCTTTCCCCCGGGTGCTATTTCCTTAACGACGGACATCAAGAGCCATGGTGGTGAGCGAGGGCTGGGGTCCAGGGGCCGCGGGGCAGAAGGGGCTGCCATCGGCCGCGTACGCTGCACACGCGCCAGAGACATCACCAGGGTCGCATCGGAGAGGAGAAGCACGGCAGATGCAGGACAAGACAATGGGGAAATAGACAATCCGGTAGGGACGCGGATGAAGATTATGAATGCCAAAAACGCCAGAGGGGGGCAGGCGTCGTGGACACGGCCCATTCAGCCGCAAGGTTGGACCTGACGAAGCGGCCTCTCTCTATCTCTCTCGGGAGGGCGGCATGAATGGCCTCGACCCTCGCTGACTGGGGGGTTGCTGCCGTAAGCTCCTCGTCCGAGCAATGCGCAAGGTGAGAGACAGAGTTGGGCGGTTTAGGTGTAGGAGTGAGTGAGTGGTTTTTACGAGAGTTTACGGTCAATCTGTTTCGCAATCCATCCTCTGGGCTCAGCCCCCGGGCGAGATCCGGGGAGAGAGAGAAGAGGGAGGTTCAGAGTTGAGTAAGACTCTTAAACTGGACAGTCATATACCCTTGGTCGATGGACAGTGATGACCCTTGAACCACTCACGATGAAGAGGGTGAGTGCACTGTATTTGAGTTTCGGTGAGCTGAGTACGGCGTGCAGCCGGACACCTAAGCTACACCACACAGGTGTTATTAAGGTGCTATCCGTACCTTGTGCCGGCGTTGGGGATTTAGGTTTTGACGCGGCCGGTCGACAGCTGAGGCAAATGTTGATGCTGATGTTGATGTTGATGAAGAGGGGGGGACGGGAAGAGGGTTGAAGCTTCTGTCGTGCCGTTGACTGCCCAAAGCGACCCCCGCGGACGGGGGAGAACCCGGCCAGTCGGTGAAGAGGCAGCAAAAGAGCATCTGAACAACGCTGCCTATTACTTCCTTGTGTAGGTATCCATACCCAACGGGTTTAGGGGTGTTTCTATTCTCACAATGCGAGCAGCTGCACAGCTTGCTCAGCCCCCTTTCCCCGCCAATGTTGCTCAAAGGCACGAAGAACATAGCCGCACTGTAGGTACTTTGGTGTGAGTGGATGCGCTACAGGCAGAGAGGTAGGTACCCGACGGCGCTTAAGGATCGCTTTTAGCATGTCCAATGGCACCGGAGAGATGGCGAGCATCCACTGAGAGGGCAGTGATAGGTACCAGTAAAGCCCTTGGACTGCTCTGTAATAGTAATAGGGGTAGTGGCTGTTGAAACAAGCAGCGGATACTGTGCCAGACTGCCGCGTGGCTGACGAAGCTTAGCTGATGATGGGTTATGATTGGATGATTGTTTCTAAATATGTGGGTATTGGATACATTCGTCCCTAAATAGGCAATTGGCTGGAGAAAGCAAGAAAGATACGTACCGTCCACATGTATCGTTGCTGCTTTTCCTCTCATTTTCTCCCCTCTTTCTGCATCTCTCCCCATCATTCATCATTGCTTACATCGTCCCCTGAGCAGTGCCACATCTAAACACAGAACACACAGAGAAACACGCGCACCGTCGCGGCTATCGAATACCACCCTACGCCTCCCCGCGCCTGTTAATGCTACAGCCCACTAGTACTCACACTACACGCGGATCGCAGCGGGTCCGAGGAGGCGGAGCTGAGCTCTCGAGTCCAGCTCCCCTGTCTCTCTCTCTCACGCATGTCACCCCGGTCTCGTCTTTTGCTGCTGCCTTCTCACCAGGTTGCAGTATTCGACGAGACCCAACTTCCCGGTTGCTCGAACAAAGCGTAGCATAGCATCTACCCAACATGGCGTCTCCAATCTCATCCATTCACAGTCCGTAGTATACGTCCAGCTAGGCATTCTTCACGCCCGCCCCCTGCCCCGGCCCCGGCCCCCCTCCTCTCCCCTCCATTCCGTCCAGCAAGACGCGGGTATGCATGTCCAGGCCGCGGCAGGCCGTGACATGGCACGGCGTGGCGCGGCATGCCTCCTCGTCTTCACCACCCTCACCGGCCTTTTCGTCCTGTCTTCGTCTCGTCCGTCGTCACCTTAGTCATTCCTTCAGAACTTCCCGCCCACCCAATCCGAGTCTGCCCTCCCCTCCATCCCCCCATCCCCCGTCCTGGACCCCAGGACGTCAGAGGGGCCGGGGCCATGCATGCGAGAGAGATCTACATGGTGACCTCGCCGTGCTATCACACCCTGGTGCTGGTTCCTGGTCTCTGGTCTGGTCTGGTCTGGTCTACATGCAATGATACCTGCTATGTAGTACCTTGGAGCTCATGAGTGTCGTTCCTGACGTGGAGGCTAGGTAAGCAACACCTCCATCCTTCCACGGCTCCCGAGAGACACACCATACTATGTAGACGAGTAGTAGGATGATTAGAGCTTCCATCCTTCATGGCGAAGTTGCTGCGCACCCGTTCGACGCACATATCACCCCCATCGTCCGCCCTCGTCTTTCTCATTCTCTCCCCGTTTCCCCTTGCTTCGTTTCTCGTCACATCACCCCCTCCCCTGTGTGACCGAGTCTGCCTTTGCTTTGCTTCTCATTACCCACACGTTGGTTCTTCAAAGACCTCGTACCAACAATAAAACAAAACGGCCCCCCGAATGCCTGTCATCGCCGCCCCCAAACACTCGGCTGTTCATCCCGTCCGACCAACACCGCCCGCATCGGCATCTTAGACCCCCGCCGCCTCGCCTCGCCTCGCCTCAACTCAACTCACCTCACCCTCACCTCACCTCGCCTCAACTCAACTCACCTCACCCTCACCTCACCTTACCTCACCAAGTCCTACCGCCGTCATAAAGGACCAACGTCCGATCTGTGTCATCTGGCCTCCCCTCACCACACACCCGGCCGTCACCTTTGTTTGTGTTTTATGTGTTATTGAGATACCCCCTCCCTTTTTTTGAGAGAGAAGAGAAGAGAAGAAAAAAAAAAGCCTGTTCTCCGCGGCCTCTCTCCTCTTTACTTCAGACCAAATCGTGACCGTGCCACTTACACACCACCATCATCACCACATCCGCGCGCGCAACATGGCCAACTCATTCAGCCCCAAATTTCTCCCCAGAATCGACACGGAAACGTCGTCATTTCACACGGAATCCGTAGAGGACCGCCTCCTCTCAGCAACGGCCGCCGTGCTGAGCTTGCCCAGGAATAGCATCGAGCTGTTCGACTCGTTTGAGGATCTCGGAGGCGACAGACCTGCGGCCGTCGAGCTAAGGAAAAGGTGCATGAGCCTCGGACTCGTGGTGAGGACGAGCGACATTCTCCGCTGTCACACCCTGGCCGAGCTCCAGACCTGCATCACCCCCTTCGGTCAGGCCGCGCCCGAGTCCAGGCAAGAAGACTCCGAAGACGAGGACAGCCGCCCCTCCTCTCCCTCCGATGTCTTCAGCTCAAGTCCCAGACGGAGCAGCGACTACTCGTCGTCCTGCGAATCCACACACAGCGCCGAGGTCGCCCCCCTGAGACCGCCCCAGATCACCATCGAACGCTTCATCGAGTCGACGCCCCAGGTCACGAGCGCCGCCGTCATCAGGCCAAAGGCCGGCTACCTCGAGGGCAAGCTCGTGGCCTTCGTCACCCTGGCCTCCGGCCGCGTCTCCCAGTCCAGCAGCCTCTCCAGCATCCGCCTCATCCCCCAGTCGCAGATGCACTTCGCGGGAAGCCAGGTCGCCGCCGTCCGCCTGGCCCTCGAGACCTCCGACGGCTCCTCCCACTCCGTCCCCAACTCGTGGATCGTCCTCGACCAGATGCCCTCCGACGGCGAAGGCTCCGTCGACCGGAGGCGCCTCCAGACCTGGATCCAGAACATCAACGAGGACATGTACCACCAGATCTCGAGCCTCGAGTCCAACGAGCTCTTCCAGGAGCCCCTCACCGAGATGGAGCGCCTCCTCCAGAAGACCGTCAGCAACGTCCTGAGGATACCCCAGCGCCAGGTCGGCATGAACTTCTCCTTCGGCCAGCTCGGCGGCGACGACATCTCCGCCATGATGCTCGTCGCCGCCTGCCGCACCGAGTCCATCACCGTGAGGCCCGAGGACGTCCAGTCGAGCGCGTCGCTCGGCCAGCTCGCCTCGCTCGCCCGCCGCAAGAGCCAGCCCAACACCACCGCCGCCGCGTGGAACGAGGAGTCGCTCGAAGGCTTCAGGCTGTCGCCGATGCAGCAGCTCTACTTCGACACGGGCGTCGGCGGCCGCATCGAGCAGCGCCTGGCCGCCAACGGCGGCTACCGCTTCAACCAGAGCCTCCTCCTCCGCGTCAAGAACGGCTCGACGCTCGAGGACGTCCACGCGGCCGTCGCCACCGTCGTCGGCCACCACTCGATGCTGCGCGCCCGCTTCCGGGCCGGCGTCGACGGCTGGACGCAGCGCATCGCGCCCAAGGTCGACGGCTCGTACGGGTTCCGCTACCACTCCGTCAGCACGACCGAGGAGGTCCTCGGCATCATCGCCGAGTCGCAGGCCAGCATCGACATCGAGGCCGGGCCCGTGTTTGCGGTAGACCACTTCCGCACCCACGACGGCCAGCAGCTCGTCTACCTCCTCGCCCACCACCTCGTCGTCGACATCATGTCGTGGCGCATCATCATCCACGACCTCGACGAGCTGCTGCGGGAGGGCACCCTCTTCTCCGAGCGGTCGATGCCCTTCCAGACCTGGAACGAGCTCCAGGAGCGCTACGTCTGCGACAACCCGGACCAGCTGTCGCTGCCCTACCCGCTCCCCAAGGGCGACTACGGGTACTGGGGGCTCGAGAACTCGCTCAACACGTACGACGACATCGCCGTCGCGAGCTTCTGCCTGACGCCGGAGCTGACCTCGATCCTGCACACGGCGTGCAACCAGGTCTTCCGCACCGACATGTCCGACATCTACATGGCCGCCCTCGCCCTATCCTTCAGCCAGACGTTCCACGACCGCCAGACGCCCGTCGTCTGGAACCAGGAGCACGGCAGGGAGCCCTGGAGCCCCGACATCGACATCACCGAGACGGTCGGCTGGTTCACCTCGCTCTGCCCCGTCGCGCTGCAGGTCGACATGGCCGACGACCTCCTGCACGTCCTGCGCAGGACGAAGGACACGCGGCGGTCGGTGCCGCGGCGCGGGTGGAACTACTTCGCGTCGCGGTACTTCGGCCCGGGGGCCTCGGAGCGCAGCACCGAGGGCTGGCCGTTCGAGATCATGTTCACGTACGCCGGCTCCGTCCAGCAGCTGGAGCGCGAGAAGGGCGTGCTCGAGCAGCTCACCATCCCGGGCCGGCTGCTCTCCACGGGGGCGTCCGACATCGGCCCGGACGTCTCGCGCATCGCCCTCTTCGAGGTCTCGGCCATGGTCGACCGCGGCGCGGCCTCGGTCCAGGTCGTGTACAACCGCAGCTGCGCGCACCAGGACCGCATCGCCGAGTGGATCCAGGCGTACGAGCACCTCCTCTACGAGGCCATCGGCCGGCTGCGGTACCGCGGGCAGGAGCTCACGCTGTCCGACGTTCCCATGCTGGACGCGACGTACGAGGGCCTCGCGAAGCTCAACGCCGACCGGCTCGTGGCGCTCGGCCTCTCGAGCGCGCGCGACATCGAGGACGTCCTCCCCGTGACGGCGCTGCAGCAGGAGATCCTCGTCAGCCAGACGCAGGACCTCGGGACGTGCCACAACCACGCCGTGTACGAGTTCTCGTCGCCCGACGGCGTGCTCGCGGACCAGGCGCAGATCTGCGCCGCGTGGCAGCAGGTCGTGGCGCGGTACCCGGCGCTGAGGACGGTGTTCATCGACAGCATCTCCGAGGGCGGGCTGTTCGACCAGGTCGTGCTGCGGAAGTGCTCGCCCGAGATGCTCTTCCTCGACGCCGAGGCCGGCACCGACCCCGTGGCCGTCCTCAACGCGCTGCCTCCGATGAGCGCCACGCCTCACAACCCGCGCCATCGCGTGTCCGTCTGCAAGACGGCCGCGAGCACCTTCTTGAGGCTCGACATAAGCCACGCGCTCTGTGATGTAAGAAACCTTGTCCCTCTTCTCATGGGTCTGTGTTACTGGCTTATACTTTCTGATGTTGACTATTATATAGGCCCTGAGCCTCCAGAACATCATGTGGGATCTGAAGCGCATGTACAACTCGAGCAAGCTCCCGATGAAGGTCCTCGACCCTTCCCACGCCGCCTGCGTCCGGTACGTCTCGTCCGCCCGCCGGGAGAACAGCCTCAACTTCTGGGTCGGCCGCCTGCGGGAGACGCAGCCGTGCCTGTTCCCGCGGCTCACGACCGCCAGCGACAGCAGCATGCAGCACACCAGCTTCCAGGTCGACCTCCCCATGGGCCAGATCGACGAGTTCTGCCGCTCGCAGGGCGTCTCCCGCGCGGCCGTCGTCCGGATGGCCTGGGCCCTCGTCCTGCGCGCCTTCACGGGCTCGGCCGCTGTCTGCTTCGGCTACCGGTCCTCGGGCCGGGACGGGGACGGCGCCCCCGAGGGCCTGGGCACGGCCGTCGGCGCCTTCGAGAACACCACGGCCTGCGCCGTCGCGCTCGACAACTACAGGACCGTGGCCGAGGTGCTCGCCGCCGTCGAGGACGACGCGGCCGCCTGCCGCCCGCACCAGGCCGTCCCCGTCTCCGAGATCCAGCACGCCCTCGGCCGCGGGGGCGACGCGCTCTTCAACACGTGCCTGTCGTACCAGGAGGAGCCGCACGAGCTCAAGAGCCGCTTCAGCTCCACGCGCCCGCCGATGAGGCTGTCGTGCATCCAGGCCCTCAACACCCCGGACTACGACGTGACCTTCTCGCTGACGCTCGTCAACGGGCAGCTCGTGACCGGCGTGTCCCACAGGCTGATGACGGCCTCGCAGGCGCAGAACCTGACCAACACCTTCGGGCGCGCCGTCGTCTCGGTCATCGGGGCCGGGGCGGCCGCGCCGGTCGGCGGCATCGACCTGTTCACCGACCGGGACTACGCGCAGCTGCTCATCAGCGACTGGGAGACGGACAAGGCGAACGAGGCCTCGCACGGCTGCGTGCACGCCCTCGTCTCGCAGCAGGCCCGGCTCCGGCCGGACGCCCAGGCCGTCTGCGCCTGGGACGGCGACCTATCGTACCGGCAGCTGAGCCGCCTCGCCTCGCGGCTTGCCACGTACCTCGTGCAGTGGGGGGTGCGGCCGGGGGTGTCCGTCCCGGTCGTCATGGACAAGAACCGGTGGGCGGTCGTCAGCATCCTGGCCGTCTTGAAGGCCGGCGGCTGCTTCGTCCCCATCGACGCCGAAGATAGAGCCAACGTCGAGACGTTCGCCCGCCAGCTCGCCCCCAAGATCGTCATCGCCACCGACATGAACTGGAAGTGCCTCGAGTCCATCGTCGAGGGCGTCATCGTCGTCGACGACACGCTCTTCAACGTCAACTTCCCCCTCGAGTCGCCGCTCCCCATGGCCGCGCCCAACGACGCGGCCTGCGTCCTCCTCTCCCCCGGCTCGTCGCGCGGCCGGGAGGCCAAGGGCATCGTCTTCCACCACGCGGCGCTGGCCGCAGCCTTCGTCACGCAGGGCCGCGCGCTCAACCTCGCCTCGGACAGCCGCGTCATGCAGCTCTCGGCCTTCAACGTCGACACGGCGCTCATCGAGCTGCTCTCGACCCTCGTCCACGGCGGCTGCGTGTGCGTGCCGTCCAGCGTCGAGAAGACGAGCGACATCGTCGGCGCCGCCCGCCGCATGGACGTCAACTGGACCTACATGACCCCCGTCCTCGCCCGCAAGATGACCCCCGCCGCGATCCCCAGCCTCCGGACCGTGTGCTTCCGCACCCGCCGCCTCGACGAGGACACGTGCGCGCCCTGGCTCGACAAGACCAAGGTCCTCCTGGCCTACGGCGCCCCCGACATCTGCCCGCTCGGCATCTCGGTCCTCGAGGTCAGGGGCGCCGACGACCTCACCCGCGTCGCGCGCCCGTTCCTCGGCCGCTTCTGGATCGTCAACCCGGAGGACCACCGCCGGCTGATGCCCATCGGCGCCGTCGGCGAGCTCATCATCGAGAGCCCGACGCTCGCGCACCGCTTCGTCCCCGGCCAGTCCCTCGCCCACCTGCCCCAGGACTCGGACCTCTCGCTCGAGGACGGCAAGCCCCGGACGCGGTACTTCAAGACGGGCCACCGCGTGCGGTACATGGAGGACGGCATGCTCGACTTCGTCTCCAGCGGCCGCGACGACGTCGAGGTCGCCGGCGGCCGGGCCGTCCCCGTGTCCCGGATCGAGCAGAAGCTCCGCCGGTGCCTGGGCCAGGGCATCGACCTCGCCGTCGAGTCGGTCGTCACGCGCGACGCGCGGCCCGCGCTGGCCGCCTTCGTCGAGCTCGGCGAGAAGCTGTTCGAGGGGTCCGAGGACCTGACGAGGATCACCGTCACCACCAGGGAGCGCACCTACATCGCCAAGAAGCTCGTCGAGTCCTCCGTCGGCACGGGCCTGCCGCCGCACATGATGCCCACCGTCTTCGTCCCCGTGAGGCACCTGCCCGTCACCCCCTCGCTCAAGGTCAACCGCCGCAAGCTGCAGAAGATGGTCGGCTGGCTGTCGCTGGAGCAGCTCCTGGCGCTCTCGTCCGTGCCGTCGCCCGACGAGGTGCGCACCGTCGGCATCAAGCCGCTCCCGCTGACGCAGGTCGAGGAGCGCATGAGGGCCGTCTGGTCCGGCCTCCTCGGGCTCGAGGCGTCGAGCATCCGCGGGAACCAGAGCTTCATGTCACTCGGCGGCGACAACTTCCTCGCCGCGCGGCTCGTCGTCGAGAGCCGCAGGCAGGGGCTCGACATCGGCCTGCCCGACGTCCTCGCCGGCGCCACGCTCACCGACCTGTGCCAGGGCATCACGCTCAGCGCCGAGTTCGCCCTCGACGCCGCCACGGAGCCGCGGTCGAGCAGCGCGTCCTCCTCCTCCGCGACAGGGTCCTCGTCGTCGTCCTCGGAGACGCTCTTCGAGGAGCAGTTCGTCAACGACGTAATCGTCGCCAAGATGGGCGTCCCGCGCGAGGCCATCAGCGACGTCGCCCAGGCGTCCGCCACGCAGCTCAAGTTCCTCGAGACGGGCCTCCTCAAGGGCGGGTCAAGCCTCAGCTACTTCACCCTCAGCTTCGCGGGGCCCGTCCAGTCCAAGAAGCTCGAGGCCGTCTGCATCTGCCTCGCCAAGATCCACCCGATCCTGCGCACCGCCTTCGTCACCCACGAGCGGCGCGTGTACCAGGTCGCCCTCCGGTCCCACGTCCCCGAGTTCAAGCGCGTCGAGGTCCCGACCTGGCGCCTGTCCAACATGACGGACAAGATGATCCGGCGCGACCAGGCGAGCCCCCTGGAGCTCGAGACGCCCGCGACCAAGTTCTTCTTCGTCGACGCGGGCAAGCAGTCCAACCTCGTCCTCCGCCTCTCGGGCGCGCAGCACGACGACGCGTCCGTCTCGCTGCTCCTCCAGCACCTCCGGAGCATCTACGCCGCGCCGTCCTGCCCGCCCCGGCGCGCGACCTACTTCGACTTCGTCCGCTCCGCGCAGCTGGCCCACGTCGCCGGCGCCACGGAGCACTGGACCTCCCTCCTCGACGGCGCCAGGATGACCCAGGTCGTCGCGCACGGCAAGCCGCCCGCGCTGAGCACCAACGTCAAGACGATCCGCCAGACCGTGTCCGCCATGTCGCTCGCCAACCTGGGCATCTCGTTCGACACGGTCGTCAAGTCGGCCTGGTCCATGGTGCTCGCCAACCTCTCCGGGTGCGGCGACGTGCTCTTCGGCGAGGTCGTCGAGGGCCGCCACCTCCGCCTGCCCGACGGCTCCGACGTGTCCGGCACCTGCGGTCCCGTCTCCAACGCCGTGCCCGTCCGCGTCCGCTTCGCCGAGACGCTGAGCAGCCCGCTCGAGCTGCTCAAGTACGTCCACGGCCAGCGCGTCATGGGCATCCCGTTCGAGAACATGGGCTGGCTCGACGTCGTCGAGAAGTGCACCAAGCTGCCGTACTGGACGCGCTTCGGCACCGTCGTCGAGCACCGCCACCAGGACGCCGCGAGGGAGGCCGCGCAGTTCAGCCTGGGGACGACCAAGTGCCGCTTCAGCGTCCTCGAGCCCGCCGCCCGGGACGTGTACGACCTCCACGTCATCTCGACGCAGGACGGCAGCGCCAGCGGCACCGCCGACATCTCCCTCGTCTTCTGCGGGAACCGCATCCCGGCCATGTTCGCCGCCGAGACCCTCAAGGCCCTCTGCTCGACCATCGAGCTGCTCACCTCCGTCTCCATGCTCCACCCCCTGATCCCCTCGGCCTCCGACTACGCCGCCTCGCCCGCCCAGATCCCCCTCCCGCAGATCGACATGGACCCGCCCCGGCCCAGTCACGCCGCCTCGGGCAGCATGTCCCCGGACCACCGCGCGGCCGTGCAGTCCGCCATCTCGCGCGTCTGGTCCTCCGTCCTCGACCCGCGCTCCCTCGGCGTGCCCGAGTCCCAGCTCGCCGACGCCGCCTTCTACGACCTCTGGGGCAGCATGATGCCCGCCTCCCAGCTCTCCCGCGCCCTGACCGCCGAGCTCCCGCGGCTCCCCGTCCCGGGGGCC
The DNA here is from genome assembly GCA_030770045.1 of Colletotrichum brevisporum. Taxonomy (NCBI): domain Eukaryota; kingdom Fungi; phylum Ascomycota; class Sordariomycetes; order Glomerellales; family Glomerellaceae; genus Colletotrichum; species Colletotrichum brevisporum. The sequence goes on from JAUGSI010000002.1 coordinate 5,058,144, forward strand.
CACGGGCTGACCATATCCATGGAGGAGATCATGGCCCACCCGACCATGGCGGAGCAGCTCGAGCTCGCGGCGCGCAAGATGCGCGACGCCAGGCGCCGGACCATCTCCGACGTCTTCTCGGCCCACAAGGCGTCCTCCTCCTCCTCCTCCTCCTCCGCGTCGCAGCAGGCCGCCTCTTCCTCCTCCTGGGGCAGGGGCCTGCGCCGGCTGACCACGGGCGTGATCCCGCAGCGCTCCTTCCAGAACCTGCGCGCCGCCGCGGCCGGCGGCGTCAGCAGCGCGAGCGCGAGCTCCTCCAGCTCCGTCGACATCTACCGCAGCACGACGCAGCAGCAGCAGCAGCCGTTCATGGCGTCCATCTCGGAGAACGCAGCAGCTTCGACAAACGCCCACGCCCATGCGGCCGTCGGATCCCTCCAGCCGTCCGCGAGCATCACCGCCTCCCCCGTGGAGCTCGACGTCCCCACCTCCTCCCACCAGCGTCCGAGGCTCAGCCTCAACATGCAGCACGACGGCAGCAGCATGGAGAGCATGACCACGGGGAGCTCGCGCAGCGACGACGAGGACCACATCCACCGCGTGCGGAGGCAGGAGACGGAGACGGAGAGCGAGGACGTCGTCAGCCCCCTTAGCGCGTCGACGCTGGCCACACCTCCTTCTGCCGCCCCGGTACAAGGAGGCCCGTCCTCCCCGTCCACTGCGACAGAAACCGGCAGCGGCAACAAGATCCGCAGGAAGGCCGGGAGCGTGTTCAGCAGGATGAGCCGGATCGGCCTCGTCAGCCCCGTCAGCACCGCGGGCTCCAAGCTGGGGTTGTAATAACATCTTGTGTCTTTTCTTTATTTTCCTTTCTCATTATTGTATTTTTCTCTTGTATTATATGTTGTTTACATGTATGGCGTTACGGTGGCAAGGCATCAACTAGCAAGGGCCTTTTATTATACGTCTTTCCAAAGATTTGAAGAGCGGTGGAGACTGATTACGGTAAAACTCTCGATGAATGATATCCCAATAAAATTGGTCTTTAGATATGTATTGCCCCAAAAGTCGTAGAATTCTTGCTAGCGACACAAATTCAATGGCTCTGACAAGATGTCGCCAGAGCCAACGAAGAACGATGCCGGGGTTACTCTGATGGGATTGAAGACGCGTGTCTCGATCGTGCGAACAAGGTACAGTCTAATCCATGATGACAATTGGAAAGAGCTCACATCAGTTGTAACTATCTGTCTCTATCCGTAGTCTCGGCGCGTGGAATACGTCGACAGTGATGGACAATACCAGTCCACGGTTCCCAAGGTGAAGGTGAAGCCCCGATATGGGAAAGTCGACCATCGGCTCCGGGGTTTCGCACACGCACCCACCCACAGGTTTATGTTTATGCCTTGACGACACGAAATACCAATCCAATTCCGGGTTTGGTTTCCCGTCTGAAAGCTCTCATCAATGAATAGGAGCTATATATACCCCTACGTCTGGGTGAGAGCAGCCTGATCAGCACTAACATCACTCATGTGCTTGGTGAAAGCAGGAGGCTTTTAGATGGTTAGATGGTTTTTAGATGGATTGCAGCCTCCAATCAAGTATATTAAGTATCCAATCCGCATGCCGCCTCGCAGAAAAAGCCCTCATCCACCGGGGATGCAATCATGAAGGGCAACCGGATAACCCGCCCTGCAGTGCCTGACAGACCCACGTCATTTGTCGTACTCTTCCGAGTAGTCTCTGATGATCTCCTGGCAGAAGAGCTCGAACTGGTCGTTCCACTGCCTGATGCGGTTGCCCTTGACGCCGCTCCCAAGCTCGCCGAGCTCGATATCCAGGTTCCACGTCTTGTCGTCCTGGTCTACAAAGTTCGACCAGCGAAGGCTGTTCTGCGCTATGGCGCCCTATATCGTTGCCGTCAGAAACACAACAAATTTCAAAGCGATAGACGAAGCAAATGGAAAAAAAGATGGGAGAAGGGCCACATACCAACCCGAGGAGCCCGATATTGTCGAACCCCTGGATGACCTGGTAAAAGTCGAAGCTCAGGCCGGCGGCTTCCTGGCCCAGCATGGCAGGATCGTCGTTGCTGATGGCTGTCGCCACGCCGTGCGCGACCATGGCAGGCATGGGATGGTGTAGAATGTCCGTCGCGAGGCGGAGGACCTCGTTGGAGATGGGACAGACCTCGACCATGATGTTCTTCTTCTTGACGGCCTTGATCAGCTACGGGTGCTTGTAAAGGGAGAAGCCGTGGCCGATGCGGCGCGTCCCTAGAAGGACGGCATCAAACAGGTTCAAGTCCGTCGCATTACCGTCGCCGAGCGTCTCGCCAGCGTGGAAGAAGAAAGGCATCGTGATGTTCCTTTCCTTGGCTTCCTCTTGGAACCAGAGCAGCTCCGGCGCCAGGTCCAGCAGCGTGCGGCCCAGATCCTCCTGCGCGATGAGGTCGTAGCCGCTGATCAGCTCTGTGAGTTCCGGCTTTTGCTTCCAGTTGAGCGCGGTCTCCATGTCTATGTTGTCCGGTGTGGTCAGTCACGCACAATTCTGGCAGGAAGACAAGTGGTATGCGAAAATAGTGTGACTCACTGTCCTTGATCTTTTTCTTCTCAGCCCCCCGGGCCTGAGAGTAAATGACCCGCGCGCCGTTGAAGGGGTCGACAGCACCACTTCCAGGCCTAGCGCGCGCTGCCTTGAAGCCATTGAGCTGTTCCCTGAAGATGGTCCACCAGAAGTCGGGGTTCCCCGGGTCTGCCATATTAGTCGTGGTCCCATTGGGTGTGATCTTGTTGGATCCGGATGCGCGGATCTCGACCCAGCTGATGCGGTCCTCGACAAGCTCTTGGAAGAGCTCGATCCAGAACTGGCGCACGACAGGCTCGTACTCCAACATCGTGCCGCCTTGGTCGAAGAAGGGCTCGAAGCGCTTCCAGACCTCGTCGACTCCCAGGTCGTGTCGCCTGGCGTCCTCGGGCTGGAGGGTCATCTTGCTGATGACGAAATTGCTGAAGGCCTGCCTGCCGCCGCGGAAGTTGTCCGCCGCGTCCTCAACTGGCCACCAGCCACCGTCTTTCTCATCATCTCTGTCCGGCACGTAACCCACACTGTTGACCGAGACGTCTGAGACGATGGGCGACTTTTCGGCTGTGTTAGGGACGTTGGTATCGATGTACTTGAAGTAGACACTCGCGTTCCGGCGCTGATTCTCGAGGGCCAGGCTGGCTGTGGACCTGACGTGCATGCCCGGTGTCTCCAAGACGATCTTCAGCAGTTTGTCGAACGGCAGCATGGCCGTGAGATGAGCGTGCAAGAGCGCCCCCTTGGGCATGCGCCGGCTGACGTTCCACAGCGCCGTGGTCGTGATCCTCTCGCGGGCCAGCCCAAACATCTGGCCGGGGTATGTTCCGTCCCCCTGTTTCCAGGTGGTGTCCCACTCGCGCTGGCGAATCTTGCGGACGATCCTATCCGCCGTCGTGCAGTTCCCGGAGACGCTCTCCCTGAACTTGGCATCTAGGGAGCTCACCGGTTAGCAATGAAACTCGACGCCTCGGACCGGGGCAGCTCACCTTGGCGTTCCGTCTTCTCCAGGGTAATCATCAGTTCTCGTGTGCTGCTGTGTTGGTCGATGGCGAAGCTTGTGTTTTTAAAGTCAGCCCTCTCCACGAGGGGGTGAGCCACCGAAGAGGCAGCGAGCAGTAGAACTGCAAAGGTACTCGGCAAGAGCATAGTGAGCTGGCTTTCTGAGATGCTGTTTGAGTGGAAGATGCTAAGGTTGATGATCATGAATGAGACGGCTTCTGCTCGAAGGGAAGGCGAGGCTATATAGCCACCGGCCTGTAGGGAAGACTTCGAGAGAAGTCTGTGACTTTCATGTCGATGAAAGCCTGCCGCGCAGGTGACTACCGTCTCTCTTCGGCGACAGAACCGTCCTGCTGCTGCCCAGTGCCTCGTAAGTCTGGTGCAACTCGAATCTCGAACCTCGCTGCCGAAACCCGCTTCCCTGATGCCACTCTCATTTCCTGGCGTAGGCCCAGTGCATCCTGTTGCACTCTGACGGCTCGCCCAATGCATCGTCTCTCGCAGGACGCCGGCTGCGGAGGTTCGAATGAGACAGACATCAGGGATCGCATTCAGCACGTTGAGATGCAGGTCTGATCCGAGAATCGAGGGTAGCTGTCGATATCCAATCGAGGAAGAGCTCTTGCTTCGCGCTACGAAACACTTCGCAGCTTCGATGGTGAGAAGCAGCTCTTTAGAGTCTTACCGGGCGAGATGTTGTTGATGAGACAAATCCCCGAATGGGCGATTGCGCTGACTTGGGCGGCGGCCCGCAGCGCATGTCTTGGGCATCCCCCTTTGATGGTGAGACACGGAGGGGGCTTGCGCCGCTAGATTACCGTGTCTTGGTGATTCCACGAGCGGATACCCCAAAACAGTGAGGCTAGATAACAGCAGGGGTGGCTTTTCATCTTTCCCATTCGCGATGCTTTCAGGATTCTTCGCAGGCTTGGCATGTCCTCTTCTGGTAGATATCGTCGATGCCGGTAGTCTCCGCCGGGCTAGTTTAGGTCCCGAGCGGAAGCTAATAAGGACATATCTTATGTTGATTGGGAGGATCACTGGCAACTGACCCCTGAGACGAAACCGCGGGGTTGGCAAAACAAGATGCTTTCGTAGAGGGCATCTCTATTTGGGCATATGTTTCTTGTGGTTTCCCAATCGATCTGGCGCGGACAGTGTTTCGGTAGGGCTAGTAGGGCTAGGTATCTTCTTTACACTTCAAGACACGGATCCTTGGTGTCTGTCGGGCACAGCCGACTCAGAGCATCTGAGCACGAAGTCTCCGAGGGCTGCGTTCGTCGACCTCAACCTGTCAAGCAACACGTGCAGGTGCCAAGGAGATGGAATCGAGAAGCGGCCAACGGCTAAGACGGCATAGCACAAGTAACCCCGCACAGCAAATCGGGCAGCGACGTTGTCGATATTCACGGCCCGGGGCGTCTCCCATCGCTCCCCTGAAACGGCGTGAGAGGGGCAGGCAGGCAGCAAGCCGATAAGATATCCGGGACTCCGCTTGCAAGAGAGGGAGAGAGAGTCTCAATTTGTGGCCTCAGTAGAAGACAAGCGCTGGATCCGGAACGCGGGGTAGAGATGCATCTCATCTAATATCTCGGATCTCGACGCCGTGAAACCTGGGGTCCAACGGGCCTAGCGGGATCACGGCAGGCGTGGGGAACTGCATTCCCGTTTGCGCATCCCCATGGTACGCGGTCTCGGTTCGTATCTGCGTCGGACGCGAAGCTGCATGGGAAAATTGGCAAGACTTCGTGGTCCTACAGAGCGAGACCTGGAAGATGCGCGCGGCGTGCTCATGGAAATCAGATGCTAGTGTCTCTGTCTGCCAGGTCGATTATTGATACTTGATCGGGAGATATTCCGCGGGTTCAATTAGCGTCCTGTATGTTGGAATTGTTGAGCGAGAACCGAAAGGTTGAACTCGGGAGGGAGCTTGACATCTTGAGGGGTTGGTGCCCACCCATAGTGCTCTCTACATCGTTCGATGGAAACACCATTGCTCATAGCCTGTCCTCATGGAATGTTTTGCAGGCGCACGATTCCTGGTCATTCGGCAATAATACAAATCGTGTTGATGGCTTGCTCTTCTTGCACTCGTGAGTAGTAGTCAGTCTTGAGTAGTGTGTAGGGGAGGAAGCTATCCCCAGTGGCCCCTGGACCTAGGGTCTTCGGGGTACATGGGTACTTGGGAGCGATCCTGAGTCCGTCACGTGACAGCGACTTCCCACGGGCAAGCTGTGTCTTCAAGCTAGCATCTTCCTCGAGAACAGCAGTTTTGTCTTCTTCCGGGGAAATCGTTCTTTCCGCCCCTTGTTTGTGCAACTTGGAAGGAAGTCCCCAAAAGAAGGGCCAACCATCTTCCACGTCGTTGGCGCCACTCCTTTGAGGCAGTGACAACCCTCAGATCTGCCCCCCGAATCCTGGGGTCATTTCGGCCGAGTCACTCGACCTCTCAGAAGGAGCTAGCTCTCGAGTCTTGTCAGACGTCGAACCATTGGCGAGGCCATCCATCCTCCAGGATCCGGAGCGCATAGTCTGCACGACGATGCTTCAGTAGTGGCAGCGCCTTCGAGGAGCAGCACACGCACACAAGGGACTGACTCGAAGATTCCCGAAAGAACGCTGAAAGAATGAAAATCATGAGATACTAGACATTCAGGCTCGTCCGTGAGAAACACAGTCCGAAGATGGATGAACGTCCCGTTAGGCGAGTGACAGCCAGGTGTGGCGAGTGCCGACGTGGCTGAGCCCCGTGCCGCCGTGACCCCCGTCATCGAGTGTGGCTGAGCGCTCCTAGCTGCCGTGCCCAGACCGAACGACCGCCCATCACCGCTTGGCCCCCGACGGTCCCCCAAACCATGGAATCCGTCACCCTTTTTTAGCTGGCAATCCCGGGCGGAGAATACGACATTGCCACATAACCCTATCTATCCTGGACTGTGCCCTGCGCAAGTCGTTGGCCCCCCATGAGATCATACGTCCGACTTGGCTGATACCTAGGCCACCCGACCGACCGGCCTTCGCGTTGTCCCTCGCCCATGAAAATCGGCCTGGAGACTAGGGGTCCCGCCGGAGCCTGGTGGCGATGACATCTCGTTCCTCGTCCCAACGCACGCGAGCTGGGCGGAGCCTAAAACTAATCTCCCTGCGTTTCGTTGTTCTAATGACTGGGCAGACTGTGTGCGGCACAGTTTACCGGGCGTTTGTTGTATGTACCTGCATCGATTGCGGCCTGAGTGAATGCCAGAAAAGTACCTCGTGACTATTCCCCAAGGCTTTTCATCTGATGTCGCCCAAAAGGTTGAGGGTGCCTGTCATGCTCGCCATGCCCGGGACTGTGACTGAGCGGGCGGTGCCACCCCTTCAGACTTTCGATATAAGTAACACCTGCAAACTCTCTCTCCCGCTCACCACCCACCCGCTGCTTGCTACTTCTTACTTCCCAAAAAAAAAAGTGTTCGTCTCTCATCTCACACACACACACCTCTCCGTTCCTCTGCTGCCAGAGAGCGTTTGCCTCCGAACCAAACCCACAAGAGAAGGAAAGAACAGAGAAAAACAAGCTTCCAGCCATGGACAAGCCGACCTACCAACCCTCATCCCCGGCCCCGGCCCCGGCCCCGGCCGCCGTCGACCGCAACCCGTCGGACAACTACATCTCCTCCGCCGGCCCTCCGCCAGCCTACCCTCCCGGCGATCAGCCCCAGCAGCAGCAAGGCTACGAGATGCCGAAATACGGCGGCCCGGACCCGAACCAGAACGCAGGCGGCTACTATGGCCAGCAACAACCTCCCCAGCAGCAGACCTACCCCGGCGGCGGCCCTCAGAACTTCGCGCCCTACGGCACGCCCCTCCCCGCCCTCGGCCCTCTCCCGGCGCCCATCGAGTGCCCGGAGTGCCACGCCCGCGGCGTCACGGCCATCGAGCACTCGTCCGGCGGCTTCACGCACGCGCTGGCCGGCCTGTGCTGCTTCGTCACGTGTCTGGGCTGCATCCCTTACTTCTTCAGCTCGCTCAAGGACGCGACGCACAAGTGCTCCAAGGTACGTCTCTCTCTTGACCTGAAGAATAGAACAGAATGCTAATGAGAGATTCCCCCCGACAGTGCGGAATCCCGCTCGCCACGTACCACCGCAGCGGACGCACCGAGGTCCACTGGCACAGCGCCTACAATAACTGAGTGGCGGGCGAGCCGTCATTGGCGTCGACGACGAAGAGGCGGGATGGTGTTGGGCCCCCGCAAGGAGCGAGGGCGAGAAGGATAAAAAAACTGACGAGAATGATTACCACGCGAGGCGCACAGGATACCCCCTTTATTCATTTGATAATACACTTTCATTCATTTTGTGAGTGTGCCAGGTGTCTTTTTGCCTGGATGATTTGAAGCGCTTCAATTCGTGTCCTCTCTGATGATGGTGCCACCTCACTCTCGCCTCGCTGCAAGCCCGGGCCGAGGATGGGTTTCGAGGCCCGGTCGTATCGTATCCAGCAGCAGAACCGGATGCCTTTTTCTCAGAGCCACCATGAAAAGCCGCCTGTTCCGAGTCAAGGACGAGTATCCGTGTTCTTGTCCTAGTGTACCACCGACAAGTGCCAACTTGCCGCTTGAGGTGATCTGCGGGAGAACCGTTCGCATCCCTGGGACGAGGGTGAATTCTTCTTCCTGATGGACAACGCCGTATAATCGCTGTGGCCATCGAAAACACCTTCCCATCCATCGTCGTTGAAGCAACAACCGCACCAGGACCAGGACCCACGAGAGAGCCATCTCTGCGCCAAAAGCCTGGCATATAGCGTCGATGTATGGCGTGGTTTGGTGGAATACTATTAGTTGGCAGGGAATATGACGATCGTAGACTGGTTGAAGATCCGAGTATCACGGCGGCGGCCAAGGTGACAGTTGAAAGCCCAGCGAGGACATGGTTGCGGGTATCTATTCGATTATGTACAAGCTCCCCTAGAAATCTATATCATCAGCGAAGGCATCACGTAATCGTCAGATTGGTACGCCGTACTTTTGACCCCTTTGACGCCTGCCTCCTGTTCGCCCCATAGCCTCGTGAATCGTTACGCCTTGATCTCGTGCCGAGCTCCCCGTCGGCTTGGCCTCCCCCTTCCCCAACCGCGGCGCGGGATGCACCCGCGATCTCTGGCTCTGCGTTCTCCTCCGTTGTTCGAGCGTTCTCAGTTGGCAAAGATGCGCACGTTCAGATCGACGCTCCCCGTCGCGATGACGCACCGGGTCGAGACCTCCGCCGGCTTCGCCGCCTTGCTGGGCGTCCCGTTGACGCCGTTCTGCCCGTCGCCGTTGGTCGCCGCCTCGCGGACGATTCCCGGCGCCCACCGCAGGCACGAGACGAAGTGGCCGTGCACGTCGTCGAGCACCTTGACGCACTTGCCCTCCTGTGCGAGGTCCCAGCACCGCAGCGTCTTGTCGTCGGACACGCTGAGCAGGTACTTGCCGCCGGGGTGGAAGACGAGGGCGCGCACCCAGTTGTCGTGGCCGGTCAGAGTCTTGATGCAGTTCCCTCTGGCGTCCCACAGGCGGATGGCCTTGTCGCGGCTGCCCGTCGCCATGAACTCTGCCGTGTTCGTCGCCGGCGGGGGCTTCTTCAGCCCGGCGAGCGTGGCCAGGTGCGGGTAGGATGCGGCGGGCGCGAGCGTGCAGCACTCGACGACGTGCTCGTGGCCGACCAGCATCAGCTTCACCTCGGGGTTCGCGGCGCTGATGTCCCAGAGGCGTCCCGTTTGGTCGTTTCCGGCCGAGAGGAGGAAGCGGCCATCCGGGGATGGACAGACATCGCGTACCCAGTCGGCGTGGCCCCGTAGCGTCTTGACGCAGTAGCCGGTCGAAACATCCCAAATGCGTAGCGTCTTGTCGCGGCTGGCGGAGACGAGAAGGTTCCCCGAGCCGGGTGCTCCTGCGGCTCCCGACGGTATGAACCTGACCGCACTGACGCTGTGGTCGTGGCCGGGCAACGTTCGGATGTTTTTGTACTCGTCTGAAGGGTCCCAAAGCTTGATGGTCAGATCGCTAGAGCAGGAGGCCAGCAACGTGGCACCGCGCGGCCCTCCGAAGTCGACGTCCAGCACGGCTTTCGTGTGTCCCTTGATCGTCCTCTCGAGCTCGCCCAGCTCCCAGTCCCAGATCTTGATGGTGTAGTCTTCGGAGCCGGAGGCGAGCGACGAAAAGACGGGGTGGAACGCAACGCAGGTGATCGGGTCTCGGTGGGATTGGAGGGTGTGTCGTGCGGGGGAACGGGGCAGCCAGCTGGCGGGATCCTGGTTTCGTCTCGACAGAGAGGTCGGCGTCGCGTTATCGAGTTCTGATTGCAGTGCGGCGGTTCGAGACTCGAGTTCCATGATCTAGACAGCCCAAGTCAGCTGGGACCCTGTACAGCTCGAGCCAAGGACGCGAGAGCGACGAACCTTCTTCTGTAGCCTCACAACACTGGTCCATTTCTTCTCGAGAAGGCCCTCGTATTTCTTGGAGGTGGCGGCGTCGAACGAGTCGCCGATTTGCAGCTCCTCTCTCAGGGCGGCGGCGGCATTTGGTAGGTTGCTCGAGGAGAGGTACGCGATGATGGCCTTATGCCTGGTGGAAGTTGATCAGCAAGATGGGCTTCAGGCTTGAGGAGGAAGAGGAGGGGTAGGGGTAGGACGAACAGTTCCTCAGCTTGCCGAGGGGTCAAGATTTGGCTCATGGTGGAGTGTGGTGGGAGCTCTCCCCAAGGACATGAACCAGCAGCAGAAAAAAAGAAGTTGCAAGCTGGATCTTCACCAAAGACTGGATATTGCGCACAAAAGCTGAGCCAAAGCAGAGGAAGGTTGGTGAGTCCTCGTTATCTGGGTGGGAAGATGGTGCTCGGGGCTTTGTCCGGCGGTGTCGCAGCAACCTGGGGTACGCGACTGAGTCCAAGCAGGTGGAGGAGGTGCAGGTGCGGGTGGGCAAAATCTGCAAGGCTGCAAGCAATTGATGGGCGAAAAGGTGCCGAATGTCTTGGATGTGGCAGCCTCGTCAGGAGGACCGGGGAATTTTGGATGCAGAGCAACGAAAATTGTAGCGGAGAGTCAGGGCCAAGGGGGGAGGGACACGGCGGACAAAGTGCAGAGGCGGTGTCGGTGTCGTGTCGGTGTCGGTGTAGGTGTCGGACGTCGGTGGTTGTGTTGTTGTGGATATTTTTTACGGGTTGGGCGCCCAAGCGGTGGGAAGCATATCGGTATTTCGGGTGGGTGTCTCGACGGCGGAGGCGGCGATGCGGGTTATGTCTTCAACCGGCGAGGTGAGAGATGTCGCATTCGCGAGTGACGATGGAGGAGCAAAAGGCCAACAGCAGGGTTCGACGAGAGAGAGAAAGGCGAGGCTCGTTCCGTTCGGAGGTGACGCTGGAGGTGGGCGGCGAAATGTTTCATGTGCTTCAGTGTTCCCGGTACCCGACCGCTTGAAGAAGTCGGCCCTGCTGCCAGTGGCCACCGGTCTAGGCACTGCCAGCAGCGGCTTTGAGGCGTCGTTTTAGTGCACCTCTATTGCTGGACCGGACCCCTCCACAGTCCCCAGCAGGGGGTTCTGGGGAAATTTGCCCGCCTCGCGCCCTCATCAACCCCTGCTAGCCCGGTGGTGGGCATTTCGGGAGATGTGGCTCGTGGTGGTGGCTGTGGCTGGTGTTGTGCTTGACCGCCTGAGGTTCGAATTCAGCCAATGACATCACTCCCCAAGGCTCGTTCCTGTAGCAATGAGTGACTCCCCCATTGGCTCAAGAATGGAGGGTCAACATTGCGGTGACACCTGCAGCCACCGGGGCAGCCAGATATCGATCACATCTCGGGATTCAGTTCAGGCGAGAAACACTGAAAGATGTTGTTGATTCAGGTGTGTATATTGTTACGACTCACGGCCGAAGTCCAGTATCTGGAGCGCGCGTTGCGGGCCTCCAACGCGGCCTGGTCTTGGGCCGGGTACGTTCCTAGGGCGTGACCTAGGTATCTAAGGCCGGATTCTGCGTTGATCCCGCCGTCCATCATAATCGTGGTCCGGTGCCTCCAGCGTCGTATCTTACGTAATCTGACCGCCAACATCGTCGACTGTCTGTTCAGTGTTCAGGGCTGACATTGCTGCTGAATAACAATGCCTTGAGACTTTCTCTGTGCTTCGGGCTCCGCAGCACATCATAGTGCAATGTCCATAACGAAGTTCTTTCCTAGACACTGTCAATCAGCCGAGCCATCTGGTTTGAGACTCCTTTGCCCTCCCTGAAGTCTGGAAATTTGAAGCTGGTGAAAGAGCAGACCAACACGAAAAGAAGCCGGCCGCGAGCCGCACCCTCAACAGGCGGAAGGCCGGGGAGGGGCTCGGAAGAATGACGCGGGCAAACCGTTTGCTGGATGAATGATGCCTGGGCTCGTCTGCTCTTGTCCATGAGCTTGCCAACCGAGCCAACGAACGGTTTGGGGGCCTTTTTGGTCACCTGATGCAACCAACAACACCTATGGGCGGCCATGGATTGCACTCTTGTGCAGCAACCACCCAAAGACAACATCGACCTTTCGGCTCGGAAACCAACAAGATGAGCTCAGAAAGATCCAGATCGCCTCTTTCGGCGGCCATCGTCGAGAATGACATCGAGAAGCTCAAGGAGGCACTAGGAGCAACACCTCCCCCAACGACCAATGAGTTGGGGTCGGCTGCGTTCATTATAGCCCATCGCGCCAATGAGAATCATCTGCTTATGGCCAAGCTGATTTTGGATCACGATGCGTCTGTCTGCGGTTCTTTCCTTGATCAGGCCTGCAGATATAACGACGTCGAACTTTTCCAGACGATGCACAACCACGGCTGGGGGAAAGATCAGATCAACACTGCCTTCATCAGACCTCAGACGGTGCATCTGTAAGTCGACAAAAGAACACTACTCGACGTTTCCAATGTCTTTCCAAGTGAGAAAGGGAAAACATAATAACAAGTTCCAGACTGAGCACCGTCTACTCCGTGGACGCGATGCGGTGGCTTCTCGACCACGGGCTGGACCCCAACTTGCCTGGTCAATCTGGGTTCAGCCGCTGCATCGGGAACCTGACACCCCTCAGTGCCGCTGCAAAGGAGCTGGGGCGCGATGCCGCCATGGCCATCCCGGTGATGGAGCTCCTCGTCTCTCGCGGGGCGGTGGTCGACTACAACGTCCTGATGAACGCTCTCGCCATGACCAGAACGCAAAGCAGGTTCGATGGCGAAGTGCTACGCTGGATCCTGCAGCATGCCACGGGCTTCGACATCAACACGCCGGCTCCGAGGGGGTATCCCATGCTCCACGCGTCCATCTTTGGCGAGTGTCAGGCTCTGGTCGAGTGGCTGCTGGAGAACGGTGCGGACCCTTCAATTCGCATCAGGCGCCACAAGAAGGTCAAGAGGAAACGAATGTGGTTGAATGCCGTCCAGGTTGCCGAGGAAGTTGGCAACGAGGCGATCCTGGAGAAAGTCAGAGCGGCTGCAGAGGCACAGTAGATGGAGGTCGAATGGTGGTCTCCAGCTACTCATCAATGATGACTTGGTTCCGAGTCACAAGTAAACCACGCATCAACGTTGCCTTAATGCCAGAAGAGCTCCGCCACAGGACTAACCAGGAAGGCAACGGGAATGAAGAATTGGGGCTATCTTCCATGGGCCCGGCCCATACTTAAGTCTGTACCAGATAAGTTGATCTTATAGTGAATCGGTGCTGCTATAGGTAACGACGTTTATGCCACTGTGAAGTGTTTAAGGAAGCCCCATGGTCAAAGTCCATTACCCCATCAAGGTGACCAGAAGGGGATCCAGGTGAGGCTAGTCAGTCTCCCTATGCGTCAAGGCTGAGTCATCACGTTATTTTCCATCCATTCCTCTTCTTCAGTCATGTGACGTTTGTTTTTTCCTGGGTGCAGCTGCCCAATCATGCCCAAGGACCCCCACCAATAACACCTATGAGCCAATGAAGAGCCAGCCTTGACCGAGCCCATTAGGTACCTCTTCAGGGCCCAGGCTCAGGGCATCGGGTGGCAGCAGCCGAACGGACAGCCTGAAAGTGGCCTGTGTGGCAGCCGAAAGGAACCGCCATCCAAGCACAGCGCACAGAGGGAGGGCCTGTGGAGGCTCAGGCACAGGCTCAGGCACAGACATGGTGCAGGCTTCAGTGCTGTGCTGGAGAATGCTATGCTGCCCGCCCAGTGTGTGGAACGTCCACGTCCTCCGCCTCTCCTTGTCCCGACAACCAAAAATTCCCTGTACTGCTGATGCGGCCAAAACAAAAGAAAACAGCAGGTCCCAGTCCCAATCAGCCCCATTCCTTTCAGCTTTCCCGCCCTCACGGTCGGACTGACGTCGATTTTTACACTTCCACCTGCAACAGCCGCCAACGGGAACTATCTCACCAAGGCCACCTCCAGAGATCCTTTGGCCCTTTTGGCGCAACTTTGACCCCCTTGTTTCCACGAGAACCACTGCACATACCTTCTGGCTCTTCTGCTTTCATACCTCACCTGCCCCGGTCTCCGAGTCACTTCTACACCGAGCGACCACCTCTCCCTCACCACGAAGAGCCCTCCATTGCAGCTGCCTTGCTTGCTCTTGCTCTTTGTCTGCCGTACCGCCAGGTACCTCTTGACTTCAACGAAGCGACCAGCACTTCCTGCTGCTGCGACAACCTCATCGTCGCCTGACCTGGTCCTGCTTGATTGGCATATTGTATGTTGTGCCCCTCCTCCTCCCCGAGATCACCACATATCCTCCTCCCCGGTTGCTGCTCCCGCCTGCCCGCATGCCGACCTCCAACCTGCCGTCGTCCTCAATATGGACCGCTGCATCAAACATCACCGTTCCCTTTCCAAGCTAATTCGCAGAGTAGCCAGTCTAGGAAAGCCGGAACTCTGCCGCAAGGAGAACCTCCCTCCCGATCCGAGCCCGCCGCCCCTCCCGACCACACCGATCCCCTTACCCGTACAGCCCCGGCCGCAAGCCTCCATTCCGATGGCTGAAGAGGAGGACTTTAGCTCCCTCCCCCTCCCGGACAGATTTGCCCACAAGGTAGGACGATGATCGCGCGACGCCGCCCCGTGTATCACACGCTGACGCCCCCCAGGTGTGGAAAGTTCGCAAGGCCGCCTACGAAGATGCCGCCAAGCAGTTCGCCGCCACCGCCGACGAGTACGACAATGCCTTCAGACCCTTCCTCTCCGACTCGGGCTTGTGGAAGGGCGCCGTAGCAGACTCGAACGTTGCCGCCCAGCAGGAGGGTCTGGCCGCATACTGCGCGTTTCTCAAGTTCGGAGGCAAGGAGCACTGCTCGAGGACACGCGGCGTGACAATCGGGCCCATCTGCGAAAAGGGACTGCCGTCGACGCGTGCCGCCGCCAAGGAATCGTCGCTAGAAGCTCTCCTGCTGCTCGTCGAGCTCGACGTTGCCGCTCCCGTTATCGAGGAAATTCTCCCCGCCCTGTCGAATAAGCAGCCCAAGGTCGTTGCCGCTGCAATTACCGCCCTGACCTCTATCTACCACAACTATGGCTGCAAGACTGTCGACCCGAAGCCCGTCCTGAAGGTCCTCCCCAAAGCCTTCGGCCATGCCGACAAGAACGTCCGTGCCGCCGCGACGAACCTCGCCGTCGAGTTCTACCGATGGCTGCGCGAAGCCATGAAGCCCATGTTCTGGGGCGACCTCAAGCCCACCCAGCAGACCGACCTCGAGGCCCAGTTCGAGAAGATCAAGGCCGAGCCCGCCCCGAAGCAGGAACGCTACCTGCGCTCGCAGCAAGCCGCCATGGCGCGTGCGCCACCCTCGGGTGCCGAAGGCGAGGAGGACGACGGAGGTGACTACGCCGAGGAGCCGGCCGAGGTGGACGCTTTCGACCTGGCAGAGCCCCAAGACGTGTTGAGCAAGATCCCTGCCAACTTCCACGACAACCTCGCTTCGTCAAAGTGGAAGGACAGGAAGGAGGCTCTGGAGGCCCTTTACGCGGCTCTTAACGTGCCCCGTATCAAGGATGGCGACTTCAACGAAATCAACCGCGGGCTCGCCAAGTCCATGAAGGATGCCAACGTCGCAGTCGTCACCCAGGCCGCCCAATGTATCGAGGTTCTCGCCAAGGGACTGAGGAAAGGATACGCCAAGTACCGCACTGTTGTCATGCAGCCCATCATGGAGCGCTTGAAGGAAAAGAAGGCGACAGTGGCAGACGCCCTGGGTGCTGCACTGGACCAGGTCTTCTTGGCAACGACCTTGACCGAGTGTTTGGAGGACATCACCGCCTTCCTCGTGCACAAGAACCCCCAGGTCAAGGAGGGCACCATGAAGTTCCTGATCCGGTGCCTCAGGACCACGCGCGACGTGCCCAGCAAACCCGAAATCGCCTCCATCGTCGAGTCCGGCAAGAAGCTTCTGTCCGAATCCAGCGAAGGCCTGCGTTC
The DNA here is from genome assembly GCA_030770045.1 of Colletotrichum brevisporum. Classification (NCBI taxonomy): domain Eukaryota; kingdom Fungi; phylum Ascomycota; class Sordariomycetes; order Glomerellales; family Glomerellaceae; genus Colletotrichum; species Colletotrichum brevisporum. The sequence continues at coordinate 5,074,138 of JAUGSI010000002.1, forward strand.
CGGAGGTGCCGAGGTTCTGGGTACCGTCATGAAGATCATTGGCGAGCGCGCTATGAACCCGCACATGGAGGGTCTCGACGACATCCGCAAAACCAAGATCAAGGAGTTCTTCGAGACGGCCGAGGTCAAAGCAAAGGAGAAGCCCAAGGCGCCACCGCCTGCAGCAAAGCCCCCGCCTGGGCCCCCCAAGAGGCTCGTTGGAGGCAAGAAGCCCGCCGGCGTGAAGAGACCCGTGATGCCCCCGGCCACCGCCAGCGCACCCCCACCAGCCGACCCCGAGCCGCTGTCGCCGCAAGCAACGTCCAGGCCCAAGCCGCCTGGTGCCAAGCTTGGAATGCCCAAGGCTTCTGGCCTTGCTGGGCTCAAGTCAAAGCGGCCCGGTGCGCCGGCCGCCGCGGCTCCCCCTCCTGCATCCCCCCGCCGACCGGCAGCCCCTATCATGCCAGAGGACGACCCCGCGCCTCCGCCGCCTCAGCCCCGTATCGGCCTGGGTCGCGGGGGCCTTGCCGGGCGCTCCCTAGCCAAGCCGGTCGCCGCCCCCGTGCAGATGCCCCCGGCATCGCCGCCGCCATCCACTGGCATCTCGGCGATGGAGCTTGCTGAGCTCGAGGAGCTGCGGGCCTCGAACGAGCGTCTCGCGCGCCAAGTTGAAGAGATGCGGCACGAGAGGAGCAAGTACATGTCCGAGATCCAAGAGCTGAAGAACCAGAACGCAAGCCTCATTGAGGACCACACCCGCGATGTGCTGAGCATCAAGGCCAAGGAGACACAGCTGGTTCGCGCACGGAGCGACGCCGAGGCAACGGAGCAGACGAATGAGCGACTGAGACGCGAGCTTGACCGGCTCAAGAGGGCCCTCAACCACGCCGAAGGTCTCAACTCGAGAGCAGGCATGGTCAGCCCAGGCATCACCTCGCCGACGCACGACGACGCGGGCATCTACCGAGACAGCTCGTACGGCACGTCCTCGTCGCGACACAACCGCGTCAGTTACGCCAGCAACCTGTCGGAAGAAAAGGAGAACGGAGAGCACCACTACGCCCGATCCAAGGCACTCAGCCCAGAACTTAGGTATACCGGCAGCGCCTCTTCGGGCCGCGGCAGCCCCGCGAGAGGCTACCGCAGCTCCGCGGCCACTCCCGTCGACGACGTACCGCCGCCGTCCTACCACTCGAGTGGCGGTGGAGGCATGAGCTCCAACAACAACAACGGCGTGGAGAGTTGGAAGCGCGCCGCCGAAGTAACCAGCCAGCTGAAGGCCAGGATCGAGCAGATGAAGGTCAGTGCAAGCCGAACACCATGCCAAACCCACACGTGCTAACCTCTCTACAGGCGAAGCAAGGCTTCGCTCGTCCCTGAGCCGGAATGCAGCAATCCGGATAGTGTGTCGGTTCTCACGTGAAAATGACGGCGGTTACGGTCGGGGGGGTTGTCTGGTCACACGGTTCCGGGGGGGTTGAGCCGCTCGTTGTTCTTGGCTGCATATCGTTGGCGTCGGATGCATACCCCATACCTTCAGTCTGGCCCCGCAAAGTTCGGGAGCAGGCATGTTGTCTTTTTTTGTTGTTGTTGTTGTTGTCTGTATGAGTTACGGATTTTTTTCTGCTTCTGTCGAGCTCGTCTGTATAGCCCACGGGCGCGAGTGTATTTTAATTCATGAATATTACGAAGAGGCCGTCCGCGCGGCGTGATGCTCAAAGAAGAAGGTATCTCATTGGTGCGGAATAGTAACATGCAAGAACGCCCGACTCCCGTAGGTACAACACTGACCACTTTTTGTCGTAGATGTATGTGCAACATTCTCGCTTTTCCGCCCGTCCTCCGCATCTTATCAAAAGTCATGACGCATCACTCATTCATTCTCGCCAGAGAAGACCCTTCAGTCTTCGAGCCAATTCGCCTCGACGTCGAACTTCTTCCTCCACTTTGGAATGAACTCGTCGTCGTCCGCCTCCTGCTCCTCGCGGGCTTCGAGCTCGCTGCTAAGGGGATACGGCGAGGGCCGGTGCACTTCGTCGATGGCCGGGTCAGGCTCGCTGTCTTGTCTCGTGGCGGAGGACGTCTGGCCCCCGCGGGCGCCGACGGAGACGGGGTCCACGCGCAGCCTGCTCAGGTCGACCTTGTCCACGCCGATGCGGCCCGTCACGAGGCCCAGGTCCTCCGTGCCCGGGAGGGGGCGGAGGAAGTCCTTTGCGGTCGGGGCGGCGGCGGCCGTGAGGGCTAGGATGAGGATGAGGAGTAGGGCGGTTGTTATAGGGAGACGCATTCTGTTTTTGTTTGTTGGTTGGTAGATTGTGGTTCGTGAGAATTGGTCCTGTACGGGAAACGTGTTTTGGGGGAGCAGCAAGCTGCTGGCTTGGCTTGGCTTGACTTGGCTTGGAAACGGGAGCGGGAGAAGTGGTTGGCAGAGAGGGAGGGGGGAAAGTGCCAAGAAGGGTCTTATAGTTTGGGTTCAAGAAGCTTTCTGCGGGATTCCATTCCATGTGGGAGGGAGGGGTTAGTTGGCTCCATGGCGGGCGCAAGTATTGCCGCGTTGAAGCTTTCTGGTCTTTTCCACGCTGGTGGGAAACTTTATCGAGAGAGAGAGGGGAAGAGCAGAAGCGCGGGCCAACGGGGTTTTCAGATGCTTTGCAAAAGAAAGCGAGGTCATTCACGGATGGAGGGGGAGGGGGGAACGAACCTTGGTGCGGTCTGAGCTTTGGATGTCCGGGGGAGAGGTTCGGGAGGAGGGAGAAGGAGGAGGGGGGGGAGTTAGGAACCTTTTTCCTACTGGGGAACTCTGATGCGGTTTATGATTCACGACGCTGAATTTGAGGGGTGGTGCCAGGCTGTCGTTCATGTTCATTTGATGCTGCGTCGTGGCGGTTGAGTGGGAGTGATGGGGTGGCAGCGACGAGTGCCACGCTGAGGCTTATTTGCGGGACCCTTGATTATTGATGTAGGTGTCCGTATATACGAATGCAATTGCCCGGCCCCCAAATGCAGTGGAAACGTTGGAGGCTCGTTTGCCGCTGGGAAGCATTTCTTTGTGTTCTTGGCGCGAGCTCATTTTTGACAACCGTCTTGTGACGTCCATCAACTTGTGGCCTTTGTCCACTGACATAAGCCCATTGTCTTTTCTTTGTGCACAAGCACATTCCACGTTGGTTTTACCGTGAGATAGACCATCGCAACCGTCCGACAAATACCTATTCAAAGGTCCCTCAATTAAACTGACATCTATCTCCCGTCGCATCTATAGGAACATTTACCCCACAACCGAGGTTCTGATGACTCGTCAACTTGAGTATCGCAACTTGATACTTCAAAGTCGCCATGTCAAATGGGCTGGCGGTAGTCACTATCAGCCACCACGTTATCCGTCGCCGTTCCTACTGTCCATCGCCATTTCTGCTGTCCGTCGCTGTTCTTGCTGTCCATCGCCGTTCCTGCTGTTCGTCGCCGTTCCTGCTGTCCGTCGCCGTTCTTGCTGTCTATCACTGTTCCTGTGTCTGTCGCCGTCCCTGTTGACCTTCGCTGTCCCTCACTGTCCTTCACTGTCCTTCACTGTCCTTCACTGTCTCTCGCCGTTGTTCTTTTATTCGTAGAGTCCGTCACACGTCCACCGACCTACAGCAGGGTCGAAAGCCCAACCTCCAGTGAAAGACTCAATAGGGTGGCGACTGTCCAGCCCCGAAGCGAGATCATACTTCTCGGGCGCCTTTGGGAAGTCGACTACGTGTCGCAGATTCTTCAGTTCATAATCGTTGACAATAACATCGATGTTGCGCTTCTTAGCGACGGCGCGTGTTTCCCGGAGATTCCCAGGCACTCGGAAGCCACGGGGACGTCGACAAGCCAGGCGGAGGTGGAGCGTCTTGAGGCTCTTGGCAGAACCGGACTCCAGAGCCTTTGCGATGGCAATGTCGACAAGCCCAGCCTGGTTAGCGTACTGCATCATGTGGTCCACGCCCAAGACCAGTGCCTCCATGGAGCGGAAGCAGTCGTGGTCGAAAAGCCTCTTGATCGACCCCATGAAGTAGTCGCGGGTCTGGGGATCCTCCGGATCCCACACGCCTGGGTAGCGGTGCTTGATGTCGTACAACCTGACGTACATGTGCCGCATGTTCCTGAACTTGAAGATGTCGTCCATCTTCCAGGCATAGATGGGCGGTTCGCAGTATCCCAGGCCGCTGCAATTGTAGAACATGACGCTTTCCATCGATGCACTCTGGTGGGTGGCCAGGTACTCTAGGTAAGCACCGGGCTCCCAGAACTGGTCCCCAGGGAACTCCTCCTGGAAGAGACAGTCCTCGCGGAGGGCTAGCGTCTTCAGGTTCCGGGGCGCAGCAAGGAGGTATTGGGCAAAATCTGGGCCAAAGCCGTTGTTGTCGAAAAACAAATGCTCGACCGACGACGTACCAGCCTTCAGCCCCCATCTTCGCGCCGCTATCCTGCAGTGGCTGAAATCTCGCAGAACTGCGGGAAGCTCGGCGGGGTCGTCGTCGCATGCCTTGAGGTATAGCTTCTTGATCCCCGGAAGATGCATCAGGCTCGCCAGGGTGAACGTGGTGTACGTGACCAGGTCGGCCGCGGGAAAGTCCCTGCCGCCGTCGACGCCAAGGTCCACCTCGCGCAGGGCCCTCAGTCCGGGAGGCCACGAGGATGTGGCCTTGCTCAGCCATATGGTGTTCATGAGCCATTTGAGGCTGCAGTCCTGAAAGCTAGGCACAACAAATGAGTCAGATGCGATACACATGAGACGGGGCTGCCCACATAGGTAGGCACTGACACTTACCTGGATTGATCGAGCTCACTACACTCGCCGCCCCCAACGAACTTCAGGCTGTCCAGTCGAGGACAAATAGAGAAAATGAGCAACTTCAGGACGCCGTCGAAGCCGCCCTGGATCTCTTCCCACGCTCGGGCGGTCTCGGCGTCGGAGAAGCCAAGGTCTTCCCGCAAGTAGTCCATGTACCGCCGCATCTGCGCCTCGTTGAAGTAGCAGGTCTCCGGGGGGCCATCCTTGAATCGAGGCATGCACTCGGGTCTGCCTCTTTCGGAGTCGTAGTAGTCCTCCCTGTAAAGCTGGTACTCCTTCCAATCGTCCCAGGAGGCGCGGCGGCCCCAAATCTCGACGGAACGCAGGTGCCAGGCGGCGATGGGGTCCTCGAAGACCTTGGCCAGGACTTCCGGGATCGTCATCGGCCGCACGTCAGAGATGACCCTGAACTCCTCGTGGGCTTGTTTGTGGCGCCCAAGGATGCCCTCGCAAGCCCCGGCCAGGGCCCTGCAGGCGCAGGCAAACTTGAGGTGCGAGGCCGGGTCGGCGAAGTCGAGAATTCGATCGATAAGCTCCAGGGGTAGCTGGACTATGTACGCCTTCTTTTTCGCCATGCTGGACTCGCAGGTGCTCGGTTGGCGGAATATTTTGATGATCTCCAAGTTGTTTGATTGTTATTGTTGTTGGTGCCGACGACGGTTGTGTATCAAGGAAGGTCCAAGGCCCAGCCCCCTGGGTAGGTAGTGATGAGAGGTGGCCCGCGGACGGAGGCGGTGGACCGAATATTTCTGCCGGCCTTGAAAAGCCCAGAACCCGACAACTGATTAGGAAGGCAGGTCTTAATCTCTGGGGCTATCGGCAAGCAGAAACGGAAAGAAGCTATCTTTAAGTGCCCCAATAAATAAGAGTCTTTGATAGCCGACAATTGTGTCAGCGGGAATGTAGGAATAAGAACGACGAGCAGCGACTAGGATCAACAGCGGTAACAACAACGGAAGACAGAGGCAATCAACAACAACAGAGACGACGAACAACAACAGAGACGACGAACAACAACAGAGACGACGAACAATAACAGAGACGACGAACAACAGTAGAGACGACGAGCAACAGCAGGTGGGCAGACAGTAGTGAGCTTCTAGGTCAGAGGGCATGCGAAATACTTAGCCTGGGCGTGGGAAAGAGCCTCCCGATTGAAAACCGGGATGACAGCGGAGACCATTACATTTGATAGCCACATTACTAACAACACTATGAGGATCAGCTTTAGCGTAAGAAAGAGAGCCTAAGGAGAACTTTGGAGATGGGAGGGCGTGGAATTTCTCATACCTAGGAAGAATAGGCGATACAGGTTAGAGAATCAGGGACCATTTCATAGGGCACTTGAGGTCTGCTCGATGTGTGGTAGCAGTTCGACATGCCTGAGAAGAACTTCACCTGGGATTGGCCAACAGGAAAGGTTCGTGGCCCGGCGTTGTAAACTTGGATGAGCAGGTATCGTCTCATACTCTAGAAAGGCTGCTTCCCTACTGTACTAACAGAGCACAAAGTTTCGTTCTCATCAAACAAAAGAAACTTCTCACTCCGGAGTCCGAGATATACAATTGTACGAACACGCTTTTTGTTTTCGCAAGTCATTAACCCCCTTCCAACGCGAGACTCCCGTCAAGCCTTCAACGACTTGACCTCAAACGTCGTGTGGCGGACGATGGACTTGTCGTCCGGGAGGATGACCTGCTGGCTCGACAGGCTGTCCATCTCGACGTCGAACTGCGAGTATGGGTTCCGGGAGCCGCTCTGGGTAGGCTTGGACTGCGAGTTGCCGTGCGACGGGTGGCCGACCCACTTGGGCGCGATGGCCCTGAAGAAGCGGCGCAGGGTGGGCATCGATCCGCAGATGATGAAGAGGTTGACCTCGACGAAGCTGTGGGGGGAGGTCGTGTTAGTCTGGCTGTGAAGACGGTGAAAGTGGAGGGGGCAACGCACGACCAGACGTTCGCGGGAGCCGCGACCCAGGAGACGTCTAGCGTCCTGAGGAGCGGCTGGAGATATACCATGCGGACGACGGAAGTTGTCACGGTCCTGGTTGATGAGTTAGCCATCTCGCTAATCACTTCGAGAGCAAACAGAAGTGGGGAGCAAACATACAACGTGCCCACGCCAAACATGACCATGGCGCCGACCTTGACGGCCGGCCTCATTTGTAACCGGAGGATCATGGGGATGGGGATCAGGAACAGGACGACATCAGAGACGATGTTGGACGTCGCGATGGCCATGTACAGCATGGCACTGTTGAGGCGGGTGTCAGCGGCGACGTAGGGATCCCAGTTGGCCCTGATGGGCTGGCAACCGAAGAGCAGCATCGAGGCGATGATGATGGTGTAGGTGGACACCATGACAATTCCTGCGATGATGGACCGGCGGTACCACGGCAGCGGCGAGATCTTGAGGTAGGCGAAGAAGAGAGACGCCTTGGTCGCGCCGTTGGCGCAGATGAAGACCGCGGCCACGATGTAGCTGACCTGGACGAGACGGCGTTAGAGGACGTGACGAGCCGTCCTCGACGGAGGGAGTGCGACTTACGAGAGCCTGCTTCGACCATGTCTCGATGGACATTTCCCAGGTGTGATGGCCCAAGCCTCCTATTGCGATGGACCCTTGCGTCGGTCGGTCAGCTCCATGCGTTCAGCCGCCTCCCACCGGGACGCCGTGTTACTTACAAGTTTGTAACGATTGCATGGTGATGGAGCATGCCTGGTCACCGGGAACAAAAACAAGTCAGCGGGCCCCTCGCTGCCAAACGCGTTACGTGGACAGACTCACCCATGCTATCAGCATCAATACTTGAAGAACGATCGTCAGTCTGCGTTTGCTCGCTACGTTTTGGGGGCGGATTTCAGCCTCACCGTCGTCGATCTTTAGCCCGTCCGAGAAGACGAGCTTGGTGTAGATGCGCTGGATCAGGCACACGAGGGCCAGCGGGCCCAGCGTGGCAAACACCAGGTAGTGCTCCATGGTGCTCTGGGACTGGGGGTTCTCGAAGTCGACGACATAACCCTCGGGCGGCGGTATCAGCACCGTGGTGCCGTTGATGACGGGAAACGCCATGGCCCGTCAAGCTTCCTAGACGTCGAAAGGCTGGAAGGAAGCGGCACGGAGAGAGAGATCCCCGGGGGGGGGAGACGAAGAAGCGAGAATGAACGTCTCTCCGAGGGCGTTTGTCGTCTGAAGGAGTGAGGCACAGGTGGAGAAGGAAGGTTTGGTCGATGCTTTTCTCTCTGCTGGCGAGGAGAGCCGAGAGGGCCAAACCGCTTGGAAGCGCGCGCGGGGGAGAAGGAGAGCTTAGAAAGCAAAGGAAAAGCACACGCCAGTTCGCGACCCCAAATTTCTCCGGCGAAGAAGTTGGACCTCACGAACGTATTAATATCTTGGTTCGCGTTGAAACCTCCAAAGTCCCTTTGTTCAACAACCCCCGTTATGCCTCATTTCTGCGAGCGGTGGCAAGCAGAACGTTACGGTCGGTTCCAGAGCGCCCGCCTGCTCGAAGAGTATGCCGGACCTGGTATTCGGTGGTTCTTCGCTACATAGGTGGTGTCACATTTTTTCGAGGGGCAGGGCAATATCACAAACTTTCCCGGGCCTGTCACATATCGTCTCCGAACCGGCGACCGTTGCGATTTCGAACGGTTCCCTGGTCCAAGGGGCCGGACGGGGACCCAAGCATGGGTGCTGCTTGGGCTGCAGAGTGGCCTGCATTTGCTTGAAGACAAGGGGGCAAAGCAATCGGAGAGTGTCTTTGAAGTTCGGAGGTCGTTCCAACCAACGTATGTGTGAGAAATCCTGGTAAGGTAATATGCAAAGTGGGAGTCGGGGACCCTGTTCTCGTTGCGGGGGGTGTGGTCTGGGTCAACCGCAAGTTTGCTTCCATAAGGAAGTGTTTGGGCATAGTATATGTGCACTCCGCCGCCCCCTCCCTCTATATGAGCAGGGCATCCGAAGCTCCCCCGGGGGCAGAGCAAACATACCAATGCAGACGGTGATTTTCAATAGTGCAGTCTCCCCCCGGTGGGAGGGGAGAAGAGGAGGAAATCTCAGCTCCAGACGGACGACCTTCCCCGATACGGCCACCACCCTCCCAGAGTAAGATGAGGCTTGCTCAAGCCCGTCTCAGGTCTCCAGAGGCATAAATGGAAGTCGCTTTCGCTCTCCTGGTAGCCGATCAGCCCAGCTTCCCCCGGCCAAGCCCATCAGCTCAAGATACATACCTACTCCTCGGACTATCGCGAGTTTGCTTCCGATCCAACGTGCCTTGTCGAGGTTAGATTCGTGTCAGATTCAATCTTTTGTTCATTCTCGTCACTCTTTCAATCACACACACCACCTCCATCACATCACATCACATCACATATCGCACGATGGTCCGCTTCTACATCCCGCTCGTGGCTGCAGCCACGCTCCTCAGCAGCGCCGCGGCGGCCTGCTCCCGCACCGGGCTGCAGCAGATGTTCTCCTACGTCAAGCGCCACCCGGACTTCACCAGGGAGGAGTTCTGGACCTACTGGTTCGACGAGCACGCCCCCAAGGTCGCCCCTCTGGCCGCCCACTTCAACATCACCCGCTACCAGCAGGTAAGTGTAGTACTAGCACCCGGGACAAGAATCCCGATCTTCAACACACTAGATGGATGACGCCAGCCGCTGATCACCCCCCCTTGAACAGGTCCGCACCGGTGGCATGGTCCTCCCCACCGAGGCCGGCGCGACCGAGCCAGCGTCCACGACGCCGGTCGAGTTTGACGGCATCGCCATGTTCATGTACCGCGCCCCCGAGGTGCTCACCGCATTCCTTGCGCACCCGTACTACACCGAGGTGGTCCTGCCCGACGAGGGCGTCTTCATCGACAAGACCGCCTTCAACGGCGGCCAGGTCGCCGTCTTCGTCGGCCAGCACATGGAGGTCGTCGACGACAAGCAGAACGTGTGGATCGGCAACAGCACCATGCGCGAGAAGTACCAGCAGATCTTTGACTCGTACAACTGAGAGAAGAAGATTGGGGGGCGGAAAGGGTCTCTTTCTCCCTCCCGGATCACTCGGCAGGTGGGCGATGATGAGCGACTAGATATACGATAGACGACGGCGGCGTTGGGTGGACCTAATAGGAGGAAGGGAGAAGGGTTGGTGACTAGGAGGGCCCCGATAGAGTTACGGATTAATGACGATTCAGCTTCGTTGATCAGGCCTTCTGCCTTCCCACATCTCGGCTCACGCTGGGGCCAAATAGACGAGAGTCACACACACACACACACACGCAATCTGACCGTAGGGCTTGGTGGTGATGAGCATCCAAGTGGGTGTCAAAAAAAAGTCCCGCCCATACCATACAAATTTGCGGGCGAGGGCGGTATTCTTTTTTGACACCCACTTGGCATCTTCAGCGAACCGCGGCATCCAAGGATCCCAGCTTTCTCCCGAGATTTTCAGCCTGTCCCCCCCGTTCCATCCCTCCTCCGATGCCCGTCTGGCGTGCCATTCCGCTGAGCAAGGGGGATCCGCCGTTACGTTGCCTTACCTTTGTCTTTTTTTTCTCTTTTCTGTTGGGGGCAGAACTACATGGTTGTCTTGTGGCGGACGTCTCTCATTCGTCGGATATCGCAGGAGGTCATGTTAGGACCCCCGCAGTGCCGAGCGGGACCGCCGGCCTCGGTGTGGGGCAGTCCCGACGGGAGGCTCAGGGGCCCGGAGGTCGTAGTCGCTAGTGCACAGAGTTACGAAACCTTGTTTTTCCGTGAAATGGGAGGGAATTTGGGACTTTGGCTTCCCAGGCATGCTCGCTTCTACTAGCAGCATTGTTAGTGCTTCTTCACTCCGGTTTGTGGGGGGTCCAGGTGCGCAGTACCTATGATATGTGAGGCAACATACAAGCGGTCGTTCTCGTTTTCTCTTCGTTTCTCGGATTTACTGTTCAATGATTGCTTCCGCTTGAGGAGGACCTCGGACTTTTGATCATTTTTTTGCTTTCACGATCTGCCAGTTCTGCGAGCGGGCGGCGTCAAAAGGGGACGTCCATTGTTCACACTCGCCCTTGCAGGACAATGTGTTTGTCGAGCAGGGGGTGCGGACTAGAGCCGAGAGACGAGAGATGCTGCGGATATGCGAGTGGAAAAACGTACGTCTTCAACCCACCGCAGCCCTGTAGCCCCCCCCGGCATCGTGCCCTCCCCGCCGATTGGCTCGTCTATAGGTCGTCGTGTCGTAGGACGCAGGAAACCTTGCATTCCAACTAGGGAGCGTATGCTGTTGGAACTTTCGTAATCTTATCACTCTCAGAGAAATACCACCAGATTAACAAACAAGCCGAGCGAGATTGGGCTGGGGGGCCAAAGGATCGGTAAGGTTTGTACGAGCCTCCCTTTCCGACCTTAGGTGTGGGCTCCGTCCATTGATTCCCATCACCTTGAGTAATTGAGTATCCATAGCATTAATACGGGTACTGGTATCCCCAGTATCCCAAACCAGAAATAAATAAGCGCAGGGCAGCCGTGTTTCCGCCGTGGCGCCACCCGCGAGCGAGCGGGAGTCCGTGTTCTCTGGCTTCTCACCCCCGGACGGGAGACCCACGCATGTGTGGGTTCTCCTCCTGCAGGACTCGGGGGCGAGGAATCCGGCCGGCCCTAGTGCAGCGGTGGCCTCCCCCTGTCTGCGGACGACTGGCAATTCGCCTCGTCAAGGATTGCGGGCAAGGGTTGCGAAATGCTCGCTGTTGGCGCAGGTTGGCAGGGTTGCGAACGACATGGGCTTTTGTAAAGTCGGCCGATGGTTTAGCTACCATTACTAACGTTGGTGCAGGGTGTATGTTAACCGATGGACTTGGCAATAGACGCTATACATGGTAGAGAAGAGCCTGATAGGTCCGATGGTAACCCTCAGAGACGCAGCGGCGACAAGGCAGGGGTTGCTGATAAGTTGTGCCGCAGCTCTGCACAAAGAAACCTGTTCGTCGCCCAACGTTCTTCATCTTCGTGATGCCGGGGCACCATCACGTCGGTAACGAGAGAGAAGAAACCCCAGGAAACGGGCTACGACCTGCATTCGCTTCGAATCAGCTGACGCTGTCGGCTTCGAGGGACGCAAAGCCGTTGGGGGGAAGAACGCGCCTGCATATTCGGGAACCGAATCCGGGTTGTCGGTCTTCAGTCCTCACCTTGGGGGCTAGATCGTTCGATAGATGCCGATTCCATCTCTTGTCGGCCGATTGACAGACCAACACACATATACAAACATTGATAGCACGACCGGGGAAAGGAGACCTGCAGATGGTCGCAGCAAGTCTGCGCAAATGCTGTGCAACGCTTCAAATTCTCCGCAGGCGTCACTCTTCAGAGTCAGGAGCTGCAGGTTTGCGAAGGGCATTCGAACGAATCCGTCCTCCAGCACATATTGCCAATATGCAGAGCAGTATTGATTGGCAATAGCATGGCCACTCAGAGCGAGTTATCTGTTTGTCAAGCAAGCCACGAGTGCCCCACCTCATGCAGTTTTCCGGCGTGGCTTGGCCTCTCGCGTTGGTCAGGTTGAAGTCTTTCCCTTGATGACCCGAACTGTCGGGTCGTGCTTGTATGCAAGTCTCCTGCGGGATTGCAACAGGGTCCGGAGTTGAAGTCCGTTGCCGTAGATCTTGGTGTCACTCTCAATTCTTCGGAAAAGCCGGACGAACACGTCCGGTCCTGTTAGTGTTTTCCGAGAGACCGGAGACAAACCCAAGAGCGCTTTCGACTTTTCGCAATTTGGGGAGTCGATGTCAGCCATAATCTGTGTTTCGAAAAGTGTACAAGGGCGTACGCAGTGGACATTGCGAATGTGGCTGGAATTGGGTTCACATCGGCGTTTTTCTTTTGCCCCCACCGTTGCCGTTGTTGGCGTTGTTGGGAGTAAAGACTGAAGAAAATTAGCATGAAGGTACTTCGGGCGAATTTTGAATTTAAAGTGCTGCCTTAAATGACGTTCACAGAGTGAAGAGTTTAATAGTTGGTGTTGCTCGTCTCTGTCCTCTGTACCTAGTAAGAGCAAGTCTTGAAGTTGACTTGTACAAACTACAACCACTTCAAGGCCATAAGAGTGTGAAGCTACTGTGACACATCTATACCTGTGGTGAGAAGCTTGATGATATAGTCAAAAGCCTTCAGTAAAAGAAAACGATGAAGATGTATTATCGTGGAGGATAGTTTGATCCATTCTTCGTCCTCTACTTGCCTCAACCGCGCGCAAGGCCATCAAGGTCTGTTTGGCCCTACTAAAGATGTTCTTAACTTCTGACATACTTTCAGTACGATGTATCGATACAAGTAAGGAAGATCTGGCTTTATTTAAGTTTTGGAAAGAGAAAATGATTAACACCGTGGCGCCGTGAGTTTTCTCATAGCCTTCTTCATCACGTACCAACCGACCTTGACGGCGGATCTTGATGATAAGAGTCAGAAACAGAGTATAAAGTCTCTTCAGAGCGCCATTCTGTTCACCTCGTTTCTGTTCCCCAAACCAAACACCGTCAATCCAAACATCATCAAGCCAACCCTCAAAGATCGAAACACCGCCGGTCCAAAAGGAAATCACCATCCTCAACGCAAAATCCCACAGCTCAGCTGGTCCACACGTTTTCCCAATCACACGTTGCCGCACTTCCAATCCCGATGGACTCGCAGCAGCCCCCGCAGCCGACCGAGGGCTCGTCGAGATCCTCAAAGAGACCTCGCAACGACATACCGCCAACCACGCCGACAGACGAGGCCGAACAGCCGCCCTCTCCTCTCAACCGCGCCAAGGCCCTCGATGACCTCCCGGCGGAAGTGCTGCTCTGCATAGCAGGTAACCTCTCGGCCCCGCAGCACCTCTCCCTCGCGCTCGCGAACAAGCAGATGATGCGCAAGCTGGGCTCCCCCGGCCCGTCCGTCTTGCGCGGGCTTTCGCACCCGCTCTTCCTCCCCGTGGGCTTCGTGCGCGTGAGCTTCCCCGACGCCAGGTCACTCGCGCGCCGCGGGCCGGAGAGCGTCCTGAGGGGTAACGGCCGCACGAGCTACCTCTGGCCGGGGAGCGTCCCGAGGGGGGACGGCCACACGAACTACACGCCCGGGTATGCGCCGGAGAAGGGCAAGGTGAGCCGCTACGTGCGCAGCGACGCCCGGGGCGGGAACGCCATCGTGCAGACGCGCCTGAGCTTCGACGCCCCCAAGGACCCCGCCGAGATGGACTCGATCCTCAGGGTGCTCCGGCACGACCGGCCGCAGGCGTGCGAGGAGCACCCGCGCGAGAAGCAGCAACCGGAGGAGGTGCCCCTCGACTACTGCTGCCCGCACGTCCGCTGGACGCGGGACTTCCCGGACGAGGTCTTCGCCGTCGACTCTCACCACTCCTCCTCCTCCTCCTTCCTCGACGACGACCCCGAGCTCCGCTCGCTGGGGAAGACGGCCTTCGCCTGGAGACTCCGGCGGCAGCAGCCGAGCCCCGTGACCGGCAGCAGGTTGTCGCTCCGCGAAGGCATCCACTTTTGCGAGTCGTGCTGCACGGCGTACCGCTGCCGCCAACGCGTATACAGGCACGATACGAGTGGCGAGATCTACCTCGAATCTTGGAGGAACCTCGGTTCGTGCAGGACCATGCGCGATCCCATGTGGCTCTCGCAGGTAACCGACGACTTTCCAGTAAAGTCGACAATCTCTGCCGAAGCTTGGAGCCAGAACTACGAGTTCAAGTCGTTTCCAGACTGGTAGAGCTTTTTTTTTTTTTTTTTGCTCTCGGCGCGAGATTTTCTCTTGGGATGTTTCGGGGGATATCCCACATGTTTTGATTCACAACGTTGTATCAATCCGTGACCTACGGCTCTGTCGTAACACATCATTTTTGGCGACAAAAAGGAGGCTCAAAGGGCGGTCTGAAGTGCTTGTATTGTAAGCGGGACCATTGAGGAGGGTCCCAGGCGCTCGACATGCAGATACACATGACCAGAATAACCAAAGGCCCTGATAGGCGTCCCAGCCACGAGAGGCTCAGCAGCAGCAGCCTCACAATATAGACAGAATCATAGTACTAAAATCATAAATTACTAGGCTACTGCAGTGTAGTGGTTGCTACGGATTTGATAAAGTTACTGTTATTTGGTTTCATGTCGTAACTACCCTGACTGCTGAAAATGATTGCAATTTGCTGCGCAAATTGTTCCTAGTAGAATATGAACAACAGAGATATCATAACCAATATCAAACACGGGAGAGGAAAGTTGCTATTATCACGTCTAGGATTGTTATTTTACATAGTGTCTTCCAGACATTTCTGGATGTGGTTCCAGTTAGAGTGAGTGCATCATGGCCATGCATTTTCAAGCAGTATAATTGAATAAAAGTATCTAATAGGGTGTATCTGTTAGAGTTTACCCCCTCTAGCTCTTGACGCTTCTGCCTATCTGCTCTTCCAGCGATAACGGCGATGCCATCACCGAAAGGCGACGATATCGAGACAAACCTTCTCTTGATCACGACTAGGTTACTGTAGTCTAAACGGCTTAAGCATACCTCAGTTCCATCGATCGTTATACGTCGAAACAGGTGGGAGCACCGCCCTAACAGCCAAACGAACGCGGACGCATCCGCCCCAATAGCAAAATTCTACATGTAAACAGAGACTCTTGCTCAAGCTTTCTCAGCCTTCTAGTCACGATTCCTGTAACTAACAAGGCCGCTCTGAAAACTCTTCGTGGGATTTCATCAATTATCAGCGAGTTGGACAGCTTCATACCGGTGGTATTATCAAGAGCCGACCTATAGCAACATCAAGGGCGAGTCACGATCACAGCTGTACAGTCACGCTGGAGAGAGACCCGACTATTGCACCTTGTAATCCGTTTATTACCGAACAAGGAAAGTATAAATCAATGCCAGCTAACTTATGTGTGCTTGCTAGGGAATTGTAAAGCTATACGCGGTGCCTCTGTAAGAAAACAACGACAAAAATAGAAATAACATGTGTGAAGTCTCCCGTCAGGATCCGAGTTTTTGCTCTGCCCTCCTTCAGCCTCACTCCAACCCCCTGAAGCGCCTGTTGAATTCCTCCACTGCCACGGCCACCATCTTGTAGAGGAACGCACGACCGCTCTCGTCCCCGACAGGAATGAAGGGGCCGTTGGTGCCTCCTCTGAGCGTCAGGCTGAGGCCGGTGCGCTCCTTCGCGATGGTCTGGACGTCTTTCAGAGGCACGTCCCACTCGGACGTCAGGCGCCGGCTGCGAATAAGCAGGATCCGGGCGTACGTGATCATGACCACCATGTCCTCGCGTGGAAGCTCCAGGTGCGCAATGTAGTTCTCGTTGAAGTACTTGCCGTTGTCGACTTGCTTCAACCAAGACTGACCAAGCGCTTCCCGGGCGTTGAACGGCCTCACGATGCCGTCTGAAGGTACGAACCGGGCGGGGCGAACGCGATCGAGTTCCGATCCGTCAAAGACGGTCGTGGTGTTGCGAATGCCCTCTGACACGTTGGAAGCCATGTCCAAGACGCCGATGGCAGGCTTTGTCGCGAATCCCACGACGCCTTTACCGATGCCCTTGAAGAACCCGAGGGCGCCCTCCTGTTCGGCACCCTCGAGAGGTTTTCGAACAAGGCCGCCGACACCAGAAGCGGCGCTCGTGAAGAGAGAATTTGCGCCGGCGGTGACGCCGTAGAGGGCATGCTTGGGGCGATTTCGCGCGCGGGTTATGCGGCGACGATCTTGAAACTGCTTATCGAGGGTTGCAGCTGCAAGACCCTTGGACAAACTGCCAGTGAACTTGGAAAAGGAATCGCTGAAGCCGTAGACAGACTTCTTCACCAGAGATGCAGCACCCTTGGCAACGCCGATACCAAAGTCTTCGGGCTTGTCCGAGAGAATGAGGCCTTGGTAGGGTTCGTAAAACACATCTGTCAGTCCTGAGCTGATGTTGTTGAACAGTCCAACCGGGTTGCCGAGGAAGTCTGCGGAACCCAGGATCTTGTGAACCTGGTAGAGAACCTCCTGGCTGTAGTGGTTGGAGATGTTCTGCGTGAGTGCGGACACTGAAACTCTAACATTGTCCAGCATGAGAGCGTTCAGTCGGATGGGCGCATCGTTGACATTGCCAATGGCCATCGTCATGACGTTAAGGAAGAACATTAGAGGGTTTCGAGACGATGTCTTATCCTCGGCGTTGACGCGCTCCGTACGCATGAAAGACAGATCTAGCTGCATGGGCTGGATGTTGAGCAGTTCGAAATAGATGTCTTGACCGGACTGCTGTTGACCTGGCTCGGGTATGTCCAGCTCTTCGTCGCATAACGTGCCTTCCTCGTTGCTGTCTGACCAAGCGGCACCTGGAATGTTGGAGAAGTCGAGAACAGCGTAGACAAAGTCTTCGTCGAGTTCGATTGTCATCTGCTGCATCAGAATTGTCGCATACTTGATGTACAGCACGCCGTACGAATCATCCTTGACTCTGGTTACCATGGCGTGGATCGAAGGGTGCGCGTCGACCTCCTGTGCCCTCTTCGGGACCACACTGGGATACAAGATCATGGGGAATAAACCGCCGTAGAGCTGATTGTCGATCTGTATCCACTTCACCGAGAAGCTGACAGTCTGGTGAAGAGGTGAGTCGTGGTAACGGAGAGAGACGTCTCTGAAGGTGACATAAGCCAGTTCCTTCAGTTGCGAGTTTATCAGTGAAATTCCGATGCCCGAAAGTTTCAGCTGGGCGCGGAACGTCGCCGTGGTCTCTTGATCCTTGACCTCGAAGCCGTCAGTGCTAGTGCGAGATCCAGACTTCGACTTTTGCCTGTACAGGCTCTTAGATTGTCGGAAGTTGGACAGGATCAGCGTCTGGGTTGGGCCGTCGGCGGCAACGTTGATGTCGATGATCTTCTGCTGTCCAGAAGGTGTGGCAAACTTCATCGGGATCTGGTTGCCAATCTCCGCCAGCTTGACGTGGCGTTCTTTACCATGCGCGTTGATGATGATCTCGCGGAACTTCGCTGCGGGAAAGTCCCAGGCGTACGGCATGATGCTGCGAGGAGGCAGCCGGTACTTGATGGGGCGCCAGCCCGATCGGTCCTCCACGCCATCGTCTTCGAGGCTAGGGTTGGCCTGGAAGAAAGTGAACTCGGTGTCACTCTCATTCCTCATCTGGTACGGCCAGTTCTTGGTTTCCATACTGAGGTGCAAGAAGATCGTCGCGCCTTCCATCAAGATTTCGGCGCGGATCAGTCGTTGCCTCTGGCCTGCCTTGGCGATCTTGATGTGGGTTGTGCCAATGTCGGAGATGTTGAAGGGGGAAGTCCACTGGTTGTTCATTCCGGGGTGACAAAGGGAAAGTTGCTTGACGGCAGTCTTCTGCATGAAGTGCAGCGGCTGGTGTGCGCCCGGCTTGAGCGTCATGAATCCCGAAGAACTAGACTCCCTGACGTTGATTTCTTCTCCGAGCTTGTTTTCCAAGACGAACCTCGGGGCAAGCGTTACGACCTTGGTCATCTTGTACTTGCCCTCGCCCGCCTCGGTGGTGATGCCAATGTGTACCTCGGTGTTCCTCGAAGGGGATGGCAGCACCACCTCGGTCGTACTGCCAATGGCGTCGAAACTCTGAGGCTTACTCCATTCCGAATCGGCAATCTGCAACAAAATACGATTCCTGTGGTCATCGTTCCCGTAGGAGAACATGAAAGGCGTCGCCTTGGGTCGATCTCTCTCGGCCCTGTGAGATAGAGTCGATTGTCCTGCGGCGGGTCTGGCGCCCTGCAAGAATCCCTTGGCTCTGATTTGCATGTCGAGACCTGTCTTGTTCAAGATGACGTACGGGCTGTAAACCGTTACCCGGAAGGCACCTCCACTGTCAGGGATCTTGTGGTAATGCAGCTTGAGGCTGAGCTGCAGGTTGTCTTCATCCTTGCAGACAAGCTTGTCTTCCTTCTTGAAGTCGTCCGACTGGCCAGAGTTGATTATGGCGAAATCACTGGGCTTGAAGACGGTATCTTGCATGTCGACGCTGAGAAGGAGCAGATGCGAAAGCTCTACCACGTGCACGGGACTGAGGCCGCCCTTGCGGAGGAAGTTGGCCCAGTCCTTCTTTGTGTTCTTGTCGTAGATGCGGTACTTGAAGTCGTACGGCAACAGGTTCTCGAGTATCACTGGCGGCGATAACTTAATTCGCATGTATGGGTAGTTCCTAGAAACATGGTTAGTAACTTCAACTAGCGAGATGTCAAGCCACTTACTTCGTCATGGGATTCGACCTGTCGAATGTAGCGTTAAGCTGGAAGTAAAAGGGATCACCATTCTCGCCCTTGCAGACCATGGTTCGCGTGGGCCTTTTCAGCAGATCCCTCCACCATAAGGTCTCGGACGACCAGGCATAGCCGAAGCCAGAGTCAGGTCGCACCAGCAGGGACTTGAGGAAGGCGGCACCAACAGGCGCAGGTCGGCTCTCGCCAGGAGCAATTTTCTCAATCTTGAGGAGATGGCCCTCCTGGGCGTCGTAGACACCGAGTTCCACGGGAATCTGAGTGTTGTTTTCGACCACCAAAGGCGACCTGAAGGTGACATACTTGACGTTGTCCTTGCCCAAGGTGACCTCGACGAGAAGGCGGTGCAGGATGTTATCGGTCTTGGGCTTCAGGCTGTAGATGACCTCACCCTCACGGTTCAGTCTTACGTTCTTCACTGGATCAAAACCGCTGCCTTCCAGATGAACACCGACGGTTCCGGTACTGCTTTCGGCCGACAGGTTCTCTCGCATCTTCTCCCACGGCTCGAAACTCCAAGGCGCTTCCTGTCCATCCTCGAGACGGGCCGTCATGTTGTCGTCAGTCGTTGAGCTCTTTGACTGAACGACGATGTCGAATCCAGTATAGTTGCGAATCCGGTATGGGGCGTCGACACCGCGCGGCTTGCCGAGGACATCCTCGTCACGACTGAGGAAGGCGAAGGATTTGGATGCCAGGGCGATTGTAGCTGTGGTCAGTGTCACGTCGAAGATCTTCTTAGAAGCAACGTCGATGGACATGAGGCCAGACTCCGAGTCTCTCGCCATGCCAATGCCGACCTGCCAAGGCTCCAACAAAGGCTCCCACGCCGACTTTGAGAAGTTGTAGACGTTCGTGTAGAGGTCGATGGCAGTCTCGGCCTTGAGGTTGGACGACCAGTCTTCAGCGGTGGCGGTGAAGTTCTTGATGCCCAGGTCGAGAATCGGGAGTTCGTGCACGTCACCGATTAGAACCACACGAATCCCCTCAATTGTCGCAGACAGCTCCTCGTGCCGACGTGGCTGGGCCTGGACCGCCCTACCGTAAGGATCTTCTTGCGCCTGTTTAGCTTGTGACACAGCAACCTTCGCGGTCTTGGACTTGGACACCATGGTCTTGTTGGCGAGAGTTGACGGGCCCTTTCCGCTGGCTGTTCGCTGCTTAAGGCCAGCCTGGTGTAGCTGCCTCGCTTTCTCATCCGCTGCAGACGCCGACTTGGGATCTTTCGGCTGCTGATCGGAAAGTTCGGTAGCCTTGCTAGCGATTTGCAAGGCCAGGAGAATATCGCGGAGAGAAAGGCGCAGGATCAAGGGCTCGATGTCGGCGTGAATGCTTGTAATGTTCGGCTTGGAGCTATCCATGGACATCTGCACCGAGAAGTCATCGATGATGCGAAGGCGAGAGTCTTCGAAGCGGTCCATGCGGCAGAGGAACATGCCGATTTCAGACACCTGGAAAGTCAGGGCGTGCTGCTGGGAGAGAAGGACCTGCTTGGTTCCGAGGACAATCGCCTCGGAGCTTGCGCTAAGTGGGTTTGCGATCAAGATGACTTGCGCGTCCACGATGTTTACCCGGTAGGCGATGCTCATGGTGCTCTGAGGCTTATCCTCGGCACCACCTTCAGTGCCATCGGCTTCCTCCCTGCTGCTCTTTTGGGATCGTGCTTTTGACCACGTTACTTGCATGGACTCTGCATCCGCATCGGACTCGTCTGGAGTTTCCAGCAGCGACTCGTCGTCGACGATCGAGGGTTCCTCGGGCTGCAAGCCAACCATGATGAAGTTCTGGATGGCGAAGAGGTAGTCGAGCGCGAAGATGATGCGCGGGCTGTCGATAGTGACGATGGCAATCAGGTTCCTCTCTTGACCACTCGACATTGTGATGCTAGCCATGAGCTGCTGGACCTCCTTGTTGGAAGATGTCATGATCCTCCTGAACTTGTTTGTTTCGCGAGGCCGGCTGTCGTGAATGGTGAATGACTGAATGAGGAACTCGCCTTCGAGAGAACCATTGTTGAGCATCCTCGTCTTCAGCTTGGTCCCATCCAGGGAGAAGCGGGAGAGGCTTGCACTCTCCAGCTTGCCAATGGGTTTGTCCTCGTGCGCCAGTAGAAGCTCCATACCGAGGGTGCTGACCTGGAATACTAGGTCGAGCTGCGTCCACGTCTTGTCCTTGGGAGACAGCTCAGGACCGAGGTCCACCAGCTGCTGATCATTGCCGGAGTTCTTATCAATTGGCAGCGATTTCGCCCTTTGGAGCGTGTCCTTGTCAACTTCACGCTCTGCCTCCTCGGTTTGCTCGTCGGCATTGCCCGCGAACGCAGCTGGGACGGACTTCGAAATCTCCATCAAGAAGCGGAGCTGGTACTGCGTGAGCTTCAGGTTGAAGTCAGACATGCTTCCTTCGATCTCGAGCTCCGGTCGTTTGGTGCCATCCTGGTGCTCTGCGTATGTCACGTTGAAGCCCAGGTCAACCTTGTCGATCAGTTCGAGCTCCTCCGACACATCGCCGGGGTAGTTGAAGTCGGATGTCAGACGAATGTTCCGGATACCGGCTGAAATCTTCGTCGCGATTTGGGACTTCTCAGAATCGTCCAAAGGTGCGAACTTGTTCTGGGCATAGATCTCTCCCAGATAGGCGGTGATGACGTCGCGCTTAGGCTGACCGTGATTGACCACTCGAGGGAAGACGACGATGGGGGTGTTGACAACGACGTCATACTTGAACCTGCTGGTGCTCTGTTGGATCTGGTTCGCCTGTGACGCAGCTGCTTGACGCGCGGCGTTGTAAATGGCTTGCATCTTGCCGAACTTGACCAAGAACTCGATAATCTTCCTGAAAGGCTCCTCGAGGAAGTTGAGCTTCACGGACCCAGCCCTGAGGTACACCGAGGAATCGTATCCGGGATAGGCCTTCTTGTTGGCGGCGTCGAAAGTCTCGTAGCGGAAGTCTGCAAGCTCGTCCCCTTGGATAGAGATAAGCTGTCTCAAGTTGGAGCTTTCGGGGACTCCCTGGTTGATATCGTCGACCAAGTTGAGGTTTCCTAGCTTGGCATTCACCCGCATGGTCTTACCAAGGAGGAACACGCCGACGTCAGCATGGTTGAACGACAGTGTTGCTAGGCGGATGCCGTCGTTATTCAGAATCATCCGGATACTCTTGAGGTCGACCTTCACTCTGATGGAGCCTGTGTTTGCAGGAGCGTCTTCTGGCGGGGCGACCACCTCGACTTCGAGCTCTTCATCGTCGTCTTCCGAGTCTGAGATAGCTTTCTGTTCCTGTGGCAAGGCGGCATCGTTGTTGTTACCAGTAAAAGTCGCCAGAATGAAGTCCAGAAGAGTCAATAACGTCTTTCGTGTGACGATGAGGTTGATGGTTGAGATCGCTGCCGTGACGTTGGTCTCTACCCCTTCGTATACCGGCATGAACTCTGGGGACTGCCTATTGACCTTGGTGAATCTGACGTTGACAAGGCTGCGGTTCTGCTCGCGGTCGTCCGGATCACCCGAAGACACAATCGACTTGAACTCGGCCGAGGGATTGTCGACGAAGTCGTCCATCGTGACCGACCCAAGAGAAACTTCGGCGGACATGTCGTATGGGCGCAGGTAGAAAAGAAGGTCGAAGTTTTCGGCAACGAGTTCCACCAGCAGCTGATCGGGCTTCTTCTTGTCTGGGTCGCTGCGGTAGAGGGAGCCCTTGAGGGTGTCGACCTTGAACTTGAACTCGAAAGACCGCTGCTGCAGCTTGAGCTGTTCCTTGTTATCTCGGCCTCCATCGGCATCTTCAAACTCGTCGCTGTCATCATCGTCTTCGTCGATGACGATGGCAGTCTGCTGTTGCATGAAAGGAAACTGTGACGACCGGCGGCGGGAAGGCTCCTTACGAGATCGAGACCGAGTCGAGGCAGTGCTCAAGCCACGAGGTCTAGTCGTCACGGTCTGTTCCTGGGAGTCCGTGATCTGGGGCTGCTGATCTTCTTGTCCACCGAACTTGGGGATAGCCACATCGATGATACGCATCAGGTTCTTGTACTTGGCATCCGAGACGGTCGCATGTAGCATGGGCAGGTGGCCCGAGACCTTGAGCTTGGTCAAGTTTGGTGCCTTTGGCAGGATTGACGTCTCGACCACGAAGTCCACGTTGATCCGCTCTACGACGTGTAGATGCTGCGTATCGTCTTTCTCGGCGAGCTGAGCCTTCGTAACCTCGATGGAGGGTCCTATCAGGACTTGTGTCGAGGAGAGCTTCACCAGGAACTTGTCGTACATGACAGACTCCAAGCGCTTCAAGTCCTCATCCGTGTACGACTGCCGCTGCTTCGACTGAATCTGCTTCATGGTGCTCTGGTCCACTAGTTCGCTGTTGACGCTAATATGACCGGCATCCAGAATGAGACAGGTGGACTCCTTGACCGCAATGCTGACGGGAACAATGATAAGAGGGGCCTGTAGGTCAAGCTGGGCATTGATGGTTTTGTGCTCCTCAAGCGCGAACTCGAGACCTGCGCGCGTCTGCTCCCTGAAGGTCTCGACCGTGGCCCCAGCAGTCTCCATGAGAGCAGTGATGGATTCCATGTGCCGTTCCGGTGGCCTGAAGAAGTCTGCAACGCCCACGACAAAGTTTGGATTCCACACGATCTCAAGCGGCTTGAGAGAGCCCGACAGTGCTATGTCTCCCTCTCGGTCGATGGGGTTCTGCTCCACCTCGAAGTGGAAAAAGGGCTCATCCTCGTTGTCTTCCAGCTCCTCGATAGTCAAGCGCTTGCGGTCGTGGACTGCGGGCGCATCCTTGACGCGAACGATCTCAGGGAAGAGCGTATCGGGTGTGGTTCCATCATTGACACGCAGGCCGCCGAGACTCACGTCGGCCAGGAAAGAGTCGGGTCGCTGCAAGACCTTGGCCTTGAAGACATCGAAGTGGAGGCTGAGCAGGTCGCTCCTCTTTCCATCGTGACTCTTCTTGAGTGTGAAACTTCCAGTGCTCAGCCACGCTTCGACCTGCATCTTGACAGAGTCTCGAGGTACGTCGACAGATTCGGCGATGGCAGTCTTCTCGTCCCAGTCGATGGCGTCGTAGAGCTCTTTGCGCTGCTCCTCTGTGATCTGTGTGTTTTCGTCATTTTCCTGAGGCTCCGGCTGCTTCGCGCCACCACCCCAAACCCAGGACATCCATCCTTGCTGCTCCTGCTTTGGGGGTTGGTTCTTCAGAGCCGCGGCATTCTCCTTCTTGAGCTGGTTACGCGCCAAGGATCTCCAGAACCGCAGGTCTTCGTAGTCAAGCTTCCACTCGAGCTTGTTCATGTCTTCGTTCTCGTCTGCCGTGAGTTGCTGCTGCTGCTTTCTCTTCTTGAAGAGCTCGATGTAGCGAATGCGGTTGTCACGTCTCTCTTTGAAATAATCCCACGACCACCTGCGGTTTCGTTCGTGAATCTTGCTGAGTACCGCATCTCCCGCAAACTTGAGCCAAGCCTTGGGATCCTCTTTGGGTGTGACGCCCTTGGGCTGGAACTTCTTGTACTCCTGGTGCCGGATGAAGTAGTGGAAGAGATCGACCATCATCAAACCGTCGCGGTACTGGTCGTCGTCTAAAACCAAACCAATCTCCTCAAAGAGCAGGCTCGCCTTGGCCTTGGGAGCGTGCACATCACCGGTCTTGTCAAGGACGATCTTTGCTTTTCCGTTGACGGGCCGCAAGATGAATTGGTGACTGAGCTCGGTGTCCTGCGTTGATCCTATCAAGCTCTTAAACTTGTCTACCATCTCGTCATGGGGCATCGGCGGCTTCCCGCCCGTGTCGACTTCGCGTCCCGGGCCTAGTAGCTCCGTGTCCGTGTTCCAGTATACGGCGAGGGCGCCGAGGGTCGCGAGCTTGTGAGTGCTCTTTGTGGAATCCTGGATGAAAGTGGGCTTCCACTGGCCATCGGTGCTGACGGCACTGAACTCTTCGAGTGTAACACCGAGGGCGAACGGGTGGCCGGGGGCCGAGATGGAGTCCTCGTATCTGATGTGGATGTTCTTGACCGTGACCTGGAGGTTGTCGACGATCTTGGTCACCAGGCTCTGGGTGAAGCTCTGGCTCTTCTGCTGCTCCTCCTGGCTCATGCCCTCCTGAGATCTCTCCTTGAGAAGCTCAGCTGAGTCGAGCTTCTCCATCTTTATCCTCTGCTGCCTGCGCTCTTCTTCTTCCTCGTCGTAAGCTGCCTCCTCCCTTGGGGAAGCCAGCAGGAAGACATCTTCGATAAAGACCTTGACGGGGGCACCGCGCAAGTTGGACCACGGGATAATGAGTGTCAACTGCCCGAGATGGCCTTCCATCACGTTGAGGGGCAGCTTCAGCTGGTCGAGGGCTTCCCTCCGCAGCTCGAGGTTCTTGAGCTTGACATCGCCGGACCAGATTCCAACCTTGAGCTGTGCCGGGTCGAAATTCTTGACGTACATGCCCAGGAACCTGTTGAGCAGGCCGGCAACGAGTCCCTCCAACATGGTGTGTGTATGGCGCCGTTACCCTGGCGAGGGACTCTCAATATTGGGGTTCTATGGCGCGTCGGCCGTTCGAGGCATGGGAAGGGAGGGATAGACTCGGGAATTCGGAGGCGCCGACGGCGGTTGGCGGGGTCAGGTCGAGAAGCAGAGGGTCTTTGCCGTCATAAAAAGGGGCGTCGGCAGATGGGGCTCGTGGAAATGGAGTCGCCTCGCGTCGTGATAAATCGGATGGGTATCTTGGTTCTTGTCTTTCGCGATGGGTAGTATCGTTCGTGCTGTGCCGTGTTCCGTGGTAACGCAAGGGGAAACGCCAAGTGACAGACTGTCGGAAAATCAATCCAGAGTGACAGATTGCAATCTCTGGTAAGAGCTTGTTGCAGTATGACCGACTGCAGTCGTCGTTGGGGCTGAATAGCGGCGACAGACAGGGTTGGGGTCGGTCTGGACTGGCGGCGAACTGGGCTGATGGTGGAACAGTTTGGGTGCTCTCGAGGTTTGTTTGTGCATGATGACGCTGCCTGATTCCCAATCCTCCCCCGCAGTGCCAAAAACAGGCCGCCAGCTTGGCTCGGACTGTGGCGCCAGGCCTTGCGAGCCACGGCAGGGTGGGTCTACCGCTGTGTGGCTAGATTGGGACTAGCGTCATCTGGTCCTGAGCCATCCGCGAGATGCTCAACTGTTCCTACGCTGCTCTGAAAGCTTTAAGAGATTTACTAAAAATGCAGAAAAATATCAGAGAACTGAATCTACTTTTATTTTACTGCTTGAACTAGTCAAAACTCACTCCAGTGGTCAACACATAAATACCAGGTCAGATAAAGTCATCCCAGTTGTCCTGCCTCGGCATCGGCACCGATTGAGAAGCTTGAGCCACTTATCCCTAGCACCACCCCACCTAGCTGCTGGTTCGTCCAATGCGGAGACTCTGGCCCGTGTCCACACCCGGGCCAGAGTCTCCACATTACGTCACTACGTACCTCAGCCAGCAGCTCCAGCTCTGGCAGGTGCGTATCTCGCAGCGCTTGCCTTGTCCTGTGATGGCAGCAACCCAAGCGACTGGGGAGCTTCTGCCCTGCTTCTTGGTGACCGGGGCGACCTAGTGCCGTCTTGCCTTACATCAACGTGAAGCAACCTGCAGCTGCCGAGAAAAGGAGATAAATTTATGCTGCTGCCCTCAGCCTGGGCATTTTTAACATACGAAACACCACCGCTGAACGCCAGAGTCTTCGTCCTAGGAGGGATTGTTCAATTGCCTCGTTGTGAAACATTCCAGCGCTCTACTGACGCCCAGACGTCTTCCGCATGAAAACAAGCTTTCAAAGCTCGCTCTCCAAACATCAGCCAGCAACAGACTTCACTTCACGATGCTCCGCACTTCGCGACAGCTGCTGCGCCTCGCTCCGCGACAAGCGGTAGCGCGCTCGGCTGTTCCCGCAGCTTCTTTCTCGACCAGAGCACCCAAAGGCGTTCTTGGTGACCCCAAGCGTCCGTCTCTCGCTCTCCAGGCCCAATTGTCTCCCTTGGCACTTCGGGCGCGCTATACCAACTCCCCGTACGACAAGATCGACAAGAAGGCCGAGGCGGAAATTGCAAAGAAGAAGCTCGAGTCGAACCCGGAGGAGGTCACGACCGAATCCTCGCGGCGACACCTGTTTGAGCCGGCGCCCGCCAACCCCGAGCAGGATGTCAACCTCACCGCGGGGCTGAAGCAAGAAGCGGTACGATAGCCTCCTACGACCGATCCGCACGTTTCGAGCTAACAACTTGGCGACAGAACATCGTCAAGGACACGTTCAATCTCAGCGAGGTTCCCAGAGAGCCTTACGCACTGGGACTGGCCGGCACTTTGCCCTACCTCGCGACCTCTCTCAGCACCGTCTATCTCAGTTGGGACCTCAACCTCGAATGGCCGTCCAGCTCCACCTTCCTCAACACGATCTACATGAACCCTGACTCGGCGAAATACTGGTTGAGCGTATTGGAGCCCGTCCAGCTAGGATACGGCGCCATCATCATCTCTTTCCTCGGTGCCATTCACTGGGTAAGCACAATCCCTGTCTTTTCCCTGGTGATGTTTGATCGCTGACGTCTGCAGGGCCTGGAATACGCAGAAAAGACTCCCTCAGCGGCGCGAACGAGATTCCGATATGGCATGGGTGTGCTTGCGCCCGTCATTGCCTGGCCCACGCTGCTGATGCCAATCGAATACGCCCTCACGTCGCAATTCGCTGCCTTCACCTTCCTCTATCTCGCCGATACTCGTGCCAAGAACCGCGGCTGGACGCCCCAGTGGTACGGAGTGTACCGCTTCGTGTTGACGGCGATTGTTGGGGCCTCGATCTTCATCAGCCTGGTTGGCCGCACCAAGATTGGCAACGCCCAGCCTCACATTGGCGAGGGATTGGCGGAGAGCATGCACAAGGCCAAGGGTGACACATCTCGCGACTGGGGCAAGCTGGAAGAGGAGGAGAGGCAGCGCGTGAAGAAGGAGAAGGAGGAGGAAGAGAAGAAGAAGAAGGAAGAGGAGAAGAAGGCCAAGCAAGAGGAGAAGAAGAAGGCCAAGAAGGAGGGATCCAAAGGTAAGGACAAGAGGGACGACAAGGAGGCCGAGAAGAAGGACGACTCTGATGAGAAGGAGAGCGACAAGAAGGAGCAGGAAGAGGGCGAACAGAAAGACGAGTCCGAGTCCGAATCCAAGGACGAGGGTAAGGACAAGTCCAATGATGAGTCCAAGGACGAGTCTAAGGATGAGTCCAAGGACGAGGGCAAGGACGAGGGCAAGGACGAGGGCAAGGATGAGAAGAGCGACAAGAAGGAGAAGAGCGACAAGAAGGAAAAGAAGGAGAAGAAGGAGTAGGTTTTCTTTGTTCTCTTACACATTGGATCTCGAGCGAGCATTTCTTTGTCATGACGCAGGAAGATGCGGCACGCCATATTGTTCATCTACAGCGTTTGGGTATCTTGGTTCAGTAGCAAGCTATTTCATTGCAAGTTTCTACAATTCTTCTCGAGAATGTTATAGCAAGTTCTCGTTTCGACATTGACTGGTTTCTCTGACAATACATCACGGCTGCTGTGTAGGTCCATGACACTCGCCCTGCAGACGGATGACATGACGCTCGAAGAGAACAACTGCAACCAGGACTACAGCGAAGTAAAATCGCCATTCCAAGTCCACTGCTCTTCTAAATAAGATTCGAAACATCAGGAAAGAGCTCTCAATGCACATCCAGATCGAGATGCAATTCTGGAGCAGGTTTCAACGAAACCCCATCGCTCACCGCATCGACTTCGGGGGACCCCCGACGCACCAGCTCTCGTCCCAACCTAACCCGTCCCTCCCGTTCAACCCCGGATTGTGCATCTGACGCGCGGCTGATGTTCTTCTTCTCTCCTTTCTCGAGAACCGAAACGGTGACAGGCCTCGCGGTGGCGGGAGCGGCGCCCGAGCACCGGACATCCGGGGGCTTTCGCGGGGGGAGGGGGGGCTGGTGACAGGTTGGATGCAAGCCACGGTGCCAGCGCATGGCAAACTCGACTCGAATTTGCCAAAAGACCGTTTCGAGGCCGGAGGGCCCGGATAGTACCAGAGACTCCAAGAACGTTTCCACAGAACGTTTCCGCAATGCTATAGTCTAGGTTGTGTTTCCCTGGACGGCTTTTTTGCCAGCGCCGTCTCTTTCCGACGGAGGGCGCAAACCCCACATCTCCGCCCGCCGCGGACTGAAAAAAAAAACCCCCCACCCGTCTCCGATCCGCCCGATCCGTCACCCTCGGCCCACCTAGAATCAGGGAACATGGCACCGAGGATCGCCGACTATCCTCTTCAAACCCTCCGTTTACCGACGGTTCCGACTGTCGCCAACGGAAGGAAATGTGCACTTCAAGTCGCAACTCTGCGCCTTTCTTTCCAGGACTTCCTTGGCATTTAGGCTGCAGAAGGGCCCCCGCACGCGCGCACACCCCGCAACACCGTTTCGTATTTCATGCCTCTCTCTCTCTGTTCAAGCCTTGAGAGCGAAGGGAAATCATCGATCGCTGTCCGATTAGATTCGGTCCACGGATTTCCTCTTGTCCCACAGAATCTTCTGGCGTTTCAAAAACAGGGCGAAGGGGGAAAAAAACCTGCCATGCGCGGCACGGCCTCGGCTCTCCCGCTGAACGGAAAACCTCGAGAGGAAACGAACGCATGAAAGCACACGCGGTCCGAGCAAGACTCTGTCCCCGCGTTCGTCGCAGCTTCTTCCACTCGCAGGGAGAGTTACTCTCCTCGTCCGCCCTAATTCAAGCGATCTGACTGCTATTTTGGAGATGGCGAAGGCGAAAGAAGAGTCAGGTCCAGCTGGGACCGCCTGCAACTGAACACCTGAACACTTCCTCCGAGTCCGGCTCACGCCCCTCCCTCTTGGTTCCCCCCCTCCGCCCGCCGGACTGCGCTCCGATCAGCATCGATCCCATTCCTGCTCGCCGTAAGCACCAGCGCCAGCGAGCACCGCCTCCGAAGTCGTCACGAGACGGCATTTCTCCTTTTAGCACACCGCTCTAGACGCGGCGCAAGGCACCGTCTCGGTCGTCCCTCGCCCGTTTTTCCTCACGTAAACCAACCTTGCCAGTATGTTCCCAAACAAGTAGAAAACCCCCTTTTCTAGCGCCGCTCCCGACTCATGTTCGCCTTATGATCAGCGGTCGGTGACGTGGGGGCAAAAGAAGGTCATCTAACGGAACTCCTCCGGCAGCAAGATTGAAGAACAGGGAATTAAAGAAGGATGAAAACCATGTGGCATAAGGCGGACGTCAGCCGCGGATTCCCACCAGCCAGGACAGGAATGTTTAAGCTATACGTACGCCTCACTTGATGACGAACTACATCGCCAATTCGCCCCCCCTCTCCCGTAAAAACTCTACCAGATGCCCGGGTTCCTCGCCTTCCGCTGCATTCGCCTGACACGGCTCGGCCGTGGCGGGGGGTGGGCTTTCTTGCGTGTTGAACGGTTTCCCACGAAACGATGCCGCATTCTGCCAGATGGTACCTAACGTTTTGCCGAGACACGTTGCTTGCAAGCTGGATTGCTCGCTCGGCACGGCACAGGAACGCGCCAAACTCTTTTTCTCGCTGAAGAGTTTCGACGGTATTTTGTCTGTTCCCCTTTGTTGATGTCATCACCCGTCGCAGCTCTCCGCCCGGACTGGCAAACCCTCTTCTCAAACACACCACGCCAACGCGCAACGAACACAGGGGGTTAGCAAAAAGCCCTGAAAGCGGGACTTGACCCCATCCAAATGTCGTCAGACTTGTTTAATTCCCCCAAAAAGACTCTCCCCGGCCAGAGCGCGCGGCACGGCGCATTATGCTGGGGGTTCCACGAGGGTAATCCCCATCGCGCGGGTGACGGCGGCGGCGGCGGCGGCGGCTGCCGGGGGGTTTAATTCTTGGGTGAAGGCGGGCCGATGGCGTTGACGTCATGGCCGCGGCGCCGCGGGGCATGCCAACATACAGTCCTCCAGCAGAGTAGCTCGTCTCGTCCGGACTTGGTTTATTTTGTTTCCAAAAAGAACCCACATCATCAAACTAGGGACGGAAAACTTGGTTCCAATCCTTTCTCGGTGGCGAGCTGTCATATTTTGCCCCCCCCCCTCCCCTGGGCACCGTTTTGAAAGCGAAGTCCTCCCATGGTTCCTGGGGCAAGAAGATGGCGATGAGATGGCCAAGCCCCCGCACCGAACCGGAAGGCCTCCGTTTTACACGGAAGCGAGCCCACTGGGAGAGCCGCTCCACCCGCTCGTCATTCGCCCGACGGAGCGGCTCCGCCATGCAGCACCTTGCAGCCTTGCCAGCGCCTGCGCTGCTCTGCTCTGCTCCCTGCAGTGATGTGTTATACCGCAGGGCTCCTCATGGACCTCCTCTTACTGAATTACGTAGTGATGCACGCTTTGCTCGACGGATCTCGGCGAGCGGGGGGTTGTTTACAGCCTCGGTATCGTTTTCCCTTCCACCCCCCTCTTGCTGTATTAGTGCTCCCGTACATGTCCATCAGCATGTATAGTAGATCTTGCACTTTGCGGAGACTTTTCCCTCTCACTCCCACCCCCCGAAGACGAGTAGGATCGTCAATTCCGCGCTGCGGCTCCTGACGCGAGGAGGGAATATTTCTCGCCGCGAATCCTGACTCTGTCCGTTTGTGTTTGGACGCTACCTGTCATGCATAATCCGACGAATGTTTCTGGTGCAGGTGTGTCACCCGTCAGAGCATCAGACAGTGGTGTAGATACGTAGCATACTCCCGTAGCAATTAGGGGGAACTAAACCGTCTCGACCTTAGTCAGATGTCGTTCCCGGCCGGCAGGCGACGTAGTCATGTCACGCGCACATGCCTCGACCGGCTGCGGCCGTCAGCCTTTTGCTCTCTCCTTGCTCGACATGCCAAACTAGGAAAATGCCATGCCTTGCCTCTCTGCCTATCACGGGCTCCCCCTCCGTCTCTGCGACATCACTGGCCCGTCCGTGAAGGCCAACGAGGCTCCGAGTTGGCCTCGTGACACGGCTTCCTCAGCCTGTATCTCTTGTGCTGCCCGCCGACCCCGGATCCCCGCTCCCCTTTATTCTACGGGGACAGGCTACACCGAGTATTTTGGTCACCTCGGACGTGCAGGTGATTCGAGGCCAGGTAGAAGAGACACGAGATATGGTGTATAGTGTAATCGAGATCGAGGATTCCATCTTCACATGCGTGACTCTGCTGGCCCCCGCGCGTGCCCACCGCTCTTGCCTGGTCCTTGATTTGGTGCTTCCCTTGATTTGGGGCCTCCCCCTTCCCTCACCGACGGTATTGCGTGCGTCGTCAGGCGCGGCCCGCGATAAAAAGGCGGAGGCCAAGGATATCCATCCCGTACGGAAGGGGGCGCAAATGTGAGATCCGGCCAAGAGGACGGAGCATGTGCCAACCCAACTCGCTACTCCGTTACATGCCACACACCCCCTCTCTCCGGAGTTGACTCCTCGATTTTCCCGTCTTCCCTCGGCATGGGAGTTTCTACTACAGGCACGTCACGAAATGGTACCGTATCCGTGGTGCGGGGGAACGGTCGGAGAGGGGAGGCGAGACAGCCGCCCGCACTGCAGCAGCAGCAGCAGCAGACTCGGACTCACATCGCCAACGGCTCAATCACGTCCCTTCTAGAAACGCCCGGGGGAACAAAACGCCAAGATATCGCCGGTCTTGGTCCGAGGAGGAAAATATTTCTCGGGCAAAGAGCAAGTTTCGATGACAGCAACGAGCAAGAGTCAGTCAACCGTTGGCCCCCTCTAGGAGAGAGCCAAGAAATGCATCTCCCTGCGACGGAATCAAGCCCGAAATGCACAGTCCAAGGGGCGGGGGGGAGGCGGTCGGATGGCGCACGATTGTATGCTTGGATGGCTTGTGGGAAAAAATGTTCTCGCCTTTTTGTCGTTGAAGACCTTGCGGTGACTGATTCAAGCGTCCGTTTCACACGCGGTGGGTGTTGCGGCGGTACGTGAATGAGTCGCTCTCTTCGGGGATGCCCGAGGGTTTGTGTGAGTCGTCGTGAATCTGGTTGGT
Organism: Colletotrichum brevisporum; assembly: GCA_030770045.1. Lineage (NCBI taxonomy): Eukaryota > Fungi > Ascomycota > Sordariomycetes > Glomerellales > Glomerellaceae > Colletotrichum > Colletotrichum brevisporum. The sequence goes on from JAUGSI010000002.1 coordinate 5,107,255, forward strand.
GACAGCGTACGGGAATACTGTAGTACAGCGGTGTACGGACACTCCAACGTGGTTTTGAAATGCGACGCCATGGTATTCCAGGCATCGGCATCCAGAAGGCTGTCATCGCTCTCGCGTGGTAAAAATTGAGACGATCATGTACTTTAGGTGCTCCTGACCATTCAGCAGTAGCGAGAGAGTCATGTCAGCCAGGCAACTCTGGACTCTGTCTGCCCCGCGTCGAACAGAGATTGGCCAAAGATACGGCTTGGTCCAAAATACGGTTTTCGTCCTCTGGTTGGGTGATTGGTCGCGGAGTTTAAACGGAGTCTTGGAGGAGACGGCCGGCAGTGAGCATAGAAGAAACGGTCCGTTTTCCGCATCCTGGATCCAAATAACGGAAGACGGGCGGGCTCTGCGGGAATGCAAGCACACCACACAAACTTGGCGGTCGAAATGGCGCCGAAGCACACCGAGCACGCCCCCCTCCATTACGGTCGACGGGCTATCGTTCTCCAGGGTAGTCGGTTTTTTGCTGTGCAGAAAAAGTACACGGCTTGTATCACCATCCTTTCCCGTCCAGCGGTGCATCCGCCTTGAGAGAAAAAACGCGGGGGTGGGCATTCCCAGAGATCGCCCGGCTACAGAAGGACCCTGATGCACAGCATCCACTGCAATCCCGACCGCAGTGATCTGTCCCGCCCTCGGAGGAAGGAAGGGAGTAGGACAAGGAAGATGAAGGAGGAGGGGGTGGTTGTTAGGTATGTAGGTAGTCGCACGACGTGCTGCGGTGGACTTCATCTCCGGTCAGCAGCACCAGACACAGGCGGCGCGGATGTTGTTTTTGTTTGTTGACAAGGAAATGATGTGCGCGTCTTTTCGGCTTCCAAGTATCGCGGGCCGGTGATTTACGGCCGAGGCCACACCTCCCTCGCAAAGTGTTGAGAGGCTGCCGAGACCAAGAAGCCCGCCCTACCGTCCTTGGGACTTTGGGGAGGGGACTCGGTCCCTCACATGCTTCCGGTATCGTGATCTTGGCTCCGTGACGAGATGCCCGAGTGTGGTCGGACCGGAAAGTAAAGGGCGGATGGGAGTGTTGACGATGTCACGAGGTGTTTTTGTTGCGCTTCTCGGAGACCGTGACACGCGGGGGGGTCCCCCAGGCGGGCGGGCGGACGGCGCGGCCGTGGTATTCTCGCGATGTCCGCCTGGTGACCGCTTCGGGAAGGAGGGGCAGGGGCGCCGGCGGCTACCTGGCCGTGACTTTCCTGATAGCTGTACGGAGTACGCTATATCGACATCCGATAGAGCGAATATCGGGGGGTTTTGCACATTGTCGTAAGATACTTGCGAATGACATCCAACCTTGATCCCCAACACAACGCGGCCTTGCCCTTGAGAAAACGTGGGCTTTGGCTAAGCGGGTTGGGTTGCCCGGAATGGGTGGGGGGGACTGGTGATGATGCCTTGGGCGGCGGTAGGTGGTTTGCTTACTGCTCCGCCTCGTAATGGATGCTCCTATTTGTCGTACCACATCGCCGGCCCAACGCGAAGACGACGAGGGGGGTGGGTGGTGGACCAAGAGCCTAAATCCTTTCGTTCTTCCAACGGGATGAAGGACGCCTTGTTGGTCGCTACGAAAAAGGCGCCGAAAATGCAAGGCCGCATGCCCTGCGAGATTGGGGCGTTACACATGTACAGCAGCTGATAGTTGGTGGTGGTTCTCCGATATCTACACCATCCATCTGCTCAAAGTATGCGAGAGGCTCAGCTAAGCCTCCTCCTCCTCCTCCCCCGGATGATAAGCCCGACCAGCTCGTACAGGGCAGATTGAAACATCCAATAGAAGAAAAAGGACCTCATAGGTGAAGAATCAAAAACAAGAAGGCCTGATGAAGGGGACGCCCTTGACCTGCACCATCGCGGGACGAATTTCGCACCATTCGATAGCGCCCGAGGCGAGACATCTGCCCAACAATGAAGAAGAATAGTGGCGTCCCCCCCGCGCGCCCAAACGGTCCAGAATGCCACCAGCGGTTTCGAGGGCTGTTGATATGAGATACTCTCCTTTGAAAGATGGCGAGATTGGAAAAAGGTGGGATGAGAAGGCACGCCGCGGGATGAGATCGTGCGACTGGTGGATATTATCTACGCTAGCGTTGAGGGACGAGGAGGATCTCCCGACCGCCCCGAATTGGGGGACCTGCTAATTGCCATGTTTCCAGTCATCGCAATCGCTAGAACACGGGGGGCGTACCTATGTACGTACGGTGACAGCAGTCTGTAGCGGAGATGCACGTCCATCGCTGTAGACCGACCCAACGTTACGGATGCCGCTCTGACGGTTCTGGCCTGTGTAACGTTTCCGAGTAAAATGAGGGGAGAGGGCGGCTTAGGAAGGCTTGGGTTTGGGGGTTGACAAGACGGCGCCGAGGCCAAAACGGACCGGTGACGGGGGACGATACGGGGGGAAACCGGGGGGGAAGCAGCAGCAGGCAGCTGGTGGCCTCAGCTGGCATCGCGCCGGCCCACCTGGGCGAGATGGATGACACGGGGTTCGGATACTACTTTTGCTAGGGATGATGATCTATTATTGTATCGTTATCGTATCGTAACGGGTGCAGGCATGAATGGGCGGTTCGGATGCTTGGAATATCGGCGATTGATCTGTGCCTGCGATGGCTGGAGACGAGATTGCAATGTCCACTCGAATGTCGCACAGCTTGATGCGCGGCCGTACATACATAAGTGTATCCGTAGTGTACCCCGGATGACGGGGGTGATGCGAGATGACAATCGGCAGGACGCGTCTTGGTTCTTCGAGGCGCTGCTTACGGAGTACGGAAACACTATCCATTCTCTTCCTGGGCGATGTGGATATCGAAGCCTCCGGGCTCCAGTTGCCAAGTTCAGTTGTTTGATGCTCGACGACGTAGAAGAGGGGCAAGTCTCTGGTGGGTTTTACAGAATGTTTGGTCGTCGTCCGATCATCAAGGTCCCCTTTCATCAATCAAACAATTGACCAGAATCGATAATACTACGTAGGTATATTGAGAAGGGCCGAGGGAGAGAGAGAAGCGGGTATCGTTCCGTCGTTCGTTGCTCGGTGCAGGGGAGAGGTCCTCTGTCCCCATTTGCACCGCCCGCCAAGGATCAGGAGGAAAGACGACAGGGACGCCAAGGCTGAGCAGCAAGTCGGAGATGGTGCCGCATAGCCAGCCTGGGCTCTGGGACTGTGGAAGAAGCTTTGCTCTTCTCACTGTTGATGATACACACATTATCCGTACTTACACAACGCACGCCTCTCGTTGTCGGTCATCTTCCGCAGCGGGACGGGACCTCGGCCGCCCTCGACACACCACGCTGCTAATCAGTTTCCCGAGTCAGAAGGACCTCGCGAGTTGGATAGTTGAGGGTGTGGCCAAGAGGCATGGTGAGCTTGGGATTTGGCTTGGTGTTGTCGATCGGCGGCTCTTTTCTGTGCACCGAGGTTGAACTTTTGAAAGGGCTACGCGGGCCGCCCCTCAACTGTTGGCCTTGGTGTTGGAATGTCACTTTTAACTGGAGAAAATAACGAATGGAAATGCCTCTAATGAACTAATGAAAGCCGCTATCGGTCTGTCATTGGCGGGTGAGAGACGGAGATAAAAAGTGGCAGGCGACACAATTGTCTGGCAGTGGAGGAGGTGAACTGTGGACGAACCGTGCGGTATCCAGTTCTTTTTCCTGATGGAGACGCTGGTGGGACTGATTGGTGCAGCCCTGCCGTCAGGGGAGACACCGCCAAGACCAGGTTCGAGGAGCACGTACCCGGTGGGGAGGCGACGCAAGGAGGCGCCGTATCCGTTTTGTCGGACACGGCCACGGCCACGGCACGGAAGGGACCGTTACTGATTCTCCGTCACGTCCATACGTAGGTTCATGCTTACGTCGTATTAGGTCACCTCCAGCGCCGTAATTCACCCAATCTCCGTCTCTGTCCTCTTTTCGCCTCTATCTACGTATCCCAACGAGAAGGCCGTTAAACCGCCCGACGCGCCGCCGCCTCCATCCGCCGCAGCAGCATTACCGGAGGGCCTGTCGTTGAGGCTTTTCTTTCTTCCTTATCTCCGCTTGGTCCAGGAAGACGGGATCAAATCTTCATTGATCTCCCAGAGACCGCGGAGACGCCGAGCTCGAGATCAGGCTTCGCCCATCCGTGTGAGGCCTCGAGGCTCAGGGCTCGGGGCGTGAGGCCTTGCGACCACCCCGGCGCGACCAGGCCTCTTCTATTCCCGCCTGAAGAGGGAACCGGCCCCTCACTACGAACTGGGACGGCGACCAGGCGGAAAACCTGGGGAGGGAGGATAGAGGAGGGGCAAGGGGTGGGGGGGGGCGCGCCAGCGGGCGTAAGGCGGGCGGGGCTAGGTAGTGCTGGTTGCCTAGGCGTGAGATCACTGAACCAGTGGGCCGTTAAGCGACCACGTTGGGCGGAAAAAGTACATCGCCACCCTTACGATAAGAACGGTGCTACCGAATGTCGGCATGACGCCTTCACTGGCGATGCAGAGTTGACAACAACGACGGTGTGCAGCGTTGCAGGATACTGTCTCAAAACCACTGGACTCTACCCGTAAGGGTGGCTGTAGTAAGAGGATTAAATGCTGGCCTTTGATTGGCTGATTTTCTTATATAAGTAAAGTAGGTTTTTTTGAGTTAATTGTGCTTGGGCACGTAATTTGCGTAATCCCCTATAGGTAGGTGCGCAGCGCTGTAAAGTGCTGTAATTACAAATAGGTACGTACCTCTGTAGGCTAAACTACGTAGTGCTGTAGGTGCTGCAGTAAGGCAGGTGCGCAGTGCTGTAATCCCTATAGGCAGATTTAGTAGCACTTCTAAGTACTGTAATTATAGTAGGTACGTACCTCTGTAGGCAGCTATATAGTACTGTAAGTGCTGTGGGCAAGTTTAACAGTGCTGTAATCCCTATGGGCAGGTGTGCAACAGTGCTGTAAGTGCTGTAAGTACTGTAATTATAGTGGGGTGTAATAACTAGGGAATCAGCCGGATATTGTATTTTTACAAGGGTAGGGGTTGACTTTTTGTGGAACAGTAAGGAAGGAGCCCTCGCATAGGCCTATGGGCCCCATAGTAAAATTTTAGCCAGTGCGTAAGCTGCATTTACCTCTTGCATGGCTCAAAGTGCTTGAGCGTAATTTCTAGAAATCCAAGTGGTTTTGAGACAGTAGGCCTTGCGGGCTGCCGTACGGTGACAGCAGGTCCCCCTTATTATGACACCGAAATGCCCGCGTCATTACTCGCCGCCCGGCTTGGGTTGTCTGTGGTCCGTATCATCGCTGCAATTCTCGGCCTCGCCTCCGTCGTCGTCGACATGTCGTAGTTGTCACCATTGCTCGTCGTTGTCGTCGTCAACCTCGCTTTCGCCTCCCGTGAGCTGTTCCAAGACGTTTTACTTACGCCCGTCAGCTGTAGATCGTTCTCTGGTGGGAAGTAGAAAGAACCGCGGCGGCTCCGCCTTCCTTACTGTGAATGTGCTTTTTTCTCGGTTCAATTCTCCGATCTGCCTCGCCTGTAATCACTAAACTGAACTATCAAACTATCTACCTATACGGTCACCGCCTTTTTTCTTTACTTGTTCGTGAGACGGAACATGCACCATACCCAGGCGTGTCGCTTAAAATAAGAAAGGAAGAAGCCAAAAAAGGAGCAATAGTAACCATCACGAAAACCCAAATAAGCACAAATCGCGAACACGAAACGCACTTACTCGTATCTATCCGTACATTTGCCTGTCAATATTGTACGCTCCCCCTGTCGCGCGTACACCCAACCTCGTGCACGCATCTATTTTGCGAACTATCGCAAACTATCAGAACTATCACCACATCATCCCTCCCAATACCACTCTGACGAGCGATACCATCGTCGTCGCTTCGAGGCCATCTCTTAATCAGCCATCGGACTGTCAGACACCGAAAAAAAGGCCTCAACTCAACCCCCCACCAGCTGTACCATCGTCGACTCACGATCCAGACCTCCCCAGAACCCCCAGGCCAAGGAGCTCTGCATTCCGAAAGCCCCTAGGGTCCAGACCGACCGCGAGCCTTAATTTGAACCCGCCGACTCTTATTTCGTTAGGCTCGTCCGCCCGTCCGCCTTCTCGTCCCCCCCCAATCGCCAGCCGCAGTCCGGTCCAGGCGCAGAATATCTCCAACCGTCCCCTCGGCACGACTGCAGCCCGCGACAGCCACACACACCTCGCCGATTCAGCCCTCTACCGAAGCTTGCGGGAGAGCATCATCACCACCCAATCCCCCCCTCGACCGAAGACGGTGGTACTGGCCAAGTACCTATCCCCTTCCGGAAACCCCCGCACTAGCCCAGCCCAGCCCGCTTGCTTGGGAGACGACGACGACGACGACGAGCAGCAGGACAGCACAGCACAGCAGTCAGCCCGAAAGGCGGCCGTCGGTGACTCTTCAGGTCGCCATCCCCTCGCCAAACCCGCCAATACGGAGGCTCGGTGTGCCCCAGCTGGCCTCGAGGTAATCTGCATCAATCAAATCTCATCGCCCTCTCTCACGCACCACCAAGGGGACCACGACCACCCCTTCAGTCAGCCCCTGTCCTCCGCCTTTCTGACAGGAACACGGGTGAGACAGCGAGACAGCAGACCCGACCCGACCCAGGTCAGCCATCTCCCTCTGCACAGTCCTTCTCTTCCGTCGGCCTGCTGCGCGAACAGCCCGTGTCAGTATCCGCGCCGCGTCGTGCTCGTGTCGAGTCGTGTCATAGGCATAGGGGCCGCCCAACCGCCTCATCTGTTCTTGGGCACTGTCAATGCCAACCATCAACGGAAGTTGCTGGCGACATCAGCCGTCGGGCAAGCCCCGCGCTATTCCGTTTATCGTCTCCGTTTTGGGCAGCACTGGGTACCGTCTTTCCCCACCACCTCCGTCTGACGGTGTTGTCTCCACCGTAATCAGGGTGTACTTCCAGTTTCCATCCGCACAGACCGGCACCCCCTGCTTTCCTCCTTCCCCCCCCCTCCCTGAGTCTAAGCGTACCCCCTGTCCCACACCCCCTGTTACCCTCCCTGCCACCCCTGCTCCTTCCCTCCTTGCTCGCTCTCACTCCCACTCCCACCCGACACCTTCCCGCCACGCGAGCGACCTGAAAGTAATACGGGGAAAGCGCGCAGCTGCACCGCACCGCACCTGCACCTGCTTCTGCCTTCCGCCTTCTGCCTTGTGCCTTGTGCGCGCCTTCCCACAACCCACAAAATCCCACAACTGGGCCGTCCATATTAACCCAGCCGCCGTCCGCTTCCGTTCCGTCACGACGGCCTCTTCCCGTCTCTCTTCTTCCTGACTCTCACACTCCAACAACGCTCCAACGAATTCGCTTCATCTTCGACTGGATAGACTGGCTGCCGGCACTGCCTCCTGCGATATAGCACACACACACGCATACGCCCACACACATCATACACCGACGTTCCGTCTCTCTTCTCTCCGCGATCCACGATCCAGCCGGCCGCCTAGCGCTGTCTTGCCCTGCCTCTTCTGTACCGGCAACCGAAGAACAAAGAAACCGCCTTCTTCTCCTGGACCCTTCGATCACCGACGCCCTCCCGCCCGTCGTCCTTTGTCGTTTTCGGCCAGACCATCGCCCTTCCCGCCGTCAAATCGAATTCCAGCGGTCCAGGCTTGCTCACCCCGAGTTCCCTACCCGCCTGCTCTTCTCCGGGGTCCCTGTCTTGGAGGCTTAAATAACTCGCGCCGCGATCACCCCGGCTCTTCCCAAACACCACAACCAAGCACATCAATCTACGCGAAATCAAGCATTACGCGCTATTACCGCCGGCACGAAAAACAAGCATAAAGGGGCCGTCCATTCCATCTCGTCCCATCTCGCATTCCCACCCAGAGCCGCCAACGCAACCCGCACACAACTCCACTCAAAATGTCACCGGCACAAGACCAGTACTACTACGTCGTTCCCAACATGCACTCCATGGACCCCAACGCCAACGAGGTCGACCTCGCGTCGCAGGGCTGGATCCAGGCCACCATCATTGAGGACGATGACCTCATGTTCGGCGGCAAGTCCCTGAGCACCTGGTACGAGGAGGAGAGGAGACGCCTCAGCAACGTCTCGTCAGACGAAGAGGAGCACCGCGGCCGCCAGCGGGTATGTCGCACCACGTCATCGCCTACTCAGACATCGCATAGCTAACACTGTTCAGGTCCGCAAGCACCACTCTTCGCACAAGCACCACCACCACCACCAGTCGGCGCAGCACGTCAGCGGCTCCGACAAGAAGCACTGAGCGTCGAGCTGTCCGGAATCCTCATCTCCTTCGGTATAGACCGTCTCAACCACGATACCCTTCGCGAGCGCTCGAATTCCATACCCTTTTTACGTCGGCACACCAGCACCAGCTCCGTCGTCTCGGACACACACTCGTGCAGCCGACTTGCACCAGTTCACTTCCCACCCATCTCTCAATACCCGTTCTACCGTGTGGCATTGGGTACACCGGCGTTTGATTTTTTGTTAGCGTTGCATGTTTCGGTCGGGTCACTAGAAAGGCAGTGTTTTCTATAAAGAGCACATGGACCAGCATGGGACATCACGGGCGCCAAGTCGAGGAATCCGCATTCACTCGGGGCATCATCTTTCGTTTTTATAATTGTTATTGCATTGATCGCAACGTCCTGCGACAGCGTCACGATTCGCATCTAGAGGGTTATGGGTCGCATCTCAGCCTGGACCCTCTCCGACCGGGGTAGCGTCGAGAAGGCCGGGCTTGTCTTGTACCGGGCACCGCCCCGGAAACTTCGGGGGTGTCAATTTTTCATTTTAGCAGTGGAGGTTCTTTACCACGACTCGGTTTCCCCCTTTGCGGGACAGCGTGGGCTACAGGTTAGCAGGATATGAGAGAGAAGATTGTTGCGAGGCAACGCGAGAGCAGCTGGAGTGGAGCCTCCGATGTCGATGTTGCGAGTAGCGGTGAGAATCGCCCTCCTCTCCACACGAACATGGGGCCTGCCAGATTGAATACACAAAGAAGTTAAAGTCACTTGCTCTTACCCTATCCACTGATTGTGATGGACGATTTTGCATAACTCACCGCCCCACCGAAGACACACATGTCTCGCCTCCAACCGCCCCTTTGGTGAAGATGGCAACCTCCGAGCCGCACACCGATGTTTCGGCCGCACCAACTGTTGAGGAAAAAAACAAAAGGAAGAAGGGGGTAAAATTCCAACGGATCGGGTCCGTTGAAGGTTTCGCGCCCTGGGCTCTCTTTCTCTTCCTCTTCCCCCCCTCGGCACTTGTTCTAGATGTCAAATCACCTTGAAACCCGATTGGAGCGCTGCAGACCTATTCCTGTTTTCCCCTTTGCTTCCTCTCCCTTCCGATGAGGGTTCTTGTTCCCGACGTTGCATGCGTGCATGCGGTCAATCGAGGTTGGACTACAGGTTCGAACCACTAACGCTAGTGGCCCGCCGCGGCGGGTTCTGCCGGGAGGGAGGCTTTTTTTTTGGGTAGGGAAGGTTATCCTTGGGACCGGGTCCTTTCGTCCGGCATCGGCATGGTGCCAAGGGTTTTGCTTGAGACTTTGGAGTCAGTGCCGAGGTGTGTGTCGGTTTTTTGAAGGCCATCATCGTGGTGGGTGTTGGTTTGTGTAGCTTGATAGCTATTGCCGTTGACGGTGCTCCTCAGCTACTGTTGATGGTGGTCTCCCGGTGTCGTCAGCCGTGGGATTTTCGTGGCGACTTTTGGGGGGGAGGTGAATAAAGCTGTGCGGGTGTGGTTTGGCGCCACGGGATCGAGGGCACATAGCTCTCGACGAACGCCACTGTGGCCTGGGGCTAGATTACTTGTCGAGAGGCTCTTTGCCAGATGCATACATGCTTAATTCCCGGCTTCCTGGCGATGGGGGGAGGTGTCGGGAGGTAGCATGCATCGACAGACGGGTCGAACCGACAGAGTATGGAACAAGTGATGGCGATGCTGCTCTACACCAAGGGCACTCTGGGCCGACATCGCCTACAATCACCTGGACAGGGCAGGCTAAGAGTCGACGTCTCTCACATGCACGCAACGCAGTTGGCAAGTGCGCGCACGGGGTATAGAGCCTTACTCTTCCTTTTGGTCACATCTCATTGCTTACTGTGGGAGAGATCTAGAGCACCAATCAGCGCTGGAGGGGCCTTCCGGCACTTTGCGGGGTTTGGACCCTTCTCGGGTTTCCGGATTCGGCGACGACGCCGGGGCGGGAGACCATGGCGGAGCCGGCGGCAGCGGGTGGCTGCCCCCGCGGCGTCGCCCGGGGGGTCCTGGAGGATGGGGGAGCAATCCGCCATGCTTGCGTAGGTGGGGCAAGCCGGCGTGGACGCATCGAGGGCTGGAGCGGGAAGATGATGGCATGGGCCGGCCCCTTTCGACTCTGGTGCTGAGGATGTGGTGGCCAATGAGTTCTAGTTTTGGAGGCTCTGAGACGCCCTGCCTTGGGGGGATGAGGTCGGCTCGGTGCTCTGCTCACGCACGCTGTCTGGTGGAACCGACGAGCCTGTTCAACGAGGTCTCTGGATATGATGGCACACCCTTTGGACGATCTGGAAAGCTTTGAGCCGGGACGGACGCTGATGCGGCCAGCTTTCCTCTGCATTCCATCTTCGCCAGGCGTGCCCCCTGCCGATACTCGACAGCGTCCTGTGCCACTCCTATGCACGAACGGTCAACTTGCTTGGTTTCCCTCTGGACAGACGACGTGTGTTGGCTCCCGAGGGCGGCACAATACAACAACCTAGGATCGCCATCATCGAACCGTCACCTTTGGAACTTCCTTTTGTAGCGCCCTCTGGGAGAACGTCTCTAATAGTACCAGCGGCGCCGGGTCAGATGCGGCTTCCTCTTCACACATGGTGAGCCGCAACATGACTCTGGGAGCCCACGCTCCGCACACGGACCGCCGGGCTCGGGGGAGGCGGCGAACGTCCCACCCTGGGACCGCCCCGTTCCGTGTCCACCCTTCTCCGGGATAGAGAGTTCCGCCTCTCTCGGGGGTGTGGGCCCCCGATACGGCGCGGCTGCGATGTCGAAATGGTAATGCTTCTGGCCGGGACTTGGCGTGCAGGTGTCGACAAGTTGAGGTTGAGCGGCGTTTGGCCACGTTTCTGTGTGTCAGCTGCTAAGCTCCCCAAGGGCGATCCTGTTTTTGCGAGGCCGGACGGCCTGGTCCCTGGTGCATGGAACGACGATTGTGGGACAGCAGGAACATCTCGGATACAAGAGCAATGCGCGTACCGTGTGATGGTGTTGCACTTGATATTAAAGTCGAAACACCGAGAATCACGAACTTGGAGGAAAGGTGGGGCGGGCGGATTTCTCACGCAGCTTGAATGAATGCAAAACATCAACAACAAGCTTCAATCCCTTCGACCAAGTCGAACTGACGAAAGTCTCTCCTCAGCCTGTTTCAACAAATTCGTCAAAGCTTTTGGGAGAATCCCCAGTTCATCCCATCGAACGAGATGGGGGAGGTCGGGGAATATCAAAATCGAGCAACCTAGACCCTGGCCAGCCGATCCAGGGGTAAAAGAGAAATCGCCCGGTGGCCAGGCCCCGATAGCGCCACTGATCACTCTATTCCATACCCGCGACCCGGCACTTGGATGCCGCTTGTGTTGCTCCCTTTAATTAACGCGGCGCCGGCATCCCGGCGTCGAGCATCTTTTGCCTGGTTTTTTCTGCACCTTTTTTTGCCTACCACCAGCGTTCTCGCTTGGGAGAAATTTCCCCCAAGGGGAAAGAGACATGGGACGGATCGTGGGGACGCGCGGATGTATTCTGGATAGCACATGGCGCGGGAAAGCGGCATGAGGTAATCTCGGTGGCCTGTTGGGGGGCAGACAGACAGATGAATAAAAGAAAACCACAGAGTAATCTCCCCCCTTCTCTGAGAAGACCTTTCCCTCGTTCTGCGTCTTCGTCGCTCCTTTGGACCCCATCTTCCGTGTCTCTCATTCTCTAGTCACTCATTCGTTTGTTTTCGCTTTCCAGCAAAAAAAAAAAAACGGACCATGAAGCTCGCCTCCCTCTCCCTCCTCGCGCTGGCCGCCCTCCTCCCGGACTGGGCCGGCGCCCAGCTCTCCGGCAGGGTCGGCCCCACGACGACCCGCGCCGCCAAGGCGGCCAAGAAGACGTGCAGGATCACCGACTACGGCGCCAAGGCCGGCGCCTCGGGGGACATCGGCGCCGCCCTCAAGGCCGCCTGGGACGCCTGCAAGACGGGCGGCGAGGTGCTCGTCCCGTCGGGCGAGTGGGGGCTCGGCACCTGGGTCACGCTGTCCGGCGGCGCCGGCGTGTCGGTCAACCTCGAGGGGACGTTGTACCGCACGGGCACCGCGGGCGGGCACATGATCATCGTGCAGAAGTCGACCGACGTCGAGTTCTACAGCGGCAACTCCAAGGGCGCGATGCAGGGGTACGGGTACCAGTTCCACAAGCGTGAGTCCTTTGTCGCGGCTTGAGCAGTAAGGAGGATGCTGACGACGTAACAGAGGGCAAGGGCGTCTACGGGTGAGAATCTGATGTGTCGGGATGTAGGAGTAGAGAAAAGGCTGACACTAGATAGACCCCGTCTCCTGCGGTTCGTCTCCGTCACCGACTTTAGCGTCCACGACATCGCGCTCGTCGACTCGCCCGCCTTCCACTTCGTCATGGACGGCGTCAAGAACGGCGAGGTCTACAACATGATCGTCCGCGGAGGAAACCAGGGCGGCCTGGACGGGTTCAACCTCATGGCCTCCACCAACGTCCACGTCCACGACGTTGCCGTCACCAACAAGGATGAGTGGTGAGCATCTATCCCGGCATCTCGTTCGACTTCAGGTGATGCCAGCCCACGGCTTTTTTCACGCCGCTCCTGGACATCGTCGAGCCCCTCTGACATGAATCCGGGACGAGCATGAGCTGACCTCCCCCAGCGTCACCGTCAAGAACAAGTCCAGCCACATCCTCATCGAGAACGTCTTCTGCAACTGGTCCGGCGGCTGCGCCATCGGCTCCCTGGGCGCCGACACGGCCATCTCCGACGTCCTCTACCGCAACGTCTACACCTCCAACTCGAACCAGATGATGATGATCAAGAACAACGGCGGCGACGGCGTCTTCCAGAACTCCCGCTTCGAGAACTTCATCGGCCACGGCAACGCCTACTCGCTCAAGATCGACGCCGCCTGGGCGGGGCAGAGCAAGGCCGCCGGCCCCGGCGTCGAGTACAAGAACCTCACGTTCGCCGGCTGGAAGGGCACCGCCGCCAACGGCGCGCAGCGCGGCGCCGTCGTCGCGCTGTGCGCCGCGGCCGTCCCCTGCGAGGGCATCGACGTGTCCGGCATCAACATGTGGACCGAGGCCGGGTCGTCCGTCGTCGACAAGTGCGAGAACGCGTTCGGCAAGGGCCACTGCCTGCGCTCCGGGTCCGGGACGTACACCAGCACCGCGACCACCAAGACCGTCGCCGGGTACGAGGCCACGACCATGCCCGGCCTGGTCACCGCGGGGCTCGGCATCACCGCCTCGATCCCCATCCCGCCCGTGCCGACCACCTACTTCCCCGGGCAGAAGCCCAAGAGCGCTCTGCTGGGGTCTGCATAGGGAGTCTTTGGAAGTTGATTCGTTCGGCGTCGTTTCCAGGCCAAGGAGCTGGAATATTCTGCTTACTGTACATATTTCGTTGGGAAAAGCCCTGCACATATCATTCGGGAAATGATAACCATTCCTCTTTCCACCAGCTACCCCTCTGGATGCAGCTTGCTCAAGGTCCTATTATCCTATTCACGTGGCCTCGTCTCGTCGTAATCCAAAGCCTAGGAGGCAACCTGCCTCCTGATCCAGTCGTCGTCCAGCTCCCCCATCGTCGCCGGCGCCGTCCCCTCGACGCCGACGTGCTCCCTCAGCTTCCCGCGCAGCAGGTACGCCGGCGTGCAGCTCCACGCGTGGCAGAAGCTGTTGTTCCGCACGTCGCCGTACGGGCTCGCCCGCGGGTCCTCCGGGTCGTAGCACTCCCAGAACGTGTCGGCGCCCGCCCGCACCATGCCGCCCCAGTAGTCCCTCACGATGTCGACGCACTCGTCGAAGCAGCCCACCGTCGCCAGCGCGTCGCACACGTGGTGCCAGAGGTACGGCGTCAGCGGCCGCAGCGCGTCGGGCCGCGCGAGCGTCTTCAGCAGCGCCGCGCGCGCCGCGTCCCGCGGGAACGCCTCCGCGAGGACCAGCCACGCCGCCGACGCGTAGCTCACCTGCGCCTCCGGCCCGGACACGAAGACGCCGTCCGGCGAGAGGAAGCGCCCGGCCGCCTCGGTCATGCGCGCGACCAGGTCCGCGAAGGGCGGCTCCTCGCCGACGGCCCGCGCGAGGGCGTCGGCCGCCTTGAGGCTGTAGAGGAGCACGCCGTGCTCGCCGGCGCTGTGCTCCAGGCCGGGCTGCCAGTCGAGGAACTTCCAGCCCTCGGCGCGGGCCTCGTCGAAGGCGTGCGTCGCCGGGTCGAGGTGCCCCAGCGCGCGGCGCACGCAGCCGAGGACGGTGGGCCAGAGCTCGCGGCCGGCGGCGGCGTCGCCGGAGGCCGCGACGTAGTCGTTCACGATGGCCGCGAAGAGCGCGTCGTAGTCGACGATGTAGTCGGTCGACGGCGTCAGCCGCGGGTGCTCGAAGACGCAGGCCGGCAGCGAGCCGTCCTCGCGCACGACGGCGGCGAACTGGTAGACGCACCGCTTGACGAGGGCGAAGTCCCTGAAGGTGCTGTAGTTGGCGAGGGCCTGGAGGCGCAGGTCGCCGCTCCAGAGGCGGCGGTCGCGGCGCGGCCCGTCCTCGAAGACGGTCTGCATGCAGTCCCGCAGCGTGGCGACGCTGACGCGGTCGATGGACGTGAGGAGGTCCTCGCGGAAGCGCGGGGCCTCGAGGGCGTGCGCCTGGCCGACGGCGCTGACGCACTCGCACCGGACGTCGGCGAGGGCGACCTTGTACTTGGGCGACGTGTCGACGACCTGGACGCGGAGGTAGCGGAAGGAGTGGCGGCGACGTATGGCGACGAGCTCCGGGCACATGTCGACGTTGACGACCTCGTCCGGGAGCCAGCCCGTGCCGATCCACGTCTCGACGCCGTCCATGCCGAGCGTCACGTCCAAGGGGGACTCGCCGAAGGTGAGACGCAGGCGGCACGGGGCGTCCATGTGCGAGCCGCGCGACTCGAGGCGCAGCGAGAGGTAGCCGACCATGTGGACGCCGAAGTCGAGGACGACGTCGTCGCCCCTGCCCCAGGCCTTGGAGGCGAGCTGGTCGATGGCGAACTCGGCCGGCACGGCGCGGAGGCCAAAGTACTGGCCGTCGTCCTTCTCGAACCTGACGACTCGCTGAGGCGTCCTCGTCCACCTGTGCAGCTCGGGACGCAAGGTCTCGGCGACCTTCTCAAAGTCCCTGTTCCACCGCGTCGGGAGGACGCTCTCGACCATGTCCTCGGGAGCGCCTGACATGGCTCGGGCTGTCGTATTTTCGGGTTTCGGTAAGCAGGGAATTCTAGTTTAATCTGGCAAGGAGCTGGGGGCTGGCTGAAAATCTTGGGCTTGAACTATTTAACTTGGGGCATGGGAGCTGAGCTCAGCTGATTGATCGTAGCATGGAGATGAAGCTGGGTTAAGTTGAGTTTGACACGCCACGATTCTAAACAGAAGTCGTAAACGCCTCGGCAGGATGCTATCCCGATAAAGTCAGGCGAACCTACCGTAAGGAGGCGTGCTGGAGACGCTTCACATTGCTTAATCGGGCCGCGCTCGTCACCATGCGAGGCGATTCCAGTGCGGAGGAATTCCGGTCAGGGGTCGCGGGGGGTTAGGGAATAGTGCGGTGAAGAGTGAGTCCAATCACGAGGACATCGGGTCGCCGCCAAGGTTCGGCCCCGGTAAAAACGTGGGAGGGAGAATAAGGGGGGCTTTCTGGGAGGTTCTCGGCTCGTTGTCGAGTTGATCGACGTTTAATGGACAGGTGTTGGTGTAATGAAGACAGAGAGAAAAATGAGAGTTGCGTCTGAAGCTGAGTCTGAGTCTGTTGGAGATCTGGTTTGAAATCTGGGAATGTCCCTGCTCGAAGATGGTCGAATATAGACAGACCTTTAACGCTTGGTTCGGACTCCTACCCCGTCAATTTCACGAGAAGAAGAGTCAATTCTCCGCACCAGACACGTACCTTGATTCTCCGCATGAGATTGAAGACTCGTGGGAAGAGGGAGAAAGACTGCCCCGAACCCCGCGTCTCCCACTGGGCTCCGATTTGTTACGTGTGTCCACACCCAATCCAACCCCAAGCTGTTTGTCGTGTGGGGACCCCAGATTAGGCCCGAGTTGATGGGTCGTCGAGATGGGTCTCCGACATTGAATCCAATGTCTGGGCCAGGCCAAGCCCATGTTGACTGACAGGGCCTCGGCCAAGTTCATCCTAAAGATCACCAAACAGGTTAGTCGAGACTGCGTAGCAGCCAACCACGTTGCTCAAGGCTTTTCTTCGGAAGAGAGTCTGACTCGACATTCCAACAACCGGGCCACGCTGCTACGGACGTCGCATGCAGTTGGGCTTTTTCAAGGAAAACACTTGCCGGTCAGAAGACCGAGGCACTCACTGAAACTGGGGTTGGCATCATGCAAACAGCATCATCCCTAAAGCATGGAGAGGCCCCTCCCCCACAACTGGGCCGCGCGGTTGGAAGAGGAGGACGAGAACCGGAGAGGACTAGTCACGAGTATGAGGGTCGGCCCATAGAGTGGCACCGAACGCCTTTGCTGACCCCTCAAAAAGGGATCAAACGATGGAGTCCCTTCGGTCGATCGATGCGACGATGTTGACCCGAAGAAGTGCCTACGATTTCCTCCACGAGAGCGAGCTGCAAGTCGCCTTTGACAATAAGAACCGGGGACGTTCCCGGTTTCGTCTGCCAGTGACTCGGCTCAGTTCCCCAGTTCCCCAGTTCCCCAGACTCCTCAGCTCCATCTTTCCCCAGACCATCGAGCGTCCCCAGAGTTTTCTTTGGGTTCTGAACTCTGAGTCCATCGGCCCGAGATACTTCCAGACAACCCTTCGCTCCCGACAACCCCTACCTGGCGATCTGCCGGGAAACCCTCCGAGACCATGGCAGATAGCAACCTCGAGGCGTCTAGGCGGTCTTTCGCCGGCGAAAAGGACGACATTGCTGCCGCCAAGGGCGAGCACGTCGAGGAGATCGGGCATGCCGCCACCGCCCAGGACCACGAGGAGACGCCGCTCCAGGCGATCCGCAACAAGCCGTGGGCGTTCGTCTGGTGCCTCTACGCCATCTACGTCCTCGTCCTGACCAGCTTCGACAACCAGGCCGGCGGTAGCATCCTGGGTATCCTCCAGTTCCGCAAGGACTTTGGTACCGAGTTCGAGGGCAACTACGTTCTCCCCGCCAAGTGGCAGTCCGCTTACAGCGGCGCCCCCGTGGCATCGTAAGTGCCTTCTACAGCACCACATACACCCCGATACCGAAGCTGACGTTGTCCTCTAGTGCCGTCGCGGGATCCATCGGCGCCGGCTACATCGCGGACCGGATCGGCCGCAAGTGGACCTACTTCCTCAGCTACATCTTCATCTTCGCCGGCATCACGCTCGAGACCATCAGCACGACCAACGAGATCTTCTTCGCCGGCAAGTTCCTCGCCGGCTTCCCCATCGGCGCCTTCATCACCATCAGCATGACGTACATCGGCGAGATCGTCCCGCTCGCCCTGCGCGGCATCATGACCGCCGCGGCGGCCATCGCCTTCACCATCGGGCCCTTCATCGTCTCGCTCATCGTCAACGAGACGGGCACCCGCGAGGACCGCTGGGCGTACCGCGCCATCTTCGTCTCGCAGTACGGCGTCAGCGGCATCGGCGCTGCCATCCTCTTCTTCATGCCCGAGTCGCCCTGGTGGCTCGTCCAGAAGGGCCGCATGGACAAGGCCGCGCGCTCGCTCGCCCGCCTCGGCTACAACCCGGCCCAGGTCGAGGAGCGCCTGTCCATCATCACCGTCACCCTCGCCGAGGTGCGCAAGGAGACGGAGGGCTCCAGCTTCGCCGAGTGCTTCCGCAAGTCCAACCTGCGCCGCACCGTCATCTCCGTCATGCCCCTGAGCATCCAGGCCCTCTGCGGCGTGTTTTTCGTCGCGAGCTACTCGACCTACTACCAGCAGCTGGCCGGCTACTCCGTCAAGGAGAGCTTCATCCTCGCCATCGTCCAGCAGGTCCTCTCCATGCTCGGCAACATCGTCGCGTGGTTCCTCATCGACCGCGTCGGCCGCCGCGGGCTGACGCTCTACGGCATGATGCTGCTGACCGTCCTGCTCATGGTCACCGGCGGCCTCGCCGTCTCGGGCACCCCCGGCGCCGTCAAGGGGACCGTCGCCCTGCTGTTACTGTACTGCTTCATCTACAACGTCACCATCGGCGCCACCGCCTACTCCCTGCTGACCGAGGTTGCCACCTCCCGCCTGCGTGCGAAGACGGCCGCCATGGCCCTTGCCCTGCAGAACGCTCTTTTCGTAAGTCACCAAACGAGTACATACTGTTCCCAACTATTGATGACTAACATCCGTTCTTCTTCCAGGCCATGTGGGCTTTCGTCATTCCCTTCCTCTTCAACCCGGACCAGGCCAACCTCCAGGCCAAGGTCGCCTTCATCTTCGGCGCCCTGTCCGTGCTGTGCACCGTCTACCTGTGGTTCTACCAGCCCGAGGTCGCCGGGCGGACGTACGAGGAGCTGGACGAGATGTTCATCAAGAAGGTGCCGGCGAGGGAGTTCAAGGGGTACAAGACGGAGGTCCAGGAGAAGAGCGAGCGAGCCGTCGCGGATAATACCCCCCTTTCCTGAGAGGCGAAGCTGGACTTTAGGACCTGATGATGGAAAGCAGAGAGTATTTGCTTGATATGATAATGCCGATTTGTTCATTCCAACATGCCTTTGGTGACTTGCGCGTGCTTGGATTGATGCCTACCTATGTGTGATGTGACTATTGCGACAAAGGGCTCTGGCATCATGAGAGCAACTTCTTCCGAGGGGGTTTGTGGGACAGTAGCAGAGAAGGATAAGTAGACCATGCTCTGGAAGTTGGCCCTTTCCCAGAGGGGTATTGTGTTCGGAGGAGACGGGCATCAGGGTGACAGGATCGTGCGACCGGGAAGGAGTTTGGTCGATGTTTGTCCACGCTAGGACGGACAAACCCTGTCTAAACAGTCCATGACACACTTGTGTTCCGGTCGAAGGGGGTGCTGAGAAAAACAGCGAGGGGATTAGAGTCACGTTTACCTTGTTCAACAGTTCAGACCATCTGGCTGGCTAATGATTCGTACTAATCACCAATCGGCGAGAACCAAGGTCTCGCGGGTCAACAGAATGGAAGTAAAACGTGCCACCATGATTCTGAGGAATATCGGATAGGCATGCTGCCCCTAGGTCTCGCGTGACGGTGCTCGGGGAGGACGGGAGGTGGAGGTTTGTCGCACGCGCCTGTGCTGCGTGTGAGTCCAGGAACCCGGGCCACGCTTGAAGATATGCGGGCCAGCGCAGGTGCTCCCGACGCCGGCAAGCGGAGTCAACCAGTCGGCCGACAGAGCGAGGGAGAGGGAGAGAGACACACAGAGCGAAGATCCAAGTGCAACCGTAGTCGTGTCATCCCGCGTGGCCGGATCCGGGGGCAGAGACTGGGGGACACGTGGTAGCGTCTTTGGATCCGCGGTCGCGGCCGGCGGTTCTCACCTCGGTTGATGAGTGAGTGAGTGGGCGGGTGAGTGAGAGGTTGAGACTGAGATCAATGGTTCAGCTATCGTCGAACATTGACAATCAACGCTCATCCAGTACTTCAATCTCTGACGCCGAGACGGCGCGGCGCGCTCATTCAAGATAAGACCTTCTCACAATTGGCAAGCCGCACATCGCAAACGTGTGCTGCGTGCGCGCGCACTCAAGAACGCGTTCGAGATAGTGGTTGGACGTCGGAGATCAACGAGAGGCACAGCAAAAAGGTCATCGTGCCAAGCACAGAAGCCGGTCGGAGTTCACCTTGAGCCTTGAGCTTATCACCCTTCACGTGTTGGTCATTATTACTTGCAAATACATGGTGATTTCTGCTCAGACTCAATCAGAGAAGCGGAGCCGACCGAAGCTGAAAACCTCAACCCCTGCTCCCTTTCCCCTCCCCAAGCTTTTGGGAAGCGCGCGTAGGCACTTTTGTCCGCCTGCCAATCTCTTTTTAGACTCAAGGCGCACGCGGTCACTGACTGGATTCGGCACAGAGATACGAAGCTACGAACTGACCGCCCGCCTGTCAGACTCAACAACCTTGCCCTCTCATCGGTTCCCCGGAGCATGGGGGGAGGGAGAGGCAAGGAGGGTGACATGGGACATGGGGGCACCCCTTCCCATATGCACTCTGCACCTGCGCGCTGTCCTGCGCTTGCGTGCGACGCGCTCCTGGTTTGGGGAGGTGAGTAAGGGTTCTATCGACTTTTGCAGCCAGTCTCGGCTCTACCCGGCGGACATAGACGGAGTAGACAGGACTAAGACGGACGGGTGGAGGGATGCCATGCCGGGATGAAGGCTGTTGTTATCGCTGTCGCATTATGAAGAGA
Organism: Colletotrichum brevisporum; assembly: GCA_030770045.1. Lineage (NCBI taxonomy): Eukaryota > Fungi > Ascomycota > Sordariomycetes > Glomerellales > Glomerellaceae > Colletotrichum > Colletotrichum brevisporum. The sequence goes on from JAUGSI010000002.1 coordinate 5,127,922, forward strand.
AATCAAAGTGAGATTTCTTCTGTCGCGTCCTGTCCGGGCACTCCCTACAGGCTACAACTCACTCGCTTGCGGTCCTCTGTTTAATGACAACAGCTCGCTAATCTCGAGAGACTTCTATCTCGTCCCAATTGCGAAAGCGTGAGATTTGATAGCGGATTTTCCCCCAGGTCACGAGCCCTCTGCTTCAGGAGGCCAGGCCAGACCACTGCACTGCGCCTTATCGCCGATCTGATCTCACCACCTCTCTTCTGATGTGAGAAGAGCAGCCGTGGGTGAGTAAAGAATGAGGCAAGTGCCTAGGTGATGACAGCGATAGCAATGCTGCGCATAACAGGCGACCGTGAGGAGACAGTGGCCAGGCCGGCAGGCGAGGAACTGACGACGAGGACGAGACGAACCAGTACATGTCGTCGGTCTGTTCTTTTCCCCCTCCTCCAAGCTCGATTCATGCCGTTGGTGGCGCTCGGGCGGCTGATGCAGCTATCTCCAACCAGTACCGATTCTCCGCACGTCTCCGAGCTGGGATGGAGATGGAGGGGTGGCAGTTTGGGGGTCACAGTCTCACTCAGACCGCAGACGCAGCTCTGCCTTCTAAGGGTATCTCCTCCGTAAGCTAGAATCATGTTGATCTCACTGGCGTTTCTTGGGGTCTCGGCCCCTAGCAAGCCACACACACACACACCGCGGAAGGATCTGCCACCGAGCTGTGTGTTGGTACGCGGCAGACGCAAAGAGTGTGTGTGCTATCCGCACGTAGGTGAAAAGCCGGTAATGGGCCTATTAGGAGACCCGGGTCGGTTGGCCTGTCGCCGACGCCGTCCCCGGCTGTCAAGTGCCCGGCAATGGCTCATTGGCGGCGGCCTTGGGAGTCCTGTTAGATTTCGCGTATATTCGTATATATATAAAGCTATGCCTTAAGGGCCATTAACGCGTTTTTCGCTTTAACAGCACTATAGACCTTTAAACCCCCTAAACACAACCACAGCCTTTAAAGCCAGTAAAATATTACTCTAGAGCAGCTATTAGCTACTTTAAATACTAAAATCTACTTATATATTATAGTATATTAATAACTTTAAGTTATATAATTTAATATACTTCCCTAATAAGGGCCTCTTAAGGGCCTTATTAAATCTAATTATAAATAAAATTATATACTAACTATACTCTAACTACTCTATAATTACTTTTATATAACTTACCTCTTTAAAGCTATAATCCCTTTAAAGTTTTTATTTTAAGTAGTTTTATTATTCTTATTAAACTTCTATCCTTATAATAAAAAGAATAATACCGTTTTTAAAGTACTTAAAAGCTATAATCCCTTCTATTTATTCTTTATTAATAAAATTAAAGTTTTTATAATATTTACTTTAAAGTTTAGTATTATAAAGTACTTAAAGTTAAGTTATTTAATTTACTATATTAAGTTACTTAAAGAAGAGTTTAAAGTAGGTACTAGTAAGTAACTTTATAAAGCTATTTACTATTAACTATACTATAAACTAATATTTAACTTTAATATAGCCTTTTTAAGCCTCTTAATATAACTAGTAGTTATAAATATTAATATAATAAAGCTTTATATATAGTTAAACTGTTTCTTTATTAATAAAATAAATTATTTATTAATTATTATATTAAATATATATACTTAGTATAGTAGTATTAAGAGTAGAAGTAGTGCTAAAGGTCTATTTACTAAGGTCTATATAAAGTATAGTTATTAAATAATTTATAAAAATAGCCTTTTAGCTACTTAAAAAAAAGTAAAAAGCTTAACTTTAGTTATTAATATAGTTATAGTATTTTATTTATTAATTTACTACTTAATAAAGTTACTAAAAAGCTTAATTATAAATACTTAAAAACTCTTATAGTTTAATATATTATTAATAAAACTAGTATTTAAAGTAATTACTAAACTATTATTAAAACCACCTTCTTCATAACTAAATTTAAAGTAAAAAGTATACTTTATAAAAAAGTATTTAATTACTTATTCTGCCTTTTTAAGGTATTTAGAACTAGGGTTATAGTTAAAGTATATAAAATAGTTTACTATAAGAGCTATATTTAGCTTTATTATTATTATACTATATATAATTAAACTAATATTACTTTAATAATAATTAATATTTATATATAAAATAAAGTCCTTATAAGAAAGTAGTTTAAGTAGTTAAATTAAAAAAATATATAGTTATTTAACTTATAGGCCTTACCTTTTTAAGTACTTAATTACTTTATTAATATAAATAAACTATAAAAGCTAAAAGTACTTTATAGTATAGTTATAAATAACTTTAATCCCTAAGAACTATTATAAGTCTTTACTACTTTTAAAAAAGTATCACTTCTAAAGCGCTCCTATAAGTAAAAAAGCCTTTTTATAGTATTTAAAGGAGAAGTATAGAATATAGTTATTAATATAAAAAAATAATACAGCCATATATTTAATAGTAATTCTTACCTACTACACACTCTAGCCTAAGCTCTTTTAAACTAGCTTTTAAATAGTGTTACTATAGGAGTAAAAAGTAGTATAGGCTATAAAGTACTTTATTAAACTTAAAAATATACTTAGGCTTTTAATACCTAAAAAACATTTATATATAAATATTTTTATTAAGTAGAACCTGTATAAATATATTTATTATATTATATTATAAAAGTTTAAAATTAAAGTAGTTTATAATAGCTATAAGTATTTAAAATAATATACTAGTAAGTATTAAAGTATAAGTATCTCACTTGTTTCTTAGCTATTAATTACTATATATAACAAAGTATACTTTAATTTTAAAGAGTCTCCTATACTTATTTAACTTATATATATATACTTAATAATATCTTAAAATCTAAGAACTATTAGTAGTACTTTTAAGAACCTTTTTTTAAAAGTTAATTTTATAATAGTTTTATAAATAGTTTACCTTAACTACTTATATTAAAATTATATAAAGGTAAATTAATACTTTTAAATAAAACATAAATAGGAGTTAGAACTTTTACTAGGGGTACTAAGAATAAAAACTTTAGTTTATAGTTAGTATAGTACTTTGTACCTACTTAATAAAATTTAAGCACCTACTACTTCTCCCTATAGCTAAATCTTACTATTAAAGTATTTAATATTTATACTTTAGAATACCTTTATAGTATATTAAATACTAGGGGTCCCTTTTAATAGGTTATAAGTAACTAAGTAGTTAGCTTAGAAGTAGCTTTACTATAGAGTATTTTAAAATAATAATAGAGTACTAACTAAAAAAGCAGCTTTATAAAACGTTTATTTATACTAGGGTATATAAACTACTAAGGTAACTTAGTTTATAAGTTTAACTATAAACATAAATTAATAAAGGTTTATAAAGTAAACGTTTTTATTTACTAACTCAGCTACAGCCTACCTCCCTAGGCACTAATCTTCTTTAATTAATACTTAAAAAAATAAAATAAGTAAATTAAAAGGAATAAGTAAAAGTTTAAAGTAAGTAAAAAAGTATTTATAGTTATAGGGTTTATTATTATTAAAGGCAGTATTACTTAAATTAAACTTATTAAAAATATTATTAGGGGAGTTTATAAAAGGGGATACTTTATTATCTTTTTCACTTAGTAAAAATAGGCAGAGCCACGTTTAAGAATTAGTCTTATTAGCTATAGTAAAGCTTTATTAAACCTACTTAGTAATAACTTAAAAGTTAAAATTATTATAATTACTAATAAGTAAATCTAGGTTACTAATATAGTATTCTTTTTTATTAAATATAATATTGTATATAGTAATAATCTTTTTAGTTATAGAGTTCTATATTTAATACTAATTTATAAATATATAACTAATAAAAAAGTCTATAAAGGCACAGCTATAAAGGCGGTTAAGACGCTTTTTCTTAAACTACATAGTAGCTATAAGTGTATATACTTTATAACTATATAATCTTAGATATATAAAACTTAATTTTATAGTTTTATTACTATAGAGCTATTAGTAAAGTACTTTGTATAGAATCTTTTAACTAAGGGCTACTTAAAGTATATAGTTATAAAGGTAAGTTGTTACTCTATAGATATTAGGCTATACCTTATAAAGTAGCTTATTTCCTTTTTATATTATTTAAGCTTTTATCTTAATTATAGTACTAACGCACTTAGTACTACTATTTTAATTTTATATATATAGAGTAGATAGTTTAATGTATTTACTGCACTTTTAAAGGTTGTTTATAAGGCAGTAGTACCTTTTAATCTTACTATTATACTTAAAAGTAAGTATTTTAATATTATATTAAACCTTTAAAAGCAAAATAAACTTTTTAAAAACCTTAGTAAGTATCTTTATACCATAGTTATATAGATAGTAGTTCTATAAGTACTATAAAACATAGTTAATAAATACTAATACAAATATAAACCCACTATAGCCCTTAATATATAGGTAGAAGTTAAACACAATATACTTACTAGGGTAGGTATACGTATTACTTTCCTATAACTTATAGTTAATAATTTACTTTACTTTATTAATACTATAAGTATTATAGCTTAAAAGGGCATTACTAGGTACTGTTCTAGGGGTAATAGAGATTTAAACACTACGGACTAATAAGGAAAAGTACTAAAGTAGTTTAGGGTTAGAGTAACTAAGCTACTAGTACCACATCTCCTTAAAGCCTTTTAAAAATTTTTATTTTTATTAAAAGTACTTTATTTAATAATATAGAGTATATATATACTAAATAACCTATATAGAGTTTTTATATATAAGTACCTTATTAAAAAGCTTATTATACTTTAATACTCTTTAGCTATATATAGTTTTAATAAAACTAAAAAGGGAGTAATTAAATCTATATAGTAAAGAGTACTACTTAGGGCGCTTATTCTACTAGTACCTATACTTATAAAACTAGTTATAAAAAACAAAGTTAATTACTATAAATATATATAATACAACATTATATAAGTATAGGCTAAATTATTTACTATTAACTAATATAATATATATACTTATATCTTTATATTCTTTAATTATAAGGGGCTTAAAGCTAGCCTATAAGTAATTACTTATACTAGCTACTTAAAGGTTACTAAACTATTATTTATTTCTAAAAATATAAATAGACGTACTAGAGTTAAAGAGGTAGGAGTCCCTAAAGAGATATAGTAACGGGCCCTTATATTAAACAGCCTAAAATACTATAGATAAATACTTAATACTCCCTATATAGTAACTATATAGTTACTAGCCTTAAATCTCTTTAACGTACTAAATTAACTATTTATTATTTATAAGGTTTTTTTTAGCTCTTTTATAGTAGTAGCTAAATAACTTTTACTTATTATATATATACTCTAAAAAAGTATAAAAGTAATTTTTAAGGTAGTAGCGCATAAAGTATACTAAGTAAAAAAGGGCTAATAGAGTAAAAAGAGTAAAAGATACTAATAAAACTTTACTTTATAATTTCTTTAGATTAGTATCGTTATATTTATAACTACTAAAGCACTTAAAAGGGCTATAAAAAGCTACTTTATTAATAATAAAAGCACTTTATATACTTTTTCCGCGTTCTATAAACTCTAGTATTTATTTAATTATAGTAATTATTTTAGTAATAGTTTTATTAAAACTATAATTATCTTAATTATTACCTATTATTATATAATAACTCTTAGCCTAAAATTAAAATAGTAAGTAGTTAAAGGAATAAAGTAGCTTATAGATCTATAAGTCTCCTTTATAAGCTACTTTAAGTTTAATAGTACAGCCCTTATATATATTATTAACCTATATTATAAACTATTCTACTATAATAACTTTTATTATAAACTACTTATTATAGGGCACAGTAAAATAGTTAATATATAACTAATTAGTATACTAGTAGTATATACTTCTTATAAGTCTAAAGTATTTATAAAGGTTTTAAATTTAAACTACTAGCCCTAAAGTACTTAAGTAATACTAAATTCTAAACTTTTTAATAATAGTACTTTATATTTAAAAAATAATAGTATTTTTAACTTTTTTTTACTTTTAGTATATTACTTTTATAGAATAGTATAGGGATAAAGAGTTAATATAGTACTTAAAGGCCTTTTTAAAGAAATCGGCTATTATTTTAGTATAGTAGTAGTCTACTACTCTAAACGGGAGTAGGAGGTTCTTTTCTAGAAGTACTTAAAAAAGAGGGTTTATAGTAAGCTTATTTACTTTAGATTCTATAGTTTAAAAGTAAAAGGCTTTTAACTTAAAGCTATAATAAGTAATAAACTTTAGGTAGTTATTAAAGTATAGTTTTTAGAATAAAGTATTACTAATAAGGGACTCTAAATCTATAAAAGTTAGGTTAAAAGCTTTCTATATATTAAAGGTATTTATAAGTACTTAAAAGTTATAAAGCTATAAGTACTAAATAGCTAGGCTATTAAAAATAGTTTTTTAAGGGGTTAAAAGGACGTTTATAGTGATTTTTATATTTAATAAAGTAGTTTAGAAATAATTAATTATATATAGTAAAAGGAGTAATAGAATAAGACTCTTAATTATTAAATTTTATATATATTTATATATATATAAAGCTATACTTTAAAAGCTATTAACGCATTTTTCGCTTTAATAGTACTATAGGCCTTTAAACCCTCTAAATATAGTCATAGCCTTTAAAGCCAGTAAAACGTTACTTTAGAGCAGCTATTAGCCACCTTAAACACTAAAATCCACTAATATATTGTAGTATACCAGCAGCTCTAAGCCACGTAATTTAATAAGTCCCAGCTCCTTTAGAGGTTAAAATAAGACCTATTATTAATTTTTTTTTTCCTTCTTAATACTATTATTAGTAAAGACAAAAACTATTAAATTACGTAGCTGAAAGCTGCTAGTATACTACAATATATAAGTAGATTTTAGTATTTAAAGTAGCTAATAGCTACTCTAGAGTAACGTTTTACTAGCTCTAAAAACTATAGTTATATTTAGGGGGTTTAAAAGCCTATAGTACTATTAAAGTAAAAAACGTATTAATAGCCCTTAAATTATAGCTTTATATATATAAATATATATAAAATCTAATAATTAAAAGTTTTATTTTACTACTTTCTTTATTATATATAACTAATTATTTTTAAACTACTTTATTAAATATAAAGATTATTATAAACGTTTTTTTAACTTTTTAAAAAACTATTCTTAATAGCTTAGTTACTTAGTATTTATAACTTTATAACTTTTAAGTATTTATAAATACTTTTAATATATAAAAAACTTTTAATTTAATTTTTATAAATTTAAAACCCTTTATTAATAATACTTTACTTTAAAAACTATACTTTAATAACTATTTAAAGTTTATTATTTATTATAGTTCTAAGTTAAAAGCCCTTTACGTTTAAACTATAAAATCTAAATAAATAAACTTACTATAAACCCTTTTTTTTAAATACTTTTAAAAAAGACTTTATACTTTTATTTAAAGTAATAAACTACTACTATACTAAAATAATAACTAACTTTTTTTTAAAAAGGCCTTTAAGTACTATTTTAATTCTTTGTTTTTATACTATACTATCAAAGTAATATACTAAAAGTAAAAAAAAACTAAAAATACTATTATTCTTTAAATATAGAGTACTATTATTAAAAGGTTTAGGATTTAAGATTACTTAAGTACTTTAGGGCTAGTAGTTTAAATTTAAAATCTTTATAAATACTTTAGACTTATAAAAAGTATATACTATTAGTATACTAATTAGTTATATATTAACTATTTTACTATATTCTATAATAAGTAACTTATAATAAAAGCTACTATAGTAGAATAGTTTATAATATAGGTTAATAATAGATATAAGAGTTATACTATTAAGCTTAAAGTAGCTTATAAAGGAAATCTATAAATCTATAAACTACTTTATTTCTTTAACTACTTACTACTTTAATTTTAAATTAAAAGTTATTATATAATAATAGGCGATAACTAAAATAATTATAGTTTTAATAAAGCTATTATTAAAATAATAGCTATAATTAAATAAATACTAGAATCCATAGGACGTAAAAAAAAGTATATAAGGTGCTTTTACTATTAATAGAGTACTTCTTTATAGTTCTTTTAAGTACCTTAGTAGTAATAAGTATAATAATACTAATTTAAAAAGATTATAGAGTAAAGTCTTATTAGTATTTTTAGTACTTTTTACCCCCTTAGTTCTTTTTTATTTAGTTTATTCTATACACTACTACTTTAAAAATTACTTTTATACTTTTTTAAAGTGCGTATATAATAGTTAAAAGCTACTTAACTACTACTATAAAAGAGTTAAAAAAAACCTTATAAATAATAAATAGTTAATTTAATATATTAAAGAGATTTAAGACTAGTAACTATATAGTTATTATATTAAGAGTCTTAAGTAGTTATTAGTTTGTATTTTTTTAAGTAGTGTCTTATACAGACATTTCTATAAGTTAATCTAAAAAGAATACATCATAGCCATGCATTATTGAGTAGTATAATAAATAAAAGTATCCAATAGAATGTATCTAGTAGGTTTAACCCCCTCTAGCTCTTAACGCTTTTACTTACCTACTCTTTTAGTAATAACAACAATACCATCACTAATAAGTAGCGGGCGCGACTAACATATCAAAACAAACCTTTACTTATATAAACCTTTAGCCGGATCACACTATAGGCGCTATAACGTACTATAGAGCCTAATAAGCCCTAGTAGCGTTTATAATTAAAGAAAAAGGTACTACTATTACTAAGGCCTTTATTAATTCCTCCCGTTTTCTATATTTATACCCAAGAATCCTTTAAAGTAATAAAATAGTAAAAGCCACTATAGATACAAAAGTCCCCTAGCTATAAAATACTAAATACCACAACCCAGTTTCTATAGTTAAAAACAATATTAAGTAGTTTAGTAACACAGCTATATAACTTAGTATTAATACTATTAATATATAGTACAATTAGCTAGTTTAACCCTTAAGTATAAAAATCTAAATCACTATTTTTAGCTTTTACCTTTTTTAAACTAGTAGTAATAGGGACTAAATAAAAAATATTAAACTAAATCTATTAACTAATTTAATACACTTAGACTTAATCCTAAGTCTAGGTAAAAAGACAAAAAACACTGCTAAGAGGGTGATTTGAACCCTCGACCTCTAGGTCTAGGAAATAAAAAGCAAAAAGTAAACCACTGTGCCATACTGCAGCTGCCATGTCTTCAGCAGCTGCAGCTGGCTGTTGGTGGCTTGGATTGGTGTAATTTACACCTATATGCCTAATAGGGCTAGTCTAAGCAGCTGAATCCTAGCTTACGCCCAGCTGAGTGCTAGTACCCGTGTGTAAAACGCCGGTTTAACTAGTAATACAGCCGGCCTATTATAGTGGTTTTACTAGTAAACTAGTGCCCTATTAGTAGTAAACTAGGCCTAATATAGTAAGGACCCACTTTTCAGCTGGCATGTGAAAAGGCAGTTGAAAAGGGGTAAAAGAGGTCTATAAAAGCAGCTGTTTACCCCAGTACTTTAGAATAGAAGAAGTAAGCAATTATAACAAAATACAGCCAATAATTACTATTCTACCCAATTAGAGTACACGCTTCTATGGTGCCCCACTTTTCTTATACTTTTACACACCCGACTAAGCCTAAAGTAGCCCTAGTTTATAAAGGCTATTTTAAGCTTAGTTTCTACTTTCACTTCCTCGCTCTTAGTAATACTAAATTAAATTTTAAACTTACTATTTTTAAAAAATAACTAATACTACTTTAAGTAAGTAATAAAGGTAGTAATAATAACTATAGATTCTCTAGAGTTTATAAGAGACTAGTACATTTAATAAGGACTAGATATTAAGACGTTTACTAATAAACATAGAAAAAAGCGGTCTAATCGGGTTAACTAGCTGTGGCGCGGTCTATAAGAAAAGGGATGGTTTAGTTTAAATTAGATTTAATAGGTTTAGAGGGACGGTTTACTAGATAGTTAGGTGTATAGAAGGCGTACGGAAGGTATTAGTGGTTTTAGTAGTGTTAATAGTATAATTAGTAGTCTATAAAATTAATCGAAAACACCTATTACTTTAAATCTATAAAAGCTATATTATAGTAGGTAAATTCAAGTGCCGTCTATTGTGACTAACGACAAAAAAGATTAACGAGGTGGGTAGCTAGATAGTTATTTCTTAAAGCACATAGCCCGTGGGCCGTTAGTTACTTTAAAGGGGGTTAAAGTAGTTATTAGTAACGTTTTAAGCTACTTAACATAAGGGCCCGTTACTATACCCTTTTAAGAACTCCTACTTCTTTACTTTTAGTATATTTATTTATATATTTAAAAATAATTAATAGTTTAATAACCTTTAAGCTACTAGTATAAGTAACTACTTATAAGCTAGTTTTAAGTCCTTTATAGTTAAAGGATATAGAGATATAAGTATATATATTATATTAGTTAATAGTAAATAATTTAGTTTATACTTATATAACGTTATATTATATATATTTATAGTAACTAATTTTATTTTTTATAATTAATTCTATAAGTATAGGTACTAGTAGGGTAAGTACTTTAACTTTAAGTAGTACTTTATACTTTATAAATTTAATTACTCTCCTTTTAGTTTTATTAAAAATATATATAGTTAAAGAGTATTAAAGTATAATAAACTTTTTAATAAAGTATTTATATATAAAGTATTTATATAAACTATTTAGTATATATATACTTTATACTATTAAATAAAGTACTTTTAATAAAAATAAAGGTCTTTAAAACACTTTAAGAAGATATAGTACTAATAGTTTAACTACTCTAACTTTAAACTATTTTAGTGCTTTTTTTTATTAACTTATAGTATTTAAATCTTTATTACCCCCTAGGTAGTACTAAAAAAAGCACTTTTAAACTATAATATTTATAGTATTAGTAAAGTAAAGTAGATTATTTATTATAAAACGTATAAAAGTAATATATATATTTATTCTAATAAATATATTATATTTAACTTTTACTTATATACTAAAAACTATAGTAAATTTATATTTATATTAGTATTTATTAATTGTATTTTTTAGTATTTATAAAACTATTATTTATATAACTATAGTATAAAGATATTTATTAAGGTTTTTAAAAAGTTTATTTTATTTTTAAAGGTTTAGTATAATATTAAGATATTTATATTTAAATTTAATAGAGAAATTAAAAGATACTACTATTTTATAAATAACTTTTAAAGGTGCAGTAAATACGTTAAGCTATTAGTTTTATATATTTAAAATTAAAATAGAAGTACTATATATATTAGTACTATAATTAAAATAAAGGTTTAAATAATATAAGAAGGTAGTAAGTTACTTTATAAGGTATAGTTTAATATTTATAAAATAGTAACTTACTTTTATAACTATATACTTTAAGTAGCTTTTAGTTAAAAAATTCTATATAAAGTACTTTATTAGTAGTTTTATAGAAATAAGACTATAAAACTAAGCTTTATATATTTAAAATTATATAGTTATAAAGTATATACTTTTATAACTATTATATAACTTAAAAAGAAGTGCCTTAACTACTTTTATAACTTTACCTTTATAAAGTTTTTTATTAATTATATATTTATAAATACAAATTAAATATAGAGTTTTATAACTATAAAAAGTATTACTTTATATAATATTATATTTAATAAAAAAAAGTACTATTATAGTAACTTAAATTTATTTACTAATAACTATAATAATTTTAACTTTTAAGTTATTATTAAATAGGTTTAAAAGAACTTTATTATAACTAGTAAAACTAACTTTTAAGTATAGCTTTACTCTTCTTTACTTAATAAGAAAATTATAAAGTGTTTTTTTATAAACTCCCTTAATGATATTTTTAATAAGTTTAACTTAAGTAATACTACTTTTAATAATAATAAACTCTATAACTATAAATACTTCTTTATTTATTTTAAACTTTTATTTACTCTTTTTAACTTATTTATTTTATTCTTTTAAGTATTAATTTAAAAAGACTAATACTTAAGGAGGTAGATTATAGTTAAGTTAGTAAATAAAAATCATTTTTTATAAACCTTTATTAGTTTATATTGATAGTTAAGTTTATAAACTAAGCTACTCTAAAGGTTTATATATTTTAATATAAATAAATACTTTATAAAGCTACTTTTTTAATTAATACTCTAATATTATTTTAAAATACTTTATAGTAAAGTTACTTTTAGGCTAGTTAGTTAGTTATTTATAACTTATTAAAAGGGACGTTTAGTATTTAATATACTATAAAGGCGTTTTAAAATATAAATATTAAACACTTTAATAGTAAGATTTAGTTATAAAGAGAGGTTATAAGTATTTAAACTTTATTAAGTAGATATAAAGTACTATACTAACTATAAACTAAAGATCCTACTTTTAGTACCCCCTAGTAAAAGCTTTAACTTTTACTTATATTTTATTTAAACGTATTAGTTTACTTTTATATAATTTTAATATAAATAGTTAAAGTAAACTATTTATAAAGTTATTATAAAATTAATTTTTAAAAAACGATTTTTAGAAGTACTATTAATAGTTTTTAAATTCTTAGATACTATTAAGTATATATATATAAGTTAAATAGATATAAAAGACTTCTTAAAATTAAAGTATACTTTATTATATATAGTAATTAGTAGCTAAGAAATAAGTAAGATACTTATACTTTAATACTTACTAGTATATTATTTTAGACACTTATAGTTATTATAAACTACTTTAATTTTAAGTTTTTATAATATAATATAATAAATATATTAATATAAGTTTTATTTAATAAAAATATATTTATATATAAATACTCCCTAAGTATTAAAAGTCTAAGTATATTTTTAAGTTTAATAAAGTGCTTTATAGTTTATATTACTTTTTACTTTTTTAATAATACTATTTAGAAGTTAGTTTAAAAAAGCTTAAACTAGAGTATAGAGTAAGTAAGAATTGTTGTTAGATGTGTAGCTATATTATTATTTTTTTATATTAATAACTACGTTTTATACTTCTTTTTTAAATACTATAAAGAGGCTTTTTTATTTATAAAAGTATTTTAAAAGTAATACCTTTTTAAGGGTAGTAAAGACTTATAATAGTTTTTAGGCATTAAAGATATTTATAACTATACTATAAAGTACTTTTAGTTTTTATAGTTTATTTATATTTATAAAGTTATTAAGTACTTAAAAAGGCGATACTTATAAGTAAATTAACTATATACTTTTTAATTTAATTACTTAAACTACCTTTTTATAAGGGCTTTATTTTATATATAAATACTAATTATTATTAAAGTAATATTAGTTCAATTATATATAGTATAATAATAACTTAACTAAACGTAGCTTTTATAATAAACTACTTTATATACTTTAACTATAACCTTAGCTTTAAGTACTATAAAAAGGCTAAATAAATAATTAAATACTTTATTATAAGATATACTTTTTATTTTAAATTTAGCTATAAAGAAGGTAGCTTAAATAATGGTTTAGTAATTACTTTAGATACTAGTTTTATTAGTAATATACTAAACTATAAGAGTTTTTAAGTATTTATAGTTAAGTTTTTTAAAGAGTTTATTACGTAGTAAGTTAATAAATAGAATATTATAACTATATTAATAACTAAGGGCAAGTCTTTTGTTTTTTTTAAGTAACTAAAAAGGCTATTTTTATAAGTTGTTTAATAACTACACTTTATACAGACTTTAATAAAAGGACTTTTAGTACTACTTTTACTTTTAATACTACTATACTAAGTATATATATTTAATATAATAATTAATAAATAATTTATTTTATTAATAAAGAGATAGTTTAATTATATATAAAGCTTTATTATATTAATATTTATAACTATTAGTTATATTAAAAAGCTTAAAAAGGCTATATTAAGGTTAAATATTAGTTTATATTATAGTTAATAATAAATAGTTTTATAAAGCTATTTACTAGTACTTACTTTAAACTCCTTTTTAAGTAACTTAATATAGTAGATTAAATAGTATAACTTTAAGTACTTTATAATACTAAGTTTTAAACTAAACATTATAAGGGCTTTAATTTTACTAATAAAGAATAGCTAAAAGGGATTATAGTTTTTAAGTACTTTAAAAATAGTATTACTTTTTTTATTATAAAGATAGAGGTTTAATAAAAATAATAGAACTACTTAAAATAAGGACTTTAAAAGTATTATAGCTTTAAAAAGGTAAGCTATATAATAGTAATTATAGAGTAGTTAAAGTATAACTAGTATGTAATTTTATTTATAATTAGATTTAATAAGGCCTTTATAAAGCCTTTATTAAAAAAGTATATTAAATTATATTACTTAGAGTCACTAGTATACTATAATATATAAGTAAACCTTAGTATTTAAGGCGGCTAATAGCTACTTTAGAGTAACGTTTTACTGGCTCTAAAGGCTGTAGTTATATTTAGGGGGTTTAAAGGCCTATAGTACTATTAAAGTAAAAAACGTATTAATAGTCCTTAAGGTATAGCTTTATATACACACAAATATATCTTATAAAGTAACTTACTACCTTTTTATATTATTTAAACCTTTATTTTAATTATAGTACTAATATATATAGTACTTCTATTTTAATTTTAAGTATATAAAACTAATAGCTTAATGTACTTACCGCACCTTTAAAAGTTATTTATAAAATAGTAGTATCTTTTAATTTCTCTATTAAATTTAAATATAAATATCTTAATATTATATTAAACCTTTAAAAATAAAATAAACTTCTTAAAAACCTTAATAAATATCTTTATACTATAGTTATATAAATAATAGTTTTATAAATACTAAAAAATATAATTAATAAATACTAATATAAATATAAATTTACTATAGTTTTTAGTATATAAATAAAAGTTAAATATAATATATTTATTAGAATAAATATATATATTACTTTTATATATTTTATAATAAATAATCTACTTTACTTTACTAATACTATAAATATTATAGTTTAAAAGTGCCTTTTTTAGTACTACCTAAAGGGTAATAAAGATCTAAATACTATAAGTTAATAAAAAAAGCACTAAAATAGTTTAAGGCTAGAGTAGTTAAACTACTGGTACTATATCTTCTTAAAGTCTTTTAAAGACCTTTATTTTTATTAAAAGTACTTTATTTAATAGTATAAAGTATATATATACTAAATAGTTTATATAAATGCTTTATATATAAATACTTTATTAAAACGTTTATTATACTCTAATACTCTTTAACTATATATATCCTTAATAAAGCTAAAAAGGAAGTAATTAAATTTATAAAATATAAAGTACTACTTAAAGTACTTATCCTACTAGTACCTATACTTATAAAGTTAGTTATAAATAAAAAAGTTAATTACTTTAGATATATATAATATAATATTATATAAATATAAACTAAATTATTTATTATTAATTAATATAATATATATACTTATATCTTTATATTCTTGAATTATAAAAAGCTTAAAGCTAACTTATAAATAGTTACTTATACTAATAACTTGAAAGTTACTAAACTATTATTTATCTTTAAATATATAAATAAATATATTAGAGTTAAAAAAGCAAAAGTCCCTAAAAGAATATAGTAATAGGCCCTTATATTAAATAGCCTAAAACGTCACTAATAACTACTTAAAACTTTTAATATAATAACTATATAGTTACTAGCCTTAAATCTCTTTAATATATTAAATTAACTATTTATTATTTATAAAGTTTCTTTTAACTCTCTTATAGTAGTAGTTAAGTAGCTTTTAACTATTATACATATACTCTAAAAAGTATAAAAACAATTTTTAAAGTAGTAGTATATAAAATAAACTAAATAAAAGATTGCTAAAGGAGTAAAAGATACTAAAGATACTAATAAAACTTTGATCTATAATTTCTTTAAATTAGTATTATTATACTTATTACTACTAAAGTACTTAAAAAGGCTGTAAAAAAGTGCCCTATTAATAATAAAAGTACTTTATATACTTCTCCTATATTCTATAAATTCTAATATTTATTTAATTATAACTATTGTTTTAATAATACCTTTATTAAAACTATAATTGTTCTAACTATTACCTATTATTATATAATAATATTTCGTCTAACATTAAAATAATAAATAATTAAAAAAATAAAATAACTTATAAATCTATCAGTCTCTTTTATAAGCTACTTTAAACTTAATAGTATAGCTCTTATATATATTATTAACTTATATTATAAACTATTCCACTATAATTGCTTTTATTATAAACTACTTATTATAAAGTATAATAAAATAGTTAATATATAACTAATTAGTATACTAATAATATAAACTTTTTATAAATTTAAAGTATTTATAAAGGTTTTAAATTTAAACTACTAACTTTAAAGTACTTAAATAGTACTAAATCCTAAACTTTTTAATAATAGTACTCTATATTTAAAAAATAATAGTATTCTTAGCCTTTTTTTACTCTTAGTATATTACTTTTATAGTATAGTATAAAAATAAAGAATTAATATAGTACTTAAAAGCTTTTTTAAAAAAGTTAATTATTATTTTAGTATAATAGTAGTTTATTACTTTAAATAAAAGTAGGGGGTTCTTTTTTAAAGGTACTTAAAAAAAGACTTATAGTAAACTTATTTACTTTAAATTCTATAGTTTAAAAATAAAGGACTTTTAACTTAGAACTATAGTAAATAATAAACTTTATATAGTTACTAAAGTACAGCTTTTAGGGCAGAGTATTACTAATAAAGGACTTTAAATTTATAAAGGTTAAATTAAAAGCTTTTTATGTATTAAAAGTATTTATAAATACTTAAAAGTTATAAAACTATAAGTACTAAATAACTAAACTATTAAAAATAGTTTTTTAAAGAGTTAAAAAAACATTTATTATAATTTTTATATTTAATAAAGTAGTTTAAAAATAATTAGTTATATATAGTAAAGGGAATAGTAAAATAAGACTCTTAATTATTAGATTTTATATATACTTATATATATATAAAGCTATACTTTAAGAACTATTAATACGTTTTTTACTTTAATAGTACTATAGGCCTTTAAACCCCCTAAATATAGCTATAGCCTTTAAAGCTAGTAAAACATTACTCTAAAGCAGCCATTGGCCACCTTAAACGCCAAAATCCACCTATACGTTGTAGCGCACCAGCGGCTCTAAGCCACATAATCTGACACTAATTAATAACACTAAGTTCCTTTGTAAAGGAGGTTTGGACGAGACATCATCTCAGCAGGATCAAAGTGAAGGGGTGTGCCATGATTCGTGCGTTCTTGTTCCCGCATCTCTCGCAGTCTAATCCCAGGCAAGGCAAAGGCGATGCGATGAACCCGGCAAAAGACAGAGAGAGAGGACCAAGAGAGAGAGAACCAGTCCCGTTGCTTCAATCTCAGTCTTCTCCACCAAGTGTCCCCGTCGTTCCATCAACCTTCCAGAAGCGGAAGCGCGCCGTTGGCTTTGCCACTCACGCTTGAGAAGCTAGTTGGCTTGGTCCCCCCGTCGGCGTTCCCATCATCCTTGTCATGCCACCCGAGAGCTTCACACACAAGTTGGTGAGACGGAAAAAAAAATTATTCGATCCTTATCGCAGCTTCGGTCAGAAAGCCCGATACGATCCCTTCATCAGCGGAACACCGCTTAAGTTCTCGAGACTCTTCGACTCTTCATCTGATCAGTAGAAACTCACAACGATCATATAATGAAGCTACAAGTAAAAAAAATTAACTGTTTAGTAGGTAGTCATGATGATACGACCTCTTGAGAGAGACTGACCGCCTGGTGGCGAGCCCCCATCCTCTTCCGAGAGATATCGTCCTACTATCCAGTCTGGTTGCTCCGGTCCCCATCCTCGGCGTCCATCTCTCCCTAGCTACCCTGGCCAATCTAGTATCTTTTGTACCACCACTTTTTTCAATCCCACACCCGTTAACCCTGTCCGCCGTCCCTCGTTGGCTGCGAGCTCTTCAGCATCTGGGTCAATCCACCGAGATGGGCACCGAACCACATGAGAAAAGGTCCCTCCCCCCTCCCCTCCACACCCGGCGGGCGAGCGAACTGCAGCGCGACGCAACCTCAACTGCAGGAGAGTGACCTTCCGGCGCGCCCTGCAAAACCCCTGTCCCGAAGGTACCCTTTCCCTTGCCTCTTTCTCTTTGCCTTGCCTGCCCGTCCTTGGGGCCGGGGTGAGAGAGAGACCTGGGCCTGGCTCCCGGGTTGCTGATAAGCTATGGAGGTTCGAGGATCGTTTGCGCGGTTGGCCTGGCCTCGGCACTAGGTATTCTTGTGATCTACGCACTCTCTGGGAATTTTTAAAAAGGGCTTCCCCTCGGGACGCGTCAAGCAGGTTCCCCTCCCAGGGTTTCGTCGTCGTGGTTCTTCGTCTGTCTCGCGCGCAGCTCCCCCCTCCATTTCCCCCCTCGCGTTGAGCCTTTGCCCATCTCGTAGCAGAGAACAACCGTCCCGGTGGTCGACAACTTTTTTTATCATTGTTTTTAATAATAATAACTGGAAGCACCCACCCCCAGGCAAAGCCTTCATCTGTGCCCAGCCCGCGGTCCACCAAACCACCACACCACTCGCGAGAAAGAAAATTCTTCTCGGCCGCTTCCCCCCGGAATCCAAAGCTCGACCGCCGTCTGTACGACCCGAAGGACCAGCCACAGCTCCCGCAGCCATGGCCTCCCAGAACCCCGTCGACTCCAAGACGGAGCAGCCGTACCAGAGCCCGGCCGGCTCGCCGCCCCGTCGCGGCTCCGACCCGGCGCTGGACAGCATCAACCAGCACCCGGACCAGCCCCGCGCCGACGCGAAGGGCCCCTACGACAACGTCACCTACCAGAGCGACGACATCGAGAAGGGCGGCGACAAGCTCAGCGGACCCCCCGAGTACGATGACTCCAGCAAGGAGGAGGCCCGCCACCAGCAGGCCGCCTACGCCGACGACGAGGACGTGCCCAAGTGGCGCCAGTTCTACCGCAAGAACAAGAAGACTTTCAAGACGGCCTTCTTCGTGTTCTTCGTCGCCGTCATGACCGGCTGGTGGATCGCCTCCCTCGTCCTGCACCGCAACGACAAGAACTGGATCGTGCCGTTCCTCGTCTGGCTCGGCATCGTGCTCCGCCTCGTCTTCAACTACGTCCCCAGCACCTACATCTCGCGTCCCCTCAAGTGGGCGTGGCAGCACTCGGCCGTCTACGTCTACAACGCCATCCCGGAGCGCTTCCACGCCCTGGCCGGCGGCGCCCTCACCCTGGCCGTGATGCTCGTCAGCTCCCTCGTCTCCGAGGAGTCGGGCGAGAACACCCGCGTCAACCGCGTCGTGTCCATCTGCGGCTTGATCGTCATCCTCAAGTTCTTCTACTGGACCTCCCACTCCCGCCGGCGCATCAACTGGCGGCCCGTCATCGGCGGCATGCTCGCCCAGTACATCATTGCGCTCTTTGTGCTCCGCACCGGCGTCGGCTTCGACATCTTCAAGTTCATCGCCGACCGCGCGGGTGACCTGCTTGGCTTCGCCAACCAGGGTACCTCCTTCCTGACGGCCCCGAGCGTCATCGAGCTCCACTGGTTCATCACCGGCGTCATCCCCCCCATCATCTTCTTCGTCGCGATCGTTCAGGTCCTCTACTTCATCGGCTTCCTGCAGTGGTTCATCGGCAAGTTCGCCACCTTCGTCTTCTGGGCCCTGAACGTCTCCGGCGCCGAGGCCGTCGTCGCGGCCGCCACCCCCTTCATCGGCCAGGGCGAGTCCGCCATGCTGGTCCGTCCCTTCGTCTCCCACATGACCAAGGCCGAGATCCACCAGATCATGACCTGCGGTTTCGCGACCATCTCGGGCTCCGTGCTCGTCGCCTACATCTCCCTCGGCCTCAACGCCCAGGCCATGGTGTCCTCCTGCGTCATGTCCATCCCGGCCTCCATCGCCATCTCCAAGCTGCGCTATCCCGAGAACGACGAGACGCTGACGGCCGGCAAGGTTGTCATTCCCCCCGATGAGGAGCAGGAGGCCAAGAACGCCATCCACGCCTTCGCCAACGGCGCCTGGCTCGGTATCAAGATCGGCGGCACCATCATCGCCTCCATCCTCTGCATTATCGCCTTCGTCGGCCTCGTCGACGGCCTGCTCACCTGGTGGGGCAGCTACCTGAACATCAACGGCCTGACCCTGAACCTCATCACCGGCTACATCTTCTACCCGGTCGCCGCCCTCCTCGGCGTCCCGCGCCACGAGCTGCTCCCGGTCGCGCGCCTGATCGCCATGAAGGTCGTCGCTGTAAGTCATCCATCCCTTTCAATGTTTGTTGGTATTCGCCGACGGTATGCTGATCTCTGTGTTCCTAGAACGAGTTCGTGGCCTTCACCGCCTTGAGCAAGGAGGACGAGTACATCGCGCTGTCCGGCCGCTCCCACCTCATCGCCACCTACGCCATCTGCGGTTTCGGAAACATCGGCTCCCTGGGTATCCAGATCGGTATCCTGGGCCAGCTCGCCCCCAGCCGTGGTGGTGATGTCAGTGCCCTCGCCCTCTCCGCGCTCATCTCGGGTGTCATGTCGACACTGACCTCCGCCGCCGTCGCCGGTCTGCTTGTCACCGACCAGTAGGCAGACGACCAAGCGTTGGGCCGTTGTCCGGTGACGACAGACGGCACGGTGGTGGGGTTGCCGGCTTCCGGTGTTTCCCACCTTGTCGTCGATGAGAAAAGAACAGAAATGAGTTCAAAGAGATGAGAGGATGCGTGTACGATGTATCGACGAGGAAAGGGGCCGCGCTCGGTTGCCTCTGAAAGAAAGATGAAAGCAAAAAACAAGAGCAAATTACATGATAGTAGTAGATAATACCCGTTCGTTTCGGCGAGCTGACCAAATTCAAGTCGGAATTCCAACTCCCAACATCAAGCAGAGCCAGTGCAGGGGAGGGTGCGTGTTCGCCAGGGGGGAAGACACTTGTCTTATACCAGCCAGGCAGCGCCGGCCATGGGCTGATCACATATGCCCAAGGGGAAGAAAGACGTGATCCCAGGCGTTCTCGCGCGATCGGTGCCCTTCTTTAATAATCTTCCAGACTTTCGTCCCCCCCCCCCAACCCTCCCCTGGGATCGCCGGCGTCTTCCTTCCCGCCCAGCTGGTCTCCGACGCCCTTCCGTGAGTCACGCCGGGTGAAGGAGCATGGCGTGCATGCTCCGGACATTTCCATTGGACCACCCGTCTTCGTGCTAGGGAGGGAACGAAAAAATCTTACCAAGCCAAATCAGAGCCGCACCCAAGAAGCCCGTCTAAATCCGCGGGCGTCGGCGCCAGCCGCAGATGCACGGACAGAAAGACCGAGTCCTCAGCGAGGAAAGGTTTTCGATGCGTAATGAGAATTGGGAAAGAGGGGGTCCCACCAGCGCTGCTAATTGGTTCGCTCAGCGGGTCGCCTCAAATCGTTCGGACTTCGACGGTCGCCGGTCCTCGAGACCAGTGTTTAACTGACCATTGGGGGGGGGGGGGGGGTTACCTGACCTGACCTACTGCATTAGGCCTAGCGGGCCTACTGGGCACTTGACTAAGCAAGGCCCTACAAGGTTAGCTGCTTATAGTCAGGTAATATCAAACTATCCCTCCTTTTACTTTTTATCTTTTATAATAAACAAAAACCATAATATTTACTTTTTAAATTAATTTTAAACTCTTTTAAAAGTACTTTTTAATAATAGTAAATAAAGAGATTTTTGTTAGATTTTGTGTATATTTGTATGTATATAAAGCTATGCCTTTAGGGCTATTAACGCGTTTTTCGCTTTAACAGCACTATAGGCCTTTAAACCCCCTAAATACAGCTACAGCCTTTAGAGCCGGTGAAACGTTACTCTAGAGTAGCTATTAGCTACTTTAAACGCTAAAATCCGCCTATACGTTATAGTATACTAGTAGCTTTAAGCTATATAATTTAATATACTTTTTTAATAAGGGCCTTTTAAGGACCTTATTAGATTTAATTATAAATAAAATTATATATTAACTATACTTTAACTACTCTATAATTACTTTTATATAACTTACTTTTTTAAAACTATAATCCCTTTAAAGTTTTTATTTTAAGTAATTCCGTTATTTTTATTAAACCTCTATCCTTATAGTAGGAAAAGTAATACTGTTTTTAGAGTACTTAAGAGTTATAATCCCTTTTATTTATTCTTTATTAATAAAGTTAAGGCCCTTATAATATTTACTTTAAAACTTAGTGTTATAAAGTACTTAAAACTAAGCCGTTTAATCTATTATATTAAGTTACTTAAAGAAGAATTTAAAATAGGTATTAATAAGTAGCTTTATAAGGCTATTTACTATTAACTATACTATAAGTTAATATTTAACTTTAATATAGTCTTTTTAAGCTTTTTAATATAACTAGTAGTTGTGGATGTTAATATAGTGAAGCTTTATATATAGTTAGACTGTTTTTTTGTTAATAAGATAGATTATTTATTAATTATTATATTAAATACGTATACTTAATATAGTAGTATTAGAAGTAGAAGTAGTACTAAAGGTCTACTTATTAAGGTTTATATAAAGTATAGTTATTAAATAGCTTATAAAGATAGCTTTTTTAGTTATTTAAGAGAGAATAAGAAGCTTAGCTTTAGTTATTAATATAGTTATAGTATTCTATTTATTAGCTTACTACTTAATAAGGCTACTAAAAAGCTTAATTATAAACGCTTAAGAACTTTTATAGTTTAGTATGTTATTAATAAAGCTAGTATTTAAAGTAATTACTAAACTATTATTAGGGCCACCTTCTTTATAGCCGAATTTAAGGTAAAGAGTATGCTTTATAGAGAGGTATTTAATTACTTGTTCCGCCTCTTTAAAGTACTTAGGGCTAGGGTTGTAGTTAAAGTATGTAAAACGGCTTATTATAAGGGCTATATCTAGCCTTATTATTATTATACTATATATAATTAAACTAATATTACTTTAGTAATAGTTAATGTCTATGTATAGAGTAGAGTCCTTATAAGGAAGTAGTTTAAGTAATTAAATTAAAAAAGTATATAGTTACTTTACTTATAGGTTTTACTTTTTTAAGTACTTAATAACTTTATTAATATAAATAAACTATAAAAGCTAAAGGCGCTTTATAGTATAGTTATAAATAACTTTAATTCCTAAAAACTATTATAAGTTTTTACTACTTTTAAGAAAGTATTACTTTTAAAGTACTTTTATAAATAAAAGGGCCTTTTTGCGGTATTTAAAGAAGAAGTATAGAATATAGTTATTAATATAAAAAAAGAAGATAATATAGCTATATATTTAATAGTAATTCTTACCTACTATATACTTTAGTTTAAGCTTTTTTAAATTAGTTTTTAAATAGTATT
This sequence comes from Colletotrichum brevisporum, assembly GCA_030770045.1. Lineage (NCBI taxonomy): Eukaryota > Fungi > Ascomycota > Sordariomycetes > Glomerellales > Glomerellaceae > Colletotrichum > Colletotrichum brevisporum. The sequence goes on from JAUGSI010000002.1 coordinate 5,151,400, forward strand.
ACTATAAGAATAGAAAGTAGTATAAGTTATAGAGTGTTTTGTTAAGCTTAAGGATATACTTAGACTTTTAATACCTAAGGGGTATTTATATATAAATATTTTTATTAAGTAGAACCTATATAAATATATTTATTATATTATATTATAGGAGCTTAAAATTCAAGTAGTTTATAATAATTATAAGTATTTAAAATAATATACTAGTAAGTGTTAAAGTATAAGTATCTTACTTATTTCTTAACTACTAGTTACTATATATAATAAGGCGCACTTTAATCTTAAGGAGTCTTCTATACTTATTTAATTTATACGTATATACTTAATAGTATCCTAGAATCTAAGAGCTATTAATAGTACTCTTAAAAACCTCTTTCTAAGAATTAGTTTTAGAATAGCTTTATAAATAGTTTACTTTAACTACTTATATTAAAATTATATAAAAATAAGTTAATACTTTTAAATAAAATATAAGTAGGGGCTGGAGCTTTTATTAGGGGGTACTAGGAGTAGGAACTTTAGTCTATAGTTAGTATAGTACTTTGTACTTACTTAATAAAATCTAAGCACTTATAACCCCTTTTTATAGCTAAATCTCGCTATTAAAGCGTTTAATATCCGCGTTTTAGGATATCTTTATAGTATATTAAATACTAAGGGTCCCCTTTAACGGGTTATAAGTAACTAAGTAACTAGTTTAAAAGCAGCTTTACTATAAAGTATCTTAAAACAACAATAAAGTACTAACTAAAAAAGCAGCTTTATAAAACGTTTATTTATACTAAGGTATATAAGTTACTAAAGTAGTTTAGTTTATAGACTTAGTTATAAATATAAATTAGTAAGGGTTTATAAAAAAAAGGTTTTTGTTTATTAGTTTAGTTATAATTTACTTTTTTAGGTATTAGTTTTTTTTAATTAGTATTTAAAAGAATAAAATAGGTAAGTTAAAAAGAGTAAGTAGGAGTTTAAAGTAAGTAGAGGAGTATTTATAGTTGTGGGGTTTATTATTATTAAGGGTAGTATTACTTAAGTTAAGTTTATTAAAAATATTATTAGGAGAGTTTATAAAAGGGAATACTTTATTATCTTTTTTACTAAGTAAAGAAGAGTAGAGCTATACTTAAGAGTTAGTTTTACTAATTGTAGTAAGGTTTTTTTAAACCTATTTAGTAACGGCTTAAAGGTTAAAGTTATTATAGTTACTAGTAAGTGAATCTGGGTTACTGTTATAGTACTTTTTTTTATTAAATATAACGTTATACGTAGTAACGATCTTTATAGTTATAGGGTTTTATATTTAATATTAATTTGTAAATATATAGTTAATAAGGAAGTTTATAAAGGTATAGCTATAAAGGTGGTTAAGATACTTTTTCTTAAGCTATACGTTAGCTATAAGGGCATACGCCTTATACTTATATAATCTTAGGTATATAAGGCTTAGTTTTATAGTTTTATTACTATAGAGTTATTAGTAAAGTGCTTTATATAGAGTTTTTTAACTAAGGGCCGCTTAAGGTATATAGTTATAAAAATAGGTTACTACTTTATAGATATTAAGCTATGCTTTATAGAGTAGTTTATTACTTTTGTATATTATTTAAGCCTTTATTTTAATTATAGTACTAATGCGCTTAGTGCTACTGTTTTAATTTTATATATATAGGGTAGAGGGCTTAATACATTTACTATACCTCTAGAGGTTATTTATAAAGTAGTAGTACTTTTTAATTTTACTATTATACTTAAAAGTAAGTATTTTAATATTATATTAGACCTTTAGAAGTAAAATAAACTTTTTAAAGACTTTAGTAAGTATTTTTATACTGTGGTTGTATAGGTAGTAGTTCTATAAGTACTATAAGACGTAGTTAATAAATACTAATATAAATATAAACTTACTATAGTCTTTAGTATATAAGTAGAAGTTAAATGTAATATACTTACTGGAGCGGGTATATGCGTTACTCTCCTGCGGCTTATAGTTAATAATTCGCCTTACTTTACTAATACTATAGGTATTATAGCTTAAAAGGGTATTAATAAGTACTATTTTAGGGGTAATAGAGATTTAGACACTATAGGCTAATAAAGAAAGGCGCTAGAGTAGTTTAGGGCTGGAGTAGCTAAGTTACTAGTACTATATTTCTTTAAAGCCTTTTAGAAATTTTTATTTTTATTAAAAGTACTTTGTTTAATAGTGTGGAGTATATATATATTAAATAGCCTATGTAGAGTCTTTATATATAAGCGCTTTATTAAAAAGCTTATTATACTTTAATACTTTTTAGTTATATATAGTTTTAATAAAGTTAAAAAGGGAGTAATTAGATTTATATAGTATAAAGTACTACTTAGGGCGCTTATTCTACTAGTACTTATACTTATAGAGTTAGTTATAAAAGATAAAGTTAGTTACTATAAATATATATAATATAACGTTATATAAGTATAAACTGGATTGTTTGTTATTAGTTAATATAATATATATACTTACGTTTCTATATCTTTTAATTATAAGGGGCTTAAAGTTAGTTTATAAGTAATTACTTATACTAGTTACTTAAAAGTTACTAAACCGTTGTTTATTTTTAAAAATATAAATAAATATATTAAAGTTAAAGAAGTAAGAGTTTTTAAGGGGATATAGTAATAGGCCTTTATATTAAGTAGCCTAAAACGCTATAAGTAAACACTTAATACTCTTTATATAGTAACTATATAGTTATTAGTTTTAAATTTTTTTAATATACTAAATTAGCTGTTTATTATTTATAAAGTTTTTTTTAGCTTTTTTATAGTAGTAGTTAAGTAGCTTTTACTCGTTATATACGCGCTTTAAGAAGGTATAAAAGTAATTTTTAAAGTAGTAGTATATAAAGTATATTAAGTAGGAAGAGGCTAATAGAGTAAAAGGAGTAGGAAATACTAATAAAATTTTACTCTATAATTTTTTTAAGTTAGTATTATTATATTTATAGTTACTAAAGTACTTAAAAGAGCTATAGAAAGCTGTTTTATTAATAGTAAAAGCACTTTATATACTTTTTTTATATTCTACAGACTTTAGTATTTATTTAATTATAGTAGTTATTTTAGTAACAGCTTTATTAAAACTATAATTATCCTAGCTATTACTTATTATTATATAATAACTTTTAGTTTAAAATTAAAGTAGTAAGTAGTTAAGGGAGTAAAGTAGCTTATAGATTTATAGGTCTCTTTTATAAGCTACTTTAAGCCTAATAGTATAGCTTTTATATATATTATTAATTTATATTATAAACTATTTTACTATAATAGCTTTTATTATAAGTTATTTATTATAGAGTATAGTAAAATAGTTAATATATAATTAATTAATATACTAGTAGTATATACTTTTTATAAGTTTAAAGTATTTATAAAGGTTTTAAATTTAAACTACTAGCCTTAAAGTACTTAAGTAGTACTAAATTTTAAGTTTTTTAATAATAGTACTTTATATTTAAAAAATAATAGTATTTTTAGCTTTTTTTTACTTTTAGTATATTACTTTTATAGTATAGTATAGGGATTTAGAGTTAATATAGTACTTAAGGGCTTTTTTAAAGAAGTTAACTATTGTTTTAGTACAGTAGTAGTTTACTACTTTGAATAGGAGTAGGAGGTTTTTTTTTAAAAGTACTTAAGGAGGAGGGTTTATAGTAAGCTTATTTACTTTAGATCCTATAGTTTAGGAGTAAAGGGCTTTTAACTTAGAACTATAATAAGTAATAAACTTTAAGTAGTTACTAAGGCATAGCTCTTAGGGTAGAGTATTACTAATAAGGGGCTTTAGATTTATAGAGGTTAGGTTAAGAGCTTTTTATATATTAAGGGTATTTATAAGTACTTAAAAGTTATAAAGCTATAAGTACTAAGTAGCTAGGCTATTAAGAATAGTTTTTTAAGGGGTTAAAAGGATATTTATAGTAATTTTTATATTTAATAGAGTAGTTTAAAAATAATTAATTGTATTTAATAGAGGGGGTAGTAGAATAAGACTTTTAATTATTAGATTTTATATATATTTTATATATATAAAGCTATACTTTTAGGGCTATTAATGCGCTTTTTACTTTAATAGTACTGTGGGCCTTTAAACCCCCTAAACGCAGTTACGGCCTTTAGAGCCAGTAAAATATTACTCTAGAGCAGCTATTAGCTACCTTAAACGCTAAAATCCACCTATACATTGTAGTGTACTAGCGGCTCTAAGCTACGTAATCTAACAATTTTCTTTTAACTATAGACTATAGAGTTTACTTTTTTTTTTAAAAAATAAACTAAACTATAAAACTTAAAAAGTAATTACTTATTACTAGTACTTACTTAAATAACTTATTAGCTTTTTAACTTTAATTAAAATAAAAGGCTTTTAAACCCCTTTTCAACTGCTTTTAAATTATTTTAAAAATTTTATACTTAATTTTAATTTACCCCTTTAGTCCCTATTCTTATTTTTACTTAAATAAAGTAAAATTAATACTAAAGTATTAATAATACTTTTTTAATAACTAAAGAGGTTATATACTACTTTATAATACTTAAATACTTTAAAATTAATATAATAGGCGTTTTTTATATAGTTAATATTAAGGTATTACTATTTAAAACCCTAAAATAACTATAAAAAGTAGTATATTAGTTTAAAATTACTTTAAAAGTACTTTTAACTTATTTTAAAATTAGTATAACTACTAATAAAAAGTAGTACTTAAATAAACTATATTTACTTTTTTTTAAAGTATAGTTTATATATAAGTAATATACTGGTATATAGGGGGGAAGATATATTTATATTATAACTAAACCCTACTAATCTAAAATTACTCCTAAATTACTCTTAAAATAGTTAATAATATTATAAATCTTTATATCTAGACTCTTAAAGAAACGTTATTAAAAAAAGCTATTAGGTATTTTAACTTTTAAACTACTTTAAAAATAATTTAAATTTTTTTTAATTAGGCTTAAGTATAGTTTAATTATTTTAAAAAGGGTTCTATTTATAATATTACCCTTAAGACCTATAAAATATAAGTTTCAAAGTACTAAATAAATAAATACTTTATAATTACTTAAAATCAATTCTAAACTACTTCTAGGGTATTTCTAGAAAGCTATACTTTTAGGTATTTTATATCTATTAGGGCTAAGTTAAAGTTAGTTATTAAAACTACTATATTAATTACTCCTTTATTAAGTTCTAAAGTTATTTAAAACTTATTTAAAAGATCCTAAAAGGAGCTCTATTACCCCCTTTTTTCTAGAAAAACTATTACTTATTTATAAGTAACTATTAAAAGACCCTTTATTATAGTATATATTAAGTTTTAAAGTAATTTAAAAGTACTTTTAAAACGTTCTTTAAATATAATATACTTTACTCCCTTAAAAACTTAATAGATTTACTATAAAGTAAAGTAGAACTACTTTATCCTAATTAATTTAAAAGTAACTCTAGTTATTTTTATAACTTTTTATAGTTTTTATACTTACCCCCTTCCTCTATTTATCTCTATTCTTTTATATATTATATAGGGAATTATAGATATAGTAAAAAAGATTAATAAACTATAAGTAGGTTTAAGTAAGTTATTTTAATTCTTAAAGTACTTTAAAATAGCTTTTAAATTACTTTTAAATAACTTCTTTTAGTTAAATAAGTTAATTAAACTTTATACTAAATATAATAATAAATTAATATTTAATATTTATTAAAGCCTTTTAAATTTAAATTATTTATAGTTAATTATTTATAAATAAAAGGCTTTTTAAAACTCTATTAGTTATAATAAGTTAGGCGTTTAGTATAAGTATTAATATACTTAATACTATAATAACTATTAAGTAAAAACCCTTTAAAACTACTTTTAAATAGCTTTTTAATTTATTATATAGTATATTTAATTCTTTAAAAGTAATAGTTTAAATTACCTTTATATTTATTTTTATAAAGAGTAAATAAAGCTTTAAAAGTAAAGTACTTTTAAAACGTTTTAATTTAATATAAATTATAAGTATATAACTAGGCTTTAGAATATTAAGGTTATTTAGGCTTAGTATAAAGTAACTTTTAGGAAGTATAAGTAGTCCTAAATTAATTTAGAATTACTACTAAACCTAATACTTTTTAGTTATTCTATTAGTTGAAGTCTTTTTAAACTATAAATTTAATAGTATATATAAATATATATATAAAATTGTTTTTAAACTACTTTAAAAGTGTATTAAATATAAGGTCTATTAGAAGTATATCTATAGTAATAGTTTATTAAGTATAACTATTAATTAAAATAATTAAAATATTATTAGTAAGTAATACCCCTTTTAAAGTACTTTAAAACTAATTTTAAAAGGCTTTAGGTCTTACTTTACTAAACTAAGTAATTAATAATATAATTAGGAGTAGTATATTAAGTAAATAGTATAATACTATATTATTTACTTTAATTAGAGTATAGAAAATTATACTAATAAGGACTACTCTTCTAAATTACTTTAAAATTAAATATAAGGCCTTTTATTCTATTAGTTATAAAGTAATTACTATATTTTTATAATATACTAAAACGTAAATAAAGTACGTTTAAATTACTTCTAAATATACTTTAACTTATTTATATATTTAAGTAAACTTTAACTAGTAGACTAGGTAAACTATAAATAATAATGTATTATATTTTATAAACTAAACTAGAAGTACTTTAAAATTAGTTTAAAAAACTAGAACCTTTTTACTCTTAATACTAATATTATAAAGTTATTATATAAGGCTTTATATTACTAAAGTAGATAATATATTAACTTATTTTTATATATTAATATATAAGTCTTTTACTTTTATTTTAAAAGTACTTCTAAAGTAGTTTTAAATATAAGTAATATAACTTTAAAATCCTTTAATAGGATAAAATCTTTACTACCCTTAGTATTCAATTTATATAGTATAATATTTTTATTATAAGTAAATATTAAACTACTATAAAAAAGTTAAGTAAGTAATTCCTTTAAGTACTTTTTAACTATTCTTAAGTTAATTTAAAAGTATATTAGATTTAAAACTATATAAAGTATAATATAGTTAATAATATATAATTTAAAAGACTATTTTTTTCATATTTTTTAACTCTTTTCCAATCTTTATTATTATAGAGTTTAAGTTTTATTTTTTAAAGTAATTTAAAAGTTAACTAAAACTAGTCCTAAACCCCTTTAGAATTAATTAAGTAAAGGCTAAAGTATCTTTATTACTTTTTATTTTTTAAAGTTAAGTACTAATAGTTTTTATTAGTTTTAAGGGTAGTATAAGTCTAAAATAACTTATAAAGAGCTTTTATAGTTAATTTTTAGGATAAAAGAGTGCTTTAGGAGTAAGTTAAAATAGATTTAAAAGAGTATTATTTAGCTATTAAGTAGAGGTATTTAGAGTTTAAAAAAAAAAGCTAGTATAAAAGGAAAGGCGGCTTAAGATTAAGAAAAGAAAAAGGCGTTTAGAATAGAGTATTTAAAGTGATTTTAAAGTAGCTTAGAAGTGGTATTAAATTTATTATAATTTTATTAGTTTTATTTATTTATATATATAATATATAATATATAATATATAATTTACTTATAAATAATAAACCTTTAAATTATATTTTATATATTTATATATTTATATATTTATATATTTATATATTTATATATTTATATATTTATATATTTATATATTTATATATTTATATATTTATACATTTATATATTTATATATTTATATATTTATATATTTATATATTTATATATTTATATATTTATATATTTATATATTTATATATTTATATATTTATATATTTATATATTTATATATTTATATATTTATATATTTATATATTTATATATTTATATATTTATATATTTATATATTTATATATTTATATATTTATATATTTATATACTTATATATTTATATATTTATATATTTATTAAGTTAATTATTATTATTGTTAAGTTTTAAATATATTTTTAAATAGTATAATTAAATAAAAGTATTTAATAAAGTATATTTCATAAATTTAATTCTTTTTAAATTTATTAAGTAGTTTTAAATAAAACTAAATAAAATATATATACTTTAATACTTTTATTTATTTACTTTATATATTATAATAATAAATATTATAATAATAATAATAATAATAATAATACTATTATTAATAAATAGTAATATTAAAATAAACCTTTATTTATATAAATATTTAACTAAATTATATAATATATAAAATTTAATAAATTTTAGTAATATATATACTTTTTTTAAAAAAATACTACTATTATAAATAAACGTTTTATTAATTCTTTTTATTATTTATTTTTTAATATATATAATAATTTATAATATTTAATAAAAAGCTATTTATTATTATTTATTTATAAAAGTATATTTATAAATTTATATTAATTTTAATTTATTTTCAAGAATATATTATAAAACCTTAAATTAATATTTTTTAAAAAGTATAAGTAAAATATATTTATAAATAAAGTATATATATATATATATATATATATATATATATATAATAAAATATAAATAATTTTAAAGCATAACTTATTATTTAGTATTATATTTAGTTTATTTATTTTAAATATTATTATATATAAATAAAAAAATATAAAAGTATTAAAATTAATACTAAAAAGTATAAAGACTTTTATAGTAATATTATACTTAATATAATAAATAGTTAATTTAATAGTATAAAGTTTGATTTATTAATTAAATACTTTAAGTTTAACTACTATTAAATAGTATATATAATAAGTAAAATATACTTTTTAATAGTATATATAATAAAATAAAAAAAAAGTTAAAAGAATTTAGTTTTATAAAAAATAAATTAAATATAAAAGGGTTTATTATACTACTCTTATATAAATTAATATTTTCTAATTAAAATATTTTATATATTTATTAATTATAAAGTTTAATTTAAAAGTATATTATTAAAAAAAGAACTATTAGTAATAGTAAATTATTAATATTAAAAATACTATTAATAGTTTAAATCTTTATAACTTAAAAAAGGTTTAAAAACTTTTTACTTATTAATATTAAATTAATAAGTTATATTACTACTATATACTAATAGTAATAAGTACTAATTACTTTAATTTAGTATATAGTAAATTTAAAATATATAAGTACTTTATACTTATACTACTAATAAAATATATTTTATTTATAGTATTATTAAAAGTATTATTAAAACTATTATGTAAACTACTACTTAAAGTACTATTTAAATTATTTTAAATTACTTTTAATTACTTTAAATTATTACTTAAATTAGTATATATATTATTATATTAATAAATATACTTTTAAGTATATAATAATATATATATAAAAGTATATTATAATATATACTTAAAAGTTTTTTAATTATATTTTATTTTAAAAAAAGTAATAACTTTTCTTTAATAAAATACTTAATTTTTAAAATAGTAGTATATTAGTATTTTTTAATTATAATATTAATAATAAACTAATTATTCTTTAGTAAAAATTATAAATATAAATTACTTTTTAATAATAAACTTTATTATTATAACTATATATATTTTAAAATTTGATTTAATTTATTACTTTTAAAAAATATATTTTAATTAGTTTAAAATTTATATATATTTTATTTTATAGTTATAATTAACTTTATTTACGTAATAACTATAAATATTTAAATTATATAATATATTTATATTATAATAATTTAAAAGATTAAAAATATATTATATTAACTTTTTATATAATTTTAAAAGTTAAATTGTATTTAAAAGTATATTAATAAATATATTGTATATATTATAAAATATAATAAAACTATTAAAACTTTAATAAATATAATTATTACTATATAATTTTAAAATTATTATTATTTTAATTATAATATATTATATAGTATTAACTAAAAAGCTATTTAGAAATATATATTTAATTTATATTTAATTTATATATTAATATACTTAATAATAATATAATATATATAATATATTATATATATTATATATATTTAAATATTTAAAATTAAATTATTATATAAAATAATAATTTACTTTATAATACTTTATTTATATTGTTATTTTTATAATATAAATATATAATACTTATAATTTTAATTATATATTAAATAATTATACTAATTAAAATTATAATTTAATATATTATAAACCTTTTAATTTTATATAGTATTATAGTTTATAAATATATATTATAATTAAATATATATTTATTTTATTATTTACTTTAAATATTAATATAATTTATATATAAATAAAATAAAATTATAATTTATATAAATAGTACTTTAACTTTTAAAAATTATAAAATACTTTTAAAGTAGTCTGGAATTGTCTTAGAAATTAGGTTAAGTTATAAATATATTTACTACTTACTACTTCTATAGTAGTTTAATAAAGTATCTTTTTAAATACTTTAAAAAAAACTAACTATTCTAAATTAATTTAAAAGTACTTTAAAAGTTATTTTAAAACTTACTTTTTAACTTCTTTTTTTTTATCCTTAATAGTACTTTTAATTTTAAAATTAATTTTAAAGTAATTCTAAACTAAGTAACTAGCTTTATACTCCTTAAAAGGGCCTTTTTAAAATTAGTACTTAAGTACTTTTAAAGTAGTTAGGAAACTTATACTTATTAGTATTAGTTTTTTTATAGTTATTATAGTAATTAATTTTATTATAAATAAAAGGGTAATTAGTTAAAATAAGTATTTAAGTAATATTAATTTAAAAAGACTTTAAAAGGACTTTAAAAATACTTTAAAAGTAATTATAAATTTATATTTTTTTTTTTTTTTAATTTTAGTAAAACGTTTTAATTTAGTAAAAGTAACTACTTATTTTTACTTTTTAGGAGTAATAATCTTTATAGAAGCCTTACTTTTAACTTAGGGGGTAAAAAGGTATTTATAGAACTTTTTAAGAGTTAGTTCTAAATTACTTTAAAAGTAGTTCTAAAGTACTTATTAATTACTACTTTAGTTTTAACTACTTTAATAAAACTAATTTTATAGTTTTTAACTATAAATAAAGTTTTATTACTATAGTTACTATACTTATAAGTATAGTATAAAAGGTTAAACTTAGTTATAAATAGGGTTTTTTTAAAAATATATTAAAAGTAATTTTAAAGTAGTTTAAAAAGAATTATAAACTAATTTTATTATAAGTAATAGTACTTTTATTTTAAGAATAGTAATAGTAGACTTTATTTAAAGTAATAGTAGTAGTTTTATTTTATTTTTTAAAAAAAAGTTAAAACAACTTTAAAAGTACTTTAAAAGGACTTTAAAAAAGCTTATAAATTTATAGTATTAGCCTTTTAAATAAAAAGGTTAATAGAATACTAAAACTAACTGTTTTTAAGGACTTAATTACTTTTAAAGTTAAGTTAATTTAGTTTATACTTAATATATACTACTTATTTTAGAATTAGTTCTAAAGTACTTTAGGAGTATTTTTAGAAAATACTTATAGAGTTTTTAAGTTTAACTATAGTACTAATATTATTAACTTTAAAAGTACTTTAAAAGAACTATAAATTATTAAAGTTATAAAAAAGATAGAAAATAAAAGTAAAGTTAAAAAGAAAAAGAATTTATACTTTAGTAAATTAAAGTACTTAATTAGTAAAAATAGGTCTAGGTATATAATTAGTTATTTATATATAGTTAATTAAAAATCTAGTTACTTGGACTTATATATAATATTTTAACTAATTAATTAATTCCCTACCCCTACCTCTTTTTTTTTTGCACCTTCCCTAAACGGGTAGGTCAGGTCAGGTAACCCCCCCCCCCCTAATGGTCAGTTGAACTGTCATCACCCGGTCCTCACCACCAACTCACCTTGGCAAGGCCGGATCTCATTCCAACGTCTGACTTTTCACAAGAACCTTCCTCAACGCTGACATATCATTCATTTCATGTTCTTTGGTTTATACCGATCTCACGAAAATTGTGACTGGGATGTGTGAGGTGTGTGGTCTGATGCCTTGCGGCGGCTGCGTGTGTCTCTCATCCAACGCAGCGGCGTGCCATTGTGCCAGAAACAAAAGTGCATAGATACACTGAGTTAACCTCGTTGTATGAAATTTCAGTCACGGGATAGTTGATTTACGGTCTCGCCTTCCTCATTCCTGACCTCAAGAGCCCGGCCAACCGCTAGACGTCAATGAAGCGCCACTGAGCAGTACCATTACCGAGAATGAGTGCCTCGCAGTGCGTAGACCGAATCACAACCCCGCCTAGCTTTCAAGCATTGCTCCTTGTTCACACGGACTTATAATCGTCCAGTCAAGGGTAGGATGATCGGTATTAACAGCCGCTGTGGATGAAAGTCAATTCTTGGGGACCGCGGAATCCACCTGTTTCCCCTCTGGTGCATCCCGGCCGAACCATCGTACCGTGTACAGCTCCAGCCTCATGCCTTGTACGACGGAGATGCGGTATTTTCACTCCAGACGGCATCAACGGTTAAATAATATGAACGGCAGCCCCGTTGGGCGGTGGTGGAACAAGCGTTGATATCCGGCGTATGCCGCGGGGTTCACGCAATTCCCGGTGTTAGTGGCCGGACTGTTGTCTACTCAAGGTTCTCAAGGTTCTCAACGTGCTCACTGGGTGCCCATCAAGGTTGCAGTCACCTCTGGATATAAATAAACTGCCCTCCCTCCACGCCCTTCGGTGTACATTCTTTGACATGGGACTGGTCAAGAGCACATCCTGTCGTTGCTTCGGACACGCAAGATGCGAGATTTGAACCGGCCACCCGGAATATACACCCTGAGAAACGACACTCGATCACAATGTCTTGATCTCTGGGTGCCCAATCGCCAAGACACACGAGCACTACTACCATGGGAGTCGACTGAATACGTCACGAAATCACGCAAGCAGATATCGGATCCAAAAATTTGTGTGAACTCATCGGAGAGTGATGTTATTATATACGGAAGAATGGGAGACCGCTTGGGTCAAAAATGCTTATAGACAGGAAGATGTCCTTGCCCGACGAGGGTGAGAACGATGTATGTCCAGACGATGGACGGAAACGTCGACCTCCCGCAGGGCTGTCGATATGTACAGCAGACTGCTCCTGCTCAAGGGAATCGACAATCTCATCGCCAGATGTCAAGAGGGTTGGTTATGTGGGTGGTTGGGTGTTGTTTGGCAAGGTCTTCGATCACAAGACGCTTAAGCCATGCTGCACTGGGAGTACCACTCGTTGGCCTTGACGCACTTGAAGCCGGAGGCGCAGGCGGTAGGGCCCGTCCAGCCGGCACCGCCGCACTGGCCCCAGGCGCCGGCGGTGGCACCACCAGCCGCGGGGGCGGGAGTGGGAGCAGCAGGGGCGGGGGCAGGGGCGGCCTCCTCAACGGGAGCCTCCTCGACGGGGACCTCCTCCTCCTCGGCGGCCTGGACGGGGGCCTTGCTGGTGGCGGGGGCGGCGGCGGAGCCAGAGCTGGAGCTGGCGCCGGACTGCCAGCCGCGCTCGCGGGAGAGCTCGTACCACCAGTTGCGGAGCATCCAGCCGTCGAAGTCGGTGATCTGGGCGGCGGAACCGGCAAGCATGATGAAGCTGGAGATGCCAGTGGGGGTCCAGTCGTAGACTATAAAGGGGGGGGCATTGTTAGTGACATGTTCTTCTTCAACTCAAAGACAAGTGGAAGCGGGAAGGAGAGGTGAGCTTACAGTCGTCAAGGCCGTAGGTGTGGCCGATCTCGTGCTGGAGGATGTGGATGTTGGCAGACTCGAGGGCGCCCATGAAGTACTCGCGGCCGATGCGCTGGCCCCAGTCACCACCGGCGCCACCGCCCATGCCGTCGGTGAGCCAGAGGGACTGGTCGTAGTGGCGGGCGGCGCCGCCGGCGCACTTGCTGTAGTCGCCGTTCTGGTTGAAGAAGCGGCCGCAGGACTCGGCGCACTGGGGGATGCCCTCGCCGTCCTTGTCGGTGTAGACGTCGATGCCGGAGGTGGAGCCCTGGAGGAGGGACTTGTCGCGGACGGCCCAGCCGACGACGTTGACCTTGACGTCGGAGTAGGGGAAGTTGTCGTAGCCGTAGAGCCACTTGTACCAGCTCTGGTGGGCCTTGTTGAGGGCGGTGGCGACCTTGGCGCGCTGGGCCTCGGTCACGGAGGCGGACGACTCCCAGCGGACGCAGACGTTGATGGTGCCCTTGGTGGCGATGACCTGGTCCCAGCCGTAGTTCTTGAAGCCGAAGAAGTTGGAGTAGGTGCTCTTGCAGTGGTCCCAGACCTCCTTCAGGGGCTTGGCGATGTTGGAGGGCGGGTTCCAGCCGGACTGTCTCTTGTAGGGGCGGTTGCGGGGCATGTCCTCGTAGGTCCGGGCCTCGACGACGGGGGTGGTGGCCTGCCACACGGAACCGTCGAGGTCGGAAGAAGTCGAGATGTTCATGGCCTGGGAGGAGGCCGCGAGCGCCACGGCGGCGGCGGAGGCGGTGGAGAAACGCATGGTGGTTGTTGTTGTGGTTTGTGGTGATGGAAGAACTGGTCGAAAGATGGACTGAAATAAAACAACAAGCAGTTTGTGAAGTGAAGTGAAGTCGAAAAAGGGAACGAATGACAGAACAACGGCGTTGGTGCTAAGGACCGAACAAAGTTGAATCAGAAGGACTAGAAGAGAGAAGGAGTCCAGACCCGGGGCGACTTCGGTGGAGAGATATATACTAGACTACCATCTCACGGAAAGTTCGGTTGAGTGCCAACGCAAGATGACATTATCGTATCGATGGAACCGAGGAGCCCATCGAGTGGATGGGTGGTCCGGTCCACAAACCGCGTCGGGACATATTGGACATTGAACTAGCCTCGTTAGGATGGGCGTAGAATATCTGCCGTGCTGCCAGAAGCCGGCCAAGACTTTTGGACGTTGCCATTTGGTTGCTTTTTCGCCTCCCTATTCCTCCCCCCTGATGCCTCCCCTTGTCATCCATGTCTCTGCGTCTGCGCCTGCAGAACGAAGTCGGCAACTCGCAAAATCCATAGGCTTCTCCGTGTCGTTGCGGGACTCATTGGCGGGAGAATAAGACTGCGGAGAACTCGATGGGACGATGGAAGATTATGGACCGCTGTAGGGGGTGGGCACGCGCTGTCAACCCTCCGAGTTGGGCAACAAATCCTACGGCGCGGAGAGGGGCACGATGGCAGAGTCCTTCCTATCCTGAGCTGGGCCCCGGCCGGAAATAAATGACGCCAAGGCCAGGCGGACAATTTTTGCGTGACGAGCAGCAGGTTCTGGACTTGGCCCTTTCCACACAGGAGCCAGAGCAATAAACAGTCCGACGTTGGGAAAATCCGGGGGAGGGGTGGGTGGCTTGCAGGTCGTAGCACAGTTCCCCAATGGAGGTTGATCCAAATGCCGTCAACCGGCTTATTTTAACGTTGGTTTCGTTCACGAGAGGCGGGGGAAGAGAAGGTTATGTTGCATTTTTGACCCCAGAGACATTTTATCCTAACACCGATCTTAAGAAACACGGGAAGGGGGAAAAAGGTTGTGTGTTTTCGGGTCGATCATCCGACTTCACTGTGAGTTCGGCTCTCTCAGTACGATTTGGGCCAGGAGAGCAAAAGACAGGGAGACAGAGGGGAGAGACGAGAAAAAAGAGGTGTTTCAAAGCAGGAAGAAGCGAGGCATTGTGAAACAAGCGAGCAAATTGCGGGACTCAGCTCCCAATAACCTGGGACCTCCCCTGTCCGATCCTGTCTCTGTCAGCAAGCTGCAGGGCCTTCGGCGGAGATGGCTTCTCAAAGGGCATGACGTTACATGGACTATATACGCGGCTTGAGATTGTGGTGGTTTCCTAATCTGGTCCGAAAGCGAGCGGATTCCAGAACATTTTTGGCTCTCTGGTTGGGGTTGATCATGCCGCCGTCGGGCGATTCGCTCTGCAGGCAGGTCTCGGAAGTTAGGAATTGGGACATGAGCTGGGAGTTGATCGGTGGTCGTGGCGGCTATCGCTACCGCAAAGAACATTCAACCGGCTTAGCGGCGCATGCATCGGGGTAACGTGACGTGACGTGACGAGACGTTACTGTAGACGGAGACTTTGGCATCAAGTGGTTGGCCAGCTCGAGTCTTGCATTCAGTTTTGCAGGGCTGAAAATAGTGGTTGAGTCTTTCCCTCAATAGAGCCTGACTTTCAACCCAATCAACTCCATCATCTATGTCAAGTGCTGGGCGTCTCAAGTGAATGGAAGCGACCAGGTGACTGATTGTTTCCTATCAATGTCTTGCCAACATATGTGTATTCCCGCCTATTATTGGTGATCGCCCACTTTGGAAATGGACGTTGGGGCGCCGCGCCGGCCTGTGCATACCGTGCTGAAATGCTTTCTCCACGTAGTCTAGACCACCATTACCAACAGGGAGACATGGCTAAAGAAGTCCAGTCATGTGGTGCGGGGTTGACAGAGAGGACGATATGTCACATTTGACGACCTCATCCGTCATGTCACCAGTCCATCTCCTTCATCGTCGGTCGTGAACCATAGAAACGAACATTTTGAGCCTCACGAGTCACAACAACCTTCGTGGCTAGGCCCGCAAGAAAATCGCGGGTCCAATATATTTATTCTGTGCTTTCGTTTAAGCATAAGTCGGGCCACACGTCAATCGGCAAACCGTGTTCTCAAGCCCCTATAATTTCCGCCGAAAAATCGGTTGGCAGTCGGCCTTTCAGACCGCGCTCCACGTGTGGCGCCCACAATGACTTCGGCAAGACTTGTCGTAATCAAAAAACCTGCTTGACTGGCATTGCCTGTGGGCGCTTAACAACAACTCCTTTTCCGAGGACCCGCATCGCAGATTCAAATAAGCCCCGTAATCCGTGATACCGGAGGCATGATGCATGCACGGGGGTCCGAGCCTCCGAGGATCAACTCACAATCACGATTAACAGCAACGCAAGCCCCCCTATACACATGCCCCATGCTAGGGAGGGGCAAGAGACAGAAAGAGAGAGTCTGGCCATTGGTCGACCCTCGTCTTTTACCCGTTTGCCGTCGTCAACTTGAAGCAAATAAACGCCAATATTGACTTGGCAGCTCCCCTTCCGAAAGCCGCGCGCCATTCTAGTCCAGCAAGGAAGTTTTCGGCTACCGCGAGTCTAGTTGAGTGTCGAAAGTCGAACTACTCAGTAATCACCCCTAAAAGGAATGAGTTCAATGACCTCCGGGAGCCGCGGGATTCGGCGGGTTAGTCTCTTTCCACCAAGGACAGAATTCTTCCTGTCACGAGGAATAAATCGAGGATCCTTAGGCGTAATTGCTGAAAGGGCAAACGGAAGTTCATTTAGCTGTGACCCTTTTTCTAGCATCCCGATCGACCACCCGATTGAAAGATGGAAACTCGACTCCACGAGTCGGCGATGCCTCCGTGATTCAACCTCAAAACCAATTGCTCACGTAGCATTTCGGCGTCTCCTCCGAGAAAGCCAATAAAAGCGCTATTGGTGGACTCGCCGACGCTGCTGGATCTGCAATGGGCGATCGCTGCTAGCTGGGTGCCCGGTTGAGGTTACACCCGAGTCCCAAGAGAGAGAAAGCCTGCGCCGGACGCGACTCGCAACCGAGATGGGGACAATCTCCCAAAAGAAAAGAGAAAAAAAAGCAGCCAGGTGATATTCTACACTCTACGCCCTAAGCGAACCTGTAAGGTTGAAGTGCGAGAGGACGAGTTATCGCTCGTAGGTAGCGGCCATCCATCCATCGACAATCATCACGAAACGTGGGAAGGTGGCTAGTTGCATGGACTGAAGTACCGAAAAGCCCTTGGGAAAAGCCTGCCCGATTTGCACCGAAGCTGCAACCGCTCCAGACGCTGTTGATTGCTGCCATCTTCCCCCCTTACCCGGGGGCATTGTGTCGGCTCTGAAGTTGCATTCGAGTTCTTCCTTCAGCCGCCCCTATGACAAGTACTTGCTTGACCGAAGTCGACGAAGGCAAAATATTTCCCGTTGGTGGTTTCGTCGAAATATTCACGCGGCCGTCGTCCTTGCGATGTGAGCAGGAAGAATGAGTCAATGAGACATTGGGGGAATCACCACGTTTCCTGCCTGTCTGCCTGCCTCCCGTCCTCTTCCGACCGTAGCCACAAGAGGGAGCGTGCAATTTGGCAGGAAGCACCTACTCCCCTTGGCACTAGAGCATGATCTGCCGAGTGCTGCCATCTGTGCTTGAGGTGCTGATTGTATCGAGCTAAACTCGCCAGCCTCCAGGAAGCACTCGACAGTCGGCCAGCACATTCGAAGCGGCAGCAGACCAGACTTCAGACACCGGATAATAACTCATCCGTCCGGGGGACCAAAGAAAGACTAATGCTGATCAAGCAGAGCAGCAAATCATGTCCTCTCTGAAACTTGATCAACGAGTAAACCACGGTAACTGTAAACTCTTTCCCGAAATCAAAGGCTGTCACTTCCAAGATCCTATTTTTTGAGTGAACAGATGGTCACCGAGGAGCAGAGGGAAAGAAGTATCAGCAACACCATGCTTGGTGCTGAAACCATGGCTGACGTTACAAGCATGTGGCCACCAACGCACCAACGCACAGTCTTTGGGCGCATGAGGTTTAGAACGATAAGAGCCTTCACTATTGAGGGTTGAAAACGGCAGAGACGAGGTGGAGTACTAATCCGGCACGATCTTATTAATGATACACTTGTTTGGATGAACACGTGCACTTGCCAGAAGGAAGAAAAGCATGCGATGACGAATCTTCAAATAGAAGATCTGACGTTGTCTCGAGACACGGAGAAATTCAAGCTGCAACCGACCAGGCAAGGTCGCGCCTGCAGAGTGGAGTTATTCTGGCCTATCTCCCCATCACAGAAGCCTCGAGATCAAATCGGACTCGGCGAACAATTGATCCTGGAACGGGTTCAGTGGCCCTCTTGCCTCGTGTTGTTAAAAGGGGTAATATAAGTTGAACGATCCGGTCGGACTGAGACTCCAGATGTATTTTGAGGCTCATGGTCAGCCACACGATAGGGCATTTAAAAGGGACTCCAAACTTGGATGGTTTCGGCCCCGTTCCGGCGGCCCAATTCCGAGAGCGGTGCTCCGGCTATCGGCATCGGCGAGGACACAATGGAGATAAGCCTTTGGTCCCCGTGGGGACAGGCGTTGACCTGGCTCAAAAGAATTCGCCAGAATCTCGGCAATGAATTGGCTGGCTTTGGTCTACGGAACTGCTCCGGCTTTGATGGGCAGCCCGCGACACGTCGGCAGAACAAGCTCTGAAGTAGTGTTTAAGTTGCCCCTGATCGCCGCTTCTCGGGGCCGGGCGAGCCTTTTTGATCCAATCTGGCAATTCTGTGAGGCCTTCGAAAGTTCAAAAGGAGGGACACTGACTAAGTTTCCTCTTCTGTTCCTCTTATTCTAGGTAACGGAGGCGATGACGGTTTCGTCGCTTGCCCTTGTCATTCCGCGCTTCAGCTTGGCCCGCGACGTGCTTCATCTCATGTCATGCCGTCCGATTCCAACAAGGAAGCCCCGATCTGCGCAGATCTTATGGTCCAATCGTCGCGTTAAGCAGCCCGCCCTCTGCCTTCTCGTGCCTGAATTCCTCGCGTCCGAGCTCAAAACACGGTTGCCCCGTCTGAACTTGCCTCTTCGCCCCAAGTGCCGATGGCGGTCTTTTCTCGCGGTGATCGGTCTCATGCCTCAGAGCAGTCTGAGCACTCCCTCCGTCTCTCTCTCGGATCCATCCTGCCGTGTGACAATACATAAGGAAGGACAGAACTCGCTGCTGGAGGCTTGGCGTGAAGCACGATTCAATTCATCCAAAGGTCTTTCGTTATTGAGTTGAACTCAATCCTCTCCCCCGCGTCAAGTTCTGAGAACTCTGTTTTCCCGCTGTCTAATACCACATGCCGGCCACTTCACACACTCCCTCATAACCTGTCGTTTCTTCAGTCCCCACGCTCTTTCGCCGGTCAGCCAGTTGGTCCAACAGACCTAACTTTCATCCGAAATCACACTTTTCCTTCTGTCATCCGTTCTTTTTAAAAAGATGCAGCTTAACATCGCCCTCGTCCTTCTCCTCGGCGCCGTCAGCGCCTCCGCCGCGGCCGTCACCCGGCGGCAGAACGGCAACGGCGGCGGTGGGGCCGCAGACTTCGGCAAGTGCACGCCGACGATGGACTTCCAGCTGGGCCGGCCCGGGCGCAAGGCGGACCAGGGGACCTTCCTGCCGACGGACCCGCTCGTGGCCAAGGGCCAGCAGGACGCGCTGAACCCGGGCATCATCGCCAACCGCATCTGCGACCAGCTCACCAACGTGTGCGAGGCCAACCAGGCCGCCAAGGACCAGTGCCAGCAGGCCAAGGCCCAGCTCGCCTCCGCCGGGACCAAGGACGCGTCGGCCGCCACTGCTTTCAACAGCGCTCTGGGATTCTAGGGATATCATGGGGGGATTCGTGGGAGGTTCAAGGGAGTCGGGAGTTTCGCTGGGATTGGGGATGAGCGGGAGGCGTTGATTCATTTGCGGATGGGCTTGGTGGAATAGGATGGGAGTTGGGTTCTTGGCTGCTGTGTATCTCTAAGCGTTTGTGGATGATACCAGAGCAAGTCAATGAAACGAGGAAACCCACCCTATTCTGCTAGAGAGAAGTTTGCGGCAAACAACACATGCAGAGCCTGTGTCAGAAAACCTAGGAGTATTTCCTCCCCTCTAACACTTCCCCAACAGGACCGGCCGTCAATCCCAGACAACGACGCTCCTCAACCCCAGATCCGCCCTCGACGGTTCCTCTAACTTCTCCCCACATCAGAGGCCTAGTCCAGTCGTCATCCTCATCCTCTCCGACGCTCTCCACCAGCTCTTGTCCCTGCTGCTTGTGCCCGCACGTCTCACGGAACGGCAACTTCTCGCCCCGTTGCCGAGCATGTTGACAAGCCGCTGCGATGGCCGCCGAGCACCCGCTCTGGAGGAACATGTCGCCCTTCACCCTCTTCATACTGACAAGAAGCAGGGCAACCAGCGCGAAAACCCCCGCCGCGAGGGAGCACACCAGGAACAGGCTCGAGTAGTTCGCGACCAGTATCTGCCCCTCGCGGCCGCTGTCCGCGCGCCCCCAGTCCAGCCGGCCAGTCGAGTGCGTCATCTGCCCGCGGTAGCCCGCGAAGGTGATCTTGGAGAGGAACAGCGACTGGGATATGAGCCAGTGGCTCGCGGCGCTAAACGCGAGGAGGGGGAGGGCGTACGCCGGCGAGACCTGGAGCCAGTACGCCGGGCGCTGGCCCGGCTCCGGCTGCGAGACGCGCAGAGTGCGAGACTTTAGAGATAGAGTATTCCCCTCGGTGGCCTGCAGGAGGCAGGATAGCAGGCCGTTGTACATGAAGTACAGAGCGCTGAAGAGCACCTGGGGCGTGTTGACCAGCACGACGAGCGAGGCGAAGGAGGCGCCGGCCAGGGCCTCCCAGCCTACCACCGAGGTGTAGTCCTTGGCGAGGAACGAAGACGTGGAGAGGGAAGTTGCTAGTCGCCCTGACTTGGAGTCGGCTGCCACGGCCATGATCAGCAGCCCGAGGACGACGGCGACGGCCGCAATGAAGACGGTCCAGGAGAGCCAGAGCCGCCTGGGGGACACGGCGTGGAGCCGCCGTTTCTTCCGTCGTGTCCACGCGATAGGCTCGGGCTGCGCGTGGGCTTCCCACACGGCCAGCATCTGCCGGTAGTCGTAGGCACCGAACCCTTTGGTGGATGGTTCAGGTTGCTTGAGGAAGGATGTAATGGCGTCCCCGAGGGTATTGAGCGACCGGCCCCTCGCGACGAAGAAGAGCGCCAGCATACCCGCCGTCTTCACGGCGTTGCAAACGATCACCGTCACAAGAAACGGCGCGTACACTTCCAGGTCGCACTGCTGGCGGAACGGCTCGGCCAAGCAGTAGGCTGGCTCGGCGGGCGTCAAATTTCTCGCGCGGTCGGGGACTCCGAACCGGGCGCGCCCGGGACGACACGCCGGGTTCCAGGAGAGCCCGGCGTCGCACATCCAGTTGTTGTGGGCCACCTCGTCGACCAAGCCCGGCAGCCTCCGGGGAGGGTCCTCGGGCGGCACGACGAGGACCAGGTTCCGGTGCGTCGTGAGCATCACGCCGGAGTACGTCGACGCGCAGGCCTCCAGCGTCAGGTTGTCCCAGCGCGCAGCATTGGGCAAGATGGCATCTCTGAAGTACTCCCTCCTGGCGCGGGACTCTTCGATGTAGCCCGGCCACTTCGCGTTCGGGTTCTCGCCGATGATGGTCCAGTTCGCCTCGAGAGCCGCCGCCGCGGCGTTGGGGTCGTCGAGAAGGCTCGCGTCCAGCTCCGCGACAATGTACTCTGTCGTCGCTTGGCTGGCGAGCACGGCGGAGTTGTACACCAGATGGAGGGGGAACGAACTCAGCAGGAGGGCGGCCCAGCAGAGCCGTCGGGGCAGGGAAATGGCGCGGACGTTGCGCGCCGAGGGCACGCCAATGTTGAGCCAGCGGCGCCGGGCGTGTGCCGCGTCGACGTCGTCGCGGGTCGGGGCTATGGCCAGCTGCATGGCGTAGTTGGACGATGCGAGGAGGACGGTGCCCATAATGTTGATGATGAGATGCGACAAGACGTTCCATCGAGAGATGGACATGCAGTCAGCCCGCATTAGGACGTTGGTGTCATCGTGCGTGGCGGGGAGCCGGGAGGACACGATGAGTAGAGCAAGGTTGAGGGCGAGGACCACAAGAGATAGGAACGCGAGGACTTGTAACCAGCGATGGAGCAGCACAACAGCCGCAAAATTGAACTTCATGACGGGCATTGGCTGATGTTGGACGGCTCTGGATGAGGCATCGCAAGATAGGACGTACGGCAGGGGATGGCGAGGTGCCCTTTGGCGATCGCTGGAAAGGGAGATCGACACAAAAACCCGTCTCGCAGTGCAGTCCCGGTTCAGAATAGTGTCTTGGCAGGCAGATTCAACTTCTTCAGAGGCAGACTCGGCTCGCTTAGGATCGCTGCATGCAGGAACTAATAACGGCATTCGTGCTCGATAACCAGGAGAACTGATAAACCAAACGACCCTCATCACGTGGAAATCAACAACGAGCCAGGAAGATCTCGAGACGAGAGATTGACGTCGACTTCAGTTTCAATAGTTGTCACAGCGGTTGGTACTTGTCTTCTACGCCCGCCTTGGGAAGAAGCCGCTAAATACAGACACTGTCAACAACATACGATCCTCTATGGCTGCGGAATGCATGGTGGCTGTCGTGGCTTTTACCGTTACGGGCTAAACCCAATGTAGTGACGAGATTGCTGAGCCACTGGAATCTATCAAAGACACGTACATGATTTTGTGGACTTCAAGATCAACCTGGGCGATAATGAAGTCAGAATCAAAAAAACTTCACACTGGGTTCCACCGAAATTAATCACAGAATGATTAACTTCAATACCGGGAAGAAGAAATGGCTATGTCTGTAGTAAATCTAGTTGCGATGCAAGCGCATCGTACTTAAATTGCTTTCTCGTTGCATATGTATGCTCTGGATATGAGGTTTACTTTTGTCTTTTATACCTCTAACACCTTGTTTGCTCTCGTTGATTGTCAACAGCTACGTACCGGGCTTCCCTGCCGGGCCGTCCGGCGTCGTCTGTTGACGGCCATGGCGGAAAGAGTGGAGAATCTCTCGGACGAGGCCGATATCCAGTATCGGCGGCCTGTCGGCCAGTTTCGGGGCTTGAGTTACTAACTAGAGGCAACCTTGCGCTAGGGAGTCCGATCCTCTGTAACGCTGCAACGTGTCGGAGCTGGACGCTCTCACTTGCATGCTGCATGCGCTAACGAGGCTATCTTGGGTCAGCATGCAGCGTGAATTGGTGCTGCAGCAGGTCGAGAACTGCCGGCTAGACATGCACATCCGTGGACTCACTGGACACTTGCACTAGGGATTACACCTGAAGTACTCTTGACTGCTTGCTTTTCTTTTGTCTTTCCCTATTTTCCCAATTGAGATCCTGGCTACCACTGAAGTCTGGCTCATCCTCAGCCCCGATTGTGGTCGGGAAAGCTAAAGTCTCGTTGCAAAGTCTCAACAACAACCGCCTGGGTTGAACAGGCAATGGCTATCCGAATCCATCTCACGCCGTCTCGGCCCTACCGTCTCCCATCTCCTCCAGTAGGATTGATCAATCTCGATAACATGCAAGACGGCGATGTGCCAAGAATAAGGTAATGTGCTTTGTAAAGTAAGCTTACGCCCATACCCTTGCCTCGCCCAGACCCCAGCCCGAGCGTGGGAAACCAGTCGCAAGGTTTAAAGGGACTCGAGAGGCCGTTGAACCTCCGCAGCCCGCTAGTAGCGTCTGACAGCTCTCGACTGCGCCGCCGCCTCGGAGCCATCCCCAGCCGTCGCCTTGCCTTTAACCCCAATGCGGTTTGGCCCTCAGCCCTCAGCCCCTTCAGTTCCCGGCCGGGCAGCTCGACTCCCGGGGAAAGCTTGCAGCTCAGCTCAGCTGCGCGCACCCATGGACCGCTTATCGCGCTTGTTTTTCCCCGAGAGGGACTGATGGCCCTGTTCGGGGTTGGCTGAGCTGCCAAGCGCAGACGCTGTCTCTTTCAACGCTGCCAGGCGCGCCCCCGTCTAGTCCGAGTATGGGAAAGGGCTGATGCGGGGATATGGGTGACGGGAATGTCAACCCTGTTTTTGGACCGTCTGATAGCCTATTCTGTGCATATTCCTCAGTGGCTTGCTGGGCTTGGGATACCCGTGGTAAGGCGGTGTGCTTACACCTGTCAAGACGGCTTACACCAAATTTGGGTCGAGGCGGATGACTTCACGGCCACCACACGCATCGTGGCTCACCTCTAGTCACATAACGGGAGGTATTCAGAATAGTCTCCGAGAATCCTATCACAACCTCGTTTTTGAGTAGTTCAGCTCTCTATAAATCAAGGGGCATCTCCTCCTTCAACATGACTTTCCTCTTCTGTCAACATCATCACACACTCTCAAGACAACTCAACAAGTTCCAATTTTCCTTTTCCTCTTTTTTTCTTTTGTGATTTCCTTAT
Organism: Colletotrichum brevisporum; assembly: GCA_030770045.1. Taxonomy (NCBI): domain Eukaryota; kingdom Fungi; phylum Ascomycota; class Sordariomycetes; order Glomerellales; family Glomerellaceae; genus Colletotrichum; species Colletotrichum brevisporum. Next base: position 5,176,542 of record JAUGSI010000002.1, read on the forward strand.
TTCTTTTGTCGGTTTCTCTGGCATCGGGATAATCTCATCAAAACACACAGCACAACACAAAATCTTCTCTTCTTCGAACTCACCTTCGTCGTCGTCCTCCAACCATCTTGCTTGATCCCCAGTCAACGTCCACAATGCATTCTTCCATCTTCTTCACCCTCCTCGCCGCCGCCGCGACTCTGACCGCTGCCACCCCCTGCGAGGAAGTTAAGTCCGACCCCACCGTCTGCGCCCCGGGTACCGGCTTCTTCCAGTCCTGCTCCAACGGTTTCAAGGGATGCTGCAAGGCCGATGCCTGCTCCCTCGGCTACTGCCCGGATGTGAACACCCTCCCCGTCAAGGACGTCAAGACCGCGGTGAAGCGTGACGATCCCACCGTCTGCGCTCCCGGTACTGGCTTCTTCCAAGTCTGCTCCAACGGCTTCAAGGGATGCTGCAAGTCCGACGCCTGCTCTCTCGGCTACTGCCCCGAAGACGTCAAGGACGTCAAGACCGCGGTGAAGCGTGACGACCCCACCGTCTGCGCCCCCGGAACCGGCTTCTTCCAGTCCTGCTCCAACGGCTTCCGCGGCTGCTGCAAGGCCGACGCCTGCACCATCGGCCACTGCCCCGACTACAAGGTCCCCGAGACCGCCGCCAAGCGCTCCGACGACCCCACCGTCTGCGCCCCCGGCACCGGCTTCTTCCAGTCCTGCTCCAACGGCTTCCGCGGCTGCTGCAAGCAGGATGCGTGCACGATCGGCTACTGCTCTGACGTCAAGTCCTTCAAGGTCGTCCCCAAGACCGACGGCGCCTCGTCTGACCCTACCGTCTGCGCCCCGGGCACTGGTTTCTTCCAGTCGTGCTCCAACGGGTTCAGGGGCTGCTGCAAGCAGGATGCCTGCAGCATTGGCTACTGCCCTGCCAACTAAATAGCTCAGGGTCTGTTTGACTTGGGAGTTGTTATAGAGGCTCGGATCGGTGGTATAGGGGTGTACAGATTGCATTGGATGGCGGAGTCTTTGGATCATAGCATTACGGCGTCGTTTTTCTACACACTTTCTACTTTCCTGGCGTTTGGTTTGATTTGGTCTCTAATTACACAATACAACCCCGTTCCTTTACCCTCTTGGTTAGAGCTACATATTTATGGGATTCGTTGTGACTGTTTCCTCAAGAATTTACCTTTGAACAACACACAAGCTTCTAGGTCGACCTAGACTTCGCTGAGCAATTCCCAATCACGCCTGCCACGACTAAAGTGCTCTAAAGTGCTGCGAATGAGTACCATGGGCAATGCGTGACATAAAATATGTAGATGTATCCTAGATTTGGGTTAACATGACATGTTTGGAGTGCAGGTGAGCTACAGTATTACAACACACCTTGCTCTACGGGGCCTTGTCTCGTCCAATCACATACCCCGATACAGCTGCGAGCATGAGGCGACAACTCAACCCTATCTTGACTGCGGTCTATTGAAAGACAGTATGGCACGAGAATGATTCCTGGTTACTCTGTAGATTGCTGCGTCTCTTCCCATCTAATGCTCAATGGCAAACCTTGGAAGTAGCGCATGCCGAGATTAGACGTCATCACAGATTTGGGTTCAGCCACCGGGTTTGCTTATGTGGTTGCGACAAGTTTTCATTACATTATGTACTAGTTACGTTGCGTCATATCATAGTGTTCTCCATCAAACACTCCCCGTCTACCACCACGCATCTAGGGGAGGTTCTGAGGGCCGTAGCTCTGGTCGGGGCTGACGGCCTTGCCGTTGACGAGCTGCTTGTCGGTGTAGGCGGGCCAGACGATGAGGTTCTGGTCGGTGACGGAGAAGGTGGTGAAGCCGGCGTCCGGGCCGAACTGGCCGCTCCAGCCCGAAGTGACGGTGTAGGCGCCGCACTTGGCGTTGGAGGCGGCGCGGCTGGCGGGGCTGCCGGCGGTGGTGAACTTGCACTCGGTCGGGGCCGAGACGTGCGTGTTGACGGTGAAGCTGTAGTCGCACGAGGTGTCCTGGGCGTTGCAGGTGCGGGTGAAGCGCTCGATGGTCCACTCGGGGGCGGCGGCCATCATGGAGACGGTCTCGCGCTTGGCGAGGGGGGAGGCGGAGACGGCGGCGGCCGCGAGGGCGGGGAGGAGGATGTTGGTGAGCTGCATTGCGGAGGTGGGGTTTAAGAGGTATTAATTATGGTTATGGTTTGGTGGTTGCAGTTGTGATTGTGAGGTCTAATGTTTGAAGAGTTGGATGTGAGTGCCGAGATAGAAGCAGTAGATGGCGAGGAGGTTCTCGTCCTTTAAATATTCAACTGGACGTCAAGGATACGACAGCTCGGAGGCCGAAGTGACGGAGCAGCCGACTACTTCGCCATCGGAAGACGAACGATGCTGGAATCATACGAAGAGTGACGTTACGCCGTCATCGCGTTCCATTCTGCGTGCCGAGGGATCGTGGAGTAGTCGGTATCCAGTCGCCTAGCCACCCAGTCACCGCTCCATCATGGCAGCAGACAGCCAATGCGGGCGACCATACGATCAGGCAACCTCCCTCCGGCTTCCGGCTTCGAGAAGGCTCGCGTAATTACGTACTTGTTTACAAGTTGGACGGCAGTGGGTAGCAAGGTCGAAACAGGGTCCGATGTGCAGAGCCTAGTGTAGGTAGAGATGAACTTCCCCACGTTCGGCCCCAGCTCGGGGCCTTGAAAGTAGGTACCCGCGCGAACGACATTGCTAGCCAAGTGAGACTTGAACAAGTCATCACAAACAACAAAACGAACACAGCTGATTCCTCGTATTCACAGGGTCGCATCGAGTCGTGAATTTTTCTGGGGCTGCTCCATGGGTGGGCATCTGCCACCGGGGCCGCATGACGTACCGGCATACACTAGATGAATACGAGCTGAGGGTAGCGCTAGTGTCAACCCGCCTAATTAACCGCAACAAGGCACCGCCGTCCTCCACGTCTAGAGGGGCCGATCCCTCCGAGACAGCCATCGCCCTGCCGTGCCGCGCTCCGCTGATCTTCCTGTATTTCGATTGATTCCGCCTAGTGTTTCTTCTAGAAATGCTACTTTTAGCCCACGCCGGCTTGCCCGACAAGCCGGCGGGCGGGTTTCCTCCCCCTCCCCTCCCTTCTTCTCTGTTGCCCGAGGGGCGATGTAAGATCGGACTTGCGGGGTAGCAATGAGTTCCTGTATGTCAATTGTCGAACCACATGACTTCTCGCGGCGGTGTGCTGATGGAATGGGGTTCCGTGGTGATCGGCCGCGACCGAGGGTTGAAAGCGGCATGGGGCCGGCTCTAGTCCGAGGTATGTTCTGCCTGACCGACTCGTCAATTTCCAAAAGCAGGCTCTCCCTGTTGAAACTCCATGTCATTGAACACGAGAAGGATGCAAGTACCCAAGGCCGTTGATGACAGGACTAGCAAGGTATCTAGAGACATACAGCAATCCGGAATTCGGCGGCTGGGCCTTTGCTCACCTCTACACGAGCTCGTCAGCCTCATCTCACGAGAGCAGGCCTCTTGGGTAACTGCGTGTTACCATGGCGCTTGTCCAGGCCTCTTCAAGTGCCACGACTTGAAATTGCCACGTTCTCAGATCTGTCCTGTTGAACGTTACGACGGTTACAGTGACTCAACTCAGCTTCAACGACAGATTATTTGTCACGGACCGAGGATCCCGAATGCCTGGGGTGAGTGCCGACGAACTATCTTCTCAGTCTCAATCACAACCCATCCTTGAGCTGATAATGTGTACCATAGAGTATAAGGTGGCTTGTCTTGTAGGTCCTGGTGTGGTAGTCCTGTGGGAGGCGAGTTGTGAACATGAGTTGTCAACATGAGACAGGTCCGTGGACGTGGCTGCAAATCTCTTAGTGGCACCAGAAGGAACTCACCGGCAGCAGCGCTCATGCAGGTCGGTCAATGGAGACTAATTTGGGCAGCTCCAGTAAGAGTCAAGTATAGAAATTTCAAACAACAAATTGTGCGAGGTTTTCCAAGGGAACGGCAGACGGCGTAGTGCTGCTTTTCAAAAGCCTGTCGTCTTCCGGGAGAGGACGTTGCAAGTTGGGCCGCCAAGTCGTTTTTGTCATGGCAATTGAAGAAGAATGCGGGAAAAGAGAAAAAACCGGCTAAGATCGCACTTGACATTACGAAACGCTACAGCAAAAAAACGAAAAAGAAGGTCCTGTGCCCAGAGGCGGATTCGAACCGCCGTCAACACGGTATCGCTGAGTGAATGGAGACCACAACGTATCATCCTAACCAACTAGACGATCTGGGCTACTGGATGGGGATCGGGGCTGGAAACAGCGTCCTTGGATGGATCCGGCCGCCACTGCCAGCTGTCGTGTGGATCGTGAGAGAGACCGCCGCCCCGTTCGGGTGGAGAAGGAGTGAGCAAGCCGCTCCGCCGGGTTCGCGATTCTAGGAAGCTCTCGGGTTTAAGAGCTGAGAACGAGAGGCTGGCTGAGTTGTGAAAAGTCAAAAGGGCAGAGAGTTTACTGACCAAATGTTGTCGGGCACCTACACTTACACGTAGGTGTAACGACAAGGGGTCTTAATACTAATCCAACGAGGCGTAAGTATAATAGATTAACTATACGTAATTAGATCTATAGGTGCCCTTACGAGGGGTTTAACCCCCTATTTAAATAGAAGAAAATCCCTTAAGGTATAAAACCCTAGTAATCTATATATCCCGTTTTTGTCGTTTAAAGCTACTTTTAATAAACTACGTTTTGTATATCTATACTACTTATATATATACTTAGCTATTTATTAAATATATTATTATACTTCCCTTTAACTTAAAGCTATTTAAATTTATATTACTTATTAGTACTCCTAAGGCCTAGCTTAGTCCTTAAGTACTTAAAAACGGGTCTTTTAAGTAGCTTAGTAAATAAGTCTATAATATTTTTATTAGTACTAATATACTTAAACTTAACTTCTTTATAATTTATAACCTCTTTAATAAAGTAATTATAAACTTAAATATAACGAGTTTAATTATTTCTACTCTTACTCTTTATTAAAGTAAAGGTCTAGTATTATTAACTCTTATTTAGATTAGCCCTAGGAGTATTTTTTTAAGCTTTAAAAAGAAGTTTTATATTTATACTACTTTTAAAGTTATAGTTAAGGCTATATAGTACTTAGTTTTTATTAATAACTTAGTTACTATTACTTAATAAAAGGATCTTTATAATACTAAACTATTAACTATAAAGAATATTTACTCTATAGTAGATCTTAATATTACTTTATAACTAATATAGTTACTATTATAGTAGACTTTAAGACTAAAGTTATTATTTTTATTATTCTATTTAATAATTAAATAAATAATAAATAAATTTAACTACTACTTTATATATTATACTATATAAGTAAAAGCCTTGTAATATTAATAATAGGGTGTATAAGAGAACCTCCCCTATAGACTATAGCTATATAAAAGGTCTAGTTAAGTTATTATAGTACACCCCCTCTAGGGTAACTAACAGTCCACGGGCCACGTGCTCTAGGAAATAGCCGTCCAGCCACCCACCTTGTTAATCTTTTTCGTTATCAACAGTACTCGAATTCACCTGCTGCAACGCAGCTTCTACGGATTTAAAGTAATAAGTGTTTTTAATTAATTTTAACTACTAATTACACTATTAACGCTACTAAAACCACTAACGCCTTCTATACGCCTCCCACCGTCCTTCTAAACCTATTAAATCTAATTTAAACCGTCCTATTGCTTCCCTTGGCTATTGTATCCCTCCGCAACTAACGCGCTGTTGTTAGTTGTGTAGCTATGGCTGGTCTAGCTACTCCCTGCTATCGTCAGGATCCCCCTCAACATTGTCACACACAGGCCTCGCTAAACATACTAATATTAACTACTTAGAGTGCTATGGATTTAGTAGCTATGTCCTTTAGTTAGTTAAAGTATTTGCAGTTAGCTTTAGACTATAGAATACCTAAAAGGGTTCTATTCTATAATCTAAAAATTATTATATTTATATTAAGCCTATTATTAGTAGTTTAATAGTAGTAAATTATAGTAATAGTAAGCTTTTTTTTTCTTTATTAAAGAATATATACTAGTTATAGGTTAAGTTAATTTTATTAACCCCTTTAGCTATAAAGTACTTATTACTACTTTTATAACTAGTTAATAACTATAAAGTTATATAATAGTTATTGTTCTAGTTATAAGGGCTTAGGGTAGGTAACTTTCTATTAAATATTATAGTAGGTAGTTTACTTATTAGGGTGCTTTTAGCTTTAAGAGTTATTGTGTATAAGTGTGTAAAAGACAGGAGGAATTAATAAAGGCTTTATTTATAATAGTAGTGCCTTTTTATTTAATTATAAACGCCACTAAGACTCATCAGGCCCTACGCACAGCGTAATCCAGCTAAAGGTTTACACAAGTGAAGGTTTATTTTAACATATTTAGCGCTGCCTATTAGTAATAGTATTGTTGTTATTACTATAGAAAGAGCAGGTAAGTAGAAGCATCAAGGTACACACACCCTACCAAGCTCTACTTAAGACCACTTAAGCTAGAGGGGGTTAAACCTACTAGATACACCCTATTAAATACTTCTATTTAATTATACTACTTGAAAATGCATAGCTATGATGTATTCTTTTTAGAACAACTTACTAAAATATCCGCACAAGACACTACTTAAAAAAATACAAAAGTTATTATAGTACTAAACCCTTCTTTACTAACTAACTAGTAGTACTAGAATTAAAGCTCTAAATTAATAGCTTTATTAACTAGTATAGTAATATTAAGAGCCCTAGTTTTAACTAAAGTATTTATTAACTTTATTTCTTTTATAAATTCTTTATTAATCTCTCTAAAGTAAAAGCCTTAGTTAATTATTATTTTTATAGTAAAAAACTCTAACTTAATACTAAAAAAAACTTAGAGACCCCTAAATTTACTACTTTAATATACTTATTAACACTTTTAAACGCTTTAAAAACTACTTCTTTAGAGCCTATAATAATTATATTATTAATATAAGTTACTATAAAGACCTTTTTATTAAAGTTATAGTATATAGTTATATTTAAAAAGAGTCTTTTAAAGTTATATATCTTTAAAACCTCTTATAGCTTAATTTACTACTACCTTTTACTCTAATAAAGTCTATATAGAGCTTTATATAAAAGAATTACTTAATTTTATAAAATATTATAATTAATAGCTACTATATAGTACTTAAATTAAGTGTTTAAGAAGACGTTTTCAAGGAGCTTAAATAGTAATATATAGATATTCTTATTAAGATTACTATTAAAGTAGGCCCTAATAAAGTTCTACTAGTATATAGTATAACCCTTTTACTATATATAAATAAAAAGAATTTTCTATACTACTATCCTTAATATAAATATATATATATTATAAAAGTCTTATATATATACTTATAAAAAGTCTTTTATAATTATTAGATTATATAGTTTAAAGCCACTAGTATACTATAACGTATAGGTAGATTTTAGCGTTTAAAGTGGCCGATAGCCACTCTAGAGTAACGTTTTGCCGGCTCTAAAGACCGTAGCTGTGTTTAGGGGGTTCGAAGGCCCCTAGTACTATTAAAGCAAAAAACGCGTTAATAGCCCTTAAAGTATAGTTTTATATACATATAAATATACACAAAATCTAATAATTAAGAGTTTTATTCTACTACTCCCTCTACTACATATAATTAATTATTTTTAAACTACTTTATTAAATACAAAAATTACTATAAATATCCTTTTAACTCCTTAAAAAACTATCCTTAATAGCCTAGTTACTTAGTACCTATAGTTCTATAACTTTTAAGTACTTATAAATACCCTTAATATATAAAAAGCTTTTAACTTAACCTCTATAGATCTAAAGCCCCTTATTAGCGATACTTTACTCTAAAAGCTACACTTTAATAACTACTTAAAGTCCATTATTTACTATAGCTTTAAGCTAAGAGCCTTTTACTTTTAAACTATAGGATTTAGAGTAAACAAGCTTACTACGAACCCTTTTTTTTAAGTGCCTTTAGGAAAGAACCTTTTACTCCTATTTAAAGTAGTAAACTACTACTACGCTAAAATAATAACTAACCTTTTTAAAAAGGCCCTTAAGTACTATATTAACTCTTTATCCCTATACTATACTATAAAAGTAATATACTAAAAGTAAAAAAAAGTTAAAAATACTATTGTTTTTTAGATATAAAGTACTATTATTAAAAAGTTTAGGATTTAGTACTATTTAAGTACTTTAGGGCTAGTAGTTTAGATTTAAAACCTTTATAAATACTTTAAACTTATAAAAAGTATATACTATTAATATACTAACTAGCTTTATATTAACTACCTTATTATACTTTATAATAAGTAGTTTATAACAAGAGCTGCTATAGTTAAATAGTTTATAATATAGGTTAATTATATATATAAAAGTTATACTATTAAGTTTAAAGTAGCTTATAAAGAAGATTTATAGATCTATAAGCTACTTTACTTCTTTAACTATTTATTATTTTAATTTTAAACTAAGAGTTATTATATAATAATAAGTAATAGTTAGGATAACTATAGTTTTAATAAAGCTGTTACTAAAATAACTACTATAATTAAATAAATACTAGAGTCTATAGGATGTAAAAGAAGTATATAAAGTGCTTTTATTGTTAATAAGGTAGTTCTTTATAGCCTTTTTAAGTACTTTAGTAATTATAAATATAATAATACTAATTTAAAAAAATTATAAAGTAAAGTTTTATTAGTATTTCTTACTCCTTTTACTTTATTAACTCCTTTTTACTTAGTATACTTTATATACTACTACTTTAAAAATTACTTTTATACTTTCTTAAAGTACGCGTATAATAGATAGAAACTACTTAACTACTACTATAAAAGAGCTAAAAAGAACTTTATAAATAATAAATAATTAATTTAGTATATTAAAGAGATTTAAGGCTAGTAACTATATAGTTACTATATAGAGAGTATTAAGTATTTACTCGCAGCATTTTAAACTACTTAATATAAAGGCTTATTACTATATCTCCTTAGGGACTCCTACTTCCTTAACTCTAGTATATTTATTTATATTTTTAAAGATAAATAATAGTTTAATAACTTTTAAATAGTTAGTATAAGTAATTACTTATAAACTAGCTTTAAGCTCTTTATAATTAAAGGATATAGAAATATAAGTATATATATTATATTAGTTAATAGTAAATAATTTAGTTTATACTTATATAATATTATATTATATATATCTATAGTAACTAACTTTATTTCTTATAATTAGCTTTATAAGTACGGGTACTAATAGGATAAGTGCTTTAAGTAGTGCTTTATACTATATAAATTTAATTACTTTTTTTTTAGTTTTATTAAAACTATATATAGCTAAAGAGTATTAAAGTATAATAAGCTTTTTAATAAGGTGCTTATATATAAAAACTCTATATAAACTGTTTAGTATATATATACTCTATATTATTAAATAAAGTACTTTTAATAAAAATAAAGATCTTTAAAAGGCTCTAAGGAAATGTAGTACTAGTAGCTTAACTACTCTAGCTCTAAACTACTTTAGTACTTTTTTTTATTAGTCTATAGTATCCGAATTTTTATTACCCTTAAAATAGTACTTAGTAATACCCTTTTAAACTATAATACTTATAGTATTAGTAAAGTAAAGCGAATTATTAACTATAAACCGTAGGAAAGTAACGCGTATACTTACCCTAGTAAGTATATTATATTTCACTTCTACCTATATACTAAGGGCTATAGTAGGTTTATATTTATATTAGTATTTACTAACTATATTTTATAGTACTTATAAAACTACTACTTATATAACTATAGTATAGAAATATTTACTAAGGTCTTTAAGAAGTTTATTTTACTTTTAAAGGTTTAATATAACGTTAAGATATTTACTTTTAAGTATAATAGTGAGATTAAAAGGTACTACTACCTTATAAATAACCTTTAGAGGTATAGTAAATGCGTTAAGCTATTTATTCTGTATATATAAAATTAAAATAGTAGTATTAAGTATATTAGTACTATAATTAAAATAAAGGCTTGAACGATGTGTAAAGGTAGTAAGCTGCTTTATAAGGTATAGTTTAATATTTATAGAGTAGTAACTTATTTTTATAACTATATACTTTAAGTAGCCCTTAGTTAAAAAACCCTATATAAAGTACTCTACTAATAGCTTTATAGTAATAAAACTATAAAACTAAACTTTATGTATTTAAGATTATAAAGGTATAAAGTGTATACCCTTATAGCTACTATATAATTTAAAAAAAAGTATTTTAACTATTTTTATAGTTATACTTTTATAGACTTTTTTATTAGTTATATATTTATAAATTAGTATTAAATATAGAACTCTATAACTAAAAAGATTATTACTATACGTAATATTATATTTAATAAAAAAGAATACTATAATAGTAACTTAGATTTATTTATTAGTAACTATAATAACTTTAACTTTTAAACTATTACTAAATAAGTTTAAAAGAGCCTTACTATAGTTAATAAAACTAACTTTTAAATATAGCTTTATTTATTTTTATTAAGTAAAAAAAATAATAAAGTGTTCTTTTTTATAAACTCCCTTAATAACATTTTTAATAAACTTAACTTAAATAATACTATTTTTAATAATAATAAACTCTATAACTATAAATACTTCTCTACTTACTTTAAACTTCTACTTACTCCTTTTAACTTACTTATTTTGTTCTTTTAAGTACTAATTAAAAAAAACTAATACTTAGAAAAGTAAATTGTAATTGAGTTAATAAACAAAAACCTTTTCTCTATAAACCTTTACTAGTCTATATTTATAACTAAGTTTATAAACTAAGTTACTTTAGTAGTTTATATACTTTAGTATAAATAAACGTTTTATAAAGCTGCTTTTTTAGTTAGTACTTTATTATTATTTTAAAATACTCTATAGTAAAGCCGCTTTTAAGCTAGCTATTTAGTTACTTACGACCTATTAAAGGGGCCCCCTAGTATTTAATATACTATAGGGGCGTTTTAAAACGTAGATATTAAATACTTTAATAGTAAAATTTAGCTATAAAGAGGAGTTATAAGTACTTAGATTTTATTAAGTAAGTATAAAATACTATACTAATTATAGACTAAAGTTTTTACTTTTAGTACTCCTTAATAAAAGCTTTAATTCCTACTTATATTTTATTTAAAAGTATTAATTTATTCTTATACAATTTTAATATAAGTAGCTAAAGTGAACTATTTATAAAACTATTATAAAACTAACTTTTAAAAAGAGGTTCTTAAAAGTACTATTAATAGCTTTTAGATCCTAGGATACTATTAAGTATATATATATAAATTAAATAAGTATAAAAGACTCTTTAAGATTAAAGTGTACTTTATTATATATAGTAACTAGTAGTTAAGAAACGAGTAAGATACTTATACTTTAATACTTACTAGTATATTATTTTAAATACTTATAGCTATTATAAACTACTTTAATTTTAAGTTCTTATAATATAATGTAGTAAATGTATTTATACGGACTTTACTTAATAAAAACGTTTATATATAAATACCCCCTAGGTATTAAAAGCCTGGGTATATCCTTAAGTTTAATAAAGTACTTTATAACTTATACTACTCTTTACTTTTATAGTAATACTATTTAAAAGCTAGTTTAAAAGAACTTAAACTAGAGTGTATAGCGGGTGAGAATTACTATTAGATACGCGGCTATATTATCTTCTTTTTTTATATTAATAACTATATTTTATACTTCCCCTTTAAATACTATAAAGAGGCCCTTTTACTTATAGGAGTGCTTTAGAAGTAATGCTTTTTTAAGGGTAGTAAAGATTTATAATAGTTTTTAAAGATTAAAGTTATTTATAACTATACTATAAAGTACTTTTAGTTTTTATAGTTTATTTATATTAATAAAGTTATTAAGTATTTAAAAAGGTAAAGTCTGTAAGTAAAGTAACTATATACTTTTTTAATTTAATTATTTAAGCTACTTCTTTATAAAGACTCTACTCTATATATAGATGTTAATTATTACTAAGGTAATATTAGTTTAATTATGTATAGTGTAATAATAATAAAGCTAAACGTGGTCTTTATAATAAGCTATTTTATGTACTTTAACTATAACCCTAGTTTTAAGTACTTTAAAAAAGCGGAATAAGTAATTAAATACTTTTTTATAAAGTACGCTCTTTGCCTTGAATTTAGTTATAAAGAAGGTAGTTTTAATAATAGTTTAGTAATTACTTTAGATGTTATCTTTACTAATAATATACTAAACTATAAAAGTTTTTAAGTATTTATAATTAAACTTTTTAGTAGCTTTATTAAGTAGTGAGTTAATAAATAGAATACTATAACTATATTAATAACTAAAGCTAAGTTTTTTACTTTTTTTTAAGTAGTTAAAAAGGCTATTTTTATATGCTATTTAATAACTATACTTTATATAGACCTTAGTAAGTAGACTTTTAGTGCTGCTTCTACTTTTAATACTACTATACTAAGTGTATGTATTTAATATAATAATTAATAAATAATTTATTTTATTAATAAAAAAATAGTCTAACTATATATAAAGCTTTACTACGTTAATATCTATAACTACTAACTATATTAAAAGACTTAAAAAAGCTATATTAAAGTTAAATATTAGTTTATAGTATAATTAATAGTAAATAGCTTTATAAAACTACTTATTAGTACTTACTTTAAACTCTTTTTTAAGTAATTTAATATAGTAGATTAAATAGCTTAGTTTTAAGTACTTTATAATACTAAACTTTAAAGTAAATACTATAAGGGCCTTAACTTTATTAATAAAGAATAAATAAAGAGGATTATGGCTTTTAAATACTCTAAAAACAGTATTACTCTTTTTACTATAAAAATAAAGGTTTAATAAGGATAATAGGACTATTTAAAATAAGAACTTTAAAGGAATTATAGCCCTAGAGAAGTAAACTATATAAAAGTAATTATAGAGTAGTTAGAGCGTAGTTAGTACGTAATTTTATTTATAATTAGATTTAATAAAGCCCTTAAAAGGCCCTTACTAGAGAAGTATATTAAATTATATAACTTAAAGTTACTAGTATACTATAATATATAGGCGGATTTTAGTATTTAAAGTAGCTAATAGCCGCTTTAGAGTAACGTTTTACCGGCTTTAAAGGCTGTAGCTGTGTTTAGGGGGTTTAAAGGCCTATAGTACTGTTAAAGCAAAAAACGCATTAATGGCCCTTAAGGCATAGCTTTATATATATACAAATATACATAAAATCTAACAATAATAATCCTAGCTTTATACTTAGTTATAATCTCTTAGGCCTTTTTATACTTAAGTACTTACTTTACTATTAAGTAAACTCCTTAAAGGGCCTTAGAGTAAGGTATAAAAAAAAGGACTCCTTTTTTAATAAGGGAAAGGATTTTAGTATATATAACTTCCTTTTATAAGGGCTAGTTACTAGTAGAACTATTTTTTATTTTAGAGATAGTAGTTAAATTTAGGTAGAACTATAGAGCCGTTTCTCTTTAAGTAAAAGGCCCTTTAGCTAGTACTTACTATATACTTAAAGCTATTATAGGTTAGGTTTATTTAAGTAACTTTATTATTAGTTATATTATTTATAGTTAGTTATATAGTATTTATTAATATTCTTTAAACCTAGCCTTTACTCTAAAGGTAGGGACTAATAAAGATTAGTTTCTTTAAAGCTTATTAACTTATAAAAAACTATAATTAATATTATTTTAATTATTTAGTACTTTAGTAGCTATACATAGTATACTCTTAAAAACTAATAAAAATACTTTTTTTAGTTTATAGTACTATTTTTTTACTTTTAACCCTTATTTCTAGTTTAATATTAATAAAGTACTTACTACTAATAACCTAAAGGTAGTTAATATTAAAAATTAATAGCTTTAGAGACTTAACTTCTTTAAAAAGTACTTAAGTAGGTATTTTATTATAAGGATCTAGTATAGAGCTAAGTACTCAGCGTATCTTTAGTAAAAGTAAGGGTAAATATTAGTAAATCGTAGTATAGTAGACCCCTACTAAGCCCTTAGTAAGGATATATAAAAGAAAAATAAAAAAGAAAAGGGACAAGTTAAGTAAAAGTAACTAAATATACCTATACCTACCTTTAAAATACTATAATTAAACCTAAATTAAGTATATAGCCCCTAATACCTTTATACTCTTTCACTTTTACTTTAATATAAAAGGTTAGTAATAAGTATATTATGAAAGATTTTATACAGCACTATATAAAATACTAATAAATACCTAACAGACTTTACCCCTAACCTAAACTAAAATAAAAACAATAAAGATATAGTTAACTAAATAGTAAATAAAGTGGTTCTATAGTAAGACTCTACTAAAAACCTAACTAGCTACTAGAATTATAAAAGTAATAACTAATATAAATATAGTATAAAAAATATAATAATAAATATAAGTAATATAAAGGAGTTAAGTAACCTAGATAAAAAAAGTAACTCTAATTTATAGTAATAATAATGTACTAAGTATTTACTAATTCCTAACTATAATAAAGAACTATTTATATATAAAATAATAAAAATAATTTAAGAACTATAAGTCTAGAATACCTAACTATAAATACAACCCCTACTAAACGCCCTACTTTAAATTATAGTATAATAAATTAAAAGTACTAAATAAGTTATTAAAGTAATAAAGACTATTTAATAAACTATTGCCTACTATTTAATACAATAATAAAAAAACTACCTATATATAACATAACTTACTTTATAAAGAATGTAATTAATTTAATTAAAAAGAACTAACTTACTATAATTAAAGTGGTCTATATATATAAAAAAGATGCTACTATAGCCTAACAAATCTAGTAAACTATAAGTGTAGTAAAGTATACTTTATAAAGTAATTAGTATAGCTACTAGTAAGTACTTACTAATAACTATATAAAGGATAAATAGAACCTAGAGTCTATTTAGACTAAGTTTAAGATCTTTATTTAAAACTAATATATTACTCTAGAGTTATAAAAATAAAACTATTAAAATATACTATAAAATACTATTAAAAAATAATAAAAAACCTACTACCCTATTCTACTATTAAAAAGCTATTTACTAAACTTTTAATAAAAATATAAAAGAAAAAAACAAAGTATACTAGTTCTTTTAGTATATATATTAGTTTATATATAAAGATTTAATACACTAGGACTTTAAGTACTTAAACGCCTATAAAATTTTAATCTATACTTAATATATCTAAAAAAACATTACAAAAGTATAGAGCTTTTAAAAAAGCTCTACAAAACAAAAACCACAAAAGACACTACTCTAAGTCCTATAAGTAAAAGAAATAGAAAGCGCTATTACAACCCTACTTAAAAGAAAGAGGCAGCCTAGACCATTACTAAACAAACTATAAGGGTAAAAAAAACTAGCTATTTAGAGCCTAAGAGTTTATAACAACTCTAAAAAACTTAAATACTAGCTATAAACTAAAAAAAAGCCTTAATAAAGTCACTTATTATAACTATTAAAAAAAGAGATACTATATAACTAACTATAAAGTACTAAAGTAGAATACTTACTAGAATCCCTATAAACTACTATATAGAAGTATTAATATAATCTGGGTTTAGAAGCTAAGTAGTTTAAAAAATAAATAAGTGTAAACTAGCTACTAACTAAACCTATACTAAAAGCTATTTTAGTACCTATAAAAAGATAGTTAAAAGCTAAACTATTACTATAGTAAGCTATAATAAAGTTAAAATTATAGTAAATATAAATACTTATATGTAATTAGATATTATTAATATTAATTTAATTAAATAACTTAAACTTAAAAAAGCGTCTAACGTAATACTCCTTAAAATCTTAGTATTTAATAACTAACCTATTAGTAATATTAAAGTATATTAACTAACCTTCTTTCTTATTAATAAGTATAATATACCCTATAAAGTTAAGCGCGTATTTATAGCGACATCCTACCTAAAGAGCGCTAGAGACATCCTTCTAGTAAATAATACTATAAGTATAAAAGGTATCCTTATAAATATACATACACAAACCTAGTAGTACACTCTAGTATCCCTTATATTCCTAAACGTATTTATCTAATATATAATAAAAAATAAGTCTAAGGTATTTATAATATATATTATAAAGGCACATACTATAATAAAAACCAAAAACATCCTTACTAATAACTTACTTAAATAGAAATACATAATAATACTTAAAAGCCTCCTAAAAAGACTTTACCTCTATATTAATATATTTAATAAAAACGTAGTAATATAAGTCCTAATACTAATAGATATAAAATACTTAATTAACCTTATTAAGGGAAAAGAGCTACTATATAAACCTATTAATCTAATATTACTAGAATAACTCTACGTACTCTTTAAATATATTTAAAATATAGTAGCTTAAGGGTAAATTAAGCCCTCTATAAGCTTAGTAGAAGCCCTTATAATATTTGTCCCTAAAAAAGACAATAGCTTATAACTATATATTAACTATAGAGGCCTAAATACAATTACTATTAAAAACCACTACTCTCTACTACTTATTAATAAGTTCTTAAATAGACTTACTAGAGTATAATAAATTTTGAATATTAACCTTAAAAAGGTATACTATAGAATTTATATTAAAAAGTCTAACTAGTAAAAAATAGCGTTTTATATATACTATAGCTACTTTAAGTATATAGTAATACCGTTTAGACTAACTAATACCCTAGCTACCTTTTAGGCCTATATTTAGTAAGTACTTAGTAATATTACAAATATCTATGTTATTATATACTTAAAAAATATTTTAATCTACTCCTAAATACAAAAAGACTCTATAAAGTACTTAAAAATAGTTTTAAAATACTTAAAAGACACTAAACTCTTTATAAAACTATTAAAATACAAGTTTTATAAATAAAAAGTTAACTTCCTTAAGTTTAAAATTATCTATAATAAAATAATAATAAACTTAGAACGCATCTAGGCTATTGTTAAATAGTTAATACTAAAGAACTACTATAATATCTAAGTTTTTCTAGGATTCTATAACTTCTACTATAAATTTATTAAAAAGTACTTATATATTATAGAACCGCTAAATAGGGCCCTTAAGAGTAGTAAGAATAGTATAAAGTTAAGAGCCTTTACTGAAATAAGAAAAATATAAAAGGTATTTAATAACTTCTACTAATACTTTAATAAAGTACTAATACTAAAGTACTATAACCCTAAGTTAAATACTTATATAAAAACTAATGTATCTACTTATATAGTCTTTAGTATAGTATTATAAAAATATAAAACACAATAGTACCTAATTACTTTTTAGTTTAAAAAACTTATAAAGACTAAAATATACTAGGCTATGGGCTAGTAAAAGCTCTTTATAATTGTAAAAAGTTTAGACTACTAAGTATAGTACTTATAAGGTCTTTTAAAACTCTTTTTAGTCTTAATAAATTACTAAGTACTAAAGGGCATTATAAATACACCTATATAGAATATCTACAAAAAGCTTACTTAATAAGTATACTACTTATTAGTATTTAATTTTAAAATTTAATATTAGTTTAAAAAAACTAACCCTACTAATAAACTCTATAAACGCCCCAACTATATAAAAAGTAAAATATCAATTAAAGACGTTATCCCGACACTCTAAAAAAAACTAGTAATTCTAAAAGAAATCCCAAAAAATACCTAGTAACGTATTGCTAACGTTAAAACTAAACTAAGTATAGTAATATATATATATATCTAAGCTATTTAAGTTAGTATATAACCCTAGGCCTAACTAGCTAGCTCTATAAAAAAAGGATCCTTACCTCTATACTAACATATACCCTATAAAAATACTAGTATATAAAGCTATAACTACACCATAGTAGTTAAAGTAGTTACTTATACTATATACTAGAATATAAATTTAATAAATACTTAGTAAAAAATTAATTATAACTAAAAGAACTTAACTAAAACTAGGGTTACTAGTCTAGAATAGTATATTCTACATACTATAATAAAAAAACTTATTTAAAATAAAACAGTATTTAAACTATAACTCTTATTAAACCTTAAAAAATAATTTTAAACTAAAAACTAATTCTATAAAAACACTATAAATACAGTCTAAACACACACTAAAACCTATATAAAATATTACCCAAATAAAAATAGTACTCTATAGTTTTATAAGTAACTAGTACTCTCTAACAAAGACTTACTATAAAAAAGATTATTTAAACTCACTATAATAACCTAAAAACTAGCTATATAAATACTAATAGAATAGCTAAATTAATCCTTAAAAAGTTCTACTAAAGCTACTTAGTAGAAAATATTTATAAATATATTACTAAATACCCGTAATACTAGGGAGCATAAGTCTAAGTAAAAGGGCAGGCGCCCACCGTAGTATTTAAGACTATAGTTACGTATTTAAAGCACAGCACCTTCTAGCTTAGTAATTAATTACGCACATAAGTACGTAGTACTTATATACCCCCTTAATATAATTACTAAGTCTCTTTAATAATATTATAATTTTTATAAGTATATAAAGACCCTAGGGGTAACTAGGCCCTAGGTAGAAACTATACGTTTTAGTTTATAAGTTGGAACTTAAATACACAAAGTAATATATATAACATAGGAGTATAAGCAGGCTTATAACCTTTAAGTAAAAGGGCAGGCGCCCACCGTGGCATTTAAAGCCACGGTCGCGCATTTAAAGTATAGTACCTTTTAGCTTAGTAATTAATTATATATATAAGTACGTAGTACTTATAATAAGTACCTAAATATAAACCGTATAAACTACTTTAACTACTCCTAATACTAATATACTTATTTTAAAAAATTAACCTAAATTTTATTACTAAACTCCTACTAAATACTTAGAATAATAAGTATATATATAATATAATCCTTATAATTATATATTAAATAATAAAAATAGTATACTTTATTATAATATAAAAAACTATTAATATAGTATAATTAGCGCGGATCTTTTATAAAGAAATTAAATACCGTTTTAGTACTTTAAAAAGTATAATTAAAAATAAAAATAAGCTATTTGTAAGCCTTTTTTAAAAGAATTTTACTAAAATAAAAGCAATAGCCCACCAACTATCCACAGCCTAGTACCCACAAATAGATAGTATAACTAAATAGGTATACTAGTCCTTAAAAGTATACCTTTATAAACATACTAGTACTATACTAAAAAGGTAAGTAACCTAGCTACTAAAAGCTAAGTTTATATATAATAATAGTAAATACACAACTATTAAAGTTAGTCTATTTTAAGTATTAATAGTATACGACCCCTAAGTAATAAAGTATATTTTATTATAAAAAAAAACATACCTAAGGGCATTAAAAAGTAAATTACCTATATAGTAGAAGTTTATTAATATATAGCTAAGTATTAGTAATATATATTAGTCTATTAAAAAGTATTAGTCTATTAAAAAGAACTAAAAATAAAAGTAAAAAAAGACAAAAGGCGGAATTAAACCTACAGCCTCTAGCTCTAATAAACTAGACTCTAAGCTACTAGTTCAACTACTAATAGTAGAATAAACTACTCTAAATGTCTCTTATTAACCCCTTTAGGGTACTTGTAGCTAACTATAACCCTTATAGTTAACTACAGCACCCGTGGCCAACTATAGTAAATATAGCTAACTACACACAGGGCCTAGAGCCACTTAACTAAACTATACATAATATACTAAACCCTAAAAGGACTAGTACTTTAAAAACTAGGCCTAAAGGGTAAGGCACTAGGCCTATAAAAAGCAGGGCTCCCCCTAGTCTATAGGGGTCTAAACTTCTACTTTCTTAATAAATAAGTAATACAGTAAAATACTTATATAATACTATTACTACTATAATAATACTTCTACCTCTTTTATTTATATATTATATACTAAACTTATTCTTTTACTAACTCTATTAAGCTTAATATTACTATAAAAGTATTTAGTAATTTTAATACTAACCTTAATACCCTTATACCTATACTTATAGGTTATAAACCTAACTTATTAACTATCCTAACCTTCCTAACTAATTACAAAAGTCTATTTAAACCTACTTATTTAATAACTAACCTTATTTTAACTATAAAAAACTAAAATCTATAACTAATACTTATAAATTACCTGTAATTTAAGTCCCTAAGTGACTAAAAAACTTAGTTTTTAAAAAATCCTTAAATTATCTAATTTTCTTTAATAAATCCTTAACAAATCCTTATATACACCTACTATAGCAAACGAATTTTTAAATAATATTTAATTAATACAACCTATATAAAAATTAAAATTATAGTAGCTCTTACTATTTAACTTAACTAATAAAAGCTACTATAAGTTAATATTAATAACCCTAAAGTTATAAACTTTAAGTTTATTAACTATAATAAATTAACTAAAATAGTTAAAAAAGATATAGTAGGACTTTATAGTTTTAACTATTTATTTAAACTACTTAGTTAGTTATATAATAAGTAGTTTACTTTTATTATTTTAAAGAAATAACCCTTAGGTTTTTAAGAGTTTACTTAGTTTTAGTTATTTAAATAAAAAAGACTTTAAACTTATAAAATATAAATAAAATTACTATTCTAAAGTTAAAAGGATAATTAAATTATTAAGTATAGTCTCTAAGATTCTATATAGTACTAGTTAGTAAAGATCTAGTAATAGATTTTACTAAACTACTAAATAATAAGAGTAAAAATCTAAATAATAAAATATTAAGTTATATAAAACCTTTTTATAAATATAGCCCTTTAAGAGTTATAAAAGACTTTAAAATAGCTTTAAAAGCTTAAAAAAGTTTAAAAGAGCTATATTAACTAAAAGGATTTATAAATAAGTTTTTTACTTATAAAGAGTTTTTTAATACTACTTTTAAAAACTTTAATACTTTTAAAAAATACTTTAATAAAGTTAAAGAGCTTATAGATAATTTAGTTTTAAATAACTTAACTTTACTTAAATAAGTAATTATAACTTAGGTTTTAAATAATTTAAATAACTTTTATAAAGGGTTTATAATTAATATAACTTAATTTTTAAAAAAAAAACTTAAAAGCTTATACTATTAAGTCTTTATTTACTAATGTATTAAATAAATTTAAAAAAAAGAGTAATAATAACTCTATATAATTCTTTAAGTTTTAAATTAAGTTTAAAAAGACTACTAAACCTTAAAAATAAACTAAGGGTTACTACTATAACTACTATAAAAAAACCAGCTATATAGAGAATATTTATAGATTTTTATATTTTAATAAAGCTCCTAATTAGTTTAAAAGAATATTAAAAAACAACCCTTTTATAAATAATAAAAAAGAAAAAAGAGTTAAAAAATAGAATAAAAGAAAACAATAAATTAATATAGTTATTAATAATAATTTAGCTCTTTTAATTTATTAAACAAAAGTTATAGTTATTTTAAACTTAATAAATATTAATTTAGTAATTAAAAAAAACTTAAATTTTAATATAGAATTTAAAAATATAAGAATTACTTTTAAAACCTCTATTAATATAGATTTTAAAACTAATAACCTATTACTAAGTAACTTAATAAAATAATTAAATAAAGAACTTTTAGATTTTTTTATTTATAAAAGAAAATAACTGTTTTGTTTAGACTTAACTATAATAATTTATATAACTAATAACTTATTTTTACTTAATAATATTAAAACTATTAAAATAAAGGTTAATTAGGGTAAAGTAAACCGTTTTTTTATTTATAAAAAGGGTAATTTAACTACTATAATAAATAATACTCTTTATATTATAAAAAATATTTATTATATACCTAAACTAAGTATTAATGTTTTAAATTAAGTTAAACTTACTATAATAAGTATAGCCTTAATCTACTATAACAAACCTATACCATATAATATAATTAAAAATAAAGTCCTTTTAGTAAGAATAAAGAGGAATAACCTCTACTTCTTTAACTTTAATATAAATAAAAAAGTAATTAATATAATAAAAGATACTATAAAAAAGTCTTAAAGTTAGGATTAAACTCTAGACTCTAATATTAATATAATAAAGCTATAGTATAACTAATTAGGCTATATAAACTAGTAATTTTTACTTACTATTTTAGATTAAACTAAAATTACGTATAAAAGAACTACTATAGAGGTATTTTACAAACTACTCTATGAGGCCTGTTTAAAAGGAAAATTCACTAATACTATAAATAAAAAGTCTAGTAATTATATAAAAAACTACTCTTATTTATATAAAATTATATTAAACTTATATAGGCTAATTATACTTAAAATATATAATAATTATAAATAGTTTATACTATTTATAAAAAAAAGACCCGTTTTATATAGGGTAAATTATTAAAAACAAAGGAATCTAAAGAGATTTTTACTACTTTTAAGGAATTTAAATCCTTAGTTAAAAATAATAAAAATAAGTATAAAATGAATTAATTTAATATAGATAGTAGTAAAGAGTTTAATAATAAAAGAATAAAAACTATATATATAAAGAATAGTATAACTTATAATATAAAACCACTTTATATATATAAGCCTAATAGTATTATTAAAAGAATAATATATAATATAATAAAGAAAGTACGGGCTATACTAATAAATACTAATATTAACTTTAAACTATAAAAAAAAGCTTTTTTAGCAACTATATATCTATATAATAGAACTCTATATAAGTTAATAGCTTATAAAACACTATATAAAGCTAAGAATAATACTTGTGTTTTTTTAAGTGGTGTTTTATGTAGATATTTTAGTAAGTTATTTTAAAAAGAATATATTATAGTTATATATTTTTAAGTAGTGTAATTAAATAGAAGTATTTAATAGGGTGTATCTAGTAGGTTTAACCCCCTCTAGCTCTACCTTAGTAAGTGGTCTTGAGTAGAGCTTAGTAGGGCGTGCGTACCTTAACGCTTCTACTTACTTACTCTTTCTATAGTAATAATAACAATACTATTACTAATAGGGGGCACTAAACATATTAAAATAAACCTTTACTTATACAAACCTTTAGCTAGATCACACTATACATAGGGCCTAATAAGCCCTAGTAGCGTTTACAATTAAACAAAAAGGCACTACTACTATAAACAAAGCCTTTATTAATTCCTTCTATCTTTTATACATATATAAACTAAGAACTAATATAGTTCTATAAATAGTTATTAAAAAACAGCTATAATATAAGCTATTAAACTAGCTTAAAAAGAGTAATATTTCTATACTATAAATAGAAATAAACGCTTAGGCCTCTTAAGGGGTCTGTGCGTAAAATTCTATAAATATCTCTTATATATACCCTAAATATTACTAGTTACCTAAACGGGACTAGCGCGAAACTAGGCCTAATTAGGCCTAGGGGCCCCTGGGTGCCCTATATATACAGCAGCTGTTCCCCTTTCTTAGTTAGAAATAATCAAGCAATTCTTTCCCTCTTTTCTTCCCTTTTCTTCCACATGCGACCGTGAGCTTACATTACGTAAGCAAGACCTCTTATGGTCTTAGTTATAATAACCTAAAAGTACTTTAATAAATAAACTACTTACTACAATATCTAATAAAAAGTTACTTACTCTAAGCCCTTATAACTAGGACAATAACTATTATATAACTTTATAATTATTAACTAACTATGAAAGTGGTAATAAGTACCTTATAGCTAAAGGGGTTAATAAGATCGACTTAATCTATAACTAGCGCGTATTTTCTAATAAAGAAAAGAAAAAACTTACTATTACTATAATTTACTACTATTAAACTACTAGTAATAGACTTAATATAAACACAATAATTCTTAAATTATAAAACAGAACCCTTTTAGGTATCCTATAGTCTAAGGCTAACTACAAATACTTTAACTAGCTAAAGAACGCAGCTACTAGATCTATAGTACTCTAAGTAGCTACTTATATCGGTATATTTAGTAAGGCTAATAATATTAAAGGGGATACTAATAATAGTAGGGAGCGGCTGGACTAGCTGTAGCTATATAGTTAAGAAAAGTAATAGGATAGTTTAGATTAGATTTAATAGGTTTAGAGGGATAGTAATAGTTAGGCGTATAGAAGGTATACAGAAGGCGTTAGTAGTTTTAGTAGTGTTAATGGCGTAATTAGTAGTTTACTTCGAAATTAATTGAAAATACTTATTACTTTAAATCCATAAAAGCTACGTTATAGTAGGTAAATTTAAGTACTATTTATTATTACTAACTAATAATAAAAAAGATTAATAAAGTAAGTAGCTAAACGGCTATTTTTTAGAGTACATAGCCTATAGACTATTAGTTACTCTAGAGGGGGTGTTAAGAATAATATAAATATTAGATTATATAGCTTAGAGTTACTAGTATACTATAACGTATAGGTAGATTTTAGTGTTTAAGGTGGCTGATAGCCGCTCTAGAGTAACGTTTTACTAGCTTCAAAGGCCGTAGCTGTATTTAGGGGGTTTAAAGGCCTATAGTACTATTAAAGTAAAAAACGCGTTAATAGCCCTTAAGGTATAGCTTTATATATATACAAATATACACAAAATTTAATAATTAAAAGTCTTATTCTACTACTCTTTTTACTATATATAATTAATTATTTTTAAACTACTTTATTAAATACAAAGATTACTATAAACGTTCTTTTAACCCCTTAAAAGACTATTCTTAATAGCCTAGCTACTTAGTACTCATAGCTTTATAACTTTTAAATACTTATAAATACCCTTAATACGTAAAAAGTTTTTAACTCAACTTTTGTGGATCTAGAGTCCCTTATTAGCAATACTCTACTCCAGGAGCTATACTTTAGTAACTACTTAAAGTCTATTATTTATTATAGCTCTATATTAAAAGCCCTTTGCTTTTAAACTATAGGATCTAAAGTAGATAAGTTTACTATAAACCCTCCTTTTTAAGTACTTCTAGGAAAGAACCTTCTACTCCTATTTAGTACAATAAACTACTACTACGCTAAAATAACAACTAACCTCTTTAAAAAGGCCCTTAAGTACTATATTAACTCTTTATTCTTATACTATACTATAAAAGTAATATACTAAAAGTAAAAGAAGGTTAAGAATACTATTATTCTTTAAATATAAAGTACTATTATTAAAAAGCTTAGGATTTAGTACTATTTAAGTACTTTAAAGCTAGTAGTCTAAATTTAAAACCTTTATAAGTACTTTAAACTTATAAAAAGTATATACTACTAATATACTAACTAGCTTTATATTAACTACTTTATTATACTTTATAATAAGTAGTTTATAATAAAAGTTATTATAGTTAAATAGTTTATAATATAGGTTAATTATATATATAAGAGTTATACTATTAAGTTTAAAGTAGTTTATAAAAAAGATTTATAAATTTATAAGTTACTTTACTCTTTTAATTATTTACTACTTTAATTTTAAACTAAAAGCTGTTATATAATAATAGGTAATAGCTAGAACAACTATAGTTTTAATAAAGTTATTACTAAAATAACTACTATAATTAAATAAATACTAGAGTCTATAGGATGTAGGAGAAGTACGTAAGGTGCCTTTATTGTTAATAAAGTAGCTCTTTATAGCCCTTTTAAGTACTTTAGTAGTTATAAATATAATAATACTAATTTAAAGAGATTATAGAGTAAAGCTTTATTAGTATCTTTTACTCTCTTTACTTTATTAGCCCCTTTTTACTTAGTATACTCTATATACTACTACTTTAAAAATTACTTTTATACTTTTTTAAAGTGCGCGTATAATAGATAAAAGCCACTTAACTACTACTATAAAAGAGTTAAAAAGAACTTTATAAATAATAAATAGTTAATTTAGTATATTAAAGAGATTTAAGGTTAGTAACTATATAGTTACTGTGTAGGGAGTATTAAGTATTTACCTATAGTATTTTAGGCTACTTAATATAAGGGCCTATTACTATATTTCCTTAGGGACTCCTACCTCCTTAACTCCAGTGCGTTTATTTATATTTTTAAAAATAAATAATAGTTTAGTAACCTTTAAGTAGCTGGTGTAAGTAATTACTTATAGGCTGGTTTTAAGCTTTTTGTAATTAAAGGATATAGAGATATAAGTATATGTATTATATTAGTTAATGGTAAATAATTTAGTTTATACTTATATAATATTATATTATATATATTTATAGTAACTAACTTTGTTTTTTATAACTAACTTTATAAGTATAGGTACTAGTAGAATAAGTACTTTAAGTAGTGTTTTATACTATGTAGATCTAATTACTCTTTTTTTAGCTTTATTAAAACTATATATAGCTAAAGAGTATTAAAGTATAATAAGCTTTTTAATAAAGTACTTATATATAAAGACTCTATATAGGCCGTTTAGTATATATATACTCTGTATTATTAAATAAAGTACTCTTAATAAAAACAAGGATCTTTAAAAGGCTTTAAGGAAACGTAGTACTAGTGGCTCGGCTACTCTAGCTTTAAATTACTCTAGTACTTCTTTTTATTAGCCTATAGTATTTAAATTTTTGTTACTTTTAGAATAGTACTTAGTAATACCCTTTTGAGCTATAATATTTATAGTATTAGTAAAGTAAGGTAAATTATTAACTATAAGTTGTAGAAGATTAATGTATATACCCGCTCTAGTGAGTGTATTATATTTAACTTTTACTTATATACTAAGGGTTATGGTGGGTTTATATTTGTGTTAGTGTTTACTAACTGCGTTTTATAGTATTTATAGGACTACTACTTATATAACTATAGTATGGAGATACTTGTTAAAGTTTTTAAGAAGTTTATTTTACTTTTAAAAGTTTAATATAATATTAAGATATTTGTTTTTAAGTATAATAGTAAGATTAAAAAGTACTACTATTTTATAAATAACCTCTAAAGGTATAGTAAATATATTAAGCTATTTACTTTATATATATAAAATTAAAATAGTAGTACTAAGTGCGTTAGTGCTGTAATTGAAATAAAGGCTTGAACGATATATAAAGGTGGTAAGTTGCTTTATAAGGTGTGGTTTAATATTTATAGAGTAGTAACTTATTTTTATAACTATATACTTTAAGTAGCCTTTAGTTAGAAGACTCTATATAAAGTACTTTATTAATGGCTTTATAGTAATAAAACTATAAAACTAAGCTTTATGTACTTAAGATTATATAGGTATAAGGTGTATGCCCTTATAGCTACTGTATAGTTTAAAAAGAAGTATTTTAACTGCCTTTATAGCTGTGCTTTTATAGGCTTTTTTATTAGCTATATATTTATAAATTAGTATTAAATATAAAACCCCATAACTAGAAAGATTATTACTATATATAATATTACGTTTAATAAAAGAGAATACTATAATAGTAACTTAAATTTATTTATTAGTAACTATAATAACTTTGACTTTTAAGTTGTTATTAAGTAGGTTTAAAAGAACTTTACTATAGTTAGTAAGACTAACTCTTAAATGTAGCTTTACCTATTTTTACTAAGTGAAGAAAATAATAAAGTGTTTTTTTTTATAAATTTTTTTAATAACGTTTTTAATAAACTTAACTTAAGTAATACTACTTTTAATAATAATAAACCCTATAACTATAAATACTCCTTTACTAACTTTAAACTCTTATTTACTCCTTTTAACTTACTTATTTTATTCTTTTAAGTGCTAATTAAAGAAGACTAATACTTAAAAAGGTAGATTATAGTTAAGTTAGTAAATAAAAACCTTTTTATAAATCCTTATTAATTTATATTTATAACTAAGTTTATAAACTAAACTACTTTAGTAGTTTATATACTTTAGTGTAAATAAATGTTTTATAAAGTTGCTTTTTTAGTTAGTACTTTATTATTATTTTAAAATACTTTATAGTAAAGTTACTTCTAGACTAGCTACTTAGTTACTTATAACCTATTAGAGGGGACCTTTAGTATTTAATATACTATAGGGGTGTTTTAAAATGTAGATATTAAACGCTTTAATAGTGAAATTTGGCTATAGGGAGGGGTTATAGGTATTTAGATTTTGTTAAGTAAGTGTAAAGTACTGTACTAACTACAGACTAAAGTTTTTACTTTTAGTACTTTTTAGTAAAAGCTTTAGCCTTTACTTATATTTTATTTAAAAGTATTAACTTACCCTTATACGATTTTAATATAAGTAGTTAAAGTAAACTATTTATAAAGCTATTATAAGACCGACTTTTAGAGAGAGGTTCTTAAGAGTGCTGTTAATAGCTTTTAAATTTTAGGATACTATTAGGTATATATATATAAGTTAAATAAGTATAAAAGGCTTTTTAAAATTAAAGTACGCTTTATTATATATAGTAACTAGTAGCTAAGAGATAAGTAAGATACTTATACTTTAATACTTATTAGTATGTTATTTTAAACGCTTATAGCTGTTATAAACTACTTTAATTTTAAACTTTTATAATATAATATAGTAAACGCGTTTATATAGGTTCTACTTAATAAAGATGTTTATATATAAATACTTTTTAAGTATTAAAAGCCTAGGTATATTTTTAAACTTAATAAAGCACTCTATGGCCTATGCTGCTTTTTATTTTTATAGTAATACTATTTAGAAGCTAGTTTAAAAGAACTTAAGCTAGAGTGTGTGGTGGGTAAGAATTACTATTAGATACGCAGTTATATTACTTTTTTTTTTTATATTAATAACTACGTTCTATACTTTTTTTTTAAATACTATAAAAAGGCCCTTTTACTTATAGAAGTACTTTAAAAGTAATACTTTTTTAAGGGTAGTAAAGACTTATAATAGTTCTTAGGGATTAAAGTTATTTATAACTACACTATAAAGTGCCTTTAGTTTTTATAGTTTATTTATATTAATAAAGTTATTAAGTATTTAAAAAGGTAAGGTTTATGAGTAAAGTGACTATATACTTTTCTAATTTAATTACTTAAACTACTTCTTTATAAGGGCTCTACTTTATATATAAATATTAACTATTACTAAAGTAATATTAGTTTAATTATATATAGTATAATAATAATAAGGCTGGACGTGGCCCTTATAGTAAGCTGTTTTATATACTTTAACTATAACCCTAGTTCTAAGTACTTTAAAGAGGTAGAATAAGTAATTAAATACTTTTTTATAAAGTGTACTCTTTACTTTAAATTTAACTATAAAGAAGGTGGCCTTAATAATAGTTTAGTAATTACTTTAGATACTAGTTTTATTAATAATATATTAGATTATAAAAGCTTTTAAGTGTTTGTAATTAAGCTTTTTAGTAGTTTTATTAGGTAATAAGTTAATAAATAAAATACTATAATTATATTAATAACTAAAGTTAAGTTTTTTATTTTTTTTTAAGTAGTTAAAAAGGCTATTTTTGTAAGTTATTTAATAACTATATTTTATATAGACTTTAGTAAGTAGACCTTTAGTGCTACTTCTATTCCTAACGCTACTGTACTAAGTATATGTATTTAATGCGATAATTAATAGATAATTTGTTTTATTAATAAAGAGATAGTTTAACTGTATATAAAGCTTTACTACGTTAATATTTATAACTACTAGTTGTATTAAGAGGTTTAAAAAGGCTATATTAAAGTTAAATATTAATTTATAGTATAGTTAATAATAGACGGCTTTATAAAGCTATTTACTAGTATTTACTTTAAACTCTTTTTTAAATAACTTAATATAGTAAATTAAATGGCTTAGTTTTAAGTACTTTATAATACTAAGCTTTAAAGTAAATACTATAAAGGCCTTAACTTTACTAATAAGGAATAAATAAAAGGGATTATAGCTTTTAAGTACTTTAAAAATAGTATTACTCTTTTTACTATAGAGATAAAGGTTTAATAAGGATAATAGGACTATTTAAGATAAGGACTTTAAAGGGATTATAGTTTTAAAGAGGTAAGTTATATAAAAGTAATTATAGAGTAGTTAGAGTATAGTTAGTATGTAATTTTGTTTATAATTAGATTTAATAAGGCCCTTAAAAGGCCCTTACTAGGGAAGTGTGTTAGATTATATAGCTTAGAGTTACTAGTATACTACGATATATAGGTAGATTTTAGTGTTTAAGGTGGCTAATAGCTACTTTAGAGTAACGTTTTGCTAGCTTTAAAGGCTGTAGCTGTGTTTAGGGGGTTTAAAGGCCTATAGTACTATTAAAGCGAAAAACGCGTTAATGGCCCTTAAGGTATAGCTTTATATATATACGAATATACGTAAAATCTAATAATAAAACCCTCTTTAAATTATATAAGGGTCTAGGGGAGTATTTATTAATATAAAAATAAAGATCTTAATATTAAAAAGTTTAATAATAAAGCTAAAAAGGGTATAATTTTTAACTATAGTAATAATATTTATAGAATATAGGATTTAAAAGAAAATAAAGTTTTTTAGTCTAGAAACGTTAAAGTATTTAAAAATATCTTTATAAAAAATACTAATAATAATAATTAAGAACTATTTATACTAAATAAAATAAATTATTTATAATTTAGTATAACTAAAAGTAAAAAAGAATTTTAAAGTAATAGTTTTTTTAAAATAGACTTAAATTATAATAATATTAATAAAATTAATAATAATAATAATAATAATAATAATAACTCTAAATTAACTATAGAAATCCTTTATATAGATGAAGATATCCGGGAAAGCTATAAATAGGTTGAAAATTAAGAATGTATACTATTTATAATAAAAAACTACCTATATTTAAATATAATATCTACTATTAATAGCTTAAAGGATAAAATCTTTTATATACTAAGTATTAATAATTTAAATAAACTTACTATATATAAATAAGTTTTGGAATTTAATAATTTATAAAACTAGATTTAAGCTATGTATAAGGAATTAAATATATTAACTAAATTAAATACTTAGAGTATTATTAAAAAACTATAATTTATTAAACCTTTAGAAGGTAGATGAGTTTATAAAAAAAGGCTAATAATGATATTAATACTAAAGCTAAAAAACCTAATAAATATAAGGCTTGTTGGGTAGTATAGGGTTATAATTAATATATAGGTATTAATTACTTAGAAACCTTTAGTACTACCTATAGACCTAAATTCTATAGGCTATTATTTTTAATAGTTATATAAAATAATTAGGATATTAAATAATATAACGTTACTAGTGTGTTTATATACACCAATATCGATAAAGGGATATATATTTAATTACCTACTAGTTTTTTTAATAATAATAATAATAAATTAGTCTTTAATAAGAATTATAAAAATTCTAATAAAGGATTAGTTTATAAACTAAATAAAGCCTTATATAGCTTAAAATAAAGTCCTAGACTGTAGTATAAGTATTTAAAAGATATACTTAAAAAAAAAGGCTTTAATATAACGCCTTATAATAAAGCTGTTTTTATACTTAATAAAAAAGGAGTTAAAGCTATTATGGCTTATTATATAGATAACTTTTTGGTTGTTACTCTTAACCCTAAAATTACTAATAGTATAATTAATAATATCTCTAAAAACATTGATATAAAACTACTAGGGGTACTTAAAACCTTTTGAGGTATTAAAGTAGATATAAATAAAAAGAATAAAACTCTATTTCTATATTAAACTAAATATACTAAAAAACTACTAGTTAAATATAATAAAACCTACTTATATAGGTATTTAACATTTATAAATAATAATATAAAATTAGTAGAAAATATAGGTTAAGTTACTAAAGAAGAAATAAAATAATTTTAGTAAGAGATAGGCTCTTTAATATATTCTGCCTTAAAAACTAGACTAGATATAGCTTTTATAGTTATATTATTAACTCGTTATATAAACAATCCTTTTAAAGAGTATTTTATTACTCTAGATTAGTTATAGGGATATTTAAATAAATTCCCTAACTTAGGGATTTTATATAACTATTCTATTAAATTTAAAATAATAGGATTTTTAGACTTTAATTAAGCTAAAGATCTTAATAATAAAAAATCTACTACTACCTATTTATTTTACTTAGGACTTTATAATATAATTAGTTAAAATACTATAAAATAAAAAATAATAGCTTTATTTACTTATAAAGTTAAATATATAGCTTTTACTAAAGCTATTAAAAAAGCTATATATTTATATAACTTTTATAATTATATATTTAAATCTTTAGACTTTAAAAGTCTAAATAAACCTAAGATTCTTATAAATAGTAAAGTAGCTTAAAAACTAGCTAAAAATCCTGAATTTTATAAAAAGGTTAAGTATATTAATATTAAATATCACTTTATAAGAAATGCAATAATTAATAATAAAGCTTTACTATTCTATATATATACTAAAGATAATTTAGCTAACGTTTTAACTAAGCCTGTAGGTAAAATAATATTTAATAATTATATAACTACTTTAAGTATAGTAAACTATAAAGGTTTTTTATTTTTTCTTAAAAAAGAAACTAAAATAAAAAAGAATATAAATCTATTAAAGAATAAGTTAGAAATAAATAACTTATTATATTAAAAAAGGTTTTTTTTATTAATATATATTTTCTTTTATTTTTATTTTAAATATTTTTACTTAAAAAAAGGTTTTTATAGAGTTTTTTATACAGAAGTTTTTAATACTAAAAAAGTCTTTTAATACACCTTAAGAACACTAAGATCTATAATAAAATTAAATTAATATATATCTTAAGGGGGGATATTAATCTATTAAAAAGAACTAAAAGAAAAAGGAAAAAAAGATAAAAGGTAGAATTAAATTTATAACCTCTAGCTTTAATAAGCTAGACTCTAAGCTACTAGGTTAACTACTTATAGTAAAATAAACCACTCTAAATATCTCTTATTTACCCCTCTAAAGTACTTATAACTAACTATAACTCTTGTAGTTAACTATAGTACCCGTGGCTAACTATAGTAAAATGCGGCTAACTACATACAAGGCCTAGAGCTATTTAACTAAACTATATATAACGTACTAAACCCTAAAAGGACTAGTGCCTTAGAAGCTAGGCCTAAAGGGCAAAGCACTAGGCCTATAAAAGGCAGGGCTCCCCCTAGCCTATAGGGGTCTAGACTTCTACTTTCTTAGTAAGTAAGTAATACAGTAAAACACTAATATAATACTATTACTACTATAACAATACTTCTACCTCTTTTATTTATATATTATACACTAAACCTATTTCTTTACTAACTCTTTTAAGCCTAATATTACTATAGAAGTATTTAGTAATCTTAATACCGACCTTAATACTCTTATACCTATACTTATAATATATAACAAAAACATAAACTAAAAATTATAATAAAAAACGCTTCCTAAAGAGGTATATAGTTAAAAAAGTAATAGGTCTTTTAATAAAAAACTTTCTTTTTTATAAAAGCAAAAAAAAGCTAATACTAAAATATATTAAAGTCCCTATTATTAAAAGGATTAAAAATAGTACTTACTATATTTAACTCTTAAAAAAGTACTAATAGTTATATAACGTATTTTATATTAACCTTATTAAACCCTAAATAGGTAAAGTAACTAAGGACTAAAACCTCTTAAATATAAAGAACCTCTAAAAAAATAAAAGGTTAAGGATATTATATTTAACTATAAAAATAATAAAAACGTACTATTCCTTATTAAATAAAAAGAGTAGCCTATAAAGTATAATATATAGGAGTCTATGGAATACTTAATAAGTACTTAATAAGTTTTTAAAAAATATTATATATAAACTAAAAAGTCTTATAAAATAGAATAATAAATAAAAATGTTTATAATAATAAAGAAATGTATTACACAAAAAAAAAGTCCTTAAAAACTAAACTAAAAATCTATTTAAACTAATTAAAACCCTATAAAACTTTAAATAAAACTATCCTAAAAACTACTACTAAAAGAAAAAGAACTAAAAAAAAACACAATCTACTTTTACTTCCACTACTACTATTACTTTAACTACTACTACTACTAGTAGTACTATCTATATTTATATTTATATAATCTTTTAATAAAGTCTTTAATAAAGCCGTATACTACTATATTATATAAATTTTCTTTTTTTATATCTCTTACTAACTATAATACTTTAAAGGACCCTATTTTATAAAAGCCTTAGTAAAAAAAGGCATACCTAGTTAGCTATTCTTTATAAGCTTTAAAAATAACTTATATAAGTTAGGTTTACTAAATATAGTAAAGTATAAAAACTTAAGAGTGCCCTTATTTTTAGTAATAAAATAGTAAAAGGAATGATTAATAATAAAATAATAGAATAGACCTTAAAATTTAAAAAGAGTAGTAAAGTTATACTAGTATAGAAAAAAAGCTATAAAAAGTATAAACTTAGTACTTTCTTTATATAAAATATTACTACTTTTATAGTAAGCCTAGGGGAAAATAAGTATATAAAGCAAACTAAATAAATAAGTAACTAACCTTAAAGTATATAATAGTACTAGTAATTTTATAAAAAGCCTACTACTTATATAAGCTAAGCTCTTGAAAGGTGCGTTTAACTTTACTAAATGTTTTAGTTAGAATTATAAAAACGGAGTTCTAAAACTACTTAGTAAGTATATAAAAACACTACTAATATACTAAATAAAGTACTAAAATTACTAGTTAGTATAGCTAAAAATAAAACCCTTATTAATAAAATAAGTATAGTAATACTTAATATAATTCTAATAAACCTATATAATACTATTTAAAGCTATAGGAATTTATAAAGAGTTAATAAATATTTACTAAAAATACAAAAAGAGTAACTTATATAGTAATACTTTTACTTAATAATAAAGTAAGTAATATATATATTAGAGTAATCTTTAAAAGCTATATAGAGTATTTAATAGTCCTTACTTTAAAGTAAAATATAGTAGATATATAGTATAGTAATACTAGACTAGTTAAAGAAGCTAACTTTAATATTAATTAAAAACTTAATAAAGTAAATAAAGTAAATAAGAGTAAATATTATATTAAAAAACTAAGTTAAGTATTAAAAAATAATAAAAACGTAATAATAGTTAAAAAAGATAAAGTATAATTAATAAAAAAAAAGTAAACAATTATACGTTATTAAAAAAAGGAAAAATTTAAAACTAATAGATTAAAAACTACTATTATATAGGCTCCCTTTATAGAATAAATAGCCTAAATACAGTAAGTATATTAAAAAGTTATTTATAAAAAGTACTAAATAAAAAAAAGCACAGCTCCTTTATACCTTAAATATAAAAAACACAAAAGGTATAATCTATAAATATAACTATAAGCTATTAAACTTTAAAAAAACCCAATATAAAAAATAAAAAAAGCTAAGAATCCACCCTATAGTAAAAATAAATAAATAATATTATAAAATGTACTTACTAGTATTTCTATAAATACTTACTAAATAAAAAATAAAAAAACCACAAGTATATAATTAAGATAAGTTATAACTAAAAAAAGAAATAAAAAGGATAAACTAATAAAACAAAACACTTAACTACCCTTTTTATATAAAAAGAAATTAAAACCAGTATAGTAACCCTCTAGTATAATATTACTAAAATAACGTAGTATAATAAATACTAATACACTAACTCCTATATTAATAGCACTAATACACTATTTTCCGCAGTAATAACTTTAGTATAAAAAGTAATAATATAAAATACTACTAAAGACTAGTAAACTAAAAGGGGGGATAGTATAAAAATCTAGCACAAAGCTAAGCACCTAGTGTACCTTTAGTAAAAATAAAGGTAAATATTAATAAATCTTAGTATAGTAGACTCCTACTAAGCCCTTAGTAAAGATATATAAAAGGAAAATAGAAGACAAAAAGGGGAAGTTAAGTAAAAGTAACTAAATACACCTATACCTACTTTTAAAATACTATAATTAAACCTAACCTAGATATACAGCCCTTAATACCTTTATATTTATTTTTAACTACTAAAGTAAATCTTTTATTAGTAATATATATAACTACTTTAAAACTCTATACCTATAACTTAAGTAGTATATCTATATTAATATATATAGACTTAGCTTTTTTTAAAAATAAAGTAAATAGCCCTTTTTATAACTCTATTTTACTTATATATATATAGTAATAAGGATTTAATAATAGTACTATATTTTTATAATAGGGTATTTAAAAAGATTACTATAAACTCTTTAGTATTATTAGTATAAATAATTTTAATATTAACTTTATACTATAGTTTTTAAGTAATTATATAGTTAAGTAGTTAATAAGTAAGGTTTTGTTTAAGTTAGATATAAGGACTATTTAATACTATAGCTATATTTTTTATTACTACTAAATAGTTTATATTATATAGCTCTTTTTAACTATAACTCTTTTTATAATAAATAAATAAAAGCTTTATTTAGAGATATTAAGAGTATTAAAGACTTTACTACTAAAACTAATTAAGTTATTACTATTTAAAGAGCTTTTTATAAAATATAGCCTTTCGCTACTAAATATATTTTTAGGAAAGTTTAGTATATATATAATATTTTATAACTAAATAACTTTGTTATTATTAAATTTTTAAAAGATAGTACTTATAAGCTTTAAGTAGATATTACTAGTACTAGTTTTAATAAGCTAGGGGTTAGAAACTTTTTAGTAGTTTAAAAACTATAAAGTATTATTAATAGTATAAATATTAGTACTAATATCTTAAAGGTACTAACTAAAGACTATTTAAGATATTTTTATTATATACTTTAAGGGCTTATTACCCTTTTAATTCTTTTCTTTACTACTAGTTATTTAGAGATTATTAATAATAGCTTTAAAGTCTTTTAGATAAATCCTTATTAAGTATAACTATAATAGCTTTTTTTTTATCTTTTAGAGTACTTTTAAAAGTACCTTTTAAGTCTATTAAAGTAAAAGGTTAATTAGTAATAGCCTCCTTTTTACTTTTAACTTTATGCTTTTTTTTAGCTTTATAGTTAGCCTTAATATAGCCTTTCTTATTATAGTTATAATACTTATAATTTATTTTTAACTTCTTACTACTCTTAGTACCTAAAGTAGCGTTTATTAACTATATAACTATTAATTTTACTTTACTATTAATATAATATTTATTTATTAAGTTAAACTTTAGTCTTTAAAGGTTTAAAGAAAAGCCGTAATAATAAAAAGACTTAAAATAAGTAGTTTAGTTATACTATTAATTATAAGTTCTTCTAAAGAATATATAAATCTTATTTTCTAGTTAAAAAGTACTTTTTATAGTATAGTACTAATAAGTAAGTTTATTAAACTTTATAATATATACTATAAAATCGTTTAACTTAAAAGTTAATTAGTATAGTTTATTTTAAAACTAACCTTATAAACTAGCCTACTATTAGTATAGTACTAAGTAAATATATTTTATATTTCTATTATAAGGTTAAAATATACTACTAAAGTTATAGGGCCCTTAAAGACTATCTTTTTAATTTTAAATATAACTTTAAAATTATTTCTATAGCCTATAAACTACATAAGTTTAGTGTAGTAGTATTTTATTAATAATATAATTTATATAGACTATATAAGTTAGTTAAAGTTACTTTTTAAAAAACACTTCTTAAGTATCTTTAGTATATACTAATTAAAAAGACTATTTTATATAAATTTTTTTTATTTTCTTTAAACTTAGTATATTTAAGGAAACTAAAAAAGAGCTTTAGTATATTTATTATTATAATATTTAACTTTATTATTAGTATAATAACTAGGCTTTATAATATTATAAACTAATAGTTATAATTATCCTATATTAGAACTAATAAATACTAAAAAACTAACTAAAGAGGCGTTATATAGTATATCTTTAAATCCTTAAGTACTTTAGAGTTAATTCTTAAAGTACTTTTTATAACTATAATTATAAGTAAAACTCCTATAGGCCTTATATTCTTAAACTACTTTTCTTTAAGTACTATAATCTTTTATTATTATAATCTTAACAATATAATTAACTCTTTAATTTACTATTAAAGTACTACTACTATATCTTTACTAGTCTTCTTTCTATTATCTCTAATATACTCCTTTTAAGTACTTAATAATATTATAAATAAATTACTAGTTAAGTAATAGTAAACTATAGTTTTATTAAATAATAAATAGTTAATTAATCTATTATAAATAACTTTATATAAAAAGTTATACTACTATATAATAATAAAGGGTCTTAATACTAATCTAATAAAGTGTAAGTATAATAGATTAACTATACGTAATTAGATCTATAAATACCCTTCTAAGGGGTCTAACCCCCTATTTAAATAAAAGAAAATCCCTTAAGGTATAAAACCCTAGTAATCTATATATCCCGTTTCCGTCGTTCGGAGCCGCTTTTAGTAAGCCACGTCTCGTATATCTACGCCACTTACGCGCACACCCAGCTGCTTACCGGATGCGTCGTCACAGTAGGCACAAGTCATGTTGGTGGACCGGACAGAACCCCTATTGCTGTGACCACACACCTCTCTGCCTGGCGGGCCGAGAGTTTGTTGCGTTTGCGAACTTGTCATCTCCTCCAGTCCCTTTGACTTGCGAGAACGACCACGAATGGGTTTCTAAAAGCGGGAATCCGGCTGATTCGCAGATCAAAACGTCCGTGTGCGTTTGGCTTTTCTGCTGTGTGAGAATCCGACACGATGCAGGGCAAACGGATCGGCCGATAGATTGATGAGCACGCACGGCCGAGCACCCGCAGTCTTGGTCCCAAGTGCTGCTGCATGTGACCTGTGCCTCCTCACTTTCTGCAATATTCAACGATCATCGGCCGGAGGCAGATCTGGCTCTGCGGCTGCATGCCGATGTCCAAGATCTATATGTTCCAAGCTTCCCCCCGAATCGTTTAAGTTGACGTGACTTCGGCACCTAGTTAGGCGAAACACTGTGAATGGGAACTCGACGATGCCCAAGCCTCAAATGCCGGGGCCGGTCCCCCCCCCCCGCCCCCCCCCTCCCCTCTTGCAAAAGCTTGACTCTTGCCCGAGGCGCGTGTGTCAAACCGCGATGCTTCCGGCTTGCATATGCGTGGACCGGACAGCCCGCATCGATCGATATAATTGGAACGCTGCAAGTTCAGATGAATCCGGTGATGGCCGTTGAAAGCCTGAAGGCCGAAGCTTGGAGCGGCAACACCCTTGCCGGATTATGTCTATCTGAGCCCCTCGTGGGAGGGAATCACTGTGCGACGTTAACTGAGTTTCCCGTGAGGCAATCGACTGTCCGTTAGGGTGGGCAGTGCGAGATGCCCGGGGTTTCAAGTTCGAGATCATTTTTCTTTCCCACACGTCATGAACTCTATCCAGACGACCCTGCGGAGGTCTCCTCATCCTGAACTCACCCGATGCTTCTCCTTCGTTCACATCTCTCCGCTGGACTCATCAATCGAGTCTCAACGGAAAAACAGCACGAGGATGAACTCGTCCTGCTTCCACCTCGGGCGCAATCGCCTCATCAACGATAATCTAATCTAATTCAACCCCAGATACAAGAGCTACCGGCTCAGAGTAGTACGCAAAACCGATCAGGAAAAAAAACCCTCGGGAGGGGACGACCGCGCGACAACCATGTCCGTGGCCTCGACGACAACCGACGACACCGTGCGCCTCGTCGACCAGCTCGAGCTGCCCTCCCGCATCGGCCCCGACGAGACGGTGATCCACACGCTGACCGAGGGCGGGCGGGTGCGCGAGGAGCACTGGCGGAGCGAGTCGTACCTCGGCAGCGGCGGCGTCGGGCTCGTCTTCCGGGAGAAGTGCGTCGTGGGCAGGGGTTACGGCCGGCTGCGCGCTGTCAAGGAGATCCCCCGTCCCACCAGAGCCGTCGGTGCCGGCAGAAACGCAAACGGGAACGGGGGGAACGAGGACGTTGACATTGGCGGGGAGCTCGCGGGCCTGGCGACCTTCTCCCGGGCGCGGTACGAGGCGCACTTCGTGAGGATGCTGGGGTGGTACCAGTCGCCCAGCAAGACCTTCGTCGCGATGGAGTATCTGCCGCTGGGGGACCTGCATGCGCATCTCATGGAGGAGGGACCGATGCAGGAGGACATGGCCAAGCTCGTCATCCGCCAGGTCATACGCGGGCTGGCTTACATCCACGAGTACGGCCTGGCTCACCGAGGCTTGAAACCTTCCGTAAGAGGACAAACAGTAAATCAAACGACGGGCACAACTGACGTCGAGACAGAACATCCTCATCCGCACGAAACCGCCAGACGGCGAGTGGTGGGTCAAGATCGGCGACTTCGGCATCAGCAAGCGGCCCCGCCGCACGCTCAGCATGTCCCTCGCCGCGGGCGACACCCTCGGCTTCATGGCCCCCGAGGTCCTCGGCCTCTCCTCCGTGCCGGAGGACCTCGCCCCCGAGCCGGCCGCGCAGAAGGGCGACATGTGGGCCGCCGGAGCGACGCTCCACTTCGCCCTCACCCGCGCGCACTCCTTCGGCGAGGACCTCGACGCCCTCCGCGACTACGCCCGCGACGCCCGCCCCTTCCCCAACGAGCGGCTGCAGGGCCGGGGCGTCTCCTCCCCTTGCGTCTCCCTCGTGAAGGACCTCATGTGCTCGCACCCGAAGCTCCGGCCCGACGCCGAGCGCGCGCTGTCGCACCCCTGGGCCCGCGCGCCGAACCACTACTCCGCCTCGACGTCCCGGCCGCGCTGCTTCCTGCGCTGCCGCGGCCTCGACCCCCCCGCCGTGACCTTCTCCCCCGACGGCGAGCGCGTGCTGGTCGTCTCCCCCGAGAAGCTGTCCCTCCTGGAGTGCGCCACGGGGAAAGTGCTCCGCGGCTACGAGGCCTCGGACCGCACCTTCGTCGCGGCCGCCGTCTCCCCGGACGGAAAGTTCGCCATGGTGCTGGAGGACTCGGGCCGCCTGAGCAGGTTCTCCGCCACGAACCTCAAGCCCCTCGAGGACAGGGGCCCCTTCGGGAGGATGCCCCCCGGGGAGTGCTTCGTCACGTACTCCCATGACGGGCGGCAAGTCGCGACGGCGCACGCGGGCAACGTCGTGGTCTGGCGCCTCCGGGGCGCCGCGCTGCCGACCTCGGGGACGTGGCGGACGGGCAACTTCGCCGTGCGGTCGCTGCATTTCGCCGCCGACGACAGGAAGCTCGTCATCGCGCTCGACGACGGCGTGCACGTGGTGTCCCTCACGGGGGACGAGGACCAGGAGAAGACGATACGGTACCCCGTCCCCGGGCCCGCGTCGGCCGTGGCGCC
Source organism: Colletotrichum brevisporum (assembly GCA_030770045.1). Taxonomy (NCBI): domain Eukaryota; kingdom Fungi; phylum Ascomycota; class Sordariomycetes; order Glomerellales; family Glomerellaceae; genus Colletotrichum; species Colletotrichum brevisporum. Next base: position 5,217,941 of record JAUGSI010000002.1, read on the forward strand.
GGACGGCGGGGACTTTGCGCACTGCGACGAGAACCACCTGTTCCTCTGGCGCGAGGGGGCCAAGTGCTGGCGGCGGCAGTACTACCACTCAGTCCCGATCCGGACGGTGTGCTACTCAGGGTCCGGGGTAACGGTGGCCACGGTCGACGCCGCGGGCGGTGTGGCGCTCTGGCGGGCGAGGAGCGTGAGCGAGGTCGGGTGCCTGAAGTTCCCCGAGGAGCAGGTCGCGAGGGTGGCCGTGTCGCCGCCGCTGGGGAGGTACATCGCCATGGGCATGATGGACCAGAAGGGGCCCAAGGTCGTCGTGCGGAAGATTCTGAGCTTTGTGCCCTGAGGGCCGCAGCAATCAGTCCCGCTTGCTCAGGGGCAAAAACAAACACCAAGGGGCCTCACGAAAGCGACCCAACGGCAAAAGGAAACGAGATTTGCCTCATGCCTGAATCGAACAGGCGATCTTCTCATTACTAGTGAGACGCTTTACCACTGAGCCAATGAGGCTTGTAACAGCTCGTTGACGACGATGGAGGCAAGGGGATTCATGCAAGGCAAGTTCGTGGGCTCGTCCCACTCCGCCGGGGCTCACGATGGGGTCGCGTTTGATTGCGGTGATGTGTAGTGGACCGGCCGGGGCGCCGAAGCCCCAAGTGGGTACGGCGTGGCATAACGTCCTTGACTCAGTGTCTTCGGCGGCCTTGATGGGCAGTTCTTGGAGGAAGGACGAAGAGGATATAGACACCGTACATGTACCCTTAAGGGGGCGTCCGTACCAGGTGAAAATGGTAATGTCGTTTGCATGCGAAGTTGTCAAAACTTCAGTCTTCGGGTCTTGTTATATGGCATATTGTTCTGAGAGGATCAGCTCTTTCAACCCGTCCAAGAACCAAGCTTCTGCAGGCCCTTGGAGGCAGGGATCCTCGTCTCCCCCATCACCTCCCATGAGTCCTCCCGGCAGATGCACACCTCCCAGGTCTCTCCCTGCGTAACCTCGTCGACAACATCCTCGCGCATCCAGAATCTCGCCGTCTTCGTTGCCGTGACGTACGTAAACGCCGTCACAACGTGAAGTCCCTTTTCCCTCGCCGTTGCCGCCACCTCGGACCGGTCGCCCTCCTCGTCGTCCTGCAACAGATCTGGGAGCACAAGCTTCCGGTCCCCGAGGACCTTCTTGTTAAGAAACACGAGGACGAAGTGCATAACCCGGCCGTGCCATGTCTGAACCTCGTTGAACGCCACGCTGCACTCCCGCACCTGACCGGGAGCAACAACCGGCGCAACAACGCCGAACGGGAGCAGGCGACTCCAGAGACCCAACAGCGTCGTGAACTCGGCCTTCCACGGGCCCAGGCTAATCTTACGCGACGGGTACGTCGTCGAGACGCTCTCGGGGCTCAGGACCAGCTCCCGCGGCGGGCGCGCTGTAGTGGTGATGCTTCCCGCACAGACGGAGGCCAGAATGCCGGAGAGCCAGTGCGCCGGATACCCGACCCCGTGGAGCATGCCAACCAGCCTCAAGAAGGCCGTCAGGTTCAGCGGCGCGTGAACGGGGCGGTCACCGGCCCAGGGCCGGCGGTGCGGGAGCACGATCTTGAGCAGGTGCGCGTGCAGCCAGTGCTCCAGCGCGGGGCGGGACATGAGCCGTCTCGGCCAACTTGCCACCGAGCGCGCCCAGATGAAATAGTTCTCCACCATGAAGGGAGTGACGTTCAGCGTCCGCGCAACGTCCTCCGGCGCGGCACGCGGGTCCTTCTCGCGCACGAGACCGAAGTGGTCAGCCACCCGCCCCGCGTCGTGCATCAGCATATACTCCGCGAGAAAGTGCTCGTGGGTCTGGAACATGGGCGGGTTGAGTAGGTCGTTGAAGCGCAGGTTGGCAGGCCGGTCCTCGCGGAGCAAGGGGCCGCCGTACATGAGCGCCGTCAGGGGCCCGCCAACGTAGTCTGGGATGTTGCTCATGTGAATGCGGTCGTAGTGGCGGGGGAACCGGGCCGGGTCGATGGCGTCCGGCTTCTTGGGCTTCAGCGAGCGGTGGGGTAGGGAGTCGTGCCGGATGCGCTCCAGCACGTCGGCCATCTCGCCGGCGATGAGCTCGACGTCGACGCGGTCGGCCAGAGACATGGTAGCGAGCGACAAGTACTCAAAGAACCTCTCCAGGCTCGTGAGAACGTCGGCGTCTTCCTCTCCTCCGACGGGCAGGCACATGGCCTTGACGAGGGCCGAAGGGTCCCATTCCAGGGACGGGGTCAGGTCGATCGGCTGCCCGGGCGGGAGTCCGTCGGCGCGTCGGGGCTCGTAGTCCATGTCGAGGACTGTTGGGTTCGTCTCCCAGCGAGCGTCGATGTGCTCCTCGAGCTTCTGTTTGCCTTCCGGACGGCCGGACCGGAAGTCGGCCAGCAGGGCAGGCAGCTCAGGCTCGCGGCGGCCGACGAAGACGTCATTGGCGAAGACGACGCCCAACTCGCGGAAGTCGCGGTAGGCCTGCTGGCCGGGCTGGGTCTTTTCATCGACCGAGTCGTCGCCGTAAATCATCTTTCTCTGTTGCTCCGACCTCTTGAAGTTCCTCAGCACGGCGGACCGCATCTTCTTTGGCGCGTAGTCGTCGCCCAGGGGCTGGGACCACTGCTTGAGCTTGTGGATGACCTGCGCCCGGGTCTCCTCGGGGACGTAGAGGAAGCCCAGGACGTCGTTGCCGTCCTCAAGCCTGTCGATCATGGCCCCGATGTGCTCCTGAAGCTTGCTGGCGACGAAGGGCGGGATAAAGGCGGAGGAGTAGACGTAGCCCATGACGGTCAAGGCGTCCTCGATGCGCGGCAGATCCTGGGACCTGACGAGGGCGTACTGGAGGACCATGTCGAACATGATGAGCGTGCGCGCGATGGCGGCGGCGTTGATGTCCACGAGGGTGAAGTGCGCCTTGCCGAAGTTCTTCTTCTTTCCCTTCTTTTGTGCCAGGAGCTCCGTGAGGCCCATGGTGGCCAACGTCGCGAACAGGTGACGGGCGTCGCCGCTGCCGCAGAGAAGGAAAGAGACGTCACTGTTCGAACCGACATCGGGCCAGCCCGTGGGGTCGAACATTGTCTCAGCTTGGTCGTGGCCCATGGGATAATACTCGGGCTTATCTTGGCTGGTCGTGTATCAGCATCACGGTCTTGAAGGTGAGGCAAGGGAGACCTACAGAGAACCATTGTACCGGGGCAGCCGGTCAAACACCTGTGTACGGAAGGCTTCCTCGTTGGGTGAAGCAGACCACGTCTTCTGCAGTCCCTCAAGGGCTGTCCGAAGTTCCTTCCCGGAGGCATCGTCCGCGAGACTCTTCACCGCCTGCTCGGCGTCCTTCAAGGAAAGCGAGTGCAGGTGGCACTTGGCCATGCGGGCGTACAGCTTCTGCTTCTTCGGCCCATCGTCAGGCTCCGAGGACGACAGCGACAGGGCCTTTTCGAGGTTCTTGAGAGCGGCGGCGTAGTCGCCCTGCTCGAACTTGATGGCCGATATGTTGGACCACGGAGCAGGGTCTTCAGGGGCCAAGGCGGTTGCTTCCTTGTAGGCCTTTTCCGCTGCAAGGGGGGGTCAATGAGGGGTTCAATGGCGGGGGAGAAGTGAAGAAACGATGTTGAATTACCTACCTTCGGCAAATTTCCCTTTCCGATACAAGACGTTTCCGCGCTCCCTGGCGGCGGCCGATTCGGGGACTGCACCTGCGGACGCCATTCCGATGGTGATGGTGTTGAGATGGTGTTTCGTCCAGATTCGGCGATTTTTTACTGGACATCTGGAGTTCGTTTCGGTACTTTCACGCGGCACCCGGAGGACAGGCCACTGCGCCAATCTTAGTCACCGTGATGTCACTGATCAGCGTGATGATGTACCTATCTCAACGAGTATAATCTACAGATTCTAATTAGAAGAGTGAATATTGCTGCTGTTCAGATTCAGCATGGCAGTAGGAACCTTTGCGTTTGAACGCCTTGACTTCATCTGAACACCATTGATCGGTGTTTGAAATGTAAAGATTGCAAACTCTCGTGAATTCAGCACACCTCCCCCTCCATTGACTCGTGTCCGGTGATGTGATTGGCCAGCCAAATGCCTCACCACTATTCAATGCTTTGCATTAGGACCGGCCTTTCATCTCGAACGACATCTTCAATGTATAAGTTGAACGGCTGACCTTGAGCACATAGTCTCCTGACATGATCAAATTCTTAACCTACCTGGAAGGACCCAGATGTAAAGGAAAATAAAGGGGGTTCGAAACACGTCCTGGCTAAGATGCAGTGACCACGCAAGTGAAGTCAACATTCTGATTGCACGAGGGTCCCGGTTCGGCTTCGGGACGGGCATCCGTTGGTGCATACCAGATCCTTGTCAGACGCTTATCGTTCCTCTTCTCCCTTCTCTGTGAAAGGTGTGGGAGTCCTGGCAATGCCAAACTCAAGTCTCGCCCTGACGTCCGAGGTCTCGGGATAGATTGGTTGCATCGGAAGCATCGTCGGGAACAATCCACGGCGTTGTGAATTCGGGTCCAAATAATGCCCCAGGGATGAACACAATCATCTCTCAGTAGAGAACACTTCATCGGTCGCGTTTTTGATGCGATGCATATCCGATTGTTAGCTAGGGATGAGGGAGTAGTGGTCTGGATGTTGAGGAGTCATTGCAGCGAGATGCATTGGGTCCTTCTCTTCCAACACGAGATGGATGGCGAGTGCGGCCATTCCCGCGATGATCCCGGCGGGAGCCGGTCCGTAGCGGGTGAGTGAGTCCCGGAGGAGCCGCCGACGAAACGGACTCTTCACCCGGCACAGGTCAAGAGCTAGGATTTGATACAGAAGAGACTCCATTGGCTATGTCGGAATTCCACCCATGAGTGCCGCCGTCCCTTCGCCAGAAACGACGCCGTTCGTGCATGTTTAGCACCTCGGAACCCCCGCCATTGCAGGGAACCAGCATCCCAGAGATGGAGGGGAACCTGGCCGCCCGAGAATTCCTCTTCAGAAGCGTCGTTTGGTCGTTGGGTGTCAAGGGGTTTATCAAAGCTCGGGTCGAAGGTATGAGGAAATCGAACGAGGTGGCCTTGCGTGATTAGCTGGTCGCTGACGCATCGAACCGGAGACATCTCCATAAACCGCAACGATTGCTGACGGGTGATGCAAGACAAGGTATCGAGGACCCGGCCTGCATGGGAGACAGGGGGGAAGGTAGTATTCGAGATGGCTTCTCGTCCGGCTCTATAGCCATAACTATCCCCTCACCCTGCCGGCTGCCGACTAGTTGAAGTCAGTCAGCATCATGCATGGGGGTTTCTCTGCTATCTGCTCTTCGTAATAACTGGGTAGCTGCCTCTCCCACCTCTGGCAATTGAATTTGGTTACAATCAACCGTCTACAGCCCGCCCATTCGGCGTCATCCACCTCCGACTTCTCAGTTCTCCTCCCGAGATGCTGTGTTCTCCAACCGCCGCGGCGGTAATCTGCGTCCTCCTCCTGTATCTCGTCGTCAGAAAGGCCCGCAGTCATGCACAGCTGAAGCACATCCCGGGCCCCGCGATCGCGGGCTGGACCGACGGCTGGCTGATTCGACACACCCTCGGCGGCAACATGTCCTTCGTCCTGAAAGACCTCCACAAGCAACACGGTGTGCCCTACGCCCTACCCCCCTCCTCTCCCGGAATCCGAAAAAGCTGACCTCCATTGCCTCTCCCAGGGCGTCTCGTGCGGATCGCCCCGAACCGGGTCGTGTGCGGCGACGGCACGGAAATGCGCCGCCTCTGGGCCGCCCGCTCCCCGTGGAAGCGCGCGCCCTGGTACCGCACCCTCCGCTTCGACCCCTGGCGCGACAGCACCTTCTCGACCGTCGACGACAAGGCCCACGACGTCCTCCGCTCCAAGGTCGCCGCGGGCTACGCCGGCAAGGACGTCGACGGCGTGCAGGACGCCATCGACGAGCAGGTCGCGGGGCTGGTCAACCTGCTCGAGACCAAGTACCTCTCCTCCGACGACGACGGCAGCGGCGGCGGCAAAGGATGCTTCCGGCCCGTCGACCTCGCGCGCAAGGCGCAGTTCTTCACGCTCGACGTCATCTCGTCCCTCGCCTTCGGCAGGAAGTTCGGCTACCTGGACGCCGACGCCGACACCTTCCGCTACATCGAGATCACCGAGAAGCTGTTCCCGTCCCTGATCATCATCACCCTGCAGACCTGGATCATCAACCTGCTGCAGTCGCGCGCGGGCTGATCGGCATCGGGGACGTGATGAAGCGCGCGCAGGAGGCCGTCGACGAGCGGTACGGCCCCGGGGCCGTTTCGCGGCGCGACATCCTGGGCTCGTTCGTCGCGCACGGGCTGACGAGGGAGGAGGCCGAGGGCGAGACTGTCGTGCAGATCCTGGCCGGGTCGGACACGACGGCGACGGCGATCCGGGCGACGATGCTGTTCATCATGACGAACCCGGGGGTCTACGCGCGGCTACGGGAGGAGATCGACGCGGCGGCGGGGGAGGGCCGGATCTCGTCGCCCATCACGGACGCCGAGGCGAGGAAGATGCCGTACCTACAGGCCGTCATCCGGGAGGGGATCCGGTACTGGCCGCCGGCGACGGGCCTCCTGCCCAAGGTCTGCGACAAGGACGAGGTGGTCTGCGGCGTGCGGATCCCCGCGGGGACGCACGTCGGATGGTCGCCGTTCGCGGTCATGCGGGACGTCGAGGTCTTCGGGGAGGACGCCGAGATGTTCCGCCCGGAGCGGTGGCTCGGCATCAGCCCGGAGCAGTACCACTCCATGAAGGCGATCACGATGCTCGATTTCAAGGGGGGCAGCCGCTGGGAGTGTCTGGGAAAGCCCATTGCTATGATGGAGCTGAACAAGGTCTTCGTTGAGGTGAGTCTGCGTTCTTGGTATTGGAGAATCCAGACGAGTTTGAATGCTTGGGATTCCCACTAGTCGTCGAACAACACAATGCTTGGACACTAACTGACGGTGTTTTCTCTTTAGCTTTTGAGGCGGTTTGACTTTGCCATCGTCAACCCGATCAAACCGTGGCAGTCAGACAACTTCATGCTCTGGATTCAGAAGGAGTTGAACGTTAAAGTCACGCGGAGAGCTGTCCCGGTGTAGGATGAGCCCGGGGCTTTTGGCAACCTACTGAATTCGTAGGATGGTAACATATGAAGACTACCACTCCGAAGGCAGTGCTGCGATTTGTCGGGGATATCCGCGAGGCGACGTTAGGGCGTATCGGCGACCTCTCAGAGGCTAATAATCATTAATCATGAACATCTCTATCCAAATACAGCGTACGGGCTTTGAATTAGGTTCGACGGCTTTGACTGTACTGACCACTCGGCAAAGCTACCGACGTTTTACGAAGTGGCTTGATTGGACTGTCTACGGGTTACGAGTCGTACTGGGGTCGAACCGAGCGCGTTGTCTCTGATATGTAACTGAACTGCAGTAGGAATCCTCCGGCGAACTTCTCCATGTCTGCATTTGCTGTCCGTTCCTTCGGGATTTGAGTTCTAACGCCGATGGGTTTCAAGACACTGGGAAAAATGGTTGCTTTGGGCAAAGTCACGTGGGAAACTGATGATTAGTATACAATAATGAATATCTGTTGTTAAATCGCACAACCTCACCGTCAAAGCAGGGCGCGATGTCGAGACGCCCTAGGGCGCCGGACCCATGGACAAGATCCAACGAGATCCTCTAATAATTCCCCACAAGCCGTGCCGAGACAATCTCTGCACCCGGCGGCTGCTGTTATACGAGGGATCGACTGTTATGTTATTGTCGTCGCTCGAACCAGAGACGCGCGCCCCTTTTCTCCTCCCTAAGAGCCTAGGGCGTAGGATTTACACCAAAATTTGGGCCAACGACACAATGTCCAGCGCGAAAAGGGCGTCAGCCCAAGACAACAACTCGGCGGAACTCCCTCCTACGACGTCTGCGGACGACGCCATGCGTGCTGCCGTCCGCGGCGTACACGTGTTCTCCCAGGATCCGCAGCCCGAGACGATTGGCGTTCTCACGCAGCAGCATCAGTCCTACATCGATCAGCAAGTCCTGGATTCGCTGTTCAACCTGGCCTCGGGGCAGCCGCATGGCGCGAGCAGCTTCGATGCCGGGAGTCACCAACCCTGGTCCGACCCGGATCCTGCCGGGGCCGGCACGTCGTACCCCGCCCTCGACGCCGAAACAGCCGGTCAGGTGTGGGAGGAGACGGCCGCGACCTCCGGACCCATCGGCAGCGAGATGCAAGCCGCGTGGCTAGGTGACGAAACATCGTATGCAGACTCAGCTCGAGCCCTGAGCGACCTCCAATGGCCGCTTCCCGGACCGGTTTCGAGGCCGGCGGACAGCATCGACTGGTCAAGCGAAGCCATCCGTCAACAACAGCAGTACCACGAGCAGCAGCAACCCGGAACCCAGCGCGGTCTGCCCCGGAGGCGGAGCCGCTACCGTTTCATCCGATCTGAGCAGAGGTCCACGCCGATCCCGATCCCCGTGTTCCCCTCTTCGTCGACGTCGCAGGAGACCCCCGCGGGTCCGCTGCAGAGGTGGAAAGACTCGCCGCCGCAGGACGAGCCCGCGGCCATGACCGCCATCTACGACGCCCTGAAGACGAACCGGCTGCCTTCGAACGCCCTCGACCTCCCCGCCGGCTCGGACCGCGCCCATAGCCGCGCGACCTCCGGGACCAGCGCGGACAGCGGCGGCAGCAGCTCCTCGATGCAGTCCGCGAGCTCCGCCTGGTCCGCGGCGTCGAAGCAGTCCCGAGGACGACGACGCGCCGGCGGCTTCGACTTCGGGCCGACGGACGGCGGCGGCACAGTCCTCGGCCGGGCCGGGAAGAAGCGATCTGCAGCCGGCCTCGCGAGAGACGGCCGCCCTTACAAGTGTACCTTCTGCTGCGACAGCTTCAAGACGAAGTACGACTGGGCGCGGCACGAGAAGTCGCGGCACCTGAACCTCGAATCCTGGGTCTGCGCGCCGCGCGGTCCTTCGGTTCTCTCGACGATGACGGGGATCGAGCACTGCGTTTACTGCGGCGAGGCGGACCCGTCCGAGGACCACCTCGAGTCGCACAACCACGCGGCGTGCCACGAGCGGCCCGCGGAGGCGCGCTCGTTCGGCCGCAAGGACCACCTCGTCCAGCACCTGCGCGTGATGCACAAGCTCGAGGCGCTGCCGCCTCGGGTCAACGAGTGGCGGGCCCGGGCGGCGGAGGAGGTTGTCTCGCGGTGCGGGTTCTGCGGCGCGGCGCTGGCGACGTGGGGCCGGCGGACGGAGCACCTGGCCGCGCACTTCCGCAAGGGGGCGACCATGGCCGAGTGGACGGGCGAGCACGGGTTCGCGCCGGAGGTTTCGGAGCGCGTCGCCCACGCGCTGCCGCCGTATCTCATCGGGTCCGAGTCGTTGAGCGTCGTGCCGTTCTCGGCGACGAAGCAAGGGACGCAGGATCACTTCGCGCAGATATCGTCCCGGACGCGGACCAAGGGCGCCCAGGAGGCCGGGGAGGAACGGGGTGCTTCGCCGGCTGCGGCGCCGGTGCAGTCGCCGTCGATCCTGAGCTCGAGGGCCGCGACGTCCAGGGCCTTCACGGACATCCTGGAGCGGCACCTGAAGCACTTCTCCGACGAGCACGCGGCCCGTGGGGTGCGGCCGACGGACGAGATGCTGCGGCGGGAGTCGAGGAGGGTGATATACGACTCGGACGACGAGTGGAATCAGACGGTCGCCGACAACTCGGAGTGGCTGGCGCAGTTCCGGAAGAGATACGGATTAAGCGATGGCGGGGACGGGGGAGCGCGAAAAGATTGATCATTGCTATTCGATGCTATCCAGTCTTGTTGAAACGGCCGTGTCTTCGGTCATTGATCTCCATGTGCTTCATGTCTCATTGTCTCCGATGGATTGAAGTTTTCAATCTCTGCCTATTTCCGGATGTCTGCGTCGATTATGCGAATCGCCTCCAGACACTCCTCGTCCCGGAATCGTGGGGCAACAACCTGGATAGCACAAGGTGCGCCGTCGCTCGCATCGGGGTCATCTGGACTTGGTCAGTTTCTTTTGTCATTCAAGCCCGTGGCTGACGCAACTCACAATCTGCGTCAAACTCCGTCGTCGCCTTGCGGTACCCCGGGTCTTGCTCTTTCGATGCGAACCCGTAGGGGATAATACCAGCAGGATACTACCAGAGGTCAGCAAGCGCCTTCAAGAGCAAGAGCCTCCCCTGTTCCAGCTTCTTACATCAATCACATTCCACATCAGCGTGTAGACCGGGTTGCCGTACGTATCGTGCGGTACGGCGGTGCTCACAGCTCCCGGCCCGACGACAACGTCCAGACCATGATCCACCCACGTCTCCCTCCACCTCTCAGCGTACGCGTTGCGGAGCGCGAGGGACTCGCCCAGCCGCCCGGCGGCGTCCAACCTCGGCGAGACCAGCTGCGTCCCGGGCCCCGTGAAGGGGTGGACGCCCCGCTGCACCGACGCAACAAGCGGCTCCCCGATTTCCGCCGCGAGGTCGTCCAGCCCGGGCGACATCGTGCCGAAGTAGTGAAACCCCAGCCTGCCCCCCAGCCCGGCGCTCCGGCTCGGGTCGGACGGCAGGCGGACGACGTCGTGCCCGGCCGCTGACAGCTTCGCGACCGCGTCATCGAGCGCCCGGCGCACGGGCGGGTGGAGCTGATACTCCGGGTCCTCGGGCAGCACGCCGATCGTGAGCGGCCTCCACGCCCCGGCGCCCTCCGGCGCGCGCCACGGCACGTCGAGCGCGGAGGCGTCGTACCTCCACGGCCGCCGTTTGAGGACGACCTCCACGAGGAGCGCGAGGTCGTCCGCGGAGCGCGCCATCGGCCCCGCGACGGGCGTCACCCCGGGCAGACGGCCGGGCTTCGGGAAGGGGTAGTTTGCCTGGCCGGCGAAGGGGAGGCGGTCGGCGGTCGGTTTAAAGCCGTAGATGCCGCAGCACAGGGACGGGATGCGCACGGAGCCGGCGATGTCGGTGCCGACGCCCAGGACGGAGCCGCGGAAGGAGATGAGCGCGCCCTCGCCGCCGGTGGAGCCGCCGGCTGTCAGTGTCGTCTTGTGCGGGTTCAGCGTCCTGCCGAAGATGTTGTTGTCCGAGTCGGCGGTCTGGTCTTTCGTGTTAGTGGTGGTGTCTGGGACGGCTTTTGGTCAGTGAAGTGACGGGGGAATCAAGACGGACCATCATTGTTTGCGGGACGTTCGTCTTGCAGTAAAGAACGGCGCCGGCATCGAGCAAGAGATCGACCATGGCCGAGTTGGAGTCCGGGGGAGGTCTCCTGAGGAACTCAACGTAGCCCACTGTGGCGTGGTGGCCCTTCACTTTGAAGGAATCCTGTTACTGTTAGCATAGGTCAATACTCTTCTCTCGAGAGACGACCGTTGTCTTCACCTTGAGACTGATTGGAAGGCCATGCAGAGGCCCGACGACCTTGCCTGTGCTCTTGAGGTGGCGATCAAGTTCCTTGGCCCGTTCGATGCCCTCCTGAAAGAAGATCTCCGTCAGGCAATTCGTCTAGCTCGATAGTCAGAATCAGTTTAGAAGAATCACTCTGGGATGGTCCTCACTAGTTGCTGAGCGAGAGCTGCCCTTTTGGAGAAGGCCACCGTCACCTCCTCGGACGACAGACTTCCGCCGTGGATCTCGGCGAGGAGCTGCTTCGCACTGTAAAGTTCTGTGATCTCCAGCTCCTTCTCCGTCAAGAGTCCGGACCTCTTCGCGACGTTAAGGGCGTTCAACCGTCCTTCTAGGGAGGTTCCGGCGCCGCAAAGGTCGCGAACCCTCTGGTCTGACAGGATCCATTCGCGTGGGATCGATTCCTGCCTCTTGGCCCGGTGCCGTGAGGCGATGACTTTCCATTCCATGGCTGCAGGCATGATGGCTCGCTGTTGTCGATCGGTCGTCTCAGTTGCGGGAGCAAGCAAGATCGAAGGGATGTCAGGCGTGTTTGACACCGCTTTTGATGCCAGTTCAGATGATGGGCGGGCTCCACGTTATGCACAATCGGAATCACCTCTTCCTCCGAGTCCAGTGTCATTCGGAATCACAGCGTCTTGGCCTCGGGACGGGGGCTGCTGGTCGTTATCAACCAGGACGATCGGAACAGTGCCGGCGCATGTATTGTCCCAATCGGGCTAAAGCAGCCGCCCGCCAAGTGGGAGCCGCGGTCGTCGGGTGGCCCGGCGCGCACATCATCACCGGCAACTAACGTCGGGAGTGAGGGGCCACCCGTCCGAGTTTCCCAATCCCCGAACCTCGACACACGCTTGGTTTATAAATGCGTCTCGGCTATTTAACGCTTCTCAGCAATCATTCCCCTCAGTCGAAAACAAGCGCCGTTACTGACCTTGGCTTGGCAGTGCCGTGTTACAGATACTCGCCGTGCTGATTCCGTCTCCATACGAAGCGTTATTCCCGGATTTCCCCCTCATCATGTCGGAAATCAAGTCCGAACACACGCCCTCCCCCGGGGATGGCTTCTCCCCGGCTGGCCTCGCTGTGCCGCCTATGCGAATGCCGCACCTGGACTTCGTCTACCGCATCGTCTGCGACATGGACCCCGCCGCCTCTGAGATCCGCAACGCTGGCGGCACGGGCAGTACGCGGCTGGTCCTGCCTATTCTGCGGGGTACCGTGAGGGGTCCCCGGATCAATGGCGAGATCGTCGAGAGGAGCGGCGCGGACTGGGCGGAGAGGGTCCGCCCTGACAAGGTCTGGCCTACCATCAATCAATACTCCTACGATGTGGTTGTCAACACATGTATCTTCTCGCTGCTGACGAAACGGTACCTGACTTTTCCACGCAGATGCTAGCGAGGTTGAACGCGAGATACACGCTGAAGACCGACGACGGGGTGTACATCCTGGTTAACGCACACGGCATCTGTCGCGCGGGTCCGGGGCGGGCGGAGAGGGTGGCGCCCACGATGTCCCAGGACGACGTCGAGTACTTCACGCACATCACTTTCGAGGCGCCCGGGAACAGCGCGTATGACTGGATGAACGGGATCCTCGCCCTCGGCGTGATGACCATGTTCGAGGGGCGGCCGGTCATCGACTGCTATCGTCTAACCAATTTTCCGGGGAAGCCGGCCGAGAAGCTCTAAAAGTGGGAGAGTACTTGTATCCTCATGTAAGAACTCGGGTTGAGCTAGCTCTCTTGATCAATCCGATCCGTTTACATAAACGTTAGTACCACTTCAACAGAGGAACATGAGCTATTGAGGGACGGCAGAGGTACGATAGATCAACAATTGAAAGAAATGGAACAACATGCAGCTGACAAGTCCCTTACAAACAACCAAATAACCAAACACCCGGCTAACCAATACCACAAATCAACAACCTACCTACCTAGACCTTCATGCGCCTCTCCACGAGCCGCCAGTACCGCGGCGCCAGCGCCGTGCGGATCCGCTTCCCCCAGATGATCATTGGGATATACAGGAGGCCGATGGCCAGCGATATGCCTCCGCTCATGATGTACATCCTGCCGAGGCCCATGCTCGACATCCACGGGACAAGGGCCGAGGGCACGCCGACGCTGACGGCATTGCGGACGAAGGCCACCGCGACGAAAACCTCGGCGGTCAGCTTTAGTGGTCGTGTCAGCACTCCCGTGATCTGCCCGCAGGTCTGGTACAGGTTCTGCTTACCTCTCGATACGTATCGATGAGCAGCGTGAAGGTAATGTCCCCGTTGGCGCCGAGGCCAAAGGCGAAGAGAGCGCCTCCGATGCTGGGGTAGATCCAGTGCATCCCCTACTCCAGTCAGTCCACTCGAAGCGAAGAAGCCGCACGCCCAGGATTCTTCATGTCAGACACCCGACTTACCTTGTCCGCCGTGACCCCAAACATGACGATCCCGCCAGCCATGGTGACGACAGGCAAAAACAGCGGGTACAGCCGCATCTCGGGCTCGAACAGCCCGCCGTTCCTCCGCGCCAGCCACAGCACCGCCCGGTCCGCGAGCGGGCCCCCGTACAAGCTCCCGAAGATGTTCCCTACGAACGGGCCCAGGGTCATGTACCCGACGGCGGCGGTGTCGAAGTTGTACGGCGGCGCCGAGAAGACGACGGACGAGACGGACATGTAGAGCACCAGCCAGCACACGCCCGAGGCGAACTGCAGCGCGGTGAAGGCGACGTGCGGCAGCGTCACGACGCGCAGCGGCAGCTCGGCCACGCGGAGGAGGGACTCGGGCGTCGGCGTCAGGAGGCGCATGCGCTCGCGGTACGTGGTCAGGCGGATGCCCCGGTCCCTGTCGGCGACGACGGTGACGTTGGATTGTGTGTAGTCGAGGAGCTCGATGTCGTCGGTTTCGATGCCTTTGCTTTTCTTCCGCGGCTCAGGCGAGCCCTGGTCGAGTACGGTTTCTACGCCGCGGCCGAGGGTGACCGGGGGCACGTACTTTGTCTCCTCGTAGAGGAAGACGAACACGAGGAAGAGGGCCGTCAGGGCGATGGAGAGGGCGTAGTACGACCACCGCCAGCCCTGGCCCGCAGCCTGGACGCCGGCGGCCAGGGGGGCGAGGAAGCTGCCGACCATGACGGCCACGAAGTAGAAGGCGTTCGCGGAGCCGCGCTGGTGCACGAAGAACAGGTCTGCAATCTGTTGGACCGTCAGTCAGCGAGGAATGCACCCCTGAGAACAAACAGCTCTGCCACTCTCTCTTACGGTCATCTGCACAGCCGTCTCGTTGACGGCGCCAGCCAACCCGGTGACGACGGCCGTGGCAATCAGCTCCGGGTACGAGCGCATGGAGGACGTCCACCAGGCGGCCGCGGCCAGCACGGCGGTGGAGGCGAGGTACGCCGGTCGGCGGCCATACTTTACGGCGAAAGGGATGAAGAAGACGCACCCCGTGGCTAGGCCGGCGAGCTGGGCGGACTGGGCGTTGCTGAGCTGGGCGACCGTGACGCCCAGGTCGACCGTCATCTGCTGCCAGAAGACGGTCTGGATGGACAGGCTGCGAAGCGGCTTGTTAGTTCCTTTCCCACATGTGACTTGGTTTCATGACTCTCAAGGGGACAGCGATCTCGTATTCGAGCCAATGGCAGGTGGACTTGCTTCGTGAAGGCGGCCACCGTGACGCCCATGGCGAGGCTATAGTTGAGATACTTTCGCCATCTGCTCCAGTTCTAACGCATGATCGTCAGCTTCCTGCTTTTGGTTCAAAGATGCGAGCGGGACGATGTCCGCATTACCAGGGGCTCGTTTGGGTCGGCAGTTGGAGTGGGGGAGAGGATGAAGCGAGAAGTTTCTGTCGTTGCGTCCTCGTCTAGGTTTAATTTTTCGTCAACAAACATGTGCTTGCAGCCCGACTCGCCATCGCCACGGGCTTTTTGGGCATCATTGCACGATCATGACTTACTGCTTGTCAGGTAGACAGTCCCAGGGGGCAGAGAAGTGCCGCGGGCGCTTCGGGCTGCCGGATCGTCCATGGCGAGACCTCTCGACAGGCGGCAACAGCGTCGTGAAGGCGGACGGACGGTCAGATAGCGGGAACACCCAAGGCTCCGAGACCCACTTGAAAAGCCAGCCAGGTTAAATGAAAGGCGTTAGACGTTGCGGTGACTGAACGCACTTTACGAATACGAAGATGTGTTTTCTAGTCATCTGTTCAAAGTTGGGGAGATGGATAACTTCCCATTACCTTTATCATCTCGCTCGTCTCAGACCAAGCTATGTCATGCTACGACGTTGCAACTGCCGAGAACCTCCTCCGCTCCTCCCACCCCCCCTTCGTGAGTCGTCAGTTCCGAGCCTCGCTCTCGCCAGTTCCGAATCTGGCTTCTCACACACTGGACGACAAGCCATACACCCGGCAGATATGAGACGATTTGGAACTCGCTTTGGCGATCCTCGACGTTGGGTCCTAGTCATGAGTTCGACGACAGGCGACGAGAAGAGCCAGCGGCAGCAATCGCTATACGATAAGCGCGTCTGACACAAAGCCGACTTGTGGTTCGATCCTGCGAGGTTATGCTAACCGACCTTGCCTTCCCTGTCACATCTCGTACTTTACTTAGGGCACGTCTGATGTTCGCTGTATTGACCGCCACGCGGGATGTCAACTTAAAGACCGTCCGACCTAGCGTTTTTCATCTACCGCGTCATGGCCGTTTGCCGTATTTCCGAGCGACTTCAGATTTCGCTTGAGCGCCAGGTAACTCTATTTTGTCTCGCGAAGGTGCGTCTCCGCATTTTGTCAGCAGGGCGAACGTTTGAGCGTACCCTATCATCACATACCTAATGGCAAGAATCTCAAAATGCGAAAGCGACGTAGATCTAGCCCTGTGCAGTGGCCCCCGGTCCCTTATTTTGTTTCAGCTAACCCTTCCTGGAAATTGTCTCTACAGCATGACAGTATTCCCGCCTTCCCCTGCGGATAGGTGCCTCGGTCGAAGAGGTCTCGAAGAATGACGTTCAGCGACTTACGGAATCGATTATTAATCTTCAACAACGTCCAGCCAACGTTGCTGTGTAATATCCTTACACGGCCAAGACTACTGGGCTTCATCCAAAGAACTCAACGGCCAGTCATCTCCTTTACCGATACTCCGCGCGTCCCCTACAGCCCGCCCACCGTCTTTACCGTCGTTACTATCCCTGCTATCCGTACTAATACCGCAGAAGCAACAAGGCCAGGCCAATTGAGACAAGAGGGCTGAGAGCGGCAGGCAGGGACAACCGTATCGACCAGCGACATTGTAAGGTGAGTCATGATAGAGGTGGTGTTTGAAAGAAATCTTTTGTCAAAAAAAACTATAAAGTTTACTAGAGGGCACAGAGTTTATGGTAGAGATCTCTTTATGAATAATGAGCTGAAACCGGACAAAAGACCGTACATGTAGGAGCCCGAGTAGGACGCCGAATGAGCGCTTAAATGGCGACCCCCGGACCCCCTGACCCCCTCTATGCTGTACATAGACGAGTGTCCGAGCCATACCTCTTAGGGCATACATATGCGCCCAGGGCCCTATCTCTTTCTCGCGTCAAGTCCTCTGGGCAAGCCCATTCATCCCACCGGTCATTCTCCGCTGAACAAGAATGACACCCTAGACGAACTGCGATTCCGATCGCTCCGCTTCCGAACCATAGAAGACAGAGAGCGAGAGAGAGAGATCAACAGGAAACGGGAAGAGGAAGAGAGAGGAGCAGCGCCAATGATGGTCCGCTCCAGGGGAGGCTGCTCCAACTGCAGGCGCCGCAAGCGCAAATGCGACGAGACGCGTCCCGACTGCCAGGCCTGCCTGCGCCGAGGCATCCAGTGCGAGGGCTACAACACGCCGCTCAAGTGGACCAACGGGATCGCCTCGCGAGGCCGCTTCGCTGGTGCAACGATTCCCGACGTCTCTCTGTGCGGGAGCAGCAGTTCCGCCGTCGGAAATACCGGCGTCTCGCCATCGACGTCATCGACGCGAGCGCTTGCTACAGAAAGCCCGCCCCAGGCAGAGATCGTGATGCCCTCAAAATCCGCGCCTGTCTCGCCTGGGGCCGAAGGCGAAGGGGCCTCGCAGACCAGCAGCCCCGGCTCGGACCCGGTCGCGGCCCCCGCCCGGGCCCCGATTCGAGTACCGATTCCCGTGCCGGGTGAGGGTCCCGCCCCCACCCCCAAACCGGCAGGTCCAGCAGCAGAAGCCTCGGCGTCCGCAGCTCCCGCAGCGCCTGTCTCAACAGGCGCAAGTAATGACCGTAATCGGCAATTGTTCGAGAAATGCAAGTCTCAGCCTCTTCCGTCGCTTTTCATCCTACCCTCTGCCTCCCCTCTCTTTACCTGCGACCTATTTTCTTCTCTTGATAGGTAATTGCGTAACTGACATGCGGCGTGCTTCAAAGTCCTCACCGCAGGCCTGCACCGGCTCTACACGACAGAAAGCCACAGCTGGATCAAGTCGCACTTCAGCACCATGGCGAAGAGGAGCCGGGCCTTCTTCGTCGTCAGCGCCGCCATCCAGGCCTACCTCGACGACGGCTTCTCCGTCGCCGCCATGGAGCACGTCGACCAAGCGCTGCAGACCTTCCGCGCCGAGCTAGAGGGCCGCCATGACCTCCTCGACGTGTCGACCATGGCGGCCGGCATACTGCTATGCACACTCTGCGTAAGCCGTGAAACCCCCCACCCCCTTCGTTCCGGTGCATCTCGGACTCGTTCGATTTGTCGCTTCATTTACAGAAACGGCTGAGCTGACTATGGGAAAACGCGAGACAGCTCCTACAAGCCCGACCGTTCACGATGTACCTCCAGCTTATGGCAGGCCTCTACCAGCTCGAGACCAGGCTGCCCGTCCTCCTCCCGCCCTCCGGCCACGACTTCGCCACGCGCCACTCGATCGAGGTCCTCGCCGTCATGGACCTGCAGACCTCGGTCGTCGGCCGCGTCGCCCCGAGCATGGGCGTCTGGCGCCGCCTGCGCCGGCTGCAAGACACCTGGCCCGAGGGGCGACTCCCCGGCGTCGAGGTCGTCTCGGGCCTGCCGCGGTCCTTCCTCGACATCATGGCCGACATCCACGACGGCCGCCGCAAGGACGTCGAGGCCCGGCTGTGGGCGTGGCCGGGCGAGATGGGCATCCACGCGCAGTGCGTGCTCTGGGACTGCTGGCGGTACACGGCGGTGCTGGAGGCGAGGAGGCTGGAGAGGCGGAAGAGGGCGTCGGCCAACGCGCCGGCGCCGGCGGGGGAGCTATCTCCACCGACGGAGCTCGTCATGTGCCGCCTCATGGCGTCGATCTACGCCCTCCACAGAGCGGTGCAGCTGCCGTCGAATCACCACCTCCTCCTTCACAACGGCCTCATCTACCCGCTGGTCGTCGCCGGCATGGAGGTGCCGCTGCTCATGGCGCACCCGGAGTGGAAGGAGATGATGGACGACGTCAGGCAGTCGTTCCTGAGGAAAGACCTGTTCAACTCCATGAAGATGATCGACGAGCTGCTGACGGAGGCGTGGGAAGACGGGACAGACCTTTTCGACATAGACAAGGCCGCCCGGAGCCGGGGAATCGAGGTCGCCGTGTTTTGAGGCCTTTTCCGCGGGCGGAGAGGCTCGTTGTGCTTGGCGACGTTGTCGTCCCTGTTGTGTGCTTCGTGCCGTCATTCCCGCGGTGAAGACTCTGCATTTAGAGCGGTCGGCTGTTCTAGAGGGCATTCCACAAACTCGACACAGGAGGTTGCTGGGGTCGCTATGTGTGCAGACCCCGGGAAAGTTATCGGCGGGGTTGTTCCCCGAGAGAGAGAGTTTGAGACGATACCCCCCGCCATGACCATCATGGGTTAGGAGCAGAGGCCAAGGACTGATCAAGGTACCGGCTGTGTTATGCATGGTCCGGAGCCGTATGGGACGAGCAAGGATGGTGATGCTGAGTCACAGATCGTGGAGAATGGCCGGAAAGTTGAAGTCGAGTAATCATCAAAAGCTACATGCTGTTGAGTCGCGCGCACATATGCATCTCGCGGCGCGGACCCTTCCTGGAAATCGCCTTCGTATGGTTCAGCCGCGACGCACCGTCTCTCAACTCACTCATCAAGCTCAACCCGGACTCAAAAAGTCAATCAATGTCATTAGCCGCCATGAAAAGGTTATAGTTACATGTATCAGATGCCCAGGTAGAAGAAACGAGAGACCTGATCAAGATATACCCGCTCCCCATGAACTACCCGCCGTCCCTCAACGCCCGAGGCTACTCAAGCCACCCCGCTCGTACGCTCGCCGCACAGCCAACTTAGTAGTGGACGGACTCCAGAAAGTTAATGGCAGGCTCGGCCTCAGGGGCAGCCTCCTTCTTGTAGTGAACCGACTCCAAGAAGTTGATGGCGGGCTCGGCCTCGGCCTCCTTCTTGTAGTGGACAGACTCGAGGAAGTTGATCGCCGGCTCCGCCTCGGGAGCGGCCTCGGGAGCGGCCTCCTTCTTGTAGTGGACAGACTCAAGGAAGTTGATAGCGGGCTCAGCCTCGGCCTCCTTCTTGTAGTGCACGGACTCAAGGAAGTTGATCGCCGGCTCGGCTTCCGGAGCAGCCTCCTTCTTGTAGTGAACGGACTCGAGGAAGTTGATCGCAGGCTCGGCCTCGGCCTCAGCCTCGGGGTCGCGCTTGTAGTGGACGGACTCCAGGAAGTTGATGGCGGGCTCGGCCTCGGGGGCAGCTTCCTTCTTGTAATGGACGGACTCAAGGAAGTTGATGGCAGGCTCAGCCTCAGGAGCGGCTTCCTTCTTGTAGTGGACCGACTCGAGGAAGTTGATCGCGGGCTCGGCCTCGGGGGCGGCCTCCTTCTTGTAGTGGGTGGACGCGAGGAAAGAAATGCTCGCCTCTCCGGCGTTGTCCGTCTTCGCGCCGGTGGGGGCGGCGGCAACGAGGGAAGCGCCGGCGAGGAAGAGAACGGTGGAGGCCTTCATTTTTCTGAGGTTTTGGGTTGCTGATTTGAAAGATACTAGAGAACTTGTGAAGTATTGCGGTTGAGATGGTTGTAATAATGGAGAAGTCTGCGTGATCTGGACAAACGACAAGGGCGGAGAAGTCGCTTTATACACCGGGCCGGGCTGGCTGGGGCATCTCCCAAGCGACGTGAAGATCGCGACCCGGATCGGTGGTTCGCTTTGGTTCAATCTCCACGCTCTCGAACCCGTTCTCGCAACTGAGCTAGATCAGAAAGGGAAGCTGGGGTTTCCTTCAGAAGACAACTGCTCCGTCGGAGTGAAGTTCCGTGAGAGGCGCCCGTCACGGCGTCAACGAGGCCTCAATCTTCACCGATAGTGCTCGTCACGACAGACCCCACTGATACGGCCCCCAGGAGCTTATGTTGCGGGGGTCTCCAGGATGTTCGGGAGGTAGGAAGCTCTCTCCCTCAGCGGATGGACACGGCGAGGGCGCACGTGGAAGCTAGGTAGACCTTTCCTTCGAACATAGATAGGTATCAGGAGAGATTATTCATCACGGGCCATTATTGCGCTTCGGGCTGTGCTGATAACGCTTCACATATCCACGATGTCAGTTAACCCTACGAAACACACTTCCAGTCACTGAAAAGAAGCCAACGAGGTTGCGTTGGCCCTACCCAGTGGCATGGCACCGGCAAGCCAAGCGTTCTGGTGGGAGAAACAAGCCTTCTGGCGAAAGAACAAGCCTTCTGGTCCGCAATGAGTGCGACACTGGGCCCGGCCCTCCCAGAGGCCTGGAGACCTGACGATCGAGAGCCCCCCATCGTCTCAACTGCTCATCAAAACAAGCTTTCCGACGTCGGTCGAGATCACTAAATAGGAAGGTAGGAAAGCAGACAAAAGGGGGGCGGGATGGCGCCGGCAATTGAACCGAGTCATGGGGAAATCTGCAGATTGAACGAACACCAGGCCGGGATGGGACAACTTGAAGGCGGGAAAGCCGCGGCTCGAAAGTCTGGTCGGTTCCCAATAGAGGCGTGCGCGTGTCGCATCGCACTTTAAAGCCACCGGGGGCGGCGAGTCATTCCTCTGTCGGGTTGCCCCTGCTTGTCACACGGGGAGATTGGCTCCTATGCTCGATGGAACTGGATCGTTCCAGACTCCCGGATCTCCTTATCTTGTCGCGGTTTGGAAAGAGACGGGCAGGAGGAAGTCGAAATTCCCTGGTTGTCTTCCCTTCTTTGGTTTTTGGTATTCTGGACGACCTCGTCAACTCAACTTCAGCGTCGTCGACATGTCTGGCCGATTCTCTCTCCCTGACTATGCCAAAGAGGCCGGCGAAGCTGAGGCCGAAGGCTTTCTCTCGGAACAGGAAGCCGGCCGGCCCAGCACCCGTCGGGGCAGAGGATGCGGCGCGAGGGCCCTGCAGGCGAGCAAGCTTTCGACGTTGCTTTTCGCGGCTAGCTGCGCGATGCTGGGCCTGTCCGCGTGGATCCATGCGCATCCCCGGCCGCCGACGGATCAACAGTGTGTGAGGAAACTCAACGCTCCATGTACGTCTATGTTCTGGTTTGCTGCGATCTTTAGCTGTTGTTTTGGTATTGACTTGATTAAAAAAGCGCCGCTCCACGACGTGCTTGAGTACGAGGACGTCCAGTTCGACAACGCGTTCTGGAAAGAGAGCCCGTACAAAGGGAAGCCGACCCCCGAACTAGAGGCAAAGTGGAAGAATCTGTGGTATTGTAGGTTACCATCCTGCCCCATTTCAGAGGTGGGACGAAAGACTGACGTCGTCTAGTTGGCTCATTCGACTTGCCTGATTCCTACCTCCCGGATCTGAACAAGTCTGCAGGCGGCATAGCGGGCGATCCCTGGGCCAGAACCACCTCCGGCAACCTCCTGGCAGGCGTTGAAGTCTTTCACAACCTCCACTGCCTCAACCTGGTGAGACAGTATGTGCACAAGGAGGAGTTTGACTACAGCAGCGATCCTGCGTTCCATGGGTCTGCGGACCTTGTTCTTGCTGTAAGTCACCCTCATGATGGCTCCAGCGTTGCGAATCCAAGTTCGAAATGGCGTCATGTTGTCGGCTGTCCTTCAAGTCTCTCGCCGCCTTTTTTTATCTTCTCCTTCGCTGCATGGACTAACGGGAACAGCACGTCGACCATTGCATCGAGGCTCTTCGCATCCGACTGATGTGTGCCGCGGATGTGACGCCATTCTTGCACACCAGCGGAGCGAAGGGCAATCAGCCCGACTTTAACTCTCAGCATAGATGCCCCAAATACGACCGCATTGTTGACTGGGCAAAGAAGAGGCAGATCATGGTCGAGAGCGCCGAGGGGCACGGCCATCACGGATAATGGGGCCAAGTGGGAAGACTCGGGGTTCTAGATAGTGCACGCCAAGCACGCACGGGTTACAGTTGACTTTCCCATCTAACACACAAGATACCCGTTCACCAACTCGGTTTTCATGATACCAGATTCCGGAGGTTGCCTGTTTTATGCCAATATACTCCCTCCCCTTTTTCTTCTTCGTCAACGTGCTGGTGAAGTCAGCCAACACGCAGGCAAGGCGTGCAATCTCTGGGACAACTCTCCTGATAGACATCTTTCCTCTCTCGAGTCAAAAGACTTACAACTGTAGTCTGTAGTCGGAAGTCGCTTCGTCTTCCACAGAAACCTTGCGCCTCATGTTGCCACATGACACTTGATCCTCTCTTGTAATCTGAGGAACAAATGATCTTCAGGGGCAAGGTCTTCCCAATGCCGAGTTTCATGTTCCCTCTTCATCATCCTATCGGCAGTTCATCACTCGCTCTCGGAAACTTCAGATCCTCATAGCCACGGAAAATGCCCTGAAGGGACTCTAGAACGCCGCCGGGCCTTGACCATCAAAAAACACCTCATCCAGAAGCGGCAACATAGCCTTCATCCCCTGCCATTGCTCCTTCACGCTCCCCCGGATCTGCTCTGGCGGCAGCACGAACCCATGCTCGCCGACATCCCGCAGCTCGACCAGATACGACCACTTCGCCCTCCCAACCTCGCTAACATAGTCAAACGCCGTCCCCGTCGTCGGGTAAAGCGTCGCGCAACTAGGACCGTACGCGAACGCCTTCCCCTCGACCTTGAGGATCTCATCCGCAGCGTACTGCGCCATTTTGATGTGCTGGCCCAGCGTGTCGACGTATTGCGTGCAGTTGTAACCCACGGGCGCGAGGAAGAGCTGGGCGTAGGAGTGCCAGTCGACGTACATCCTGATACCGCCCGGCGAGTCGCGCAGCTTGTCAACCAGCGTGTGCAGCCCCTTGGTCTCCGGGGCGTCGCCTGGGGCTTCGCCTTTGTAGTTCAGGGAGCACGGGTCTGAGGAGGCGCCGCGAGGGTTGGCGTCCCACTTGTGAGGCCAGTTGCGGTTGATATCGCGGCCGAAGCAGGATGAGTTTTTGGCGTTTGGGGGAGGGGGTTGGCGGTTCTTTCGCCAGAGGCGCTCGGTGGTGTGGGTGTAGACGAAACCTGGCGATATATCAGGGAATTGGTTTTGAGGTTGGTAGAGTTGGTTGCTTACCGTCTGGGTTGACGATCGGGAAGCTCCATATGTCGTAGGCGTCTAGGAAGCCGGTTGTCCCGTTCTCCTTGCCGTATCCCTGGATGAGTTGGAGGGTCATGTATTCAACCACCTAGTTCGCTCGATGTCAGCTTGGTCCACGTTCCCATGGATCACGGAAGACTCGCCGGAGCACTGATCCATTCTCTGGCATGGACTGTCCCATGCCACAGCACAGCCGGCTTCCCGGGTCCTCCAGCACCCCACATGTGAATCCCGAACATATCCCGTCCCTCGTGTGATGTCCCCGTCGACACAATCTTCGAGTTATTTGGGAAAGCCTTCTGCAGTGTTTCCAAGTACGCCTTGTGCTCGTCGTACGGGTGATATCCATCGTACCAGGTGAGATCGTCGACCACTCTCTTCCACACGGGCCGCGCCGCCGACTCCACCGCAATGGAGGCGCCCAGATCCGAGTGCATCACGCTGTAGTCCAGCCCCAGAGCCCTGAACGCAGGGAGCTGGGCCGGGGCGATGGCGACGTCGACGTGCCTGTTCGGGACAGAGTCCCACTCGTCATGCTTGACCGCCGCGAGTTTCTGCTCGACTTCGACCTGTTTGGCGCCGGTCCTGACACGGAGGACTTGATATCCGTCGTAGGAGACTTTCTTGCTCCCGACCCCCGCGAGAAAGGCCAGCGCAGCGACAAGAGTAAATGGTCTCATTTTGGAATGCCGGAATCCGAAGACTAGACTTCAGCTGTTCGTCTCGAGGCAAGGTGTTGACGATTTCGCTGGCTTTTTAAGTCCTCCCGACCGCTTGGTAGGCATGGCGCAAGGCGGTATTGTAAGCGGGCGTCATCCATGGACGGGAGCCCAAGGAAGTTTCCGAGTTATCCCAACTCCGACCGACCCCTCCCTCGATTCTGGGGAGAGATTGTGCTGAAGGTTTCTTGGGCACCGTTTTCGCTTAACGACGGTCGGTAATTGCCATTGTTGGAGCAACTTTTGAGTTAATAAACTTTTGCCTGTCGATGTTAACCCCGCCTGATTGCCTGTCTAACATGTGGTAAGCTTGACTCGGCCTTGTTTGTCGCACTATCAGCAGGTTCAACTTGTAGTAGAGCTGAAGAGATTCGTACTTCTGAGCGGACTTTACGGCCGCCAGGTTAATGGAAGCTTCGTCCACTAGTGCAGTTCGAGTCAGAGTGGCTACTCTTCTGCCAGTGCATCGTGATATCCGCGTCGCTGGCGTTGCACCTTGCGTAACGATGACGCGGGTCGGAGAACCCGTTGGAATACTTCAACGAATCTGATTTCCACACCGCAATGTAGCCTTGGTAGTCCGATTTTCTCGTTTAGCGGCGATGATCGGGTGTCAGCTCATTCGGCCGGGTTGATATGGCTCGAGGACTGACGAGCAAGATTGTACGGGCGGCCTTGCTGATAACGCAGCCAGCTGATGAAAACACAATCTTTCAATTCGCCCAAGTTATCCGTACATGGAATCATGTAGATTTGATTGATGGTGATTCATGCCCTTCTTTCTTCAGTCTAGCAATGGGGCTTTTCCTGCCAGTAGAGGCAGCGAGATTTGACCCTTGGGGAGCTTCTGGAATGGAAATTAGTCTAACTGATCAGATAGTTGAAGTCGCAAAAGAAAATGTAAATGGATGCAAACAGAAATTGAGATGGAAATCATGACATTGACACAGAGTGGAAGGCCTACCTCGGTAGTAACTATTTCTAGCTGTTTGTTGGTCTTTGGTCTCTGCGGGGAAGTCGAGATGGGCCGCCGGAGGTCACGTGACAAAGACAAGTCCTGTATCGAGACAGAGACAGTGACAGAGACAGCACAGAGAGGCCACAATGGAATCAAACCCATGTCAGGTCTATCTGCCTATCTAGGAAAAAAAGAATAGCTTGTCCGTGTGTTGCTGCGTGACAACCGTTGTTCGCCTTGATGGCCGATTCTGCGTGGAAACCACCAGGGCCATCCCGGAGACACTCTGACCCGCCGGAAATTCTTCCGGTGCGAGTTGTTTTCTAGCACTTTCAAGCTCGCCAGCAATCTGTCTCGTTTGCTTCAGTATAACAAACAGTGATGTCACCTGCCAAATAGTGATCACAGCTCCCACCAACTCCAGGACTCTTTAGCTCAGCTCGCCGAAGTCTTCGGCATCTCCCGCCAGTTTTACTTCTCTCCCCATCTCATTTTTAGAGTTTGCTCCGAGTCCGCCCACCGGCCCACTCTCGAACAGTTCAACGCGTTTTCAGACGGACAAACAGCACCAATGGCGCCAACAACTCCCGACGGCGCGGCCGCCCCGAAGCCGGTCAAGATTTCCCACTTCAAGATCGTCAAAGAGCAGCTTAAGCACTTGCGAGTCAGCCCAGAGAGCCAGCAGCTGGACGAGATTCTCTCCAGCCCGCTGCTGACGGTGCCGCTCGTCGAGCGGTCCCCGCCGTCGCAGTTTGGCCTCTTCGGTGCCAGCGTCGTGGAAGACGAGACAGCGTCGGCCCTGGCTAAGAGACGGCTGTATCACAATGTTGCGTGCCCTTCGAGCGTCTTCATCTGCGGCAGCCAGGGATCGGGAAAGAGCAACACGCTCGCGTGTCTCTTGGAGAATTGTCTTATCCCGAGCAAGCTGGGTCAGCTTCCTAATCCGCTGACGGGCATCGTCTTTCATTATGACAGCTTCGTTTCGGATTCTGGAGGCTTACCGTGCGAGGCGGCGTTCCTTGCGTCTCATGAGAAGGTTTCTGTGAGGGTTTTGTGTGCCCCGACTAACATCCGCACCATTGAGGTATGTCATAACAACAAGCCTTAAGGCGAGTTCAAGTTTTGGGACCCGAAAAGGCTGACCGTTGAACAGCGAATGTACAGCGGAATTGCCGGCGTCAAGATCGAGCCCCTTAGGCTGACCGACAAGGACTTGAATACCAGACGTATGAACGACCTGATGGCGGTCGCGGAAGGCGGCAGCATGCCCCTCTACCTCCACGTGATCAACCGTATCTTGAGAGATATGCGCATCGAGCAGCAGCAGACCGGATCTGGGTTCAGTTATCAGACGTTCAAGAGGCACCTCGACAACGCCGACCTCACCCCCGCCCAGAGGGGTCCGCTTGGTCAGCGACTCGACACCCTTGAAAGCTTCATGGTCGAAGGAAACAGTGGAACGACAGATAACATGGTCGGTTGGCAGCCAAAGGTACGAAATCCATCTGAACCTTTCAGAACGTTGCAGTGTGTTGGCAGCTAATGATCTTACCTGCCTACCTATAGGCCGGCCAGCTCACGGTGGTCGACCTCTCATGTCCTTGCGTGACAGCCGAACTCGCCTGTTCGCTCTTCAACATATGTCTCTCGCTCTTTCTAGAGCAAAGGTCATCTGTCGGACGCGTCGTCGCCATGGACGAGGCTCACAAGTACATGCGTGACTCGGCCGAGAGCCAATCCTTGACCAACTCGCTCCTAGAAACAATCCGACTCCAGCGCCATCTGGGCGTGCGCGTACTCGTGTCCACGCAAGAGCCGACCGTCTCCACAAAGCTGCTCGACCTGTGCTCCGTGACAGTGGTGCACCGCTTCACGTCGCCAGACTGGCTTCGCACGCTCCGGGGCCACCTCGCGGGCATATCATCCATGTCCGTCACCGCCTCGGCCGCGGACGGAGGCGAGCAAGGAAAGACGGTGGCAGTCAAGCCCGTTACCATCGGCGGAAACCGCGGCGAGGATCCCGTGCTGGAACTTTTTGCCATGATCGTGTCGCTGCACACGGGCCAGGCCTTGGTGTTCGCGCCGAGCGCCGTGCTGGGCCTGGGGCCCAAGGAAGAGGGGCGAGAAGCTTCCATTC
The DNA here is from genome assembly GCA_030770045.1 of Colletotrichum brevisporum. Taxonomy (NCBI): domain Eukaryota; kingdom Fungi; phylum Ascomycota; class Sordariomycetes; order Glomerellales; family Glomerellaceae; genus Colletotrichum; species Colletotrichum brevisporum. The sequence continues at coordinate 5,245,740 of JAUGSI010000002.1, forward strand.
AGCGGCTGGCTCATCGGGCTCTGAAGGTCAAAGTCCGGTCACGATTGACTAAGGATGGCGGCAAGACGGTGATGGCATAGGGTCAATAATGAAAATGCGGGACGTTGGATTGATGGAATGGAGCAAGCAAGCGTAGGAGTACATCATGTAGAAGGGTTGGGCGTTAGGAGAGAACTACTGTTGGCAATACTTTGTCACATGTCAATTAAGTCTGACAGTACATTACTCTAGTGTAGAGATGGTTTTGCCTTAGAAAGGAACTTATTCTTTGAGACGTCTATACATAGACGACTTTCCTAAGCTAATTCGAAGATTGTTGGTGCGGCTTGGTTGTTAAACTCATAGCTGCCGCCATCCACCCTTCTGGATCCAAAATGCCGTGATGCAAACTCCCTGAAATGACTAAGAACCACATTGGCTGTGCTCTCATTAATGATATACCCGTCTGTTGTAATAAGGGCAAAGGCATCAGAGCTCTCAATGTCCAAAGCTAGCTCCTATATGTTTCGTAAACCGCGTGCTGGGTTAGCCTCGATAACCACGACATCCAGAGATATTGGAATGGTTGACGGAAAGTACTAACCTTTATCCCAAAATCCTTCACTTCCAGATTAAACAATTCTTTCTCCAGCCCGCCGTAATTTCCGCGTAACTCCCAACGAAGCTTGCCGTCTTCCCGCTCCAGGACGTACGATCCGCCGGCGCCCCACCATAATCGTCTGATGTCTTGAATGGACATGACTTTGGGTAAATTTGCGTGAGGGTGGCAGTGCATGGACTTTCTCCCAGATACGTTGATGAAGTAGCTTCCCTGCGGACCCAATGAGACTCCGATTGGGCAACTGGTGTTGGTGTCCTGGCCGATGAAGTTGTAAAGTTCTGTATAGGTAGTTTGTAGAGATCCGTGGTCTGTTATACGTAAAAATGAAATTAGAAAAGGGCTCCTCCAAAGAATCATTCTCTACGTGGATAATAGACAGCATGCTTCCAGTTGAGATAACTTACAGAAGCATTTTCTGAATACCCATCCTTGATGGTAATGGGTGTAGTACGATGACTTCTCTCCAAGAACAACATTCATCATCTGAATGTTTTTCGATTCCTGCAATCTCACCACACTATTTCGGACGGACGGTGGAAGGTACCTTTCCACTGTTAGAATTGTACTCCATCCACGATGAAGAAAACAAACAAGAAAACATTAACCAGTAAACAAAATAGGAGTCGTAAAGAAGCGAAGAGGGGCATGGAACGATGAGAACTCACGACTTCCGGTACGCAGGGCCAATGAGAGAGCAATACTTGCCCCGTATACTCATGCTGACGCTGATGTTCTTCGGGTCCCGATTAGCCCACCACTGGCCCACTCCTTGCGCAACTCCTGGAGAAACAACTAGAGGAATGCTCAAGGAGCTGCTGTGCTGGCTGCGGCATTCGCTACCGTGTGTATCTGTTCTGCTGGCCGTCGGGCTTTCGTTCGGGTCCTCTGCGACGTATTCCTTCGCGAGCCTCTTCTTCTTCTCCGCCTCCGGCTCTTGGTCATCCCCGTCGAACTCTTGTATCAGCGTCTCCAACGACTTTTTCATCTCAGTCTGCTTGTAACGAAAAATCCTTTCACACCTGCCTCTTGCAATTTCTATCTGCTTCTTAATGTCCTCAATGTCTTGAAGCATCGTGAGGTCTCTTTGCTCCCGTATTTGATCCAGCTCTGCGCTGATTTCAGCGATGTGCCTGTTGATTTCTTCTTCCTCTCGGTTCAAAGCGTTGCACACTTCTTGTCCGGCCGAGGTGCTTTCGAGAACCTTGCGCTCATCAAACATCTCACGTTGAATCGCCAGCTCCATCCGTGGTGGGGGGTTGTTAGACTGTTCGCGGTCTCGGGCAAGGATGATGTCGATTAGCCTCCTGGCGGACTCGGCAGTGTCATTGTGTCGCTCGACTCGGCTTCCCTTCTTCACCATGCAACCCCAAAAGTCTTCGTTCTCGACGAGTTGCTTTTCTCTCGACTCTCCGACCGAAACATCGACTTTATTCCACATTGTGGTGACGAGGATGACTTGTTTTAGGTTGTTAGCCCCGCAAAGCTGGCGGAACAGAGTCAAACTGCCCATGGCTGAGCCTTGCATTCGGACATCGGTGATTCGGTGCAAGTACAGAATTCCGTGGAGACGAACATTGTTCTTGTAAGTTAAGGACAGCCAACCCACTAGGGATCGTAGGACGCTCTTGTCTGTCTTGTAGGTGTCGTCGAAACCGGGAGTATCGATGAGGTAGATGTTGCAAGTGGCAGAGTAGGTGCACTGGTAGACTCTCACGTCTTGGGTGCCTAGATGGTGGTGCACGGAACATCAGAGTCTATTTATCTAGGTACAAGAATAATGGTGACCGAGTTGTATGATCGAGGTGTATTCAATGGTTGAACTCACAGGAATCCAAGGTGTGCCCAATCTCGGGCTTGATGTTTTCATTGGTGAGGTGGGAAATGAGCGAGCTCTTCCCGACCCCGGTCACTCCGAACACGGCCAGAAATATGTCAGTTTCTCTCGGCTCATGACCATTGCGAACGCACGAGAGATCCGTTTCGGTGGGCGGGTTCGATTGCGAGAGGTTGTCGTCTTCCATTCTGGGGCTGGCTACATTTCCCTCCATAGTTGCTGTGGACGAGCATGTAACGCAACAGCCTGCCGGAAATTCAGAGAGAATGTAGACTCAGGAGGTTTGTGTACTGCTATCAAGGTGGAGGAGGGACGGATGCACACGCGAGTCTGTCTCTGACTCCGAGGGATCACAGCCCTAGTATTAAGAAAGAGGTGTGGAACTTCAGTGATACAAGCTTGACGTAATACCAGAGAACTTGATTGGGATACGTGTGATGTGAATATGCACATCGCAATTCAGCGGGCATCCGGAATGATCACCGGAAGGCCATTAGCACCCAGCAACCAGCTCCGTGATGGTGGTGGGTCATGACACCCCCTGAAAACCCTGCCTCAACGGCAGGCTGTGGCAACGTGCAGCTCGGTGACAGGGTGGCTTAGGGATAGTCGGCTGTAGACGCCCGGCAGCCTTGGATCTCGGCTTGTATCCGGAGCTTCAACGGAGGCTGAAATCAGGCTGACCATTTACAGTCGGCCTACGAACAAACCATCTTGGCATTAACTGAGAAACACGACTGCATATGCGGGCCGAGACTCTGGCCTCGGGCTGTCTGATGGTGATCCCATTAGCGGAACCAAGACGGAGTTTGCGTCGGATCCAACGAACTTGTAAAGGGGGGGTGAGCAACCAACATACACGAACGATTGGCGAAACCAATTACCGCCCGGTAAGCCAGAGACCAAAAACAGGCGCAGGCAGGTTTTTTTTTGAATGTATGGGTGTTGTGCATGTATCCCCAAGACAGTGCTTTTAAAACTATGTGAAGTACTATCGAGTCACTTGAGGGATCTGACAGAAACCACCAGGCTGTTGGACCTTCGCACATGGGTTCGTCTATCTTTGATTTCAAATACGCTGTACCTGCCCGGTAGTAACTACGTCAAGGGCCACCTTTCGGGCAGTGTTGCCTGCTTGGCGAATAGACAACCTGATCAAACGGTTGAGAAGTAAGATCATACACATGAGCCCTCATAAGGGATGAGAGATGAAGCAGCCACATCAGATTCTTGCCGGCCTGCAGGCATCTAGTAAATGTGCCTGACTGCAAGCCTGATCGGTCCATCATGACATGACTGATGCGTCTGGATAATAATGCTTTTTTTTTTCTTTTAGATTTCCAAGGGGTGTCAGATTACTTCCCGGTATCACCTTTCACAATTCTTTTATGTCCTCGGCACTCTCAACCGAAGCAGATTCTGGAGTTGCGGCGCCAAACTTTCTTATGGACCATTAAGTAGTGGGTTATGGGAGCCATGCCGACAAGAGTGATTTGCCCAGCTAATAATAACAACTTGCAATCGGCACTTGATGATCAAACTACTGGAGTCGGGGTAAAACTAGAAGAAGATATTCTGAATTGCGAGTTTGCATTGAAAAGAAAGTTCCCCCAGCAGGGTGTCTTTCGTTTGAATCAGTTCATTCGACGTAGACGGGGTGGCATTGAACAACCTCCTACCAGCCCAGGAGAGGCTATCAGTACATTATATGTCCATTTATATTATGAACCTTCATATCTTCCATCCCCATCCCTACAGCGACCATCAATTAGACCCTTGCTCTCTGAATCGTTCATATTCCCCGTAGTATTTCCCAACAAGCATCCGCCTACTCGGCTCGCTTGGTGACCCTGCATGTGCTGATTAACTCATGGCAAACGATATGATATACATCAGCAAGGAAGGACTTACAACAGTTCACTGTGAGAGAAGCAACATTGAACACCAATTCCACCTCACAATATAATCTTTTCTTCTTTGAATCGTAATCAAGTGATCTGTCCAACATAATCTTGCACTTGAAATCATCTAATTCAAATCGAATGTTAATTAGTACTGAACCACTCGAGCCTGGCACCCCTCGGGATCTACGTAGGTAGATAGGGGTATTTCATACCGTGACTGGGAAACTCCTCGACGCTCGAGTCTTCTGAGACTATGAGGGTGATGTGCGGCTGTTCATTATTTTCACGAAACTGGTCCAAGAAACACGTGTGCTTGATAGGCTCCTTGGAAATCTTCTTATCCTAGAACTCCGGTTAGTACCTCGGTAGTATATGTGACAGGAACAGATGGATCACGAAAGAGTCAAGAAATGCACCCCCAAAAGCACCATCTAGCTACCCTTCACGTACCTTGCGAGTTAGCCACTTGATCTTCTCCACGTATCGAGTGCCCCCTATTTCCTTAACATGGTTGGTACGGCGGGCCATGCGATCGTTTCCACGCATCCTGCTGTACGGTTTGTACTCCAGTATGCCGTAGTTGGCATTGCATTTCTGCGTGCGAAAGATCTGGTAGAGACTGTTCTCCAGCAGGCCCTTGCAAACACACAGCTGCGGGTCGTCAACGACACGCACTTCTGGTGCTGGGCCAAAGGTGTCCTCCTGTCCAGCGAGGTACTCGGTGATTTGCTGCGTGACGTATTCGGATCGGCCGAGGCCTCCAGACATCAGTATGACCGAAACGTCGTCTGTGGCACTGTTGTTGCCGCGATACCGCAACTGGTCTCGGGCTCGCTGGATAAGCTTCTTCAGCCCCGGTAACGTCTCGCGCCGACCATTTCGAGTCACTCGACGGTCTTGGATCACTGTGTCGAAGAGCCCGGCTAGCTCGCTCCTGTGCAAATCAGCCTTGACTAGTTCTGAAACGGGGAACGATAAGATAAATGGCCGGAGGAAGGCTCGCAGTAGTACTAACCACTTGAACTTGACTGAACCATTGACAATATGGCTTACTCCTGCGAGCTGAGGCATGTCATTGGCACAGTTGTGCGGTAGCGGAACCGTGAAGAACTCGTTGCCAGTGGCCTTTTCCAGGTTCAACTCTCCCTTGGAGTTTTGGAACTCTGGCGAATCTCGCATTTCTCGAGCCATTTCTTTGTAACTGTCTCTTCCTCTTTCTATATGCGCTTCGTGATAAATGTGACTCAGCCTTTGAGCAGCAAGGTCCTCGAAACCACGATCGATGTGGGTCGCGCCCAAGTCTTCACCAATGGGGATCGACAGCGGGTCAATCTCGAACGGCTTGTCGCCGGCTTGTTGCATCTTGAGTACGCAGAGATCCTGGACGTATAGTATGTCAGAGCCCCCTACCAACAAAAGGCCTTGGAGGGAACGATATGATCTACTGACCGTGGTGCCACCGCCGGCGTCGACTATCAAGATGGTTTTCCCGCTCTGGGTTTGCTCTCTTGTTAGCTCACTACTTCCAACAGACCGAGTTTGAGGTAACTGACCTGTGTCAGATCTCTATAAGTCGCGAGAGCATACGCTGCGGCAGCCTCGGGTTCCGTCATTCCGATCTCGACAACACGCCTCTCGCCTTCGCTGACGCTCTCCTCATCTGCCAAAATAGCTTCCTTGGCAATCGCTTTTAGGTTGTCGGCAACCATGCCCAAGGTCTCATTAGGTCGGTTCCAGGTAGCTGGCACGCTGAATACAAACCGGACTTTCGCGGCGTGCCATTCCAGGTCATTTCTTTCCAGCACAGTGGAAAGAGCCGATCCTATGGCAGCGTAGAGCTCATGAAGAAAGGCACTGTAAAGAACCTGTGTCTCGGTGTAATCAGAAGTTCTCTGCCAAACTGGCATGCGTCCAGTGTTGCCGCCTGCGTCGAGGTTGGCGGGGAAGTCCTTCTTGAACCACTCGTAGAATTTCAAATCTGGATTTCTTTCCCCTCCTCTTCTTGGGAAACCAGCAAATGCTGGCTCACTGTGCATGATGTCGTGACCGGGTTCGTAGGCTAGCAAGGTTGGCACATAGTTCGCTTCATCTTCTTGACCACCCATTTTGCGCCAGTCTTGGATCGCTCTGATGTCGCCAAATCTGTCATTCTGTCGAATTGTGTAGGCCACCTTGGTGTCTGTTGATTAGAAACGATTCCACGAGTTAGTGCCGTCTCAATGTGAGAATGGGAGAGTGGTTTCTAATACGCACAACACATTCCGATGTCTATGCCAACGATGACATCGGGAGGTTCGGTTTCGGGTACGCGCTGCGGCCAAAAACGTCGTAGCATGGCTTCTTTGAGACTGAGACTCTGCTGCACTTGTCAAGGTTGTAAAATGGAGGCAGTGAACATCAAGGGGTAGCGGACTAAGAGACTGCTATTCGCCTGGGGGCTTCACAGAGGTTCGCGCAGAACGGGAGATCTCCTGCAAAACATTTAGGCCTAAAGATTATTTAACAAAGCTTGGGGCTGGTCAAGAAATGTACCTCGAAACAGCCTAGTACCTGGTGTGTACACGTGCGTTGGAATGAGGAGGCGATAGTACGGCAGGCATGCATGCTTGGAATCTGCTGGAGCGTCAGAGTTGAGCACCAGGCTTCAACTCCTATTGAGACGTACCTTCGGGTTCGTAGCTTCTTAGTTCCTCGCTCCCCGAGACCTCACCTTGACACGGTGCGAAAGGAGTACACCCGAGTAGTCCGGGTAAACCGGGAGGGTCGAAACATCGTCAAGCAGAGCCTTGACCGCAGCAAACAAGGGAGAGTAATCGGGGGGCTGGGCAATGCTCCCGCTGGCCACCTCGAATGGGTTTGTGACAGAAAAGGAGACACAAGGAAGTAGAAGTACAAACATTGCATATCACCAGGTACCTGCGGGATAATATGCAGGCGACCAAGATGCAGGCGGCCTCTTACTCATGTAGCACAAGTCTTATATGCATGTACCCTGGCAGCCCTCTGGTTTTTCCCAAGGATGCAATAAGGCTGGTGAATGGCCAGCCTGATCATCATGAATTTCCTTCGCTCATGAAGGGTAGTCCTGAACCCCCCCGAATCTTGCGCTCTTCTTGCGTTCCAGCTCTGTTGTTTCTTCTGCGCCTACGTTGATGCTTCCATTGTCGAAGTCCCAGGTTTACAGCCAGAAAGCGTGTCGAAAATTGCCGAGATGGCGACGCCAGTGGTAACTCAATCGTACATACTTTCTTTCGTATTGAGTGGTGTAGATGGCGCACCACCAACCACAACTAATTCGACCATACCTGTCCCACTCACTGGCGATGCTGGTGTCTTCAGCACGCAGTTGACCGCAGCTGCCCAGGTGATATTGAGCGCTTTTCCACCAGTCACGGCCCAATCGACTATTTCTTCAAGTTCCACGGCCGCTCCCACTTCAAGCGCTTCAGAAAACACTCCGTCCAGGTCTCCTACAAGCTCCAACTGCACCCCTCGTGGCTCTTCAGGACTAGCGACAGGCCCGGCGGTCGGCTTGGTTTTTGGTTGTCTCTTCGCCGGCGCCCTCCTTGCATCGGCATTGGGCTTCATCTGTCTCCGAAAACGTGGAACCTTCTCCAAGCAATCGCCTCGTCAAGCCAGGCCTACCATCCGAAGCCAAGGTGGCAATGGGGCCGTACCATTAGCGAGCCCATCGTGCAACAGCACACAGCGTGTTCTTGAAAGGCTTCCAGAGCCCATCACGCATACCCAGTTCAACAAAGAAGCTTCGCAATGGGACACCAATATCAAAAACTACCTCGTCAACCATGCGGATCTCGACGTTGACCTGAGCACGGCTGGCGGCCAGGCCCTGCTGGCAGACAAGCAGCTGAGCACACTGGCTGGACACGACGCTCCTTGGCACCGTCTGCTACACGACAAAACGACAAGATGCAATGCGATGCGCATGTTCATTGCTCGTGTCGTCGCCAATAGAGTCGATCCCGAGACCGCTGCCGATATGAGTCTTCTTCCGCAAAGCGTCTTGATAGCATACCAGGACATCGTGGGAGGAGACAATCAGAACTGTAAGTTTCTTGTTGCTGTATTTACACACTGATCCCTTCTGCATCCGCATCGAGTCTGCCTTTCGAGTACTAACTACTCTTCTCTTGATCCAGCCGGCGCGCTCCTTATGCAAAACATCTGGCGTACCTTGACGATGAACCTGATGTCGACAACGTACCAGACATCCACCGCTGCCTCTTTAGTGACCAGCCCTTCGACCCGGAGGACGGCAGGGACAGTTGAAGACGCTCTTGCTCCGCTACTTCAGCGTCATTCCGAATCCGGGACAGATAGCGAGTCCCACGCGCTGATAGACGTCGTCGCCAAGGGCACCCTCCTGGGCATGCACATGTTTGAGCAGAGCAATCCCACGAAGTTCTTTTGGGAGGCCGATGAAGACTTGCGAGATCGAAACCACCGGAAATCGATGATAGTGTTTCCCGGCATCAGACAGTGGAGGATGCAGCCGGGGTCAAGAGAGCCAACATGGAGGCAAGAGTCCGTCATTGCGGACCCCATTCGTGTCTGAAATGCTTCTGTTGTAACCGCTTTATAAATACAAGCCATAGTTTGCTACTCAGAGTCGATTTTAAGTATTGATATTCAAAGGGCATAATGTAGGGTATCGCATATTGAAGCAACCAGCCATGAGTTGAAGCTCCCTATCGTGACTTCTTCCCGATGAAAACAAAAACTATGCTTCCACAACCACGCCGTGCCATTGTTGAAGAAACGTACATGATTGATGCCTCGTTCCAACCTAGGATGCATCGTCTGCAATCATTCTATACTCTGAGCAGGATCAAACAGCAGTCTTTCTCTCTTCAGCGCCAGCATTTGCATAAATCCTATGATGCCGACGAGGCCTACATGCGCCGCATTCAGCTCTCTCTCGAGACCTGCAATCTTCTCTCTGTTCTTGACGACGCTTTTGATCTTGATTGGCGCGTCGCCGCTTTGGGTCGCAGGCAGCTTGTGTTGGAGGTACGAGTTGACGTCGAGCAGGGCCTGGGACGCGTCGCGGCGCACGTTCTCGATCCAGGTGGTATGGTGTGCCGGGCAGCGTCTGAGGTCCTCCTCCACGTCCTCCTGCAGCTGGGAGACGTAGCTGAGGTCGCGGCGGACGTTGTTGCACAGGTTGACCAGAACCCTGGCAGGCAATAGTGTGCTTTCGCGCTGACCGGATGCCTGAGACGTGATGGCCTGCGAGAACGTGTCGATGGAGGGAAACCGGTTGGGTGCTTGTTGCATTGTCGCGAATGGCACCTTTTCCTTTCTTCTTCGTTTTTTTCTTAGCTCCAGATCGTGAATGAGAGACTTGGGAAACCGTTTGCGAGACAGGACAAAAAGGTGGGCAGCAATATCAGTGGTCTCTTTTCATGAAAATGTCGAGGGGGTCCAATTGTGTGGTGTGTTCGTTTGTAGCGAACCACTCGGCAGGCAGTGATGTGATGGATATGTACGTCTCAGCTAGGTGGGATGAACTACGGTCCATGCAACCTCGTTGCTACATGTACACACAAGTACCTACTCTGATAGCTTTTGGTTACTTACTGTGCTTGTCAAACCTTCCTATTCAAGCAACTCATGTGGTCGGTAAGCCTCCAGAACGGCCCAACATGGCCGGTACATCTTTGGGGGGCCCAAACTTGTTCAAGGACTTAAGCAGAGATGAGGCAACGTAGAGGTTGGGGAAGGGCCGGGTCTCGGCCGATCCTCCTTGCCAAGAGCCCACGCCTCATTCTCCTCCCTTCCCAGTTTGTGTGTGCCAGCGGCAGGCTACCATTATAACCATTGCACAATTATCCGTCTAGTCTCCTACTGGCAAGCCTCGTCAGAGCCAGCCAATATTGTACTTCAGGTGGGTTGTAAACGGACCAAGGCTCCGATTCACACCACTCGGCTCTGCAGTCAGCCGCACGGGACTGCAATTACCAAGTGTCATCTCATGCTGACAAACACCCTTGATTACGCGAAAGGAAAAGCAAGTGACGTCGTTCTAGGGAGTGAGTTGAAAATGCATATGGCCGAGGAGAGGACACTGTGATCCCTCTCAACGGGACTTGGGCCAGGCTCGCCGATGGGCTGAATGTCACTCCAAGGCCAGCAGGCTGCCGGAAGGACGAGACCCATAGACATTGAAACTGATATATCTATTGGACTAGCCCCTCCGGATCACTCATTGGGAGACATACCGTGCATCACAGAAGCGGCAGTAACACAGTGACACCATTAGGCATCCGTTTTCAACATGAATTCAAGGCAGAAACTGGCAAGCAACGGTACTACCGCCGTCTTTGAGGAGCCACACGAGGATTGGTAACGTTGGCCCCCTCATCAACTTGCAGCTCTCCTCTGTCACCATTTGCTGATTTACTACTAGGCCAGTCATTGCGGTGATGGGCGTGACGGGAGCCGGGAAGAGTACCTTCATATCCAACCTTGTTGGTCATAACAATGTCATCATCGGCCACAGCCTCAAGTCTGGTAGGTAAATCGCCCAGGACCATGTCATTGGTTCTTTCTTGTCTTCGTGTCTTGTTGGTTGCTTGTCGTGCAAACACTGACCTGGGACAGAGACGAAGCTCACGGCCGCGTACCACCTCGACCATGAAACCCTCGGTCGGATCGAGCTCCTCGACACCCCGGGGTTTGACGACACCTTCGCTGCCGACACGGAGGTGTTGCGCGAGATCGCGACGCGCATGTCCACGATGTACAAGGACGGCAAGAAGCTCGCGGGCATCATATATCTGCATCGCATATCCGACAACCGCATGTCGGGCTCGGCTCTCCGGAATCTCCGCATGTTCAAGGAGCTGTGCGGCGACAATGCATACAAGAACGTTGTGCTGACCACCAGTATGTGGTCCAAGGAGGACTACGCCGTCGCGCAACAGCGGGAGCAAGAGCTGGTCGGCGACGGTGGCTTCTGGGCCGAGATGGCCACGAGGGGAAGCCCCGTCCAGCGATGGCTCGATCGCTCTTCGCCCCGGGAGATCATCGAAATGCTCATGTCGGAGAACGAGACCAACGGGCTTGCCACGCTGCAGATCCAGCGCGAGCTCATCGACGAGCAGAAGCGCTTGGAGCGCACCGCGGCAGGTCAGGAGGTGGACCGCGAGCTGAACAAGACTCGCGAAAAGTTTGAGAAGCAGCTGCAGGCCCTGCGGGACGACAACAGGATGGCGATGAACCAACAGGACTTCCAGTGGCAGACGGCGCTGCGCGAGCAGCGGAGGGAGCTCGAGAGGCAGCAGCAGCTCATCGAGGACGGCCAGAAGGCCATGCAAGTGAGCTTTGAGCAGCTGTGCGCTGATAACAAGGAAAAGTATGACCGCGAGATTGCGCGGCTTAAGGGGGAGCTGGAAAGGACAGAGATGGCGTCAGACATGGTCAAGCTGGCAAAGGATAGAAAGGATGCAGAGATAGAAACATTGCGGAAACGGCTACGCGACAAGGCAGATTCGGATCAGGACGACGAGGATCGAAAGCAGCTACATGACGCCGAAGAGGAGAAGGCGAAACTTTTGAAGGAGCTTGAGGAGAAGGAGGCGAAGAAGAGCAGTCTGCTCTCGTGGCTGGTGTTGCTAGGTCATGCGATTGCAACGGCTACAAATGTCGTAGTACAGTTTGTTGGCTAGGTAAGGTAGATATATCACAGGTATCCGTAATCCAGGGGCTATTGGCGCTGATGACAGGTTCTGGTTGGGGTCGATTCCTCGGCATAAATGTAGCCGAAAAGACAAAACACAGCCAGCGATTATGCTTACATATGCTTTTCTTTGAAGGGTGCGGTCTGGGCCGGGCGGTGCGTGGTGGTCATTTATCACCTCAACGAGCTTATCTCCGACAATGCAATAGCCAATCTGGCATTTGCCCCTGACACGTGCTGTAAGGACAGCTTTTAGTGCGCTGAGCTTCAGGGTTCCGACCTTCTGGAAAGTACTTCGTTGTCCTCCTCCTCATTGCCGGTACAATACGTAGGTAAGTATATGGTAAAGCCAAAAGACGTCACGTAAAAAAGGCGCTGGTGGCAGGCTCAAGTCGATTCTCCAGCGGGGCAAAATGGTCTCGGTTACTCAATAGTTATCTGGGGTAAATCGAGATGAGGCATGGAAAATGGAGACACCGACCAGGTGCACGGCCCAGAGAAAAGGGATAGGGATAGGGCAACCAAAAATTTTCACGATGCCCTCGCTCCACGCTCATTTAGGAAAGCGGGTCCTTCCGCCACCGATGTCTGGGCCTTATCTTTCCGCCCTGTTTCGGCAGTGACCAACGGCCGCCGGTCTTTCCATTGTCTACTTAGCGGCAGATATGGACCCTTTGTTTTAGCTCTGACTGTGCTCCTTTTTTCTTCCTTTCTTTTGCAAGCGGCAATATCTTTCTGTCCTTTTCCCGACCCCTCTACTCCGGTCTCGCTGCTTCTCGACGTCAACCCCACCGCTATTGAGGCCCACACGGCGAGAGTCAAGGAACGAGCGCGATAAGAGACACCGGGAGACAACCGGAAGAACGGCCCAATGAGATCGGCACCTCATCCGCTGCCGCCGACGAGCAGCTTGCCGCCCCTGCGGACCCTCGAACAGCTCACCGAGGCCGATATCACGGCTGCTCTTCACGGCCTGTCGACCATCTACTGCCCTCTGCCCGTCTCCGTCGCCTTCCAGCTGAACCCGGACCACAAGGCTGCCCACCATGCTGCTCAGGTAGTCGACTCTGGTTACGTCTCCGAGACGGATGACGACCACGAGGAGATCGACGGCGTAGATCACCACCTCGCCGCCCTCCGCGCCGACGCTTTCGAACGCAGCTTCGCCGAGCGCTGGCTGACTGGCTTCATCGCCCGCGCTGAGTCTCTCTCCTGCTTCGACAGTGAAGACGCCTGCCAGCTCGCCTTGGACCAGGCCTCCTGCGTGCTCGAGTCTTTCTTCGCTCCTCCTCCCGTGGACGACGACGAGGAAGATGAGGATGACCAGGACTACTCCCGCGACTTCGCCTTTGAGCTTGCCACCCCCTCCGCCGGTCACGTCCCTGTCAACGTGCGCCTGAACGACCGCCTTGCGGGGACCAACTCGGCAGACCCAGACGACGTCGGCCTCCAGAGCTGGGGCGCCTCCATCGTCCTCTCCGACCTCATGTGCGCCGACCCGGCTCGCTTCGGCCTGAGCCAGCCCACCCTTGGCCCGTCGCCGCACATCATCGAGCTAGGCGCCGGCACAGGACTGGTCAGTCTCGCTCTGGGCAAGATGCTGCCGCATCTGGGCGCTTCGCAGGCCACAGTCGTCGCCACGGACTACCACCCGGCCGTCCTGGCCAACCTGCGGACCAACGTTGAGCTCAACTTTCCCGAGTCAAATCCCATCAAGACGGCGGTGCTCGACTGGTCCGCGCCTGTCCTGGAGGCGCCGCTGGACGTCCCCGCGGGCTTGCTCATCGCCACGGACGTTATCTACGCCTCAGAGCATGCGACATGGCTTCGAGACTGCGCGACCCGGGTGCTCGCGCCGGAGGGCGTCTTCTGGCTGCTCGTCACAGTGCGCCGCAATGGCAGGTTCAACGGCGTGAGCGACAGCGTTGAAGCGACATTCGCTGCGGCGGACAGGCCCCGTGGCAATGAGGGCAAGCAGCTCGCCATCCTAGAGAGCGAGATAATCGAGAAGCGTAATGGGGTTGGGCGAGGAGACGAGAGCGGCTACAAGCTGCTCCGAATCGGGTGGGCATAGAGTACGCGCCATAGAGGAGAGGATGTACAAACGAGACACGAGACACGACGAATCATTAGACAGATCCTAGAGCTAGAGCATAGATTCTGCAAAGACAATAGACATAGAGGCCTCCCGCCGTCAAGGGCGGGAGAGAACGATAACCGAAATTTGAACGAAGAAGCCGGCAGCCCGTTTGAGTAAATGCCATTCACGGGAGACAGCAGCAACCGATGCCACTTCGTATCCCGACAGGTCGGACCCCTGCATGGCGATCCCGTTCGACGTCCCGATGTTCAGCGGTGAGCCGTGTGTGTGTCTTCCGCAAACACGGTAGCGGATGTCGTGGCAAGAAATGCCGAGCCGATACGCGGGAGCGATCGACCGGTGAAGGAAGCCAGATGGGGGCTGATGCGGCGCATTCCACTGCTTCCCTAGACAAAATCTTTCCGTCGCGGATCACGCGACGCCCAGAACATTCCATCGACCGAATTACAACGAAATACGTCCGTACCGAGAGCGATTCAGGTGGCCACTCTTCATGCTCTGCTTTGTATCAATGCAATGAAATTAGAAACTGAATTCCAACTTCGTCGCAGAGAGCCCCCAAAATTGCCCGCAGCATGCATCCATCACCGCCGTCTCGAAGGAGGTCTACCCAGTTCATTAATCAACAGATAATACTTACCCTATCGGACCGCCTCCGGAGGTCTAGCAAGAACCCACGGCCCGGTCTCCAATTTTTGACCGCCCCCACATCGGAGCCGGGCCTCCGCTCCGGGGGCCATTGAGGGCAGGGACTAAAATAAAAATTAAACATTGTCGACGCGAACGCGTCTGGGAAAGCGCGACAGCTTCAACAACTTACACCTTCCAGAACAGCCAAACACACCGAACCACCACGACTAGCCAGCGCCTTGCCGATTGTTTTCAGCAGACCGACATAGAGAAAATTAAAAAGATAATTCTTAACACGTTCAACATGCCTCGAGGAAGACCGCCCAAGAAGTCTTCCGAGCAAGGTAAGCTCCCTCCGCGCGACCTCTTCCCCCCACCACGACCGCTATACAATGCGCCATATGTTAACAACCACCCGCACGCGCAGACTTCCCCTACGGCTCCATCAAGAAGATCGTCAATCACTCCCTCGACCCGCAAACCCGTCTCGTGACCCTCACCGTCTCCCTCGCAGCCAACAAGGCGGCGGCAGGCCGCGCAGACGATAGACAGATATCAGAGTGGGACGCGCAGGAGTTCCGCCCGGAGCTGCTGCAGGCGTACTGGGACTCCTTCGCCGGCAAGACGCGCCAGGACGTCCTCGGCATCGGCGAGCTGTACCACCCGTTCCGCATCCTGCGGCACCGCCGCGTGCGCGGGCAGTGGCAGGTCCTGGTCCAGTGGCTGGGCTACTCGACCGCCGGCGAGGACGTGTCGTGGGAGCCCGCGAGCAAGCTGAGGCACGACGCGCCCGACATCGTCATCGACTACATCGGGTACGTCGAGGACGAGGGGGCCAAGGCCGCGCTGCTCGGGCCGCTGGGCGCGCCGGAGGCGGGAGCGCGGGCGGATAAGGAGAAGGCCGACAAGGAGAGTGAGGAGAAGGCCAAGCCGGCGGCCGACGCGGTCGCGACGCCCGCCCCGACGAGAGTCACGAAGCGCAAGCGCGAGAGCGTCGCTGGGGAGGCGGAGCCTGTCAGCGACAAGCGCAGACGTTGTACGTGTTCAGCGCCGCTTCTCTCTTTTCCGCAAGACATGTTTACTAACTGGATCACGTCTACAGCCTCGCGATACGAATCTACCCCCACCACCACGGCCGCCAGAACCCCCGCGACGAAGCCCTCGGCAACGAGGCGCAGACACTCCGAGCTCCCCGACGCCCCGGCCCCGCAGGCGACGCCCAGATCTACGCGGCGGCAGTCCAGGATCCCACCCCCCGCCGAAGACGACGTCGCCGACGCGAGCACCGCGACCAGCACCACCGTCGTTGCCTCACCCGTCCGCCAAACGCGCCGGAAGAGCTCGCGCGCCTCCTCCCCCGCGCCCAGCGCCACCGCCAGCACCGTCGCCGAGGCGACCACGACACGCCGCCTCAGCCCCGCCGAAGTGCCGCGGACGATGCTCTGGTTCATGGACGACTTCACGGTGGGCGACATGCAGAAGGTGTGCCGCTTCATCGACGAGCACTGCTCGGGGAAGCTGCGCCTACCGCTGTACAGCGGGGGTAACTGGGATGGGAAGGCTGCGAGCGGGAGGTGGGAGGATGTGTTTATGGTCAGCCCGCTCGGGCGGCTTGGCCGGTATGACGACGATGACGAGGAAGAGAAGGAGGAAGAAGAGGAGGAGTGAGGGCATGGAGTGTTGATGGAGTGTTGATGGAGGCTGTTGTTTATCTGGCGTTCTGGGCGGGAGAATGCGTTGTCTTTTGCCAATCGAGTGCTGACAAAATGAAGGAAGAGATTTGCCATCGAGGTTGGGAAGCATGTTTTCCTCCCATCCTACCGCCCTGTAGAGATGAGAGGGCTGGCTACCTAGTTTGGTTTGTTTTACGAATCACGAATGTTTTCTTGTTCTGATCAGCACCCCCTTCCTCGATTCTGCCGCTGTCAGTCTCATGACAACTGTCAACTGTGAATGGGAGTGGTGTTTTGGCAAGCAACCCCGTCCATCCTCTTGGCTACCTTGAAACCGTTTGTAGCACAGAATAATACGCCCTTGCAGTTTGTCACCACCTTGACAGCTCGCTTGCGCGCGACGCTCGTACCGACCCGTCGACCGGGCCCTCTTGTCTACATCCCCGGATCACACAAACGTTCCGGGGGTCAACAAATGACTAGAAACAACTGGTCTGAAAATAGACGCGCGGAAAAGTCGGCCCTACCTCTGACCGACGACGTCACTGCCCGTTCTCGGCTCCGGGTCGGTTCTCGAGGCGAGGCCGCTTCGCGGATACTGGGCAATGGCTCTTCTCCGGTTTGGTTTCTCCAACCGTCCACCGACTAGGTATGGCAAACCCCTATCTCGAATCAGACGTTCTCGAGGACCGACCGTCTGGATGTCTTTGGCGTTTGAGTGGGTATATATACCCATCTACATCGCACAACCTCTTGTGTGTGATATGGCCTTCTAATCGCACCGTCATTCTGCGACATATCACACAAACATGCAGCTCCGCACGCAACAACCACACAGCACCATCGCGATGCCGTCCGTCGCGACGTCCTTCGACCCCCAGGACGCTCACTTCCTAACCCAACCCTCCCCATACCCCTCGACGCCCCCAACGACCCCCCCGCAAGACGCCAAAGCCGCCCCGCCGCCTCCTCCCGGCAAGCTCGGCAGGATCGCCTTCATCGGCACGGGCGGCACCATGGGCTCCTGGAGCGGCGACGAGTTCGACCTGGAGGACTACAACGCCAACGAGCACTGGGTCGACGGCGCGCGCGTCGTGCGCGAGACGGGCGTCGGCCGCCTCTACGACGTCCGCGCCGTGCCCTGGGGCCCGCCGCTCGACAGCACCGCCCTCTCCCCGGCGCACTGGCACGCCCTGGCCTCGCTGTGCCTCAAGGTCGCCCGCGACCGCGCCGCGCCGGACGGCATCGTCATCGGCCACGGGACGGCCAGCCTCGAGGAGACGGCCTGGGTGCTGTCGCTCGTCCTCCCGCCCAGCATCCCCGTCGTCATCACGGGGTCCATGAGGCCTCTCAACGGCGTCTCCTCCGATGCCGCGGCGAACCTGCTCGCCGCCTGCCACGTCGCGGCGTACTTCGCCCGGAACCCTGCCGAGAACCCGGGGGTCGTGGTGGTTGCGAACCACGAGATCCACTCCCCCCGGGCCGTGACCAAGACGCACACCCTCGCGCTGGGTGCCTTCCGGTCGCCCTCGGCCGGGCCCTTCGGGTGCGTCGACGGCGGCGGGCGGGTGCGGATCCACTCGCGGCCCTGGCGGCCCTCCGACGCGGGGCTGTGCTTCAAGCCCGACCTCCTCCTGCGGCTGAGGCGCGTCGACGTGGTGTACAGCTACATCGGCGCCGACGGGGCCGCGGTCGATGCGTTTGTCGCCGCCGGTGCGAGGGGCATCGTGTCTGCTGGGTTCGGCCCGGGCCTGGGCAGCCCGGCCGAGATTGCGGCGTTCGAGAGGGCCATTGGGGGAGATCCGGACGGCCCCAGGGTCTGCGTTGTTCAGTCATCTCGGCTCGGGGACGGGAGGGTGGTGGACAGCCTTAAGCACCGCCGGATCGGCATCGTCGCGGGTGGCGACCTCAATCCGCAGAAGGCACGGGTCTTGCTCGCGCTGTGCTTGACCGCGGGAGGGGGCATCGAGGGCGTGAGGCGGGCATTCGATTCGCTGTGAATCGGGGATGGTCACGGGGGGTTTTCCTTCTTCTCTTTTGAGACTGGGCGGCGGAGTTGGTCAAAAGTTCGCGTGCCGCTAATGCTGCAGGCCAGCATAGACTATTGATGCATGAGGAGGTTCCTCGATATTTGCGAAACCGTGAAGCTAGTTGATTCTCAGGAAATTCTCAAATTAATACAACGGTAGTACCTCAGACCAGCTCTGGTATTCAGCTGAAACGAATAGCGGGAAATCAACTCCTACTCAAAACAAACGAAACCCCGGCCATCCTGCGCAAGCGATCAACGCTGCAGCTCAAATCCCCTCCTTCAACCGCGCATCTGCTTCTCCATCGCGGCACGTCGGGCAGCGACCTGCGACCTAGTGCCCTTGGACGGCCCATCGTACTCGTCCCGCGCGCGCTGCAGGCCGGCCCAGCCGCGGAAGTGCCGGTACAAGAACACCTTGAAAGAGGCGCAGCCGGGCTGCTCCCACGCCTCCGGCCAGCGCTCCTCCATGCCCTCTTCTTCAGGGTGGATCTCAGCCAGCCGCGCCGCGCCGGAGATGTCATCGGCCGTGACGAGGCCGAGCAGCTCGTTCTGCGGGTCTTGTTTCTTCAGGTGCGTCACCAGGCGGTTCAGCTGGCGGGCGCGCATGGCGTGCAAGGCGGCGGGGGTTCTAGGCATTGTCGAGGTTGGGGAGGTTATGGGAAGAAGGACTGGTGCGTTGTGTTAGTGTCCGGTGTGCTGCTGTCTGTGATAGTCGCGGGGTTGTCAATAGAAATGGTGTGTTGCTTACTGCGTTGTTGTTTTCGAGGTTTGCGGCCGTATTTGAGTATGTTGGAAAGTAGTTGTATGAGTGTTCTTTGAATTGGTTGCTGTTGACTTGGAAATCCGGAATAGACTTACCTTCGAGAGTTGTCAAGTCTTATATGGATATTACTTTTCGCTTCAACCCAGGTCCATCTACATGTTGTCTACGATGGTCGACTATTTGGCCATGTTCTCAATCAAGATAGTCTTTGTTTCTTATTACCCTCAAAACTTCGAGACCGTCAGGACCTTTGTGCTTTACTTCGGAGCTCATAGGCTGCTTCAAACGTGAAATATTACCAGAAGTTGCAGGGGCACACCCTACATCCGCCTGAGTTGGTACCATGTTGCCAACAGATATCACTGTTGCTGCTTTGTATTACAAACATAGTCGCCGAGTCAAAACACCAGGCTCTTTAGAAGGATGCTACGAGCCTCTAGTACCTAGGTAAGGCCCGAAAGCCAACCCGGCCCGCCGCACGACCAAGGGTCCATCTCTCGCTGGCGAGGGCCACTCAAAGTGGTCTCGTGAATCCAGGCCCGACGACAATGCTTCACACGCGAGCAGCCCCTGTTGGAAACATGTTCTCGTCTCATCGGATATGCTACCCTTTGAACCACGCGGACGGGGTTACGCGAACTGGCCGGCAACCCCTGTTCAACTACGGTTCCCGCCGATCTGACCAGGGGTGACCGTCACAACTCACTTGGGCAGAAGGAGGAGCTGCAAGCAGTTGCACTGTTTCAATAAACAACAGAGGCAGTGACAAGAGCACGTGTGAAAAGAATGCAACTACAATTACGATATCTTACAGAGTTATGTGGGATTCTTCAGCTCACAAAGACCATCCATCCCGTCCTTTCCGATTCCAACCCCAGCTATAACTCCCAAACGCCACGCCGTCGACTTCCATGCACCACAAAGACATCAGTGCTCATGTTAAGACACTATTTACTTAACCCGGATGACTGGTCCTCTTCTGAGTTCTCCACGCTGGGGCTCTTGTACTTCTTGTTATTCCGACTCCGTCTTCTGCCTCTCCTGGGCGCTCCCTCGCTGCTCGACACCGACGGTGCCGTCTTCGGCGACTGTACCCTCAGGTCATCGAATTTCACTTGCAGCTCTTCAGCATTGTCGGGCGATGCCACCTTCGACCTTAGCTCTTGGAGCGTGGACTCGTCGGCCTCCTCCTTTTTCGGGACAGAACCCTCGAGCTGTCCCGCGGCAGCGCCATCAGCTCCAACCCGGGGCTTCTGACTCCCTGCTTCCTGCTCGGATGCTGATACTGGTGCCTGCTGCTGCGCTGTTGCTGGCGCCTCTTCCGCCGGCGGCTCGACGATGATCTCGGGCTTTGGCTCTCGCAGCTCTCTCCTCGACAGGTCAATCTCAATGACCACGCGGCCTTCCTGGCCGAACTTCTTACGCATGCCGTCGCCGTCAACGTCAAAATAGAGCCCCCACACGCCAGTGTCCTCGAGAACAGCGCAGAAACCCTCCCAACCGCCAAAGGTCAGCCGGCGGTCCTGACGCGTGCAGTCGAAGGGACCCGTCAGATGCATGTCTGCGACGGCGCGGACGCCGAACTTGAGCTGATAGGTGACCGGGCAGACGAACACCCAGTTCATGATAGGAGCTTCATGAGTAATGGTGGTGACAAGGCCGCCATAGGGGCAGTCCGGGTAGGGAAGATAGTAACCCTCGAAGGGGTGGCCGAAGGGGACGTCGTGGGCGGTGCCTGTGTCGATGTAGAGCTGCGGCGTGTTGTCAGTTCGTCCGTCAAACTCGCATGTGGGGGCCGTGAACTTACCCTATCCCCGGAGAGCACCACGCGGCGGCCTTCGAGGTAGAGGCTGTACTGGGACGACTTGGGGCAGTGGACGATCAGGTTGTTCTTCCGGCTCCGGTGCTCCTCCCTCCGAGCCTTGGCCTGCGAAGCCTTGATGCCCTCGTGGGCCCCGACGACGGTGCCGAAGCTGATGAGGAGCGAGAGAACCATGTCCACGTCCTTTCTTGGGTCGATAATGTGCAAGGTGGAGGCCGGATGGTTCGAGTCGGGACGGCGGAGAACAGGATAGAACTGCCCACGACGTCTCTGATGGGCACCTCAAATCAATGGGCCAGACCAGGACAGGCAGGTACAGAAAAGAGCTCAAGTTGGCTTTTGCGGTCGACGGTTCACGCCGAGCAACGTGTCTCTTCTGCGCCGAAAAGCTTTTGGCGGATTGCGACTGTAAGGGTCCTCGTCGTTGAAGTCGAACGACGTGGCAACAAGAATTAGGGATTGCACGGTAGCGACGGTTTCGGGGAGTGGATTCTGCAAGTCAGGGGAGTCGCTTGAATTGTTTCAATGCTGTGTGAAACTCGAGATCAGAAGAGACGATCGATGGGAGTCGAAGATTATCGACTGATGTATGTGGGCCTCCCCGGCAGGCATCTCGAGCAACTCGAGCAAGATCGAATTCCGATGGCCTTATTCTCCGCTCTTTGACCTTTGACAGATGGGAATTCCCATGCTGCAGATCCCTCGCCGAGAGAACCCCTGATCGAAGAAATCCCCCGGGGGCATAAGGGTCGAAGGGTCGCTTGCATGGGTATGGCGGACACAGGACCCCTGCCGCGCCGCCGAAAAGACAATTCTGAGACGCAGACGAGCCCCCGATGCGACCAGAAAACGTCCTATCGACAGACCCGAATCGTACCACCCGCGAGCCGCCGCTTCTTTCTTTTCAGATGCTCTGGAAACGCGACCGCCCTTCCGCATGAGCGAGGAACGTTGACCGGCGCGTTCTGGCCAGCGGTGACAAAACACGCGCCCGCCGGGTTTCGATCCGAGCGGCTGGTTTCAACATCGGACGATGCTGGCCTGCTCTGGGGACGACCTTCTGCTCGACGTTGCAAGTCTGTCTAGGATGGAAGGGACGGATGAAGGGTCGATAGCATCAGATAACTATACCGGGTTTCTTTTCGGCCGCCCTCGGGACTCAGAAGCTTAAAGCTCCTCGTGCTCCCCCCCTCCAGTCCGAACAATGGCTCAACCAGCCGACTCACAACCACAACAACCAAAGCCACTACCGCAACAGCTCAAACCCCTCGACACACAAAAAAAGCGAAGGTCAGCGGGAACAGATTCCCAGATCGCCACGATATCTTCCAAGTTCGAAACTTCTCAACCGCAGCAACCAACACCCAAGAGACCCGGCCACGCACCTCGAGCTTCCAGCACGTCGTCAAAGCGCCTGTCTGCCTCAGCTGCATCAATCCTTGCCGATAACACTCCCGCAACCCCTGCCAAACCGTCCCCGTCACCGGCCCAGGCCCAGACCCCTACCTCGACTCCTCCGAATCCTGAGGACGCCTCTGCTGCACCAGGAGCTCTCAGACGATCCCTCTCGTTCAAGCTTCCCATCCGCGTGTCTACGGACAATAATAACCTCAACTTCCCTCCCGCCGCCGCCAACCGCTCTCGTGCTTCTTCTCTCCCCCAAGACTCTGAGCCTCCGGTAGATCGACGTCGCCACTCAACACAGCGTTCCCTCTCATCCATCCTCGAAGCCAACAACCCCAACAACACCGCCACTACCACCAGGGTCCTCGAGGTTCCTCAAGCCGACAGCCCCAAACCGTCTCCCAAGTCGCCATCCAAGAAGTTTCTTCTCGAGCGAGGCCTCCTGAATCCCGAAGAATTACACGAAATCAGTTCGCCGGAAGAACTGCAAACCTCCCTTCAAGACCAAGTCGTCAAGTACCTCACCACAATGTCTTCTCCGTAAGCAGCCCTCATCGTCTCTCTCATCGTCATACCGTAAGCTAACCCGTCTCTTGTATAGCGCCACCAGCAACAAGTCCGAGGAGCAGCAGACGCAGCAGCGTGCTCCCGCCTACCCTACCTCCTACGCTCCCGGCAATGGCCAGCTGAGGCCCAACCTGGGCGCCCCGGGCCTCCCCGTCCCCATGCCCAACCTGTCGGGCAACGCCAATGGCCCCGTTGGTGAGCACATCCAAACCATAGCCCCTTAGGATGCTGTCCATGTCCTAACCTTCACCTTCTCAGGCAACCTGCTCAAGGGCCCCGTCGACGATAAGGGCCAGCTGACCAAGGCCGCCCTCATGGTCGGCATCAAGCTCGACCTCGAGGCCGAGGTACACGTGACGGCCCGCGTGCGCGGTGACATCCTCGTCGGCCTGTACTAGAAGAAGTCGTACATAATTTCCCCCTGAACCTCAACAGCGTCTGTGTGCATGTTATTTTTGGCAATGTTTTCAAAAGTCGGTTCCGCAATTTGGGATTGTTGTCTGGTTTAAGGTATACAGGCTTATCAGCGAGGGCATAAGCGAAGGTCGCTGTTTACGGTTTCTGGATAACGCAATTGGGTACACTGTAGCAAGGCAATATCAGGTCATATTTCTGCAACACATGATATCTTCATAGACTTTCAAGCTTCCTCCCGTGAGACTCGAGGCAGAATGGTGCCTTGCACTTACAGAAGACGTGGCGCCAATGTCCGCCTTGGCCATGGTGTCTGAATACTGGATGTAGACGATGCAGCTTTTTTAAAGGCTCGTCCGTCTTATTAGTGGCTGTTACCTTTCGAGGATCACGTCACAATCGGCAACACGGCAATACATCGCCCGAAGCTGCTTCAGATCCCGACGACGGCGAAAGCGCCCGGGGTGTGGGCTGGAAAAGGCTTCTGTTGGCGCTGGCGGGGCAAAAACGTACCGGCAACCGGGGATGAGCGGCTGTGAAGATATCTCTTTTAATGGCAGAGATTCATGCGAGGAAATCGAAAACACAGCGAGTCATTGCTGAAAGGGCTCGGGTTAGCGAGGATATCTGATGTTTTATCCCTCAGACTTGGGCCACTGTGACATCGCTCGCTGCACGTCATGGACTTTCGCTCTTTCGGCGCCTACTTCCGGACGGCGACAACGGTTCGCACTCGGCCGAATCGAGGGGAAGGGTCTGCTCACTCCGCCATTTACCCCAGCTTCGACGTGGAGGATGCCGAGTGCAATGCCGACCCCAATGGAGCTTGATCATTCCGGTCAGGATAACCCAAAGATCGCAGCACCTGCAAGTATTGAACAGCGGTAGAAGTATAGTGAACCTGCGCCTGGGGAGAGGGTGGTTTCCAGTGATTGAGGCAGGTAGACCTTGATATCGGTCCGACGTCCAGATCCTCCTGCCTAGGTCTGGATGTGGGGGCTGAGAAGACATCGTTGAGAAGTTGAGGCTGGGCCTTCCACATCTACACTAGGTATATAAGCCAGGCAGCGACGGCAGTAAAACAGAAATAATCAACGTGGGCACTCACTTAAGTCTCCAGTCCCAGGCTCAAGTCAATTGCATCCGTCACAAAATGTTGGGCCGAACCTGCTCTCTACTTCTGTCCGGGCTCTTTGCAGCGGGAGTAGCTTCGTCTCCCACTTCTGGCTGGACAGCCCCTTCGCATGGCTTCAAGCATTTCGTTACCTTGTAAGTCCGGCTACCCTTTTCAATCTTGCTCAACCCGCCAGCCCCAGGTGAGATATAACAACTGGACTTGAATCAAACTGACAACCCTACCAGCGGGAGCTCTACGACACAGACAGGCTTCGTCGTGAATGGCAGCGCCCCGTCTCCATCCAACCCCATCGGGAATCCCTCTCTTCCAGGCTCGACCACAAACGGCGGCCTCAACTGGCTCGGCTTCGCCATCACTGAGTTCAACCAGACGACCATACTCTCTTACAACCTGGCCGTCGGGGGTGCCACGACGGACACCACGCTCATTCCCACGTACAAAGAGGGCATCGCCACGTTTGTGGACCAGGTCGACACCTTCTACGAGGCCTACGTCCGCGGGAAGACTCCGTGGGCGTGGAAAGACGTTCTCGTGGGCGTTTGGATCGCGAACAACGACGTTGGAGAGTCCTACGCGCGCAACGACACGCTTTCTCTCTATCCCAAGGTTTCGGCTCGATACTTTGAGCAAGTTCAGCGTCTGTATGAAGCCGGGGCTAGAGATTTTGTTCTTCTCACATGTGCTCGTAAGTCTGGTGCCCGATCTTCTTTGGATGAACTGAGACCCCGAGAGAGAAGAAGGCGCTTCCCCCGGTAGGAGAGGACACAACATAGCTAATGCGCCACTAGCACAGCAGTTCACGCCTCTTATGCTCGAGAACGGCCCCGAGAGCAACGCGAAGCTCGCCGCTGCTGTGGACCTGTACAACCAGATCCTGGAGGAGAATGCCTCCAAGTTCGAGAAGTCCCACCGGGGGAGCCGTCTGTGGCTCGTCCGGACCACCGAGGCGTACGAGACGGCGCTGGGTGACCCGCAGGCGTAAGGCGCGCCCGACACGACTTGCACGAACGAGGATGGCCTGAGTTGTCTCTGGTGGAATAACTATCATCCCGGCATTCAGATCCATCGATTGCTTGGGCAGGATGTGGCCAAGACGGTGGGCAGGCCCATATTCTCCGTAAAATGATTATCGAGACCCTCCCCGTTACACCCTGAATGAAGGACACTGGCGCCCCGTTTTACGTGCGGGCTATTCAATATTTGAAAGAGGAGACTTTGAAGACGAATCATACATTACACCTTCACATTACACCTTCTCTCATCTTGCTCGAGGAACTACCCCATATTGAAATTGCCCACACGCCCAATGCCAAGTCAGACCATCATCCATGACTACCTATTATTACTTACATCTATCCTTTGCAAAATTCAGAGGTGCCCTTAGCCCGTCGCATAATATTCGAAACCTAAAGCTCTAGACCGGGAATACCCACTTGGGATCGTCACTTCCGCTTCACCCCCTGACCCTTCGGAACTCTCGCAAGCCAGTACAGACCACAGGCGGCGACGACATTGAAAGCCACATAGGCCCAAAGGAGACCAAAGTTCCTCCATCTATCATCATAATTGATCTCAAAGTTGGCAAGAAAGTCGTCTGTTGTTTGCAAACGGCAATAGCCACAAACATCGGTCGCAGCAGCATCGACCAGGTACCCGCCGGCTCCCTGCACGAACGGTCCCATGAAGTCGCCGCAGGTCATGTTCGATGGTACCGAGACGGGGACGATCTCCTTGTCTGCACAGGTGACTTTGGAACCGTGCAAACATGTCGACAAGGCTCCGCTCACGAGATACGTCATTGGGCTGACGTAGTACATGAAGTCGCTCCAGATTGCAGGCAGGTCGGTCCGGACGACACCGATGCCGCAGAACGACATGCAGAGGATGGCGAAGAGACTGGCAGGTATGCTAGCCAGGTCGGCAGTCTCGATAGCTACGATAGCTAGCTGCGAGAAAGTGCTCACCCAGAGGAAGAACATCCAGATGAAGAGGAAGACGGTGAAGCCGCGAATTGTGGCGTCCTCGGGTGTAGTGTTACGGAAGAATCGAGCTGGGTAGTACCAACAGAAGAAGAAGATGACAGCCGCGAGGGTGTTCCAGATCATCTCGATGACGACATTTGAAAGAAGGTAAGCTTGCGATTGTCAGCAAATGCCGCGGAATAGTTCGGGATATTTCGACTGACTGGTCCATCGATACACTCGAGACGGTCTCTCTCGCA
This sequence comes from Colletotrichum brevisporum, assembly GCA_030770045.1. NCBI lineage: Eukaryota > Fungi > Ascomycota > Sordariomycetes > Glomerellales > Glomerellaceae > Colletotrichum > Colletotrichum brevisporum. Next base: position 5,272,546 of record JAUGSI010000002.1, read on the forward strand.
CCTCATACAAGGCGCGCTGTGGAATAAACATCGGCATCACCTGCTTGCTGAACTCGTTGACCGTCGTCAAACACATGAAGAAGGCGTAGAGCTGGTTTTGTAGCCCTTGAAGGCTGTTATCCGACTTGAATGTGAATCCGATGTAGAGAGCCTAGGTGGCCGGAGTTAGCTTCAGTATTGCTGGCAAGGCAGTTCAACTTACCAGTAACACGGTAAGGGTGAGCTTCGACCAAATGTATACCGGTGATCGCCAGAAGTGCTTCGCGGTGCGGGTGAAGACCTGCCCGAATTGTGTCCAGAATGAAGTGACAAACTCATCGTGGGAGGCGGGGTCGTTGCCCGAGTGCCGGTTTCCTGCTTGTTCGCGAAGAAGACGAAGTTCTTCTTTTACCTCACGATACTCGAGAGATGAACGCCAGATGTCGAACCAGCTGGGCCCATCTTCACATTTGGTGGTGACCTGCAGCATCCATTCAGCGGGGTTGGCGTCTGGGGGGCGAGGTGCCGCGCCGTGGCGTTCTAGGTAATCAATCATCGTCCTAGCATTCGCCCCAATGTCTGCCCATCCGTCAGATTAGTGTCTCCTGCTTGAGGGGAAGAAGTTACTGGCCTCCGAAGTATACTGTCTTGCCACCCTGCTGAAGGAGGAGAAGCCTATCAAAGCGCGAAAATAGCATGGCTGAAGGCTGATGGATCGTACAAAGGATTGCCTGACCGCTCTTGGCAAGCTTTTCGATGAGGTCGCAAATAGCCCAAGAAGTCTGTGAATCAAGCCCAGAGATGGGATCATCCAGGAAAACAAGGAGTTGCGGCCGGGCAGCGAGCTCTACGCCGATCGTGAGCCGTTTTCGCTGTTCGACATTAAGACCCTGGCCGGGCACGCCGATAACTGCATCAACAAAGTCTCCCATGTCAAGCAAGTCTATAACCTCGTCGATATAGGCCACTTTTTCTTCGCGGGGAATTTCCGCACTCTGCCTCAGTAGCGCGCTGAACTGGAGGGCTTCTCGAACAGTCATCGTATCCATGTGGACGTCCTGCTGCTGGACATAACCCACGCGATGAGGGAAAGACTTGTCAGTCAGCTGGCCGTTCACCATAGTGTCGCCGGAGAGCACACCCATGGTCACGCGTGTTGCCAAAGAGTCGAGGAGGGTGGTCTTGCCGGCACCGGACGCGCCCTGTGTCTGGTTAGACCGTGACTATGCAGCATCCGACTGCCAAGAAAACTTACCATGAGAGCTGTGATGACTCCTGGTTGAACCCAGCCATCCACATGATCCGATATGCGCCGGTCCTGCCCCTTGATCTTGACATCGTTGCAGATGTCCTCCCAGTGAAAGATCGGTTTTCCGCAAGCACTCGGGCGCGGTCGTTGCTCGGGCATTCCCTTGTCTATCGAGAAGGAAGTCAATTTTTCTGTCACGGCAACATCTCGAATCTGATGCTCCTCATCAGAGCGCGCTTTGCCGTCGAGTCCACCGGGCATCTTGCCACGCCGGAATACCAGAACTTCCCCCTCACTTTGTGGCGGCTTGGCAAACTCGGCAGTGATGAGGTAGGTGAAGAAGAAGAATACGATGTAGCCGATGAGAATCCCGATGTTTCTGTAAAACGTTAGACTATTGTTGGGAAGCAGGGGGTTGGTACAAACCTCCACTTGTGGGTGTTTTTGTACCCGAATGACTCCTCGATGTATCGATCACCGTCCACCATGTCCGACCCAAGAATAGCCCCCACAACGGCGCAGGTCCGACCACTTATGGGAAGCTCGTCATAGCTTGGGCCGGAGGGCACGAGACCGGCGCATCGGAATTGTCGGCCGTGGAACTCGTTGGCCATCAAGGCCTCAAATGCATAGGACAGGGGGTTGATGTAACCCATCCAGCGTGACCAGCCTTGCATGTAAGACGTGGGAACCACGAAGCCTGCATACATCATGACTCCAAGTGTCACCAGGGTGACGGGAACCATGGCCTGGTGCGAGGTTCTTGCCAGGGACGCCATAGTCCGATATATGCCAGACATGGAGAGAAGGACGACGAAAGACACAAGGCAGAAGAAAAAGTACGGCCCAGCACCAGGGTTCAAGTTGGCCATGAAGTAGAGAATCGAGTTAAATGTGAAAACGTTGATGATCTTGTACGGTAGTTCGATGATATAACTCGAAATTGCCTCTGCCGATTGGTGATAGAGAGCATAGCGGTTGTGCTTCTCCACGACAGGCCTCTGTGCGTAGAGTGTAAGTACCTAGGTAACAGATGTGATCAGTCTTGGTTTGAATGATGGCATGGCTCACGATGCGCGAATTACACGCCTTTGGAATTCAAGAAAAGCCCTTACCTCCATTTCACTGGCAAAGGCGTTGAACAGAAGCGCAAAAAAGATCAAGCCAGCTCGGTAGTAAAAAGTACTTGAATCTTCCTTGAGCTTGAAGAACATGCTGCCCAGCACGAAACCCACGATGATGTTGAATACAAGAGAGGATATGGTGAAGCCGGGATCAGCTACCAGGCGTTTCCAGCCTCGCCAGAGACAAAGCCTGACTTGGCGGGGGTAGCTGATCATGTAGGGAGACTTCGTTCGTTGCAAAGAGCTTTTTTCCGCCTTGACGCTTTTTCGAAACTCCTCGAGGCGCTCCTTCGCAGGGTGAGCCCTCTCATAAGTCGCGATATCGGCTGCGAGAGCCGCGCGGTTGTGCGAGGCCTTCCATCTGGCGGCGAACTCGTCCGGGGTGCGAGGTGCGAAGTTTTCGCATTCAGGCCTGATGCGTCGTTCGTTTGGAGAGGTCATTGAAGTGAGAAAGTCGGGTATGGTTTGGCGGTCAGGACCTAAGATGACACCACGTCAGAACCGATTACATAGTGACCATTGACGAGGAATGGGCAGCGCTTACAAAGAAACCCCAAGCTTTCAAAGTACTCTTTGGCCTGGTCAATCTTGCCGAAGAAGATCTGGCGTCCCTCGTGGAGGACCGTGACCTTGTCGAACAACTACTCCTATTTAGCACACGAGCTCGAGTCCCTCGATATGGTATTCTGCACTTACATCGTATGCAGACTGGGGTGCTTGGTAGATGGCCACGACAGCCGCGACGTTACACAGATCCGCTTGGGTCCGCAGGTTCTTGCAGAAGGTGATGGCATTACCGCTGTCGAGTCCGCGGGTGCTGTTGTCCCAGCACTGGAATTTGGCTCCGGTGAGAGCCGCCTCGACGATGCTCACACGCTTGCGTTCGCCCCCAGATACGCCGCGGACGAAGTCGTCTCCGACTTTCGTATTGACCGTGTGAGAAATACCAAAAGCAGCCATCATGACATCGCGCATGATTCGAGCATATCCCTTGTCGGTAAGTCCAGCGGGCACCCAAGATGGCACACGGGCTCTTGATGCAAACTCGAGTGTGTCTCCCACTGTCAGTGGTGCCAGGTGTACGTCAACTTCTGCATTGTAGAGAACATCGCCGCGGAACCGATCGTGCATGTGTCTGGGGTCGATACCTGTCTGCGCGTCAGCTAATATTCTAGGCTTGGGATTTGGAAGGCTGACCTCTGAAGTTCATGTACGACTCCTTGGCGACATTCAGGCCCTCGGTCTGGCCAGCTAGAGTCTTGAGCAGTGTTGAGCATCCCGAACCCGGGGGGCCAAGCACAAGGAGCATTTCGCCGGGCTCGACGAGGCCTTCAAAGCCTCGCAGAATGTCAATCCGTCCCTTCGCTCTGCCGGTTGCGAGGCCGGTGAGATCCGAAAGAACACTCAAGGCGATGTTTCCCGCGCTCTTCTGGTATTGCGTGCCTGTGCTGTATCCGAAGACGTTGAGGTTCTGAAAGGCAACACCTGTTAACCTATTTGGCGGTGACGTGGGGTCTGACTCGTAGAGACTGATGAACGCCTTAGTCCAGGCCGCTGTATCGAAGTTGGGAGACTCTGGGTCCAGGTTGCTGTTCTTAGGCGGGTTGAGGACCTCATGGAAGGCATTGTCGCCGTGGTGCCGCGACGCTCCTGTTACCTGGCGTGCCAAGCTCCCTATTTCTCCGTTTGTGTCGACTTCGTTCGTTGTCGATGATTCGGGACTCTCGGGAACCGACGATTCATATTCGGCCTCGCCCTTATGACGCATTGCAGTCCTTTCTCTGCGTATGGGAGTAGGTCGTCTGATGCAGAGGGAAGTTGGTCCAAGGAATTGGGTGCAAAGAAGAAGGGATAGATGAGACGAACTCTTGGTTGTTTGGATGAAATCGTCGGATCGTTCAGCTGTACCTTGCAGTCTCGAGAGATATGGACTCATATGTGAGGCCCTGAGAAGTTAACTTGCAAGGTTCGGCTACCGCGGGCTGCCGCCATCGGGGCCATCTCTCGGGCCAAGAACACGCCATGAACATGGCCGCACACAAGAGAAAGGAGCCTCGCCAGAACCGCGAGGCCTTCCCCGGGGCCCATCAGAGTTCCATGTCATTCGGACGGCCGCGGATGCCCGAAGCGTTATGGGAGCAAAGGAAGGTGGGTCGTGGCTCTGTTGCCAGGTCACGAAGCGCAACTCATTGGCCCCTATCTCGCGATCTTTCGCGAACTCGTATAGACACCCGAGAAATCCTTCCAGGTGACAAGAATGCCGCCTGAAATCCATTGCCCTAAAAGGCCGTCTCGGTCGTCCCGTCGATGACTGATGTTACGCCGGATGTATCTTTCCCAGGTCCGCGGAATGGAGTGTCGGTCTGTCGGCATTGTGCTTGGAGAAGGATCTGGAAACCTGGTATTTAGTTGTTTGACTGTGACTGGGGAGGTCTTTTGTTGTACAAGTTACTGACGATGCTCATTTGGCCAGCAAAGCCGGTCTTCTGTTCGAGAGGAACACTAATCTCGTGGAAAGTATGTTCATTTCAAGCCGCAGCTTTCCCTTGCATGTTCTCGCATGTAAGCGAAAGCCCCAAAAAGATGGGCTTCGCGACTGGCAGCAGATCGGCTTCTTGACGATCACTTTCCAGCCCCTACCAGGCCCAAAGTCGCATTGGAACATTTCATCCAGGGGGAACACGTGGCGTTTTCGATCTGCTGTTACGTCTGTTAAATGGTATCACAGCTGATTGGAAGCCGTATGTACGGTCGGTTGCAACGTTTCGGCAGGGTGAAGAATCAGTTACTCTCTTGTGATATAATAGTAGCTATCGAAAGGAAAGAGCCAGTTGACAGAGGACCCGGTTCCCCGGCTTATCACCGTCCCCCCGATAGGATTCCGGCGTCGATCAGCGACTTCGGAGTTTTCAACTGACTAAGACCGCTGGTCGTCATCTTCCCCCGCTTTCGCGTTCCCGAGGTTCCATTACATCTGACAAAACAACAACAACTAACAAGCCATATACTGTCGCTCCCGTTACTAAAAAATGTCCGAGCCGAAGTCAATCGCCATTGTCGGAGGTAAGCATGAGAGTCTTGCTGCAACGGGCTAAAAGCAAGGCTAATTTCGCGCGCAGCTGGGATATTTGGCCTTTCTCTGGCTGTTGCTCTGAGCAAAAAGGGTACGTGAAGCCCCATGCAGTCTTCGTCCCGATGAGCAGAGCAGCTCGAGTAAATGCGTCGATACCAGGACACCACGTCAACGTCTTCGACCGGCACCGATATGACGAGACGGGGTACTCCCCCGACGCCCCGCACAGCACCCAAGCCGCCTCCGTAGACCACAACAAGATTGTATGTACTTGAAACCCGCCGTCGAGGCGTCAACCACCCGCCCCCTTCAACGGTCTACTAACAACAAAACGCTAGTTCCGAGCTTCCTACGGCGCCAATATTCACTACCAACGCCTAGCCCTCGAGAGCCGAAAAGCGTGGGAGGCCGTCAACTCTGCCCGGCGCGGGGAGGAAGACCCGGCAGACCGGTCGGAGCTGTTCGTGCCCTGCGGCATGCTTCGGGTCCAGCCCGGGCCTGACATCGACGAGCTGGAACGCGAGACGCTGGGCAACTTTACGCGCGACGGGCTCCGTGGGACGCAGTTCGTAAAGAGCGATGCCGCTGACCGTGAGCGCGCGGCTGCGCAAGGGTGGGAGAACAAGATACTCAACTTCGCGATTCTGGGAACGTCGTCAACCGGGGAAGCGTTTGAGGCGGTTCTCGATTCGCTGGCCGGGTTCACGAGGTGCAGCGACGCGTGTGCCTACTTTCACAAGCTTGCTGTTCGTCAAGGAGTGGCGTTTCACCTCGGCCCGGAGACGGGCGCTTTCGATGGGCTCCTTGAGGAAGGGGGCCCGGGTTCTTCCCGGAAAAAGGCCGTTGGATTGAAGACGAAGGACGGGCTGTCGCACGCGGCGGACGTCGTGGTGATTGCCGGTAAGGATTCTTCATGAAGAGTCTATCTTTGGGGATTGCTGATTAGTTTGCAGCGGGTTCGTTCTCGACACAGTTACTGCCGGACCTGGCCTACCACATCGAGTCCTCAGCTGGTAGTCTGGTGACTTTTAAGATTGACAGAAGCGAAGCGGCTCTGTGGGACAAGTGCTCTCCCGAGCGCTTTCCCGTGCTCACCTGGAAGAGCGCTGCTAGGACCGCGGACGGGAAGGATATTGGGAGCATCTACGTGTTTCCCCGGACCCCGGAGGGGCTGGTCAAGATTGGATACCGCGGAGTCAAGGTAAGATGAACCACGGCTGTTGACTCGACCCAAGGTGAAAGCTAATGGGAGATGCCGGGTAGTTTACCAACTTCAAGCCCGCGCCGGCTGAAGCCGGATTTGCCCAGGACGGCCAGTGGTCCATCCCGCTGTCCCCAGAGGACTCCCGGGTGGTCCCTGAGCGCGCCAAAGAGGCCATTGGACCGTTCGTCTCGATATTCCTTCCCGACTTTGAGGATAGAGAGTTTCACACCACGAAGCTGTGTTGGTACACCGATTCCTTGGACAACTCTTTCGTAGTAAGGTCTTGACTCTGCAACATTAACGAACAAGGTGTCTGATTTCGGTGTCCGCAGATTGACTACGTTCCTCATTACGCCGACAACTCGCTTTTTGTCTGCACTGGAGGGAGCGGGCATGGCGCGAAGTTCCTCCCCGTTCTTGGCGAGGTAAGTTGAGCGTGCTTTGAAGCATCCATTACTGGTAACGGTCGCTGACTGTGACTCCCTCGAAGCATGCGGCCGATATTCTGCAACACGGTGACGAGAGCACCTCGTTCATGCGACCTTACTGGCGATGGAGGCCTGGGGCTCAAAGGGGCAACGGCTTGGAGGAAGGGCCCAATGGACCGAGAAACCTTGGGCGGTCTGCCAACTGAAGAGCAACCTGAGAGTTGCATCTCACATCCGTTTTTTCCTTCGTCAGTTGAGTTGTAAGAGTCCACCTGGGGAAGGAACACTAGCGCCTCTGCTCTTAAAACTGATTACTCTTCAACATCGTGGATCTAGTCCGGAATCCTCGGTAGCCATGGAGAACTACTACGTCACCCTCGGAACTCGACAGCCAGCTTGCCCGCTTATGCTTAACAAGGAAGGTAACGCTGCTGCTCCGCAATGGGAAGTGATCGACCTGGCGCCGGGAGCGCACCGACTTTTTCGACAGGGAGGCTGCGGGGATGGCAACTCGAATCAGTCGCATGAACCGGTGAAATGAGCCAATCGTGGGGCCGTTGAAGCGGAAACACCAGCAATACGAGCTTAGTGGATACGACTCTGTCTACGGATATTAAAAAAGCTCGGCGACGATAACCTCTTGGTTCTTGAATAAAAGCCCGGCCAGTCCGTGTTTCTTTGCAAAAATGGCGTCTCACGGTTCAAGTTCATCCTTCACAATCCTCCCGCAACAATGAAGGGTCTCGTCCTCGGTCTCGCCTCCCTCGGCCTCGCCAACGCGGCAGCCATCAGCGCCGAGCCCCCGGCCCCGGCCCGTCGGGGCTGCCTCGTCTCCGACGACGGCGCGATCCGGGACCCGGCGACGCAGCTCCTCGCGAACCAGCCCATCCTCCGCCGCCAGGACCTCCCCGACAGCGTGACGGTCGACGTCAACTTCCACATCGCCAGCACCGTCGCCCAGGAGGACCTCATCACGGACGAGATCGTCTCCGAGCAGTGGACCGTCCTCCGCGACGCCTTCGCCAAGCAGAACATCAACCTGGTCCTCAACTCCACCCAGCGCTACGTCGACGACCTCGCCGGCTCCTCGTTCGTCGTCTACGAGGGGCCCGAGAAGGGCTGGGTCAACCACGCCGAGGAGAACGACGCCTGGCTGCGCGCCACCCGCAGGGGCGGCTACGACGCGCTCAACCTCTACTTCTTCAGCAACTACTCCCCCGGCGCGACGGGCTACTGCCAGTGGCCGACGCCGCTCGCCGAGACGGACGAGCTGACCTTCTACCGCGACTCGTGCCAGCTGAGCGCCATGACGATGCCCGGGATCACGGCCGAGCAGGGCGCCTTCGAGTCGTGGAACCTGGGCCACCTCGCCGTCCACGAGGCCGGGCACTGGTTCGGGCTGAACCACACCTTCGCCGGCGGGTGCTCTGAGCCGGGCGACTTCGTCGCCGACACGCCCGCGCAGTGGACCCAGGTCTACGGGTGCCCTGTCGGCGAGGACACGTGCCCGGACCAGCCTGGTCTCGACCCCATCCACAACTACATGGGCTACACCGACGATGCTTGGTAAGTTTTCCTCTCTCGAAACCAAGACTGACTGCCGGGAAGATGCTGACTTTGCTCGAATAGCACCAACGAGTTCACCCCTGGCCAGAAGGATCGCATGTTCCAGACGTTCTTTGGATTTAGAAGAAAATAGAGCGTTGGCCGGCTCGTGATGGACATGGTGCATGTATCGAAACAAAATCAAGACTACGTGTATCCTCACATTTTCTCTTCCATACGGTGCAGAGCATTCGCAGGGGCTGAATGGCGGCCTCTTCTCGACCTCTCTACCTATCTCAGGGCCGGCCATGCCCTCGGCGCCCATAGCTTAGGCCGGCAGCCCGATCACGTCGGCAAGTTTTGCAAGAATATTCCCAGGCGAGGTCATCCCGTACAACCCGTGTCATGTGAGAACTTTTCGCAGCATCCTTCAGGTCGTTTCACTGCGTGGTGATGGCGCCTTCTACAAATTCGGAGCTACCAGGTCCCGGCACTTAGACTAGGCGAGGGGTAGGGGTCCATGATGGTCAAGCACTGTCGGGTGATGGAGATTAGGTCGCAGTGGCATAGCTCTAGATGTCACTCTCCTTGCAAATAGAATATCTCACAGCGAGCGGAAAGATTTCACCTTCCAAGTTTCAAATGATTAAACAGCGACGAACATTCTTTATGTTAAATCTATGGAAGATTATGACTTCTCCGCAGCATGCTTTCGAATACCTGCCATTTCAGGGTCCTCCTGGTTTCTAGCTATGATGCTGCTTCCGAAAGTAGAATACTCTAGGGCATCAACGAAATGATGATATGAAACCGAAAACGACTAATGCCAGTCTGTAAGCCTGGCCTGGTAAGGCTAGTTGCTCCTCCCATGCAGCATAGATGGCTGGCGTATCTCTGAGTCCCTTGACACATGTTGTCAAGTCGGTTTTCTCCGGCTTTGCGGCTAATACAGCTTGGCTATGGGGCCGAAAGAGATATCCACGCGACAGTGTGGGCATGGATATCGGATACCTTGGCTGTTTGTGGAGAGGCGAGACCAGCAGCGGCGGCACATGGTGTGGCCTGGATATTGAATTACGGTCAGGTCGGGTGGCACAAAACTTCAAGTCTCCCCATGACTAACCGCAGAAGAATATTAGGACCTCGTTGTTGTCCTCACAAATCGAGCACTCCTCTCTCTCGGGCGGGTAGCAAAGGACCATGTGCTGGGTACGGTTGCAGCACTGTCCGGACTGGCGGATGCAATCCTCACAGGACATCTGTAAGACCAACTGTCAGTCCAAGACAATGACCAAATTTCAGAATGAATAGGTGGTAACTCACATGACGGCAGCTGGTAAAGAAGTATCTCTTGTCAACGTCGTCTCCGCATTCGCAGTTTCTTCGCTCCCCGCTTTGGTTCGGCGGGCCGTTTGAGGCACCAGCCAGCCAAGCTCCCAACCTCTGGTGAGCCTCGATGCCTTCTCTTTCCCATGCACTCGGGAACATCTGATTCAGCGTGGATAGGGACTGCGTAATCGCCATCATGGCAGAGAATCGAACATCGTCGGGGTTTTGCGGCCGGTCAAAAAATGGCTGGCGTGAGGGCGGCAGCGCTGGTGCCGGGCTTGGGACTCGTGCAGGGGCAAGGGGAGTAGATGCGGCTGGCGAGAGGGCGGAAACTGGGCTGGATGACAAGATATCAATGTCTTCGTCATTTCCAGCATTGACTGCACCTGGACTGAAGGGAACGATATCTGGACTGGATGAGAGGCGAACGAATGAATCATTATCCGATTCGTCGAAGTCCTGATCTTGCTGGACATTGGTAGCATTCCGGTCAGGAAGAGGTCGTGCAGTGTCGGTTTCTCGTTCAGGGAGGCCAGTGCTTCTGCCATGAGATGCTTGTCCTCGTCTCTCAAACTCATTAATGAACGGGGTTGGGGGAGATGCAAGCCGAGTGGACAATGGAAGAGGTCGGGGTCGCGAAGCTGTCGGTCGGGACCGTTTCTGGGGTCGATTCTCTTCACTGCCCTCACTATCCGTCGATTCTTCGGCCTGGCGTCGCTTTCCACACGCTCTGAGGAGTCGTTGCAGTCGGTCCCAGGAGTCTCCCAGTGGCAAATCTTCGGCGGCGAGGCGAGAGAGACGAGGATTGTCTGGTGGAGCGGAGATGGCGTCGTCTTCGACGGAGACAGACGGGTCTGGTCCATCTGAGTCGGGGATTGATCGGACATAGGGACGCCTAGCCCTCGGGGCAAGATCGCTGTTCATTATCGGGAAGATTGTCGAGAGGGATGGTGAGGAGTAGAGAGGAGAAGAAAGTAGGTGGAAGAAGACAAGAGAAGTCTAGAAGACGAGCAGGAATGAGAGAGGAAGATCGATGAGGGAAGAGGAGGAAAAGTAGAGAAGAAAAGAGAAGACAAGACAAGAGGTAGATAGATTCAATCCGGATACCGGAGGAAGCAGGAGTTGCGTTGTGTGCCTACCTACATAGGTGGCCGAGGTTGGAAGGAACACCATATGAGATGAGGTGACTCAGGTAGCTTCTTCCTCATCAGGAAGGCATTTCTAGACACTTGCAGTAGGAGCCCACAAAGATACCTTCTTTAAGAAAGAAAATTAACTTCTGCTATCTGCGGTTGTCTTAGTATTTTAACCAGCCAATATGGCGGTCTACATAGATCAATTGCAGCATCGGTTGTAGTAATTACAGAGGCCTGATTACCTTTAGGTAGGTAGGTAGTCCGTAGTGGACGATACAACTAACCGAAAAGGCTATAAATCGGAAACAATTAAGCACCACCCAGATAGTAAAACTCGAATTTTTATTCTTTCTTGACTGTGGCCTGTATCAAGGCTGTACTGACACTTAAGGAAGGAGGATTAGTAGGATTGGTCTTGCCTCATAATATCATTTAGATTCCCAGTACCTACCTAACTAGGTAGGCAGGTACACCTAGATGCAGATACCGTACCAACGCGAAAGGTACCTCAAGATCACATCTTTTTCAGTGGTAAAACACCTCGGACTGTACCTACCTAGGTATCATACCAAGCCAAACAAGTACCCAAAGCCCTGATCCATGTCTTGGTAGCTTGCCGGAGGTCACCGGGAGCCGGAGAGACATTGATTGTCGTTGCAAGGGACGTCAGAAACACGTATATAGAACCTTGCAGTTTTTCCTGGCTACATTTTTGCCTCTTCTTAGCCTACTTTTGTTCGCATCTCTTTGTGTTGCTTCAACGCCAGTTTCATATCTCATTCAGCTTGTTGGAACATGTGATCCATACTTGAATACCCTCCATAGCTCTCTCCAAAGAGACAAATCGCTTACGACACCACGTCATGTCGTCTTCATTATTAAAAGCTCAGCTAGCTTGCCCCCCAAAGGCTTCCGCCGCCGCCGCGTCGAGACGGTCTGCCCGATCCTTCGCCACCTTCGCGACACTCCTTCACTTAGCCTCAATGGAGGGCTTGAAGCTTTTCGTGTCCCAGACGAAGAGGTGATCAAGTTGTATGGGGTCGATGAAAATGTCATGGTTCCCGCTCGACGGTGCTCCCCTCCACACGCCTTTGGCCCGGCGGATGTCGTCTTGCAGGCCGCCCAGCCAGGGATGCACCGCAGCGACGTAGTCGCCAACAGTCACGAAGGGTTGCGTTATCGCCCGGACGACGCACGTCGGCGACGGACCCGGACGCTCCTCGCCATGGACCTGCACGAGACGGCGCGTCCCGTCTTCTAGTAGGTCGTACTCCTTGTCCTCTTCCTCGTCCTCGCGGTGCGCGTCCAGCCAGCTCTCCTCCCAGCCATAGAGCACCCGCACCGTGGCCGCGACGGAGGAGACGGGGATCGTGGTTAGGCAGGGTTCTGATAAGTCGTGCAGCCGAACGCCGCCGTCGGTCTTCGTTGTTTGGAATGCTTCCTGCGGCGAGGTTGAGTCGAACGGGTCTGCGAAGACGATGATCGACTCTTCGATGGGCCCGCGGAGGTACCACCGCAAGCGAAGGAAGTCGGTAGACGGCCACATCGACCGGCCGCTCTCCACTACGGACTCGTAGGAGGGCAGCTGGATTGTTGGTGCGGTCATTGAGCTGAGGGGATGAAGCGTCGAGAGCTGCGGACTCAGAACTGTTTTCGCAAGATGGGCGTGACTTTGGAGGGGAACAAACTTGCCAGGGGGGGAAGAGGTCCAGAGAGACGTTATGTACAACTAGGCAGCATACAAGGGCAATGCGCAGAAGCCTGGACTATCTCCAGAGCTGACTACGCGTGCTCCTCATTGTCAACCCTAAGATGCATGAAGGGGGATTAACAACTGCTGGGCTTTGTCCACGCTGTCGCCCTTTAGTCGGCATTGGCGATTTATGTAGGAAAGGGAATGTTAATACACAGTAATTCGTGATGAGTTTCTCCTTTTCCCAACATTGAAAACCATCCCTTTAACTGGAGTTGTCAACTACTTGGAGATTACTTGCCTATTGACGACCGGCTTGTCGTATCGCGGCACCTGGCTTGCATCTAGACTTAGTGAGGCAAGTTTGGTAGTGGAAGAAGAAGTCATGCATTGAAGAGAGGTATCCGAAGAGATGTTTCTATAGCACGAGACCCATGAAAAGCCACGGTATGCGAATTTATAGCCGTCCGCGCCATGCCTCTGTCTATAGCTCTTAACCCCTTTCAATCAAACCAACTCCGTGTTTTTTCCCAAGTGCAGTCGGAAGATTATAGAAAGCCGGCTCACAGCTTGTTCCGTATTGAAACATACAAGACCTCCGCCTTGACCAGCACCTCCCCGTTCCCGTCCTCCATCTGGGCGATGACGAAGTTCTTGCGGCCCTCGATCCTAGAAATTCGGGTCCGCACGAGGACGGTCCCGGGCGCCGGCACCGGCTTCAGAAACGTCGTGTTGAGGTACGCAGTCAGAAAGCCCTTGTTCTTCTCGGCCCCCTCGGGCCGCTGTGCGACGATGTGCAGGCCGGTGACCTCGTCCATGACGAGCGCGACGACGCCCCCGTGCGCCCTGCCGGGGAACCCGATCGTCCCATCCCGAAACGCGACGAGCGAGCACAACTCGTCGACGGTCCAGTCTGGCGGCCGCGGCCGCGGGTGCAGGACGAGCCAGGCGGCGATGGTGTCGGGCGTGTTGAGGGTGCGGCCGACGTACGTGTTCTCCTTGGTCGGGAGCACCGTCCTGTTCTCGGACACCTGGACCACGTTGAAGGGCCCGTCGAAGCGGGCGAGGACGCGCGCGCACCAGGGGATGGAGGCGAAGTGCTGGTAGTCCTGGTGCGACTTGATGTCGGCGGTCATGGTGGGCGGGTGGATGGACGAGGTTGTGGCATCCAATGAGTGAGTTGCATTCAGTCGATTGATTTGTGGATGAAGCGGGGAGATGTCGAGAGTCCGAGGGTGTCGACCTCGGTTTCGGATAACGTTCAAGTGCCGAGGTGATGGACAGGGGGAGGCGAGGACGGGGGTTCGTCGATCTCGAGGTTGGATTTACGCTTTCAGCCGCCTGAATTGGGCTGAAAGATGCGCATTCTCGACTTGATTTCGAACATTCTTTACAATGGTCAGTCATACACATAATATGAGACGACACGTGGATGTCAGGGGAATGAACCGTACTTCCATAAGTGGCATCTACCGCCGCTTGTTAACCTTTCGTGTAAATGTAGGCATCTGAATAATGACTCTCGAGAAGGTTGCCAGGTGATAAACAATGACTCGCCAGTGGCAGACACCCTCTCACGATCATCAACAACAGAGTTGAGTTGAGCATCCCATCTCATCTCACAAATCACTATTCCTTTTCCCGACAGGGAACGGGAAATGATTCAAGCCTACAGAAACTCTGTTTAAGCTTGTTCGGCCGTAATCCCGATCCCAGCCTTCCCCCCCTCCATCATCCCTTTCCCCCAAAAGACCCCCAGACGCCCGCTCCCGTCACAGCTTCGCGCCCAGGCCCGATGCCCGCTTGTGCTCCTCGCGCCACGCGAGGTCGCCCAGGATCTCCTCGCTTCCGCCGCCGATGACCTTGAGCCGGAGGTCGCGCGAGACCTGCTCCGTCATCGTCGCGCCCCTCTCGAACCCCATCCCGCCGTGCACCTGCTGGCTCTCCCGCACCGCGCGCTCCACCACCCGCCCGCCCTCGATCTTGGCCAGCGCGATGCTGCCCGCGACCTCCTTGGCCCGCCACCCGCGCCGGCGGATGTGGTACGCGATCTGCTCCAGCCAGGCCCAGTGGCCCTCGACCCCGCGCGCGAGCGTCGTGAGCTTGTGCCGGATGATCTGGTGCGAGGCCAGGGGCTGGCCGAACGTCTCGCGGTCGTGCGCGCGCTGGAGGGCCTCGGCGAGGCACACGCGCGCCTGCCGGTTGCAGTCGACGGCGAGGATGAAGCGCTCCTTGTTGAAGTTGCGCACGATGATGGGGAAGCCGCCGCCTTCCTCGCCGAGGAGGTGGTCCGCCGGCACGACGACGTCCTCGAGGACCACCCACGACGAGCCGCCCGCGTTGTGGCCCGAGTTGTGGATCTTCCGGACGCTGACGCCGGGGGACTTGAGCGGCACGACGAGCAGCGAGATGCCGTCCCTCCCCGACGCGCTGCCGCCGACGCGGACGGCGGTCGTCATGTGCGTCGCCCAGGGGGCGCCCGTCACCCACTTCTTGCGCCCGTTGACGACGTACGACCTCCCGTCGGCGGACCTCATCGCGGTCGCGCGGATGGCGCTCACGTCGCTCCCGGCCGTGGGCTCCGTGATGGCGAGGCAGAAGCTCGTCTCCCACGTGAAGAGCCCGGGCAGCCAGCGGCGCTTCTGCTCGGGCGTGCCGGCGGCCCAGACGGGCGGCGCGCCGACGTTGGACGCCCCCGCCAGGGCGAGCGGCACGCCGCTCGGGAGGCGCGCCATCTCGTCCATGAGGATCAGCTCGTGGAACGAGTCGAGCTCGTCGACGGGGACGCCCGCCACGGTCATCAGCTCCGCCGGCCTGTACTCCCGCGGCACGTCGAGGAAGGCCAGGCCGGAGCGGGCGAACCTCAGTCTTGCTTCTAGGGGAGCCTCGCCGGCGGCCTCCCACTCCTGGGCGTGCGGGAGGAGGTGCGTGTCGACGTACCGGCGCACGTAGGCCTGGAACCGGCGGTGCGAGTCGTTGTAGTAAGGGCTCTCGAGGTGGCTGAACCACGCCGGCTCGGCCCATCTGCGTTACGGCGGCTCACATGTCAGCGATGGGGGAGGACTGGCGATGAGGAGGGGAGAGATCAATGTTTGGAACTTTCCGGGACAGTACCTACGGGGCGAGACTTCCCGTCGGCGCCGGGGGATCGGTCGGTTTATCGGACATTATGTCTGCGGTAACGACTGCAATGACGGGAGTCTTGGCGCTTCGTCTGTTCTCCCCGACGAACCTGGTGCTTGGCTAGTACTGTGATCTCCGCGGGGGAGGGGGCGCGAAGGCTTGGTTGAAAGAATGGCTGGAAATTCGGGAAATCGAACGATCAATCAAAGAGTGCCGAGAGCCGCGACGATGTGCATTTTGTAATCGCGCAAACACCAGCCAGAGTACGATGATGGGCCCAGTCAGTCCAGTCAGTTGACGTCCCCGGTTTTCTTTCTTTGGATCGCGAAGACGGACAGCTCCGGGGTCTGGGTTCTCTCTGTGGCATATTCGCCTGCCGGTCCTCTTTTGGGGGACGCCGCCGGGATTTGAGTCCGTCAGCCGGTCCCGGGCAGACGGATTGGCAGGAAGACTGACATATGTGCCAGACCCGCATGCGTCCCACCGGCCCTCTCTCCTCTTTACGAGTTGCGAGAGCGGGAGAAAAGCTTGTTTCACTAGTGATTAACTGCGGCGACTCTGGATCACGAATCCGACGGGCCAGCCCTGGGAGGGGCCCGCTCCCCGAAACCGAGTCTTTCAAGGTTATAGGATTATGCTAGAATCACGCGGACATCACGGCAAAGATGTGCGCGGAGATACCCTCCGGCATTGCTAGTTAGGTAATAGGTTGTAAGAGAAAAGGAAAGGGTCTGTAGAATTGGCATTGAAACTCGGGGAGACTAGACCTAAACGCCGGTAGGGCCGGGACACAAGGGCGCGGGGACGAGAACTAGGGCGCGCGGAGGGGACTAGACGGTCGTGGACCTGACATCCTGCACCTCGGCAACCTTGCCGCTCCTGGGGTTGACGACGAGTTCCTGCATCGTCACAAAGTTGACGTCCAGCTCGTTGACGAGGTCCTTCTGGACGTGCTCCCGGAACATCGGCCGCACCGTGCCCAGCTCCTCCCTCAGCCCCTTCAGCAGCTGCAGACGCTCCTCTTCACTCGCCGGCGTGTAAACGACGCCGAGCGTCAGCAGGTCCTTCCTGTCCCGCCGGGAGACGACGGCCTGGATCTTGCCGACCGGCCTCTCGTCCCCGAGCACCGTCGCCACGATGCGCCTCAGGTCCACGAAGTCGATGGACACGGGGCCCAGGCGGATCGCCGTCCGGTCCCTGTCGAGGACGCGGAACAGGCCGAGCGCCGGGTCGACCCAGGCGGCCCTGTCGCCGGACGGGTACCGCACGATGGGCATCAGCCGCCGCTCCACGTTGGTCACGACCAGGCTGCCGGGCTCGCCGGGCGTCGTGATGACCTTGCCGTCCTCGCCGACGATCTCCACGATGACGTTGGGGCTGTTGACCTGGTGCATGCGCGGGTCGCCGGCGTAGTGCTCCCGCGGCGGCGGCAGGCCAATGACGCCGCTGTCCATGGACCCGTACACGACGGACCGCACCTCTGCGTTCGGGAACGCCGCGCGCAGGAGCCCGGCCTGGTCGTCGTAGAAGGCCTCGCCCGAGAAGAGCAGCAGCCGGACGTGCGGGTAGGTGGCGCCGGCGGCGATGGCGCGCTCGGCGATCTGCGACATGGTGGTCACGGTGCCGAGGACGACGGTGGCCTCGAACTCGGCGAGGTGGTGCTCCATGGAGTCGAGGCCGACGTGGCCGGCCACCGGCAGCTGGACGGCGCCGCCGGGGACGTGGTAGACGGAGAGGATGTGCAGCAGGAAGCTGCCGTAGAGGTCGCCGGCGTAGAAGAGGTTGGCGACGACGTCGCCCTCGCCGACGCCGCAGCGCGAAAGGGACTCTGCGAGCTGCGTCGAGATGCCGTGGAGCTCCCGCTGGTCGTAGAACGAGACCTTGGGGCGGTTCGTTGTTCCTGAGAGGAGGGGTGAGCCATGGTGTCCGGGTAAATGGTGCTGAAACACTACTCACCTCCCGTCTTGAAGATGATGCCATCTTTTTGTTTTGACGTCACTACCTTGCTGTTGAGGCAGGTGTTTGTTTCCCAGAAAGACTCGTGGTCGACGAGCGGAAGACTCTCTAACGACAGGGCCGTGATTCCCTCAGGGCACGATGATGCCCAGAACTTGGCATAGTATGGGGAGTTGACTCTCACGAACTGGAGCAGGTCTGCGAGGTCTCTGTGGTCTACGCCCTTCACTTTCAGCACCATTTTGTCGTTGTGGTTGGTCTAAGTGCCGTGGTGATGTTTCAGTTTCGACCCAGTGACGGATTCAATAATGTGATGCACTTCAACTGCAAGAGGAGGCCTACTAAGAGAGTGAGGTAAGAGGGAGCGGGAGTGAGATCTAGGCCCCAAAGACAGCGGGAACGCAGTCCAGTCAAGATTTCTGGTCTCCAAAACTATCAGACGGGCTGGACTCCAGGTCCCAGACTCAACTTCGGGAAGCATAGCCGCCCTACGTGGCAACCGTCGTACCTGGACATTGGACTGCCATGGGAGCCCTCAGTTGCCAGACGAGTTGCCGGAGATAGAGTTCATAGAGATAGAGTTCGGACTCGCAGAGAGCATCAAGTGGGTGTCAAAAAAAAGTTCCGCCCATATCATACAAATTTGCGGGCGAGGGCGGTATTCTTTTTTGACACCCACTTGAGCATCTCGCGACCGTCGTCGGCCGTTAACCCACCTATGCCGTGGAAATGGAATGATGGAACGGTCAACGGGATGATGGCATGCACCGGGCCCGGATGAGAAGGTTCGCCTTAAGCCGGGGGGAATTGGAATGGTGTGCGCAGCCTCGTTTCTAGAAACCCACAAAGAAGCCGTTTAAGCTTTCTGGACTCTGTATCCCGCTGTCTCAAGCACAGGCAACTCCTTGGGAGACGTTCCCATTGGACGTGCGCCAGCTCACCCGCGAAGCATGACCTTGCGCTTGGGCTTTACGACGGGAGTTGCGAGTTGATAGTTGCCAATACCTGGGTAGTCATAGTGCTAATATCAGCATCAATGGCAACAAGCAGCTGGAGGGGAAACATAGCGAAGGGTCATTGGGAACACGGGCAGAGGCCCGTTATGAATTAGGGGCGAGATAAGCACATGACTGGTGTCGTTGTCCGAGTGTTTTACCGCTCCATCCACCCGGGACATCTCCCACCTGCTTCCGTAATGCCCCGACTTCCTGGTGGGTCTCTTCGTTATCGCACGGTCCCATCCGTCAAGATATGTTTTGGCGCATTTACGATACGTACATAAGAGGGTACGTGTACCGTACCGTATCGTGTAGGTACACAGGTACCTACACCGAGGGACGCGTGCATACGCGGTTCTGGGAGGGGTCGTGATTGGAGAAGGCGGTCAGAGGCTCGGAAAACGTCAGCCAATAGCGTCTCGTGTAAGATAACAGTTACAAGTACCAAGTATCCCAAGATGAGGGTTTCTCAGGGTCCCTCCCCAATCGCCCCCCAGCCCCCTGGGATAGGTGGAAAAGGGACGTTTAAACGAGATTCAAGCTCAAACGCGAAAGGTGGGGGGGTCATTTCCGTATTGGTAGAGAATCGATAGGGGCAGTGAAAAGTGTTAGGGTTAAGGCTTGAGGGGACGCAGTGTGAGGCACGGGCCTTCAAGGACTAAAATTACAAGGGGAAGCCTTTAACAGGCGGGAAGAAACATTCTAAATACAACATTAGAAATAGAAGTTACTTTAAAACTACTAGCTAGAAAGTATCCTTTTTAGCTATTTACTATATAAAGTTAATTTATCTTTTATTAAAAAAGTAATTAGAATTAATTAACGCGTTACTTTAGCTTTTTTTTATATGTTTTTTGACTTTTTTATACTTAGGAATTATTAAAAACCCCCTAAGAAAATACTAAGAACCTAGGAATTTTATATAATTTAATATACTTTTTAATATAGGTACTTTTCTTAATTTAACTAGTACTTACTTTATTACTTAGAGAATTATAGTTATAAATAATTTTTTTTAGTACTTATATTAACTTTAAAGGACTTAAAAAGTAAAGACTAAAAAGTATACTTACTTATTAAAATTACTAATTTATTATTTTATTTTATATTTTATTAATTAATAATATTAAAAGATATATATACTAATTTAAAATATTAACTACTTTTTTAAAAGAGGATTTATTAGAGTTTAGTTTATTTAGCTTTTATTAGTAAAAGAATTATTTTAAAAGTGCGTTACTACTATTTAGAGTTTTAAGGGATCTAGACCTAGACTCTATAAATATACTAGAGTTAAAAAAGTAGGATTTTAAAGATGGTTTAAAGACTTTAACTATATTTAAAATTAGCTTTTTAATTACTCTAGAATTAACTGCTACTGTAGGATAATAATTTAAAATCTTAGTAGTTTATTAACTACTTTTATTTAATATATTTTTAGAATCCTATAGAAGACTATTTAACTAGCTTTAATATACTCTAGATTTTTATTTAGATTGATTAAAGGAGGTTATAAATATTTTAGAATATTAAACCCTTATATTATTAATTAAATAGTTAGTATTTAGATTACTAGAATTAATAAGTAATATAAGTAACTTAATTAATACCCTTAAGAGCTTAATAGTATTAAAACTACTAACTTTTAACTATAATACTTTTAGTAGTTAAACTATAATAGTTTATTAATTAGTATACTTAAAATAGGATTTTAAAATAGTTAGCTATAGACCCTTAGAGTTACTATTTTTTTAGGTAATTAAACCTATTAATATATAGACTAAGGGGGAAGTTACTTTATATATTAATAGTATTTTTAAATTAGTTAATATTATAAATAGAGTTAATTAGGGAGTTACTACTAGAGTTAGTTTTATTATATTAAAAGAGGCTTTAAAGAAACGATTTTTATTTAAAATTATAGACTAATAGGCTTTAACTTTTAAAATTAATAATATTTTATAAATATAAAATAAAGCTTTAATAGGGTACTATAATTATACTTTTTTAACTTTTTATAGAATTAAATACTAAAATACTACTATTAAAATAGAGTTATTTATACTAAAATAGGCCGTTTTTTAAGGTTTAATTTAATAATTTATTAAAAGCTTGTAGAATAGTAAGTTTTACTAGTAGGTTATAACTATAGTAGTTATAACTTTTATTAGTTTTAAAGTAGTATATAATATAGTTTAGAATACTAAATAAATTCTTTAAAATTAGAAAGTAAAAAATAAACAACTTATAAATAAGATATAGTTAAAGCTTTTTTATAGTTTATAGAGTATTAGAATCCTAGATAGAACGTTAATTAAGTCCTAGTATAGTAGATAACTAATTTATATTTACTTTTATATATAACTTAGGCTTATTTTAATAGTTATCCTTTTTGATAACCTTTTAACTTTTTATTAGTAATACTAATATAAACTTAGAATTAATAGTAATAGCTTTAGATAATATAGTTTAGAGCTTATTAATTCTAGAATTAAAGCTAAAATACCTAAAGTCCCCTTTAGTAACTTTATACTAAATATATTTAATAATTTTACTAAGACTAATAAAAATCTTTTATTATTACTAAACTAAAAAATATTTAAGAATAAGTATATTAATAGTTTTAAAGTAGTAAAGTTTAGTAAAATAATTTATATTAAGTATAGATAAACTAGCTATAAGCGTCTTAACTATACTAAAAAAGGCCTTTAAGTATAGAAGTAAGTATATATTAAGTTAATAATATAGGTTTTAAACTAGAGTTTCTTAAAAAAAGTAAGGCTACTACTAAGAGTTATTAATACTTATTTAATATAACTTTATTATATATAAAAATTAAATTACTATATAAATAATTCTAAATTATTTTTACTAAACTCTACTTAGAATTTATAAAATATAATAAATAAAGTAATTAACTTTTATTACTTTAAATCTTTTATAATAAAGAATTTAAAAAACTTAATAACCCCTATTACTTTAAAAAATATAAAAGTATTAAGAGCTATATACTTAAGTTAAGTTTAATTATAGTATTTTAAAGGTAAGTATAAGTATATTTAGTTACTTTTACTTAACTTCCCCCTTTTTCTTTCTATTTTCCCTTTATACATCCTTACTAAGGGCTTAATAGGGGTCTACTATACTAAAATCTACTAATATTTATCCTTATATCATAGTACCGGCCTAGCTACTTTAACTCTAGTGCCTAAAGGCACTAAAGGCCCTGTAGCCTTAAGTACTAGCTAAGTTATTATAAGTTATATAACTACTAAAATCTCTAAACCTTTAGAACTCTATAGTAGTAGCTTATAGTACTAAATTTCTTCCCTTCTTTAAGTATAAATTATAGTTAATAAAGCCTCTTAGCAGCGTACTAGCCTACCCTTAGAACCCTTTTATAATATTATTTATACTTTTCTTTAATTCTTTTTTTCTAGTAATAGGTAGTATAATATTATTAAATTAATCCTTTGTTAATTAGTAATCCCTATGCTAAAAATAATACTAAGTAATAATTAATATATACTTTTTAATACCCTAATTATAATTAATACACCCCCTTTATCTCTACTATATTTAAGCTACTATACTAAAAATAGCTTATAACTCTAATTACTCCTATAGTTATAGCTTTAAGAATAAAGTAGTTATTAATATAAATAATATAGCTGAACTTTTAAAGTATTAAAGTAACTACTATACTATGTATGTACCCCTTAAGGGTACTAAGCCCGTTCTAATTAGTTTTTTTAAAACTAAGTATTCCCTTATAGAGTAGCCCTTTAATACCCTTACTTTAAATACTACTATAAAGTAGTACTATACTAAAATTTATATATACTTTAATAACCTATATAAATGCAATATTTACTTTATAAATAACCCTTTTTTTAATAATAACTACTAGGTTCTATAGAACTAAAAAGTCTTTAAAAGCTTTTATTAAAAAAACCTAAAAAAGCTTTTTAAGTAAGTTAATATATAAGTTAAAGTTTGTAGTACTTAAGGTTAAAAAGCCTAGTTACTTTATATTTAATACATTGCTGTATATAAAAACTTCTATAAAGTTTATAACTATACCTTTTAACTAAAAACTAATAACTAAAAACTTTAAAAGGATATCTAAACCCTTTAAACTAAAAAAACTAAAATAGCTCGTAGCTAAGAACTCTCCTTTACTACTAATAAAGTTCTTTAATAGTACCTTATTTAACTAAAAATACTTTATTTAGTATAGCTTTTTAGTAAAGTAATCCCCTAAAACTAAATATTAATAATACCCTTACTACTATTATTAAGTATATTAAGTACTTAGAAATAAGCTACTAACCCTCTATCACCTCCTTTACTACTATAGAAATAAAATGTAGGTCTAAAGAGCCTAAAATCCCTATTTATACTAGTATAAAGAATAGTAAGAATAAAAAGAACTCTCTATTTAGTATTTAGTACTACTATATTACTAACTACCTTTAGTTTTAAAGAAATAATGTTACTAATACCTAAAAGTTTAACTATATTATTAGCTACTTTAAAAGTAATACTTTTAAACTAATATTACTCTTAATAAAAAATAAAGTTGTAAAGACTTTAAAAACTATACTCTAAGAGTACTATTTTTTTTTACTAGTTATATATAAGTTAAAAATACTAAATAAAAAATTAAGGCTATAAAAATTACCTTTACTAACATTTAAACGTAGTATACTAAATTTACTAAACTTACTTATAAAACTAACTTTTTTAACTACTAGTAGTACTATAAGTTCTATTATAAGCTACTTTTTACTCTTTAAACCTAGGCTACTATAGCCTACTTAAATACCTCTTTTAACTTTTAAAAATATACTAAAATAGTTATTACTATTACTAATATTATAAACCCCTATAGTACTAGTAAAGCTATAGAAGAGTAGTTTTATAAAGTAACTCTAGGCCGTTCTAGTACATTAGCCTCTACTATACTATTTTATAGTAACTCTATAATTCCCTATAATACCTAAAGCTATACTAAACTCCCCTTAGCTCTATACTAGTACTTAAAAGATACTAGTACCTACTTTATTTATAATAAGTCTAGTTATAGTACTTATAAGTACCCGTACTCTAAAGTAGTTAAAAAAAAAGCTACTTTAGTTATTATAAAGCTATAGACCCCTACTAAAAATACTAATATAGTAAAAAACTAAAGCCCCTAGTAAAAAAAGTTTCTTAACTAAGGAAGAAATTATATAAAAATTAATACTTAGTCCTAATATTTATTAACTTAAAAAAATTATTAAGGGGTAGCCCCTAAAAATAAAACTAGTACTAGCTTTTAATAAATATAAATTATATATATATACTCTCTTTAATACTAAAGTAAATAAATACGCTTTTATAAATACCTCTCTAGTTAGCCCTCTATAGAATTTTTACTATACCCCTTTATATAAGTTATAGTACTTTATTTTAGTTATAGAATTTAATAATAAATAATTAAATAATATTAATATAGTATAGACTATTAATATATAAATTAACTACTAAGTTCTACTATAAATACTCTTTTTATAGTTAAATACTAAGTACTATAACTTAATACTAAGAAGAACTTAGTTTAAATACTATAACGTTTCACTAAACGTATATAGTAAGTACTTATAGTAGTTTAAGAACCTACTACTAATTAAAAATTTACTTTTTACTATTATTTACGACCTAATAGAGTATTATAAGCCTAATAAAATTAATTTAAAATACTAAATAAATACTAATAAAAAGTAGGCTACTTTTAAAGTTAATATAATATTTTATAACTATAAGTTTTAGTAAAATAAGCATAAGCTTTAAGTGCTTTAGTAAATTCTAAAGTACCTAATACTAACTATACTCTTTAGTACTTAAAAGATTAACAATACTAAAGGCCTATGTAAAATAGAACGCGCACTCTATAGTACTAAAGCTCTACTAAAGCCGGCCTAAAGCCCTAGAAAGTACTAGCCTGTGCTGGAAAAGACCCAGAAGCTATAGTAGAATATAGAATTAGTATTTATTAGTACTATTAAGTTTAAAATAAATTTAAAATACTTAGACGTTAAACTAAAATTAATTACTTTTAATAACTTAAATTAATTAATTAAGTTAAAAAAAATTAATATAGTTAGGGTTAATAACTCTCTTTAAAACAATATAAAAAAAACAAAGTACTTAATTAAAAAAAAGCTCCCTACTAAACTCTAGTAATTTACTAATATTTTTAGTAAAACTACTAGTAATACTCTTTTACTGTACTACTAGTATAATTATAAAATAAAGCTTAAAAAGAGAAGTCGCAATAAACTTACTTACTACCCCCTCTATAAATAGTTACTACCTAAACTAAAAGTAACTTATAAATATCTTTTAAAACACCTATATAAAGAATTTATTACCCCTAGTAATACTCTATAGGCCTTTCTTACACTATTTATTTATAAAACTAATAGGGGCCTTTGCTTTTATATTAATTTTTATAAACTAAACGAGATTACTAAAAAGAACTAATACCCCCTACTACTAATTAATAAAATACTAATACAAATTAACCACTCAAAAATCTTTACTAAAATAAATATTTAATAAGCCTTTTATAAGATTTAAATACACCTAAACTATAAAGACTTAATAACCTTTAAAATTTAATACAGTACTTATAAGTATAAAGTCCTTTTATTTAGCTTCTATAACAGCTCTATAACGTACTAGTAGTATATAAACAATATTCTAATAAAATACTTAGATAACTTCTATATAGTATACTTTAATAATATTTTAGTATTTTTAAAAACCCCCCTTTAGTACTAAGAATATATTACTAAAGTACTAATATACTTAAAGGATACTAGTTTATAAGCTAATATTAAAAAGTACAAGTTTAGCATTACTACTACTAAGTACCTAAGATTTATTATTTTTACTAATAGTATCTAGCCTAACCTTAAAAAGTTAGTATAGTAAAAAACTAGTACACCCCTATATCTATTAAAAGTATCTAGTTCTTTTTAAGGTTCTATAACTTTTACTAGTAGTTTATTAAAAACTATAGTAAAGTTACTTGTCCCCTAATATACTTTATAACTAAAGGAGTTCCCTTCTACTTTAATAATAACTATAAGACTATATTTAACTAACTAAAAGACCTACTAATATTAGTACCTATCCTCTACTACTAGTGCTTTAAATTGTCTATGTAGCTTAAAACGGATACTTCTAACTCTATTTATACTAGTACTATATTATAACTATAGCCTAATAATAATACCTAGTACTCTATAGCCTTTTTTTTTAAAACAATAGTACTTATTAAAATAAACTACTTTATTTATAATAAAGAGTTACTTACTATTGTATAGACTATAGAAGAATAAAGAGCGGACTTAGTAGCCCTTTATAAGCATTTTAAAGTTATTATAAACTACTAAGCCCTTTTATACTTTATAACTAAATATAAACTTAACTCCTAATAAGTTTATTAATTAAGTCTTTTAGTAGACTTTAACTTTATAATTTAGTACCACCCTAACTAAGAAAACATACTAACTAATACTCTTTTATAAAAGTCCAAAAATATTACTACACAAAAGGCCCTTAAGGCCACTAGCCGTACTTAGGTCCTTTTAACACTAGACCTCCTCTTACTTAAAATTACTATAGAACTCTACTAGTTTTTAAAAAACACTAAAATAATAAAGATTATTATAGTTAATACTATAAAACTTACTAATAAGCTCTAAAGCTACTTACTAGTTAAACGAATCCTTATTTTAAACTAAGAACCTATAACTAAATCCCTCTACTTTCTATAAAAAATAACTACTACTAATAAAAAACATTAAAAAATATAAAAAGATATAAACCTACTTATAATAAATAGTAAGCTAGTTATACTTAAAAAAGAGTTCTTATATACTTAAGTAATACAAAAAGTCTATAGGTAAAAACTATTAATACACTCTAACTAAAATAAAACACTAAAAATAATTAAAAAAAAGTACTACTAGCCCCGGCTTATAGTAGATATAAAATACTATATTCTTAACTATTACATATATTACTAAGCTAATAAGCCCTAGAACTGGGTACTAGGCGAGCTTTAGCCCCTTTTAGTACCTAACTAGCCCTAATAATACATCTCTATAAACTTTATAGTACTACTACTTAATAAAAAGGGATTTATAGTAGTTTAGGTAGTAGTTAACTACTTAAATAAATACACTATCTTAATACTATATTATAAAGAGGTTATAACTAGGGACTTAGTATAGATATTTTATAAAAAAATACTACTAATCTTTAGCTTTCTAAAGATAATTACTTTTAACCAAGGCCCTTAGTTTATTTCTAACTTTTAATTAAAACTCTATAAAATTTATAATATTAAAATATAACTATTTATAGTATACTACCCCTAAACTAATAAGTAAACTAAAATTCTAAACTAGTATATTATATAATAACTTTATTCCTTTATTAACTACTACTAGAATAATTAAAGTAAAATACTCCCTACTATAGACTTTACCTATACTACTTTACTTAGTAAAACTACTAGACTTTTACTATATAAAATTAAGTTTAAGTAACTACTGTGCCTTAGTTTTAACTAAGAATAATAGACTATAGTGTTTAGTACTACTTATAAAAAACTAAACTACCTAAAAGTTTAATAAATAGTAAAGTAAATCTATAGTGCTTAGAATATTATAAAAGGGAAGATAGTAGAGGCTTAAGTATAATAGAAATGTACCGTAAACTACTAGTACTACTTAAATAACCTTACTATAAGTAACTGCGTTTAGGTCTTTATAGAGAACTAGTGCTAAAATAATCTTTTTAAGTTTATAATACCCTAGAACAGCCTATACTAAATTATAAAAGCGGGCCCTAGTAGTACTTAAGTACTAGACCTACTTAAAAGCTACTAATACTACTTAGTCTTCTACCCTAATAAGCTCTAAAAAGCTACTAATAACCTACTACTAAAATAGGTTATAGAGCCGCTCCTACCTATATAGTATACTAATAAGCTAGAATATAAAGTTTAAAAGGTCCTAGTATCTTAACTATAGTACTATAAGCTTTAGTATAGAGTAAACTAAACAAGCTATAATAAAGACCTAATTTAGTACAACGTTAAAAACTTCTAAAATACCCTAGAGGCCCTCTAGGCCTTTTATAACCTATACCTAAGTACTATAAAGCCCCTATAGTACCTAAAAGCATAGCTATAGACCACTATAGTTAATAAAGAAGCACTAACCGTATTAAACAATAACACTATAGTTATAACTACTAAAATCACTTAAAAGTACTAGTACTAAATACCTAGAATAAAGCTAAATAATCTAACTAATTAAGTTTTTTATATAAAATCTATATCGAACCTTTAATTAATCTATTTTAAAAAAAGTTTTTATAACTATAACTTAGTAGTTTTAAGTACTATAATACTAATTTAACTATTAATTAACACTAAATTCTACTACTAATTTAACACTATAGGCCACTTACTACTCTATAGTAAAAATAAAACTTAAAAAATAAAAAGTAGTAGATTTAAGTAGTACTTTTTATACTTAAAGATACTATAGATAGTATCGCCTTCTCTAAAGGGGGGAGTAATATCATAGTACTAACCTACCTACTCTAACTCTAGTACCTAAAAGTACTAAAGGCCCTATAGCCTTAGATACTAACTAAGTTATTATAAATTATATAACTATTAAAATCTTTAAGCCTTTAGGGCTCTACAGTAGTAGCCTATAGCACTAGATTTCTTCCCTTTTTTAAATATAAATTATAATTAATAGAGCCTCTTAATAGCGTACTAGCCTACCCTCAAAACCCTTCTATAATACTTACTTTTACTAAAAGTACACTAAGTACTTAACTCTATATTAGATCTTTATAAAAAAAAAAGTTTTATTATAGTAAAAACTAAAATAGTATTAATTAAAGAGTAGCTTAAAGAGGTTATATTAGTACTTTAAGTACTTTTTAATAATAAATTTAGTTTTAATAAGTAGGTTATTAAGTTTAACTTTTTAGTATTAAAGTTTATAATTAAGAGTTTAAAGAAATAAATAAAAACTATTTTAAATAATTCCTTTAAAAAAACTAAAATAGTTAAGCTACTAAATATAAACTTTAAAGAATATATTCTACTTCAAATAATTATTAATAAAAGTTAATTTATTAAAGTAACTAAAGTACTTATAAAACAATAGAGTTTAGTTAATATTATAGTATAAATTAAAATACTACCTCTAGATATTTAAAAAATTATAAAGAAGATTATATTTAATATTTTACTTATAAACTTAATATAACTAAGTCTAGAGTTTTTAAAATTTATTTAAGTTATATTTTAAAAGACTGTTATTAAAAGGTTAAAGAAAAGTAAAGATAAGAGTAAAGCTATTACTATAAAAAAAGTACTTAATAAAAGTAAGGTTTTTGTTTAGAGTAATTTAGTATTGTTTAAATATAAAAATAGATATTTTATAACTATATTAGACTTTATAAAGAATATTTAAGCCTTTTTTATAAATTATAAAGCTACTAAATTATTCTACTTTAATTATATTATTACTATTTAAACGTTTTAATATATAATACTTAGTAAATAAGTTTAAGTTAATTAAAGCTTAAAAATAAGTATTATTTTTTCTAAGTTTACTAAAATATATAGCTTAACTTAGTATTTACTAGTAGGAATTAGCTTTAAAGGTCTTTAAATAGGAGCTACTAATAATGGTATATATAAAATAATATACTTTATAACTATTTAAGTTATTATATATAGAATATTTTAAGAGGTTTAGGTCTATATATACTTTAGAGACTTTAAAAATTTAGTTATATTACTACTTAAAATACTCTAGTTATTTAATATTAAAGTAATAATTAATTCTTAAGCTAAAAAGATTATAATTAGGGATAGAGTTAAAGGGGAGACTATTACTAAAATTAGGGGACTTTTTATATAAATATTAGAATTATAGTATTTTATTTTTATTCTAGCTAATAATAATATTGATTTATTTAGAAGAAATTAAATAACTACTTTAATAAATTATAAGGAGTTTAGTAATAAATTAGAATTAGAGTTAAAAGATAGAAATAATATTTAGGATCTATTAAAAAATACTTAATTTTACTTTAACTTAAGTAAGTTATTAAAAAGTATCTACTAGTAAGTAAAATTTATAAAGGATACTACTAAAAGAACTCTATTATAAACTAAAAAAATACTGAATTATATAAAAAGCCAATTATAAAAACTTTTAAATAGGGTTTTAGATATATATAAAACGCTAATATAACTTAGTTTACTACTTATACTTTAAGACTTACTTAAAATATAATAATATAAAAAGAGTTTTGTATTTTTTAGGTTTTAAGCTTTTAAATAAAGAAGTCTTACTTTAGAGTGATATTACTTTAAAATAAATAAAAGGATTACTCTTTATAAATAATATTTTTTACGTTAAAAAGGCTAGAACGCTTTAAAATAAATTTTACTATACTACTAATAAAAGTAAAAAAGTAGTAGAATATAGAACTAATAACCTTAGAACTTAATATACTTAAATATACTTATAAAGAAATAAAGAGAGTGATATATACTTACTAAGTTTTATTTTTAAGTTTTTTAAATAACTTTTTAACTATAGACTTATATTACTATATCCCTAGGCTAAAAGGAAATATAGTACTTTAGAATAGTAATAAATAAAAAAAGTAAAATATAACTAAATAATACTAATTAAATTACTTAACTACTAAGGAAAAGAAAATTAACTTATATAAATCTACTATTATAATAAATAGAATTACTTTAATTTAGGAAGTATAGTTAGTTATTATTAAAACGCTAGGAGGTAGGCCATTAAAAGAGTACTAATTAATAACTAACTATAGAAATATTAATAAAAAATTACTAGTATTGTTAATTTTATTACTTAGGGAAGTATATAAAAACCTATTAGACCCTAGGATTTAATTATACTTAGGTTAAGATCTAAAATATATATATTAAAGTATTTTAATTTACTTAAAATACTACTATATATATATATTTAATACTTTTAATTAGTTATAGTTTTAACTTGTTAAGATATAGTAAAGAGTAAAGAGTTCAGCTTATTAAATAACGGAATTTAGTTATATTTTCTTAAGAACTATTTTAGAACTTAACTTAACGTTATTACTACTAGTCTCTAATACTCTAAGTAGTGTATTATTTATAAATATTTATTTTAATAATATTTTTATAAAATATAAAAATTAAAAAAAGAGTAGAAGTTTATTAAATATTATTTACTCTTAAAATTTATTTAAGTTAGAGTTAGGTTTATTTAGAAGAAGATTAGATTAGGTCTATTGTTTATTATTACTATAGAATAAATATACTAAATTAGTAGAATTATATATATTAAACCTAAGAGGATTATAAAGCTTTTTAAATAGTTTATTTTAAAGACTTAAACTAAAGTTAAAGCGTTTATTATTACTACTAGACCTTATTAAAACTAAATAAAAAATATTATAAAGGTTATTTAACTTTTTTATTAATTAACTAAGAATATACTCTAGTACTAGGGTCTCTTAGAAGTATACTTTTTTGTTTTTATAAAAAAGCTAATTTTTAATATAATTTATATTTATAAACTAGAAATTAGATAGTCTATTTAACTATATTTAGATACTTCAAAGTTTACTAGAGGCTGTGTTATTTTTTAATAATTAAGAGGTAACTATGTTTTAATTCTTTATAATTTATTTTTTTTACTAAAGACTAGTATAATTATAATATATATAAAAGGGAGTTATTAGTTATTTTAAATTTTTATAAATACTACTCTTACTTTTTAAAGATTAAATAAAAGTTAACTATTTATATAAACTATAAACCTTTAACTTAGTTTTTTATATTACTTTATTATAATAGAATCTATACTAACTAGGTTATTAAACTAAAGATACTTAATATTAAGTTTAAATATATTTAAGGATATTAGAATATAGTAGTAGACACTCTATTTTAAACTATTCTTTTTATAACTATAATAAGGATAACTTAAAAAACTTTAGTAAGTTAGTAGAAAATAGAACTTAGATTTAGAAAAATAGAGCTAGAGGGTATAAGGAGCTTATTTAGAAAGGAATATACAACATACTAGATTTAAATACTATTAATAAAATTATTAATATAATTTTTAAAATTAAAACTTAAAAGTTTAATAATAAACCTCTCTTTTTATTAAAGGGCCTTAATAGAGTATTTAGGTTAATATTAACTTTAGTAGAAGTAAACGTTACTTATTTAGAAGTTAAACTAACTATTTAGTTTAATAAAGAAGTTTTTAAAAGGATTTTAATTCTTTTTGTAGTAGATATAGTTTAGTAAGATTTAAATAAAATAAAAAGTTAAATATTAAACCTATAGTTAGTATTAATTTATATAAATAAGTTTAAAGTTATTATAATTATT
Source organism: Colletotrichum brevisporum (assembly GCA_030770045.1). Classification (NCBI taxonomy): domain Eukaryota; kingdom Fungi; phylum Ascomycota; class Sordariomycetes; order Glomerellales; family Glomerellaceae; genus Colletotrichum; species Colletotrichum brevisporum. The sequence continues at coordinate 5,304,902 of JAUGSI010000002.1, forward strand.
ATAGAATATTTATTAAATAAAGTAAAAGTAACTTTATTTAAAATATAAGTATAGAAATAGTTAAAGAAACTTTAGTACTTAGAGATTGTTAATTTTTTAATTAAAAATAACTTAAGAATTAATAACTATAAGCTAAGGCTTTTTAGGAATAAAAGTTAGTTATACTTTATTTAGAACATAATATTTTAGTATATAGTATATAGAATCTAGAGATACTATTTAGTTTTTAAAAAAGTAGCTATTATATATAAATAAGAATATAATAATACTAAATATTTTAGAATTAATATTATAAAAAGGAGGCTTTTAATAAAATATTTTTAGTTAAGAATAGCTTTAGATATTATAGAGTATATTAAAGACTATTAACTTTATATTAGTATAAGAACTTAAAAGTATATATACTCTAATTGATTAGTTTTAGTTATAGAGTTATTAAGAATTATAGGAATTAATTATTTTAGTTTTTTAAAGAGGACTCTTTAGGGAAATATATTGTTTTTAGTATAAATTAATTATTTTAGTTAATTTATATAGACTTAATTAGTGCTAAATATATTAATAAAAACTATAATTTTTATTTTAATTAACTAAATAAATATTATAGGAATAAAGCCTAAATCCTTTTATTTAGATACTAGAGAAGTATTTATTTTAAGGGAGTTTAAGTTAGTAATATAGAGTTAAGGTATAGGAATTAATTCTATTTTAATTAAGTTATATAAGTTTATTAGAATAGTAAAATTCTATATTAAACTATTTATTAAACGTTTTACTAAAAGAGTCTTAAAACATTCCTTTAAGTTAAAAAACGAAGATTTATATTATAAAAATATTATATATAATATTAATACTTAGTAGATAAGGAATTTTAAATACTTATTAATAAAGATACTTTTTAGTTAGAAATATAATTATAGAGGAGGGATTTTATTAGACAGTAGAATACTAATTTTAGAAGAGTTAGAAGAAGTAGTAGTAGTGTGAATAGTAGATATAGAAAGTTAGAAAGCTATAATTAAAAAAAGTTAATTAATTAAAAATAAAGTTAAATTAATTTAATATAAATAAAGAGTTATAGAGTTATTTAAAAAGGGGGATTTTATTATATTAACTTAAAAAGAGAAGCTACTAAAGTTTAAACTAAAATAGAGAGAGCTATTTACTATTTAATATAGAGTTAAATAAGTTACTTATATTTTAGAATAACTAGATAGTACTTTAATACTACTAGTAAGGTACTAGGATTATTTTAAGATTTTTTAGTTAAGAACTAGATACTTTTAATTTAAAATAGAGCTATTGTTACTATTTATGTAACTTTTGTGTTAATAAAAAAATAGAATTAATTAATTTAAGATTTAGAATTTTCTTTAAAGTTATTATAAGACCCTTTTACTATATTATAACTAGATAAGTACCTACTTTATTAGTATACTTACTATACTTAGATTTTAATACTCTTTATATACTTTAACTTTATAACCTTATTAACTTTTAATTTTACTTTTTTAACTTATATTCTACCTCCTTAAACTCTTTAACTTTATATCCTACTTATTTTAACTTTATACTTTTTTATAAATAATTAATATTATAGTTATTTAATTTAGAATATTAATAATATATACTTAAAATACTTTATTTAATATATTAAAAGCCTAGAAGTATTAAAAAGCTTTCTCTAGAATAGTTTTTTTTAATAACTAGAATTAGGAATTTATAAAACTACCCTAGAGGTATAGCGCTAAATAACTTAAAACGGCGCGTACCCTAAGCCACTTCTATACCCACTAGTAGGCAAAAAAGAATAATTATATTTCTTAAATTAAAAAAGGAAATCTAGTAACTATAAAAGAGGGTTAGTATATTATAAAAGAAATAAAATAAAAAAGTAGAATTATATATAAGACTTTAAAAAGCTTATAATAAAGTATAATAATTATATTTACTAAGTTTTATATAAATAAGTATAGATAGTATTTTTAAAGAGATTTAATACTTAATTTATACTAGTTTTTTATAATAAGAATAATTTAAAAAAAGGAAGAGATAAAAGTAAAATAAAAAAAGGTTAAAAGGATATTTAAGTATAGTTTAGAATAAGTTAAAAAGAATTAACTAGTAGTAGGTATTTAATTAGGGAATTAGTTTACTTTAATAACTAGTACCCCTAGAATTACTTATATTTAATAGTTAGATACTAAAGTAATAGAAGTTTTAAGTAGTTAGTTTAGAAATTAAAATACTATAAAGACTAAAGTATTAAATATTATACTTACTTAGTAGTTACTAACTAAGAATAAAAATAGTTAGTATAAAAGTAATATAATACTAAGTTTAAATTTAATTAACTAATAAAATTTTTATTATTATATAAACTACTTTAATTAATTAAAAAAATAATTATAGTAAAGTTAGTAGTATAGTTTTAGAGTTTTACTTTTTAAATACTATTTGAATATTTATTAAATTAAGAATTTTTAACTTTACTTTATTTATTAATATTTAAATAAAGAGATAGTTTAAAGATACTAATATTTTAATAGTTAAACCTAGTACTCTAGAACTTATACTTAAAAAATAACTTTACCTACTTTAAAGTCTATAAACTTAACTAAAAATTTAAACTTTAATTTAAAAAAAGTAACTTTATTAACTTTTAAATAGTAGAATACTAATAGCTTAATTAAAGATTTAATATAGTTAACTTAAAAGTTTTTTTATAAAGGCTAAAAGTTATATAACTTAAAGAATAATTTAATTATAGTAAAATTTAAACTAAAGTTAAATTTAAAAAATAAAGATAAAGTACTAAAATAGCTATTTTACTTAAAAGGGTTAGTTAATAAACTTAAAAAGTATAAAATAGAATTAAAATTAAAGTTATTAAAAGTAGTAGGGAAAAATAATAAAGTAATTAAAAATAAAGGTAATTTAGTTATAGAAAATAAGGGATACTTTAAGAAGTTAAAAAAACTTAAAAAACCTTTTTAAAAAACTAAAACGTTTAACTTAGTTTTAATTAACTTAACTATAGTAATTAAAAAGTTGAAAAGAAATTAATAATTAAAAAGCTATAAAGTAGGAAATTATAAATAATACAATTAATATAAAGGGTTTTATAAAGACTATTAAGGAAATATAAATAGAAAATAATATATTTTAAAAACCTATTTTTAAAATAATATTAAAAAAATAGAAGTTAAAATATACTAAAAATAATTATTAATTATTTATTTATTATTAAAAATACTAGTATCTTAAATTATTATATAAGTAGTATAAAACTATTAAAGTAGTAATTTAGTTAAGTGTATTTTAGAATTATAACTATAGTTTATTATTTTTAAAGTAATAGTTGTACTAAAGTTGAGTATACTACTAATATACTTTAAAAATAATAAAGTAATATAAGGTATTTTACTTAAAATAGAAATAGTATTAATTAGAATTTACTAGTAATAATTTTTAAGTTAGAGATACTTTAGAATAATTTATAATATAATATATTTAGTAGTTAAATATTAAACTAAATATAGTAAAATACAGTTAAAGAAATATAAGTCTATAGGTACTAAAAATAACTTAAAAAATAAGGATAATAGTTTAAAGTATAAAAAGGTAAAAATAGAAGATAAAGATAATAATAAGTTTTAAGAATTATAGTAGATTTTAGAAAGTTAAGTTTTTTTATTTAAAGTATAGTTAAATATTAACTAAAAAAATAAAGAGAATTAATATTTAAAAGTTAATAAAATTAATAGAGAGTTAGATAAATTAACTAATACTTATAAAGAACTTTTAAATAAACTAAAGTATAAATTAAAAATATAAGTATTAATTTATAATAAGTTAGAAAACTTAATTTAAAATAAAAAAGAATATTTTAATAGTTTAAAAGTACTTTAAAAAAATAAAAAAAACTTTAATATAAAAGTAGTATATTAAAGTTTAATACTTTTTAATACTACAATTTATAATAATACTTTAAAAAAAGTTTTAATATTTATAGATTAATTTAGAAATTACTAATAAATATTATAATAATTTAAAATTATTGTTTAGTTTAGTTATTAAAATTAATTAAATAGAGGAAAGTAGAATTATTTAACTTAAAAGAACTTAAAAGACAGTTAAAGGTAATTATTAAAAAAAAGCTATATTAGAATTTAAAGCTAAAAGTAATATTAAGTTTTAATTTTAAGTTATAAAAGTTATTAATAAAGTAGGAAAGTTAGAGTAGTATACTAGAGTTATTTAAAAAGAGTTTTAAATTTAATTAAATTAAGTATAAAAAAGTAGAAAAATAGTAGAATAATAGGTTAAGATTAATTTAAAAGCTTTATAAAAAAAAGAAACTAAAAAAGGAAGTTAATAGTTTAATAATAATTATTAATAATTTTTTAAAAAAAATAAAATACTTTTAAAAAGATTTAAGATAGCTTTAATAGAATAAAGCTATTTTAAAGTTTATTTAGTAAAAAAAGATATTAAAATTAATAAAGTAATATTCTTAATTAAAGGAAAAATATACTTAATAAAAGTAAAAAACTAATACTACTATTAATAAATTATTTATTAATATTAAAACTTTAATTTAAAAACTTAATAATACTAAAGTTTTATTATAATTAATTAATTAAATTATATTTGAAAAGTTTATAATTATAACTTTAAGTTAAATAGAATTAAAAGTCTATTTATAATAATTTAAAGAATAAATAAATAAACTATTTATAAAACTTAAAGAGGTAGTTAAAAAAAGGATTAGGGAAGTATAAGTAGTAGTACTAGGAGTTTATTAAAAAGTAATAGAATTTATATAGAGTATTAAAAGTAATAAAGTTATTTAATTAGGAATAAGTATAAAGCGAGATTAATTTAATTACTTTATTTTTACTTTTAGTTTATTTTTAATTCTATATAATAACTTATATTAAAAATAGTTATATTTAAGGGCTTTTTTATTTATTATACTTTAAAATTATTATAAAGAAACGGGGGTGTCCTTTTAAGGGGGGATTTATAAGGTATGGGCTTTTAAGGACTAAAATTATAGGGGGAAGCTTTTAATAGGCGGGAAGAAACTTTTTAGATATAATATTAGAAATAGAAGTCACTTTGAAACTACTGGCCGGAAGGCATCCTTTTTCGCAGGAGGGGGACCTCTTCTTTGTCGCGGTTCCAAGTCTCTGGTGCTCCACACGTGGATCTCAGACCCTTGGAATTCTTCCACGGCTATGCCGGATATCGCTTAGCGCCGTTTAAGCGATAAAGCCTCTTCTTGGACGACCATGGATATCTAAGGCAGGATAGATCCGCGGGGGCCCTCTCGAGTCTCAACAGAGTGAGAAAGTGGGATTCCGTCTCTACAGTCTCACCGCCTTCAGGAAGGACGAACGGCTGGGCTGCCTCTTACGGGCCGCCGATCAGGCACGAGGGGATCAAGACACGTTGTGTGTGGGAGCGCAACGGGACGTCCTTCAGTGTCTTAGCGGGTGGAAATGTGGCTTGAAGAGAGACACCACCACACACCTTATCTTGTAACTTTTTGAGTCATGAAATGGCGCTGAAAGAGAACTCGAAACCCGAAGCTCTTTGATCTTTGATGCTTGAAGCAAAGCGCCTCGGCAGGGTTTGACCCAGCCACGAGTCACGTCTCCTGATTGCTGACACACGGGCGATTCCAGAAGCTTGTCATTGGGCAAGGCGCACCGTCCGTATTTTTTCTGCCGTCCCTTTTTTCTTTTCTTCTTCCCCTTTTGCCTCTGTTTTTTTTTCTGCCGTTTCGCCAACGCTTGTGTGGGCAGAAATGAAGAAAAAAGCATTGAACGTCTTGCAGTCCCGACAGGCCCCAAAATGGGCCCCAGCCTGGACCCCTATTCCATGATCGCCCTGGCTCGTGGATACCGCCCGCCCCCCACTGTTATGCTGCCGTGGTGCTAAAAAAGGGCTCAAAGGAGACACGTCGAGGTCTTTTTCGCATGTGTGTGGTGGCGGTCTGACAGCCAAGGTTCCCTTAATTTTTTGGCCTTACTGCCGGCGCAAGGAAGAAAAAAAAAAAGTAGAACCTTGCCTCCCGTCTCTCATACTAACCTCGGACAAAGCAGGAGCGAGAATTCTTTCACCCACCCTTTTGCCCGTTCTCTTTCTTTTCCTTCCCTCTCTCTTCCTCCAGCTTCATCTGGTCCCTTTGACTTCCCTCATCCGTCCCGTCGACACATCACTGAGGAGACTTGAGTTCTGTTCATCTCATATACACGGCTCCGTGTAGATTAAAAAAAGAACAGAACAAACAAAGCTCCCCAGAACATCCCAGGTTACACCCTCGACGCGCGCACAAGATGGCGGCCCGTAACCGTACTGCCACCGCGGTGGTTGAGAAGCCCCAGAAGGTAATTTATCCATTCAGTCCTCTTTTTCCGATCCCGCACATCGAGATCGATCAACCCCGAGCTGGAGCTGGAGCTTGAGCTTGAGCTGACCCGTCCCCCGGCAGAAGACCTCCGAGCCCGAGTTCCCGGACATCCAGACCATCAGGGACACCATTCCGGCTCACTGCTTCGAGCCCTCGCTCTGGACCTCGTTCTACTATGTCTTCCGCGACTACTCCATGGTCGCCGCCCTCGTCTGGGCCGCCCTGACCTACATCCCGGCCATCCAGGACCCCATCGTCCGCAGCGCCGCCTGGATGATCTACGGCTTCGTCCAGGGCCTCGTCTGCACCGGTGTCTGGATTTTGGGCCACGAGTGCGGCCACGGCGCCTTCTCCAAGAACACCAAGCTCAACGACTGCGTCGGCTGGATCCTGCACTCCTTCCTCATGGTCCCCTACTTCTCCTGGAAGTTCTCCCACCACCGCCACCACCGCTTCACCGGCAACATGCAGAAGGACATGGCATTCGTCCCGGCCACCCAGCCCAAGACCTCCAAGAAGCCCCTGTTCGGTGCCATCGACCTCCACGAGCTTTTCGAGGACACCCCCATCCTCCAGCTCTTCAGCCTCATCGGCCACCAGCTCTTCGGATGGCAGATGTACCTCTTCTTCAACGCTACCGCCGGCAAGGGCAGCAAGCAGCGCGAGGTCGGCTGGCTCGGCCGCTGGATCAACGTCAGCCACTTCGACCCCTCCAGCGCCGTCTTTCGTCCCAACGAGGCCATCTTCATCGCCATCTCCGACCTCGGTCTCGCCATCACCCTGTTCGCCCTTTACAAGGCTGCCCAGGTCCTTGATGTCTCCACCGTTCTGCTGCTCTACGCCGTCCCCTACTTCTGGGTCCACCACTGGCTCGGTATGTCTCTCTCCGACTTCCCCCTCCTCTCTTCACATGCAATTCTTCCACCCGTCCTCTATCGCAGGCGCTCTCCCTGCGTCTAGAGCCCCACGGAGGAGCCGTCTTTTAAGGTTTACCAAGCCATTGGCGTTTGATAGATTGCTAACCAGCCACCCCTCTACAGTTGCCATCACCTACCTTCACCACAACCACCCTGAGGTCCCTCACTACACCCCGGAGGGCTGGACCTTCGTCAAGGGTGCCCTTGCCACCATTGACCGCGATTTTGGCTTCATTGGCAAGCACCTCTTCCACGGCATCATCGAGAAGCACGTCGTTCACCACCTGTTCCCGTAAGTTCCCGCCGCCAATCTATTATGCTATAGCCTGCAAAAAGCTTGTAAGATTAGGTGACAATGCTAACGCTCTCCCAGTCGCATTCCCTTCTACAAGGCCGACGAGGCCACGGAGGCCATCAAGCCCCTCCTCGGCGACCTGTACCACTGCGACGAGCGCAACTTCCTCGGCCAGCTGTGGAGCGTCTACGGCTCCCTGAAGTATGTCGAGAACGACCCCAACTGCCCCGGCGCCATGAGGTGGGCCAAATAGACAGGGGTCGGTCGTTGGGAGGAGATAGAGAGAGAACGAGAACGAGAAAGCCCGACCCGCTCGGGTGTTGTCGTTCTTCCTTTCCATTTCATGTTTTAGACGCATATAGACAAAGCACGAGAGTCATAGAGAGAGAAAGAGTTTAGACCTTGAGATTCAAAACAATGTCCAAAGTTCAGTTTAGGGTCGTACAAGCGTTGTAGAAACACTAGTTGGAGAAATTCTTTAGACCAACCTAGAACCGCAATGGCAGGCCAAGACAAGCCATCTGAAACCATGACTGGAACCATGGGACGCGCAATCGCAGAGCTCAGTCAGACACAACTACTGCCACTACCTATAGCTGAAATCAGGCCAGCTTATGACGAACGCGGCGGCAGCAACCAGCGCTGGTCAGAGGCACATACTGTTTCCAGAGAAGCAACCCAACTATTCATTCGTCCCATCGGGACCGGACTTGGCCGTTTGACGAACCCGAAGACAAGCATAAAAGAAAGAAAGAAACTCGCCGTTGGGAAATTTGTCAAGATGGCTGGAACTTGCCGTCTTGGAAAAAAACTCAGAAAGTCTTTGGAAACTTGGACCAACCAGCCGGGAGACCTGCCCGTTTTGGGCAACTTGGCGACAAATAATAAACTCGCCGTTGGGAAATTGGGCAAAGAAAAGCTGGAGTTGTGGCCGCATGAAAGAGAAAGAAGAAGGTTGAACTTGCCTTGCTGGAAGGTCGAGAAAAGGGAAAAAAGTTACGGCGGCTCGTGATAGGAGTTGTCGGAAAAAGAAAAAGGCAAACCGGGAAGAAAAGGCACCATTGCACTGATGCTACCTTACTACTCCTCCTGCTCCTCATGCTACTACAACTACAACATTTTCAGTTATACGTTAACACAAGTATCAACACCCCCTCCAGGGTGACTAACGGCCCACGGGCCACGTGCTCTAGGAAATAGCCGTCCGACCTCGTTAATCTTTTTTGTTGTTAGTCAGCAAACGGCACTCGAATTCACCTACTGCAACGCAGCTTCTACGGATTTAAAGTAATAGGTATTGTCAGATTACGTGGCTTAGAGCCACTAGCGCACTATAATATATAAGTGGATTTTGGCGTTTAAGGCGGCCGATAGCCGCTCCAGAGTAGCGTTTTACTAGCTCTAAAGGCTATAGTTGCGTTTAGGGGGTTTAAAGGCCTATAGCGCTATTAAGGTAAAAAAACGTATTAATAGCCCTTAAAGTATAGCTTTATATATATATAAATATATATAAAATCTAATAATTAAAAGTCTTATTCTACTACCCCTTTTACTATATATAATTAATTATTTTTAAACTACTTTATTAAATACAAAAATTACTATAAATATCCTTTTAACTCTTTAAAAAACTATCTTTAATAACTTAGTTACTTAGTACTTATAGTTCTATAACTTTTAAGTACTTATAAATACCCTTAATATATAAAAAGTTTTTAATTTAACTTTTATAAATCTAAAGCCCTTTATTAATAATACTTTATTCTAAAAACTATATTTTAGTAACTACTTAAAATTTATTACTTACTATAGCCCTAAGTTAAAAGCCCTTTACTCTTAAACTATAGAATTTAGAGTAAATAAGTTTACTATAAACCCTTTTCCTTAAGTACCTTTAAAAAAGAACCTCTTATTCCTATTTAAAGTAATAAACTACTACTATACTAAAATAATAACTAACCTTTTTAAAAAGGCCTTTAAGTACTATATTAACTCTTTATCCCTATACTATACTATAAAAGTAATATACTAAAAATAAAAAAAAGCTAAAAATACTATTATTCTTTAAATATAAAGTACTATTGTTAAAAAGTTTAAAATCTAGTACTACCTAAGTACTTTAAAATTAATAATTTAAATTTAAAACCTTTATAAACGCTTTAAATTTATAAAAAGTATATACTACTAGTATACTAATTAATTATATATTAACTATTTTATTATACCCTATAATAAGTAGCTTATAATAAGAGCTACTATAGTAGAATAGTTTATAATATAGGTTAATAATATATATAAGGGCTATACTATTAAGCTTAAAGTAGTTTATAAAAAAGACTTATAAATCTATAAACTACTTTACTCCCTTAACTACTTACTACTTTAATTTTAAACTAAAAATTATTATATAATAATAAATAATAGTTAAAATAATTATAGTTTTAATAAAGTTATTACTAAAATAACTACTATAATTAAATAAATACTAAAGTCTATAAAATACAGAAAAAGTATATAAAGCACTTTTACTATTAATAAAGTAGTTCTCCGTAGCCCTCCTAAGTACTTTAGTAGCTATAAATATAATAATACTAACCTAAAAAGATTATAAAGTAAAGTTTTATTAGTATCTCCCGCTCCTTTTACTCTATTAGCCCCTTTTTACCTAGTATACTCTATATACTACTACCTTAAAAATTACTTTTATACCTTCTTAACGTACGCGTATAATAAATAAAAGCTACTTAACTACTACTATATAAAAACTAAAAAAAACCTTATAAATAATAAATAACTAATTTAGTATATTAAAGAAATTTAAAGCTAGTAACTATATAGTTACTATATAGAGAATATTAAGTATTTACCCGTAGTGTTTTAAGCCGCTTAATACAAAGGCCTATTACTATATCCCTTTAGGGACTTCTACTTCCTTAACTCTAATACATTTATTTATATTTTTAAAAATAAATAATAATTTAATAACTTTTAAATAGCTGGTATAAGTAATTACTTATAAACTAGCTTTAAGCCCTTTATAATTAAAAAATATGAAAATATAAGTATATATATTATATTAACTAATAGTAAACAATCTAACTTATACTTATATAATATTATATTATATATATCTATAGTAACTAACTTTATTTCTTATAACTAACTCTATAAGTATAAGTACTAATAAAATAAATACTCTAAGTAGTACTCTATACTATGTAGATTTAATTACTCCCCTTTTAACTTTATTAAAACTATATATAACTAAAGAGTATTAAAGTATAATAAACTTTCTAATAAAGTACTTATATATAAAGACTTTATATAAACTATTTAGTATATATATACTCTATACTATTAAATAAAACACTTCTAATAAAAACAAAAATCTCTAAAAAACTTTAAAAAAACGTAGTACTAGTAGCTCAGCCACCCTAGCCCTAAACTACTCTAGTACCTCTCCTTATTAGTCTATAGTATCTAAATCTCTATTACCCCTAGAATAGTACTTAATAATACCCTTTTAAGCTATAATATTTATAGTATTAGTAAAATAAAGTAAATTATTAACTATAAACTATAGGAAAGTAATATATATACCTACTCTAGTTAGTATATTATATTTAACTTCTACTTATATACTAAAGGCTATAGTAGGTTTATATTTATATTAGTATTTACTAACTGCGTTTTATAGTACTTATAGAACTATTATCTATATAACTATAATACAGAAATACTTACTAAAGTCTTTAAAAAGTTTATTTTACTCCTAAAAGTCTAATACAATATTAAAATACTTACTTTTAAGTATAATAATAAAATCAAAAAGTACTATTACTTTATAAATAACCTCTAGAAGTATAGTAAACGCATTAAGCTATCTACTCTATATATATAAGATTAAAATAGTAGCACTAAATGTATTAGTACTATAATTAAAATAAAGGCTTAAATAATACACAAAGGTAGTAAGCTGCTCTATAAAGTATAGCTTAATATTTATAAAGTAGTAACCTATCTTTATAACTACACATTTTAAATAGCCCTTAATTAAAAAACCCTATATAAAGTACTCTACTAATAGCTCCATAGTAATAAAACTATAAAACTAAGCCTTATATACCTAAGATTATATAAGTATAAGGTATATACCTTTATAGCTACTATATAGCTTAAAAAAAAGTGTCTTAACTACTTTTGCAGCTGTACCTTTATAAACTTCTTTATTAACTATATATTTATAAATTAGTATTAAATATAAAACTCTATAACTAAGAAGATTATTACTATATATAACGTTATATTTAATAAAAAAAACACTATAATAGTAACCTAAATTTACTTATTAATAACTATAATAACCTTAACCTTTAAACTATTACTAAGTAAGTTTAAAAAAGCCTTATTATAACTAGTAAAACTAACTTTTAAATATAACTCTACCTATCCTTACTAAATAAAAAAAATAATAAAGTATCTTTTTTTATAAACTCCCCTAATAATATTTTTAATAAACTTAATTTAAGTAATACTGCCCTTAATAATAATAAACCCTATAACTATAAATACTCCTCTACTTACTTTAAACTCCTACCTACTCCTCCTAACTTACTTATTTCGTTCTTTTAAGTACTAATTAAAAAAAACTAATACTTAAAGAAGTAGATTGTAGCTAAGTTAATAAATAAAAACCTTTTTTTATAAACCCTTATTAGTTTATATTTATAACTAAGTCTATAAATTAAGCTACTTTAGTAACTTATATACCTTAGTATAAATAAATATCTTATAAAACCACTTTCTTAACTAATACCCTATTATTATTTTAAAATACTCTATAGTAAAGCTACTTCTAAACTAGCTACTTAGTTACTTATAACCTATTAAAAGGGACCCCTAGTATTTAATATACTATAGGGGCGTTCTAAAATATAGATATTAAATACTTTAATAGTAAAATTTAGCTATAAAAAGGGGTTATAGGTACTTAGATTTTATTAAATAAGTATAAAGTACTATACTAACTATAAACTAAAGTTCCTACTCTTAGTACTCCTTAGTAAAAGCTCCAGCCCCTACCTATATCTTATTTAAAAGTATTAACTTACCCTTATATAATTTTAATACAAGTAACTAAGATAAACTATCTATAAAACTATTACAAAACTAACTCTTAAAAAAAGGTTCTTAAAAACACTACTAATAGCTCCTAGATCCTAAAATACTATTAAGTATATACGTATAAATTAAATAAATATAAAAAACTCCTTAAAATTAAAGTACACTTTATTATATATAGTAACTAGTAACTAAAAAACAAGCAAAATACTTATACTTTAATACTTATTAATATATTGTTTTAAATACTTATAGCTATTATAAACTACTTTAATCTTAAACTCCTATAATATAATATAGTAAACGCGTTTATATAGGTTCTACTTAATAAAAACGTTTATATATAAATACCCCCTAAGTATTAAAAGTCTAGGTATATCCTTAAACTTAATAAAGCACTTTATAGCCTATACTACTCTCTACTTTTATAGTAATACTATTAAAAGCCAGTTTAAAAAAACTTAAACTAAAGCGTATAGTAAGTAAGAATTACTATTAAATACACAGCTATATTATCTTTTTTTTTTATATTAATAACTATATTCTATACTTCCCCTCTAAATACTATAAAAAGGCCCTTTTACTTATAAAAGCACTTTAAAAGTAATACTTTCTTAAAAGTAGTAAAACCTTATAATAGTTTTTAAGAATTAAAGTTATTTATAACTATACTACAAAGCGCCTTTAACTCTTATAGTCTATTTATATTAATAAAGTAATTAAATACCTAAAAAGGCAAAGCCTATAAGTAAAGTAACTATATACTTTTTTAATTTAATTACTTAAACTACTCCCTTATAAGGGCTCTACTCTATATATAAGTATTAATTATTACTAAAGTAATGTTAGTTTAATTATATATAGTATAATAATAATAAAACTAAATATAGCCCTTATAATAAGCCGTTTTATATACTTTAACTATAACCCTAGTTCTAAGCACCTTAAAGAGGTAGAACAAGCAATTAAATACCTTTCTATAAAGCGCACTTTTTACCTTAAATTCAACTATAAAAAAGCAGCCCTAACAACAGTTTAGTAATTACTTTAAATACCAACTTTACTAATAACACACTAAACTATAAAAACTCTTAAGTGTTTGTAATTAAGCTTTTTAGTAGCCTTATTAAGTAATAAACTAATAAACAAAATACCATAACTATATTAATAACTAAAACCAAGCTTCTTACTTTTTCTTAAGTAACTAAAAAGGCTATTTTTATAAACCGTTTAATAACTATACTTTATATAGACCTTAATAAGCAGACCTTTAGCACTACTCCTACTCTTAATACTACTATACTAAGTATATATATTTAATACAATAATTAATAAATAATTTATTTTATTAATAAAAAGACAGTCTAACTATATATAAAGCTTTACTATATTAATATCTATAACTACTAACTACGTTAAAAAGCTTAAAAAGGCTATATTAAAGTTAAATATTAGTCTATAGTATAGTTAATAACAGACGGCCTTATAAAGCCGCTCACTAGCACCCACTTCGAACTATTTCTTAAGTAACTTAATATAGTAGATTAAACGACTTAGCTTTAAGTACTCTATAATATAAAGCTTTAAAGTAAATGTCTTAAGGGCCTTAATTTTACTAAAAAAAACTAAAGATATAGTATTTAAAATTTACAAACGGCCCTAAAAGACTTAAAAAACTAACTTTATAAATCTTAAAGTAAAAATTATAACTCTTAAATACTCTAAAAATAGTATTACTCTTCTTACTATAAGAATAAAAGTTTAATAAGGATAATAAAACTACTTAAAATAAGGACTTTAAAGGGATTATAGCTCTAGGGAAGTAAGCTATATAAAAGTAATTATAAAGTAGTTAAAGTATAGTTAGTACGTAATTTTATTTATAATTAAATCTAATAAGGCCCTTATAAAGCCCTTACTAGAGAAGTATATTAAATTATGTAGCTTAAAGCTACTAGTATACTATAATATATAGGTAGATTTTAGTGTTTAAAGTAGCTAATAGCCGCTCTAGAGTAGCGTTTTACTAGCTTTAAAGACTATAGCCGCGTTTAGGGAGTTTAAAGGCCCACAGTACTATTAAGGTAAAAAAACGCGTTAATGGCCCTTAAAGTATAGCTTTATATATATATAAATATACACAAAATCTAACAGGTATTTTCGATTAATTTTAAAGTAGACTACTAATTATGCTATCAACGCCGCCAAAACCACTAACGCCTTTTATACGCCTCCTATACGCCCGACCGTTACCGTTCCTCTAAACCTATTAAATCTAATCCAAACCAAACTATCCCTTCCCTCACAGACCGCGCCACGGCTAGTTAACCCAATTAGACTGCTTTTCCCTGTACTTGTTAGTAGACGTCTTAATATACCTCGTTAAATATACTAGTCTTTTATAAACTCTAGGGGATTTATAGTTATTATTACTACTTCTATTACTTACTTAAAGTAGTATTAGTTATTTTTTAAAAATAGTAAGTTTAAAATCTAATTTAGTATTAAATTAGTTAATAAGTTTAGTTTAATATTTTTTATTTAATCCTTATTATTACTAATTTAAAAAAGGTAAAAGTTAAAAATAGTAATTTAAATTTTTATACTTAAGGGTTAGACTAGCTAGCTATACTATATATTCATAGTATTAATACTAAACTATATAACTATATTACTAAACTACTTAATATTATTCTTAACTATAGAAATTAGGTTATAGTATTTAGTATTTTATAACTAGGGGACTTTTATATTTATAGTAGTTTTTACTATTTTATTAAATTCTTAGGAATATAGAAAATTGGAGGAATTAACAAAGGCCTTGCTTATAGCAGCAGTGCCTTTTTCTTTAATTGTAAACGCCACTAGGGCTCATTAGGCCCTATAGTACGTCACAGCACTGTAATACAGTGTGATCCAGCTAAAGGTTCGTATAAGTAAAGGTTTATTTTGATATGTTAGTTGCGCTATTTAGCGCTACCTATTAGTAATAGTATTGTTGTTATCACTAATACGTTCACGTCTATGTCCACGTCTACTACTATAGTAGAAAGAGTAGGTAAGTAAAAGTATTAAGGTACATATACTCTGCTAAGCTCTACTTAAGACCACTTAAGCTAGAGGGGGTTAAACCTACTAAATACACCCTATTAGATACTTTTATTTATTATACTATTTAATAATATATAGCTATAATACATTCTTTTTAGATTAACTTATAGAAATGTCTACACAAGACACTACTTAAAAAAAACACAAACACAAGTGTCAAGATGCGAGGGTCTCGCTCTACGCGCCTGCTTTGGGAAGTTTCTGCCCAGAGAGGAAGGAGAAAGAGAGAGAGAAAGAAAAGAAGAAAGATACGACGTCGTAACAGTAAAAGTGGCCAGAGGGATGATGGGTTCAGAATGGGAAGAGAGATCGTCCTTTGCCCCCATGAAATTCGCGGCAGCGACGAAAAAACAGAGTTCGCGCCTAACGCTCCAGATTCAGGACCCGAATACCAGGTTCCTGTCCGCGCATGACACGCAGCCGCGCGATCCAAGGGAAGCCCGGGTTGCGTGCCCGTCCCAAATGGTTTAGGGACCCGGCTCCGCGGGCGCTTGCTTCACACATTTCTCTCTATCGGGACGTTGAGCCGTAATAGCCCGTGGAAAATGACTCCCGAATGAGTCGTGCGCCGTCGCGACCCGGTGGCCGCAGCATAGGGCGCGCGCCCGTCCGGTGGTAAGAGTGGATTGAGAGGGACGAAGGGGGAGGATGAGGAGGGATGTTCCACTGTTCATCCTATATCGAGAGCGACGAATTCCGAATGCGCGGCTGCGTGTGGGCTTGACTTGTGCCAACCCCGTATGATCGCTCGAAGCCCGGCTGCCCGGGTCACTTGCAAGTATTCCCTAGCTCTTGCTTGTCTCTCTCTCGCACGCCTTATTAAGAGTCACGAGCTCTCCCTCTCCACGCCCTACTTCGCTCTTCGTTTTCGCTCGCTGAGACCAACAAGACCTATCATCCCATATCACACGTGTCTGACACTCCTTTCGTTGACTGGAACCAACAGACTTTAAGTCTTTGACATAAACGTCTCAACTGGTTGCCAAAAGGACAACCAAGCAACAAACACCAAACAGCAACAACGCTACCGTCAACAATGGCGTCGGCTTACATCCTCGCCATCTACTTCCTGGTGGTCGTGTTCGCCGGCCTGCAGGTCAAGCACAAGATCAGGAACTTCAAGTCCCCGCTGAGGAAGGTCCCCGGGCCGTGGTACGCCCCCGTGACGAACCTGCACCTGCAGTACCTCTTCTCGACGGGCACCATCTGGAAGCTCGTCGAGCGGAGCCACAAGAAGTACGGCGGCATCGTCCGCCTGGGTCCCCGCCAGGTCTGGGTCTCGGACAAGGAGGCCATGAAGCAGATTCTCGTCAAGACGGACCTGCCCAAGGTCGCCATGTACGCCGAGATCTCCCGCGACAAGTTCAGCCCCGGCCTTTTCGGCGAGATGTAAGTTGATTTGCCTTGGAAACTTTGCTTGGTCCTTTTCCTGGCTTACACGAAAAACGACAGCCGTTCTGAACCGCACAAGCGCCTCAAGCGTTTCTTGTCTCCTGCCTCCACCGTCAACTACATCGACAACCTCGAGACCTTCTTCAAGACCACCGTCCGTGACCTGCTCAACAAGTACCAGACCCAGCTCAACGAGGACCCCGTCTACTTTGCCAAGAAGGGCATCGAGGTCGACTTGATGGACGACCTCCACAACGTTGCCCTCGACATGTAGGTTCCCAATCCCTGAAATCTTGAGTTTAAGAGTGTTCTAACACAGCGGTAACCAGCATGGGAGAATGCTCCTTCGGCAAGGGCTTTGGACAGACCAACCCCGACAGCATGATCGAAGACGGTGTCGATGAGCGCATCTGGAAGTCCATTCCCCGCTCGATTTTTGATGGTCTCAGCAAGCGTTACCAAGTAAGACGCTATCGTCGGTTTATGCGAAGAGTCTCTGCTAACAAAGCCAACAGACTGTCTACTTCAAGAAGTTTTTCCGTTCGTTTGGCATTGACATCCAGTTCGACTGGCCCGCCGAGATGATCACCGTAAGAACACTCGCATCACCCGTAACAGACTCGTTCCCTCGCTGACACAAAATACAGGCCATCGACGCCGTCGTCCAGCGGCGCAAGCGCACCTCCGAGGTCGACCGCCGCGACCTCCTGCAGCACCTGATCGAGGAGGGCAAGAAGCCCGACACGGGCACGGCCATGTCCGCCCGCGACATCGTCGACCAGATGGCCGAGATCCTCCTCGCCGGCTCCGAGACCACCTCGGGCACCATCGGCTGCCTCTTCCTCGAGCTCGCGCGCAACCCGGACGTGCGCGCCAAGCTGCTCGCCTCCCTGCCCGCCCGGGGGTTCGCCGACGACATCGTCACCAGCAAGGCCGTCCGCAGCGAGCCCGAGTACGAGTACCTCGAGGCCTGCATCAAGGAGAACCTGCGCCTGCACCCGATCGCCTCCGAGATGGGCCGCCGCACGGGGAACCAGTGGGTCAACCTGTGCGGGTACGACCTGCCGCCGCACACCGTCGTCTCGGCGTCGTACCGCGACCTGCACCGCAACGAGGAGTTCTGGCCCCAGGCCGAAAGGTTCTGGCCCGAGAGGTGGTTGTCTGAGGACAAGCGCGACGGCGCCCCTGCCCCTGAGTGAGTTGGCCAGCTTCAACACTTGGGGAAATTTTTCAAATATCTAACGGTTTCCTTAGTATGGATGCGTACTACCCCTTCTCCGGCGGCAAGCACTCTTGCATCGGCATCAAGTAAGTTAACCTGGTCTCCGGTTCATGCCACTCCCGTTCTAACAGAAGTTCAGCTTCGCTTGGGCCGAGATGAGAATGGTCGCGGCCAACATCCTGCAAAGATTCGACGTCCTCGAGGTCCCCGGCCAGTACATCGACTTCAGGCAGTACATCACCATGCAGTTCGCGACCGGCCACTGGAAGGTCGTCCTCAAGCCGCGCAACTAAGCTTTGCGCCCTTGTGTTGACAAGCGGGCCGAGTTAAGAGACGAACCGAAAATTTGACGCCAAACGCCAGCAAAGGACTTGACATTATCACGACTGCATTTCGCATCTAGATTGGACACCTTTTTTTTACTTTTTTCCTTGGGATGATGATGACTTGCTTTATTGGAGCGGGAGTTTAGGTGCGAGGGAAGAACGCGGGGCATTGGCAGCGACGAGCATCTTGGACGACGCGCGCATACAGCTTCCTGTCAACGAAACCTTACTTTTTGAGGAGCGGAAATGAACTCTAGAACTTTTGAGCATAGCTCGGCAGAATGAGACGACAAAAGTTTGAGCAATCTCTTTACGGGTTCTGCTTCCGATTGACCGCCCTAGGTACCCTACGTGAGTAATGTGGCAGCAGCGACCGAAAGTTCCGTGAAGCTTCCGCGCCAGCAACTAACTGTATCTACTCAGTGGGTTTGGTAACTTCTGTCGTCAAAAAGGCTATGTGACAAGATTCAGGGCGCCCAGCTGAGGCGGGGAGAGGGGGAAAGCCCAGGAGAGGGACAACAAGGTCACAGTATGCGCCAGTATGCGCCGGACGAGGATACCGTCGCAGTCGCCGGCTTGGCCCTCCCGGCTACGGTGGGCTTATGGGATTTCCACCCGGCGGGACATCCGGCAACCGCGGATGCTGTGGCGGCTTTCGCATCCGCCTGTAATACGCGCAAAATACGTATCAGCGGGGCGATGGATCTAGGCCAGTATTGATCACGTCGCCGTGAGGGGGTTTGTACGGCTTCGACAAGGGTCAAGGGCTCTTTGACGGACATGGATAGGTACTCGGTATCGGTGCACGACAGGTTGAGAGCTGGTCCGAAACTCGACGAGCGCCAAGAGAGCAATGCTCCGGGGCTCAGGGTGGCAGTGAGCAGAACGATGTTGTGTACAAACGCCCAGAGGTGAATCATGATAGCACTGCTCGGGTTAGGGATCTGGCGAAGGGGGGCGCGGTGATTTGCGCTACGAGATTGTGCCTGGTAACATCGATTGGGCTTGAGTCAGTCCAACCAGCCTTTGACTGATCCTAGGTTTGGGAGAACTCCATTGCACCGCCTAATCATTGTGGGCTCTTGCTTCCAGAAACGGGGCCTCAATGTGCTCTGCAGCATTAGATGTAAGACGATTGAAGGTATTAAGCAACAAGCCTGACCCGCTATGTAGCTGGTAAGCTGGCAGAAGAAAGAAGGTGAGGCCGCAGTGAGAAAACATAGTCATAAAAACAAATGGAAAATTTGGGGACAACATGAGCGCGATGTACCTACACATGGGATATGGAGGGACATAACCCTTTCGTAGGCATTCTTCTACCTCGTAGCCAAATGCCGCATATCTCAGGACTTGGGAGGCTGTTCCCGAGTACCGGCTGGAGAAGCTCATCGTATGACCACGGACTCGCCAATGTCACTTTCGCGTCCGAGCCAGCCATCGTCATGATGACAGCATATGGAAAGAACGTGAAGGACGCAATCCGTCGCGCAACCTCAGCGAGATGCCACATTTAGATCACAGTTACAAGAGACACGATGGCAGTGCAAACCTTTCTCCTGTCTCGTTTTCCAAGAGCCGCTTCGATGCCGGGCCAGGCGCCGGCTACAATACCTGAACACATCGAGATCGCACGTGAGGCTCAGACTGGGATCCGAAGTGATTCAGCGCTCAGAGCCTGAATCGACGAACACGCCGCGGCGCCGGTCTCTTGGCAGGACTTCTGAAAAGCTTCTCAATAGGCTTCCAGATCGGCGAGGCAGCGCTGGAAGCCGCGGTAGATCCTTCTCGCGAAGGCATGCATAGCCGTTGAGGGGATGGCGCTCAGTCAGTTCCGCGGGGCAATGACCTCCCCCGACTCGGGTTCGGCGTACGTAAACCGCACAGGACCGCCGAGCGGGTTGTTGCTCGAGTCTGTGCCCCTCGGACGAACGACTCATCTCATGACGTTGCGTTAATCATGCAAGCTGCAGTCTGCGCAGCGGAAACGCCGCAGGAGAGAGACTCTTTGACCCGGGACGTCAACGTGGAACTCGCATGCGATTGGGGAGGATTTCTCAAAAACCTTTTCGTGGTGGTCTGACGAGGAGAGACGCAAGTTGCTTATTAACTGGCTGCCGTGGGATCTCGTTCTAGGTTTCGGTGATCCTCTGTTATGGATTCACCTTCGGCGATTGGCGATGGAAGGTTTGCGCCCACGCGCTCCCGCACAGCTGGAATGTCAAACCTTGTTGGCGGTATTGCGCGGACAACCGCCTCGATGTCCAAACTGTGTTGGCTGACACTGCCCATGGCCAGAGGTTTTGCAGTTCTATTCGAGGATACTGGAAGAGAGAGACTACGTCAACCAGACATCTGGTAGAATTTACGCATTGCTCTACTAAGCGTCAAAGTTGTTCAATGTCATATATAAACCCAATGAACGAACCATGAGATCCTTCCAATTGCAACACTCGCTCATCCCATCAAAACAACATCACAACGCATAGCTTCCTCCCAAGCTCTTCGTCAAATTCACAGCAAGACCCTAATACTACAAGCCGTCCACCAACCTTACAAAATGAAGACCTCAGTTCTCGCCATCCTCGCGGCCGCGGCCGGCTTCGCTGTCGCCGACAACCTCGACCTTCCCGACTGCGCCAAGGGCTGTCTGAACGACGGACTCCAGAAGGCCGGCTGCACGCAGGACAACATCAAGGACTGCTACTGCCCCAAGGCCAACGTCAACGAGCTGGTCAACTGCGTCACGGGCGCCTGCAAAGACCAGAACGACCTCCTCAAGGCTGCCCAGGCCGCCCAGAAGGCGTGCCCCAACGGCACCGGTAACAACGGCAACTTCAACATCCCCGGCTTCCCCGGCACCGGCAACAACAATGGCGGCGGCAACAACGGTGGTGGAAACAACGGCGGAAACGGCGGCAACAGGGGCAACTAGAGGACTTGGGTGTCGGGTACGGGCCGCTGCGGAGCCTGCTAGGGCGACAAGTTATGCTCATGCGGACGAACTTGCGTCCTTGAGCCAGCCAATTTTGCACGGCCGTTATTCTGTCTCCATTAAATATATGTGTAGCTGTGTACATGATGGTAGAGGAGGCCTGTCTGCTCTATCTGGGAGATCTCTTTGGTTGTTTGTGCCACATGTACGATGTTTTGATTTGGATCTGTTTGAGGCATGAAAATGGGCGATGGTGGGAAGTCTGCTAGATCATGATGTTGTGGTATTCATTAATCTTATTTTTTTTCTGTTGCAACAAACGCGAAACTAAAGTGTGTTGACAGTATCTATCGTCCGAGATGGTCTGATAATATGAAGGCAAAACAATATTACTTCTACTATTCAAACGTCTACCTAATGAACGTGAGGGCTAACCGGGCTATATGTAAGCGCTGAGGAGGTAACCGGTCTCAGCAATGATTACTTCGCTTGTGTTGGTTGCGGTGGGGAAAACGTGTCAAGATACAGGATCATTCAGCGTCTGGCTTCAGTGCAAACTAGCCATTGCGTTACTCGTCTACGTTACCCAATGAAATTTGTTACTGATAGCCTTGCATGGGGATTCACTCCATCGAGCAGAACTAACGCAAGGGAATAGATGAATGACCAATAGTGGGTGAGGAAGATGAGTATGTTTTGCAATTGGGTTGATGCTCCGGATTTCATCCACATTTCACTGGGCCAGAGAGATTTGTTGGTGGCGACTGAATATTCGAGCCAAGAAGCGGGGTATTATCAATCCATTACCCGGGAGGATAAGTTGCTCGCCGTTCGCTCGGGGGTGGAAAACGTCTCAATTATGTCTGCCAACCAGCCATCCGCAATGACGCATGCAACAGAAGTTGGGCAGCCTGTGCCGCCGCCTGTGACCGAAAGCCATGGTTTGGCTACTGACCCAGTTGATATCGCGGCCGATGAGGTAATCTTTGACAATCACTCTGCTTGTTGAACAGTTATCGCTGAACCGGGCCTGACTCCTTCAATCTCGTTGACCGACGACACTGCTTCAGAGCTGGGGGTAAGCACCTTCACTTGTTATATTGCTCCCTGTGATTTTCCCCTTGTTGAAATCTCTCTCAGAGCATCGCGTCCTCAACCACTAGCATTGCGAGCTACATTCGGGATTACCGTGTCGAGAACGGTCGGACGTATCATAGATACAAGGATGGAAGTAAGTGATCAAAGACCAACCGGCGCCAACTAGCGAGACGCAAAGGAAATAACGATGCTTACTCGCGAAACAGAATACAACATTCCCAATGATGAGTCCGAGAATGATCGACTAGGTAGGTGTCATATCTGTGAGCGGATAACCAGAGAGGAGTTTGCATAACGAAAGAATTAACGTGGATATCGCGAAGATTTGCAGCATAATCTGTGCCTCTTAACCCTCGATAACACCCTGGGCCTCGCGCCTCCCAACAAGCCAAACTCAGGCGTTAAGCGCGTCCTGGACGTCGGAACAGGAAGTGGAATATGGGCCGTTGAGTTCGGCGAAGAACACCCAGAAGCAGAGGTATTCATCTTCGCGTGCCTTTCTCTGGGCAATCTCAGCAACTTATACTCACACAAAGTACAGGTAATTGGTATCGATCTCTCCCCTTCGATGCCGGAATTGTGAGTCGTACCACCCATGAATGTTCTAAGTATGGCAGGGACAGCCGGTTTAACCGAAGCAACTCCTCTCAAGTGTACCTCCCAACGTTCGTTTTGAGATTGATGACCTCGAGGAGGAGTGGGTTTGGTCGCAACCATTCGACTACATTCATAGCCGAATGATGAACTCTTCCGTCGGCGACTGGAAGAACTACGCCAGGAATGCCTTTGAGTAAGTCATCAAACATGGTACAGAATAGTCTGGTGTCTTACTCCGCTGCAGAAATCTCACACCCGGCGGTTTTTTCGAGTTGAATGAGATCGGTCTCTTTCCTCGCTCGGACGATGGGACTCTCCTCCCTGACTCGTCACTTTCTAAGTGCATCAATCTGATGTACGAAGCGTCCATCATCTTTGGCCGCCCGTATCAAGAACCCTCGGAGTTAGTCGCGATTCTGGAATCGGTAGGCTTCGTGGACGTTCAAATGACCCTCTTCAAATGGCCGTCGAACGCCTGGCCCAAGGACCCCAAGTACAAGGAACTAGGTCTGTGGAACAACGCGAACCTGACGAGCGGCTTCGAGGCTCTGAGTATGGGTCCTTTGACGAGGGCGCATGGCTGGACGCGAGACGAGGTCCAGGTCTTGCTGGTTGGCGTTCGGAAAGACCTGAGCAACCAGAAAATCCATGCGTACTGGCCGATGTAAGTCAAAGACACTGCCACTGAACTGTTTCCTTCTCAACTAACACGGATAGCTATGTGATTCACGGAATGAAGCCATTGAAGAAAGAGCTGGCGCAGCAGGACGATGGGGCTTGAAACACTTAATTGGAATGAGTGACAGCTGGTCTGCATTTCTCGATTGTAGACGCTTTCGATTTCAGTAATTGAAGTTACATTGATTCAGTAAGGTCTCTGCTGTGCATGTACGTCATGAACTGTAATACATGACCAAACTCTTAGCGAACTGATTTCACTGGGTTTGATAGCGCGGCAAAACAATATTGGCCCCGTCCTTGAACGTCGGTGGCTTCATTTTCGCCAGGTTCACGTCGTGAAAGACGCGCAAATTCACCGGGTGATGCGTTTTCATGCGGTCGCCGAAGCCCCGGGCCGGGAGCGCTCCCAACGCCTTACGCTCTGCTAGCGTGAGATAGTTGTACTCATTCGTCAAGCACACGCCGCAAATCTTGCAGAATGTTTTGTTGAGGACGTGACACGCGAAGCTGTACCGGCCTATGCATGATGGATCGCTGGCGTGAAGAACCACTTGCTCATTCGGTGGGTATATCCAGCGGTAGCCGTTCTTTCATAACTCGCGTCAATGCCGGTTTCTCTTGATAGGTGCCTCGCTGGAGGTGAGGGCTGCTTACTCTCATGCAGATGCTGCAGTTGCACTCGGCCACGAGCTCGTCGAACGTCTCGTCTAGAGGCTTGCTCATCAGAGCCACAGTTACAGCGCCACAATGGCAGGAGCCTGTGTACAGCTTATGGCCATCTATGGCGGCGGGTAGCGGCCCTTTGTGTTCTGGAGGCACGTAGCTCCCGAGTAGAGATGCCCCGGGATACCTATGCGTTGTCGGTCAGGGGAGTCTCATCGCGGCTCAGCACAAGCACCAGCCCATTGGGGAAACGTACAGTGGCTTCTCTAGAGCCCAAGCATCGACGCCTTGAAATGCTCGAACCTTTTGGGAAAAAGAGACGTTAGGGACTCCGTAGTTTCGGAAGAGTGATGCTGTCATTCGCTCACATTTACCGCGAATCTTATCTGCCCATCAGCTCCCATTTCCGAATAGACAGCAGTAGCACAAGTCGGACAGAACTGTACGTTTTTGTTAGCCTGAGTTCCGTTTGTCTGGGGATGAAGCCACCGCTAACCTTGTGTCTGATCTTCTTGGGCCCGAATGTGTACTCAGTGAGGGCATCCTTGGTGCCCTTGACAACCTTTATTCCCGTGTCACTATCCAAACGGAGCCAGATGTAGGCCTTCTTGCAACAAATACTGCAGTTGCATTCGAAGACCGACTTGATCTCGGGAACTTCGATCTCGTAGACAAAGGCGCCGCAGTGACAGTTGCCCCGGTACACGCGCAGCTCTGGTGAGTTCTCATGGCTGACATCCTGTACCTCCCCGTCTTGGTTGTTGTAGTTGATATCCATGCTCCTAGTCGTGACCATGATGGAAACGAGTCAAGCCAGCGTTGGCTGAGATCGCAGGTGATGGTGGAAAATTCGGAGGTGGTCCAAGTAAATGAAAAATGTGTTTGTTGTTGTAGTTAGAGGTGAGACATCCATCGTGTTATGATCTTACCCCGCGCTGAAGGATCGCCCCCCAAGAAAGGATTGTCACTTGTTAACTTGGAAACTCCACAGCCATGCATATTGTGCTTACTTCAATATGTCTCCGATAAGTTTCCTCCAATTGCCAATTTAGGCAAGATAAGTTTCTTCTAATTGCCAATTCGAGCAAGAGCTGCGCGTTTCGTCACGCTGCATGTCCAAGATCAGTCCACTCCAAGACACGCCAAGAGAAGTCGTGTTTTTACCTCAGCCATAAGCTATAAGAGAACAGTCATTGACCCGACTGGGGCAGTAGCTTCCTTTGCCGCTATCGTCGCTAAGTCATCTTCCTACATGTATCTACTTAATTACATGTACCGTTCGAAACCTAATATTCACTTCCTTTTCACAATCTTCTCGATGGCCGATCGAAACTTTGATGTACGTGGGCGTGACCTTTGAGCCCCATACAGGCGATGTCGTACAGTTCTCGCCTTTTTCTAGTTGTACTGATCATAAAGTTGGCTATTTAGGACAGACGCAGTTGAGACTTTGCAGCTTAAGGTCATAAGTGTACTTTCGTCTGGTGGTAGGTAGGTCTTACGCGATGAGCCTCAAGGAACCCGGTGAATCATGAACGCTTATGCTGGGGCTGCATCGAACAATCTGCCTGGTGATTGATACCACTTAGGCAGCTCCGTCAATATGGCAGAAACTGATTGTGTCGTTCTTCTCCATGTACTGAGCTCGGGCATTTGTCCAAGGAGAACACAACGGCTACGGGACCCATATTGCTAATCAATGCCCACGCCTCATTCTCAATTGGAAGCTGAATAGTTATGTTTTTGTGATGGCATAATAACTATTTGCATACTTCGTGGTCGCAACAATGGGCGGAGCTTCACTTCTTTTTAGTACTTGCCTGAGTGAGAAAGTAAGAGAGCGCATTGGTTCTTGGGCATGACATCGTGTACTAGCTACGACGTAAAACAACGTCACGGGGTGCTAAAGACGTATGTGGCAACGTTTTAATCACTAAAAGCCTGTATTGACCACAGAGTAATTGCGCTGTTAGTAACGCTCCCTTGGGCTTGGAGCGAAGGTGAACGGACAGATCCAAGGCCGTCATATATCCACCGAATCTACAGGCCAGATATCGGCATATGGATTCCGAGAGGTAAGGTTCACGCCTTGTCAAGTGTTATTGTAATACAAGATCCGCTATTGAGCCTCATCAGATCGGCATCGTAGCCCGCGGGCTGATGGTGCGGGACCGTGGACCGGGGGAAGAGGGGTCGATGCCGGTGGGATGCGGGAGTGACTGAGAAGACGCACTCCGAGAAAGTCCGGGCGACCGGTACCGTTGAACATGACTGTCTCGGAATCCACGGATGGTTAAGCTCGGCATCCTAGATATGCAAAGCACATTGCTTGATATGATCGGGTGCTTGTGGCACGCCCCTGACACTGACAGCGGACCTACGGACGTCTACGGTCCGACTTCCCACCGAACGGCTGGCTATATGTCGTTTTCCCCAACACTGCTTTGAATTGGACGAACTATGATTGCAATATCCTACTTTGATACAATCCTAGAGAACACACAGCAGACGCCGAAGAATGGATTTCTCCGCCAACACTTCCTCCACCACCGGCACCTCTGCCACAGACCGTCAAGACCCCTACACGTCACCTTGGCTACTAGCAGCATCATGTCTGCCCGTTCTGGTTCTATCGATTTTCCTGATGAGAGAACGAGGGACCAAACTACCCTACTTGAATCCAAAGGGGAGGTTCGAATGGTCGTCGGCTAGAGCTGTCCAGGAGATGATATTCGACGCCCGCCGAAAGCTTTATCGATCAGCCAGCGGCGTTCTTGGCAAGCCTTTTCGAGTATTGAGCAATGTCGGGGATGTCATCATTTTGCCGCCTGATGTTGGCCAGGAAATCCGGAATGATAAGCGATTCAGCTTCACGCAGAGGCTCTTCGAGGTAGACAACGCCCCTGAAACTCCCGTCCTGCCCTCACTTGGCCCAACCACTTTGATAGAAACTGACCGTGAGCTGTACAGGACTTTCAAGGCAGATATGCTGGCTTCGAAGCCTACAAGGAGGCTACCCACCCGTCCGAGAGACTTCAAAATGTTGTCAAACTAAGGTTGACTAAGACCTTGGGTAATAATTTCGCCGTGCTCGAGTGGATAATTTTCAGTTCCTAACGGAATGTCTCATGTAGGCAAGATCACCGGCATTCTCTCCAAAGAAGCCGAGACAGTAATCCAACACACACTTACAGACTCGAAAGGTTGTTCTCTCCGTCCCACGGCCTTGGATCTTATCATCAGTCCGATAGACTGTGAAAGCCGTTTTCCTATCAGCAAGCTGACTATACAATCCTAGACTGGCATGACGTGGCTCTCAAGCAAGTCATTCTCGACACCGTCTCGACGATGTCAGGCCGCATCTTCGTCGGAGAAAGGCTGGGTCATAACAAGGAGTGGCTCAAGACCGTCATAGACTACGTGGAACTCAGCATCTTCGCCATGCAGAGCATGCGAATGTGGCCCGAAATCCTCCGCCTGATTGTCGTGTGGTTTCTCCCTGGGCCTACCAGACTTCGGGCGTACGTCAAGGACGCGGAGAGGCTCATATCTGCCGAGCTCAAGATCCGGGCGGAGGAGTCTCCTTCCGTGCAGTACGACGATGCCATCGAGTGGTTCGCGGAGATGGCCAAGGGCGAGAAGTACAGCCCTGCAGTGTGCCAGTTGATCATGGGCAGTGTTGCGGTGCATACCACCACTGACCTGGTCACGCAGACGATGTACGACATTCTGCAGCACCCCGAGCTGATCGAGCCGTTGCGGGAGGAAGTTATTCGGATCATTGGCGAAGGAGGTTGGGAGAAGACGTCGCTCCACAACCTGAAACTGATGGACAGCGTGATCAAAGAGAGTCAACGGCTCAAGCCCGTGCAGATCGGTATGTCTTAACACTCATGACGTTGCAGCCAGGCCTACATCCATAACGCATGCTAAGCCTCTAACCTAGTTGGCATGAGCCGAAGTGTCACGGCCGACGTTGAGCTGTCCGACGGCACCAAGATCCCCCGCGGCAGCAACACGGCCGTGTCGGCGGAGCGCATGTGGGATCCCGAGGTTTACGAGAACCCGCTCGAGTTCGACGGCTACCGCTTCTTCCGCGAGAGGGGTGGCCCCAACGATGCGGTCAGCCAGCTCGTGAGCACCAGCACCAGCCACATGGGCTTCGGCCACGGCATGCACTCCTGTCCCGGGCGCTTCTTCGCCGGGAACGAGGCCAAGGTGATGATTGCGCACCTGCTTCTCAAGTACGACCTCAAGTTCGCCGAGGGCCAGAAGCCGAAGCTCGTCGAGTTTGGGTTCATGTGCGAGTCGGACTCCAGCGTCAAGGTGTCTGTTCGCAGGCGCCAGGAGGAGATTGACTTGTCGGTTGAAGAGTCCTAAGGAGCATTGGCGAGTTTGTCACTAATCCAATAATGTCTCCCCTCTCCGATCTTTTTGTAGTTGATGGAATCGTTTCATTTGTCATGGGGCCGGGCGGCTGAGAGAAGTCATGGCGTACGAGAATCGTCGAGGCTTTAAACTCGACAATTTCTATGTGCGGTTACTTCACGGGAGATGGTGAATCCATGTGGTGTTCATTATAATTCGATCATGACTCACCAGACTCCGTGAGCCTGCTACTAATCATACAATCATCTATCGTACTTGCACGTTAATAAATCAATTGTCCCTGCGTTTACCAAGGCGCGTCGAATCAAGGTGACGAATACTTGTATCCGTACGCCTTCTTAGCCGCCTCAACCTGTTCCTTGATCTCCGTCTCCTTCTCGAGGAGTCCCGCTTCGCCGTCCTTCAGCCGCTTCTCGAGGGCCGCGACCGACATGCTCGACGCAGATGGGATGCTGATTCCGCGCTGGACGGCTGGCCTCTCTAAGCAGCGGTCCAGCCAGGCCTTCAGCGCGGGGAACTGGTGGATGTCGATGCCCGCCATGGGGGCGCTCTGGACCCAGCCGATCATCGAGATGTCGGCAATACTGTACCGGCCCTTGCCCGGCCCGACTACGAAGTCCCTGTTGGCAAGGTGGCTGTCCAAAATGCCGTAGAGACGCTCAGTCTCGCCGACGTAGCGCTGGGTAGGGTACGGGATCCTCTCCTTGGCGAATCTGACAAAGTGGTTGGCCTGGCCTTGCCTGCGCAGGAACATATGACGTCAGAAAGTGCTTCTCGGGCAAGTCAGCAAGATGGGGAAACTCACATAGGTCCCAGACCGCCATGCTGCCAACCGATCCACGACTCGGCACGGGTGTAGTCGTTGTCGTTGGGGGCGAAGGAGAACTTGTGATCCGTGTCGTACTTGCGCGTGAGGTAGCTTAGGATGGCGTTGCCCTCGAAGACTGCCAGGCCCTCATTGTCGTGGTCGACGATTGCCGGGATGCGACCGTTGGGGTTGACGGCGGTGAACCAAGGCTCCTTCTGGATGTTCTGCATGATGTTGACGCTCTGAACCACGAATGGCAGACCGTAGGCTTCCTTGAGCTCTTCCAGGATGATGCTCGCCTTGTAGCCATTGGGTGTTGCTACACTGGGTGGTTAGGACGAGTTCGGGAGCCTGGACTGGGGTTCATCACTCACAGAAGGTCAGAAGCTCGATGCCTTTCTTGGCAATGAGGCCTGTGGGTCGTGATGCAGCCATGGTGTGAGAAGTTCGTCAGATCAGCTCGTAATTGATGAGGATGTCGAGATGGGTCCTTCAGGTGAGATTCAATGGAGACGTTGCCGAGTCTGGAGGTCGTTATATGTGCTGGCAGTTGCCTTGACTCGATGTCTGGAATGCACTGGCCGTACGGATATGTCCGTAAGGTCGCTGGAGCTGTGCTGAGCAACGCAGCTGACAAATGCAAACCCACTGGAATCCAGTGGCTTAAGTAATGAAATCGCCGGATTTAGGGGACATGGCTTGACACTTCCCCCAAGGGGAAGATCAATTGTCGCGAGCTAACGTACTGGTTGGCATTATCAGCTATATTGTCAATATCACCTTCAGGAGATGGACGTCGTGACTGTTCGAGTCTCGAGGAGATAGATCCCTGGCTGCGGGTAACAGATTACACAACAGTTGAACGGACATCCACTCAGCTCATCCAACACCCACACAAACACGGAAACGAAGTCCGAGATGGCGTCACTGAGCCCGGCAGACTTTGAAATTTTCAATCGGCTGGCCGACATGATGAACAACTTTGTACGTGCCACCGTCGCGTCTCGGATTTCCTATTTTCCTCAAATTCGACCCTGTGGGCACCTTGACACTGACTTGGCGGACTTGATGAAGCATAACCACTTCCGAAGAACTTGGAAGAAGCTCCAGAATTCATGCGACCCCCCTGTCGATGGCCCGCCAAAGATGACAGACGAGCAGATCGTCAGGGAAGGGCTGTTCTTCTGCTACCGCCTGACGAACCACCACGATATCGAAGAGACGATGTTCTTCCCGATGCTGGCGCAGAAGATGCCCGAGTTTTCGGGTACAGACGCCGTGCTCCTCGAGCAGCATCGCCAGATACACCACGGCCTCGAGGACACGCAGCAGTACCTGGAGGAGTGTCGGTCTCGCAAGAGGCGGCTCGACCTCCCGACGTTGAAAAGCAAGATGGATCCGTGGGGCGACGTTCTCCTGTTGCACCTGGACCAGGAGGTTGAGATGTTGAGCGCCGAGAATATGCGGAGATATTGGACTCGGGAGGAAATGCTGGCGATGCCGATTTGAGTAATTTGCGGCGATAATGTACCCCCCGGGGCGGGTCTCCCGTCACCGAGAGACTGTCGGGGTTCTCTCCGACATCGGTGACGGAGATTCCGAACCGCCGAGCTCACACGGCCCGGCGCGCGTCGGACGTCCGCTCTTACGCGACTGATGATGCCATTGAAGACGGTGAATACGTGAATACGGGGGTGCTGTGGGCTTGTCAAGCCGAATTTCGGAGGGAGGTTGTATCTAAACACCGTCGGTTTAATTGACATCATACGTTTTCTGCCCATCAAAATACTTTTACACTGGCCAGAAACCAACTCAATTCCTCCCATCTCGGACCCTCAGATCACGAATGCACCATGGCGAACGACAAATCGACGCCCCCGAAGCCGGTGACTGTTGACGATGTCTACCAGATCGCCAGGCAGCGGTTACCGAAGGCCGTTTTGGACTACTACGTCACGGGCGCTGACGACGAGTACACACTCGAGCGCAACTCTGCAGTCTTCAGGGAGTAAGTCCGGAACAGGAGCGTCGCATTTGCTGTCTTTTGCTGACTGCGATCTAGACTGCTCCTTCGGCCACAAGTCCTCCGAAACGTAACGAACATCGATACCTCGACCACCATCTTCGGCAAACGCTACGACATCCCGATCGCGATCGCCCCGAGCGCGTACCAAAGGCTGGCCGGCGGCGAGGGCGAGCTCGACGTCGCCCGCGCGGCCTTCAACCTCGGCACCAACCTCACCCTCTCGACGAACGCGACAACATCGCTCGAAGACGTCGCGAAAGCCCTGCCCGAGCGCGGACCCAATTACCCCAAGCCCTGGTTCCAGCTCTACTTCCTCGGCGCGCGCGACATGACGGCCGGCCTGATCAAGCGGGCGGAGGAGGCAGGCTACGAGGCGCTCGTCCTGACCGTCGACACGGTCGTGCTGGGCAACAGACTCCAGGAGCGCAGGACGCCCCTGGCCCTGCCGAAGGGCATCGCGATGGCGAACCTCGAGTCGCGGAGGGTCGGCGCCATCTCGAAGGCCGGGCTCCTCCTGCGCGCGGAGACGGCGGCGGAGTACAACAAGATCGTCGCGGAGAACCACGCGTCGCTCGTAGACGCCAGCCTGGAGTGGAACGAGGTCATCCCCTGGCTCCGGTCGCAGACCAAGATGAAGATCGTGCTCAAGGGCGTCATCACCGCGGAGGACGCGCAGCGCGCGGTGGAGGCGGGCGTCGACGCCATCGTCGTCTCGAACCACGGCGGCCGCCAGCTCGACACCGTGCCCGCGACGCTCGAGGCGCTGCCGGAGGTCGTGGACGCCGTGCGCGGCAGGATACCGGTCATCGTCGACGGCGGCATCACCCGCGGGAGCGACGTCTTCAAGGCACTTGCGCTCGGTGCCGACCTGTGCCTCATCGGGCGTACGGCCCTCTGGGGATTGGCCTGGGACGGACAGAAGGGTGTCGAGGGCGTGCTCAACATCCTCGAGAGGGAGCTGTCGAGAACGATGGCGCTGATGGGCACGGCGAGCTTGAAAGACATCTCGAGGGGGCTTCTCGGCCGTGCCAAGAGAGACGGATTCGGTATTGCGAAGCTATAAGGTAGACTGGAGCACGTCCTTGAGTCCTTTCCATGAGCGGCCTGGCGATAGACTAGACTGGCGTTGGGGTTTCCAACTGAATCGTAATATTCTGATTGTGTTCCTGGGTGTTGGTTGCCGCCTCACTTTGATACCACTTCCTTACAGTCCTCATGCAAAAAATCGTTGAAGTAATTCTGACCACTGTAGATCCTCGATAAACTCCGAATTCCATTCCAGGTTATCAGCTGCCCCATACCCCTCTCCGTCTTGCGGCCGAGTGTCCCATCGTACTTGCCGTGACCGTCAGATTATGCCGTCGATGCCTCGAGACGTTGAAGCATGGGGATATCCATCAAAAACAGGTCGCGACCCTCGTCGTCGATGAATGCAGACGGGCCGTTGCTCACCATCAGCATCTCCACCTCGTCTTCGAAGACTAGCGGATCGTGGATCGCTCCTTTTCGTTCGGAGACGTAGTCCCCTTGGGCAAAATGTCCCGTTTGGGGGTGGTTGCCGTCGCCGCGGATGACGTAGATCTCGGCGCTCTCGATGTGACGGTGGCGGGGAAGAACGCCTCCTTTCTCGGCTCGGATGAGGACGGTGTAGGCGCCGGTTTCTGGTGTGAGCTTGACGAGCTTGACCCAGACTTTGGGCGCGAGAGGGAGCCATTTCAGGTCGTTGCAGTGGACTGTGTCTCCGCCGTCGTGATGGCCGTTTTCGCTTGACGATCTTTGGGGCTCTGTTGTGTAGTTTGTGACGTCCATTTTGGCTGATGGTTCGCGGTTACTGGATGAGTGGGACTTCAGCCCAAAGAGATTGACGACGATTTGGTTTTTAACAGGAGGCAAGTGCTTAAACGTCAGGCAAGACAACTGTGGCGCTGCCGCTCGATGTCGGTTATTACGTCCTCTCTAAACGTTGATGGCGTGGTGCGCTCTGCGTTACGTGGCTGGTCGCCACAAAAAAGTTATCCCCGGTCGACAGTTTTGGGCAGACACGGTAGTTGCTGATAAGTCCTCTCAACTCGTTTCAACATCTGGCTGGGGCACTTCCTCAGGGCCACTTTTTTGACTTACAATCGCCTGTCTTCTGTAAGTGAAAATGACCAGAGTAGCAGTTGCAGGAGGGAAAGGCGATGTTGGACGGACCATAGTTGGAGTCCTCCGTTCAAACCCTAAACACACCGTCCTGGTTCTCTCGAGAAAGGTGGAGTAGCCCCTTGCTATACTTACCGGCGTGACAAAGCTAAAGGAACGATACAGGAAGCCGAGCCCTCAAAAATTGCTGTCGATTACAGCGACGTCGAGGGTCTGACCAAGACTTTGGAGGACAATAACATCGAAACTGTCATCTCTTGCCTCGCTCTCATCAACGAGGCCGCTAGTAGTGCCGAAGTCAATCTCATTCGAGCAGCCAGTGCAGCTTCTCCCACCAAGAGATTCATAGCTAGTCTCTGGGCTGTTCCAAGCCCTCCCAAGTGCGTCCCAAAAATTCAATCGAAGTGTTCACGTAGCTCATTTCCAATTTCAGCTCCGCCCTCCCCGACCTTTCCTCCATCTCGGTTGCGGAGCTGGAGAAGACCGATCTCGAACACACCGTCGTGATCAACGGCCACTTTTCAGACTACTACGGATACCCCATCATCAAGACGCATCTGAAGCATGCCGACTTCCTCGTCGACATCGCGAACAAGACGGCAGCCATCCCCGGAACCGGAGACGACAAGGTCGCTTTCACCTACAGCTTCGACGTCGCCAAGTTTGTCGATGCTTTGATCTCCACGGAGGCGCGGTGGCCGAAACAGAGCACGATCATCGGCGATGTCGTGACCATCAACGAGTTGGTTCGCCTTGCAGAATCCGCTCGAGGTATGTCGATTCCCCAATTCTCGTAGCTTCTCTTGTAGTATAACGGCTCGCTAACCGGGTTGGATGTTGTCAAAAAAAGGCCAGAAGTTTGTCATACACCGCGACACCTTGGAAAAGCTTGCGACGTTCCAAGTTACGGAGCTCCCATCGCATTCTTGTGCTTACGAGTTCTTCCCAAAAGAACAGCTTCAGATGATGTTTGCGGTGATCAACCAGTGGATCACGCAGGGACTCTTCGATCTCTCTTATGATGGTTCTCTGAACCAGATGTTCCCCCATATCAAAACGAAATCTGTTGAGGATATTATCAAGGAGGCGTGGTAGACAACTGTTTGTATCTGGTCAAGAATCAAGATGCAAACCAGATTGCCGTTGAAACATCCCACAATTACTGCATCACTTCAATCGCACTTCACAACCCGGTCTACATGTGAACAACGAGCACGAGCCGGTGAGGCCAACTCTCCACTGTTCACGGGCTTCATATTGTTGATACTCTTGCCCTCTTCTTATTATTGGTCGTTCATGCCACCGCTCTCGCCACCGTTTCCGACAACGTTATTGAAGTTGGATTGAAACTTGGGCTTCGTCCCCCTCTTTTTCCTCGTCCTGGCCGTCGTCGTCGCCGTCGTCGCTGTCGACGCTGTCTCCCCCGTTTTCTCGGATGCAATGAAATGAGGGTGGACTGCGACATGAGCGCGGTCGATTACTGCCCTAAGATGGTTCCGGGTCTGCCAGGGTCTTCAGACGGAGTGATAGTCTTGGTCCCTAAATTAATCGAGGAACGTAACTGCCTTCATATGCTGGACCTATCTCATCGCGACTCGCTCACTGTCTCGAAGCAGATCATAGTCTGGAGAAAGAAAGGCCCATCTGGCATGTTGGTATGCTGGCTCGACAGTATTGATATTGGTGATTATTGGCGGGCGCTTGTTGCAAACGGCTGCGGTCAACTGCAAAGCGCGACCGGTTTCCCGCGGCGAGGTCCCAGACCACGTCGGGCCGCGGAGAGGCTCGCTTCACCCCTGACTCGTCCCAGAACCGTTATCGTTATCAATAAGCATTCAAGACATCGGTCACCTTGACCATTGACGTGTTGATCACAACCAACATGTATATCACGAAGGGTCCGGGGTGGAAGATTTGAGATACTCAGTTCGG
Source organism: Colletotrichum brevisporum (assembly GCA_030770045.1). Taxonomy (NCBI): domain Eukaryota; kingdom Fungi; phylum Ascomycota; class Sordariomycetes; order Glomerellales; family Glomerellaceae; genus Colletotrichum; species Colletotrichum brevisporum. Next base: position 5,340,975 of record JAUGSI010000002.1, read on the forward strand.
CCCGTCTCTACACGTTCTCCGAGTTCAACTTCTATCACACCAACTCCAACAATGACAAAGCAACCAGAGAAGAAGCAAGGTTTGCAATGGATCTTGGCAGTTCTCGTCGCCGCTGCTGCCCTCTTTGGATACCTGTGGTCAGGGCAGACGGGGGTTCCGGGTATCCGTCAGTTGGCCAAGGCCAAGTACAGCCCGGCAGCGTCCGTCACGATTGACCAGGGAACTATCATTGGCAGGCTGGTGACAGACGGCACGTTTCCCGAGCCTCTGGAAGGCTTCATGGGAATTCCTTACGCCCTTCCTCCCGTTGGGCAACTGAGATTTCGGCATGCCGTACCCGTCGCGGCTGGGAATGGCACGCTTGAGGCGTTTGAGCTTGGCCCGAGGTCAGTGCCGGCCATTCTCTTTGTGGTCTGTTTCTCGGTACATGCTTACAGATCTGCAGATGCCCTGGAAAGCAGCTCGTCCCTTTCACCGACGATGAATGGCTTGGTCCCGATTGGGAAAGCGAAGACTGCTTAACGATCAACGTATACCGTCCCAAAGGCCGCACGGCCGACAAGAAACTCCCGGTGGCAGTCATGATTCCTGGCGGCGCTTTCAATCGTGGAGCGGCGAGGATGCACAACACGCCTTCCATGTTGGCGTGGTCCGATGAGCCTTGGATCGGCGTGTCCATGCAATACCGCATCGGTGTTGCAGGCGGGATGAACGCTGGACTGACCAAGAAAGAGGGCCTGCTGAACCTCGGACTCAAGGAAATGTACGTCGCCTTGGAGTGGGTTCAGAAGAACATCGCTGCCTTCGGTGGCGACCCCAATGATGTGACCATCATGGGGCTCTCTGCCGCAGCACATGGCGTAAGTCATCTTTCTGGAAATGCCTCTGTCGACAGTTTACTGAAATTCGCCAGATTGGGCATCTTGTCATGGACATCAGCCAGAAGAAGCAACTCTTCCACAAGGCGATCATGGACTCTGGGGCACACACAGCCCGAGTTGTACACCCGCCCGATTCGAACCTCAACGAAGCCCACTTCCAAGAGTTTCTCGCCCTCACCGGCTGCAACAAGCGCCCTGAGCACGAGATCTTGCCCTGCCTCCGAGCTCTTCCGTCGTCGACAATCATCGAGTCGGGTCAGAAGGTGTACGAGAGGTCTAACCCTTCGGTCCGGTGGGCGTGGCAGCCCGTCCTAGACGGCGAGATAATCTCGAGGCGTCCTATCGACGCCTGGAAGTCCGGCAACTGGAACAAGGTCTCCATTCTTGCTGGTTCAACTCACAATGAGGGTTCCATGTATGTCCCCACGACCGCGTCCACGCCCGAAGACTTTACAGACTTCTTCCACACCCTCCTGCCCCAGCTGTCGGACAAGGAACTCGCCGAGTTGGAAAAGCTCTACCCAGACCCATCCAGGCACTCGGACTCCGAGTACGTCGAGACTAGACCTATCGACATCGGTCCTCAATACAAGCGCGCCGAGGCCGCCTACGGCCGCTACGCCTACACCTGCCCAGTCCGCCAGACCGCGATCTGGGGAAGCAAGTCACCGGCGGATCCTCCCGTCTACCTGTACCACTGGGCCCTTAACAAGACGGCTCTCTACGGCGCCAATCACGGAGATCAGATGCGGTATCAGACCTACAACGCCGAGGTCCGGTCTATCTCCTCGAAGCAGGATGAGATTGCCGGCTATATGCACGCGTACGCCACCTCCTTCATAGTGCACGGTGATCCGAACAAGATCAAAGGGAGGTTTGACAAGCGTCCTGAATGGCTGCCGTTCGCTGGAAAGGGGGGCAAGGATGCTGGGAAGACGATGGTATTTGGTGAGGGCAACGATGAGCGAGCTGGCGGCAGCGGTCTTGGTACTTCCGCGCACTTCACGAACTACAAGTGGGCAGAGAAGGAGTGTAGCTTCTGGTGGAAACAGACAGAGAACTTTGAGGACTGAGGATGTGTAGTAAAGGGTATATGTCATTATTCAAGTATCAAATCTAATGAACCAAGACAAGTTACTTTGATCAGTGGAAAGCTGTCATCAATGGACTGGGGTTTCAGAGTACGCTCAACAAACCAGAATCTCATAAGTCATACCCTAATTGTACATATAACATAACGTCGTTCCCAACCCATTAAAACATGTCCCAGAGATTAGGGAAGAGCTCGTCAATCATCGGGACGTCAGACGACATCATGAGCTGCTGGAACTCAGGCACAGTTGCCGACGGACTGTCCGCCGTCAGCAACTTGTCGACCACCTCGGCGTACTGGGCCAGGCAGAGCTCTCCCAGGTCCCAGCCGGACTTGTCCTGGTGCGACTGCAGCGAGTCGATCAGGTTCTTGGCCAGCTTCAGCGACGCGCTCTGCGCCAGGCCGGCCGCCGTGTTCTCCGTCTCCAGGGCGCACCGCAGCAGGAACGTGATGGCGGACGTGAACGCGAACGCGCTGACCGGCAGCCAGAAGTCGCTGAGGTGGATCTCCTCCAGCTCCTGGACAAGCAGCACGATCTCCTCGGCCGCGCGGCGGACCTGGATGTAGCGGTTCGTCAGCGCGTCGCCGGGGATCGCGTCCTCCTGCTTCTCCATGTCCAGCTCGATTCTCCTGCGGAGCAGCTTCGTCGAGAGGTAGGCCAGCCGCAGGTTGGCTGCGCCGGGGATGTGCAGGTTGTTCCCGCGTGTGATGATCCTCCTGACGTCGTCGCCGAGGGAGTCTTCCCACTGCCCCAGGCTAAGCTCCAGTTCGAGGCAGGTCTGGCCGTTGTCCTGGTCGCGCTCTTGGTTGAGGTCGTAAACGTGCTCGAGATATTTGTCAAGGACACCCGTCAGGGTGACTAGTGCCATAAACACCGAAGCTGCTGCGTTTTGGCTCTCGGTTGCTTCTTTCCCGGTGACGTACTCTAGTGTTGGGTCGGGTACATCGTACTGAAAGCGTTTGATTTGAGGTGGTGTGCCGTATGCCAGGCTCAACCTACACGATTTAGTCTTAGTCGTCGACTTCAGAACCCACAGTTCAGATCAGCACTCACCACTTATCATGAACAACCAGCGCCCACCATATCTTCATGCGCAAGCATTTCTCCGGCATGGATATGTTCCAATCTGTGGGATCTCGGTTGAGACCTAGCGATTGCGCTAATGAGACGGCGGCACCCAGTTGAATCTCGTTCATGATCATTGACGTTGTGGGTCTGCCTCCCACGTTGAGAATGATGGCGATGATGGTGGAGATCCCGGGCGAAATGTGTAACTCGGAAAACAACGTCTCCGTTGCTTGGTTCCATATGAAGCGAGAATCAGGACAATATTCTGAGGGCAACTCCGGAGAGCTTTTCCAGAAGATCATAGAATTGGCGTAGAGAACAGAAAGCAGCGCTGGCGATATCCTGTCGCGAGCTGTTTGAAACTGGTGCTTGAAAGAGACTTCATCAAGAAGTGGGAAACAGATGTTGACCTTTTGGAAGTACCTTGAGTTGTGGTTGTCAGATCAGCACTAGAAAACTCAAGAAACGACAGAATATGCCAGTTTCCGCAACTCCCAGCGCCTTTAACATCGAGAGAGTATAGACAGCTCAAAGAAACAATGCGCAACTTACAGGTCAATTAGCGTAGAGGTCCACGGCTCAAGCATCTTCTCGACAATTTGGTACTTCTGCAGCGGAGCCGTCTGTCTGGGAGCCAAGCCGTACGGCCGCTTACGGACCGCTGTGAAAATGACAGGCTTCCGAATCCCACCAGACAGAGCCATCGACGACCGGGGCGTCTGGCCCACCTGCGAGCCCGGTCTCGGCTTGACAACCCGGATAATCCGCTCGTGGATGCTGGGCTCCGAGCTGAGATAGTCCGCCAGAACCTGTGTGTCATTGGTGACCGCCGGGCCAATGATGTGCGAGTTGTCCTCGTCCTCGGGACTGTCGAGCGCCAGCATCAGGTGAGGGTTGTGCGGACTTAGCACCGCCTTGGGGCCAGAGCTGGATGTCGTGCTACCGCTCGTCGGTGGAGACGTGGAGGTCGTGCGGACGTGTATGGCGCTCTGGGGTGCTTTGGCCGACGCGAGAGGCTCTCTTCGACACGGCGTGTTCGACTGGGGTGGGCGGTAGGCCTTCGTGACTTTCCCGGGGTTAAGCGGTGCCCGGCCAGCGTTCCGCGGAGAGGGCGGGAACTCGCAATCGGTGCCATAGACATGGCACATCTGGCAAGTCGAAGAGCTGATGCCCTCTTGCTGCTGGCATCGTGACTTGCGTCTCCGGCATTGGAGGCATGCTGGACGCAGATGGGACCGGTAAGGCCGGGGGGTAGGCTGCTCTACTGCTGTCGTCGACATTGTGTGTCTCTCTCAGTGCTGCTGACGCCTGTGTGGTCTGGTGTTGCGGAGTCCCGGGATCGGATAATGACTTGGGCAAAGGTCGAGTGGGAGATGTGTCGTTGATATTTCCCCGCGGAAAGGTCCACAGTCGCTATCATGGCGAAAGCCCCGATCAAGGACACTAGCACAGAGCGGCGCTATCTCTGTTAGTCAACGCGCACGCTGATAAGGCGGAGGTTCACCGAGACCGCTCCACATCGTCGTCGCAACCTCAACTCCAATGCTTCGGGCCCAGATCTGGCCCCCGAAGCCGGCGAGTTTCCCGATAGCGCACAGTGCCCACGGTAACTCCACCAGGTTCTCCATCGCTGCCCCATCGTGAACGCGGGGAAAGCGGCAGCAAGTTCGCGGACCCTTATCAGCTGATGGATCCTGTTACTGGGATATGGCTACCCCTTAGCCTTTAGATATCATCTGATGGCTTATCTGCAGCCAATGTCATAAGAAACAGGGCTCTTTCGCAGCGTCGGGCCTATCAGCCAATATCTCCAATCGGTTTTGGAGAACGTGCGATTGGGGATTGGGGTGACATTGGATTGAAGCGAACGTCGGGTATCTTTAACCCCTTGTAGTTGGCGTGAATAAAAAGAGCAATGAAACCCAACCTGCGAGTTTTCCGGAGCGGAAAAGTCTCGACAACTCGTCTTTGCCCGAGCTTCAAGAGCGGCTCTTCGTTTACAACCAGTTTAAGCACGACCGAACTAGAGCAACTCCCTTTCGCTAGGCCGAGTTCCACCTCCCCGTCGCGTGCTCAATCACACCATCGTTACCAACGACCCGGCCCGCCGGTAAACACGTTCTTCCCCAGACTCCACAATGGCAGTCGAGGCATCGTTAAAGGAAGGGCAGCCGAAGCCCAAGGACCCCGAAATTGCGGAGAAAGGCCCAGCCAACGACGCGGCTAGCCTCGGCGAGGACCTCAAAGCCGGCCAGGTCGTCGAGCTCCTCGACGAGGCCGAGATCTTCCTGCAGGAGAATGGCATCCCCCACTCGCGGCTCAAGGAGCTGCTTGAGGACACGGATGCCCAGAAGAAGCTCGTCCGGCACATCGATCTGACGCTTCTCCCCCTGCTCATGGGAACTGTACGTTATGTTCTCGAACCCAGCTAGCCCCGCCCGCAACAGTTGCTAACGTGATGTTTGCCGCAGTATCTTCTTCAGTACATCGACAAGCAAGCTCTGAGCTACGGCGCCGTTTTCGATCTCTTTGAGACCACACACACGACCCAGAGCCAGTACTCGTGGCTTGCTAGCATCTTCTACTTTGCGTACCTCGTCGCAGAGTGGCCGGCTAGTTACTTGGCCCAGCACTTTCCCACCGGCACCGTCGTCAGCGTCTTCGTCATCTGCTGGGGCACCATCCTAACATGCACCGCGGCGTCCCACAGCTTCGCTGGCCTGGCGATCTGCCGTTTTCTCTTGGGCGCATTCGAGGTTGGTTCAATCTCTGTTAACGTGGCTTGAGGTGTATGTAACTGACGCCAGATAGGCCGTCATCACGCCCTGCTTCATGATGATCGTCAGCATGTGGTACACCCGCTCCGAGGCTCCCGTGCGCGCGGGATCTTTCTACTGCTTCAACGGCTTCGGCTCCATGCTCGGAGGCATCCTGTTCTACGGCGTCGGCCAGGCCGACGGCTGGGACGTCTGGAGGATCATCTTCGTCATGTGCGGCGGCATGACCGTCGTCTGGGGCATCGTCCTCTTCTTCTACCTTCCCAACAACATCCTCACGGCCAAGCGGTATTCGGTCGAGCAGAAGGCACTGCTCATCGCGCGCAGCCAGAGCAACAAGACTGGCGTCTTCAGCCGCAAGATCAAGCCCGCCCAGATCAAGGAGGCGTTCAAGGACCTCCAGGTCTGGCTCCTGTTCTTCTACACCCTGCTTAACGAGGTCGTCAACGGAGGCATTGCCAACTTTGGCAAGCTTATTGTCAAGGGCTTCACCAAGGACGCTCTTTTGACAACTGCTTACGGAATTCCGTACGGGGCTTGGCTCGTCTTCTTCATCTTCACCGGCCCTTTTTGCGCATCCCGGTTCAAGAACTTCCGGACAATCGTAATGATGACCTGGGTGTTGCCGACACTCATTGCCGTCATTCTGTACCTCAAGCTGGACAGAGGCAACAAGAATGGGTTGCTGATGGCATACTACATTGTGAGTTGGCCGCCTTCTGATGATATCTTCGAAATCAGCTTACTAACCTATCTCGCAGAGCCCGTCGTTCGTGGGCGCTCTTGTCGTCGCGCTCCAAATGCCCGCTGCGAACGTTGCCGGCTACACCAAGCGTGTCACTGCCACGGCGTTCGTCTTCCTGGCCTACTGCGTGGGAAACATCATCGGACCTCAGGCGTTCCTCGCCTCAGAGGCACCCATCTACGGCACCGGATGCAAGGTCATCATGGGATGCACCGCTGGTCAGGTTGTGCTCGCCATCGCGATCCGCCTGTTGCTGATCCGACGGAACAAGCAGCGAGACGCCGAGGCCACCGCCAACGGCAGTGGCTCGGCCGAAGAGGAAGATGAAGTCCTCATGGACTTGACGGACTTTGAGAACAGAAAGTTTAGATACTCGTACTAAGCGCAGCGTAGCATGATCTCTTGTTTAGAGTTGTAAATCATTGAAATAGAAGCCATCGATTCTGCATTCGCTTGTCGTTGAACAAACTTGACAAACTGTTTGGGGCGGAACGAACCGCTGTCACTATCACTCATTTTAAAAAGATCCGAGCCAATGAAATCCACGCCGTTGAGATTACCGTGCTTGGCAAAGATAGTGTCTAGTATCACACAAACGGTCGGCAGTGCGGTGACTGTCGTTGTTGTCTGACCAGTGAATGTCGTGTGTCATCAACAAGTTGTTGGAAACCCTTGTGTTTTCTGCAGACCTTTCCTTGAAAGTACTTGACAACCGAGAAAAATGTTTCTCATCCAAGGTTTTTTGTAGTTGCAATTCTTGGCGATTGTGTTGCATGTCTTCAACGGGGGGGGAAGCTTAATATGACGTGTTAGGAGACCAACTACAGGTCGTGGAAGCAGCCTTTTTAATTCTGAGGCGGCGAAATATGGCAAGTTGAATATGGAGTATAGCATAAAATTGTACGTCTTATAGATGTCACTTAACAACGAAAGGCGGGTGGGCTGTAGTACAACAACGGCCCGCGGGTTTTTTTTGGGCCTTTTGGCAACCAACACAACTTTTCGCGCCCGTTAGAAAGCGGGCGTGGGGCACGGCTCTACGGGTATTGACACCGTTGACGGGGAGATATTTCTCCTTTCATTGGCAGGGTTTCAGTTGAACCACTTCTCTGTGTGTCTTGTCTCCACCGTTGGGGTGTTGGGTGAAGGCGAAAAAAAAAAAGAGGCTAAGACATGGATGCGGATAATACGACATACCCGTAACGGATGGGCCATCAGGCCAGGGATGTCTCGCAACCATGAAATAAATACCTCTCGCGTCGATCAGTCTGGCGGGTGAGCACGAGAGTCCTCCTCTCCACGCATGTTGTCTCGGTAGTCTCTCACGCTGATAGACATGGCTAAACGCGGGTTCCTCGCCTTCGCGGTCCTCGTCGGCCTCATCGGCACTCTGGTATCCTACTCCCAAGGCGCAACCAAGACCGAACGGCCGCCGCCCGTCGTCGGGATAAACAACACTGTGCTCTTCGTCACCAACGCCGAGCACGGCCTCTCGAACGTCCACCTCGCGGCGGCGTTCTCCCTCCTGGAGCACCACCCGGAGACGACGGTCCACTTCGCCTCCTGGGGCCGGATGGCCCCGAAGGTCGACCACGTCTCGGCCGCGGCGCGCAAGAAGACCCCCGAGGCGCGGGCGATCACGTTCTACGAGCTCCCGGGCCGCGACCTGTACCACGCCGCGGGCGAGACGTCGCTCTCCATGATCTCGCCGCCCGGGATGAGGGGCATCGAGACGCTGGCGCACCTGATGAAGACCTTCGTCTCGCCCTGGACGGCCGAGGAGCACCTCGTGCTCTACCGCCACGTCGGGGGCCTGCTCCGCGACATCGACCCGGCCGTCGTCGTCCTTGACATCCTCCACCGCCCGGCCATCGACGCCGTGCGGGACGTCAACCGGCTGCACGCCGTGCTGTCGCCGAACGTGCTGGTGGACCTCTTCGCCGGCGACCAGCCGTGGATGGGAGCCTTTTGGAAGTATCCCGCGTAAGTCTTCGAAACCTCAAATAAGAGAAAGAAAACCCACGTACTGATGTTTGCGCCGTTCAGCATCGGCTCTGGCTTCTCCTTCCCCGTCGCCTGGCGCGACATCCCCGCCAACGTCTACATGGTCGCCCGCATGGCCTACACCATGCTCACCGACGCGACCCTCATCTCCAAGCGCAAGTTCCTCGTGGACCACGGCGTCAAGGAGCCGATCAACTTCTTCAACGTCCACAGGCCCGAGTCGGGACCCCTGATCACGCAGGACACCCGCGGCGCCGCCGTCCCCGTCGAGTTCGTCCCGCCCAACGTCACGGCCACGGGGCCCATCGTGCTCTCCGTCGCCACCGCCGAGGAGCAGGACCCGGAGCTGGCCGCGTGGCTGGCCCGCGCGCCGACGGTGCTCGTCTACCTCGGCAGCGTGATGGAGTACGACGAGGACCGGGCCGCGGCCATGGCCGGCGCGCTGAGGGTGCTGCTGCTGGAGAGGACGGGGGTGCAGGTCCTGTGGAAGCTGCACAGGCGGCTGGACGGCGAGCTCGACGACTCCGTCTGGAAGCCGCTGGTGCAGGATTTTGTCGACAGCGGCAGGCTGAGGGTGTCAGAGTGGCTGACGGTCGACCCCCTGGCCCTGCTCGAGACAGGGAACGTCGTCCTCTCGGTCCACCACGGAGGTGCCAGCTGCTACCACGAGGCCGTTTCGTAAGCCCCCCATTCCCATCTTCTCTTGTACATCATCTCGGAATTCCTGACACCAGTTTCCCGTTACAGAGCCGGCGTGCCGCATCTCATCCTGCCGGCATGGGCAGACCTGTACAACTTCGGCGTGCTCGTGGAGGAGGTGGGCCTCGGCAAATGGGGCAACAGGAAGGCGGCACCGGGGCTCGCCGTGGATGAGCTGAGCGAGGCGTTCCTGGAGCTCGTAGGAGACGGGCCCATCAGCAGGTCGTTGAGGGAGAATGCGAAGAAGCTGGCCAAGAGCCTGACGAGGCCCGGGCGAGACATCGCAGCGGACGAGATTGCGATGCTCGCTGCCAGGGGCCACTGAAGGTCCGTGTTTATGCTAGTGTTGGACACATCGGCATCGTTCATGTCGGACGGTAGACCGTAGCGTCAAGGGAGTAGGACATGATGAGGTTTGAGAGAATTATCCGTAACGAAGTAATGATAGAAGGCCGAACTGAACATGCCCACGTGCATGTCGGCACAAAATCCGAGTCTCTTGCACTTCTAGCTGAATAAGGCGTCGGGTACATGTGGTTTGGAGGTACTTAAGTAGGGGGCATGTTGTTCGGAGCCGCAGGAAATTTCTTCAGGAAAGGACCTGGCCTGAAAATGCTGGTATCGAGCTGTATTTGAGGATTGACGCCGCTGTCCGCGACCTAGGGGTTAGTACAACAGGACAGCAATGCCAATACTCGCAAGACAGGCCTCGGATCTATGATATCCATTCTTCCAACATCCCCCGAGTATGTCTCACACGAATAGCACCAAAAAGATGAGTTCGGACGGCAGTTTATTTGAGAAAGGCAGTCGACAGTTACCGTGGCACGGGGTTGTCCCATCCCTCAGGCTCCATGGCTTCGCTTTGCCGTGTCCGTACTGCCCCGCAAAGAAAGCCAAGAACGGGTTTGTCGTGAAGTAAATAAATGTCTATGGTACACATGAGTTTCTATCAAGGTTTCTTTTCAATAGCCATAGCTATCACAGAGCCTAGGGCAGCTTACAGAGGCTACTGTTTCTATAAAAGGTCCTTAAGTGTCTGGTTTCAAGAAAACAGACCACGACGGAGAGTATGTCCATCACCGTGTCATTGCCCATGTCATTGTTCTCTAGACATCATAGTTCAACGAATACCGCAATCTCCCAGTCGCTGAGATATGTCTGCCCCCTCGTCCATCACCTCTCGTTGCTGGTACAGGGACCAGAATACGCCCCGAGAAACGGACGACACCTAGTAGAAACGAGGAACCTTTCCACGTGCCCTCTCCTCGGCCGCCGTCGGCTACAGCTCTTTTGATCCCAAGAGAGCCGGAAGTCGTGGAAGTGGCTTACGGCCACACTGGAAGTGCAGTCGCTGCACCGTGCTCAGGGGGGGGGGGATACCGCACTTCTCGCGAGCGCTGAGACGTATTTATACGATTTTAAGTCAGCCAGATGAAGTACTCGTACTGTCCATGGTGGATGTATCATATTGTGTTGAACACGAGGCAACAGCAAATCAACGCTCCCACGTCACCAACTCGAAGCAGAAGTAAAAGTGTTGTACATATTAATACAAGGTGTATTTCATCATCATATCCAGGACTGTTTTTCGCCAACCCCATCCCGGCGCTATGCAAAGTACCTCGACCCCTTTATTTCCAGGGTCTTGTTTTGTGTATCCCAAAGAGGGCCCCTCTTGTGTCTGTTCCAACTCAACACCAGACAATCGATGCTTGCCCCCTCCCCCCCAAGAGGCTTCCCTTCCAGTATTCAACGTCCACGCTACTCCGCCCCAGAGCCACCGCCGAGACCCAGCGCCTAGCTCTCCGTCTCCATCTCCAGGTCCGGATCCACCGCGGTCCCGAGGTCCCTGTCCTCCAGGAACCGCCTCCCGATCAGCTCGTCCGGAAGGTACTCCTGCCTCACCCGGCCGTCGCGGTAGTTGGGGTTGTACTTGTACTCGGCCCCGTACCCCATCTCCCTCATCAGCCTCGTCGGCGCGTTGCGCAGGTGCAGCGGGACGGGCAGCGCCGCCACGCCGGGCTCCCTCAGCGCGGCGTACGCGTTGTTCAGACCCCTATACGCGCGCGTGCTCTTGGGCGCGAGGCACAGCGCGACGGCGCAGTGGGCCAGCGGGATCCGCGCCTCGGGCATGCCGATCTGCTGCGCGGCCGTGTACGCGGCGGTCGCGAGCCCGAGCATCGAGCTGTCGGCGAGCCCGACGTCCTCGGACGCGATGACGACCATGCGCCGGGCGACGAAGAGCGGGTCCTCGCCCGACTGCAGCATGCGCGCGAGGTAGTACAGCGCGGCGTCCGGGTCGGAGCCGCGGACGGACTTGTGGAAGGCCGAGATGGTGTCGTAGTGCTGGTCGCCCGCGCGGTCGTAGACGAGCGTCTTGGTCAGCGACGCCTTGATGTCCTCCTTCGTCGTGCCCCCGCGCGCCGCGAGCGACAGCGCGAGCTCGAGCAGGTTCAGCGCCGTGCGGGCGTCGCCGTCCGAGAAGGCGGCGAGGTACGTCACCATCTCCGCGTCGACGAGCGGGCTGGGCTCGCCGGCGCCGGCCTGCGCCCTCGCCCTGTTCTCCTCCTCGATGGCGCGCAGCAGGATCCGGGCGACGTCCTCGGTGGACAGCTTCGACAGCGTGAAGGTGCGGCACCGCGACAGCAGGGCGGCCTGGACGCGGAAGCTCGGGTTCTCGGTCGTGGCGCCGATGAGTGTGATGGTGCCGGCCTCGACGGGTTTGAGAAAAACGTCCTGCTGGGCCTTGGAGAAGCGATGGATCTCGTCGCAGAAGATGATGGTCTTGCGGCCGGCGAGGGCGAGCTCCCCGGCGGCGTCGGAGAAGAGCTTCTTGCACTCGGCGACGCCGGAGCTGGTGGCGTTCATCTCGATGAAGCGCGAGCCGACGGTGCGGGCGATGCACCGCGCGATCGTCGTCTTGCCCGTGCCCGACCCGCCCCAGAGGATCATGCTCGGCACGCGGTCCGACTCGATCAGCGAGCGCAGCACGCCGCGGGGGCCGACGAGGTCCTGGCCGCAGACCTCGTCGAGCGTCTTGGGCCGCATGCGCTCCGCCAGCGGCGCGGCGCGGGCCGTCTTCGTGCGCTTGGCCACGGGCCCCGTCTCGGGCGGCGCCGCGGAGGCTTCCTCTTCTTCCTTGATGGCTCCGAAGGGGGTGGGCACGGCGCCCGGGCCGTCGTCGAAGCTGCGCTTCACGCCCGCGAGGGGCCGAGGAGCGACGCCGTTGCCGTTGGTGGGGTTCGCGAGGACTTTTGTCGGGGGCGCATGGCGCTTCGCAGCGGGTGTCTGGAAGAAGGAGGAGGCCGGGCGCTTAGCCTGCGACGAGGGCTGCGTGCTGCCATTCGTTTGCGTTCCTGTCGGGGGAGAGGAGGTTCGCTCGGGGTTGGGATTGAAGATGTGGGAGACGCAGCCGGAGTCGATGTGGGAGTTGATCAGCGTCTCCTTGACGGGCTTGTTGCAGATGGGGCAGTCGACTGCTGCCATGTTGATGATCTCGGGTTCGGACGCATGCGGGATGTGTTGTCGGCGTGTGGTAGGTCTTCTTTTTTTCTCTCGTAGGTTCTGATCTGTTTATCGTGGTGTTGTCGTGGGGAGCAAATTCGGAGGGCAGTTGCCAGTTGCGTTGGAGACGAGACGAGACGCGCTTTGGGGGGAATTTTGCAGCGATGACGCGCCGTAATTGAGTTGCACTATTAATGTGAGTCCCATTGCACCGTGACTCTCGTAAATTCTAGTGGGGCCGGGACTCATCGCTCCGCATCAGCCGATGGGGATGGGGACCACTGGAAACTGGAAGCTGCAGGCGGTGCCGGGGTTCACTCACACTGCCGTAGGCGTGGCAGTGGGCGGGGTGCTGGCAACTGGCGATCCTTGGACGGGAGTGGCCATTCGGACTCGGAGATACACTGTGTCATCCCGATGGGATGAACCACCCGCCTTCCCTGGATGAACCAACTCTCGTCCGAGCCGTCAATGGCCTCGTTGTGCAGTATGTTGTCGTACACGAAATAGTAAATTCACGCCTGGTCTGTCGACCAAGCCTTCGTAGGTATCATTACACCGAATAACGCCTCCCAATGCCGTTCCTCAGGTCCCGATTCCATGCTCGGAACAGGACCTCGTGTGTGTTTGTGATGTACATGACGCCCCAGCATGCATATGATGCCAATGCCGACCACCGTCTCTCTCTATGTGTTCAGAGACACGACTCCAGATAGTGGTGTGTCCCGATGCAGCCATTCTAGAAGTAGCCAAGCGAAGCTACCATGCGCTCATCCGCGTCGTCGCTCTCTCGGGGTTGCATTCCCATCAACCGCTCATACCATGAACGACTCGCCGCAGCCGCATTCCTCCTCTGCGTCGAAAAGTCAGCCCATCGCTCATCTCATCTTCCAAACGGGGTAAAAGTAAAACGTACTGATGTTGGGGTTCTTGAACACGAAGCGCTGGCTCAGCTTGTCCTCGACCCAGTCCATCTCGCTGCCGATGATGCTGAACAGCGCCTTGCTGTCGATCAGCACCTTGACGCCGTCCTGCACCACCTCCTCGTCGAAGCTGCCCGGCTTCTCCACGTACTCGAGGTGGTACGTCAGCCCCGAGCACCCGCGGTTGCGCACGCCCACCTTGATCAGCTTCGGGTCCGGCTGGTCCAGCAGCGCGCGCAGCTGCTCCACCGCCGCGGGGGTCAGCTTCATCGCCGCCTTACGGGCGCGGAGCTTCGACCGCGGCCGGGTGGGCTTGGCTGGTGTCGTTGACGGTGTGGCGGCGACGGCTGCTGCCTTGGGCGTTGTCGTCGTCGTCGCGGACGATTCTTCTGTCGGTGCGGGAGTCGCCGGCGAGACGGCCTGGTGCTGCGCCAGCTGCGACATCTTGGGGGGTCTCGTCTCGTTGACCTTGGGCAGCGCGTCGGCCTGTGCGATCGAGCCCTCGGAGGCGGCGTCGCGCGGCGGCGGCGGCACGTTGTTGGGGTAGAGGGGGTAGGACTGGAAGGACGGGCTGCCGTAGGCTCGGGTCTGGAGAGGAGGAAGGGCGGCACATCGCATGGCCACGCAGGGGCGGCGCATTGCCAGCCTGCTGATTATCCTCGGGGCGTTCATCTTTGTTTCTGCGCGTGCGTTTGTGCGGTGGTTTGTGGGCGTAGTTGCTGTTTGCTGCTGCTCTCTGATTGCACGCGAAACAGACGTTGTTCGGGTGAAAGGGAGTTTGAGCTGCTTTCGAAAGAGGTGGTATTTACAGTTGAGGATTCGCGGTGTGTATGTGTGTCGGGGAGGAAGTCGTTCGAGGGTGACGAAAGACGGTGGGAATAGTAGGTTGGAGGGTCGGAGGTTTTTTCCCTAGTGGTCGGTCCGGCGGGCGTCTTTTTGGGGGTTAGGAGGAAGGACCCTCGGAGGGCGAGGGAGCTGGGGCCTGGTCAGTTGACAGTGTCGCTAGTGACCATTACTGGGCGCCTCCTGCTCCTCCTCCCCGTGGCAGTGGCACGGCTAATTATGACATGGCCACTGCTCCTTCCCGGGTAATCGATCGAGGTCGGCCAATCAGAGCTCACCAATTTGTCAACGGCCGGTGCAGATGACAAAGCGCCCAACCATTTTTGTGGGTTCCTGGTTTGTTGCCTCAGCAGTGCCTCAGCGGTTACACTCAGGGACACCACAGAACTGAAGCATTATTCATGACCTCGCCTAGATAGCCATTGCTATGCTCCATCATTCCAGAATGGTAGGGAATCGGCTGATGATAGACCACAAAGTTTGGTTTTTGAAAGTCAAAAACACATCGTTGCCGGATGCCGGCGCGTACACCTGCAATTATCGTCCAAACCAACTTCTAGAACGACTCAGGTGAGTCGGCGACAGACTACCAACGACGGGGGTGGCATCAACCAAGGTCGCTGATTTGCTTGTGAAATATGACATCCCACATGCCATTCGGGTTTGCTATCCGTGAAACAATGGACCAATGACGATACCTACTTATCCCCCCGTCGGTTGAAACAAACGGCCAATGCCATCAAAGTGTATGGAAGCTGAGTCCCGGGCAACCCCCCACCCTCCATATGGAGGCAGCCTCACCTCAGCCCCTCTGCCTCAGTTCCTTTGTCCTGGCTCCCACGCCCTGGTCAACTGAAAGTGTTGGCTATCCTGTAGTCAGATCCACCGGGCCGGCTGCAACGTCGGCCATCGACGCCCCGGCAAGCTCGCAAGTGGATGGGAACAAACTGACCCAGGATGAAGCAATCCACACCATGCCTTCGCCATGCCTGACGGTTGTCTTCATCTCGTCAGACTCAGAACCAAAACACCAAACCTCGTGGGATCATGCGCGTCATTAATCATAAGCAGCAAGCAATCTATAGTAACAAACACGCAAACACGCAAACACCCTCTTCACCGCTCCACAAGCCCCCTCGCGTCCCCAACGACAGCCCTCGCCATCTTCTTCAGCAGCGTCCTCTCGTCCGCCTCCCGATACCTCTCCCACGAGTCCAGCCCCTCCTTGGCCTGGATGCTCAGCGTCTCGTAGCCCTGCTTGATGACCTCGGTGACCTCCACGCTCGTCAGGTTGCCCTTCTTCTTGCCCCCGTTGGCGAGTATCTCCTTGTAGTGCGTGCTGACGCTGATGAGCGTGTCGATGGAGTTGTGCCTCCTCTCCCCCAGCGCGTAGCTCTCCTTGAACCTGACCAGCACGTCGCCCGCCTCGACGACCTTGTAGAACAGGTCGTCGTACGCCGCAGGGCCCGGCAGGAACGCCTCCCCCGCCGACAGCGACAGCGCGAGCAGGTTGACGACGTTGTCCACCAGCGTCTCCAGCCGCGGCAGGCCCTTGAGGTCCGCCACGTACGTCGTCAGGAACTTGACCAGCCCCAGCAGCGCGCGGAAGAAGTCGGCCCAGTGGTACGCCAGCCTCGTCCGCGACCGCGACAGGTACGACACGACGCGCAGCATGATGCCCGCGCACAGCGCGTGCAGGCCCACGTCCAGCCGCCGGCGGAGGTTGTGCGTGACGCCGTCGACGACGGCGTCCAGCACCGCCGCCGCGAGGACGCGCTCCCCGCGGACCAGCGGCAGGTACGGCTGGCGCTGGCGGCACAGGCGCACGGGCGTCTTGGACTCGTCGCTGCATATCCGCTTGCAGAGCACGGGGTCCTCGACGATGAGGCGGAAGACCATGAGGTTGAGGTGCGCGTAGTGCGTCGTGCGCTCCGAGAGGTGCGCGTGCTGGAGGAGGTAGGACGTCAGCGACGTGAAGGCCGCGAGGGGCTGCTCGCCGCCCTTCTCCGCGGGGAGCGTCGCGAGGCTGAAGCAGAAGAGCTTGTTGGCGTGCGTGAAGTCGTACGTGGCCAGCAGCACGGCAGCCTCTTCGCCTGGTCTACTCGTCCGTCAGCATTCGTCCCTCGTTCCCAGTCGGTGACATCCCCGTGACTCACAGATTCGTAAACATGGTCTTCATCGTCTCCGCGTCGTAGACCGGCTTCTTCTCCGGCTTGGGACCCCGCGCAACAGCGCCCAGCCCAATCATGCGCAGCGTCCCGTTGAGCGTCCAGCCCTCGGGCAGGTCCTCCTGCACGTCGACGTATCCCCCCCTCAGCCTCTGGCACGTCTCGCCGACGCAGCCGACGATCTTCTTGATGGTCGCCTCGTTGACGAAGTCGCTGAGCCGCATCTGGTACGGGTTCTGGAACTCGAACTTGTTGTAGTTGGCCAGCAGGCCGAGCAGCGCGAACGGGTTCAGCACGCGGTCCGTCGCGTCGGCATCTTGAATGAACTGAGGAGGTTAGCGCAGGCTCTCTTCCGAACAGCAATCTCGAGGCTCACCTTCATCACTGCTGGGAACAGGTCCCGCTGGATGAAATACGTCAACAGGCTCGTCTGGTACGCGCCGGCCGCCATGGCCAGCACGACTTCAACAGCCTTTTGCCGCAGTTCCACTGAGCTCCCGTCAGCAATCGCCCTTGTGATATCGTCCCCCTCCAGACCGCAACTCACAGCTCTTCCCACTCCGTATAATCAGATCCAAAGCGCCCACAAAGTCCGTGAATATCGTATCGACGTGGTCGATCCCCGCGAGGACGCTGATGATGTCCGAGCTAGGATGCGCGTACTTTTTCGAGAGCGCCGAGCAGAGGAAGATGCTGAGTGTCTAAGTCGTCCGGTCAGTCACAATTAGGAACGAAACGCAAACCGGCAGCGATTGGGAGAAGCACTCACCCCCAGCGCGTGCAGATCCGCGACGCCCTGCCCGCTCTTGACGGCAGCCACGGCGCGCGCGAACAGCTCCCTCGTCCGCTCCTCCATGGCGAGCATGTCGGCGGGCCCCATGCCGTCGAGCAGCCTCCTCAGCGCCGGCCGGTCCGGCCGGAGGAGGAAGAATTCGCGCCAGAAGCCCTCGCTGCGCTCATCGTCGTCATCGTCCTGCGCTTCGGCGTCAGCCTCGTCTCTTTTCTTGCATGTGACCCAATTCCACCATCCATG
Source organism: Colletotrichum brevisporum (assembly GCA_030770045.1). Classification (NCBI taxonomy): domain Eukaryota; kingdom Fungi; phylum Ascomycota; class Sordariomycetes; order Glomerellales; family Glomerellaceae; genus Colletotrichum; species Colletotrichum brevisporum. Next base: position 5,358,717 of record JAUGSI010000002.1, read on the forward strand.
TCTCCGGGGATCGCAAACGTTGTCGGTGGCAGGGTGGTCGGCCGGGCTCGGGAAGGGGTTGTCTTCATTCGACTCGACGGGACCACGCAATGGGGGGGGATTCAACGAACCTGCACCTCTTCAATTAGCTACCAATTCAATGCGCCAGCAGTCCCTCCACCATATCCCCCAGAGCGACATCAAAACGCGGGACAGCACGAGGGGGCCGGTCCTACCTTGAACAGCGACTCGTAAAGCTCCACGACCTTGGGCTTGAACACCTCGGGCGGCGGTTGTCGAGTCAACGGTGATGCCTCCATTTCTCTCTCCCCAGCGGCAGCGACCACGATTAACGAAGGGGAAGCCGCAGTATTAATATGTACGTATGTATGTGCGTGGTCGCGTGTTCCGACAGGAGAAAAAGCTCAGGGAAGGTGTCGTCTCTTGTCTCGCAATGCCGTCCCCTAGGTAGCTTTCGGTCCGGGGCAGGGGCCAGGACGTGACGACGCGCGGTACGAAAGATAGCTGGAGCTATTGGGGGCCGCCTGCGATAACGCGGTCCGATAAGAAAAAAGACGAAGGGACGTATGAGTGTCTGTCAGAGATCGCACGGTATGCTACGTCCATAATCCCACCCACCATACAGTGCTGAGACTGACCGATAACCGTCCACCCAACGATCCCCTGGATTTCGCTGGCTGCCTCTCGACTTCGGGACACTTGTCCAGCAAAGAAACCCGTCGTTTCATGCACGGGGCGCATCATAATTCCACTTGTTCACAAGCATTGAACACACCACAGCACAGCATAGGGCTGAGCGGGAAAACCCCGTCTCCCCGTCCGCAGCCCGTCCCGAACTGAGACCCAGAAGCAGCGTGGATGCTAATTATAATTATCCCCCGGGTCATCACCTAAACGAGGCGGGTCGAATGATTTTCAGGGGTAACCCGAAGGCCGGAGGGGCCAGTCACGCGACCACCAGCATAATCAATTAGCCATACGAGTAAACGGCATTCAATCCATATCTTCACATGTCAATCACCCTTCGAGAGGTCTGGGGGTTGTAAACGGTAAAAAGCCACGCCCTCTGTATCCAGGGCGGGCGGGATCCTGTGTATTCCTCGTACTCTATACAGACAGAGCCAGAGCTCACTCCTCGCTCGCTTTCCCTAGAAAACCTCCTCCCAGCCCCAAATGCGCATTACAAGTAATATATGCAAGTCGGGTATCTCTCCTCTACCTCCGTCTCAGGTGGATGCGTGCTGCGCTTCTTCTTAAGCCTACAAAAGAAAACCGAAACAAAAAAAAGAGGCCATCTTCCCAACTCCTCTCGCAATGCCGTGATGTGTGTATATATACAGACCATCCATAGACCACCGACCCCGTATTATAGGTATGTTAGGGTAAGGATATAGTCGGGTAAACCGGGCAAGGATGGTCGTAGATCTCTCGTCTCAGAAGACTCAGTGGTGTATGCTCTGTCGCCACCTCTCGATGGACTGCATCTGGCCGGGCTGCATCTGCATCTGCATCTGCTGCATCTGCATCGGCGTCATGCCCTGCTGCATGCCCATGCCCATGTTCATGTTCATCCCCATGGGAGCCATGCCCTGCTGCATCTGCATCGGCATCTGCATCCCCATGCCGCCGCCGTACGGGTTCAGCGTCATGGCGCTCATGTTGTTCATGTTGGTCATGCCGCCCATGCCACCGCCCGCGTACCCGCCGTATGGGCCAGCCATCGTCGGCTTGTTGGCCATCTGCGAGATGCCCGCCTGCCCGATGAGTCCGCCGTACGCCGGTTGCTGCTGCTGCTGCTGCATCGGCATCTGCATCGGCGCGCCGTAGTTGCTAAACGCCATGCTGGCGCGGTGGTTGAGTCCTCCCGGCGCGGGCAAGTTCACTCCGACGCCGGCGTTGGACGACTGCACGGTGTTGATGAGACCGCCGCCGATGCCGTCGTTGAACTGGCCGTTCTTGTACCCGCCGGCCCGCGTCGCGCCCTTGGGGCCGTCGAGCGTTGTCGGCATCTGCGACCGGACGGCCGCCATCTTGGCCTCCTGGGCGCGCACCTTGCGCTCCTCCTCCTGCATGTAGCGCTGTTTGTCCAGGGCCGGGTTCTCCAGAACGGGGTGCGTTGCGAGGACGTCCGCCAGGCTGTGCTGCTTCCGGAGCGGCGGCAGGGTCTGTGGCTGCTCGCCGATCCCGGGTGCCAGTCCGCTGCCGCCGCCGAGAGTCATCTCCCGCTCGCGAGCCTCCCGCTCCGCTTGCAGTCTCTTCCTGCGTTGGCCGAGCGTCTCATCCTCGGGCGGGACCTCTGCCTCCTTGCCCTTGCCCTTGCCCTCCTCCTCTGGGTCGCCAAAAGCCGTGAGGATCTCGGCGGAGAAGGCCTTGCTGACGGGCCGGGCCTTGGGGAGGTTGTTGTGCTCCGCCTCGTCCTTGGCCCTCAAGCGGCGCATGCGCTCTCCCAGCGTCTCGCCTCCCGTCTCTTCGTCTGACTCTTCCTGCGGCCTGACGCGCTCGGCGGAGGGCATGTGGTGGAGGCGCAGCTGGCTGAGGCCGGCGTTGAGGATGAGGGCGCTCCGCTGCTTGGCCAGGGTCCGGGGCGGCCCATGGCCTTGCAGCCGGGCCCGACGGGCGCTGAGCGGCTCGTTCTCCTCCATCTCGCGGCGCTCCATCAGACCGATGGGGCGGTTCATCTCGGCGAGGGCACCCTGGTTGGCGTACAGGACGCCGAGGGGCACCTCGTCTTCGTCAGAGCTGTGGTCGTCGCGGTCGGCACCGTCCTCCCACGCCAGGGCAATCTTCTTCTTCTCGCGGTGCCTCTTCTGGGCCTCGGCGACGGCGTCGAGCTCGAGTAGCGTCGAGTGCATGCCGCCGGGGATGGCGCTGTTGGGCATCTGCGTGCGCATCTTTGCCTGGTACTTGCGCAGCTGCAGCTCAGCAAGCAGTGTCGTGGGTGGCCCGTCGAGAACGTGCGCGAACTCGTCCTCTTCCTCTTGCTCGTCGCCGGACTCGTCTGACTTCCTTGACCCACCGTCGACATTGTCAGAGAGGGCCCGAGTCTCCTCGCCCTGTGCGTTCAGAGAGTTCTTCCGTGACTCATCAGATGACTTCTTGCCGAAAGGCGTAAGGCCCCCCTTCTTCTTCTGAGACGCGGCGCGGTGCTCCTCGGGCAGCAGGGCGCCGGGGGCGGCCGACTTGCGGTTCTGCTTCTTGTCGGGGCCGTAGACCTCGGCGCCCAGCTTGCCGGCGAAGGCATGGTCCGTGAAGGCGCTGACGGGGGCGTTGGCCGAGGCATCGAGGATGCTGTCGAGCGTGGCCATGGCGGAGCCGTCCTTGATCTCGATCTGAGGCGGTGGAATGGCCGGCTGGTCGAAGAAGGCGCTCGCGCGCAGCTGGGGCGGAAGCTCCGAGGTGCGCGGCATCTTGGACTTGCGGCGCTGCTGCGTCGGTGGAGGGGGCTGCGGCATCTCCTCTGCCAGCAACGAGTCTCCTTGCTCGGCAGGAACCTGCGAGTCGACGCGGGAGTCAGCGGCAGGCTCCTTGATCGAGCCGCCAGCGGAACGCTCTCCCCCGAGGTCGCCGCCGAGGCTGGTCATACCGTGACCGGCGAGGGGGTCGGGCAGCCACATCTTGGACTCACGGACGGGCGGAGCCTCGGGGTCACGGGGGAGGTACTCGGCCTTGCCGAAGCCTGGGTGGCCCATTGCCTGCAGAACCTTGGAATGTCTCGCGTTACGGACCTCGGCCTTGGGCTTCTTGGACAGCTTAGGCGGCAGGTTGAGCATGGCAGGCACACGGGCCGGGTAATAAAGCATTTCCTGGCCGGTGAGCTCGTCAAAGTACGACTGCGGCCGGACGCTAGCCCTCGGGACTCTTGGCATGCGAGGCTGCGGTTGCGGCTCGAACGCGGGCTCTGGAATGTCGGGCATCGGCATGGTCTTGGGCTTGGGCGGGGGCGGCTCGGGGTACTCGTTGTCGCTCTGCTCGCGGGAGTCCCAGCCGCGCTCCGAGTACTGATCCGGCTGGCAGTGAACACCGTCGAAGTCGTCGAAAGCGTTCTTGTGGTCGTATGTGGCGGTCGATCGCGGCGTGGGTGGCCTGTCGTCGGAGAGCCTCCTGCCGCCATCACCACCGCCACCAAAGTCCAATCCCAAACCGGACGACTCGTGCATCTGGCCGCCAATCATGTCGTTGTAGGTATTATGGTTATTGTTGTTGCTGGTGCTGTTATCGTAGTAGTTCTCCTCGTAGTGGGTGTTGGGCCGTCGGATGGTGGCATCGTCGTCGGCGACGGGCGCTCGGTCGGCCTCGTCCAGAGCGCGCTGGGTCAGAGCGACGGGCTCCGTCTCTGATATCTCGGCCAGCGAGGGCCTCGCGGAGCGGGCGCTCCTCGTGGAGCTCTTGCCGGGGCCGTGGCGGGACATGATTGCGTCGACATCAATCTCGGGACGGCCGCTTGCGGAGTTCTTGGAGCCGGACCGCAGGCGGCCGGTGAGGGAGTGGTTGGGCGACATGACGTATCCGCTGGGGGAGTAGCCGCCGAGGCGGGCCGCGTTGTTGAGCTCGACGATGGAGGCGACGGGAGGGATGACGCGCAGGGGGCCAGGCTGTTGGGAAGCCGAATCGTCGACGGGTGGTGATTGCGACAGCTGTGATGCCGCGACGGATGCGGCAAGGATTGAGGAGCGACGGCTGTCTGAGCGCTTCAGCTCCCCATGCAAGTCGCGGATGGCGTCCTCGATGGAGCTGGTCATAGACAGGCGCTCGGCCGTCTTCTCGAGAACAGCTACGTTGCCAACGTAGGCGCCGGAGCGGCAGTTGAGATCGGGGATGGGATGCTTGAGGGTGAAGGCGTCCGAGTCGGATGTAGTACGAACGATGGGCTTCGGAACGGGACGATGGACGGCGTTGGTGCCCGACGAGGAGGAATAGCCGCGACGGCGAGAATTCTGTTGCTGTTGGTACTGGTGCTGCTGCAAGCTGTCCTGGATCTGGGAGATGAGGCTGCTATTCGAACGGGATGACGAGGTGGAGAGGTGTCGGGTAAATGCAGCAGGGGCGGATAGGACGGTGGATGGCGAGATATTGGAGGCTGCAGAGAGGGGGCTCGTGATGGAGACGGAACTCGTATTCGCGTGGTGTTGAGGAGGATTAGAATTGATATTTTTCGTCCGCAGGGCCAGGGGGGCGATGGGCTGGACGGCGAGGGGAGGAGCGGCAGGAGCAGAAGACGGCGACGCCGTGGCAGGAGCGACGGTGGCAGGCGGGGGGTTGTACTGGTACTGTTGCTGGTACTGGTACTGGTACTGTTGCTGATAGTGGCTGCCGTAGTGGTGTTGTTGTTGCTGCTGCTGGTGCTGTAGATGGTGCTGCAATTGGTGCTGGTTGGTGGGACTCGTACTGCTGCTATTCGTGGAATCGGCCGTGTTACTACTGGTGGTGTTGCTGGTAGCGGTGGTGCTGGGGCTGGCAGCGGTCGTATTAGCGGCTGAGGTGTCTGTAGCGGCGCTGCTACCCCTGGCCACCTGCAGCGGGTCGAGGGACAGCGGCGTCGAGCCGGCAAAGCGCTGGCGCGGGTCCACCATACGCGAGATTGGCTCCTGTGAGTCCTCGTCTTGGTGCTCCTCGTCCTGTCCTTCTCCCTGTGCATGTACAGGTACAACAGGGAGGCCCGCATTCCTGTCTTCGCCCACCCCCATATCTTGACGCTCCTCAGTCGTGGCACTCGATGAGTTGGCGGTGGCATTATTCCCATCCCTCGAGTTCTTTACGACGTCGTCTGCCTCTTGCCCAGCTGTCTCTGCCTCCAAGCCGCGTGCACCCGAGACATCTCGTTGCTTCTCTGCTGCCGAAGACGCCTCCTGCGTCGCCGTCGTCGTGGCATGCGGTGCTTGCATGGCTGGTGTCGCAGACAATGCGCCGACGTCGTTCAAATTTAAACTTGTATTCGACCTTGCGTGGTGCAACGACGGAGCAGCTGCTGATGCTGATGGAGGTGGTGGTATCGATGTCGCCGATGTCTCCCGTCCAGCCTGCTTCGCGGGACTCGGGCTGCTGTTCTTGTTCTTCTCGTCTTCCTTTCCGTCAAACTCGCGCTCGCGAAACAGGTCGCTGTCCATTGACAAGGGCGTAAACGTCGGCGAGGCAAGTGACAAGAAGTTGAGCGGGCTCGGCGTCGCGGTGGCGGATATGGAAGGCCGCGACGACGGGGACGACGCCGTGGGTGCGGCGGCGCCGTGGTCTTCTTTTGTGCTGCTGCTGTTGTCTCTCCTGCTACCGCAGCTCGTGTTTGTCTCGTCGTACCGCCTCCTGGCACCTGCCGCGTCCGTGTTGTACGCATCGTCGTCGTGCTGCTGCTGGTAGTCGGACCCCGAACCCGACGACGAGGTCGAGGACCTGCGGACCGACGAGTAGCCCGCGGCCGCCATTTCGGTGGAAGGAAATCAGACGGGATGAATGTTTGCGCGCGTGCGAGAGAGAGCTGTAGGGAGGGCCTAAGGGCCGATTGGACTGTCGCAAAAAGAGGGAGGGCTCGGTGGTGGTTCAAAGCTTCTTCCCGTTGCTCCGTTTGCGGGTTTTGCGACCTCGCTTTCTTGCGACGAAGCGATCGAGTGAAGTGCTCGCGATCTCCTGATGCTGAGACGGCGTTTCCGACTTGCGGTCCCAGCGTGCGTGCGAGAGCTGCAGCTGTCTGCTGTCTGTCTGTCGTCTGCCAATGTACGGACGTCTGTGTGTGTGCTTGTAAAGTGTCTCGTCGTTGTCGTGTCGTCGGTGTCGTCTCGGTGTTGCGGCGGTGCGTTTGCTTGTCTCGTGTTCCCGTTTGTCACCTTTCTTTTTCTCCTTTCTTTCTTCCCCTTTGACCCTGTTTCCAGTAAGAATGCTTCGAGAAGGTGTTCCTGTTTGGCGATGCGCAGCTCAAAAATCAGTTGGTTGCTCGGGCCGTCCTCGCTTTCGATTTCCCTCGTTGGGTAAAGTAGGTTGCGCACCTTCTCAAGTATCCTCACTTTTTTCTTTTCCTTTCCTGGTGTCGTGCGTTGTTTTTTCCGCTGCTGCTTGTCTTCACCTGCAAGGGCCCCCGGCAAGATGCAGTGACGTAGGCCGTGCCTTTTTGTCCGTTTTTTCGAGACGCTGCTGCTTCTCGTGGGTTGCTGGGTCGCATCCACCGCACCGGATCTCCCCCAAGAGCTGCAATGCGCGTGGGCGGGCAGGGCGGCCGGGTCTCCAAGACTTTTTTGCTGTGCCGACGAACCGGTGCCTGTTTCGGCCGTGTAAGTCCCTCTTTCCAGTCGACTCCCGAACAAGGGACGAAACAACGCAACGATATCGGAAAACGCAGGTGCAGATTCTCTGACGGACTGCGCCTCGTTCGAGGAACAATAGGTACAAGAAAAAAGGCAAAAGAAGGAGCGTGTGTTGCGTGTGGGTGAGCGAGGAGGAGAGAGAAAGAAAGAGAGAGAGAGAGAGAGGTGTCCACGATAACCAGTGGGAGGGGTGGTGAGAGGTGGGTGGGTGTGTTGATATTAAGAGAAGCTGCCCTCCTTCCTTCCCCCAGAAACCAAGATCCAATGATGGCCGGCGCAGAAAACGGATAATACGCAAGGTGTGTGTGTGTGGCCCAGCAGCAGGTCCAGGCCAAGGTCCGGTATCAGGTCGGGACGCAGATCGTGGGTGGTGCGTATCGCTCCCGGAAACCAACACCCTATTCTAATAAACCTCTCTGCCCATCTCTCTTTCCGGAATAAACAAATCAAACAAAAGGGAAAAATAATAAAGAAAACGGGCGGCGAGTCGAGAGGCAACGGGGACGGACTGGACAAAAACAAAAAAGAGGGGACCCGGGTTGCACCCGAGCAACAAAGCAGCACTCTGGTAACTTACTTTTTTTTTTCGTTACGAACAACAAGGCCGAAATAGAATCAGCAGGTAGGGAATAATATCCCAAGGTCCCCGGGTCCCGGTTCAGGAGCTAGGCCCAGAGGGGGGGAGAAGAGCGGGATGGTGAAGGTATCGGAGCCCCGTCTCAAATACGAGAAACTCAACTTATTTTTTTTCTCCCTCTCTCCCCGCGGGTAAGGTAGATGAGTCGCTCGTAGGGCGCAAGTTCGCAAAGCGGGCTAGTGTGTAAGCGGTCAGTCGTAATCCGGGGATGATGATGGCCACCGATGAACTCTTAATAAGAAAAGATGGCAATCCGAACAACAGAAAGGGGAGGTAAAGGTGTCGATAAATGAAACTGGTTGACAGCTGCTACAAGGCGGTCCCCGGCATAAACTCCGCCTGCGTTCGGATGGGATGGGATGGGATGGGGGGGAGGGAAGAAGAAGATGATGGGGATCGTGGACAGGATGTGCCTGCTTCACCCTCTCGAACCCCGTTCCTATTCCTGTTCTGCCCCCAAAGGAGACCGACGGAGATACCCACCTCTGATGAATTATCTCACCCTGCAGGACGGAAGAGACACCAACTACCGCAGCAGCAGCTTGCCCTTGCAGAAAAAAAAAGAACGACTCCATTTCCTCGGGAATTAGGTCGCACGATAACGGGGACCACAGCCAGCACACAGCCAGGAAAGAGAAGTGAACACCAGAAAACCAACCAACCAGTAAACAGCCCCCACGATACCAAGCACAAGAAAAAAGCCGCGTTTCCAGTAAGAAAAAAAGGCCGCACGCCGTAGCCAGGGGCGCGAGTTGCGTCAAAAATACTTCAGCGCCGAAGAAGAAGAAAAGAAAAAGAGAGATTGTGGATACCTTACCAGGGGGCGTGTTATCCCGTAAGGATGATGTCGTTCCTGGTTTCGGACCAGGGGTGTGGTGGTTGAAGACGTTTCCCTTTCCCGAATCGTGACCGTATTTTTTTAAGATTAAAAATACAGAGTCAAAATCGCCCGCCCGTATCGAAGAACATCTGACGTTGCCGGGCGGAGATGAAGGGAAGACCTCGTGAATCGTGAGACCAGGCCCGGGGGAGGAAAAGAGTCATGTCCCTAAAAGCTTGGGTTAAAGTGTCACGACGGACGGCACAAGGAGACTCGTTCAATCTCACCGGCCACTGAATGGAGAGGGCATCCCTCGGTTTAGAGTGCTTTTGCTCATCTGACCCCGGACTCTTATCACACAGGCTACGGCAGCTCTCAGAACTGCCAAATCATCATCTCGACCACATCATCTTCACCAGTCGTCGTAGTTCGCTGCCACCACACCCCCGAACCAGTGCCCGGTTTATTACCCGCCACCATCGCATTGGACAGGTCCGTTCAAGCCACAAGAAGCCGTCCACACACACCCACACAACCCGCCCCCGGAAACCACCAGTCTAGATCTCTCGCTCACCGACCATGCACCTTACCCTCCATCACAAGAGAGAGAAAGCCGTCTTATCATCCACCAAGAAACCAAACATCCTCCCCCGAAAGGCCGGTTCGGTTCGTCCGTCGAGGCCTAAGCTAAGCGTCTTGGCTTCGTGCCCCCCCAAGAGTCAAGAAACATGTGGCCCCCGGGACCGTGTCTCACTCCTCCCCATCTTTTAGCCCGTTCGTCCTGCCTTTCTCCACAGAGAGCCCATCCAGTCCTCTCACGCGACACCGAACCCGGTCTTGTTCTCGAACAAACTCTTGGTCTCCCCGTCTGCGCTAGCAGGCAAGCTGGAAAAGAAGGACAACCAATCTCTGCAGTTCCCAAGAGGTGTTCGTCTTGTCTAGCATCCGTAGTGTTCCGTCCGAACATGCCGCGCAGCAGCGAGAGAGACTTGTCGACTCGAGTGCTCCTCCGTGCCGAACACCGACAAGCGAACCGAGAAAAGTGGACAACAGAACGGTCGAGGTCGTTCGTCGACCCCATACCATCGTCATCTTGCATCCTGCCCAGCAGTCCTCCCCAATCCGTCCCAAACAGCAACCCGCTACTGCTGGCTCCAGCTGTCCCGTTAAGCTTGTCTCGCGCTTGCGCTGTCTGCCGCAGCGCCGGGCGAGCAAAAGAATTCTCCGTGCTTTGCCGGCTCACCGCAAAGTCCATTAGTCGGTGGACAACGAACTTGAAGTGACGATATGCCCAGTCCACCCAGGCAGGCCTTATCCGTAGTAGGGCCAATGGCCAGCCATGGGTGGTGAGAAATACCACCTCGGGATCCAACCTCGTCGTCCAACGTAGCGTGCTCGACGTCGCAGTAAAGCCAGCCAACGACGCCAAACACCGCCATCAAGCTGAGCCAACCTTTTCCCAGCCCCGGTTCCGGTGGCCGCCAGCGAAGAATAGAAAACCCTCCGCGCGCGTGGCTTTGAAGTTTGCGCCTCCCCCAAATCCACAAAGGACCTTCCAACGAAAGTGGGCAGCCACACGCAAACAACCCCCAAACGGGGGTGTGTGCAGCCGCAACCCACGACACTCCCGTGGGAGCAGGCAATCAGCAAACGGGGAGAACGAACGGGATATCATCATGGGCCTGTCTTCTTCGTCCGGCCGAGACGCACTGCGGCACTTTCGTCGCGCGACAATCCTGCTTGTTTCCCAAAAACTTCTTCGTCGCTTCCCCCCCCCCTGCCCCTGGCGCCCTGTCATGCTGATCCCCAAACAGCATCCAAGCATCTCGATCTCATCCCCGGCCCAGGCGCTTGACTTCGGCAACGGCACGCTGCTTCGACCTTGGCACGAGCTGTCAAACGCGCGCGCGCGCGCCGGGGAGTTTATCCCAAGCGCACCTGCGGCGGTCGCCCAGCTGTCCAAGTCGGAAGAAAGAGCCCAGGACCGCCTTCGCGCATCAGGAGTGACGAACGACAGACGTTCGCTCTCTGATCGTACGTGCGCGCCCGGAAGGGACAGACCGGGTTGGCCAACCGTCCTCGCGCCGCTCCGGCTCCTTCACCGTTGTGGCAGGCTGGGACTGACCGCCGCCGCCTTATCTGCCAGCGCTGCGCGTCTGTGCCGGCGAACCTTCGCGCGTCTGTGCCCTCGGCGCCTCTTCTTCGTCTTCCTTCGCGCCGATGATCGATGTCCTAATCGTAGACTTTCCCACGTTCACTCGACTGCGCCCCCTAGTCCGCGTGGACCAGAGGTACACACGAACTGGTCCGAGCCGTGTCCGAGGGCTGGGAGACAACAACAAACCTGCCTCCTGATGCCGACCGCTGCCCTTGTTGAGCCGCTCGTCGGCCGTTGGAACTTGGAAAGGTTGGCCCAGCCAAGCCTCCGCGTTTCCCTTCTCCACGATGCAACGCGTTCAAGGTGCCTGACTCGTGGAGAGCAAGTGAAAGTCCAGCCGACCCGGCAGTCGGGATAGTGCTACTCTCCCCGTGCCCCCGAAATGTTTCCTGGGCATGGCCGACCAACGGCCGTTTCCTGTCGCGTGCCATTTCCGAAGCCGCCGGCGATTATCTCACCAGGCGGCACTCGATGTTTTGACCGTAAATGTCCATAATGAACAGATCAACCAAACGCCCGTGCGAACATCGAAGCCACTCAGAGATAAGCGGCAGGATTGCGGCGCGGCTGTCCATCGCTTGACGGCCGGTCAGAACGTGCTCGAAGGAAGCCCGTCATTTCTGCAGAGCCTAAACACAGACAAGCCACACCCAGCCCGGAACCCCGGTGATAATGCCAGGGGACCTTCCAATATCACATCCCAAACCCAACCCGAAGTTCGAACGCCTGTAGACGGGACGTCCTTGGGTCGGAGGGCAATCTCGGCACCGATAACGGGCTGCGCCAGACCAATGGGTCTCATCGCGACGACGAACGTCATTTCCAACATGCCCCATCCGGCATCTCGTCACAATTGACAATCTCCCGACACGGCGGCACGGCAGCGGCAAGGCAGCAAGACCCGGTTTTTCCGAGATGAGCACCATCGACTGCATCCTCCTCCGCCCGCGCGACAGACTGCAGGCGTTATCATGATAAGGGAAGCTGGAGCAAGCCGGCTTATCTCATGCGCGCGTCGGTCGTCCTCGACGGCCGAGACCTGCAGGCGTAATGTAATCTTAACGGTCTTGCGTGCTGCTGTCTCGAATGAGAGGGCATCCGCAACGCAGCGGGGATGCGGCAGACGTCCCGGTCACGGGATACTACCTTTCCAGGCCCATCCTGTATCTCTACGCTCGACACAGCTGCCCGTTGAGTGTTGTCAAATCTTAACTCGTATTTCAATATTAGGACGCCTCGAGCCGGGATCTACTGTCTCTCCGGGATGATGCTGTTGCAACCCGCGTCACTCTGCCGGAACAACATTGAACATGTCCCGCAGCATGTCCCAGGTTGCAGCTGGTCCAACAACAATGTTGAAGGGGCCGATTTTGTTGGGCTAGATGACACCCATGGGTAAACATTCGATCCGGCACTGGATATGTGCTTGAATCCGGCAGGATCTTGCTGATCCAGCATACTGCTGTAGCCACCTCTACTCAACACCTGGTCGAGATCATCTCAACACCTTGACTCGCAGCAAGAAGTTGGCTTCATCATGCGAGAAGGTCAAGAGTCGTGGTACACCCCATGTTCAGAGCGGCAATTTCCCCGTATTACGGCTTGTAAAACTTCACATACATACACCGCGCCCGTCATCGTTGCCAGTTGTTCGGTGCGACGCACACACGGCAGGGCTCAACGTTGTGCTCCGTAGCAATGCGTCGCGGGGAAGAGGCCGTATTACTGTAAACGCTGCCATGGACGGACCACGTAGAGCCAAGTTCAACGCAAGGCTGTGAGCAATCTCTTCTCCGGTCATGTAACATGGTACCAACTCGATGAACACTTGGCATTCTGTGTCCAAGTAGGCGGATAGGGGTATGTCTGCAGGACCAGCCTATTGCTTCGCTGGTCGCTGCTGATAAGCATACCGGGCAATTTCTGGTTCAGGCAACTCGAGATGGTTGTACTGGCGTACTGGCAACGAAGCTTCTGGCCATTGCCACGCTGGCATGTCGTAAGACCTCGTGTGGCCGCATGTTTACGTTAAAATCGCCCAAAACGCCGTCGACTTACAACATTCGACGACGACGTAAACTTGACAAGCTCGTCACACGTCCAACAAACCCTCAAGGTTCGTAAGCGTAGGCATGGGAACAAGGTTCGGCCGATCTTCCTGGTTTTGGTATGGTCCTCGTAAGAAGCAGATCTCAAGAGGTGGTTCGGATGAAGACGCATGTAGTAGGACGTCGCAGACCACCAAAGAACAAGCGCGACTCTTTAATTATTTCGTGCCCATCGGTACTTGATAATCGTTCCCGGCTAGGTAGGTATCCTGGTTGTACTTGGGAGACCATGATGGGCAAGTAACGTAGCATATTGCTGCAATTGTTGTCAAACTCATAGCTTCCCGGATACCCATAACGGCCATAATTCGTCTCGATCGACCCAAAGTTCAGTATTACGGCAATGCCCTGCATGGGTCATATCTAGGCGAGGCGTCAGGAGATACAACAAGTCAGTGTTAGTGTTACACAGGCGCAACCATCGTGTAGTCCTGTGGGCAGTCATCGAGATCCCGAACCACAGGGCTCACAATAGCCGCTTTCGTGTTCTCTGGTTGAGTTGAAGTCAAAACTGAAGCCTCATCCGCCCGAGATCGACAAAGGGTCCTGGGGCAAACTTCTCTGACACGGGATCAGCGAAGGCGTCACACAGTGCCCGATGCCGGACAGTTGAAATTGGGTACTCTCCAATTCAAGCCCTAACAAAAGAAAAAGAGTTTTTGCTCATCAGCAACAGATCTGGCAGCCAAGATCCCCGCCGCCACCCGAGTGATTGCGTCAAGTGACGGGCTCGGGCTCCGCTAAAGGAACCTTCGGAAACCACCTCGCGCCGGCGAGCGCGGGCAAGAGCGGGGCAGGAAACGCGGGGAAAGGGAGCCTTCCTTGCCACGCCGGCCGGTCGCGGGTGTGTCCGCTGAGCTGTAGCAGCACGGCTTTGTGGCTTTCAAGCCCAAGAGGGAGCGTTGGCCCCGACCGGTGCAAACTCTTTACAACAGGTTGTCGGACCGGCGACTTCAAAGCAAGACAGTCAGTTATAGCGACGGTTGGCAGCACCACCTACCCGGCCAGCTCTGTTCTGACTGGCCTCAACAAAAAGACAACTGAGCGGTGTGTGTCAGATGCATCTAGGGCTCCTTAGCGGCCGCAAGGAATTGGAATTTTAACCAATGGCGAAAGCTCTGTGTGCCTGATTATCACGAGAACAAGTTGTTCTGCAGGTGGCTTGCAGAGGAGGGGTAGCATCAATGCAAGTCTACGTAGCAGGAATAAAAAGAAGTTGAGCACGTGCGAGGCCGCGTAGTTCGCGGTGCTCGAATCCATCGGCGTCGAGGGCGCGGTCGGTCTCGACCGGAGGGATTAAGGAACGGTGAGGTTGTCGTGAAGTCTCACCGACCAAGCTGGCCGGGGGTTAATGCTTGGCTCAGGTGAACCTGAACTGACTTGGATATTTGGGCGGTTCCCCGGTCCATGGTTTCCTGCAGGACGGCGGGCCAACGGAGTCTCTGGCGCAAGCGAGAGCATCGTCGCTGGAGATGGTCGATACGGTCAGTATGCAGCGCGATGCAGAGCGACGGTCTGATGCCGGTATCGGCGAGATGGATGCGCCATCGAGCGACAAGAATCCAGCACGGCATGAGAAAGTCTCAGTTGTGAGAATGCGAGCGTGATATCGAGGCAAGGGATGAGAACTTGAGCGAGGAGCGTCAAGCTTTTGAGGCGAATGTGTGGCATGCTGCGCTCGACTGGCCGTGGGGAAACGCTGACCGGGAGCCAGCGGTGTGTGGGGGTTCAATGGGGTTCGATGATCGTCGGTGAGCTTGTTCTGGGATCTGACTGGTGCTGCAACTGTTGGTAACTGATTCAGATGAGGCGCATCGCCGGCCGAGATAGGGAGGTGGGCGGACGTGACCCCCGTGCGCCGTGCGGAAACGGATAGTGAGCGTGGGACTTGACGGCGAGGAACGTGATGCGAAGACGGCGGCCTTCCTGTTGCCATTGCCCAGCTTGCCAGCGTCCTAGACCAATACTACCTCTGAGCTTTGGGTGCTTCCGCTGTGCCACTCTGGCGTGGAAGGTCGTATGCTTTTGGTCTTGGGTTGATGTGCTGGCAAGGCTGGCACCTTAACAATCCGACACTATTCCAACAATGGACGGCCCGGTTGCGCGGCGCAGCAGGCAGCTGGCTGGAACCAAAGTGGTGGTCGTCCGATCCCCTCAGGGTCCAAGAAAACATGGCGTCAGTCGAGGTGTCAGGTAGCGTTAGATAGCGCGGCGCATGAATGAACGAAGCATCGCGGAAGACTGCCCCGGTGAGAGCCTGACCCGGACGAGTGCCATAACGGAGCGGGCAGGGCCCGGAATGTTGTGTTTGATGGGCCTGGAAATGCGCCTGGTTTGGAGCTTAAGAAATAACCTGGAATCCCGGGGCTTGACTCGTATATGGCACATCAGCCACGTCAGCGCCTCAGCGTCCTCTTCTCATCAATACGGTCTCCGTGGGCTTGCAGATCACACTGTGTGCTCCTGTCCGTTCTTGCGTACTTCTGAGAGAATACGGATTTCTCGGGGGCAGAGCCATTCCAGTCAGCCCGGCAACCTGGAAAATAGGTGATGATGCTGTGTCTTGGACCTTCCGAATGCTTCTTTCCTCGTCTTCTCCGTAGCCCAAATAGGAAGATTTGGCGGGAGCTCGAGAGATGATGGCTGGCAGTCCGGGGACGTTAGCGTCGGGGCAGGGGTGAATGATCGGTGGAGGGAGGCAGGACGCACAGAAGAGCACAGAACCCAAATGGCAGCTGGAATTTTCATCGTTGCTGATGGGCCGGCCTTGTGACAGAGCTCTCGAATCCATCGCTTCGCGTGAAAAAAAAGGCTGGTAAGATGGCAGCTGGCAGACTGGTTCCTGGGGTGTTCGAGCAGTAGACGCGTTACTGTGGTGTCCTCAACCTCCACTACGGTGTGGTGAGGCCGGCATGAACATGGGCTGCAGTCCCGGGAGCGAGCAGACGCCATTTCCGTCAGGTCTGGATGGGTCATTGTTTCTAGCGGCTCCTCTTCTCTCCATCTCGGTGCATTAGCAGTCGCAGAAGAGGCGACGGTCGAGGTCGAGGCCGTGAGACAGAAGCAGAGAGTTGGAGGCGGCGGACGCTAATGATTAGCAACGCCCACTGTCGTCGGCGGTGCTCGCCCCAACGCAGGGTGAGCATTCCACCGTCCACATCGTCTCGGCTGGAGTGGTCTGGTCTGGTGCCGCTCTCGCCGTCTCTGGCGTGTGGAAGGGCGATCCGTATCCGTACTGTACGGAGGACGAGACGGCCGAAATGTCAGGTACAGTGGTACACCGTACAGACGGTGCCGCGGCCTGTCAGGAACACGAGAGAGAGAGAAAGGCCCAGACCGGGGTGGCATGCATGATGGCTGTGAGCCTGTGGTTCCGGGTCGGGCTCTGGCCCTGGCTCTCGTACCCTTGGGCGGGGCCAACAAAGTCGGTTGAGGCGATGATGTCAAAGGGCAGATTTTGACATCGAAAACGTGCGCTGAAAAATATTGGCATTCTCGGCCGGCCGTTGGAGAGTCTTTTGGAGTCAGATGGTCACTCTTCTCGCTGTTCGGGGCTCTTCCTTGCGCGGCGCTGCGCCCCCATGTTGCCTCCTGACCTGCCGGGACAAGTTCGTTCAACATTCCGGCTCCGAGTCCCCACGGTAGCATTCTGAGGTGGCACTTCGCCTGGCTCCTTGGTCGAACGAGAAAGGCGGACAGACGTGAAACGGAAGAACGAACCGACTGGGGAGTAAAAAGCTGGCGGTGGATTGATGGGTTAGCTGGGTTGACTGGAGAGAAAGAGGAGACGAAACGGACCCTGCAGTTTCCAGTGTGCAGTGTGCGCTACACGGTGGACGAGGGCCGCAAAAGGAGCCGCCGGGACGGTCGAGATACTTGGGAAGAGGCGGCAATAGGTCGATCAGGAGGGGGGAATTGGTCAATCGGAAAGGAGACGGGCGGGAGCGGCAATGTATCTGCAAGGTGCGGCCCTCTCAAAATGCGACTGTGTTTTGGAACAGTGTACCAGTGTGAGGGTTTGACGGCGAGGGAGGCGGATGGATCGTTAGGTGTCGTGCGACATCGGGGAGGCGAGTGAGGAACCATGGACTATCCAGATTCCACGGTCTGGACGTGCCTGGTTGGAGTAGTTATTTTAGGTGGTAATATTTCCCTCCCACTCACCAATCTGTTTCTTCTTTTTTTTGTTTTATTATCACAGGTTTTTTCTTGCTCTTGCTCGAGACTCGGATTCCTGCAGCAACAACGCCATTGATAAGGCAGGTGCAGATTCCTTGGTCGGCAGGTACGGTATGATGTAGCTACCGTACCTTCCTTCCTATCCCTATCTGTACCTTCCTCTGCCTGCAGTGACTCGAAAAAGAAGGAGCGTCCCTCGGCGTACTTGCCGTATGGCATCATCCCTTCCACCACGTCCACAGCGTTCCTGCCCCGCGAGACCAGCACCTATAACAGTGTGCATTTAACTCATAATACTGTAACGCTACATCACTGTCATCCCACTTCTGTGTGACCCTCGCGAACCCCACTACACCCTCGCCCGCCCTGTACCGTGCCTGCTGCCCTGTTGCCCGCCTCCGTCTGAAGGTCGGGTCGGTCACCGTTCAAGTGCTGAAAATACCTGGAACACATCCGCTCGGTACCTCGATACATGCCCCATGGTGTACAAAGCAGCCCGGAGACTTGTAGCTCTACATTCTACATCGATGTACCCCGGAGACGGACACGTACCCGTACCCTGCACACTCACTGTGCTGCCCGCA
Organism: Colletotrichum brevisporum; assembly: GCA_030770045.1. Taxonomy (NCBI): domain Eukaryota; kingdom Fungi; phylum Ascomycota; class Sordariomycetes; order Glomerellales; family Glomerellaceae; genus Colletotrichum; species Colletotrichum brevisporum. The sequence continues at coordinate 5,376,489 of JAUGSI010000002.1, forward strand.
GGCAAAAGTACTTACTGCTGCTTGCTGCTTGTGACCGGTGACCACCGCCGCCCCCCTTCGCATTTCTCCTCGCGCGGGCGACTTCCACAGCTCACATTGCACCACCGCCAGAACAGGTACCTCGTCTTCGCAGTCTGACTCTTCCTCTCGACAAAACTCACGATCTTTCCCTCCTCCTTCCCTCTCCTCACCCTCCTGCTTACTGCGCGTCCGCACGGGTAGCAACAGCAACGACACGACCGGCACCAACACCAACACCAACACCAACCACAGACCAGCCTCTCTTCCATACGGCCAAAGCAAACCTTACCCAACACAAGAGGTCGAAGCGCCGTCTTTCATCTGAACCAGTGAACAGCTGCCCCTCCTTCTCCTTGAAAAAGGGTCCTTCCAGCGCAACCACACTTGGCGCCTTCCGTCTGGACTTCGACCTTCCGAACTCCTGTTCCTCACCCCTAGGATCTTGTTCGGATCGCCTCTACCACCTTCGCTCCATCCGTTAACCTCGATTCACATCCTTCCTACGCCGACCTCCGCCATGGCTCAATCCACCGAGCCGCGGAGGCGGTTCGCCCCGGTACCCATCGAGACGACCTTTGACTCTAATCGTCAGAAGGGGGCTCAGCAGCAGCAACAGCAGCAGCAGACCCAAAGCAACCAGACCAACAACAATCACCAGCATCAGCCAGGCCCAGCACCTGAGCCTACCCCGGAACACACCCCTCGAACACCTTCACCCAACCCATTCGAGCAGCAGATGCAGCAACCGCCACAGCAACTCCATCCGCTGTCTCACCAGCCACAAGACCAGCAGAAGCCGCGACGACGCTTCGCGCCCCAACTCATCGAGACTTCTAGGCGAACACGACGAGTAGGGGACACTGGCCCTGCTACCCGACCGACCGATAAGACCGATATTACCCCCTACACGAATCACATCTACCTCCAGCGGACCAAGTCGCGGAAGAAGCTTGCAGACGGCACTTCTTCCCCCGCTTCCCTCCCCATTCAGCGACAGCCCAAGGGCGCGAGACGAGAGTCCGAGGATGAGAATGCCGGCATCTACATGTTGGAGTGGGCCGCAAAGGAGGCCGAGAAGCAGATGCAAGAGGCTGCCCTCGCCGCCTTTCCCAACAGCCGCCCACGCGAGGGTGGCGCTGCCCACTTCTACTTCAGAGAGAGCTCCGGCGATGACAGCACCCCCGAGAGCGTCTCGCCGCAGCCGACTGGCAACCAGTCGAAGCCTCGCGGTCGCCACGCCCAAGTGCCCCGCCGCAAGTCTTCGGACCTGGGCTACTGGCACAAGCACATGCAAGAGCATGCGGAGAAACTGGCCGTTACCAGGGGCGAGCATGTCCCCGTTTTTGACGAAGAGGACGAGGATGCCAATGACGACTCGGAGCTCGACAAGATGAATCTCGACAGCCCCCCTGACCCCATGTGGTTGACCAACACCAGGAACCACACCGCCGATATGGCTCCCAGTGGCCCCATCGGGGAGGCGTTGATGCCGCTTATAGCCCCGGATCCTATCATCACCAACGAAACCCTCAAGCCGGAGCTCCCGCCACCTGAGCCCGTGGGCAAGCCGATTGGGGAGACTGCGATGCCCTTGGTTCCCCCGGCCACCAAGCCCGCTGAGGTGCCAATTGCCAAGGCTGCCCAGGTCGTTCCAGAGACTGGCTTCCGCAACGGTGGCGGCGGCGGATTCGGCAGACCCTTCGGAAACTTTGGGCTGCCTGCCGAGACGAGCGAGTTCCGCAGGATGCGCAAAGCCGCCTCGCCCCCAATGCTGGGCAAGGACTTGGTCTTCCGGACGTGCCCCTCGCCGAAACAGACGAAGCTAGAGCCGGACCATCCCTTCACTGAGATGCCGACCGCCGAAGAGAGGAACAGGGACACCACGGGTGAAGCCGGATTGTGGAGGGGCTACTGCTTCCGAAAGAGCGAGAGCGATCAGGCCATCGTGCCTTCCCATCTTCAGGGCCCCAGAATGCTGCATACACCGTTGCCACCCTCCACTCCCATGGACTCGTTTGCCGCGGCCTTCAGTCAGTCCTTTCTTTCAGACGAGCCTTCCTCGGCAACTTTGACGCCCAGCACCGCGGAACACCGCCTTCGCTCGGGCGAACTCAAGGGTCTACACTTGGTCGCCGGCCTCGACGACCGTTTGAAGCGGGAGAAGGCCCTCGAAGAAAAGATCGCGTCAGAGTTTGATGACACGTTCATCACGCAAGTCTACAACTATTTGTCGCTTGGGTACCCAGCGATGGCGCGGTCATTCGACGAGGAGCTCTCCAAGATCTCGCACATGAGCATCGATGAGCTAGAAATCGACGACGCGAGGCAGATGGCATCCGGTCACTTGATGGATTATTGAGGCCGAAATGGCCGAGGAGAAGAGGTGCCCGAGATGGAGGGCTCTGAAGGCCTACATTTTCGAATGGGCGCGACAACACCCGGACTTGGACAGTCTGGATCCCCTCGCATGGGGCGTGCGCGAGAGGCGAGGAAGCTGGGCGATCTAAGCGGTCCAGCACACGGCATGGTGTTGAGGACAGTCTCTCAGCATGGTATAACACCACAGAAAGGAATAGGCGACAGAGTATGGTCAATCCGGCGAGGAAAGTGTATTGGGTGCTTTTCGCGATCATGACGGCGCGTTTTCATCACGGCGTTTCAGCACGGTGCTTGCTCCGCTTGGAGGAGAGTCATTGACGACTTGCGAATTGGATGGATGTTTCGATACGGGGCGAACAAAAGAACATACGCGGTGTTGGAGAGTTTAGAACAGCATGAGACTTTGCATGGCTGCATTCAAGAGAACGAGTCCAGACGGTGCCTGTGGGGTCAACCAGGTGGGGGAGATGCATTCGAACGTCGGGATAGAGGAGCGGGCCACGCGCGGGCGTCCTACGGAACTGCCCGCGCGCCCCGAGGATGGTCTGTCTACTGCATAGACGCGGAGTCTCTAGAATGGGTCCAGGACGAGCGGTTTTGAATGGATGATTGGGGGACACTGCAGACTGTACACGAGCCCTGCCCAGTAGGGGGTTGTCGAGGTTTTTTTCCAGCAAGCAACGAGTTGGAGGGGAACAATGTGAACCAACAGCGACGCCGATCGCTGAATCTGACCCCATTGAGACCCCGCCGTGTGTGACACGACAGGTGCCTCTTTCCGAGCCACACCGTCTGATGTTCCACCCTTTGATGAGGTGGTGAGAAGGCTTCTGGGTGGTCGCTGATAAGGAGGTGGGACTGCAGAGAAGCGCCGCGGCGGGGTCGCCCGGGCGAGGCCGAAGCTGACCGGGCCGGTCTGCTCTGCCACGGACAGCACAGTGAATCACGGCTTCCCGGGTCCCTTTTCCCCCTCGTATTTTCCGGCCCTATTGGTCGGCTTTGGACTGTGTTTGTTTAGATTCAATGGTGGTGTTCTAACCGGATGTCGGCGGATCCATCCTTGATTCGAGCGAGGTAGGTACAACATAGGTGGGTTCGATGTCAAGCCGGATGGATGCAGTCTCTGACACCCGTCCTCCAGCAATCTTTCGTGAGCTGAGTTTCTGTGTCGTTCTCACGGATTCTTGTCTGGTTGTGAGGCTGCCAGATCTGTTTTGTGGCCCTGAGAAGGGTCCAGAGGGGCGGCAAACTCGCGAGGAGTCTCGCCGGCATCGACGTCCCTCCTAGGCAGCAGCTTCCCAGTCGACGCGAATCGGTTCGTATTCACATGATACATACCGAAAGGAGTGGATGGTGAATGTCATTGAGTGTCATGAACGTGGTGATGCCGTTGAACGCAGGAGTCTGCGAACCAGATGATGTCCCGGACCTCTACTCTGGGTGACCTCATCGGACTTGGCCTATGTGTGACTGCGGTCCTGGTATTACGCACTAGTACTGAGAATGGGTATTGGCGGATAGCACTGCATTCTCTGGTGAGGGACTGAAGCTTGTTACCTTGGTTCTAGGTGAGTGAATGAGTGTGGGAAAAAGTCGCTGTTGGTGTCACTGGCAATTATCCACGGCAAGTGCTACATGGTCATGCCGCCGGTACGCCCCCTTGAAGATGCAATATCATACCGCTCAATGTTAAAGACTAACAACGCAGTATTTATACTTGATCTAGGTAGTGTTGGCTACACAAGCTAAGTGCTTGGGTGAAGTGACCAGCTAGATTGAACCTGTCCTTGGAGTGTGAGCCCCCCTCTCTCGTCCCTCTTTCGTCTAGTGCCTACCTGACCTCTTCTCCCTAGCCCTATTCTCGACTGTTTAGCTGAGAAACTGGCTTCTCCTACCTTGTTAGCACTCCATGCCTCGTGACACATAAACTCAATTTCGAAATAATCGTACCTAGTGAGCGTACCTAAGGAACCTCCCCTTTTGTTGCAAGCATAACCGCTTTTCTCGCCAACACGGCTGACGTATTCAGCTACCGGGTTTTCATCACAGCTTCTCTATCACACTACATAATCGCATTCCAGTTAGTGTATCCATCTTTGGGGCCGGCGCGGCATCGATTTCATCCTTTTGGGTTGGAAAGGCGGCCACTACTATTTGGACGTGGAGTGATCAAGTCCCTGGTTTGACTAGCCAGACAAACTCTACGAGCTCTCAGTTGCGCTGTGCGTGGATAGCTCCGTCGTCCATCGTCTCTCGTTGTTGCAACAGAGGATGAATACGTCTCGAGAAACGGACGCCGATTAGAACATGCGCACATGGATCTCAGCATAGGTACAAGAGAAAGTTGCTCGCCATCGTGGAGTTCTGCAGAAGGCCCTCGCACCTCCAACACAAAACATGCAGGATGATCGCCAGGCACTGGTTTGGTTTTTGACACCAGAAGCGCAGATTGTCTTATGGCTGAAGATCAGGCACGCTGGCGTCAGGTCTTTGGGGCATCTTCGAGAGGTTAGGATACACCTTTTCTGATTTCGGGCGGGTTTGAAGGAGAGGGTTGCTTATACATGATGAAGAGCCTAACGTCTTGGGAATAGCACTGTGATCTTGATCATGGTAGGAAAAGCAACTAAGTCATATTCAAAAATTGGCATTACCTTCTAGTGAATAGATGTATGGAACCGTGGTCCTGGACTTGGTTCAGTTCTTGTTCTGCTTAGAATGCTCCATTCTGGAACAGCGTCTGTGTCACTGGAACTCAAACTAGCGAGTCGCTGTCGCTTTCCATTTGGTTCTTCAGCTCTTCTCTGGCACGTCGCGCCTCCAGTAACATCCACTTCCTCATCTTCCAGACGGCAATCACCGTGATGCCGATCGCGAGAGCAAAGTAAATAACGATCCAGGGGGAAATGACCTCGCGACTGGTAGGAGCGCCCCAGTCGAAGAAGGTCATTGAAAAGATTGACTTTCGACGTGTTCGTTGGCTTCAAACAAGAACACTTCAATGCTCCCTTGCTTTACACAAGGTTCAAGACTTCAACGGAAGGACGAAGAAAGTTATAACTTACAGAGAGGAGTGTAGCAGGTAGGAACATCATTCCAAGCAATGTGATGTTTTTCATCTGACTGCCGTCCTTTTTGGATTCGAGGGCGATGATCATCGCGGCACGTCCATCTCGTCGGGCGTAAATATTTGACTCCTTAGGTACACGTAGATCTCGTAAGTAACCAAATAGTGAGATGTGTCAGCGATCGCAAAATGATGCGTACCATTTGAGCAGAAAGGTCCATTCCTCCCAGCAGGCTGTCGCAGCTTCGCACCTTGCTGTTGATCTCGGCAACCATCTCCAGCAGCCTCGCCTCGATCCTGTCTCCAGTCTTCTGCTTCTCGGCGCATTCGGCAAGAACAGTCGCAGCCATCTCCCGAGAGTGGACCGCCATCTTGTCGAGCTCGGCCTTAAGGCCCTCGAGCCCGTTTCGCAGCGCGCTGACGTTGATCCACAACCTCGTGGGGTGGCAGTCCTGTACCTGCAACTTGGACCCGTCCTGCGGTTTCTCCAGACTCATCACCTCCACGAGGCTCTTGACGGCGTTAGTCTCGTAGCCGAAACCTTTCTCTAGGTTTGAGATTCGATGGCCAACTATGGTCTGCTTGGCGTCTAGCATCCGGACGAGGCGCCTGAGCTCCAGCTCGGCGAAGATCATCGGCATGACGAGCGGGTGAAGGGCCTGACCTCCGAACCGCTCCAGCCAGGAGGACGTCTGATCCATGACAGCCTCCGTGCACCCGTAAATGACGGCGTATGTACTCGACTGGTCTACGAAGGACGTCACCGACATGGCGATGTCGTTCGGCTGGGAGGGGGATGATGACGCGGTGTCGGACTTGCAATTGTACACTATGTTTTTGGTCGTTAGGTCTTTGTCGGTGTTTGTAATTCGGTGGCCTCCGCTGGAGAATCGGGGGCAGGGGGTTCCAATAAATGCTCACCAATGGACGCGCCATCCATGCTATCCCAAACCACCGGCCTGCTGTTGAAGACGGCTGTGGAGACCTTTCCCAGAGAATAGGAGAGTGAACTGTGCTGGTACAGCCTCTCTGTTGCCAGCCGAAATGTTGCCTCATCATGAGGCAAAGATGTCGACTTTGCTCCCCTCACTCCCTCGGTCCCGTTCAGTCGCGGATGCATCACCAAGGTTATGCATTCCTCCCCTGACCCCTTTACCGGTCCTTCAATCTTGCATCACGCAGACAGTATCAGCATAAAGCTACTAGCGGTTTCTTCTTTCATTGAAAAGACGTGTTCTCACCGACTTTAGCCAGTTCGCATACTCATCCTCTGATTTGTGTTCGAGCAACTCATGGTCGTACCCCGGATGCTCCTAGTCCGAAACGTCAGTGATTGCATGATACTCGAGTCACTCGACAGCCGGCCTGTGAAATTGGAGAATGCTTACCGAAGAGCGGTTGCTCCGTAGCTGCAACGTTCGAATGGGTCCATTATTAGATGAATGAAAGGAGAGCTTTTGCAAGTCGCCGGGCTGAAATTTCGACTCTTTGTTCAACCACTCCATGATGAGACTTGGCGGACTAGAAGTGGCCTCGAGTTATCCACGATGCTCAGTTGCCGCGCCGAGAGTCGTTCACTGGTTTAATAATGACAGCAATTGAATATCACCCATTAGTTGTGTCCCCTCTCTGAGGTTCTAGAGCCGGCCAAACTGCCTAGTCGCCGGCAGTGCATGCAAAGTCCGCAAATCACACCCACGCCTCCTTACCCCCTTGCAAATATGCAGCTTACTGTACGCCCAGCATATTGTGGCTTGCTCTCAGTGAAACTACGAGGATAAGAATGCAAGCCAAAGAAAGTTTGGAAAATTAGGCCACCATTGGACTCGTCAACTCACCGCAAAGCCAGCTGAGCCCTGCCGTAGCCGTCGTGAGACCGGACCGCGCCAATGGGCGTAATGCACGTAAGTCGACCGTCTGCCTTGCTCAGCCTGCTTGTGTCTGTACTTTGAAACCGAATGATTCGTAGGTTATATGTCATATCCCCCGGCTGGTTTGGGCCCGAAATTGAGGATGGTGCGCATAGGCAGGCTCGGCAATTGGTTGCGCGCAGACCGTGTTCTTCCTTTCCCCTTCGGTCCTTCAAGTGTCATGATGCTTCGCCAATGATAGAACGTCTAGTTTAAAGGGCACCATAAAAGACTAGAGTAAACTCTTTATCTTCTTCTACTTACATGTAACTAAGCCCCGACTGGAAATGGGAACCGCGATTTCCCACTGTCTTTTCATCAACTAGCTTAATCACAACAAAGTAGATGGGATCAATCCAGACTTACTCTCTTACTCATGGTTTACACGATGCGCTGCTTCATTCACTAGAGGCAGGACAGTTTTTGGTCACTGTGCTCATCGAGACGACAGGTATTTCATAACGGCCTTTTCCGTGGCTGGCTGGACCTTAACTGATAACTTTAAGAAGCAAGCTGCAAGACCGTCAGATAAAATGAAGATTTACAGACCGAGATCAAGATCTCGGAGGCCGCGGGCTGTCGAGACTCGGGAGCCGAAGCCCCCGAGCCGCGCAAGTCTCCCGAGAAGTCGGCACGGATGAACACTCCGAGACCGAATCGAAGGTCTGACTTCCGTAACATGCAGGGCATCGCAGTGAGTTGAATCCACCTCTGCCTCGAGGCAACCTCAATTTAAGTGTGTATTTCATTTGTCAGCGTGTGCCTTTGTCCGCCGAAGTCGACCGAATGATGTCAAAATAAAACCAAGGTGTTGAAAGCTGGAATTTCTCCGCCGCCTTCCCTCTAATGAGATGCAAGTCAAGGCTCACTTGAATTCACTTTGGACTGAAGAAATTCAAGCCTCTGTATGAACATCGCAATCTGTGGCTACGCCAATCTATCACCCAGAAAACTATCAACATGGTCGTCGTCGCGGTTGCCGGGGGCACTGGCGGGATCGGCAGAGCGGTAGTTGAGCAGCTTCAACTCGGCCAGAAGCACGACGTCGTGGTGCTCAGCCGAAAGGTATGACGTCCTTGTCCGTCGCATGTCAGTACACACTCTCCATTGACTATGTTCTCTATCTAGGCATCCAATGAGCTGCCTACAACCAAGGCTCGCATCATCCGAGTCGACTACGACGACGTCGAGGGGTTGAGGCAGCTACTCGAGTCCGAGAACGTCGAGACCGTCATCAGCACCATCAGCGTCATGTCGGAAGCGCAGTGCCAGGCGCAGCTGAACCTGATCGCCGCGGCAGAGCGTTCAAGCAGTACGCTGAGGTTCGTCCCGAGCGAATTCGGGTCGATGAACACCCCTGAGTGAGTGAGTTCTTCCGGCGGCAATCGCACCCCAGCGACGGACCGAGACCAGTACTGATGGGCATGCGACGCCAGGGACGTCGCGAAGGAGCCCATGATGGCATCGTTTGCAAGCACCGCCGAAGTTCTCAAGAGCACTAAGCTGCAGTACACTCGGTTCGTCTGCGGCTTTTTGATGGACTACTGGGGCATGCCGCACGTCCCCAGCTACCTGGAGCCGATGCACTTCGCCTTCGATATTGGCAATCGCCGAGCTGTGATCCCAGGCTCGGGGAACGACGTCATTAGCATGGTCCACTCGTTCGACCTTGCCCGGTTCATTGTCCGAACCCTCGACTCGGACGACTGGCCCGAGTACAGCGGCGTCGTTGGCTCGGACATTACGTTGAATGAAGTAGTGGCCTTGGCCGAGAAAGCAATGTGTCTTGGGTTTCTCAAGAACCTCAACTCACGTGCATGGGTAACTGAGTGGCCTACTGACAACACATCTAGGTGGTAAATTCGACGTCATTTATGATGATGAAGAGAGCTTGAACAGCGGCAACGTGACACTTCTCGGCAATGAGGAGGGAATACCAGTCGACATGGCTAAAATGATGACGGCCTTCTTTGGAAGGATTATCGTGAGCGGTCTGCTGAACATACCCAAAGAAGTCCGGGTTACTGAGAAGTATCCTGATTTTCGGCTCACGACCGTGGGGGAACTACTCGAGAAAGCTTGGGCGACAAGGATGTGATGTTTGAGGACGCACTCCTGGGCACGCATTGCTTGTGGCTGGTATCGAGAGGGGTTGAGAACGATCGCTGCCTGAGAATAAATGAGTCTGGATTTGGTCAATTTCTCTATTTCAAAGCCCCTTTCCTTTTGTTTTGCGACATTGATAGCCGTTCTCTTGTTCGGAGTTGTCAACATCAACCCGCGATGATGCGCAGGCGGGCCTAAGGTGATCAGAACGACACTAAGGGAGGATAGTGCAACCGCGACCGCGGGTGTTGATGGCTAGAATTTAGCGAACGTGGCGCCCAATTCTCAAGAGAGGTTAAGGAGGTTTCACCATGATCGGCAAGAATGGAAAATACCCGTAAGATGTGCATTCAGGACCAAGCGAATCTCTCATGTGTCACCAGCTTCCCGAGTTCCCGTCACGATGTGCAGAACCGTCCCAACTCCCCTGTCAATTCCAACACGCCCAACGCAAATCGTCGACAAGACCTTCCAAGAATGGACGAAAGCGAAAAGTCCTCGTATAACCCGAGACGAGGAGTCGTCTTAAGCGACCCAAAAACGGGCAGCCGAGGCACACCAAGGACGCTCCCTACCAAGAACTCCATTCTTACGGTCTCAGATCGCTGGTTCGATGGGCGCAAATCTGGACCATCTCCCGCGGTGCCAGCCAATCTCTGGGACTTGGTATCCGCGAGATCCGTTAAGTCACATAAGATGACAGCGCTCATGCGGCTCGCTGACGCCGACGATGAAACGGTGACTTGCGAGGCGTTCCCCAGAGTCGGAGGCGCACCCCTGCAACCGACGGACCTTGAGACGTTTCAGCGAATCGTCGAGGCACCGCGGCAAGGGTGGGCTGGAGTTCCCGCCAACGTTGGAACTAACATTTTACAGTCCGTTGCATCGGCGGCTTCCAAAACCCAAAGTGGGGCAATACTTACCTATACAGAAACGCTAAATTTTGCCCATAAATCTAACTTTCTTTATATAGTAGCTTTTTATTAATACTACTATTAATACCACTATTAATTAGCGTCCTACTACTACTATTAAAAACAATTATAAGGTTATTTAAAGACTATATATTACTCTATATACTACAATAGCCCTAAATATCTTAATATACTAACTTACTAAAATTAATTTAATACTCCTATCTCTTAACTTTAATAATAGTTCTATTACTAGGGCTATTAACTATACTTAATAAATAATTTAAACGTACTACTACTAATATAACCTTATTAATAAGGTTTAATAATATAAAAGATTTTATAAGAGTAACTAAAAAATAAAGATTTAGTACTATACTAAGTTACTTAAGTTATTAAAGTATTATAATAATTTACTATTAAATAAAATATAAAAGTTTTTATTTAAGTAGTTTAATTTTAATATTAATAAATTAATAATTAGTTAATATTTTAAAGAGGTAAGTTAAATTAATAAAAAGATATATATTATAGCTACTTAATAAGATTTAAAAAAGAGACTTAAGTAGCTTTATTATATATAGTAGTATAAACTAGAATAACTAATTTTTATTAATGAGTTAGGAGTAGATAAAAATACTAGTAAAAGGTGAACGGGATAGGCTTTAAAAGGCCTTATATTATAGAGATTAGTAGAGTTAAAACGGGGTTAATAAATATAACTTTTACTAGTACTAACTCTTAAAAGTATATTAGATCTTCTAGTATACCTAGGGATAATAAATAGTAAAGGCTTTATAGTGTAGATTATTTACTATATATTACCTAAGTATAAAAGGTTTTTTACCCCTTATTTAGTAATTATTATAAATAATACTTTATTTTACTATTAAAAGGATATTTAAATTACTTATAAAAAAGCTAGTATACACCTTAAATACCTTCTACTATACTTACTTAACTTTAACCCTATTAAAGAGTACTTTAGAAACCTAAAAAAGTATATTAAAAAGAACTTTTATATATATAATACTAGTAACGAGGATATTTGTAATTAGGTAGAGTTTCTATATAACTATACCCTAAAAGTAGGGTAAAAATTACTATAAATTACTAGTTACTTCTACTATATATTTATTAATTTTAATAGTACTAAGGGTATTTTTAATAAATTTATAGTTAAAGTTATAAGTAGTAAAAAGAATAAAGATATATTAAGTAAAATAAGTGATAGGTTAAAGTTATTGTTAATTTATAAGGATACTATAGTTAAGTAAGTGAAGTAAAAAGGAAAAAATAATAGTAATAGGTTAAGGCTGTTATTAAGTAAGCTATAAGGATACTATAATTAAATAAGTAAAGTAAAAAGGAAAAAGATATTATAAATAGTACCTATTATAGCCTATTGTTTAACTTAAACTAAGTACTAATATTTTTTTTATTAATCTCTTTATAGCCCAACTTTATATTATTTTTATTAAATAATAAATTAGTAAAATAACTTAGAGATATTTTATTATTTAATATATTAATTAGTTTTAACTATAATTTATTAGATTATAGTAAGAGTCTATTAATAATTATTTAAAGTAATATTTAACTTTTATTAAGTAAATAAGTATTAAATTAATTTAGATTTAGTAGTAGTAGTTAAATAGGAGAGGAGATTTTAGATAGGAGGCTTAGGAGAAAAAAAGAAGACCTTATAAGAGATTATTAAAGTACTAACTTAGTTAGTAATTAATTTAGTAATATAGTATTTTATTTATTTTAGTACCCCCTTTTAACTTTAACTAATACCTTTTATAACTTATAATTTTTTTTAACTTTTGTTTTAATAAAAAACTCTATAAAGACTATAGTAGTAGTATTAAATATATATAGTTAATTTTAAGCTATAGAATTAAGTGACTTAATAATCTCTATAGACTCTATAGATACTATTAATATTTCTTTATTATATAAGTAGAAGATACTGTTATTAATAAAAGTTTTAATATTTAATTTAACAATATTTGTAATATTTAGAGTAATACCCTTTTTATTAAATTAGTAGTTAGGGATATTACAGAAGGGTTTTAAGGGCAGACTAGTGTACTACTAGGAGGCTCTATTAACTATAATTTATACTTAAAAAAGGGAAGAAATTTAGTACTATAGGCTACTATTATAGAGCCCTAAAGGCTTAGAGATTTTAATAGTCACGTAACCTATAATAACTTAGTTAGTGCCTAAGGCTATAGGGCCTTTAGTACTTTTAAGTACTAAAGTTAAAGTAGCTAGGCTAGTACTATAATATCACCCCCCCCTCTAGAAAAGGCGACACTATCTATAGTATTTTTAAGTACAAAACGTACTACTTAAATCTACTACTTTCTATCCCCTAAACTCTATTCTTACTATAAAGTAGTAAATAGTCTATAGTATTAAATTAGTAGTAGAATTTAGCGTTAATTAGTAGTTAAATTAATACTATAGTACTTAAAACTACTAAGTTATAATTATAAAAACTTTTTTTAAAATAAACTAATTAAAGGCCCTATATAAATTTTATATAAAAAACCTAATTAATTAAATTATTTAACTCTACTCTAAGCATTTAGTACTAGTACTTTTAAGCAATTTTAGTAATTATAACTATAGTATTATTATTTAATATAGTTAGCACTTTTTTATTAACTATAGTAGCCTATAACTACGCCTCTAAGTACTATAAGGGCTCTATAGTACCTAAGTATAAGTTATAAAAAGCCTAGAGGGCCTCTAAAGCGTTTTAAAAGTTTTTAGTATTATATTAAATTAAGTTTTTATTATAGCCTACCTAGTCTACCCTATACTAAAGTTTATAGTACTATAACTAAAATACTAAAACTTTTTAAACCTTATATTCTAACTTATTAGTATACTATATAAGCAGAAGTAGCTCTACAACTTATCCTAATAGTAGGTTATTAGTGGCCTTTTAAAACTTACTAAAGTAAAAAAACTAAGTAGCATTAATAACTTTTAAATAAGTCTAGTACTTAAGTACTACTAGGACCTACTTTTATAATCTAGTATAAACTATTTTAAAGTATTATAAACTTAAAAGGATTATCTTAGTACTAGCCCTTTATAGAGACTTAAATATAGTTACTTATAGTAAAGTTATTTAAGTAGTACTAGTAGTCTATAGCGTGTTTTTATTATACCTAAGCCTCTACTATTTTTCTTCTTATAACGTCCCAAGCACTATAAATTTACTTTACTATCTATTAAACTTTTAAATAGTTTAACTTTTTATAAGTAGTACTAAATACTATAGTCTATTATTTTTAGTTAAAACTAAAGTATAGTAGTTACTTAAACTTAATCTTATATAGTAAAAGTCTAGTAGTTTTACTAAGTAAAGTAGTATAGGTAAAGTCTATAGTAGGGAGTATTTTACTTTAATTATCCTAGTAGTAGTTAATAAGAGGATAGAGTTATTATATAATATACTAGTTTAGAATCTTAGTCTACCCATTAGTTTAGAGGTAGTATACTATAAATAATTATATCTTAATATTATAGATTTTATAAAGTTCTAACTAAAAGTTAAAAATAAACTAAGGGCTTTAGTTAAAAGTAATTATTTTTAAAAAGCTAAAGATTAGTAGTATTCTTTTATAAAATATCTATACTAGGTCCCTAGCTATAACCTCTTTATAATATAGTATTAAAACAGCGCGTTTACTTAAGTAGTTAACTACTACCTAAACTACTATAAATCCCTTTTTATTAAGCAGTAGTACTATAAAGTCTATAAAGATATACTACTAGGGCTAGTTAAGTACTAAAAGGGGCTAGAGCTTACCCAGTACTTAGTTCTAAAGCTTATAGGTTTAGTAATATATGTAATAGTTAAGAATATAGTGTTCTACGTCTACTATAAGCCGGGGCTAGTAGTACCTCTCTTTAATTATCTTTAGTATTTTATTTTAGCCAGAGTATACTAATAGCTTTTACCCATAGGCTTTTTATATTACCTAGGTATATAAAAACTCCTCTTTAGGTATAACTAGCTTATTATTTATTATAAATAGGCCTATATCCTTCTATATTTTCTAACGTTTCTTACTAATAGCGGTTATTTTCTATAAAGGGTAGAGGAATTTAGTTATAGGTTTTTAGTTTAAAGTAAGAATTTATTTAACTAGTAAGTAGCCTTAAAACTTATTAGTAGGTTCTATAGTACTAACTATAATAGTTTTTATTATTTTAGTATTTTTTAAAAACTAATAGAACTTTATAGTAATCTTAAATAAAAAAAAGTCTAGTATTAAAAGGACTTAAGTACAACTAGCGGCCTTAAAGGCCTTTTATATAGTAATATCTTTAAACTTTTATAAAAAAGTATTAACTAGTACATTTTTTCAACTAGGGCGATACTAAATTATAAAGTTAAAGTCTACTAAAAAGCCTAATTAATAAACTTACTAAAAGTTAAGTTTATACTTAGTTATAAAGTATAAAAGGACTTAGTAGTTTATAATAACTTTAAAATACTTATAAAGGGCTACTAAGTCTACTCTTTATTCTTTTATAGTTTATATAATAGTAAGTAACTTTTTATTATAAATAGAGTAGTTTATTTTAGTAGGCACTATTATTTTAAAAAAAAAGGCTACGGGGTACTAAGTATTATTATTAAACTATAGTTATAATATAGCACTAGTATAAATAGAGTTAAAAGTATCCGTCTTAAACTATATAAGTAATTTAGAGTACTAGTAGCAGAGGATAAGTACCAATATTAGTAGGTCCTTTAGCTAGTTAAATATAGCTTTATAGTTATTATTAAAGTAAAAAGGGACTCTCTTAGTTATAAAGTGTACTAAGGAATAAGTAACCCTACTATAGTCTTTAATAAACTACTAATAAAAGTTATAAAACTCTAAAAAAGACTAAATACTTTTAATAGATATAGGGGCGTACTAGTTCTTTACTATACTAACCTTTTTAGGGTTAGACTAAATACTATTAATAGAAATAATAAATCCTAGGTACTTAGTAGTAGTAACGTTAAACTTGTACTTTTTAATATTAGTTTATAAACTAGTATCCCTTAGGTATATTAGTACTTTAGTAATATGTTTCTAGTACTAGAGGAGGTTTTTTAAAAACACTAGGATATTATTAAGGTACACTGTATAAAAGTTATTTAAGTATTCTATTAAGATATTATTTATATACTACTAGTATATTATAGGGCTGTTATAAAGGCTGAACGGGAGGACTTTATACTTATAAGTACTATATTAGGTTCTAAAGGTTATTAAGTTTTTATAGTCTAGGTATATTTAAATTTTATAAAAAGCTTATTAAATATTTATTTTAGTAAAGATTTTTAAGTAGTTAATTTATATTAGTATTTTATTAATTAGTAGTAGGGGGTATTAGTCCTTTTTAGTAATCTTATTTAGTTTATAAAAATTAATATAGAAGTAAAGACCCCTATTAACTTTATAAATAAATAGTATAAAGGAGGCCTATAGAGCGTTACTAGGGGTAATAAATCCCTTATATAGGTATTTTAAAAAATATTTATAAGTTACTTTTAGCTTAAGTAGTAACTACTTATAAAGGGGGTAGTAGGTAAGTTTATTACAACCTTCTTTTTTAAGCTCTATTTTGTGATTATACTAGTAGTGCGGTAAGAGGGTATTACTAGTAACTTTACTAAAAATATTAGTAAATTACTAAAGTTTAGTAGGAAGCTTCTTTTTAATTAAGTACTTTATTTCCTTTATATTATTTTAAAGGGGGTTATTAGCCCTAGTTGCGTTAATTTTTTTTAACTTAATTAGTTAATTTAAGTTATTAAGGGTAATTAATTTTAGTTTAATATCTAAGTATTTTAGGTTTATTTTAAACTTAATAGTACTAATAAATACTAATTTTGTATTTTACTATAGCTTCTAGGTCTCCTCTAGTATAGACTAGTACTTTTTAGGACTTTAGGCTGGCTTTAGTAGAACTTTAGTACTATAGAGTACGCGTTCTATTTTATATAAGCTTTTAGTATTATTAATTTTTTAGGTACTAAAGAGTGTAGTTAGTATCAAGTGCTTTAGGATTTACTAGGGTACTTAAAACTTATACTAGTTTTACTAAAACTTATAGTTATAAAATATTACGTTAGTTTTAAAGGTGGCCTGCTTTTTATTAGTATTTATTTAGTGTTTTAGGTTAATTTTATTAAGTTTATAATACTCTACTGGGTTGTAGATAATAGTAAAAAGTAAATCTTTAATTAGTAGTAGGTCCTTAAGCTACTATAGACGCCTATAGTGTATATTTAATAAAACGTTATAGTATTTAAACTAGGCTCTTTTTAGTATTAGGTTATAGTATTTAGTATTTAACTATAAAAGGGGTGTTTATAGTAGGATTTAGTAGTTAATTTGTATATTAGTAGTTTATACTATATTAATATTATTTAATTATTTACTATTAAATTCTGTAGTTAGAATAGAGTACTATAACTTATATAAGGGGGTGTAGTAAAAATCCCGTAGGGGGCTAGCTAGGGAGGTATTTACAAAAGTATATCTATTTACTCTAGTATTAAAGAAAGCGTGTATATATAATTTATATTTATTAAAAGCTAGTACTAGCTCTATTTTTAGGGACTATTCTTTAATAATTCTTTTTAAGTTAATAAATATTAGAGTTAAATGTTAATTTTTATATAACTTTTTTTTTAGTTAAGAGACTTTTTTTACTAGGAACTTTAGTTTTTTACTATATTAGTATCTTCTATAGGGGTTTATAGCTCTATAATAACTAAAGTAGTTTTTTTTTTAGTTACTTTAAAGTGTAGGTACTTATAGGTACTATAACTAGATTTACTATAAGTAAAGTAGGTACTATAAGTACAAGTATAAGGGTATTAAGGTTGGTATTAAGATTGCTAAATACTTTTATAGTAATATTAGGCTTAATAAAGTTAGTAAAGGAATAGGTTTAGTGTATAATATATAAATAAAAGAAATAGAAGTATTATTATAGTAGTAATAGTGTTGTATTAGTGTTTTATTATATTACTTACTTATTAAGAAAGTAGAAGTTTAAACCCTTATAGGCTAGGGGGAGCCCTGCTTTTTATAGGCCTAGTGCCTTGCCCTTTAGGCCTAGCTTCTAAGGTACTAGTCCTTTTAGGGTTTAGTACGTTATATATAGTTTAGCTAAGTGGCTCTAGGCCCTGTGTGTGGTTAACTGTATTTACTATAGTTAGCTACGGGTACTGTGGTTAGCTACGAGGGTTGTGGTTAGCTATAAGTACCTTAGAGGGGTTAATAAGAGATATTTAGAGTAGTTTATTCTACTATTAGTAGTTAACTTAGTAGTTTAGAGTTTAGTTTATTAAAGCTAAAGGCTATAGGTTTAATTCTGCCTTTTGTCTCTTTTTACTTTTATTTTTAGTTTTTTTTTAATAAACTAATATCCCCCCTTAAAATGTATATTAATTTAATTTTATTATAGATTTTAGCGTTCTTAAGGTGTATTAAAAGACTTCTTTAGTATTAAAAACTTTTATATAAAAACTCTATAAAAACCTTTCTTTTTAAATAAAAATATTTAAAGTAAAAATAGAAGAAAATATATGTTAATAAGGAAAACCTTTTCTTTTTAATATAATAAGTTATTTATTTTTAACTTATCTTTTAATAAATTTATATTCTTTTTTATTTTAGTTTTATTTTTAAAAAAAGATAAAAAACCTTTATAGTCTACTATATTTAAAGTAGTTATATAATTATTAAATATTATTTTACCTATAGGCTTAGTTAAAACATTAGCTAAATTATCTTTAGTAAATACGTGGAATAGTGAAGCTTTATTATTAATTATTGTATTTTTTATAAAGTAATATTTAATATTAATATACTTAACTTTTTTATAAAATTTAGGATTTTCAGCTAGTTTTTAAGCTACTTCATTATTTATAAAAATCTTAGGTTTATTTAGACTTTTAAAGTCTAAAAATTCAAATATATAATTATAAGAGTTATATAAATATATAGCTTTTTTAATAGCTTTAGTAAAAGCTATATACTTAGCTTTATAAGTAAATAAAGCTACTATTTTTTATTTTATAGTATTCTAACTAATTATATTATAAAATCCTAGGCAAAATAAATAGCTAGTAGTGGATTTTCTATTATTAAAATCTCTAGCCTAATTAGAGTCTAAAAATCCTATTATTTTAAATTTAATAAAGCAGTCGTATAAAATCCCTAGGTTAGGGAATTTATTTAAATATCCCTATAACTAGTTTAGAGTAATAAAATGCTTTTTAGAAGGATTACTTATATAATAAGCTAATAATATAACTGTAAAGGCTATATCTGGCCTGGTTTTTAAGGTAGAATATATTAAAGAGCCTATCTTTTATTAGAATTGTTTTATTTCTTCTTTAGTAGCTTAATCTGTATTTTTTATAAATTTTATATTATTATTTATAGGCGTTAAATGCCTATATAAATAGGTTTTATTATATTTAACTAGTAGTTTTTTAGTATATTTAGTTTAATATAGAAATAGGGTTTTATTTTTTCTATTTATATCTACTTTAATACTTAAAAAGGTTTTAAGTACCCCTAGTAGTTTTATATTAATTTTTTTAGAAATATTATTAATTATACTATTAGTAATTTTAGGGTTAGGAGTAATAACTAAAAAGTTATCTATATAATAAGCTATAATAGCTTTAATTTCTTTTTTATTAAGTATAAAAATAGCTTTATTATAAGGCGTTATATTAAAGCTTTTTTTTTTAAGTATATCTTTTAAATACTTATACTATAGTTTAGGACTTTGTTTTAAATTGTATAAGGCTTTATTTAGTTTATAGACTAATCCTTTATTAGAATCTTTATAATCTTTATTAAAAACTAATTTATTATTATTATTATTAAAAAAACTAGTAGGTAATTGGACGTATATCTCTTTATCGATATTGGTGTGTATAAACGTACTAGTAACGTTATATTATTTAATATCTTAATTATTTTATATAGCTATTAAAAATAATAGTCTATAGGATTTAGACCTATAGGTAGTACTAAAGGTTTCTAAGTAATTAATACTTATATGTTAATTATAACCCTATACTACCTAACGAGCCTTATATTTATTAAGTTTTTTAGCTTTAGTATTAATATTATTATTAGCCTTTTTTCTATAAACCTATTTACTTCTAAAAGGTTTAATAGATTGTGGTTTTTAATAATACTCTAAGTATTTAATTTAGTTAATATATTTAATTCCTTATATATAGCTTAGATCTAGTTTTGTAAATTATTAGATTCTAAAACTTATTTATATATAGTAGGTTTATTTAAGTTATTAATACTTAGTATATAAAAGATTTTATTTTTTAAGCTATTAATAGTAGATATTATATTTAAAGATAGGTAGTTTTTTATTATAAATAGTGCACATTCTTGATTTTCAACCTATTTATAGCTTTTCCGGATCTCTTTATCTATATAGGGGATTTTTATAGTTAATTTAGAGTTATTATTATTATTATTATTATTATTAGTTTTATTAATATTATTATAATCTAAGTCTATCTTAAAGAAACTATTACTTTAAGATTCTTTTCCGCTTTTAGTTATACTAAATTATGGATAATTTATTTTATTTAGTATAAATAGTTCTTAATTATTATTATTAGTATCTTTTATAAAGATATTCTTAAATACTTTAACGTCTCTAGACCAAAGAGCTTTATTTTCTTTTAAATCCTATATTCTATAGGTATTATTACTATAGTTAAGAATTATACCCTTTTTAGCTCTATTATTAAGCTTTTTAATATTAGGGTCTTTATTTTTATAGTAATAAATACTCCCCTAGACCCTTATATAATTTAAAGAGGGTTTTATATTATTCTTAGCTTTATATAGTGTTTTATAAGTTAATAACTTATGTGGGGTTTTATTATATAAATATATAGTTACTAAAAGAGCTTCTCCTTATAGTTTAAAGTTAATATTAGTGTTTATTAGTATAGTCCTTACTTTATTTATTATATTACGTATTATTCTTTTAATAATACTATTAAACTTATATGTATAAAGTAGTTTTATATTATAAGTTATACTATTCTTTATATATATGGTTTTTATTCTTTTATTATTAAACTCTTTACTACTGTCTATATTAAATTAATTAATTTTATGCTTATTTTTATTATTTTTAGCTAAGGATTTAAATTCCTTAAAAGTAGTAGAAACTTCTTTAGATTCCTTTGTTTTTAATAATTTACTCTATATAAAACGGGTCTTTTTATTTATAAATAGTATAAACTATTTATAATTATTATATATTTTAGGTGTAATTGGCTTATATAAGTTTAATGTAATTTTATATAAGTAAGGGTAGTCTTTTGTGTAATTACTAGACTTTTTATTTATAGTATTAGTAAATTTTTTTTTTAAATAGGCCTTGTAGGGTAGTTTGTAAAATGCCTCTGCGGTAGTTCTTTTATATATAATTTTAGTTTAATTTAGAATAGTAAGTAAAGATTGCTGGTTTATATAGCTTAATTAGTTATACTATAGCTTTATTATATTAATATCAGGGTCTAGGGTTCGATCCTAACTTTAGGACTCTTTTATAGTATCTTTTATTATATTAATTACTTCTTTATTTATATTAAGGTTAAAGAAGTAAAGGTTATTCCTTTTTATTCCTACTAAAAGGACTTTGTCTTTAATTATATTATATAGTATAGACTTATTATAGTAAATTAAGGCTATGCCTATTTTAGTAAGTTTAGCTTAACTTAAGAGATTAATACTTAGTTTAAGTATATAATAAATATCTCTTATAATATAAAAAGTATTATTTATTATAGTAGTTAAATTACCTTTTTTATAAGCAAAAAGATAGTTTACTTTACCCTAATTAACCTTTGTTTTAATAGTTTTAATATTATTAAGTAGAGATAGGTTATTAGTTATATAGATTGTTATAGCTAAGTCTAAATAAAACAGTTATTTTCCTTTATAAATAAAAGAATCTAAAAGTTTTTTATTTGACTATTTTATTAAGTTACTTAGTAATAAGTTATTAGTTTTAAAATCTATATTAATAGGGGTTTTAGAGGTAATTCTTATATTTTTAAATTCTATATTAGAATCTAAGTCCTCTTTAGTTACTAAGTTAATATTTATTAAGTCTAAAGTAACTATAACTTTTTTTAATAAATTAAAAGAATTAGAATTGTTATTAATAACTATATTAACTTATTATTTTTTTTTATTTTATTTTTTAACTCTTTTTTCTTTTTTATTATTTATAAAAGGGTTGTTTTTTGATATTCTTTTAAACTAATTAGGAGCTTTATTAGGATATAAAAATCCATAAATATTCTCTATATAGCCGGTTTTCTTACAGTAGTTACAGTATTAACCCTTAGTTTGTTTTTAGGGTTTAGTAGTTTTTTTAGACTTAATTTAAGACTTAAAGAATTATATAAAGTTATTATTACTCTTTCTCTTAGATTTATCTAATAAATTAGTAAATAAAGACTTAATAGTATAGACTTTTAAGTCTTTTTTTAAAAATTAGGTTATATTAGTTATAAACCCCTCGTAAGAGTCGTTTAAACTATTTAAAACTTAAACTATAATTACTTATTTAGATAAAGCTAAGTTATTTAAAGCTAGATTATTTATAAACTCTTTAACTTTATTAAAGTATTTTTTAAAAGTATTAAAGTCTTTAAGAGTAGTATTAAAAAACTCTTTACAAATAAAAAACTTATTTATAAATCCTTTTAGTTAATATAGCTTTTTTAAGCTTTTTTAAACTTCTAGAGCTATTTTAGAGTTTTTTATAACTCTTAAAGGGCTATCTTTATAAAAAAGTTTTATATAACCTAATATTTTATTATTTAAATCTTTATTCTTATTATTTAGTAGTTTAATAAAATTTATTACTAAATCTTTACTAGTTAGTACTATATAGAATCTTAGAGACTATACTTAATAATTTAATTATCCTTTTAGCTTTAAAATAGTAATTTTATCTATATTTTATAAATTTAAAGTCTTTTTTATTTAAATAACTAAAACTAAGTAGACTCTTAAAAACCTAAGGGTTATTTCTTTAAGATAATAAAAGTAAACTACTTATTATATAACTAACTAAATAGTTTAAATAAATAATTAAAACTATAAAGTCCTACTATATCTTTTTTAACTATTTTAGTTAATTTATTATAATTAATAAACTTAAAGTCTATAACTTTAGAGTTATTAATATTAATTTATAATAGTTTTTATTAACTAAGTTAAATAGTAAAAGCTACTATAATTTTAATTTCTATATAGGTCGTATTAATCAAATATCGTTTAAAAATTCGTTTACTATAGTAAGTGTATATAAGGATTTATTAAGGATTTATTAAAGAAGGTTAGATAATTTAAGGATTTTCTGAAAACCAGGTTTCTTAGTTACTTAGGGACTTAAATTATAGGTAATTTATAAGTATTAGTTATAGTTTTTAGTCTTTTATAGTTAAAATAAAGTTAGTTATTAAATAAGTAAGTTTAAATAAACTCTTATAATTAGTTAAGAAGGTTAGGTTAGTTAATAAGCTAAACTTATAACCTATAAGTATAGGTATAAGGGTATTAAGGTCGGTATTAAGATTACTAAATACTTCTATAGTAATATTAAGCTTAATAGAGTTAGTAAAAGAATAGGTTTAGTATATAATATATAAATAAAAGAGATAGAAGTATTATTATAGTAGTAATAGTATTATATTAGTATTTTATTATATTACTTATTTACTAAGAAAGTAGAAGTCTAGATCCCTATAGGCTGGGGAGAGCCCTGTCTTTTATAGGCCTAGTGCCTTGCCCTTTAGGCCTAGCTTCTAAGGCACTAGTCCTTTTAGGATTTAATACATTATATATAGTTTAATTAAGTGGCTCTAGGCTCTGTGTATAGTTAGCCGTATTTACTGTAGTTAGTTACGGGCACTGTAGTTGGCCACAAGGGTTGTGGTTGGCCACGAGTACTCTAGAGGGGTTAATAAGAGATATTTAAAGTGGTTTATTCTACTATTAGTAGTTAACCTAGTAGTTTAGAGTTTAGCTTATTAAAGCTAGAGGCTATAGGTTTAATTCTGCCTTTTGTCTTTTTTTACTTTTATTTTTAGTTCTTTTTAATAGACTAATAGGTACTAGTATTTTTTAAGTGCTAGTATAGGGCTAAGGAGAGTTTAGTATAGCTTTAGGTATTGTAGAGAGTTATAGAGTTATTATAAAATAGTATAGTAGAGGTTAATGTGCTAGAACGGCCTAGAGTTACTCTATAAAACTATTCTTTTATAGTTTTACTAGTACTATAGGGGTCTATAACGTTAGTAATAGTAATAACTATTTTAGTGTATTTTTAAAAGTTAAAAAAGGTATTTAAGTAGGCTATAGTAGTTTAGGTTTAAAGGGTAAGAAGTAGTTTATAGTAGAACTTATAGTGCTATTAGTAGTTAGGGAGGTTAGCTTTATAAGTAAGTTTAGTAAATTTAGTATGCTGTGTTTAAACGTTAGTAAAGGTAATTTTTATAGCTTTAATTTTTTATTTAGTATTTTTAACTTGTGTATAGTTAGTAAAAGAAGAATGGTACTCTTAGAGTATAGCCTTTAAAGTCTTTATAACTTTATTTTTTACTAAAGGTGATATTAACTTGAGAGTATTACCTTTAAAGTAGTTAATAATATAGTTAAGCTTTTAGGTATTAGTAATGTTGTTTTCCTAGAACTAAAGGTGGTTAGTAATATAGTAGTACTAAATACTAAATAGGGGGTTCTTTTTATTTTTACTATTCTTTATACTAGTATAAATAGGGATTTTAGGCTCTTTAGGGCTATATTTTATTCTTATAGTAGTAGAGGAGGCGATAGAGGGTTAGTAGTTTGTTTTTAGGTACTTAATATAGTTAATAATAGTAGTAAGGGTATTATTAATATTTGGCTTTAGGGGATTACTTTACTAAGAGGCTATACTAAGTAAGGTATTTTTTAGTTAAGTAAAGTACTATTAAAGGGCTTTGTTAGTAGTAAAGGAGAGTTTTTAACTATGAGCTATTTTAGTTTTTTTGGTTTAAAGGGCTTAAATATTTTTTTAAAGTTTTTAGTTGTTAGTTTTTAGTTAAAGAGTATAGTTATAAATTTTATAAAAGTTTTTATATATAGTAATATACTAGGTATAAAGTAACTAGGCTTTTTAGCCTTAGGTGCTATGAGCTTTGATTTGTATATTAACTTATTTAAAAAGCTTTTTTGGGTTTTTTTAATAAAGGCTTTTAAAGGCTTTTTAGTTTTATAGAACCTAGTAGTTATTACTAAAAAGAGGGTTATTTGTGAGGTGGATATTGTGTTTATATAGGTTATTAAAGTATATATAAATTTTAGTATAGTGCTGCTTTATAGTAGTATTTAGGGCAAGGGTATTAAAGGGCTGTTTTATAAGGGAATATTTAGTTTTAAAAAAACTAATTAGAACGGGTTTAGTACTTTTGGGGGGTGTGTACGTGGTGCGGTGGTCGCTCTAATACTTTAGGGGTTTAGTTATATTATTTATATTAATAATTATTTTGTTTTTAGGGCTGCGACTATAGAAGTAACTAGAGTTATGAGCTATTTTTAGTATAGTAGCTTGGATATAGTAGAGATAGAGGGGGGGTGTTGATTATAATTAGGGTACTAGGAAGTGTGTATTAGCTATTACTTAGTGTTACTTTTAGTATAGGGATTATTAATTAATAAGGAATTAATTTAGTAATATTATACTATTTATTATTGGGGAGAAAGAGTTGAGTTAAAGTGTAGATAATATTATAGAAGGGTCTTAAGGGTAGGTTAGTGCGCTACTAAGAGGCTCTATTAACTATAATCTATACTTAAAGAAGAGAAGAAATTTAGTACTATAGGCTACTACTACAGAGCCCTAAAGGCTTAAAGATTTTAGTAGTTACGTAACTTATAATAACTTAACTAGTACTTAAGGCTATAGGGTCTTTAGTACTTTTAGGTACTAGAGTTAGGGTAGTTAAGCCGGCGCTGTAATAGGGAGCCCTTTAATTAAGTAAAGACTACTATAGTATTTACTTAGTTATTTAAGTATTATTAAGAGATAGTTATTAATGTTTAAATACTTACTTAGTATAGTAGTAAACTAAATAAGAAAGTTATTAATTTAATTATAGTACTTAGTTAGTAAATTTAGTATTACTAAAGATAATAATTAAATAGGGATTTATTACTATAGTAAGAAAGTATATGGGGGCTTATTTAGAGCTATAAACTTATATAAAGTAAGGTGAGGTTAACTTTAATATACTAGTAGTGATGGCTAAGTTGGAGGAGGTAAGGTTAGTGGTACGCTATAAAAGTTTATAATAGTATTACTTAAGGTTTGACTTAGCTAACTAGGAGTAGCTATAGGAGTTAGAGAAGTCAAAATATTAGTTTAAATAGTTATTTAAATACTCTTGTAATTTAGTGTTTATTTATTTTAATTATTCCTAGCTATATTAACTATAGTACTTTTACGTTTATTAATTATAAGTATAATACTAAGTAGTAGTTTACTAAGTATAATATTAGCCTTTTTTTTAAATAGGGCCCTTTACTACTCTTTAATATTAAAAAGCTTTAATTTATAGTGTTTTTTATTAAAAGTAATTTAATACTAAGAATACTAGTAATTTCTACTCTTAGTAGTATTTTTATAAACTACTGGCTTAGAGTATAGTTAATAATATAGTAGGTCTTTAAATGCATCCTATGTCTTCTTCTTTGCTTATTTAATAGTGGTAAGTATTTTGTTATTAATATGCTTTTTTTGTTTAGTTTAATAAAAGGGTTAACTACTATAGTTTTGGGTATGTAAGGTAATTAATGTGGTATTATAGTTAGTTTAGGTCTCTATTATAGTAGAGATACTAAGTTAAAAAATAAACGTTACTTTAATTATAGTTTTATTATACCTACTAGCCTTAAGGATCTAGTTAATTAGTAAGTATTATAGTAGATATAGCTAGGTATTATTAGTTATAGTATTATATTTGTTCTAATGTATTAGGTGGATAGGTTTGAAACCCTTTTTTTATTAGTTAACTTAAAAGGTGATATATAACTTTATAGCCTTAAGTATAGTTTTAAGTTAATTATAGATTTGCTTTTTAATATTAATAATAGTATCCCTTTACTTTTTAAGTACTAGGAATCTAACTTTATTATACTATATTTTTTATAACTTAATTATATAAAGTAGTTTAAGTAAAAAGGGTATACTATTAAAGGTTAGTTTAAATAATATATAAATAAGAATTTCTATAAATATATATAGATTTTAATTTTTAATAAAGATATTATTATTAAAAGGTACGTTAATTTTTAAGTACTATAGAGTATAGGTATTACTTTATTTAGAGGTAGGCTCTTATTATTATTTAAAGGGGGAGTTTTATTAGTTATTAAGAGAGGGGGCTTATTATTACTAAGAAGAGGGAGGTTTTTATTATTACTAAGAGGGGGTAGTTAAAGTATTTAGTTATCTCCTAAGTAAGGTCTTATTATTAATATAATAGCCCTTAGTACTATTATTATTACCTAAGTTAACTTTAGTATTATTTTTAGTAAAATCTAATAACTCTTTTAGTAGTATAAATATAGCTACTTACTTCTTTATAACTAGTTACTTTTTTAGTTTAACTACTAATACTTACTATTTACTAAGTTTTATTAATAATAGCCTAGAATTAGTTAGAGTATTCTTTAACTTAACTACTTACTACTTTATTATTAGTATTTATATAATTATAATCTACTTACTTATTAACTCTTAAAATATAACTTAAGGCTTTTTACTAAGAGTATTCTTATATTACTTATAGGTATGGGTATAAGTGGCTAAAGGAGCTAGTAATAGATTATTAATTAGATTAATTAATACCTAGTGCTTTTAAGGAGCTATAGGAATAGTTTTATAATAATAAATAATAGAGATAATAGACGGTGGATAAGGATATTTAAAGTATTAAAGTGAGGTATTAATTCTAAAGTAAAATAGCTAAGTTAGAATTTATTACTACCCCTTTAAGAATAGTGACGCTATACTAGTATAATAAATATAAACTTTATATATACTAAGAAAAAGAAACGTATAATTTAACGGCCTAAAGGCCTTTATAGAGGACTAATTACCCTATTAGTGATAAAATTCGTGGTGTTTTATGTGGTGTTGTGTAAAAACGCGAATTTTCCGTGTAGTAAGTAGTGCCCCACTTTGGGTTTTGGAAGCCGCTGATGTAACGGACTGTAGGTGTTTTTGAGCCCCCGATATCCCTGTCGCTCACGTTTGGCGCCTCCAAAAGCTGACACAGGTCAAAACTCGGCCTTTTCTCCTGGACTCCTTGTTTGGGCCAGGGCCGCTTCCACCTCGCTTTTGGGATTCCTCCCCTCTTCTTCGCTAACAACCTGAACAATAGCAGACGGCGTTTAAGGTCGCACCTTGGTGTGTGGGGGGTTTTGGATGATGGACGGCGCCTCATGTCGCATCAAGCTTAATTTCCCCCCTCTCTCTTCTCTCCGAGCCCCTCACGAGCATCTGAGATTTAAAGAGCCATGATGCCCTCCTCAACTTGAAGTCTCTTCCCTTCTGATCTTCATCCCATTCGCTAACATCTGCTTCTAACTTTTTTTTTTTCGCAACAACCTTCTCTTCGTTCGGCTGGTCCTTCTTTAGTTTCTTCAAACAAACAAACAACTTTTAACTTTTCAATTCTTCGAAGTCTCAATCCCCTTCAGCAACCATGAAGTTCTCCGCCGTTCTCTCTCTCGCCCTCGCCTCTGCCGCGGCGGCCATGCCCACCGAGGACCTGTCTAAGCGTCAGACCGTCCAGCGCGGCCGCAACACGCTCGTCTTCAAGGAGCAGGGTGGTGTGCCCGGAAACGAGTGCCTCACCTTCCGCAACAACGGTCAGTAACTTCCATCGTCGAACATGTTCTCTTTGAGTCCTGTGTGGTATTGAGTCTAAACCATCGACAGGCGAGATCGTCAACGCCGCTTGCGTCAACACTGCCGCCGACAGGCAGATCACGCCCTCGACGAGGAACGGCAACAACGTCCTCCTCGTCCAGCGCTCCTTCAGCAACGGCTTCCGCCCGGACCTCGTGAACAAGGAGGTCTGCGTCGGCTTCAACGGCACTGCGTTCCGCGCCGAGGACTGCGCCGCCAGGAACATCGAGTTCGTGGCGCAGTCGGGCAACAACCTCTTCGCCTCGGGCGGCGCCTGCCTGAACGGCCACGACGACAAGGCTCAGGTCACCGTCTCCGAGGCCGGCCAGAACTGCGCTGGTTTCACTACCACCAGCGTCCGCGCCACCGCCCCGTAAGGAAGTTGGTCGAGACTTTATTTTGGGGGGTTGTTCGAGTATGTGTTGGAGTATGCGCGGAGAGATGTCGAGGACCGAAAAAGGCGGCCGGGTTTAATGATGGAGATGAGACTTCGACTTAATTAGTATCAATGGAAGCAGTTGTTGCGAAATCGTTGCATCGAGACCTGTGTCTCTATCGCCGGATGCGTACTCGGGTTGCCTCGCCTGAGGGCCTCGCTATAACACCGAAAAATGCCTGCTGTGGATAACTTTGGGACTTTGTCTCGCGAATAACGGGTCGCCATACTAGTTACCTTGGAAGTCTACAACCTGGAAAACTGTCCAGAGTACAAGGCGGTATCGTACACCTAGGGTGGCAAGAACGTCCGGTCTTGTCCCGTCTGCATCGGCCCATTCTGGGATGTCCTGTTCCAGACGAAAAACTGCTGGGAGATGCTCCGCTTCATGTAGCCCCCGCGAGACGCGCGGACGTTCTGGGTGGATGCCATCTGCATCGACCAGAGTAACGTCCTCGAGCGAAACGCCCAGGTTGCCAACATGGGCCGAATCTATTCACAGTGCAGCCGTGTTATTCTGTACCTGGGACCGGATATGGCTGTTCCTCCCAGTGGTAGACACCCGCGACGCCATCGACTGCACGAGCTGGAAACCTGATCCGTGGTGCCGAAGTTTGCCGAAACCTTTAAACCACCGCACCGGATAACATTGAGAATCACTCTCGAAAGGCGGTACTTTACCAGGGCTTGGGTCATCCAGTTCTCCCGACTAACGTGTCCATGTGAATCGGGGACGTGAACTTCTGGGCTGACGCCAACAAGCCGACCCTCCTGGCCTCTGGGGCACCCGACTGGCGGTCGATATGTTTAGAGACGTGGAGTCAGCTGATGACGGAGTATGGCAAACCGACGTGGTTTGACGCCATGGATAACTTGAAGGCATGTCGCAGGTGGCCCGAGTCCGCGTCAATGCACTGGCTTTCAGACGATAGCTTTCGGTTCTTCGATTACGGGTGCGACAACGACGAAGCCGGCTGGCGCGTATGGAAACGAAGCCGACTACAGCGTTGGGCGTGGCCCTCAGAGGTTCGCATCGAAATTAGTACCAGAGCTCTGAAAGCAAGGCTCAGGCTCTTCCTGGTAATCAACAAAGTCCCTTACTACGCCTCCAAGATGGGGGATCACAGTTGGTTCTCATACCAGATCGACGGGCATGGCGTTGTTAACATGTTTTCGAAACACCCCCTAGACACGATGGGTGGTCGCTGGCCTCGATCGGCTATTCATTCTCGACGACGACGACTTGGACCATCCCATGTATCTCATCCTACGTCCAGCGGCCGGTATGCCGGGCTCCTACAGGCTTGTGGCGACTTGTCCGTACATCTGCCCTGAGTTGGATTCCGTCAAGGAGTCTTTGAGATGGCTCAGCCCGAGATCGATTCACTTCCGAATCACCCCCTCCAACTTGTTCGCCCACCTATCATGGATGCAAGCCTACCTCAAAAAGCTCACATCCGCCGACATGCTGCCCGAGATGAGACGCTTCTTTCCGCATGCGAAAGGCCGAGGGAGTTCTTGCATCTGGCGGTTGTTCATTTTCTAATAAAGAAGCCGAGCACCTCATTAGGCGCGTTGTCTGCAAAGCAGTTCGAGGATGTGTACCTTGGTTGCCTCAACGGCGGCGAAAACGGGCTTGAAGCGCGGCTCGACGACGGCCTGCTCGTCCTGAGGCTCGATCTCGAAGACAACGCCTGGAAAACCCGCCAACAGAAAATGCTCCGTCTTTACGATCCGCGCGCGAGAAATGCGCATGATGGGCCGTTCTGGTCGATCACTCTAACCAAGGTCGAAGGCCGCAACCGCTGGCTTGAGGCACGGTGTCGGTTTTCCTCTCTGGTAGATGTGCTCGAAAACACGAGCGGGTCAAGCAAGTACAAGTTCGAGGACCGGCTGCTCTTTCTCTTTCTGTACGCCGCATCTGTAGAGAGGAGGAGCTGCTGAGCCTGTGGTCGCGAGAACCGAAAGCGGCAGATAAGGACATCCCGTGCAACGAATGGTCTGAAGCCATGACCTTCGAGTGCCGCGAAGTGCTTCAGAACCTCGGGTTCATGGGCAGTGGCTTGATGACGGTCAGAAGATCGTGTAGATAAGTGGCGGGCTTTTCTCTGCTGTTACTGAATGTTGACGATGTACGTCATGCCGTTGTTATGGAGCGTTTGGGGGCGAACTTTGATTTCGATCTATTTCGGCGTCGAAGCCGGGCTTCAATTTATCACAGATGGAATATCTTGGTTCAAACTAGTTGGATACTAACTGATGACTGAGCTAAGCAAACTGGCCCAGCTAACATGGCAGTGAGCTGGGGGAGAAGTTCGAGTTCTACCGAGTCAATGCTATCGAATTCCACCATCCCGAGAGATGTTTCATAAGCATATCTACCAGTCCGTCTACAGAGACCCGTAAGCTCCTATCGTCGTCCTAATAGCATGCATCACATGCTCAAGGTTTACCGTCTCACGCCAGTACATATAGCTGGTGGCAAGCTGCCTCGCTGTCTTGACGGAGTTCCGGATCTGCCTCCCGTCCATCTCAAACTCGGAAAGAAAATCGAGATGAGGCATGAGCTTGTCTACGTCGACAACGGAATGCACTCTAGACTCCTGGGCGAAGATTTCGCGCCAAAGCTCCTTCCGCAGCGGCTTGTCCAGTGGCCCATGTTGGACCCTCAGTCGGACGCGGGACATGAGGGCCCCGTCGAACGTGGCGGAGCGAGTGGAGGTGAGGATGACGATGCCGCTGTGGCGATCCAGGGCGTGCGTGAAGACGGAGGATAGATCGTTGCGGTGGCGATCGTCTGCCGTACACTGCGCCAGGAAGACATCGGCATCTTCGAAGAGCACGATGCATCCCCACAACATCGCGAGCTTGAAAACCGAGTTTAGGTGGTTCTTGAACTGGTCCGGCTCGGTTCCGATGTCTCCGCAGGTGACGCGATAGAGCGGCTTTCGCATCATCTCCGCCGTGGCCTCTGCCATGTACGTCTTACCGGTTCCCGGGCCGCCTCGGAACAGCATAAGAAGGCTGTTGCCCGGCATGTCGGTCGTGTAGTGGACAGAGCTTTGAGCGAGGGCCAGCGTCTCAATTGCTTCCTTCGTGTCCGTGTCCGCGATCAAGGATGCGAATGCGCGGTCGTTCCAGCCCAAATCTAGTCTGATGTTCTTGGCCTGCAAGTGTCCTGTTCGGGGGTCAAAAAGGGATTGGTTTAAAGGTGGGTGGATTGGAAATCTTACTCCACGTGTTTGTACTGAAGTCGAAACCAACGAGTTGATGGGGCAGTAGCAAAAGATCAGGTTCCGCCGGAGGTTCGTCTCTCCAAAAGTCGACACCTGTCAGCTTTGAAGTCAAGTGGGACTTTGATCTATTCAAGGAGTCTGAGTTGGGATGCATATCGTTGTAGGCCTTGAAGTCGATCATAACCCTTCCTTCTTTCTGTTGGAGTGTTAGTGAAGTCTCGGGGCACGTTTTGGAACCGGAGGGTACTTGCACTGAGAGAGACACCATCGTACTCGTCTACGCATGAAACAAGCCTCCTCTTCCTGCATTGCCAGATGAGTCTGCCTTGTTCTCGCAAGAGTTGGTGAAAGGCCTCGCCAAAAAGACGGAGAGGTGCAAATCTCAAGCTACCAAAGCAGATTTTCTCTCCTGCCTTTTTGGGACGATACTCGAGATGGAGCGTTTTCTCCTCTCTTCTCAGCCCGCCGGAGCCGTCGAAGCGATACGTCCAAGCCTCAACAGCCCACCTCCATTTGCATGGGCCTTCCTGCATGGGGCGCGCCCGTGACGTCGCGAGGTAGGTTTCGAGGTTGTCGAAGCCCGTGGAGACCAGGACCTCGCCAGGTCGTATGAAGGACTCCATTGAGGAGCACGATATGAACCAGTGCTCCGACTTCGACGGAAGCATCTTGGCACCTAAGTTCCCCGCCCATTGAACATTTTCCTGTTCATTCTGGCGAGAGGTCGCCAGAGACTTGTCGACGTTTTGGTTCGCAACCATTCCCTCGCCAACGGACGTCCTCGACAAGGATACCCGGGGCAAGGCTTTAGTGGACGACGGGCCGGCGGTGATCGGGCGAATATGAGTAGTCTTTGGCCTCTTGTTGCTTTGGAGGCCCTCGGAGCGCGTCTGCATGGCGTTCCTGTCTGGATGGGCGTCGTTGACGTCTCCAGCTACACCACCCACGCTCTCCTGCTCCTCGCGGGCTGCCTCCCTTCTCTTCATCAGCATCCTCACTCTTTCCTGTTCCTTCAACATAAGCGACGTCTGATAACTAGCCAAAGCATCATGCATCGACTGCCTGTTGGTTGGCGCTATTCCAGCCTGCTGTGGTTGTTCAGGGTTCTTTTGATCGCTGACAGAAGAATGGCTCGCGTTGAGAAGATTATCGACCGACATCTGGCGACTGTTTGAAGGCTCCGTTCGCTCATTCGTATGCTCGCTAAGTTGCCTCGGGACAGAAGTGTCCGATGGAGCCTGTTGGCGTGCTTCGGGTGTTCCTGTTGCTACAGACTGCGGAGCGGCCCATTGCATCGTGTTCGTTTTCTCAGGTTCAGACCAATCGATTTCATAGTGCTTATCCAGGTCTTGTTCGGAGCCGGACATGGTACAGCTCGTCGAATCGGAATCCTCCTCGCATCGAGACGGAGGGGATCGATCTGGTGACTGAGAACCCGTCATCGCGATGTGTGGCCGCGTGGAAACGAAGGCAATTGGGTATAGCTATTGTCGTGACTGCGACTATTGCTTTGTTACCTTTAAAGGCCGAGGCGAAGATGTGTGAAATAGGAAAAGCGAGTGACTTGGTGGCTCGCTCATCAATTTTGCTCGATTTTCAGCGGGCTAGGGCTAAGAGATCACGAGGCTGAAATTTGTTGGGAAAAGTCTCCTCTCTTGTCATGTGAACAACAGGGCTTTTCTACCGTGTACCTTTTCCCTCGCCAGTCGAGAAGGGTTGACGACTGTGGCGCCACGCTGCGCCAGTTCTTGAGAGCCATTTCCCATCAAACTTTGCGTGCCCCCGTCCGTGTGTTTGTTGAAGGGCACCACGCGAAAGGTACACGCCGCTAACGACGGTTGAAATATTACACAGAAGCGGAAATGGTGTAATTATCGGTTCATAGGACATGCATGATTACATGCCATTAAAGGGGGGCACAAACAGTATACGGAGCTTTTCTGTGCCATGAAAGCAAGGAAATTCAATCTCATTTCTGAAAATGAACCCCCGAATCAACACTTAAGCATACTCTGCCACATTTCTAAACTGCCTAGGAAGTTGTGTCACTCAGTTGGCCATCTTTCACGTCTCCCCGCTCCAAGGCGTAGTCCTTCTCCAGCAACGACTGTGTCTCCGTCAACGTCCCTGAGTGGTTTCGAGAAAAGAAAATCCACCTAAGGAGTTTGTATGTTAGGTAAATACCTTCTCCACTGTCATATCAAGCGGAAACGCGTCAGCATGTCTCAATTGTTATAGTTCGTCAGGCAGGATTGGGGCGGGGGTGGAGGAGGCCGTGTACTGACCAGAACCAGGCGAATACCCAGATTAAGCTTGAGAACACGAGCCACACAACGACTTCCAAGGCACGCTTCGGCGCATACTCTAGGACGCGAACCATCTTATCAGGTAGCAGGAGCATGATTCTGCCAACGCGAGTTCGTGTTTGTTAGTAGGTGACACAAAACGCGAAAAACGCATGTCGTGTAGGAACCAGGGGGAAGCCAGCACGACGGGAGTTCTCACACGTCATTCACTATGAGCTTTATCATAATCGGCCTTCCGCGCCACTGCGAGGGCTTGATTTTGAGGAAGGACGCGAAGTCAAACACGAAGAAGAGGAACAGGGACCCAGAGACAAGTGCCTGTACCACCTGAATGTCAGCCTCGTTATACTTGATGGCGCAAAGAAGCGCAAGCTTTGTGGGTGTATGAAGACGTACGAGCTTAAGTGCCTCAACCGGCTCCGTGTTCTCCGGCAGGAAGGAGGTGTAGACAGCCAGAGCGCACATGCTGCCGTTGGCT
This sequence comes from Colletotrichum brevisporum, assembly GCA_030770045.1. Classification (NCBI taxonomy): domain Eukaryota; kingdom Fungi; phylum Ascomycota; class Sordariomycetes; order Glomerellales; family Glomerellaceae; genus Colletotrichum; species Colletotrichum brevisporum. Next base: position 5,411,414 of record JAUGSI010000002.1, read on the forward strand.
AGGGAGGGAAGCATGTAGCTGATCAGCATGTTGTGTTTGTAATCCTCTGCGTTCGACATCGTGATCGTTGCGTTGCGGTTCAGGGATTGCAAAACTTCGATTGAATATTGTTGATGAACGGAGAGCCAAGACTTGATGCCAAGCGCTTTGGTAATGGAGGTTCGAGATTCGAGAAATGGTTTGTCGAGGTGGATATGCTCTTCTTTTGTACCCTCCTCGCGTGGGAGCTGCGTCAGCCCATCTGACAGAAGTACTGGGGATTGTTCGATGACCCGTCACCCTGCTATGCCTCTGTGGACCCGAGAGGCCTAGAGCTGATCGGCTCGCCCGGGCGTAATGCGTCTCGGCAATTGGCACCTGGTAACGAATCGGAAAGTGATGCCGGGAACGTTGGCTCCCCGGAACATCTCGATTATCATTTTACCTTTTGGAAAGCCAAAATCTCCGATGATAACAGCCCAGTCCGACTTTGGCGTTGGTGATCGAATGGTTCTACTTCATCTAACATACCCATACGCTGTTGTTGGACCGGCGCCCATTGATCGCAGAGAAAGGCTGCGTTTTAATTCCCCATGTCTCGTCAGCCCAGCAATGACGCTGAGCCGCTGTTCCAACTGGCTGGGCTGGGCGAAACTTGGCAACCACCGACCTGTTGCGGGTGAAGCGTGATTGGTCTCGGCGTTTGCTCCGCCCAGAGTTTCTGGAGTCTGACAGAGCGCATTCAAAGGTCTGACACGGATGTATCATGTGAACTGTGGCTGTTCATAGGTATTGCACCCATTTTGCTAACAATGATTTCTGCTTTCAGCACTTTTAGACGGGAACATGAACCAGGCCAAAAAGCTGTTTGGTTCCTAGTTCCATCACATCCGCAATGATTATCCCCTCGCTACCTAGCAATTCAGGGCATCGCCGCGCCGCGCCTCTTGACACAGTTTCCCGGCGCAGGCAACGACTTGCGCGAGAAGCACCCCTCCCCGACACAATCCAGCTCGAAGAACCTCACAACCTCGTCAATCTGATCCGGGATGTTGTGATCGATACCATGCGCAAGGAAGGCCTCGAAGAGCCCCCGGCGGCCGTACACGCTCTTCGTCCACCCCTCGACGGGATCGTCCTCGACAACCTCCGTCGGCGTCTCGCTCACGCCCAGCACGGTCGTCCACATCTTGATCTCCTCGTAAAAGTTGGTCACGTTGAGCACGTCGTCGACGTCTCCGTGCAGGACCTGCATCTTGGGCCGCGGGCCCTCGTATCCGGGGTACGCCGCGCGCACGATATCCGCCCACTCCTCTCCGGACCGGGTGATGCGTCCCTTGGCGCAGTCATCCGACCACACGGCAAAGCCGTCAGCAGCGTAGCACGCAAACGGAACACCCGCGAACGCAGACCCCGCGGCGAAGACGTCCGGGTACGCGCCAACAAGAACGTTGGTCATCATCGCCCCGGAGCTGACGCCCGTGACGAACACCCGGTCCGGGTCGAGGTCGTAGTTCTCCAGCGTCCAGCGGACCATGCTCACGATGCCGAGCGAGTCGCCGCCCCCCTCGTGGGAGAGCGTCTGCGGCGACGAGACGTCCCAGCAGTAGTCGGCCGTCCAGGGCGTCGAGGGGTAGATGGTGACGAAGCCGAGCTCGTCGGCGAGCGGGCGCCAGGGCTTCCAGTCGAAGGCGTTCTGGGCCGTGCCGTGGCACCAGTGCGGGAAGACGAGGAGCGGCGCGTTGGGGCGGACGGAGTCCGGGACGTAGAGGTAGAAGCTCACGTTCGTGGGGTTGGGGCCGAAGTCGGTGATCTGCTGGAGCGAGGCCGCGGAGGCGAGGGGGAGGGCGGCGGCGGCCCAGGAGAGGAGGGATCGCATGGTTGGAGTCGCGTGAGGGCCGGAGGAACTGGGGTGAGGGGTGAGGAGACGGGGAGAAGAAAACGATTGAGGGAACTCGGCGGCGGCGAGCGCACTTTTAATGTATTCCGCGTCAACTCATCACCCCTAGTCCGCCGAGGATGCGGCTAAATGAAAGGGGCAACTTGTTGATATTTGGACATTCTCGCCTTCTCCTCACTGGTCAGGCGATCCATTGAGTTGAATTGAGGTTGCATTTTCGTGCCTGGTTGGCGGGATAGTGGTCTTGAGAGGGGATCGCCGGTGGATACTGGACGTGGAGGTTCGTGGCTCCGTATCCCAAAGCGGCAATGTGGAGCCCGTCGCGAGCCGGTGCCCCGGGTCGAGGCCGGCGTGGGAGGTTTGGGGTCTGAGGTGGTGGTGGTTGGGGTCTTTGGGGCAACAGAGTCGTTAAATGATTTGTAACAATTACAGAAGCTTGCCTTTAAACGCGTTATTGGTTCCGAGTCCGTCATTGGGTCTTTAAATCGGAGGGTGAAGTAGATGGCCGAGATAACATGAGACACCTGCTCACTCTCAAAACGATAGACACACCAGGGGATCATGAGCACTTTTAGATTCACCCAACAGCTCATGGCTACTCTTTGACAAATCCCTTTTGATTGACCAGAAAAACTCCATACAACGCGTTTTGCCCTATTGCACAGTATTATGCCAATTGTCCGACCGAGCCAGAGAGTCTCTATGTGTCGTTCTAAACCCTCCTCTAATGGTTCTCTCGCGACGCGCCGTCTCTTCCCCCGCGCGCATGGGGTAGCGGTTTCGCACCTCATTTTCTCTTCGCGAAAGAAGAAGCAGTTTTCTGAACCTTGGCCGGCGGCGCGGCCTCCGCATCGCTGTCGTCCTCGTCGTCCATGGAATCCTCGACGTCCTCGTGGTCGACGTCGTCCTCGTCGACATCCTCCTCAGCGTCGCTCTCGTCGTCGGCCGCGATGACGTCCTCATCATCATCGTCGTCATCCGAGTCGCCGACGAAGCCGTTCGTCGTGGGGACCGCCTCGTCGTCGTCCTCGTCTCCAAGGAGCGCGTTTCTCGAGACGCCGTTGGCCATGTCCACGTCCGCCTCGTCGTCGTCCTCCTCGCCCTCGACGTAGATGGCACCCTCCTCCTCGTCCTCCTCGTCGTCATCTTCCTCCTCGCGGCCCTGGAGCTGGGGTCGCTGCCTACGCGACCGCGTCTTCCTGAGCTGCATCTGGCCCTCGAGCATGTCGAGCTTGCCCTTGAGGGCGAGGAGGCTGGGCAGGCCCCGCGAGCGCTCGTTAAGGACCTTCTGCAGGGAGACTAGCCTCTCGAGAAGCTTGGGCTGGACGGCGAGGGCGCCGCCGTGGAAGATGAGCGTCCACTTCACCCAGACCATGAGGCTGCCTGCGCGGCCGGGCCGCCTGTGGAGTCTCGTGGCGAGCTTGGTGAGGAGAACGCCGGCGAGGCTGCTGTCGAGGCGCTCGATGGTCTGCTGGAGGGTGTCGAGGCTGGTGATCTGCAGGCATGACTCGAGGAGGTCATTGTCCTCGGTCTTGAGGGCCTGGGTGAGGACGGTGCTGAGGGAGTTTAGCGAAGGCGGGGCGATGCTCTTTTTTGACGAGAGGGATGCGACGGCCTTGCTGGAGTCGCCTTGTTGCGACAGAATGGCGGGGACGTCGATGGTGCCGCGCAGCAGCTCTCCGAACGTGGGCGATCCGGCCTCGTCGTCAGACTCGGCGCCCTCGGCGCCGGCGGCATCAGTGTTTGGTGTTTGCTTCTCGGCGGCGTCTTCCTTCGCTTCGCCGGCCTCGGCGTCCGGTGCGCCCATCTCCTCGTCGGAGACATCCTCTTCGCTGTCCTCGTCGGAGGAGATCTCGATCGGGTCGGCGCTGCCCTTGATGGCGGCTTGGAGGGAGTCGGTCCCGGATACGGCAGCTCGGCTCTCGTCAATTGTCGTCTTGGGGGCTCGAATCGTGGACTTGACGACCGGCGGCGCAAACTTGCCGGATGATCTTCGTTTCGCAGACATGGTGGCCGTTTGTTTGGGGGGGTTCTCGTGACGAGAAACGGTGACGGTGGCAGAATGTGAATGGACGACCCTCAACTTTAGCGGCGACGGACTGCCTGAACTTTTTTTTCTGCCGGTTGCCAATTTTTTTTTCCGACTGGCGCTCACGACCGCCCGCGGGGAATGCTGACGTAAGGCCAGTCCAGCTGGAGTGGGCGGCGGGACGCGTCCGTCCAATGGAGCTGCCATTCGGTAAGCGACTCTCTCGGAGTCGGATCAGCCTTTTACCGGAAATCAGGGTCCCGCTGCGGCGCTCGGGGGCGGTGTGGTCATCGCGTGGCGGAAGCTGCGCTACCCGTCGACCAGTCCGTGACTCCTAGGTCTCAGCACATGTCATTCGTGTCGTGAACATTCTCCCTGCAACTCTCACATTGTGGCATTCTGCTGCAACAGCAAGACATTTCTCATTTCCTCCCACCTCAACTTCAGCATACCTGTCCCAACTTCGACCACATCCACGTTGCCTCATCCACGTTTGTCAAAGTCTCGTGATGACTCGAAGCTACTGGACACGGGCTGGGCGCAGAGGCTAAAAAGTTTGCTCGAAGCTATTCGCGAAAACACGGAAGCCTCAGGCTGAAGCCGGCAAGGCCAGGCAAAGGCAAGGCCAGGCAAAGAGCAATGCTCCCGTCAAACGGAGGCCTCATTGGTCGAGAACAATGAGGTCGTTTGATTGGCCGACGCGCTGGTGAGGCCGGGCGTGGAGCCATGAGTGCGCGCTATGCCGTATTTGTCTCATAAAGATCCACCTTCACGCTTTGAGGCTGTCTCATTGGCCCTATACGATGCTTTTATCCCTGTTGCGCCCCCCGGCAAGGGTAGATGGTCGAGGAGCGCGCTGGGGTCAGCGCGACTTGGCGGGTTCCTACAAATAAGAAGTGGCCCCGATTCCTGATTTTCGCGCATTTTGATGCGCAAAAGTCCTGGAATTTCCCACGAAAGCTCGCAGTCATCTGATCTGTCACGAGACCTACGCCACCTCCGCCAATCATCACAGGCTGCGCAGCTCTCGTGTGCTCCACATCCACACTTCTTCCGGTACGTACCGATTTGTTTCTTGTCGTCCGCATCCCGTCGCATGCGCTGTCGCGCTGTCGCGGTGCTGCGCTGCTGTGTGTGTCGCGTCGAACCGACCGACCGGCGAGCGTCCCGTACATCTCTCTTCACACGCATCCTCTCTCTCTGCGTTTGCTGTTTCCCTTCCTCCTTTCACTCGCGGCGGGCAGCGTTGGATCTTGCCGTCAGTCCGCGCACCGCGCCCAACAGAACGGAATCATGTACTTTACACAGCAAACGTTATGTATCTCCAGAATGCCAGACAAACAAGCAAAGCTGTTGCGAGCCGGACCATCGTCTCCTGTACTACACATTTGATGACTTGATGATGGATGCATGGGCTGGGCATGCTCGAAGACGTCGCGGTGGCATCCATTTGCTCAGCTCTGCATCATATTCACCTCACCACACCAGCCTCACCGCACTTACACCATTGGCCCATGTCAGCCACAGTAATGCATCTGCGAACACTGCTAACACTTTTGGGTTGCAATCCACAGAATCGACGACGTACGCAGCGGAGATTCGCCTTCCACGAGTTACCTACGTCCAGGTGAGTCGAGCCGAGTCGTCTCGTTTTCTATCCGTACTCTTCTGTGTTATTCCCTTCGTTCCTTTCCACCGCGCGCCGCGTCTCCGTCCTCTCGGCTTCCCGCTTCATTCACATCACACATACACATTACACCCACCTATCCGTTCCACGGCGCCCCAGTCACATTTCCCAGCCTCGCACCTTTTAGCCCCGATCCGGAGCCCTGCGCCTCTTCTCATTGGTCAAAACCTCCACCACTTGCATAAATATGCATTTTTATGTCACTGTCTGGGGCCCCCCTCCCCCCCTGTCGGTTACTTCTCGCTCATCTTGCTCTTCCAACCATTTCCTCTCGGCTTTGCGATTTCTTCCCTCTTTTTTTTCTCCCTCGGACGCTCAAGCTCTTCCCAGGCGCCGATCACGAGAACGCACAGACCACCTACCACCTCTCTGACCCCCTTCCCGCCTCTTTCACAGCTCTTCGTGCCCAACGCTACGCCACTGTCCTTTTTTTTTCTGCCGCTGTTTTCAGGCTGCGCACCCTTCTGAAGGAGTAGGTCGTCTTGCGCGCCCTCCCGATAAGGCCAGATAAGCCGCGCCCGGGTACCACCTCCAATTCTCGCTTTCTCATAAATAGCACGCGCCGCCATCTCCGGCCAAAACCACTGACGTGCACGCGATTTCCTCCGCAGGTCCCTCCCTCCACCCACCCGAGCCACCCCCAAAGAGGCTGTCGCGCCGCGCATCGCATCGCATCGCAACATCGCCAAATTCAGCACCACGGCCGCATCTTTTTGCCTGTACATCGCGCGCCTTGCTCCAAACAACGCAACGCGACCCGATTGGCCGTGTTATTCGTCGCGACCCTGCAAAAAAGAGGCAATTGCGTAATTGCAATCGCCGGCGCATTCGCGAACACTTGCCCCGAAGGCCTTTGCGACTTTCACGATACCTGCACCGCGACCGCACCTGCCTCGGTTGCATCGAGCGGTTTGACATCGCGACGCACCTTCCGTGCCTGTCCTCCATCGCTCGCGACGCAATTTTCATCCTGGCGATCGCGTCGTCCTGCACTTGCCCCGGCTGTGTAGTCACCCAATTCGCACCTTCCAACTGAGAAGCTCGTTGTTGCACTCCCCGCACATTGCTGTCTCTGGCCCCCGCGCGACATCCGTCTCATCTACGAAACCGCCCCTCCTGCGGAGCTTCACCTCGATCACCTATCCCCGCCAGTCCTCGCCGTCGTTGATGTGGCTCGCGCAGTAACTTGTATCACTATCGCAAACACCACATGGCAGTCATGGCGTCACCGGAGACAGAACGTGCCACCTCGGATCAGAAACCCGTCGAGTCCGCGCCGGCCAAGGAGGAGAGCAAGCCTGAGGCCAACGGGTAAGCCAACCTCGCCCCGCGATGTTTCGACGCGTCCATCGTACGGTTCCGTTGACGCGCCCGCGTGCTACGCATTGTTGCTTTATTATTTCGTTCGTCATCACTGACATCGCGCGCGCAGCCACACATCGCCCTCCAAAACACCCACGAAGTCCGACGAGGCTCCCGCAGTCAATGGCAACGGCAAGCACGACGATGACTCGAAGCCGGCCAAGTCCGACGAAAGCTCCACCAAGGATGCCGACGCACCATCCAAAGAATCCCCCGCGAAGCCTGATGACTCAAGTAAGGAGTCTAAGCCCGTAAAGTCCGACGACGCGCCCAAGGACGAGTCTAAGGATGACGCAAAGTCCGAGCCGAAAGAAGAGCCGAAGGTCGAGCCAAAGGTCGAGGTCAAGGACGAGAAAGAGGCCAGCAGGCCCAGCAGTCCCGCTGCAGACGAGTCCTTAGAGGACATTGAGATGAAGGATGCCACCGACGACGAGGCGGAAGAGAAGCTCGAAAAGAAGACGGAAGAAAAGGCAGCCGAAGCATCCGAGCCAGCTAAGAGCGCACCCGACGCTAAGAAAGACGTGGAGATGACGCCGGCCGATGATAAGGTTAATGGCACAAAGAAGGAGGCAGCTGCCGGCTCGTCCGAGGCCGCAGTACACGAGGTAGATCTTCACCCAGCAAGCATGTCGCAACTGGCTATTGACAGTGATGCGAAGAAGTCTTCCTCGACGCCCGCGGCGTCCAAGGATGCTGACGTGCCAATGACCGAGGCACCGCCAGCTACAGCCAAGGTTTCTCGCGAGCGTGAGGACGACGCCCCCGATGGGGAACCTGTTGCCAAGCGCGCAAGGACCGATTCTAAGGAGGGCTCCGCCGAATTGCGTGCTGCCGAATCTACCGTCGAGGTCAAGCCGCAGGGCGACTTGGCGAAGGGCGAGTCGGCTCTGGACGATCTCAAGTACTGGATTGACCCTGAACGCGACCCGAAGCCTCTGACCTCCCACCAAACCCGTGAGTTTCGCAAGGTGCTTGCGGGGGTGAAGAAGACGAAGCACGGTGCCCATTTCAAGGACGCTGTCACCAAGATGTGGCCTGGCCTTGCCGAAAGCTACGTGTTGCGGGTTAAGAACCCGATGGACATTGGTGAGCTCGAGCGCAACCTCCGTGACAACAAGTACAGCTCTATGCGCAAGTTCAAGGACGACCTCGGCTTGATCTACAAGAACTCGGTGATTTTCAACGGTGTTAATAATGATATCACCTTGGCCGCGCTCAACGTTGTCAAGCTGGCCTGGACCCGCGTCTGCGAGGTTCCCTCCAACGAGCCCGCCAAGTCGAAGCCGGTACCGAAGCCTTCTCGTCACTCCCACTCGGAGCCGCGACCCGCCCCGCCTGCGCAGCCCGTTCGCCGGCAACCTAGTGTTGCTGCCGCGAGCCCGCCGGCGAAGGCCGAAGCGGAAGCGTACGCCGTTCCCCCGGGTGGCGTGCCCCAGGTTCGTCGGGCCTCGACTCAGAATGACCTGGACCGACCTAAGCGCGCCATCCAGCCGACTAAGAACCGCGACCCCGACTACACCGCCAAGAACTTCAACAAGAAGAAGCTTCCGGTCGAGCTGCAATTCTGCTTCGAGGTGTTGAGCGAGCTGATGGACCCGAAGAACGGGCACTGCAACATGCCCTTCCTGCACCCCGTGGACCCCGTCGCTTTGGCAATTCCTACGTACTTCACCATCATCAAGCGTCCCATGGATTTCGGCACCATCATGGGCAAGTTGAGGAACTACGACTACCAGACGACAAAAGAGTTCACGATAGATGTTAAGCAGGTCTTCAAGAACTGCTTCAAGTTCAACCAGCCGGGCCAGCCGGTTTATGAACAGGGTCAGGAGCTTGAGGCCATTTTCAGAAGCCTCTGGGCCAAGAAGGAGCAGTGGATTGCCAAGCATACGCCCGTCAAGCCGGCATCTGACGTCTCAGCCCGCGAAAGCGAGGATGAGGCGGAGGAAGAAGAGGAGGAGGAGGCACCCGCCGCGCCCGCCGAGACGGCGACGAACAAGACGATCCAGATGCTGGAGAAGCGTTTGCAGGTGGAGACGGAGAACCTCACCCAGCTTTACAAGACGGCCGATGCTTCGAGCGAGCCGATGATTGATCTCCAACAATCTGTGATCGCCACTATCAGGGCGCGCATTCTGCAGGAGAAGCAAAGCCTGCCCGCTCAGAAGCCCAGCAAGGGGACCAAGGCAAAGCCGCCGAAGCCTAGCAAGCCCAAGGCGGCCGGCGCTTCCAGCAAGAAGTCGGCGCCGGCAGCGCCTCTGAAGAAGGCCGGCGGCAGCGGTGCCAAGAAGCCCAAGCAGCGACCCATGACACAACTTGAAAAGGATGCCATCGCGACCGCTATCAACGATCTCGAGAGCCCACACATCGAACGAGCCATTGATATTATCAAGAAAGACACGGGGCAATCGGTACGTACTGCGGTGCCAGAAACAAGCGTGACAATGTGTGCTGACCAACTTTGCAGGAGAACAGCAGTGGTGAGCTCGAGCTGGAAATCGACCAGCTTACGACCGAGGCCCTCCACAAGCTGTGGGATCTTTGCAAGAAGGCGTTGCCGAACTTTGGGCAGGGTGTAGCCTCGGCTTCGGCACCGGCGCGGGAGCCCTCGCCGGTGAGCAATGCGCCCTCGAAGGGTGCGAAGTCGACCAAGCCGAAAAAGAACAAGCCTATGAACGCACAGGAGCAGGAAGCGCGCATCGCGGAGCTGGAACGTCTTCGGACCATGTTCGGCAAGGGCGACGGCGATCAAGAGCGGCCGAGCAGCTCTGGCCGGGCGGACGAGGCGCCGCTCCACGGAGACAGCGACAGCTCGGATTCGGAAGAGGAGTAATTGGTGTCAACCGCCGTCGGGTATACTTCTTACCCGTGTGGGTATCGAGCGGAGAACCGGAGGAGGAAGACGGGTGGTGCGTCGACTTGCTGTCGATAGGCCCTGGCACGCGTCAAGTCGATGAGTGTCGTCCTGATGGTAGATGACGAAGCCAGGTGCCGTCGGCCAGGCACGGCGCGACGATCCGGACGTTGAGTTATGGGCGGATGCCGCGTTACGAAGTGTGCACGAAGTGTGCACCCATCCCACATTATTGCTAGCATTGATACGAGCGATTGCTAGCGCTGTTGAGTCGTATGTAGAATACCTTGTACAATACGCTTCGTGTGCCGTGTGTGGGTGATGTGCTTTGCGCCTCCGTGGTGGCGGTCGTTGACTCGAGCTCAACATTCGAGCCGACTTAAACTTTTCGCCGATGCGGGCCCGATACGAGCCGTCGCCGGTTGCGTTCCCAGTTCAGGCAGCCAAGAAGCTCCTCTGACTCCATCCGTAGGGCAAACGTGAATCATGGACTGGGGCCTGTGGACGAATCAGCACCAAAAAGTCTCATCTATGGGTTGGGACATGGAGATTTCGTAATCGATGACAACGAGGTCTAAGTCACCTGATGCGAACATCGGATTGTCCGCCGCTGCGAGTCGTGGAGGCTTCAAAGAGGTGACTGGGGGTGTGCTTGCGAGCAATGAACGTGAGGGAGTGTGTGTGTGTGTGCGCCCTGGGCCATCGTTGGTTGGGTTTTTGTGTTGCTGGGAGAGAATCGGCATTTCATGGAGATGTGGGTTGTGGATGAATTCTGATGCGAAGGTTTGGGGGGGATTTTTTGGTGGTGAGAGGGAGTGGTGATAAGCCCCGATAAAGGTGCGATAGGGTGCTCGTGCGGATAACGTAAGCGAAGCGCTGGTGGCAAAATCGTAGGCTTGAGGCCGCGTCTGGTCCGCATTACGTAAGCAGTCGTTCTGCGACACCAAAGGAGGGATTTCATCGAAGGGGCCATGAGGCTATCATCGCTTCTGTCCGTCTGCTTTGCTTCTTACAAGGATCCTAATTGTATTTCCAAGGAAATTACTTGACTAACATTGACTCTTGTTCTACCACTTCTGGTCATATCCCCCGGATGCAGAGCAGCAATGTCTTGTGGACAGAAGTGATGGCAGACGTTAGAAGTGATACTGGACGATAGAAGTGACAATAAATAGAGGCGATGACGGACAGAGGCGATGACGGACAGAGGCGATGACGGACAGAGGCGATGACGGACAGAGGCGATGACGGACAGAAGTGATAATGGACGACAGAAGTGATAACGGACGGAACTAATGATGGATAGAACTAATGATGGACAGAAATAATAATAATTGACGGGGGCAAAACTCTTCTGTGAAAGTCCCAATAATACAAATGCAATCAAGTAACATCTTCTTAAGCAGGCCGGCCCTTGCGGCCCTGCCAGCAACTTCTCCCTCCTGCATCACCAGTTTCAGAGTCACCATCCCAATACAGGGCTTCATGCTCCTTACGACCCTCAGCCGCGGCCAAACCTAGTGTCAATGCGGACAGCACCATAATGCTTCAGGAACCGGCCCCAAATGGGCGAGCCTCGCTTGTGCTGCTGGGCAATAGGCCACAGCACACGGCCAGTACCGTCCTCCCAGCCAATAGGTCGCTCACCACCGTATGCCAACTCGAACTCGGGCGCAGCGCTCATGTAACCAGGATCGACGGTGTTGATGGCCACCTTGCGCTGCTTCCAAGCCGTGGCCGCCTCCGTCTCCGTAATCATGTTCAGGCCGGCCTTGGACATGTTGGTGTGCACGTGCTTGCCGCCTTTCGCGGCGCTGTCCCGCTGGGACTCGAAGATGCCCTCGCGAGAGGAGACGTTGATGATGTGGCCGCCTCGTCCCATCAGAGGCATGAGCTCTCGCACGAGGATCAGCGGCACGAAAGTGTTGACGCTGTGTGCTGATATGACGTCCTCGTAGGGGATGTTCGAGAGGGACTGGACCCAGGAAGAGGGGGCTGATGGCTCCGACAGCTGCAGATTCGATGTTTGAGCGGCCAGAGAGCTTGCATCGTTGGATGTGCCTGTTATCAGACCGGTGTCCTGGCCCGATATCATGCCAGTCGCTCCGCCACGGACGCGAGCGGAATATCCCTGGCGCACCACAACTGGGCTGGACTTGCCAGCATCTTCACCTGTAGTCGATTGGTCCAACAACAGTTGTTCGCGATTGATAGCGCGCTGCTCCTTCCCAACTGAATCCGTCAAAGTTTGTGCGGCGTTGTTGATCAGGATGTCGAGGCTTCGCTGCTCCTTCTGCAGAATGACCTTCGTGGCCTCGACCAAGGCAAAGGCGTCCCTCGCGGCGCGGAAGTCTGCGCCGACGACCTTCAGCCGGTCTGCCCAAGTGTCGAAGTCGGGCTCTTTCTGGTAGCGGGACAAAGCGTCCTCCGGGTATCGCGAAGAGACGATGACAAACGCGCCGCACCTCAGCAGTCGCAGAGCGGTGTGGAAGCCCAGATTTATCCTGCCTCCGGTGACGAGAGCTGTCTTGCCCACAATCGACAAATTGTCCGGGTGCGAGAGTGCTCGCTCGGCGAGGTTGAAGTCCCCGCATGGTACGCACATTGATCCGAATGTCTTGTGCGGCTGGTCGAGGTTCATGTGGCAGACGTAGCACGTCCGTTGGCGGGTCTTCGAATCTTTGGTCGGTTGGTACGGCTGGATCTCGCCTTGGCCGTCTTGGAAGTCGACATCGTGCGGCTGAGAAAGCCTGCCTTTGATGGTCTCAACCATCTCCTCGTACATCATCTGCCGAATGCCAGAGCGAAGGTCCGCCGTCGGCCACATCTCCGACGCGATTTCTCGGGCCCGCGGCGAGGAGAACGGAGGCAGGTAAAGCGCCATGAGACTGGGAAGTTTCCCAGTTCCTTTCTTAGCTGCTTTCAGGTCGGCTTCGAGCTGTTTGACCACGGTATGGACATACGGACACTCAATGAACTTTCGGAAGTCGGCCTCTTCCAACAGTTCGCGGTCGTAGTGATCGTACTTTGGCTTTGTGGAAGCAACCTTCAGTTCCGAGGCTAATTCGGGAAACTGGGTCTCCATCCACTCGACGCATCGCGCGAAGGATTCGAGCCATTCCAGCTCCTCGACAGGGCTTGGTAAGTACTGTACATGACCATGCAGTTTCTGCCGTCTGAATCCATCCTCAATCGAGGTGCGTGGCAGCTCTGAGTTGTAGATGGTGTCTAAGCCGTCTCGTGCCTTTTGCAGGTCGGCTTGGAAGTCAGGGTTGTTTCCAGTCTTTGCTGCCTTTGCCATCTCTGACATTTCCGGATGCTGGAGCACGGTGTCGAACAGTTGGAAGCACCAGTCGCGGGGGACCAGTGCTGGGTGAGCCCACCCGAAGCAGGTGCGCAAATGTGTCGGTTTACGTGCGAGGCGGCGAAATAGCTCTGGAATATGTCTCGGGTTCTGCCGTGGAGTTTGAGAGTCTGTAGGCGCCTTCAGGTAGGTTGGAAACAGCTCGTAAAGACTTGCGAGGCGCCGCAGCTCCTCCGACCTGGCATGATTCAGATCCCGCAGCGCCTCGTGGAGGTGAGGGAGGACACGTATGGAGTCGTCGACCGTCCACATGCGTGTGTGCTCCCTCATTGCCCACTCGTCGTCGTATTTCTTGGACCTATAACCCTCAGGGTCGTCGGGGCGCCAGAAAGGCGACAGATCCTCCTTTCCCACGGCAAGGTAGGCGCATACGTCTCTGAGAGTGGTGCCTCTGTTCCAAAAACGCTCGTTGACGAGGATTGATTGGATGAAGTCATCGTTCAAGTCGTTTTCCATGGCCCTGAGGAGGCGACTTTCAGCCAGACGATAAGTCAGCCTAATGTTCGAGCTTGTGCACTTCATATAAGATTCGGTCCTATAACGTCTGGAAGGTTTGAAGTAGACTTCCACGGCGCGCCTTCCCTTTGAAAGCAACGCCAGTTGGTTGTATGCCGCCCATAATTCCTTGATTCGACCCAGATCGGCTTGTGCAACAGCTAGTATAGACCAGGCTGGGCTATTGGCGATGGCTGTCTCAAGCGCACCACCGCCGTCAACATCGCCAGCAGACGTATCAGATCTGATGCCGTATTGTGTTGACAGGAGGTCAAGCACCCTGTAGAGGGGAAGACCAGCAAGTACGGGCTCAATGAGCTCAACCGGGGTGACGGATAATTGGCGCGCGATCCGAACCAGGCGTTGAGGCACGGAGGCATCCATTTTGAAGTTGTTGTTGGTGTTGTAGGTGTTGTTGTTATCGTCTTAGTATTCAACAGTCGAATAGGCAAGGCGTGTTGGACTTTGGTGGGTTTCAGTTGAAATATGAGATCGTATGACGAATTTTCTTAGAGTAACAAAACGGCTGGCCTTGTTGCTTTTATAAGAAGTACGCTGGGTGTTGGTGACTAATTTGGAACCTGAAGGGTTGGTGACTCAGTCGGAGAAAGGGTTGATGATTAGGCTGAAGTGGCGCGGCAGAAGTCCTCAAGGTTCTTAGGCAGGCAGTAATACAGCACCTGATACTTTGTTAAAGGACGACAGAAAAACTCTACTTTACATAACCCTATAGAAGAAAGTTTAATACCTAGTGGAAAGAAGTGATGACGGACAGAAGGGTTCCGAAGGGCGCACACAACCTCTATTAGAGTAAGAATCTACCTACCTGCCTAGAGGCCAGGTGACTCAGTCCGAGAAAGGGTCAGTGACTCGAGGCTGCTGTGGCGTGGCAGTAATCCTCAAGGTCCTTGGGCAGTACTAGATACCTAAGTACCTAAGGCACCTACCTACCCACCCGCAACGGCCAGCAACTGTTGACGACGGTTGATCAACACTACATGCAACTGTTGCGCACCTAACAATCAATTGCTGCTCATGACAACGACGGACGACGACGGACGACGACGGACGACGACAACGGACGACAACAACAACAACAGCGATAACGGACAACAAGAGCGATGACGACAACGATAGACAACGATAGTGAGTCCATAAATCCCACACAGAGTTAATCCTAGGAAGTACTTTGGGACGCCTGACCATAGAGTTATAAACAAGATTCCCCTGACCGTATGTCCGCAAACTCGGTTAGTCGGCCCGTGTGGGGCCGTTGAGACGGAACCACCGTTGTCTTCAACGCAACTATGATCTGGCTTGCTATATCCATCTCGACCCTGGGGGAATGATTCTGCATGCAATGGCTTTTTTTGAATTAAAATTAGTTCTATCGTAAGCACCAGCTGTGTGTGCCTCTTGCTCGCTTGCCTCCCTTCCCTTCTTAAGACATAATCATAGCACGTCCAACGCTTTCGGGGAAAGTTACCCAGCCCGGTCGCACAGTCGAGCCCTTCCATGCCCTCTTGGATCCGCGGTCCTTTCCGTTTCGCGTCTACTCCTTTACTGCGTACGTCCTGCGGTACGCCTCGTCGACGCGGGCGAGGTAGTAAGTCCCCGGCGCGAGGGCCTCGACGCTTCCTGCCGGCTCATAGTCCTTGGCGCCGTACGCCTTCGACCTGAGGGCGCAGGCCTGGACGGGACGTGTCAGCTGGTGTTTCTGGTGTGGTGTTGGATCATTCTTACCTCTTCGTATTCCTCTGGTGTGCAGATCTTGCGCTGCTCCAGGCGGCTCATGATGTCGATCTTCTGGACCATGTCGGTGAGGTTGCCAGTGACCTTGAGCGCGAACAGGGTGCTGGCGATACCGCTGCCGTACTACAGAACGGTAAAAGTCAGTATGTTCTACCCTGGAAGAAGCCCAACCAAAACGAGGAGACTCACGCTGAACATGCCAATCGTCTTGCCCGCCGCCTCCTTCAGGTCGATGTTGCTGATGAGACTGATGAGAGAGCAGTACAAGCTCGCCGTGTACATGTTACCGCACCGGCTCGGCGCCTCAATGCACGGCTCGACCCTCGCCTGGAACTTCTCCTTCGACAGCCCGACGAACAGCTTCTCAAGCTCCTTGCTCTTCAGCGACTCCTCGTGGCTCAGCTCCCGCAGCGCCTCCGGCACCGACGCCTCCCACCTCTCGCTGCTGCCTGTCTTGTACTCGTTGAACAGCAGCCGGCCGTACGACTTGCTCACGAGCTTGCAGTTGGGCGTGTGGAAGGCCATGTAATCAAACGCGTCCAGCAGGTCGCTGCCTACGCTGGGCGCGTCGCCGTTGAGACGGGCCCGGTCCCGCTCGACCCGCTCCCGGAGCTGGGCGTAGCACCCGTCCAGCGCGGAGAGGTAGCACCGGATCGACTCGTGCCCGTTCACGACGGGGAACTCGACCTTCATGTCGGGCTTGTAGAAGTCGTACGCGTGCGTCATGAAGGTGCCCCTCAGGTGCGGGACGAGCGACAGCGCGGCTCCTGGGCCGATCAGCATCGCGACGCAGCCCGCGCCGCCGGTCGGCCGGGAGGACGCCTCGCCGTAGAGCGCGATGTCGGACGCGACGACGATGGCGTCGCGGCCGTCCCAGGAGCGCGACTCGACCCAGTTCACGGCGTTGAAGAGCGCCGCCGTGCCGCCGTAGCAGGCGTTGACGGCGTCGATGCCCTCGAGGCTCGTGTTGCCGTGGGGCTCGAAGAGCTGGGTGAGCACCGTCTTGATGGACTTGGCCTTGTCGACTGGGGACTCTGTGCCGACGTCGAGGCGGCCGATGGACTTGGGGTCGATTTTGTGCTTGCGGAGGAGGGAGGAGACTGCCGTCAGGGCGAGGGAGGAGGCGTCTAAGGGAGTGTTAGTGTATGAGATGTAGGTGTCATGAAGGTGGACTTGCCTTCGCGGTCGGTGCAGAAGTTCATGTACTTGAGGCCTAGGCCTATCGTGTACTTGCCGGCTGAGACGCCTTGGTACTGCTCGAAGAGGGTCTGGTCCAGGCACTGTTGCGATTTTGGTAAGCATCTGGGCCAGAGACAGTCGGATTTGAGTGCGAACCTGGCTGGGGACGTAAATCTCCATGGCCTTGATGCCAACATTCTCAGGGTACGCCATTGTAGCTGATGTCGATGAAGATGAGGGGAATGTCAGAGTTGAAAGTGTCAAGACCAATGTCGACGGCTGTTCTTGATGCGCAGATTCTGGAGTTCCTTTTATGCTGGTATGCTGGCGGGATGTTTGCTTGGGAGTTGATCAATTCACCTGTTTGCTTGAACCTATCAACAATTCACCAGTTCTACAGACGTGGCAAAAGGCGGTAGAAATAAGAATCATCCCGCGCGGCCGACTGTGCCCCCCAGCCAGAGAAGAAAAAAACATGCGCGATAAACGCAGTGCAAAAGATCCCTTTCTTCCCCGGTTTGCGATCGTCCAATGGCCCCTAATCTCCCTGTCAAGCTGACCGTCCCATGTCACCCATGTCGAGCTGATGGGGAACACGACGATGGACCCCTGTTGAAGACGCAGGAACAGGGTGGGTTTCGACCGCAGCACGCGGCACGGCGGCGACCCATCTTCTTGTCAAACACCACAGGCACGCCGCGGACTCGCTGCCGATAGATCCGCCCAGGCACCGGAGTGGGGGGTGGGTAGGTGGCTCAATCTCAATCTGTTCATCTCGGAAAAGAAGAAGCTTCTTCTTGTTTCGTTCTCCGGTTTGGCGAATCCCGGGCGAGCTGTTTGTGGTTGCTGACGAAACGGATGCCCCCCCTCTGGTTCCTTCTTCTCCCACCCGGGATTCGGGCTTCACTCGTGGGAAGTTCTCAACCCCGGTCAGCCCAGAATGCTGCGCAAAACATGACGTGCAGCATTGTCTTGCCTGCGGCCTGCCTTCGATCGTGACGACGCGTCGCCTGGTTTTGAAACGGTGACAGAAGAGAGGTCCAGCTGGTCATGGTCGGTTTCCTGTCTCTCACTCGGGCGAGAATCTGTCTTGTTGGGGTAAGATTCGTGGCGCAGCACAGCCCCCCAGGGACTTTTGCATGTTCGTCATCTTGTCAGCCCCTTGCTAGCGCTTTCATGTGCCTCATCGTAACATCGCAGCACGCTTTACGGTATCATCGAGGCCAGAAACGACACCAAGGCCGCGGCCGCGATAGCTCGCCCGACACGCGTTGGCGCGCCGGGAGGACTTCCCGAAGACTGCCCGGTGTGGGTCCCTGATTTCGCCGGCGTGGTCGCAGTCACTGTCTCGCTCAGCGTCAGCGTCACCGTCGCCTCGGGAACTTGGTTTTCGCGCGTCAGCTAATGTTATGTCATGAGAGAAAAGCCTCCCGAAGGGGGCGCAGTCGGAGAAGCAAGAAGAACCTACGTGGGTGTGTCACACGGTACCACGTCATCGGCAGGACGTACTGCTCCGACACGGCGATGCAGAAGATGATCCGCCGCGCGTCGGAGCTGCCCCGCGTCTGGATCACCGTGACGGTGTCGCAAGTGCTCTGCGGGCCACTGTGAGTATCTCGTCAGCCATGTTTCTTCACCTTCGATTGCACTCACGGACGGGAGAGATGAGGAGAAGCCTACCAGTCGGCCACGCCGTCCGGCCCGATGGCGGAGTTGTTGTCCGGCCCGCCGCACGCGGTCGCCAGGTGGCAGTACGGGTTGCTCCGGCGGCAGCACACGCCGTACGTCAGGTCGGCGGCGAAGTAGTCGTCGGAGGGGCACGTCGCCGACACCCAGGACCCCGAGGATGAGTACCAGCCAATGAAGGCCGTGCGGCCGTCTGACGACCGGGGCGGGCCCTGTCGGAGGCGGAGGAGGCGGCGGGAGACGAGACCCGGGTCCGGGGCGGGGGTGACGCCGGGGAAAGGTGATGAGAAGGCGCCATCTGGAGACGGGAAGTCGAGGCTGTGAGCCGCGACTGCTGAGAAACCAAGAAAGAGAACGGCTTGGAAGAGCCGATGGAGGAAGGCCGGAGACGGGTCGGGCATCGTTGAGAGCGGCGGGCCTCTGCGGCCTCGTTTGCCTGGCGAGACTGCGCTCGGGGATGCAGAGGAGCGTTGGGACGAAAGAGGTATTCGAGAAAGAGAAGGGAGAAAGGTCACGCTCGATTCCTGACGCCCGTCTCGGGCAGGAAGGCGGAGGTTGGCTTATACATAGCCTTCAACATCTGCAGCAGGAGGAGGAAGCGTCCGTGACTTGCAGATAACCCGGCACAGCGAATCCGCAATCCGCAACCCCGTGTGGTTCAATTCAGGCGATGATCGGACGAAGAGCAGGGCTGGAAGTGATCAACTATGGGCATGTGTAAGGTCGGATGGGTCATTTTCTGGCCCTTATGCCGCCGTGGGCAACGACGCGCAATTTGGCAAGGAGCTGGGCCCCTGCAAGAGGCCGTGAGCTTGTCGGGACGCGCTCGTGAACTCGTCTCGGCGTGTGAGCTCCCGGGGAGAGCTAGAGTTGTTCGGGTTAGTCTTTCGTGATGCGTGTGGGCTGGGGTATCGGATCATGGTTTGCCAGTCACTCGACCCGAGAATAGAAGGCCGGAGTTTGTCGAGGATGCTGATCATCAAGATGGAGGTGGAAAATCGGGAATATCTGCCTGTTTGCCTGCTATGTCGGAGTCAGGGGACCGAGTAGAAGCTTGGCGCCTCGTTTATCAGCTGGTTTCTCGTACCGTACCGAAGGTTGCCACGGAAATGAGGCCTTGGTGAGAGTACAAATACAACTACCCTTCAGACGCTCTGTAGGTACTCGCTGCGGAAAGATGGGGGTCAACCTGCGGCTTCGCTGCCGATTCGGCAACAGCTTTTCTGGGCCAGGCTTCGTCCGATGCCGTGGGAAGCAGCGAGAAACCTAAATGTTGAAAAGATTATTAATAAGTCCCGGAACCTGAGTTGGGGGCATCGTATTGAACCCCAACGACGACTCGAGGAAACCAGCTATGACCTCCCGTTTGTGTCAGCGGCCTGCAGCTACCGCCGGCAACGTCAATGCCTTCAAGAAGCCCATTCGGCGCGGGTTGGAAGCACGGTCGAATGTTTGGGTGGTTCTGGAACGCAAGCCGGTTGCATCTTGATATCCAAGTTCCTTTTCGAGGGGACTTGAAGGCTCAAGCAGCCGTGACGAGACCGACGCACAGTCGGAGCCCTGTATGCGGAATAAGAGCCGCGAAGGCTCGAGTTTCCTTCTTGACTCAGAAGCTTGCCTGCAGGCTCTCGAAGACAGTCGGAAACGCCTGGCTGGGTTTCCCGACGCCAAGGCCCGGAGCTGGTCCCGACATCGGCGGCAAACGGCCGGAGGTCCTCTCCGCCGGACCCCACCTAGGGATTCCATGGCATGGCGTCATCCAAGCTTTGTCGAGCCGTTCAACTACAACCGATCCCGCGTCTTACATCAACCGTCTTACATCAACTCATCACCCGTAAGACACGAACCCCTCTTCTGAAAGAACGCCCGCCATGAGCCTGCCGTCGTTCATCCGCCCCTTCGTGGGTACCGAG
The DNA here is from genome assembly GCA_030770045.1 of Colletotrichum brevisporum. Classification (NCBI taxonomy): domain Eukaryota; kingdom Fungi; phylum Ascomycota; class Sordariomycetes; order Glomerellales; family Glomerellaceae; genus Colletotrichum; species Colletotrichum brevisporum. The sequence continues at coordinate 5,431,614 of JAUGSI010000002.1, forward strand.
ATCCGGACCGTCGAGATGCACACCTCCGGGGAATCAGCCCGGATTGTGTACGCTGGCTATCCCGAAATCCCGTGCGTCAAAACATCTCCTCTCTGTCTTCACAGATGTGAACACTGACGTCCGCAGCGGCACACTCCGCGAGCAGCGCTCCCTCGCCCAGTCGCAGTACGACCACGTCCGCCGCAGCATCGTATACGAGCCCCGCGGCCACCGCGACATGTACGCCGCCGTCCTCCGCCCGCGTACCGAGCTCGTCGCCGCAGGGGAAGCGCACATGGGCGCCCTGTTCCTGACCCACGAGGGCTACGGCGCCATGTGCGGCCACGCCACTATCGCGCTCGGCAGGTTTCTCGTTAACTGCACCGACGAGTCAATCTTTCCCCGGAGGAGGGACCTTGAATACGACGAGGGGAAGAGTGAGGTCGAGGTCCGACTTCACGCGCCCGTCGGGCTAGTCAGGATCAGAGTGCCGGCCGTGAAAGCTGACGACGGCTTCTACGCGGATCCGACGCGGCCTGTGACGTTCCTCTCAGTGCCGACATACGCTGTCGCTGTCGACCTCGCCGTCTCCGTGCCTGCGGACCTGAGGTGGCCGGAGCTGAGCGGGCGCGAGAGCGTGAGCGTTGACATCGGCTTTGGGGGTGTGTTCTGCGTCGTCGTGCCCGCGTCCGCGCTCGGGTTCCCGGCATCGTTGTCAAGGCCAGACGTCGTGGCGCTGGGTGTCGCCGCCGAGAGGCTCAAGAGGGCGATGAACTCTTCGGCTGCGGTGCGGGAGCGCCTGGTCCTCCCGCACGGCGACGAGTCACCGCAGACCGTCTACGGCATCATGGTTACGGACGCAGGGACTGAAGACGACGTCCCCGCCGCCCCGGACTGCGAGGGTGGCGAGACGGGCGTGTATTTCTACGCGGATGGGCAGATTGATCGCAGCCCAACGGGGTCGGTGGTCCAAGCCAGGGTCGCGTTGGCGGTGGCGAAGGGGCAGAGGAGGGTCGGGGAGAGCTGGACCTATCACAGTCTCGTGTCGAGGGCGCAAGGGGGATATAAGGACGGCTTTGTTGGGAAAGCAGTGGAGGAGCTTACACACGACGGAGTGAAGGGAGCGAGGGTTGAAGTCAGCGGTCGACCGTACTACACCGGTGCGAGCACGTTTGTGAGCGAGGCAGGGGACGGAGTTGGGGCAGGCTTCTCTTTCAATGCCCTTGGAGAGCGAAGTGGTCCATGACAAATCTGTTTGTGAGGTAAACCAACTGTTCTGAGAAAGTAATTGAGAGCGCGGGCCAAAATAATACACGCTGGCCTCTTTCTGTCGAGGGTGATGGCTACAGTCATTTGCATCGGTAGCTTCCAAAACGTTAAGTGGGGCGGCTGCTGACTACGTGGGTTTCGTGTGCCCAGCAGTAAAATCAACCAGACATTCAGCCATTAATACCTCAGTACGTAGGGCATGCGCTATTATAAAGTTTATATCATTAAATGCGCCTAATTAATACAATTACAGCGATATTATTTTTATTTATATACATACTCTATACATAAAGGTATTTAAGTAATAGTAATTTTAACTATTAACTTAGTAGTTTAGCTAGTTTAGAAAAAAATCAAAAAAAAAAACCAAAAATAACAAAACCCCCTATAAGTAATTTAGAAAAAATATCAGTAGAATACAGCCTAAAATCACTAAATTCTTTATACATAAATTTCTTAATACATATTATGTATACTTTAAAAAAAAAAATATCACTATAATTACCTTAGTTAAGTATATCTAATAATATAGATTTTATAATAGCACATACCCTATGTATTAAGGTATTAATAGCTGAAAATTCGGTTGATTTTTGATTTCACTACAGAAGACTGCTGTTAGCAGTCGCCCCACTTCGCGTTTTGGAAGCTACCGATGCAAATGACTGTATGAACCTCTGTAAAGTGTTCCTGCTCATCCCCAGAAAGACAAAAAGATAATCTCGACGTTGGCCTGATTCGAACAGACGCTCCCGAAGGAACAAGATTTCTAGTCTTGCGCATTAGACCACTCTGCCACAACGCCGTGGAGATGAATCCGCTTTGAAGTGGGGATGTTATGGTGAGCGGATTCAGGTCCTCATGATGGAGCGGTCGATGGCGATCTACGGTCCTGTCTGGGGGACCCATGAAGAAGAAATTGTATCCATAGGGTATCTGGTAAGAGGCCATGAAATTCTAGCGCTTCTCAATGGCCAAGTTACAAACATGAAAGCATTGAGCTAGCCATCGTAGTTTCTCTCGGTCATGTCTGGCCAAACTTCAAAGTTGGCACCCTTCCCCCATCCTGCACGAGTCAGATGTAGCCCACCTCAAGCAACCCCAGCTATACCAGGAACTCAGTGATGGCCTTGACAACCTCATCCGGCGCCTCCTCGGGTATGTAGTGCCCAGAGTCCACGCTGCGGCCCTCCACCGGCACGCCCTCGGCCGTGACGGCCCTCCACTCCTTCAACGCGTCGAAGGACTTCTCGATCACGCCGCGCCTGCCCCAGAGCACCATCAGCGGCGACCGCACCAGCCTCCCGGCCGCGAGGTCCGCCTCCGCCTCCTCCAGGTCCAGCGTCGCGCTGGCGCGGTAGTCGTTGCACATGGCGTGCACCGCGTCCCGGTCCCCCATCATGCTCGCGTAGTACTCGAAGTTGTCCGGGTCGAAGATATCCAGCGCCTGCGGCTGGCGCCCACCCATGAACAGCTCCGCGAACCGGCGCGGTGCTGCCGTGACGAGTTCCTCGGGCAACGGCGCCGGCTGGATGAGGAAGAACCAGTGGAAGTACGCCCGCGCGAAGTCGAAGCCGGTCGTGCGGTACATGACCAGCGTCGGGCAGATGTCGAGCAGGATGGTTCGGGAGATGCGATCCGGGAAGTCGACGGCAAGCTTGTGCGCGACGCGGGCGCCGCGGTCGTGGGCGCAGACGAAGAAGGGCCGGTCGGCGCCGTAGCCGAGGGCGTCCATGACGGCGACGCAGTCGCGGGCCATCGCACTCTTGGCGTAGGACTCCACGCCCTCGGGCTTCGACGAGGCGCCGTAGCCGCGGATGTCGATGGCGACGACGGTGTAGCGGTCGATGACCCGCTCAGCGACGCGGTGCCAGATGTGGTGGCTCTGGGGGAAGCCGTGGAGGAGGAGAAGCGGCGGCAAGGGCGAGGCCGAGTCCCCGCTCTTGATGCCGTGGATCGTGACCACGGGGGACGTCTGCGTGGTGACGGTGAAAGGTTGTAGGCCTTCAAACATGGCGAAGTGGTGATGTCGCTGTTTTCAACGGTAGAGCTGATGATGGTGGCTTGGTGTTGTCGGGATTGACTCATTCTGAGGGGATTGCTGCAGACGAACCGTTGTTTCTGCAGACTTGCAATAAATAGCTAGACGATGCGCCCTTCCGCGGCTGCATACGGCAATTGTTCGACACGGACGGTGACGCAACGCAACCCCGCGTCGACGGGGCAGCATCGGCGTATTGTCTCTGTAAGCCGTGCACTAGGTAGGAATTTCCGTGTTCCACACTAGTCGTTACGCTGTCGAGAAAATCCTCGACTTATCACCAAATCCCAGTTAGATCGGCGAGCTGACGCTTTCCCGTTGCTGTAGCGGTCAATCTATTAAGCGCGGGTATTCGATTTTTCGTGCTTGGTTAAGTACTCTTCTTTTGTTTGTTCCCTTACTCGCATGGTCTTCTCGGGGAAGGTTCCATTGGTACCTTTTTATACTTAAGAATCAATAGATGATCTTAGCATACAGATGTCAGTGTCTCGGAACGTGTATGAGTTCGCAGATTCTGTGAGTAACGATGGCGTCACAACTTTGAGACAGTTCACATTGCCGGTTTTTATGCATGCGATAAGTTTTCAACTTACAAGAATCGAAGTCAATATTATTGACAGAACATTAGTCAGAGTTTACATACTAAACACACGATGGCCGCGTGTTGAGACGTGACTCAGAGTTGCGAGGCGAGGTCTTCAAGTGACAATCTCCATGTTGCATTCCCGGCACTGGTTGGTATACAAGTACTCAAGAAGCCTTCACTCGCATGGCGTTATCGGACAGCAGGCTCTAAGGGTGGTGCAGCATTCGCGTGTGACACCAACGTCTCTATCAATCTTGGCAACCACGCTGGGGACCGACGTGCGAATTGGTTCCAGCTTGGGATGGAAGGTAGGGGCTCTCATTTTGATTAACTGTTTGGGGGAGGGTCAAGATAGTAAGACACAGGATCCCGGGTGCCGATCACCGGAGGAGGTTCCGCCACGACTGCAGGATAGCCGTACGTAAACGCTGGCCATGCGGGGAAAGGTGATAAGCATCTGCTGTCGTTGCCTCCTCCTTGTTACGGCGGACGTTATTGCCGGAATCTGTCTTCCCCCGCATGTTTACCTGCCCCGACGTCAGACCTTACGGTCATTAAGAAGTAGGATCCCGACGCTCCTTCTCGAGATGAAGACAAAACTGGCGCCTTGATAACACCTCATGGCTCGAAAGAAGCGAAGATACGTCCCCAAAGTCAAGGGTATGTCAAGCTCATTGGGTTATGCGTAGCTCGGGCTGATGATGGTGGGCAGGCTGCTATGAGTGCTCCCAGCGACGGATCGATTGTGATGGAACGAGGCCGGGCTGTGTAAAGTGCACCACCCGGGGGATCTCCTGCAGCGGCTTTGGCCCTCAGTACAAGTTTCTTGACGGCTTCTACTCGAGGAGAACGTCGTCGTCAAGTAACCGGAGCGTTCAGTTGAAACACGAGCTAGCCCAGTCGTCCAGACACGCATCTCAACGTTCTCGCCCTCGTAGAAGTAAGAAGAAGAGTCACAGCAATGGGAGGGAGATGGATGAACCCTGGGATGATGTTTGTTGGGTGGCTTCAGTGACGTTGCTGAACGACACATATCAGCATGTCGTAACGGCCGGCGCAGGTTCACAACTTGATTCAAGCAATGACGGCAGCAGCGGCGATGACAGTCTTAAAATGACTACCGAGATCGAAGATTGGTTTGGATTACCAGATGATACACAAACATCCAATGGAGCTGTCGGCCTATCTTCCTCAACGGCGATGCAGTCAGAGCCTCAAGATTTGACAGCAACTAGACGAATCCTTACACCAAGCTCACTGGGTATACTTGAGCCATGGAAAGAGTTTCTTCTCGCGCACTGTAAGTAACTTTGTGTTTCGATGCGCTCACTACATGTGGCCTCTCCAAACTATTCGGTGCTGACTTCCACCTTCCCTTGAAAGTCTCCGAGACCATCGCCCCAGAGATGGTCATTGTCGACGACTGCTTCAACGGCTGGCGTCATATGGTCCTCCCGCTGGCCTGGTCCCACGAAATGGTCATGGACTCAGTACTCGCCGTGTCTGCATTTCACATATTCGGAAGGGCTGCCGTCCAGCCAGTTGTCAATCCTGACGGGCTTTACGCCCGTGCCATTACTCAGTTGCTCGCTAGGAAAGACCTCGCCGACTGGGATGGGGAGACGAGACAGCTCGTCATACTTGCCATCGTGGTACTTCTCGTATCGGTGATGGTCAATGGAGTGTCAGACTTCCCTATCGTCTTTCAGATGTTGGAGTCTGCCATCACCGCTGTTGGGGGAGAGGAGGTGATTGCCAAGGGAGGGGAGGTTGGCGGTTTCCTCCTCAGGCAAATCCGAAAGTAAGTTCGCACATCTCCAGTCCTCACCAAAGACAGCAGCTCACAAGGGAACGAAGGATGCGAGTCTACGCCGCGCCACTAATCAGTCAAGCCGCTGGAATCAATGCCATCTTATATCACGCCGAGGAGAGCTTCGATTGTCTGTACTACTACTACGGCTTATATCCCGATCAAGTTTGCACGTTTGACCTCCTGGTAGACCTCCGGCAGCAGGCGTTCAAGATCTACCTGCATCGAGTACTGGCAGGCAAAAGCAACGTCTCGTCTTCGGACTCGGACAAACTCATTGAGAAGTATAAGGGCACCCTGGAGTCTTTCCCCAAGAACTCCTTCGGCGAGCACTGCCTGGTATGGCCCACATTCATCGCGGCCTTGGAGTGTCGCAATCCCGAGCAACAACTCTTCTTTGAAAAATTTCTGCTTCGTCAGTACCGTAGGAACCGGTTCTTGAATCTCTTGAGAGCTTTGGAGTTGCTGAAGGAGGTCTGGTCACAGGACAGTGCCGAGAATGGGGTCAACTGGCCGGCTCTGATTCCTGGTCTGCGAGTATTCATAATGTAGACAGGCATGGGGTAATCGTCGTTCGTAAGATGGATGCCCTGGGAGATATGTGGAGTTATAGGTAGATATTGAAGGTAGATTGATGATATACGACTGCAGTTTCTGTTTCTCGGCTTAGATGCACGTACAAACCTCACAGGTTTGCTCTAGGTGTTCTCTGCAGAGCCTCAACAACCTCCTTGGCGCCTTGCTCGCCGGAGCACAAAGCCCCCTCCATGTAGCCTTTCCATTCAGCAGAGTACTCCGTGCCGACGAAGTGGATGTTGCCAACTGGCTTGCCGTACACATCGGCGTACTCCACAAAGTGCCCGATCTGCGTGATGGGGGCCAGCGCGCCCTTGCTGTACTGCTCGTGCTTCCAGATCTGATCAAAGACTTCGATGGGCCGGAAAGCCTCCGAGTTATCGTCGACATTGAAGGCCTTGGCAACTTGCTTGATCACGGCGCTGCGGCGCTCGTGGGGGTATAGCTTGGACCACACCTCGCCCATTTTGCCGTTGACAAAGCAAGTGAGTGCGAAGTGTCTGTTCTCGTCGACGCTGGTGTCGCGCCCGAGCGTAATGGGGCCGTTGTAGCTCATAAAGAAGCCGTTGTAGCCGAGGTCCCTCCACCAGGGCCTGTCGTAGCAGAGAATGGCTTTGTTGTAGTGGCCCAGCCTCGCCGAGTCGGTGACCTCACGTACCCTGCGCGGCAGGGGCGGAGAGATGTTCAGGTCCCTGAGCATGGCGCTCGGGATCGAGATGATGACCTTCTTCCCGACGAAGCGCTGATTATTGGTCGTGATGACTGTGACATGGTCCCGCCGGTGCTCGACGGCAGCCACCGGCGTAGAGAGGTGGATGTTGCTGCGGCCGATCGAGTCGGCAATGCTGTTGGCGATCTGCTGCGTGCCTGCATCCAATACTTTAGCGTTGGCTCAAGAAAGTGTTCAGATTTTAGGTTGCTGCTTACCTCCGTGGAAGCGCTGGAAGTTGCCTCCGGTTTTATCGTCAGCTCGGATAGAAAAGAGACCTCTGTTGCGCCGGCAATAGTCGATGAACCAGGCCGCCGATTCCTCGCTGGACTCCACGCCGTGCATGACTTTGGCCCACATGTTGATCATGGCGACGGTCTTGGGCAGCGCTCCTAGATTCCTCACGTATTGGTCCAACGAAACGTTGTCATCTTCGGCCTTCGGAGACTCGGGTCTGAGTGACACAGCCTGAATGTGATCGTGGATGGATTCGAGATTCTGCTTCTCCTCGGTGGAGAACTGTGCATCTAGGATTAGGACCTGGAAATCATCAAGAGTGACATGAGCGTGTACTCGCCTCGGGAGTGATGCCAAAGGGGAACTCGATCCTCTCGTCTTCGGACACCTGCATGACGGCTGTCCCCACCAGACGCTGCTCGACCATGGGGAGATTGAGCTTCCGAACGTACTCTGCAATACGCTTCTGCGTGTTAATGTTGACCCAAGCAGCTCCAAGATCGGCACAGCCGCGCCCGGATGCCAGAGGAACGCTCCACGTCTTCCCGCCGACGCGATCCCGAGCCTCGACAACCGTGACGGAAAGTCCAGACTGCTGGGCAGAATAGGCAGCCTGAAGGCCACTCAAGCCAGCACCAACTACAATGAGGTCGAACATGAGAGGCGAAATGTTTTCGTTTGGTCGAGTAAGGGATTCTGGAGGTGAAATCGCAAGGTTGACAGTAAACTTCTGAAACGGCGGATGAGCAGCTTATATGTGGCATTTATGTTCAAGTATTTATTGTGCCTCCACTTGAAGAAATTCAAATGAGATCCGTCACACAATCAGTCACTGACATGGCGGCTCTCATGGATGTTGGAGCGCTCGATGGTTCCGCGATGCTGCGGAGAGTGTGGGGTTTGAGGGTGCAACCTTGCCCAATGCGGCAATGAAAAAGAGAACATGAGAGCCAAGCATCTGCTTCTCAGAATAGCATCCCGTCCCCCGCACTGGCGTATCTGGGCAGAGTCCCGAGATCGGCTTGTAATCTTCAGACTGGACCCCAAGTGTGACCTGCGGAAGAGTCAAGCTGTGCGTAATTGCAAATGACAAGATCAGATACCTAGGTGAAAGGATATTTGTGGTATTCTTCACAATGTATTCTTGCTTCAGTTCTTAACATAATTAGACTCTAGCGCAAGGCAGAAAGAAATGTCGCCGGTTTCTGTGAACGATTTCGGTAATAGGCGTATTCGTTCTGGTGTAAAGCCTAACATAGTATGGCAGAGCTAATCAATTCTCAAGCACAAAACTTGGAGTTGATTGTTCTGACTTCAAACTCATGAACTGGCTCGAGTCTGTTCAGGTACTGCGAGGGAGGTCGTTTGATGCGATAAAGAGTACTTATATCCAGCTTATATTAAGGAGCCCAGTGCCTTTGAAAGAGTTGCTTGACACCCGAACCGCTCGTATTTGCGGGTGTTGCAGCCGGAATAGTACGGTACTGGGGTCTCCAAACGGTTTCAGAACTCGAGACGAGCCAGATTTCCCCAGTATTTGGCGCCCCTCCCCTGAGTGTCGCAACATATTCTTTTCGTCCAGGTGCGTCTCAAAATACTTGCTCACCTGAGGAAATCCCCTTTTCTGCTCTAGCTCTGATCTTTGGCTGAACAACCCAGCAGCTGAAGCCCCTGTCACGATGCTGTGGTGACCAGTGAGGTGATGTTTGGCTGTGGACCACCCCCTTGACACTCAGTCTCCTTGCAGAACGGCCCCTTCTGTCACACGCTGGCTTGATAGGGGCTGAATAGAGATTCACAAACCTCTCTGGAAGATGGTGTCAGGTTTAGAAAGTTATAAATGCGTGTCTTCGCGCACATGAAAACAAGTCTGATATGCTGCAAGCCAGTCTTTCAACCAATTCAACAGTCCTTCCTCGCCTCATTTACATTCTTACCGCTGAGCGGCCATCTTCACCACACACCTTTATTCTCCATAATCAACCTCGCCTCTTCCTCTAAGCTCCGAATTAGCCAAAATGCAGTTCTCTTTTGCCGCTATCTTCCTCGGTCTCGCCGCCGTTTCCTCGGCCGCTATTGCCGATGTCGAAGGCGTCCGCAATGTCGAGGGCAGCTCCCTTCTCCTCGATACCCGCCAGAACAGGCCCCAGGCAACGGGCAACTGCTGCATCCCCAACACGTCCCTGAAGCAGGATTCTTGCACCGATGCGTCCGGCGCCGCCGGCAAGTGCGTGCCGGGAGGACCCGCGGCCTGTAAGTCACCTTCACCACACAAACGGTGTTCCCGCACTCGCTCTTTTGAACGAGTTGACTAATTGTCTCTTTGGGCAATGCTACAGGCGGCGGTGCGCTTAACTGTGTCGCAAACACCAGTTTGGCTTGCGACAACAACGTGAAGGAGCGTTCCGGTGTGCTCTGCCGTTTCAGGCTGCCCAACGGCAAGTTGCAGGATGGAGTAAACCAGATCAACAACCTCGGCCAGGCGAAGGTCAACTGAGGCGAGAGGAGTTGACTATCTTGGGATCTTGGGACTAGTAGATCAATACAAGACCTGGACTCGTGGCCAGTTGCATCCGACTTTGTGAGACTGAATCTGGTTCTGTACCTATTTACCTCTTGACCTCTCAAGTATCTCGAAGACTGAAATGTAGTATTCAAGGCCAGTGCACTTATGGCGTTTTGGTGTGCTGAGTGAGACATGCCTTGCGCCAGAACACCAATGGCAGTCCGGTAACCATATTCTTCACGCTGCTGAATGCTGTCAAAGAGAGACTTTGGGTTTCTCTTCATACCTTGAGTTAATAATCCCTAATTGAAGCTTCGCTAACTTACTGAAATCGGTTTAGACCCAAAATAACAAAGACTGTTAGTGTCTTTGCCTTTGAATTCACTTATCTGTGGCCAATAGTAAGATGACTCAAACCTGACCATTTCGTTGCGACTAATACCTACCTAGACCAGCGACAATCATCCACTAACTGCATCCTTTCAGGGCTCAGCGGGGTTCCCCGCCGCCACGGATCGCGCCATCGGGGTCGAGCGGGGGTGATTATGTGAGCCCGGCGCGCCCTTCCGCGGCGCTGGTGTCTGTTTGCCTATCTCTCGGCGTGCCGCATGTGTCCCGCGATGGCGAAATCTGCAACCTTGCAGTGCGACATGGCACCCGTGGAACCTCAACGGGGGAGGAGGCAGCAGCGCGCACCAGACAAAATGGCCAACTCGATCTCCGAGGCGTCGCCTCTGCTTTCTGCCCCGACACCTCCGCAACGACGAAGCAGCGCACCCGGCATGGCGTCGAGGATCAAGAACGCCCTCTGGGGCCCGCCGTCGGTTGAGCGATCGCTGCTTATCAAGCTGGACTTCACAGTGCTCATCTATTTCTCCGTCGTGTGGTTTCTGTTCGGCATCAACCGCGCGAGCTACAATACGGCGTACATCAGCGGCATGAAGGAGGAACTGAACTTCCAGGGCAAGGTGCGTGACACAGCCAGCACGGGCAGATACTTCTAACTCTCCCCGACTTCAGGACTTCAACTACATGCACACCATCTATCTGGTCACGTACGCCGTGTTCCAAATACCGTCGACGTCCATTTTAACCGTTGTCAAGCCCCGATATGTCTTCGTCGCGGCCAACACCGTCTGGAGCGTCCTCACTCTGGTCACCTTCCGGGCGACCCACGTCTACCAAGTCTTTATCCTCAACGGGTTCGAGGGTGCTTTTTCGGCGATCGCATAGTGAGTCTGCCTTCATTCAAGACTTGTTCAGTGACACAGTGCTCACGTCTATCTACAGCGTGGGCGCCCATTTCATCTACGGTTCATGGTACAAACAGTCCGAACTCGCCACGCGCGCCGCCGTCTTTTGCGCCTTTGGAAACCTCGGCAACATGGCGGGAGGCTGGATTCAGGCGGGACTTCTTGCGTCTCTGTCCAACGGCCCGATCGCTCCGTGGCGCCTCATCTTCGTGGTCGTCTCGTGCGTCACGATTCCGTTTGCTGTCTTTGGTACGTGCCTGCGCCTCCAGTTGCTGTTGTTGCTACGGGAAACTGACAACTTGAAGGATGGTTCGCTATCCCCGATCTGCCGGATCATCGTACAGCCAGGTTCCTGACTTCCGAAGAGAGAGATCTCGCTGTCACCCGTCTCAACCGGGTAAGGATCAAGGCTTGGGACCTGAGTGTATTCCGCCGCGTGCTTCTCAGCTGGCAATTCTGGCTCCTTCCCACCGTCTTTATGCGTACGTATTCTCCCCCGTAGTTGAACCTGATACTTTACTCACGCGTACGGATAGTTTACTCTCTCAGCGTTCAAGCCATCCTTAACAACGTCATCCCTCTCTGGATGGCCTCCCGCGGCTACAGCGTCATACAGCAGAACAACTACCCGACAGGCACATACGCGACGGGCATCGTTGCGACTTTTATATACTGTGGCATCTCCGACAGGCTGCGCTCCCGCTGGCAGGCCTCCCTGTGCATCGGCCTCACCTTCATCGTCAGCAGCGCCATCCTGATATCGGACCCGCCGGACGCCGGCTACTTCTTCGCGTTCTATCTCATGGGCACCACTTTCGCTCCTCAGGCTCTCTGGTACTCGTGGATGGCGGACCTGACAGCGCACGACGTGCAGCTCAGAGCCATCACGACGGGCTTCATGAACTCCTTCGACTTTGCCTTTGTGGTTAGTGAAATTCCCTTGACGGCGTGTTAGGTTTAGCAAAGCAATGAGCTAACATCGTGATGACAGACTTGGTGGCCGCTCATCTTCTATCCCGTCACAGATGCGCCCAACTTCAAGAAAGGTTACATTGCCAGCTTGGTGACAGGTGCTTTAACCATTCCAGTCATCTGTTTGATTGCGCTCTTAGAGAGGCGAGGAAAGAGGAAGGGGACGATCCTCAGCGCTAGCCACCAGCCGGCAATTTCGGAGCCCGAAAGGCAGTTCAACTGATCTTCAGTGCGTTCATAGATAGATTCACAAAGGTCCAGAAACCTGCTAAAGTACTGGCAAGCCACCTGAAATGTACGATGGCTTCGCAGTCAGTCGTTGCGTAACATAGTGAATATTGGAGTTTTGCTAAGTTACATGCATCGACCATAGTCAAGTAACCTATGTATTTTCCGAACGTAGGGCTTCGGCCGTCAGACCAAGGTTTCTCAGCCAGAGCCCGCGGAGTTTCTCGACAGGTCGTATCGTCCATGCCAGGTGTATAACCGCCAACATGAGTGACCTATGCGAGCGTAGTGTGCTCTTCACTTGGGCAAGGAAGCCTTCTCATAACTTCCCAGTGCAGTAGTGAAATCGCATCAATCTCGAGTGATGAAAGTAAGTCCTGATACCTAGCTCACTCACTCAACACACGCCCCTCGGGGGAACCAGACCGGCTGTCAGACTGACTTGGGGCTTGCAGGGTATTCTGACCCTCACAGCTTCTTCCGTCAAGAGTTCCACGGTTCGAATCCTTCCTTGTAAGTCGGCGCCGGCTCATATTCTCTTTCAACTCCACGTCCAAACTCACCCCCGATGCCCGAACGAAGACGCCGTCGCGGAGTACAAAACGCGGTGCTACCCGCTCCCCCCGAAGTAAATAAGGAAGCGAGGGAAGAAACTAAGACTCGAAAAGCGCGCAGAATGACGTCCTTGACGTAGCTTAAAGGGCCGGCGCCATCTGGAGGAGGAGAAATCGTCTCTGAGCTTCCATCGATGAGCCGCTCAACCTCATCGTCAGTCGCTAGCTTTGCCTCGCGGAGCAAGCCGACGAGTTCCTCGCTTTCGGCTATTTGAGCGACCGCGTGCCAGGAGTTGTTGACGAGACTGTAGCGAGTCGACTGGAAGAGCGCGGCGACGGCGGCGGAGGTAGCGAGAAATAAGGCCAGACTGGCGATAACGGCCCAGTAGCCCCGGTGATTCCTCGGGGCCTGCGTCGGCTCGGACGTCACGATCACTGCTGTGGCAGCCTCGGGGACTTGGGTATTCGGTGTGAAGGCGATCATCAGGTTGTAGTACGACACGCGTGCGACCGTAAAATGTATCGTCTGCATGGCGAGAGCGGGCGAACCCGTTTCTCTGAGGGTGTCGTCGAAGAGCCGCGCATAGAACCTGCTGTCCAGCTGGCCGATGTTGCTGATCAGGTCGCTGGTCAAAAGTGGTCTAGCCCACGTTTCGCCCATATCGTTGCCCCATTCGTACATGTACTTCTCCCATCCTCCGGGTCTGCGGACCTTGGCAAAGCTTGATTCGAAACTGTCCCGGTCGATGGAAAGTATCTGGCGGTCTTCAAGGGATATGGATGGGACGTCCTTGACGGCGCCGAGCTGTCTACGCACCGCGCTGGTATCAAAGACTTTGCTGTTCGCGTCCCAGCCGAAGGCCGGCTCAGATCTATTGTTCGAGCTTGAAGCAGATATGTCAAGTTGCTGAATGCCGTGGTCTGTCAAGCTGATAGAAAAGTCATTGGAGGTTCTGAACTGACGAAACAAACGGCTATGGACTTACTGTTGATATCTTAAACAAGTCGTCATGTTGAAGGCCATATCCGTTTCAATTTCCCCCTCGGTGTTGTCGTATGGGTGATCCCTAATGCGGAAGACAGATTGCGTCCACGGCCCATGTTTGGTAGAATTGTGCATTGTCACCTCTCCGGTGAAGGCCGACTCGTTATGGCGAACAACATCAAACATCGTCGACGCGTCCCAGAGAAGCTCCATGGCGGACGCTCCCAAAGGCCACTGGCTGGAAGTGGTATTAAAATGTAGGCTCCATTCATCCTTCATGCCGAAGAAGTGGAGAGAGGAGTTAAAGCAGATATTCCACATCTGGTCAGACATGAAGGTGGATGAATCTGGCATGGGACATCGGAAGTCACGGAAAACGTCATCGTCGAGAATCCTCAGGCCCGCGGCTTCGGCAACGGAGCGTTCGAGCCTCACAGAGCCGCAGAGAATGCTGGGGTCGCAAAACCTGACATCCCTGAGCTCCGGACGCATGCACATGACATGCGAGTCTGTGAGCCACGCTCTGCCTCGAAACTCGAGGAGAGACTCCCTCGCCTCTTGCAATGAGAACGGGAGGAATGCTCTCACGGTTGGGCCCGTGTCGTCAAGCCCCTCGACCACAGCAGGCTCCCTCGAATACTCTGCGAACGTCTCTGAGACTCGCGCTCCCTGGCGCCAGAGGTCTGTCGTTCTGATCAATGAGAGATCGTTGTTAAAGACACTGTGACTGGAGTTTTCCCCGAAGGCATAAGCGTTGGGTACTGTCCGCGGAAATGACCTCACCCGGCCCAACTCGAGATCGGACACAAGCAGCGTCGAGGTGAATTGCGCAGCAAGCGTAGTGAGGATGAGGAGCACGACTAAGACCCGCACGACCACTTCGAGAGCCGAGCTCCTCAGCGTAAGAAGACCCAGGGAGAGGGGCCCGCTGTTGGAGAAGCGCGCGATGGAAACCTGGGAGACGGCGTGGAGGTGTACACCGTGTCGCTCAGCTGCAACCGAGGCGACCATGGCCGTCGTAACGGTGGCAATGGTCCCGACAGCGGTACGGATGACGATAGACGTGAGAGTAATGCTCAGTTGGAGTCGATTCGGGGCGAGCACCCACGCACGCCAGCGACTGTCCTCGTGGGGGGTCCACCACAACCACGAGATGAAGGTGACGGCAGCCGTAATGGAAATCAGGGAGAGGACGATGCTCAGTTTGAGTAAAAGGCTCAGTTGCTGGGACTTCTGCCCCAGCTTCGCGCCAGATGGCCTACGCTGCGGTTCGAGCGGTTCATCATGCCCTGCGTCTTGTTGGTCGATAATCCGTTCGCTCTTATCGAGCACTGATCGGGGATCCTCGGATGTTCCGTGATTTATGGGTTGATACATGATTAGAAACCGGGTCGAAAGGTCGAGTCCTGCTGTGAGAAGGACGAGAAAGACTCTGAGGTTGGAGGATGTTGAGTTGAAGAGGCGGGGACTTGTGTGTCGCGAGAGTAGGGCTTTGGCACCCTTGGCCTCAGGCCGCCTTCCAGGAAAGAACAGGCGGCCTCAGTGAGCGCGTTGCATGTTGGACTAGACGCTGTGTAACACAAACAGAGGATGATGCGCCTTGTTGCCTAGCTCGTGTGAGACAGGCCACAGCAATAATCTCAGGCGCTGACCGCCGAGGGCGAAGCACTCCAGGGAGAAAGAAACACTCCAAGGACGTAGCCTAACATCGAAAAGCTTTTATTTGATCATGGGCCTGTGGTTCGATGTACTCCTGGAACTGGAGATATTGGTCACACATGAAGTTTTCTGTTGTGAATTCCAGGCAACCGGCGATCCGGTTGCCTTTCCTTGGCCGTGGCTGAGACATCATCGTCATGTATGACATCAACCGTTACACCCGGGACTATTTGCATGCAATACTTTCTGTCGTTGCGGCGAACGGCCTCCTCTTCAGATATGGGAGCCGTGGAGGTCCAGCCGAGATCTACGTGACGGCGGACGGTCGGGTTGGTTTTGGGTACCGCGGCCTCCGCGGCCCGCCCGGGCGACATAGTGTGCGTCTTTGCCGGCCTGGGGACGCCGTTGGTCGTCCGCCCCGGAGGCGCGGGGCACACCCTAGTGGGCAGCGTGAGCCTGGACGGGGGCGATGGACGGTGCGCTCTGGCCTGGTAACGAGTCTGACTTGTTGCTGAAGTGGGAGATTGTGTGAGATCTCTCCCCCGTTCTCGATCGGGGCAATGTGACTCGTGAGGCGGCGTTTCGAAAGACCGTCGCGCCAAAATCCCACCGGCTCGCTCGAAAGTTGCGCACTCTTGGTCCGACGCACGATTCGTTGATGCTGCGGGCGAACACAAGCCAAGCAAATGAAACTTGTTAGAGCCTCACCCGAAAAGGCATCAATTCGGTACGAAAGACAGCTCCAGACTGGCAGCCACAAGGTGGAGAAAGAACGAGGTCTTCCGCTAGCACCTAGGTATCTCGTAATAAGAAACGTCAATCCTCTGCCGTACTCGACTTCCATGTCGTTGTATGAACTGTCAATCCCAGTTCCCAACGAAATGGGCTGAAACGATAAAGTTTGGTAATTAAACTTTGACATCACTTCAAGCCTCTAGGAAACTCCTCAACTATACGCGTACCGGCTCAAAGTGCAGGAAACTGTAGTGAACTCGAGTCACGACTCTGCATGTATAGTCCAGTAGAGCTGCAGGGACTATCTTGTTACCTTGTCTGGGAAAACATTGACCGAGACCGAGCTCTTCGGAGGGGTTTTTGACAACGCTGGTTACAACGACGCGGCAACTCCTGCCTAATCAGCTGACCTGACACTCTTGTTCTTAATGCTATGTACGGCATACGATTCGTCTGGAAGGGTGCTGTAAGAGTGCGCCTCTGTAGCATTTTGCCGCCTGTTTGAAGGTGTACTGCAGTCTTCCTGGCTGGGCTCTTGTTGCACTCGAAGGGTTGGAGAGAAGTCAACACCCGAGTAGGGGAATCTGGTGTAGTCGAAAAGTCGCCGTCACATGGACAATGAACAGCATCGCTGATGTCTCAACGGGCGGGCTGCTCGGGGCCCGTCTACCGCTTTGGGAGATCTAACGCCGTGTTGGAGGGGCCATGGAGGGGCCACCGTTCAGGCAACTAACCTACGCTTAGATGTCAATTCTCACGCAACCTCCATGTTGCATCTGTACCTGTCCTGCGCCAGAGACGGCGCCTTTTGGAATTTCAGCGAGAAAAGAATTAAGGAAGTTGCCGACAATCCCCCGTTCGGCCAAACCCGAGATGATCGCAAAGCCGGCACCTTCTGCAACACCGAGTGGGTTCCGTTTCGTGATTTGCTGCCGCCTGTATCATGGTGCCGGCATCCCGCAAGAGGTAACGAAGTCCTGCAACGAAAAATCTCCCACCCGGCCCAACCCACGGGTTATTTTTCCCCCTTTCGCAGTTCATTGTTCTATCAGTTTGCCTGTAACTTGAGCGCCCGGTGGGATGAGCTCGGCCGAGCCCGAGTCAGGGAGATTCGATGAGGGAACTGTTCCGGGGCGCAAAGTCTCGCCAAACCAGGCAGGCTCACGACTCAGAGGGCCCCGCGCCCAAAGGGGTGATAGTTGAGCGGGTGGAGGGTGGGGGGAGGGTGCTCTAAGCGGTCCGAACTTTCGTATATTTAGAGTTCGGTCCGAAGTCTTGCGTATTCCTCGTTCATTTGGCATTGTGGTCCCAGTGCCTCGTGATCCCTGCCCACGTCAATCAGACTCTGGTTGCGAACAGGGCTGTTGCATGGCGAAGATCGAGTGGTTATTTTTGCCAGGGGCGGAAGGAACCGCGTGAATGGGATTACTTATTAGTTGATCAGAAGTTGAGAAGAAGACCTCGGCTGTCTTCAGAGGTAACTCCTTATTGCTGTCCCCAAGGTATGAGGGCCTCCCGTGTATTTTGGTTGAATCCGGTCCCAGCTGTTGTCTCTCTTGTGGGAGTCCAGCATTCAGAGTCTTTTGTCAGAACTAACAGTGCTGAAATAGTTCTTCTACTCAAACTTCGAGCCAACAAGTTCCACAAGACACGTTCGTTCAACGTCGCCGCAACCTTCTAACGTTCCTGAAACTCACGCCATGGTAACTTTCGACGAGAAAGACGGAGCCGAGTCTTCCGTGTTGTCCAGAAGACCGAAAGACTGTCCACAATCAAGCGAGGGGAGGGGAACAAGGGCATGGCTTCTTTCGTTCTTCGGGAAGGACGAATACTCCCCGGTGGAGGATGGAGATGACCAGGGAATGGAAGCAATCCTCAGGAAACAGCTTCGAGATAAGACAAGAGCGGTATGGATATGGCGCTGCGTCTCAGCCACCCTAGCCATCGTCCTGATCCTCGCCTGGCTCGCAAAGCCTTCCCTCCCGCCAGCACGCTACCCTCAACCCGAAGACGGCCACGACAACATGCTCAAGTGGATGGCAAAGGCAGAGGTGGCCGAGGGCCACTTCTGGTGCGGTTCGTCGGCGGCAGAAGCCCGGGACCGGGGTTGCAACTTCAACAGGCTGCACAACAAATGGATGCCGGCCCAGTGTGCCACAGACTTCGAGCACGCCCGGACGGCGGTGCTCGAGGCGCTCGGCGACTCCGCGCCGAGTTTCCAGTTCTACCTGGACCAGGACGGAAAGCCCGGGGCGGCGATACCAGACTCCGAGCTGGACGGGCTCGAGCTGCTGACCCCGACGTGGACGACGCGCGGGCACCACATGACGCACTGCATGTACATGCTCCTGCAGGGCGCGGCGGCGCTGAACCTGGGCGCGAGGGCGGACATGGTGGTGCACACGTGGGACCACGCGAAGCACTGCGCGTCTGTGATCCTCAACGAGACGAAGAGGGTGCCGGACTGGGACGAGGTCGCGAGCTTTGGACACACGCAAGCCGGAGCGTGTTGGTAGGCTAGCGGAGAGGGAAGGCAAAAGGGGGAATGCAAGAGACGCAAAGAGGCAAAAAGAGAAATCACTCTCCACAACCTGAATCGAACAGGTGACCTTTCGATCATCCATGGAAACCATTACAGTCGAACGTGATGAACCAACTACACCATGCGGAGTTTGCCGTGATTGGACTTGTCGTGGTGGGCCTCGGCTTGCTTGTCCTGAAGCTTGCGGCGGCCACCGGGCATCCGATCATGTACTCCGGGATCTCGGGGCGCCAAGCGTTGGGAGCCGGCGACCGGAACAATAGAGTTTCGGAGCCGGCGCCGGATCATGATCCTTAGTCCCTCCGAGCTCTTTTTCCCACAAGAGGTATGCTGCGTACCCCTAACGTGATGGTCCCGGTGATTCGCCCTCGGATGTCATGGCCGGCAGTGGAGACTCACGATCGCCGACGACGGCGAAAAGCCCTCTAGGATGATAGTGTCGGACAGAACCCGACGATGCCCCCACTCGATCGGGGAGAGCCCGGCCGCTAAATCAGCACGCGATTGCGCCGTCCGACGCCCCTAAGCGGTGCTTTTGGGCGCAGCAAAACACGGCTGCGGCAGGGCAATGCTGGATGGCGATGCATTGGATGAGATTGTGTTATTTATTCGCATGATATCTTCACCTTGCCAAGGGGTTCAACAACTGTCACCGCACTCACCCACTCACATCTCACTCTCACTCACTCATAGCGTTTGTTGGCTCATTGGACATTTAGCCCGACTCATGCGCCCGAGGTAGGCTGAACACACCAAACTTAGCAAAACCATCGCAGAAAGGAGGATGACGGCCGACGTCAAGGTCGCCATCGACCGCGGCGGCACTTTTTGCGATGTCATTGCAGACATCGACGGTCGCGAGCCCCTGATCTTCAAGCTCCTCTCAGAAGACCCGGCAAACTACCCAGACGCCCCGACGGAAGCAATCCGCCGTGTTCTCGAAGAGGTTGAGGGGAAGTCCATCCCCGTCGGCGAGAAGCTGGATGGCTCGCGCATCGGTGCGTCGCCCCTTTCCCCTGGCAAATAAACTCACTTCCGAATGCCCTCACTCACACAAACACTACTACAGCATCCTGCCGTATCGGCACCACCGTCGCCACCAACGCCCTCCTGGAGCACAAGGGCGAGCGCTTCGCCTTCGTCACGACCAAGGGATTCAAGGACGCCTGCGTCATCGGCGACCAGTCACGCCCGAAGCTATTCGACCTGAGCATCCGCAAGGCCACTGCTCTACATGCCGCTGTCATCGAGGTCGACGAGCGCATCGTGCCCGCCGACTACGACCTCAACCCCACGCCGCTGGACCGCGCCGCCCTCGCGGAGTCGGACGATGTCGTCCGCACCCCGAGCGGCGAGTTCGTCCGCGTCCTCCGCCGTCCGGACCCGGCCGTCGTCCGCGCCCAGCTGTGCGCCCTCCGCGACGAGGGCTACACCTCCCTCGCCGTCTGCTTCATGCATGCCTACCTCTACCCGGCGCACGAGGAGCTCGTCGCCGACGTCGCCCGCGACCTCGGCTTCGAGTTCGTCACCACGTCCGCCGCGACGTCCCCGACGATCAAGCTGCTCAACCGCGCCACCTCGACCTGCTCCGAGGCGTACCTCTACCCGGTCATCCGGCGCTACGTGCGCTCCTTCGAGTCCGGCTTCCGCGTCCCGCCGCGGCGCGTCGACTTCATGTGCTCCGACGGCGGGCTCAAAGCCTCGGCGAAGTTCCGCGGCAACGAGGCCTTGCTCAGCGGGCCGGCCGGCGGCGTCGTCGGCGTGGCCCGCTCGTGCTACGACCCGGATGACGGCACGCCCGTCATTGGCTTCGACATGGGCGGCACCAGCACCGACGTCTCGCGCTACGACGGCCGCTACGACTACCTCACCGAGACGTCCATCGCGGGACGCACTATCGTCGCGCCGATGCTCAACATCGCCACCGTCGCAGCGGGAGGCGGCTCCGTCCTCGCGGCGCGCAACGGGCTCCTCGCCGTCGGCCCGGAGAGCGCCGGCGCACACCCGGGACCCGCGTGCTACCGCAAGGGCGGGCCGCTGACCGTCACGGACGCGAACCTCTTCCTCGGCCGGCTCGTGCTGTCCTCCTTCCCCTCCATCTTCGGCGAGAACGCCGACTCCCCGCTGGACGCGGACATCGTCAAGCGCAAATTCGCAGACCTCGCGGCCGAGTTCAACGCGCAGACGGGACGCTCCCTGACGCCCCACGAGGTGGCCCTCGGCTTCCTCGACGTCGCCAACGAGACCATGTCCCGCCCGATCCGCAACGCGACCGAGGCGCGCGGCTTCGCGCCCGAGGACCACCACCTCGTCAGCTTCGGCGGCGCCGGCGGGCAGCACGCCTGCGACATCGCCGACCGCCTCGGCATCCGCCGCGTGCTGGTGCACCGCTTCTCGTCGCTGCTCTCGGCGCACGGCATCGCGCGCGCGGAGCTGCAGCACGAGGCGCTCGAGCCGTGCGGCGCGCGGCTCGACGCCGCCGCGGGCCCGCGCGTCGAGGAGCGCCTGGCCGCGCTGAAGGCGAGCGTGTCCAAGGAGCTGGTCTCGCAGGGCGCCGGGGAGGCGTCGCTGACGTTCGACGAGAGCCTCGTGCTGAGGTACTTCGGCACGGATACGAACCTCGTCATCTCGCGGCCGGAGGATGGGGACTGGGCGGCGGCGTTCGAGGCGACGCACCTGCGCGAGTTCGCCTTCTCGATGAAGCGTGATGTAGTCGTCGAGTCGGTCAAGGTCCGCGGGACGGGCAGCGCCGGGGCGAGGGAGCAGGATGCGTCTCCGTCGAAGGAGCTCGCTTCCAGCGGCGGCGTCGCGGCCCCGGAGCCGGGGGAGAGGCAGAGCGTCTACGTCGACGGCGGGTGGCACTCCACGGGCGTGTACCGCCTCGACGCGGTGCCGAAGGGCGTCGTCGTCGCCGGCCCGGCGCTGCTCATCGACAAGACGCAGACCATCTTCGTCTCGCCGACGTTCCGCGCCCACGTGCTGTCGAACCACGTCCTCCTCGAGAAGCACGCCCACCCGGCAGCAGCAGCGAAGTTGCCAACTGCCTCCTCTGGCGTCGCCTCCCCGACGGCCGTCGACCCGATCCAGCTCTCCGTCTTCGCGCACCGCTTTATGGCCATCGCGGAGCAGATGGGCACGACGCTCCAGCGCACCTCCATCTCGACGTCCATCAAGGAGCGCCTCGACTTCTCGTGCGCCATCTTCTCGCCGCAGGGCAAGCTCGTCGCCAACGCGCCGCACATCCCCATCCACCTCGGCTCCATGCAGTTCGCCATCCAGGCACAGCACCGGCTGTGGGAGGGCAAGCTCCGCCCGGGCGACGTGCTGCTCACGAACCACCCGCAGTGGGGCGGCACGCACCTCCCGGACCTCACGGTCGTCACGCCCGTGTTCGTCGAAGGCAGCCGACGGGGGAGAGCAGAAGATCGCCTTCTACGTCGCCTCCCGCGGGCACCACACCGACATCGGCGGCAAGGGCATCACGAGCATGATGCCCGAGTCGCGCGAGCTGTGGGAGGAGGGCCTCAACGTGCCGTCGATGAAGATCGTCTCGGGCGGCGAGTTCCTCGAGGCCGACGTGACCGCGGCGTTCGAGAAGGCCGGCGGCTACCCGGGCTGCAGCGTCTCGCGCCGGCTGGCGGACAACATCTCGGACCTCAAGGCGCAGACGTCGGCCAACCAGCGCGGCATCGTGCTGCTCCGCAAGCTCTGCGCCGAGGCCGGGCTGGCCGTCGTGCAGGCGCACATGGCCGCGATCCAGGCCAACGCCGAGGCCGCGGTGCGGGGCTTCTTCCGGGGCGTGGCGGCCGAGCGCGGCGGCGCGCCGCTCGAGGCGACGGACCACCTCGACGACGGCACCCCGATGCGGCTGCGCGTGTCGATCGACGCGGACACGGGGTCCGCCACGTACGACTTCTCCGGGTCCGGGCCGCAGATGTGGGGGAACTACAACTGCCCCGTGAGCATCTGCCACTCGGCCATCATCTACACGATCCGCTGTCTCGTCGGGCTGGACATACCTTTGAACGAGGGGTGCTTGAGTCCTGTCGAGATCATCGTCCCGGAGGGCTCCGTGCTGAACCCCGGTCCGAGGGCGGCCATCTGCGGCAGCACGCTCGCCAGCCAGCGCGTCATCGACGTGATCCTCCGCGCGTTCGGGCAGTACGGCGCGAGCCAGGGGTGCGCGAACAGCCTCGGCTGGGGCATGGGCGGCCGGGACCCGGCGACGGGCGAGGTCGTGCGCGGGTGGAACTACGGCGAGAGCATCGGCGGCGGCGTGGGCGCGGGCGAGGGGTACCGCGGCGAGCACTCGACGCACGTGCACTCGACGAACACGCGGCAGACGGACGCCGAGGTGATCGAGAAGCGCACGGCGGTGCTGGTCAGGCGGTACGAGATCCGGCGCGGGAGCGGCGGGGCCGGGACGTGGCGCGGCGGCGACGGCATCACGCGCGAGATCGAGGCGCGGATCCCGCTCAAGTTCAGCATCCTCAGCGACCGGCGCGTGTACCGGCCGTGGGGCATGGGCGGCGGGTCGCCCGGGTGCAAGGGGGAGAACTACGCGTTCCTGCGCGGCGAGAACGGCGAGGAGGGCGGGAGCTTCGAGAGGGTGAACCTCGGCGGCAAGGCCATTGTGAACCTGCGGCCGGGCGAGTACATTCAGATTAACACGCCGGGCGGAGGCGGGTTCGGCGGAGACGAGGTTGAGGACAGGCATCGGGGGTACGTGTGAGAGGAACGCGAGGAGAGATGGGTTGATGTGAGTTGGTTGAATAAATCCGGCTTCATAAAGCCAGTCATTACTGAAAATACGCTCCCCGTAGATATCGCAATATTATGAACATGTACATGGACCGCGGCAAATGGTATCCATCATCTTCTCGTCAACGTTAAGAACCTCTCCTCCGAACACATCAATCCGCTGGGATATCATCGAAAACAAGTCATCACCTTTGTCTCCCCCTTTTTAGCAAACATCAACTGGTTGTGAACACAATCAGGCCTCGTCTCTGACGGTCTTGGGCTCGACGGTGCCCGGGGCGACAATGTCCTCGACGGTCTCGTCGGAGAACTTGAGGTCCTCCTCGAGGGAGACGGTGTCCTTGATCTTCCAGAAGACGATGGGCGCGCCGATGACGAGGGCGCCGGCGAGGCAGCCCCAGGTGGCGCCGAAGATGGCGTCAAAGGACGTGCCGACCGAGTCGAGGCGCCAGAAGACGGCGGCGCCGGCGGACTGGATGCCTATTGAGTTTTGTCAGTAACTTTGCTCTGATGCCAGGTTGAGATGAGAATGAGAGAACCTACCCTTGTAGAAACCGGCCAGGTTGGCGGCCTTGCGGGACGAGTTGGACAGCGCGCCCATGTACCAGTAGATGCACGTCTGCCAGACGGCGTCGAAGAAGCCGAAGAAGATGTACAGGAACATGGGGCCGATGTACTTCTCCCCGCCGTCGGTCCAGTCGACCTTCACGAAGCCGTCGGCGCCCGTCGCCTCGCGGCCGGCCTGCTGGCGGTGCCACGCGTAGCCGCCGCCCCAGATGGCCATGGTCAGCACGACGAGCGCGACGTAGCTGCCCTTGGCGCGCAGGCTGCGGCGCACGGAGTGGAAGTCGAGGGCGTAGCCGAAGACGAGCGCGCCCAGGATCTGCGCGAGCCAGTAGAGCAGGTTGTTGAGCGCGCGGGTGCGGACGTTGAAGTGGGCGGCGTTCATGATGTTGGTCTGGTAGGTGTAGAAGACGTTGGACGTGAAGAACAGGGGGAAGAGGGCGACGATCCAGGGCTCGTTGTAGAGCGTCTCCCAGAGGCCCCTGAACTCGGACTGCCAGGACGGGTTCTTCATCATGATGACCTTGGAGCCGTCGTCGCGGATGACGCGGGGCACGTCGCACATGAAGAGGGCGAGGATGGCGCCGAGGAACATGAGCACGATGAAGGCGGCGTAGGTGCCGTCCGAGACGGGGCCGGAGACCTTGTGGATGTTCTCGGCCAGGGGGATGAGGGAGCCGATGACGGCGCCGAAGTTGAAGATCATCCAGAACCACGAGATGTACCGGCCCTTCTCCTTCTCGGGCGGGTAGGCCATCATGATGGCGCCCTGGCCGGTCCAGAGCAGGCCGGCGCAGACGCCGAGGAAGGCGCCCGCGAAGATGACGAACCCTTCGTTCTGATTGTGGGAGTAGGACAGGAAGGAGGCGGCGTAGATGCAGTAGCCGAGGCCGCCGATGCCCAGGGTCAGGCGCAGGCCGAGGCGGTTGGCGAAGGTGCCGGCGAAGAAGGCGACGACGGAGAAGGTGGAGTAGAGGGCGGTGTTGGCGTCGGACTGGGCCTTGGTGTTGACCTGGCCGCCGCCGCCGAGGCCGGTGAGGGCGTTGAACATGCCGGGGCAGAGGAAGCACACGAAGGAGACCATGAAGAGCTGGATGCGCGGCGAGGCGTACCAGAGCTCCTTGCCGCGGAAGGTGAAGCCGCGGTACATCCAGCCGGCCGGGCGGGGGCCGGAGGAGACGGGGCCGTCGGCGGCGGTCGCGGGAGCGGCGGCGGGTTCGGGGGAGGTGGACGTGGTGGTCTCGCCGGCCGCGGTGGCCGCCTCCGAGGCGCGTTTCTCGTCGTCCGCCATGGTTGGCGTGTGTGTGTGTGTGTCGGATTGAGGCTGAGGAGGTCGCGGTTGCGTGATGTGATGCGATGCGATGTGATCGGCTCGGCAGTTGGTGCGATTCGCGTTGGTGTTGCGCGGTGTGCCGGCGCTCGGTGCTACTCGAGTGTCGGAGATTGAAACTCAATCGTCACGGGACGAAAGGTGTGCCGCAGGGCGACTGGGGTGGTGGAAGCGCAAACGCGGATGGGATGAGCGATTGAGAGTGCTCGTTGGTCCGGGGGAGGGAAAGGATTGGGAAGGGGGGGAGAAGACGATAAAAGTAAATAAAAAAGACCACGAGCCCAGGAAATACGGGCAAAGCGTCCAGGGGGGGTTCGGAAGGCCTTTATGGGACGGTTTATCGGGCTGCAGGTGGTTACAGTTGCACCGGGCGATGATCGTGGGTGGAGTCTCGAGAGTCGACGGTGGCCGGGGTAAGTGAGAAGCAGACAGAGCACAACGGATAGGGCGTGGCGTGTGTGTGGTAGCGAGGAGGGAAGGGATGTGAGAAGGACAGGGGGGAGGGGGGGAGGGGAGTGAGAAGAAGCTCGACTCTCACTTCTTGTTTGCAAAGGATGAGACAGGCGGCCGGATATGGGAACAGAATCGAGAAAGATGTGCAGCGCGAAGGAAGACACGAGCGAATGGACGGCTTCAATTGGGGGTTCGGAGCTACCCCGGCCTCGAGAGGTAGCGTAGCAGTCCGAGGTCGACCTCTTCTTACAGCGTTTGTGCGTCCAATGTGAGTGGTAAGGATGTCTTGGACAGCGAGACGACACGACACGACACAGGGTTCCTATCAGCTGGAGGAAGTGAAGGAGGAAGAGAAGGAGAATCTGTGTGGTAGCAGGAGTCGATAGGATGTGGCAGGCTACGTGACAGTCAGTCATGAACTGACACTGACAGATACGGATACAGAGAGACGCGAGACACAGAAACACACAGAGAGACAGACTCATCCCCCACCTTTTAGCCCGACACTACGCTACCTCTACTACACTAGCAGTGGCGGGTTGGTAGTAACAGGAAAGGTGACAATGGGCTAGGCACGCGCACTTGGCCGGCGTTGGTACATGGCATGGCATGGCACCACCATCACCCAAACCCAAGGAAACAAGGGACTTTTTTCCCCCCTGAGCGTGTGCGTGTCTGGGCAACGGCTTGGGGCGGGGTGTGGATGACAGGAAGACCGGGGTGGTTTCGAGCAGCGATCGACATTGGATGCGCTGATACGGATGGAGCCGAACCGGCATCGATGATAAGAGCCCAGCCCAGCCCAAGATTCGGTCCTCCGGTTGAGGTTTGCCGGTTGGGAGTTTCGGCTTATTAGATACGGGAAAAGCAAGTAAGCAAACAGGCACCCGTCAGAGGGAAACCGGAGAGGTACTATTATATTAGTAGACGGATGTCATCAATGTGCAACACCAAACGACGGGACAGTAAACGGTGTGATGATGAGCAAGAAGGTCTTGCAGCACAGCATCGCCAGAGGACGATCCGGCAGTCCCCATTTTTAGATCAAACTCCAACGGGCTCCCGAACGGCACGCGGCCGGCGATCACCCCAAGCCACCTCGACGGACGGCGCGGCGTTGTGGCGGGGGATTAGATGTCGTGATCGCCTGCCATGCAGCCGGCCTCGAGTTCATATATAGGGATATTAGCAGGGAGAGAACGCCGCGGCGTAGCATGGCACCACGTCTGCAGATGCCGCGAGCCTTGTTCCTCGTTGCATATCCCCGAATGCTCAACTCTAACAAACCGCCGGTAGTTGAACTGGCTTGTCTTGTCTGTCCGGCTTCCTTTTTTGTTTGCACCGTGTTTCATCCAGAAATAATACATCACCCGAGAAAGGACAGCAAACAACAAGCCTCCTCCTCTGAGCATGGACATCAGAGACAAAGAGGCGTTTTCTGTTTGGGAAGTTCGCGGGACGGAGGCGAGATTGGGGGCGGGGAACTTTGCAGGGCAGAAGCAAAAGAAAAGAAAAAAAATCAACACGAAGGAGGTTCTGGACTACGGATACGGGTACGTACTCTGGCCACTCCCCACTTTACCCCAAAGTGGCGATGGGAGACCCGCTTCTTCCCCCAAACCAACTCTCAGGTGGGGACAAAGGACCGACTTGCGCTCTGTTCATTGGCTGGCCACCGGCTTCGATCACGAGGTGATTGGTCCCGCCCATCACCAATTGAGGAAGGAGATCAGGCACGGCATGCGGCTGACTGGACGCCGCTGCCGCTGCCAAACGGTGGCGCAACGCCGCACGGACGAGATACGAGGCCGCCACAGCACGTCGTGCTCATCCCACGGGAACCCTTTCGTGTTCACGGCAGCTATCTTGACACGACAGCGGAAGTAGCTGATGATTCGACTGGGCGTTGAACGAGGGACGGTCTCGTGCCTGTCAGCACCACCGCGTCGTGGCTGTGAGGTGCATCGCTCTCCCGTGCGGAGAAAAAAAAAAGCAGCGGCGCAACTCCAGATGTGAGCCAAGTCCATGGTGGGGCCGAGCGAGCGAATGAGCACCTCGCATCTTACTCCATCGGCTCGCATGGTGGTCTGTGCTTCGCATGTAACGTTTCTCTGGACTCGAAACGGAAACGACGAGATATGAAAGGGCCCCTTGTTCCATTATCATCAGGTATCTTTCTGATGAATGGCATTATCTTTGCTGGATCTTTCAGTGAAAACAGTTGGTTTGTGTATGACCAGTTAAAGTGTCAAACTGCTTTTTTTGGTTTCAATATGGATGTTTCGCCGGCTACCTGCCCCGTTGCCACGTCCCAGGCCCTTGGCCGCGGGTCCTTGCAGTCGCCGTCGTCAAAGTTGCATCCCTCGACAAGAGGGATACCAAGGGAGCTTCGTGGGTTCGTTACACACAGATAAGCATCCCCCAATCCTACTCATCTGCCCGTCTTCCTTCGGCAGTATTACTCGGCCGAGGCATGGTGACACGCCGCACCACCATGCTGTCGCCCTCGCACCTGCATCTGCGTATCTTGTCCTCTCCGCACATGAGATCCGTCACCTGCCCCTGGGTCGTAACCTGCCTTGCCCCACACTGCCATCCGACGAACCATCGTGAATGTTACGTTTTTCCATCGGCCGGGGTGCCTATCTCGTCTTCAGAACAACCACGTGGACTACATCGGTTTTCTTTTCCGTCGGTCAGGCGTGATACCATGTTCCTGGTCCACGGCACCGGTGCCAGATTCCCGAAGATGGCGACTTGCTGTTCGATCTTGAAGGAAGCACCCAGATTGACAGTGTTTTGGGTCTTTTGGTATACTGTGAATCATCAAGCGAGCGCAGTCCGAGGCCGGGAGAGTCGCCAAAGTCGAATGAGGCGAGCCAACTCTATCACGTAGAACCATTCTGATCGTTGATTCAACACAAATCACCACCTCCACAACTAAGCTGGGCTAAGTGTTGCAGTTTCCATGTTGCGGATCATAAACTCTAGAGTCTCTTCCAGCAAGTAAACTCTTCTCGCGAGCCCTCAGTCCTGTCGCAAATACTCCCCGTAGGCCAGCAGAAATACACTTACTCTCGTCTCTTCGCATAGCGACTTTCGAGTTCTCCATCCTCGCCAGCTTTCCTGGCACCCTGTTCCTGGAACCGTAACTTTCACAGGCGGAATATTCAAGAGCCTCGACTTCGTAACGCGAGTAAGTATACCCTACTTTCAGTTTGGGGCTTCCTCGTTCTACGAAGCTATCATTTCACCCCCGAGATCTCCCTACACACAGCTTTCCTCGAGGGACTTTGGGCCGCAACGCAGCCATGTTCGGAAAATGCCCAATTCGGGCTGCGAAATCAAGAGCGATCAGCTCCGGTCACTTTACTAACAATCGGCCAGCCACGCTAAAGTCTGGAAGAAGAAGAAATATACATTCAAAAGTGTAACCAGCTTTCAAAGAGTCTGCAATGTCCTCGGGGTCCGCGTGAGATCTTCGACCCGCGCGTCGTCAATCTGCTCGACGACCACAATAAACGTCTTATTCTGGCAGTCGTCATTTCATCGCACAAGTATCTCGAGGATGCGACGTATCTATCGTTTTTGGGTCCTTTTCGAGCGTCTCGACAGGAGTTTGGGACTAGAAAACACGCATGCGGAAATACAACTGCTTGATATGTGGTCTGCGTTATGTACCAAGCATCCATCAACATTCTGTGATGAAGCCTTACGCAGCCATCAAACCAACTTGACGAGCACTTTGTCCAAAGTCAACGACCAACATCCGGATCCCAGACTCGACAAAACAATAAAAACAACTTTGGGGCTCCTGAAAAGGTCGAGAAAGTCAAGAATACCTTGGGTTGCAGTACCCATGTGTATTTTTGTCTGAGTAGAGCCGCAGCAGAGGAAGCCCCAAGGCACGGCAACATTCATCCTTGTCGGGATCGGAGATACGAGAGGGCCAAACGTGTGAGATCTACAGATGATTCAAGCATCAGCAGCTTTGATACGAGGCCTCAATTTTTGTGACCTTTGCTCTGTTTGTGACCTTGAGGCCTTTGTGTTCTGTGACAAAGACTTTTACAAGGGGAAAACGATACTGACAAGCTCAGGTTTCGCCTATCCTGATCAGCATGATTCGAGTAGCTTGAGAGAGTCCGTCCTTGCGTATTAAGTGAAATTGCAGTAAGGAAACCTGCAATAAACCGATTACTGATCGATCAGCAAGCTACCCAGCTGCTCTGTCCGCCGTTGGTCAAGTAGAACGGGTTGAGTCAGTAGCCAGCCCCGCTTGCCGGTTGTCAAGGTAGACGATCTCCAGGCCAATCTCGCGCGTCCCGCGGCCTTCTCGTTCTTTCCAAAACGACGGTGAGAGACGTAGAAGACAATATTCGAGTTAATTAAGATCGTCGCCACTTGATAGATCGCTCACATGATACCACGAGCGACGAGGCAATTCTCCGTCACGGATCGTTCAGTCCCACACCGATTTCCGATTGGATACGCGTACGGGGTCCGAGGCGCGTTGGTGATCGTGTTTAAAAGCCTCGTGTCCCCTGAACTGCTGGCAGAAACTCCCCTCTACGCTTCCGATACTCAAGCCTTCAGACTCAGTATCAACATCCAGCACGAGCGCCGGATCTTCAAGTCACATCGTATACAAACTGCCTCCAAGTCGCCAACATGAAGTACGCCGCTGCTGCCCTCTTCGCCCTTTGCAGCCAGGTCGCCTTGGCCTCCGTCAATATCGTCAGGTGCCAGGGAAAGCCCCCTTCCAACTGGGGTGTAAGCCGCATTTCCCCTCCGCGACCTCTACTCGAGGCTTCTTGGCTCCGTCGCCGGGCTGACTACCGCTCTTAGCCCCCAAACTGCAACGCTGCTGATGAGGCCGCATGCGCCGACTGGTGCGTCAACAGGGTCACGGTAGGTCGGGACAAGACAAGCAGTCGTCGGGCAGCGCTGACACTCAACGAACAACAGTGCGCCAACGGGAGCAAGGACCCCCAGCACGCGGGATACTGGTACGCACAACTCCTTCTCATTGATCTCTCTGGTTTTGTGTGCTGACCGCCGGCGCAGGCGCGAGGACAACAATACGTGCGACTGCTACTGCTGGTAACACGGCCTTGGCAGCTGTAGAGGAAGCTCGACCAGGTTGTAGAGAGGTATCAAATTCTCTCGCTAGTACTGCACCTCGGTTGCCAAGTCGTAATGACTGAGATACCGTCCGTTACGCTTGATGCTCTATCCGGTTCATTCGGACATGTCATCCATTACAGACAATACAGGTTGATTGATATGCTCACATACAAAAGCCGTCACCGCTCAGATATCAACTATGACCAAAGTCTTCCGCGTCAAGTGCAACTCCACGCCCGAACGCCTGTCTGGTATCGACGGAAATCGTTTCCGATATCGACACCTCTTCCCTTAAGATAGCTGACCTTCCCGTCGTGAACAGCAAAACCTTCCACCTGACTCCCCTGAGGACTTTCAGAAGGTCGGAGAGATACCTGTCAGTGCTCCGGTCGCAGAGCCAGTGAAAGCCGTCAATGACGCAGAGCACTGGCCCGGGCATCAGGTTACCGATGTCAGCGAGCAGGGACACGGCCGTGCTCCACGTTCCCGTCTGAGTGAAACTCCAGGGGCAGCAACTCCATCAGTTGTCTCGTGAGCGCGTATACCAGGCTCAGCACCGCCTGTGCCTCCCTCGTATCGTTTCCGGGCCTGATTTTCTCGCCTCGGCGCAGCTCACAAAAGTACGATACAATTGGCAGCTTTGTCTGAGCCGCAAGCGCGATCGTCGTCGCGGCCATCATCGACAAGGGGTTGTCGAAGTCGTCGGCATCGAGGGCTGGCCCTTCGAACCAGAACAGTTTGGGAGGCGGAGCTTTGGCCCAGTCGCTGATGGGCCTGAAGTACTCGGGTTGAATCATTATCGGGTCGAAAGCATCAGCAGGGAGTCGCACTCGGTCTCGATGGAAGTAGTCTTCGAGCTGACAAGAGTCTTGGATGACTGCTTCCGAAGTGTATGTGCAGCCTATTTCCACGACGTCAACGAGAGACTCTTCTTTCTTTATAGCTAAGGGAAGCTTACCTTGTGGAGCAGCACCGTCGATAGAAAGCATTGCGGTCGTCAGGAACCCATGAGGAGCTGCACTCGGAGACTGGCCCGCCCTCAGCCACCGTACCGCCCGCTCTTCCAGCATGTTGACGATGTTTTCAGCTAGCTGCTGCTGCTTTCCCTCGGCGAATAGGTCCTCAATCCGATTCTGTCCCCGTTCTAGTCTCTCTGCAAAGTACCTCGTCTCGGCTCGCTGGCGTTCCTGGCCCTCCAAGCCCGCGCGGATGTCCCTCGCGGAGTCCTCGACGGTTAGTCTGGTGTATCGAACTTCCGCTCTCCCGCTCTGCTCTGCTCGTTGGCGGACCCGATCGGATATGGCCTTGACTTTGGCGATCTCGCTCTCGAAGACTTCCGACAGGTCCTCGTTGAAGGAGTCGAGCAGTCGCTTGCGCCTCTTCTTCGCCATCCAGTCCATTACGCTTCCCAGGAGCAGGAAGATGTGCGCGTACAAGTCCGCGATGAGGATTCGCATCTCGTCCGTGTCGTACATGTTGAGGTTCGCTTGGTGATCGTCGACATGCTGGCTAACTGTGCACAGAGCTTCGGATAACCCCTCAGCAATCTTTTCGTGGTTGGCGCTTGCCTAAGATACTTGTTAGCTGGCAAACGAGACGTTGCTGCCGGAGTATTGGCTGACATGTATCACCAAGTTGACGGTCCCGGTGAAGATCGAGACGTACTCGTTCCCTGACGGTAGTAACTCCAGAAACCGTTTATGAGAGCTAAGGGTGCCGCAGAACCTATGGAACAATCTCGAAGCTTTGGAGAGCCGCCCGTTGTTTCGCTTGGACTCCCACGTCTTCTGAACTGCTCGAACCGTGTCTATGACACTCGTTATCGTTGGCTCAGACGACTGAAGATCCAGACGATCGGCTCTTGAGCTGGATTCCATAAAAGCCCTCCACTTCGATTGGAGCTGTTTCGTCTCGACCTCGAGCACTTGGGTTATCGGGTTGCGTCCTCTGGTGCCACGAAGATCAAGTTAGCCGCGCCGTCATCTCTCCAACGGCTCTTCGTGTGTCATACCGTGTCCCTCCATTGGAGCTTAGAGGCTCAAAAAATAGCCGCCAAGGGTCCCGTGAGTTATGTGCGCTGCCTTGGTGCTCGGCAAGGATGCGAGCGAGCGGGCGTGCGTTGCTGTCTGCGGGCAACCTTTCTTCGACCTCGAAGCTGTACGCGCGGACGAGGTGTTGGGCATTAACTGTGTCGTCCTCCATAGCTACAGTCGGACTGAATTGAGAGTCAAATGGAACTTCAATCTTGAACACTGAATGATGGGCGATCGTTCAGCATGCAGATGTTGTCAACGACCTTCATCGCAGAAGGCCATGTCTTGATCTTCGTGCACCACCGCTGACCAAGATGGGGTAGGGCTTGGCAATTTCCCCCAATCGTCTCGAAAGGATCTTCATACATACCGAAATGGGGCCGAGAATCAGTTGATCGGACTTTTGGCTGCGTTGTTCGCGCATGCCTACGCAGCCTGCCTCAAGTGCAGCAGCAACGGCGCGTCCTCTTTCATCCTCATTCGTCCATATCCGATAAGTCCCCTGTCACAGAAGGACTTTAATTCAGGAGGCGAGCTGAGCTGTGTGAGTCTTGCTTACTTGAACATACAGCCTGATTTCGATACGAACCCCGCACTCAGTGAGCCCTTGACTGTCCGCGACAACACATAAAGGCCGCGGCGTCATTCCCACGTATCTCCCCAGATGCCGACCTGTCAGTCAAACCTGGACTCTCACCCATGATAGTCGGCGAGATGTCAACGACAGCAGCAGCGAGTGTGATGGTGAGCTCACCGGATCAAGAGGACCCCGGTGCCTATCAGGCCATTGCCGAAGCCGCAGGGAGAAGTGCCGACGAGAGTACCCCATCCAAAGTTGAGGTTCACGGAGCTAATGAAACATCGGGACCGAGGGGATCTACGGACCTAACCGATTCGAATCACCCAAAGAAGCCGGAGAAACCCTGGATAGGACACCGTATCGAATATCGCAACCGCGGGACGGATGAACTCATCTCTGAAAAGGTCCAAGAACCAGGGAGTCAGCCAACCGTTGACCAGGTTGATGGTCCGATATTTGAGATTATCACGACGTATAAGGTTGTCCCGCAAGGAGGAGGAGGGGGGCCAACGCTATATTTGCTTCTCAGTCACTTCCTCAGTATGGTCTCCGAATTCATTCCATCGCTCTGATCAACGCCATTCAGTCGGTAGTTCGGTACTATCCCAGCCAAGACTTGTCTGGAGAGTTTATCACAGTTCCGAGGCCTTACCCAGTTTTGGTTCATCATTATGACGAGCTTCAACAATTCCGTCGGGATTGCTTGTCGACGCCGGCAACGGACCTTTGCGTCCGCGAAAAACAAGCGGGAGAACACCTTCGGGTCCTCCTGGGGTTCTTGGACCAGGAGGTCATGGAAGACGTTCGAAAAGAACAGGAGCGCAACAAAAGAGGCTTGCACACGTATGAATGGCGATGGGTGGCTCTCAGACCTGGGGCCACCGTCATCCAGAGAGATTACGATAATTGGCAGGCAGCTGTGGTCCATTCTGTGACTGGAGGTACCTTTGAGAACCCACACCAGGAGTGGAAGGTCTCCAGGTGGTCGTTGGATTACGATGGCCTATACATCGCGCGAGTTTGGAGTGAGCATCGCATGTGGTCCAAGCTTGATGGTGAGAGGCCTGACGTGCTGGTCAACCAAGAGGACAGGGTCATCGACATAAGCAAGGATGGCGTCCTCCCAGAAGACGAGACCATTACTGAACTTGTCAAGAACGGAAAGCGATTTTCCAAGATGATATGGAAACCTCACAGCTTTCGTCACAAAGGCAAGGCCGTGAAGATTCCTCACAATGAGGTGAGTGTTTTGGAGCTTATCCTTTTATGGTTGACTTTTCTCACTCCCCTTCTAGATCAACAGCTTGGTCATGGTAGACGTTGCCAGCTACCAGTCCATCCATCCTTATGCCGTTCGTGGTAGAATCAGCGAAGACGACGTCAGAAACTGGAAGACTGAGTGTACCTGTTACGTATGCGTACGAAGAAAGGAGCAAGGTAGCGACCATAGACACATCGCTCCGGCCTTCGTGGATTCCCTCGACATTGATAAGGACGATCCACTCAGTGACCACCAGTGTCTACTCTTCCCCTCCTCAGTAGATGCTTATGTTTTCAGAACCCGAAGCTGGAGTAAGTAAGAAAGTGCCTTCTGAATCGTCATAACTGTCTGCAAGCGTCGATACCGTCTAGGGACTTGCTGCTGACTTATTTCAGAGAAGGTCCACATACGAAATCTGTCAGAGCCTGAATTCGACGAAAACATAATCAACCACTTGGTAATGAACGAGCAGCGCCTGCTGACACTCAAAGCCCTGTCGAAGAGTTTTGCCAGGGTCTCGAAGCACGGCGAGCCGTTGACGGCCCCGC
This sequence comes from Colletotrichum brevisporum, assembly GCA_030770045.1. Lineage (NCBI taxonomy): Eukaryota > Fungi > Ascomycota > Sordariomycetes > Glomerellales > Glomerellaceae > Colletotrichum > Colletotrichum brevisporum. Next base: position 5,466,912 of record JAUGSI010000002.1, read on the forward strand.
GCTGGAGCGCAGACTTTGTTCGTGGGAAGGGCAACGGTCTTATCTTTCTTCTCCACGGGAAGCCTGGGGTTGGAAAGACGTGTACTGCAGGTAGGGACAGGTGTGGTCTCAAACGCACGAGAAACATCTACTGATGCCACATTACAGAGTGCATCGCGGAGTTCACCCGTCGACCGCTGATGGTTTTGACAAGCAGCGACATTGGAACTGACCCCGAGGAGGTAGAGGACAATCTCACATCCAATTTCAAGCGCGCGATGAGCTGGGGCGCTGTAATGCTCATCGACGAGGCTGATGTTTTCATGGAACGCCGAACGACTTCCGACTTGACTCGCAACAGCTTGGTCGCCGGTAAGCGCGCGAACTTTACCTGAGTTGAAGTCTTTCGTTTGGCTGATTTCTGAAAGGATTCCTCAGAGCCCTTGAGTTCTATGACGGCATCCTCTTCCTCACGACGAATCGGGTGGGGTCCTTCGACGATGCCTTCATCTCCCGCATCCACATCCAGCTGTACTATCCCAACTTCACTGACGACGAACGACAGAAGGTGTGGAAGACGTTCATCGACAAGCTTGCGCGCGAGAGAGGCGACACCATCCGCCTCACAATGGAGGCAAAGGACTACATCAGATGGACGAGGAAGCAAGGTATCAAATGGAACGGTAGAGAGATCAGAAACGGTGCGTCAGAGCCATGCCTCCCGGGTGCCAGACTATGTTGACACTAACACCTCCTCGTTACGACAGCATTCCAGACGGCCGTTGCACTTGCAGAATACGACGCGGAGAAAGACGAAGAGGGCCGAATCCTGGTCAAAGACGACCATCTACGGGCCGTTGTTGAGCTGTCGCAGGATTTCAAGGGGTACTTGGACGGCCTTCACAACAGAGACGAGGCAAAACGAGCGGAGCAAAGGTATGAGCGGCTGGATAGTTATGGGCAAGAGAAGTAAGAGGACTTTCCCGATGGAATGATTACATGGCTAGCTAGAACGTCTCTTAAAATCTAGCAACACTACTCGATGGGGATCCCCTTGCTGTCTACCTCTGTGTGGATCCCACGGGTAGGCTGTCTGTGATCTGTGCCACGTTGAATTCAGCCTGTTGTGTACATGTAAGAAACCAAAGCACCTGAGGTAGGCAAACACACATTCCAAGTGGCGATCAGGTGACCATGAAGACCATGATTAAGTGCCGTGATATGGTATACTATTTCTTGCGCATTTGCACTAAGCCAACTCAATCATCCGAATATCCCCGTTTTTCCATTCGAACTGGTGATACGCATCGTGTTTCCACATCAGCCCGTGGAGAAATCTGCGTCCCACAATCGTATAGTGATCACCGACCCTGCGCAAGAACCACGGAGCCATTGAGCCCGCGACTAGAACCACCTCATTTCCCTCGTCGACATTTGGGGGGCAAAGACCGAAGTATCCTTCGCGGGTCACGAGAAAACGATGCGCACTGAGCTCGGAACGAGCCAGCAGCCCTTCCCACTCCGGGTCCGGGTCCTGGTCCAGGATACCGGCAATGCTCTCTACGATCCCCGCGCCCTGCCCGTCTGGGGATGTTTCGGAAATATCAAGACCCCCGATTCCACTGCGCCTGAGCTCCGCAACCAGCGGGCCGGCATTCGTGCGGTATTTGAGACGGGTCGACCAGGTCTGACGGATTTTGCTGTAGTTTGTCTGCGCGTGGGCCACCCATTCCTGAATCTGCTTGTGTTCGTCAAAGTAGCCAAACGGCGAGTCGGTGAGCTCTGCCCAGTCCTTGGTTCCGATGGGGTTGTCTGCGATGAGGGCCCTCCAAAACGCCTCGGACCGTCTCTGGTCGTCGCCGTATATCTTGCCGAGGCCCAAGTCCTCAACGAGCTGTTTGTGCATGCCCACTTCAGCGTACATGCCGTTGTTCTTGAGAGAGTTGTCCAGTTTAGTGGTCAAGAACTCGACCCTGTCCACGACATGCCCAGCCAGGAACAGCCGCTCGCCTTCGACGCGGGCTTCGTACGGTATGCGGTCCATCAAGGCGCACCGACCCCTTGTATCGAAGACGGGCCATTCTACCTTGGCGGACCAGTCAGGAACCCAGCTCGGGAGGTTCAACGTCAGACTATCCTTCAATCTGAATTGCTGCAAGATGTGCTCCCGCCGCGGGGTGCCGCTGTCCACCCCTGGCTGGCCAAAGCCCTCAACGATGTGTTGTGCCGCATCGATAAACACGTCCCTGGTGTCTTTTGAGTAGTCGATCGCTGTTTCACACCACTCGAGCTCTCGTGGCTGGCGGGACCAGTGACGGAGCAGTCCAACGAGGCTGAAGATGCGGTCCCTTGGGTTGGTGGCGTTTTGCTCGCTGTAATCCTTCGAGAATCTTGCCAGTGTAAGCTCGCTCTTCCGCTTGTAGATGCGGTGGTAGCTCATCTGAGATAGATTGTTGTAGCCATCCCCAAATAGTGCGCCTGGGTCTGTACTGCCGTCTGGAAGAATAGTCCAGTCCATGCTACTCATCACGGCAGCATTCGCAACGGGATCCCACATCTGCATGTCGACAGAGAAGAACTGCTTAACACCGCGGTTTGTTCTCCTGTCCTTTCCGTAAACGACACAGAAGGCCTCATAGTCGACTTGGTGAGGGCCGCAAAGAATGGTGGCCGACTTGGAGACGAGCACTCCCTGGACGATCCAAGCTCTTCGCCAGTACGGACGGTCACAGAATCTGGAAATGGCCTTGAAAACCCTTGTCCTGTCTGTGTTCGACAGCTCGTCCTCCGGTGGCCTCATGACCTCGCGCAGAAACGATTCAAATTCGGGCCATTCCTGATCCGCTGTCTTTCTTACGTGGTCTTGGCCAAAGTCCGGCATCAAAAGGGGCTGTGTGGTCGTGCCCTCGCGGATGCAGGAATCTGGAATCGCACGCATCCCGACGCACAGCACAGGGGGCCGCTGCCCGCCTTGGGGATTGTCAAAGTACGTTTGTCCCATCAAGGCGAGGATGTCTTCGTCGCCGATTCGTCTCGTAACTCTCTCGATGGTGTCCAGCGCCAGATAATCTTCGCTGTAAACAAGACGGGGGGTGATCGGGCGCCCAGCATCGATATCCGCGACCGACGCTCTCGGGAACTGTTCCAGCAGCTGCTTTTCCATGTCGTAGTCGTTGCGGTTGTTCGCGACCCTGAACAGGAGCTCGATATCGTCGGCTTCCTCCGCGTCGCCGATCCATATCTGAACCTGCTTCGCGCCGTTGTAGATTTCGAGCATGAGCTATACCTGCTGGTTGCGCTCCGGGATGGAGGACTGGTTGATGCAGATCGCGTCGATCCACACTCTCCTCTTGTCGTCCGGCAAACGCAGTCCGCGCAGGGCGGAGAAGAGATTGGCAGTTGCCTTGAAGTCGTGCCCGTTGCACTGTATTACCTGAGCCCCGACCTCGGGGTCGCCCCAGGTATAGGAGAGCGCCTCATAGTCGCCCGGGTTCGCAATCGAGACCGTGTCCAGTTCAACTTGAATAGGGGCGTGCGGTTCCCCGGGGAGTATATCCAGCACGCGGATCGTGCCGGACGGCAGTGTTTGGTATAGCTCCGTCTTCATACTCTTGGTGAAGGAGGAACGCTGCCCAATGTGGAAGAAAACGCAATGGAATTGTCTATGTAGACACAAAGAATTGAGCCACAAGGAGGGAGGGCATAATCGGATGTAGTAACGTACATGAATCCATGGGATGTCTCATTTTATAACTCCTCCATTCCATCGTTGTTTAAGCGGGATTATCCGCCGGAACTTTGGTCAGGCAGCAACATGCACATCAGCGCTTTTTGTGCCTCGTTATCCAGTCGTTGGCTCGGACAAGTCCACTTGTCACCACAAAACGCCCATACTTGCATGAATCTGCATGCACCTAGGTTCAAAAGAGGGTGCCAGCGGCAGGTTTAGTGGATGCCTTCTGGTTGCCTTTTGTTGACACCATGCCACCATCCTCCCCTTCTGCAATACCAATAGACTCCTACCTAGTAGGGTCGATCAGGAGCTCGCATTATGAATACGACTACTAGCATATTTTCTCCACATGCTTCTTCTCAATCTTCAACTGGTATCGATTTATTCACACGTATGAACTTAAGATTGAAGTCTTCCAAGAGAAAAGACACATTTTACACCAAACCTTGGCTACCTACAACCAGGAACCTAGGACGAAAAGCTCGCCAAGTATGTCATCGCCTGGGATGCTCACATCATTACTATCGTTGGCTCTCAGGAGTCTACGGAGAAGACACGTCGATTTTGCCTCCGCGCTATTCCACCTTGATGGTAGACCTGAAAAAGGCGGGCGACGTCGGCACATGTACTCTATTCGGGATTTGGGTGGCAGTAAGTGGTAGTCGACACAACGGAGACGTCTGGTTTGGAGCGTAGGAAAACATCACAGAATCGCCAACCTTCATGTAAGAGTTGCGATGCAAGGACATGCGCATAATGGCAAAATGGACCTGGTTGTTGAGGTTATACATAGAAGAGAGAACCGCTAACCTTACACAGCTAGTGTATACCTAAGTATTTAGTACAGCGTAACCACGCGTACCAACAAGACTAACGTGCCAGCCCAGTAAGGGGAGGCAAAGGCGGTTTCAAGGCAAGGTACAGCTTTCTTCAATGGTGGCGAATCTGACAACAGTAATGTAGATATCACTGCAAACAATACGTAAAATAGTCTGCCTATTTACTCGCAACTATGGCCGTCGCGTTCGTCTCTGGATCATCCATTATCACTTACTCCTCGTCCTCGTCCTCGTTAGCCAACGCCTCAAAATTCGCTCGATCCCAGCCACCGCCCTCGCCATCGCCGGGCCAGCCAGCCTGCCCCATCTTATCAGCCAGCTCCCAGTGCTCCTCATTACCATCATCATCCCACTCGCTGTTCATCCTCAGCGCCTCCATGTGCCACTGACCGAGGCCGGTCCAGCGCAGCTCCAGGAACCTCTGCTTGCAGAGAGCGAAGAAGTCTGCGGGGCGGTAAACATTGACACCATAGGCCCGCCAGTTATTAGCTGCGTCGTTCTCGTACTGCTTCAGAACGTGGTTGAGATCGGTTGGGGGCTCGTCGTGTTGGCCGTTTGGGTCGCCCCAGTAGATGTAGCCATCGTCGGTGTCAACAACAACGAAGTACCCATTGCGGCTGAGACAGGTGGCTATGCAGGCACACGAGGGCGGGATAGGCGGGATGGTGTCGTTATAGGGCTCAACGTAACCCTCGATCTGGTTATTCTGGATATGCTTGTGTATCTTTTCACTGCGATAATCGATGATTGGGGTATGGTCCATGATGATGGGTGTGAAATAACGAATGTCCTGCTCGGGGTAGTCGACGTAGGGAAGGTGACGGAGAAGGTCGACCACCGCGTCATTCTTCACGAGCCCAGATAGGGATTCCTGAGTGATGGTTGGCCAACCCCCGGGGGGAGCCTTTCTCACAGCACCATGCCAGAACACGCGGTTGCAGAACTCGTAGTAGTTTGTCAACAGGCGGATAAACTCGTTCCGATCAAACGGCATCATAGAATCTGAATCGAGAAGTTGGAAGAAGTGCAAGGTTAGGATACAGGAGTGAAGTTTTGCATAGATGAGATTACGTGGTGCGGATCAGCGGAGAGCTGAACTGTGATCTGTCGAGATGCTCCTTCAGGTGAGAGAGGGGCGGACAAAAGTTGAATTGGTCATGTTAGGTAAGCACAGATGTGTTCAAAGCCTGGCAACATGGATGATCAAAGGGAAGTTGCAGTTCGGCTCAACCACCATGCGTCACCCAGTCGACAAGGTGACTTGAAGATAATAGTCTCTTCTCCACGACCAGAGCAAGCTCCATCCGCAATGAAAAAACAAAAGATACGCCTGTCAGACGTCCATCGGCACCCACCCCAACCACGCGCCCAAAGGACAAGACCGCGGAAGGGGACGAGATCATCAACGCTCTCTATACAGCTTGCCACAAGGACAAGCCGCCCTCCTTGCGGAGGGTTCGAGAGCAACCAAGAGTAAATCTTCACTCTAGGGCGCCGAGGATATAAATCATCAACCAGGGTGGGATCTGTGGCTTCTTTGGGAAACCAAGATGAGGTCGAATACTATAGAAATGATTCTCTGAAGTATTGTCGACATGAAGAAAAAAGAAGAAGAAAATTTCTAAAGAGTTGCGCGGGATGGACGGTCTTTTATACACGGCTGGCCAGAGATCGTTGTGGAGCCAGGGAGGGCATCATTGAAAATTTCGGCGCAGGGATGGCGGAAGGTGACCGAGTCCACCGTCAGAGCTTTTTTCCACTAGCATAGATGCCTTGGAGCCTGTCCGCATCAAACGGATGTCTCCTTCTCTTGTGAAATACATGCCATGACTTGCGTGTTCATATTTCTTTGGTGGGGTGGGCATATGTGCGTAGTTGAGTTGTGTTCCTTTCAACTCCCACATATCTCAACACCAAAAAATCCAACGATGCTAGCAGCGCAAAACGACAAAAATACATACAACACCAGGTATTCGCTGGTCGTCACCGACCCAACTACTAATCCGGCCCTCATTCGCTTATCTATGGGAGAGCGGACGGGATCCCGAGTTTTCCAATGGGTATGGTCGTATGTGCTAGACAAACGTCACATTTGCAGTTATGAAGCCGAGAGCCCTGACCGTGATGGTACCCAAAGACCTGTCTGTTAAAGAGCATCGTACACGTTTCATCTCCCATTTCGTCACGAATATTCCAGATATCTGCATGGAGGAACATACTCTGAGGGCGTTCAGTAAAACATGGAGGGAGGTATACTGCACCTTGAAGATCAGATCTACTCTTGCGTCGGAAGTTGTGAGACTCCGTACTGTTTAGAGTCTTACTGGTCTCCTAGAGTGACGATAGATGCATCTTGAGTGCTTGAAATGCTTTACTGGCCACGTTGGACACCTAACTATTCCTGCTAGGGACGGTCGTTCGTTGACTTTCGTGGCTAGCCGTCCACACCAACAGACTCTGGAAATTTGAAGGCACAGAGTTGCAACGCGGTCACAAATTCACAGTGTGCCCAGCATCTCGTACCCGTGAACTTGTATTCCGAAATCCTGTTCATGGTTCCCTGAGAAGTCGATTTGAAAGTTGTGGGTGGTAGAGAGGTCGCGCTCAACCTTCACACCGCTGCGGCTCGTCCCGGTCAATCCGTGCCGTCAGCCGGTGTTGCCTCGCATTGCACACGCATACAACACCAACCAATCGAACATTCTGCCGACTAAAAGGAACCGAATCAGCCGAGATAAACCACCAGTAGCAGGCCCTGCCGAAAAGTCGACTGCCTTCTGCGCCTGGTATGAATAAGCGCCCTGACTTCGGAACCCCACAACGCCTCGTTTCCATCCTTGAACTGTACGATGTGAACTTGGGAAATAGATCGAGCCAAGACTGTCTTAGTAAGTGCCTTCTTTGACTTGCCTCTTTCTCAGCCTAGCTCACATGCCTCTCCTCCCTGTCAACGGCGATCGTTCGATGCATACGGCTACTCAGGTATGGCGATGGCTTGTAGTAGTCTATTTGATGTGGCCGACATAAATAGGCACTCTCATTGACCTCTCCTAGGTACCAACCCAAGAGCCTCAGAAATCAGAAACTCCAGTCTCTTGTCGCCTCCACATCAATTGAGCAAAAGAAAAGCAGTCAACACCAACCAAGACCTGCTTTCCATCCCAGCTCTACTCCTTTCGCATCTCACCCACCAAGATGCAAATCACCTCTTCTATCGCGCTCGCGGTGGCCGCCGCCCTGCAACTCGCCAGCCCCGTCGCCGCCGACTACGAGAGCGGCAAGGCCCAACAGATCAACTTCTACAATAATGGCGGCTGCTCGGCGTACAGGAGCGAAACGGCGACGTGGTGGACCCACTCGCCGCGCTCGGGTCGCAACTGGGGCTCCCAGGGCGACTGCTTCGCTCTCAATATGCCCGGCGCCAGCAAGAGCGTCAACACTGCCAGCGCCTGGGACGACAGAGGCTACGCGTCCGCGGCGACGTGCTTTTTCTACGACGGGTACGACTGCAAGGGCGTCGTGGCGAGTTCGACCTTCCAGGCAGGTTCTGGGAACTGCTTGAACTCGAGGAGCTCCGCTGGGTATCTATGGAAGAGCGCTCGGTGTGTCCAGTAGATGTTTGGCAGGTGGGTGGCGGATCTATACCGTACCAACCTATCCTTGTCAGGATATTAGTTGTTCAGAGCGAATTGCATTATCTTTGAGGATAGTCTGTCGGCCTTAGTTGAACCATACGTGTTGTGATTTCCCCTCTGTTGGTATTTTGACCTTTTCAATCAGCCACGAAAATCGCTCAGCACCTTAACCTCTCTGATCCGAGATGAGTTCCACCCGGATCTTTCGTTGAGTATTACTACGCTGTGACATCCTTTTGAGTTAATATACGGATCACCAATTGTAGAGTTGCCAAGACGCTAGGCTCCCGGGTGAACACAGTTGATGTCGCTCAGATGCAAAAGCGAGAACAGTTTGTTCCGGTAAGTGGGCTACCATTCCGAACGACTCATGACCTGGCAAGTAATGAACTGATTCCAGACGGATGGCTCCGTGGCTAGACTTCAGATCTGGGATCCGGCACATCAACGCCATACAAGATGTGTTTGACAGCCTGTAGAGGTTAGGCCACATGCAGTCAAGAGGTCACGGAAGTTGAACATAAGCAGAGAAGGTTGAAAGAGAGCTGATCGCCGTCATCATCTGAAGGCCTGGCCATGTTGGCAACCTACTTGCGGTCAGACTTCCATCCGTCCAAACTCCAAAGCCCATCTATCCAGATCTGGTTTGACATAATCATGGGAAAAGATCAGACAATTTTCCCGCCATCAAAACATCCCGGGCGGGCTCTAAACTCCGGTCGCCGAGCGTACATCCAATATCGTATAATTCGCCTAACTACCCGCTAACTACCCACTCAGCCATGACTCGAAGACTCTACAGCAACAGTCATGATTCGTCTGCGCGTCTCATCTTGACGCAACTGAAATACGAAAATCTGAGGGTATCTCACCAATTGCCGACCCAGCAAACCGGGAACGAGTAAGAGGCAGCGACAACCGATTGAGCGGAGTCTCGTTCCTCGGCATCAGAAAACAATCCTTCAGACGAAGAGCAAAATAAGGTTTGTCCCCTTTATTTACAGCAATTAAGTCCCGGTCTCACAATTGTGGGGGACATGGGCGCGATGAGTCCAGCGATATAACTTCACAGAGAGAGCCCTTATACGTTCCTCTGATCTCGTTCGTTTGTTGTTTTTCGTCAAGCTCGCAGGTTCCGGCCCCCAGTCAGTCATTATCAACAGTTTTTTTCTTTCTTTTCCTTTCCAGTCACTCACTTGTATCAACCTACTTCTTACGCAACGAGCCAAAATGATTCTCCCTCACGTGGCCGTCCGCTCCCTCCATGCGCTCTCCATGAACACCCCTCGCCAGTCCGCGTCGTCCGCCGTTCAGTGCCCGGTCGTCTTGGACGGACGCATCCCGCAGAACTTCACTGTCGATGTCTTCGACACCAACGCCAGCCCCTTCAACCCGGGCTTCACCAAGGGCCCGGACCCGTGGTCCAAGATCATCCTCTTCCCGACGGTCCCGACCACCTCCCGCTTCGACGCCGTGGCCAGCAACGCCAGCAGCTTCAAGTCGCTCGAGGTTACCATCAACGACAACTCCATCTTCAACCCGCCCCCGGGCAACAACCCGCAGCTCGGGTTCCGCCGCGCGGGCCTGCTGCTCGGCAACGGCTCGGACGCCTCGAACCAGGGCGTCATGACGTTCCACTGGAGCTCGATGCAGGACTCGACCAGGAAGCTGAACCTGACGCACGAGTACCTCACCGCGTTCCACGAGACCAACGACTCGGGCGGCGCGCAGTTCGCGCTGCAGCTCGGCCTGCCGCTCGGTCAGAACGGCACCGAGCCGCCCGCTAGCAACTGGAAGATGCTCGACCGGAACAACAGCGTCGTCTTCACTGCGCCGCTCAAGTTCGACGCGTGGCAGAACTTCGCCGTCACCCTCGACGTCCCCAAGAAGTAAGTCCATCGACCGTTACCTTTTGATCTTGCCTTTTGCTGTACGAAGGGGAGGCTGACCTGTCCGCAGTACCATGCAGGTTTTCTTCTCCGAGGGCAACGAGCCCCTGAAGGCCGTCACCGAGGTCTTGCCCAACAATAACGAGGGCGGCGGCGCCCTCCAGATTGGCATGCTCAAGAAGCCCACCGAGACGAAGACGGCAGTGTTCGACGGTTTCCAGGAGAGCAATCTGAACGAGGGCCAGATTCTGGGCGGAATCTTTGTGGAAAACAGCGTGAACGGATGCGTTTCCCTGTAAGGGGCTTTCACACTTCGGGTCAGCAGGAGACGAGAAGGGAGACTTTGAGCCTCGACGCCGGGATATCAGATCTGGAGATGCGGTAGCTTGGACCCAGTAGTTCAGAATCAAGCAGTCATTTCGACGCAGAGAGCAGAAACCGAGCGAGTCAGCTTGTCATTGCTATCACTTGCAACCGAACTCCGCCTCCTATCTTGCATCCCTATCTAATCAGACTCCGATGTACTCCTCAGCAAACATAGCCGAGCTTATGTGATGTGAGCCCGCCGTCCATGTGTCATGCAGACACTGAAGAACGCCGTCGTTGGATTTTCAGGAGTTTCCGAGACATTTGGTCGCGGCCATCCGCTTGGCAGCGGCTTGCTGCCGAAGGGGCCTTGAATCCTTCGAATTGATGTCTCGCGCAACCTTTTCCCAAACGGCAGTCGAGGAATCTGACAAGTGTCACTCTTACAGTGATGGCTGGGGTCAGTCGCATGCAGTGACACCAAAGCTCTGTGTGGTACCGAAACCCGCTCTCGTGGAGAACTGCATGGTCTCGGTTAGTCTTGCCCTGAGATTTCGACGAGACCCGAGGAGTATTCAATGAGAATACACCTATGGCGGATTGCCGGCAACAGTTGATAACTCTCCAAGCGGATCTTACCTACTGTTGGATAGTTCACGTTGATGCCGGAGAGCGACTGGAGCATGCATGTGCCTGTCTCTCCGAGGAAATCATAATCGTAGACCGAGGCCACAGCGTTATTGGTCGTGTGATGCAAAGTTGTAGGCCCAGAGGGGGCAAGGCTCTGGTATGCCATGCTGACATTGCTTGAGTAGAAGCGTCATTCAGTTGTAGAATCGTACGATAAGAGAAATCATGAGCCACAGACCGATTGCTGCTCGATTGTGCCTCGGCTCAGGTCAAAGATCAACTAGGGGATGTCACATAAGACCAACCTGACTTTCTGTATTATCAATGATCCTCGATATGTTTTCTTGTTTCGATGATTAGCCGCAGACATTGAAAATAGCATGATGTAACCTTGCAATTACGATCAGCGTTAAGCCGTGAAGAGGTAGCATGGCGAACTGTCAGGGGCAGGGAGTTCACCAGCTGTAAATGCCGACCGAAGCAAACTTCAAAATCGGTCCATTTTCTTTCGCTTATCTTATGAGAAATGTTATGGAAGCGCTATGCTTCAAGAGGTTCCCATGCGAAGTCTTTTTCTTGAGATAGCCCCTTGAATTCAGGTTAATTCGATGCAATTCAGACTAGAGGTCTCGATATTCGCTCCCCAAGTGCAACGATCCTAGGACTACAACCTACGACACAAGAGTCACTGCACTAAAAAGACGAGATGCGATTGGCTTCCGCCTGATCCATCTATAGAAACGCCATCCCGGCATCCTTCTTACCAGACAACTGGCGCGTGGAGGACCCGAAACACCGGTCCGAAACAACGTAATCAATGATGGTTCCAACATCTCCAGTATTTCAATCGCCGGTTTGGTGGAGTTGGGACAGATCAGAGTACCAAGGGGTTTTCCAACCCTTCGGGGAACTTAGTAACGGAAGGGGTTTTTGTTCAACGAAAGTTGATTAGTCTTCGTCTAGTAGTACAGGGGCATCCTTACTATTATTCCCCCTTTTTACTTTAGTAGAGTCTATACCACGCCTAATACTACTATACTTTATTAAGTACACCTATTTGCTATATTAGTGTCTTTAGAACCTTTAGTGTATTTAGAAGCTCTAAAGTTTAGTATTATACTTTATTTTTAATACTATAAAGGAGGTTTTATAACTATAAATAAATATTAATAACTAAAATCTAGGTTATATTTAGAAGTTATTAGTATAAAAGTACTTAATAACTTAGGAGATTAACTTAAACTCTTTAGTATAAAGATAAGTTATTAATATATTATAGTTTTTAAAGTTATTAATAGTTAATAATTTAGATAGTATTAAACTACGTTTATAGTTATTAATAGAAGTTAGGGGGCGTACTATTATATATTATAATAGTAATTTTAATATTAATAATATTAACGTTATTTTAGTTCAAGAGCGTTACGTAGTTTATAATTAATAGCTATATAATAAATAAAAATAAAGGAAAGTTATAATTCTTACTTTTTTTAGTATTTTTATAACTATAGATTTCTTTTATTAAGGTTTTTAACTTAGTAAGGGCTAGGGCTTAGTAAAAGGCTTAAATCTATTAGGGAGGATTTTTAGTTTTTAGAGTATTCTTTGCATACAAGGGGTTATTTACAAGCAGAGCTTTTACTTTTATCCTTTTTTTTTTTTACACAAGAGGGGTTTTCCAAGGAGCAAGGAATGATTGATTCTCACGGCTTCCTCGAGTGGTCCGTTTCTGTCACTTTCTGAGGTCATGGGGGTGGTCGGTTTAAGAAACATCATGCATGGTGCCTCCTGAATTCCATAAGATAGTGCGACTTGCAAGGCCGCCAGCAAACGGCCTGGCCCAATCGAAATCTAGGTAGACGTCAACGTCGTCCCAAAATGCCCAAGCGTTATGTGCCGCACGCCACACCCCTTTTCTATGCTCTGTGCTCTAATCCTGCGTGTTGTTATACACGTGCGGCCTACGGCCGACGCCCAGGATCGAGGAATAGACCTCTTATTTTCTAATTAAATGTAGGAATAACTACATTAGCGTTAGCTATAGCTCTAGGTGGCTAACGGCTGTGTAGTGGAGTATGGACCTAGCTCTACTATTATATAGGTATTTTAAGTCTTTATTAAAAAGGCTTATAATCTATTTATCTTTAACCTTAATTACTAACTCTTATATTTATAATTAATTACTATTTATTTACTCCATATAAACTAATACTAATTAATAATTAATATATATAGTTACTACTACTTTATAACTATAAATTAATAAGGTTTTATTTAAAAGAGATATTATTATAAATATAACTAACGTAACTTAAAACTAGCTTATTAGTAAATAATATTTAATATACTAAGTGTTTATTTAATAGTTAAATAAACTTAAAGTTATTTTACTTAAAAAAGTGTTTATTATATACTTAACGTATTAAAAAGATTTTTTTTATAACTATATAAAGCTATAATTTATTACTTTAAACTATTATATTAACTCTTAAAAACCCTTTAAGTCCTTCTATAACTTTTAAAGCTATCTTAATACTCCCTTCCTTTTTCCTACTATATAACTATAGAGTTCTTTTCTAAAAAGCCCCTAAGGCTAAACTACGCTCTATAATAGTACTTAAAAGTAAGTTAAGTATATTACTAGTTATTTATACTACTAGTAATATATACTTTACTTTAAAAAAATTATAAAATTACTAAAGTATTTTAACACCTAACTAGAAACCCTAATATATAAGAAACTACTAGTAGTAATTTATTATATAAATAAATATACTTTTAAGATTATAGTTTAGGGGAAATGCTTGTGTTTAAAGTGTTATTAACTTAATAATTCTTTATTAAAAGTCTCTTTAAATAATAGAATTTTTAGTATAAAAGTAATTTTTAGTAGTATATAGTATTAATTAGTAAACTACTATAAAAAAGGTACTTAAGTAGTTATAATAAATCCTAGTTAAAACTACTACTAGTCCGTAGTATAGTAACTAAGTAAAAAGACACTACTAACTATATATTCTATATATTATAAAAAAGCCTTTTTCTTATCCCCTATTCCTATTATCTATTACTACTACCTTATCCCCCTTTAATAACACTAAATAATAAAAGCTAATTACTTAATAACTATTTATATTATTATTAATTAACTATAAAAACTTTATTACTAAATAACTATAACTATTATTTACTTATAAATACTTAACTACTTTTACTATAGACTAATAAGTCTACTAGCAATATAGTTATAATTAAAGATTTAGAATTAAGGCTTAGGAGTCCTCTTTTATATACCAAATTTACTTACGTTTTACTGAGATATAAAAGGAATTTATTTACTTTAAGAAATTAACTTAAAATAGTAAAGTAAAAGTACTATAATATACTTAAGTAATATAAAATATTATAACTTAATAATAAGGGTTTATAGTAAAGTAATAAAAAGATTAATTAATATTAACTTTATTTAAAATCCCCTTCTTTATTTATTAACCCTAGTATCTATTACTCTTACTATATTCTTACTACTAAATAATAAAAAAGTAATAATAATATTTTTAGTATTATAAAAACTATAGAATACTCCCTAAGGAGTAATATTAATACTATTAGTTAATATAGTTATAATAAAAAAACCCTAAAAAAGTAGTAAAGATTAAGGACGGGAAAATAAAACGGTTTATAACGTTTTTATAATATTAGTTCTAGGAACTAATTAAGACTTATTACTTTTAAAGTTAATAAATTAGTCTAAAGCTACTATAACTACTAGAGAAACTAATAAAACTATAAATACTTTTACTTTAGTGCTTTTAAACGTTACTCTCTAGACTATTAATATAACTATTTAAAGCCTTTAATATAATATAAATTCTATAATAGAGCCTAAAGCTAAAATACTTATAACAGCTGTAGCTTACTATATTAGTAACTACGTAGTTAATAAAATAGTTAGTATAGAACTATATAACTACTTCTACTTTAACTTTATTAAATAAACTACTAATATATTTAAATATATAAATAAAAACGTTTAGTGCTATTTTAGGATTTCTTTTTATATTATAGTATTTATATTAACTATACCCTAGCTAATAAATATATTATATATAAAATCTATACTCTATTAATTTTTAATAGGTTCCCTATATAGTTTAAAAACTAAATTAATACTATAATATAATAAAACTACTTCTTTAAGACCCTTATAAAACGGTTTAAGTTTTTTAATAAAATCTCTTTATATAATATATAGATTTTATTACTTAGGGATTATAGCTTTATAGAGTCTTAACCTTATAAAACTCTAAAAGCCCCTAGGGATTTATAACCACCTCTACTACTACTACTAAAACGTAAATAGTACAAAACTCTATTATAAAATACTTATTAATACTATTTAATATAATAACACCCTATTTACTCCCCTTTCCCTTAGTAGTCCGTTTTTAATTAATACTAAAACTACTATAATAACTATAAAAGAAATAATACTAATAACTATAGTCTTACTTTAAATAACCTTTTATTATTAAAAGTACTTATTAACTTTATAAAGTTTTATAGTAACTATATAAAGTATAGTAGTAGTTAATTTAATCTTTTTATAATAAAGATCTAGATATTCTATTAATAGTATTAGCTTATTAGTATTAATTAAACGTAATATATAAAAACTATTTTAATTATACTTAAGACTTAAGCCCTAATATACTACTTCTAGTATCTCTATAACTTTATAAAACCTCTTAATTAAAATACTATAATTAAAAGCCTCTAAAACTACTTTAAAACTAAAAACATATATTAATAGTACCTTTTTAAATAGTAATAAGCTTTTTTACTTATATAATTTATAAAAGCTTAATAAAAATAAAAATAGAAGTACTTAATATACTAATTAACCGCTTTTTAAATATCTAGTCCGTACTATTAATTAAATTATAGACTAAAAACGCCCTTTATAACTAACTTATTAATATATACTATAGAGTAAAAGAATATAGCTTTTACTTCTATAATTCTACTATAAACTTTACTAGAATTATTATATAACTATAATCCTTTATTAGTACCTTTAAATTAATTTCAGAAATACTATAGTACTTAACTAAGGCTTTTAAACTATATAGTACTTAAATTATTAACTAAATATATAACTATAGTAATTAAAGTTACTTTAAAAAAAACTATAAGAATTATAATACTAGAAATTATAAAAAAGAAATTACTATCCCTAATACTCTTTTAGATTAATAAATAATAAAAAGTACTATATTTATAGTAAATTAAACTATTAATTATAGAAATACCCTATAGAAGACTATAGTAAGGTATATAACTACTACTACTAAGTTAATTACTTTTAAAACGTTATATTAATATCCTTTTAGTAATTTAGTATAAAGTATAAAGGGGATAAGATATTTAATAATATTTAAAAGTATAATAAAGAACCCGTAAATAAATACCTTTTAAATAATAAAAGTAGTAAAGCTATAGGACTTTAGTTAACTATATTTATAACTACTTATTTAATAAAAAAAAGTTAATAGTTCTAAAATAGTAGTAACCCTTATTAAATAAGTAGTAGCCTATACTATAATAATAGAAGATATAAACCTAATAAAATTAATACTCTATACTTATAATAGTTAATATTTTAAAGCTATATTTTAAGGTATTATACTTAATACTAGAGTAGTAGAGTTTTTTATAGTAGGCTATAGTTAGTATATAGCCCTTAAAAAGATAATTTTTTTAACCTTAAGCTTAATACTATAAGTACTAGTAGTGTATTAATTTACTTTAGTACTAGTAATAGTATTAAATCCTTTAAATTAATTAAAATCCCTTTATCTTTTAAAAATATTATTTTTTATATTATACTAACTAATACACTATTTTTACTATACCTTAAAGATATAAACTACTTAGGGATTATATTTAATAATATTAATAATATTTTATATAAAAGAGATATTATAGTATTAATTATTTAATAATAGGGGTATAGTTAGTTATTATTTAATTATAAGTAAGTAATAGTATACTACTACTTTACTACTAGTAAGGTTTAATAGCTTTACTATTAATTTAAGTACCCCTTTATTATAAAACCCTATAATATACTTAAAAGAGGTAGCTATTAACTAAATATTTAGATATTAGAAACTCTAATAAAGAAACACTACTACTACTAACTCTATAGAATAGTACTTTTAAAATTCTAATTTATATTATAGAATAAGTATAACTTTAATTATAAAGTTATTATTAATATTATATACCTTAATAAAAAACTAGTTATTTACTTTATTAATACTATAACTAGATTTACTACTATAAGGTTTATTAGAGATATATTTATTAAAGTAGTTTAAAACGGTATTTATACAGTATAGATTAATATATACTAAGGACCTCCTAACGTCTTTAAAACTAATACTATAATAATATTTAAAACTATAGAATTTAAGGAATATACTAAAGAGTAAGGGATTACTTTTAAAATTATACTTATTAAAGTCTATAACTCTATTAGTAAAATTAGGAAATACTATACTATTTCAAAGTAGGTTTATTAAATCTACTATACTAAAAACCTACTTTTACTACTTAAAATTATACTTTAAGTAAGTATTAAAATATTAATAATACTACAGACCCTAATAGCCTTATACTAACTCTCTTTATTTTTAGAGTATACTTATAGATTAATAACTCCTTTTTACTAACTTTAAATGTTACTAAGTATACTTAGGTAATTAAAAAAGCTACTAAAGAAATCTATTATTTCTTTATATAGTATAAGGTTAATAATGCCTTTAATATATATAACGGACTAAAGATACCTAAGACCTTAAGACTTTTACTTTAATTAATAGTTTAAGTATAGTATAAGAAAGGCGGCTAGTAAGGCCTTTATTAATTAATTTTAACGAATAGTAAAGAGTATATACGTACCTACTTATAAGGCCTAAGATTCTTTTAATTTATAGTTATTAAACTATACTATAAAGATATTAATAATATAAGCCCTAAAATTCCTTTTTTATTAAAAACCCTTATAACTATTAAGTATAAAGCTAAGGGCGTAGTTAAACGTAAGGACGAGACTAAAGAAATTCTTAATAAAATCGTTATTAATATAGAGCCTTTTCCTACTAAAGACCCGGCGCTAGTAAAAGCCCTAAAATAATAACAAAGCTAATTATAAAAGACCCTAGCTACAATATTTATTTTAACTAAAGAAGAAGCTAATCTTACCCTTACTATTAAGCTAAAAGAGTAGGGGACTATTACTACCCTAGGAGAGCCGTTTTAAAAGTTAATAAAGGAAGAGATTTTAGCTTTATAAAACTATAATATCTTTACCCCCTCTAGAGTAACTAACGGCCCACGGGCCACGTACTCTAGGAAATAGCTGTCCGGCTACCTACCTTGTTAATCGTTTTCGTTGTTAGTTAGCAAATAGCACTTAAATTTACCTACTATAACGTAGCTTTTATAGATTCGAAGTAATAGGTGTTTTTAATTAATTTTATAAACTACTAATTATACTATTAACACCACCAAAACTACTAACACCTTTTATACACCTCCTACCGTCCCTTTAAACCTATTAAATCTAATCTAAACTAAACCGTCCCTTCCCTTATAGACTATACTACAGCTAGTTAACTTAATCGGACTGCTTTTCCCTACGCTCATTAGTAGATATTTTAATATCTAGGCCTTATTAAACGTACTAGTTTCTTAACTCTAGGGGATCTATAGTTATTATTACCGCTTTTATTACTTACTTAAAGTAGTATTAGTTATTTTTTAAAAATAGTAAATTTAAAATTTAATTTAGTATTAAATTAACTAATAGGTTTAGTTTAATATTTTTTATTTAGTCTCTATTACTACTAGTTTAAAAAAGGTAAAAGTTAAAAACGGTAATTTAGATCTTTATACTTAAGGGTTAAGTTAACTAGCTGCGCTATATATTAATAGTATTAATACTAAGCTATATAGCTACGTTACTAAGCTACTTAATACTATTTTTAACTATAAAGACTAGGTTATAGTATTTAGTATTTTATAACTAAGGGACTTTTATATTTATAGTAGTTTTTACTATTTTATTAAATTCTTAGGTATAAATATAGAAGACGGGAGGAATTAATAGAGGCCTTACTTGTAGTAGTAGTGCCTTTTTTTTAATTATGAACGCTACTAGGGCTTGTTAGGCTCTATAGTACCTTACGGCGCCTATTGTTAGATTACGTAGCTTAGACTGCTGGTGCGCTACAATATATGGGTGGATTCTAGTATTTAAGGTGGTTGATGGCTGCTCTGGAGTAACGTTTTGCTGGCTCTAAAGGCTGTAGCTGCGTTTAGGGGGTTTAAAGACTTATAGTACTATTAAGGTGAAAAACGCGTTAATAGCCCTTAAAGTATAGTTTTTAATATATATAAATATACATAAAATTTAATAATTAAAAGTCTTATTCTACTACCCCCTTTACTATATATAACTAATTATTTTTAAACTACTTTATTAAATATAAAGATTACTATAAATATTCTTTTAACTCTTTAAAAGACTATTTTTAATAGTTTAACTACTTAATACCTATAGTTCTATAACTTTTAAGTACTTATAAATACCCTTAATATATAGAAAGTCTTTAACCTAACTTTTATAAATCTAAAGCCCTTTATTAGTAATACTCTACTCTAAAAGCTACGCTTTAGTAACTACTTAAAGTCTATTATTTATTATAGCTTTAAGCTAAGAGTCTTTTACTTTTAAACTATAGGATCTAAAGTAAATAAGTTTACTATAAACCCTCTTTCTTAAGTACCTCTAGAAAAAAACCTCTTACTTCTGTTTAAAGTAATAAACTACTACTATACTAAAATAATAGTTAATTCTTTTTAAAAAGGCCCTTAAGTACTACGTTAACTTTTTATCCCTATACTATACTATAAAAGTAATATATTAAAAATAAAAAAAGCTAAAAATACTATTATTTTTTAAATATAAAGTATTATTATTAAAAAACTTAAAATTTAGTACTACTTAAGTACTTTAAAGCTAGTAGTTTAAATTTAAAACCTTTATAAATACTTTAAACTTATAAAAAGTATATACTATTAATATACTAACTAGTTATATATTAACTATTTTACTATACTCTATAATAAGTAGTTTATAATAAAAGCTACTATAGTAGAATAGTTTATAATATAGGTTAATAATATATATAAGAGCTATACTATTAGGCTTAAAGTGGCTTATAAAAAAAACCTATAAATCTATAAACTACTTTACTCCTTTAACTACTTACTACTTTAATTTTAAGTTAAGAGTTATTATACAATAATAGGTAATAGCTAGAATAATTATAGTTTTAATAAGGCTATTACTAAAATAATAGCTGTAATTAAATAAATACTAGAATCTGTAGAATATAAAAGAAGTATATAAAGTACCTTTATTATTAATAAAGTACCTCTCTACGGCCCTCTTAAGTACTTTAATAGTAATAAGTATAACAATATTAATTTAAAAAAATTATAGAGTAAAGTTTTATTAGTATCTTTAGTGCTTTTTATCCCTTTAGTCTCTTTTTATTTAGTTTATTCTATATACTACTACTTTAAAAATTACTTCTATACTTTTTTAAAGTACGTGTACAATAGTTAGAAGCTGCTTAACTACTACTATAAAAGAGTTAAAAAAAACCTTATAAATAATAAATAGTTAATTTAATATATTAAAGAGATCTAAGATTAGTAACTATATAGTTATTGTGTTAGGAGTTTTAAGTAGTTATTAGTAATATTTTAAACTACTTAATATAAGGGCCTATTACTATACCCTTTTAAGGACTTCTATCTTTTTAACTCTAGTGCGTTTATTTATATATTTAAAGATAAATAATAGTTTAGTAACTTTTAAGCTACTAGTATAGATAACTACCTATAGACTAACTTTAAGCCCCTTATAATTAAAGGATATAGAAACGTAAGTATATATATTATATTAACTAATAGTAAATAATTTAGTTTATACTTATATAACGTTATGTTATATACGTCTATAGTAACTAACCTTGTCTTTTATAACTAACTCTATAAGTATAGGTACTAGTAGGATACGTACCCTAAGTAGTACTCTATACTTTATAGATATAATTACTTCCCTTTTAGCCTTATTAAGAATATATATAACTAAAGAGTATTAGAGTATAATAAGCTTTTTAATAAGGTACTTATACGTAAAGTATTTATATAGACTGTTTAGTATATATATACTCTATACTATTAAATAAAGTACTTTTAATAAAAATAAAGATTTTTAAAAGGCTCTAAAGAAACGTAGTACTAGTGGCTTAGCTACCCCAGCCTTAAACTACTCTAGCGCCTCTCTTTATTAGCTTATAGTATCTAGATCTTTATTACCCCCTGGGCGGCCTGGGCGGCACTAAAAAAGGCACTTCTAAACTATAATACCTATAGTATTAGTAAAGTAAAGCGGATTATTAACTATAAAACGCGTGAGAGCAATGCATACGCCCGCTCTAAAAAGTATATTATATTTAACTTCTACCTATATATTAAGGGCTATAGTAGGTTTATATTTATATTAGTATTTACTAATTACGTTTCTTAGTACTTATAGGACTACTATTTATATAACTATAGTATAAAGATACTTATTAAGGTTTTTAAAAAGTTTATTTTATTTTTAAAGATTTAGTATAATATTAATATACTTATATTTAAGTATAATAGAGAAATTAAAAAATACTACTATTTTATAAATAACCTTTAAAGGCGTAGTAAATACGTTAAGCTATTAACTCTGTATATTTAAAATTAAAATAAAAGTACTAAGTACGTTAGTACTATAATTAAAATAAAGGCTTAAATAATATAAAAAAGGTGGTAAGTTGCTTTATAAGGTATAGTTTAATATTTATAAAGTAGTAACCTACTTTTATAACTATATACCTTAAGTGGCCCTTAAATAAAAGACCTTATACAAAGTACTTTACTAGTGGCTTTATGGTAATAAAACTATAAAACTAAGTTTTATATACTTAAAATTATATAGTTATAAAGTATATACTTTTATATTTATTATATAACTTAAAAAAAAGTACCTTAACTACCTTTATAGCTGTGCTTTTATAAGCTTCTTTGTTAGTTATATATTTTTAAATTAGTATTAAATATAGAACCCTATAAATATAAAGATTATTATTATATATAACGTTATATTTAATAAAAAAGAGTACTATAATAATAACTTAGATTTACTTACTAGTAACTATAATAACTTTAACTTTTAAGTTATTACTAAGTAGGTTTAAAAAAACTTTACTGTAGCTAGTAAAACTGACTCTTAAGTATAGCTCTACTCCTCTTTACTTAGTAAGAAAAATAATAAAGTATCCTTTTTTATAAACTCTTTTAATAATATTTTTAATAAGTTTAATTTAAGTAATACTACTTTTAATAATAATAAACTTTATAACTATAAATACTCCTTTACTTACTTTAAACTCCTATTTACCCCTTTTAACTTATTTATTTTGTTTTTTAAGTACTAATTAAAGAAGATTAATACTTAGGGAGGTAGATTATAATTAAGTTAGTAAATAAAAACCTTTTTTTTATAAACCCTTACTAGTTTATATTTATAGCTAAGTCTATAAATTAAGCTACTCTAAAGGCCTATATACTTTAATATAAATAAATATTTTATAAAACTACTTTTTTAACTAGTACTCTATTATTATTTTAAAATACTTTATAGTAAAGCTACTTTTAAGTTAATTATTTAGTTACTTATAACTTATTAAAGGGGACCCCTAGTATTTAATATACTATAGGGGTATTTTAAAATACGGATATTAAATACTTTAATAGTAAAGTTTAGTTATAAAGACAGGTTATAGGTGTTTAAACTTTATTAAGTAGGTATAAAGTGCTATATTAACTATAAACTAAAAATTCTACTTTTAGTACTTCTTAGTAAAAGTTTTAGTTTTTATTTATATTTTATTTAAAAGTATTAATTTACTTTTATATAATTTTAATATAGGTAGTTAAGGTAAATTATTTATAAAGCTATTATAAAATTAACTTTTAAAGAGAGGTTTTTAAGAGTACTATTAATAGCTCTTAGATCTTTAAATACTATTAGGTATATATATATAAGTTAAATAAGTATAGGAAACTCTTTAAAATTAAAGTACGCTTTGTTATATATAGTAATTAGTAGTTAAAAGATAAGTAAAATACTTATACTTTAATACTTACTAGTATGTTATTTTAAATACTTATAGTTATTATAAACTATTTTAATTTTAAGTTTTTATAATATAATATAGTAAATGTATTTATACGAGTTTTATTTAATAAAGATATATATATATATAAATACCCCTTAAGTATTAAAAGCCTAGATATATCTTTAAGTTTAATAAAGTACTTTATAGCCTATACTACTTTTTACTCTTTTAGTAATACTATTAAAAAGCTAGTTTAAAAAAGCTTAAGCTAGAATATATAGTAGGTAAGAATTACTATTAAATATATAGCTATATTATCTTCTTCTTTTATATTAATAACTATATTCTATACTTTCCTTTAAAATACTATAAAGAGGCCCTTTTACTTATAGGAGTACTTTAGAAGTAATACTTTTTTAAGGGTAGTAAAAATTTATAATAGTTTTTAGGGATTAAAGTTATTTATAACTATACTATAAAGCGCCTTTAGTTTTAATAGTTTATTTATACTAATAAAGTTATTAAATACTTAAAAAAGTAAGGCTTATAAGTAAAGTAACTATATACTTTTTTAATTTAATTACCTAAGTTACTCCTTTATAAGAGCTTTACTTTATATATAGATATTAATTATTACTAAAGTAATATTAGTTCAATTATACATAGTATAATAATAACTTAACTAGACGTAGCTATTATAATAAGCCACTTTATATACTTTAACTATAACCCTAGTTCTAAGTACTATAAAAAGGCTAAATAAATAATTAAATACTTTACTATAAGATATACTTTTTATTTTAAATTTAACTATAAAGAAGGTGACCCTAATAATAGTTTAATAATTACTTTAAATATTAGTTTTATTAATAATATACTAAACTATAAAAACTTTTAAATATTTATAGTTAAGCTTTTTAGTAGTTTTATTAAGTAGTAAGTTAATAAATAGAATACTATAACTATATTAACAACTAAGGCTAAGCTTTTTACTCTTTTTTAAGTAACTAAAGAGGCTATTTTTATAAGTTATTTAATAATTATACTTTATATAGACCTTAGTAAAAGGACCTTTAGTACTACTTCTACTTTTAATACTATTATACTAAGTATATATATTTAATATTATAATTAATAAATAATTTATTTTATTAATAAAGAAATAGTTTAACTATATATAAAGCTTTACTTTATTAATATTTATAACTATTAGTTATATTAAAAGGTTTAAAAAGGCTATATTAAAGTTAAATATTAGTTTATAGTATAGTTAATAGTAGATAGCTTTATAAAGCTACTTACTAGTACCTACTTTAAACTCTTTTTTAAGTAGCTTAATATAGTAAATTAAATAGTGTAACTCTAAATACTTTATAATACTAAGCTTTAAAGTAAACGTTATAAGGGCCTTAACTTTACTAATAAAGAATAAGTAAAAGAGATTATAGCTTTTAAGTATTTTAAAAACGGTATTACTCTTTTTATTATAGGGATAGAGGTTTAATAAAAATAATAGAACTACTTAAAATAAGGACTTTAAGGGTATTATAGCTCTAAAAAAGTAAGCTATATAATAGTAATTATAGAGTAATTAGAGTATAGTTAGTATATAATTTTATTTATAATTAGATTTAATAAAGCCCTTATAAGGCCCTTACTAAGGAGGTGTATTAAATTATATAGCTTAGAGCTGCTAGTATACTATAATATATAGGTGGATTTTAGTATTTAAAGTAGCTAATAGCTACTCTAAAGTAACGTTTTACCGCCTTTAAAGGCTGTGGTTGTGTTTAGAGGGTTTAAAGGCCTATAGGGCTATTAAGGTAAAAAACGCGTTAATGGCCCTTAAGGTATAGCTTTATATATACACAAATATACGCGAAATCTAATACTTATAATCTAGTTAAAAGTTTGTATAAGTAAAGGTTTATTTTAATATTGTTGCTAGTAATAGTATTATTGTTATTACTATAAAACGAGTAAGTAAGTGGAAGTATTAAGAACTAAAGGGGGTTAAACCTACTAAATACACCCTATTAAATACTTTTATCTATTATACTACTTAATAATATATAGCTATAATATATTCTTTTTGGATTAACTTATAAAAATGTCCACACAAAACACTACTTAAAAAAATATAAATAAAACTATAATATCTTTAATATTATTTTATTTAACCCTAAGGTTTATAGTAGGTTTAAAATATTTAAATCTTATATTATTAATAAAAAAAAGTAAAAATAATACATTAACTTTATAAAAAGTTCTACTTTATTATATAAAGCTATACTAATAATAGAAAGACCGTAATTTTAACACAGTCCCTTATAATTTAATAGTCTAGTTAATAATTAATTCTAGTACTTACTCTAACCCTTATATAAACTAGTATAAAGCTATAGCTTTAAGATATTATATAAGTATATACGTAATTAAAGACACAGTTTAATTAAACAATTTTTATATATCTTTTAGCTTAAATCCATAACTAGTACCTAAATAATACTATTATAGTTATTAAAAGGTCTTTTTATAGTATTGTGGGGGTTAGGATATACTAGTAGGTAATATATTTTTAGTACTATAGAGAAAGGCTTAAGATAAGTATATTAATATATAACCCGTGCCTTTTAATATTATTAATTAATAACCAGGACTTTACTTTAGTTAAAATATAAATAAATAATACTCTTAGTCTCTTAATAAATAAATTCTTAATCTATAAAATATTAAAGCTTTAAAAAGTAAACTTTATAGTTAAAGTAAAGATTTTTAACCCTAAAAGAGCTACTAATATTTAATAGTAGTATCTTAACGCTAAAAAGTAAATCCTTTACTTTTTATTAAAAAGGCTAAAGTAAAAAGTTTATAATTATTAAGTTTAATAAGAATTAAAAGACTTAATACGTATAATAGCGTACTTAAAGAGTATATATTGCGTTGATTTATTAACTTAAGGTATTATATAACCTTTTTATAGTAGCTTAATATTAGGAACCTATAAATAAGGATATTACTACTCTTCATAAGTAATTATATTAGTAAATAAATAACTAGTACTAAGGGTTAAAATACATTCCTTTTAATTTTTAAAAGAGTAAGCTTTTTGTTTTTATAGATAAATTATTTACTAATAATATAAACCTATTATTAAAACTAAAATTTATTATTATTTTTATAAAAGATTAATTTATTAGTAATAATATATTTAAAATCTATAGTAATATTATCTATTATAGCTTAATAAAGAATAAGTAAGTTATAAAAAGTGTTTTGACTTTAGAGATCTATACTATAATTATTAGTATTAATATAGTCTATACTATTATAACTACCCTTAGACTTATTACTAATTACCTAAACCTTTTCCTAATCCTATTTATTATATATACTAACTCCTATTTACTCTATAAATACTTTATTAAACTAAGTACTACTAAAGAAAAATAATTAATAATCGATATTATAGTATTAAAGTAATTTTATAAGTACTAAGAACTCTAAAAGATATAATAAATTACTAAAAATAGTAATATTACTAATAGCTTTATAAAAAGAAAACTAAACTATACCCTTAAGGGCTTTATTTTAATAAATAAAACTATAATTAAAATAAAAGGCTAGGTAATAAAAAGAAAATAAAAAAAAAGTATTTAAATTAAAGAAGTTTATAGATCTAATAAATGAGTTAAAAGTATAAAGAAATACAAAACAATAGTAGTATTTATAATAGTAGTTAAACTTCCACCTAAAGCCTATAGCTTTATTAGAAATAAGGCCGTTTAGCTTTAAAAAAACTAATTAAAAAGAAATTAATTAAAAAAACTTAAAAATATTATTTTTAGATTTCTTTTAATAAATCCTTAGTTCAAAAAAATAAATAGCCTAAGGTACCTATATATAAGGCCTTAAGCTATAAAAAAATTATTAGTATAGGAATAACTATATTAGTATTAGTTATAGCTCTAGGTAGCTAATAGCTGTGTAGCGGGGCATAAACCTAGCTCTACTATTATATAGGTATTTTAAGCCTTTACTAGGAAGGCTTGTAATCTATCTATCTTTAACCTTAATTACTGACCCTTACGTTTGTAATCGATTGCTATTTGTTTACCCTGTGTAAACCAATATTAAACTAATAACAGGTTGAGACACTAGCGAACACCCCCCCTTTCCAGTGTCTCTCTAGTCATCGCCACGCTCGTAGGAGCAAGCTGGGCAGCCACCAATCATCATGAAACGGAGAGATCGCAAGAAACAACGTTTTTGGACGAACTAAGATCGCTGCCTCAAACATGGGATGGCATCCGTGGCGGCGGGGAAGGCCTTGGTCTTGGGATGCCAGAATCCAGACTCTTGAGATGATGGTATAAGAGTTGAGGCCATCGCCGACCACATCTAGATTTGAGAAGGAGCATCAGCAGCAACATCAGCTTCTATTCGGTCTCTTACCATTCTCTCGCTTTCGTTTCATTTCAAAAGACACTGCCAACAGGTGCAACTACATTCTCTTTCTACTCGACTTCAGGCCCAAGAACAGATCCGCTCTTTAGACAAGACCTTTGCTCCAACTTCCACACCAACAACCACCAAATAACACAACACCACCTCCAAAATGAAGACCGCCGCCATCGCCACCGCTCTCCTCGCCGCCCTCGCGGCCGCCAACCCCATTGAGGTCCGCCAGTCGGGCTGCAAGGAATTCACCCTCCTCTTCGCCCGCGGCACCACCGAGATGGGTAGCGTCGTTGGCCCCGGCCTCCAGCGCGAGGTCCAGGCCGCCCTTGGCGCCGACAAGATCGCCGTCGAGGGCGTCGCCTACCCGGCCGACATGGGCGGCATCATGTCCGAGTCGACGGGCTCCGGCCCCGGCAGCGTCGCCATGGCGAACCAGGCCAACTCCGCGCTCAGCAAGTGCCCGCAGACGAAGCTCATCCTCACGGGCTACAGCCAGGGCGGCATGGTGGTGCACAACGCCGGCAAGAAGCTGAGCGGCAAGGCCGTCGCCGCGGCCGTCACGTTCGGGGACCCGTTCAAGGGCCAGAAGGTCGCCGGGGTGCCGGACGGCAAGTTCAAGAGCTTCTGCGCCTCGGGCGACGGCGTCTGCTCCGCGGGCGGGTGTGCCAGCGCCGGCGGATGCGGGAGTGGCGGTGCCGGACACATCGGCTACGGCTCCGACACGAAGGCCGCTGCTGCCTTTATCAAGACGGCCGTGGCTTAAGGGAGGGTGGTCCTCCGAATGGGAGGTGTGTGTATCATCAACGCCTCCGGGGAGAAAGGGGGGGAAGCCGTAGGGTTCGCGGCGCGGATATACGATGTGGAAGTCTGAGACAGTCCTCTTTTCGATACGGCTTACCTTCTTGTATAAATTAAGCTTTGCTAAAAATACGAAGACATCACTTTAAATTTGAAACGGCTGGCGTTCATGTCGACTTCGGTCATAAGTGAGCAGTCATATTTTCTTTTCTGGATTGTTATAACACCCTGCCCGCATTACCATACCATTGCCCTCCCCATAAATTCCTTTTTCCCGGCAGAAACGGCCTCACAGCCGAGTGCATCGTACATCGGGCCGTGCCCGTCACAGCATCTCGTCCTCCCTCAACTCGTGGACCAAGACGGCGGGCCCCTTGGGGATGATCACTGGCCCCTGAATCCCGAGCACCCGCGCCCTCGCGCCGCCATAGCCGACCTTGAACAGCGACATCCAGGTCTCCGTCGTCTCGCGGAACGCACCGCGCGTCCGCTCGCTCTGGTCCCAGTACAACCTGCGGAACCAAAGGTGCAGCTTCGGGTAGTCGTTCCGAATGGTGCCCAGGTTGCACATGAAGACCGACGCGTACGCCACGTCGAACCGCGCGATGGTCGGGAACAAGCGCACGTCGGCCTCGGTGATGTTGTCCCCGAGCAGGAACGGCCGATCCGCGAGAATCTCCTCGAGGCGATCCAGCGACTTGAACAGCTTCTCGACGTTCTCCTCGTACGCGGCCTGCGTGAACGCGAACCCGGACTTGTAAACACCGTTGTTGACCGTGTGATACACCCAGTCATTGATCTCGTCAATCTCCGCTCTCAGCGCCTCCGGATACAGCCCGCCGCCCGGCCGGCTCGCCTCTCGGTCCTCCTCGGGCAGGAGGTGATCGAACTCGGCGGAGAACATGCGGATGATCTCACTCGACTCGTTGCTCACGAGCGTGTGCGCCTTCTTATCCCAGAGCACGGGTACCGTCACACGGCCCTCGTAGCCGGGGCTCGCCTTCTGGTAGAGCTGCTTGACGGTCTCGAAGCCGTACAGAGGGTCGCGCGGGAGAACGCCGAGCGCTGCGGCCTCAGGGCTGTCGGTGAAGTGCCAGCCGTCCTTGCCCATGGTCAGGTCGACGATGTAGAGGTCTACGACATCCTCGAGGCGCTTGAGGGCGCGGACGATCATGACACGGTGGCACTGCGCGGTGTCAGCAACAGGTCGCAGTGGGTGGGGATGAGTTGCCTTACCCATGGGCATCCTGGGCTCACATAGAGCGCATACCGGCCCTTCTCAGCCGGAAACTTGGAGTTCGGGTCGCTGGATACAAAGTTGCGGAACTGAGCCTCGGTGCGCTCGAATCCTCCGCCCTTGCCGGGCTGGTATCTGATGGGGTCCTTCTGTTCTCAAGTCAGTCTCTATGCTTCGTTTTCACACAACTTGCAACCAAAAGCTGACCTCTTCGCCCATGATAATTTATTTAGATGTCAGATCGGTAGAGAAAGCGGCGATGTGATGGTGTTGAGTTGGCGTCGAGTTAAGCTCGGTTGGTTGCGGCCCTGGGGCATTTATCCTATGGGTCCATTGCTGTGAAGCCGGCGGGATTCAAGGTCAATTAGTCAGGATAAGCCGATGTGATCCTAGACGAGCACACCCCTCTTGGCGTAGGATTCGCCTCGTCAGTCCCGCGCGGCTCGGCTTTCCGAGAGTCGCGATGTCGCGCGGGAAACTCAGTCTGACACCTTCCCCTCATGCTGACCAAATAGGCAATTTGTCAGCTTGTCATCACCAATGCCAACCCCCAACGGGAAAAGTTCATTGAGCACAGCTTGTACTACCAGAACTCGTCAAGACAATGAAAGAACTTAGCCCGATTGTGGCCTACTGCCCGCTAGAATTCGAAGGTCCGGTTGTAATTTGGTGACGTGCTTCACGTGTTTGACCACACTATCATCAACGCATTTGGTAGGATGAACGAGCATCCCCTCAGATAAATTCAACTCTATTCTATGTTTATCCAATCAACCGTCTATCTCCGCCGCAAGTGCATCACAATAGCTTCTCCTCCTCACTTAGTCCGGCCTTCCACGCCTTATAGTCGAACCCCAGCTCCTCCAACTTCGTGACCTCGTACCTCTTCTCGCCCAGTTTCCGCGACGCGATCTTGATCAGTGGGAACCGTTCCCTTGTCCAGCGCTTCTCGTCGTCCCAGAACGGCGGGATCTTCCCGACCCCGTCGTTCTCCAGCCCCGGCCTCCTGTCCGCCTCGAGGCTGCGTGCGTGGAGCATGTTGATGTACTCCAGATCCTTGGGAAACGCCAAGTTGTGAAGCAACTTCCCATCCCCCTTGTCCTCCAGAAGCCTTGCCTCCCACGCCCTCATCTCGGCTCTTGGAGGAAGCTGCAGCCTTCCGGCCCACGCTCGCGCGACCCACGCGGTCTGGCCCTCGGCGACAGGGAACGGCACGATACGCTGCGGGATGCCGGCGAAGGCGAGCGTCGGGTCTTCGGCGTAGAGGAGGTGCTCGTAGAGCCCGCGCGCGCGGGCGCCGTCCGTGACGACGGGCGGGGAGAGGGCGCGGAGGAAGGGGAAGCTGTAGAAGTAGCCAGTGCAAAAGACGACGGCGTCGACGCTGGTTTCGATGCTGCCGTCGGCGAGGCGCACGCTGCGGTCACTGGGGAGGAACTCGAGAATCTCGGGGACTGCCTTGGCCCAGGATGAGCGGTCCTCGGAGGGGGTGTTGGGAACTGTCTTCTCTGATACAATGACGGGTAGCGAGGCGACCGTTGCGATCTGGGCGCTTAGGTCGATGCCGGAGGCTGAGTTGCCAACGACGATGACTTTCTGTCTTGGTGTCAGTTGATCCATGCTTTAGGCTGTTACCGGGACGGTAGCTGAGCTCACCTTTCCTTCGTACTGCGAGGGATTCCGGTAGAACTTGGAGTGTGAGATGGACCCTGGGTGCGCCTTGTCGAACTCGGCGAGGCCGGGGATGTCCGGGATGAAGGGGTCGTTGTAGTGCCCGCTCGCGACCATGACGGCGTCGAACGGCGCCTTGGTCGTCTCGCCCGTCTTCAGGTCCTTCGTCTCGATCTCCCAGCAGACACGGTCTCCGCTCGGGACCTTCTCCACGGACAGGACCTGTGTCGACAGCGAGATGACGGGCGCCAGCTCCTCGGCGTAGTCCTCGAGGTACTTCTTGACCACTTGGTGGGGTGGGAACAGCGACGCGTCGGCGGGGAACTTGCGGTCCGAGTAGTTCATGAGGGTATGCGGGATGTTGGTCTCCAGGAGGTCGTAGACGGGCGAGACGAACTGCGGGGCGTCGCGGCCGTCGACGGCGATGGCCGTGTCCGGGTTCCGCGTCGGCCGCGTCCGGGGGATGGTGAAGTCGCCGTCGATGACGTTCAAGGGGCTGTAGGTCCACACGCCGCCGACGGTGTCCCGCTGCTCGAAAACGCGGACATCGGAGAACTTCTTCTCGGCCAGGAGGTACCTAGCCGAAGGGGCGGCCGGTGTTAAAGCCGGGGGTTGAAGACCGGGGTCGTCGGAGGGGAATTGCTTACTTTGCGGCGGCCAGGCCGCACGGCCCGGCGCCGATGACGGCCACGCGGTCGACGTTGAGCTTATCGTCCTCCGTGAACATGGGCGACATTGTTGCGGGGTACAGCCGGATCGGCGTGGGACGGAGGGTTGAAGAGGCGTAGGAAAGGGGTGATGACGAGGATGAGGGGTATCGCGGGGGGGCCGATGGCTGGTAGCTGGGGCGAACGGTGCGGTGAGAGGAAAAGACGGGCTTAAATGAGTGAACAAAGGTGCCGAACCGATAGAGCTTTCGGGAGGACATCAGGCGATTACACGCCCAGATCTTCAGATTCACAGCGATGGCGACAGAGTTCAGCCCGGGACGCTTTTGCGGGTTGGTTGTAGGGTACTCGGGCGAAGGGTGACTCCGCCGACGCTCCGTCGGACTTGGCCCGACTTGAGTCGGGGTTTGACAATTGTCATCCTTCTCTCTGCTACGAATATTGACGAGTCGGAGTCAATGATGAGCGGGAAGAAATGGGGGTGGTGGGACACAGTTCCTCAAACATCCAGTCCTTGGGACGAACACGTTCTCATGCATGTCATATTCAAGTCTGATTCTCTTGGCTTTCACTTTGAATGACTTGGGACTTTGACATCGTTTCTTTCAGTATCAAACCGTAGCTGGTTTTCCTGGTTTTCTTCCGCTTTTCACCCTCTTCTCTTCCCCTCTTTCTCTGCCCCTTTTAGAGAGCGAGATTTTCGCCAGAAGTTATCTCCGAAAGACACACATCCCCGACAGCGGGGCTTTCTATAGAGACTAGACGGGGGTGCCATTCTGATTCTCATAAGAAAACGAGTTCTCATTCGTCCACTTTCCCAGAGCCCATGCAATGGCGTGCTCGGCGCCCGTTCGAGTCGTGCTCTGGCCGATTGCTATCAAACACTGACTGCCGAATGCCTGGCTCCCGGGTAGTGCTGGTTTTCTTCGGCTCCCGTCCAGGTAGGAGAAAAGCTTTCTCGCGGGGGGGGTAAGAAGACGTTATCGGATCTGCGGCTTGCGAACTTGCCAGAGTGCGACACTGGCGAAAAGGAGCAAGAGAAGAGCGAGAGGCCACGATATCACTTACTCGCTCCTTGTCACACAACTGAATGAGAGACACAAGTGACAATTCTCATTCGACACAACCATGAACAGCAGTTCAGGGTAATAGCGGAGAGGCCCCCGATCCGAACCAGGCCAGGTTGTCACATCGCACGATCCCCGACCGTGACCACCCACACGCCCATCCAGTCGTCGGCCTCGTCCCGGCTCTTCGTCGCCATGTCGCCCGACGAGATCAGATCCAACATCCATCGCTTCCGCGTCCGACGAACATCCCCATCCTCTCCGTCTACCCTGCGCCGCTCGGCTTCTCCGCCTGTCCTGTCTCGGTCTCTACCTCCGCCTCCGCGTCAGCAGCACCCGGCAGGAGGCTTCCAGGTAGGAGGCGGCTCCGGGGTTGTGCGCCCGGATGCCTCATCGTCCGACATCACCGCCATCATCACCACCACCGCACCGGGGGTTGAAGCATCATCGACGTCGTCGTCATTGTCCGTGACTCTTCCGCCTCCAACCCCCTCCGTACTGCCAAGCCCCGTCTCCTCGGCTGCTCCGGGCCTTCCACCAGATGGGGCGGTCACCCTCCCCAGCGTCAACAATGCCGTCTCCGCCCCCGTGAACGCGGCCGGCTCGGCCTCGGCGTCTTCGCCCAAGGCGGCCCGCGACATTCCCGCCTGCGACCGCTGCCGCAGCTTCAAGAAGAAGTGCAGTCGGACATTCCCTGTGTGCACGCTGTGCGCCAACGCCGGCCAGAGGTGCTCCTTCTCGACACCCGCCGCCTCTACTGCCGCCCAGACGCATCATCTGCGCGCCCGCATTGAGTGGTTGACGCGCTTCATCAACGAGAACCTCCCTATGACCGGCGTCCCGGGCGTCGAGGCCGTCGACACTGGGACGGACCTCGCCTCTCTGGTCGGCTCATCGCCCGCCTCCGTCGTCTTCGACCAGCGCAGCCTGGCCGTCAACGTGGACTCGGAGTCGCCCTCGTCGAGGGGCAACGACCACATGCGCGCCCTGCTCCAGCCGGCTCCCGAGCCACCGGGCCGGATGCTTGGCATCGAGTCCCTCCGAAGCGACGTCGCCGGCGCCGGCTCCGGCTCTGGTTTCTCCTTGTCGAACCTCCCCCGGGACGCCATCGCCCGCCGCTTCGTCGACGCCTACTTTCGCAACGTCAATCGTGCGTACCCCTTCGTGAACCGCTCCAAGACCCTCCGGGACCTCGAGAACCTAGGCGACCCGTCGAGGCGCGAGCCGGCCTCCGATTCCACCCTGCTGTACCTCGTCATGGCCATCGGGTGCACCACCCTGCAGAGGGCCGGCCAGATGCCCAACGACGCGAGCTCCCGCTTCGAGGTCGCTTACGCCGACATTATCCAGGAGTGTCTGGCCCGCGAGGACCTCGAGTCCATCCAGATCCTCGTCCTCGTCGCCCTGTACTCCCTCTTCGACCCGAACGGCATCTCGACCTGGTCCATCGCCGGCATCGTCTCCCGCCAGGCCATGCTCCTCGGCCTCAGCCGGCGGGCCTCCGAGGACAGGTCCCTCTCGGCGACGGACGTCGAGCTGCGGCACCGCCTCTTCTGGAGCATATACGTCCTGGACCGCATGACGGCCATCTCGCTCGGCCTGCCAGCCGCCCTCGTCGACGAGAACGTTGACGTGCCGCTGCCCGGGCTCACCATAGACGAGTTCGCCTCCCCGGACCGGCAGCACTTCGCCTCGGTCCTCCAGACGAACCGCCACGTCATCCAGCTGCGCCAGCTCGAGGACCGAATCCTCCGCCGTGTCCACACCCGCCGCCGCTCCGAGGTCGCCGCCCTCTCCCCCGCCGACCGCCGCGCGATCATCCAGGCCATCCGCTCCGAGATCGAGGACTGGTACAGCAACGGCTGCCTCGTCTCCCCGCTCGAGCCGGACAACGTGCCCATCCACAACTCGGTCACCTGGCTGAGCGCGCGATACTACCACCTGCTGCTCTTGCTTCACTACCCGTGCCACTTCAACTCGTACTCGTCCTCCTTCTCGGGCGGGCATCCTGGCGTCTCCGCCGTCGAACTGCTGCGCTTCGCACAGAAGCACCTGCAGTCTACATCCGTCCTGCTGCAGCAGCGCCAGCTGCCGCTCAACCGCGTCACGCTGTGCCGCCTCTTCCCCGTCGGTCTCGTCCTGATCCACAGTTTCGTTGCCTGCGCGGCCGAGTGCGCCTCCTTTCCGGCCCGCGACGAGGTTGCCGTCGTCGTGAGCATCCTCGAGGCCTTCCCCGACGGGTGGGCCCAAGCCCGCCGCGCCGCCGTCGTCTTCCGCCAGTTCATGGGGCTCATCTCGGGCGTGCCGAACAACGGGTACACGACGCTGCACTTTCCCGGCACCGCAAGCGGCGGGGGCAGTGGCAGTGGCATGTACAGCGGCGGCGGAGGGCAGATGACCTCGTCAAGGGAGTCGTACCAGGCCATGGTCCGGCCCATCATCTCGGCGTTAGTAACCCTGATGCAGGAGGTCCTCGGCAAGTCCACGTGCTACGCGTTCCATGAGTGGCCGTACGATTACGGCGGGCAGCTCCCAGCGTCCGGCTTCCGGGGCCAGGCGGCCTTCTCTCCCACGGGGCCGACGCGGCACTCGGCCGCCGTGGGCAACGAGGACTCGTCCATGGACTACGGTTGGGGGTCCCTGGAGCTTGGGTTTCTTTAGATGATTATGAGCGGCTTCTCTGTTTCCGGATTTGATACCAGGCTTTTCATAATTAGACAGGGTCGGAGTCGTTCTTGCTGGATTCATCATATGCGTATCGATTTACGGCGGCTATTGACTCATAATATCATCCTTTCGTCATTATTTAGGTACGATGCCTGTCCATCAGCGGCGATCGTCAAATGCCCAGGTGGCTCCTGATCTTGGGCAGCACAATCTCTGGTTTCTCGGCGTGCACACCGTGGTTTGCATTCTCGACCATGAACAGCTCGGCATCGGGGATCCTCTCAGCGATCAACCTAGAGTTTTCTTGAAGTTTATGCTGTCAGTGTCTTCTTGCAAGGCAGCCAATACGTGACCCTGACTCACCTGGAGGGCAAATCCAGTCCTTGTCGCCGACGACAACCAAAGTCTTGGCCGTGATCTCCGGCAAGCGGTTCGTGTAGTCGAAGTACTTCTCTTTCTCGGAGTAGAGATCGTCTACAAAAAATGTCAGCTTCGTCTCTTGGTTCTACGGGGAGAGACACTCACTGTGCGACTCGGCAACGTAGACGCCGTCGAGGTTGCTCTTCAGCGCCGCGTCCGGGTCGAAGGTCTCCCGGTATAGGGGCATCATGGCAAAATAAATGAGCTGGAACTCGCGGTCGCTCTCATACGCGCCAAAGACCTTGTTCCGGAGCATGTTGACCGAGAAGCTGGGCACCTTGTGAATTCTCGCCTCAAGGGTTCTGATCGCGCCCTCTTCGTCTGCAACTCCATGTCAGCCCATGCAAGTCCCATCAACCACATCCACATTGGAAACTCACGGTGATGAGACGCCGCCGTTCCCCGGAGGATGAGGTGCGACACGCGCGGTGCGTACTTGATGGCGTAATGTTGCGCAAGAAACCCGCCGAAGCTGCCGCCACAGATGATTACCTGCCCGTCTTCGCCAACGAAGTGCTTTCTTACGCCCTCGATATCGTCGACGATCTGGTCGAACGTGTACGGCTTGATGCGGGAGCTCTGGCCGTGGCCGCGGTAGTCAAAGGACAGGACGCGGATCTTGTCGCTCAGCTGGCTGTAGATCCTGAAGTCGGACTTGTGGTCGCCTGGGCTCGGTTACTTCGGCGCTGGAGCGGCGCTGCCGGCGGGGAATCGGAGCTGCTTACCCATCCCCCGGCCGCCGTGGAGGGTTATCATGAGAGGGGCATCCTCCGGACCGGCGATGCGGTACGCCAGCTGGGCACCGTTGATGTTTACAAACTCGACCATGGCGGGGAACTTGTCGGTATCTGTGGATTGGGTTTGCTTGTTTGTAAGTCGAGACTACGACTAGCGCCGGTAGGACAATTAACTAGGACGATGAAAGTTGTAAGACCACCTTGATGATAGTACCGCAATGGTGAGCTTGCTGCTCCTCTATCGCTCAGGACACCGAATCAGCGGGGTCAAATGTTCTTGAGTCGAGGTCATTGGGAGATAAGCCGGGGATCGCGCATGACGTGCGAGTAAGGGTGTCCTCTGCTACAGAGACTAAGCAAACCGGGCAGAACCCGACAGTTTCTACCCAAAGCGGTTAAAGACACAGGCCCCTCCCCGATTACACCAGAGATCCACCGCTGCCGGACCGGAGCAAAATATTCACTCTGTTTTGTTGTTTTGGGGGAGGGTTCAATGGCCCAGTAGCGTGTACTAAGTTAACAACGGGGGCTTCTATTGAATGCTACTCACCGTCCCGATGTCGTGATCGGCCCAGAAAAACTCGTTATCCAATCGTCGTCGGGCTATCGACCGACTCGGGAACGCTCCATGTCTACGCAGTAGAGAGGAGAGATTGACTATCTTAAAGATCCGCTGCCCAGGTCCGCCTCGAATCTTCACCTTTGGTAGGGAGGTCTCACCGAGCGTCTCTCCAGAACGAACTTCAGGGCATCTGCAAGATCCGACACATCAACCCTTCCACTGGGCATCGTCGACAACGTTGCAAGACCCAAACATGTCGCACATCCAAGCCAACGCGTCCAAGGCCGACGGCCCGGCCGAACGGGCCCAGGACCAGGACGGAATCTCCACGACGTCCGCCGCCGCCGCCGCCGCCGCTGCCGGTACCAAGCCGGAGCCCCCACAGCCGCAAGAGGAGGCGGCCGGGTGGTTCCACTGGCACGAGCCCGGCACGTCGGCCGAGGAGAAGAAGCTGATCTTCAAGCTGGATTGGTTCCTTCTGAGTTTCGGCTGCCTCATGTACTTCATCAAACAGGTAATTGCCTTCGCTCCCCGTCAATCTCCGAAAAGCGATTCTGACGAACAACTCCCTACCAGCTCGACCAGAACAACTTTTCCAACGCCTACGTCTCCGGCATGTCGGAGGAGCTCGGCTTCGGCCCGGGCAACGAGCTATCGTGGATGAACACGTACTTCAACGTCGGCACCATCGTCGGCGGCTCCTTCGCCAACCTCGTCATCACCGTCGTGCGCCCGCGCTTCTGGCTAACGGGCTGCCTCTTCGTCTGGTCGCTCTTTGTGCTGTTTCTCTTCAAGTGCAACAGCGCGCACCAGTTCTACGTCCTGCGATTCGTATGCCGCCAAATCCCCCTCATTTCGAAGAGGCCTTTCGCTGACTGCTTCCCTAGTTCATCGGCGCCTTCGAGTCTTCCGCCTGGCCCGGCGTCATGTACTGCCTCGGGTCGTGGTATCGCAAGAGCGAGCTTGCTCGCCGCTCCGGCCTGTTCGTCATGAGCGGTGTCTTAGGCCAGATGTTCTCCGGATACCTCCAGTCCGCTCTGTACACCGGCATGGGCGGCAAGGGAGGCCTGTCGGCGTGGAGGTGGCTCTTCGTCTTTGACTTCATCCTCGCCATCCCCGTCGTCATCTACGGCGTCGTAAGTTCTCTCCCCTCTCACAGCTTGTCACACCGCTCACAACTGCCAGATCTGCTTCCCCGATACCCCCCACACCACGCAGGCATTCTACCTCAACGAGTGGGAGCGTAAACGCGCCTGCGAGCGCATCGAGGAGGAGGGCCGCAAGCCCGTCGGCAAGATGAACTGGTCCGTCATCGGCCGCGTCTTCGGCTCGTGGCAGGTCTACGCCTTCACCGCGGCCTACTGCTTCTGGACCCTCACCTGCGGGTCCTACATCATCCAGTACTTCACCCTCTACCTCAAGTCGACCGGCCGCTACACGGTCCCCGAGATCAACAACATCCCCACCTGCGTCGGCGCCGTCAACTTTGTCTTCATGGTGGGCACGGGCTACGCCGCCGACAAGCTGCGCCGCCGCGGGCCCGTGTGCTTCGCCGTCGGATGCCTGCTGGTGTTTGTCTACGCCGTGCTCGCGGCGTGGAACGTCCCGCACACGCTGCGTGTCGCCGTGTTCGTGCTCGCGGGATGCTACGGCTGCTTCACGCCGCTGCTGGCCGGCTGGGCCAACGAGGCCTGTGGCAGGGACCAGCAGAAGCGCGCGTTCGTACTGGGGTTCATGGTCTCTGTGGGCCAGGCTGTCGTTATCCCGTTCCAGCAGCTGCAGATGCCTAGCGGTCAGGCGCCAGCGTTCGCCAAGACGCACGGGTGGGAGAGCGCGCTCGCCTTTGTCGTCGCGCTGACACTCTGGACTGGGCTTGGACTGCCGCTGTTGCAGGGGTGGAGGGAGTCCAAGGTCAAAGTCGACACCCATGAGAGTGACGCTGATGAGGCTTAGGGGGGACTGCGTGCTGCTTAATGTTATGTCTGATACTACGCCTGTGAACTATAAGAGCGAAACATCGTTAATGAAGCGGTTCGAGTAATCAAAGTTGTTGAAGTATAGTTTAGTTCCTTAAATCTGAACTCACTTGGCATGGAGAGCCTGATTGGGCGAGGTTGTTGATAACGCTAATGCAATTCTTGTGACTGAATGTGAGGACAAGGGATTCTCTTCGTGTTTCTTAAGATTCAAGAAGATCAAATGGAATTTCTAATACCAATAGAAACTCGACGGGCCCGGGCATTGGAGTCTGTCAAGCCAGCCTTGTAGCTTGTCAATCCTTAGTGCCGAGATCCATTAAACAAGAGCGAGACTGAGTTCTAACTAGTAAATACAGACGAGCCACCTGAAAAGAGTTGAAAGCTCAACGCATCTGTGTTACTCGGTATGAAACATCCTTGATCTAGAATGTACGAGACTGCTCTCTTGGTTTCACTGCCGGCTCAATGGCCTCCGCGATCCAAGGTCTCGTCTCTTCAAGATCCTTCCGAGCCTCACTAACGTACGTCTTTCTTGCGGCGTCTTCCATTTCACTGACAGATGGCCCCACACTGTCGAGTAAACCACCGATGTCGTGACCACGCCTGATAGCTCCCAGCGAGCTACTCTTCCACAGTGGTGTATCCTCCTTGCTATCTGAGCTGTAAACAGTCATGAGCAGGAAAATACACGCACACACCAAGGACGTGACGTGAAGGACAATCCACGGCCACACTACGCGGTACAGCACGACAGGTGTGCCGAGAAGCCCTTCATAAGTCATCGTGTCGATCCCATTCCGAGCCTGGTCTTCCGGTTGAGAAGTTCGGCGGATCTCATTCGTCATACTGAATGACATTCTTTCGAAAGCTGATGAGATGTTGCCGTGGTTGATCCGCGACCATGGAACAAGTTGTTCAAGCATTGGCGGCCGGTACACTAAGTTCGCTTCCGATTCCGTAACCGAGCCGGTAATTGCGCCGTTGAAACCGACAGCATCTTTCATGCCCGGAATATTCTGGAGGCTTTGGAGTATGCCGGTGTTGTTGAACCATTCCTCCCACCGGAATAGCTCTTGAAAATGAGCACTGAGAGACTTTATGGAGTTTTCTTGTATCTCGGGGTACCAGGGTCTCTCCCGACTTGGATCGGTAAGTCTTAGACTTTTATACCTAAGGACCGACCACATCTTATGAAACTCCAAACCGCGAGCTTCGTCGGCAGGTGCACGGTACTCGGGTGGCTTTCGTTGATTCGATTTGAGAATTCTCTCATCGATAAAAGAGGATCCCACCTCGTTCCAGGACCCAGGGGATCTTGTGACGCCATCGATCTCAGTGATGTTCTCCGTGAGCTCGCTTTCTTTTACTGTCGAAATAATGTTCTTGAGGCAATAATAAAGCGCGCATTCTGTGGCGCCCAGTTTGATGTTAGGCCAGCTCACGGTGGTGAGGTTGTCGCCTTTCGAATGCATGACCGGCTCAGGGAAGGATCCGGAGTTCTTGAGAGCTTCAATGTCTGGGTAAATGAAACTCATGGACCAAAGAATAGTATCTATGTCTTGCATAGACACCGTCTTGTTGGGATTTCCGGTACCAAAGCTCGTGCTGATCAACCTCTCGGTCCAACAACTTGATCCGTCCGTGTAGAGGTGGCACCCATTGGTGTTGGCAATCAAGTGACCGTTGGGGAGATGGAATGCGTTTGCAAGTGCTCCTTTTGCACCCGGGGATCTGTACTCCTTCACCGCGTTGATAAACTCTTCAAAATCACCTGTACGGTTCACGAGTTCGGAGGTCACATCGCTGCATCTGTGACATATCCCAAGGGTTTGGAGCTCGTCGAATGTATAGTTGCCGCTAGAGCACTGGAAAAGCGTTTCTCTTTGAAGTTCCTCGGTCGACCTGTAGAAAGCGTCTATTATTGCGCCTTCCATGTAGGCATGGCCATACCCATATGGGTACCTATATGGGTAGGCCTAAATCGGCCTATAGGTATTTCTGGGTACCCAAAAGTACCTATAGGTCTATTTAGGTATAGGTAATTAGAGTGGGACTACCTATAGGTATTTTTAGGTACTTAAAAATACCTATAGACTAGTTTAGGTATAGGTAATATAATAAGGGTCTATTTATAGGTATTTTTAGGTACTTAAATATACTTATAGGTTTATTTAAGTAATAAAAAAAGTATTAAACTTTAAAAAATATAAAAATAAATATAGAAATTAAAATACTACTAAGAACTATAAAGTATATTTAAAAAAAAGGTAAATAAAAAGTTAAAATATTAAACTAAAAAGATAAAATTTATTATTATATATAAAAAGAATTACTATTTATATAATAGTACTAAATAGTATTACTTTAAGTTTTAATAGTTAGTTATTATAATTAATTATTATAAATATTATATTTTAAAAAGTAGTTTATTAAAATTTACTAAAGTTTATAGTGTTTATTTTTAGATTTTTTAAGTAGTAAAGAGGTAATTTGGGAGTAAATAAAAGCCTAGGAAATAGGGCTAAATAGGGGTACAGGAGTATTCTTTTTTATAAAAGATTAATT
This sequence comes from Colletotrichum brevisporum, assembly GCA_030770045.1. NCBI lineage: Eukaryota > Fungi > Ascomycota > Sordariomycetes > Glomerellales > Glomerellaceae > Colletotrichum > Colletotrichum brevisporum. The sequence continues at coordinate 5,509,048 of JAUGSI010000002.1, forward strand.
TAGAGTAGTTAAATTAACTTTAGTACTCTAAAAAGTAATTTCTTTTTATTTATTAAAATTATTACTAAACTTAATAGTAATATTCTACTATAAATATTTATAATAAATAAAAAGTAACTTTTAAGTTTATAAAGTTAAAAAAAGAGTTAAGTATTTAAAGGCTAAATAAAGGATATATTATTATTTTTTTATATTATTATTTACTATATTATTTAGTATTATATTATTTAATTAGGTTTTATTTAACTATACTACTTTATTTTAATTAACTTTAATAGTTACTAAGTTAAAAATTAATATAGTAGTTAGGTTAAATTATAAATAGTAGTAAATATATTAAGTTTTACTAAAAATATTTTTAAAAGGAACTAATATTAGTTAAATATAAAGAAAGTCTTTAGTTATTTAATAAATACTTTAAAATATAAGTTAAGTCTTAAGATTTCTCTAGAATTAAGTAGTAGATTAACTAAAAGGGACTCTTAGAGTTTAATTAATAAAATATTAAATATTATAAATAAATAACTTATTTATTTTAAAGAAGTTATAGTAAACTAACTAGGCTATATTAGTAGTTATTTATAGTACTTATATATAATTAGTACTTAATAGGAGTAGTTTAAGTTAATAAATTTACTTTTTTTTTAGAACTAGTTTTCTTTTAGTTTAAAAAGATTAATTTTAGTGCTTTAGGGCTAGTTTTAGAATATTCTAGAATATTTAAAGTATAGTAATAATAGTACTTTATATAAATATAAATAAAGTTATTTTTGACTTTAGTTATAAAAGTACTTATATTATAAAAAATATTAAAGTATTAATTTATATATTTTAATTAGTAGGAGTTAGAGATTATATAGTTAGAAAGAGGAGTAAAAAGAGAAGTAACTCTATAAAATATAAATACTAGACTATTAATAACTTTTTTAATATAAAGTAGAAGTTTTTAATCTCTAGTATTAATAGCTTTAATAAGTAATTTTAGTTAAAAAAAATTACTTTTAAATTAAGTACTTCTTTTTTTTAAAGCTTTATAATAAAGTTTAAAGTGTTATTTAGTAAAATAAAGAAGTAAAAGGGTACTACTAAGGTTAAAGTTCTGTACTTTATTAATTAAATTAGTAAAAAGTAAAAGGGGCTTTATAATATTAATTAAAATATTAAGTATATTTTATTTTAAAAGAGAAATTGTTTTTTAAGGATTATTAGGAGGATGATTTTGAAACTATATATTAATAGTTTTTTAGCGTTTATAGGTCTAGAAATATATAAATATAGTAGAGTTTTAGTAGGTTTTAATATTCTTAATTAAAATAAGGGATTTTTGTTTTAGTTAAATAGACGCCTAGAGATCTTTAAATTCTAAACTTCTTTTTAGTAAGAGTTTAAGTGCTTATATAAGGGTTTAAATTTATTAAAATAATAAGTAATTAGTTAAGGTTATTATAAAGGTTATTATAAAGAGTAAATATAGATACTTATTTTATAAATAAGATATTTAAAACTATTTAGATTTTAAAGGGGTAGTTTAAATAGATTTAATTTAAAGTTAGAGTTAGGATTCTACTAAGTATACTAAGGAATACTAGGCTTATTATAGTTATTAGGGGCCTTTTATAGAATAACTTTAAGTATTTTATAAATTAAAAAAGTAATAAGGTTATAAATATATATTAAATAATAGATATAAATAATGCGTTTTTATTTAGGGGGGTTAAATAACTCTTTAATAGCTATTTTAAGAAGTTTAGGTTTAAAAGAGGAGGTATTATTTATTAATACTATTTAAAAGTTAAGTAAATAATCTATATTCTATTTAAACCAAACAAGTACTTCTATAATTTTATTAATTTATTATTTTATAGTATAACTAGTCTTTATATTAGTAGCTTTAAGTAGAATATAATAAAGATTCTAGTTTTTATTAATAAAGTAGTAGATAATACTAAGGAGGGAATATATTAACCTAAGTGTACTTTAAATATTAATTATAAGGGATACTTTACTATTTTTAAGTAGATATTTAATTACTTATTACTTAATAGAAATAGTATAATTTACTATTTATTATTAAACTATTTACTAGTTTAGTAATTAAAGTATTAAATTTGTTTATAAAAGAAGGTTTTAGAAGTATAGGTTGTTAATAATACTAAAGGAAATATTTATTATAGTAATAAAGTTAATAATAAACTTCTTATACTTTATTTTATTAAAGGAAGTTTATAATATAGTATTATTATAAAGAATTATTATAAAGGAGAGAAATATACTAAAAATTAATTTAAGTTTATAATACTAGTTATATATCTTTTCTTTAAATTCTATTAGTATATAGGAGAAATAAGATACGTTTTTATTATACTAGTACTTAATACTTAAACCTATAAGTAATTTAGAATTTAGTTATAATTTTTATAAATTAACTTAAGCTTTTTAGTAGTATAAAGGGTACTTTAGTTAAAATACTTTTATTTAAAGAATTAAATAATATAGTAAGGTTAAAAGATACTATATTTATATTTAGTATCTTCTTTTAAATCTTTATAAATAAAAATACTATAAGTAGTATAAATAATCTATAATAAATACTAAGTAATTAAGTACTACTATTATTAAAACTCTAATTTAAGGTTTAAAAAAAATAGAATAATATATAATTAAATAGAGAGGTAAGTTAGTAAATTTATAGGTAGATTTTTAAAAGGGGTTTATTAAAGTAGTGTGTTTTTGTGATTTAAGGTTAAATTAGCCTTAAATAGTAAGTTACTTATAGTAAAATAAAAAGAGTTAAAAGAAAGAAAAAGAGTAGGAGTAGAATAAAAGTTATTATAATTAACTATAAATTAGAATATGTATATAGAAAAGGATAACTCTATTAGTTATTAAGTAAAAGATTAAATTACTAATTTACTTTTCCTTTATTTATACTACTTTAATTATATAAAACCTTTTTTTAAATTCTTTTTTTTTATTATAAAAATTTATAAAATACTACTCTAACTATCCTTATTAATTATAAGTAGTTATAGGCGATTTTAGTAGTTAAATTTAGAAATTTTTAGTATACTAAAAGAAGATATTAGTTTGGGTATAGTAAAAGAGTATTTAAATTTAAAGCTTTTTATATTACTAAAAGTAACTAGAAGTTTTATTATAAAGAATACCAAAAGAATAAAAAATAGTTTTAAACTTAAACTAGTTAAATAAAGAAAAATATTTTAAAAGTCCTTTAAACGTTTTTAAAAAAAAAGAGTATAGAAAATAAAGTTTAGTAGTATATTAAGAATTAAATTTATAAAAAAGTATACTAATAGAGATAGTAGCTATTTTTTATAAAATTTAATAACTTTAAAAATCTACTAAACTACTCCTACTAAAAGTAGTATTTTAATAACTAATCCGGGAAATTTTACTTTTACTTAAGATTTTTAGTAGAAATGAGGTATAAATATAAGTATTTATACTTAAGGTTTTATAAAGTATATTAAAAGATTTTTTAATTATAATTTTTAAGAGTAAGTTAAATTAAACTAATAAAAGTAATTAATAATAACTAACTTATATAGTTTTAAATTTTATAGTAACTTATACTAAGTAGGTTATAGTATTAAAAAAGGATATTAATTTTATAAAGTAGCTTTTAAGGTGGTTTGTTAGTATACTAATGATACTATAAAGTAAGATTAGTATAGTAGATTATTATAATTAGAATATAAAGTTTTAAAAAGAGATTTTTATAAATATTTATTATTATTATTTTACTTTATACTATTAAAAGCTAACTATTAAATATTTTAGGAAATTAAACTTATATTATTAATATTTTAATTAAAACTATTAACGTTTTTATTAAAAAAAGTATTATAAGTTAAATTACTTAAAGAAAGTAATTACTTAATTAGTTATAACTTATAATAAAAGCTATAAACTATTATATTTAAAATTAAAATATAGTAATAGTTATTAATGTTAAATATTTAAAATAGTATTTTATTTTAATATAAGAATTCTTTTTATATAAGTTAGTATTATTAATAAATATATTATATAGAAGTATATAGTATATAATATAAGTAAATATAAAATAAGTATATATATATATATATATATATATTTATAGTACTTTTTTATATTAAAATATTTTTATATACATAAAATATAACTTATTTTTAATATTTAATACTTTTTACTTTAAAAGGAATTACTTTAATAGATATTTGAAATATAAGTTATAAAATACTACTAATAAATAAAAGTTTATTATTTATAACTATTTATATATTAATAATAATATATTTATTAATTTCTTTAAATAACCTTTACTTACTAACTTACTAAATATAAGTATTAACTTAAATATATTTTTTACTAAATTCTTTATTTAAAATATTATTTACTTAGTAGATTTCTTTTTACTTAACTATAACTTATAAGTAATATTATAAAAATAATAAAATATATATAACTATTTATATATATTAAAATATAAGTATAATACTTAAAAAAAGATTAAAGTAAATTAGTATAGTAGAATTATTAATATTTAATATATAGTTGAAGAATTTTTAATATTTATTATATTGTTTATTTAATACTATTTATATTATATTAAGTTAAATATATTATATATTATATATTTAATAAAAACCTAATTTTGTATTAATACTTTATTTATTTATTCTTTACTATATATAATTTTAGTAAACTTAATAATATATTTTATTATTTAATTACTTTATTTAATATTTTATATTTAAATATTATATACTATCTATAAATAAGGGTTAATTAGTTTAACTATTTATATTAAATATTATATTAAAAATAAAGAATAGATATAAGTAAATATTATTTAATTAATAATATTTAATATAAATTTAAAGGTATTTAATATATATAAAGTATTTAATATATAGTATTAATAATATTTAAAGTTAAGTATATAATTTAAAAAAAGATAAGTAATCGCTTAACTTTTATAATAAATTAATAAATTTACTATTTTCTATATTTAATATTAATAAGTTATTATAATATTATATTATATAAATATTAAAATTAATATAATAATATAATAAGTTTTCTTAATATATACTTTAAAGTAATTTATATAAGTAACTAGATATTATAAAGCTATATATATATTTAAAAGACTCTTAATAGTAATATATATTATTTTAGTAAATTATTCTGATTTTAATAAATTTCTTAAGTTTAAAGTATTTTTAGAAAAATATATTTGTAGTAAATATTTTATATAAGTACTTTTAAAATATTAGTTATAACTATTAAATTATATAAATATAGTTATAAGTACTTATTATAATTAATATATACTGTATATAAATATATAATATAAAAGCTTTATAAAAATATAGATTATATATATATTATATAATATAAACTATTAACTTTATTTTAAATATAAGTATAATATTAAATATAGTATATTATATATTAAAACGTACTTTTTAAAACTTTAATATTATATAGTAAGAGAAATTTAAAAATAAGATAAAATAAAGTTAGTAAATAAAAATAGTTTTAAATACTAAGTTTAGTAGAATTTATTTAATATATTAAAAACTATTTTTAAAATATAAAAAGTTATTAATATTTTAAAATATATTTTTAAAAAATATTATATTACTATAGATTTATTAAAATTAAGTATTAATATAATTAATTACTATATAACGCTATAGTCTTTAGTTATTTACTTACTACTTAATCTATTTAAAGTTAAGGAATTTTTAGACTATAAACTAAAAAGGTAAAACTGTGTTTTATATAGTAGGGTAAGTAGAGTTAAAGAGTTTAAGTAGTAAAATTATTAAAAGGAACTTTTAAATAATTAAGAAAGATTTATTTAGAAGTTAAATAAATTTATTATAAAACTATATTAAACGGGGGAAGTTAAGGGTTTTAGGTAGATAAATAATAAAGTTAATTATAAGTATAATTATTTAGTAAAAAGTAGGAAGATACTTAGGCTTTTTTAAGATATAACACTTATAGCTATATAAATTAAGGGCTTAGTAGTAGTAGTGGATTGCTTTTTTAATAATTAGTTAAATAAAAATCCTAAGTTATTATAAAGGATACTTATAAATGCTTTTTTTAGTAGGTAGTTTAGAACTTTTAAAGTCTCTTAAAGAATAACTTAAACTTTTTATAATACTTTATAAAAATAAAGTTAAGTAGTGCCTTTTTTTTAGTAAAAATAAACTTAACTTTAGGTTTACTATAATGTTTATACTTACTAAAAATGCGTATAACTTTATAAGGGTTACTAAAGAAGAACTTAACTTTAGTGTATATTTTCTAGAGGATGTATAGCTAGTTTAGGTAAAAGTACTTATACTAGTGGTATTTTTGGGTTTAAAGTAGTTAGTACTATAATAATTCTCTAAAATAATCCTTTAAAATAACTTAAAGTTTATAAAAAGGACTCCTTAGGTAATCTTTTTGTTTTTATTTTTTATATTAATATTCTTAGGAATATACTAGACTGGGTTATTATTTTAGACTTCCTTTATTTTTATAAGAATTACTTTTAAATTATTAAAGAGGCTTTTATTTTTAATATCTTTTTAGTTTTAATTTTTATTATTTTTAATAATAAAGTTATTCTAGTTATTATATTAAGTTAAAGATAAGGACTGTGGGGCTAAAAGTGTAATATTTATAAAAGCTATAACTTACTCTAGGTAGTAGGCCTTTTAGCAACTATAAATAATTAATTTAAATACTTTAATTAAAAAAATAAATACTTATAACTTAGTATTAATTACTTTGATTTTTTACTACTTTAGGGTAGTTTATTACTTAGGGCTACTTACTTTATAGTTACTTTTATTTTTTAGCTTTTAAAGAGCTTTTTACTTAGTCTAGGTAAATAAAAGTTTAGCCTAATTAAGGTTTTATTTATTTTAAGTTATATTCTTAAAATAAGTTTGTGCTTTTTTTGTGTTTTAGTTATTAGAATACTTATTATTAGTTTTATACTTTATTTTAGTATTTAAGTTAAAAGAGTGGTTTAAGTAGAGTTAAATTAAATAATTATTATAGGATTTAAAGTTATAAAAACTTACTTTAGTCTGGGTTATTTTTTGATATTTTATTAGTACTATTTCAGTAAAAATAAAATTAGTATTGTTTATTAAAAATAGTAAGTAAATATATATTAATAGTAGTAAGTAGGTAGTATTAGTAGGTTATAGGAGGAAGAGTATATAGGATACTAGGTTAAAGAATTAATTTTATAGGTTATAGTAGGTAAAAAGTAAAAGTAGCTTTAACTACTCCTTTTTATTTTAAAAAATATAGGTCCTAGTTTAATTAAGGAAGGTGTAATTAAGAAAAACATTTTAAAGTAAAATAAAATTAGAAATTATAAAAATAGAAAAATATAAAAATATAGAAATATAAAAATATAGAAATATAAAAATATAAAAATATAAAATTATTAAAATATTAAAATAATTTATATTTAAACTTTTATCTTATATTTTATATTTAAAATAATATATTATACTTTTAATATATATTTTATATTTATTATAATTAATTATTAATTTTTATTTATATATAAAAAATAAAAACTACATTTTAAAGTATATTAAATAAAGTAACTTAATTTATTTTATAAAATTATATTTAAAAGTTAAATATTAAAATTATAAATTATATTTATAAAGATTAATATTTAGTTTTTACTTATTTATACTTAGTTATAAAATTTAAGTATTTAAATAAACTATTAATTAAATATTATATTAAAATATTAATTAAACTTTAAATTTTATTAAATATTAAATATTAACTTTATTAATATTAATAACTTAAAACTTTTATTTTTAAAAATATATTAAATTACTACTTTAATATTAATAGTTTTATAATAATAAAAACCTTTATTATAATATATTTATTATTTAATATTTAATTTATAAATTAAAAATATAATATAGTATAATTTACTTTTATATTTAATATAATTTATTTTTTATATTAAATATAAATAAATATTAAGTCTTTAATTATATTAAATATAAGTTATTAAACTTATTTATACTAAAAAAGTAAATTTTATTTTAAATATACTTTAAATTACTTATATTTATATATATTAATATATATTATTAAGTATTAAATTAATAATATATATTAATATAAATAAAATATAAATAATTTAATTTAAAAATTTAAAGTTTAAATATATAATTATATTTAATATATTTTTAAATAATATAAGTATTAGTTATAGTATATTTATTTTTTAATATTAAATTTATAAACTTTATATATAAAGTATAAATATACTAAATATTTATTAAAATATAAAAATAAAACTATTATAAATAATATATTTAAAATATATTAAACTTAATTTTACTTTTTAATAACTTTATATACTATAATAAAAAAGACTTATATTATATATTTATACTTAATTATTTTTAACTTTTTTTATTATATATTTTTAGTATTAATATATTTATAATATAAAATTATTATATAAACTTATTTTATTTACTTACTTTAATTAAATTATAGTATAGTATTATTATATTATAAAACTATATTATATAATTTCTTTTAAAACTTAATTTTAAAACTATATTAATACTTATTTAAAAATACTTTATTAAATAGTTTTATAAAATATAATAATAGTTTTATTTTTAAAATATATTAAACTATATTAAAGAATTATTTTATAATATAACTTTATAAACTTATTTTATAAAATAATATTTTAAAATTACTTTTTAAAAATAGTTTTTAAAAACTATTAGTAAAACCTTATTTTAAATTACTTTTTTTACTTTTTAAAATTATTTTCTAAATTTCCCTTTTAAATAATATTTTAAAATAATATTTTAAAATTCTAAAAACTATTTCCTAGAATTTCCCTTTAAATTATATTTTAAATTATAATTTATAATAATATTTTAAAATCCTTAAATATATTTTTTTAAATCTTTTTTAAAAATTATATTTTCTTTTAAATTATATTTTTAAGTTCTTATAATTATTCTTTAAAATTTTACTTTAAATTATTTTTTAAAATTACTTTTTAAAATTATTTTTTAAAATTATTTTTTAAAATTATTTTTTAAAATTATTTTTTAAAATTATTTTTTAAAATTATTTTTAAAATTATTTTAAAATTATTTTTTAAAATTATTAAAATTATTCCCTAGAGTTTTTGTTTTAAATTATATATTTTAGAATTATATTTTAGAATTGTTCTTTAAAGCTATTTTATATAATTACTTTATATAATTACTTTAAAAAATTATTTTATAAAATTATTTAAAAATTACTTTTTAGTATTATTTTAATAGTTTTATTTATTATATTTATATTTTTATATACTTTATATATTTTTATTTTTACTTTTTTTTATATACCTCCCCTTTTATATACTTACTTTTTTTATATACTTACTATTTTTATATACCTACTATTTTTATATACCTACTATTTTAATTTTTTACTACTACCTAAACTAAATCTAGTACTACTATAACCTAACCTTTTACTTTTTTTTCTTTACTAACTTCTTAACTTTAATACTTTTACTATTTCTACTTAAAGTAAGTTTTCCTATCTACCCCTTTATAATAATTAATTATAATAACTTATTTTTTAGTTTAGAAAATAGCACCTACTAAAAAAAAGGGTTAAAACCTCTAGACTAAGTACTAAAAAAACCCTTATTGCCGCCCTAAAACTATAGAAAAGTATCCTACTAGTAAGACTCTTTTAAGCTATAAAGTACTTATTATTTCTATTTATAAGTATTACTTTAAAGCTAGTAATAAGTTTAAGTTATTATAGTAAATTATTATATTACTAATTCCTTTTTTAGTTACTACTTTTTAAAAGATCTACTACTTTTAGACTTCTAAAGTACTTTTTATTTTTAAGTTCTCCTTTTAATATTTCTATAAAGAGATTTATACTAATTTTAACTTTAGTAATATATAATTTTAAGTTACTACTATACTTACCCTTTAAGAGACTATAAAGACTTACTTTATTATAATATTTATATATAAATAATATTACTTATTATTTTAAAGTATTATTTTAAATTTAATATTTATTTAGTTATTAACTTTTTTACTATTTATACTAAGTAAATTACTATTTAGCCTAAGGATCTTAAGTACTTTAAGGGTATCCTTTTTGTTTTTGCTTTAATAGGTACTTAATAGGTTTATTTTTATAAAAAGAACTAAATAAAAAAGCGTTATAAAAAAATAAAAAAAATAAATACTAAAGGACTCTTTATATAAACTATTATAATTAATTATTATAACTAATTAGTATAGCTTTTTAAGAATTTAACTAATTCTATATATATATTAACTTTTATATTAATTAATTTTTAATTTATTAAAATTTAATTTTTTACTATTTTAAATTTTTTTACTTATATTACCTATTTATTTAGGTACCTAAAATTACCTATTACCTAAACCTTTCTACTTATTTAAACCTATACCTAAATTACCTATTAATTTAAGTACTTAGAATTACCTATTACCTAAATCCTAATACTTATTTAGACCTAACTTAAATTACCTATTTAAATAAGTACCTATATAGAGTGGCCCTAAATATTTAGGTCCCCATAGGTCCCTATAGGGACCCAATACCCATGTCTACTTCCATAGACATCGGTATGCTGGTTGTTACGTTCCACTATTCTAATTCTAATAGTGTCTAAATTATGCTAGTTTCCAGGTCGATGGATGTGTTCCGAAATCCACTATGGTGTACGTTCGAAGTGCCCAAGGAGTAATTTGTAGAGCGGGAAATATAAGCAAAACTGTCGTTCGTAGGTTTATCGAATCGAGTATCTTGGTCCAGCTGGATGAGCTGTTGCGCGAAAGGGTCGAGACCAATGGCCACCAGACTCAAAATGGCACCAAATTGGACGATAAGTCTGATTTTTCGGGTCAGTCTCGCGGCATTATAACTGTTCGGAGTTCTTCAAGCGTCACTCACGCGCCCTTGGTTTTCAGGATAACCCTCAGACTTCCTAGGGGACCTCGCGTGGCCCCGTCAATTCGATCGAAGTCGATTAGAAGTCGTTCTTCTCGTGCGAATAAGATCCATTTCCACTGCGCGACGCACTCGGAGATGGTGAAAGTGATGGCTGCTTTGGCAGTGACGGATAATATGGAGACAATTGTGTTGAGGGAGATACCCTTCCACTCGAAAAACGGTTGCTGATTGAATCTCGCCAGGAGGATGACCATCGTGAGTATTGCCACAACTGCGCCCAATAGAGCACAATACTGCTGACCCCACGTCGACAATCGGAGAGAGTTGAGCAGTGTCGAGAAAGGAATCGCGGGTTTGAACATTTTGGGACGGACTTTGGGCGTGCTGTTAAACTGAAATCATTCATGTAGGTGGCTTGAGGCTGGATACTGCGCTCGTTCTCCTCGGGAACAGGATAATGGGGTAAAGAGCGGCATATATCATACTGCCATGCCATTTACAAGGCTGCAGAGGGGTACGTGGAAGTCCTTCAGGCATTTTAGAACGTGAGACATATGTGCCGAGCCCAAGATGAGGCTGAATTTGGTGACTTCGTCTACCTAGCACCGGTACGCGCACACTGCGCCTCAGCTTGGCAGATCACCATCAAAATACTAGTCTCAACTTGGATTTAACACTGTTTGCCTGGGGAGCACATGTACTACCAAATATTACTGCTGATTGTGTATTCGAAATTCCAGCATCCCCGGGTTTTCTCGTGTCCAACAGCCAAGAGCATGCCACCGATGGATCCTAAGATCATGGCAATGCTGCATCAGGCAGTTGTACGTATCCGTATCTTGGCTTCATCAGTTCGTTCAAGTCAATGTGATGTTGATGTTTCATCCACAAGTTCACACCAACTTCGTCCGAGTTCTGTAGCATTTTCAACATATCCAACCTAATGATCAGAAGTGGGAAGGAGAGAGATCAAAGATACCAGCAGATATCCTCCTAGGCCACTATCCTCTCAACTTAATAGTGTAATTTGACAAAAGATCTTCGGGACTGGGAGTAACGGGCCAAACCTCTGGCAACTCTTATCAGTGTTTGCAAAAAGAAAAGCGTATTGGCATAGAGGTCAGACTATCAAGATATTTCACAATGATAAAAGACGATTGAGCGTTGATGATACGTTTTCGGCCCGTCTGAGGGGTCGAGGTTGCTGGCGAGCTGTCTTAAAGTTGTCTCTGGCATAAGACGGTGAAGCCGATCATCTTGTGAGACATGCCGTTTGGGGGAGGCACCGCCGCTCTGTCGTGTCACCAAGTCCGGGACACGACACAGCTAGGTACGATTCATACCCTATGACTCTAGCCTTCTGAACGCTCGCTGACCTGGTGGCAGGGCTGTGTCTCTCGTTCGGTTTTGCATGTTCTATTGATGTTTCCTCAGCCACAGCGAAAGAGTCGAGGCGATCATCACTATCAGCAACTGGATGTTACCGGACACTCGTTACCTTACAAGAGAGTAGTAATAAACATTTGAAAAACAAGGGGACTTGATGTACTTCCTCCGTCGGCATTGCCCTATCTGTGTATTTCTGTGGACATGGACGCAACGTCTATTTGATCCGTATGTAAGCCAGGTATTCCATATTTGCGACCATAACTACAAGACAGCTCGTATGTTGCCTCGTATGCTGCGCTTGGGATATCGCTGACCGGCAATCGCCTCATTAGTCGGCAAAGCCGTTCTGCTTTACAACTCAGGCTTCAGGGACGTGCTTACTGCCCTTAGGTGATGTCACACTTTAACATAAAAGATGGCGCAAAACGCAACTGCGCCAACGTCTTGATGGATTTCAAAATCAGCCATTCGGGGTTCCTAGGTATTCTCAAGTCATAGCATGGATTGTCTTCCTTAACAATGATTCGATGGCTCCCTAACCTTGACCATTTACATATGCGATGTTACGGCGAAGAACTTACTTTGTTTTAACGTTCTTAGGAGGTTCTAAACGTGATCCAATGAAGTTTCTCATCTCAACCTGTACCAGCATCCCCCTTGAATTCCTATCTAAAGGTCTTATTTGCGAAGTGCGTCTATACGGTGATCCTCAATTAGGTCTGTAGAAATCGGACTTCCGACGCAGAGAGACTGCTCGAGACCTGGCTAACGACTGAAATGGTCCCGGTATGCTCGAGCCTCCCTGTCAGATAGTACCTAAGTTCCTCTGCCGTTGGGGGCCAAGACGAGATCCATGAGAAAGAATCACCCGAGCACATCAGTCGCTCGAGCATGCCACTGGACGAACACCGAGCGACAGAACCCCCTCGTCGTGACGACACGGCCGATACATGGGAAAAGAAAAGGTTCCAACTGCGCTGGCCCTCACTGTGAAACCCGACCAAGGGTGCTCCAGCGGTTGTGCGGCGCATTGTCGCGAAAATCCTGCCGCCGATCTGTTGTGTTCACCGCTTGATGAAGGGACATTATCGTTCGACTGCCAGCACGCAAGACGTGCCAGCGCATCGGTATATAAGAAGCCTTGCAGTGAGAACTTGAAGAAGAATTGAAAACCCTTCGGTCAACGACGGCAACGACAGAGAGCTCTGTGAGGTCTGAAAAGCAGCCGGACGGAGGTCGACGATGTGCCGGGCATCAATGCACTTGCATGAGACCTGCAGCAGTGCATCTTAACCGAAACCAGAACGAAATAAGGGTCGAGCCGCGACCGACGGAAGTTCGACGGGCGGCCCCCAAGGTATTTGAAGGACTTTTGTCACCAACATGCGGACTTCGGGCGCGAATGGCGGAGCCCGCCAAGAACAGACTTTCGGTGTCGCCAGATGAGGCGGTGCAAGGGAGCGGTAAGACGGTCAGCCCCCGGCGCAGCGAGGACGGACCGTCAGCCCTGACATTGGGGGATGGAAGGGAAGCGAATTGTCTGACAGCAATTCCGGGCGTGTCAGGCGCATACCGGGCGTAAATGTGTGCCTGTCACTCCCGAGGGATTGTGACGATCTCGTGACACGGGCGCCCCGAATCCTTCTTCAGGACTAGGAACCCGACAGATATGGGCCGTAATACACACTAAATGCTGTGCAAGCGAAGGAATCCGGGGGTCACGAATGGTAATCCCTGTCTCCTGGCGAAATAATCTGGAAGCCTAGGGTGAGGCGCGGTGGTTGACCCGATGCTCTGTCTCCCGATCCTTCGGGGGACGGACCCAACCAACAACACACATGCCGCGCGCTTTGTTTTTTCCCCTCCATGTTCTTGTTTCTGGTCTAAAACATAAGTACGATATTCTTCCCGAAGGCCCAAGTAATTTCACGTTTCCAGTCTTTCGCATTTCTAGAACTCTTCAGTGACGTCTACACAACATCTAACTCGCACTTAAAAACCACCGGAACCAGCAACACCAACGTCTCCCGAGTAGATCATTCAACTGCTGCCGCCGACTTGCTTCTTGGCATCTCCACAACCCACCGGCTCTGGCTCTAGCCACAAACCCAAAACCTTCATTATAGATCACGGCGGTTTCATACCGTCTTCTCAACCCCCGAATGCCGTCACAAATACCATCCGCCGTCAAGGCGGCCCTCCGCATCCTCGAGAGGCACCATGCCGCCACGCTGAACAACCTCACAAAACGACAACGGCCATTCGAGCAGCACAACATCAACTCGGGCCCGCACCCGGCCGTCATCTTCGGCTGCGTGGCCGTCACCATGCTCGTCGTCTTCGCCCTGGCCGTCGTGCTCGGCCGGAGGCGGATGAAGAAGAGGCAGCAGGCCCACCGGAACAGATACTCGGCGCTCGTCAGCGAGGGCGGCGCCGCCGCCAGCAGCAACCGGAACACAGTCGTTCACCACGATGGCTACGGCCAGGGGACGTTCCCCGGTTACGCGTACGACGGCGGGGAAGGGGGCTACAAGTACACGGCGGGCTACGCCGGTGGACCCGGCGCGGACGTGCCGCCGCCGGCATATACGTCCCATGACTCGGGGGCAGGGAGTGGTAGCGGCGGCGGCGGCGGCGGCGACAACGGGACTTCGTCCTCTGGAGGCGGAGGAGGCACGACATCATCTTCATGAGGAACTGGTGAGGAACCAAGGATTCTCTCATCATGGAAACCTAAAGCGGGCGTTATTCACTCTTCAGCATTGCAAAGGCGCATGGATACTGTATGCATGACTGTATAATTACCTGCTTCAGCGAGCAATACCCTTTTACTTTTTTCGATACCACACAACCGGCCATCTTGACAACAGTTCTGCACGTGATATCCAACGACTGCACCTGTGCTCGAGCCTTCGGAAATAAACAATAGACGTGTCCAAATCGACGGCCCATCTCAGCTCTGTTGGTCAACCAACAACACACTACCCATGACTCTCCAGGCTGTTGGGTCCCACGGGATCGGGCATTTCGAGATGTTGGCATGCACAGCCACCCGGTCCACTCTGGCAACAACACAATTCATGACTTAAGTTGTTGGACGGAAGTTCAACATGAAGTTGTTGGTTCCCCATTCTCGGTTTTCTCACGGCAACAACCCCGGGATCTCAGACATCGCCAACGCCGGTTTAAAATAACTACAACCTAGCCCGTACCCGTTCTCCGGCCCCCTCTCTCAAAGCCTCCCTCGCCTCAGCGTTCAGCCGCCTCCACATCTCCTTGCGCCGCTCGTGCCCAGCCATGAACCTCTCGACCCAGAATCGGTTGAATGGCGGGAGCTCCCTTCCCTTGCCCTCCGCCGGACCGGCCAGCGCCCGCAAAGCCTCGAAATATTCCTCAAAGTCCGGGAACACCAGGGCAAACTTCGCCCCGTCGCCGCGCCTTGCAACGCGGTCCTTCTCCCACTGCCTCTGTTCCTCCACGGGCGGGAGCTTGACTCGTCCGGCCAGGATGCGCGCAGCCAGGACAGCCTGCCACTCAAAGATCTTGAACGTCAAGCCCGCGTTCACGGCGCCGACGAACAGTAGGCTGGGATCCGGCCGGTAGACAACGTGCAGGTAGAGGTCCGGCACGCGGTTGTTTCGCGGGGTGGGGCGTTGAAGAAAGGGCAGCGTCCAGGTGTACCCCGTGCCGAAGATGATGGCGTCGACTCCAGCCACCGAAGTGCCGTCTGCGAAGAACACAGTCCTCGTGTCTGGGTCGATGCGTGTGATGGAGGGGACCTTGACGATCCGCGGATGGTCGAAGGCCTCGCCGCCGAAGTAGCCGTTGAAGTTGTGTCCGAGAACCACGGCGTGAACCGGAGAGAGAGCCGTCGAGGTCAGGTCGTACGCGATGTCCCCCGCGGACACCGAGGCGCCCACCACCACGACTTTCTGCATGTTGTTAACTCGGATTCCGCCAGCTCTAGGAGACCTCGGAAGAACACACCTTGCCCTTGTACGCCTCCCGGCCCCTGAAGTGCTTGCTATGAATCACGCTCCCTGGCCGGCTCTTCGCAAACTCGCCAAGCCCATCGATCATGGGTACATACGGTACGCTGTAGTGCCCCGACGCAACTACCACGGCGTCGAATGTCTCCGTCCACCAGTAATCCGTTCCCTCGCCGTCTTTGCGCAGTGTAAGCGTCCACTCGCCCGTTCCCTCGTTCTTTTCGGCTCTCTCGACGGTGGTGCTGTACTCGACAAACTCCCCATAGCCCCTCCTCTCGACAAGCGAGCGGATATAGTCCTGCACGAGGCTCCAATGCCGGAAGGGGGTGTCCGCGCCGTGGGTAGCGATGGACCACTCTGACTGCTTCCCGGGAAACGGCTCCTGCGTGAACTGCATCGCCACGTAGTCGACGTTGGTCTCGAGGTAGGGATAAACCGTCGACTCGGCGTATCGCGGTGCTGTCGACTTCGCAAGACGGGTCGGGAGTCTGGACGGGACGGAGGGAAGGGGGGCGTCGGCCTTCCGAGATCCTAGGAGCTCGAGCTCGTCCGGCTGCAGGACTGGCGGTGGTTTCGCCTCGCCGAGCCTGGCGCTGGGCGTGAGCTTCAATCCTGTCGCAGGGGTGAAGTGTCAATCACGGGCGAACTCACCAGCATCCCCCCGGAGCTTCGCGCCTCTCAAAGACCCTGATCACATCGAACGCCTTCTCCTGGGCAAGAGCATCAATGGTGATGGCGCCGGCTGGCCCAGCGCCGATGACAGCAACGCGTTTGATTGGTTTCATCTTGACTTGACGGTGCTTGCTGTCGTTCAGAGTCCTCGTGAGACTGGATATCCCGAAGTTCGACAACAGGGTCAAAGAACCTAACACCGACTTGAGACGCTGGGGGACATTTCTGGACCCTCTCCTTAAGAAGGAAATGTGACCTCGAGGGTCCCACACAAGCTACGAGTGGTTTTGGGGCCCGACGTGTTAGCTGATAACCACACTCTCGGGGGAACGGGGACCGGCGACAGAGAAGACGCTTCATTCAAACTAACCACCGATCGTCCAATGAACCGCTCTCGCGATGAAATCAACTCACCCATAACTCCGGGTTCAAATCCCGATAGAACGTCAGATAAACACTCGGCTTTTGTCTTGGCGCGATGGTGAAAGATGGCGTGCTCGGTGACATCTACGGACCCGAGTGGGGGGCGGCGCTCCTCAACGGTGCCGGCGAGACGCTCCCCACAGAGTCTAACCCGATATCCCCTGCTCCACCGGCATGGCGGGCGTTTCTTTTCGAGGAGAGAGGGAAGATCTAGTGTGTTGCGTGATGGTCCCAAGGGCGTGGCACGGCGGATTGGATGGGAGGGGTCGTGTAAGGTTTCTTTAGCGGGACGTCGTTTGATTTGTCGCGAAAGTAGCCCGGAGGCTAGATGATGATGCAAGAGAAGCAAGCTTGATGAGGAGTGGAACATCAAATGCCGAAGTGAGATCCATTCGACATTTTGATGTAGGTGTGTTCCTGCAGTCCCCAGTAGTTAATGTGATCATGGCCCGCCCAATCCACCAGTTCAAGACTGACATACTCGTGACAGCTCTTTTCCTGTGACGAAACAGCCGACGACGATGGAAGAGCCGAAAAGAGAAGACTTGCACTTCACCGACTCGCCGGGGCAGACAACACCCTCGGGACCGGAATGGACAGGCCATGAAGAAGCCCGGGCCCGGAGGAAGTAAGCATCCGCCCCCCAGGCGGCATCAGACTCGAGGACAGCACGTTTAAACAAAGACCTTCGCAGGATCGACTCCTCCGTTCTCCCGCTCCTCTACCTAGGCCTCCTAGTCTTCCAACTAGACCGCATGAACCTCGCCAGCGCCCTGACAGCCGGCTTCGCAAAAGACATCGGCGTGAATCAGGACACCATCAACCTGGGCAACCAGCTCATGTTCCTCGGCATCGTCGTCCTCGAGATCCCCTCCAACATGCTCCTGCAAAAGGTCGGCCCGCGGAAATACATCTCCTTCCAAGTGGTCCTCTTCGGCCTCGTGGCGACACTGCAAGTCTTCCTCCGCAACAGGACCGGCTTCCTCGCCTCGCGCGCGTGTCTGAGTCTCGCCGAGGCCGGCTACATACCCGCGGCGTGCTACACCTTGTCAACCTGGTACACGCGCCGCGAGCTCGCGCGGCGGGTGGCCGTGTTCTTCTTCGGCATGTTCAGCGGCAACGCGCTCAGTCCGATCCTGGCGTCGGGGATCCTCAAGCTCGAGGGCGTGAGGGGGTTAAGGGGGTGGTAGTGGCTGTTCCTAAGTGCGTCCTTTCACACCTTATCCCTCACATCGCCGAAGAAAACCTAACATTTGATGTAAACAGTCGAAGGAGTGTTCACGATAGTAGTCGGCATATCCCTTCTCTTCCTCCTCCCCGGATCCCCCGACACCCCCGACCCGCTCCTCAGCCCGGGCCTGATCCGCTTCAACGAGCCGGAAAGAGTCATCCTCCAACGTCGCCTCGAGCAAGACGACTCGGAAAAGCGCCCCGGAGCCCAGGGCACGCCGATTCCGCCGCGTCTCGTCCTCGACACGATCCTCCACTGGCGCCGGTGGCCGCACTTCCTGAGCAGCTTCGCCGTCTTCTCCACGTGGAGCCCGCTGACAACCTACACGCCAAGCATAATCATGTATTCCCCCCCCCTGACCCCTTTCCCTCACGGGCCTCCAATGCTGATAGATCACCAGGAGCCTAGGCTTCGACCGCATCCAAGCCAACGCCCTAGCCGCGGTCGGCGCCTCCCTCTCCCTCGTCGTGGTGTTCCTCTTCGCCCACGTGAGCGACAAGACCAACCGCCGCGGGCTGACCGTCATATCCGCCCACTTCTGCTACCTCGTCACCCTCGTCGTGGCGCGCACGGCGCACCCGCACGTCGGAAAGTGGTCCCGCTGGGGTCTCTGGACGGCCGTCAACGCGCTCGCCGTGGGCTACCACCCGGCCAACAACTCGTGGGTCCAGCTCAACTGCCGCGGGCCGGGGGAGCGGAGCATCAGCATCGCGTACGTTGTCCTCTTCTCCGATATTCCCTCTATTCATCTCGAACTTCCACGAATTTCGGATGAAAAGGGGAAGAAGAAAAAAAAGAAAAGTTCATAAGCTAACTTGTGAATGTCCAGGATGTGGGTGATGCTGTCCATCAGCGGCCTCATGGTCGAGACGCAGTACTACAGAGCAAACGACACGCCGTTGTAAGCAGCATACCCAGAGCAATTTCCAAAGGAACTTCATGACTGACGCCTGTAACAGCTACCAGACGGGGCTGAGGACCCAGATCATCATGGTCTGCGTCGGCATGGCCTTCGCGATCCTGCAGGTCGTCATCTACACCGTCCACAACAAGCGCGTGGCGGAGGGGAAGCACAAACCGCCACCGGGAGAGGCGCCACGTATCTATGTTCCGTAGTCGATGTCAGGGGAAGAAAGTCAAGCGGGGATAGATCTTCCAATAGACTAAGATCTTAGCAGAACAACTCACATTCACTTGGAGCAACAGTAATGTCCATGGCGTATCATTAGGATCTGTGTCCTATTCATGGTATCTACCTACACCCCCGCCACCCAAAGGCTGTATACAGATTAAACTACATATACAGTGTTTCTAGTATTTGGACGCCGTCTCCAGAAAGAGCCTGCTACCACATGTGTCGTGATGCTCGTGTCCAAAACAGCAGCTCAAGGGCCGCGCTGGTACGCCTTCCAACTCCCTCTCCTTCCGATCCATGATGCCAGTGTGGTTCTGGCCATACTTCAAGCCGTCAAAAATAGGTTACATAAGGGAACAAGTCGCCAATCCAAGGGACGCTTCGGTGAGCGAGTGTAGAGAAGGCCCGATTGGAAGCGCGAGAAGACCGAAGCCCCTCGGTTGCTCATTACAGGGTGGACGCGGCGCCCGGCATCCAAGCAATACAACATTTCGAACGTCGCTCGCGGCTACTCCAGGTGGTGGGCAAACCCCAAACCCAGACGTACCGAGGCAAAGAAGCAGATTAACGCCGACGGCAGCGCGATGATGAGGATAGAAGTCGTCATGACATAAAACCTCTGACGCGAGGTGGAAAAAATTGGGTATCAAAAGTGAAGCAGAATGGGGGGATATGTATGTCGTGGGAAATGTGGAAATGATGTTTGCCGTTGGAGATTGTCATCAAGACATGGGCGCCTTGAGCCGAGACCTCTCACAACGGTGTGGGTGTCGCCGCACCCCGGTCTCGGCTCATCCAGCCGAAGAGATCGCCGCTGCGCTGGCTGCTGGTGCTCGTCGTGCTGGTCTGGGTCTCCAAGGTTGGCCGCATTGCCAGCTCGCGCGGCTCCAAGAGAAGACTCTTGCGATAGTAGCTGACCTGGACGTTGCCTCCGTCACTCTCGCGGACGCGCACAATCTGCGCCGTCATCCACTCCTGCATCTCGGGGATCTCGGTGAGGCGGTAGGGGATCTGGAAGCGCTGGAGCTCGCCGATGATCTTGGCGGTGCGGGTATGCTTGTCGAAGTTGACAACGGTCAAGCCGCCTCCGTTCTCCTCGCAGCCGTCGCCGCCGAGAGTAGGCAGCTGCTTGGTGGCAGGGTTGCCAATGTCCACGAAGGTGAGGTCGGTCAGGTACATGCCCAGGAAGGGCAGGCATGGAGGGACGTGGTCGTGAAGGCGAGTCCTCAGGACCTTGTTGTTTTGGGACGGCTCGACGATGGCCTGGAGCGTGCGGAGCATCTCGCGTCGCTTCGACGACACAAAGTCCCACGTCTTGCGCAGGCGGCTGATGGTGCTGCTGTTCAGGCTGCAGATAATGGCCATGAGGCCGTCGTAGTTGTGAAGCTCGAGGCACTGGTGAGCGACCTTGATCCACTGCTTGATCACGGCGGCGCGCTTCTTGACCTCGGAGTACTGCAGAATCGTCTCCGCAACGAGGTTAGAGAGGTCGGTAGACAGAGCCGACATGGCCTTGACGTTGGGAGCGTGGACGCCGCTCTTCTTCATCCACTGGGATGCCAGAAGTTCTTCGGGCATGATCGAGCAGAAGATGTTCATCTGCTTGATGGTAAGCTGGCGGGCGATCTCGAGCGGCTCAAAGTCGAGGATCGTCGGGTGGGTGCTGCCACTTTTCCAGGTCAACAGCTGGTGGATCTGGCCCTTGGTGACAGCCAGCGGCGGGTGCGGCGTGTCGGCAGGAACGTACTGGGCAATCGACGTGTTCGTCTTGCCCATCGAGGACACAAGGCGAGGGACGAGCGAGCCGTCGTTGGAGACACGCTGGGCGAGCTCCAGAAGTCGTCGACCTGCAGAGGGCAGCACGCGACCAAGCTCGTGCTCGGCGAAGGGCTCAATGAGACCGAGGGCCTCACGATCAGTCTCGTCGCGCCAGTGGGACTCGAGCCAGCCCTTGAAAGCGTTGTAAACACGCAGTCGGACCGGCCCGGCCATGTGAGGCGCCTCCGCGACATAGTGGAAACGGTCAATAAGGGCCTCGGCCAGCTTGCGAGGGCTGCAGAAGAGACGGAAGGTCAGATAAAAGGTCGACACGAAGGTGGCGTCGGGGGTCGACTCGTGCGTCGTCAAACGCTCGACGAGGGCCGGAAGAGAACCCCCGGTAACCTGGCCCTCCTTGTTGAACATGAGCTCGTGAGCGTACGTCTTTTCGAGCATCTTGGACTCGACGTCGTCCACCTCCTCATTGTTGTGGTTGGAGCTGCCGGCGTTGCTAAGCTCCGACATGGACGGCTTGCTCCTGGGGGCGAGGGTGTGGTCCGGGGTGGTGGCACGGGTAGATGTTTGGGAGACGATGCTCACTTCCGAGTCCCGGCTGAGGTGGGTGCTGCTGCTGCCGGCGCTGGAGGCAGTCATGCTGTCAACACGAGACGAGCTGTGGTGGTATTCGTTGTCCTGTCCCATGTTTTCGATGGGGCCGTACTCATCTCCCGGGAGCAGGGATGTAGACAGTTTGGGGAGGGGAGGCAAAGTCGGTCGGATCGACGAGATGGAAGACGCCACGCTCGAAGTCGTGTCATCGTTGAGCGAGGACGGACGAGAATTCGGGCCGTTGGAATTTTGGGACGAAGGCCGATGGCGCCGAGCATCTTCTTCGGTCGGTGATTCAGGCTGTTGCGGAAGTTGAGGGAGCGGCTTGTCGTTGGCGATGATGTTGTGTCGGTGGGGCGTTGGCAGCACAACAGAATGAACAGAGTCGGTACTCCTTGAAGACTCGGCAACGCTAGTAGCCTCCGTCGTTGCCGTCTCCGCGATGGACGGAGCGATGGATGGTCGTCGATGATGAGGTTCGGGGGCAAGGTCCAAAACGCTGAGGTCAATGCCCAGGTCGCCCGCCTCGAACTCGCACTCAAAGTCGCCGACGCGTTCAATCACCCACTTAGTCTTGGCCACACACTCGCCGGCCGCCTTGACGCAGCCGGTCGCAGCCATCAAGAGAAGGCTGTTGTCTTGGGGCATGAGGACGTCAGCGTCCCGCAGCACAGCATGGCGGACGATCTGACCAGCTGCCGAAACCAAGTCGCGGATACGCTCAAACATCATCTCTCGCGCCTTGGACAACATGTCAGCACTAGTGCTGTGCTCGCACACGACATCGACAACGGCCAGCAACTCCCCACCGGACGTGGCAGAGAGCTTAATGGCGAAGGCCAGCTCCGGGCGGGACTGTGACTGGAGGTGCAGACGGCCAATGAAGGAACCGAGGTGGGACAGGAAAGTGTCGTGGCTCTTGTTGAGGCGTTCCGAGACAAGATGATGCGGTCTTGACAGCGGCGAGGGGCCGGCCAATGATACGCGGTGAGAGATGTTGGATGACAACCGTTTGACGTTCTGAGACATGCGGTGCGAGTTGGGGCTGGCGGGCGAAAAGACAGTCGACAGCCGACGGTTAGCCGGCGGTGCGTTCGCGTTCGCGTTCAAGTTGGTGGTTGATGGCTGTGCCGAATCGCTTGATTGCGATGGCGCACCCCGGCCAGGTGTTCCGTTCGCCGGGCCTCGGGAACCTGCATTTTGCCTGTCGTCGAACTTGGTGAGATCTGCGGGTGGCGTCGGTGGGATGTACGATTCCTCGATGACGGTTGCCATGACCGTCACTGCGGGTGCTCGTTGTCTCCTGTCGTCCTCCAGGATCTCGAAGAAGCGGACGCCCTTGGTCACGATCTTGAAGGCCTTGAGGATCATCTCGTCGATAATGTCGTTGACGTCCTCGCGGGGCTGGAGGATGCCCTTCTGTGCCTCCTGCAACCTCTTCGCCGTCTTGACGAGGGCCGAAAGCTCCGAGAGCAGCGTCTTCCGCGCGCGCCGGAGGTTCTCGTTGCGGGTGATAATGGCGGATTCTCGGGTCAGGCAGTGTGTGCGTTCCTGTATCGAATTAGCCCATCAATCCTCCCGTCCTCATCTCGGGTTTGGGGAACTGGTGCTTGCTTACCAAGAGGTAGCGCACTCCTGCAATGATGCCCTTCATAAACTCCTGGTTTCCAAAGATTTCGCTGTCATTAACAGAGGTGCTGCGGAGCAAGTCCCAAAAGTTGAGTAGGGCCTTGAGGAGATTCCTCATCTCCTCCGGGTCGTAGGCCTCGCAGTAGTTGGTGGGGAGCCATCCTCGGGCGCCCGACACCAGGAGGGTGCCGTCGGCCCATCCGTTCGTGTGAATCGAGTGGACGAGGATGATGTCGCCTTCGTTGAGCGGCAACGTGACGCTCGAGTCGGTCATGGCATAGCTCGGGTGGAAGGGGTAGAAGGCCCGCAGGAAATTGTGGAATACCGGCGGCGGCGGCATCTCCTGCGCCGCGAGGTCTTCCTGCGAGCCATTGGGGGTCGCGGGTGGCGTCATGTGTGCTGTCGGATACGACTTGGAGCTCTGGTGGTCCGGCTTCTTCGATGACAAGGCATCGCAAGAGCGGGACTTGTGAAGCTTGAGGGGGGCCACTTGAAGGCTGGCACGCATGGAATGGTCGCTCAGCATTACCATGGCTGCTGGTGGTGGTTCTTCTCGTGGAGAAGCATGGGCGAGGACGGTGGTGTAAGTGTGATGGGTGCCGTTGCGTCGGTGGGAGGTCGAGGGTCGCCTTGCACCTCGATCAAGTGCAGCGCTATCGGGTCGAGTCCAAGTCTCTCTACCCTCTCGAATGCAAGATCCTCCTACTGCAAGCTGCAAGCTGCGCCTTTGCTGCGGCGTTCAACGGGTATCGGACAGGTCAATGGGTCAACAACGCAAGTCGTGCCGTTCGCAAAGCTCGCGAAGGGGGAATCAACTTGCGCCTCTGGCGTGGTATCCTCGTCGGAACGAAATCGATAAGTCGTCGTGAGCTCCCTACGTCGAGTGGGTGCTGGTGCGGGCGCGGTCAGGTCAGGTCAGGTCTCCCTCTCTCGTATCGAAGCTGTCAAGCTGATGATGACAAGTCAGTCTGACGGCAGACAGATAGGTGAGCAGAGGAAACACAAGTTCACTTGGCCTGTGTGCAAGGTGGTTTTTGGATTTGACAGGAAAGAAGTAGAGGTTATGGAATGTAGGGAGGGAGATGACGGGCATTGATGTGGGAGGGGATTGGCCTTGGGAATGGGAATAGCAGGAATGTCATAGCCCTGGGACGGACGTGGGACGTGTTGGAGGGATCCCTGCCCGTGCTAATGGGGGATAGATGCATACCAGGGACCAGGGCTTGACTCAAGGTTTCGGGAGCCCAAGAGGAGGTTGTCCCTCTTCTCCCCCATGTGAGTGCCCAAAGCGAGGGACGATCACGTAGTAGCAGCAGTAGGAGCAGTGGTAGCAGCAGCACTATGGAGACTGGAGCATGTACTTGGTGTAGTAGTGTGTAGAGGAGGGAGGAGACAAGCCAGGCCAGGCCAAGCGTCCGGGAACTTTGGGAGGCGTGGCCAGGGGTGGTAATGTGGTATAGTATTGGTAGGTAAGGGCGTGTAATAAGGTGTGGGCGTTGCAAAAGACTGAGGGAGGGTGTGTGTGTGCGTGTGGGTGTAGGTTCCGTAATGTGATGGTTCTGCCCCTCCCCCCCTGGTCGAGCAGCGTGCGTACCTTGTTGCTCCCCGTTGGTGGTGGGTGGTGTTGTTCTCTTTTTTTCGTTTCTTTTTTTCTTCTCGGAGCCAGAATGAGAGAGAGAGAGAGAGAGAGAGAGAGAGAGAGAGAGAGAGAGAGAGAGAGAGAGAGAGAGAGAGAGAGAGAGAGAGAGAGAGAGAGACAGAGAGAGAGAGAGACGGGTCAAGGGTCAGTTGGCGACGTTGAAGATCAGTTAGGGCGCTGCTCGTCGCACCGCTTGGTCCTACCTGCTTAGTGCCGAGCTTACACACTAATAGACTAGAGAGGAACCAAACTGGTTTGCGACGGAGGCGAGCTTGTTGTATCGTGCGTCAGTCTGGCGTCTCTCGTCTCCTGAGGGACGGGCACACGCGACCCGAGGCGAACAAAGGAGAGGAGCGCGTTAGACTACGGATTGTGTCGTGTCGTTGGCCACCCTCGTTATCCCGGGGGAGATGGGATGGGATGGATGGATGGACGGGAGACGAGGGAAGAAAGCCGGGCTCATCCTTCGCAGCCATCGGTATCCGTACACAGTAATAGTACATAGGTAAAGTAGCAGCGGAAGGAGAGTCTTCTTGGATGATTAGGTACATGCCGATTGATCGTGGCCGGTATCCGTCCGTCCGTCCCTCCCATCCCTCCTTTTCTTGGTCCTTGGCTTCCTTGTCAGGGCCTTCCGCGTACGAGGGGAAAGAGAGAATGCGAAGAAGATTGGCAGAAGGCGCGAGGAATGCAGTGCTGTGTGCTGTGTACCTACTGTGTGCCCGGCGTGGGTTGTGTGTTGTGCCGTTCGTGTCTTGTGCATGTGCATATGCAGTCAAGGCCGAGCGAGTACGACTCTGGGCCGCCTCGGGTGAGCGTGACCAGGGGAAGAACAGCGGGCAGTAATACCTGCCACAGTACCGTATAGAGACAGATGCCGGCCGCCACGGCGCGGATGCGGATGCGGACGCGGGCTGCGGGCGCGGGCGCACCTCCATTCCACGATCCATCTCTCCCTCCTCGCCCTCCTGCTTGCTTTGGCCATGTCCGAGCCGCACCGCACCACACCACATCAAACCAAACCGTACCCGAAGTCTGATACGGGTGGTGGGAGCCGGTAATGCAGGAGAAGCCAAGGGGAGGTGCATACAATGGATCGGAATGCCCAAACCAAACTGCCCAGAAGAAAGAAGATGTCGGTACTGGATTGCTCGCATGTCCATTGTGACTTTCGGTATTATGGCTAGTATTGCAAAGACATCCTATCCATCTCGCTCTCACCGGGGCATCTCGGTTGGCCCTCGGACGGTGCTGTGACTTGAAAAGTTTGGAGGCGCAAAGCGAGCGCACTGATGCCAACGACATTGATGATGGGGGGCCGACAGAAGCGCCGTGCGCTGTTTCCCTTCCATGACAATGGACCGTGGCCGAGGCCATGCCTTTTTTGTGTGCGGAGAAAGCGCAATTCGAGGCGAGATCAACAACACGGACGCGACTGCGCACGCATGGGAATGACAGCACGAGGGCGGTCCAGGCGGCGACTTCATGTTAGACCGACCAAGCCAAGTAAGGCAAGTACCTTAACAGGTGGCTGCCTCGAGCTTGACAGAGGAAGCAGCAGACAGGCATGGCAGGTCAGGTCAGGGCCATCACGAGGCAATCGTATCCGTGGTGTATATCGGACGACAGTCGTTCGGGCTGTTCGCTTGCCCTATCCCGTCAGCCTCACCCTCACCCTCACCCTCGCCCTCAGCCTCTTTTGGCCTGCGGCTGCCTCTGTATCTGCTTCTGCTTCAGCATCTCCTCGTGTGGCAATAGCCGTGATTCCGATCTTGCCATATGGCCATGTCGCTTGCCGTATGCCGCCTGCCGCCTGCTGGATATCAGATTGTTGGTCCTGGTAGTGGAAGGCGTCGTCGTCTCGTCTGTTGCTTGCCTCTCTCTCTATAATACCGGCCCTGCTTGGCCGGCCACCTCTACAATCAGGACAGACAGTCAGCATCCGTACCCGTACCCTGCATTTCCTCAATTAGGTACGGATAGAGAGAGCAACAATAGCATCACCTCCGACTGCTTCCCAAACGGAGAGCTCTCCACACTTCATCAAGCCACCCACCGTCCACCGTGCCCTGCCCTGTCGTTGGCTGTAAGGCACTTTATCCTTACTGGCCGTGCTGTCGTCAGCCATCGGATCGGGAGTGGTACGTAGCACGTACACTAGGTATTCCGGCGTCAGTGATGTTGGTGTTGCTGAGACTTGACCCGCTATTCATGGGCGTCCGAGGCGTTCTCCTCCGCAAGCCCAATCCCCTCTTTGGGGTAAACGGCGTCCGGTTCGTTGATTTCTTTCTTTTCTTTTTCTCTTCCTTCCCTCGTCCTGCAGGGCTCGCTCGCCCCTCGTTCCCCGGTGGCAGACCCTTTTGACGAACACATCCCCCCCCAGCGACCAACGACCAACAGGCAACGACCAACGCCTAAAGCCCAAAATAAGAGAGAGAAAAGCACCCAAAGTGCGCCAGTGGACCTGTATTAGCGGGCGCCCTGTAAGCCAGGGTGATTCAACCAGGGGGGCGTTAGTGAGCTCTGCGCGCTAGTCGAGGAGCAGCGGGTTGCCCCCCTGGTTTGCGCCCATTTCATTACCTCAGTCGGGTGTCTTCGGTGAGTTCTCTTCTTGCCTCTTTCAGGCCCTCTCAGACCCCATCCGCCTTGCGCTCTGTTGCCGTCGTCGACGCAGCCTCACCAGGGCTGAAGGCTGCCAGCTCTCCCATCATCGCGACTGGTGATCCTCCCCAGAGACTCACGGACACCGAGCCATGTTGCTGATACCTAGCTCACGGACATACTTTGTGGCTTTCCCCCTCTCCTTTCCCTTGCTGCTTGCTGCCTGCAGGGCATGTTCCACAATGGCGGCTTGCCAGGGAGAGACACTGGAGAGGCACGATGGAGCGCCTTGCCGAGTAAGCTGAGATGTTTCGCTCCGTTGTTGGTCGTGTATCCAAACCAGAGCAGTAGCAGCAAACCCTGCCTCCGCTGTCGTCGCCTTGCACCCCTCTCTCCCGATTCGACTACAAGGCCTCGACTCGATGGCCCATGTGCTCTGCGCCCTGTGCTTGTTGCCTATCGAGGCGCCCGCCCCAGACTGCCGGGTCCCACGAATCGTGTCTCCGGTCTGTGGGCTGCGTGATGTGGATGGCAGTGGAGGCCCCAGGCTCCCGGGAGCGACGCCGGGCGACGCGGCCATCTCGAGCCAAAATGCCGTCAATCAGCGCTGAGCTAATTGATTACTGCTCCAACAAGGCCATGCCATATTAACAAAGTCCTAAACAGGCTCTTTGTGCGTTCTTGCGTCCGTTTTCACCTCGTCCCGCCTCTTTTCTTTCCCGTGACCCCGGTAGCCTCGAGCAACCGAGCCGTCAACCCAACGGGTGACGAGCGGACAGACGGCCTGGCCACCGATTGCAGCCGATGGGTGTGCCGTTGTACATAGCATCGTTCTGTTCTGTGCCGCGCAACGGTCGATGGTCTTCTGGAACTTGAGGTGTTGCCGAGCCCGAAACGTTATGCACGCATGGATGTCGCTCTGAGGGAGGGCCGTCGACTGCGCCTTATCGTCTGCGTTTGTACAGCCTCCGCCGAGCGCGGTGCAAAGGAGCTTCTGAATCGCGTCTTACGGGGAACTCGCCTGCTCTTCACCATGCCTGGGACCTGTGTCATGATGTCGGTACCGGTGTCCGAAGACAGCCCGGAGGTGGGTATTGCGGCAGCTTTGCCATCTATTTTGTCAATATTCCATTTCAACCGTCCCATCCGGGTGGTAACCAGCGTCGCAAGTCGAAAAAATCCCCAGCGCGGTGATGCACTTACACCGTCGCCCCTGTGCCGTTGGGTTTGCCGGTGTGCCAGCCGATGTGGCCCTTGAGTGGATGATTCCGTCAGCAAGAGCCAGCTAGGATACAAACTAGTAGGTATCGAGCTTGTGGGAATTGTCGTCCTGGCATGCTCGTATGAACTATAGAGAGCACCGTGGTTTGGTTTGCCGTGGTAACAACAGTCGCCGGCCTCAACGTGCCGTCCTTTCGGCTGGCCAGCTGATGGAAGGAAGCGAAAGAAGCGCAGAAGCAATCCCGCGCGTTTGGGTGCGGTGCAGCCGAGGACAAACGCTCATTGTTCTTCTCGTGGGCCCGTTGCTTTTTCGTGTTTTGACGCATTCGAAGACACGGTCTTGGACCGGTTCGCTGACTCCAAGCTGCATCTCAAGACGGGCTCGCTACCTGTCGGGAGCGCAGGGCGACCCTTTCGGTGCCCGTGTCTGGGATCGAGTGACGACAACCACAACCCTTGTGCGGCGGCGGCGGCAGTGGCACGGCGGGAGGTCAGTGTGGCTGTCGTTTGGTGCCACAACACATACCGGCTATCACTCCTCCTCGTCGCATTGTTTCTTACGGCCAGAAGGCCCGAGAGGCAGCGCCGTCAATCTTGTTTGGGTAATGAGATGCATTCCGTGGTAATTTGGACAGAACGCTATGCCGGCCACCCAAGGGCTGCTTCTATCTGTTTGAAGCGCGGTTCGGCAGCAGCCAGACGCGGTTCGGGATAGGCGGGCAACAAACGGGAAGGCTTTCCTGATTCTCTCGATCTCTTCCGAGCCGTCATGCGGGGACATTGAGGCAGGTCATCGTCGTCCATGGTCTTACCGGGGCTCTAGTCGAAAAGACGGCTCGATCTGACGTGGTGCGCGGTGCTCAGAGACATGACACCAACCGTGCTTGCCTTTGCCAGGGCGAGGAAGGCTGACAGAGACTGTCTCTGTCTCGGCGGTGGTGTCTAGAACATTATAGGCCACCCAGATCAGAGCTCCAGCTCCAGCTCCAGCTCCAAGCTAGCCGCAGGGACATGGCGAGGCCTGGCGGGCCACTGTGCACGGTGTGATGGTGTGCGTGATGGGCGTGATGACAGCGTGATGAGTGATGTGAAGAGATGCGCGATATGCATGTATCTGTAAGGAACAAGTGCTATGCTGACGGACCGATGTGCGGTTCCGCTGTTCGCCGTTCGCACGCGATGCGACGTCGGCCGGGGTGCGGGTTTGGTTGGAGGTGACGTTCCTCGGGGCAATCTTCCACCAAATGGCGGGAGATGGTACGCGACCGTCGGCGGTAGAGGGTTGGTTCGTGTGGGCGGGCAGCGAGCGGGCTGACGGCGTCTTCCTTGCTTTTTCCTGGACAAATCAGTTCATGGCGAATCCCACGCTGCGCGATCAAGAGGCTTCATCTCCGAGAAGCTCATGTGACGGAGACGGTAGACGATCGTGGGCTTTTTAGAAGCCGCCATTGTTTCTTCGTCGGCCGCCGACCAGAATAAACAACGATAGAAGCGAACGGTGGACAGTGAACGGTGGATGGCGCTGATCATGGCGTCTTTGCGATATGTGGTGATGGTGATGTGCAGTCGCGGAATGGGAAAGTTGAAGTTGACGGTGCAGTGCGGTGCGGTCTTGCTCTTTCCCCATTTTCCATGAGGCTGTTGCCTATCCGTAGGTACCTACAGAGCGTTGTACCTTCCTCTTCCTGCCTCCACGCCTTCCTGCCTGACTTGGTGCGAGGTCAGGCAGATATTGGTTCCTGCCTTTGCAGCTGCCTCTATTCCTGCCCATCGCTCCTGCTCCTTCCTGCCTTGCAATAGGCACCTACCTAGGTCAGTTAACCGTGCGAGGCTTGCAGTTTTTTCGAGGTTCGTTGCTCCTCGCTTGGGCTACAGCGATCTTCAGCGGGCACATCCCCTAAACGCCCCTGGACAATAAGCGGCCACATCCACCGCGGACCAATAGATGGAGGAAGTCACCCAACGCTGCTACGTAATCAAGCCAATGCGAAGTGTAGCTGCACGCAATGTCCGTATCTGCATACTGCATATCCGTACTGCATGCATACGCATACTGCAAGAGCTGTTGGGCGCCTCGTCGGGTTTTGCCGCTGCACCGCACAACTTGCAGCTCAAGATATTCCGCAGAGGCGCTCTTCTTCAATCTTTATTCACTCGTTCACCAATCCCCCCTGGTACTCGCACCCCACGCCCTCGTATCAACCTGGCTTGTGGAAATAAGAGAGAGGAAAAAAATTCACCACCTCCCCGGTTTGCCCAGCGGCCTTCCAACCTGGTCACCGGTCTCTGCGGCTCAGCCAGACAGCCTTGTTCGGACCACGATGCAGTCCATCACACTCTGTCACCAACGAACGACCCAGCGACCTCCAGTTTTCTCGATCCTTCGCCTCGTCATGCCATCCCATCCCATCCTGCGGCGGCGGCCTTGCCTCCCACGCCCCCGTCCCAATCCCTGGTCGTCTGAAGTTCGAGCTACGCTACCAACGGCATTCCCATCGTATCCGTCACAGGCCCGCGGCGGCACAGCAGGAGAACGAGGCGAAGGAACCTGGACGAAGAAGAGAGGAGCCTCTCCTCCCGACGGATGGAGTGTCTCGTCAATCTCGCCGGCCGGCCCGTAGCCAACGGTCAATTTTAAGCAGCCGGGCTTTCGTCCCAGCTCCCAGTCTCTCGACGAGAAAGCCCCGCCGCCTTCCAACACGATCCGGATCCCCGTGCTTGGCCTGTCACTTCCCCTGCAGCTTCGGGTGGGCATCAATCCGCGAGGCATTGGGAATAGTGTACAGTAAGGAACCAAGACGGACGGGACGGGCATTCATCACCACGAGCAGCTTGCAAAGTTGAATAGCTTACGGACACAACTCGCCGCCATCGTCATTAGTTACCACCCAAGTCTTGGGGGTTTTCGACTGCCGATCTTCTAGCTCGCTCCGATCAAGCGCGCCAGAAACGCTACTGCAACTCTTCCCGCCCACCATCAACACACCATACCTACATTGCTACCACGAGTTCTCGTCTTTGCTCCGGCACTTCTGGTCACGCAATATTTCCATATACCTCCACCCGACGGCGTCAACTACTTTTCCTTTCCGGTACCCCTCGACTGCTGTGATGTCGTTGCGGCCCAGGGGTATGCACCTTTTGGGAAGATGCCAAACCGGAACTGATCATCCCCTTGTCTGTCTGCGAGCCTCGCCCCGCCAGGCACGTGCATGCCTAGGC
Source organism: Colletotrichum brevisporum (assembly GCA_030770045.1). Taxonomy (NCBI): domain Eukaryota; kingdom Fungi; phylum Ascomycota; class Sordariomycetes; order Glomerellales; family Glomerellaceae; genus Colletotrichum; species Colletotrichum brevisporum. The sequence continues at coordinate 5,541,594 of JAUGSI010000002.1, forward strand.
ACGCTATCGTGTTCATGGTGCATCCACACCTTGCAACCTTGGGAAGGGCCCTTCACTCGGCTCTCCTCCGGCTGGCTAGAGGCCTGGATAGGGACCCGACTGCTCGACCGGGTGGGCGAGGCCTCGGGCCTCATGCCACGCTAAGGAACGGATCTATTGTCAATGTTCGCGCGCACCACGACGCACTCTTCGGGTGGCAGCAAGCCACCAACGCTTTCACGCGGCCGCAACGTGGCGATATTGAGGGTGAGGGGACTCGGGGGAGCTCTCGAAAGCTAGGGTCCAGGCGGGGAGCGAGCAAGCACTCCTCCACTACCATCCATCCGTATTGCAGCGTTGCTCCCTCTTTGCTTGCAACTATCGGGGCACGCACCTGAGTCGAATCCATGCATCCCACGGAAATCACCGCAGCCTCGAGGGGTTGTTGTCCCCCATCCCACCGACAGCGGTGACCGGGGATCGTGCAATCCGACCACCGGCACGTCGGATCAGCCAACTGTAACAGGGAGCCCCAGGAACTTGTTCGTCTGTACGGAGTATCTCTGCCAAACTGCCATGGGCCTCCAGCAAATTTGTGCCCTTGGCCGACCTGAACGACCCGCAATACGCCCCGTATTTTCTAAATGTCCAAAGCTCCCTTCCCATACCGCCGGATTCGCGTCGACGACAGCTTTGCCGCAAGCCAGGTCTTGGAGGGGACATGGTCGAAACGAACTGTGACTCGCGGTCGAGTAAGAGGATGTGGCTCCGTAGATGCTTCGCTCTGGGTATTCTGACTCTAGCCCGATGTCCCCGTATCGAATGGCCCGAAAGCATTCAGTATCACGGGGACTCCCTTCCGCTTCGCCTACGAGTTGTCTCCAACGACTACGTATTACGCGCGCCCTGCATGTTGTGCAAGAAGTGCCTGCAGCTAACCCAAGGCATGTGTATGCAGCGCATGGGCAAACTTGCATGCATAATCACGGGCGGCATCCTTCAGAGATATCGAGATGGTTGCAACCTTGCCACCCCCGTGCCCCAGTATCGACACACTATGTCGTGGGCCTTCACTTTTGCTCTCCCTCTCTTTGACTTTTCTTCCTCTGACAAAGACATTGATGGCCCACGCCATGGTAATCAAAACTACCCCAGTCGTCCAATGTCGCCCGGTGGACGCCAGTGGAGGAGGAGAACTTTTTTCAAATTCATTATCGCCAGAGTCGCAGCTCCAGCGGGGTCTCGAGACCGGGGCCCCGGCACTAGATCTGGGCTTCGTTCTAGTCTATGCCATTTGACATGGTCAGCAAGAGCAAAGTTCTGACCCGCGCTCTGCCAGCCCGTCCCTCTCTTACCGGACTGCTCTTCATACTGCTCTAAAACGGACCGGCTTGTCTCATTACACCCATTCCAGTAACAAACCTGGGGAATGGATCGAAATGGTAGTTATCCGCTTGACGGCTACACCCCGTTACTCGCCTATCCGTAACGGAAACCAGAGGTCCGGCTGTTGTGTCTGAATGACTTGCATCGGCGGCGCTGAACTTTGTGATCCTTGGCAAGTCTTCTTTTGAAGATGCAATCAGGAGACCCGATCCAGGACGTCAAAGTAGGCGTGCTCTGCATCCACGGTACCGGCTTCATCTACAACGGGTCGCCCTACCGGGGAAGCAATCCGGACGTGATGAGCTTCAGCATTTCTGGTGCGCCTACAAACACCCCACCAGCTCATAGCAGGGATCACAGGCCGGCTTAGCGTCAGAGAACTGTTGCTTCGCTCTTCTCACTTGTGAGATTTGACAGCAACCAGGTCGCCAGTTTCGTAATTTGCAACACCCACACCGGTGACGGTAACGGTGACTTCACCGTCCCAGCTGCCCAGCTCGGCGAGATGTTACAAGGGTTTTGCTCTGCGCGGCGCAACTCCCGGTCGACGGACATCTCAATTGACCGATAGTTATGTGGTTAGGTTCTCCCAAGTATCGGCACGAGAGAACGCTTCCCGAGGCCGTGATGGTCATTTGTCTTTCTGACGACAACGAAACGCCTTTCTCACGCTCGACGGTGGTCGAGTTTCCACCAGTATGGCATGGAATTCCCAGGCCACGCATGCCCGCAGGTTTCCACTGCTCTATGATTAGCGCTCGCCTTGGCAATGTACAGGCTGGAGTTCATGGCCGCCTCCGCGGCCTCTCGGAAGGACAGCCCGTTCAGATACCTAGAGTCCCCGCGAGCGAGAGGGCGGACGATCAGCGCCTTGATCAACATCTGGTGTCGACGTTAAACGCAGACGGCGCGAGGGACACCACAGATGCCCGCCCTGTCGTCCTATCTTCACTGCCAGGTGATCCATCTTCGCCATCAGCAGATGGCCATGCACCTATCGTCATCCAGAGAGATGCACGCATCCTGCCAAGATGTAGCAATCTGCGGAACTGAGGAGATAATCGGCTCGACTCGTTGGAACCGTTGGTACTTTTGACGCAGCTGAATCGGCGGCTGGGTCCAGCCTTCCCAGGAACCCGGGAAGTGCGCATCTTCATTGGCGAGAATCACGTAGCATACGACAAATGAATCCCGTGGGAATCGTGGAAGCAAACATTCAACCCAGGACAGGAATGTGCCCCGCTGCCGCCAACCAGTGCAACTGTGGCGCCGCGGATCAGGAACACGGGTCCGATCCAGGTCGGTCCAGGTCGACGACATGGCTCCTCGGACCTCACGGCCTTGATTCACGATGGGGAGTCAAGGGGGACAACCCCGGAAACAGTGGCGACAGCCTGCAGCTCATCACACATATCGGCTGGCGGCCTGTCGCCCGGAATAGAGGCCTTGTTTTCGTGGATAGCAATGAGCACTGCAAATCCAGGGTCCGTCGTACATCTAGGGCGCGACGAGCTGCACAACGCGCTTCCCCGGGACGACGGTAAGACCCTGAGCAGCGGGCAAACTCCTCCGTCTTCTCCACACCATCGTCCAGTGTTGGGCAATCACTTTCACGCCGTCTCAAGTTAGCAATCCGTCGCGTCATTTTCCGCGAGACGGCTGAACTCTCTTCGCCGAGGCCTTGTGCCACTTCGAAGAGCTAACTAAGCAAGACGGGCTTTAGGCCAGGTCTTGTTTCCGATTCAAGGACCCAACCAGAACATTTTTTTGTTTCCTGGGCGTGTCATGGAACTTGAGTCCAATTAATGAGGTAATGGGCAAAGACGGGTAGAATTGCGCCAATCTCCCGAGGAGAGCGATCTCATTCCTGAATGAGGTGTCGTCGGCGCACATTAGCTACGCTCAACCTGTGTCTTCCATGCCAATAGCCGCTCCGGAACGTGTAATGACGTCGTCAGGCGAATCCAGGCCTGGCAGGAGGTCAGCAAATTGGGACTACCGAGTATCATCAACCATGATGATCCTCCGCGTCTCGCAACTCGTGGTTCAGCACGGACTAGGATTGTCAACACCTCTGGTCTGCACGAACCACGCAGAGTGTCAATGGGCTCGGCAATTGGCTCGTGCCAGAAGTTGAAGCCTGTCTGAGTATCTGAGCGGCCCTCTAACCCTCCGCATTATGACGCCTTCACCGAGCGCACGGCGATGGCCTCGACCGGGACTCTCCGCAATCAAGAGGCTGTCAGCGCTATTTGGAGACCAGCAGAGATGCTACAATCGTGAGAGTTGAATGTTTATCGCCACTCGGACCACGCGGAAGCTCAAAATCCTGATGTCGAAGCTCATTTGGTGCCGTCGTTAGCCCCTTCAGCCTGGAGCTCTACCCGTCGAAACTCGCAGATGGCTGTTGCAGCTTATCCGCCACGACTTCGGCTGCGAACTAGGTCAAGAGCTGTGGAAGCGATTGGACCGGAGCAGACACCGCCCGTGGCAAGCCATGGCCCTATCGACGCCAGCAAGAGGTCGCTCAGGGTCCAAAAGCGAAAGTGTTTACCCAAATTGGTTCCATCGTTCAAATGGGCTGGTGCTGTTTTTAGCCTGGGATGAACGGTTGTTCCGGCGTTTTAGGGTCAAGATGCGGCCGCTGCCTCGAAATGAGACAATCTTCCCAAGTCCCGGGGCCGCGGCGACGAAGGTGCGACTCTCGGAGCGGTGGCGGCCAGAGCGCTTACTAGCCTCGAAACCCAAGGGGAGGTCCCTGACGATCTCGCTTTCGTACTAGGTCTGTTTGGAGGCTGAAAGGAGGACTGCGAAGGCCGCATTGGGAGACGATTCTATTCACCAGTCCGCTGGCCAGCCCGAGAGAGAAGGAGAAGGATGAGTCAACAGCTTGTCCCAGGAAACATGCACGTTGATGGACGATCAATACACAGAGAGACAGAGATTGGTTCGAGTTTCTTCCTATTGCAGGAGCGCATGTCTCGGAGGTCTTCATTATTGCATCATTAATTACATGTGGCGAGTATTAGGGCGTATAAGCGTTCGAGGGCATAGATGACTTGTGGTTGTCTTTGGAAAAGATCTATACTATAAGGCGCTGCGCTTATTAAAGCGTTATATCTATACTTAGTTACCCTAGTACCTAAGGCGCGGCTTATAAGGCTAGAGCCTTAAAGGGTTTATTATAATACACTCCCTAATAATAGTAACGTTACTATTAGCCACATTAAGGTTATATTCCTTACCTTCTTTTTTATTTTAAATATAAGTAAATAAAGTATTTAAAGTACTTACTAAAGTTATATAAATAAAATTATATAAAGGAAATATTTTTTATAGTTATTTTGCCTATAGAAAGCGTTTATAACTATAAGTAAAATTATAGTTACTATTTTTTAAAGTATAGAGATTTTTTACTAAGTAAGCTATAAGTAGTAAGATATATATATTTTTTAACTAGTACTTAAAATCCTCTTTTTCTTTTTTTTAGTATACTTATTTTAATAAATTATAAGTTACTATTTTACTACTCTATACTTTATACACTACTTTTAAAGTATTTTTATTAATATAAATATAAAAAAATAAATATTTAAAATACCCCCTAAGTATAAAATAATAAAGGAGTATAAAGTAAAGATCGCTAAGGGTAAAAAGTGTACTAAGCTTAAGTGTAAGTATATAGTATATAGTGGCTTTATTAACTCTACTAACCCCTTTAATACTATTAGTAGCTATAGCTATAATAATAAAAAAAGTAAGGATAATAATAATAAGTACCTACTATTTTAGTTAACTACTCTACTTACTATAACCCCTTTCCCCTATAACCCCTTTTTTACTCTAGCTCCCTCCCGTACTCTATATAAAAAAAACCACACTCTTATACTATTTAATAAAAACAACCTTAAGTACAACCCCCCTTATAAGGGGTATACTAATTCTAACCTTAAGGGCTACTCTTCTAACCACTACCTTGTTACTAAAAGTAATACCTAAAACTACTATATATAGTATATTAATAACTATAAGTAATATACTAATTTATACTAAAATACTATTTTTTAATATTACTACTTTATTAAAGTATACTTTATAAGTAGATTATATTATATAAGTCCCTTTAAGTATTTATAGTAGTTTAAAACTAACTTAATTAAATTATAAAAGGTTTATAAAGTATATAATAATCTTTAAGTAGTACTTAACTCTACTACTATACCCTTTTTTATTAAAAGTAAAATTAAAAAAGAGGAGGAAGAAGAAAAAAAGCTTGAGTTTAAAAAAAAAAGAAAAAGAGCCTGAACTTAAGTTTAAACCTAAAAAAGAAGAGAAAAAGGAGTCTAATAAAGAGAAAAATAAAAAGGAGATTACTAGTGTACTTATAAAATATACTATATACTAAGTTTATATTAAAGCTATTATAAGGGGTATTTACTAGTTTATAAATAAACTCTTTACTACTTATAACCGCGCCGAGGTAATTTAAAAGGGTATTTATTAACTCCTTATAAAACTAATTAATACCCTTATATATTAAAAGTACTTTTTAAACTATTATATTTATTTTTAGTATTTAAGACCTCTAGGCTATAATTACTTTACTCTTTCCTATATACCTAATAAAGTAGTATAGGCCTTTTAGCTTAATATAATAACTTACTTATAGGCCGTTCTTTTCTCTCTAATTAAGCACTTCTTTCTTTTTTTTATATTATTATAATATATATTAAAGTATTATAAAGGTTAAGAAATACTTTAAAGTACTTAAACCTACTTTTTATAAGGCTTTTAGTAAGTCTATTAGCCGGTATTTTGTTTATAAGTATATATATAATATTAAAGAAGTACTTAGTATATTTTTAATAAAGCTATATATTTTAAATATTTATGTATTTTAAGTATATAACTATATACTTTCCTTCACCTACTATAAGTTAAATCGTTTACTAGTTATTATAGTAGACCTTTTAAGTATCTTTAAAATTAAAATTTATTTCCTTAAGGAGTTATTAAAGTGCTATTAATTCTTTAGTAGTATACTTAAGTATTAAAAGCTTTACTTTTATTATTAATATAGTAATTATATTCTATCTTTTAGTTGTTTAGTATAGTAGACTACTAAAGACCTTAATAATATATCTATAAAACAATCTTTTTATTTCTTTATTTCCTATAAAAGAGGTATTTCCTACTATAAAAAGTGCCTTTATATTACCCCCTATATTACTACAGTATATAGTAAGGTAATGTGTTAAATATAGGTAGTAAATAACTTAGTTAGTAGCTTTAAAATATACTTAAAGGGGATTTATTAAAAAGCGTAAAAGCTATAAAGTAGTAAAGGCGACGTTTAGGTAGATTATAATAGTAGTATAAAGGATTAAGCCGACCTTTTTTTAAAAGTCCTTGACTTTTTAATATAATACTTAACCTAGGTTCTTAATAAAGTTAACTATTAGTAGTAGTATAGTTAAGTATAGCGCATTAGTAAGGTTATACTTTTTAGCTATTTTATTAATATACGTATTATAAACTAAGAGAATATATTGTTTAGAATGGTTTTTAATTACTTTAATACTAAAGAAATACTCTATAGGGCCCTACTCCTTAAGCTTATATATATTTTAATACCTTTAATTAATATTTAAGTATACTTAGCCTTATTTAGGTAGTATACTATACGTATATTATTAATATAAAATGTAATAAAAACGCGCCTTTAAAAATCCTAAAAGAAGTATAGCTCTTTATTATAGTATTTAAAACTAAAACTATAAAGAGTTTTTAAAAACTCTTTATACTATAAAAAAGAAGTATTATACAGCCTATAAAGTACCTATTTAAACTTAATACACTTCCCTAGTTAATAAAAGCTATTTAGGAGTTTATAATAAATAAATAAAGTATTAGGGTTAAGCTTTATATTTAAAAAAGTATTTATAACATTAAACTACTAAATATTATAGTTAAACTATACTCTAAGGGATATTAAAAGATAAAAGAATTATATTATAAAAGTAATAGTATAAGTATATTATAATAGATTTATATCTTAAAGGTTTCTTTAAATATAGATATATACTTTATAGTAGTTAAGGACTCTATTAAACTTAAACTTATAAATAAAAACCTACTTTAAAGAAAGGGGTTATAATAAGGCCTTTAAATAGTTTAACTTTTATTACGTTTCTATAAATATAAACTTATAAATTTCCTTATATACTACGTTTATAAAAAACTCTTAAAGCTTTAGGAAAAGCTTTTTTATTACTTTTTATAACTTTAGAGTACTAATAAAGTTATTTATATAAAAGTTACTCTTCTTTATAGTATATTTATAGTTATAGAGTATTATATAAACTGTATTTTAAGTAATATAGTATAAGTAAGTATAGTTATATCTTCTATTTTTAAATACTTTTTATTAATTAAATATAAATGTTATAAAAAAAAGTATTACTTAAGCTACTATATAGTATCTTATAAGTATTGTTAATATATATATAAATAACGTAGGTTTTTTCCTTAAACTCTAAATTAAGCCCCTTAAAGTACTAACTACTATATAATAATAAAGTTAGTACGTTTTAAAGTATTCTTAAAATATTTAAAAGGATTATATTATTTAAGTTACTCTTATTAGTTAATTAAGCTTTTTTTTATTAAGTAGTTAAAAGTTTATATTTAATAGTTAAAGATTCTAAGTATTTTATAGAATTTCCTACGCGCGTATAGGCCTAGTTATTTATAAATTTAATTAATTTGAAAAGTTTTACTAATTTAACCTTATTTATCTTAGGTCCTCTAGTATTAGTAGTTACTTTATATAGTCTTTTACCCCTAAGATATTATAGTATTAGTGGTTTAAAAGTAGGATTAGGAGTTAATAGTCCTTTTAAGGGTAATATACTATACTCTTTATATATAAAAGTACTACTTAACTTAATAACGTTTTATTAAATAAGTTTAGTTAATTATATATTAATAAACTTATTATTAGTTTTTTTTAAATTACCCTTAAAGTCTCTTAGAGTCTTATATACCTTACTTTAAAACTTAAAAAACTCTTTAAATTTTAAAATTATAGTTTTTATAATTTCTAAGTAAAGAGTATATTTAGTATTATGTTTTAAAAGAATTTTGTTTTATTAAAAGTAATGTTATATATAATAATAACTCACTTAAGTATAAGTACTTAAATTTTGTATAAATTTGTTCCTTTAAAAACGTATTTTATAAAGTATTTAATATATATTTTTAGTATAACTTTAAACTATCTCTTTTCAATTTTTATTTTTTTTTATACTTAAGGGGATAAGTATAGTATTTATAAATATATAACTTTCCCTAGTAAAAGCGTAAGTTATAGTCTATAAAGTAATTCTAAGCTAAAGCCTACTACTTAAAGTAATATTTAAACTATTCTACCTTAACTTTATTTAAGGAGTACTAGGAGCTTAATTAATATAGACTTATATTATAAATATTAATACCCGCAAGTACTAATTCTCTTTAAAAGTGCTTAAAAAGCCCTACCCCCTTCTTTATATAAATCCCCTAGTTTATACCTTTTTATTTAGTATACTCTTTACCTCCTATAGGCTTTTTAATATAAACTAGTAGTGTTTTAAAATTAATTCCTTTTTTTTATACTTATATTTAAAATATAGTAATACTCTTAATAGCAATTATAGTACACTTATTATTTATATATATTTTATAAATATTAACTTTTTTATATTATTTAACTTATTTCTTAAATATCTAGAGAACCTTAAATACTTTAATATAATCCTTTTTAGAAAAAGTAAAGCTAAAGAGTTTATTAAAGTACTTATTTTTAATAACTAAAAGTTAATTATTACTATTATATATATATAAAAAGTTAAAAAGGTCTTAGAAAATATAGTAGTATAGTTTACTAGCCTTATTTTTAAACACTTAGTGTAATATTTACTATATTATATATATAATTATATAGTCCTAGTACTCTATATAGGTTAAACTATAAATCTTTACCCTTTAAGTGTAGTATACTAAGTACTTAAGAGCTTTATAACTAAAGTAGTTTATTCTAAAGTACTAGAGTACTATAGAGTTAATATAGTTATATAAAGGTTAGTAGCTAGGATGGTATTATATGTATTTAATAAAATAGGTTATATAAACTAAAGTAATATTACTAATAAATATAGGATATAAGTAAAAGAAAGATAGTTTATATTTAAAAAAGTAAATATTATTATAGTGTTTTAAAGTCTTTATTATAATATTACTTTTTATATTTCTAACTCTAAGTATATAATTATAGCTATAGTACTAAATACTAGCTTTAACTAAAAGTACTTTAAAAATAATATTAACGTAAAACCCTTTAATTACTATAACATTTATAAGTATTAAGTTTAATATTAAGTTACTTTTTTTATCTATTAATACGTTTTATATAATATACTTATTACGTCCTAGAACTAGGATTCTATTTATACTAGTATTAATATAGTTATTTAGGCTAAAGAGCTTAAACGTACTTAGCTTTATAAACGCTATATAATTAATAAAATAAGTTAAGTTATAGTTATTATATATAGTATTTTAAAAGAGTAAATAAGTTAATGTAATAATTAAAAAGACTAAATATCTAACTATATTACCTTTTAAAAAGGTATTAAGTAAGAAAATAATACTAATAATATTTTTTAGGAATTTTAACTTACTATCTATAACAACTAAGGGTTCTTTATTATTACTACTCTATCTTTAATATCGCTTTTTAAACTATGAATAAGTTATTTTATTAAACTAACTATACTTAATAAGCTTCTTTTTAAAGTCCTCTTACTTTAAATCTATAAAAGTTATTTTAATTTTATTAATTTTAGTATTTAAAAGGAATAAAACGTACTTAAAGTACTCTATTAAAGTTTTACTAAAACGTTTATAGGTATAGATGGGCTATTAGTAAAGCGTTTTATAGGGATATTCTTAAATACTAAATAGTAAATTAGTTTAGCTTATAAGTGTAAGTATAGGTATGAGGGTATTAAGGTTAGTATTAAGATTACTAAATACTTCTATAGTAATATTAGGCTTAATAGAGTTAGTAAAGGAATAGGTTTAGTATATAATATATAAATAAAAGAAGTAAAAGTATTATTATAGTAGTAATAGTGTTATATTAGTATTTTACTATATTACTTACTTACTAAGAAAGTAGAAGTCTAGACCCCTATAGGCTAGGGAGAGCCCTGCCTTTTATAGGCCTAGTACTTTGCCCTTTAAGCCTAGCTTTTAAAGTATTAGTTCTTTTAGGGTTTAGTACATTATGTACGGTTTAGCTAAGTGGCTCTAGGCTCTATATATAGTTAGCTATATTTACTATAGTTAGCTACAGGTACTATAGTTAACTATAAGGGTTATAGTTAGTTATAAGTACTCTAAAGGAGTAAATAAAAAATATTTAGAGTGGTTTATTTTACTATAAGTAGTTAACTTAGTAGCTTAGAGTTTAGTTTATTAAAGCTAAAGACTATAAGTTTAATTCTACTTTTTATCTTTTTTTACTTTTATTTTTAGTTCTTTTTAATAGATTAATATCCCCCCTTAAGATATATATTAATTTAATTTTATTATAGATCTTAGTGTTCTTAAGATATATTAAAAGACTTCTTTAGTATTAAAAACTTTTATATAAAAACTCTATAAAAACCTTTTTTTTAAGTAAAAATATTTAAAGTAAAAATAGAAAGAAATATATATTAATAAAGAAAACCTTTTCTTTTTAATATAATACGTTATTTATTTTTAACGTATCCTTTAATAAATTTATATTCTTTTTTATTTTAGTTTTATTTTTAAAAAAGATAAAAAACCTTTATAGTTTACTATACTTAAAGTAGTTATATAATTATTAAATATTATTTTACTTATAGACTTAGTTGAAGTATTAGCTAAATTATTTATAATAAATACGTAGAATAATAAAGCTTTATTATTAATTATTATATTTTTATAAAGTAATATTTAATATTAATATACTTAACCTTTTTATAAAATTTAGGATTTTTAATTAGTTTTTAAGCTACTTTATTATTTATAAGAATCTTAGGTTTATTTAGACTTTTAAAGTCTAAATATTTAAATATATAATTATAAGAGTTATATAAATATATAGCCTTTTTAATAGTTTTAGTAAAAGCTATATATTTAGTTTTATAAGTAAATAAAGCTACTATTTTTTATTTTATAGTATTTTAATTAATTATATTATAAAATCCTAGGCAAAGTAAATAGCCAGTAGTGGATTTTTTATTATTAAAATCTTTAGCTTAATTAAAGTCTAAAAATCCTATTATTTTAAATTTAATAGAGTAGTTATATAAAATTCCTAAGTTAGGGAATTTATTTAAATATCCCTATAACTAATCTAGAGTAATAAAATACTCTTTAGAAAGATTACTCATATAACAAACTAATAATATAACTATAAAGGCTATATTTAACTTAGTTTTTAAAGTAGAATATATTAAAGAGCCTATGTATTATTAGAATTATTTTATTTCTTCTTTAATAGCTTAATTTATATTTTTTACTAATTTTATATTATTATTTATAGGCGTTAAATGCCTATATAAGTAGGTTTTATTATATTTAATTAATAGGTTTTTAGTATATTTAGTTTAATATAGAAATAGGGTTTTATTTTCCCTATTTATATCTACTTTAACACCTAAAAAGGTTTTAGGCACCCCTAGTAGTTTTATATTAATCTCTTTAAAGATATTATTAATTATACTATTAGTAATTTTAGAGTTAGGAGTAATAACTAAAAAGTCATTTATAAAACAAGCTATAATAGTTTTACCTCCTTTTTTATTAAGTATAAAAACAGCCTTATTATAAGGCGTTATATTAAAGCCTTCCTTTTTAAGTATATTTTTTAAATACTTATACTATAGTCTAGGACTTTATTTTAAGCTATATAAGGCTTTATTTAGTTTATAAACTAATCCTTTATTAAAATCTTTATAATCTTTATTAAAAACTAATTTATTATTATTATTATTAGAAAAACTAGTAGGTAATTAGACGTATATTTCTTTATTAATATTAATATATATAAACATACTAGTAATATTATATTATTAATATCCTAATTATTTTATATAGTTATTAAAAATAATAATTTATAAATTTTAAGTCTATAAGTAGTACTAAAGGTTTCTAAGTAATTAATACCTATATATTAATTATAACCCTATACTACTTAATAAGTCTTATATTTATTAAGTTTTTTAGTTTTAGTATTAATATTATTATTAGCTTTTTTTCTATAAACCTATCTACTTTCTAAAGGTTTAATAAATTATAGTTTTTTGATAATATTCTAAGTATTTAATTTAATTAATATATTTAATTCCTTATATATAGCTTAGATTTAGTTTTATAAATTATTAAATTCTAAAACTTGTTTATATATAATAGATTTATTTAAGTTATTAATACTTAGTATATAAAAGATTTTATCCTTTAAACTATTAATAGTAGATATTATATTTAAAAATAAATAGTCTTTTATTATAAATAGTATATATTTTTAATTTTTAACCTATTTATAGCTTTCCTAGATCTCTTTATTTATATAGGGGATTTTTATAGTTAATTTAGAGTTATTATTATTATTATTATTATTATTATTATTATTAATTTTATTAATATTATTATAATCTAAGTCCATCTTAAAAAAACTATTACTTTAAAATTCTTTTCTACTTTTAGTTATACTAAATTATAGATAATTTATTTTATTTAGTATAGATAGTTCTTAATTATTATTATTAGTATCTTTTATAAAGATTTTCTTAAATACTTTAACGTTTTTAAACTAAAAAGCTTTATTTTTTTTTAAGTTCTATATTCTATAGATATTATTACTATAGTTAAGAATTATACTCTTTTTAACTTTATTATTAAGCTTTTTAATATTAGGGTCTTTATTTTTATAGTAATAAATACTCCCTAGACCCTTATATAATTTAAAGAGGGTTTTGTATTATTTTTAGTTTTATATAGTATTTTATAAACTATTAACTTATATAGGGTTTTATTATATAAATATATAGCTACTAAAAGAGCTTTTTTCTATAGTTTAAAGTTAATATTAGTATTTATTAGTATAGCCCTTACTTTATTTATTATATTACGTATTATTCTTTTAATAATACTATTAAGCTTACACATATAAAGTAGTTTTATATTATTAGTTATACTATTCTTTATATATATAGTTTTTATTCTTTTATTATTAAACTCTTTACTACTATCTATATTAAATTAATTAATTTTATACTTATTTTTATTATTTTTAGTTAAGGATTTAAATTCCTTAAAAGTAGTAAAAACCTCTTTAGATTCCTTTATTTTTAATAATTTACTCTATATAAAACGAGTCTTTTTATTTATAAATAGTATAAACTATTTATAATTATTATATATTTTAAGTATAATTAACCTATATAAGTCTAATATAATTTTATATAAATAAGAGTAGTTTTTTATATAATTACTAGACTTTTTATTTATAGTATTAGTAAATTTTCCTTTTAAACAGGCCTTATAGAGTAGTTTATAAAATACCTCTATAGTAGCCCTTTTATATATAATTTTAGTTTAATCTAGAATAGTAAATAAAAATTACTAGTTTATATAGCCTAATTAGTTATACTATAGCTTTATTATATTAATATTAGGGTCTAGGGTTTAATCCTAACTTTAAGACTCTTTTATAGTATTGTTTATTATATTAATTACTTCCTCGTTTATATTAAGGTTAAAAAAGTAGAAGTTATTCCTCTTTATTCCTACTAAAAGGACTTTATCTTTAGTTATATTATATAGTATAGGCTTATTATAGTATATTAAAACTATACCTATTTTAGTAAGTTTAACTTAACTTAAGAGATTAATACTTAGTTTAAGTATATAATAAATATCTTTTATAATATAAAAAGTATTATTTATTATAGTAGTTAAATTACCCTTTTTATAAGTAAAGAAAACAGTTTACTTTACCCTAATTAACCTTTATTTTAATAGTTTTAATATTATTAAGTAAAAATAGGTTATTAGTTATATAGATTATTGCAGCTAAGTCTAAATAAAATAGTTATTTTCCTTTATAAGTAGAGGAATCTAAAAGTTCCTTATTTAACTATTTTATTAAATTACTTAGTAATAAATTATTAGTTTTAAAATCTATATTAATAGGGGTTTTAGAGGTAATTCTTATATTTTTAAACTCTATATTAGAATCTAAGTTCTTTTTAGTTACTAAGTTAATATTTATTAAGTCTAAAGTAACTATAACTTCTTTTAATAAATTAAAAAAGTTAGAATTATTATTAATAACTATATTAACTTATTATTTTTTTATTCTATTTTTTAACTCTTTTTTTTCTTTATTATTTATAAAAGAGTTATTTTTTAATATTCTTTTAAACTAATTAAGAGCTTTATTAAGATATAAAAATCCATAAATATTTTCTATATAGTTAGTTTTTTTATAGTAGTTATAGTATTAACTCTTAGTTTATTTCTAGAATTTAGTAATTTTTTTAAACTTAATTTAAAACTTAAAGAATTATATAAAGTTATTATTACTCTTTCTCTTAAATCTATCTAATAAATTAATAAATAAAAACTTAATAGTATAAACTTTTAAGTCTTTTTTTAAAAATTAAGTTATATTAGTTATAAACCCCTTATAAGAGTTATTTAAACTATTTAAAACCCAAACTATAATTACTTATTTAAATAAAACTAGATCATTTAAAGCTAAATTATCTATAAACTCTTTAACTTTATTAAAGTATTCTTTAAAAGTATTAAAGTCTTTAAGAGTAGTATTAAAAACCTCTTTATAAATAAAAAACTTATTTATAAATTCTTTTAGTTAATATAGCTTTTTTAAGCTTTTTTAAACTTTTAAAGCTATTTTAAAGTCTTTTATAACTCTTAAAGAACTATCTTTATAAAAAAGTCTTATATAACCTAATATTTTATTATTTAAATCTTTATTTTTATTATCTAGTAGTTTAATAAAATCTATTACTAGATCTTTACTAACTAATACTATATAGAATCTTAAAAACTATACTTAATAATTTAATTATCCTTTTAGCTTTAAAATAGTAATTTTATCTATATTTTATAAGTTTAAAGTCTTTTTTATTTAAATAACTAAAACTAAATAAACTCCTAAAAACCCAAGAGTTATTTCTTTAAAATAATAAAAGTAAACTACTTATTATATAACTAACTAAATAGTTTAAATAAATAGTTAAAACTATAAAGTCCTACTATATCTTTTTTAACTATTTTAATTAGTTTATTATAACTAATAAACCTAAAGTCTATAACTTTAGAGTTATTAATATTAACTTATAGTAGCTTTTATTAACTAAATTAAATAATAAAAACTATTATAATCTCGATTTCTATATAAATTATATTAATTAAATATTATTTAAAAATCTATTTACTATAATAAGTATATATAAGGATTTATTAAGGATTTAGTAAAGAAGGTTAGATAATTTAAGGATTTTCTAAAAACTAGGTTTCTTAGTTACTTAGGGACTTAAATTATAGGTAATTTATAAGTATTAGTTATAGATTTTAGTCTTTTATAGTTAAAATAAAGTTAGTTATTAAATAAGTAGGTTTAAATAGACTTTTATAATTAGTTAAAAAGGTTAGGTTAGTTAATAAGCTAAGTTTATAACCTATAAGTATAAGTATAAGGGTATTAAGGTTAGTATTAAGATTACTAAATACTTCTATAGTAATATTAGGCTTAATAGAGTTAGTAAAGGAATAGGTTTAGTGTATAATATATAAATAAAAGAAGTAAAAGTATTGTTATAGTAGTAATAGTGTTGTATTAGTGTTTTACTATATTACTTACTTACTAAGAAAGTAGAAGTCTAGACCCCTATAGGCTAGAGGGAGCCCTGCCTTTTATAGGCCTAGTACTTTGCCCTTTAGGCCTAGCTTCTAAAGTATTAGTCCTTTTAGGGTTTAGTACGTTATGTACGGTTTAGCTAAGTGGCTCTAGGCTCTATATATAGTTAGCTATATTTACTATAGTTAGCTACGGGTACTATAGTTAGCTATAAGGGTTATAGTTAGCTATAAGCACTCTAGAGGGGTAGATAAGAGATATTTAAAGTAGTTTATTATACTATAAGTAGTTAACCTAGCAGCTTAGAGTCTAGCTTATTAAAGCTAAAGGCTGTAGGTTAAATTCTACCTTTTATCTCTTTTTACTTTTATTTTTAGTTCTTTTTAATAGACTAATAATAAGGATAGAGTAAGTAGCTCTACTACAGCCCTCTATTTAATATATTAATTTATCCTTAACCTTTACTAAAAAAACCTTTTTATACTAATATAATATTAAAAAATCTTTACTAAATTAGAGCTCTTTTTAAATCCTATTAAGCTACTAGCGTCCCTATATAGAGTTATATTAAGTACTAACTACTTTAAAAAAATTTATACTACTAAAATTCTTTAAACTTCTAGAATACCCCTATATATAACTTAAAAGAAGTAGTTATACTAGTAGTTGTACTACTTTAAAGAATTAAGGTTTATATATATAGTATTTTTAAAAATAGTATTATATTCTTTTTAAAGTAATATAAGTATAACGAGGTTATTTAAAGTAAGTTATACTTTAAACTTATAAATAAAGACTTAAGTTAAATATAATTCTAGAATAGTAAGCTTCTAATAAACTAGACTAGTGTATAATAGGTTTATAAATAAATATATTTAGTACTAAATACCTCTTAAAGTAGCTATAGTAGCTATATAGCGTACTTAATATTATAAAGAGTATTTAATACTGTTTATATAGTCTATACAAATATCTTTTAGTATTTATTTATAAGGGTAATATAGTAGTACTATAGCTTCTTTATAAATATTTCCTATATTAGGATTAGTTTACTCTTAAATCTAGGTTTTAAAGTCTATTTTATATTATTTCTTTATACTTTTATTAACTTATATAAGGAATTTATAGTATATAGAATTAACTAAGTAAATATAGTTTATACTTAGTATATTAAAAGTATTTAAATTAATGTATTTTTAAATACCTTAAAGTTCTACTTAGTATTATAGTTCTTTATAGAATTATAGTTAGTTGTATAAAGTCTTAAAAATAATTATTAAACTTATTAAAGTATTATAAAAAGTAGTTAAGATATTTATTATAAAATAGTATAAAGCTTTTAAGGAGCTTAGAAAGAAAAAAAACCTAAAATTTATATACTTTACTTAAATAGTTAAGAGTAATAAATACTAGTTAAAAATAAACTAGGCTTATAACTATAATAAGTATTAGAGTATATAAGTATTTAAGAGTATAAATGACTTGTGGTTATTTTTAAAAGAGATTTATACTATAAAGTGCTACGCTCGTTAGAGTGTTATATCTATACTTAGTCACCCTGGTGCCTGAGGCGCGGCTCGCGAGGCTAGAGCCTTAGAGGGTTCATCGCAACATTACAAGTTGGCTAAATTTCCATCACCCCAACGGGCGCGCAGGAACCGCTGAAGAATATACAAGAAGGGCAAGTGATCGACAAAGAGAACAAAGAGTCGAACACCCCAGATACTGCCCGAGGCGCGGCCTTCTCGTTCGATGCGTGCCGGTTACCATGGGACTCCCGCCGATCCAGACAGCTCGGTCAGGTTGGCCCTGGGAACGACCCTGTGCCTGATTCATGAATCGCGCGTTGCTGCCGGGGTGATGAGCCAGCTGATGGGCCCATTTCGAGGCTTTTTCCCACCGCTATCTGGGGTGTCTCCACGACAGGTTTGATGTGAATGAGCCCAGATGGGGTTGATGATTGCGAACCGGCTTACTGCGGCGCGTAGGCAAAGCCCAGTCTGTCGACCTCGTCACCGGCGCGGCCCAGGAAGCCGACGATCTGCCATCCTGCGGGGGCCGTGTGGGTCGTGCAGCCCGAGGTGGAGGTGCCGGCGGCGAGAGTGCGGCCGGTGCTGGTGGTGGCCTGGATGTAGAAGTTGCGGGTGCGGCCGTCCTTCTGGCCCGTGCAGAGCTTCGCGCTGGTCCAGAACTCAGAGGCGCCGAGGGTCAGGGTGGCCTCGGAGCCGCCGGAGCCGCCGTGGGTGAAGGTGGTGCCGTCGGTGAGGGTGACGCCGACGGAGTCGAGGCGGTTCTGGCCGCGGAAGGTCAGGACGGAGGCCTTGGGCTTCGTCTTGCCGGCGAGGGCGGGCAGGTCGGAGAAGGGCTCGCCTTGGGGGCCACCGGAGAAGTCGGACTGGCGGAGGGTGGTGCCGAGGTTCCAGGTGAAGTTGGCGGTGATGGGGTTGTGGTCGGACAGGATGCTGCCGTCGTTCTGGAGGAACTTGTTGCTCTCGTAGCCGTAGTAGGTGGCGTCGAGGTTGATGACGGCGTTGCCGCGGTAGAAGGCCTTGTCGACGGTCTCGCACCAGTTGGTGGAGCTCGGGTTGGAGCAGATGGACTCCTCGGTGGGCACGACGCCGCCGCGCTCGAGCTGCAGCCAGGCGTCGGTCATGCCGTTCTGCTCCGAGAAGACGCGGATGCGGTCCGAGGTGCGGGTGTAGCGGCTGTTGGTGTCGCCGAAGACGAGCACGGCGTTGCCGGCGGACCACTTGTCGATGTAGTCGGCGACCTGCTGCAGGTTGGAGTTGCGGGCCGAGAGGTCGCCCGGCTCGGTGCCAGCGTCCGTGTGGAGGTTGTAGACGTCGACGTACACGCTGTCGGCGATCTTGGCGCGGATGAAGGTGAAGCCCTTGGGGGTGAGGCAGTCGGCTCCCGAGGCGTTGGAGCACGTGTCCCACTTGACGCGCTCGAACTCTACCCAGTCGTAGTTGGAGAGGGTGTTGAGGCCGGAGCCGAAGGGGACGCCGCCCGAGGTCGAGGTGCGGTACGGGTGCTTGTCCGTCTCGTAGATGTAGGCGTGGTAGTTGAAGTCCTGGGCCTTCTTGTTAGTCGACGATTTCTCCGAGGTGCGAGGCTTCTTCTGCCGTCTTTGAAACAATGACACATCTGGGCGTGGATGTCCCCTGCGAATGCTCGGACATCGGACGGAGCAACCAGTGGCTCGTGTATTCAGGGGGTCAAAAGACACTAGAGAGAAGAAACAAAACAAAGTCTCTCACCTCCTGGACGTTGATGAAGTCGTAGTTGTACTTTGCAAAGTAAGAACCGATCATCCGCGAGTTGGTCTCCTTGTCGCCGGGGACGTCGTTGCCCTGCAGGAGGGCGGGCAGTCCCGCGACGTTCATCGAGAGGACGGTGAAGTCTCCGACGACCTGCTGCTGCTGGGCCGACGCGAGGCCGGAGAGGGCGCCTCCGGCGAGGAGCATCTTGACGTTGGAGGTCTTCATTGCTGCTGCTGCTGCTTGATAGTCTCTCGACACGAATTATTATTCAAGATTGATAACGAGTGTAAGTATATGCGAAGAGAGAGTGGCCTGGGCGACAACGGGTGGAAGGATTGAATGGGCACGACGACGCTGCAGAAGAGAGAGGGAAACTACGTCAAGGTGCGATAGGTATGGATGGTATTTATTGATGGTGATGCGCTTGACGGACATGAACCGTTTCCTTGGCGAGAGGTGACCCTCTTTCTGCCTCTATTACCCGTGTGCGTCCCCGCTCTACGAGAGGAGTTGATGATTGAATTGAGAAGGTGACACCGCGATGCGCAGCAGGCACACACACTCTCTACGCTACACTACATTGCATCACTACCAAAAGGCAAGCCCTCGTGATGGGATGGGTGGACAGCGTTGCTAGGGGGGGCTTTCCCATATCGACATACCGACGTAATCTCGCTGGCCCCCGCCTCAGGGAGCCAAGAACCGAAGGAATCGCATTACTTGTGCCTGAATTGGGGGGTCACGAAGGCAGACAACCCCGGTAGTCTTGACCGTTGACGATGGACGATGTAACCCTCCCACTGGGTTGCACATGGTCAGCTCGTTGGACGCGAACTAATTGTATTTTCTCGGACTTGGAGACCGCGCGGGCTGGCTGGCTGACGGTTGTGCGGCATATGAACTGAATGATGGAGTGGCCCTTTTTCTGGTCGTGATCATGCGAAGGGGACGAGATCTGGGCGGATGGTGCCGTCTTGTCCCGTATGTTCACTAGTCATGAACCCGAGTCTATCTTGAGAGCTATGTTGAGTGATTGGTGGTTGCTGGGTACCAGGGAAAAGGGGGACCCCATCTTTTTGCTTGATTGAGCTGAAGAGCTTCAATACTTTATTTCCCCTTGGGCCTCCCCTACCCGCCGCCCCATTCACTGTAAAACTAAGCATCTCCTTCTTTTCTGTCTTCTGGTTCGTCGTGGGTCCACGTGGTCAGGGTCTTTGGCTGTGACTCGTGAGATTAAAACTACTAGCAAGGAAATGCTACGGATATCTCCTTGAAAGATGCTTTGGGTTTGGCTCGTCCCGCTCCGTAGGATCGTAATACATGAATCAAACGTGGCCCGCGACGGGCAGAATTTCTCAACGCAGAGGATTTCAACCATGGAAGGCTCCGAGGCCCCGAGCTTTTTTTTTTTGTTCCTGCTCTGCTCTGCACAGCAAAACTAGAGCCGATCTTCTTCCTTCTCGGAGAGGCAGCCGGATGAGACCGGGGGGCTGAAGGAGCCTGAGAAGGGACCACGGGGCGGCCCTGCTTCGGCGACGGCCGGAACCCTTGCCATTGTCTTTTGACCGTGCTGTTATCCCCTCGGCGTGTAATTCCGACCTGCCTGATTTTGCAACTGAAGCCCAATTTTTCTCTCACGGCGAAGGGGGCAATTGTCAGGGAATCATATCTGACAAAAGTTCCGCCGCCCCCTCTGAGGATTCTTGCTCGATTGGCCTACCAATAGCATCGCGACGAACTCTCTCAAAGAATGGGGTTCGTTGCCTCGGAGTCGTTCCATCCCTTATTTTAAGCAACCATGGGATGGGATGGGATGGGATGGGGGGTTTGACGTGAACGGTAGCGCAATGCGCAGCCCGGCTTTTTCGGCGTTCTGCCGAGGCCGCGTAGGCCGCGTAGACCGCCCAAAAAGAATCCAAGAACCCGTGTGACACGCTCCGTCTGAAAGGTGAGGCGAAGGAGAGATCTTGGCGGGCGGACGGAAGTGCGTGATCTCGCCAGAAGGCAGGGCTCCGCCGGCGACTTTGCTACCGTGGGCCCCGGCCGGCCTCCGAAGGGGAAGGGGAGTCCCGGCACGGCTTCCGTGGCCCCCAAACCCGACCCGGCGACGCTTGCGAAGATTGGGAGGAGTTGTTTCCCGGGCTATTTACGTCCGGTTCTTTCGTCGTCCGAAGGTGCGGCAAGTTCCAGCGCCCGCTTCACCACCAGCATCCGTAGACATGTTCTACCTAGCTCATTGTCTATACCCCTTTGCTGCATAAGCTCCGAGGGAGGGTCTGGACCTGGCCGACTCGCGCTCTACCCGATTTCCATCCCATTTTTAGAGCCGGCTTGGTGATGTTGTTTTTCTTCGTCGTCTTAGTTTAGCATCTTTTTTCGCCATCGGTTAACTGCCGATCAATCACATCCTCTTACAACGGGAAGCAAATTATGTAGAGCAGGCAACTTCTCCGGTGGAGATGAGCCCACATGCTGGTATACTAAGTCTACTCGATTGCTGCTAGCACGCCGGCTAGAGCCTCAGCTAATAGGGTTTGTAATTGTGTTGGTGGAATGAGCCTACCCGCACTTCCAGACCATCGTTGACCGGCGTACCCCTTTGTTCCCTGGAAAAGGTACCAATGTTTGGAGCTAGAGAAACCAGATGCCGCCACGGCGGGCGTGGCGGGTTGGAGACGGGCCTGGATGGTCTCATAACGTCGCCTCATCGACATGGCGGTGCCATTGACACGGCAGTGCTCTGTTTGGCAACTTGAGCGCGCGTGCGCGCGCGCCTGTCTCGGTAGCCAGTTTCCGCTGATCGTGATGTCAGCCGTGGCAACGAGACGTGAAGCATCGCGGCCGCCTAGCGGGCGTCGTCTACGATGGTAGCTCGGCCCGCGCGCGAGCTCTGTCTATGTGCAACATATCATAGACGTGACTGGGTTTATGTGCCTTGGCTGGATGAGTCGATGGAGGCGAGAGTATCACCAGCAGCAACGCAAAAAAACACGACTCTGGCTGTGAGAGACCCTTGGGGTCGGCGGGCGGCTCTGACTCGTTTCCCGTTTGGGGTGCGTCCGCGCACGGCCCCGGCGTTGATCACTTCAGGGAACCCCCGCGTCCACTGCCCGGGAGCGCTGAGCTCCGGGTCTCAGGATGTGTCTTGACCCCAACAATTGCCCAAGACTGC
Organism: Colletotrichum brevisporum; assembly: GCA_030770045.1. Taxonomy (NCBI): domain Eukaryota; kingdom Fungi; phylum Ascomycota; class Sordariomycetes; order Glomerellales; family Glomerellaceae; genus Colletotrichum; species Colletotrichum brevisporum. The sequence continues at coordinate 5,564,359 of JAUGSI010000002.1, forward strand.
TGAGGGGCGTGGGTGGTGGCCGCTTTTGAAGGGTTGGTCTCTTGTTGGTCGTCTTTTGTGCTGTTTCTCGTTGTATCTTTGAAGATGCATTCTGACTGGTTACAACGATGTAAGTTGGCTGGGTGTTGCCAAGAGGACCACTTTGAAAAGTACTGCCCAATATCAAACCGTGTTATTGAGACAGGCACCTCGCCTTACTGCCCTACCGGCGTCACTGCCGGCGAGGGCCCTCGTCTCTTCCTTTAGTTGAGATGGTGATTAGATTGTCAACGGGTCTCATTCCGTGACAGCGATGGGCAGAAGTTGTTTTTCAAATTATCCTGTCTTGCTTTTTTTTTTCCCCGTAACATCTCACCCTACTGGTGATGCGATCGCGATGGACTCGGAGGGTGGGTGTGGGCGAATTTGATTTTGGATACATCGGTAGTTGCAATTCATCATATTTCACATCCCCCGCCAGGTCCGTCCGTCCATCCCAGGGCGGTGTTAGTTACGGGGTGCCGGAGCTTTCTTTTGGGTACCCATGCGGTTTGATGGGGACGGCTTCTCACGATATCTCACGACGACGTCCGTCCGGTGTGGTAGTGCTCTTTCGGGGTCCAGGCCATCCAGTCCGCACGGCGAACTCCCATGTGGAGATCTTTCGTTGACAGCGGGATGCTGGCATGGGATTCTTGCCATCTGGCCCGGCGTGGCTTGTATGCGTGCACCCGGGCCAGCCCTGTTATTGCGTATGGCCTTAGAAACGACTGACGCGGTCCCATGCCACGTTCACTAGTGTACCTATATCCCGATGGAGGGGACAACGCGAGGGCGACGGATGGCTGTGATGGAATGGTGAAACTGGGCACCGTCGCAATCTACCGTCTGAGTGGCATTAAGCATGATCGCGTTGCCGGATGCTAGCTTTTGTTTTAGACTCGTAGCCTTCTCGCCACTGCCGCACCTCTAAGCCCCAGAATTGGACCCTGATGGACGTTCTGAACCGGCAGGGAAACTGAATAAGCATGCCTGCTCAGACCCCCAGTTGCCTGACGTGATGGCGTACGTAAACTCTACTTCCTACTCTCGCGCCCGTTCGTCGACGGAACTTATTCAGTCTGATGAAAGAGAAAAACCGGTCCCGGGATGTCCTGTGGGGGTGGGAAGACAGCACGGGATCCGTCCTGTTCCCCACGTGCGGATTCGTCATCGATGGCCCGGGGTGGGAATGTGGGAAAAAACGGGCATTTGGTCCGGGGTGAAGGGGGGGAAGAGCAGTGGTGAATGAAAGGACCGGAAGAGAGGAGAGGAAGAGGACCACACCGGCACGGGATTGATAGAGGCTCCTGCGTCGAGTTGCGTGTGAGAAAGGGTCCTTGTGGAGAGTGGGAGAGGAGAATTTGCAAGTATCGAGGTGCGATTTGACTGGGAACATCTCGTCGTCTCCATCGAGGGCTCTCCCTTGTAAGTTCGAAGAACAGGATATCTTGTCGACTTGGAGATAGCTCTCGCTCGCGTTAGGGATCAAAGCTCCCTCCCACCCCTCCGTTATCTCACACCATCCAGTGGGAGGAAACCGCCTGGAGGGAGGATGATCCTGTTGGAGCCCACGTTTTTTCTTGTTCCTTTTTGTAGGTTTAGTGTCCGGGAAGTAGTTCATGCGATCGAAAAGTCAGGGAAATCATGAGCAATTTGATGTTTCTCATGCTCTGGTGTTGCGATCGCGTTTGGGAGGGTCCCGTTTGGATGCTGTCCGCAGTGTTACATGCGTGCCTGGCGCGTTTTGCCACTCGACCTATCCATGGCACCGACCAAGTGCTGCTCATTGTTTCGCGAGTGTCGAGCGGCGTGGAGAAGCAGATACGAATGGCTCGATGCGTGCCCATGGCTGTGATGGGATAAGACGAATCGCATCGCATGTCAGACCTAGGAGGCCTGTGTGCGTCTGAACTGTCTCTCTAGTCGAGTGTGGATTGGAGGGGCCAAGGAGAGAGCAAGAGAAGGGATGGTTTTTGGGTTTATTGTCCTGCCTTCGAGAACATTTCTCTTTTGAGACAGTGTTGTATCAGACCTGGCCAGACAAGCAGGTCGTCGTCGGCGGCGGCCTGGTTTTACCGTTTGCGGTTGGCGGCACCCGGAGTAAGCTCCGCATGACGGCCGGCCTCGTGTCCGGCCGCCTGTCCGGGCCTTTGGACCTACAATCCGGCCATCACTCCCGGCCATCGTGGCCGTTGGACGGCCGCCCCCAAGTTCCCGGCGACCTAATCGACAGCCAAGAGGGGACAGCGCAAGGCCGCGCCATCAAGCAAAATTAGTTAGACTCAGTCGTGACAGTTGAATTGACCGCCAGAACGAGCATCCGAGCGCATTGACGCGACTGACCATTCATTTCATCATCTTGATTGAACGTCATTTCTTTTCCCCTCTTCGTCCTCTTCCTGGGAGAATCCTACGGGCTGTTCCTTTTCCTTGCGCCTGGGCCCCCTCCCCCGCCCTGGTATTGAGCCCACGTCTGATACCGGCAGGTCATCCCACGAGAAGCGTTTCACGGGCCACGAAGGCGAAAAGATCCCTATCGAGAGATACTTCAACCGCCCGTTGAAAAGAAAGCCAGGGGAGTGATTTGGCGGCCCCCTTCTAGGCATCCATCACTCTTCGCTTCTCGTCTTCCGGCCCGTCTGTGCGTGACCAGGATTCACGATATATTTCCTTTTTTCCCTTCCCTTTTGCCCACTGAAGCTGTCAAGTCAGGTCGCATCCTCGGCTCGCTCCCACGCCCCCCCTTCGTATTCATGGGTGCAAAAACGCGCGAGATGCACGTCCCCCTTCCGGTGTCACTGACGTGCATCACATCTCCACCGCGAATCGAGTCGTCCCTCCTCCCCTGTGTGCCCCTCTCCCATGGGCGAACAGACCGCGTGAGCATGCGTGTGTACTATATGTACGTGCCCTTTGCAATAATCGGTAGGTCTCATGTTGATATCGACTGGGTGTCGAGCGGGCGGGCGAGGTGAACTCATCGATAAATGCATATAGATGCGGTCGGCCTTGCAGTTGACAGCTGAGAGCCGGGACAGGGGACATGCTTTTCCCCTGCATCGCTTGCCATTGCGGGAAGCTTCGCAGCAGACCAAGAAGAAAAGGCCAGCAAGAGGCCGTCCATCACCGTTTTAGCGACGGCAACCCTACAGGGCCTTCAAGAAGAACCTCTGGCGTGGGGGGGGTTAGGTGGTGTTGTTAGTCTGGTGGTGTCACATTTCTATACGTGTACCCATACCCATCAACCATTGACTATTTCCCACGTTGTCTGTCAATGCGGCACCGCTCCAAGGCGCGCCGTTTCGGTCTTGCTCATGATCGTGTTAGTTGCTTCCTTCTTCCTGCCCGCACTGACCTCTTTCTCTCTCTATCGTTCCCCATCCAAAATAGGCCACTGCTCACCCTGGTCCCCTGAGGCGGATGACCAGGGCCTTGTCCTGACGGCTCTTCCCCTGTCTATACTCCCACTCGTGTTAAGTCTGGGCTGAGAAGGAGAGGGGGGCGTGTGTGAATAGAGAGTGGGAACTCGACTTTTGACAACGGTCCCGGCAGCATCACCTGCAGGTTGAGACATTCTCGAGCTCTCAAGAAATTCAATTAAGAGAAACGGTGAAAAAAGGCAACGTGATGTGAGAAGCGCTGGGGGTTATTTGTGATGATTGACGCAGGTTCAACGTGCCTGCAGGGCTTTGACGCGCCCCTCTGTCCACCCCCACTGTGATGGATGTCCACCGTTGGGACATTGAGATCGGCCCTGCACCAGTCCACCATTCCCTCGACGGCCTCGAACGCATGCCGGGGAATCTGGCCCGGTGACTTGACAGCAAAGTCTCGCCAGGGTTGAGGGGGGGCACGTGGTTTGACCTCACCGTAATAAGCCACTGCAACGGCCGTTTATCGTCGTATCACCTAGGTAGGCAGTAACTCTTCTTGAGCGATATGCCGTTACTGGGATAATGGACTTGGACATCTGCCGTTTATGTCGTCGTAAAGGCCGCGAGTAAGACCGAGGGCGCATAGTGCCGCAAATCGATCTAATATCTGCGCTTGTAAAGACCTACCTAGGTAACTAGCGCAAATTGTCGGTAGATGAAAAGTTGCGGTTGGAGAGACTGGTTGATGAAGGTCAGGGTGCGGAATCACATGACCGACAGACAGCATATCTACAATTCAGTGTGAGAAACGAGTCGCGCATCTCATGCTCCTTGACCTGCCAAGAGTCCAGCGTCACTCGAACGGGGACCAAGCCTGCCCGAAAACCTAAAATGCCAAGGGGAAAGAAAGAAAAGGCGTCGCTCGCCGCTTGCCGAAAATCAGACGAAGAAGGAGGTCGTCGACTTGCGCCCGCCCTTCGCTTGTCTGCCGATGACACAGCTTTGACCAGGGATGGCCACATGGAAACTCCAACAGCCGAAGAGGCGAGCTCGGCGAAGGAGCCATGAGGGGGCACTGGGGGGAGGCACCAGATGGCCAGGACGAATATGCGCATAGACCGGCGAAGACATCAGGCTCGCGTTTCACATTCCCGCCGAAAGGCTACCGAGCTTCGGTGAGGATGGTGGAGGTGGCTCTCTTTGAACGGCCTAGACACATCGGCGGTCGTTATGCATCTAAAGGCGGGTATTGAAGGGGTTATTCGGAACCTCGGTGAGACTGAAGAATGGCTAGACGACGATGATTGCATTTGCTTTTTTCGCCACGTGGTTTCTGGAGGTGGGAGGGGACGTTTCGACTGTGAGGGACGTTTTGTGACGGTTACGGCTCCAGGTGATCGCTTTAACAGCATGTGTCTTTTGTGAAATGTTGGTAGAGGAGGGTATAGGAAACCCTTCATAATGATTGACGTTTTGGGCGATTCAACGTGTGATGTCGCCCCTCGAAATAGCGCGCACGCATGATTGTCGTGACGTATGCGGAGACCGCCGAGATGTCGACAAAGACCAGCCCGCGAAGACATTTACGAGGAGAGCGGGAGATGCCTCGGGGAGTTTGACACCATCTCCGTCTTATTGTTTCGGAGATCTGCATATCGCAGCTGGCAGGCGTTTCGACGGGCTCGTTTGCTCATTTCGATCAATATGTCCACGGGCGAATGCCAGCAGACGTTTCAAGATTGGAGAAACACTGTCGTGGTGGCGCGTTTGACAACCCGTAAGATTGTCTTAATTGCCAGGCGTTATTAACGGACGAGGCCGCATGGTTTTCGTATACTTCTGGTGGGCATTGTCGATGACTCCGCTAACTTTGAGTTGGCAGGTAGGTAATCAACATGAAATCAAGGACGGTGGGGGGAAACCTACTTCGCGCCTTATGCGCTCAAAGAATCTTGACAAACGCTGCATCAATTTCCTTAGATTGCTATTTAAACTCTCGCCGGAAGGCCTAGGGAGCTCGAAATAGTGACCCGTCAACTTGGCGAGGGGCCTTGCAGCAATGAACCGTTCGATTACGGCAATTATCACAAAGCTTATGATGGTGATCTTATGTCCCAATTCGGCCCGTCCGACGGACATTCAGGCCGATAGAATTTTTCATATCGTTCGTTCCTATTATATGATATCGGGATTATGAGCAGACATGTCTTTTTTTCCCATGGTCCAAATGCCATGGCGATCCAATATCAGGTGTGAGGGAGGAGGAGCTTGCTTTTCGGGGTTTCCAGGTCCCAGCGCATAATCGCATATACCTCACTATCATTCTTCTGTTTAGTACTCTTTTTGAAATGGGCTTGAAATGACGCCGGCAGACGTTGTGAGTCTGTCTGATGGGGTTGTCTGGTAGTCCGTCCAGTTACGGAGGTTATGGTCACGTTCCATGTCGACAGTTGCCACATACGACCACACCTATTGGAAAACTCGAGATCCCGTCCGCTCTCCCAAGCATAAGCCAACGGGGAGAGTGTTTCTAGTTGGGTCACTAATAGCTGCTGACGATAACACCTTCCGTTCTTGCCGGCGGAACGGCCCCGGTAGGCAGCTGTTTCCCCCACTGCCTCCCGCTGTTTCGGCCTTGCTGACCGACCGGCCGGTCATCCACCGGTCATCAGGCTACGTAACTTCACAGTTCTGCTAGTACTAATCCGATAATGTCTCCCTCCCGTACATCGCTGACCCCTTCTACCGAGCCAGGAAGTGCCTGGCCTCAAGCTCTACTAGGACGCACTCATGATTTACGTCTTAGTGAAGCCTGGCGCTAGTACAACGAGCGTAAGAAGAACGAAAGGCTTGGTTACCTGGATACAGCAGATAGTGTTCTACACGTTTTAGCTTTAGTGCTGTGACGCGACATGAGGGCCTACCGTCTGGATTCGAAGTCTGCAGAGCCGTTTGAAGATAAACACGCTATACGGAGTGCCCTGGCAACGGACCTCGGCACCACAAGGCGTCGAGGGCCGCTCCGGATCAACGTACTTACCGCGACAAACGTAATGATCACGATCAGTACGCTGTGGGCTCTGAGTGCAACCTCTCACGCTACTTAGAGGGCATCATGCTAGCCCTACATCATGTCAGATACTAGCATGTCTCCAAAGTGCAAAGGTTATGCTCAAGTAGGTAGATATGCCCGTGCGGGGCATCCAGCGTGCTTATCAGTACTCGCTAGTATTTTTGTATCCTATTCCTAGTATGGGCTCTAATAGTTACAATCCCCGACTAGCAGACGCGTCTTTCCTCTATGAACTGCCCGCCGTTATCCAGACAGCCACCCACGTAGGTGTGTTTCAGAGTGAAGGGGAGTTCGCAGCACTAGCGGACGGATTGTTGTCAGCATGATCACCTCTTGTCGTTGTCGTCGGTGGCAAGACCGGGGAGTGGCCATGATGGAGAACGTACCGAAGCAACGGTAGGGGACATCTTGCCGCCGGCCGCGCTGCAGATGTTCCCGCTTGGGTTGGGAACTCCGTTGGGCATCATGCAGAGATAGCCCTCTGCGAGGGCGGGCCTATAGCAAACCGCAGAAGGCGGCGGATCAGCAGGAGTTCAAAGCTAAGATAGGCGGTCTTGTCTTTTTTGTTCGTTTCTTCGTGGGCAGGAACTCGGTGAACTCACGCAATCTGCACCAAGACCACAGCGAGGACGGCGGTGAACTTCATTGTGACGGGAGTAGTTGAGGATTCGGAGATCTTGCTGGGGGATTTGGTATTCGTTCTGTTCTTCTGGGGATCAACGAGCTGGAAAGTGGCTGGTTGGAAAGTCTAGCAAGATATCTAAAATGATGAGCATTCTAGAGCTTCTCATATAGACATACAAGACAGTCAGAAAGTCATGGCGGTAGCCCTATCCTAGGTAGTAATACTCAGGCATACACAGCAGCAATAGAGTTCAGATGACAACTTGACAGGTGTATAAGTACCATCACACGCCTGATATTGATTAAATCGCCGTATGTGCGCTCTAAAAGTCCGACCCGACTCCCCGGGTCATGCGGTATTGGGACTATAGTTTCTCTCATGATGTACTAGCGACGTCTCTGCAACTCTACAGTTGAGTTCTTGAATTTGTGCCGAGCCAACTCGTGTGTTGGACATAGTTGTGTCTCACTTGTTCTACGATGTCCCTCCAGAACGGGGAAAGGCCGTATGACAAGCTGAAGGCCTGGAAATACCTCAAGTCAGAAACATGAAATGCAAAGTCAGCTCTGTTGATCCAAACTAATTGCAGTATGCAGTTCCCATGAGAATCTGTAGCTCGTTGTCCACCTAGTTACTATACAGTATATAGGTACAATGCTTCACACAGAGATATAAGTCCATTTCGACCAGTTGGCTCTTCTCAGTGTCAAATCGTCGATTTGTCATTCATGACACTGTCTAGGCTTTCAAGCGAAGTGAGTTACCAGTGTCTTATTGCTGTCTGTGTGCCCAACATCCTTCCTTTCGAAGGTCGAAAACACCCAGTCATGAGCTCCCACAAGTCACGTCACTCAGAACCAAATCGAACCCAGACTTCTCATCTCATCATTTCTCATTCATAATTACTTTTTAGACCAAGAGTATATTAAGCATACCCTATTAGGCATGACCAGGCTCGCACATTTTGACGCAGCCACCTCCTTAGATGCGGGCACCGCCGCCGCAGGGGCCGTCGTGGGAGTGTCCGGTCAGCTCGGCGGCGCGCTTGAGGTGCCGCGCCGTGTCGGCGGCCCAGCGGCGCTTGGCCAGGCTGACGGGGGGCAGCGACTCCCAGCTCATGGCGTACTTGGCCACGGTGTGGGCGATGGCCTGGGTGTTGACGAGGTAGGCGTCGTTGTCGAGGTTCGTGATGTCGTCGCCGACGAGGTGGTAGTTGACGTCGTACGCGACGCCCGCCTCGCCGCCGAACAGCGCGGCCTCGGCCTCGGTCTTGAGGCCCTCGGCGCCCGTGAAGAGGCCTCCCGAGGGGATGCCGTTCTCGATGAAGGCGGCGTAGTCGGAGCGGCCGTTGAACTCGGTGGGGACGTGGCCCAGGCCCTTGGACTCGAAGAACTGCTCAAAGTCCTTCTCGATGACGTCGGAGCCGGCGGGGCCCGAGAAGTTGAAGGCGCTGCCGTCGCCGTCGTAGATGGCCAGCTTGGGGTTGGGGCTGGCGATCATGTCGAAGTTGAGGTAGGCGCGGATGCGGGAGACCTCCTCGTCGGAGCCGTTGAGCTGCTTGACGTAGTAGTAGGAGCCGAGCTTGCCGTACTCCTCGGCGCCCCAGAAGCCGAGGCGGACGGCGTTCTTGGTGGTGAACTGGGTGAGGGCCTTGGCGACGGTGAGGACGCCGACGGTGCCGGAGCCGTCATCGCTGGAGGGAGACGGGTTAGTTTCGTGATTTACACCATAGGGAACAGAGTTTGACTCACTTGATGCCGGGACCGGCAAACACAGAGTCGGAGTGGCCTCCGATCATGAGGACGTTGTCGTGGTCTCCGCCCCTCGTCTCAGCGATGACGTTGTAGTTGACGCGGTCCTCGATGATGGAGAAGACATTGATGTCGACGAGGAGCTCCTCGCCAGCCGCGAGGGACGCGGCGAAGGCCTTGCCGTCGTCCTGGGAGATGCCGACGGCGGGGGCGTAGGCGTCGCTGACCTCGCCCAGGGTGCCGGCAACAGGGCCGGGCTCGGTGTTGTAGACGAGCACGGCGGCGGCGCCCGCGGCGCCGGCCAGCTCGGCCTTGATGGCGAAGTTGCAAGAGCCGCGCAGCACGAGAGCCACGGCGCCGGAGACGGCGGCCGGGTAGTCGGCGGCCTCGCAGCCGGTGTTGGCGACGCTCACGAGGGGCACGCCCGAGGCCTCGCCGGAGGGGGTGTAGGTCATGGGCCTGCCGTCGACGACGGCGCCGCCGATGCTGAGCGACAGCTTGGAGCCGGAGAAGGTCTCGGTGAATGGCTGCTTGTAGACATCGAAGTAGTCCAGCTTCTCGAGCTCCTCGACGAGCCAGTCGACGGTGGCGTTGTGGCCGCCGCCGCCGAAGGCGCGGTTCCCGCCGTGGGCGTCGGCGATGTCCTGCAGCTTCTGGGAGCCGGCGAGGAGGTCCTCGATGGTGATGAGCTCCTGCAGCTTGTCGGACTCGACGTACGGCTTGCACTTGACGGCGCCGGCCAGGGCCGGCAGGGCGAGGGCGAGGGCGGTCTTCATCTTTGCGGGGGAGGGAGGCTGGATGAGAGCGGTTGGAGGAGGCTGTCGCGGGGGAAGACGAGGAGACAAGAGCCTGTGAGGGAGCAACCGAGGAGAGGAGCCTTGGAGAAAGAAAGAGAGCGAGAGAAGCGGCTCAACGTTGCTTTTATGAGGGGTAGTATCCGTCCTGAGAGAGTCCCTCTTGCCCGCGCGGAGGTTGGGACCGTCGCACACGCACGCGCACAAACGGCATCTCGCGTGATGTTCGCCAAGGCGATAGATAAGGAAGCTGGCGATGTCGGTTGGGAGCGCCGACCCGGCCAGCGGCGTCCACAGGTCCCACGAACCCCGCGAGCTCCGGGGGGCGACACACTGAATGAGGAAGTCGAGAAGGGAAATCTCTTTATTGCTCCACCGGCGTAGCATCGCGACCTGCCCGATCCAGGAACGGTTGACGCGCCAATGCCGTAGAGTGTTCTTGGCATGCAAGCTTCCCCCCTCCCCGGCTCATCGTCCCCATGAATGGTTGAGCCTCCGATAGGTCAATTGAAAAGTTCCAATAACAGAACCGACTCGACTCATGCTGTGATTTCTTGATTCTCTTGCCGTCGGCTCTCTCTCATCATTCATGTGCGACGTGGGCGGTGTGGGAGGGAAACTGACCGAGGCACATCGACATTCTCTCTCATGCTATCAAGCCGAATGGTCGGTAACTGAAGTCAGTCATGAGGATGCGAGGCAGCGGCGCATGTTGCTGTATCCTCATCCTTCCGGATCGGCCTGCTAAAAGTCCAGGCCCGTTGGTCGATCTCGCAAATAACCTTAAAACCTTGGCCAACTCAATAGCCCACACACATGCTATTAAGCTCACGTGTCATTGCAGCTCTAATCAACTCAATCTTTGTTTGGCATGTTGTAAAGCCAGAGAACCTATCTTGAGGGGCACGCAACCCATACCTAGCTGGCAGGCAGCAGAAGCGGGTACCGTTGCACCCTCACGATTGCGCTCCACCAGTGGTAAGGCTCCGCAACGATCAATCGTCAACAACCAATCCGATATGGTGTAGTGGCCAACATGATGCCCTCTCAAGTCCCTTGAAAGGTTAGGCATAGCCCCGAGTTCGATTCTCGGTTTCGGAATTCACCCGCAATATATATGTTTCTTCATATTTTTTGTAGTTTCTTGTCTTGTTCAGAGGACTTCTCTCCTCGACTCTTTGGCGTATTGTCAACCTGTTCCAGACCAAGCGTTGGATTCTTCCAGAGGAATCGACGGGGAGAAAAAGCCATGCCGCAGGAGCCACAGCACAATGTCTTTGCCGGTCCAGGCGGATGAGTATTCACCTTTTGAATCTATTTCCTCCATCACGACTCAACCGGGGTGTCTTCCTCTCAGATCGAACCACCGAAGCCATCTTCGAGCATAATTCATCTGGTATTAATTCATTATCTGACGGCGACTCTCGCAAAGGTAGCCGGGGCTGGCCATTTCGCTGCTGCCGCCGCCGCCGTGGGAATCTTCTATGGATATCATGTAAACAGTGCCTCCTCAAACAAGGCATTTTGAACAAGAACGACAACACAAATATTTTAGGCCGTGAGGAGGGCGTGGCGCAGTGGCCAACTCGTTCCGAGTTCGTGCGCGCAAAAAACGTCAAGGAGCGCAAGCCCGATCAGCTTTTCGTGAACCGCGATAGCGAAAAGAAGCTCTTCTTCTTCTTCTTGTCTCCCCGATCGATCCCGCGCTCGCCATCCTGTGTGTTGAGCTGCGTCGTGTTGTCGTGCATGACCTGCTGGGCGTACGACACGGTGCCGGCGTTGGTGGCGCCGGGGGTGTACGAGATACTTGGCGGCGGGGTTCCGGGGCCGTAAGGGGGCATATTGGGCGGCGGCGTGATCGGTCCGTACGGGTAGTGCGGCGACGGCGACGGCGGACCGTATGGGTATCCGGCGGGAGGGTATCCGCCGGGTTGGTATCCGCCGGGTTGGTATCCGCCGGGTGGTGGCGTGCCGGGCCCATAGGGCAGGCCTGGGGGCGGAGGTCCCGGCGGGGGAGAGTACATGACGCCGGGTGGCGGGGTGGCGTATGGGGAAGCACCCGGGGATGGGTGACCGGGAGACGGGTGACCGGGCGGCGGGTGGCCCGGGGGAGCGGGAAGTGCCAGCTGTGGCGGCGGGCCCTCGATGGCCGGGAGCTGTTGCTGCTGCTGCTGCTGCTGCTGTGATGGCTCGGTGAAGAGGTCCATAACCTTGCCGGAGCCGGTGAGCCTCTCGTAGACGGCGAGAGTGGTGCCAAAGTCCTTGTGGCCGTCGACCTTGATGGCGTCGAGGAGCTCGAGGGCATAGGTCTGGCAGTTGTTGGTGATGAGGTTGTAGACCGGCTGCCTCTCCCTGATGCTCTGGATGACGGATTCGCCTGCCCTCCTGAGCGCGTCGTCGTTGAAGCGCGTCTCGCCCACGGGGAACGTCCTCCACTCGTCGCGCTTGATCCTGTCGTTGGTGTAGATGACATGAAAGTTCTCGTCCTATTGGGGGGAGTCTCAGTTAGCAGGCGTTGGGATGGAGTGACCCTCATCTTGAACCTCATCTCATCTCATCGCTGCATGAGATGAGATGAGATGAATGGTGAGGGTGAGGGTGAGGGTGAGAGTGAGAGGGAGCCAAACTCACCATCCACAGCTGGTGAGCGTACTCGCCGACGAGAACGGCCCAGTGCTGGGTGGGATCCGGGTAGTACTTGATCCTCTCGGTGATCATCTTCCCCAGGCCGGTCTCCTCGGCGAACCACTTCCCGGCGAGGCCGCCGACGGGATGCCAGCCGACCTCGACGGGGCGGGGCGGGCCATTGAGGACGGGCTGGGTAACGGGGATGACATTCGGCTTATGGCCCAGACCGATGGCGTGTTTGACGGCGAGCTCGGTCTTGTTCAGGCTCGTCTTGCTGTCGGGGCCGAGTCAGCGAAACCGTTTCAGGAAGGTGATGATGATTTTAGTGGTTCTACGACTGAACCTGGGGTGAGGAGGGGGGAGGAGAGTCGGTTGGACAGGCGGTGAAGATGGGTGGCAGATGACGTTTGGCAGAGAGCCAACCAACCGCCCGCACCGGATGGGTAGGGTAGGGATAAGGGGGCCTCCCGAGGCGACAAGGGAAAGACAAGAAAGAAAAGGTGACGCGCATACAGGAACTCTCCCACTTTGTCCCGTTTCCTCTTCGACTCCTCGTCGGATCCCGTTTGACTGTTATTGCCGGACATGGCGAACGGCTGGGCGGAGGGACCGGGCCGGCTCACGCGGCTTAGGAAAAAGTGAGAAAAAAAATTAAAATAAAAAAATCACCAGAGTCTTGAGGGGGAATGAGGGGCACGATAGTCGGGCGATTACCAGGCTTGCGGGAGGGAAACGACAGGCACAAACAGGCTAAGAAGAGAGGGGAAGGCGTAATTGTGAGAGAGGGAAGGGAAGAACCTGAACAGCAGAAAAGAACCGGAGGGGCTTGTGTTCGTTACGGCTGGGCGTCTTACTGCGTGGCAAGCAGAAAGAGGTAGGTGTAGGTACGTAAGGTAAGGTAGGTAGGTAATACGCGGGAACGGGAACAGGAAGGAGTGGACGCGCCTCTCTCGACGTGGGCTTCCGTCAGGCGGCAGGTGCGATGGAAATATTATTTACTTGGCTGTGGCGGGTGCTCCTTCCTTCAAGGTCAGAGGTACTGCCCTCCAGTGAGGCGGATGTCCCTGTTTGGCTGAGAAGGTAAGGTGGCAGGGCGCTACTGCCCGTTGAAAAAAACGAATCCACGTGAGGCGCAGGACCGCACCGCCGCATTAAGTCGCAATCAAAAGAAGGGGCGGCGGGCCCGAATCAGCCAATGGCCGTTGGCCGTTTCCTCGGGTCCCGGCACCTCGTGGCCAACGGCCAATCACGATATCCCAAGCCGGCTAGGGTCGCGGCTTCTCCGGGCTTCGATCGATCGTGGGAGTTTTGGGGGGGCAGGCCGCCCACGAGGACCGATACCGATGTCTCATTACGTGGCGGTCATATTAAGCGTCCATCCTACAACAACTACCGTGGATGGCCTCTTTAAAGACACCGCCGCAACAGGTGGTAAACGATACAGGTGGTAAACGACCTCGACACGAAACAATGAATAGCAACCTATTGCTCTAGGGCTATTGGGATTCGACTGTTCCATGACGCACATTCAGGCCCAGGCATTGAGAAGGCAAGACTCGATTATGCCATGCGAAGGCTAATTGACCACAACCACAGCGCTGGAAAGCAGACTTTGGAAACTTCAGACTCGAACTCAAATGTTCGCCACGGGCACATGTAACCTTTGTAAACACCATGTCTTCGTTGCCTCGGTTGGTGAGTAGGCACCTGGGCCAGCGTAGCGATGCGAAAGAAAGAGGCTTCAATCGCCACGCAACCTGCTGTGCTACACCTCTATTTGGTATTGAAATCTTTTCGTGTACAGCCTCGACTGCGCATGCGCTTGGATCTCCAAAGTCGGGAATTGTAAGTCCCGAATCGGCATGAAGAACCCATGCCACCGAGGAGTGATTGCAGGCGACACGAGAAGGGTCCGTTTTATTTCAGATGCCACAAATACCTCCAGATGAATGAGATGGATGCAAGTCCAACCAGTAGGTATACCGTATACATGGAAGCTGAGAGTAAGAGGTGGGAGAGAAACGAGCAGAGTTGGAGTGATTAGAACGAAGAGACGAAAGCATCACTCAACCCACGCAGCAAACACCCGCTTCCCATTCTCCGCGTCCTCCAGGATCTTGCCCTTCCTCAGCTCCCCCCTCGGCTCAAACCCCACGTCAAACGGCTCCGGCCCCGTGATGAAAGCCGCATTGAACCCCGTCTCGATGCTGAGGTCCAGCGGTCCCCGCTTCACCATGTCGAAACCCCACGCCATCTTGGCCATCGTCATCGTCACCTGGTTCTCCGCGTAGTCGAGCCCCGGGCACACACGCCGCCCGGTGCCGAACCCGTAGTGGGGCCGCCGGTTCTACCGCTCCGCCGCCCCGACCATCTCCGGCCGCACGCCCCACTGGTTCTCGACGTACCGCTGCGGGTCGAAGTCGCGCGCGTTCGCGTACCACTTCTCGTCGCCGTGGATCGTCCACGTGTTGGCGAGCACCGTCGTGCCCTTGGGGAACGTGAAGCCGCCGTACGTGTCCTCCTGCGCGAGGATCCGCGGCACCGACGCCGGCACGGCGGGTCGCCAGCGCATGGTCTGGACGTTGTTAGGAATCTCCGGCTTTCGCTGGGGGGGTACACATGTGTGTATTGTGAAGACTCACCTCCTGCATCACGGCGTTCAGGTACGTCGCCTTGCTCAGCTTGTCCTCGCTGGGCACCTCGTCCCCCCAGATCTCGTCCACCTCGGCCTGCAGCCGCCTCTGCACCTCCGGGTACGCCGCGAGCGCGAGGATCATGGCCGACGTCGTCGCGATCATCGTGTCGACCGCCGCGTCCAGCGACGCACCGCCAAACATCGCGAGGTCGTGCGTCGCGAGCTTCAGGTCCGGCGACGCCTCCCCCTCCCCGATGAGCCGCGACAGCACCGACTCGTTCTCCGCGCTCCGCAGGCCCTTCGCGATCTTCCCCCGCTGCAGGCCCGCGGCCTCGAGCATGTGGTACATCGTCCTCCGCAGGTCCCTCTGCACCTCGAGCGCCTCGTGCTTCCACCTGGCCAGGAACGCGGGCACGTGCTTGAGCACGGGGAACAGCTCGACGGGCGGCGCCTGCGCGGGGTTCAGGAACCGCAGCCACCGCTCCTGCGTCTCGAAGTACATCTCCGTCGACCCCGGCCCGCCGTCGTCCGTGACCTCGAGGCCGCTGAGGATGCCCATCGGCGTCGCGAGCGCCCAGCGCCGCAGCGCCTCGGCGAAGTTGTCGGGCTCCTCGAGGATGGTGCGCATGAGCACGCCCGCCTGGGCGGACTGCGCCGCCAGCACGCGCCGCAGCTCCGCGGGGCCGGTGATGTGCCTCGTGAGCGCGGCGCGGAGCTTCTTGAGCTGGGGCCCGTTGTTCTGGAAGATGATGGCGCCCGGGTTGATGAACTGCGACGGTATGTAGGGCTGCATGCGGTCCGAGTAGATGGCGCCGCGCCGCTCGAAGAGCTCCCTGACGTGCTCAGCCGTCTGCAGGATCACCATGTT
The DNA here is from genome assembly GCA_030770045.1 of Colletotrichum brevisporum. Classification (NCBI taxonomy): domain Eukaryota; kingdom Fungi; phylum Ascomycota; class Sordariomycetes; order Glomerellales; family Glomerellaceae; genus Colletotrichum; species Colletotrichum brevisporum. Next base: position 5,580,128 of record JAUGSI010000002.1, read on the forward strand.
CTCGGACCCTATCTTGAGGCCCATGATGTCGCCGTACTCCTGCCGCCACTCGTGCAGCTTCAGGTAGATCTTGTCCGGCGGCAGCTGCAGGATGTTGCCCAGCCCGAGGATGGGGGCGGGCCCGGGAGGGAAGTTCTTCGGACGCCTGGCTGCGAGGAGCCAGCTGCCGATGATGTAGACGATCGGGAGGGCGACGAGAGTCACTGTGGCCGGGTGCCACGCCATCGAGATGAGGCCCATCGTCGCGATTTTGATGATGTGAAGGGAAAGCCGAGGAAAGAGGCAGGTTGATCGTCTCCAAGACTGCAAATCCTGCTGTCGACCCCTATTTGTACCCAGGCTTCCTCTGCCTGCTACTGGCCGCAGGTTTGCACATTTGGGGCATCATGGTGAGCCGTCTCTTGGCAACGAGACACCCTTTCGCGGAGGTGACGTCCGAACATGACTGTGCAGTTGAAAGATACCACATGCGTCCATCCTGATTGTTGGCTTCACCTTAGTGGTTGGCTTTTGTAGACTACAACGATTGACGGCCTTGGGTTGCCGCGCGGGGAAACGATGATCGCGGCCGCCGTGCATAAGAAGCTCCAGCCAGCTTTCCACTTCAATAACTGGGATCGGCCGATATGTTTTCATCTTCTAAATAGCAGAGCCTGCTCGGAGCTTCGCAGAAAATGTGTCAGCAGTAATGCACCAGCAGGCATTGGATACATGCACGTCGTTCTTGGTACCTGAAGTCGCGCGGGATTAACCGCTAAACAGTTGGATTTGCGTTACATTCCATCGCCATGTTACAGTGGTCTTATCCAATGACGGCTGGTGCCTTTGTCAGTAGCAATATCACACCCCGGAGATGTGCAGGTGACTGAGCCGGTCAATGTTCCTTCGTTCGGGTGCCGTTCCCGGTAAGGGGCCGCACCTCAAGGGACCAGATATCTCTTTACATCTTCAGCCGGGAGAAGGGGCCTTGCCTCCTGTCGAAGAGAAGAGACAGGAGTAAGACAGGGTAAGCCGCATCGCGCTCATGGAGGGCCATGGGGAAGCATAGGACAGTGATCCACAGGAATTCGTACAGCGCATTGTTGACCATTCCATGATAGATGGATCTTATAGAATCGCGGCCTAAGATCGCTGGCGCGGCGAGTAAACAGTACACCATCATGCAGATACCTAGCGACTAAGCATTGATACAAAAGACTTCATCCAGCCACTACAGGCTAGAAGACTTGCATGCACTTGTGGATGTACGTATTGGAGGGAATAGCTGCCAGCTCAAGCCCCGGACTCGTCCACGAACATCAGCCCTCCGCCACGCCCGGTCGTCTCCGCGAGCTGCGACGGCAAGCTCGCCATCTCCGCCTCCAACGCAGCCTGGTCACGGCACTCCCTCGCCTTCTCAAAGTCGACGAGCACCACATCGCCATCCGGACGGACGACGAAGTTGTACTTGTTGCAGTCGCCGTGCAGGTACCCCAGCGCATGGAACCGGGCCAAAGCGGCCCGGCAGCGCTCCAGGTCGGCCGGTTCCGCGTGGCGGCCGTCCGGCACCTTCTCCAGGAGGATCCCCATGACCCTGCCTTCTTCGTGGACGTGGCCGAGGAACCCGGGGGCGATGCCCCTGTTGCCGTCGAGGACCCGGTACATCCGGGTCTCGGCCTCGATGTACGGTATCTCCCAGCGGAAGCGGGCCATCTTGGCCACCATCGCACTGGGATGCTGCTGCTGCTGCTGCTGCTGCTCGCTGGACGCCACCCACTTGCACTCCTGCGCGAGGGCCGTGAGGTACTCCGTCCGCTCGATGTCGAAGCAGTCGACCAGCCGCGGGTGCCAGATGCTGCTGACCGCCGGCAGTTCTGCGGAGGAGAGAGCCGCCTCGAGCTCTCGCGTCGTCGGGTTTTGGGTGATGGAAGCAGACTTCCACGCGTCGGAGTAAAACTCGAGGGGCGGCAATATGTTCTCAAAGTCCAGGGGCATGTCGTCGAGCGCCTCGGCATCGAGGGCTCCTGCCTTGACGGTGATGTACTTCGCGCTGCGGCCGGCTCGGATGCGGAAGTGACAGTCGCTCCGGCCGTTGGCGGCGACGTCCATGGAGATAACACGCGGGCGGTCCATGACGAAAGTCGGAGGAGAAATGGAAGGCGAGGGTTGTATCGCAATGGAGCAATGAGTGCACACGTCAACGCCGTTCAACATGAACTTGAGGCGGGGCTTTCCGACGTTTAAGACAAAGGACTTGGTGGTCAGCACACCGTCGGCAAATGGCACGATGACATGTACGGATATGGTTGTTTGCTTGCCAGGACTGTTAGATATAAATAGCGTTGTTGGTGATCTCTGAAGGCTCAGGGCGCCTACCTGCCCAATGAAAGACATCAAATTTGGCAGACTGGCTCCATCGCAGCCAACAGGTTTTGCTCGGTAGGTAATCTGCTGGCGATACGCCCATGCCAACGACTTGGAACAAACAGAAACAGGCCTGGCTGGGCCTCTGTTGTCGTCTGTCGCCTCTGCCTCTGTCCGGCAGCGATTGTTGGATGAATAAACTCGAGAGATCTCCCGAGAGCCATGTTAGAATGGTCTGGTTTGAGACGGCCCTCGATCTTGAGCGGCTACAGCACTGAGCGGGTAACCTTCATCCATCCCCATCCGGCTCTGCGAATCAGAGACATGTCTATAAAGTCTCAAAGCCTCATTGATCTCACGAAGTGTGTCGGCCGAGCTTTGCAGTCTGCGATAATCCGCGCCCCTTGCATCTGGCGAACTTTGGTATGGCTGTCGTACAACCAGCATCCCTCCTGCGTTACGCTGACACGCATGATAGAATACAGAACAAAACCCGCCCACATCGCCATCTAACCGGTCCAATATACACCAGACCGGTATCAAAGGTCGCGGATTACTCTATAGAACCATCGGGAGATACGATATTATGCTGACATCCGCCGCGAAGCATCATGTGCCGCAATATCATGATCCGGTATCTGTGCGACTGCGTCAAGAAGTCAGAGTTCGTACAACGCCAAGAGGCCAAGGACTCGGGACAGAACATCAAGTGCAAGCATGTCAGGAAGGAAGTCGAAAAGTTTTCAACAAACTACTGCGAGGGGCACTTGGTGTATCCGACCGCAGCAAAGAAGTATTTCTCCGATCCGGAGGAATGAAACTTCTGGGAGGCAATGAACGATACGATTCTCGGTGCTGTACGACGTTGTAGGTCGAGAGACCACCAGGTTTGGATTTGTTGTCGAAGAGTGATGCGCGATGCAACACGAAATCTGTCAGAAACCTAGAAGCTCATCAACCACACGGGCTGCACTCGGCCACGGGCTCTCAACGTGCCATAGAATCCCTCAAAGCTATATCTAGAGGCTCTTGTATAGTGTTGTTCTCTTTTGTAGACCTAAAGACGCTTCATCTCATGCTCCCTATCGCTTGCTGTGTGCTCTGACTGGTGACAATATCTGTTCATCTTGTCCAGTGGCAAAAATACCACGCATGATGCCGAAACATCCATCTGATACCGCAGCTGAACTTCCTTTGCGTGAAACAGACGAACCCTTTCTTCACGCGGGTAAGCCGTCGGGTCCGAAAGGACTAAAGTACCCGGCCCGGCGGGTGAACTCTGGCTCGTCGACCGGGGAAGTACCCCCCCGACTGTCGGCCCAGAGCTGCAATGCTTCCGGGCAATCCTTGAAATGAGCGAGAAAACCTTCTCGAGAGAAGCACCGGTTTCGGTCAGCCGGATCATCGCGCACCCTTTCGAGGCGAATCTGACAGCCTTTGCAGCTGACGCCGTGGTCGACCTGGGCGCTGTTCAAACTATACCATGGAAACGCGGTCGCCGACATGAAGCGGTAACCTGCATTCGCCGCTCGATGCTTGAGTTTAAGAGCGGTGTGTTCACTAATCATGCCGCTCGCGAGCAGCACCGGGGAGGCCTTGAACTCGGAAACGAGAAGCTGGGGTCGTCTTGTTGACATCTCCAGCATGTGGTAGACACCTGGTACAGTCCGTAGTGACAGCCCGGAAAGGCGTTCGAGTCTGGCGCGCGAGACCTTGGCGAGGCTGGAAAAGGCGGACTGGGCGAGGACGTGGTAGCGTTCGGACGACTGGAGGCAGCTGAAGCAGCACCTCTCCAGCGTGAAGAGAAACAGCAGACCGCCAAACGAGCCGCACGACGCGCAGGACCGCTCCAAGAGAGCCTCGTAGAGGTCGAGGAGGAGGTGGCATGTACCAAGCCCGGCTCGCAGAACACCCCTCAGACCCTCGAGGCCGTGCGTGGCGAGGAGGCGGTACTCGCGGGTATCCGTGACGATGGAGCGGGTCGAGGAGTTGACTTGGCGGAGGCGGAAGACGGAGCGCACGTCGAGCTGGAGAATGACCATCGATATGAGCTCCGGCGGCAGCGAGGATAATCTGCCGAGATGAGCTTTTGGTTTCGCTTTGGGGGCGGCGGCGATGGATGCGAGAACCGGCCGCATTTCGTGCGGGCGTGATCGGACGACGACGAGATCAAAGTCCCGCCTGTGGTACGAGCAGACGCGGATGATGTCGTCGCCGTGTCTCTCGACCGTGGTTTCATCACTGCTGGCGCTGCCAGTTCTGGCCATGGGCAGATGAGAAGAAAGCAAACGAGGGTGAGAATCAAGAGGACCAAACTTCAAAGTGGCCGATGCGGTTACTAGGTCAGACAAGTCAACATTTGCTTATGTCAGCAACATCCAGGTGGACGATATTGGCGCTAGGCCAAATCCAGCAGATACACAAAGTCGGCAAACGCCCAGGATGTTGCAGTGCCGTTACTAGATGCTTCTCCGAATACACGTTTATGTATGTTGGTTACTTCAAGTACTGGTGAGTCAAAAAAGAGTGTAGGGCAGTAACACGACATCGGTTTCTTGTGCTTGAGCAAATGAAAAGAAAGAAAAATGACACGGTATTCTTGATTGTTGTACGGGACTGGAAGGGGAGCACACAGAGAGGACATCTTTCCTCTTTCTCTTCATGATATACCTATCTAAACTTGGAGTTCAGACCACAGAAAGCCATGCCCAAGATAGCCACTACTGAAGCCTCTGTTCTTCCCGGATGAGGACCCAGCCAACATGTTCCCAGAGCCGTGGTAGGCAGACACATTGCGTATGTAAAGAAGTGTCAAAAACACCCAAAGGCTCTCCACGATGGTAGTGATCAAGACTCAATTCGCATTATACATCGCTTTTATACACCGCTACAGCTACCTTGGTAGCTTAGAAAGAACACCAGACAGGGATGTTGATATCATACTCATAAATCATAAAGCCCATCCACTATCACCACTCATCGAACCGCCCAAAGTCATCCGCGGGAGCATCCCACGCGTCCAATGACTCCCGCCACGACTCCTTCCCGGCCTCCCCGTCGCCCTTCCTCCTCATCCCCTTCCTCTTCCCGCCCTTCTCCCCTGCCTTCTTCTTAGCAGGCGCCTTGAGCTCAACCTTCCGAACGACAACAGTCTCCTCCTCGAGGACCTCTTCGACCTCCTCAACCTCCTCCCTGACCTCGACCTCTTCAACCTTGGCGACCCTCTTCCTCCCGGCCTTCCTCTCCTCCTTGGCCCGCTCCATGACCCTCGCGAGCTCCTCCCTCTGGGCCTCCCTCTCCTTCTGCTCCGCCTCCTTCCGCTCCGCGGCCTTGGACTTCCTCTTCTCGAGCACCCGCTCCCTCCTGTTCAGCTCGTCGCAGATCTCGTACTCCCTCCTCTGCTCCCTCCTCCTCGCGCCCTCCTCCAGCGCCTTCTCCTCCCCGAGGCTCGGCAACCCGGCCCTCCGCCTCTTGGCGTCCCTCGCCATCCTCTCCCGGCCCAGGGCGACCCTCGTCCGCCGGCTCTGCGGCGTGCCCATGAACGCGAGCCGCGCCGTCTTCCCCGTCGGCAGCTCGACCTCGTGCTCGTCGTTCAAGTCGTCCAGACCCTCCGCCATGCCCCCGGGGGCGTGGAACTCGATCCTCCCGTCGTCCAGGTCCACGTCCACGCTCGACGGGACCAGGAACCGCTCCCTCACGATGCGGTTCACGTACACGCAGAAATTCGTCGTGAACGAGCGGTACACCTCCTTGCACCCCTCGGGGCTCGCGTCCGCCCGCCCCTCTCCGCGGATCTCGACGGGCATCTCGGCGCGCACGAAGACCGCGTCGCGCTGGATGCCCCCGCACGCGCGGAAGCAGCCCCAGTCCCGCTCGAACGCCGTCGACCGGTCGAGGTACCGCCCGACGAAGGTCAGCTCCAGCCTCCTCAGCATGGGCATCGTGTGCGCCAGCCGCTTCACGTCCGTGGCGTGCCTCTTGACGACCTCCGGCCGCACCGCGAGGCGCCGCAGGCCGCGGCACTGGTTCAGCACGCCCCAGAACTGGCACCACCTCGGCATCGGCTCCGTCCTCTCCTCCCTCAGGTAGTTCCACGTCGTGCGCCTGTCCGTCTCCCACGGGGCGCAGGACCCGACGTACACGCTCCCCAGCAGCGCGCGGTACTTGTCCCGCAGCCGCGCGCCGACGCAGAAGGTGAACTCGTCAGAGCTCTGGAAGATAAAGTCGTTCTCGCGCCAGAAGATGGGGGCCGCCTCGCGGTGCACCTGCCCGCTGACCAGCAGCAGGTTCAGCCCCGGCCGCTTCGCGCAGCGGCAGTGCGAGGGCTCGTCCCAGGGGTACACTTTCGGTTCGGCGACCTCGACGTTCGGCTCGAGGACCATGCACGCAGCGGGCTCGATGGAGGTCGGGCGGGTGTGGCCGTGGCGGTAGCGGCAGTCGAAGACGTGCTTGAGGTGGTGCTTGGCCGGGGTGACGAGGACGTGGCGCCAGATCTGGTCGCGCAGCTCGAGGGGGAGGCCCATGAGGGTCTTGGCGGAGGAGTGGTGCTGGTTGGGGGGGAGGGCGATGGTGAGCGTGGGTGGCGGTGGGGGAATCGTGGGCCTGGCCGATGTGGCGGTGCTGTCGGCTGCCATTATCGTCATGTCGGCGGTGGCCGTTGTGATGGTGTTGATGGCCATGGTGGTATCGTTGTCCTCGGCTGTAGGCGCGATAGAGTTGGGGGCCATGATGGTGTCAGCGAGTTCGGTGTTGTTGATGGGGTCGATGTTGTCGGTCGTGTCGGTGGCCATTCTTGTGATGACGATGATTCTCGTAGCGTAGTTGATTGAGCACAGCCAGATGATGCTGACAATCAGGCCTCTCAGACCCCAAACAAATCGATGGATTTTCAAACCCCCAAAGATCAAGGTAAAGTGATTAAAGAACAAACGAAATCTGTCTGCCTGGAATCGGATGCGGCTCGTGACGGTTTATGTCTCTCAAGAACCAGGCTGCACTTGTACCCCCGCGCCCGCGCCCGCTTCACTAAAATCGAATGGGTGTCGACAAGAGGCAGCCCGCCGAATGAGTCACTAGCCCGAGGAATGTAAGGCCAAAAAAACGCACCAAGGCGCGGTGGTGGTGCACTGAGGCCTGTCGTTGCCTTGCTGTCAGCCTGGGGTAGGGAGCGCACAGATGGCCTGCCTATTGGCGACGGTCCGCGCACATGTCTAGGGGACTCGCCGACGATTGGAACTGCCCCGCGGGCATGGTTGGAGAAAAAGCGCGACCTGGTCGGTTTCTTGAGGCTCAGTGAGGCGGTGCTTACGGAGGCGCCGTCTGTGGCCGTCGTGCTGCGGACTGGACGCGGGGGCATTGCATGCTTAGGTACTCTTTCTCCGCAATGGAAATGCCCTGTCATCTGCACATTCATCTTAGTCGCACGAACGAGGTTTGGTATGATGTCAGAGATGGTATGGCCAGTTGCATTGTAGGTATCAGATTCGCTACGTAGGGTCTGTTGAGAATTAGGGTCATGACAGTCGTGTGTTCGTTTCAATGGGTAAAAACCACAGCCAGCGCCAAACTCCAACGGGTCCAAACAATTTCCACGATCGGAGTTACACATGCTAACCCTGGGCGATGGTGTCGCGGATGATCTTGTTGCAGTCGACCGGGTTCTCGAACACGAACCAATCGTCGCGGGGAATGTGCTTGAACGCCTTCTCAAAGCGCTCCGGCTCGTTCTTGGACGAGAGGCCGACCGCGGCGATGTCGGTGACCTTGCGGATCAGGATGAGCTTGACCCAGCCCTTGAATTCGCGGTAGCTGACGATGTTAGCTGCGAAGCACCAAAAGCACAAGACCGAGTCTACTTACATGTCACCGTAGGCCTCGGGATCGGATTGCGTCGAGTCGCCGATGAGAATCATCTTCTGCTTCGGGAGCCAGGTGTGGACCTTCCTCATCCGGTCCACCTTGTACTCCTCCGTCGCCATCGTCAGCGCCGACAGCAGGCCGGCAACCGTCTTCCAGCTCGAGTCGCGGAGGATGATGGTGCCCGGGGGGTAGTACTTGTCGCGGAACTCCCTCAGGAACGGGTACAGGTTGTACGGGGACGCTGACAGGTAGAACCACGGGGAGTCCTTGGGCAGGAGCGCCTGGACGTTGCGGTAGAGCTCCGGCATGCCCTCGATGGGTGTCGGCTCGTTGACGAACGTCTCGCGCAGGATGCCGATAGGGTCGCTCGTCTGCGTCAGCTTGATGGTGTCGTCGACATCTGCTGTGTGTTAGCGCGGGGCCGTCGCAAGGCGCAACCGAATGACATACCAGAAATGATGGCCCATCCCTCGGGCGGAGCAAAGAACGTCTTCATCTCCAGCAGACCAGCCGTGCCCCTGGGAACGGCAGCGCTCGACGTGACCGTCGTCCCGGAAGGCTGCTCGTGGATCTTGAGCGTGTCGGTGGTGATGCCGTTCGACGCGGACGGCCCTAGCTTGAGCTCCTTCTTCTGGTTCACAACGCGGAGGTGTCGCGCCGGCTGCACGTCCCACAGGAAGGGCAGAATCCTCTCCTCGATGGTCTTGAGCTCCTCGGCATCGTCGGCGAGACCCAGCTTCTGGGCGACGCCCTGGACGATGTCCACCACCTTGCACTTGGGCTCCCTCTCGAAGACAGCGGCGATGAACTCGGCCTGCCAGCTGCCGAGGCGCGAGGGCTTGTAGGCCGTGTTATCGAGCAGCCAGACGATGTCGTCCTCGGTGACGGGCTTGCCCCAGGGGTTGTAGCTGCCGAGGTGCGACAACAGGCCGCTGGGAGTGAAGAAGGACGACTTTAGGGTGGGCACAGTCGGGTTGGGGAGCTCTCTCTCGATGTCGTCAAAGCGACGTTCTTTGCGGGTTTGCTTCTGCATCTCGTCTGCGTATAGCGTGGCGGCTTTCGAATCGGCGTTGTCGTTTCCTCCCATGGTTGCGGTGGGCCTCGCCGGCTAGTCTCGACTTATATGGGCTTGAGATGTCTCTCGACCAGGTGGTGTGTTTGCCTCCCGCGCGACGGAGGGCGGTCACTTGGACTTGGGCTGGCAAGGCTTAGGAGTGTGACTCCAAGTCGGTGTTGCTGGTGCCTTGGCGAGCGAAGTGGTTGGTAGGCTGACGACTCAAGGCTGAGAGGAAGCGCGGATGTTCAGATAGGAAGCCGTTCCTGGTGCTGAGTGAGAAGTAAGTCGTGTGGATGGGTGTGAAGAGGGCGAGATGGAGGATGTATGTAGGCAGGCCGTGTGGGTGTCTGTCTCAGTCTGAAGAGCCGGTAGGCAGCTGGAGCTACCCTAGCTACCTGGAACGGCACCTGGGCAATAGGCATGGTCCATGGATGCGAACCAGGCATGGGGATGCCATGGTGGACAGCGTCGCAAGGCAGGCCGATCCGACGCGATGCATTATGTCAGAGGCCAACGAGGCCCGGGGAAGAGGCTTGGCTGGTTGTGGTGTGGTGTTGTGTTGTGGGTGGGTGCGAGGTTTGGGAGGCGCCGCCCGTGACATGGTTCGGGGGGGCCAGCAGCTACGGGCGCGAGGGGCACCTTCCCCCCGCCCCTTGTGACCTCCTGCCGCGAATGACCGGCCGATGACGATGGGACGGATCTGCTGCAGGCGCAGAGGTGTCGCACCTGCCCCGGTTCAAGTCTTGGCGCTCAATGGGCGGGAAGGGGAAGGTCCATGGCGGGGGATGAGATGGGATGGCCCGAAAATGTCCCGACTCGCCTGATCATCCCGCCGCCGGTACGTACTTGTTGCATGGAGGGGCTGTCAAACAGCAAGTTCAAAGGCAATTTGAGTAAACAAAAAACCATAATCTTGAACAAAAAGAAGCATTTGGACGCGCATACATATCATTTACACGTCAAAAAGGGCATTGAGGCAAAAGAATGTCCCTGGCAAGGCTCGAACTTGCGACCTTTGGATGTCCCTGGCTTGGAAACCGGGTCATATTGATAACGTAATATGAGACCAACGCTCTACCGACTGAGCCACAGAGACTGCGTTGTGGCTTGACCCGCTACAGTTCTTTCAAGTACCTAGCGTTGGGCTCCTGGGGATCACGATTCTTCCTTCGCCACAGCTCCCCACGACGGATTTAACATTGCGGAAGTCGCATTCAAGTATGAAGACTATTCAAGCTTTCATGGAACTTTCATGGAACTCGGTGAAGGTTGTCGGCATCTACGGCACGACATTTCGCCCGTCTGGCGGCCCGTGGAACCTGAGATATACGTCTTACTCAGACGAGCTGTGACAGGCCTGCGGGAGTGCCCGATGACAGCTGGGGCTGGCTATAAATCCCGAGCCTGGACGCCATATCCACTTTGTGAAATGGCTCAGAATCTCCCTCGTCAATTTACGTCGTCATGGCCTCCGCTTTCCAGGGCTCCCTCACCATCACCCACATCACCACCGCGGCGGCGATCCTAGACATCGACGGCGTCACCTTCCTGACGGACCCCGTCTTCTCACCCGCGGGAACGGAGTGGGACATTGGCATCGCCGTGCTCAAGAACACCTCCGGCCCGGCTCTGAGCCTGGCTGAGCTCCCCGTCATCGACGCCGTCCTGCTGAGCCACGAGGACCACCCAGATAACCTCGACGAGCTGGGCCGCCGTCTCCTCGATGGCCGACGGGTGCTAACCACCCCCGACGGCGCCCGCAAGCTCGCGCCCCGATCGGGCGTGCAGGGTCTCAAGCCGTACGAGACCGTCAGCCTGGTACTCGACGGGAGGCTGTTCGATATAATGGGCACACCCTGCGTGCACCTCCCGGGGGGCGAGGTGACCGGCTTCCTCCTTAGCGCGGCCCACTTCGGCGAGACCAACGGCCTGCCGAACGCCATCTACATTTCCGGAGACACCGTCTACCTCGAGGAGCTGGCCGGCCTCCGCGAGAAATTTCACATCTCAGCGGCGATCCTCAACATCGGCGCCGTCAAGGTCGCAGTCACCCCGGAGGCCCCGCCGCTGCAGATCACCATGGACGGCAAGCAGGCCGCACGGCTCTTCCGCGAGCTCGGGGCGGACGTCCTCGTGCCGATGCACTATGAGTCGTGGGCCCACTTCACCGAGAATGGCGACCGGCTGAGGGCGGTGCTCGAGGAGGAGGGCATCTCGGTCAAGGTCCGCTGGCTCGAGCCCGGCGTCCCGACCAAGATACTGTGAGGAGCGGCAGGGTAGACACCGACTACAAGAAAATCGTCGTATTAGGTGGAAGTGCGCTACTCGACCTAGGGATATCTCTCATGTGTAATCAAAGAAAATCACTGGTTCAATACATCCGTCATGAAAAAGAAATCAAGAAGCACGTCCATCTCACAGCGGCAGCGCAATCGCAACGCCGGCGAGCGCAGCCAGCCCCCACACGGCCGCCGCAAGCCCCACGCCGCCCCCGGACGCCCGGACCCGGTGCGCCGCGCTGGGCGTCTCGGTCGGGCTCCCGCTCTCCGCCCCGGTGGCGCCGCTGCCGGTGGCGCTCGCGCCCGTCTCTCGCGCGGGCCCGTTCACCAGCGTCACGCCCGGCACCATCGTGACGGCGTACAAGCTCTCCGACCATCCGGGGTTGATCGTCCCGGTGGTCTGGTCGAATCTCCGGCTGCTGACGGTGACCGACCTGACGCCGCCGGTGATGACCGTGTCGTTGTACGTGATCGTCTTGGTCACGAGCGTGAAGTCCTCGTTGTCCACGATGTTGTGGCAGGCCGTCTTCTCGCCGTACACGGAGTCGGGCACCGAGGAGTAGCAGTCGCCCGCGATGCCTGGGGTGAAGTCCCTGCGCGGAAGAACGGTGTCAGCGGTTTCTGTCAGTGTCTTCCATTTGGCTCTCCATCGCGTCGAGAGCGGGGGGGGGGGGGGACTTACGCCGGACAGCACATCACGGCCTCCTCCTCGGGCTCGAGGATCTCAATCATCACGTTCAGCGGCGGGTTGTACCCGATCAGGTAGCCGTTCCCGAACACCGACATGACGGGTGGCACGAAGGCGCCCGACGAGCTGACGCTGCCGTTGGCCGCCTTGCTCGCCAGCCCCGCGGTGGTCCACGAGTCCGGGCAGCCGCTGGCGGGCGAGAAGTACCGCAGGGTCGCGATCTCCGAGAAGCCCTTGGACTCGGCGCTCGCGATGGCCTCGTCGACCTTGGCGCCCGAAGGGTAGCACTCGCCGTAGGAGACGGGGTCGCAGTTTTTGCGCCAGTAGACGGCGTGGTGCGTATCCTCGCCGAGGACGACGCCCGAGAGGGCGATGCGCAGCTCTGGGCTCGCCGTCGCGCAGGCCGCCGGCGGCGTGAAGACGGTCGTCAGCGGGCCGAGGTTGGTGATGGCATACTGGGAGGTTTCCGTGACGGTGGGCATCTTGGCGTTTGGTGTTTGGACTGAAGCTTTGCTTGCTTTGCTTGGACGGAATGTGCCAATTGAACGTGCCGTCTCCGTCGAAAGGGGAGAAGGTCCTCTTTTTGAACTATTGTGTTTCGCAGACAACACACGATTTGCCCGGGATCTAAAGGCACGGGAGTAAAATCTGAATAGTGGCACAGCATCCGTTGATCGGTCCAGAAACCTGAACCCCGGATTGCTAGCCTGCGAATCATACGCGTTGCTGCCTCGCGACAGGCACAACCCGGGCAAAGGGGCCATGCTGTCTGGCGTCATGCCAAGGGAAAAGCTTCCCTTCAGGAGTGTGATAAAGAAGCGCCCAGGCCCCGTAAAAGCAGCCTGGAAGCCAAGGTGAAGCTAAGTAACGGGTTCCCCAGGTTTGCGACTCTTGGGTTGTTGTCTTACAGGCCGGCTCTCACGTTGGCGGTGACAATGGGCCAGGAAAACACCTCGAATTCCTCTTGTTCTTGAATGCGAATCCAGCTGGCACGGCGAAATTGGTTGGGTACAGTTGCCGCGTGGCGCAGCAAGACGAGTAGAGTAGGATTGGCATCAGGTGTCTAGTCTCAAGAAGCAACTCGCATATGTATGTAGCCCCCCCTGTACGCATTTTCGCCCGGTAAGAACTTGGCACAGGGTGATTAGTTCTTTTACCCCAGAGTCGAGACGACTCTTCCTTTGGTTGTGGCTGTGCGGACTTTCAAAGTGTACAAACAGCAGCACAACACATTTCGCAAAGATCGTCAGAATATTCGAGTACCGGCGTCACGTCCACTTCATCACAGCAGACAGACAAACACACGCAACACGAGCACCTAGATCGAGCTCGCCTCCTTCTTCCACCCGCTGCTCTCCCTCAGCCACGCCTCAAAGTCCTGCAGCCGCGGCTCCTCCTTCCTCAGCATCTGGATGTCCGCCCCGTACCCCTCGCGCCGGAAGAACTCGAACATCCTGCCGACGTCCGAGATGGCCCACATCATGCCCTGCCCGAAGATGGTGTACGTCTGCGGCATCTCGCTGCCCACGACCTTCTTGAACACCTCCCGCGCCTGCGCGTAGGTCAAGTCGTCCCCGGCCAGCGACAGCGCCCTCCGGTCCCACCTCTCCGGCTCCGCGATCGCCCGCGCCGCGAACAGCCCGATGTCCCGCACCGACACGAACTGCAGGGTGCGGTCGGCCGGCAGCGTGGACCACATCGCCGCGAACACCTTGCCGAACGTGCCCGGGTTCGTGTTGTCCAGGAACGCCGTCGGCCGGAGGATCGTCCAGCGCAGCTTCCTGCCGTCGCGCCGCTCCAGCTCCTCGGCGCGGTCGCGCAGGCGCAGCTCGACGGCGTGCTTCTGGTAGAAGTGCGGCACGTCGGTCGGGTTCTCCCACGAGCGGTCCTCGCCGCCGCGGTCGACGGACGTGAGCACGATCTGCGACGCCCCCGCGTCGACCGAGGCGTCGACCCAGGCCTTGCCCTCGGCGTCCTCGTTGCCCGGGGTCGTGAGGATGAAGGCCGAGTCGATGCGCGGGTGGGCGCTGAAGACGGGCGCGGGCGAGCCCTTGAGCTCGCCGCGGACGGGGGTGAGGGTGACCCCCTTGGGGCGGGCCGCCTCGGCGAGGGACTTGAGCTTGGCCGAGTCCGGGTTGCGGGTGAGGGCGAGGAGCTCGAGGGGCGCGGAGGAGGGGCGCGGGAGGCCGAGGAGGGCGTCGATCACGGCGGCGCCCTGCTTGCCGGTCGCGCCGAGGATGAGGACCTTTCTGGTTGTCATGGTGAGTGAGCTGCTGAAGCGAGTGGTTCCTGAGCTGTGATGAGCGTGGTCTTTTTGTACGTCACTTGGGAAATACGACCACACGCAAAAAGGGATGTGAGGAGAGGTGAAAACAAGCTCAGAAAAGGGGTCGAGGTGGGAGCTCGAGCTTGTTGTAAGGATGAGCTTCCCATGTTATGGTGTTTGATAGCACGGTTGCGTCATGACTTTCCGCCCGCCGCACGGCCTTTTCCCCAACCACGTCCGAGCAGCGCGGATGCAGGTCCAAGAGCTGCTCGCATTGCTTTTCCCCCATTCCAGATGCAGGTACGGATACGCATGTGAGGTTCAGGGGATTCTTCGGCAGAGTTTTGGGCAGCACGTGCTTCCGGTGATGATAAATGGCTACTCTTCCGAGGACACCAAACATGGTGAGTTGTGCTGCGATGCTTGTGTCGCCAAGATGTACGACAAGGATGGAGGATCCGGTACGGCGTAGAGGACCGAAGACGGCTCTCCCCCGTGAACCATCCTCTCGGCGCCGAGATGGCGACCGACCTGTGGATACAAGGGTCCATCTCGCTTCAGATCAGACGCCGCGCCGACTTCAAGAAGACTCGAATATGTGCCGAGGCCTGTTGAGGATGATGAGCCCGACTCAAGACGGACCGTCCCGTCCGGCGTTAGTCTTTTCAAGGCTCCGGCCTTTCTTTGATGCCAAGTTTGCAAACGGATCACCCCGCCTCGGAAGAAGCGAACCGCGAGAGCACTTCGCCAATTAGCAATCCACCTTCGTCACGGTCCCTCCTCGATATCCGGCCCAGCACTCTCGGAGCTCGGCGACAGTATCCAACGAAGCCGTCCAGCATTGAAATGGTATGTATAAATCTCAGTACCCTCGTCGTGTCATGATCCCATGTTGAAGTTGACCCTGAGCGTCGCGTGCCTTCAATGCCGGAAGTACCGTGACCGGTAGGCCCCACACCGACCGGAGATCCCCAAAAGTCCGAGGAAACGCGAGAGCGAGCCCGGGAGCAAACAGAGCTCGCGCGCGCAGGCTTACCAAGCCGAGGAAGAAATCTCACTCGCAAGGGATTCGCGCGCGCGAGGCGTTTGTGACACGTTTGCGAGACGGGAGTCTCTGGGTGAGATTGGACGATGGGCGGGATGGCGTTGCACAAGTGACTGGTTTAAAGGGCTTCCCTCTGCCGGATGCTGCAAACCTAAAGATCCCTCGAGAAGCATCTTGCGATCTCGGAAACACTCATCTTGAAGACTGAATCGAAAACAATTAAGAACTGCAGCACACCTGACGATCGGCAACAATGCTCGGCCGCATCCTCCTCACGCTCGACGGCGCTATGCTGCTCTTCGGGGCCTTCCTGGCCGACTGGAACGAGACGCACATCCACAACCCGCGGTGGCCGCCTCACGCAAAGTAAGCAGCAGCAGCAGCAGCAGCAGCAGCAGCATCTCACCTGCATTTCATCTGCCCCCGCAGGATCTGACAGCCCCCGACAGGTTCCACAACGGGCAGACGATGTCCCTCTCCCTCATCCTCGGCGTCGCGACGCTCTTCTTCACGTGGCGCACGACCAAGACGCCCGAGGCGGCGCGGGAGTCGCTCCGCATCGCCGGGTTCCTGGGCTCCATCTACTGGGTCGCCGGCTGGGCGGCGCTGCTGTACCCGGGCACCGACGGGCTGGACCCCGAGTTCGGCGGGCCGGGGTTCCCGCAGAAGTACCCCTTCACGACCGCCATCGGGCTGGCGGTTACGGGGACGTATCTCGAGGGGGGGTTCTAAGGAGCATTTCTCTGAAAAAAGAAACATTGGTCCGCTGTTGCGGTCCACGATGTAACTGCGAGACCGCGTGGTCTGGCCCGGAGATGGTCGCAGGACGGTTGCAGCGGGGGAACGGGAACGGGACAAGGGAGGGAGACATGATGGGGCATTTAGGGCTCTTGTGTTATATTGAGGGCGACGTGGACGCGGGCTGAGTCCGTCACCTCGGAGAGAATCCAAAGAGTCCAAAGTTAGCTACAATCACCGAATCGGGCCAAGCCAACGCCAAGCCGACTCTATCACCGTCGCCGGTCGCTGGGTCCCGTGGAATACCAGGATGGCCGGAGGGCAGAGGATGACGACGACTCTAACCAGCGCAGGAGAGGAAAAGGCCGCGCTAATTATCACCAGGGTGCTAGTGTGGTGAGTGAAATGACCCGGTAATAGCATGGATGGTCTGAGTTTGGGGCCGGGAAGTGGGCGGATCACGGCAGCGGCGCATGACCGAGCGCGGGGCGGGAGGGCGGCGGTGCCCCGGCCGGGACCGAATTGGCATACCTCGGAGGGAGTAAAGGGAGAGAGGGCCAGAAGCAGAAGGCAAGACGGGCCGGGAGAGTTCTGGCCAGGGAGAGGAAACTTTGATTTTAGGTGGTAATTTAGTAAGAAGCTTACGTGGAACCGGGCACGTTCTTTACACTAGTCCACTGCATGTTAAACCACCGTTTTTGTGTTGGTGTCAAGGCTAGAACTGCCGTGGAACCGAAGCTGGGAATACCCGTAGGTAAGACAGACCAGCAGCGTCTACAACTCTGGGCATTCTCTTCGTTTCTTGTCGAGGATCCTGGGACCGTCCTGGGAGGCTCCTAGAACTCGAGTGCCTAGGGGCTGTGTGTATTAGGGAGATATTATTCATCACCCCCTCCTCTAGTATCCAACACCCCCTCCAGCCACAACTACGTTCCATCATCCATTACCGTCGTCCGTCACCGTTGTCCGTCACCATCGTCCGTCATTATCGTCCGTCGTCCGTAATTGTTATCTGGTAGAGGGGGGAAGGAGGCCGATAATTAGAGAGCTAAGCCGCATGGGGAGTTGTGGTGTTGGATACTAGAAGAGGGGGTAATGAATAAAATGCCCTGTGTATTAACAGACGTTCATTGTGATAACCTACGCGGCCGAGTTTTCACGTTTCTGCTGGACGTTGCGATTATCAACCCCGCGCCCTTCCCTGCAAAGATACTCGGACTCCCTTTGGGCCGCATTGGAGGCCTTGAGGACCTACTTCCCTTTCCGTGAACGCCTGGCCGAATAAAAGTACCACCTCCTCGACCGTACAGTGACGGATCATTGCTCTTATGGAAGCGTCTGCCTCGCCCGGAAAAGCATCCTCCAGCTGTCCAGTGTGGTCTTCGAACAAGTCCAGGAGCCCCCTCCGGTCCCATTTTTGACATAGCTCTGGAACCCGCTATGGGATCGCTCGCAACGGCTAGCATACTCATGTATGATTGAGGCGAGGGTTTCGCTACTATAGCGGCGAAACCTTTCTGCCACCGCGTGCACGTATGTTATCAACGGCTGGCTTAGTGCTTGTCCCTAGATCTCCAGAGGCCATGTATTCATCCGAGAGCCTCTTCTCGTCGGACATCGCAGTGGAAACTGAGTCCCATCCGGCCTCTTCGAACACAATTCGTGCGGCTCTGTCCCTTGCCAACTCATCGCGGAGCCCGGGTGGCCTGTTCTTGGCGCGGAATAGGCGACTCCTCACACCGCGGAGGCAGCGGTTCAAGTAATCACTGTACCTTGTGATCCCCTCATCCCGTAACCAAGCAGCCATATCCAGTCTTGATTGGCTATAATCGCGTTTCGTACGTATGTGGGAGAAGAGTTGGTTGTACTGAACCCCAACATGGCGGCGTGCGCGGGTTATGACCGAGACGTCGTGGTCGAGAACAGCGTGCGACCCCTCGCGGCAGACCCCTCCCCTAGTATCCAGATTCCAACAACCCCTCCAGTCACAATCACGTAGCTAGGCGTCCCTAAGTTAAGGGCTATATAGGCTTATTATCGTCTCTTGATGTCGTCGTCGTCGTCGTCGTCGTTGTGGGAGAGCCAAGCTATGTAGGGATGTGGGATCAATACTAGAGAAGGGGGTGACGAATAAGATCTCCCATGAGTCTTGTTCTCGAGTCTTGTTCTTCACAACGGCCCGACAGTTGGTGTCACCACTTCTGTTTCCTGTCCCGCGGCGGAAACGGGGGCAGCTACGGCAGCCCGCAAGGCCTACTGTCTCAAAACTCGAAATCTTCTGAAAGGGGTTATCTCCGCCGGCTACGGCGACCCCCGTGGTAGAATCGAAAGATCTCTTAATTCATTATTGAAATGACTCGAGTAAGTGTAAATTTTATAGCCCTTATAATTTTGTACGAAATTGCATAATCCTTTTTATAATCTCTTACTGACTTCATTCCCTTAGATCCGGCTTATTTCACGATGGCGTCCTACTGCCCGATTAACTACGAGGTGGTTAGGTGGAAGTCTAATTGGCAATACTGTCCCTTATGCTTAATTAAGTTCAGCTAACTTCTGATCCCCGATTGTATTGATTTTACGAGCCTAGAGATTAACGATAACGATACTTTTTCTCCTAATAAATTCTAATGGGCTCTAGGTTTATTGACTGCTAATCCTACTAACCGCTCCTTCTACCTCGCTGACGTTAAAGCTGAGGATTAGTAGCCCCTTGGCGCTGGATTCTTTATAGTAGCTAAGGTTGCCTTTTAGGCCCGCGAGATAAGTATCTAGTAGACGAAGAAGTAACTTATTATAAACCCTTAAGTTAATGTTTTAATTTAACTCTGGGTTGCTGAATATATGGAGTTAGAAGTGGGTGGGCTTATCTGTAAGTGATATACTACGGTATAGACTGTTTAGAAGTTCGTTGGAGTTGTTGAAGTTTTGGGTATAACTTAGTTTGAGTTGTATACGAGTCTTATGTGGTATTTCGCGGGTAAGTTTACATAGAATGCTGACTTCCTTTGCCTTAACTGGAAGGCTATGCTAATTATTACTAAAAATAGTTTAGATTTTCCCTCTTACCGCGACGTTGTGTATAATGCCGCAAATCTTCTTGACTTCCTTAAAGAGGCCTTGGTTAAGTTGGAGAAAGATATATATAACCTTTATTTAGTCTTGGCTTCCTCCGTTGATAACGGTCTCGTAACTAATCCCGACCTATCGATATTTAAGAAGCAAATGAATACTAAAACTGTGCCTAATAAGGCTTTGTTTAAGTCCCTTACTTGGGTTGACTAGCCTAATCCTTCTTAGCTCTTGATTTTAATGCGGTTGCAAATGGGTACTGAACGAAAGCTAATAATTAAGGCTAAAGAGGCTAGCGATACTATTAAAAAACTAGTATTACGTAAGTGTACCTTTTTGAAGGTTGAGTTAAAGGCTACCCTTGAGTAAGTTAACTTAAAGGTAATTAAAGGGGAGACTAAAAGGGATGTTAAAAGGGATACTGGATAAGATGTTATTTAGAATGTTATATAGGGAGTTGAGGAGGATGTTGAGTAGGAGGCTGAGTAGGAGGCCGAGTATGGTACTGAGTAGGAGACTTAGTAAGGGACTTAGTTGAAGGCATACTCTAGGTTTGTGATTCTATGCCTCCCTTGATTTTTATTGTTAAAATGCTGATAATTGCTTATAGAATAGTAAATTTGCCTAAGGGATGGTAGTGAGGGGAAACGAAAGGGGTGTTAATTGGGATGTAAATGTTATACGATCTTTGAGCGGAATAATTTAACTCTCTTTTTACTTGACCTTAATTGACACGAGTAAGAAAGAAGGAAATAAATATTAAAGATATTGGGTTTTATTTTTAAAAATATTTTTTTAGTGATAATAGTTACTGTAATAAGTTTTTGATAGATAGGAAAAAATGTGGTGTTTTTTGCTCCTTCCTTTTAATATAACTTAGGCCCTTTAGTTGAGTAAAATATTTTATTTTTATATCTACCTTATTAATTTCTTTAGCTTCTTCCTAGTCTCTTTTCTAATATCACTACTACTACTACTATTACTATGTCTTCTGCGCTGGGTCCTTAGGACCCTTATGATGCTGAGAATATTGACGACCCTAACGCTACTAATGGTAATACTTAATTATTTTTATCTGAATACTGAATACTAATTTTTGATAGCGATTTAAGTTGTTCTGTGCTGCTTTGCCTCCCGTGCTGGCTGAGGCGCCCCCCCCCGCGACGACGACGATAACGATGGCGCCCCCCCCCGCGACGACGACGACGACGATGGCGCCCCCCCCCCTAACGATAACGACGACGGCGACGTCTATATGGGCGACGCCTACTCCCCGTCCCCCTCGCCCCCTCTTCCGCTCCCTCTGCCCCCTTCTCCTTCTTCTTTTTCTGAGGAGCCCGATGAGTGTAAGTGCTAATTGCTACTAAATTGTGTCCTTGAGGCCAGACTAATAGAATGGGATCTTAGTTGTGTGGGAGTATATTGCCCGTGTTGTCCTTCTGGGCTACTGTAAGCTAACCGGCGTTGGCGCCGCCTTCGAGCTGTTCTGCCTCCCCGTCCGGCGCGAGCCCGCCCGTAACACTAACACCCGCGGCGCCTTTACGACGAATAAGGGTGCGAATCTCCTAGTAGTAATGCTGTAGGTTGTGGGTGACGAGGCTGTTGAGAAGTGTGGTCGCTGTGCTTAGCGATAGGGCATGTGGGTGGAGTGTGTGCTGGCGCTGCTGTACTTGCGGTATATCACGCAGGGCGCTTGCGCTAACTGCTACTATAATTCCCAGGGTAGTAGATGCTCCTATTGTAAGTATGGTAATTGCCAGTTTTGACTTGGGACTAATAGTGTTTTAGGGAACCTAGTTCTGGCCCCTTGTAAGTCCCCTCCTCTGTTGCCTTCTTCCCCGTTGACGCCTTCTCCTCCTCCGACTCCTCCTTGTCTGCCCCCGGTACTGCCAGGGTCTGCTGGCCTAGACCTTGAGTAGTATATTTAAGAGTATGCTGCGATGAGTTAGTCTTAGTGGGCTAGTGCTGAGGCTGAAGTTGATATGCGGAAGAGAGTGTTGGTGGCTCTGCGTGCCCGTGAGCAGTAGTAGTAAGAGCAACAGTAATAGTAGTAGTAGTAGCTTGCCGATGAGGCTAACGATATTATTAACTGGGCCGTTGGTGTGCTTGGTTCCTTCCCCCCCGCCTGAGAAGTGTTTTTTTGTTTTGTCTTTGCTTTTTTTGTTTTGTTGGAATGATACACCTTGTGTACACCTATTTACCTTTTACTTTCTGTGATTGCTATTGTAGATTTGCTGATAACTTCTACTCTAGATATAATTAGACCCTGTAGTACTAGAACTGTAGTCTCTGTAAGTGTTATATAATATTTAGTTTTATATGTAGGAAGCTTTGTATTACTACGGCTGTTGATGATATTTAGAATAGAGAGTTGCTAGCGATACTAATGAGTAATATTTTCCGTATAGATTTTGTACGGAAAATTCTATTAGTTAGTGTTTTTAGTGTAGGAAACTATTCTGAAGTACGTGGGTTATTTCTACTTGTTGTAATTGGGATTGTGTATTTGCTGACAACTGCTACTATAAATATAATTTATGCTGGCTAAATAGAATGTTCTATACTAGGTATGGCTCTTGATGACTTTTGAGGTAGATGATTTGGGTTGATATTCTTAGTGTAGTTATCTTTTGAGCTAGTTGTATAAACTAACTGTTTAATTGAATTTTAATAGGTACGGTATATAAGAAGGTTGTTTTGAATACTATAGGAATAAGCCTAGAGTACTGGATAATAGAGATGAGGGATGATGATTCTGAAGATGAGGTTGATGGTGTTGAGAAGTAAACTCCGAAGTATTGGACTTAAGAACCTTCTGATGTAACAACCCCTGCAAGTAAAATTCTCTCTTCTATACCTACCCCCTAATATCTATGTAAGATGCCTTGACCCTGTATTGATTTGACGCTGTACGAAGATATTATTACCGAGAAGCTATTAATTGGCTGGAAATATGAAGTAATTATACGCCTGCTATACGATTCCTACTAAGTTAAAGTATTATAAGTAATATTTATATAGTACTTAAAGCGACGTGGTGTCTTTTGCGAGATCTGGATGTAGTTTTTAGATGACCTACTTAGACGAATTTGCGAGCTATTCTTCTTCTATTGACTGTCCGATACCGATATCCTTACCTAGTTACGATCTAAAGGCTTTGCTATTATATAAAATGGTCTCGAAGACCTCAGGCGTGGTAATGGATTATGGCGGCGCTAAACACCCCCGTAACTCGCCGCAGCCTACCTTAAGGCTATTTAGTACTTCTAACTAGGCGATGATAATACCTATATAGTTCAGAACTATAGCAGGGAGTTCCTCTATACATTTATGCGCTAGTGAGGCTATGTTATCTCGCGCAATATACTCTTTAAGGCATATCGCAAAGTCTTTTCTAAGTAGATTGAGGAATGGTTAAAGGATATCTGATACTAGTGGGGAGGCTGGACAATACCCGGGCTGAATTATATCTAGTTAATTAATACATATGATAAGTTACTCTCCTGGGGTTTCCACGTTTATGCTGGTATTGATGTATACTCCCGGTTTATTTTATAGTTTTATATTAGTATTTTAACTTATAGTAGTTGGTTAGTCCTGGCCTAGTTTTGTAATGTTGTATTGTAGTGTAAGATTATCCTAAAGAGTGTCCGGTTAGATTAAGGAGTTGAAACTGTCTTAGCTATGGGTGCGTAGTTCTATTTTACCTAGGATTGTACGAAACCTTTAGTATTTAACCCGGATATTTAAGTCCTAGTTACTTTCCGAGATGTCTGGCTCTTTGGGAAGAGTATCTATAACGTTAAAGTAGAATTGTGGTGGAATCAGCTCTATTAGGCATAGTTAGCTAAATAGCGAGTAAGTATACTACTTATTTAACTTAAGAGATATCACTAATGTATTTAAATATACTTTGTCCACCTCTAAGCCTAGGGATACTTCGACCCGGATAGTCTAGTAGATTAAATCGCTGTACTATTTGTATTTATACTTTTAATTTAACGGAAGTTTATAAACTTTATACAGGTCTAGAACAACTATCGGATTTGGTTACAACCTAGCTGCCCCTATGTTGTGCCCGGTCAGCCGTATAAGTTGTATTATTATCCTGACCCTAATACGGTACGCGACTATATAATACTAGTTGATTAACTAAAGTTATAAGAGATTTTAAGTATCCTTAGTAACGCCGCAGTTAATCTTAACAGTATCTTGCCAGCTGTAACTATGGAGGTTTGTAATGGTCTTCTATAGGGACAAACATTTGTCCCTATAATAATATTTAAAGGGACGTTGTGGCTGCGGTTTAAAGAGTATATGTTTTTATGGGAGTAGCTAAAGTGTTATATTGACTTTGGTTTTAGCCTAGAGGTTGGGCTTATTCTAGGTGTACAAGGTGGTGTTGATTAGGTGCGGAATGAGTTAAATAAACGGGGGGTGGATATGTGTAAGATTAAGGTAGAGGCAGTTTAACGTTTTATGTGTTAAGGTTTAATATATATTATTGTTTTAGTAGTAATTACTACTTTATTAATAATAGTATTTACTCTTTAGTATTATTATGTGATTTTAATATAAGTGATTATTATAAGGCCAATTATGCTGCGAGAAACAACTATAACGTATGTCCGTATATTTATTTCTTAGACTCTATAAGTTTTAAGTATAGCACAGATAAAATTATTGTTTGGGTGGCAATTGCTACCTAAATAATAATTTTATTAGTAATTACTCTATTAAAAGGAACTAAGTTACCTTCTTCTTCGCCTATAAAGGGGGGGGGGGTATTTAAGGCTTCTTATACCACAACTTATTATACCCTTTCTTCTTCCTAAACTAATGCAGTGGTAAGAATATTGTTGCGGCCGGCTAGCTGCAAGGGATGATACTACCTATTAGTTAGTATGTGTTAGTTAGTATGTGTCTATGTCTTTATTACTGGTTAATACTTTTACTTTATTACTTATTGTCCCTATCGTCCGTTATCTCTATTTATTATATATTAATAATAGAAATATATATAATATAGATGTAATTATTATTTAGGTGGCAGTTGTCACCTAAATAGTAATTATGTTAGTACTTTAAGTGTTCTTGTTAATGTTTTAGACTTCTAGTAGATTCCCGTTCCTAGTATTACTTTCTAAGTAGATTTGTAACTTTAGTGGTAATTGCTACTAATATTAATATAGGCATTAGGATCTAAATAAAAATGTACTATAGTATTTAGGTATCTTAGAAATCTAATATATTAATATAGGTAAAATACAAACACCCAAGACTAATATATCTTTTATTAATTACACTAATAGCTAGTTACTCTTAGACGTAGGTATAACTAGAATTATATCTTTAGTACCTATGTAATAGAGTTAGCTTTTGATATATAAGATGTAATACTGAAACCTACAATATTTGTGATCCTTAAACTTTACTGCTATCCTATTAAGTGCCTTACTAATAGCCTCTAGGTACTGTACCTAAACGCCTGTAAGGAGCTGTATAAAGTCGTACTCTGCGCGCTGTAGTTTTATCTGTTTAACCTAACGGTCCCTACTTGTTAATATATTACTCTCTAATGCGCGCTTTTTAGTTATAGACGGGGCTAAAGAGCAACTCGATACTTAGGAGTTATATACATAAGTAGTACATGATAGCTGGCCTGGTAATATAATATAAGTTGTATATATCCCCTTCTTAGCTGTATAAGTCTTGTAGTGAGTATCCCCTTACTTCTTATTGCTGTATACCTAGTAGAGTATTGAATTAAGGTTCTGCGTACGGGAAAGTTAGATCTTGCGAGGTACGGCTTGGCTGTTGTTGTTTGTTATTAAGTGGATACGTAGAAGGCGCTGGGGTAGGAGGTAGTTGTTGGAAGTTAGGGTACTAATAAGCTTCTGGGAAGCACCTTTGATAGCAGCTGAGGGAGGTGTTATTAGCTGTATTACTTAGAGAAATTTCTGGCAACGCACTGTTTAAATAGAATGTAGTAACAAGAGGAGTTCTGGTATTAGACCTGAGTTGTGTTGGGATATCTATTGGAAGCTCTTTGCTTTTAAGCTCCCTAGGGATAAGAATATCCGTTATTATACGTATTTATACGTGGTGTGGATTGTAGTATTTGCTAGTAGTGATATATTTAGGAGGAAGTTTGACATTAAGTAAAACACGGTTAATTATGTTATTTGTGGATTACTTAGTTAACTTAGTTTTAGTTGGGTAGATTTATGGAGATCCCGGATATGTTATTCCGAGCCGGATTTTATGTAATTGTTATATGGCATAGACTAGTAAATCTAATTACATCCGCGGCTTAATTGAATAAATCCACTGCTTGACTCGGAGGGTGGTGTGGCTGTAGATGACCTATGGGTTTTGAGACAGTAGGCCTTGCGGGCTGCCGTAGGCAGCCCCGAATGACGTGGGCTGAGACTCTTGGACGACCAGGGGGCTCCTTGGGGGGAATGGGGCCGCGTTTGGTTGCTCGGGTTCGCCCCATGGCCCCCTAAGCCGCATGCCACGCTGCAGCATGCAGTTAGGGCCAAGCCTCCCGGGGCGAACGGCACAGAAGGGCAGAAATACTATTGCTAGTTTCAATAATGGAGGAATTGACTTTTCCTTTGGGTTGGGTTGGGTTAGGGGAGGCAGATATTGGTCTGGTGAGAGTCTACCGTTTCCAATACGGTTCTGTGCAAGACTGTAACTAACGGAAGCCCCAAAGTAACGGACTCAGCGGACGGCGGGCCAACCGTAGCGCCCAACGCCCAGCTCCAGCGCCAGCGCCAGCGCCAGCAATCTCGGCGGCGGCTATCCGGTTAGCTCGGGATGGGGCGCTCTGCGTCGATCTCTTACCGCATGGAACCACTTCACGTTACAGCCAAGTCGCACAAGGACTCTTGTCTTCGGGGGGCAGAGGAGTTCAAACGGTTTGTCTCTCGTCTGCCCGGTGAGATGAGTACGGAGTGGGCAAGCAGGTCAGAAATAAAACCATGGAGGTGCATACACGCTTTACTCGACGGCGAAAGAGCTCGCGTGATGGGTTGCCGGGTATGGGAACCGTCCGGGATGTGGAGGAGACGCATATTCCACGACCCGTCGATGTGTCGTCTTTGGTGAACTGCCCTCGCTGCTTCGCGTCTACACCAACCCGGAATGCATGTCGTCGTCGTCGTCGTCGTCGTCGGCAATACGGCGCAAGAGAAGCGCACGCAGGTAACCAGATGCGATCTCGCGCCATCAGCTCCACGAGCGAGACATGGAAAAGAGGCTAGACGTGGCGCTTCCCTAGGGCCGGCGGCACGCCTTGGGAGACGTGACACGGCTACGACGGGATCGCAAAACGCGCAGCCTCCTGAAAGTATGGACGTTCTCTGCTTCTGCTGTCCAACAAGCCCCTGAACCGTTTCTCTTGAAATGTTGATGGGGATGGTCGAGGCACCACACAGACCAACAGAGACTCTCTTCGTTTGCACACAAACAGATGACGGACCCCACAAGCTTACGACGACTGCACATCCCCGAGGCAAGGATGACACCGACACCAACTTGTCACCACACACTCTCCTCCCGGGTCTCCCAGTCTCCCGGGGCTCCGCTCATAAAACCTGGGATGAACCGGGGAGTGGAAGAGGGGGGCCGCCCATCAGACACCGCGGGAAGCTGGGCGACGCACCTCTCCCAACCAATCACCCCGGGGAATGACGGTTACCTGACGGGTTGGGTGGACTGGGATGATGATGATGCGCCTCCTCGAAACGCCTCACTCTCTGCCGTTTCTATTTGTCCTGTATGTATATCCCGTAGCCTACCTCTTCGCCCACACACATTCCGCGTCTAACAAACTTGCAGGGAAAGGATAGAAAAAAAACTGGAGGCATTTCCCGCCCCAGCCCCTGATGCGCAAGTGAGAGAAGAGGGTCTGGGCCTGTTGGGTGTTCGTTCTTTTTCAAGTCACCATATTCCATCACTTCTTGTCATTGTTACTTGATTTCCCTGTTTTCCCTTTTGTCTCTCCACATCTTGCCTTACCACCCCCTCTTACCCATTACCAGTGACGATCATCCTTTC
Source organism: Colletotrichum brevisporum (assembly GCA_030770045.1). Classification (NCBI taxonomy): domain Eukaryota; kingdom Fungi; phylum Ascomycota; class Sordariomycetes; order Glomerellales; family Glomerellaceae; genus Colletotrichum; species Colletotrichum brevisporum. Next base: position 5,607,542 of record JAUGSI010000002.1, read on the forward strand.
CCCTTCTCTCTCCTTTCTTCCATTGCCTCTTCTCTTCTTTGTTTCTTCATTCTTTTTTGGTTTCCTTTACTGGAGAACCGAACGGATCGGATTGGATACCCATCAAAAGGATCAACAACAACGACGACTCACCACTACCACCCCCTGGTGAATTCGACTCCCCCGGTTGGTACCCATCTTCGAGCGACTGCCGGCTTGGCACGGTGCCCACCACGACCACACGACACACACACGACCGATTTCCCGTTTTGGAATCTGGTGTTACTGAGGGATTGTGAACGACTCACCGACCACAGCACACAAAGACATTGATCCGATTGAAGAATTGGTCAAACAAAAATAGAAAGAGGAAGGAAAGAAAAGGAAAAACAAAAAAAAGATCTGCAGGCTTCTTCGCCACCCTCGGCAGAGTATCACCACTTGGATATCATATCAACCACCAACCTCTCCATCTCGAGTCTCTCCCATCTCGAGAGCGATCTACTATCATCACCACCGCACATCCCACGACACACAAAATGTCAAAAGAACTACCCCGCCACGAGAGGCGGCCCTCCTCACCCCAGCTCCGCGACAGCCCCTTCGGCCAGTGCAACCTGACACCGAAGACGATCCTCGGCTTCCTCTCGACGCGCGCCCTCCGCGGCGGCCCGCGCCTCGTCATCCAGCTCGTCCTCGCCTTTGTCGGCCTCGTCTTGCTCGCAAAGTTCTTCACATCGCCAACATCCGACGACTTACTTCATTCGGGCTCGACGTGGTCCTGGTCGCCCTTCGGCGGCAGCACTCCAAAGCCCGTCGGCAACGGGCGCCCCGGCGGAGTGAGGATCGTAGCCTTTGGATCGCCTGATGTTGCGACGCCGGCGAATGGCAAGGGGAAGGGATGGACTGAGATGCTCTGCGAAGAGGTGCGTCTTCTCTCATTCCACAGGTCCGAGTAAATACTGACATCCACAGCTCTCCTGCTCCTCCTACCAATCCTTCATCCCCTCTACCACCCTCCCGGCGCAGGCCCTCACCGCCCACAGCCACTACAACGCCACCATCGACAAGGTCACCCGCGAGCTCGAGATGGAAAAGGCCCCCGGCTACAACTACGACTTCATCCTCGAGCAGTTCCCCCTCGCCGACGCCATCGCCGACGTGTCCGCCCAGGTCGACGCCTTCCTCGCCCAGAAGCCCCCGGCCCCCGGCCAGGTCCCGAAGGAAACCGTCTGGGTCTTCTCCTTCGGCACCTGGGACGTCTGGACCCTCGCCACGCTCCCGCGCGAGCTCGGCGACGGCATCGTCGACCTCGCCGTGCGCGCCCTCTTCGCGCAGGTCGAGCGCGTCTACCAGGCGTCCCTCGACACGAATTCCATCGCGTCCTCCGACTTCTGGGCGCACCAGGACGCCTCGCTCATCGAGAAGATCAACAGGGCCGACGCCGACGGCGCCGAGATTGACGAGCGCGAGCTCGAGAACTTCCGCGTCATCATCCCGGAGCTGTTCGACGTCTCGCTGACCCCCGGGTGGCACGCCCAGCGGCCCTCGCCGCCGCGGCCGCACAGCAAGGCCGAGCAGATGACCAACGCCGCGCACCTCACCGAGCGCTGGAACATGCAGGTCCACGGGCAGATGAGGGACTGGGTCGCGACGCCGGACCCGCAGCCGGCGGAGAGTCAGGAGAAGGGCCAGTTCGGATACGTTGCCGCGAGCAACCGCGCGTCTCCCAAGCTGCGCCGCGCGGCGAGGAACCTGGAAGGTACTGCTCCCGCCGCCGAGGATGACAATGTCCTCCGCGTCCCCTTCCCCCGCCGCGTCGGCGCGCAGGCCAACACGTCCGAGTTCATCCGCGAGGCCATAATCGAGAACCAGCTGCGCCAGCACGGCCTGACGGACGCCACGGGCCGGGGCAACCGCACCGAGGGCGGCGAGAACGGGGTGTTCTTCGCCGAGACGTGGACCCCCTGCATCTGGGCCAAGACGGACGAGACGCCCGAGGCCGACGGCGGGTTTGCGGCGTGCGACGTGCCCGGGGACTACCTGTTCCACTCGCCCTTCACGCTCGGCGAGCGGGCGATCCGGGAGACGGCGAGGGTCGCGGCCGCGGAGGCGCGGAGCAAGCTTGCCTTTGTGGATCCCGTCGAGGAGAAGACGGAGGAGGAGAAGGAGGGTGCGAAGGTGAAGAGGAGCGAGATGAGGGGCTTTCAGCGCTTGATGAGGCCGAGCCGGGTGATGAGGATGGTAGACGCGGCGTGTCCTACGTTGGATGTCTGCTGAGTAGGGAATGTGTTTTGGGTGTTTGTTTGTTGGATTTGTATATGATGGATTATGGGCATATCACGGCATCGGCGTTAGGGGTTTGGGCTGGCCATGACATCAGAGCCACCCATGTGAGCTGGCTGCATGGCGTTTAGGTTGATAGATACCGGGGATCATATCCCGAAAGTCACAGAAAATGATATTTCTTCTCAATGTCAGTCGCAATTTGTGTCGCCGTTTATCATTTAATTAGATCTTTCAGACCCTTCTCTGGCTTGCAGTTTTAAAGGCGGCAGACGCCTGGAAGGGTCGTCACACCGATCTCCTAATGCCTTTGGTGACCAAATTCTCGAGCACTACCATGTACACCCATCGATCCCTCACCGGGCCTTCACGGGTTGGAATCCACACGGCCTTCAAGCTCAGCTATACACCAGCACCCAATCACGCTGGAAGTTCGGGACAGGCTTCTTGTATTTGCTTCGCCGAGAGTACTCGAACCTGATTCGTGTTCTCTTACAAACCCAAGGGGGCCCATCAGAGAGGAACATATGCGAGCCTCGACCACACATCACATTGACCAGTGCGAGTTGGTGAGGGGCAGCACTTTACGGGGCAAACTGGCGGTGGTTTCTACTGTGCGTAAGTTGTCTGCAAATCTCAGCAGGGTAGGTACCTGACCCAAGTACCTCTTTTAGAGCCACCCCACCACGGTCACGATTCGCCCGTGTTCCTTCTAGCAGCAGGGATAAGGGCAGTTAGAGCGGCCTAAATTGAACCCACTACTCTGCTTTAGTACTAGCCATACTGCCATCCTCTCGCTGCATCATTTCATACCATAGTGTTCCTCTTTCCTACAAATTCTTGGGTGCGATTAAATAGGACTGCAAGAACACCCCAAAAGTTTCACTACTTTGTCAATATAAAGAGTTGTTAGCCCCCGGGACAAATCCATCGCTCATAAGCAAGCACATGCCTGCTTCCCCAGAGCAGTGGGCAGTTTCTGTTCCGTTCACGTCGTAAACCGCCCCAAGACCCGTCGCCCACTCCAAAGTTGCTTTCTCTTTTACCTCGCAGCCTCTCACAAGTACGGCAATGGGCTCGGACGGGCTTTCAACAGAAGTCGTTGTGGCTATTGTGTTTGGTATCGCAGGCTTGTTTGTCGCCCTCGTCGGCATATGGTTCGGGTTCCTTGCTGCTCGAGCAGTTCGCTCCAACAGAAGGCCTGACCCTTTCGATCCACTGGCCTCTATCGATCTAGAGAACCAGTCCCATACACCGCCATCCATTCCAACTTCTCCGATCATACCAATGCAAAGCTCAGACGATACAAACCTCAGTCCTGGACGACCACTTCCAGCCCGGTCATCTCCAGCCCTCGCCCGGCCTCGTGGCCCCATCCCCGAGATGCAACAAGCCGACACCAACATGGCCCATCACCGTGAACCAACATCGATAAGAGCACCTTCGCCCTGTCACCCAAGACGCATAAACAGTTTCCCGTCATCCTTCACGCCTCCTAGTCTCCTCTCTCCTTCTTCTTTCGGCCCCCCCTCTCCTTCACCTTCTAGTCTCCGCCCTAGTTCAGCATCTCGGAGTCCACCCACTCCCCCTTGTTCTCCCGCACCTCCTTCAGCCTCTTCACGAACGACTCAGCATCCCACTCCGGATCAACCAACACCTGCACCTCGCTCCCGCGAGACCTAATAATCTCGGCCAGCGACAAGTTCGCAACGTCCAGGTTCGCCCAGTCCGTCTTCCACGTCTGCGCAGGCACCCTCCCCCACGAGACCTCGCGGGCGGCCAGCTCAAACGACAAGTCCCACTGCAGCCTGGCCAGCGCTTCCCCGTCCCTCCCCAGCAGCTCTACCCCGTGCTTGTCCGCCATCTCCAGCACCAGCCTGCCGCCCACCTCCTCCGAGGAGGCCCTCTCCCAGTCTGCGCCCGCCACGATCGTCCCGCCCTCCTCCACGCTCCGCCGGTCCGCGAAGAAGCAGAACCCGCTCGGGTTCTTGCCCTCTTCGGCGGTGTGCTTCTTGTACAGTCGCAGCAGGTCGTCGCGCGCGGTGCCGTCGGCGTCAGAGCCCCACCGAACAAGCTCCGGCTTGACCCACCCGAGGTCGCCCGACTCGTCGGGGGCCCGGAGGGCGGCTAGGAACTTCTCCTCCTCGGCGTCGGTGAGCTTGGTGAGCATGTATATCTTGACGAATTTGTCGTCTGTTCCATTCTTTCTCTATGTAGACATTGTCGTTTGGTTTCCTGGCGTCGGCTGTGTTGCTTTTGGTTTCCTAGCGTCAGGCGTTGGCTGTTATTTTGGGTTTCGCTGGGGTAAGGTAAGGTTGTTGGAGCGAGGAGTCCGAAGATGAGATGAGCCTAGGAAAATAGACTCGGGTACCTACTTACGTTTAAATGGTTCTGTCAATCTGTCAATTGCGCTATTATCGGATGCCCTGAATCTGCGCCAACGTTTATTGGATCGGCTATAGTGCGAATGACGACATGCGGCAGCCCTCGGTCTTACCCCGGACTCGGCCGATACGAGTCTGCAGGTTAGGAAGCCGTGAAAACAAACAGCACGGTCCGTAAGGAGACCACAAAACTATGCAGTGCCGTGGCAAACAAAAAATATAATCGAGGGCTACATAGGCTCGTTATTATCTTACATTGTTGGTATCGTTGTTGTTGTCATCCGTCGTCGTCGTCGTCGTTGTCGTCGTCGTCCGTCGTCGCTACCTACAGCTCTGTCCCATGTCGCACTAGCCCACTTATGTGCCCAAACTACCTAGGTACGGATACTTACTGCCACTATTGTCCAAGGCCCTTCCACACTTAACAAGCGTGCGCCTTCATTACCTAAACTTCGCTAAAACTTTCTTTCCTCTAGAAAGTAGGACTACCTAGGCACTCGTTCCTTCCATAATTGACCTGTTCTTGGGCTGTTCTCATCACGTGAAGCTACCTAGGGAGACATCACCTGGGCACTCCCGCCCAACTTCCACTCCCAGCCTACTCTCTTGCTAACCTTACCTGGGTAGGTAGGTACACATGTTGAGGGTCGGGGACACGTGACCCTTCAGGCCTCCTAGGCCTCCTTCTTTCTGCAGGCTCCTAGCAGCAACTTCTTCCTCAGACATCACCAGAGACACCACACAGCACCTCAATACATTCAGGGCCTCGTACCCCCAACAACACACAGAAGACACAATACAGCAGAGCAAAACCTTCTCTCACATCCAATTACCAGTATCCCCAAAACGACCATAGAACAACCGGTGTTGAGGAGCTGGGTCACGTCCCGTGGCCCAGGCCTCCTCCGCAGCCAGCACTTTCTCTTCCACATCACCACAATACAGTCAGCTTCGCATCCGCAACAACCGGTCCCACTGAGCAACAAACTCTAGTCTAGTATTCGACAGGTAATACCTTTACTGGAAAAAGAAATGGCAGCAAGCTCTCCAGATAATGAAGCCACCCTCCGCCGATTGGTGGGGCCGACAGAGATACCAGAGGATGGCCTTGCATTCTTCGAGCGTTCCCGCAAGTTTGCTTGTGGAATCCAGATGGCACGCCGTGTAGTTTCTGATGGCACATCAGAAGCAGCAGAGATATTGCTTGGGCACGCCAGGGACGGGGCGGCAGCCATCCGCGATAATAACCCAGACGGTACTACTCGTGCCCGACGGCACGTTGCGTCGGGCCATAAGCAGTTGGAGACATACATAGGCTTAAGAGCCGAGTATGCTGGACTTGCAGAGACCCTAGCCGTACGGTAAAGGAACCATAATCTGCTCAAGTACAAGGAGTACTTGAACAGGACCCTCCGTGCGGTCAGATACCGCGTGTCCAAAGGTCGCAACAGTCGAAGGGGACTCCCGCCAGCACTTCGGCGCGACACAACCGGGCAAATTGCCTTCCTAGAGGGGGAATGGGACACAATATCCACGGCGCTTCGCGAGGAGGCCGATAACGCCCAGCGACAGCATCCACAGCCTCCGCAGCCCCTGACCAACTTCGTTTACGGCGTCGCCAACGCATACTACGGGTATGGCGGGGAGATACTAGTGACAATCATACACGAGTACGCAAAGAGGTGCGACGCAGCCCATAGAGGCTTCCGACCGTTGGTCGCTGGACAGAACTGGAACGGCCTAGCCGAAATGATAGACACAGACAGGAGGGCACTGGACGAAGTGTTCCCGGGGGAGACAAATGCGTCCACCAGAGAAATGCTAAGGTATTGCTCGCAAGAAACGTGGGATTTTTACTTCTGGAGATCCCGTCGTTTGGCAGACGGACGCTGGTCATGCAGCCCATCATACGCCGCGGAAAACGAGCACGCTGCTGGAGTTTCTGGTACGAGGCAGGCGTGATAGGAGATGACATGGTAACGGTGGTCGAGGAAGATAGGGGCAAGATATTGCGACGGGAAAGGAAGGCTGGCAGGTGTATCTAGCAAAAGGAACGGGGATAAGAGTATGTGACCGTATAAAATAAGAAGACTCGAGGAAGGAAGCAGAGAAGAATTAAAGCATAACACAGATCGTTTGGTTAACAGAGGGAAGTTGGAGAGCAACCGGCGGTGTTCGAGAGAGGAAGCTGACGAGGGCAGACTGCTGATTAAGGAAAGATAGTAGGCTCTGTCGTCCGTCATCGTTGTTGACCGTCGTCGTCGTCCGTCGTCGTCGTCGTCGTCCGTCGTCGTCGTCGTCGTCCGTCGTCGTCGTCGTCGTCCGTCGTCGTCGTCCGTCGCCGCTATGTATCGCATTAGCCTACTCATGTTTTAACCCCCCCCCCCCCCCCCAAACTCCCCACGCCTTAAGGCCATCCTTATCATTTCCACCAATATATCCGCCACTAGTTGAATGCGCTGGATGTCCTTGGCGAGGCTATTGTCTCCAGTAATGGCGGCAGTAGGTCTTCCTAAGTTACGTTACGTAGTTCACGTATGTTACCCAAGGAGTTGTGCTTGTTGTGAAGCAAGAGCCGGGAAGAAACGACGCAACTTTTCATTTTTTTTAAAGAAAAAGAAGAAAAACCCAACGCGGGAAGGAGCAAAAAACGAAAACCGAAACCGAGAAGCCAGCGACAAGAAACAGAAGATGTGGAAGATGGGTCCAAACCAGATGTGTAAAGGCAAAAAATCCCCCCTGCCCCCCCTAAAGCCAGTGTAGACAACCGAAATAAATCCTCCCCGAGCCAGAAAAAGAAAGCAAAAAGCAAAAAAGAGAAACGTCCGTCTGTCCATGGCAGCCTCTTATATCATTGTCGAGATCGCCTAGTCTGGTGTGGTCCGGCCCTAGGGTGAGATCTGTTAGATTACTTGGGCCATGAGAAGGAAGGGCAAAGGAAAGATGCGCTGGGTACTCACACATCTCAGACCTCTACCACCCCGTGGTAACACCCGCCAGCTGCAACGGTGACGCCAGCATGGGACGCCTCCGCAGCCGTCAGCCAAATATCCGCACACAGTCTGATGTACTGCAATTTGGTCAAGTCAACTTTGGGGTTGTACTCGAGATCCACCTGGCCGACTCGGGCATCCTGCGACAGGGTGCCCTCTCTGACGTTCGCGCGACCGCGCAGTCCACGAACCATCGAGAAACAGAGTTCTGTCCGGACCCAGTAGACGATCCAGGCCGTGTTCTGGCGGCCGATGCGCTTGAGTTCGGCCTTGTCGTAGGTCTTAGTGCAAAGACCTTGGTTGTCTCCCATGGTTGTGCCCGGGGTCTTCTGGAACTGGATGTTGGTCGAGAAATCGGCACCCTTCGAGTCGCAGCAAGGAAAGACAAGGTATTCGAACTGCCAGTTCGACTGGACCTTGACGTACACGGCTGCGCCAGCCCGGCGGTGCGCTGGCACTGTTGGCGATTCGTCGCCCCGTTTCCTCTTGTTGGACCCCTTCGCCGGGGCGGCATCATGGGTGAGGATGCCGATCTTGTGGGTGCTTTCGCCGGCGGTGCGTTTGGGGGCCTTGCGTGGCTCCGTGATCTCCGTATTCGAGTCCCAATCATCAAAGACCAGCTTCCAGATTTTGTCCCGGGTATCCTTGAGCTGGGAGGGGTTCTTCAGGTCGACGGGGAGGCGGTTCTTCTTGACCAGGTGGGAGAGCCACATGTCCGGGATTTTTGCCTCGTCGTCGGTCAACTCGGAGGCATCTGAAACGAGCCATTGAGAGCCGCTGAGAGTGCCCTTGGCAGCGGTACCGCCGGCGATGCGCTGCTTGAGGCGCTGTCAGGACGCGGGCTAGATTGGAGACGACATGGTAGGGTTGGTCAAGGAAGACAAGGTCGGCGAGTCTTCGGGGGGAAAGGCAGGCTGGGAGGCGTGAAAGTGTTGTGGGAAAGAAGACAGCTTGTATGTTTGTTGCTCGTCTGCGAACGAAGAGATCGCCACGGAGTCTAAGAAAAGAAAGGGCGTCCGGGTATACTGTTGTACTGAAGAGGGCGAGATTGCGGTGGAGGTTCGTTATGTAAATGAGCTGGCAGAAGAAGAGGGCATGCGAGTCTGTCGTTGCGTTCAAAAAGGAGAGGGTGCGCGGGTACGTGGCTGCGAAAAAAGCGCTCTCGGCGAAGGTGGTTCCGAATACAATCCACAAAGAGCCACTCCGCGTGCTCTGTGTAACGAAGCCGTCGGCAATGCGCTGGGTAAGCTGCTGGAGCAAGGCGGGCGTGATTGGAGACGACATGGTGTGGCTAGCCAAGAAAGACAAGGTTGAGATGCGAAACAGGAAGGTAAGGCTAGGGGATGTGAAGGTATTCCGGGAAATGAGAGAGTGTGCAGGTACGTAGTTTTTCTGTAGAGGAGAGACTCTTGGGGGAGTCTGAGGAGAAAGAGGTTGTGTGGGTATGGAGCCTTTGTGTAGACGAGGAGATGGCGGTGGAGTCTGGGAGAGAGAGAGGTCGTTTGGGTCTATCGCTGCGTCGCAAAAAAGGAGATCAAGCGTATGTGGTTATAGACAAAACGGGGTCTCGGCGAAGTTGAGTTGTGTCAAAGGAGAAGAGAGAAAGTGGTGCGAGAGAAGAGGAGGGATCGTTCGATCTAGGGCGTTAGCAGCAGCAAGCCCTAATTGGGATTTTCTAACTGGCATAGGGAAGGAGTAGAGATTTTTAGAGGCGAAGGTTACGAGTTGAATCTCACGAGGCATAAGCACGATAGGCAACAGCAAAGTTCGGCAGCCATACACGTGTATTGAAGGCAGGAGCGTGGTATTTTCAATACGGCACGATCCGCCGGGCCGCTCCAGCGAAGGCCATGGGCAGTCCTGAGGGCAGTGTGCATTTGTCGATGTCAGGTAAGACGTCTTGTCGGGGCTACGTCCGGGAAGCCGAAAACCGACTTCACCAATAGAAGTCACTAGGTGAGGAAGCCGTAGAAATAGACAATATGGTCTGTAAAGAGACTACGAAACTACACAGTGCCTTTACAAACAAAGATGCACTAAATCATGAAAGTACCGCATATCCACGTCGACTTCCAGAGCCCGACAGTCGGCGAGAATCCGCGCTGCATACTTGCGCCGCAGTTCTTGTTCATCAGGCTCCCCGTTGAACTTTGTCCTTGAAATGTTGAGGTGCTTCTCGGCAAGAACTGTCCGGATGCCCTTGGCTAAGTATTTAGAGCCTTTGATACGGGGATCGCTTACCCCCTCCACCAAGGCTATCGCATCATCCCACTCATGTGCCCGAGCTGCTTGATGCCACTTAGGCCATATGGATCCCCTCTCAAGAGACTGGCTCGTCTGAAGTGGGTCTTGATGCCTATTTTGAAGTGTCTCAAGGCTTGCATTGAGCATGTCATGTATGAGCTGCACCGTTACCGCGCCGGGATTTGAAGCCACCGCCAGAAGGGCGTTTCCCCCCGAAGGATCACACAACCATGGATCGGCTCCTCTCCTCAACAAAGGGCTGAAAAGTTTCTTGGCTTTGGAATCTTTTTCATTCCTCCAGTTGCGTTGTGCCAACTGATGAAGTAGTGGCTTTCTGTCGACGCCATCAACGCTAGGCACAAGTTGCGCAACCGCGAACAAAGTCTCTCCCAGTGCGAATTTGGAGGCTTTCATCCCTCCTTCCCAATATCCGTCAACATGTGCGAGACTTCGAACGTAATCTTCGGCCAGCAATCTCCCGGAGGAAAGCAAAATGTCTGGGTCTGCGCCTTGGAGAAGAAAGGTTTTGACCAAGCGTATCATACTGTCATTCTCCGTCCAGGATTCATCCCTGCCATTTGATAAGAGAACTTGAAGCGGCGTTTTCCCACTGGCATGCAAATCAGCAATGCTGGACCCATGATTGACAAACCGGGTCACGCAGTGGAGGAACTCTGCGATTTTCCAGACCGTGTATTTTTGGTCGAGGAGACTGAGAAATGGTGTGAGGTCGGCATGGTTCCGAGTGTTCAAGTTGGCATTCCTATCTAGACCATCTGACACGGCGTAGTGCAGAGGCTGGTTTCCAATTCGATCTTGTGTGTTGACGGACTCGCCAGCAAATAGCAGTCGCTCTACCTCATCTTCGTTGGATCCAACGATCGCCAAATGAAGCCGAGTTTTGCCGTCATCTCGGGGGCGGGGCTGAGATGTAGCGCCCTCAAAACTCCAAGGTTGTTGTAGACTTTGATCGGTGAATCCAACTGACGAATAATTTGATAGCTCCGCAACGGGGTCCAATGGTAGGAAAGAGCCGGAGCCCGGCTGGGTCAAAAGGACGCGTAGTGATCTGGGAAGAACATTAGTTTGCAGGCCGGAATCGAGAACTAGCGGTCACTACCTGGGATTGGTATCAGACTGCCCAGGAGAGGATGTAACAGGGACTTGATCGGCACGGTTGCGGGTAGAGGCTCTGGTCTTTGGGTGTTTTGACGGGCGGGATGCACGCTTCGGCAGCGGATGGTTCTGGGTGCTGTATTTGGTGTAACCCCATTTCTGCAGCTGTGTGCGATAGGACCGTTCCCTGACATATTCATCAGCACATGCACGTGCGTAGTAGAAAGCTGGAATCGTATGAGGATTACTTACGATGCGATGAACCCATGCCTTCCACCAATGATATTCTTGACTTCTTTCACAGTCTTGTCCTTTTGCATGTAGAGATTTTCGATGTCTTGCTTGACAGAGTCCCAGTCTTTCGTCATCTTCAGATTAAGAGATGAGTTTCACCAAACAGAGTAGGTGGAGGAAAATATGATGCTATAAGCTTCGGTACGAGTGTGACTTTGGAGAGTGTGTCGGCCGAGGTAGAGGCTGTGGTAGGGTAGAGGGAAGGAAGGAGCCTTGCCTTCTATGTTGTCCAGACCTAGACACGTAGCTGCAGTGGACCTATGGTAGATCTATCTACCTTGTAATACATGACCTCCCTCCACCAACCATGGCCGGTTGGTTCATGTCGGGTGAGGGGTGGTAGACGCAGTACCAGCGAGAGGGAGCTCACACGGAATGTGGAATGTAGAATTTTGACCACTGATTGGCCGTAAAAACACGCCACATGCAAACTGCAATCCTGGCCGCTTCGCGAGTTCCCCAATTCTCAGCTGCCGTTTCTACCAAATTCTTGCACTTTGCACAACATCAGTACGCCACAGGCAAAATGCACTTATGGCCGTGTGTTTCCAAGAAACCAAGCAATCCCAAGTTCCCCCTGCCACTATAGCACTAAATCCCTGCATTTTGCACTGAGAGAGGATGAGCTACCGCAGCACAATATGCAAAGTGCAATAATTCACGGCTATCCATCAGCCCACCGCAAGATCCCAAACAACGTCAGCGTTCGCTGTAAGCTCAGCCTTTTGCAGTTCATGGCTGCAAAACCTCATGCACCTATATTACCCTGGCGTCCCATGCCATGCATTCACTTGACTTGATGGATGCCTCTTCTTCCGCCGCTCGCCTTTCCCTTGACTGCTTCCCTGATGATACAAACTGCGAGCCCTCCCCTTTAACATGGTACAAATTGGCCATCTTGTTCTTGATCATGTTCTCTTTGCGTCCTGCTCAAGTACCCCTCTGGCTTCGTTGCTTTCTTCAACATGACACCCAGCCCTTCGAATAACACCATCATGCCCAATCTCAACATCGATACACCCGTTGCTGTCAATCCGGATTCGACTATTGCTGCTAGCAACAACGAAGAGTATGTAGGGAATGTTCCGGACACACCGCATGCCGCTCATATCACTCCCCTATCTTCACTTCAACCGCCCTTGACCATGCACGTTATTTTACCCTTCACCTGCTCCTTTCGTCTCTCAGAGATTTCCTCTTTTCCTCTTTTCCTAACAAGTATTTTGACTTTTAATCTGACATTGACGACTTCCCCCACAGGCCCAAAATGACACAATCTACCCTGTTGCCACTGGCAAACCCGAGCGTGCCCGTCCTAGGTCGCCAGGGCCTCCAAGACCAGCCGACTTTGGTCGAGAAAAAGCAGCAATTCACCCTGTCACAGAGTGCCATGCTTGCACATAATGCGGGGCAGAATATTGGAGAGGAGGTATATAAGGCGGCGCAGGAAGAGGAACATAGGGCTGTTCTCCGGGGGTTGGAGTCTCTTGGGGTGTCTTTGGCCCCTGATATTACCCATAAGGTGGCATCCAGCCAAAAGGGCATGACTCCAAAGGAGAGGTTCATCGAAGAAGTTCAGGAGCAGGATGATATATCTGGGCTACTTGACGGCAAGGGTCTGACGTCTGTCCGGTCGGGAAGCTGTCAAGCTACTTATGCTCCTTCTGACGATTCGGCACACACCTCTCTCGGTCAAGCCATGAAGATGCGGAGGATGGAACGACCTCAGGGGTAGATACCACGCGGCAGTGAAATAAGGGAACACGATCCTTCGTGGGCTTACTTGTTGAAGCGTTTCCATTCCTTAGAAGAATACAAGCTATGAGGTCGCCATAAATACATGTAGCTTATGCTTTGGACCCTGATCTGTCCAAGTCGTTCAACATGGCCACGTAGGCATCATTAAAACAAGGCCTTTCGAAGATAGTCCAGTTTATTACCTTGACGTCAATCTGCTGTCAGGCAACTCCCTTCTGATTTTTCTTGCGCCCCCATCAGGTCCCTATCATCGGAAAATCGTATCAGTCAATTGCCAGCGAACCGTCCAAGGGGCCTGGCCCAGGGAATAGGGCGCTTTCTCCTTCCCATAGAAGACTTAAAATGAGGTCTTCACCGCCAAAGTCCAACGGGTCAAGACTTGGCTGCATCTGCAGCGAGTCTTCTAAGACCCCATTTTGTACCGCATTGGTTTGGTCTACACTCTCAACGCTAGTTGTCGGTAGAGAGCTTTGTGACAGGGGAGTTTGCTGTCGCCTCTGGGCGCTACCAATCGTGTCCAACGACAGCAGTCTTTCCACGTACGGAGCAGATGATCCGCGAGCTGCTGCTGATTGACTTTTGAATGTCTCCAACGCCTGGGAGAAGCTTGTTAACACCCGGTGATATTGCCCTGCCTGCGGGCTAAGCCGGCCGAGAAACTCGAGCAGGCGCAATGTGTTGCGAAATGCGGATCTGTTGTTGACGCCAGCCGCAGAGTCGAGCAGCGAGAATCCGAGGATGAGACCGGCTGCGAATAGCCACGCCCTTCGGCTTGTTAGAAGTTTTGAAAGCATCACCATGGAGGAAAACTCACTTCAATATACACATGTTGCCCATGATGATCCCAGAATCCAGGGCTTCGGAGCACATCTCCGCCATGAATGCCGCGGCATCCACGCAAACCCCAGATAGCTCGGCGATCTTCACCGTGTCTTGGCTGGCGTATTGACCCCATGAAAAGTCGGCATGGTCGGCCTTGCCCTCGACCTGAGGCATGATGTGCTGAATGAGAAACTCCCGCGTGGTGGTTATGACTGCGAAGTAGTAGCTGCAGGCGACGTGGATATTACCGATGGTAGTCTCCCGATCTGACGACTCGGGGATGCCAGTAGTAGTCCGTTGCAGTCCCCTTCGCAACGTGGGGGGCAGGCTGCTGCTCCAGTCGCTGATCTCCTCCAAGAAGCTCTCGGCGTTGGGAATGCCGAGATGGCCGTCACTGCTTATCTTGTCCACTATTCTGTTCATGATCGACGACAACTGACAAGCTGCTCCAACAGACTGGCCTCTGTGTGCTAATCTCGGTTGGGTTGCGTTTGTAGACTCTCGGACGGGCAGACTACTCGTCGGCCTTCCAAGTATTGAACTGCAGATGACGTCGAAGAGACGAATGCTCCGATCGATACGTGATCTATACTCATGAGTGTCTGACTCAACATCAATCATTAACGGACACGTACCTAAGTCTCTGTTCTTCTGCCGGGAGCGACTGGAACTGGTCCGACATGTGCAGCCCCAAGACTGACGCCGCTTTCGTGGCCACACCCAGATACATGAACGCCGCGTTTCGCCGACAAGCTCCAAACATGTAGAACGCCATCAGCACAAAGCTGCGGGCCGTGTTCAGGGTCAGATCCGTCAGAAATCCTTGGAACGACAGCTTCCGCGCCTGAGAAAAGTAGCGAAATGCTTTTGGCAGGTCATCCGGTTGACCACGGCACTGTGCGCCGATGGCGATCATCATGTAGAGAGAGGCCTGATTTTCGCTGTCTCTAGCGGAAGATGCCACAGGTTGTTGACGGTTGTGTTTCCGAGGTGACTGAAATTTTGCAAGCATGTGGTCGATTTCGGGACGATCGAAGAGGTCGAGCAGACCACTCGACTGGGGAAGTTAGTAACGTCGCAACTAGCTTTCGGGGTCAACCCACAGCATCCAGGAAGAGCTGAATCAAGGCTCTTTTTTCCTCAGATTCTATGCCGTCCTCGAAAGAGTCCGAGGCTTGCGTGGGAGCTTGGGCTTCAAACATGCTATGAGACCCTTGGCTAATGGTAAAGCCATTCGAGCCGAGAATGTTGCTGAGACTGCCTCGGAGGAACTGCAGAAACGATATGGCTGATGCATTACCAACGAATACTGACGACGATTAGTTCAACAGGTGGCATACTGAAGACATGAGCGGCGTCATACCTTTTTCCCCACTGCACGTGTACATCATGACTGGCCGGGGTCCTGGCGGCACTTGTACCACAGGTGCATCCCTTCTGCGCGATTCATCTTGTCTTCGAGAACCTGAAGCCACCTGTCGCTGAGACACTGGAGAACTTGGGCCTTCACTTCGACTCTCTAGGGTACTCGGTGTGGGTTGCCTTGCCTGAGCCTCCGGTCGCCGGGTTGGTCGCCGAGTTCTCCTCTGCTGTGAGTACTCACACGCCGTTCCGTTGCCACGGTTCAAGCACGGGCGGCAAGGCGACGCGCCGTCGCATCGTTTCTTCGTGGCGCGGCAAGTGATGCATGCTTTAGCCGACCTCTTCCGGTCCTCCGGCCTCATCGGCGGCCGGCCCATGTTGCATTGAACTCCGATAAAGCGGACCGCGTGGTAGCAGTGCGAGCGGGAATAGTGGGACTCGGGGCTGTTCCGTGTCTTGAGCCGCCCGAGTGAGTGATGAAACGTAGGT
The DNA here is from genome assembly GCA_030770045.1 of Colletotrichum brevisporum. NCBI lineage: Eukaryota > Fungi > Ascomycota > Sordariomycetes > Glomerellales > Glomerellaceae > Colletotrichum > Colletotrichum brevisporum. The sequence goes on from JAUGSI010000002.1 coordinate 5,623,269, forward strand.
GCAATTGCCGCCAGATGATGGAATTGGAAAGACGTAAGATGCGATTGATTTGTGTCAACGTTCGCACTTTTGGATAACCTTCAACGGGAAACTATGAAACCGTTCCTGCTTGTCAGCGGCAGATAACTCCCCGTAACCCCATTGGAAGACGGGCTTATCTTGTGGTCCTGAGGGGTCCTCTGACCGGGATGGGGGCACTTTGTTGGTGCTCGGGCCGAACACCGGCCACTAATGTTCTCGAACAGCAGTGGCACTACTGGTACAATTGGACCTTCTTTATTATGAGATAACAAGAGGAGTGCCGTCCATATCTGACGCGTCGTGATTGATAAGTTATCTAGGCGCTCCTCAAGACCGAGAAGCAACTGTTGCCTCTATTGAACTTTACCTAGGTATACAAGATCGGGGCGGGGCCAGGCCGGAATTACGGAATACGGAGGGTTTTTATCGCACGCACCGGCTGCCTATTGCAACGACATTAGCTGCTGGCCAAGCATCTGTAATTCCGGTCAATAGCTTTGAACCATATTTAATAGGAGAATGAATCTACATGCTAATCTCAACAACACCGGTCTCATTGCCTGAATTTCGTCCCCATCTCCCTTGTTTCCAGTTCATCGAACACCCTCATCCCGACTTCTTCATCATGGATTACGCCGATATCACCAAACCACCGGCGCCCTTACCCCAGCCTCAAATCCAAACACTTGCTAACGGCGTCTCTTTGCTACTTCCGCTTTCTCGAATAGGAGTCGGGCCCGGCCTCATCTTACTTGTATCATCTATCGACAAGGCCCTTTCAATCGAAGAAGGCGTACCATCGCTCCCTTTGAAGTGGGCGGAGGAAGGATACGCCGTCGTCGCGGTTGAAAGGAGGGCACTTGCGACAGACGCAAGTGAGATACTGAAAATCGCAGAAAGGGGTTTGGATCAATGCGAGAAATGCGAGCCCAAAGATGTGGTCGGTCTTGCTGGTGAGTATCGCAACTCTGGGACCTACGGACTGAGCTAAGTCTCGCGCAGCGTACGAGCCAGAAATGTGGAACGCCATTGCGCAGTTTATTCCCAACTTTCCCAAGATCAAGAGCTCCGTCGTTTACGCAGACAGCTCATCAAAACCAAGCCTGGCGCCCTCGCCCATCCCAACGGCCTTCCACTTCGCCGGAAAGCCCCAGACACAGCCTGAGAGATCAAGCCAACGGATGGAGTACTTCTACCCAGCAGCAAAATCTTACCTGTTCGCAACGCCGTTCCAGGAGCATTTCGACTACAACACGGAAGCGCTCTCGCACACCCGCAACCTCACTCTGCTCAAGGGCCAGATGAAGTGCCCGACGTTCGACCTGGAGGCCATCTGGGATGAGCACACCTGGTACGAGTTCTCGGACCGATCCGTCGAGCACACGATGAGCACGATGGTGCAAGAGCCATACGTCAACCACATCCCCACGGTAAGTGAGATTCATCTGAGTCGTAACGGGCTTCCAATCGCTGACGGGTATGTTCTAGCTGACCGGAGGTGTTGGGCGTGAGTCGCTCACCCACTTCTACCGTCACAACTTCATCTTCAACAACTCAGCCGACACAGAGTTGGAGCTGATCAGCCGAACCATCGGCATCGACCGCGTGGTAGACGAGTTCATCTTCAAGTTCACACACGATCAGGAGATTGACTGGATGTAAGTGCGAGGAGGCCCGCCTGCATTTTCGCAGCTTGCTGACAGTGCCCACAGTCTCCCGGGAATCCCCCCCACTCATCGCTATGTCGAGATACCCTTCACCGCGGTCGTAAATATTCGAGGGGACCGTCTCTACCACGAACACATCACTTGGGACCAGGGGACCGCGTTGACTCAGCTGGGGCTTCTGCCCGAGTACCTGCCGTTTCCTGGAAGTGATCTGGAGTATAGGCTACCGGTAGCTGGCGTGGAGACTGCGGCGAAGCTCAGGGCAAGGAACTCTGGTCCGTCGAATGAGATGTTCAAGTTTCAAACGCGGCCACGGCAACAATAAGATTGAACGGGAATGACCAGGAATCAGGGGGAGGGTAGAAGATATAACGTATTTAACGAGAGCAGTTTTGGTTCTGCGGTATCGAGAATTGCTCCATCTATCCTAATAAGGCAGGTAATATATGGGCGAGTAGCTACTGCCTCGATGCTATCCCTAAGAATGAGACCTGGAAGTGTATAAGAGAAGACACGGCCAAAGAGACAATATGAACAATTAGGAGAATAGAGAACGAGTATCCAATTCCCCTATGTGGCTTGTCTCTGCGATCGTCGGCCTCCCTTCCCCTCTACCGCACGACGCACGACGACAATGACAATGGGCGACAACAACGAGGGCAATGAAGGACGACAACGACAAGGAAGACGACGGATAACAACGACGAGGATAATAGTCTATGTAGCATCTCACTTAGGGCTACCTACCTACGCAGTTGTGTCTAAAGGGGGTGTTAGATACTATAGGGGGGTTTGATAATTAAGACCTCCGAACTTGATTCGCGACTGATGACGCTGGATAATTGCCCCAGCAGCACCTGGTGGAAAAATTACTACATTTGGCTAGTCTGACATTGTGGAGAGACGGCCTCCGGGAGAGACGGCCTCCGCATTGCGTGCCCTGCGGAGAAGGCGGGACCCGGGACCATGTGTGGGTCAACGAACAAGACTGCGGAATAATTTCCTTATTCAGACGTAGACATTGACGTCGACAGGAGTCCGTCCACCCGCATTTCTCTCGTGTGCAAACCGAGTTCCAGTTCTTTCTGTTCATATCCATCCAATGGGTGCAGCTGGCCGGCGGCTGTGTCTGCATTTGCGAGAAAGCCTGCCCCATAGGGTTTGGTCTCTTCGCCGGAACGATCCGGCCATCGATTGTTTGCCGGCGAGTTGCATCAGCTTTGTGGAGGTACAATATCAACATAAGTAGACCCTTGCCCGTAGAAACCATCGTGCTTTCTTTTCAACATCACACAACTTCTCGCACCCGATCCATTCAGGTTCTGTATGCGGTTGATTCCTTGCGAACACACACGACCCGCTTTCACTGCCTTCAAGATTAGCGATGAGCCCAAGTCTCGACTTTAAACCCCTCACCCTCGCGAACGTTGACACAGTCAGCGGGATTAGGCTTCTCTTGCTCGGCCTGCTGTGCTTCGGTCCCGTCCTGCTCTGGTTCCGAAGACTCAACCTCTCGTCGATGAGAAAGATTCCAGGACCATGGTACCTCAAGCTCACCACCGCCTTCGTCAAGTACCACGAATTCGCGGGGGACAAGAGAGGATGGGTCCACCGCCTTCATCTCAAGTACGGCCCCGTCGTCCAGATCGGCCGGAACGAGATTTCTTTCGCTAGCTACACAGCAGCGAAGCAGATTTACAGCTCGGGCAACAAAGAGTTCCGGAAGACGGAGCTGTACTCCCTTTTCGAACAGGAGGGTCACATGTAAGCGCACCTTCTGGCTGAGACGGTCACTGGTCGAACTTCTGGGGCTGATTACGCACAACAAGCAACTTGTTTACTGCTCTGGATCCGGAGAAGGTAAGTATCATCAGAAAGCCGTTTCCCTTCTCTTGTCCCCCAGTTGTCGACTGACGTTCATGCCAGCACAGCGAGATACGCCGCGGCTTAGCCGACCGGTATTCGAACTCGAACATTCTTCGGTCCAAGGTCATGGACGCCATAGCCGATCGCGCCGCAGTCTTCGCGGATATTTGCGCCTCAGGGAAGTCAGCGGACGTCTATGTGAGTCGACTCTAGCGCTGGAAAATCACAGTCTCAATATTGATATACCACCCGGAAGCTTCTACTGCATGCATATGCGCTGGACTGCGTCACGGCCATGCTATTTCATCCGTGCGGCACAAACTCTCTAGCTGGAGCCGAGGACAAGCAAATGGTTCGCCTGCTTTCGTACGCGAATGCCAGCAAAGGTGAGAGAGAGCTCCCTTGGTCCTCGGTTTTCAAGAACCCCCATCTCAGGAAGGTGACATACTGACTTACAAACCAACTCCCAGCGATGTTTTTGATGCACTACTCTCCAATAATGTTGAAAGCGTGGGACGCGCTCTCGCCGGGATCCGGGTCATCGGAAAGAGGCGGGCCCATGATCAGGAACTACGTCCACCAGATGCTGTCCAGGGGCGGCCACTCGGATTTCACATTGGCGGCACGCCTCCTCGCGTCGCCGGACCTAGACATGCCCCTAGCAGAGTCCGAGTGTCTCGACCACATCGGCGCGGGCATCGAGACCACGGGCGACACGCTCTGCTGGCTGATGTGGGAGCTATCGCAGCCGCAGCACCGCGACAAGGTCGCCAGGCTGCATGAGGAACTGGTCGGCGCCGGCGGTCGTGGTCTTGAAACGCTGCCGTACCTCGGCGCGGTCATCCAGGAGGCCCTCCGGCTCTGGGCGCCGGGGACCCAGCCGCTTCCGCGCTACGTCCCGGCCAAAGGCACGCACATCGACGGCTACTACATCCCGGAAAACACCATCGTCGGCTGCCCGTCTTACAGTATGCATCGCATCGACGAGCGAGTCTTCCCCGATGCGGACGAGTTCAACCCCGACAGGTGGTTGAGCAGCGAGGGCAACACCGACAGGCAGCGTCTTTTCTTCGCCTTTGGACTGGGCGCCCGTACTTGCATCGGAAAGCAGTGAGTAGATCAACACACCTGGCTTCTGTGGGACCTTACGTGCTGACCGGTGCTTTCCTCTTCGGAGCCTCGCCATGGCCGAGATGAGAGCGTGTCTGAATGCGGTTTACTCCAAGTACTGGACGCAGCCGTCCCCTGATATGACATATAGCATGGACATGGATGACCAGGTGTTGACTTCACGGCCCCGAGGGATGTGCTGCCGGATTTCCTTTGTTCCGTGGGCAGAGCCAGGTGATGATATAGATGCGTGAGGATTGGTGGCATTGAAAGGCCGTCCACGATGTGCTTCTTCCTTATCTAGATGAACAAATTACACATCTACATCGTCGGATGGCGGCTTGGGACGTGAACTACTGTGCTATCAGACGTTGGAACTATCCTGTATCGTTCCAATGGTCTCCTTTGCGCCGGATCAACTCATTGATAGAAGCAAATGTGGCGGAGCGCTCGACAGCGTGCCTTCAAAATATCAGGAACGGGTCCAGGACTGCTGCCGCTATCTGATTATCAGCAAGCAAGGAGGCTAAAGTTGGGTACTTTTCACCTTCAAACGAACCTTTTGCAGACCATTCCAACCACAAAAGGCCTGGTTCTTCATCCCGGATGGCCCAGACACAGCGCAGATGGTCAATGATCTTTGGCGCTTGAAGCTCGTGGTAACAATCGCTTGCGAGAATCCGTCGCGTGATCGAGTCCCGGACACCCTCGTCAACGGCCTCACAGCCAGCCATGAAGAGGGGGAACATGACGGCGCGACTCGACAGCGAGTCGCGATCGACGAGGTCGGCCTGTTGCTGAACCCTGGCCACGATGCGTCTGATGAATGGTGCCGTAAAGGGCACGTCCCTTACGCGCGTGTAATACATGATGAAGGTTGCCCCATGCATGGCCTCGTTGACGCGGAGGATCTGGTCGGGGTCTTCGGCAGGTCGGCTTGTGCTGGCATCGACGTCGCGGTTGTAGGACTGGAGGAGCACCTCTTCCAGCGCCGATGCTTCCGCCTCCATTTCTTCAGACCACGAGGCTCCCTGCTTCCTCAGCTGGACCAGCCGCCCGATCCACAGCAACGGGCTGACGAGGTGCCTGGAGAACGTGTAGATGGGATGGGCGATCCAGCGTTTAAACTCATCGGAGAAGTTCTCTGTCTCTTCTTCGTAGAGGGGCGGCACGCTGTCACACGCGTCGAAGACGGACGAGCTTTGCGAAAAGAGGGAGTTGATGGTGCATATGTCGGTCCACTTGAGCAGCGCCAACAACAACGACCGGCAGCTGTCGTTTTGCCGCCTCTCGCGATCCAAAGTCTGGACACACGTGGCGGCGCTCCTGGCCAGGGCCAGCAGTCGTCCACTCGCGGCCTGGTCCACGAAATCGACTCTGAAGAGGAGGAGGGAAGCGGCTATCGGAGGAAGCAGGCTGTGGGCGTCGAGCGGGACGCTGCTCCTTGTGGAGGTCAGGGTCTGGAGGGCTTCGTGGTACAACAAGTTGGTACGCAGCAGAGGGGGCTGCGACGGTCGAGCTCTGGCGTACTCCGCCGCGGAAAACGCGAGAGCAGCCGATCTCAGGGGTCCGTCGGACGTGGCCATTGCCGATAGCAGGGACCCCAAGGGATCATCGAACCCTAAGGCCTCGCTGCCCTCCCAGCATTGAAACTGGCGGCTTGATACCGTGACGAAGTACTGCCAGAGAAGAGTCTTCGCCGGCGATTCCGTGACATCCGGCGGCAGACTCGACGGCCTAAAGAGAAGCTTAATTCGTGTCGGTGCGGGAGCGAGCTCTGCTTGATGCAAAGTCGCCAACTCGCCACAGACCAAACTCGTATCGGAGAATGTGGGCGGTATGATGACAAAGTCGGCTTCTCTTGATGGCGGTGTTGGGTTGCTGTTGGTGGTCTGGTGTTTCCTAGCAGTTTTGACCGAGTTGGGGCTTGAGCCTGATGTAGATGCTACTTTGTTACTTCCAGCTAGATGATTGCGAATCCAAGAGGCTAGCCACACCTTTCTGTCGAATTACTGAGCTATTCTGGGGGCCGCGTAGTTTCCATGCTTTGAAAATCTGCCGTTGGCACTCGATACCCCGCTTGACACAACGCGTGCATCGCGGCGTCTGCTTGTCGCACTGCAACTGGCATTAGGTATTAACGCTCATCCAGATATATGTTGGGTCAGAAGAAAATTTGAGGAGTAAATGACCTTTCTTTTGCTGCGAATGCATTCCGTGCATGCTGCTCCCTGGGTTCTCATTTTATGTGGTCCAAAGTTGATCAACATGAGGGGACGTCAAGTGCGGATCGAAGCGGCCCAGCGGGGGAAACCAGAATTCATAGGTCTGAGACGCTGACGTAAGCCATACCAGGGGCGGCAGTACGCATTGACAAGAGGCATATCTTTCCTCGGGCATTGTGTGAGGGCATCTCTGGTACCTTACCCGTCCTTGCCTAGGTTGTGGACAAGGATCTGAGCCATAGTGTTGTCACAATCATTGCAGGCGAGCTTCATTGAACTTATTATTATAACTACCAGTCTCTCTTAATCCCGCTCTTTAAATATATGTGAGTATCCAGGAATCAATCATAACCATAATTACGAATTGTCAGAGCCAGAATCACATATGTCATCGTAGTCATAACGATTGTCATCCCTGTAGTTATTGTTCTCCCTGTGACAATCGTTCTCGTAGTCATAATCGTCGTAGTCATAATCGTCCTCGTAGTCATAACCGTCATCGCAGTCAGAATAGTAACCGTTACGATATTCATCATGAGCTTCAGGATGTGAGGGAATTACCACCATCCGCTTTGCTTCTTCGGTGGGCTGAGCAATCCAAAAGCGAGTTTGATTTAGCCTCTTAGAAAACGCCTCAAATTTCCTCCTGTGGACCGAGAACATCTTGTGATTCTCTTTGAGTATGGCTTGCTTCACCACGTCTTTCAACCCCTTGTCTTGGGCCCGGCCCAGTCGTGTTTTCAGAGACTTTGCGTCATTACGCAGACGGAGAGCAATCGTAGGCCACTGACCATTCCATAGCTGCTCTGTGTATGCTTTGTAATCTTTATCCTCTGATGTGTTAAACCATATGATATCGATAAGGTTGCCCTCATTCTGACCCGTGATTTCTTCCTGGAAGAGTTCTGCCACTCTTTTAATAATGTCTGTTGCTGGGGTGGGCGGTGGACGGGGTCGTCCAGGTAGCGCGTACATGTGCGTGCCCCAGTTCTCATAAGATTTCGAGCGAAAAGAAATTCGTTTTTCTTCATCGAAGGCAAGAATAATCTCGGGCCAGGTTGGGTTCTTCCTCTTGCAGTGTACAATACGGTGGTCTTCGCCGTCCAAATCTCCTTTGGCATAAAATCTATTGAGAATGACTTGTGTGCTCTTTGCGGGACAGTTTAGGTAGTTTAAGAGATAGTGTTCTGCGAAAATCCGGCGGAGATCGGAGATGAGGTCCGCGTACTTGCTCTGGTCCCTGAAGCAGGCAATGAGTTCTCCTTGTTGCTTCGTGACCGCCCTACGGCACCGGGATTGGTCGGAAACCCCTTCCCCGTTAATCGCCTTGAGGCCTGCTATGCCCGATTGTTTGAGCCATACTGCCCACCGTTTCGTCAAAGGGCACAGCTGAGCGCTGCCTCTATCAAGCTTGAGCGTTTGCTCCCCCAACGCGACGGCGTCGGTGAAAAGTTGAAGATCGTCTTTGGATTCGGCGGCTAACATGGCTTTGATTGACGACAGTTATTCAAGTCTACAGAGCCTTGTTTGCCAAAGGGATTGATCTGGGAGTTGGAAATGTGTGTGTGTGTGTGCGTGTGTGTGTGTGTGTGTGTGTGTGTGTGTCGGCGGAATAAACCGCCTTCAAGTTCAGAGGGCAGAATACGATATTATACTTCCACAATATTTCAAGTAGTACTCAAGTTACAGACCTTGTTGTCTTCGTCGAACCTTGGCCTCCATCAAAAGGATACCCTTGTGGACTGGTTGACAGATAAACCACCTAGGTACCTAGGTATGCAGCCAGGTAAATATTGATGTTAGCTTTAAGATGAGTTACGTAAGCGAAGGCACACACCACAATTGGAGAAATATGGGTCCCTTCGCCGCCGCTAACCCTTGGCTCACCTCAGGCACCTCCCAGTCGTTGACATCACGAAAGCGATCGCAGCCCCCGGGACCTTCGGGCAGAAACAAAGCCATGAGCAGAGCACTGACACGAACCGAATCGTGGTGCTCCAGATATGGCGAGTAGACTATCGAAAGCGCCTTTCGTTTGTGGCCGCTGTCTCCGAGCGACCGGTCGCATCGACACTCGACTTCGTCCCCCTGTCCGATACTACTCCTCCGATCGAGCCTCCGACCCAGCCGACGCCGCGTCGTCCGCGCCCAAGCAAGATGCTCCGCCAAAAGAGAAAGGCGCAATGTCGCGCAGGCTAGAAGAGGCCACCGAAGAGGCACTCCTGACGGGCGGTCGTGCCGGCCGCCGAGCCATCGAAGACGCCGGCTTCGACCAGGAGCTGAAGGAGAAGCTCCTCGACAAGGTCCAGACCGCGCAGTTCCGGTCCCAGTACGCCTCCGCCTTCGCCGAGGCCGAGATGCCCAACGCGGCAGGTGAGGGCACACGCACGATGGCTGCCGCGCAGCCCTGGACCGGCCAGGAATCGACGTCCGATACCGTTCTGCGTATGCTCAACGACGCGAAGAAGCCCCTCAAGCCCGAGCTGCGGGGCCAGTACCAGATCCCGCCCGTCGACATGCGGATTCGGAGGGAACCGAAGGTTGCCGCAGGACAACGTGCCGCCAATGCGCGCGACCGCGCCTCGACGTATACCGGTATGGGCATGAAGGATACCAAGGGGCTCAGTGATGAGGAGCGGGAGGCCATGCGGAAGGAGTTCCGGGAACGGTTCTCGCCCGGCGCCAGGTTGATGCCGAACACCATGGCAGGGCTCGCGTCGCTGGCCAACGAGAGGATCGAGAACGCCATCGCGCGGGGCCAGTTCAAGAACATACCCCGCGGCAAGGGGGTCGAGCGAGACGCGAGGGCGGACAACCCGTTCATCGACACGACCGAGTACATCATGAACAAGATGATCAAGAGGCAGGACATCGTGCCGCCGTGGATCGAGAAGCAGCAGGAGCTGGCGAAGGCCGCCGGGGTGTTCCGGGGTCGGCTGCGGAACGATTGGACGAGGCACGCGGCGCGCATGATTTCCTCTCGGGGCGGAAGCTTGGAGGAGCAAGTCAGGCGCGCCGAGGACTACGCGCGGTCCGAGGCGCTGCACAACCCCCGCAAGCGGAACGTCGAGACCATTTCGGTGCCGACGAACTCGACCGACGATGTCGTCATGGTCAAGATGCGCCAGCAAGCAGAGGCCGATGCGGAGCGGATTTCTGCTGAGGCTGAGCCAGAGGCGGCGGCTATGCCTCTACCACCGCCGTTCCGAGATGCGGATTGGATCGAAGCGGAGCACTCGTACCTGAAGCTCTCGATCGACAACCTGAACGCCATCACGCGGTCGTACAATCTCATGGCTCCAGACCTTGCCAAGAAGCCATACTTCTCGCTCGAGCGCGAACTTGCGGCTTGTTATGCCGACGTGGCGCCCCTGATTCCGCAAGCCATCAGAGACAGAGCTGCGAGACCCGTGAAGCCGATGTTCGACTCGGCTGGTGCTGGGAAGGCGGCCATCTTTGATCGGTTCGGCAGTGAGGGCAAGACGGCCAAGATTCACGATTCGAGGGCACCCCACTATGGTTTCAAGGAGATGTGGAAAGATCTCTGGAGTTGAGCGCTTTTATAGAATCTTGAATGCAGTTGCCTCCTTGGCGGTCACAGACATTGTCATATGTCCCTCCTGCTTGTCTTTTCTTTTTTCCTTCCGTACTCACAATCGTATCGGCGACTTTGACGTATTATCACAGTTCTCTACGCCGAGGCGCGCAGCCGCATCTCGTCGGTGGAGTTGCAGTCTTCTGAACCAGATGCTCAACGACATTATCGAGACTGCACGAGATTTAGATCAATTACGCAATTACACTACATCTTCAATCCGGGGTTGCCCATGCTGCTCATCCCGCCTGAGTCGACTCATCCTCCAACTCTTGACTCTGACTGGGTGGTGTTCCAACCTGAGGTTCCCTCCATAGCGTCGGCGCTCTGGCTTAAAGCACCAGGTGCGTATCAGCGTCACATGGTGCTTGGGTTGTTGTCTCCTGCCTGCTTCAGTGCCATCCAGATCGTCTCCCAAGATCCTTTCATGAATGCAACTATCGCGGCTGGGGTTGTCTGTATAGCCTGTGGAAGGCCTGTAGGAGAATCGTTCACAAACCAGACTCGCCAGCGAATACTTCTCAATGTTCGGTTTCAAGTGGTCCAAGTATTGGTTCAGTGCAACATTGGCGTCGCGTGCTTCTGGAAGCGGTCCTCGCCACTTCTTACAATCTGGCGCATCCACTGGATACCTAACTGATTATCTTTCAAGGTATCATAGTAGTAGGCAATGGCGGACGATGAAAGACAATAACGACGATGGTGGACGACGACGACGACGACGACGACGACGATGGCGGACGACGACGACGACGATGGCGGACGACGACGACGACGATGATGATGATGATAACGACAAGTCGCCCTGACTTCTGGAAATACCACTTTCGAGTTTCCTTGGTGCATTACATGTCTTAGCATTCCTCTCGCATTGGCACGCCTAGGGAACTCAGTGACGACCTCCTCAAGGTGCTTATTGAACAACTTATGCAACCCGTCCCAGTTCTGATTTTTTGACAAAGGGCTGGAAACCACTGTGGGTACGCTGGCATCTCCTGGCGTACTCATGTATTATGAGAACAAGCATTTGACCGTTATACTGGCACAACTGCGCTGCCACCGCGTGAACGTAGTTTGTTATTGGCACAGTTGGTACAGGCGGGGCATATCCCCGCAAGCGAAACTCCTGAAGGTCGCGGTCTTCGTCGATCATCGCGTGGGAGATAGTTTCCCATCAAGCCTCTTCGAAGATGATTTGGGCTGCCTTGTCCCGCGACAGGGCCGCGCTGAGTCCCCCTGGGCTGTTATTTGCGCGGAGGAAACGTGTCCTCACGGCCCGAAGACACCGGTTCAGGTAGTCGCTATATAGTATCAAGTTCTCGTTCCTTTGACGTAGTGAGAGCTCCGCCCTCAGTTTATCGTGTTCAGCCCATTTGTTTGCACATGCAACCAAGTGGTTATAGGTCGCTCTCACAAGTCGACGAGACCGGGTAATGACTGGGAGGTCATCGTCAAGGATTGCGTGTGCACCCTCTCGGCTAAGCTCGACCAGCGCCTCTACGGTGGCGATGGTGCCTAGGCTGACGACGCGCCTTGCGACGCGGGCCTTGCGACGCGGACGGCGTTCGCGAATTTTCTTGCTCATTCAAAGAATGCGTGGTTTTTCTTAGGCTCGGTCTCCCGTGATTGATAGGTAAGGTGTCTAAGGTGATATCTTGGTCATGGGTGGCCCAAGTTCCTCAGTCGCCTCCTAAGAATGCGATCCTTGTTACCATCGCGTCGTAGGGCTGCTAGAAGCCCGTGGTGGCTGTTCTGGGCGCGAAAAACTCTCTGCCTTACGACGTAGTCACTGTACTTTGACAATCTAGCGTCTCGCGTCCTAGCTCCCAACAGCTTCGCGTAGTCGCTGTACTGGGCTTCGGTTGCGATGCTTGTTCGTATCTGGCGATGGATCGTCTTCACATGACGGCGTGCCCTTAGGATCGCCGTTCCATCGGCATCGCGAAGGGCACCAGCCCCCTCTTGCGCCATTTCGACAACAACGTCGGCAGCGTCGACATTGTCTTGGCCAACTACGCGCCCGGCCATGCGCACGTTGTGCGCTAATTTGCGGGATCGTTTAAAAGAAAAAAGGGAAAAAAAAGCCAGGTTATCGTGAGGCTTCCCAGGCTCTTCTGATGCCCAGGTATAGGTGACTGACAGTGATGTGGGTGCCGTGGAGTAGGTAACTGCTTGGTAGAGGAAAGGTATGTCGAGCAATCGATGAATGATGATAGATGAATAAAAGAAACAGAAGCGAGTGGAATTGAAGATGATGCCTTGGTCAATGAGTGGCTGTGGTATTCTATTTCTGACTGCGTTTGGCCCTGGTGATGTTGTTGGGCGGGAGGTTGGTGAGTAAGGTCCACCTAGACGGAGAAAATGAGAGGTGCTAATCATCATGTGACAGAAGGAACACAAGAATCCATCTGAGAAGGAAAGGACTCCTGATACGACCTCCCCAACTAGGTATCTCAGGAGACGTGATGCTCTAGGTGCATATTAGGTGGCCAACGGGTGCCTAGCAAGTCCTGTCATCAGTCGGAACAAGGAAGGTGGTCACTTCTCTCAGGACTTACACAAACCATGCAGTCACGAAGCAGCATCTCAAGCAGGGCACCGTTTTCTCCTTGTCTCTTTCCAACAGGCGAATCAGGAAGGCAAACATCGGAACACACCTCAGTGAAAACCAATCTTTTTTGAGGCAAGACCTACTCTGGTAAGATTTACCAAAACATGATTGCCGCACCCCAGACGACCGCTGTCATCACCGCCAGGAAAGTCCCGGACAACCTGCCCCGCCATCCAGCCGCAGCTGAGAAGCCACCATTGCCAAATAGAGTCGCTGTTGGGGACGCTTGGGTCGCAAATACCGACGTCTCATCGGACACTTCGATCGCGGGCGTATTGATAGGTGTTTGGGTCGCATCAGTCTCGATTCCGAATTGGATCCGTGTTGACGTGGGGGGAGTGGTCGACGAAAGAGTAGAAGAAGTGGTAGACGAGGTCGTGGAAGTTGCTGAAGGAGTCGCTGGTGAATCCTGCGTCGGCTGAGGCGGATCATCAAGCAAAGCTGTTGTTCGCACAACCGGGGTAGCAGTCCTCAACGGTCGGTTAGACGTTGTGCTGCGATCAACACCCCCACCCCCACCGCTTCCGCCGACTTTTCGACACTTGTCGTTCGTTGTGCATATTTCCCCGGCGTCGCAATATCCACCGTTGGGGCAGCACACTTTGCCAAACGGACAACATCCATCAAGTTGACAGGTTGCGCCGCTGTCGCAGTATCCGCTGCCGAAGCAGCAGACGGAGCCGGCGGGCATGCAACCGTCCCCGCAGGGGACCCGCCCAACGCCGCACCCCCCCGTGCCGGTGCCGGAGCCTGTACCGGAGCCACCGGCCTTTCTGCATTTGTTGTCCAGTGTGCAATACTCTCCGGCGTCGCAGTAGCCGCCACCAGAACAGCAGACGGAGCCGGCGGGCATGCAGCCGTCCTCGCAGGGGACCCGTCCGCCGTCGCACTGCCCCGTACCAGTGCCGGAGCCTGTACCGGAGCCGCCGGTCTTTCTGCACTTGTTGTCCAGTGTGCAATACTCTCCGGCGTCGCAGTAGCCGCCACTGGAGCAGCATACGGCACCAACGGGAATGCACCCGTCATAACATTTTACTTTCCCAACTGAGCAGCACCCAGTAGCGGTGCAGGTCTTGCCCAACTCGCAGTACCCTCCCCCCAGGCAGCAGTTCCCCGAGTAGGGGATGCACTGATTGTTGCACACCTTCTCGCCGATGTCACACGATGCGGCGGCGGCGATACTGATGCCCTCCCCGAATGATCCAACGCCAGGGGAGAAGGGAGATGCAAGTTGGTGGCCCTCGTTGAAGGGGGTGACATTTTCAGAGGCGTGGCCGTGGACGTGGACGAAATGGCCGAAAAGTACAAAGGTAAACAGGAAGAATATCTCAAAAACAATCATGGTTTGTGTATTGTGGCTCGGCTCGACTGGTATGGTGCAGAAAGAAATCGCAATAAGATGTACTTTACAAGCGAAAAGTCGAAATACCATACCCAGAGACTGTTGTTTCCATCGTGGGACATTCGGGGTTTATATCACGAGAGAAAGCTTGGAGAGGTTGGGTAACCCAAAGAAGTCCCGCGAGGAAGTCAATGAGAGCCAAGAAAATCGCATCTTCAGGTGTTGTGTGACTGGACCGCTTTTGGCTGTGTTGATGCCACGGAGACCTCTTGGCTGTCTTTATTCCCTGAAGGCAAGGCAAAACCAGTGTCATATTCGAGCGACAAGATCTCCTGGAAATGAGCCTTGACTTGGAGTTTATGGTGGGCATCTTCAACAATGCTACGGCCGGTTGCATATTGTGGCTGCGAAGACCCGGTAGATGGAGCTAGAATGGGGCGCACACTAGTAATCCAAGGGCTGTCTTGGCTCGAAGCTGAATTTCTGGCCTTGGATGACCCGCCGGGTGCATCAAAAGCCAAAAGATAGAGGCTTAGAAGACCCTACACACTGGCTAAATCAGGTTGTCAAGACTATTATGATTCTGCCAGTTGAAGTTGGCTATGTTCAATGCGGTACCCAAGTCGTTGTGGCTTTGATTGTGACTGGCATCAAAGTGAGGTCAAGTAGAATGACAAAGAGGCAATGAGTACAGGCATCTCAAAGGTGCTGGACGAGTGGATAAGAAGATGACGACATTGCTTAAACCAGACAATCTTTGTTCTGTGTAAAAGAACCTTACAAACAGAGCCTATGTGTGTCACACAAGTATTGTCTGTATGGCAACGAGTAAAACAACGACTCGTCTTTTTCAGAAAACACTACATAGAACTCCGTCAGCTTCAATGCCTTCCAGGTAATATCGAGGCCGTTAGCGCCCACGAGGTCTTCAAACAACGTCGCAACACGTTCCTATGGCCTCCACCATCCGACTTGCCACTCAGGCAAGCCCTGGCAGCCCTCTTTTCCAGGATGTGTCGCAACCTCCTATCGATGGACGCCCTCGTCGTAGAAAGCATAAACACTATGATAGATCCGCCTTGTCTCGGGCAGCTTCTATGTAAGTTATACAAAATGCTCTATATGTTCTACAATAGATATGTGTCTGAGTGTTTAGACAAAAGCCACTACTAGCAACTAGAACCTTTATACCCTGCTCCCCTTAAGTTCGCGTAGCTAGGAGCTGTAAAATTCATAGAAGGATTCTGGGCTCAACCTGGAGTAGGATCAGCGCTGCAATACTGCCCATATGGCGGCCCTAGGACTGCCCCAGGAGACCCCTATGAGACCCCTAGGACCTAGATATTTTACTTCCTTCCTAGTAAGTACTGCCGCTCTTTCTATTCTTATAACACCCTTCCTCTACAACTATCAACCCGCACCTTCCGTACCTGCCTACTTAACACGTTATAAAGTAGATTTTTCACAACGCAACGCGCTTTCCTAGTTAGTACAAACGGCTCCTTCCCTTTGTAAATATACCTAGTTAGCTGTCTCCTTTTTCTTCTGCCTTTTTGTTTTTGTTTTTGTGCGTTCTTTTACTCGAGCCCTACAAGGTGTTTGTTTGCCTAAATCATTCTCAAAATCTTGAGATCCCACTCCTTCCTCTCTTCTTCAACTCCGATTCTCTCAACCATTCTGACTCTCTCGACCACTCCCATTCTATCTGAGTCCCCTCGCATTCCTCTCCTCTCTCAATCCCCTCGCGTCACTCTCCTCTCTCTCAGCGAATCCTTCTTTCAGGACATCTTCCTTCCCGCATCATCGCCACAACAAACTTTGCTCTTCCCTCCCAGGTGCGTTGGTACCGTTTCCCAAAACAACCCAAGAACCTCAAAACGTCCATCTCGCTGACAGCTGACTTCAAGAACAGTCAAGATGTCTCTTCCTACCCAGAACGTTGCCGTCGAGCCCAACCAGCGCGCCGCTGAGAACGTCGAGCACCTCTCGGCCCAGCAATCCAACCGCGAGTCGGTTGGAAAGCTGTCGTCGTCTTCGCAGCTCACGGACGAGCAGAAGCAGATTGCCGACGTCTGGGTTCGCGCCTTGTACAAGAACAACAGAGACTTGGACAAGATCAGCACCGAAGCCGGCTTCAATGCGGCCCGAGAGCATGTTTGGGGCCTCGTGTTTAACGGATGGGACACCGACGCCGCGATCAAGCAGCCCGGCAGAGCCCACTCTCGATCCTCCGCCGAGAGCACCTTCAAGATCGCAACCCTCCTCCATGATACCCCGTACGAGTCTTCCGAGAAACTCAAGCCCGGCGACGACGAGCCGGCCATCCCGGAACACCGACGGGCGGGATCGCCGGTCTACATCAGGGTCCATCCAATCTGGGCAGGTCTTTACATAGAAGTCTTCTATTGCGACGCGAGTGGCGACCAAATCGACGAAGATGTCGAGATCGAGAGGCTCCCAGGCACGACCGGAGCCAGTGTTCGGGACGAATGCATGTTGAAGTGGGACATTGCGGAGCTCGCGCACGTCGGACAGGCCAACACGGCCTGGGTTGTGTTCTGCTTGCGGGTTCGACTCTGCCACTCAATCAAGCCCAGCGTCGACATCAACAGCCCGGCCGTTGCTGGAAACGAGACTTTCGGAATTGATGACAACGCCGACCTGGACAAGATCCAGTACATCAATCTCTGCGATGTCGAAATACGCAAGATCTGGAAGGAGGCCGCGGCGGTCCACTTCGAGGCTGGCGTGCCGAGGCCGTAATCGATATGTGTGAGTACGCACTTTCACAACCCAAGTATTTCCATCTAACAGGTCTTGTGATAGGTAGGATTCGACGATGCATGGAATTCTGGCTCGGGGGATTTGGCGGTGGACTGAGGGTGGGATTTGCTTTGGTTTTGGCTGGTTTGCCTTCCGCGCCGTGCCGGGGTTTTGCATCTCGTGACTCGCGCGTTTTCTTGGTCTTCTGGCCTCTTGTATCTCGCAGCCCAAGGGCAAAGCTTTCGAGAGTTGATAGACACAGCCAATAAGATGATTGGCTCCTAGCTCTCTGTTTCTGTTGTTGTGACTCGTCGCTGCCATTGTTGCCATCGTCGCCTTTGGTGTTGCCGTCGTCTTCATCGTTGTCGTTGGCGGCGGCCGTCCTCATTTTCCTCGTCCGTTTCGACGCTACCGTCACGATCGTCGTCTCTGTTTCCCCGTATTCTTGACCCAAGGCAACTGGCACCCAATCTAGTCCCAAGTGAAGTCTGAAGATTATGCACCATACCTCGCTTTCAACGGCTCGGTTCCCTCTTTGTCGATCCCAGTCGCGCCCTTTCTCGGGAGTACCTCTGCTTTGTCCGGCTTCTTTTTAACACAATCAGTCCAACAATTCCAAGCCTTATCTGAGTCGCGGCGGTCACGTCCACCAATCATTTCTCGCTCCGAACATATTACAGGGTTGGTAGACCAGGCTGTCACAGCCATAGAAGACAAGCAGGGCGAGCTACAAACAACAGGCGGGCGACAACGCCATGCGCTGTCACGGGGACGGCAGCCGTTGGGCGCTTTGCCCGATGGGTGGCTAGTCTGGATATTGGACCTTGGTCGTTGAGGCTGAATCGACCTTCTCTGGCGACGTGCTTGAGAGTCTCGGCGATGTGTGTGGGGTTGATTGGCAACTTCCGCCGAGAACAAACGCAAGGTAAGCCGCCCCGGGACGCAGCAGCGTGGCGTATGCGGCACAAATGTGATTGATGCTTCTCTTCCTCCTCCTCGTGTCACTCGCTCAGCCTGGTCACATCCCCAGCCTGAAAAGATCACACTCAAACCTTATTTCTTTCAGCACCGCGAATTCCCCTCCCTCCTTCGTCCTTCTCCAGCCGCTTCTAACTTCTTGGAGGCTCCTCCCGTCATGTCCGGCATCGAAGTTGCCGCGTTGGTGCCGGCGATCGTGTCCGCGTCCATCGCCGTCTACGATAAGTACCGCGAGTGGAAGAAGCGACGCAAGGAGAGATCCGCCCAGCCGAAGAATGTCACGCTCCAGAAATCGCTTCGGGAGAACGGCCCTGCGGTACAGAAAGAGTACGACGAGGTACTCCAGCGGATCGGAGAACGGTTCAAGAGAGGCGACGGTGAGTCCACAGTCACCAGACACTACCACGTTGTCCGAATAGTCGTTTGACTCGTTTCTGCATGCTGACTTGCGCCCCAACCCCGGCGACCACTAGAAATTGTGCTGAGCACTCTGAAGGACATCCTCATAAATGTCCAGGCCATCCACATCACCCAGCTGTCAGGCCGCTCTCACGACGACCTATCCCGGCTATACCACCCGCACCACGACAACCTGCTGACGGACTCGAGATCAGCCAGGACGGGCACCATCACGGTCCTCACAGAGCACGCCCAGCGCTTGCTACAGGCGGCTCCCATCCTGAGACCGCTTGCAGCCCCCTCCGCCCCCAGATTTCGCCGGTCCTGTCCAGGCCGGGTCTCTCTTACCGGGATGGACAATGTCAGGGATGGCTTTTTTGGAATCTTGAAGAGACCTTACTACAGGTTCGGATGCAACATGTGTCCCTGGTTGGGTGATCGGAGGTCGCAAGTCGACGTCAGCTTTGTGACCCGGGACGGACGCCGGTTGAGCGAGCTGGGGGTCCTGGGATGCTTCCACTCGGATATCATAGATTTGCGCTGCCCAATCTGCGGATGCGAGATCTTAAGCGTCGACGACCACAAAGATCTGAGTTTACATGTAAGCTATCATTCCTATCAAGAACTGATAGCGGCGGCCGTGGCAGGTGCACAGTGACGGCTGGGCGATGCAACCCTCTGGCGGCCGACCACCACAGCGACATATCCCTATGATACTTAGCCAAATCCCTGAAGCCTCATGGGAGCCTAAAGATCCACCAGCAAAAGCACCGTGAAGGCCCTCGCTGGACACTCCAGCACCTGTTCCAAGCGGCACGGATCCAAACGCTGCTCGCAGCCACAGCCGCAGCCACAGCAGTAGCCGGCGCCCCTAGATTCCACCGCACCTTCGCCAGCCAAGTCAAATTCTTCCCCGTCAACAACGACACCGTCCTGGGTTACAAAATCTGCTTCTTTGTAATCGATAGGAGGGAATCTCGTTGGTGGGAACGCTCGCTGGCCGGCTACGGCAGGGTCTGCGACCTTTTAGACCAGATTTAATAGAACGACACAGCTGAACTTTCCCACAGAAGACCACACAGACCTTTGTGCAAAGGCCGCGGCTGTTTTACACTGTTGTGTCTAAAGGTGTCACATACATAGCTTGTGTACTGTCGCTAATGGTGGTGCTACTTCAATAGCACCATCATCCTGTTGTCTGTTGCTGTCAGGTTGTTCGTCACTATCGTCCGTCACTGTCGTCCGTCACCGTCTTCCGTTACTGTTGTCCGTCTCTACTGCGTTTGAACTCTAATGGAATCCTCAGAAGCTGCTGTCTACATCAAAGTGCAGCCCCATTGGCAGCCAGAATGCCTCGCTTTCCCGCTGTGCGACGCGAAAGGGGCTAACTTTTCGACGGAAATCAGCTATAACAAGCTGCCCGGCACGACCAGGGGAAACAACCATGGTCCGTGTGCAACTCACTACAACTAAGCCGAAATGAGGCGCATTGGGCAACAAAACACGGCATAGGTGGTGTACTGGGTGCGCAACGAGCTGTGCGCTTCTCTGCTGGAGGGCATGAGGGATCGGGATCCGGTTAGCAACGGACCAGTATTAGACGCCACGGCCGCGGGACTTCTTCCACTTGAAGCAAACACCAACGTCGACGTCGGAAAGTTGCAGCACCTCCGCCTGTGCGCCGACCTCTGGGGTACTGCGGCCGAAGCCGCCGCGGTCGGGCTTCAGGTGGCTTCGCAAGGCTCCTACAAGGGCGTCGTCGAAGTTTGTGAGTGCCCATCGGGAACAGAGAAAATATCATGATGATAGCGCGGTCCAGCTAACAGCTCTCGATACAGGATCGCTTATGAGACGCAAGACTCTGGACAGAAGCCCCAGG
Source organism: Colletotrichum brevisporum (assembly GCA_030770045.1). Taxonomy (NCBI): domain Eukaryota; kingdom Fungi; phylum Ascomycota; class Sordariomycetes; order Glomerellales; family Glomerellaceae; genus Colletotrichum; species Colletotrichum brevisporum. The sequence continues at coordinate 5,643,725 of JAUGSI010000002.1, forward strand.
ATGGGCAGGGCTGGTGAGGGAAGGAATCACGTCGGACCTGTTTTTCGCCTTTGCTTTTTTTCACGATGCGGTTGGTTCTCTGCGGTGGGGTTTCTGGTTGAGTTTTGCTATCCGGGCACTGTCGAGTAGCTAGCCGGGCACTCCCTACTTTTCTTGGCTAATTAAGTTAGTAGGATCCCTCCACACTATACCCACGTAATTTCTTCTACTGCGCGCTGTGCGGCAAAAAAACCTTCTTATCGTAACTACTATAATACCATTACTATAATAGATTTTACTTATAATAAAGGCGTACTACCTATACCTTAGTATAAAGCTATTTTATTACAGCTAGCCTTCTGACAGTAAGGTTTGTGTTAATAAAAGCTAAGGTTTAATACTAATAACAGTATCAGTAGTTACTAAAGGGATCCTAAGGGTTTAAGGCACTTAAGTAATTAGTCTAAGTATTTAATAAGAGGGTCGTAGTAGTCACTACTAAAGGGCTAAAAGTATTTAAAAATTAATATAAAATTAATAACTAAAGAACTATAAAAAATAGGACTTAAGAGTACTTAAGTTCTATTTATATATAAGTCCTATTTTCTATAAATATATCCCTTTATCTCTAGAACTAACATTAGGTATATTAGTTTATCTCTATAAACTACCCTTAGTATTATTAGTCCTATTCTAAGACTACTTATTATATATTAGTCCTATTTATTATTACGTAACTTATATCCTAGTTTTTCTATTCTATAAGTTATTATACTAATATAGGTTAACGTACTTATTTAACTACTAAGCCCCCTATAGGGTTACTATTAGAGGTTTATTAACTAACGGGTTATAATATTAGCTTCTTTTTTAAAGGTCTTACCTTTAAGACTTTATTATAAATAGGTTGTTAGTCCTAGGTTAGGGATCTATAATTATACTTTTTTATTTTTTATAATACTAACACTATATTAAGTTGTATTTAAAAGTTAAAATTATATTTAACTATAATTAAAGATTATAAAAAAGCTATACTTATTAAGTATATTAAGTTTTAATTAATTAATAGTAATATACCTTATACTCACTATTTCCGTACAAAAGTTCCTTATTATTTTAGCGAGAAATTAACTTATTATTATACTTATATTGCAGTAAAGAAGCCTTACGATAGTGTTTTAGTAGTATCTACTTATAAGTATTTTTACTGCTTTATTTATTAGTAGTACTAATTTCTGTAGTATAAAAGTTAAATTCTTAGTAAAAAGAGTAGGATGAGAAGGAGGAAAAGGCGGGTAAAGAGCTCCTAGTACTTTATTGTAAGTTTACGCGCTTGCAATCCTAGATAGTAGAGGTGGTAAGTTGTTTAAGTTGGATTTAGACGATCTAAAAGAAGGTTTATGAGAGGTAAACTAAAGCGTTTAAGTAAGGTATATAGGAAGTTAATTATAAGGATAGCGTTTTATTAAATAGCGACGTATTATTAGTATTAAATACTTATAAGAGGTACGTAGTAAGCAATCTTTAGGCGGTAGGTTTAGGGAACGAGCTACTATAGTTTTTTCTTAGTTTTAGTAATAAGTTTACCAATTTAAGTCCTTTACTAGTTAGTACTTCCAATGCTGTAGAGGGTTCTTAGTTTATTCTAGGCTAGGCGTCTTTAGGTAAAGAAATGTCTAATTTGTTCTTAGGGTTTTAGCTAGTTGAATTTTAAGTTGTAGTTATATAATACGTAGTCCTTTTACTAGCTTCTTAGTAATAGTTGCTTTTTATTACTCTTACTACTAGGTTTAGTATTTTTATAGTTTATTTTGTGCGTTAGTTAGGTTTAATACGGGTTTCTATGTATTGTCTTTATAACTATAGTTTTTCTACTTAATTAAGTATTTAATTTTTATGTTGTTTTGTTGATTAATGTGATTGATAATGCGTTTGATTTTGTAGTTTTGTTTTAGGTCGATTTTAATATAGTCCGTAGTGTGTAAACCTTATAGTGCTAGTTTAAGGAGTAAGGTATAGAAAACTAGATAATATCTTATAGTATTTAGTAATATAAGTTTAAAGTTAACTTCTAAGATTTTCTTAATAATCTTAAAGGGTCTAAGTTTTTTAAAGTTTAATTTATTACTTAGTTATTTAGTTTTAATATTATATTAAATAAAGTATATACTATCTCCCTCTTTAAAGAATAGTCCCTTTATCCTTAAGGTATTAGTATATTTACGTATACGTTATCTAACGAATTCGAGGTTATATTAGAGTGATTTGTGGATTTTCTTTATTTCTTTTATATAAACCTTAGCCTTCACTACTAATAGTCCAGTTTTTAGTTCTTTATAAGTAGTTAGTTAATATCTATAGTTAAAGTAAAAAGGTAATTTTTATATACTTTCTCCTACTGCACTATTATAGGTGAATTAGGCTGTTAGTAATAGTTGTACCTAATTATCTTGTTAATAGTTAAGGTAATATCTTAGGTATATTTTTAAGATCTAGTTAATCCTTTTTATTTATTTATTAGTCTATAGGTAAAAGGTAGTAAATAGTTATAGTTCAGATCTAAGTTGTGAAATTAGAGATTTTTAAAACTTTAAAGTAAACTACATTCCTTTATTTAAAATAATATTTTTTAATAGACTATATTAATTAAGAATATATTTATTAAAAATATAAGCGAGATTTTTTATGTTACTAGCTTTAGTCTATAGAATAAAGTATAAGTATTTAGTGAGTCTATTAATAATAACTAAGATACTATTAAACTTCTTTCTAGTTATTAGTTCTTTTAACTATAGTAGTTTAATAATAAAGTCGAGGGAAATTAATTACTATAGTTTATTAAGTATAGAGAGTAGTTACAATTCTCTATATAGCTTATAGCGTACTAGTTTACTTTTATTATAAATATTATAATATTTAATTACTCTAGCGACTTATTCTTTAGTAACCCTATTACTATAGTATTACCTAATTCTTTTCTAGGTTTTAGTAACTCCTTAGTAGCTATGTACTTTTATACTATAAATCGTTCTAATCATCTTATTAGTTATCCATCCAGGTATGCCAGTACTAACCTATTTAGTAATTATTAAGAAGTAAATAGCTAGTATAAAGTCTCCCTTAGGATCCTTCTTAAGAATCACCTAAGTTTTATCTAGGACTATAGCTTTATAGTCCAGTTATCTACTAAAAGCATCTACTCTTCTATTTTCTAATCCTTTTCTATAAATAATACAGAAATTAAATTCTAAAAGGAATTCTACTTATTTAATTTATTTCTTATTAAAGTCTTTTAATATAGTAAAATATATAAGGTTTCTATAGTTAGTATATACTGTAACTTTATAATTCATCCTTAAAAGTTATAGTCTTTATTCCTTAAAAGCTTTAATAATTACTATAAGTTTTTTATTATAGATTTAATAATTAAGTTCTACTCTACTAAGTTTTTTAAAGTAAAAGGCGCATAAGTACAGGCGTCCTTTCGCGTTATATTAACTAAGTTATCTACTAATAGCGTAGTCTAAGGCGTTAGTTTTAACTTTAAATAATAAGTTTAGGTTAAGTATTATAAGTACTAGTTTACTAGTAACTTAGTCCTTAATTTTCTAAAATGTAGTATTTTTTTTATTATTTTATTACTACTTTTTATCTTTTTTTATAAGGTCTATTAGGGTAGAGATATTTCTTAAGTATCCTTTAAGGAATTATTAGTAAAAGTTAATAAATCCAAGGAATAATTATACATTCTTAACGTTCTATAGTATTAGCTATTCCTTAACTACTATAATTTTTTTATTTAATATTTTAATAATACCAGGTATAATAGTAAATCTAAAGTAGTCTACTTTTTGTATATAAAATTCGCTTTTTTTTAGTTTAACTAGGAGTTTAACTTTTTATAACTTTTAAAGTACTTATTATATATATTACTTATATTTTTTAAGGGTTTTTAAAAAAATAAAGATATTATTTAAGTACATAATAATAAAGATATTAAACTTTTTTTATAGTACATAGTTAATTATATTTTAAAATATTATAAGGGTATTAGTAAATCTAAAAAGTATAATAAAGTACTTAAAATATCCTTAGTAAAAGCGGAATACAGTCTTCTACTCCTCCCCTTCTTTAATTTAAATTAAGTTATAGACTCCTTTAAAGTTAAAAGCTATAAATTAATTAGCTTTATAAAGTAGGTTTTATAGTTCTAAAATAAGTAGTAGTAGGTACTAATTTTTAATTATAATATTATTAAGTTATTAATAGTTAATATATAGTTATAGTTTATTATTCTTTTTTAGTATAAATAAAATTAGATATTCTATAAGTAATATTAATTCTTTAATATAGCCCTTAACTAAGTATTTATTAATATACTTATTAAGTGCTTGTATTTCTTATTAGTTTAGTTAATAAACTTTATTAAATAATAGTATCTATCCCTCTTTAATAGGAATTTTATAGTTAAAGGTACTATATTCTAGTAGGCCTATTTTTAATATTAGAGTAAATAGCTTCTTATATACTCTATACTCTTTTAGAATAAATAAAAGTTAATCTTTATTAGGGATCGGTTCTATTTATATTATAGTAAGTTCCTTTATATATAACGGCCTAGTAACTACTTCTTTAACCTTTAAGAAAGTAATAAATTATAATTTATATATTATTAGTATATTATATAAAGGTTTATTTAAAGCCGGTAGTTAACTGTATCCTTTAGTAACTAAACTCTTTTTATAGTCCTAATAAAAGTAACAAACCTTCCAATCTATCCATAGGTTCTCTTTATATAGCTATAGTATTCCTAAAATTATATTATATTATTCTATATCGGTAATATTAAAGCAGTAGTATATTTTCCAGTCGCAGTAGCTTAATATAAGGAGCGTAGTCTCACAATTAATAATACCTTCTCCATACTATACTCCTTCTCTTTTTACATTATTAAGTTCATAGGGTTCTTCTTTCTTATTCTATAGTAATTACAGTTTATTTATAACTTATAGTAATATAAAATTACTTTAAGCACCGCTATCAATAAGGGCTCTAACCCGTATTCCGTTTATTATAATATTAAAATAAAAGTATTTGTCTTTTTAGTTTATCTTTATAGCTAAGTAAATAAATTTTATTATTTTTACTTATTATAATTCTTTTTTAGTAGGCGAGTTTAGTTTTTTAACTACTTCTATTCTGTATATGTTCTATTACTATTAGGGTATTTAACTGTTCCTCTTTTTTTAAGGGTTTTTTTAATACTAATAACTAGCAGGGCGAAGTTAGTTCCCGTCTCTTCTTAGAGTTATTTCCTTTATAAAGTTCTTATTTTAATAATATAGTAAATTTAGTATTAGTTAATATAGTATTTCTACTAGTTTATACTATTATTATATAGGTATTATATAGGGAAGTTAGGATTTAGTTTAAATACTACTTTTCCTAGTCCCTTATATTCCCTAATTATCCATATATAGAGTTCTTTATTTAAATAAACGTTCTTCTTTAGGGCGTTATGTTTTTTTTTAGGAAGAATCGTAAATTAAGTTTTTTAGTAAAGTATTCTTAGTAGTTGTCCTTAAGGTATTAGGCCTAAAATACTTAGGTGTGTTTTTTGTGTAGCAGTCTAAGCTACTTATAGTCTCTAGCTATGCTCTTTAGTAGCTATTGTTCTATAGTTCTAACGGGGTTAGTTCTATAGAATAGAATTCTTTACTAGTTATTATTTAATAGGATATATAATAGGGTTTTCCATTCTTTCTTTTATATTAGGGGTTCCTTTTTAAAATCTAAGGTTTAAGTATTAAGTAGAACCCTCTAAGTAACTTTATTCTAAGTATATTATTAAGTAACGTTATAAGGTTTATCTAAGTTGTAAGGTATGTTAGATTTATATTCCGTATCCTAGGCTATAGGGTAGGCTATAATTTTCTCTAATCTTTTAGTATTTTTTCCATAAAGTCGTCTAAATACAGACAGACTAGCTCGTACTACTATACACTTATTTCTTCGTATAAAGAGTATCTAGATATGTTCTGCGTAGTCTTTATTAGGTTCTATATCCACAGTATATTATAATCCTTTAATTATAATATTTAATTAGTTAATAATCTACTTATTCTTATACCTAATTTCCTTATTACTAAGTATTATTAAGTTCTATCTTACTTAACAGGGGTTTATATTATTAAGTTATTCCTTAGCCTTTTAGACTAGCTTTTTATATAGTACTTTATAGGCAATAGTAAGGGTTTTTTTAGGGATACTAGCGGTATTATAGCCTAATTAACTAGTATCCCTTAGGTACTACCCTACGTTTTCCTTACTACTTTTATAAATAGTATATTTATTACTATAGTATATAATCTATAAAAGTTTAGTATAATCCTCTTTAAAGTAGTATTAAATTATTTACTTCCTAATACTAGTTACTATTATTATTTTTTAGGCTAGTAACAGTCCTTAACTATATATCCTAGTTTATTATAATTATAGTACTTAAAAATACGTTCCTTATTAGGTTCTTATTATTTAGCTATACTAAGGTCTATAGGGCCTATATAGTATCTATACGTAGTACTGTATTAGTAGTTATTCCGTTTTAGCTAATTATTTTACTATAGCTATTGTTTTTAGTTATAATACTAGAATTATTAGGGCTACTATTAGTACTTTTTACTAGAGTTAGCGCCTAGTCGTTATTCTCCTTTTTTACAGTATCTTTCCTAAAAATAATTATTAATTTTAATTATAAGTTTAGTATACTAAAAAAAGTCTTTAGAGCAGTTAATTTTAATAAGTTCGTCCTTAACTTCGTTCTTTAGTCCTTAGTAAAATATAAAGATTCTAGATTCCTCTATAAGGTCCAGTTACGCGCCAATATGTTAAAATTCAGTAGTATAGTAAGTAGTGGACTTGGTCTACCTAAGTACAGCAAGGTCGCACTTAGCTTATTTCTTTTAACTAGGGTCTTAAAATAGTATTTAAAGTATACTTTTAAACCTATTAAAAGTAGTAAATATATCCCTAACTTTACTAGTATAGTAGTTTAAAGTTTTAGTTTTAAGGAATTATTCTTAAAAGGGTTTAATCTACTAGAGAGTTTGTTTATATAAAAATATAGTAGTATAAATAACACGTTTAGTATTATTTTTAAAGCTATTACTATAAAAGCTTTAATAGTTCTTAACCTAAATTAGGAATCCCTTAAGTATTCTAGGGGTCCTATTATAAGTAATAGGGGAGTTAAGCTTAAGTTTCTCTTATCCGTTATAGATAGGTATTTTAATAATATTAATAGTAGTATAAAGGGTTTTATTCTAGTTCTTAACCTCTTAAGTATACTAATTAGCTTATTAAACTACTTATTAAAGTTTCTCTATAGTACTAGAGTTTTTATTAAATAGCTTTTAGAGTTATTTAATATTTTAATAAACTTATTTAAGCTATTTATTAGTATTATTGTCGCTAGATTCCTCCCCGTTGTTCTTTATATATTATTCTTTTAGTTCCTAGGTAAGGTTTCGCACCTACTTACCTAAGGACTTAAAGGATATAGGAGTAGTTTTAATAGTTTTAAAGGAGAATATTATAGGTTACTATTTATTAGTATTAAGGGTTAACTTACTAAATAGGAACTATTAAAATATTATAACTAGTTTTTTAATAGTAAAGTTTGTATTAATAGAAGTTAAGGTTTAATACTAATAATAGTATTAGTAGTTACTAAAGGGATCCTAAGGGTTTAAGGTACTTAAGTAATTAGTTTAGGTATTTAATAAAAGGGTTATAATAGTTACTATTAAAAAGCTAAAAGTATTTAAAAATTAATATAAAGTTAATAACTAAAAAACTATAAAAAGTAGAACTTAAGGGTACTTAAGTTCTATTTATATATAAGTCCCGTTTCCTATAAATATATCCCTTTATCTCTAGAACTAACATTAAGTATATTAGTTTATCCCTATAAACCGCCCTTAGCGTTATTAGTCCTATCCTAGAACTACTTATTATATATTAATCCTATTTATTATTACATAACTTATATCTTAGTTCTTTTGTTCTATAGGTTGTTATACTAATATAGGTTAATATACTTATTTAACTACTAAGCCCCCTATAGAGTCACTATTAAAGGTCTATTAACTAACGGGTTATAATATATTTATAACCCTTTAAAAGGTAGTATTAATAGTATACTAGTAGTAACGGTTTAAAAACTCTAAAATTACTTTAATAAAATATATACTTATTTTAATAACTTAATAATTATTTATAAATAGAGTAGTAACCCCTATTTTAGTAAGTATACTAAGTTTTACTTTAAATATAATACTAATACTATATATTAAACTAAGGGAGTTAGTCTTTATAAAACTATAATAAATAAATAAAACTACCCCTAGTATAAACTAACTACTACTTATATTAGTAATAATTAGTACTAAATTTAGGTTATTAAATATAAAAAGTATAACTACAGCCTGTCTTTTAACTTATTAGTTTATTCTACTTACTATAAGTTTATTAATATATAATATAACTTTATTAAATTACTTTTTTATTATAAAGTTATTAAGCTTTATAAAGTTAGCTTTATTATATATAACTAAACTAGTAGTAATACGTTTTTTATATAAAAAGATATTAATAATATAAAATAAAAAGTATATTATAAGGGCCTTAGTAGTTAAATACTTATATAGGTATTATTTATTTATATTTAATTTTAGGGCCTTAAATATTATATTAAGTAGTCTACTACAGACCTTAATATATTTAAGGAACTATTATAAACTTATTTATAGTATAAAAAGATATAAGTATACTTTTTAAAAGTTCTTAGTATTAATAATACATACTAAATTAACTAATATAAAATACCCTTTTTTTAAGTTATTAGTACTACAAATATTAAGTTACTATATAACTACGTATTTAGCTTTATTTATACTAAGTATAATAAGGGCTATAAATAGTTAATTAAGAGCCTTAACTTAATTTATAAAGAGATTAGTACTATAGTACTATATATAACTATTACTAACTTTAAAGATACCCTCTATTCTACTTTTATTACTATAATCCCTAATATCTAGTTTTAACTCTATATTTATTATATTAATACTAATATTAACTCTAATACTAAATATAAGTAGTAAAGTACTAATAGTTTAGTTAATAATAAGTTTAAAGTTAACTAGAATAAAAAAGCCACTAAAGCTACTACTAAGGCTAAAAAAGCAACCTAGGTTTAGCTTTTTACTAAGTTCTATAATCTAACTATTACTAACTTAAATAAACTAACCCGGGTTAATAAAACCTTTTTATTAAGCCACTTTAATAACTTAAAAGTTAAATATAGCTTTAATAGCTTTATATAGTTTTAGGTTTATATTATTTATACTAATACTATTAATAACTTTAATACTACTTTTAATTAATTTTAAAAAGAGTTTAAGAATAAGAGTAACGTTTTAAACTATATTAGCTATACTTATCTACTTATTAAAGAGTAGTAGGTATAGTGCTTTATTATAAAGTATTAAAACTATAATATATATACTAACTTTTTTATAAAAATATTTTATAGGAACCTTAAGTTTTATATTATTTATAGTACTATAAATATTTTTAGTATAATTAATATAATTAAAAAAATACTTAAAAATAAAAAAAGGGACTATATTATTTACTATACTATATAAAAGGTAAGGGTTTATTAAGAGTACCTTTAGTAGAAGTATTAGTTTAAAAATATACTTAAGTAAGTAGAATACTATAGTTTTAATTTTATAGTATATTAGTACTATATTACTTTAACTATAATAGCTTTAAAGGTTAATAAGAACTTAAAAAATTTAAAACTTTATAGTAGTTACTTTATTTATTAGTTTAAGCTCTTTTATACTTATTAAATTCTTAAGATTATAAAAATAAAAAGCCGTATAGTTACTAAGTATAAATACTACTTATATTAATAACTAATTTAACTACTAAATATAAATAATATACTATTAAAGATCTATAACTTAGAGCTTATTAAGACTCTTTATAGCTACTTTTATAAATTAGCTTTAGTAGTAGCTATTTATAATACAGCCTTATTATTAACTATACCCTTTAGTAGTACTATAATACTTTTAAGCCAGCTTAAGTAGTTTAAAAAGTTTAAAAAGGTAAAGAATTTAGTATTATAGTCTATTAAAGTAAGTATTTATTATAACTAGTTGTATTTTAAGTATAGCTTTAATAATAAGCTTTTATAGTAGTTTTAGTTAACTTAAAAATATATTATAATAAGTAAAAGTAGTAGTAAGGAAGTACTAGTACTAAAGAGAGCCTAATATCGTACCTAAAAGGCTAGAGGCAGCTTAGAGCTACTAGTATCTATAGTACTAGCTATACTATACTAGGATTAATTAATTTAAGAGTAAAAGGGACTATAATTAACTAAAGAGCTTATTATATTAAAAAAAGGCTATAGTTATAATAAAAACGTAATTAAATTAAATATTAAGTGATTATGTAATATACCGTTTTCTGGTGTCTTTAATCCTACTAACTTAATTAGCTAAGAAAAGTGGGGAGTGCCCGGCTAGCCACTTGACAGTGCCTGGATAGCAAAACTCTTCTGGTTTTCCCTCGCTCGCTGGTTTTCGTTTTTATCTTCTCTTGGTTCTCGGGTAGGTATGCTCGTCGTCTCGTCCAACTCCTACATGCTCATGCCCGCGAAAATCTGCTCGTCGCATCGAAGCCTACTACGTGACATGTTCGAAATACCCCTGGTGAGCCAAACTAACCACCCCTTTTGTTCCTCACTTGCTCGGCTCGCTGTAGACGTGGCTAAACGCAACAGGCGTGCCAAAGTTGGGACTCCCGTTGCTGTGCGTCCCGAGCTGCTGCACCATCGTATACCTGCTATCATCGCACGCGCCCGCCGAGTTGGCCGTGGCATGGTACGCGATCCACGTCTGGTCGCCCTTCGGACTCTGGAAGAAGCTGTTATGCCCCGTGCCGTAGTGCCCGTTGCCGCTCTTCAGCACGCACCCGTTGCTCTTCGTCCACGCCCCGGGGCTCGTCGGCACCGTCGTCCCGTCCCAGGTCAGCAGGCCCAGGCAGTAGCTCGCGGACCAGCAGTAGCTCGCCGAGTACGCGAGGTACGTCTTGCCGCCAAAGTACAGCGCCGCGGGCCCCTCGTTGACGGGGTGCGAGACGCGCTCCCAGGACTGCGTCGGCTGGGAGATGAGCGACACGGAGCCCGAGGTCGAGACGAAGTCGGCGTTGAGCTTCTGGATGCAGATGGACTGGTACTGCGCGCCGTGGAAGCACGAGTAGGTCAGGAAGTTGCCGTGCTGCGGGGTGCGCAGGACCGAGGCGTCGATGGCCCACTCGTCGGCGCCGATGCGGCCGACGTACGAGTACGAGTCCCAGGGGGTGCTGCCGCCTACGTTGTTCCAGTCAGTTGCGGTCCTCATCATCCATAACCCCCGAGACCAAGGAGAGACGGAAAAAGGAACGAAAGAGCTCACCCCTCAGAACGTGCATCCGCTGGTTGTCCAGGTTCGCGCTCCCCCCCGCGGTGAAGTAGATGTACCACCGGTCCCCGAGCCAGTGCACCTCGGGCGCCCAGACGTTGCAGCACCGCGAGGCGTCGCCGGACGAGTAGACGACCTTCTTGGGCGCCGACTTGAGCCCCTCGACGGTCGTCGACCGCGCGATCTCGACCGTCGACCAGGTCGTCGACAGGAGGTAGTAGTACCCGTCGCCCGAGTACGTGACGAACGGGTCGGAGCCGCCGGGGCGGCGGATCGGGTTCGTGAAGGCCGAGACGGTGCTGCCGCCGAGGGCGAGGAGGGCCGAGAGGCCGCTGAAGAGGCTGGTCAGCTTCATGATGGTGGACGGCGGCGGTGGAGGAAGAAAAGCCAGAGAAGAAGATGGAAAGGTGTTGGGAGAACTGGGAGGCTTTTATCATCGGTCGACACTGTCGTTGGCAGACGGAACAGTAATCATCTAAATCAGTGTAAAACCACCGTAGAACTCGTAGTCGAGTTGCTGATTCGTGGGTTTCCCGGCCCAGTAACGACTACCGTTCGATCCCACGAGGCATTCATCCCGGCAAGCAGGGTTACCGTCGCGTGGCTGCCGCCCAATCGTGGGGATGTCGTCTAAGTGCGCAGGGTCCAGGTCCCGCAATATCGGAGCAGGCGGCGGATTGGTGGGATTTGCCCAACGGCGGTCCTCCGAGAAGTGGGGAAAAAGGACGGCGGCGGCGACCGGGATCAGCAGCCCGCCGCACCCATTCCCCCCAACTCTAGCATCCCTCCCACCGGCAACGATGGACCATGGCTTTTTAGTGTATCTGCCGACAGCATCAGCAGCGTAAAAGCCAAGCACTTCCCCGTACCGGCGGACATGCAAAGCTTAAATTGTCCAGTGGGCCTCGGGATTCAGAAGAACACTCAATTCAAGAAAAAAAAAAAAAAAAAAAAACAAGCTCTCTATTCGGTGGGCCCCGGTCCCTTGTGTGGTCTCAATCAAATCATGTTCACTCTTTGAACGCCATTGGGGACAATGGAGAGACCAACAGGGGCGACCAGGACGACAAAGATGAGGGTAATGGTGACAGTAGAGTAGGTTCAAAGAGCTCTGGGTTTGGCTCCCATCGAATAAAGGACTGGGGCCTGCTGAATGCAACACCTCCAAATCCACTTCCGGCGTTGCAGTTGCCGGAGATTCGGGTGATAAGCATCCCAGATTGATTGGAGCGCTTGCTTCAAAGGGTGGGATTGGGAACGGGCCGCAGGGGGTAGGTGATTGTCTAGAGTCATGTGAGAGCTCTAAGAGCCGACACCAAACCCAGGCGCGTCAATCCCGTCAACAAGTCTCCGATGGAGATGGCGTCCTGTGATACGGCCGCTACTAGAGCCAATATCAAGATCCTCTAGTGGTTTCTGATGTCGGATTGGAGGGGTTGGAATTGGACGAACGCCTCCTCCTTGTCCACGACCTGTCCCGGGATACCTGACCGACGAGAGACACATCCCCAGAAACACTAATCACGAGAAAGACGAATCTAAAAGACGGCTGTAAACAACTCCCACTATTCATTTTTCGCCTTAATTATTCATCTATCCAACTCGCCACTTGACAGCGTCGCCCCCTCGTTATTACGTCGCATTCGTGATGCGTTAGCCGGAGCTCTGTACTCTATATATGCCATAATTAAACTCCCACCAAGGTATCTTGTCTCCAAAAACATATACAATGCCGTCGCTCGCTGTTTTCTGGTATTGTTCCGTCATTGGCCGCTCTCTTTCACGCCGGCCTGCTTCTCCGCCTCGTCGTTGCAATATCGCGAAATGTCTTGAGTGGTTGGGTTCGGGGGGTCGTTTTCCTAGATGCGGCCCTTGCCCACAACCTCCCTTTGCACCTCGACCTCGCCGCTGTCCGCGGTGAACCGTCTCTCCAGTACCCATCTGGTTTCCCCTTCGTCCTCTTCCTGAATGTAAGATATGCTGTCCGCAGATCCCTTGTGCTTGTGACCCATGCCAGGCCTTCGCTGAGGCGTGGGATCCGTTCGGGGCACGATGTTCGGATGTACGGCGCTGTCTGGGCTCTTCATCCAGAGACCCGAGTGGGAAATGGTGTTGGAGATCGACAGCTCGTCCAGTTCGTCAGACTCCATGACCGGCTCAAAAGAGGAACTGTGCGTAAAGTGAGGCGAGCTCACTACACCAGGCGGGCTGGCCGCGTTCATCGGGGGTAGCGGAGGAGGGGGAGAGGCGATGGTCGGCATGGACATGGTGAGAGTGGGCGAGCCCGACGTGCTGCCCGCGTCTGAAGAGTCCACGTCGCGACTCCTGGCCGAGAACGACGAGTTCTTCCGCGCATGGCCGTTCTGAAAACCCATAATGTTACTGCTCGGTGCCGGACCCCACGGCGAGCTCGCTCCGTCACCTCTCTCGGACATGGGCGACCCTTCCCGACTCGAAACCAGGCTGGCCTGCGACCCACCCCACGCCCTGGAACGCAACTTCATCAGTGCCGAAAGGCTCATATTTTCGTCGCCGTCGGCCATCATAGCTAGCTGTGCCAGTCCCGGGCTCTGGAGACTGGACGGGCCGGATCCTATCGGCGGAACCGCAAGGCTCATGATCGAGTTACGATTAGAGTACTCGGATCTCTCGGTGATGGGCGTCAGGTTGGGCTCGCGGGAGATCATCCGGCCGGACTTGCTTCGGGACACACCCGATGGCCCGAAGAAGCCGCCGTTAGCGTATTGAAAGGGTTTCTCATCCGACCCGTTCGAGTTGTCTCTGCTGTGGCGTCCGCCCTCTACCGGGGCCGAGTAGAATCCAAATTCTTGACCGTACCAACCATCTTGATCGTTGGCAAGGGCACTAGCGTTTGCCTCCGCGATAAAATCGTCGTAGTCCATGTCATAGTCGTCCAAGTCGTCGCGCAAACCGTTGTCATCGTAGTCGTTGTAGTTGTCTTGGTCATTGTAGTCGTCGAGGGCATAGTCGTCGTTTGGCGGCAGGCTGTGAGACGATTGGGCACCGGGGGACATGATCTCACTGGGAGGGGGCGACGAGTCGCGTCGAAACTTGCCGCTAGCAGCGGCTTCGCAAGCAGCCGCTGCCAGAGCAGCTTGGTAAGCCTCCATCTTGTCCTGCTCCGGGTTGGAGAAGCTCGAGGTCATCGCCGATGCTGCTTGGTTCTGCTCCAGAGCATCGCTCTGCCTCTTGGAGTCTGCCGCGGACGGCGCCGGCATGTCGACGCTCAGTGAGGTGTGGGCCGTCGACTGCGAGCCGTTGGACTGGCCCGAGAGACGCGACGTGCTGTCCGAGACCCTTTTGCTGCTCTCCTGCGCACCACCCTCCGGGGCGGCCTCTTGAGAAGCAACCTCCTGAGCGGCTGCTCGAGCGGCTTGGAACTTCGCAAACACGCCTGGCAAGGGTCGGCCGTATCGATCCGTGTCGTCCAAGTCGAAGATAGACTCGTCGAACGTCGAGCCATCGCCTTCTCCAGCAAAGTCCAATTCGTCTAAAAGGCCGTTATCGAAGTAGAGGTCGTCTTTCTTTGCACCAGGCGGAGGCGGCATCCCAATGGGTAGATTCGGGTCAGAAATTGAAGGCTGTTGGTCGTCAACATTTAACCCTTCAATGGCGAGTCCAGCAACTGGGTCCGGCGACTTCGAATCCATGGTCTGCTCGGGGTACAGATCAGGCGAGGGGGCTGCATTCAGGTCGGGCGTGTCCTTGGAGACCGCAAATCCGATTATCCTGCCGTCGGCGTCTCTTGGAGTTAAGGCCAAGCCTGCGGTATGCGGGCTTGCCAGAGCAGAGACGGGATTCGACCGCTGGAAGACGAAGCCGGCGAAATTTTCCTGGTCGTTGTCGGGATCCATTTCCTCGTCTTCATCGGCCTCGATCTCGACCTCCGGGACAGCATCTAAACCCAACGGATCTGTCCCAGCCGCATCAAAGTCTTCCTCGAGACCTAGAGGGTCGGTCCCGCCAGCGTCAAAGTCTTCCTCGTACGGATAATCATCGTCGAAATCGTTGCTCATGGGGATTGGCTCCTCCATACCATCGTCCTCCATCATCGCGTCATAGTCGAAGTCGTCGTCAAAGTCGTCGAACCTGGAATCGCAGTTCAGCGCGGATCAGACCTGATTTTCTCTCCAGCTCTTTCGCCCGACAATTCGCTGCGTGGCTTCTCCTGTTTCGCGGCACCAACCATGTCGAAGCTGAACCTGGAAGACGTGCCTCTTCACCAGTTCACGTCGACAGCACATCACCAACCCAGACACGGCTTTGGTATCGACAGGTGGGTATCATGGAGACGATCGGTGATATCGACGCGCCAGCGGATAACGCGGGTGACAAAGCGGATCGTGGAGAGACGCTCAATCTGGGCGATCGAACGGCTGGCGGTCGCGTTCGACGCTGTTCTTCGTCAGGCTGGTGCAGGAGTCTGGCTAAGCGCAATCTTCTTCCTCCGCCGGAACTGGAGCAGCCCATGAAATAAGTTCTTTGCCAGGCAGCACTGTTTGCTGCTGGGAATCCCTGCGGCACCACTGTCTCCGCCAGCGACATCTCCGTCGAATCCAGCTTCTCTCATTCTCCGTTGGCTGCGACAAAGTTGGGCAGGAACGGGTAAACAGCATGGACGCAACGCAGCCCAGCCAACAGGACGTGTTGTTGGCAGCGCAACGCCAGTCCAGCGGGAGGCGATAAATCATCGACCCGCCAGTCCTCAATGCAGAATCCAGCAAAATCTCGCCTGTTGATGAAGGGCGGGAACCATTCAGCCAGTACCGCGCCAGCGGGTGTTGTCAGGTTTCGGAAAACGGCTTTCAGCTCCTGGCTGGATTCGACGCGTTCTGCGTAACGTTGAACGCCAGCCAGTCGATGGTAATCGGCATGTTGAGTCATCATCCCAATCGCAACTGGCGTGACGAACCGTCGGCTGGTAAATCCAGGTCAGGTTGGCTTCCAGTGTTCCGGTGCCGCAGTTGTTGACGATAGTAAAAGTTGCTCACTTGCGTTTCAACTGATAACAGCAAAGTTGGGCGAGGAACTCTTCAGGGGATAAATTATCGCCAGGCGCAGACTTCAGCATCATCGTTATCCGGTACCAGCAGTCAGCAACAGCATCAGGCTTTGGGCAGCACGCCAGCGCACGGCCGCCGCCAGCGGCTGCCTGCTGATAACGCTGAACTCGCCTTGTCGCTCTGTTCTCGGCGCGCCAGCGACGACCTCGGCAAAGTTGAGCCAGAGTGCGGAGAGCGGGCCGGGGCAGGAGGAGGCGGGTGAGGGTGCGGCTTCTGGGTATACGACTGCAGCGGCGTCGTCTTCTCGTCGATGAGAGGTGATCGGTCGAGCGGGGATCCGGAGCCCGATGAGGTAACACGAGTAATTGGCGGCAGGGTGGGAGGCAGCGAGGAATTCGTCGTTGGCAGCGGCGACCGGGCATCCGGGCTTAAGGCGGCATCCTGAGGGAAGGGAGACGGCTGGGACAACGAGGGATCCCAGGGAGCGGAGGCAGATGGTGGTTGTTCGGGATTGGGAGAGGTGGGATTCGACGGACCCCGTCGATGGAATCGAAGGTGGGAGAGCATCGCGAAAGACGGACGACGGAATCACGTCTGATCCAGTCCAACGGCGCAGGGGTGGCGGGTGGTCGCAGAACAGGAAGCAAGCGCGAGAGACAAGACAAGACGAGCGAAGGGAGCCGAAGGGTGACGGATGGTGCGGATCGAGGGATCGCGAGAGGGTCGATGGTCGAGGGCGAGGCCGACGTCAACGGCACACACAGCTCTTTCTCTGTCTCTTTCTCTTTCTCTCTCTGGTCTTCAAACTCCGGTGTGAGACGCGATCATCTCCCTGCAGGTCGGGGCGCAGTCATAGTTTGTCCTTGGCTCTGGTCGGGAAGAGGAGCAGCTGTGCGGCGGTGTCAGACGCAGCGTGCGGGCGATTGGGGGCGGGCTCTTTCTTGGGAGGATTGTCGCAGAGCAAGCAGGCAGCTACCTAGCTGTTGACGGCTAGGCGATGGGGCGACAATTGGAGGACGGATGAAGGCGAGAAGGAAGAAAAAGAAAGCAGAGAGATGGCCTTCCGAAGGAATGGAACGAGTGAGCAAGCGAGTGGGAGAGATTTGGAGTTGGAGAGAGATTTGGGGGTCAGAAATGGTTGGATCCGTCACCAAAATGGAGTTGGTTGGTCCCCTTCCTTAACCAAGGCGAGGCGAGAGGAGGTACCGAGAAGGTGGGAAAGCGGTATGGAAGGTACCTGCTGATCTTGGCGACCTGAAGCGCTCGCTACCTGCCGTTTCCTTCACTTCCATGTCACCTCTCGCCTTGGCCTTGGTTTGATGTCCATCCATTGGCATCTGACGTGCTGCTGACCGGCAATAGCCCGTGTACATCTCACCTAGTGCTATGGACCTTGTAAATAGGCGGTAGGGCAGACTCTCTCAGGCTCTGCCAGCAGGCTGGTACTTACAAGCTACAGCGTCTGTAGGTACGGTACGGCACCCTCAGTGGAGCCCCCAGAAGGCCCGAGCCCGTGCGATGTGGGCCAAGGCAGTCAAGTAGTGACAGTGTAGGTACCTACTAGGTAGGTAGTGTACCACTCCGGTACGTACCAGGCCTCGCTCCATTCCTGCCGCTTCTGCCTGGGCAACCATCAAAAATCACATCAGAAAACCCTCCGACGGGCTCTGATTGGACCTGGTTGATCCATGAACGTGATGCACCTCATCTTTTTCGCATCGCCCCTCCCCTGTTTGCAGCTTCCCGAACCTGCCCATCTCCTTCCCGCCACGTGACGCTGTCGTAGTGCCTTCTTGCCTTTGCTGTCCACCTCGTGTTCACCGGCCAAGAACACACCAGAGAGGCAATTTTCGATGTTTGCAGCCGAAGAGAATACAAACGCCCAACGAACAATGAGAGACACGGACATTCTTTCGAGTGGTCGTCAGTTCGCGACGACAAGATGATCCGCCGCGCGTCGCCTTTCGTCTGCCGAATGACAACATCGGATTCCTGGACAACCAGCCATCCACCGGCGACCGGGGAGAATTTGATGCATGGATCAAGGGCTGACGGGAGAGAGATCTTCAGTGCGGATATCCACGCACAGTGGAAAGACGGCTGGCTTCTCATACGCATTTCGCATGAGCTTCTTCTTGTCGACCAGCTCGCGCGGGAGCTTGCAGATCATACCTTCGTCCCATCCTTCACCTCTACACTAAGCGCCCTGTGTCGTTCCGACAGCCATGAGAGGCAATGGACCTGGCAGAGAGAGAAAGGAATTCCGAGCCGTCAAAACGCCTCCCACATCCCTTGATCAGCCCCGGCTACCTCCGTCCCAGCCCGTCTACATGGCGAGACAGCCGTCTCGAGTCTACTCAAGCTTGACCAACAACGCCAGACGCCCCGCGGCACGCTTTCCATCGTTGTCGCTTTCAAAATCATTTAACCCGTACTCGCCAACGTCCCGTCGGCCTCTTGTCCCGTTCCGCTGCTCTTTTCGACACGTCCTGCTCCACCTCCAGGCTCGCCAAGTGGCTGGTCGTTCTTCTGCTACACCCCGCAAAACGCGATATACCCTTTCCCTCGGAATTGCTCCACAGAGAAATTCAGACAAGCATCTGTCACAGGTCACCCAGTTGTAACATCTCGTCTCGCCGCCAGACTCAAGAGGCGCACCGGCCAAGCCTGGGAGCCGCGCTGACCTAATCCTCGGCGCTCTGCGCGAAATGCTGGACCGCTTCTCGGCACCAACCGACTTGACTGGGATGAAGGGTCTTTGAAGTGAGCTCGTCGAGTATTTCGGGCAGCAAGTGCGTCCATAGTCTATGAGACTGGGGCAAAGAGGATATCCTCTTTCAATCTGACAAAGCTCTGATTTCTTTATGCACAACACTGGCTGTTGGTGCAGCTCCCGAATAGTATTCAGCATCTTTGAACCGGCTTTCATCCCGGAGGGACAGTGAACAATGGCCGTGCAACTACACCCGTTGATCACCAACAACGAGGCCTTTTGTGTCCTCGAATATTGACGAGCCGCTTGACCTTTGTTGTTGGTGTTCGAGTCCAAGGTCAATGCCATTGATCGTAGCTCAACAACCATTCTGTGTGCCTGTTCAAGGCCTTCAGGCAGTTCCGCCTGAAAGGTTCACATCGTTCTCGAGGACATATATTAACCCCGTGGGAATGACCCTGCCTTGCAATCTCAGCATCCAGATCACAGTCAACAACACTCACCAACCAACAATCAACTACATCCAGATTCGCAAATAACAACACTCGCGCAAGTCATCACTCCGCTAGCAACTAACAGCACCCCGACTAACACTCACCCGTACCACTCACGCAAACCAACACCAACAGACCAGCAATCATGTGCAAGAAGATCTTCGCCCTCCAGCGCTGCCTCGCTCCGGCTGCCGGCGGTTGCGACCAGTACTACGCCGAATACGTCGCCGACGAACAATGCAACGGTACGATGCACGGCGGCCTCCCCCGCCCGGGACCTTGCCCCGTCGTCTGGGCCGGCTTCGAGTCCGAGGTAAGCACCAAAGCCACCCGGCACACCTGGTTCGGCCGCCACCGCAAGGGCCCCTGCCCGGCCTGTCTCCACGCGGCGGACGTGAGGCACCTCCGCGCCGAGGCCGAGACGGAGCGGCTAGGTGAGTTTTCCGAGAGGGTAAAGAGCCTGATCCAGGCGGAGAAAGACCGCGCGAATGCGACCGAGGGCGCCTTCATGGGCCGCGTCTACAACGAGGTGTGGGAGGCCGCGCACAACCTCGCCGAGGGGCTCGCTAACCAGACCGACGCCGTGTGGGACGGCATCGAGGCCTCCATGTTCAAGAACTTCGGCGCCCAGTGCCTGGCCCGGCCCGACGTAGTGGGTTTCGTGAACGGGCTCAGCGACGCCCGGCAGAAGATGGTGGTGCACGCCAAGACGTTGTCGCGGGAGCTGGCCACCGTGCTCGTCGGTTCCAACGCCCAGGAGTGGGACGACATCCCGGAGACGACCGGCGACGTGAGGACGAAGGTCAACGCGAGCCTGAGGGCGAACATGGCCCTGACCCCGACCTCGAGCCCGAACCTGAACATGGAACACCTGAGCATCAACCCGAACCCGGACCTGCACGCCACCCTGGAGGCGGAGATGAAGGCCCAGCGAGAACGGGACCAGAGGGAGCAGGCGTTCGCCGCGGCGAACCGGCGGCGCGGGACGAAGCGCGGGGCTGGATGCGCCGAGCTCGACGAGGAACTCGACGACTTGAACCTGTGAGGGACAGGCGCTCGTTTGTGGTAAGTGTTGTTGTCCCTGGCAGGCATTGGGTGTACTTTAGAGGCTAGAAAAAAGTTTCAAATCTTTCTCGTCACTGTATGATTCCTGGTTTTGGCCGTCCTGGGTACAGTTCAAACGGGCATGACCTGCTCGTACAGCAAACGGCCGTCATGGCAGGGCTGGGGCAGAGATTCACAATATTTGAAGGCGTTTACTTTTTCGAGGGCATTTGAATTTTCAAGGGCTTTTCCATCCGAGTTTCGAGATCTTTTCCCGACGAGACACACCAACAGGCCGTGATCTTTTCGATCCTTGCGCGCCGTTTGCTTGCCCCTCAGTAACCAAGCCCGCGATACCTGAACATCGCCGGGAGGGTTCTCCAGCCCCACAACTTGACTCGCCATCCCACACGCTAACAGATCGGTACATATTGCCAAATTGCACCGAAACCGTCACACAAGCGGGATCCGATCCCGGAATCACCCGGCGTTGTGGCAGAGTGGTCTAATGCGCAAGACTAGAAATCTTGTTCCTTCGGGAGCGTCTGTTCGAATCAGGCCAACGTCGAATCTTTTCCTTTTTGCGACCAATCTGTCTGTAACTGAACCCTGTTTCCATTTTTGGAGGTTTTGGTGGTCTCTGGAACGATTATCTTGGTCCTGTCTTGTTTTTTTCTCGCCTGGTTTAGTATGCACACCTTGAGGGTTGTATGGCCGTGCATATCGATATGCGCCACAACCGACCACACAGGGCTTGTACCTTGGGCAGACCCTTTGGCCCCTAACTACAATACCATGGTTATTTACAATGGAAAGTGACGAAGCCTTCTTTGCATCGACGCCACTTTTCTGCGGAATGCTACGTGGTTACCTGGGCTTAGTCTTTGATCGAAGGATACCTGAAGCCATTTTTGCCTTCCTGCTGCGGAACCTTCTCAGGTGCAGATGCGGACTGCGGACTCGGTGCTTGTCTCCCTCGGACTGTGAAAGAAACTTCTCCAGACAGCAGAGAGAGTTTCTTTGCCGGAACGACGCTGGGAAGAAGACGATACAAAGAGGTCGTTCGCTGTCTCCTGTTGTCCTCGCTTCGGCACACGGTCCACGGGTAGAATGGCTATTTAGAGTCTTTGAGTGCTTCCTGTGCCCCTTGTTCTCCGAGAAACAACAGCCTCGATCTCGAGATGTAGCTCAAAGACACCAGGTATTGTGCTCTCAACTTGAACAAGAGAAACAATGACGCGGGCAGAAGCTTTTGTCCTTTTGATCGTGGACAATGAGCTGAGCCTCCGTCAACCTTGATGGACTCGAAGGCGTTCGAGAGTTTAAAAGGAACCTTGATGCTCAAGTCTTCGAGTCCATTCGACAGATCAACAGACATCAAAAGCAATACAATCAACTCACACCAGGAAGACAACCATCCGACTCTCCCAGAACCTTCTACTCACTCAGACAAGACCGATAATATCAACACAAACCACCAACGATGTGCCAGACACTCATCCCCCAGTCCGAGTGCCGCCAGTGCGGCCTCCAGGTGACCTTCGAGGGTCTCCCAGACCCGTGCCACCTCGTTCTCAACCAGGGCGTGCCCTTCGGCTCCTGCGAGAACCACTCCATCCGCACGATCCTCGGTCCCCCCCTCTGCAACAGCTGCCGCTACCGGTCCGACGCCGACGTCGTCATGAGCAACACCGGCCTGCTGGCCACCGAGAGCGCACCCATTCCCTTCCTCCCTGCGCTGCCCGTCATCAACCACGCCTACAGCGCCGGCGCGAACTCCGGCTTGCCGCCCCCGCCGCCGGGCATGACCCCTTCCTACAGGCCCCGTTCGGTTCGGAGGGCAGCCACACCCGTCCCCGTCCAGATCTACAACGACTCCCCGGAGCCGATGTCCGGGGTCAGCATACGCGCCCCTCTTCCGGAGCGGAACCCCACGCCCCTTCGGTCCCTGAGCAGACACGGCTCGAGGCGCGGACAGCCCGCCGGCGTGAGCCTCAGAGAGCGCTACGGACTGCCGGAGCCGGTTTCGCAGGTTCGAACGCCGGGCTTCGTGTCCCGCGGCGGTCTGACGTTCGTCGACGGCCGTCATCCCATCAACCGTCTAATGCGGGGCAGCCGCACGCGGCAGCCAACCCCCTACGCGACGAGGATCCAGAACGCCGACGAGGTCATGCTGGAGTATGACGAGAACGATGAGGAGGAGGTGTACGACGAGGAAGAGGAGTACGAGGAGGAATTATCAGACTCCGCCGGCGGCGCCGCCCTCCCAGACCGCCCCTCCACGCCCTACGCCGCCCCCTCGGTCGCAAGCAGCTGGAGCACCTCCCAACCCTCCTCCTCCCGCCAGCGCATAGCCCTCCCAGGCGTCTCCCCCATCTTCGTCGGCTTCGGCCACACCGTTCCCCGCGCGCCGCCCCCGAACACTCCCGCCTACGGCAACCTCCTCCCGGACCTCCCCTCCCCGACCGACGGCCCCGAGGCCTGGATCCCGCCCTCCTGGTCCTCCCCCGTCCCGCTCGCGCCCGAGGTCGCCCAGGCCCTGGAGGCCCACCAGGCGAACTCGTACTTCCGCGGCCACCGCGTCTACTTCGTCACCTCGGCCGGCGCCGAGGTCGACACGGTGCTGGTCGTCACCCCGGACCGGCGGCGCGTGCGCGTGCTCGAGGCGGGGCTGTACCGCGCCACGGCGCGCGAGATCAACGAGCGCGAGACGGCGCTGCGCGAGGCGCTCGCGCGCGCGCAGCAGGAGCAGCAGGCGGAAGCCAACCGCGCCGCGCGGGAGGAGAGGCGGCGCCGGCGGGCGGGGCCGTGCATACACTTCCCCTGCCGGGACGCGGGCTGCGACAGGGCGCATGCGGAGGGCCAGCGGAGGCCGCTGACGCCGTCGCAGCTTGCCGCTTTCTTCCAGGCGAACATGCGGGTGGGGGATGCCGAGCGCCCCAGGGTGCCGACGAGGGGTCCGCGTGTCGGGGGTTCGAGGTTGAGGAGGGTTTCGTTCGTGGTGAATGAGGATGACGTGTTTGCGTCTGGAGCTGTGGTGGAGGATGATGATGTTTTTGCATCGGAGGCAGTGATACAGGAGCCGGAGGAGGACAAGGAGAACGTCGAGCCGGTCGCCGAGACGATGCCGCGCCGGGTGAGCCTGCAACCGACGGTCGAGGACGGCCAAGACACGCCTTCGCCACTCCAGCTGACCTTCAACGACGGCACGACCAACGGAGACACCCTGCAGCAGCCCGCGGAGCGGAACGACGAGCAAGAGACGCCCTCGACGCTTCACCTCAGCACCGCCGGCGACACCGCCGTCCGGAACGCCCGGCCCCAGCGCGCGCCGCGGCAGCTCGTCGAGCGGGACGGCCAGGTCCAGAGCCGGCTGTTCCGGGACCTCACGCAGAGGTCGGCCGGATCGCCGCCGGCGCGGTCCGCGCGCACGTACATCCCCGCGCCGGCGCAGACGTCTAGGTCCTCGGGCGTCCGGTCGTCCTCGCGGGCGCGGTCTCAGACAAATGCGGGTGCCGCGGGTGCCGGCGGGAGCAGCAGCGCGCAGAAGCTGTTGAAGGACGACGGAAACGGCCTGGACGATCTGGTCATTCCTCCCAAGGAGGACGACGACATTTTCTGAAGGGGATTGGATCTATGCGTCGGTCAGTCGGTGGGTAGAGTGAGAAAGGGAAACGGCGTTTTTTGGGGGGATAGATACCACATGTCGATTAAGCGCCGACCTGGAGTCTTTGTTTGTCCGTGTTGTTTTGTTTTCCAAAATAGAAAAGATATGATGAGAAATGACACGAGCGATGTCGTTGAGAAATTAGGCACGAAATAACAGTGAGACCGGGCCGGGCGAGATGCTGCTCGCCCTGTGGGGCCGATCCGAGGAATGGGGAGCCGTCGGCTTGTCTCTCGTGTACATTGTACCTCAAAGTCCGAGGCAAATTCCAGTCACGAGATTGAGGTTCTGACGCTGACAACAACAGATGCACCTCTCAAGCACGAGAGAGGGGCCTTATCATCGTTCGCATCGATCATTCAAGTTCCTGTATTGAACCATGATCCCGAAGGATCTGAGCCCACGTGCGGTCTGCGTCCCCGCGTGGCCCCTAGCCGAAACACACGTGAAGCTTGATACCCGCAGCGCATCTGACATGAGACGAATAGACCGGATGAACGGCATCCCATCAAGATGGCACATTGACAACAGACGTCAAAACCAGATTCATCGAGGACGTGGAAGAGTCATGTGGTAAAAGGATGAGATCTTATTGTCGCATTCAGAAGCAGACACTAGGTTATACGTGTAGGTTATGTTTGACCGGGACCCAATATCCAAAAACGTCTGCACAATGTCCAAGAGAGCAGCATATCTTCCGGGGGTGGGCGGGCGTGAATAAAGATATTTTCCCCATAGGAGCCTCGCCATGACCGTACCCCCAAAAGCAGATTGCCCTCCGAAAGAAAAAGAGGTATCCTCCCCCGTTTCCCAAGATGTGCGCCGTGTCAAGCTCGCTGCGTATCAAAAGCAAAAAAAAGATCGATTCGATCCGGTTGATTGTCTGGCCTGGGCTTCATTCATCTTGAAAAGGGGAAGCGAAACCCCTTTTCCCCCGACGAAAAATCACCCACCCCCAGAGTTTTTGTGTTTTTTTGTTTTTCTTTTCCTGCTCCCAGACGAAACATGCAAAGCCCCCTCGAGAGGCCGTCTACACGTCTGCCGCTTAGGTGGAAAAGTTGTCGCCGAGGACGACGTCGAGGTGGGCGTTGTGGTAGCCCTTGCAGCCGATGCCGTCGAGGTCCTCCATGCCGGGCATGTAGGCGCCCTCGTTGGAGCCGTCGGACTTGACCCACGAGCAGGTCTTGCCGTTGGCCGAGACCTTCATGCCGTAGTAGGGCATGCCGGTGGCGCCGGCGACCAGGACGGAGGCGTCGGCGCCCGAGTTGCCGCCGTTGGGGGTGGAGCCCCAGTCCCACTCGAGCCAGGTGCCGGCGAACTGGCCGATGAAGGTCTTGGGCACCTCGGAGCCGGGGCCGCAGGCGCAGGAGCCCTGGGAGTCGGAGTCGAAGGCGACGTGCTTCTCCTGGCCCTCCTTGACGGTGAAGGTCAGGGCGGCGAACCAGCAGCCGTCGATGAGGCCCTTGGGGCCGATCTTGTTGAAGCACGAGCACGTGTACGAGTCCTTGGAGCTGGTGAAGGTGGTGGTGTAGTTGTACAGGTCGAGGATGGAGTCGTCGACGATCTGCATGTTGCAGCCCCAGTCGTCCTCGGTGCCGGTGTTGCCCGAGTAGGCGATCTGCTGGATGGTGGCGCGCTTGGCCGACTTCTTGCCGTTGCAGAAGGGGACGTACTCGCCGGTGGCCTTGCTCGGGGCCGAGGAGGTGGCGGCGGCGGCGGCGGCGACGGGGGAGGCCTCGGGGGCCTTGTTCTTGATGAAGGTCAGGTCGCGCTCGTCGACGGTGCGGCGCTGCTCGTGGACGTGCTGGTGGCCGTGGGAGGGGTGGGCGGACACGCCGGCGAGGGCGGCCGAGAGGGCGACGAGGGTGGTGAGCTGCATCGTGGTGGTGGTGGTGGTGGTGGTGGTGGTGATGTTTTGAAAAGATGTCAAATGTTCGTCAACTCGTGAACGCTAAGTTTGTACCGAAGAGGATAGATAATTGGGAATTTGTTGCTTTTGCTTTTTCGTTTGCGACCCGTCCGAAAAGAGTGACAGCGGGGCTTATTCTGGTGATAATCCCGGGGAAGTGGTGGACGATGATGGTTGAAGGAGAGGAGGGAGAGCAAGCGCAAGGCAAGAAAGAGAGCGAGATAAGACAGGTTTAAAAGGGAGACGGGGAAATGAGGCCCATTTTGAAGGGGACGGGAAACAAATCTCATTAGATCGCGGCGCATGTCCAGACTCCATGGGTGTGCGGTCTTTGAGTCTGGGTGTGTGTGGGATTCGAGTGTTAGCGAGAGACATGGGCGGGCCGGCGTGAGACAGGGGCGTCGTCACCAGCGGGCCGCGTCCTGCTCTATCACCACCAGTACCACCGTACCGTATCTTTTCCCTCCAAGGCCTCGCCTCTGTTCTCTGTTCTCAACTTCTCTGTCTGTCTGTCGGTCGGGGGTCCAACAACACCAGCATCAGCGCATCGAACAACCCCAACACCCCTGCTTAGCCAGGAACACGCACCTGAAAAGGCTTAGGGGGGCCTGGGGGGTTGCAAGTTGTGTGAAAAGTGACAAAGTGACTTCCGGGGGTATTCCCGCAGGATTGGACGGCGTCGGCGGTGATGGGGAGGGGAAAAAGGGGGTGGGGAAGGTAATTTCGTCGCGAGCCAAAGCTTGGCCACGGACGGCCCAATGCCTGGTTACGTACGGCGGCAACGACGGAAACAGCAGCATATGCCAGAATCAAATCACAATGCCTTGCCTATAGTCCGAGTTGACTGCCAAATTTGTTCTGGTCGTATTTCGATGTGGGAGGGCAGAATTGGGAAGAGGGAGGGTGCCGACGAAAACCAGATGTACACACGCATGTATCCATAGGTATTTAGGTACACATGTATTGGCGTACAGCGTTGTATTCCACTGCATCCAAGGTTTCCGAATGTACCCGTCCGCCGTAGTTACTATGCAAGGTACACGACATGCTTCAGGTACCTGGCAGTAGTGCAAACACTACTCCGTACTCCTCCTCCTCCTCCTCCTCCTCAGGGCTTTGAGGGCCAAAGGGCCCCGTGGATCCCCGTGCAAATACCGGCAGGGCGCCACGGCCAGGTCCACCCGCTCGTTGGCGCGGAGCTGGCCACTAACAACTGAAGATCGCAGGTCTGGAAAGCCCTGAACCGCCGGAAAACAACGCGCCAACCGGGCCTGGAACACGCTGCGGGACATGGGCCCGGGACTGGAGCATGCAACCGCCAACTCTCGTTGGACCGCGTTGACGGTGACAACTCACCGGGCATATTCCATGGCGGTGACGATCCAATGCCCTACGTTGTTTATCCAACTCCAAGGTACACCACATGGACTGTGTACGCCCCCAGGAACACACTCGCCAGGCGATTCATGTTTCGCCAAACATCCGCACACGAGAAACCATGGTCCAAGGTCCACGGCCCACGGTCTCCCCCCTCCCCGGGTGGAGATCCGGTGGAGGCGCCCGAGGTTGCATAAAAGTTAAATCTCTCACCAGAAATGTGCGTTGTGTTTGTGTTATGCCCGTGGCACGTCGTCACTACTTGCCGTTCATGACGTTGCACATCCCGACGGACGTCCACCACCCTCGATGCATCGTCGCCATCATCCTCAGAGGCCAAGAAAACTTGTCAACCCTTCGTTGGCTCGTTGATCATGTTGTCAGCTTGCATATTCTAGCCCGCTCTACCCCTCTCAACCCTCCATCGGAGAGATGGAGTTGGCACTAGACCACAGCATCGACAGCACCAGCACCAGCATCAGGGCACACTCAAAATCATCCGATGAGGAAACCATGACAGGACGGGACCAGTGACACGCCGAGCTACACCGTCCAAGCCTCTGCGGTTGTCAAGTGCCAGTCAACCTCTGGGCATCGGAAGTCGGGATGGAGCATCCCATCTCGGCTCTTCCCCTGCAGTCTGCGTCTCCTCCCGGTCGAGAAGAGTCAAGATGCCGGACGTTCCATCACGGCAGTGCCTCGACAGCTAATTTGCCGTCTCGTACTCTTCATATGCGTCCAGCACGTATGCGATACGGGCACCGCTCGACGGTTCGTCTGCCCCCCTTTGCGTGGTCCGATCCCAGGGTCCGGCTGCCGGACAACGGCCCGCACGCAGCCGGGGGAGGTTCATGGCAGGCACATGCGAAGCGGAAAGGGGAGGTTCTGGATCGTCCATCTCTTCCAGGGCAGAGGCGAACAGGAGGCCCGGTTCCACCTTCGAACCCGGAATGGACAAGGACCTGCCGGACTGTCACCACTTTTTTTTTTTCTTTTCTTCGATTCCCATCCTTCCAAGCTTGATTCAATTTGGGCCCATGGGACGTCGGACGGATTCCCCACAGGGCGGTGCAGAGCTGAGAGCAAAGGGCAGTGGCAACCCCGAACGCGTCATAGGCCTCGTCAGGGCAGACGGACTGACGGGGCTACTGCCGGTCCAAGGGCCTCTCGGTCCTTGGTGGTGCTGTTCCTCGTTCCCTCGAGGGGTTTGTGTTACAGGTGCTTGTTGAGGGGGCGGTGGTCGCCTGTTCAATACGGATATTGTTGTTGTTGTTTACTAGGGAACTCACCACCAACCCTGATGACCTCTCTGCACTAAACAACCGTTGGGAAAACGAGAGTTCGGACGAGTCGATCCCCTAAAATCATCGATCGTGCCAGCGGACGGGCGCCGTTCTAGAGCCTCTCTGGGGCCGCTTCCGGGCTTTGGCGTTCAGGTACGCGTTAGTAGCCTACCGGGCGCCATGTGGAGGGAGATCCGGATAGCGGAACGTCGGTTGTTTGCATCTAAGAATAGCCTCTCATTGTTTTTATCCTCCTCCTCATGGTCACGGTCACGGATAATCCCATACGCGGCAGTGCACCCCTTGGGGGATCCGTACCTGGGCCCAGGAACCCTTACCAAGGAAATGCCGTTCCTGAAGATCACTTCGCAATGCAGAGCGATCGCCCGCCGCATTGAGATTTGGGAAATGCTCGACCTGCCTGAATGGGAACGCAATCGGGAGCGCATGTTCTTTAACTTCGCTAATGCGGCTACCGAATTGCGGGAATGAACATGCCCAGGGCGGGAGACAACGGGAGGCTACGAAACAATGCACTCTGCAGCTGTGCCTTCGACCAAGCACTCACTCACAGGCGGTCATGTCAGCATCGCCCAAGAGCTGTCGGTTCGCGCTTGGCTGGGTCCGCCTAGGTGCGCGGGTCATAGCGCGCGAGATGAGCCTAGACCTCAACGAAGCAAGTCACAAGTGACTAATCAGCCCTGATGGTCTAGCGGTATGATTCTCCCTTAGGGTTATCACCAGATAATCTCGCATGGGAGAGGTCCCAGGTTCGATCCCTGGTTAGGGCCCAATCCTTTTGCTTTTGCTGTTAACTTCTTCTGATTGCCCGACCATTTTGCTTGTTCGATGATTCCTTTGCACTCTGCTTGCATCCTGGTGTCTGCGACGGTGTCTGTGGGATTTGCTGAGGGTAAGCCAACCCGCTTCAACGGGAATGTTGCAACGCCCCTACTAAGAATCCCAAGTTTTACGTCTCAGCACCCAAGAATCAGGGGCATAGAAACATGACACAAGTCCACCAAGACATGATCTTCGACCGTTACTTGCTGATCGCAGGTCTGCATCGCAGACTGCATGCCTCTTAAAGACTCTGTCAGTCTGTGTACCAAGAGAGCCGAGCTTGTCAGTCAGCCCTTGCAGAACACTAACGAAGAATCCTCCCCGACACGTCGGTTCATCGACCAGGAGGGAGCCAAGGGATGCCCCTCGGCGGCGCGCCCAGGCTGCCTCCATCTCAGACAAGTTGACTCAGCCGCCGACGATCGTCGTTTCGCTGCGGAATTTCTCGATGTTAAAAAACGCCATTGTCTGAGACACGGTTGAAGAATGTCTAGGTGTCGTTCCCCGCCGAGAGAGGGAGAGAGAGGGACGCGTGCAAGGAGCGCGGATCATGACGTACTGGCTGAGGGGTGATGAGGAGGGGCAGATTCCACGTCGAGACGGCATGTCTACTCGATGACGTCGGGATCGTGGGCGAAGGGATCTCCCTTGGTCGAGGAGTGGGGGTTGGAGGGTATTTCTGCGAGCTCTTTCGTCCCCGTCGGCGATGTGTGGATCCCGGACGACCGCCGGAGGCCCGAGTCCGAGGTCCGCCGTCCCGGAGTCTCGACCGCCCGCGCTAACGACGTGCTTTTTGGTCTCGGCCAATTCGAAATCGAGCAAGAAAATTTCCCCGCCGATGCGAAGTATTGGTAGGGATCGTAGAAAGGACTCAGTGATCGCCGGTCTGATGCTGATGGGAACAGCCACACCGAGCATTAGAAGGGAGGCTCTTCTGGATACACCGAAGAGCTTCAACGGCCGGGACATGACTCGTGGCTTTGCAAAGACGAGCCAGCTTCTGCTCGATCATATCGAGGTGGGAATGAAAGCGTCCAGGTGTGAATGATTGGTTTTTCCGTATCAACATGGAGGCCGCACGGCTGAGGCAGCATTGTGCCAGGCTTTCGGTGCTGCCTTGGACCCTTGAGCACTTGACTAATCGGATAAAGATGAACAATATTGACAGTTCGGCGCCATTGCCGGTTATCCTCATTGCCGTCCGTCGAGCATGCCCGAGGGGAATAACCCTACGATGAAAGACGACACGCGCCCCGAGACCCAACTTACTCAACCGGATGGCAGAGCAGTTGGTGGTTCCTGAACCGTTTTGTTGGCTGTTCGCAGGATGGTAAACATCCATCTGCCCCTACCAAGCCGCCGTGGGTTGTTTTCTTCCGCCACTGTCCTGGGAAGAGAGACTGTTCAGGCAAAGGGAATTTCGGGTTTATATATCATCTACCCACAGCTTGGGACACAACATTGCAGCAGTGATTCAAAAGAATGTATTCAAGGTCAACATATTCCTAGTCCATTCCAGCATATCCCAAGCATAATTTCAATTTCTTGTGTCCCATTTACAAACTCACCTTGAAGGAGCGACTCGACAAACAACTAACCCTGTGGGAAGCGACTGATGATGGAGGACTAACTCGCGGCACCAACTCCATCAACTCAGAGCTCGTTCTCCTTCTTGCGAGCGTCAATGATAGCCAGAGCCTCCTCGGCAGCCTTGACGCCAGACAAAGCCATGGCACCAAAGGTAGGACCTGTCCCCGTAAATCGTCAGCAAACTCCCCTTCCTCTCGATCAGTCGTAGCAACTCACCCATGCGGTTCGCCCCATCCACCTCGGAGAGCTCCATCCCGCCCACGATCAACCCGGGCACGACCTCCCTCGTCCCCTTGACGATGGCGTCCTCGGCCGCCTGCATGTCCAGCCCGCGCATCCCGCCGAGCTGCTCGATCTGCCTCATGCTCACGAGCCTCTTGACGGAGAAGGCGCCGAACGGGCCGTCGTGGCCCGTCGTCGAGATGACGAGCGGCGCGTTGATGGTGTTGGGGTCCATGCACGACTGGTCGTCGTGGTGCATCGACACGAGCGTCCAGTTGGTCACCACGCCCGCGACTCTCACCGCGTCCCCGCCGCTCTTGCGCGTGATCAGGTCCTCGACCGTCGTCGCGTTGAACAGCTTCACGTTCGGGAAGCGCAGCACGTGCGAGAGCATCGTGCTGGTGAACAGCGCGGCGTGCTTGACAACGACAAAGTCGCCCTCGTCCTCGTACGGCACGCCCACCTCGCGCAGGAACGCGTCCGCGGGCTTGCGCATCACCATGGCCGAGAAGAGCTGCCCGCCGAGCCAGGCGCCGCCGCCGGGCGCGACGCCGGCCTCGACGACGGCGATCTTGAGGTCCGGGCGCTTCTTGGCCAGGACGTAGGCCGTGGAGAGGCCGCACGACCCGGCGCCGACGACGACCACGTCCGACTCGGCGTAGGCGTCGAGGTCGGCGAAGTAGCGCCGCGTCATGGCGCGCGAGACCTGGCTCTCGCGGATCGGGGCGAAGGAGAAGGCGTCCCACTTGCCGAGCAGGTCGTCGACCGTGGTCTCGGAGGACTGCTTCTGCTGCTGCTGCTGCTCGGGCGCGGCGGGCTTGGCCTTGCCGGTGGGGTAGGTGACGGCGAAGTCACGCACGGGGGAGACGGCAGTAGGGGGAGCCATTTTTGGCGTTTTCTTCAAAGCTTGGTGAAGGGATGTGATGTGTGTGTGTATGTATCTGCTTGTGTTAGGTTGCATGATCCTTTCGCTGGTATTATCCAGATCAAGTTCGCGGCCGTATAATCTCAGCCGTTCACCTCGGCCATCGGTCGCTGTTCGTCACCCCCGTTCAGGGCGGCGGACAGCGACGTCGGCTTCGGATCAGGCACCGGCTCATGCTTTTTCATCAGAAGTGTTCACATACTCGTAATGTTTGTGGCTCGGGGAAGCCTCTGCGGGAGTGTCAGCATGTATACATTCTTCCCAACAAGGGCAAGGGCCTACAGTTTGTGTGTTACTTAGATCGATAGTCCAGTATCACGATGTCTGATGAAAAGAGAGAAATTTGAAAGAAAAGGGGACCAGATCTCTCATTAAATACCCGTCGGATTCAGAACTCCCAGGCC
This sequence comes from Colletotrichum brevisporum, assembly GCA_030770045.1. Lineage (NCBI taxonomy): Eukaryota > Fungi > Ascomycota > Sordariomycetes > Glomerellales > Glomerellaceae > Colletotrichum > Colletotrichum brevisporum. The sequence goes on from JAUGSI010000002.1 coordinate 5,676,739, forward strand.
ACGAAACCTTGGCCCACGTCCATCCCTTCCTGCGGGGTATTAGTGATAAACCGCGACTAGACATCATCCTCCGCTTATGTCCCGCCTCTCTCTGCCTGCCTATTGGGGCGCGGGATCGGCCCAGTGTCGTCGTTATGCAAGCCAAAAGCCAACGGGCTTGCACTCTTCGAAAGCGTTGAGATGGTGGAGTGGGGGTGCGCCAAAACGGCCAAAGGGTGCTCGTCGCCGGAGACGCTCCCGAAAGCCGATGTCACCCGCAAACCCTTGGAGCGGGACCGCTGCTCCGGAGCATCTCCCCTCCCCTCCCAAGTAATAGTGACGCCCTACTCGATTCTAAGGAGTGTTAAGAAAACCTTCTCACAGCAGCCTTCCAACTCTAACATAACAAAATCCCTCGTCCTTGCGACGGAGTTGCCCTTTTCGGCCTCTCCTCCTCCTCCTCCCAACAACTCATTCGCCCCCCCTCCTTAGCCATCGGCCAACCGGCTTTTCGCCGCCCAGGCCGGAACCTCCCGGACGCGGCAGCCCCGGAGCTCGCAAGCGGGCGGCGTGGGGGCGGGGTCGGACGACGATACCTCAGGACGCGATAGCTTCAAGCCGCCGATCAGCCAAAATCGCCCACGTAGCCGTTGCGTAGCTTCATGCAGACCCCGGGGATGGATGACACATGTCCACCCGTACAGGCCCCGTCTCCTTCCAAGGAGCCTCTACCGCGGACGAATCATCACCACTCTTGCTGCCCAAGTTACGCAGCGTCGGTGATGAATCGACCTCGTCGCTGCAAAAAGTCAGAAGCGAGGAGGTAGGTACGTTAGAAGCGCAGGCTCGGTATTGGCCGGATGATCGTGCGGGCTAACAGCTGCAAGCGCGCGGGGGGCTCATGCTCACATGTGACGACGAAAAGTTTGCCAATGTTACACATAGTAATCAAAAAATGACTGAAGAAAGTGTGCTCAGCACGATCATCCCGAGGAAATGCGCGCATTGTTAACGAGTCAACACCTAGGTAGGAACACGGAAATGAAGCATGTACGGCTGTGGCCCTCCACCCAGAGGCGCCGATGCGAGACGTTCCTCAACGTCGTGAATAGGAGAGCGAGTAAATGCTGAGATAATAACGATGTTGCACTATATTCTCGTCCGTAACCTCATGCAATGATGGGTCGTGACGGTTCGTCCACCCTGCTGAATCAGCTTCAGGTCTTGGGACTGCACGCCTGCCGGTGTAACCCACTTTGGGAATGGAATCGACGTGCTCCCCCTCCTTGTTCTGATACCCCAAGAGACAACTCACTCCTCAGCGAGGCCGACCGGACAAGTGGGGTACCGGCGTCCGGATCATGCCGCCGACTTCGCCGTTGCCAAGTCACAGAACGAAGTCTCGCATCCCTTCCCGTTACCGTACTCCTCCCCGGTGCTCAACAAGAGCGTCCCCTTCCTCCCTCCGTCCTCGCTCTTTGCATCCGACGGCGTCGCTGGCCCCGTCATGCTGCTCCCCTCCGACTCGGACGGTGTCCCCCCAGACACGGACAACTCGTCGTCGCTTACGCGCAACGTCTCCCAGAACCGCAGTGCTGGCGAATCGCCCAGTTTACTCAGCTCCTTCAACGCGCTGCCGTGCCCCCGATCGTACCAGGCCATGAGGTACCATCGCCGCGGCGCCAGGAACATGACTTCGCACCACACAACGAAAATCATCAGCGCCACGGGCTCCTTGTAACGCAGCAGCGCCAGGTACTGCTCCGAGACGAGGCTCGGCCAGAGGATGAAGTGCTTCCATATCCGCGGTCGTCCGGGCAGCGACGAGATCCACGACTTGAGCGCGGCGAGTGCTCCTAGGTAGGTCTTCGTGTCTTCCTCCTGCAAGCCCGTCGCCTCAGGGCCCAGTGAAAGAAACTCGTTGAAGCACGACATCTTGTAGAGCGCCGGGCGCAGGGCAATATCGGTGCTGTCCATCCATTCCTTGACGTCCACCTGAGCGAGCTTGTTTCGTATAGGACTCCTGAAGACGTGCGGCGTTACCGTGTCCGAGAACTTGGCCGCGACACGCATCACGTTCAAAGCCTTGGCTGGCTCAAACGTGTTTACCTGACCCATGACCTTCTCATCGGCAAACGGTCGATAGTACCCAAAGATACCGTTGCACATGGCGAACACGAACGTCGCCAGCCAGTTCTCCTCCGTCACCTCCGGGACGGCAAGCCGGAAGTAGTTGCTTGCCTGGATAGCGTGGTGGCACGCCATGGAGTAGTATCGCTTCATATCCGGCGGCTCCAGGTAGCAGAGGTGCAGCGCCGCGATGGAGAGCATGCTCTGGTGGATGAAGACGTTGCGCGAGGCCAACTGTGGCACCCACCGAGACCAGACGTCGCACTTCCGCGGGTCGCTTTGCAGGGAAAAGGTGAACCATGCCTCCGTGAGGAAATGGTGCTTCAGCTCTGCCTCGTCGGCGCGCAGCTTCTCGGCGGGCAACGAGGTGTTGAGGGCATCGCGGGAGGAGGCATGCGCGGCGACGGCGGCGGCGCGGCGGACCATCGTCAACGTGTCGCTGGGCTTGTCGCCGCCATTCTCCCGGTTGAGGGCATCGGCGAGGAGGCCGAGATAGCTGCAGTGTTCTTGGCGGCGGCGGCAGTTGGCGCAGACGGGTCCGACGCAGTCGCACTATGATGTTCATGGTCAGTATATAGCCGGGTGGGATATAGTTGATGTGATACCAAATCGGGGGCCCTGCGTCGATCACGTCTTGTTCGTATAACAACGGCCCTGACTGGCTGTTGTGAAGCAACTTCTGGGGCATGGGTTACGAACGAGGACAAGCTCCCCAACTACACCGCGTCTCTGCAGGAGAATCGCTTGGAGGCACAGCTAGAAAGACGGATGATCCTCACCTTGACACGCCGCTTCTTGCACTGCCGACACCCGTTCTTCGTCTTCCCGTGATACTGTCGCGAACCCTTCGGCATCCTACTATTGCTTGCAGTCGTGTCCTCGGTCGCCGAACCTGGTCCCTGCTCTTCTATTCGTTCGATCTGTTATCACGACAAACGATGGGGTATTCCGATGGCATCAATAAGCTGCGAATGAGCAGCACAGTGGCGCACAACCTAGGTGGGCCTGCTCCCTGTTTTTAAATCGATTCATTCAAGTTTAGTGTACGAAGAGACGGGGAAATGCGGTAGCTGCTTGACATCTGTCCAGGGATGCATGGCCTTTCTGACGCAAACTCAACCGTGATGGTCGCACGTCCCTCCGCTGTGACAACGGGGTGACAGAAACCCGAGTAGCGGCGTGTGAGAGGCCGAAGCCGCCCGATCGCTGGTCAATGTTTGGACATTTGGGATGTACCAAACCAAAGCCGTTGTGATGCGTTTCCCTTTGGAGACGGGAAACCGATAGCGACGTGGATGGCCTGCCCATGCTCGCCGAACGTGGTAAACGGATCGGCGAGCTAGTATGTGATGGCCGCGTGAAGACAGCTGCCAGGCAGGGTTTCGCGTACTTTGCCCATGATGCTCAAAGTCAACGTCAGGAGAGTCTGAAAAAGTAGCTTCCGCTTGGTTTTTGGGGGCCTCAGCCTGCGATGTTGCCCCTTGGTAGCGTCAGCCCCTAGCTGCAGGTTGTGACAGACAGCGTGGTGGGCAATGCTTGCATGTGTCGAACGTCGTGCAAGGATGGGGAATATGCAGATCACCGTCTCGGTAACACCGCTTCTTGCCGATGCATTCGAGTGACGGGATGCGGGTGATCTGCCGCCACATCCCCACAGATGAACACTTCTCGAAGCGTCACCGGGATGCTGGCCACAAGCCCAAGAGCATAGGCATTCCACTCCAACGACGTCCTCAAACGGCTATAACAGTGTGCTTCAGAGTTTGAAACAAATCATCCACGTTTCGATTGATCACAACCTCGGAGCGGTATGCAGTGACGTGGAGCCAAGTCCTCACGTACCACGTTGAGGGCTCTGCAACGCGAGTGTAGCAGCCGCAGGCTGGTCCAGGTCCCGTCCCGATGTTGGTGCGTGCAACGCACAGTCCTGATCTGTGAACCTTCTGGGACGACTGGCGGATGTCACGATATCGTCGACGATGTTGGAGGAAGGGAACGGCCCAGCTGTTCACTCTGGGCCTGGGGAGATAGGCGTTAGCCGAGAGCATAGACGATGCCAGATTGCATCGGCTTTCCTCTTGCGTACAGTTTTGCTCATGTTCGTGCGCTCACCAGCAGGCGAACGGAACTGATGATGCATGTCACCGATGAATGGACGTCGACAGTTCATTGGAAGGCATTCACCGGGGTTCAGATGGCGTTTGAGATTGTTGAGAGCCACTTTGAGATGTTGCTTTGCCGCCTTGACTTGCCCCCGCATGTTTGCCGTACTGGCATCGAGCTTCAGAGGCCAAGGCGCGACGGCCACTTCGATGTGCACCGGCAAGCTGGTCCGGCCCCCACGATGTTAGCAGCGTTGTTTGTCACAGGGCCGGAAGGCTGGAGCCGTCCTCGTCCTGCATGTTGGCGACGATACGGTGCTGAGTGCCGATGGTCAACATTCCTCAACCCTTGACTTGCAATCCTCGGACCTAGTTGCGATGCAGCCAATCAGAGGCACCCTCGCGAAAACAGGCCTGCCTTGCCAGGTTGGCGATGTTGGAAGAAAGGGGTCTTATGTGAACGCTCCCCATATATTTGATCAACTTGATGGCTTCTATCCAGAACCCTGATTGAAAGATCGAGCAAGCCGTACTGCTGTTGTTACCATTGGTGGTAATAGCCAATGAGGTTGGGGCATTAGCGCTGACACGATGATGGCGCCGTTTTATCGGAGCTGAGCTAGCTGAAGCCAGGGGGTTCGAAGCTTCCACAAAGAGCATTTTCCCCTTCCTAATGGTCGCCGCCCTCCAGCTTCGTGGTCTGACAACGGAGATGGTCTGCACTTTACCGTCGCTCACGAACCCAACGACATGGGGGCCAACGAAGGTCTCGGCAAAGACAGCGGGCTGCTAGGCAGGCCTGCCGAATCGACTGTGAGCCTGGTAACGACGGCGTTGGTTCTCTTGCCTTTGGTGGTCGTGCTGAAAAAGGTGCTCTTCCCCGTGTACGATCCTCGCGAGCCTCCTATCCTCCGATCTCGAGTTCCGTTCTTCGGACACGTCTTCTCCCTCATCAGCGAGGCCTCTGAGTTCTACAGCCGGCTTTAGTATGTCGCCAAGTCACGCAGTTTCTGGTGGCCTTTGCTGACTGTGATGTCAGCAGGGAGAAGCCGTTGCCCATCTGTACGTTGCCGATGCTGCACGGAAAGATGTACGTCGCCAACTCACCGGGCCTCATCGCTGCGGCAATGCGCAACAACGACATATCTCCTTATCCGTTCCAAGTCGAGGCCTCATCTGCAGTGCTGGGCCTGCCGCAGCATCACGTCGAACAGTTCACCAACCTGGAGGCCCTTCACGAAAATGGGAAGCTGATGGCGACGAGCCTGGTAAAATCCGCGATAAAAGGAATGAACACCGCTGCTTTGGGACACTGCGCCAATGTGTTGAACGCCATCCAACCTCAAACGGCGTCGACCGTGGCCAACGGGTGGAGATGGATCGAAGAGGTGATGGCCGACGCTGCCGCAAAATCCCTCTATGGAAAGGAGAACCCGTGGAATGCTTCGGCATTCCAGGACTTGTGGTAAGGCAAAGGCCCTCTTATTGAATTGACGGGAGCTCACGTCGTAGGACATTTGACGAGAATCTTGGACTCTTGGGGTTGAATATCTTGCCAAACTTGCTGGCCCCCAAGGCCATAGCCGCTCGGCGCAGGATGACAGAGCTGCTTCGGCCTTTTTATGCCGGGCGACACGACGATAATCCCGACGTGGCCAAACTCCTCAAGAACCGCGCAAACTACTTGCGGAAGAGAGGACTGGCGTCCGAGGAAGTCTCGAGCATCGAATATCTGATGCCCTGGGCAGCGACGACGAACACCATACCGATCACGTTTTGGTTCTTTGTCAACGTATTCTCCAAGCCGGAATACGTCTCGCGTATACGAAAAGAAGTGCTGCCGACGACGAAAACCGTCCAAACCGAGCAAGGCGACCGGGATGCGATCGTCAACGCCGCAGACCTGGAAGAGGCCTGCCCGTTTTTGATGGCTTGCTTCAGCGAAGTTCTCAGGGTCTACGTGGCTCAGACGTTCAATCGCCGGGTGATGCAAGACTTGACGCTCGAAGATACGGACGGCCGGCAATACTTGCTCAAGAAGGGAACTAACATGCAGTGGTCGACCAGCGTGACACATTCCATGCCAGATGTCTGGGGCGCCGACGCTGCGCTATTCAAACCAGAGCGCTTCCTCGACACGACGACCCAGGACGATAGACAGAGACGAGGGGTCTTGATGCCATTCGGCGGAGGCCGGCATCCATGTCCCGGTCGACACTTTGCTCAGACGGAGATTGTGGGGTTCATCGGCGGCATGGCTCTCGGGTTCGACGTGGAAGGAGTCAAAGTTCCTCCGGGTTCGACGTGGAAGGAGTCAAAGTTCCTCCGGCGGGATCTCCGTCGCTGGGTGCTGCGGCAAGGCGTCCACTGGGGACTCTGGGCAATGACGGATTCAAGATTTCGCGGCGTCAGGGCTGGGAGGATGTGAACCTCAAGTTTGTATAATGTCTGTCTGTCATCCGCTTGGTTAGAAACTCGATCATCCGGTGTTCTTAATGACATGAGGCATACGGATAGTAAAGCCGCCATTGTTTATCGCCAATGCTGTGCAACACTTACCTAGGTACGTGTTAGACGAAGCGTGGCTCGAGAGCAGAAACCAGCAGGTCAAAGTGGTTGCAGCCACCAAGTGGCCCCCTGTCAATCCCGGCGTCATGCGTTGAGCTTTCAGACCATCAGATGCAGGCCGACAAAACGATGTATGGCGATTGGCAGACCAAGTTACACGGAGGGGAGTGACGAGCCAGATGCGGTGCAACGGCGCATGTCATCTGCGATGCGCCAGCCATAGAAGAGGCGGCAGCCAGAGGGGAGCGGTCGATCCTTCAGGACGAACTGGCCAACCAGAGGGAGATAAGTTACTCGGCCTGTGGGTGATGCGACGCAAGGGTGAGAGGCGGCTACTACAGTAAGCAACGGACTGATAGGTGTAGTGTATGGAGGGAGAGCGGGAGATGGCCAGCTTCTCTGCCGTCGCAACGCATCTCGACTCTGACACCTAGTGAGGTAGACAGCTGCCAGCGGTGGGCGGAATGGCACAGCCGCGGGCCGCGATACAGGACCCGGTCTCGAGGTTGCGGTCTGCCCCGGAGAGAAGAGTCTGTGACCGCGGAGCAGAGTGGACTCGAGGCTCGACATCTTTCAGGGATTGTTGTCGGGATGTGGCATCGGTGAAGGATATTGGGCAAGCCAGCGTCCGTTTTCCCTCCTCACCGCCCTATAGCAGCCGGGGTCGTGATGCAGCACCCTGCATTTGCTTTGTTTTTTTTTCATGTAGTTGATGGTATCCGTACGGATCCCCGATTCACCCTGGGGGTTCCGGTTCATGACGGGAGCGAGGCTTCTGGCGGGTAAGTCAGTCAAGGGTACTAATAGCAGGTAGGCTACCAAGGTACCCAAACCTACCTCTCAGGGTGCCCATGCAATCGTTGATGAGTAATAAGCAGACATTGGAGCTGAGCTGAGCTGCGAGGTGATGTGGTGGGCGTGTGAGGGCGATGGTGGGCATGTTGATTGGCAATTGGGTGACAGTCCAATGCGCGATGAACGGGGAATGATGTGCCGAGAAGTGGATGAGACGATAAATTTTCGACAAGAATTCTTCAGCCGGAGTCCAGGACCAGAGTCGAGGCCGATTGTCGGCAAGACGTGGACGTGGACCTGAGCCAAGTGGAGTTGGCCGAGGAGCTTTTTGCAGCTCCTTCCTTGGAATGCGTCGAGGTATGAGGTAAGAGCTCGCCCGGTGCACATGATGTAGGTATGTAGAGCTTTTTTCCCCTTCTTTTTGCAGTGGCCGTCGAGGTACCTTCCCTACCTTCCTCAGGTACGGATACTAGTGTGTGCGTTAGATCAGAAGGTCCCAGGTTCATGTGCCTTTTGCGGGTCACAGGCACACGAGGAACCACATTGCGCCATCTTGACGGCAAGAGCCACTGAACATGGAAGAAGGAACGAAGGAAAGAAGGAACGAAGGGACCTCGGGCTGTGGAGACTTTGACCTTTGTGCCTTCCCAAACACGATGCGAGCACCGATGGGAGGCAGCTCGCTGCAAGACCTACCTGGCTGGAACAACAACAGGGAAATAATAGGCATACTCGAGCTGTTCTTGTTACTGCTGCTGCTCCTATTGCTGTGCTCAGAGCTGTTTCCCGCGGGGTTCTGCCCGCCGCGCTTCAGTGCTCCGGACCGAGCAGGTCGAGTCCACTTTTTCCGCTTTTCTTCCATTCTTCGGCCCATCTGCAGTGAGACTGGCACTGACAGAAGGTGACACTCATCGCATAATGATGGATGACACACGCGGAGACCGCGATCCGTGGTGTAACAGGCCAAAAAGTTTGCAGTGCTCCTGCGACCCCCGCTTCTTGTTGCCCAACGCACAAGCCGTTCAATGATCTCGCTTGTCGAGTGGTCGGGATTCTGTGATTTTGTACGGATAGTGTCGAATCACAAGAGCACTTCGTAGGTACCTACCCAGGTGGTGCAAAAGTACAAGCGCATTCGTCCCTCGCCAGTACGTACCGTTACCGACCCAATGCTCAAACCCTGCGGGCGGAGATGCCCCTGACACCTGACGCAGATGGGAGGCGGCGCCCAACTTTGGGGGCAGGTTGGCAAGGCCCGGCCGGGCAGGAGCAAACCAGCGATTGGAATGGAACAGGTCCAGCCCAAGAGCTCTCTCTCTCCCCCGCCCGTGAAGGGCGACTCCATGCGACGCGGTCTGCACCGTGCAGCCCAGAGCCCAGCCCAGTGTGAAGTGCTCTTCAGGGCGCAGGGCGGGGAGGACCCACTGCCGGGACACTCGAAGACAAAATTTGGCGATCCGGTTATTTTGTGCCTTCCTATTGGTTGGTGCTTCCCGGGCTACCAGGGGACGACGACCAGGGTGGGGCACCAGATGGGAAAGCTCTAACCCTAGCTGGGTACGTACCTCTTCCATAGGGCACTGTGACTCTGTGAGTCGTGAGCAGGAAGGAGTCTGTGACGGCGTTTCCTTCTGACAAGCGCTATGCCCTGCGTGTGCCTGCTTCTTCTGCTGCTGTGCAGTGTTATGTGTGTAATAGGCTAGTAATAGCGTACCTACCCCGAGCCTAAGCAGCCATCGAAGCACGCCAACGAAACTGGGAGGCGTCGACCGGCGAGGAAACAAGTTCGGATGAGATCTTTCTCCCTCTTTTAGCTTTATTCGATGCCAGCCAGAGCCGTCTTTTAAGCTAAGCCAACCCGTAATATCAGAGGGCGAACCCTCCGGATAAGGCAGCCAAGGGTCCAGCAGCAGCAGCAAACCCTTTCTTTTCCGCCGCAACATCAGCATCACAACGCGATGACTCGCCATCGCCGGCAGCAACATGATTTGTGATGTGCGACATGCGGAGCGTGGCTCCGGCGAGAAACACGGGCACAGGCACAGGCACTGACTGGCACACACAGACATTGAAATGATACTCGAGGCACATGGGCACACGACAAGAGAGACACGCCACCTTATTACCCCAACTCGTGCCTCCATTCCTTCCATGTGGAGAAGGAAAGAAAGAGAGGAATACTTCGTAGAGGTCCCCTGTCCGTGTTATCGCTGCTGCCGAATGCCACCCGACGCCATCCATCCCCTCCATCTTCCTCGCCATGCCGTCGTCCACCGCCAGTTTCTGGTTTCCGCAGTCTGCCTTTTCGACGTGGTTTTGATGCAGCTCGTGCATTCCCCATGTCACCACCTCACATTCTGCATCTGCGGTCTGCATCTATTTGGCGCTCTTTCCGTCGGGCTGGCATCGTTGATCCGGCACGGTGATCCAGGGTACGTTCTGCAGCCAGCTGCTTCACTACCTAGGTACCTACACTATAACAAGGTCCCAAGGTACGTACGTAGCTACAGATACAGCTACAGCTACGTATCCTCCTCCATTGTCGTTGTTTTCAATCTCACCGTCATCATCACTATCACGCATTCGAAGACTACAGTGCTATCACTATTGCCGTGCTTTTCCATTACCTCCGCCTTCATTAAACGTCGAAGAGAACCGTCAACAAATCGTCAATAACGAGTCGACGTTCCTCGTAGCGCGCGGGTCCCCTCAATCAGATGCCTGTCGACGGTCTTGTGTTATTGCCAACGGACACGCACTAAGAAGCCACTAGGAGCATGCGGTCCGCCTCTTCCTGCATGTCGAAGCTTAGGGTCACACCCGATCGTCATCCCTCGCACGCCTTTTGTCCCTTCTCTCTGATTTCCCCCGCGCGCCCTGCGCTGGCGGCGTGCTTCCATGCCGAGCGGTTGCCGTCGTTCTGTCTCACGTTCTCGAGCTCTGTGTCCGTAGTGTAGCTCTGCGTTCGTCGCGAGGCGCGCCACCTTTTCCCAAGTCCAGCCTGCAGCAGCTTCGACTCGGGTCACCACTTTTAATGACAGGAAAAAGACGTTTGATGAGGAAACTCAAACAAACGACAACAACCTAATTCACCGCAGTGAACTGGCCTCAGAATCCAGTCACTTGGTCACTTGGTCACGCAGGCTTAATAACAAATAAAACTTTTCTTCGACGGTTACTAGTCATTCAGACACCGACTTCATCAACTGATACTACCATCATCAAAACATCGCCAACTCTGCGCAGAGAAGCAAAAGAAAAGCACCACAAACCCACACACACAACAAAGCCACGACCCCGGGCGCGGCGTAGTATCGACATCATCGTTTCCCATCAACGGGGGGCGGCCTGTCTCACTAGCGCGAACGAACCTCCCCCGGAATCCCTGTCGCGTTCCGGCTGATTTGCGCCCATTTGCCAGGTCACACGCAGCCACCAGGCCACCAAGACAAGAGAGAAGGGAGGGAAAGGGACCGGGACCCTGGCCAACCCCGGGGCGAGTGAACAAGTGAGAGCAAGCAAGACGAGGGCCAAGGGCCAAGGAAAGAAAAAAAAAAAGATTGAGGTGTGAGCACAGGCACCAGGACAGGCACACACACAGACAGGCTCTCACCCACACCCACACCCACCACTACTGTCCATCCACACCACCCACACCCACAGCAGCAACAACAACAACAAGCTGCTGCTGCTCCTGCTGCTGCTGCTGCTACTGTTGCTATCCTCGGTCCATCCATGCCAGCAGCCGGTCCAGCTCCACCAAAACAGGACCCGACCAGGGGGGGTCCATCCGAAATAATTCTGCCGTCCGTGTAACAACAGTGTGTCGCGATCCTCCCGACCTTCTCGACCCTTTCCTCACTTCTCTCTCTCACCACCCTGGCCGCAGTACCTCGCTTGGCCGCATCTCGCCCAACCATCGCCATCTTCGCTCCTCAACCCCCTTCCTCCCTTCCCTTCCCTTCCGCGACGAGTCATCGACGACTACATCGTCCATCTAGCCTCGGCTTTCTAGCGACTCGACCGATCGCGTCGTCGTCGCCTCTTCCGTCTCTCCACCGCCGTCAACTTCGACGCACCTCACGCCTATGAGCAATCCACTCTGTGGGCTCTAGAGCAGCTGAAAACTCGACGCGATGGATCCAAGACAGCCGCCGCAGCTGCCCTTCTCGCGCAACGCTGCGTCGCAGTACAGCCGTTCTCCTTTCCCTCCCGCTTCGAACACGCCGTCGAACTCGACTCCGAATCAGTCGCCATTTCCTCCCGTCTCCTCGCATCCGCCATCCTCGAACCCTGCCTATGTCGACCATCAACGACGCTCCTCCGAGAACTCCTACTACGGCCCGGGCCCGAGGTCGTATCCTCAAGAGTCGGGTTCTGTTCCGCCTCCTCCCTCGGGCCACTCGAGACATCCGAGTGCATCGTCGTTGCCTCCCGGCGCTCCCATGAATAGGAACATGCCTCCTCCGGCCTCGCCTCCCCAGCCGGGGAACCCACAGCCGCCGTCGCATCAGATGGGTCATTATGGCCTGCCCGCACCGAGGGGTCCGCCTCTCGCTCATGGCCACCCGCAACAGTACCCCATCAGCCGCGAGCTGCCGGCCTTAGGCCCGATAACGCGGACGGGAAGCACGGGCAGTTCAATGTCGATATCTTCGATGCTTGGAGGACCCTCCCCGATGCCTAGGGATTCTCAGGGTCCTAGGTCGCTCTATAATCCTCCAGGGACTTCTGCGGGGAACGGGCCCTTCGCGACGACGGCGCTGCAGGCGTCGCCCATCATGAGCCAGGGTTCTTCCGACTATCAGCAGTTTAGGAGACCTCAGACACCCGAGATTGGCCGTCCATATGATCCGAGGGGCAGCGCAGCCGCGTCGCCGCAGGGTGCGTACTCGACCACCCCCGAAGTGCAGCGATACGGCACGCCTCAATCCTATCACCAACGCGGTCCATCTGCGCAGGACGGGCGCGAGTCGAGTCAGATGCCCCCTGGCCCTCCCCCGAGGCCAACGAGCCAGCCAAAGTCGTTCGCCGGCATGCCCCCGAGACCTGTCGATGTGGGACGCAATAATGGTGGTCCTGAAGAGATGTACCAGCGCCGCGAGGAAATGCCTAGAGGGTCGATGGAGTATAACCCAGAGAGGCCGGGCTTGAAGCACATGAACTTCGACGACCGATACCGTGCGGAGCGAGAACGTCGCGAAGAGATGGAGTTCAGAGAGAGGGAGAGAAGGGAGCGCGCATATTCTGGCGGCGAAGGACCGCGCGGCCACCCGCCTCACCAGGGCGAGTATCGACCTCAGGAAATGCCCCGGGGCCAGCCGCCGCCGCCGTTCAGTAGGCCGCCGGAGGCTCCCGGACGAGAGCAAGGACCGTGGCCGCCTCGGCAGCCGCAGCCCTTTGATCAGTCGCGCGTTCCCTACGACCCTGCCGGTCTCCATACGCGACACCATGAATATCCCCCGACGTCTGCGCCCAACTACCCGAACCAAAGCCATCCTACACCTGCTCCTCAGTACCAGCAACCGCCCCCAGGGGACCGCTTCGGCCCCCCTGGCCACCCTCAACAACCGCCCCCAAACCAGCCGGGGCAGCCTCAGCAGCAGCCGCAGCCGTTCGACTCTCCTGAGCGTCAACGAGTTAACCATCTCCATCCTCAGCCGCAGCCGCAGCAGCCGCCGCAGCCTCATCGCCGACCCGTCGAGGAGGGACCGCCGCCTCCCTCGGTAGCCTACAATGTACCCCACGGCGCCCCGATCTACGATTCACCCCGTAACCGGCCGGCCGAGGAGCACCCGAACAACGCTCAGAGAAACCTGTTGGCAGTTCAAGAGATCAACCGCAAGGGCCGGGTGTCTCCGCTGCCGCAAGCCGTGCAGGGGGCGCAGCCGCAGCTGCCGGGTCCTGGAGGCGAGCCAGGCATCAAGAGCGAATTCGGACGTATGTTCTCTGGAATCGGAAGTGGTGTCACTGGTCTCGGCGTACCCAGTCCCGTGCCGGCAGGAGTCCAGCTCCCGTACACCAACGCAAGTCTCGCTCGGCGCGACGAGACCGACAGCGCTACTCATGACTCTGGGCCCGACGCAGCGCCCAAAGCACCACAACCCAAGGGCAGGAGGAGGAAGCTCAAGGAGGAAGACGCTAAGGGCGAGGAGGAGAACACCGGACGAGCCACTCCTAGTGGGCGAAAGCGACCCAAGACTCACCCGCATCACCATCACCAGTAAGTCTCTACCCATTGCATCCACCGCTCCCAACTAACAGTAACAGTCACCACCACCACCACCATCATCACGGTCCGGAGCATGCCCATGCCCACACTCATACCCATGCCGCCCACGCTCACCCCCACCCCCTCACCCACTCCCACACTCACCCTCCTGCGCCGATCGGCACGACGCCCTTCAAGCACATCAAGGGAACAACGCCAGTTCCATCCCCCACTGGGCCCGGAAAAGACCTCCCCGTCGCTCACCACCACCACGTGCCTCGAGCCGCACTGCAGCACGCGCACCAGACGAAGGAGACGCCGGCGAAGCAGGCCGTGCAGAGCCCGACGAATGTTGTTTTTCCAAAGCCCAAGACGCTCGTGGTGTCGAAAGCAGTCCTCGAGTCGGTTGCCCACCGCCCGCGGACACATCTGGGCGACGTTCTCTACGAACCGCAGCTCAAGCCCGCGAGGCAAATACCCAGCGTGCCTTCGGGACGTGGCTTTGCCTCGAACCCCACGCCTCTCCCCTGGAAGATGATTCAAGGCAAGGAAAACTGTACGCTCACGGTCAAGGTTCCGAAGGTGCATTTGACACCATCTGCCCGGGAAGAGATCACGGCGCGAAGAGCGTTGTGGGGTACTGATATATACACGGACGACTCGGATGTCATTGCCGCCTGCATACACGGAGGATGGATTCGCGGAGAATGGGGCGACGACGTGGACACGGACTTACTGGACCTCGACCGTGGCCTCACGGCCCCCGAGAAGGAGGTTCCTGCGAACAAGAGACGCAAGGAAAAGGAGAAGGAGGAGAAGGCCAGGCTGGAGGCGAACATGGCCACATTCCTCGACAAGCCTCCTAAGACGGGGCCCGTCAACATACCGGCGGATCGCGACATGCACGTCAGCCTGCTGATCCTTCCGCGCCTGGAGAAATACGGCAGCACCACCCGCTTCGGCATCCAGTCGAGAGAATTCGGTGGTTGGTTCAATGGACGCACCTCAGTCCACGACGGCATCAGTTTCCAGATCATGGGCATTCGGTGGGTAACCAATGGCGCCGGCGCGCAGAGCCGACTTCGCGGCAAGGGCCGCCGGGAGCGCATGCGCAAGGCCATGGGAGAGATGAATGCCGCCAGCCGCGGCCTCAATGGGGCCCAGCTGGAGCAGGAAAAGCAGCGTCTCAGCAAGATCCGAGACGAGATAATTTCTGGAAATTGGTGGAAGCGAGACGACCCCGGACAGAAGCGCGCAGCACAGGACGAACGACAGCCGAGCGAAGGTGACAAGGAAAACCAGCCGGCAGACAAGGTCCAGGAAGCTGATCAGGTGGACGGGGCTGCTGCTACTGCTGCTGCCGCCGCCGCGCCAAACAAGGATGACAAGATGGACGTGGATGAGAGCACAAAGAGTGCAGAGGCACCGGTGTCTTGAATGGGATGAACGGAACTGCCATGGTCTTTTGGATGACGAAAAAGAACAGGATAGTTCTCTGTGTAGATATAGGAGTATGACGGTTACAATACCCAGTCTTTTGTTTACGAAACGAGGATTGCAAAGCAATTGGTATCTTGAGACTGTCACTTGCTGTACTGTACACTGCTGTTTTACACTCGGCCTATCCTCTGCTGGCCCCAGTCCCGGCTTGCCTGTGGCATTCCTGCTGGAAGCCACCATAGCAGAGACCTCATCCTAAGTCCTTCCCTTCCATTATTCCTCTTCCGTTTGTATCACCGCCAGGTGCCTGTTTCTCTGTAGGCATGCGCACCTCAGAAGTCCGTGACGCGGCCGTTGTAGCTCCAGTCGCCGCCCGCCCCCCAGCGCAGCGGCTCCCTCTTGGGCCCGCCGACCTCGCCGGTGCGCGGGTTGACGTCGCCCTCGAACTCGGGCGGGGCGCCGCGGACGTAGTTGGGGTGCATCGTGTCCTCGTCCGAGGAGGAGATTGTGGGCGTCGGTGTCTCTATCGCCGTCGCGGTCGCTGCAGCTGTAGCTGTCGTTTCAGCAGTGGAGGAAGGAGAGGATGAGGAGGCCTCGGCGGCGGCGTCGGAGACGAGGTGCTGGAAGGCGCTGGACACGGAGGCCTCGCGCTGCAGGCGCTCGAACTCGGCCTGCTGGTCGGGGGGCAGGCGCGGTGGCGCCGGGCCGCGGGAGAAGGTGGAGGAGGGACGGGTGGGGGGGCGCGGGAGGAGGATTGGGAGGCGGCGGAGGAGGCGGGACATTTTGGCGGTTTGTTTGGGAGGTGGTTGTTTGTTTGTAGTGGTTGCGATGGTGGTTGTGGTGGTGATGGTTGCGATTGTGGTTGTGGTGATGTGTGGCCGAGGTTTGCGGAAGTGGCGGATTATTGAAGGATGGAAAATAGCAGTGACTGGAAAATGTCATTGCTGCTCGCCTCCCTCCTTCCGAATGGGTCCGGTGGCGGAGGGCGGGGAGGGCCGAGGTTGGCCGATCGGCGCACGGGCCTCTTTCCATTTGTATCCACTTCCGTGGACGTCTTTCGCGGGGACTCGGGCAGCGGAGTTGAATCCGGAGTGCATGTCTTGAGATTGAACCAAGTCTTTGGTAAGTTAGGAGTGAAAGAAGAGGAATGATGGAAATATGAATAGACCCTCGTGATGACGACAGAGCTTGGGAATGACGAGAGAGCCCAGCGAGCCTACCTACCTAGGCGATAAGTGAGGGAAGGCCCTAGTAGCAAACCTCAGAAGGAAAGAGAAACCGTTACCCGTGTAAGAGGAAGGGGATGTCTTTTACACTTCCTTCCTTCTTCATTCATCGTCCTGGCTACCACCTACCAGAGCCCTCCCTGAATTGCTGACTTCCAGACCAATTCATCCCACATCATCACAACAACGACAAGAAACCCCAGATCATCATAACAACATCAATTCCAGATCACCAAACACCGCCATGTCAAGACCGCACCTCGATTCGCTCCAGGTCGAACTTCCTAGCCCTGCGGCGATCGAAAGGCTCTGCCGTGAGAAACTGCAAATAAGCGATGTCGCCACGTGCCACGTTGAGCGTTACATTGAGGATTCATCAAGCAACAAATTAAGCAGGGTGTATCTCGTATCTACCACCCCACTCAACCCTATCCACTCAGGGTTATACATATTTCGCCTGTCTCTTCCGATCTATCCCGGCCACAAGACTCGCGGAGAAGTGGCGGCTCTGGCCTGGCTCCATCGCTTCGGCAAATTTCCCGCCCCTTGCGTCAGGGACTTTGACGATTCAAGCAAGGAGATCGGTTCGGAGTGGGTTCTCATGGATTTCATACCCGGAGAGCCAACGCAAAATCAGTGGCGGAATATGTCCATGGACCAGAAGGAGGCTTTGACCAAAGACATTGCTAATGTCTACGCCAAGATTATCAACTACATGGAATCCACGTTCAAAGGTATCGGGTCCCTTGATGACGCTAGA
This sequence comes from Colletotrichum brevisporum, assembly GCA_030770045.1. Classification (NCBI taxonomy): domain Eukaryota; kingdom Fungi; phylum Ascomycota; class Sordariomycetes; order Glomerellales; family Glomerellaceae; genus Colletotrichum; species Colletotrichum brevisporum. The sequence continues at coordinate 5,693,950 of JAUGSI010000002.1, forward strand.
ACTACTGAAGAGAAGAAAAATAAAGGGACGCGGGTGGCGCTTCTTGAAATCGGAGGAGGTTTCTATGTCGCACCGAGTCAGATGGTATGCCCGGAGCTTTTCGGTGACGACAAGTACAGTTTGCACCCACAAGGCCGCCCCTATAAATCAAGCAACGAGTGGCTAGACTCCCTTCTACATGTCGCCATCGAAAAGTGGAGGTCGAGAACGAGTTGGATGAAAGACGGCCAGGAGAGAAAAGATGCAGAATTTGGCCTCAAGGTCGCGCGCAAGCTCCACAGCCTGCTGGACAAAATCTTCCCAGACCAGCTCATTCCCGAGGAGACATTCCTCTGCCACGACAATATATCGCTGAAAAACATCCTGGTCACCGAAGAAGGGAAGTTCACCGGTCTGGTGGGATGGGAGTGTGCGACGACGAGGCCTCGCTGGGCCGTTGTCCGGACCCCCAACTTCCTGTTGGCCAAGCCGAGAAAAAGGCCTGACCAGCCTGCGGACGAACAGCAACTGGCCATTAAAAACGAGGACGAGAAGACGCACCTGCGAAACATCTTTCACGCCGAGATGGAGAAGCTGTGCCCCGGCTGGATGAGATATTTTGTCGCTGACACGTTGAAGAGGGACTTTCTTAACGCGGCCCATTGCTGTCAGGACGGAACCAACATGTCTGGCATTGCCAAATGGGTCGATCAAGTTCTGAGCAGGAAGTCTCCATGCTTTGCGACCGTGATGGAGAACGAGGGTTGTTGACTGAGAGCATGATGCAAGCTCATTTTGACGTCAGGAAGCAAAGAGAGCGGAAGCAGAAGAGGGACTATAGGCACTCTTTTCAATGAGGTCTGTAATACGTCCTGGCAGCGGTAACATGCGTACAACTAGTCATTTCGACTGTGTTAGCCTAATAAAAACAGCGTCAGACCTCTCCCATTGGAAGTGGTAGCCCATGCAATGCCTGGAGGGACTGGTTCTGAAAATGCAAGAAGCCAGCACCCATTGGGATCTAACTTTGGTCCCGGTTGCCATCTCTCGAGCGCACTGGAAAATGCAAGCTGTGAAATAACAGGACTAACATCTTGTGCGAACCTGTACTCCATAAACAACAACATTGGGCAGACCCCAATAGATGTAAAATTTCTCGTCTCTTCGACCTCGGTTTCTGCTGCCTACTTCGTTTGACAATACGTTTTGCGAATGTCGGCTTGGAAGCACTGGATTCGAGTCTTGCCAATCGTGTGAACATAGGTATGCATGGACATAGGATCGAGCAGTAGTACATGTTCAAACGGACGCGTACTGCCTCATCTGCGAACTCGATGACTCGGTAGGTCGAAGTCAGAGATTCACGAGCGTGCTGGAATAGAGCTGACAAATCTGGGTCACACACCGCGCGAGCACGTCACAGTCCCGGCACCTCGCAGCCAGATCGCACCGCGGCAACCGGAGAACATGCCGTGGATGCCCTTCGGTTGGTCAGCTTCCCCGGAGTGAAGTCCTTCCCCCGTACTGGCTCTGAGAATAATCGGTTCGGGGTGGATTCCTTCTTTTGTCTGTAATCGAGACTTCCCCCCAGATCGGAATTTGGGGTGGCTCGAGTCCTTTGGTTACACGGGAATCTGAAAAAGTGGTGAGGAAAGGTTGGCGTCATGAAGTTCTAGATCGTGGCCCGTTTAGGCAAGGGATGAGCACCACAACGGGAAGCTAGCTCGTTATCAGCAGCTTGTCAGCACCAAGGCTACCGGAGCTAAGGGGGGGTTTGTTGGAGCTACGCTACTCCTGCTTTAGCGGCCATCGCCTCGGCCTGGGCCGAAAGTCTCCCTCGAAATGGCTCGAGTCTCGGGATGGCGGACGACTCGTAGACGTCATTCACCAGGTGCTTTTCCTCCGGCGTCCTTACCTAGGTAGGCACAGAGCATACGGTGAAGGTCCGCAGAGGTCAGGTCAGTGTGAAGCAGGCTGCGGCAGGGCCGAATTGCAGGCGGGGAGGACTAGGTGGTACCGAAATTCGAGCGTCATCGCGGGGATTTCCACCGTATAAGAAGAACTGCGTAGACCATGCCTTAAGACTGTGGACAACGGCAATTCACCTTGAGATTCATCCATTTTCATACAGAGTAACCACCTTAAAAAGATCAGTCAAGATGAGCTACCCGGAAAAGTTTGAAGGGTTCTGCGTCCAGGGCCCCAAGTCGTGGAACAAGTTCGCCAAGGAGACCCTGACCCCGAAGCCGTTCGAGGACCACGACATTGACGTGCAGATCGAGTGCTGCGGCGTCTGCGGATCTGACGTGCACACCGTCACCGGCGGCTGGGGCGAGTACGAGGGACCCCTGTGCGTCGGCCACGAGGTGAGTCTCCCAAGACACGTGAAGCAACCGTCGAGCGAGGATCTAAGGCTATCAAGGTCGTCGGCAAGGCGATTGCCGTCGGGAAGAGCGTCAAGGACATCAAGGTCGGCGACAGGGTCGGGGTGGGGGCACAGGTGTGGGCGTGCCTGAAGTGCGAGCAGTGCAAGAGCGAGAACGAGAACTACTGCCCTCACCTGGTTGGTATGTAAACCCTCCAATGCAGACACCAGACCGCAGCTAATATTAGTGACCAGACACGTACAACGCAAAGTACGAGGACGGTAGCCAGGCGCACGGCGGCTTCGCCAGCCACATCCGCGCGCACGAGTACTTCACCTTCAAGATCCCGGACGCCATCAGGTCGGAGGACGCCGCCCCGCTCATGTGCGCCGGGCTGACGACGTACTCGCCGCTCGTCCGGGGCGGCGTGGGCCCCGGCAAGAAGGTCGCCGTCGTCGGCATCGGCGGCCTCGGCCACCTCGGGGTGCAGTGGGCCAAGGCCCTCGGCGCCGAGGTGTACGCGCTCACGCACTCGCCCGACAAGGCGGACGACTGCAGGAAGCTGGGCGCGTCCGAGGTCATCGTCACGACGGAGGAGGGCTGGGCCAAGCCGTGGGCGTTCCGGTTCGACTTCATGCTCAACTGCTCCGACATGACGAGCGAGTTCGACCTGCAGGCGTACCTGTCGACGCTCAAGGTCGGGGGCCAGTTCCACATGGCCGGCCTGCCGGACAAGCCGCTGCCGCAGTTCCCCGCGGGCCTGTTCGCGAGCAACTCGGCCAAGATGACGGGGAGCCACATCGGGAACCACCAGGAGATGGACGCGCTGCTGGCGCTGGCGGCGGAGAAGGGGATCAAGCCGTGGGTCGAGACGATCGACATCTCGGAGGAGGGGTGCAAGCAGGCGGTCGAGAGGGTCCACGATAACAAGGTGCACTATCGGTTCACCCTGGTAGGACACCAGAAGGCGTTCGGCACGGCGTGAGACGTAGGCATATTCTACGTTAGCATTCCTTAGTAATTAACGTCGTTCGGTCTTTACCCGAATGCCCACTACAATTCGTCTAATAGTGGAGTTGAAGCTGACATCCGAGCTCGTCTATGAAAAGTGACTCAGAGCGTCGACGAAGGATTCGGCCGAAACCAAAAAGTCCACCAACACCAAGATGACTGCCTGCGATTAGTTGTGACTCAACGGACCTAGGCGCGCGTCTGGCCAAAAACGGCTACGGAATACACACACGATGCTGACGCGGGGTCAGCGGTGTCGGCTTGGCATGATACAAGGGCGAAGTGGCTGTTGAATAGACGAGCCTCGGTTTGTAATCAATCTGATGGCCGTTTGATATAGTTTTTGGTGAGACATGGGTCATCTCAACTTCCAACTCTTAAACTCCGTCTCACCCGTGCATGCTTTGTCACGTTCACCACCATTTCACTGCACCTCAGCTTCATGCCATCTCCAATTACTCTTTCCTATCAACCCGACAGTATGGCATCTGAAATCCACATCATCTCAAAGAAGGACCTCACCAAGCATGAGATCATCACCGCCGACCTCGCCCTGCCGGCGCTAGGCCCCTCCTCCATCCGGGCCCGCACCTCGCTCATCGGCATCACATCCAACAACCTCTCATACGCAAAGCTGGGCGACTTTCTGCAGTGGTGGTCGACGTGGCCGGTCCCACTCGACGCCCCCGCCCCGTACAACGACCGCGCCGAATGGGGCATCGTGCCGGCCTGGGGCTTCGCCAAGGTCCTCGACTCGACGATCGAGGCCATCCCGGCCGGGAGCCTGCTGTACGGCTCCTGGCCGACGTCCTCCCACCCAGTCGACCTGAAGCTCGAGGCGCACGACGCCAAGGGCCACTTCCGCGAGGTCAGCGAGCACCGCCGGGGCCTCGGCGGCATCTACAACCGGTACAACCTCGTCGACGAGTCCGCGCAGCCCGAGGAGTTCAGGGCGAGGTACGCCAACGCGTTCCCCATCTGGAACGCCGGCTACGTCGTCAACAGGTTCAACTTCCCGACCGAGTTCAAGCCCGCCCATCCCACCGACGGCGGCAGCGGGTGGACCGCCGAGGAGGCCGACCTGAGCGGCGCCGTGGTGGTGAACCTCTCGGCGTCGAGCAGGACGGGGAGGAGCGTCACGTGGAACTTTGCCAGGAACCGCAAGCCGGGTGCGAACGGCCCGCTGGCGCTTCTGGCCGCTACGTCGTCGCCGCAGGTGTTGAGCCCCGCGCCCGAGGCGGCCTTCGAGATCAAGACCGTCGGGTACGGCGACCTCGCGGCCAAGGAGACGGTGGAGTGGATCGCAAAGTTCAAGCCCAGCCGGGTCGTGGTCCTGGACAGCGGCGGCCCGCTGGACGTCACCGAGGGCTTCCGGACGGCGCTCGCGGACGCGCTGCCCGACGCGGCGCTGACGCTGTTCATGATCGGAGGCCAGCCCAAGCTGCAGACGCCGGAGGAGTTCCAGGCGTCGATGGCCCTGAAGGCGAGGTGGGGCTCCACCGCGCAGCTCAACACGACAGAGGTCATCGACGCCGGCATCGCTACCGAAGGCGGGGATGCGTACTGGAAAGGATCCGACGATTCCTTCGAGCGGGCGGTGAAGGAGAAGTATCTCGGGGATATGGAGCTGGTATGGGGGAGCGGGGTCAAGGGAGTCGAGAAGGCTTGGGAGGACATCATCCAAGGCACTCTGTCGCCTAACAAGGCCTGGGTCTACCGGATCTGAGAGACAGAAGAGTCATTGTGTAGTTTCTTGGCGTGTCTTTTGAAGTCTGAATTATGAATCTCATGATCTACCCAGAATACAGATTTGGGCATAGGAGCCAAATTAATATAATTTCAAGCCAACAGCATCTCCGCCGAAAGAAGTGTCGACTTCCCGGCGATTGACGAACAACAGCGCTGGTGGTACCATATGGCTAACTTGAACTCCCTCGTTGAGTTGCATAGCCCTATAGTTCTTGATTCAAGAAGGCTAGGGTTGTCAAGTTTCAGGCAAGCAGCCGTTTCAGACGAACCCTCACGGGTTCATGTCAAAATCCGAACCAGCCATTCGGGCGCCGATCCTATATAAAGCCATCTTAGCCAATTAGAAGAGAATAAACACCAGGATGTTATGCTTGAGTTCCAGGCCCAGTTGGTTGTGACGAGCCCAGGGCTCTGGAACCGCCTCTTGAGAGACAAATGCCTTCCGCATCCTCTCGAATGTGGACTTTCTCGGCTGCTTGTCGTTACAACGCCGATACCGATGCAACGGTCTATAGAGGCCTTGGCAACCATACTCAACTCACCGCATGACTTTGGCCCAAGACCAACAGATCATTGATTCCCAGTAGGGCAACGGTTGAGAAGTCTATAAAGGCGACTGATCACCTGCCATTTGATATGATTGAACGACATCTTACCAAATTGAAAAGAGTACTGATTACCTTCCTTCCTTCTACCACAACTTTAAGTTATTGAACTTCTGAAGTCTGGCACTTCTGAACACCCCTCGTCTACCGACATAACCCGCTGCGATACCCGACTCAATTACTCCGGACATCATGAAGGCCGCAATTGTCATCACTGCCCTTGTCGCCGCCGTGTCGGCGGCCGTAATTCGCTCAGTACGTATTCGAACTCACTCTCGGACTGAAGTTCCCGAAACAACCTTGACGTGTCTGGTATTGTTGCTGACGAGATGCCAAAAGCCGGATACACCCGGTCGCGATTTATTCATCCGCCAGAACGAATGCACCAAAGCTGATAGTGAGTGGAAACCTCCAGTACCTACACAGGTCCGCCATGATGAAAGAGCATTTTCTTTGGTTTTCTGACAAGTACCCTGTCTGACAGACTTCTGCAACGACAACGACGCGTTCTTTACGAGATGCTGCGACGGTCTGAAGTGCGTCTTGGAGAACATTCCTCAGATTGGAAGGACGAAGGTCTGTCGATAGATGTTGACGGCCTAAGGCGGCCAGGTTGTGTTGCTTGATGGCTTGTCGAGCGGCCATCGGTCTTGTAACAATTCAGTTTAGGTAATGCAGGCAATTCAGCCACAACTCCTCATCACGAGAGAGTCTCTCATGAGCTTTGACAACTGAATCGGTTGAATAAAAAAACGGCACTATTCGCATGGAGTAGTCGTGGTATCACCGAACACGCTAGGTTCGACGTGATTGATTCGAGCTACCGCTGTTGAGTGCACGCTGTTTGTGGCCTCGCCAGGAGAGGTAACGCTGCGCATACAATGTGGTATATTACTACAATCTTCCTGTCCTTTCACGTTTCGGAAAGAATAACGTTGTCTTTGCTCGTCCCAGCTTACACAACACAGCTACAGCTTTTACTTCTCGAGTAATCGCAGCATCATCTCAATCACCTCCGCAACACACGCTCAGAATGTCTGAGCATCTTCCGAGATGGGCACCAAATCGCCCTTCCCCTTGAACCTCTCCACGATGTCCGCCTGCTCGGACAGCATGAGCCGGTCGCTCTGGCTACCGAACCTCGCGAGCACCCTCCACCGCGCAAAGTCGCCGGGGTTGCGCTTGTCGCCGTGCGCCGCCTGCGGGTTCTCCCAGTGGCCCCTCGAGAAGGAGATGAGGGTCGAGATCTTCTGGTTGGGGATATCGTAGACGAGCGAGCACACGGTGCCCGTCTCCTCGAGCCAGTTGACCTGCCACAGCTCGCCGGGCCGGATGCACTGGTACGTGGCGGCCTGGTAGTTGACGCGCCCGGCCATGGGCCCGCCGTGGATGGCGTAGACGACGCGGTCCTCGGAGAAGAACCACATCTCGTACCGCCACTTCTCCGGCTTGCCGTGCGCGTCCTCGGCCTCGTAGTCGTAGACGAGGTGCACGTCGCGGATGTCCTGGTCGAAGGTCGAGTCCAGCGGCGTATTGGTCTGAAAGCGGGGGAGCGGTCTCGCGGGCGCTCTGTTGGAGAGAAACATGACTCGGGTATGGTATGAGGAGGATGATGGCTGAATTGTTTACCAATGTGGTAGGATGAGACTTTCGCGCTAGATTCAAAGTGTCTACGAATGGGTTGAAGGACTTTGTTCTAGAAAAATTGATTGAGACAGTTATTAGGTGTTCCAGAGGTCGTGGAAAGAACGTTTTATCGTGACGGATGTCCGTGGAGTCCGTCCGTGGAGAAGGAGGTCATGGTGGTGTGACGGAAATGGTCTGTCGAAGCGGGTCTGTGTGGTGACATGCTGGATTGTCTGGAGAACATTACATCATAAGCCGAACTTTCCGGGCAAACACACCATGGGGAACGGAAAGCTTGAACGGCTTTAAAGTCTTTGGTAGACACGGGGTCTTAATTGACTAGCGAGTCAAAAGCTTAACACTGCTGGGTTGTTGCAGGAAGCCGGTTCAGGAAAGTTTGCTGACTATTACCTCGGGATTACTACTTGCGGACGTGCCTGGGCTGCTTTCACCATTTCAAAACATCGTGTAGACTCAAGACCACAACAGTGAACTTTTCTGGGTATGAGCTTAAAGTAAAAGACTCAACATGATCAACCTCTACCGATCTTGCGTCCTGCAGCTTCCTTCGGTTTCAAGGAGGCATCCTCCAGGACCTACCCTCGCGATCCTAATCGGACTTCCGGCCCTTGGCGCATCTGAGTTTTGGGCAAATGAAGATTGTCTGTACAATTCAATGAGAGAATCTTCAAGTCGTACAATTACTGTTTCAGATGGGAGTGCGACTTGGGGACAGTTGGTAAGTGCTGCGGAGTTGTGAGTTGCTGGACGATTACAACACCCTGATAGATTCAAATTGTCTCCACGGAGTTAGAACTCAATTAGTATCCGAACCCGGGACAGAACGTTCAACCGTGATCTCAAAAGAGTAATAGTAAACCCGTTACTAAAACAGAGAACATTGAGCTTGCCATAGCCACATTGAATCAGTATTTACTGCATTGAGAAGGATGTCAGAAGGTGCACCTTCTGACAACACTCTTGCTTCATAAGCAAGAATTACAAATGCTACAGGTACATGCTTTTGAATGCATCTTAATGGACAGACCTGTTCTACCCCTCATGATCATCACATCGCCGTGAGTAGAGACCCTTTCGTTCAACAACATTCGGCAACCAGCAGCATCCATTCCCCTCACCTCAGAAACACCAGAGAAAACAACGGAATCTGAAAGCAGCAGCCCTGGTTGATCTTCTATCTTAACCAAACCTCGGATGTCCCAGACATGACGACGTCACACAGGAGGCGCGGATCCCACACAGCTTTGATCGGCGACGGAGTTCAAGAGGGAGAAGAAAACACCGAGGCATTTCTTCATCTATCTCTGATGCCCCGTCATGCCTCGACGCGACACCCGCCGCTCATTGGACGCAAGATTTGATAGCGAGTAATTGAGCCAACACCAATCGCCTGCCTCCCTAGCGAGAAGGAAATTCCACGATCGGCGTGTCCAGAATGTTTCATTTCGGTGACCCGCGCCAGAAGCTGAAAACAGTTGAGAAGCTAGCCTGGGTTTATCGACTTCCCTTCTCGGGCTCATCCGCCGGAGCGAATCACAACCCGTAAGGGAGAGACACTCTCGGGGTTGAAGCTCTCTTGTCGAAGAGCCTGATTGGCCCGCCACCGAGCTCGCCAAGTGCCGAATGCCAACACCGCGACCGCAGACACCATTATGGGAAGCCAAGATGAATCCTTTTGGAACTAGTCTAGAACACAAACAGCATCTACGTTGGTGATGCGGAAAATTATATCCAAATGTAGTTGGACAATGTGGCCTTGGCAAAGGCTCCCGTTGACGATCAGTCCCGATGGTTGAGTGTCGTAGACGTCCCTTGCTCGGCGGGCTCGGGTGGCCCCAGGGGCGGCCTTCAGGCTGTATTTCCAAGACGAGGAACGACGCTCTCCTCGACGCGCTTCGTGATACTTTAATGTGCGAGATCTTTGCTTCTACGCGCGGGACGTGTCTTGCTTCGGATTTCCGTGGCTGGCTCAACCGGCAGGGAGGCGTCGCCATGAGCCGAACTCGTGCTGTGGCGGCCGCCCCGAGCATACCGGTCTCGCAATCTTCTTCTACGAGCTGAAAACCGTGAAGCTTTTGGAAGTCTGCAGCTTCCGCGTTCGGTACCTCGGTAGTCGAATCGCCTGCCAGATCTCCCACAACGCGTCACTCTGTGAGAGATCTCTGGTGGACAATGATGAAGCTGAGGGCCGTAGCTTCAACTGAATGCACTGTTTTCAGGTGGAATCTCGCCCAAAACGTGCCAAGAGGCTCATCACATCACGTACGGCGTTGTGATCAGCGTTGCTAAGATTGCCTGTCTCAGTTCCCAGAGACAAGTCCCAAGGGTTCGTGTGAACCTGTCTCTCCCGCGGTTTTGGGAATGGCCAAGGGCGAAGATCGTGACATCTACAGCCGCTGGTTCTGGAGAGCATTCGCTGCTCAGCTCCGTCCAAGGGGTGATGCCATCCCAGCGAGCCCCTATCGAGTGGCACTGGAGCTTTGGGTCCGAAGCCCTGAGGCTCCTTCGCTGGGGTCGAGGAAGCGAGGAGTCTGTCCCTGCTGAGTCTTTATATAGGGATGTCGACGCGCCTCCCTCGTTGCTGCATTCTACTGCGCCCTCCATCCCTCACCTTGGTCCTGCCTCCATGGCTGAAGTCTTTTACCAGTCTCTCAACTCTACCCTGGCACCCGAGAACATCAATAATCCCGACAACATGGCGACCCACGACGTCCAGGTCCCGGCCGAGTTCAACTCGCAGCACATGGGGACGAACGGCGACGCAACCGAGAGCCCAGAGATCTCCCACCTCACGATGGAGACCCGGTTCCCGCGCCGCCTGCCGCGCTCCGGCGACGTCCACTCCCCCCGCTCCTCCAGCCCGACCGGCTCCGTCCGGAGCGTCTACGGCTCCACCAGCACCACCCGCCGCCGCGTCAGCCGCGGCATGTCGTGGGGCAGCAGCAGCGCCAGCTTCCACCGGCACCGCAGCTCCGAGGTGTCCAAGGAGCTCACGGCGCAGGCCGAGAGCGAGTTCTTCGCCCTGACGGAGCTCATGGCCAGCATGTCGCGGCGCTCGCTCTCGCTGCGCGAGGTCTGGAGCAAGATCATCGCCGAGCGCGAGTCGTGCTACGCCGAGATGGACCGCATGGCGGAGCGGTTCGAGGAGTTCACCGAGGTCATCGAGCGCCACGACAAGGAGAAGGGCCAGCACAGCCACGAGCACGAGGAGCGCAAGCAGGAGGTCGTCAAGGTCCGCGTCGAGCTGAGCGCGGCCGTCAGCGCCGCCGCCGAGCTCAAGGCGAAGCTCGCCGAGCGCGACGGCGTGTGCCGCGGCCTGCGCGACGAGGTCGCGACCGTCAAGGAGACGCTCAGCATCGTGCGGAAGGAGCACGAGGAGACCAAGAAGACGTCGGAGCAGACGCGCCTGACGCTCGTCGCGACGGAGGCGGCGCGGGCCGACCTCGACGACCGCTGCGGCCGGCTCCGCGGGGAGCGCGAGGCGCTGGACCTCAAGTACACGGAGCTGCACTCGCGCCACGAGGAGGTCGTCTCGAAGCACGAGTCGCAGACCAAGGAGCTCGTGCAGCTGAAGCAGAGCTACAAGGCCGTCGTCTCGGAGAAGAGCGAGTGCCTCGGCCGCATCGGCGAGCTCGAGGACAAGCTGCGGAAGTGCGAGCACAAGTGCGACGAGTTCAGGCGCAAGTACCACGAGCTGGAGGAGGTCTACGAGAAGAAGACGCACGAGGTCAAGGAGCTGCACGAGACGGTCACCAAGGTCAAGAAGGAGTCGAGCGAGACCGTCACCAAGGCCCGGCGCGAGAAGGAGGAGCTCGAGACTATTATCATCCGCCTCCGGCGCGAGCTCGAGGAGGAGCACGGCAAGTGGGAGGACGCCGAGGACCGGTGCGGGTCGTGGAAGCTCAAGTGGGAGCACTCGGAGCGCGAGATCACGACGGTCCGCGAGGAGCTCTCGCGGCTCGAGATGTCGCAGACGGAGCTGCGCGAGAGCGTCTCCCGCAAGACGGAGGAGCTTCGCCTCGTGCTCGTCGAGAAGAAGCGCCTCGAGGAGGAGTGCGGCCGGGCGACGGGCCGGGCGGAGGAGAACCACCGCCAGCTGCTGCTCGTGCAGGAGTCGCTCAGCTACAGCGAGTCGACGCTCAAGAAGACGGAGGAGGAGATGCACATCAAGCGCGACCTCGTCGAGCGGCTGCAGCAGGACGCGAAGCACGCGCGGTCGCGGATCGCGGGGCTCGAGGTCGAGATCCAGACGCACCAGTCGGCGGCGGTCAGCCTGCGGCTCGAGGTCGAGGGGCTCACGGGCGAGTGCGGCGCGCTCAAGGACAAGTGCCGCGACTGGGAGGGCCGGTACGAGGAGGTGTGCGAGAGCTTCACCGAGTACGAGGAGGGCAGCTCCGGGTTCGAGGTCGAGCTGTCGCGGATGCGGGAGATGCTCCGCGAGAGCAGGGAGCAGAAGGAGCGGGCCATCACGGCGCGCAATTCGGCGGACCGGGAGCGCGACGAGGCCATCTCGCGGTACGAGGCGAAGTGTCGCGAGATCGAGAGGCTCGAGGAGAGCATGAGCATGCAGATGCACGAGCAGCAGCAGGGCCGCCGGTCCTCCGGCAAGATCGTCACCCGGCACACCTTCACCAGGGGTGGCCATGCGTCCAGCGGCGGCGGCGGCGGGTACAGCGAGCACGAGTCCATGGGCGGTGCCGAGTCTCCTTTGTGATGTCGGATAATGTCTGCATCAGTTACTTCACTTGTTAGTTATTTCCTTGGTTATCTCATGGCGTTCGGGGTTTCTGTAGCTCCATAATTCGACTAGTTGTCAGTTGTAATGTCAGTTCCCATCTCACCAAGTCCGATCACCGAGCGGAGCATTCGCGGACGGAGTCCATTGTGATATTGTGACGCCCTGGACCGCGCGACTTGATGTGAGTTGCTGTTCAAAGACAAACGTGAGTCGTGTCGAGAGCAGTCCCCAACGGCCAAGCAGCTTGGTTGAACGGATGAAATGTCCGAAAGCCCTGTTGCCACAAAATGGAAGTGCCTCTGGCGGACCATCCCGTGCTATTAATGGCAGAAGCCGAAACGGTAGTTGTTTGTGTGCCCGATGATTGGCCTTGGCACGCTTTTCCCCCCTCTCTCGACTCCAAACGGAACGAAACAACATTGACCATACATTTCTCGAACTTCTGCATAACTCCCAAGACGGAGCCAAAGCAGCCAGCCCAGCGTCAGTTGAAAGCAGCAGCTTGAAGTCGTACCGGCTATGTAACGTGGAAAATCTTGGCCGCGTTCTTTTAGTAATGCTTTTAAGCTTAATGACAGGGCGCCCCCTCCCTCCTCGACGTCTTGTCGCTAACGATGAGCCATCGACAACCTCTTACGCCTTGGCCTCTTGTTCTGTATGGCCCCGTTCTCTTTGAAGCAGTTGATCTCGTGCCGCGTTCTACTTTTAGCAACTTCCGCCCTCTATGCTGGCGAAGATCATGCTACCGTCGAGCTTTAAGCTTGCTACTCGTCAAGGTTCTTATCCGCGATTCAGCACAACGGCACAATGACTCTTCTTTCCTGGCGGGTCTACAAGTGCATGGGTGCCCCATCACGTAGAGGTCCGATGGAAGTCTAATTCGTCCCAAGGTTGAGTTGGCAGGCGACGTCAAAAACGTCACACACAGCGCCGGTACCTATTCTGACCGAACCCCCTGAGCAGTCTCTACGGCTTCGTAGATTGCTCCCGAAGAGGGATTTCATGACTTAAACTTTGGGTCATATTAAACCGCCTCTACGCCGACCCCATGTACCCGGATCTACCGCCAACCATCTTCTCAGACAGATTAACGTGTAAGGCCATCCGTCCTCTTGGCGGCGACAGCAGCAGCACGTCGGCGTTGTCCCCGCCCTCCACCGTGTGCCTTCCCGGAGTATCGCCGCGGCAGGATAGTCTTGGCTTTATATTCACCAAGACTTCCTGACACCGAGAGAACTTGGCGCTCTCTGCGTCGAATCTGCGCGAAAGGGTGCGCAAGCCAAGGCTTCGCAGAGCGCAGCAGAGTTCGCAGGCGATATTGACGCCAGCGTCGCCAAGGCGCCGAGAACTCTGGTTGTCGACGTTGAAAACCGCAGTCGCGATGGCGATCAGTCCGGTCTGGCTGGCTCAAACGGAAACAAGAGGTGGCCTTGGCGGGTGAACGGCTGGTCGTTGTCGCGCACGAGAGAGCGAGTGCTCAATGCCAGCGACGGTCTCCCGGTGGCATTGAGTTATTGTTGTTCTTGTTCGTCTCATGATGCAGTCCCTCGACGATATAAGTGATGTCCTTTCCCCGGCTTTTGTGAATACAAGCTCTCTTCTCGCCACGCAGCGCGTTTTCTTCCAAGCAAACGCAGAGCGTTCATCTCGTTTCTCGACTCTTTCAAGTACATGATTCATCTGTCTCCTCACGTTTGAAGACGTGTTGTAAGCCAGGAGCTTCCAGGCTGGCCTCGTTCTTTCTTCCTTCCAATTCTTGAAGCCCTTCATCAAAACACCAAAAACATTCGTCAAAATGGTTCTCAGCGAGTACAACTACCTGTTCGTCATCGGCACGTTCTTTGCCGGGCTCGATGCCTTCAACATTGGTGTGTAATCATCGGTGCTGTCCCCCACATCTAAAGACGGAATCCCCGAGAGCCGGACAACAACGAGTGCAACTGACAATGACCCCCTCCAGGTGCCAACGACGTGGCCAACGCGTGGGCCACGGCCGTGGGCTCGCAGTCCATCAGCTACCTGCACGCCATGATGCTGGCGGCGGTGATGGAGTTCTCGGGCGCCGTGGGCGTCGGCGCCCGCGTGGCCGACACGATCCGGACCAAGATTGTCGACACGGAGCAGTTCGCCGACGCGCCGGCGCTGCTGATGCTGGGCATGGTCTGCGCCGTGACGGCGTCGGCCGTGTACCTCACCTTCGCCACCAAGGTCGGCCTGCCCGTGTCGACGACGCACTCCATCATGGGCGGCGTCATCGGCTTCGGCATCGCGGCCCTCGGGGTGAATGGCATCCAGTGGGTCGAGCCCGGCGGCGGGGTGAAGGCCATCAACAGCGGTGTCGTCCAGGTAACCACGTCCCTCGACTCCCCCCTCGGCAGGCATGTGCTAAACGGGCGTGTCCAAAGGTGTTCATGGCCTGGATCATCGCCCCCTGTCTCGCGGGCGTGTTCGCAGCGACGATCTTCAGCATCACCAAGTTCGCCGTCCTCCTCCGCAGGAACCCCGCGATGAAGGGCCTGTTCCTCGTGCCCGTCTACTTCGGCATCACGGCCTCGCTCATCGTGATGCTCCTCGTCTGGAAGGGCGGCTCCTACGAGGTCAACCTCACGGACGCGCAGGTCCCCGTCGTCATCGCCTGCGTGGGCCTCGGCTGGGCGGCGCTCGTCGCGACCTTCTTCGTCCCCTGGCTGTACCGCGTCGTCATCCGGGAGGACTGGCAGATGCGCTGGTACCACGTGTTCCACGGGCCCCTCCTCCTCCGCCGCGGCGACGCCCCGCCCCCGCCGGACGGGTACCAGGGCCGCGTCCGGGACTTCTACGCCGGCCACGCGACGAAGGAGGACCTCGAGTCCCGGGGCGGCGGCAAGGAAGGCGGCGAGGCGGAGCTGGCGGCGCAGCCTCCCCCGCGCAAGTCCCTCGTCGGCCCCAAGCCCGAGGGACCGTGGTACGCGGGGCCCGTCCTCTTCTGGTGGTTCAAGTTCGCCATCCTCCGCGGGGTGGACCAGGACATCATCGGCGCGCAGCACGGCGACGACGGCGGCATCGCGGGCGGGAACCTCGACGAGATGCACGCGCGCGCGGCGCGGTACGACAACAGGGCCGAGTACCTGTACACGTTCCTGCAGGTGATGACGGCGGCGACGACGTCCTTTGTGCACGGCGCGAACGACGTTTCCAAGTGAGTGCATGCATACCAACATACATGCATCCAACATACCTAGTACGAAACAGCGAAGCTAACTCGAGGTGTGTGTCCCTCTCTCAGCGCCATTGGCCCGTATGCGACCATCTTCCAGGTGTGGAACGACGGGAGGCTGCCGGTCGGGGACAAGGCCTCGGTGCCGGTCTGGATCCTGTAAGTCGGACCGTCTTGATGCTTGCTTTTTCTCCCGTCTGCTGTCTCGGGAGTCTCGTCCCATTTCGCCGTCTGATGGTTTCTGTGAACCCTGACTGACGACGAACCTCGACGGGCAGGGTGTATGGCGGCGGCGGCATCGCGATCGGTCTTTGGACGTACGGCTACCGGATCATGCGGAACCTGGGGAACAAGGTGACGCTGCACAGCCCGAGCCGCGGGTTCAGCATGGAGCTGGGGAGCGCCTTCACCATCATCTTCGCGACCCGACTGTGTAGGTTCTTTTGTCCGTTGGGTGTAACCTTCCTGTTGCTTTTCGGCTGATGTGTGTGTGGGTGAACGACAGCTCTCCCCGTGTCGACGACGCAGTGCATCACGGGCGCAACGGTGGGCGTCGGTCTTTGCAACGGCGACTGGCGTGCCATCAACTGGCGCATGGTGGTGAGTGATGCCTTCTTCTCTGCGTCTATTACTCTATGCGTGGCAGTAAACCTGAACCACGCGGAGAACCCCATCGCCCCTATCCCCGAGTCTGTCGGGGTATATCATTTCAGATGCCCCATGCCGATTATCTCTCGGGATTTGGTCTCGCATGTCGCTCCCCTCCTCTTCCCCTGCCCCCTCCCCCGCTTGTGTAACCCCAGACTGCATGTTGAGACACTGTCTTTTTTTTTCTTCCACTTCGTACCCTCCTCGCCAAGAATGTGCGGAACCCCAACTGACGCGGTCGGAACAGGCATGGATCTACGCGGGGTGGTTCATCACGCTCCCTACGGCGGCGATTCTCAGCGGGAGTCTCATGGCCTTCGTCATCAACGCGCCTCGCTGGGGAGGGCAGTTCTAGAGCGGCAGCGGCAGCAGCAGCAGCAGGAGGAGGAGGGGGCAGGGGACGAGGAGGACATGGCAAGGCATTCATTCCGTGGAAGGCCAAGCCAAGGTCAGGAGAAGAAAAAGCAAAGAATAAAAGAAAGGAAAGCGTTGCCAGGGTCTGTGTTCGAGACGCCTTCACCGTGTCCCGGTCTCGGTCTCGGCATGTGTGTGTGTGCTTGTATAGGTAGCATCTCATGCAGCATCCGTAAAACCACGCCTTACTGTCCGCTACCACCGACCAGCCGGGGCCGAGGGGGTGGAGCACAGAGACGATAGTGTGGAATCAAGAATCTCGATTAAAGACTCTGGAAAGGAACAACAAAACTCTCTCTTTTGATATCCATGGCCGCTCGTGATTGCCGCGTGACCAGCCCCAAACCATATGCAGCTACTTACCAACTGCCAACCCAACAATTTGAATCCACTGTAGCTGTACGGACAGTGGCCTGTAGGTAGGGGCTGCAATAGGTACGGCACAGCGCCCCCTGGCAAGGTTGTAGCAAACACTTGAGGTGGTTCCCAAACATCACGTCCCACCGCGGTGCTACGGTATTTGCGGTCAGACCAGTGTTCAACTGACCATTGGGGGGGGGGTTACCTGACCTGACCTACCGCATTAGGCCTAGTAGGCCCACTAGTCACTTAACTAAGCAAGGCCCCACAAAGTTAGCTACTTATAGTTAAATAATATTAAACTATCCCTCCTTTTACTTTTTATCTTTTATAATAAATAAAGACTATAATATTTACTTTTTAAATTAATTCTAAACTCTTTTAAAAGTACTTTTTAATAATAGTAAATAAAAAGGTTTTTTTTTAACTATAAACTATAGAATTTACCCTTTTTTCTAAGAATAAACTAAACTATAAAGCTTAAAAAGTAATTATTTATTACTAATATCTACTTAAATAACTTACTAACTCTTTAACTTTAATTAAATTAAAAAGCTTTTAAACCCCTTCTAAACTACTTTTAAATTGTTTTAAAAATTCTATACTTAATTTTAATTTACCCCCTTAATCCCTATTCTTATTTCTATTTAAATAAAATAAAATTAATATTAAAGTATTAGTAATACTTTTTTAATAACTAAAAAAGTTATATACTACTTAATAATACTTAAATACTTTAAAACTAGTATAATAAATATTTTTTATATAGTTAATATTAGGGTATTACTATTTAAAACCCTAAAATAACTATAAAAAATAGTATATTAGTTTTAAATTACTTTAAAAGTACTTTTAACCTATTTTAAAATTAAAATAACTACTAATAAAAAGTAGTACTTAAATAAACTATATTTACCTTTCTTTAAAGTATAGTTTATATATAAATAATATACTAGTATATAAGGGAAAAAGTATATTTATATTATAACTAAACCCTACTAATCTAAAATCACTCTTAAATTACTCCTAAAATAGTTAATAATATTATAAATCTTTGTATCTAAACTCTTAAAAAATATTATTAAAAAAAGTTATTAAGTATTTTTACTTTTAAACTACTTTAAAAATAATTTAAAATTTTATTTACTTTTTTTAATTAAACTTAAGCACAACTTAACTACTTTAAAAAGAGTTTTACTTATAATATTATTTTTAAAACCTATAAAATATAAGTTTTATAGTACTAAATAAGTAAATACTTTATAGTTACTTAAAATTAATTCTAAACTACTTCTAGAGTATTTTTAAAAAGCTATACCTTTAAGTATTTTATATCTATTAAGGCTAAATTAAAATTAATTATTAAAACTACTATATTAATTACCCCTCTATTAAGTTCTAAAACTATTTAAAACTTATTTAAAAGATCCTAAAAAGGGCTCTATTACCCCCCTTTTTTTAAAAAAACTATTATTTATTTATAAATAACTATTAAAAAACCCCTTATTATAGTATATATTAAGTTTTAAAGTAATTTAAAAGTACTTTTAAAACGTTTTTTAAATATAATATACTTTACTCCTTTAAAAATTTAATACATTTACTATAAAATAAAGTAGAACTACTTTATTCTAATTAATTTAAAAGTAACTCTAATTATTTTTATAACTTCTTATAGTCTCTATTATTAGTCTATTAAAAAGAACTAAAAATAAAAGTAAAAAGAGATAAAAGGTAGAATTGAACCTATAGCCTTTAGCTCTAATAAGTTAGACTCTAAACTGCTAGGTCAACTACTAATAGTGGAATAAACTACTCTAAATGTCTCTTATTAACCCCTCTAGGGTGCTTGTGGCTAACTACAACCCTTGTGGCCGACTATAGCGCCCATGGCCAACTACAGTAAATGCGGCTAACTATATACAGGGCCTAGAGCCACTTAGCTAAACTGTACGTAACGTACTAAACCCTAAAAGGACTAGTGCCTTAGAAGCTAGGCCTAAAGGGCAAGGCACTAGGCCTATAAAAGGTAGGGCTCCCCCTAGCCTATAGGGGTCTAGACTTTTACTTTCTTAGTAAGTAAGTAATATAACAAAACACTAATATAATACTATTACTACTATAATAATACTTTTATCTCTTTTATTTATATATTATATACTAAACTTATTCCTTTATTAACTTTATTAAGCCCGATATTACTATAGAAGTATTTAGTAATTTTAATACCGACCTTAATACCCTTATACTTGTGTTTATAGGTTATAAGCCCAGTTTATTAACTAACCTAACCTTCCTAACTAATTATAAAAGTCTATTTAGACCTACTTATTTAATAACTAACTTTATTTTAACTATAAAAGACTAAAAACTATAACTAATACTTATAAATTACCCGTAATTTAAGTCTCTAAATAACTAAGAAACTTGGTTTTCAAAAAATCTTTAAATTATTTAACTTTCTTTAATAAATCCTTAACAAATCCTTATATATACCTACTATAGTAAATGAATTTTTAAATAATATTTAATTAATATAACCTATATAAAAATTAAGATTATAATAGTTTTTATTATTTAACTTAGCTAATAAAAGCTACTATAAGTTAATATTAATAACTTTAAAGTTATAGACTTTGAGTTTATTAACTATAATAAACTAATTAAGATAGTTGAAAAAGATATAGTAGAACTTTATAGTTTTAATTATTTATTTAAACTACTTAGTTAGCTATATAATAAGTAGTTTATTCCTATTATTTTAAAGAAATAACCTTTGGGTTTTTGGGAGTCTATTTAGTTTTAGTTATTTAAATAAAAAAAACTTTAAACTTATAAAATATAGATAAAATTACTATTTTAAAGCTAAAAGGATAATTAAATTATTAAGTATAGTCTTTAAGATTTTATACGGTATTGGTTAGTAAAGATTTAGTAATAGATTTTATTAAACTATTAGATAATAAGAATAAAGATCTAAATAATAAAATATTGGGTTATATAAAACTTTTTTATAAAAATAGCTTTTTAAAAGTTATAAAAGACTCTAAAATAGTTCTAGAAGCTTAGAAAAGTTTAGAAGAGCTATATTAACTAAAAGGATTTATAAACGAGTTTTTTATTTATAAAGAGCTTTTTAATACTACTCTTAAAGACTTTAATACTTTTAAAAAATACTTTAATAAAGTTAAAAAGTTTATAAATAATTTAGCTCTAAACGACCTAGCTTTATTTAAATAGGTAATTATAGTTTAGGTTTTAAATAGTTTAAATAACTTTTATAAGGGGTTTATAATTAATATAACTTAATTTTTAAGAAAAGACTTAAAAGTTTATACTATTAAGTCTTTATTTATTAATTTATTAAATAAATTTAAGAAAAAGAGTAATAATAACTCTATATAATTCTTTAAGTCTTAAATTAAGTTTAAAAAGACTATTAAACCCTAGAAATAAACTAAGGGTTGATACTATAACTACTATAAAAAAACCGGCTATATAGAGAATATTTATAGATTTTTATATTTTAATAAAGCTTTTAATTAGTTTAAAAGAATATTAAAAAATAACCCTTTTATAAATAATAAAAAAAAAAGAAGAGTTAAAAAATAGAATAAAAAAAAATAATAAGTTAATATAGTTATTAATAACAATTCTAACTCTTTTAATTTGTTAAAAGAAGTTATAGTTACTTTAGATTTAATAAATATTAACTTAGTAATTAAAAAGGATTTAGATTTTAATATAGAATTTGAAAATATAAGAATTACCTCTAAAACCCCTATTAATATAGATTTTAAAACTAATAACCTATTACTAAGTGACTTAATAAAACAGTTAAATAAGGAACTTTTGGATTCTTCTACTTATAAAGGAAAATAACTATTTTATTTAGACTTAGCTGCAACAATCCATATAACTAATAACCTATCTCTACTTAATAATATTAAAACTATTAAAATAAAGGTTAATTAGGGTAAAGTAAATTGTTTTTTTACTTATAAAAAGGGTGATTTAACTATTATAATAAATAATACTTTTTATATTATAAGAGATATTTATTATATACCTAAACTAGGTATTAATTTTTTAAGTTAAGCTAAACTTATTAAAATAGGTATAGCTTTAATTTACTATAATAAGTTTATACTATATAATATAATTAAAAATAAAGTCCTTTTAGTAGGAATAAAGAGGAATAACCTTTACTTTTTTAACCTTAATATAAATAAGGAAGTAATTAATATAATAAAAGATACTATAAAAGAATCCTAAAGTTAGGATTAAACCCTAGACTCTAATATTAATATAATAAAGCTATAGTATAACTAATTAAGCTATATAAACTAGTAATCTTTATTTATTATTTTAAATTAAACTAAAATTACGTATAAAAGGGCTGCTGTAGAGGCATTTTATAAACTACCCTACGAGGCCTGTTTAAAAGGAAAATTCACTAATACTGTAAATAAAAAGTCTAGTAATTACGTAAAAGACTACCCTTACTTATACAAAATTGCGTTAGACTTATATGGACTAATTACACCTAAAACATATAATAATTATAAATAGTTTATACTATTTATAAATAAAAAGACCCGTTTTATATAGGGTAAATTATTAAAAATAAAGGAATTTAAAGAGGTTTTTACTGCTTTTAAGGAATTTAAATCTTTAGTTAAAAATAATAAAAATAAGTATAAAATTAATTAATTTAATATAGATAGTAGTAAAGAGTTTAATAATAAAAGAATAAAAACTATATATATAAAGAATAGTATAACTTATAATATAAAACCACTTTATACGTATAAGTCTAATAGTATTATTAAAAGAATAATACGTAATATAATAAATAAAGTAAGGGCTATACTAATAAACGCTAATGTTGACTTTAAACTATAGGGAAAAGCTTTTTTAGTAGTTATATATCTATATAATAGAACCCTATATAAGTTAATAACTTATAAAACACTATATAAAGTTAAGAATAATATAAAACCCTCTTTAGATTATATAAGGGTTTAGGGGAGTATTTATTACTATAAAAATAAAGACTCTAATATTAAAAAGTTTGATAATAGAGCTAAAAAGGGTATAATTTTTAACTATAGTAATAATACCTATAGAATATAGGATTTAAAAGAAAATAAAGTTTTTTAGTTTAGAGATATTAAAGTATTTAAGAATATTTTTATAAAAGATATTAATAATAATAATTAAGAACTATTTATACTAAATAAAATAAATTATTTATAATTTAGTATAACTAAAAGTAAAAAAGAATCTTAAAGTAATAGTTTTTTTAAGATAGACTTAAATTATAATAATATTAATAAAACTAATAATAATAATAATAATAATAATAACTCTAAATTAACTATAAAAATCCCCTATATAGATAAAGAGATCCGGAAAAGCTATAGATAGGTTAAAAGTTAAGAATGTGTACTATTTATAATAAAAGACTGCCTATTTCTAAATATAATATTTACTATTAATAGTTTAAAGAATAAAATCTCTTATATACTAAGTATTAATAACTTAGATAAACCTACTATATATAAATAAGTTTTAGAATCTAACAATTTATAAAACTAGATCTAAGCTATATATAAGGAATTAAATATATTAACTAAATTAAATATTTAGAGTATTATTAAAAAACTACAATCTATTAAACCTTTTAGAGGTAGATGGGTTTATAAAAAAAAGGCTAATAATGATATTAATACTAAAGCTAAAAAACTTAATAAATATAAGGTTTGTTAGGTAGTATAGGGTTATAATTAATATATAGGTATTAATTACTTAGAAACCTTTAGTACTACCTATAGACTTAAATCCTATAGGCTATTATTCTTAATAGTTATACAAAATAATTAGGATATTAAATAATATAACGTTACTAGTGCGTTTATACACGCCGATATTAATAAAGAGATATACGTTTAATTACCTACTAGTTTTTCTAATAATAATAATAATAAATTAGTTTTTAATAAAAATTATAAAAATTCTAATAAAGGATTAGTTTATAAACTAAATAAAGCTTTATACGGCTTAAAATAAAGTTCTAGACTGTGGTATAAGTATTTAAAAGATATACTTAAAAAGGAAGGCTTTAATATAACGCCTTATAATAAGGCTATTTTTATACTTAATAAAAAAGGAGTTAAAGCTATTATAGCTTATTATATAGATAACTTTTTAGTTATTACTCTTAACTCTAAAATTACTAATAGTATAATTAATAATATCTCTAAAGAGATTAATATAAAACTACTAGGGGTGCCTGAAACCTTTTTAGGTGTTAAAGTAGATATAAATAGGGAAAATAAAACCCTATTTCTATATTAAACTAAATATACTAAAAAACTACTAGTTAAATATAATAAAACCTACTTATATAGGTATTTAACGCTTATAAATAATAATATAAAATTAGTGGAAAATACAGGTCAAGCTACTAAAGAAGAAATAAAATAATTCTAATAAGAGATAGGCTCTTTAATATATTCTGCCTTAAAAACCAGGCTAGATATAGCCTTTATAGTTATATTATTAGCTTATTATATAAGTAATCCTTTTAAAAAGTATTTTATTACTCTAAATTAGTTATAGGGATATTTAAATAAATTCTTTAACCTAGGGATTTTATACAACTACTCTATTAAATTTAAAATAATAGGATTTTCAAACTCTAATTAGGCTAGAGATCTTAATAATAGAAAATCCACTACTAACTATTTATTTTGCCTAGGATTTTATAATATAATTAGTTAGAATACTATAAAATAAAAAACAATAGCTTTATCTACTTATAAAGCTAAATATATAGCTCTTACTAAAGCTATTAAAGAAGCTATATATTTATATAACTCTTATAATTATATATTTAAATCTTTAAACTTTAAAAGTCTAGATAAACCTAAGATTCTTATAAATAATAAAGCAGCTCAAAAACTAACTAAAAATCCTAAATTTCATAAAAAAGTTAAGCATATTAATATTAAATATTACTTTATAAGAAATACAATAATTAATAATAAAGCTTTACTATTCTACGTATTTACTAAAGATAATCTGGCTGATATTTTAACTAAGTCTATGGGTAAAATAATATTTAATAATTATATAACTACTTTAAGTATAGTAGACTATAAAGGTTTTTTATCTTTTTTTAAAAATGAAACTAAAATAAAAAAGAATATAAATCTATTAAAGGATAAATTAAAAATAAATAACTTATTATATTAAAAAGAAAAGGTTTTCTTTATTAATATATATTTTCTTTTATTTTTACTCTAAATATTTTTACTTAAAAAGAAAGGTTTTTATAGAGTTTTTATATAGAAGTTTTTAATACTAAAGAAGTCTTTTAATACACTTTAAGAACGCTAAGATCTGTAATAAAATTAAATTAATACACATCTTAAGGGGGGATATTAGTCTATTAAAAAGAACTAAAAATAAAAGTAAAAAGAGACAAAAGGCAGAATTGAACCTATAGCCTCTAGCTCTAATAAGTTAGACTCTAAACTACTAGGTCAACTACCAATAGTGGAATAAACCATTCTAAATGTCTCTTATCAACCCCTCTAGGGTGCTTGTGGCTAACCACAACCCTCGTGGCCGACCACAGCGCCCGTAGCTAACTACAGTAAATACAGCCAACCACACACAAGGCCTAGAGCTACTTAGCTAAACTATACATAACATACTAAACCCTAAAAGGACTAGTACCTTAAAAGCTAGGCCTAAAGGGTAAGGTACTAGGCCTATAAAAGGCAGGGCTCCCCCTAGCCTATAGGGGTCTAGACTTTTACTTTCTTAGCAAGCAAGTAATACAACAAAACACTAATACAACACTATTACTACTACAACAATACTTCTATCTCTTTTATTTACATATTATACACTAAACCTATTCCTTTACTAACTCTATTAAGCCCGATATTACTATAGAAGTATTCGGCAATCTCGATACCGACCTTAATACCCTTATACCTGTGCTTATATCTATACCTACCCCCTCTCTCTATTTATCTCTACCCCTTTATATATTATATAGAAAATTATAAATATAGTAAAAGAAATTAATAAACTATAAACGGGTTTAAGTAAGTTATTTTAATTTTTAAAGTACTTTAAAATAGCTTTTAAATTACTTTTAAATAACTTCCTTTAGTTAAATAAATTAACTAAACTCTATACTAAATATAGTAGTAAATTAATCTTTAATATTTACTAAAGCCTTTTAAATTTAAATTATTTATAGTTAATTATTTATAAATAAAAAACTCTTTAAAACTCTATTAATTATAATAAATTAAGTATTTAGTATAAATATTAATATACTTAATACTATAATAACTATTAAGTAAAAACCCTTTACTCCCTCTAGGGTGACTAACAGCCTATAGGCCACGTACTTTAGAAAACTGTCTGGCTACCCACCTTGTTAATCTTTTTTATTACAGTACTTGAATTTACCTACTATAACGCAGCTTCTATAGATTTAAAGTAATAAGTGTTTTTAATTAATTTTGAAGTAGACTACTAATTATGCTGTTAACGCCGCCAAAACTACTAACGCCTTCTGTACACTTCTCTAGACCGTTTTTTTAAATTTATTAAATCTAATCTAAACCGTTCTATTGCTTTCCTTATAGGCTGTGTAGCTACGGCTAGTCTAGCCACTTAGCCCTACTATTATTAGTATTTTCCTCGATATTGCCTTGCTAAATATACTAATATTAGTAGCTACTTAGAGTACTATAGATTTAGTAACTGTGTTCTTTAGTTAGTTAAAGTATTTATAGTTAGCTTTAGACTATAGGATACTAAAAAGGGTTTTATTTTATAATTTAAGAATTATTATATTTATATTAAGCCTATTACTAGTGGTTTAATAGTAGTAAATTATAGTAATAGTAAGCTTTTTTTTCTTTTTATTAAAGAATATGCGCTAGTTGTAGATTAAGTTAATTTTATTAACTCCCTTAGCTATAAAGTACTTATTACTACTTTTATAACTAGTTAATAACTATAAGGTTATATAATAGTTATTATTTTAGTTATAAGGGCTTAGGGCAGGTAACTCTTTATTAAATATTGTGGCTTTAAGAGTTGTTGTATGTATATGGAAAATAAGAGGAATTAATAAAAGCTTTGTTTGTAGTAGTAGTGCCTTTTTGTTTAATTGTAAACGCTACTAGGGCTCGTTAGGCCCTATATACAGTATGATCCAGCTAAAGGTTTATATAAGTAAAGGTTTGTTTTAATATATTTAGTGCCGCTTATTAGTGATAGTATTATTATTATTACTATAGAAAGAGTAAGTAAGTAGAAGTATTAAAGTACGTACACCCTACTAAACTCTACTCGAGACTACTTAGTAGAGCTAGAGGGGGTTAAACCTACTGGATATACCCTATTAAATACTTTTATTTAATTATACTACTTAAAAATGTATAGCTATAATATATTCTTTTTAGAATAACTTACTAAAATGTCTATATAAGATACTACTTAAAAAAATATAAGTAAAAACCCTTTAAAACTACTTTTAAATAGCTTTTTAATTTATTATATAGTATATTTAATTCTTTAAAAGTAATAGTTTAAATTACCTCTATATTTATTTTTATAAAGAGTAAGTAGAGCTTTAAAAATAAAGTACTTTTAAAATATTTTAATTTAATATAAATTATAAATATATAACTAAGCCCTAAAATATTAAAATTATTTAGACTTAGTATAAAGTAACTTTTAAAAAGTATAAATAGTTTTAAATTAATTTAAAACTACTTCTAAACTTAATACTTTTTAACTATTTTATTAGTTTAAGTCTTTTTAAACTATAAATCTAATAGTATATATAAATATATATATAAAATCGTTTTTAAACTACTTTAAAAGTATATTAAATATAAAGTCTATTAAAAGTATATTTATACTAATAGTTTATTAAGTATAACTATTAATTAAAACTACTAAAATATTATTAATAAGTAATACCCCTTTTAAAGTACTTTAAAACTAATTTTAAAAAACTTTAAGTTCTACTTTACTAAACTAAGTAATTAATAATATAATTAAGAGTAGTATATTAAGTAAATAGTATAATACTATATTATTTACTTTAATTAAAGTATAAAAAATTATACTAATAAAGACTACTCTTTTAAATTACTTTAAAATTAAATATAAAGCCTTTTATTTTATTAGTTATAAAGTAATTACTATATTCTTTATAATATACTAAAACATAAATAAGGTACTTCTAAATTACTTTTAAATATACTTTAACTTATTTATATATTTAAATAAGCCTTAACTAATAAACTAAGTAGACTATAAGTAATAATATACTATATTTTATAAACTAAACTAAAAGTACTTTAAAATTAGTTTAAAAAACTAAAACCTCTTTACTTTTAATACTAATATTATAGAGTTACTATATAAAGCTTTATATTACTAAAGTAGTTAATATATTAACCTACTTTTATATATAAATATATAAGTCTTTTACCTCTATTCTAAAAGTACTTTTAAAGTAGTTTTAAATATAAATAATATAACCTTAAAATCCTTTAATAGAATAAAATCTTTATTACCCTTAGTATTAAATTTATATAGTATAATATTTCTATTATAAATAAATATTAAACTACTATAAAAAAGTTAAATAATCATTTCTTTAAGTATTTTTAACTACTTTTAAATTAATTTAAAAACGTATTAAATTTAGAACTAAATAAAATATAATATAACTAATAATATATAATTTAAAAAACTACTTTCTTAATGTCTTTTAACCCCTTTTTAATCTTTACTATTATAAAGCTTAAGTCCTACTTCTTAAAGTAATTTAAAAGTCAACTAGGACTAGTTCTAAACCCCTTAAAAATCAGTTAAATAAAAACTATAGTATCCCTATTACTTCTTATTTTTTAGAATTAAGTACTAATAGTCTCTATTAATCTTAAGGGTAGTATAGGCTTAAAATAACTTGTAAAAAGCTTTTATAGTTAATCTTTAAAATAAAAAAGTACTTTAGAAGTAAACTAAAATAAATTTAAAAAAGTATTATTTAACTATTAAGTAGAGGTATTTAAAGCTTAAAGAAAAAAAGCTAGTATAAAAAAAGCGGCTTAAAGTTAAAAAAAGAAAGAGGCGTTTAAGATAGAGTATTTAAAGTAATTTTAAAGTAGCTTAGAAGTAGTATTAAATTTATTATAATTTAATTAGTTTTATTTATTTATATATATAATATATAATATATATATTATAATTTATTTATAAATAATAAACTTTTAAATTATATTTTATATATTTATATATTTTTATATTTATATACTTATATATTTATATATTAATATATTAATATATTTATATATTTATTAAATTAATTATTATTATTTTTAAGTTTTAAATATATTTTTAAATAGTATAATGAAATAAAAGTATTAAATAGAGTATATTTAATAAATTTAATTCTTTTTAAATTTATTAAGTAGTTTTAAATAAAACTTAATAAAATATATATACTTTAATACTTTTATTTATTTACTTTATAAATTATAATAATAAATATAAATATAAATATAATAATAATAATACTATTATTAATAAATAGTAATATTAAAAAAGCCTTTATTTATATTAATATTTAACTAAATTATACTAAATATAAATTATAATAAATTTTTATAGTATATATACTTTTTAAAAAATACTACTATTATAAATAAACGTTTTATTAATTCTTTAATTATTTATTTTTAAATATATATAATAATTTATAATATTTAATAAAAAGCTATTTATTATGATTTATTTTTAAAAGTGTATTTATTAATTTAAATTAATTTTAATTTATATTAAATAATATATTATAAAACCTTAAATTAATATTTTTAAAAAAGTATAAATAAAGTATATTTATATATATATAATAAAATATAAATAATTTTAAAATATAATCTATTATTTATTATTATATTTACTTTATTTATTTTAAATATTATTATATATAAATATAAATATAAAAGTATAAAAATTAATACTAAAAAGTATAAAGACTTTTATAGTAATATTATATATACTTAATATAATAAATAGTTAATTTATAGTATAAAGTTTAATTATTAATTTAATACTTTAAGTTTAAATACTATTAAATAGTATATATAATAAGTAGAATATACTATATAATAGTATATATAATAAAATAAATAAAGTTAAAGTACTTTGTTTATAAAAGAACAAATATAAAAGGGTTTATTTTAATTACTTTTATATAAATTAAAATTTTTTAATTAAAGAATTCTATAGGTATTACCATTTATAAAGTTAATTAAAAGTATATTATTAAAAAAAACTATTAGTAATAGTAAATTATTAATACTAAAAATAGTATTAATAGTTTAAATCTTTATAACTTAAAAAAGGTTTAAAAGCTTTTTACTTATTAATATTAAATTAATAAATTATATTACTACTATATACTAATAGTAATAAGTACTTATTACTTTAATTTAGTATATAGTAAATTTAAAATATATAAGTACTATATACATATACTACTAATAAAATATATTTTATTTAAACTATTATTAAAAGTATTATTAAAACTATTATATAAACTACTACTTAAAGTACTATTTAAATTACTTTAAATTACTTTAAATTACTTTAAATTACTTTAAATTACTTTAAATTACTTTAAATTACTTTAAATTACTTTAAATTACTTTAAATTACTTTAAATTATTACTTAAATTAGTATATATATTATTATATTAATAAATATACTTTTAAGTATATTATAATGTATATATAATAGTATATTATAATATATACTTTAAAGCTTTTTAATTATATTTTATATTTAAAAGAAAGTAATAGTTTTCTTTTAATAAAATACCTAATTCTTAAAATAGTAGTATATAAGTATTTTTTAATTATAATATTAATAATAAAGTAATCTTTTTAGTAAAAATTATAAATATAAATTACTTTTTAATAATAAACTTTATTATTATAACTATATATAGTATAAAGTTTAATTTAATTTATTACTTTTATAAAATATATTTTAACCAGTTTAAAATTTATATACATTTTATTTTATAGTTATAATTAACTTTATTTAAATAGTAACTATAAATATTTAAATTATATAATATATTTATATTATAATAATTTAAAAAGTTAAAAATATATTACTTTAAGTTTTTATATAATTCTAAAATTTAAATTATATTTAAAAGTATATTAATAAATATATTATATATATTATAAAATATAATAAAACTATTAAAACTTTAATAAATATAATTATTATTATATATAATTTTAAAATTATTATTATTTTAATTATAATAAATTATATAGTATTAACTAAAAGGTTATTTATAAATATATATTTAATATATTTTTAATTTATATATTAATATACTCTATTAATAATATAATATATATAATATATTATATATATTATATATATTTAAATACTTAAATTTAAATTATTTATATAAAATAATAACTACTTTATAATACTTTATTTATATTTTTATTTAATAATATAAATATATAATATTTATAATTTTAATTATATATTAAATAAGTATACTAATTAAAATTATAGTTTAATATATTATAAACTTTTTAATATTATATAGGATTATAATTTATAAATATATATTATAGTTAAATATATATTTATTTTATTATTTACTTTAAATATTAGTATAATTTATATATAAATAAAATAAAATTATAATTTATATAAATAGTACTTTAACTTTTAAAAATTATAAAATACGTTTAAAGTAGTTTAAAATTACTTTAAATTATAAATATATTTACTACTTACTACTTCTATAATAGTTTAATAAAGTATTTATTTAAATACTTAAAAAAAACTAACTATCCTAAACTAATTTAAACGTACTTTAAACATTATTTCAAAACTTATTCCTTAACTTCTTTCTCCTTATTTTTAATAATACCCTTAATCCTAAAATTAATTTTATAATAATTCTAAACTAAATAATTAACTTTATACTCTTTAAAAAAGCCTTTTTAAAATTAATACTAAAGTACTTTTAAAGTAATTAAAAAACTTATACTTATTAATATTAACTTTTTTATAACTATTATAGTAATTAACTTTATTATAAATAAAAGAGTAACTAATTAAAATAAGTATTTAAATAATATTAATTTAAAAAAACTTTAAAAAAGCTCTAAAAATACTTTAAAAGTAGTTATAAACTTATACTTTTATTTCTCTTTTTAACTATAATAAAAAGCTTTAATTTAATAAAAATAACTATTTACTTTTACTTCTTAAAAGTAATACTTTTTATAAAAACCTTACTCTTAACTTAAAAAATAAAAAAGTATTTATAAAATTCTTTAAAAATTAATTCTAAATTACTTTAAAAGTAGTTTTAAAGTACTTATTAATTACTACTTTAGTTTTAGCTACTTTAATAAAACTAGTTTTATAGTTTTTAACTATAAATAAAGTTCTATTACTATAGTTACTATACTTATAAGTATAGTATAAAAAGTTAAACTTAGTTATAAATAGGGTCTTTTTTAAAAGTATATTAAAAGTAATTCTAAAGTAGTTTAAAAAGAATTATAAACTAACTTTATTATAAATAATAGTACTTTTATTTTAAAAGTAATAATAATAAACTTTATTTAAAGTAATAGTAGTAGTTTTATTTTATTTTTTTAAAAAAAGTTAAAATAACTTTAAAAGTACTTTAAAAAGGCTTTAAAAAAACTTATAAACTTATAGTATTAGCTTTTTAAATAAAAAAATTAATAAAACACTAAAACTAACTCTTTTTAAAAGCTTAATTACCCTTAAAGTTAAATTAACTTAACTTATACTTAATATATACTACTTATTTTAAAATTAGTTTTAAAGTACTTTAAAAGTATTTCTAAAAAATACTTATAAAGTTCTTAAGTTTAACTATAGTACTAATATTACTAACTTTAAAAGTACTTTAAAAGGGCTATAAATTATTAAAGTTATAAAAAAAATAAAAAATAAAAATAAAGTTAAAAAAAAATTTATACCTTAGTAAGTTAAGGTACTTAATTAGTAAAAGTAGGCTTAGGTGTATAATTAGTTACTTATATATAACTAATTCAAAATCTAGTCACCTAAACCCACACATAACTTTTTAACTAATTAATCAATTCCCTACCCCTACCTCTTTTTTTTCGTACCTTCCCTAAACGGGTAGGTCAGGTCAGGTAACCCCCCCCCCTAATGGTCAGTTGAACTGTCATCACGTTTGCGGTGGATGCGCTGCTGCAGTGCAGTGCAGCGCAGCGCGCGGTGCATGTGCTGCTGATCAGCCTGCGACGTCGCCACCTCAGATCCCCTCCTGCCCTCTGTACCTCTGTCGCCCCCTGTCGCTAACCCTCACTACAGCAGTGACTAACAGGTACGATGTGCGGTACCTACGCAATAACACTTGGGACAGCAGCAAGGTATTCCGCCTAACAACATGGAGACCAGGTACTTGCCGCAACTCCGCCAATGCAATGAAGGGCAAACCGTCGTGTTGAACCGGATGGAAAGCTGTGAAAAGTCCGCCGGCGGGCCACGCATCCTTTGGAAAGCACCGCGGTTGATGCCGGATCAAAACGAAGGAGGCCCGGTGATTGGTGAGATGACGGTAGAAGGATCACTAAGCTTCTCGGCAACCACTCAATCAAAAGGCCCTCCTTCGCCTGTCCGCCTTTCCGGCGGAAAAAGAAGGGAAAGGATGGAGGGTGATATGGTGCGGACAGAAGGTCCTCCCGATTCCTTCGCCGGTGTGGTGTGGCTGTGAAGGAACGAGACCGGGCCTTGCTTTGGATTTGTACCTATGATTATCAATCTCGTCTGCTTCTCTTTCCTTCTCCCGTGACTGCGCTACCTACACCGGCGCTTACCGAGCATCGGACTGAGAGGTGAGTGAGAAACTAGTGTACCACAGACTCATAGTACCTGAGGTATTCAAGTCGAGTGTTGGGTAGCTGAGAAATGTCACTCGCTGTTTTGGGCCTCGCTTCCATCCCCCCTACCCTTCCCTTCCCTTCCCTTACCCTAGTTGATAGGCTGCTAATGGCATTGCTACCTCACATCTACCTCCATCAGCACTCTTTCTTCTCTGCTTTCCTTGTTCGCATCCAGCTTAACCACAAATCATGATGACGATGAAGGTGCAGGATGACTCGCGGCGCGCCACGTCTCCTCTACAGATGCCTTACAACCTCACAAGGCCACTCTCTCTCCCTCCCTCCCTCGGCATGGCATGGCATGCAGCATGTCTCAAAGTCCCGAGTCCCGCGCGGCTTCTTGAATTATTCCTATTGCGTACGCCGACCAATGCTATGCAAGAAAACCGCGACACACACCAGGCCAGGCCAGCTGGTAATGGACGGACAAGAAACAAACCACTCCCCTCCCCTCCCCTCCCCTCCCCTCCCCTCCCCTCCGCCTCCACTTCCCACCCACCCCGGTCAGGGGAGGCAAACGACCGTTTAGAGGGGGAGAAGAGGAGAGGGATCCTCCTGCCCTACCGCGCTAGCGGGTTCCTAGAGGCTAGCAGAGGTCCCACGCTGGTAGGACGCTGCCAGCTGCTCCGTCACCTTACAGCGCACGCCCCAGCGGCCGGCGGGCTCCCCACCCCCAAGTACCTAGCGGAGAGCACCAGGACTAGAGGCGACAGGCCCAGCGGGAACAGCACCCCTGCTCCCAATGTCCACTGTGCCGAACCCGGGAGAGCTCGACTTTAAAGGAACACAGCCCCGAACACGGGAAGGCCCCCCGACCACCCCCCCTTCCCCAGTCTTTTTGGGTGAACCGAGTCCCGAGAAGCCCCCAACTCTTCACTTCCCTCTCCTCACCGGGAAAACCCTCCTTTCGCGTGATGATGGAGTCGTCTTCGTCCTCGTCGTCGCCGCAGTCGTCGGGCTCGAGTCCGAAGTCCACCTCATCGAGCCCGGACCCGTCTCCGGAGGCCGTTCTGGCCGGACTGGCCCCGCTGCCGGTCGGGTCGCGGGGGAAGAAGACGAGGTACGTACTGCACCAAAGTACCTCACCCAACCACGACACCAACACCAACACCACCACCACATCACATCACATCACATCACGCACTCTTCCCTTCCGTAGCCCTCTGTCACGCCCCAAAAGAGTTGATGACCAAGCCTTCATTTTCAAAGAACACATCCTCCATTTCTGATGCCTCACGATGCTCACAAGAAACTAAATCAAAAAGGTTACCGGGCATGTCCCCCCAGATGGCCACCTTCGCCCTCCAGCAACGGCCCAGGACAAAAAGAGCCTGCGCAACAAAAGTCAAGACGGGATGCATAACATGCAAGTAAGCAGCACAGCACTCACCCACAGCACACCCCGGGGGCGGCTCCGTCTCCGTCTCCGTCTCCGCAGCGGTCAGGGTGCGGTATGGTATTGCCATGGTTCAACGGTAGCGCTGACTCCCCATCAACTGCAAGACGGCGGCACATAAAGTGCGACGAGACCCGGCCCTCCTGCCTGAAGTGCACAAAGTCCCCCCGCGGCCCGGGCGTCTGCGAGGGTTACGGACCCACCGCCCGGACCAAGTCCGGCCCCGGCCTCGGCGGTAGCAGCACCGGCTCCGGCCCGAACGCAACGACGGCCGGCCACCACGCCATCGCCCCGAGGAGGATCATCGCCAAGGGCACCTGGCGGAAACCCCACGACTCCCTCCACGCCCTCCTCGAGCCCGGCTACGAGTCCGTCTTCTTCTCCAACCCCGAGGAGCGCGGCTACTTCGACTTCTGGCGCGTCCTCGTCGGCAACATCTACCTCTTCCCCAGCGAGTCCATGGCCCGCGTCCTCCCCCAGCTCGCCCGCCGCGAGCCCGCCATCAAGCACGCCGCCCTCGCCATGGCCGCCATGGCCCGCTCCCTCGTCCCCACCCTGAAGCAGCGCTCCCGCCGGGAGCTCCAGCGCGGCGCCGGCGGTCCCCACTACGAGGTCGCCCTCAAGCACTACGGCCGCGCCATCCGCCTCGTCCGCTCCCAGGAGCCCTCGAGCGAGAGCATGCTCTGGGCCATCATCTGCTCCGTCCTCTTCGTCACCTTCGAGTGCCTCCACGGCGACCGCAACGCCGCCCTGTCCCACGTGAACCACGCCTACCGCATGATGGAGCACTACTTCCGCCAGCGCAACCACCTCCTCGACGCCGGCTCCGCCACCTCCACCCCCGAGACCGACTCGGTCCGCGCCGTGTGCGACGACGCCGCCTGGATCTTCCAGGGCATGACCATGCAGTCCTGGTCCCACAACGTCCTCCACTCCAAGGACACCTCCGAGATCAGCTGGTGCTGCAAGGGCGCCGCCCGCCCCTTCGCCGTCGACGAGATGCCCCCGGCCTTCGACGACCTCCACGCCGCCCGCCGCTGGTGGCGCGTCGTCCAGCACTACACCTGCCACCGCTGCCCCATCTACACCGACATGTACCTCGACGACCTGACCAAGGAGATGCTCGCGGGCAGCTACCTGCGGAGCACCCCGGCGCCCTCGGACGTCGAGGAGCTCCTCGCCGTCCTGCCCGAGTTCCTCGGCCACCTGCAGCGCTGGCACGCCGCCTTCTCCGTCGTCTTCGACCGCCTGCGCTCCGCCTCCCCGCGCTCCCGCGAGCGGAACGACAGGCAGGACCCGGACAACACCTACACCGACGCCTGCAACCTGCGCGTCCAGTACCTCCTCCTCTGGACCGACGTCACCACCCTCAGCTACAAGGACATCCGCGTCTTGGGGTTGGTCACCCCGGCCTTCCGCGAGATGGTCCAGCTCTCGCGCGCCATCCTCGAGGCCCAGTCCAACTGCGGCGGCTGCTCCGAGGTCTTCAGCATGGACAACGGCCCGACCCTGGCCCTGCTCACCGTCGCCTGCCGCTGCCGCGACGCCGCCGTCCGGCAGGAGGCGACCGACCTGCTGGGGAGGTACCACCGCCGCGACGGCCTCTGGGACAGCCGCATGTTCCACACCATCGCCATGCGCGCCGCCGGCATCGAGGAGGAGAACGACGTCGTGGGCGGCGACGACGCCGCCAGCCAGTGGTCGCGCATCCTGCAGAGCC
The DNA here is from genome assembly GCA_030770045.1 of Colletotrichum brevisporum. NCBI lineage: Eukaryota > Fungi > Ascomycota > Sordariomycetes > Glomerellales > Glomerellaceae > Colletotrichum > Colletotrichum brevisporum. The sequence continues at coordinate 5,729,826 of JAUGSI010000002.1, forward strand.
AGGTCCACGTCAGCGGCGACGGCGAGCTCACGGGGCGGATCATGAGGTGGCACGCCGACGTCAAGGAGTGGCGCGCCGTCGAGGAGCCGGTGCCTGTTGGCGGTGGGGAGTGAGACTGGTTTGGCCTTTTGGCTTGGGGGTTTGCGGGAAACAAGGAATTAGATAGATATACCACGAGGTGCGCACCAAAATACCAGCTTTTTATCCTATTTTGTCAGAGAAGGACGAACGACACATGGACTTAGTATCTGCATTGCTCGTGCTATCATTATGCTAAAGTCTCCCTCTATATGGGGTTCGAAAGAGCATCGCGAATTATATATTTTTGCTATTGGGGCCATCCCTTACTGAAATCCTAGTAGTAGTAAGCGATCGAGCCTAGTGACGATAACTTTGAGAGCCGAGTGACGACGACGACAGAGCCCAGCGACGATGACGACAACAGAACCCAGTAAGTAAGGTAAGTAGGGGAACGCCCCAATAGCCACTCAACAAGGCCCCAATAGCAAGTCCCAATCTATAAACAAGACCAAAAAGCTTCAACATTCTCGCTCTCGCTGTGACCAACACTACCAACATTCCCTGCCCTGATGTTCTAGGTTTTCGCATTGTGCAGACTCCATCACCAAGAAAGAGACAAACGAAAGGCGGCCCAATTGCTCTGCAACCCTAGGCAATTAATCCACGTCGATGTCGGGTCACGAGCGTCAGGAACTCAATCACCACATCGAGTAGCCGCGCCGGGTAATCAACCTATTCTAGTACTTCCACACTTCTTCCGGCGGCGGTGAGACTTGCGAGCCTCGGTTTCGGTTCGCTAAATCCTTCAGTCTATCGCCATTCTGGGGGAATTGGATCGACAGCAAGTCCCCGAGAGATATGACATACGTTCCCGTCTGGTCCAGAACGGATAACACGTTCTGAACCTGCCGCGCCCCGTATGGAAACTCGATCGAATTTTCGTAAAGCGCTGGCCACCACACCTGGGTGCCGAAGGTATTGAAGGTCCCACCGGGGAAACGGAACCAGATGCCGGCTTTGGCTTCGTGCAATAGGAACAGCTCTAGGAACCTTCCGCAGAGTTCGTGGATGCCTTCCCACCCTAGCAGGCACCTCAGCCAAGACTGCCAGCAGGTAAGTGCTATCACCTTCGCGTTCGTACCCAAACTCTCGTAATACGACGTGGAATTGGGAGATACTCCGGTTTCCAGATAGGCAGAGACATCTCGATAGATTCTCTCTGCGTACATCATTCTGTCTTGACGACTGAAAGTCCGCTCAGCGGCCAAGTGATAGATGCCAAAAACCTCAATCATGCCTCTGAGATAATTGTTTAGAACGATGTCCTGAGACCAGTCTTTGTGTCGCAGGCTCTGTCTCATTTCCCGACCAGTCAGGGAACAAAGGCCTTGCGCCAGGCCTATTCTCGTGCCAAGCAAGAGCAAAGCGTCGTTGGGGTCGACCAAGACCAGGTCAACGGGGTTTCCGACACTTTCATAGGGTATCAGCAAGCCGTGGTGACGGAATATTCGGCCGGCGTTCTCGCGGAATCTCGAGAAGCATCTTTGAGAAATTGAACCTAGCGCGAAGAGGTAGTGATTTAGGCGGTGCCCAAGGTGGTTGATGAAGTATTCACGCGCATATGAAGATGTGGGGGTGAACAGGTTCAGCAGTGCCAGAAAGGCCTGTAGCTCGAAATCGGCTTCGTCAAACTGTGCGGCATCTTCCCGTATCTGGCTTTCAACCGAAGGCTGGGCGAAAAACTCAAGGACGGACCGGTGGATGAATCTGACAACATGCTGACTAGGGAGTCGTGGATTGATTTGGTCAACCACGATACGGTTATCTTCCCATGCCTCATACTCATAGTCTTGTGCCTTGTCAGGTGAGATCGTCCAGGTATTCTCATCACCCGAGCTTCGTTTCCCAGGGAAAGACACACCACAGTAATCATCAGATGTTTGTGGACGAATCTTTGCATTAGGGTTGCTGCTTTCCGAATTCTGTCTCCCGTAGGTTCCGATGCTTGCGTTCGCATCTCCGGACGTGTTCGAGTCTGTGATTTCAACAGGTTGAGAAGGAAGTGCAAATGTTTCAACGGCTTGGTGCGTTGACCTGACATGCGTCTCCAATAAGCCCATACACCGTTGGTAAATCATTTTGCGGGCGTGGTCTAACCTGGCGATGCAGACCTTTCTGTCAACAGGTTGGATAGCCATCTTTAGAGCGAAGTCCTGGTCTCGCGTATAATCGTCGAGGAACACATATGACATTAGTAGAAACGGAGGTCGAAGGTGATTTTGGCTAGCAGCGTTTCTGTAAAGAAACGCCAGCAAGAGAGTTCTCACGGCCTTGGTTCGGTCGAGCTTGTTTGTATGCCCACCGCTCCTGATAGAGTCAAACAAGGACTGGTAAAGCTCCTCAAGCTCCGTAGGTAAGCCGTTAATTCTCTCCTCGAGATCCTCCACTCGCTCGCCGGATAGGAGACCCCATTTGAGCCCCCTGAGAGTTATCTTGACCCAGAGAAATACACCTTCGGCCTTTTCCGTGATCTGTTCCACTAGACCATGAATTTTGGGACTGGTGAGTGCGAACCTCTCAAACTCTTCGTTCTCAGACAGTTCATAGCTGACGTAGGACTTTATGTCCCGGACGGTGATGTCCTGAAGCCTGATGCCGGGGTAGCCAGCGAGCCGCTGTCTGAAGATCTCCCATTCACGGCTGGACACGCAAAGCTTCACACCGTCTCCGTACTCGCGAACCCATCTCAACAGTAGCTTCATCATGTGGTCGTGGTCTCCATAAAACTCGTCAAGGCCGTCAATAAAGAAAGCGATCTTGTGCGCGGCCCAGAGGTCGCTCTGGTCCAGGACGAGTTTTAGGGCGGCGTCAACGTCTCGCCCGCGGATCTTACACGGGCGATCATCCACTGCGAGCGACCACTGCTTCGGGAAGCCCACCTGTACAAGAGAAGGTATCTCCAGCATGATCGTGTACAAAAGGGCGCGGCGCAGTCCATCCAGGGATTTCTGGATGGTGGTCCCGGGCCGCCAGAAAAAGAAGTTGGCCGTTATCAATGTCTTGTCTCCCGCCCAAGACCGCAGATAAACTTGAGTTTTCGCGTTTTGGCAAAGGTATTTCATGAGCGTCGACTTGCCGGAGCCGGGCTTCCCGCTGACGTGAAATATCCCGTTCTCGTGGGTGAGCCAGTTGACGATCTTCTGGCGAGCCTGCGCTTCTTCGGGTGTTTCACCGACGATGACGAAGTCACCGTCGTCGTCGTCGTCGTCGTCACTGTCGTCATTGTCCTTGTCGCTGTCGGAAGAAGATCCATCCTTTGCAGGAGCAGATCTATTCGATATGTCATCGGAACGAGAACCGCCATCGCCGAAAGTTTCATCCTCATCGCCGTCGGATGAGTAAACATCGTCGCCGAGTATCCAGTTAAAGGTAGACTCGTGCGCTTCGTCGACCTCTTCGAATCGGTTTTCCATCCCTTCAACCCAAAGCTCCTTGAGGATCTTCTTGCGGGCTTTGCGATTGATGGCATCGATGGCCTGTCTGACGATCTTGCGAACCTCTTCAGCCAAGGCTGGCACTTGCTGCCAACTCCCATGCCCCAGTGAGAATTCGAGAGCTGCCGCGCTTTTCCTGAGGTGTCTTAACTCTGCCATCTGGCTGTGTCCCTGGTCGCTGATCTCCTCAAGGCGGCGGTTCATGTCATGACTAGACAGCAGACGTCACGTCAGCAAGGTTCATCGTTGAGTGAAAGAGATGCCGCCCCTCCTCCGGATGACCTCACCGCATGACTTGCGTAAGCTGCAGATGAATTGCGGCCCGGCATTCGTCTAGGTCTTGGACCAGGCCTTCCTTTTGCCCCTTCTTGAACATGTTCTTTGCGGATGTGAACAGAACATCTCGCCTCCTCGTTGACTTGAGACCGGCCAGGAAGGAGAGCAGCTGGACGGCGAGATCCTTGTATCGGTCCACGAGTTTTAGGAGCTCGGCTTCGTGGACATCCCGCGCGGACCCGAGCCCGCAGGAGTAGACACCCTTAATCCGCTCGTCGAGCAACTTGACACGACGCTCAAGGTCTGCGTTTCCTTTGGCTGCCGCGCTGCCCGACTTAGCGATTTCGCGGGCCATCGCGACGTTCTGGGCGGCGAAGTCGATAAAGGTGATGACGGCGCTCACCAGGCTGACGATTTCGACGCCTGTCAACATTCTGGCGGAAGCGATCGTGTCAGCGAGCAGTGGAAAGGTTGAGAGTGCGTCGGAGTATGTAGAAGTAGTGGATAGGCAAGTCGACGGTGACTCAGAAGCTGCGAGGTTTTCTCAGCTCATCCGAGTTGAGAGCAGATGAATGAGTTGTAAGGTAGTCGGGGGCAATCCACCGCGAGCCTTACCCATCTGAAGCGGCCACATCATCCCACAGTAGTCGCAGCGGGGTCGATCCAATGGCGGGAGCGACAGGTGCGGCGACGCATCATGCAGGTCAGCAACTGACTGATGGTCTCCAATCAGATCAAGGTCCTCTCTGACGAATAGCGGTCTTGTTTCGAAGCCTTCGGTGTCTCCATGCCTGCCTGGTTTGAGACGCGTCATGTTGAATGTGAAAAATAGCTGGATACACTTTGTGGCAAGCTGGACTTTTGTAATGATCTCTCATGTTGGATCAAGGAAAGAAGGCGACTCTCACGAAATGGCAGGTACTCGAGCCCTCAAACTCGGCCAGTCGACGCTACATGCGGTCCCCTACGGGTATGGGAAGCACGTTGAAGCTCTTCCTCAAGATTTCTCCATCTCATCTGGGTAGGTACGTTGAAGAACTGGGTTGGAGGGCTTGTTCCTTCTATTCTTTTTCGCAATATGTAGTTCCTGGTCAAAGATAAACCTGCCCCATCACACTCGGTATATAACACTAGAGCCGAGTGACGACGACGACAGAGTCCAGCGACGACAACAACAGAGCCAGCGACAACAGCTGAGACGAATGACTTCGTAGGTAGGTGAGTAAAGGAAGGCCCCAATAGAAAAACTCGTTATAAATGCCTCAGTTCATGCCATACAGAAACACAAGCCCGACACCTCAACTGTCTCCCTCATGCTTCATCCTCGCACCCAACCAAGCCCCAAATCCAGCAAACATGCCAACCCCCTCCCACCGCTCGCAGAACCCCTTCATGGCCTCCATCCTCTCCCTCCTCACCTCCTCCTCCCTGCCCTCCTCCCACTTCCCAAACTTACACCCGGGGACCACACCCATCTCCCCAACCCCGTACACGAACTTGCCCTCGCAGACGGGGCACAGATACGGCGGCTGCCTCCCGTCCTCCACCAGCCCGGCGCTCCCCTGCATCGAGCAAGCATAATACACGCAGTGGTCCATACCAAAACAGTGCCCCAGCTCGTGGGCAGCCGTCCTCGCCACCCGGGCAAACCACATCCCCTCCTCCGCCTCTCCCGTCCGGGGGACCAGGACCCCCCTCGCCGCCGCTACCGCCGCGCCCATCGCCGTCCCAGGCCTCTTCTTCACATCCACGACAACCTCCCCATCAGCAGCGATCCTCCCCCCTCTCTTCCTCTTCTTCCCCTTCCCCTCCTCCTCCTCAGCCTCCTCGCACACCCTGCCCACATACCTAGCACAATGCGCAGCAGGCCAACAATGCGCCCCCTCAATCCCGTACACGACATCCAAAACAGGCCGGTACCGGAACGACGACACCACGGATATCCTACTGCCCCCGAACGCCCGCCCGCAGCAGAACTCGTCCTCCTCGTCCTCGTACAGGTCCTGCTCGCAGAGCGCCACCGCGGCGAACGCGTCCCTCGGCATCGCGCCCGCCAGCGCGTCCAGCACGTCTCCCAGATTCAGCTGGCCCCTCGCGATCCCGTCGGGGGACGGCCTCGTGCGTATGCCGACGGCGACGTCGGAGCCCGCCGCCGCCAGGCCGACCATCCCCGTCTGCTGCTTCTTCTTCTCGTCCCAGGCGACGAAGCGCAGCGGCGTGGGGAGTTCCTTCACGGGAAGGGGGTGATAGAACGCAGCCAGGTACGCGATGACATCCTCCGTCGCAGGATGCGCCAGCCGCGGCACGTCGTCGGGATGCACCCAGTGATCCACCCCCGGCACGCTCCACTCCGTCATGAACCCCACGTCCTCCCCGAGCGCCGGCGGGCCCGCGACGTAGAGCGTCCTGCGCTCCGGCGTGATGGCGTTGCGGTGCCCGCCCCGCATCCAGGACCGCAGGCTCTGCGGCGGGTACTTTGGGTTCAGCGCGAGCTCGTCGTCGGGGAGGACGAGCGGGCCGGGGAAAGTGGATGCGTCCGGCCCGGACGGTTCAGAGGAGGTGGGGCTGGGTCTCCCGGCGGTCGTGGCCGCCGCGATGCGCTTCTCGACGGGCACGCGCTGGAACCCGATCGTGCCGCGGCCGTGGTCCGACGCGTCGAGGCAGAGCGCCTGATGGGTGCACGTTTTCTTCTTGGCCGGGGCCATGGTAGTCGATGGACGAATGGACGGAAGCGCTGCTGGAGCGATGGAAAGAAGATAGTCTTGAGAAGAAGTTGGAATCTCAACCGGACCTCATCGAGTCTCTCGTGCTGTGCCGCACCAACATGAGTCACAATTCAAGTTGCAATCATTTCAAACGACATTTCTGTGATGATTTCCAGACTCCAAGACCGAGAAGAGGAAGCGAACTAGCTCTTCTCGGTTGGCGGCCAGGCAATAATCCCCCGCTTTCGCGCTGCTGCCTGGGCGGCCGGTTGTAGTATTGTCCAACTAAACCCGAACGAAATACTCCCAGTCAGCAACCTTCGCCAGTCTCGTTTCCAGCGCTTCATCCCATATGAAGAACCTCGTCATTGAGCAGCGAGGCTGTGCAAGAGATCCATCCAGCACGGGTCTTTCCCAGTGGCAAAAGTCCCTTCTCCTCGCGCCCCGGGTCCCGACAGAACCTCGTAGCAACGACAGAAAACATCAACATAAACATCGGCATCCAACATGCCCCCGAAGCCTCTTGCATCACATCCGATCCGAGCAGCACATATGCAGCAGCGATGACCTCGTCAGCCGTCCGTCGCCTCTGCAGCCCTAGCAGACGTGCCGCCGTCCAAAGAAAAAAAACATCCCGAAGAGGCTCTCCCCGTGCGCGCTCGGCCTGGTCTGGACTGCCTCTGTGCCTCTGCTGCTGCACCTCGCCACACACACATCACCGACTACTGCTACTCCCACATGTCGCCGCGTCGCGCTCGCCTCGCGCAGACCCCTTTCACATGAAGAGACAGCGAGTAGCAACCAACACGCGCACGCGTCTGCCGTGAAGAGGCTCACACTGACTCCGACGCGCCCGCCGCGGTACCTGCATCCTGCATCCCCGCTGGGCCGGATTTCCCCCAGCAGGGTGCTACGTACGTCTTGTCCATGCAATACCAGGTCATAGAACCATCAACAAACAGCCAAGCGGCTACAGCGTCACATCGCGAACGTCGGTCGATCAAGCCTTATGCTTCGCGCCAGACCCTGGGCCCCCGGCCGCCCCTCCCGAGCATCCCCGACGCGTCCCGGGCTTCCCGCCGCCCCCGGCCGGCAAATGAGGTGACGCCACAAGATGCGGTGCCCAACGTGATGCAATGCAACGCGCCCAACAAGAAGAAATGAAATTGAGAAGAGCCGGACAAAAAAAGAAAAAGAAAGGAAATAAAGAGAAATGACCTCAACCTCGATTCGATCCCGTCATACTTTTCGCAATCAGCAGATGCCAATTTCCTCGAGTCGCGCTCCGAAAGCATCACCGTCGTAACAGGTCGTGATCGTAAACACAACAGAGTTGACGGCACACTCCATAGAGATGCGATTGAGCCTCGGCGCAGCGCTGTGGTCGCTCGCAAGGTTCTGCTAGTGAAACCAGCCCGTCTTCCCCGGAATCCCAATCCCACGAGCCTCGATGCACCCGGGCGTTTCTTCCCACGCACCACCCACGCCCACACCCCACGGGGAGGACATGAGACGAGATGAACACCCCCCTGCCCTGCGCGCCCAAAGAGAACGGGCGAGAGCCAACTACATTGAGCATCGTCCTCGCTCCCTCTGGCGACGAGCGCAACTGTCAAGGCTCATCGCCATTGTCGCGCCTGCTCGTGCCTCGCCTCCCAGAGCCCTGCGCTCGCAGACCAAGGCGACAGAGCAACTTGCCGGTCCCACACGTGGCCCAATGAGGGCCTTCGCGACAGGTGTGATGGGCGGCACGCAGCGCGTGAACGACGCCGGGAGAGGTCGTCACCTCGGCAAGCTGTGCGCTTGACATGACGTTGGGCATCCCTTTCCGCCCGTGAAAGACGTGAGCCATGTGCACCACATACACACGCCTTGCGAGGTAATGCGTCGCGAATGGCCAAAGGATTTGCTTTCATCACCGACGGCTTCGTCACGAGGTTGCAGCGACGCTGACTCGGCATGGTGAGCCGCCTCACTTCACGGAACGTCAATCTCTCCAACTCCTCTCGAAGCCACCGAGTGATCCCGACTCCGGCTGCCCTCCCCATCAGTGCGACTTGCCCCGAGATTTGGATCGGGGCGGTGGGCTGGAGAGATCGGATTCGAGGCGCCGTGGCTCCCAGCGAGCGCATCATCGCCGGGTAGGGCTCTGCTCGCGGGTTGGCGGGCGATCATGGTCTTAGGCCACACTCGTGGCGCCGAGCCCTTGCGTCGCTTCCAGCTTTCTCGGGACCGAGACGATCTCGCGCCAGTCCAAGCTGCCACGAGGTGCCGTGTTGCAGGACGCCGTCCAAAGGCGCCGCGCTGCGCCATCGGCCATTCGCGGCTTCGCGAAGTAGTCCAGTGTAGTAGGCGAACTCTCACACTCTCATCTCCCTCTCTTATTACGCTCCCTTGATGAGGCAGCGCCCGATGAGATGAGTGCAAAGTTGATGTTCGATGGACTGCGGCTGGCCTTCGTGTTCAGCACTGACTTTCGCCATGCAGCCCAACAAAATGTTCGGATCAAGACGGGTCAAGATGAGGCTCGCCGCGGCAACAATCCGGTAATACCAAGGCTGATCTCGTCCCATCGACTCTGAAGGGATGGGAAATGCAATTTCCCACACCTTCTCAAGATAGCCAGCCGGCCGCAAATGGAGAAACCGTCATGTAGGGAGTTGCCGGCTGATCCATCGTCGCAGGCTTCCATGAGACTGAGACTCGGCCAGCTCACTTCATCAACCTATCCCACCTATTTGCGGTCGCATGGCAGCCTGTTTCCTCTTTTGGAAACTGCCGTGCACAAAGATGGTGATGCAAGATGGCGCTGGTGCCTCGACTCCTCCAGCGCCTCGAGCCATCGTGCGGCGCCCGAAGAACAATTCTTCTCGAGATGCTATGCCGCACCATCGATCCTGGTGGCTTGGTCGGAATAGTGCAAGGCGTGGTCAGGACACCGACGCCGTCAACAAGCGCGCAAGCTGAGGCGACGAGCGAATCCCGCCGTTCCGTTTCTAGGGTGGTCTGAGTTGTGGTCGAAACACCCGTTCTGTGCCGCCAAAAGAGGCATCGAAACCACAAGCCACTCGTACACACAAGGGCGCCATTGTTCCCCAGTTCTCGTACGGGCTGCTTTCGTTCGATCCAAGGCCGCTACGAGGCTTCAAACCGCCTCAACGGGAGGCTGCGACCGAACTCTCCCCACCTCGTGGCCACCACCGCCGAGTCAGAATGAACCCAAGATAGAACCAGTCCCCCACGCCACGGAGCCATCGATCTCGGGCACCATCGGCTTCGGAGAGAAAAAAGAGATTTTGACATTTTTCTGTTGAGAATCGAACACAGGCGTGGCTTGTTCGCGGCTTGGAAGACCGGCTAATGGGGTCGTGGCTGCTGCCGACCGATGACTTCGAGAAGGGCCCTGCCGCATGCAGACTTTTCAACCGCTCGACGATCAACTGTCGAATGCAGCTAGAGTTGGAAGTTTCTTCCCGAGTCGAGACCGGTCCGAGGCCGCGAGGAAACACCCCCACCACAACCACCACCACCACCACCACCATCATCATCATCCATGGTCAGGGCCTTTGTCGTCTCTGGGCAGGGCAAAGAGGCCGTCCTGTCAGCATCTCGTCAGAATGCTGGCGGCTCCGTCCCGATGAGCGTCATTGGCATGGGTTCCCGACGCGCTTGTAACTTTACCATGGACTCCATGGCCATGCGAGTACACCTATCCCACGGTCTTAAAGGTTAGCGTGTTACCTGCGGGGCCTGGATATATGGTAAACCCCGCAAGAACTACGCTAACCTTTAAGACCGTGGTATAGGTGTAAGCAACACTCGCAGCCTGGCCCCTGGGTGGTCGTTGACTGCCCACGATGCAACCGTATCGCCAGAAATGGAACCTCGTCCTGCGCCCAAGTGCCTCAGCAAGCTTCCAACGAAGCTCCAGCACGCCGCCAGCCTGCGGGTATTCCCCGTCACCCGTCTTTCCCCTCTCGCGTCCGTCTTCTCTGCATTTGCCATTGAGCCTCGGCGGATGGACTGCTGTCCCAACCCTCCATCAGGGCCGGGCTAATGCAAGGGACGCGAGACACGCAGAGATGGTAAAAAAAAAAATCTCTTACCAGGCGGGACGGCCAGGAACAATTCAACTCAACAAGTGGCGGGGCTCGGCCACTGACGCTTCACACCCTCTCGTACGCGTGATGCTGCGCCAGTCAGATGCAAATTCGAACTGCAGTCGTTCGCTCGTGGCCCATGTGGGTGTGATGGACCCCGGTTCACTCGGTGAGATTCCGGGGCTCTTCAAGGCCATTTCTCGACCTTTGCGTCTGGCTACAACAGAAATTGCTCGAAACTATCGCGTGAATTGTCATCAGGTTTTGCGCCGCTCGCCAAACTTGGGAAGAAACCCCTGGTGGTCAAAATCCGGGCACAAGCCAACAGAAATAGCAGGGTGGAGTGCGTGGTCGACCCGCAAAAGAAAGCTGGCGCCATTGCAGTCCTGCCTTGGTCACATCTCAACAGATCGAAACGTCCTCGATGTCATCAGATCCGGTCGGGTCAGCAGTCGCAGCAATACCCGAATCCGGTGCGGGTTTGATGCTCGATGAATAATAATTACCAGGCAGAGTAGTGTACGTTCGTGAGACTGGCCTCGTAAACTCAATCTCGGCATGTCGAGATGCCTGTCCCGGTGCACCAAGGATTCATTGATTCCCCACAGCGATGCCATCGGCCGGGCTAGATGAAGTGATTCGCGAGACAAAACCATTCGATGTCCTGCGGCGCAGCAAGACCAACTTTTCAGGGCAGACTGGGGTCCGATGCTGAGCCTGTGATTGCAAGCAGGCACTTGCAGCTTCCACCTGCGAGGCAGTCGACCTGTCAGCACGGGGAATATCCGGGATGCAATGATGTTGAGACATGCGGCGTAGGGCCGTGGCCCGACGCTCGGGAAGTAGAGAGGTGCAATGTGGCGTCGTGGCCGTGTCACTGTCCACTTGAAAGAAAAGAAAGTGAGTTAATTTTTGATGTCAAAGATTTTGAGGTGTCGAGAGAGCAGTCTACGCAGAAAGAATCACGGTGCGGAGTTGCGCCCGCCAGCCCGATGTTCGCGCAGGTTCAACGCGGATGTTAATGCCCAGTAAGCACAGAGTCGTATGCGCCGACTCAACGAGGGGACTCGTCCGATGCTAACATTCATGTGGCTTTTAGAGGCAAAGGGCCACGGTAAAAGTTGAAAGTTTCCTCTTCCCCGTGCTGCCGTCTGGACGTGGGACAGATGCAGTGTTCGTGTTAGTGGTTCCTCCCGGCGAGCCTCGAGGATCGGACGGACGCAGGCAGTGATACAGGCAACGCGAGTCGACCTGCCCGTCGCCGACTCTCGCGCTGGCGAGGATTGAAAGCTTCCCCCGCACTTTGTACGCCCGGTGAGACGTTGAGTAAAAGCTGGTGACTCGATTTGTGGCATGCGAGCCGCAAGCCAATGAGCAGAAGCAAGGCCAAAGCCGATAGAACCTGGGGAAATTGGCACCGTCCGGCAAGGAAACACAAGATCCCCGAGAAGGGGGCCCTGTTTGCCCGATGGCGGGCAGAGTGGCTAATTTCCGCAAGTCGTCCAGGCTCGGACTGCTCCTGCAGCATCTGCGAGTTGATGGTTGTAAAACGCCATGGCGAACAAGTTGGGATGCACCAGCACGGCACGCTGCCGATCTGGAAGAACACTTGCAATGCGTCTCTTTTGGGGCTCGTTAAGAGAGTTGAGTCGCAGTGCCAACTACGAGAGTCTAGACACTCTGTGCCGTGAGACTTTGACCGTGCCCTCGACCGGGCCGCGATGTGACGTGACAGTGGTCGTTGCTGGTTCGCGGCTCGTTGAGACGAGGCTTGCCATGCCCCGATGGGTGGTTCCCGTCGTCAGGCTGGCAGAGTTTGTCGGGATTTCCATCAATGACAGGTCTTCAGGAACAGGAAGGGATCGACGAAAGTCAAAGTCAAGTCGAAGCCAGCATTGGCACCGCAGCTGGGCGAAGCCAAAGATGACGGACAGAAGGAGGAGATGGAGAACTCGGCCTGTCCATGTCTGTCTGAGGCGCTACGCAGGGGTCCCAAGAGCGACAAGACAGGCAGAGGTGGACTTCGTTGCGAGAGCGGTTACGGCCACAGCTCCGAAGCTCAGCCCGAAAGCAGAGTCAGCCAAGCTCCATTCAATATGTCAGCCTCGGAGGCGGCGCATCGTTGCCGGGGTAAATAGCGCGGGCGATTCGCCGGTGCCATCACAAGGTCCGGCGCCTTCGGGCCTCGCTCGAGGTGGCGGCGATGCAGACCCAATACCAATGGCCTCGGAAGGTGGGAAGACCACAGCGGCGGCTCAGTGGCAGTAGCAGTACAGTAGCTCTGCAGTGCCGTGGCGATCGGCGAAGCGCTGAGCTACGGCCATGCAGTAGCAGTTCAGCCTGCTGCTCTTCAGCCTGTTCGTAAAGTATCCGTAGCGGCCGGCTGTTATGGGATGTGGTGGAGACGAATTGGACGAAAATTCTGTGCTGGAGAGAGAGCAACAGGGCTCCAGTGCGTGGTCCCTGTAGTGGGTGACGATGACGCAAACACGAGAGCCTTAGTCATTCGACGGCCCCATGGCTGATTCAGCTGTCGACATCGACGACCAGGAATCGATGGAGGTCGGTAGGTGCGTGTACCTTGGTACACTGGTAGGTAGGTAGACTTTAGGTAGTGTAGAGTACCATTCCGCTCCTCATGCTGCGTTTGTTGTCGCATGCGTAATGTCTCTGTCCGTTCGTTTTCTGTTATGACAACCGCAGATAAACAAACAGCGATCAGATAGTGAGAGTGTTTGTTGTTATTATGCACTGACCTAGAATGCGAAGCCGGCATGACCTTTCCCCTCTGCTCCACCTCCACTCAGGCTGAGGGTCAGACGAGGAGCCGGCTTCATTCCTGGGGCTGTACAGCGGCCACTTGCAACTTCTTCCATGTGAAGGGGTTCCCTGAGAGCGCAGTCGCCGTCGCCGTGATCCCGGGGCAGAAAGCGACGCGTTATTTGTCAATTGGAACCGGACTTTGCTGCTGACCGGGCTCACCTTGACCATGGCGAAAATCGTCATTCCACAGCCCGGCCGACCTCGCTTGCGACAACGGCCATGCCCATGGGCAGCTCCCATCGAGATCCAGCAGCTGATTGCTCAGCACATCCGCTCCGCCGATCTGCTCCATATCTGTACCCGCAGTGTAGTGTAAGCTCTCTGCTATAGTTGTGATGTTCAATAAACGGCCCATGCTTCTTGGAACGTTGGTGCGTGCTCGACAATTGGGTTGGGGTGCAAGATCGGGGATGCTCCAATGGCATCCAACTACCGGCGGCAGATTGTGTCTCAACGGCTCTGGATCGGGGAGCTCTGCTGAAGATGGGCTCGCCTGCAATGCCACATGCAACTGTCGGTCTCTGCTTTGTCCCTCGGTGTCAGTTGTCACGTCTGGTCCAGATATGCGGCCCCCCAAATCCGCATCGTATGGTTCCATGTCATTCCATCGGCTCCCATCCACTGGGACCAGCAACCATTCCGCAGGAGGAAGGAGGAGAGCCACACTCCATGGCCTCCACGCCACGACGTTGCGTTGCCCACCAACCTGGAACGAGAGCCCGCCGGCAGGGCAGAGCAGCTTCAAGGAACAACAGCGACAGGACGCTAGCAGAGACAACGAGCGACGACCGAGCGAGGGCTGACTGGCGGACCGCGGTTGACAAGGACAAGCTCGACTGGACGACGACTCGGAGGCCCAAAAGGGCATGAGGGGCCGCTGGGGCTTTGCCGTTGACGATGGGGTTCAGAAAACCAAAGGAGGAAAAACGGCTAGCATAAGCCGACAAAACCAAGGTCCAAGGTCGTCGTCAGTCAGACTCGCCGACCTCCTTTGTTTTTTTCTTTTTCTCTTCCTTTCTTCTTTGCCAAAGGCGTGGGGTTCCGATGCAATAGGTCGGGGGAGGAGAGCCAACGGCCTCGGCGCTTGGTATGGGACGGGACTTTGGAAGCTTTCGTTGTAGTAGCAATCGCCGCAGAGGCCGAATTTTGGCAAAGGCCATGGGCCATGGCTGCAATGCTGCGCTGTACACCATGTCCGCCTCTGCCGTAATTGCTGCTAGTTGCCTTGGCTCGCTCGCCAGTCGTGGGGCTCGTCTTTGGCGAGTCGTCACTCGTTCCTACTGGTCGGGGAAGTAAACCGAGCCCTGTTCCCTGCGGACTGAGTACCCGAGCAAACGGTGAGAAAGGCGACCGAAAGCCTGGGATTTAGCGATGAAGATACCCAAAGAGCCACTGCGTGCGTACATGACATGCACACTGATGGCACACTGATGTTGTCGACGGGAGCGAGAGGCTAGAGGTGAGAAGATCAAATCGCCACCGTCTAAAGAACTGCGTCGCGGCTCCGACCGGTTTCGGGCGTTTAGGACGGCCGAGTCTGGTCCAGGCCCAAACGATGGCTCTCGAAATCAGCGTCGTCCCTTGCTGCCCCGAATTGTCGGATGGCAGGGCATTGAGTTTGCTGAACCTCTGTTGGCCTCACAGGGAGTCCCAGGCCAAGTAATACAGCGGTTCGTTTGGTCTCGAGCTCTGGCTGTCAGCATGACCAAATTGTGCAAGTCGTCTTGTGCACGGGTTTATGCCGCTTGTGCAGCTCCGCCGGTCCGCTGGTTGGGCACAAGCTCCAGGAAGAATCTGTCAATGTCATGCCCACAGTCCACCGGGCTCTTGGAGCCGGACCCAAAATCGGCAGAGCGAGGTCCATCTGGGTGGAGAGCAGACCAGCCCAGAACACGGCGCGACCCAGCACAACATGCGGTGCCGGGGATAGTGTACGGATACGTACTACACGGTCGGTACCGCGGCCAAAGTCGCTCGCTGTCGGTTCTGCTGTCAGTGGCTGGCGACTGGGCGAACGGCTCCCGAGTGAACCCTGCCGAAGACGGGCCCACGGGGATCGCAGTCCGAGCAGGGATGACGCAGAAAAACACAAGGGAGGGGGGAAGACGCTTGCCCGCTTTGGAGGCCCCGGTCAGAGCAGACACTGGAGCGGAGTGGAAAAAGACGTTGAACGTGGCCCTGGCATCCCGGTCCGTCTGCGAGCTGGGTAGAGGCAGGGAGTCGACAGAACTGTGAGAGCGAGCGGAGCAGTTGCCAGTGCCAGGAAGAGAGCAGAGAGAGCCGAGCTGCGATCCCTGGACCCTGCCTGAACTGCGCAAAGGAAACGAAACGGATTTCGGGCTAGCGTCCGTCCATGGACTCTGGAGATGAAGAGGCGGTGCGAGGAGACGGAGAGGGCCGATGCGGATGCCGATAAGAATGACGATGTCAGCAATGAGGAGGCGGACGGGCGGGCGGTAGCAGTCGCGGGTCTTGCAGAGGAGCGCGAGGAGGATGTGAACAACGACGCGAGAAGGCCTCACCCTCAACGGCAAGAGAAGTGATGGTACGGATACCTCAGGCCATTCACGATTACCTAGGGCAAGCCTGGGGCAGTCCTGTGGATACAATGGAAGGAACGAACGGGTTGAGGCTCCCCGTCCCTTCCCTTTCGGACGGGACAAGTGAAATGAAAAAAATCAAGAGGTCGGCCGACTTCAATGGGGAAAGAACAGCCCCCAACCGGCAGCAAAAGTCGCTCCTGCTCCACGCCGTGTGGTCCCTCATGCCCATGCTTGATGCTTCTCAGTGCTCCCGCCTCTCTGAAGCCCTGAACCCTGTCCCGCTCCCATTTCGTCATGCCTGAGGCCTGCACCGAGTTTTTTTTTTCTCCCGCTGCTGCTGCCCAATGGCGGAGGCCGGTCCGCTGCACCAGCGTTGATTTCTGGGTGGTTGTCTGAGAAGCCCTGTCAGTGGCATCATCCTGCTTCCTGCCTGCCACTGCTACGCTCTGCTCAGAGCTAGAGGCCATTGCGGTAATACAGCTTGATGATGTAAGAGATGGATGGAGGTAGGTGCCCGGATTCACTGTTCACCGGCAACACCCCGAAGCGAGCCAACCAGCGCCAGTGTCGTTGCTAGAGCAGTGACGCACACCAGGACCGCCTGGTCTGGGAATGGCCTCCCTCTCGTCGCAGATTTGGGCTAAGATGCTCCTCCCACGGTTGTACGGGAAATGGCGCAGACACACAGCAACAGCCTACAGGAGGGTAGGTTGAACCGACAACCCCGCGGGGGCCGCGACACGTCAAAGACAGCGCGCCGCACCCTCAGTCACCTTGTCTTGCTCCGTTCCGCCCGTGTCTAGCAGCTCGGAATCAGGAGTCAGCCCCAGGGAAAGACAGCAGCAGTATGTAGCAGTGTCTGTTGCGCACCGCATGTACGGATACCTGATCTATCTCTCTTTCTCTCTATCCGTCGGCATCTCTACGCTACGTCTCTTCTTCCCATCCTCAATCTCATCCAAAAATGGAAACCATATGTAAATACCACAAGATGCCGGACACAACGAGGAAACGTGGCTCCGGCACCACAACAGCAGGCGGACACTAGAACGTTTACACGGCGCAGGGTCGTCGGCAACGACCAACAACGACGACTTACGAATACTGACGCAGGATTTAGAAATACTACTCGTCAAGGTCTCGACGGCAGTCTCAGGCTCTCAGCCAGCGAGCACGAGGGACGCCCTCCACTCTCCTCCACACCGCGCCCGCCGCTTGGTCGGCAGTGGACACGGACCAGGAGGATCATGGACGAGTGGTGGGAGGGTTTTGGGTTAGCCTGTCTTGGGTCTAGGTCAGGGTGCTTGCCGGGCAAGCTTATTGTTCGCGGAGGACAAGGGCAAAAATAAAGAGAAGGGGCCCTCTCATGCTTCTTTTTCTTCTCTACTTCTGAGACAGCCGAGGCGGACCAGGAGGTAGGGACGGATCCAAAATGTGATGGTGCCAAAAAAAACAAAGGAAGGAAAAGAAAAACAAATAATACACGGCACAATCATCCCACTACGGATAATGGCTTGCGCCCAATGCATTTCGCCGCAGAGGCAGAGGCAACACTCCGTAGGGAGTGAATGGGCTGAGACGAGAGTTCAATGACTCCCCACGTCACGTCGTTTGTTGTCCCCGCTGGTGGTGGTGGTGGACCAGGACCTTGTTCTTTCTCCCTGTCGTCGTTGTCGTCGTCCGTCGCGGATCCGTAGTGTCTTTGCCGTCCTCGCCTTTAAGTCTACCCTCGTCCTCCGCCTTTTCGGCCTCGGCATCGATGCCAGAGTCAGAGTGGTGTGGGTTCTCTGTTGCTCGCTTCGTCTTGCCGAGCGGATGTGGCTTCTCTTGATCTTTCCCTTTTCTTGATGCGTGTATGTGTGTGTCATAGGCTTTGGGGGAACACTTGCCAGCGTCGTGGTCGTCTAGAGTAAGGTACGCTGTATGTTGTGGTGGTGACGGGAGTGATGGGAACTTACTTGGTGGTGCTGCTGCTGCTGCTGCTGCTTACTTCATCCGCACTGCGCCTGTGTGTACCTAAGGTGGTGTAAGTAGATACGTACTCCTCGTCTGTTGTGTACCCACCTTCCATCTTGGGCCCAGAAGAAAAAGCCAGCGCTCAGAGTGGGCGGTACGTACCCGTTTACCCTCCACAAGAAGAAGCTACCTACACGAGAAGCCCTCGCTTTCCTTTCCTCACGAGATCCTCCACCACTGCCCTCGAAGCGCCCTTCTTCCAAGGTAGGCGCCTAAAAGCCTCCATACTTTAGGTCCTCGAATACCACCTCGCTCTGCCGCCGTAAGTACTGTATATAGCACAGGTACACTGCAATATGATGTGGTAGGCAGGTACCTATTACGCAGGCAGCATAGGTCCCTCAGCTACGGGCGGTTCCATCCTGCTTCCCCCCCAAAGTTATAGTTAGTTTTCCTCGCTATCCGTACAATACGCCGTCGTTCTTGGAAGTCGCCTACCTCTACTCCAAGCTTCGTTAGGCCCGGCTTGCTAAAAATCCACCAGACCACAAGCCTTTCCTCCACCCATTGCCATCCATCCTACCTGCCTAGCTCCCGGCCACCGACCTGCCCTTCCTGCCTTCCCATCGACACGCCCCCCGGTCCTGGGCTCTAGGCCCTTCCTTCCCCACCCCCTGCCCGCTCCGCTGCGCAGCGAAGGTGTTCGCTCGGTGTCTTTTCCTTCCCTCTCCTCCTCCTCCTCCTCCTCCACCATCCCACCTCGACTCGGAAAACCCACACCCCCCCTTCCCCTCCCACCATCGTCGTCTTCCTCTTCTTCCTCTCATCGTCCACCCCCTCCTTGTCTTCACTCCCCTACCTTACCCTTGCCTTTCTTTACCTTTTACCTTGCCTCTGCTCTGCTTTGGCACCCGGCACCGTCCATACATTTTCCTCGCCCACCCTCCTTGTGCTGCGCAGCTGCAAAACTACCTGGGAACCCTTCCTCGTCCCGTCTCCCGTCTTCCGTCTCTTCTCTTTACAGCTGCATTCCTAGCCACCGGCCGTCGTCCGCGCATCGCATCGCAGCAGCTCTTTGTCGACCACTTGCAACTGTCGTCCAACCTGGCAACCACCACACCACACCACGTCTCATATATCGTCGACCGCCCTTACCCCTTCGCGAACTGCGTCTCCGTCCTCCGTCTCCGCACCCCGTCAACCGCTGTCATTCCCCTCACGTGTCCGTCCTGCAGCAACATCCGGAGCTGTCTGCTTGTCTGTCGCGTTGGGTCCGCTGCCGCCCCGTTTGATTGGAAGAGGAGGCTTCTGCGCTGAGGGAACAACAACGCACGCACGCATACCGCACAGCACCGCAACGCAACGCACCGCACCGCAACTCACCATACCTACCTACATATACATATTCTTGCCGGCCCCCCTCCCAATACCGGCATACTCGCGCCCAACCACCGCGACCCAAACCGAGGTACCCTGCCCCCAAATCGTACACGTGGGACGAGTCACCGCCAAAGACAAACGGCCGTTTCGAACACCACGCCGGCTTCATTGGAGAAGACCAGGGAAATCTTGCTACCGTCCCCCGCTCCAGCCAGCAGGTCACGGCCATCACCACCACCGCGTGACTGTCGAAGCTTGAAACATCACAGAGAGAAAGAGAGGGAGAAAAATAAAAGTCATTGTGGAAGAATGTCGAGTTGAAACCCCATCGACGTTTTGAGTTCCGCCGACAACCCACGACACAACCCTGGACCTACCGAATGCTACTTACAGCCGCCGACACGCAGTAGCCAACGACAACAACGACAGACACCCACCCTTGCACCGCTTGAACGACAGCTACCCATTAGACGGCTGTGTGACGAACGAGACAGCAGACTAAACGCTTAGCACGACACGTCTCTGGCCCATCTCACTGTCACCGCAGTGTCTGCTTTTTTAAAATCCTCCGCCTACCCCACCACACTCGCCAAGCTGCAACGACACAACAGCACCCCCCAGCATCGATCGTCATCTTTGCCGGGCTTTCCCCCAACCGCCACCGCAAAACCTTTGTCCATTGCCACCCATTGCTCCAACAACGACACCACCGACATCCACCGCGACCGCCCGCATTCACCGCATTCAACTCTCTGCCCAGGCGGAGCAGCCTGAGGTCGAGGCAGTCACGATGTCCCCCAAGCTTAAACCCTTATTACTCCCCCAGCTCGTTGAAGAACGCCGCAAGTTTGAAGAACAGCAGCCTGACCTCGTCGACCCCGAAATGGATCAACAGTACGTATATTACAACACGGCGAACTCGTCTTCATCCGACGTTGGATCTCCTGTGACCCCGACTTTCTCGACGCGTGGACACCTGCGTTATTCCAGCTCTTCGTCATCGATCGATCTACCACCCACTAGTTACAACGAAAGCCCGTCATCACCCACCTCGATATCCCACTCCAAGTCTTCCAAGCGCCCGCTTCCTGACGTGCAGGAGGAGCCTCTGGAACGCGACGAGTTCGACGAGAGCACCATCCTGGCCGAGCCCTTTGATGAGCCTTTCGATCTTTACGGCTGCTTGTGTAAGTGGACTTCTCGTGTAACATGTCAAACGGGCGCGCTGACACATTCGCTTAGGCGATGAGCCATGCATCCACCACCAGAGCTCCGAAACCCTTCACAGCGTGTATCCTGCCGGTTTCGACATCGACTACGATCTCGGCTTCTCGAGCGAGACGGACCGCTCTGCGACGCTGGAGAGGCAGAGGAGTAGCACCGAGTCGCCCTTCTCCGGGCTGGCCACGCGTATCGAAGCACGCTTCCCGCAGCTATCGCGCTGGAAGTCCACCACGAAGCGGTCACAATTGACCGCCTCTCCCACAGCAGAGCTTACTTACGAGACAGCCCACTCCGTCGTGTCTCGCGCGGCGTCCAGTCGATCGTCTTCGCTATCAGGCCCCCCACGGCAGATAAACGAGCCACTGGTTCCCACTCCCGCCACGTCATACTGGGACAGCACCGAGAGTGTCAATGGCCCCGCTCCCATCGATATCGAAAAGGCCAACAACGAGAGGGAAAGCATCGAGCGCGACCGCGCGCTTGCAGCGACTCCTCTGCTTCCGCCCCTGCTCAACACCCCTCCAACGGAAGTCCCTCAACCCAGCCCGCTCCAGTCCCCTTCCGTTGCTCCCACGATCCTTTCCATGGAGGATCCGTCGACTCATTCGCTGGCTCACATCGCCACCCCTTCACTGAGCACAAAACCATCCATCTCGTCCTTCCGCCATGCCCAATCAAGTCAGGACCTTCCTCTGGGGTTTCCATCCATTCTTCAAGACCATGACGAGTGGTCAGACCGCCTCGGCCACGCCAACTTCACCATTTCCCCGCAACCGTATGAGCCGACTGAGGTCAACTTGGCAAGCCTTCGCGCTCTCCGCGCCGACTGGGATACCGCCCGTGTCAACTACACAAAGCACCTCGTGCGGACTGGAGAGAACTATGGCGAGACGTCCAAGATTTACGCGCTCACCGAGGCAAAGTGGGCCGAGATCGACAAGAGTTGGCGAAACTTCCACGACCAGGCCATGGAGCGCATAGTTGCCGCCAGCAAGTCAATTCCTCAGCGCGCCGAAGTCTCGCGAAGCCGCAGCCGCGGCCGCGGTCGTTCTGGCAGCGGCGGCTCCGTCATTCTGCGCCGACCGGTCAACGACGATGTTTTTGCCGGCGAACAATGGCGTCGCCTCGAGGACGGCGTCCCGACAGCCATCCCGAGACTCGTCGGCCCCGAGGGCAAGTTCCCAGGGCGCGGAGACGAGGACATTGTCGGGCCAATGGAGCGTGACACAAAGATGATTCGCTCCAGGAGCGAAGAGCGCAAGACCAGCCGCTTCTGGCGCAGTCTGGCAAAAGTCGGCCTTCGCAGGTGAAGGATCCGCCTCAAATACAGAATCTGGAGCTGGGCATCTCCAGACGCGAGCCCCGGGGCTCGAAAGATCTACCGTTACGATTAATGCCCACGAAACAACGATGACGATCACTGATCGCTGACGTCGGCGATCCCTACCCTTTTCTTCAAGCTTGTTCTTCACGAGATACCCCACCGTCGTCACTCCTTGACCAACACACGCCTCCATCAGGCTACGTTTCTTACGACGTGTCACGACCCTAGGCGTTTGCTGTTTACAATCTCTTCTTCACTTAGAAAGGTCCCAAGGCGGACCGCCAACAACAAATCTTGTTGTCTTTTTGTCTATTGTCTAAAATCTTATTGTCTAGAACAACCACATAGCGTCCCCACTGGGCGACGCTCGGAGCCTGTAAATACTTTTCGATCACCGGGAGGAACATACGGAGCCACTGGAGGAGGGTGTTTTTCTAAAAAAAATCACGGGGAGGACAAAATGATCTTAGACTTGGGGGAAAACCACACCGGAGTTACAGACCTAGGCCCGCTGGACAGCGGCTGCCTATTGTTTTGGCGTATTACAGGAGCAAGGCCTGGTGCGACGGTAGCACCGAGCCCGGCCATCTTGTACAGACTACAGAGTCGTTTTCTTCTTTCCTGCGGGAGCCCTCCTGCCTGCCACATGCATCCGGGCTCAGCTGCATCCATTTTGGCCGCAGCCTCCGGCCCTGGGCCGTGAGACTCGAGAGGTAGCTCGCCACTGAGGCAGCATGAATAAGACTACCTAACAATCACTCATCTCGATCCGTTATTTGACACGTGAACGCGTGCTTGTCTGCGCCTTTCGTGCGCACCACCACTGAGTAGTTCAAGTCGTGAAAAGTGCTTTCAAGTGGGTTCGTATAGCCTCAGCAGTGATGAAGAAGAAGGACCCGTCGGAAGCAAGATTGTATTCAGTCGGCAGACGCAAAAGACAAGAAACAAAAACGGCACGTCGCGGAACCCAGAGAGCATAAGTGCCGTGAAAAGTGCAAACCAACCGATGGCCAAAAAAAGAAATAAAAAAAAGGCAAGAGCAAAATCCCGTCCCTAAATGCGTCACGTCGTCGTCGCCGCCACCAAGTCCAAACTCCCCACGCCTCGTTCAGCCCGTCTTGTATGGTTCGTCGATTCTATCACGAGAGCGATCAGTCGGGCTTTCCCATGAGCGCCACATGGTAGCCGTGATGGGGTGTACTCACAACAATCAATAACAGCTTCGGCCACGCCTCCGCGCCGGATCTCCAGCGCCTCTGCTGCCATCCTTGTCATCTCCACGGACATGTCTGCCACCAGGTGAATGTACTGGATGTCCTTGGCGATGCCGTCGTCGCCCTGGGGGCCGATGACGGACGATGAAGGACAGTGACGGACGACGACGGACAACGACGGACGACGACGGACGACGACGGACGACGACGGACGACGGTGACGGACGACGGTGACGGACAATGAGGAGAATTAAAACAGTTATAATCTTATGTCGCGATAAAGCCTCCAAGGCTCTAGCCTCGCGAGCCGCGCCTTAGGCACTAGGGTGACTAAGTATAGATATAACACTTTAATAAGTATAGTACCTTATAGTATAAATCTCTTTTTAAAATAACTATAAGTTATTTATACCCTTAAATACTTATATACTCTAATACTTACTATAGTTATAAGTCTAGCTTATTTTTAACTAGTATTTATAACCCTTAACTACTTAAATAAGGTATATAAGCTTTAGACTCTTTTTTTTTATTTTTTTTAAGTTCCCTAAAAGCTTTATACTATTTTATAATAAACGTTTTAACTACTCCTTATAATACTCTAATAAGCTTAATAATTATCCTTAAAACCTTATATAACTAGCTATAATTCTATAAAGAACTATAATATTAAGTAGAGTTTTAAGGTATCTAGGAATATATTAATTTAAATACTCTTAATATACTAAGTATAAACTATATTTACTTAGTTAATCCTATATACTATAAATTCCTTATATAGATTAATAAGTTTATAAAAAAACAATATAAAGTAAACTTTAAAACCTAAATTAAAAAGTAAATTAATTCTAATATAAAAAATATTTATAAAAAGACTATAGTACTACTATATTACTTTTATAATAAAATACTAAAAGATATTTTTATAAACTATATAAATAGTATTAAGTACTTTTTATAATATTAAGTATACTATATAATTATTATAGCTACTTTAAAAAGTATTTAGTATTAAATATATTTATTTATAGACCTATTATATACTAGTTTAACTTATTAAAAACTTACTACCCTAGAATTATATTTAACTTAAGTTTTTATTTATAAGTTTAAAGTATAACTTACTTTAAATAACTTTATTATACTTATATTACTTTAAAAAGAATATAATACTATTTTTAGAAATACTATATATATAAACCTTAATTCTATAAAGTAGTATAACTACTAGTATAACTACTTCTTCTAAACTATATATAAAGGCGTCCTAGAAGTCTAAGGAATCCTAGTAGTATAGAATTTTTTTAAAGCGGTTAGTACTTAATATAACCCTATATAGGGATACTAGTAACTTAATAGAATTTAAAAGGAGCTTTAATTTAGTAAAGACTTTTTAATATTATATTAATATAAAAAGCTCTTTTTAGTAAAAGTTAAGGATAAATTAATATATTAAACGGGAAACTGTAGTAGAGCCGCTTACTCTACCCTTATAGGCTAGACTAACTTACTATTTAGTATTTAAAAATATCCCTATAAAACACCTTACTAATAGCCTACCTATACCTATAGATATTTTAGTAAAGCCCTAATAGGGTACTTTAAGTACGTTTTATTCCTCTTAGACGCTAAGATTAATAAAATTAAAATAACTTTTATAGATTTAAAGTAGGAGGACCTTAAAAAAAAGCTTATTAAGTATAATTAACTTAATAAAATAACTTATTTATAGTTTAAAGAGTAATATTAAAAACGGGGCAGTAATAATAAAGAACCCTTAACTACTATAGATAATAAGTTAGAATTTCTAGGAAATATTATTAGTGTTATTCTTTTACTTAATACCTTTTTAAAAAGTAATATAGTTAAATATTTAGTCTTTTTAATTGTTACGTTAACTTATTTACTCTCTTAGAGTACTATATATAATAACTATAACTTAACCTATTTTATTAACTATATAGTATTTATAAAGTTAAATACGTTTAAGTCCTTTAGTTTAAATAACTACATTAATACTAGTATAAATAAAATCCTAGTTCTAGAACGTAGTAAGTGCGTTATATAGAATATATTAATAAATAAAAAGGGTAATTTAATGTTAAACTTAATACTTATAAATGTTATAGTAATTAAAGAGTTTTATATTAATATTATTTTTAAAGTGCTTTTAGCTAAGGCTAGTATTTAGTACTATAGTTATAATTATATACTTAGAGTTAGAAATATAGAAAGTAATATTATAGTAAAGACTCTAGAATACTATAATAATATTTACTTTTTTAAATATAAACTATTTTTATTTTACTTATATTTTATATTTATTAGTAATACTACTTTAGTTTATATAACCTATTTTATTAAATATATATAATACTATTTTAGTTACTAATTTTTGTGTAACTATATTAACTTTATAGTACTCTAGCACCTTAGAGTAGGCTACTTTAGTTATAAAGCTTTTAAGTACTTAGTATACTATACTTAGAGAGTAAGGATTTGTAGTTTAACTTATATAAAGTACTAGAACTATATAGTTATATATATAATATAGTAAATATTATACTAAGTATTTAAGAATAAAGCTAGTAGACTATACTACTGTATTTTTTAGAACCTTTTTAACTTTTTATATATATATAATAGTAATAGCTAGTTTTTAGTTATTAAAGATAAGTACTTTAGTAAGCTCTTTAGCTTTACTTTTCTTAAAAAGGATTACTTTAAAGTATTTAAGGTCCTTTAGACGTTTAAAAAATAAGTTAAATAATATAAAGGAGTTAATATTTATAAGATATATATAAATAATAAGTATACTATAATTACTATTAAGGGTGTTACTATGTTTTAAATATAGGTATAAGAGGAAGGAATTAATTTTAAGATACTACTAGTTTATACTAAAAAGTCTATAGGAGGTAGAGAGTGTATTAGATAAGAAAGTATAAACTAGGGGATTTATATAAGAAAAGGGGTAAGGCTTTTTAAGTACTTTTAAAGAGAATTAGTACTTATAGGTATTAATATTTATAATATAAGTTTATATTAATTAAACTTTTAGTGTTTTTTAAATAAGGTTAAGGTAGAATGGTTTAAATATTACTTTAAGTAGTGGGCTTTAGTTTATAACTACTTTATAGACTATAACCTATACTTTTACTAGGGAAAACTATATATTTATAAATACTATATTTATTCTTTTAAGTATAAAAAAGAAATAGGAATTAAAAAGAGATAGTTTAAAGTTATACTAAAAGTATATATTAAATACTTTATAAAATACATTTTTAAAATAATAAACTTATATAGAATATAGGTACTTATATTTAAATAGGTTATTATTATATATAATATTACTTTTAATAAAACGAAATTCTACTTAAAAAATAATATTAAATATACTTTTTATTTAAAGATTATAATAACTATAATTTTAGAGTTTAAAGAACTTTTTAAGTTTTAAAGTAAGGTCTATAAAACCCTAGGAGACTTTAAGGGCAATCTAAAAAAAGCTAATAATAAGCCTATTAATATATAATTTACTAGACTTACTTAATAAAATAATATTAAGTTAAGTAGTATTTTTATATATAAAAAGTATAGTATATTACCCTTAAAAGGACTATTAACTCCTAATCCTACCCCTAAACTACTAATACTATAATATTTTAGGGGTAAAAGGTTATATAAAGTAACTACTAATACTAAAGAACTTAAGATGGATAAGGCTAAGTTAGTAAAACCTTTTAAACTAGTTAAACTTATAAATAACTAGGCCTATATGCGTATAGGAGATTCTATAGAACGCTTAGAATCTTTAACTATTAAATATAAACCTTTAATTATTTAGTAAAAAAAGGCCTAATTAGTTAATAAGGGTAATTTAAATAATATAATTCCTTTAAATATCCTAGGAACGCTTTAAAACGTACTAGCTTTATTATTACGTAGTAACTAGTACTTTAAGGGACTTAATTTAGAGTTTAAAAAAGGAAATTATATTATTTATATATATATTAATAATACTTATAAAATACTATATAGTAGTTTAAATAACGCCTTTTTTATAATGTTTATACTTAATTAATAAAAAGTATTTAAGAATAAAGAACGTAACTATACTTACTTATACTATATTATTTAAAATATAATCTATATAATACTCTATAACTATAAATATACTATAAAAAAGAATAACTTTTATATAAATAACTTTATTAGTACTTTAAAGTTATAAAAAGCGATAAAAAAGCTTCCTCTAAAGCTTTAAAAACTCTTTATAAACGCGGTATATAAAGAAATTTATAAGTTTATATTTATAAAAACGTAGTAAGAGCTAAACTATTAAAAGGCCTTATTATAACCCCTCTTTTTAAAATAGGTTTTTACTTATAAGTTTAAGCTTAATAGAGTTCTTAACTACTATAAAGTACGTATTTATATTTAAAGAGACCTTTAAAATATAAATCTATTATAATATACTTACACTACTACTTTTATAGTACAATCTTTTTACTTCTTAATGTCCCTTAAAGTACAGTTTAACTATAATATTTAGTAGTTTAATATTATAAACGTCTTTCTAAATACAAAGCTTAACCCTAATACTCTACTTATTTATTATAAACTCCTAAATAGTTTTTATTAATTAAAAAAGTATATTAAACTTAAGTAGGTGCTCTATAGGCTATATAATACTCCTTTCTTATAGTATAAAGAGTTTTTAAAGACTCTTTATAGTCTCGGTTTTAAACACTATAATAAGGAGCTATACCTTTTTTAGGATCCTTAGAGGCGCGTTCTTATTATATTCTATATTAATAATATACTTATAGTATACTACTTAAACGAGGCTAAGTATACTTAAACGTTAATTAAAGGTATTAAAGACGTATATAAACTTAAGGAGTAGGGCCCTATAGAGTATTTCCTTAGTATTAGAGTAATTAAAGACCGTTCTAGATAATATATACTTTTAGTTTATAATACGTATATTAATAAAGTAACTAAGAAGTATAACCTTACTAATATACTATACCTAACTATACTACTACTAATAATTAACTTTATTAAAAACCTAGGTTAAGTATTACGTTAGGAAGTTAAGAACTTTTTAAAAATAGTTAATTTAATCCTTTATACTACTATTATAATCTACCTAGACGTTACCTTTACTACTTTATAACTCTTACACTTTTTAATAAATCCCTTTTAAGTATATCTTAAAACTACTAACTAAGTTATTTACTACTTATATTTAATATATTACTTTACTATATACTATAGTAATATAGGGGGTAATATAGAGGTGCTTTTTATAGTAGGAAATACTTCCTTTATAGATAATAAAGAAATAAAAAAATTGTTTTATAAATATATTATTAAGCTTTTTAGTAGTCTACTATACTAGAAAGCTAAAAAATAGAATATAGTTATTATATTAATAATAGAAGTAGAGCTCTTAATACTTAAGTATACTACTAAAGAATTAATAGTACTTTAATAACTCTTTAAAGAAATAGATTTTAACTTTAGAGATACTTAAAAGGTCTACTATAATAACTAGTAAACGATTTGATTTATAGTAGGTAAAGGAGAGTATATAGCTACGCGCTTAAGACACGTAGATATTTAGAATATATAGCTTTATTGAGAATATACTAAGTACTTCTTTAACGTTATATATATACCTATAAATAAAATACTAGTTAATGGACTTATTAAGAACCTTATAAAAAGTAAGTTTAAGTACTTTAGAGTACTCCTTAACCTTTATAATACTTTAATATATATTATAATAGTATAAGAAAAAAAAAGTACTTAATTAAAGAGAAAAGGACGGCCTATAGGTAAGTTATTATATTAAGCTAAAAGGCCCGCGCTGCCTTACTAGGTATATAAAAAAAAGTAAAGTAATTATAGCTTAGAGGTCCTAAATACTAGAAATAGATATAATAGCTTAGAAGGTACTTTTAATATATAAGGGTATTAATTAGCTCTATAAAGAACTAATAAATACTTTTTTAAATTACTTAAGTGCGGTTATAGGTAGTAAAGAACTTGTTTATAAGTTAGTAAATACCCCTTATAATAGCCTTAGTATAAACTTAGTATATAGTACGTTTTATAAGTATACTAGTAATTTCTTCCTTATCCTCCTTCTTATTAAACTCCTCCTCCTCCTTTTCTTTTTTAAACTTAGGCTTTTTTTTTCTTCCTTCTCTTTAACTTTATTTTTAATAAAAAAGGGTATAGTAGTAGAGTTAAGTACTACTTAGAAATTGTTATATACTTTATAAACCTCTTATAATTTAACTAAGTTAGTTCTAAATTACTATAAGTATTTAAAGGGACTTATATGACGTAACGTACTTATAAAGTATACTTTAATAAAGTAGTAATATTAAAAAACGGTGTTTTAGTATAGGTTAGTATACTACTTATAGCCGTTAATATAATATATATAGTGGCTCTAGGCGTTGCCCTTAGTAATAAAGTAGTAGTTAGAAGAGTAGTTCTTAAAGCTAGAGTTAGTATACTTTTTATAAAGGGGGTTATACTTAAGGTTATCTTTATTAAACGGTATAAAGGTGTGGTTTTTTTTATATAGAGTATAGAAAGGGGCTAGAGTAGAAAAGGGGTTATAAGGGAAAGGGGTTATAGTAGGTAGGGTAGTTAGCTAGGATAGTGGGTACTTATTATTATTATCTTTACTTTTTTTATTATTATAGCTACGGTTATTAATAGTGTTAAAGGGGTTAGTAGAGTTAGTAGAACTACTATATACTATATACTTATACTTAAACTTAGTATACTTTTTACTTTTAGTAATCTTTACTTTATACTCCTTTATTATTTTACACTTAGGGGGTATTTTAAATATTTATTTTTTTATATTTTTATTAGTAAAAATGCTTTAAAAGTAGTATATAGAGCGTAGGGTAGCAAAATAGTAATTTATAATTTATTAAAATAGGTATACTAAAGAAAAAAAAAAGAGGATTTTAAGTAGTAGCTAGAAAAAACACATATATTCTACTACCTGTAGCTTACTTAGTAAAAGATCTTTATACTTTAAGAAATAGTAACTACGATTTTACTTATAATTATAAATACTCTTTATAGTTAAAATAACTATAAAATGTTTTTTTTTGTATAATTTTATTTATATAACTTTAGTAAGTACTTTAAATACTCTATTTATCTATATTTAAAATAAAAAAAGAAATAAGGGATATAGCTTTAATGTAGTTAATAGCGACGTTACTATTACTAGGGGGTGTGTTGTGATAAAGCCTTTAAGGCTTTAGCCTTGTAAGCCGCGCTTTGGGCACTAGGGTAACTAAGGATAAATATAACGCTTTAACGAGTATAGTGCCTTATAGTATAGATCTCTTTCTAAGACAACTATAAGTTATTTATACCCTTAAACGCTTATACGCCCTAATACTCGCTACATCTTAATAATAATAAACACATATTCTTATAGAGTAGGACGCCTCTACACTACTTAAACGGACTTGGCCGGTATGATACGGCTAAGGTTATTATAGGAATAACTATATTAGTGTTAGTTATAGCTCTAGGTGGCTGACGGCTATATAGTAGGGCACGGACCTAGCTCTACCGTTATATAGGTATCTAAAGCCTTTACTAAAAAGGTTTATAATCTATTTATTTTTAACCTTAATTACTAACCCTTATATTTATAATTAACTACTATTTATTTACTTTATATAAACTAATATTAATTAGTAGTTAATATATATAGTTACTACTACTTTATAACTATAAATTAATAAAGTTTTATTTAAAAGAAATATTATTATAAATATAACTAACTAAACTTAAAAGTAGTTTATTAGTAAATAACGTTTAATATACTAAGCCCTTATTTAATAGTTAAATAAACTTAAAGTTGTTTTACTAAAAAAGTATTTATTATATACTTAACTTATTAAATAAATTCTTTTATAACTACATAAAGTTATAATTTATTACTTTAAACTATTATATTAACCCTTAAAGACCCTTTAAGCCCTTTTATAACTTCTAAAGCTATTTTAATACTCCTTTTCCTTTTTCTACTATATAACTATAGAGTTTTCCCTAAAAAGCCCCTAAAGTTAAGTTATACTTTATAATAGTACTTAAGAGTAAGTTAAGTATATTACTAGCTATTTATAATACTAGTAATATATACTATACTTTGAAAAGATTATAAAATTACTACGGTATTTTAATACTTGACTAAAAGCTTTAATATATTAAAAATTACTAGTAGTAATTTATTATATAAATAGATATACCTCTAAGATTATAGTTTAAGGGAAACGCTTATATTTAAAGTATTATTAGTTTAATAATCCTTTATTAAAGGTCTTTTTAAATAATAGGATGCCTAGTATAAAAGTAATTTTTAGTAGTATATAGTATTAATTAATAAACTACTATAAAGAAGGTACTTAAGTAGTTACAATAGACTTTAGCTAAACTACTACTAGGTTATAGTATAGTAACTAAGTAAAAAAATACTATTAACTATATATCCTATATATTATAGAAAAGCCTCTTCTTTATCTTCTATCTCTATGATTTATTACTACTACTTTACCCCTTTTAAATAATACTAAATAATAAAAGTTAATTACTTAATAACTATTTATATTATTATTAATTAACTATAAAGACTTTATTACTAAATAACTATAACTATTATTTTATTATAAGTACCTAGTTACCTTTACTATAGGCTAATAAGTTTACTAGTTATATAGTTATAGTTAAAAGTTTAAAGCTAAGGCTAAGGAGTTTTTTTTTATATACTAAATTTACTTTATTTACTAAGATATAAAAGGAATTTACTTACTTAGAGAAATTAACTTAAAATAGTAAAGTAAAGATACTATAATTTGCTTAAGTAATATAAAATATTATAACTTAATAATAAGGGTTTATAGTAAAGTAATAAAAAAGTTAATTAATATTAACTTTATTTAGAATTTTCTTTTTTATTTACTAACTCTAGTATTTATTATTTTTATTATATTCTTACTACTAGATAATAAGAAAGTAATAATAATATTTTTAGTATTATAGAAACTATAGAATACTCCCTAAAGAGTAATATTAATACTATTAGTTAACGTAGCTATAATAAAAAACTCTAAAGAAAGTAGTAAAGGTTAAGGACGGAAAAATAAAATAGTCTATAACGTTTTTATAATATTAACTTTAAGGACTAATTAGGGCTTACTACCCTTAAAGTTAATAAATTAGTTTAAAGTTACTATAACTACTAGGGAGACTAATAGGGCTATAGATACCCTTACTCTAGTACTTTTAAATATTACCCTTTAGGCTGTTAATATAACTATTTAGGGCCCTTAGTATAATATAGATTTTATAATAAAGTTTAGGACTAAGAGATTTATAATAGCTACAGCCTACTATATTAGTAACTACATAGTTAATAAGATAGTTAATATAGAGCTATATAACTACTTTTGTTTTAACTTTACTAAATAAACTACTAATGCGTTTAAATACATAAATAAGAACGTTTAGTATTATTTTAGGGATTTCTTTTTATATTATAGTATTTATATTAACTATACTCTAACTAATAAATACATTATATATAAAATCTATACTCTACTAATATTTAATAGATTTTTTATATAGTTTAAAGACTAAATTAATACTATAATATAATAAAACCGCTTTTTTAAGACCCTTATAAAATATCCTAAGTTCCTTAATAAAATTTCTTTATATAATATATAGATTTTATTACTTAGGAATTATAGCTTTATAGAGTTTTAACTTTATAAAACTTTAAAAGCCCCTAGGGATTTATAACCCCCTTTACTATTAC
The DNA here is from genome assembly GCA_030770045.1 of Colletotrichum brevisporum. Classification (NCBI taxonomy): domain Eukaryota; kingdom Fungi; phylum Ascomycota; class Sordariomycetes; order Glomerellales; family Glomerellaceae; genus Colletotrichum; species Colletotrichum brevisporum. The sequence goes on from JAUGSI010000002.1 coordinate 5,762,763, forward strand.
TACTAAGATATAAGTAGTATAAAACTCTATTATAAAATACTTATTAATACTACTTAACGTAATAATACTCTATTTACCCCCCTTCCCCTTAGTAGTCTATTTTTAACTAATACTAAAACTACTATAATAACTATAAAAAAGATAATACTAATAACTATAGCTTTACTCTAAATAACTCTTTATTATTAAAAGTACTTATTAACTTTATAAAGCTTTATAATAACTATATAAAGTATAGTAGTAGTTAATTTAATATTTTTATAATAAAGATTTAGATATTTTATTAATAGTATTAGTTTATTAGTATTAATTAAACGTAATATATAGAAGCTATTTTAATTATACTTAAAGATTAAGCCTTAATATACTAATTTTAGTATTTCTATAACTCTATAAGACCTTTTAATTAAAATACTATAATTAAAAGCCTTTAAAGCTACTTTAAAACTAAAAAGATATATTAATAGTGCCTTTTTAAATAGTAATAAGCTTCTTTTACTTATATAATTTATAAGAACTTAATAAAGATAAAAGTAGAGGTACTTAATATACTAATTAACTACTTTATAAATATCTAGTCTGCGCTATTAACTAGATTATAAACTAAAAACACTTTTTATAATTAATTTATTAATATGTACTATAGAGTAAAAGAATATAGCTTTTACTTTTATAATTTTACTATAAACGTTACTAGGATTATTATATAACTATAATTCTTTATTAGTACTTTTAAATTAATTTAATAAATACTATAGTACTTAACTAAGACTTTTAAACTATATAGTACTTACATTATTAACTAAATATATAACTATAGTAACTAAAGCTACTTAAAGAAAACAAAAACTATAAGAATTGTAATACTAAAAACTATAAAAAAGAAATTACTATTTTTAATACTTTTTTAAATTAATAAATAATAAAAAGTACTATATTTATAGTAAATTAAACTATTAATTATAGAAATACTCTGCTACAAACTATAGTAAAGTATATAACTACTACTACTAAGTTAATTACTTTTAGGATATTATATTAATATTTTTTTAGTAATTCTATATAAAATATAAAGGGAATAAAATATTGAATAATATTTAGGAGTATAATAAGGAACCTATAGATAAATATTTTTTAAATAATAAAGGTAGTAGAGCTATAGGACCCTAGTTAACTATATTTATAATAACGTATTTAATAAAGAGAGAAGTTAATAGTTTTAAAATAGTAATAACTCTTGCTAAGTAAGTATTAGTCTATACTATAATAATAAAAGATATAAACTTAATAAAATTAATACTTTATACTTATAATAGCTAATATTCTAAGGCTATCTTTTAAAGTATTATACCTAATACTAGAGTAGTAGAATTTTTTATAGTAGGCTATAGTTAATATATAGCTTTTAAAAAAACAATTCTTTTTAACTTTAAGTTTAATACTATAAGTGCTAGTAGTGTATTAATTTACTTTAGTACTAGTAATAGTATTAAATTCTTTAAATTAGTTAAAATCCCCTTACTTTTTAAAGATATTATCTTTTATATTATATTAACTAATATACTATTTTTACTATACTTTAAAAATATAAATTATTTAGGAATTATATTTAATAATATTAATAATGTTTTATATAAGGGAGATATTATAGTACTAATTATTTAATAATAAGAGTATAGTTAGTTACTATTTAATTATAAGCAAGTAATAGTATACTACTATTTTACTACTAGTGAGCTTTAATAGCTTTATTATTAATTTAAGTACTTCTTTATTATAAAGCTTTATAATATATTTAAAAGAACTAGTTATTAACTAAATATTTAAATATTAAAGACGTTAATAAAAATATACTACTACTACTAACTCTATAAAATAGTACTTTTAAGATTTTAATTTATATTATAAAATAACTATAACTTTAATTATAAAGTTATTATAAATATTATATACTTTAATAGAAAACTAGTTATTTATTTTATTAATACTACAACTAAATTTATTACTATAAAGTTTATTAAAATATATTAATTAAAGTAGTTTAAAAAAGTATTTATATAGTAGAATTTATATATACTAAGGACCTCTTAACGTTTTTATAATTAATACTATAATAATATTTAAAGCTATAGAGTTTAAAGCATATATTAAAGAGTAAGGGATTATTTTTAAAATTATATTTATTAAAGTTTATAACTTTATTAATAAAATCAAGAAATACTATACTATTTTAAAGTAGGTTTATTAAATCTACTATACTAAAAATCTACTTTTACTATTTAAAATTATACTTTAAATGAGTATGAAAAATATTAATAATATTATAAGTCTTAATAACTTTATACTAACTCTTTTTATTTTTAAAGTATATTTATAAATTAATAACTCCTTTTTATTAGTTCTCAATATTACTAAATATACCTAGATAATTAAAAAGACTACTAAAAAAGATTTATTGTTTTTATATATAGTATAAGGTTAATAATACCCTTAATATATATAACGGACTAAAGACACTTAAAACCTTAAAACTCCCGTTCTAATTAATAGTTAAAGTATAGTATAAGAAAGGTAGCTAGTAAGGCCTTTATTAATTAATTTTAATAAATAGTAAAAAGTACATATTCACCCTTCTATAAGGCCTAAGATTCTTTTAATTAATAGTTATTAGACTATACTATAAAAATATTAATAATATAGACTCTAAAATTGCCTTTTTACTAAAAGACCCTATAACTATTAAGTATAAGACTAAGGGTAGAGCTAAACTTAAGAATAAAACTAAAAAGATTTTTAATAAAATTATTATTAATATAAAGCCTTTTTCTACTAAAGACCTAGTACTAGTAAAAGCTCTAAGATAATAATAAGGTTAACTATAAAAGACCCTAGTTATAATATTTATTTTAGTTAAAGAAGAGGCTAATTTTATCTTTACTATTAAACTAAAAGAATAAGGGACTATTACTACTTTAGGGGAGCTGTTTTAGAGGTTAATAAAGGGAGAGATTTTAGTTTTATAAAACCATAATATTTTTAATATTATTTTATTTAACACTAGGGTTTATAGTAGGTTTAGAATATTTAAATCTTATATTATTAATAAAATTAAAGTAAAAATAATAAGTTAACTTTATAAAAAGCTCTACTTTATTATGTAAAGTTATACTAATAATAGAAAGGCTGTAATTTTTATATAGTCCTTTATAATTTAAAAGTCTAGTTAACAGTTAATTCTAGTACTTATTCTAACCCTTATACAGACTAGTAAAAAGCTATAGCTTTAAAATATTATATAAGTATATATATAATTAAAAATATAGCTTAATTAAATAATCTTTATATATTTTTTAATTTAAATTTATAATTAGTATTTAAATAATACTATTATAGTTATTAAAAAGCCTTTTTATAGTATTATAAAGGCTAGGATATACTAGTAGGCAATATATTATTACTACTATAGAAAAACGTTTAAAATAAGTATATTAATATATAATTTATACTTTTTAATATTACTAATTGATAACTTAAACTTTATTTTAGTTAAAATATAAATAAATAATACTTTTAACTTTTTAATAAATAAAGTTTTAACTTATAAAATATTAGACTTTAAAAAGGTAAACTTTATAGTTAAAGTAAAGATATTTTTAACTCTAAAAGAGCTATTAATATTTAATAGTAGTATTTTAATACTAAAAGGTAAATTCTTTACTTTTTATTAAAAAAGCTAAAGTAAAAAGTTTATAATTATTAAGTTTAATAAGGATTAAAAAACTTAATATATTCAATAGCGCACCTAAGGAGTATATATTATATTAATTTATTAACTTAAAGTATTATATAACTTCTTTATAGTAGCTTAATATTAGGAACTTATAAATAAGGATATTACTACTTTTAATTTATATTTTTTTAAGTAGTGTCTTATATAGATATTTTAGTAAGTTATTCTAAAAAGAATACATTATAGCTATATATTTTTAAGTAGTATAATTAAATAGAAGTATTTAATAGGGTATATCCAGTAGGTTTAACCCCCTTTAACTTAAGTAGTCTTAAGTAGAGCTTAGTAGAGTGTGCGTACCTTAACGCTTCTACTTACCTGCTCTTCCCGTAGCAGTAGACGTAGACGTGGACGTAGATATACTAGTAATAACAACAATACTATTACCAATAAGCGGTAATATTAAAATAAACCTTTACTTATACAAACCTTTAGCTGGATCACACTATGTGTAGGGCCTAACAAGCCCTAGTAGCGTTTATAATTAAATAAAAAGGCACTATACACAAGGCCTTTATCGATTCCTCCCATCTTCTACACACCTATACATAATAACCTATAATATTTAATAGAAGGTTACCTGCCCCAAGCCCTTACAACTAAGACAATAACTATTATATAACTTTATAGTTATTAACTAACTATAAAAGTAGTAATAAGTACCTTATAGCTAAAGGGGTTAATAAAATCAACTTAACCCACAACTAGTATATATTTTTTAATAAAAAAAAAGCTTATTATTACTATAATTTACTACTATTAAACTACTAGTAATAGGCTTAATATAAATACAATAATTCTTAGATTATAGAACAGAACCCTTTTAGGTATTCTATAGTCTAAAACTAACTATAAATACTTTAATTAGCTAAAGGACGCAGCTACTAGATCTATAGCACTCTAAGTAGCTACTAATATTAGTATATTTAGCAAGGCAATATCAAGGGGGATACTAATAATAATAGAGCTAAGTGGCTGGACTAGCTGTAGCTGTGTAGCCTGTGAGGGAAGTAATAGAACGGTTTAAATTAGATTTAATGGGTTTAGAGGGACGGTCTAGGGAGGTGTACGGAAGGTGTTAGTAGTTTTAGTGGTGTTAATAGTGTAATCAGTAGTTAAAATTAATTAAAAACACTTATTACTTTAAATCTATAGAAGCTGTGTTGTAGTAGGTAAATTTAAGTACTGTAATAAAAAAGATTGATGAGGTGGGTGGCTGGACGGCTATTTCCTAGAGCACGTGGCCCGTGGGCCGTTAGTCACTCTGGAGGGGGTATTACTACTTTTAATAAATAATTATATTAGTAAATAAATAACTAGTACTAAGGGTTAAAATATATCCTTTTTAACTTTTAAAAAAGTAAGCTCTTTATTTTTATAAATAAATTATTTATTAATAATATAAACCTATTATTATAACTAGAATTTATTATTATCCTTATAGAAGATTAATTTATTAGTAATAATACGTTTAAGATTTATAGTAATATTATTTATTATAGTTTAATAAAGAATAAGTAAGTTATAAAAAGTATCTTTATTTTAAAGATTTATACTATAACTACTAGTATTAATATAGCTTATACTATTATAACTACCTTTAGGTTTATTATTAATTACTTAAACCTTTTTTTAATTCTCTATATTATATATACTAACTTCTATTCATTCTATAAGTACTTCATTAAACTAAGTACTACTAAAGAAAAATAACTAATAATTAATATTATAGTATTAAAGTAATTCTATAAGTACTAAAAGCTTTAAGAAATATAATAGATTATTAAAGATAGTAATGTTACTAATAGCGTTATAAAAACGAAACTAAACTATACCCTTAAGGGCTTTATTTTAATAAATAAGACTATAATTAAAATAAAAAGCTAGGTAATAAGAGGAGGATAAAAAGAAGGTATTTAAACTAAAGAGATTTATAGATTTAATAAAAGGGCTAGGAGTATTAGGAAATATAAAGAAATAGTGGTATTTATAATAGTAGTTAAACCTTTAGTTAAAGTTTATAGCTTTATTAAAAATAAGGCTATTTAGCTTTAAAAAGACTAGTTAAAAAGGGATTAATTAAATTTAAAGCTTAAAAATATTATTTTTAAGTCTTTTTTAATAAACTCTTAGTTTAAAGAGATAGATAGTTTAAGGTACTTATATATAAGGCCTTTGTGTTTTTTTAAGTATATAAGGATCCGGTATATAACTAAGTACCCAGCATACTTTTAGCAAAAGTAAGGATAAATATTAGTAGATTTTAGTATAGTAGACCCCTGCTAAGCCCTTAGTAAGGACGTATAAAGGGAGAATAGAAGAGAAAAGGGGGAAGTTAAGTAAAAGTAACTAAATATACTTATATTTATTTTTAAAATACTATAATTAAACCCAATTTAAGTATATAGCCCCTAATATTTTTATACCTTTTTGTTTTTACTTTAATATAAGAGGTTAGTAATAAGTATATTATAAAGGATTTTATATAGTACTATATAAAATACTAGTAAATACCTAGCGAACTTTTTACTTAATCTGAATTAATATAGGAATAATAGGAATATAGTTAATTAAATAGTAAGTAAGGTAGTTTTATAATAGGACCCTATTAAGAATCCAGCTAGCTATTAGGATTATAAGAGTAATAGTTAATATAAGTATAGTATAGGAAATATAATAATAGATATAAGTAATATAAAGGGGTTAAGCAACCTAGATAAAAGAAGCGACTCTGATTTATAGTGGCGATAATGTACTAGGCGTTTATTAACTCCTAATTATAATAAAGAACTATTTATATGCGAAATAATAAAAATAATTTGGGAGTTATAGGCTTAGAATGCTTAGTTATAGGTATAACCCCTACTAGACGCCCTATTCTAAATTATAGTATAATAAGTTAAAAGTACTAAATAAGTTACTAAAGTAATAAAGACTATTTAATAAACCGTTATTTACTATTTAGTAAAATAGTAGGAAAAACTACTTATATATAATATAGCTTACTTTATAAAGAATATAATTAGTTTAGTTAGGAAAGACTGGCTTATTATAGTTAAAGTAGCTTATACCTATAGAGAAAGCACTACTGTAGCTTAATAAATTTAATAAGCTATAAGTACTATAAAGTATACTCTATAGAGTAACTAGTATAGCTATTAGTAAGTACTTACTAATAACTACGCGAGGGATAAATAGGACCTAGAGTTTATTTAGGCCGAATTTAAGGTCTTTATTTATAATTAGTATATTACCCTAGAATTATAAGAATAGAATTATTAAAATATACTATAAAAATACTATTAAAAAGATAATAAAAAGTTTATTACTTTATTCTACTACTAAGAGGTAATTTACTAGACCCTTAGTAAAGATATAAAAGGGAAAAGTAAAGTATATTAGTTCTTTTAGTACTTATATTAGTTTATATATAAGGAGTTAATATATTAGGACTTTAAATACTTAAATACTTATAAGATTTTAATTTATACTTAATGTATTTAGAAAACGTTATGGAGGTATAGACCCTTTAGGGGAGCTTTATAAAATAAAAGCTATAAGAAATACTATTCTGGGTCCTATAAATAAAGGAGATAGGAAGTACTGTTATAACTCTACTTAAGGGGAAGAAGTAGTTTAGATTATTATTAAATAAACTATAAAAGTAAAAAGAACTAGTTATTTAGGCTTAGTAGTCTAGATTATTACTGAATAGGCTATAAGGGTAAAGAGAACTAGCTATTTAGGTTTTAAGGGTTTATAATAACTTTAAAAAACTTAGATATTAGTTATAAGTTAAAAAGGGATATTAATAAAGTTACTTGTTATAACTATTAAAAGAAGGGATACTATTTAACTAACTATAAGGTATTTAAATAGGATACTTACTAGAATTCTTATAGACTACTATATAGAAGTGTTAATATAATTTAGGTTTAGGAGCTAAGTAGTTTAGAAAATAAATAGGTATAAACTGGCTACTAACTAAACTTATATTAGAAGCTATTTTAGTACTTATAGGGGAAATAGTTAAAGGCTAAGTTATTACTATAGTAAACTATAATAAAGTTAAGATTATAGTAAATATAAATACTTATATATAATTAAATATTATTAATATTAATTTAGTTAAATAACTTAAACTTAAAAAAGTATTTAATATAATACTCTTTAAGATCTTAGTATTTAATAACTAATTTATTAGTAAAGTTAAGGTATATTAGCTAACTTTCTTTTTTATTAATAAATATAATATACTTTATAAAGTTAAGTATATATTTATAGTAACGTTCTACTTAAAAAGCACTAGAGGTATCCTCTTAGTAAACGATACTATAGGTATAGAAAGTATCCTTATAGATATACGCATATAAACTTAGTAGTATACTCTAGTATCCCTTATGTCCTTAGAAGTATTTATTTAAAATATAATTAAAAATAAGTTTAAGGTATTTATAATATATATTATAGGGGCCTATACTGTAGTAAAAAACAAGGGAATTCTTACTAATAACCCGCTTAGATAAAGATGTATAGTGATACTTAAAAGCCTTTTAAATAAACTTTACCCTTATATTAATATGTTTAATAAAAAAGCAGTAACATAAGTCCTAATACTAGTAGACACAGAATACTTAATTAACTTTATTAAGAAAAAAAGCTACTATATAAGTCTATTTACTTAATATTACTAAAATAACTCTAAGTACTTTTTAAATATATTTAAAATATAGTAGCTTAAGGGTAGATTAAGTTCTTTATAAGCTTAGTAAGAGCTCCTGTAATATTTATTCTTAAGAAAGATAGTAGTTTATAACTATGTATTAACTATAAAGGCCTAAACGTAATTACTATTAAGAACTACTACCCTTTACTACTTATTAGTAAACTATTAAATAAACTTATTAGGGTATAATAAATTTTAAAGATTAACTTTAAAGAGATATACTATAGAATTTATATTAAAGAGTTTAATTAGTAGAAAATAGTATTTTATATATACTATAGTTACTTTAAATATATAGTAATACTATTTAGACTAATTAATACCTTAACTATATTTTAAGCTTATATTTAGTAAGTACTTAGCAATATTATAAATATCTACGTTATTATATACTTAAATAATATTTTAATTTATTTTTAAATATAGGAAGACTATATAAAGTATTTAAAAATGGTTTTAAAATGCTTAAGAGACGCTAAACTCTTTATAAAACTTTTAAAATACAAGTTTTATAAATAAAAAGTTAACTTTTTTAGGTTTAAAATTACTTATAATAAGATAATAATAGACCCGGAATATGTCTAGGCTGTTACTAAATAGCTAACACTAGAGAGCTACTGCAATATCTAGGTCTTTCTAGGATTCTATAACTTCTACTATAAGTTTATTAAGAAGTACTTATATATAGTGGAGCTACTAAACGGGGCTTTTAAAGGTAATAAAAATAGTATAAAGTTAGGAGTTTTTGTTTAAATAAAAGAGATATAAAAGGTATTTAATAACCTTTGCCGACGCTTTAGTGAAGTACTAATACTAAGGCACTACAACTCCAAGTTAAATACTTATATAGAGACCAACGCGTTTACTTATATAGTTTCTAGTATAGTATTATAAAAATACAGAACGTAATAGTACTTAATTACTTTTTAGTTTAAGAAGTTTATAGAAATAGAGATACGGTAGGCTATAGGCTAGTAAAAGTTTTTTATAATTATAGAGAGTTTAAACTACTAAGTATAGTACTTATAAAGTCTTTTAAAACCTTTTTTAGTCTTAATAGACTACTAAGTACTAAAAGGTATTATAAACGCACTTATGTAGGATATCTATAGAAGGCTTACCTAATAGGTATACTATTTATTAGTATTTAATTTTAAGATTTAATACTAGCTTAGGAAAACTAATTCTACTAATAGACTTTTTAGATGCTTTGACTATATAAAAGGTAAAATGTTAATTAAAGATATTATTTCTATACTCTAAAAAAAGCTAGTACTTATAGAAGAGGTCCTAGAAAAGATCTAGTAATGTATTACTAATATTAAAACTAAACTAAGTATAGTGATATATATATATATTTAAGCTATTAAAGTTAGTATATAACCCTAGGCCTAACCGGCTAGCTCTATAGGGGAAGGATCTTTACTTTTATACTAGTATATACTCTATAGAAATACTAGGAATTAAGGCTATAACTATACTACAGTAGTTAAAGTAGTTACTTATACTATACACTAGAATATAAGTTTAATAGATACTTAGTGAGAAATTAGTTATAATTAAGAGGACTTAATTAGAGCTAGGGTTATTAGTTTAGAATAGTATATTTTATATACTATAATAAAGGAACTTATTTAGAGTAAAACAGTATTTAAACTATAACTATTATTAAACTTTAAAGAAACAGTTAAAGGACTATAGACTAAAGACTAATTTTATAAGGATACTATAGATATAGTTTAAGTATATACTAGAACCTATACGGGATACTACCTAGATAAGAACGGTACTCTATAGTTTTATAAGTAATTAGTACTTTTTAATAAGGGCTTATTATAAAAAGAAATTATTTAGGTTTATTATAATAACCTAAGGACTAGCTATATAAGTACTAATAAAACAGTTAAGTTAATTCTTAGAAAGTTTTACTAGAGCTACTTAGTAAAAGATATTTATAAATATATTACTAGATATTTATAATACTAAGGAGTGTAAGTACTTAAATATAAACTATATAAACTACTTTAACTACTTTTAATACTAATATACTTATTTTAGGAAATTAGTTTAGATTTTATTACTAGGTTTCTATTAAGTACTTAGGATAATAGGTGTGTATACAATACAATCTTTGTAATTATATATTAAATAACGAAGATAGTATGCTTTATTGTAATATAAAAAACTATTAATATAGTATAGTTAGTATGGATTTTTTATAAAAAAATTAAATACTATTTTAGTACTTTAAAAAGTATAGTTAAGGATAGAAATAAGCTATTTATAAATCTTTTTTAGAGAGAATTTACTAAAGTAAGAGTAATGGCCTGCTAGCTGTTTACGGCCTAGTACCTATAAATAGATAGTACGACTAAACGGGTATACTAGTCTTTAGAGGCGTACTTTTATAAGTACACTAGTGCTACGCTAGAAAGGTAGGCAACTTAGCTACTAGAAGCTGAGTTTATATATAATAATAGTAAATACGTAACTATTAGGGTTAGTTTATTTTAAGTATTAATAGTATACTACCCCTAAGTAATAGAGTATGTTTTATTATAAAAGAAAGATATACTTAAGGGCGTTAAGGAGTAAATTGCTTATACAGTAGAAGTTTACTAATGTATAGTTAAGTATTAGTAATATATAATAAAAATATAAATTAGAAATTATAATAAAAAATACTTTTTAAAGGAGTATATAGTTAGAGAAGTAGTTGGTTTTTTAATAAAAAACTTTTTTTTTATAAGGGTAAAAAGAAGTTAGTACTAAAATATATTAAAGTTTTTATTATTAAAAAAGTTAAAAATAGTACTTACTACGTTTAATTCCTAAAGAAGTATTAGTAGTTATATAATGTGTTTTATATTAGTTTTATTAAACCCTAAATAAGTAAAGTAGTTAAGAACTAAGACCTTTTAGATATAGAGGACCTTTAGAAAGAATAGGAAGTTAAGAATATTATGTTTAACTATAGGGACAGTAAAAACATACTATTCTTTATTAAATAAAAAAGGTGGCTTATAGAGTATAATACATAGGAGCCTATAGAATACTTAATAAATACTTAATAAGTTTTTAAAAAATATTATATATAAGTTAGGAAGTTTTATAAGAAATAGAACAATAAGTAAAAATATTTGTAATAATAGAGAAATATATTATATAAAAAGAAAAGTCCCTAAAAACTAAACTAAAAATTTACTTAAATTAACTAAAACTCTATAAAACTTTAAGTAAAGCTATTTTAAGAACTACTACTAAAAAACGAAGAACTAAAAAAAGAACGCAATTTACTTTTACTTTTATTACTACTATTACTTTAATTACTAGTACTACTATTAGTACTACTTGTGTTTATATTTATATAATCCCCCAATAGAGTCTTTAGTAGAGCTATATACTATTGTATTATACGTATTTTTTTACTCTATATCTTCTACTAGCTATAGTACTTTAAAGGACCCTATTCTATAAAGGCTTTAGTAAAAAAAAGTACACCTAGCTAGTTATTTTTTATAAGCTCTAAAAATAGTTTATATAAGTTAATTTTATTAGATATAGTAGAATATAAAAGCTTAATAGTACCCTTATCTTTAGTAATAGGATAGTAAAAAGGATTATTAGTAATAAAACAGTAAAGTAAACTTTAGAGCTTAAAGAGGGTAGTAAAGTTGCACTAGTACAAAAAAAGAGTTATAAGGAGTATAAGCTTAGTACTTTTTTTATATAAAGTATTACTACTTCTATAGCAAGCTTAGGAAAAAATAAGTATATAAAGTAAGTTAAATAAATAAATAACTAACTTTAAGGTATATATTAGTACTAGTAGTTTTATAAAGAGCCCACTACTTCTATAGGCTAAGTTTTTAAAAAGTGTATTTAACTTTACTAGGCTTTTTAGTTAGAATTACAGAGATAGGGTTCTAGAACTACTTAGTAAGTACATAAAGAGTACTACTAATATACTAAGTAAAGTACTAAAATTACTAGTTAGTATAACTAAAAACAGAACCTTTATTAATAAATTAAGTATAGTAATACTTAATATGGTTTTAATAAGTCTAAGTAATACTATTTAAAGCTATAAGAATCTATAAAAAGTTAATAAATATTTACTAAAGGCAAGAAAGGAGTAATTTATATAGTAATACTTTTATTTAGTAATAGAGTAAGTAGTATATATATTAGGGCGATCTTTAGAAGTTATATAAAGTATTTAGTAGTTTTTATTTAAAAGTAAAATATAGTAGGTATATAGTATAATAATACTAGGTTAGTTAAAGAAGTTAATTTTAGTGTTAATTAGAAACTTAGTAAAGTAAATAGAGTAAATAAAAGTAGATATTATATTAAAGAAGTAAGTTAAGTATTAAAAAATACTAAAAAGTAATAGTAGTTAAAGAAGAATAAGGTATAATTAATAAAAAGAGAAAAGTAGAGGATTATAAATTATTAAAAAAGAAAAAGATTTAAGGTTAATAAATTAAAAACTACTATTATATAGGCTCCCTTTATAGAATATATAGCTTAAATATAGTAAACCTATAAGGAAGTTATTTATAAAAGGTACTAAGTAAAAAGGAAAGGCGCGGCTCCTTTATACTTTAAGTATAAAAGGTAGAGAAGGTATAATTTATAAATATAACTATAAACTATTAAACTTTAAAAAAACCCAATATAAAAAATAAAAAAAGTTAAGAATCTACTTTATAGTAATAATAAATAAAATATATTACTAAATATACTTACTAATATTCCTATAGATACTTACTAGATAAAGGATAAAAAAGTTATAAGTATATAATTAGAACAAATTATAACTAAAAGGGGGGATAAAAAAAGCAAACTAATAAAATAAAGTACTTAACTGCCCTTTTTATATAATAAAGTAAAAGAAGAGGGACGAAATTAGAACTAGTATAGTAACTCTTTAGTATAACGTTACTAAAACGATGTAGTATAGTAGACGCTAATATACTAACTTCTGTATTAATAGTGCTAGTATACTATTCCCTATAGTAACAGCTTTAGTATAGAAGGTAATAGTATAGGATATTATTAGGGATTAGTAGACTAGGAGGGGGGATAGTATAAGGATCTAGTACGGAACTAAGTACTTAGTATACTTTTAGTAAAAGTAAGGATAAATATTAGTAAATCTTAGTATAGTAAACCCCTATTAAGCTTTTAGCGAGGATATATAAAGGGAGAATAAGAAAAGAAAGGGGGAAGTTAAGTAAAAGTAACTAAATATACCTATACCTACCTTTAAAATACTATAATTAGACCCAACTTAGGTATATAGCTCCTAATATCTTTATAAAGTAGTATTTTATATAGATATTTCTATAAGTTAATTTAAAAAGAATATATTATAGTTATATATTATTAAGTAGTGTAATTAAATAAAAGTATCTAATAGAGTATGTCTAGTAGCTTTAACCCCCTCTAGCTCTTAATAATTCTACTTACCTACTCTTCCTACCGTAGCAGTAGACGTGGGCGTGGACGTAGACGTACTAGTAATAACAATAATACTATTACTAATAAGTAGTAATGTCTAAATAAACCTTTACTTATACAAACCTTCAGCTAGATCACAGGCGCCGTAATATACTATAGGGCCTAACGAGCCCTAGTAGCGTTTACAATTAAAGAAAAAGGCACTACTACGAGTAAGGCCTTAATTAATTCCTCTCGTCTTCTATATACCTATACATAATAATAACCTATAATATTTAATAAAAGGCTGCCCACTACTAGCCCCTACCCCTAAAATAATAACTATTATATAACCTTATAGTTATTAATTAACTATAAAACTAGTAATAAGTACTTTATAGCTAAGGGGGTTAATATAATTAACTTAACTTAAAACTAGTATAAAATCTTTAATAAGGAAAAGATAAAGCTTACTATTACTAGAATTTACTACTATTAAACTATAAGTAATTAACTTAATACTTAGTAAATAATACTTAAGTTAAACGCTAGACTTAATAAAAAAATATATATCTTATAGACTAAAACTAACTATAAATACTTTAATTAACTAAAGGACACAGCTACTAAATCTATAGTACTTTAAGTAGCTACTCTAATATTAGTATATTTAGTAAGGCCTATATATAATAATATTAAGATAGATACTAATAATAGTAGGGAGCAGCTAAACTAGCTATAGCTGCGCGGTCTGTAACAATAGCGCGTTAGTTACAGAGGAATATAACGGCTAAGGAAAGTAATAGAACGGTTTAGTTTAGGTTTAATAGGTTCGGAGGGACGGTCTAGAGAGGCGTATAGAAGGCATTAGTAGTTTTAGTAGTATTAATAGTGTAATTAGTAGTTTACTTTAAAATTAATTAAAAACACCTATTACTTTAAATCTATAAAAGCTACGTTGTAGTAGGTGAATTCGAGTGCTATTAACGGTAAAAAAGATTAATAAAGTAGGTGGCTGGATGGCTATTCCCTAGAGCACGTGGCCCGTAGGCCGTTAGTCACTCTAGAGGGGGTTATATATATTAGATTACGTAGATTTAAGCCTACCGCTCTAAGCGCCGTAGGAGCGGATTTTAGCCACCCATAAGAGCTAATAACCAAGGGACGGCCCAGATCAATAGAAGGTCCAGTGGCCGAACCCCTAATAACTAGCGTAAGGCGTAATAAGGGCAAAATTCGTACTTTAAAGTATATAAACACTTCGTTCAATATACGTACCTATTTATATATAACTTAACAATTAAAAGTCTTATACTACAACCCCTCTACCACACTTAATTAATTAATTACTATAAGTTTTTTTAAATAAATATATCACTATAATAACTAATTTAACTACTAATAAGATTTTCCTTACCGGCCCTAAGGATTAGATCCCTTAGTAAAACACTATTTAAACTTAAGGGGTCTCCCTTAACTTTTAAAATACTATTAACCTAAATATAGAATTCTAGCCACTAATTAGTAGTATAGTACTACTACTAAAGCTACTCCTAAGTAACTACCTAAAGAGCTTTACTTACTATAAACTAAAACTACTAAGCCTTTACTCTATAATACCTATAAAATCTAGCCCCCTAGCCGTTATCCCTAAGGACGTTCCCCTTCTATATAGCATTAATAACTTCTACCGCACTATAAGTATTATAAACCTTTCTACTAAGTACCTTAAACTCTATACTAATACTTAGAGTATTTAAGGAGCTATTAGTTATTATTATAAAAACTATAAAAAGAATAAAAACAACTTAGTTATATAAATATAAAAAACTATATCTCTTAAGCTTTAATACTAGTACTACAATACAAACAAAAAACTAATTAACTAGCTATTATATTTTAAAAGCTATTTTAATATAACCTTATTTTTCTACTACAACTATGTAGAGTAAGTACTTTAGAACTATTTTATAGTACTTTATTTCTACTAACTTATTTTAAAAATAGCTACTACTAAGTAGTTTAACTTATAAATTACTAAAATATATAAAGAACAAGCCATTTTATTTAAAACCTTATTAAAAACTAACTTTTAAGTACTTAATATTTATAAAGTCTTTAAGTACTCTTTTATTTAAAACTTTATTTAGGGTTCTAAAGTAAAGTACTTTAAAGTATAGCATACTACTATATTTAAAAGAATAATCTTATTAATTACTAAAGCTATTAACAACTTACTAAAGTTAACTAAAAGATCTTAGTATACCCCTAAAGTATTTAGTATTAATTAATTAAACAACTCAAAGTTAAATAAATAGCACAAAAACTACTTATAAAGTACCTACCTAAAGTAAAATAATTACTAAAACTCTATACAATATAATATTTACTCTATTTATAACCTTACTTATCCACTTAATTTATATTATTATATCTTCCCTAAAAAAGTATTTAAAGAATAGTACTATAATATAGTTTATTAAAAGTATACTAATAAGTACTTAGAAATTAATAGTTAATTAATTAAACTCGTTAAAAATCTCTATAGTAAATAACTCTATAGTTAGTGTGTTAGGAGTCTTAAAAAGCCACTAACAGCAGTTTAGACTACTTCTTTTAAAAGCCCACAAACTTACCCTCTTAAAAACTCCTACCTCCTTAACTCCAGCATATTAATCCATATATTCCATAATAAACAGTTATTTATAAAACTTTAAATAGCTAGTATAAATAACTATATATAAATAAACTTTAAACTACTCATAATTAAAGTATATAGAAATATAAGTATTAGAGTTACTTAAGCTAATAAAAGAAAATCTACAATACACCTTTATAATATAGTACTTTATATATTTATAGTAACAAATTTTATCTCTTACTAACAGCTATATAAACAAGGATACTAGTAGGACGAGCACCCCAGGTATCAATTAATACTATAAAGGTCTAATTATAGTCCCCTTAGTATTATTAAAGTTAAACACAGCCAGTACGTACTTAAGTATAATAAAGTTACCTCTAAAACAGTACACAGTAACTATAACTCTATATAAACTATTTAATATACTTATACCCTACAACAGCAAAATAAATATAACTCTATAAAATAACAGCCTTTTAAAAGTAATAAAAAAATATAATACTAGTAGCTTAACTACCCCAGCCCTAAGCCACTCTACCGCTTAATAAGCTCTATAAAAAGAGTCTAAATTACTATTAGTACCCTTAAATAAAATAACAAGGCTCCTAAGTCTCACTATAACGCGTATAGTATTAGTAAAATAAAGAAAATAATAAAATATAAACTATAAAAGAGTAACGTATATACCCTTCCTAGTAAGCGTATTACGTTTAACTTCTATTTATATACTAAAGGATATAGTAAATTTACGTTTATACTAGTATTTACTAACTATATTATTTAATATTTATAGAATTATTACTTCTTTAATTACTTTACTAATACCCTTATTAAAACCTTTAATAAGTTTATTACTATAATAAAGTTTTAATATAATATATATATATTAGTATTTAAGTATAATAAAGAGCTTATTAAGTATAAAAGACTAATAGCTACTCTTTAAGTATAAGGCTGTTTTGTTAAACTATTAGCTCTAAATATATAAAATTAAAATAGTAGTGCTAAGTACGTTAGTGCTATAATTAAGACTAAAGTAAGGACTATAAGAAAAGGCAGTAAGCTCCTCTATAAGATTTAGCCTAATATATATAAGTCTATAGTATATCTCTATAACTATATACTATAAATAGCTCTTAGTTAAAAAACCCTATATAAAGTACTCTACCACTAGTTTAAAAACGACAATACTATAAAACTAAGTTTTATATACTTATAAGTATATAGTTATAAAGTATATACCTTTATAGTAACTACCTAGCTTAAAAAAAAGCACCTTAACTACTTTACTAGCTACGCCCTCCTAGGATTCCTTATTAAGTATACTTTAATAAATTAATACTATATATAGATCTTATTATAAAGTAAAATCGTCACTATAAAGAACGTAACGTTTAACAAAACCAATAATATAACAGTAATCTTAAGGCCCTTATAAGGGATATATTAAACCTCGACCTTAACGCTGTTACTATATAGGTTCATAACCGCCTTATTAATAAAGGAAAGAGTAACTACTAAGCCCTACACAAACTCCTTCTACTGAGTAAAGAAGATAATAAAGTAATACCTTTTATAAAAGGCCCTAGTAAAATCTTTAAAAATTCTAATTCTAAAGACCCTACTATAAAGTAAGCTCTTCCTAATAAATATTCATACTTAATAGCCTACTTTAAACTAATATTAATACTATTTAATTTATTAATTACTTTTTTTTAAGTACTTATTTATAAAAAAGAGTATTTAAAGAGGTATATAGGAGTAGTAACGAGTTATAATGATTTAAAAGACTTTAAATAGACCTATTATAATATACCTTTAAGACCCTATTAAAAGCAAAGCTTTTATAAAGTTACTTTTTTAATAAGGACTTTATTATTATACTAAAATACTCTATAGTATTACTACTTTTAAACTAGTCCTTTAGTTATTTATAAACTATTAAAGGGGATCCCTAGTATCTAATATACTCTAAGAGTATCCTAAAAGGCGGATATTAAGTACTTTAATAGTAATTTTTAGCTATAAAGAAAGAATTTAGGTGCCTAGGGAAACGAGACCTCTTTACTAGGTAGGTATAAAATACTGTATAAAGTGTGTAGTGATTTACTAGTACTGGGTACTCCTTAAAAAGATCTTTAACTTTTACCTATATTTTATATAAAAGTATTAACTTACCTATATACTATAGCTATATAAGTAACTAAAGTAACCTATTTTAAAAACTATTTAAAAATAAACTTATAAAAAAAAGTACTTATAAGTACTATAAAAAATACTTAGATCCTTAAATACTATTAGGTTTATATATATAAACTAAATAAGTATAATAAGCTCTTTAAAATCAAAACTTAACTTATTATATAAAAAAACTAATAATATTAAAATAATTAAAAAACGTATACCTTAATACTTACTAGTATATCCTTTTAAATGTTAATAGTTATTATTAACTACTTTGATCTTAAGCTTTTATAATATAATACTATAAATACTTTTATTTATATTAAACTTAATAAAAATATTTATATATAAATACCCCCTAGTTATTAAAAAAAAAGTACTATTCTTAAGTTTATTAAAGTACTTTATAAATTATATTATTTACTACTCCTTTAGTAGTACTATCTTAAGGTGGGTTTATAAGCACTTAAGCTTAAGTAAGTTACTAGTGAAAACTACTATTAGATACGCGGGCGCGTAATCTTCTTCTTTTATATAAATAACTATATACTTTACTTTCCCTTAAAGTACTATAACAAAGCTATAGGGCTTATTAAAGCTCTTTAAAAATAGTATTACTTTAAAAGTAGTTAAAACTTATAATAGTTCTTAAGGATTAAAGTTATCTATAACTATACTATAAAGTACTTATAGTTTTTATAATCTATATATATTAATAAGCTTATTAAATAACTTTAGTAGTACTTAATAAAATTAAAAAAAGTATATACTTTACTACTCTAATTAAGTGAGCGCTTTCTGTATAAGGGAATAGTAATATATACTAAAATTAATTAATATTAAAATAACATTAACTCTATAATATACCTAGTAATAATAACCTAGCTTAATATTACTTTTTTAACTAGTTATTTAGTTTACTTTAACTATAACCCCGGTCTAAAGTATACTAAAGAGACTAAAAAAGCTATAGTATACCTTATTTACTAGTACGCCTTATATCTTAAATATAGTTATAAAAAAGAAAGACCTAATAATAGGCTAGTAATTACTTTAAATACAAACTTTACTAATAATACAGTAAACTATAAAAGTTCTTAAGCCTTTATAATTAAGCTTTTTAGTAGTTTAATTAAGTAGTAAACTAATAAACAAAATACTATTACCATATTAACTACTAAAACTAAACTACTTATACTCTCCTAAGCAGCAAAAAAAGCTATCTTTATAAGCTAATTAATAATAGCCCTTTATGTAGATTTAAATAAAAAGACCTTTGGAGCTGCTTTAGCGGCCCTAGCGCTAAGTGTACGGATTCAGTATAATAATTAATAAATAATCTACCTTATTAATAAAGAGACGGTTTAGCTATAAATAAAGCTATACTATATTAATATATATAACTACTAACTATATTAAAAGACTTAAAAAGGCTATATTATTATTAAATATACCCCTATAGTAAAGCTAATAGTTAATAGGTTTATAAAACTACTTGTTAGTACCTACTTTAAAGTGTTCTTTAAGTAACTAAATTTCGTTAATTAAATTAATTAACTTAAGGTACTTTATAATACTAAGTTTAAAAGTAAGTAGCTTAAGGGCCTTAACTTTATTAATAAAGAATAAAAAAAAAGATTATAAACTTTAAATACTCTAAAAACAGTACTACTCTTTTTACTATAAGGGTAGTACTTAAGAGCTAAATAGAATAAAAAAAAGCTACTTTAGGGAGGTATTTAAAAGGTACTAATTACTAAGTAATTATAAAGTAATTAAGGGAGTAATTAAGCTATAAATTATATACTAAAAGGAGTAAATAAAATAATATATTTAAAAGGCTTTTTAACTATTAATATAGTAGTAAGAGCCTTATAAAGGCCTTTATTAAAGAGGTATATTAAATTACGTAAATTTAAGCCTACTACTTTAAGTACTATAGGAGCGGATTTTAGCTACTTATAAGAGCTAATAACTAAGGGATAGTTTGGATTAATAGAAGGTTTAGTAGCCGAACCCCTAACGGCTAGTGCGGGGCGTAATAGGGGCGAAATTCGCGCTTTAAGGCATATAGATACTTTGTTTAATATACGTACCTATCTACGCGTAACTTAATAGTATATAAGGCCTTAGGCTATAAAAGAAAAGATTACTAGTATAGGAATAACTATATTAGTATTAGCTATAGCTCTAGGTGGCTAATAGTTGTGTGGTGGGGTATGGACCTAGCTCTACTGTTATATAGGTATTTAGAGTCTTTGCTAAGAAGGCTTATAATCTATCTATCTTTAACCTTAATTACTGACCCTTACGTTTGTAATCGATTGCCATTTGTTTACCCTGCGTAAACCAACAGTTGTTTATTATGTTAGTTACTAGGTCGATGTGCTTGATCTCCCCCATTATGCCCTTATCGCCTCCCTCGATCTCCAGGTTCGTCTGTCCTAACCTGGACTCAGGGTCGCCCGAGCCGGGAGCACCAGCTCTCGCCTCCTGTTCGGCTGGCGTAGCGGCCGGCGTCAGCGGCTCCGCCTCCGCGCCGGATCTCCAGCGCCTCTGCTGCCATTCTGACCAACTCCACGGACATGTCGGCCACCAGGTGGATGTACTGGATTTCCCTGGCGAGGCCATCGTCTCCGGTGGTGACCGCCATGTTCTTTTGACCCTGCAAGGCCACCGGGTTTAGCGACCCGGGAGTGCCCTGGCCTGCCATAGCGTCCGGCGACAGCGGCTCCACTCCCGCTGCCGTGCGGCCTCCAAGCCCAAGCTCGAGGTTGCGGCAGAGTCTCTTCCGCATCCAAGCCGGATCAACGTGTTGATCGACAGCCACGGGATGCAGGGGGGGATCATGGTGGTGCCCTGGCTGCGTGCGTACAGCAGAAGCCAGCGCGTGGTTGATCTCGCCATCTCCACGAAAGTTCTTCGCTGCTCGCATTGGTAACCTGCCACGATGATACCGGCGGTGTTGGGACGCCGGTATTCCACAGCGCCCAGCGTTGATACTGTTCATCAGCTCGTCCTCTTAGTGCTGGAATTCCTCGGCAAGAGCATCGACAAGTTCGACTTGAAGGTGCTCTCAGCTGCAATTCGTTGGCAAAGGGCGCTGGCAGGGTTAGCCCATTTCGTGTCCACTCCCAGACCACCAGTCCAGCAGCAAAGGTTAATTTTAGCCATCAACGGTTGGAAGTCCTGTCGCCAGTTCTTTCTGCAAGATGGCGATGGTCACCGTTATCTTCTCTCGCTGGCCGTCGGTCAGAGATTTTCAACCAACGGAACGTCCCTGGTCAGCGGTTAGAGCACCGCCGAAACCATTCAGCTCCAGACCGGGCGGCTCCAGGCATCCTGGAAACCAGCACTATAGCTGGCAGTTCTCGCCATCGTCAGCCCGCTGTCGTCATCGCCTTCGTCAGCTCATACCCAGTAAAGTAATGACAGCAAAATATTTGTCCGGTAACAGCTCATCGCATGCGTTAGTATCCCAGCAACATATCAGGCCATCATCGCTCTTATGCTCTTCTTACTCTGGTGGCTCAGTTTTCACTGATGGACCGGGAACCCTTAATTGGGCGCCTTGTTGTGACGACCAGCGGTAAAAACCAGCGTTATCGAGGAACACCGTCTTCATTAAGTTGTTCCCAGAGACGGCTGCCAGAGTATGCTGCGCGTGACCGTCCTGCTCTGCCTTCCCCACGCACCATCTTTCAGCAACTGATGGCGAACGAAGTCATTTCTCTTCACCACGCGCCCAGGCCGCACGCCACGGATATTTCCCTGACCTGCCGTCAAGGCGGCCTCGTCACTAAACGCGTCATACGTCGCGGCATCAGTCTGACAATATTACTCGATCTCCAGCAGTGGGTGGGGACGTCGGTCAGTAATCATCCCAGTCCGGGAACGCACGCAGGCCCCGCGGCAGCAGCCAAGTGCCGCTCGTCTTTTCTCATCTGCCGCTGACAAGCGTGCGCGCGCATTGCAGCGTGTCTTCCCGGCTCCGTCGGACATTCAGGGTTGCGTGCGGGGTACCTACACTACCTAAGGCGCAAAAAGCAGGGCGCGCGGCGGGTTCGAGAATCTGATAGATTGAGATAGATTGAGGCACGGGTGTGTAGGTGGCTGCCGCCCTTGCCCTCCAACAAGGCTCGTGTTGGGGAATGGCGTGTTGGTGTCTTAATGTCAGAGAGAGGAGGTGGGCATGTGTGTATGTTGACCGGCGCCACGTTTGTTTCAGATGCGGGTCGCCGTGACCTTCGCTGGGTGTTCTTGCTCTTTCTCACGATGGTGTCTGAGGCTTGTTGGCGAGGGTGGTGCTGCGGGCTGCCTTTTCTCCTTTGCTTCTGGGGCAGTCGTTTACATGGCGGTGGCGCAGTCCTGTCTTTACGTGGGAGGGGTGGCAACGCGGCTAGAAGCATTGGGTCGAGGGGAGAATGGCCAACGGGAAGGGGGAAGCCGGTGGGTGTCTGCAGCTTAGGTGCTGACGGGCTTGAGATGGTATGAGATGGCGATGGAGGAGGGTGCGGGGGCGTTTTCGTTTTCTACCTGGGACCGGTTTTGCTTGGACGAAACTGTTTCTTGCGGGGAGCGATGCAGGTCGCCGTGTCAGCGGGTGAGGGAAGATGGAGGGGCCGGAGAGACAACAACAACTGACAACTGACAGACTCCTCCAGACCCCGAGCCGGGTATGAGATGGATCGGACTTCGGGACGGACCTTGTGTTGCCGCCCCTGGGTCGAGACCAAGTCTCGGGAAGCGTCCCAGTCTCGGGAAGTGGACAAAAAGAAGCCAGAAAGACAATTGACAGAATTTGCTCAACAAAAAATGTGAGATGTGAGAGAGACGCGCGGGAGTTGCTCGATGCCCCGCCTTGGCTGGGAGATGTGGCGGCCGGCGACGGGCTGGTCACGGGAACATGCATGTTTCAAAGGCTTTTCCCCGTGTTGCTGATGGCTTGCTTTCGGATGGTGGGGAGGAGGGGGAGAAGGGGGAGATAACTTGCTTATCTAGATTTCTATTTATGGACGCAATGGCATGGTTTTGTTTTTCCACCACCATCCCGTCGGTTCTTAGCCGGGTACGGGACGTGTTCTGGGCCCATCGGGCGGGAAGAGGAGGACCTGGCCATTGGCGATGCGGTTCATAGCAGAGCCCGGGCCTCGATCCCCGGGCCGGTATCGAGAACGGATCGAGTGGGCCCCCCGTCCGCCGGATCGGATCCGAGTTGGCGTCAAGATTCTCCACTTTTACGTAGCTACCCCGACGATGACGTTCTTTCCCGGTCGGGAAAGGGCTCATTTAGCTACTATTGCTGACCAGTCAGCCGAAGCTGACAAGTATGCGCGCGAATTATGGATGATCTAAAAGAAGCCACGATTTATAATCCGCTCACACTCAAAATGAAGCTCAAAAGCGGAATATGAATGCCGAAGAAAAGTGATAAAATGTAGTAGCTTCTATAGCAGATAGATAGTGTTGAATGTGGTCTAAACATCAAGACATTTCTCATTCTAATAAAACGCAAGAACGAAACTCCATAGGAACATCAAATGCCGCCCATCCGCATCGCCCTGATCGGCCTCTCCGCCAGCGCAAAGACCTCGTGGGCGGCAGAGGCCCATCTCCCCTACCTCCTCTCGCAGCGCGGCAGCGAACACTACCAGATCGTCGCCTTGCTCAACTCCAGCGCCGCTGCGGCGGCGGCCGCTCGCTCGTACTTTGGTCTTCCCGACGCCGTCAAGGCGCATGGAGATGCGGAGACCTTGGCCTGCGATCCGGACGTGGACCTGGTCGTCTGCATCACCCGCGTCGACACGCACGCCGCCCTCGTCACGCCATCTCTTAAGGCGGGGAAGGCGGTCTACGTGGAATGGCCTCTCACCCAGGGGCTTGAGACCTCGGAGCAGCTGGTTGCCGCTGCTGCTTCTGCCGAAAACAGCATCGTCGGCCTTCAAGGACGGGTCGCCCCGGTCGTCCGCGAGGTCAAGAGACTCATCGACTCGGGGCGCGTGGGGAGGGTTCTAGGCAGCGATGTCGAGGCGTACGGAAGCCTGTTGCCGCGTGATCAGCTGCCGGAGGGGCTGGCGTACTTTGCCGACAGGAAGGTCGGGGGAAACCCTGTGACGATTGCATTCACGCACGCCATTGACTTCATTCACCATGTACTGGGAGAGTTCGTTGAGGGTTCTGTCGGGAGCAGGATGCAGCTCCAGAGGCCCGAGATCAATGTCACTGGGGACGACGGCGGCGGGGAGCGAAGGATTATCACGTCGAACGTGCCCGACTTCATCGCCATCCACGGATCGGTTGAAGGGCAGAATACGGTCGAAGGCGCGACGCTGGCCGTGCGATTCCGCAACGGGTTGCCCTTCAAGGGACGGCCTGCGTTTGTGTGGAGGATCATCGGGGAGAAGGGGGAAGTCGAGGTCGAGAGCCCCGCCGGGCCATACCTACACTCCGACTCGTACGTCGAGCCCGTCGTGATCCGGGTGCACGATCACGAGAGGGATGTCGTCGAAGAGGTGCCGTGGAAGTGGGAGGATTGGCAGGAAGAGTTGCCTGTCAGGGCGAGGAATGTGGGCAAGGTCTACGAGAGGTATGCAGCTTGGGTTGAGGGCGGGAAGCTGGATGTTCGAGAGGGCGGAAAATGGCCGACGCTTGCAGACGCAGTTGTGAGAATGAGGGAGATTGAGGATTTATTTCAGAGATATGATGCGCAGTAAGTTCCGATATGACGAGGGGTTGTCAACAATAGAGCGTAGCAAATTGCAGTTAGAGATTGTTCATGGGGGTTCTTACTAGTGTTCTACACTCCCAGATCAAACAATCCATTCCCATTTCCCCCTTCCGAACAAGCCTGCTAACTTCCGCTCGCGTTGTTACTTTCTATCAAGTTTATCGCTGTCCGTCATCGTCGCCTCTGTCCGCCGTCGTCACTGTCCCCCGTCATCGTCGCTATCGTCCGACAGGGTCGCTGTCGCCCACACTTGTCCCCGCTTACAGTTCTGATAATGGTATCATTGGCGTTGAAGACAAGTGGTGGCTGTAGGATACTGAGCCTTATGGCGTGTCTAATATTCCCCTTTGGCAATGGGCGAACTCTTCCTGTAATCTCAAAGATACCGACTTCAGACTGACACTTAATCAAATCATCTGCCTAATCATGGATAACTCGCTGCCTCCAAGGACCAAGATCACTGCAGGAACACCATCGTTTCACCACGCGTAGCTTACTACCCCTTTTAAGCGACCTCTAATCTCTCCAATAACGCTCCAATCCTCTCATCGTCCCAGCCCTTAACAGGAGACACTCTCCAAAGAGGTTGCTCCCGAGCGGCCTGCGCCAGATCCCACACTGTTTGCAGACTGTCCTCAGTCGACCTGATCTGGTGATCCGCTCCAATGTCTAGCAACAGCTCAACCACATTCCATCGTCCCCGTTCAGCAGCCCAGTGCATCGGTGTTCGTCTATCGTTATTCAGAGCGTTGACGTCCGACCCCGCGTCCACCAAGACCCGCACGTGCTCCACGGTGCCTCGGGATGCTGCTGAGTGGATGGGAAGGCTGCCGTTGAGAAGTTGGGGGCCGTTGACATCGGCGTGATATCGGTGGATGAGAAGCTTCAGAATCTCAGTGTCTTCTCCCTCAATGCCGTCCTTATTTTTAGGAGGGAAGCTCGTAATGGCTGCTGCCAGATGTAGCGGACTGAAACCCTCTGTGTCCTGCCCATTGACGTCAGCACCAGCAGCCATGAGCCGATGTATAATAGCAATGTTCTTCTTCTAGATAGCGAGCAAAAGAGGCGTGGATGGCTTTGGGGAGTATTGACTCAAAACAGTTCCTCGTTGATTCGGATCTGCACCATGTTGAAGAAGTTCGTCGACCAGACGAGGAAGTTGTTCCCAAACAGCGTATAGAAGAGGCGTGCCTGATGTGACGGGCGATTCTGTCCGAATGGTTGCACCACGTTGTATCAACTCGACGCATACTTTTCCGGCGCCAGCCCTAGCAGCCATGGTAATGGGTGTCTCTAGGCCGTCTTAGTCCACCCAGTTGAGGTCTTCGATGACATTTCTAGTTTTCTTCGGCGGTAAGTGCTCCGGCGGGGTAAGGGCGTTGACGTTGGCACCATGATCCAGTAAAAAGCGCATTGCTTTCCACTTTATCGACCGAATAGCTTCCATCAACGGCGTGATGCTGAAGCTCTCGCCGGGCGTATCGATATCTATGCCGATCTTGAGCAGATACTCGATGATGGCAACGTTTCCCCCTCTGGCAGCCGCCTGGAGGATCTCGCATCCCTGGCGGTTGATGTCTGCCCCGAGTTGGATAAGCTTCTCAAAAGTTTCGGCATCCCCCCCAAGAACAGCGTCCTGAAGAGCCAGATGCAGATCTGCTCCTCTTCCGATGAGAAATTCGACAATTTCCCACCGGTTTCTTCTGACAGCCGTGCGGATTGGGTCATGACAACGGGGGTTGACTTCTGCTCTTGCATCTGCCAACAACCGTACCAAGCCCAAATTCTCGCCCCTGGCGGCAACTGCGAGCATAGTTGGGTCCGCTCCTCCATCGAGAAGCGCTTCGCAGATTGCCAAGTTTTCTCCTGAAACTGCACAATGCAAAGCCGGAGTAACGTTGGCCTCCGCGACATCACGCAGGCCCTCGAGAACAAGCGGAAGGTCGCCAGCTAGAGTAGCTTTGAAGACCTTGTCGCCAGATCCCATCCCATACTTGGCCAATTCGGCGAGGATCTCCGTATGCCCGAGTTGAGAAGCTGATCTTTGGCTAATCGATACACCATTCATGTGCTTTCCTTTGTAGCGTAGGAGTTCTTTGACAATGTCGAGCCGACCATTTCGTGTCGCATGGTGTAGGGCGTTGACGGGATGTGCTTTCCCGGCTCGATAGTCTCTGGCACCATGCGCCAGTAGTAATGCGACTGTCTCGAGGCTGCCTTTCTCCACGGCTACATAGAGGGGATCTCTCCAACGGTCATCAAGAACGGCAGTGTGAAGATGTTGAGCTACAGCGCCGAAGCCCAACAGTTCGCGAACGATATTGGTGTGCCCCTCAGAAGCGGCGGCGCAAACGGCTGATCCATGTCGACCGCTCTCCGCATCCACGTCAACCTCAGCGCTGAGCAAGAGCTTCACAATGTTAAAGTGGCCTCTCTTAGCTGCTGCTTGCAGCGGATGACCGTACAACCCGCATGGGCCTTCTGGAGTTGCTTTACCCCAAGAAACTTGCTGAATAATCCATTCAACAACATGCTCAAGCCCATACCACGCAGCACAGTATAAAGGTGTGTAATCTGATGGCTCGTCGTCGTTTCTTTTGTTCTTGGCCCAAGGCCTGTCGACGACAGCCACCTTCATCCATTTCTTGAAGTAAGGCTTGCGAGTATCGAAGAGATCAACAGTGAGATCTCGAATCGTTGCTTCTTTCCATTCTTGTGCTGAGTTTTCCCAATGTTTCGACCAGAAAAGACCCGCGTAGCAGGCGAGAGGATTCAAATCACAGAAATCCGCTGATTCGTGCCCAGTCGTCTGGACGAGGTACGCGAGACACGACTTCGCTAGGCAGGCTTCAGCTGATCTTTCTTCCAGTCCAAACCTCGGGCACATTTCCGCCTTGAGAGCATCTGATACGAGGAACTCTTTGACTGAATAATGAGCCAGGCGAACGTATTCTAGTCCAGATTCCAATGTGGTGTTGCGGAATGTACAAACAAGACTGGAATACGAGTCCATGAAGTCTCGGATGTCAAAAACCTCTAGGTTTTCATCAACAAAAGGGACAGATCCCAACTCTGAGTTTATAGAGATAGCAGTAGCAACTTCTTCCAGTGATAGCTACTTTCTGTGTTAGCAACGGCTGCTCCATTTGGAACTTCTTACTTCCTCGAGGAGTACCCACTGGTCTAAACGAAAAGGTAGCCCAAAGCAGCAAGTTTCGAATACAATCTTGATCCCTTGTGTTTACTTTCTCCAAAACGCGGGCGTAGTGCGTTTGAAGAGACCCAGGAAGCTGGGCCAAAGCATTCCTGACAGCACCTTGCGTCGAGCATTTCTTCAGTTCCTGAAGTTGACAGTCTAGCCACCGAAAACTGCAGAATAGTGTGATGAGCTCCCCATTTCCTTCATTTTCTGTGGGAAAGCAAAAGGGTCCTTACCATCCGTTGGCACGAGAAAGCAAGGTTGTCTTGACACTGTCTTTCAGTATCGCCGGCCATCGTCGGAACTTAGATTCGCCAGATAGGCGAGTCAGCAGCGCTGTTTCAAGATCTATTCTCGTGTTTTCGTTCTCTGCAGAAATCGAGACAGCTTTTAGATCTTTGAAAGCGGATTTCAATCCTGATAACGGACGGCTAGAGACGATCAGATGCACGGAAAAAGTCTTGTGGCTTTCCAGTATTGCTCGAAAGAACTGCAACGTCTCTTCGAGTGAGTCGGGATTTTCGCACTCGTCCAGGCCATCGATAACCAGGTAGTTGTCATCGAAATAGCCAAGAAGTCTTTCGAGAATCTCGCTGAGAAATTTCCATTTTCGCTCGCCTCGTGCTGACTCAGACTGCGAGCGCAAGCCTCCTTGGATCCTCCTGTAGTCCGTTATGTCAAGATCATCTTCGTACTGGCGGAAAAGCTGCAGAATAATCGCTCGGTAGATACTCTCAAGACTGGTACTTTTTTTGATCGGACCCGTCAAAGAAGTAATAGCAAATACTGCTAGCTGGCAGGATCCGGTAGTGGCCTCGAAGATCGTTGATGATTCGCGAACTGTCATTGTTAGAAAACCTATTGTTGGTTTACGCAGGGTAAACAAATAGTAATTAATTGTAAACGTAAGGGTTAGTAATTAAGGTTAAAGATAAATAGATTATAAGCCTTCTTAGTAAAGGCTTAAGATACCTATATAATAGTAGAGCTAGGTCTATACTCTACTATATAGCTATTAGCCACTTAAAGCCGTAACTAATACTAATATAGTTATTCCTATACTAGTAATCTTTTTTTATAGCCTAAGGCCTTTTATATAAGTACCTTAAGCTATTTATCTTTTTAAACTAAGGGTTTATTAAAAAAAACCTAAAAATAACGTTTTTAAATTCTTTTAATTAATCCCTTTTTAACTAGTCTTTTTAAAGCTAAAAAGCTTTATTTTTAATAAAGTTATAGACTTTAGTTAAAGGTTTAGCTACTATTATAAATACTACTATTTCTTTATATTTCCTAGTACTCTTAGCCCTTTTATTAGATTTATAAATCTCTTTAGTTTAAATACTTTTTTTTATTTTTTTTATTACTTAGCTTTTTATTTTAATTATAGTTTTATTTATTAAAATAAAGCCTTTAAGAGTATAGTTTAGTTTTATCTTTATAAAGCTATTAGTAATATTACTATCTTTAGTGATTTATTATATTTTTTAAAGCTTTTAGCACTTATAGAGTTACCTTAATACTATAATATTAATTATTAATTATTTTTTCTTAGTAGTACTTAATTTAATAAAGTACTTATAGAGTAAATAGGAATTAGTATATATGCTAAATAGAATTAAAGAAAGGTTTAAGTAATTAGTAATAAGCCTAAGGGTAGTTATAATAGTATAGACTATATTAATACTAGTAGTTATAGTATAGACTTTTAAAGTAAGGACGCTTTTTATGACTTACTTACTCTTTATTAAACTATAATAAATAACGTTACTGTTTAATTTTAAATGTATTGTTGTTGATAAATTAATTTTTTATAAGGACGATAATAAATCCTAGTTATAATAAAAGGTCTATATTATTAGTAAATAATTTATTTATAAAAATAAAGAACTTATTCTTTTTAAGGTTAAGAGGGATGTATTTTAATTCTTGGTACTAGTTATTTATTAGTTAATATAATTACTTATTAAAAGTAGTAATATTTTTATTTATAGGTTTTTAATATTAAGTTACTATAGAGAAGTTGTATAATACTTTAGGTTAATAAATTAACGTAATATACACTTCTTAGGCGTACTATTAGACGTATTAGGTCTTTTAATCCTTATTAAGCTTAATAATTATAAGGTTTTTACTTTAGTCTTTTTAATAAAAAGTAAGGGATTTACTTTTTAGTATTAGAATACTACTATTAAATATTAGTAGCTCTTTTAGAGTTAAGAATATTTTTACTTTAGCTCTAAAGTTTACCTTTTTAAGCTTTAATATCTTATAGATTAAAAATTCGTTTATTAAGAGACCAAGGGTATTGTTTATTTATATTTTAACTAGAGTAAAGTCTAGGTTATTAATTAATAATATTAAAAGGTACGGGTTATATATTAATATACTTATTTTAAGCTTTTTTCTATAGTACTAATAGTATATTACTTACTAGTATATCCTAGCCTCTATAATACTATAAAACAGCTTTTTAATAACTATAATAGTATTATTTAAATACTAGTTATAGATTTAAACTAAAAGATATATAAAGATTATTTAATTAAACTATATCTCTAATTACGTATATACTTATATAATATCTTAAAGCTATAGCTTTATATTAATCTATATAAGAGTTAGAGTAAGTACTAGAATTAACTATTAATTAGACTTTTAAATTATAAAGGACTATATTAAAATTATAGCCTTTCCGTTATTAGTATAGCTTTATATAACACAGCAGGACTTTTTATAAATTTAATTTATTATTTTTACTTTAATGTTATTAATAATATAAACTTTAAATATTTTAAACCCACTATAAACTTTAGAGTTAAATAGGATAATATTAAAAATATTATAGTTTTATAAAGCTAAAATCTCTTTCTTTATTAACCTCTAAGATAGCTCCTCTAGGGTAGTAATAGTTCCCTACTTGTTTAGTTTAATAGTAAGGGTAAAGTTAGTCTTTTTTTTAGTTAAAATAAATATTATAGTTAGGGTATTTTATAGTTAGTCTTATTATTATCTTAGGGCTTCTACTAGCACTGGGTTTTTAGTAAAGAAAGGTTCTATATTAATAATAATTTTATTAAGAATTTCCTTAGCCTTATTCTTATATTTAACTATACCCTTAACTTTGTATTTAATAGTTATAGGGTCTTTTAGTAGGAAGGGGATTTTAGAACTTATATTATTAATATTTTTATAGTATAGTTTAATAACTTTTAATTAAAAGGATTTTAGGCCTTATAAAAGGGTAAGTATATATTTTTTACTATTTATTAAAATTAATTAGTAAAGGCCTTATTAGCTGCCCTTTTTATACTATACTTAAACTATTAATTAAAGTAGAAGCTTTAAGGTTTTAAGTATTTTTAGTTTATTATGTATATTAAGGGTATTATTAACTTTATACTACGCATAGAAATAGTAAATCTCTTTAGTAGTCTTTTTAATTACCTAAGCGTACTTAGTAACGTTTAAGGCTAGTAAAGAAGAGTTATTAATCTATAAGTATACTTTAAAGATACAAAGGGTTAATATAAGGCTATTAGGGCCCGTAGTATTATTAATATGTTTAATACTTACTTAGAGTATAATATTAAGTAGTAAAAGTAGGTTTTTAGTATAGTAGATTTAATAAACTTACTTTAAAATAGTATAATATTTTTTAATTTTTATAATAAAGTTATAGGCTTTAATAGATATAATTTTAAGGATAATTCTTTATTTTTTAGTATATTCTTTAAGCTTTATAGCTTTAAATATTATTATAGTATTAGTTATAAAAAAGTTAAAAAGTCCTTAGTATATATTAATTTATACTATATAAATACCTTTTTAAACTACTTTAGTAGATATATTTTTAATAAAGTTTATAGTAGTAAATCTAGTTATAGTATTAATAAAGTAAATAACTAGTTTTCTATTAAAGTATATAATATTTATAATAACTTTATAATTAAAGTTATACTTATTTTATAATATAAATTAGAATTTAAAAGTACTATTCTATAGAGTTAGTAGTAGTAGTATATCTTTATTAGAGTCTTTAATATTTAAATATTTAGTTAATAGCTAGCTTTTTTAAGTACGTTATAGAGTTTTATAATAAAGGAGTACTTAAATTAATAGTAAAGCTATTAAGGCTTGCTAGTAGTAAAGTGGCAGTACACTATTACTTACTTATGATTAAATAGTAACTAACTATACCCCTATTATTAAATAATTAGTATTATATAGTTTATATTCTTCTATAAGCTTGCTTATATTATAAAGTAGAAATTCACTAAGTAGTAGGCTTTTTACTTCTTTTAAGTATATAATATTTAGTAAAGGTATATAGAAAAAACCCTAGTAGGGAAAATATATATTTATTTAGTAAGGTAATTAGTAAAGGTTATGCGTAATAGATCTATTTAAATCTAGGTTAGGGAATACCTACTTGTAAGAAAAGGTGCTATTTACTATATACAGCCTGGTAGGGGCCGCCTACTCCTATTGGCTAGGAGCAGCGCACGGGCCATGTGGTACAGCTAATTAGAGTTAATAAGGCCCCTACTTTAAAAAACTCTAACGGCTGCGCCGCACGGGCGCGCGACGTATAGTTGGGGTATAAAAACCCTTTAGGTAGTACAGGATTTGAACCTACTACCTCTACCTCTTACAAGGTAGGGTCGGGCAGACTCTCAACCACTAAGCCAACCGCCTATTAAATAATTAATATTATAATATTTCCTTAATATAAAATATTATTAATATTATTAAATATAATTCCTAAGTAGTTTGTATT
The DNA here is from genome assembly GCA_030770045.1 of Colletotrichum brevisporum. Classification (NCBI taxonomy): domain Eukaryota; kingdom Fungi; phylum Ascomycota; class Sordariomycetes; order Glomerellales; family Glomerellaceae; genus Colletotrichum; species Colletotrichum brevisporum. Next base: position 5,796,258 of record JAUGSI010000002.1, read on the forward strand.
TTTAAGGTATAATACAAATAGTATATTAGTTAGTATAATATACAAAACTAATATTTTTAAAAAGTAAAGGGATCTTAATTAATTTAAGAAATTTAATACTATTACTAGTACTAAAGTAAATTAATATACTACTAGTACTTATAGTATTGAGTTTAAAGTTAGAAAAGATTGTTTTTCTAAGGGCTATATACTAACCATAGTCCACTATAAAAAACTCTACTACCCTAGTATTAAGTATAATACTTTAGAAGATAGCTTTAGAATATTAGTTATTATAGGTATAAAGTATTAATTTTATTAAGTTTATATTTTTTATTATTATAGTATAGGCTACTACTTACATAGTAAGGGTTATTACTATTTTAGGACTATTAACTTCTTTTTTTATTAAGTAAGTAGTTATAAATATAGTTAACTAGAGTCCTACGGCTCTATTACTCTTATTATTTAAAAGGTATTTATTTATAGGTTTTTTATTATAGTTCTAAATATTATTAAATATTTTATTCTCTTTATACTTTATAAAGAATTACTAAAAGAATACTAATATAACGTTTTAAAAGTAATTAACTTAGTAGTAGTAGTTATATACTTTACTATAGTCTTTAGTAGGGTAATTTTATAATTAATAGTTTAATTTACTATAAATATAGTACTTTTTATTATTTATTAATTCGAAAGGTATTAAGGATAGTGATTTTTCTTTTATAGTTTTTAGTCTTATAATCTTTATAGTTTTTCTTTTAAAGTAGCCTTAGCTACTATAGTTATATATTTAGTTAATAATATAAGTACTATATAGTTTAAAAGCCTTAGTTAGGTACTGTAGTATTTTTTAAGTTAATTTAGAGGTGTTAATAAAGGATTATAGTTATATAATAATTTTAGTAAGGTTTATAGTAGACTTATAGAAGTAGAGGCTATATTCTTTTACTTTATAGTATATATTAATAAACTAGTTATAAAGAGCGTTTTTAGTCTATAATCTAGCTAATAGTATAAGCTAGATATTTATAAAGTAGTTAATTATTATATTAAGTACTTCTACCTTTTTTTTATTAGGTTTTTATAGATTATATAAGTAAAAGAAGTTTATTACTATTTAAAGAGGTACTATTAATATCTTTTAATTATAGTATTTTGATTATAAGGTTTTATAGAGTTATAGAAATATTAAAAGTAGTAAATTAGAGCTTAATCCTTAACTATAATAAAAATAGTTTGTATATATTATATTCAATTAATACTAGTAAACTAATACTATTAATAAAATATTTAGATTTTTATTAGAAAAACATTAAAGTAATTACTACTATACTTTATATAGTTACTATAAAGCTTTATAAGATTAATAAGTACTTTTAATAATAAAGGATTATTTAAAGTAAAATTATAGTTATTAGTATTATTTTTTTTATAGTTATTATAGTAGTTTTAGTATTAATTAAAAATAAACTACTAAGGGGGAAGGGAGTAGATAAAGTATTATTATATTAAGTAGTATTAATAAGTATTTTATAATAGAGTTTTATACTATTTATATTTTAGTAGTAGTAGTAAAGGGGGTTATAGATTTTTAAAGACTTTTAAGGTCTTATAAAGTTAAAGCTTTATAAAACTATAATTTCTAAGTAATAAAATTTATATATTATATAAAAAATTTTTATTAAAAAACTTAGGACGTTTTATAAGGGTTTGAAAAAGGCGGTTTTATTATATTATAATATTAATTTAGTTTTTAGACTATATAAGGAACTTATTAAACGTTAGTAGAGTATAGATGTTATATGTAATATATTTATTAGTTAGGGTATAGTTAATATAAATACTATAATATAAAAGGAAATTCCTAAGATAGTACTAAAAATTTTTATTTATATATTTAAATATATTAGTAGTTTATTCAGTAAAGTTAAAGTAAAAGTAGTTATATAGCTCTATATTAACTATTTTATTAACTGCGTAGTTACTAATATAGTAGGCTGTAGCTACTATAAGTTTCTTAACTTTAGACTTTATTATAGAATTTATATTATATTAAGAGCTTTAAATAATTATATTAATAGTTTAAAGGGTAATATTTAGGAGTACTAGGGTAAGGGTATTTATAGCTTTATTAGTTTCTCTAGTAGTTATAGTAGCTTTAAATTAATTTATTAACTCTAAGGGTAGTAAGCTCTAATTAGTCCGTAGAGCTAATATTATAAAAACGTTGTAAGTAGCTTCGTTTTTTATTCTTAACCTTTACTATCTTTTTAAGAGTTTTTTTATTATAGCTGTGTTAATTAATAATATAGTTATAGTTATTTAAAAAGAGTCTTTTAGAGTTTTTATAGTATTAAAAATATTATTATTACTTTTTTATTATTTAGTAGTGAGAATATAGTAAGGGTAATAAATATTAGGGTTAATAAATAAGGAAGGGGATTTTAAATAAAGCTAACGTTAGCTAATCTTTTTATTACTTTACTATAAATTCTTATTATTAAGTTATAACGTTTTATACTACTTAAGTGTATTTTAGTATCTTTACTTTACTATTTTAAGTTAATTTTTCTAAATAAGTAAATTCCTTTTATATTTTAGTAAATATAAGTAAATTTAGTATATAAAAAGGGACTTTTAAGCCTTAGTTCTAAATCTTTAACTATAGCTACGTAACTAGTAGACTTATTAACTTGTAGTAAAAGTAGTTAAGTACTTATAGTTAAATAATAGTTATAGTTATTTAGTAATAAAGTTTTTATAGTTAATTAATAATAATATAAATAGTTATTAAGTAATTAGTTTTTTTACTATTTAGTATTATTTAAGGGGAATAAAGTAGTAGTAATAAATAATAGGAATAAAGGATAAAAAAGAGGTTTTTTATTAATACGTAAAATATATAGTTAGTAGTATCTTTTTACTTAGTTACTATACTATAAACTAATAGTAGTTTTAACTAAAACTTATTATAACTACTTAAGTACCTTCTTTATAGTAGTTTATTAATTAATACTATATACTACTAAAAATTACTTTTATACTAAGGATCCTATTATTTAAAAAGACCTTTAATAAGGGATTATTAAACTAATAATACCTTAAATACAGGCATTTTCCCTAAACTATAGTCTTAGGGGCGTATTTACTTATATAATAAATTACTATTAGTAATTGTTAATATATTAAAGTCTCTAGTTAAGTATTAAAATATCTTAGTAATTTTATAATTTTTTTAAAGTATAGTATGTATTACTAGTATTATAAGTAACTAGTAATATACCTAACTTACTTTTAAGTACTATTATAAAGTATAACTTAGTATTATAACCTATTAGTTAACAGACCTTTAATAGTAACTCTATAGGGGGCTTAGTAGTTAAATAAGTAACGTTAGCCTATATTTATATAACACACTATAAAATAAAAGAACTAGAATATAAGTTATATAATAATAAGTAGAACTAACGTATAATAAGTAGTTCTAGAATAGACCTAATAATACTAAAGGTAGTTTATAATAATAAATTAATATACTTAACGTTAGTCTTAAAAATAAAGGAATATATTTATAAAAAATAGAACTTATATATAAATAAAACTTAAGTACTCTTAAGTCCTTTTTTTTATAGTTTTTTAATTATTAACTTTATATTAATTTTTAAATACTTTTAGCTCTTTAGTAGTAACTACTATAACCCTTTTATTAAATACTTAAATTAATTACTTAAGTACTTTAAACTTTAAGATCCCTTTAGTAACTAGTAGTACTATTATTAATATTAAACCTTAACTTTTATTAATATAAACTTTACTATTAAAAAGTTAGTTATAATATTTTAATAGTTTTTATTTAGTAAGCTAACTTTTAATACTAATAAATAGTATTCTATAATATCTTTTTCTAAAAATACTAAGTATACTCTTACTTTATTTAACTCCTTTAAATAAAGTACTAAGAACTTAACTTAAAAGTTATAAAATATAAATAAGTATTTTATATTAAATATTAAGTATAATAAAAATAGTAAAGCTTTTATTACTAAGGATGTTTTTAATGCTTTTTTATAGTAACTTAAAAAAACGGAGTAATATAATAAGTAATTTATTAACTTAGTTAATAGTAACTCTAAAACCTTAACTAAACTTTAAAAAGCTACTAAGTCTACTTAAAAAGAGTTTACCTAGATTTAAGGAATTATTAATAAGCTTAACGTTAACTTAAAAAGTAAAGAAAACACTAATAAATAACTCTAAAATTAGCTTAAAATACTCTATACTATTATTAATATTATTAAGATACTTATTTATAATAAATATAAAAAACTTAAACTTAATTTACTTATTACTTATAATAGAACCCCTAGAATACTTAAAGGATTTTTAATTTAAGTTAAAAACTACTAAAGCTTTTATTATAATAGCTTTAAAAGTAATACTAAGTGTATTATTTATACTACTATATTCCTTTATAAATATACTTTTTAATAAATTAAACTATTTTAGGAATAGTTCTTTAAAGTTAAAACTTTAGACTACTATACTAGTAAAGTTAAGGATATTTTTATTACTTTTAAGGGATTTAGGTAAGCCCTTTAAACTCTATTCTAGAACCCTAACTAGAAATAATAAGCTAAGTATAACCTTACTTTACTTAAATAAACTAAGTCTACTACTTACTATACTATTAAATTCCAATATATTAGTATATAACTAGATTTTATTAAAGAGTTTAGAATTTTTATATTTTACTAAGGATTAAAGGATAAAGTTAAGGATAAATTTATTAAAATTAACTGTTTTAAAGACTTCCTTTAATATACTAAACTTATAATTAAACTTAATAACTACTATTAAGAAAAACGCTATAAAAAAGAAGAACAATAACTAAGTACTAACTTAAGTAAGAAGTACTAATAGTAACTTAAATAGTTCTAGTACTATAACTAAGGATAATAACTACTATAAAATAACTAGTTAGAATAAAATAACTACTAATAAAGTACTACTTATAAATACTATATAGGCCCTATAGACCTTAGTACTACTAAATAATATAAACCTAATAAAGGACGTACCTTTAAGTGCTATAACTATAATAAGCCTAAATATATAGCTAAAAACTACTATTAACTTAAAAAGTAATAATAGTAACTAGTACTAAGAAGTAAGTAACTTAATACTACTTTTAAAAAGAACTATACTAAACTATTATAAATAGTATACTATAGTAATAAATACCTAATCTACTAAAATAAAAAAGAATAAGTAGGATAGTACCCTAGAGACACTAGATACTCTAAATATAATACTATAAATATACTTAAGAAAACACTTATAGTCACTTATAAAGTACTTTACTATAAACTTACTTATAAAGCTAAAGAATAGTTAAATAGTATAAATTTATAATAAGTAAATAATAACCTTATAGGATTAGTAGATAATAAAGAAATTTAATATAATAATAAATAAATTATTAATAAACTTAATATTATAATTAAAGAACTCTAATACGCAGCTAACATAGAACCTAATAAAGACTATAGTAAATACCTTTAAATCCTAATAATAAAAAGAATAAAAAAGATAAATACCTATAATAATATACCTAAACTTAAATAGCTCTACTATAATAGTAGAAAAGAGGTAGAAGGGGCCTTACCCGACTCTATATTTTAGAAAAAGACCCCTAAAATGGATATACTATATAACTTAAATAAACTTTATAACGTTACTTAATAATATATTTAAAATAAAGTTACTTAGGGGGTACGACTTAATACCTAAAACTCGGATTCTAAAGAGGAATCTTTAACCTAAAAAAAGGAATATAAATACTTATTATAAATTCTCTTAAATAATAATAAATAATAAATTATATTTTATAAAATAGATTCTATTTAAAAAAATAAAAGGTGGCTACTTAAAAGCCTTTTAGGAAACTATAAATAGCTTAAACCCCTATATAAAAAACACTATAATATATTTTAAGTATAATACCTTAAAAATAAATATTAAAAACACTTTACTAAAAAACTTAACTTATAATTTTTTTCTAAAAAAAAAGGACGCTTTATGTAAAAACGTTATTTTAGTAAAGAACTTAATATATAAACTATTTAAGAATATAAAGAACTTAAAAAAGTAGTATTTAGACTAAACCCTAACTTTTTAATAAAGTGCCTCTATAATAATAATATAAAATAGTAAAAATGCTATATTAATAAATACTAGGTCTATTATATTGCTAAAGTATAAATACTTAAAGAAAATAACTCTAAAAAGAAAAAAGAACTAACTTTATACTATTAATTATTAGTATTAAGGATACTTTTATAAAAGGAGGAGTAGTTAAGTACTTTAATAGGGATAAAATATATATAAAATAAAAGTTAAAGTAATTAAAAAACTAGACTCATTTACTATAGAAGGATTATAATAAATAACTAAAATAAGATCTATTAGCTTAACTATAAAAGTAAGTTAAAAAGATAAATACTTTTACTTTAATATTATAGTAAATAGAATATAAATTAAAGCCCTAATTAATAGTAGTACTTAAAGTAACTTTATATTACTATAAGTAGTAAATAACTTATAGATACTATAGAATAAAAAAGAGACTCTTTATGTACTTTGTAATATAAAAGAAAAAGGAGTATAGTATAGTAGAGGTATTATTAATAGTAAAACTACGCCCCTTACTTTAAGCTACTATAACTAAAAAATATACTACTATTTTAATATTATAAATATAAAATATTAAAATATAATTTTAAAAATACTATAGTTATAAAAAAAGAACTTATAAATAGATTAGTAAACTAACTACCTTTATTAAAATAATAAAAAGAGTTTAGTTATTAAAGGATATAGTTAACCACCGGCTTTAAATAAACTTTACTATAATACACTAATAATATATATATTATAATTTATTACTTATTTAAAGGTTAAAAAAGTAGTTACTAGGCTGTTATATATAAAAGACCTTACTATAATATAAGAAGAATTAATTTCTAATAAAGATTAACTTTTATTTATTCTAAAAGAATATAAAGTATATAAAAAGCTATTTACTTTAATACTAAAAATAAGCCTATTAAAATATAGCACCTTTAACTATAAAATCCCTATTAAAGAGGAACAAATACTATTATTTAATAGAGTTTATTAATTAAACTAATAAAAAATAAAAGTACTTAATAAGTATATTAATAAATACTTAACTAAGGGCTATATTAAAGAATTAATATTACCTATAGAATACCTAATTTTATTTATACTAAAAAAGAATAGTAAACTATAACTATATATTAACTATTAATAACTTAATAATATTATAATTAAAAATAAATACCTACTACTACTTATCTCTAAACTATAAAATCTACTTTATAGAGCTAACTAGTTTATAGTTCTTAACTTTAAAGGGGCCTATAATCTAATTAGAATTAAAAAAGGGGAGAAGTAGAAGACTATATTTTACTTTTACTAAAAACATTTTAAGTACTTCATAATATCCTTTAGACTTACTAACGCCTCTATAATATTCTAGAATATAATTAACTATATTTTATAAATAAAACTTAATATCTTTATTATTACTTACTTTAATAATATTCTTATTTTTTAAAAACCCTTAAAGAATATAAAGAATATATATATTAAGTACTTTAAAAGCTATAAAAAACTAAACTACTTATTAAACTAAAAAAAAAGCAAATTTTACATTTAAAAAATAAACTACCTTAGATTTATAATCACATCTAGAGTTATTAAGATATTAAATAAAAAAATTACTATAGTTAAAGACTAGTTAATACCCTAGAATATTAAAGATATTTAGTTATTTCTTAGATTTATTAACTTTTATTAATAATTCTTTAAAAGATACTTAGAAAATATTTTAGTCCTAATAGACCTTACTAAGAAAGATACTAAATAGAAATAAATAAAAAAAGAAAAAACAGTATTCTAAAAAATTAAGGACTAGGTCCTTAGTAAACCTATAATTATAATACCTAACCTAAATCTACTATTTAAAGTTAAAACTAATACTTTAAACTATACTATTAGTAAATAACTTAGTTAATGTAATAAAAAAGGACACTTATACCTATATACCTTTTACTTAAAAAAACTTAATAAACTAAAACTTAACTACTAAATTTATAATAAAGAATTAATAGTTATTATTAAAGTATTTAAAGAATAGAAACTATATTTCTTAGGAATAAATTATAAAGTTATAGTATATATAGATTATAAGAACTTTATATATTTTACTATATTTAAAAACTTTAATAAATAATAAATTAAATAATTAAAATTCCTTTTAGAATTTAACTTTTAAATTATTTATAAAAAAGAATTCAAAAATAAAAAAGTAAATACTTTTAATTAACAATTAGACCTAGAATTAATAGTTCTAAATAAAACTTAAGTAATTCTTAAAAAGAATTTAAATAAAAACCTAGTACTAGTTATTTACTTTTTTATAATTACTAAACAGATTAGTACTAGTATACTTAAATAAATAACTAATAAAATAATTAAAATAATTTATAGTACTAAAGTATATAAATACTAAGGAGTTACTAAGATATAGAAATATATTTAATAATATTATAGTAATAGAGTTACTAGAGAATAAGTAGTTAAAGTTATTAAGAATTATAAAGTTTATAATAAAAGTAAGTTAGAATACTATAAACTATATAGAAAAATATAACCTTTTTAGTACTTAATAAAGTATAGTAATTAATTTTTTTTAATTTTATTATTAAACTACTATAATTAAAGGAACTACTTACTAAAAAATAGTTTAATAGTATTTTAGTTATTATAAACTAACTTATTAAGTATATTTATTTTATTCTATAGATTAAAATAAGTATAGTAGAAGAGCTTATATATACTTTTAATAAGTACATTTTTAGCTAGTATAGTTTACTAAAAAATATTATATTTAATAGAAAAACGCAGTTTACTTTAAAGTTTTAAAAATCTTTAATTTTATAACTTAAATTTAAACTATAACTATTTACTACTTTTTACTCCTAGACTAATAAATAAATAAAAAGAATTAATTAAATTCTTAAGATATACTTAAAATACTATATTAATTACTAATAGAATAATTAAGTTATTCTATTACTAACAGCCTAATTTACCTATAATAATACAGTAAAAGAAAGTATATAATATTTGCTTTTTTACCTTAATTATAAATTTAAACTAACTACCTATAAAGAACTATAAGTAGGATTTATAGTAGTTAAAGTAGTTATTTATATTAATTAAATTAAAAAAATCTATAAATAACTTTAAAATAACCTAGAATTTATTAAATAACGTATATATAAATATACTAATACTTTAAAAATAAAGGGACTATTCTTTAAAAAAAAGATAGTATATACTTTATATAATAAAATATTAAAACTAAATAACTAAGTAATAAGTTAAATTATAAAAAACTCGGACCCTTTAAGATTATTAAGAAAATCTTAGAAGTTAACTTTAAACTCGTACTACTAAATACTATAAAATATTACCTAGTTTTTTATATTTTACTCTTTAAACTAGTACTATAAGGTTTATATATAATAGACTATATTAAAATTAATTTAAAATAAAATTATAAAGTTAAAAGGATTATTAACTATATTAATTAATAAAATAGTATAAAACTTTAATACTTTATTAAATAAAAAAACTATAGTTATAAATATAGTACTTAAAAACCTATAATAAACTTTATAAATATATAAAGAGAACTCTAGAAATACTAAACTTAGTAGTAAAAAAGATAATATACCTTAGTTATAAAAATACTAATAAGTAAATTATATATTATATACCTATAGCCCAAGGTTTAACTAGTTAAACTACTAAGAATAAACTAGATATTTCTTTACCTAGGAATACCTAGCCTTAAGTAGTTAAAATATACCTATTTACTTTATTAATTAAGGGACTAAAATTAATAAACTTATTCCTAAAACTAAAAGAAGTCTATAGTAGCTTATTCTTTAAACCTACTACCTAAAGATTACTTATAATAAACCTTTTATAAGTATTTAAAGCTAATAATATATTTTTATTAAGTAAAAAACTATCCTCTTTATTTACTTTTTATATACTTTACTTAAAGGCTTTAGTTTACTTCTTATAGACTTTTTTTTAATTATATAAATATAACTTAAATAACTTACTACTTTTACTATTTAGGATTATAAGTACGTAAATTTATAATAAAGTACTAGGAGCTCTTTACTCGCCTTTTTCTCCTTTTTATTCTATTCTTTTTACTAAGAATTTAATTTCTATACTACTTAAGAAATTAGTATTAAATAAAGACTTAAAAAAACTATAGAAAATCTATAAGTAAATACTACTAATACCCTATTATAAGGCTTTTTTACTATAATATACGTTTAATAATAAGTAAACTTTTTACTAAAATAATATAGAACCTTTATATAAAAATAGTAAGTATAAGGTATATTACTATTAATTAACTAAAACTTAATATATTTAGTAAGTATAGCTTTTTTATAATGTTTTATTATAATTAAATATAATTTTAACTTTTAAATATAACTTAATATAGTGTTAGTATTATAAGAAATAAAGAAGTATAATTATAGATTCCTAACTTAGGACTAATAACTTATTTATAATAAGGTTTTAAGAATAAGACTTTTTAAAAAAGGAGTTAATATTATAACTTATTAGTTAATAGACTTTTAATAGTAACTCTATAAAGGACTTAGTAGTTAAATAAGTAATATTAATTTATATTTATATAATATACTATAGAGTAAAAGAACTAAAATATAAGTTATATAATAATAAGTAAGACTAATATATAATAAGTGGTCTTAGGATAGGACTAATAATACTAAGGGCAGTTTATAGTAATAAATTAATATACTTAATGTTAGTTTTAAAGATAAAGGGATATATTTATAGGAGATAGGACTTATATATAAATAAGACTTAAGTACTTTTAAGTCCTTCTTTTTATAGTTCTTTAACTATTAACTTTATATTAATCTTTAGATACTTTTAGCCCTTTAGTAGTAACTACTATAACTCTTTTATTAAATACTTAAACTAATTACCTAAGTACCTTAAGCCCTAGGATCCCTTTAGTAACTAGTAGTACTATTATTAGTATTAAATCTTAGTTTTTATTAACACAAACCTTATTATTAAAAGGCTGGCTGTAATACTTAGCCTTAGAGCTTTTTAGTAAAAAACTCTATAGTTATATAGTAAAAAAAGGAAAGGGAGTATTAAAATAACTTTAAAAATTATAAAAGGGCTTAAGGGGTTTTTAAAGGTTAATATAATAGTTTAAAGTAATACATTATAACTTTATATAGTTATTTAAAAAAAAATTTAATACGTTAAGTACGTAATAAATACTTCTTTAAGTAAAACAGCTTTAAGTTTATTTAGTTATTAAATAAGGACTTAATATATTAAATATTATTTATTAATAAGTTAACTTTAAGTTTAATTAGTTATATTTATAATAATATTTCTTTTAAATAAAACCTTACTAATTTATAGTTATAAAGTAGTAGTAACTATATATATTAACTACTAATTAGTATTAGTTTATATAAGGTAAATAAATAGTAATTAATTATAAATATAAGGGTTAGTAATTAAGGTTAAAGATAGATAGATTATAAGCCTTTCTAGTAAAGGCTTAAAATGCCTATATGATAGCGGAGCTAGGTCTGTGCCCCGCCACACAGCCGTCAGCCACCTAGAGCCGTGGCTGACGCCGATGTGGTTATTCCCACACCCACTAATAGATTAAGACAAGACTCGGCTACCCACCACAACACTGACTTTCCACAACCCGCTGAAACCCGTTAGTAATTTGATTTCAATGTTAGTTAGAGCGTCAGACACTCACAGGTTCCATTCAACCAAAGTAGCTGACCTGGCCCTTTTCTCCAGCCAATGTACGTCTCGTCTCCGATGAGCCATTCCCCAGTGCCCTCCACTCTTTTCCCAGCTTCTTCCTGTAGTTTTGGGTCTTGGTCGCGCCCACGGAGCAACTGAATAATTTCCGCCGATTCAATGTCTAAATGGAATCAGTTGAATCAACTTGTGTTGCGAGCAATTTTGGCATATACCTTTCCTGGATAGTTCTGATTGCGTGACAAGCTCCGACATGCCTGATCCAATCTCCGGTAGAGATTTGGCGTGGTCAAGTATGGCGCCGACGTTTTCACTGGCAAGTCATCAGAGACGTTCAGTCAGTCAACACGAATACGTTAACTTACGCGGTGTCCGTCGCCAAAGCCAGCTGAAGCGTGGCCTTGATCCTGCCCATGGCCACCAACGACTTCTCTGTTTCGGATTTCGTGAGCGGCCATTTTAAGGTGAAAATCAGCCTCTTCATCTTTTCTGGTTGAGGTTCGATCGATAGACTCAGGGAAGTGAGGTCCTTGAGAAACACGTCCAACAAGCCATCAGAACCGCCCAGGGCATTGACCGTCGGAAGTATAGCACCAATCGTCCTGGTGGTCATGTCCAGCAGTCGCTCGGCTACACTTCAGATGCTTGTCGCCTCACTGCGAATCCGGGTTATGTCTTCTTTGGCACTTTTCAAGTCTTGGTGGTATTTGTAACATGCCAAGATAATCTTGCCAGAGACTTCCACAAGAGTGAGGAGGCCGCTGGCGAAGCCAATTGCCTCCATGACGGCGACTTTGACTCCGTCGATCCGACTCGAATTGAAATTGATTCAAAAGGGGCGAAACAAGCTCAAGCTGCTTGGCATTTGAGGAATCATCTGTGAATGAGAATGAGAGATAAGAAGAGGGAGAGACGTGTAGAGGGTTGGGATGGTTAAGAATGATTGGAGAGGAGAGGAGTGGTTGAAGGTGGGGGTGCTGCAACGAGATGCACTGCCCCCTTTCGGCGTCAGTTAACCCTTCCTAGATGCAACCTCCACTGCCGGAGCTGATAGGTATTAATCCGAGTCTGAGACCGAGCGGTACCTACCCGGGCCCGGGTAGACTGTTGGTCTCTGGCCTCATGGTCTTGGAGGAGTTTGGTTTGGGTTGTCATTTTTCGCTGGTACGTGGGTTGATTTTTCGTAGGACTCGCGAATCAAATGCCAGCTCCTCGTGTGAGAAATGCTTGGGCGGCTGTTGGGCGAAAAGACGATCGTAAGCGTTCAAGCGTATTGGCGTTGCGGTCACTGCTGAGAAGGAGGAGATCGACTTACTCGGGGTTGCGTCGAACGCTGCTTGTAGCAATGCAGAAGGCGACGACTCTGGCTCGAGAATACGGACGATTCGGATCATTTAATGCTCAATAATACCAGTCGAAAAGAAACATTTTAATATCTACATGGTACTTCACCGCTGCTTTTTTGAGACACATAGAGACTGTTCAAGGTTGAATTACAGCAAAAAAAAAGATTGGACCCGTGGATGACTTTGGAAACAAGCTCCCTCAACTACAAGTACATCATTATCTAAGTGTTCAAAGATGCAATCTAAAGGTAACTAAGCATACACTTCCCACTCTGTCGTCTTCTTCTTGGAATTTGTGTCTTTAAATTGTCCCCCCTTCGTTCTACTGCATTTCTTGTTCTTGTTCCTGCGCTGTCAGGGGACGGTTGCCGTCGTATGTATCCCCGTCGTTGAAAACTACCTTCGTGTTTTCAGACGTTCCTGGCGCAACAACCGTATCTCCACTCCCCACGACGATATCCAATGTATCGGCTTGTCCATTTTCTACGTCAGAGCCCGAGATGACGATCTTGCGCGAGAAACGGGAAATATTGACCTGCGGAAGCGGTGCCGGCTCGGCTTCGGTGATCCCGAAAGCGTAATTATCGCTATCTGAAAGCTGGCTGAACCCAAGGCGAAATCGCTTGTCCTGCAACATCAAGCGGGCCTTCATGTGCCAACGCTCGGCCGGGGGTCCGTCTGCGGCCACATGCAGTGGATCGTCTCGGTATGACTCTGTCGCATCGGCCTCAGGGATGCCCGGTCGTAGCAGCGACGTAGTGGACGACCACGACAGAATGTCCGCAATGGAACACCAATCGCGCGGCGTCCTTCTAGAAAGTGGCGACCGAAACATCTCGAACAATATCAGTCCGCCGCAGAGAGCGAAACTGACAATGTTGATGATGAACAGCGGAAGATTGAAGCAAATTTCGGAGGAGTTGCCGTCACTGACAGAATAAACGTTGGTACTGATACCGTACAAAGTAGGCAACATGCGGTAGATCATCGCCCAGATAGCGACGCGGACGAGTCCCCAGTGCTTGTTCCTGAGTGCTGCGAAAGCCGCGGCTGGCGTCGGAGAGCAGGTATAGTTCAGAAGCAAGGTCGATTTTGCTGAGCCTCCGGATGCAGTCGACATTTGAACGAAAGGCTCCGTGTGGGACACGAACATGGCAAAGTCCACCCAGTAGTCCGATAGCTGGGCCACGACGATGGTCAAAATGAAGTCGAATATGAGGACAGCACTGCCATGTGGCAAGTCCCACGAGCCCAAGCAACCTTCTGAGTTGAGTGAGTAGGCTACTGCAACTGCGATGATGCAAATAATCATGAAAAGAAATGCCAGAAAGCTGTGGAAATAGACACTGATTGGGCTTGCGATTCCCCAGCTTGAATTGTACCTTATGAGTGCAAGTTGTGGCTTTGGAATGGTTCCTGAATTGAGCAGGTTAGATGGGTTCGAGTTCTTGCATAACTTTTTACCTGCGTGGTAAGATCACACGTGTACTCACCGGTGCGAATACGTGGGGTTGGAACCGTGGGCGATGCTCTGATTCGTCTGACGTGTTTCTGCTGTCTTCGTTTCCTTTTATTTATAGTTAGCATTCTATTGTAGAGTAGACATAATGCGGAAAGATGAACCTGACGATTTTGACTCTTCCTTGGTGTTGGATTTTCGCTGTGTGGAAGCATTCCCGTTGACGCTGGAGACCTCGGGCTCCGTTTCTCTTGGCTCTCTGCCGGTGGTGTCGGTTCCTGCGGACATTGGAACACTGAAAAGTGCAGCCTGCGGAACGGGGTCATTTCTTTCCATCGAAGCAAGAGCTACTTGACGAGATAGAGCATGCCGACGATCGTGCGGAAAGGCGGAGCGTTGGCTTCAGGGTGTCCATGCCCCCATATGTATTCTTGAGTGCTTATCCTTCTTCGCCAAATCTGCTGAACCTTTATTTAGACAACGCAAGCAGGCTACAGCCGTGATCCCTTTCCCCCAGTACGTGCGACTCACCTTCGCGTATGCACTTCCCGCCGCCCTGGGGGCCAAGCCCTGTCTAAATAAGAAATATACTGGAGCTGCGGTGTCATTGTGCTACTGCAATGTGCAGAAATCTCAACTTCAGCGATTTCCGTATGATAAGGCTGTTATACCAACGGCGCCTATTGGTTTTTCAGTTCTCAGCCATCAGTGCCAGTGGTGGCTTATGAGACACAGGAAGCCACAGCGCCTATTTTTGCATATACAGCCTGATTCTGATTCTCGATACATGTATCAACCATGCTGTAGAGCTGTGTCCTCCAGGTGCTAGTTGCCTTATTTTCGCGCCCTGTCTTCGTGGCGGAGGCAAAGCCGACAGAAAGGCTCCAGCTGAGCTGAAAGCCTTTCAGTGTGCTTACGCGTCCGTTCCTAAGCTGGAGAAGGCTCTTAAACTTGTACTGGCTTTTGGAGTAACTCATTCGCTCTTCAGCGTAACACAATGAAAGAACCCCTAGTTTATCATGAGGTAGTTATGCAAAACAGGCAAATTGAAAGCTCACGTGCAAGCGTTATGTTAGAAGTCTGGGCAGTACTCGCACCTAATATGACTGAGGATCGGGCCATCGCACTCCATGTTACTACCTTCCTCCACCGCATCCTACTCGTACTTGTTTGTCTTCAACGATTTGTAGAATTTACACGACCTCCCGAGTATCGCCTTGGTGGTAAGTACTTCTTCAGCCGCGCAAAGTGCCTGCAGTTATAGATCACCATGACATAGCCCTATTCTCCTACACCTTTTGAGCACAGACCAACACTTGAATGTTCTTTAAGAACTCTCATAATACCGCTCCAACCTTCAAGACTGTCTCCGATGAGGCCGTTGAAGGGTCATATGAGGAGAAGGTCCCCATGGCAGATACCTAGACAGGTCGCAGGGCGATTGACATACTTACCGGTTTGTAAGAGAACTGAAAGCATGCCTGGGTTGAGGTATACAACCCCCTAGAAGAGAGTTCCTGGTAACTCTAACACTAGGTGACTTGCGAACGGCTTTGAGCCTGTCTTCCTGTGAAAAGAGGCGACGCGTCCGTACCGCCTGAGGCACGAGTCGGGGAAGCCATACGCAACACTGATTATGGTCTTGAATCGCACCGCTCTTATGGTTCTACACAAGGCTACGCATAACAGACAATACGTCTGCTTTGGACTGACATGCCAAATGCTATCTACTTTATTAGAGTTAATCAAGAAAAGATACAATTGGACACCTAGATTGGATAGCTTAAATAGCATTGAAACAGGGCGACTGCCGAAGTTGCCAAGCATTTGGAGAGAACACGGGGTAAGGCAAGAAGGGGGCCAAGTGTGATGAATGGCCAAATGAGTCACCGCAAAACAAGGCCAGCAGTCCAAAAAGAGCCTCAACGCATGACCACAAGATGTGGTCTTGGTCTTGAATATATTGTTTGACAGCAGCAGTCGGCGAGTTGAGAGGCTTAACGAGGTACGAAGCGACCCTCGCATCCCTGGTCGAAACTCTGACGGAAGAATTGATAGAAACAGGCAAAAGCGCCGCGACGAACCGCAGTTCCCCGACAAGGTCACCGCTGGTATCGGTAAGGAGAGACAAATGGCGAAGAAAACAGATTATGGTGCGAGAGTCGCTGCCCGCGACCGCGTTATGTCTAATCCCTGCGCGTGTCAGCTTGGCGCGCGGGAGTCAAGTCAGGCACGAGGCCCAGAACTCGCACAGAAACAACCCATTTTTGGGTGCGGTGCCTGTACGGAATAGATTCAAACGTCTGGGAACCATAGAGTATGAAATAGAATGGTGGCTCCGTTTGACATTGAACGAGCGTGGCTTGTGGGCGGGGGGCATCCCATCGTCTTAACACCGTCCGATAAGTTCCATGTTCCTTAGCCGATCCGGGATGCGGTCGCCTGCGCATGAACGACAGCGGGAGAGCAGCGGCATCGCCGAGTCAGGGTGCGATAAACACGTCGAATCGATACGCGAAAACGAGCCCCTGATTGGGCTGAGCGCATTGTCAACGCAGGGGAGAAAGGGGTTCGCTACCAATTGGAGCCGAGTTTTCTTGACGATTTGCCGGCCGGCGCGCCGAATGCTCGGAATAGTTCACTTGAATAGTTCACTTCAACGACAACACCCCTTCGGGCCCCACTCGGCCGCCAGCATTGACGACTGTTTATGGGATGGCAGGTCGGAGCGAAACCATCTACTTGGTAACCGACTCCAGCTTAGTACCGACAACTAAGATGGTCGAATGCTCATGACCATGGTGCAATTGGACGCTCAAAATAGCGGCTTCCATGTCGGGAATCCACTCGTAGGGTCAAGTCGCTTAAACTTGGATTAGAGCAGCGGGGAGAACTGGACGAACCTTCTAAGCGAAGGGCATAACGAGTCTTTGATATGAGTTCATCAAGAATATAAAGATGATGAAGAGATTCCCTCGTCGATATGGAAGCATTCTAGATCATCATCCGATCAGCAGGACAATCCAGCGCAAGCGCATTCAACTTCTTTCTTACTTCTTATTCCTTTCCTTCAGCTCCTCTTCCTCACGTGCACCTTTTCTTCTTGACGAAGCTGGCCAACATGACGACGAAACAGGTTTTGTCCCTTCTTCCCCTTCTCTTCAGCGCCGGCTGGTCCTCCCCGGCCCCCTACCCCTTCAAGGGCTTCCCGGGCTTCGAAGGTCCTGGTCACAAGCCCGGCTTCGCTCCCTCTGGCGCCGTCCCGTCCTTCCCAGAAGAATCCGGCCTCCCCAACCCTGCCGCCAACCCTGCCGCCAACCCCGCGGCCAACCCCGTCCAGCCCGCAGCGAGCGGCACCCCACGCAAGCCCGGCTCCGGTGGCGGCTCCGGCGGCGGTAACAACAGCACAGGCGGCGGGCCTACGCTCCCCTCGGGCTTTGCCAAGATCGTCTTCCAGGACGACTTCTCCACGCAGCAGGCGGGCGCCCTCCCCGATGGCTCGAAGTGGACCTTCGACGTCGGCACCGGCTACCCCGGCGGCGCGACGAACTGGGGCACGCAGGAGATCCAGACGTACACCAAGGACACCAAGAACATCGCCATCTCATCGAGCGGCACTCTGACCATCACGCCCATCAAGAACGGCGAGGCCTGGACCTCGTCGCGCATCGAGACCAATGCCGCCCAGGACTTCACCTGCCCCGCCGGCGGCAAGATGCGCATGGAGGCGAGCATCATGATCCCGGCCTCGGACCCGGCGACGCAGTCCGGCATCTGGCCCGCCTTCTGGTCCATGGGCTCCGCCTTCCGCACCAACGTCACCTCCTGGCCCTCGGTCGGCGAGATCGACATGCTCGAGGTCTCCAACGGCGTCGGCACCGTGTTCCAGACGGCCCACTGCGGCGTCATCGACGGCGGGCCGTGCAACGAAAAGACCGGCCTCAGCTCCAGCGCCGAGTTCCCCCGCGGCGAGTTCGTCAAGGTCGCCTGCGAGGTCGACCGTTCCGCTGGGGGCGGCTTCGCCACCGAGAAGCTCGTCTGGTACGTCAACGACAAGCCGACCAAGACCATCACCGGCCAGGAGATCGGCGACGAAGCCGTGTGGAAGAACCTCGCCCAGACCCCCAAGATGATCCTGCTCAACGTCGCCATCGGCGGCGAGTTCCCCGACGCCAAGGCCGGCACCAAGACCCCCAACGCCCAGACCGTCGGCGGCGAGCAGTCGAGGATGGAGGTCAAGTACGTCGCCGTCTACAGCACTTAGAGACCCTATCTTGTACATCTTCAACTTTACTTCACTTCTCTCAACGACAATTTGCATGCAGCATTTTTGCCTATTCAATTCTTCCAACTTTTCTCTCACGAGAATTAGGGTTACGGATTTGGTTACGTGTAAGAACGACATAGCATCATGGTGTGGATTTTGAGCGAGCAACAGCAGCAATGGTCATTTCTGTAGTCATTTGGGCGTTTTGTATAACAGTTTAGCATTAGAAATTTCAAGCACTCAGACCCTTCACACTCACTTTTTGCTGTTCGTGACATCATGCTGTGATGCGACAAAATCCGGTTCCGAGCGATGTGCCAATAGAGTCCAGATGCATCTTTCCTCGGCTTCGGCTTAGCGTCTTAGCAGGCGATTCCTCCACTGCTCTCGAATCGAGCAGTGGTATTTCGCGAATTGTAATTTCTGCACGAGCGATAACAAACTTTCATTCAGTCAAATCTTTTCGTCGCATGTCTTGCTCTTCATAGGATGACCAGATGGATGTAATATTTCCAGCACACGCGTCATGCTCTAGGCCACGTACTGTGTTGATGTCAGAGCTGGGTACGAGATAGGAAAGACACACGAGTCACCCAGATCACAGCAAAAGGAACAAAGTTGTTTGAACAAGGTAAAGAATTCTTGTTGTGCCACTCGAAATTGGCGTAAGTTCGCAGAATTACGCGAATACTATGTACAATGAACTTCTAATATGTGCCTGGAAGATACAGGTTCCATCCTCTCTCCTCTATGGGGTACTTTTTCAAAATTGAAAACAGCAACAGACCGAAGCCGGCGTTGCCACTTAGTACTGGGCAGAGCGGCGAGCCTTGCGGGCGCGGCGGCGCTTGCAGCCGGCACCGGCGCCGGAACTGGGGGCAGCGGCAGCGGGGGCAGAGGTGCTGGCGGCAGCGGGCTGGGTGACGAGGGTGGTGGGGGCCGCGGCGGTGGGGGCAGCAGCGGGCGCGGAGGAAGCGGCGGCAGCGCTGGTGGCGGCAGGGGCAGAGGCGGCAGGGGCAGAGGGGGCGGGAGCGGGAGCAGCGCCGGAGGAGCCGGAGCCGTAGACGGCAGGGCCGGGGATGACGTAGTTGGTGATGGTGTTGTAGACTGGAGCGATTTGTTAGCGCTGTTGTGCTTTGTGTAGCCAGCTGGCGGCCAGGTGTTGGGGTGCCAGGCACATGACTAAGCATGGCCCGAGCGTTCCTGGAATTGAAGCCATCACGAGATGTGTTAGACTTACTGTTGATCAACAGACCGGGGTCAGTGGCCTTGTAGGCACCGGGGAAGGTAACACCCTCGGGCTTCGCGGAGCCAGTTCCTTCGATTTTCAGCTGGTAGCAGCTTGAGACTCGTTAGAAGCTGAATATAGAATTGGCGAGAGTGATTTACGTACCTCATGTAGTACTGAGCACCGTTGGCGGAGCCGGCGGCGTGGAGAGCGACGGTCTCGGCACGGAGGAGGTAGTCACCGGGGGCAATGTCGGAGGGGATGACGAAGTTCTGCTTGCCGCAGCCCTCGTTGATCAGGTCGTTACCCCAGGTCTTGTTGCCCTCGAAGTAGCCGGACTCGAAGACTTTGAAGAAGGAGCTGGAGCCGTCGGCGGTGGCGGCGTCGTCGACAGCGCTGAGGTACATCATGACGGGGCCGTGGTGGGCACCGCCAATGGCCTCCTTGGTGCAGTCACGGTCGTTGTGCTGGTGCATCTCGACGGTGATGGTGTCGCCGGCCTTGACACCGCAGGTGGAGGGGGCAGCGGCAGCATTGGCGTTGCAGCGCATGTTGTTGGAGGTGGGGTCCTCAACGGGAGAGTTGGAGGCGGGCATGCGAACGCAGGTAGAGGCCTGGTCCTCGCCGTTAACCCAGAGTTGCTGGAAGATCTGCCATAGTTGTTAGTGTGTGAAGTTCAACTTCGAGACTCAAGACCGGTCTTACGGCGTGGCCGGCAACCATGTTGGCCATGGAGGCGGTAAGAGCAAGAGCAGCGGCGGTCTTCATCTTGATGGATTTGAGGGGGTTTTCCTAAAGAGGGAGTTGTAAAGAAGGACGGTGATTCCGGGCGTTTAGAAGCGATTGATGCACACAAAGGTGGAAATGAGTGAAGTGACGCCGGCGTCGAGCTGTAGAGAATGACTGAAAGTAATGAGTGGACAGATGAGTGACTGTTCTGTTGGAGAAACAAGAGAGGGATAGAAACAACTGCGAGGTCGAAGACGGTCCATATATGTATGCCCTTCTTCTCGCGCGCTCCCATCACTCTATCCCAAGCATCCCTCCTCCTCTCGGGCTCACATCACATCGCTCACCCCACCTTCGGGTAGGTCATGCCAGGTCCCAGAGCCGCCAAGCCTAAACTATGGAAAGGGGGCAGACGCAATCCCGTCCCAGTCTCCACGACGCCGCCTCATCGGTTCGACTATGGGCAGTCAACGGCCAGGATCTCTGGCCAGGGCGTTTAATCTCTGGTGGTGGCCCTGCCGCCTCGGCCCAAACCGCACAGGCGCCCCATTGGAGCAATAATCTGGAAAGGGGTCGAGGCTGTGGGGATGCCGCTGTTGTGTCTAAATTGCAGGATGAGTGCCTTGCAGGCTCGGCTGCGCGGGTGAGGCGCCCTGTTCTGCCTTGGGCTCTCTGCCCTGGTCCATACAGAGTCGACGCGAGTTTTTTTCCTGAGTTGCTGAAAGCGATCCCTCCTTCTGGACTTTGCTGAGTCCTGACCGTCCCAACTTGACCCCAAGCTTAATTTAACCCCTTGCAGGTTGACGGTTGTCGCTGCTCAACCGAGCCAACCACCAACGGCGACCCCGGTTCCTCGCTGCTGGGCCCGTCCGAACCTGAAACACAAACAGCATATGCCCCTGGCGCTACTTGAATCTGATAGATAAGGTCAGCAGAGAACGGGTGATGTTGATGGCTGGATGCAGAGGCTTTTCGTCCAGACGATATGCAGTTTCCAAAGCGCGTGTTGGTGAGTCGTCGTCCTGAGTCGGGCTATCACTCAGGAAGGTTACGGGCCCAATATGATTTCTCTTGGCCGCCGCACGAAAGCGCAAACCTTAGAATCTCCAAACATCTTCCCGCTCGCGCTCAACTTCTGGACAGGGCACTCTCGTCCCCACAGACTGACAATTTTCGGCCGCCAGCCGCTGGTCTTGAAAGATTCCGATTGGTCGGTTGCCCTCCAGTGATCGTCGACTCGTCGACAGGGATCACCAAAGTCCAGTGCTCGATGGATTGTGTCATCCAGAGTGGCCCATTTTTGAAAGGGGCCCTGCGGGAATCGCCCCAGCTTCACAGAGGAGTTGGAGCCGCTGAGGGACACGTGCGTTACGAGTAAAGGAGTCGTGGTCCGTCGTCGAGAGGGTCTTGTTCAGCTCTTTGACTCAATATGCCTGCTCATGCGCCACCCCGTTGTGGCTTTCTCCCGCCCCGATTCAGAAGCAATCAATATCGACGGATTCAATAAAAATCTCTTTGGGGAGGGGCATGAGAGAAATCGCCCTGGTCTCGCTCCTGCAAGTATCGTTCCTGCGTATTGGAAGTACGAGCATCTCGCGGTACTCGTCACTTCTCGAAACGGTGGGAGTTGAGGAGGGGCGCGCACCTCGGCTCTCGTCCACTTGTGGAGAGAGTATTGTGGCCCTGGGAGAACATCATCTCCGAGTGAAACGGGCCTAGAGCTTGGGTCAACTGAGATTTTTTCTTTCTCTTCCCATTCCTGCGTTCCTCCTCATCTTCCCTTACCAATTGGTCCATCAAGGTCGCAACAAGGCTAGCGTGGCCTCGATGGTTGACCGCTACGCAGTTAATCAGCTTGAAACCAGGGCCTGCCAGGTGCTTGGGCTTTTGCATGGATGATGCGCTGACGGCTCGGGAATCGGGATGAACACCAAGACTCACGGCGCTTGATGCCGCAGCGAAAAGAAATGGCAGTAATTATTATCGCTATGCAGCCACGGGTCGAAATCACCAGCCTACGTCATTCCCATGCAGACAGAGCATCTCTTCCCATCGATCACCAAGATACCTACCGTGGTTGAGACTGAGACGGTGTGATCCGATCTCAGCATCCATTTCACAGGTGAGCCTGCGGAGATCACGGGCGGAGATTGGGCCAGTTGCCGCTGGCGAGAAGCCGGTTTGGGAAGAACCGCCGGCTAAGCGAGACGCTGGGTAGACTGTCACTGCACTGCACTGCAGGCCTCAGCGGTTGGCACGAGGCAGCCTTATTTGCCAATAATCAATAGCAGCTTCAATAATAGAACCCCATCTGCCAGCCCACGTTGTCTCGGTATAAAAGCCCAGTTAACACTGCTTGGAATGTCGGCACGTCGACCCGAAAGGGCCTTGCTGTAAATAAGCTTGATGTAGCTGACTTAGTTCCTGATCCTAAGCTATTCTCGTCGAGAAACTCGGGTCCACTTGGCGCGAGAAATCTTCTGGAATCAGTGGACTCTGTCCTCCAACCTCATCTCCTGCTTTTCTCGATAAAAGGCCTTCTCTGGCCATTAGTGTAGCCCACGTTCTCCCTGTTGCTCCATGCAACAAGTCGTGCACCTCTTCCTGTCTGGGAATGGCATAGGACGCAGCCCTCTGCCTGCATCGGCTCGCGATCTCAACCAGAGACTGCAACATCTTGGTACCGTAACGTTGTATACAATGACGAGCCATCCACGTGGTGCGCTATGCAAGTCGCTGTGTCGTGCACCTAATAGTCGTGGACGCGTTCGTATTACTTCACGAGGGCTGGTATTCCCACCTAGCATCCTCGACGATCATTCAAAATATCGATCTGTAGCGCTCCACCTCATGCGTCCATACGGGACGCGAAGTATCGGCGAGCTTCGTCCGACGATAAATGAAGCCGTGCAACGGTGGGCCCTGCCTACCGGCCACGCTTCCAATAGTAGTCACCCATGATCTGCGGAGCTTGCCTTCTCTTAAGGGTGAATGAATTGGTTAAGGGTATCGATTTCCGCATCCGCGTGGAGGGCCAGACTACCGTTGGTCGGTGACAGTCATAACTTGAGGCAGAGGTGCAGGAGCGTTTCGCATCTCGACGGCGACTCTGGTGTCGTGAATGCGCCTGTCAAACGTCTTGAAGTCAAACACTCCCTCGAGTTCTCGTCGAATGCTGGCGAGTTGCTCGTGTGCCTTGAGGATCTCGTCGGGCTTGTTGTCCTGGTGAACGTGAACCTTGATAAGGAACATCCAACGTCTACCGGGATCGGCAGGAGCGAAGGTCTCCCAGGGCGCAAGGTGAGTCAGCGGCGCTCCCTCGCCGTTCATCTGCAAGATGTAGTGTCTCGACAGACAAAACTCGACCTCATCTCTGAAGAACTGGTACGTCTCCTCAATGGCCTCGCTCTTAAACCTGCAAAGAGTTAGTTGGGTGACATCTCCACAGCACGCAGTTGAGATGTACGCACTGGTAGTTGTTGTCCTTCATGACGGAGAGTAGGTTGCGCTGGTCCCAGATCTCCGTCTTCTTGCGCTGCGTGACCGAGGACCGGGTCTGGGGCGGATCGGGGAAGTCGGTCCATCTGAGAATGCCGGGGCGCGTGTTGAAGTCCACTTCCGGGGCGGTCGGCCCGAAGTCCTTGTCCTTGTAGACCTCATACCGGGCTTGCAGGATGTAGGACTGACGGCTGAGTTGTTGATGCAGTTCCTTCCACAGAATCTGGATGTCCTTGCGCGGGGTCTTGGCGATCGAGCTCTGATTTGAAATGCCGCCGGGCTTAGCAGGGCCTTTGAAGTAGAGGATCCGATGGAGACTCTGCCACGCGGGCATGGCGCAGAGACCGCCCAGGACGGAGCATGCCGCCTGGAAGTCGTCGTCGTCGACGAGCGTCGTGAGGAATAGCTCATACATGGTCGCGCGTGAGATGCAGCGCTGCTGGGAGTATGGGAGCACGGCGAAAGCCCGGGGAATGTTGAGTATGAGCTTCCAAAGAGTCGGAGAGCGAGCTGAGAGTCTCGAAAGGTCGGGGCCCGTGATTGGACCAATGCACCGGCTTGACAGGCGTATGGGGCATTATATCACGTGAGCACGCCATGCCACCGTGCCTTCCCCCGGACGCGCTGTCGCGGTTTCCTTAGTGTAGCAGCAGCTGGAGCTTCCCCAAGAAAGTGGCTGTGCCCCGCTGAAGCTAATTCCCCCTCAAACTTGAGCCCTTCGACATGCGAGCATCGCTCATCTTTCCCAACAATCGCGTATACTTCATCCTGAATCGAAGTCGAACAACTCACGCAGTTCTCAACATGTCGACAGCTGCCCCGGCGGCAGCGAAGCGGAAGGAGAGAGCCTCAATCTCTCCCCCGCCGACCAAGCGCAAAGTCCAGAGCGGCACCACCAGTGAGGCCCCCCATATCCTCCATTGCGCCAACCTGTACTGACCTTATCACCTGTCCAGAAACCGCTGTCGCGAACTTCTTCAAGCCAACCTCACAGAAACCGAAAGACCGCACGATCTGGACCGAACGCGCCCCGAACGACGACACCCCGGCGACGCTCCTTGTAGGCCGATACGAGCCCGAGAATCCCCCAACCGAGTCGAACAAGAGAACAAAAGTCGCTGCCTTTGACCTGGTATGGTAGCTGCGGAGTCCTGTTTCGCGGTTTCCGGATCGTTGACGGGGTCCACAGGACTCGACCTTGATCACAACAGCTTCTGGCAAGAAGCATGCCAACGACGGCACAGACTGGAAGTGGTGGCACTCCTCCGTTCCTGGCAGGCTGAGGGAGATGTACAATGACGAAGGGTAGGGACAATCGAAAGGACAAAAGACGATGGGCTGACATGGTCAGATATCGGATAGTCGTTCTGTCGAACCAGGCTGGACTGGTCCTCCACCCAGATCCCAAGGCGAAAGCACCGAAGGCACTATCGAAAGACAGGGTTTCGGCGTTCAAGCAAAAGGTCAATGCTGTACTGACACAGCTTGACATTCCGACAAGTCTATACGCCGCCACAGAGAAGGACCTGTACAGAAAGCCGCGACCAGGCATGTGGGCCGAGCTCTGCGAGGACTACGACCTTACCGACGACGTCGATCTTTCACAGAGTGTCTTTGTCGGCGACGCGGGCGGTCGTACAGCAACTGCGAAGACGACGGATAAGAACTCGGCGGGCACTGCAAAGGACTTTAGCTGTTCGGACCGCAACTTTGCCCACAACGTTGGCATTGAGTACAAGACTCCCGAAGAGTTCTTTCTCGGCGAGAAACCCCGTGACTTCGCCCGCGAATTTGACGTCATTCACTACCCATATCCTGAAACAGCGGCCAGCCCCGGTGTTCTTTTCGAGAAGACGAATAAGCAAGATATTGTTCTTTGCTGTGGGCCTCCGGGGGCAGGGAAGAGCACTTTCTTCTGGAAGCATTTGAAGCCGCTAGGATATGAACGGGTCAATCAGGACATCTTGAAGACGTACGTTGCTGCAAAATGGGTGATGCGTGATGGATCCTGCTGACACACTTACAGTCGGGAGAAGTGCGTCCAGGCTGCCAAGGAGCTGTTGGGCGATGGTCAATCAATAGCGATAGGTTCGTTCTCCCCTCTGTGCCAAGTGGTGATGACCCTGACAGCTTGCAGATAACACCAACGCCGACCCGGAGACAAGGAAGGTCTGGGTTCAGCTTGCAGAGAAGCATCAGGTACCCATCAGATGTGTTTGGTTCAAGACGCCATTGATTGTATGCGAGCATAACGACGCCGTGCGGGCCATGAACAAATCGGTAATAGCTGGATCATCCGAAGGTCAAGGCAGCATGCTGACGTTATTGCAGTTGAATCCTGAATCCAGAACTGTGTTGCCCAAACTGGCATTCACCGGGTTCAAGTCGCGGTTCAAGGAGCCAAAGGTGAAGGAAGGGTTCCAAGACGTCACGGAAGTCGAGTTTACCTTCCGAGGTTCTAAGGAAGATTATGATGTCTGGGCAAGGTACTGGATCTGAGTGGCATGTCTCTCCAGGGAATAGAAGTCGACTCGCATCCGCAACAGTGCTCTCAGTAGTTTGCAAAGATGCGCAGTGGAACCGATGATACCAGTGTGCATAGAGTTCTTGCTGTCGTTTCTAGTAACATGATGATGGAACGGTATTGATGTGTTAAGTAGAGATACTACTTGTTATGACTCGTTAGTTATAAATAGTTGTGTGCCCTGTACGCAGGGGATTAGTTGTCAGATTACGTGGATTTGAGCCCACCGCTCCAAGCGCCGTAGGAGCGGATTTTGGCCACCCATAAAAGCCAATGACTGAGGGACGGCCCGGATTAATAAAAGGTCCGGCGGCCGAACCCCTAATAGCTGGTGCGGGGCGTAATAGGGGCGAAATTTGTGCTTTAAGGTATATAAATACTTTATTTAATACATACCTATTTACGCATAACTTAATAATTAAAAGTTTTATACTATAACCCCTTTACTATACTTAATTAATTAATTACTATAAGTTTTTTTAAATAAATATATTATTATAATAACTAATTTAACTACTAGTAAGATTTTTTTTACTAGTCTTAAGGATTAAATCCCCTAGTAAAACGCTATTTAAGTTTAGGGGGTCTTCCTTAACCTCTAGAATGCTATTAACCTAGATATAGACTTTTAGTTATTAATTAGTAGTACAGTACCGCTACTAAAGCCACTTTTAAGTAACTATTTAAAAAGCTTTATTTACTATAAATTAAAACTACTAAATCTTTATTTTATAATGCCTATAGAATCCAGCCCCCTAACTATTATCCCTAAGAACGTTCTTTTTCTATATAGTATTAACGACTTCTACTATACTATAAGTATTATAGACCTTTCTACTAAGTACCTTAAACTTTATACTAATACTTAAAGTATTTAAGGGACTATTAATTATTATTATAAAAACTATAAAAAAAATAAAAATAACTTAGTTATATAAATATAAAAAACTATATTTTTTAAGCTTTAGTACTAGTACTATAATACAAATAAGGGACTAGTTAACTAACTACTACGTTTTAAAAGCTATTTTAATATAACCTTATTTCTTTACTATAACTATATAGAGTAAGTACTTTAAGACTATCTTATAGCGCTTTATTTTTACTAACTTACTTTAAAAGTAGCTACTATTAAGTAGTTTAATTTATAAATTACTAAGATATATAAGGAATAAACTGTTTTATTTAAAACTTTATTAAAAACTAATTTTTAAGTACTTAATATTTATAAGGTCCTTAAGTACTTTTTTATTTAAAGCTTTATTTAGGGTTCTAAAGTAAGGTACTCTAGAGTATAGTATACTATTATACTTAAGGAGATAATCTTATTAATTACTAAAGTTATTAATAACTTACTAGAGTTAATTAAAAGATTTTAGTATACCTCCGGGGTATTTAGTGTTAATTAATTAAATAACTTAGAGTTAAATAAGTAGTATAGAAACTACTTATAAAGTACTTACTTAAAGTAAAGTAATTACTGAGGCTTTGTATAATATAATATTTACTCTACTTATAACTTTATTTATTTATTTAATTTATATTATTATATCTTTTCTAAAAAGGTATTTAAAGGATAGTACTATAATATAACTTATTAAGAGTATACTAATAAGTACTTAGAGACTAATAGTTAGTTAATTAAACTTATTAAGAATCTCTATAGTAAATAACTTTATAGTTAGTATATTAGGAGTTTTAAAAAGCTACTAGTAGTATTTTAAGCCGCTCCTTTTAAAGGCCTATAAGTTTACCCTCTTAGAGACTCCTACCTCCTTAACTTTAGTATATTAATCTATGTATTTTATAACGAGTAGTTATTTATAAAGTTTTAAATAACTAGTGTAAGTAATTATATATAAGTAGGCTTTAAGTTACTTATAATTAAGGTATATAAAAACGTAAGTATTAGAGTTACTTAAGCTAATAAAAAAAGATCTATAATATACTTTTATAATATAGTACTTTATATATTTATAGTAATAAATCTTGTTTTTTATTAGTAGCTATATAAATAAAGATACTAGTAGAATAAGTACTCTAAGTATTAGTTAATACTATAAAGGTTTAATTATAGTCCCTTTAGTATTATTAAAGTTAAATACAGCTAGTATATACTTAAGTATAACGAAGTTACTTCTAAAATAGTACGCAGTAACTACAGCTTTATATAGGCCGTTTAGTATACTTATACTCTATAGTAGTAAAATAAATATAACTCTATAAAACGACGGCCTTTTAAAAGTAATAAAAAGACGTGGTACTAGTAGCTTAACTACCCCGGCCCTAAGCTACTCTACCACTTAATAAGCTCTATAAAAGGAGTCCGAATTACTATTAGTGCCCTTAAATAAAATAATAAGGCTCCTAAGCCTTACTACAACACGTATAGTATTAGTAAAGTAAAGAGAATAATAAAACATAAGCTATAAAAAAGTAACGTATATACCCTCTCTAGTAAGTATATTGTATTTAACTTTTATTTATATACTAAAGGATATAGTAAATTTATATTTATATTAGTATTTACTAACTATATTACTTAATATTTATAAAATTATTACCTTTTTAATTACTCTACTAATACCCTTACTAAAACCTTTAACGAGTTTATTACTATAATAAAGCTTTAATATAATATAAATATATTAGTATTTAAATACAATAAAGAGCTCACTAAGTACAAGAGACTAACAACTACTCTTTAAGTACAAGGCCGTCTTATTAAACTATTAACCCTAAATACATAAAATCAAAATAGTAGTACTAAGTATATTAGTACTATAATTAAAGTTAAAGTAAGAACTATAAGAAAAAGCGGTAAGTTCTCCTACGAGATTTAGCTTAATATATATAAGTCCGTAGTATATCTTTATAACTATATACTGTAAGTAGCTTTTAGTTAAAAAACTTTATATAAAGTACTTTACTACCGGCTTAAAGATAATAATACTATAAAGCTAAGTTTTATGTATTTATAAGTATATAGTTATAAAGTATATACCCTTATAGTAGCTGCTTAGTTTAAAAAAAAGCGCCTTAACTACTTTACTAGCCGCGCCCTCTTAAGATTCCTTATTAAGTATACTTTAATAAATTAATACTATATATAGATTCTATTATAAAGTAAAATTATTACTATAAAGGACGTAATATTTAATAAGACTTAACAATATAATAGTAACTTTAAGGCCCTTATAAGGGATATATTAAACTTTAACCTTAATACTGTTACTATATAGATTTATAACTACCTTACTAATAAAAGAAAGAATAACTATTAAGCCCTATAAAGACCCCTTCTACTAAGTAAAGAAAATAATAAAGTAATGCTTTTTATAGAAGGCCCTAGTAAGATTTCTAAAAATCTTAATCCTAAAGACCCTACTACGAAGTAAGCTCCCCCTAGCGAATATTTATACTTAATGGCCCACTTCAAACTAATATTAATACTACTTAATTTACTAACTGCCTTTTTTTAAGTATTTATTTATAAGAAAGAGTATTTAGGGAAGTGTATAGGAGTAGTAATAAGTTATAACGATCTGAAAGACCCTAAGTAGACCTATTATAATGTGCCTTTAAGACTCTATTAAAAGTAAAGCTTTTATAAAGCTACCTTTTTAATAGGGACTTTATTATTATACTAAGATACTCTATAGTATTACTACTTTTAAACTAGCCCTTTAGCTATTTATAAACCGTTAGAGGGGATCCCTAGTATTTAATATACTCTAGGGGCATCTTAAAAAGTGGATATTAAGCACTTTAATAGTAATTTTTAGTTGTAGAAAGAGGATTTGGGCGCCCGGGGAAACAAAACCTCTTTACTAGGCGGGCACGAGATACTATATAAAGTGTGTAGTAATTTACTAGTACTGGGTACCCCTTAGAAAGATCTTTAACTTCTACCTATATTTTATATAAAAGTATTAGCTTACCCGTATACTATAGCTATATAAATAACTAAAGCGACCTATTTTAAAAGTTATTTAAAAATAAACTTATAAAGAAAAGTGCCTATAAGCGCTATAAAAAACACTTAGATCCTTAGATACTATTAGGTTTATATATATAAATTAAATAAGTATAGTAAGTTCTTTAAAATTAAAGCTTAACTCGTTATATAAAGAGACTAGTAGTGTTAAGATAATTAAGAGACGTATACCTTAATACTTACTAGTATATCCTTTTAAACGTTAATAACTATTACTAACTACTTTAATTTTAAACTCTTATAATATAATACTATAAATACTTTTGTTTATATTAAGCTTAATAAGGATATTTATATACGAATGCCTCCTAGTTACTAAAAAAAAGGCACTATCCTTAAGCTTATTAAAGTACTCTATAGATTACGTTATTTACTACTCCTTTAGTAGTACTATCTTAAGGTGGGTTTATAAGTACTTAAGCTTAAGTGAATTACTAGTAAAAACTACTATTAGATATACAGGCGCGTAATCTTCTTCTTCTATATAAATAACTACGTACTTTACTTCCCCTTAAAGTACTATAACGAGGCTATAGGGCTTATTAAAGCTTTTTAGAAACGGTATTACTTTAAGGGTAGTTAAGACTTATAATAGTTTTTAAGGATTAAAGTTATTTATAACCGCGCTACAAAGCACTTATAGCTTTTATAATCCGTATATATTAATAAACTTATTAAATAACTCTAGTAGTACTTAATAAAATTAAAAAAAGTATATACCTTGCTACTCTAGTTAAGTAAGCTTCTTCTATATAAGGGGATAGTGATGTATACTAAAACTAACTAATATTAAAGTAATGTTGGCTTTGTAATATACCTAGTAATAATAGTCCGGTTTAATATTACTCTTTTAATTAGTTGTTTAGTCTACTTTAACTATAACCCTAGCCTAGAGTACGCTAAAGAGGCTGAGAAAGCTATAGTATACTTTGTTTACTAGTATGCCTTATATTTTAAATATAGTTATAAAAAAAAAAGACTTAATAATAGGCTAGTAATTACTTTAAACACAAGCTTTACTAATAATATAGTAGACTATAAGAGCTTTTAAGCCTTTATAATTAAACTCTTTAATAGTTTAATTAAGTAGTAAGTTAATAAATAAAATACTATTACTATATTAACTACTAAAGCCGAGTTACTTATACTCTCCTAAGTAGTAAAAAAAGCTATCTTTATAAGTTAATTAATAATAGCCTTTTGTATAAATCTAAATAAAAAGACCTTTAGAGCTACCTTAGCGGCTTTAGTACTAAGTATACGGATTTAGTATAATAATTAATAAATAATCTACTTTATTAATAAAAAAACAGTTTAGCTATAAATAAAACTACGCTATATTAATATACATAACTATTAACTATATTAAAAGGCTTAAAAAGGCTATATTATTATTAAATATACCCCTATAGTAAAGTTAATAGCTAATAGGTTTATAAAGCTACTCGCTAGTACCTACTTTAAAGTATTCCTTAAGTAGCTAAATTTTATTAATTAAACTAATTAACTTAAGGTACTTTATAATACCAAGCTTAAAAGTAAGTAACTTAAGGGCCTTAACTTTACTAATAAGGAATAAAAAGAGGGATTATAAACCTTAAGTACTCTAAAAACAGTACTACTCTTCCTACTATAAGGGTAGAGGTTTAATAAGGGTAATAGAACTACTTAAGAGTTAAATAAAGTAAAGAAAAGCTACTTTAAAAAGGTATTTAAGAGGTACTAATTACTAAGTAATTATAAAGTAATTAAGGGAGTAATTAAGCTATAGATTATATACTAAAAGAAGTAAATAAAATGATATATTTAAAAGGCCTTTTAACTATTAATATAGTAGTAAAAGCCTCGTAAAGGCCCTTATTAGGGAGGTGTATTAAATTACGTAGATTTAAGCCTACTACTTTAAGTACTATAAAAGCGGATTTTAACTACCTATAAGAGCCAATAACTAAGGGACGGCCTGGATTAATAAAAGGTCCGGCGGCTAAACCCCTAATGGCTGGTGCGGGGTGTAATAGGGGCGAAATTCGCGCTTTAAGGTATATAGATACTTTGTTTAATACGTACCTATCTACGCGTAACTCAATATTAGTAGTTAAAAAGAATAAAAAACGTAACTAATATAGAAATATAAAAGGACTCCTAAGATAAGGAAAAAACTATAGTTTAAGTTATATATAAATAAAATAAAGTACTAAGTACTTATAGTTAAAATTAAGTACTTAGTAGTAATTACTAAGTACTTATTTAATTAGTATTATACTTACTACTAATAATAAAAAAAAACTTATATATAAATAAAACTTAAGTACTTTTAAGTTCTACTTTTTATACTTTTTAATTATTAACTTTATATTAATTTTTAAATACTTTTAGCTCTTTAGTAGTAACTATTAGTCTATTAAAAAGAACTAAAAATATAAGTAAAAAGAGATAAAAGGTAGAATTGAACCTATAGCCTCTAGCTTTGATAAGCTAGACTCTAAGCTACTAGGTTAACTACTAATAGTGGAATAAACTACTCTAAATGTCTCTTGTTCACCCCTCTAGGGTGCTCTTAGTCAACCACAGCTCTTGTGGCTAACTATAGCGCCCGTGGCTAACTATAGTAAATGCGGCTAACTACACGTAGGGCCTAGAGCCACTTAACTAAACTATACGTAACGTACTAAACCCTAAAAGGCCTAGTACTTTAGAAGCTAGGCCTAAAGGGTAAGGTACTAGGCCTATAAAAGGCAGGGCTTCCCCCAGCCTACAGGGGTCTAGACTTTTATTTTTTTAGTAAATAAGTAATATAGTAAAACCCTAATATAATACTATTACTACTATAACAATACTTTTACCTCTTTTATTTATATATTATATACTAAACCTATTTCTTTACTAACTCTATTAAGTCCGATATTACTATAAAAGTATTTGGTAATTTTAATACCGACCTTAATACCCTTATACCTGTGCTTATAGTAACTATTATAACCCTTTTATTAAATATTTAAACTAATTATTTAAGTATTTTAAACTTTTAGGATTCCTTTAATAACTATAGTACTATTATTAGTATTAAACTTTAACTTTTATTAATATAAAACCTTACTATTAAAAAGCTAATTATAATATGTTAATAGGTTTTATTTAATAAATTAATCTTTAATACTAATAAGTAGTATTTTATAATATCTTTCTTTAAAACTACTAAAATTACTTTTATTTTATTTAAAGCCTTTAGTAAGTAAATTTATAACTTTAGTTAAAAACTAAAAACATAATATATAAAGAATAATAAAAAAGAATTTAGTAATAATAATACTAATAAATAGCTTAAATAAACTTATGAAAATATTAAATTCCTCTAGAAAATATTTAATAAATATTCTACTATAGTAAAAAAACTCCTAAATACTATATAATAAATTACCTAATATACTTAAGAGGTTAAAAACTAAAATAAAACCCTTTAAGCTACTACTAATATTATTAAAATACCCCTTTCTAATAAATATAAAAAGCTTAAGCTTAATTTACTTATTACTTATAATAAAACCCCTAGAATACTTAAAAGATTTTTAATTTAAATTAAGAATTACTAAAGCTTTTATCATAATAGCTTTAGGAATAATACTAAGTATATTATTTATACTATTATATTTCTTTATAAATATACCCTTTAGTAAATTAAACTATTTTTAAAATAGTTTTTTAAAGTAAAAACCTTAAATAACTATACTACTAAAGTTAGGAATATCTTCTTAACTTTTAAACAATTTAAATATACCCTTTAGACTCTATTCTAGGATTTTAACTAAAAGTAATAAACTAAGTATAACTTTATAGTATTCTAATAAACTAAGTTTAATACTTACTATACTATTAAATTCTAATATATTAGTATATAATTAAATCTTATTAAGGAATTTAAAATCTTTATATTCTATAAAAGCTTAAAGGATAAAGTTAAGAATAAACCTATTAAAATTAATTATTCTAAAAGCTTTCTTTACTATACTAAACTTATAATTAAAATTAATAACTATCTATAAAAATACTATAAAAAAGAAAAATAATAACTAAGTACTAACTTAAGTAAGAAATACTAATAGTAGCCTAAGCTACTCTAGTATTATAACTAAAAATAATAACTGTAGTAAAACTACTAACTAAACTAAAACTATAATTAGTATAGTACTACTTATAAATAATACTTAGGCCCTATAGATCTTAATACTACTAAATAATAAAAACTAATAAAGAATATACTTTTAAGTATTATAACTATAATAAACTAAAATATATAGTTAAAAACTATTACTAAACTAAAAAGTAATAATAATAACTAGTACTAAGAAGTAAGTAACTTAATACTATTTTTAAAGAGAACTATACTAAACTATTATAAATAGTATACTATAGTAATAAATATACTATTTATTAGAATAGTAAAGAAAATATAGAATAGTACTCTAAAAATATTAGCTACTTTAACTATAATATTATAGATATATTTAAAAAGATACTTACTATTTTCTATTAAGTATTATACTAAAAACTATTTTAAAAAGTTAAAAAATAATTTAATAGTATAAACCTATAGTATACTAGCTATAGTTTTATAGAATTTATTAATAATAAAAAAGTTAAGTATAATAATAAATAAATTATTAAATGACTTAATACTATAATTACTAAACTAAGATATACTACTAGCGATAGACAGCACTTAAATTTACCTACTATAACGCAGCTTCTATAGATTTAAAGTAATAGGTGCTTTCAATTAATTTTATAGACTACTAATTATGCTGTTAACACCGCCGAAACCACTAACACCTTATACCGTCCCTCTAAACCTATTAAATCTAATCTAAACTAAACCGTCCCTTCCCTTACAGACCGCGCTATAGCTAGTGAACCTAATTAAACTACTTTTCCCTACGCTTATTAGTATACGTCTCGACATATTAACCTTATTAAATATACTAGTCTTTTATAAACTCTAGGGGATCTATTATTATTATTACCGCCTTTATTACTTATTTAAAGTAGTATTAATTATCTTCTAAAAACAGTAAATCTAAAATCTAATTTAATATTAAATTAACTAATAAGTCTAGTTTAATATTTCTTATTGAGTCCCCATTACTACTAGTTTAAAAAAAAGTAAAAGTTAAAAATAGTAATTTAAATCTTTATACTTAAGGGTTAGACTAACTAACTATACTATATATTAATAGTATTAATACTAAGCTATATAGCTATATTACTAAACTACTTAATATTATTCTTAACTATAAAGACTAGGTTATAGTATTTAGTATTCTATAGCTAGGGGACTTTTATATCTATAGTAGTTTTTACTATTTTATTAGATTCTTAGAAATATAAAAAATAGAAGGAATTAATAAAGGCCTTGCTTATAGTGCCTTTTTCTTTAATCATAAATACTACTAGGGCTTGTTAGGCCCTACATACAGTATAATCCAACTAAAGGTTCATATAAGTAAAGGTTTATTTTAATATATTTAGCGCTACCTATTAGTAATAGTATTGTTGTTATTACTAGAAGAGTAAGTAAGTAGAAGTATTAAGGTACGTACGCCCTACTAAGCTCTACTTAAGACCACTTAGTAAAGCTAAAGGGGGTTAAACCTACTAAATACACCCTATTAAATACTTTTATTTATTATACTACTTAATAATACATAGCTATAATATATTCTTTTTCAATCAATTTACAAAAATGTCT
This sequence comes from Colletotrichum brevisporum, assembly GCA_030770045.1. NCBI lineage: Eukaryota > Fungi > Ascomycota > Sordariomycetes > Glomerellales > Glomerellaceae > Colletotrichum > Colletotrichum brevisporum. The sequence goes on from JAUGSI010000002.1 coordinate 5,832,986, forward strand.
ATACAAAACACTACTTAAAAAAACACACAAAGATATACTACTAATATAAAACTAAAAAAAGATTATAGTAAATACCTTTAAATAATAGTAATAAAAAGAGTAAAAAAAACTAACTACTTATAGTAATTTTAAAAAGTTAAAATAACTTTATTATAATAGTAAAGAAAAAGTAAAAAAAGTATAACTAAATTCTATATTTTAAAAGAAAAACCCTAAAAGATAATATATTTTATAACTTAAATAAACCTTATAATATTACTTACTAATATACTTAAAATAAAGTAACTTAAAGGGCTCTACCTAATATCTAGTACTTAAACTTTTAAAAAAAACCTCTAATATAAAAAAAGAATATAAGTACTTACTATATATCCCCCTAGATAATGATAAGTAATAAATTATTTTCTATAAAACTAACTCTATTTAAAAAACTAAAAAATAACTACTTACTAGTATACTAAGAGACTATAAATAGCTAAAACCTTTATATAAGAAATATTATAATATTTTCTAGTTATAATATTTTAATAATAAAAATTAAAAATACCTTATAAAAAAACTTAACTTTTAATTTTTTTTATAAAAAAAGGATATTCTATATAAAAATATTTATTTTAATTATAAACTTAATATATAAATTATTTAAGAATATAAAGAACCTAAAGAAGTAGTATTTAGACTAAATCTAAACTTTTTAATAAAATACTTATATACTAATAATATAAACTAGTAAAATTACTATATTAACTAATATTAAGTTTACTATATTATTAAAGTATAAATATTTAAAAAGAAATAACTTTAAAAAAAAAGAGAAACTAACTTTATACTACTAGTTATTAGTATTAAAAATACTTTTATAAGACGGAGAGTAGTTAAGTACACTAATAAAAAAGGAGTATATACTAAATAAAGGCTAAAGTAGTTGAAAAACTAAACTTATTTACTATAAAGGAATTATAATAAGTAACTAAAATAAAATTTATATACTTAATTATAAAAATAAACTTAAAAGAAAAGTATTTTTATTTTAATACTATAGTAAATAGAATATAAGTTAAAGCTTTAATTAATAGTAGTATTTAAAGTAACTTTACATTACTATAGATTATAAATAAACTATAAATATTATAAAATGAAAAAAGAATTTTAACTTATTTAATAATATAAAAAGAAAAGAAGTATAGTATAGTAGAAGTATTATTAATAATAAAACTATATCTTTTACTTTAAGCTATTATAACTAGAAGATATATTACTACTTTAATATTATAAATATAGAATAATAGAATATTATTCTAAGAATACTATAGTTATAAAAAAACCTATAGATAAATTAAAAAACTAACTACTTTTATTAAAACTATAAAAAATATTAAGTTACTAAAGAATATAGTTACCTACTAACTTTAAATAAATTTTAACGCTATAATATACTAATAATATATATATTATAATTTATTACTTACTTAAACGTTAAAAAAGTAGTTACTAAGCTATTATAAAAAAAGTACCTTACTATAATATAAAAAAAACTAATTTATAATAAAATTAACTTTTATTTATTCTAAAAGAATATAAAGTATATAAAAAGCTATTTATTCTAATACCAAAAATAGGCCTACTAAAATATAGTACCTTTGATTATAAAATCCCTATTAAAAAGAAATAAATACCATTATTTAATAATATTTATTAATTAAACTAATAAAAAATATAAGTACTTAATAAGTATATTAATAAATACGTAGCTAAGGGCTATATTAAAGAATTAATATTACTTATAAAATACTTAATTCTATTTATATTAAAAAAGAATAATAAAATATAACTATATATTAACTCTTAATAACTTTATAATATTATAGTTAAAACCTAATACCTACCACTACTTATTTTAAAACTATAAAATCTACTTTATAAACCTAACTAGTTTATAGCTTTTAATTTTAAAAGAGTCTATAACTTAATTAAAATTAAAAAAGAAACAGAGTAAAAAACTATATTTTACTTTTATTAAAGATATTTTAAGTACTTTATTATGCCCTTTAAACTTACTAATACCCCTACTTTATTTTAAAATATAATTAACTATATATTATAAAAACCTTAATATTTTTATAATTATATATTTTAATAATATTCTAACTTTTTAAAAACCCTTAAAGAATATAAGTAATATATATATTAAGTACTTTAAAAGCTTTAAAAAACTAAACTCTTTATTAAACTAAAAAAGTAAGTTGTATATTTAAAAGGTAAACTATTTTAGATTTACTATTATACTTAAAAGTATTAAAATATTAAATAAAAAAATTACTATAGTTAAAAACTAGTTAATACTATAGAATATTAAGGATATTTAGTTATTTTTTAGGTTTATTAACTTTTATTAATAATTTCTTAAAGAATACTTAGAAAATATCTCTATACTTATAAATCTTACTAAAAAAGATATTTAATAAGAATAAATAAATAAAAAAGTAGTATTTTAAAAGATTAAAAACTAGGTTCTTAGTAAATATATACTTATAATACCTAACTTAAATCTACTATTTAAAGTAAAAACTAATACTTTAAACTATACTATTAGCAAACAACTTAGTTAATATAATTAAAAAGGATACTTATACCTATATATCCTTTACTTTAAAAACCTTAGTAGATTAAAACTTAACTATTAAATCTATAATAAAGAACTTATAACTATTATTAAAGCCTTTAAAAATAAAAACTATATCTTTTAAGTACTAACTATAAAGTTATAGTATATATAAATTATAAATATTTAGTATCCTTTACTATATCTAAAGACCTTAATAAATAATGAATTAATTAGTTAAAATTCCTCTTAAAATTTAATTTCTATATTATTTATAAAAAAGAATTAAAAAATAAAAGAGTAAATACTCTTAGTAAATAATTAAACTTAGAATCAATAGTTCTAAATAAAACTTAAGTAATTCTTAAAAAGAATTTAAATAAAAACCTTATACTAGTTATTTACCTCCTTGTAATTATTAAATAAATTAGTACTAGTATATCTAAATAAATAACTAATGAAATAATTAAAATAATTTATAGTATTAAAGTATATAAATACTAAAGAGTTACTAAAACCTAGAAATATATTTAATAATATTATAGTAATAGAGTTATATAAGAGTAAGTAGTTTAAACTATTAAGGATTATAGAATTTATAATAAAAGTAAACTAAAATACTATAAGTTATATAAAGAAATCTAACCTCTTCTAGTACTTAATAAAGTATAGTAATTAACCTTTCTTAATTTTATTATTAAGTTACTATAATTAAAGGAATTACTTACTAAAAAGTAATATAATAGTATTTTAGTTATAGTAAATTAATTTACTAAGTATATATATTTTATTTTATAAATTAAAGTAAGTATAGTAAAAACGCTTATATATATTTTTAATAAGTATATTCTTAGTTAGTATAGTCTACTAAAAGATATTATATTTAATAAAAAAATATACTTTACTTTAAAGTTTTATAAATCTTTAATTTTATAGCTTAAATCTAAATTATAACTATTTACTACCTTTTACTTCTAGATTAATAAATAAATAAAAAGAATTAAATAAATTCTTAAAATATATCTAAAATATTATATTAACTACTAATAAAATAACTAGGTTATTTTATTACTTATAGCTTAATTTACTTATAATAGTATAGTAAAAGAAAGTATATAATATTTACCTTTTTACCTTAATTATAGATTTAAACTAGAGCTAGAGGGGGTCAAACCTACTAGATACACCCTATTAGATACTTTTATTTATTACACTACTTAATAATGCATGGCCATAATGCATTCTTTTTGGATCAACTTACAGAAATATCCGCACAAGACACTACTTAAAAAAAACACAAATTAATAAAAAATTAAGAGTATTAGGATTCTAACCTACTAGTATTTTATTAAAATTAACTATACTAAAAGTACTAATAAATTAAGCTTTTTAAGTAGCTTTAGAAGAACTTATAGACTTTTTAACTATTATATCTATTAAATTCTAACCCTTTTAAAATACTATTTATTTCTATTATTCTATATAATTTAAATAAACTAAAACTTTATTTATATCTTCTCAAGCATTCTTTAAAGCCTTTACTCTTTTTTAAAATAATTCCTTTAACTCTTTCTCTTTATTATTTAAGTAATAAAACTCTATTATAAGCTACTTAACTATTCTAATTAATAGAAATATTAAAGAATATAAAGTAAATAAGAACTTATAAGTATAAATTATATCTTTAGATATATTATAAAATTTCTATATACCCCTTATAGTAATATACTTACTAAAAATTAAAGAACCTAAGAGTATTTTATACTAAAGACCTTTAGTATAGTAATAAAAATAAAATATAATTTTAAGACTGTTTTTAGTAATCTTTAAAACATAATAATAATAATATAATAAAAAAGCTACTTTTTACTTTAATACATAACTTAATATAATATTAGTATTAAGAAATTAAAATATAAGTTTATAGGTCCTTTAACCTAGAGACTATAACCTACTTATATTAAGTTTAAAAAATATCACCTTTAAGGGGAGACCTAATATTATAACCTATTAATTGTAAATAGTTATATACTTTATATATAGGGGATTAGTAGTTAAAAGGAATATAAAATATAACTAATATAGAAATATAAAAGGACTTTAAAAAAAGAACTATAGTTTAAGTTATATATAAATAAAATAAAGTACTAAGTATCTATAACTAAAACTAAGTACTTAGTAGTAATTACTAAGTACTTATTAGTAATTACTAAGTATTTATTTAATTAGTATTATACTTACTACTAGTAATAAAATAAGAAATAGAACTTATATATAAATAGAACTTAAGTACCCTTAAGTTCTACTTTTTATAGTTCTTTAACTATTAACTTTATGTTAATCTTTAAATACTTTTAGCTCTTTAGTAATAACTACTATAACCCTTTTATTAAATACCTAGACTAATTACTTAAGTACTCTAAACCTTTAGGATCCCTTTAGTAACTATAGTACTATTATTAGTATTAAACCTTAGTTTTTATTAATATAAAACCTTACTATTAAAGGGCTAGCTATAATACTACGTAAGAAACTATAAGAATAACTTAACGTAAGTTAGGTATATTACTAGTTATTTATAATACTAGTAATACATATTATACTTTAAAAACATTATAAAATTACTAGGGTATCCTAATACTTAACTAAAGACTTTAATATATTAAGAATCACTAGTAGTAATTTATTATATAAATAGATATACTCTTAAGATTATAGTTTAAAAGAAACGCCTATATTTAAAGTATTATTAGCTTAATAATCCCTTATTAAAAGTCTTTTTAAATAATAGAATCTCTAGTATAAAAGTAATTTCTAGTAGTATATAGTATTAATTAGTAAACTACTATAAAAAAGGTACTTAAGTAGTTATAATAGGTTCTAACTAAACTATAACTACTTATAGTATAGTAACTAAGTAAAAAGATACTACTAACTATATATTCTATATATTATAAAAAACCTCTTCTTTATTCCCTACTCCTATTATCTATTATTACTACTTTATTCTCTTTAAATAACACTAAATAATAAAAATTAATTACCTAATAACTATTTATCTTATTATTAGTTAACTATGAAGACTTTATTACTAAATAACTATAACTATTATCTAGTTATAAGTACCTAACTACTTTTACTACTAGCTAATAAGTCTACTAACTATATAGCTATAATTAAAGATCTAAAACTAAGGCTTAAAAGTCCTCTTTTGTATACTAAATTTACCTATATTTACTAGAATATAAAAGGAATTTACCTACTTAGAGAAATTAACTTAAAATAGTAAAGTAAATGTACTATAATATACTTAAATAATATAGAATATTATAACTTAATAATAAGGGTCTATAGTAAAATAATAAAAGAGTTAACTAATATTAGCTTTATTTAAAATCCCCTTCTTGATTTATTAACTCTAGTATTTATTACCCTTATTATATTTTTACTGCTAAATAATAAAAAAGTAATAATAATATTTTTAGTACTATAAGGACCCTAAGAGACTCTTTTTAAGTAACTATAGCTATACTATTAGTTAATATAACTATAATAAAAAAACCCTAAAAACGTAGTAAAGATTAAGGATAAAAAACAAAACCACTAAAAATGTAGTTATAATATTAACCCTAGGGACTAATTAAGGCTTACTACTTTTAGAGTTAATAAATTAGTTTAAAGTTACTATAACTACTAGGGAAATTAATAAAGCTATAGATACCCTTACTCTAGTACTCTTAAATATTACTTCTTAGGCTGTTAATATAACTATTTAGGGCTTTTAGTATAATATAAATTCTATAATAAAGCCTAGAACTAAAAGACTTATAATAGCTATAACCTTCTATATTAATAACTATATAGTCTATAAGATAGTTAGTATAAAGCTATATAACTACTTCTACTTTAACTTTACTAAATAAACTACTAATACGTTTAAATATATAAATAAAAAATTTAGTACTATTTTAGAGATTTCTTTTTACATTATAGTATTTACATTAACTCTATTCTAGTTAATAAATATATTATATATAAAATCTATACTTTATTAATATTTAATAGGTTTTTTATATAGTTTAAAAACTAAATTAATATTATAATATAATAAAACTACCTTTTTAAAACCCTTATAGAATAACTTAAGTTTTTTAATAAAATCTCTTTATATAATATATAGATTTTATTACTTAAAAGTCGCAGCTTTATAAAGTTTTAGCTTTATAAGACCCTAAAAGCCCCTAGAAATCTATTACCCCCTCTACTACTACTACTAAAATATAAGTAGTATAAAACTCTATTATAAAATACTTATTAATACTACTTAATATAATAATACTCTATTTACCCCTTTCCTTTTTAATAGTCTATCTTTAATTAATACTAAAACTATAAGTATAGGTATAAGGGTATTAAGGTCGGTATTAAGATTGCCGAATACTTCTATAGTAATATTGGGCTTAATAGAGTTAGTAAAGGAATAGGTTTAGTGTATAATATGTAAATAAAAGAGGTAGAAGTATTGTTGTAGTAGTAATAGTATTATATTGGTGTTTTACTGTATTACTTACTTACTAAGAAAATAAAAGTCTAGACCCCTATAGACTAGGGGGAGCCCTGCCTTTTATAGGCCTAGTACCTTGCCCTTTAGGCCTAGCTTCTAAGGCACTAGTTCTTTTAGAGTTTAATACATTATATATAGTTTAGCTAAGTAGCTCTAGGCCTTATATATAGTTAGCCGCATTTACTATAGTTAACTACGGGCGCTGTAGTTAGCTATAAGGGTTATAGTTAGCTACAAGTATCCTAGAGGGGTAGATAAGAGACATTTAGAGTAGTTTATTCTACTATTAGTAGTTAATTTAATAGTTTAGAGTCTAGTTTATTAAAGCTAGAGGCTATAGGTTCAATTCTGCCTTTTGTCTTTTTTTACTTTTATTTTTAGTTCTTTTTAATAGACTAATAAAAACTACTATAATAACTATAAAAAAAATAATATAAATAACTATAACTTTATTTTAAATAACCTACTATTATTAAAAGTACTTATTAACTTTATAAAGCTTTATAGTAATTATATAAAGTATAGTAGTAGTTAATTTAACGTTTTTATAATAAAGATTTAAATATTCTATTAATAGTATTAACTTATTAGTATTAATTAAATATAATATATAGAAGCTATTTTAATTATACTTAAAGATTAAGCCCTAATATACTACTTTTAGTATCTCTATAACTCTATAAGACCTTTTAATTAAAATAGTATAATTAAAAGCCTTTAAGGCTACTTTAAAACTAAAACAATATATTAATAGTACTTCTTTAAATAGTAATAAGCTTTTTTTATCTATATAATCTATAAAACCTTAATAAAAATAAAGGTAAAAATACTTAATATACTAATTAACTACTTTATAAATATTTAGCTTATACTATTAATTAAATTATAAACTAAAAGTACTCTTTATAACTAACTTATTAGTATATACTATAAAGTAAAGGAATATAGCTTTTACTTTTATAATTCTACTATAAACCTTACTAGGCTTATTATATAACTATAGTTCTTTATTAGTACTTTTAAATTAACTTAAAAAATACTACAGTACCTAACTAAGGCTCTTAAATTATATAGTATTTATATTATTAATTAAATATATAACTATAGTAGTTAAAGCTACTTTAAAAAAGGAAAACTATAAGGATTATAATACTAGAGACTATAAAAGAGAGATTACTATTCCTAATACCCTTTTAAACTAATAAATAATAAGAAGTACTATATTTATAGTAAATTAAACTATTAATTATAGAAATACCTTACTAAAGACTATAGTAAAGTATATAAGTATTACTACTAAGTTAATTACTTTTAAAATATTATATTAGTATTCTTTTAATAATTCTTTATAAAGTATAAAGGGAATAAGATATTTAATAATATTTAAAAGTATAATAAAAAACCTATAAATAGATACTTTTTAAATAATAAAAATAGTAGAGCTATAAAACCCTAGTTAACTACATTTATAACTACTTATTTTATAAAAAAAAGAAGTTAATAGCTTTAAGATAGTAGTAACTCTTATTAAGTAAGTAGTAGTCTATACTATAATAATAAAAGATATTCTTAGTATCCCTAAGCGGCTACTTAACTATATATACGTTACTAGTAGAGACCCTACTACTAAGAACCCCCCCCCCCCCCTTTTTTTTTTTGGCAATCAACTATTCATAGGTTATATATAAGTAATAATTGACTACCTTTTTTAACTTTTATCTTAGTACGTAAATTTACTTACTATAATATAGCTACTATAGATTTAAAGTAATAGTAGTATTTAATTAATTTCGAAATAGACTACTAATTACACTACTAACGCTACTAAAACTACTAACGCTGTTTATATACCTCTTCATAGACCGTCCCTCCGAACCTATTAACTCTAATCTAAACTATCCCTTTACTTCCCTTAGCTATTAACCTTTTCTACAACCGATATACTATCGCTATATCACTACAGCTAGTTAACCTTATTTAAAGGATCCACCCTACCTTTATTAGTATATATTTTAATATATTATTAAGCCTTAGACTATGTACTAATTCCTAATAGCTTCTTTTATACTATTAAGAGCCTTAATAGCTATAGTACTAGTACGTATTATACTATTATACTACGCTAGGGCTCCTAAGTAACGTACTTATACCCTAACCTCTTCTACTATATCTTTGATTAATAGTTAGTATAGTTAATTATATAAGGGCTAGATTTATAAATTTAAGTAGTTCTTTAGTAGTAAGTAGTATTTAAACTTAGTAATAGTTACCTATATCTCGAATAAAAGGTCTATAAAGTTAGTACTACTATTAAAGCTAGTAAGGCCTATAGCTTTAGTAGCCTAGCTAGATTTAAAAAAGTATCTATAAACTATAACTAAGAAACTAAAGCACTTAGGTATTATATAGTTGTTAGGCTATATTAAACTTATTATTAGTAAGTTTAGTATTTTGGCTTTAAAGGATTGTTAAATACGAATGTAGAAGATAGGAAGAATTAATAAAGGCCTCGCTCATAGTAGCAGTACCTTTTTCTTTAATTGTAAACGCTACTAGGGCTTGTTAGGCCCTATATATGATCTAGCTAAAGGTTTATATAAGTAAAGGTTTGTTTTAATATATTAGTTACGCCGTTTAGTACTACCTATTAGTAATAGTATTGTTATTATTACTATAGCTACTACTGCGCTATACTTTATAGTATAAAAGTAGGTAGGTAGAAGTTATTTCTAGGTAAAGACTTTAGGTGTTATAGTTAGTATATATATTAGGCTACTCTACTAAGCTCTACTTATAAGTACCTACTAAAGGAGGGTTAATATTAGTAATATATTTACTCTTTTTTTTAATAACTTTTACTTATTAACTTACTAGATATATATATTAGCCTAAATATATTCTTTACTAGATTTTTTACTTAAAATATTCTTTACTTAATAGATTTCTTTTTTTACTTTACTATAAGTAGTATTAGAACTATAAAAATATATATATAATAATAAAAGATATAAACCTAACAAAATTCATACTTTATATTTATAATAGTAAAGTTATTTCTTAAAGTATTATACTTAATACTAAGGTAGTAGAGGTTTTTATAGTAGGCTATAGTTAGTATATAGCCCTTAAAAATAATTTTTCTCAACTTTAAGTTTAATACTTTAAGTACTAGTAGTATATTAATTTACGTTAATCCTAATAATAGTATTAAATTCCTTAAATTAATTAAAATCCCCTTATTCTTTAGAAATATTTTTTTATATTATACTAACTAATATACTATTTTTACTATACTTTAAAAATATAAACTACTTAGGAATTATATTTAATAATATTAATAACGTTTTATATAAAAGAGATATTATAGTACTAATTATTTAATAATAGAAGTATAGCTAACTATTATTGAATTATAAATAAGTAATAGTATACTACTATTTTACTACTAATAAACTTTAATAGTTATTATATGCCTAAGCCTAGTAGTTTGTACTTAGATAAAGGTCTAGTTATAGACTAGCTCTATACTAGGGCCTCTATATAAAAGGGTAAAGTTTATATATACTATATAAACCTCCTCTCTTTTATTCTTTAAATTTAGTATAACTCCTTTTAAGTACTACTAAAATACTACTTATAACTAACCTTTAATATTACTAAACTTTTTAATTAAAGTAACTTTAGTAAAAATTAGTAAACTAGTAGACTAGTAGAATAACTATAATAAATATAGATTTAGTAGAAGTTCTCTTTTTTTAAAACAGGGTATACTAGTAGTAGTAAAAGATTTAATAGTAGAATAACTAATAGAATAATTAATAATATAACTAGTAGAATTCTTATATAGTAGAGGCTTAAGCCCTTTAAAATACTATTATATTATTATAATAAAACTATACTTTTATAATTTAAGCCCTTTAAGTAACCTGTAACTAATAAAAGCCCCTTTTAAAAGTGAACCCTTTAATAGTAATTTAGCTATTTGTTCTACTTAAAGGATAATAATATAGTATATTTTAGAGGTTAACTAGGAGTTTATTAGGGGACTTTAGAATTATTAGTAGTACTTATAATTAAACTTAGGGCTATTAGTATAAATATAGATTAATAACTTTTATACTAATAGTAAATAAATAATTAAGTATAATATAGAGTTATTCTTTATTTATTTTTTTATTTATTATAAGAACCCCTACTATACTATATAGACTCTTAAGTAGCTTTATTATATTTACTAAGGCCTAAAGTACTTCTTTATAAAGTTCTTTATAGAGTTTAAATTAATATTAATATAAACTAAGGGGCTCTTATAGTTAAGAGAAATATAGTTAAACTACTTCTACTTAAGGATTTTTTAATAAATTTATAAAGTTACTATTAGCTATAATATTAGTAAAATAAATTACTATATAGCTATTTAGTAGTCTTATTTAATTACTATAAACCTCAAAATATTAAAATTAAAGATATATAACTACTAGAATAGCTAGTATAGAATATAAAATAAATAACTTATAGATACGTAGGGTAATATAGTAATAATAAGTATAAATACTACTTAAACTATATTAATACTATAGTAATACTACTAAACTACTAGTACTCCCCCTTATAGAACTACTATAGAGCTATAACGCGCTTAGTAAGTTAGTACGTTAGTTTACTAGGTTTAAAAAGAAGTAGGGGCTTATATTTACTATAGTACTTATAAATATTTTATTATTAAATATAAGTTATACTTTATATACCCTTTTATTATTTCTTTAATAAATATTTAGGCCCTTAAAGTAAATATAAGTATTATAAATAAAGAGGGAAAAGAATAGTCCCCTAAAAAAGCTCTTTAAAGGGGGTTATATAGTAGATACTAGTCTCCTATATTGATTATTAAATAAAACCTAAAAAATATAGAATTAAATAAATAAACCCCTATTTTTTATTTTTATATTAATAAATAATACGTCCTTTATTTTTATTTAAATTCATAGTAGATATAACTATTATAGAGTAGTTAGTTATGAGTTTATAGTAAATTATAATTTTAAGTTTATATAATTACTTCATCTTTACTACTTAGGAATAATCTTAGGTTTAAATAGTAAATTAGTAATTAGATATATAGTTAAGGCTTATATTAACTTTAATAGTTAAGTATTTTAGGCTTTATTTTATATTATTAAGGGGATAGTATACTTTATAACTTTAAAGAAACTATAGATATAATATAGAAGTATTATTTTAGATTTTACTAAAAGTAAAATAAGGATTAAAGTACTAAAGAACCTTACTATTTCTATTATTAATAAAAAAAAGGGCTAAGGGATAGTAAGTAATGAAACTAACTCTATAGAGCTATTAGTAACACTATTTAGAGACTCTTAATATAGGGGATATAAGTAAATAGCTATATTAATTATATAAATTAATACTATTCTAGAGTTTACTTTTTTAGACTTAAAGGGTAATGTATAAACTATACTCCTAGAAGTATACTAGTATTTTTTAGATTTATTTAATAAACAAAGGCGTTTAAGTTACTACTATACTAAGGGATATTAAATTATTATATATATATTTAAAAGAACCTAAATAAAACTAAGCTGGGCTTACTATAGAGCTTATTATACAATATACTATAGGACTACTTTTTAAAAGTTTACTAATAGGTTATTAGTTTAATAAATAAAGAATAAGTAAGGGCTAGTTTTTTATTAATTAGTATATTAGTTTTATTTATGAAAAGATTAAAGGGGAAGTAAAGGTTCTATATTAATTACTATATACTTAATGTAATTAATATATTAAATTAGTACTCTTTACTGTTTATTAAAAAGACTTTATATTCCCTTTTAAAAGTAATATAGTTTATAAAAGTAAATATCTATATAGCCTTTTATAAAATCTAAATTATAAAAGGGGATAAATATAAAATAGTATTCAAAATATACTTTAGTTTATTTAAATAGTTAATTATCTCCTTTAAACTTATAAATATACTTATAACCTTTTAGTAATATATTAATAGCAGTTTTTATAGAATTGTAAATAACTTTATTATAACTTATTTTAATAACTTTTTAGTTTATAGTTATAAGTTAAAATAGAACTATAAGTAAAAGGTTATAACAGTTTTATAGTAGCTATAGATAGTAAAGCTATACTTAAATCTAAAGAAGTATAAATTCTTAGTAAAAAGAATAAAATACTTAAGATTTATTATTAAGGTTAACTAGGGTATTTATTATAACTCTAAAAAACTTGAAGTAATTTAAGAGTAAAAGACCCTTAAAAATATATAGAACGTATATAGCTTTTTTAAATTTATAAATTTCTACTAGAACTTTATTAAGTCCCTTTTTTATATTTATTAAACTACTTACTTAATTTATTTAAAAGAGTATCTTATTTGTATAAAATAAAGTATATTAAGTAGCGTTTAAAAGCCATAAAATAGTTTTTATATTAAAATCTATTATAGTTTAATAGGATTTAAACTAGTTTATAGTAGTAAAGGCTAACTATTTAAAGGTAGTACTAAGGGGCTACTTATTATAAAAAAATAAAAGGGGAGTCCTTTAGTTAATAGTATACTACTTTATATACTTAACCCCTATATAGTATAACTATACTATTTATAATGAAGAATTACTTATAGTTATTTTATATTTTAAAACTTAATTAGTAGAACTTTAGAGTATAGTAAAACTATTTATAGTTCTTTTTAATTATAAAGCATTAAAGTACTTTATAAATCCTAAGTTAGTTAATAAATATTAAATTAAATAAGTAAAAATACTTTTAGAGTTTCGCTTTTCTTTTACATATAAACTAAGGTACTTTATTAGTTAACTAAATACCTTATTATAGTAAAACTAAAATAATTTATAATAACTTTATTCTTTTATTTAAGTACTTAAACTTATTACAGCTACTATAAAGTAAATATTTAGAATTTTATAGTTAATAATAGTTATACTATTAAGTATAATAAAGGGGGAGTTTAGGGATAAATAAAGACAAATTAGTATAAATAGGGGTAATATAATAAGAATACTTTACTACTAATAAAATACTAGTACTTTACTTAATAGTTATATATTATTCTAGGGTTTAATACTTTTAGTACTTTAGAATTAAGTATTAAAGGTAATATTAGTTTATAGAGTATAAGTAGGCACTATTAGGGACAATGTAAAGTAATTCCTTTATAAAGTTAATATAAGGACTTAGATTATAAACTACTTAATTAAAAGGAATAGTATATTATAATACTAGAACTATCTATAGGTACCTAAATATAAATTTATTATAATAGTATTACTATAAATAGTTTATAACTCTTGAGTTGTAGACTATACTAGTATAAATATAATATTTATAGCTTTTATAGAGAATTAGTATTAAAATAGAATATTTTAAGAAGTAAAATCGTTTATAGTTATATATAACGTATATTACTATTTTTAGAAAAAGAAATAATAATACTAAAGCCTTTTTTAACTACTTCTAGTTTTTAATAGATTTTAGTTTTAAATCTTAGTAAACTTTATAATAAAGCTTTTAAGTATAAACAACTTTAATTTATACTTTTGAATAGTAATGATAAACTATTGATTAAAGTATATTTAATTAAAGTTTATAATATTAATATTAGTTAAGGTATATACTAAATACTTTTAAAATATATAATAGTACTTTTATAGGTTTCTTTAATTAACTATTAGTAATAAGGGTTTAAACTAAGTAAGTAATTTTTAAATAATACTATATAAACTTATAGAGATATAGTAAATACTATTAATATTATTCTACTCCTAAACTAATAGTAGTATAGAATAAATAATACTTAAGATAAAGGTATATTTATAAGTATATATTTTATTTATTTAGTATAAGTAAATAAACTATGTTTTAGTAGAATAGTTAGTTTTAAACAACTAAAACGTAATAGTAACTAGAGTAAGTTTAAATTAGCTTTTAAATAGTTATAATATTATACTAGTTTTAACAGTAGTAAGGAAAATAACTTCTACCCTTTTTAATTTAGGCTAAGCTATAATATTCCTTATATACTTAAAAGAAGAGATAGTACTAACTTAAGTAGCTATAGTATACTTATAGTAGTAGTTGAAGATATTTATAAATTAAACTTAATATATTATAAATTAATTTTATATTAGGGATAAAGTTTAGTTATTACTATACTATATTAAAATAAACTAATTAAATAAAAAGTTAAATTAAGTAGCTATAAAGTATACTATAATTAATATATTAAATCTATTAAATATTATATTAAATATACTTAGGGGTATTTACTTAACCTTTTATATTAATTTAATAAAAAGAGTTTTAAATAAGCCCTTATTATTATAAATATAAAGTAATACTTAATTAAACCCTATTTTTATATTATTACTTAAGGATGGACTATAGAAGGAGTATATAGTAGAAGAAATTCTAGCTACTAAAAATGTACTAGAATGTAGATATAACAATAATGTTTTAATAAAGTAAAAGAGCTATAATTTACCTATATAAAAACTATTAAAAAGTCTAAAAAATAATAAAGTATTATTATAATTTAAAGTAAGGTTTAAAAATATATAAAAGAATAATAAGTTAATATTAATTTATTAATAGTAAAAAACTACTTAAAGCTTAAACTAAACTATAAAAACTCTATAAAGTACTACTATAGTAAACTTAGTTTTAAAAGGTATAATAAAAATATAACACTAAATAAATAACTAACTTTTAAAAGGGTTATTTTTAAAAAAAACCCTTAAACTTATTCTTTTTTTTTCTTTAAACTTAAGGTACTAGTAGGGGGTAGAGTAGGTATGTATAATAGGGATAAAGTAGGTATAGTAAATAAGTAAGCTAGTTTAAGTAGAGCCTAGGGTATAGTAATAAAGTATATAGAGTAAGGAGTAGTTACTACTCTATAGGATATAGTTTTACTATTTAAAATATTAATTAAAAGAGAGAAAAAAAAAGGGGGTATACTATTAAGTTAATAAAGTTAGTAGTAAGTTTTTTAGTATTAAAGCTAGTAGTTATAAGGAAAGTAGGTAGTAAGGAAAAGAGTATAGTAGTAGAGTAAGTAGAAAGAGCAAAGTACACCTACTTAAAGTAGTTATTATAGTAATAATAAACTATATTAAAAGATATAAAAAGAATAGTACTATAATAGCCTTTACTAGTATTATTAAAGCTATTACTAGGGATAGTAGGAATGATAATATAGTTACTTTTATTAATAAAGTTAATAATATAATAGTTAGTTATATATAGTTTAGTAGATACAGTAAATAGCTATAATCTCTATATATACTTTTACTTTACTATTAAGTACTAATAGTAAAACCTACTATAATTATACTAATATATAACTAGTTTACTATTTTATATTATTTTATTATAGTATAAAATGTATTTTTTTTTAATTATTTAAAAAGGTTAATTAAACTTATTATTAAAGTTATTATTTATAATAAAGCTACTATATATATATAACTAAGGCTTATTATTAAGGGGAGGATAAAGGGGGTTACTACTAGGGGTACTAAAAGAACGTATAATAGTAAAGACTATTATAGAAGTTAAAGGGGGGTAGAAGAGTAGTAGTAAAGTAATAGTAGTTTAATAGTAAAAGGGGGGGAGTATAATAATACTAGTATAAAGTATTAAGGGGGAGGGGAAGGGTATAATTAAGGCACTAAAAGCTTTATGTAAAAGAATAGGGTATAGTTAGTATATAATTAGTAAACTATTAATTATATACTAACTAAGGACCGAATTGTTCTATTAACTTAATTACTTTAGTACTAATTTCTTTTATTAGTAGTTAGAGATATTAAGTAAAAAGGTTATATTTAACTATATTTACTATTTACTACTATTACTAGAGGGATAGGGAGGAGTAGGGGGTATATTATAGGTTTAAGTCTAGTAGCCTATACTTAGGTAGAGGTTTGGTTATAGACCGGCCTTATACTAGAGCCCTTATATAAAAGAGTAAAGTTTATATATACTATATAAACCTCTTCCCTTCTACTCCTTAAGTTTAGTATAACTCTTTTTAAGTACTACTAAGATACTACTCGTAACTAGCCCTTAATAACAGCTTTACTATTAATTTAAGTACTTTTTTATTATAAAACTCTATAATATACTTAAAAAAGCTAGTTATTAACTAAATATTTAAATATTAAAAACTTTAAAAAAAATATACTACTACTACTAACTCTATAGAATAGTACTTTTAAAATTCTAAATTATATTATAAAATAAATATAACTTTAATTATAAAGTTATTATAAATATTATATACTTTAATAAAAAACTAGTTATTTACTTTATTAATACTATAACTAAATTTACTACTATAAAGTTTATTAAAAATATATCTACTAAAGTAATTTAAAAAGGTATTGATATAGTATAGATTAATATATACTCAAGACCTTTTAACTTCCTTATAACTAATACTATAATAATATTTAAAGCTATAGAGTTTGAAAAATATATAAAAGAATAGAGAATTACTTTTAAAATTATATCTATTAAAGCCTATAACTCTATTAATGATATTAAAAAGTACTATACTATTTTAAAGCGGATTTATTAAATCTACTATACTAAAAACTTACTCTTACTTTTTAAAATTATACTCTAAATAAGTATTAAAAATATTAATAATACTATAGGCCCTAATAGCTTTATACTAACCCTCTTTATTTTTGAAGTATACTTATAAATTAATAACTCCTTTTTACTAACCCTAAACGTTATTAAGTATATTTAAGTAATTAAAAAGGCTACTAAAAAGATCTACTATTTCTATATATAGTATATATATATTTTTATAGTTATAATACTACTTATAATAAAGTAAAAAAAGAAATCTACTCAATAGAGAATATTTTAAGTAAAGAATCTAATCAAGAATATATTTAAGCTAATGTAAATATTTAGTAAGTTAATAAGTAACGATTATTTAAAAAGAAGAGTAAATGCGTTACCAATATTAACCCCCCTCTAGTTATACTAGGTACTTACGAGTAGAGCTTAGTAGAGTAGTCTAATATACGTACTAACTATAACGCCCAAAGTCTTTATAATAACTTCCGCCTACCTACTTTTGCACTATAAAGTATAGTATAGTAGTAGTAGTAATAATAATAATACTATTACTAATAGGCAGTAGGCGTAACTAATATATTAAAATAAATCTTTACTTATATAAACCTTTAGTTAGATTATAGGCGCTGTGATATACTATAGGGCCTAACGAGCCCTAGTAGCGTTTATAATTCAAAAAAGGCACTACTATAAGTAAGGCCCTTATTAATTCCTTCTATTTTCTATGTTCCTATATATTTAATAATCCTTTAAAGCTAAAATACTAAGCCTACTACTATATAATAAGTTTAATATAGTCTAATAACTATATAATACCTAAGTACTTTAGTTTCTTAACTATAGTTTATAGAGACTTTTTTAAATTTAACTAAACTACTAAAGCTATAGGCCTTATTAGCTTTAATATTAGTACTAACTTTATAGACCTTCTACCTAAAATATAAGAAGCTATTACTAAGTTTAAATACTACTTACTACTAAAGGACTACTTAGATTTATAAATCCAGCCTTTATATAATTAACTATATTAGCTTTTAATTAAAGACGTAGTAAAAGAGGTTAGAGTGTAAGTGTATTACCTAGGAGCCCTAGTCTAGTATAGTAGTATAATAGGTACTACTACTATAGCTATTAAGGCCCTTAATAGCGTAAGGAAAGCTAGGAATTAGTACATAGCCTAAGGCTTAATAATATATTAAAATATATACTAATAAAGGTAGGGCGGATCCTTTAAATAAGGTTAATTAGTTATATTAATACAGTCTATAAAGGAAGTAGAGGGATAGTTTAGATTAAATTTAATAGGTTTAGAGGGACGGTAGTTAGGCGCGGGGGTATATAGAGGCGTACGGACGGTGTTACTAGTTTTAGTAGCGTTAGTAGTGTAATTAGTAGTCTGCTTTAAAATTAATTGAATACTACTATTACTTTGAATCTATAGTAGCTGTGTTATAGTAGGTGAATTCGCGTGCTAAAACAAAAGTTAAAGAAGGTAGTTAATTATTACCTATACGTGACCCGTGGGCCGTTAGTTACTTAAAAGGGGGGGAGGGTCTTCAGCGGTAGGGTCTCTACTAGTAACGCATTTATAGTTAAGTAGCCGCTTAGGGATACTAAGGACTTCTATATATAGTATAAAGTTAATAATACCCTTAATATATAAAATAAACTAAAAATACTTAAAACCTTAAAACGTTTACTTTAATTAATAGTTTAAGTATAGTATAAAAAAGGTAATTAGTAAAGCCCTTATTAATTAATTTTAATAAATAATAAAGAGTATATACTTACCCTTTAATAAGGCCTAAAATTCTTTTAATTAATAGTTATTAAACTATACTATAAAGATATTAATAATTTATGTATTTTTTTAAGTAGTATCTTATATAGATATTTTAGTAAGTTGTTCTAAAAAGAATGCATCATAGCTATACATTTTTAAGTAGTGTAATTAAATAGAAGTATCTAATAGGGTGTATCTAGTAGGTTTAACCCCCTCTAGCTTAAGTAGTCTTAAGCAGAGCTTAGCAGAACATATATACCTTAACGCTTCTACTTACCTACTCTTCCTATAGCAATAACAACAATACTATTACTAATAGGCAGCACTAAATATATCAAAACAAACCTTCGCTTATAGAAACCTTTGGCCGGATCACAGGCGCCGTAACATACCGTAGGGCCTAATAAGCCCTAGTGGCGTTTATAATTAAATAAAAAGGCACTACTACTATAAACAAGGCCTTTGTTAATTCCTTCCGTTTTCCACACACATACAATAACCCAAAAGCACTCTAATAAGTAAACTACCTACTACAATATCTAATAAAAGGTTACCTACCCCAAGCCCTTATAACTAGAACAATAACTATTATATAACTTTATAGTTATTAACTAACTATAAAAGTAGTAATAATTACTTTATAACTAAAGGGGTTAATAAAATTAACTTAACCTATAACTAGTGCGTATTCTTTAATAAAAAAAAGTTTATTATTATTATAATTTACTACTATTTAACTACTAATAATAGGCTTAATATAAATATAATAATTTTTAAATTATAGAATAGAACCCTTTTAGGTATTCTATAGTCTAAGGCTAACTATGAATATTTTAACTAACTAAAAAACGCAGCTACTAGATTTATAGTACTTTAAATAGCTACTAATATTAGTATATTTAGTAAGGCCTATGTGAATATCGAGGGGGATACTGACGATAGCAGGGAGCGGCTGGACCAGCCGTAGCTGCGCAGCTAAGGGAAGTAATAGGACGGTTTAAATTAAATTTAATGGGTTTAGAGGGACGGTAGAAGGCGTTAGTAGTTTTAGCAGTATTAACGGCGTAATTAGTAGTCGAAATTAATTAAAAACACTTATTACTTTAAATCTATAAAAGCTGCGTTACAGTAGGTGAATTTAAGTGCCCTCTGTTGTAACTAACGATGAAAAAGATTAACGAAGTGGGTGGCTGGACGGCTACTAGGAGGGGTGATATTTCCTAGAGCACGTGGCTCGTGGGCCGTTAGTTACTCTAGAGGGGGTTAAGATATTAATAATATAGATCCTAATATCCCCTCTTTACTAAAAGACCTTATAACTATTAAGTATAAGGCTAAGAGTAAAGTTAAATTTAAAAATAAAACTAAAAAGATTCTTAATAAAATTATTATTAATATAGAGCCTTTTTTTACTAAAGACCTAGTACTAGTAGAAGCCCTAAGATAATAATAAGGCTAACTATAAAAGACTCTAGTTATAACGTTTATTTTAGTTAAGAAAAAGGCTAATTTTACCTTTACTATTAAGTTAAAAGAGTAGTAAACTATTACTACTCTAAAGGAGCTGTTTTAGAAGTAAATAGAGAAAGAGATTTTAGCCTTATAAAACTATAATATTTTTAATATTATTCTATTTAACCCTAGGGTCTATAGTAGGTTTAAAATATTTAAATCTTATATTATTAATAAAATTAAAATAAAAATAATGAATTAGCTTTATAAAAAGTCTTACTTTATTATATAAGGCTATACTAATAATAAAAAGGCTATAATTTTAATATAGTTCCCTATAATTTAGAAGTCTAGTTAATAATTAATCCTAGTATTTACTCTAACCTTTATATAGACTAGTATAAAACTATAGCTTTAAAATATTATACAAGTATATATATAATTAAAAACATAACTTAACTAAATAATCTTTATATATTTCTTAACTTAAATCTATAACTAGTACTTAAATAATACTATTATAGTTATTAAAAGGCCTTTTTATAGTACTATAAAAGCTAGAACACACTAGTAAGTAATATATTATTAGTACTATAAAACAAGACTTAAAATAAATATATTAATATATAACCTATACCTTTTAATATTATTAATTAATAACCTAGACTTTACTCTAGTTAAAATATAAATAAACAATACCCTTAGTCTCTTAATAAATAAATTTTTAACTTATAAAATATTAAAGTTTAAAAAGGTAAACTTTAGAGCTAAAGTAAAAATATTCTTAACTCTAAAAAAGCTACTAATATTTAATAGTAGTATTCTAATACTAAAAAGTAAATCGCTTACTTTTTATTAAAAAGGCTAAAGTAAAAAGCTTATAATTATTAAACTAAATAAAAATTAAAAAACCTAATACATTTAATAGTACGCCTAAAAAGTATATATTATATTAATTTATTAACCTAAAGTATTATATAACTTCTTTATAGTAACTTAATATTAAAAACCTATAAATAAAAATATAACCCCCTCTAGGGTGACTAACAGCCTACGGGCTACGTGCTCTAGGAAATAACCGTTTAGCTACCCACCTTATTAATCTTTTTTGTTATTAGTTATAATAAATAGTACTCGAATTCACCTACTACAACACAGCTTCTATAGATTTAAAGTAATAGGTATTTTTAATTAATTTCAAAGTAGACTACTAATTACGCCGTTAATACCACTAAAACTACTAACGCCTTTTACTATCCCTCTAAACCTATTAAATCTAATCTAAACCGTCCTATTGCTTCCCTCGCAGACTGCACAGCTACAGCTAGTCTAGCCGCTTAGCCCTACTATTGTCAGTATCCCCCTTAACATTATTACACATAGGCCTTGCTAAACATACTAATATTAGCTACTTAGAGCGCTATAGATTTAGTAGCCGCGTTCTTTAGCTAGTTAAAGTATTCGTAGTTAGCCTTAGACTATAGGATACCTAAAAGGGTTCCGTTTTATAATTCAAGAACTATTATATTTGTATTAAGTCTATTACTAGTAGTTTAATAGTAGTAAATTATAATAATAATAAACTTTTTCTTTTTATTAAAGAATATGTACTAGTTACGGGTTAAGTTAATTTTATTAACCCCTTTAACTATAAAGTACTTATTACTACTTTTATAGCTAGTTAATAACTATAAAGTTATATAATAGTTATTGTTCTAATTGTAAGGACTTAGGGTAAGTAACCTTTTGTTAGATATTATAGCTTTAAGGGTTATTGTGTATATGTAGAAGATAGGAAGAATTAATAAAGGCCTTGCTTGTAGTAGTGCCTTTTTGTTTGATTGTAAACGCCACTAGGGCTCGTTAGGCCCTACGCATAGTATAATCCAACTAAAGGTTCGTACAAGCGAAGGTTTGTTTTAATATCGCCGCCTATTAGTAATAGCATTATTATTATTACTATAAAAAGAGTAAGTAAGTAGAAGTATTAAGGTATATACGCCCTACTAAGCTCTACTTAAAACTACTTAAGCTAGAGGGGGTTAAACCTACTAAATATACTCTATTAAATACTTCTATTTAATTATACTACTTAAAAATACATAGCTATAATACATTCTTTTTAGAACAACTTACTAAAATGTCTACACAAAACACTACTTAAAAAAAACACAAATAAATAAAAATATTACTACTTTTAATAAGTAATTATATTAATTAATAAATAACTAGTACTAAGAATTAAAATACATCCCTCTTAACCTTAAAAAGAATAAGTTCTTTATTTTTATAAATAAATTATTTACTAATAATATAAACTTTTTATTATAACTAGGATTTATTATTATCCTTATAAAAAGTTAATTTATTAATAATAATATATTTAAAATTAATAGTAATATTACTTATGATAGTTTAATAAAGAATAAGTAAGTTATAAAAAGCGTCTTTACTTTAAAAATATATACTATAACTACTAGTATTAATATAGTTTATACTATTATAACTACCCTTAGGCTTATTATAAATTACTTAAACCTTTCTTTAATTCTATTTAGTATATATACTAATTCCTATTTACTCTATAAGTACTTTATTAAATTAAGTACTACTAAAACAAAATAATTAATAATTAATATTATAGTATTAAAGTAATTTTATAAGTACTAAAAACTTTAAAAGATATAATAAATTACTAAAAATAGTAATATTATTAACAGTTTTATAAAAATAAAACTAAACTATACCCTTAAAAGCTTTATTTTAATAAATAAAGCTATAATTAAAATAAAATACTAAGTAATAAAAAGAAAATAAAAAGAAAGTATTTAAATTAAAAAGATCTATAGATTTAATAAAAGGGCTAGGAGTACTAGGAAATATAAGGAAATAGTAGTATTTATAATAGTAGTTAAACGTTTAGTTAGAGTCTATAGCGTTATTAAAAATAAAGCTATTTAGTTTTAAAAAAAACTAGTTAAAAAGGGATTAATTAAAAGAGCTTAAAAACGTTATTTTTAGGTTTTTTTTAATAAACCCTTAATTTAAAAAGATAAATAGCTTAAGGTACTTATTTATAAGGCCTTAGACTATAAAAAAGAAATTACTAGTATAGAAATAACTATATTAGTATTAGCTATAGCTCTAGGTAGCTAATAGCTATATAGTAGGGTATAGACCTAGCTTTACTATTATATAGGTATCTTAAGCCTTTACTAAAAAGGCTTGTAATCTATCTATCTTTAACCTTAATTACTAACCCTTATATTTATAATTAATTACTATTTATTTACTCTATATAAACTAATAGGGATAAATAGCTGATTAGTTTAAGATAATAGTAGTAGTTTCTTAATAAGACCTTACTAGCTATAGGAGTAATTCTATTACTAATCTAGATAGCTGTTTTATACTAGAGTAAGAATCTACTCTTTAATAATTAACTACTTATTACTATAGGCTTTGTTTGAGACGCTACTGTTTAATCTATATATAAAAGTCTTAATAGGAAGACTTAATAAATGAGGTAAGAATACGTACCTCTGCTATTAGTGTTAATAACAGATGAACGTCTAGTCAACATTCTTATCTATAAGTTTAGTATTTAAGTTAACACAAAGCATACTAGTTAGACACGACTAAGACTGTATTATACCTATGTTAGTTTACGCAGGGTAAATAAATAGTAATTAATTATAAATATAAGGGTTAGTAAATAAGATTAAAAATAGATAAATTATAAGCCTTTTTAATAAAGGCTTAAGATACTTATATAATAGTAGAGTTAGGTCTATACCCTACTATATAGCTATTAGCTACTTAGAGCTATAGCTAATACTAATATAGTTATTTCTATACTAGTAATCTTTTCTTTTATAGTCTAAGGCCTTATGTATAAGTGCCTTAGGTTATTTATTTCTTTAAACTAAGGATTTATTAAAAGAGATTTAAAAATAACGTTTTTAAGATTTTTTAATTAATTCCTTTTTAACTAGTTTTTTTAAAACTAAACGGCTTTATTTTTAATAGAACTATAGGTTCTAACTAGAGGTTTAGTTACTATTATAAATACTACTATTTTTTTATATTCTTTAGTACTCCTAGTCCTTTTATTAAATCTATAAATCTCTTTAACCTAAATACCTTCTTTTTATTTTCTTTTTATTACCTAGTATTTTATTTTAATTATAGTTTTATTTATTAAAATAAAGCCCTTAAGGGCATAATTTAGTTTTATTTTTATAAAGCTATTAGTAATATTACTATCTCTAGTAATTTATTATATTTCTTAAAGCTTTTAGTATTTATAAAATTACTTTAATACTATAATATTAATTATTAATTATTTTTCCTTAGTAGTACTTAGTTTAATAAGGTACTTATAGAGTAAATAAGAGTTAGTATATATAATAAATAGTATTAGGGGAATGTTTAAGTAATTAGTAACGAACTTAAGGGTAGTTATAATAGTATAAACTATATTAATACTAGTAGCTATAGTATAGATTTTTAAAGTAAGGATAGTTTTTATAACTTATTTACTTTTTATTAAGTTATAGTAAATAACGTTACTATAGATTTTAAATATATTAATACTAATAAATTAAATTTTTATAAGGATAATAATAAATCCTAGGTATAATAAAAGGTCTATATTATTAATAAATAATCTATTTATAAAGATAAAAAGCTTAGTCTTTTTAAAGTTAAAAGGGATATATTTTAATTTTTAGTACTAGTTATTTATTTACTAATATAATTACTTATTAAGGGTAGTAATATCTTTATTTATAGGTTTTTAATATTAAACTACTATAAGAAAGTTATATAATACTTTAGGTTAGTAAATTAATATAATATATACTTTTTAGGCGTACTATTAGACGTATTAGGTCTTTTAATTCTTATTAAATTTAATAATTATAAGCTTTTTACTTTAGTTCTTTTAATAAAAAGTAAAGGATTTATCTTTTAGTATTAGGATACTACTATTAAATATTAGTAGCTTTTCTAGAGTTAGAAATATCTTTACTTTAGTAATAAAGTTTGCTTTTTTAAGTTTTAATATTTTATAAGTTAAATATTTATTTATTAAAAAGCTAAAAGTATTATTAATTTATATTTTAACTATAGTAAAGTCTAAGTTATTAATTAATAATATTAAAAGGTATAGGTTATATATTAATATACTTATTTTAAGCTTTTTTTTATAGTACTAATAATATATTACCTATTAGTGTGTTTTAGTTTTTATAATACTATAAAAAGGCCTTTTAATAACTATAATAGTATTGTCTAGGTACTAGTTGTGGATTTTAAGCTAAAAGGTGTATAAGGATTATTTAATTAAGTTTTATATTTAATTATATATATACTTATATAATATCTTAAAGCCACAGCTTTATACTAGTCTATATAAAGATTAGAGTAAATACTAGGATTAATTATTAACTAGACTTTTAAATTATAGGGGACTGTATTAAAATTATAGCCTTTTTATTATTAGTATAGCTTTATATAATAAAGTAGGACTTTTTATAAGGCTAATTCGTTATTTTTACTTTAATTTTATTAATAATATAAGATTTAAATATTTTAAACCTACTATAGACCTTAGGGTTAAATAGAATAATATTAAAAGTATTATAGTTTTATAAAGCTAAAATCTCTTTTTTTATTAACTTTTAAAATAGCCTTTTTAGAGTAGTAATAGTTCTTTACTTTTTTAGTTTAATAGTAAGGGTGAAATTAACTTCTTTTTTAATTAAAATAAATATTATAGCTAGGGTCTTTTATAGTTAGCTTTGTTATTTTTTTAAGGCTTCTACTAGTACTGGGTCTTTAGTAGGAGAAGGCTTTATATTAATAACAATCTTATTAAGAATCTCTTTAGCTTTATTTTTATATTTAACTCTACCTTTAGCCTTATACTTAATTATTATAGGGTCTTTTAGTAGAAAGGGGATTTTAGAACCTATATTATTAATATTTTTATAGTATAGTTTCATAACTATTAATTAAAAGGATTTTAGGCTTTATAAAAGGGTAAGTATATATTTTTTACTATTTATTAAAATCAATTAATAAGGGCTTTACTAGTTAATTCTTTTTATACTATACTTAAATTATTAATTAAAGTAAAAGTTTTAAAGTTTTAAGTGTTTTTAGTTTATTATATATATTAAAGGTGCTATTAACTTTATACTATATATAGAAGTAGTAGATCTCCTTAGTAGCCTTTTTAATTGCCCAAGTGCACTTAGTAATATTTAGGGCTAGTAGGGAAGAGTTATTAATTTATAGGTATATTTTAAAAATAAGGAGAGTTAGTATAAAGCTATTAGGGCCTACTATATTATTAATATTTTTAATCTTTATTTAGAGTATAATTTTAGGTAGTAAAAGTAGGTTTTTAGTGTAGTAGATTTAATAAACCTACTTTCAAATAGTATAGTATTTTTTAATTTTATTAATAGAACTATAGGTTTGAATAAGTATAATTTTAAGAGTAAGTTTTTGCTTCTTAGTATATTCCTTAAACTCTATGACTTCAAACGTTATTATAATATTAGTTATAAAGAAGTTAAAAGGTCCTTAGTACATATTAATTTATACTATATAAATACTTTTTTAAACTACTTTAGTAAATATATTTTTAATAAACCTTATAGTAGTAAATCTAATTATAGTATTAATAAAGTAAATAACTAGTTTTATATTAAAGTATATAATATTTATAATAACTTTATAGTTAAAGTTATATTTATTTTATAATATAAATTAAAATTTTAAAGGTACTATTTTATAGAGTTAGTAGTAGTAGTAGTATATTTTTATTAAAGTTTTTAATATCTTAATATCTAGTTAATAATTAGCTTTTTTAAGTATATTATAGAGTTTTATAATAAAGGGGGACTTAAATTAATAGTAAAGCTATTAGAGTTTATTAGTAGTAAGATAGTAGTATACTGTTACTTACTTATAATTAAATAGTAGTTAACTATACCCCTATTATTAAATAATAAATACTATAATATTTCTTTTATATAAAATGTTATCAATATTATTAAATATAATCCCTAGGTGGTCTATATTTTTAAAGTATAGTAAGTATAGTATATTAGTTAGTATAATATAAAAGATAATATTTTTAAAAGGTAAGGGGATCTTAATTAATCTAAGGGATTTAATCCTATTACTAGTACTAAAGTAAATTAATATACTACTAGTACTTATAGTATTAAACTTAAGATTAAGAAAGATTATTTTTTAAGGGTTATATATTAACTATAGCCTGCTATAAAAAACTCTACTACTTTAGTATTAAATATAATACTTTAAAAAATAGCTTTAGAATATTAACTATTATAGGTATAGAGTATTAATTTTATTAGGTTTATATCTTTTATTATTATAGTATAGGCTACTACTTACTTAGTAAGGGTTACTACTATTTTAAAGCTATTAACTTCTTTTTTTATTAAATAAGTAGTTATAAATATAGTTAATTAAAGTCCTATAGCTCTACTATCCTTATTATTTAAAAGGTATTTATTTATAAGTTCTTTATTATACTCTTAAATATTATTAAATATTTTATTACTTTTATACTTTATAAGAAATTACTAAAAGAATACTAATATAACGTTTTAAAAGTAATTAGCTTAATAGTAGTAGTTTTATACGTTATTATAGTCTTTAGTAGGGTGTTTTTATAATTAATAGTTTAATTTACTATAAATATAGTACTTTTTATTATTTATTAATTTAAAAGGGTATTAAGGATAGTAATATCTTTTTTATAGTCTTTAGTATTATAATTCTTATAGTTATTTTCTCCTAAAATAGCCTTAGTTACTATAGTTATATATTTAATTAATAATATAAGTACTATATAGTTTAAGAGCCTTAGGTAAGTACTAAAGTGTTTTTAAGTTAATTTAGAAGTATTAATTAAGAATTATAGTTTTATAATAATTTTAATAAAGTTTATAGTAGGATTATAAAAGTAGAGACTATACTTTCTTACTTTATAGTATATATTAATAAGTTAATTATAGAAAGTATTCTTAGTTTATAATTTAGTTAATAGTATAAACTCGATATTTATAAAGTAGTTAATTAGTATATTAAATACCTCTACTTTTATTTTTATTAACTTTTTATAAATTATATAAGTAAAAAGAATTATTATTATTTAAAAAAGTACTATTAATATATTTTTTTAGTTTTAAAGTAGCTTTAAAGACTTTTAATTATAGTGTTTTAATTAAGAGGTTTTATAGAGTTATAAAAATACTAAAAGTAGTATATAAAGGCTTAATTCTTAAGTATAATTAAGATAGTTTTAGTATATTATATTTAATTAATACTAATAAATCAATACTATTAATAAATATTTAAATTTGTATTATAAAAACGTTAAATTAACTACTACTATACTTTATATAGTTACTATAGTACTTTATAAAGTTAGTAAGTACTTTTAATAATAAAGGGTTATTTAAAGTAAAGTTATAGTTATTAGTATTATTTTTTTTATAGTTATTATAGTGGTTTTAGTATTACTTAAAAATAGGCTATTAAGGGGGAGGGGGGGAAATAGGGTATTACTATATTAAGTAGTATTAATAAGTATTTTATAATAAAGATTTATACTACTTACGTTTTAGTAGTAATAGTAAAGGGGGTTATAGATCCCTAGGGGCTTTTTAGGTTTTATAAGGTTAAGACTTTATAAAGCTATAATCCCTAAGTAACAAAATCCGTATATTATATAAAGAAACTTTATTAAGAAACTTAGGACGTTTTATAAGGGTTTTAAAAAAGTAGTTTTATTATATTATAATATTAATTTAGTTTTTAAATTATATAGAGAACCTATTAAATATTAGTAAGGTATAGATTCTATATATAATATATTTATTAACTAAAGTATAGTTAATATAAATACTATAATATAAAAGAAAATCCCTAAAATAGTACTAAACGATTTTATTTATACGTTTAAACGTATTAATAGTTTATTTAATAAAGTTAAAGTAGAAGTAGTTATATAGTTTTATATTAACTATTTTATTAACTATATAGTTATTAATATAGTAGACTATAGCTATTATAAGTCTTTTAGCTTTAGGTTTTATTATAGAATTTATATTATACTAAAGGCCCTAAATAGTTATATTAATAGCCTAAAGGGCAATATTTAAAAGTATTAGAGTAAGGGTATTTATAGCTCTATTAGTCTCTTTAGTAGTTATAGTAGCCTTAGACTAATTTATTAACTTTAAAAGTAGTAAGCTTTAATTAGTCCCTAGGGCTAATATTATAAAAACGTTATAAGTAGCCTTATTTTTTATTCTTAACCTTTACTACCGTTTTAGGAGTTTTTTTATTATAGCTGTATTAACTAATAGTATAGCTATAGTTACTTAAGAAGAATCTTTTAAAGTCCTTATAGTACTAAAGATATTATTATTACTTTTTTATTATTTAGTAGTAAGAATATAGTAAAAGTAATAAATACTAGAGTTAATAAATAAAGAAGGGGATTCTAAATAAAGCTAATATTAGCTAACTTTTTTATTATATTACTATAGACCCTTATTATTAAGTTATAATGTTTTATATTACTTAAGTATATTATAGTATCTTTACTTTACTATCTTAGGTTAATTTCTCTAAGTAGTTAAATTTCTTTTATATCCTAGTAAATATAAGTAAATTTAGTATATAAAAGGGGACTCTTAAGCCTTAGTTCTAAATCTTTAACTATAACTATATAGTTAGTAGACTTATTAGCTTATAGTAAAAGTAACTAAGTACTTATAGTTAAATAATAGTTATAGTTATTTAGTAATAAAGTCTTTATAGTTAATTAATAATAATATAAATAGTTATTACGTAATTAGTTTTTTACTATTTAGTATTATTTAAGGGAAATAAAGCGGTAGTAATAAATAATAAAAATAAATAATAAAAGAAAAGTTTCTCTATAATACATAAAATACATAGTTAATAGTATCTTTTTACTTAGTTACTTTACTATAAACTAGTAGTAGTTTTAACTAAAACCCATTATAACTACTTAAACACCTTTTTTATAGTAGTTTATTAATTAATACTATATACTACTAAAGATTACCTTTATACTAAAAATTCTATTATTTAAAAAAACCTTTAATAAGGGATTATTAAACTAATAATACTTTAAATACAAGTATTTTTCTTAAACTATAGTCTTAAAAGTATATTTACTTATATAATAAATTACTACTAGTAATCTCTAACACATTAAGGTCTCTAGTTAAATATTAAAATACTCTAGTAATTTTATAATCTTTTTAAAGTATAGTACGTATTACTAGTATTATAAGTAACTAGTAATATACTTAACTTACTTTTAAGTACTATTATAAAGCATAACTTAACCTTAGAGCTTTTTAATAAAAAACTCTATAGTTATATAGTAAAAAAAAGAAAGGGAGTATTAAAATAACTTTAAAAGTTATAAAAGGGCTTAAGGGGTTTTTAAAGGTTAATATAATAGTTTAAAGTAGTAAATTATAGCTTTGTATAGTTATAAAAGAATCTTTTTAATAAATTAAGTATATAATAAATACTTCTTTAAATAAATTAGCTCTAAGTTTATTTAATTATTAAATAAACACTTAATATATTAAATATTATTTATTAATAAACTAACTTTAAGTTTAATTAACTATATTTATAATAATATCCTTTTTAAATAAAACCTTATTAATTTATAGTTATAAAATAGTAGTAATAATATATATTAATTATTAATTAATATTAGTTTATATAAAGTAAATAAATAGTAATTAATTATAAATATAACAGTTAGTAATTAAAGTTAAAAATAAATAAATTATAAGTTTTTTTAGTAAAGGCTTAAGATACTTATGTAATAATAGAGCTAGGTCCATGCCCCGCCACACAGCCGTCAGCCACCCAGAGCTGTAGCTGACGCCGATGTGGTTATTCCCACAACCTAATATTCGATCTCATCACACGGTTCATCCCACACAACTCTCTGTCTAGTATCGTTATGCTTTTATCTTGAATTACTTATCCAGGAATGCTGAGTATACCTCTTGTGAGTTGAGCTAAATCAAGCTGTTTGGACCATCACACTTTGAACGGTTGATCGACTGATAGCCACGAGAACAATGAAGATAGACATTTCAAAGTGATGAAATAGAACTCATTCGGGGTCCTTAGCGGCCAATCCTTCAAATCTAGCCAAGCAAACCACCTCCCCGTATCTCTACACTACATGCTGGAAGTCATGTTTCCCGAAGCTTTTGGGTTCTGCAACCGGTCGGTTTCTGAGAGCACAATTACCACAGTCTCCCGTCAACGTTCAACACAAGAATTGAATTTCGTCGGAGGTATCTCGAGTTCCCGTGCATAAGTAGATGCCGCGAGCGGTCTCTAGCTCCGACGTCAGCGAATTTGTCCCCAAGACACCCCGTGTTGCACATGCAGTCGTCGTGACGATGTGAAGAACCGAAGCAACTTCAAAAGGAATGCACCTAGTGTAAATGTCCCTAAACCGCTTCAATTGCAAGCTGTTAGCCCCAAAATACATTTCCGTGAACTCTCGGATAAACACGTTGGTAGAGTCGGGATAAGTCCTCGCCCCTATGCCCGCCAAGACTGTACGCCCAGCTGTGACCGGCAATTTTCCACCACTGGCGTCTCACGGTTTCGATGCCGCGCCTCGACCCCGCGTAGGTCATCACGCATCATATCTTCGGGCCAAAAACGTCCGCGAGGGGTCATTATTTCACTGCGGTCGCGCTGGTTTTCTTCTTGAAACGTTTCCAATTCACTTCAATTCACTAAACAAGTCCTGGGATCGTGTCACTTCTGTCAACAACACACCAACCCCTCACAGAGAAGAAAATCATGGCGCTCGCGGAACACACACAGAAGCTCACCAGCAGCCTCGAGCAGGCCAAGCTAGTGCCCGGTTCGGCGGCGGGGCTGATCCCGGAGGGCTTCCAGCCGTTGACGGTCCTCGAGGTGGCGTTCGCGGGCAAGACCGTGGACACGGGCAACTTCTTCCGGGCGGGCGAGTGCAAGGTGGTCCCCAGCGTGTCGTTCGCGGGCGAGGAGGGCGCGCCGGCCGGCGCGTCGTACACGCTCTTCCTCACGGACCCGGACGCGCCGACGCCGGACAACCCGCAGTTCGCCTTCTGGCGCCACTGGGTCCTGCCCGGTCTGCAGCCTCTCACGGGCGGCGCCGCCGTTGCGCAGACGAAACCGGCGTTGACGGAGTTTCTCGGGCCCGGTCCCAAGGACGAGTGAGTATACCCGCGGCTCTCCTTTCCTCGACATGAGACTTCAACTTGCACTGCGATGTGAAGTGGTGCTTTTCTGTTGCTAACGGTCGGGGACACAGCTCGAAGCCACACCGATATCTCTTCCTGCTGTACCGCGAGCCCGAGGGCCTCGACCTGAAGAAGGAGGACGTTGGCGGAGAGGAGTTTGTGCAGAGGCGGTCGTGGAAGCCGGCCGAGTTCGCCGAGAAGCACGGACTGAAGCTTGTCGGCGCCAACTGGATGACGTGCGCCGGAGACGGCTGGGCCGAGTGAGTTGACGGACAGGGACCGTGGTTGCTTGGGTATGCGTGAATGGGCTGTAAGCATTAGACTTGTCGCGCGAACATAATGAGAACGTCTAGACGATAAAAAAAAGAAACATGTATAAACAGGCTCATGTCGACAACACTAATTCAAGAGAGCTCGCCGCGATGCCCAGAAACCCTTGGGGATGAGTACTTTCCCGACTTCTCCTCTTAAAATTTCAAGCTTCAAAAGCCCTTAAGGTCCTGTAGTCTAGTTGGTTAGGACGTCGGATTCTGATCAGTCTCAGATCCTTCCGTAAGCCCAGGTTCGAATCCTGGCAGGACCTAGGTTTCCTTTTGCTCATTGCCAAAAGTCTCATTTTTCTCTTCTGTTTCACTTAGCAAGTTTATTTTTTCGCGATGCATCTCACATATGCAACATTTGGCCCGAGAAAATGCGACATGAAGAAGAGTGAGACAAACATGCAATGTATCTGGGCGGAAATTGTGAGTGAATGGAATGGGCGCATCCATTTTACAGGGGCCAGTGTCCCTGAGGCGATCCAAGCTTCAGCGGTCCCTGGCCCCAATCGACGCTAATTTGGAGTACGGTCTTCAGGCGGGGGTGCCGTATACATCAGCACCTGCCCGTTAGGAAGAAAAAGAAAAAAAAAGTCTTTTCCATGGGAAGGAAGGGAAAAAATTGAAGCCCTCCCATCTTGGAAGGGGCTTGACGCGTTCTACAAACATTATGCAACGCCTCCGTCGACAGAGCTCGCTCGCAGCAGCCAAGAGAATTCTGGCGCAGGTTGACGACGAGCCGGACCTGGAGGAGCCGCCGAAGCCCAGCAGGACGCGTCGGGCCGCCCGCAAACCTCGGCAGACGGACGCGTCGGAGACGGACTTCACCCCGGAGGACGAGGGCGTCAAAGAAGAAGAGAACGAAGAAGACGAAGACGATGGTTTCGATACCGCCGAGGAGCCGCAGCCAAAGCGGCGTAAGATCGTGAAAGCAACCAAGTCCAAGTCGACGACGACGATGACGACGGCAATAACGAGAGCGACGACGAAGAAGGCCGCTGTCAGCAAGGCCGAAAGTGCGAAGCTACACGCCACTCTCTTCGGTCCCGGCGCGACGACGGTCCCGGACCCGTGCCCGCTGCCATGTAGACCGCATGCCGCATCGTATCACCGCCCGCTCCTCCTCGAACACCGCACAGGCAGGGACGCCCTCTTCGCGTGGTTCGACTCAGTCTCCGCCACGCGTGGCATGCCCTGGCGCAAGGCCTGGATCAACCCGGCCTCGGTTGCAGACCCGGCGGAGCTTCGCCAACAGCTCGAAAGACGCGCGTACGAGGTATGGATCAGCGAGATCATGCTGCAGCAGACCCGCGTCGCCGTCGTCGTCGGCTACTGGGAGCGCTGGATGGCGCGGTGGCCCACGATCCGCGACCTCGCCGCCGCCGACCGGGACGATGTGCTGGCCGCCTGGCGGGGTCTCGGGTACTACTCGCGCGCGACGCGCATTCACGAGGCCGCGCAGCTGATCGTCACCGACGGGGCCTGGGACGGGCTGATGCCGTCGGACGTGGCTGAGCTCGACGCCCGGGTCCCCGGGGTTGGGCGGTACACGGCCGGCGCCATCTCGGCCATTGTGTTCGGGAAGGCTGCGCCCATGGTCGATGGCAACGTGTTGAGGGTGCTGAGTAGGCAGATGGGCGTCTTTGGGAACGTCAAGACGGACAAGCGCGTCATCGATCTGCTCTGGGCCGCTGCGGACGCGCTCGTCAAGGCCGTGGCGAAGGACTTGCCTGAAGGAGAGGACGGCAAAGAGCAGGATGAGAAGGTGCCGGTGAGCGACAGGCCCGGAAGATGGGGACAAGCGCTGATGGAGTTGGGGAGCACCGTCTGCACGCCGAAGCCCAACTGCGCCGCCTGTCCGATCACGTCGACGTGCCGCGTCTACGCCGAGGGCCTGGCCAAGGCGGCGCGGGTGAAGAAGGTGGCGCGGGTGAACGACATTGAAGACATGTGCTCGGTGTGCGAGCCATTTGAGAACATTGCGGACGATGACGACGCTGCGGCGTCAGAGGAGGACTCGGATGTATCGACGAAAAAGAAGCCCACCAGGGGAGCCAAGCGTGGCACGTCCAAGCCGGGGCCGAAGCAGACGACCCTCTCCGCGTTCAAGTTCGCCTCCACGGAAGGAAAGGAAGAAGGAAAAAGAACGCCGGACGCGCGGACGCTGGACGTCGTCGTCCAACACGCTAGGCTGTTCCCTCTCAAGGTCGCAAAGAAGCCGGTCCGCGAGGAGGAGGCGCTGGTCTGCGGCATCCGGAGCCCCGCCGGGCCCACCGACGAAGAAGACGTGCTCCTGATCCTCCGGCGGCCCGAAAAGGGCCTCCTCGCGGGGCTGTGGGAGCTGCCCACCCACACGCTGCCCGCGGGCGTAGCCCACACCAAGGCGTCGCGCGCGAGAGACGCCGCCGCGTACGTCAAGGAGCTTCTCGCCAGCGGCGGCAGCACCCGTCCGCGGATCACGAGCCACCGCTGCGAGGCCGGGAGCGTGCCGTGGCAATTCTCGCACCTGCGGTTGACGATGCACGTCCACGTGTTCGATATGATCGGCACGCTGGACGCGGTCGACTCGCGGATTCCCCACCGGTGGGCCACCATCGACGAGATCGAGGACGAGTCGATGGGCACCGGGATGAGGAAGTGCTGGGCGATGGTCAGGGACGAGGTGGAAATTTGACGCCGGACGGACGGGCGAGAGAAGCTTAGAACGCGCGAGGTACCTTGTATAAACAATTTTACATTAGCTGGTCTTGACTGAGGATGATGCATCTCAGCCGTCGCCTTTTCGTCAAGACATCCCTCCTTTACACTTGAGCCTTGAGCAGGCAACGCGAACAAGCCGCCTTCTTTATCTAACACGACTCGGGCCAACCGAGCCCAGCAACACCTCCAGTTGGGGTTCTTCTCTGAGGCGTTCGTGACCCTCCGGCCTACCGGGGAGGGCCCGGTCTTCACGATGGGGCCGGCTTGGTGGATACGTCCGCTTCGTGCCCTCAACCCGCCCACAACTCTCGGCCTCTTCTTTCTCTTGCCCTTCCCGAATGCTCAACAAACACCTAAGCAGCCTGCCCGGCTAGCTCAATCGGTAGAGCGTGAGACTCTTAATCTCAAGGTTGTGGGTTCGACCCCCACGTCGGGCTCAATTCCCGTCCGCGATTGATGGCAGGCATATCTTTTTGCGTTTTTTGAGGTTTACTTGCTTTTTTTCTTGCCGTCCCACCAAGAATCATGTGTTGCCTCTCTCCCATTTTGCTACCTGTACTCCCAAGTCGGTTTGTTGGTCATGTCATGGCATCTAGAAAAGCACAACTCCAACGTTGGAAGTCGTGATGTGATGTTGCATGCCTCCTTTGGGATTTCCCCCAATCGGCACGTCTCCTTCCTTTTCTCCAAATCCTCGCATCCCAAGACAGACCTGCCTCCATGGCCCCCCCTTCCCCTCCCCCTCTCTTGATCTTGGGGAGAGGCATGGAAGACATCTACCCTGACGTTTCCCCAAAAAACCAAGCATCTTGGCGGACTTGGCATCGCGGGCTGCGAGCCTCCGTCCCTGCGAGGGCGGCATCCATCCCGGCCTAGCGGGCATCGGCGCCGAGACACTGGAAAGAGGGGATCGCCCGCCATTGCATCGGCTCGGCGCCGCGGGGTGTGCGTCGCATCGCGGCTAAAATGGTGGGACAAACGAACGACATGCTTGTTCTGATGTAGGCCGGAACGGGGGTGGCCGCGCCGACGGGCTGGATAAAGACACTTCCATTTTTCCCCGTCTGGTGTTTAAATACCTGGGGCTCGGCAATCTTGGGTCGGTGGATCTTTTCTGGTGTCTATCGGCCCCGTCGGTACGAGCCTATCTTGTGTGTCACCCGTCATGATGCTGGGATTTTGTTCTTCCGCTTGGCTTCTGGGGTGCCTCATCCCCGCCGTCCTGGGCGCTCTCGGCAACGAAAGATGTGACTGGAATCGAGCCGGCCCCCTCGACCCTCGACCTCGCCAAGTAGCCTGTCCCCTGCCGTTCGGCACGAGAGGGTCATCTGAATGGCAGCCCTGGACACACATGCCGGTGTGCACCAGCCCAAAGACGCAGCCGCGGTACTGCGCCTTCGTCAAGCACGACTTCCGCGGCGGCTCCGGCATCCTCGTGCTCACCAGCCCGGAGGTCGCAGCGAGCGATCAGAGCTTGATCGAGGACTTTGACCCGTCGTGGGTTGAGCGCGGCCGGCCCTCCGTCCGGCCCGGGCCGGCGCCGTTCGAGGTGGTCGACATCCCGGGCAGGGGCCTCGGCGTCGTGGCCAACTCGACGATCCGCGCCGGCGAGGTCGTGATGCGGGAGTATCCGAGGATCTTGCAAGTCGCTTCGCCGGAGCAGGCGGCTGCGGACAGGGGCGAGCTCGTGTGGGTCCTGGAGGAGGGCTTCGTCCGGCTGCCGGGGGAGGACCAGGTCGAGGTGTTCGGCCTCGCGAAGAGCACCGGCGGACACCCGCTGGAGGACGTCATCCGGACCAACACGTTTGGCGTGACTTTCAACAACGTCAGCCACTTCGGACTGTTTCCGGGAGTTGCGGTAGGTGGTCCGTTGGGGCCTAAGTGAAGCGGATGGCTGACGGCGGTGACAGAGGATCAATCACGCGTGCAAGCCAAAGTCTGTTGCCGACGAACGTGAAATGAACTGAAAATGAATCGAATGCATGCTGACCTATGTAGCGCAATGACACGGTTCTCCCCGAGGACGTTGGCGATTGAGGTGTTTGCCTACCGCGACATCCAGCCAGGCGAAGAGCTGAGCATCAGCTGTAAGTCGCATTTGCGGATTCACGCCCGGAGCACAGCCCGCTAAATAAAAGGCACCACTCACAAACAGACACGCCGCTCAACATGGTCTCCCGCGACCGGCAGAAAACGCTGCAGGACTGGGGCTTCAACTGCACCTGCTCGCTCTGCGGGTCCGGCCCGACGGCGTTGGCGGCGTCGGACGGACGCCGTGCGCGTGTGCAGCAGGCGCTCTCGGCGCTGGAGGACCCTTGGCTCCGGGGCTCCGCGGCGCTCGTGGAGGAGCTGGCCGACGAGGCGGAGCAGACCCTCGAGGAGGAGGGGCTGGCGGCGCAGAAGGGAGAGCTGCACGGCATCCTGGCGGGCGTGTACGCCGACATGGGGGACGGCGAGACGGCCGGGAGGTACGCCGCCTCGGCGGTGGAGAAGCTGGCGCACTTTGCGGGGTACGACGACGAGAGGACCGAGAGGGCAAGGGGGGTTTTGGGGGAGTTGGGGAAAAGTTGGGGGAGGCGGGACTCTTCAGGGGGGATATAGAGACGAGAAAGGGGATTTGTTGTTTGGTTGTGGTGGTGGTGGAGGAGGAGGAACAGGAGGAGACAGGGCAAAGACCAAGGGCTGGTTCGCCCCCCCTCGGGCTAATGGATGTCGCGCCTTGTGGTGTTTCTCTTGCTGCTGCTGCTGCTGCTGTGTTGGCCGGGCCTGACTCTTTGCCCTGCATTGCATCGGCTTTGGTCCGGGGAAAAGGAAGTCCGGGGGAGACTGACGGGGGTATCACCGTTCCTGATTCGGACCCGTTTGCCCTTTTCGAACGAGGGGGGTCATCCTCTCACGTGAAAAGGTGCCCATTCCGGGCAGCTGGATAAACATTGACGAACAGAAGCGGAAATTCTCCGGCCGTCTTTACCACGAAGTTCCGGTGAGGAGAAGGAATGCGGGATGGAACATGTCCATCCCTCATGTTCCATCCCGCCGCCCACCGGCTACGCGGCACGCACATGCTTCTCCATGCCCATGAAGGTCCCAGGAATCCGGGACGAGATCGATTAGGTTTTGCGGGATGGGGAACGCGCGAGGGAACGCACGGCGGCCCGTCCTTCCTTCACTTCCATCGGGGAGAAAAAACATGGTATTTTCTGCCCTGTGATGTGCATCTGTTTGTGGGTGCGGGGAGTTGAGGCTCTGAATGGCCCACCTTGGCGACGGACGCCAAGATGTCGTCGAAGCCAAGACGCCCTTGGCAATTCTTCTATCAACGTCGTCCGAACCACCACGCTCACAATGAACTGCACTGTTTGTTTCAAAATATTTCTTCTTTCAATTTCTTTGAACAAAGTATTGTGATACTGTTGATTCAGGACAAAAAAAGATGTTCGATAGGGCGGGGTTGTAAGCGTCGACACAAACACCATGGGGACAAACAGAGTCACTCAACACCACACCCCTTACTGGAGATACAGAACAAACAACAGAACAACGGTCTTGTCACCATCAAAGACTCACTTCAAATTCCCCAAATTCCCTCAGTATATAGCTGCGCAGTATGAACCGGCATCCCCTGCCTGAACAAACCAGAATACAACCCAACAGTCACATCAACATCCATTTTCAGCTTACGACTCATCACAATCACAGATCACACACCACAAATCACAGATCACTCATCAACAAAAACCGCCCGTCATGTGCATCCAGTGGATCGCCCCCGCAGCCTGCCCCGGAGTCGCAAACAACACTAACACCACCCAACGGCCCTCCCGCTGCGCGGGCACGCACGTGGTGGTCGTGCGGCGCGAGGTCTGCGTCAACGCGACCCCGGAGCGCTGCATCTGCTTCTTCGGCTCGTGCGGCGACATCATCACGCTCGCCCTCGACCAGCAGCCCACCGTGTCCGCGCCCTGCCAGGCCTGCGGCGCCCTCGACGGCGACCCGGAGATCTTGATGGTCCAGCGCGTCTTCGACCGCGAGTTCGCCGCCGAGTGGAACGCAGCCTACGGCGAGGCGCACTACCGGCTCTGCACCGAGGGCCGCTGGCGTGGGCGCTACGGCGAGCCGGGCGTCGAGGACGCGGAGATTTAAAGCGTGAGTCAAGGTTTTCTTCATGCGGGTTTTTTGGTTGTTTTGTTTGTTTGTTTTCAGTCCACGTAGTATGCCAAGAGGATGTGGAATCTTCATCATGGAGGGCGCTTAGACGAGCCACTTTAGACGCACCCAAATGGAACAAAAAGGGAAAATAGACATAATAAAAGAAAATGGTCATGACTCTTCACGCAGCCGGACTCGGAAACCGACGATGCTGGTACTCGGACTCCGACAGCAATGACGATCTTGAGTCGCGTAGGTAGTGAGGAAAGACGAATAAACAGTGCAATAGTAATCTCTGAGCAATCGACTACTAAAACCCGTGACCAAACGCTGACTACTGCCCAGAAAA
Source organism: Colletotrichum brevisporum (assembly GCA_030770045.1). Taxonomy (NCBI): domain Eukaryota; kingdom Fungi; phylum Ascomycota; class Sordariomycetes; order Glomerellales; family Glomerellaceae; genus Colletotrichum; species Colletotrichum brevisporum. The sequence goes on from JAUGSI010000002.1 coordinate 5,873,905, forward strand.
ATCATCGTACGAGATCTCCAGATTAAACATGACCACGCAGAGGAAGAAAAAGAAATCTCCGCAAAGAGGATGGGTAATTACTCGGGCCCTGGTTATTTGCCGGTGGCTGGGTTTGCCCGGCATGGGAAGGGGAACTGGACCGAACATCCCCGTCCCCTCTCGCCATGCGGCTTGTGGATTCTGTTGACACAGAATTTTCTCAATGTCGAGGACAGGCACACCATCGCAGTGACAGAAAAGCAGAAAAACGAGAGAGGATGTTGGTGTGTGGCAGGCGGAAAGGGCGGCGGGTGAAGGAGCTCGAGCTCTGAGTTGAGCGCTTAGATATTCCCCGTCCAGTTTTCCCCATACCGGTCCCCATCAAAGGAAGGTTCTCCGTGGAGCATCTTGGGGTGAGAAAACCCGAGCGAAAGGACCAGAGAAGAGCAGATAAGGGGACCTGGAGAATCCTCGGGGTGGGATAGTGAGAAAGGGGGCACATGGAACCACGGGCTCACGAATCACGGACGAGTCGCTGAGCAATCATCGGAGCGCTGGTTGGCCCAAGTCGACAGTCCGCAGGTAAGCTTAAACACCGGGGTGTTCGCGTTGCGAGCCCAGATCCATCTCGTTTCGAGGGCGGCGCGCTGGAACTTTCGTCGATGAGATGCCAATGGACGGGCATGCAGGCAAGAACGTGGAGTTTGGTCCGGCACGGACTTGACGCTACCAGTCTACCAGAGCGAGAGGCGAATAGTCGGTCGAGCCCCGACGGGCCTGGCCTTGCCTCGATGCAACAATAACCGGTTGCCAGCAAGGGGGTCGCCCCCAGTATGACTCGATTTTCTGTCGTTCGGTTTTCCTCTTCGACCAGCTCCGCGGGCGCTTTGGGTGGTGATCGCCTCACGGAAGATGGCCGAGCGGCAGTTGTAGGCGCGGACAAACCCCGTGTCCCTAGTCCAAAAGCGGATCCATTCGGCTCTGGACCCACCCCACCGGCCGGCGGCGAGATGCGGTGCGGCCCCGCGAGGGGGAGAGTTTTTCGCAAGCGTTGCGAGGAACACTGCCTGGGGATTGGTTCTTTCTCTCTCTGCTTTCTTCTTACTCACGGTGTCTATGGGGCACTTGCGAGGGAAATATGGCCCGCATATCTCGGTTTCCCTCTCTTCGCGTTCGTTTTGGTCAGCAACTTGTTGAACCCTTGTTTTCCCCTCCCTTCAACGAGTCATATCACACCGAATTTTTGCGCAGAGATTTTTTTGGGGAAAAAGTGAGAGAAGCATTGCGGGGAAAGACAAGCTCTCTCACACTTTTCCCTCTCTCCAAAAAAGCGCGGAGAATGCGGAGCTCCCTCACACGCATCCCAAGACACCAAGAGGAACAAGAGATGGTGTTGACAGGGGTACATATTGGATGCCGTCCCCTGCCGTCGCGCCCGACTTGGCTGCGCCCTTGGCAGACTCTTCTCTCGCACCTCTCGCAGCGCTCCCAAGAGCCCAAGAGGAACATCACGTCACTTGGCGGCCGGCGGGATCGTCGCAGACTCCAACGCAAACTCTTGGTCAGGCCCAGCCGCCTAGCAAGCCACGCGGAAGGCCGCCCTGCCGGCGCAGACAAGCCTTGAGGCGCTTCTTGTGTCTTTCTGGCTGACTTGCATCATCGTTGTCACACCCAACCCACTCCGGTTGTCTTGGTATTAGTAGCGTATTGCTTGGTGGCCAAACTCACAAACCCCCCGGTCCGACGCCGACGACAACCACGGAGAAGCACCAACAAGTCAAAGTAGGCACTGTTTCCGGCCAGGAGCATTGCATGGCCGTGCCGTGGTATTATCTTTTGGTGTGTTACATTCGCGGGAACTTGCGGGAAGCTTGGGATTCCGAGCTGCCGGACCAGAGTGTAAATGTTTGCAGCACAGCTTTCGCGGGGAGATGACCGTTGCCGCACCACTATGCGGTCGTATTAGTTCTGAACCATCAGTTTCCCCCATTTCCCACGGCCATCCTGGATCTACCGGTCATCTGAAGTCTGATCTCTCCCTTTCATCCCAGTACTCCGGGGAAAGTACGTGCGTGGGCAGATGAAGGGTTCAACGATTCTCGTGTCTGGAATTTAGACTTTTGTATCAGCGTCCGCCCCCATTTTCCGTCCACTCGAAAGTTTTCCGTCGTATTCTGTCCCGCATGACACAAGGGGACCACCATCGTGACCGCCGCCTCCCCAGTGCCGGATTCTTCTTCTGAGGTCCAGCAGCCGACATTTCTAGAGTCCGTATTCCCCATACGGCAAGCCGCAAAGCCGAGAACCGGAGGATATCAGGCAGATAGATGGATCTGGCGTCGTCGTCTGCATACGCAGCCATGCACTCAAAGGTGGATATCAAACTCCTCATATGCAAGAGATACATACGCAGAGGCGAGAGTAAGACCGAGAAGACGTCCATCCTGCTTCCCCAACTACCTGTACCCCAAAACCAATCCCCGCCGGCGCGCGGCTACCATGGCCGGATATGGCCAAGGCCCGCTGCCCACTTCACGTAGGCAACTCACCACCGCCGCCGCCGCCCTCCTCCTCGTCCTCCTCCACGCGCCGGCCGCCGCGACTCCATTCCCTCCCCACGCATCTCCATGTCTATCCCCATACCTGAGAACCACCCTGTCCCCTCCACACTCTCGAATCATCCCCTGTCTAGTTTCGCGACAAGGAACAGCCATCAGTTCGTCTGGCTCTCTTCCTACCCTATCCCTGGCATTTTTTCCTCACCTCTTGTCTTCCAAGATGGTGGAACGGAAGTTGAGCGATTGGTCCGTCGGCGGAGGTTCCCCCCGATGACCACGACCCTTTACCTTTCCTTTCCCACGGGGTCGCATTGACCGCTGGCTGTCATCTCGCAGGAGCGGGGAGGACTGGGGGCACGCGAGGAGGACGAGGGACTCCCAGCTGTCCTCCGTACGCGCCTGCAGGCAGTTTGTATTTGTGATCTGGGTTATTCATGTTCGTGGCTGCCCTCCCTCTCTCTCCCCGTCCGCTTTGGGTATTAATACCATCCTCTCCTCGCCCTTCCTTCCGGCTCTGGTTCTTCTTGTTCTTCAACCGTCGTGTTCATACATCACCCCCCTTCCTCCTTCTTTCCCTCCCCCCCAAACGTCCCGCAAGCGAAGCAGACTCTCTTCGCCCCTTTTTGCGAGCCGCGAGAAAGAACACAAACACACCTTCCAAAATGGCTGGTGGCGGTGTCAAGAAACCCATCAACGTCTTCAAGCTCGGAGAGCTGGGCGAGCCCAAGGGCGTCTTCAACTGGCGACTATGGTTCGCCGTCGTCTCCTTCGGCCTCATGGGCGCTGCCCGCGGTGTTGACGAGGGTCTCATCTCTGGTGCCTTCGGCTCCAAGGACTTCCAGCGCTTCATTCACTACGACCAGTACAGCGATGTTGAGAAGACCAACATCAAGGCCAACGTCTCCGCTATGGTTCAGCTCGGCTCCGTCGCCGGTGCTCTCTTGTGAGTTTCATCCCCGCGTCTCCCCACAATCTTGGGACTAACAGAAAACCCCTTAGTGCTTTCGTCATCTGCGACAAGATCGGCCGTATCTGGGCCACCCGCCAGCTCTGCGTCGTTTGGATCATTGGTATTGCCATCTTCATGGCCAACAACGGACACCTCGGCGCCGTCTACGCCGGCCGCTTCATTGCCGGTCTCGGTGTCGGCCAGACGCCTGTCGTCGGCCCCGTCTACCTCGCTGAGATCGCCCCGGCCTCCGTCCGTGGTCTCTGCACCTGCGTCTTCACCGGTTTCGTCTACCTTGGTATCGTGCTTGCCTACTTCACCAACTACGGCTGCCAGATTCACCTCGGTGACAACACCCACAACCGCTGGCTCGTGCCCACCTCGCTGCACATCATGTTCGCCGGCATCATCTTCATCCTTACCTTCTTCCAGTACGAGTCCCCTCGCTTCCTGATCAAGCAGGGCAAGGTCGAGGAGGCTACCCAGACCATGGCTCACCTCCGCCACCTCCCCGCGGACCACGACTACGTCACCCGCGAGATCTACTCCATTCAGGCCGCCCACCACGAGGAGCTTGAGGCCGTCAAGGGTGCCACCTGGTACGGCAAGGTCAAGGAGCTCTTCCTGGTCCCCAGCAACCTCTACCGCCTCTACCTCTCCACCATGGTCCAGTTCCTCTCCCAGTGGTCCGGCGCCGGCTCCATCACCCTCTACGCCCCCGATCTCTTCAAGATTCTCGGCATTGAGGGCCAGAACGAGTCCCTGCTCATCACCGCCGTCTTCGGTGTCGTAAAGCTCGTCGCCGCCATCCTCTGCGCCCTCTTCCTTGTCGATGTCATCGGCCGCAAGCGCGCCCTGCTCACGGGAATCACCCTCCAGGCCATTGCCATGCTCTACGTCGCCGGTTTCCTCACCCACGTGCCCCTCCTCGGTGTTGATGAGGCCTTCGAGCTTCCCGCTCACCTCATCGGTGTCAGCCGTGGCGCGATTGCCATGATCTACATCTCCGGATTCGGCTGGGCCCTCGGCTGGAACTCTATGCAGTACCTCCTCACCGCCGAGCTGTTCCCCCTCCGCGTCCGCGCCCTCGCCACCTCGTGGGCCATGACCCTCCACTTCGCCAACCAGTACGGCAACTCCCGCGCCGTCCCCAACATGCTGCTCTCCAAGGACCACGGCGGCATCTCCCCCATGGGCACCTTCTGGTCCTTCGCTGGCATCACCATCGTTGGCGGCATCTGGGTCTGGTTCTTCGTCCCCGAGACCGCCGGCCGCTCCCTCGAGAGCATGGACCGCCTCTTCGAGCTTCCCTGGTACCGCATTGGCCTTTACGGCAACCGCGATGCCGAGGAGCGCGACATCGTCTACAACGAGAAGCAGGAGGCCGCCGAGGGTGTCCAGGGCGCCGCCGTGCACTCTGAGAAGAAGGCCGATGTTTAAAGGAAGATAGAAAGAGAGGAAATATGTTTAGAAAAGGGGGAGAGCAGAGGAGGAAAATGTAATGTGTACACACGATAGATGCCAGAAAAAACGGCATCTGATGGTTTCTTGAAGGGCATATAATGAATGCAATATACCCGCTCGAAATAATGAGAACAAGTTCAAGAGTTTTTTTCTGTCCGATGCTTTTTCGTGCTCCCAGCGTGACTTTTTCGTAGAGTGAGTCAACTTGACGGTTTTCTCCGACTTCTTCTCGAACCTCAGAGCGTCTCGGTCACGATCCGAGCTTGCCCGTTTCCTCCTCGACGACAATGATAAGAATGACATCGCGCGCTGCGTTTGCAGCGGGGGGGATGGGAAAACACTGTAGGGCGGACGATGCCCGCCAGCTGACCGCCATCGACGGGCGTTGTCCGTCGCCCGCGCGGGTGATTACGGAGTTGCACCGCTAGGTGAGAGACGGGACACTCCCGCGAGTTGACGACGGGGAGATATCGATGACCAGGGTGTGCTGGTTCGGAATTCCGAGGGGCTCGGTCGGAGATGAATGCGGTTTTACAGACCAGGTCTAGGTGACTTATTATCCGTCCCGTGCGAGCTCCTCTCTCGACCACTTCATATATGCGGAGATGGCCTCATCAGTCAAGGTTGCATGGTGGCACCGCATATTCTATGCATCATTAACCACTATTGTATTCCATGATTGCTACGGATAGTTACTGCAGGACATCTTTTCTACTTCGATCCGTATCAAATTAAAGATAGGAACAACCTGATGTAAGAACAGAACGGCGAGAACAGACTTCGTTGACTGTCCAGGTTGAATCGCTGGCTTCCAAGTCCCTCCCCGTGATGATATCCGCATGCATATCCTTGTGTGGGAATTCCTAGTGACACCTTGTCCCTCCCTGCGCCTCCCTGTTTTCCACCCGAACTTTCCCGGAACCTCTTCCCGTCTTCGTCATCTCTTCATCCGCTCCCCTATTAATGAGATTTCTCGTCCGGATACTCCTCGGCAAGCACAATCTGCCTCCCCCTGAGCTGGACTTTGAGTTCCTTCGCAGCATTCTTGAGCTCGTCGACGGGTCCCAGACCTCCGCCGGCCGCAGCACGGCACTCTCCGCTGAGGGCGACGAGAGTAGCCAGAGACGAGTCTTTCACGTCCCGGAACGACGAGTTCCGGTCACTGGTCTGTCTGACTATGATGATGGCGAGGAACAACGTCGCAACCGAGATCTCGAAGGCGAGCAATGAGAACCAGGCCCAAGTTATCCTGACGTAAGGGACCATGCCCCTGGGCACCCCGGTCACGTTGCGCGTGCCGCGCACGAATGTGTCATCGACTCGGGCTACCCGGCCGGTGCGGATACTGGTTATGGCGGTTCTTGAGTTAGCCTTTCTCTTCTCGGGAGGTGCTCACTCGACGTCCATGGTTAAACTTACGAGGCCGAGATGCCGGTTGCAATGTCCTGGTAAATGTTCTCGAGACGGTGTTGGCGGACGTCAAGATTCTTGAGACCTCGGTACCCGAAAAGGGCGGCCTGGGAAAGAGCCGTCAAGAACTCGGAACCCGCTGTGTAAAACCCAAAGACGCTGCTGTCTTCGGGCAGAGCCTGGGCGGTCACGTAGCCGGTCAGGTAGTTCCTCAGCACCCCAGACAAGTCTTCCATGGCGCGGTAGTTCACGCTGTAGGGGTCACCGGGCGTCGGGCTCTCGAGAGCAAACGTCTCGTTCCACCGGGCTTCGTTTTCGGCGCATCTTCTTGTGCGTACCAGCGGCATGCACTCCATCTCGAGGAACGGGCCGGCGCCAGGCTGAAGCGGCTCGGTCGCCGACTCGACCACTTTTGTGCTCTCCGCGCCGTTCTGGACCGTGGTTTCGTGAGTATGGACGCAGAGATGGAACATGATCTCCGTGGCGTCGTGCCGAAAGTCCTCGAAATTGTTCATAGCTTCCTGGATCGTGGGTTCCATTTCTTTGGGCAGATCCCACCAGGTCCTGTCGTGTACCAGAGGGGTGGTGTACATTATGGCGTAGGAGGCAATCCTCGCTCGAAGGATTGGGTCGTCTCGAAAACCATAGGTTAGGTTCCCCATCAGCATGTCGGTGTACACCGACAGCTTGCTCTGGTGAGCTATGCTAGCGGCTCCGGGAAGCGAGGCTTTCCACACGTTTTTGTCTAGAAGCAGCCCATCTGGCGATAACACGAGCGAATCGTTGAAGTTCGCGCCGTCCGGGCTGTCAAACTCCTCAACGCGCAAATGCGAGGAGATGTTGGCCGTCTTCATGCAAATGCCCAGAGAACCGTAATGGTTAAACGTGCAGTTGCCCGTGGAGCAAAACACCGCCCCCGCCGCGACCGAAGAATAGGGAATCGGCTCAATGAAGCCCGTGTGATCCGCGAAGAGGGCCGTGTAGACGGTCTCTCGTCCAGCCATGTTCAGCCGGTCCCCAGGTGATCTCACTTCTCTAACAACCTGCGCCGTGGCCTCTCCTGCAACTGCGATGTCTCGCATCGGATAGCTGATCGCCAACTGGGTTACCGGGGACGTAAAGGCACTGAAAGCGAACAGGAGCGACCCGAGCACCGCAACATGCTGAAATCGGAACCGCCACAAGAGCACGAGAGAGCCCCAGGTCCCCCGGCTTGCTTGGTCGATAACGTGTACGTCGTAGAGCGGCCGTGGTTTCTTGTTTATCCAGGCCCACTGTGACTAGCTGATGGCAACCGTGAACAACGCCAGGAACGAGTTCAGCGTCGCTCCAAACGGCCAGTCTGGCAGGTCCTGATTGTTGAACTTGTAGAGAACGGCCAAGATGCCTGAGGAGAACGAAAACATTAGCGCAACCCAACAGTGTGGGCACAGAAGGATGTCAGGCACAGCAAAGCCTTACAGATGAAGAGCAGAATGCTCAGTAGAATACACAACAGCTCAAAGGCCCATATCCTCCACAGCGGCTTGCCCGCTTGGACAGTGGCGGTCTGCTCGACGAGCACTTCGCTGAGGGAACTCTCTGGCCGTGAAGTCTTGCTATCGAATGAAGCCGCGACGGGCTTTCGTCGGATTTGTGGAGCATGTATCTTCTCGCGGTCTCGCGACTTGGCGCCGTCAACCGCATCAAGCCCTGGTAGGAAAGGCCTTCGCTCGTCCCCGCCGATTTGCTCTCGGTCCCCAAAGACCACTGGGTCGATTCTTTCTGTCCAAAATGGCGGAATTAAGGGATCGTTCGACGCTTCCTGTGGCCCTGATTGATCTGGAACATACTGAATGAGCGGTTCCGAAGGCGGCCTGGAGAGTCGGCCGCGCGAATTGCCCCCTGGAGGTGTCGTCCTCGACTGATGCTGCAAGTTGTCCATCATGAATCGAAACCCAAGTGAAATCTCCGACAAAATGAGTTCCGGGCGGCAATTCAAGAAGAAACCCGAGGAGGCCAGGTTCAGTGATAGTTGTTGGGCACAGCATCATATACTATGCACTCTATGGCCGTCGAGTGTGAGTATCTGAAAAACGACGAACAGGTTTCTAGTTCTGTTCTGCCTCTCCATTGGCCATTGTCTTCTTGCATGCTCGGCATGTCACATCGTTATGCAGTAAGATCAGTAGCCTCAGGCTGCGTTGGCCATCGATGCTAGGTACCAACTGCCCGAATCCCCGACCTGAACCCCCAAGTCGTTATCTATATGGGTTAAGCTAGATTTCAGTGTTCGAGGTTACACCGGGCAGCCATGTTTAAGCATAAATGCCGACGGGAACCACGAGGTGGGTGTCGTGACGATCAGGCAGACCAATCACATGCGCACTGCCCTCGGCATACCGGAAGCCTAGATGGTGATACGCTCGCATAACTGGTGCCAAGTTCCTTTCTTGGTAGGAGAACCGGGCTATTGTTTATCTTCGGGTCTACCTATTTATGGCAAAACGATATGCACGGGCAACGCGAGCTACCTTTTTGGTACAGCGTCCGAGGTAGGCTGCAGACTAATTTGGAAATGATGAACATTCTACATATCAGCTCGAACATGATGATACGTCGGGCTGCGAATCAATACCAAAGTACCCAGACCGGCCTATCGCTGTACTCTGTAGGTATATGTAGGTAAGCCACGCCGCGAATGCCGACGAGGGTCTTCCCGAATCTGAATGGACAGTTCTGTTGCCAAGCACCCCCAAAAGTGCGTCTCTCTAGGCCTTCCAAGTGTTTTCACCATCATCTGCTTATCATTTGCTCTGTTCTGGAGTCCAAGGTGTGTGTGAAAGGAAAGATACTAATGACATGATTGTCTCTTAATTCGAACTCTCACATGGCAGTCGGATCAGATGGTTAAGGTTGTTCTTGGTATGAATACCATCTCCTTCTCATTTTCGATTGAAGAGACACACACGCCTCTGAGAGAGATGCATCTCATGATGATACCGCCTTTCAAATTTCTAGTTTCCGTGTTGCAGCATGGCATACAGCTTTGATTGACACATACCCACCCTCTGTTGCTTGCCTCATACAAGAAAGGTATGTTGCTACTTGAAGGCTATATCTAGTTCTCGTGCAAGTTTGCTAGACGCTATCGTCAGAAAAAGTGCCCTATATCACTCTCAACGCGTGCGAGTATAACTCGAGCACATTACCCAACCGACTAAGTTGAAAAAGGAATTACTTGTGGCAATGTGCACACCAGCCACATCAATCGCGTCACTATCCTGAAGACTCCTAAACGCCTAAACCGTTCCCAAAGCAGCTAATGTCTCGAAACACACGTGCCGACTGCATATCACATCCCCAAGCGGTGCCTGGAAATTTTATGGAAGCACATTCCTCTTTGAGGGGTGTCAGAACCTAGCACAAGCCGCTTCGAGGCTTGCTCGAGTCGAAGACAATACCAACGGAGCATTTCGTCCAGGCGAGTGGCCAAAACCCAAAGCCGTTTGCGTCCAGCACTGGGACTTCTCATAATGGAAGGCTCACCCAGCTCAATTGGCAATGGGTCGTCGCAACGCCGTGTTCCATCTCACGTTACACAGGAATTGGGCGCGTCAGCAAAATGAGGACGGCGTATTCTTCTCTTGTGTTTCTGGGGCTGTTGAGTCTGGCGGCCGCCTCGGCCTTCACCGACGCTCTCGCCGCGGCGCCGCGATGTGCCGTTAGTTTCCGGAGTTTCCAAGCCACCTCGAGCATGCGGCTTACCTATGGTCATTCTAGGTCACCTGCGCGCTGCAGACTCTCCCGCAGACGTCGTGTACCATCGCGAACGAAACGTGCCTTTGCACCGATCCGACGTTCAACAAGTTGGTCGGAGGCTGCGTCGGGCAGTCCTGCTCGATCAAGGAAGCCCTGAGTAAGTGCCCCCCCCCGCGTCGACATCCGTTCTGACCATGGAACAGCTGTCCAAAATCTGACCTGGTCGGCGTGCGGGTTTCCCCTGACCGATAGAACGAGTACAGCTCGGTACACGGCGATCTTTCTGTTGCCTTTGCCAGTGGTCTTCATATGCATCCGTCTACTTGCGCGGTTGCTTCGACTTTCATCATGGGGCGCGGAAGACACTGCGATCGTTATTGCATTTGTAGGTCATGCCAGACAATCGCTTTTTAATATGTTTGCTGATTAGCCCCAGGTATTCTTCATCCCATTTTTACCTTTATGTTTTAAGAGTAAGTTGCCTCATCACATAGACGACGCAGCTGAGAGGCTAATCATGTTCAAGTGATGGACTACGGTCTCGGAAGAGATATATGGACACTGCAACCTCATGAAATAACCGCGTTTCTCAAAGTAAGAGACCCGTCGTTTCTTTTCTTCCTCGGTCCCATGTGACCGAATCCTACACTAGAGAACACATGCATTGACAAAAAAAATAACCACTAGCTCTTGTTTGTTCTTCAACTCTTCTACATCATCGATCTCGCAGTCATCAAGGCTTCGATCATTTACCTCTATCTCCGGGTCTTCAACATCAGAAAGTTCCGGACCGTTCTGTGGGCTACACAGCTATTCAATACTCTCCTAGGGTCCGCCTATGTCCTTCTCAGTCTCCTTCAGTGCCAACCGCTCGAGCACTACTGGAACGGTTGGGATGGGGAGCACGAAGGGAAATGCGCCGATCTGAATACAATCGGTCTGACGCACGTCGGCTTCAACATCGGGTTGGACGTCTGGATGCTTATACTACCAGTGACTCAGCTGTATAAGCTCAAATTACCACGCAAGAAAAAGATTGGCGTCATGGCCATGTTCAGTGTTGGTATCTTGTGAGTCACTCTTGCGAGCTTCGAGAAATCTGTCAATCTGACGAGTCAAAGTCTTACCTCTGTGAGCATCGTGCGCATCAAGAGCCTGCTCATCTTTGCGACTTCGTTCAACATCACTGGTATGTCTTCTCCGGCATCGTGTTCACATGTTGCATTTACACTTGCTGGCCAGCCAAAACTAACTACGTGCCCAGCCGAGTCACTCTGGGGTATCATCTGGTCCTATGTCGAGCTCTGCGTCGGCATATTTGTGGCATGCATGCCTTCCGCCAGGCAGCTCATTTGGAATCTCTTTCCGAAGCTCGTTGGCCTTTCGCGCCACTCCCTTTCGAGAACAAGCGAGGCAGAAGCCCAGTCAGCTCGGGCTGATGAGCTCCAGCTTATATCACAGGGTCAAGGTAGTTTGAATCGCCAGATGAAAACACCTACCAAGGCCCCATCGACAACAGGGTCTGCGTTTGATCAGATTACGCCCACAAGCGCGACTTTCACCGCTAAAAGCGCCCACTAGCAGGCTGCAGATTTAGGGCCGTTGGTTTTCTTGATAGAGACAGATAGACGAGGACGGTTCTCTGGTATGGTTTATAAGAGATGGAACTAACGTTTGCGACCTTCTTGATACTCTTGCTCGACCCAAGCCCGGTACCTGCTTTCCCCCACAAGGCGTTGAGCGCCAAATACACGTTACATACAAGACTAGTTGTGTGAAGCGGACGATCCCAGACTCGGAATGGATTCTGAATGGAACAGACTCGCGGGTTCTGAGAGAAGTTTTATGAGAACCCCAATATCCATACACACTTGATGAACGCATCACCCATTGCTTAGCGGCAGGAAATGCCTCCATTATCCTCACTGCCTCTTCCTCCAAAGCAGCCGGTATTCCATCGCACTGTTAGACCTTGGCCGAGACGTATGTTGTTTGAATTCGAACTATCCCACGAGCAACTTCTGAGTTGGAAGCTGCCAAGGCCTCAATTGCGAAGTTTCTCGACTCAAACTCGTCTTTTCCGTCGACAGGTCTGACTCATGTGGAACAGCGGAAAAGACGGATGACAGCCGCACGGAAGCTTCGCCCACGAACATTCATGAAGCCGTGTTCTCCCGGCGCCCTGTCTCATCCCAACGTGACTTGAAACCCGGGGGGGGAAGACATTGACAGAGTTGCGGGCCGCATGGACCTGCATGCCCTGTCAGATTTGATACCCGTGACCTTAGCACGACAGGGACCTCAATGTCATAACTTGGAGATTGTCTCCCGAAAGGGTCGACGTTTACGGTCGGTCGGTTTGTAACGCTTGGTCGCAACAACGGCACCTTCAGTGTAGGAAGAGACAATGAAGACACACAGGTATTAAGGTACTGTCTATCTGTCAGCCATTAAGTGCATAAAATAAAATAGAGCGTACTGGATCTTACAGGAGAGGTAGGACGTACCTACAAGTGAAGGCGAACACTCAACAAGCCAAAAGAATGAGTTGTCGCACACGACAAAAGAGAGGGCCCTAACCAGGGATCGAACCTGGGACCTCTCCCAAGCTGAATTATCTGTTGATAACCCTAAGGGAGAATCATACCGCTAGACCATCAGGGCTGATTGGATTGTGGAGCTGAGAACTCCGGTTGGTGGAGGGGCTCAGGATGTGGATTGTGAACCCTGTGCGAGTGCGGGCCTCAACACCACGAGACTTTGATCACGCAGTAGAACGAGCTCCCCTTGTGGCACAAGGTTAAAGACCATTAATACTTTGTATAAAGGAGCGAATTCGATTTGCGTCACGAATGGAACGTACTTTAGATGCTCCGATGCATGGTGTGGCGCTGCCCATGCATGTCACGAACTCAGCTCAACAACCACACGCGCATGTAGGCCATAACTCGGATACTGGCGTGATACAAGCAGGATGCGCTGAGCCCGTCATGAGGACCTTCTCTTAAATTGGACCTTCTCTTAAAAGTCAGAAATCTTGATCATTTCACCTGATCGAGGACTTCGGAGAGGCCCAAAGGCCTTGCCAAACAAAGAAAAGATGCTGGATCTGCATGCGCGAACGTCAAGAGTCTCAAGACTCAACTGGGCCATCGTGATGTTGTTGACGTGTCTCAGGGCACTTTCTCCAAAACGAAACATGACTAGGACTCAACCGTACTCATTGCATTGCTTGTCCAGAGATTTCTGCAGTATGTGAGTGCGCCAGACGAGGCAATGGCCTCAGATGAGCAGGACTACGACGGTCCGTTGACGGCAACAGATGACATGCATCCAGGCATTCCACCAATTCCACGGGTGGTCACGTTTAGAAGCAACAGGCCGAGATAAGTAGAGTCCACATGCACTGTCATGAATCATAACGATCATCTCCCAGTCATCAAGAGTCGATTTTGACGCCGCTAGCTGAAGGGTAAAAGCTCAACCTTGTTGGGAATTTCATGATCGAGGGCCTTGAAAGCGTTTCTGTGCGCATCTTCTCCATCGTATCAAGTCGAATGAAAAGAGCGAGGCTTGAGTCTCGTGGTCGGAACAGGCGGCTTGATCTCAGAAGTATCCATCCAAGCTCTAGAGACGGTGCATGGAGGATATGCGTCGCCCAGATCTGCCAAGCATGCATACGTCACAGCTGGAACCGCCGATGGTAATGGTTGCGTAGTCCTTCTAGACCTGAACAACACCAGGACAGTCCCAAGCAGCAGTCCGTGATATATGATCTACCTGAGATTGCAGCATGACGGAGTCAACTTAGTACGAGCATGCAGTGAGTAGCTTCGTCAGCGAGATAGTCTCGACACCTCAAGCCGGCACGAAAGTGCTCTTATACGTGGCGTCTAGAGCCCCATCAAGCCGCGTCCCAACGCGACACTGCCCATCTCAGATAGATGAGGTGAGAGAGTTCCAGATGCCGTTCATGCAGCCGATGCTTATCCAGAAAGTCGGGATTGTATGTGGCCTAACGGCGGCGGTGTTCGGGAGGAAGGCTGGAGATGCGAGTTCGATTCGGTATCGTGCACCGACGGAGTGATGTCGATGGTTGTTGTCCCATGCACCATCACATCATGGTTGTAAAGCTATACAGCTCCTATGACTTCCTGCGTCCGACTTCAGAAGATCGTGCGACCGCTAGGTCTCATCGGATATCGAAACTGGGCCTCTTGGGAATCGAATCATCGTCGGTGGCCGTCGTCGAGCGTCGCCGGTATCGTTCTCGGTCTAACAGTTGTCGATCGCAGTGGTCTGATCTACGGTCTTCTGAACGTCGGGAAGGCGTCTTGTCATGGTGACCGGGTTGACGAGGGGGTATATATAGTCGCTGTTCGTCGTCGGTCGTTGTCGGTGGTAGTGCCAAGCTCCGTTGAAAGAGACAAAGACTTGGGGTTGAAAACACGAGACTTTCGTACTTATTTACTTTTTGTTTTCTGGGGCCGGTCCGTGGTCGTGGAATACTTGGCTCGAATGCTGGCAGGCTGACGCGTACGCCTTTCTATCTTGGCTCGGTTGTGTGTGCCGCGGTGCCGTGGTTCCGTCCCGGCTGCCGTGATAGCCGTCGTCAACAGGCTTAGCATTAGAGTTTGTGGGTAAAGCCAAGTTGAAAAACGCCAGGTGGAGAGGAAGGCCCTTGAAAAAGGAAAAATATTATACGCATTACTGAGATCCGATCTGTCGAGTTTATTTTGACGTTTTGCGGGGAGGCGAGCCATCATAATCCATGGGCGCGAGAAACCTTATCGTCACTTCCGGAGTGAAACACCGCCGCGGGCCATGGTTACAAATATCAACACCACAGCACGCAAACAATGCCACAATGTACAATTTTCTTCTCTCATTCTGATTAATCCAACTGTGCCCTGCAAAAAGACCGAATTCTTTCCACTGGACAAGGCAGCCGTCAGGAAATTATCAATTCACCATGAGGGGTGGGTCTCATCATCCGGCGAGGCAACTCAAATGTTGAGATGTGATTACAGCACCTTACAAGTGCTCATCACCAACCATTTCACGACAAGTCACAGGAGCAAAGAGAGCAAAGATTGGTGAAGTCATGAGGATTATATTCGTATAAATACACTGACCCCATGTTCATATGTACACAGAATGGCCAAGTGGCCCGGTGATGCGCATCAGCTTACACAGCACAGAATCGAAAAAGGACGTTTGTTTCGTTGTTGTTTCCTTCCTTCCTCTGTTTCCTTAACCAAAGAAAACAAAGTTCAGTCCGATGTCTCACAGAGACTCGTACCTGAGCGCGAGGACCAAAGCGGCCATCGCGCTACGCGTCGAGAAGCCGGAGCGAAGAGACAGGCGCCCATGAGGTACGGGAGCGAGCCGCTTAGCAGGCCTTGAGGGTGGAGTACTTGCAGGCGGAGCTGGGGCCGGACTTGAGCTTCTTGGGCTCGTTGCCGGGGTTGGTGCCCTGGAACTCGGTGCAGATCTCCTTGACGGAGGTGGCGCAGGTGCCGGTGATGGTGGCGGTGTCGCCCTTGTTGGAGTTGATGCCGGTGAGCATCTTGCCGTTGTAGGCCTTGACGTTCTTGACGACGACGGTGCGCTTGCCCATGGTCTTGCAGTTGCCGCAAGAGCGGTAGAGCTTGCCGAAGTCGGAGACTGTGAAGCCGTCGATGGTGACGGTGCCGAGGCCGTTGTGCTGGACAACCTTGTCCTCAGCGCCGCGGGCACCACCGCCGATGACCCTGGCGTTGCCGTTGCCCTTGATGGAGAGAGCGTCCTCGCAGACGGCGGTCCACCAGACGTTGTTGATGGTGCAGGAGCCCTTGCAGTGGACACCCTCGATCTGGTCAGCACCGATGATGGCGTTCTTCAGGGTGGCGCCCTCGGCGAGGATGAAGACGGCGTCCTTGTCACCGCCCTCAGCCTGGCCAGTGCACTTGACGCCACGGCCGTAGGTCTTGAGGCCACCATCGAAGGTGCCGGAGATGGCCTTGGCGGCCTTGAAGGTGACGGTTCCCTTGGAGGCGGGGATGGGGAAAGAGGCGCGCTTCTCAACGACAGCGGCACCGTTGGGGCCGGACTGGACGCCGGGGGCGGCAATGGCGGCAGAGGCCGAGATGGCAGCGAGGACAGCGGAGAACTTCATTTTGAATGTGGTGGTTGGTTTGAGAAAACACGTAAAGTTGGAAGAGTTGGATGGAGTGTTGACAACGAATGAATAACCACCAGGGTTAAAGAATGTGAGTAGTTGGATTGGTAAAGGAGAGACGGTAGCGGAAGATGCTGATGAAAGGTGTGAGGAGGAAAGAAGACAGAGGTTGATGGGAGGGAAGTCGAAGGCTTCTTATATCTCGAGTTGACCTACGATAAACATATCCGAAGGTAGAGAAATGGCACGCCCCCCAAGCGGTTCGCCCTCGAGCGATCCTGATCCCGCATGATCCCCCATGCCCATCCCTATCCATATCGCTGTCCCTCGCAGCCAAGACTTCTGTTTGCGGGACCTGAGAGCTCACAGACACAAGCTTTCGCCCAGGGTTGAGGCCCATCCAGAACTCGCAGCCCACCAGGCCGGCCCACGATGGAGTGAGATTGAGTGCAATATGGCCTGGCACAGCTTTGCAAGGTGCAGATGGCCGGCGCCAGGCCTCACATTGAGTCGGCCGGGGGCCTGGTCGTCGATTCATTTCGGCCAGAGGCTTCCTTCCCTGTCGATATGATCCACCCTGATATCACTGAGTGGTTCGGACGCTTCGGCGAGCCGCAACTCTCGCGCAGGAACAACAACCACCAGACAGCACAGCAATCATCCTGCTCAATGCCCGGATGATCCAGGGGGGCGGGCAGAGAGGCTGCTCGAAGGGGATATGGCACGGGGAAAAGGGGAACCGGGGGATGGGCAGGCAGGCCAGTTGATGGAAATTTGCCCAAGGTCCCAGGGTGTAAGCATGAACCGTGATCCATCGAGAGCGGCACCCCGTGAGCAAGTTGGGGCCCAGCCCAGCCCACGGAAGCCAACTGCCTTATTGCCCGTACCATTCCAGAGCAGGTTCGCCTTCCGTATTTGTCTAAAAAGTGGTACCTTTTGCTTTCTGCGTCCATGAAACAAGTCAGGGGCTATCGTCAGGGATTGAAAAAGAGAGTGGAGTGGACCGACGGGGAAGAATTAACCCATGTCGAAGACCAGTGGGTTCTGTGGAGCCGCGAGTCTCCTTTGGAAAGGCGGGATGTTAGAAATTTGTTGAGGCGGTTTGTTTGGTGCAGTGTACTGGTCTCTTCTTTCCTAATACCTCTGAGTTACGGATATCCGTATTCTGTATAGTAGAAGAAGAAGAAGAAGAAGCATATGAAGTTGTCATCTGTTGCTGCTAGTGTCAGAGTTGTCAGAGACAGAGAGAAAAGTGTCAAAAGAGAGGAAAAGCGTGGGAAAAATGTCGGTCATAATCCGCAATGTTTCGGTTGCCCCCCACAGACCACGCTAGCGCGCGGGAAATGCTCCTATTGGACGCCACCCATGTTTCGGTTGTATATCGCAGGAGATTGAAATGGGGCCTTTTTCTTCCTGTTGTCATGGATGAGGGAAATTCTTTGGCGCTTTGCTTTTCTTTTTGACAGGAGCTTGCTGTGGTCTGACCATGCGCTACTGCAGATGACAGCCGGTCGGTCCTTGGTATCTCTCGCTTCTCATGTACTCCAGGTCTACCACAGTAGAATATCCCGAGTTCGTGGGGTTCTGGGTCTGGGCCATTTCTCGAAGAACTTTGGTATCAAGCATCGGTTGACCTAGCTTTCCATCAGCCGAACGGCTCTAGAGAACGACAAAGGAACAAAAAGAACAAACATCATCACGTCAGCGGCCAGTGGACCGTCCGCTCCCACGCGGTGGCAAGTCAACCGGCCGTGTTATCACGCTACCGGGGCCAGGGATCATGACTTGACGAACATCTTAAGCCCATGACGGGCGTGATATTGCATGTTGGCCGCAACTTTACTGCGCCCACTGGCCACCTCGTAGCCCTGTCGCACGCCCGCGGTACGATACCCGTCGAACCTTCACCGCATCGCCCGTCCCTTTTCCTCGTGGCCATTTCACTCACCCTATTCACCCGTCCGGGGTATCGGTGCATCAAACTTGCGCAGATACCACCACCATTCTCTAAAGAAATTCCAAGATCCATCATCCGCCCGTCCCTGGTGGATCAGTCCGGATCAGACGAGAGGCCATTTTTCGAATCATTGAGTTGCGGCCGATTGTATTGCCTCTGGACCCCGCCCGCACTCAATGCACGCCACGCTTGAGTCCAAGCGTTGCATCCGTCCCCATTTCTCGCAATATATCACCACCTTGTTCCGTCAGGGAAGCTGGGCGGATGCGACCGAAAACTGCAGCACGCTGCGGGCATCGACTCCCCAAATCAGCTCTGAAGTCACACTTTGCTGCCTGTAGTCGGAGCCGTGCCCGACTCCCGTTACACTGAGACACGAATGGGGACTGCTAGTTGCGGACATACCAAGACTCCATTGCCTGTTGTGGCGGTGTGAATGCTCCCCTCTCGCCCCCTTTTGCGAGTCGGGTACCTACCGGCCAACAGGCATTGAGCGGGATTCGGGTGTCTTTTACTCAGTCTGTTGATTTCCCTCTCTCCTCCTCACTCGCGGGGGGGAAAGATACCCATGACGCTCGAACCCCGGCAGGTTGACAAGGGACCGCTGATTGAGTGCGGCCCAGAACTTGAGGCCGTCCCTCGTTTCCACCAATACGGTTCATCAACTCCAACGGCACGTCTCCAGAAACGCGATGCCAAGACATTTGGGAAAGGAGTGTATGCCAAGACTGGATCTCTGCCAAGACATTTCTCGCTGGCATTGATTGAGGCCATCTATCCAATTAGAGTACATTTGCCTACACCATCGGTATTGGAGCACTTTTTGATCGCAACACCAAACAGCAGAGGAGAGTACGCACTTTGAGAGAGAGTTTCTGCTCAACTCTTGGAGAACTCTATTCTCTTAGTGATACAGGCGCCGGACGCCCGGAGTTCAAGATTCGTCGGCCGTCTCCCGGATCCTTCGAGAGGCCTCCCGCCTGGAACCTGTACCCGGCGGAAAAGGGGCCCCGGAGCCGGTGTCCTGCCGGGGTCGGTTCGGCTTCGGAGTCGCCCGGCCACAGCTGGCCATAACATCGGCTATGAGTCCATGACCAACTGTAACTAACACGGAGAGGGTCGCCCCTAGGGTGGATAATGTCCTTCTGTAGTGTAGACCGTCCAAAGCCCACTCCGAGATTGCGCCCCAAACGGGAACAAGCATCGGCCATAGTGCCAAGCGGGCGCCGCAGTCCTCCCTTCGGCCAAACACTGGGAAATCTGGCCGCCAACGTGCCTGTCCGCCCACCGGGGAGATAGTGATCATTCGTTCATTGGAACTTTTTTGGGTTGTCCGCGGCCCGCTGTCGAGCACCCAGACGAGAGCGGTCCCGACGTCGCATTGAGATCAACCTTCCTAGTTTCCGCAGGTACGGAGACTTTGGCCTCCCCATCCTTGGTTTTGCCGTCGAGTCTCCAGTGACGATACCCACTGCCGTAGGCAGCGAGGACGGCAAATCAATATCTGTAATGGAGACGTCTGACTCTGGGCCGCTCTCTCCCCAACCGCGCCAGACAGAATGCAGAGTAGCTGGTTTCGTCTGAACGCAGCGCTTCGTAAAAACAAGAATCGCCGTCATCTCATGTTTAATC
The DNA here is from genome assembly GCA_030770045.1 of Colletotrichum brevisporum. Classification (NCBI taxonomy): domain Eukaryota; kingdom Fungi; phylum Ascomycota; class Sordariomycetes; order Glomerellales; family Glomerellaceae; genus Colletotrichum; species Colletotrichum brevisporum. The sequence goes on from JAUGSI010000002.1 coordinate 5,893,755, forward strand.
TATCTGCATTCTATTTTCTCAGGTGAGCCGGCCTGGTTGAACCCCTGATTTTCATTGTGAGGCAGTAAAGCGCCCTTGTCTCGCCCTAAGTGCAACCCTACCCATCTACGGATGCAGGCAATCGGATCTTAAAACCAAGGGTTCATTGGGTTAAGTATAGGGGTTATCTGTGAGCCCCCCAGCCTCCCCCTAGCACTCCCCAATGAGATGCACTGCACACGGTCTGTTGCCGCCTCGCCGTTGGCAATCCAGACGACCTGGGATTGCCGTTCTTGTCCGACCTTCTAGCAGATACGGTATACCAGCGTAGACCGGAAGGCTCCGGCGATGAGGACGAGCCGGCGGGATTGCCATGACCTTGTTCCCACGGAGACCCATGTCGGTGTCTTGGCCCGCCAGTGGACGGACAAACAATCCATCCCTGGTGCCCTCTGATCATGAAGTCATATCGGCGCGCGCATGATGCGGCATATCAGAATCAATCCGCCACAGAGAAGGAACATTCTCGACTCGTGAGCTCCGCGGAAAGAATTTTTCCACATGTTGAGTAGATGTTGAGTGTAACGGCGGCATTTCGCTCCGCTCGTTTCACAAAAGTGAGCGTAGCAAAAAGAAAAGAAGAAAAAAAAACGAGAGCGATGCCGAACCCAGCAGAGTGCCACAACGAGGTGGCCCAGGACTCCAGAGATCGATTCGGATCAGCAACTGAGCCTTCCGCATCATCTGCACTATGGACCTCCGGAACCTGCCCCTTGCCATCCGACACATTAGTACCTACTGCTACTGGATACAACCCTTGCCAAGGCCCATCATCGTCTGAAAATAGCTCCGCTGGATGATCATGGACTTTCCGGCTGGGAAGCCTCCCTCTCTGTCTCTCTTGCCTCAAGGTGAACGGGCACAAGCGTGGCAGGAAGCAACGCCCGTACTTGCTGTCTCCTTACTTTGCGTTCCATCTTTTCATCAACAGGAGAACCTGCTGTCGTATGAAAGTCCCGTCCGCATCCACAGTCACCGAGGACGTTGCAGAAGATGTGTCTGTCAGGCAATAATCCGCGTATGGAACCCTCCCCACCAAGAAAAAAAAAAAAGACCGCCAGTCAACTCCGACCGTCTCCACGAGCGACTCAGCCCAACAAAAGATACCCATAACCTGGCCCTCAGGAAGTGGGCGCCCGCGAGAGCGCCCCTGTGCTGCCGGGCAGCGACTCTCATTACCGATGCATGACCACACTACCGTCTGGGTCTTAGTATGCCCCCTTCCTTCAATTTGTGTGTCTCCTGCTCGCTCCCCCAGTCTGAGTACGGAGTGCCGCCGGTAGAGTAGGTTCCAGAGCTGCATGACATTGGCCAGCATCGTATCCGTAGAGAGTAGAGACAACTGCCGCTGCGGAGTTCTGCGGAGGAAACCACGACTCGGCATTCCAGATGGGCCGAACGAGGCCCAGAAGCCCGGCTCGGTCAGTCTTGTAGTTGCATTATTGCCTCTAGACCGCCGGAGTGGCGGCTAGACCATCCGATGGAGCTCGAGGTTGCGATATCCTAGATAGCTTGTGTAGCTAGCCACATACCATCGTGCTGCGTTCGAGTAGACCGACATCTCGCTTTCAATATCCCACTACTGCCGGCCTCGTGGGAACAGTTTGCCCGCTCATTAGTTCGGCCTTTCACCGCTCGTCTATTTCATGCGCATGGAGCCGCTTTGATGAGATGGTTTTCTGGCCCAAGCTCTGGCTGTGGTCTTTTTCTTTGGAGGCCAAACCTCGCTTCTCGGCCGAAGCCTACACCGCTCCCCACGGCTCTGAGATTTCTCGAACTTCAGCCTCTGACCGCTTGACCTCGAAACTCCACGTGTCCTTTCTGCTGGTCACGTCCAGTCCTGTTCGTTGGAGTTTGTCCTACACTAAGCTAAATGGCCTGACCTTTCGAGCACTACCAAAATTCTCTCGTTGAGGTGGATGGGCGTAGGGGCCGTATAGATCTTGGCCAAGCTTGCCTCTGGCCTTTTTGGGCGGAGTTGGTTCGAGATATCTTCGTCACGATGCTGACAGCCTGACACAACTCACAATTACATGTCGTGCTGCGGTAGCGACCCAAAGTTGCTCAAAGTTTGGTTCCCCCGCGAGCAGGAACTTTTTACGTGAGACTAAGGCGGCTTTCGCCATTCGCTGTCAATAGTGACAAGTCGCATGTGATAAGTCAGCCGTTCTCATATCCACAGACCCATATGATGGCGCCATCACGAAAGTCCAGATGCGCCGTGGCTTCGGTGACGCCGTGACGTCAATTGAGGGCATCGCGACATGTGCGTTGTGTAGCTCAAAGGATCAATTTCAAAGCTTCGCGACTAGTAGCGCTCCGAGTCGGCTGCTGTATACCGACCGGCCGGTACTGTCGCGATCATTGATCCGCCTCTGGCTGTGAACAAGAGGAAAGCTTTCCTACATGTATCCAAGACAAGCGTCTCGGCTGCAACACTGATGATTGAGGCCCTCTGGTGTATTTCGGTAGTTAAAAGTGGTCGGGCGCAGCTCCCGATTTTCGATTCTCGTTTCCTCGGCACTGGTAAACTTTCTTTGATCCTACTAACTAATGGTTGTGGAAACGGGAATCCGAGAAACCAAATGCATTGACCTCGGAGCAGTCGATGAGCATTGAACACATGGACGACTTGGATCTGGGTAGATTTTGAGTTTACATGCCGTCTTAAGTACAGATAAACTTCGCGCTGAGACAGCGCACGCACGTGGCGTGGAGCTCCAGCCACGAGGTCGTAGTTGTTGCCCCTGTCCTTGATCTTAAAACGTGTTATATGATAATGCTTAGTCGGTGCTCTGGCTGTGGAGCTTTTCCAAATGCTGAGATCCAGCTGAGGCTATTGATATCTCTTGTTTCACAAGTGCTTCTAAACTTCTGACGATGTTGATGTCGGCCGTGAAGGTTGACGTTGACGAAGATGATTGATTTTCGGGATTGACTCTGCAACTCTTAGACAAGACAATTCCAGTCACGACTGCTAAAAGCTAGCGTTGCTTTATTGGTTTCTATTCTCTTGAGAACTTGCTTGTGTTGCAAGTTTAGTTGATGGAGGAAGCACAAGGCTGACGCGTCAACATCGCTCTTCCCCATGACCCTCAGGTTTCTACCTCCGCCGTCGTGAACATCCATCTCAGGAGTGAGATAATCCTAGACAACAATCAGGGCGAAACAGTTGCCAGATACATGCAGGTAACGAGTTGCCCAGGACACGCAACAACTCATCCATCATTGTCACTGGAGAAAGACCAGAGGCAAAAGAAGATTGTCTTTTCCTCGTTAACTGATCATGGTAATTCATATTCCATACAACAACACAATTTTAGATCATTTCTCTAAGCTGTCTGGACTATATTGCGGGTGCTGAAGTGAGTCTTGTTGGTTTCTCACAACTCACACAAGCAACTAAGAATAAAATTTAGCGTTAGCAATCAACTGCTTTCTAGAGATAGCCCGCTGACGACTCTGAACAGTTCCAAGGCATCAGTGACTAATTCATCACGTCAATCTAGCTGTATTAGCATATTGGATAGAATATGAGCGAAGGAGAGCAAACATTAAAAGGTCCTGAAGCTCTTGGGGCTCATCACTTCCCTCTCCTGTGAGTATGATGGACCTGTGTCAAATGGAGGGTGGATTGTTGTGAGTTTGAGGTACATCAAGCAAGAAGTGAGCAGGTCTTTCATCCAATCAGATCTCAAATCCCCGATGGCACAATTGGCTAGCGCGTCAGACTGTTAATCTGGAGGTTGGTGGTTCGAGCCCACCTCGGGGAGAAATAGTGGTTAAATTCCACCAGGACGTGGGATCCCATTTTTGTCTTTCTTGTTTCTGCCCTGTTCATCCGTACATGCGTGTGCTCTCGCAATGCAGGGCTGATGAACACTCAGCGACACAATTCTATTAGTGCAAGCACGAAACTCTACGTTGACTTTTTGCTCCTGATTGGCAGACGAAGGCACGGACGCCATCAGCGCATTTTCTTACACGGGCCAATCTTGGAAAGCAGTGACTTGTTTTTTTCCTTCTCAATTACAGCAGGTTGTGTCTACTCTACTACCTGCCTATGGCAGGGTATAGCCACCATCGATGACAAGATTCGCACCTGAAATAGTCAGCATCTTCCTCTCGGCGTGATGAAGCGGTTCGGCTCAAGCACATACCTGTCATGTAGCTGCTCGCATCGCTGGCGAGATACACGTACGAGCCCTTGAGCTCGGCGGGTTCGCAGAGCCGACCGCCGGGAATCATGGAGAACCACTTGTCCCTCCACTCCTTGGGATGCACCGAAAGCACTGCGTCTCCGTTAGCTAACCCAGCCCTGCATGCTAGGTAGGTCAGACGAAGGCTCGAACTCACTATCCGTCGCGATGAAGCCGGGCGACACGCAGTTCACCCTCGCAAAGTCGACCCACTCCACGGCCAGCGACTTGGCCAGGTGCACCACGGCCGCCTTGCTCGCGTTGTACGCCGCCTGCCGCTGCGGCACGTTGACGAGGATAGCCGACACGGACGCCGTGAAGACGATGCTCCCCCTGCCGTCGCCGCCGGCCCGGAGCTGCCCCTCGAACACCCTCGCCGCCGCCTGCGCGGTCCAGAACGCGCCGTGGAAGTTGACGTCCAGCATGTCGCGGAACCGGTCCTCCGGGTAGTCGATGGCGGGCACGTGGTCGGCGATGCCCGCGTTGGCGACGACGACGTCCAGCCTGCCGCCGCCGACCTCCTTGGCGGCCGCCTCGACGACGGCCTCGACCTCGGCGCGCACGCGCACGTTGCACTTGTACGCCTTGACCAGCACGCCGTTGCCCGACTTGGAGAGCGCCGCCGCCGTGGCCTCGGCCTCCTCCGGGGCGGTGCTGCTGTACGTGATGGCGACCTTGGCGCCGGCCTCGGCGAGGCCGCGGGCGGCTTCCAGGCCGATGCCCCGCACTCCGCCCGTGACCAGCGCCGTCTTGCCGGCGAGGTTGAAGTGCGAGAAGACCGGCGCTGCGGGGTCTGGGTGGCTAGGAAGGACCATGGTTGCTGTGGTGGTGTTGACGGATGTGACTTTGGAGATTCGACGCTGAAGGTACACAAACAAACTTCCTTTCGCTGCTTCAGTCAGATGGTCTGATCTGGACCAGGGCAGAGACGTCGCCGGGGAATTTGTACCGGAACGCTCGCGGGAGGGGTGGGACTGTATGCCGTCATGAAGCCCGAGGGCGAATCATGCCACCGGTCGACTGTCGCCCGAAGCGGGTGGGGTGGTCCCGGTGCGGGGAACCTGGGGGAGCGGGCCACCGGGCGCCTGTGAACCTTGCGTGAGGGATCGGCAGGCCTTGGCTGAGCTGGCTCCAGGCGTCTCGTCTCATCCCGGCTCAAGACTCATTTCAGCATATCCGGGGCTAGCTCCGGATATGAGACACTCACGGTCTGGCGGACTGGTTCCCATGCAATCAATCTTGAGGCTTAGTCTGGGTTGCTTGGGTATGGGCATGGCACGATCTCGGCTCAGGGTATGATTTCCATGTGCGCCAGATGGGGCCTCTATTCAACAGTATCCATATCTACAGGGCTTCATAGGCCTGTATTTTCGACAGGAAGCAGGTCCAGTCTGACTCGTCGCTGCCGGGAACAGACGTGGCTCCTCAGCTCCCGAACCACATGCCATCTCCATCGCCCCCAGCACCACCCTTCAGGAACTCCATCCAGGCGTCGTCGCCCATCACGACGTCCGCGGCCTCCATGGGCGGCACGTTCGGCCACATCATGGAGAAGACGCTGTTGATCTGCGTCTGGGGACTCTCGTCGATGGGCTCAGGGACGGCGTGGACGGGGCCGGCGCCAGCTCCGTCGTAGCCCGGCGTTGAGCGCGTCTCCTCGGCGGCACCAGCGGGAGGCACCGGAGCTCGAGTCGCGAGGCCGCCGTCGAGGAACCTGCCGCAGAGGTCCATAATGACCTTGTAGCAGCGCGAGGAGCTGGAGTTGACGGGGGCCAGCGCGGCGATGCAGCGCGTCGTGGTGGTGACCTGCTGCCTCCAGTCCGCGGCGTTGGGCGAGGTAGGATCGTTGCGGAGGCAGATGCAGGGGATGAGGGCGGCTTGGAAGAGGAAGTATCTGCGTCAAGGAGTAAGCAAGACAGACGATGGCACGTAGACATGAAAACGAAAGGCCTTCACAGGTTGGAAGCAGAGAAAAGCTCCAGGGACCCAAAACTTACAAGGCGTACCACGCGCCGAGGCGGTTGTGCTCGTTGCGCTCCCAGAAGTCGGCGATACTGGCGATGGTGGCTTTGGCGTCGGCGAGACACCGGTCGTACGCGCGGAGGTCCGGGGCGGAGTCGTCCGGCCGGCGACCGCGGGCCTGCAGGGCACGGCGGATGACGAAGGGGCGGTACATGATGATGCGGAGGTTCCGGCAGCGCCAGCCCATGACGGCATGGGCGAGAGCGTACTTTCGCGGTACGGCGGCGGGAGCATCCTCGAAGGAGAAGTAGGGGGCCACGCCAGCGAGCCAGGGTTCGAGAAGGTCCTGGTCCAGGCGAAGCATCTCGTCGGCCGAGGGGAGAGGCTTGGAGATGACGCGCGTGTAGATGGGCGTCGTGGCGACATGAAAGCTGGCCTGGGTCCGGACCGCGGTGTAAGGGGTTATGCCATCGGTCTCTGGTGGGTACGACTTTGAGATGGCAGTCAGGGACTAGGGGTTCGGTCAGTTTGGGGCTTCACAAGATGTTTCGGTGATGGAGAAGGAGAGGTAATACCTTGTCGTCGACGTTAAGGGGCAGAGAGACCTCGACGCCTTCGTAGGGCCACACGGAGGGCCGGCTGAAGGTGATGGTCGCGCCGACGTCGAAGACGCAGAGGGACCACCACACGCGGCGGCGGATCTCCATGTTGAGCGGGGAGATGTTCCACCCCTGGAACTCCTTGTGCAGGCCAAGACCCATGGCCATGCGGACTGCAAGGCCGAGGTAGTTGTAGCCCGAGTTGGGCTTGTCCCGCTTCTGCTGGTAGTTGGAGACGAGGGCGAGGGCCTGGACGAGGGTGAGGTTGCCGACCTCGAGGAAGTTGAAGGACAGAAGGGAGCGGGCGTGGGCGAAGAGGGCGACGTCCAGGTTGTCGAGGCCGGTGGCCGTCGTGTAGACGCCAACGGCGGCGACGGCGTAGGCGAGCACCAGCCAGCAGTCGCCGCTGGGGCGGGGGATGACGCCGGCGTACTGCGCCCGGAAGGTGGCTTCGTGGACGATCGGGTAGCTTACGTGGTAGAGTCGGAAGTAGGCGTCGATCATGGCGTCCGTGATGTGCCGGTTCGGGTCGGGCTGCGCTGCGAGGGTGCACATCGCCGTGTGATGGTGGTGAATATTGAGATTGCCTGTCCGGGACGACGAGGATTGTGTCCGCCGGCGCGGGGCGGCGCCGGAGGGCTCGAGCAGGCGAAGCAGAGCGGCTCCGGAGGCCACGCCGAGGTAGCCAGACTCCTTCTCGCTGACGGCAAGGGAGGCCATGCCGTCTGCAATGGGGTCCGCGGCCACATCGCCGCTGGCATCGGCATCCTGTATTGCCTCCGGCGAGGCCGAGTAGTTGGTGAGCGTCTCCTGCTCGTCCCACTCGAAGTCGTCAGTGGGGTGAGCCTCAAGGAGGTTCAGATCTCGGTGGGAGAGATCATTAGGTGGATGGTTATGTGGAATCGGTCTTGGGGCCCGGGTCAAATTGTGAACGGCGGTGAAACCTGGGGAGGAAGACGAGGTTGCGTGCCGTGAGAGGGAGACCCGGACGGGGTGAGCTTGCCGCTCCGGTTCCGGTTCCGGCTCCGGCGCGGTCTGCGGAATCATGCCAAACTCCGGCTCGAACGGCTGTGGATGAGAACGACCATCGCTCATATCAGATGGGGCCGGGGCATCAAGCCTGGAAAAGTCAAAGGCCTCGTCAACTATCGGGGCTGGCGTTTCCAGAGTCCGAGGAGTGCCGAGAGCCGGGCCCGACCTGGCTTGAGCTGGCAACAGAGCCCGCATATGAGTGATGAGCGCCTCGGCCCGCTCCAGCCTCTCCTCGACCTCGGTGAGATGCCTACACAGCTGTGTTAGTCGAAAGTGCCGGCATGATGGGGGCCAACAGTGGGAAGGAAGGGCTGCATTCGGCTCATACTTTCTCGTCAACGGCGTCCGGGCGTGCTTCTCGTAGAGGCAGTGCCGCCGGTACTTCACGCACAGGTTGCAGGTCGGGATGGCCCGGTTGCACTTGGCCTTCCTTCTCCGGCACTCCTTGCATGCCTGATCGGCAGGCGCGAAGGCCATGCTAATGGAGGAGGCCGAGTCCGTCAGAAGAGATGATGCCGCGGCGGCCGGGTCATCGATGGGGCCCGATGATGACATCGTTTCCCTCCAGATGTCTCGTTTACCAGGTAGTCTGAGAGGAGCGAGCAAGGGGGTCTCGTTCCCTCGAGGAGATCGCGATCCAGGCTTGCGGACCTCAGGCCGGTTGGTGTGATCCTTGGTAGACCGCGGTTACAACAGGGACCGGGCGGTTGTCGTCCGTCTTGTGTCAAGCCAGGCGTCATAACAATGTGAACATGCAGGTAGGAGCAGCGGTTCGAGGAGGAAAGCCGGAGGCGTGCGTGCGTATGAGAATGCGGGTCGGACGAGATCGGAGTATCCCTCCTCCCCCTCCTCTCTTCATCTCACTTCACCCACTGCAGCTGCCCACGGAGCTTTCCCCGACCCCCGACTCCAACGAGCTCCAAGAACCTGACAGTCTCTGGGCGCATGCATGGAACCCCGCCCTGGTTCGTCTCCACCTCCGTCGTGATCCACAACCATCACTCACCGGGGTCAGGGGGAGGGGCTTCTGAGCCAAAGATCCCTGCAATCCGAGCTCCGTCCGGTGTTAGTCGGGCGTGGTAGCCTGGAACTGATGCTCGATAAGAGAGGAGGCAGAGGAATCTCGCGGCGGCGGTATTGGAACCCAACTGCCAAGAGCGACTTTTCCTCCTGCCGAGTCACCGATGCCAAGATTAATTCAGATCAACAGTAACTGCAGTCAAACTATTACGAGACATTTGAAAGAAGTATTGAAAACGTGGCTCATGACGCATTGCCTCTACACCAAGACTCGTCTAGCGATTATTATCCCATAGTCACTGTCTCTGATAGGTGCCAATTTCATACTTGGAATTACTGAACCGGCCACGAACTATTCGATGGCGGCATAGACTGCTGTAAACAAAGAAAACAATTGATATTTAGGCCTTCTCCTTGTGTACCGCGGTGCTCACTCCGCCGTTTGCAAGGATCTTCTCCTCCTTCAAATCGGAACTATCCTCAAAGTTGTCAACCGCCTGGGGCCCATCGAAGATGACTGCAATCTCCTCCAAGCTGTACCCCTTGGTCTCGGGGAACAGCACGTACGTGACAGCAAGGAAGATCGCCAGCAGAACGCAGAAGACGATGTAGTACCTCCACCCGATGTTCTCAAGGCCGATAGGGTTGACGAACGCAGCAATAATGAGCGAGCCGTAGATCGCAAACAGTTCCACAGCAATTCCCTTGGACCGCAACGAGTAGGGAAAGATCTCGGTCGGGTAGCCCATCAGCAGCGGCGTGTACGCGATGTCGTAGTGGAAGTAAAAGGTGAAGAGGCATACGACCACGGCGACGCCCGCGGGTCGGGAGCCCGTGTCAGAGTTGACGGCCGAGCAGGCGGTCCAGACAACGTAGCTGACCAGCATGCCGGCGCCGGACCACAGGAACAGGGTACGACGGCCGAGACGGTCGACGAGGAACGCGGCGCCGAGGGCGGCGGCGAAGTTAAAGATCTGCAGGAGGCCATTGATGAGGGTCTGGGTGAAAGTGTCGGTGATGCCGACGGTGTTCAGGACGAGGGTTAGATAGTACGAGACGACTCCGATGCCGTTCTAGGGATGTGTTAGCGCAAACATTCTATCATACACGCAGCGAAACAGCTCTACGCACCCATTGCGCAAAGGCGCCGACGCAGACTGCGATCAGCGTCCTCTTGCGGTTCCCGGGCGTGGAGACCAAGGCCATCCAGCCGGTCGTCGTGACCGCCTTCTCTTGCTGGATCGTCTGCACAATCTCGGCCATCTCGCGGCGTACGAGGGGCGTGTGGCCCTCGGCCGGGTCGAGCACGCCGGAGTGGTAACGCGCGAGGATCGCGGCGGCCTCGGCTGTCTTCTCTCTCGCGACAAGCCACCTAGGCGACTCGGGAACCCAGAAGTAGAAGCACAGCTGCAGAAGGGGGAAACCAGCCTGCAGAATGGACGGGATCCGCCAGGCCCATTCGCTCTGATAGTCTTGGCAGCCAAAGGTCGTCCAGGAGGCGAGAATGGCGCCTGATTTGAGTTAGTACATGGACGGGAGATGTGGACTTTCGAGCTCCTGACGTACCTAGATAGTACATCGTCCAGTAGGCCGAAGTGTACTTCCCGCGGTGCGTCGGGTAGGCCAGCTCAGCGATGAGAAGGGGGCTAGGGTGCACGACGAACATGCCGCCGAAGCCCACCACGAGACGCGAGACGATGAACATGGGCAGGTTGATCGCGGTCGACTGGATGATGGTGGCGGCGATGATGATGAAGATGCCCGAGAGGAGGACGGGCTTCCGGCCGAATCGGTCCGCGAGGTACCCGATGATGGGGAGGGCCAGGACGGAGCCGATCGACTGCGCCGCGTTGACGACGCCCAGCTTCACGCCGGTTGGGTGTCCGAAGTATTCGCGCCACTGCTGCAGGGACTGCAGTCCGTTCATCAAGGAACCTACATCGTTTTAGCGAGCCGAAGGCCGGAACAAGCGAAGTGACTTGCCGTCATATCCTGCCACGGATGAAGACAGCAGCGGAATCAAGAGCAGCAGGTTCAACCTCAGCAGGTGCGGCTGTTGGAACCAGTACTTGTCCGTCTTGGGGAGCACCTCGGCCAAGGCGGCGCCGACAATCTGCTCGTCCTTCATGGTTTCTCTATTGATGTCCGAAGTTGCGTGCCTGGAAGTGGCTAGCTTTGGCAACGAGTCTGCATCCAAAGATGTTGGTGATGATATCCCAAACGTCGAACCGGCACTCGATGTCCCGCCACGGGGGACCCGCCGGAGATTATATACCAGGCAGCCATTCGAAGGACCAAGAAGATGCGTAGCGATTCCTCCGCCGCACGACGTTCACGCCAAGGTCAGGAACGTCTCCCCTCTCTTCACTCACTACCAAGCAGCCGGAACCTGGGAGGAGTCGTATGCCCGGCAGGCACCTCCGCATGCTCGCGCGCTTTTACCCCACATAACGTGGTCTCGGTGGGTCGGTGGGAATACGGGGTCAGGGTTAAGCCCATGGGGTATGGCCAACTGTTGCATCATCGTACCGCTAGGCGCGAGTCATGCCAATTTGCGGAGGGCAGGAAGGCAGTTGGGAAGAGAGAGCATGGCAGGAGAGGGAGGCATCGCGTGCTGCGTGTTTGGGGGTGCGGGGACGACGGACGACAGTCACCCTCACTAGACCGGGGTCGTTGTTGGTTCGCGGGCTCTGGTCCGGTAATAAGGATTGGGTGGGGGCGGAGCTTTGGGTGGCAGCCGCCCGCTTGAATCTTTCGATGATCGGGTGAGGACGAAGTCGAACCGGGTTTCTTGCTCGTTTCCGGACATCAGGTTGTATCAACGTCGACTTCAATGTGGTGGTTGTTCTTCGGAAACCGAGTGTGGTGGCTCGGGCATCTTCCATGGTCCTTGGAAGTGACTAAAGCCCGTAGTGAGGTAGGTCAGCATCTGAGCCGAATAAGTTGTACTTGTGGCACGAGAAGAATTCATTCGTATGTTATTGCATGAGATTCAATGAAATTCTACTGTTGTTGCTCTAATGGTTAACATCAGTGGTTAACATGAGCCTGGAACCGTGAGTTGCGGATGTCAGTGGCACGAGCTCCGCTACGGGTGAGCCTACGTGAATTTGGTCCTCATCAGGAACAATACCGTGGAGGTAGTAAAACTGGATTGAGAGCGTTTCCCTCAAGTTGCTGTAGAGAATAGTAGGTGTTTTCATGATCTTATTTGCTTTGCAAGAGTTAGCTTACCACTGTCTTGGTGCTCGTTAACTAGTGTCTAACACTTAGAACGAACATAGCAAAGTAACTTGATAGACTTCAGGGGACAAGTCCAACAGCACAGAAAGTTTGAAATCTTGGGAGAAACAGCTTCTTCGGTTTCAAATCTATCTACCTCGCGGTGTAGCCACCGTCAATGATAAAGTCCGCCCCCGTAGTATACGAGCTGGCGTCGCTGGCCAAGTACAAGTAGATGCCCTTCAACTCCCTCGGGTCGGCGTCCCTCCGCAGTGGCGTCAGGCTGAACCACTCCTCCTTCATCTCGAACGGGCAGTCTCCCGAGATGGCCGTGTCGATGTAACCGGGGGAGACGGAGTTGATGCGTCCTCCCCACTTGGCCCACTCGACAGCCAGGGACTTGGCCAGGTGAATCTACGTGCCCCTCGGTGTCAGTCCGAGAAACATCGCGATGATCGCGCCACACACACACACACACACACACACACACACACACACACACACGAGAGATTTGGGAAGAACTTACCGTCCCGGCCTTGCAGGCGTTGTAACAGCTCTGCTCCTGCGGCACGTTGGCCGCGTGCCCGCTCATCGACGCCGTGATGATGCCCACGCCGCTGCCCTGCACGCGGAAGACGAGGCCCGCGGCGCGCATGCAGTAGTACGCGCCGTCAAAGTCCACCGCGCGCACGCGGTCCCAGTCCTCGACCGCGTCGTCCAGGCCGCCCGCCTTGGAGGGCACGCCGGCGTTGGCGATCATGACGTCCAGGCGGCCAAAGTCGGCGACCGCCTCGGCCACCGCCGCCTCGACGAGCTTGTAGTCGCGGACGTCCACCTGGTAGGCCTTGGAGCGGACACCAAAGTCCTTGGCGAGGCTCTCCGTGAGGAGGGTGGCCGCCTTGGAGGACGTGTGGTACCAGATGGCGAGCTGTGGGCGGTCAGCGGTCATGAATTTGGCGTTAGTGAGTAAGAAATGGTCATACGTTGGCGCCGGCTTCGGCGAGACCCCTGGCGATCTCGGTTCCTATGCCACCTGCTCCGCCGGTGATGATGACGGTGCGCCCGTCGAGGCGGAACTGCTTGAAGACGCTGTCCTGGACGGGCGGGTTGGGAGCCCGGATGGACTTTCTCGTCCCGTTTGTTGAGCCGTTCAAAGTCATAGTGATGTGTCGAATAGACCAGTAACGAGGTTTCAAGGAGAGCTGCTTTCGCACACAAAATGAGAACTATGGAATGGGAGTCAGAATATTCCCTCTACCAGACTTCACGACCAGGATTCAAATAGAAGTCACGCGAGGTTGCTGCGGTGCAGACATGCAACGTATCCCGGAGCTGATCACCTCCTGACAGGCCTCCGAGGTGTTGGTCCCCGGATTCCGAGGGCCGTGAGGGGGCTCATGTGCCGGACGGACGCTGTCACCCTACTCCGAGATGTGGGGTGAAAGGCAGTCACAGACCAAATGCAGTTGGCAAAGTCTTGGATCCAAGTAGGTCCCATGCGAAAATCGCAGCCTACGCATTCCTCTAGTTCGGCAACTCCTCTATGCTATCAATCAAGAGATCATACCTGCCCTGGCTGCGCGTGACTATGAACTCCCCGTTGACCATGTCGTTCGCCTCCGCCCTGTGCAGCGCCTTCTCCATCGTGTCCTCGATGCCGGCGGCCAAGTGCCGCACGGCGACCCTGTCCCGGGCCACCTCGGCCCCGACCCGGACGAGCCACCGGTCGTCCACCAGCGGCGCGATCCGGGCCCACGGCTCCTCGTCCACGAGGAGGTAGACCCCCTCCACGACGCACACCTCGACGTCCGCGTCGACGGTCAGCCCGCCCACCACGGGGTCCTTGACCTCGTGGTCGAACGTCGGGGCCAGGACGGGCCGGCGGCCCGCGGACGCCCGGAGCTCGCGGACGAGGTCGACGGCGCCCCGCCCGTCGAAGGTCCAGGGCGCGCCTCGCCGGGCGATGGCCTCCGCGGCGTTGGGCATGGCGCGCAGGGTCGCCAGGGGCAGGTGGAACCCGTCCGCGGGCAGGACGATGGACTTGGGGTGGTGGGGTCCGGGGGATGCGTTGATGGCGGAGACGACGCGCTGGGCGATTGTCGTCTTGCCGGAGCCCGGGGGCCCCGCCAGCGCGATGATGAGGCGGGGATGCGCGTCCGGTGTGGCGTCTGCGGAACGTTTCTTCTCGTCCCACTTGGAGAGGATGCGTTGGACGAGGGACTGGTAGGTGGCCTCCATGATGAGTCGGTCGGTCGGTGGTGGTCTCCGCCTTTCTCGAAGAACCGGGCAAATGGACCCTTGGAAAATGTGACAATTATAGGCTCTTAGCTTTCTGCTGCTGTGACCACGCTTCTGGAGTTCCGCAGAACAACGATTTGTGGCTGTCAGCTTCTGCGTTGAGCGGTTTATGCAACGCGGGCAACAGTCACCCCAAACGACATTAGCCCGGCCCCTCACGGCGGCCCCGCCCCGGCCGGCGCGGCAGTACCCCGCTGTCGACGTCACGGCCTTCTCGCCCGCCTGCACAAATAAGATCACGACGAGTTTTGGCTAACTCAAACAGCAAGCGCCCATACTGTTCTACCATCCCCATCAAGGTCCCAGCCGAGATTGCATTCGCCAGACACCAACCTCCCAAGATGTCGGAAACCGTAAGCACCTTCCCTCGTACCACCCCGGGGACCGTCCCTGACGAACCTCTCCAGAACCCAGCCTTCGTGCTCCAGTCGCTCAAGAACGTCTCGTTTGAGGACCGCGAGGTGCCCAGGCTCCGCGACGAGCACGACGTTCGCGTGCACGTCGAGCAGACGGGCATCTGCGGCAGCGACGTGCACTACTGGCAGCGCGGCCGCATCGGCGACTTCGTCCTCGAGTCGCCCATCGTGCTCGGCCACGAGAGCGCGGGGACCGTCGTCGAGGTCGGCAGCAGGGTGAAGAACGTCAAGGTCGGCGACCGCGTGGCCATCGAGCCCGGCGTGCCTTGCAGGCAGTAAGTCTCTTGGGCGTGACATGGGTACCGAAGGGGAAAATCTGACGCGCTCCGAAGCTGCGACCACTGCAGGTCCGGCGCTTACAACCTCTGCGCCGACACCGTCTTCGCGGCGACCCCGCCGTGGGACGGCACGCTGCAGAAGTACTACGTCGTCGCGGGCGACTACACGTACCCGATCCCGGAGCACATGACGGCCGAGGACGGCGCGCTGGTCGAGCCCGTCGCGGTGGCCGTGCAGGTCTGCAAGGTGGCCGGGCTGAAGGGCGGCCAGACGGTGCTGGTCTTCGGCTGCGGGCCGATCGGCGTGCTCTGCCAGGCCGTGGCCAAGGCGTACGGCGCGAGCAGGGTCGTCGGCGTCGACATCTCCGAGGCTCGGGCGAAGTTTGCGAGGGACTTTGCTGCCGACGACGTCTACGTGTCGAAGCCGCTGCCCGGGGCGCCCGCAGACCCCGTGGAGGCTGCTCGCGCCGTGGGCGAGAAGATCTTGCTGGAGTACGGGCTGGGGGAGGGCGCCGACGTGGTGCTGGAGTGCACTGGTGCTGAGTCGTGCATCCAAGCCGGCATCTTTGCTGCGAAGAAGGGGGGGACATATGTGCAAGCCGGAATGGGCAAGGAGGTGAGTTCTCCGGTGACAAGGCCTCGAGAATGCCAACTGACGCGGTTCAGAATGTTGTCTTTCCCATCACCACGGCCTGCATTCGTGCGCTGAATGTCAAGGGCTCCATCAGATACACCACCGGATGCTACCCCGAGGCAGTGAGCCTGGTTGCTTCGGGCAAGGTGCAGCCGAGGAAGCTGATTACGCATCGTTACAAGTTTGAACAGGCACTCGAGGCGTTTGAGGTCGTGAGGCAGGCGAAGGAGGACACGCTCAAGGTTGTCATTCAGGGCGTGCCTAGATAGGGTCGTAGATAGAGAAATGTGAATGATTGGACGACTCACGAACTGCATCCTTTATATTTCTATTTTATCAAGTGTGCTCCCGGCCTTTACGTGACATGATAGTTTTCGATGTGATCCTACTAGCTGGTAGGCCATCCCATTTCGACCACACCTCAAGAAATCGCAAACTCTCCCACCTCCATATAGCAATTTTCTACACCACATATTCCTTTCAAGTTGCCGAGGACGTCACATCGTCCCGAACGTTATTTTCGGAGCCGGCATCTCTAGATGCGATTCGCAGTACCTCGTGTACTTCATCCCAAGTCGTCTCTCTGATAGATAGAATCTGTGCTGACCGGCTAGTGGCTGTTTTCTTGTCATTTACAAGCTTGCATAGGCATCGACATAGCTTGTCTTTGCCACCGAAACCCATCAACGCTTTGGTCTGTTCGTCAATATAACCGCCGCTCTTCCAGTCCTTGAAGACGCCGGACAGAAAGGGCTGACGATCTGTATAGAGGTCTCGCAGCTGGAAGTGCTGTGTCCTGGCAGCACTTTCGCGGCTGGAGTAAGTGACTCGTGCGAAAAGCTCCAGGACGACGTCTTGCTTCTCTCTTGAACACTTGGCATGAGTGTTGAACAACTCTCCAACTCTGAAGCAGGTCCGCATCGACACTGTTGTTGACAGTCCGACCACAACAGATCGGTCTCGTATGCTGGCTGGGAAAGGAGGTCTAACGATTGGGGTCGATTTTGGGGAGAGGGCGGCAGCTGGTCTGACGGCTTCGGCATCGCAAAGCACTGCAGGAGTGAGCGCACTTTCGCTTATACTGGCAGTTACAAGATCCCAGTCGACGTCCTCATCAAGCAGGTCGGGCTCTGTTGCCGTATCGTCGAGGTTTGTCTGGTCACTCCTATGGGTCGGAGGGTCCTGGCGGCGAGACTTTTCATCATCTTCTGGCGTTGAGTCTTGATTCATACCGGGGGTATCGGTCGGAGCATCAGCCTGTTCGACTAGGGCGTCCATCACCTGGGCCATCTCCGTCTCGTCTGCGCCGCTCAAGGAGTAGTCGTCCTCGGCTTGCGCGGTTTCTTCGCTGCAAACAGGCCCAGAATTGCAAAGTGGCTTGTCTACTTGCAGACTCGACAAAGTGGGTGATCTATCACCGAAATAGTTGTTGGACTGGACAAAGCCTTGATCTGATCCTTGGTCGAGGTTGACAAACTCGCTCATCCACAAGAGCTCTGGATATTCAGACGTATCATTCAACGTGTCGACAGATTGCGGCAGCAAGTGCTGCGGGGTCTCCGGAATCTCATCGGATGGAAGGCTAGGCGGCGTTTGGACCAGGTCTGGCTGACTACGGCGGTCCTCCGTAGGGTCGGAGATGTCGAGAACTGTGAAAGAAGAATCGAACAGGTCGTGAAAGATGTAGTTGTCGGGAAAGTCCCCCAGATCGGAGGAATCATCAAGCGCCTGGCGCTTGCTTGAAGGCGAGAGTGTGTCGGAGGTCTCGAGCGTCGAGCTTCGCTTGCGGGCGTTGCCGGCAACGAAGCCGCGGATTGTGCCCTCGGACGCGGAGGAGCCATAATCTTGGAGACTGAGTTGAGGTCAGCATTGTTCGATTCTGGTCAGGGTGGACACGGCATGTGCCTACACTTCCATCGTTCAGCCGCGTTATCGACTGTGCACTTCGAGCAGTCGGGCCGCAGAATGCTGAGCTCAGTCACGACAGCAGGGCAATTGACGTTCAGTAGGATGCAGATTGGGTAGTAGATTGAGAATACTTAGGTACAGGCAATGAAGAGTTTGTCTACTGGACGAGTCTCCCACAGAAGAACATGGAAGGGGCAGAGATTCTGGGGGACTCCTTCCTCGACGATGCCCAACTGCCATGTACCTCCCGCCTGCCCCATCAACAGCGCAGTGGGCAGGGAAAGGGCGAGTTTGGCAGTGGCTTCCGGGAAGGAACAGAGAAAGTCGCTCCTCCTCTTCGAGAACTCATGGAATGAGTTGCACCTTCCGCTTCACCTTCCATTTCCTCAACAACGAAACGTGGAGGAAGGTGCCATCATCGGTCACCAGGCGGCGTCGCAGTTGGTGCAATGTCTCTCAATCACCATGCCAGCGCAGCAGCTTCTCGTGATAGTGCCTTAACAGATGTTGCCGAGGTGTTATCACGACAATGACGACGATGAGAGTCAAAATTGCATCTTCTCTTGGCGCTGCAAGCAATGGACGTCACCGAACGTCAAGAAGGGATCACATGCGCCGCGCCGAGTCTGGACCCCTATCGATCCAGCAGCAGAGGGAGCCGCGCCTAGAACTCGGCGGCGCCGTGGGAAAAGCCCGGATATGAAGTCATTGAGCACATGGGCACTATAAAACACCCCGTTGCCCGTCCAGAGAATTTCAGGGTCGCGACTCGTGATGCCTTCCTCGCCGCTAGCGAGAGACACGGGAGGAAAGGTGGTTCACCAGCAAAGTTATCGCCGCACCCGGGTGGCCCCCCCCAGGCTTTTTGGCTCAATCGCCGTGGGTTAAAAAGGTAAAACAAAAGGAAAGCGCAAAAAGACTGACCGAGACAGACAGAAACATCTGCCGAAGGGTTCGGCGTGGAAGATGGGTGCTCCCGCGCGACGGTCGCCAAGGTCACGAAGCTATTCGCAAACGCCGTGGGCACGGGTTCACCGTCTGCACGACCGAGAGGGGAGCACGGGGATGAACTGACATCAACCCGCAGAAAGAACATAGTCAGGAGAGCCACTTCTTATCAGATCTTGGGGGAGCGATATAACGGAAAACGGAAAAGAAGAAGAAGAAAGAGAAGGAAAGATCTGCAAACACCCTCACCTCCGTTCCGTATCTCGATGAGGCGCTGGCTAGGCGCGATGCCGCTGCCTCGGTGTCGATGGGGGAGCCTTTGCGATCGCCTACGTCAACGGCCACATGCCGCGAGACCGTTCGCCCGTCCACCCACCAAGTGTACTTATCTGCCAGCGAGGCCGGGTGGTGAACTGTCTCAGCGCCACGAGCCGCACCTCTCGTTCGGCGGGCTGTCTTTTTTACTTCCCTTTTCCATCCCCAGACAACACCACCACCAGCAGCCGAACCACGGCCGGGAACGCGGCGTAAAGAAGCCTCGGTAGGCTAAGGGACAAGACTTTGGTCTCAGGTGGAAGGGGGAGAGGGAAAAGGCGCGCCCATTGCCGCGGGTACTATGTACACCCAGCCCAGCCGTGGTGATGTCAGTTTCCAGTCAGGTGAGCGAGAGAAACAGCCCGAGAGCAAGCCCCAGGGCAGGGGCTCCGTGGTGTTTTTTTGGCGCCGTCTGCATTTTAGCGCCTCCCGGGGAGGTGGGCCATGTGGTTCCGGGGGGGTGCGGGCGCGCCTGGGAGGATTCCCGCACTGATGGAGGCTGTTACGGCAGCCTGCAAGGCTTACTGTCTCAAAACCATGGATTGACTACGGCCACACCACTATACAAGTCAAGTAGTAAATATATTCAATAAGCTATTGTATCAATTAATAATAATAATTAATACCGTATAACTACCCATTACCTAAGGCTCGGAGGGGAATAATAGATATTCCATCTTCCTAACTTCATTAACTATATAATCCTTAAATAATATAACTAATTTCATTTTATATATCTAACTAAACTTTCTCCTACATATATTACTACTAGTAAATATTTTAATTTATATAAATAACAAAGTATATTATATAATAAATCTCCTTATCCCTAAAGAACTTAAAAACAAAAGTCTTCTAACTAATATTCCTATACAACTAAAGTCTAATACTAAAGCCCCCCTTATTACTACTTTTTATCTATAAAGTATATTACTATAATTTATTTAAATACTATAACTAATTATACTTTTTATAGCTACTATTAAAAGTACCTTTTAGAAACTTATTAGTACTTTTACGTTTAATAATAACCTAATACCCCAATACCTCTTATATATCTAATTAATTATAAATAAAAACAACTAAGCTATACCTTAAAAAATTTAACTTTTTTATACATAAAACCTTAATTCTATACTTTATTAAGTATATAGTAATAAGTAATAAAGGGATACTTACTATAAGGGTTATATAGCTAGGAAGGAAATATATATAACCTATATTATACTACTAAGTTAGTTTTTATATACTACTTATATATATAACTCCTAAGTATTAAGTTACTCTTTAGCCCTATTTATAACTAATAAGTATAGATTAAAGAGCTATATATTATTAAATAGAAACTACTAGGTTAAATAAATAAAGCTTTAGTATATAGAGTATAACTTTATCTAGCTTTTTATAAGTATCTAGGTTTAGTATTTAAAAACTATAAATAGAGTATTTAATAGAATTATAGTAAAGTTTAAGAATTATAAATATTATACGTTTCTATATTATACTTAGTATACTAAAAACTAATATATTTACTTAAGTATTAACAATACTATTTTAGTTATACTTATATTTAAAAATAATTAATTATTTATATAACTTTAAATTAATTATAAAGTATAGTTTTATATTTAACTTAATATATTTAATTCTTAAAATACCTAAATTAAATTTTATAACTTTTTTAAAATATAGTTATAAAAAAAAATAAAAATATATTAAAAATTTAACTTTATATATATAGATTTAAAGTAAAGGAATTATTAAAATTAAGTTACTTTTTACTAAAGAATACCTAAAAGGTCTTTTTAGTATTATAATAGTATTAATAGTAGTAATACTTTACTCTAAAATACTCTATAGCACTACTTTAAAGGCTATAGCTTTACTATTTATATATATAAGTATATACTTATTACCTTAACTTATTTTAAATATCCCCTTATATTGCTTTTATACTCTGTAATAAAGAATGTAATAACTAAATTCTAAACTAATATCTATATTTTTTACCCCTATAAAAAGACAAGTCTAAGTTAATTAACACCACCTATATAGACCTCTTTTAAAGTTTATATTAATCACTAGTTTAATCCAGCGCAGAGTCATTACAGTACGTATCATCCTAGTCACAGCCTTACTTATACTACAGCTAACCCTTTTAACTATAAAGTATTAAAAAATTATAAATGTATTCTGTAGTATAATAAGTAATTTAATCCTATTGGTTAATTTACTAATTTACCTACTCTACCCTAGTAGTATTATAAATATTCTTAGTACTTAGGTTAGTAATATAATACAACTAGCTTTTATCTACTAGTATAAAGTCTTCTTAAATTGGAGTAAAGTATTAAGAGTTAAGAACTAAATAAGTTAAAAACTCTTCTTCTAAAGAAGTAGTTAAAAAAAGTAAATATAAGTTAAGTTACTTTAAGTACTACTACTAGTAATATACTAAAAGTTTAAAGAACTAGTCTTTAAAAAGGGACTTATTAATAGTAATAAGGCTTAAATTATTACCCTCTTTATTACTTATAGAGTTTCTAGTAAAAAGAAGAGTTAGCTATAGAAAAGAGGCAGAACATTATATAGTCTTTTTCTTATTATATTAGTCTTACTTAACTTAAGCTGTGTACTTAAATTTAAGTCTATTTATAATAATAGTTTAAAAAGGAACGTTACTATATATACTTTTATATTTATAAAAAATACTTATAATTACTAAGATTTAATATTAAATTAACTTATTATCTTTATAAATTAACTTTTTATTCTAAAGAGTAAAGTATAACTTCTTAAGGTTAATTAATCCTTTTTAAATAAAAGCTTAATTCCACTTAGTAACTTATAAACTATAAAAAAACCTATTATTTTATTAAACTATCTCTATAACCTATAAATTATATTTAACTAACTTAATAAAGTTGTTTAGGGTACTATAGTCCTTATACTAAGTATATAGGTTTATTATTACTTATATAAACTTATTATCCCCTTTAGTTCTTTATAAAGAGTTGTAATAAAAGGCCTATTTATTAATCTAGTTAATAGTAAGGCTTACCTAGTGGTTATAGTTATACTAAAGTATAAAAACAAGTACGTCTATATCTTGTATCTTAAGTAGGTTGTATTATTCCTTATTTGTAGAACTAGACTAAAAGCCCTTTATAAGTTTTTTATTGTTAGTATACTAGAAGTAACTAGAGTAAAAAACCCACTAGACTCTTGTTCTTAATCTATATAAAAATACTTTTAATACTACTAGGGCCTTATTTTACTTAAGGAAGTCTTTTATTTAAAGCTTCTTAGTAAAGTTATATAACTTTAATTAATTTGTATACTAAGTTTTAATTATATTTTAAGTTATATTATTAAATTTAAAGCCGGAACTAAACTAAGTAATAAAGTTTTTATAGTAAAGTAGTATCTTAATGTACTACTTAAAAGCTAGGACTAGTTTAGGATTACTAAGTTAAGGATTACTATAGCTAGTATAAAAGGCTTTAAATATAATACTATTAGTCATAATAAAGTACTACGCGTCGTTTAGTTATTAAAAGGCGTAGAACAAACTTATCGTAGCCCTAGGTCTATAGCTTATATACTTTATAAAGGTTTAATTAACTTATTTACTATTATTCTTTAGTTTTTATATTATATCTACTTAATACTTTAAGTTTTAAATATTATTATAGTTAGATACTAGTTATTGTTTAGGAGGCTGTATAACTAAGGGAGTAGGTATAAATTAGGTTTACTTAAATAAAATAAAAAGAGTTAAATTAAGTTAGACTAGTAGAGTAAGAGCTTTTTAACTAGTAATAACTTCTTATATTCTATTAAGTCACTTATTAATACTTATATTTATATAAAGTAAGGCTTAATATCTTTTTTTAGTATCTAGCACCTTTCTTACTTAAACTTACTCTATCTATACTTTAAATATTTTTTAGTAAGTATTAAAGAACTATAGTATAGTATATATAGTTTTTTTAATACTATTTACTATAACTTAAATTAATATATTAAACTATAAGCTAAAATATACTACCTAGTTATAACGCATTATAATAAAGGGCTTATATAGAGTATTAAGAGCCTTAGTACAGAAGCAGTATTATACCTAGTTAATAAAAGTTAGTAATAAGTCTTAAACCTTAATTCCTAGTATTATATTATTTATAAAAAAACAGTACTTAAAAAGTTTAATTACCTTAGGGTTTATAAACTTATAAAGGGTCTAAAGAAACTTTATTCTACCTATTAGCCGCGCATCTACCTCTCTATCTTACCACTAGTTATTATAGAACCAGTAATAACCCTTAACTTAGTTAATAAATAGACCTAACTAAACATTACTATTAAGTATTATTATAAGCTAAAAAAAGAAAAGGTACCTAATATTCTTTTAAGCCTTATAAAAAACATTAATAGCTTTAACTAAATCCTCTAAGAAGCCCTAGCCCATTACAGTAATTTTATTTACTATTTTATATATTTTATATATAACACTAGTAATAGTAGTAATAATAGTAGTATAGCTTAGATCTCTATAGTTCTATAAATAGACTCTAGCGTTATAAACCTCTACTATTATCCACACTCTCTTATTAAAGTTCATCTAACTATTTTTTAAATAAAAGGCAGGTCAAAACTAAGTAGCTAGGGCTTCTAATAACTTAAAACAATTAATACTTATATACAGCAGTACCTTCCTAGACAGGCCTACTTTTAATTATTTCTTTTATAGCCACTTATTTTAAAATATAACGCCTAATAAGTTTAAGACACACACAGAGCTACTTCTTAACTAATAAAATACACTTATCTTAAGCTTAAGCACTTTAAAACGCATTCCGTCCTTATATTAAAAAGGATATATCTTAACCTAGCTCCTTCTAAGTAATCGAATTATAGCTTAAATAACTCTCTTATTAAAAAGTATATATAATAATAAGTTCTTATCCTTAGTCTAAGTCTTTCTAGTAAGTACTATTATAAAGTTAGTTAAAAGTAAAAATATAATAATAAAAAGTATCTTATATAAATAAAAATATAGTATATAAATATAAAAAGTATTATAAAAAAGTAAAATAAGTAGTATAAATATTATAGTATAGTAAATATATTAAAGAAAGAGTTAAAGTTAAAGTTATTATAAAAAAGGGATCGTATTAAATAGAACTACTAATATAGGGATTTTAAAAAGTAAATAAAAAGTATTATATAAAGAATCGTACCTACTATAAAGAATAGTAAGTAGGCGAGTATTTTAAGAATATAAAGTAATTTAAAAATAAAAAAAGAATCTTAAATCGTAAATTCTTTAAAAAACTTCTTTAAGTAATTATACTACTAAATTAATAAAAAGAGTAGTTTTACTATCACACTTTCCCTTTACAACCTTACTCTAATTCAGTTTAACTATCTTCCTAATTAACTCTTTAAAAAATAACAACTTCGTTCCTAAACCTTTTACTTAACCTCTTCTTTTAACAATAACTATTATTCTTAACTTCTACTTACTTATCCCTAAAATATAGTATTCTTCTTCTAATATTAAATCAAATCTACGCACCTATATCTTTACCTCTTCACTATATCTTAAAACAATTATCTTATTACTAACAAGACTACTAATAAGCCTTAAATACAAACCCTTCCTTCTAAGTAGATCCTCTAGCTTATCACTAATAAGTCGTACATACCTCCTACTACTCTTCATAATAATTCTTAACTCTATATTACTTAATTTAATAACTAACTTATAATAAATAAACCTAATACCTCTTTAAGTACTTCTTATTACTAATATTTCCTAATAAATAAGTTCCTTTTTATAACTTAAACTTAATATCCCCTAAAAAAAGTACTATAAAGTCGCCTTTACTCCTAATATTAATACTTATTTAGTAGGTTTTAAAAACTTAAACTAGTAAATTAAATTCTAATATAGTATCCTAAACCCAAAAAGACTTAAGTTTATTTAGTATTATACTAAAAGAACCACTTATCTCTATCACTATATTTTCATCCATCATTCTTTTAGTCTAAAAAACAATATATAGTTTATAAAAATCTTTAATAAAAAGGATATAGTATAAAACTTCTTTATTTAAAAATATAAAAGTTAAAACATAGTTCCTTATAATTATTATAAAAAATAAATTTATACTACTTAAAACAAAAGTAGTTTTTTTATTTATAGTTTATACTTTAAATATATTTTACTCCCTAGTAAACCTTATACTAATTATTTCTACTATACTAAGCCTTAAAAGTACTTATATACCTATAAAGTACTTTAAAAAAGATTTAGCTATAGATATATAGTAAAGGATACAAAGTATAGACATAATAACAGAGAACTTAATAGCTTTATTACAACTTTAGCCATTCCTTAAAACTTCGCACAAACACAAATTACTTAAATTTACTAAGTAAAGCCCGGGCATCTCCATCACAACTTAAAAAACTAAATAAAAAAGTTTAATATCTCTAGTACTCTCTTCTACTTTTATAATTACCCTTCTTAAAAAGCCTTTAAGTATCTAAGTTTTAAACAAATACTTAAATTCCATTTAGGTATACTTAAGTAATAACACACTATTTACAAAAAGTCGCTTCTTAATTAAAAAAAAAAAAAAGAATAAAAAAAATATAATAGTATTTTTAAAATAAAATTTAAAGTATTTAGTTTTATAAAAAATAAGGGTACGTATAATATATAACTACTAGTAACTATTAATTACTAAAAATAAAAATATAAGTCTATAAAGTAGTAAATTAAAGTAAAGTAGTAGAATTTTTAAGAGGGTTATAAGGCGTTATATAAAAAATATTATACTTTCTTTTTTCTATTTCTAATATTTAAAAGTATTTATCCCTAAACTTTTAAATACTTTCCCTTTCTTTAAAACAAAACAAATTAAATTTTCCTCTTATTTTTTAATAAAAAAAATATAATATTAAGTTTATAAAGTAGTAAAATAGACTTAAAATACTATTAAATAAAGAATAAATAGTATCTATAATAGTAAAAATAAGTCCTTTTTTCCCTAGCTGGACAAAGCACCGGGTCATTTCTACTACTTATAAACTTAATAAATAATAAATAAAAGAAAAACAGTACTTAAACGGTAATAATTAAAGAATAATAAGTATAAAATACCTATAAAATACAAAAAAATATAATAAAATTAATAAAAACTAGTAAGGAAATATAAATCCAAAACACCTCCAGTACCTCTAGAAGAAATAGACCCACTTTCCTAGTTTAATCCTAACCTATACCTACTTAGTATTAAGTTCTTCTCTATTATCTATAACTAATATTATATCTATAAATACAGTATATTATATAATACATAAATTTAAACTAATATATATTTTAAATAAAGTAGTATAATAACTTTAAACTACCTCTATTTTAATTTTATATATATTTACTTCTTATTTACTTAACTTACTCTACACCTAATTAACTCTACCCTATACTTCTAAAAGTAGTCTAACCTTTAACTTAAGTTTAAAAGTAATATAATAGTCTAACTACTTTTATAAAAATATATACTCTTTAAACTATAGCTATAATATCCCTTTAAGTATTATTATAAAAGTAAATATTTATCCCTATAAAATACCCTTATAAACCTCTATAGTTAAAGCTAGTAAGTAACTATTAAAATTAACTATACTTTTACTAAAAATACTTAAAATCTCCTATATCTTTAAAAAATTAACTAATATTATATAGTTATATACCTCTTTAAAATTAAGTTAATAGTATAACTTATATAGTTAACTAGGAATAACATAAAGGTAGTTAGGTTATAATTAAATTTAATAATTATTCTAGACCTATATAAACCCTATAAACTCTTAATAAATTAAAAGTATAAATATAAATAAAATAGTAATTAAATTTATAAAGTTATAGGGGTTAAAGTACCCTTAAGCTTAAAAGTAAATAAAGTATATTTATATATATTAGTAATATTTTATATTATATTTATAGTATACTTACTTACTACTTAACTAACTATACTTAATAAAGTTAATTTTACTATAATTCTACTTTAACGTTATAAATACTCTTCCTAAATAACTAAACGTTCTAAAAAGTAACTAAGACTTAAATATCTAAGTTAATCACAAGGGGTTTTATATAACTCTAAACAAAATAAAACTATACACTTACAACTAAAACCATTTCAACTCCTTAATCTAACTAAATACTTTTTAGAATAATCTTTCACTATAATATAATATAATAAAACTAAACTAGTACTAAATAACTACTATAAATAAAAACCCTAATATAAAACTATAAAATATATTAAAAGTATATATTAATACTAGTATAAATATAAAACCCCTAGGGGAGCAGCTTATTATATATATTAATAAACTAAATATAATTTAACCTAAGTATCGTCCAGCCTACCTACTAATATTAAATATCCTTTAACTATCTCTTAATACACTCAAAAAAGGCTTTATAATATACTTTAAATAGTATATTTTATAAAATAATATAGTCTTACTAGTATATAAATATATAAAAAAACTCTCTTCTATAGTTCTAAACTATATAAATATTATTGTTACTAAATTAAAAGTACTAAATAGTTTTAATATAGGCTATAATAAACTATACTAGTATTTAGTAGTACTAAAGTTTATTTTTATACTAAAGAACCTTAAAACTATATTATAAAATAGTAAAGCCTTTAAATTATAGCTAAATAAGGATATTAGTATTAAATAATTAATAAAAAAAGAATAACTTATAAAGTTATTAGAAGAGGTTATTTAAAAACTATATCCGGGTCTTATAGGAGACACTACAGTACTTTAAGTACTATACAAATATTACTTATAATACTTTAAGTTAGTATAAGTTGTATAGTAGGTATATAATAGCTTTATATTTCTAGCTAGCTAATAACTTCTTATTAATAACGTCTTTATATAATACTAAATTAATACTAAACCAAGCTATTCTATTATAAAAATAGTTAAGGGTTTAAAAGTAGTTATAGAAAAAAGATTTTTACTTATAAAGTAATTATATTTTAAGTTGTAAAACTCTAATATTTTAGAATTTACTTATAAAATAAAAGTCTAGTTATACTAAGTTTAATATACATAGATTTAATTTACTTAAATTAATAAAAATAAATAAAAAATAGCTGTATTATACTAGTAGAAGTAATTAGTAGCTCTATTAGTACTAGGGAAGGGAATGGAGTTAAATTTAGAAGTAGTACTAACTCCTTATCCTTTCCTTTTAATGTTAATACCCCCTAAGATATTAGAAATACTTAATTCTACTATAAAAAGTTTAAAAAGGCGTTCTTTTTTATTTATCTATAGGTTTTCTCTTTAGTAAAAACCCACTGTGCTTAGGGACCATAAATCTTAGTAATTAACCTTAAGAATAGTTTTAATATTTATAGAACAACGTTATTAAGTACTAACGCTGTTAGTTTACTTTATAGATATTAATATTATATTAAATATATATATAGTAAAGAATAGTAATAATGGATAAGGGATTAATATAAAGTAATAAGTTAATTTAATATTTTATAGAGCCTTTTTATAGTTTTACTAACCTAAGGTCTTTTTTAATATTAATATTAGTTAGCCTTTTATTTTATTAAAAAAATACTAAAAGGCTATAATATATACTTTAGTAGAGTAAGTCTTAAAATAGCGTTAATAGGTCCCTTTTATACTCTACTTAAAAAACTAAAGCCGGGCCCTTTATAGGCACCTATACTTACGGACTTAAACTTATAGTAGTATAAAAACTACTAGGGATTTGTTCTATAAGCTAAATTAACCCGGTTAGGTGGTCCTGCGCGGTTTCCTTAGAAACTATCTCCTTAAGTACACATTAGAAGTGTTACTTTGTATTAAAGATCTATTAACCTAAAGGTAAAAGGAAAAAATATTAACTATTATATTAATACTTTTTAGTTACTTTACTATTATAAGAATATAAATAAACTAATAGATAGTGATAGTAATAAATAGTAAAAAAAAAACTTTTAATAAATAATTATAAATTAAAAAAAAATAGCTGTATTTAATAACTAGAGTTTTTTTATAGCTAAACTATAAGTTATAGTAAATAACTTACTATTAAAAGTAAAAAATAAAATACTCTAAAGAAGAAAACAAAAAAAAGAGCTCTATAGACTTATACTTATACTAGTTCTTAGTATAGTAACTAATAGGTAGTTAGCTATATAAAACAGTAGTGTATACTACTATTAAACTAGATCTTTAACCGGGGCCGTCCTTTTCTACTCTTTCTAAAGCTCTACAGTTTAAAAATAGAATTCAAAACCACGGGGCTAAAGTAGGACTTAAAATAAGTAAATGTTAAAGTAAAGGAATAATAGAATAAAAAGATATAGACGTTATATTATTAAACTTAGTAGGAATAGGTTAAATAAAGTAAAAGTAATAGATAGAAATAATAGATAGTAAAACAAAGCTTTTTAATTATTATTAATAAATTAAAAAAAATAATAATTTTTAAAAAAAAGGTATTAAGGCCGACTTCTTAGCTACTACTAAGTAAACATTACTAATAACTAAATAATAGTGCTACTAAAAAGAGACTAGGAAAGAAGTAGTATAGTGTACTTATACTATTTTTATAAAGTAAACTAGCAGGCTACTAGTAGTATAAAAGCGTATAAGTAGTTAGTTTTAGTAAATTTAGTAACTAAAATTATATAGTATTTTAGGATTTTATAGAACCTATTTAGAGGTATTATTAATGTCTATAGTTAAGAAAAAAAATATTAATAAAAAAGATTATATTATAATACTTTTTGTTTAATTAGTTATTAAAGAGTAAAGAAATAGGTTAAATAGGTAAGGGGTAATAAGAGATAGTAATAAGGGATTATAGATAGTACTAAAGTAATAAAGTAATATTGTTTAGTAATATTTTAACTTAGTAGTTATTAAAGTAACTCTTTTTATTTCCCTAAAACTTACTCACAAAGGTTTTAACTATACACACCTACTAAGTAAAAAAAAAAAACCATAAATTATCGCTTTTAGTAGTATTATTTATAGTAATACCAAATACCTTATATAATAAATTACTACTAGTAATATTTAGTATATCTAGGTCTCTAGTTAATAGTTAAAATATTCTAGTAACTTCGCAATAAATAAAAATAAATATATTAGTAAAAATAAGGTTAAGCCCTATATAAATAAATTTAATTTAATTTAGTTAATAAAATTAACTAAAGTATTACTAAATACTATAAATAGTCCCGTTTTATACCTTTAGGATCCTTTAATAAATACAAAAAAGTTAGTAAAAAGCTAGGTCCCTTATAAATACTTCTATTTATTAGCTCAAACTAAGTACAGTATAAAACCCACTAGAGACATATTCCTTAAAACAAACACAACTACACTATATAATTATAAGCCGTCTTTTTAATAAGTTCTTTAAGTACATATTAAAAAGTAATTCTAAGTAGGAGTTTCCCCTAAGGGTAGGGGAAAAAGTTATAATAACTTTAAAAGTCTTTATTTACTATCTATTACTATCTATAAAGAATACTTTAGAAATAGTAATAAATAAAAAAAGTAAAAGACTAAATAAAATATCTTAACTACTAAAGTTAGTATTAATCTTTACAATACCTAATAACACTCTAGAACCTTAAAGGTTACTAAAAAACTAAAAGAAATTACGTACTACTATAAAAAGTAAAAAGAAAACTTAAAGGCCATAATAGTTATTTAAATAAGCATTAAAAACTACAAAATACTACCCATTACTACTAAAAAGGATCCCAACTATACTACCCTTTTAATAAAGTCCTAAATACTATAAGCTATTAACTTCCTATAGCCTCTACCTACACAACTTTATATTAAATAGTATAAAAAAACTAATAAATATAAATAATATTTAACTTTTTATATACAAATTTAATTTAAAATAATTAATAATATTAACTAAAAAATAGTTTTATTATACTAAAAAATATAGGAGTTATTTTTATTTATAAATAAGTAGTTAATTACCTCCTTATAATACTTATAAATAACTTTAAATTTATTACTAAATCTCCTACTCTATCTCCTACTCTATTTCCTACTTTATCTCCTATTCTACTTTCTAATTTACTTCTTACTCTATCTCTTTATTACTCCTTTATATAGTATTTTAAATAACGTTCTATATAATATCCCTTTTAACATTCTTTTTAATCTCTTTCTTAACTCTTATTAATTTAAATTACTTAAAAGCAGCTATTAACTCTATTTTTAAATAAGTATACTTATATAATTCTAATTTTATAGTAGTATTAATAACTTCTTTAACTTTTATTATTAACTTCTATTTAGTACTAGTATATAACTTTATTAAAATTAAGGGCTATAAGGAATTAGGCTAGTTAACTTAATTATTAAACTAAAATAAAGCCTTTTTAAATTCTATTTTAAAGTCTATTTACTTTTTAAAAACTAATAAACTAAAATTAGTTAAGTTATTACTAAAAGAAACTAAAATAAAGTAAAGGTAATATATACTCTTTTTTACTTCTATTAAGGTCGCCTTAATAAAGTCAAAAAGGGTTTTAATATTATATATATAATTATAATAGGAGTATAGATTTAAACTATTCTTAAGAGTAACTAGTATAGCTTTTTACTTTTAGTTAAAGAAGTTTAGTTTTATTATAAAATAACTAGTAATATACTATATAAAATAGGTATATAAATTAAATAAAACTATGCCTAAAATATCTATAGCTCTAAAGAACTTTTAAATACTCTATATAGTAGTATATTATAAAAAAAAAATCCCTTTTATTTACTTCTTTTAATATTTAGTAACTTAGAGTTAAATTAAAACCTTAACTTAGGGGTTTATAACTAGTTACTTTTTAGTTTACTAAATACTTATTTTATAAACCCAGAAAGTAATTTTTATTACTATAAAGAATTTATTTTAGTTTTTAGTTTTAATATTAACTAAGTAAAATAAGTAGTTAGTAGGATTTATAGAAGCTAAACTTAAAGCCTTTTAAAACTACTTAGTAAAAAAGGTACCCTTATTATTAAGTTTAGTACTAATAAGATTAATAATACTAGGTTTTAAAAGCTTATTAAAATTAATAGAGTATTTAGAACAATAACGCTACTTAGGATTCTACTTTATTAACTCGTAGTTAGTTAAGTAGTAAAATACTATTTTAGATTAAATTAGGTCTAAATAAGTAATTAATAAGAAATTATAAAAAGAATTATATAATTTTATACAAAATTATAAACGCTAGAAAATTTACGGTGGTTTAAGTTATACTTATATATTATACGAATAGTAATTTAAATAATCTTTTTACTCTACTATAGGGGTCGCTGTAGCCGGCGCAGGTGCCCCTTTTCGGTAGATTTGGAGTTTTGAGACAGTAAGCCTTGCAGGCTGCCGTAGCTATTTAGTTGCAAGCACCTACTGAAAATAACATTTGGGATTTAATCCAGTGTTTTCAGACAGGTAGTATTCTTCCACGCCCAAGAATAAGAAGAATTGATTAAAATAATTGAATATTTTAAACTCCGAATAAACTGAAACTTTAGGCACACCCCAGAGGGAATTCCCCCAGATCGACAGGGCGGCTCTAATCGAGCGGTCCTGCCGACGGGTGTTAGTCACCAGCGCTCTCGTGCTCATAAGATAACACATGCCGGAGTTCGCGGGGGGCTTACTAAAGAGCCTGTGAATTGGCCTTCCCGCCTGTAACCGCGGGCGATTACAGCGGACTTCCATGTTGAACGCTCACCGTGTTCCCGTCCGTCCGTCATCCTTCGTATGGACCTGGGTAACTATCAACTACCACCCTACTTCGTAGCTGAGCCACTGGGAATAGCCGCCTAGCAAGGGGCTGGTGCTGCACAGTTCGAGGCGGTGCCTGCTGCCTAAGGGGTGCAGCAGTTGTGATACTTACAACCAACCATGCAATGCCGAACGTCTCTGCCGGAAAGCGGGAGAAGAGAATACGCCTACACTCTCGGGGTTGATCTCCTTCTTTTTTTTGGACTTTGTGAATGCGATGCTGAGTCACACTTCGCCTCCCGGCGTGCTACGAGCTTCCAAAGATCCCCCTCGAGCAGCCACACCGAATGCGATATGCGGACCAGTCAACTCCCGCCGCCGGGGACACATGGACCGCCGTGCATGCGAGAGTTGCGTGTCCCGGGATCCCGGTTGGCAACGCGAACTGAAGGTGACCTGGGAGGGTAGCAGCAGCAAGAAGCACCAGCAAATGGAAATTTGGGGGAAAGGGGAGGAGGGTGAGAGATTGAAAGAGCATGACTCTTTCACGCACGTTTTGTTTCCCATCCAATCTACTAGCTTATATCGTTTCTCTTTTCCGGCAATCATCTTTCCGCCTCTAGCTGACACAGAAACATCTCCCGCCCATCTGCCGTTGACATCGGCCATACCTTACACGGTAAGAAGAGAAGGGACCGCGAGAGTTTCCCAATGGCCAAACACGTTGAAACCGGCCAGACTGCTCTACGGGCTGGGAGGGCCCTATCGCACGGGGGGCAAACGTCCCCCACGCGGATACATCAAACACCACACGTTCGTCTCGCGGGCCAACTTGGGACGGACAGGACAATAACCAGCCGCGGACGGGGAAATGTGACAGGTGGGATGCTGCTGCTGCTGCTGTTGCTGCAAGCCTCCAGGCGCAATCGATCCCAACATCTTGGGATGCCGTGAGGTAAGGCAAGGGGAGGGGGTTTGTTCCGAGGTAGGTGGACGTCTGCATCGGACCTGACTGATCCAAATCGGAGCAGGGGGTGGAATCGCCGAGCCGGGAATATTGATATGTGAAAAGGAAATAATGAGAAAAAAGAATTGGAACAAAAACAATAACAAAAAAGAAAAGAAAAGAATATAATCAGGCTTGGAAGTCACCACCCTCACCCTCACCCTCATCCATCGATACCTGCCCGTCCTCGGCGCTCCTTCCTCCTGTGTGCGGCACCCCCACCGTTTTCCCCAGATGACGGCGATGGGGCCAGCAGTTTAGGTACCTTAGGTACCTCTCTAAATACCTAAGTATCCGTAGGCAGCGGCAGCGGTTCCTGTAGCGGCAGCGGTAGCGGTGGGCGGTACCTAGCGCCAACGGTCCGCCACCGCCCCCGCCTCGCCTCGCCTCGCCTCCCACCCCTCACCGCTCGAAAAGGCTGACTTGGACTGCATAAACACCATGGTCACCAGGTCCGTTTCCTGATGTGTTGGCATTTCTCCCCTACACACAGTGTCGCAATCCCCTCACGAGCAAAAGAAGGAAAACACCACACCCCCGTTCCACCCTCCCTCGGGAAGAAGCCTCTTCGCAATCGTCATTATCAGAAGAATACCACCAGAAATAAGCCCACCCCAAACCACGGTAATCCAGCCCCAGGGGCCCCCTAGCCTCCCCCCTCGTGTCGTATCCCACATTCGCATCGAGATGAGGCATCGCGACAGGAAGGCAGGCGACTGCCACGACATATACTCTCTCGCCTCTGAGGAAGAGAGGAGAGCCCGGTGACAGACCACGACACGCGCCTACAGATGGTGGGTTGCCGTCGCTGGTCGGGCACCACACACACCAACACCACACTGCACCCGCTGCATCTCCCGGCGAATCCTCTCCCTTGCCTTCCCGCCCACCGGTCTGCTGCCAGGCCGATGGGGGCAGGAGAGCTTCTCTGGTGCTTACATGCCTAATTGTAGTGGCCAGGTACAAGAACGGAAGGATCAAAAGGAAGAGGAAAAGGAAAAACAGCTCAGAGATCAACCGAGTTCTATGGAGGACTTCGTACACACCACCTACGTTTACTATGTATGCCTACAGTTTGTACGTATCCGGGAAAACGGTGTTGGCCTCCTCCACGTCGCCGTCACGGGCCGTCGAGTCGTCGCATCTCGTCCACTCACCCATCGCCAATCCCTATCGTTCGGCCCTCTGCGCGCCCTGCCCTGCTCTGCCTGCATTGCCTGCCTCGCCTGCATCGCGCCTTGCTTCCGCCGCATTCCCCGGGCCAGTGGCATCCGGCCATCACCTCGATACGAAATGCGCACGCACGCCAGATCGCGCTGTTTCACACCATTCGGGCTCTCGTCGACCTGCAGCGCAGCAGCAGCAGCAGTAAGTATGGTATGGTAGGTACGTATGCAGCTCACACCGGCCAGCCCGGTCTAGACGCTGCGCATCACCGTTTGCATCTACAATTTCAGGGAAGTATCCGTAGAATGGTTGCCAATGCGTTTGCTACTGCCGGCCCAGCGATGCCGGGTGGGGCGCCATCCCACCGTGACCTGCCATCTCCACCCCCGCCCGCCGCGAGCCCGCCGCCCGCTCCCGGGGACCCGCTCGACGGCGCCTCTTGTTCCCGGAGATGGGGGGGGTCATTCGGCGCCTGCATATGCGCAGCGCGCGGTGTGGGCCAGGTGAGGCGAGACGAATGGGGCCGTCGGCGCCTGCGGCCGGATTGTCGGTGTGTCCATGCCTTAGGTCCCTCCCCCACCCCAGACCCGGCAGCGAAGCTTGTCACGTTCACATATCTGCCGTGCCACTACATGGGCCGTACATGAGGCACGTACGGAGGTGGGTGTCAACAGTTGGCAGTCCAGCGGGGGAGAGTGAGAGACCCTTTTGTCGTTCTTGTTGGGCAGCGATTGAGCAAATCCAGGCGTTATTACCTATAGGCACGGCTCCCGGTGACAGCTTCCCCGGGCATCATCACCACCACCACATCTTGGCTCCGGACCTCGTCACGTTGTTGAGAGACGGGACACGCCAACGCATCCCGGTCAGCGTCGAGTAGATATCATGCGGAATGATCCTCCCGTTACGACTGCGTATTAACGTCTGGTGATGATATTCTTCCATCATGATTATGGCCGGCGACGTTGGGCAGAATTCGAATGTGTTGTCGTTGTTCTCATTTCCCGTGTTCTCGAGGGTCACTTTTACGTCACCTGCTCTGGGCGACTGGTCCCGGTGCTTGGTTCCGTTGAGGCTCCGGCAGCCCTGTCCCACCCAGTTCATCGCATTCGTTTTTGGTGTACTGAGAAAAGTACGAGAACAAAAATATTCGATTTATTGTTTTACATAACTTATCTAATTTCTTGAATTATTGTATTTTCTCTTTTAGCACTTTCATCCACACCACGTTTGTTCAAGGTCCCTGCGTGGCGCTTGCTTGGCTACCTAATGGGTGTTCGAGACGGGATGCAGGCAGAACGCGGGGCAAACGGTACAATGTACGGTACTATTATCCCCAGCAGCACAGAGAATGGTTCTCTTGTGAGGCTGAAGCTTCCGTGATGAGTTTGCCCATCGTGCTGGGCAATAAGGAGAAGTGGTGCTGGTGAACCCATTTGGAGTCATCGTGGCACAGTCTCGGCTTGGACCATCTGCAACTTGTATTCCTACCTTAAGCAGAGCTAGCTCTACTTTAGTGTGGTACTTTTACTGATGGCTTATTAGGCTGTGATCTTCCGCCTGGCGATGCTAGTAGCTAGTTACTAGCACTTATTCAGCATACATAATCCTTCCGGATATAGGCCTCCAACAGCGCCATACCGCTATTATAGCAGCTACTATTTTATATAATATAGCTTTTTAAGACCCTAGTTAAGATATAATATAAAAAGAAAGGTAGTACTATAATTACTAGGATTTTACTAATATTTTAGTATTCCTTAAAAGTATAATTTATTACTAAACCTATAAACCCTTATCCTTATACACCCCTATAGCTATAAAGTTAGTACTATAATACTATAAAAGAGGATTATAAATATACTTAAAAAGTAGTTATTACTATTGCTATTAGTATTATTATTATTACTATAGTAGCTGCCACTATAAGCCTTACTAATACCTTCCTTAACTATTACCCTTAGTACTTAATTTATTTAAGTAGTCCCCTATAGAGCCTTACTATTACCCTATATTACCTTAATAACTCTAAAATATAGTTTAAGAACCTCTTTTAACTAATAAAAAGTAAATTTAATACCCTTATTATATAAATTAAAGCCGGCTAATATATACTTAATACTTAGTACTAAACTATTAAGTAAAAAACTATAATCTTTTTATATATACTTAGCTATAGAGTAACTTAAAGGAATACTACCTATTTATTCTAAGTTAATTAAAGTTCTATATTTAAAACAGTTACTACTTTACTTACTATAATAGTTATTTTATATTAAAAAGTTATTACTTAACTATACTAGTTTTTTATTTTACCTAAAATTAAGCTAGTAAATAAGAATACCTACTTTACCGGCTATATTAGGGTAATTAATAGTACTTATGTTGTAGTATATATACTCTCTTAAAAATAAAAGTAATTTTATTCTTAAAAGAATATTATTTTATAAAACGTTTTTACTATAGTTTAATTTAATAGTATATTTACCTATATAATAGTAGGCAGCAAGGGGTCTCTTAATAACTTAAACCTACTAAATTAAGTACTTAATTAATTATTTAGAATACTAAAGGAAAGATTCTATTTTACTAATACTAAGTTTAACTATAAAAGGGGGATAATTACTCTATACTCTAACGTCCAGTACTAGCTACTAAAGACTACTAAAGTAGGCCCTCTAATAATAAAAAACAAGCTCTTTAATTATTATTATATAAAGCTATATACTATTATTAAGTATACTTTTAAAAGGTTAAAAAAGAGATAGAGATTCTTAAATAGTACTTTCTATAAGTATTCTTTTTACAACTAGGTATGTATAGTTTATACAGTAATAGTGCTATATAACTTTATACTATCTAAAGTAAAAAAAAACGTCCTAGTAATAGTTTTTAAAGAGATTATAAGGTTAGGTGATATAGTAGAGGTTATAAATAAAATAATAGGGTTAAAAGAGGGAAAGGACGTTTATATAAATATTACTAATACTACGTAGCGGACTTATAAAGAATATTTTAGTAAAAAGAAGTAGATTTTTAACTATACTAAGTAGTAGTAAAAAAAAACTATATTTATTAATATAGTAAAAAAAAACCACTCTTTTATATAGTTAAAAAAACACTACTCTTTTACTACTAATTTATTATTTTTATTTCCTATAAAAACTCTTTTTTATTATTTTTACTAGTAATACATAACTATATAATAGTATTTAATAGATTTATAGCGAAAAACCGTACTATTTTTATAATAACTCTACTACTAAGTTCCCTTATAAATAACTCTTAAAAGTCGTTAAATACTATTACTACTTTATTAGATCTAAGTAACTTAGGAGCTAATAAGGATATAGGGGCCAAAAAGGCGTCTTTTAGGTTTATAATGCCCTTTTTAATAGTTTAACCTAGCTAACTAAATAATTTAACTCTTACCTTTTATACTTTTAATACTATATATACCCTCTAGGGCTACGATAGAGATATAGTTAATAAAAATAACGTATTAGTCCTAGTTATAGTAGTATTTAAATTTATATTAACGTTATATACTTTTTACTTCTTTACCTAGCTATAAATAGGTATTTTTACTAAATTATTATTATTAAAGTTAAATATTTCTATTTAATTATTTACTTTACTTATTTCTATAATATACTAGCTATTTATAACTTTATTAAACTATAGTATAGCTATATTATTTATAAAGAGGAATCCCTTTTTTTTAATACCTTATAAGTATAAATATCTCTCTATAAATACTTTCTACTACTTATCTATTACTAATATTATTCTAGTTTTATTATTATACTATATACTAAAGTATAAAAGGGTCTAGACTTTATAATAATCTTTAATAAGTAACTAATACTTATTAATTAAGGCTTTAACTAAAAAGGAGAATAAACTTAAATACTTTTTTATTATTAATAGTAAGATATTACTTATAGTTTTTTTAAAAATTAGGCCCCTTATATTAACTAAAATACCCTTATTAACTTACTCTTAGTAAAAGGCAATAAAACTATAAATTAATTAATAGGTTTAGTAGATTTGTAATAAGTTTAATAAATAAAGCTAGGTTTAAAATTATAAAGGGCCGGGAGTTAGGGTAGAATTTAACTAGTTATAGTTAAAGTTAGTATTATTAATATTATTAAAAAAGTTATTTAAAATAAATAACCTAGTTTAAAGTAATAAGTAGCTTAATAATATAGTTACTTATAAACCCTTATAATTACTACTAAAGTCCCTAGTATTACTTTTAACTAAAGAGCTACTACTACTAATAATAATAAATAGGTTTACTATAGTATTATAAATAAAAAAAGTAAAAAATTAAGTTTTTTAAGTAATAGGAGTATTTAACCTATTTATACTTAATAGTCTTCTTTTAATTAAACTCTATTAATTATTTAAAGCTATTTAAATTTTTATTTATAGTAGAGTAATAGTATAGAAAGGTGGTTAGGGCGGCTAAGAGTTTAATAGTAGTAGTATAATACTACTCTAGGGGTAGTGCTAAGTCAGTAGCAAGGTCTCCCCTGGTTATTAATTACTGGCATCGCTAGGCGGAAGATCACAGCCTTACATAGATGTAAAATCGTTCAGAAGAATAAGACTATTTCCTAATCAACTTCAGTCTCTTGGGTCTCGGATTTTTAATTTAGTTGTTCTCTATCCTTGTAATACTATCTGATATGAGTCTTTCGGCCAAGTTGCCCCTTCCGTGGCCCTGAAGGTCAAATGAAAGTAGCTGCACTAACACATCACCGCTCTATGTCCAGGCATTTCTGTTAAGCAAGACTCCCGCAGCGGCCCCGCTCTGAGTCACGTCGACTCATCCCGCATGCACCTCCCCCAATGGCCATTGCCAGGGATCTCAGCCGTTCATTCCTTCCCAATTGCGGAGCTACGGATACATCATCGGAGATTCCACGGTCCACGATATCCGGTCCGTCGCCAGCCGCCGCCGCCACCGCCACACCACCGTCGTCAAATACGACCGCATTCCGTCGCCTCATCGCAGCATTCGGTCTTTTCTTCGACAGCATCATCCGGCAATCTCACCTGCTCGCCCGACACACCATCGTCAAGCACTGCTCCAGCCCCGCAGTTGACCTCCCGTTTCGTTTCTGCATTTCGCCAGTTCAAGCTCAATCACATTACGAGCATTTTTCATTCCCAGTTCCCATCATAATGATATCCCTCAACCAGCAGGGCGGCAACACCCACCAGCAGGCCGTTCCCCGGCCCCGCAATGACCGCGTCGTCCCGAAGCCCGTTCCGGAGGCCCAGACCAAGGACCCCCGCGGCTTCCAGCTCCAGCAGCTGCGCAAGCGCTTCTCGCCCCGCGAGACCACCGCCGACGATGGCACCACCTCTCTGGTCTTCAAGCTGAAGCCCTCCGACCCGGACTTTCCCTTCGAGTTGGAGCACCTGGAATGCGACCTCCGCGTCCCGGAGGACTACCCCGAGGCCCCCGCCACCCTCCGCGTGAGGAATAGCGACATCCCCCGGGGCTTCAGCATCAACGTCGAGAACGGCTGGGACAGGCTCGTCCGCGAGCGGCCCCGTTCCACCTTGCTCTCTCTAACCCACGCCCTCGATAAGAATCTCGAGGTCTTCCTGTCCGAGCAGAAGGCCGACACCGTTAAGCTCGTCACCTTCAAAGACGTTAAGGACACCCGCCACATCGACGCCGCGGCCGCCGGAAGTGCCGAGGCTTCCGCGTCGGCGACCCAGATCACCGCAGCCCCGTTACCGAAGCCCGCGCCAGCACCCGTCAGGCGATATGAACCTGAAGAGTACTTCACCAACGAAGAAATGGCCGCCGCCAAAGCCCGCCGCGCCCAGGAGACCCGCCAGCTCGAGACCCGGATGGGCCGTCTGTCGCTGTACCGACGTTCGCCCGACGGCATCGTCTACACGTTGCCCCTCGAGCCCCGCCGCCGGACCGAGCTCCCCTTGGGCCTGCAGGGCGTCAGGACGGTGCACCTGATCGTGCCGCTCCTGTACCCGCTGCAACCACTCCGCATCCAGATCAACGAGTGCGAGTCCCAAGACGCCGAGCCCCTGGAGGAGCTCTTCGTGCGCAAGGCCGCCGAGCAGAAACAGATGACGCTCACCAGCCACATCAACTATCTCGCACAGAACATGCACGTCCTCGCGAAGCAGGCGAAGGCCCCTCCAAAGCCCGTTCAGCCAGCACCCGCATCCTCTCCCGCTGCCGAAACGGATGGTAAGGGAAAGACGCCTGTTGTGGCGGATGACGAGGACCGGAGCCACATCAAGGTCATCTCCCGGCCCCCTGAGTGGAGCCGCTCCCATGGTGCTGGAGCCGACTCGGACGACGACGACACTTCGGACAGCTACGACTCGGAGGACATGTCGGACGGCGATGCCGGCGGCGCCAGCCTCGACGCCGAACCGCCCACGCTTTCGTCCGGCCTCACCCCGGAGAGAGGCACTTCCATCTCCTTCCCCGACATTGAGCTGTACGGCATCGAGCTTTTCCAGGTGTCGATCCTCAACCTCAGCGTCAAGTGTGCACGCTGCAAGACGGTCAACGAAATGACGGGTCTCAAGCACGAGGCCCCACAGTCCTCGAGCTGCCGCAAGTGCGCCGCCGGCCTGGGAGCGCAGTTCCGCCAGGCCCTCGTCCACGCCAACTCCACGCGCGCCGGCTTCGTCGACCTCACGGGCTGCGGCGTTGTCGACATGCTCCCCAGCACCTTCGTGCCCGTGTGCGCAAAGTGCTCGACGCCTAGCCAGGGCCTCGTGGCCGTCCGCGGCGACGCGACGACCAACGTCTGCCGCACCTGCCACGGCAAGTTCACCTTCAAGATCCCGACGGTCAAGTTCCTCGCCATCAGCGCCGCGCAGCCCGCGGCGGCCGGCGCCGTGAAGAAGACGGAGAAGCTCGGCCTCCACGCGGGGACGCCGCTGCCGGACCGCGGGGCGTGCTCGCACTACCGCAAGAGCTACCGCTGGTTCCGGTTCTCGTGCTGCGCGAGGGTGCACCCGTGCGACCGGTGCCACGACGAGGCCGAGAACCACGTCAACGAGTGGGCGAACCGCATGGTGTGCGGGTGGTGCAGCCGCGAGCAGCGGTACTCGCCCGAGGCGTGCGCCTTCTGCGGCCGGAGCGTCATCGGGCGCAAGGGCAGGGGGTTCTGGGAGGGCGGCAAGGGCACGCGCGACCGCAGGCTGATGAGCCGCAAGGACCCGAGGAAGCACAAGAGGGTCGGTGCTGGAGAGGCGTCCAAGAAGGACTAGAACGGCTGTGGTGTGGTGGTTCCTCTGGGGTGTTGCAAAGATAATTCTGTTGCCTCGATGGACTCCTGTACATGTGTCACGCTTGGGACCAAAATATCACGAAGCGCTCAATGAGCGCCATCCAAACCCGACTTCGTTCCAAGTTGATGTATGAAAAGACGTGCCGTTGCCGCCAGCAACAGTGAAGTGGTCTGCCGGCGGCTACCCCACACCCTCCCGGGCCGGACGCAACGGCGCCCCCACCACCCACTACCCCACGGACAAGCGCCCGCCCGCCTCCGGGTCCGATGATTGATCGGTGCTCCAAAGCGGCGGCAGACGGCCTTGCGGGATTCGTTGTGCAAGCGTCATCACATTTGTGCAGCCACTTGGGGCCAGGCACAACTTCGAATCCTCAGGGAACGATTGGGCAATAATGGACCGTCATCTTTGCTGACACTCGACTGGTCATTGGTCGAAAATGGATTTCTGGTCAGCTGGGCTTCGTTGTGAAGACAGGCAGCGCGCGTCGTCGATTGGCTGGAGGGGAGTGCTAGGCGCTTCCTAGCAC
Organism: Colletotrichum brevisporum; assembly: GCA_030770045.1. Taxonomy (NCBI): domain Eukaryota; kingdom Fungi; phylum Ascomycota; class Sordariomycetes; order Glomerellales; family Glomerellaceae; genus Colletotrichum; species Colletotrichum brevisporum. The sequence continues at coordinate 5,936,454 of JAUGSI010000002.1, forward strand.
CGTCAGCTCTCAGGAGGATCCGGGCAGTTGACGACCTATCGATCCGTAGCTCGGGGGAAAGGGTGTGGTTGAAAAATAACAATCCAATATTCTTCTTTTCCGTTTCCCTGGCCCATCGGTTCTTTGACAAGAAATCAATAAATAATAAAATATTCTGAATATTCTCTGAAGAAAGTCCCCAGGCACCCCCCAATCCTTCAGACAAGCCGGGCCCCCTGGACCGCCACGAAGGCGTCCCGCGCCGGCGGAAATTGCAAGAGAGACCATTCATCTCCAACGATTAGACTTTTCCTTTGGCAAAGGAGTAGGCATTCTGCCTCCTATACAAGGGGTGAACATGCAACAATTTTTGCAGCAGCCGTTGGTTATCCGCGAACGTGTGAAAATCAGCGAGCATTGAAGTGGAAATCCCACCAATCGCTAGATCTGTGTGGGTGGGGGCGGTCGTCCCCCCGGCTTCCCGGGGGCCACCGGAAGGTCTCACCCGGGGGGGAAGAAATGCAGAAGCGACTCTCTCTCTTCCCCCGCCTCTCCACAAAATCCAGCCGGCTGGGTAGGTACAGGCGCCCGCCCGCGCTAGCTCTGCTTCCGGGTATCAGGCCCGTGCGTCTACTTCCCTTTCTTTGATCTTGGGATAGGTAATCTCTTCCATAGCTCATTGCAGATATTCAACCGCCGTTGGGAAGAGAAAGACCCTGAAAAAGCTCTACCCCCCGGCTCAAGCAGCAAAGATGATCATCTTGTGTCCTTCACCCCCTCCCCTGAAGACATGCAAGACGAGCCATGCGAGAACATGCAGGCCGCGCAGGTTCCCCCCAGACCAATGCGGGGAAAAGTCGTTGGCAGACGGGCATCTGGAGAAGATTCCCCCAGAGTCTGGACCGTTGCAAGGCAAGAGACAGGAGGGGAGAGGGGTGGCTGAAAGCCAGAATGAGTCTCTCCTTCCTCCAACATGTGATGTCCTGCTTCCGGCGCTCCTTCACCGCGTCGAGCACACCGGTGTGCAAGGGGCGGATATGACAAGTCGCTCCATCTTTCCCAACTCCCCCCCTCTCCGGAGCTCGAATTCACCGAAGAGCTGTTCTGGGTATGTTTCTGTACCTTGCATGACATCAGTGAGCCGGCCCTCGGATGGTCTGGCGGACGAAGGCTGCTCTCCCGCCTTTGGGGGAGGGGAGGAGGACAGGATCTACAGTAACTACTCAACTCTCGGTCTAATCTCGCCGGACCTGTTTTCCTTCGTCGTTCGGACCAGCCCGGCCGCTAGCCAACGCCTCGAAATGTCTCTCCCTGAAGCGACGGGGAACTCCCAACACGCACTGCAAGCAAGGCAACGAATGGTCGTCAACCTGTCAGATTCGATAGCTCGTACGGAGGCAAAAAGAAACAGAGCTTGTCTGCTGGCTAGCTGGCTAGCTAAGGTAGCTCTCACGGCACCCTAGCTTCCCCGGGTGACAGAGTTAGTAGGCAGCTTCGCTCATTTGACAACCACCAATGGTCCGCCCAATATCATCGCCAGTTTAGTGCCGCCGCCTTCTTTCAGGAGCAGGCTTGAGGCAAAAGGCGACGCCAGTCAATCCGCCCCGACAGCCCATCTGCCTCAGATGCGAATTTTCTAGCTCTCTCGTCAAGCCATCACTTCGCCTCGAAACATGCGAAATGTCTCCGGACCGGCATCGCCAACTAATGCCACACACCACTAGCTAGCTAACACCAATACCACCACCATCACCACCTCGCGGCACCCGGAATGTCATGCAAGGCCGTGGAGATCCCATCCTTCCTTTCCTCCTTTGGCGGAAGTGGAAGCAAAAGCTTTGGCCTTTGCCTCTTCCCCCCCGGTCGCCTCCGGCACAGCACCCACAATTTCGGCCGACGCGGCTTCCGGCGCGTGGGGATTGGTCTGCGCGCTTCCCTCCGACGCGTCCGGTACCGTTACCCACTACTCACCGTCACGGCACACACACACACACCACGCCCTTCCGCGCCCCCAACACACGCAGCACATCCCCACGCCTGCCCGTCGCGGGTGGCAGGCCATCGGTACCGAACTTTTCGATTCCTCGGGTCCGCGGGATGATCAGACGGAGAAGCCTGCCCGCCGTGCCGTGCGGCTCAGCTGGAATGCCTGACACAATGGGAAGGCCTCTCTTCTTTGTGACTCGAATGCAAATCAAACGTGCGTTCTGGGTGGCCTGCCTCGGAGGCTTCGTTTACCTGACAAAGATCAAGACTGTATCGTATAACCGGAACAGCTTGATCACGGCCGTTTGCTACATGTAGCTACGGGAACGGCACCGACTTGCGGTTGCTGACCCCCCTAGGGCGAAGGAGGCAGACCGTGCAACCACCGACGAGGCTAATAATCCTACACCCTCTCTCTCATATACTAGCTTGCGGCGTCTAGTGTTGGTAGTATCTGCCCCAAGTCCTACTACCCCAGGTCCATCTCCCCCATTCTACCCCGGATTTTGTTCGCAGAAATTCTCACGCCACATTATACTCTCCTTGACTCTGCTCCCTCTATCCCACTGGCTCGCGATAATTGTCAAACAAGCCCCCGGCCCCGTCTTGCAGCCCGCACAAGGCCCTCGTTCCAACCTCATGAGTCGTTGGCCTGCGTGCGCGCGCTCTCTCCCCCATTGACCCAAAGCCCTTCTTCGCTTAAAACCCGCTCGACCAACGTGTGCTGCGATTTGACGTCGTCCACGACGGACTGCCCGTGTCTGTCCGTGTCTCTGACACGGAAAACCAGCACGGTATGTTGGCATGTGAAATCCCCCTCCCCTCTCCCCCTGGTCGACCACCCGAACATGTGAAAGTGCCCCGAGCTTTTTCTCCCCCCCTCCCATCCCCCGTACGCCGTGCTCACGATCATGAATCAGCATCGCGACGCAGGGACGCCTCACCCCGCCTTATGGAACGCTGGGAGGAGATCACGGTGCACCTCGTTTTCGTCCGGTGATACTTCGAGGCAGAGCCCGCAAACCCGGGGAACCACCTTGACTACCTCTAGGCAACGCTAGGGTATCTTCTCGACCTCTGGTGTCTTATGTTTCCCACAAACGTCAGTCGAGCCTTGGGTTTAAAGTTTCCTTACTCTTTCTTACATGTACATGCCCACCGGCCAAGCCAGGTACGCGCTTCTTTATCGTGGTCCGTCACTCTATTTCACGTTTTCGTCCCATCCCATCCCGTCTCTAGACGCAAGACACGAGGGGAGAGGGCCAATAAAGGCTCGCCGCACAAAACGAGGCATTCGGGGAGATTGACTCGTCGTCGTACGCCTCTCTACCTTCTTCTCCTACTCTTCCCGAGCATCTTACGTACACCCATCACGGGTCTTTTCTTTTTCCCCCTCCTCTATTTCTCTCAAACTTGGGATGAATCGACAAGACGGAAAAGAACATGACTCCACTCCCACCCCTCTCTCTCACCCGGTCCTTCAGAGTGCCCGTCCGCACGCTGATCATGCGCGTGCAGGAGCCGCGTTCGACGAGGAGGAGGTCCTTCATGCGCAGGCGGGCGGGGCTCGGGGTCTGGACCGGTGGCTCTTGCTCCGCGTGTCTCTCTTCTCTTACACGTGATGAAGGAGAATCTCTGGCGATGCGGAGATTCATTTACACGGTAACGAACTCGATAGCGAGCATCGTGATATCGGCTTGGCTCGAAATGCAAGTTAGCATTCGAAAGCATCGCAAGAGCCTGACGAGTGATGAGAAGTTCGATCGCTCCCCGCGTGTCGTCAAATTGGTGTTGCATTCTCTTTCCTAATTCGGCAATCTCTACCACCCGATAGCGGTCACGAGGGCGTGACGAGCCGCCCCCTCGTGCCAGTTTGATCCGAAGACTGAGGTGAGGGGCTCGCTATTCCCGTCTTCGTCCAGACTGCAACAAACCACCAGCAAACCCCCCATCATGGAACATCCCAAGCTGCCGGTAATGACCCCGGCAAAGCCTCCGGAAGGGGTGCGGCGATTTCAACCCCCACAGGAGGAGGAAGCAGAGCCTCTCGCCCCGAGGTAGAGTAGGCGTGACAGGTCGGGCTTCCACCCGACGTAGCGTAGAGACCGGGGTCAATGGAAGGATGGCAACGGCAATGGGGGATGGCCCTATCTCTATCTGCAATTTTGCCTGCCGGGACGGCCGTTGATCAGACGCCAGAAGATGGTTGCTGGTCCTGGGACCGCGAGGCTGACAAGCCCGCACACCCAAGGACTCGACTCCGAGATAGTAGTGTAGCGTAGATACTCTTCACCTTGCTCTGGTACCGCGCCCATGCTCGCCCACGCCCCTCTCCCTCTCCGCCTTTGACGCCCAACGAACGGCATCCCCTGTCTTATCTTAGGCACCCGAATTGCCAGGATATCCAGGGCGCGAAATAAACCAGCCTCACCCCTGACGACGAGACTCCACCAACGCTCACCTCGCTGAAAAATCGGCCGAATCTCTATGGTCTCTCGGTCCCCCTCTCGCGCTCTCTCTCTGTCTGCCTCTCACTGTGTATTTTTTTTTTCCTTTACCCGCAACCGCAAGCGCTCTGCCAGGGGAGGGGCTGGTCCCGTATCCGTCGCCCAGGAACCGCCTCCTTGGAGGTTTGCATGGGAGTGAGAAAATACAGAGCCTGGTGACCACCCCAAAACCCGCAAAGGAGCCGCAGTCGAACCGACGCTTTCGCCGGACAAAACCTGGGGGTGATTCCTTCTTCTGATTGGTTATGCAACTGTATGCACACGATTGCCACGCGGCGGCGAACGTTGGTGGGGGGAAACTCTCTGCAAGACGGACGTAATGCTGCAGGAGAACGAGAGAAGCATTCCAAAGTCAAAATGCCTCTTCATTCTTGCCTTCTGGGTTCAACTCATGTCGTGTGGGTGAGCCATGCCAAGCTGACTCGGGAAAGCAAGTCTGTTGCTGTCTAGTTACGTACGTCGGAGCAGCTCCGAAGGGCACTAGAAGAAAAAGTCGCATGCGACGTACGTAACATCCGCCCATGAAATGAAACCTCGTTCAACGGAGGTCTCGGAACTTGCCTTGAATTTTTCTTTCTCGCGCCGCCGTAACGTGGTTTTTTGGCAGATGCAGGTACGGGAGTGGGAATGAAGTTCCCTCCTGTCAAGTCCCAGAATGCCAGCACCCCGGGGGAACCCACATGGTGTTCAAGGGGGAGAGGAAAAAATCTCATCGCCATCACGAGAAGAAGAAAAAGCGCGGTTCTGGCGTGTATGGCCTGCCCTCAGGTTCCTCACGCAATAGCCCATGGTTTGGTTCGGTTCGACGATGGGTCCTCCGTCTAAGACAGAGACAGAGGGCGAGTCTCCATAGCCCCTCCGATCGTCCCAAAAACTTGCCCTGGACGACCGCGGGCCGCCTGGGAATGGCTCCTCCCCCCTCCCCTCCCATTCTCATCCCAAAGGGCCCCTGTAAGAGAGAAATAAAGGGCATGAAAAAACACGAGAGGGAAGTAGCAAGGCAGAGAGGGAGTCGAGTCGCGTCGTCGGAGCGTAGTGCGCCGCAGATGCACGTCCCCCTTTTGGGCGAGCAGCTTCGCAATCATTTCGAGACTGCGCAAAGCACCTCCTACTTCTGAATCGCCTCACATGTGATATGGTTGGTGGCGAAGATCTCGTTCGCATCCAAAGCCCACGTTGGCAAAAAAAAAAAAAAAGGAGGTCGTCCGTCGCACCAAGACGCGTGCCGTGCAACTACCGACGCGACGACGACGTCGTCGTTGACTCGCATCTTCCAGTAGGCATCACCGTCGACCATCCATCAACGAAGGCGAAGAATGGTCCCGGCGACAACACCTCCAGACGCGAGACAATCGCTGGCTAGCGGTCGCAGGTGGCCGGTTTTGGCTGCTTCCCGAGGGCGCAAGGCACGAGGGGCCAAAGTGCCATCGTCGACGGGGTGCAAGACGTTCGGTGCAGAAACGAACAAGATGCGAGTCATGGGGGCTCTGGGATGGGCCTGGCTCCGGATCGCGGTTCCGCTCCCGGCTGGCCGCTACCTCGACGTTCGGGCCCGTCAGCAGCAAGGAAGGGGAGGCGCCTGCACTTTCTCCTTATGCGGAGATTCTCCGCTTGAGTCGGAGAGGTCACGGAGGAACAGGGGAAAGGGAAAGGGAAGAGCCAGAGGCAAAGCACCAGCGAAGGGGGGAAAAAACGTGGCAGGAAGATTTGGTCTCTTGACCAGTTCTAGGGGGGTGGGATCAAGGGGGTGTTCCTCCCGGTCTGTTTCTGTGACAGGCCATTCCCTGCTAATGAAGAAAAGGTCGTGCGTAGTTATTCTAGAAGGGTTCCTGGAATAAAAAAGTAGCAGTATTGTGAAATTGGAGAAAACTCCTGATTATTATTTTTTGATTTCTTGTTATTTTTTTATCCGTTCAGCGAACGGACTGGAGGTCTGACCGTCACTTGACTCGAGACCCTCCGTTTTCCGTCTGGACTCGATTGACAGCGACAGCCGTTCGTCAATCACTCACCTATTCTGTTGATATCGTGCCGATCATCTCTGGGATGGTCCACATGAAGAGGCTCTGCAGCGGGAGGCACAGCGTGGGAAAAAGAAAGCTGCAGTGGAAAAAACTCCCGAGCAAAGGCTAACATTATGGAGAAGCACACTGCTGCATTGCCCAGTCAGAGTGCAGCAAGCAAGCAAGCAGTGTGGCTGGGATCGAATGTGGTGTATGTGGTGTGTCACCAGACTGCCGGAAAACCAGTCGACGGAGAAGTCAGGATAACAGTCGGGTACGGTTGAGTTGGTAAACGTGAGGTCAAGAAAATAACAAAATAATAAAAAGTCGAATAAGTCAAACAAGCCAACGGAGCAACAGGGTCAGGAAGACGGTATGGAAATTGGCATCCAAAAGAACAAAGATAACGACCAGGGGCCATGCCCCGCTGTCCCCGGCTACTAGACAGAGATCAGACCGAAAACCAAACGTTTCTGGGGGCGGAGCGACGTCTGGAAAAAGAACACGAAATCCGCCGTTCGGATTGTCATCCGGAGAGAGCCAGCGGCATAGGCAGACAGGCGTACGCAGCTGACCGAGGACTGCGACCGAATGCTCAGCTTTGACGGGAGAAGGGAGTTCCGCAGGCCATCAAAGCGCTGCGTCGTCGATGCATGCACCACACGCAAGGCGTCGCCGTTTCTCCTGCCCACCGGCCGGCCAAGCCGTGGAATCCCCTGGGACTGGCAGACCGTAGTGTACCGTAACGTGGTTTCCCGTGGTCGCGCGTGCGCTCGTCCCGGCCGGGCGAAGGCAGCTGTTGCAGCTCGCCCGTTAGTCTATTGCCATATTGCCATCTTCTTGCCTCGTCTTTCCCGCTCCCCCCAGATGGATCCCTGGCAAGAGGCCGAACAGGCCAGCGGTAGTGCTGGTCGTTTTCGGCGAAAGGGAACCATACGGCAGGTCAATTGACGGGGGGCCTGCAAACTCAGTTCTGGTGAGGCTGCTGGTCCCTTTAGGTCGACATGGGACGAATGAGGGGAGGTTTCATGTGCCTAATGTCGGATATTGCACCGTCGTGCAAGATGACGCGGAGCCGGCGACGGCTTTCTGGCCCGCCACGAGGCCAGTGGCAGACAAGCAGTAAGATCAGCCTCTTCATCGCCGGCCGAGGCGTATTGATTGCATTGATGGCCGACCGGCTGGCTATGCGACTACGAGAATCAGTTGCCGATGAACCCCTTGCCGGTGTTGCGTCCAATTCGATGTATTCCCTAGGGATGGCACCCTCTCTCCCCGAAAGGAACGTTGACGGCCAACTGATGTTCTGCAGAGACGGCAATCCTGATACTGATGTGCACATGTCGCGTGGCTCGACGTAAGGTAACGTCCTTTGCGGGTAACAACAAAAGTAAGTTTGACGTTCTGCCCCCCTGGTTGTCAACCGTCACGAGATACCCATGACGGATCGGCGGTCTGGGCTCTCTGGCCTCCTGGCAGCTGGTTATCAGGTGCCGAGGTGCAGGCAAGGGCGCAAGCCAAAGGCCCAGGGCCAAGTGCATGCAGAAGCAGGATCGCAGGCCGAAATTCGATCCCATCGGTGCCCATCGGCGGTGCGGTGGTGAAGACTCGTAGCGGCGGCAGACTGGGCAGCGCAGGTCCGCCCAGGCCCATGTTCATGTTCATGTTCCTGTTCTGTTTTGGGCTCCGTCACCTGGTCCTGCTTCGCCCAATGGGGTTTCGGTGTCTCCGGCATTGAGGATTACATGCATGGCAGAGGCCACCGAGACGCTGCCGAGATTGAATGCGATGTCTGCGACGGGCATCCGGGGATTTGCATGCCAATTGCTGAAATTACTTTTACTAGTTCACCAAATGGCGAAAGCTCTACAGAGGGAAATGGGCTGGCCATTTGGGGGAAACACAATAGTGAAAAAACGCCTAATAATCACATGGCCGTCGCAGCCGCATCGTGGCTGAGCGTGTGGCTTTTTCATGTGAATATCGAACCCCTGCCGTCTATAGCTACGTTGCCGTCCGGTCAAGATCGAACTCGGCCAATTTTGGACGGTATGAGCCTCCAAGCGAAATCCCATTGAATCAGCATCATAAAGTCTGCGGAAGATGAGTGTTATCGGCACGATCTCGGACTCGGAGCCCTTCAACGCCCCACATGTCGGGTCGGCCCCACACTCGGCGAGTGCCGCACACTGCATTTCCTGGCCTCCGATCCGGGGCCGGAGTACCCTCCCAAGGACGGGATCCAATCACTATCAACCTAGGTACCGATATCACGCACTTCTCCACGAACCAAAATGCAATCTAAGTCCAAGACGCTCGCTCCAATGGCCCCTAAGTAAAGGATACAAGTCACCTAGATACCCCGATCTACCCTACCTTCAGTCCTTGAAGACAGCTCCGGACCGGATGACTTCCAGCGCGCTGCTGGTATGGTCCCACATCTTCTTCCTCAGCCCGTCTTTGTCAACCGAAGCAAACTTCTTCTCCGGGTACGAGCTCTCCCCGGACCACGTTAACGCGTACGCACCACCACCCCGGCCCCCATTCGTCCCGGCGATTGCAGAATTGCCGACCTCTGCGGCGCCGTGCCGCGCCTGCGCCGGGTAGTAAGTCGGTGACGCCAAAGAAACCATCCGCTGCCCAGACTCTTCCAGGTTCACGTCCACCCTGAACATGGGCAGGACCCTGATGAACAAGAAGCGTATCCACCACGGGTTGCTCGGGTTGCCCATGCCCTCGTGCACGACGAGCCCCGGGTAGATGTGGATGAAGCGCATGCGGCCCTTGTGTCTTCTCGCCAGCTCCTCGAACACGAGCGTGTGCATGTACACGGCGTGGGAGCGCGCCTGCGAGTAGCTGTAGTGGGACGGGTCGCGCAGCGAGAGGTCGTCAGCGCAGAGCTTGGCCTCCATGCCGGCGGCGTATACGGAGACAACGGCCGTCGGGAGTGATGATTTCTCGGCCAGGGGCATGAACGATGTGACGAACGCGATACGGCTGTAGTAGAAGCGCGACATGGTCCCGTCCAGGCCCTCCTTGGTGTCTAAGGGTGAGAAGTGTCAGCATCTCGACAATCTTATCTTAGGGGTGGCAGGGGATCAAATACCTTCCCTCGGTAGAAATATCGTTCCGCCATGAGACATCAGAAGATAGTCGATTCTCGCAACCTCTCCGGCAGCTTCCGCGTTGCGGGTTTCCGCACTGATGATATCCGCGCATACCTTGTCCACTTGCTCGATGAGCGAGAGATCGTCGACCTTGAAGTAGTAATACTCTCCCTCGGCGTAGATGGCGCGGCACTCTCTCATGAGCTTCTCGGCCGCCTCGGCGTTGCGGCCGACGATGTAGGCTCTCAGACCCTTCCCTTTGTGCTCCGCGACCGCAGTCGACAGAGCCTTCAGGCTGAGGGCACCGATGCCTCCTGTGCCGCCCGTGAAGACGGCGACGAGCTTCTGGCTCTGCACCAAGTCGCGGTTGATGCTGCGGACGGTTTCCAATCGAACCATGATGGGCAGATGATGATGTGGCTTAATCGGTGGTTCAATTGCGACTAGACGATGATCACTCCATCGCCCCTCAAGTCGGGGACGCATCCCGACTATATCTGTATTCTGTACAACCACAACCACAACGAGTGAAGGAACCTTTTCAGGCTTGTCTTACAAGATCAGCCCCCCAGTCAGAGCCTTGCCGACAGATGCGGTGGAATGCAGCCGATGCATGTAAGACCCAACGGCAGAGACGATAAACAACCCCTGGCGCCAATCACATCGCCTAGAAATACGATCGGAGGCTAGCGTGAGCTTCAAATCCGAACCCGAGTTTTGGCGTGGGATCATTTTAGCCATCTCACTCACTGTCCCCTCCCGTCTCACTCGCATCTATGACGATGACTGCCTAGTCCGTGTACGCGTCGCTCCCGAAATTCACTGCACGTTTCCAACACCATCAAAACAGAGAGACAGACAGGCCTTGCATCGCAAGCCTAACCTCCTCTCGTATTTGTCGCTCGCCCGCTCCATTCAGCATCCCAGCACGGAGTATTCTCTCAACTCCGTCTCTTCACCCCACTGACGGATCATTAGTCCCGGGCGTTGTGCTGTCATCATGGCCGACGAGGCTTCCTCGGACGCGCCCTTCGTCCCGAAGCGCACGCACAAGAAGTCCCGTTTCGGCTGCGCGAACTGCAAGCTGCGCAAGGTGAAATGCGACGAAGGCCGTCCGGCGTGCCGCGCCTGTAAAATGCGCCGGACGAAATGCGAGTACGGGCCCGTAGCTCCGAGGAGGAGTCCGCCGCAGTCGTCGGCGTCCTCGGCAGTCGACCCCACCGCCTCCACAGCGCCGTCCGAATGCGAGATAGTACCAAGGCCGGCGATCGTCAGCCAGCCGCTGTTCTGCCTCCCGTCCGCCGACGCCTTGGACATGAAGCTGCTGTGGTTCTACACGTCGTCCACGTACAAGTCGCTCTCCTACGCCGACGACCAGCAGCGCTTCATGGACGACACGCTGCAGACCATCGTGGTGCAGCACGCCTTTGAGGCCCCCTTTCTCATGGACTCGCTCCTAGAGCTCGCGAGCCTGCACATGCGGAGCCTCGGCCAGGCCCCGGACCCTACCCGCGCGAGGATGTACCAGGCCAGGTCCCTCGAGGGATACCGCAGAGCCATCCAGAATCCGCAGCCCAGTACGTATGGCGGCCTGCTGGCCAACTCCGTGCTGCGGCCCCTGCTCGCGACGCAGCTGTTCCGTGACGCTGCCGCTTCTTCCTCCAAAAGGCTGCACATCTTGGACTGGATGCTGCTCTGGCGAGGCGTGCCGTCCATCATCGACCTCACCAGCATAGCGTCGATCAGCAAAAACGGCATGGAGGCGCTGTTCTCCCGGCCGCCTGTCCCCGCTGACGCATCGGTGACCGCGGCAATCCCGAAGGAGCTGCTCCTCATGGTCTCCTTCATGGATCGCGATGACCCGGATCTAGCCGAGATGCAGGCGTATCAGGAGGGGTTGCGAGAGCTGGGCTCTCTCTTCGAGACTCTCGGCCGGGGCATGGACTCGACCATGGTCCTGCGAATCACAAGCTGGGCCACCGGTTCGGTAGACCGGCTTGTCGATCTGGCGCGGGCCGGGAGGCCGCGGGCCCTCGTCATACTGGCATATTATGCTTGTTTCTTGAAGCTGCTGCAGGACATATGGTGGCTGGCGGGCGTGGGGGACCAGTCCATCGACTCCATCTGCCACGCATTAGACCCTGAGTGGAATAGATTTTTAAGCATCCCGTTGGCAGCACTTTCAGCCCAGAGTACACCGGAGCTGACCCGTTTGCTGTTGGGATTAGGAGGTGGTACCGATGTAGCAAACCATGTATCATGAAATAATGAAATATCCATGATGTACTTAACTTTGTCTTAGAACCAGAATCCCGGAACACCTGAACCCTGAATTATTCCCTGTGACGCCGACGACTTTGACGGATTTTAGATATATAATCGGGTTCGCTTGGCGGCTGGTGCACTAGCGCCAGGGCGTTAAAGTGAGTTCTCGGGTTCGGGTTCTCGCAGCAGTAGGGCGTGAGGGTGACACCCAAAGCCACAGTTTGACCGCAACTCCCGAAGCCGATCTCTGACGTCTTTCGGCGAGGTTTACAATCGAATGCCGTTTACTATGCTGTGATCAGTAATATCAATCAATATTTATAGGCATCCCATGTCCGTCCAGATTCGTCCCTGCTCTTTGCCGAGCTGCAGCCTGTTCACTGTTCATCCCGGATCATCTCTCGACTCTCTCAAAACGGCACACGTCTAAGACATCCTTATTCCGATACAGCAAAGATGGATGTCCAAAAGCCCACCGCCATCATCGTCGGAGGCGGACCCGTTGGCCTTACCATGGCTTTGGGACTCGCACGAGCCAACATCGACTTCATCGTCCTGGAGCGACGAGACAAAGTGGTGGTTGCCGAAGGGTCGGACATGACCATTCTGCCCATGACGATGCGCGCCGTCGACCAGATGAACCTCCGCGAACCTCTGTCCGCCCTGTGGAGCCCGATCACGGAGGTCTCGCGAATAGACCACGCGGGCCGGGCCATGGGTTCCTTCCGCGTGTTTGATATCCTATGGAAGAGGTAGGCACCAGATCGTCGGGCAACTCGGGGACACCTACTTTCAACCAGCTGCTAACTCATCCGCGCTTTCCAGCACCGGATACTATCCTTCCTTCCTGAGCAGGGAGAACTTGCTCAAAACGCTGCTTGAAGCCTTGCCGGAGCGTGCTCGGAACCAAATATACACGGGCAAGAAGATCTCTGGCATTCACGAGTCAGCCGACGGCGTCACCGTCACCTGTAAAGACGGAACATCCTACTCCGGAACATTCGTCATCGGGGCCGACGGCGCTCACAGCATCGTCCGGTCACGCATGCGGGACCTGGCACTTGAGGCAGGGTCCCCGGAAGTCAACGAGGCCAACCCGTTCGTCACGACTTACCAGGCGCTGTGGGTGCGCTTTCCGACATCCATATTATCAGGCCGCGGCATCCAGTCCGGATCCGCGACCGAAACCCACGGGTTCGGCGCCGCGACGCAGCTTTTCGTGGGCGACGAGACGTCCACGACCGGCGTGTACAAGAAGCTGCCCGCGTCGAAGCGCAACTCAGCACGGTACGATGAGAAGGACGAGGCGGAGCTGATTGACGAGATTGGCGACTTGATGCTTCTAAAGGGCGACGGAGCTAGCGGCCAGCCCGACTTCTGCCTGAGGGACGCCTACGAGGCACGCCTCGCATCCGGGCTCGTCGACCTGGAGGAGGGCGTCCTCCCGCACTGGAGCTGGGGCGGCCGGGTCGTCCTCGTCGGCGACGCGGCGCACAAGTTCACGCCGAGCATGGGGTCGGGCTTGAACTTTGGCATGCTCGACGCCGTCGTCCTCGCGAACCGGCTGCACGCCCTCTCCAAGGAATCCCGCGACGACGGCGACTGCCAGCGCTGGTGGGATCAGGCATCGCTTTCCCGCGCCTTCGAAGCGTACCAGAAGGAGCGGTACGAGGTCGTGGTAGACGGCTGCCAGCAGTCGAGCGGCGCCACCGCCATGAGCACGTGGGCGAGCCTCGGTTTGAGGCTCCTCGACCAGTACCTGATGCCGAACCCATTGGTGCAGTGGTTGCTAGGAAAGCGGATGGAGCTCAAGCTGAGGAGTATGGGATTTGTCGGGTTCGACTTTTGAAAGGTTTGAATGCCTGCTTGCCGATTGGATGCATGAGTAGTTCGTTGTATGCTTCATTGTCATAGGTCAGGAAGATTTCAGGGAGAGGTGGACTTGTTGGATTAGTACTCTACTCAATGATAGACAATAATGCTGTTACGCGATTCATCTTCAATATCCGTCTGTAGAACTGAACGACCTCATGGAAAAAATATAAGCGAGTCTCTCTCATGCCAATGTCCAGGATCGGCCCTACGGCGCCGACTTGGAACCGAAGACGGATGGAAGTGGTCCGGAAGTGGGGCCGCTTCGGTCCCGGATGCTCTGGCCGGTAGCCAGTACTCGGCCGCGCATCGATCGCCGTGGCGAGTAACACGCCCCGACCTCACATGAGCGTCATCCCGAGGTCAAACCCAAGACGTTGCAGCTCTCCATCGACTGCCGACCCAGAGCCTCAAAAGTCTTCTTTGCCAACCGCACCTATCCCGCATCGAGCTAGTGACCCGTTACCCTCATTGGAACGACACCATCTCTCCAACTGATCAGCTTGGATTGCCGTCCTCCATTGCCGGCAACCACCATCATCTCGGCTTGCTGTCCGCCGAGAGCTGGTGTAGAAATAGCAACGCTAGGCTGGGGGCAAACGCGCCGGCGCCCTTCGTGCCTCTCAGGCGGGATGAAGGGGAAGTGTATTGACAGGGCTAGCGGGCCTGCCAATTCCCGAGGCCTTGGCCACTTGGGCTAGGAAGCCAATAAGTCCTTCTCAGCAAATCTGACAACACGAGATAGATGGACCAGACTGGGGTGGAAATCACTTCCGCGCCATCAGCCGAAACCTAAAAACCACAACCCTGCGGAACGGACAGCGGCGGAAATCTTGCAATTTTTCCTGAGCGAGGCAAAAGCCCCAAAAGACCGTCTCCGTAGAACGACCCCAGGCCTTGGGAGCAATATCCCAGCCGGACGGGTGATTGAACAACAAGCTACCTTCCTTGATATGCACCCCTCGTCGTTCTTCAGATGGCGCTGCCTTCCCCAGTCACGAGGCGGACAAGCGCAACGGTTACTTGGCGTGTAAGCGAAAAGCAAGCCCGGATCAGGATTGGTAGGCTTTTTCTCGAAGTTCAGCTGTTGGACCCTAGCAAGCCCCGGGAAGAGCACCAGCCGCACGTCGGGAAAGCAATTAACGTTGCGGGGGTGCCAGTTCCGGGGTAACGGAGAAAGGTGGGCGGCCGTGGTGCGAGTCCGTACGACCGGATGATGAACGGCGTCCACATTTGTCCATGCCCCGACGTTCTAGACGGAAGCATTTGCGTTTCTTTGACACGTGGATTACGTGGAGACAGATCCGGTCGAGGCCCTCGAGCCTCGAGGAGGGACATGGTCACCCGCTTCAGCAACTTCCCAGTATCGAGGTGCATTTCGTCTCATCAACACCATGTTGACTCTTCTTTCTTTGCCCTTTCCCTATCACACGCCCAGAGAGACCATTCGTGATTACGCTCGTAATTCTGACTCGGGTTGCCTGTCAATGCCGACTCAAACCCACGTTTCCTTCCGCAGCAGCACACACACGCACCGTAGTAGGTTTCCGTCGAGTTTTACTCGATTCCCCCTCCCTGCCTGTCCACACACACTTACACATGCTATAACGAGTGGGATAAGTTTCGATGCTGGATGACGTGGGCGCTGTTTCTTGGGATGAAAAGGGGGAATAAGACCGACACCCTCACACATCCATGGTAAATTCGCCCACCCGGTGCCAACAAGCACCAACAACAAGAATCCCACGAGAAGCCAGGGCGGGAATAGAGTTCGCGCTTGCAATCCCCCGCTGCAATGAAACGACGTCTCTAGTCATGAGCCATCTCAAATCTCCTCCCCACCACCTCCTCCCCTTCCTTGGGAGGAGGGGGTTATGAGATTCAGGCCATTGTGCAACTCTGATCAACCCCGCCCGAGGGATTGGATGAACCTCTCCTCTCCCCTCCCCTCATCCGTCCTCGGTCCCCAGGCGCGACTCGTTCACCGAATAACGAGACTTGACCGACGACCGTGTCGTGTGGCTAGTGCTTCTTTCACATGCGTATTCTCATCCTCGTGGTGCTGCTTTTACCACCTGCAGCAATCGTCGCCGGTGGTCCTGCAACGTCGACGCGTTTGATGTGTCCGACGTGCGCCTGCATACATGTATCCCAAACCGCCGGCTATTCGGTCTGTGGACGAGGCTCAAACGGACGAGCACAAACACGCCGTGATTGAATGACTTGGACATGCGTGCATGTGGGTGTGTATAATGGAATGGTACAAACATACGACAGATGTATCTCAATCGAGCTTGAAAGCCCGTTGGTGGTTGCGGCCCAGGGGTGAGGCAGCATGGCTTGGTGCGTCTTGATGTGAGACACCGGCACACCTGACAAGTTCTTAATTCGGGTTTTTTACCCTTACTGACGGCCCCGAGAAACTTCTACACATGGCATAGACGCGGAGAAGCGTCCCGAATGAGATGCGGGAAACCCGACGGCGTGGCATGATACTGACGCTAGGTAGATAAACAGCAGGGCGCGACACCAACACGACCTCGCCAGTACACGATGGTTGGAAATGAACAGGTAAGTAACGACTCAAGGGGTCCATTACACATACCTTGGCTAGTCTGGCAGCTACACCGAGAAAGAAGAAACCTTGGTATTGGGACTGTTGCCGCGGGGACGTCATGTCGGTAGTATCGCACGCGCTAGCTCCCCAATCTTGGCCGGCAGAAGGGTGGCAATTTCCTTGATACCATCGTGAGTTGAGTGGCACCCCGGCCCGGTAATAGCTCGACCGGCACGTGTTGGTGTTGTGTGCGCGAGACAATCTCTTCGGCCGTGGAAGGCTTCTAGAAGGCGGCCGGGGTGCCCTTTCCGTCCTGGGCAATCAGGCCCGGGAGCTACGAAGAGGGGCCGGAATCGAGGGGCCGGGGAACGAAAGCCGGTGGCTTGAAGGATTCGATAGAGGGTGCGAGGGGGGGTCGGTCATGAGTAGTGTAGCAGCGGTCGTTGTAACCTGTGGTTGGTGGTGTTGGGGGTCCCTCCCCCCAACCCTGCCCAGCGAAGGACGGAAGATGGAGGGGTGGGATGACACAGAGCCTGCTTGGCTGAAAAGAAAGAAGGGGGAAAACAATTAAGGAATTAAAAATAATTGGTCGGGTGGGAGGTGATAGGATGGCGTGAAGGAGGTGAGGGGGACGAAGAGACTCTGCTTGGCGAAACCCAGAAGCGAAAACCTTCGGACGCACGTCGTCTTCACACCTCGAGAGAAACCCCGAGGTCTACCGAGAGAGACTGGGATGCGTTCCGCGAGTGTTGTGTTCATTCCGACGAGATGGTGCCGTGAAAGGACCGACGCTGCTGGGGCAGCCACTACAAGACAAGACGTCAACGAAGGTTTATTTCGTCGTTTCTCCCGACCAACAAGTTAGGACGACGCCTCACCATGTTACATAAACAGTTCTTAGGCAGGCAAGCTCAAGTCAGGGAAGGGTGGGTGGCCGAGACGGTGGATGGAAACGCCGCGCCGAGCGAGCATTGCCGCGAGTGATTGTTGACCCAGACTGACGAATCAGAGTAGCGCCTCGAGCAGTGTAAGCACCGGTGTAAAGCTCCCAAGGTCAGAGAAGCGTTCGATTGCGTGTCGCGCCGCCGACATGGCTTCCCTCTCCGTCTGTGTGGCGGGCAGCAGGTCCAGCCCGTCCCGAAGACGTTATCCGATTGATAGCAAGACTGATTGATAGCAAAAGGCGAGCTGGTCGTTTAGCTTTTCTCTCGATGCCAAACCGAGTCCCTGCAGCATCCAGAGCCGACAGGTTACACCGCACCCGAACCGCTGCTGTCAGCAGGAATTAAGGTTGCCGGTGTTGGGCGCGTTCGGTGACAGGTCGGCGCTTCGGATTGCCCAGAACTCGCGCTTGTATCCAACGGATTGCCCTCCCTGTTTGGCCTCCGGGGCAGCTACAGTCAAGTAGGTAGCTGTCAGCCAAACGCGAGTGAGACCAGGCCGCAAGGGATGGCGGGGAGAAGACCGCCGGTATCCCGTAGCGCAACACATCTTCGCCGGCGATCATTCCATGTATAGATACACGACGGGCTGGAAGTATCCCGAGAGGTATCTCAAGTACCGAGTTGCCGTGGGGTTCGGTTCACTAGAACAACGCCAGGTTCCCGTCAAGAACGTCAACTTGTCATGTAGTGGATGGTTAGAAAAAACCAAAAATGAAAAACCATTAAATCATGAAATCACGAGAAAGAAAAGATTTACCCGGGTCGACGCGAGTGCCTGAGTCGACGACGCTGACAGGAAACGGCTACCACCCCTCGGGTTGGTTTGTTTGGGGAACGTTGGCGGGTAGTCGCTCCAATGATGACATCAACTCTACCCCATCGCCGATGACCCGGAACCCAGACAGACGCCAATCCTCCAAGCTCCATTACCCGCAGAATGCCAATTCGAGCTGGCTCTCCCCAACCTGGGGATTTTTTGCCGGTTGAGAAGAGCATGTCGATGGTGGAGGGGGAGTGAGACGAAGAAGAGACCCGCCCCGCCAAACAAATCTCTCATTAGATCCAAGTTGGATCGTTTACGGGACATGGTGATCGATTCAAGGGGGCCATCAGCAGCATGACATCTCCTACCCGGCCAGTCGCGAGACGTCGGAGGAACCGTGTCACCGTGTCGAAGAGGCAAGAAACGTCAAACATGTTGGCCCCATCGATGATGTCGTTCGGTGGAGAATCAGGGTCCAACAAGGGGGTTGGTTCAGCAGAACGAAGGAAAAAAGAATCAAACATGAGAGAAAACTCAGATCAGATCAGCTTGGATCCCGGGTCCGGAGTGGACGAACTTGAACTCAATGGCCCTCCCTCCCCACGGGGGGGATCCACGATATTTCGTCAGTGGGCCCCAGCCTTGCGAGCAGATACGCGATCTGGAACGAGACGAACGAGTCAAAAGAGATACTACCCAGAAAAAAACAAGAACTCTAGAAAGAAGGAAAAAAAAAAGGTCCACGAGACACGCAGCTCCGGACATCTACCCGGCCGGTGATCGGCGGTGTTTTCTGGGGGCCGATGGAGCTCAGATGTCGGATCCGGGGTAGACGATAACGTCATTGTCCCTCCCCGTGGGTTCCTCTCGCGCGCCCACCCGCGGGGCCCGTGTTTTCCGTTTTCCCTATGTCGTGCGTGCCGTTGCCAATCTGTCAATCCTTACGGCAACGGGAACTCGTCTCAAACGACGATTTGACTCGGTCTCACGCGACAAGACGTCAAAAACGGAGACGGAACTGCAGCGGAAGGAAAAAACAAGAAATCACGCAAGAAAAACACAGAAATATTTTGATAATATTTTATCAAATATTAGCGCATGATAATCTCATCAGCTTCCCTTTTCTGGGGCTGGCTGCTTGAAACTTCTCCTCCGCCTGGCCCATCTGCAACATCCATCCACGAACAGGTCGCAAATCACACCCCCTCAACCCACGACGGGTATGCAGCGTGTGTGTAACGACGATTCAAAATTGTGGTGTGGGTGGGTGGTGGGGGGCCCATAACCACGAAAAAACAGAAAAGAGTGTGAGAATTGAATGGGTACCAAAGTTGCATGGAGAAAAGTCGGTGAAGAGGCTATTCGCTCGGCTTAATGGCTGCCACGACAGCGCAAAACAGGGCCAGGAGTGGGAAAAAGTCTGGAAGGTGTGGTGGGTTTTTCTTGTCTGCTATACCGTTCTGCGTGCCTAACCACCTCAGCAGGAGGGGCACACGACAACAGAAGGACGACGGGGTGAACAATGGCCGGGCGGCTTGAGAGGAGAACAATAGAGGGGCTAACAGGTTACCGCTGGCGGTCCAAGCGAGGCGTGATTCTAGGTCGCTTCTGCCGTCGGCCGCGATGGTGATAACCTGCCTTGGTGTCTGCGTCCGCTGCCGCCTTGCCTTGGTCGAGGTTTGGCGCCGTCTCCGCGGGAAAGACTTCCCGATCCCGGGAGCATGCAGGCGGCGCCTCTTTGGGTAGAGTAGAGAGTGTAGCAGGTAGGCGAGTGTATGCATCTTCAGCCCAACAGCCGCCGAACAAGTTGCGGCGGTTCTATATCGTAGTGCGTGCGTTTGACGCATTGAAACGGATACTAGGAGTGGGCGTCTGCAGAGACGATGACTCTTCAGCCGTGCCAACGTGGTCGGTCGGTCCGCTCTCTCAGAGAGACGAGATGGGGTCCATTGAGACGAACGACAAGCCGTTGGTGTCCACCACCAACAAGTCTCCAGCGGCACGGCACACCTGCAGCAGCTGTCCAGCACGTACATACCACATAGTAGAGTCGCAGTCTGTTGCCGACGAAGCTCTAGCTAAACTGCAGCTTAGTGCAACCTCCCCACTCACACGCGCGGGACACAGCAGGCGGTCAACGACGCAACACCGAGGACAACTCAACACCGCTCCGAAAATGTTGAAGAAACTGAGAGCTGTGGGCGAGGAATCACATAAACGAGTGTCACACAGACACACCTCTCATTACAATTCTTGGCCGGCACATGTAGCTAGTCTCTCGGAACCAGCCTTAACCGCCATACATGTCACCGTCCTCGTCAACGGTCAGGCGGTGAATAACTCTTCTGTCACTCTTCGCAAGTCTTTGCGTGGCATCTGGTCTGCGTGCGTGATATTCCTCGCCATCCATCTACCGCGGGGTAGCACTGATTCAAGCTCGTCTCGTGGCACCCTAATAACCCCGCAGTCCAAACCCAGCCTTGCCACACGACAGCTACTTCATTACGTGCAGTCCTTGACGCGGGGTCTCCTTCTCGAAGACGGGAAGAGTCATCAACGGCAGGACGCGTGCCAATTACTAAAGCCTTCTCTTCAGTGGGGATCGTGAACATCGTGGCTGCCCTGCCCCCCTCACCAGTCCGAATCTGTTGTGCTATGCATCACAAAGTCGCTCACCCGAGATGCTTCACGATGGGGAACATGTGACGACCACCAAAAAAGCAAGTGCTTTAGGCATCAACGCGAGACTCCATCACGGCTCCCCTGGTAGAAGGGAAAAATTATCGCGGCACAGAGACGGGTCGGCCGCTGCTAAAGGTTGGGAAAAAAAAAAGGTGATACTGCATCGTCACCCCCTCTCATCTTCACTGCGCAGCAACGCCCCGTCCCTCCCCCTCCCTCCAAGGCTGCAGCGGGGCGGCGGCGGGTTTGCATGGGGAGGGGCGTACAGTTGAGCCAGCTGAGCTGAAGAGGAGGCGTGCAGACGATATTAGTAGACCCTGCAGATTTCTGACGGTTGAAACGCAACGTAACGTAGCGTACATCTGCCAGCCCTGCCGGAACCATCTGACAGAACAAAACTATCAATCAATTGCGAGAAATAAATCAAGAAAGGAAGTAAACTTTTCGGACATGTCCCGACGGGAGTGCGGCGGCGTTCACGGAACGCCCTTTCGGCTTTCCACGGCGTCGCCTCCGGAAGGGCTTTCGTCATGAGCATGGACGTGCACAGGTCACAGTAAGCAGCAGAGGCCTCGAGACGCGGACACTTCCAGAGTTCCCCGCGCGGCGCTGAACTCTTTCTCCCCCGTCCGTCCGTCCGACCCGAGCTCCGGAGGTGGGCAGCTGACCTCCATGCGTCAGCCACGCCTCCGGGCCATGACTAGCCAGGGGTGCCACGCCACAGGGGCGCACAAGCCTCATCTCATCTGTTCGGGCCTCGGCCGGGCACGCCGTTCGTCGACGCCGCGGCACCTGATCTGCACAGCCTCAGCTCCCTCCCGGCACCGCCAAAAGGGACCGCGCAGAAGCCACACGCGGCGTCGCACGGGCCTCCAAGCCCACGTGCCATCCACCGCTAGGATGGACGAACGTAGGGAAGTACCCAGGTACCTTCAGCCTCCATAAGCGTTCCACTCGGGGACCAAGATAAATTGACCAATCAACATGGCGCATAGAGTGCCTTTGTCAGCATCTGGAGGTTCCGGGCTGGCCAAAAGGTGGAGATGGAGATGGGAATTTTTAACAAAAAATTCAGCATTATTTTAATCGAATTATCCCTACTGCCTTTTTTACCCTCTCACCCCCTCCCCTCCCCTCCCCTCCCATCCCCATCCCCCTTCTTCTCCACCACGGCCTAATTGTGGAGTTCCCAACCCGCAATCCCAGACTGGCGACCGAACGAACGAACGAAGGACATGCAGAGACCAACTGCTGCCGCCGTTTTTTGCTCCGTTGCCTTTCCTTTGTCATCCCGTCCGCTGGAGAACCACTGTTACAGGGAAGGAAAAAGGTTCTAGACAAGTCTTTTCGGCCTGGGCCTGGCATACGCACATTGGCAACACCGAGTTGGAACCGAGATATTTTCGTAGAGAGAGAATCCCCACGTAAGAACTTGTGGATATTTCCTTCATTCACACACACACACACACACACACACACACACACACACACACGCGCGCGTGGCCCTATCCAACTTTTTTCTTTTATTTTATTTTTATTCAATTACTTGATGCTCATCGCGTTCTGGTGCGACAAAGTCTCCGCAATTCACACGAGACCTCTCTGAAATTCCCATACAGCCGAACAAATCCGCTTTTGCCGTGAAGCGATGCTCCAAGATAGATAGCCGCGGTGGACTCCCACACGCGACGACGGCAGTGGCAGTATTACGTGTAACCGATCATCTTGTACCACTTCCACCACCAAGAAAAAAAAAAAGCTTGGCCATTTCCCAGTGACGACGACGACCGGCTCTTGTCTCGTCCTACGCCGGCCAATCGATCTCGAGAATCGGCCACACGGCCGATTGAGTGTGTTGCACCCGCCCAGGACGGAGCAGAGGAACCACCAGCCACACCCGACGGCCCAGGCCCGGGTACCTAGGGGCGGCGATGATGATGACTTGCATGTGTCGAAAGAGACTTCCGTTCAAATGCTCGAGGCTACCTCGGTCGTACTCTGAGTCCTACTAGTGTCGGTAGACCATCTCAACGTCAGCCAACTAAACCAACCCTCTCCACATCCCATGAAAATTTCCCGGACGGCCTGGATCCCGCGTCCCAGATTGAAGGTGGGAAAAAAATCAAGTCCAAGCTTGGAGTAAATCTCCACGCTTGCCCATCGGCGAACGGCTGTCAAATCAAAAAAGGGGGTGGGATGGCCCATCTTCAATCACCAGAGCCTCATTGTGACTTAATGCGAGCCAGGAATAGTGACACACACACACACACTCACACTCACATATTCCCGCCCACACACACAAGAAAGAAAGAGGCTTACCTGTCTTCAATCGTCTTCAACGAAACAACAAGCCGAACTTCTCCACAAAGGCGCCGAGTCCTGCGGATGTCACGGGCGAACCCAATCACCAACATCCACACACACCTCATTCGTCGCGGCCTCTTCCCGTAAAACCGGGCGGAACGACTCCCGCTCGCCGACCCCCCTTCCCAGCTCCGGCGCATGGGAGAAAGAAAAAAAAGGTGTTGCTCTCGACGCCGCAATGCTGCCGCAGAACGCCGGCAGATTAGCCACCTTACGTAGCGGCAAGAAAGAGCCTCTCTGTCTGCAAGTCCCTCGTGGTACCCGTGAATAGACACGCATGAATCCCAGCAATTTTCTGATTTTTTCCTACCGCTCTCATGACGCATTCGAGGAAAGTGGCCGAGGTTTGGCTGAGTGTCAGTCACCCCGTTCAAGCCCGCATCGCGCCAACGCACTATCCTCACCCTCCATTGAAGACCGTAACAGCCGCACCGAAGTAGTGCTCCCAATCGCGACATATGTCCGCAATTCAAGGAAAAGAGAAATGCTGGACCTGGACATGTCGTCACCTTGCACCGGCCGACACCCTCTTCTTCTTCTTCTCCCCCCCGGCCAGCACGTATAGGCATTCGGGAGGCTCATCCTCACATATTCGGCCACTGTCTGGGCCTTTCACATGCTCGCGGCTTAAACGGAAAAATCCGCAAAAAAAGGCCCTCTGACAAGACATGCGTTTCCCACGTCGAGGCCAACAACGTCTCGGCTCCCCTCCGGGAGGAAGGGGTCGCAGCGGTCCAGAACCCCGGGTTCGAGATGCTCAATGTCTCCCTGCACGAATGATACTTACCTACATACTTGCCGTGACAGAAGCTCGGCATAGCCAACCTCGAAAATGCTCGTTCCACGCCCATCCACCACCCCGCATGGCGGTGCAACGCGGAAACTAAGGGTAGGTAGCTCTAGCCATACCGCCGCTGCGGCGCCCGTATTGCGCCGCCACGTCGAGTATGAATCCATCTCATCACGAAAGAAGGAATAGAGACGCCACAGGCAACAGCAAACACGACCCCTTCGGCAACGTGCCGCACGTACATGCGTTACACGAAAAGAAAGAGGCGCGTCGTGTCGCGAGGGCAGAAAAAAGTCCCCCTCGGGTCCTAACCCTCTAGAGCATAGTAGATCATCAAAGCAGCCTTGTCCGAAGATTTGCCCGTGTGAAGTCGAACGAAATAGGAAGCGAACGGGGGGAGGGGCGTGGACTAACACATCACCAACAAAAGCCACGGGGTCAAGATCTGTTCTCCCTCCATCCCTAGAACAAAAAGGAAGCCCTCCGGGAGGATGAGCAATCCCATCGGACTCAATTTCTCTTCCCGGCAAGTTGTCACCAAATCCCTCTCTGCCTTCCTTCCATCCACCTTTCCCCGCTTCCCCAACCGATGCGCGGATGCTCTCGGACAAGACGTCGCAATCTCAGGAATCCAAGTACTAGGAGGGAGAATTGCCGACCATCCGATCTCACCCGTTTTGGCAACCAAGATGAATCACCAAAAGGAGGACGCGGGAAAAGATGGCCAGACCCGGGGTACATTCCCGCGCCGGAATACCTTAGTGCCGTCCCAACTGGTCCCTTCACGCTTCTGCTGTATTGTGTACACAGGTCGATACCTCTCGAACAAACTCCGCTCACCACCACCTGACAGCCTCAAACGGTAAAAGCTGCCTCTACTGTGGCTACACACCCACCACATGATCGGAATTTGTCAACGTCCATAACCATAAAAAAAAGAACACAACAACGGATGAACAATAAACTTCCACAAGTCATAAAAGCTCCTCGGTATTATGATCACGAGTGCCATCAAAACCCAAATTTACAGCAGCAAAAGAAAAAAGCATGAGCCTCCGCTCCGTTCCTTCCCCACGACCCAGCCCGCAAGCCCAACCCGTCTACAATGTTGCCTTTTACACACAGAAGAGGCAGAAAAAAAATCACGAGCGCGGGAAATAACGGAAGTTCCGTAGTGGGCTTGGTGTTAGTTAACCGGGAGCATCTAAACCGTCAGGGCCATCATCAGTGTGCGTGCGTGTGTGCATTGTACGATACCGGACTTTCACATGTTCAACGCCAGCATGTCCAAAAAAAAAAAACAAAAAAAAAAAAAGAGATGCCAAAGCAATCCAGGGCGTGGTCAAGACTGGTCACACCCAACACACACGTTCGCTCCCCTTCCCTCCTGGCGCAGCCTTTAGCGCCGCCGCGCTTGTGCGTGCTCGGGGAGTATCTAAGTCTTGTCTCTGTCCCTTCTCCCCCCCAGCTTCCTCTTAGCTTACCCGCACTTTGCCGTCTAATACCGGAGGACCAGAAGGGGGGAGGGAGAAACGCCCTGCGAGCGGTGAGCGCATGGACGTGGTGACGCCTGCACTGACTGCATTGAACTCCGTCAGATGCCCTGTGAGAGCTTCTGTCTGTCAGCAGTCAAGGTTGATGGACAATCCTTCCTTGGTGACTCGACTCGGGCTTCCGGCACATGCAATGCAGTCAAGTCACCGACGCGAATAGGATTCATTGGATGCAGCGAAGATCTTTGATTCAATGGCCAACTTTTATTGTGTTTTTGATTAAGCTCTTTGACGATTTTCCTTATTTTTTTGTTCTTCGTCGAAATCAATCGCTTTTTGTGGCCCTTCTGCGCCAATTGCGCAGTCTCATTTTCCTTCCCTCGCTTTGGTCTTCGGCCTTTTTTTCTTCTTCTCGCGGTACACCTTCTCTCCACTTTTGGTCTTCCACAGCCCGTATTTTCTGTCGTCAGCACCCCCAACAGTGACTCTCTCCCTGTTGTTGAGGTCGCCCTCGGGTATGCCTTCTGTAGCTTTGCGCTCCTCAAACATAAGAGTACATCCACCACTTCGCCAGTACAAAGCCTGTCCGGTAACCATCATGTAAACCATGAGGGTAGTATGTCGCAGAAAAACAAAACAGACCGTGGTATCATATGATGAGACGCCGTGCAAATGTAGAAATTAGAATCAGGTCCATTGAGGTCACTCCGTGTGCCTCATGTGGACGAGTCCCGCCCATGCGCGCCCAGCATTAGGGTAACAATGATGAAAAAAGCAGAGCCGGTGCGATGCCGCCGCGCGCAATGCAGTGTAAAATCAAGCGACCAAAATCATTTTTGCTCGAGCGGGCTCGATGGCCGCACGCTCGTCGGATATCGTGTTAAGTATGTGCTGTAGCGTGCGTGTGTCGATGTCGTGTAGTAGTAGGTAATAATAATCATGTGGCTCGTTTACCAACCCTTGGAGTGGTAGCCGCCAAAGTTATCCGTGTCCTTGGAGAAGTACTGGGGACCGGTGGGGACGTCCTCGTTCTTCTTGAGGCACACCTTCTCGGGGTATTGCTTCAGGTTTGCCACGTCGTGGGATGTGTGGCGTCTCTTGAGGACCGCGTTGGCCGTCGACGACTTCTGCTGGCGCTCCCAGAGAAGGTTGCGGCGCAGCGACTCGGTGAGCTCAGTCGCGAGCATGTTGCGACGAGTGGTGCGAGGAGAGAGAGCAGCCTGCAGGTGGCTGTGGCTGGCGGTCGCCATGATGGGTTGCGCGGCGGACCGGGGCACCTCGTTGATGGGCTTCAACGGGGATGATCGGATGCCTCGCTTCATCATGAGGGGAGCATCGTCTGAGTCGTTCGGAGAGACGGCCAGGGTAGGAGGCGCCGGGTGGCTCGTGCGCGACCAGGGGAGTGCCGAGGTAGACTGGGAGGCGATGTTGCCCAGGTTTCGGGAGCGGTCGTTCTGCTCGATCATGAGGGTAATTAGGGAGCGGCGCGAGGTCAGGTTGACCTTGGAGTCGACGCGCTGGAAGAATGTCTTCTCGTCAATGCTGGACTTGTTGCTGTCCTCGATCGAGTCTTCCCAGTCCGAAGAGTCGTCATCATCGTCAATGGCGCTCTCGTCGATGTAGTCGGTCTCGTCCGAGTCATCGGCAATGGCCGAGTTGTTGTCGTGAATGGTGCGGGTAAGGACGTGCTCGGCGAAGGAGGTCGTCTTCTTCTGTCCATTCAGCGAGCCGGAGTGGGAGGCAAGGGCGCTCTTCAGGGAGCTGTCCTCCTCCGAGGAGCCGCCGACCTGGAACATCTTGCGCTTCGCGGCAGGCGCAGGAACAGGGCGGAGGTTGTCGACGCTCTGGCCCTGCTCGCTCGAAGAACAGGATCCACCGATGGAGAACATGGGCTGCTTCTTGCCGAGGATGGGCTTGGCCGCCGGCGACGACCTGGGCTCGGGAATGGCCGATGGCGAGACGCCCTTGGGAGAGGCACGGACTACCTGGGGGATCGGGACTTGGGAGGGAGAGAAGCCGCGGACGACGGTAGTGCGGGAAGTGACCTCCGGGGAGGGAGGCTCCTGCGAGTGCTCTTCCTCTGAGGACTTGCAGGGCGACTCGGTAGTGGTAGATCCAGAGTGCTCGTAGACTGGGGATGCGGGTGCCAGGTCGGGAGTCTCCTTCTGAGGAGGCATGTAGGGGGAGGTGATCTGAGGGAGAGGAGCGGAGAGGGGCTCGTTCTCCTTGATGATGTTGACGACCATCTTCTCAAAGTCGCCGGAGGTGATGTGGCGCTCCTTGCCTCTGCTGCGGCTGCTGGCACAGGAGTCTTGTCTTTGGATTCGGGGGCGGATATCCAGAGGAACCGAGGTTGAGGTGAACTCGACAGCCTCGTCACCGTTTTCCGACTCGACGCTGCCAGAGAGCTGGGGAAGGTCTTGTAATCTGCTGGTTTGGGGGATCTCGCGGGGTTGGCTGGTTGCGGTGACGGTGGTCGGCTCGTCCTCGGCGCAGCAGAACGTCTCGTGGTTCCACATGCGCCAGCTAAGGTTCTCTAACCTGCGGCCCTGCTCAACAGACTCTGCACACTTGGCGAAAACTGCATGGGAGAACGTCAGCGACTGGGGTCCAGGCCGGTTCCGAGGGGAGCAGCCAAGCCAGGAAGAAGATGTGCTTACCGGTCCACATGCTGTAGAGGTTCTGGGGGTTGGATGTGTCGACCTTGTGGATAACATTGGGGTCCACGGTCAGGACGTGCGTAGCAAGAGGATAAGGCATGTTGCCGGAATGGTCTGCTCGAATGGAGCAGGTCGCAATCGACTGTTCAGAATCTGTCGTAGTAGTTGAAATCGCGGCGACGCCCAGAGTGAGGACGCGGTGGTGAGGACTTTGGTAGATAAGATCCGGCACCTGGAGCGGGAGGGTAGCGATGTTGGGTGAAGAACGGCAATGGGTCGCAATTCGTGTGTGGCGGCCGATGATGTCGACGGTAGGGATATCGGGGGTTTTGTAAGTCGTCGGCAAACTGGTGTCGAAGCTGGCGCGGCGCTGGTAAGGGCGACAGGAATGTTGTGATATGAGATGGGTCTTCGGACGGTGAAACCGGTGAATGCTGCGGTTGAAGATGCGATGCGATGCGATGCGATGCGATGGAAAGTCGACTGGCGAGTTATTGCCTGGTGGAGCAATGGAATAAGAGGAGAGTGAAGGGTGGAAAGTCTGGGGGAGGACTTCTTAATATTATCGTCGCCTCTATGGTCTGGAGTGGAAGATGTGGATTAGACGACAGGCGGAGTGGGATGCAGTAAGGTAAGTATGTAATGTGCGATGGGGGGGAGGAGGAGAGAGAGAGAGGTCATGGGTATGGGGGAGGGGGGTGAATGGTAGATGGGGGGGTGTAGAAGACACACCCGGGGGGGAGTCGCGGTGAGTAAATTGTATTTCCTCACAACATGGGGGGCCTGGGGACAGGGAAGGGAACAAGAGCGAGCAGGGGCCCTGGGACGGGGAACAGCGGACAGGGGGAGGGGGGACACCACCAGAGAGTAGGAGGGCAGGAGGGAGCGAAGAAGGGTGTCAGGGCGTGTGTGTGTGGGTGAGTATGTGGTGTGTGTACGTACCGATTCTCTCTGGAAAGACAGAAAGGTACCAAGGTAGCAAGGTATCCAGGTGCGGCAAGCAAGTACCGCCGTCGGTGGCTTTTGCAGGCGCAGAATGAGAAAGGGAGAAGGAAAGAGCGAGCGGCCAGGCCAGACCAGGGTGGGTTCGTGGTGGAGGGTGGTGGCGGAAGGGGCCTGACAGACAGCACAACGGCACCTTCCCCCAGGGCAGAGGCTCAGGTACTTGGGTACCTGCTCTTCTGTCGGTACGTGCCGCCTTTGCACCGCTGGGGAATTTGGGTGCGCGGTTTTCTCACTGCCATTCGAATGGCACTAAACCTAAAGTGGCTCGAGAGCAGTGAGGAACGCTCCCACGCTGGTCCCCATAGGGCAGCCCGGGACGCTTTCTGCAGAGCGGATGACCTAGAATACTTCTCCTTTAGGAGTAGCTCTGAAACTTTGAGCTTACCCTCTTTGGGAAACTTCTTTCTCCACCGTCACCTGCCTTGCTGCTCTCCGTCTTCTGGGTTCCTGGACGGACCTGCTGCACCTGGACCTGGCGTCAGCTCGTCCAGCCCGGTCCAGCTCAAATCCGTTAAATCCACATCGACTCGACCGTCTCTTCATCTCTCACTCTCTGCGTTGAACCCTGACGTTCGCGACCCCCGTCACTCCGTTCAGCTCCACGGAGCAGCCCACGGGACCGTTACAGTACGGCCGCCGGGCAGACACTCAGGTCATGTGACGCGTGGCTGTTCGCCGTTCAGCCTGGCCTCGCCTCGCCTGGCCTCTTTTCCGTCAACCGTCTCTCGGTACCTGACCGAAACATCCATACATTACCCCAACAGGAAAAGACGCTCCGCTGACTGCCTCTTTCAGTTTAGCCAAACCTCTGATCTACCGTCCTGCCGGCACTGTTCCCCTTCTGGCACTCTCGCGGACTCGCAGACACGGCCTAGAACTGTTGCGGCCTCGACACGGTCGACATCTCGCTGGCCATTACAGCGATTTCCGTCTGGTCACGCGCTGTCGTGCCTCTTCCCGCCGAAACGGATCGCCGTTCAGCGAGAACCGTGACCACTGACCAGCAAGCCCAGAAACGCCAGCGCCATCGCCAACACGGTTCGCCATCGCCATCACCCGCCAACGCCCTGTCCCTGTCTCCTGTCTGCCGTCTTCTGGTTGTCCGCCTGTCCAGCTGCTCACATGGCCCCTCTGAAGATTCATCAACGGAAAGCACAGAGTATCCGTACACTACGGAATCTGAAGGCCGGCGAGGGAGAGAAGGGAACCCTTCGGACCAACCAAAACCGACCTGAGCTGAGCTGAGCTGACCTTCAGTCCTTCACCTGTGCCTGTCTACGGACTACGGAGTACCTACGGTACAGTCTGTCCCAACCGTCGGGACGACCGCCAATCGCTTCCCCGGAAATACCACTCGGGGCTAGACGGATGCCTGTTCCGACCTTCATTTCCCCCGTATTCAGGCACATCGCTTCAGCCTGTGTCACGGGTCGCAATTGTCGCTGCAAATACAGTGGCTGTTAATTGGTTTGCCATGCCATTGGCACCATGGAGGAAGTCGTCGCGACTACCGAGTATACGGATACCCATCTCGTTCCGTCTCTCGCCCAACCCAACGCAATGCCCCAAATGGGTTCCCTCTCGCTGAGTGGATCAAGAGGAATGGAATAGTGTACGTCGCCTCCAGACTCCAGAGCGTAGGGAGAGCGCCTGGCGGCTTGCAGCGCCCGTGTCCACGAGGCTATCGCCCATGGCGGATGCATAGCCCTCGATAGTGCCGGCATCTGTGATCAATGGAAGGGGAAGGGGCATCAGCGTGCTTTGGGGGAGGGATGGGGGATGGTGCCCGGGCCTGCGATGGCGACGACGAGGTCAATTCGTCGCCCCCAATTTTGGCTTGCGGTCGAATCGGCGACGGCCCGTCCTCCAGCGCTGACACGGCGATGTGACATGCTCTGACCCCGGCTTGCTTGCTACTCTTCTCGCTGCTTGCTTGATTGACTGGTTGCGGCGTGCCTGCGTTCGCCCCAATTCGACCCCGTGATGCCGTCCATCACTTTTATTAGGTCAGCGGAATCCTGCCGTTCGTCGCATGTCGCCTGTCGCCTGGCGCCTGCTGCCCAGCTTCAGCCCGCGGGCGCCTGGGATGGGAGGGAGGCGTGTAAACCAACTGGGTAACGAACGACGAGGAGCGCAACATGACCGTCGTGCGTGTCGTTGCTGATCTCGAGAATATGCCCTGTCCTGACATGTCTACGGATGTGGATGTGGATATGCGCTTTCCTTTCCACCAAGCAGCGACCGGCAGCAGGGCTTCGACACGGGATTGCACCGCTATGCTTGCGCATCGCCTCATTACCCCGCGGTCGACCGCCTGTCATGGGATCTAGAATGAGATTCAAACCCGCGGCCGCGGCCCAGTAGGTGCCGAAGCAGGCAGACACGCGCCCTGAGCCTGCTGGTTTTCCGGCTTCCAATTTCATCCCTCTCCCTCACTCACTCGACTGGGTTGTCCGCTCTGCTGCTCTGCTCACGAGAGACACACCTGCCTGCCATGCCAACTCAGAGGTTTCGCAAGCCGAGGTTGAGGTTGTGAGCACCGTATGCAGTCGAGGGTCAGAAGATAATGTTGGGACCGGCTAACTGGAGTGAGAGGAAATCAGGGCGCATGCGCAGTCGCCATGATGCCAGGCCTCTTTGAAATTTGAACCCTTGGGCTCTGGTTCCTGAGCTGGCAGAGACATTCTCCCCAACTTTTGGTGGTCACAGGGGGGTGGTGAGGATAGAATGGGGGGAGGTTGCAACAGGACCCTTGAAAACGTCACATTTTAATGCGTTCGGCTGGTTCCTGAGCTCACTCCAAGACGGGGCTGCCATCGCCAACTGGTGAGGTGAGGTTTTCCCTCTCACCCACCGACTGACGACGTCAACAATGGATGGCAGGCAAGCAAGTTTGTTGATTCTACCCCCCCTAGCAACAATCCCGTTTACCCTTACGAATACTCGTCGAGCAATGACCACTGCTTGTTCGACAAGTCACTTCAGTCGCCCAAAAGGCAACGCCCGCTGCGGTCTTGCAAGGAATGAGCGGTGCTCAGTGACGATTTTCCCCGTCAGATGACCGGCTCCCTCCAGCGCCTCGTCCAGCCAAAATCTACGAGGCACATTGCGCCCTGCCGCCGTGGCTCGCGGGTGGCCGACATCACTGCCCAAAAGGCTGAAGCCACCGTCTAGCTATCCGTCGCGAAAGCCGGGCCCATGACAACGGCGGATGCAGCCGCCCGTCGCGGCAGGCGGAGCGCCCAGAGCGAACCCCCAACTGCCCCCCCCCGTCGTCATCAGTCACCTTGGGCGTGGGTGACTGACTTACTGACTGTCTTGGGCGACGGGGGATTTGGGATACTGGGGGATTTTTTTTTTTCTGTTTCTGATGAAGCCCAAAGTGCCTAGGGTGACGAACTGAACGGGTACTCGGGGCGCCCATCTCCCTAGGAGGGAGGAGCTCCGCCCTCGTCCAAGTTCCAATATTAATCGTCGGGCTCTAATGAAGCCAGCCAGGGGTGGTGAATACCGACGTGCTGGCGTTCGCTTCGCAAAAATGGGCTCCGGGGGACCACGATATGGCTTCCGCGACCGTCCAAGAGTCCCGGTGTCCCAGGAACATGGAAATCACACATCGTGTGGAGCTTCACGGAAAAGAGGTCACATCTGGCCCACGCCTCTGCCTCCTCCTCCTCCTGCTGCTCCGACTCCCCCGAAAGGCACACGGGCAAGCAGTAGCAGGATCGAGATAGCCATACGGATATGACGTTAATCATACGACCTAAGAGGTCGAGACGTGATTGTTGCTGCTGTTGGAGCCGGGTTGGTGGTGGTGGTCAAGAGATCGCTTGTTCAATTCTTCCAGAGGCCCGGACACCGGTCTGCATGGGTCAGTAGACAACGAGAAAATAAGGGTTGGAAGCAAACGAAGAAACTTGAAGACCGGTGAAGGAGGAGGGTGTCTCGTCGGTTCTGCGGGCGAGAAATGGCGCGACAAACATCTGGACCAGGAAGTTTGAGTGTGCAGCGCCAGGACCCCCGGGGCCTGACGAGATGGAATGAGACGCGTTCGTTCCAACGACCCGGATCGCACCTGGCCCTGAGTGACGATTGCAGCAGAGGAGTGCGGATAGCTTGTTGTTGGTCGTCCAACGGGCCTGCAGACAATCAATCATTCACGATGCATGCCACGGAGGCTTCACCTGAAGTCGACTGGATGGGGCCGAGCCGGCGCATCCCAATCTAATTCAACAACGCTCTCGCAGCAACACCTGGTCACCGGTAGGAAGAATTGGGAAGTTGGTTAAGGACCATGGGAGCGAAAAAAGTTCTCAAGAACCGGGGATGGGAACCCCCTAAAACGTAAAACGGTCCACCCTTGAGATATCCACTGGGCGAAGCGACGACTCGGCCCCTTCGATGGCGGTGTTTCTCAGTTATCACACCTCGTCTAGGAGCAGGACGACGACGACGACGACAGCAACGTTCCAACGGCCACGAACCGTCGAGGGAGAGAGAGGCTTCTCCCGGGACGCTGGGTCTGGGTGATCTCCCAAGCACCCATGATGAGACGAAAAAAAAAAGCGCCCAGGTCCCCTTGCCCCCATTCCCAGCACATCCTTCACTTGACATGAATCTCTCTCTTGCATTACTGCTGCGCCAGAGGGAGCCTCGGCTGCCCCCCGTTCGCGACGGCGTTTGCCGTCTCGTCGGCTACCGCGAAATGATACGTCGCATCGGCCAAGAGAGAGGACAGACAGGCCATGGTTTTGGGACTTTGAGTTTGCGCAGCAACCCAGGAGCTCCAACCCAGAGATCTGGGAGATTGCGGACCACGACAAGACGACGCAGAACTTAGACGAGCGACGAACGGCCTTTTGCTGAAAAGATGATGTGCTCGTCCAGTCCTGGAAGTGATACAGGGGTACGACGAGTCAAAGAGAAAGAGATGATAGGCGGGGTTCCAGAGCTGTTGGCGGCGGACGGCGCCGCTTCCGGGGCCCGCGGCCGGGAGCCATTGCCAGGAGCGCGCAAAAAGGGTTAACGAAAGCCGCCGCCGCCGTTCGGTCAGCTGGCCCCGTCGCGAGTATAAGAAAAGCAACGAGGGACGCACACGTTGACGGCGGCTGGCGGCAAGGCTGCAGGTCAGGCGGCAGGTGGTCTAAAACTGTATAGGCGATGGAAGCAGAAGCGGAGCGCGTAACTTGCAAGTCCTGCAATGCCCGGCGGGAACGTGGAAAAAGCAACCACCGGGCGCCGGAACCTGCTGCTCTGTCCGCCCCGGGTGGCATCCCGGCGGGAGCAGGAGGGCCCACGATCACGACCACCGGCCGCTGCAGCCAGCGGTCGGCGCGAATGGCGCCGAGGGCTGGGGGCCAGGTGCCTTGCGTCCCTACCTATCTTTGCTTTGCTTGGGTGGTGGTGGTGGCCCCCCCGGGTGGCTTGCGGCTTGCGGCCCGGAGACTCTCCCGTCCAACGAGAGGGACGACAGCTGGCGATGACCTTGAGTGTGTGGTGCGGTGTGCGGTGAGGGACACCCCCACGCGCCAAACCGTCGCGGAGATGCAATATTACATACTTGGTACCTCCGTCGCGGCTTCACACCAACTTCTTTCGGGAATCCCCCCTGGCACTCTGGATGTCGGTATTGCAACCACACTGCAGCTTCACCGCGCTTCGCAACGGCCGAGATGCCCCCCACCTCTTCCCCCCGTCTCGTGTTTGCTCCCACCCATATTATGCCTCTTGCCGTTTTGGGGAGGTCTGATTGTTGGCGGTGTCGAGGGCGGTGGTCGTGGTCGTCTCTTATCGGTGACCATTTTGTTCCATCGCGTATTCGAGAACACGTCTTGACATCCCCGGAGACGGATGCGCCACGGAAGTGGGATGCCGGTAATAGTCTGCACTACACCACCTCGCGGGGGGATAGGGGCGATAACGCAAGTCGTGTCGACGGTTGTCACCAAGGTGGAAGTTCGAGCCATTGATGCTTACTTGATGATACAGGCAGAATCGGATATGCGATGGAATTTGGGAACGGATACCGATACTACGGTGTCATTAGGTACCTGCATTACCACGGTCGCGTGGGATTCCTCTTCGCGTCGTTTCATACTTTGATCGCTTCTGCGCAGCCTAACCTCCTCTCGACGCCGACAATGAAGCCGAGGACGAGCTTCTTCCTCCCATCAAAGGCATAGGCGTGGGGGAAGAGGGGGAGGCGGGCCACTGGGGACGGAGGATAGACCACGTGCGCCGTTTTGCGTGCATGAAGACGCGTTGCAGCGTCTGAACCAATCTCCCCTCAACAAATGCCCTTATCACCTTTGTCCAAAGTAGCAGTTCTGTCAAAGGGGGGCAGGTAAGTCTGTCAATGGGCGAAATGTGTTTCAGACCACGTTGGATGAGCGCACGAGACAAGTTGGATTGTCCAGAGTCGAGACAATGGGCGGGCGGGGGTTGTGCCATGGATGAATGTGTTGATATTTCACCAATTTCGATCTGGGTGCCTGGCGAACAGTGTCTAATTTCTTTCTTTACCGGCCGTTCGGGTCACACGCGCTCCTTCTCCTCTGTCTCTATTTGGGTTGTTTGCGACATCGTGGGTGGTACTTGTGTGTGTTCCGGCGATCTGGGGGAGGGGGGGTGTACTATGTGGTAGGTTCCACGTTACTTTGCGAGATCCCACTGCAGTCGACCGGCGACATGACATACAGTGCCTGATATTGTGTCTCTCGGGCCTTTTTCTGATTTACTCAGGAGATTGTTTCTCTTTGGGATTGATTTGACGAGACGCGATGCGTGAAAAGGTTCGAATACGGTAACTGAATGTAAAAAGCCACAATTGAAAGTCATGGCGTGTTTTAGGTCTGCTCAGGTGACAGATGCTCGTTTGCTTTGTTCTCTCTTCGGTGGTGATGATCTCACGTCGTTGTGATACCGGCGCAGAAGGTAAGCACCACCCAGACCATGAAGCGTTCCCAAGCCTGGGGGGGGGGTGGGGGAGGTCGGGGGCTTGTCTTCCAATGGTGTTTTTTGCCGTCCTGGATGCTGCAGCGTTTGGCGTGGGGGAAAGCGAACGAGTGGCAGGCAGGCAAAAAGCACGATCGAACAAGCAAACACGGCCGTCTCATCGGTGGACCTGCATCAGATTCGTACAGTACCGCCGCGATGGGCGCCTGAGGAAGGGGATGCGGGAGATCGATCACATTCCCTTCTCCTCGACCGTTGATATTTTTCTTCTCGTTCCTCCACTCCTGACGTAGTTGGCTGTGGTACGCAGCGTTTGCTGCGCTTGATTGACTGATGGACGACGAGTCGCTGTTTTACCCCATGGCTTGACTCTCTTTTTTTTTTCTGTCGCTTGTCACACGCCCTTCAGCATCAACCCCTTTTCTGGTGCGATGCGTGTATTCCGGTCGAGAGTTGCATTGAGTCGCATTTAGTGTTTGGTGGTGTGAGGGTAAACACCCAATGCGAATAAGGAGTCAGAAGACGACGGCTGACGGTGAGAATGCCTCCTCAGCTGAGTGGAAAGGACGATCGCTCCCCCAGCCGTGCGCTTCTTGCTGATGTTGCTTTTTCCCACCTCCCTTTCCTTCTTGTCATCAACCCAACCCCAACCGTGATCCGCGGACGGGCCGGTTTGGGGCTTGCTGCCGGAATACATTAGTGTACCCGAGTTATCGATCATAAGAGGCGGGCGCGTATAGAGAGGTAGGCAATGGGCTCTGGGGGTTGGGTTGCATTGTCTGTTCGGGATGACATCAAGTGTCCAGCTCTCCTCGACAGACAGTTGCACCGAGGTTGAGCCGGGCTGAGCTGAGCTGAGGACTTACGCCCCGGCCCCGATTGTAACGGACGTAAATGTAAGAACAATGCCATGTAATACACCACTGTACGTCGTTCTCGAAATGGCAGTTGTACTTTGCCTGGAGGATCTGGGGATGACAACACCCATCCACACTCTCTTCCTGTTTGTTTTATTTGCAGAGACGCTTACCGGTTATTGTTATTATTTTGACTACTATTTCCAATGATGCTGTCACAACACCTCTCTCCCTTGCAGGTCCCTGCGCACGTAGGGGGGGCAAGCACCTACCCGGGGGCTCGGAACATCGAACCCGGCGGTGCGGGGCGGGTTTCGTTGCAGCACTTGCAGCATGCAGCGCAAGCAACCAGCCGGGGAAACATGCATATCTGAGGATGCCTCTAACAGCAGCGGAAATGGTTGGCGGTGGTCATCGGCGCCGACGTGGGGTTGCAGGGACGGCCGGCCGCCCGCGGGACGGCAGAGCGGTGTAGGGATTGCGAAACCATCTCGAGGTATCTGCGTGTGTCTGCGTGTGTCTGCGCGTGTGTCTGCGGGTGTGTGCTGATGTTGGGCATCTCGAGAGCCCTTTTTCAGTTATTCCAGGTTCCTTTTCTTGCTTTTTTTCTCGGGACCCCTCCAGGATCTAGTTCGTCGCCAGTGTCTCGCGCGTGTCGCCTTTGGCGATAGCCAACTGGCAGGAAAACCCCGGCCCCACTCCGCCCCGGTGGCCCGCCGGGACTCGGTACCCCGGGTTCCGGCGGCGTGTCTCGCGCCCACAGGCCTCCATGGAGGGACATGCTAATAATCATTGGGCAACCGAAACCGAGCAAGCCACCGTCTCTGAAGCCTGAGATCCGAAAAGCCGCGAGACCTATCCTATCCCTTCGCACCCGTTGTGGCTTCGAGTTGTCAGGGGAAAAGGGCGACGGTTTGGTTGTTGTGGTTGAGAGAGGAGGGGCCAGGCTGGAAAACGCCATGGCTTGGTAGAGAGGCATGGAGAGGGCGAGAGGGCGGGCGCCGTTCGTGAGGGAGGCAAATAGCAGCGGATGGAGATTTTCTGAATTGCGATCTGTTACAACTGCTTTCCACCTCCGGTTTCCCTATCTCCATCAGTTGTCAGTATCGAGAAACATCGAGCGGAAGCATAACGCCGCCGCCGCTGCCGCATCGGACCGGCGTTTGAACACTGGATGTGGTGGTGGTGGTGTTGCATCAAAGCCCTTCCCTTCCCCCTTGAGCGATTTGATTGATGACCTGTCTTGTCGATTTGGTCGCACGGCATCTTCCCAGTTACTTACCGCTGGTACGCGATTGACGGCAAGGTGCATGCGGGGAACGGGGGGAGGGAACTGACTGCCACTGGGTGGCTGACGGAGGCGT
Source organism: Colletotrichum brevisporum (assembly GCA_030770045.1). Taxonomy (NCBI): domain Eukaryota; kingdom Fungi; phylum Ascomycota; class Sordariomycetes; order Glomerellales; family Glomerellaceae; genus Colletotrichum; species Colletotrichum brevisporum. The sequence goes on from JAUGSI010000002.1 coordinate 5,974,606, forward strand.
GTTTGCCAGTCTAGGCCCCGTTGACAGGTCATGTGGTTTGTGTTTCATTTCCCGAGAAATCCTAATGCGAATGTTACACTTTGTCGATTGCATTCTTCACATGCGGGGAGGGGCCTTCGACGTCTGACGGGTGCTGGCCATGTCTCAAGCAAGCTCAAGAGCACATGTGAAAAACCAGGTCGCTCCCTCGAGGCCGAATCTGTGATGGTGCTGTTGTTGTTGCAAGTACCGCTATTACGGACAGGTGCCACGAGGTTGAGATTAGCGAACGTCGGGTGAGGTGGGAACGGATCTTCAGGCGGCCACGGCGTCGTCCACGGCCGGACGGCGGAGCTACCGTAGTGCGTAGGTACACGGGCACTCTAAATCTGGGGCCTGGTGATCTGCACAGCTGGCGTGACATCTCGTCGTCATGCAAGGTACACGACGGAGAGCAAGGCGCATCGCATCACGTCGACGACGCCGCAACGGCAGCAGCAGCATAAACTCGAAATAACAACAACAATAGTGAGCCGAGCGGCGGTGCTCACAGCCACTCCGAGAGATATGTGCAGCTGATGGGGCCCGTAAAGGGGATGGGGAGTCCGGCTCCGTTTATAATATCCGATAAAAACGGGGGAAGTAACGGGCTAGAACGTCGAAAACCCAAGACCATCACTCAGCATGTCACCGTCCTAGAGATTAATTCAGAATAATAATAATTAATTTTCAAACAAAAGCTGGCAAAAATGAAATAATCAACTGGAATGTTGACCACCAAATAAGCATGAACACACAATCTTACTCCGCGGCTCCAGCCCGAACCGGCTTCGGGGAGGGCGTGTCTAGAGACGAGAGTCAAGATGCGTGAGAAAAAAGAAAGAAATAACAAAAAAGCGCATCACCGGAAGAACCACCGGAGCTGCCTGGCATCCATCTTGGTTTCCCGGCACATTCTCGTCTAATAGACATCTGGCCCCCCTCCATCTCAGTCGGAATCGTTCCCCGGGCGGGAAGACCTGCCAGGGCGTGGCAGGCAACCCCTGTGCCGTGTGTGTGCGCGAATGTGCGTGTGTGTGTTGCAGCAGAAGCAGGCTGTCGAGCGCACCATCTTCCTCCTGAGACAAGGCCAGCAGAGGCGACCTTTCGGCCGGAATGGATATATTTAAGGGTTCTCTTGCCAGGAACGCCTCTTGCGTCGTTTGCCAGGGATGAGAAGGAGGGGGATTAGGATGCAGCATACTATCGACCATGTACTCCGTACAGTCGTCCGTCAGCTCTGCGGTCTGGCCTGCGGGCATTGCGTCCTCCTGGCGGCGGTTTTCCCGCGATGCGCGAGACGGCCGATGAGGGCCGCGGATCTAGTCACCTGTCACTTGTCACATTTCGGTGGCAGGTCGCCTTGTCATATTATTCCTCTCGCGGCGCCGGAAAGGCCAGGCCAACGCAACCGCGGAACTCGGAATCTCACACACACGCGGGATGGATGGGGAAGGGAAGCAGGAGGATGCCATCCGTAAGCCGAGATACGAAAAAGACGTGTGTGGTCAGCGACTGTGCTGCCGCTGTTGTTCGCGACTCTGCTCCCGGTAAGGGATGTCGAGAGAAATGCCTAGCGTCTGTCGTGATCGGGATCTAATTGGGGGGAGGCGGGGAAGGCAGGCTGTCCTCCTCCTCCTCCTCCTATTTTCTGAAGACGTCCACGATGTCGCTGACGTCCCCTCATTTGCCATTCATGGAAAGGGGGGGGGGACAGAGGGACGGCGAGAGTGACATTTCACATGTGGTTCCCGCGGGACCCCTCGAGAAAGTCGCTCACCCTGATCCAGGAATTGGTATGACGGAGGGGTAAAGAGCGAGAATGCCACGGTTCGGGTCTGTCTTGGTGTTTTGAGACAGGTTCAGAAGATGGGGCCCCGGCTTGGGGATCCCGTCTGCGACGGAGGGGCGCGGGGAGAGACACGGACTCAGAGGGACCCCGGACACCTGGGCTCGAGGCCTGGCCACACCGCGTCCGGACTGCCGGGCATGCTGATGCCGCGATATCAGGATGCTGCGATGCTGCGATGTTGCGATGCTGCACGAGGCAGACAGATGAGTGAGCGGGATGGTCATTTCCAGATCGCCTCTGAGTCGCGACAGTCCTCGGCGCGAGCGGATGGCTGTGGAAACTTGGTTCTGAAACTATCGCATATCGCGCGCATGCCGATTTGCTTTCTTTCTGACCACTCGTCTCCCATGTAAGCAATGGCAGTTGAGTCACAGGTGCATTTCGAAGAGTCCTTAGAAAACCCACATGCAGGAAAGAGGATATTCGTGCGGTCCAGACCGAGAATCGCTGACGGCTGTGCTGTAGCGCACCAGTCACAGTAAAAGACGTGAACCTGACAAACGTCCGTCCGAACAGGCGGCTGGGCGTGTCAGTGTTAGGCGCGCCTGGCAGTGTACAATCCATGCGGCATGCCCTAGCCTCGACTCGAGGACCCCCGTTCCCCCTCCATAAGGGACGAGAGTCTCCATTCTCAAGGTTGGTTTTAGGTGGAATACAGAGTACCTTTTGCTGTATTTCTCCGCCTGAAGACAGTTCGGAGTAACTGGTCCTTGGGGAGCAGTACGTACGGATACTACCGGTGCATATCCCTGGTGTAAGCCAGGCCAAGGACAGCCCGCTTCCAGACTGTCAGCATCCCAGTTTCTTGCGAATTCCGCCTCCTCTTTTTCTTCTTCTTTCCTGATATCACGCCCTCGTGCCCACTTCTTGGGCCTTTTTGTCTAGAAGTACACCGGGCAAGGAGGGGGCGGTTCGAGGCCATCGCGAACGGGGCAGGTATCTCGAGCAATCAATTCCATGGGGACGTCCATCGCCCAAACATTCCACGTGATAGACATCCAAAGGGGTCACGGGGTCACGGAGGAGAAGCAATAAGCCCACAAAAAGTCCATCGAATCCCCCCGGCCGGTCGCCGTTTCTTGGGCCATGGTGGCGAAATCCCGCCCCCGATCGCCTGTCTGCCGGCCTCACCCCCTTCTCCACCGGGGTAGGAGGACTCTCCAAACGATACTTCTGCAATATCAATATCAATATTCTGTCCAGCGCTCGGACGAAGAAGGACGGAGGTACCAATGTGACCTTCCGGGCCCAGAGCACATTCGTCCGAACGCAAACAGATGAAACGCCCGTATGGCAGGTGACCTTCTCAATTCAGCAAGTGGGAAAAACAAAAAAAAAACCCCAGTTCAGCTTTCACCTCTACGCTATCAACCTGCGAGGCTAAGCCGCGACGACAACGATTATGGGCGGCGAGTGCCGCATCTCGTTGGCTCGCGTGCCGCTGCGTCTGGGGAACGATGCGCAAGGCGCATGATCAGCAGGCGGTCCCTGGATAGGCCGCTCGAGAGGGGGAGGCGACAAGATCGTCTGCGGAGACGCCCTCAGGGCGCAAGTGAGCCAGATCCTCACAATACCCCTCAGTGTAGAGATCTCCAAGTCTCCATATCTCACTCGAAAGGACGTTTCAAGGTGCACGAAACCCTCCCCGCGCCGCCATCGTCGTCGGTCATCAGCACACCGGAGCCTCCGGGGCGATGCAGCCTCTCAGCTGAGCTTCCTCCCTTTCTCTCTTCTCAATCCTTTCGGTCCATCTGGCGCCGGCCGACTGCCCGCGCATATGAGCGCAGCAAAGACCCCCCAAGCCCAGCGTGACATTCTGCAGCCCTGTCGCTCGTCACGCGGCGGAAAGGATCCTCCACCAGTCGGCACCGGTGGCTAAACTCGTCGGGTAAAATCCTTCCCACTTGTGGGCCACATGGACTGGCTCCTCCGTCTGGCTTCTGGGAGATGGGCCAACTGTCACCCTAAGGGTATCACGTCGTCGCGCTAGACGGCGGACTAGAACGCACCGTCTGCTGCAAGAAGGGTCCCCGTCCTGGGACCGACCTGTCAAACCGTTTGTTTGCCCTGCCTTATTGACCGACCTCCCAGCCGAGTTCGCGGCAGGAGGACGAGTGGCGTGAGCAAACTGCCAACTGTCTCTCCCCAAGACCCTGGACACTGTTCTCGTGTCCAGTCATCCCGGTAGGAAAGGAGTTCTAGACTATCGAACTGGTGTAAGAAAAAATATTGACCGTTCTGGATGGTCTTGCGAGACATGTCCAACACGAACTGCAAACCTCACGCCAAACCCCACCGCAGCCGTGACCAGATCACATCCTTCGCGAACTCCCCCAGTTTATTAATCTTGTTCAAGGAGGGGGGAGGTGAAAGAAAAAAAAAAATATCAAGAGAAGGTGACCTGGGTTGTTTGACCGAGACGGGGGTCAGCAGCAAACCTGCAAGTCGAAGAGCGGGATTTCACTCATCGAACGTGCTAGACGGCTCTAGACGGTCTTCACGAGAACGAGAACGGGGCACATGAACGGAAAAAGACAGAGGGAAAAAATTGAGCAAGTCCGCATGAGGCGGAGACTGCCGCGGAGTCTATTCTCCAAGTTTTCCCTCGTGGCAGCCCAACGACGACGGAGCAAACCTCCTCGCCGTGCTCCTCCGTTGAAGCCTGAGAGACGAAGCGACAATCCCCGAGCAAACCCGAAAGATGTGGGGACGGTGAGCATAGGAGGGGAAACACAAGTGATATTGGTCCAACCTGAATGCTGGAAGCGGCAGGCCCACGCCGACACCCCCGGCCCCTGGCAGTTGAGGGCGGGGGTCAGAGGGATCACGACAGGAGCAGAAAGACCCTGCAGGCCGAAGTTATTCCAGCCTTTAAGAGCTCTCCCATTACGCGAAACCCCTGGCCGTTGCGCTGAGGAGACGCGCGTGTTCGCATGGGGCTTCAACGGCTCTCTTGAGGGAGAAGAGGAGAAGGGCGACGAGAATACGGGTCTGTCAAGCAGGGGGACTCGAGAAAGAAGTCCTTGTTGCCTTGTCGAATTGTTGATATGTCATCTAATACCTTTCTTTTGAAGTGGACTTGCAAGAGTTGCTGCTGCAAAAGACCTGGGTTGGAGAAAGAGGAGAACCTGGTTCGTCTCCGGAGGAGCTCCGCTTTGCTAGCTACCAGCACCATCAGCACCACCACCGGAGTTGCACCGAATGCATCGTGGCCACACAGATTGGTCTTTTTCTCCCCCCTCTCTCTCTGTGTCTGCTCCTCTCTGTTAGCCCCGTGTAGCCTTATCCACATCGTCGGGTCTGCTCGCTTGCGCGACACGTAAAACGCACGCCCCGACAAGGAGTAATTCTCGGCAAGAAGGGGAAAAGAGAGCCAGGCCCAAAAAGGAGCTGAAATGTAGAATGCTGCATGAAAATCTCGATCGTGAGAACCCACCCGGCCTCGAGATCGTGCCCACGGCGTGCTGGTGCGATATGTACGATGCAGTACGTATTACTGCTTGCGCGCATAGCATAGTCTCTGAGAATACGGACAGCCGAACCCGTCGGGTCGGAATGCGTGCGATCTTTCGGAGCCTCCTCCGAAGCGTTCTCCAATACTACCGATGTAAGCCGGTGACGATGTCGCATTCGGGTTTTGCTCTGCCGCGACGACGACGTTGCGCTCATGTCCAAGGAACTCTTTGGAATGCCCGGTCTTGCGGTTAGCTTTGCCTTGGTTTACTTTGATTCCGTTTTCTCTTAACGTAACCCGAGGTCACGATTTTTTTTGGTTCTTGGTTTTCCTGGTCTAAGAAACTGGATCCGTCGCAGAGACGATGGATGGACGGACGGCCGATCGTACCTGGTATTCCCTCCGTCAACTAAAACACCGTCCATCCCAGAAAAACTCGACCGGCGCTGGTTCGGGCTACGTACTATTGCAACTATCTCGCCTTGGTGAGAGAAAAAAATCAGGGTTCACACCACAACACGCCTTGGAGAGCCATCCACGCGCTCACCTCCTCCACACCACCATTACACACACCGACCCCCAATCTCAAGGGTCTTTCCCAGCCCACCGCCTTCTCATCTGATCTCCTGGGCCATTGGGGCATTTCCCACTCGCACCGGTGGACGACAATGCCCCCGGATGAACGTTTTGCAAGCTCGGGATTGTTTCTTCATGCTACGTGCAGTGTGCTAATTCTGTCAAACCAGAGAGACCCCCGGGTCACCGAGCTACGCGGGCGGAGAGAAGACCGAGTTTTCGGTCCGCAAGTCCACTCACACGAGCGCTCTGCCTTGCCCTCTCCAGCATATTACTATCTCGGTCAGTAAGTCAGCCGTCGCCCCTCGCCAAGACTTCTCTCCGCATTCCGAGGCTTGCAAATACCGTCCCAGCTCGGAGGAGAACGTGGGCCTCCACGAAGTTTCCCCGGAATATCTGGTGGGTTTCTTCGTAAGACGCATTGGGCCCTGTCTGCCTGCCTTCTCCAGATGGTCGTCGGCTCGGCTTCTGATAGTAACGTGTTCCCCTCGCCTCCTCCCTCGGTCAACTTCCAGCGGCGAGCCGACGGATGGGCCAGATGACGAACGCCCACCCCCAGAAGAAACTCGTGCCCCCAGCAGCCGTGATGGCAAGCAGGAGGTCTACGATGAAAAAGTTACGACCGTGGTCCCTGAACCGACGAGGAGGGGGGCGTGGGAAAACGGACGGTGCAACAAAAAACCAGAATATTATCCCAAAGTATTTTGGTTATTTTCAATATTTTGTTTTCTTGGAAATCGGACCGGGTCTACCTAGGCCATTTCTTTTACGGTTCCCAGAGGCTAATTGCAGCAGAGACATGTCCCGTTGTCGTTTGTTCTCATGACTTGTTCCCCTTTTTCCCCAACTTAGATGCCTGGGGTTGAGGGAGGGCGGGGAGGCGGTATAGTACGAACGAATCCGTTTGCGGACGGACAAAAAGAGAACACCCAAAGGGCGAAGGAAACCTGGGGTCGTTGACGGTTGCAACCTTTCTCTCTCCCCCGGGTTTTCGATCCTTCCGTCGCCTTTGAACGAATGTGTCGCTTCCCCCTGCTGGTCGTTTCGAAAGCTGACCTTTTGTCCAACATTCCAAAGGAATGATATGCAACCCCCCAAATAGACAACAGACATGGGGGAAGAGATGGGTGACAATTCCGACGAAGGGGGGGGAGGACAAATAGCGAATCAGCCACCCGAGTGCTTTCTCTGTATTGTAATTGGGCATTATTCGGCTGAGCCTCCTGGTCGCCCGTCCTTTGTGTTGCAGCTCCAGGCTTCAGCATCGCATCGCTGCAACTCAAAATTGTTTCCTTGCTGCTCACCGCTGACATGGAATCACACGCACACCCGCTTGACACCTCATATCCATCCTATTTTCCAAAAAACCCCCAAATATACACCCGCTGTTACTCGTCTCTACCTCGGCGGCGCTTATCCGCCCTGCGCCGCGCGTTTCCGCTGGGCTCGCAATTGCTATTTGGATATGGTATCTTGAAAGTACACACCCCCCGGGCGCGGGATGTGGTTACAGTATCACATCCGTCCAGTGACGGAGGAGCCTCGCCGCCAAACCCCGCGTTCGAATTCCGTTCGTCCTCTGTTTCTAGCTGCATTTGGGGGGCTATTCCTGGGGGGAGGGGATGTAGGTAGTCGCCTTACTTTGCCCCCCGCGCAGTCGTACCGAATTTCCCTCGTCGTGTGTCAAGTGGCCATCACGCGGGTCGCGAAAAGCCACGGAAAGATGAGAACGGCGTCCGGCACCGCGGGAGAGAAAGGGAAAAGGGGACGCCGTGGCGGTAGCCTTCTCCTTCGTCTTCCTCCTTCTCCAACTCCCGCGCGCCTCTTTGTGTCTCGCTCCTCAGCCCAGCTGCTGACCTGCGCCACCGCAGGAAAGGGGGTCTTTTGGAGGGGACGGACGGCCGGACAGATTCCCATTCGGGAGCACCATGGGAATCAAAGACGAACGGGATCAGATGTGTCTGCTTTCGGCATGCTCGAAATCCTGCGGGGAGGGTAGTGCGTGATGCTACGACTGGGCCTACGCTTGTCTCTCTCCAACGGCCGACCGGCGTCCTGCACTCGTCCACCAGCGCAGGTCCCGAGGAGAGGACACGATGGGAGAGCCCATATCACGCTAGGCGCAAGGCGAATGACCCTTCTTTTTTGTGTGTGTGTTTTGATCTAGTCGTTCCGGCTCCCGGATCCAGGAGAATTTCTCCCCCTGGTCTCGGGGCGGTTCATTCAGACGGTGCTGCTGACGGCCAGCGCGGGCGGATGCGGTGTGAGACCGCTTTACGACGAGACATCAAGAGCGAGAAGCAAAAGTCATGCGCGTGAGCGTGTGTGAGCCGGCGGCCGAGTTCGCGCCGGATGGGCTCTTGGTGCCGCGGGAGAGAGTCAGGGACCGAGATGCGGTGAGAAGGAGGCTAGCCGCCTCGACCAGACCCTGTGGCCTGCTACTGCAGGAACTGCGTTGTCGTCGCATGTGAAGTACGCGCTGTCGTTCTTGGGAGGAGACCATGAGGGCGTGAGGGCATCGTCACGGGTCGTGAGTAGAGCCAATTCGACGCTGGAACGTACTTGCGCGGTCTTGCGCAAAAGCTCTCGTCGCTGCATCTGAGAAGCTTGCGATATGCCTCGGCACACTCGCTGCCGCAGAAACGCCACAGCCGACGTGTTAGTCAGGCAGACTGACCATCAGACATACACTCAGTCAGTCGGTCGGTCGCTTGTTCAGTCAGCCCCCACGAAATTGTATGTCTCTCTGTAGCCGAAGGGGCTCAGCTGAGTGGCCGGCCGACCGGCGACATTCAACCCGCCCCAAGCCACAACCTCTCTCTGGATGTCTTTCGGTGGTGAATCACGGTCGAGAAACGAGAAAAGCGACCGTGATGGGGCTGGGGACGGGCCGCGGCGGTGCGCCGCTGCGGCGGGCAAAATGGTCGGTCGTCAGCACAGCGTGACATTCTTGTCTTCCCCCACCCCCAATTTTGGGTCAATTTTGCGGTGTTCGGCGACATAGGTAAAAGATTGGGTGTGATTGATGCGTTGGCGAGCGCGCCGCGGCTGAGGCAGACCGACCGAGGTCTGCGGGGGTCCAGTGTGTGATCAGGTGAGCCAGGAGACGCTGCGGCGCGGGTTGAGGTCGAGGGTACATTGCATGCGAGGGTTGGTCTGGGGGCGACGACTATTGTCACCTCGTTTGGAAATGGGACGTTGTCGATGAGAATGTTGGTTGGTTGTGTCACTGTTGGAATCGCACGAGATGGGCGAATTTACGCAGGCGACATCGATCAGGAGGCCATCGCCAAATGCAAGCCCTCTTCTCTCACTCTTTCTATCTCATGTTTCCCCCACATGCGCCATGCAGGCAGGATTCTCGGCCCCTCGGCTCCTTCCATCGTCGGCCTGGCCCCGAGGTGCCATTCTGCTGACAGCAGCTGGGCTGCAGTCGAAGAAGAAGGGTAATATGGTGATGGAGTGATGGATCTGAGATGTGGCGTGTTGTTTGAATCCTGGCGTGGGGGAAGTTGGGTGAGTGAATAATCAATCAGCAGACAGTGAAATCCACGGATTTCGAATGAGACGCTGACAATCGAACCAACACCAGGGTGGTCAGACGTTGGTCGACAACAGCAATGCCGGTGTGTTTGTGGGGAACACCATCTTGCGAGGCCGGTGAAGAAGAGGGTAAACTTCTTGCAGGATTACGGCGTCAACGTTGGCATACTTCTTCACCCGGACCAGAGGGGGAAAGCGATCGGGATCGAGCGGTGAGTTGCCCGCCCGGGTGGCTTGCCGCAAGAGGAATCAATCTGCCGGCCGCTCGGCGCCCCCGTGTTGAAGAATACTCAGGGGGTTTGTATGCACTCTCTACTCGTTGGTTGACTATCACAACAGTCACCATTAAGTCCATCACCGCTCACGTCGGCAGGATCATCAGGCCTCATCTTGACAACAGCCAAGAGCACACCGCTTGACACATCTCACAACTCACCAACACCCCGTATAATTAGTCTATTGGATTTATCTTCTGACGGAGCAATTAGGCAGATGCGACCTTCCAATATGTACGCCCGTCAGCAATGATGTAGCTCGTGAGTGAGATGGACAGACACACGGGGCTGGGCATGGTATGACGACGGCACACTTTCTTTCCTCGATCTTCAACATGCTGTCATTGGCTTCCATGCGAGATCATCATCGCTTGAAGTCAGCCACAGCATGAAAGAGCACCAGGTCCCAGCCCTGAATGGCAAATGCACGTACCCGTACACCCTGCCTCGAAAGTGCCCGCGTCCCTGTGTTCCGCTGGGCAGTGACCGCACGGCGGGGAGGACACGATACGAGCGTTGTACTTCCACTGCTCCGATCCAGCAAGGAGCGGCTCTCCCCCAACACGAGGCCACAAGATTACTTCAGCCTCGAGGACGGACAAACGCAGGAAGTAAGCGCGGGACAGCGGCGTACGATGGACCACGATGCCCTCGGATGGGTGCCACAACCGGGCGGCTGTGCCTTGGCCGACGTGCCTATGCTTCCGTCGGGACCGCGGGGCAGCTCGTCTCTCGGGGGCGGGCCCAGAGAGGCGGCGGACGAACGGGGGAGCGTCGGTCATTCGCCATCTCACAACGCGCAAGAAAGGACTTGACGGTCATGTGGTAAGGTTTTGTGCGATCGAGACCGGGTGGCCGTGTCTCGCACCCACGTCCTATTTCCCACGTAATCCTCCTCGCGTCTTCCTTCCTTGGGCTTCGTTTCGCTGATTCAAGACAACACATGTAGCTTGGTTCGAAGCGGTGCACGACACCCAAGACAGCAGCAGCCCACGTTGTGCTGTCAATATTCGAGGAGGGGGGAAGGAGAGAACGCAAGCCACATGAGGTCAATGACTGCAGGACTTCCCTGCAGTATATAGGCTATACGAGACCGGGATCCTCCGAGTGAAACGGCCCCGGGGGAGGACACAAATGTCACGAGCTGTGCTGGGTAGCGATCGCGCGGGCCGGCGCATCTAGCAGCCAGCGGAAGCCGCAACCCGAACCGAGCGGGGAGGGGCATCGGGCGGACGGGGTCTCACGGTGACACGGAGGTAGAGCCTCGGGAAAGATGGGAAAGGGGGCCTGGACGTCCAGCAAGCCCCCCGGCGGTGTTGGTGTTGCGTTCGTATGGTAATATGTGCTCCCCCACCACCACCCCCAGAGTCTGGGGAAGCACGGGATGGTGATACGCTTCTTCCGTCCACACTCTCACCGCGCGGGGGCGCAAGGGGGACGAGTGTCCCATGGGGAAAGGAAGTTAGGTGATGCCAAATGGGTTTAGGGAGATTGGGAGAGAGTCGTTCGTCGGGCGTGTCACGAATGGGTCAGATATTGGCCTATTTCCTGGGGGGTACACCTCGTCGCACGGGATGGGATCATGCGAGAGGTCAGTCGCCTTCCTCTTCCGTACACCTGTGTGAGGCGTCCAAGACGAGATAGGCTTTTGCCTTTTGCACGACAAGGATGAAGAAGGGGGGCGCGGAGAGATATTCAAGGGGAACGGCTCACCGAGCGAGGTCTGGTCTCGGACTCTGTTTGAACCACCCTGGCGACCTAGTCTACTGGCACGAATGACGCGGTTCGGACCTCTCTGAGGTTCAGCTTCAGCTTCAGGTCAGCAGATTCCGAAATCCTGATCCTCATCTCCTCCGCCTCATCCTTCTCACCTTGAGGGTTGGTAGGTCTCTTCTGTATTCCCCCGCGCCGCTGCCCGGGGGGTTGTGGAGGGGATGAGGGGGAGCGTGCGCTGCTTCACCTCCAGTCCGTCCTCGTCCGTCCATTCGGTCCGGCCCTTCCATTCAGTCGCGCCAAGAGCAGAGAGAGCGGGATGCGACTTCGTTGGGAAATCCTCCCGCCGGAGGATGCGTGGGAGTGGCTGACCGAGGTGTCAGGGTTGGTCGGCCCCTCGGTGACTGGTGGTGTGCAGTGTGACGATTCCTGAACCGGTGGCTTATATCCGGGACTTCGGCCCAAGTGCCTGCTATCCGCCGGCCTAGGGGGTGAAGTCGAGGGCAAATATTTTCCTCCCGAGAGCATCTGCTCATTTCCGTCAATTATTTCTTCTCTTTCCGTCGGTGGTTTCTCGTGAAAACGGTGGTTCATTTACCTAAGATCAGTCTATGGAAAGTTATCGTCGCGTGAGCAGGCAAGTCGGGGTACCAATTAAGGAGTGCAGGGTGCAGAGGTGTAAGTGTGAGTAGGCAGGCGTCCTGCTGCTGACAAGAGGCAATATGCGTCTTCTTCCTCGCTAACACACCAATCATGCACGTGAAATATAACCATTCTATCCGAGTCAAGCATTGATGAAAGATCTGCCGTAAGCTTGTGTTGCAAGAAACAGCGTGTATGAATGTATGTATGTACATAGACATGTATGCAGACTCAGCTCCCAGGGCTGAAATCAGTCAAGTTACCTCTTTGGGGGATGCATGTACCCCGGATTCCCGGGCATGTTGCACCATCAGCCAAATTGTGGCAATATCCTGATCAAAATGACATGGGAATGAAACCAAGAAAATAAAACAGAAATTCGATTATTTTCAATTTTCTTTTAAAAAAATGGAAAAATGAAGCCACTCCTCCTTCGTTTGCAGGTCTCGCCCCCTTGCAACGGTACACCAAGGGCGGCAATACCACCTTGGCCACCCAACACCCGCGCTCGCCTGACGATACTGCAGCCAAATCCATCCCGTCCCAAGGATCCGGTACCAGGAAACGAAGCACTCGAGGATTTGCTGGCCCGTGTGAGCGAAATGATATCCTTTCCTCAGTGTTGCAGGCACTCGGGGGGGGGGGGGTGGGGGGGGGGGGGGGGTCCCCCGTGCAGGGTATCTTCACCGGTAGGTGCCAGATCGGGAGCTGCTCTTTAGCCTAAACGCGCCGGAAAAACGAGCCCGTCCTCACCGCTGAGAGAGGAGGATGGAGGGCTCACTATGTACGCATGAGAGCTGCGTGGTGTGTATGTGCGCTGCAGACCGGCTGCCGGCGTGGGCATTTCCCCGTCATCTAATGCTGGCCGCCCCCGCGGGTTCTGCAGCTGACGGCGAGGCATCATGCAGAATGATGCCGCTGCTCAACTCTTGAAAATCTTGTCTTGTTCAAGCTGTTGGTCACGGCATCCGTCCTGCGCGGAATTTGTCTCGACGAGCGGTGAGAGCGTGAGCTGCTTCAGAAGCTGCATAGATCAGAGCGTAGATCCACGGAAAAGGACCATCCCCCCTACTTCGATCCTCGGCCGAGACGTGATCATGAGCCTCCTACAACTCTTATCCGTCTAGGGAATCGCAACCTCCGCCGTCACTCATTTGGCGGCCCGGCGAGCAAATCGCCTAGTTCCAACTTGACGCAATATCATTGCGGCCGAACGACCCCGAAGGCTAGCAGCTTGTCCATCCACGTGGGTCGTCACTTGTCTGCATCATATGGGAGCATCTGCCGCCCAAAGTGGCCCGAAGTTGCGGCCCGGATGTGTTTGAAATGACCACACCCCCTAACAGAGCTCTGCCTCTTTCTGGGCCTGCATCAAGAGGCAGCTTGCAGCCTGGGGGATCTGCTGTAAGGGGTCTGGTGACGATTTGCCGGGCTGCGCATCTGGGGGAGACCAGACGACACCACCCTTGGCTGCCGCCCGCGGTTGAAACAAACACACGCCCCCTTCCCCTTTCCACGGCGTCCAGCGGGAGCAAAGTATGGTACGTCAAGTGAATCCAACTCCCATCCGGGACGGATTGTCGGGACGGAAGATGAGACATAGGGGTTTGTCTCTGGACGAGAATTTCGTCTGGAAAAGGGCCTCATGTTGATGAGCTCTGCCTGGGCGCAGTTTGCGAATATGGTCTTGTGATGGATTTTCATCGTCGCAGGCTCTTGCGTGCCGGCAATGCCACCTTACCACGCTGGAGGATTTGGTGCAAGCGAGACGTAACCCAACTTGACCAATCCTGCTTCCTTGACCCCTTGAGATCGAACATATCGGAGCCCTTTCTTGAAGAGCATCGCCGATTCGAGTATCATTTGGGTAGAAGAACCCGGCGATCAAACTCAGCCTGTTGACATGACCACCACCGACCACCGCCCCTTCAGCTCCTAGGTCCCCCTGGCTTTGCGGTCGGCGAATCATCCTCGGTACCTCGGTTGCCTCCACGGAAGAGACGAAGAAGATCCAGATCGGCGAAACCGGGGCAAAGGAGGCAGCCTCGCCGTCGAGCTCCCCATTGGCTGAATACACGCTTGGGGTGATGTAGTCAAACTGTGACCTGATTTGGAGATTCGGGGCATCTGACCGCACTTGGCAGGGACTGCTGGCCTGCCACGTCAACAAGGCATGAATGTGAGGACAGGGCATATTCTTCCTGTCCTCGTGAGCGTGGACGAAGGGAACATCATGGCAATCGCTTCCATATGGTCCGGAACTGCGTGTTCTCCCGCTTGAGGCCGCCTCGAATAGCCCGTCCAGGGGGACTGGTTGACTCAGACCCTGAGTGCCAGGCAGGCTAAGTCAAACCACAGGCCTCAAATCTTCGTATACCGGGGGTGGCATGACCGGCGACATACGTCTACGCTGTTGCTGAACGGCGGTAGCTTCCAGTCGTTCTATCAGCTGGGGCCATGACGGTCCAGGATTCCGGACCGAGCCATGAAGCGAACTTTGAGATTGGAAACTGGGAGCAAGTCAACAGGAATCGCTGGTGTTGCACTCGTGGATGAGCTGAGTCGACTGCCTTCAGGTTTTGTGTAAGAGATGTGGACCTATTTGCTTCAACTTACCCATGCCATTCCATCTCCGGGTGCTTAGGTACGTAGATAGTTGTTGGAGTTTGCATTAAAGACTCATTTGTAGTACAATAGAACTAGATTTGTTGATTCTAGGAGTACTTGTCGTAGGGAAGCTTCGTTGGCCTCGATCTGCAGTAGCATCCTTCCTGATTCAACTGCAATCTCAGTCGACCTGGTAGAAGCAATGACTTGAAAAACCTGATGTATTTGGTTACGAACCATTATTAGATATAATGCGTTTACTGAGTTTATGAGGTATAATTGTTCCGTTTGGTATGTTCTCTACCTTCGATATTTTCTCCCAGACATTGTCAAGCTCGTTGCCCAACCTCAACCTTCCGCAACTAATACCCCCAATATCATAGCTCACGAGTCGTCGTATCGCTTCACTGACGACTAAAGCTTGATTAATATCGTAAATATACGAAAATCATGCCAGAGGTTTCAGCTGAACCGGTGAAAACAACTTCGCGCTGTGAAAGTAAACCTTCAGTGGATCCAACCCATGCGTTGTTCTGAACGCTCGTGGATTACTTGACAAGATGATGCAAAGAGGAAACTAAGATAAGGATATATATAACATACCTTTGGCTCAAAACATCGGTGTCATATTAACGTCGGGATTTGGTTTTCAAGGTCTTCGAGATTGTGCTTGTGTCCGGTGATCCGGCGGATGACGAGATTTCGCGAACCTGCTAGGCACAGTCACGGTTGAATACGATCATGAATTCAAGACTAAACTTTCAAGAAGCTCGCTATCACAGCAAAGAACAACCGCCATACTCGTTGGAGCGCTTTCATTCCATCTTCCACATGCCAGCACAGCTCCTGCGAGGACGAAGAGCTGATGACGCTTGCGGAGTATCTTCTCCCTTTTCCTGAGAATCAAACAATAGGATCGCAGAGCTTTGTGAAAGTCTTTTAGAACTCCAATTACAGGCCAAGAAGGCGGCCAAGTCCATCGACGATGATGTTGTCACATTCTCAACCAGAAGCAGGAAGCCACTATAGTCTATCTCAGCGGTTGCGTCTTTCACATACGACCATACCCATTGGAAAACTCGGGATCCCGTCCGCTCTCCCATAGATAAGCCAATGAGGGCCGGATTAGTAGTTGGGTCGGTGACGACCAGCGAATACCTGGTGTTGTATGTTTTAGGTGGATTTATTTTTGGTATCCGTACACTGTCCCCACAATTAGAAGGTCAGCAGGCCAGCATGACTATCACCAGCATTGCTACTCTCTTAGTATTTAATGCCAGACAACTTTTACTATCGAGTTCTATTCTATTCGCTCACTCCAAATTGTTGTCCTGATGGAATCATTATTACTGTCGCCGTTGTCCATCTCTCTTATCGCAGCCATCAGTGACTAATTATCATTGTTGCAGTGTTGTGATACTGCCGTCGCTGTTGTCAGCCGCGCAACGTAATGATTCAGTTCTTTTGACGGTGAGTAGATTGCGTCTTAGTTGGCTCATCGATTAGACGCTTGAGCTTTCAAAGTTCGTTACTCTGGGTTAGTTGGTTTGCACACTATGCCCGCGAGTACCGTGCTGTTGGGAACAGTCACTCCTCTCAGAATAAATCCACAAACACAAACACTTGGAACGCCGACATTGCCTCTACATACTCAGTCGTTGAAATAGTAAAAAGATTTATTCCCACTCTCCATCAACCGCGGCAAGACTCGAAAACTCTGAACGGTATGCCGTGACCCGGCCGAGGGCGGTCGGTGGTTCGACCGTAGCCTCTTCCTCTCTCATTTCTAGGTTGACAATCTCTCTCTGCCAGGTTCAGTGACTATTCATAGCTTCATTTTCTTGGTCGGCTCCGAATCTCTTCTATACAGAATGAAATGCAGCCACAGTCTCTCTCCTTGTCGTTCCAAGTTCCTCGGTTGGTTCACAGAGCGCATTTGCAAGTCTGATTGGCTCAGTCGCAATCGTGAAGTCAGGTGCCAGTGCGCACCGGAGCAGTCCCTCGCAGGGTTGGAGCTAGTCGAGGTATCGACGAAACGGGGCCTCCGTGAGCTTGTTTCGTCAGATGTCGACAGACAGAAAGAAAGAACCTTTTAGCGTGGAGATCTCGGCCAGTCTTGGTGCCAGGTAGCGCCTGAAGCAGAGAACCACCAAGTCGTAGTGCAACGGATGCGCCTTCTTTTCTCAAGATACGGATACCTACCTACCTACCTATGGATATGGTCACGTCAGCCTGGACTGGGCAACGGCAGTGAAGCGGGTACCTCTCTGTGTACCTGCCCTGTTTCACTACGTCAGCGGGGCCAGCTCACGCGCCCTTACTCAGGTACCTTTACCGCGGAAGGTGCTTGCTGGGTACTTTGGGCAGCGGGAGCTGCTACCCCGCGGAGCCAAGCTGGAAAGGGTGCCCTACCCCACCAGCAATCCATCGTCCCTCACCACCAGCTCTCCGACACTCACCTCATGCACATTCTATCCCGAAAGCCCGTTCCGGAGCCCGATTTTGACGTCAAGCTTCTTATCCATAACTACTGGTATCATTCATTCCCGGCCGCTACAGATCTGCCGGTGACGATCTTCATCCGTATCGGCCCGCGTCTTCCTCCCTTGGCCGTTCCCCGGCGGCGGCCTCCCAAACCCCTCACCTCCGGCGCCACTTGGTACCGCGCCGCGCCACAACTTCAACCACGGCCAACGCCAGCTTCAGCTTCTGCTTCTCCGACAAGGAACCGCGGTCAAGTCCAAGCATCGGACGACTAGAATCATGTTTTCACAGGTAGGCCGGCCCGTATCACTCCCATTGTCGGCCGCCTCGGCGAGGCTATGGCTACCTAGGGAGCGTGCCCGATAAGGCCGGGCAAGTCATATGCCATCTAAACTACTGGGTACCGGTGATGCCAGCTGAATGAGCAAATGAGAAAATCTTCACACACAAGCTTTAGTCGTCGTTACTGCCACCGGTCACTGACCCTTTAACAGAAGAAACCGTACTCGGCCGTCACGGTCACCATCGAGAACCTCACCAGCGAGGCGTACGAAGAGGATGACTTGAGTGGAATTCCCGACCTCGTCGAGGTCATCAAGCTTCAAAGCACTGGCCCCGTCGAGGCTGCACGCGCCATTCGCAAGAAGCTGAAGTACGGCGAGGTCCACCGCCAGCTCAGAGCCCTGACCATCTTGGATGGTCTGATCCAGAACGCCGGCCCGCGCTTCCAGCGTGCTTTTGCTGACGAGCCCCTGCTGGAGCGTCTGCGAGTATGTGGCACCTCGGATCTGTCTGACCCAGACGTCAAGAAGAAGTGTAAGGAGCTTTTCCGAAGCTGGTCCCAATACAATAGCACCCCGGGCCTGGAGCGTATTGCCAAGCTGCACCAGGTGAGTCGGAGTAGTCGTGTAGACTGAGGTGAGCCGGCTGACAGGTCTAGGAACTGCCCAAACGCAAGGTCGCTGTTACTCAAGAGAGGTCCAAGGCTGTGCGCGACAGCGAGAACCCGTTTGGTGAGGAGGAAGAGGACAAACCCTCCTCCCCCACCGGTCGTGCTGGAGAGTCTTCACGATCCCCCCAGACACCCTACGGCGGTAACACTAGTGCCGCCACCGCTTTTGGTCACAACAAGTCGCCCTCGAGCTCAGGAGGCTCCTTTTTTGGCGGGTCCAAGGATAAAAAGAAGAAGGAAAAGGAAAAGGATAAGAAGGCCAAGCGCAAGCCCTTCAACCTCGAGCTTGAGAAAGAGCAGATGAAGAGCTGCATCGCCGACGCTATCATCGCCGCCACCAACTTGAACAACAGCCTCCGGAGTATCAACAGAGAAAGAGAGCGAATCTCGGAGAACCACTCGGCCGTCCAGCACTTTGAAGAGTGCAAGGAACTGCGAAGGAAATTACTCTACTATGTGAGTGATGAGATCATTCTCGACTGTAGCAAAGCTAATAAGCACAAGATCCATCGTGTCGAGTCGGAGGAATGGCTCGGCAGTCTCCTGGGTGCCAACGACGATCTCGTCACCGCACTCATGACTTTTGAGCAGCTCGATCGATCCATCGATGCCGACAGTGACTCGGACGACGAGCTTGCGGAACAGGCCCATATTTACCGGAGTACGTCGGGTCCTCCTGCAACCTGATGCCCCTGCTAACCTTTCGCAGTGGTCACCGAAAAAGCCAAACAGTCCATGTCCCCTCCGCCTCCCGACGTCTCCGGCTTGAGCATCAGCAACGCCGCGTCACCTCGTCCCACCCCTCCGCCGCGCCCGAGCCCAAGGTCGAAACCTTCACCTTCAGTCCCGACGCCAGCTCCGCCTAAACCCCCCAGGCCTCCGGTTCAGCCTGTCCAGCAAGACTCTGAAGAGGAGGACGACGACGACAACCCGTTCGCCGACAAGAACGCCCTCTAGACGCCCGCCACGGAACGGGCTGAGCCAAGATGGTGATATCTGACCACCTTTTCTTACCACATTCCTCTTTTGTTCGTCTTTTTATGCCAGGGAACGCCCCCGCCGCGTGGGGTGAACAGGTGGTTGACAGAGCACGTATCTGTTATCCAGTTTGGAACGTCTCTCACACACGCCCCACGACCAACACTCATATTGCTAGCAGAACAGCGTCCCCGTCTAGATTTATTAATGATGAACGAGTCAAGCGAATCGTCTGTCTCCTTCCTGTTCGTGCCATTTGCTCTCCGATATTAGAGAGACCAACCCGACTTCGATTTCCGAAATCGGTCACCGACTTCTCCCGCCGCCCATGGTCCCCACTTCGGCCTCAAGGTCCTTTTTGGGACCAGCGCCCGATCCCCCAAAGTCCCCATCGTGCGCCTATTCCGGCCTGTCCCACCCAACGGCCCCCGCCCGAGATGCTACGATCCCGCTATCCCTCGGCGGCATGTGTTAATATTGCTCAGATCACTATGCCGGTCAGGGTAGCTCCGGCCAATCAAATCTTTGGCCGCGGGGCACATGTATAGCAAGTTTGGTTTGCTTTTATCACTCTTACAAGTTCGGCCGAAAGCTGCCCCGTCAAATCGAACCCCGCGGCTCAATACAACATTAAGTCAGGGCCTTGACGCCTTTGAGGTTGCAGCTACCCGCAGGAACAGGAACGTGGACCTCTTGATAACCTTGAACTGCCCTTTGGGTGCGTTTCGTGACTCGCGTACTGCGCTGTAAGGAACCAACCAGCGGGACCTTGCGTTAACGCGAGCGGAAGGTGCACCGGAATGTGGTATTGAAAGGAGATGACAATATTGAGTCCCTCCCACCCTCGTCTCCATCAACCAGACTTGACCATACGAAAGGATTGCCGGGACTATCGCGAATGGCAGGTTGCATGACGCAGGCAATCACGGTGGGGAGTATTGTGACGGTGCTGTGATTCGCGCGCATATTCCTTCACCTGCCACCGCCAAGACAAGATCCATCAACGATGGTGACTCTGCGTCCCATAATGTAGCTATATATGAGCTCCTCTCTCACTACCCTGATGCTCTCATGAGCTTCGTCTGGCAGGCTTCTCTTCCTCAGTTGGTCCTTTTACCTCCTCCCGTCGTCAAGATGCTCGCTCTCGTCACCCTCGCCCTCGCCGCCGTGGCGAGTGCCACCAACACCACCACGACGCTCGTCCCTGTCCTCCGTCCGGAGTGCAACAAGGCGGACCCGGCCAACCTGGTGCCCTCCAAGGACATCACGCTGAACTACGGTGCCAAGGATGAGAGCCTCGTCAGCGTTACGCTGGCCATGAAGTACCCCTCGGTCGTGCTCGAGGAGGTCGAGGCAGTCGCGGCCGTTGACTGTGCCGCCACGAGCATCACCGTGACCTTCAACGCCACGGCCGCCTTCGAGCAGACCTCGCGCGACTGGCAGGCACTTGATGACTTCGTAATGGTCACGAACCACCTGGGCAACTGCGACGTCGAGAACGAGCGTGGCTTCTTCCTGGTCGACACCGTCACCTTTGACGCCGCCACGCTCCGCGTCGTCGCCAACGCCCACAAGAGCGACGTTGCCAACACGGCTAGTAAGTGCCCTTGCCATCAGATTCGTACGTGATCAAGTCTGACAAAGCCAATAGCTTCTACGGAGATCTCCTTCTCCAACGTGCCCGTCACGTCCCCGGCCAAGCGCGACATCAAGTGGGACGAGAACGGCGTCCACATCACCAACACGCTCGCCCTGCCCGAGGCGACCACCCTCTTCACGTACGACCCCTACGTCGCCATCACCGCCGACGAGGCCTCCCTGTCCTCGGCCATGACCTTCTCCGGCAAGCTCAAGTACACCATCGTCCCGCCCCAGGTCCAGGAGCTCGCCCTCGACATCGACACCAACTTCGTCGCCACCCTCGGCCTCACGGTCGACGTCAAGGCCCCCTACTCGGGCAACTTCACCTACGACCCCGAGGACCTCGGCTACAACTTCGTCGACATCCCCGGCATCATCAAGCTCGGCCCGGCCCTCGGCTTCGCCATCGGCGTCGAGCTCGAGGCCGACGCCAAGGCCGCCATCACCACCGACCTCGGCCTCTCCTTCCCGGACGCCAAGCTCCACCTCGACCTCGTCAACTCGTCAGCCTCGGCCGCCACCGGCTGGGACCCCGTCTGGACCGCCCACGCCAACATCTCGGAGAAGGCCGCCGTCGGCGTCAACCCCTACGTCGACCTCGGCGTCCAGCTCGTCTTCAACATCCTCGGCGGCGCCATCGACCTCAGCACCGGCGTCACCACCCGCTCCAAGCTCGTCAACGACTTCACCCTCTCCGCCAGCCAGGGCGTCGGCACCGGCGGCGTCGGCATCGGCCAGGACAACACCGGCTGCCAGGAGGGCTTCGCCGTCAAGAGCGACTTCTTCTTCAGCGTCGTCGGCTTCGCGACCAAGTGGTGGTCGCAGGAGCTCTACGCCGTCGAGGTCCCCGTCGCGGACGAGTGCTACACCTGGCTGTAAGCGCCTGCTGTTTCTTTCTCACCTGTGAGAATCGGAACCTTGCTCGGTTTATTTCTGGGTCTTTTAATGACCACATACATACCCTGTGCATACTATACTTTCCTCATAATGTCTGAATCAGAGTCACGATTGATGCTCAAGATGCTTTCCCTGTGACAAGCGACAGCTGTCCGCTGACATTGAGCTGGTCTTGTGAGAACCCAATCCTCGCCTTGCCTTGAACCTGACATTAGTGCACGACACTGTGATTGAAGCTCTCATGGCCTTCAGGTCGTGAAAGTATCGGCCAAACTCGATGGGTCAGCCGACGCTTGACGTCTACCACGCGGTGTTGGGAACTGACTATATACAGTCATCGGATCAGGCGTAGAAGAAGCGTCAATTAGAGTATGTTTGGCCTGTAGATCGGTCTGTCATGTTTGTTCGTTGCGATGAAATGCAACTGATTATGCCAGATGAAGTAGAAAGATGCATACGACGGTTGCGAAGACTAAAGGTGGCCCATCCAAGACGATAATGTACAGCCGCAGATCTGCAATATACAATGACCAAGACCGGCTCGCCTTGCGTTTATACAAAGTCGAATCAAAACTTGTGAGTGCTCCAATCCTTCGCGGGCTCCTCGTCTTCATCATCCTCGCTGTTCTCTGGCGGGCCATCCACTTCCTCGCCGCCGTTCGTCTCTTCGTTTTCGTCGTCTTCGTCGCTCTCCTCGTCATCCAAGGTGAGGTCCGGCATGACAATCTTGTTCAAGTGGGTAATCTGTACAGCAGTCAGCTCCCAGCTTATTCCTACAGCCTCGAGGGTGCTCACAAAAGGCTCCATGGCAGCAATGATCTCGCAGATCTTCTCGTGTGCGTCGTCTTCGGTGAACAGTCCGTCATCCACCTTCTTGCTGATGGTGAAATTCCGCAACTTCAACAGCTCGATGTCGCGGTGGTCGACACTATAGTTCTGGGGAGGGTCAGCCTGTCCTCCCGCCGATCAAGAGCCGTTGCCGCGAGAACGTACCATGGGCCTCTTCTTGAGGGCATTCCCTTTGTTCACGTCCGCAAAGGCCTTCAGGGCGGCCTCTTCGCCGCCCTTCCGCGACGCCTTGGGCAGGAAGGTGCTCTTGAACCGCTCATCGTTCAGGACCCTGCGCCACCTCCGCGGGCGCTCGTCGATGCTCTGACGGAGGTTCTGCAGGTGGCGGCTTTCGGGACACCACAGCCCGCCGCCTACGAAGCAGGACCCAGGCTCGAGGTGAAGGTAGTAGCAGGCGTACGGGCCCTTCTTGCCGGTCCTCGACCACGCGGCAGAGAAATGGGCCTGTTTGCAAATTGATCAGCCAACAAAGAATCTTGATCGGCTGCAGTGATGAAGCGCGGCCTACCTTGTACGGGGTCGGGTCCTTGCTGAAGCGGATGTCGCGATGGATCCGGAAGACGAGATCTTTGGCAGGCAACTCGGGGATGGTGAAGTCCACCTCGATAATCTTCTCCGTGATCGACTCCACGAACGACTGCCAGTCCTTCAGGGCGCGTCTATACTCGCCGTCATGGCCTGCAGAGCAGTTAGCGGGGTTGCAGGCCTAATGACCACCTGGCCATGGGACATACTCTTGAGCCAAGACCTCTTGTTGTTCGCCTTGAGGTCCCTGAGGAACAGGAGAGTGTTCTTGTGTACCGTCTCGTCCGAGTACTCCACCCCGCCAGTCGGCCTGAGCTTCTCATGGGGGATGATGGTGACTTGTCTCCCGTCCTCATCCTCTTCCTCTTCCTCATCTTCCTCGTCATCTTGATCGGCCTTCTCATCCTGATACTCGTCCTCGACCTCTTCGACCTTCTGTTTCTTTACCACCTTCTTTGCCGGGGTAGACTTAGGCTTAGGTTTGGGTTTGGGCTTCGCTACCGCACCCTTGGGCCGCCCCCGCCCGCGCTTCACCGGCTTCTCCTCCTCCTCCACATCTTCCTCCTGGTCGTCCTCGCTCTCATCTTCGCCCCCGGCGTCGTCGAATCCAGCATCTTTGTCATCAAAGTCGCCATCCTCGTCATCGTCCTCAAAGTACTTGCTCTTCTTGGGCGTGCTCGAGATCCGTCCGGACCTTCGGCGGGGCTGCTCGGCGACGGGCGATGCAGCACGCTTGCGAGCCGGCATCTTGTGGAGGGGCGCTTGTTTATTCTTAGCCGATGGATAACTTAATAAAGCTTACGATGCCGTCTGAAGGCTTAACAATCGGGGCCTGGTGCAATTGGGTCGGTGGCGTTTCCCGAGTTTGTTGTCGCAGACTCGGAGAAAAAGTCGCTGTCGTCATAGCTCTCGGGATTCGCGGAGACGACGCGACAGATTTTGGGGCGCTGCTGGAGCAGACAACGCGCCATCACGTGACACTGCAAATGAGCTCCCCTCTCCCCTTATCCCCTTGCCATTTGCGTCCTCGCGTTCCGCGGGGGGCTTATGTGCTTGCGTACACGGCACATACTGAAAAAAAAACGGTCCATAACGATTCAGTTCGTTTTGCCCTCTATATCGTTATGGGGAAGTTACCGGCACGGTCAGGTATCGTTATGGACAGGTTTCTCAGTACTCCGAAGTATTGTTAGGTATGGATTATTCTTAGGCCTTCCGGGCGAGCATCGTCCCTCTCTACGAAATCCAAGACCACCAACATTCCCAGGATGACCAAGCAACATACAGACGCAGATGCAGATCTGCAATGTCTCTCCCCTTTGCACCAAAGATCCAGTTCAACCAAAAAAAAAAAAAGGTCTACCTTTCGGTCCGGGCGCCTCTGCAACCCGCCCGATGCGGAATCCGCGGTCCTTGTTTCGGGGCCTCAGACCGCTCTCCCAACCCCCGCCCCGGTGAGCCGGGCTTGCGCGCATCTCAGTTATCGACTCTCGGGTAGAGCCGTTCGTTCAGGTTGGCGCCCAAAAGCCGGTGTGTTTTTTTCTTTTCTCTGTATGGGGCCCCCCCGACGGACCTCGCCGGGAAAAGGCTTCGTTCATCGACAGGGACAACGTGACAGCAGGACGTGACTGTTCCTTTTTCAGGCCCCCGTGTAGTCGGGCCGTGGCCATTTCCCGCTCGGAGGGCTACCCGAAACCTCGAAGACACCCCGAATGATGCTTCGCCGCCACCTAACCCCCCCGGCGGTCGTCCAGCGTGTACTCCACTGGAGGTGCAGAGAGATGTCTAACCCGCCAAGCATATCGTGGACGAACATTTTCGATACTTCCTGAATGCGGTAAATCGGCGCGAAGTGGGCGGGTTTCCCCCAGGCTTGTTCGCGGTTGAAGACCAGGAACCCTGCCGTGGCCTCACTCAGCGATCAAGCCATCTAGTGCAGGGGCAGGCTCATCCGATGAACTTCACAGAGGTGGTAGTACACTGTTGTCAAGGGGTGTATCCGTACGGCGAAGAAATTCGCCAATCGGGTCCCCCACAAAGCGCAGTCTCTCAAGGAGGCTTCTGCCTTTCTCAACGTCGACAGTTCCTCATCGACAACCGCCCAAACACATATGTGCTATTCCTGGGCACGTCTCACTGGCCCAAATGCTTGCAAATGTCGCCACAACCTGAGAGGTTCTAAAAGTCGGGGTCTTGAAGCTGCCAAGGAGGCCGGTAGTGCTGGCGGCCTCGGCAGCAAAAGTTCCCGATGACATTCACCTGCGCATGTCGGGGCCGTTCTTGAAACGCTTCGAGCGTTTAGAGAACGCACCTGGCTGCGTGGACCATTCATGGGCGTGCTCAAATGCTACTAGTAGCTTATCTCTCGCCCAAGGCAGCAAAATGCTTCATTATTCGTCCCATATCATGTCATGACTACCAACAGCCCCCGCATATTAACATCGACTCTGTGCGGCTTCGATCTTTTGTTAGACGCAAAAAAAACAAAACGAAATCAACGTCGGCCGAGCGTAAAGACCATGCAGCGCAATTCTCCGTTCCCCTGCTGCATTGGCGTCGGTTTGATTTCCCCTCTCCCCCAATCCCCTAGCCTGGACCTCTCATTCGGTGCTCCGCGCCGGTTCGCCGCCCCGAAGTCCCGACAACACCATCAGCCGCGGTTTTCTAACGACACGCCTTGCTTGCATTGGTTCATCGACCTCTTGGTTTCTTCTCGCCGCAGCGAAGAGCTCCAACGGTGCGAGAACGCCAGGGGATAATGCGGTTGTGGTCTCCCAGCATTCGCTTTGTTGGGGAATAACCAGCAGCCCAAGAATCTGACAGGCACAAGCTGTGTTGCAACTTTTAGTCTTGGCATCTTGCGGCCCAGTGATATGTAACAGTTCCCAACAACGCATTCGCCCCTATGAAATCCCCTCGGCTGGCAGGCTCGTCTCCTCCGGTCTTCAGCAGCCTCAAGCCTTCAAGACCTTGCCTAGATTTACGCAAGGTTTGGGTCGTGTGGAATCCTCCCCAGAGGAGTCCTGTCGCGCACCTTCTCTACCAGGTCGGCATATCCATCCAAACTCGCACCCATTACACGAACCATGTCGAAAATGTGCGATCCCTTAAATGTCTCCGCCCAAAGCCTGATGACTGCCGCTGCCAGCTGCCTTAGACGGGTGCTGTCGTTTGAAGCGATTTCCGTGCTCGCAGGTTGGCCGGTCGTAGGCCCCCCAAGCGAGGGATCAATCGGCACGGCAAACTCTGTTTCGTCGAGCATTCTCCTCACTGACTCCAGGAGTGACTTCTGCTCGGGCGACGCAAGGGGGTCATTCGGCCCGATCGATGCGAGGGTGAGGAGCCACTTGGACAAGAGGATGGCGCATTCGAAGTTACACACTGCAGCCGGCCGACTTAGTACCGATCAATAACATAACACAAAGGGATACTCACAGGAGTGCTGGATGCTCCACTCCAGGGACTTGGTCCTCGCAACGTAATTGACGCCGGCTTTGACCAGCATGGAAAGGGCATGGACCGCTTGGAATACTGCCTTGTGTGACGGCTGATTCCTGACCAGCAAGGGCATGTTGCTCAGAGACGAGGCCACCAACATATGATCCCGGGTTTCAAGTGATCGGCCGGGTGGTAACTCCGTGTACAGGCGCATGTATGCCAGGCGTAGAAGGGCGGTAGAGTTGAAGGCAACCGGGCCGCCTTGAAACGAGTCGCTACTGCCAACATGCCCAGACTCCGCGGCACGTAGCTGATGCCGATGCTCAAAACTCGCCTGCCATGCTCGCAGCGCTTGCGAGATTTCGTCGACATCTTCCGACTTGAGGCCCCTCTGTTGTTGTTCGAATGGCGAAGCTGAAGCCAGAGCGGTCTGCTTCAGTAGGAATACATGCTGTAAGATGGCATGAATGAGAACGTAGTTGCCGAGGGACGACATGTGCGGAGGGAGCCCTTGCGGGGGGAGGCCCTGGGGCGATCTGCCAAATAGCCTAGCAAAGGCATCGTGTACGGTTATTTCGACTGAGGGATAAGCCTGCCTTACTTCCTGCCACTGCCAGGCTGACTCTGCCCTCCACATTCGTGACGGGTAAGGGAGGAAAAGTTTGAGTTCGGAAGTGAGGATTAGGGGCGGCATGTTGTAAGCTATGCTGCAGAGGTTGAAGAAGCAGTACGCAATAAGCTTCGTCCGAGTTGCGCCTTCGAGTCGAATCCAAGTCTCCCAGTCTGGCGCCACCGCAGGACTGGACTCGGCAACAAGGCCTTCCTCGCGTACAAGCATGGCCAGCTGACTTTGGAGGGACAGTGCTTCGTGCAGGATCGCTTTGGCGCCCCACAGGCCGACGGCAAAGAGCAATAGCACGGCTTGGATGGTTTCGAGACGCGCTTGTGGGGTGTTCGGGGAGCTAAGGCGCTGGATTAGTAAATGTACACACAAAGCTGCGGCAGAGGTTTCGCTCACAAGGGCTCTCGATGGGTATCTTGAGTCATCGGGCGGTCCTGCTGCGCCGAAGCAAAGGTATGCCTGAAACCTGAACTAGGTGAAGGGCGAGTTGAGTGCGGGCTGTAGGCAGCTGGGGTGGGGAGCAGGGCGTGCACTTCGTGACTATGCCGCCGCCGGATCTGCTCGAGGGCGACTGCTTTGGCAGCGTACCAAAGTGCGTGGCCTCTGTGGCTTTCGAACCTGTACTGGGCGCCGACGGCCAGGATGGCCAGAAGAAGCTCCGGGGCCATCTCTGCAGGCGTCAGGGTGGGAATGTGAAGGAATGGCAGGTACTCGTGGAAACCGCTGATGTAGCCTTCGAGGAAGCGTGTAAGGGTGTGTCGGGACGGAAAGACGAAGTCGTTTGGGATCACAGAGGAGAACTCCTCGAGGCGGTTCTTGATCACGGTGTGGTCGGCGGCGGAAATGCGAAGTGGCGCTCTCATGGGTTCTTCGTGGCTTCGAGGGGGCCCTTCCATGATCTCGCGGCCGTCCGGTTGAACCGAGGGAAAGCGTGAGGGGAACTGCGAGGAGGGCTTGGACGGACCACGATGGTGCATGTCGCCCGGTCGCGGCCACAGGCCCATCTGCTGGTCCGATTCGAAAGGGGGCGGCAGGAAGTGAGAGGAGGGCGCGAAGTCGTCGAGAAAGAAGTGATAGTCGTCGTAAGGGGGAGCTTGCGGTTGAGGGGCAAATCCCGGCGCCAACACGTTGGGTTCCTCCCGAGGTCGTTCACCACCGTAGCCCATGTGCTCGTCATACGGCTTGATCCTCGCATGCTCCGAAGAAGGCCGGCCCATATCAGGCATGATGGATTGCTGCATGGGATTAACCTCGCTGGCCAAAGCGGCGTCGGAGAGCAGGTCAAGGTTACAGGCAGCGGCACGGGCCGGGCCAGGCATGCGAGGATCGGGGGCCATGGTTGATGCCGCGGTGGGCGTTATGGTCTCCTGGTGAAATTGCGGCTGAGGCGGGCGCTGGACGCCCAACATCTCGTGTTCGACATGGCTGTCGGCCGAAGAGGGCGGATGGTTCGTGCTGGATGATGTCTTGCGAGGGCGGTTATTCTCCTTGCTGCCCTCGTTGAGGTGGACGAGTTTCTCATGGCGGACAAGTAGGTCACTGATGTCCATATAAGCATATTTCTTTGCAAGATCAAGGGGATGTTGGCGATGTTGCGAGAGAGTATCAAAAAATAAAAACACCAGGGAAGAGGTGGAGCAAGATCGGGGGGGGTGGGTTGGGTTGGGTTGGGGGAGAGGCTTGGGATAAGGCGCGCCAGGTGGTGTGTGGTGTGTGTGTGGAAGTCGAAAGCATATGGTGTCGATGGAGAGAGATGAGAGAGATTGTGTGCATGTACGAATAGTACTTGGGACTTGGGTAGGAGGGCAAAATGACGGAAGACCGGGGGGTGGGCAAGGTTGAGAGAGACTCACCGTCGTCCGAACGTTTTCCCACAGCGAGCCCATTGACAAGCA
The DNA here is from genome assembly GCA_030770045.1 of Colletotrichum brevisporum. NCBI lineage: Eukaryota > Fungi > Ascomycota > Sordariomycetes > Glomerellales > Glomerellaceae > Colletotrichum > Colletotrichum brevisporum. The sequence goes on from JAUGSI010000002.1 coordinate 6,003,567, forward strand.
AAGGGCTTCTCCTTGGTGTGCGTCCTTTCGTGCCTCTGGACATGCTCCACACGCCTAAAATGCAAAAGCAATGTAAGCTACCTAACCACAGGACAGGACAGGACAGGACAGGTACGGTACGGAGTGAGGGCCAAGGTAGGGCAAGGCCAAATTTGGGGGGTCTGGCCTCTACCTCTGGCCTCGCACTAGATAATTTGGGGGCGAGGAGGAGGAGGAGGAGGAGGAGGAGGAGGAGGGCAACTCACCTGAAGCGCTTGCTGCAGTATTTGCACGGCAAGGTCTTGGGTTTCTGCTGCCGGGTTTCCCCATTCTCACCAGCAGCACCAGAGGCCCCGTGAGGAGGCTGGCCCTCTATAGACTGGAGAGGGAGCATCCTGAGCAGCAGCAGCAGAAAGCTACCTCGGGAAGGGCAGGTGGGAAAGGAGGGTACGGTGCGCTCGGATAGGTATAGACAGGTCGAGGACCTCCAACGTCACACAGCACAAGAAAGTGGGGGAAATGGAGGAGGTAGGCGGAGCAGAGTTGGGCTTGGAAGGGATACTTTGCGGGGTGCGCGGCGTGAATTGACCGACGTGATAATGGCCGAAGGGGGACGGAGACGGGTTTTGGGCGTCTGTTTGGAGAAGGCGGAACGAGAGAAGAAGAAGAGCAGTCGTGCGTCGGTATGGCCACTCTTACTCTCCGGCTGATCCCTCGCCCTCTGTTCTCTCTCCCACGAGAGCCTCGCGCGGGCAAGTCTCAGGCAGGCAGCTCTAGGCCGTCGTGAAGGAGGGCGGTCGTTGTTTGCAGCGATGTCCAGCCGCGGCCGCAAACCATGCGGAAGATTGGCGACGGAGCGAATGGTTGGGATTCGGAGTAGGATGCCCCGGGCGGTGAGGTAGCCGAATCGCGAGTATACTGCGCGGGAGCCACGGGTGAAGAGGAAGACAAGATCAGTGTCACGGCACCGCGAGTGGCAGTGGCACGCAAGAGACACAGGCAGAGCAAGCCGGAGTATGAAGGGGGATGTGTGGTGAAAGGTGGCGGCAATTGTGTACGTGTGTGTGAGTGTGTGTGTGTGTGTGTGTGTGTGTGTGTGGATGTTTGGGCGTCGGGGTGAAGATACAAACAAGCATACACACGCGTGAGGATGGAGGGTATGTACTCGGCTCAAACAAAACAACCTTGGATAAAGTGGCAGTATCCGTGTGAAGGCGAGGTGAAATTGGCAGGGAGGGGGTGGGAGAGCAAAAGGCGGGGAATGATGGAGATGGATGAGGAGACACTGGATTGAGGTGTTCCTCTCGAGGGGGGCGGGAGAGGAGAAAGAGGAGGAGCAGCGCGGGTGTCTGTGAGTTGTGCTGCTGGCCCTGTCGGGGCTAGATAGGTACGTATACCACAGCTAGGTAGCTAGCAGGCTAGGTAGTTACCTAGGAAGGTATGTAGCTCTCTCTCTCTATACCTGCCTAGGTACCTAGGTAGCTTCTTCTACCTTGGATGCCGTAGGCAATGGAAGGTATGTACCTAGCAGGTAGAGGAGGGCAAGGAGGAGGAGGAGGAGGAGCAGCAAGCAACCCAGGCGCGGCACAAAGCAGAGGTGGAACACGGAGGCGGAAAGCGGAGACGGCAGAGCGAGACAAAAAGAAACGCTTCTTGTGCTGCCGTCAATCTGCCTGTTGCTCTACTCTGCAAACCGCGATGGGGGAGGTTACAGCGAGATGGGGGAGGATGGGGGGAAAGGAAGGGTGAGAGGGAGGCGGAGAGGCAGAGAGAAGCCGGAGCTGAAGAGGGGAAGCAGAAGCAGCAACAGTACGGAGATGTCGGTTCGTCTGCGGCGAGGGGGTGCGACAAACAGAAGCCGAAATATGGTCGGATGGAGGAGAAGATCGACGTTTTGATGCGCCGCGAAGGTCTACCGTGGTTGCGTGCGTGCGTACGAGGTAGATGAGGGGAGAACAAGCAAAGTAGGACAGAAGATGATGTCGCGTGAGGAGAAAGGGCGGAAGAGCCGACGCCTCGGTGCCTCAGCAGCGAAAGGTCAGGTCAGGGCAGGGCCAGAGGGGTTGGCGTTGGCGTTGGCTTTGGCGTTGGCGATGTGCCGCGGAAGATCAATGGACAAGACGTGTCCCCAATGTAACGGTATCGCTTTGAGGTCACCCAGAAGGCGGCAGCGGCAGAGCGGCATGCAGACGCAGCAGCCGGTTCGGAGATGGGGCAAGGCAGGGTCGCTCCGTCGGCCGTGAGGAGGAGGATGAGGAGGAGAGGCGGCGGAGGAGGAGAAGGAGGCGGCGGCGGCGGCGGCGGCGTGAAGGCGGGCGGGCAGTGCGAACGGGGGAAAATGATGACAGAACGTAGGTAGGAATTGAATGTATGGTCAATGGACAATAGGACAGGATCATAGGATAGGTGTGTGGCAGAAGGATGACGCTGCAGTACCAGGCAAGCCGCGCGTGGATGGCCACTGAGGAGGAGGTGGAAATGTGTGGTGAAGGCGCGGCTGCACCTAGGTGGTGGGAAAAAAAGGTGGAGAGGGTGATGAGGAGAGAAAGAATTGGCTTCCGTTGAATGGGGGAAATCCAGGCAGGAATCTGGGGTCTGGGGTTGTCTCCTCTCTCTCCGCATTGGAGAAGCGGCACCGACCAGCACCAGCACCAGGACCGGCAACCTCACACACATTCGTTTCTTCCTCACGGGGGTCGAAATTGCGCACAAGTGACACAAAAAAGAGAGAGATAAATGGAGCTGCCAAGAACCTAGCTACATAGGTAGTAAACGTACCTTGTCTCAGCACACGATGTCGGCAAGCAGACCAGCCTTGGTAGGTACCCAACGCCCCTACCTGCCTACCCGTGGTGTACTATGTAGTTACAGTACCTGGGTACCTTCTTATGTGGCAGAGGTAAGGTACCCGTCGCCGAGGCAAGGGAGGAGAAGAGACAGGCCCGGGCCAGGCCAAGCAAAGGAGAACACCTAACCTAGAGGGCTGTCTAGTGTAGGTAAGTGGTACCTCCCAGTCTAGCACACACAGCACCTAGAGCACCTGAAAATGAGAAATTGGTGGTGACCCCGGGGTTGGGTTGGGTTGGAGCAGTAACCCCCAGCCAAGCTCAGTATGACTATGGACCAGCTGGCTTGGGGAGGGGGGGACTTTTGGGGTTGACATGTGTGAAGTATCCTGCCGGTGGGCTCCCCACCGCGGAGGGACCTGCGCCAGCTGGCCTGGCCAGGTACCCTTACTGGTCCCGGCCAAGCTTTCCAGGTCTGCCCTGCTCAACACCCCAAGATGGGTTGCATGTGGTGGGGGAACCAGAGAGGCTGGGCGGGGGAGCTTCTCGACCAGTGCCAATTGGAAATCAGCAGATGAAATCATCCTCCGTGGGCAAGGTCTGTTATTTATCTAGTATACGCGTTACTTAGTATGGACATCGATTATGGCAAATACGACGGGCCCTCTATTGCTTGCTGCTACCTCCTTAGTAGGCACAGGTACTCTAGTACCTACCTCAGGTCAGAATAGCTACACCATGTCACCAACATTTACCTCTGGAGCTTGCTTGCCTGAGTTCTCATCAGCTGCTAGCAGAGAGGACTCTTCCCCTCTCCGGAACCGTCCGTGCCAGCAGCACTGACACCTCAAGCCCATCGGCCATGCCCCATGAAGGGTGAAAGCATGGCATGGATGGAACCTCCTACCTACCTGGGATCGGTCTTCCTTGGGGCCCCGGAGGACCGACCCGGGAGACTACAGCCCTCAAGACGCGCCAATCGCAGGCGGCCATTAGCGGTCAAAAACTGACAGGGAACCCTAGACCAGACGGCCCTTTTTCCAACGAACTCCTCGCTCGTCCTTACAAAGTACCATGGGGGGTAGTGTGTGCATCTACGGATAGGAATATGTCATTTTCTTTTGGAGAACCCCAGGTATGAAGCAGATCAAGCAGGTGATCCCAGTGGGTCGACCAGTTCTCCGTTGATCACGCCGGTCAAGATAGACAGATGCACCCCGGCCTCCCGTCCGTCGTGTGCGGTGCGCATGCTCATCTCAGCTTTAATTCTGTCGGCACGATATGGCGCGAGAAACGGCCGTGATCGACGTGTTGCTTGTGCCCATGCCGTCACGTCTCGACAAGGAAGAATCGAGCTTGTGCTTCCGCAGCCTTTTCACAAGCAGGGTAGCTCGACGTCTCCAAATGCGGAGTCCGAGACACGCTCTGGAATGAGCGGGAGCTTGACGAGGGCAGCGGGAGGGGTCGTGAAAACGCAAAATCTCAACAGAGGAACCTCCCCCTCTCTCCCCCTCCTCAGGCTCAGGCTCATGCTCAGACCCGGGCCCAGGCTTAGCGTCTCAGGCGCGATGATAAGGCAAACAGCCGACGACTGTTACATGGTGTGCGACTTTGCACGTAGGTTTGTCTGCTCCGTAGAGGCCTGGTCTGGTAAGTTGTACCTCGCACACGAGCGGGCACAAGAGTCGCAGTCGGGTGTCTCGGTGCAACTTCGAAGGCAGGCGATTTGGGATGCCCTGTCTCGAAATTAGAGGGATGTGCAGATATCTGTGGATGTCTTTGCAACTTACCATGCGAACTCGCCTCACCTGCTCAAGTACAAGAGACGAGAGAAAGACTGCATCCGGTGAGTGTAGTGCAGTGCAGTGCCGCACTGCGACCACGACACCACACCGCATCACCTTCCCTGTCACCCTGAACAGGTACCCGTGTGTCCCGGCCGCCTCTCTTTTTGGCATTCAACGCTTGTCTCCGTGAAACTGTTCCCCTTCGGCAAGCATCCGGAACGATGCGAAGCGCCGCCGGCTCACTTGACCAGATCCAACCAACGACGGGCCAGATGCCTCCCCCCTCACTAGCGAGAAACACCGCATGCCCCTCGAGCCCCGGGGCCGTTCTGGGTGGCGGGAAATTGCATTCGAATCTTCTGGGCCTCCTCTGCCCTGCTAGAAGTCTCCCCCCTCCTTTTCAAGGTGACATCCCATCTCCAAACCAAGTCGAATAAATTTCCCGATGGCTGCTTGGTCGAGTGGACGGCGCCGGCGGGGGCGAGGGTCTCTGCGTGGTATGAGGTGTGGTGTGGTCTGGCCTGGTGTGTGTTTGTGTTGTGTGTGTGTGTGTGTGGACAAGCAATAGAAGGGCAGGAACGATAGTATTATGGACGATCCTCCTCGCCAGGCTTCGTGCAGCAGCATCCTGACGGGCGAGGAGGGTAGGTATGCGGGTGCATGGGGTAACTCTCAGTATGTCCTACCTATGTACCATACCTAGGAACAAATGCTCTCTGTAGGTACTAGGTAGGCACATAACTGCCTAGGTAGGTAGGTAGGTACCTTAAAAGGCAAGGTAGGTGAACAATTTGGAAGGAACACTGAAGCAGCTTCCCCAGTCCCAGTGCAGGTGCACCTCAGAAGTGTGGGGTAAAGCAATGGACCCACTGTGACAAGGTCTGTGTTTCCACTTGCTCCACAGTGTCCGGATTTTCTTCCCCCATTTTTCCCGTTTGCATGCGGGCAGGCGCAACACACTTACTCGTTTGTTTTGTAATCACCGAATCCTCGTCATCTCCACCCCACGACCTTTTGTCAGGCGCGGTTACGGGGACGGTACTTACACATACATACCTCAAGGCTCAGGTATGGATTTCTCGTCTCGAGGCACCCGGCTTCATCAGGCACGCGCTCGTACAATCACACCTTGCCGTCCCCCATCCTCCTCGTCCTCCGCCTCAAACTGCCCACTACTCCGTACACTGACTTGCGATAAGACCTCGGCCCGCCCGACATGTCAAACTGGCCAAGCTTCCCACCTGCCGTAACATCGACTCTATTTCCCAATTCATCTCGGCCCCGAGCGGGTTGCCTTCTCGGCGCACCTTCCCCGGCCTTCGGATTCCCCCCCGCGCCCGCCAAGGGTGTCAATTTGCTGATCGCTCGTGAAAGAGACTTTTGGGAGGCTTGCCTTGCTTGGGAGTGGCGGCCCACAGACCGGCGAAGCTTCGACGACGTGCTGCTCGCTGCCCTCGACTCTGACCCGTCGCCTAAACACACAGACACCCCACGAATCTGGCCCTGTTCCGTAAACAACCTGTCAAGCGAGAGGCAGTTCCCACGGCCAGGCTTGGCAGGAGCCCTGGCCTCAGTTCTGACATCGACGTCGTCAGCCTCGCTGCTTCGACGCGGTCGAACGCCCTTGAACTAGGGAGGGGCTTGGGGAAGTCGTTGAATCCCTTGGCCGAACCTTTCGCTCGGATGTCCTGATGTTTGCACAGCATCGTGCGCAGCCCTCCCACTTCTCGTAGGATCGTCTGTTGTCGCCCATGTTACCCAGACCTCTCGCCGATGAACTACATGCCGACCCTTGACTATGCCCTGGATTGATACAACATGTGCCGATGACGGCAGCCGTCCCGTGCGAGCCTCGAAACCCCCAACGCCAAGGGCAAGGCGGGAATCCTCTGCAATGTAACGGGCAGTTGTCTGTATGGCCCGCTTACACATTTCCGAAATAGCCTAAGCTGCACATCCAGAACTTCAGGCCGGTGACCAACATCGGCTCCGATAGCGGTGCGTCACGAAGATCGGACCAGAGTCGAATTGTTTGGAATGGGAAATATCCAAATTGATGGACCACCGCACGACCAGTGATATTCCGTGCCGTTCGCCCGGCTTTCTCTTGGTTATCACATCAGTCGCCTTTGGCCCACGGCCTGCCTTCGGTCACGCAAGGACTCACACTACGCTAGCGGTGTACTAAAGATCTCTTGCTTAGGGTATGAATCACCATGTATTCAGGGTCGATTACTCATGGATTCAGGGAATTACTAGTTCGTAAGACCTTCGTACGTACCAGAGCCCAATGGCGCTCGCTGGCACAATATCTGTTGCGGTGCAAAGTGGCATCGGCTTGTTCGTACAGGAGTCGACATGTACATGACGTGGCTTCGGCCGTACCCTTTGACGGTAAGGTTCGACAGCTGGGCGCGTTGGAACGCTCAGCAGTCGTCACTGCTGGTTGAGCATCCTGCGGCAGTTCGCCTCGAGGACCACGTGCGTCACTCTGGTGTGCTTGGTGGTTGAACATAACCTCACATGCTGTCACTAACACAAGACATCGCCGCGAAGAAACGCGTTTCATGTAGTTTCTGTCATCAGCTAAGCAAAACATACTGAGAATAATTACAGTTGTTAATATATCTACTCTTGGACCAGTAAGCAGAGTTGATCAGCATGCTAAGAAGGCCTGCCCCGTGATGATTCAGGTTGCCGCATCCGAGAAGATCTTGAAAGGAATCCTAGTCCTAGATACAAACATGAAAGTTTGTGGGACCACTATTTCCTGTTTGTATACTCCAAGCCACCACGTCCAACCGTTGAGTAAGTAGAAAAATAGCCAAACCAGCAGTCGCCACTGCCCACTTGAGGATGAAGCTTTTAGACAGTCCTAGCCTTCGTGCTTGCCAACAATCAGTTCCAATATGCATCCCATTTAGTGTAGTGGTTAGCATATTCCGCTTTCATACCATGAGATCCGGGAAGACACGAGTTCGAACCTCGTAGTGGGAAATTTTCCTTTTTTGGCATTCTTCTCCTTGATGTGTAGCGCCACCGCGAAACGACAACCCCTTAGCCTCAAGTCAACACTGCAGATTACGGACGACCAATTACTTTTTTTTGGAACGTATTTGATATTCTTCACTTTTTCCCAGGTTGGTAGATCAAAGAGTTGTCATGAAATTTGGTCATTTGCTCGTTGCGGGTCTTGCGCATCCATGTTCCTTCCTATGCACTAGACGACGCCAGGGAAGATATAGGACCATTGCCCCCCAAACGACCTTGGATTTCTGTAATCCTGAAGTAACAATGTCAAAGATTTCTAGAAAATATGCTTTTTTTTCGTTATTCCTGACCTCTTTACCTCGGCGTCAGCCACAAACAAAGCCACCGTGGTTTATCCACCCTGACGAACATGATAACGAAACTCTCGCCAGTTCTCATACACCTAAGAACACTATTCCACCATGAATCGTGTAGCCGTCAAGAGAACGTTCGACATAGCAAATGACGTCAATCTGGTCACAGGTTGTTCTGCGTCTTTCGAGAGGCTAGGAAGAGAACTGAGGAACACGCCGAAAATCATCGCATGCCAACGTCTATTCTTCTTCCGCCAAGGACCATCGTGCCAGTGACCGTCATATCCTCACGGTCCCGCCGTAACGTCATCCTATCAGAACCCATATTTTCCTTCCGCCCAACAACCCAAGGAAAAGCCTCGAATCCCCCCCTCAACCCTCCAGCAGCTCCTCGGGCCACCGCACCTCGAACCCGCTGACCGTCTTCTGCACCTCCAGGTCGCCCGGGTCCCCCTCGAACAGCGGCTTCTCCATCTTCTTGTCCACCACCTGCTCGACCACCAGGCCCCTCTCGCGCGCGACGTCGAAGAAGGCCAGGTCCTTGTGCCGCAGCCACGGCCGGTACGACGTGAAGAACACGTACGCCACGCTGTCCCTCCTCCTCGCCAGCGCGTCCCAGATCGTGTCCACCAGCTTGCCGTGCTCCGAGTGCCGGAACAGCAGGTCCGCCAGCACCAGCACGTCGAACTTGCCCCCGTTGGCCCCCTCGGGCAGCTCCGCCAGCAGCGGCCGCACGTCGGCGCCCCAGACGTAGCCCTTGGGCACCACCACGCCCTCCAGGTCGCCCGCCTCGTCGACGTTCTTCTGCATCGTCATGACGATGTCGGCGTCCGGGAAGTCCGACACCACGACCCGCTCGGCGCCCAGGATGCCCGCCGTGAGCGACGGCAGGCCCGCGCCCGCGCCCAGCTCCAGCACCGTCCTGCCCTTGACCCGCGACGGCTCCGCCTCGAAGTAGTCCGACACCACGCGGCTGCCGTTCCAGAGGTGGTGCGCCTCGGTCGGGGAGTAGCCCACCAGGTGCAGCGTCAGCACGCGGCCCGACGAGAGGGTGTGGGACTGCGTCGTGGGCGGCGGCGTGGGCGGGTAGTAGTCCTCCGGGTCCTGGAAGAGGTCCAGGTCGCCCGTGTCGCCGTCCGCGACGTCGCTGGCGGGGCTCATTGTTCGGTCTGAGATGGCGGGGTGAGAAGTGAGGGGCAGAAATGTGAGTTTTGCGATGCAGGGGAGTTCTTGTCCCAAGGCGCAGGTGGTTTGGATTCTGCTGCGGCGTTTCCTGAACGATCGTTCTGTTCCTCACTTAGTAGCGCTCAGAGTGATTGTCGAGGGATCACTTACCTGATCGTGTTGTGTGAGAGTGTGAGGATGAGTCGTAATTTTTCAAGCCTTTTTTGCGACGAGGTGAAGTTGTGGGTACAGTGCGCACTCCCCTCCATTACCCCTCCGGATCGTGCTGGCGGTGCCTCCTCACAGTGCGAGCGCCCCAGAGCTGACGGCGGCATTAAGACGATGGAGTCAGGTATCATTGCTGAACTTGGTCTTACACTTCTGCCACGGCACTTCGATAGCTAAAGTCTAGCAGCCCCTACCCAAATCTCTGCTTCGCCAGCTCCTTCAGGCCCTTCATTACCCCCTCCTCCCGCTCTCGGTACTCCTTGATCCTCTCCTCTCTTTCCGCAGCCCTCGCCCGCGCAATCTCCTCCCTCCTAATCTCCCTCTCCGTCTTCTTCCTCTCCTCCCGCGCCTTCATCGCCCGGTACTCCGTCAGCGAGTCTCCGCCGCCCATGAGCTCCTGCTCCCCAACCTCCGCCTGGGCGTCTCCGGGGTCCTTGAACTCTTTCATCTTCTCGTTGACCAGCGCCCGCTTCTCCAGCATCCTCTCACGCGTCCCGGCCTCAGCGCGCGGCACGAGCTCGTCCAGCCTCTCGCGCTGCGTCTTCCGGTCGTCCTTCCTCTGCTGTCGCAGATCTTCGATCCTCGCCCCTCGTTCCCGTTGCGCGTCGTCCGCCAGGTTCTCGCGGTGCAGCGACAGCTCTGCCATGTTCGGGATGCCCGGCCCTGAACGTTGGCCGCCTTCTCGCGCCATCGGCGGCAACCTGGGCCCCAGTTCCTCCTCGTCGTCGTCGTCCTTGTCGTTGCCTTGGTAGTCGTCTTGATCGTCGTCGCCGTCCTCGTGTTCGCGTCTCTCACTCCCGTTCCGTCTCTCGGCCGGAGGCTCTTCTCCCAGCGGGCTCTCTTGCGCCGCCCTGTCCTTGGCGGACGCAAACATCTCGGGATCGTACCATCCCTGGCTCAGCTCCCCGCGGTTCCACTTGCCCACGAAACTCTTCCACCGGCCCCTGACCTCGCGCTCGTCCATGGCCCGGATGTCCTTCTGTTTCTGCAGGTCGAGGTAGTACGCCAGCAGCGGACGGAAGACTCCCAGGTCGTTCTTGGACAGCAGGCGCGCGTCGTACGGAAGGCTGACGGCCGCGGGCTGCTTTTCGGCCGTCCCCTTGGGGCTGTCCCGGTGCCGGTGGCGACGATGCCGGTGATGATGTCTCGACTCCCTGTCCTCGCGGTCGCGCTCCGACGGCGACCGCCGCCTCCGCTCACGGCGGTCCTCCCCCATCGGCGACCGACGCCTCACGTCGTCCCGATGCCGTCTCGGCGACCGGGACCGGGACCTCGACCGCGTCTGCACGTGTCTCCCTCGCTCAGCTCCCGACATGATGCGTGTCTTGTCGAGTTAGAGCTCCTCCAAACTTTGCTCGGCAGATGAGACGAAAAGAAGCAGGGCCACGCGTTTGACCTCGGCCGTCAGCTTGATCCAGGAACGAAAGTCAAGCTTTCTTTTCCAACACCCCCAAAGTCGGGCGCGCGGCACGTCGGGTAGCGCTAAGTTCAGCGACAGAACAAGGGTCACCCCCAAACCAGCCGCCGGTGGGTATCTCGTCGTCCTGTTTGACGACAGTTTCAGCCGTCGACAGTCTGCCGCGAAAGTCGAGCCGATCTACCGAAAGACCGGGGAGACGATTGTAACGTGAATTATCTGGTGGGAACGACACACAGGAACAAAACGCGACGCTGGTGGTACGCTACGGATGAAAGGACGTTTCTCGTTTGTTTGTTGATGCAGGAGGGAAAGCTGGTGCTTCGCAGTCGGAAAAAATTGGAGACTTGAGGATCCGCTGGTGTGGCTGGGTCGGAGCCGTGGATACCCCAAACTCGGGTCCGGGCACCATCACCCGGTCTTCTGAGGGCCGATTTCCCGCACCAGAAGTCAACGACCAGTCCGAATAACAAGGCCTCCTGTCCCGATCTTCTGGTGTAGCCATCGGCTCAGACGAAATTGTCTGTAGCGTCGCACCAATCATACTCATTATCATCTGGTCTTCACGCGCCTATCTAAAACGGTCTTTGAGGGAAGAAATAACGTGAATTCGTCAGGATATTCCCAACATCGGATCCGCAGACCGGCAATTAAATCTATAGACACTTTCGACAAAAGCCAGTGGAGGGTATTACATTCAAAAACAAACATGGATGCAAGTAGCATGGCAAAACTCAGCCGGCATCTCCCTCCCGTTCTCCGCCATGCTACCGTCAAGCAGCGGACACCAAAACCTAAATATCCTCCCGTGGCCGTCTCAGCCGTAAGCTTCGTCATGACTCGGGGAGCGGCGTGTTGTTGTGTATGGAGCAGCCTAGGCATTGGCAGTCATCGCCGCAAGGACATGACGAAGTCTCGCCGGCGCAGGCATCCCCATCGAACGGATATGTGACAAAGAAGAAATCGCTTGCCGAAAGAGCCTGCTCCTCGCTCAATCCCGAAGCTGCATCGGAGGGCGTCTGCGGTGCGGGAGGAGAACCGCCGCTGTCGCCGTTCGTGTGCGAATCGACTCCTCGGACTCCTGTTCCGTTGGTCGTCGCAGCTTCCATGTGTCCATTCGTGCCGTTCGTTCCGTTCGTCGCGCCATATGAGTCGTCCATCATGCTGGTCCAAGCAGAGCGCACGTAGTCCTGCGTCGCGTCGTTGTATGGATGGGCGGCACAGCCAATACATTGACATCCATCACCGCAGCTGCACATATGCGACGTCGACTCGGGCACGGCAGGATTCGCGCCTTCGGGTACGAAGCCAAGTGGTGTCGGCATGTTGAACCCTGTCGGGTGCGGCGAGGGCTGTCCGTACTGCAGTGATTCCATCGCCTGTCTCCACTGAGCAGGCTGTAGTGGTGACATGTAAGATCCGTATTGGGGCGGATACGTGAAAATGGTCGGTTGAAAGTAAGATTGGTACATTCCTTGCGGCATCGCGATGGGTGTTTGGAACGGCGACATGTGACCATTCGCCATGTGGCCGTTCGATACGACATTGGTGTTGATTGGCGGTGCTTTGCTGGAGCAGCAGCCGCCGCCGGTCTTCGGTTTGGATACTGCCTTCGGACTCGACGTGACGCTTGACGGTTCTGTGGTGCCTCCGTCACTCTTGCTTTTACTCGAGCAGCATGAGCCACCGTTACTCGCAGGCATCGGAGCAGGCGCAGGCGCAACAGGCGCCTTTGCTGCCCCGTTCTTTGATCCTGAGCAGCATGAGCCTCCTCCGTTTGTCGCCTTTGTTGGCGCTGACGGTTGCGCAGCCTTGGGTACATCTGGACTCGGCACGGCACCGTTTGCCTGGGACATGGCCATCGTAGCAGCCGCGGGGGGGAATATGGCGCCGGGCATTTGCTGAGGAAACATCGGGTACATCATGGGCTGATGGAAGCCGTTGACAGAGCCCATCATGGGCATCGCTCCGTACTCCATGCCTGATCTGGGGTTGGGCATGCCCATGACACCGTTCGTCTGCGGCATCCCATTGGTGCCAGCCATGTCGAAGGGCGGCAGAATGTTGACGTGGGCAGCGTCCATTCTCTCGAGGTTGGCCGGGTCGAAGGACTGTTTCCGGCCGGCGGCCTTGGCGGCAGGCTTCTGGACTCGGAAGGAGGCGGCGGGGCCCTTGGTCGGTGACATTGGCGGGGCGTCGCTCGCGGGCGACTCGGCCTTGACGATGCTGGAGGCGGCCGATGACTCGGTGGGCGTCCCGGTGCTCGATCCACAGCCACACTTCTGCTTCCTCGGGATGGCGGCCGTCACACTCCCGCAGCCGCAGCCGCGGGCGGGCGGGTGAGGGCATGTGCTCAGCGGTCTCCCGGGCTTCCGAACGGGGACCATAAGGCGCTCATTCGCGTGGGTGCATTTCGTGGAACGATGGCCACGAATGCATGGCTCACTGAGCAGGTGGCATGAAGGGTCAGCTTCAGAGTCCAAGGGCACCGCTGATGCGGGGTTGTGACGATAAGCCGACAAAGGGCAAGAGGCTCGATAAGAAAAGGCAGAGATCCGACCAGAGGAGGCGGACGAAGAGCGCAGTCGGAAGGGGGGGCATGGCGACTTACCAGGCCATCTTCTGGCCGTTGATGAGCGGCATTGCGGGCGGGCTGTACGGGGTCTCGGTCGTCGGGCTGTGGTACGTGAGGGAGGAAAATCGAAATGGGCGACTGTCGTCGAGTTGGGCGAAAGAGAGCGAGAGGTTCCAGAGAGAAAATCAAACAGCGACGGATCTCGCTCCAGCTCTGATTCCAGCAGACCTTGGACCCTTGAAGTGAGCCGCGAGGTGAAACATGGAGGCGGGCGCCAACTCTCGGAGTACGGTATCGGTCAACGGGTGCGACGTAGGCAGGCAGGCAGTAATAATCCGAATCTGACTGTTTCCTTTGAGGCGGTATGGCTCTTGCTCTCGCTCGCTCTCTCTTTCTGTCTTCTGGCGGGCGAGGGTCGGTGAGTCGGCGGCGACCAGGTGGTGTGTGAGCGGGTGGGTGAGCTTGCGACGTCGAGGCGAAGGGGCGCTCAGTGAAATCAATCCGACGACAGTCTTCGAAGGGAGATTCGGGAGAGAAAACAAGTCCAAATCTAGCGAGAGTCGAGGTTTGAAGAATGGAGAAGGTCAAAGTTGAACAAGGTCGGAACAAGGCGGCAGACCAGGACGGGACGGGGTCGGGGTCGGGGTCTGGGTCTGGTTGGCAAGGTAAAAAAGAATGAGCCAGGCGTCGGAACGGCGGACAGCGAGTAAGGCGAGGCACGAGCGACTCAGACTTCAGACTCAGCGTTGCGGCGGCAGAAATGTTTTGCTTTGCTGATGTGGAGGAGGGGGAGGGATGGCAGCAGTTGACGATTTGAGGTGGGATCCAGCGGCAACAGCCCGGGCAGCAGCAGCAGCAGCAGCAGGGCAACAGGCAGTTCCACTGAGGGTACCTACCTGGCTACCTACCTAGGTGCAGTCCAGTAGTGTAGTAGGTAGGTGGCTCGTTTGGAGCCAAACACCGGGTCTCGGCCTGGGATAGGGGACTTTCTACATAGCCCGAAGAGCTATTCACAGTGAGGCCCTGACGTCCCTGGTGTGTAGGCGTTGTGACTTGTGAGCACCCCTCCTTCACCCTTCTTTGCAAGACCTACTACTACCAAGGTAGGGACTTGGCCCCAGCACTAGCGCCTGGCCCAGCCCGGCCGGCCCAGCACGCCAGTACCCAGCGCGGCAAAGGACGAGCACGGGCGGCGGGCATCAGCGGTCGGCAGGACGAGGAGGACGCGGCGATGGATGGAGGGGTTGGAACCAGGCCAAGGATCCTGGTAGCGCATCGAAACAGCCCCACGTGCGGGGGTTTTATCACCTTACAGCGTGCCCAGGTGCTTACCACCCAAGATACCTAGTGTACACTAGGTAGTGCAGGCACCTGGGTACATGCCTAGGCAGTACGTATTCAGTGATTCACGCCGTGTGTTGGCCGTTCCGTTGCACTAGGAATTAATACTGTTGGCAGTACTAGGTAATGTACGGATACGGTACCTACATCACAGGCCTCACACTCACACCTTACCACGAGTTGAACATGAGATATCTCAGAGACCACCTGCCAGAATGGAAGTTTTCTGACCATCCTCTCCAACCAGCCGTGTGGGGGAACACCCCATCCACACATCCATCCCATCTCGCGGTTCTTGGATTTTGTCGATGCGACATGCCGCCTGTACGCAGTGCGCCACCGCCCGCCCAGCCTCGAACCTCATGCATCTTATATGAGGTCCCTGCCTGCCGCTGCCGCTACCGCCACCGCCGCCGATGCTGCCACCGCTTACCGCTCCCAGGGAACGCGGAGAGGGGTGAGACGACCGGTAGTCGGGTCACATCTCTGCGCCGAACCTGCCTCGTTCAAGGTGGTGTTGCCACGGGAGGTGATATTGGTGGTGTTGGAGATGGTGGGTGGTACGGCCACGAGGTGGAAGAGAGACAGAGGGACAGAGAGCCCACATCGCGGCCGACCACCTTCGGGTCTTTGGGTCCAACGTGAGATATAGTACTACTATGTAATGTACAAGCAGGCAAGGTACCTTGCTGGCTGGCTAGCTCCGGCTGCGAGCAAAGTCGCCTCGTCTATGCCGGGATACGCTGGCAGAGAGATAGGAAGCTAACATGATCGCCCTCTGAGGTACGGATACTATTAGCTAGCTAACAGGAGGAGCCGTATCGTATCGTATCGTATCGTACCGTACTCTCTGTACCGACCTTCCGTTTGCCGTCCGTGCTGCTTGCTGCCGGTCTGGTGAAAAGGTTGCAATGCAAGGCTACGTATGTAGTAGTAGTGAAGTCGGCCATATTTCTTCTTCACGTCTCTCCCGCATCTTGACGTGCTCGAGCTCCGTCCTCGCCGGCATGCCAGACCCCCCTCTCTCTCATCTATTGTTAATCCGTCTTTCTAGGATCCATCCGAGGAGGCCCGGCGCAACATGCAGATGCGCACAAACATTCTCGTTCTGCAGTCCGAGGGTCTCGCAGTCCGCCGTCCCACCCAACAACAACTTGCCCCGAGTCCACGGGCAGCCAGATTCAGGTTCGCGTAATACCTTCTCGTTCATTTATTAAATGTTAGCGACCACCACCCACCTAACCCCCCTTCAAGCCATCCCTGCATGATCCGAACCCTCTCTGTCAGATGTTTTCCCGTCTTAGCACGGTCAATAAGTGACCCTCTGGAAGCACCAACACGGGCCCCCCACCACACACGGATATCGCCCCTCATTCTCCTGCCCTCCTGCCGCGCCGCAAACTCCTCACGGCTTTGCGCCCTGAATCAGGAAGGCCAAGCGTGGTAAGAAAAACTGTGACGAACAAAGAGAGAGAGAGAAGGAAAGAAAAGAGAGGGACGGCGGACGTGGACGTGGAGAGGAGGGTGGGATGCGAAGAGCAGATACTCCACCGTCAGAGGCTCGAGAGGCAAGGGAAGTGAGCAAGTTTTGATTGGCCGGATTCGGCACCAAATTCAACGAGACGGTTGTCGAACGAGGCGAGGTCTACTACCTAATACCAGTCTACCTACCACCAGTCAACTTTTTTCCTTCTCTCTCTTAATTCCCACCGGACCCCCCTTTCAGAAGGTTACCTGGAACGAAGAATGCGTATCCATGGCTGTGCAGGAATAGCGCTTGCAAAAAATCCCATATGGTGGACACTTGTGATGCAACCTAGGAGCTCGTTCACGCCTCGCTCTTCGCGCCGCGGTTTTCTCATTCCTTCTTATCCACAGTCACGTACATCCTTTACTACTTCGCCAGGAAAGACTTGTTTGTTCTCCGATCCCATGTCTGGGTTTCGAAGTTGACGTAGTGTAGCTTGGATCAATAATAGAGGGATTCGGCTGTGTCAAGACGATAGCCGCCCACTCCCTAGGTAGCCATTCCGGGTACGGGTGCCAGAGGGCCCAACCGGCGATAACTCCCAAGTCGACCAGCCCGCCAGACCGTTTTATTACCAATGCCGCCGTGTCGTTTCTTCCTTCTTCCACTTCTTCAAAGTACGGCTGCCCCGTCATATCACGCATAAGGCATGCCTCGCCGCCTCCATCAGTGCGCTCGGCGACCCAATCCTGGCAGCATCCATATGCGCCCTGCGGGCCAGCAGCCACAAGCACCCTCCACATGCACCATGTCCGCCCGCAGTCCAGTCGAGACATCCGCGTTTGCAATGCCAGACATTGGCTGATTCTTCAGGTACCCTGGGTTGGGTCCCGTTAGGTGAGCAAGATTGTCAATTGTTCAAAGCCTCCGCGCCGCCCTGGCCCGCCCTGGCCCTGGCCTATTTTCGGGGGGGACACCCGCGTCCGCCACGCCATTACTTTCCCTCATCCGAGTCCCCGGAGTCGGCAAACATGTCCACTGCCCTCATTCGTTTCCTGGTTTGCCCCGTTGGCTTGGATGATAGCTGCAACCGTCCGACCGCTTGTGTGCCGCCGCTGGCATCAGCGCTCTCCGTCGTCGTTTCTGACTTGTTCGCCTCGGCCGACGGGGGTTGATCTGATGCCGATTTGCCTCCACTATCCTCCTCCATCGGTTCCCCTTCGATGTCGTCGTCCACCATCGGCTCGCCCTCCACGTCCTCCTCGCTCATTGGCTCGCCCATGACGTCGTCTTCCTCCATGGGTTCGCCGACAACGTCTTCTTCATCCATTGGCTCTCCCTCGACATCATCTTCCTCCTTTTCGGGTGTGATCTTCCTTGAGATCGGTAGCTCAGAGGTGCCCGTGTTGGTGGCATCGGCTGACGTTGATGTTTCGACAAGCTTCCACTTGCCCTTCTTTGCGGCATCCTCCTCTGATTGCTCTTGCGCTTTCAGGGAAGGAGGGTTCTCGAAACTACTGGAGAACAGCTCCTGACTCTCCGTAGGAAAGACACACCATCCTTCCCAGAGGCCAAGAACCAGTCCGATGCTCCGCTTCCACTTCTCAGCCCGCAAGCGACCCCAACTTAGCTTCTCGGCCATCAAGCCCAAACTCTCGAATGTCTTGCGTTCCTTCAGTGCCACTTCGAATAGCTGTCGATAACGCCAAGCCCGCTGGATGCCGCTGCTGGAGGAGGCGGACAGGATGTCGCTAACAACATACAGGCCCACAAGGCTGGCCGCACTGGTGTCGGGTCCCTCCTTGTCGACCTTTTCTTCCGGTTCGGGGTCGGACGCTTCCGAATCGTCCCTTTGTCTGCTCTTCTCCTTGTTACCTGACTGAAACTCCGGGTTTGCCGCCGTCAGTGCCAAGGGCTTTTCGACGTTCGAGACGACCATATCGACCACCTCCTCAGCACCCCTGCTTGCGTGGGTAAGGGCGAATGTCGTCACTCTGGCGATATCCCCTTTCCTTATCTTGGATAATGTCGTTGGAAGGCGGGACAAGAGATGGGTGAGCTTGGCCTTGTCGAGCGGGTTCAGGAAGGTGACCTCCGCCTCGGGTCCTGGGCCCTCGCGGTTCTCTCCGTCGAAATCCTCGTCGTCCGACGAGTTGTACTCGGAGTCGGACACGAATTCGTCAATCTTGGTGACGAACTCAAACGGTAGGCTCTTCTCTGGCGCTTTCCACGCATGGCTGCCATCGAAAAGGGGCAAATACCTTCCCTTGTTCGACCGTGACGATGATCCGGTAATGACCTCCCATAACCGCCATCGATACCAGATGCCTCCTTCGCTACGAGCGTCCCAAATCCAGGCCCACTTCTCTTCGCGCTGAACCTCAGGACGGCTCATCAGGAGTGCCTCAAACTCCACACCGTGCTCAAGTACCGACTCGATAGTCTTGTTGATGAGCTGAAGCATCTTGATATCGTTTGGAGGCTTGACAGGCACGTGAAGAAGGTTGTTCCGGTTGACAGATCCGCCCAGATTGGGACCGTAAGAGGACGGTGGTGCGAAACCTCGATGAAAGGCTTGCTGCGATGTTGCGTTGCCCGGTGCTTGCTGCTGGGAAACAGGCTTGGCGCCGAAAGGATGAGAAGAAGCTGAGGAGCCACCGATTACCGACGTCGTAGCGGTTGCAACCGCCGATGAGAGGTGACGGTGCAAGGAGAGGTTGAATCCGTATCCCAGGTAGCGGTTCTGTAGCGAACTGACTGCCGCGTCCATGTCTGTCGCCGGTGTGTCCTGTGACAAAGTGACAATGGCCACTGCACATTTTCTCTCCGAGCCCGTTGGTCCAACGGGTGGGAGGATCTTGACATTCTCGACCGTAAGGTTGGATGGTATCAGCGACTTGATGAACGCCGGAGATGTGCCGGGGGGGAGTTGGGACAGGCGCAGTGTCGGCCGAGCCACAGCTATTTCCTCCCTCGGGTCGGACTTTCCCTCCTCTTCGTCATCGCTGTTGTGGAAAACCTTGGAGACCGACAATGGCTCGTCGCGGTCCTCGAACCCAAGTCTGCCATCCCTATCCCTCTCCTGGCGGTATGCGTCGAAACCCCTCTTCCTCCCAAACGCGCCCGGCGCAGGTCCCAGACTTCCCGGCCCGCTCTTCAGACTCGATGTAGGACCCAGGCTTCCTGGACCACTCTTGAGACCCGACGCGCCAAAGTGTCGCTTCGACGCGGCAGCTCCTCCGAGCGGCGCGCCGCCAAAACCGGGACCCTTCGGCGGTCTTTGTGGGAGGAATGAGCCATGGCGACTGCTCCCCGTATCATCGTCGTCGTCGTGATCGAAGCTCTTAACGAAATCCTGGTATACGGCGGCGGTCTCGGCAGCCTCGCGAGCCTTTTTCGCTTCGGCTTCGGCCCTTTGCTTTTCGAAGGCGGATTGCTTGGGGGGTTTCTGGAGCTTCGCCTCCACGTCGGGAAACTCGACGAGGTTCTTCGCCGAGGACATGGTTATCGGATTTTTCGCTCGAATTTCTGTCGCATAGTCGGATGGGATCGAGGGCCCAGTCGTTACAGAATCGCGATAGGAGGTTGGAAAGGAACTTTGCAGGCGAGGAGTTGAGCTTCTGTAAGTGATGGCCCGTGTGGGCGATCAATTGCGACAACTGCAGCGGCCACTGTGTCGAAATATCCATGATTCGTCTATCCCGCACTGTACATGTGTGGCTTGCCTTTAGGTCCACGTGTGGATAAGCCACACGACACCCACCCATGGACGGGCTACCTTCCACACCACGAATAATTATGCGACCTCACTGGTCTCCTCCGAGTTCATCGGGACCATACTGAGATGAATCAATGCACCAAAAAGGTATGCATCTCGTTACGTCAAAGCCCCAAAGACCGAGCCCAAAAATACAAAGTAAATGAGCGCCTGTATACGCTGCTCGTCATCAACCTACTGGATGCCCAACTAGGTAGGTAGGTACTAAACCGAGCCTCAAAGACGTCGCAGTCCTGTGTGAGCGGGCCCTTCCGGCATCCACAGCTCGAAAGGTCTTGGCTCCCGGCCCGAATTCGATGGTTAGCCCGGCCTTCCGGCTATTGACGGCCCCACCCTTCCGGCCCGGGACGTCTCGAGGTCGTGTTGACTGGGCCTCGGGGCAGTGAGGTCGAAGCCATGAGCTTGGTACGCGCGGACGGAGCTTGGGGCTTTAGAGGAACAGCATCTCCGGCCACCCGCTTCTATGAATGGGTCATTGCATCGAAGTCTTGACCAAGGTTCATGAGAACATGGCTTGAACTTTGAAGAAGTAGCTGGCTTCCAGAAAGGATGAAGTTTTGCTGGCGATTGCTGGTTGTGTCGTCCTCAAGCGCTCCATGTCGCGCACCGTTGCTCCTGAAGAGCATCTCCCGGCCCGATGGCCTCTGTCGCCCTCACCGATAGATAGAAATACTATTCGGTACCGGATCTGGAGCTCTTTCCTGGTTAGGCTCTCCATCATGTGGGCTTGGGATACCACAGAGACGAGAAGTCCGCTAGATCGGCATGAACTGTTGGCCCTACATCCAGGCATGGCGAACAAGACAACGAGATACCTCTGATGAATATGCGCTGTGCGGCGTTGAGATTTGTCAAAGTTGTGTGTAAGTACTCTACCCTTCTTCTCTGTTGTTGGTTCTTGGGGACTTTGGAGAAGGGTTCTCGGCCACATCACCGTCCTCCTCGCTACGTGAGAGGCACGATTATAACATATAGCCTGTGGAACTGCAGGGAACGGGGGAAATGGCGGGTGTTTCATGTCTTCTTTCTCCATCAACTTCTCATGTCGGTATAACAGTTCGCATCTCCAGTTGTATGCATCCTCGCTCAGAATCAACAACCGCATATCAGACTGCATGAGCAAGTCAACATGGGACATTTCGACGCGTCCAGTGAACGTTACTCACAGGGCGTCCAAGCTAGAGGGCAAATTTTGCGGTGCGAGTGTCAAGGAAGCAAAGATATAGGCGATGAAGGCCTCACCACTGTACGGTCATCACAGAATGATAAGTTTAGGCGCGAAGAAGAGCCTTTTCATCGAGACACAACCTCACGAACACTCACAAGGTCCGAAGAAATTCCTCTCCCAAAGGCAAAGTGATCGGCGACATGGATATCCCAAGTTCAACTACCTGTGGTCTACTTGGCCTCGACAAATGCAGCGAGAAACAACCCCTGGGAGAGACAGACCCCTTCGCGGGCCAATAGAAGCGGATTCATTCTACCTGCGGTACCAAAACAAACCCTCTCATCCAGTAAAAGGAAACCCAAATAGAAGCATCAACAACAGCTGGTCCGCCGTCCGGACTCTTGGTCCTTCTTAATCCTTCATCATAATCGAGGCAAACTCATCATCTATTGTTGTTGGATGTCAGCAACGTATCGACGGAGCGATAAGCAGGTAGGCAACTGAAGGCACGCACAATCAATCGTCCCGTCACCATTCTTATCGGCCATCTGGATCATCTCGTCAATCTCGGCCTTGGTCATGTTCTCGCCCAGCGAGGTCAGGACGTGGCGCAGCTCCTCGGCCGAGATGGTGCCGCTGCCGTCGCGGTCAAAGACCTTGAAGGCGTTCTTGAGCTCCTCCTCGGCGTCGCCAACCTGGACCTTTTGCGCCATCAGGTTGAGGAACTCTGTCGGCAAAAGTCAGCGTCGGCGTCTCCTCCTCCCGTCACGTTTCCCGAACGGGGGAACCATTCAGACGCACCGTTGAAGTCGATCGTGCCGTTATTGTCGGCATCGACCTCGTTGACCATGTCCTTGAGCTCAGTCTCGCTGGGTTCCAGACCCAGAGACTTCATGACCTCGCCCAGCTCCTGGGCCGTGATGTCACCTGCAGCCGCAACGTTAGTTGGGTCGGGCGATGGGATGAAAAGCGTAAAAAAACAGGCACCGGAGGGCCAACAGAAAAAAGATGAGACGGCAGTGGTTAAGCCACGGCGTTCGCGGGCGGAAAGGATAAAAATAAAACAGAAGGGATCGACCGAGTTAATTATTTCTCCGATCGTCAAATGTCAAAAGGGCGCGGGACAAATAATGCGCGCGTGTTTTACTGACCTGTTCCATCCTTATCCTGTCCTCGGAGCAAGTGGTTAGCAAGCTCGGTGATGCGGAGGAGATACGGAGGTCGGAATCAGGCTGGCTGGTGGTGGCCCAGCCTGACGAGTGAGTGAGAATGGGGAAAGGGGTAGAACTCACAAAGAGGTCGAACACCTCCTTGTACTGCGCCCTTTGCTCTTCGGTCAACCCAGCAGCAGCAGCCTGCGGAAAGTCAGCAAGACTTTGGATTTAGAACCTCGCATCGCATCGCGGCGTAATATCTCACCATTTTTTATGTTGATTTTGTGGTTGTGACGGGTTTGGTTTGTGAAGGAAGATTTGGTGAGAGGTGGTTTGAGACAGGGAAGACGGCGGGACAGCTGAAAGCGGGGATGTGACGATGACCCCGCACGGTGCGAG
The DNA here is from genome assembly GCA_030770045.1 of Colletotrichum brevisporum. Classification (NCBI taxonomy): domain Eukaryota; kingdom Fungi; phylum Ascomycota; class Sordariomycetes; order Glomerellales; family Glomerellaceae; genus Colletotrichum; species Colletotrichum brevisporum. The sequence goes on from JAUGSI010000002.1 coordinate 6,026,155, forward strand.
GAGTGCGGCAAGGGGCGTCAGCGTCAGTTCAGTTCTACAGTCTACCTCCCGGACGGACGACAGCCTTGGTTGGGTTTCTATTACGAGGAACTGCAAGACAAACAAAGGCGGCGCGGCAAAACTGGGCGCGGATGCGGCTGCCCTCTCTAGGTTTGCTTGGTTTGTTTTACGAGAAGATTGCATCAGAAGTTCCCAGTTTAGCAGACCCAACCCAACGGTCGGTTATATGGACTCAACTCAGCCGCATCACAAACGCCGGCACCCGACCTGACCTCGTGACGAGCCTTGTCTAGGCCATAAGGCAATTGAACTGCCGATGCAGGTAGGGGCTGACATAATCTCTCATATGCATATGCCCTCTACATTTTTCGTTTTTCTTTACCTACGGATATTCGTAGCTGATCGCTTAGGCAAACGTGCATGCATCGACAGCACAGTAGACGATGCATTATGGGGAAAAGGTGAGAGCCTACTGCTGCCATCCTCGTCTCCATGGATCGTATTGGTAGGCAGAGTAAAGAAATCGAGTTGCTATTATGAGCGCACACATATTATCCATCGATTTGATGCTGCAAAAGCAAAACAAAGGGCCCAACCGGGGTTTGAACCCGGGACCTCGCCCAATATTGCTCACGCTGAGCGTGAGGGTATTGCTACCCGAAGGGCGAATCCTACCACTAGACCATTGGGCCGCTGATGGGTTTTCTAGAAGCACAAGTCCCTCTCGTAGCCTGGAGAGGCCGCTGCGGTCAGTGGAAGGAGAGCGCATCGTGACTTTCGTCCCTGCGAGAGCCGGGGCGGGATGACGTTGCAGGGAGTCAGACGGCGAGGAACGGGCAACCCCGGGCAGGCAGCCCGCCATCCGACCGCCGGAACTAGATCCCGATTCCGAAGATTTCGCGGTCCATGCTCACAGGACAGACGAACGCACACGCGAGAGCGACCTAACAGCCAAGCTTCCAGAGCATCCCACGCGGACCAAATGCCGCGTTGCAACACCTAACCCACCAGCGTTCATGCAACTCAAGACCCTGATTCCAACGCACATATGTAGGCCAAGCGCAACTAAGATGCCCTACACTACCTACCTAGGTAGATACCCGACCTACCTACGGTGACCTACCTACCAAGATAGGCACTGAACCATCTCGTAAGGGATTCCTTGAACCGGTCAACGCCGCTAGACCCCCACCATCGGCGTTGGAGTCTCCAAGTAGGTACACAAGTCGGCCCCACGCCCGAAGGAAAAGATAGCGAGAGTGAGAAAAAAAGGAAAAAAAAAAAAGAACCCCAACACGTCGCACCCGCAATCATGCTGGGAAAACTTACGATGGGCCGCGATACCCCGCCATGACAACGAGTAAGTCGATCCGGGGGCCCTGGACACCGCAAATTTCAACCTCCGATAATGCGCCGGTCCCGGGACTGCCCATGATCCGCTCTCTGTCTTCCTGGTGACACCGCACCGTTTCTCCTCCTCCCCTTTCCGCGCTCCTTTTTTAAAGTAACGTCTCTTTCTCCTCCGTCTGGACACCAATCAAACGTTTACCGGATTTCCCAATCAGGACTGTGATCAGCCCGAACCCCAAACGAAGCACCCGTCCCCCTCCTCAACCTTAGCTACCTTGGGCTCAAGCCATCGCCGCGGAGGAGACAGAAGAGAAGATGGCAGACCCCGCCGAGCCCCCCTCGTCCATTCTCATCATCGGCTCCGGCGTTTTCGGCCTGACCACCGCCCACGAGCTCGCCCTGCGTCCCCGCTACGCCTCCACAAAGATAACGGTTCTCGACCGCTCCCCCGTCCCCGGCCCCAGCGAGGACGCCGCCAGCGTCGACTCCTCCCGCATCATCCGTTCCGATTACGCCGACCCGGCCTATGCCCGCCTCGCCGCCGAGGCCCAGACCGAATGGCGCAAGACCCAGAACCCCTCTGACCTCGGAGGCGAGGGCCGGTACCGGCAGTCCGGCCTGGCCCTCGTCGCCGACCCTACCCCCTCGTCTGCGACACCGCACGCCCCGCAGGTGAAGCCTCCCAAAAAGTCCAGCCTGGCATACGTCCGCGAGAGCTACGATAACGTCGTCTCCCTCGCCGGCAAGGACGGCCACCTCATCAAGGAACTGCCCACCCCCGCCGCCATCAAGGAGCACCTCGGCACTCCCATCGCCCCGGGGACATGGGGCTACCACAACCCCTTCGCCGGCTGGGCTGACGCCGGCGAGAGCATGAAGTACCTCGCCCGCCGCGTCAAAGCCCTGAACCGCGTGACCTTCGTCTCCGGTACGGCCGCGCGCCTCAACTACGCCTCCAACTCCGTCGTCACCGGGGCCACCCTCGAGGACGGGAGGACCCTCTCCGCCGACCTCGTCATCGTCGCCGCCGGCGCCTGGACGGGCAAGCTGGTCGACCTCTCCGGCCAGGCCATCGCCACGGGCCAGGTGCTGGGCTACATCGACATCACGCCCGAGGAGCTTGCCGTGCTCTCCAAGATGCCAGTGACCCTCAACTTCAGTACGGGTCTGTTCATGATCCCCCCCTCCGGCCTCCAAGTGAAGGTCGCCCGCCATGCTTTCGGCTATCTCAACCCGACCTCCATCCCCCATCCGTCCCCGACATCGTCTGCCAGCAGCACGGTTTCCTTGCCTGCCACGCATCTTACGGATCCGAACCTCCAGCTGCCTGAGGAGGGTGAGCGCGCGCTGCGCCAGGCTGTCCGGACCATTGTGCCCATCCCCGCCATCCACGACCGCCCTTTCGTCAAGACTCGCCTGTGCTGGTACACTGACACTCAGACGGGCGACTTCCTCGTTTCTCACCACCCCGAGGTCAAGAACCTCTTCGTCGCGACCGGCGGCAGCGGCCACGGCTTCAAGTTTTTGCCGGTTTTGGGCAGAGAAATCGTCAACGTTCTCGAGGGCAAAGGCGACGAAGTGTTTACCCAGAAGTGGAGGTGGAGGGAGGTCAAGACTCGCCAAGACGTTACGAACCTGTACGACCATATCATCACAGAGGACGGAAGCCGTGGGGGCGTCCCAGGCATCCTCTTAAAGCCAGCGCAGGCCAAGCTCTAAATAACTCCCACTTATCTTTTCAATATTGTACACATAGGCGTGTGGAAGGTGCCTGGAGGAATTAATGATACAGGCAAAACTTCATAGGCATCGGTCACTTAGACATTTCTCGGAAAAGCATGACGCACGAGGCAAGGCTATGGCATTCGGTATTTGACGCACTACTACCTGCTGTCAACTCGCATCAAACTCGCTACGAATGGCAGAGTAGGAATAGAGCGATGAGACTGGCTGGCTACGGAGTGGCTGCTTTGTACCAAGCCACAGCATGCCTGCTTTCCCATTCTCAACCTTCACCAGGCCTTTCAACCAACCACCAGAGGAGGCAGATGCCACCCTCTCGCCTTTCCCCTCTCGGACCATCATGCTCTAATTCGCTTCCATTAAAGAACGGCATAGTCGACCCGCGCGTCTGCCGCCGACCATGCCACGAGCAATCTATGTAAGGTAGTGTCGCGGGATGAGAAAATCTTATTCTTTTCGTCTGAATCAAACCACCCGATCGGATGCCTCCAGCCAGGGTTCCTCCCTGTGCCAACGCCAATGCAATGCAACGGAAAATCAAATGATAACACAAACGAGCGTCAAGGCGTCTTGGGTCAAGCTGCCGGCTGACGGACGCTCGCTTTTTTTAGGGGGTGCGAAATGAAAGCAGTCGTGGTATCGTGAAGAAAGGGTGTTGTCTAATCGTACAAGTCGGAGAGGTTGACGATGATGACATCGGCTACTGCCGATGATTGACCGAGGGCTTTGGCAATTAAACCTTGCGGAAATCTGGAGGGGATTAGCTACTGCGACGCAGGAACGAGTGCGGAAGTACTCACCCTGAAGCACGGGGTAGATCATCTCGAAAGCTTGGTAGATCTCCTCGCGCACCTTGGCACCGGTGAGAACGATCTTGCCGGAAACGAAGATGAGGAGAACGATCTTGGGCTTGATCATGCGGTAGATGAGACCAGGGAACAGCTCGGGCTCGTAGGAGCTGAAGTTGTGGTGGCGAGAAGCAAGACCTTCGAGACGGATGGGGAACTTGATATCGCAGGAGCCGACGATGTTCTGAATCTTGAAGTCCGTGAACTTGGCGTTGAATCCAAGCTTCTGGATGATGCGGGCGTACTTGCGGGAGGCAAGCTTCGAGTCATCCTCAGACTTGGCACCGGTGACAACCATCTTGCCTGAGGCGAAGATCAGAGCAGTGGTCTTGGGCTCGCGGATACGCATGATGACGGCGGCAAAACGCTATACATTGCGGTTAGTCGGGCGTAGCTCCCTGTCGCTGAAAGCAGCAAAACGTACCTTGGGGTTGTACTCGGCGTTTCTCGCGTGCAGGGCAATCGTCTTCAGGTCCAAACGGCAATCGAGGTTGACCGTGGCAACGATGTTCCTTTGAGCGGCGACATAAGCCTCATGGAGCAGAAAAAAATTCACTCATGATATACATACTGCAACGTAGGAGTCAAGCCACTTCCACCCTGGGTGGCAGCAGGAGTCGCGGCGGGGGTCGCGGGAGTCACCCCGGTACCGTTTGCGCCTTGCTGACCGTTGGCGGCAGGAGCCTGACCGTTGGCGGGGACCTCAGCGCCGTTGGCGACAGGCTGAGGGAGCTCGTGAGCACCGCCGGGGAAGGACAAAGAGCCAGGCGCAGTGAAGGCCTTCGCCTGTGCAGCGCTGGTGGGATGGGTTTGAATCGCCTCCATGGTTGCGGTTGGTAGGTTATTGGACGGGATTACCGCAGAGAGCAGATCTAATTGCCCATGTCAGTAAATTGCTTTGACGACATTGACGATGCAGTTACCGTCGAAGGTAATGCTGTGAAAAAATGACGTTTCGCGGATAGTAATATGACTGTTTCCGTCTCAGACACACGATGGTGTCTCTGGGAGATTTCGCCAGTGGGCGAAGTATTTATAGAGGGGGGACGGGCCTGTGCGCGAACGTGGCTGATGGGGAGTAACTGGTAGGCCGGAGCTAAATCCGAATAGGAGGCAGGTACGCAAGGTGCGCAAAAACAGAAGGGTGATATGAGGCAGGAGCGACACGAAGGGGATTAAAAAAAACTCGGAACACCATACCAGATGTGGGAGATGAACAAGTGAATGTCTCCCCTACAAGGAACTGCTCTTGACAGACAGGTAGATAGGTGTATCGCTGGTGTTCTTGCGCAGCGACGGCTTGGGTATGACGATGTCGGGCTACGCGAGAGCTGGGAGAGAAGACGAGGACGGATCAAGTGAGGTAGGTCGACGAGAGGGTCGCTGGTTTCGTAGGCGTCGCTTTGAATTCTTTTGTCGCGAATGACCCAGATACCACCAATCAACTCGACGTCTCGGGATACCTCGTCACGGTTCAAAGCACTTGTGTCTCTATTCGTCGACGGATTGCGCACGGTTGTCTACAGAGCGCAGCGACTTGCTCTCGACCTTGGTGTCGTCGGAAAGGATCGCGCGAGGAACGTAACGAAGGAATGTCTCGAAAGGAACGTATTCCAGTCCTTTCGCGCAGGGTAGGATGTCCGGGAACACTTTCAGTTAAGAGAGCGATACCACCTGGGCCCTGGCTGGAGTTGACAGCTCCGTCGTTAGTTGACAAGAGTGTTAAAGGAGAGATCGGCCTCGGCGAGAAGGGTAGTAGCACACTGGCGACGACGTGAAGACGCGCGAATGTGTGTACCGGTCTGTCGGTGAAGAGGAGTGTAAGTGCGCGATGACGATGACGACGACGATGCAAGATCGTGCGTTGGTGTGTGTTGGTTGGTCGAGGGTGGTTTGGGTGGGGGTGGAGAAGGAAAATTAGAAAGGCCGAACGGAAGTGGGTGTGACTACGTAAGGCCGTCGGTCGGAGCTTCCGCGCAAGAGTTTCGAAACAAGCGGGTTGGAGGGAGGCCTGCCTCTTTATAATTTTGGCCATCGCCCGCTTGAGCAGTCGCCCCAACGACACCCCCCTAGCACACAGTACTAGGGCCCCAGGCAGCCAGTGCGCCGTGGCGGTTGGTCCTGCTTGACATTGCCTGTGCTTAGCGGCCGCGCTAAGGAGATGCATCCAATGAAAAGCCACCATTTCACCCATTTTATCTCCTTCGCACCCCCCTGCACCCTTGCTGCGACCATCCAGCCCCTGAAGTACCGCGGCACCGCATCGCAGGTCGCTGTACAAGCTCATTGCCTACCTACCTAGGAAGCCAGTCCTTTTGCCTTCTCTTTTTTTTTTCTTCCTTTTGCGACAACGCATTCTGACCAGTGCTCGCGACTCCTTACTTCGCAGTCTTGTTACGGCCGCCGCCTCCCGAAGCCATGAGGCCCTCCCTGATGGGGCCATGTCATCATTCACTGTCACTCTGATCAGTCCCTGAAGCCTGTTCTACGGCTCCTGCCCCTTCAACCTATTGGTCCTCTTTTTTTTTTTCCTCCTTCTTTTCTTTTTGGGTCGGCTGGATTCGTGGCCCATCCCTGATGGCCTGTAGCTCATCCCTCGCTCCGCCAGGGTTTGCCGTCCACACACTCACACACTCACTCACACACACACACACACCCACGCACCACACAAAGCACCCTCACTCTTGCTCATCGGTTCCCAGCGCCGATTATTTTCTCTTCCTCGCATTCACTTCGGCCCGCTTCTCGATGCAACGCATTGTATCACCACTGTCTACTCATGGATGCGATGCCCATCAAACGACGCGTCGGGTCAGCATCGCACCAGCACCGCACCAGCATTCATCAACCGACCTACCTACGTTCCCAGCGCCTACAAACGGTACTCGCCTAACAATGGGAGAATGACGACGTCCTGCTGCTGCCTGGCTCGGAGGGCAAACAGAATATCAAACGACGCATCGATAGCGCGTCTTTCAGATCAACCGCACCGCGACGGCTCAGCCCACTGCAAGGAGCTGCCAATCCTGTCGAGAACACACACACACTCACACCCGTGAGCCCTGAGCCGCGTCGTGTTGTGTCAAGAAGCCGTCTCAATGGGACGCCAGCGAAATGCAATTCTCATCGCGGCGCTACCTCACTGGATGCCGCTACCAAAGTACACTACGCCAACGCTACCCACGACCTACCGACCCATTCCGCTCGCTTCTGCCTCCTTCCTCAGCTCCAGCGCCGCGTCACGTCTCTTTGGCACCTGCACCACACCCACATCTCCAGCCACTTGGGTGGTGGTCTGGACTTTACGCCCCCCCTTTTTCCATCATCCCCCCCCCCCCCTTCAAGTGTTCTCCCCCCTTTTTTCAATTCTTGCATCCTCCCAGCAACTGAAGGGGGTTTCCTTTCCCTTTTTCCAACCCTCCTCCATCATCCTTCACCCTCCAACCACACGCTAGCGGTCTGAAACGCCGAGCCTGCCCCCTACCGTGATGCCTCACTGACGATCAGCACCGACCCGGCTTCGTCAGTGCTGAGCGGCAGAAAACAGTGGCAGCATCAGCATCGCATCAGCATGAGGAAGCGTCCCGCAGCGAACGGCCTCCCCGTCAAACCTGTCAAACAGGGTCACCGGATCACATTGTCGACACTTTGCCCAGACGCGGCGACAAACGCGAAACAGGCGGCTCGACCAACACGAATGGCAAACCCGACGATAGGAACGCGAAAACGGCACTGATCAAGGCGCTTGCGCTGCTTGCGGGCACCCGCGGCCCTTGAGCAGGAATTTTATGGGCCACGGCAACCAGCAGGCGGCTTCCGACGTGTGAGTCATTGACTTCAGACCGGTTCCAACCGGCCAGTGCCAGGCTGCCAGCCATGGCAGGGGGACGTGGATAGAGCTGGGAAACTCGGCTGGGGCGTGTTTGTCGCTCGCCTCCGCGTCCATCTTCCAGGTAGCGCGTCGTGCCCTGCCCTGCCCTGCCCCTTCCCCCCAGTCGTAAGATTTTCGCGTATCCAGTACGCCAGCCTCGCCACGCCGCGGTCCATCACTGGAAACCCGAACTATCGCCCGAGAAAACTCTGTCGACATCCACAAAGGACGGGACCACAGACCCCGACGGCGGGCAGAGAGCCATTCACTGCTCACCAGAAGCCGTCGCTTGCTTACCGATCAGACCTATCTTCTATTCTGTCGAACGCGCGATCCGTACCTCCAACGCGTAAAGCTCGTGGTGGTGCTCCTTCGCAGTCGCGACATCGATGGGCACTTGCAGCAAATTGCAGATGCAAATTTTACGGTAATCTTACGGCCAAGTACCAGATACCATGGGCCTTCACACGATACATGGGGCTATGGTCCGTGCACCAGATGTATCCCCGGATCCACCCTGAAGTCGAGGTACTTCCCCCAGGCCTTCGGCTTTTCCTGCGCGACTCATGCATGTGCGAGCTTCAGCCTAAGGCCAAGCCATGAGAATTTTTAAACCCTCCTTGTTGGCTACTGCTGGCTGCTTGAGTTTTGGGCGTCTGGTGTAGGTATGGAGGCTGCATCTCGGCCTCACGGAGCCTGGCAGAGCTCCATCTGCACTGCGACTCATGCGACTTCAAACACGACCGCCCGACAGCCTCGCCGGAACTCTCACGACATCGTGGCTGGTGTCGCATTCTGATAATGTTGGGAGTTTCTTCCTTTTTCTCCTTCTCTTGGTCGCTCGCGCCGCCCTAAACTTTGTCATCCCCCCACTCCCCTCGTTGGGCTTTAGGCATCGGCAACCATCAAAAAGCCAAACATGGCCTGCGCGAGTCGTCGCAAATACTCCCTCGTGATACGGTACCCGTTGGTACGGACGGGAGGCCTGGTCTGTTTGCTGGATGGCCACCGGCCGTGTCAAGCCACTCGAAGCTCTCTGACTCCCCGCCTCTGACTCCTCTCCGCGCCCCTCCCAGCTCTTGTTGCAATGTGTCCCCATTCCAGCCTCGCCCACCGCATGAAGTCTAAAAACCTATGGTGTCTCGCAACATACCCTTCGTGTCTCCGATATCGTCCCCCATTCCCCATGTCCAGGTAGCTCCTCCGATCGGGTGGCAGAGCAGGAGGGCCTTCGCTGCCACCCTGCCACTCCCACCCCTTGCCCGGAACTTACTTGGATACGTCGCCCTCCGCGCTTTCACGGGCAGCCCGGATGACGTCGTCAAAGCCAGGTCCCCTTGACTCCGGTCCCGTCTTCCAGAAGCCCTCGTCATGCACCCGCGAGGTGTCCTCGTCCGAAGGGAGAAAAGGGTGTGTGTGGGTGGGTAAGAAAAAATGCGAACAAAGTATGTCGTCATTGACGGCGAATCGGAGTTAAGAGCGCCGCCTTTCGTGTGCACCTACTGACTACCGTATCCTGTATCCGTACACTTTTTCAAACGCACACAGGCAGCAAGCACATGCTCCGTCCCGCTGGTTCCTCATGTCTGCAACTCCGTGCCCCTCTCCAACAAATGAAAAAAAAAAAAAAATCCGTGGGCTATTTTTGCCTTTCTTCACTCTTCTCCCTATCCCCGGTTCGACACGTGCTTTTCCGACTTCCAGAAGAACATGGACATGGATCTCGGGCCTCCGAGTATTCTAACCGTTCGCCGCCCCCTTTTTCTCCCCTTCTCCTTCTCATACTCATTCTCGACGGATGTACTTGGTCTGAAGATGGGATCTTGCAGAAGAGACGACAGCCCGCAATCCTCGTCTCGGTGGGTGCGACTATTCGCCACCGCGAAAAAAAAAAAAAAATTCCGGCATCAACCTCACGACATGTAGTACTTGGGACCCTCGCCTCCCTGGGGAACCTGCCAGTTGATATCCTGGTGCGGCGCCTTGATGTCGCATGTCTTGCAGTGGATGCAGCTACAGAAAACGCAAGACAAGAGTCAGCCATCCATCCGTCGCGACTTTAACGATTCATGAATACCGCCCAAAATCGGTCGGGAACGAGAACGGAGAGGTTGGGACAACTTACTTTTGGGCATTGATCTGGAACCGCACGCCGAGGTCCTTGGTCTCGTCCTCGACGTACTCGTACACGCCGGCCGGGCAGAAGCGGTTCTCGACGCCCTTGAAGTCGGGCCACGTGTCGCGTGCGTGCTTCTCCCAGTCCTTGACCTGCAAGTGCACCGGCTGGTCCTCCTCGTGGTTGGTGCCCGTGCGGCTGACGCTCGTGAGGATGTCGAAGCTGATCTTGCCGTCGGGCTTCTCGTACTCGATCTTGGGGAACTTGTCGGCCGGCTTCGTCGCCGCGTGATCCGGCGTCTTGTGCTTCAGCGTCCACGGTACGCGGCCCTTGAGGACGTACGCCTCGAGGCCGGAGTACATGATGCCGCCGTAGAGACCCAGCGGCGTGTGGAACGACGGGCGGAAGTTGCGCACCTCCTTGAGCTCCTTCCAGATGGACGAGTTGCGAAGCTTGTCCTCGTAGTCGTACAAGAACACTGTGCCGTCTTCGTTGGCCTCGGAGGACGAGAGCGCGTCGAAAGCCGCCTCGGCCGCGAGCATGCCCGACTTCATGGCGTTATGCGTGCCCTTGATTTTGGGCAGGTTGACAAAGCCAGCCGAGTCGCCAATCAGTGCACCGCCGGGGAACGCGCACTTGGGTATCGACTGGAAGCCGCCCTCGATGAGCGCGCGTGCGCCGTAGGTGAGGCACTTGCCGCCCTCGAGCACCTCCTTGTACATGGGGTGGTGCTTCAGCTTCTGGAATTCGCCGTAGGGCGAGACCCAGGGGTTCTCGTAGTCCAGCGCGACCACCAGTCCAATACTGACCAGGTTGTCGCCAAAGTGGTACATCCAGCCGCCACCGTAGAGGTCCTTGGAAAGCGGGTAGCCCATCGAGTGGGTGATGGAGCCCTTTTGGAACTTCTCGGCCTGCACCTCCCACACCTCCTTGATGCCAAGAGCGTACGTTTGGTGCTGGCTGTCGCGACGCAGGTCGAACTTCTTGATGACCTGCTTGCTCAGACTGCCGTGGCAGCCCTCGGCGAACAGGGTGCAGCGCGCGTGAAACTCCATGCCGCGCTCGAACGTCTCCTTGGGCTTGCCGTCACGGCCCATGCCGAGGTCGTTGGTCGCCACACCCTTGACGCTACCGTCGACGTTGTACAGCACCTCCGAGGCGGCAAAGCCCGGGTACACCTCGACACCGAGCTCCTCGGCGCGGTCACCCAGCCACTTCGTGAACTGGTTGAGCGAGACGATGTAGTTGCCCTCGTTGTGCATCTGCGGCGGTGTCGGGAGCGGGATGGAGGCCGTCTTGGTAAGGAAGCGCATGCGGTCGCCGCCGGCCGGTGTCGCGTACTCGAAGCGGTCCGGGTTTTCCTCAGACAGCCAGTCGGGGATGAGCTCGTTGATCGCAGTGGGCTGTATGACGGCACCGGAGAGGATGTGGGCGCCCATCTCGCCGGCCTTTTCGAGCAGCAGGACACGGAAGTCTTCATTGCCGGCCTCGTTGGCCAACTGCTTTAGTCGAATCGCAGCGCTGAGTCCGGCGGGCCCTGCACAAAACGCTGTTAGTGTGGCCCCCGGAGAACGAGACTAGAGCTGCGTACCGCCGCCCACGATACAGACATCGACTTGGTCCGATTCGCGCTCAATCGTCGCGGGATCAAACTCCTCCTCGTCGTCGCTGCGTCGTGCCCTGCTCGTGGTGAATGTGCGTGCGCCCAATGGCCTGAAGACAGTGACAGAGGAGCCCCGCGCCGAGGATATCCTGCTGGCGGTCCTGGTTGTGCTTGCGGTGACGGTTGTGGCAAGGCCCGCCTGTGCCGGGCGTGTGGTGCGGTATCGGCATCTTGAAAAGTTGCGAGTACTCCGCTGGAGACTCCTCGCGAGGGGCGAGGCAGAAGTGCTCATTTTGACCGGTAACGTGGGTGAGTATGTGTGTGGGTGTGTGGATGTGTGGATGTGTGCGGTCAAGCTTCGAATGGCGTATGGGCCGTAGTAGACAGGATCCCGTAGATTGCTCCTACCCAAAACCAACCGATGCTGGGAGAAGGAGAGTTTGTGGATGACCAGAAGCTGCGATAGCTCTAGGTGTGTATGCGCCGACTAGTCGGTCAGTCACGAGAGCTCGACAGCGACGGGCGTCGAGGTCGCGTTCAGTTCGCCGGATTCGGCTATATCCTCAAACCGTCCAGGGACGCTAGCAGCAGTCTACAATCTGGAGGCGCAATTGGTCTCCTGCAGTAGCACCTCGGCAAGTCGGCTGTACGGTTGAATGGTGCGAAGGTCGTGTAGTCAAAAATTTGGCGGGACCTTGGTCGCGGACAGAGAGGCGGCGGATACTTAAAAAAAAAGTACGGACTCGTAGGGTCGACTGGGGCGGGCAGCTTTTCTTTGAACCTCTCTCTGTTGTTCCCTCATATACGTAATTGGGACGACCGGGGGGAACACAACCCTGGACGCCGTCGATGACACTCAATCCCCAAGCTCGGACCTGGGGTCCGGTTGATGATGATAGCCGAGAGAAACCGGTTCTTGGAGTTCAGGACTCGATCGCTACTTCTGTGACGCACGCAAAACGCCTTGCGGCAGTAGGTAGCTCGCGAGTAAATCCTGCCAATTCTTTTGGCAGCTGAAAAGTACCTTGGTACTGCCACCATCATGGAACGGGAGAAGCCGACTCATCTGTGGCCTAGCTCCGACCAATCACGGAGCGTAGGTTTCAAATGCGGGTTGGAGTCCCTCCGATGTCGTTCGGCCACAGGGTTTCGCGTCCCGACGGCAAAATGTTGCTTTTGGCCGAAATCTCATGTTTCCACACAGGAAAGACTCATCGCGCGTTCGGCGTCGAAAGCTTTTTTCGCCGAATTTTATTACTATGGAAAAGCCCCCGCATATGGATGGCTTTAGGGCACTGTTGCTTGGCCTAACGTCTGTCTATATACTAGTACCTTGAATTCAAGCTTGTGTTCGGGTTGCTGCTATGATTTTCGGTGTTGCTGGGTAGCTGGGCGGCAAGTCTTCTTCCTTGGTACCCCAATTGCTCTCTTTCGACCCGACCGTCAGCTCCAGGGTCCCGCCGCGAAGAAAGAACTCGTGACTGATCCAGTTCTTTGTGTACGGCTTTCCATCCAATGTTGCCTCCTGGATGTACATGCCCTCGGCCAGCTCCTTGTCGTCCTTGGCGACCTTTCGGATAACAGCGGGCTTGGCTCCACGCGACTTGAGCCGAACCTCTGGGAAGAACGGCGGGACGAGCAGGTATACATCCTGTCCAGCAACTGGAAAGAAGCCCATCATCGAAAACGCGCTGAAGGCACCCATGGCGCAGTCGTCGTTTCCCGGGATGCCGTTGATGCTCGCGTTGAACTGCGACGGGATGTAGCTTCGCGCGGTGCGGGAGCTAAGACCCGGTCGCCCGGCGTAGTGGAACTGGAAGACGGTTAGGAACCCCTGCTCGTTGCCCATGTACACTATCTCTCCGCTGTGATAGTACTCGAGCCTGTCGACAAATGAGTCCCGCCCGCCCATGAGCGTAATCAACGTCGACATGTCCTGTGGCGCGAAGAACGAATATAGCCACGGCGATCCTTCATAGGTTGCTTGATAGGTGTCAAAGTAGCACCTGTGCTGTTCTGTGTCGGGCGAGCAGATGCGCGTGTTCTGGTAGTCGAAGGAGCCGTTTATGAGTCTCGGCATCAAGAAGCCCTTGTACTTGGTCGTCTCGATCTCCTTCTCGTTCTTGTCCTGGATAATGTCTGGTTGGTCCGGGTTCCACAGATTCTGCCAGTTGGCGCTTCGCTGCATATACTTCGCGTGGTCGTCGTTGTGGCCGAGCCCGCGAGCCATCTCGGCGATGCAGAAGTCATCGTAGGCGTACTCCACCGTACGAGAGATGGACCGACTGTTTGGTCCCATGGAGACCCTGTCGATGTGGTCTTTGGCGATGTATCCCAGTCCGAACCAGCTCTCGAGATTACCGCGGCCTTCCACGCGAAAACTCTGTGGCGCGACTGCAAGTCTGTCAGTTGGACTCATACTCAAAGTCTTGGGCCCAAGTCACCTTCTGCGTCAGAGACCACCGCTTCGTACGCGGTCTTCCAATCGACACCGTTGCTGATGTTCTTCAGATAGGCATCGGCAATGACAATGTCGGCGTTTGAGCCGCCCTGTGTAAATCCTTTACAGAACGACATTCTGCAGTCCGGGAGTTTGCCAACGAAACGGTAAATATCCAGCAAGGCCCGAACCATCTGCGTCTGGGCTTCCGGATCGATAATGGTCAACAAGGGGTGCTGCGCCCGGAAAGAGTCCCAGATACAGTAGAAAGAGTCGAAGTACGGTTCGGACGACTCCCACAGCGGGTTTTCTCCCGTGTAGTTCTGTGGTGACAACAGGCTTCGGTACAGGCCAGACCAGAACGTTGTCTGCATGTCCTCGCTGACACCCCGGGCGTCAACTGAGACCGCTGACAACTTTTCCGCCCAGACGGTCTCGGCAGCATCCACGGTGCCCTTGAAGTCAAATTCTGGGATCTCCGTCTCGGCATTCTGGCAGGCTTTTTCGACAGATATGAAGGAGAGGCCGACTCTGGCGATGATCTGGTTGTTTTCGGGGCGCTCGAAATGGAGCCATGCGCCAGCAGCCCCTGTAGGGTTATGAATGCCCCGGGTGAACTCTGAAATGTGTTTTGGCTGCTCACGGGGGCTGTCTCCCTCGAAAACGCCCGACTTTCGTATAGTTGCCCCCTTGAAGTCGGCGCAGAAGAAAGCCGTGTAGGTGCCCTCTCCGAACGAAGGCCGAAAGGTACCATCACCGATGACGCGGCCTGATTCGTATACTTGGATGCCACCGCTGGACCTGCTCTGGGCAATATCGGTAAGATCAATGAGGATCAAAGGGTTGCTCACGGCATCAATGTTGCCCTCGTTAGCCACATCCAGGTAGGAGACCGTGTCGTTCGGAGAGAAAGAGAAACGGTAAAGGGCAGTGTGCTCGGTGGCGGTCATCTCGGCGCGGACGGAATTCGAAAGATCGAGTGAAAAGTAGCCTGGAGTAGCCAAAATGGACTCGTTGACACGGTAAAGACTCCGCTGTTCGGTGGTGTACTTGCACAATGTGTAGTCATCACCGGGGCATCCGGGATGAACGAACAAGGGGAAATTTCCTAGGGAAGGTGACTGAATCCATGTCAGATGAGTTCACACGTATGGCGAGGAGCCTCTTACGCCGCCGGTCCCTAGCCTGGGGGTTAGCAAACCGTCGTCCATCAATAAGGACCACGCAGCGTACCTGAATCGTGCAGATGAGAGAAGCCGGTGATTTTGGAATTGTCGGAAACCCAGCCCGCGGCATTTTCAGCACGAGAGTTGGTATCGGCACACGGCTTTGCCATGCCTACGCAGTCGTTAGTGACACAGCCCGCCTCCACGGCATTGGGGGCATCACCGACCGTATGGGAGCGTTGCACCAGGGAACACATGGCCTGGTGAGAATTAGTCAGAGTTACTGGGAGACGCAGGAAAGCAGACAGACCTCCGTTGACCGTCCCAATCAAGGGGTCGATATACTTGAGAATGGCACGCTGGGCCCCCAGGTTCGAATTGGAAAAGAAGAGCGCAGAAAACGCGCCGCCCTCTGTCGAGGGCCACCAAAACAGCAAGAAAACAACGACTACTGCGAGTGCCAGCAAGCGAACCGGCCTCGAAAGGCCGATGGCAGGGACGAGGACAGCCATCCTGATCGTAGGTGATGCGCGACGGCCAGCGTTGAGCAACCGAACGTGAACAATCGATTGTCTGAGGACGGACCTCGACGCGTCTCTTTCAATGGAGATGTCGACTTAGATCGCCATAGGACTCAAAGGTGACGGCTGCTTTGCCAAAGTGTGGCGTTGCTTACTCAACCATCCAACGACTGCGAGATGCGACGGCGCTGGAATAGGTAGTCAACTTCGGCCGAAGGTTAGGGCTATCTCGGCGTCTCGTCCGAGGCGCTGTCCAGTGTCTTGGCCGCTTCCAAGTTTTTCGGCTGCCTCACGGTTAGGTTTGAGTATCAAGGAAACGATGATGCCGCGGGTGGGAAACAGGACACATGTGCGGTTGTCTGAAGGCGGGCGGTCCCTGCAAGTTTCGCGAGTCTAACACGACGTTATGAAAAGGTGGAGGAGGGTTCAGGGGCGGTCTTATCCCCTGAACCCGTGGCTGGAGCCCTGCGCCAGGAGTGGAAAGCTCATCGAGCCGCTGCCGAGTGGTTGCAGTGGCCCATTCGGATGCGGAGGCTACGGGCTCTTCCAGTATAGGCAAAGTAGGGTAGGTATGCAGTGAAAACCCCGGAAGGCAGCTCCAATCCGCGATGCGGCTAGTCGCCTGAAGCACCGGGCATTATTGGCATGTTGGCAGCGTCAGTAGTGGGAGGAACCCAAGGTAGGAAAGGATGCCGGGTGTCAGATGCGTACGGCTAATAATGCCAGTGTAGGGTGGTGGCGTAGGTACCTACCTAGGTAGGTCGCAGCGGCTCCCTGTCGCAGTTAAGGTTATATGTTAGTGCAAGTTGTGCCGATTTGCAGGCCTAGTGTACTACCTACTACATATCATTCCTAATATGCATAGGTTGTGTAATGCACTTATCCATACTAAGGATACTTGGGGTAGCGACAACTGATTCGAGATCAAACCCCCCCCTCTCTTTTCATTCTCACCATCGCTTCAATGGATGACAACTTCACGTTGCTCCTCCTAACGCCCACACACTCTTACCTTGCATCATGGTCTGAATTTCTGCAAAGGTCACGTCCGATGATATCCAAAGTCTGCCCCGATCCTCCCTTCGATACCAAGTCGAGCCTGAGCGTAGCTCGTCCCGTCTTTGAGCAGTTTCCAGTGGAAGAGCCCAAGCGGAGCGGGTCTGTCTACTTGACGGTTCTTCGCATATCGCGGAAACCAGCGAAATCTAGGTGCTCTTGCTACCCAGTTACCGACTTCTGGAATAAATCTCTCATTAAACTCTCTTCCCTTGGAGTTCAAAGCCTGGCATGATACGGACCGAGTGCAACTCCACGGATCCCAGCCGCGGGATGCCTCGTTCGGGAAATCAACCATCCCCGTGTGCCGAGCCGAGTGGCTGCCGTTGCCGTTTCTTAACGTGGAGATCCAACTGCATGAAGGCGGAGAACCCTGTTCGGAGCATTTCCACACCATCATTACCATTACTCAATGCCGCCAGCTCCTCGTCCGCCGGCATCGCTGGGAAGCCAGTCGGGGACGCACCCTGTCGACATGTCAAGCGGCTCAGGGTACCCCGTCGAGTCCAAGTAGACACGCCCATCGACTGATGTGTCTCTCCATCTCGAACCGCGAGAAACGTTCAGCAAAACAAACCTGCTGGCCTGAGCTTCCGGCCTGATGCCTGCCGCCTCGGGATTCTTCAATGCTAAAACATTGCGGCACCCCACGACATGTCTTCTGTTGTTTATTACTCGCCCGCACTTCATACTCCCGTATCGTCTTCAACGTGGGCTCATCATCTCCTCACCTCCTCACTTTCCCCCGCTTTGGTCCCGTCCTGGTGGACACCACTGGCAAGCAAGACGACATCATAATCTCCCGCAATACTACATGCTGTATACAACGTTTCCTTCCCCAGCACCTTGATCATCCCCTGCCCATCATCCAACGTCACGCGAACCGCCGTTCGTCTTGTTGTTCAGAACATGCATGTCCGGCACTTGACTCCTGCCCGGCCTTCATAACCATGCCCTGCCCGCTGAGGGCCAGACACCGCGTGGTCTTGTCGTGACCTCATCCCATACGAGACTCTTGCGGTAATCCACCAGCGCCATCATGGCCATTCTCACCGGTCTCATCCTCTTCGCCGGCCTGGCGGCGGCGGGCCTCAAGCCCGACTGCCCTCACTTCACCGACTACGCGGCCACACCCCACGAGCCTTTCTCGGAGGGCATTCACAAGCTGGCCTACCAACGTCCGCCCCCGGAATGCCGCACAACAAGCTTCCACGAGGTCGAGAAGACCATCGCCGAGATGAAGGACCTCGTCAAGGACCCGGACCTCTACCGCCTCTTCGAGAACACCTTCCCAAACACTCTTGACACCACCGTCGCCTGGCAGGGCAAGGCGGCCGAGAACCCAGAGGAGGAGCTCAGCTTCGTCATCACGGGCGATATCAACGCCATGTGGCTCCGCGACTCGAGCAACCAGCTGCAAAGCTACCGCTCCCTCCTCGTCCGCAACTCCTCGTCCGACTCTCTCGCCTCCCTCTATCGCGGCCTCATCAACCTCCAGGCCCGTTACGTCCGCAACGCCCCGCACTGCAATGCCTTCCAGCCGCCCGAGGAGTCCCAGATCGCGCCCACTACCAACGAGTACGGCGCCGCGGACAAGATATTCCCGGCCTATCCGGCTTACTCCTTCTTCGAGTGCAAGTACGAGCTCGACTCCCTCGCCGCCTTCCTTCAGCTCTCCCACGACTACCATGCCGCCACCGCCGACAAGGAGTTTTTTGGCCGTTTCTCCTGGGCCAAGGCCGTCGCCGTGCTCCTCAACACCACCGACGCCCTGCTGACGGGCACCTACGCCGCCGATGGCACCCTCAACCCCTCCCCGGCCCTGTTCGAGCGGCGCGACACCTCCGCCTCGGAGACGCTGTCGAACAAAGGAAACGGGGCGCCGACGCAGGGCGGCACCGGCATGGTGCGCAGTTTCTTCCGCCCCAGCGACGACAGCTGCATCTACCAGCTCTTCGTCCCGGCCAACATGATGTTCTCGCGGTACCTCAACTCCTGCGCAGAGATCATGGACCCCATCGACAGCGGCATGGCCGAGAGGATGCGCGACGCGTCGAAGCGCGTGCGGGACGGCATCGAGGCCTACGGCAAGACGAACCATCCAAAGTTCGGCGAGATCTACTCGTACGAGATTGACGGCTTCGGGAGCCACAATGTCATGGACGACGCCAACATTCCCTCCCTACTCTCGGCGCCGCACTACGGCTACCTCTCCGCCAGCGATCCCGTATACCAGAACACCCGCCGCTTCATTCTCTCGACCTCCAACCCGTACCAGATGCGCGGGTCCGTATTGAATGCCACGGGCGGCCCGCATGTCGGGCCGGGAATGGCGTGGCCGATGGCCTTGATCGCGCAGATCATGACCTCCGACGACGACGAAGAGATTCGTGGCGGGCTGAGGCAGCTCGTGAGCTCCACAAACCAGCTGGGCTTGATTCACGAGTCGGTGAACAGCCACGACGCAGCCAAGTGGACTCGTTCTTGGTGAGTTACGAACCCGTGCAAGGTTTTCGTTCGGGATGCAACATCTTGCTAACGACATAATAGGTTCGCGTGGGCCAACGGGCTCTTCGGTCAGATGATGCTGGATCTCAGAGAAAGAAAGCCGCATCTCCTTGGACAGAGCTATCAGTGACCGGCAACAATTGTCTCGCCGCCACGTCGAGAAGACGGGGAGGCTATGCGAGCTCGGGCACCAAAACGTTCGAGTCTGGGAGTTCCTGTGGTAATTCCACATAGACAGATGACATCAGAGTATGGGCTCATTTGATGTAGGCTCTTGGTACAATCTATATCAAGTTGTTACCGGGCACTATTTCGGTGATACCTATAATAATACAATTGTATTCCGATACTTTTTCTAAATAATTGTGTCGTAGCTTCATGAAGGGCCTTACACCCAGAACGAGTAAAATCATCATCAACTGAGGTCGAAACCAGCCCCCGAGGAGACCGCGTATAGAAGCTTCTTCCTCAGCGTCTCCTGATCTTTGTATCTCGGAAGCTTAAGAAGGTTCACACAAGTGCTAGTGCTCGGTAACCTCTCCTGATCGTCGCCCCCATCGCGTATGCTGAACCGTGGGCTTAGCTGGGAGAATCCCAGCAACGGCGCCCGAGGCGTGCTGGTCACGTACTTCAGCACATCCCGACGCTCTCGGTCGGAAAAACTCTCCATAACCTTCCAGAAAAGTTGGATGGTCGGGTGCTCCAACCCGTCGTCTCCGACCTCGTACAGGCCTGAGTAAATTGTGTTGCTGCGCAGATCTTCAACATCGATTTCGGAGCTGTCGCCGCCTACCAGGCGTTGCAACTCGTTCTGATTGAACATCGACAGCCACGACGGGGCAATAATGGAGCGCAGTCCGCGGAGGAAGGCGGCTGTCTGCTGGGCCGGTTGTGCGACGAGGCGGTGACGGGCGACGTACGATATGTATAGTAGGCGGTTGTCGTTGGTAACGGTTACATTCTCACCATTGGGAATAAGATTCCTCGTCACCGTCTTTACGGGCTCACCTGGTACCGACACCTGATCGGTGATCGTAAAGTCGAGAGACAGGTCAGCCACGTTGCCTTGATAGTTCTTCAAACGCAGCATGCCTTGGTAGAGCTCCTCGTCAAGGTCTCTGAGATCGTTTACATTTCCGCGGTAGCTGTTCTCTCCAGTCTGGCCGGAGATCCATTTGAGCAAGAAGAATCCCGCGAAGGCAATGTCAATGAGGATGCCTTCGTACATGCACTTGCCGACAATTCTGCCGAGAAATTCGAACTGCCGGAGCAGGTCCATCACCTGGTCTTGCCACTCTACTGAGGATTCCGGAAGTCCAGCTTGCCTCAGAACCTGTTTGAACTCATCCATGGCAGTCGGGTTGGGGTAGAGAAGGCCTTGGCTGTTGGCACGGAACAGCGAGATGCCGTCCATCTGACTGAATGCCTCGGTAGTGACGCTCGTGAGAAACTCTTTTGTCACACCGCCTCCATCGATACCAGCTTCGACTGTGTCGAATTGATCAACGAATTGAATTTGAATCGGTTCCTTGAGGCCTTCTCCTAGCTCATAGAATTGTTCGAATGCGTCTTGGAAGACCTGGCCTCTCCTGATCTTGCCGTGATGCCGACCAGCGGGGCTTCTTCCGGGAGACCGTAAGGGGTTATGCAGCATTGTCATTCTCCACTGATCGGCATCCATGCCGTCTCGCCGTTTGTGCTTGTCGAGATAGACGAACTGTCGAAAGATCTGGACACGGGTGTCAAACGGGATGACAAATGGCATGTGCCTCAAAATCTCCAACTTGGGTCCGATTACGGCGAGAAGACGATCTCTCTGTGCTTTCCGTTGTTGAGCTCGCAGCTTTTCGATTTGAGCGTGACGTGACAGGCGTTGCCCAGCCACTGTGTGAATGATGTTTTCAACGCCTCCGATATTTGTGTCTTCGTCAATGTCTTCGTCCTCGTCGCCACTAGAGTCGGACATCTCATTCTGGCGCTCTTGTTCGGCAACAACACCGCTGACGAAACCCTCCATGTCAAATTTTGATGTCATGAGCCAATGGTCTTCAGGCAGGAATGGCCGTCTGGAATCTCGCTCATAGACCAGTCGCAAGGCAGTTGTGACAATGCTGCGCAGGCTGCTCAGATCGAGTCTTGTATCAGCCGAACTAGCCTGAGGATTATTTGGCCTCGCCTCTTTCGATGTTCTCGTAGCCGTGTTGCCGAAGTACGACTCGAGTTGGCTCATGGAGACTGGTTCGGGGTTCTGTATGCCTTGCAAAATGTCTGATGCGTTATAATGTAATGTGAAGGCGAGATGTTTCAGGACAATCGTAAGGTTTCTCACATCCTGAAGTGAGAGACTACAGGACCGAAGGCGGGAAGGTTGTTCGTCGCCTTGAACGAGTCTGGGAGAAATGCCGCTGAAGAAATCCTCATCATCGCTGAGGCGAAGAATGAAAGTGTACAGCTCAAGGAACAGCAGTACCAGTCTCCATTCTTGTTCCTGCGACGAAGTCGCGGATTTGGACTTGGAAAGGTAAGCTCGCAGCAAACCAGCAACTGATGTCGAGTCGTGCAGTATCTGCACATAGATGCCAGTTTGCGTCATTGCTTGCCAGAGAAACTTGATGGTGGGGAGACTGCCCGCGCTGGAGGATATGTCCCTCATCGCCGTGTTTCGGAAAACATCGGAGAAGAGTGAGGATGTACCCAGATAATGGACTGGCACTTTCGAGTTCCCGAACATTCGACTGAGATCCGAAATTTCTAACCTCAACGTAAGCTATGTTCTCCATCTGAGACGATGCCACCCACGTAGTAAGCTCAGCCAGGAGAGCAGAGATGCCGTCTCTATCCACCAAGGAACTGAGTTGCTGAGCGACGTAAGGAGACAGTGGTTGGATGAGACGTTCCTCGTCGCCTGCAGCATACGCATTCGATTCGCTAGTGTCGGCCGAGTTTACAGCTAGCCTGAGACCAATCTCTGTAGACAGATTCGAGAGTTGCACGTGGAGTGCGTCCAAATGCCTGAGTCCATGCGACTTGGCACCGGTCCCCTGGTGCAGATCGATGAAGTGTGCGAGAAGCCAAAGCTGGCTCTCCCGATTTACGACATTGATGCGCCCATTATTGTATAATTCGGTGATTGCTGATGCGAGGTGGGAGGAGTTCAGATCGTTGGAAAATATCTGCGAGTTCCTTTCGACGAGACGCAAGTCGTGCCGAGTCATGAACGAGAGTGCAAATGCCTCGTATATGGCCATTGTGTATTCGACTGTAGTCTTGTTAGTCATTTGGCTTGGTCCAAAAAGCGCTGGATCAGGAGTACCGTTCGCAGAGGAAGCCCTTAGTGGCACAAGGACAGCCTCTGAAATTACCCCCAAAGGAGGTCCATCCAGATCCAACGTGTTGCTGAGGTCCGCAAGAACACTATAGTATTGTCGAAGCGATTTGAATAGTGGCATGGGAAGGGCATCTCCAATTCGTGTGACGAGGGCGAGCAGTAGTTGGATGTCGGTTGATTCGCATCTGGAAATGTTGTTAGTTAGAGTTCGGCGAGAACACGACCTGTTTCTGCAACAGGCCGACATGCGAGACAGGAACCGACCCTCTTTTCGACTGGGCATCCAAACCATCCACCAGTATCCGAACGAAGCGTGCAAGGCGAGGCTGAGGTAGCCTTTCTGGAGCGAGGCAACCCAAGTTGGTTGTAGCCAGCTCTCTCGAGAAAAGCATGAGGCGGCGAAGATCGTCGACATGACTCGACTGGAATGTTGTCAACAGCAGTGGCAGGGCTGCTGAGAGTCTATCTTCTGTGACAAGGTCTGATGTGGGCGAATACATGGCATCGAATGAGTCTCGCCGGGACTCTCGAAGTCGTCTCCTCGCCCTGTGACCCCTCCATGTTTTCTGGATCTTGCCGGCAGCCTTCAGCTTCTCGCGGTCTTGTTGGCGCTGTAATCGTTCCGCCTGTGCGTTAGATATTGTTTTGGAGGCGCCTGATCCTGCTGACGGCGTCCATGATGCAGCGGCGAAAGGATTGAGATTCTGGCCGCTGAGGTTCACATTCCGCGGGCGTCGAGAGTTTCCGGTGAAGGTGGGAAACATGGTTCTTCGGGGTAGACGAAATACCGTGGACGTCGTGAAGAGGCAGATGATACTATCTCATGGCCTGAGAGAATAGCATAGAGTTGCAGCCGTGTAAACTGGTGGTTTGATGTGTAAAATGGCGGTCGAGGGATGTCGCGGACGCGGTTGCCTTCCAGAAGCTTCAGGTTCGGATGGGTGTGTAATCGAGTACGGCAGGTATGGCACAATGCGGATGCGGGACCGCGGAGGAGCACTGACAGTGACGGCGTTGGAGGGGGAAATGACGGGCTTAGACATGTCACGCTCGCTAGCGGCAACGCCGGCGAGGCAGCTGGCGGGGTCTAACTCTACCATGGTACTAGGTACACTAGGTGCCTTGGTAGGTAGGTTAAGCTGGATGGATACCCTGCTGGCCCGGGCTTGTGGAAGGTTCCGGCGCACTGGTCAGATTATAGGTAAGTACAACGAGGTTTACTACCTAGGCAGGAAGATACCTACCAGCCTGGATTGCTGGGGGTGCCAACGCCGATAAGGACGGGGCTGCGATAAGCAACCGTGGAGAAACGAGATGAGGTGGGACAGGGCAACAAACGCAAAACGGAGACGCACAACATCTGGGAGAGGAAACAAACGACTGTCAATGTCACTGATGAACAGGCCTAAGATGGCGATGCCGAATACATGGAATCCTACGGTTGGTGCGCTCTTTCTCTTTTTCAAGGAAGTACCATGGGAACAAGAGTCAGTGTCGACGGTGTTTCGCCAGTGAGGTTTGGCTGACTCAAATTCCGCCTGCGTATCTTTTCTCGTGTAAGTGTCGGTGTAGAAACATTCTTAGTCTATGCATATCCTCGGGCGGCAATGGAGAGCGTTGTCGGAGGGAGGCGAGTTGAAAAAAAAAGTTCACATCTGATGAAGAGTCTATTATTATGTATCACGACTAGTGTCAGTTGGCGAGTCATCAGCACTCACACCTCGAGCGGCTTCACACTAACTTTGTGATTGTCCCGTTGCTTGCTGTCTACATTTTCGTTACAGATGCCCGTCCGTCCGTCCATCCTCTAAGCTGCCTACCTAATAAGACCAGTATCGACAGGGTATCGCGATAAGGTGGCCCGCGGATCACGGGTGACGGGCAGGAGGAGTCAACTGGGAGTGGAAGGCTGCAGGCGGCGAGCGATTCCACAGACTGGCCGATGAGTTCATCTCGCGTGTCTTGAGATCCTCTCCGAACACTCAGGCACGGTGTCTGAGGCGGCAGCTAACGAACGATGGGAATGCCGGGGCTACGTCGTGGACATGTTCAGCACAGACAAGCGCCGGCTCTATTTGTTGGCATCAACAGTATTGCAATTGCAACCATGATTCTGTCGGCCCATGAGGTTATCCTCTGCGACCCGATATCTGCGATTCAACCTAGGTACTAGACGGCTTGCTTATCTCGCTTGAGCCTGGCAGCATAAGGAAAAAAAGGAAAAAAACCTCAACGACATTCGCCTCTCTCCTACTGGGCTTCTTTTCCGTCGTTGCAAGGTCCCCCAGCCATTTACACTAATAGGTTCCTAGGCAGGTATCTTACCCACCGCATAAATTTTCATAAAATGAGGGGAGCGTAATCGGTACCTGAGGGCTATAAACGGCTTGTACCAGGGCCACGAAGCAGCTTGTGCCCAACATTTCTTATCGTTCTACTGCAGTACGTCGCCGCAAGTGCTGATAGTGCCAGCTGAGTCAGCTACGATAAGTGGAGGGAAGCTACTTCCTGCGCATGGTGGTCAGGTACCGCCTCAGTGGCACATGCCCTCGTAGCCTACCGGGAAGGGGTCATTTTTGGCAAGCGCAACGGGAAGGTGAAGGTTTCCACCTACCACCTTGAGGGGAGGGCCAAGGTAGGTAGACAGCACCGCACCATCCACCGCAGGCAGGCGGCAGATCCAGAAAAAAAAAATCATCTCCAAAAGCCACACCCATTGGAATTTCTCCCCTCTCCTCTTCTTTTCTCTTCCAACAACTACACAAACCCTATCAACAACCCCCCTTCACATCTAAAGAGGGTCTGACAAGGAGTACGTCTTTCGTACTTGTTCTCTGTCTCGCTCACTTTTTTCATCAAGAAAAAACTTCAAAAAAAAACTTGAAAACCCCCCTCAAAAATTCCCGCCTCCATCCTACCTATCCTCCCCCTCCTTACCTGCAAGAAAATCCCAGAGGACATTCTCTCCAAACTGCCTCTTTTTCTTGCCTCAACTCAGCCCTCCGGTCGCGACCTGCCTGCCAACTTCGCAACCGCTGTGCCTCATTGTGTGTCGGTCAAACGTCATACATCGAAACAATAAGAGACGAGAAAGGCTTCTTCCGCCCTGATTCTCTCAACACCGTCAAGGTCCAATCA
Organism: Colletotrichum brevisporum; assembly: GCA_030770045.1. Taxonomy (NCBI): domain Eukaryota; kingdom Fungi; phylum Ascomycota; class Sordariomycetes; order Glomerellales; family Glomerellaceae; genus Colletotrichum; species Colletotrichum brevisporum. Next base: position 6,051,843 of record JAUGSI010000002.1, read on the forward strand.
CCCGACCGATCGTCAGATTCTTGACTTGGTAAGTGCTTTTTTTTTCTCCTTGCCGCTTTTCCCCTCTCCATACCCACTTTGGGATTTAGAGGGGTTCGCGCATTTCTCAATTTCTCCCTGCTACATCAGTACAATCATCTACGGCCTGTCTAACCCAGCCCTCGCTGTCGCAGTATCCTTCCTGTGTTCAGTCCCCCACCGATACAATGGCTACTACTACGAACAACGGCGCTGTCGACCAGCTCGCCAACGACCTGGGCAACGCCTCGCTCAACGGCGCTGACTCCAAGAACGCTCCCGCGATCAACACCAACGTTGAGGCTGGTGCTCAGGTCGACAATGCCGACGCCTCTGGCCCTACCCCCAGCTCCGCCGCCCCCCACCCTCAGGCTTCCGCCTCTCTCTACGTCGGCGAGCTTGACCCCTCCGTCACCGAGGCCATGCTTTTCGAGCTGTTCTCCCAGATCGGCTCCGTCGCTTCCATCCGTGTCTGCCGTGACGCGGTCACCCGTCGCTCGCTTGGCTACGCCTACGTGAACTACAACACCACTGCCGACGGCGAGAAGGCCCTCGAGGAGCTCAACTACACCCTCATCAAGGGCCGCCCCTGCCGCATCATGTGGTCTCAGCGCGACCCTGCCCTCCGCAAGACCGGCCAGGGCAATGTCTTCATCAAGAACCTTGACGTCGCCATCGACAACAAGGCTCTCCACGACACCTTTGCTGCCTTCGGTAACATCTTGAGCTGCAAGGTCGCCCAGGATGAGAACGGTAACTCCAAGGGATATGGTTTCGTTCACTACGAGACCGACGAGGCTGCTTCTCAGGCCATCAAGCACGTCAACGGCATGCTTCTGAACGAGAAGAAGGTCTACGTCGGCCACCACATTCCCAAGAAGGACCGTCAGAGCAAGTTCGAGGAGATGAAGGCCAACTTCACCAACGTCTACGTCAAGAACATCCAGAGCGAGGTCTCCGACGAGGAGTTCCGTGAGCTTTTTGCCGCCTTCGGCGAGGTCACCTCTTCCTCGCTTGCCCGCGACCAGGAGGGCAAGAGCCGTGGCTTCGGTTTCGTCAACTTCACCACTCACGAGAGTGCTGCCAAGGCTGTCGATGACCTCAACGGCAAGGACTTCCGCGGACAGGACCTGTACGTTGGACGGGCGCAGAAGAAGCACGAGCGCGAGGAGGAATTGCGCAAGTCTTACGAAGCTGCTCGCCTCGAGAAGGCCAACAAGTACCAGGGTGTCAACCTGTACATCAAGAACCTCGACGACGAGGTTGATGATGAGAAGCTGCGTCAGCTTTTCGCCGACTTTGGCCCCATCACCTCCGCCAAGGTCATGCGCGACACTCCCTCCGACTCCAAGGACGAGGAGGATGCTTCTTCCGAGGAGAAGGACAAGGAGAACAAGGAGGAGGACAAGGAGGCCGAGGACAAGGAGGGCGCCGAGAAGAAGGACAAGAAGTCGGACAAGAAGGGCCAGGGTAAGAGCAAGGGCTTCGGTTTCGTCTGCTTCAGCAACCCCGACGACGCCACCAAGGCCGTCGCCGATATGAACCAGCGCATGGTCCACAACAAGCCCCTCTACGTCGCCCTCGCTCAGCGCAAGGATGTTCGCAAGAGCCAGCTTGAGGCTAGTATCCAGGCTCGCAACCAACTCCGCATGCAGCAGGCTGCCGCCGCCGCTGGTCTCCCCCAGCAGTACATGCAGCCTCCCGTCTTCTACGCCGCCGGCCAGCAGCCCGTTTTCCCCCAGGGCGGCCGCGGCATGCCCTTCCCTCAGGGCGGCATGGCCATGCCCGCCGTCCAGGGCGGCCGCCCCGGTCAGTTCCCCGGCGGTTACCCTCAGCAGGGCGGACGTGGCGGTCTTCCCCAGCAGATGCCTCCTGTCTACGGCATCCCCGGCCAGTTCCCTCCCGGTGCCCCCTACCCCCAGGCGAACAACCCCCAGTTCATCGCTGCCATGCAGCAGGCGCAGCAGACCATGGGTGCTGGCGGACGCGGCGGCCCCCAGGGTGCCCGCGGTCCCATCCCTCCCATGAACAACATGACCGGCCCCGGCATGCCTGGTTTCCCTCCCAACGCTCGCCAGGGCGGCAACCAGGCCGGCGCCGGACGCGGCGGCAACCCCAGCGGCCCCCGCAACAACGCCCCCTTCCCTCAGGGTGGTCGCGGCGCTGCCCAGGATGTCGGCAGCCCCAGCGCGATCCAGCAGCAGCTTAGCGCCGCCGCTGGCAACCCTGGTCAGCAGAAGCAGATCCTTGGTGAGGTCATCTTCCCCAAGATCCAGGCCATGCAGCCCGAGCTTGCTGGCAAGATCACCGGCATGCTGCTCGAGATGGACAACGCTGAGCTCGTCAACCTGTAAGCTTTTGCCCCCAAACACGCACCGTCCCTTGTACTAAACATTTCGCAGCATCGAGGAGGAGTCCGCTCTCAAGGCCAAGGTCGACGAGGCTCTTGGAGTCTACGAGGAGTACATCAAGGCCCAGGGTGGTGAGGAGGGAGAGAAGAAGGCTGAGGAGACCAAGGCTTAGGCTGGCTTCTTGGTCTGTCACGCAACGTCATGAGCATGATTTCCTTATGTCATCATACCCTTGTTACCCGGCATCCTTTCTACCTCGACCAATGAGCATTTCACCACGACGCTCATGAAGTCACTGCTCAACACGGATTGGGAAAAGTTATTTGGAATGAGGCGGCATTATCGACTGCATTTTTACGCCAAAGGGATATCCACGACATGCTTTGTCACATCGGCAGATGGTTGCTACCTTCTCCGAATTGTCCCTTGAGGCTGGCATGTATGGTTAGACTTCTTTGCTACTTCACAGGCAGGAGGATGGATGGCCCCTTCACAGGTGGCTGACTTTCTCAGCCAGAAGGGCTCGGTGGGATGCGTCGTTTGCTACCCCGCGATATGGTTCTAGGAAGGCGTTTTACGGTTGTATCTTTGAGTCGCGAGTTGCCTGGCTTCGCTCGCTGGCGATAGCACCAATACCCCCCGCACAGAACGGTACACGTTTCTTCAGGCAATCAGGCAGATGGGTTATCGGGAGGGTGAGTAGGATGTGATTTCCATAATACAAAGTTCATCAAACCTTTGGAGTGTCTAGAGTGTGGTGATGTTTGATGTGATTCTTTGAATTATGTCTTCTGAAAGTTGAAGTGAAGGTGAAGTCCAACATGCATAACCAACCCAGGTACCCAATAGCGTTGTTTGCAAGGCCGGGCTTGTGTTCGTGGGCAGGAGAGCTCTGCCAATTCATGGGGCAATTTGGCAGTCTACTCCTGTATGACCAACTCTGCGATTGGTGTGTAATCACGCCGCCGTTGGACTTGGCTTTGTGATTTACGTGAGACTTTTGGCATTCCTTCCTCTTCATTGTTCACCAGTGGCTTGCTCCAATGCCCTTTGACGGAATGAGAGGATCGCCAAGAAGAAACACAGAGCCGTCCACGTCAACAGCTACATGAAAGCAACTGTAGGTGATTCTCAGAAGCCATGGGACTTGATCAGCTCCCTGTTACGAGGTCCTGCAGCAGAGAGGGGGGGTTGCCAGGTACTTGGAGGACGATATTGCATGATGTGCTGGAGATGTTGCTGTTGAACAAGGTTGTCTAGGTGGCATCAAAGCCTCTCTGAACGGCTTTGTCGTCGATGGACTTACAGGGCAGAGGCAATCTCTTCCTTTTGCACCAGAAGGTCGAGCAGAAAAAAATTGTGCTGCCAAACTTCCAGTGGTATATGTCACTCATCATGGCATTGGCTCTAGGAAGACTACCTGGAACCGCCTAGGGAAATCTCTGAGCTAGGTGCAACTTTCCTCCCAAGGGCTTGGTCACATTGTTTCTCTTTTCCATTTTCTCTATTGGATCTTCTCACCTTTGAACTGGCTAGGAGTCATGATCTCTGCTGTGGCCCCTTCTGGCTCAATGATCTTGGGAGTTGACGATGTTGGGCTTAACCACTCAGTTCCTCATCAAAGTGACACCCTGGGCCAAGTCAGCAGTATGAAAACCCTTGCTCCACTGAGCATGTCCAAGACGGCAGCAATGATATTCTATAGCAGTGATTGGATAGGAGCCCTAGGTACGAAATATCCGAGCCCTATTGTCGGTTGTGGGAATTTTGAGCGCAGACGACAATGCAACGGACAAGAGACACATTTCGCCCGTGGACAACAAAGAACAAACCCAGTGCTTTGTTGTCCGATTGGTACCATTTTGGCAACAGCCTGGTATCTACACTGAGCCTGAACCAAGCAAACAATTCTAGCTTCAAGCGATTCCATATGGCACACCGAGCTCGATACATGACCCTGAATGGGGATGTGAAGCATCCGTATTCTTAACTGACATATCCATTGAGCAAGCGACGTGGAGGAAGATCCACATCTAACATAACACCGTCCTATGTACAAACCCAGCCATTCCCTCCCAGAAAACTCCTTTCCATCACCAAACACTGACACGTGCTGCTGCTCCCATCTCCCGTAGGGGGTCGAGGCGAAGCTCGAGTCGACGATCGCCGGCTGCAGTACGCGAGAATTCGACGTCCTGTGTCAACACCTGTTATCAGAGCCGTGTCCCCTTGCCCAATGACCCCGGGCGAACCAATGCCTTACCTTTACATGAGTATCCGTCAAGCCCAATCAACTCCGGTTACATGCGTGACGTGCGAGTCTCTATACGAATCGCTGCGAGCAGTCTATCCAGCCCAATGAGCGCCCGTGTGTTTTCCGATTCTCCAAGTTTACGCCGTTTCAAAGAGAAGCGGGACATGCGCAAGTTGCAAGACCAAAAACGAAGCCGCTCATGTCGTCCGGTCGTAGGTTCGCTCGTCGATGAGGCGGCGGCTGTTTCCCACGCCGCCGTACAGCATCTCCATCAACTTGCCCTTCTGGCGCGTGCGTACGCCCTCGAGATAGCCGCCGACATCCTCCAGGCCGCGGATCTGGTCCTCGAGCGTGATGGTGCTCGAGTTGACGGACCGCACGAGGGGGCTGACGAGTTTACGTCGCAGATTCTCCAGATTGGCCTTGAGAGCCATGAGCTTGCCGTTGTGTTCGATCAGTATGCTCTTGTTTCGGACAGTCTTCTCGCGCACGTTTTGCAAGAGCATACGGTTGCGCTCGTACTTTGCGACCTCGGCCGAGTTGGCACCCAGTATGCGCGTCCATAGAGAGGAGAGCAGGTCAGCGTGCAAGTCGTCCTGGGCGGAAGCTTCGCGCACGACAGTTCGCGCGAGATTTAGAAACTGGTGGTCGATAGCCTCGAAAAGAGCAAACAGCGCCAGTGAGTGTTGAAGTTCCGAGTTGATGGCGTCCTCGAGCACGGTGAGGAACTCATTGAAGGTGCGCTGGAGGGTGAGCTTCGTGCGCTGCGGGTTGGACATCCCGAATATGTAGGTCGAGAGCGAGCCTAGGCGGGTTGGGGTGCCGACAGGGTCCTCCAGCACTCCGGCCTTGGAGAGAACATTGTGTATGTTGTCGAAGGCGGCGGTGAAGGGCGACGACGGGAGGTGTTGGACTTGTGAGAGCTCCCTCCGAGCCCAGTCCATGACAATGAGTATGCCATCGATGTCGCCGTCGACGTTGGCAAAGAACTTTGTAAGCTCAATGGCAAGCGTCTTGAGACTGTCGCTGAGGTCGTCTAGCTCTTTCACAATAATCGGCGCCGAGGTCATGTTGCTAGAACGAACGCTCTCGCCGAGGTCCCATACGGCGACCCCCGTGGCCTGTAGGTCGCCAACCTGCGAAGCGCCGTTCTCGGAAAAGTAGATCAGAGGCTCGAAGGAGCGCGCGATGCCTGCGACTTTGACCAAGTCGGGAACCGGTTGCTGGGCGGCAGGCTGGAAGAGATTGCGGACTGCGCTCATGGCCAGAACCGCGAATAGGATGGAAAGAATGGCGGACGACCACGAGTGGGTGATGAGGCGCCATTTTGAGCGGAAGAAGTCAACAAGTGCCTCGATCGGCTCGGTACGTTGCTGTACCTCGGCGCGCAATGCGAAACGGATGTCTGGGAGAGGCATTAGTCGCATCCTAGGAAGCCACCGAGACCGGCATCGCAATCTCAGCCTGAGAAGGGACCGTACAATTATCCTGATTTAACGTGCCCTCGGACGGGCTCGTCTCTTTCCATGCAATCTCGTCGAGCTTAATTGTCGTGTGATCTATCTTGGGTTCCGGACTGGGGGACCGGCCCTTATCGGGGCTCATGCTCCCCGTCGGCAATCTCGTGCGAATGGCCCTGCGCAGCACATGCTCATCCTCGTCGTCGGCGCTGTCGTACTCGGGACTCGACTCTCTGGTCTTTGCGAAGCGGGAGGTGGGAATGCCGCCCAGGATGTCCTCACTCCGGCGCCAGAAGCCGCTGTCGCGACTCCCGTTTCCGAGGCGGCGCCAGGCCGGAGGACTGTAGCCACCGGCGGAGACTGAGTGTTCGGGGTCCGGGCCCAGGTCGCTCTCTGTGTCTTCGGACCGGAACCCCGAGTGGTGCGACGGGTAGCCGAACAAGGGCGGCGGCATCCTCTGCCTGTTCGGGGGCGGGGTCGTCGGCTCGAAGTCGGCCAAAGATGCGTCTAAGTGATCGAGGGGATCGAAGGCCGTCTGAGGCGGCATCGTCGCCATCATGTTGCTGGTAGTAGCGGAGTTGGCGGTTGCGACGGACGAGTGCGCCGCTTGCTTCGGCAACGAGTGGCGGTGCCGGGAGTGCCTTGTAAATCGGGTGCGGCGGGAGTTGCGGTAACGACTCGAGAGGTTCGGCGGAGGTCGTCTTTGTGCGACTCGTGCGCTTGAAGTAGCCAAAGTTCGGTATCAACGTCGGCTTCCAGGAGATCTGGACGATGTACAGGTAGATGAAGACGAAGGACAGGGTAAGGGTGGCGACGTATGTGCTTGGAGCGATGGTGATGCTCAGCAGGGAAACGTTGTTGTTGACGGTGACCAGCGACGGCATGGAAAGCATATCAGCTGGCCGGTAGTCGAGTGCGCGCGCGCGAGTTCACACACACACGCTGCCTCTTGCGGCTTGTCGCAAGTTGGCGAGAGGTTGCGACAGATAAGATACGGTTCTTGGCCGGTAGAGGGAGGTACCTCCGGGTTCACGCATGCGCCGCGGGTAGGGCGGTCGGCGGTGAGCTGCGAGTGGGCTGCGGTGACAGTCAGACCCAGTCAGGTACCGATAAGCCAGGCGATTGACGTTCGGGATGTATGCGCGCAAAACGATATGGAGGTGTTTGAGCCAACGAAAGATTCAAGAATGATACAGAGTAGATTTGGATGTTTGGTCTAAGGTAGGTAGGTAAGGTCAGGCAGGTAGGTAATGGTAGGACGAGTACCAGCCACTGGGGGTTCAGACACACCCGCCCGTTGGACAAGCGTCGCTCAAGGGGAAATAAGGTGAGAGTGAGTAACTCGAGGGCCGCAGTGCAGGTGCAGGTGCAGGCGCAGGCGCAGGATGGATAGAAAAGCGGGAAGATGCAAGAACCTGAACGGCATCCAATGCCTTTGCAGGTTGGAGAGCAGTGATGAGGGATGAGGAACTGCGGTGGGAAGGGGGGAGGGGCCAGGATACTGGAGAGGGAAGATGGGGGGAGGGGAGGTGGGAGGGGTGAGAGAGAGGGGGGGGGTTTTGGCTTGCGACCGCCCATCTTCGTCCAGTGTCAGTGTCGTCCCTTCTCTTTTCTATCCGTACCTTTGCCTACCAACAACCTATTGCTGGTGCATCTGCTGCGTTTGCGCACCCACCCGTACGACCCTGCGGCGAGTTGAATTCGAGAGGTTGGGAAGCTCTCGCACCCACTTGCCAGGTTCGAGCCCCTCAACCAATCACTGGCTGCGTCTGTCAAGGGAGCGGCCGAGTCTCAGGCCCTGGATCAGGATGGGTGGGTCCGCCTCGACGTCGACGGGAGGGAGTGCCTGAGCAGGGCACGTACCGTTTCCTGAATGCGCAGGGCTTGGTTTGAATGGGCCGCAGGGAACACCTCCCGACGACTCTTGGACTATTTCTACTACTATGGTACACTATATGGGTACCTAGGTAGCTAGCTAATAGCTCCCTTTCTGACTTGTGCGCAACCTCTGTAGGGAGCGAGCGTCTTAATAACATCTCCAGTTGACATTGTACCTAACCGCGTCGCGTTTTGGAAGAGAAACCCCTAGGCGTGTACGGGATACTACTAATCCTATCTCACTCTCGTGTCTAAGTGGTTGCATGCTCGTCACGGGACCGATGGGCAGACAAGAAGGGAAGGCGGGGTTGGGTCGTAATGTAAACAAACACCAGCGGGCCTGGAGTTGCGACCGCGCAATTGAACCGCACGCCGGCATCATCCGATTCGACAACGACGCCAACGACACGCGCATCAGGCCACTCCTTACTGGACGGAAAGACGCAGCACCTCTACGTCCTTGTTTATCGCTTCGACCTTCAAAACACACAAAATCATTGTCACTAGAGACAAAAGGTGCGAAGGCATTGGATGCCCGGACCGGGCTCCAGTGGCCCAGATGGACATGCCACTGAGCTGGCCCCAATCACTGAGACTTTTATCTTATCACCCCGCACCGAAGGCCCACTCATCGAGTCCCGTCGCCAAATCAACCACGCCGAAACGGGTCCCCCTGCGGACGCCCCATCGCTTCGTCGAGTCGCTCCATCATAGACGGCGACGGGCGCCTTTTCGCACTCGCGCACTCACTCAAGTCGACGGCAGGCAAGCTGAGTGAGGGCCTTTACCCTTCTTTTACCTGCATTATGCAAGCAATCAGGGTGCATAAGCACGTCAGAAAGCCCTGCACAAACCGCGGCCAGCCAGCTCGCCCACATGGTCCGAGAGGACCTTCTTATTCATCTGAATATCCCACATCCAGCTGGAGAAGAGTGACCAAGATTCGAGATGGGTACTTGCTTGTGCGTTTTACGCTATGCTTCTTTTGTGATAATGTAAACTGCCAAACTCCCCTTAAGAAATAGTTGAGAGGTTGACCCACACTCTTTCATCTCCGTCTGCGACATCTGTGACGGTTCGCAGCGCGCCCGCCCGCAGTAGTTGAGATCACCTCAGAGAATAAAGTCAGAAGAGCGAAGGAAAATAACAGACGACTCCATCCATCATGCCCAGCTGTTGCTCCGCTTCCGCAGCTCTGGAAGTTGGGCTCTCAAGTCGGCCGACGTCGACGCCCTTCTCATTCCGGAAAACAGCCCTGAAAGCCTGCGCTTTGGCGCCGACAGCTTCTAGTCAACCTTCGCGTTGGCTAGGCTCTTGGCTCCCGGTGTGTTCAACATGTTGACCTGCTTCATAGGCCTCTTGTACTTGCTCTGTTTCCGAAGTCGCTTTCGAGCCACCATGACCGGCACAGAGCTCTTAGTAACCAGGTAGTTCGAGAATGATCCCAAAATGACGCTGCTTCGTGTTAGCCCAAGGTCCCAAGTTCATTCATGGGGTTCGCCACTTACCCTTTCAGTGCGCTGCGGCCGCGGCTACCCAGGATCACCAGCGTCGGGTTGACTAGATCGATGATCTCCGTGATTAAGTGTTTGGGGTTCTTGCAATGCAGCACCTCCACAATCACTCGCACTTGCAACCGCGTCTTGCGCAAAAGCTTCGTCACTCGCTCCGAAATGTCGCTCACTGCCCGGAAACGCTCCTCTTCGGCCCGGCCACGCTCCCTGCTGGACGGCGCGGGTGAAGGGGTGCTGCGAGAATCGCCACTGCTCAAAGCTGATGCCCGGGGCAGGTGGGGGAACGAGGGTCCAGTGGTCATGCCCGGCGGCTGGGTCTTGGAGTTTGAAATCGCATTGATCGCCGCCGCCTGCTCCCTATGCGCCTTCGGCTCGTCGGGAACCATGACCCCTTCGGTCGAGTAAATGCCCGTCTCCTCGTCTACGCAGTACATGCAGATGAGGGTGTCGCCATCTCGCAAAACTGTGCCGATTGCCCATTCCAGAGCATGAGTCGACTCATCACTGAGGTCCGTTGCCACGAGGTACTTTCTCAACCTGTGGTGCTCCTCCTCCGCCGCCTTTTGGATCTTCTCGTACTCGCCGCGGTAGATTATACGGAGAGTGCGGGAATGCTCGTTCGAGTTCTGGGTGTTAGTGCTAGAGAAGGCCAACCTCTGCGCTCGCTTAATGTCTGTGAGGTCCTCCTCGTCGTCAGAGTTGACAGCGGAGGCGGGCCCTGACCCCGGTCCTTGGTCGAAGGCGGTGGTGGGGTGGACGCCAGGTTTGGATGGTTTCGCCTTTTCGCCCGTGGGAGTTGTGAGAGTGATTTGCGGATCATCCAGCAACGACCTGTACTGGTATTGCGGCTGTTGTGAGCTGACCTCGACGCCTTCAGCTGGTTAGCACGCGAGCTGGACAGCTCCGGGAGGGGTTTCAAAACTCACGCTCTTCCTCTGCAGCGGCCAACAGGCTGAGTGTCTTGCGGTCACCTTCCTTAGCAGCATCGGGAGACTTGGCACCCGCGTCTATGGCGCGAGGAGACATCTTACGACCCCTGTGCTGCTCTTCGTCGGAGAAACTGTGCTCCTCGTCGCTGCTGTCCTCCAACTCTTCGCCGTCAGGGCTGAGGTAGTCCTTGGTCAGCCGTCCATTGGCTCGATCGTCTCCGGAGGACTTCTTGCGCGCCGCCAGCCCGGAAAGACCTCCGCCTGAGAAGGCCAGATTGGCGTCGGAGAGCTTGCGATATGCCGTGGTAATGTCCACTACGCGGCCGTCATCGAGGACTGCTGTTCCGGGGATCTGTTGAAAGCGCCCGCTGACGTTGGGCGAGGGGGAGCGCATGCTCAGTCTGCCATGGGGAGACTTTGATTTGCTGCCTTGGCCCCTGCTTGAGCTCCTGCCGCTACTCATCAGCGGGTTCGTCGCGATGGAACTGTGGCGGGCCCTGTCTCCCGGGAGGACGATGCCGGGAATTTCGTTGCCGCGCATAACGTCAGCCATGACGCCGGAGGATTTCTTTCCTCCCTGGGTGTTGCGCTTCGGCATAGCCTGTCCGATGTTGTTGGTAGCAATATCAGAGAACTGGTAGTCTGAAGTAGGGTCCAGGCGGTTGATGGGAGCCCGCGGCCCAAACGAGGGCTTCGGGCCAGAATGCGAGTCGGAAAAGGTCCTTGGGTGCGGCGCGCGAGACTCGACGGGCGAACTTGGGCCGGCACTGGCGATCTGAGTCGGAGGAGGTGTGTCGATGTCGAGCATGCTCCTCACGGGGTGCGGGGGAACGTCGATGTCCAGCATGCTGCGCACTGGAACGACCGTTGTCCTGGACGGGCTCTTCAGCCCCGCATCATCGCCAATATCCAGCATGCTTCTCACGGGAGACCGAGGTGAGGTGTACGGCGACGGGGAGCGCGCAGAGACGGGAGAGGCCGGGTTCCAGCTGGGACGGTTGGCATTACCCTCAAGCAGGGCCAGCACATCCCTCCTCTCCTCGTCCAGCATGGCCTCCATGCTCATGGGTTGGTGCGACATGTTGGAGATTTGTGTCGGTCGCGCAATGTTGTTGGCGACGGACGTCCAGTAATGAAGCGGTAGTTGGGCCCTTTCTCGGGCTCGTTCGGGCTATAGCGGTGCGGGTGCGACTCGTTTGGATGACGATGCTCTTGATAATGAATTCTTGAAATCGAATAAGGTTATTTATCAGGATGTTGATCGGATGGTAGTGGCTGTTTTGGTAGATCTAACGGGGAATGATCTTGCGGTGTTGACGTGGGTGGTGCAAGTTGGACAGCAGAAACAGCATCGTGGTGTGGCAGCGAGAGAGTCGGCGGAGGCTTCCTAGATCATGGCTCCAGGGGACCAAACCTGAGTTGCGAAAGGTTGTGCTGGATGGATGCCTAAATTAGCTTGCGAGGCACGAGGTTGACTTGCCAAGACCAGCACAAGGTGAAGAAGAAGAAGAAGAGGAGATGATGAAAAGTAGGAGAGTGGTTTGCGCTTGAGGAGGGACGAAGGCGAAGAAGGCACAGACACAGGCAGTGGTAGCGGTGGCGGTAGAGCAAGTTGCGAACACGACCGCTTTTCAGCCCGAACAACGAAATAAGACGGGCGGGAGGTGAAAGGTAGGTGGGGAAAACGTGGGCTGGGAGGGTGCACACTGCAGGTGGAGATGAGGGATCGGAGAGGGGCAGGTGCTCCCCAGTCCGTCTTAGCGTCCCGTGTGGACAACGACGGGCACCACGACCTGCTAGAGATACCTAGGTAGGTAGGTGGTTAGATACCTGTAAAGGTATCATTTCCAGGTCACCAGCCACTATCTGCTCAGGTAGGTACATACCTACCTAACCAAATAGAGACAGGCCGGGTCGGGTGTGTTCCAGCCCAGCCTAGCCCGGCCCCATCGTTGGGCGCTTCCCACTGTTCTCTTTTCCCCGGAAGCTGAGCGAGATCAGTGACTTCAGTGTTGCGGCGTCTGACAGAGCCCAGTGGGGAGGGGGAGTACAGTGTAGGTACTTGTCGCGGGACCTTCCTGTAACCATCAGGACACACAACGAGTGCTTCGTCATCGCCGTCTTGGTTCTGGTGATACCTGCCGTCTCTGGCAACCCGGTGAGATACCTTCCCCGGCCATTGCTCACTCGAGAAGGGGTGGGATGGCTGCCTCACAAATTCAATCGAAAGATGGGATGCTCCTCACGCGGTTCGTCCAACTAAAAGTCTGCTGATGCCGGGAACAAGGCACGACTTGAAGTATGCAGGAGATCCAAAGTGTAAGTATGCAGTAGCGAGTTGGCCACTCGGCCGGCTCGCACAGGTCAAGTACACATCCGTAGGTAGTCAAGTAGTGTAGGGACTGCCCCCGAATGATCTACCTCGTGCACTAGGTAAAGCAAAAACAACGGGGAACATCTAAGATCTGGGGCTGCCACTTACGATATCCATGTCTCGAACCTCGAATGAGACCGACTCGTCTTGGTTTGAAGAAAGCTTGTCGACGAGGAAATGGAGGCGACGACAAGAAATACACGGCGGTGGGCGGATGCTGTAGGTCAGCGGTAAGTTGAGATGATAAAGAAATTGGCACCCGGGATCAACCTCTCGGCTCGGACGTTAGGCAAGGACACCCTCAGCAGGACAAAAACAAAGGAAGATTTTTTTCACCAAACAGGGGGGAATAAGAATGAGATGCTGTATGTATTGTGGGCGAAATCCTACCTATCACTGTAGACTACCTAACACGAGAAATACCGACCTACCTAGACCCAAGGGCCAAAGTCTGGCAGTCAGTGACGCATCCGCTGTTCCACAATACTGGACCTATGTAGGTATGTTTCTATGTTTTTCCCCCGTTCATTATGCTCCTCTTTCTCTTTCACCTGCATCCTATTACCTTCTGACCGCGTTTTCCCTCTTCCTAGGTATCCACACATGCTAGGTACGTACACTGTACCCGCAGTCTTCCGTCCTCGTCGCATCTCACCTTACCCGCGGCCCCCGTTCGTTGTCAAGCCCTCCCAGGAAAACACCTCTGCTTTCGTCCTCCGTACTTTGCCGGCAGCGGGCGTCTTCAATGGATACCTAGGTCGCCCCAGCAAGGCACAGTGCGCCGTCAACAGTGCGATGACGACGCCGGCGTGCATCGCCAAGAGCCCCGGGGGTTCTTGGCGATAAGAGAATGGTCGGCTGTACACCGTGGACGGCGCTGGACAAGCCGGCCCATCGGATCATTACGACCGGCTGAGGTCCATGCGGTCCCAAATTTTGAACGCCGCTCCGGATGGCTACTTCGTTAACCACCCCCGCCTACCTAAGACGTCGTCTTGCTTGTGGATGTATTCGCAGTAGTACCTAGCATTTGGCGCGGCAGTGCGAGTCATCACGTGAGGGTATTTGACGTTGCGGCTCTCCGTCGGGCAAGGTGAGATGGCGTCGTGGTGGCTGAGTCGGCAAGCCATTGACTTGGAAGCCCAACGTCCGGAATCGAAAGTGCCTATTTTCCAGCGTCGATTGTTGAACATTGGGTGGCCCCCAGGTTGCCCACTCCTTCCATCTATGGATACTTGACTGAAAGGAGACTACGCATATGTCTGCTGAGCGATGACGAAGTGTCGATCGCAGCCTTTCTCCCGGGCCAGGCCTTCGGGTGAGGCAGGTCACTTACCTTTCGAGGTTCACTGTGGACCGGTCCCTCTCCCCCCTCTGTTCTCCTATCTCGTGATGTCATAACACGGCAGCACCACAGCCCAGGGACACTTCAGCAGAAGGCTCCTCTCGAGCTCAAACATTTGCTGTGGGTGATATAGTACAATATACATCTTTGCTACATTGGGTTTTGTTTTCTCTCTCCCGTGGATGCCCCACGCATTGTCTACCGCCTTATTTGCCACTGGTGTTCTTGACGGGCTTGACACCGAGGTTAGCACGCGTGGCCGTGCCCAGCTTGTGCAGAGCCAGACGCTTGTCCCACACAGAAGACCTTCCCTCGACGACAGCAATGATCTCCTCAGACAGCCGGTGTGCAAACTGCGTACGACCAGAGCCCTTGGAGGCCTTCTTGTTAACGACGTCCAGAATCCACATGAACGCCGCCCGTCTCCTCTGGCGGACTCCGAGAGGGTGGGGAAGTTCCAGGGGTCGACCACCACCAGCACCACCCGGGATGCGGTTGATCTTGACCAGAGGCGCCACCGAGTCGACAGCCAGGGTGAGATATAGCACGGGGTTGAGCGGCAGATGAACGGGCGGTGGCGCGCCGGGCAGGAGCGGGAATCTCGGGTTGATGATCGGAGGAGGGGAGGTTCGCAGGAAGTTTAGCACCATGGCCATGTTCTATTCGAGCTGGATCAGTACTTTGCTGTTCTCAAAGTCTTAGTCTCATGCAGGAGGCTTGCTCACCCTTTGCGCAAGACTCTTCTTGCCGTCTCGCATCATGAGGTTGGTCAATTGGTCAAGCACGGGGTGGTACCGGGACTTGAGGTGGCTGTGCGGTGGGAGAGGGAGTACAGGCAGGGGGAACTTGTGTCCCCGGACCGGTTTCGGAGCCTGTTCCTGCTTTGTCACCTCAACGTCTTCGGGGCGCGCGATGATTCCGCCCGAGGCCAAGATCTCGAGATCGCGAAGGGGGTCTCCGTTCGAGAGGGTCGGGGGGATGGCGCCCTCGCGGAAGAGAGCTTCCTCCTGAGCCTCCGTGAGGCCACCCTCGAGTCCAGTCTGTCCTTCCGCCGCCTTCTCGAGTGCTGTGCGAGCATCGGCAATTTCGTTTTGCGTCTCGGAGATGGTTTGCTCCACCTGCAAGCGTTCATTAGCCTTCTTCTTGGACCTGCGAGGTCTCGCGCCCTCCTGTGCTTCCGACTGGTCTGAGCTCGCGAATCCCGGGTCCGCACCTTCTCAATGATAGAATCGAAATTGGCGGCTTCCGGTTGTGATGTAGGCTGAGGCTGAATGTTCCTCAATGGCGGTATCTCGCTGTGTTCATCCGAATATCCTCGTCTCGACGAAGCCCAGGCAATTGGTTCCTGTCGTTGGGCCAGTGGCCGCGAGCGCAGCGCAAGCGCCCGGCAGGCGACGCGCAAGGTCGGCCGCAAAGACATGACTGTCCCGGTTATTTCGAGAGTCGTCGAGAGGGTGGAGGCAGGCCGCCGCTGGGGATCGGTGGGAAAGGGCGGGAATGCGTCGACTGCGTCTGTCGTGGCTCTACCGCAGCGAGTCGCTGTTCACGAAAATTATCGAGACGCGCGGGTATTGCCGCTCCACTGCAGTCCTGCCGACTTACCTAAGGCATCATCGAAGTAGGGATTTGACAGGGTGAGGCCCGAGCGCCTCGTCTGGCGGGCCCGGGCGCTGTCATCCGGATAAAGTGTAGTTCCTTGCGCCGCTCTAAAAGCGGACGGCGGGCCCGGAGCCGGGAGGAGCTTGGACCAGGAGTAGACCCCTTCACCCCGGCGAGGTCGGGATAGGCCCGTGCCGTCGCCGGCGCCCATCCCCGCATTACCTAAGCTCACCTGAGCCCACGTCCCGGCCGCCGATAGTCTAGATACGGAGATACCATCACAAGTACAACTCGACTCACCTTCATCATGTCCTGGCCCTAGGTAGCAGAAGTGGCTTGTTGCGGTCGGGGGGAACCCCAAGAGAGCCGGTCACGAGCCGTGGAACCACTCTCCCTCGAAGCCTCTGCGGTCAGACTCGGCCGACACTTGACTCGAAATACCTCGCGGCCCAAAGTCACTCAAGCCCGCCTGCGGCCTGCCTGCCCGCCAACCAACACGCCTCCCATCCCACACCACAAATACAAATGTCTTACGCCTCCTCCGCTCTCCCCGCTTTCTCCCTGCGGTCGACGCTCATCACTTGCATGTGCTGTCTTGTTGACATGCCGCATGTTGCATGTGTAAGGTGTTTTTTTAGTATTATTTCGGAGGGGGGAAAGAGGAGAAACACCCCATCACCTGCTGGTACGGATACTACCCTCACCTATCGCCCAACCATCCAGGCCAGCCAAACAGGAGCGAAGCCCACCCAGCCCGCCGCGGCGATTCTGCCTCTACCCGCGCGGCCCCCAAAATCGACCAGCAAATGTTCTCGAATTCCCAGAAATGCCCGCTGGCGATGGAGGATCGACCTCCCTCGACCATCCATCCCGTCCATCGCACCACCCACCCGCTCCAAAGTACCACGCTTGCACACCTACCCAAGACCAGGACTGATTACCCACCCCCTCCCCTCGGTGCGCATCTTCCCACAACGCCCCCCTTCGCTCGCTGCATCTTGTCCGAACAGGCATGGGCCGCATGACCGAGGGGTGGTCGTCGGCGTGATCGACTGCTGCTGCAGCCGTGGCAGCAACAGTTTTGTGCAGACTCCTTCCTGCAGGGCGGTTGGGCCAAAACTCAGCCGCCGCTTTCCTCGTATGGTAGGCCGGTCCGTCGCTGTCATGATTCTTGGTTTCCAGCTCGGAACGTTCCCCTAGAACCAGACAACCCTTCCATGCCTCTCGACGCCTTGGAGATATCCCCCCGGATTGTCTCTCGTACTCCTCTGAGACTGGGTTCTCGCAGCTGATTCAGCTCAGCATGCTTTTTTCTGCCTTCTCCCCATGTTCTTGCAGGCTTACTGGGATGAGCTGGGACGATTTGTCTTACTGGACGGACTGTCGTCGCATTGGAGCGGCGTGGGATCTACCGCCATCCCGTTGTTAGCAGACTCCCTAGCTCCTCCGTCTTCTTTTTTTCTTGTCTACATACCTAGTACCTACTATTCGTACTATGTGCCAACATAGCAGGAAGTTTATTCTTTTTATTTCAAGGGGCCTAGGTATCGCGCTGACACCGCTTCCACCTCCTGCATTGGAGATGGTAGGACTAACACCGAAAGATGTCATCGTGGGGTATGTACCCGAACCGCGCAGGTCCTTGACTCCTTCGCCCTGTCCATGCCAATCGACACCCCTACCCCCCCTTTGTCCCCCGCCCCCCCTCCTCCCCCTTCCGTCCCCTCGACCAGGACCAGCCGCGTTGGATAAGCATGTCGCCGTGGAAAGCCACTGATATGATTTTGTAAAGTTCATTGGGGGCTGGCATCCGTCGCTGGCCGTGACAATGTTGTTGGGAATCGCGAAAGCACAACATCCCATTCTAGGCTTGACGTAGATGTAGGCGCCGTAGTGTCCTGTGATGTAATGCGATGCGATGCGGTATACTAAATAAATACCTCGGACGTGGGTATGTATGTGTGCACAAAGATAGCAATCGAAAAGTTAGCGAGCACCTAGGCGTCGTGCCGTATCCGTACCTGAGGTAAAAAAAGGAAAATGGCACTCCTCATAATACTGGTTCTCACTTCTGGCAAAACATTGCGAAACCGGCCCTAATACGGTCGTCGACGAGATCATTCTTTTTTTTTTTGGGGGGGGGGGGGGGTCTTCGATTCCATCCCTTGCCTGCAGCCCACCTAGGTTGCTTTTTCCCTCATTAACGCCGCTTCGAAGGAAAAAATGAACAACATTGTTTGTTCCAATTTGCAGCACACAAATTACTTGCAAGGGCAACCTCATAGAGCCCCCCTCCCACTGGCCGGTCCCTAAACCCCCCTACCTAATCACGGGTAGGTGACGACCGTCGCTGCCCTCCAATGTCTGTAGGTCCTGTTTCGCCAAGGTTCTGTCTCTTGTCGGAGTTTCTTCTCCAACTCCCTGTTTCCGTTCGTTCTCAAGACAAAGTAGAAGAAATCAAGCAGATGAAAAAACAAAAAAGAAAATTGGGCATGAGACTTGCTGATGCAGAATGAAGAGTCTTGTGCGCCCGTCCCCCATTGTCCCTCTCTGTGTTCGTTCTGATGAAAAGAGAATCTTGTGCCGTAATTCTTTCCCCAGATAAGCTTCTCGCCGGTTGCTGCCTTTCGGACGCGCCAATTGAACTTGGTAGAAATGTACTTGTACGCCGGTATCCATGGTGTCCCCTTTTGCCGTGTGGCAATCGTCCGTGTCTCCCAATCCCAACTCCGGGTGTATTCGTACAAGTGAACAGTCGAATAAGGGTCAGGAAAGCAAGAAATAGAAAAGAAGGGAAAAGGACGTGGTGCGTAAAATGCGACGACGCTCGACGGAGATGCTCTTGTCCTTGCTCTCTGCCAGGTGGTGGATATTATTGGGGGCCTTCTTGCCGACTGTGACTGTGGCCATCTCACCAACTACCTCTGCTGTTGGCTGGCGAGCTAGGGTTCGACCCGGTCAGGTAGTTGAGGGCCATCTCGGCCGCATCTTCTTTCGCGTTGTTGAGGTTCTTGCCGTCGTACCAGAATCGTGCGGAGAGGGTGCGTCCGTGGACGGTGACTCGACTGGACCAAGCGGTACGGCCACCTGTGACAAGGTCGAACAGTCAGTCGCACGAGCAACAACAACAAAGTCCAGGTGGGGTTATCTGGCAACGAAGCTTACCACGCCGATCAGACACGATCTGGAATACGGGTGGGAGTATGTTTGCCTCGCGGCAGGCGTCTGCGGGGGCAATCCTTTAGCATCATGACGTTGTGGTGGGTTGTGGTGGCGCTCTTTACCTTCGAGGCGCTCCTGCCAGGTTCCCGCTTGGCTGTTGTACGAGGAGGAAGACATGGTGGAGGCGGACGAGTAAGTCGTGTTGGAGTACATGTAGTGCAGTGCTCGAGGCAACGAAGAGTGGCTCTAGGTGATGTTGTAGATGGTCGTCTGTCTATTGTTGTTCTAAACGTTGAGAACTGAAGGTTGAGGGTGGCTGATGTTGGTTGGGTGTGTTGAGATCGAGAATAGTTCGAGGTAATCCGCAGCGACACTCGGCAGTTCTTATACTCGGATCAGGTCGGCCGTGATACGGACGGGAATATTCCCATTGGGGTGGAAAGACTGTGATGTGGCAGAACAAGATTAGCTAGCAGGATGATGTCCTGAGAGGCAGGTGTTTGCACAACAAATGGCAGACGACGGGGAACGACGGGTAGGTGATCAGTTGGGCTGGTACCCTACGGCATGCTGCATCTTGGGATGGGTAGGTAGATGTAGAGGTGGGAGGAGAAAAGGAAGGGAAGGGGAGAGAAAAGGGATATGCTCGAGAAGTAACAACGCAGCATCGCGTCCCAATGCCGTTTGGGTTTGGCACGGCAGGACCGCGTAGTTTTCTGTGTCGTTTCTTTTTTCCATGCCCCAGTACATTGTCTCTGATGAGCAGCAGCAGCAGCAGCGCCGCCGACGGCGGCGAGCAGATGGAGAGGGGTGTGCCACTTGGGTGTGAGTGCTTTTGCTCCGTCTGATGCCAGACCACGGACCAGACCGGACGTGGGGAGGATTGAGGTACTGTACTGAGCCGAAAGAACGTCGTGATAAACTTGGGCTCCTAGCGTCATCTTTTCTGGCTCCCCTCCTCCCCTCTCCCTTCGTTTTCTTACTTTTTTTTTCTTCCCTCTCTTTCACTCTTCTCTTTTCTATTCCACACGCCCCTTGAGAGTATCCCAGTCATCGAAAACCCCCCCGCGTGGTCAACCTACCGGTACATGGGTGCCGACGTCCATGGGTTGATGAACAAGCAGCTGGGAAATATGGGCTTGGGAACTTGAGACAAAACAGGTAGCTCCAAGTAGTAGGTAAGGTGAACGAATAGGTACCTCTGGAGGGAGGAAGGAAAATGGCCGAAAGCCCAGAGCGAACCTGATTGGGGATTAGCTTTGCCAGGCTCCCTTACCCGGCGCCCGGGGGTTTCCAAGACCAAACGGAGCTGGCGTGGAGTGCCGACCCGTCAGGGTGGGAGAGGGAAATGATTGGGAGGCTTCAAGCCGCAAAGACATGGGCACGTACATGGGGGAGGGGTGTGGACGAACTGGACAGGCGAGTGGAGGGCGACGAGAAGAGAGAAAGGCAATGGGCAAACGGTGGGCAAAGGCAGGGTGCGTGTTGACCAGGGGTAAGACTGGAATCTCGAGCCGAGAAAGGGAGAGAAAACGAAGGTTACGGAAAACGGATGCATACAGCCTGAGCCTGGATGTACAGACAAAGACAAGGAGCATCTGTAATCTGTACCATGTATCCGTAGTGTAGCGTGCTCGTACTAGTAAGAAGGGTCTGTCTGGATGGGTGCGAGCAGGCCAAGGTGCATACATAATTATCTGTGTATCGAGATACGATACGGATACCGTGCCTGACGTGCTACACTACATGGTGCCCCGACTTTCGTGGAGTCTGAGATGATGGATGCTCGCAGTATGAGGCAGATGGCGAGCGGACGGCGAATGAAAGGGGGAGTCAACGTACGGCAGAAGGGAGTGGGAGTAGGAAAAGCAACGAGGCTGGAAGCTTGGGAGGCGATGGCACCACGGCCACGCAGTCAACGCTCAACTCTCCAGGCGAACCCATGCCATGCTAATCGCAGCCAGGCAACCGGCCGGTACATACATACATGCCTACCTAGTGTCAATACCATACATACCTACTTACGTAGTTGAGGAAGATCAGGTACGGGTGTCGGGATGCAAGTAGCAGCGGCAAGGCAGTGACGTGAGGCCAGGCACACTTTAGCCCGAGGTATCCAAGTTGCCAAGGCAGTAATATGTGTAGGTAGTTAGGTAGGTAGGGGGATGGGTATCGTAGAAGGGTGAATAAGTGCCTGAGTGACGGAAGGTAAGGTTTGTAGCGTTCGGTCCTAGCTTCTGACGACAATAATAGCATTGACATCAGACAACGGCCCATCGACAATTGGGCAATCAAGCCAAAGAAGGGTACACACTAATACCTACCTACATTACTACCTACACCACACAGCACCTGAGACCGAAAGGAAAGTAGTGTGTCCGTATGTGCGAACAGCTCTGGGCCCTGGACGTGATCCATTTGAGCACGTACTGGGGCACTGGGCACCGAGCTGCTGCGAGCTGCAAGCTGCGAGCTGCAGACAGAGGCAGCTCCAAGCCCTGGACTCTGGGCTAATAACGCCGGGGCCCCTCAGCGGCGGCATCGACTCCGCCAGCCGGTGAAGCGAAACGGGCCGGGGTGGTAGTGCTAAGCAGCCGGTGGTTGGGTAGGGTAACAGGGTCGCCCCCGTAACCTGGCAGTTGGAGGAAACTCGGTCAAGAGGTTCGGGCCTCATCGATGCCATCCTCGCGGGGATGGACTGACGTTGAAGTATGTCACTTTTGGAAGCAGGGGACAAGGCGAAAAAAAGGCCGTCGAGCCACGTCGATTCGATGCGATGTGGCAGGGAGGGGCGGAGGGAGGCGCAGGAGAGCAGAGGCGACTGATGATGTACATGGCATCGACCAAGGTACTGATGCGGTTTAGGCCTAGGGCATGAGAGGGGAGGGAAAAGGAAAGGGGGTGGGATCGGGCAGCACTCGCTCTTCGTCATTTCGGGGTGGGGTGAAGGAATAGGTAGATCAGGGCAGGGCGAAGGAAGATGGAGCAGGGCAAGGTAAGTAAGGTAAGGTAAGAGGGACTCGGAATAGTATGTATGTACACATCAATGGATGTGTGATAGTATGGTAGGGCGGAGCATGACATGGCATGGCGTGGCCAGACCGTAGGCGTAGTGTAGACGTCGGGTTTCTACTGCAGCAAGATGTGGCCGGTGATGATGCTGACGCTGACGCTGATGCTGACACTGAAGTTGATAACGATACTGATGTTGATGTTGATGCCCAGGTCGATGACAGCGGACGTTTCAGCTGGGAAAATCATGGAAAAGGGGTCGTCGACATTGTGTAGTCAGCAGTGCTTGTTGTGCTTGAGAGTTGTGTGTTATTAGTGCAGTTGTCGTTCAACCTCTTGACGGCCCGTAGGTCTAGGTAGGTATCTATCACATACACTAGTATAAGGTTAGGTGTATCCGTAGGTGGTGAAGGTATTAAACGCAAGATCCGGCACAACCAGTCCCTTCAGCTACCTAGGGGACCCGCTTAACCCGCAAGGCAAGCAGCAAGGTTAAACGAGGTTAGGTACGTGCGGCTGTTTGGCTGGTCTCATCACAGCTCTCTCACTGGTTCGGGGCTAGGCCGTACACTATTATCAGGGCCTCGCATTGGCCGCAGGCTTTGCCGGTCTTCGTCGTCGCGACAGACGGGACCGTCCAGACTCGAGAGTGACAGGCACACCTAGGTACCTCGCAATGTGTGCATGTAACGTGTACCTTCGAAGCTAACAGATGTAAAGTTCCTTACGCTACCCACCTATCTATCCTACCTGGGCAGCGCGAACGTTCGGGAGGGATGGTGTACAGATGGTAGGCAACTTGGGGTAGGTACTGCCTATGGTGTTAGGTACCCAGAGTCATTCAGACGCCAAAAGCGCAGAGCTTCTCCATACCTAGGTACGCACAGCTTCATACTTGGGCGGTAGTAGTACAGTGCACTACACGTACACTACAGCTCGGCCGGTGAAGGGGCCTTGGTGGCCTTGGTGGCCTCTGTCTTGGGCCCTTGGGCCCCCAGCCGGTGGCATCGCGGATGCGAAGAACCCCAGCCGGAGAGACCCTAGCCTCTTAGTCTGCGAGGCTAAGTGGCCGTCATGCTTCCCCGAAACGAAAGGGAGCCAAAGGAGTCCCGGGGGGAAGGGGTTGGTTGATGGAACCGGGAAGCTAGGGACCTTGAAGGCGCTGGAATCTGGATGTGGGACGCGGTCAAGTGCTGTACATCCCGTCACTGTATCCGCAGGCAGGTAGGGACATTGCTCGCACTGCAGCAACTGGCAGGTTGCCAAGTCGTACGGATGTAGGAAGGAATATCCTGGCTTGTCCTTAGGTGCCATTGCCGCTGCTGCTGTGAAGCATTGAAGCACTGAAAGAAAGCGAGGCAGCTTAAACCATAGGCACTTATTAGTACACTGTAGTGTAGTAGTGTATCCGTAGGTACCTACCTAGCTAAGCGGAGGCAAAGGTGGAGCATGCGCGATGCCCTGATCGTTGAATTTTGTACGTGTGTGCAGTGTATTCCTGTTTTCCCTTACAGAGTAGTCTCAACTACCTACCTACCTTGATGCCCTCACTACACTACCGAGCTAGAGTTGAGCACGTAACCCGCAGCACGAAGTGTCTGTTCGCAACGAAGCGAAGCTTTGGCGGCGCTTACCTTGTCTTTTCTTAGTGTCGTTGTCTCTCTGTCGATACACGCGTAACTGAGCCGCTGCTCGCCCGTGGAGTCCCATCGCCTTCACCGTCTTTTGGTCTTAAACTTTGCCTCGGACAGAAACATTAAGGGGAAGACGGGATGTGACTCCGCGGTAAGGGCTTCTGGACCCGGTACTGGCGGCGCCGGCGGACCTGCCATTAGGGCCCGATCGGCTCAACTGATTCGGACGTTCTGAATCACAGCGGTGGAGTAAAAAGTGACCTAAGGCCCTGGTCTCTTATGAGTTAGTAAGAGGGTCTGATCGTCGATATACCTTATAAAGGGGGGTAAAAGGGACTATACTCTTTTTAAATAGCTATAAATTACCCTATTAACTACCTTTAAGTTAAAAACATTAATACTTACTAAAATTTTAGTAATATAGAGTATTTTTTTATAATATATAACTATAAGTAGTTAGCTATTAGTTACTTAAGGGCCCCTAAGTTTATTTAATAAATTTAAAATTATTTTAAAGCCCCTTACTAAAAATAATAAATATTTTAAACTTCTAGTTATAAATAATAATAATACTATATTTAAGTTTAATAATAATAATATAAAAAGTAGTAAATTATAACTACTAGTATCCTAGCTACTAACTGTAAGCACAGGTATGAGGGTATTGAGGTCGGTATCGAGATTGCCGAATACTTCTATAGTAATACTTCCGCTTAATAGAGCTGTATTATATTGTGCATAATAATAAAATAAAAGAGATAGAAGTATTGCCGTAGTAGTAATAGTGCTTGGTATTGGTGTTTGTTGCATACTGGTTTGCTAAGAGTGTAGAAGTCTAGACCCCTATAGGTCAGTAGGCCTCGCTCTTTATACTGCTAGTGCTCGTCTTTGTACCAGCTTCCCCAAGGCACTAGTCCTTTTGCGTTTAGTATACATGTAAGAAGTCAAGAAGCCAAGTATGCCTTGTAGCCCTGCGTGTGGTTACCATTTTTACTGTGTAGTTAGCCACGGGCGCTGCGTCAGCCACGAGGGTTGAGAAGCTGGCTACGAGCACCCTAGATAAGTTAATAATATATTACTTAGAGGGTTTGTCTTAATTATTAGTAGTTGATCTAGAAGTTTAGAGTCTAGCTACAGAGCCAGAAAGGAAGTTCAGTTCTGTTTTTGTCTCTTTACTTTTATTTTGAAGTTCTTTTAATAGACTAATATCCCCCCTTACATTTTCGTATTAATTTAATTTTAATAAGAGATCTATGTTCTTAAGGTGTATTAAAAGACTTTTAGTATTAAAAACTCTATATAAAAAACTCTATAAAAACTTTCTTAAGTAAAAAGACATTTAGAGTAAAAATAGAAGAAAATATACGTTAAATACAACCTTCTCTTTTTAATATAATAAGTTATTTATTTTTAACTATCCTTTAATAAATTTATATTTTCTTTTATTTAGTTTTATTTTTAAGAAAAATAAAAACCTTTATAGTCTACTATACTTAAAGTAGTTATATAATTATTAAATATTATTTTACCTACAGGTTTAGTTAAAATATCAGCCAAATTATCTTTAGTAACATGAATATAAAGCTTTATTATCAATTATTATATTTCTTATAAAGTGATATTTAATATCAATATACTTAACCTTTTATAAAATTCAGGATTTTCAGCTAATAGTTTTAAGCTGTTTCATTATCAATAAGAATCTTAGGTTTATCTAAACTTTTAAAGTCTAAAAATTTAAATATATATTTAAAGTTATATAAATATATAACTTCTTTAATAGTTTCATAAAAGCCATATGACACTTAACTTCAAATAAATAAGTTACTATTTTTATTTCATAGTATCCTGAACAATTAGTACAGAAACTTGTTAAAATAATAGCCAGTAGATTTTCTATCATTAAAAATCTCCAGCCCAATGAAGAGTCTAAAAATCCTATTATTTCCAAATTTAACAAAGTAGCTGTATAAAATCCCTAGGTTAAGGAATTTATTTAAATATCCCCATAACCAGTCTTAGCAATAAAATACTCTGCAAGCGATTACTCATATAAATAGTTAATAACATAACTATAAAGGCCATATCTGGCCTGGTTTTTAAGGCAGAATATATTAAAAAGCCTATCTCTTATTAGAATTATTTTATTTCTTCTTAGGTAGCTTAACCTGTATTTTCCACTAATTTTATATTATTATTTATAAGCGTTAAATACCCATATAAATAGGTTTTTATTATATTTAACTAGTAGTTTTTTAATATTATAATTATTAATATAGAAGAGATTATTTTCCCTATTTATATCTATCAACACCTAAAAAGGTTTTAGGCACTTAGTAGTTTTATATTTAATCTTTTAAAGATATTATTAATTATACTATTAATAATTTTAGCAATAGTAATAACTAAAAAGTTATCTATATAATAAGCTATAATAACTTTTTAATTCCTTTTATTATATATAAAAACAATTATTGTAAGGTATTATATTAAAGCCTTCCTTTTTAAGTATATCTTTAAATACTTATACCACGCTTTTCTAGACTTTATTATGGCCGTATAAAGTTTCTATTTAGTTTGCAGACTAACTTTTTATTAAAATCTTTATAATCTTTATTAAAGACTAATTTATTATTATTATTAAAAAAACCAGTAGGTAATTAAACGTATAACTTCTTTACCAATATCGGCGTATAAACGCACTAGTAACGTCATATTATTTAATATCCCAATTATTTATATAGCTATTAAGAATAATAGCCTATAGGATTTAGGCCTATAGGCAGTACTTAAAAAGTGTTTTAAGTACTAATACCATATATTAATTATAACCTGTACTACCCAACAAGCCTTGTATTTATTAGTTTTCATTTTAAGATATATCATTATTAGCCTTTTTCTATAAACCCATCTACTTCCAAGAAGTTTAATAGATTATGTTTTTTTAATAACACTTAAGTATTTAATTTATTAATATATTTAATTTTCGTAATATAAAGCTTTAAATCCAGTTTTATAAATCATTAAATTCTAAAACTTATTTATATATAATAAGTTTATTCGTTTATTAATATTTTAAAGATATAAAGATTTTATCCTTTAAGCTATTAATAGCGGATATTATGTTTAGAGATAGGCAGTCTTTATTATAAATAGTACATAATTTTAATTTAACCATTCATATTTTCCGAATCTCTTTATCCATATAGAGGATTTCTATAATTAATTTGTTTATTATTATTATTATTATTATTATTAATTTTATTAATATTATTATAATCCAAGTCTATCTTAAAAAACTATCACTTTAAAATTCTTTTCCACTTTAGTTATACTAAATTATAGATAATTTATTTTATTTAATATAAATAGTTCTTAATTATTATTGTATATTTTTTATAAAAAAGAATATTCTCAACACTTTAACGTCTCTAAACTAAAGAACTTTATTTTTTCTTTAAATCCCATATTCTATAAGCATTATTACCATAGTTAAAAATTATACCCTTTAGTTTAATATTAAACTTTTAATATTAAGGTCTTATTTTTATAATAACAAATAATTTAATATCTCCTTATATAATCTAAAAATAAGAGTTTTATATTATTTAGCTTCATATAGTATTTTATAAGCTATTAACTTATATAGGGTTCTATTATATAAATATATAACTAATAAAAAGCTCATAGTTTAAATACCAATACATAGTATTTATTAGGCATAGCCCTTACTTTATTTATTATATTACGTATTATTTCATTAAATAATTATTAGACTCATACGTATAAGGTAGTCTTATATTATAAAGTTATACTATCTTTATATATATATTTTTATTCTTTATTATTAAACTTTAATACCATCTATATCAAATTAATTAATTTTATACTTATTTTCATTATTTTCGCCTAAGGATTTAAATTCCTCAAAAGCAGGCACCCTAGATCTCTTTATTTTTAATAATTTACCCTATAAAACGGGTCTTTTTATCTATAAATAGTATAAACCATCTATAATTATCATATATTTAAGGAATAGCCCACATAAGTCTAACACAATTTTATATAAATAAGAGTAGTCTTTTGGTAATTACTAGATCTCCTTTTTATTCAGCTGTATTAGCAAATTTTCCTTTTAAACAGACTCCTATGAGTAGTTTATAAAATACCTCTACGGCAGCCCTTTTATATATAATTTTAGTTTAATCTAGAATAGTAAGTAAAATTACTAATTTATATAGCCTAATCGGTTATACCATGTATTTATTATATTATCAGGTTCGAGTTCAATCCTGTCCTTATAGACCTTATAGTATCTTTTATTATATTAATTACTTCTCGCTTGTTGTTAAAAGTAAAGTTATTCCTCTTTATTCCTAATGTTATCTTTATCTTTAATTATATTATAGTAGGCTTATTATAAGAAAGATTAAGACTATACCTATTTCAGCAAGTTTGTTTAACTTAAGAAATTAATACTTAATTCAGGTATATAATAAATATCTCTTATAATATAAAGAGAAGCATACAGTAATAGTTAAATCACCTTTATAAGCAAAAAAATGTCATTTTACCCTAATTAACCTTTATTTTAATAGTTTTAATATTGCATGTTAGAGATGAAAGACAATTATATAGGATTATTACAGCTAAGTCCAAACAAAACAGTTATTTTCCTTATAAGTAGAAGAATCCAAAAGTTCCTATTAACTATTTTATCGAAGTCACCTAGTAATAGATTATTAGTTTTAAAACTCATTAATAGGGGTTTTAGATAGCACTTACATTTTCACACCTATCAGAATCTAAGCCCTTTCTTAGTTACTAAGTCAATATTCATTGCTCTAAAGTAACTATAACTTCTTCTAACAAATCAAAAGAGAATTTTAGAATCGTTATTAACAATAGTATTAACTTATTATTTTCTTTTTATTCCTATTTCTACCCTCTTTTCTTCTTATCAAAATATAAAATGCTGTTTTTTAATATTCTTTTAAACTAATTAGGAACTTTATTAGGATATAAAAATCCATAAATATTCTCTATATAGCCGGTTTTCTTATAGTAGTTATAGTATCGACCCTTAGTTTGTTTCCAGAGTTTAATAGTCTTTTTAAACTTAATTTAAGACTTAAAGAATTGTATAAAGTTATTATTACTCTTTCTCTTAAATTCATCCAATAAATTAGTAAATAAAGACTCAATAGTATAGGCTTTTAAGTCTTTTCTTAAAAATTAGGTTATATTAATTATAAACCCCTAGTAAGAGTCGTCTAAACTATTTAAAACCCAAACTATAATTACCTATTTAAGCAAAGTTAAGTTGTTTAAAGCCAGATTATTTATGTTTCTTTAATGGATACATATTCTTTAAGAATATCAAAAAAGTCTTCAAAAAGTAGTATTAAAAATTTACAACAAAAAACTCATTTATAAATCCTTTTATTAATATATTTCTAAGCTTTTCCAAGCTCTAGAGCTATTTTAAAGTCTTTTATAACTCTTAGGGTTGATTTCCCAAGAAAGTTTTATAACCTAATATTTGTATTACTTAGATCTGTCTTTATTATCTAGTAGTTTAATAAAATCTATTATTAACCTTTTACCAACTAACACTGTATAGAATCTTAGACTACTAATAATTTAATTATCCTTTTAACTTTAGAATAGTGATTTATCTATATTTTATAAGTTTAAAGTCTTTATTTAAATAACTAAGACTAAGTAGACTCTTAAAACTTCCATAAAAGAAGCTTTAAAATAATAGAAGTAAACCACTTATTATATAGCCAACTAAGTAGTTCAAATAAATAATAAAACTATAAAGTCCTACTATATCTTTTCAACTATCTTAGTTAGTTTATTATAACTACTGACTTAAAGTCTATAACTGAGTTGTTAATATTAACTTGTAGCTTTGCCAATGTCAGATAGTATAATCATTATAATCTCTGATTTTATAGTCGTATTAATCAGAATATCGTTTAAAATTCGTTCACTATAATAGGCATATACAAGGATTTGTTGAGGATTTATTAAAAAAGGTTAGATAATCTATTGATTTTTGAAACCAGTTTTAGTCGCTTATAATTGAATCGTGTGTGTTTCATGTTGTATTGCTTTTCTATGCTTTAGTCTCTTCTAGTCGAAATAAGGTTAGTTATTGAACAAGTGGGTTTAAATAGAATTTTGCCATTTAGTTGGGAAGGTTAGGTTAGTTAATAAGCTGGCTTATAACTTAGAAAAGTATAAGTATAAGAGTATTAAGGTCATATCGAGATTACCCAACATTTATAGTAACATCGGCCGAAGGAGTTAGTAAATAATAGTTCGTGTATAACATGTAAAATAAAAGAGATAAAAGTATTATTATAGTAGTAATAGTATTATATTAGTGTTTTATTATATTACTTACTTGCTAAGAAAGTAAAGTTCAGACCCTGTACAGTGGAGTCACTTACCTTTTTATAGGGCTTAGTACCTTACCCTTTAGACCTAGCTTCTGTGCTAATTAGTCCTTTTAAAGTTTAGTACTGTTACATACAGTTTAGCTAAGTAGCTCTAGGCCTCATAGTTAGCTGCATTTACTATAGTTAGCCACAGGTACTCCATAGTCGGCCACAAGGGTTGCAAGTGTTAGCTTTCATAGAGGAAGTAATGTAAGTAGACATTTAGAGGAGGTTTTATTCCACTATTAGTGGTTAACCTAGTAGTTTAGAGTCTATTATTAGAGCTAGAGGCTATAGGTTCAATTCTTACCTTATCTCTTTTTACTTTTATTTTTGGGCTTTAATATCAATACTAATCAATAAAAGTCTTTAAATATATAACTAATAATATTAAAAGCAAATTTATTATATGACTCAATTATCCCTGTTAATTTTTATTAATATTACTCTAGTATCTTAAAATAAAACTAAATAACTCTTTATATTGCTAATAAAGTAACTACTATTTTAGAAGACCTCAAGAGATCTTGCCTTAAAATATTAGTTAAATACCCTAATGTATTCATAGGGCCAAAAACCCTTATATTGCATAAAGTATTATATAGTATAAGCTAAAGGTTTTATATATTTAAAAGTTACATAGAGTATAATAATAAAAGTAGGCATTATTATATATATTGCAAATATAAAAGAAGTTTAAAAAATAAATTCTATAATATAGTATATTGTAAATAATACTAACTTTATAAATTAAACTATACTATAAAAGCTTTAGCTTATTAATATAAGTAATAAAGACATTTTATAAAATAATATGACTTACTATAATAAAAGTAAGAACACATTATAGATTAAGTGTTATTTAATATAAGGGTAGTATTATAAGGTAACATAAAGAAGTAATAGAAAGAGTAGCTTAACTTTAATAAAAACCTATTATCCCTTATATTTATAAATAACTTTATAGAAAATTAACTTTAGCTGGTAAGGGTTTAGTAAAGAAAGGAGTTTGTATATGTATTAAAAATACTAAAAATATTTAACTAATTTAGTAATAAAATAGTAAAAGTAATTTTTTTAGCTTTTTAACTAAAAGAGGTAATAGTAGAGGATATAAAAAAGAAGGTAATTACTTTTTATATAGAGATATTTAATAAGGAGATAGATACTTAGTGGTTTATTAATATTAGTGAATTTTTCACTAATTACTTAGAGTATGTTTAAATATTTTTAATTTTTTTAAAAGAAGTAAAAAAGGAGTTTTTAAAGTAATATAAACCATAAAAAAAGAGGGTTAATATTAATTTATTTAATAAAGTTAATAAAGTTAATAAAGTTAAAAAAGTTAAGGTTAGAAAAGGCAAAAATAGTAGTAATATAGAGGGGTAGAAGGGACTTCTTTAGTAATAGGAAATATAAATAGTAAATTAGTTTTATAACTACTTTAATTAATAAAATATATTAAATTTTTTATAAGTAGGTTAGAAGGTAGATATTTCTTTAATAAAAGCTTTTTATTATTCTAATAAAAAAAAAGGTAGGCCTTATTATAATTTTTTTAATAAAGTTATTAGTAGTTAACTATAGTAACTTAAATATTTTAAAGTATAATAATAGTTGTTTTTTAATTTTTACTCCTTTAATATTAACTCTCTTTTTGTACCTCCTTTTTTACTTATTCTTTATAATAGCTAATATTATTAATTTTACTCCTTTTTTACCTTTTTATATAGGCCTTTTATTAATCCTACCCCTAAATAGCTAATTAACACTATAATTTATTACTAACTTTATTTTTAATAACCTTATTAGCGCGCTATTAAGTAAGGTCTATAATAAGCTCCTTTTTTACTATTAGCTCCTTTTACGCCTTCCTTTAAATTTAAATAAAGTTATATAGTTCTATAAGGGTATATACTAGTTTTATTTATATTTAAAAGTTATACTTTAGTAGTGCCCCCTTTAGAATTAAAAAGGATTTCTTTAGTATACTAAAGACCTTTTTAATAATATACTAATACTTTATATAATATAAGTTATATAACTCCTTTTTATTTTTTAGCTTTTTAAAGTCTTTTTTAGTAAAATCTTTAAAGTAGTACTTTTTACTAGTAAAAGGAACGATAATACCTTAGTACTTACTACTAAACTCTATATTAGTAAAGTAGAATCTTTTATTTAGTATTAAAAAGGACTTAGTTAATACTTAGTATAGTAGACTTGTATTATTAAGCAACCCCTTACTACTAGTAAGTATGTATAAAATCAAATAATTAAAGTAAACTACTATAAAGACGTTCTACAATATTTATCCTTTATAATTAAAAAACCTTTACTAGTCCACTTTAAGTAAAAAAGCTAGTATATGTATTTTATTTATTACTCTAATATAGCCGTTAAACTAACTACCTATAGAGTTTAGCTCTATTTCTACCGCAACGTAGTCTTACTTAAGCTATTTAATAAAGTACCTATATAAAACATATATACCTTTAAGAATATTATAAAAGACGTTAAATATAGTACTTTAGGCTATATTAAACTATACTACGGTATTCTACTATACTACTAAATACCCCGTGATATATAAAAATATTATTACTTTTTACTCTATAGTTTAGTACTATATATCCCTTAGGGTACTATAGGTTTAGAGTTATATATATAGAGTACTAAACTTAACTTTTATTAATTAAAAAAGACTATAAAAGATTTCTTTTAGAATAATAAGAATTATATAAACTTTTTTTACTACTATTAAAGGGCCCCTATAAATTAGTCTTATAAACTTAAATTAAAGTAATATCCTTTAATTAATCTATAGCTATTTAAAGTATTTAAGGTTAATTTTAATACTAATAGTTATAGTAATAATAGTATAAATTATTAAAATTACTACTACAGTAAGTAACTATATCTCTACCTTACTATTAAGGGTATTATTATTATTAATATTACTAACTATATTACTAAAAGGGGAAGGGTTACTATAGAGATTCGTTACCCTAGTATACGTATTTTTTTTAAGTAAATACACTACTATATCCTTAAAAATCAAGGATTTACTTCTATAGTAAAAATTTATAAGTTATTCTTCTTTTTAGTTAATTATATAAGTATTTAGGTTCTAGTTTAAAAAGATATATTACTTAAGTAGGTCATTTTGCGTATAACTAAGGTTACGGGGTTATTGTGATTTGTATAGAGAAAATTCCTACCCGAAAAGGTATGGTGTCACTAAAAAATCAAAAAATGCTGATTTCCGACTCCACCACAGTGATTCAGAACGTCTGAATCAGACGAGCCGATCGGGCCCTTATCGACACACAATACGGTGTGTTCAACGATGCGGTGAGCAGGCATCTCTCCACGGCGAAGGAATTGACGTGATGGGGTTGTGGTCAACAGAGAGAGGACTCCAGACCACTCTCTGGTCTTGAAAGTCTCCCCACATGGGCCGAGGGAAGCGGAAGAGTCTGATATGGTGTTCGCGCGCTGTTTGATTGTTCCGAGTTGCAGCAACGGCAGCGCGTTCACGTCTTGGAATCTGTGAGAACCAGACGTCAAACTTAAGCAAGAGCCCTCATCATCAACCTCATCCTCGGCGGGCAGCAGCAAGATGGAGCTGGAGCTGTTGCCATACAGGGGCTAGGGTCGTCCTTGCCTCCTCAGCGCAAAGTTTCTTGCCCCATCCCAGCTCGTCAGTCAGTCGAACTCAAAGTCGACACAGAATCCCTTGCTCGTTCCTGATCTTCGTCACTGGCCTACACCTAAATGCGACCTCACTCCATCCATCCCCCGGGTTTGCTTCGGAGGCAGGCGGCCCAGGACCAAAGACTCTTGAGGTTCTCTTTCAATGTGAGGAAAAACTGTGGTAAGCACGCACATCGTCAACGCCGCCAGACTCAGAAATGTCCTTGCAACTCGGCTGCACCGATCCGCTTGAATGTTTGCTCGCAGATCAGCGTTTGCACTGGGCGGGACCTGGCAGTCGAACGAACAAGAATGGAGAACTGGCGCTCGAGGATTCAGAAGGAACGCAGCGCAGGCAAGGGCGTGGGTGAGGTGTCAGCACCACCACCACCAACCAGCACCAGGGTCCATCTGCTGGTCGACTGGAGTCCTTGACCAACCCGTCGGGACCAGTCCCAACATCCCCCGGACCTACCACAGCTTCTGCCTCTTGGGCAGCGGATACTTCACAGGGTACCGAAACAGAGTCCTACAAAGTACCTTGCTTCGTTCTCGAGGCAGACGGTACGACGTGCCCCTAACGGACCTATCTGAGACCGAAAATCGCACCAACGTCGACGCTTGGACGTTGCGCCGGGAGTTGAGAGCATAGCAGTCCGTCCGTGTAAGTCCATTGGAGACTCAAGACGACGATGGTAATGGCGACAGATATCTGCCCTGGCAACTCATCCCTCGCCGCAGCTGCGGCAAGTTTCCGAGTACAGCTTTATTAGCGCCACCTCCCGCTCTCTTCTCCCATATTATGAGTGTGCGGACATTGACGGAACCGTGATGGGGCGGTCAGCAGCAGTCCGATGATCCTGGCCGACCAACCTTACATTGACGCTTGATCCCGCCCGCCTGGATGTTTGCCTCAGGAGCTTGGATCCTTGTTCGAGTTGCACACTGGCAGCGGAGTCAACGGCAAACGGGGCATGGGTCTGGGTGCTTCGAGTTCTGGTGTAGATCAGGGTGGCTTCTTGGGCTCTTCGCGCTCCGCAGCTTCGATGCTCCCATGACGAAGAAGACGACATTTCTTTTGCAATCCTGGGCCTCCCACCCGGCACGGACGGGTTCCTTCCAGCACACATACGCCTGCAGCAGCGCGACCAAAGCCAGAAACATGCCTGTCTCTGCATGGCATGGCACGCGTTCATCTGTCAACGACCTGGCCGGAAGCGAATGTTGCTCCTGCAGGACAAGGACAGTATCTGCGTGTCTCGGCGGGGCCCGCATACCCGAACATCCCCGACTTGCTCGCCAGCATCATCGACGGCCGCATCCCGGGTCATGGAGGGGGTCCGGAGCAACGCCAGCCATTCGGCCGCCCTGTGAGGCGCGGACAACACAGCAATGGCAACCAAGCTGTTTTGGATGTAGCGAACCGGCGTCAAATGTACATCTCCCGCCTGTGTCCCACCGGACCCAGCAAGGAATGCAGACGGCAGCTGTACGGAGGCATCCGGGACAAGGATTTCGCAATTTCACACGACGAGAGGTCACGCAGCTGCACCTTTTCGAAGCAAGCTACGTGTCGATATCAGAGGAAATTCGTTCCTTGGCCGTGTTTGCCACATCATCTGTCTGGCAACGGCCGGCTGCTTCTCTCACGCACTGTTTTAGGCCCACGTGGATAGCGCCCTTCCTCTTCTCTGCATGCCATCGCCCACCTGGTTGCCACTGAGGTGATGCTCGCAAGCGATCGTCCTCGCATGGCTTGGAAGACCGCAAGGGACCGCAAGGGGAAGAAGATCTAGATGCAGGGGCGGAGGTGCCCTTCCAGAGCTCACAGGACCCAAGTTGATCGATTAGCATCAAAACAGTCAGGCACACAGGGTCCAAGGTTCTCTTGCATCGCCCTGCGCCCGCCAATAATGGCTGCCGACGCGTGGAGGTCACATCTCGGAGATGAGCTCACAGGGAATGAGTACTCTGGGCTTCAGACAGCCCAAGGAATATGGCCAGCAAGATGGAGTTGGATATGGCTGGACAACGCTGGACAGAGATACGTCGTTGCCTTTCACCCTCATCTCATCAGTGGGGCAAGAGCTCGTGATGGGGCTTCATCGCATCATCGAAGTCGAAATCGAGCGGCACATGCGGAAAGATCAGCAGACAATGACTGCCAGGGACATTGACATGCCAAGGCGAGTCTCTAGATGACGAGGAAGACGGCATGCCGCGGGAAAAAGCAATGGACGGCTCCATGATGGTCGTAACGATGGCGAAGCTGTTCCGGGCGCTGGCATGACCTGCAGCGGAGCCCAGCTCAAACGGCCCAACACGAGCGGCCGGGTGCGTAGATCGGGATGATTGTCTGATGAGCTCGGGTGCATATGCAGCCATTTGCAGGTTGCCAGGGCGAACTAGACAACTAGAACCAAATCCGGGGCAGGTCGGTGGCAAGCGGATCACAGCCCGAGACTACCTAGGTGCTGTCCGTACTCGTAGTAGGTCGAAATCTCCGCTCCCGCTGCGGTGGGCCTCCCGAGTATGACGGACATGTCGGGCTCCAGCTGGCCCGGCTCGAGGTTGCAATTGGGCCTCTATTCAGAGCGTCGGCGTCCCGTCGACTAGTGCGCCTTGGGTGGCCGTAGACCGGCTCCGCGTCGGTCGGCAAAGGTCGGACAGAACAGATTAAAGCTCGCGGGCGTCGCGGGTGCAGCAAAGAGTGAATACGAGCAGCGGAAGCTCGCGGCCAACAGGCAAGTGTGCCATATGACGTCCCTTGACGTTGGATCCGTGTCGCGCAACGTGGATGCTGTGATACCCAAGAGCTCAAAGAGCCGCCAGATTGGGGGTTAGATGGGGCGATGCGCCGAGGAAGAGGTACACTAATAGGTAGTAGGTACCTAGGCGTAGGAACAGGACGAGGCATCCAATCGACACGGCTTCAGACTCGGGCCAACTGGCTATCAGGTATCAACGACCCCCCCGGGTGTGTGCGGCTTGGACTGGGCTGGGCTGCCTGGACGAACACTTTCGAATTGGGGATTTATCTTGTGGTCGGCCATGGTGGGAAGCACAACGTCAGCGCCACCGACACGCCTGATGGTGTGGTGTCGAAAGGGCCTTGATGATATGATGCAATGCATCCTCCCCCAGGTCGCTGAAGACCCAATTCCTTCTCCATCGATGTGCTATGCTATGCGTCCGACACGTCTTCCGTCTTTGCTGTTCTCTGTCAGTAATAGAGCTGCCGCAGAATCAGACGGTTAGCTTGTGGTTGGGGAACCGAGGTGCCCGGCTGTCTCCTCTCTAAAGGAGGAAACACCTCGTCCGTACGGATACTCGTGGATGGAATATTCGGTGTGCCACGTGAGAGTTCGTTGTGATTACAGGAATAATAATCGATAAATGACCCGACTATCCGTACCACCTACTTTCTAGGTAGGAAGTAGGTAGTGTAGGCAAGTACCTACCTAAGGAAAGGTAACAAGGCACGGAGTACGGACATTGATACTTGGATAATGGTATGGATGGCAGGGTAACAATAGGTACCTAGGTGGGTGGGCTTGGAGACGCGGGGGAAATGGACGTGGTGGAGGCCGAGTTACCTCGGTACCCCACAACCAAAAGCCACCGGCGACCGGGGCTAACCTGAGCGAAGTCCAGTGTCGTCCCTGTCCAACACCTACCGCGGCCGGACCGAGTCAGCTAGACTGCCGTCAGAATCGCTGCGCCTCTCTGGTTCTCTCTCGTGACGGCGCTTTGTTTTAATTTGCCCTCAACACCATCTAGACATGCAATAGACGTTGTTGTCTCTTTTCCCGCGTTTCTAGACAAGTCGTTTCGTGCTCGTTCTCGTCACACACACACACACAAAATCGATCCTTTACCTAGAGAAGAGAGAAGAGCATTTGCCGCATCTCTTTGCCCAACATGCCGTTCGACACTGAGCTGACCCGCCGGTTGGGTATCAAAGGTACGTCAAACACGCTGATACGGACAAGACGGCGTGTCGCCAGGGCCCTGTCAAGCTGACATGCATTCTCTTCGCCTCGCGCAGTCCCCATCGTCCAAGGCGGCATGCAGCACGTCGGAACGGCCGACCTCGCCTCGGCCGTCTCCAACGCCGGCGCCCTGGGCATCATCACCGCCCTCATCTTCCCGACCCCCGAAGATCTACGCAAGGAGATCCGCCGCTGCAAGACGCTCACGAACTGCCCCTTCGCCGTGAACATCACCCTCCTCCCCGCCCTCGTGCCCCCCGACTACGGCGCGTACGCCCAGGTCGTCATCGACGAGGGCATCAAGATCGTCGAGACGGCCGGCAACTCGCCTGGTCCCGTCATCAAGCAGCTCAAGGCTGCCGGCGTCACGATCCTCCACAAGTGCACGACGATCCGCCACGCCCAGAGCGCCGTGAAGCTGGGCGTCGACTTCCTGAGCATCGACGGCTTCGAGTGTGCCGGCCACGTCGGCGAGTCGGACATCACCAACTTCATCCTGCTGTCGCGCGCGCGGCAGTCGCTCAAGGTGCCCTTCATCGCCAGCGGAGGCTTCGCCGACGGAGAGGGCCTGGCGGCGGCGCTGTGCCTGGGCGCCTGCGGCATCAACATGGGCACGCGCTTCATGTGCACCCTAGAGGCCCCCATTCACCACAAGATCAAGGAGGAGATCGTCAAGGCGCAGGAGACGGACACTGCGCTGCTCTTGAGGCGGTGGAGGAACACGACGCGGCTGTACCGGAACAAGGTCACGGAGGAGGCGCTCAAGGTCGAGCAGGAGAGCACGTCGGGCGAGTTCTCCGAGATCGCCCCTCTGGTCAGCGGGAAGCGTGGGAAGGAGGTCTTTGTCACAGGCGATCCGGACTACGGCGTGAGTGGTTTCCCCATGATTTATGATGAGGGACGGTGTACTAATGTGCTTGCTCCTACAGGTCTGGACGGCCGGACAGGTCATCGGTTTGATTCACGACATCCCGTCGGTCAAGGACTTGGTTCCAAGGATAGAGAAGGAGGCGGAGGCGGCGCTGAAGGAGAGGCTGTCGCTGATCAAGGCGAAGCTGTAGAGGTCTGTCAAGGCCATGGGTATAGATATGTAGACGACTTTTCGTTTTATGCTCACACTGTATCTGTAATTTGACGTTACTTCGTGGCTCTGCACAGAAGTGCTACTTTCTTGGAAGCTGGGATTATCATCTATAAAGACTGTTCAGCGCTTGGTGCTGCAACGCTGCGGCGCATCGGCGCCATCCTACCGGTGGTTGCCCAGCCCTTGACTCGCGAACATTCACATGCCTTTTGACCTGTCGTGGGAAAGCACGGGGTAACAAGCCCATAGACGGATCTTACAATTCTCAGAGCCAAGAAAACACGTGGTCCTTACTAGAGAGACCGTGGGTTCTAGGACTCTGTGTTTTCTAACATCCGTTCCTTGTTACTCGGTCAAAATTCTTCCGTGTCATTACTACCTACTTTAGAATGTCCAAATGTTCAGTAAGCAGGATTTGACCGCAAGTCAAGCCGGGCGAGTTCAAAGAGTGAAAAGTAAAAAAATAAAAAAAATAAAAAATGACCCGTGACGAACGCGACAAATCAAGAAACGCTTGTTGGAGATCAGCTGCAGATGCTTGTGACGCAGGTCACTGGAGAACGCCGGGCCGCTCAGTCCAATGACAGCATGTCACTCCCGTGAAGAAGCTGTTGCTGAGGCGCCCCCCCGCAAGAGGCCCCAGGGGCGACGTACGGGGGAGGCGGGCGGAGGCGTGGAGCTGCTGCGGAAACCGTGGAAACAGTGGCATGTGAAAGCTTGCTAGCGCTGGTGGATCCCCCGCGTCGCACCAATGCGGTGTGGTCGCTGGAATGCCTCGGTCGGAATTCGACCCCCAGCTGACATCAGCGCCCCCCAGCCCGGTGCCAGTGCATCCCGGACCGCTATTTCTCGTGGCGGAGGTGGCATCGCGGCTCCTTTGTCAAGTCTCCCAAACATCCGAGGCTCTCACTTTTGCATCCGAACCAGATAGCTTTTTTTCCCACCGGCTGTTGGTCCTCCATCTCTCTGACATACTTATCCCTTCTTCCATTTCCCGTTGTTCACCATTGTCATCGCCAAATCTTTCACTTTACTCTATTCTCCCCTTTGAAGCTTCACATCTATCACAATGGGTGGTAAGTAGCTGGTAGTATTGCGCCGGAAGATGGTTCTTTGCTAATCCGATCCCCGAAACAGCCCTCGACAGATTGACTCAACTTGGCGGCCAGTTCGCTGGCGGAAACAACAAGGACAAGCTCCTCCAGAAGAACCCCGACGATGTAAGCATCTTCCCGACATCGACATGCCCCCAAAAAGCCACCTCGTCTCTAACAGCCTCCTCTCAGGTCGTCGTCACCGCAGCTCTTCGGACGGCATTCACCAAGGGAGGCAAGGGTGGCTTCAAGGACACCCAGGCCTCCGACCTGATGGCTGGCGCCTTCAAGGCCCTCCTCGACCGCTCTAAGATCGACCCTGCCCTCGTTGAAGACATTGCCGTCGGTACCGTCCTGGCCCCTGGTGGTGGTGCCACCGAGATGCGCGCCGCCGCCCTCGTCGCAGGCTTCCCTCAGACTACCGCTGTTCGAACCCTGAACCGCCAGTGCTCTTCCGGTCTGCAGGCTTGCGTCGACGTCATCAACCAGATCAAGACTGGCATGATCGAGATTGGCATTGGCGCCGGTGTTGAGAGCATGTCGACGCAATACGGGTGAGTTGGCTCTAATCAACCCCCCAATCCCCTCCTCCCCAGACCTGGAGCTAACACTCTTCGTCCAGTCCCGCGGCTGTCTCAGAGTTCTCCGAGCTTCTCGAGAACTTCCCCGAGGCCGCCAACTGCAAGGTCCCCATGGGCGTCCTGTCCGAGGACATGGCCCGCGACCTCGGCATTGCCCGCGCCAAGCAGGACGCCTTCGCCGCATCCTCCTACGCCAAGGCCACCAAGGCCCAGCAGGAGGGCCTCTTCAACGAGGAGATCGCTCCCCTGAAGGTCAAGTTCGAGGACCCCAAGTCTGGCGAGACCCGTGAGATCACCGTCGACAAGGACGATGGCGTCCGCGCCGGTGTCACCGCCGAGTCCCTGGGCAAGATCAAGCCCGCCTTCGCCAAGGACGGCAGCATCCACGCCGGCAACGCTTCGCAGGTCTCTGACGGCGCCGCCGCCGTTCTTTTCATGAAGCGCTCCACCGCCGAGCGACTCGGCCAGCCCATCCTCGGCAAGTTCGTGTCCGCCGCCATCATCGGCCTGCCGCCCCTGCTCATGGGCCAGGGCCCCGCCAAGGCCATCCCCAAGGCCAACGCTCTGGCCGGCATCGCCACTGAGGACGTCGACATTTACGAGATCAACGAGGCCTTCGCCTCCCAATGCCTGTGGAGCGCCGAGCAGCTCGGCATCCCCCTCGTGAAGGTCAACCCCAAGGGCGGTGCCATCGCCTTCGGACACCCTCTGGGCTGCACCGGCGCGAGGCAGGTCTCGACGCTGCTGTACGAGCTCAAGCGGACGGGCAAGAAGATTG
The DNA here is from genome assembly GCA_030770045.1 of Colletotrichum brevisporum. Taxonomy (NCBI): domain Eukaryota; kingdom Fungi; phylum Ascomycota; class Sordariomycetes; order Glomerellales; family Glomerellaceae; genus Colletotrichum; species Colletotrichum brevisporum. The sequence goes on from JAUGSI010000002.1 coordinate 6,093,044, forward strand.
GCAACACGTCCATGTGTATCGGTACCGGCATGGGCATGAGCGCCGTGTGGGTGGCTGAGTAAATAGGATTACATCTGGAAGGGCATGTTTGTGTTTCGTTTACAGCATTGGGCCTTGTTGTGTATCAACAGAATGGTTCTGGATTTAGGCTTAGGCGCATGATATACGATGATCTCAACAACATATTTTAAGGCTAGACTTGTGGTGTCCGTCATCTCTTGTGATTACCCAACAAAAAGCGAGGTTCACGAAGTACAAGTTTCCTCCTGCGTTATGCGCAACATGATCTATAGCCGCCGCCAAACGGCTGATCAGTCCCGACGGAAGCGCGCCTCCCAATCGGTGAGAGAATTTTCTTCACGATCAGAGACCAGCTCCAATCCGCAATGAAAAAAATAAAGCCTGTCAGACGTCCGTCGACACCCACCCCGACCGCGCGCCCAAAGGCAAGACCGCAGACGGGGACGAGATCATCACCGCTCTCTATACAGCAAGGGAGCTAGTCCCATGCCGCCGTCCTTGCGGACAGATCGAGAGCAACCAGAAAAGTTCATCACTCTAGGGCGTCGAGGATATCAATCATCAACCAGGGTGGGATCTGTGGCTTCTTTGGGAAACCAAGATGAGGTCAAACAATATAGAAATGATTCTCCTGTTGGCGGGCGGTTAGCAAGCCAGATCGTAACCTTACAATCCCGAAGGCGGCGGCTTTGCCCGGTAGGCAGGGTAGGGGGTTCACATACTGAAGTATTGTCGACATGAAGAAGAAAAAGAGAAAAATTCTGAAAGCTGCCCTCGACGGTCGAGATTTTATACCTGCTCGCCAGGGCGCTTGGGGCTCTTTGGTGGGGCTGCTCTGCCGACTTGGGTCCCACCGTGAGATGGGAAAGTGAATTTGCGATGATGTTGGGCGGGTGGGGCACGTTGGTGAGGAAGGAGCAAGGTGTGTGCGGTGTGTGTGTCTGCCCACAAGCACACTCATCATCTACACAACCTTTGCCAAAATCCTGCACATCATGTTGCTTCCCACAAACAACGGTGATAAGCCTGTTTGGATCCTTGGACCATTGTAATACGCATCAGGAATCTCGAAATGCACATCGCTCGTGTTCTTCTCTGACACCGGCATCGCCCGTCTTCTCATTCTGCATCCTACCCACCCTGGGCGTTATCGAGAAGCACCCGCTTCCGCCGAGGGACCCTCTCTCAACGCGCCACCCACCCCACGGCGCTTCTCCCATCCCGTCACGATAGATGGGCCTCTTCGATTCCGGTCCCGGGCATCTCCGCATGGTGTAGTTGGTTCATCACGTTCGACTGTAATGGTTTCATTGCCCAAGATGATCGAAAGGTCACCTGTTCGATTCAGGTTGTGGAGAACATCAACGCCTACCTTTTTGCCTAGTTGACTCAATGCTGTCGCAGACCTTTTTGTGCGGTGGGCTGCGACATCGTGGGTCCCGACGCCCTCTGTTTGGCACGTAGACACAACCATCGATCGATTAGGTAGAACAGCGGTATAATGGGAAACTAGGTTGCGCAAAAGCACTTGTCGTCTCTCTCGGGCTTGTCTTCCAAATTCGCGTAGCAATGCCATCGATGTTACCAGTTGTCAGGCAAAGTCTTGAGCATATTTCATGAACTGTGATTAATATAACTATGTATGATTCCTACTACTTACTACGTTTACTCTACGATAGCCTGTCTTATCAGCGAGAGCACCACTATGCGCACACAGGAGAGTTCACAGCAAGCAGTCATCACCCAGGAGCAACATGACAAACCTGTCGGAAGCCAAAGCGTCATACAATAACGTGATAATACACGTAGAGCGCTGGGCATCGTGGCGGATGGGCGATCGGTTCTGTGTGTTAGTCGTTTCATCACCATCGCCTTACTATTCCAGGCCGACACCATCACGCACCGGGCGTTGTTAGATGTCATCCACAAGCCGACGCGTGCAGGCGGTACGCTGTCCTTCCTCGAGAAAGAGACAACAGAACGCATTATCTGATTGCTACCTATTCAACATCGCTGCAAAGCCAGATGGCCAAGTTAGAGAACGTATAAACTAGTTGGATGACCCGATAACCATCGAACCAAATCAGAGAGAGAAATCCATCAACGCAAACAGGCAGTCTGTCTAGTGTTCTGCTCCGCCTCATGCCGCTAACGCATACTCACTCGCGTGCCGTGAGAGCCACGGCATCTATTAAGCTTCTTCGCCGCCCGTCTGCTTGACCGCAACGGGCTCAACTGCATCTTTTTTTTCCTCGACAGCAGCTTCGATGACAGATTCCCCGGCCATATTGGCGGCGAGGCTCTTCACCTCCTCTTTGGGCGCCTCGGCCTCGTTGTCTTCAGTGGCGGGAGCCTCAACACGAGTCTCAGCCTTTTCTTCGACCACTTGCGTAGGTTGCTTCTCCTCCTGAGCCGAAACGTCGGTTTTCTGCTCGGTCTCGGCGGATTCACCTGCGACAGGCTCGAGGTGCTCCTCCTTTTCCGACTTGGCGGTCTCCGACTGCGGCACCTCTCGCTCATTGGGCTCCGGCTTGGTTTCGTCGTCGACCTCGAGCACACCACTGTCACCGATGCTCCAGCATATCCTGAGCGGCGAGAACGACAAGGTCAGACCCGCGGACTTGGCCTCAGATACAGGAGTTGTGGCCTTGGCCGGAGCCCTGCGCTGAGGACCACGTGCACGACCTTTCCTTGCATCAGAGAGGGGTACCTTCTCCTTCTCCTCTGGCTCCTCAGCGGCAGGTGGCTCTTCCTTCTTCGGGGCCTGAGGGCCAAGCTGCAGGCGTTTGTTCAGATCCGACATGAAGCCAGCCTGGAGGGCAGCGATCTTGCCTCCAACAGGCCTTGCGGGAACGGCGGGCTTCTGCTTGGGGACTGCATCTTGTTCTTTCGAATCGACACCGGAGGGAATGGACTTGGTGGGGCGAGCGGGAATCTGAGGCTTGGGCTTTTCCGACACGGCCGGTTTCGTCTTTTCGTCACTCAGCGTCTGCTTCGGCTTGGGTCGTTCGGGAATGGCAGGGCGTTCTGCGGTAGCACTCGAGCCCGAGCCCTTCTTCTGCGGCCGTGAAGGAATTTGGGGCTTGTCGGCAGATGTCTCCTCGGTAGGCTCAGGGGTCTCGACCTCAGCCTCGTGCAGCAAGCTCTCGGGGGTGTCCTCCCAGACGTCGCGGCTGGGGAAACGGTTGGCCATACCCGGTCGCGTCTCTTGCTCCTTGGTTTGCTGCAGCGCGATTGGAACTGGCTTCTGTTGTTTGGTGTCCAGACCTTGAGCCTCTTGCTCTGCAAGCTCCTCCTGTTTCCGGGCGAAAACGTGGGCCGGGGTTTCGGTGTGAGGCTCGGAACGCTTTCGGGACACAGGGCGTTCTTCTTCAGCAGGTTCGGGTGTTGACACTTCGGCGGTGTAGTTCACGCTGTCGGGTGCATCTTCCCAGACATCCTTGCTCGGGAACTTGTGACGGGGCTTCCACGTACTCGCTTCGGACTCGGAGGTCTTCGCCTCCTTTCCATCTTCGGGGAACAGCGGCTCGTACTCTTCCACATCCTCCAGCGGTGTGGATGCCAAATCGGGCTGTGAGTGGTTGTTGTAGACGCTAGTGGGTCGACTTGTGGGCCGACTCCGAGCCTTTTCAATTTCGAAAGCGCTGCCAGAGCGTTCCGGGGGAGGCTCAACCGCAGGGTGCAGATCGTACGGGTGAACAATCTTCTCGCGTTCGTCTTCCGCCAGGATGGGTGCACTATACTTGTCCTCGTGGCCAGGGTCGTGAGAGACGAAGCTCCTCCGACGGTTGTGAGACTCGTCGACGTGTACAGTGTGATCCTCGTTGTCATCATTCTCCGACGAGATGGCAATGTCTGGATGCGAGTCCCTGAGTGGGCTCAGAGGGGACTTGATGCGTTGAAGTTCGGGAGACTTGGAATGCGGGCGAGGCGACGACATGCGCGAAGTGTATTCTTCAGAAGCGTGATATCCGACTTCTTCACTGGGAGTACCGGCATAAGCGGCGGAAGTTCCTACACAGGTTAGCCCATATACCCGGATTTGCCTGAGCGCATTTACGTACCCATTCCGGATCCTCGGCTGTGCGTCTCATAAACGATCTTGTTGAGCTCGGTGCTGCTCATTGCGAAGTCGTTCTGACGGTCATGGAGCTGGGTAGAGCAGTCCTTTTTCAAGGTATCGGGGTGCTTGTCGTACCAAGCCTTCTCAAGCTTGTCGGTGGGAAGTGCCGAGCTGTGGCCGTGGAGACCGTAGCTGCCAGGCGGCAGCTCGTTGAACCCGCGAGAGCTGTGCTTACGAGAGTGGTGACGAGGAGTGCCCGACCTCAAGGCCTCGGGAGCCGCACCAGATCCTGGGGCGGGGGACGGAGCCTGGACATCGCCAAGATGGGGGTTCATGGGCACACGCTGGCCGATTTCAGGGATGCCATGCTCCTCGTCACCAAAGACACTCTCCGACTTGGTCGACATCTGACTGGAGCTGGCCTTCTTCCTGAGACTGCTCGGCCTAGTCTCGTCGCTGCTAGGCTTGCCGATGCCAAAGGACGCGGCCTTATCCGAGTCGGTGCGAGTGACGGCCTGGACCCTCTGCTTGGCGCTCTGGGCGGGAACAGTGGGCTTGGGAGCGTGAAGCTTGAGGTCCTCGGCAGCGAAGCGAGTGTGCTCGGGGGAAGAGGGCGCCTTCGGGGGCGACTTGGCCACGGCCTCGTTCACGATGTCGTACTCGTTGCCCTCCTCGCCGACGGAAGGCATGGAGACGCTGCCGAGGCGGTGGACAGGGTCCGAAGAGAGAAATCCATTGCTCGGCGAGGACCGAGTGGCCTTGGGGCTCTTGGAAAAGGGGCTCTCGTTCAAGGGCGAGGGCGCGAAACGATCAGGATTCGGAGAGATGGAGCGCTCAAAGCGTTTGATGGGGCGAGGGGGGATCTTAGGCATGGACGAGGTGTTGATGTTCTCCTCCTTATCCTGACTCCTCGAGGGCCGAGGAGGGATGACGGGAGGTTGTACCGACGCGGTAGACATTGTGTCTTTGTGGGTGGGGGGTTTTCGGTGAAGAACAGGATATTAGGGTCGCTGTCGGGAGGAAGCTCTCAACGTAGAATGTCAGAGAGACGGCGGTCGAGTTTTGCTATCGACGGAAGGTTGATGGTGTTGAAAACCTAGAGGGTGCAAAGGCTACAATTAGTACGTAGGTTTGGCGGCGTATCAAATAAAGCGGAGCGGAAATCAATCCTCCCCAACCCAGCTCGGCCTGGTCTGGTCTGACCGTCTATCTCGAGTGCCCTTCGTGTGGCAGCAGGGAGAGGCAGCCAAATGCGAGATAACGGGCGGTTAAACAAGACAGGATAAGGTAGGTAGGCGGGAAGATTGACAAGCAGGACGAACAGGGGCGGACGCGGGTAGCAATTTTGAGTTTTAAGGTCTGAGGTCAATCTTGTTGATAAAGAATGCTTTTCTTTTTCGGTGATGCGATAGTGGCGTATCACGATAAAGTACAAGTTGGAAGCGTGCCGCACTGCGTTGCACTGCACCGCCTTGCCCTCCGACACTCTTGGATGGTCGTGATGATAGCTAAGCCCGGCTGAAATGAAGAGACCAGGTGGGCCTCGCCTGCGTGTTCCAACAGCTGAACCGGCTGGTAGACGTGATGGTGTGCTGACATTGTGCAGCAGAGCATTGGACGACCAGCCGGGCCTCCTCGGCTGGGGTTCGAAGGGGGACGGGAAGGGCGGGGGGGGAGAAAGGGGTGGGACAGAAGATAGCAGCAGATGGGAGAGGGATGACGACGGCGCACCGGGGGGGCAGAGCGAGCCACTTACAGCTTTGGTGAGAGGGAGGTAGCGATAAGGATAAGAGCTGTTTGTGCGTCTGTGTTGGTGTTGGTGTTGGGGATGCGGCAAGCCGGCGTTGTTGCAGCACACTGAATATGAGGAGCAAGAAAAAAGAGTCCGTGGAACTGATTTGTAGGCTGAGTAGAGGCATTGAACAGATTTGACAATCGAAACCAGGGGGGAAGCAGGGCAGGAAGGTCACGACGGCATCGACTTTTATATTCTGGGTTGACGAAACCAGCTGGTTCGGTGACGGTGCTGCTGTCGCCATTGAACCAGTCACGGGCGACGTACCTCCCTGGACGCTGGAGCAGGGGTACTCGATGCCGGTACAGCGGGAGCAAGGTAGTGTACTCACTCATACACTGCTCTGTAGGTAGAGTGGGAGACGTGCAGAGCTAGGTCATACAGTAAGTCGCTTTAGGCATTGACACTATGCTGGATGATTTGGCCTGGCAAACCCACAGTACCCCGCCATTTAGCTCACTAGTGCATCATACGGCAGACGCTGGAGAAAGGAGGCGCGGGAGGTACTGCGGTACCACGCATCGCGCCCAGGGCTGGGTAAGCCTGTAAGTTGTAAGGTCCATAGGTAGGTACCTGCCTCGGAATGTACCTAAGCTAGCCCGGTACCTTCCTTTTCTTCTCGTTGTACCGTACCGTACTGCCTCTCCTCTCTCGAGGATCTGGGACGTCAGGGGAAGCCCTTCCTTTCAACGACACGAGAAGCCCACCGGACCAGACAAAGCGAGCACCATCAGCTGCTAGCTGCTATGAGAAGGTGAGCTGTCCACGTCGTTATTGGGCATGGTTTGCTATTCAGTTGAGGCGGCAGACAACAGGTATCTACCCTCCAGCTCGCGGTCAGATTAAGGTGTCTGTTGGCTGGTTGCTCCCGAGCCAGAGGGGGGAAAAAGTTGACTGAGAAACTCTCGATCATCCCACCCCCCATCGATCGATCGATACTCGGCAACTACAACCACCTACCTACCCAGATACTGCGTGTACCTCGCACTGCCGTGGCAGCTCTGAGTGTGCCCGGGCCGGAGGCTCAACTGCGGCAGCAGCAACAGTGGGTGGAATCCAACAACCGCCGGCCGGCCGTCCGTCCGTTTTCAGGGATCCCAGGCCACGATCTGGAAATAGCAGCAGGGACGGAGACGAAGTCCAGAATCAGAATCAAAAAAAGACACGGTGGATTCCTCGGCCATCAGCTGTCAGCAGGGCTAATACACCGGGCAGATACCAGATCAAACGTGCGCGCGCCGCGTCCCATTTGCGTGCTCGCGTCAGCGTCAAATCTAGAATCAGAAACGAAACCCATCCCGAGTCACCTGCGTCAAGGAAGTCCAGTTGAGGCGCTCGGGAGGGGGGAGGCCCTTGGCCTTGAGACCTCTGGACCCATCACGAATGTGAAGCCCGCCAACCGGTAGGGTGAACTTGGCGCATTAGCAGGCACGTCCATCCGCCGCCATTCTCCATTCTCGTTGTTCTGAACCTAGGTTGTTGATTTCGTTTGTGGAATATGGATATTGGACTCTGCCCTCTTATCTCGGTCCCAGGGCTCTCTTGAATACCTACCTCTCTACCTTGCTTGCTACCTAACCTATCTGACCTAGTGTTATCTTTCATCTCTATCGCCTTCTCAGGCAAGCAATCCTGTCAAGCTTGTCCGTCAATGGGTCTCAGGTATTACCCGACCTCACCCTGCTCTCTGCTCTGCCCAAGACAGTCCACAGTGGGGAGGCCCGCCGGGTCACAGTGGACGGGGAGCTCCACAGGGAATCGTCTGGTCCAAGGTCGAGCCCGTCCGCGTCCCAATCGAAACTGTCCACTGAGAAAAGTTCGAAAAGTCACCCGCTGACCATGACCACCTCACCCCAGGCGGCCGGGCTCAGGCGGGCCAGACCAGGGAACGCCGCTGCCAGCCCCCGGGGGCCCAGGAGCCACGAGTCCCCCCCCCCCCCTCCCCAAGACGCCGGCGAACACAACACAGGCAGGTACCTACCTCCAGGGTACAGTCCTACGCTACCTCGCCAGGTACAGCTTCAAGTACCTGTTCAGGAACCGGATGTGTGAACCGGGAAGAGGTATCCGTACTCCAAGAGACACTGTGTGCTCAGCGCCCACAGTGCGACTCGACCGCTACATCCAAAGACCTCGGAAGGTAGCCAGCCCCACTATCCAGCCAGACCACGAGATGCTGCAAGCTCTGCATTGAAAGCGCACCGGCTCAGAGCTGGCCAGGCGACGGTGTCTCGTTCCTTTGGATCTCGATACCATAGGATCCTGGAACATGCACGCCGGAGAAAGAGACAGAACAGAGAGGGACTCAGTGAGAGTGAGAGAGAGCCGTTTGACATACCCCTGCCCTTCTGCAACCGCAACCCGCCATTGGAACTTCGTGATCACAGCCACGACACACTTCCCACGTTGAATTGAAGACAAGCAGGTACTCGCGGTGTACCAACCCGGTCCAGCCATGGATGCGTGTATCTTCACCGCATCAACCAGACACACGAAGCTCCATTTAATTGAATTTTCTCGTCTCTCGGACTGCCACTGCGGGCGCCGTTGTTGCCGGGCTTTTTCTTTTTTTCCTGTTGAACTTTTTGGGAGCTACATAGATCCAACACTCCCGACATGCGACACTGCCTCTCGAGTCTCGGATTTCCAATTTACCCATGACAACTCGGGAAGCTCAGCTCTTTTGGGGGCGGGCGCCGGATCGCCCGCTGGCAGTGGGAGAGGCATTTAATTTGTTTTCCAAGGCGGCATTTATCGACATCCTTTTACACTTCCCGTCTGCGAAGGCCTTACTCACTTGACCGTGTCCTTGCGGTGGCTTTCCGACGAGTGACGGTGGTGAGGCCAGGATGTGACCGCGACAGTATCGGACGGCCTGGCTGTCACGGTCTTGGCTCCCTCCCACCGTCTGCAGCCAACGGACCACAAACGGTCTGCGCTGCAGCCCGCACAGCTTCCGTCACAGGTGGTCCCCGCCCGAGTGACAACATCACGATTGCGATGGAATTTTCAGTGGGCTTCTTTCTCCGTTTAGCTTGCCTCCCAAATCGCCTCCGCAAGCCGTCGACTGGAGACGGGAGAAGCGCAACCAGACCCATTCTTTGACGATCGATCCACGGCCGTCCCTGGAACTGCCCCAGCGGCCATCTCACACACTGCTTGCTGTTTGCGCCTTCAGACGATGCCAGATGTCCTCGAGCAGCAGCGCGGACCAGAAGCATTGGGCTTCACGAGGAGATAAGTAGGGCTGGCTGCGCGAATTTCCAGCGTAACTACACTCTCCCAACGTTGAAACAGCACTCCCTTCTGCAAAGTTTTTTTTCTGTTCTGGAGCCGGCCCGTTGCGTTCCATCTTGTTGACTGAAATCCTGCAGGACCCCTGTGGAGTGGGCTGAATCGTCACCGTCCATCCATCCATCCCGTAACAAAAGGCGGGGTGGATCAGGTCCAGAATCTCCGTTCCCACCACGTCGTTCACACCTCACAGTGTGTTGTTGCTGGTGGAACGGGCCAGAGCTTTCTAGCCAGTGTATTCGTTCTTACTCGGCGCCGCGGCTAATGACGCCATTGAGACGGCCCTGCCGCCCCGTTTCCCTTGTTCCCATCCGGAACGGCCGCCGGCCTGCAGCTTGGGACCGAATTCAGTGCTACTCACGCACTCCCGTCGCTCGAACTACTACCTACCGGTGAATGATGATGACCAGCAGAGCGGAGGGAGGTCTGGCGTCGATGTCCTTGTGCTCCTTTCCGCCCAGAACCCCTCGTTCCACAGGAGGAACGGATTCCCCGCGCCCCGCGGACGCTGGCCTGTGTTTACGTCAACATCCGAGGTTTCACAGGGTTTGGAGAAGGCAGTTTTTGGGGTGTCAATTGCGTCGGACCCGGGGAACAGGAGGGGGCGGACGATTGGTCGGTCCCCTCACGCCAGGTGGGCAGGGTAGGTAGTTCGTTGGTCTGCAGACTGACTTCTTACTCTGATCAATACTACAGCTGGTCACGAGCTTCACGATCCTCAAGGTGCTGTTGCATCGCTCAGGCCTGGCTGCTTAGCATCGCCGCATGATGAGCTACGCGCTGGTCGCCCGCCCTTTAGTGTGTCTTCTCGCCTCCCCAGCCGCTCGCTAGCTGGCTAGCCCGTCCATGGAGCTTTGCCATCGGAGAGTGAGCGGTTTGAAGCTCATCCATCACTCACTGCCGAAGCCGACGAGCTCCGTGCTCGATGGAGGCAGGCCACACCTTGGGCCCTCTTTTGACAACTGCCCATGGGGTATGCGGACAGCCGAGAGCAAGATGCAACTTGGTCACACAGCCATTGCGATTGCGCATGCTCCAAAACCGTAAATTCAGGCCAGTAAGAACAAAGCTATCATGACCATCGGAGCTTCTAGGAACCAAAGCGCGACCGAAGTCGAACAAACACAAAGCCTGAGCTCATTCCGGTACGCCGAGTTTCCTTTCTGACCATGCCGGCCGTTCCATATCAAAATCACAGTCCGCGTCTCCCTTTACGACTTCCTCCCTCCACCGACGTAGCGGCGCCGGCGCGGCGGAACGCGCCCACCAGAAAGCTGCCACCGCTCGATTTCCTATACACTCGTCGTCTCGTACATCTCCTTTGGTCGTGCTTCCAGGCACCGGGATATCATTGATGTTGAGGGGCTCTTTTTTCGTCGAGCGTGCCATGTACCTCCGCGTCGGTGCCTTCCGGCCCCGGGCAGCAGGTCAGGTTATCGGGGGTCCTGTTTCAGACAATCATCTGCGCGACACCTTGGCCGCCGAGCGTCTTGGAGCCGACAAAGGCCTGACCCTTGACGCCGGCGAGAAGGTAGCAGATGGCCGTCAAGGAGAGGAACACGCCCGCAGCAACCAAGCTGGTCGTGTGAACGATGGTGCTGAGGAACTGGATAACGGCCATGACAGCGTAGGCGCCGGCACGCATGTAGTTGGTCGAGATCTTGCGGATGACGCCATCGAAAGCCGAAGAGGTAGGGCAGATACGGAGGAGCAGAGGAATCTCAATGAAGAGAATGACCAGTGACGAGGCGCTAAAGTTCGAGTTAGACAGAGCTCCGGCGGCGAGAGAACAGCGCCGGACTTGACATGGATACTTACATTGCGAGGGCGCAGAAGATGATGATCAGGACGTAGAAAGTGAAGATGTTGGCAATGCCAAGTGCTAAGCACAGGATCATGGACAGGACACCCAGCCTATGTTCGAGTCAGCTATGGTCCTCACTTTAGGATTCCGCGCGACGACAAGCTGGACACGGTATTCCCAGAGCAGTCGCGCATAGGACCTCCGCGTATCGTCCGCAACGCATCTTCCCACGGGGTAGAGCGTTGTACAGCCGGAAAGTCGTTGGGCAAGTCGGGGGGTGGTGGAGGCTGTTCGAGAGGGAGCTCTTACCATTGTCCGTAGATACCTTTGATGAAGGTTAGTCAACGGTTATAGCTTCCAATGGTGGGCGCTCTGGGGAAAACATACTGAAGTTGCGGGTCGCGAACTCCTCCTTGAGCGTCATCTTGCCGGTGTTCTTGCCGAGCGACGGTGCAGTCGGTTATGGTTGTTCGGTAGGCGTACGTGGAATCTCCGAGCTACTACGGTGGAGATGATCCGGATTCCAGCTCACGAGAGGACGGAGATCGACAGCTAGCGACGCGGGGGTCAAAAGGCGATGGCTCGAGTTGTAGGACGTCGGCGGGCGGAGCTCTAATCCGTATCGATGCTCAATGCGAGAGGGCAATTGATAGCGATGGTCGTCGAAAGGTTCGTTTTTTGGGGGGGGTGAGGTGTTGTTGTCAGCTACTTTGGGGCAAGAGACAGTCGTCGTACGTAGCCTCTTTACCGAATTCGAGGCTTGGAACTGGGGTGTGGGCTGTGTTTTGACCACTCAGGAGCGAGCGCTGCTTGCTGCTAGTTGCCGTCGCGGCCGTAGTGTGTTCTTTGGCTGGGCAAGGGAGTGGGAAAGAGAATCTTGGTCAGGGTCCACCTGTCTTTTTTTGTTGTCCCGGTACCTAGGTAGGTAAGCTTGGGGACTTCTCTCGGGGGGGCTCTTTGTAGGTGTCTTAGGTGCTGCTGCAGTGCTGAGAGCTGCAGCGCCCGGGCTGAGTCTGCTGCAACTATGGGAAAGCAGGGGGCTATTAGGTACCTACCTGGGTACTTTATGAGCCCAGAGTTACCTCTCCTACCAAAAATCCCAACTTCTTTTTCAATCGTCGAAATGTCTTCTTCTCCTTGCAAGTTCCTTGTCTCCGGTCTATCGTCTCCCTTTTCTCGTCCTGTCTTGGGTTTCTCGTGTGCACCGTGCTTCTTGCTGCGCGGTTTTCTCGAACGAAAAAGACACCTCGCCTTATCCGACAGACTGGCAGGCAGGCGGACGGATAGTCTGATCCCTTGGTCCCCTGGAGGTATGACCCTGGTGGGGGGGGGGGGGGGGGGGGGCGAAGATGGGATGTGTGAGAGGTTTATGAAACAACGTCCTGACACTATCCGGGCCCGGTCCAGGCACGGGGCGATCTTTGCTCCCTTTTGTTTCTAGATTGACTTGTGGTTTTGGTTGATTGATTAATGTCTGTAGTATAATACCACGGACAGGCGACCTGATTATAATGTTCTGATGCGATGCGACGTGATGATGGATGTGATCAGTTGCAGTGCGTTCTGGCGAGGAAACAGTCAGCATTCGCTGGGTCCGGCCGGGTTAGAGTTCAATACGAGCCTCCCTCACCTTGTTCTCTGTTTTTATGACAAGCCAAAGTTTGCTGTTGACTTCTGGTGAAGGAGGTAATACGAGCTAGGAGAGGAGCGATTCATTGACCTCGCCACTCCTTCGTCACTTCTCCTTGAAAATGAGGTCTTTATACTTGCGACTTCAGGCAGCGGTGTTTCCCCATCAGGCGGGTTCGCTCATGGGGCATACGCGTCCAGGGTGGTCGTGAGTGTACTATTACGTGGACAGTCAAAGCCTCTTTGGCGCGAGCATTGCACAGCCATCCGGCCTTGACTTTCTGTTATTCGGCTGCCTGGTAATTGTCTGCAAACTCTTCCGGGTATCTGTCTCCCTCCGATGTCGTTTCCAGTCGCTGGTGCCTGGCCGTTCGCACCGATTCGCATGCCGACACCGACGGTCTTTTCGTAATGTCAGGTCCAAACCCCGAGGCCACCGCCGGTCTGGGCCCGGGCTAACAACACTTTCCTGTTGCGCTCCGGAAGTGGTTCATAGTACTAGTGGGCAGAAGCCTCCTGACGTGGCGAAGCAAACATGGCCGTCACCTTACTCAAAAGCCAACGGCCATGCACGACATGAAGCAGCCATGAGTGCTGATGATCAGGCCGTGCGGGAAAGGCCCTTGCCGGCGTCAAGTCGTATTGATGCCGGCGGGCGAAATTAACTCAACCAACCAGTACCGAACATTCGAAAATGGCGCGTACTCGGGATGTCCGGTTTGCCGGGTTTGCTTAGCCAAGCCGGGCCCAGACCGGCGGCCCCTCCCGGCAACCGGACTTTACACCCCGGACGACGGCGCAGGACATCGGAATACTCTCCCACTATATTGCTTTTTTGACCGAATAGGCGACAATTAGAAACTTTCACTGACTCACAGCGTCGGATCCATATTTTGCGCCGTGCCACCAATATCTAGCAATGTAGTCAGGCTCCCAAGTGCCATGGAGCGGCGCCGAATGTGGAGATATGTGCGCGCCAGTCAGCACTGAACATATCGGAGGCAGATCTGCGCCGTGAGGATAGTCGCGATTACATCATTGCCCTGACCTTGCACATCGTATGTGCCTATCTTCCGCGCGGATGCGTCGGTGTTCGATTGATAGGCTGCAATACACTTAATAACACCGCCAAGAAACCCTTCCCAATGCGCAGACTCACTGTCCTGTGCTAGCTCCGACTACAAAGGTTTAACCCCGAGTCAGCGGAAGGAAACCCCGCTCTCGAGGCAAATTATCACCCACAATGAGGATTTGAGCATATTTGTAGGCTTCGCCTTGTCACATTCTCCGCCAGTATCCGTCTTAAGTGTGAATTGCGTGAATGCTCGCCACCATGGTCCTGACTATCCTCACAGACGACCAGATTAAGGCCATCCTGGCCGACCTGACGGCCGATGAGTTTGAAGGTTTTAAGAAGGTAATCTCTCGAGCCCTTCATGAGTATTCGACAGATACACACAGCATCGAAGATGGAACCTACCACCAGCCAGAGCGTGTTTCGACGGAGAACTTCACGACCGGCGCCACAACCCTATATATGCCCTCAGTAGGCCCCCAGGGGATGGGATGTAAAGGTTGTTTTCACTCAAGCCCACCAATTGTAGAATACCCCCATTCTGACCGTAGTCGCAGTCGTTACCCTCAGCTCAAGCAGGGCATCACAAGACCCCTCGAGACCTGCCATCCAACCGACTGGCGCCGTCACGCTTCTTTCGCCCGAGGGCCAGCCCGTGGGCTTCCTCCACGCCAAGACTTTGACGGCATTCCGCACCGCCCTCTCTTCAACCTGTCTCCTCGCTCGCCGTGGGCATGTCAAGACCGTGACCTGCTTCGGCGTCGGTCTGCAGGCGTATTGGCACGTCCGCCTCGCGCTTCTCATCCGTGGCTCGACGATCAAGCACGTCAACATCATCAACCGCCGCTTCTCGGACCAGGCCCGCGTGTTCCTGAAGCAGTTTTACCACGTGCCGGCCCACGTCAAGGAGCGCGAGGGTTGGGCCGAGACCACGTTTAGCATTCTGACCCCGGGCTATGGAGAGTTCAAGCGGCTGCAGCGAGAGCAGATTAGAGATGCAGACGTGGTGTATTGTTGCACGCCCTCGAGGGAAGACCTGTTTGAAGCCGAGGTGCTTACCAGCCACGAAGGCAGACGGAAAGGCAGGCTGATTGCAGCGATTGGTAGCTATACGCCGGAGATGAGGGAACTGCCCCAGGGGTTGCTGCTTCAGGCTACAAAGCACGAGAAGCCTCACTGGCATTTTCACAAGCATGCGCCTGAGGGAGGCGTGATTGTCGTGGACACGTTAGATGGCGCGTTGAAGGAGGCCGGTGAGATCATCGCGGCCGGCCTGCAACCAACGCAACTCGTAGAGTGAGTCTGCCCTGTTTGATCTTGGCTCTCCTAAGGCCATTGATTTCCTTTTGAAAAAGTACTAACAACACAACGCAGGCTTGGCGAGCTGATTATGCTTCGCCGCATGCGTGAGGAGGAAAGCGAACCAGACAGCGAGACGGCAAGCATCGATCCCTCGGAGCTCGATAAACTTGACCTCTCCGGGACGCCTTCCATTAAGTCCGCCTTCACAAGCTCTGATGGCGACTCTAGGTCGTCAATTAGCAAGGAATCCACCACAGGCAGCAGTAGAGGACCGAGCATCCATCGCCGCAGCTCGAGTCAAAGATCAGCGGAGAAGCACAAAAAGGAGGATGCCTTGGTTCGGTGGCTCCGCGACGGCACAGTCATTTATAAGAGTGTTGGGCTCGGACTTATGGACTTGGCTGTGGGTATGCATTTGGTCGAGCTTGCCAAGGAGAAGGGCATTGGAACGCAGGTCGAGGGGTTTTAGAATTGCCGGGGCAGTGTATGAAGCGGCAGAGAAGACAACTAGTTGTACGCGAGGGACATCCCCCGAGGTGGGTTGTGTATATTACTCCAACGTCGCCTGAATCAAACACGCTCGAATCTCAGAATGAGACGTTCAGCTAAAGGCCTTGCTGTGTACGTGTCGTCCTGCTCAATGCCCTCGTCATCGACAATGTATGTCCTGAAGTTGGACCATATTGCTGCTGTAATCAGTTTCATTTCTGTATGGCAGCATCAGTATACACACGACGAACGTTCTCAAAAGTTGGCTCACCATTCATCGCAAAGTTAGACCCGATACACATCCTGCCCCCACTCCCAAACGCCCAGAAATATCGGTTCATATCTCTGCGCTGTTCTTCGCTCGTCTCTGATTCGAGCCAGCGAGTGTAGTCCCAGTGATCAGGATTCGGAAAAACCTTCTCGTTGCGATGCAATGCATAGCCTAACGCAGCGATTCGGACTCCTCCAGGAACTCGGAATCCCCCAAGTTGACAAGACGGTGATGGAGTCCGTCGCGGCTCGGGTCCGGGGATTGGTGCGTGAAGACGCAACGTCTCCATGACCACGGCATGGAGAAGAGGCAGCATGTCGATATGTTTCGAATCAGGAAGCGGCGCAGAAACTGATGGATCCGCTGGTATAACCAGAGGAGTGTTCAGGGACAACAACTCTTCTCGAAGCTTGCGTTGCAAGTCCAGAGACTTGGACAGATGCCAAGCCAGATAGGTCAGGGCAATTCCAGCTGTTTCCTGCCCCGCTAGGACCTGATCCATGACCTCCGACGCCATGGACGTGTCCTTCTGGAGAATTGTCGTTGCGTAAAGTAGGGACTCCGTTCCGTTCACGCGCCGCTCCTTTTCTATCCCCGCGTCCAGCACGCGGAGCACAACAGGATCGTCCGCGGGGTCGCCATTTTCCGCAGTGTCACGCTGCTTCAAGATATAATCATGCGTTTTATCACAAAGATCTTTGTTCCAAGTGCGCAGCTCCGTGTTAGCATCATCCACCCAGGCAGGGTATGGCTTCAGCATGGTTCCGAGACGACCAAGAAACGCCGTAAGCCGCGGCATCTCCTGCGGCCAAAATCCGAAGCTGGCGCGCACGAGATATAGCTGTAACCAGTGGTCCCTGTATGCTTTTTCCCGCAGAAAGTTGGTGCTGTTAGACAAGCCAAAGACGTAAGCTGTGATGAAGTCCATCGTTGACGCGAGGAAGGTAGAGAAGACGTCTAGACCCTGGGGACCTGTTGAAGCGGCCGAATCAGAGAGGATTGGCACAAGACGGCCGTATAGAATGGCGCGCGCTTGATATTTAGCGGCTGGAGAGGTATGGATAAAGGATTTGGAGTAGACATTCGAAACCATGCGCTTGCGCAGGGAGTGGGCTTTCGAGCCGAGGGTTGAGAAGATGCAAGGCACGCGTGGAGAATGTCAGCGACAATGATTGTAGAAAGTTTCGGAAATCCAACGGACTCACCCGTAGTTGTCAAAGATCGAATACCACTGATCCTTCTCGAACGCACCCTGATACACCGTTTTGAGGGCATCGTAGCCGTCAATACTAAGCTCATTTGGACCTATCCTTACCACGGGACCAAACTTGATGTGTGCTCGATGAAGGGATCGGTTTTGGTAGTTGTATCTCCTCGCAAGCAATATCCACAGGGGCGAAATATGGCAGGACCAATGTGGTGCCGGTATCTCGGCAAGGGGCGAGAAGAAGAGCGGGAAAAGAATGAGGCGGTAGACCAGCCAGGCCGCCAAAGACCCGATTGCAAGATAAGCCGGACCGAGACCCATTCTGTAAAACAATTTGTTTGTTTGTAGGAATGAGCAGCCAATGTTGACACGGCGAGACAGCTTGACTATGCCCAATTCCCGGAGGTACTTTCTTGTAAGTCGACGTAACGAAGGACGTGACTGGGCGAGTTGTCACCTCCAGGGCCAACACCAGAAAATTGAGCAGTATCCAATCAGTAAAATAGTCTCCTGTTTCAGTATACAAGTCCCACTTCAGACCGGAGGCATTATGGTGATTGTGTCGACGATTCTTCACCCGTGGGAGTCTTGTTTTGAGTTGACCTGAGTCGAAGCCGAGGTGCACTAACAGCGGGGTACGTCGCAGTATTCCGGTGGTAAATGCATACCGAACCAGATCCCGGTATGCATCTATCGGACATGCACCTAAAGGCCCGTATCGATTTTGCCATTGTGTCATCCTAAGGATGCTCGGCTCACTTTCCAACCAATCGCTTTCAGGGACACTCTAGGCTGCCGCTGCACTAAGAATCATCTGCACTCTTTCGACTCATCAACGGAGGTGCATCGGTTTCCATGCTCTCCTAAAACAGAACTGGCCGGCCGCACCAGCCTACCTAGTAAACGTGAAGGCAATATATTATCCAGGCTGGTAAGGAACGCATGGGAAGCTGCCTGGCCAGAACCACTTTGCAATTCCTTCGTCTTTGCCCTCATAGTTAGAAGAGTTTTCAACCCCGTTCAACTCTCCCTCATCCCACAAGTTGCCACGCCACACCGTCACCGTCAGTATCATCACAGCTTTCTCTCACCCCCACAACTCGCAAGCCTCTTAGGCTACTGTTCTTCTATTTCCTTGTCTTTCAGACCCCTCATGTCACACAAACCGACCATCAGAAGAATAGACACACTTCTCAAGCATCCTCGCGGGAATCATGTTTGACCAGCTTCCACACGATATTGTCTTGGAGGTTGTCTCCCACTTTAGCACCGCTCGCGATGTGGCCAGGCTCGCATCGTCGTGTAAGCACTTCCACCGCCTGCTGAGCGAAGATGGATGGCGCACCTTCATCAGGACCTGCTTCCCGCTACTGTCCATTCCCATAGGGAGCCACCCCAAATGGAGCGAGCTCGCCAACGCCCTTACCCGCCAGGCGCGGGCATGGGATACCAAGGCCTTCCAGTCCGTCGCCTACACGGACGATCATCGCAGGGACGGAAACTTCTTCACCGGCTTCAGCAACGCATCCCGCCCCTTCCACCCCGTGATCGACGCTCGTCTCACTTTCGACAAGACATGGGAGATTGTCTCATGGGGTGCTGGCGAGGACGTTGTTGGCCGCTTCAGGCCGCTCAACAGCCGCGGAGAGTCTGATGCCTGGTTCCGTATGGAGGGAAAGGCCAAGGGCTACCAGTCGGGCGTGGGCGATGTTACTGCCATTCACGTCGCCGAGCCCGGCGGCAAGTTGGGTCTTCTCGTCGGCAGGGCGAACGGTGACCTGTCTCTCGTCTCAGCCGCTCCTGGTAGTGCCGGGAAGACGCTCGTCGACTTTGACATCCCGAAGCCCGCCGGGAGCCTCGTGGCTACAACGTGGACCTCGATCGGCTCTATCGATACCTTGCCAAACCAGTCATCAGTGGTTGCTGCTAACAGGGCCAACATTGGCCTGTTTTCCTTGGATGATGCTGACGGCGCCGGTGTTCCCCTTGCTACGCAGACCTTCGGCAAAGCCCAGCAGGGAAATACCAACTTTCTCCATGCCATCAAGGCCATGAACAACAACACTGTCGTTTGCGCGCTTGCGGGAGACACCGATCCGCTTCGCTATCTCACCATCACGCCGACAGGATTTGTTTCCGATGTTGTCTCGAAGAATCCCTCACTTCTTACATCCCGCGGTCTTGACCCACGGAAGATTACCACCGTCCGCGCCATCCAGCCCGTTAACCCAGGCCCATCCGGCCACACGAATGTTCTCCTGAGCGCGTGGGATGACGGAACTTGTCGTCTCCTCGACATCCGCACGCCGTCGCCCTACGACGCTCTTTACCGCGACATGTATCAGCCCTTCGAGCCCATCTCGTCCCTCATCACCTACGGCTCGGACCGTTTCGTGGCCGGCAGTGCCGAGATTGAAGCTCTCAAGATCTTTGACTTCCGCTGGGCCAAGTCGTACCATCATACCGCCGGTCTGCCCTGCTGGTCCGGTACGCCATTCCCGGACCCTATGCGGGGGACTAGCAGTCGCCCGCTGAGTCTGATGGGCGTTGGGTGTGACCACTTCAGGGACAGGCGCTGCGTCTGGCACGACCACTCGAGGCGTGACTACCACCGGCCAAACTTCCGCTTCCATGTCATGCCTTTCAAGGGCGCCCCGAGATCCTCGATCTCGCGTATCTTTTCGCTTGCGAAGGCATCTGACGCGTCGGATTCGTTCTACGTTGGGCTCGCAGGCGCCGTCGCTGAGTTTACTACGGCACCAGGGGATGACTATTTGGATATGGTGGCGCCGGCCGCCGAAAGACGCGGATGGAAGGCGCAGGCGTCGCAGTTCAGCTTCGCGGAGACGGGAGATGGATTGTTGCATCCTGGCGTGTCAATGAGCACATTCATGCCCCGGCTTGTTCAGCGTTTCGAGGACGAGTTGGGCACGCCGCAATACCGCACCTGGCATACCCGGCCGGCCCCGAAAACGGCAGCGTGGCACCGCTGGGACAAGAGCTTTTGGCGCCCAACACATTTCTCCTTCTAATGTAGATATTTTAAGGCCGGAGTTGGAGCTTAGAGCTGACACTTCAAGGGTGCTTTGTTTTACAATAGATGTGAGAGGAGGACAAGTACATCGACTATCATGTTTACCCCTATACAGCCATTGTATGGTAGGTAGTGGTGGAGGCAGGAAAAACATAGAGGAACATTAGACACTGGTGGCCATGGTGGTATCACGAAGTTGATGAGCCCACAAGCTGGTTTTTTCAGGTCTAGAAGAATAAAGTACAGATCACCACCGGCTATTCCCATCCCCCCTTCGCTCTCGTTCAAGCATCGCATCGAACTCTCTCTGAGCCTTCTCCTTCTCCGAAGCTCTCTCCGCGTCGGCCTTTTCATATGAATAGTCAGTGCCAGAGCCGTCGGTCTGATTCTGTTGCGACCAAGCGTCATCAGTCGACCGGGGAGGTTTTTGGGATGACCGCCGAAGCCTATCCCACGCTGAACCTGTGCCCGTAGGCGTACCCGAAGCCTGTTCGCTCGACCTCTGGGCGGGTGCCACCGGTGACGCATCGTCATCCAAGCCGTCCGAATCAGTCGTGCCCCAACCCTGCTGCGAAGCCGAGCCCTGCTGGCCCCAAAAGCCTCCCGGCCGAGCCTCAGAGGCCGCTGTCTCTTGCGAGGGCGTGTAATTCGGGCGAGAGCTGCTAGGAAGCCCCTCTGCAGATGAGCTGAGTGCCTCATAGTCGCTGGCTTGATAAGTCACGTCCGGCTCGGCCGCCCCAGCCTCCTTCTGGGCGATGGCCTGGTTGACATGTGACAGAACCGCATGGACCTGCGTGAGGGTTTTCTGTGCCTGTTCCCTGGCTCGATGAAGCTTCTCGATTTCTCTTTTCGCTGTTGCCGGGTCGCGTGCTTGGGCGATCTGCTCTTCCGTGGGAAACGCGGCCAATTCCTTCTCTATCTTCCGGATCACACCAGCAAGGTGTGTGCGCTGCTGGCGAAGACTTTCGAGAGAAGATACTTGAGTAGCTATCGATGCCAGCCTGTCCGGCTTCATGTCCTGGCGGAACTTGCGGAGGCGCTCGTCCCGGGCGAAGGTCGCAGCGGCAACCGTATGGGCGTACGAGCCCATGAGAGGGGCCAAGCCGAGCATGCTTAGCAGCGAGTAAGCCATGACCCTATTGGAGGACCAGATGGCTCGCGCAAGTTGACCTCGGATAAGCGGTGTTCTGGTGGAGGGAAACATGGTAGGGTCGAAGAGAATGAATTTGGGTTGGTAAAAGGGAAACCGCCAAGTGGCACGGCCTCTAAACGCCAGGAGACCGCCCAAGGCAAAAGATATGGGAAAAAAGAGTGCCATGGTATGACTCTGTTTGTAAGTAATGCCACATATGGCATTTACCTCGTCCTGGGTAGGGTGTCGGCCAATGCCCACGGCAGAGCCAGCGAGTATGGTCTCCATTGTCTCAGTGAACCGCTCGGCTGTCTTCCTGCGGGAATCCTCGGTCCATTTAAACTGCCATACCGAGAATTCAGGAGGAGGGATCGTATACTCCTTGGGAGGCAAGTCCTTCTCCAGAGCCTCATATAGCTCCTTCGACTTCCTCACGCCGTCCATTCTCTGAGCGGCGATGCGGTCCATGTTGTTGCTCGGCGTTGGACGCCAGCCGGTATTGGATTTTGGCTCGCAGAAGAGGATATGAGGGATGCGTATAAGATGCTTGAGGACTTGTTTGCGGGTATTCGTGGATGTCGCAAGCGATCATCTGGCCGCCTGATCTGAGATCAGAAGTCCTGACGTAAATAGGTATTGCTTAGTTGCAGTGGACTGAGCCAGTGAGGGCGAACAGTTGAAAGCTTGTGTGGGTCGCATTTCGCGTGGTGGCACAAGGTACTTCATACCGGGCAAGCTATGCCAGAAATGGACGCGCCCGGCGGGAGGAGGCGCACCCACTCCCTCCGTCCATCCGGTGCTCGGCAGAGCGTTTCTCCATGCTGGCAACTCAGACTGGGACCGTCCGGGCTGCACTGTACGGATAGGATAGGTACCTACCTAGGTAGGTACCTACTACCCGACCCATAGCGCGACTACGAGGTACCTGGCATGCAAGGGTGTATATTGTACCCACGGACGTGCAGCTGCGCGTGGGTGTGTTGAGCAACCGTGGAGCAACGACGCGTCCCAAGCGCGTCGAGGGACAACCACTTTACTCCTCCCACCTGGGTCCTCAACTTCCTCCATTACCCCTGCATTGGCGTGGTTGGACTTTCGAAGCACTCTTGTGTCAAGGTATTTCGCTTCGCAAAGGGTCAAACTAGCTGAGATGCCTCTCAAGAAGTCATACTCAGAGCATGTTGGACTCCAGCCAAAGGTTTGACTCTATACTGACCTCTTCATTCTCCCGCTTCATGGTCGTTTCTCGCTGACTTTACCCAAGAGTCGCTCGTGGCAACGGTCGAAAAGCAATCCCATCAACATTCAGAAGACCTCACGACCCCTTGCGCCTGTTTCCGACAAGACGAAGAACAAGTTGAATCAATTCCAATTTCAAGGCGCAGACAATGCAGTCCTCGCTTCTGCAGACCAAGAAAATGGCACCAACAAGACTTCCCTCGACGACATCGCCTGTACTCCGACGAAACTGAGCTGGCGAGACCTCATGGAGTCGAATAAGCCGAAGAAAGACGAGACCCATTTCTCGCCCAGCGAGCGTATCCTGTGGAACAATGAACGGAACAACGACGACCGCACCTACGATGCCGCCCTCTCGCCAATGATGGCTAGGAAAGGCCGAAAACGAGCCCGAAGCTCGTCGCCCATATCGTCTCCCTCCCACGAGCAGCCGGCTACACCCGCCGTCAATGTTCAGAAGCTGAGGGAGGCGCTCAAGTCGCCGCACGCAGATCCCGCGTTAGAGCTGTGGGACCGTTTCTCCCTCGCCAGCAACGGCACTGTCACTCCGCTTGGCGTAACAAACCCCGCCCTTGCCCACTTGATGTTCTCGTCCTCTCCTCGCAACCCCAAGACGGCAGCTCCCATTGCTGGCATTGCTGGCGAAGCCAGCCTACGCAGGGCAATCAGCTGTGGTCTCAACTGGCCCAAGAGGAGAAGGGTAGAGCGTTCGGACACGCCCTCGTTGACGAGTACTCTGACGCGTGAAACGACCGACGGCTCAAAAAACTCTCTCGTCACGGCATTGCTAGATACCGTCACTGGAAGCATGCAGGAGGACAGTCCTCCCCAAGAGCTGGAACCGCCTATGAGTTCTGACCAGGAATCACCGTCGCTGAAGAAGAGGAAACCAGACTCGAAGAGACTACAACCTGCTTCGCCAACGCGAAAGCCGTGTCGAACGCGGACGCTGCCCGCCCCAGAACAAGCCAACTTGAACGTGGCAAAAGATTTGGGGTTGGATATGAAGGCGGTCGCACCTGCGGCCGAGTCTGACTATGGCGGCGACGACTTTGACGAATTTGACGACGACACGTTCCTCGAACTGGAAGCCAACATGAGCCTTTCAAATCCGAAGGAAGATACCAATCAGAGCACCTCGATGCCTCTGCCAGTCGCAGAGACGAAGCAGAACCCAGTAGTCGTACTAGATGATGAATTCGACGACCTCGACGAGGATATTTTCGATGTCGCAGAGGGCATTTTGGAGAGCGCGGAAATGACCATGGCATCTCAGCCCACACCCGTGGCAGAAGTTGCCAAAGGCCTGGAAAATGACGCAGACGACGACTTCGGAGATGACTTCGGCGGCGATTTCGACTTCGACGCTGCAGAGCTCGCCGCCACGCAGTCCGCGCAGCAATCCCACGCCCCTTCCACAACTGCTGTACGTCCCAACCAACGGCTGCCACGGTAGCAGATACTAAGATGAAGGTAGACGAACCAAAAACCCAAAGCCATTCAGCGATATCTGGTGACCAATGTCCTAGACAACGTATACTCGGACGATCGTGGTCGATCCATGACGGAGAAGGTGGGTGACTTCCTTCCGGTTTGCGACCATTGCTGACATTGTTGTAGATCCTGATTGTCCAGGCCGACAGCAGCAAGGCGACCAAGACGGTTCATCTCCGTGGCGACTGGTACGAAACTCCAGCACATACCAAAGCATACGTACACATCATTGGTTCATTCTCGCCCAGTGGCCAATGCATTGTGGACGACTCACAAAATATCTTGATATTGCATCCCGATCAATTGGTCTCAGCAACAGTTGTTGCCGACTCTTTCAGTTGCATGCGGCGGGCGGTCTTACAAGACCGTGTCAAGGCAACAAGTGAAGCAACGGCGCCTCTTGTTTACGGCACCATGCTCCACGAGATTTTCCAGGAGGCTCTCATGGCAAACCAGTGGGACCTTCGGTTTCTCAGCAGCGTTATCGACAAAGTTATTCAGAAGCACGTCGAGGATCTATACAAGATCAAGGTGGGGACGAGCATCGCTAAAGAGCACCTCCAATCCAAGATGGCGGAGCTGAGCAGCTGGGCTGCCGCGTTTGTATCTTCTCAGCCGAAGGTAAACAGTCTTTCGACTTTTATTCTGATCGTTACTGACGGCTCGCAGCCTGACGCTGTCATTCTCGACCGCAATGGTAAAAAAGCCAACATGTGCGTAAGCAAGCTGCTAGACGTCGAAGAGCACGTTTGGTCTCCCATGTACGGACTCAAGGGCAACATCGATGCAACTGTGCAGGTGACTATGAAAGACGGCAAGGATTTCAAAACTCTCACAGTCCCTTTCGAAGTCAAGACGGGCAAGCATGCCAACAGCAACCATATGGCTCAGACGGCCCTGTACAACCTGCTTCTATCTGATCGGTACGATCTTGAGATCGTCTACGGCATTCTTTACTATATGGAGACTTCGCAGACGACGCGCATCCCTACCATCCGGCATGAACTACGGCACATGATCATGCAGAGGAACCAGCTCGCATGTTACATTCGTGAGCGTAGTGTCCAACTACCCGCGATGAAAAGAAGCAAGAACCTGTGTGGGAGATGTTATGCCAAAGTGCCATGCTTCATCTACCACAAGCTTGCCGACGATGGTGATGGAGAGTCGAGCGGGATGGATGCTCAATTTGACGAGGTCGTAAAACACCTTACTCCGAAGCATCAGGAATTCTTTCTCAAATGGGAGAACCTGTTGACAAAGGAGGAAAAGGAGACTCAAAAACTGAAGAGAGAGCTGTGGACGATGGTAAGCAAAGATCGAGAGAAGGTGGGAAGATGTTTCGCGGATGTCATCATTGAAGAAGGCTCATGGTCCGAGGACGGGGGAACTTCAAAGATCAACCGTTTCAACTACACGTTTATTAAACGAAGTCCGAGCCCGGGACATTCTTTCTTGGAATCTCAATTGGGTGTTGGTGAGCCCGTCGTTGTCTCCGATGAGGAGGGCCATTTTGCCCTCGCTTTGGGCTTCGTTACCGCAGTCCGCAAGCAGAGAATCAGCGTTGCTGTCGACAGACGATTGCACAACGCACGCATCAAACAGCCTGGCTTTGATGAATCGAACAACCAAGTCTTTGCCAGTATCATGGAAGTTGTTCCAGAAGGCTCCACACAGGATCAGTCGCAGGGCAAGATCAAGCAGGCCCCGATTCGGTATCGTCTCGATAAGGATGAGTTCAGCAACGGCATGGCAGTGGTCCGAAACAACCTCGTGCAAACGATGGCAGAGGGCGTTTTCGGGTCTCGGGAGATTCGCCGCCTGGTTGTAGACTTGGTGCCGCCCAGATTCAAGACAACCCCTACGCAATATACTGTCGCAGACCGGGAATCGCTCAATGTGGACCAGCGCAGGGCCATCGAGAAAGTCATGAGCGCCCAGGACTATGCACTGGTCCTTGGAATGCCCGGCACAGGCAAAACTACCACGATCGCTCACATCATTCGCGCCCTGACATCCCAGGGAAAGAGCGTGCTGCTCACTTCGTACACGCACACGGCGGTCGACAATATTCTCCTCAAACTCAAGAATGACAAGACCCCAATACTTCGGCTTGGTGCCCCCGCCAAGGTTCATCCCGATGTCCAGCAGTTCGCGATTCTGGCTGGCCAGCCCATGAACTCTTTCGACGAAATCAAGGAAGCCTGGCACGACACGCCCATAGTGGCGACAACTTGCCTTGGTGTTGGCCATGCCATTTTCAATGAACGGACGTTTGATTATTGCATCGTGGATGAGGCATCTCAGATCACCCTTCCCATTTGCCTTGGGCCGATTCGAATGGCGCGGACTTTCGTTCTCGTCGGCGACCACAATCAGCTTCCACCCCTGGTTCAGAATGAGGAGGCCCGGGAAGGTGGTCTTGACGTGAGCTTATTCAAGCTCTTGTCGGACACGCATCCGGACTCAGTGGTGAACCTCGAGCATCAGTATCGCATGTGCGAAGATATTATGACCCTTAGCAATACGCTGATCTACAAGGGGCGGCTCAGATGCGGGACAGAACAACTGCGACTGAAGAAACTCGATGTACCAAACTTGGCCGCATTGAAACAGCTCCACTACGACGCAACGTCAATTCTCCGGCCAGGCACGCCAAAGTCATTCTGCACCTCCATAGCTGAGAACTGCTGCTGGCTTCGAGATCTGCTCGACGGTGAAGCCCGAGTAAGATTTGTCAACACCGACACCCTTCAACCGCTTACTCGAGAAGAGGCGAAGGGCAACCGTATCGTCAATCCAGCAGAGGCGCGCATTGTGACCCAGCTTGTCGAGGGACTTCTCGTCGTCGGCGTGCCAGATGGGGAAATTGGCGTCATGACGCACTACCGCTCACAGCTGTCATTGCTGAAACACGGACTCCGCGCCCATGTGGGTGTGGAGATGCACACCGCTGATCGATTTCAGGGACGAGACAAAGATGTTGTTATTCTCTCCTTGGTGCGCAGCAACGATGGGTGTAACATTGGCGACCTGTTGAAGGATTGGCGTCGTATCAACGTAGCCTTCACTCGCGCCAAAACCAAACTCCTCGTTGTGGGGAGCAAAAGCACTCTCAAAGGCAGCGGGAAGGGAGAGATGCTAAGCAAGTTCATCAGCCTCATGGAGGATAAAGATTGGATCTACGATTTACCCTCCGACGCCCTTGAAAACCATTTCTTCGACGACTCGGCTACGCAGCTGAGCGGCATATCTCCTGTCAAATCGAGGAAGGCATTAAGCCCGAGGAAGGTTTTCGGTCAAAAGACCCCGAAACTCGCCTTCGGGGTTGACAAAGAAAATCGACGACCAGAGCCTAAGAGGGCAAGAATTGGAGAGAAGGTGCTTATGAAAGATAAGGTCATCCTTAGGGACATATTGAATGACATGACGAACGGGAATTATTGAGGTATCACTTTGTTGGAGTATACGGCATGGGCATTGGCTTCCGGTCGAAGCTGTCAGGGTTATGAGGCGGAAGGCATTGGTTATCATGCAGGACACATTGGGACATGAGAAGGAAATAGTTTCACCCAAAATTAAACCTGATTTCCTAACGTTGTTGCTTACCCATGTCACAGAGTACAAGAAACGATTGATGGTGACGGACTCTTGAGTCAGGGGGAGCTAAGAGTTTGCGATGCCGCGTCTTGATGCGACGGGCTACGTGACATCTGGGAGTTATTTGCTCTTTGGGAACTGGGTGTCAATAGCGGAAAGCTGGGACAACTTGAGATCTCAGCAGCACACTCTGAGAAACCCAGCCGTCAGATTCCACAATGTGAGATAAGAGACGGATACTTCCCGATGGGAAACTCATGAACGTAAGGGGCTCAGAGAGCTGTTTAAGGCGCACGGTAACCAATGTTTCGTTGCACACATCATAATTCAGCCGTGAAATCGTGAGAATTACCGCAAAGTGCCATAGGGCTATGTATGTTCAGCTAGGGGTCTATTTGTAAATTGTCTTTGGAGCAGACTAACAAGAGGCCGATGTGACTGAGGTTCGGGTGGAGTCGGCAATGCGCACGTGACACTGATGACTAATACCATGGTTCCGACGTGGACCCGAGAATCCAACTCCAATCCAACAACGTCCCGTGTGAGCAACGACGCAAACTCCGAATATCGCGCCCGCGAACCGCCCAGACCCCGCCCCAACCCATCCACCTCGAACACACGTCAATTGAGACGTTCAACCTCACGAGAAACAGTTCTCTCGATCTTTCGGACGATGCCGGCGATACGACCGACCGCGGCCATCCGCGCCGCCCGCACCCTCAAGACTACCGCATCCTCCACGAGGGCGTTCTCCGTGACGGCCCGCCGCGCTGGCGGCGGCTCCGACTTTGACCCCCCCACTGGCTGGCTCTGGGGTGTCAAGCCTGGCGAGAAGTACGAGAAGGAGGGCTGGGAGGTCCCCTTCTACACCCTCTTCTGCGGAGGCATTATCGCTACTGGCGTTGTCCTTGCGTTCAAGCCCGATACCTCGTGAGTTTGACATTTTCTATGTCTATTGATGCCGGCCCCTGGACATAAGTTGGATATTGCCTTGGCATTGGGCTCTTCGCCACGAGACCTCGGATGGCTTCGTTCGCAGCGATGGTGGCTTGAGGCAATTTTGGTGTTTGCGGTAAGGGCCGTTGACTGACGTTCATCCAAACACCAGGCTCGACACCTGGGCCCTCGAGGAGGCCAGAAGGAGATTAGAAAAGGAGGGCATCCTGCCGGACCCGGAGAAGTGAGGAGCGCAATACTATGTACACGCAACCCACACAATATACTCGGCGGACCGACTTTACTTTTGAGCCTAATGGCCAGTGGAAGGGAGAACATAGAAGGGGAATGGCGTGACGGAACAAAGATCCCGAGCCGAGAGGATGGAGCCGAGAAAAGAACAACATGGAGAGATGCCGAAGAAGCTTCGCCCTACGCCGGGGAAGTCTTTATTTCGGAGAAGTGTATATGACCGCCCTTGAATCAGTTTTCCTTTTCCTTTTTTTAACACTGCGAAGGCTGCTCAAATCTTCGTGGGCTTCCGAATGATTAGACTACATTGACGACGTTTGATTCTGCAAGAGCGCTAGCAAGGTGATGTGTTGGAGTGTGCAGTTTTGTGACCCGCAGAGTCGTATTGACCCAGTTCGTCGATCTTGATGTCAAACGCATCCACCAACCGTGTTCAAAGATTAGGGATAGACAGCGCGCATTTCGGGGCGAAGATTGTTGAGCACTGCAGAGCGCTCACTGAGGAGTCGCAAGGCCGTGGGGCCAGACTTGAACCTTTCAAATACTCTATTGCACACGCTTCCCGGTTAGGTATATACAGATCTACAATGCATCGTTGAGAGACGCTTTACGGAGAAGCGATGTAGGCCCACTCGTGCTCCTCGTCACCGTACTGCCTCGCCTCAATCCAGCCCTTCATTCTCAGGGCAATCTCGCCGGACTCCTCCGCCTCGGTGAGACCGCAGTTGATGGACTTGCCCTTCCAGGCGATGGTGCGGATGGGGCTCACAATCGCGGCCGTGCCGGTGCCAAAGGCTTCCATAAGGCGACCCTCTGCGGCAGCCTCGTCGAGGTCGCGCATGGTGTACTTGCGCTCGGAGACCATCCAGCCCTCGGGCACGAGCTTCTCACGGGCCAAAGACAGGACGGAGTCACGAGTAACACCCTCAAGAATGGTTCCGTCGAGAGGAGCGGTGATGAGCTCCTTCTGGCCCGTCTCCTTGTTCTTGATGGCCGCGAACATGTTCATGGTGCCGACCTCGGTGACGTACTCCTCCTCGCCGAAGAGCCAGAGGTTCTGCTGATGACCGCGGCTGGCGGCCTCGAGCTGGGGAACGATGCAAGGAGCATAGTTGGCACCGAGCTTCTTGTCGCCAACACCGCCGGGCCAGGCGCGCACGGCGTAGTCGGTAGCTTCAAGAGAAACTGCCTTGAAACCGGTCGGGTAGTAAGGACCGACGGGAGAGGCGATGACGTAGAGCAAAGCGGAGCCGGGGGGGCCGACGCCGAGTGTCTTCTGGGTGCCGATCATGGTCGGGCGGATGTAGAGAGAGTAGCCCCTCTCCTCCGGGATGTAGTGCTTGTCGAGCTGGGCGAATTTCGAGATAAGGTCGATCATGGTGGTGGGCTCAAAGGTGGGAAGGGCGATGCGGGCAGCGGACTTGTTGAGACGGGCCATGTTCTTGTCGGGACGGAAGAGTCTTATGTTTCCATCCTTGTCCTTGTAGGCCTTCATACCCTCGAAGCACTCAAAGGCGTAGTGGAAGACACATGTCGCGGGGTCGAGAGAGAGGTTCTGGTAAGGGACAATCTTGGGGGCGAGCCAGCCCTCATTTTGGTTCCACTCGATGGTGAGCATGTGGTCTGCATTGCGCCGTTAGCAATTGGATTCAAATGGGCAGTCAGGGGGCCACTCTGACCAGTGAACTTGCGGCCGAAGACGAGCTCCTCGGGGTTGCCCAAGGTTCCCGGAGTCTTCGTCTTCTCGATGGTGAGTTTGGAGGCGTCGATACCGAGGGGCTTCGCGGCAGATGCAGCCTCGGGCTTAACACTGTAGAGTCTTGTTGACTGCCATGCGGCAGTGGCCAGTCTTGGGGAGGTTTGCGATAACCTGAGCGCACTGGCGGCGCGGCCAGCGCGGGGGAAAATCTGTCGCATCATGGCGACGGCGATTTGTTGGAGTAGTAAACGGGAACAAAAAAAAAACAATAGGAGGTTGTTAAGGTTTGACTCAACAACACGAAACCTTGGTGCAATTGATGGACTGTTAAATGAACAGGAAAGATGACTCTTTCAAGGGAATTGAGTCGAGATAATACAGAGGCGGTCAATGACGAGTCCAATTGACCAATGCAATGCTTGATAAATGCGAAGAGCAGGGCGCAATTTGAGGTTGCGTGGAGAGCGGAAGACTCAGAAAATCGGAGCGTTATCGGACTTGTAAGCCGTTGCTTTCCATCGCCAACCCATGTGTAGCGCCGTTCTGAGTTCAGGGTCCCGGCGCCGGAACCGCTCCGCCTGCAGGTGCTATGGGCTTAGGTCAGCCACAGCTCTTATTGGCTAGGTGGTGCCCCTCCTCCCTACCGAAGCTGCGAGGTCACCCAAGCCGGACAGCTTGATGTGCCTAGCTTGGCGGGAGGTTTTGGATCCTCAGTGCCTAAGCTGTGCAGGGGTGAGATGCTGGTGGGATCATCGTAGTACCTATTACCTACCTATCTTACTTGGGACGCTCTTGCCTATCACCGACGTGGAAGCCGACCCGGCTGTACCTCAGCTTGAGCCAGCTTGCAAACCACATCCCTTACTTTTTCAAGTGAACACACGAAAAGGGGTTGGGAGTTGTACTGGCAATATTAAACCGACATTTCCCTACATACACACGAAGCCATTCTCGACAATTGCTGCATTGTCCTCCCCGCCCCGGTGAGGGACAAAGACGTCGCTCCAACGCGCGCAACTTGACAGCGCAGTACCAGCTTGGCGCAAACACGCTCATTCGCCCCTGCTTCGTCATGACGACCGAGTTTCCTCGAAACCTATCTCCTGCACCTTAACGAAGACGAATAGACGAACGAACGAACGAGCGAGCGAACAGAAGAACGAGTGACGACGACGTTGTGAGAAGCAACAATGTTCTCTTCGGCGCTCAAGTCGATATCCTCGACCAACATCACCGCGAACTACTCCATCTCCTCGACCCAGACCTCATCTGCCGGCCCATGGAAGATTTACGATTGCAAGAAGAAATCGACAGGAAAGCCATACAGCGTTTTCGTATTCGACAAGAAGGCACTAGACAGCCATGGAAACAGCCTAGGCCGCTCCAGCGCGTCCGCCTTCAAGCGAGCGACGGAAGAAGTTGTTGAGCGCCTGAAGAAGGAGGCCTCGAGCTTGGCGAAGCTGCGCCACCCCAGTATTCTCGAGCTCGTTGAACCGGTCGAGGAGACGAGGGGTGGAGGCTTACAGTTCGTCACCGAGGCCGTAACAGCCTCGCTGGCGAGTCTGTTGCAGGACAAAGACGATCAGGAGCGCAGCGGCGGGGTTGGCGGGCGATCCAGTCGCTATGTCACCGAAGACCCAGATGGCGTTCGGCGCCGTCGGGAGCTGGAGATTGATGAGCTGGAAATACAAAAGGGTCTCCTACAGATCAGCAAGGCCCTGGAGTTTCTGCATGAGAATGCCGGGTTGGTTCACGGGAATCTCACCCCTGATGCCATTCTTGTGAATGCCAAGGTAAGTCTGTTGTCTTCAACGCAAGCTTGGAGACGTTCATGTTCATCATCAAGTCTGTGCCTACTGTGCTCGTTCAGTCCTAACTTGAGAGCAGTCGGATTGGAAAATCAGTGGTTTGGCTTTTTGCGGCCCTTCCGAAGGCTCAAACAAGCCTACTTCCTTTCAACCCATCAGCTTGTCAGAAACCTTGAACCCAGATCCTCGGCTGCCTCGGTTTGTGCAGATGGATATTGACTACACGTCTCCCGACTTCGTCCTGGACAACAATTTTACCACATTCGCCGACATGTTCTCGTTAGGTCTTTTGGCCGTGGCGCTTTACAATTCACCACACAAGTCGCCCATCGAAGCACATGGCAGTCTGTCAACCTACAAGAGAACATTCTCATCTTCATCGACGGTACCATCGGTCTCGAACAACTACCTATCTTCTCGGCCATTGCCCAAAGAGCTCTCGACACATGTTCTCCCCCGTCTCATCACTCGCCGTCCAGCTCAACGTCTGACGGCCAAAGAATTCCAAGAAAGTGAATACTTCAACAATGTCCTTGTGTCAACCATTCGCTTCCTGGACTCATTCCCTGCGAAGACACCAGGCGAGAAGGCTCAGTTCATGAGAGGTCTGGTTAAAGTCCTGCCGTCATTCCCAAAAACGGTGATGGAAAAGAAGTTGATGCCAGCGTTGCTCGAGGAGATGAAGGACAAAGATCTCATAGCACTTATTCTCCAGAACGTCTTCACGATCGTCGATCTGCTGCCATCAGCGAGACGTGTGTTTGCCGAAAAGGTGCGACCGAGCCTGAAGGAGACGTTTGCGCCGCCTCCGAAGAAGGACCAAGCACCAGAGAGGGATCCGACAAAGGATGCTGGCTTGATGGTTGTACTTGAGCACATGTCAACAATTTGCAACAACTGCAATGGCAAGGAGTTTACAGACGGTAAGTACTTTTTTGTTGTTCCTCGGCACATGGTGATGGGGCTAATTGGATAAAGACATTCTGCCTGTCGTCTACGCTGCAATCGAAGCTCCGACTCCCGCAGTGGTTGATGCAGCTCTCAGAGGTCTGCCCTCTATTCTGCCAGTACTTGACTTTAGCACAATCAAGAATGAGCTTTTCCCTGTGATCGCAGCGGTCTTCAGCAAAACCAGCAGTCTAGCGATCAAGGTGCGCGGTTGCCAAGCCTTCGTTGTGCTATGTGGCGGGACACAGGATGGCGAGGACGATGGCCTTGATGCTTTCGGTGCAACAAAGAAGAAGCCCTCATCCTCCTCGAGCATGCTGGACAAGTATACAATGCAGGAGAAGATCGTCCCCTTGATCAAGGCCATCAAAACGAAAGAACCCGCCGTCATGATGGCGGCTCTCAGCGTTCTGCGGGTCGTCGGCGAGAATGCGGACGCCGATTTCGTTGCCATGGATATACTCCCTATCCTCTGGCACATGAGTCTCGGGCCTTTGCTCAACTTGAAGCAGTTCCAAACTTTCATGGATTTGATTAAAAAGCTGTCTCGAAGAGTAGAAGATGAGCAGACGAAGAAGCTGCAAGAACTGTCGGGCACCAACGGCAATACAGCAGTTCCAAATGACGACTTTTTGGGCTTCGGCGGCGTCAGCGGGACGACCTTTGACCAATCTAACGGCGGCTCAAAGGATGACTTTGAAAGTCTAGTGAAAGGAAAGGCGCGGACGTCAACGTCAGACGCATTTCCAAGCTGGGATGAGGCACCTGCTCCGGCTACAATCACATCTGGGCCCGGAAGCAGGGCTGGAACTCCTAAAACGCCGGCATTCTCATGGTCAACTCCGAGTCCAACACAAACGGCAACCTCATCGTCTTCACAGCTTGCGGCCGCCAAGCCTCAGCCCAATTTCCGCACAGTAACGCCAGACCTGGGTAGCTTCCAGACAATGACACCGACATCAACTCAGTTCTCCAGGCCCATGCAGCCAATGCAAGCGCCAGCACAGCCGCAAAAGCAAACTAGTACCGGTTCGGTCAACTGGTCTACGGCTGCAGCGGCAACTTCCAACCCATGGAGTTCTGCAGCATCTACGTCGGCCTTTTCGCCCGGCCATTCAATGTCGCCGCCTCCGAGCTCCGCTCTTGGTGGACTGAACTCATCCATGTCCAACATGTCCCTTGGCGGACAGAGGCCGGGATTGTCGCAGCAGTCATCTTCATTCTCCTTGCCGCCGCCGCCAGGCAACAACTCGATGGGCGGTTCTTCCGGCTCTTCCGGCTTCAGCTTACCACCACCGCCTAGTCACACCCCAGCGCAGTCGAGCATGAGCGCATTCAACAAGCCGGCAACCAACAACGGAATGGGCATGATGGGTCAACAATCAATGTCAAATTTTGGTGGCACGAACAGCATGGGCTCACGGCCTGGAATGGGTATGGGCGGAAGCATGGGGATGGGGACTGGCGGCAGCATGAACAGCATGATGAACACCATGAACATGAATAGCATGGCTGGCCTTCAGCAGCAGAAGCAGCAGCAGCCGCAGCAACAAAAGAGCGGATTGGATAAGTACGAGAGTCTTATCTAGTGGGTTCTCTGGAAACAGCGGCGGTCATTACTTCAGCCCAGGAATCCCAGTGTTGTCTATATGGTTCACATATATTTTTCTTCGTATAGAGTCGTGGTTTTCGGGAAATCATCGAAAGGCACTGGTTTTGTTACGGTTGGAGCCAAAATGCGACATGGATCAAAGTTGATCTGAGCCAGTTGAGAGTTGTGCATTCGACAAACACAGTTGACGTGACAGCTTTGCCATCAAAGACTCACCGGAATGCACCTTCCATAAGAGCCTATACGACTCAGGGGGTCGCAGATTGCGCAACGGAGTCAGAGGGCAATAGAGAAAAAGTGAAATCAATTAGTGTTCAGGACATGTTTGGTGGGCCGGCCACCCCGCAAAGTCAGGATTGATGAGACGTGTGGACTTGGAAAGTGTTGGCGTGGCACATGACGAACAAAATGGCTTGCCCGAGCGATGCCCGCCAAGAGGAGGAGAGCACAGCCCCATAAACACGCGAAGAGCAAAAGTCTCTGGCAATTGCTCGACTCCTCGCACTTCGTTCAGAACGTCTGCTGGAGACATGGCCTGAACCACTCTTCAAACGAATGCTTCCGCATGTTATCACTTTAATAAATTACACGTGTGTTTGGGAAAGAAACGGGTATGTTTCAAGAAGGGGGTTAAAGTGTCCATGATGCGATGATTTGCGGAGCGAGAAAAATGCTGCCACGGTCGGCATTGAGGGCCGAGGCGCGTCCGGGGAGGGGGCTTAAGTTGCGCAAACCCATCTCGATCTAACACCACCCTGCTGGTCTTCAGCTCTAGGGAACGTCGACACAATGTTTTTAACCGATACTCCATGTTACTGCATTCTTCCGGACAGAGGAAGGATCTGTCAGATCTCTCTTGACAAAGCCTTTCGATTTTCCTCTCCTCCCGGCTCCGTTTCCCTTTTCCGCCTGAGCCTTCATTCTTATGGTCTCAGAGAGGTGAGGTGTGCCGCTCCCCTTCATTGGGTTGGTCGGCGTTTGTGGTAACGCACGCAACCAACCGGGGTGTGGCCCGTCACATGCAGGACAAAAACAGGAGCAAAGTTGGCTTCGGGAGCTGAAGCATGGTTGGCGCAGGCTTTGACGAAGATGCCGCACTGCGACATCAGAGTTGTTGGCAAACCCAGCCCCGACAATGGATGTGTTATTTTGGGGGCTAAGCAATAATAAGCGTCGGGCAGTTAATAGAGAAATGCGAGGGAGATAATGGTGTGTCGACAGCGACGGTGTCGCGATGGCGGTTGGAACTGTGTTTGGCACTTCTGTACCCGTGTTGTAGGACCAGTCTCGATTATTGTTTTTGAGGCATAGGACACAGGACAGGTGCAGACAAGTCACAAGACAAATGCCTCGAGAATCCGAACGGTGTATCGCTGTTCTCGATCCCCGTCCCCCATGCCCATTGTTCTGAGCGAGGTGTGGACCAGGTAGATAAGGGGGGCGAGCAGTACATTTTTGGCGCCAAGGAGTTAATCATCCTGGGAGCGTCACTCGCTCGGATCAGACAAGCCAAGCTAGGACGAGGAGTAATGGGAGACGGAACAGAATGTTTTACGGCCGCCACACCACTATCGAGAACTCACAATTATGCTCCTTAGATAGCTGGAAATTTGCCGGAGTTGATGCCGACGATGAGAAATTATCGAGAGACGTGGAAGTGATAAGAAGGATAACGCGAGGAGATGGATGCTTCCCGAAATGGGGCGGGACGGTGCGGTGAGCATGACTGATGATGCAGTGGGAATCGGCCTCGTTTGCGTACGGCTATTGCGTGTACCAGATACTGTGTAGTGTCTTGGTCCCCAGTCGCCGCCGGTCGGACATTAGCCAAGGCCGATGTACAAGGTAATAATTATATCAGCCCAGTATGATAGAACAGAACAGAGGACCACGGATAAGAGGTATATAATAGCATCCGTCAGAGACAGCGAGAAATCGAGAAACGAAGGTCGCGAAGGACGGGAAACAGCAGGCGATGATCGAGTTTCATTTTGAGCCAGGTTCCGAAACTCTCTGTTGGGCGAAAAACGGTACGTGAACGGACTGGTACCCAAGTAATAAGTAGTTGGACGGGAAAGGTACTTGTGTGGTGTGTCTGTCGGCCTTTTTTTCCCTCATTCCATTCCCAAGTGCCTCGTTTCCTTTCGTTGGGTTATTACGTTGCGGCATCGTCCCTTCCTCCCCTACGGATACAATGTACACACCTTACCCTACCTTGTCTGCTTGAGCGCTGCACCTTTGCCCGTTCTTGTAAGATAGACAGACGCATTTCCATCGTCTTTGACCCATCATTCATCAATCATCGCCCATAGATACTTGCATCCTCAGCTGTACTGCCGGTAGCAAGTTGAGGGACCCGAAGGAGAGGTGTCGGCCTGCATCTCGTGTGTCTGAGTGTTACCAACGACTAAGACCGACACCCCCGGTCAACCCTTTTTTTTACCTAGTATTTTATTGCCCTTCCCTTTTTTTACCTGGCTTCGATCTGGGCTGAGGTGGATTGGCAGTCACCCTCACATCGGTCGTATTTCCTTCTCTTCTCTCTCACTCTCATCCTCATCCCACTCTCCATCCTCTTGGCTCCATATCCGGCCGCCTGCTTCCGTGTTTCCCTTCTCCCTCGGAACTCACGTCCCTCTAGCTGTCGGTCAGCGTCGTTTCTTCTTTCATCTTCTTCGCCTGCTTACCTACTTCGCGCCCTACCTCACACTCGCACCTCTTATTTCACTTTCCCTTTGCACCCCTCGCCTGGCCAATCCAACCCGTTGTGTCCAAGCTCTTCTCATTCCATTAATTCCTGGCCGTCTCATCCGTCCAGGTCCTCCTCTCTCTTCCGCTTTCGCCGCTGGTAACTTGGGAAATCTCCTGTTCGTTGTCCACTTTCCCCTTACCAACAGGTTGCGAAATTGGCTATCATCGTCGTCGTCGTCGTTGTCGTCGTTGTCGTCGTCGATTTACCTGCACGTCGATCAACCAACTGGGCGCTCCTTCCAGTCAGGTTACACTCAGTCTCTTGTTAGACAAAGATCCGGGCACAGCTGTCGTCTTCGTCACGCCACCCAGGGAGATAACCGACAAGTTTAGAGCGAAAAAGGCGGAACTTGGCCACATCCCAAACTTATTTGCAGCCAAGGCATCCATCCATCCTTTTTCTCTCTACCCTCCGTCCTCTACCCTTGAAAGCCCGACCGTCTGCAACTTATTAATCCCACATCCTAACAAACATAGCTCTGAGCTATTCTCTTCCTTTCCCCATCATTTCTCCCATCTTATCCCTCGAGGTTAAACTCCCTCGCGATTTCGAGGGGCACGGGAGTTTTCCATCTGCGCCAACTCCGCCGCTCTTCATTTCCCACTTCACATCCCATACCACGTCTGTCTGCGCCCAGGCTATTTTCTGCCCTGTCTCACAAATACACCTATCGCCTAGTCGGGGTTCACGCACACTCATCAACCAGACACGCACTCATCCTGCTCATCTTGTTTTCATCGCATCTCAACAGTCTTGGCTAGTTGCGAATTTCCCGTCTCTCCTATTCAGTTCATTGGC
This sequence comes from Colletotrichum brevisporum, assembly GCA_030770045.1. Taxonomy (NCBI): domain Eukaryota; kingdom Fungi; phylum Ascomycota; class Sordariomycetes; order Glomerellales; family Glomerellaceae; genus Colletotrichum; species Colletotrichum brevisporum. The sequence goes on from JAUGSI010000002.1 coordinate 6,131,298, forward strand.
AAACAGACGCGAATCCTTGACTGGGCAGTAACAAGACGCAATGAAGACCCAACGGGCGGCGACCAAGGTTGCTACCACGGTCAAGAAGCGCAACAACGGCAACAACAAGCCCAGGTCGAGCGCCGCGTTCAAGGTGGACACTTTTGAGGTGCCTGAGAACCCGACCTACGACGACATCAAGCATGCCGTCGGGCTCCAGGAACTCGACGCGCGCGTCAAGGATGCCAAGGAGTCCTGCTGGGAAACAGACTCGATGCTCGAGGACGCCATCGCAGAGCTGGGCGATGCAAAACTCTCTCCAGATGGTAGGTCGTATCTCCCGTCTCTTTCACACACCCGGGCAAAGGCATGACAACACACTGCTGTTTTTAGGCGTGGATTACGTGTTTTTTCCACCATTGGCGTGTAATTAATGCTAACTCGCTTGCCTACACCCAAAGACCCCGACACATGCACGCCTGACGAGGCCATGGTCCTGCGCCACCAACTCAGGGCACTCGGTCCCGCAGAATTCTGCAGAAGGACCGTCGATGCCGGCAGCTACACAGCCAAGAAGTTGCTCTCGGCCTTTGGCATCAGGCCGCCCCCATTTCTCGAGGGAGCCGATGATGAGGCCTACTTCAGCATTCTGTCGCTCGCCATCAGCAGGGAGTTGTCCAAACGCGCTAAGCTGTACCGTTACAACACCGTTGATGATGCCGTTGAGTTGTTGCAGCGGAGCCAGAACATCATCGTTCTCACCGGCGCCGGCATATCTACCTCCCTCGGCATCCCCGACTTCCGCTCAAAGGGCACCGGTTTGTACTCGCAACTCGAGCACTTGGGTCTGAACGACCCGCAAGAGGTGTTTGACATTTCCGTCTTCAAGCAAGACCCAACAATCTTCTACACTGTTGCCAAGGACATCCTGCCCTCGACTGACCGCTTCACGCCGACCCATGCATTCATCTCAATGCTGCAGCAGAAGGGCAAGCTTCTCACCAACTACACCCAGAACATAGACAACCTCGAGGCCAAAGCCGGCATCTCACCCGACAAGATGATTCAGTGCCACGGCTCCTTCGCAACCGCGACATGCGTCCAGTGCGGCTTCAAATGCGTTGGCGACGAGATCTTCCCTGACATCAAGGCTGGCAAGATTCCGCGTTGTCCTCGCTGCATCCAGAACCTCAGACCCAACGGCAGCACAAAGCGCAAGCGCTCCGCAGGCACCGAGAGAAAGCGACGGCGCTTCAGCTCCGACGACTCCACGTCCGACTCGGAGTACGACATCCCCAGCGTGGGCGTCATGAAGCCGGACATCACCTTCTTCGGCGAGGCGCTTCCCGACGAGTTCAGCAGACGGCTGACGGAGCACGACCGCGATAAGGTGGATCTCGTCATTGTCATCGGCACGAGCTTGAAAGTGACACCCGTGTCTGAGATCGTCAGCTGGCTACCGGCAAATATTCCTCAACTCTACATTTCGCGGCAGGCCGTCAGCCACATCAACTTCGACATCGATCTTCTGGGCGACTGCGACGTGGTTGTTTCGGAACTGTGTCGCCGCGCGGGCTGGCCTCTGAAACACGAGATGGTTCCCGAGGACCAAGTCGTCGAAGTGAGACCCGAAGGAAGTTGCGTGAGCAGGCACGTCTTTGAAGTTGTCAACCCAAAGGCGGCGGCGACGACGACGACGGCTGTCAAGACAGGGGCTACGACTTTCGTGAAGCCCACGAAGCCTACGAGATCTACGGAGCCAGTGAAGCCTAGAAAGCCCAGGAAGTCTACCTGAGCCGTTTCGCTCTAACAAAACTCAATTACCGGGCAGTCTGCTGTACTCCAAGAGTTAGATGAACATTGACTTCGAGTCCGTCGACTGCTCATTGGGTTTGTAGAAGCCGTCTCAGCACTTGATTCGACATACCTCGAAGCCAAACCCAGGACGGACACATAACTGTCGATAGCGACGCATGCGTCGTTTGTCTTGTGGCCGCCGGCATCGCCACGTCGCACCTTGTGTGGTCTGTCTCTCCCCTCCATCTTACGGGGTTGCTACCACAGAAAGCGACAACAACCCTGCCGATATGCGGATATTAGGCACTAAATTTGCCCCCCACCGCACTCACCGTCGTTGCCTCGCAGTTGCAGGCGGCGCATGCCCCAACTCACATCTGGTCCCAGCTGCTGCTCGAGAGCTCTTACACTTATTCATGAAGACTAATCAGAACTTCAACATTCCAACAACTGATCCAATTGAACAAGTTACGGACCAGTATACCTACGACAAATACCGGGTTGCGATGCGTCACTTTTTTTCTCTTCTCTTTCTTTCTTTCCTTCGCTTTCTGGTTCTACTCTGCTATTTGCCACGAATGGCTGCTTCCACTCGAGCAGGGCGTGCGGTTTACACAGACGGTTGGCGGAAACAGGTCGGAACAAGCGGCGTTAAGCGGGTCTGTCGATTGCGTTGTGTACCACAAAAATGCGTTTTTAACCCTTGGCTTATTTCCTTTTGCCTCGCCTTCCCGGCGTTTGGCCTTCTGAATTTTTATTAATCATGTCAGAATACCTAGAGACCTAGAACAGGTTTTCTCGCGCGTCGTCTTCTTTGCACGACCCTTTCCTTCATCAGGAATTGCTGGCGGCAAATAGATAGAATCAGACTGTTTCGGTAGCAAGTCAAGGATGACGATTTCCAAACTGAGCACTTCTCATTAGTTGCCTACTTCGCATGTCTGTCGCTCTCTCCGTTTGTCTGCCTGCCCGGCTGACAGGGCTCGTTGGGTGAGTCAAAGCCCAACCACACGCGCCATGGAGCAGGTCTGACCCCGGTCACGCCAGTCTGACACGCACCACCAATATGCAAAAGTAACGACGTCCAATTCCCCCCTCGCAGCCTTGCCACGCGAGGGGCAGAACGAAGTCCGCCATGGGTTAGCTGCTCAACGAGCCCGAAGCAATAGACAACTCATTTGTCTGCCTGGCGTTGCCGTGCTAGGCTGCCATGGACAAGACTATCACACTATGTACTGTCTAGGCTCCGGCGCTCTCGGTATTGAACAACGCTTACTTGGGATGTGAAAGTTGTCAAACTAGAAGGGCGCAGATCCAGCGTCAGCACTTGTCGTTCTCGGCATCTTCCTGCTATCCATGAATGTTGTTGTCGGATATCCTATCCCGTTGGGAGTCAATCGGATTGTAACACCGCCACGGCGGTCCCACCATCATCCTGTCAGACGATTCCTCCGTGCGCCAGCGTTCTGCTCTGCGTCGCTACTCATCATGAGAAACTTAGTTCGCTAAGACCAGCAAGGGCCTGCGGAACGGCGTGGCCTCGGGACTCTTTCTCTCTCTCTCGTGTGTCTCGGTATTGTCTTCCTTCCCAGCAGAGGACAGCTTTGGAGTTTTCGTGCTCTTCTAGGCAGTTGTCAATTTCGGGGACAAGCCGCATCATGCACCAAGCCATGCTCGGGGAGGTAGCCTTCAACCACCCCGTCAGCAACTCGTCATCTCCAGCACCGATCCGGGGCCCCTCGAGTGACTGCATTTTTGACAACCCTATTATCCTCCCCGCCCTCTTACGGAAGCGGCCTTCTTTGCGTCCCCAGTGTCATAATTTGGATAACTTCAGCAGAGGCGAACTTTGTTTTCGCGCCGCAGACCCAACTACAGTAATGAGTAGTCATCATCGTTCGTGCTAGAGTATCGTTCAGTATCATCCACCTGCTTTTACACTGACGATCATGTGTAATATCTTCGGCCGCTTGTGCATGATTTACCAGCCAAGCTAAGCGGACACCAACAATCATGTTGACTAACTAGAAGGCAACGAAACCGGTCCCAGCCGTCATGGGCAAAGACCTGCGGCGTACTCCACGAGAGTTTGCGAGCTTGCTAGCACGCACGACAAAGTTTATTGGACGTGACTTCACGCTTCGGGGATTGAGCCGTCTCACTAGCCAGCCAGCCCGTCATCCAGCCAACAACACAGCCAGCGTCGGGGCGCCAACCGATAACAAAAGATCCAGCCCGAGAACCTGCGCAGTTGAACAAGCTACAGATTGAAATGTTGGAGGCTACCTGACCGTGAGGGGTTATGTTTGTCGTTGGTCCCTCGCACAGCCTGCTGCCAACATCTGCCTTGCCCCTCACCTCTCAGCCAGTCAGCAGAAGCGCCGAGACTTTGATCATACAGCAGGCGCACCTAGGTTCACGACAGTCCTCCCAGCGAGAAGGAGGTAAGGGAAGGTTGCCAGATGGGTTGACGGGACAGGTACATCAGCTCAATGGGGGGACATCAAGGGCAAGAAAAGATCTCGAGACAACATTTTCAATTGCTATGTTCTCGATCGTCGATATGTTCTTGGCTATCGTGCCATTGCGGTCTCCATCAAACAAGGAATAAGGACTCTCTGGTTGACCGCAAAGAGAAGGTAATGTTCGTACAAATACACACGCTAAGCGCAATGGCTTTATGGGTTGTTTTTCGCTCACAAAACGCCGCATTCCTTATGTAACCCAGCCGGCGCAATTTTTTTACTCATTCCGCGCTCTTCTTGTCCTCGCCTACCTGTTCCTTCGTGGCTCCTCTCGCTCCTCCTGAATGGAGTTCTCGCGAGATATTCCTCTCCGTGCATTGTTGTTATTGTTGTCGTCGTCGTCATCGCTGTCCCGGCGAGGTCTGCGATCCGCCGGTGACCAGTTGGCCGCGATGCCAGCGGCTACGATGCCCGCCATCACGGTCGGGGCACCGAGGGCCGAATTAGATCGACTGCGTGAGCTACGAGACCGCTTCCGTGACTCGGGGGTCTGAGCCAGCGAGCCAAAGCTGTCCTCCCGGGTAGGGGTTGACGGCGTCTTGATGGAGTTGCTTCGCGAGTGTGACGGGCTACGCGAGCGGGCAAAAGTTTCACGCGGGTGTTGCACCGCAAACTTGAGGTTGTTCAGACGTCCTCCCTTCATGCGCTTGATGAATGCCAGCTCGTCTCTGACGTCCGACAAGGGCGCGGGATACATTTCGAATTGCTCCTCATCCGAGACGGTAAGTCCAGGAACGGTGTCCTTGGCACGTCTCTTCAGATAATCAGGGACGAGTCGCTCGATGAGAGCGTCGGGGATCAGTCGGATAATGATACCAAAGGGGATGGAGATGAAGCCCAGAATGATGGCCATGGCCCACTGGATGCCACTCTGACCCTCCGGCGCAATTTGGAAGGCCGGCCCGCCGACGAAGACGATGAGGACCTGTCCGCCAATCATTATAGCACTAATGGCAATGAAGAAGTAGTTCTTTGTGAGGCCCTCGAAAATGTTGAAGTGGTTATCCAATCGTCGGTTGCTGCGAATAGTTAGCACATGGAACATGACGCTGGTGACGGGTTTTACTTACTTCCATTGGTTGAAGATCTGCATCCATACGAAGGTGTTGAAGACCATCGTCGCAATCTGGTCATCAGGGATCGACTCGGGTCCGGGAACGATAGTCTCTTTGCCATAGAAGAGCATAAAGGTGATCGCTAGTTGGTAAACGGCTTGTCCAAGAATCATCTTCCACATGGTAGTGGTGATGATGGAAGCATTGCGCCTCTCGGGTTTTCTGTCCAAAACGCTGTCTTGAGGGGGGTCGGTAGCCAAAGCAAGAGCGGCTAGTGTATCCATGATGAGATTGACCCAAAGCAACTGCACAGCGGTCAGAACAGACGTGCTGCTGACGGCGGTGACGAAGGTAAGGATAACAGCGGTGATGTTGACGGTAAGCTGGAACTGGAGGAATCGCTTGACAGCATCGTTGACGGCACGGCCCCACTTCAAGGCCTTGACGATGGAGTTAAAATTGTCGTCCATAAGAATGATCGAAGATGCCTCTTTGGCAACTTCTGTGCCGGCAATACCCATCGAGAAGCCAACGTCAGCCGTCTTTAGGGCGGGAGCATCGTTGGTACCATCTCCAGTAACTGCAACAATATCTCCCTTGGCCTTGAGGCGCTTGACCAGAATACGCTTGTCTTCGGGGCTGGAGCGCGCCAGAACGCATAAGCGCGGGATGATAGCCTCTTGTTCGGATTTGGTCAGGTTGCGGAATTCAGGGCCCTCCATGACAATGCCGTTGGGCTGCAAGATGCCGCACTCTTTGGCGATCGCCTCGGCGGTGAGCTTGTTGTCACCAGTCACCATGCGAACGACGACACCAGCCTTCTGGCATAGCCTGACAGCCTCGGGAACACCCTCGCGCAAGGGGTCCTGAATACCAACCATTCCAATGAAGTTCATGGTGCGGAAAAGGTCGTCAAAGTCAATTTCATTCTTGTCGCCATCAACACGGCGAGCGGAGCGAGGCGGCCACTTTTCCAAATCCTTGTAGGCGATTCCGATGGTGCGCAGGGAGCGAGATGCGTAGGCGTTGATTAGGGTGTTGACAGTCTGGAAGTTGGGCTCGGTCATCTGAACCAGAGTCGCGTCTTGAGAAGGGTCGCGGAAGATCTGAGTGCACTTGGCGAGCACAATTTCAGATGCGCCCTTGACGTAGAGTCTTGCGCGCCCATCTGGTAGCTGAATGACAATACCCATGCATTTACGGCCGGAATCGAAAGGAATGAGCTGTAGTATCTTGGCGTTCTCGCGCTCCTCAGCAACAGGTCCCATACCCAGGTAATCACGAGCCAGGAGGAGGAGGGCGGTCTCGGTCTTGGATCCAATGTAAGTCTTCTCGCCATCGACTTCACCTTCAAAAGCGGTCGAGTTCAAAGATATTGACTTGACAAGGATTTCCTTGACGGGTGCACAAAGCATCTTAGCGAACTCTGCGATCGAAATGTCGGCAGAATCATCGAAGGAGTTGTCGGCTGCCTCATCGTCAGAGCCAGATGACCGGGATCCACCAAATCGATGAGTGGTGCCGACAGTGCCCGCAACTACCTGCATTTTGTTCTGCGTCAAAGTTCCCGTCTTGTCAGAACAAATTGTATTGGCGTTACCCATGACCTCGCAAGCCTTGAGGTGCCTGACGAGGTTCATGTCCTTGAGCATGCGCTTAGTGGCGAAAGATAGAGCCAGGGTGACGGCGAGGGGGAGCCCTTCGGGAACAGCCACGACGATGATGGTAACGACAGTGATGACGATGTTGATGAAATTCTGGCCCTTCTCGGCGGGGGTGACGGAAGCGGGCTGCTTGGGAAGTCTGACCAAGAACTCGATGAACAAGACGATGAAGAGCAGGAGACCGGCCGCACCTCCCAACTTGGCGATGTACTCGGCGATAATGTTGAGCTTCGATTGCAAGGGGGTGACCTCGGGGTCCTCGTCCAGCGCCATAAGAGTCTTTCCATAGGAAGAGTGAATACCGGTCGACGTCACCATGAAAGTACCGACGCCCTCCATGATTCTGGCACCTGACTGGATGAAGGGATCGAGCTTCTTGGGGTCGTCGCCGTTCTGGATTGCGGCGAAGACCTCGTCGCCGTTTCGCTTCTTGATGATGTCCGACTCTCCAGTCGCTTGAGACTCGTCGCACTTCACGTTAAACCCCTCAATGAGAACTCCGTCAACAGGGACGAGGTCGCCAGGCTCCAGGTGAACGACATCTCCGGCCAGGAGGTTGTGGACCGAAATCTCCACAGTTTTGCCTGATCGCACAACCTTGACGTCGCGATCCTTCTTCTTCTGGTTCAACTTCGCGAACTGCCTCTCCTTGCTGTAATCATTGAGAGATCCGACGACAACGACGATTACAATGGCTAAAATAATCGCACAGCCCTCGACGTATTCCACTTTTGGCTCGCCGGGTGCGTGTGGTAGGCCGACTGTTTGATAGATTCCGATGGCGAGCGAAACAACGGCGGCAGCTGTGAGAAGCATGAGCACCTTGTCCTGGTAGGTGATCCACATCAACTCGAGCAAGCTCTTGCCCTTCTTTTCGGGAATTCGGTTGTCCTTAAAAATACGTTTGCGATCGGCGAAACCATCATCTTTGTGTCCCGAGTGAAGGTGGCCTTCAAACTGCGCGGGCGTCTCTTCCGCTTTGCTCTCTTTGAAGTCTCCAGATGTGCCGGTGTGCCCTGTTGCGTCGCTGAACGAGACATAGCCGTCGAGATGCACTTCGTCCAAGCTCAATCCCGCCTTCCGATCGCTGCGCAGACCCTTCTCGATACCGACCAGGCCTCCCAATGCGTAGTAGGCGGAAAGACTTTTGGGGTTGAACAGCTTGTTCAGCTGGCCGGGTGTAAACGCGAAGGGGTTGTTTTCGGCCTTGAAATCTCCTTCGCTGCCCTTGTCCGGAGCCAACGCATTTTCGTCGTTCATGATTTTGTCGTTTGTAACGCGGCTGTTGTTTTTCAGCATCTTTTCGGTGGACTGGCTCAACACGGCGATGGTCTCGCCCTGGGAAGAGATGTCGTCCGAGTCGATAGAATTCTGCCGCGACCGAAGATTGCTGGGGACGGCAAGGAAGGCGCGGTCATTTCCTCGCAGGGTCGCGACGGGACTCGACACATTATGAGGGCTTTGGGGTCTGCTGTCCTTGCCCTCGAAGGACGTGTCGGCGCGCAATTTCGGTTTCAAAGGCTTTTCCTGGGGTTCCTCCCAAGGCGCATTCGCGCCCTCGGGGACGGTAGTCGGGCTGACGCCCTCGTCGTTGGGTGAAATGGGTGAGTTGGACACCTCTTTCTGGGCATCCTGGGCCATATCTGGAGCAGCAATCGGGGCGACACCAGCTTCTGTGGTGTCTATGGTAATTGTTGGACTGGTAGTAAAAGATGATGGTTAGCTTCGGAAGCTTGGCTATAAGGCAGCCAAACGATAGGCCGCTATCAAATAGACGTACGCTCTATTCCGGCGTGGCGGCGCTGCGCCTTCTTCGGAGGCGGATTTGGGATCCATGATTCCTGATCAAACTGACACAGCCAACTTTGTGCTGCGTCGTGTCGGGGCTGGCGAGGCGGATAGAGGCCGCCAAAGTGGTTCGTTGAACAGGCGAGCGCGGGCTGTGCTTCGGGAAGCAGAGGAGGCAGCCGGGAGGCGAAAAGGAGCGACGATATAAGACAGCAGCGCCGGCGGTTGGCGTGGTCGAGGTTGTATTAGATGGCAACGTACCCAGCGGCGCGTCGTGGGACGATATCGAGGACGAGGAGCAAAGTGGTGGTCGTATGCGCGTACCGCGGTGGAGGCAGCGTATCCGTAGAGTGAGTGCAGTTGCTGGTTCGAGGTTGTCGTTGGCACACACTTCTCCCTCCCTACATGACGGCAAGCGACCAAAGCAAGCGAGCAAAGGAGAGAAGAGAAAAGGAAGAGAATGGATTGGATAGAAGAAGCTCGTTTCAATTCACAGCAACAGGGCACCACTCGCTCGGCGGTAACTCATTCTCTAACCCTGGTCAAGGGACTGGAGCAAGCAGAAAAGAAGGATGGCAAGGCGGTTTGTAGGCATTGGAGACTGGAGTGAGTGCCAAAGTGCCCAGAGCCACCAGCGGCGGCGGCGAGCAACAGCAGCAGCACGGCGGTCTCGAGAGTTTGGATCTTCCACATGTGGTGCCAAGAACGAGGCAGTGCAAAGAAGTACACCTCATTGGTCAAAGGTGAGAGACCTACAGGGGGAGGCCGGCGTCGGGGCGCTACTACCCTGCTTGGGGTATAGCGCGCCCGGCCTGCTTTCGAGGGGTCCCAGTAGCTTGTCAGGAGGCAAGCCGGGTAGATCCAGGTATTCGGCGGGTGGCCCAGGCCTGCTACCGCACCCAGAGGCGGGTGGCCAAGTACCTGCCCGCTACCTACCTACCTACCTCTACTTAGGTATGTGGGTATCTAACCTCAGGTACACTAAGTACCTAGGTACTTAGCGTTTCTGGTGGGTTGTCGCCCTCGCTCCCAAGGCCTGCTTAATTTTTTTTTCTCCCGTCTCCTCTCCAGGCCCCTTGTGTGGGGCGTGTCCTGATTCACATCACACTTCCCTGGCCCCTGGATGGGATGGTTCCTTGGGGCGGGAGGGTGAATTACATGCCTGTTGGCTCCCTTTCCCTCAGTGCAGCTTACTATCCATCCCTCTATTAGAAGGGGGGAGGTGAGGTATCTGACCCAGTAGTACTGAGATGCTTTTGCATGCTCAGCTGACTGGTGGGTTGAAGCGGCTCGAGGCGAGAGAGCATCGAAGCGCCCAGACGGCAGTGTTTTGAGTAACATTGCAGGCCGGCAGTTTCTTTATTCTTAGGTAGTCTTAACAGCAGGCCGCCTGGTGCAACCTCGTCCTCGCAAGTGTCCCGTTTAGAGTACGCAACAAATAAAGCACCACGTCTTCCACGCCTCCCAACTGCAGCAACGACTCTCGATGCCCGAGGCTGAGCGCCAGGTTGATTCTGGCGCCCGTTGACCGAGCCCGTTTATTTGAACGTCTTCGCAGGTTTTCGAAGGAACAGGCTGGTAAGGCTTGGCTGATACTACTCAGCACCCAGCGACTCGTGGCGTCTGCAACTTGATACAACAATAGCTCATGGGCTAAGGTAAGAGACCGACTAGTAAGGGGAGCGGACTGTCCGCCAGGACTTCGGATCGCGATCCGAAATCGCATTTTTCTTTCTTGTTTTTTCTTGGACTCCCGATTCACCATAATACCAAACATCCCGACCGACGGGGTATTATTCCAACAATTCCAATTGCAAAGGCGTGCAGTGCGCGCGGCCTATCGCCGGTTGACAATGGTGAGGCGACCGGTCCAGGTCCAGATCGACAGGCAGAACACCCTCCCCAAAGGACAAGCTTTCAGAATTCCACTGCCTGCCGGCCCTCTGCGCTTTATCCCATCTTGGCGACCGCTCCCAGGCTGTCCCATGCAGCCTTGAAGCAGGCGTTCTCGACAGGCGCACCAGCTGGCCAGTACGCGCTCCCAACCCACCAGACACATAGATTGTATCATGTCTGGACGATTTTGCCTTCCCCTCGATCTTGCCTCTGAGGGAGTCTCGGCTCTCGAGCAGGTTGGGGGAATATGGGGAGCCACCGACAAGGACAAGCCCTGTCAACGAGGTGATTGGGGGGTTGATGTTCAGACCGTCCGCGTCCCATGAACGGCGACATGCACGAGATGAGATGCCATGTCGCAATTCCGATCGACATGTACTATTGCCACGCGTGCAAATATCCGGCTCGAAACCTGCTGTAGGGTGCGCAAGAGGAGCAGCGTTTTCCAATGGTCTCATCGATGTGCGTGATAGATAGCCTTCCCAGAGTGGCAGGTAAGAGCCGACGGGCCGATGCAAAAGTGCTCCGGCTGGCAACACCACTACCACCGGGCACCTCCTCCTCCTGAGCCGGGCGGTTAGGCTTACGGCGTGCGCCGTGGACAGAGTTCAACGGTGGGGCAAGAGCACCGGATGCCAAACGCCAAGACATTCTTCATGCCAACCGATGGGGCTCCGGAATTGCGTTCGACCTTGCATGGGAAGTCCCTACCTTATCTTGTTGGCGTACGGATACCGTAATGCTGTGCAGCCTGTGTACGGATAAATCATAAGGGTAGGTACTTTTACTTGCGTTGGAGGTCTGGAGCACGACACGGAACGAGTATTACTACATCTTAGTAGAATGCAGAAGAGAAAGCATCTCTGAGATGTGTCGTCGAAACTCGAACGGGGCGCTCGGGTCGCAGAGAGACACGGAGAGTTCAGCAACAGTCCATGCATGATGACGCCCAGAGAGCCCATTCGCACCTCGTATGTATACACGGCGTTACAACACGGTTGTCCATCGTGGTCAGAGAAACACAACACTGAGAGAGGCGAGTCCGGGAAGTGGGCTACAGCAGCATCACGTCGGCCATCACGTCAGCACGTTGCGTACCTGCCGCGCGGTAGCTGTAGCTTGTCCGCATCCTACCCTCGCAGCTCTTATTAGAGTACAGCCAGGAACCCCAAAATCATCGAATGGCATGGCTCGGCATCCAACATCTGGAGACAAAGGACCACGGACAATGAGACGAGCCAGCTTGGCATCACTGACTGCCAAGCCACGGTTGTCAAATTACGACGGCGGCCATGTCATTCATTGTCCGTGACAATAAGACGACGCAGATGCGGCTTCACAAATTTCCACCTCCTCCCGAAAGTCGGTTTGTTTTGATTTTTTTCCCCTTCGGATTTTGAATTGGATTCATGCTGTACCCCCGGCTCGTCGTCTCCTTTTCGACCTTTCCCGGTCTGTTCCCCAGTGCAATCTGCCGCTCCGCTCGTTTGTTTTGGCGCCTGCTGGCTCCGGAATGGCGGGTCCACTAGTCACTTCCTTTACCGACATGACATGAAAGAACACAAAGACACCAGTCATGTCGGGCCCCTTGCCGAATTAGAGATGTCAAGCTTCGTCCACACCACATCTATGATATCTTCCATTGACCAACAGTACCTATCCAAAGTACTACCTATAGGTAGGTATCGAGTAATACGTACCTACGCCAGGTAGTATTAGTGCACGATGCAAGATTCTGGGCCTTCACCATCTCCACAACTCGCCAGCAAACCTGCTTGACATCTTCGTGTCTGACTCTTTCTCCCTGCTGGCCAAGCTGACCTCCTGGTCGACGGATCATCCCCCCAGTCACTGTGCCCGTGCTGGATGCCCCGGTCCAGAATGAGCATCTTCTGCCTCGTTAACCAAGGGTGTTTGGCTTCCCGTGTGGTCGACGCAAGATTCTGGGCGTTTTCCAAAATTCTACGGATACGGGGTCCTTGGAATGCTTCGGATCCTTGGAAACGATGCGGCCCCTGGGACGCGGGATATCCGAACCAGAGCCGTATGTCTGACATTCCTCGTCTTCCCTGCGACAGGACCACACCACCGGCCGGACTAGACGAGGTGACCAGAAACAAGGTCCCCCGAAGCATATTCAGCAAAGTGCCGTCGAAAGTTCAGCGCACGTCTTGTTTTGCTTCCTCGTCGCTCTCACTGCTGCTAGATGCAAAGCCTCCGTTCCGTTCTCACGGCTGGTCCGGCGCCCCAGCATCCGAGAGCCGACGAAACACCACCCACATTACCTCACCTCTGCCGTCATGCACCGTCCACCACTCGGCCCAGGTCCCCTCTGCGTTCCCCAGAATCCATACCTAACTCCGGCCCGCGCCAGCGTGAGCGCGAGGTATTGCATCTTGTTTCTAACCTCTGGTCGCTCTTTTGGCCTGCCTCTTGACTCACGAGCAAACCCGGCCGGTTTCTCGACCTAGCTGACTGGGAAACCTTTTGCCTGTCAAGTTTCGCCAAAGGCAGCGGGCCCCGGTTGTCGTTGAGGATTAAAGAACAGAAGTCGGACTCTCTTCCATGTCATGACCACCATGTGCCTACCTTGCTCAACGATGTCACTGGTCCGGACCAATATGGTTGACCAACCGGCTTGCGCACCGTCACGTCGACGCACCACCTCGATTGAGGCTGAGCAGCTACCAGCGAAACTCTTTTCGCGACACCACGGATGAGAAACATCGGTCGGTGGCAAGCCCCTCACGGCACACATCTGCGTCGTGGTCGCAGCTTCACCAGTTAGTTCCCTTGGTGGTTGCACTGGTATGCCCTGTCGCCCTGGCTCGGTAATACCCTCCACGCTGCCCGACGAGACGACATTGACATCTAATACTCGTCACACGGAACCGGAGACATAAGAAAACGCGTGACTGAAAAGAGACAACTCAACTGCCGCTGCTTCTCTCTCCGTTCTCGTCCGGGGCTGTGCACCTCGCGGGGTCGTTTCAACCAACCACGTGTAATATGCAGCGTTCACAGAAAACAATTGGCTGCCTTTAGTGTAGTGTAATATTGCTACTATGTACATAGCTTACCAACCGCAACCTCAGGTGGAACAAGACATGGTGGCTTCTGTCCTCGCGACTGTGTCTGAAGGGGACGGACGATACGCACTCTAGCCAACGTGAACATGTCGTGAACATCTCCTTCACAGCCCCGAAACAAATGATCGCCACATTCGGTCCTTTGAACCTGCACCCCTTCTTGGCAAATACTTAGCATTTGGTCTAGTCCCGGATGAGTTCTAGTTCCCGTTTGCTTGGCAGGAGATCACGAGGCTTGGCAACGCAACATCACGAGACCATCTTTGCTTCTTGTTACTCTAGAAGCTAAAGTCGACGATGCTGCTACCTACTTTGGTGAGACTTTCTCGAAAACCTTGCCCGCCAAGCTGCTACTGTGACTGTGACTGGTGTCTGTGTCTATGCAGTTCAATAAATCAAACATCACTATCGGGTTTCCAAAGAAGCTTTCTCAGTTCGGTCAGTATCTATATTCTAACGCCTATGGCCTCCCCCCTCCGTCTCCCCTTTTCTTTTCCCCTTAATCCTTGTGCCTCCCATGACCATCTGTAACCATCCGTGTTTGCTGTGCTCCTAAGGCCAAGCCGAAGAACGCCCAACCGTCCAAGCCGGTCCATCTCTTTTTTGCAAGTTTCACCGTCTACCAAGATCAATCTGCCTGACGTGAACCATCTCGCCCTTGCTCTCGCTGCTCTGCGACTCGACGCCGAAGAACCCGCCAACGGCCCTCTTCAGTGTCTCCTCCCAGAACCCGGCCACGATGTCCTTCAGGTCTCCGCCCGTCTGCTTGAAGTCGGGGAACGAGTTGACCTCCAAGAGCCACGGCCTCCCATCGGCGTCGACCAAGAAGTCCAGCCCAAATACCTCAAAGGCGTTGCCCAGGGGCTGGAAGTGGATCGTCATCTCCCGTGCCGCCGCCTCGAACACATCTCCCGTGACCTCGCAGATCTGCTCAAAGATGCGAGACGCCTTTCCTTCGGGCAGGCCCTGGGACTTGACGAGGTCCCAGAACTGCTTGACCGGCGGCAGGGCGGACTGACCGCCCTGGAGACATGTGTTGGTGAGATGCCCGTCGAGGTCGGCGTCCTCCCACGGCGCGCGGTAGGGCTGGCCCGCGAAGAGTGCCAGCATGGGCTTGTAGACGTACACGTCGAGGCTGCCGACGCACGCGACGTAGGTTCGGATGTGGAATTTACGCGCATCGCCCGGCAGGAGAAGAGGGGGGTGGATGTACGGCTGGACGACGAAATGTCGCAAGTGCGATGTCGTGATGTAGTCGCCGCCAACTCCCTCCCCTTCCTCTTCCTCCTCTCCCTCGTCATCGCTGTCCGGCCTCTCCTCCTCCCACTCGTCGAAAATTCCCTGCAGCTCCTCCATCGTGCTGAACAGCCTGATGCCCTGCCCTCGGTCACTCATACCCGGCTTCAGGATCCACCATTGCCTGTCGCTGGAGTCCGCTACTTCTTCGTTGCGGTCCATGCTCTCGCGCAGGTCAAACGCCTCCACGAGGGCGTCGTCGAGAAACTCAGCATAGTCAACCTCGAAGTGCTCACCACGGCGGACGTTCGTCTTGAGGGCAGATTCAGGATGCTTGGCGACCCAGTGGTCGACCGTCGCGGAGAGGTAGTGCTTCCGGATAAGGGCCTTGCGGATGACATAGCTGTTGACGAGCGCCGTCGACGGGTGCTCCGAGACGAAATCGAAGTCGAGAGACTCGTAAGGCGCGATGTGCAAGATTTTGGCGTCTGGAGATGGGATTGAGGCCGCGAGGGCAACCGGCCCGTCGGGATCGGTGGCTTGCGGCGCTGGGAGCAGGGCGTATTTGCCCGGGAACAACCGTTCCATGGCTTCGATAATCAGAGGCTGGACGTACGGGTCTTCGTAGTTGACAATGGCGTGAAAACTCGGGTTGCTTGGCTGGGCCGTTGCCGCCACAGAAACATTCCTGACCGGAAGCTCAGTCGCGGATGCAGGCTTGACCTCTCGATCTTGAGGGTTTTCACTACAGAGGAAAGACGTAAGAAAATGGCCTCGTCTATTGCCTGAAAAGGGATTGAGAGCGTAGAGTACATGCGGAGCCGACGTCCTCTATCTTCTTGGTTTGCCTCTCTGTCTTCGCCCCTTTCTTCACCTCTGTTGCATGATACGTCCTGACACCCTACCCGGCTTCTTTACCATGTCACATTTGGCGCTCTGTGCTCACCTAACGCGCTCTCTCTATCTGTCTCTCTATGTGTATGTCTGTGATCGTTGTTGGCGACCGAGGGCTCACTTACAGAATCAGCTCCGTCTGGTGCAGATGCTCGGCGGGATGCCAGAAGTTGGCCTTCAGCGGCGTCACACTGCAAATTGTCAGCATCTGGTCTACTGCACAACAAAATGCAAAATACGTACCTCGTGTAACCCTCCCTGACCGCCCAACCATCGTTGCCGGGCGGCGCCTCCTCAACGCTCGCATATACATCGGTGAACTTCGGCGCCCACTTGAAATGCTTGTGCCTGTGACCGCCAGCCTTGCTATCGGCCTCCTTCTTCTCCTCAGCAGGCGCTTCGTCGCCACCCAGCGCCTCCCCGAAGTCACCTTCGCGGATCCTCTCTTCCTCTTCATCCTCATCACCCACGTCGCCCTCGATTTCCTGGAAGCAGCTACCCTCACGCCAGTAGTTCTGCAAGACACCCGTGAAAAGCGTCTTGTGACTCTCCACGCCCTCGACGAGGGGCACGTTGACGCTGTAAAGGTCCACCTCGTCGCCTGCAGGCCACTGCTCGTAGAGCTTCTCCACCACGCGCACTGAGTGCCTCGCGGCGCCCTCGATGATGACCGGGTCATGGTTGCGTGAGAAGAAGGCATAGCTCAACGCAATGGCCTTGCGCTTGCAGACTGCGGCCTCCAGAGCACCCCCAAGCGTACCGGAGCTAAGCGCAAAAACAGCCGTGGTGTTGCGACCGTAGTTCGGTCCGCTCACGACAAGATCGATCGGCCCACGCTCCTTGAAGAAGTGGTGCAGACCGATCTGGACGCACGATGCCGGGGTGCCGTCAACGAGGATCCACTCATCCGCGGTGGCGGTGGTAGACGGCCGCGTCGAGGTCGTGCCCTCGGTGCCGTGCAGGCCCTCGGTGGACGGACGATAGTAGAGAGGCTTGACAGTCTGGCCGATCATGTGTGCCTTGCCGATCCAAGAGCGCTGGGTGTGCGGGAGGCATACGGAGACGACGTGGCCGGCTTTCTGGAGGTAGTGGATGAGGGAGTGGACATAGGGAGAGGAGTGAGGTGACGGAGGGCCGTCGTCGTTGGTCAGGAGAATATGCATCTTGACGGTGCTTGACGGGCCTTCTAGCTCGGCGATCGTTGATGGTTCGACTCAGAAGGTGTTCGAAGACGTGAAGTTTGACGGAGGGTGGTTGAGTGACTGGAGTGTTGGAAATTTGTACCGCGAGGCAGGACTTTTGAGGGCGTTGCACAGCCCTTGCGATGACAAACTCCAATGATAGAACCGGATATCCTCGAGACACGAGGAAACGGGGACGCCAGCGCTTGAGGAAACAAAGCCGACGATTGATGAGTCGTAAGTTACCTAACTGTTTGGCTGGAGGAGGCAGACTCGAAGTGCAAAGGACGATGGATGTGGGTAGGTGGGATGGATAGAGGGGTTGCAATACATAGTGGGGCTGATGTCGACATATTTGTTGGACACGGACGCCTCCGGTGCCCGCTCTCGGAGCAACACGGCGGGCGACGTCGGGCCCTCACACACCTACATCGGTGCCTCTCACCACATGGGTGCCACGTCGGCTGTCATTGACGGAGCTGGAGTATGCCGCAAGCCATCTAATGATCTGGGCTCGGCAAAAAATGCTCTTTCCAACCGAACGGGGCCCATGAATCTAGGAACTTTGCCGGCCAACCATTGTCAGAATCTTGAGGTCCGGCCCACACATCACCTACGTGGCTGCGCTCTTGGCTTGGGTACCTACCTACCTTACTTTACGTGGTCATGTACTCTACCTGCTCAGAGTTAAATTAGTTGCAGTAGCTTCGCATCGTAGGAAGAAACCAGTTTGTTGCGATAACATCCCATTCACGTCACCAGTCTATGCGCTGTGGACGTATGCCCGTGGGAATCATTCTTTACTATCTGCAGATCTCGGAGAATGCCTTGCGCTCTCATACACACATATCAGTCCTTCGCACATGGCTTAACTAACGCCATGCCAGACTGCCAACTGCATCTCCCGAGAATGTTCCTAGTATCCATGGTCCAAAAGCCATCTACCGTTGTGAAAAGGGACCGAGGTTGCATATACCGCTAGTACCAACCACCCAGCTTGTCCCGAAACCCAGAATGTCAATAACCATTACACAAAAGCTTATCAAAAGAGTTGTGCTTCCATGCCCCATAATCCTGATCGAGGCGGCAGCCCCGGTTCCTCTTGAACCGGAATGCCAAGAATGATACTCAAAGTCGTGATCAAACAATTCAGGTGCGGGTCCGCTTAGAAGTAGACGGGGTGAGTGTGTCTCCCGCACGTTTAGCGGCTGTACCCTCGTGGCGACTCTTGACACGTGGCCAGTCATCGAATGGGTTTTGCCGGCCCTTGCGCTTGATTGGGGTCGCCTCTTCAGACTTCATTCCAGACCGGGTGGTGCGTCTGGTGCCAGGCGGCGTCGCGGCAGGGCCGAACTTGGGCGCTTGGGGCGTCGACGGGCACTCGTCTTCGACCTCAAATGGGGTCTGTGGAGCCTCTTCCTCCTTCACCTCCTCCTCCACGTGGTGATCCTCGATATCCGTGACGGCTTCCTCATCTTCAAGGGTCGAACCGGTGGCAGGAGCCTTTGGCGCAACCGGGAAGAGCAGACGAGGCTTGATAGACGATCGGGTGAGAGGTCTTCTGACATGGGCCTCGGAAGAGCTGCCCCCGGCCTCCTCCTCATCATCCCCAGGAACTGCGAACTTGCGGAATATCTTCTTTCCTCGGCTGCAGCGGACGTTAGCGAAACTCGGGACTGCTTGAGGCGAGAAGTGAAAACTTACAAAACATAGACCATGCCGTCTTCGCGCTGAAGAGCCTCATCTACAGCTTGCGCGGTCTCTCCCGGAATGGCAACCTTGCGCTTGCTACGTCGGCGGGGAGGCTCCCGCTCAACAGTGACACTATCACCATAGAACGGATTGTCCACGCTCGCATCGGCTTCGGGAATTCGGTCTTGAGAGTCGGTAAAAATCTGGATCGGCTCCTCAACTTCTTCGGCGGTGAAGCTCTCCAGCGAATTTCCAGAGTACTTCTTGGGAACACGCTTCCGCTTAGGACTGGCCATAGCCTCCTCTTCGCCGTGAAAAAGGTTGCGCGCGACGGCGCGAATGTGCGCAGTCTGCTTCTCGGTAGGCGCCTTCTTGGGTGTCTTGGCGGGAGTAGGGAGCATGCCCGATCGGCGAGTGACGGACGCGGAAGTGGTTGAGGTAGCGCTGGCGGTTTGGTGCTCCATCTTGTCAATGCCCAGAGATGACGCAGCTTGAGACGCACTCTCGGCAGTCAGAAATCCGGAAGCCCGGCGAACAGAGTCTTGAGCGGGCTGGCGCTTCTTCTGAGGGGTTGCCGTCGGCGACATTATGGTTGCAGATGTGGAAGGCGCGACGGGTTTGCGGGTAGTTCGGGGAGGAGTGCGATGAGACGAAGGTTGCGGAGAGGGGGTTCGATTTGCGGCTCGGCGAGAAGAAATGCGCGCCGACTTGCGAGGAGAATAAGGCTCCCAGTTATCGCTCCAGCCGTGTTTGGGGGTAGGTGGTGTTCGGATGGTTGGGGGAGGTGACGGTGTCGATGTTGCGAAGGTCGCCATTTTGGATCGGGGGGGTGCAGGCAGGCGGGCAGGCAGCGGTGATACTCGAGTTCTAATGCGCCGCGACTTCCTTCTTAAGAAAATTCCTTTGGTTTTCTTGATTTCGCATGCAGCTCCTGTCCGGATGGCAGATGCGCACAATCGAGCCGATTCCACTCAGGAATTTCAGAATAGATTCTGATGAAGAGGGGGGAGATATAGGGTTGGAGCTCTAAACCAACCCAGGTGATCGGAGTGTAATCAACTTAAACAAACTTAGGAATTTAGAAAGTATTAGGTATCTCAAGAGAGATAATAATGGATGGGTTCGTCGTTGTTTTGGTTGCTCTGGCTACAGGTGATGCGAGTGAGAAGTGGATGTGTGGAATGGGCGGATGGGTGCGATCATGGGGCGGCAGTTGGAGATGCAGGAGGAAACCTACACTACGGGCATCAGAAACGTGGGAGGCTGGAGGGCCCCCAGCCACCCCGTTTTGCAGCGAGGCACTCCTGAAGCTCGAGGGGAGAGGGGCGCACCCAACAGCTCATTTTGCATTCAAATTAAGCGAGACCCCACACTAAAGGTGGGTACGCGTCACCTTTGGGGGGGAACCGCGAATTTTCGCGTACTGGTATGTGCGCCAGAGCAAGCCAGAGGTGCAGCAAAGGTGAGCCCAGCGAGTAACGCTAATGGCTGCAGGGGTCTCAATGCCCCTCCCGCAAACCACATTTCACTCCAAGTGGCCTGGTACTCCAATCCCGAAGTCTCAGTCTATCAACAAACAACGTCACCGTCGCCCGCCCGCCCGCCGCGGTTCCGTCGAAGTCACAGACAGGCCAAATCGCCGCCCAAACGTGCAACGCCAAAAATAAAACCAAGTGTCCGGACATCCTTGACCGCGGCGCACTACCAGACCCTGCATCCGCGGCTAGACCCCAACCTGTTCGTCCATCGACAGCTGCACCCATACCCGCATCCGCGTCCACATCCCACATCATGGCCGACCCCATGGACGATTCTTTCACCGAGGATGTGTGGACGTCGCCCGGACCCGAGGGCCGGGGCGCCCCCTCCGATCAGCCCAAGACGCCCCGAACACCAAACACTCCCAAGACGCCCAAGACGCCTGCAAATCAGAACAGCACTTTCGATAGAGAGGCCTCGCTACGAAAGGAGCTGGAGGGTGTGCGCAACATCAACGCCGCTATTGAAGGCATCATTAACACCCTCGACAAGGCCAAGGGCAACATGAATGTAGGCATTGCTGCGGGTTGACATGCTCATGGCTCTTTGCTAACCTTGCGCGCACGCAGACCGTCTCAGGCACCGTCTCGAATGCTTCAGCCCTTCTCAATACCTGGACCCGCATCCTTTCTCAAACTGAGCACAACCAGCGACTGATCCTCAATCCGAATTGGCGCGGTGCAAGCCAGGATATGGTAGAGATTGAGGCGGAGGCTCTCCAGAAGCAACAACAGGCTGAAAGGAGGGCGGCCGAAGAAGAGAGACGACGCGAGGCTGCTCGTCGGAAGCGCGAAGAGGAAGAGGAACAACGACAGAGGCAGGCGGCTGTCAGCAGCGCGCCCCGCAGCCGAGGAATCTCTCGTGGACGTGTCCGAGGTACCAGCACGGCGTCCACCCGAGGTCATAGCTACTCGACCAGCACATCGAGGATCGGTAGGGGTGCGTCGAGTGTGCGTGGTGGGTATCGGGGACGAGCTAGAGGTACAGAGTAGTTTGACGAGACTTGTTGTTTGTGCATGAGTACCGATACCCCCCCTAAATGCATTATGCCGGTCGACCGAAGGCTAGCCTATTTCTTCTTGAAGAAATCGCTCATCTTTTTCATGCCCTTGGTGTTGACTTTCTCCAGGGCCTTGACTCCGCGGCTTTGGTTTGCCTTTCTTTTCTTCTCCTCTTCCATTTTCCTCTTCTTCTCGGCACGCGCCTCCTCTTCTTCCTCATCCAACATTCGCTTCCTCGAGTAGTCAGCCATGGATCGGGACGAGGCAGCTTCGGCACGGAGCTTCGTGAGTCGCGCCAGATAGTCATCAAGGGGCGTGAAGTCGACGCTGGGAGTCTCTTTGTCGGTCAGATGCCGCTTCAGAACTGTCGCCATGCCCGGTGCGATGTAGCTCGAGCAAATGAAGCTAAATGCGACCTTCAGTCTCTGGAGGCCGGTCACCTCATCCGATGCCCGTATAGCGCTGACTACAGTTTCTTCGATGACCTCTCCATTGGCAGTTGTAGTATTGGCTTGTTTGCTGTCTTCGGTCGATGGCTCGGACTCGAGTGGCTCGTTCTTCGGCGTCGCGTTGGACTCGCCTGCCGCAATGTCGGAAACGGGATTGGCTTCGGAAATGACAGCTTGTGATTTTTGGACCTGGATGGGTGCTTCCAAAGCCTTCTTAACAAACTTTTCCTCCATGCTAGCCGGGAGACTCCTGGAACTCATCGCCTGGGCTTTTGACAGAATCTCCTTCACGAGCTTCTTCTCGCTTAGTCGATACATCTTCTCGTCGCCAGCGTCAACAGTATCGCAAACGGCTTCCATCCTCGATTCGATAAGTGCCCGTGTCTTCGGGCATCGTAGAGTTTCAGCCATATGGGATGAGGATGAGGATACGGCGTCCAGATGATCGTCGCTGGATAGGAATAGACGCTTCGTATCGGCCGATTTCGCGTTCGCGGGGCCGAAGAGACCCGGAAGAATGAGGAAGAGAGGATCAATTGGCGTTGCAACAAAAAGGTCGGCGCCATTCGTGACTTGAGCCTGGGCCTTCAGTCCGTTCTTGCTCGTAGAATCCTCCGACACACTTGACGCTGTTTCTATCATCCAACTCCTCGGGGTCGTCTTGGGGGCCGCAACCTTCGTGAATTCATATATGCCTGTCTCCGGACAGAGGAGATAGCGAGTAGGCTTCGAGTAGCGAGGATTGGGTAGGCAGACAATACGGGCTTCCTCGGTCGCCTTGCCAGGTGTGATAAGCAGTTTCGGAGCACTTGACGACTCTTCAGGCAAGACGTATGTTGTCGCCAAGGGAGCACTGCTCGTGTCGGTTTTTGCCGCTGGTGCGGACTTCGTGGATCTTGTTCTGGCCATTGCTGGCGGTGATAAACTTGGCTGTAAAAAATTGCTTCAAAGTAGACACACAACAAGGCCAGGAACGATGCAGTTTAAAAAAGCGAGCGTGGGTGTTGTTCAGCGTGAGGATGTCCCTGGACGTGAGACGAAGTTACTATGGTCGCAAGTGACCTGGCCCGGTGGGCTCAACACGCGACGCGACAAGTTCAATTAAAAGTGGGAACGCGCCTGGCAGGGCTCATCGCGACGACAACCAATGACAGCGCCTCAAAATCTGACACCACTCCACGCCAAACTCCTCTTCTGAAGTACCTGATAGTCCGTGGTACGGATACACTACCTACCAATAGGTACTATTCTTACTTACCTGAGAGGTAGTTTTGTCCAGGCTTATCGTGACGACGAGTGCACATGCGACAGTTGATAACGAACGGTCAAGGCATTCCTAGGTACTGAAGCATTTGTACTGCCACCTGCATAGGTAGGCAGAGCCTGTAAGCATCACTTTGACCTTCAGGGCAGCCCGAATTCCGAAATCGCTCCTTTGGCCGCCCCCCCTCGATTGCTTTCTTGGATCCTCTGTTCCTTTGTCCAAGGACATGCGACTGTTTGTTTGCTATTACCTACCTAGCACAGACCCCATCGCCCAGGTCCTGCGCCTAACACGAAGCTGAGCACGCCGGCCGGCGGGTCATGGGTCCTGTGGCGCTGAAGCTCCATCAAGTCCCCTTCCCAGGTAGGGCTTGAAGACGACACCCATCGCCTTCTTGTGATCACTGGGCAACATGCCGCCAGGTTCGTTGGCTCCATTAACATTTGTATAACAGCATAATAACATAGTCGCAGCTGCCCCATCCGACGAGCCCCAATGGCCGCCACGATCACCCCACGAAGCCCTCATCAGCACACCAGGCGGTCGCGAGCGCCTGAGACGTCTGGCCAACCGGACATCTCCCTCTCCCTCGCCGCTCAAGAGGGGGCGATCTATGTCCGCCTTATCTTCGCGGTCGGCAGCCTTGCTAGAAGAGATGGATCAAGAGGAGGAGGAAGAGGACGAAGAGACACTGCAGCTTAAGCTGCAAGAGATCCAGGCGAGGTTGAAGCTGAAAAGGTTGCAGAGCGCAAAGGAAAAGACAGCAGGAGTCTTGTCACCTCGGCGTAGAACGCCGCCGCCACAACAAACAAGACCAATATCCAGAGGCCTAGGACTGGGTACGAGTCGACCAGCCTCACGGCCAGAGCCTCAGCCCGCGGTTGAGGTGCCTGTGTCGCCCGTCAGGAGGGTACAGCCTGCGCAACCACAAACGTCTCCCAGCCGCGTACTTCTTGGGATTGATAAAGGGAGGAAGGCGAAGGACATCTCTTTGAAAAGAGCCCCGAGCGTACTGCGCAGGAATCCCGATTCACAGGATGGACAGCAACAATTTGGCGGCTATCTGCAGAGATCAAGAACACCTGGACCTCAACCCACGGCTCAAGCCCCTCGACCACTGAGCTTCAACGAGAGATTGGCAGCAGCCAGGACGACGGAGACGGACCGACAAGAACTCAGGGACAGGGTGCAAAGAGTTCGATCAAGTGCTTTCGAGATCGGGCAGAAAGAAATTGATGAGTACAAGTCCAAGGCAGTCGATCTTCCAGAACAAGCAGACCTGGCACCACAATTTTCACGAGAAGAAATCCTCGGAAATCGATTCAGGAACGACGACGAACAGAGCAAACCCGACACGATGCTGGCACTGCCTGCTCCGCCACCAAAAGACGAGAACGATCCTCAGGGCCTTAACGAGCCACCGCCAGAATGGATGATGGCCGCGAAGAAGCCAAAAAAGGTCGCTCCCGCTGATGTGCCAGAAGCAGAAGCATCGGCGTTCGAGCCATACTCGAGCTTTCACCTGTCCCAACGCATCCTTCCACACCAAGTCCTTACCAGACACCTTTCCGGGAAGAAGATTTTCAAGTTACCGGACCTCTTGCGTAAAGTGAAGGCCCCCGACTTTCAACTTCCTGATATTGAACAAGATGTTGTTGTTTTTGCCATTGTGGCCAAGAAGTCTGAACCACGCTCTCACAAGCCTCGACCAGACCAAAACGGGGCGAAACAGTCGGACAGAGGAAAATACATGGTGTTCACCCTGTGCGATCTGAAATGGGACCTAGAACTGTTTCTCTTCAACTCGGGATTCACTCGGTTCTGGAAAGTCACAGAAGGCACGGTGCTGGCCATTTTGAATCCGACAATCATGCCGCCACCGGTCGGCCGAGAAGCTACCGGGCGATTCAGTTTGGTCATCAACTCTGACGCCGATACGATTATTGAAGTCGGAAAGGCCAGGGATCTGGGTTTTTGCAAGTCGATCAAGAGGGACGGAGAGTATTGTAACAGCTGGGTCAACAAGAAACGCACTGAATTCTGCGAGTTTCACACGAACGAGGCCATTACCAAGCAAAGAGCGAGCCGCATGGAGGTCAACTCCATGGACTTCGGTGGCATTGGGAAGAGGTACAAAATGAACTCTCACGATGTTCGAAACCCGGATGATATTGTGGCTCGCGAAAAGAAGGGCAAATACGACAGAGAGACGCACACCCACTGGTTCGCGACCAAGTCGATGAGCTCAGCACAATTGATCGACGGAGCGCAGGCACTCGCGGACCGGAGGGAAAAGGAGGAAGGGCTAAAGAAACGAATGCTTCATCAGGAACGAGAGCGAGGGATCATGCAGCGCCTCAGCAAGATCGGTACCGGTGCCGGAAGGGAGTATATGAAGCAGAACGAACATAGAGCTATTCCCGGGGCGTCTTCCTCCGCCCCCCAGGCCTCGGGTGCGTCTTCCAACGCTCCCGATTCTCAGCGGCTTGGCGCCGTGGCTTTAGGCCTGATGGCTCCTAGGAATAAGGACCTGGCCATCCACTTGAGCCCCGTCAAACGCAAAAGGCCACAAAGCGCACAATCCAGCTCTTCGGTCGGCGCTTCAACATCGGGGACAAGCGGCGCGAAGAGTGGCTTCGGCTGGGGTGGAAATCTCAAGGACAAGCTGGCCAAGATGAAGGAGGGGGAGAAGCTGAGCAACGACAAGCCACCTGTGAGGAAGAAGACGCGTTTCGTGACCGAGAAGGGTATTCGAGAAGCTGGAAGGGAGAGTTTGGGGATGGACCTGCCGCAGACGGTTTCTTTTGAAGATGACGATGACGACTTGGTTATTCTACGGTGAGCTTGGGTAGCATTTGGGATG
Organism: Colletotrichum brevisporum; assembly: GCA_030770045.1. Classification (NCBI taxonomy): domain Eukaryota; kingdom Fungi; phylum Ascomycota; class Sordariomycetes; order Glomerellales; family Glomerellaceae; genus Colletotrichum; species Colletotrichum brevisporum. The sequence goes on from JAUGSI010000002.1 coordinate 6,157,210, forward strand.
GGACTTGGTTTGGTGAACGGCTGAACGGAGCGATTTTGGTGTCAGGGAAAACGACTCCTGGACGGAGCCCGCTTGGAGCGGTCATGGATTCAGTTACGGTCTAACAATAAATCAAAGAGCCAATGGCAGGTTTTGATGTCTCCAAGCGGACTGTCGCCATTGCTAATCTCAGATGGGGAAAAGGCCAACGGCGCTGAGAGCTGATGAGGACAATTTGTGCCATTAAACGACGCCGCGTAGAACCACACAGAGCGGTAAAAGCCACAAGATCGAGATCAAGATTTGGATCCGGTCACGTAACTCGGCGGCCTGGCCTCTTGGCGTTTTCCCCAGTCCGACTCTACGTCACCTAGAGTCAAGACTAACATCTTCCCCTGAGTGAAGAAATCGTGGCCGATCCAGCTCTTGTTCCAGGGCTGGCCATCCACGCTGGCGCTCTGCACGAAAACGTTCTTGTACTCGGCGTCGAACCCCACCGCTTTGACCGTGGCTGTCTTCCCCGTGGTCGGGCTCTTGAAGCTGACCTCCTCGAAGAAAGGCGGCGTGATGAGATACACGTCCTGCCCTGCAACGGGGAATAGGCCCATGGTAGAGAAAGCGAGGAACGCCCCCATGGCACCCGAGTCGTCATTGCCAGGCAGGCCTCCGCGGGTGGAGTTGAAGGCCGAAGGGATGTACTGGTGAATACGTTGTGCAGAGAGGCCAGGACGGCCAGCGTAATGGTAGAGATACACGGTCAGGAAGACGGGTTCGTTGGAAATATCAGCGAGGGGCGACGCGTGGAAGTAGTTCAGCCGGCGGACGAAGGCGTCATCTCCGCCCATGAGGTCGATGAGGGTTGACACTGCATGAGGTACGATGCTACAACGAGGTAAGCAAGGCTCCTAAGAACTTGACGGTACAGCTTACAATTGATACTGCCAGATGCTCGCCTCAAAAGTCTCGCTTGGGTTCGTCGTCAGAGAACAAAATCCGGCCAAGGTCGAGCAGGCTATTGGGTCCTGATGGCCCCAGGTTCCGTTCATGTATTTCGGCTGAAAGAAACCAGTGAAGTTGGTATCGGTCATGTTGATAAGAGACTTCTGGTCCGGCTTCCACAAGTTCTGCCAGTTCATGCTCCTCGCCATATACTTGTCATGGAGGACCTGATCACCCAAGCCCTTCGCTAGCGTCGCCAAACAGTAGTCGTTGTAAGAGTACTCCAAAGTCCGCGAGACGCTCCTGGAGTTCGTCCCGAATCCGAGAGGGTCGAAGTCGAGGTAGGGAATATAGCCGAGTTTCTTCCAGCTGGCCAGCCCGCCACGGCCCTCGTATGACCACTCTAGCGGCTCGTCCTCTGCGTCTTTCTTGATGGCCTCGAGGGCCAACGTCCAGTCTAATGAGGACAAGTTCTTGACGTAAGCGTCAACGAGGACCACATCGGCATTAGAACCGCCCTGTGTCCAGCCCTTGCAGAGGGACATGCGGCAATCCGGGAGCCAGCCTTCATGTTTGTAGGTGTCCAGGAGAGAATTCACCATCTGCGCCTGGGCCGCCGGGTCGATGACGGTGAGTAAGGGATGCTGGGCACGAAAACTGTCCCACATACTATGTTCTTGTCAGAACCGAAGCTTGAGGAGAATCTGGGCTGTATACCAGTAGTAGGAATCGAAATAAGGGATGCCGCTGTCCCAAAATGGGTTCTCGCCGGTGTAGTTCTGGGGCGATATCATATTGCGGTACAGCCCGCTCCAGAAACTCTTTTGAAGATCCTCAGTCGCACCGCCTGGATTGATAGACACGGGGCTCAACTTTTGCCTCCATGCATCCTTGGCCGTGCTGACGAGCGCGTCAAAATTGTTCACCGGGTCTGGAATCTCTTTTTCCGCATTTGAGCATGCCTGGATGCTGCTTTTGAACGAGACACCCATCCTGGCGGTGACAGTGTTGTCGGCCAATTCCTTGAAGCGAACGAACCCCCCTCCCTCTAGATAGAATAAGTTGAAGCCCCTCGTGATGAAAAGCTCTTTCGGCTCGTTGCCGGCGCGGCTGTTAACCCAAACGCCCGTATCAAACACGCTGGCCCCAAAGAAGTCGACACAGTAATGAAGCACATACGACCCGGCACCAAAGCTGGGTAGAAACGTCCCGTTCCCCGTCATCCGCCCTGTCGGAGTGTCAACGACCAGGGAGGCATTCTGCCTACTGGCCCAAAGGTCCGTCAGGTCCAACATGACCAGGGGATGCTCGTTACCACTCGGGAACTTGAATCGCAGCAGAGCCGCATGCTCCGAGACTGCCATGTCCGCCTTCACTCCGGAAGACAGCTCGACCGCGAAGTAGCCCGGTTCGGCAATGGTCTTGTTCACATCATGCTTGATGGCGCGGTCGCCGATCCGGAAACGGCAGTTGTTCAGCTCGTCGCCGGGGCAGACCTGCGGGAACAGCGGGAAGTTGCCCAGGCTAGGGTTTCCGCCGGTACCGCTGTCGTGGACGATGCTAAACCCGGTGATGTTGCTGCCATCGGTGGCGAAGCCTCCGGTTTTCTCGCCGTCGACGTCGGCCACGGCTTTGGCGAGGCCGTACGGGAGGGTTGCACCAGCGAAAACATTACCGCCACGTTGAGAGCCGATTAGGGGGTCTACGAACCTGAGGGGGTCGAAGGGTTGACAAAGAGCGTCCCTAATAAGCGGAATAAGGAGGACAAGGATATCGCGCATTGTGGTGCGATCTTTGAAGAAGGGAACTTCAGATGAAAAGAGACTCTGCCATACGAACAACTTCACAGGACGGATCGAACGGTATGGTTTTCCTTTTTGATAGTCTGGTATTCATAGACATCAATCAAACCGACTAGTCCGAGATGGAGAACCCGATGGAATTATCTGGGAGGGGAGAGCGGCGGGAAACAAGGTAGGAAGGAAACTCTGAGGCACTGTTCTCAACCCCGCGCCGACTCCATTGGATGTGGCAGGATGAGGTAGCACTTTACTTTGACGATCCATGATCTCATGAGCCGGAAACTTCCCAAGAGAGAAAAATCTTCGCCGGTCACTGCAGCTGGTCATGTTGTGCTGCACGCATGCTTGCAGCTCCCAGCTTTTGGCCGTATGTCCGTCAGCATCAGGAATATTCATGAGGGCTTCTACTGTATGATAAGCGAAGGAGGTAATAGACACTGGAAGTTCATGTTTAGTGTTTCCCTAACAGGGGTAGGTATGTACGCAAACACCCTACTTAATAGGTAGGGACGGAGGCCCCTGTACTACGATTGTGAGGGACCGATGTACCTACATACCTAGGTACAGTGGCCACTGTATTTAGACATGACCTCAAGAGAGACTCAAAATCTTATACCACGCCCACCGAGAGTTTTTCCACTGCCTCTTTGTCCATATCAATTGGCAACACGCACGTGTTCGTCCGAGGTTTGCAATCAATCAATTCGCCCCCGAACCTGCGTTCCGGATTGTGAGGGACTCCTTAGCAGTGCGCCCGAAACACACCATGCTCCAGCTTGACCCCGGAAAATTGGCCGGGGGCCCAGGAGAAGGACACCTGGAGCTTTGGGACCTCTTCGCACCATCTGTTCCTGACTACCTAGCTATTTCCATCTCAGGCACATCTTCAATCGATAACTTTGTCTTTGTCTATCATACAGGATAAGTGGTGATTTTGAACTGCACAATGCTGGACATTTATCAGCTCAACCTCGCCGGCCTACTGTTGGCTTGTGGCGTCCTCTTCGCCTCTAGCAGCCAAGGCAAAGAAAAACCCGTTGGGCGGTCTCAGAAAACGGGGGGAAAACAGCAGGAGAACCATAAGGCCACTCAATGGGCATTCTATATCGTTTATGCCCTCGTCATGGGATCTGACTGGCTCCAGGTGAGCTCTCACAGCCTCGGCAACCCAGGTAGCCTCACTGACGCCTACAGGGCCCATTTCTCTACTCGCTTTACAAAGACGAGCATGGTATCTCTCCGGACCTGGTTCCGACGCTGTTCACCACGGGCTTTGTCTCGGGCGCCGTGGCTGGCTACTTCATCGGATCCCTGGCTGATCGACACGGCCGCAAGGCGAGCTGTCTCTTCTTCTGCGCCGCCTATGCTCTGTCATGCCTGCTCACCACCATACCGAGCCTGCCCTTGCTCTTCGCCGGCCGTGTGCTCGGCGGTCTGGGAACGAGTCTGCTGTTCAGCGTCTTCGAGAGCTGGATGGTCACTGACTTCCACGCCCGCCGACTCGGCGAGAAGGGCCTGGACCTATCACGTACCTTCGGATTTATGAGCACCGTCAACAGTGTCGTTGCCATCGTGAGCGGCGTCGCTAGCGAGTGGCTCGTCTCCGCGACGGGGACCCGCAAGTCGCCTTTCCTTGCGAGCATCGCATTGCTGGTGCTTGCTGCCGGCGTGATCGCAAGCCAATGGGTAAGAAGTCACTTTTGTCAGGAGTCCTACGAGATAGACATGCTAACGCTCGGTGCGAACAGGACGAAAACTACGGCTCCTCGGGCCAGACATCCTCGTCCAAGGCTTCGAAAGGTAAGAAGCCTAGCCTCTGGGCTGCGATGGCCGACAAGCGCGTTCTCACCATCGGGCTCGCATCAACCATGTTCGAGGGCTCTATGTACCTCTTCGTGGTCCTCTGGAGCCCCGTACTCGTCGCCGCGTCCTCGTCTCCAGATACTCTGCCCTACGGCATCATCTTCGCTGCCTTCATGGCTTCCACCCTTCTCGCCTCCCTTCTCTACCCGCGCCTCAACGCAATGGTCTCAACCCCTTCCCGCCTGCTATTCGCAGTTTTGTTTGCGGCCAATGTCGTCTTCTTCGTCCTCGGCAGTGGCCCGCGACGGGAGCAGGTTACGTTCTGGCTCTTCTGTCTCTTTGAGGCCTGTGTCGGGCTCTACTTCCCCTCTATGGGCTACCTCAAAGGCAAGGTTGTTGACGACGGTGTTCGTGCTCAGGTATACGGTGTTTTGAGGATCCCACTGAACTTGTTTGTCGTCTTGAGTCTGATGGTCACGGGCGATGGAGAGGCGTATGGCAAGGTCTTCATGGCCTGTGGCATGTTGCTCCAGGCGAGTTGCGGTGCGCTGTGGCTCATGGGGGGACAGGACGTCTAGACGCGCTGGTACCGGTTTGTAGAAGGCATACGAAAATAAAGAGATATTTGCCTTGTCTGTGCTCCAGCCCGGGCAGCTTGACACCTCGATTCGCAACCACTCTCCCGGCGTGGGACGGCAATGTCTTCACCGACTGACTGACGTTGGCTTAAGCGCCCTTGGGTCACGTCGCAACCCATCGGGCCGTTTCAGGCTCTCTCGCTCGCCTTGGTGTCGGGTCTCGTCATGGCAGGGCCAAGATGTGACTGACAGCGCGTACGACGTTGCGCATGTGGCAAGCATCTTGTCTCTGGAACCGAGCGATAACTGTGTGTCGAGACCACAAAGACGGCGGCTCATGATGAACCAACACCTACGTCCGATGGGTAGGGCAATCGCAATTAGATGTGTCTCAATTTCAAACTTGACAGGACGCCTTTGTGCAACATCTTGTCTACGATCGTTCCGCCTCACTATAGAAATTATTCCAGCCTACTTGGCATTCAATAAACACTCGGGAATACGGTCCTGTCGCGGGAGGTGTACAGACCCGGTGAACAGATACATAAATCAATCAATCGGAGCAACCTTCGACGATTTCCTACTTGTGACGCATGTTTAAAGGCCGAGCCTTTGTAGATTGGCTGCGCGTCCTCCCGATCGTCGGCAGCTCATAGAGCGAGGGAGACTGGATCACCTCAACGTCCTCCACCTCGATTCTCAAGCTCGGAACGCGATCCAGTGGCATTGTGGTTCCGTCCATCTGTGCGAAAATCATCAGTCATGCAACCGGTCTGGTAGGGTCTACTAACCTTCATGATGACGACCTCCAAGCCCTCGTGAATAGACTGCAACATTCCCTCGACCGCGAGACCTCCCGTCCCAGCTGCCCCGGCCTCAATTCTCAAGGGAACCTCGTCATGGCTCTTACCTTCCAGAGGCATACCCAGCAACGTGAAAGTCCCCGCCAGGCTCCCTTTCATCCACAGCTGCACCTGGCACGGCAGCTCCAGGTCGCCTCTCTCAACCTCGACTTTTGCAAAGTACTCCCTCCTTGAAGCAGCCTGCCGACTCTTGGATGCGCTGGAGAACAATTCGTCTTGTGGGCCGTACATGATGTTGACCGACCTGCTGACCTCCATCTTCGTCTCTCCCGGCGCCTGGTCCCAGAACCGGATCGGCGCGTACGTGTACCCCCAGTCCCTGACGTGGGCCACCGATTCGCTCGTGAGAGGCCGCCCTCCCGTTGCCATGAAGGGGTACATTGGCGACTGCGGCGTGACAAGTGTCCCCGAAGGCGTGGCAAACATCTCGTCCGACGGATAGGCGAAGTGCATGGTCGCGTTCTCAAAGTGTAAGGCCTGCCAGTAGGCGATGAGGCGGTCTACGTTGCAGTGGTGAAGCCAGCTGGAACAAGTCAGATTCGAGCGGTGCTCGGACTCGACAGTAGGAAGAATTTGGACTGACAAGAGGGGCTCAAAGGCGGAAAGCGAAAGATAGAGGAGATCCTGGCCGCAGGCCGCTCCGACGTGGACTTCCGAATGGGGGCTTTCGAAGTTGGCTCCCTCTGACTGCGCCGATACCATTTCATCGAAGCTTTCTGCCTTCAAGAAGACGTTGTACTGCTCAGGGTCAGCCAGTGCTCGACTTTGTTCGTTGTTCTTGGCCCAGACGGGGACGAATCGCCGCAGGAAATGGTCTCGACTCACCACTTTCTCCTTCAGATTGTACCTAGCGAGAATGCCATTGGCGGTTTGGGGATAGCTTTGCCCCTTTTCCACGCATCGCTTGGTATGATTCGTCCCGCTAAACCTGCCAAAGTTCCCCTCGAGTGCAGACCTGGGATACTTGAAGGCGTAGAATGGGTTTGTCACAGAAACTGGCCGAAGAGTGCCGTTCATCGGCTGATTGATGGTTACTTGCGACATTGTTGTTACCGTGGGCACATTCGAATCCGAAGCCCAGTCCCAATATGCTATTCTCAGGCTCTCGGCAGCCTCCACATATCGTTTCTTGAAGGTCGCGGGATACTGATTCGCAATGCGAATCGCTTGCTGCACCAGGGTTTGCTAGAATATTCACGTCAACCCTGTCGAGTTCTGTCTCCGAATCCGGAGTTGTGGAATGGTGGCACGAACCTCGAAAAGCGACAGGTAGCCGCGGTGCCAAGTCCCAAACAGCATTTGCTACATGTCCTCAACAGCAACTCATTACGTCGAGGAAGTTCAACATACGTTGTGCGGGCAATATCCTGTTTCGGCCCCTGACTGTGGTCCGCCGCCAGTCCATGCCATGTATGGCTGTCCGTGTATGCCTAATAGTATTAGTATACGTGACATGATCACGGGGACAACTCCCGTGCGGCTCACCGGCAATCTGAAAGAATGAAAGCGGATCTGTCTCGTTGGCATCGTACATGGCTCTGAGTGCCCCAACGTAAAGGTCCCTAAGCACACATCATTAGCACACGCAACATGTTCTCCAACACACTTGAGCCGATCTTGCTTACCACTGCGGTCCTCGTTCGTTGTATATGGAATCGATATTTCTCCGGATTGGTACTTCGCCTGTCTTCGTGTTGATTCCCGACTTAACACCGACAACAGGTTGGTCTTGCATGGCGCAAGTCCTCGGGACGATCAGAAGGAGCCCAAGGGCAAGTGGCAATGAAGTAGCCCTCATCCTACATGTAGTGTAGAAGATTGACTCTTGGTTATGAAGGAGATGCTTCTGGCAAACGAGGACTACTCGAAGCGTCAAAATGGGAGCCCGCAATTCATATATCCGCTCTCAAGCACAATCAAGCATCGCCAGTGTCGCAATGCCACAAACGGTCCCATCGGATTCCTTCCATTCCCGCTGTCGCCAACCTTGTGAGAGCATTCGGAAATCGTTGTTCCATTCAGCCTTGCTTTTTTTTCTCTTCTCGGGAACGACTAGTGCCGTTGCTCGACATGGTGACGATACTTTGCATGCATGGTTTGTCGGGGCGAGCCACGACGATCGTCACAGCCAAGCATATCCATTCCCAGGAACCATCGAGTGATTATCCACTAAAGCTTGACTTAAATAGCAACAAGACCGAAGTTGTGTAGCCATGTGAGATTGCTTCTGCAGATTTTATGTGGATTCAGCGCCTGGGAACGATGTCTCATTCGAGCGAGCCGGAGACATCTACCAGGCCGAAGGTGCCACTGGTATTCAGGTACGCAATGGAAGGCTGCATGCATGACACGAGCTGGATAATTGCGGGAAGCGGTGCAAAGAAAACGCATGAGCGGTCAGATGCCCGGCTGCTTTGTAGTCCCCTCCGACCAGCTGGTCCTTAGGAGGTAGCTTAGGGAACCGGATCCCATCTTCTCTTGGCATCATTTCACAGCTTTCACGGTCAAACATTGACCACGACATCTACCTGTGAAACAACTAAAATTACGACGAGGTTTTTACGCGTGGCTGCTGTTTTCATGTGCTGCAGGTAGCCGTCCGAAGCATTTGTACGCAAGCATCGGTCGATGCTTCCCTCAGTTCCCGGTCTGCTCACCGCTATCGAGACCGATCTGGAAAGTCGCAGTACAAGTACTGTTTGCAAGCTTGAGATACCTAGGAAGATATCTACCGAGTCGATCATGGCGCCGCCCAGCGAAAAAAACGTTGCGTACATACAAAACCATTGTCGTGGCGGATTACATGGGTGGATTCAGAGGCCGAGTGAGCATCAAATGACCTCAATTATTTGTCCTTCAGATCGCGCAGTTGGTAGTATTTGAAATAACATAAACTTTTATCTCTACATCCTTGACAACCAAGGGTGAAGAGAGCAACTTTTGGGATGATGGATCGTAACCACACACGACCACTGCATAGCAGCTAACCACCGCTTGCTGAAGGCCCAACGAGAACTTGCGGGACGTAAGAGAAGCAGAAAATGCAAACAGTCATGCCTTTCATTAAAGAGACCACCCTGCCAGCTCAGATCAGTTCCACGAGAGACCTCTGGTAGCTTCAATAGGTTTCAACGCTTGCTCGACCAGGGTGGAGCAAAGACGCTTTACCCCCACACGCCGCCCCCTCAGAGAGACTTCTCAAGCATGACAAGATCACGAAAACCCTCCTTCCATGTCTCGGTCTGTTCTCGCGTCGGCCTCGGCAGCGGACTCCGCGCAACGCCTCCGTAACCCAGCCAAGCCTGGAGGCCAGCCTTGACTCCGACAACTCCCCCCTGGATGGCGGTCCAATCGCCCTGTGAGACCGTCTCCTGTAATTTCTGTGCTTCTTGATGTTTTCCTTCCTGGAAGAGCTCCATTGTCTTGATGCAAGCCTTGGGAGCAATGTTCGCCAGCCCGGCAAGGATGCCATGCCCTCCGGCCACCAGGGACTGAATACTGAAATCAGCAGAGCCGGCCAAGACGAGAAACTCGGGCACGTCGGCTCTCGGATTCTTCGCCAAGCTCCTCGTGGCAGCTGCAACGCGAATGAGTTTGCCCGTGTTTCCACATGTCAGCTTGACGCCTCTGATGTTGGGATGGCGAGACAGCTCGACAATGACGTCGGAAGACAGGTCCAGTCCACCCACGGCGCCGGGGAAGTTATAGATGATGAGCGGGATTGGAGAAGAACCAGCGACCGCGCGGAAATACTCCAAGATGGTTTCTGAAGACGGTGCGAATAGGCCAGAGTAGTAGGACGGCGGCAGAACGAGAGCGTAGTCGCCCCCGGCTGCCCAAGCCTCGGTGCAGTACTGGACGGTCTCGCGGGTACTCTGACTGCCGCATCCTACAATGATGGGCATCTTTGAAAAGCCGGCATCATTAAGGGCCTGTCGAGTTGTGGCGGTGACGACCTGGCGTTCGGTGTGGGTAAGATGAACCGCCTCACCGTTCGACCCCTGAGTGGCCAAGCCAGCGACACCGGCCTGCGCCAGTCGTACAGCATGGCGGGCGATGGCAACAGTGTCCACATTCTCGGTATCGGGCTCGAAGAAGCACATTGTCGGTACGTAGACTCCCGGGACCAGCGGCCGGTTCTCATGGAGATCCACCCGAAGCGATGCGCTGTCGTAAGAGCTGCTCAAAGGGGAATGCGGCTCAGCAGGAGCCAATGTTTCCAGGTTAAGATTGGATGAGTTGGTCGTGCGGGGTGGTATCTTGTTGAAGCCGGCAGTGAAACTGCCTGCGGGCGAGTACGCATCGTTGTGAGGAGCCATCTCGGAGCCACGGTTCTATGCAAGCAGTGACTCGCTTGGGGTATGACGACAGCCGACGAGAGCGAGGTTGAACGACGCGCGCTAAAGATGCGGAGCCGAAGGTTATGGTATGACAGAAGATGATCAGGTTGATATGAAGCCTGTGTAGTCCACCTCAACATATATGCGGAAGATTAGAATGGGAGGATGTGTGTTTGTTGACGGCTGTGCCAAGCTGAGACTTGATATAGAGTCAGCGGGAAGTGCTACCCTTTTATCATCAAAGGATGGGAACGGTGACGGTCCTCAGGCCGACCGATTCAACCTGGCAGTTTCAAAGATGGCCCATGATCCGCGACTTCTCTTCTTGTGGGCCAACGCAGCGCAGCGTCTCCCAACTTGGACAGATGGGATCCAATGAGACCTTGGCCAACTTTCATGTATGCACAAGCAGGTACGGGCAGCTGGGACGTCCACGTCTGGGACCGGGGTGCTGCGACACAGTGCGCGAGGTTCATGGCCGGACGATGACTAGCCCATGCCTCGTATGAGGCGCGGCCGGCCTCGTCGGGGGGTCTGGATGTCGAACGGCTGGAGGTGAGATGAGCTGCATATCAGACGGGACCACGTCGTTGCATACCTTAGTTGCGGTCAGCCAAGCCCGGATACTGCTGGTGGCCAACGAAGAGATGGTCTCGACTGTCTCGATGTAAGACCGAGTGCTGCAAAGAAACCTTTCATGCTTGATCGTGTGCCAGGTGTGTGTGTGTGTTGTGCTTTTCCGACGACGTCAGTCGGCGTCAAGAAATGGAGGGGCAACGGGGTGAAAAAAAAAAACAAAAAAAACGTACGGCACCATGCTGAGTTTCTGCCCTAGCCAATACTGAGACGCACACTGCGCAGGCGTATGTACACTCCAGAGCTGCACCGTCACTTCAACGGGCAGGTTCGGCATCGTGCAACCAATTGCTGAAGCTGAGGTGGACGAGAGCCCGCCGGAGAGCCCGGTGCCACGAAGTCTTTGCCTATTTTACGCTTGAAGGAGGCCAGGTGACGCGAAAACAAGGATTTCTCCGAGGGTCCAAGGCAACCTGGAAGTGGTTCAAGGCAGCGAACGGGAAGCAAGAACAGCAATGATTCCTCCCTCAGCGCAGCGCAGCGCAGCACATGCATAATGCAACAATACATGGCCGCCCAGACGAGGGTATCCGTATCCGTACCTCACTCTTATTAGCACCATTGTTATGTAGGTAGTATTAATAGTGCGATGTAGTGTACAGAGGTAGGTAGACAAGTGCCTCATACTAATAGTACATGTAGATAGATACCTAGGGTGCCAGGTAGGTAGCAAGGTAAGTCAAGCATCCCCACTGCCTCCTCCCTCTTCTGCCTCATTGAGAAAACGCAGGCCGTCCCATTCGCCGGCCCGCGGTGGAGGGATGCTGAGCCCCGGTCTCCGGTCCAGGGGACAGGGCAAGGTTCAGCCATGCAACAACAACCACGAGGCACGCTGTGATGGAAGCACATGTTGGCGACGAAGAGAGGTCGACGCCGACAACTACTCGGCCTCGGCCAAGGGAGTTCCTGCTTATTTACCTACCCGAAGGCATATATGACGGAAATCATGTTGTGGAGGATCAACACAGCAATCCAGAGACCTGCCTAGCACTACCTGGCTATCTGTATTACTAATTAATGTGGTACTGACTCTCCTACCTAAGCGCTGTACCTGGGTATGTACCTCAAAATATAGTACAACCGTAGGTCCGCTGACACTCGTCGACTTAAGGTTACCATCAGTTTTCCAGAACAGGCAGTTGGGTGTGCATCTGCGCTGCCCTCCGGTTCCTTTACAGGTCAGAGGGGGGGGGCACGAACAGGTACAGTACGTACGTATTAGTCTGGTGGCCTCAACGACCTAACCCCCACGCTAATAGAAGCTCATAGTGGCGAAGGTTCGTCGACATTCATGGCTAGGTACCTGGACAGGTCTCATCTCAACTTGGTAGGGTCCTTCCTGTCGCTGGTCTCAGTGAAGGTCTCAAAGAATCTGAACCCTTCAACAACTAATACGACTCCCAACAGATAGGTCCGCGTCACAGCCCTCGGAACCCCTTCCTCGCCTCCCAAGTCCACCCCGGAGCTCTCTCCTGCCCACAGGTTCCGGCCTATCGGTCTTTTTCTTTGGTTTTTTTTTTTCATCTTTCTTTTTGGTCACCGTCCCGTCATCGCCTGCAGGCTGACGACGGCTGGCTTGTATGCAATCCTCCAAATCCGACATCGTGACCTCGTGACTCGGGTGGGTCGCAGGCACAGGACTGCGGGCGTGCCCAAAGCCCGCTGTGTTCTAACCTCAACAGATAGTCGACAGTGTCAGTCGATACGGGCTCTCACAGTGTTTGTCTCCTCACTCGAAACCCCCGCTGAACCAGCCCGACGCCCTCTTGTTGGCTTGCTCGGAAATAGTTGGAACTGTCTGCTGACCTCTCTGTATTGCTGCAGGCAGCACTGCTCCGCCCGAACGGTGTGGAAGTCCATCCTACTTCAACCGCTCTTGCGCATCTCGCAGCCATCCCGCCCGACTTTTCCACATTCATCACCGGCTGCGTCAAGGCTGCGTCGGATAGCGGCACCTTGCCACCTCTTCGTCTCGTCACCTTGACTCTTGGAAACGGACGACCGGGTCCCCCCGCATTCGATACAGCAGCCCTGCGCCCAACCGCATCTCGTTCCAACCTCATTGACTAGACCGATGCTTCAGCCGCAGCATCGTACCTCCATCGATGATTCCGTCGACCCGGTTGTCTCGTCGTCCACGCGCCCGTGATTGACGGAGAAACCCCCGAGACCAACGGAATCTGGCCTCATTCCGCCATCCTACAGTTTGTCCTTGCTAATGGTCAAGCGAGCTAGCCACTCTAACCGCCATTGGGCGTCGATGAGAGGGAATTCCGCACCTGTCGCACATTCTGATAGCTACGCGTTGGGCCTTGGTTACCGTTGCCTTGGTAAGGGTCGGCCTCTCGCGACGATCGACGCCAGACACCGTTGCCACGTCTGCAGCCTCCATGAAAATCCGGGGGCGGGACACCCTGCGTCGCTGGCCCCAAGAGCCTGACGTCGGCAGCAGCGCCCTCACGTGGTTCGTTTCGTGAAACTCGAGCGGCACTTCTTGGCGGATGCAAGAGAAATCACTAGAGTCCTCCCCTCTTCGGGCTTCAATGCCCCTTGGCCGAGGTGTCAGACAAGATTCTACTAGTTTGGGAAACTCCATTGTTTGGGTACTGAGTGCACCAAGAGCGTGTGACCTTAAGCCGTCCGATGCCGAACCACTCATGTTCTTGATCACTCCATACGTGGCTGCCGCGCATCGTGAGATACAGAAACGTTTCTCTAGGCCAAGGAACCTATGGCTGGTCAATGGTGCTCAACGACCACATACCTATGTTACCACCAGGCGACGTGTTGTTGTCTCCTTGGGGGTCATAGTTGTTTTCTCTCATCTAGCGATGGACACTGCCTTGATCTCTCAACGGTTTGGATCTCGGCTGATGATAATGCCGAAAACAATCGGCAGGGGAGGGGGTGCTCGCTTTCATTCGGCAGATCTGCTCATGGCCCAAATTATGTAGCAGGACGGGTCGAGCTTTTCATCTGTGCTGCAACGTTCGAGTGCCCTTCCAGAACGACTTGTAGTCTGACAGGAATAACCAGTAAGCCAGGTATTCTTCTGGAAATGAGTGTTAGCCATGGCTACATGGCACGGCGATTGTGGTCTCATAGGAAGACGTGTGCGTTGTCCTCCTGGAAAGCTGCTCGGATCTCTTACTCTTATAACAATCACCCATACATTCAGTTTCCTCAACTCTGACTGAATATGAAAAAGTGTGGCTTTCTCTGGATCTTCGTTATTTACTCCTGTGGCGTCCGGCTTACTATGACCACGACTCCAGGCGCCATGCCGAACAACAACTTCACACCGCCCAAAGACACTTCCCCTGATGACACCCCTCCGACAAACAGAACTGGCCGAATAAACACCTAACCTAACAGTGAGACTCTCTTCTGCCTTCCAGGTTAGTCCTCCGCACAAGCCCTGCTAGTGTTCTTCAATCCCACAGCTGGCCGAGGTCTCGCTGATCCCCCACACCCCACGGGTCCCCGGGAATTTGAAAAGGAGAAGGAACAACATCGTACCAGTTGCTGGGGGGGCTGCAGCCAGGGTCCTGGGGTTTGCTAGCGACCCCGGAAGAAGTGACCAGCAATTATGCCCTGGTTTACTCTATTTTGACGGCGCCTCCTGTCAGGACAGTCCCGTAGCTTACCGAGCACTGTGCGGACGTCACCGCTCTGTTGGTTTCAAGGAGACCACATGGAACGTCCGAAAGGATCGGGTGACGGAGCGTCAACAGGCTTGACGTTTTATACGTATGCCGACAAGACGAGAACGTGACCAGTTGAATATCCATAAATGCTATTTTATATCTGACCTCTTGGCATGAATTCAAAGACTTGCTCGACTACGTGTACCTTCGACAACTTTCGAGTCGACACTCTAAGCCCACATACTTACGCCCAGAGAACCTAGGAGAATCTCAAAAAACTGAACTCTTCGGGCTCAGCTTCTTCGGGCTCAGCTTACGCCAATTTCGGAGACAATCAACGTCTTTCCGCGAGGTTGCTTGGTTCTCGGGAATAGCTCAAACTTTGTTGGGCCAAGGAATCAAGAAAGAAGTCCTCATCGGGTTGGACACAGCGCGGTTGGATGGAAAGCTGGAAGGGTCAGAACACGAATCATGATTGTCAGGCATGGGAAATTTTCACACATGTACCCAGTTTACAAGCTGATATTTACCTGTAAGTTTGATGTCAAGTAATAGTACCGCTAGAGTCATGTTCTGCAAGACAAGTGAGTATTTGGGTGACCTGAAGACATGGCGACCAAGGGCAGCTGCGGAAGGGGTCGGTAGAACCGTGAATATCACACTTGACGTGATGAAGATTCTCAGCTCAGAAAAGGAACTAAGCCGCCATTAATTGGGATATACTATTGTATTTTTACAAAGTTATCTGCCTTTGTCCCCTTCCTTGGTCACTGACATGGGGACCATCAGAGTTCTCAGAGCATCCGAAGGCGGGTACCTTCCCGCCCAGGAAACGTAGAACGTGCTGCAACATCTCCTCTGAATACCAATGGCCCAGTCCATCATAGCTTTGAAACTCTACGTCGCATTCCATCGCTCTCAAGACTCGTGAAGCGGCTTGACCATGCGCAATCAAAACCCTGTCGTCCTCGGTGCCATGGCCGAGAAATACTGGAGTCCTTTGAAACGGGGCTTCTGAACCGGTAGTGAGTTCTTCCATCCCCATCTCGTTCCTTATGAGGTTCAGACCCTGCGAAAGGGGGCTGGCCGATGACTGGGATCCACCCCAGTCGAAAGGGTCTTGCTCCTCACCCAGCACTAGGCCAAAGCTATCACAGCTGATATTTGTCTTCGGTCCGCCCAAGTCGTCACTGCAAACCCCGTCTGCGTCGTTGAAGATTTGAAGCAGGTCGCCGCACATGGGTAGCATACCGCACATGCCAACAAAGCCACCGAGAGGGTCTCCTTCCCAGAGCAAAAGTGACACAAGGGCAGCGGCGCAACCCTGACTAAACCCTCCGAGCACGACTCTGTCTGCTCCGCCGACGAGTGATGCCTCTTCCGCGAGTAGCTCATGCAAGAACTCCACCGTTTCCTTGGCGTGTCCTAGGACGGTTTCCTCCCAGCCCCCACTACCGTCGTACCACTGGTTGATGATGGACCGCCGGTAGACGGTGGCCCGCGATCGCGCCGCGACGGGGAACACGAAACGAGCATGCGGAAGAGCTTCTCTCAGAGGTTTGGCGTTCCTTTCGGGTCCTTCCGCCGCCGTGATGGGAGCTGAGAGGAAAGGTGGCGCGAAGATGCGGGCGCTGGAGCCTCGGCCATGGAGGAAGACGACGGTTTGCAAGTGCGGCTGCCTGAGAGGTGGCGAGACGATGGGTGGCGGAAATACGTGAAGGGGCAGACGCGGCTCGGGCTCACCACCCAACGGCGCCTCCGGGTGTTGCATATCAGTCCGGTAGTATGAACCGAGAAAGAATCCGATGCGATGAACCTGACCGGGGCGATGCGGGGTATGTATTTGGTATTCCGCGTTCCCGGAACAGGTCGTCTCCACACTGCCACCGGGCACCGGCGACGGGTCCGATGCGCTGGGCAAAGTTTGATTTGGGGCAACAAACACAAAGACGGGATCTATGCGAGCTCGTGCAGGAAGATAAGACAAGTGAAAGTCCATGTGAGAAGAAAAAACACGTTTCTCTCCGAGAACGAATCGTTCCAGCTCATGGGACGTGCCATGTAAATGCAAATGTTGCTTCCTAGAATGTTTGGTTGGATGCTCTTCTCTATTCCTGTCTCTTTCTCTCTCTCTGTACGTATCAAGGCCTCGGGTCAAAAAAAGCGCGTGGAATATCCCTTCCTCGCGGTTATAAAAATGTCAGGACCAAAATCTACGTAGTCGATCAAAGCCCCCCTTCTCCCCGAAAGCCTTCAACACACTTTGGATCCACACAAGAAGTGTTGAAGACAGAAATGCCATCTGTGAATACGCATACAACTACCGGGTTTGTTGGGAGCTATTAGACACTCTGAGAAACAGAAAAAGAATAGGACGACCAGCCGCCAAAGAGCCTACCGGAACTACCGAGAGAGCGTCAGGTAGGCGTCTACCTCTAGGGGTTTACAAGATCCCCTGCTGCACGGATTGGAAAACACATCGCCATCATTGGAAGGCCAAGGACCCAAGTCGTTGAAGGGTTGTCAGCCGCACACATTCACGATGCCGCCAGGGCCTGCAAGCCCCAAATTTGTCTTGTACGACTCTGGCGGCGTGGCTTCCGGGGTAGGTCGTGGCACGACATAACGGTGGGCGCAGCAACAACAACAACAACAACAACGACAGAAGGAGATGATGGTCAGCCGCGAACGACGAAGACGACGTTGGCGGGGGCATGGTGCGTGCTGGGGCCTCCGACTTGCGAGGCGATCCTTCTCGTGGGATTGGTGAAGGTGCCTGGAGAAGGACGGATGTTTGTCGAAAGACGGCATAACGAGGACATGCAAGACGTTGGCGAGAGCTTCAGCCTCCCACAGACCCATGCCATGGCGCAGGCTGGGTTCAGGCCTGAGAAGCTTGAGCGATCGAATAGTGCCAGCGGTCGAGGGCAAACATCAGACGGCAAACAACCCAACCAAGGTCCACGGATGCAAATGCCAAGGCTTGCGGACGAGATCTGCCTATCCGTAGCAGGGCTAGCAAATACACCAGCTCGCAGGTTTAGGGCAACGTTCGTGAACGGTGAACCACGGGCGCATGGAAGCTGCAAGTTGCTTCCTGGTGGAAGCGGCACGGGAAATCCTCCGAAGCCTGCCCGCCTGCTTCCATTTTGGAGCATGGAAGGATCAGATGGGCCGTGTCAGCGGCCAAAAAACATGATACACTACCTAGGGCAAGCATACCTAGGTACACTAGATAGGTAGGTAGGTACGAACAGAGGCTGGGCGGGTGATTGACGGGAGTACACTACTGGGGTTCCATGGTGACCCAAAAAAAGAAGACGGGAGAAAAAAGACAAGGAAAAGAACTGGAGTCTGGACTCTGGAGTCCGTCCATCCGATCGTCAAAAAAGACGTCTGTGACTGTGGGCGACTCGACCCGCGCGACAGTGGGGATTCGGCCGGAGACGCCGTGGCCCGTGGCTCCCCTCAGTCTTCAGATACGACATCGAAGCCATCCGTCCCGTCGTAAAAGGTCATAAGGCTGATGTCGATGGGCATGACGAGAGTTCGTGTTCACGAAGTTTTTGTCGAGATTAGCGAAGGGGTGGCACTGGAGTCTGGCACTGGCAGGCGCTACACTACTATCCGCCGGGTTTGGACCCAGTGGGTACCTAGGTTCCATCCTTCTAGGTACCTAATGCTAGGTACTTTTAGGTGGTGTGCAGCAAATACGGGCGGGCGGCGCGGCTTCGTCCTAGCGTAGGTGAGTTAATTTTAGAGAAGCCACAGGCGCTAAGAATTTTCCCTTCTCCACCCCCCCCCATCCTTCCACAACAATCTTGCACCTTCAAGGACTGCCTGGATTGACGTTGGTCTTGCATCCCGGAATTAGGATCGATCCAACCTGCCAACCTGGAGGCATCCTGTCGCTGTCCGTCTCTCAGTCTCAACCCCCGGCTTTTCCATTGATCCTGCAGGCCGTTCAGCCCAGCCCAGCCTTCAACACGCCGTGGTACCAGCCCCGATGCCCCGGTTCTGGATGCAAGCCATGGGCCGCCGTAGGGCGCTGTACCGCATGTATATCTTTACTATCCGTACTACTTACGAAGAGACAATCAATTGATGACGAGGGCTCAAGGAGCTCCCCGGAGATGCGTCTCGGCGTGACATGCCATGTTCACAGCCGTGGCAAGACGGAGAAGTGAAGAAGCGGTGGGTGGGCTGAGTGACGTTTCGGAGCCAGGGTCGGCCTGTCTCGCCGTGTTTTGAACAAGGCAGGCCGAAGAGCCGACGGGAGCTCTCCAAGGCGACCGACGACCTGCCACTACAGCAAATACTATGGACACTACGTACCTACTAGTATGTAGTGATAATACTAGTAGTAGGTATGTACTACAAAGTACTCAAACTTGAGGTCACGTCACATGGTACTTGTATTGCGCGGGAGGCCCAGGAACTGAGCTTCGGCCACAGCCTATTGTTGCCCTGCACAGCCACCTTTCTGACAGCGGAAGGGCAATGGAAGGCGATAGATCCGGCTGGCTGGATACGACGGGAGTGAGCACTGAGCACTGAGCACTGAGCACTGATGAGCGCTGGCATCTCGCGAGGCGATGACGGCGAGCAAGAAAACAGCCCGAGATGCCGAACCCTCACGTTGCCTTCCACTCAATCACCGCCCAACCAGCACCCTACGGATACCCCCCCCCCTTTTTTTTCTTTTTTTCTTTCCGTAGTTACCTATACTACATACACATGTAGGTACGTACATAGGTACACAGTAGTCAAGTACGTAGTAGTGCCAGCCAAGAGCCATAATATCTCGTCTGTCTTTCGGTTCGTATTAGAAATGCCTCGTGATGAACAGAAGCCCCGCGTCGGGCCTTGGGCCCTGCTTGGCCCTTGGCCTGCCACTGACTAGCGGAGAATAACGAAGATCTCCGTCTGGTGTAATTCGGATTCGGGGCTTCGGCACGCCGTTAGGCGGCGAGAAGTTTGTTTGTTGGCAGTTGTCCCGCGGGCGAATGACAGGAAGAAGAGAAGATTGTCGACGCGCAGAGCGAAATTGACGGTGGGAAAGGGGGGCTTGGTGGCACCCACGCACCTTGACTGGGTACCTACGGGGGCCTGTACACTAGTGCATGGGCCCGCCTATGTTTCGAACCGCAGTCTGGGATCGCGAGGACGAACAAACCAAGGGCAACCTAGGATGAGGGGGCTCCCGTTTCAAGCTCGACACGTCGGTTAACAGCAGAGAACAGAGACTGGCGACCTTTGCTTGCCATTGGTGCCATATAGGTAGGCAATCGACTCCCAAGAGAGGACATGGGACTCGAGAGCAGCAGGGCTTGTAAGTCGTTGTCCAGTGTAACCCGCCGCCCTGCAGCCCTACCTGCTAGTGTATCCGTACATAGCACTACAGATACACACACACTGATCCATTCGTACACGTGCGTACGCTGGCTCTGGTTGGTGGTTGGCCGGCGGCTGTCGGGGTGGTCTCGGTGGTGAAGATCACGGGAGTGCCAATCGGAAGGCGGCGTCTTCGGGGCGCGCTGAGTGATGAGAATGCTAAGATATTGCTGCCCAGAAATCTCTCCCTCCTCCTGCAGCATTGGAGGCGCAGCGTGCAAACTGCAGCGTGCCTACTCGACAATTATGCGCGCTCTCACCACAGCACGCGAGCCTCACCAATGCAGGGTCTTCAACTCTTGACGTGGCGGCCGTCCAATGATCCGAAGGGCGTGAGGGACCTTTGGCGCTTTGGATGAATACTACTCACACAGTATTACTAGGTATTGCTCCGTAGGAATCATCAACCTGGACATCCACTACTAGTGTAGACGGATGAGAGTTTGGCCTCGCAGCGGGAGTGCCCCGGGAGTGAGGATCAGGAGGAGCAGCTTGCAAGTGGGTGTGATTTCTAATTGGTTCGCTCGACCAAGCACTGCAGGTTGATGAGTCGCTCGCACAGACTGACTTGGACGGGTCACGGATCCGTCGCAGGGGTCTCCCTCGCTCAACCTCCAGCACAGCACGGATAATAGAGTGCGATGCTTCAGGACCAGACGAGACGAGACAAGACGACCGCCCCAGGGTTCTAGTGAGTAATAGTAGTACGTATAGTGTACTGACCGTTCTTATGCCCTGGGCCTGACTTGTGACCTGTGACCTGACCTGACCTGGCCTGTGTCTTGGACTCGGGAGTCGGGGCTCCTTATTATTTTGATCATCTCCTGGGCAGCTTCCACACGCGACGGGATTGATCATTCAACTGGGTTCGTACCTTTGCTGCACTGGAATTGTCGGTATTTGTCCGCATGCGTCAGATTGTCCTCATCCCAAGAGCCTGAATAATAAGAGCAAGGAACGCCGGTTGGCAGACTGCAATACGGTGCTGACGAGTGGCGGAAGAAGGTGGTGCAAGGAGGCGCCGGCATCATGGACAATAAGGATACCTACCCGACTAGATGGCTGACACATTTTGACGTTGCCCGCCGTCGACACGGAGAATGTTCTGCCTCGTGGCAGCGAGGGGCTGGAATGCAACGCGAACGGCGCGGTTGGAGAATCCGGCAGTGTCGCCAGGACGATCACCAGACCGGGCGGAATTCCGCGGCCCGATTGATAGCGACACGACGGGACGCCCTGTCAACCTGCGCTGTTGTCTACCTATTAGATGATCGTCCACTCTAAGCAAGTCCAAGGGGATGGATGTGATTGATACCTCATCGACGAAAGAGGTGGTTGGCATCAGCACCATCATCAGCATAAGCAGAAGCATCAGCATCAGCAGTAAGCTCTCCATGGTAAGTATACCTAGAGAAAAGAGCCTTTGGATGGGTACGTACCATAAGTATGACATGGATGTCCTGCAACCCCGATGATCCTCCAGGCATGTTGCTCATTCATTCATTCATTCGTTTTTCCTTTCTTCCTTCTGTTTCTTGGCTTTTTTCTTCCCTTTCTATTTTGTTGTTCGCCTTCACATTAGTGGCGGCAGCAGCACAACAGGTCTTCATGGACCATATTACCATACGGAAAGGAGATCCCGGCCGAGAAGCAAGCAGCGCCACTGGATCCGGGGCCTTTCTCATTTAGGAAAGGTGGTCAAACTCAGGCGTTCTCATTGGCTCTCGGCGGTCCAGAAAGTAAATTAGCCCAGATGGGGACTTTGCTCAGGGGGTCTTGGGGCTTTCCGGTACCTGATAGTGTACGTACATACCTAGTATGTGACTCCGTATCCGTACCGCCCAAGGCAATTGTTGTCATGCTCCCACTCACACCCAACTCTCACGACTAGTCCAGTTCATCCCACCAGACTGCCACAGCCAGCCTTTGAGTTGTGAACTGTGAACTCTGAACTAAAAACTAGGAATAGCCTTCCACATCACCACAGTTAACTATTACATACTCATCCAGTGTTACCTACCTCGTGGGCATGCCTTAACCAAGGTGCTTTGCAGTAGGCACCTCACCAACCTAGTGTCTAACTAGGCATCTATGTGGATGGACCATGGGAACGCCCCAAGCCTCCAAGGGGCCAGGGGTAGCCGATGGTGCAGGACTGAAAGGCTTGGCCGATGACAGTTGCGACTCACCCACTCACCCACCCTACACTACGACCACACTACGCCCGGTCTACCAAAGGTCCCAGGGTGAGAGTGTGCCGGGATGGCCACCGCAGGGTCCTGAATAAGGTACGAGGTCGTATTGATTCGCCCAGCTCCATCACTCCCTCCCCAAGACTGGGGTGAACGAGCTGGGATCTGGTCTGGTGCACCTCAGTTGGGTACTAGTCCAGGTTGTCGAAGGAGCAGCTACTATTGCCATGGCCCATAGCCCTCCATACCCATACCCGGCCTTCCTGCTTGTTGCTGTGCCTCGCCCTCAGCTCAACTCGCTTTGCCGTTTTGCATGGGACGACTAATAAAACCACCTCCGCCCCCATCGTGTATCTCTCTGCCTGCTCTCACTCACCTCTTCCTCACCTCTTCTACCCTGCTTCCCCACGAGCACCTCTTCTAGCATACTTGCTTGACTCTCGTTAATCGACCTAGCCTTGGATTCTTTTTTCTATTCATTTCCACACTATCGCTCAACAAGCCACTCGCAAGCCTCTCTTAGGTAGACCAGAACACCGGCCAACCTTTTAATACAACACCGCCGACTTCCTTCCACAACCCGACAACTTTCTCAACAGCTTCTACACTCCTGCTCTACGAGAACAGCTTCATCACAGGCAAAATGTTTTCCAAGATCTTCTCCGCTGCCACCGTGGCTCTTGCCGCCTCCACCATGGTCTCCGCCCAGACTTTCACCACTTGCGATCCTACCAAGAAGGGTATGCGCCTCTCACATTGCCTTGATCTCGTTTCCTGCTGGGGTTTTGTTGCTGATCATTTCTCTCAGACTGCCCTCCCGACCCTGCCCTGGGCAAGTCGGTCAACATCGACTTCACCAAGGGCAACGACGACAGTGTCTTCCGCAAGCTCGAGGGCACCAGCGTCAAGTTCGAGGACCAGGGAGCCCTCTTCAGCATCAACAAGGAGACCGAGGCCCCCACCATGGCCTCCAAGAAGTACATCTTCTTCGGAAAGCTCGACGTTGTCCTGAAGGCCGCCCCCGGCCAGGGTGTCGTCACCTCTGTTGTCCTCCAGTCTGACGACCTCGACGAGATCGACTGGGAGTGGATCGGCAGCGACAACGCCCAGGTCCAGACCAACTACTTCGGCAAGGGTGACACCACCACCTACGACCGTGGTGCCTACCACGCCGTTGACGACCCCGTCAACACCTTCCACACTTACACCATCGACTGGACCCAGGAGTCCGTCAAGTGGCTGATCAACGGCAACCTCGTCCGTGAGCTCAAGTACGCCGACGCCAAGGGCGGATCTCGCTTCCCCCAGACCCCCATGGAGGTCAAGATTGGAACCTGGGTTGCCGGCCGCAAGGACGCCCCCAAGGGCACCGTCGAGTGGGCTGGTGGCTACACCGACTTCAGCAAGGCTCCCTTCAACGCCTACTACAAGAGCATCGCCATCACCGACTACATGGGCGGCAAGACTGGTGCCAAGGAGTACGTCTACGGCGACCGCTCCGGCAGCTGGGAGTCCATCATCGTCAAGACCGAGTCCAGCAGCGACGACGACAAGTCTTCCTCTGCCTCCTCCAGCAAGACCACCTCCAAGGCCGACTCTTCCAAGACTACCCTGACCACCGTCGCCTCCGGTACTGCCACCGCCAGCGGTTCCGCTGATGCTACCGCCACTGGCTCCGCCGAGTCCTCTGCCACCGGCTCCGACTCTTCCGCCACCGGCGCTTCCCAGACCGGTGCCTCCGCCACCACCACCGCCCCTGCCACCGTCACGGGTGCCGGATACATGAACAAGGCCAACCTGGCCCTCGGCGCCGCCGGCCTCTTCTTCACCTTCCTGCTGTAAGCAGGTTCATCCTCTGAACCCCTGATCAACGACCGTACACGCGCATAAGAAACCTACAGCATAATTCCGTCGATGGAGAGCGGATTGTACAATTCTTGAGACTTTTCCCCGCACTCCTTCCCACGACTGCAGCACCCGCAAGAAGGCTACGGTTCGCACGAACCGGGTCGGCCTCGGGCGATCAGTCGGGGCCAACGTTGACTCCATCTGGAACTTTTAATGATGACGCTCTCCGCGGCTTTTCCTTGCATCCTTGGGAGGATGGGAAACCAGATCCGCGACGGTTTTGCTCGGCAACAATATCAAAGTGTTTGTTTTTTTCGCTCGAGGGGGAGGAAGAAAGGTACGCGACGACGACGTGCACCATGTACGCATGGGAACCTCGCAGTTTCGGACCTGGGGGGAAAGCTTCGGACTTCTGGTGTGTTTGACGCAGATGGATTATGATACCTTAGAGCAGTTGACAGTCCTCCGGGACGTCGAACTGGTTGCCTAAAAAGAGTCTATTTTTTGAAACAGTGTCTCCATTGTTCAGTCTCCTCCGACTCGTTCATGAAGCTTTACCCTGCGTGACAATACAGATTTCCCGGTAACACTGTGAATTGCGTCACGAAGAATTATGACCGAGAGCGGGAGGATGGCAGCCTGGTTCCATGGTGTGTGGTGTGCACAGTGGAAGCAATCTCCAGTGTCTCGAGTTGAGGGGCCGTCGGGGTGGTCCACAGCAAGTTTGGCACGCGATTCGCCCAAGCGTAGGTCGGTAGGTAACTTGTCGAATAGGTCAGCCTCACGGTTGAAAGTGATGAATGAACGGCTGATGGATGTGAAAGAGCGGGTGCTCGGCTCTACCATTCGGTGTTTAATTTCCACAGATTATTTCTTTTTCGTCCTGGAGACGAAAGAACAGCGGTGTCAGACGAGCCGCCGGGCTACGTTGGTTGCTGCATGCATGCACGGTACTTTACTCATTAGCGAAAGTACGCCAGCCGGGCGAGGCATTTTCCGTCCATGTCTTCTCCCTGCATTTTGGGTCGCCTCCGTCGATTGTGAAGAGATGTTCCGCCCGGCGGGTAGGAGAGGCGGGGAGGGGGGAAGTCTTGGGTCTAATATAACTTGCCTGAGCCAAGGCAGTAGACGACACGTCGCTTTGCGGCGGGATGCCTTTGATCCTCGAGCACGAGAGGCGGGCGACTGAAGACCACAAACGACCAAAACTGCCTCTCTCCCGGCAAATGCGTCGGGAGGCCCAAGTTCGAACCCAGGTCAATGTGAAATTGGACCCGCGCGGCCAGCGGAGGCCCACCTGTTAAAAGATGCGAGCATTCACATTGTACCTGCATGCAGGTCGCTAGGACGGACACGTTCACATGGGTACGTATTAACAGTAATAGTACGGAGATGGGGATACAGGTAGAGCAAGCCGATGGGCGGAATGGGCTCCCTCCATCTCCTGGCCGGATGCTCTCGATCGTGTAGTGGGCAATGGGCACTGGGCAGGCAGGCAGGGTCCTTTGGCCCCCGAGGTTGTGTCCGCTTGTTGCCGTCATGATGCCCGGCGTCTCGGAAGGCCAAGCTCTTGAACGGCATGCCGTGGGTGTGGGGGCCGATGCTGTGCTCCGGGAGTTTAATGCAGGTACGGTGCATGATTGGCGTTCGCGACTTTGTGGTACCAGTAGTATCCGTATCCGTACTTCCAGTCCTTCGGCCCTGGCCGACGCCGTCGACGATCTCGGCCTGACGTCACGAGAGACGATCCGGCGCCGTGGTCCAAATGACTCGTGATTTCGGGGCGGCGAATTTTGACGTCTTTAATGCGACGGGTTCTGGTGCTCGGTAGGTACTTGGGGCTGGCTATACGCATCGTTGTCTGCGGCAGTCACGCAAGGATGGTGGACGCTTTCGTCGAACCAGAAACCGGCGTCTGAAGAGGCGGCGGGCCTCCCAGCGCCGAAACAAGGAAGAAAAGAGACAAGAGGCAAGAACAGCTGGCATCTGGACGGGTATCCGTACGGATACACTTTGACTACCTACCTACCTAATGTTAAGGTCTGAAAGATCTGAGAATGTCAATAACGTCAACTGGAATGGCCGGCGGGAAGCGGACCGGTGGTGACGTGCCAAAGTGGCCACTACGCGACAAAAATTACAGGTGCGTCTCCACTTTTTAAAAAATTGGAAGAAGAAAAATGCAACCGAGGTTTCCAGAAGCTTGTTACCTCCGTCAATCATTCCTTCCTCTGAGCGGCGGAATGCCGGCTACGGAACAGCCCGCGCTACATCCCGTCTTGACGAAGGACACTGAGCCGCACGTCCAGTCACTTCGAACCATGAATTCGCTCTTCTGCCTCACTGTATAACATAACAAACAGTACCTACTAACCAAGCCAAGGCAGTTTCCCTTTACACTTCTAGGAAATTTTCTAGTGGACAGTGGGTCCCAAGACCGAGCTTCTTCCAGACTTTCCACACACCACGACACAATGCGAGTCGTCCGTTCTGGCCCCTCCACCCCCCTTGCGATGCGAAGGCGTCCAAGTGCCGAAGAAGGCTGGAGTCGATGACATCAAAGTTCCATGATCACTCGGGTCTGGCGGCCAACACCATCCTGGATCGCTCTGCTTCTCTTATCGCCCACGGCATCTGCCTGTCCCGTCGGCGATCCTAACGCCGTCTGAAAGACCGAGGAACGATAGAGAATGGACACTCGAGCCCCAAGACCCTCTACGAAAACCCGTTATTACCCATTACCCATATCCCGCGGGCCGTCCGAAACCAGATTTCTAAGCCAGACGACCGCGAGCCCACCGACATTGATGGGGCCCGGCCTCGACTCGGCGAATCATGGCGACCAATCTTCATCTCGTTCGACTTTCTTCTGGAAATGTTCCGCTCTTCAAAGCGCCTTGTCCCCTGAAGGTGGCCACTGGCCCTGTCGCAGTGCCAGAATTCCTTCCATCTGAATCGCGGCATCGAGCCGCGCTTCGCTGTCGTCCCGGCGTCGTTCCCGCTCTTTGGCTCCACCCAAGATGCGTGTTTTTTCTCTCTCTTCCGTCTCAGTATCCTGCGTAGCCTCTTGGTTCCATGTTGGACGACGGCGGCGTTAATGCCTCTTCGCCGATGGGTCTTAGGACTTAACGCTTTTCTCGTGATGGGGACTTGAGGTTTTAAAAGGACGGGCAACTCGCTCCTCGGAAGGAGAGAAGCAGCCCTTGTGTAGACACACTTCTTCCTATATCAGAAGCATTCCTCCTCCGCAAAGAATTTCTCCTTCGCAGAAGAGACGAAACCTCTCCTTTCGAAATCCCATCGTCAACAGCAAACAACCGTATAACCACAATGGCCGCTACCGATTACAAGTTTGAGGGCTGGGTTGGCCTCGACGAGAAGTCGAGCGAGGGCAACATGGTCTGGCAGGAGTACGAGCCCAAGCCTTGGGAGGAGACCGACGTCGATATCCAGATCACCCACAGCGGTGTCTGCGGCTCTGACATCCACGTCCTGCGTTCCGGCTGGGTAAGCTAAACACTCCCCAAGACCTACACGCATCTGCTCTGCTATAGTCTACAGTCTAGCTAACACAACCAGGGTCCTGCTCCCTACCCCGTCTGCGTCGGCCACGAGATTGTTGGTGTCGCGGTCCGCGTTGGCTCCAAGGCCGAGGGCAACATCAAGGTCGGCGATCGCGTCGGTGTCGGCGCCCAGTCCGACTCTTGCCTCGGCCGCCAGGGTGACTGCGAGCCTTGCGCCACCAAGAACGAACAATACTGCCCCAAGTCCGTCCACACCTACGGCGCATTCCACTACAACGGCGGCAAGGCCATGGGTGGCCACGCCAAGTACCACCGATGCCCGTCCCACTTCGTCGTCAAGATTCCCGACGGCCTCGACTCTGCTTACGCCGCCCCTATGCTCTGCGGCGGTGTGACCGTCTTCTCCCCGCTCAAGAACCACGGCTGCGGCCCCGGAAAGAAGGTCGCCGTCAGCGGTGTCGGCGGTCTCGGTCACATGGCTATCATGCTTGCTAAGGCTATGGGTGCCGACCAGGTTGTTGGCATCTCTCGCAAGGCTGACAAGCGCGACGAGGTTTTGAAGATGGGCGCTGATGACTACATCGCCACCGCCGAGGAGGGTGACTGGGCTAAGAAGTACGCCAACACTTTCGATATCGTCATCTCGACCGTCTCCTCCGCCAAGGTCCCCATGCAGGACTACTTGAACCTCATCAAGTTGGACGGCTCTCTCGTCCAGGTCGGCTTGCCCGACGACGGTGCCTACACCATCTCCCCTGTCCCCCTCGTCATGCGCCGCGTCAAGTTCACCGGCTCCTTGATCGGCTCTCCTCACGAGATTCGCGAGATGTGGGAGCTCGCCGCCGAGAAGAACGTCAAGCCTTGGATCCAGGTGCGCCCCATGAGCGAGGCCAACCAGGCCATTGTCGACCTCGAGGAGGGCAAGGCCCGCTACCGCTACGTCCTCCAGAACTAGGGTGGAGTATCGCGACGACGAGCTGATTCATCCGCGGGCCATTCCCCGTGGTGTTGTACATAGATGAGGTTGATGACATGACTTGGGTGCATATAGAGGGCATAGCGAATTGTTTACACATTTTAGACACATAGAAAGGGAAAGAGAATAGACTTGACCCGCGGAGCAACGTGCTCAAAATTCATGATATGATATGAAATGAACCCAACTCCTCGGGGATGTTGGAATTGTTTTTGGGTCAATAGAAGAAAGTAAGTTGAGTTCGGTATGATGTCACTTCGGGCCGGTGAAGTTGTCGTCGAATGCGGGGTGTACGAAAGGCCGACCGATTGGCTGGGTCTCAAGGTTCAATCAAAGTCGGAGAATGTCAACCTGCATCGCATGGAAACGGCTTTGAAAAGTTGTACGCATCTCCGAGCTCTGAAGCGAGACTGTTCAAACGAGGCTCGCTGCCCGCTAGGCGCCTATTATTATCAGTCGCGCGCTCGCCTGCCGGCACCGGACGGCGGACGGCCGCTGCCTCCATCGACCTGCCTAGACATATAAGACACGCCGTGCCACATCGGAATGAGGCACGGCATCCCCAAGGTTGCTCAACTACCTAGTCGCCTAGCCGAGCAAACCAGTCGAGAACCCGAACCCAGTCTCAACTGGTTGGCACAATTCACATATGGCCCCGCACAACGATGTCGCGACTTTTCATGAGGCCCTTCGTTCCAGCAGGCGAATTCTAGCCCTCTGCGGTGCCGGTCTTTCGGCATCGTCCGGCCTGCCCACGTTCCGCGGCGCGGGCGGGCTCTGGCGCAACCACGATGCGACCTCGCTGGCGACAATGAGCGCATTCCGCAACGATCCCGGGCTGGTATGGTTATTCTATTCATACCGCAGACACATGGCTCTTGCCGCGAAGCCGAATCCTGCCCACTACGCCCTCGCCGCCTTGGCGGAAAAGAACCCCAACTTTTTGTGCCTGACGCAGAACGTAGACGGTAGGTCCTGTATCGCGATCCCCTCCCAGCAATTATCACTGCGTCCTTGACCCTGGCGCGAGAGTATCGGACCCAAGACTTCATCAAGTTTGGCTGAGACGAAGTAGACCTCTCGCCGCGTGCCGGCCACAAGACGGAGACCCTCCGGAAGCTCCACGGCAGTCTCTTTGATATCAAGTGTGCCAACCCTAGGTGCGACTATGTCGAGCGCAACAACACGACGGATCCTCTTTGTCCAGCCCTCGCTCCCGCGTCGGAAGACCCAAAGGATCCAAGCCAGACACTGCCGTTGCTGGACCACCGCAAGATGCTCCCCAAGATCGAAGAGGGGAGCCTGCCTCACTGCCCCTCGTGCAAGACCGGCCTTCTCCGCCCGGGCGTCGTGTGGTTTGGCGAGAGCCTTGACGAAGAGATGCTGGACGGTGTGGACGGCTGGATCGACGAGGGAAAGGTGGATCTGATGCTCGTCATCGGCACGTCGGCCCAGGTGTGGCCTGCCGCCGGCTACATCCTCAAGGCACACAAGGCCGGCGCGAGAGTTTGCACCATCAACCCCGAGGCGGAGGACAAGGAGCAGATGGGCAAGGTCAAGCCGGGAGATTTTGCCTTCGGTAGAGACGCGGCGGAGGTGTTACCCCTCTTGCTAGAACCGGTCATCGGAAAGATGGGAATCGACGGACGGTTTTACTGACATGGACAAGGCGTGGGAAAACTGCAGGGCAGATGGTTAGCGTTCTGTTATGTGTTTTATTGCCTGGAGATGTGTTTCGATTTCCACAACGAACGGCGTTACCAGCGAAAAATGGGTTGAGTCGTTGTTTTCTGCTTCCCCGGGAGCACTCTTGCGCAAGCGTAATGCTCTTCTGAGAGAGGTAACCAAAGTACGCAGTTATCCAAGAGACGATGGTCTGGATGTCAGCTTGCTTGCGATGATCCTCCCACTGTTTCGCAGAACCTTTGAAAGGGCAAGCCGAGCTTTCCGGACGCTACAGACTACATACCGAAAGGACAAAGGCCACATCATTTTTTGCTAGGCAGGGCAGACAGCCTTGCTGGCTTGGGGGAAGAATACTGTCGCGACACAGGCTATGAGAAATCTGGAAGGCATGGTGGACGGCATGTCGGTTAACCCTGGCAGGACATGATCCCGAGCCATGGTGCAAGTACGGGAGATTCAGCTCAGACTTGTTGGTTGAGATATGCGCGTCCTCCCAATCGGTCATGTGATGGGGGTGCTCGTTGTACTTATCACATACGCGATCACTACCATCACTTTTCCCCCTTTCAAACGCCGCATATCCTGATCAGTTTCCATCATCACCAAAGTACATAGTAGTAGCAGCACTTCGCACGACCGAGCAATGCGCCGCAAATCGCCCCCGTCTGGATCCGAGCCGTGTCCTCGATACTTGCAGTCATTCCCCTGCCCCCTCGCAACAGCACGAACGGAGTCAGTATCAGTGACAGCACATCATCGTCCCCGCCACTGCCCAGCGGCAGGCACAATCACCTCGTTTGCGGAATCCGGCATGGCCGGTTGGAGACGCTTAGGAGCGGGCTCGCAATACATTGCAGGTAACGGAGGGAAGACGCACCGTAACGTCGGACGCTCCCCTCGGGAAACCAAGAGAATGAATCTCACCGCCCACTCGTCCACGAGCCGTAACCGCCCACTCGTCCACGCCGCCTACGGCTCGTAGCGTAGGGGAGGCGATGTGCCCCGGGCCCTTTGCGTGTGAGTGATTTTTCCCTCTCTCTCCTCACCTTCATTAGGTCGTATGCGCCTTGCCGCTGGCCGACTCGCCCTCGCGCACTTTCCACCCCGTACATGTTTATCCATAATCTCACCATCCTCTGGCGATCCCGGTATTTCCCTTACGTGAAATTTTCGGGAAATCTCGCGTTAATCACTCACAACAAACCCCGGCACGCCAATCCCCGCCCGCCTGCCGTGCCTGCCAGCGTTGCGTGCGTGTGGATTGCCCACCATTTCTGGTCGCCGGTCTTTGGGCCAAGTCCGCAACTCGTTGTCCGGCTCCGAAGTCGCTCGCGGTGGGCAAGGTCATCTCTGTTGTGACGCGGAGGCGAATTCGGTCAATTTGTCCCATCCTGAACCTCGAGGGGAGATTGCCCGAATCCCATTCAAGGACATCTCCGCGGGACCACAACATTTCTCATGGCGTTTCCACTATTACACTTCCCGCCCACCGAGCTAGTGCAAGACCTTGAACCCAACATGGCGTACACCAAGTATTAGTAGCCAACGTTGTAGCATATCGTGGGCGATCACCGCCTGTCGGGCCAGCCGACGTTTGCTCATTAGGTATCCGTACGGCGATGTCGGGCGGCCCGGTGGATTTGTCCGGGATCGGTCCCCAGGCCTGGCAATCTCGTGCACCGACGCCCAGTTCCGGGGCCGTGGAGCCGGGACGGCATCGGCGCGTGCGATCACGGACGAGGCCAGAGCTGCCGGCTTCTCTCGAGTACACATTAGCGTGGGAGAGGATGAAGTTGTAAGCTGTGACTTCCAATCGCAGGTGATGATACCCGGGGGGATTCCATTTCACAGAGCCGGTCATCACCGTATCACGGTTAAGGCGCCAAGAAAGCCCTTGGAACTTGGTGCATTCGGTGACGAATCGCATTTCCTAAGATCAACCAGATGCATGTGGTCCTGAACGTTGTTGCTCACCGGTTCGGGTTGGCATTAGCGTTGTTTAGGCCCGTGAATGTGATCTAGGTAGAGATGAAGTACTATCAGTGACGATACCGCCGACTCGTAATTCGTGACAAGGAAACATGGTGCTTCTGAATCCCATCACGTGCGGCTGTTGTCTGTGCTGTCTGTCCGGTCCGTGTCTGTCCCAGCAGGTCTCTCATTTCTGCATCGCGACCCCCGGTATTAAGCTTAGATGGTTCCGGGCCAGCATCCGTACAGCTTCGGGTGATTCTTCACCGGGCGACGGGAGCTGCCGCACGTGCAAATGGTTGACGTTGTCCCGACGTCCAACTTGGCGAGAACGGGCAGACGCCGTTTGGTCCGGCCGACGGCCCCCGGGACGCTAACGATAGAGCCGCCGGGCAGGCATCGTGAACCTGACCGAATTTGCAGTTCGGTGACGTAAGAGGCAGCAGGGCAATTGCGCGCGGCTGTTCCCTGCTAGTGCCGTTGGCCGTTTGCCGCTGGGTCAGGGGCCGATGCGCGTGGGTGATGGGTTCACGATGCGGCGGGACACTTCAATACTTTGAGGTGTCATTGGACAGCACAGTGCACTGGCCCCCTACGAGGGAGAGGGACCAACATAGCATGCGTTTCTGGAGGAGGGATATGGCTTGTGTATTGTTGAGGCGAGGCGGTAAGGAGTCAGGAGTCTGTACTCAGGAGTCAGGACTCAGGAGATAGTGTATCCGTATGGTCGTGAGATCGAGACGGATGGCCTATTGGGTACTTACCTATGTATGTATCCGTAGGACGTATCCGTATCCGTACGGATTATACAATTATCAGACCTACATACTGATACCCGACCAGACGTGCCCCGCAACCCCGCGTTACCAGGAGGTGAGGCTGGTCCACCAGATCTGGCGTCGTGAGGACTTTGGACATTCAATCAGTATCTGTCCCATTCACTCATCTCATCGGAGACCTGCTAGCAGGCAGAACACAGCTCCGGGAGGTGATTGATGGCAAGCTGCAGCGCAGCACCCCCTGCGCATTTCGGGCGTGGACGAGACAAGAGTTTGTGGTTTGAATCTTGTAAGCTGGGAAAGGTCGACAGATAGATACCACGCACGAGGTGGTGGTGAAGAAGAAAAGGAAGGGCCCAGGGGCAGGGCTTGGGAGGAGGTGAGGTCCCACCGCCCAGGGACCCTGCGGCGGAGCGGTGGCGATTTGGCGCAACCTGAAATGCCCGGGGCTATACGTCTAAGTACCGTACCTACTAGTAGTATCCAGTATCCTATCCGTATCCCACGCGATTTCCGGCCATGACAACTGTTGATGAGCTTGACGGCGGCTGGTATCAAGCACTTTCCTTTCGACTCTCAAGTCTGGAAAGCCGGAGGGTCGATCGCGACTTGCGAGTCCTGACTCGGCAGAATCCAACTGTTACGTTATTGGTATTGCCGCGCTAGTCCCAAGGAGGGTGTCGTGAGGCTTTCCATAAGGTAATGGGAGCCACTTCGCCAAACGGGTGGGGGGGGCGGTGTCGGCACCTCGTGCTCAAGTACTGGGTATGGAAGTATGCCCGGTAGCTGTAGTGTACGAATGCGCTACAAGCGCTGGGAATTGCACACGACCGAGACGGAGCTGCAGAAGCCGGTGGAGCCGATGTTCCGCCCGAGTACCGCCGACTCGGATCATGCAGCTCGGGACCCTACCTACCCAGGTAGTCACGTAGTGTACCACCTACAGGCTACAGGCTACAGGCCACAGGTACAGGGCATAGGCTATAGGCCGCACCCGACAGGCTGCGACTTAATACAAGATGGAAATATATGAGCGGTGATTTGCCCGAATCCCATTATGTATTTCTGTCTCGTAGCGTCTTTTCGTCAGACCTGCCTCGGAATGGACAGAGATAAGGTCGTCACGCCTCGTGCTTTTATCTTTCCCATCCCCATGTTCCATGTTCCATGTTCCATCATCCATGATCCATCTCGTCACTGACACCCGTCTCCCCCCTCACCAGCACCAGCACCGGCACCCTCATCCTCACCCTTCCACTGTTAGTTTGCCATGTGCTTTTGTGGAGAAGTTCTTTCTTATCAACACCACGACCGCAGGGCGGAATGCAACGAAAACGGCCCTGTAGTGTAGGCTCTGTCTGGATGTTTTAGCCTCTTCCGCTCTGTGTGTTACGCCAATTTTTACCCAAGTCCAGTTCCTAGTTAGACTTGGACTTACCCTAGGTACCTACGCGCTGCCACCACGGACAAGGCCTCATATCTGGTGGTTTTCTCATTGTCTTGTTACCATGTCTCTTATCTCTCTACTCCGTACGGATCCCTCCTCTCCTCTCTTACAACCACACCTGGCCACTTGCGTCTACGGATAGTGTACCGCCGCCGCATCGACGCCGTGTCGTCGTTCGATCCCTCAACGCACAAAGGTAATTCTTTTATCTGCCATTGGGTGGTTCCCTCTTGGCCTTCGACACTTTACCCCATTGGAGACAAGGGTACCTCGGCCTCTGCTCTTCTCCTGGCTCTCCCGCTCTGTGTGTTATTACCACACTAAAATTGTTGTATCGCATCTTACCTACTGTCTGTGTCTGCACTTGTCCTGTTCTTCTGTGTCATTGTTATTGGCACCACCGTTGGCTGCTACTGCCGCTGCACTGCTGCTTGTCTCGAAAAGTTTGATACCAAGCCGCGCCGCGCTGCGCCTGCCCATGTATCTATCATTGCATCCGTATGTATGCTCCTATCGTCCTCTTCCTTGTTCGACGGGGTCGGTGAGAATAAGCTGGTGCCATGCCCGTCCGTCCGTCCCATCCCATCCCATGGCGGCGTCTGTACCTACTGGCAACCCGTCCCATCTCCCATCCCATCCATGCCCATGCCCATGCCCATGCCATGCCCATGCCAGGCCTCAATCTCATCCCCATCCCCATCCCCATACCCCATCAGACCAAGGCTGGGGCGCTCTCTCACTCAACTTGACCCTTGGTTGCTCCAAGTTCCCAGTCGTCCGTGCCCGCCGGCGAATTGGTCATCCAACAAGTCCACGCTACTACCAAGCCGAAACGTTCCATTCAGAGTGAAAGAGGGTATGGTTTGGGTTCGCTTCAACTCTGATTTCTTGCTGCATGTATGTCGCTCGCAGGCGGTCTGGCTCTCCCATTCGATGCCTATCATCCCCCTCCCATCCTGATCCTGCCTGCGCCGTCTCCAGGCAAGGGCCCCGTCGTGTCGAGTATCGCCTATGGTCTTGGGACTAGAAGGTCTCCGGATTCTTCCAGAGAGCGACGCAACACGCAATTCTCGATCGAGAGGGGCAACCAGCAAGGGGACGACGGGACGACCTCTTCGCATTTGCATTTACGCATCCGCCATCAAGCCCCCCCCCCCCCCCCTTCCCCTTCCCCGTTATGTGCCTTAGCAGAGTAACGAGCGTCCATCCGTCGTATCCTCTCGTCCCTGTCTGTTACTCTCTATCTACCTAACCTACCTTGCCGTGCTTTTCTATCCTCCTGTCTGGTTTCGCTTTCCCCTTCATACTCTGCTCCTGCTATTCCTCTTTCCCCTTCCCTCCTTTCCGTCCCTCTCATCCGCCCTCCCTCTGAGTTCATTTCTCCCTCACCCCGTCATCCTCGCCACCCTCCCCATAAATTAACCATTTTCGTCTGGCGAGAGGGGGGAAAGACGCAACAACTTCCGAGAAGTAAAGTGCCGCCGCTCTACCTACTACCTACTGATGGACCCTTCTTCACCTTCAGATAAATAGTGAGTAAGACACGCGCGCGCGCACGCACACCCACACACACAAACACACACACAGAGACAAGCAAGCATACACCAAGAGTGAGCGAGGGGGAGAAGGAGATATCGCCTCTTACATACCTTTATACACTATTACCTTCGTCGTGGGCTCAATGACCCCGATAACCAAGGCTTATCTCATCCTGGCATCTATCGTCACTTGAGTCCACCGATAGCGATCCATCACCCTCGATTGATCCAATCCCGAAGAACCTGCGTCTGCGTCTGCGTCTGCGTCTGGCTCCAGGCTCTCGGCCCTGCATCCGCCACGCCCCCCCCCCCCCCAAAAAAAAAAAAACCAAAACCACCACATTCCATCACCAAAAACGGGCGCAAATCTAAACGTTTCGCCCACTCCCGCGGCGCCGCTTTATCTTTATCTCTGCCGGCCCTTACCTATCCAAGCGACTTAGCCCCCAGACCAAAGCCGCTCCCTCGGTTTTCTTCATCCACTTCAGACTTCCGGAGGTCGAGGATATACTACACAGGGGAATCCAGCTCGCCCGTCTCTAATTCCCGTTGCCGCTTATCTCGTACCCTCCTACGCCTCACGCAACACCAGCAGTTCAGCACACAGCACGTAGCTTGGGGTCGTCTCGCCTTCCTCCTTCACCTCCGCCTCCGCCTCGGCCTACCTGGCACAATCCCGCGTGGTCTTTGTTACACCCGGTTGGTTGGCTTTTCAACTGGTCTCAACCCCAGCCCCCATCAGTCACGTCAAACCTCGCAATCGTACGCGGCCGCCGTGCGTAGGCCGTTTTCGCTCGGGTATTCACCCTGACTGCTCTGACTGCCCTTCCTTGCACCCCCGGGGCCTTATCTGGACCGGCCTCGGCGCGCCGTAGCCTTATCAAACGCATTCTGGTGGTCAGTTGCGTGTTACAACATTAGCTCACCCACCCGAATTGCGGGCAGATCGAAGCATCGCCCGTCAGCCAGTCTCGTGCCGGAGGATCGTGCATCGCACTTTGATCTCAACTCACCCAGGGGAGTTCTCCCGCAGACCACAGCCAGTCGTCTTGAACTCTTGAGTGGCGGCCCAGCATCAGCGGTCCAGCCAGGAACATTACATCACGCTTCACCCCCCTTCTCGTCTGCCGCCGCGCCGTGGGGCTCCAAGTTGACGTGCCCAGCTTTCATCCCGGCGCAGCGTCCCAGCCAGCCTCTCTTTGCTCATCTGGCCTCCCGCAAACCCATGGTCCTATCACCATCCTCACATATTCGGACGACCCTAGGAACAACTCACACTCGCTTCTTCTTACCCCCCTCTTCCCCCCAATCTCAGTCTCCAGACCAGGGTCGGGGCCCCGTTTTGACGAACCGCCTCCGTCTGCGCCGTACCTCCCCCCCCCTGCGTCGACCCAGCCCTGTCCGTATATACATAGGTTTCTGCTTCACTGCTACGCCTGCCCGTCATGTCCAACCCAAGTGCCGTCATTAGGACGGCTCCCATTGCCATCGCGCCAAAGCCTCCACGCCGCCAAAACTCTTATCGCCAGGACAGCTTTACGAACCTAGACCTGTTCCGTGGCAGCATGCCTGGCCGGGAAATCGCCGAGTCTGTCGGCTCCTACACAACCCGCTCTCTGAGCCCCTGCGAATCCTGCCAAAGATCTAGGGTCAAGTGCGTCGTGAGCGAAGACGACGACAGCTGCATACCCTGTCAAGCCAGCGGCTCAGAGTGTTCTCTGCTCAATAGCCCCCAGCCGAGGAAACGAAAGCTGAACGGGGACTTTGACGAGTCGATTGGTAAACGAAGGTCAGTCTGAGATTCCCTCCCTTTCCCCTTTACCCTTTATTACCTCACCCGCATCTTTCGAACCTAAAATCTCCCTACCCCCCTCGCCCTTTCATGTCCTGTCATTTCTTGCTTCCTCTGCGCCCGTTCGAGCTGCCATTGATTGTCATGGTGGCGCCGCGGCCAAGGGGCCACGCCCGATAACGACAAACCTTAATCCCTGACACGTGATTGGTTCAATAGCTCGCCCATCAGGACCGATATCAGAAGGCGACGGCAACACCAACCCAGCCTCTCCAGTACCACCGGGAGCAGCTCCTTCATTGAAGATATGGCCAACGTCGGAGGCCCGACTCTGCTGAAGCGGACGCTGGGTCTCCAGAACGACCGCTACAGTCAGTACATAGGGCCGACGACTGACTTTGAGCCCTCTCTCATCAACCTCTCGCCGTTTGACCCCCACGATGAGAGCCTCTTGGCCCGCGGGACCCTCCGCAAGGTCAGCGATGACGACACATTCCTGCTGTTGCCCGACTTCAACACGCCCGGTCACGAGCATATCCTCGAAGATGTCGAAGAGGTCGAGAACCTGGTGAGGCCGCATGGCCGCAGGCTTGTGGACTTGTACTTTCGCGTCGTTCATCCGGCTTTCCCCATCATCCAGAAAACCGTCTTTCTGGAGAAGTACGACCGTAGTCACCGCGAGTTCTCGCCTTGTTTACTGGCTGCCGTTTATCTGTTTGCCATCAACTGGTGGGATCACGATGAGGAGCTAGCGCGTCTGCCGCGACCGAATGTCTCCGACCTTGAACGACTGATCCGGACCACTCTTGCGGATGCCATGTACCGGCCCAAGCTATCAACCGTTCAAGCCGGCTTGTTACTCTCACAACGACCTGAAGGCGACCAGTGGGCACCGACCGCCCAGCTTGTCGCCATCGCCCAGGAGCTGGGTCTGCATCTTGACTGCACAAACTGGAAGATTCCACCGTGGGAGAAAGGCCTGCGGAAACGTCTCGCCTGGGCGCTGTACATGCAAGACAAATGGGGAGCTCTCGTTCACGGCCGGCCGTCCCACATCTTTGCGTCCAACTGGGGGGTGCAGGCCCTGACCCAACATGACTTCCCGGACGTTGAGTGGGAAGAGAACGACGTGGAGGAGAAGCTGGAGATCGAACGCGGTCGCACCCTGTTTGGTCAAATGGTGCAGTTGTCGCAGGTGCTCGCTGAGATTCTCGACACGTTTTATACACTGCAGGCCCAGCAAACCGTGACGAATGCTGGTGGGCAAGGCACACACCTCGTCCTGTCCATGGCCAAACCGATACAGCTAAAGCTCAAAGAGTGGTACGCCAACTTGCCTGCGTCAATCCGCATGGACAGCTCTCAATCGTCCGGCCCTGCGCCGCCGAATCGTCTTTCGAGTATCGGCTACCTTCACCTGGCCTACTTTGCGACCGAGATAACCCTCCACCGCCGTATCATTCGATCGTTGGAGGCCACTGGCTCGGCTGTCGATCCGTACGTGCAACACATCTGTCGCAGCGCGGCCAAAGCTCGACTCATTTCAGCCATGGACTTTGTCAACCGCCTGAACTCTTCGCACCTGCGGTCTTTTTGGTATTTCGCGTCCAAGACTAACTTCGCCCTGATCGGTACCTTTGGCTCTCTTCTCTGGGCAACATCGCCGGGCAGGGAAGAGGCTGACTGGTACCGCCGTCGTCTGGGCGAATATCGGTGGACACTTTCCGTGAGCTCGAAGCCTGGCGAGGGCAAGGGTTTAACAAACTTCGCAATGACGATGCTGGACATTTCGACTGGCCTCCTGAAGAAGCTTCCCGAGAAGCCATCGATGAGCCGCAACGGCAGTGTGGTGGACATGGGTCCTGGTGGTATCAGCAGCAGCCTCGGTAGCAACGGACTCCTCGCCCTAGGCCAGAGCGCGCCGCCAACAATAAGCCTAGGAAGCTTCAGCGGACTGCCAAGCGCAGACGCCAGCAACGCCCAGAGCCCTTTAAGTGTCAGCGGAGACAGTAGCGACGACGAGATGTACGAGAACTTTGCCCCGACGGCAGGTATGGCAGGCATGGCGGATTGACGGTTGCAGCAGCTCTAGACGGAGCAGCAGCATGCGGGGCTGCAAGTCGGAATGTAATGACAAACGAGGAGACGAAACGACTACCCGGGCCGATATCCTATCCGAGGACATTCTGGCTCTTAGAACGGGACGGGTTTTTTTGGGGTTTGGTTATGAAGGGAGTGCGTAATGATCTGCGGGATACCAATCTGCTCTTCTGAGACTGCTTGGGCGGCGGCCGCGTAAGAGGAGGCGACAGAGACCATGAGAGAGGCTTGAAGATGTGATGGAGGTCGCCCGCCGCCCACAGCCCCTATCGCGGTGACAATTTGGACTTCGTTTTGGTTGGAATCCACGATGCAAAGGGAACGAAACGCTGTAAGCGGTGCCGGCGCAATTTTTAGTGGAGGCATGTACCGTCCGTCATTGTGAATGAGCGACGTTAAAAAAGCGCCGTCTTTGAATATTGGGGAACCCATACTTGGCATAGATATTGAGGCACATCCTTCTTCTTGGGCACGAAATGACGAATATACCTTGACGTCTCTCTGTTGCCATTGGCCGTGATATCTAATGTGTTGCGGCGCGGACTGTTGAGTTTGGCTACAAGTCGAATGACGTTGCTTCTGCAGAGCTCGCGAGGGGGAAGGGGGAGGAGGTTCAAGAGGTCGATTACTGAAAAACAAAGAAATAACTGTCGCCTCTTCGGTCATCGATATTTACAAGGCAGACGGGAAATTTTTCCACGATGCATCGTTGGCGAGACGTTTTGGAAGTAATCAAGTCTTAGAGGGCGAAGGAGGGCGCCTCAAGTATCCAACTCGCAACCGGATCACGCAATCGATGGTGACTATTGCCCATCCACAACGCCTTCGACGCATCCCGAATAAACTGACGAACCACATAATCCAGTGGAAGGGAAACAGTCGGCCACGGACTGGCCTGCCCTTGGGGGCGTGCTCGTCAGCTGTCATCCACCTAGTCGGTGTCATGGAAACACGAGTAGGAGCGGTTGAAGGCGCAGATCGCACGTCTGCGAACGTCGATGTTGGAGGGAGATTGGTTATGACGATAGGTTACCGGGTCATGATATGCGTATTGAAAATCTACCATTGAGCAGGAATTTAGCATATGACGAGTCTGGGTGACGAAAATGTGTAGCAAACTGCAGTCCCTCCCTCATCTTCAGATTCCGTGCCTACAAGCCGACGGATAGGAGAAGTATCACTTTAGGCATCTTGTGGTTCTTTGTGAGTAGATTCTTGCATGTGTCTGCTTTCCGTGATTGCATATATATGCCCTTACCTTTTCTAGGTACTCCGTACTACATGGTACATAGATTCCATGAAGTGGGTCCAAGTATGGGTACAGTGCCTATTACCTATTACCTGGGTAGGTACGCACGGATACTAGGTATGGGTATCCGTATATCTACTGTAATTGCACAGATGCCCCGCGCCAAGGCCAGGCACACCACCCCTGTAGGCAGGTACGTGGGCACCAGCTTTATTACTGGCATTCAGCAATCACCTACCAACAGCAAAACACTTGACCGCATTGGAAGTCCAGCGGCAGTCGTCGCCAGTCTGGCAAGTACCAGAAACCGTACTGAGCAAGCAATTCTTCGATCGGCATCTTCTCAATATGCAAGGCTTCAATATGGGACGTTACGTCCCGCCCGACGTCGAAGGCACGACGACGGGCAACAAGTTGCACAAGAAGCACGCCTTGGGAGCGCGCGCCTCCAAGCTCGCCTCCTCCGGCATCCTCACTGTGCGTTTCGAGATGCCCTATGCCGTCTGGTGCTCGAGCTGTCCAAAACCCACCATTATCGGGCAAGGTGTACGCTTCAACGCCGAGAAGAAGAAAGTCGGCACTTACTACACGACCCCCATATGGCAGTTCCGCATGCGCCACGCTGACTGCGGCGGGGCAGTCGAAATTCGGACAGATCCGAAGAACACGGCCTATGTCGTCGTCTCTGGTGCCAAGAAACGAGACACTGGTGAGGATCAGGGGATCGTTGCGGAGCCGAAAGGAGGGGAGATGGTTATCATGACGGACGAAGAGAGACAGAAGCTCAGGAGCAGTGCGTTCGCAAGCCTTGAGAAGACGATCGAGGACAGGCAGCAGCTTGTGCAGGCAGCGGAGCGCATCGACGAACTCGAGGACGTTTCGAGGAGGCTGTGGGATGATCCATATTCACGTAACAAGGCGCTGAGGCAAACATTCCGCGTGGGGAGAAAACTGCGAGAAGAGGAGGCTTCTGTTGGCGAGGCGCTCAAGGATAAGATGAGTTTGGGGATCGACCTGGTCCCCGCATCAGAAGAAGACGCGCGGAGGGCGGCGCTGGTGGACTTTGGGCCAGAAGTTGGTGCCGAAGACGCTCAGAAGGCGTTAGCAAAGCCGCTCTTCTCCGCTCAGGGGGTGCCGGCGAGAACTCCAGTGAACGCAGCGAAAGGGATCCCGAAGATGGAGTTGATGGTATCGAAGAGAAGACGCGACTTGGTGTCAGAAATCGTGGCAAACACGCGTATGTCCCAGGATCCATTTCTCCGAGAACCGCGGACGGAGCGAGTGTCGGGTATGATACAAGGTGTGAAAAGGAAAAGAGATGTCGCGAGTGAGGAAGATACCAAGCCGACTGATGAAGACACAAATCCGCCTCTTTTCAATGCTCTCGCGGGCTACCACTCGGAATCCGACTAAGCGCGGACATATAGGTATACATAGAGCAGTGTTGCACGCTCCGGCGTTTGGGAAGGAAATTGTCATCAGATACCCCGGCCTACTTACTGCTCCGTAGGTGGAGGCCAATGGAGCCTATTCGACATGCAAGTCTCCAGGATTTGAGAGAAAGACTAATAAGCGTCGGTATACATAACTTTGGGTGCTCCAAACTAGCCGATGCGACTCATTTTTGAATCCGGCCGAACCACGCTGCAGTCATCACCACCCAACTCAAAGCGACAGAAGAAATTGGTCACAGTGTTGATCGAAAACAATAATCCAATTTCGGCGTCGTAATCGGCATGCCCCCATGTATATTGATCCACAACCATCGTCCTCTTGGGGCATTCCCGTCATAATCAAATACGTCCCGCGTGCTGTAAGAAACTCCAAAGCTCAAACCATAAATGCCTTATCCCTAAACGTAACAAAGAGAAGCCCCCTACTTGTGAAGAATCTGGCCGATGGAGGGGGCATCCGCACCGGTCGGTGGTTCGGAATACAAGACCCATCAGGCCAGGGGGATATATATCTCCATCGACGCCATTTCCATGAATGCTTCCAGCAGATAATCCTCCAAGGTATTGGTGTTCATACGTCGTCCAATCGGCCGGCGGGCTCATCGTCGTCATCCCCGAAGCTGCCGACAGAAGACATGTCGTCGTCATCCTCACTTTCGGCACCAGCCTCGTCGGCGGCATCTTTGCTCGCGTATTTCTGCACGTACTCTATCGCGAGGAGTTAGGGACTGTCTCGAGAGGCGGGTGATTCCCAGCCCACAACTCTGATTCACGCACCCTTGACCTTGGCATCATAACTCTTGGGCTCTCGTATCATCAGCGCTGCCGCTTCGCCGTTTAGGGGGTCTGTCGGGTTTGGGTATCGAAGGAGTTGTGGCAGGAAGACCTCGAATATGTTGATCATGTCGAACATCGGTGACCAGGTCTGGTTGATAACGTCTAAGCAGACAGAACCCGACCTATAGACGGGGCCAGTCAGTTACTCGCGCCGTTTACTGGGCGCCCGTGGGCCATCCGCATCGTCCAGTACGGGTCAAGGACTTACAGCTCGTCAATATTGGGGTGAAAAATGCGATTCACGAATCCAATACTCGGCGACTTGTATGGGTACTGGTCGGGGAGCTCGACGTGGACCTTCCAGACACCCCCTTCGAAGGGAGCTGAGCACAGTTAATGACACTCTCCACTGCTATGCGCTCTTATTTGTACTGACTTTCGGCTGGCCCTTTGAAGCGGACATAGAACTCTTGCCTGGTGGTCGTCGTCAAACTGTAGTGTTCGCCGTACAAGGGGCTCCTGTCCTTACACTTGGAGTCGTTAGTGAAAATATTTAGAAACCAGATGTACTAAATAGAAAGCATACTGTTGTCGTTCACCAAAGTGACCTCATAGTCACTCATCAACCTAGGTATGTCAGTACTAGCAAAGATACGTGGTGTATTCACGTTCGCACATCCTATTCCAAGTTAGTTGACTAGCGACATCGTGGTGTGCTTGGGGCCTTCACTTCATGACCTGCAGGAAGGGAAAAGCGGTCAGCCCTTCTCTCTCAAGAAGCCCCAGTGATCCAAAACGGTGGACGTACATCAGTCTCGATTCTCCTGCGCGGGCTGCTCATCTTGTTCGTGCCTTTCGGAGGGGTTGACGACGGTAAGCAGTAGAGTCGGACGTGGAAATGTTCAGGTTGGCGGGAAATCGTCAAGTAGAAACAGGAAACGGTTTTGTACGGTGTTTTGAGCGTAGTGTTCGAATGTCTTCTGATTTCAACTCGGTTTGCGCTGTGTTAGGCCTAGAAAGCGAAGGGAAATGTTGGTCTTGACAAAGAGAGGAGAAGACCGATCGGGTTCCTGACGCCAAGTCACGCGCGATGATGATGTGGGCGATCCCGGACCTTTGTAGGTTGGTATGTACCTCTAGACACCTACCTAAGTAATGTAAGTAACTCGCGAGATAAGTTTGCGATAAGAGGAGTGGACCCCGAGGATTAAGCGGCGATACCTACGTAGGTACCTATCTATCTGGATACACAGCAAGGGGAGGAAACCTTCCATCTGATAATACCCTGCCGCACCCAGTGTACTTACCTACCTACCTAGGTACCTAGGTAGGTAGGTATTACAATGAAGTAATGATAGATATCCGTAGCAGACTCCTCCTACCTACCTTAGAGGCCCTATTACTCTGCCCGAGGATTCGTAGAGCCTTTTTAGGCGCCCTGAAAATCACCTGCCTACCTACCTAACTAAGAGGATCTAACCCTTTACACAAGTCTGCCACAACACCATCGATGGAATCAGGCCAATGCTCTATAGTCATGAGTTGCAAGTTGCAACAGGTGATGGCTCGGACCCAGT
Organism: Colletotrichum brevisporum; assembly: GCA_030770045.1. Classification (NCBI taxonomy): domain Eukaryota; kingdom Fungi; phylum Ascomycota; class Sordariomycetes; order Glomerellales; family Glomerellaceae; genus Colletotrichum; species Colletotrichum brevisporum. The sequence goes on from JAUGSI010000002.1 coordinate 6,202,101, forward strand.
TAACCGTCTCTGGCCATTTTTTTAGCCGCCGCAGAACAAACGACTCACTTTCGTACTCACAAGTGCAAAGCAACGAGGGATTATGTACAGTGTCACGATGCGTTCCCGGGCACGACGGTACGTACAACAGGTCAACTGCGGTAGGTTACAACACCGTCAGGTTCGCTGCACACAAGGACGCTGTCGCATGTGCCACTACTACCTATGCTCAATGATATTGAAAAACGATCTGCCGGGCAATGGAAATCTGGAGCGGTGGATGGTCCGGCCAACCCGGACGCTACCTCGCCACGGACCGTACAATGCACGATCAGTCGCACATGAGGACTCCTGGCCGTTCCATAATACCATCAGAGGAACGGATACTGCGGTAGGGCAGGTAGGGACCAGCTGGTTCCCTCGCGGATCGCAGAGGACCGAGGCCCAGGACCACCTCTGTGCCTTGACTTGGGAAAGCTGCGCGGCTTACTATTAATCCATCTGCCTCGGCGCTTTTGGTCAGTTGAGGACGTGCTTGTCGGTGAAAACCAGTGGAGGGGACGTGCCTCGGCGCGCGCCGCCGTGTCCTCCTGCGCGACAGCAACCGAAGGTCCCACTCTTTCTTTTCTTCCCTTAGAGGCGCGGCGACACCACAATGGTTTTTTTTTTTTTTTATGAGACTCAATTCTACGCAGCAAAAACTATCATGACTTGAATAATAAAACTCGCGCGCCGCCCCAAAACCGCCATTTGAAAAACTTCGATCTGCCCGATGTTCACCACTCTGCATATTTGATTATCTCCCTCCATCTCTCCCATTATTCTCCGGCCCTGTAATTGGGAAACCATTTTCAAACCAAAGCAAAAGTACCTATCGTTATACATGTCTCTCCATATAATGCGGAGTGTCGGCCTGAGTTCGTGTGCGTTTGTAGTACGACGCATACGGTCCCTACCAGCCATCTCTCCTTTGGGGTCTGTCTATCCCGCTCTGGTGCGACAACCGCAGATAAGACATAGCTCGCACTCTCCCATGGGGACTCCACCTGCCAATCCAAGGAAAAAGGTTACTCTGGGTTCACTGCGAAGTCTCTACAAGAAACGAGAGCCAATCACGGTAATGACTGCGCATGACTTTCCCAGTGCCCATGTCGCCGACCATGCAGGCATGGACATGATCCTCGTCGGCGATAGTTTGGCCATGGTTGCCCTTGGTATGGAAGATACGAGCGAGATTCTGGTTGAAGAAATGTTGCTTCATTGCCGCTCCGTCGCGAGAGCTACCAAGTCCGCCTTCACTGTGAGTTTCTGTTTTTTTTGGGAACTGACCGCTAAGCAACCAGCTAAAACCACATTAGGTAGGCGATTTGCCCATGGGAAGCTATGAAATTGCGCCAGAGCAAGCGCTCGAAACTGCCATCCGTTTTGTCAAGGAAGGCAGAGTGCAGTCTGTCAAGCTCGAAGGCGGCAAGGAGATGGCGCCCACCATTAAGAAAATAACCACGGCAGGCATTCCTGTCCTTGGTCATGTTGGGTTGACGCCGCAGAGACAGAACGCCCTGGGCGGCTTCAGAGTCCAAGGCAAGACTTCCGCCAGCGCCACGGGAGTTCTCGAGGACGCGCTAGCAGTGCAGGAAGCTGGCGCGTTCGCCATGGTCGTTGAGGCTGTTCCTGCTGAGGTTGCGGCGCTTATTACCGAGAAGCTTTCGATTCCGACCATCGGTATTGGCGCCGGCAACGGCTGCTCAGGTCAGGTGTTGGTGCAGGTCGACATGACTGGCAACTTCCCGCCTGGGCGATTCTTGCCTAAGTTCGTCAAGAAGTACGGCAACGTTTGGTGCGAGAATTTGCGAGCCATCGAAGCCTACCGCGAAGAGGTCAAGAGCCGCCAATATCCCGCTCCCGAACACACATATCCGATTTCTAGTGAAGAGCTCGAAGCGTTTTCCAGCATTGTGGAGAAGTTGTGAGAAGCTATCATGGTCAAATGTCGGCGCATGCGTGCGTCGCACGGGGTTCTGGCTGCATTGCATACCGGTGTTGGGGATCAATGATGGCTTGGCGTTGGCATTTCGAACGAATTCTGGTGACCGTTCGCTACAGCGCGTGTCCCTTTCTCTCCACTCAGCCAAAGGCTGGGTTCATAGCGTAGGAAATAACAAGTTGACTGCTAGAATCTTTGAAACACTAGGACAATAATCAGTTCCGTGGCCTCTCCGTGACCTTGGGACGCTCACTTTGTGAAGGTTCCCGACAATCTCGTCGAGGGAAGGCGCAAATGAATCGTTAACGTAGCAAAATATGTTTTCGGCGTCTTGCAGCTTGAGTCTTTTGCGCAGATACCAGATGACAGTGGAGAAGGTCTGCGTGGAGGATATCTTCGCTACTCCCCTGACAAGGGTTGGTGCACTACCAACAGGTTTGAACTTGACGACAACCTTGTCTGATGGATACTCGCCAGCCCTGGCTAAAGCGGATGCGACGTCGCGAGGCTGGGCTGTCAAGATGGCAGAGGCGGACATGGTGAGAGGGATCTCCGGGGAGGCCAGGCGATCTGGGATGGAGGCTGGTGGAGGCGACTGTGAGTTCGACCTCGGAACGTCGGGTGCGGTCAAGGCGGACGCCATGTTGGGTGCCTGTTGAGCTGCTTTTCAAATGGCCTCCAGTGTCATACGTGCTCTGAAGATGTTGTTAACGTCGGAAGCTGCAGTTTGCAAAACAAGCAGGGTGCCAGAATATATGAAAGACCGTAGCGAATACGTGAGAAGCCTACTAGCTGAAGGGCCAGGTTCTTTCATAAGCTTAATAACATATAACTTTTTCAAATTTCTTATTATTGAAACATTCTACATTCTTCTACTTATAATAATTATTAGTATATACTTAAGTTATACTATATTAGAAGAGATCTTAGTACTATTTATTTATAAATTATAAATATTTTAATTTTATTTTCTATATACCTATTATAATAACTAATAAAAGTATTAACTATAGTTTTAAAGACTTCTACTATTAAAGTATCTCTTAATACTACTTAAAGTAATTTACTCTATAAATATTACTATTATAATAATAAAAGTAGTTATAGTATATATATATATATATGTGTATGTATAATTATAACTTACCTTAAGTATTGAGTTACTAAACTTTAATATTTGACCTCGTGTGGTGGGGTAACTGTAGTTTAGGCTGCAGTCGAGTGAAGTGAAGAATACTTCAGGGGGTACTATCTGCTGAACAACGAAACTTGTGTGTGTTTGTAAGACATAGAAAAAACTCTACTTTGAGTATATGAAACCTCCCTGTTGTCCCATCACAGCCGTATTAAGACAATAAAAACGGGAAGAAGTTCCTTTCTTTATCTCTCACCACGTGGCACGAAGAGGCTTGATGCCCGAACTCAATTGGGAGTGCCAAAAATCCACTTGGGAACTGACGGCAATGGCGGCTTGCTTTACGCACCTGCCCTGCCACACAACCAAGCATAATTTCCCAGGGTCCAATATATAGTAGATGCCTGAGCTGGGCTACATGTCTTCCCTGTAGCTTTCTTTGCTTCGGCATACGCGGGGCGTCGTAATCAGCGTGTCTGGCAAGAAGTACAACGAGCCCGATCGGGACGGGCAATCCGATGCCATTCTCGCAGACTGGGCGAAGGCTGCCTTAGTCGCAAGAGCCAGCGAAAACTTGTGTCGCCACAGCGCCGTTAGGCTGGAGGCAATCGACGTCCTTTTGGGCCTCCTCCATCAGTCCAATACACCTCTAGTCGACCTTGGCAAGCAATCCACGAAGCCCACCAACTAGCAGTCCTCGTCCAAGCCCCCACAGCTTTGACATCCGAGTGTTTTTGTGGCGGCTTCGAATGGACTCACGAGTTCACACAAAACATTCGGCCACACCGTACGCTTACTGCCAGGCAGCCGACTTGAGAGACTACCGCAAACGGCTACTCCTTTCGACATCGTCCTCCTAACGACTAAGCAGGGAGTATCTAGGGATCGACGACATCCGGATGACTAAATTGACGACGGTACTGGGTAAATTGGTCATGACTTCATGGTATGAGGCAAAAGAATCAACCAATGCACCCGCTACTCCCCAGTATCTCCAAGGGTTGCCACACAAGTCATAGAATTAAGGGAGCAGGAGAAGTTGCACTACTTATCACTGGCGGTCTTGCTTCAGTTCCGGGACAAAATCCGGCACGACATGGAAGCATAGGTTCCAGATCCGCTCAACAGCCCTATGACCAACAATGTCAAAGAGGAAACACTTCACGACTGCTCGAGGGTCTTAGGATGGGCCTTTTCAAAGTTCTGCAGTCTTCTACGATGTTGGGCACAGGAAGTCAGGAACTAAGTATCATGAAGGACCATGGAGAAACAGAGTAAAGCTACCGGACATAATAACCCTCTCATTTTACGCAAGACAAGCAGCAAGGACAGAGTCAACTCAACGTTATATAGAGCTTTACGATTCTAGTTTCAGCACTACAATAAAACATTTAACTTCAAGAATAAAATACTGAATAATAGAGAAAGCGCAGAACAAGTCTGGTTCTACTAGTTAATCAACTCTGAAAAGCCTTCCCGTTGCTATGCCCCACGGAAGGCAAGTAAGTAGGTCTAAAAACTAGCAAAAGAACCTTATCGTTATCTCTGGCGTTAAACAGGCGTCGTTTGCAGCAACAAATATGAGACCGACGAGACTAGCGATAGCGGCAGTTTCCTCTTGCCCCTGGGGCGCACTATCGGAGGCGAGAGCGACCCTGGGACAACTATGTTTCAAGTGAAACGACAGGCAGAATACACTGTCAAGAACGGGGCAACATAGATAAGCCTTGGTCTCTTATGTGCCTAGTACTGGGTATGTAATAAATGTAGCCTTTACTGGCTTACCTAGCCACAGCTACGGCCGCAGGTTCAGGTGTTTCTCAAAGCACCCTTGAAGTCTTCCACCAGCGGTATTCACTATCCAAACACAAACTCTAGCAGGTTAGCAAGTTTGACATCGCCAGTGATCATCTAGAAGGACCCACGTACGATTACTTTGCGGCGTCCATGAAGACCCCTCCGGCTGTCTCATGATATCACCAAAGCAGCGGAACAACAATATCCAAACCCAGCTTTTCGTGTTCGATGTATGTTATACACAGACATAGACTGTTTCAATGAGATATCTACACCATGCTCATTATGACTCGCCAAGACCTTTCAGCCCGCCCATCCTAAACCCCTTCTCTCCATGGCTTCGGGTGGCTAATATAATTCCACCCTCAATCCACCCGCCAACAAGGAAACTCAGATGTGTTGGTATAAAATGCACCATGCCGAACGCCATGTGCATGCAATGCTTTCAGTGCGACCAGACCTAATAGAGAAAGACGAAGAGAAAAAAACATGATCAGAAACCGGGCAGGAAATGGTCTGACTGGACAAGCCACTGGTATCATCGGTTCCATCATTTGTGGAACAAAATCCGTAGCTTTTCGTGCAAACATGCGGCGCTTCTGAGAGACCATGGCATTGGCCGACGTGGAATTAAGACTAACGGTTGGAACGAGGCAGCGTCAGCTTGCCAAGTTAGCAAGGTATATGTCGGTCTTGTGGTGTTTCGTTGCCGCTTTGATTCATCGAACGAGACCTCTGGGGATCCGAACCAGTTGGGAAAGAAGATCATCGAGCTCGCCCCAGTTGCTGTCGTTTTCTGCAAACTTGCGGTGCTTACGTGTGAGGATGTGCTGTGTGGCTTGTCAGTATGGCATGAAGCGTCATTTTCTAGAAGAAGCGTCCGACTAACCTCGTCAAAATCCTTAAACTTGTCCTGGCAATTCTCACAATAGCCTGGCTTGAGGTCACGCTTGCTCTTGGGAGGCGGGGCCTGGGTCTTTGAACTAGTTCTGACAAGCTTGGAAGGTTGTTTCTCTGCATCCTCCTCAATGAGCTCCATTCGTCTGCTTGTCGTTCTTGAAACACTCGTGGATCTGGTAGATGTTGCATCTAAGCTCATCTCGTTGAGTCGCCGAGAGCTAGTCTCCTGAGGAGTAGCTGTACCTCTTTGCAAAACCTTGCGCTGCAGACCGTGGACCTCCTTGCTGGTTCCAGCCTTGGCTCCGTTGACGCCCGAGGTTGAAGAAACCATTTGCGAACGGATGGCCGATGTGATATTAGAAGGCTGTACTCCGGAAGCCACCGGCTCGCCAGCGAACAAGCGACCAGCACCGGCCCGACTCGTGAACGCGTTCTGGGGACGAAACTCAAGAGGATTGGGAGTGACCACTTTTGGAGGGTTGAACATTTCCATCGTCTTCATCGCTGCCTTCGCCTTGATCTGTCCATCTTGCATTTCCGCAAGTGTACGTTTGCCAATAACAGCTTTGGGGGCCGAGACTTCAGGAGGCTGAAGATCTGCTCGCTCCTCGTCTGCAAGCTTGATGACCCGTTCCTTCGTCTCTTTTTGCTGCGGCGGTGGCTTCCGGCTTGGTCGCTCAACGGGCTCTGGTTCCTCGACGAAGGGGCAGCGACCGTCTGTAACCGTGCGAAACTGCGGCCATTCGCCGTCATACTTGTTGTTGACTTTGGGATATTCTCGTACCATCATTGGCTTCTGCTTCTCGTCGATGTCGTACACGTAAATATAAGGCCCCTTGAAATTGATCATCTCGCGACTGGTAACAGCATCAGAGGGACCGTTGAGCCGCTCGTGTTGCAATAGTTGCAACAGACCTGGCTCTTCGGTGGCCTTCCTGCTACTCAAGTGCCTCGAGGACTCGCCTTTGGCACCATACGTAGCAACGACGTGAGGGTCGGGTTCCAGCAGGAATTGCAGCATTCTCTGGAACTTCTCCACGGACCAAATCTTCTTGCCCATGTCGCGAGCTTTGTGAAGTACGTCATTGCTCCGCGTGGAACGCGCACGCTTGATTCCCTCATCCTGAGGCTGAGCTTGGGCGCGCCTCGACGTGGTTTCCAGCAGCAGACGCCTTCGATGGTCGGCGGCGTTCCGGTTGAGTACAGCTGGATCAATAGTCTGAGGTTGCTCTTCGGGTTCGTGGTCTTCCTGCGCGGATGGTTCCACTTCTTCCTGCGCGGGTATCGGGCGGGCAGTTACGACATGGGTGATGTTGCTCGAGAAGAAGCGTTCGTCTCTCTGCCAAAAATCTTGTTAGCGGTCGTTGTGCTTTTCCTAGCGGTCGTTGTTTCAACATACGGCTCCAAGAGTCATGGCATGTCTGGAAAGCTTGGCCCTTTGATCTTCCGGAATACTTTCGAAGTAGAAGACCATCTTTGGGAACCTCCCCCGATACTCGGTCTGCCATTGGCGAATCTTTTCAAGATTGGCATCGTCGTGGTGGATGGGCCGCTCTTTCGCAAGAGGGCGAGCAACACGCTGAGGAAGCTGCGAAGGCTTGGTGATCCTGGAGGGCGACCGAAGGTGGCGGGCACCGGTGTTCTCAATGACCTGTTTCTTCAGTGGCGGGGGCTGCCCATAGAGCTCCTCTCTCTGAATATTGGCGTGAGAGCGCTTCTGCTTGGCCTGAGCCAGAGCAGAAGCAGCTCTCAAGGGCGAATTGGCCACATTGGGATTGCTAGACAAAGGCGTTCGTCTACTTGACATGGCCGGAGGAGGAACGGGAGTCGGTGATAGGGATATGGCTGCCATAAAAAATGCCCAATCAATATGCTCGACGAAGGAAAGGAAAGGGTGTTTGTTTGTGTGGGTGCGGGTGGTTCGAGAAGACGAGGCGGGGTGGTGTTGCTCTGTGGACGGGACGGGCACGCGACGTGCAGGCTGACACGTCGCTCACGCGTACCAACAGAGGCCGTGTCGAGATGCTATGCAGGCATTGAAGACGGCTGCATAAAGCAGTGAGGTGTCGCGGTTTGGACGAGACAAGGCACGCGGGCGGAGGAGGAGGTGGTGGTTGTTGTTGTCGTCGACGTCGACGCAGAGCGTTCCGGACCAGAGCCAGAAGGGGTGGGTGTGGGCAGGTTCAAGGCAGAGCTTTATTAATGTGGTCGGGTCAGGAGTGGTTGGTGTTGTGCGTGTGCGTGGGAGTTCCCCCAGTCGGCCATGGGTACAAGTCGCGCTTGACAAGTTTTTGGGGGGGGGGGGGAACAACAGCGCTAATCCTCGTTCGGCAGCGCGGAAAACATGCACGGACCAATTTCTTCTCCAGCAACCAGCCAAATTTGCTTGGCCCAGCACGTCTTCACTGTGCTAAGAGTGGGTTCTGCCGCTGTGGTACAGTGAAAGTTCACTATAATCTGGGTCAATAGCAGCGATGTAAGCCTACACTACCTAGGTACCCACCTGCAGGCGAACTGCAAGCGATATGGGACTCGGAAACTGGAAATTGGATGGAGCAGTGGACAGACAATGAAAAAAATCCTGCTGCTTCTGGCCTGGCTGATGCCCGTCAAATACTTCGAGATACCTACCTAGATATGTATATAACTAACAATCTGGGGAAGTAATCCATATTACGCTGCGGTACCTACCTAGGTAGATGGGTATTATCCGGGCATACATACCTGTAACCTCACAAACACATATTAGGTCAGGTAGGTAGTTTGCCTCCCTTCCCTACTTGCCTACCTACCTAACGTGTCGCCATCAGCCAGTCTTTTCCATTTCCATTACAGGTTGTGGCTCAATTTCGAAGGAGTATCTCTAGTCCGTCCCAGTGGGTGAGTACCTAATACCTTCGGGAAAGCCGCTTGCGCTTGAGCGGAACCTCGTCGAGTCAGCAGCACACGGACGGCCTTTGCTTGTACGAACCTCCCGTCCAGAGGCTAGCGCCTTCCCCTGCGTCCGCCTGCAGTGCACTGCAAACCTTCGGGTGCAAAAGCTGAACGGACTCGAGTCGGGTCTCTCGTGATGACCTCATCCAGATTGTAGGCCCGTACCTTCTTCGCTCAATAACCTTCCATCCCCTCCCTCATGCACATGGCTCAGCTCTTGGCCATGAAAACCTCCTCGCAGACGGTGGGTCGTGCTCTTCGAGCCGCCCAGAAGCTCCGCAGCCATATCACCACACTATCATGGCGACACTCTGCCTCGAGTGGTCGTCAGATCCGGTGCTACGCTGCGGTCTCTGCCGCCGATCTCCAGTTCGGCCAGCCGGTGCATGAGACTCACCCTCACATTTTGAAACCCGGAGAGAGTTAGTACCACCACCTTGTAGCACGCTCACTCGCTACCGCACCGAGGAAACCCGACAATGAGTAGCACGAGGCTGACATGTCGCTGTAGTCACTCCGGGCATCACCGCTCAGGAATACTGGGAGCGCCGCGCCCGGCTAGCCGAAAAGCTACCGGAGGGCGGCGTTGCGGTTCTGTCCGCTGCCGATCTCAAGTATCGCTCCGGCGCGGTTTTCTACCCTTACCGCCAAGAATCGAACTTCTTGTACCTCACGGGGTGGAACGAGGGTGACTCGCTGGCCGTCATCCAGAGAACGGGGAAGGCCTTTGGGGACTTTACTTTTCATCTTTTCGCTCGGGAAAAAGACCCTGTGGCTGAGCAATGGTCCGGTGCTCGGAACGGCATACAGGCTGCCACGGACATCTTCAACGCTGACAAGGCTTGCGACATCTCCAAGATCGACCGGCATTTGCCAGACATCCTGAAGTCGGCGAGTCGTGTCTACACGGACCTCGAGAAACCGAAACAAGGCGAGCATGAGAACAAGTTGTGGCAGTCGATGAGGAGTGAGAGGTCGTGGTTCCCTTCCGTCAGGATCCCCTTATATCCCATCATGAACTCTCTTCGGGCCATCAAGTCCCCAGCCGAGATCGTCAACATGCGTCACGCAGGCCAGATTTCCGGGCGGGTCATCACAGATGCCATGCGTCAGCAGTGGACTCGCGAAAAAGACCTCCACGCCTTCCTGGACTATCGCTTCACCGCGGATGGCTGTGACGGACCGGCATATGTTCCTGTTGTGGCCGGCGGGCAAAATGGTCTTTGCATTCACTATGTCGTCAACAACAACGTCTTGAAGAACGACGAGATGGTTCTCGTCGACGCCGGCGGCGAGTACGGCACTTACATCACCGACATCTCGCGCACGTGGCCAATAAATGGCAAATTCAGCGCAGCGCAAAAGGATCTATACGAAGCGGTTCTCACCGTCCAACGCTCCAGTCTCTCTCTCTGCCGCGAGGACGCGAACTTGTCCCTCGACGAAATTCACGACCAGACATCCAGTGGACTCCTGGACCAACTCAAGAGCCTCGGCTTCGATATCACCTCCCGCGATATCGATACACTGTTCCCGCACCACGTTGGGCATTACGTCGGCCTAGATGTCCATGACGTACCCGGATACGGCAGGAGAACGCCATTGAAAACCGGACACTGCGTAACCATCGAGCCGGGTATTTACGTCCCCGACACTGATCGTTGGCCGAAGCACTTTCGGGGCATGGGGGTTCGTATCGAGGACAGCGTCTGTGTAGACACGACCGCCCCTTTCGTTCTCACAACAGAGGCAGTCAAGGAGGTTGCTGATATCGAGGCTCTGAGGGATTGAGAAATGCACGAAGCCGAGTCAAACAACATGAGTACCATCCAACGTGTACTCGTCGCTGTAACAGTAGAACATTGCGCCAGCACGACACGAGAGTCGTGTCTGTGTATCAACAAAAGCCTTAGTGCCACGTACGCTGAAAATATCTCTGCGCCGTTGCTTGTGAGAAGGAGCCAAGACTTCTCCGGTGGAGAGGAGGGGGTTTGGCCGCATCGAACTGGCAATCATCCTTGGACGGGAATGTTCTCATTCCCGCGAACTAACGTCTCCTTGAGTCGAATTAAGTAGCTTGGCGTTTGGAAGTTAAGCAGCATCAGTAGTTTCCTTGTTTCTGTGGGCGTCATATTTCCTCTTGGACAGAGCAGGCGTGGCGGCTTCTTCTCAAACGTTGTAGCAATCCCGTCCCCGCCTGACGACGTGCTCAAGCCGTGCAGCGCTTAAGGGAAGCCATCGTCAGCTGGCCTTTTTAGTAACAGGTAGGGAAATGATCAGCCCAAGGGCTGAGTGCATTGAGACACACGGTGGCAAAGCCGGGTATCGGCTGACACGGTGTGTCGCTGAAGGCGGTGCGTACAGTGTTTTGGCGGTTTCCCTGTTCGATTCCTGCTTCAGGTTGCAGCATGCTGGACGCTCAGGGAAACACAACCTGGGATTTGGAAGATTCCCCTATCGTTCTAGTTCTTCGAAACTGGGTTTGGCACCTCTATCGCTAGTTGTTCAAGGATGCATTCAAGCCTAACCCGGGTCTTTTTTGTATGTGCCTATTCATTCCTCAAAGATTGGCCGTAATTGTATATTTCAGGGCAGATGGTAACCCTTCTACAAGATAATATGTACAGTTCGCAGTCATAATGCGTAACGTCAGAGGAGAGATGTTAGCAGAAACCTCTCGGGTCGAACAAGGTCCTGCTGTAGTTCGGCATCGGGAAGGGTTGCCGTGCTGTTGCGCTCAGGAGTTGCTCAAACGCTTGCAGTCGCCTTGCAAGCTCCTGGTGCTCGCGCATGATGGCCTTGTTCCTTCTTTCCAGATAGTGAATGTATTCCGTTGCTTTCGTGAGAACAGTGCCCTGTGCTGAATCAGCGTCATGCACACGATGTCTACATATGCAACATAGGGATGGATATCCGAGCCTACCTTGCTCACTTTAGGACCACGTTGCGACTGACTGTCTGCCTCGGCATCCTCACCTCCTTCTTCAGGAATTGACTTGAGAGATGGCACAGCGTCGCGGAGCTCGGAGATCTTGTCCTTCAGGTTGGTCCGGTATTTTCTCTCGATGTCGTTATGTGCAGTTCGATCACCCGCCTTCACCTTCTCCTTGGATTTATCAGAAACTCCTGTAGCGTTGGTGGTCGTCCGTGAGACCTGTGGCCGTTGGCCCTTTGTGTCTTTCTCGGCAGGAGTTTTGTCCTTCTCCTTGCCTTTGCTCTGGAGACCTGAGTTCTCTGGGCCTCTCGTGAGATCGCTCAGGTTTGTAGTCGCCATGCTAGCGTCGAAATTCTCCAGACTGGAGAACTCTGGGCCTAAATCTGCACCAACGCCGAAACCCATCCCGGAACCCAGACTGGTCGATGACCGACCGGTATTGAGAGCTATAGCCAGTAGCCGTCGCTGCTCGGGGTCCAGCATGGGCGTGCCCATGCCGCCCATACCACCCATGCCGCCCATGCCGCCCATACCAAAAAGCGGGTTCATTCTCAACCCGGGTGCTGGCTTCTCCCAGCTCAGGGGGGTTGAGTACAGACCCTCTCGAGGCGGGACCTCGGCCGGAGGTTGAGATTCAATCTTGCCGAGCTGGTCGCCCAGGTTCATAGACTCGAGGACGTCCTCGTCATCCGACAAGGCATTATCAAGGGCGGTGTCATCAAGAAAGTCCTCGGGCTTAAACACTGGGTTCGTATAAAGTCCTGCACCTAGACCAGGTGTCGTAGACATGGGATTAAGACGGTTCGCAGCCGGCGGTCTGAATATAGTCAGCTGGTCTGTATAGGGGCACTGGACACTTCAAAGGGACGGGCGAAATTACCTGGGGTAAGTCTGGGTGGGATTTCTGCGCTTCGAAAAGTCAATTTCGAAGCTACCTCCAAGCTTTTGCTCCTCCTCGTCGTCGAACTGAATCCAGTAGTCTACAGATTCCAATGCCGCAGCCTCAGAATCGACTTTTGTGCGTTTGCGCTCATGGCCGTCCCTTCGCCTCGCACCAGGGTTCTGAGCCGTGCGAGTCGGTAACGCATTCCTCGACTGACCGTGCCCGTAGGGGATTTGGCTCGGCATACTGCCCAAGCCGAAGTTCGTGCTGGCTGGTGAAGCCTGCGCAAATGAGGGCAGGGAACCTGACGGTCCATTCGAGGTTGATTCGGAGTTGGCCTGTTCGCCTCCTAGGGCCTCCCACAGAGAAGCATCGGGCGCATTTCTGGCGGCACCTGCGGCTGATGACTCAGCCGTCTGCTCCACGGAATTATTCGTTTGATTATTGGGGACGGCGAAGTAGTCGAGGTTTTTGAGGAAGTTGGGGTCCATTACCACGAAGCCAGCATTTCGGCCCCCGAATCGTCGGCGGTCGTCGATCTAGAAATCGCAGTCTTGTTTTGCTTTCTTTTCCTTGCGGAAGGAAAAGCGGGCGTACGGCTCAGTCGCTCGCCGGTGATTCCTGAGCTTGAGCTCCCGAGTCTCGTATGTTTCCCGGTTGGTCGAAGAAATTGATTATGCAGGACGCGGTCGTATCACGTCTCATGTAGTCACTCAGGTCGGCTCGTCGTTGTCCGAATGGCAGCGCGGTCAATGGAGGCAGGCGACAAAAGCAGAAGTCGTCGGGGTCGACAGGGATTGGCCGAGATGCAGCAGAGAGCACCAGAGGTCAACTGCGTCGTTCGCATTCATGTGCCGTGGAAAGCGACTGACTCGTAGACAAACGGTAGCAAGGCCGGAGAATGAGCGTCGAAGAGGACGATGGGCCGGGAATTTCTCTGAATATGATCAGCCCAAAGTCCGAATATTCGAAGAGAACAGGTCGAGATTCGCTCGTGGCCACGTCGAGGAGAGCGCAGAAGGGAGAGGCAAATCAGAGAGGAGCACCGGTCGGAGACGGGAAATCAACAACAAGATCCATCGAAGACGGGGAAATAACAGGAAAAGAGTTGAGGGTTGGGGAGAAATTTGTGGAGGCTTGGACGAAAATGACTGGTCACACCTTACGTGTACCCAGAATGGACAGCGGCAGACGTTGTTTGACGAGCAGGGTGCTGGTCTGCTGGCGCTGAAGTCGCAAAGTCGTCAGGGCAGTGCGCCGGGAAGACGAGGAGAAAGTCGACTGATGCTCGAGGGCGCCAGAATGACCCGCGCCGGATTCCGTACGGTGCGAGGAGGACTCGGGCCACGGCGGCCGACCTGGGGGCAAACAGAATCACAAGAAAGAGGATGGTGGAAAAGGGTGGGGGAATGTGTGCAAAAGCTTGCCAATTGGACGGAAACAAGTGATAATTGAGAGTCGGACAGAATGGCCTGACCTCGATTTTGCCAGCGACCGGGGCACACTGGTCGAGTGTATCAAAAATCGACCACTTCATCTTGACAATCGTATGATGAACGAGGCTGTTGGAGGGGAGTCGTGCGATATCCGCCGAGTCTGGAAAAACGACCGTTTAATTGGCCATCTGCCGATCCAGCCCCACATGATGGCGCCCTGACTTTCAGCCTTGCAGAAACATCCGAGCGCCGACCCAGAATTCCTTAGACTTCCCGCTCCGTTACTTTAGGGACTAGTAATAATGGTTAGGTGCGGCTTTTCTTCGACTTTAAATGTCCTTCGCCCCTTTCCCTCTCTGCAGCCTGATCCGATCCACGATTGTGTGTCGCAGGACCCCTTCTTGTCGCATCGCCGGATACGTTCATTCCATGTCTCCTACTCACCGGCCTGACGCGTTCCAGCGGCCGCCGCCACAACCGCCACGCAGACGATAGGGCAGGCATGCAGGCGCTTACCTGAAGACGACGCTATAACTCGGGTTTTTGGCAGCTAGGCGCCATCCCTCTCTTTTGCAGAGTAGTGTAATACAGCGCGGTAGGGGGGAAAAGTTGGCTGGATGGATGGACGCTTGCGAAACGAAACAGCACAGAAGAAGTTGGCGGACCAACTTCTTTTTGACGGGTCGGAACGGGGTCCCTGTGTGCGCTACACTGACCTACCCGTCCTGCCGTCCACCTAGGTAGGTACCTACCTAGATACCTACCTAAAGTCCATGTAACTGCCTAGGTAGGTAGGCACCTACCTCCCATCGCATATTGTGTTCCGCTCTGTATCTTAACACAACTCTTCTCTTTCTCTCCCTATCCTCTCCGTTTGCGCAGATAGGTGTATATATTTCCTGTGCCTCCACCAAACACCTACGCGTGTAGGTAATTGCCTGTGACAAGGTAGGAGGTAGGCAAGTAGGTACACTGCACACATTTTTTTACTACCTAGGCACGTACATCATCTTCATTCACCTGGGACGTCAGTAGTGGGGCTCACACGTGGCTCAAGGCGTTAAACCAAGACACCACGCACCACACGTACCTACCTGCCTACCTAGGTACCCCACTTGCCTACCTAGGTCCTAGGTACTCTACTAGTGCGTGCTGTCATCTGTTAGCGGCCGAGCGGTAATACTACCTAAGTAATAGGTACCCAGATACACTCGTTCTCTCCCGCGCGCGTGATAGGTATCTACTGGTTTCCCATGGTTATGGCCATGTTCATGGACCGTCACGTTCCGCAGTCAGTCTCATTGTATAGCTTTTTTTTTTTTGAAGCACTTGTTTTCCTTCCCCCGGTGCCCCGCTATCGTCGCACACAGGCCACCGATCCCTGATGGGTCGAGTTAACCTGATCTACTACCTAGGTATGCGTAGGATGCAATCAATTATCTGGTTCCCGCTAATAGCCCTCAGCTGCCCGGGTGACATACTGCGGCCTGCCCTGCTGAACCGCCACTTCACAGGGCCTGCGACAGCCGTCAAGGTGGTATTATTCCAAATTGTTGCTTGCTAGGTTCGTAATTGGCATAATGGTGCTCCGACAAAAATTTCCTCATTCGGCATGGCTATCCATACACTCGGAATATGCCCACCTCCACCCCCCCTCCTTTTCAGGACATGGCACTTTCTCATGGAGTTGACCATATTGCGCAGCTGAAATTTGCGACTATTCATCTCACTTAGCCTCGTGGGTTGGGATCCGCCGCTCGACTGGCACAATCAGTGCACAAGCCTGGCCACGAGATGATGTCATGTTTAGGCTTCGGGCCCTTGCAACCCTTGCCAACATTCTGACACCATTTGATATCGTGGAAGCCGGTGTGGCCACATTGGAACGCCTTGTCGATTTGCGTACACATCCTCGTAGTTTGGGCTTGGGAGGTCTCGAATGGATGCTCGTTCCTTGACACCGTAACCCTGGATACTGATAATCTCTTTCTCTCGTCAGTACGTCTTGCCGGGTTGCCAAATCCATCTTGATTCGACTCGCCGAATGTGGGAGCATCGTCATACAGATTCTGAGGGCCTCAATATCTCGGCAGTCTGGGATGCTAAACTTCTTGTTCTCGTGTTCTCACGATTCTGGCCGGAGGCAGCTAGACGATACGTGTCTGGTGTTTCTGCCGTCCTTGCTTCGGACTCGAAAGTCACGGGCTGTCTAATAACAGCAGGAAGCGGTGGTCGGCAGAAGCACTCTGGAATGCTTCAAGGCATCGAATCTGCCACAGAGGACTTGAGGCAGTCTCTGGCGATATGATAAGGTGAAAAGTTTTGTTGTTGAATGGACGAACAGGCGACCGGGATAGCTATATTTGAGCTTGAGTGTTGGTTGAGTCGATGTTGGAAGACATGAAAGATGGGAACCAGGCTCCCCCCGCCTGTTTAATGTAGAAATGTGAAGCCCTGGCTACAGCACATGCGACTGAGACCACAAGGTCTAGGCCCTGTGGGCAAGCTGCCGTGTTCCGCGGCATTGGAAACAACGTCCATCCCGGTTCGAGGATACGGAAATGTCGGGAAAAGACAACACGTCGTTGAGAGATCACATGTCACAAAAACCTGCAGAGTAACCTGTCAGCTTCAATGGGGAGAGGGTTGAGAAAGGAGGGGTCAGTGGTGGAACGGCAGCTTTCATTTCCAATTCCTGTGATTCTGGGTGCATGCCCACAGAGCCACCCACAGGCTACAGCAGACGTCGCTCGCCGAAAGCTGGGATTTTTCGGCTCTCTACAGGCCTGCACCGGCGGTCGGCGGTGGCTTCCCGGCTCATTATTGGATTGAAAAGAGCGGTGGACTGGGGCAGCCGCATTGCTTTTTTTGTCGTCACACACATCGAGATTTCAGTCTCGACTGGGGCCATCGAGATTCCCCAAGCAAACGGCCAATGGGGACCAGGAAACGGACATGTTCTTCAACTCCCACAATGAAGGTGGTCTCCGATGATAGTCGTCAAAAGCGGCGGAGAAATAAACATGACTATCTATTCTTACATATCCACCAGGTAAGGCGTAGACCCGAGACCCCTGTCAGACTCCTCCGGGGAAGCCTCCCCCACTCCCGTCTGCCCTATCATAGATACAAACAATATCACATTACAGTGATGTGTATGATATCTGATCTTCTCGAGGACTTCAACCTTCGTGCTTCAAGTTCTATACTCACCCCCAACCCCCAATGACTGCCTACATTATACTGTCGGGTAAGTACAAGATGACAGGTGAGCAAGCCCATCGTGAGCGCCTTCTAGCTACGGCAAAACGTCTGCTGCCAACGGCATAATTGAAGATCACTCGGAGGCTGGACACGTCTCAGATTCACCGGTGTCGCTGTGTTGTTATGTGAGTCTTGCTCACAGGGGATGTGGACGCTGAAGACCTGAAGGGTCAAAATGTAAATTCCCTTGTCCTGAATCTTTTCTCTCTTCTTGAAAAATCATATTCCATCTAACTTGCACCTTCCTAAATTCATCACGGCCTAACTTGCTTCCCTACCTACCTACCTAGGTACTAAGGTCAGTAGGTTTAGATCGGCCCTCCAGCCGCACTTGCCCTTTTCAGATTCATCTGAACTTCCCCCTCATACCTCCTTCACCCTCCACCGGCGAGCTGCACCTTTTTCGTATCAACACCAGAACTCTCTTCAGGTTTCTTACCAACACAGGTGCCTCTCATTGCAAACCTTCGACACCTGAGCTACAACATCGCCAGAAAAAAACGGAGAGACCGACGACACCGGTGTCAGGATGAGGTCGAAGATCTCACCCGTTCTTTGGTGTCCATTCCTGATATTCCACTGGGTTTCTGAAACACACGGTTTCTCATGGGGTGGCCATGAAAGAAGGTTGGGCGCCTCACCGAGCTCGGAACAGGATGCCTTAGCGCCCTCAATTGAGGTACAGCCCAGATCAAGACTGCCAAAAATATACGACGTCGCCATGCAGGAGCTTGAACAACTACAGGCAGAGCCCCTATGTCATCGAATTGCTGCCCGTCTATTGGTCAATAACTGCCAGCTCTTGGACGGAAAAGACGACGCCACTGTTCTCACCGACAGTGGGCGTCAGGTCAGAGACTTCGTCGACTCCTACGCCGCAAGTTTAGCAATCTGCGATCTTGAGAGGGGGAGCTTCGATATCCCCACGGGTTGCTCGCCGTTCCGAGAAACATCATTGGCAGTACTACCAAACTCGAACATCCCTCGTCTCCATGTTTCACCCCAGCAAATCGACTCTTGCCTGTCGGGTTTGGCCAGATCAGACCCTGCATGGAACACCTGGGTTAGCTACCGTCACAAAGCCTTGAGATTCTGCGAGGCTGCTCGCGCCGACAACGAGAAAGGTGAGAGAGTCATGCCGGAAACACCGAATGTTCCTGACTTGGCCACAGCCCAGAGTATACTTCTCCACCAACGCTTGACGGAAGTGCTGTCAAACCTTTCAGATGGAATCGAGCAGGAGCTAGACGCTCATTTTCGTGCCATCAAAACCAGAGCCGACGAGGCCACCGAGAAGCTGCGCCGCATTGTACCAGACGTTGATCGGCTGAGACAGAGTCTTCAAGTTATGGACCAAACACTTTCCTATGACTTTGTGCCGCTGGTTGAGGTGAGTCAACAAAATATTTTCAGCTGTGATCAGTTGCAAGCTGGCTGACCACCACAGGCGTCGCATTTAGCAATGCGCAATGGGCTCCATGACGCCGAGAACTTGCAGCAGCTGCTGGCTGTCCTATTGAAGACAGTGCTCAGTAACAACGCCGAGGTCGCGGCTTCTCATGAGACCTCTCTTAACACAATCAAGGAACGAGCCGGCTACGAAATTGATGTTGTCGTATCGGCACTGTCATCCGTCGCAGTGACTTCCGCAGCACTCAAGGATCAGATGGTTAGATGTCCGCTGCTGCAGACCGATGACCTGAGCTAACTGGCCTCACAGGAGACGTCGAGTCTTCGACTTAAGGAGCTTGCCGGCCGTGAAGAAGATCTAGAAACGGTCAGGGAAAAAACGTTCTGTAGTGACGCTCAAAGCTGACTGTAGTAGGGACTGGGAAGACTTTTCGCAGTTGCAGAGAACCTATCGTCCAAATACGAGGTCCACGCAGAGAAGTTGGCACAAGCACAGCAGGTGTCAGAAAATATTCTGGGAACACTGGATGAGATGGCCGTTTCTGCATCCAAGGTTCGAAGGTCATGGCTTAGCTCTGCTTGGGCGACTTGGTCACCCTACATCATCTACCCCGTAGCAACTCTTTTCATGGGATCATACGGCCTGGCTCCGTCAGTCATGCGAAATATTGGCCTCATTATCCTTGGTAAGTGGTTCGGAAGACGTTCGGTCAAGGCCTCCAGTTAACTGATTCTCTTATCCCAGGTCAATTCGTTGGCATGACCGTATCATATATCAAATATCTGGTTCCCCGAATCTGGGAGACTAGTCAATCTGAAATTTCTGTTCCGGGTGGCTTCAACTATTCGCTCTTACCCATCGACGACGATGATTTTATCTGGAGTTGGCCACTGGGGTTTCCATAATTCGGTCGCTGAAAGGAAGATGGCCCAGGGAGTTCATCGCCTGGCTTTCCACTGATCAATTTCAAAGCGCTTACGAGATGGCATTTACTGGTATGGAGGATATGACTCCGGCGTTTCCGTTTTCTCCAATTTATGGGAATCATTGATTGGGTTTCGAAGGCGGTGGTTTATTCATGGGGAAACAAAAGAATTGCTGCGTCTGACATCATTTATCGCACATAGAATTAGCAGGTGCCGCAGTCTCCGATAGCACAATTGAACGGGAATCTGGTCGCTTTTACCCACTCGTCGCCCTCACTATTTGTCTTGTGGAGGAAAACGCAGCCGCTTAAGGGCAGTCATTGGGACAGTGCATATCAGTCAGCTTCTCAGAACTTGGCTCGCCACTGGTTGGCTTCTCGCCAGCTGACTCCGAAAGTTGGGCCAAAGTTTGCTGTACTCTCCAACAGCCGACCGTCCGGTCTCGAATCTGCGGGGTAAGTAGAAAGACGAGACGAACATAACCACGATGGCGGAAAAGGCCAAAATAGCTCTCATACAGATGCATCCGAAGGTCAGCTGTCTCCCACTTATCCTTCGCTCTGGTAATTTGACCTTCACGGCGCTAGCCGCTCCGTCGTACCCTTCTCCTTATAGATTTTGATCGGACATCAGTAAAACGCTAACAGGCATCGCAGTCTGCAGCGCTCGAGGAGAACTTCAGGAAAGCTGAATCATACATACGCTATGCTGCCGCTCAAAACTGTTCCCTCGCCGTCCTGCCAGAGTACCATCTCACATCCTGGGTCCCCGAACACCCGAGTTTCACCGCAAGCTGCAAGCAATCAGGCTCCTATCTGGAGAGGTATCAAGCCCTCGCCGATGAGCTAAGCATATCCATCGTTCCCGGGACCATTGTGGAGCCGGAAGATAAGAGCAATGATCAAGATCTGCTCAACGCAGCTTACTTTATTGGACCTGATGGTGCTGTGCTTGGTCGGTACGAGAAGAAGAATCTGTGGCACAACGAGAGGCCGCATCTTACCAAAGGTCCCGAGCCGCACAAGGCGTTCGACACGCCGCTTGGCAGAGCTGGCTTGCTGGTTTGCTGGGACCTGGCCTTCCCTGAGGCGTTCCGGGAGCTGATCCGGGACGGCGCAAGGATCGTCGTGTGCCCGGCGTTTTGGCTGGCTGATGAGTATAAGTGCGGGGATGTGGTTGTGAATCCCGACTCGGAGAGAGTGTTCTTGGAGAACACGGTTGTCGCGAGGGCATTTGAGAACACGGCAGCGATAGTTCTCGTGAATGCGGGTGGTCCCAAGGGAGGGGTGGAAACGAGAGACGATGGCACTCGGGTGAGGTATTGCGGCGTAAGCCAGGTTGCGATGCCGCTCATTGGGTCGCAGGGGAAGTTAGGAGCCGAGGAGGCTATGAGCATTGTAGAGATCGACCTGGGTTTATTGGATGTTGCCGAGAGCGCGTACAAGGTCAGGGAGGACATGCGGAATGAGGGCTGGCATTATGGGCATTCCATCACCAAGAAGTGAGGATCCGGAACAGACGGGTAAACTGTTTAGAGTGTATCTGTGTGATCGCGATATTGCTGCCACTGTGACCATCGTTTCTGCTTATATCAGTGGCAGGGGCATCTACCACGATATGTATTGTACAAAACGCCTGTCCTCAATTTCAAGCATCTCCAACCTCGTCCATATAAGCTAGGAATTTCCTTCTCTGGTCGATACGGTTCAACGTATGCTTCTGGACCAAGTAACCCCAGTGCTTCTGTAGCTTCGTGTGCTGCTCGCCATGGTCTGGACCTTGGCTTGCGCTGTCGAAGCGTCTTAGTCGTTCGTCATCTCGCTCCGTCCAAACGCCTTCCCAGTCACGAGGGAGTGACTTCTCTTTCTTCAGGTGTCTCAAGACATGGGTCGTTAGTGGCGCGCAGAGGGATGTTGACATAAGTGCGGTAATAATATCCCTATGCGAGTATCCAACCTTCTTGAAATTTTCAATGAAAGCATCAAGTTCCGCATGGTTCGCCCTTTCCTGTGATAGGGGTTCCGCGCCATCCTGGCTGCCCCGAGGAGGAATGTGTTGTGCATCTTCAGCTGGAGGGTTCGGTGCTGGGTGTGTTTTGCCAGCCTGGGAAGCTAGAGACTTCCGTGTGCTGGCCCTGTCGAAACCCAAGGGGAGAGGGCTATTCATCTCTACTTCCCCAAGGAGCTGCTGAGAGGGCGAGATGTCGACATCGTCACTGGGATGTGACTCTGCTCGAACAAATTCCTCGTCGAAACCGAAATCTTGCGTCTCTGGCTCTACGCCATGGGGGTTTATACTGACTGAAACACCCACTTGCTGGTATTTCTCCAAGGCAGTGGGTGTAGCCGGGGCATGCTTCAGACGAAGCGACGGGCTGGTGCCGAACTCCCCAAAGCTGGCGAGACCAAGCTTATCTTCAGGCGTTGATGGTATTTCTTCATCAGGCCTGAAGCGTTTTCGTTTCCCTTGACTTTTCGGAGTAATCGACGACCGAGTGGTATCTACGTGTCGTAGTTTCCTTTTCATAGTGGCGTCGGGCGTGCCTCTGAGAAAGGTGGCGCGAGCCTCCTGGCCTCCCACCAAGTCCGTCTCTTCACCTTCACGCTGTGGATTTCCGTCCTCGTTGAAGTTTTCTACTTGACCGTTGTGTCTCTCGCCAGGGCTGTCTTGATCCGAGTTCGAGTCCGAGTCCGAGTCCGAGTCGTTGAAGCTTGCCATGAACTCCTGAATGAAGGCGGTATGATCGCGTAGCGCTTTGGAGGCGTCGGGAGGAAAGCCCATTTGTTTCGCGAGGCTTTCCCAATCAACTTCGGTACCCCCGCCGGCATACACTTTACGGACGGCTTCCCACAGTGTCCATGAATCCAAAGGTTGGCCGGAGATCTGCGGCTCAGCCCTATCCTTGACCTTTCGATAAGTTTCGAGGTGACGGTTAAAGTCATCCCTGGCGAGATCATGAGGGCCCTTATCCTCATCACCGGCATCTCTCTGAAGGCATTGGCCCGGTCTGTGGTCCATCTTTGCTTCGGCGCGGCTTATCATGGGGCCTACTTGCTTCTCAGCACCTTGAATACGTGGTTCAATGTGACCCGTGTCCTTGTTGCCAACGTGTTTGGAAGGCCCGGCGGCTGTAGTTTCTGACTGAGAGTTAATGCTGGGAACTGGTTGTTTCGGCAGGGGATCTCCTTGGGGAATGCGGCTTCGTAATCGCGTCGCTTCCTCCATCCAGTGCTCTCGCCAACTTCGATCAGTATGGCTCGGTAACTATAAGTCTTCATCAGAGCTGCCGATCGGGAGATAGAACAGGGTATCTTACCTTCTCTGCTAGTCCCTGAAAGAACTTGAGGTTGGGCCTACCGCCGCCATGCTCATGCTCCAAAACCTTGGTCAATAACGTGTTGTCGTCTTCCTCGGTGAATTCTTCTTTGACAACAGGGCCAATAATCGACGGAACCGTTGTCTCTCCGTGTACTGTGCTTGACCGAATGTTTGCGGGGGCTTCCGCAGTGATTACGGCGGACTTTCTGAGTTTGGGAGCAATTGATGGGGATGTCACTGAGGTCATCTCCGGAGCAGAGGCAGCTAGTCGCACAAGGTCTTCCCGAGGCAAGTGTTTCAACTTGTCGAGAAAGCGGCTCCTCCATGACTGCCATGAATGCCGACCGTCCTTCCCAGTGTGAGGTCAGCTATCTGACCCCGAACAAAATCGCGACAACATACCATTTTCTCGAGCTCCTGGTAAATTTTATTCCCGCCTGAGTTCTGTTTTGAGAGCACCCATTTGGCAAGAACGGCATCGTCTTTCTTGGTGAAAGGAACCCGTTTTGACTTGGAGGGCCCGGTCTTGTGACCAACCACTGGCGACTGGATGAGCCGGTACTTTTCCTCTTCCTGAATAGCACCATTTCTGATGGAATCTGTGACAAACTGCCAGGACAAGCAGGCGGAGGTGCGGCTTTTGTTCAGGCGGTCTGAAATAAGGTAGTTGGCGTTTTTTTCCAGGGGGATAATCTTGCCGCCATTTTGCTGATTCTGTTAGCTATGAACATCAGAAAGCAAAGGTGAGTAAAGCAGACTGTGATTTGTTGCAGGACTCCGGTCCTGTCAGGGATGCATTGTTGAACGAAGAATGACTTGCCACTGA
The DNA here is from genome assembly GCA_030770045.1 of Colletotrichum brevisporum. Classification (NCBI taxonomy): domain Eukaryota; kingdom Fungi; phylum Ascomycota; class Sordariomycetes; order Glomerellales; family Glomerellaceae; genus Colletotrichum; species Colletotrichum brevisporum. The sequence goes on from JAUGSI010000002.1 coordinate 6,225,829, forward strand.
ACAAGGTGCCTTGAGCTCCTTGCACTCCTTCGTAGGTGATAGAAGCCGCCATCTAAGCAGAGCTGGGAGATAGGCGCAGTTTCCCTTTTTATTTTCCAGTATCTGTTTTCTTTCTTGTGTTGAGCAAGCACCTGTATTGAGGTGCTGCGCGTATTGGCCAAATACCGAGGCGAATCAGACGAAGATAGCGTAAGCACCAGAAGGCTCTCCTCGAGGGCAATTCTTAGCTGGGGAGGTATCGTTAATTTGCGTGATTTATCACATATAAGGTGGGTGAGGTCCGACGTGTGATGCCCGGCTTCCCTGTTCGTCCGCACCGTGTTTGTCGCGACGAAGTAACGCGTGGCTTCCATGGCAATCGCGTCCAGGCACCGTCGAGAGAGCTACTCAGCTACCTAGGCGGGTAGGTGCACGTCTATCAATCCAATGCATGGAATAACCAGGTGTGACGCACTGACCTCCTTCAGTATTGTATATAACGATACTTGGGCACACAGCCTAGGTAGCAACTAACATATCGCCCTCTCTCAGAAATATTCTGTTTTTCATCGGCATTTTAGTATATTTCGGTCCATGTACTAAAGCGTCTATAAGATGCCTTCGAATGCATCACTTGTGCTAGGTGCTGCACGTCGCGTCTTCCGAAATTGTAACTGGGCAGTATTGCGGGATGTTGGCGATTTGCATAACGAGGGTACCGGTTACATAGGTAATGCACCAACAGATTCATATTCATCGGTATGTACCTAGATGGTTGTCGATCCGAATTTCGTCTCGCCCGATCCGATCATCACATCAACCTATCCGACAGGCCTAGAGGACGCTCCTCGGAATCTGTGACTTTCTACCCTGTCAACGCTGAGAATGAGTTTTCACAGCTAACAAACAATAATACTGTTGCAAATAATGGGGCTTCTAGGGAAAGTGGCACTGGTCGTGCTGGCCATCTCCTTCACCGTCTTCGTGGCTTTCTTCGGCAGATTGCCAGCCTTGAGGTTAGTCACCCCCTACGCAAGGCACGGCAAGGGGAGCCGCGCAACGGCAAAATGGATCGCTTTTGTTGATATGGATACCGTTGCTAAAGAATTCGCAGGCATACACCTATCGCAACACTTCATAGGACGATGTGGATTCACATCCCAAACGGCTTCCTCACAGTCGACAGGTTCCTCACCGGAGGGAGATTCTCAACCTCTATGCTACGTTTTGGCAATTACATGATGCACGATCGCCATCCGACTGTAGTTGTAAGTACCCATCTTATCCCAATGGCCCGACACAGATGCCGTCTAATACTGCTAGATCTTCTTCATACTCATTCTCTCTGTCTCGGAGTATCTGTATCTCCCCGGGGTATGGTCGCAACTGCCAATGCTTCACAAAATATCCGGGTCCATCAGCATATTCTTGCCCTATTTCTTTCTATATCTCTCAGTCATGACCGACCCAGGCTACATTACGCCAGACAATCATGCGTACCATATGTCCCTCTACCCCTACGACTATTCAATCTTCTTTCCTGGCCAGAAATGCAGCACCTGCGGTTTCGTTAAGCCGCCTCGCTCAAAGCACTGCAGTATTTGTAAACGCTGTGTGGCGAAGCTCGACCATCACTGCATTTTTATCAATGGTTGTGTGGGCTACAAGAACCAGCACTATTTTGTGCTCCTCTTGTTCTCGACCGCCATTCTCACGTCTTACGGCACCATGTTAGGATTCTCCCTGTTGTCCACCAAGATTGCATCCGAATACCCGAAATGGGCTCTCTGGCCACCAAACGGTATGGACATGAAAGAGTACCTGCTCATCTGGAGCTGGGCACTACAAGACAATGTTGGCATGGGGGCAGTCACCCTTCTCGCTGCTATGACCTCCCCTCTCGTCTGGGGCCTGCTAGGATACACCGTATGGCTAGTTTACTGCGGCACCACAACCAACGAATCACTCAAGTGGTCTGACTGGAAAGCCGAGATGGACGACGGCTGTGCGTTCAAGAGGGTCATGCCTGCCAGCCGGACCAAAGACGCACGCTTCGAGCCGGAGCGCACGCGATGGCCGCTCGAAACCCAGCAAGTCCTCGCAAGAACTGACGATGGCATGCCTCCCCCATCGGAGGGGCCGGGAGAGGGGGAATGGGAGCGCGTGTGGAATCTGCGGGATGTTGAAAATCTGTACGACTTGGGAATGTGGGATAACTTTGCAGACATCTTCATCCCGAACTACAATTTCAATGTAAAACGAGATCAGCCGTCCGTGGAGGCGCTTGGTCGGCAACGACACGCACCGAGGTCGTCGCCAGTCTAGAGCTCTATTGGAGAATTGAAAGAACTCCTAATGGATATGATGCTAGCACGCCATGTTTCAGACTGGTCTTCTCGTTGCCACTTACCATGGTCGGTGGCCAGGGCTTGTACGATCGTTCATAAGTTAACACTTTTGGAGGTCCAACGATATGATCAAGCTGCCGTGGTCGCTTGTTCATATAATGTGGACATTCAAGACTGACCAGGATGTAGTTTGACAGAGGTGACGTCTATAGAATCATCGAAATTCCACCACGGGTAACATCCTGCCCTTCTTCGTATGATATTCCTGCGTTCACACCACAACGGCGTGACTGCTCAGTAGCGTTCTTGAGTCCACTGACCACACTAACTCGCGACGAGAAGAAAGAATAGTCTTGGTCTAATGCCATTGACTCCTGCGTGTCGTCGGCAGACATTTGATCAGTGGTCGACGCTCGAGACACTTTACGGTGCTTTACGTAAACTCACTCAGTCCAACCCATAGAGCGAGCATGAAGGACGTGCAATGCAGCGTTTATTCTACTTTCATTTCAACGTTTCTCGTCTAATTCATACCGCCTTACTGCGCAATCAAATCTCGAAACCCATAACACCCTGGGATATGGGACCCCAAAAATCTAAGTGACACGTGCCGGGGACCTAGTTGGACCGCCAGAGTACTGACCGGCCGACATTTCGGGACTATTCCACTCCCAACAGGGATATCAATGTTGCTGCGTGGGGAGAATCCGTCTTCATGACCTGGCGTGAAGGTCACAGAATGGTACCGAAGCTAGGCTTTGTCAGTTGCTTGAGTTGATTAGATATGCGGCCGTAAGCAAGGCTTACCCGAACGTGCGCTTGATGCTGTTCACGTAATACTCTTGCCAGTTGCGTCTGGTAGCGTCTTCCTCACCAACAGGAACGCCGTCCCAGTTGACACGCATCAACGTGACGTGGTCGACATCATTCTGGTCGAACTCAATGCTGAGCTTGGAGAAGTGCCCCTCTGGCCACTGCTTCAGACGCCAGCTCTGAACAATTTTCTTGGGCTCCTCGAGGTCAAGGTACTCGCCGGTGACGTTTCCATCAAACAGCTCGAATTTTCCTCCCTTCTTTGCACCCTCGAAAACCCTGGGAGGAGCACGCGTGAAAGCGGCAATGCGGGCAGGGTCCACAAAAGTCTGGTACGCCTCCTCGGCAGGGGTGCGGAATTCAGCAGTGTCAGTCAGGGTCACGGTGTTGACGACCTTGCCGGAGCTACTCTGGACGCTGGTAGACGCGGCGGGCTTCGCATTCGAGCCTTGGGGATGGTACTTGGGGGTGGAAAAGCCGCTGGAGGGGTTGGAGCCAGGGGCATGCTGGATGTCTTTACCGTGCTCGGCGATCAGGGCGGCAGGCAGCTTCAGAAACTCTTTGCGCAGCAAGGGCACGAGCTTGGCCCGCACCAGATCCTTGACAGGCTGCTTTTCCTTGGACTCGGAGTAAATGTCGATGTCAAACTGTAGGGGCTTCTTAGCTCTGGAATTAGCCGAGCGAAGAGATTTCATGGTGACCCACCACAAACTCGTCCTCCTCAGTATCGTGAGCGATTTCAGGAACGGTAATGGTGCCCGAGACCTCAGCCTCATCAGAGGTGTTGCCTGCGCACTGTTAGCCAGACTCAAACATGGTTTTTCACAATTGATGCAGAGGCAAAAAGGCAGGTGGACGCTTATGAGAGAAACACAGTGTTTGCATTGCAGTAGGTACCTACCGGAGTATTCTAGCACGAGCTTAACATCGTAAATGGTGATGACCTTGCCCTTCCTCTGGCTGACATCGACGTCGCCGTCCATGCTCACAACCTTGCTAATCTTTGCCGTGACACCGCCATCTGTCGACTCGACCTTCGTCAAGCTCTCCTCGAGGTACTGCTTCGCCCATGCCGAAACATCCTTATTGACCCAATGCCAATTGTTAGGGTTGTGGAGGACCATATTGCCGGCGGTGTATCGGTTCTGATCTCAGGCTGCGACAGGGAAAACGTGTCTGTGGCGGAAACAGTCAGCAAGGTGAAGTACGATCGCATGAGCGTCGCAGGTTCCAGGCGTAAAAAGATGTTCTCCGGGTGTCAGGAAATGGTCTTAGACCGCAGCGTTCGTCATCAAAGAAGGGAGTACAAGTCACTCTATGACTGGTGCCAGCTGGCGTATCATCATGTGGGAGAAAAGAGAGAAAAAGAGAAAGCAGAAAAGCGCGGGGTAGATAAAGGGAAGAGCTTACCTCAGTGCGGATTGGCGCGTTGGGTTGTCATGTCAAAAGAGCGGTGCAGGATGGAAAGAGGAAGAAAACAGAAAAGAACTCTGAGCACGGGAAGACATTGATAGAAAGAAAGCTCTAGAACTTTGACCGTCCTCCACTGGCGGCAGGCGGTATATCATCGGCAGTTTAGTTAGGCCGCCAGGCCGTATAGGTACCCACCAACCCCACCTTACCTAAGGCATACGTGACATGGACATTAGATAAGACCTACCGCTAATACCGGGTGGAAGACATTGAAAGCCTTCGAGTTCGGGGGTTTCGTCCGGGGTTCAGACAGCTGTGTTTTTGATTGCGGAATGTCGATACAATAGGTACTACGGGAGTGATCATCAGACGTACAACTGACTTAGATGATATCACCTTACTACTCAGCTTTCGAACTCTACAGTACCTACATACTTAGTACTGCGGCCCCTTCTGGCTTTTGGCTAGCGCTAAACCAACCATGTCTGGAGTTGAGATTTTATTTTGTCTTATTAAGAAAGGACTCGCGGCATTGCCCGCCAAGCTTCCACAGTCTGCGTACTAACCCATGTACCTAGTTCCAGTGTACCTAGGTATGTAGGTGCCTGCAATCGGAGGACGTACGATCTGCAGAGCCGCCGACACGTCGAGTCGACCGGAAAGGAATAGGTAACTATCGTCTGATTGAGGTTGTCTTGAGCGACCGAGGCTCATACCAGAAAATCGTTAAATTTCTCCCCTCAATAGCAAGTATGTGATGTCCTATCTTATTTCTCTGAAAAACTCGGTGCTTTTGCAGCAAGTTCTCTTGCTTTATAGAAAGTTTTTCCCATCCAAAAGTGAAGGCAACCTCTGCGATCCGGTCGCCTTGAGCAGAATTCACATTGGATGGTGGCCATGTCGGTGAGGGCAGTCCTCGGGGCCTGGCCGCTGACTACCTAGGTCCAAAAGCCTACCGGACGCTATTAGTGCTTGCCTCTGCTCCAGCGAAGCGAATCACGCGCGTACATACAGAGTATTAATATCTGTCAGACTACAGAAACATGGGGAGAAACTTGAAAGCAATAAGGCCGGGCCAGGCAGGGGATAAGAGACTTGCAAGGGGCTTGGGTACCTTTATTAATAGTGCAATACATTGTATCCGTAGGTCGATACAAATTAAGCGCCGGCAGCCACCTTCACATCTCTTGACATGTTCGACACCCAATCACAACCCCAGCATCTTTCCCCCTCTACTATGTAACAAGGGTGTGAAGAGGATCCAAGAATAGAGCACCTCCCACCAAACAGCTGGCCAATGATTGTCGCCGGCTGCCAGCAACAACACGAGTCTCTTCTCTTGGCTCCGCCAGAAAGACAGGCCACTTCGTCCGGATCCTGGCCCGGCGGCGGCGCTCGCTCCCTTTCCCCAGGGCTAGGTAGGTACGGATATGTACTAGAGGTAGTTCTATTGTCCGCCCGCCCCCTCCATCTCACGGGTACATGTTAATTAATAGCACTGTTGTCCCGCAAGGCCTGTCTTCTGATAGTCTGCCTCCTCGGCCGGCGAAAATTTGTGTTCACTCCTACCAACCCATGGCGGAAAGCAGTTGTTAATAGGCATTCGCGAGTAGGATAGACTATCTCTCGCCCTTGTGATTGCAGATAATAAGCTGCGTCTTCCCACCTGCACGCTTGTGCTGGTTGTTCAGTGGCAGAGCCGTGTGGGTGTCTCCATACTCATGCGTCTCATACACCTCCTCCCTGCAACGCAGGCAAGCAAGCAAGCGAATGTCTCTCTTGGACAAGACATTGTAGAGTAGTATTTTACACCTTTAGTCCTTGACATCCCTCCCGCGGACTTTAGCTAGGTACCAAAGAAGCCTTCCTCGCAATCGAGCTTGTTTGTATCACCATCGTCGAGAAATGCTCATTCGCACCTACTATTAGATCCACCATCGTGCTCCTGGCCAAGGTCACAAACCTCAGACTATGACTACTATTCCTGTTATTCCCTTCCATCATGTGGTGCTATCGGAAAATACCTAGCTTTATCACATCCAGCGCCGCCCCCATCTTCAAACCTTCAAGGCTACGTCTCTCTGTCGCTCAATACACATGTAGGTAGGTGTAGGTACCTTCTCCGCCCAACAAGAACTACAGAACCTAGGTAGGTGCCACAGGGGTATGTCTTCCTCGGCGGGCGATCCAAGTGGGAGCAACGATCCCCAGTAATACCCTCCTCATCATGTACCTCAGTATGCAGGAGGTTGACCATGCTGCAGCAGACCAGGCCCAGCCGCATAGAGGTATCTCTCTTTTATCTTCTGCATCCTCCCACCGAAACGCATTCCCTTCACTTCAGCCGCGCCCTTCTACCAACTTGTAGGTGTGACACGACCTTACCTGCCGGCCGCCTGTCCGCACTTTCGGTTGTATAGTGTGTTTTTCGACATGAGAATGTCTTTTGATCTGTTGATCTGAATGGGCAGGCCAGAAGTGCAGAGAGTAGAGAAAGGCTGGTCCGCTGCAGCCCAAAACCTCCCTCTTGATGCCGACGAGCAATTCGCCACCTCGATTCTTTTTGCACCGACTCAAGAAGTGCACCTCAAGACGAGTCACTCTCACTACACTGGCGCTGCTTGGGTCACTCAACGTCTGGATCCTGCCTGACGATGAGTAACCCTCGCGATCCGGCTCGTATGCGTCAGGGTCTGAACCCATTGTTGACACAGTCTCTGGGTTCCTATCACAGCCAGATCAACACTCCGTTGTCCGGCTTGTCGTCGACGCCCATGACCTCAGTTCACACACCTGCGAGCTCGATCCAACCATACAATCCCCAAGAATGGATTGCCTCACCCGTTGCTGGCGCCGAGCAACCTCGCCAATACCAGGAGCAGCGTGAGCCCTCTCTCTACCAGACCATAATGATGTCGGTTGTACCATTCTAAGCTCCTCTGCAGGCTCGCCGCTTCCCCCTCCGCCATACAGCCCTCCTCGAAGCCAACGACCCCAGAGTGATGTCTTCGAGTCCTCGCCAGCGGCTAGCACGGCCGCAACACGTACCCCCCCGGCCAATATCCATCGTCCGTCGCCCGAGCCCAGCACCAGTACGTCTTTTCCTCCCCCACCGGGAGTCGGTGGTCGAACAAGCTCGCGAGAGAGACGTTTTGGTCTTCACTCCCTGAGACGGAGTAGAGAAAATCGCGACTCCAGCCCGCCCGAATCAGTGCCTCCCGTGCCATCAATGGTCAGGCCGACGCCTCTCCAAATCTATATTCCACACCCCGTTCCACAGCGAAACGACTCCAGCTCCTCTCAGGGGCCGCCAGGCGCCCGGCGAGCGGCTTCCGCCAGCGCAGTCGAGACTCCAACGTCCGCCCGGTCACGTTCGGCATCTCAGACGAGATGGGGACCGGGCATGCCTCTCCCTCCCCCACCTCCAGGCCCGCCCCCAGCGTCGTCCAGATCACAGAGTCTGCAAAGCACGAATAGAACAAGCACGCCTCTGGCATCGCCACCAACTAGGCGCCCGCCGCCAAGCGGAGTGGCTGCCTTGGGACCAGTGCCCCCAACTCCGGCTAACTGGGAAGATCAACCTGATGAGCCTGTTCGTGCTCCACCGGGCAGAGGCTCTCCCGGTTTGACTATCGATACTGCGAGTGCCACAAGCTCCATGCAAACAGGGGAGTCGAGTAACTCTGGTGCACTCAGCTCTGGTGGCAGCCTCAGTCGTGCAAGAGCAGTGCGTCATGACAAGACCATTGTCCAGCGGCGCGCGGAAAGTCGCACCAGATACAGTACACATCACAACTCGATAGATGGGACCATCAATCCGGTCCAACTTAGCGACATCGTCGTCCCGAATGATAATACGCTTTCTCCTAGGTTGACGATCAATAAATCGACGCCGAGAAGCGGGGGCCGGACTGGCGACGACACACCGCGAACTGATGAGCCGTCTACGACGCCTCGTGCACCCAACTCAACTCAACGGCCTTGCATCGAAGCTGCAACGCCGCCATTTTCACCACACCCCTCCAAGCCCACCTCAATGGTCAACGGGGCACCCGGTGCTATCCCAAAGGCACTGCCAACGCCGCCGCCTCAGAGACGCTCCGCGTCTAGCTCTCAGACAAGACTCCGTTCCATCACACCCGCTGCGGAAGTATTTTCTTCGGTCTCCGCCTTGAACGCAAAACACGCTATAACCACACAAACTGCGGATCAGTTCTGTCGCGAAACAATCGAGCGATTTCAAGCCTTCGCTGTCAAAGAGTCTACAGCCGCCACCGATGCCGACCGAGTCCGGCTCTTTGCCGACTTCATTGTGAGCGAATCTAGGATCAGGCGTGAAAGATATTCATCTGCCATCGGGGCCATGGGCTCGGAGATATTTGACCTCACCAGAGATTTGTTCCGTCCTATGGTCGCAAGACGGGAATCTGGAGCTTCGCAGGCAGAATGGACACCACAGTCGTCCGAGCCCACCAGATCTCATCGAGGCTCGTTGAACTCCATCTACCGCGAAACGCCCGGAGAATCAAGCTCGGCTCCAACCTCGGCAAACGCTCCGATCTCGCCAGCTGGCGGCACTCCGAACAATGCTAGCTGGACGTCGAATTACATGCCGTCGCTATCTCCGATCTTGAGCATGAGTGTAAGCGATAACCTTGACGAGGCCGATTCCAGAGGTCGACCCTCTAGCAGATGGTGGGAGGCGGACTCGGCCGGAGCCGGAGGGAAGATGTGCGAAAGAACCAAACGCGAATCCAAATACATGGGGGTGCCAAAGGAAGCTCGCGAGGCTCTCCAATGGGTTGACTCCCCACAAACTCTTGATGGGCCTAGCGACGGCCGATCTTCGAACGAGTACCCTCTGGAGAAGATGGGATGGCATGAATCAGAACCTGAGTCGACGCCACAGCCACTTCGCTTCTCCACGCAATCTCTCACCTCGTCTGGCTCACCCACAACGCCCAACCCCGCACATCTTGACGTATCTCGTCTAGTTACTCTTCCGCCTCCTTATCCTCGCCACCATCCGGCCCTAAATAATAATCACCCAGAACTGACCGAGACGAGATCGGCTGTGCGTCAGATCAGCGACCTTTCCGAAGTCGAAGCGGCAAAAGAGAGATTCCAGGTGACCAGCCACAAGAAGCGCGAGGAAGCGGCCAAGGCAGCGGCCGAGCGGCGACAGGCCCTCAGGGCGAACCTTCAGCAGGAAGTCAATGTGGGCAACATGACCTTCGCCGAGGCTTCGGCCATTGAGCAGGACTCGGTGGCCGCTGAGAAGGAGAAGCAGAAGGAGCTTGGAAGGACTGAGTTTGAGCAGTTCCAGTCCCAGGTTGTTATGCCTCTGAATGACTTGATAACCGGTCGCATCGCCAAGGCAACGACGCTGTTTGACCACCTGGCGAAGAACCTCTTCGACGATGTCTTGAGCGCTGCAGACATGCCCCAAGAAGAGGGCGACGACAAACCCGAGCTCCTCGAAAAGTTGACGCTTCTGAAATGGATCTTTGAAGCAAGGGAGATGTTACACCGGGCCATATATGATATTCTGACCGACCGCAATAACCGCTACCGAGAGGTCGTACTGACACCGTATCGCTTAGCTGGCAACCAGGAAAAGCTCCATAATGCAGAAGGGTTTTTCGCCGAGGACGCCGCCAAGCGCCAGTTGGCCTTCGCGCAAGAAGTGCTAGCTCGCACGCAGGAGTTTCAATTCGTTGTCGAGCAGAACGTCATGCGTGGCGTTGAGGTGCAGCTTTCGGCCTTCTGGGACATCGCCCCACCACTGCGTCGGCTGCTGGAGAAGATTCCAGCAGGCCTTCATGATTTCAATATTCAGATACCGGCGGCTGAGTACGAGGAGAACCCATCCTACCATATTCATCCACTGCAGTACCTGTTCAGCCTCATTCTACACACGGAAAAGAGCACGTATCAATTTATCGAGTCACAAACAAACTTACTTTGCCTATTACACGAAGCCAAGGAGGCCCTGACGCACGCCAAGGCCAAAGTGGTGCAGAGCGAAGTCGAGGATGGAGAGGGACGGGAATACGCTGTGGAGGAGCGGGAGGCACGAGCCCAGCATCTGCGCCTCGAAGAGAGGCAGATGCTGACAGATGACCTTCAAGAGAAGGTACGTGTGGTCCAGGACCAGTGGACGAGCGCGCTCGGCGAAAACATCAAGAATGTGAAGCAGATGTTGGGAGAATATCTCCTACAGACCGGAGGTTGGGACGAGACATTGGAAGAGGGTGGCGTGGGTAGCGTCTAAAACCAGGCGGCTCCCACGGACACTGACGGCGGGTATGGATCGCCAATATTGCTGGCAGGGTTTTAGTGTAAAGACGTTGATACCTCTTCGCTTGTGTATGCGGCTCCTCATTGGTTTTATTGTATACGTTTCAAAAGCACGATTTTAGATCGCACGGTTCGGGGGGGACGGGGGTGTTATGGGAATAGCTCGAGCCAGTACCAAGATATGGAACATTAAATTCAAGCACTCGCAATGTCGCGGCGTCTCTTCAACTTTTGTTCCCTCGAATCCCTGTTCTGAGACCTGGCTAGAATTCTCGTGCCCCTGAACGCCGCCATCTGTATCGTACATATGTAGACAAGCCGCGAAGCCATCGCCAACTCTGTCTAGGCTTGCCTTTGGCGATGTGTCTACGGTGCTCAGCGACCACGTGTCTGCTTGGAGCAGGCAAGTACGGTATAGCTCGGCGGTGTTCCGTACTTTACGGGTCTCCGAGATCGTCGTTTTCATGATAGCTTCGGGACAATCTGATGCGTCGTTTTCTTATTTCTTGTTGAATTCCACAGGCAGGTCCATGCCCACTCTTCGAGCTGTCAGGCGCACGCGCTCCTCCTCGTCCATGTTCATGCCAGGGTTGTAACGCTCCAACAGACTAACATATGTTCGCTGAGCACGGAGATACGCGGCGAACTGTTGGGCCTCTGCGGCATTGGCCTGGGCTCGAGGGTCGTGACTGGCCTGGGCAAAGCTGGTTCGCAGGCGGTTGTGCAGAGGCGAGCGCTCACGGGCGAGAACGGGCCGCGGAGGAAGCTCCCGGAGGAGAGATCGGTAAAGCGACCGGAGGCGTGGTGTAACAGCCATTGTCGTCGGGTCTCGGGTCTCGGGTCTCGTTACGTGGATTGCATGTAGATTTTCGATGCTGACGATAGATTATCAGTGTCCAAGCTCCTTCCGCAAATTGACCTCGAGGGCGTGCTAGTATCAGTGGATCCCCTCCAACAGCTCGTGGTACCTATGTACCTATCCGTAAGGCCTTCTCTCATCAAGATACTGTCCCGAGTGTACAATACACTGTCGTAAGCGTGGTACTTCGACCCTATAAGTGCATTAGGCGAAACAAGGTACTTAAGTAATAAGCTTATATTCTATATCTTTAAAATGTATTAGAATTATAATAAGAAACTAAATAGACTAAAAAAGAGATAAATATATATTTTAAAATTATATTTTTATATTATTAAAAATAAAATATTAAGTTTAATTCAAGTACTTTATATACTATTTTTATAAAATTAAATATACTTACTATAAAGTATAGTAGATTATATAGTATATACTTTTTATATAAGTTATATTATTATATATATTAAAATATTATTAAAAATATATTACTATTAAAAATAACTATATATATATTTATTTATAGTTATAATTCTCTTTATAGTAGGAAAAAAAAGAAATCTACTAAGTAAAGAATATTTTAAGTAAAAAATCTAGTAAAGAGTATATTTAAACTAATATATATATTTATTAAGTTAATAAGTAAAGATTATTTAAAAAAAAGAGTAAATACGTTACTACTAATATTAACCCCCTCTAGCTGTGCTAGGTGCTTATAAGTAGAGCTTAGTAGGATAGTCTAACGTACGTACTAAATATAACGCTTAAAGTTATTCCCTAGAGAGTAATAACTTGTTAGGACAATGGAGCGGAGTCAGTCGTATACGTCACGACGTATATATAAGGATTTTCGCGTTTAAGGTGGTTAATGGCTGCTCTAAAGTAACGTTTTCATAGCTCTAAAGGCCGTGGCTGTATTTAGGGGGTTTAAAGGGCTATAGTACTATTAAAGTAAAAAACGCGTTAATAGCCCTTAAGGTATAGCTTTATATATATATATATATAAATATACACAAAATCTAATAATTAAGAGTTTTATTCTACTACCCCCTTTACTATATATAACTAATTATTTTTAAACTACTCTATTAAACGTAAAGATTACTATAAACGTCCTTTTAACCCTTTAAAAAACTATTTTTAATAACCTAACTATTTAGTACTTATAGCTTTATAACTTTTAAGTACTTATAAATACCTTTAACGCATAAGAAGCTTTTAACTTAACTTTTATAAATTTAAAGCCCCTTATTAGTAATACCCCGCCCTAAGAGCCGTACCTTAGTAATTACCTAAAGTCTATTACTTACTATGTAGCTTTAAATTAAGAGCTCTTTACTTTTAAACTATAGAATCTAGAGTGCCAGTTGACATTATAAACTCCTTTTTTTTAAGCACTTCTAGGAGAGAACCCCATTCTATTTAAAGTAGTAGACTACTATACAAGATAATAGCCAACCTTTAAGAAGGTTCCGTATACCATATTAACTTTATTTTTATACTATACTATAAAAGTAATATACTAAGAGTAAAAAAAGGTTAAGAATACTATTTATTCTTTAAATATAAGAGCAATTAATATTAAAAGTTTGCGATTTTAGTACTATTTACATTTTTACAATAGTAGTTTAGATTTAAAACCTTTTATAAATACTTTAAATTTATAAAAAGTATATATAATACTAGTATATTAATTAGTTATATATTAACTATTTTACTATATTCTATACGTATGAGTTTATAATAAAAGTTATTATAGTAGAATAGTTCTTATAATATAAATAATAATTATATATATGGGCTATATTTTATTAGGGTTAAAGTAGCTTATAAAGGAGACTTATAAATTTATAAGTTTACTTACTTTTAACTATTTACTACTTTAATTTGTACTAAGAGTTATTATATAATAATAGGTAATAGTTAGAATAATTATAGTTTTAATAAGGCTATTACTAAAATAACTACTATAATTAAATAAATACTAGAGTCTATAGAATACAAAGCAAGTGTATAAAGGTTTCTACTATTAATAAAGTATGTTCCCTATAGTCTCATACTTTAGTAACTACGCAATTATAATAATAATTAACTTAAAGAAAAATTATATATGTGCTTATTAGTATCTCTTTACTCCTTTACTTTATTAGCTCCTTCTTACCTAGTATACTTTATATACTACTACTTTAAAAATTACTTTTATACTTTTCTAAAGCGCGCGTATAATAAGTAAAAGCCAATTAACTACTACTATAAAAGAGTTAAAAAGAACTTTATAAATAATAAACAGTTAATTTAATATATTAAAAAGATTCATACATAACTATATAGTTATTATATATAAAGAGTGTATTAAGTATTACCTATAGTATTTTAAACTACTTAATATAAGCCCTATTACTATATCCCCCCAGACTTTTTAACCTTTTAATCTCCAGCGTTTATTTATATTTTTAGAGATAAATAATAGTTTAGTAACTTTTAAGTAGCTAGTATAAGTAATTACTTATAAGTTAGTTCTAAGTCCTTTGTGATTAAAGGATATAGAGATATAAGTATATGCGTAAACGGCCCACGGGCCACGTGCTCTAGGAAACCGTCCGGCCACCCACCTTGTTAATCTTTTTCGTTATTAATCAATAGTACTTAAATTCACCTACTATAACGCAGCTTCTATAGATTCAAAGTAATAAGTGTTTTTAATTAATTTTAAAGTAGACTACTAATTACGCCGTTAACACCACCGAAACTACTAACGCCTTCTATACGCCTCCCTAGACCGTCCCTCTAAACCCATTAAATCTAATCTAAACTAAACCGTCCCTTCCCTTAACTATTGAATCCCTCTGTAACCGATGCGCTGTTGTTAACTGCGCCATAGCTGGTTGACCTAATTAAACTACTTTTCCCTATACTTATTAATAGACGTTTTACTATACCTTATTAAACGTACTAGTCTCTTAACTCTAGGGGATCTATAGTTATTATTACTGCCTTTATTACTTACTTAAAGTAGTATTAGTTATTTTCTAAAAATAATAAGTCTAAAATCTAATTTAGTATTAAATTAATTAATAGGTTTATTTTAATATTTCTTATCTAGCCCTTATTACTACTAGTTTAAAAAAGGTAAAGGCTAAAAATAGTAATTTAGATTTTTATATTTAAGAGTTAAGTTAATTAGTTATACTATATATTAATAGTATTAATACTAAGTTATATAGTTGTATTACTAAACTACTTAATATTATTCTTAACTATAAAGATTAAATTATAGTATTTAGTATTTTATAATTAAGGGACTTTTATATTTATAGTAGTTTTGCTATTCTATTAGATCTTTTGTACAGATATAATGTGGAAGATAGTGAGGAATTAATAATAAAAAGCCTTACTTCAGTGCCTTTTCAATTATAAACGCCACTAGGGTTTGTTAAGAAATTCTATACGCGATCTGCCAAAGGTTCGTATGCTATGTTGCCTGCTTTAATATTACTGCTTAGTATTAGTGATAGTATTGTCAGTGCATGCTAGAAGAGCAGGTAAGTGGCAGCTACATGCAGAGCTAGAGGGGGTTAAATCCCATTAAATACAATTCTATTAAATACTTTTATTTATTATACTACTTTTAATAATATATAGTTATAATGTATATTCTTTTGATTAACTTATAGAAATGTCCTTACACAAGATACTACTTAAAAAAATATAAATAAGTATATATTGCTATAATAGTGTTAATAATAAATAATTTAATTTATACTTATATAATATTATATTATATATGTATCCAGAAAATTCAATCTTATTTCTTTATAACTAACCCTATGTATATATAAGTATCTTCAGTATATTTATACTTTAAGAGTGTTTATACTGTATAGATTTAATTACTTTTTTCTAGTTTTGTCCAGGCTACAGTTGTAGTAAAAGTACAAAGTATAATAAGCTTTTTAATAAAGTGCTCTATATATAAAGACTTATATAGATTCGTTTATATATATATACTTTATACTATTAAATAAAGTACTTTTAATGTAAATAAAGATTTTAAAAGCAAGCTTTAAAGAGACGTAGTACTAGTATTTAGTTACTTTAGTTTTAAAACTACTTTAGTGCCTTTTTTTATTGGCCTATAGTGTCTAAATCTTTATTACTCCTAGAAGAACACTGAATAATACTTTTTAAGTTATAATGTCATGCGTAAGTAAAGCGAGGTGAATTATTAATCTATAAACTGCAGGGAGTAAACGCGTATACCCACTTTAGTAAGTGTATTACGTTTAACTTTTACTTATATATTAAGGACTATAGTAGATTTATATTTGTATTAGTATTTACTAACTATATTTTATAGTATTTATAGAACTACTACTTATATAACTATAGTATAGAAATACTTATTAAGGTTTTTAAGAAGTTTATTTTGTTTTTAAAGGTTTAATATAACGTTAAAATATTTGCTTTTAAGTATAATAGTAAGATTAAAAGGTACTACTACTTTATAAACGACTTTTAGAGGTGTGGTAAATGCGTTAAGCTATTTACTTTATATATATAAAATTAAAATAGTAGTACTAAGTATATTAGTACTATAATTAAAATAAAAGCTTAAATAATATAAAAAAAAGGTAAGTTACTTTATAAAGTATAGTTTAATATTTATAGAGTAGCAATTTACTTTTATAACTATATACTTTAAATAGCCTTTAGTTAAAAGACTCTATATAAAGCACTTTATTTGTATTTTTTTTTAAGTAGTATCTTATACAGACATTTCTATAAGTTAATCTAAAAAGAATACATTATAGCTATGCATTATTAAGTAGTATAATAAATAAAAGTATCCAATAGGGTATATCTAGTAGGTTTGACCCCCTCTAGCTCTACCTTAACACTTCTACTTACCTACTCTTTTTATAGTAGTAAACGTAGACGTAGACGTAAACGTACTAGTAATAACAATAATGCTATCACTGATAGGCGGCGCTAAACAGCACAACTAATATATCAAAACAAACCTTTACTTATACGAACCTTCGGCCGAATCACGCATAGGGCCTAACAAGCTTTAGTGGTATTTACAATTAAAGAAAAAGGTACTATAAGTAAGGCCTTTATCAATTCCTCCTGTTTTTTATATTCCTATATACTTAAGAATCTAATAAAATAGTAAAAACCACTATAAATACAAAAGTCCCCTAGTTATAGAATACTAAATACTATAACCTAGTCTTTATAATTAAAAATAATATTAAGTAGTTTAGTAATATAGTTATATAACTTAGTATTAATACTATTAATATATAGTACAATTAACTAGTTTAACCCTTAAATATAAAAATCTAAATTACTATTTTTAGCCTTTACCTTTTTTAAACTAGTAGTAATAAAGGCTAGATAAAAAATATTAGAATAGACCTATTAATTAATCTAATACTAAATTAGATTTTAAACTTACTATCTTTAAAAAATAACTAATACTACTTTAAGTAAGTAATAGAGGTAGTAATAACAACTATAGATCCCCCGGAGTCGAGAAACTAGTACGTTTAATAAGGCCTAGATAGCGAGACGTCTACTAACGAGCGCAGGGAAAAGCGGTCCAATTGGGTTAACTAGCCGTGGCGCGGTTGAGGGAAGGGATGGTTTGGTTTGGATTAGATTTAATGGGTTTAGAGGGACAGTAGGAGGCGTACGGAAGGCGTTAGTGGTTTTGGCGGTGTTAATGGTGTAATCGGTAGTTAAAATTAATCGAAAACACTTATTACTTCGAATCCGTAGAAGCTGCGTTGTAGTAGGTGAATTTGAGTGCTGTTGACGACGAAAAAGATTGACGAGGTGGGTGGCCGGACGGCTATTTCCTAGAGTACGTAGCCTGTGGGTCGTTTATAAAGCGCTTTATTAGTGGCTTTATAGTAATAAGACTATAAAACTAAGTTTTGTGTACTTAAGATTATATAGTTATATGTATACTTATAAATGTTGCAGTTTAAGAAGAAGCGTCTAACTGCCTTTACATGTGTGCCTTTACAGGCCTTTATTGTGTCATATTTTAAATTAGTATTAAATATAAAATTCTATAACTAAGAAGATTATTACTATATGCGATGTTATGTTTGATAAAAGATAATACTATAATAGTAATTTAGATTTATTTATTAGTAACTATAATAACTTTAATTTTTAAGCTGTTACTAAGTAGGTTTAAAAAAGCTTTACTACGGTTAGTAAGACTAATTCTTAAACGTAGCTTTACTTATTTTTACTAAGTAAAGAAGATAATAAAGTGTTCTTTTTTATAAACTCTTTTAATAATATTTTTAATAAGTTTAATTTAGGTAATACTGCTTTTAATAATAATAAACCCTATAACTATAAATACTCCTTTACTTACTTTAAACTCCTACTTACTCCTTTTAACTTACCTATTTTATTTTTTTAAGTACCAATTAAAAAAAATTAATACTTAGAGAGGCGGATTATAGCAAGTTAAAAGAATAAAACTTTTTTAATAAACCCTTACTAGTCTGTATTTACGGCCAAGCTTATAAAACTAAGCCACTTTTAGCAGTTTATATACTCTAGTACGCACAAACGTTTTATAAAAGTCGCTTTTTTAGTTAGTATCCTATTATTATTTTAAAATACTTATAGCAAAGCTACTTTTAGCTAAAATACGGAAGTTACGGAGACTTATTAAAGGGGACCCTACATTTAATATACTATAGGGGCGTTTTAAAATATAAATAATAAATACTTTAATAGTAAAATTTAGCTATAAAAAGAGTTATAGGTACTTAAATTTTATTAAATGTTATTAAAGTACTATTTTTACCAATTATAAACTAAAAGTTTCTACTTTAGTACTAGCAAAAAATCCTTAGGTTCCCACTACACTTTATTTAAAAATAGTTTTATTTTATAACTTTAATATAAATAACTAAAGTAAACCATTTGTTGTGTTTATTGCAAAACCGACTTTTAGAATAGTTTTAAGAGCATTACCAACGGCTCTGATTCTATATACTATTACATATACAGATAAGTTAACAAGAGCAGGAAACTCCTTAAAAATTAAAGTGCGCCTTATTATATATAGTAACTAGTAGCTAAAAAATAAGTAAGATACTTATATTTTAATACTTACTAGTATATCGTTTTAAACACTTATAGCCGTTATAAACTACTTTAATTTTAAGCTTTTATAATACAATACAGTAAATACGTTTATACGGGTTCTACTTAATAAAGACGTTTATATATAAATACTTCCGCTTTTTATTAGAAGTCTGCATATTCTTAGTTTTAATAGTACTTACAGCCTATACTGCTTTTTATTTTTATAATAACAATTATTAGAAGCTAGTTTAAAAGTTTAGTTAGATGTATATAGAATTGCTATTAGATATATAGGGTTATATTATCTTTTTTATATAGATGTTCATGTTCTATACTTTCCTTTAAATACTATAAAGAAGCCTTTTTATTTATAGAAGTACTTTTTGTATAATACTTTTGAAGGAGAAGATTTACATAGTTTTTATGATTAAAGTTATTTATAACTATACTATAAAGTGTTTTAGCTTATACATTTATATTAATAAAGCTATAAGATTTGGTGTTGCAAGGCCTATAAGCAAAGTAACTATATACTTCTAATTTAATTACTTAAACTACTTCATATAAAGGTTTATCTCACATATACACAAACACTAACTATTATTAAAGTGATATTAGTTTAATTATATATAGTATAATAATAATTTAGTTAAATATAGTCCTTACTACAAGCCATCTTGCGCGCTTTAACTACAACCCCGGCCCTAAGTACCTTAAAGAGGCTGAATAGACAATTAAATACCTTACTGCAAGGCGCGCTCTTTGCTTTAAATTTAGTTATAAAGAAGGTGGCCCTGACGACAGTCTAGTAATTACTTTAGATATTAGTTTTATTAATAATATACTAGATTATAAGAGCTTTTAAGTGTTTATAATTAAGCTTTTTAGTAGTTTTATTAGTTAGTAAGTTAATAAATAAAATACTATAACTATATTAATAACTAAAGCTAAGCTTCTTACTCTTTTTTAAGTAGCTAAGGAGGCTATTTTCTTAAGCTATTTAATAACTATACTTTATGTTAATTTTTATATAATAACCTTTAGTGATAAAACTGCTTTTATTATATTAGTATTAAGTATACGTATTTAATATAATAATTAGTAAATAATTTACTTTATTAATAAAAAGATAGTTTAATTATATATAAAGTTTACTTATATAAATATTTATAACTACTATTATATTAAAAGGTTATATACAATATTAAAGTTAAATACTAACTTATAGTATGTTTTATAGTAATAGTTTCTTTATAAAGTTACTTACTAGTACCTACTTTTTAAACTTTTTTATTAACTTCAGTTTAGTAATTAAACGGCCCATTTTTTTAGTACTTTATAATAAAGCTTTGTATGCAAGTATTTTTAAGGGCCTTAATTTTGTTAATAATGAAATAGTTTAAAGAGATTACCAGCTTTTAAGTATTTTTAAAAATAGTAGACATTTTTTACTATAAGGATAAAGGTTTAATAAGCGATACTAGAACTACTTTAAAAATAAGACTTTAAAGGATTATAGTTCTAAAAGTGTTACAAAAGTAATATAGAGTATAAAGTAATAAATTAGGCACTCATTTATATCAGATGCATAAGGCCCTTAAGAGGCCCTTACTAGAGAAGTATATTAAATTATATAACTTAAAGCTATTAGTATACTAGTGAATATATATATAGATTTTAGTATTTAAAGTAGTTAATAGCTGCTTTATGTTAAATTGCCGGATTGGTTTAAAGGCTATAGTTGTATTTAGGTGTTTAAAGAAGCCTACAGCCATATTAAAAACGCGTTAATGGCCCTGCATGCCATAGCTTTATATAATATGAATATACGCGGCACCAATATAAATCCGTACTTATAATGACTTCTACGTACCTACCTAGGTACCCTTATGCTACGAAGCGCGGCGCGGTGGTAGCTGTAGTGGTAGACGTGGACGTGGACGTGGACGTACCCGCGATAACAACAATGCCATCACCAATAGGCGGTGCTGAACGGCGCGACTGACATGTTATTAAAAGTAGCTATATTTCTTAGAATATAGCTACTATTACTAATTTAAAACGTACTTATATAACTCTATTTATTGAATTCTTTAGAGAAGTTCTATTAGTAACTTAATAAACAGCACTAACGTTAAAAAGAATGATAGAATTACATTCCCTGTTCCCTTGTCTCTATGAGTCAGCGCACGTTCCCGCATCCACTTAGTGGAGGCTGAGATATACCACCAAGTATTCAGTACGGTAGAACAGCTGACAACTCTCATAGGGCACGCCGAAATATCGTTTAAATGCGAATTGCCACAATTGCGCATTGGAGAACCCACCACGATATCCTCGCATGACGCAACAGCTCCGGTCCCAGCTTCTTAGCCACGTCCAGTGCTCTCTGTTTCTGCTCGGCACGTTTGTCGTCTCCTAGAGTTCCATGCCTGAGGCGGAACCACAAAAGATCGGACAGAATCCAGGCCGCACATTCATCCACTGTCTTGTTCGTTCTTCCTTCCATTGCCGTAACGCTGGTTATCATTTCTTCCTTGTTCTTTAGCATGAGCTCTTCCTGCGGTTCTCTTCTTGTCGAATCACCCCATTTCCGCAAACCTGTTTGCCTGCGCAGGTTTTTTCGAACCCTCCGTAACATTCCTGCCTTCTATGTCCGCTCATTGCAAAGAGCTTTGAGGCTCTGCGCAGCTGGCCGTACAGCGCGCCTCCATTCTTACCAAGCGTGTCTTCCACGAAAAGGCTAAGGGCACCGTCGACAAGAACGATAAGTCCCCAGTCACTATCGGCGACTTTGGTGCCCAGGCCCTTATCATCGCCGCACTTCGCCACCACTTCCCCGAGGACGAGATCGTTGCCGAGGAGGAGGCCGCCCAGCTGCGCACCGACGCCTCGCTTCGTGACCAGATATTTGATCTCGTCCGGACCACGAAACTCGACGATGCTGAAGCCGAGAGCTTTCTGGGCGGCCCCATTGCGAGCGCCGAGAGCATGTTGGACCTGATCGACCGCGGCAACAGTAAGGGCGGCGCCAGGGGCCGCATTTGGGCCATCGACCCCATTGACGGCACCAAAGGATTCCTCCGCGGAGGTCAGTACGCCGTCTGCCTGGCCCTTATGGTCGACGGAGATGTCAAGGTCGGTGTGCTGGGTTGCCCCAATCTACCAGTCGATGATAAGGCTCCTTTGTCGGCCGATATTGGCTCCAACGCTACGGACAACGCTGGCTACGGCGTTATCTTCTCTGCTGTTTTGGGCCAGGGTGCAACGTCTCGTCCCCTGCGGACGGGCGCCATCGCCGAGGGCGCGCGCATCTCCATGAAGCCTCTCTCCAAGATGTCAGCTGCCACCTTCTGCGAGAGTGTCGAGGCCGGCCACAGTGCACACGACGATCAGGCCCAGATCGCCACCAAGCTCGGCATCACCAAACCGAGCGTGCGTATGGATAGCCAGAGCAAGTATGGTTCCATCGCCCGTGGCGCTGGCGAAATTTACCTACGCCTGCCGGTCAAGGCAACTTACCAGGAGAAGATCTGGGATCACGCCGCAGGGGATCTTATCGTGTAGTTTATAGAGTCGTCATGATTATCCAGGGCACGCAGGCTTACCTTCGTTGGCCGCATGACTGGCAAACAACAAGGGTGTCATTGCTGCCCCCGCCGCGGTGCACGGTGATGTCCTGAAGGTCGTCCAGGAGGTCCTCGGCCAAAAGTCGAGCTAGATGGGGAATATAGGACTTGCTTGTTTCCTCTTCCTGAAATCAGTAAAATGAATATTGTACAACGTGGTCCGTACAGTGATGATACAACTACCGACAGCCTTCCTCCGACTCTTGTCAGGCGTGAGCTACGGCCAGCATTTCTTTTTATTAAAGTAGCAGACGTGGCAGTACCATGCAAACCGCCTGCCCTTCTCACCCGTTTACCACCGCTTATTTGATTTTCTTTTGCTTCAACTTCGATCACCACGCTGATGATGAATGTTCCCGTGGCGAAATTTTCAGCGTCGTTACTTCCCTCACGCGTCCTGCGAAACTCATGATCTTCTCCCGGTCGATGCCCTCGATCAAGACACGCGTCGGCGAGGCCGCGGTAACCTTGACACCCTCAGGGATGCCCATCTCAATGGGATGAGTGAAGCCGAGCTTCAGGCAGAGGAATTTCTGGCCGGGGTACTCCTCCTTGCCGCTCCGCTGCTCGACGGAAGCACGGTATCCGATCCCGACGAGGCGAAGAAGAGCGGTATGGCCTTCAGACACGCCCATGATGTGGCGCTGTAGGTAGGCCCACGTCGTACCTGTGGATTAGAAAGAAAAGAAGTGGTTAGCCCATGGGACATGAACATGAAGTGTTGCACTGCAAGGGACGGGGACGCAAGCACGCAAAGGTTGCGAGAAGCCAGAGGAAGGACGAGAGGTTGCAACGTCGACACTCACCCCACATCGCGCATTGTTGCTTGTTGTTGGAGTCCTCGACGCTAAGAGTCGCCCTCTTGGACTCGGTATCCTGCTCAATGCCTACAAACGGCTCGATCTCGAGGTCCAATTTACCTGCAAACGTGCGTGGTTAACATTTAGCTTAAGAGCTCCCTTAAACCGGAAGAGCACGAACCGAGAGGCCCCGTCACAGAGATGGTTCGCTTGTACACCTTCAAATAACTTGTCGGGTCTTTCTTGAGTTTGGGCTCCCCTACGAATAATTCCACGCCGGGAGGAATCGAGAGCGGCGTCCGGCCAAGCTTTGAGGTTCTGTTTGGCGTCGAAGAGAATTGCCGCCTCGGCAGAGGCTGTAGAGCGGGCACTAGAATAGCCGGCACGGCTGTGGCCGACAACGAGGCCGTGGCCTTCCTCAGTGCCGATCCTCCGCTGGGGGCAAGCATTGTCGTCGTCAAACCTGGCGAAGTTCCTCTCACGGCATACTTGGGAAATGGTTGACCGACGTAGAATTGGGCGCATTCAGGGACTTTTCCGAGTATTAGTCATCAATAAGGATCCACTCTTTTGGCACTTTCCGATTGGCAGCTGTTTCGCGACGCGTCTTCAACGCCGCTTCGCCAACGTGAGAGACTAGAGGAGGTGGTACATAGTGGCTGGTGAAAGCAGTGAACAAGTGCTGTCTACTTGGGTTGAGTGGATGCGTTGCAAGTTTGGGAATCAGCAGGTGATGCACAGAATAACTTCTGGGTGGTTGTGCTCGATTGATACGTCAGGCGTACTACTAAGAGAGGTATATCTAGAAGCCCATATTCCGGCAGGAAACCGGAATCGCGAAGCGAAATTTCCTCCAGTGATGGGGAAGTGTTGGCATTGTCAAGTTTTCGGTGGTAGGTCAAGCCAGTTCTTGGCCGCATTTAGACCTCCTCCTCAAGAGGGGCATCCTCCTCGTACTCCTCCTCCTCCTCGTCAACACCAGCATCCTGGTATTGCTGGTACTCAGAGACCAAGTCGTTCATGTTGGACTCAGCCTCGGTGAACTCCATCTCGTCCATACCCTCACCAGTGTACCAATGCAAGAAAGCCTTGCGACGGAACATGGCAGTAAACTGCTCGCCGACACGCTTGAAGAGCTCCTGAATAGCTGTGGAGTTGCCGACGAAGGTGGAAGACATCTTGAGGCCGCGGGGAGGAATGGAGCAGAGCGCAGTCTGGACGTTGTTGGGGATCCATTCGACGAAGTAGGACGAGTTCTTGTTCTGGACGTTGCGCATCTGGTCCTCGACATCCTTCATGGCAACCTTGCCGCGGCTAGATTGGAAGTTAGCAGCCGTATTTACGGTGGAGCATTAAGTGGTACTCACAAGATGGCAGAGCAAGTCAGGTAGCGACCGTTGCGGAAGTCGGAGGCAGCCATCATGTTCTTGGGGTCGAACATCTGCTGGGTGAGCTCGGGTACGCTGACAGCGCGGAAAGAGTGGGCGCCACGGCTGGTCAAGGGAGCAAAGCCGACCATGAAGAAGTGCAGACGAGGGAAAGGAACTGGTACGACAGCCAGCCACGCGACGAGTTCAGCTGATCAGGAAGCGCAGTGGTGACATCGACATGACGGCGGAGACTGGCGGTTTAGTCGCTGCACGAAGGGTTGGACAGCTTCAGTGTGCGCATGCAAATATCGTAGAGGGCCTCGTTGTCGATAGAAAGTCGTACTGTATTCGACCAGCTGGTGACCGACAGGCAGGTTGGTATGCCTGGAATTGCGACAGTGCCAGAGACCTTGGGGAGGAAACGACGAGAAGGAAGAATGGTCATCGGGAAACTCCTCGCGGATCTTGGAAATCAGCAGGGTACCCATTCCAGCACCAGTACCACCACCAAGGGAGTGCGTGATCTGGAAGCCCTGGAGGCAGTCGCAGCCCTCAGCCTCGCGGCGAACGACATCGAGGACCTGGTCAACAAGCTCCGCTCCCTCGGTGTAGTGACCCTTTGCCCAGTTGTTGCCGGCGCCGGATTGGCCAAAGACGAAGTTGTCGGGGCGGAAGAGCTGGCCAAAGGGACCAGCGCGAACGGCGTCCATGGTACCAGGCTCCAAGTCGACGAGGACAGCGCGGGGAACATACTTGTTGCCGGAGGCCTGAGAAGGTTACCATGTGAGTGATTGTCGACATGTTACTCTGCACTGTTGGGGACATCAGCACAACACACCTCGTTGAAGTAAACGCTCATTCGCTCGAGCTGGAGCTCAGAAGTGCCGTTGTAACTGTTGGTCGAGAATTAGCGGCCAACTCCCGACATTGCCAGATTAGGGACCTGTCGCGTACACGCCATTGCTGTCGAGACCGTGCTCGCCAGAGATGTTTTGCCTAATGAATCCTCAGTTATCTGCGACCGTCAAGTTATAGCTAGCGCCGGGTCGCCGACGTTCCGCAACGTACCAGAAGGCAGCACCAATCTGGTTACCCTGTCGAAGGAGTTAGCCCCACGTTCGTTCCATATGTTTGGGTAGGAAGAGACGTACGCACTGGCCGGTCTGAAGATGAACCTGGAGAGAAGAAGTCAATTGTCAGCAAAATGATCTCGAGGACGTATCGTTGCTCGTGTCGTGATGTGTTCGGTCGGCCCCAATCCGGGTGAAATGTCGGCGGGGTACGCTCAGGGGCAAGGGCCGGCGGACGTATCGCGGCTGTGTTGTTGCATTGGGACAGAGCGACTTACGATCTCACGCATGTTGAATAATGGAAAGCGTGTGGGCGGGCTATCGAGGCCGGAATTGATCGATGCAAAGATGCTTGAAAGCTACGCGAAGCTTCAGGGCGAAGGTGGTTGCTGGAGGGTGGATGAGGTCAAGAGGTGGTTAGGTCGGGGGAGAGATTGTTGATTTTTGTTTGCGGGTGGACGTGATTGTGTTCACCGCCACGGGAGCAGGCCTGAGAGGCCAGAGGGGAGGGAAGGGGTGCAGCTCGTTTAAGCCTACTTTGGGCTCAGCATGGTCCCACTGGGAATATTGCAGTGCAACCACGGTGCTGTATCCGTAGGGCTTTATTTACTTACCTACTGGCTACTCATCACCAACAGTACTTGCATGCTAAGTACTCCGCTCCAGGTTCCCTACATGCCTACCTACCTATAGACATAAACTAACCTATGCTTTGGTGAGTAGGTATTACCTACTACCTAGCTATGTAGATTACCTACTGAGGTTGCCTACTGTACCTAGGTATGTTGCCTACCTAGGTACCTAACTAGGTAGGTAATAGGTAGGTCGGTAGCTAATTGCAGGTGGGGTCACGCCGATTGATCAAAGAGGTGTCAATGTGGCACATCATATTCGGTGAAACGTGCTCATTCTTCACCTCTTTTTCGCTCCTATTTTTTCAAGTATTTCCAAATAATGATCGTAATACCTGAGGAAGTCATTTCTTTTCAGTACTGCATGCCTAGGTAGGTATCAAACACCAGATGAGTGGATAGGCACAAAGGGGATGAAATTACGATTTAATGGTAACCGTCCAATTAGAGTGCTACTAGGCATGGTTCTCCGTGGTATAAGTGACTTGTTGTAAGACATCCGTTTCGCAACACTGAACAGGGTATGCTAGATTGGTGTACGGTACAGCGACAGGTGCTTGAGATCAGTATCCCTATCGACACGCTAACTACATCTAATGGGCCTTGACAACACCAGCAGCGTCAGCCTGCGATGCAATCCTCTTCTTATACGCCTGGACATCGCCAGGAAACTTTTCGACAGTGCCTCCGTCGCACACCCACAGAGATGTGCATACTGTTTGCAACATGGTGACATCGTGCGAGACCATGAGAACACCTCCCTGGAACTCCTTCAAAGCATCCGCCAAGGCATCCATCGCCTCGATATCAAGATGGTTGGAAGGTTCGTCGAGAACCAAGATGTGGGGATTGGTCAACGCAAGGCAGGCGAACGCTACACGAGACTTTTGACCACCAGACAAGACCGCCATTTTCTGAAGACCGGTCGTTCCATATGTGCCAGCGGCACCGAAGTTGCCAGTGATACCCTCGTCCGTCTTGCTGACAGGTCTGGCCAGCGAAACCCACTGCACCTGCGGTAAGATCTAGAGCGTCAACGTGGTGTTGAGCAAAGAAGCCCACGCGGAGACGTGGGTTCTGAGATATGATGCCGGTCGTCGGTGATAGTTTGCCAATCAACAGCTTGAGCACAGTTGTTTTACCCGCCCCGTTGGGTCCCACGATGCCGATACGTGAATCTAGCTGCACATCAAGGTCCACGTTGCGCAGCAAGATGTTCTCCTTGCTATAGCCAAACGTGACCCCTGACATCTGGATGATCGGGGGAGAGAGCTTCTCGACATCGGTAATCCTGAACTCGACACCGTATCTGCTCGCGGTTTGAGCACTGGCATCTTCCCTGAGCTTCTGATATTGCGCGACTGTTTTTCCGACGATCGGCTGCGTTGTACCTGAATTTGTCGATAAAGGCCTGCAGGTGGGCGCGTTGAGCCATCTGATTCACCTTCAGATTTTCTGCCAGCCTTCTTCTGCGCTCACGGCGCAGCGAAGGACTCGAAGTTGGCGCTGTAGACGGTGACGCTGCGAATGCTGGTGAATGATATCTGTGGCGACTTCGTTAAGGAACGCTCTGTCGTGAGAAACAACAAGGACAGTGCTGGGATATCCTTGAAGGTAGTTCGATAAGAAGGCAATAGAAGGTATCGTCCAACATAAAGACGGTCATTGTATTAGCGTAGATCCAGTTCCGCAATAAAAACAGCGCTCAAGAAGCCAGACGCATGCGCCAACCGCCAGAGAAGGTTTTGGTGGCGTACTGTTGACGTTCGGCTGAGAATCCCAAGCCTGCCAAAATACTTGCTGCTCTCGACTCGGCTTTGTCGGATTCCATTTCCGCCAATTTAGCCTGGATGTCACCAAGTCTGTTATCCTGGGCTTCCCTGTCCCTGTCCAGCCTGGCGGCATCGGCAGAGGTGAATAGCAAGAGAGGCATCAGTTGCATGACGAAGCAGCTTCTTCGGTGAGCTGGCATTGATGCCAGCACCGATAAAGCGATCCGGATGTTTTGTCTTTCGCTGAGCGGTACTTACGGCCTGTTCTCTGAGTGATAAACTCAGGCGCATTGCCGTATGCGCTGCAGCACGGCTTGAATCGCAGGTGTGTCGTCACCTGTGAGCTATGCATTGAGCTGAAGGAGCGGCGGTGTCAGTGATCTTTACCCGTCTGACATGGAGAATTGATGTGCGGATGGGAGAAGCCTGCGCTGTGGCGCGCAGATATAGATTTTACAACACTGGTTGTGGCCTATTGGCTGTATCTGCTGACCGCAGGTGGCCAACGTGGTGTTGGTATCGGTAGCAATGTTGTCCCAATGGATATCCACGTTATCGATCTTGATGTCCTTGGTCTTGCTGCCACCAGAAGATATTTCACCCAGCATGGACTGACAGCCACGTAGAACTCCCCAGCGACCGCTGATTCCGGTTGGTTTACAGCTTTGATGCCCCCATACTCAAACTGCTCAGAAGGTCTTTCTGCCGCCCTGGCTGCAATCTTCGCTCAGCCTTCTCCAGTTCTCTTTCCGGTCGACGGCGGGGACCCGCCGACCTCGCGAGCGTTGGCGATCCAAGGTCTCAGGCGGCGGTGGTAATGGCCGAGGCGACCAGGCCGGGGAGCCGACTTGCAGCCTTGATCAAGACGTTTACAGCGGACGGCCAGCTTCAGGTGCCGTTGGCCTCGCTGTACTTTTCGACCCATTTCTCGACGAGCTTCTCGATTTTCTCCTGAAGCTTGGCGTCGGGGTTGCCAGAAACGGAAAGAAGCAGCTCGGTGATAGTAGAAGCGGCCTCGGTCAGAGGTGACGGGCCGGACTGATCCTCATCGTCAGACCAGATAGTGGAGGCGTGAGTTAGGTAGCCCACCGAATACTCGGAGAGCACCGGGTCGATGTTGGGTAGAACGGTTCTGATCTCGGCTTCCATGCCGGGCAACGCAGCGGTCGGCAGAATAGGACGATCGGCGGTAATTCGGAGGCAAATCAGAACTCTCTGATCGATATCGGGAAGAAGGCGAACACCCCGCCCGCAGACCGCTTGCTCGGGCAATTAAGGTCCCTAGGCAGGTAGAGATGCCCGCCGCGCAGCGGTGAGCACCAGCAGTGAGGCCTGCAGGAAAGGGTCCGAGCCAGTTCCCGAGCGAATAGCAGGGCCCGCCCCCGCCTCGGCCCCGCCGTTGGCACATTACCTAGTATCCCGCCATAATTCCCGTGTGTTCCTTTGCCTTGAACCCGGGCCGCGTCAGCTTGTCCGGCCACTCTTTGGTCGCCCTCTCCTTATACAATTGGTAGACTGATTCTAAGTGTTGAGTTACCTGTCGCACAAAGCGAAGGTGCTTAGGTAGGCGAAGTCAACGCCCACCGTCACCGCTTACGCGAAGATTCTCGTCGTTTCAACAAGTTTTACTCAGTTGATAGCACTCCAGCAGGCAGTACAGTATGGCACATCAGCAATAAATGGCGCATACGTTAGCGGCGTCTGGTCGTACGTGGTTCCATCTGTACCGTTCTACGGCGTTTGTTCCAGATGCCGCAGGCAGTCGTCAGGATCACAATCAGCGGTCGACCGAAGAAAACAGGAACAGGAGGAACACCGGACATAGAAGTCGGTGCCAGCCTTCAGAGCAGACGTCAGATCGCTGCTAAGTTCATGGAATACTTTGAAAATGGTGTTTGTTCAGAACTTGAGAGTGCTAGGTCAGGCCACGTGCCAGTGCAACCTAGGCGCCCCGTTACTACCACAATGCGGCTGCGATTAATGATGATGGATGAACGTAGAATGACCCGTAAGAGAGGTGGGCTGAAGGGCGACAAGATGGCCTGAAAGCCGATCCAGCTGACGCCTTCACGAGTGTCAGGCATAGCGATCTGAATGGAGCCAGTGAGCAGCTGGTCGCCCTCGTCGTGGTGGCGAGGAGAGCAGATTGCGAGTATTGGCAAATTTTCAGCGCTATCACAACCTGTTCCACCGCGCGAGGCAGTCCGCTGGATTTGTGGTGATTGCGTTTGGCTGATAAATGGCGAGGTCCCTGCATGATGTACCAGAAATGAAGCAGGTACGGCAGCGCTGGCTGACCGGATGTTCCAGCCATGCTGGTGACCTTGCCAGAGTACTCAACACTAACCCGCCAGTATTCTGCGATGCAGTTGAGCCTGAATACTGCGGGACAAATCCTTGCTGGTACCCTTGTTGTGTGGCTTTTCTCCTTAAGAGCGGAGCAAGGTGGATATCCTGGCCAGCATTTACCATCATCGTCGCCGTTGTCGATGTTGATGTTAATGTTGTTGTTTTTGTTGTTGTTATTATTTGTTGTTGTTATTGTTGTTGCTGTTCAGGGTTCTAATTGGATGCATCCTGTTGCAGCCGGGTTGCCGCGGGTGAACCCAGACTGGTCGACGGCCCGTAGAGGGCCTAGGTAGGCATTGAATGCCCTGCCCTGCATATTACGGATGGTACCAGGTACCTATGTACATTTGCTTCGCCAATACGGCAATCAGCATCTTCCCACCGGAAAAATGATGGCGGGAACGATACCGTAGAGCTGCCCCACGGCTAAACGCTGATGCAGCACCGTAAGTTCATAACAGGCGGCACGAATAGGCAGGCACATCAGGGATAGAGGGAGTCATTCCGAATAGATCGCCTGCGAGGTGTGGCAAAACGGTGGCTCAAAACCTTTACTGGTGGTGATCAGAGACCGACCACGCCAGACGCAGGAGCCGGCAGAGGATTTGCCGAGGGAGGACAGGCGATCGAACAAGAGTAACACAGGTACTGGTGACAGAGCAACTTGCGGTGGTTAGGCTGGTCGGCGTGAATGTAACGGTCGATTCAATCAGACACGTAGCAGTGTCAGAAAGTCAAAGATGAATGAATGCCGGCTTGCTATGGGCTCGAAATGCTACGCGCCTCTAGGAAGCAGGACACCGACCCCTGCTGTGGTGGTATCGACGGTGGATTATATAGAAACAAAGACGAGCAGGCGAATCGGAGATCACTGTTACCTGTGCCCGGTCGATAACCCAGGCTAGTGGCGAGGCAAGAAACTGGCAGTAGGACGCATTGTTACTTTTGGTGCTCATGTGGTGCCGCCGAATACCGTACATAGACTGAGGACCGGGGCGATCCCCAACCCGACTTCAAATTCGTATCAGGCGATGCGAGTCTGCGAGGGGGAGGCAATCTGAACGGGGGTTTAGTGCCAGAATCCCAAGATATCTGTTGTATGCCACATTAATGATTATAGCAGGTATTTGCGAGCAGCTTTACATCTAGATTACCTACTATGAGAGTTTCAACTAACTAGGTAGTAATACGGAGTCTAGAGTACGGATACACTAGGCGCGGTTGAGGCAAATACCTACGGACTTGAGGAGTACATACGAAGAACATACAGATACCTAGTATTAGTATTAATATTGTCCAGCTCTCCCAACTTGCTTTTCAAGGGCTTTGATGATAGTTATTCTTTCCGCATGCTTTTCAGCAGCAACAGCATCCGTGAGAAGTTGTTCACAATCAGCAGTAGGTGCATTCGTACTTCCACTTAGTATCCGTACGTGCCAAAGCTGCTGATTATCTACTGTTGTCATTGGCCCAGAGCGTGATGGTCAATGCAACCATCGGGGTCAACCAAGGCGGGCTTATGTTAGGGGATTGATATCCCAGTCCGACTCTACAAGGAACGCTTTCTACACTATTAAACCGGTAAAGGCAGGAGGTCTTTGGATTCGACCGTAATGACCTGCTGGGCACCTTCCGATGTGGTACGGAGTGGGCAACACAGGAAAGCCATGAAGTTAGCATAAAGCATGCGTAGTAGCAACACACATTTTATAGTATCGTATGAAGATTCGCGGTAGCCCGAGGTGTCCATGCTCAGGTAGGTGGCACCAGTGGGGTAGGTCTCTTTCCACAAGAATGCGAAGTGTACGGCCGAGGCAGGTCCCCGGGGCCCCTGACTGGTGCACCGTGCTGGGTGTCCGGCTCCCAGCAACTTGCAAGGCACCAGGCGGACGCTGCATGGGCGGGGACACTGGATCGGCCCCCCCTGTAGTGTACGAGCAAGCTCTCACTGGCTCAGATCTCACCCGCAGGTCATCTCAGGGCTCCACCGGCGGCAAGCGGGCGTCAGCACTTACGCTAGGTGCCTGTGAGTGCTGTGGGGCAACACACCTATGCACAAAGAAGACAGAGCGCCGGGCCCGGTTCGAGCCCATGGAGGCGGGCACTAGGCGCATCTTGTCAATACCTCCAGGCATTCCCAATCTTGGCACGGCGATCGGAGGAATTGTATTCGTCGCCTGCCTGCCTCCGTCCGAACGAGCGAACGGCCCTCGACGTAATACTGCCGTGGTCTCTTGTCCATGTTCGGGTCAGGCCAACCTTGGCTTTCCCACCTTTCCTTACGGATACATTTGCGCGCACCTCACCTCACCTCGCCTCAAATCTCCTCCCAGGTACACCCCGTACCGCACAGCCTGACGTCGCCAACTCACTTTACGGGTGGCCACCTTCCTTCTTCCTTCGCACTAGTGCCTTCTTTAAGCTTTGTGTTCAGGTCTTTCCGTGTCTGGCGGGGAGCCATTCGGTCTGCTTCAATTTCACTTTCAACTCTACTTTCCTTCCGCCTTGCACTTTCGCCTACGACGTTCAACGACCGACCGACCGACCGACCGAACGACCGGCCAACCGACCAACTGCCTGCGAATCGACGTTCATGTGCGTGTGCAGGGCAGCAAAGAAGCCTGCTTTCTCCCTCTCACACCTCATCTGTCTCTCTCTCTCTCTCTCTCTGTTCCTCTCTCTCTCTCTCTCTCTCTTTACACCTCTGTCTGTTTTTCCCCCCGTCTCTGCGTGTGTATGTGTGTCTGTGTCTGTGTCTCACTAAGAATAAATTGGCTTGTTGATCTCCGGGGCCCGGCTCCCCGCGCCTAGTCGGGCCGGCGGGCCACGCCCGCCCCCGTCCTCTCTCTCCTTCCTCCCTCTCTGTGTGTCCATACACCTTCATCGACTGTATTTTCTTGTTCCACCTCGAACCTTGACTGCCTCGTATCGATTTTACGCGTCCCTCGCACGCTCGTAAAAAAGGCCGAAGACGCATCACGCCAGGATAAGAATACCCAATTTGCCTTGCGGACTCGACGCGCACCGCCACCCCCACGATCAGAGATACTGACCATATGTCCTGATAATGCTTGTCAAACCCTTCGAGAGCTCGTTCGACTCTTTCGCCCGCATGCCCTTCTCCGGCCTCGTTCGCTGGCTTCCATAGACAACGACCTGTGAACATGCAGACTACCCCAGTAAGTGCGTTTGTTTGCGCTGTCGCAGTGATCCCTATAGGCATCCTCTCTCTAACACCCTGTTTAACCATATTCATCCCCTCGCCTGGAAGCCTGACGTTCGCCAATTCATCGGCGCAGCCGGATTTCTCCCAGATCCCACCTGCTGACTCGTCTCTGTTAGCTCGTGGGAACTGGCACCGCCGTTGCTGGAGCGGCACTCGGCCTGGTTTTTGCTCATCCCGATGATGCGAGTTCCACTCACCCCTCCTCGAACAAGAAGAAACTAGCTCTGGACCAAGACATTCCTCCGATTTTACCACTGAATGGTGCCCCTGTCACTTCGCGACCCGAAACCAGCTCTGTCGCCCAGTCGCCCACCACCGACGAACGCTTTGGCACGCTCCCCAACCACTACTCTCTCAACCCGACCCCAGGCGAGGCCCTGCGACTTTCGGTCTGCTAGAGCCAACACTTCGATCTCCCCGTCATTCAACAGCAGAAGAGCCTTAGCAGCCAGATGGATTTGCTTCCCAACCGAAGCCGAGGACGCGAGAACCTATTCCGTCTCAATACCTTGGATGACGCCTTTCACTACGGCCACTATCACAGCACGGAAGCATTAGCATCCCAGTCTCGGTCGACAGGCCAACGCGCTCGCCTTCTCATTTGTTTCAGCTGTGCCCTATTTTGTCGCCGACCGACTCGATCCTCGCCTCTCCTGAAATTTGGCTGCTGACCGTTTTGCCCATTGCAGAACGACCCCAGGATAGCAGTCGTTGCTCCAAGACGCACCTTCCCGCCTTCGCCTGCGCTTTCCCCCCCCTTCAGGATATCTGCTACTTTGCACCGCCGAAGTACATCACATGACCACAGGAAAAACCTTACGGTCGAGCTGAATTTCTTTGACCAATACCACCTTCCCCCAAATCGATGATAGGCGGCGCGTTACGCGACCGGAAGGCACCTGAAGACTGACGTCGCGACCACCGTCATCACCTGCCAGCGGTCACTATTTTTCACGTCAGGCAATGGTATCGCTCGTGGTACTTCAGACCGTTTGATAGACCGCAGCCCCGGCACTCGACCGGCGTCAGCGGCTCCGGCGACAACAAAGCGCATTTCCCCACCCGGCGAGGAAAAACGAAGTATTTACTTGATACGCAGTACAGCGCTGGCGGATAAAAAGCATCGAACCGATCAGGAAACCAGGACCCGTCGACAGCGCAGTGCTCGTTAAAAGAGGGCACGATCGACGAGGCCAAGGCGGAGACGGAAGACGAACTCAATAGCTCACCTGTCACGCCAGAGGACACGCCCAGTAGGCGCACGCGGCGCGCACTTTCGATGCATCTCACTGCGCTGATAGCTGGATTCCGATGTGGCGGCAGCATCTGGACATGGTTACGCGCGCAGACTCGGTGGAAGTGAACAAACGCTATGCCTTTATGACTTCGCCACGCAGCGATCTTCGATGACAGCCCGAGACGATCCCCACGACTGGCGCGTGGTGATAACATCAGCCATTAGCCCGACACCATGGCTACGTCGGCGCGAAAGCTGCGCAGCCAGCACCTTCGTCACCGCTACCGCTGTCTCGCCTTTCCAGTTTTAACGTCGATATCCCACGAGTCGGTGTAGTAGGCGCCGGGCCATCACCACGCTCGATTCAACCCTCTGGAAGCTCCCAGAGCTCTGCGGCCTTCGCCGCGTGCTATCGTAGCACCCAAACGGATCGTAGCTCGACGATGAACAGCTCTGACCTGGAAGCGCGGGACTTCAATTTCGGCGATGATGACGATACTGATTTCAAAAGTGAAACGATGTTCGATTCCCTACGCACTGCAACATCTGGCCTTCATCGCGCGATAGAGACTCCGGTCGAGTCCATGTTCGACGAGTCTCCACCCAGCACCGCTGGAAACAAGACCAAGCGACTTTCTATTCAAGAGATACTCGACGGGTCGTGGGACGTTGGAGACAAAATCATGGAGGAGGACGAGAGTGGTTCCACTCCAGTCCGCATTCGTGACGAATTAAGAAATCATGTCGACTTGAACGTCAATGCACCCCACTACGACATTGACCGGCCATCGGATGAGTACTCGCTCGGAAGCAAGGATATCGGCCGCTTGTCAATCGAAGACGACTTTGATGACCACTGGGCCCGCGACGAGGACGAAATGGCCTACGGGAATCAGCTCTCGCCCCCGAGTTCGATGAACTCGCGTGGCGTCAGCCCTAATTTGCGCATGGCTCTGGGAAGCATTAGCGGCAATGGAAATGCGGACGCAATATACGACCCCAGCGAGAGGCCTCGAAGCAACATTTTTGACTGGAGCGAGCCGTCCCATGACAAGGTGGATCAGGGTAGCTCTTTTCGGCCTAAAACCGCTTACGGTAAAGAGCTGGATATCAGAGGAGGCCGCACCGTCGTTCGGAAGGGTCCCACTGCCGTGCACGTTCGCAGTCAGAGTGTCCCTGTGGTCCATGACACCTCGGATAATGCGTCGTTGGCATCTCAAAAATTCGGGACATGGGGACTGGGCACAAAACCAGTCAGCGAGGACTGGGATGACGACTTTGAATTTGGCAGCAACGAGACAGAAGACAATGACGCCGATAATGCTTTCTCCATGGTTGTGCCCGCCTCCATCCAGGCCTCTCAGCCCAGCCTGAAGCAACACTCCGGACATATCAGAGAGCTCTCTCTTCTCGTCAACGACCTCAAGCGTTTGTGCCGTCATGGCCGAGATCTCGATATGCTTGGTGGCGCCAATGCAGGTTTATGGAAGGAAGCTGAGGGTATCATTGCCCTAGCATCGCCTGATGAAGATGAGCTTGAGGGCATGGATGTGGATTCTTCATCCGTCATGAGTGAGAGGTTCATGGAAGGGTTCGATGCTGTTTCGCCCGCCCCGATCGAGAAAGAGGATCCTTTCGACGAAGTGCACGAGCTCAACATCTCCAAGACGGCAGTCATCCGCGAGCGACCCGCTGGGCGCAGGCGCTCTGTCTTCTCTCCTGACGATGATATCTTCGGCGGAAACTGTCCAGGCCCCAACGATCTACCTCCTCCACGTCCGAAAACACCCGAGAATAATATCAATATGGGAGGACATGACGTTACGGACATTGTCAGATCAGTTTTGGATGCTATGCAACAACGACCCGTCTCCGAATCTGCCCGCGATGATAAACTTCATTTCGGCACGAACAGTCTCAAGGCGCTCGTCAAGCGAGCCGGGGATCTTCGGGACGCTTTGTCGGAAGCCATTCGTCGAGCTGATCAGTTGACCTCAAGTCCAATGAGGACACCCCGCCAGCACCATGGCAGTCCGGCTTTTACTCGCGTCTTCACCCCCGATCATACTCCGTCCCCTTCCGGCCCAGCCAAGAAGCTTCCACATAGCCGGAGCACGAACTCTGCCATCCGTCGTGGTTCAGTCGACGCTTCACCGTCGAGCGGTCTTCAGAGGATGCAGATGATGACCGTCAGCTGACATGGGGAACCGCCAGACGGCGGCATCTTAGCACTTGCTTGACAAAGTGGTATCACGAATCGGATTCCCGATGGGCCCTGTACATGTACAAATACTGTCTTTTTTTTCCCTTGACTGCATAGCGACGGTTAGGGGGTATTATGGTTTTGGGTTCTTTTCCTCGCCGCTGCGACACACAACATGCAGATGGTTTGATCACTTGCATCGACCCCGATGGATATGAAGATGTTTTCCGTCAAGTCTGCGACTAACACGACGGGCATGGGTCGACTAAAGGATTCTACGCTTTGCCGATGCGGCAACACGATCGGCTTCTATTCATTCTTCACATTGGAGGGGCCTTTCATGATGAGATACACATGGACATTGTTGCTTGGGAATTGGAACGTTCGATGGATGAATCATGGACTGGACAGACAATAATTTTGACGTGGAAGAATGATGTCATGGTCATACAAACAACGGAAATGATGCACTCAAGCACTTGTGCAAAAAAGTCTGCTATAGGAAGACTGGAACACCAAGCCAGGCCAGAGGCTCGTGTGTCCAAAGTCACGTTGTTCCACTCAAGTCTTGCTCCAGCATTGTAGAAGGCATAGGCAAAGCAGAAAACGCCAAGGAGTTCGCGGGGGAAGGGACGGGACAAAATCTGGCCGGTAATTGCTTCACTGCATCGTAAATGGACGACGACTGTTTTAATGCTACTTTTAAAGCTTGCTGGCGGGCATTGCATTCCAACGACATGGCATCTGTAAATCAGTTCTTCCTGCTTCTTGTGTATTCTGTTTAGGGGAGTCTCGTGGTCGTTCATGCTATGATGTAGACGTACACCGTGGCGAGCGATATGTAGCGTCATGGAAAGAAAATTTCGATGTGTTGATTGTCTCTCTCGAATAAACTTTCATCACAGTCAATATCACCTCGTCATCGTGCAGAATGAGAAACGAGAATGAAAAAAGTCATCGGCCATCAGAGCACGGCGACAACTAGGATAATATTTAGAGAGTATTACAATGGCTTCGTTGTATTCGGACTAGGATTGTCTCCCGAACCGGAAACCAATTATTTGCACTCGACTCGATAATGGGTTGATCCGCAAATAACCAGTCAGTCGCCGAAGAGCATGGGAGTGTAGTATGATGGCCAATGTTTTTACACCCATGATTGTTGATCCTCATGGATG
The DNA here is from genome assembly GCA_030770045.1 of Colletotrichum brevisporum. NCBI lineage: Eukaryota > Fungi > Ascomycota > Sordariomycetes > Glomerellales > Glomerellaceae > Colletotrichum > Colletotrichum brevisporum. Next base: position 6,264,126 of record JAUGSI010000002.1, read on the forward strand.
CTATCCCGTTCCATAGATGAATGAACACCAGCCAAAGTTATGATGACTTGCATGCGTGCACATTGCGCATAAACTCACCACCAGTCGCACAAGTATTGAATCTGTTGCATGATAAAGCGAAGCACGGAGAGTTCGGCCTGACAAGGCGCAGGTAGTCACGTAGTTAATGGGGCTGACATCAGGCAGTAACTTGAAGGCTTTTAAACCCCTTATTAAGAATTGTGTCGTATCACAGCTCCTGTTATCGATTGGGCAAGGCGGTGATGATACAGTCTGGAAGCGAGGGTATCCAGGAGAGTAAACAGGACGGACAAGGAGACATAAGAAAACTGACTGGAAAAGAAAACAAAATTGTGATGATGTGGTAAGGCTGCCCCTGCTCCCAGAGATTCGATACCCACTGCGTTGTTGAATCCAGCCGGTTAAGATCTGATGTGTGATCATCTCTCCTAGTTGCCGGGGAACATGGAAGGAACATGCTGACTACAATTCCAGAAGCAGTTCCCAGTCGGTAATCAACTAGGTCGAGAAACCTACATGTGCATCAGCGGAAGACCAACCAACCAGTCCATTCCGCCACCAAGCGGCATTTGTCGCTTAGCTCCACGACCATTCCACAGGCTCTGGTCATCAAATCTGACTAGTGCAGTTATAGCTGCTTGAGGTTTGGATCTCTTGAGGCGAAGGTTGTGGGATTTGGAGTCCTCAGGGGTAAGCAGAACACCATCGTTGATAGGGCGAGTGGGCTTTGCGGCGGGGAACCACAGGGCTAAGGTGTCATTTGAAACAAATGCCCCGGGGAGTGACCCAGAACAGGAAATGCCGAGGCCAGTTGCGAAGTTGGTTTCAGCCTGAGTCAGGCCTGTCCTGGGTCGCCTGCCGCTCGATTTCGCGTCGTTCAGAGCACTGATGCAGCCTGTTCCAGCGTATCCGGGGCGGTACCACGCCGGCGGAGCGAGTTCTTCCTCGTGCCACGCTGGCGCTCGAGCTGCTGCTGCTCGAACTGCTGCTGCTGGAAGTATAGTCGCTGCTCGTATTCTTGCTGCTCGAGGTACCGCTGGTGTGCGAGTTGTTGTTCGTATTCCCGGCGTTCGTATTCTTGTTGCTCAAAGAACATCTGCTGCTCGAGCTGCATTTCGTACTGCTGCTCTCCACCGTTGCTGCGGAAATGAGCGGCGGTGCTCGGGATACCGGACCGCACTGGCGACCGATCGACTGGCCGCCGTTGCCTGGAGCGAGCCGACGGTTCAGGAGTTCCGCCCAAAACGTGGGCAGCATCAACTGGATGGAGCCTGCCGCGCCTCGTTCAATGCTTGCTGCCAGTTCGCTGACGCGGTCGCGCGGGAACCAGACGATCCGAGGCTCTAGCCGAGGCGATGCCCAGTGCCTCGCTCAAAGCCGCGTACCATTCCGCCGGGGCTGCTTCTCTGCGGTACAAAGGTTGTAGAATAGCCTTGTTGACTACCGTAGTCTCGGCCTCTGGATTGTTCTCCCACCATGTGGTCTGCTGAATAACGACAGAGCGGCTCAGTCTGCCGCTGGCATTCAAACCGCTGACCCGGTTGATGCGGCATCGAGGAGGGGGTTTGATGGTTGAGGGGCCAGATGAACGCGAGGTGCAGGTCTGACTGGAACCAACGGTGATCCACCGTGAGCCAGATGCGGCAAAGGTGCGGCCTGAGACATGATGAAGTGAGGACAGCAAGCGTCGCCCCAACAGGTGCACGCGCGGTTGAGCGCATCTTAAGGCCAACAGGAGTAGCAGTGGTGCTTCTGAAGGTGGCACGCTTCTCACTAGAATTAAAAAGCCCCGTTCGCTGTGTCTCGACGATGACAATGGGCGGTGTCCACAGTGCCTTGCCCGTTGTTTGTTCTGCCCGTTGCTGGCTTGGTGGAGGTAGCACAGGGAGGCCATTCGTGTGCCGAAGGCTGGAGTGGCACAGACTAATGGGTAAAGCTGAGGTTGTCCGGAAAATCGCGCGCTTGTGACTGGCGCTGAAGAGACTTTGCCTGCCATCAACCACGGGCGGTGCAATCCATAAGAGGCCGTCAGCATAGCCGAGGTCAGCATAGTGGAGGCAAGAACAGGGAGTTCTCCAGCCTTGACACGCGCCGTTGGCCACATGCTCAGACCGATGGGGAAGCTCGGCTGTTTTGCGCGCGACGCTTCCTGCTGGGATCGAAGAGGCCAGTCATCTCGTTGCCGATCATCGAGGCGCACCACGGGCGGTTTTCCTGGTCTCGCCGGGCTCCGCCGGTCAAGGTTTTCGGCATCGGCCACTGTTCGGCGCCGATGCCGAGGTCGCCGAACGGAAGCCCATAGCAGGCCGTCGCTGGTCTTCGTTGAGCATCAGGTTTCCGGCAGGAAGAGCTCTGGACGATTGCGAGTTCGGCGTACTGCGAGTGGGATCGCGGTGCAGCGCTCGTGGCCTCTGTGTACATCGCCCACGTACGTGCGTCGGGCTGCGAGAGACCAGTCATCTTGGGAGAGCCAGCGAACAGGCTTGATTTTCCAGTCCAGAGCAGAGAGCATGGCCGCAACGAGGATTTCTCCTCAGCAGCAACGGTGATAACCATTGAGTCATGCTTCGTGTCGTCCTCGTCCTCCGCCTTCTCATCCCTCTGTTACTTAATCTGTGAGGGGAAATTATGTTTGACGTGTATTTGTAGGAATGCCGCCCATGGGGCGAGACTGTTTCGATGGCACTTGGCTTTACCGCAAGACTGGCGATTTCCCAGAGTGTTGTCTCGTCGAAGCCGTCATCGCTGTCGTCGTCGTCCTCGTCGATGTTTGACACTTCATCATCGAATTCATCCTCCTCATCGTAATCGTCGAAGAAGGACGAGGAGTATTCTTGGGTCTCAAGTTGCTTGGCGCGCGCCTCCAAGGCGGCGTGGACTGCAGGTCCGCCAGTTGACATGGTGCCGGGCATGGCCATGAACATGTGGCTTGTCATGGCTTGAACGGCGCAACGTTCGATTTCGGCCCCAAGGAAACTGGAAGATGCCGAGAAAGAAGGCTGGTTAGATAGTGTTGGGACTCTCAAGAATGTCAAAGGCAGAGTGATGCGCCTACTTCGGCGTGGTGGCCGCTGAGTTACGGGACGTGATTGGGGCTCAAGTAGCCTGTGCACCTACATAGCTTCCGCAGACCCTGAGGTGGAATTGCGCAGTTTTTTAGCAGCGGTGTGGTCGGGCTGCCAAAGTTGGGAGCTTTCAATGGTAAGCGGTTCGGCGATCTTTCGCGACGCGGGACGAACAGAGAGACCTGGCAGCGTGACGCCAGCTCCGATTTGGGGACGCTTGCTTGCGACTTCGAGTCGGGGACCGCTACAGCAGGGCGCCGGGGCTCGCGTCGCAGCCTGCGGCGAGGATAGGCCTGGAGGTGATCTTCAGGCGGCTCGCTGGCGTCGCGGCTTCGCGCAGGTCCTCGAGCATCTGCTCCGTCGGACTCATCGGTGTCCGGTGGGGTAGGACTACCTAGCTGCGCACTTGCTTGCGCCCTTGAGATAGACAGGCACTGAGGTTCCGGTTTGCCAATGTCTGCAGCGTTCGCGCACGACGGAGCATTCGCAAGTCGCTGTTGCCAGAGACTGGCGCGATTATTGCTGTCCGATGAGGCAGATGAGGCGCTTCGAAGATCTTCGTATGACGTCTTGTTGAGACTACCACCGCTCAGCATTCTGGTACGACGGGACGCGCGCCGATCCGCAGCGATGTTCGAGTGAATGGAGTTCTCTCGTGGACGAGGACTAGCGTTGGTGGGATCTTGATGCGAATTACGGACCGAACTCGTGACCACCGTGGAAAGAGAATCGCGGCTGAGACCATGCTGCATCTCGTGCCACTGGTTTTCTTGCTGACCCATCTCGGCCTCCAGCGACTCTAACAAACGAATCCTTTGTCCCTGGCTCTCATAAGAGTCCCCATTGGGCTCCTCGAATCTCTTAAGTTGCGCTTGAATCATCTGGTAGGCGTGCTGCGGTGATTCTAGCGGGGACGGCTCAGCCACCTGCAAGACAACCGCGTTCTTCCTGACAGGGGACCGGAGCTGCAGAGGCTGTGGCGGCGGCATCCGGCGATACTTCACCTTCTCCTTCCGCTCGGAGAATGTCACGCACTCATCACCCACACGGCGGTGCCAGAGAGCGCCACGGCTGACCAGGCTCACATCTGGTATAACAACAGGATATTCACCGACTGCCAAGGGAGCCTGTAAATCTCTCTCATGTTCAACAGAAGCATCAAGCATGATCGTCATCACTTCCTTGCCATCGTTGTGACTAATCATTGATAGGTCTCGCAGGTTGCCATCGTCGCGAGGTTGTATCCATGTGGGCTTCGGCATATGTCTGACTTCTTGAATGTTCACCGCGGCGACAGGTGAATGAATGGATCCCCAGTTTGTCGTCGTCTCCTCATCGCGTGTCCGAGCTTCACTTAGTTCCGAGAGACTTGGATTCCTAATTGGAATAACTGGTGACGACTGACGCTTGACTCCATCGTAAGATCGTTCGGATCGGGCACGTTCGTCAACTGGGAGGTCGGGAATCCCCGATCGGCGATCATCTGCGATTCTTCCAGTGACGACCGAGGTATCGACGCTGAACTTGGAAGTATTTCGAGAGTAATCTGGGCGACGCGGGGGCTCCTCGATCTCGAGGATATCTTGCGTGCGGACCGAGGTTTTTGTCGATCGATCAGGCTCCTTGGATGGATCGCGACTGCTCTCAGTGTCCCAGCCTCCTGTATCCCCGTGGATAGAATTTTCATCAAACTTATAAGCAGCAGGCAGTATTGGAATTTCCGGGATTGACTGCCTAGGCCTTGCACCCGAGTCAGAATTGCTGGGGGCGAGAAAGAATGTCCATCTTCCTGTCAATGGCCAGCAGCTTTTGTGTCGTTAGGCAACGGTCGTAATGGGGTTGGTAATTGGCGGCGGAGGAGGTGGCAGAGGAGGAAGTTGGGTCGGGCTTCCTGGATTCGAGAGCAAGATTGACTTTCTGCTGATGATAGAACCTCCCGACTTGCTCCTCTTGTGGTTAGGGGAGTTTTCAGCTGGGAAGATTTGTCGATCTTTGCCCTGTTGTCTGGGAATCGGTCGTGGCCGATGGACGATGGATCCCGAGGATTTCAACGCCGATCCCGGACTCTGCGACGGCACGGGTGTTTTCGCCAGCCTACAGCAGCCCTGTATGATGTTTTTGCATCGACATAGGTCAAAAGAATATTGCCTGCGAACATGATGAAATCGCCTTCTGGAAGACGGCATCCCGGTGGTGCTTTTGTTCCCCATCGCCGCGTCTTGTTGACGGTAAGCCACGGCTGCTGGCCGTCGTTAAAGATCGCATTCCATAGCACCATCCTGGTTCTTTGGTGACAACGGCTTCTGTCTGGAAGGTCGAACGTCTGGAATGTCTGGAAGAGCCTGATGGGCTGAAGTGATGCGGTTTGAGCGCAGGCTGGCGGTCGACTATTTTGGCGCTGGGGAGGAGGCGGCGGCGCTGGAGCAAAGTCGATGGGCAACACTGCCCGGGCTGGAAGTTGGCGTGACCTGGAAGCCCGCAAAGAGATTTCCAGTCTGCTGGATCTGGCAACCGTTCTCTGGTCAGATGCTGTGCTGGAATGGCTGACCGTATCGACTTCCACCGTCTCAAAAGGGCTTTGTCACCGGTTTCTGGCGGGCTATGTGAGAGATGCCGGAACTGGGGCGTTAGCCGCTGGGGCTATCGCCGTCTGGTAACGTCTGACTGAGCTGAAGCCTGCATACCCGGCGCGGTGATCTCCGTTTGATTTTCACCCTGGCGATGGTTGTGTGACGAAGCGATCGCGTCGGTAAGCAGGAGATTGCGCCGCAGAATCTGAGAGGTTGCTCGACGAGGGCACGCTGTCCCGATTCTCTTTCGGCTCCTTCAGGTTTTGATCGCTGAGGCCTTCTTCGGTGGTACGGCTGGCGGTTGGGGCGGGCCGCCGGTAATCAGCGGTATCTTCACTGCCGCTACGTCGTTATCTTTCTGCTTTGTCGTGTTCCCCTCACCGCAGTTGCGAGATCTACAGGCACCACCATATCGGCTGGCCTGCCGCGGCGAAGAATTGACGTAGTTCATACCTGATGCGCTTGCGCCCAACCGTTCCCTATCGAAAATGCTCCTCTTATACTGGGTAGCCAGCCTGACCTCCACCCCAGACTTCGACGCATAGTTCGCGCGCACAAGGGAAAGCCGCCTTGTACGGAATTTGCCAACGCTGCAGGCAGCCTGTTCCGCAGGTTGCTGGTCAGCAATGATGGGTAGGGCGCCCCCGAAGCCGTTCCGGCCGTCGGGACGTGGAGCATCTCGAGGTCGTGCGAAAGACGTGACGGTGGTGACGGTGCCGGCCTTCAGGTCCTCGTAGCGTGTCGGCGGGTAGTCGGAGTCGGAAGAACTGATGTCTCTGCTAGACCCGATATTACGCGGAGACTGCGCATCAGCGTGGGTGGGCTGTACAGGTCGGGGTGGAAGCAAAGAATCCGAAAAGCCCGTCAAGATACCTTGAGCCGGTTGAAGCAATCGGCGAAGGGCTACCGGGCACGCTGGTATGTATTACCAATCAGGAGAGATGGGTGCTGCGGCAGTGCAACGCAGTCCTCCAAATCAACTCAACGTTGTCAATGCCTAGCGACATTGGAATACTGCCCTACCGTGGGGAAGATTCGTCAGTATTCCGAAAAAAAAAAACGCGTACGTAAACAATCGTTTTGACTCACCGCAGTCCACAATGCCAGGCCTGCTACACCCCAAAGAACGGCCTTCTTGCCTTGGGCATTTGAATTACCAGTAGTGGCCTCCCGCACAAGGCCGAGGGAATGCGCCCTGAAGGCGAGCATGGCAACGATGAGGAAGTCTGCGACCATGACAACAACTCCGATGGGCAGAACATCGATCTTAGATATGCAGACGGTAGCAATTTGCGGCTTCTGGAAGCCGACGAAAACGGCGCCGAGAATGAACCGCGTCCCGAGGATGGCCTGGGGAATTATCGCGGCAGTGACGCTCGCACCGAGTTGATAGCTCAGATAGTGATGGCACTCGTCGATTGCGAAGAGTAAGCTTGATCGAAACGGTAGAACATACGGTGACCTGGCACCTGGAAATGGGGTCGATCGATGGTAAGTGCAGCAAAGTCAATCTGAGCCCATAGGGCTGCGGAAGCAAGGAATGTGATGAGGACCAGCCTCAGGCCGTCCCGGAAGATCTTGGAGCCATGGCCCTTCGCGAAAAGAAAGACGGCGGAGGACGCGGCGTTCAAGACGATACCACTGTTCACTGCTGGTCAGCACTCTGCCCTCCCGACGGCTCCCACTTCCCCCTCCCCCTTTCGATCTTATCCTCAACTCAGTCCTCCATCGGCAATAGGTGGCGAGCGGAGAGCACCAACAAGGTATGGGGCCGACAGGTCTGCACAACTTCCAATGAACATCTCGACAGTCGTGTCGGGGGCCGCGGGCCGGCCGGGATAGGATGGAAAAGAAAGGAAAACACCCAGTCGATGGGGAGAGTAAAAGAGAGGATCTAACAGCAGAAGCGAATCATGGTTGGAACGCGCTCACTATACGATTGTATCCCTCGGGCTAGTCAGAAAAGAAGATGACGGTGACGCCCCACGGAGTCGACGTGACAGATGAGTGGCATGAAAGAGAGCAGGATGAAGATGTGCACGTTGTAAGGCGGCGAGCTGGCGGCAGTTCGCTCTGGGCCTCTGTCCTGTTAGCGACACAACAGGGGTGAGCAGAGGACGCTGAGCAGTGATGTAGCAGTCGTTGGTGACGGGTATCTGACTGCGCCGATTTCGCCTCCGGCCGCCGCGCCGAAGCAAGCGTCTGATACGATTAACAGCAAGTACTAAGAAGAGAATGAGAATCCAGGTTCCGGTGTAGCACAGCAGGCCCCCTTCGTGGCATCCGGCCAGGCGTGGCCGCCGGTCAATGATGGGCGAAACCTGGTACAGGGGTTGGGTCGGGTTCGGAAATCCACAATAATGGTGCACAAGGGACCATGGATGGAGACGCTGGGGCAAGAAAGGAGGGAAAAGAGACAGACGAGAGGGTCTCAAACAGGCCGAGGGCAGGGTGATGTGTGAGATCTCTCGATACGTCGTTCATGCCGGCGACGGTCAGGGGGCGTGATTGGGCCACCTGCAGGGCTGACAGGGGTCGTAGCCTTTGCAAAGTATACTATAGAATAGGTAGGTACTAGTACCAAGTGCTTCAGTGCAGTATCCACCGAGATGTCGTGGCGTGCGTCGATTCTGTTTCAGCGCCGAAACCCCGTCTGTTCGGGGTGGAGGGGTCAACAACGTCGCCGACGGGTGATAGAGTTAACCCAAAAGCGGGAACCCAATAGCCGCTGACAAGAATCGAACTTGTCCCCACTATAGGGTATAATTGCAATGGATAGACCCTACCAGCCTATGTACTAACGTAAATGTGTGTCCGTGTCACTACCTATGTCACGTATGCATCGTACCTCTCTTCTTTCAGTCCACCCAGGCCAGGTTCCGAGGTTGTCCCGTGACCAAGGTCAACACTGGGTTGGAAAAGGCGGGACTATATTGTAACAAGTAGCGATTACTACCACATAAGGGAAGGGCGGGAGGCCGCAGCTGCCCAGTAGGTATTATTAGTTACTACTATCCGTAGTATCCATATTGCTTTCCTCCGTGTCAGGATTCCTTCGTTCGAGTCTGGCGAAGTGGCATGTGCGGGCCAAGTGCTTTTGATACGGTACTGGTATTTCCAGCAACCAATCTGGTCTATCTAGGGCCTACATACATACTAGAGGCAGCCAGCAGCACCCAAGCCTCTGAGAGGATAGGCTGAGCGGCTGTACTGTACATAATAGTAGGTAGTGAAGGAGCTGCTCGTCGAGTGGACGCAGGAAGTACGAATACTATTGTCACTACCCTGGCACTCGGATGACAAATAAAACGGCTATTTTTATGCAAGTGACAGAAAAACGGCTGTTTTTTGTGTGTTTTTGGTCATTCGAGTGCCCGGGTAACCCGGCAGCAGTTTCCAGGTTCATGGTCGCCGCAACACCTACCGACGGGGAATGTAGAGTTGACGATGGGGAAAGCACGACTGAAGGTGTAATACCTCCCAGGGGCTTCAGAAGACTTGGCGACCTGCCATTCGATCCTCGCTGCGGCTCAGGAGCCACTGTTCATCCCTGTCAACTACCTGTCTACACCTGGTAGTCTGCGGTCAGGCTGCCAGGCCCCATGGAATGGACTTCCACCAATTTCCAGTGTCACGCGTGTACGGGGCACCTACACGAGGGACTCCCGGTCATATGCACCCCGATAGTAGGCTTTGCCACCGGCAGACCTGTTTCGGCGCATACTGAATCCGACTACTCGTCGTTTCCTGCTACCTAGTACTGCCTCCAGTTGATGCGCTACTAGTACATAGTAGACAGTAGGTAGCGTGAAGAATCCACGGACAGTTCCGCTCTGTTTTCTTCCCGAAAGCTGACAAAGGAGTGAACCCCACTAAAATTCGAGGCAGGACGTGCTATTTCGACATAGAGGAGAGCTCAGCTAGGTTAACGGCGGATACGCAGGTCATTCTGGCCTCATGAACACTACAGCTATTGTGTATTTCCTGCTTCAATTGCCGGGTTATTGGAGTAAAAGAAGGGAAAGACAGGTTCAGATGTGAAAGCCATTGCCTAATAAATTAGGTACCCACGTAGACCAGTTTACCTATTTTCCACCCAGGTGAGCAGATAGGATCGTTGGCTGCAGGCGTGGTATTGATGGCTCAGCGACCTTATCCATCAGGTGTTTATTACGCTATTTACCTTCTACACACTCACTATACAATGAATATTGCAGCACTACAGAGTCCACTTTACTAGGCTTGGGGCACTTTGCACTTGTATGTGACCTTATTAAGTGAATATACTGCGTATGAATGTCGGAAGAAGGCATGTAGCGGAATTAACTAGCAAAGATCACCGGGCGGGATGTCGTTGTATGAAACTCGAACGTCCGCTGCCACCCATCAAGCCAACATAGCTACAGACAACGTGCGCGCCTGGAACTATCTACGACATCATGAACAACGGCCAGATCACAAAAAACATCTCGTTCAATATCACGAGCAGCCCATGTCCCCAACCATCCCCCGGGTGCCGAGACAGCTGGGCCGGCCTGAGCAGCATTCCAGTTTTAACTACTGCCTGCGCCGCATCACTCTCAGCCACCGCTGCCACCTGTTGCTGTGCTTTCCACAGGCGGCCTTTATCGCAACGGAGCCTCATGAACTGGCCTTCAAGGGCGGATTTTCGACCTCATGTGCTGGTTAGCTGGTCAACGCCGTGAAAGGCCGAGCTGTCGTTTATCGACATCCATGGTCAACATCATGACTGGCAGTGTCAAGATCATGTCTGGACCGCCCGGCGAAAAAGGCCATTGGTGATGATAAGCGGAAAAACCCTGGGACCGTCGGGTGGTGATAAAATCGGTGTTATTCTCGCCTCCCCAGAACCACAGAGAGCTTATCACAGCGTCTGTACAGCGATAATGTCGCGCCGTCCTTCTCACATAGTTACGCGATTCTGCTGGAGTGGCTCAACGCTGCATTGCTGAATGCGCTGGTTAAGCGTGAGAAAGTGACCGTGGGGATGTGACCAAAAATCGATCTGACAGAATGATGCATGTCAATCGCATACGCCAATTACGCTACGTCTACCCTTGTTGGCGGCTGACATGACTCGACGCACGAGCCCGACTTGTGCCAGGAATGAAATAAGGCTGCCCCAGTGCGATGTCTGAGTGACAAGATACTTCTTTAGCTTGTCAACCCTTATCCAAGAAGCAACTATAGATGCGTACAGTCCGGAGTTCCCTTGCAAGACTTGCGTTTCGTGAGTATGGTTCTCACAACGCTACTTGGCAACTTTTACCATTCTTCCCAGATATTTGAAGGCATGACGACACGCATAACCTCCCAGTGCCCCAATGCGCTCTTCTCGTGCCACCTTGTCAGTTTCTCGGTGGCGTTGGCACGCAGAATACCGAAGTCGCCGTCAAGGAAATGTTTGTCCAGTACCTCGTGTTGGGGTTTGAGAAACACCCGGCGAGTGCGACTGCCCAGGAAATCGGCCCCTTGTGGGGCTCCAGAAGATCTGCCGCTCGTCTTCTTGCAGAAGATTAATGGCGTCAAGAAGTCCGAGCGCCTCCTCAATCTTCTGCTTCAAGTTCGACTCGAACACACGGCACGACGGGAAGACTTGCTTGATGGTGTCTACGACAAGCTTTGGGGCCGGGTGGAGAAAGTCACCGGCATAATTCTGACCTTGTGAGACGAATGCTTTGCCTAGATTTCTTAAGATTGTGAACTTACGATAGCAATTACTCCGTCGGGCTTTAGAAGGGTGCTCAGGCCCTGCAAGAACTCCAACGTGAAGAGAGAAACAGGCTCGGCTCCTCCGGTGAAAACGTCGTGAACGATGTAATCGTATCTTAAGCTGGTACTTGCCGCTGCTGGCGCAGCTGACAGCGTCCAAGCAGACAGGGTGAGCGACAGTTCAGCAGATGGACGCGAACTCATGTACCACGGGGTCGATCTCGACAATGGTCGTCGAGATGCCATGTGCGATCAGGGCTGCTGGAAGGGTGCCAATGCCCAGACCACTGTTTGATTGTTACTCACAAGTTCCTTGGGCGTAATGTTATCAGAATAGGTGACTCACATGTTGAGGGCCTTGGCTTCACTATCAGGTACCGGGTTCTTGGTCTTGACAAGACGAACAGCTTCCAGCATGACAAAGACGCCATAGATAGGCTCGGCGACGATCGGGCCCTTGTGTCTAACCCACTCCCCACCAAGAAGAGAGTGGTCGCATCTCAAAACCCGGTACCCCGCCTTGAGGCTCTCGAGCACAGATACGTATCCGGTGACAGATTCCTTACGGTCCAGCAGGAACCAGTCATCGGCCTGCAAGGTGCTGTTGAGCGAAGCGGTTGCAATTGGCGTCAGAGCATGGGTGTTGAGGACGGCCGTATGCAGCATAGCCGGGATGGCGAGGAGGAGCAACTTCGAAGGAGCGTAGATGGAGTAAGCAACGCCAAGAAGCACCTCAAGTCCGATCCTGGTCTGGAAGAACGACTTGCCGATGTACGCTTGCAGGTAGTCTCCCGACAGTTTTTCCATGAATCTGAATAGCCCCCAAGAGCCCAGGCCGGGGCTGGCGTCGACAACGAACTTAGGAAGCTTCGAGAGATCCGCCTTGTCCAGCTCAGTCGCGACGCAGCTGACTGAGATGATGATCAAGGGAAACAGCGTGGCGACCTCGGTGATGAGCGGGCCTACAGCCGTGGAGGAAGCCACCAGGGCCGCCAAACTGAAGCGCCGGATCGAGAAGAGGCCGACGGCGGTAACCTGGCGGATGGACAATGCGGTTCAGAAAGATGTTGCCCGACCAACCAAAGAAGCAGGCCACCATAACGAGCTTGGCATGGTAAATCGACGATGGAATGGAGCCGTAGACGGGCGAGAGAGCCAACTGAGAGACATTGCTGTAGACGGCAGGCGGCGTTGCGATAGCGGTTTTCAGGCAAATCGAAGTCCGTTCCAAGAGAACGGCCCTTCGTCTGAGCCTGCGCCTTGCGTGGCAAGATTTTGAGTTCCTCCCTCAAACCCCTGTGGGGCGTGGCTGCCCCTAGGGGCGTTTGCTCCTTACCTTCGGCTGGAGCTTTCTTCGGCTTCCTGTGGGGGCATCGCAGAGGGGAATAGTGGGCGCAGAGGAAGAAACCAAGGAAGGGCTTACTGCCAAATGCTACATTCAAGGTAAAAAAGAACATTTGTTCAGAAGCCTAACAGGCTAGAGACGTTGAACACAAATTGCAACGCAGATCGATAGGCAAAAGTTGATGATGGTCTACATCCGTTTTCCGTGGCGGCTCTACCTGGGTAGGTAATTATTACTCCTGCGTTTTGAAACGTCTCCTCAGCCCATCCTTCATTCCGCCCAGGTACCTAGGTACCTAGACAACCTCCTGCAAAATAGGTCCTGCCCGCCTGTTCCAGCAGTTGGTAGGTCCACCGGCGTAGCGTTCGACCCGAATGCAGCGGCCCGCCAGGTGTACGATTCCGCCATCCCGTAGAGGACAATGGGACTTGACGCGACAGAGCGGATCAGCGTTCGATGACCGCGGACCTTGGGCCAGCCAACCCAGACATTCGCATCCACCTCCATCCAATCCTTTGTGACTCCTTAGGCATCACATCACGAGGATAGGCGATACTAGGCTGTCTTTGAGGAAGATGCCATCGTTGCCTTGCGGAATGGCTCTCGAAGCCAAACCCCCTTTCCAACTCCATTCTTGTTAAATCAAAACGCCTGCAGGAGGACAAAGCCCATTATATCAACAGAAAGGCGAGGATGTTTTTCATCGTTGAACTGCAGCGAATGGCTCCTCGCCGCAACCTTTGACCTTCCTCGAAACAACGCATTCGCCCTACCCATGCAAATGAGGATAATCATCTTCTCGATCATACAGGATGCCATCGTTGCCCTGCGGACAAGTTTGCATCACCCTGACCCCCCCCCCCAAAAAAAAAAATTTACGCTGCGCCGGTCTGTGACAACCGCCCAAATCTTCTCGCCTTCGAGAATTGGCTTGGCCTCTTCACTGGTCCACCAGCTAACACCGGGCTTGCCCGGGAAACTGAATCTGTCCATGCTGTCGGCCTTCATTTCGACGCTGTAGCCAGGCTCCGTGGGCGTCTGGTAGTATCCGTCCTTTTTTAGCGACAGATGCGGGTTTGCCGCCTGGCGATGGGTGGTCGACATACTTCCAGCACGGATAGTTTTGCCGCCGTACTACCACGCAGTCAGTGCTCAGATGTTGGGTATACTCCGGCAGACCGACACCGCCCGAGTGAGGAACGATAGGGACGTTGAACTTCTTGGCCATCAGCAGGACAGCGAGAACCTCATTGACACCACCCATACGGCAGGCATCAATCTGGCAGATATCGATAGCACCAGACATGAGGAGCTGCTTGAAGATGACGCGGTTCTGGCACATCTCGCCAGTGGCAACGCCGATGCCGTAGGGTTTGAGGGCTTCGCGGATGGCCTTGTGTCCCAGGATGTCATCGGGGGATGTAGGCTCTTCAATGAACCAGGGCTTGAACTCCTTAAGCTGCTTCATGTACTCGATAGCTTCAGGTACAGACCAGACCTGGTTGGCGTCCACCATGAGAATGTTGCCGCTGTCGTACCCAATAACCTCTCTGGCAATACCCAGACGTCTCTTGTCCTGGTCGACATTGCTGCCGACCTTGAGCTTGAAGTGGCGGTAGCCCTTGCCAAGGGTCTCCTGCAGCAAGCCCTTCATCTTATCCTCGCCGTAGCCTAGCCAGCCGGCACTGGTGGTGTAGGCCGGGACAGCACGGCTGTTCTCGGCGTCCTTGATGCGCTGGGCCTTTGTGGATTCCTGCTCCTTCAGGAGCTGGATAGCCTCCTCAGGAGTGATCGCGTCGGTGATGTATCGGAAGTCGATGCAGCCGACGAACTCCTCGGGAGACATATCGGCCACAATGCGCCACACGGGCTTACCAAGGACCTTGGCCCAGAGATCCCAGATAGCGTTCACAACAGAGCCAAGAGCCAAGTGAATAACGCCCTTCTCAGGGCCGATCCATCTCAGCTGACTGTCGTTGACGAGATATCTCCAGGTCTTGCCCCAATCTGAGACGAGGTCCGACAGCTTCTTGCCCTTGATCCTCTCAACAAGATAGTCAATGGCTTTGCAGACAATGTCGTTTCCACGCCCGATGGTGAAGGTCTAAAGAGAGCAGTCAATGAGCGGCCGAACGCATCTCATTGTGGTGAATGACCATGATTCAGACGTACCATTCCATGACCAGAGTATTTAGAGTCTGTCTCCAGGATGCAGTATGCGGCAGAGTAGTCACCCGCAGCGTTCATGGCATCTGAGCCGGTTTTGTCCAGGGAGGTGGGAAAGCGCACATCGCGCGTCTGCCACCCGATGATGGTGATGTCGGTCATGGTTGCAGTCGAGGGCGACGGAGAACAATCGAAAAAGGACACCCGGATAAGGAGAGCGAGAAAGGACCGAAGACAAAATCAAAGGTATCGTGCAATCACAATAGGCAACAGAAGTTGGGAAAGCAAAACAGGAGAAGCAGGCTTTTATAGCCTCGACGATGTAATTCTTCCCCCGCCCAAAACCCAAGGCGAGCCAGGGCCACGGCAACTTACCCCGAGGGGCTCGACTGTCGCGGAAGAGGGGGAGGGGCATGGCATGTAGACATAACCCGGTTCAATGGCCGCGTGGTACCGCGGGGAGAACACGTAGCGGAGCCGGCTTCGGGGCCTTCTCGTCTGCTTCTCCTTATTGGTGGAACAATTCTTCCGTCAACCACACCTCGCCCCGCCCCGCCACACCTTCTACCTAGTAGGTAGGCACGAAGGTAGGGAAGTTGGTAACCTAGGCACCAACAAGACAATACACACTGTATTACTCCCTAGGTGCAGAAGTCCAGTGTAGGTCGCCGCCTCATCATCACGAGGGCCCTCGTCAGCGTGCCCTTTCGCGCCAAAACCAATGCGACGCATGGTCTTGTTGATCAATATCATTCTGGAGTGAGCCATGGATGACGATTTTGGTGCCGACGAGGACTTCCTCGCAGCTCTCGCATCGTCACACCCGGCTCAACCTCCCCGGCCTCGCGCCCAGCAGCCGGCACCCCAAAATATTCAGCAGCCAAAGCCGCAACGCCTCGACAGAGTGCCGCCGTCCAAACCCCCCATCACTGATAGGATCCTTCAACCGACCCCGCAAGCCCTCCCCCAGAAGGGTTCGGGCTCTGCGATTCTCGTCTCTCCTCGCCAGAGGGGAAATCCTGTTCTTGCGTCTTTGAAGTCCATGCCATGGGAGTACAGCGATATCATGGCCGACTATGGCTTGGGTCTGACGACCTGTGCCCTGTTCTTGAGGTTTGTCGGATCCCCACATCGTCTTCGACAATCGTCTTAGCAGCCGCCTTGCTAACAGACTCGTAATCACAGCTTGAAGTATCATCGCCTGCATCCCGAGTATATTTATACGAGAATCAGGAATCTCCACGGCAAGTACAACCTACGCATTCTCCTTGCCATGGTCGATATCCCGAACCACGAGGAACCCATTCGCGAACTGTCCAAGACGTCTCTGGTGAACAACATCACAATCATCCTTTGTTGGTCAGCCGCGGAGGCTGCCCGCTATCTTGAACTTTACAAGTCCTACGAACATGCCAATTTCAACGCTATCCGTGGCCAACAAGCATCGACTTACGCAGAAAAGCTGGTCGAGTTTGTCACTGTCCCTCGGAGCGTAAACAAGTCAGATGCCGTGGCGCTGGTCAGCAATTTCGGTAGCCTGAAAAATGCAGTCAACGCAGACCCAGAACAGGTCGCCATTATCGCCGGATGGGGAGCTGTCAAAGTAAACAAGTGGGTCAGCGCAGTTGAAGAACCGTTTCGAGCCAAAAAGGCGGCAAAACGACAGCTCGACCGTGTCGAAAGCAGTAAGGAAGGGATGCCCACCCAAGCATCGACTTCAGATCAAGCTGTGTCTCCGAGCAGTGTTCCGCTAAGAGAGATGCTGCACACCAAGACAACGTCGCAAGGCCCGCCGGCCGTTCGCGAGTCAACGGGCAACCGCGAAGTGCGGCCCGTGCGGCCTACAGGTAGTCCGGAGTTCCACGAGGATTACGAAGAAGCCATGATTGCTGCTGCGGTCGAGGAGTCGAAGCGGGCTGCAGAAACACAGACTCAGACGGATCAACCCGACAATTCAAGCATTAACCGCGACACCTTGCCGGACGGGGTTGCAACCGCGCTGACGAAGCTACGAAAGCATGGCTGAGGTATCTGTGGGATGGCTTTTGCAGCTTGAAGAATACAGTGGCACAAACTCTTCTTGGCGACGCAAAGTTTATTCTATCTGATACGCGGTCGGTTCAGTGCTCGATATGTAGTCTCGCCAGTCCGACGCTCCCCCAAAATCCCGCGGTCAATCACTGCCTATGAAAACAGAAAACTTTATGACTCGGAGCAAAGCCTGGCGTGTAGAACTGGCTACTGAAAGACACGGACCTATTCCAGAGCTCGACTCGTTGAAATGACCATTCACAAGCCGATCCTACCATGATCGGCTGGCCGGGACAGGAATTTATGAGATAAAGGAACCAAGAAGGACCCAGCCAGAGCCGCGGCCTCGGGCACTTGGCATTGGATCATCCTGCCTCCCAGGGTTCCACCGGAGCTGGTGGTGGTGGTGGTGGAGGGTGATAATTAAGGTACACTGTAGTGTAGTGTTCACGCGATGCGGGGCGCATGGGTGCTTCTACGGGAACCAGGCTCAAAGAGATGGATATGACGATCATCACGCTCGCATTTGTCTATCTCCCATCACCATCCTTCTGATGGTTGATATTGGACGAATCGTCAGATGCTTGTGTGAGTCTGAACAATGGGTTGTCTCCTGCAGGCATGTTGGGACTGAGATCGGAATATCTCCACAACGTTGCCAGCAGGCACTTCCCTGTAGCTATGCAGCCAACTTCTCCTCGACAAGAGTTGAAGTTGCACTGCATGCAAGAGCAGAGCAGACGAACTTTTCTTCCATTGCCAACGCAGTCATACAGTCAACAACTCCAACCCTGGCCCCCAACGGCAGTGTCACTCCGGATACAACGGCAACAGGCAAATGGCCTCGCTTCATTTCCGCGCCTGTGCCAAGTAAGTCGCGCATTCAATTGTAACTCCAGGACCTCAGGTTGTGTACTCAAAGCAGAGGGCGAGGCGGCCGGGCACTAGGACTCGCGGGCCTCTGCAGCCTGCATATCTAGGCTGGCCCCTCTCTCCTATGCAATGCAACACTGCATTGAATATTAGGTAACACTGGCGAGAAGCTCCCCTCAACCATCACTTCACGCGTGCCTGATTCACAGTTACAAGTTCGGGCATAATGACATCGTCACTCCGGGACGAGCAACGAACTCGGCAAGATCTGCTAGGCGCGTGCTGCCTCCAGTCATTCAAAGCGACCAACGAGCTCGACCCGCATGATGCTCAATCAACTGTGGTCGCGTTGCAAGCCTACCAAAGTGCAACGTTGAGACAGAAGTGGCCTTTTTCTGGTCGCCTGGTCTTCACAAGCGGAAAACTGCAAAATGGAGGTCGACAACAAGCAACGCTAGCTCTCCAATGCAAGTTTGGCCGAACGACCGGCAGGAGTAAAGAGAGCTGCAGTGAGAAGGCAATGACACTTGGAGATTCATAGTATGAAACAAGGGCAGGGGCAACCGCAGAGTCCGGGAACACGAGACGAGAAACAGAGTTCATCCGTCTCATGCCCGCCCTTTTCTTTCCGGTCTGCTAAAGCCAACTGATATCTTACCTCGGAGCTGCATGGTCCCCGTATTAGTGCAGCTTGCTTTTAGTGTTTCGTCATTTCTCGGTCCCTCCGCCCCGTCGGTGACTATATATTACACTGCATCGCTGCCACATCCTCGACTGGAGCTGACCGCGTTTGCCCTTCTCCTTGTCCGATACACCATATACCTCGTGTTGACGCTCGGTAAAAAAAAAAAAAAAAAAATGCATCTGTTACGTTCAGCAAGCCTTTTGACACTTGCTGGGCTTTTTGCTCAGGCGTCTGCTCGTCCACAGGTTGGCGTGCCGTTAGCTACCACCCCGAACTACATTCCTCAACCCGACAGAGCTAGGGCCGTGAAGGAGGCTTTTCAGCGCTCATGGGACGGCTACCGCAAGTTTGCGTTTCCAAACGATACGCTGAGGCCTGTGTCTAACACGTTCGAGAACGATCGGTGAGTGTGACGCGAGCTCAGTCAACCCAGCTGCTTACATCTGTACCCAGAAATGGATGGGGTGCCAGTGCTGTCGATGCGTTGAGCACAGCGATTGTCATGGAGAACAAGGAAATTGTTGGTCAGATTCTCGAGTTCGTGCCGAGCATCAACTTCGGCGTAACCACGACTGAGGTTTCGCTGTTTGAAACGACCATCCGATACTTGGGCGGCTTATTATCTGGTAAACTCACCCATGATTTGAGTAACGTATCGTCCCAGTTATTAACTGGACCATCAAGGACACGACATGCTCAAGGGTCCTCTCAAAGACGTCGCTGCCAACCAGTCGGGTGTGGATGCGTTACTATCGCAGGCGAAACGACTTGCGGACAATCTCAAAGTCGCTTTCGACACGCCCACGGGTGTGCCAGACAATACGCTTGTCTATGACCCCAAGCCACGCAAGAATGGCTCTACTACCAACGGAATTGCTACCATAGGCACATTGGTTCTAGAGTGGACTCGCCTGAGCGATTTGACAGGAGACAGCCAGTACGCCAACCTCTCGCAGCGCGGTGAGGACTTCTTGCTCAAACCCAATGAAGAGGTGTTCCCTGGCCTCCTTGGCACGGATGTCTTCATATCCAATGGCACCTTCGCCGATCGCAGTGGTGGATGGAATGGTGGCACCGACAGCTTCTACGAGTATCTCATCAAAATGTGGATCTACGACCAAAAAAGGTTTTCTCTATACAAGGATCGTTGGGTCGCAGCGGCAGACTCTTCCATCAAATTTCTTGCGTCAAACCCAACAACGCGACCTGATCTGACTTTCCTGGCTGCCTACACGAACGCCCAGCTTAGATTCGTTTCGACTCACTGTAAACAAGCCATCCGTCTCCCCAGTCGTCCAAGGCGGCGCTAACATGTGTTCCAGTGGCTTGTTTCGACGGCGGAAACTTCATTTTGGGAGGACTTGTCCTGAGGGAGCAGAAATATATCGACTTCGGCGTTAGACTGACTGATGCCTGCCGCGAGACGTACAAGCAAACGGCTACTGGCATCGGTCCCGAAGTCTTCCGCTGGTTTGACGACAAACCAGGCATCAATACCACTCTGAATCCCCAGCCCCCAGCCAATCAGACGGAATTCTACAACCGAGCCGGTTTCTGGATAAGAAGCGATGGTGGTTCGTATGTGCTTCGGCCGGAGGTTATCGAGAGCTACTACTATGCATACCGCGCCACGGGGGACGCCAAGTATCAAGACTGGGCGTGGGATGCCTTCTTGGCCATCAACAAGACGTGCAGCGTGGGCAGTGGGTTTTCATCCATTACAAATGTCAGCCGACCTGAGCAGGTCCTTGATGATTTCCAGAGAGTTTCCGGTTCGCCGAGGTGCTGAAGGTCAGCCACTTAACCAGGGTTACTGACGCTGAAGTCCAGGTGGAAGTGGCTGATGTTGTGTGTCTTTTCGACACGGAGGCTCACTGCTCGGTCGCGGTTTTTTTACCCTTGCTTTCTTCCTTTTTTTTCTCTTTCTTTTCCTCGGGAGCTCTTTTCTATCTTGATCACTGAATTGGGCGAGGAAGTACAAGCAGGAGTTGTAGGCGCACGACAAAACAGAGCTGGCGCTGGCACAGATGAGGACGCATCCATGACGGACGAAAACAAATACACCCATTAATATAGAGCTTGCATCTTTTAATTCAAGCCCGTACTATGAACTGTTGCATCCCACAGAGGACAGGCTCATCACGAGCCGCCGTCTCTTTTGGCGTACTCCTGCTCCATAGCTTCCTCGTAGAGCCGGTCAGCCCGGATTTCAGCCTCGGTCTTAGGCCGCGTGTTGCCGGCTCCCGTATTCACACCGGCGCCCACGGCCTGACCGAATTGCTGATTTGCTGTATTCGTCGTCTGGGGGATCCGATTCTCAGTGGGTACATCTTCGGGAACATTTGGAACACCGAGCTTGAGAGGTAGACCCATCTGAACAGCCGGGATGGAATACCGGATGCATGTAAAAAAAGAAGAAAAGAAAGCGTATATGAAGGTTGCCGCTGTTGTTGTTGCCGTTGCCGTTGCCGCTGCTGGCGGTTATCCAGTTTGTAGAAAGGCTTTTAGCAAAGCAACGAGAAAGAGTTCCGAGCAACTCGCCTGCTTGAAAGCAATGCGTAGGCACCGATTTTAATAAGCCATTTCTGACGTACCCTACCTAATAACTACCAATGTCGGGTAAGGACATGCACGTCGCCGAAGTGGCCGAACCCGAACTAATCAGAGGCGGTGGGAAAAAGTATTTAGCAGACAATACCATTTACCCTCACTTCAGGTATCTCATAGAGCCGCTTTCCCCTGCGTACTTCTTGATACGCTGAATCCTGTGTAGGAACAGAAGGAAAATCTACTGGATGTTACCCTTTGGATGTGATTTTTCTCTGATCAATGAGGCGGAAATTAGTCGCCGTCGTTCCCTGAGGGTGCTGGGAGTCGGGCAAAGGAGAAAAGTCGATAGGAATCTTTGCGCCATTCGTCTGATAGGGCCGAGTGACTTCGGAATGCGCAAAGCGGTTGTGCGGACAACTAAGACGAGGGGAGACTGCCTCCGAGTAGGTGGGACCCGGAGCCAATGGAAGGCATCGAAAGTCTTGCTTAACTCTGCAACAAGCCAATCAGCAAATCCCTTGAACTTGTCATCCCACCGGGTAAACACTGGGCCAGGCCCCGTAGTGGGAAAGCAACCAACAGCGGTCACTAGAGGCTCTAAAGCAGCCTCCTGCCTTCGGGCCTTCGTGGTAGCTAGGTAGTATTTGGTTCACGATCCGCTGCCTCGAGGAAGAGTATAAGTTTTGACTAGGTAATTCGGTGCCCTGGAAATTTTGGCAAAGGATTTTACCTATAGAATTATTGCAATACTGATTTTCCTTATAATATTTTCTCGGGGTCTCTGCGCTTTCAGGTACACGAGGAGGTACATCACACTTTTTCACCCAGTCTGGAATGCGCCGCAGAAGACTGTTGATTACCCATCTCAACAGCACCAGCACCGGCACGACAACATATCACTGCTCCGACCGCAACCCAGTAACAGGTAAAGGTGGAAAACAAACAACTGAATTTCTATCATCCTTCCTGACATATTACCTGGTTTTCGGCGACGCCAGTTCGCTGCATCATCTCGATTGAAATCGAGCATCGAACAGGCCCATCCTCTCGGTGTCCTCTCTTACACAACGGCCCCGGAACTTTTCGGCGTTTTGAGGAGACCAAGTTTTTCTTGCTTCCCTGACCAAAACCCATTGTTATACTAGCAACAACAGTACAGGAGAGAGGGCGAAATAAGAATCGCCATGGGTCTTGTCACTCTGAAAAACTTCCTCTTTGGGCGGATGCGGCCTATCGACCGCAAGCCTATCAACGAGCGGGCCGAGAGCACTATGTCGGACGACACTATCATAGGCGCCGACCTTGAGAGGCAACCGCTTCTCGGCACAAGAACAATATCGACTGCGTCTATGGGCACTGTGGCATCGAAAGCGACAACATCCTCTTCCGACGGCGAGTCGTCACGTCGTCTGCGCATCGACGCCCGTGTAATATCGGACGCCACAATCGGCCTCTCGGATGGCTTAACAGTGCCGTTTGCTCTGACAGCTGGCCTGTCTGCGCTGGGCCAGACGAAGGTTGTTATCTTCGGTGGGATGGCGGAGTTGATTGCTGGCGCAATCTCCATGGGCCTGGGTGGTTATCTTGGAGCCAAGAGTGAAGCGTGAGTCGTCCGTTCAGTCCTTCGTTAACTCGTAAATGAGGCTAATACATAGCCACGACAGCGCATCTTACAAGGAAACCCTAAACGAGTGCACCCGCCTCACCCAAAACGACCCAAATGTCGCTCGCGCCCAGGTTCGCGAAGTTCTGGAGCCGTACGAGTTCCCCAAGCACACACTAGAGGAGGTAACAGACCACCTATCAACCTCCCCCCGCCTCATCGACTTCCTCATGCAGTTCCACCACTGTGAGCAGGAACCCCCCTCCAACCGCGCCTTCGTCTCTGCCTTGACCATTGCGGCGGGCTACCTCCTTGGCGGCCTTGTACCGCTGTTCCCCTACTTCTTCGTCCCCTCCGACGACGTCTACTTGGCCCTTTACGTCTCGGTAGCTGTTATGGCTGTTGCGCTGTTTGCCTTTGGCTATGTTAAGACCTGCATCGTTTCCGGCTGGCAAGGCGTGCATCGCGTGCGGCAAGCTGTCATTGGTGGCCTCGAAATGGTGGTCGTTGGCGGTGCGGCGGCGGGTGCAGCGATGGGCTTGGTGAAGGCATTTGACCAACTAGCGAGGTCGGACGATTTGCCGGCGCTGACGAGTAGTGTATTCTGATGCCCCTTGATTTTCTCCTTTTATCTTTTCCTCAGTTGTTCTTACACTCTCCTCTTCTTCAATGCCTTTTTTTTTCTTTCTTTTTTTGGTTTGGTTTGGTGATGGATGTAGACCATGCATGGACTGGTGGGCTACGTGGATCATGGAAGGAAAGGATTGGGGATTATGTATATACCCTGGCTAGGTTAAGGGAAGCTTGACAAGACTATCTCCTATGTCTGCATTGCTTGGCGTTATGTGGAAGCTGGTTTGGACTCCGAAATTGTGGTTGGCTGCCGGAGTGAGGTTGAGGAACTCCATGGAGCCCCAACATGTGGTGACGGTACGGTTCAGTTTGACCAGCGTGTACGACAAAAAGCAGCGATCACACGAATTCAGCGCGGACATATGTGACGTTCATAATACCAAATAAAGCGCTTCTTACATATCAATTCCGGAAACTGTTTTATTGGTTGGATGGTATTGGTATTCAGCACGAGCCAGTGAAGGACACATGAAAATGGCGGGCAGACCTTTCGTCCTAGGCGTACATGTACAAGACGAGATTCGATGTCATGGCTCAGAATTCCTTGCTCTCGCCTATGTTGCAGACGTCAAATACTCCAGTTTCTGGGAGACCTTTCCGCTTCATCGCCTGTCGAAGAAGCCTGGGGGGTTCCAGGACTTCTTCCATTGTCAAGGCCCACGTTCCCCAGTGGATACCCATGGCATGCTGACACTTGGTGTCCTGGAAGATCTCGACTGAATCAAAGGGGTTGGCATGCATGGGTGAGAAGGCAACTCGAGGATAGTACGCGCCAATCGGGATGAGACCAAGGTCAAATGGGCCCCTGAACTCGCCAATCTGCTTGAATTGTGGGCACACAGGCAGTGCCGCAAACTCCTGGCCATAGTCGTCGACGTTGGGCGGTACATAGGGCACGGCGCGGTAACCGGTATCGCCCCCGAACCAAACCGACTTGTCGCCGGTTTTGACGGCCCATGACGCCCACAGGGTCGTGTCCTTATCGAAGGGGGTGCGGGCGGAGGTGTGTTGGCACGGTAGGCAAGACACCTGGGCAGTGATAGTCTTAGATTCGCCGATGGTGTGTTTGTCGACTGATAAGCTCAGCTCGGCGTCCTCCCACCAGTCTAGTTCCGTGACGTTCTTCAGGCCGGCCTTCTTGAACCAAGACTCGAGGCCCATACCGACAAAAAAATGAACTTCGGGGTTGTGTCTTTGAATGGTGAGAACGGATTCGTGAGACAGGTGGTCGTAATGGCTGTGGCTGATCAGAACAGCATCGACGAAGGGGATTTCAGTCAGGTCGCATGGCTTTGGCGTGTAGCGTTTAGGGCCCATGAAGGAGAAAGGAGAGCAGCGGTCCTCGAAGACCGGATCGAAAAGCACACGCAGACCCGACGGGAACTCAACGTAGTAGCAAGCGTGGCCTAGCCACGTTGCTCGGAGTTTCTGAGAGGCATTGCGAGTGGGGAGGAACTCGGGCTTGATGACAGAGACCGTCGGCGGAGTCGTGTCGGGGGATGGTAGTTTACCGGTCAGGCTTGGCCTGGAGTTGCGACGGTGTTAGCCAAGAGTAACGACAGAGTCCGGCTCGACGATGAGAGAAGAGGAGTAGGGAGACAAACCAGACAACATGTTGGAACATCCTGGAGAGGCCAACACCATCGCCAAATGAAGGATGTATATTCTTGAAGCTGACGGTGGTCCCTCCTCTCTTTACATGGTGCGGCTTCGAGGCGGCATCCTCGGGCGAGGGGCCAAAGTCCGAAATCCTGGTGACGGTTGTCGTATATGAGGCCATTGAGAGGGCCAGCACAGAAGCTGGGTTGGTGGAAGCTGTTCTGGCACCGGGACGTTTGGGCGGCTGTTTGAAAAAGGAGCGAAAGAAGTGTCGTAGTTTAGACATAGCTCTTCGTGGGCACAAGCCAGTCGTCAAAGGGAGTAGGAGGATATATACATGGGAGACGTCCAAGGAATGTTCAACCAGAGGCAACCCAATACTGAGTTTGTCCGGATTTAGCGAAGTCGGTCAATCCCGATGAGAAAAATTATTGACAGGGCGAAGGCTGCGTCTGCGGTGCATTGGAGCCCTAAGATGACCTGAGACTGCTGCGTTGGTCACGACGTCCCAGCAACAGCCTGCGGCGCTTACCAGTTGCGATTTTTTTTTCAGGCATGTATGTCCAGCTGGACATTGTATTTTCGGCGGAGATATCGGACATAGGATTTCACAGCCTCATCAACCCACCGACACTGCTTATGCTGCAAGACCGGGAGATGTTCAAAGTCCGGTAGGTTCTAACCTGGAACTACCTAATAGCGTAGGCTGATTGAATCCGCCCATGTCATGAACATGGCGGAATACTAGGTAGGTCACTGCCTACAGTGTAACGAAGTAACTGGCCGACTGGGGTGGGGACTATTACTACTGATTGACTGTTTTCCCCATTCGGTTGCAGATAATAATACGAACTAGGCATCAATAACCAAAGGAGGTAGAGTACTACCATGTGGTCATATGAAGTAGAGTTTTTCCTTTGTATTTTTACACGAGTGCTGTTACTGTGCCCGACAGCTCGGCATATCCATAAGAGATGCCCGCCCTCATCTGATACAGCGCCAGAATCAACCTCATGGCCGCCAGGAAGCGACAAGTATTTCGACTACAACAAAACAACCACTCACCAGAGTGACCACTCATATAACACCCCGTTATGGATTTACGTGGTTTGTGGCTCAGAACATGCCTGCAACTTACAGAGAGGCCCACTCACGGAGTCATCCTTCAATTAGACGTTGACCGCATGGGCTGAGAGACATCAAGTACTTCTCGACAAGAGACCACTGATGCCGCCTTTTTCATCGTCACTGATGCTGATGCTGGACTTACTTTGCTGATAAGTCATCTCCCAGCTGCATCTCAAAATCGTACCTTGTCCCTAGCAGATGCAGATGCGTCGAGGCAATATGAAAGTAGTATGTTCGAGACGTCGGCCTACATCGAATTTGTTCTGAAAGCTCAAAGTGGGGACAGGTAATTCCGACGACCCGTCGATGGGGTGGTATTTATACGGGACAATCGTGCCCTCAAAACTGTCATTATCCGTCGTCATGGTATCTGGGGGGAAGCAAACCCAAGCCCGCCGCTTAAAGTGCACTCTAACGCTTGGCAAACAACCGAAAGGAAACAAACCGCCCTCGACCAGTAAAGTAGATGCACGCCAAGCCGTGTGGGAACCTGCAAATCAGGTCACATGTTCATAGTCCGAGTGTCATCTCTGCCATCATCGGGTCCCAGTTCCTTTTCCAGCTCATCTGTCACAAAATCCTCGTATTCTTCGAGGCCCTTCTGTACATGAATCTTGAATTTGATGACATCGTTGAGCATTCGGTCGATCTCGGTATGAAGCTCCTCCCGCAGGGAATTGGCACGAAGCACAAGTTGCTCGTATCTGAAAGGAAGACTCGTCAGACTCTGAATGTCATTCATAAAATATAATGCAACTTACTCAATGCTTGTGTTCATCTCGCGTTGCTCCATCAGCTGCACTGACTCAGACAACGTAGCTCGCATTTTTGCAAGCTCCTTCTCCATCTTCTCGATCTGGGCATCTGAAGCCATCTTCTGGGTCGTGGTTACCTGAAGAAAACGTCAGTCCCAGTCTTCTACTATTCACGGTCCCTCAAGTTACCTCTTTGGTTTTCTCATATTCCTCTTCGGCAGCACGAACGCGGTGTTCCAAGGCCTCGACTTCGTTGCGCTTGTCCTCGATTGCCTCCTTGATGCCGTCGAGCAAGTCATGGTCCTTCATCATGATATCCATGGCAACGCCTCTCCTCTCTGAGATCTCCTTCCTCAAAGCGAGAAAGCTGTTTTTAACCTGGCCCCGCAAGTCTAGGTTAAGTACATGCGCAGGCTGATATCCAGTGACGGGATCGGCGAGCAGCCTATCGGACGAGGATGCGCTGCTGGAACCCTTGAGCTGGGATGAGCCGAAGTCCGGGCCATCGTTGACGGTGACCTGGAGTTCGTAGTCTCTGCCCTTGGCGTTGACAGCTGTTGCGGGGATCATGCCAATTTGGTATGCCAGGGTGTTGTACTTGTCGACCATTCGTTCCAGTTCATCCAGTTTCCTACTAGCTTCCACCTCTTTTTCGGCAACCTTTTTCTTGACTTCTTCCAGCCTCTGCCCAGCCGACTCGATCCCTTTTTGCAGACGTTCTCGCTCGGCCGTCATGCGGTCAATATCCTGCATGCTGATACCCAGATCGTCTACGGCCTGTTGCAAGCCGCGTCGTTCATCCTCGACTTCCTTCAGTTCATGGACGAGCTTGTCTAGCTCATCCTGCAAGACCTGTATTCGGTTCTCGTACTTGTCGGACC
Organism: Colletotrichum brevisporum; assembly: GCA_030770045.1. Classification (NCBI taxonomy): domain Eukaryota; kingdom Fungi; phylum Ascomycota; class Sordariomycetes; order Glomerellales; family Glomerellaceae; genus Colletotrichum; species Colletotrichum brevisporum. Next base: position 6,291,764 of record JAUGSI010000002.1, read on the forward strand.
TTTGCATGGCAAGCGCGTTGTACTCTTCAAACTTAACTTTGTCCTCCTCCATGATTCTGAAGTGGTTGTCGAGAACAGCTGGGTCTGGAGTAGACTTCTCAAGGTCGTCGATCTCTCGTAGCAAGCGACTGTTTTCTGCCTCCAACATTTCGAGCTCCGAGGTATATTTGGAGTTTGACAGTTCGAAGGCTTCCGCCATCCGTTCAACGTGAGGCGCCAGAACCCTATTGGCATCTTCGTCGTCCGCATCTTCGTCCATAGAAAGCCAGTCTCTATATGCCTTGCTAAGGAAGTCAAAGATGATGTGATCACCCGTAACATCAATCCCACTTTCCAGGCACGCGTCGTCGTACCGATTGCAAGCATATCCGTCCAGCATCTGCGCAAGTTGCATCATCCAGTGGAGTAAGCCGAGAAAAGTGCTCCAATTCTGACCGCCGACAGCAGCAATTTGACTCTTTGTAATGCTTCGTTCGTAGGGATATCTCAGTTGCTTCAGGATGGGGGGGACCTCTTGATCGATGTTCTTCTGGAACTTATGGCTCGGGTCGATTCGTCGGTACAGCCACTGGAACATGAAATTGAAATCCTTTTGCGTCGGGGACTTGATGATGTTCTGAGAAAGAACATGTTTCATTTGCATTTCGAAATTGTTCTGTGCAAGGTAGTCAAGCAACTCTTGCCCGATCCTCGCCTGGTACGACCTGTCCTTCAGAGGACGGGGGTCTCGCGGAACGCCGGCGGGCTGAGGTGCTTGTTGGAAGAAGCTTTGATGGCTCATTGGTCCGGCGGCCGAGGGACGCGCGCGATACACACTGCTTCTTCTGTCCGCGTCCGTCGAGGCACGCCCCGGCGCGGGTGTCGGTGCGAATGACTTGTCACGGATCGAGGTTCGCTTTACTGAGGAAAGACCAAGGTCCGCGAGATTGGTACCGGAAGAGGAGCGTTGAAACATGGGCTGGCTCGGACGTGACAAAGCCAGCGAATGTCTGGAGCCGGACATCGATCGGGCATGGCTGTTCGAGTACGGCGCTCCCGCATTCGAGTTGGATCGCTTCATGGCAGATGCAGGTTGGGGTAGGCCAGAGTTATAATTCAAGCCTCCTAACGTCTACACGACGTGTTAGAAAACGCATTGTGGAGAAGGGGTGATGCGACACAACTTCGCTCTATAACACTGACTTCTCTTGGTCGTCGTACGCTCCACAGTCCAGTGTCTTGCGACATCGTGGAAGCTGGCGTAGCAGCTCAGTTTCGAGTGTAAAGCCGTAACCCAGGAGCCTGGGAAACAACTTGAGATGTTAAGGAAGTGAAATACCACTCGATTTAAAGAAGAGAGTACTGAAATCTCTTGTCCCGTCAACTGCGATGAGAGTGGGAGAAGGTGTGAGGTGTAACTTGTGAGGAGGGTGGCGAGCCTAGCGCACGACTGTTGCTCAGCAGGAAGTAAACAAAATGCTCTGCCTGTTCTTGATTGGTTGCGCAAGCCCCTCTCAAACAATAGACTACGTACTACCTACCTAACATTACCACATAGATACCTACCTAGGTACTAGATTTCGCCCGTGCCCCACCATCGAGGGGGGCACCGTGCACCAGTGCCTGACACATGACTCAGAAATTGCATATGGGGAATTGGGGAATAGTACTATCCGTGCCCAGTACTAATACCTACATGCATACGGAGTAGAGTTCTGGTGCTGCTCGCTTATTGTATCCATACGGATACTAGTAGTACGGATACAGTGTAATCTCCATGGATCGCTACTGCCTGCCTAGGTAGGCATACATAGGTACTCGGCCCGGAACAGTCAGAGTCGCCGGGCCCCAGCCACTTCCGCCAAAGCCTCGGCTTAAACTGGTCTCATGTCATCACGCTCTTGAGAAACGCGTGCTTTCCCGTTCGTCGCCTTTATCACACGATACCCCCTTGACTGCAAGAGAATGCGGCAAGGCTGTTGAACCGACGAGTTTGAAGATGACAATTCGAGAGGATATCGTCGTCTCCGCGGTATGATGGGACGTCAGTATCAACCGTCAGTTACTGCGTGCTAACTCCGTCCAGACGCAGTGTTAGTAGCAAATTAACGACGAAGCCGTGGTGTCATAGAACATCAAGACTGACCAACCTGCAGTTCTCCAGGATCCAAGCGTCGCAGGCTCTTCAATTGAGAATCGTGTAGCCTTCTTGCGAACCAAGAATCTCACACAAGACGAGATCGATGCCGCCCTAGCACGGGTTGGCGCGCAGCACCCAGCTGCAGCCTCAACTCCGATGCCGGTGAGCCAGCAGCAGCAGCAGCAACAACAACAACAACAACAGTACTATCAACCATACCCTCCCCAATACACAGCATGGCAACCCCCTCCCCCTCCCCCCAAGCGGGACTGGAGAGACTGGTTCATCATGGCGACCGTCGTGGGCGGCGTCAGCTACGGTGCCTACGCCATGGCGAAGGTGTGAACTACAATTTCACACCCCTCGATTGCGGAACTAACGAACGTAGCGATATGTGTACCCTATGATCGCACCGCCGACCCCCGAGAAACTTGAACAGGATAAAAAATCCATCGAGGAACAGTTCGACAAGGCCTTTGGGCTGGTCGATCAACTAGCAAAAGATACCGAAGCACTTAAGCAAGCTGAACAACAGCGGACGGAGAAGCTCGACACAGCACTTGCTGATCTAGAATCTGTTGTAAGGGAGCTGAGATCGGCAAACACACGGCGGGAAACCGAGGCGCAGCGTATCAAGGATGATGTGCAAATCTTGAAGGATTCGATTCCTAAGGCCATGGAGGCTCAGAGGGAAGCCACCGACACTCGACTCAAGGAGGTCAATTCGGAACTCACCAGCCTGAAAACCCTCCTGACTCAGCGAATGAACACGGGCTCGACCTCGGGCAGCGCGAACAGCCTGCGAAACGGTGGGAATGACACGACCGCATTGTCTGCGGTCAGCCGTCCTGGAGCTTCGAGCAATGACGCTCATGGAGGCGACAGCGAGCCACCAAGTACCTTCGACACACCAAAGCCGGCGACACCGAGCCTCATTCGGTCATCGCCTTTCAGTGGCAAGCCGGGTGCGAAGGCATCGATCCCCGCATGGCAGATGGCGATGGTCAACAAGGACTCAGCGGCTTCGTCGGCTTCATCCAGCGGACCAACGACTCAGGGCAGCTCTCAGCAGGAAACCACGAGCTTCTCGTAGGAATCGAGGGACTGTAAGTCCCTTTCCTACTATTTTGAGCAGCCCGGGACATACAACCTTGTACAGCGGTTTATAAAGGGGGATGATGTTGTTTTCTATACTCGTGTTCTGCATGGGCTGGCTGTAAGCCTAAGGCAGTACTACATGCTATATCAGTGGCAGTCGCTAGGTATATCAAGGTAATATTGGCAGATAATATGAAGTTACCGATTAGAGTCTTGAACGTTGTGCCATTGCCAACGGTTGGTGGAAGTTATAGGGCATGTCATTGTAGAGCGCCCGTATTTGGTATGCCTAAAGCTGAGGTGGCTTAACAGCATCCTTGTATTCGTGGCTACCTAAATACCTAGGTGGCAACCACATAGCCAAGGGTCTATATCACCTCAGCAACTTGTCATTTGGGCAATTCTACCATGATGAGCAATTGAATGATGGACAAACAATATTATTAGGGCTCAGAGACTCAATGGGTGGAAGTTGAAAGGGTTCCACTTTTCAGAGCAAAAGTTTACACAAGGAGCTAGATTTAATAGACTCATTCTTTGATTCTTACACACAAGACGCGGAATATTGCCACGACTGCCGTCGCGAACTTCGTTCATTACATGGACGCGAACATGAGAATATTCTACTTTTTCTTTTCAGACGAAAGGAGAAGGAGAAAGGGGGTGGTTGGTTGACACGTAGGTTCGTAGCTATCAGATCCCAGTCCGAATGAGCCGAGCATGAGATATCTGACCGTCCCGCAAGTCGGTCTGAAATGGGGCGGCAACAGTGCACCCTTTATCAATATCCGTACATCTGGGACCCTAGGTTTGCTATCTATCAAGTAGAACCGACAGTGTCTAGTGGACCGCTGGTAGACCTCGCAAATCAAAGGACATTAGGTGAATACAAATACTAGCATGCAACTCTGTATCCAAGCAATCATTCCCAGCTTCAGAGGGATTCATTTGGCTAGGTACACATGCACGTCTTTTCCCGCAACCATTTCCTATTTAGACTGGCGTTGCGGCCCTGGGCCCTGACCGAACGTAGTGGGGGACCCCTCGGGGGAAATATCCCGTATGCAAGGCTCACAGGCCCGCGCGTTGCGTCTGCCATCTCAATCACACCCACTATTACGGCGGAAGCTTGATGGTTGTCTGCAGTCTAATTAGTTGACTGGCCGCCTTTCCTCACACGTATCGGTCATTTTGATACGAATTCTGCCCGTCTTCCACCATAGGTAACCAGCCTGCCCAGAAACCTTGCCACTCAGGGATTGCTCACCCCGCCCCCCGCTGTCGGTCGCTCAGGCTCTTCGAACTTCCCCACCTGCAAGTGCCGCGGGACACTCGTGGAGGTGGGTGAATGGGTGCCGTGGTGCTCACCATCAACCGAGGCTCTCTGCCAATTCATCTGCTTTATCCGTATCCGTACTGTATATCCTTGGGCTCCTCACTTTTTCAAATCTTGAGCAGTCCAACTCTTCGGGAGGCTGTTGGCACCAGAATCTGGGCACCCCGTTTCTTCCCTGTTTCCCGTAGTCCAGTCTTCGAACGCCGCCATCCCACATGATTTAACGTCACATGGTTGATCTCACCATAGAAAAGCAAGCTTGGCTGGTAACCGTAGTCCAACGCTGCTTTCCCCTGCTTCTGGACAAGTCAGTGTGCGTGTACTGGGCCCTGTCCAGAGACTATGGCCGCCTCCGCTCATCTGACTTTTTTGCTATACATCGAGCCCCTGCCTACCCACTTCAACTTCCCGAACACGGCGTGCTACCTCTCATGCTCGGTGTAGTTTTCTGTCCGGGTGTTTCAAACACGACAGGCAGCGCGGCTCTGTTAGCTCTCGTTCTTGTTTTCTTATAATTACTGGCCCAATAGCCGGCCACCTACCTACTGCTCTGCTCGCCTTCGTCATACTAGGGACTACCACTTCTCTCCCTTCCTCCAACTCTTTGGGACAGAATTTACTCGACATGGATTCTCATCAGATCAAAATTGTAATGTCCCTCCTGCCGAAGGTGCCTCTGATCACCCGGGTAGCACTGCTTCACGTTTTACATCTGTCCAAACCGTCCAGATACCTCGACCTACGAAGCGAGCTCATTGTCTCTGTCCTTCGCTCATACATCGAACCCTCCATGTTACGCTCCATCACCTCTTCCCAGAAATTGGCCAACCGAGACAGTGGTGTCAGAGGTAGAATATGGGTCGCAACATATGCCGCCCCAGCTGCGTCAGAAACCGACGTGCGTGATGCGCTTGTCGGGGCCATCGAATCACTCCGGACGCCGGAGGCATCTGACGTGGACATCAGGTTGCCCGAAATGGTGCCGGTCGAGGCTGAATGGACCGGTTACCGTGCTGCTGCTAAGCCTGACGCAAGACCGCCGGCCCTGGGTGAGAGGGAGAAGTTCAATGAGATGCAGAAAGAGGTCACCAGCCCCTTGACAGTGCTGTACTTCCACGGCGGGGCATACTATCTCTGCGACCCGTCGACGCATCGGCCGGCAACCAAGAAAATAGCAAAGATGACGGGAGGTCGCGTCTACTCGGTCCGCTACCGCCTAGCTCCGCAGAACCCGTTCCCTGCGGCTCTGCTGGATGCCTTCATATCCTACCTGGCACTTCTCTATCCCCCTGTCGACGCTTACCATCAGCCGGTGGAGCCGAACCACATCGTTGTGGCCGGCGACAGGTGAGCATCAAGCTTCTATCTGCAAAGATACAGAGAATTCGGTGTTAACGGGCTTACAGCGCAGGTGGGAATCTCAGTCTTGCACTCCTACAGCTGCTTTTAGAGCTTCGCAGACAAAAGCGAAGTATACTCTGGCTCGGCGAGCAGCGCGAAGTCCCACTACCTGGCGGCTTGGCACTAAACTCGCCATGGCTGGACATCACGCAGAGTTCACCGAGTTGGGAAGCGAACTGGGAGTTTGACTATCTCCCAAAATCCTCAGTGTTTGCCGAGTACAGCCCACCGCCCTGTAACGCCTGGCCTGCAAAACCTCCTCGGGCGAGCATCTATGTCGATGACCACCTTCTCACTCATCCGCTGGTTACACTTGTCATGGCGCAGAGCTGGGAGGGATCGCCACCTGTCTACATGTGCACAGGGTGGGAACTATTGGCAGACGAGGACAAGTTCATGACCCGCAAGCTGCGGGAAGATGGGGTGCCTGTTGTTTTCGAAGAGTACGAAGGGATGCCCCACTGCTTCGCCTTGATTCTCGCAAAGGCCCCAAACACCAAGCGCTGCTTCGAAAGTTGGACCGGTTTTATGGAGTCGGTGATCAGAAACTCCGGAGGCATCAACTCCAAGGCAGTCACAATTAAGGCGAAGACACGAGAAGTTACTTGTCGTGAATTCGCTTCTCTGACCACAATGAGCAAAGAGGACATACATCGGCGCGTGCTCACGAAGATGGACAGTATGAGCTCTGCCATTGATGCTGCTCCAAAACTCTAAATTACCCAGCAGTATTATAGGATGGAAAAGATGTTAATAATAATAAGGACATAAGGTGGAAATTATACATAAGGTATAAGTAGTATAGTCTATATTTAAAAAGTATAAGTATATAAAGTAGTTTTATTTTATATTTATATTATAGTACTGGTAGGTAGCTAGTACTTACTAATACCTATATATAGTATAGTTATATTAAGTTACTTAAACTTAGTATTCTATTCTTTTTATACCTATACTATATAGCTTAATTTAGTAGGTATAGTTAACTATATCTTTAAGTGCCCTAGGTATTTACTATTATATTTATATATTTTACTAAGTACTAGTTTAATATCTTTTACTAAAGTATATTTATATTTTTTATAGTATTTTATATAAATATTTTAATAAGAAGTTTTAAAAAGAATATATTATAGTTATATATTTTTAATTAGTATTTGTGTTTTTTTAAGTAGTGTCTTATGCGGACATTTCTATAAGTTAATCCAAAAAGAATGCATTATAGCTATATATTATTAAGTAGTGTAATAAATAAAAGTATTTAATAGGGTATATTTAGTAGGTTTAACCCCCTCTAGCTCTACCTTAATGCTTCTACTTACCTACTCTTCCTGTAGTAGTAGATGTAGATATAGATATAAACGTACTAGCAATAATAATAATACTATCACTAATAGGCGGTACTAAACGGCGCGACTGACATATTAAAATAAACCTTCGCTTATACAAACCTTTAGCTGGATTACGCTGTGTATAGGGCTTAACGAGCCCTAGTAGCGTTCACGATTAAAAAAAAAGGCACTACTACGAGTAAGGCCTTTATCAATTCCTCCCGTCTTTTATATTTACACTTAAGAATCCTTTAAAGTAATAAAATAGTAAAAACTACTATAAATACAAAAGTCCCCTAGCTATAAAATACTAAATACCATAACCCAGTCTTTATAGTTAAAAATAATATTAAGTAGCTTAGTAATATAGCTATATAGTTTAGTATTAATACTGTTAATACGTAGCGCAACTAGCTAGTTTAACCCTTAAGTATAAAGATTTAAATTACTATTTTTAGCCTTTGCCTTTTTTAAACTAGTAGTAATAGGGACTAAATAAAAAATATTAAAATAAACTTATTAATTAATTTAATACTAAATTAAATTTTAAACTTACTATCTTTAGAAAATAACTAATACTACTTTAAGTAAGTAATAGAGGCGGTAATAATAACTATAAATCCCCTAGAGTTAAGAAACTAGTATATTTAACAAGGCCTAGCTAACCTAATATAACAAGACGTCTGCTAATGAGCGTAGAGAAAAGCGGTTTAATTGGGTTAACTAGCTGTGGCGCGGTCTGTAAGGGAAGGGATAGTTTAGTTTAGATTAGATTTAATAAATATAGAGGGACGGTTTACTAGGGAGGCGTACAAAAGGTGTTAGTGGTTTTAGTAGCGTTAACGGCGTAATTAGTAGTCTATAAAATTAATTAAAAACACCTATTACTTTAAATCTATAGAAGCTGCGTTATAGTAGGTGAATTTAAGTGCTGTGACGAAAAAGATTAACGAGGTGGGTGGCCGGACGGCTATTTCCTAGAGTACGTGGCCCGTGGGCCGTTCTTTTTAATTAGTATAATTAAATAAAAGTATTTAATAAAGTATATTTAGTAGTTTTAACTCTTTTTAGTTTAAGTAGTTTTAAGTAGAGCTTAATAGGGTATATATACCTTAATAATTCTACTTACCTACTCTTCTAGTAATAATAATAATACTATTACTAATAGGTAGTAATATTAAAATAAACCTTTATTTATATAAATCTTTAAGTAAATTATACTATAAGTACTATAATATACTATAAGGTTTAATAAGCCCTAGTAGTATTTATAATTAAAGAAAAAGATACTACTACTATAAGTAAGGCTTTTATTAATTTCTTTTATTTTTGTATACTTAAATATTTGTGTTTTTTTAAGTAGTGTCTTGTGCGGATATTTCTATAAGTTAATTTAAAAAGAATACATTATAGCCATGTATTATTAAGTAGTGTAATAAATAAAAGTATCTAATAGGGTGTATTTAGTAGGTTTAACCCCCTCTAGCTCTTAACGCTTCTACTTACCTACTCTTCCTATAGTAATAATAACGATACTATCACTAATAAGCAGCGGGCGCAACTAACATATTGAAATAAACCTTTATTTATACGAACCTTTAGCTGGATTACGCTATACGTAGGGCCTAACAAGCCTTAGTAGCGTTCACAATAAAAAAAAAAGGCACTACTACTATAAGTAAGGTCTTTATTAATTCCTCCTATCTTTTATATTCCTAAATATTCTTTGAAGTAATAAAATAATAAAAACTACTATAAATATAAAAGTCCCTTAGTTATAAAATACTAAATACTATAACTTAGTCTCTATAGTTAAAAATAATATTAAGTAGTTTAGTAATATAGCTACGTAGCTTAGTATTAATACTATTAATATATAGTATAGTTAGTTAACTTAACTCTTAAATATAAAAATTTAAATTACCGTTTTTAGTCTTTACTTTCTTTAAATTAATAGTAATAGAGACTAAATAAAAAATATTAAATTAGACCTATTAGTTAATTTAATACTAAATTAAATTTTAAACTTACTATTTTTAAAAAATAACTAATACTACTTTAAGTAAATAATAAAGGTAGTAATAATAACTATAGATCCCCTAAAGTCGAGAAACTAGTACGTTTAATAAGACCTAGATATTAAGACATTTGTTAATAAGTATAGGAAAAAGCGGTCTAATTAGATCAACCAACCGTGGCGCGGTGCTTACTAACGACAGCGCGTTAGTTGTAGAGGGATTTAATAGTTAAGGGAAGGGATAGTTTAGTTTAAATTAGATTTGATAGATTTAGAGGGACAGTAGGAGGTATATAGAAGGCGTTAGTAGTTTTAGTAGCGTTAATAGTATAATTAATAGTTAAAATTAATTAAAAACACTTATTACTTTAAATCTATAAAAGCTATATTATAGTAAGTAAATTTAAGTACTATAATAAAAAAGATTAATAAGGTGGGTGGCTGGACGGCTATTTCTTAGAGTACATAGCCCATAGGCCGTTAGTTACTCTAGAGGGGGTATACTTAAATATAATAATAACTTAAAAGTACCTTAGTAAGTAAACTACTTACTATTTATATTTTTATAGTAGTAGTTTATATAAATATTTTTATAAGTTATTTTAAAAAGAATATATTATAGCTATATATTTTTAAATACTATAATTAAATAAAAGTATTTAATAAAGTATATTTAGTAGATTTAACCCCCTTTAGCTTTACTAAGTAGTCTTAAGTAAAGTTTAGTAAGGCGTATATACTTTAACACTTCTATTTACTTACTCTTTATATTAAAATAAACTTTTACTTTTATAAACCTTTAGTTAAATTATACTATACGTAGGGCCTAATAAGCCCTAGTAGCGTTTACTATTAAAGAAAAAGGCACTACTATAAGTAAGGCTTTTATTAATTACTTCCGTCTTTTATATACCTATATATATAATAACCTAAAAGCACCCTATTAAGTAAACTACCTACTATAATATTTAAAAAAAGAATCCCTACTCTATCTACCTAAAACTAAAATAAATAAAGAAATATAACTCTAGAAATATTTACTAGTATTAATACTATTAAAAAGTACTTTTATACTATAAAAGTTTATATAATTAATACAAGTTTTAATTAGTACTATTAAAGTAAAAATAATAAAGTAGTACTTATAATTTTAAGTATTCTATACTATAAAACTACTAGTAACAGCTGTAATATAAATAAAATAATACTTAACTTATACTTAAAGAATTTAAATACTATAAAATAAAATACTATAAAAAAGTTTAAAGACCCCCTTTAGAGTAACTAAAAGCCTATAGACTATATACTTTAGAAAATAGCTGTCTAGCTACCTACTTTATTAATCTTTTTTATTTAATAAATAGTACTTAAATTTACTTATTATAATATAGCTTCTATAGATTTAAAGTAATAAGTATTTTTAATTAATTTTAAAGTAAACTACTAATTATACTATTAATATTACTAAAATACTTAGACTTAATTCTAAGTCTAGGTAAAAAGATACAAAACACTACTTAAAAAGAAACTTAAACCCTTAATCTCTAGACCTAAGAAATAAAAGCAAAAAGTAAACTACTATACTATACTATAGCTACTATATCTTTCTATAGCTATAGCTAGTTATTAGTAGCTTAGATTAGTATAATTTATATATATATATCTAGTAGGGCTAATCTAGGTAATTAAATCCTAGCTTATACTTAGCTAAATACTAGTACTAGTATATAAAACGCTAGTTTAACTAGTAATATAGCTGGCCTATTATAGTAGTTTTATTAGTAAATTAGTACCCTATTAGTAGTAAACTAAGCCTAGTTTAGTAAGGACCGACTTTCTAGCTAGTATATAAAAAGGTATATAAAAAGAAAAAGAAAAAGTCTATATAAGTAGTAGTTTACCCCTAGTATTTAGAATAAATTAAATGAGTAATTACAATACAATATAGTTAACTACTACTAGTCTATTTAATTAAATTACATAATTCTATAGTACCCTACTTTTCTTTTACTTTTATTTATTCTACTAAGCCTAAAGTAGCCCTAGTGTATAAAGGCTATTTTAAGTATAACCTCTACTCTTAATTCCTTACTCTTAGTAAAACTACTAATATCTTTTATATACCTCTTTAGTAAACCGTTTTTTTAAACTTATTAAATTTAATTTAAACTCTTCTATTACTTCTCTTAGTTATATAACTATAGTTAATTTAACTACTTAACTCTACTATTATTAGTATTTATTTTAATATTACTTTACTAAATATACTAATATTAATAGTTACTTTATATACTATAGATTTAGTAGTTATGTTCTTTAGTTAATTAAAGTATTTATAATTAATTTTAAACTATAAAGTACTTAAAAGAGTTTTATTTTATAATTGAAGAATTATTATATTTGTATTAATTTTATTATTGATAGTTTAATAGTAGTAAATTATAGTAATAGTAAGCTTTTTCTTTATTAAAAAATATATACTAGTTATAAATTAAGTTAATTTTACTAACTCTTTTAGTTATAAATTACTTATTACTACTTTTATAATTAATTAATAACTATAAAGTTATATAATAGTTATTATTTTAGAGGTATAGATTAGTAGTAAGTAGTTTTTTATTAGATATTATTATTAGTTTGTATAGGGTAAATGAATAGTAATTAATTATAAATATAAGGGTTAGTAATTAAGGTTAAAAATAAATAAATTATAAGCTTTTTTAATAAAGGCCTAAGATATTTATATAAAAGTGGAGCTAGGTCTATACTCTACTATATAACTATTAGTTACTTAGAACTATAGTTAATACTAATATAGTTATTCCTATACTAGTAATTTTTTTAATAGCCTAAGGCTTTATATATAAATACCTTAAACTATCCGTCTTTTTAAACTAAGAGTTCGTTAAAAAAAGCCTAAAAATAACGTTTTTAAGCTCTTTTAATTAATCCCTTTTTAACTAGTTTTTTTAAAGCTAAATACCTTTCTTTCTAATAAAGCTATAGACTCTAGTTAACAGTTTAGCTACTATTATAAATACTACTATTTTCTTATATTTCTTAGTACTCCTAGCTCTTTTATTCAATCTATAAATCTCTTTAGCCTAAATACCCTTTTTTTATTTTCCTTTTGTTACCTAGCCTTTTATCTTAATTGTAGCTTTATTTATTAAACTAAAGCCCCTAAAGGTATAGTTTATTTTTATTTTTATAAAGCTATTAGTAATATTACTATCTCTAATAATTTATTATATCTTTTATAACTTTTAGTACTTATAAAATTACTTTAACACTATAATATTAATTATTAGTTATTTTTCTTTAGTAGTACTTAATTTATTGTTACCTATAAAGTAAATATGTTAGTATACAGTATCAGAATTAAGAGAAGTTTCAATAATTATAGTAAATAAGTTTAAAGGTGTCATAATAGTATAGATCATATTAATACTAGTAGTTATAATATATTCTTTTAAAATAAAAATATCGTTTGTAACTTACTTACTTTTTTATTAAACTCAATAATAATGCCACCATAAAAATGCAACATTAATAAATTAATTTTCAAGAAATATAATAATAAATCGTAGTTATAATATGTTCATATTTATTAATAAATAATCTATTATAAAGATATAAAGCTTACCTTTTTTAAAGTTCAAAGGGATTGTTTAATTTCGTATAATAATTTATTTATTTATATTTAAATAGTTAATTATTTATTAAGTAAAAATATCTTTATTTATAGGTTTTTATTAAGTCGTTTATAAAAATATATATTATTTCTAAATTAGTAAACTAATATAATATATAATTTTATAAAAATATTAAACGTATTAAAAGTCTTTTTTGAATTTTATTAAACTTATTAAATTATAAGCTTTTTACTTAGCCCTTTTAATAAAAAAGGTAAGGATTTACTTTTTAGTATTAGAATACTACTATTAAATATTAGTAGCTCTTTTAGAGTTAGAAATATCTTTACTTAACTATAAAAGTTCGTTTTCTTTAAGTTTTATCATTTTGGTGGTGTTAAAATTGCAATGTTAAAAGGCTAAGGGTATTATCCGTTTATATTTTAACTAAAAAGTCTGGTTATTATCAATAATAATAAAAGCATGGTTGTATATTAATATATTTATCTTAAGCTTTTTTCAGAAAAAAAAAATAATAATAAAGGCTTTCAGTATCTCGCCTTTATACTATAAAGAGTCTTTAAATAACTATAATAGTGTTATTTAGGTACTAGTTATAGATTTAAATATATGAGTATTGTTTAATTAAACTATATCTCTAATTATATATATACTTATACAATATCTTAAAGCTATAGCTTTATACTAGTTTATATAAAAGTTAAAGTAAGTACTAAAATTAACTATTAATTAAACCTTTAAATTATAGGGAACTATATTAAACTTATAGTTTTTTTATTATTAACGTAGCTTTATATAATAAGGCAGAACTTCTTATAAAACTATTTATCACGCATTTATCTTGTTATTATTATAAGCATTTAACATAAACCCGTCAGTAGACTTTAGAGTTAAATAGAATAATATTAAAAACGTTATAGTTTTATAAAGCTAAAATCTCTTTCTGTATTAACTTCTAAAACGGCTCCCCTAAAGTAGTAATAGTCCCCTACTTTCTTAACTTAATAGTAAAAGTAAAATCGGCCTTTTCTTTAGTTAAAATAAATATTATAACTAGGGTCTTTTATAGTTAGCTTTATTATTATTTTAGAGCTTCTACTAGTACTAGGTCTTTAGTAAAAAAAGGCTCTATATTAATAATAATTTTATTAAAAATCTCTTTAACTTTATTTTAATATTTAACTCTACCCTTAGCTTTATACTTAATTATTATAAGGTCTTTTAGTAAAAAGGGGATTTTAAAGCCTATGTTATTAATATCTTTATAGTATAGTTTAATAACTATTAATGTTATCTTAGTTCTCATAAAAAAGTAAGTATATACCTATTATAACAATTAACCTAGTCAGTTCTAATTTAGTACTTATAGAAATGCGATTCAATATGGCCTTTAGTACTCAATTGTTATTATAAGTTACGTAACTATCAAAATTTCAAAGCTTCCTTGCATCCTATAGTAGTGCCTAGAGCAATAATTTTCCTTAAGTATAGATTATAGTTATGGTTCTTAGTAGTATATTAACCTATTCTTAGGACCCTTTTATAATACTATCTATACTTCTCTTTAACTCTTTTTTCTTAGTAATAAGTAGTATAATATTACTAAACTAATTTATTATTAATTAATAATTCCTATACCTAAGTAATACTAAGTATTAACTAACACGCCTCTTTATACTTTAATTATAATTAATATACTCCCTCTATCTCTACTATATTTAAGCTACTATACTAAAAATAACTTATAATTCTAAATATTCCTATAACTATAGCCCTAAGGATAGAGTAGTTACTAATATAGATAATATAACTAAACCTCTAAAGTATTATAGTAACTACTACGCTACCTATATACCCAAAAGCGTCAAACTATTTTAATTAATTTTTTCTTAAAAATCAAATACTTTTTACAAAAGTACTTTTTATTGCCTCGCTCTAAATACTTATATAGTACTATACTAAAATTATATATATTTTTAATAAGTTTATATAAATATAATATTTATATTATAAATAACCCCTCTTTTATAATAAATAAGTTATAAAACTAAAAAGCTTTAAAAGTTTTATTTAAAAGAACTAAAAAAAGCTTTTACAGTTAATATATGAGAAATAAGTCATAGGCATCAGGAGTTATAAAGTTTCATTACTTTATACTTTAGGTATATTACTATATATAAAAACTTTTATAAAGTTTATAACTATAGCCTTTAATTAAAAATTAATAACTAAAAGCTTTAGTAGAATATCCAAGTCCTTTAAACTAAAAAAGGTAAAATATCTTAAAACTAAGTACTCTCTTTTACTACTAATAAGGCTCTTTAGTAATATATTACTTAACTAAAAAATACCTCTAATAGTATACCCTTTTAGTAAAGTAATTTACTAAAGCTAAATATTAATAACATACTTACTACTTTAATAAACTATTTAAAGTACTTAAAAACTAAATACTAGGCCTCTATAGCCTTCTCCTTTACTATTAAGGCTAACTATAGCCCTAAAAAGCTTAATATCCCTATTTATACTAGTATTAAAGATAGTAAAAATAAAAAAAACCCCTATTAAATATTTAGTATTATTATATAATTACCCACCTTTAGTCCTAAAGAAGTAATATTACTAATACTTAGAAACTAAACTATATTATTAATTACTTAGAAGGTAATACCCTTAACCTTATATTATTTATAGTTAAAGAATAAGTTATTAAAACCTCTATAAACCTTCTCTAAAAGCTAAACTCTGTCTTTACTAACTATACCTAAGTTAAAAATACTAAATAAAATATTAAAGCTATAAAAGTTATATTTTTTAATGTTTATATATAGTATACTAAGTTTATAAAGCTTACTTATAAAGCTAAACTCCCTAAATACTAGTAGTACTATAAGTTCTACTATAAGCTACTTATTACCTTATAAACCTAGTATACTATAACTTACTTTAACGCTTCTTTTAACTTTTAAAAATATACTAAAATAGTTATTATAGTTATTAATATTATTAACTTATATAGCACTAGTAAAACACTTAGACTTAATAAAAAGGTCTAAGTAAAAAGATAAAAAACACTACTTAGAGAGAGATTTAAACCCTCGACCTCTAGACCTAGGAAATAAAAAGCAAAAAGTGGACTACTATGCTAAACTGCTGCTGCTATGTCCTTAGTAGTAGCAGCTGGCTATTAGTGGCTTGGATTAGTGTAATTTACACATATATACCTAATAGGGCTAATCTAAGCAGCTAAATCCTAGCTTACACCCAGCTAAATACTAGTACTAGTACGTAAAACACTAGTTTAACTAGTAATACAGCCGGCCTATTATAGTGGTTTTACTAGTAAACTAGTGCCCTATTAGTAGTAAACTAAGCCTAGTTTAGTAAGGACCCACTTTTCAGCTAGTATATGAAAAGGTATGTGAAAAGGGGAAGAAAAGATCTATACAAGTAGTAGTTTACCCCTAGTATTTAGAATAAAAAAGTAAGTAATTACAACCCAATACAGCTAACTATTACTATTCTACCTAATTAAATTACACAATTCTATAGTGCCCTACTTTTTTTTTACTTTTATATATCTAACTAAGCCTAAAGTAGCTCTAGTTTATAAAGGCTATTTTAAGTATAACTTTTACTTACACTTCTTTACTTTTAGTAGTTATAAGTCTAGCTACTTAGACCTTATAACTAACGCTACTTTACTTAATTTAAACAAAGCCTTGCCTATTAAGGCTAGCTTTAACGGCCTAGCTAATTAAAGTAATCCCTATACAACCTTATTTTAACATTAACTCTACTAACTAGACCCCTTTTAAGCTAGAAATTAACTAATTTTTAACCTTTTTAAAAGCTTTTTAGAGATTATTTATACTATTAAGGGCTTTAAATCTTTTTATTATAACTAACTTTATACTATATACGCTAAAAACAAAATATTTACTTCTTTTTATATATTTCTTTATAAAGATTAACTTTTTAAAAATTCTATTTAATATAACTAACTATATTCTTTTAATTTTACTAATTTTATTAATAAAGTAACTCTTATTATTAAGTTTTAACTATTTAATTAACTTATAGAACTTTAAAAGTTAAATATTTCTTTTTATTTTTTTAACTTTTTTATTATTACTAGAGTTTACTATATTTTAAAGAAGTTTTTTAAAGACTTTTAAGAATTTATTAACTTTAAGTTAAAGAATCGGATTCTTTTAAGGCCTAGAACTCCTTTTTAAGTCTTTTAGTTACTATTTAGTATAACTATATACTAACTAAACTGCTTTTTTTTTAGATTTCTATTTAAGTTAATAAAAATCCTATTTGCTTAGTAAATTTAAGTCTTTTTTAATTATATTAAAATAGAAAAGTATATCCTTTGTTTTATAAGTAGTATAAACTACTTAGTTTGGTCTACTTACTTTAAGGCTTTACTTATTAGTAAAGATATAAGAGTTACTTTTAACTCTACTCTTTATAATAACTAACTCTTAAAAAATTCTAAGATATTAGTTTATATAAAGCTATTAGTTAAGGATAGTCCTTTTAGAGTTATAAAAGACTGTAAAATAGGTTTTAAGGCTTAGAATAAACTTAAGGAACTATATAAACTTAAAGACTTTACTTTTAAGTACTTAACTTATAAAGAGTTCTTTAATACTTCTTTAGAAGATTTCTTTATTATAAAGAATTATTTTAATAAAGTAAAAGAACTTATAAATACTTTAGTTTTTAAAACTATAGCTTTACTTAAATAGGTTATTATAGTTTAGGTTTTAAATAGTTTAAATAATAGTTATAAAGGTTTTATAACTAATATAACTTAATTTCTTAGAAAGGATTTTAAATTCTTTATTATAAAATCTTTATTTATAAATTTTATAGATAAAGTGAAGAGAAAGGGAACTTCTGAAAATACTTTATTAGTAAAATAAAAGTTTATTAAATTTAAAAAACCTTAGAAAAAGACTAAGGGGGTATACTATATTTATTATAAGTTCTAAAACTATAAGGTTAAAAATTAGTTTTTTTTATACTTTAATAAGGCTCTAGGAGACTAGAAAAAGAAACAAAAGATTATAAAATTTGAGCTTAATAGGGCTAGAAAAGTTTTTAATACGGCTTAAAAGGCTTTAATAGTTAAAAAGGCTTTACTTATAGACTTTTTAAATACTAAAGAGCTAGAAGCCTTAGAAGCTAAAGCTAAAGAAGTAAATACTTTTTAACTAGACTCTATGTAGTTTAATAATAAAGTTAAAGAAGAAATAGAGTGGAAAAACGTAAGTTTAACTTAAAATAACCCTTATAATAACTTTATTAAATAACTAATAGGTTTTTTAATTTAAATAATTATTAGTAATATAGAATATAGAGATTTTAAGGGTAATAGTAACTCCTTTTACTTAAATACTAGAGTTACTATATATATTATAAGTAATAAATTTCTTTTTACAAAAACCTCTTTTATAAGTAAGAAGGTAAACTAGGGGGAAGTAAACTATATAACTGTTTTTTTAATAAGTATAGTTGTGGTTAAATTCCTTTTATTAGATAAAGTCTTTATACTAAAAGACTGCTATTATATACTTAAGTTAGGTATTAATTTACTTAGCTAAAAACAACTAAAGTATTATTCTATTACTTCTATACTATATAAAGATATAGTACTATTATATAGTATAAGCCTTAGTAAGACTTTTTTTAAGGGGGTATTATAGTCTGGACTTTATAAAGTTCCTTTATAAACCCTCTCTTATAATAGACTTTAAAAGTTATAAAGTAGTTTTATAGTAAATATAACTACTATAAGAAATAAAACGCTACAAGGCAAAGTAAAGTATTCTATTACCTATGACTTGGACATATACCTCATAGTATAATAGGTTAGACTATATGGGAGCAAAGTCCTTTTCTAATATTTTTCTAGTAATAGCTATAAGTAATATAAATTTAAAAGTATTTATAAAAAACAAGCTTTCATTTAGGCTAGAGGCTTGTAATAAGGTTAAGTTTATCATTGTGCTAATAAACCAAGACTATAATAAAGTAATGTCCTCAAAACTATGCTATGTTTATCTATACTCTATAACCCTTTTACTTACGATGTATCAATAATTAAGTTTATTATTTTATAGAGTAGAAGTTCAGATTAGTTTATATTAAGCTATTAAAAACTAAAGTCTTTAGAAGAAAGTACATAGTAGTACTAGAATACTGTAATAGAGTTAATATTAACTTTAATAATTGAAAGAATTTAATATAGATAGTATACTGAATTTAATAATAACTTTATAAAAACTATACCTACTTTATAAAAGTATAATTTATAATATAAAAGGTCCCTTACATAAGCTAAATAGTATAATAGAACGTATTATACGTACTATAATAAATAGAGTTAGAGCTTTATTAGCTACTACTAATTCATCTAATTAATATATAAAAAGTATTAGTAGTTTTATATTTATATAATAAAACCCTATGCCCTATAAACTTTAAAACCCCCTTAAATCCAGCTATAGGCTATAAGCCTGTCATAACTAATATAACTATTTAAGAAAGTTCTTATTATAAAAATAAAGACCTGAAGCTTTAAAAAGCAAATACTAAAGCTTATAAAGGAGTTAATTAACTATAATAAATTTATATATAAGATTTATCAGAAAAAGCAAAGCTACAGGTGCTAGAGACGTAAAAATTCTAAAAAATTAGTTTATTACTTCTACTATAAAATATAAGCTCCTTATTATAATAAGGGATATAAATAACTATAATAATATAGAGTTTACTATAAAACTATATGATAAAGCTAGTAGTTTAGACTTAAATCCAGAGGTAAATAAACATAATAATACTAGTAATAATACTAGTAATAATAATAATAATAAAAACTCTATAGTAGTAGAAATCCCTACTATATTTAAAGAGGTTAAAGAGTCTTATATAGACTATACTTAGGTTATAAATTAAAAAAGAGCTTTAATTACTATAAAAGACTATCTTTAACTCTTTATAATTACCACTATAAATAATAGTAAAAAGAGGGCCTTTTATATTCTATTTACTAGTATTCTAAATAAACCTTTTACTTATAAATAAACTATTAATAGTACTAAATTATACCAGATGCCTAAGTCAATAAAGGAAGTGTAAAACTGCAGTTAAAAAAAATCTAAGTATCTGGTATATATAAACCTTCTATAAATATAAAACTACTAAGGGGTAGATAGGTATATATACTTAAACATAACAATAAAGGCGAAATTATTTATTATAAACAAACAAATAAGTAGTATATGTTTTAACTTGTCATATTAGTATAAATTACTTAAAGACCTTGGCACTACCTATAAGCCTAAAAGCTATAGAGCTATACTTATACTAGGAGTTAAAAACTTTTAGTTTTTTAGGTAATATAATATAAAAAACGCCTTTTACCACGCTTTAATAAATAAAGATATCTAGGTTTAATAACTTACTAGATTTTGTGACCAAAATCAGAAACTATATATAATTTAAATTATAAAAATACCTATTCTTAGCGGGACACATATAAGCTATATAAGGCTTGCAGTCTTAAATAGAGCCCTAGACTTAACATAAGTATTTAAAAATATTTTATTTAAATTAAGAATTTACCTTATCTTTTACAATAAGTGGTCTTTATAGTTAATAGTTATTACAAGCTATAATTATTTAATGCAAGATGATTTTATACTTTCTATTAACGAGAGTTAAATAGACCTTTTTATACGATTTAATTAAGTATATTAATATAAAGGATATAGGAAATTCTATAACGTTTTTAGGGAACAAGATCTCATTAATAAAGAAGATAAAACTAAAAATACATACTAAACTTAATATATAAATAAACTTCTTAATAGTATAAAAAAGAGTTACTAGTAAGATAATACCTTTTTAGATACTAGTATGTTAAGTTATACCCATTAAAGAATAAGTTAATAAAGAAGAAATAAATATTTATTAGAAGAAATAGCTTTAAACTACTTTCAAGTTTAAAAATAAAGCTTAATATACCTTACAGTTAATATATACTCACTATTTATGTATAACCCTAAAGAGTATATTATATGCTCTTAATAGAATATAGTAATACCAAGAAATTTCATCAAGATTTCAATTACAACCATAATATAAACCTACTTAGTAAGTTTCTTTAGACTCTGAATTAGGCTAAGACCCAGTGTGGAGAAATCTCTCCACTATAAGTTATATATTTACTCAGCCATATAATACTATTAGCTAGAATAGTTAAAAATAGAAGACTATAGCTTTAAGTACTTACAAGGCTAAATAGCATAGCTTCCAAATAATATGCTCTTTAAAGAAGTTATATATCTCATAAATTCTGCAACCACATATATTTACTACTTTAGGTTTTAAACCTATAAATAAACCTTTTATTTTAATAAATAACAAAGCAGCTTAAAGAATAGTTAAAAATCTAGAATTATATAAGAAAGCTAAGTATATTGATATTAAATATCATTTTATGTACAATACAGGTAACGAAAAACAGGTTTTATACTATATTAATACTGTAAGAAGTAACTTAGTATATTCTTACTAAACTAGTAAATGTTAATACTTTATAGTACTTCAAAATACTATAAGTCTTTAATAATAAAAGGTTTTAATTCTTTACTTAATAAAGATATACTATGTATTCTAAAACCTAAAGAAAGCTGAATAAAATATCTAATAAAATAAGTCTCCCTTATTTTCTCTTTATAAAAGAGTTTTTTATAATATTTTCTTACTATTTTCTTATATAAGTGCTTCAAGAGTTTTTATATAAATAGCTATATTTCTTTCTTTTATAAGTTTTATGTCAGTAAGTATATCTTTATATACTGCTATATATACCTTAAAGGAGTAACTTAGACTTAATAAAAAGGTTTAGATAAAAGATAAAAAACACTGCTTTAGAGAGAGATTTAAACCCTAACCTCTAGACTTAGTGAAATAAAAAAGTAAAAAGTAAATCAGGCTAAACTGCTGCTGCTATGTTCTTTAGTAGTAGCAGCTAGCTGTCGTATCGATTAGTATAATCATATATATATATACCTATTGAAGCTAATCTAAGCGTTTAAACCCAATGAAGGTTTGGGGTTGAAATGCTAAAATGAAAAGTGCAAAACGCTAGTTTAAATTAGCAATGTGTCACTATTGGTGGTGCAGTCATTAGTAAATTAAAACCTACGGTGTGCAACTAAGCCTAGTTTAGTATGAACTACCTTTAGCTAAAAAAGTAGGCAAAAGAGAAAAAAGGTTTACAAGTAGTAGTTTACTCCCGCATTTAGAATAAATAAAAGTACCGTAACCTAATACAGCTAACTATTACTATTCTACCTAATTAAATTACACGATTCTATAGTGTTCTGTTCTTTTCTTTTACTTTTACATATCCAATCCGTTTGAAGTAACTCTAGTTTTGGTGCTATTTTAAGTACGTCTTGCATTCTACTTCTTGTTCTTAGTAAAACTACTGAAAGTGTTTTGCAAATGGCTCAAATAATTTAGTTCTTGTAGTTTCAACAACATCCTGAAAATAGTTTGGTAATTCTTTATGTTCCTTAAATATACCAGTTACCTCTACTTGTGTATTAATATCAAGAGAAAAGATGAATGCCATTTATAAAAGAAAAGTCAAGCTGTGGTACCAGTGAAAACAATGAAAATGGGTCCAAAAAAACTAAAATAAAAAGAAAAAGTCATGTCTTTACTAAAAATACTAAAGTAGTAGAAAACTAAATCCTCTAGTAAAAGAAGTTTTTTAACTAAAAGAAAGAATATATAAGGATTAATACTTAGCCCTAATATCTATTAACTTAAAAAGAATTATTAGGGGATAACCCCTAAAAATAAAACTAGTACTAGCTTTTAATAAATATAGATTATATATACGCGCCCTCCTTAATATTAAAGTAAATAAATACGCCTTTATAAATACCTCTTTAGCTAGCCCCTTATAGAACTTCTATTAAGCCCCCTTATATAAACTATAGCACCCTATTTTAACTATAAAATTTAATAACAAATAATTAAATAATATTAATATAGTATAAACTACTAATATATAAATTAACTACTAAGTTTTACTATAAACACCCCTCTTTTAGTTAAATACTAAATACTATAACCTAATACTAAAAAGGGTTTAGTTTAAGTACTATAACGTTTTATTAAATATATACTATAGACACCTATAGTAGTTTAATAACTTACTACTAGTTAGAAATTTACCCTCTACTATTATCTATAACTTAGTAGAGTACTATAAGCTAGATAAGATTAACTTAAAGTACTAAATAGATACTAATAAAAGGTAGACCGCCTTTAAGGCTAACGCTATATTCTATAACTATAAACTTTAATAAACTTAATATAAACTCTAAGTACTTTAGTAAATCCTAAAGTACTTAATACTAACTATACCCTTTAGTACTTAGAAATTTAATAAGGCTAAAAGCCTATAAAAAATAAAAAAAGTACTTTATAGTACTAAAACGCTACTAAAGCTAGCCTAAAACCCTAAAAAATACTAGCCTACTTTAAAAGAGACCCAGAAGATACAGTAAGACTTAGAATTAGTATTTATTGGTACTATTAAGTTTAAAATAAACCTTAAGCGCCCTAATATTAAACTAAAAACAATTACCCTTAATAATTTAAATTAACTAATTAAACTAAAAAAGGTTAATATAGCTAAAGCTAATAACCCCCTTTAGAATAATATAAAAAAACTTAATACCTAATTAAAAAAAAGCTCCTTACTAAATTCTAGTAGTTTACTAACGTCTTTAATAAAGCCACTAGTAATACCCTCTTACTATACTA
This sequence comes from Colletotrichum brevisporum, assembly GCA_030770045.1. Classification (NCBI taxonomy): domain Eukaryota; kingdom Fungi; phylum Ascomycota; class Sordariomycetes; order Glomerellales; family Glomerellaceae; genus Colletotrichum; species Colletotrichum brevisporum. Next base: position 6,315,585 of record JAUGSI010000002.1, read on the forward strand.
ATATAACTATAAAATAAAACTTAAAAGAAAAAGTCGTAATAAACTTACTTACTACCCCCTTTATAAGTAGTTACTACTTAAACTAAAAGCAACTCATAAATACCTTCTAAAATACCTATATAAAGGATTTATTACCCCTAGTAATACTCTATAAACTTTCCCTATACTATTTATTTATAAAGCTAATAGGGGCCTCTACTTTTATATTAGCTTCTATAAACTAGATAAAATCACTAAAATGGACTAATACCCCCTACTACTAATTAACAAAACACTAATATAAATTAACTATACAAAAATATTTACTAAAATTAATATTTAATAAGCCTTTTATAAAATATAAATATACTTAAACTATAAAGACTTAATAACCTTTAAAACCCACTATAGCGCTTATAAGTATAAAGTCCTCTTATTTAGCCTTTATAATAGGCCTATAATATACTAGTAATATATAAATAATATTCTCATAAAATACTTAAATAATTTCTATATAGCGTACCTTAATAATATTCTAGTATTCTTAGAAGATCCCCTTTAGTACTAAATATACATTACTAAAGTACTAACACACCTAAAAAACACTAGAATATAAATTAATATTAAAAAGTATAAGTTTAGTATTACTACTACAAAATACCTAGAGTTTATTATCTCTACTAATAGTATATACCCTAACTCTAAAAAAGTTAATATAGTAAAGAATTAGTATACTTCTATATTTATTAAAAGTATTTAGTCCTTCTTAAGATTCTATAACTTCTACTAAAGGTTTATTAAAAACTATAGTAAAGTTACTTAGCCCTTAGTTTACTTTACTACTAAAAGAGTTTTTTTTTACTTTAATAATTACTATAAAGCTATATTTAACTAACTAAAGGACTTATTAATATCAGTACCTATTTTCTATTACTAGTACTTTAAATTACTTATAAAACTTAAAATAAATGCCTTTAACTCTATCTATACTAGTACTATATTATAGTTATAGCTTAATAATAGTACCTAGTACTCTATAGTTTTTCTTTTTAAAATAATAGTACTAACTAAAATAAACTACTCTATTTATAATAAAAAGCTACTTACTATTATATAAACTATAAAAGAATAAAAAGTAAATTTAATAGCCCTTTATAAGTATTTTAAAGTTATTATAAACTACTAAGCCCTTTTATACTTTATAATAAAGCATAAGTTAAACTCCTAATAAGTATAGTAGTTAAGCTTCTTAGTAAACTTTAACTTTATAATTTAGTACTACCCTAACTAAAAAAACGTACTAACTAACGCCCTTTTATCGTAATAAACCCTCTAAGGCTCTAGCCTCGCGAGCTACGCTTTAAGTACTAGGGTAACTAAGTATAAATATAACACTCTAATAAACGTAGCGCCTTACAATATAGATCTCTTTTTAAAACAACTATAAGTTATTTATACCCTTAAATACTTATATACCTTAATATTTACTATAGTTATAAGTTTAGCTTATTTTTAACTAGTATCTATTACCCCTAACTACTTAAGTAAAGTATATAAACTTTAAACTCCTTTTTTTCTATTTTTTTAAACCCCCTAAAAACTTTATACTATCTTATAATAAACATCTTAACTACTCTTTATAATACTCTAATAAACTTAATGATTATCCTTAAAACTTTATATAACTAGCTATAATTCTATAAAGAACTATAATACTAAGTAAAGCTTTAAAGTATTCAAAAATATATTAATTTAAATACTTCTGATATACTAAGTATAGATTATATTTATTTAATTAATTCTATATATTATAAATTCCTTATATAAGTTAATAAAACTATAACAAAATAATATAAAATAAACTTTAAAACTTAAATTAAAAAGTAAATTAATTTTAATATAAGAAATATTTATAAAAAGGCTATAGTACTACTTTATTACCCTTATAAATAAATACTAAAAAATATTTTTATAAACTATATAAATAGTATTAAGTACTCCTTATAATATTAAGTATACTACATAACTATTATAACTACTTTAAAAAGTATTTAATACTAAATATATTTATTTATAAACCTATTATATACTAGTCTAGCTTATTAAAAGCTTACTACCCTAGGATTATATTTAACTTGTACCTTTATTTATAAACTTAAAGTATAACTTACTTTAAATAACTTTATTATATTTATATTATTTTAAAAGAAATATAATATTATCCTTAGAAACACTATATATACAAACCTTAATTCTATAAAGTAGTATAACTACTAGTATAACTACTTTTTTTAAACTATATATAGAAGCGTTCTAGAAGTTTAAAAAATCCTAGTAGTACAAAACTTTTTAAGGCGGTTAGCGCTTAATACAACCCTACTTAAGAACGCTAGTAGCTTAAGAGGATCTAAAAGAAGCTCTAATTTAGTAAAGACTCTTTAATATTATATTAGTATAAAAAGCTTTTTTTAGTAAAGGTTAAGAATAAATTAATATATTAAATAGGGGGCTATAATAGAGCTACTTATTCTACCTTTATAGGCTAAACTAACTTACTATTTAGTATCTAAAAATATCCCTATAAAACGCCTTACTAATAGCCTACCTATACTTATAAACATCTTAGTAAAGTCCTAATAGGGTACTTTAAATACGTTTTGTCCCTTTTAAATACCAAAATTAACAAAATTAAAATAACTCTTATAGATCTAAAGTAAAAGGACCTTAAAAAAAAGCTTATTAAGTATAATTAATTTAATAAAATAACTTACTTATAGTTTAAAAAGTAATGTTAAGAATAGGGTAGTAATAATAAAAAACCCTTAACTACTATAAATAATAAGCTAGAATTTCTAAAAAACATTATTAGTATTATCCTCTTACTTAATACCTTTTTAAAAAGTAATATAGTTAAATATTTAGTCTTTTTAACTATTATATTAACTTATTTACTCTTTTAAAGTACTATATATAATAACTACAACTCAACTTATCTTATTAACTATATAGCATTTATAAAACTAAATACATTTAAGCTCTTTAGCTTAAATAACTATATTAATACTAGTATAAATAGAATCCTAGTCCTAGAACGTAGTAAGTGTATTATATAGAACGTATTAATAAATAAAAAGAGTAACTTAATATTAAACTTAATACTTATAAACGTTATAGTAATTAAAGAGTTCTATATTAATATTATCTTTAAAGTACTTCTAACTAAAGCTAGTATTTAGTACTATAGCTATAATTATATACTTAAAGTTAAAAATATAAAAAGTAGTATTATAGTAAAGACTTTAAAATACTATAATAATATTTACTTCTTTAAATATAAACTATTTTCCTTCTACTTATATTCTATATCTAAGGCTTATTAGGCCCTATAGTACGTCACAGCGCTGTGACATAGTGTAATCCGGCCAAAGGTTCGCACAAGTAAAGGTTTGTTTTAACATTGCCGCCTATCGGTAATAGTATCGTTATTATTACTAGTATATTTATGTCTACGTCCACGTCTGCTACTATAGTAAAAAGAGTAGGTAAGTAGAAGTGTTAAGGTATATACACCCTACTAAGCTCTACTTAAAACTACTTAGTAGAGCTAAAGGGGGTTAAACCTACTAAATACACCCTATTAAATACTTTTATTTATTACACTACTTAATAATATATAGCTATAATATATTCTTTTTAAATTAACTTATAAAAATATCTATATAAAACACTACTTAAAAAAATATAAAAAAAATAGTTTAAAGTTATACTAAAAGTATATATTAAATATCTCGTAAAATACATTTTTAAAATAATAAACGTATATAAAATCTAAGTACCTGTACTTAAGTAGGTTATTATTATATATAATATCACTTTTAATAAAACAAAATTCTACTTAAAAAATAATACTAAATATACTCTTTATTTAAAAATTATAAAACCTATAATTTTAAAACTTAAAAAGCTCTTTAAAGTTTAAAATAAAATTTATAAAACCCTAAAAGACTTTAAGGATAACTTAAAAAAGGCTAATTATAAACCTATTAATACACAATCTACTAAATTTACTTAATAAAATATTATTAAACTAAGTAGTACTCCTATATATAAAAAGTATAGTATATTACCCTTAAAAAAACTATTAACTCCTAATCCTACTCTTAAACTACTAATACTATAATATCTTAAAAGTAAAAAGCTATATAAAGTAACTACTAATACTAAAGAACCTAAAATAAATAAAGCTAAACTAGTAGAACCTATTAGTCTATTAAAAAGAACTAAAAATAAAAGTAAAAAGAGACAAAAGGCAGAATTGAACCTACAGCCTCTAGCTCTAATAAGCTAGACTCTAAACTGCTAGGTCAACTACTAATAGTGGAATAAACCACTTTAAATGTCTCTTATTAACCCCTCTAGGGTGCTCGTGGCCAACCACAACCCTCGTGGCCGACCACAGCGCCCGTGGCCAACCACAGTAAATACGGCCAACCACACGCAGGGCCTAGAGCCACTTAGCTAAACTATACGTAACATACTAAACCCTAAAAGAACTAGTGCCTTAGAAGCTAGGCCTAAAGAGCAAAGCACTAGGCCTATAAAAGGCAGGGCTCCCCCTAGCCTACAGGGGTCTAGACTTCTACTTTCTTAATAAGTAAGTAATATAATAAAATACTAATACAATACTATTACTACTATAATAATACTTCTATCTCTTTTATTTATATATTATACACTAAACCTATTCCTTTACTAACTCTATTAAGCCCGATATTACTATAAAAGTATTCGGCAATCTCGATACCAACCTCAATACCCTTATACCTGTATTTATAGGTTATAAGCCCAGCTTATTAACCAACCCAACCTTCCCGACCAATCACAAGAGTCTATTCAGACCTACTTATTTAATAACTAACCTTATTTCGACTATAAAAAATTAAAAACTACAACCAACACTCGTAAATTACCCGCAATTTAAGTCCCTAAGCGACTAAGAAACCTAGTTTTCAAAAAATCCTCAAATTATCCAACCTTCCTTAATAAATCCTTAACAAATCCTCGTATACACCTACTATAGTGAACGAATTTTTAAACAATATTCAATTAATACAACCTATATAGAAATCAAAATTATAGCAACTCTTACTATCTAGCTTAGCCAATAAAAGCTACTATAAATTAATATCAATAACCCTAAAGTTATAGACTTTAAGTCTATTAACTATAATAAACCAACTAAAATAGTTAAAAAAGATATAGTAGGACTTTATAGTCTTAACTATTTATTTAAACTACCTAGTTAGCTATATAATAAGTAGTTTACTCCTATTATCTTAAAGAAACAACCCTTAGGTTTTTAAGAGTCTACTTAGTCTTAGTTATTTAAATAAAAAAGACTTTAAACTTATAAAACATAAATAAAATCACTATTCTAAAGCTAAAAGGACAATTAAATTATCAAGTATAGTCTCTAAGATTCTATACAGTACTAGCTAGTAAAGATCTAGTAATAGATCTTACTAAACCACTAAATAATAAGAATAAAGATCTAAATAATAAAATATTAAGTTATATAAGACTTTTTTATAAAGATAGCCCTTTAAGAGTTATAAAAGACTCTAAAATAGCTCTAAAAGTTTAAAAAAGCTTAAAAGAACTATATTAACTAAAAGGATTTACAAACGAGTTTCTTACTTATAAAGAGTTTTTTAATACTACTTTTAAAGACTTTAATACTCTTAAAGAATACTTTAATAAAGTTAAAGAGCTTACTGATAATCTGGCTTTAAATAACCTAGCTTTGCTTAAATAAGTAATTATAGCTTAGGTTTTAAATAGTTTAGACAACTCTTACGAGGGGTTTATAACTAATATAACCTAATTTTTAAGAAAAGACTTAAAAGCCTATACTATTAAGTCTTTATTTACTAATTTATTAGATAAATCTAAGAGAAAGAGTAATAATAACTCTATATAATTCTTTAAGTCTTAAATTAAGTCTAAAAAGACTACTAAACCCTAGAAATAAACTAAGGGTCGATACTACAACTACTGCAAGAAAACCGGCTATATAGAGAATATTTGTAGATTTTTATATCCTAATAAAGCTCTTAATTAGTTTAAAAGAATATTAAAAAACAACCCTTCTATAAATAATAAAGAAAAAAGAAGAGTTAAAAAACAGAATAAAAGAAAACAACAAGTTAATACAGTTGTTAATAACGATTCTGACTCTTCTGATTCGTCAGAAGAAGTTACAGTTACTTTAAACTTAATAAATATTGACTTAGTAACTAAAGAGGACTCAGATTCTGATATAGAATTTGAAAATGTAACTTAATAAAACAGTCAAATAAGGAACTTTTGGATTCTTCTACTTATAAAGGAAAACAACTATTTTATTTAGACTCAGCTGCAATAATCTATGTAACTAATAACCTATCTCTACTTAATAATATTAAAACTATTAAAACAAAGGTTAATTGGGGTAAAGCAAACCGTCTTTTTACTTATAAAAAGGGTGATTTAACTACTATAATAAATAATACTCTTTATATTATAAGAGATATTTATTATATACCTAAACTAAGTATTAATCTCTTAAGTCAAGCTAAACTTACTAAAATAGGTATAGCCTTAATCTGCTATAATAAGCTTATACTATATAATATAATTAAAGACAAAGTCCTTTTAGTAGGAATAAAGAGGAACAACCTCTACTTCTTTAACCTTAATATAAATAAGGAAGTAATTAATATAATAAAAGATACTATAAAAGAGTCCCAAAGTTAGGATTAAACCCTAGACCCTAATATTAATATAATAAAACTATAGTATAACTAATTAGGCCATATAAACCAGTAATCTTTACTTACTATTCTAGATTAAACTAAAATTACGTATAAGAGGGCTGCTATAGAGGTATTTTATAAACTACCCTATAAGGCCTGTTTAAAAGGAAAATTTACTAATACTGTAAATAAAAAGTCTAGTAATTATGCAAAAGACTACCCTTACTTATATAAAATTGCGTTAGACTTATATGGGCTAATTATACTTAAAATATATAATAATTATAGATAGTTTATACTATTTATAAATAAAAAGACTTGTTTTATATGGGGTAAATTATTAAAAACAAAGGAATCTGAAGAGGTTTCTACTACTTTTGAGGAATTTAAATCCTTAGCTGAAAATAATGAAAATAAGTATAAAATTAATTAATTTGATATAGATAGTGGTAAAGAGTTTAATAATAAAAGAATAAAAACTATATATATAAAGAATAGTATAACTTATAATATAAAACTACTTTATACGTATAAGCCTAATAGTATTATTAAAAGAATAATACGTAATATAATAAATAAAGTAAGGGCTATGCTAATAAACGCTAATATTAACTTTAAACTATAGGGAGAAGCTTTTTTAGTAGCTATATATTTATATAATAGAACCCTATATAAGTCAATAGCTTATAAAATACTATATAAAGCTAAGAATAATACAAAACCCTCTTTAGATTATATAAGGGTCTGGGGGAGTATTTGTTACTATAAAAATAAAGACCTTAATATTAAAAAGCTTAATAATAGAGCTAAAAAGGGTATAATTCTTAACTATGGTAATAATGCCTATAGAATATAGGATTTAAAAGAAAATAAAGCTCTTTGGTTTAGAGACGTTAAAGTATTTAAGAATATCTTTATAAAAAATACTAATAATAATAATTAAGAACTATTTATACTAAATAAAATAAATTATCTATAATTTAGTATAACTAAAAGTGGAAAAGAATCTTAAAGTAATAGTTTCTTTGAGATAGACTTAGATTATAATAATATTAATAAAACTAATAATAATAATAATAATAATAATAACTCTAAATTAACTATAGAAATCCCTTATATGGATAAAGAGATCTGGAAAAGCTATAGATGGGTTGAAAATCAAGAATGTGCACTATTTACAATAAAAGACTGCCCATCTCTAAACATAATATCTACTATTAATAGCTTAAAGGATAAAATCTTTTATATACTAAGTATTAATAACTTAGATAAACCTACTATATATAAATAAGTTTTAGAATCTAACGATTTATAAAACTGGATCCAAGCTATGTACAAGGAATTAAATATATTAACTAAATTAAATACTTGGAGTATTATTAAAAAACCACAATCTATTAAACCTTTTAGAGGTAGATGGGTTTATAGAAAAAAGGCTAATAATAATATTAATACTAAAGCTAAAAAACCTAATAAATATAAGGCTCGTTGGGTAGTACAGGGTTATAATTAATATATAGGTATTAATTACCTAGAAACCTTTAGTACTACCTATAGGTCTAAATCCTATAAGCTATTATTCTTAATAGCTATATAAAATAATTAGGATATTAAATAATATAACGTTACTAGTGCGTTTATACACACTAATATCAATAAAGAGATATACATCTAATTACTTACTGGTTTTTTTAATAATAATAATAATAAATTAGTCTTTAATAAAGATTATAAAGATTTTAATAAAGGATTAGTTTGTAAACTAAATAAAGCCTTATACGGCTTAAAACAAAGTCCTAGACTATAGTATAAGTATTTAAAAGATATACTTAAAAAGGAAGGCTTTAATATAACGCCTTATAATAAGGCTGTTTTTATACTTAATAAAAAAGGAGTTAAAGCTATTATAGCTTATTATATGGATGACTTTTTAGTTGTTACTCCTAACCCTAAAATTACTAATAGTATAATTAATAATATTTCTAAGGAGATTAATATAAAACCACTAGGGGTGCTTAAAACCTTTTTAGGTATTAAAGTAGATATAAATAGGGAAAATAAAACCCTATTTCTATATTAAACTAAATATACTAAAAAACTACTAGTTAAATATAATAAAACCTACTTATATAGGCATTTAATGCCTATAAATAATAATATAAAATTAGTGGAAAATACAGGTTAAGCTACTAAAGAAGAAATAAAATAATTCTAACAAAAGATAGGCTCTTTAATATATTCTACCTTAAAAACCAGGCTAGATATAGCCTTTACAGTCATATTATTAGCTCGTTATATAAGTAATCCTTTTAAAGAGCATTTTATTGCTCTAAATTAGTTATAGGGATATTTAAATAAATTCCCTAACCTAGGGATTTTATACAACTACTTTGTTAAATTTAAAATAATAGGATTTTCAGACTCTAATTAGGCTAGAGATCTTAATGATAGAAAATCCACTACTAGCTATTTATTTTGCCTAGGATTTTATAATATAATTAGTTGGAATACTATAAAACAAAAAATAGTAGCTTTATCTACTTGTGAAGCTGAATATATGGCTCTTACTGAAGCTATTAAAGAAGCTATATATTTATATAACTCATATTATATTTGATTTTAATTTAAGGACTGAATCATTTAAGGTTGCCTGTGAATAATGATAACAAAAACAACTGAAAATCCTAGATTTTAAAAGTTAATTATTAATAAACCAATATCTTTCTGGCACACTGGCTATTCTAATAGACAAAAACACTATACATATTTTTCTCACGACTAAATTTAGCTGATATTTTAACTAAGCCTGTAGGTAAAATAATATTTAATATTATATAACTACTTTAAGTATAGTAGACTATAAGGTTTTTTATCTTCTTTTAAAATAAAACTAAAACAAAAGAATATAAATCTATTAAAGGATAAGTTAAAAATAAATAACTTATTATATTAAAAAGAGAAGGTTCCTTGTTAACATATATTTTCTTCTATTTTACTCTAAATATTTTTACTTTAAAAAAGAAAGGTTTTTATAGAGTTTTTATACAAGTTTTTAATACTAAAGAAGTCTTTTAATACCTTAAGAACGCTAAGATCTGCAATAAAATTAAATTAATACACATCTTAAGGGGGGATATTAGTCTATTAAAAAGAACTAAAAATAAAGTAAAAAGAGACAAAAGGTAAAATTGAACCTACAGCCTCTAGCTCTAATAGCTAGACTCTAAACTGCTAGGTCAACTACCAATGAGTGGAATAAACCACTCTAAATGTCTCTTATCAACCCCTCTAGAGGTGCTCGTGGCCAACCACAACCCTCGTGGCCAACCACAGCGCCCGTAATAACCACAGTAAATGCGGCCAACCACACGCCAGGGCCTAGAGCCACTTAGCTAAACTGTATGTAACATTAAACCTAAAAGGACTAGTGCCTTAGAAGCTAGGCCTAAAGGGGCAAAGCACTAGGCCTATAAAGGCAGGGCTCCCCAGCCTATAGGTCTGAACTTCTACTTTCTTAGCAGCAGTAATACAGCTAAACTTTGACACAACACCATTTTCTGCAGCCTTTATCTCTTTGCTATTTGCATATTATGCACCAAACCTATTCCTTTACCAACTCTATTAAGCCCGATATTACTATAGAAGTATTCGGTAATCTCGATACCGACCTTAATACCCTTATACCTGTGCTTATAGAACCTCTTAAATTAGTTAAACTTATAAATAACTAGGCCTATACGTATATAAAAGATTCTATAAAACACTTAGAATTTTTAACTATTAAGTATAAACCTCTAACTACTTAGTAAAAAAAAGTCTAACTAATTAATAAAAATAACTTAAATAATATACTCCCTTTAAATATTCTAAAAACGCTTTAAAATATACTAACTTTATTATTATATAGTAGTTAGTACTTTAAAGTACTTAATTTAAAGTCTAAAAGAAAAAACTATATTATTTATATATATATATATATATAATACCTATAAAATACTATATAGTAACTTAAGTAACGCCTTTTTTATAACATTTATACTTAATTAATAAAAAGTATTTAAAAATAAAAAATATAACTATACCTACTTATACTATATTATTTAAAATATAGTCTATATAACACCCTACAACTATAAATATACTTTAAAAAAAAGTAACTTTTATATAAATAACTTTATTAGTACTTTAAAGTTATAAAAAGTAATAAAAAAGCTTCTTTTAAAACTTTAAAAACTCTTTATAAATATAGTATATAAAAAAATTTATAAACTCATATCTATAGGAACGTAGTAAAGACTAAACTATTAAAAAGCCTTATTATAACCCCTTTCTTTAAAATAAGTTTTTACTTATAAGTTTAAACTTAATAAAGTCCTTAACTACTATAAAGTATATATTTATATTTAAAAAAACCTTTAAAATATAAATCTATTATAATATACTTATACTACTACTCTTATAGTATAATCCTTTTACTTCTTAATATCCCTTAAAGTATAGTTTAACTATAATATTTAGTAGTTTAATATTATAAATACTTTTTTAAATACAAAACTTAACTCTAATACTCTACCTATTTATTATAAACTCCTAAATAACTTTTATTAACTTAAAAAGTATATTAAACTTAAATAAGTAGTTTATGAATTATATAATACTCTTTTTTTATAATATAAAAAGTTCTTAAAAACTCTTTATAACCTTAGTCTTAAACACTATAATAAAAAACTATACCTCTTTTAAAATCCTTAAAAGCGCATCCTTATTATATGCTACATTAATAATATACTTATAGCACACTACCTAAACAAAACTAAGTATATTTAAATATTAATTAAAGGTATTAAAAATATATATAAACTTAAAAAACAGAGCCCTATAAAGTATTTCCTTAGTATTAAAGTAATTAAAAACCATCTTAAAAAACATATTCTCCTAATCCATAATACATATATTAACAAAATAACTAAAAAGTATAACCTTATTAACATACTACACCTAACTACACCACTACTAATAATCAACTTCATTAAAAACCTAAATCAAGTATTATATTAAAAAGTGCAAATTGTTTAAAAAAACATCAACTTAATTCTCTATACCACTATTATAATCCACCTAAATATTACCTTTACTACCTTATAACTCTCACACTTCCTAATAAATCCCTCTTAAATACATCTCAAAACTACTAACTAAGTCATCTACTACCTATATTTAACACATTACCTTACTATATACTATAATAATATAAAGAGTAATATAAAAGCACTTCTTATAGTAAGAAATACCTCTTTTATAAATAATAAAAAAACAAAAAGATCGTTTTATAAATATATTATTAAGTTCTTTAATAGTCTACTATACTAAAAAACTAAAAAATAAAATACAGTTACTATATTAATAATAAAAATAAAACTCTTAACACTTAAATACACTACTAAAAAATTAATAGTACTTTAATAACTCCTTAAGAGTATAAATCTTAACCTTAAAAACACTTAAAAGGTCTACTACAATAACTAATAAACAATCTAACTTATAATAAATAAAAAAAGGTATATAACTATATACTTAAAATATATAAATATTTAAAATATATAACTTTATTAAAAATATACTAAGTAATTCTTTAACGTTATATATATACTTATAAATAAAATACTAACTAATAGACTTACTAAAAACTTTATAAAAAGTAAATTTAAGTACTTTAAAGTATTTCTTAACCTCCACAACACCTTAATATACATTATAATAATATAAGAAAAAAAAAGTACTTAAGTAAAAAAAAGAACAACCTATAAATAAGTTATTATATTAAACTAAAAGGCCCGTACTACCTTACTAGGTACATAAAAAAAGTAAAGTAATCATAGCCTAGAGGCCCTAAACACTAAAAACAAATACAATAGCCCAAAAAGCACTCTTAATATATAAAAGTATTAATTAACTCTATAAAGAGCTAATAAATACCCTTTTAAATTACCTAAGTATAGTTATAAGTAGTAAAAAGCTTATTTATAAGCTAGTAAATACCCCCTATAATAGCCTTAGTATAAGCTTAGTATATAGTATATCCTATAAGTATACTAGTAATCTTTTCCTTATCCTCCTCTTTATTAAACTCCTCTTTTTCCTCCTTTTTAGGCTTAAACTCGGACTTAGGCTTTTCTTCCTCTTTTTTTTTAAACTTAGACTTCTCTTCTTTCTCTTCCTTTTCCTTAACCTTACTTTTAATAAAAAAGGGCACAGTAGTAAAGTTAAACACTACTTAAAAATTATTACATACCTTATAAACCTTTTATAATTTAACTATATTAACTTTAAACTACTATAAGGACTTAAAAGAACTTATATAACGTAATATATTTATAAAGTATACCTTAATAAAGTAGTAATACTAAGAGATAGTATCTTAGTATAAATTAGTATACTACTTATAACTATTAATATAATATATATAATAGTTTTAAGTATTACCCTTAGTAATAAAGTAGTAGCTAGAAGAATAACCCTTAAGGCTAGAGTTAGTATACCCCTTATAAAGGGGGTTGTACTTAAGGTTGTTTTTATTAAATAGTATAAGGACACGGTTCTTTTTATATAGAGTATAGAAGGGGACTAGAGTAAAAAAGGGGTTATAAGGGGAAGGGATCGTGGCGGGCAGGGTAGTTAACTAGAACGGTGGGTATTTATTATTATCGTCCTTACTTTTTTTATTATTACAGCCGCAGCTACTAATAGTATTCAAGGGGTTAGTAGAGTTAGTAGAGCTACTACGTACTACACACTTACACTTAAGCTTAGTATACTTCTTATCCTTAGTAATTTTTACTTTATACTTTTCTATTATTTTATACTTAGGGGGTATTTTAAATATTTATTTTTTTATATTTATATTAGTAAAAACGCTTTAAAAGTAGTGCGTAGAGTATAGAGTAGTAAAATAGTAACTTATAATTTATTAAAATAAGTATACTAAAAAAAAGAAAAAGAGGATTTTAAGTAGTAACTAAAAAATACATATATCCTACTACCTATAGCTTACTTAGTAAAAATTCTCTATACTTTAAAAAATAGTAATTACAATTTTACCTATAATTACAAATACTCCTTATAGTTAAAATAACTATAAAAAATATTTCCTTTATATAATTTCATTTATACAACTTTAATAAGTACTTTAAACACTCTATTTACTTATATTTAAAATAAAAAAGAAAATAAAGGATATAGCCTTAATATAGTTAATAGTAACATCACTATCACTAGGAGATATATCGTAATAAACCCTCTAAGGCTCTAGCTTTACGAGCCGTACCTTAAGCACTAGGGTAACTAAGTATAGATATAACGCTCTAACGAGCGCAGCGCCTCACAGCATAGATCTCTTCCTAAGACAACCACAAGTCATCTATACCCTCGAACACTCATACGCCCTAATACTCGCTATACCTTTTTATAAGTCTAGAAATATTACTATATAAAAGACCCTTAAAACTACTAACTATACTTAAGTACTCCTAATACTAAACCTTTTATCTCTTAAAATTACTATAAGGCTTTACTAACTCCTAAAAAAAGTTAAAACTATAAAAACTACTATAATTAGTACTATAAAGCCTACTAATAAACTTTAAAGCTACTTATTAGTTAAATAAATCCTCTCTTTAAACTAAAACCCAGTAACTAAATCCCTCTGCCTTTTATATAAAATAACTACTACTAATAAAAAATACTAAAAAATATAAAAGGGTATAAACTTATTTATAATAAATAAAAGACTAGTTATACTTTAAAAAGAGTTTCTACGTACTTAAGTAATATAAAAAGCTTATAAGTAAAAATTATTAATATATACTAACTAAACTAAAATACTAAAAATAATTAAAAAAAGATATTATTAACTCTAACTTATAGTAAATATAAAGTACTATATTCTTAACTATTATACTTATTACTATATTTATAAACTCTAAGACTAAGTCCTAAGTAAGCTCTAGCCCTTTTTAGTACTAAACTAGCTCTAATAGTATATCTTTATAAATTTTATAGTACTACTATATAAAGGTATTAGGGGCTATATACCTAGGTTAGGTTTAATTATAGTATCTTAAAAGTAGGTATAAGTATGTTTAATTACTTTTACTTAACTTCCCTCTTTCTTCTTCTATTCTCCTTTTATATATCCTTACTAAAGGCTTAATAGGGGTCTACTATACTAAGATTTACTAATATTTACCCTTACTTTTACTAAAAGTATACTAGGTACTTAGCTCTATACTAGATCTTTATACTATCTCCCCTTTTAGTCCACTAGTTCTTAGTAGTATTCTATACTATTACTTTCTATACTAAAGCCGTTACTATAAAAAACAGTATACTAGTACTGTTAATACGGGAGTTAGTATATTAGTATTTACTATACTATATTATTTTAGTAATATTATACTAAAGGGTTATTATACTAGTTTTAATTTTATTCCTTTCCTTTTACTTTATTATTTAAAAAGGGTAGTTAGGTACTTTATTTTATTAGTTTGTTTTTTTTATTTCTTCTTTTAATTATCATTCGTCCTAATTATATACTTATAGCTCTTTTATCCTTTATTTAGTAAGTATTTATAAAAATACTAGTAAGTACGTTCTATAATATTGTTCGTTTATTGTTACTATAGGGTAGATTTTTAACTTTTCTTATTTTTTATATTAGGTTTTTTTAAAGTTTAATAGCTTATAGTTATATTTATAAATTATATCTTTTATACCTTTTATACCTTTTATACTTAAGGCATAAGGGAGCCGCGCCTTTTCCTCTTATTTAGTACTTTTTATAAATAACTTTTCTATATACTTACTATATTTAGACTATTTATTTTATAAGGAGAGCCTATATAATAGCGGCTTTTAATCTATTAGCCTTAAATCTTTCTTTTTTAATAACCTATAATTTTTTACTTTTTTTTTATTAGTTATACTCTATTTTCTTTAACTATTATCACCTTTTTTAGTATTTTTTAATACTTAATTTACTTTTTTAACACAATATCTACTTTTATTTATTCTATTTACTTTACTAAGTTCCTAGTTAATACTAAAATTAACTTCTTTAACTAGCCTAGTATTACTATACTATACACTTACTATATTTTACTTTTAAATAAGAACTATTAAATACTCTATATAGCTTCTAAAAGTCGCCCTAATATATATACTACCTACTCTATTATTAAGTAAAAGTATTACTATATAGGTCGCTCCTTCTTTACTTCTAGTAAATATCTATTAACTTTTTATAAATTCCTATAGCTTTAAATAGTATTACCTAGGCTTACTAGAACTGTATTAAGTATTACTATACTTATTTTATTAATAAGGGTTCTATTTCTAGCTATACTAACTAGTAATTCTAATACTTTACTTAGTATATTAGTAGTACTTTTTATATACTTACTAAGTAGTTTTAAAACCCTATTTTTATAGTTCTAACTAAAAAGCCTAGTAAAGTTAAACGTGCCTTTTAAAAGCTTAACTTATAAAAATAGTAGACTTTTTATAAAACTACTAATACTATTACGTACTTTAAAGTTAGTTACCTATTTATCTAGCTTACTTTATATACTTATTTTCCTCTTAGGCTTACTATAAAAGTAGTAATACTTTATATAAAAAAAGTACTAAGTTTATACTCTTTATAACTCTTTCTCTATATTAGCATAACTTTACTACTCTTTTTAAACTCTAAAGTTTACTTTACTGTTTTATTACTAATAATTCCTTTTACTATTCTATTACTAAGAATAAAGGTACTATTAAACTTCTATACTTTACTATATTTAATAAAACTAACCTATATAAGTTATTTCTAAAGCTTATAAAGAATAGCTAACTAAGTATACCTTTCCTTACTAAGGCCTTTATAGAATAGAGTCCTTTAAAGTATTATACCTAATAAGAGATATAGAAAAAGAAAATTTATATAACGTAGTAGTATATAGCTTTACTAAAGACTTTATTAGAGGATTATATAGATATAGATATAAGTAGTACTAGTAGTGGTAGTAGTAGTTAAAGTAATAGTAGTAGTAGAAGTAGAAGTAGATTACGTTCTTCTTCTAGTTTTTCTTTTTTTAGTAGTAGTTTTTAGGATAGCTTTACCTGAGGTTTTATAGAGTTTTAGTTAATTTAAGTAGATTTTTAGTTCGGGTTTTAAGGACTTTCTTTTTTACACAATACATCTCTTTATTATTACAAACATTTCTACTTATTATTCTATTTTCTATAAGACTTTTTAGCCTATATACGATATTTTTTAAAAACTTATTAAGTATTTATTAAGTATTCCGTAGGCTTTTATATATTATACTTTATAAACTACTCTTTTTATTTAATAAAGAATAGTATATTTTTACTATTCCTATAATTAAATATAATATCCTTAACTTCCTATTCTTTCTAAAGGTCCTGTATATTTAAAAAGTCCTAGTCCCTAGTTACTTTACCTATTTAGAGTTTAATAAAACTAATATAAAACACATTATATAACTATTAGTACTTTTTTAAAAGTTAGACACAGTAAGTACTATTTCTAACCCTTTTAATAATAAAGACTCTAATATATCTTAGTACTAACTTCTTTTTACTCTTATAAAAAAAGTTTTTTATTAAAAAACTAACTACTTTTTTAACTATATACTCCTTTAAAAAGCATTTCTTATTATAATTTCTAATCTACGTCTCTATTATATATTACTAATACTTAGTTATATATTAGTAAACTTTTACTATATACGTAATTTACTCTTTAACGCCCTTAAATATATCTTTCTTTTATAATAAAACATACTCTATTACTTAGGAATAGTATACTATTAATACTTAGAATAAACTAACCCTAATAGTTATATATTTACTATTATTATATATAAACTTAACTTTTAGTAGCTAAGTTACTTACCTTTTTAGTATAGTACTAATATACTTATAAAGGTACGCCTTTAAAAACTAGTGCACCTATTTAGTCGCACTATTTATTTATAAGTACTAAACTATAAATAGCTAGTAGGCTATTGCTCTTACTTTAATAAATTCCTTTTAAAAGAGACTTATAAATAGCTTATCTCTATCTCTAACTATACCTTTTAGAGTACTAAAATAGTATTTAATTTCTTTATAAAAGATTTATACTAACTATACTATATTAATAGTCTTTTATATTATAATAAAGTATACTATTTTTATTATTTAATATATAATTATAAGGATTATATTATATATATACTTATTATCCTAAGTACTTAGTAAAAGCCTAGTAATAAAATCTAGACTAATTTTTTAAAATAAGTATATTAGTATTAAGAGTAATTAAAGTAGTTTATATAGTTTATAT
This sequence comes from Colletotrichum brevisporum, assembly GCA_030770045.1. NCBI lineage: Eukaryota > Fungi > Ascomycota > Sordariomycetes > Glomerellales > Glomerellaceae > Colletotrichum > Colletotrichum brevisporum. The sequence continues at coordinate 6,333,750 of JAUGSI010000002.1, forward strand.
TTAGGTACTTATACTTCTTAGTATTATAGATATTTAGTAATATATTTATAAATATTTTCTATTAAGTAGCTTTAGTAGAACTTTTTAAAGGTTAACTTAGCTATTTTATTAGTACCTATATAGCTAGTTCTTGGGTTATTATAGTAAGCCTAAATAATTTCTTTTTATAGTAAGTCTTTATTAAAAAGTACTAATTACTCATAAAACTATAGAATACTATTTTTATTTAAGTAATATTCTATATAAGTTTTAGTATATACTTAGACTATATCTATAGTATTTTTATAAAATTAGTTTTTAGTTTATAGTTCTTTAACTATTTCTTTAAAGTTTAATAATAGTTATAACTTAAATACTATTTTACTTTAAATACGCTTCTTTATTATAGTATATAAAATACACTATTCTAAACTAGTAACTCTAACTTTAGTTAAGTCCTTTTAATTATAACTAATTTCTTACTAAGTATTTATTAAACTTATATTCTAGTATATAGTATAGATAACTACTTTAACTACTATAGTATAGTTATAGCTTTAAGTACTAGTATCTCTATAGGGTATGTATTAGTATAAAGGTAAAGATCCTCTCCCTATAGAGCTAGTTAATCGGGCCTAGAGTTATATACTAACTTAAACGGCTTAAATATATATATATATTACTATACTTAAACTAAGAACTAATATAGTTCTATAAATAGTTATTAAAAAACAGCTATAATATTAGCTATTAATTAGCTTAGAAAGAGTATTATTTCTATACTATAAATAGAAATAAACGCTTAGACCTCTTAAGGGGTCCGTGCGTAAGATTCTATAAATATCTCTTATATATACCCTAAATACTACTAGTTACCTAAACGGGACTAGCGCGAAACTAGGCCTAATTAAGCCTAGGGGCCCCTGGGTGCCCTATATATACAGTAGCTGTTCCCCCTTCTTAGTTAGAAATAATTAAGCAATTCTTTCCCTCTTTTCTTCCCTTTTCTTCCACATGCGACCGTGAGCTTAGATTATGTAAGCAAGACCTTTTTTAGTCTAAGTCTTAGTTTAGTTTTAATATTAATAATATATTACTAGGTATTTTCTAGGATTTCTTTTATAATTACTAACTTTTTTTAAAGTATAGGAATAATGTTTTTAATTAATATTTTACCTTTTATATAGTTAAAGCGTTTAAAAAGTCTATTAGCGGGGTTAGTTTTCTTAGGCTAATATTAAATTTTAAAATTAAATACTAATAAGTAGTATACCTATGAAGTAAGCCTTCTATAAATATCCTGTGTAGGTGTATTTATAATACTCTTTAGTACTTAGCAATCTATTAGAACTAAAAAGAGTTTTAAAAGACCTTATAAGTACTATACTTAGTGGTCTAAACTCTTTATAATTACAAGGAACTCCTACTAGCTCGTGGCTTAGTATATTTTAGTCTTTATAAGTTTTCTAAACTAGAAGGCAATTAAGTACTATTACGTTCCGTGTTTTTATAATGCTATACTAGAAACTATATAAGTAGATATATTGGTTTTTACGTAAGTGTTTAATTAAGGGTTATAGTACTTTAGTATTAGTACTTTATTAAAGTATTAGTAGAGGTTATTAAATACTTTTTATATCTCCTTTATTTAAACAAAAACTCTTAACTTTATACTATTTTTACTACTTTTAAGGGCCCTATTTAGTAGTTTTATAATATATAAGTACTTTTTAATAAACTTATAGTAGAAGTTATAGAATCCTAGAAAAACCTAAATATTATAGTAGCTCTTTAGTGTTAGTTATTTAGCGATAGTCTGGACGCGTTCTGGGTTTATTATTATTCTATTATAGGTAATTTTAAACTTAAGAAAGTTAATTTTTTATTTATAAAACTTGTATTTTGATAGTTTTGTGAAGAGTTTGGCGTTTTTTAAGCGTTTTAAGACTATTTTTAAGTACTTTATATAGTCTTCTTATGTTTAGGAGTAAATTAAAATATTGTCTAGGTACGTAATAATATAAATATTTATAATATTACTAAGTACTTACTAAATATAGGCCTAAAAGGTAGCCGGGGTGTTAGTTGGTTTAAATAGTATTACTATATACTTAAAGTAGCTATAGTATATATAAAATACTATTTTTTACTAGTTAGACTTTTTAATATAAATTCTATAGTAAGCCTCTTTAAAGTTAATTTTTAAAATTTATTATACTCTAGTGAGTCTATTTAATAGTTTATTAATAAGTAGTAAAGGGTAGTAGTTTATAATAGTAATTATATTTAGGCCCCTATAGTTAGTATATAGTTATAAGCTACTATCTTTCTTAAGAATAAATATTATAAAAGCTTTTACTAAACTTATAAAGGGCTTAATTTACTCTTAAGCTACTATATCTTAAATATATTTAAAAAGTACTTAAAGTTATTTAAGTAATATTAAGTCAATAGGTTTGTGTAGTAGCTCTTTTCCTTTAATAAAGTTAATTAAGTATTCTGCGTTTACTAGTATTAGGACTTATATTACTACTTTTTTATTAAATATATTAATATAAGGGTAAAGTTTTTTTAAGAGGCTTTTAAGTATTACTGTATATCTTTATCTAAGTAAGTTATTAGTAAGGATTCCCTTATTTTTTACTATAGTATAGGCCCCTATAATATATATTATAAATACTTTAAACTTATTTTTTATTATATTTTAAGTAAATACTTCTAGGGACGCAAGGGATATTAGAGTATACTACTAGGTTTGTGTATACGTGTCTATAAAGATACTTTTTATACCTATAGTATCATTTACTAAAAAGATACCTTTAGTACCCTTTAAGTAGAACGTTACTATAAATACATACTTAACTTTATAAAGTATATTATACTTATTAATAAAAAAAAAGTTAGCTAGTATACTTTAATATTACTAATAAATTAACTATTAAATACTAAGATTTTAGGGAGTATTATATTAAATACTTTCTTAAGTTTAAACTATTTAACTAAATTAATATTAAGAATATTTAATTATATATAAGTATCTATATTTACTATAATCTTAACTTTATTATAGCCTACTATAGTAATAGCTTAACTTTTAACTATCTCCTCTATAGGTACTAAAATAGCTTTTAGTATAGGTTTAATTAGTAGCTGGCCTATACTTATTTATTTTCTAAACTACTTAGCTTTTAAACCCGGATTATATTAACGCTTTTATATAGTAGTTCGCGGGGATTCTAGTGAGTATTTTACTTTAGTACTTTATAGTTAGTTATATAGTATTCCTTTCTTTAATAGTTATAATAAATAACTTTACTAAGGTCCTTTTTTAGCTTATAACTAGTATTTAAGTTTTTTAGGGTTATTATAAACCCTTAGACTTTAAATAGTTAGTTTTCTTTACTTTTGTGGCTTATTTAGTAATAGTCTAGGCTACCTCTTCCCCTTAGGTGGGGTTGTAATAGTGCTCCCTATTTCCCTTACTTATAGAACCTAGAGTAGTGTCTTTTATAGTTTTTATTTTACAGAGCTTTTTTAAAAGGTCCGCGCTTTTATAACGTTTCTTAAATATATTAAGTATAAATTAAAATTTTATAAGTATTTAGGTACTTAAAGTTCTAGTGTATTAGCTCCTTGTGTATAGGCTAATATAGGTACTAAGAGAACTAGTATACTTGACTTTTCCCTTTTATATCTTTACTAAGGGTTTAGTAAATGGCCTTTTAATAGTAGAATAGAGTAGTAGGTTTTTTATTTTTTTTTAATAGTATCTTTATAGTATATTTTAATAGTTTTATTTTTATAACTCTAGAGCGATATACTAGTTTTAAATAAAGACTTTAAACTTAGTTGTTATAATAGCTAAAGCTATTTATAGCTGCGTACGTAAGCGACTACTTACTTAAGCGGTTTACCTAAGTAACTTTACTCTATCTCCCACCCCTATAAGGGGGCCTTTACTTTTACTTTACTATATTATAAAACTTAAAAATTAAACTATTACTTTTACTTTACTTTAACTACTTATACTTAGCTGTATAATAGTTATAAATTTAGTTTATACTATACTTTTAAACTACTATCTCTAAAGTAAATATACTTACTAAGAATATATTTATATAAATATTCTTTTATTACTTTTAATTCTATACTACTATTTTAATTTAATAATATTAAGTTTAACTTTAACTTTAACCTCCTCTTTTTTAGCGTTTTAAAAACTTATAAAGTACTATAACTACTCTATATAGTTTAAGAATCTTTAAATTAAAGTAGTTATATAAAGAGTGTAGCTTTAAATTAACTTTAATAACCTTAAGTTACTAAATAAGTTTATAAATAAAGCCTCTTTAATTTTACTTATTAAGTAACTAAAGAGTAAGAATATAGAAGTAGAGTAAATTTATTATATTTAATTTAGTTTTTAGGAGAAAAACGCAACCTAGTATTAACTAAGTACCTTAACTAAACGCAAAGATAGTATTAACCTTTTTAAGTACCCCGGTATATAGACTTATTTAAAGAATAAGGGAAAAAGTGTTTAAGCTAAGGAAGAGTAATTTAAAGACGCCTAAGAGTTCTCTACTAATAATAATATTCCTAAGTAGCTTATACTTAATAATAAGCCTAAGTCGATCCCCGACCCACTTTTAACTAAATAAAGTAAAAGTATACTTAACGATTACTTTAACTATATTTTTAATAAAACTACTAATAATAAAGTTTAAAAATAAAAAGTTAAAGCCTTTAAAGAAATTTATATATATATTAATAACTTAGTTTTAAATAATATTTTTAAACTTATTTAAACTAAACTCTTTAAATAAAGAGATATAACGCTTTATAGTATACTCTAAATCCTTTAAACTAAGTACTCTCTAAGTAATATAAGTCTATTTACTACGATTTAATAAAAGTACTAAGTAATACTTTAAAAAGTAAATAGTAATATTATACTAAGTACTTAGTTATAAGAGTTCTAAGTAATTTACTTTTAAGTAACTTAATATAAGTTCCTAGATATAATAAAACTACTTATAATTTAAACCTTTTTTACTACTATTAAGTATAAAATTATGATAAATTAAGTATAAAATAAATATAAATAAGTTATTATAAAAAAAAGCTTAATAAGCCCTAGATTTTAATTAAGAACTATGTATTTATACTTAAAAACTTTTTTTATAAAGACTTACTTTTAAAGTTCAAAAGTAATTTATTTAGTATTTTTTTTAACTTTTACGGGCTACTCTAATACTATAATCTCTAAAGTCCTATAATTCTTTACTACTAAGTTTAAGGGGATCTAGTATATTTATAATAAAAGCTATAGTTAACCTTCTACTAAATATAGATATATTTACTTTATAGTTACTAAGTAAAGTAACTATACTAATATTAAAGTTACTTTTAAAAAGGCTAAAGAGATTTAAAGAAAACTTAATATAAAGAAGTACTAAGGCCTTTTAGTTAAACTTACTTAAATTAGTTAAATTAAAGTTAACTCCCCCTATTATTTAGGTTTAGTATACTTTATTAAATAGAAAAAGAAAAAAAAGGGAAGTAAGGACGTAAATACCTTAAATACTAATACTACCTCTAAGTTAACTCTTTTAAAAATATACTACGTTATAGTTATAATTAGTAGTAAGTTGATTTAAAAGGTCTTAGGGACCCCCGCTTTATTTATATATATTAATAACGTCTTTTTTATTCCCCTAACTACTTTTTATACTTTAAGTATAAGTACAGTATTTAATAACTATAGCGCAACTTATTTTATTAATAACTCTGTTTTTTTTAAAAAGGGCTTTATTAGGCCCCTTAATAAGGAGGTATATGTTAAATTAAGAACTACTTTATACTCTATTTTAGTAGTATATATAAGGGTTTTAAAGAATATACTTAATAGTCCTAATAGATTAAATACTCTTAACTTTATACTAATAAATATTATATATATAAAAAACTTTTATATAAATATTATTTTTAAAGTACTCTTAGAGAAGTTAAGTATTTAGTATACTAGTTTTAATACTTTACTTTATATAAGTGATAATAAAAAGGGTTTTATAGTTAAGAAGTTAGAGAAGAGAATAAATATTATTTTTTTTAAATTTAAAGTTGCTTTTTTTTATTTTATATTTTTATATGTCCCCGTTAGTTTTACTACTACTATAAATATAGTTATATTAGTTATAGTTTTTTAAAAGTTCTACTATTAATTATAAAACTAAAGTAATAATCCTTTAATATAGTATTTTTAAACTAGTTACTTAGGACCTAAAGTATTTAGTTATTTCTTATATAATACTTAGGGGGTAAGACTTAAAGGCTTAATACGCCTTTAGTGTAAGTATTATATAATAACTTATACTACTTAAGTGATTTTAAGGCGAACCTCTAAGGGTTGTACTATTAAACTATATAAATAAATATCTTAAAGTCTTTTTAACTACTTTAAAGGGTATAATTAAAGTTACTAGTTTATAGTAATTAAAAATAAATATACTAGCTACCTCTTTATCTTTTTCTACGTTAATAAATAATATAAAGTTATTTTTTATGTACTAAAGATATTTAAATACTAAGTAGTAAAGTAGTGTAGTATATTTATTTATAAGATTTATTAAGATATTAAATACGTAGTAATTATAATATATAGTTATACTAAGTACTAGTAATGGGCTTTAGAGAGGGAATTAAAATTAAAATAACTTTATTATATATAAAAAAACTAAATGGAGGGGGTAAGTATACTAGATAGAAGATAATACTATGAGTTATTAAAATACTTAAAGTGTTTAGTCTTTTTTTTATTTTGTAGATTAAAGTAGCTATAGCTATAGTTCACTTTTATAATATAAGCCTTTTTAAATAAAGAGTATAGTTTTTATTAATTTAAGTTAAAGAGGCCTAGTTTTGCTAGTATTTCTATTAGTAGTAACTTACTTACTAGGCCCTTTTAATGCACGACCTTTGCTTTTATTAAGGCTAAATATATGTATATAGTTATAGAGTATACTCCTTTAAGAAAGACTATAAAGTAAATTAAAGAAGATACGACTTTAAGGTAGAAGTAAGAGTATACTTTAGATACTTTATAGAATATATTTTAAATTCTTATAATTTTTATTAAATTTAAGTACCTGTATTTAAATAAGTTATTATTATATATAATATAACTTTTAATAAAATAAAGTTTTACTTAAAGTTAAATATAAAAGTAGTAGAATAAGGCGAAGTAGTTTATACTATAGTTGAGGCTATTTAAGAGCTTATTTTTTTTAATACTAAGCTTTAAGTTCTAAGTATTTTTAAAATAACTAATACTCTATTAATATATAATAAAAAAGAGTTATTTTTATTAATATTTACTCTAGTAGTTAAGAACCCTAGTAAGGGTATTTTAAAGGTTGTATTAAAGTTATTTAATTAGTATAGAGGGTAGCTATTAACTCTAGACCCTATACTAGTACTTAAGGAGACTTAAGGCTATGCGTAGGGAGTAGAGAGTTTTATACTTTATATTAATATATATTAGATTTATAAACTATTATTATTCCTTAATTTACTTTCTACTTTAAAAGTTGACCTTTTTTATAAAAGAATTAAAGATAAAATTGTTATAGTAACTAATACTAAGGCCCTGTAAAAACTAAATATAAAGGCTAAATGTTTTTTACTTTAAGAAGGTAACTTGCTTTTTTTTTAATATAGTTATATATAGATTTAGAGGAGATAAGTAGCCTTTTAAAGGGATTAAAGTGGGTATATAACTATAAAGATTTAGGTTAACTTAAATTAAAGCTATAAAAATTACTACACTTTTATAACTACTTTGCGTTTCTTAATACTAAATATAACTAAAATACTTTTTTTAATATATATATATATTAAATTATAACTATACTTTAGAAAAAGTAACTTAGAGATATTATATATATTACTATATAGTCTTTACTTTAATTAATAAAGTAAAGTAAGTTAAGTTAGTTGTACTAAATATAAAAGTCTACTTAAGTTAGTTTAGTAAAGCTCTAACTATATACTAGAGTATTTATTTATTACTACTAGAGTTAAAAAACTACTTTTATAAAGCGGTTAATAAAGAGGTATTTAAACTTAAAAAAATAGAGGTATAGAAGGTTATTAACTTTTATAAGGTTAAAGTAAAGCCAATCCTCTTTAAATAGGTATTTATATATAAACTTTATAAAAACGGATATTTTTAGTATTATAAAGTAAAGCTTTATATTTATAGGGATTTTTAGAAAAAGTATCCCCTTAAGTAGACTTATATAGCTATACTTATAGCTTATACTTTTAGAGTTACTATAGCCCTTATAGTATAATTTAATTTTAGAGTTAATTAGTTTAATATAGTTAATATATTTCTAAACGCTAAAAGGGGACTTAACGACTCTTTAGTTATATACTACTTTTTTAAGGGCTTTAAGTAGAGTAATAAGTTCTTTAAGCTTTACTATACCCTTTATAGCTTTAAAAATACCTCTTTCCTCTAGTATAAAAAATTCTTTTTAACCCTTTAAAGCCTTAGACTTATACTAACTAATAAAGACCCGTACTTTTTTTAACACTATAACTACTATATACTTATCCTTTTTTATATAAATAATATTTTTATTATATACTATAAAGATAATAATATAAAAGTAAAGTAAATTATTAAGGATATTAAGGTAAAGTATAAACTTAAAAAGTAAAAAGCTTTTAAGTAGTACTTTAGGATCTAAGTTATTTATAACTATAAAGTAAAGAAGATCTATTTTACTTATAATTAGTATATTTAATGTATTATAGAGAAGTTTAGCTTTCTAGACTCCTACTACCCTTTAACTTTATTACTACTTACCCCTTTTAAAAAAATACTAAAGACTCTATTAATACTAATATAAAGCTATACTAGAAAAAGATTAGTTTAATTCTATATACTATAATTATAATCCACTTTAATATAGCTTTTACTTATACTATTCTTTTAAAATTCTTAATAAACCCTTTTTATAAATACTAAATTACTATAAATTAAGTTATTTATTACTTATACTATACTTACTACTTCTTACTCTATTATAGTAACTTAAGGGGTAGGGGAGTATAAGTACTTTTAATTATTAAAAATACTTTATTTATAAATAATAAAGAAACGCAAAGGTTGTTTTAGGGATATATTATTTTACTTTTTAGTAGCTTTATTTAATAAAAGGCTATAAGGTAAAATACTATAATAACTTTAATAATTAAAGCTAAGCTTTTTAACTTTAAGTATACTATAAAAAAATAATTACTTTTAAAAGGCTTTTTAAAGACTTTAAACTTAAACTAAGTAATATATAGTAAATTTACTATAATAACTATTAAACTATATACTTTATAGTAGGGAAAAGGGAGTATATTTTAATAAAACTTTACTATATTAATATATAAAATATATAGTTTTATTAAGAGTATACTAGAAAGTTGTTTAATATTATTTATATACTAATTAATAAAATACTTATAAATAGTTTTATTAAAGTACTTTTCTATTTAAAGTTTAAATAGTTTAGAGTACTTTTTAACTTTTAAAATATTAAGTTATAAATTATAGAAAGTAAAGAGAGTATGCAAAGTAAATACAGCCTTAGGCCTACGTTTATTTAATTCCTTTTAGCCTAAGGACTAAGGAGTATAAAAAGCTCCTACAAAAGAGCTACTACTGCGCCACACCGGGCGCCACTACTATACTAAATACTACTACTACTATTAATACTACTACTTAAGTAGAGTTATACTATTATTATTACTACTACTACTAAAGTAGACTTATACTTTTTTATATTTAACTTATAGAGTATTTTTAAATATATTTAATATAAAGTAGAATAAGGAAGTTATACTTTTATTAAGGTTAATTATAACTAGGGTATTAAGGTTTATTTAAGTAATAGTTAAATATAAGGGCTTTTTATTATAAGTAGGGGAATAGTTCTTAATACTTATTTTAACTATTTCTTTAGAGGTCTATAGAGTAATAGCTACTTTAAATAGCTTTAAAAGAGTTATTTTAGTAAAGGTTATTTTAACTTTAAAAGTTAGTGTTAAAGAGGTTAAAGCCTTTTCCTTTTCTTTTTTTAAAGGAGTTAATTCCTAGTTATTACTTTTACTCTTTAGTATAAATATTAGTAAAAGCTAGGCTTTTATATTATTAAGGGCTATAAAGATAATATACTTAAAGTCCCTATACTAGACTATAGTTTTTATAATAAAGAACTTATTTTATTAGTACTAAGTAAGGCTATTATTAAGGAAGGAAATATAAGGCTTTTTTTTATTTTTATAGTAATAATACTTTAAGTTATTAGTTAGGGCGTTATATATACTAGGGTCCCTACTAGTTAGTTCACTATAAATATACTAGATATAAGTAGAAGCCCTAAACTAAATACTTTTACTATTAAAGACTACTATACTTTTAACTATACTAAAGTAAAGTTAGTAATTAAACTAAAAGGATAATATAAAAAGATTAAACTTACTATAACTATTTAAAAATAGCTTAAGTGTTTTAGGAGTAGGGGGAGGGGTGTTAGTAGAAGGCCTTAAACTTCTCTTTGTTATAACTTCTTTTTAGGCTATAGTAAGTTAGTTAGTAGAAGTGGTATTAGCTACCTTTTTAGTATAATATAGAGTTATTTAAAATAGTTAGTATAGACTTATAGTAATAGAAATAAAAGTAACTTACTTTAAAAGGTTATAAACTTTTTATAGTTAGTTAATTAAGTAGCTATAAGGGCGAGGTACTTTTTTTTAGAGTTTATATAAACGTAAAGTTAGATATAACCTAATTAAAATAGTAATAAACAAACTTACTATTAGGCGGGGTAGGAGTAGTTTTTTACTTAGGAGGCTCTATAGAGCCCCCTTTACTACTAGTATTATTAAGTTAGTTTAGATTAAAATATAAATTAGTTTAAGTAATAATAATATAAAAAAGAAATAATTAAATATACTAGTAGTAGTCTTAGTGGCTATAGCTATAGCTACTATAGTAGCTGCGGCTTTTTTATTGGCTTTGTTCTTTGTGCGCTTTATAGTGTACGCTGTATAGGTAGGCTTAGTTTACTTCCTTTTAAAGGTATTATTAACTATTATACTATATAAACTATTAAAATACTATATCTTAAACTAAATACTATTAATGCTTTTAAACTATATAAAGTAGAGTATTGTAGTGTTAGGGGTGAAATTAAGGGTATTTTTACCTTATATAAATATTATTGCTAGGGGAGGAAAAGAAAAAAATTAGAGTCTTTAAAGGATTATTATTTACCTACTTTAAGTTGGGTATTTACTTAGATCTAGTTAATTAGAGGTACTTAAGGATATTTATTAATTCTTTTACTTACTTTTTATTATATTAATAAAAGTAGAACTACTCCTTAGTATAGTAGTTTAAGTAGTAGTTAACTATTTAAGTAAATAAGCTGTTTTAATACTATACTATAAAAAGGTTATAACTAAGAACCTGATATAAATATTTTATAAAAAGATACTATTAATTTTTAGCCTCTTTAAAATAATTACCTTTAACTAAAGTCCTTAGTTTATTTTAAACTTTTAGTTAAAGCTTTATAAGATTTATAACGTTAAGATATAGCTATTTATAATATACTACTCCTAAATTAATAAGTAAACTAAGATTCTAAACTAGTATATTACATAGTAACTCTACCCCCTTATTAACTACTACTAAAACAACTAAAGTAAGATACTCTTTCCTATAGATTCTACTTATACTATACTACTTAGTAAAACTATTAAACTATTACTATATAAAATTAAGTTTAAATAACCCCTTTACTTTAACTTTAATTAAAGCCGCTATACTATAGTATTTAATAGTACTTATAAAAAGCTAAACTACTTAAAAGTCTAATAATTAGTAAAGTAGATTTATAGTACTTAGAACGCTATAAAAGGAAAAATAACTAAGGCTTAGGTATAGTAAAAGCGCGCTATAGACTACTAATACTACTTAAATAACTTTACTATAAGTAACTATATTTAGGTCTTTATAAAAAGTTAATACTAAAATAACTCTTTTAAGTTTATAATACTCTAGGATGGTTTATATAAAATTACTAAGGCTAGACTTGGTAGTATATAAGTACTAAACCTACCTAAGAGCTACTAATACTACTTAGTTTTTTACTTTAGTAAGTTTTAAAAAGCTATTAATAACTTACTACTAAAATAAGTTACTAAGCTGCTTTTACTTATATAGTATATTAATAAGTTAAAGTATAAAGTATAAAAAGTTTTAGTATTTTAGTTATAGTACTATAAGTTTTAGTATAAAGTAAACTAAGTAGGCTATAATAAAAACTTAATTTAGTATAATAGTAAAACTTTTAGAATACTTTAAAGGCCCTTTAGGCCTTTTATAACCTATACCTAAACGCCCTAGGCCCCCTATAATACTTAAAAGCGTAGCTTTAAGCTACTATAACTAATAAAAAGGTATTAACTATACTAAATAATAATACTATAGCTATAACTACTAAAATAGCCTAGGAGTTTAGTACTAAAACCCTTAAAGTAGGGCTAGATAATTTAATTAATTAGGCTTCTTATATAGATTCTATATAGAGCCTTTAATTAGTCTATTTTAAAAAACGTTCTAGTAACTACTATATAGTAAGATTTAGCACTATAGAGGTACTTTAACTACTAATTAATACTAGATTTTACTACTAATATAATACTACTAGTTACTAAATACTCAGTTATATAGTTATAAGCTTAAGAATTAAAATATAGTAGATTTTGTTACTTTATATTTAGAAAAACTACTACAAATAGTATCGCCTTTTTTAGAAGAGGGGGTAATATTATAGTACTAACTTAGCTATTTTAACTTTATTACTTATAAGTACTAAAGGCCCTATAGCTTTAAGTACTAGTTAAGTTATTATAAGTTACATAACTACTAAAATTTCTAAGCCTTTAGAACTTTATAGTAGCGGCCTAGGGCACAGGATTTCTTTCCTTTTTTAAGTATAGATTATAGTTAATAGAGCCTTTTAGTAGCGTATTAACCTGCCCTTAGAACCCTTTTACAATACTCTTTACTATTTATTAAAATTAATTAATAAAGGCCTTACTAGCTACCTTTTTTATACTATACTTAAACTATTAATTAAAGTAAAAGTTTTAAAGTCTTAAACGTCTTTAGTCTATTATATATATTAAGGGTACTATCAACTTTATACTATATATAGAAATAGTAAATTTCTTTAATAGCCTTTTTAATTACTTAAGTATACTTAGTAATATTTAAAGCTAATAAAGAGGAATTATTAATTTATAAGTATACTTTAAAAATAAAAGAGTTAGTATTATAAGTAAAAGTATAAGGGTATTAAGGTCGGTATTAAGATTACTAAATACTTTTATAGTAATATTAGGCTTGATAGAGTTAGTAAAGAAACAGGTTTAGTATATAATATATAAATAAAAGAGGTAGAAGTATTGTTGTAGTAGTAATAGTATTGTATTAGTGTTTTATTGTATTACTTATTTACTAAAAAAAATAGAAGTCTAGACCCCTAGAGGCTAGGGGGAGCCCTACCTTTTATAGGCCTAGTACCTTACCCTTTAGGCCTAGCTTCTAAGGTACTAGTCCTTTTAGGGTTTAGTACATTACGTACAGTTTAGCTAAGTGGCTCTAGGCCCTGTATGTAGTTAGCTGTATTTACTATAGTTAGCCACGGGCGCTATAGTTAGCTATAAGGGCTATAGTTAGCTACGAGCACCCTAGAGGGGTTAATAAAACACATCTAGAGTGGTTTATTCCACTATTAGTAGTTAACGTAGCAGTTTAGAGTCTAGCTTATTAAAGCTAGGGGCTATAGGTTTAATTCTGCCTTTTGTCTCTTTTTACTTTAGTTCTTTTTAATAGACTAATAAAATATACTAGTTTTTTAACTCTAGGGGATTTATAGTTATTATTACTACTTTTATTATTTACTTAAAGTAGTATTAGTTATTTTTTAAAAATAGTAAGTTTAAAATCTAACTTAGTATTAACTTAAGTAATAGATTTAGTTTAATATTTTATGTTTAGTTTTTATTACTACTAGTATAAAAAAAGTAAAAGTTAAAAATAGTAATTTAAATCTTTATTCTTAAAAGTTAAGTTAACTAACTATACTATATATTAATAGTACTAATACTAAGCTATATAGCTATATTACTAAACCACTTAATATTATTCTTAACTATAGTAACTAAGTTATAGTATTTAGTATTCTATAGCTAAGGGACTTTTATATTTATAGTAGTTTTTACTATTTTATTAGATTCTTAAGTATATAAGAATATAGAAAATGGGAGGAATTAATAAAGGCCTTACTTATAGTAGTAGTGCCTTTTTCTTTAATTGTAAATACTACTAAGGCTTATTAGGCCCTATAGTACGTCAAAGTACTATAATATAGTATAATTCAGCTAAAGGTTTATATAAGTAAAGGTTTATTTTAATATATTTAGCGCTGCCTATTAGTAATAGTATTATTATTATCGCTAGAAGAGCAGGTAAGTAGAAGCATTAAGGTATATACGCCCTACTAAGCTTTACTTAAGACTACTTAAGCTAAAGAGGGTTAAACCTACTAAGTATACCCTATTAAATACTTTTATTTATTACACTACTTAATAATATATAACTATAATATATTCTTTTTAAAATAATATATAGAACTATTTATATAAAATACTACTTAAAAAAACATAAGTAATAAAATAATAAAAACTACTATAAATATAAAAGTCCCTTAGTTATAGAATACTAAATACTATAACTTAGTTACTATAATTAAGAATAATATTAAGTAACTTAGTACCCCCTCTAGAGTAACTAACAGCCCACGGGCTATATACTTTAGGAAATAGCCGTCTAGCTACCTACCTTATTAATCTTTTTTATTATAGTACTTAAATTTACCTACTATAACGCAGCTTCTATAGATTTAAAGTAATAGGTATTTTAAATTAATTTTAAAGTAAACTACTAATTATACTGTTAACGCTACTAAAACTACTAATGCCTTCTACCGTCCTTTTAAACTTATTAAGTCTAGTTTAAACTATCCCGTGGCTTCCCTTAGCTATTATATCCCTTTACAACTGATGCGCTATTATTAGTTGTGTAGCTATAGCTGGTTTAGCTGCTTAGCCCTGCTATTATTAGCTTCTGTCTTAATATTACCTTACTAAATATATTAATGTTAGTTACTTAGAGTACTATAGATCTAGTAGCTGTATTTTTTAGTTAGTTAAAGTATTTGTAGTTAGTTTTAGACTATAGAATACCTAAAAGGGTTCTATTTTATAATTTAAGAACTGTTATATTTATATTAAGCCTATTACTAGTAGTTTAATAGTAGTAAATTATAGTAATAGTAGGCTTTTTCTTTTCTTTATTAGAGAATATATACTAGTTATAGGTTAAGTTAATTTTATTAACTCCCTTAGCTATAAAGTACTTATTACTACTTTTATAGTTAGTTAATAACTATAAGGTTATATAATAGTTGTTATTCTAGGGGTAGGGGTTAGTAGTAAGTAGCCTTTTATTAGATATTATAGCTTTAAGAATTATTGTTATGTATATATAGAAGATAGGAGGAATTAATAAAGGCCTTACTTATAGTAGTGCTTTTTTTTTAATTATAAACGCTACTAGGGCTTATTAGGCTCTATAGTATATTATAGTACTTATAATTTAGTTAAAAGTTTATATAAGTAAAGGTTTATTTTAATATATTTAGTAACGCTTATTAGTAATAGTATTGTTGTTATTACTATAGGAAGAGTAGGTAAGTAGAAGTATTAAGGTACGTACGCTCTACTAAGCTTTACTCGAGACTACTTAGTAGAGTTAAAGGGGGTTAAAGCTACTAAATACACTCTATTAAATACTTCAATTTAATTTTACTACTTAAAATATATAACTATAATATATTCTTTTTAAAACCCCTTATTAAAATATCTATATAAAATACTATAAAAAAACACAAATTAAGTAACTTAGTAATATAGCTATATAACTTAATATTAATACTATTAATATGTAGTATAACTAGTTAGTCTAACCCTTAAGTATAAAGATTTAAATTACTATTTTTAGCTTTTATTTTTTTTATTTTAGTAGTAATTTATGTTTTTTAAGTAGTATCTTGTGCGGACATTTCTATAAGTTAATCTAAAAAGAATATATTATAGCTATATATTATTAAGTAGTGTAATAAATAAAAGTATTTATTAGTCTATTAAAAAGAACTAAAAATAAAAGTAAAAAGAAACAAAAGGCAGAATTGAACTTATAGCCTCTAGCTCTAATAAGCTAGACTCTAAACTGCTAGGTCAACTACCAATAGTAGAATAAACCACTCTAAATGTCTCTTATCAACCCCTCTAGGGTGCTCGTGGCTAACCATAACTCTCGTGGCCGACCACAGCGCCCGTAGCTAACCACAGTAAATGCGGCCAACCACACGCAGGGCCTAGAGCCACTTAGCTAAACTGTACGTAACGTACTAAACCCTAAAAAGACTAGTGCCTTAGAAGCTAGGCCCAAAGGGTAAAGCACTAGGCCTATAAAAGGCAGGGCTCCCCCTAGCTTATAGGGGTCTAGACTTCTACTTTCTTAGTAAGCAAGTAATACAACAAAACACCAATACAACACTATTACTACTATAACAATACTTCTATCTCTTTTATTTATATATTATACACTAAACCTATTCCTTTACCAACTCTATTAAGCCTAATATTACTATAGAAGTATTTAGTAATCTTAATACTAACCTTAATACCCTTATACCTATACTTACAGGTTATAAGCCCAGCTTATTAACCAACCCAACCTTCCCAACCAATTACAAAAGTCTATTTAGACCTACTTATTCAATAACCAACCTTATTTTAACTACAAGAGACTAAAAACTATAACTAATACTCGTAAATTACCCGCGATTCGAGTCCCTAAATAACCAAAAAACCTAGTTTTTAAAAAATCCTTAAATTATCTAACCTTCCTTAATAAATCCTCAACAAATCCTCGTATACACCTACTATAGCAAACGAATTTTTAAACAACATTCAATTAATACAACCTATACAAAAATCAAAATTATAGTAGCTCTTACTATCTAGCTTAGCCAACAAAAGCTACTACAAGTCAATATCAACAACCCTAAAGTTATAAACTTTAAGTCTATTAACTATAATAAACCCAATTAAGACAGTTAAAAAAGATATAGTAGGACTTTATAGTCTTAACTATTTATTTAAACTACTTAGTTAGCTATATAATAAGTGGTTTACTCTTATTATCTTAAAGAAATAACCCTTAGGTTTTTGGGAGTCTACTTAGTCTTAGTTATTTAAATAAAAAAGACTTTAAACTTATAAAACATAAATAAAATCACTATTCCAAAGCTAAAAGGACAATTAAATTATTAAGTATAGTCTTTAAGATTCTATATAGTGCTAGCTAGTAAAGATCTAGTAATAGATCTTACTAAACTACTAAATAATAAGAATAAAAATCTAAATAATAAAATATTAAGTTATATAAGACTTCTTTGTAAAGATAGCCCTTTAAGAGTTATAAAAAACTCTAAAACAACTCCAGAAGCTTAAAAAAACAGAAAGGCATATTAACCAAAAGTTCTTATTGATTTCTTACTTATAAAGAGTTTTTTAATATTACTCTTAAAGACTTTAATACTCTTGAAGAATACCTTAATAAAGTTAAAGAGCTTATTGATAATCTAGCTCTAAACGACCTAGCTTTGCTTAAATAAGTAATTATAGCTTAGGTTTTAAATAGTTTAAACAACTCTTATAAGGGGTTTATAACTAATATAACCTAATCTTTAAGAAAAGACTCAAAAGCTTATACTATTGAGTCTTTATTTACTAATTTATTGGATGAATCTAAGAGAAAGAAGAGTATGTAACTCATACAATTCTCTGATGCCAATTAAGTCTAAAAGACTCACAAACCTAGAAACAAAGCTAAGGGTCGATACTGTAACTACTATAAGAAAACCAAGCTATCTGAGAGGAATATTTGTGGATTTTTACATTTCTGATAAAGCTCCTGATTGGTTTAAAAAGAGATATTAAAAACAACCCTTTATAAACGATAAAGAAGAAAGAAAGAGTTAAAAAATAGAGATAAAAGAAAATAATAAATTTAATGAAGTTATTTAATAACGATTCTAGCTCTTTTGATTTGTCGAAGTTACAGTTACTTTAGACTCGATAAATATTGACTTAGTAACTAAAAGACTTAGATTTTAATATAAATTTAAAAATATAAATTACCTCACAAACCCTATTAATATACACAATTTAAAACTAATAACCTATCACTAGGTGACTTGATAAACTAGTCAAATAAGGAACTTTAGTTCTTCTACTTATAAAGGAAAAACAACTGTTTTGTTTGGACTTAACTATAACAATCTATATTAACTAATAACCTATTTCTACTAATAATATTAAAACTATTAGAAATATAAAGGGTTAATTAAAATTTAAAGCAAACCGTCTTTGCTTATAAAAGAGGTAATTCTTACCAATAAATAATACTCTTTATATTATAAGAGATATTTATTATATACCTAAATAGGTATTAATCTCTTAAGGATTAGCTAAACTTACTGAAATGGTATATAGCCCCTTCAATTTACTATAATAGCTTCATATGTATAGTATAATTCTAAAAGATAAAGTCCTTTTAGTAGGAATAAGAGGAACAACCTCTACTTCTTCAACCTTAATATAAACAGGAAGTAATTAATATAATAAAAGATACTATAAAAGAGTCCTAAAGTTAGGATCGAACCCTAGACCCTGATATTAATATAATAAAGCTATAGCATAACCGATTAGGCTATATAAACTAGTAATCTTTACTTATTATTCTAGATTAAACTAAAATTACGTATAAGAGGGCTGCTGCGGGGGTATTTTATAAACTCTAACAGGCCTGTTAAAAATTCTTCTTATAAATAAGAAGTCTAGTAATTACGTAAAAAACTACCCTTACTTATATAAAATTGCGTTAGACTTATGTGGGCTAATTATACTTAAAATATATAATAATTATAGATGGTTTATACTATTTATAGATAAAAGACATTTAGATTTTATATAAGGTAAATTATTAAAAACAAAGGAATCTAAAGAGAGGTTTCTACTACTTTTAAGGAATTTAAATCCTTAGCTAAAAATAATAAAAATAAGCATAAAATTAATTAATTTGATATAGACGGTGGTAAAGAGTTTAATAATAAAAGAATAAAAACCATATATATAAAGAATAGTATAACTTCATAATATAAAACCACCTTATACATGCAAGCCTAATGAGTATTATTAAAAAGAATAATATGTAATATAATAAATAAGTAAGGGCTATACTAATAAGCCTTAATGTTGACTTTAAACTATAGGGAGAAATGCTTTTAGTAGTTATATATCTATATAATAGAACCCTATATAAGTTAATGTATAAACACTATATAAAGCTAAGAATAATATAAAACCCTCTTTAGATTATATAAGGGTTTAGGGAGTATTTGTTACTATAAAAATAAAGACCTAATATTAAAAAGCTTAATAATAGAGCTAAAAGGAGTATAATTCTGCTATAATAATGCCTATAGAATATAGGATTTAAAAATAAAGCTTTGGTTTAAGTATTAAGTATTTAAGAATATTTTTATAAAAGATACTAATAATAATAATCAAGAACTATCTATACTAAATAAAATAAATTATCCATAATTTAGTATAACTAAAAGTGGAAAAGAATCTTAAAGTAATAGTTTTTTTAAGATAGACTTGGATTATAATAATATTAATAAAACTAATAATAATAATAATAATAATAATAACTCTAAATTAACTATAGAAATCCCCTATATGGATAAAGAGATCTGGGAAAGCTATAGATAGGTTAAAAATTAAGAATGTGTACTATTTATAATAAAAGACTGCCTATCTCTAAATATAATATCTACTATTAATAGCTTAAAGGATAAAATCTTTTATATATTAAGTATTAATAACTTAAATAAACCTACTATATATAAACAAGTTTTAGAATCTAATAATTTATAAAACTAGATCTAAGCTATATATAAGGAATTAAATATATTAACTAAATTAAATACTTGGAGTATTATTAAAAAACTATAATCTATTAAACCTCTTGGAGGTAGATAGGTTTATAAAAAAAAGGCTAATAATAATATTAATACTAAAGTTAAAAAACCTAATAAATATAAAGCTTGTTAGGTAGTACAGGGTTATAATCAATATATAGTATTGGATACCTAAAGTATACAAAGTACTATATGACCTGAATCCTATAGGCTATTATTCTTAATAGCTATACAAAATAATTAGGATATTAAACAATATAACGTTACTAGTGCGTTTATATACGCCGATATCGATAAAGAGATATACGTCTAATTACCTACTGGTTTTTCTAATAATAATAATAATAAATTAGTCTTTAATAAAGATTATAAAGATTCTAATAAAGGACTAGTCTATAAACTAAATAAAGCCTTATACGGTTTAAAACAAAGTCCTAAACTGTAGTATAAGCATTTAAAAGATATACTTAAAAAGGAAGGCTTTAATATAACGCCTTATGATAAGGCTGTTTTTATACTTAATAAAAAAGGAGTTAAAGTTATTATAGTTTGTTATATGGATGACTTTTTAGTTATTACTCTTAACCCTAAAATTACTAATAGTATAATTAATAATATTTTTAAGGAGATTAATATAAAACCACTAGGGGTGCCTGAAACCTTTTTAGGTGTTAAAGTAGATATAAATAGAGAAAATAAAACCCTATTTCTATATTAAACTAAATATACTAAAAAACTACTAGTTAAATATAATAAAACCCACTTATATAGGCATTTAACGCCTATAAATAATAATATAAAATTAGTGGAAAATACAGGTTAAGCTACTAAAGAAGAAATAAAACAATTCTAACAAGAGATAGGCTCTTTAATATATTCTACCTTAAAAACTAGGCTAGATATAGCCTTTATAGTTATGTTATTAGCTTGTTATATAAGTAATCCTTTTAAAGAGCATTTTATTGCTCTAAATTAGTTATAGGGATATTTAAATAAATTCCCTAATTTAGGGATTTTATACAACTACTCTGTTAAATTTAAAATAATAGGATTTTTAGACTCTAATTAAGCTAGAGATCTTAATAATAGAAAATCTACTACTGGCTATTTATTTTGCCTAGGATTTTATAATATAATTAGTTGGAATACTATAAAATAAAAAATAGTAGCTTTATCTACTTATGAAGCTGAATATATGGCTCTTACTAAAGCTATTAAAAAAGCTATATATTTATATAACTCTTATAATTATATATTTAAATCTTTAGACCTTAAAAGTCTAAATAAACCTAAGATTCTTATAAATAATAAAGCAGCTTAAAAACTAGCTGAAAATCCTGAATTTCATAAAAAGGTTAAGTATATTAATATTAAATATCACTTTATAAGAAATGCAATAATTGATAATAAAGCTTCACTATTCCACATATCTACTAAAGATAATTTAGCTAATGTTTTAACTAAGCCTGTGGGTAAAATAATATTTAATAATTATATAACTACTTTAAGTATAGTAGACTATAAAGGTTTTTTATCTTCTCTTAAAAATGAAACTAAAACAAAAAAGAATATAAATCTATTAAAGGATAAGTTAAAAATAAATAACTTATTATATTAAAAAAAAAAGGTTTTCCTTATTAACATATATTTTCTTCTATTTTTACTCTAAATATTTTTACCTAAAAAGAAAGGTTTTTATAGAGTTTTTATATAGAAGTTTTTAATACTAAAGAAGTCTTTTAATATACCTTAAGAACGCTAAGATCTGTAATAAAATTAAATTAATACACATCTTAAGGGGGGATATTAGTCTATTAAAAAGAACTAAAAATAAAAGTAAAAAGAGACAAAAGGCAGAATTGAACCTACGGTAACTCTAGCTCTAATAAGCTAGACTCTAAACTGCTAGGTCAACTACTAATAGTGGAATAAACCACTCTAAATGTCTCTTATCAACCTCTAGGGTGCTCGTGGCTTGACCACAGCCCTCGTGGCCGACCGCAGCGCCCGTGGCCAACTGCCAGTAAATGCAGTAACCGCGCAGGGCCTAGAGCCACTTAGCTAAACTGTACGTAACGTACTAAACCCTAAAAGGACTAGTGCCTTAGAAGCTAGGCCTAAGGGAATAGCTTACTAGGCCTATAAAAGGCAGGGCTCTTTGACCTACAGGGGTCTAGACTTCTACTTTCTTAGCAAGCAGAAGTATCCTGACAAAACGCTAATACAACACTATTACTACTACAACAATACTTCTATCTCTTTATTTGCATATTATACACCAAACCTATTCCTTTACCAACTCTATTAAAGCCCGATATTACAAAGTATTCGGCAATCACGATATGAGCATAAATACCCTGCGTACCTGTTAACACAGTATTTAATAGGGTGTATTTAGTAGGTTTAACCCCCTCTAGCTCTACCTTAATACTTCTACTTACCTGCTCTTTCTACAACAATAACAACAATACTATTACCAATAAGCAGCACTAAACGGCGCAACTAACATATCAAAATAAACCTTTACTTATACGAACCTTTGGCTAGATCACGCATAGGGCCTAATAAGCCCTAGTAGCATTTACAATTAAAGAAAAAGGCACTACTACAAGCAAGGCCTTTATTAATTCCTCCCGTTTTCTATATTCCTAAGAATCTAATAAAATAGTAAAAACTACTATAAATACAAAAGTCCCTTAGTTATATAATACTAAATACTATAACCTAGTTTCTATAGTTAAAAACAATATTAAGTAGCTTAGTAACGTAACTACGTAGTTTAGTATTAATACTATTAATATATAGTATAGTTAACTAGCTTAACCCTTAAATATAAAGATTTAAATTACTATTTTTAGCCTTTATACTTTTTAAACTAGTAGTAATAAGGACGAAATAAAAAATATTAAATTAAACCTATTAACTAATTTAATACTAAATTAAATTTTAAACTTACTATT
The DNA here is from genome assembly GCA_030770045.1 of Colletotrichum brevisporum. Classification (NCBI taxonomy): domain Eukaryota; kingdom Fungi; phylum Ascomycota; class Sordariomycetes; order Glomerellales; family Glomerellaceae; genus Colletotrichum; species Colletotrichum brevisporum. The sequence continues at coordinate 6,356,938 of JAUGSI010000002.1, forward strand.
TTTAAAAAATAACTAATACTACTTTAAGTAAGTAATAAAAGTAATAATAATAACTATAGATCCCCTAGAGTTTATTAAAAACTAGTATATTTAACGAAGTATATTAAGACGTTTATTAATAAGTGTAGGGAAAAGTAGTTTAATTAAGTTAACTAGCTGTAGTATAGTTAATAATAGTACGTTAGTTATAAAGGGATTTAATCGTTAAGGGAAGAGATAGTTTAGTTTAAATTAGATTTAATAGGTTTAGAGGGACGGTAGAAGGTATTAGTGGTTTTAGTAGTGTTGATAGTGTAATTAGTAGTTTACTTTAAAATTAATTAAAAACACTTATTACTTTAAATCTATAGAAGCTGTATTATAGTAGGTGAATTCGAGTACTATAATAAAAAAGATTAATAAGGTGGGTGGCTAGACGGCTATTTCCTAGAGTACGTGGCCTATAGGCCGTTAGTTACCCTAGAGGGGGTTATATTAGTAGTAATAAAGACTAAATAAAAAATATTAAACTAAATCTATTAATTAATTTAATACTAAGTTAAATTTTAAACTTACTTTTTTTTAAAAATAACTAATACTACTTTAAAGAAGTAATAAAAGTAGTAATAATAACTATAAATCCCCTAGAGTTAAGAGACTAGTATGTTTAATAAGGCCTAGCTATTAAAACGTTTATTAATAAGTATAGGAAAAAGTAGTTTAATTAGGTTAACTAGCTATAGCGTAGTATTTATTAATAATAGTGTATTAGTTATAAAGGAATTTAATAGTTAAGGTAAGGGATAGTTTAGTTTAGATTAGATTTAATAGGTTTAAAGGGACGGTTTAGGGAGGTATATAAAAGGTATTAGTAGTTTTAGTAGTGTTAATAGTGTAATTAGTAGTTTACTTTAAAATTAATTAAAAACACTTATTACTTTAAATTTATAAAAGCTATATTATAGTAAGTAAATTTAAGTACTATTAACTAATAGTAAAAAAGATTAATAAGGTAGGTAGTTAAATATCTTTTTAGAGTACGTAGTCTATAGACCGTTAGTTACTTTAAAAGGGGTAAATACTTATTACTTTAAATCTATAGAAGCTGTGTTATAGTAGGTAAATTTAAGTACTATTAATTAATAATAAAAAAGATTAATAAAATAAGTAGTTAAACGGTTTTTTAAAGTATATAGTTTATAAACTATAGGTAGTTAGTTTAGTAGTTAAGAGTCTACTCGACCCTACCTTATAAGAAGTAGAGGTAGTAGGTTTAAATCCTTATTAGATTTTATATATATTTATATATATATAAAGCTATACCTTAAGGGCTATTAACGCGTTTTTCGCTTTAATAGTACTATGGGCCTTTAAACCCCCTAAACGTAGTTACGGCCTTTGGAGCTAGTAAAACGTTGCTCTGGAGCGGCTATTAACTACTTTGAACACTAAAATCTACTTATACGTTGTAGTATACTAGTAGCTTTAAGCTATATAATTTAATATACCTTTTTAATAAGAGTCTTTTAAGGGCCTTATTAAATTTAATTATAAACAAAATTATATACTAACTATGCTCTAACTACTCTATAATTACTTTTATATAGCTTACTTCCCTAGAACTATAATTCCTTTAAAATCCTTATTTTAAGTAATCCCGTTATCCTTATTAAACTTCTATTCCTATAGTAGAAAGAGTAATACTATTTTTAAAGTACTTAAAAGTTATAATCCCTTTTATTTATTTTTTATTAGTAAAGTTAAGGCCTTTATAGTATTTACTTTAAAGCTTAGTATTATAAAGTACTTAAAGTTAAGCTATTTAATTTACTATATTAAGTTACTTAAAGAAGAGTTTAAAGTAGGTACTAGTAAGTAGTTTTATAAAGCTATTTACTATTAACTATACTATAAACTAATATTTAACTTCAATATAGCCTTTTTAAGTTTTTTAATATAGTTAGTAGTTATAAATATTAATGTAGTAAAGCTTTATATATAGTTAAATTGTTTTTTTATTAATAAGATAAATTATTTATTAATTATTATATTAAATATATATACTTAGTATAGTAGTATTAGGAGTAGGAGCGGTATTAAAAGTCTACTTACTAAGGTTTATATAAAGTATAGTTATTAAATAGCTTATAAAAATAGCTTTTTTAGTTACTTAAGAAAAAGTAAGAAGTTTAGTTTTAGTTATTAATATAGTTATAGTATTCTATTTATTAATTTACTACTTAATAAAGCTACTAAAAAGCTTAATTATAAATACTTAAGAGTTTTTATAGTTTAGTATATTATTAATAAAGTTAGTATTTAAAGTAATTATTAAATTATTATTAGGGCTGCCTTCTTTATAACTAAATTTAAGGTAAAAAGTATGCTTTATAAAGAGGTATTTAATTACTTATTCTACTTCTTTAAAGTACTTAGGGCTAGAGTTATAGTTAAAGTGCGTAAAACAGCTTACTATAAGGGCCACGTCCAGCCTCGTTATTATTATACTATATATAATTAAACTAACGTTACTTTAATAATAGTTAATATTTATATATAGAGTAGAGCCCTTATAAGGGAGTAGTTTAAGTAGTTAAATTAAAGAAGTATATAGTTACTTTATTTATAGGCTTTACTTTTTTAGGTACTTAATAACTTTATTAATATAAATAAACTATAAAAACTAAAGGTGCTTTATAGTATAGTTATAAATAACTTTAATCTCTAGGAACTATTATAAGTCTTTACTACTCTTAAAAAAATATTACTTCTAAAGTACTTTTATAAATAAAAGGGCTTTTTTATAGTATTTAAAGGGGAAGTATAGGACGTAGTTATTAATATAGAAGAAGAAGATAATACAGTTGTGTATTTAATAGTAATTCTTATCTACTATACACTTTAGTTTAAGTTCTTTTAAACTAGCTTTTAAATAGCGTTACTATAGAAGTAAAGAGTAGCGTAGGCTATAAAGTACTTTATTAAGCTTAAGGATATACCCGGGCTTTTAATACCTAGGGGGTATTTATATATAAACGTTTTTATTAAATAGAACCTATATAAATACATTTACTATATTATATTATAAAAGCTTAAAATTAAAGTAGTTTATAATAGTTATAAGTATTTAAAATAATATACTAGTAAGTGTTAAAGTATAGGTATCTTATTTATTTCTTAGCTGCTAGTTACTATATATAATAAAGTACGCTTTAATTTTAAAGAGTTTTTTATACTTATTTAATTTATATATATATACCTAATAGTATTTTAGAATTTAGGAGCTATTAGTAGTACTTTTAAGAACCTTTTTTTAAGAGTTGGTCTTGTAATGGCTTTATAAATAGTTTACCTTAACTACTTATATTAAAATTATATAAGGGTAAGTTAATACTTTTAAATAAAATATAAGTAGAGACTAAAGCTTTTACTAGGGGGTACTAGGAGTAGGAACTTTAGTCTATAGTTAGTATAGTACTTTATACTTACTTAATAAAATTTAAGCGCCTATAACCCCTCTCTATAGCTAAATTTTACTATTAAAGTGTTTAATATTTATATTTTAAGACGCCCCTATAGTATATTAAATACTAGGAGGTTCTTTTAATAGGTTATAAGTAACTAGGTAACTAGTTTAGAAGTGGCTTTACTATAAAGTATTTTAAAATAATAATAGAGTATTAACTAAAAAGGCGGCTTTATAAGATATTTATTTATATTAGAGTATATAAGCTACTAAAGTGGTTTAGTTTATAGACTTAGTTATAAATATAGACTAATAAGGGTTTATAAAAAAAAGGTTTTTGTTTATTAACTTAGTTATAATTTATTTTTTTAAGTATTAGTTTTTTTAATTAGTATTTAAAAAAATAAAATGGGTAAGTTAAGAAGAGTAAGTAAGAGTTTAAAGTAAGTAAAAGAGTATTTATAGTTATAGAGTTTATTATTATTAAAGGTAGTATTACTTAAGTTAAGTTTGTTAAAAACGTTGTTAAGGGAGTTTATAAAAAGAAACACTTTATTATCTTTTTTACTTAGTAAAAACGGGTAGAGCTATGTTTAAGAGTTAGTTTTACTAACTATAGTAAGGCTTTTTTAAACCTACTTAGTAATAGTTTAAAGGTTAAGGTTATTATAGTTATTAGTAAGTGAATTTAAGTTACTATTATAGTGTTTTTTTTATTAAATATAACGTTGTGTATAGTAATAATCTTTTTAGTTATAGGGTTCTATATTTAATACTGATTTGTAGATATATAACTAACAAAGAAGTTTATAAAAGTACAATTATAAAAGTAGTTAAAACGCTTCTTTTTAAGCTATATAGTGGCTATAAAAGTATATACTTTATACTTATATAATTTTAGGTATATAAGGCTTAGTTTTATAGTTTTATTACTATAGAGCCGTTAATAAAGTGCTTTATATAGGGTTTTTTAATTAAGGGCTACTTAAAGTATATAGTTATAAAAATAGGTTACTACTTTGTAGATATTAGACTATACTTTATAAAGTAGTTTACTACCTTTATATATTATTTAAGCCTTTATTTTAATTATAGTAGTAATATACTTAGTACTACTATTTTAATTTTATATATATAGAGTAGATAGTTTAATGTATTTACTATACTTTTAGAGGTTGTTTATAAAGTAGTAGTACTTTTTAATTTTACTATTATACTTAAAAGTAAGTATTTTAATATTGTATTAGACTTTTAAGAGTAAAATAAACTTTTTAAAAACCTTAGTAAGTGTTTTTGTACTATAGTTATATAGGTAGTAGTTTTATGAGTACTATAAGACGCGGTTAGTAAATACTAATATAAATATAAATCTATTATAGCTTTTAGTATATAAGTAAAAGTTAAACGTAATATACTTACTAGGGTGGGTATATATATTGTTTTTTTATAACTTATAGTTAATAATTCGCTTTACTTTATTAATACTATAAGTATTGTAGTTTAAAAGGGTATTACTAAGTGCTATTTTAGGGGTAATAAAGATTTAGATGCTATAAACTAATAAAGAGAAGCACTAGAGTAGTTTAAAACTAGAGTAGCTAAGCCGCTAGTACTATATTTTTTTAAAGCCTTTTAAAGATCTTTATTTTTATTAAAAGTACTTTATTTAATAGTATAGAGTATATATATACTAAACAGCCTATATAGAGTCTTTATGTATAAGTGCCTTATTAGAAAGCTTATTATACTTTAATACTCTTTAGTTATATATAGTTTTAATAAAGCTAAAAGAGGAGTAATTAGATTTATATAGTATAGAGTGCTATTTAGGGTGCTTATTTTATTAATACCTATACTTATAGAGTTAGTTATAAGAAATAAAGTTAGTTACTATAAATATATATAATATAACGTTATATAAGTATAAGTTAGATTGTTTACTATTAGTTAATATAATATATATACTTATATTTTTATATTTTTTAATTATAAGGGGCTTAAAGTTAGTTTATAGGTAATTACTTATACTAGCTACTTAAAAGTTACTAAACTATTATTTATTTTTAAAAATATAAATAAATACGCTAGAGTTAAGAAGGTAGGAGTTTTTAAGGGGATATAGTAACGGGCCCTTATATTAAGTAGCTTAAAACACTATAAATAAATACTTAATACTTTTTATATAGTAACTATATAGTTACTAGTTTTAAATTTCTTTAATATACTAAATTAACTATTTATTATTTATAAAGTTCTTTTTAGCTTTTTTATAGTAGTAGTTAAGTGGCTTTTATTTATTATATATATACTTTAGAAAAGTATAAAAGTAATTTTTAAGGTGGTAGTATATAGAGTATATTAGGTAAAAAGGGGCTAATAGAGTAAAAGGAGTGGGAGATACTAATAAAACTTTACTTTATAATTTTTTTAGGTTAGTATTGTTATATTTAAAGCTACTAAAGTACTTAAGAGGGCTGTAGGGAGCTGCTTTATTAATAGTAAAGGCACTTTATATACTTTTTTTGCGTTTTATAAACTTTAGTATTTATTTAATTATAGTAGTTATTTTAGTAATAGTTTTATTAAAACTATAGTTATTTTAATTATTATTTATTATTATATAATAGCTCTTAGTTTAAGATTAAAGTAGTAAATAGTTAAGGGAATAAAGTAGTTTATAAATTTATAAATCTCCTTTATAAGTTATTTTAAGTTTAATAGTATAACTTTTATATATATAGTTAATTTATATTATAAACTATTTAATTATAATAGCTTTTATTATAAGTTACTTATTATAGGGTATAGTAAAGTAGTTAATATAAAGTTAGTTAGTGTGTTAGTAGTATATACTTTTTATAAATTTAAAGTATTTATAGAGGTTTTAAATCTAAACTACTAACTTTAAAGTACTTAAGTAGTACTAGATTTTAAGTTTTTTAATAATAGTACTTTATATTTAAAGAATAATAGTATTTTTAGTTTTTTTTTACTTTTAGTATATTACTTTTATAGTATAGTATAGGGACGAAGAATTAATATAGTATTTAAGGGCCTTTTTAAAGAAGTTAGTTATTATTTTAGTATAGTAGTAGTTTATTATTTTAAATAAGAGTAAGAGGTTTTTTTTTAAAGATGTTTAAGGAAGAGGGTTTATAGTAAGCTTATCTACTTTAAATTTTATAGTTTAAGAGTAAAGGGCTTTTAGTTTAGGGCTATAGTAAGTAATAAACTTTAAGTAGTTATTAAAGTGTGGTTTTTAAAGTAGGGTATTATTAATAAGGGGCTTTAGATCTATAAAGGTTAAGTTAAAAGCTTTTTATATATTAAGGGTATTTATAAGTACTTAAAAGTTATAGAGTTATAAGTACTAAGTAGTTAAGTTATTAAGGATAGTTTTTTAAAGGGTTAAAAGGATATTTATAGTAATTTTTGTATTTAATAGAGTAGTTTAAAAATAATTAATTATATATAGTAAAGGGGGTAGTAAAATAAAATTCTTAATTATTAGATTTTATGTATATTTATATATATATAAAGCTATACTTTAAGGGCTATTAATACGTTTTTTACTTTAATAGTGCTATAGGCCTTTAAACCCCCTAAACGCAGCTACGGCCTTTAGAGCCGGCGAAATGTTACTCTGGAGCGGCTATTAGCCACTTTAAACGCTGAAATCCGCCTATACGTTGTAGTATGCTAGTGGCTCTAAGCTATGTAATTTGATAATCCTACACCGCCTAAAGGGTTTTATACCCTAACTATGCGTTGCGCGTCTGTGTAGTATAGTTGTTAGAGTTTTTTTAGAGTAGGGGCCCTACTAACTTTAATTAGCTGTACTGTATAGCCCGTGCGCTACTCCTAGCTAATAGGAGTAGGTGACCCCTACTAGGCTGTATATAGTAAATAGTACCTTCCCTTATAAATAGGCATTCCCTAACTTAAACTTAAATAGATTTTTTATATATAACCTTTACTAAATATATATATTTAATTAAAACGTATTTTTAATAAATATTTTACTAAAAATATTCTTTATTTAGTAGATTTTTTTATTTACTCTACTATAAGTAGTACTATAAATATATTAAACATATAAATATAAATTAAATAAATAAATTAGTTTTATTAAATCTTTTAGTATTTATATATATATTTTATAGTTATAATACTACTTATTTGTTTTTTATAATAGCTACTTTTACTAATAAAATAGTTAAAACTTATATAGTAAATTATTTTAAGTAGAATATAAATAGTAGAAATACTATAACTAATACTAATAATAGTAAAGAATAATACTACTTATAGTAAAGTAAAAAAAGAAATCCACTAAGTAAAGAATACTCTAACTAAAAGCTTTTATAAAGAATAAAATTTATTAGTATATTATATAAAGTACCAGTATTATTCAAGTTAATTATATAGTTAAGAATATTGAGTATAATAAGTAAATTAAGTCTTACTTTATTAACTAAGTATAAGATAATAAAAGTTTAAAATATATTATAATACAAGTAATAAAGCTATTATATTCTAAAACTAAAAGCTAGGATTAAAATTTATGAGACCCTCCCACACACACACCCTTACCACCCACGTCGCTCCTTTCACACTCACCATGCACCCACGGCGTGGAAAACCACTTCGGACCTAACTGCCGAGAGAAAGACACCCGACGTTCTGGAAGGTTTCTTCCTCTTCTTGGTCACGACTTGCTCACGTGTTTCGGGCCGCAATCATGGAGCGCCACAAAAATACCGTCACCAAAATCGCCGCTGCTGTGCGATCATTTTTCGAACGCAAGGAGCCTTACCGCATCTTCCATGGCTCGACAAACAGTACTCGCCCCTTCCGCCGGGATCGCTTTGTCGATATCAGCGCGCTCGGCAATGTTCTTGAGGTGAACAAAGCTCGCCGGACGGCTCTGGTGGAACCAAATGTTCCAATGGATCGTCTCGTTGAGAGTACGCTTCCTCATGGCCTGATCCCGCCTGTTGTCATGGAGTTTCCCGGCATCACGGCCGGCGGAGGCTACGCCGGCACAGCCGGCGAGAGTTCAAGCTTCAAGCACGGCTTCTTCGATGATACCATCAATGAGGTCGAGCTTGTCCTGGCCAACGGCGATGTAGTCCGTGCGAGTCCCAACGAGAGAGCTGATCTTTTCCACGGTGCCGCAGGAGCTGTCGGCACCTTGGGCATCACCACAATGATCGAGTTGCAACTCATTGAGGCCAAAAAGTTTGTCAAGACAACGTACCACCGCACCCATAGCGTTGCCGAAGCTGTCCAGAAAGTACAGGCCGAGACACTGAAACCGGAAAACGACTATGTCGACGGCATACTCTTCTCCAAGGACCATGGCGTCGTCATCACTGGCAAACTGATGGATGAGGTCCCTGCCGACAGCAAGCCCCAGACCTTCAGCGGCGCCTGGGACCCATGGTTCTACCTACACGTCAAGGAACGTACCGCTAAAGCCTCACCTGGCTCCATTGACGAGGCGGAATCCGTTGTAGACTGGGTGCCGTTGGCCGAGTACCTCTTTCGCTACGATCGAGCGGGTTTCTGGGTCGGCGCTGCCGCCTTCGACTACTTCAAGTACGTGCCCTTCACACGCTTCACGCGCTGGTTTCTCGACGACTTCTTGCACACGCGCATGCTCTACCGCGCGCTTCACGGCAGCGGCGAGTCAGCGCGCTTCGTCGTGCAGGATCTCGCGCTCCCCTACAAGAATGCAGAGCGCTTTGTCGACTATACAGCTGAAAGCTTCGGCATCTGGCCGTTGTGGCTGTGCCCGCTGAAGCAGAGAGCCCCGCCCACATTTCATCCGCATACGGGCGAAGTCGAAACGATGCCCTCCGCTGATAGCGTTCGCGGCACAAGCGCCGTGACGGCGCCGAAGCCGATGCTGAATATCGGCCTCTGGGGCTGGGGCCCTGCGGAACCGGATGAATTTGTCGCCAAGAACCGTGCGCTCGAGCACAAACTGCGCGAGCTCGGCGGTATGAAGTGGCTGTACGCACATACTTACTACACCGAAGATGAGTTCTGGCATGCTTATGACCGCGAATGGTACGCCAAACTCCGCACCAAATATGGCGCGACGACACTGCCCACTGTGTACAACAAGGTCAAGGTTGATGTGGAGGCGCGCAAGGGAGAGTTGAACAACTGGCGCCATATCGTCAAGTCCAAACCGCCGATGGGCGGGTTGTATGGCATCTACAAAGCCATACAAAGCAAGGACTATCTCCTCCATCGCCGCGCCGCGTGGAAGTACAAGCAAGGGAGATAAGGGGTTGTGTGAGGGGAAGCCCGCCTGAGCACCAGAACCGGCCATGTCGAATGTGTCGCCTGCGATCTGTACTATTATTGTAGCATCATTGTAGCGCCCAACATAGATGGGGGAACAACACTGTTCTCGCGTGCAGTAGACAAGCTGTAGCGCAGCATTTTCACCAGCTGGAATGGGTTGGAAGTCGTTTAGGAACATCGGCGAAGTAGAAAGCCCGTTTCACTATATTGACATCCCTTCCTCTACTTCAACAATGAGACTTCCGGGTGCGCTCATCCGGCCCGGTATATACAGGTCCGCATTGCGAAGAACGCCCGCGCGATTTGATTCCCAATGGGATACCCACCGGGATACCCAAGGAGTCGCGACCCGTGGCGCCTCCGTACCCTCCACTGATCACTGCCCTGGCTGGAATGTGCTCTTGTGTTCCTTTCAGCAGTGATGTCGCGAATTCTATGCAAACGCCTCTATCTGCGTGTTTGTCGAAGACGGAAAAAACTGCATCTCATAGCAGGTGCGCGAGGGTTTATGCCTTGACGCTGTAGGATCGCTTGAACATCTCGTCAATGTGCTCGAGGTAGTAGGCACCGGGAATGATGGTAGAGACCTCGCCCTCGGGGGTGTAACCCTTTTGAAGGTGAGCCTTCTTGCGAAGGTCGCACATCTAAGTATGACGATTAGCTCTTGGTCACTTGTCACAGCCGCAGTCACAGATTCGCCGGATCTCATCTTACAGCGTCATAAGTCTCAGGAGTCACCTTGCGGCGAGCCTCCAAACGGGCAGGGATGTCGAGGATGTCAGCGATCTTGGAGACGTCTCCATTAACGCGGAAGGACATGAAGCTGGCGGCCAGACCGGAACCGTAACTGAATACACCAATACGCTTGCCGTTGAGAGTGGCGGCGTCAATGTGAGACAGCAAGCTGGCAACTCCACCCCAGACGCTGCCGCAGTACATGTTGCCGCAGAGGGTGGCGACCTGGATGCTGGGGTTGACTCTCTCTTGGAACTTCTTCTTGGTAAGAGCCATAAAGGTCTTCTCGACAACCTTGTCGGTTAGAGACTTTTCATAGTCCATGTCGCGCAGCTCGGGGGCGACCTCGGCAAAGACGGGCGAATCGGCGTCGGCGAGGTAGTCGTGGTATAGCAGGCGGGCGTAAGACTTCTGAACCAATTTACAGGTAGGGGCGTGGAAAGCCAGGTAGTCGAAGCGGTCCAGGGAGGTCTTGGGGGATTTGGCGGCGTCGCCGTTGGTGCCATTGGCATGGCCATTGGTGGCCTTGGTGAGCTTGGCCTCTCGCTTATTGTACTCGCGGTATGCCGCATCCAGAGCCTTCGTATAGCAGTTGACCGAGTAGTGGCCGTCCACATAAGGGTACTCGCTGGTCAGGTCGGGCTTGTAAAAGTCATATGCGTGCTGCATGTAGGTACCGCGCAGGCCAGGTTCCAGAACGACGGGGGCGTTAGGACCAACAAGCATAGCGACAGCTCCAGCACCACCGGTGGGGCGGGCATTGCCCTTGGCATAGAGAGCAATGTCGCCGGCAACGACAATGGCGTCGCGACCATCCCAAGCGGAGGACTCGATCCAGTTGACGGTGTTGAAGAAAGCATTGGTTCCACCGTAACAGGCGTTCACGGTGTCAACACCTTCGATGTTCGTGTTGTCACCGAAGAGCTGCATGAGCACCGTCTTGACGGACTTGGATTTGTCTAGAATGGTCTCGGTTCCGACCTCGAGACGACCGATGGAGTTGGGGTCGACGTTGTACTTCTTCAGCAGGTTGGAGGTGACGGTGAGGGCGAAAGAGTAGATATCTGTAGCACACAGACGAGGAGTGTTAGGATCAAATTTTGAGACCGACACAAAATCGCGTGTTGACTCACCCTCGCGGTCATCGCAAAAGGCCATCTTAGTCTGGCCAAGACCAATAGTGTACTTGCCTGCGCTGACGCCATCGAAAGCTTCAAGCTCAGATTGCTCGACATACTAAATGGTGGCAGGCGCATGTCAGTGAGGGGCAGCTCTCGCGACTTGGCGAGGAAGATCACGAATTGCAACCACCAAACACCGAAGGATAGACTGAGGAGAGAAAATAACGAGACGGGGAATTGATCATGAGTTATGATGGTCGAGTAGCGCGTACGCATGAGAGATCGCCGGGAGGAGGGAGAAACAAGCGACTAGTGGATTGCGAATGCGATTTCGGCGATGAGGGGCTCTGGTGTGGTGTGGTGTGTGGTGTGTGGGGTGTGGGTGTGGGTGTGTGTGTGTATGTATGTGTTTTTTTTTGTCCCCTATTGTCCCCTCCTGGTGCGGTTGCAACAGCGGCGTCCTCGGATTTGAGACATACCTGACTGGGGAAATAAATCTCGATGGCCTTAATGCCAATGTTCTCGGGTCGGGAAGCCATTTTCAAGTGTGGCGAAGGGTCCGGGAGGTGGAGGGTGGAAAGAAACGTGAGAAGAGATTGAAATAATCTGAGCAGTCGAAGAGTCAGCTAGGAGCTTGGTTTTGAAGTCGATTGGCTTTCACCGCCGTTTCAACAGACGGGCAAACCAGTCGTATAGGTACCCAACCTGCAGAGAAAAGGGCCGGGGTTCAAGCACTCCAGCAACCACGTAAGAGACTGCTAGGGCGGGCGAGGGTAGGAAGGGGAGGAAGGATCCAACGTACGTACCTATCAGCAGAGCGGCGGCGGCAGGTTGTTCGCTTGAAGAAGGCGGGGGGAGGTTGCGCGGACTGCGGAGGCAAGAGGAGGTAGAGACAAAGATCAGAAGGAGGGAGTGAGTGATTGAGGAAGCTGGGGAGTAATATGAGAGGGAGGTAGGTAGATAGATAGATAGGTAGAGAGCGCAACGCTCCGAGCAGTGGAGGGGCGTTAATGATTTATGACTTTATTGGGGAGGGGGGGGTTCATTTTACTTTTATTTTTTGTTTTGCTTTCCTTCCCCTCCCTCGCACATGGCTTCGCAGACGATGGGTGGCTAACGACGGGAGGTAAATCACAAGAGGGGGAGTGGTTTAATATTAATCCCCACTGACGTAGCAACACACCACAGCTGTCTGGACGGTATCCATCCATTGTTGAATGGCAGTACGAATGCCTCGTCTTTCTAGATGCGGCAGGGTGGGATGGGATGGGACGCAGGAGCACGCCGTCCAATTCGGATAAGTACGGGCACAAACAAGTAATAGTAGCGCAACTACAGATGCCCTCACTGTTTCCTTCCCAACCCGCCCTCGAACAACGCCAAGATCTGTCTGGAGGTGGTGCGCAAAAACCAAACCCAAAAACACAATCAGGGACCAGCATGAGTGACGGGAGGTGGCTTGGTGGGGGGTGAGCGCACCATCAAATACACATGCCTAGGTAGGTAGTTAGGTTGAGTGCACCGTTCGCTAGGTATCTGCTAATGGATGTGTTGAGGGACCTGGGACCTGGGCAGGCAAACTAGGTACCCTACCTACGTACCTACGGATACACTACATACGGGCACTACCAAGCACGCGGACTTCAGCACCACTAGGTACTTTACTGTGAGTGAGACAAACTATACTAACAGAAGTTACTCTTTGAAAAACACAATTGAAATGACAAGTCTCGTTAGTATATACTACTATTATATTTTTCTTTTGTTTTCTAGGGATGCTTGCTACATTACATACCTGGCCCCGAAAAGCACGAAAGCTACCTGCATTGGACCTTGTGCAATATTACCTATCATCCCCTGTCCTGCTCCGGCTTGAAGAATACTTGGTAACCTGTCTTCTTATGCGTCTATCTCGGCTGTCTCATGTATTGTTGTCCAAGGTCAAGACAAGGCTAGGGAAAGCACAAGGCCTGCGGCCGGACACTTTACGCGTCCTATCTAGGTACCTTCGGTCCATGTTTCTGCGCATTACTGCTCCAGACCTAGCTCGACTTTGGCCTCCACTTTGACCGTCCACCTTGGCCAGATTGTGGCACCTGCGCGGGGAGTGAGGCACATTCATGACTAAGGAACGCGGGACCCGGGAGTAAGCTTGGGCTCCGGGTGAGCATTACAGCTTGACGCATCTCAGCCAAGCAACGTGGAGATGGAAGACAAGTTGGGAGTACACAGTAGATGACACTCACTAGGTCTGGTAGGTCAATGCCCTGCCATCGTTTCCCTGCCTGACGGGTGGTGCGGCGCGGTGCGGTGCGGCGCGGTGCAATGAGATGCGATGCGATGCGATGCGAGTGCGGCGTTACGAGGTGGTGCGTAGGTGCCTGCCTACCCACCTACCTACCTACCTTACCTGCCTAGCTCGTTCCTTGGGTTATCAATCAGCGGGGGAGGTTCTCTGCGGCAGGAACAGGGACATGCCAGTACTACCCGGCACCCCACCCCACTTCCCTTCCATGGTGTTTGGACCTACAACTACTCTGTACCTATACTCCTATTACATATGTAGGTACAATACCTAGGTAGGTAGATAAGGTGTGAAGGAGACATCCTCAGAACGGGATGTCAGCCAACCCTCATCGGCATCCTCAACCCCTCGTGGCTGTGCCTTGCTTACCTACTACTCTGCATGTAGGTAGGGTACATACCTACTGGATGCCTTGGCTGCTAATATTCACAACGGGCAAAGGCTGGTACAAAGTAGGTACTATGCGCTACACTAGCCGCATCGGTCCTCCGAGCTTTATCCACTATTATGGCCTACGGGGCCGGAGACCGAGGCACCCATGTGTCAGAGGCCGTCTCGTCGCGACGGATTACCGACCTATCTACCTTGCTCTACTCTGACCGTCCAGTAAGCAACACACTATGTAACACCGACACACCAGGTATCCACTAGCCTCATCGCTGGGTAGATGTAAGTTAGTAGTAATAATACTATGCCGCTCGAAGTCCGACGTGTTATGGCCGAATGTAACAAGACCGGCTCCAATATAAGAAATTTCCCTCTCCCCTACACACAAGCGTCCGGACCACGCCGAAGTCCCGGAGTCGCATCGGCCACTTGACGGCCCTGACCCAGGCTCCTTGACGGTTCCGGTGTCTTCTTTCATTGGGCAGAGCCCACAGCTACGGGACGATTCGATTTGCTTCATCGGAATGCGCCCAAGTGCAAAGTGTCCTCGTCGTCGTCCGAAAATAACTCTATTCCGTGTGTCCGTTCGCTTCGGAGCCACGTATCGAACGATGACACAACACACGCTTCATTCAGAGTCTAGAAGCGTTGTCAGAATTTAGAAATTGCGGTCGTCTGCGAACTTATTGGCGCTGTTTTTGAGAACCTGCGCGAGATGTTTCCAGACTACGGATACTTATGTACGGAGTACCTAGGTATCTAGGTAGCCCACACAAGTGGTATGTAGGTAGGTACCCATCGGCCACAACTGTTCGGCGCTAGCATTGATGAAATCGCTAAGCCAAACACTGAAATGCCGTTGCGCCATCGCGCGCTCTTTCATTGTCTTAGTCAGGACTCAGCTGGTATTACCAGATAGGGATGGAAATTCCACAAAAAGGCCGAGTAATAAGCTTAGAATCGCGTTGCCAGTCGTTGGATTTTTTAACAGTTTCCGGCTCTGCTCTCCATGCAATCTGAAGTCTGTTGCATAGCAATAACCTAGGTAGTTTGCCCGAATTGACTACAAAGATACTGAGCTAAAAGAAATTCTGGCAAATCATCCCGTATGTTTAGAATATGTCCTGGCAGGTGAAACTTCCCTGGCAATATTCGAGCAGGTCAAGTCTCCACAGGTGTACCGTAACCAGAGTCTCGCTTCCGGCTTCCCTCCTTGCCTCTGCTTTCAGCCTGGCCATCCACGACTGACGGCCCCTTGTCTGCGAGGTCGTCCTCCACTGCTGGCGCGACAGTTGCCACTGCAGGAGTCTCGGGGTCATAGTCGGAGTCGGAGCCGGTGCTGGAAACCCGCTCCTCCGCCTTGGGATTCTTCTCGCTCTTTTTCTCTGCCTCTGCCGCATTCTTTTTCTGGTCTTCTGCCTTTGCCCTAGCCTCAGCCTCCCGCCTCTCCTCGGCCGCCTTGAGCTCTTTCTCCTTTTTCTCCTTGCGCGTCTGGACGACCCAGTCCTCGGCCCCAGCGACTGCCGCCTCGACGCTGCGCTTATGCTTCATCAGGAACCCCTGGATCTCGGCCGGACTGAACTCGTGGGCGGGAACCTTGATGACGAACTGCCTTGACAATTTACCAACTTGGGCCATGGTCTTAGCTGCGCGGTTGGCTGCTTCTTCTTCTACGGCGAGAGCTTTTTCAGTTCCAGTGTCCCCCAAGGCTGGTCTCCTTTGGGGTTCATCCTTCTCGTCGCCCTCCAACGGAGCAAATATGGCTCGAAAAATAGCCCCGATGATCTCCTCATCCGCCATGGTAAACTTGACAACCATGTCCACTCGCCCAGGCCGAATGAGAGCCCTGTCGAGCTTCTCAATGTGGTTGGTCGTCATGATCAGTACGCGGCCCTCCTGGCTGGCTACACCGTCCAGAATGTTGAGCAGTCCAGACAGTGAGAGCCTGCTGGGAGGGGCAGCCGCGACGGCTGCGCCGGGGGTAACCTGTCCAGGTACCATTTCGGCGGAGCTTTCCTTGGCATAGCAGCTGTCTGCGAGGCTGCTTTCCTCCCTTGTGTGCGTGAGACCGGCAGTATCGATGTCTTCGAGCAGTACGACGCATCGCCGGGGCAGCTCCGCAAAGAGGGAGGCTAGGTTCTCCTCGTTGGCTGAGATGGAGTTCAGGCTCACGATGTAAATTCTCATTTTGAAAAACCCAGCCAACGCCAGCGAGAGGGAAGACTTGCCGGTTCCAGGAGGACCGCTCAGTAGGTATCCACGCCTCCACGGGATGCCCCGATTCGAGTACCACTTGCGGGTCGCAGGAGACAGGTAGTCAGCGACGTCCTCGACCAGCTCCTTCTTGGTCCTCTCATTGAGAATCACCGTTGAAAAGGGCCTGGAAGTCCGCGCCATGCACCTCTGCCAGGTGGGCTCGGTGGTGCCGGCACGCGTGCTGCCGCGGTAGATCATTGTCTTCTGTGAGTCTTTCTTGAGGTATTCTGCACGAGCTTCCTGCAACAACTCCTTCAGAATCCAGGGGTTGCGACCAAAACACGAGACACTGATCTCCTCACGCTCGCTGACGACTAAATAAGACGCCTGCTGCTGGTTCTGGCTACGCTTGAAGAGCAAGAGGTGGCCGCGGTACCAAAAAGTGTGACTGCCGAAACTGGGCGTGTAAGCCAGGGGCTTCTTCCGTGGGCTATGCTCTGTTATCATGTTCCCCGAGTCGTTGTCGTCGTCGTCGTCGTCGTGGTCCCATCGCCAAAGAAACCACGAGCGGGAGTTGAGGTTGGTGTTCACAACAAAACGTCTCGAGTTCTTGGCGAAGCGCTGCGATGCTACCCATGACATGAGAATGTTCTGCACGGCTTATCTTAGCAGTTGGGCTTGATGTATAAGGACTAAGCACAGAAGATCGACTAACATAAATCTCGTCATCAGTTCGGACCTCGACCGTTGACATGAGGTAGGCGTCGATCTTCTCCCATACATAATCGCTCAAGTAGCGCCAGGCGAATGTTGCGCCACCGCAGAGAATGACTAAGGGGATGTAGACATTGAGGTCGATGCCCAGATACTTCTGGAACGCGGTGGAGAAGACGCTGAAGCCCGGGAAGAAAAAGTCCAAGATTGCCAGTTGGGGAGGTGATTGATTCGCGTGGGACTGCGAGTTATTGATGGGGTCCTCGATCGTGGACGGAGGCAGCGTCTCCATTCCGTCGCACGTGCCGATGATAGCAACGACTTGAGAAGGCAAGGCAGGCTCGAGGGCAGGAATTTCCGCCGGCTGGATATGTCGGCAGAAGTGAGGTCGATGATCTTGGGCGGCCGAGAGAACCCCGTAGGTTGTCAAAACGCCAGGCAAGTTGACTCCTGGCCATGGATCGGGCTGCTCTATATATTCGAGCAGCGTAAGCGGTGTAAGACAGCCACGTCGTCGGCAGTTGTGCCGTGTCCGTAATGACTCCCTCTGGACAGTCAACAAGGCAGATAGAGATAGGTCTGCCTGCGACGATGCACGGTAGCAGCCTCTGAAGTTCACTTGATTGGCCTGGCCAGTGGAGTAGCGTCTATACGAGGCCGCCAAAGGCCGCGCTGTCGGTATTGAGTCACTCTCGATAAGTCGGGCAGAATGACTAGGCATCACTGTCCCCTGACCGGTGGTCAACCAGTCGGAGGCACTTTGTCTTGATTTGATCCTTAGCTGGACGTTACGGGTGTCTGGTTGGAGTGGACACTGGCGGGTTCTGGGACTGGAACAACCCAGAATGCTGGACCTCTGTGCCTTTGTAATACCTCTTTACGTGCCTCTGGACTATGGAATTGGTCTGTGCTACCTGCTCACCCCTCACAACAGCCGGTGTGATGCGGCGTACTTACCATGACACTAGGTACTGATAGTTATGATCCTTGACGATAACTGCATGACGGCATACGAATACAGTCATTTGCATCGGCGGCGTCCAAAACCCATAGTAGGGCACTGCTTACTACATAGAAAATTCGCGCTTTTTACACAACACCATATAGAACACCACGAATTTTATTACTAACGGGGTAATTAGCTCTATATAAAGGCCTTAAGGCCGTTAGATTATACGTTTCTTTTCCTTAGTAGGTATGGAGCTTGTGCTCCTATTAGTTAGCTATAGGGGCCCGCCCCGTTATTTATTTTAATAATAATTTTGGTGGTATAGCAAAGTCTAACTTTACTTTAGAATTAATACTTTAGTATACTAAATATCTTTGTCTACCGTCTATTATCCCTATTATTTATTACAGTTAATCTATTCTACGATGCCTCCCCGGAAGTACTGGGTATTAATTGATCTGGTTAATAACTCGTTACTAGCTCCTCTAGCTACTTATACTTGTACCCGTAGGTAACATAAGGATGCTCCTAGTAAGAAGTCTTAAGTTGTGTTTTAAGAGTTAATAAGTAGGTGGATTACGATTATTTAAACACTAGTGGTAAAGTGGTAAGTAGCTAAGTTAAAGAAGGCTTTAATTAATCCTAGGCTATTATAAGTAAAACCTAGTAAACGTTAGGTATTAGTAGTTAAGTTAAAGAAGTAGCTAGCTGTAAGGAAGTAAGTAGTTATAGTTGTACTACTAGAAGAGCCGTTAGATTTTGTTAAAGACGATACTAAGATTAATCTGGGTGACGATAATAGTGCTAAAGACGAGACCCTATTCTAGAAATAGTTAAATACCTTAGTTACCCCTTTTTAGAGCTAATAAGACCCCCCCTCCTCTTAGTGACAACGGGATCCCTTTCCTAATAATAAGTAAGATCTACTTTTTTAATAGCAACAAGAGTCTCCCTTTAAACAAAGCTATACCTATACCCCGCGTTACTTAGAGATTAAAGTGCCTTTTAACGATAATGTTTTTGTTAAGGATTAAAGTTTATTTATATTTATAAAGATCCCTATTTATATTTTATACAGGCTAACTTTTAATAGTGTGCCCTTTTTACTTAAGTTCTTTTGTATAATTAAGTTATAGAAAATATAGTATAATACTATTAGATCCTTTATACTTAGGAAGTAGAGGGATGTTATTGTTAATATTAAAAAACGAATCTATACTCAACTTAGGGCTATACTTAAAGCTACTAAGTTATATATTACTTTTTAAATTAGATAGTAAAAGAGGGGTACTAAACTTATTTATTTAGTATACTAGGAAGAGTATGATGCTGTGGCTAGTAATATTTGGTTATATTTATTATAGTATTTACTAACTAAATAGATCCTTAAGGCTAGTAAGTATAGTAAGACTGTGATTAAAGTGATGCTTGTTTTTTAGTTTTATATCTTTACTGCTATAGAAACATAAGCTACTTATAATACTATATTAATTGCTTTACTTATTAAAGCCCACAGTAGTTAACCTTTTTATTAAGTTAAACAAAAGGAGTACATTAGTAAGATAACTACTACTATTAAAGAGGTAAAGAAGTTTATTAGAGATAAGTTTTTGTAGTTATTGTACTATTAGTAGTGTTTTAAGTTAATAATGTGTAAAAATACTACTAAAAGTAGAGATTATTTATATACTTAGTGTTGGATTACTTTTAATAAGATATACTATAAGTTAGAGATTTTTAATTTTAAGCAATAGGAGTAGGCCTTTTTTAAGGGCGAGACTAGTATTTTATTTAGTACTCTACCTATAGACCTTACACTAGTAATAAAAAAACGTAAGGGTACTATAGTTAAAAAGGTTTAAAATAAATAAATATAGTAGAGTAAGGGTATTTAAATAGCTACTTAAACCGATTTTTTAGTTTTTTTTACCCCTGTAGTAATACTTAGTTAATTAAGTTAAACCTTAAGTAATACTATTATAAACTTTTACAGTACACTACTAACCTTACTTTATTTAATATAAGTATTACTACTAGTATATTAGGGTTAACTTTACTATACTCTATATATATTTATAGCCCTAAACAAGCCTCCTTATACTCCTACTCTGCAGTAATAAATACCTATTCGATTGTTATCTTTAGTAGTGCTGGATTCACTAACTAAACAATATAGTTAAGTTAATAACTTTGTTATTTAGTTTACTACTATACTAAGTAAGTATTATAATATTAATAACTATCTTTAAATATTACTTAAGCCGCTTTATAGCTACTATAGTAGTTTTTACTCTATTAAAGGGCTTTTTAATTACTAGTTTAATAAGCAGGGTATTACCCTAAATATTACTAACGTCGTTAAATTAAATATTAAAGTTTTTATTAATAATAGGGTTTTTTACTTATATAGCAAAAAACTAACTATATCTATAGAGTCTATAGAGATTATTAAGCCTTTTAATTAAGTGGCTTAGAATGTGTTTTATTATTAACTTTGTAATACTAATACTAGTAACTTAGGCCTTTTAAACAAAGAGTTTTTTGCTATACTAACCCCTATAGGCCCCTAATTATAAGTATCCTAAGCTACGGCTATAGTCTTTATAAAGTTTTTTACTAAAAAGGAGGCTAAAGAGGATTGTGGGTTATAAAAGGTATTGGTTAAGGCTAAGAGGGGCTATATAAGTAAGTAAAATACTATATTACTTAATTAATTACTAACTAAGTTAATACTCTAGTAGTTTCTTGTAATATTTTTTTCCCCCCCCTTAAACTTTTTATTTAAAATCTCTTTTTCTCTTTAACTACTATAACTTAATTTAAATTAATTTAATATTAATTTACTTAGTAAAAGTTAAATATTATTTTAAATAATTATTAATAGGCTTTAATTATAACCCGGTAGATTATAGTTAAGACCAATTAATATATTAAATAATAGGTAGTTTTTAAGCTACTTTACTAATTTACTATACTCTAAGGACAATATAGAGTTAAGTAGCAAGGAAATTAATAAAGAGGATATTAGTATATAATTAAAGTTAAGCAATAAGGGGTTATAATAAGTACTACTTATAGTATTTATTTTATTTATCTTTTACCTACTTAACTATAGTAACTTCGTAGTTTACTTAATAATAGCTTTAACTTATTACTAGTATTTATTTTTTTCTTTTTTTACCTACTTAACTATAGTAACTTCGCAGCTTAATAACAACTTTAACTCATTACTTACTTTACTTAATATATTTCTACTTTCTTTACTACTTATAACCCCCACTATAAACTTATTAAATATACCCTTACTACTATTAAAATTAATAAATACATAGTAGAAGTAACTAGTAATTTATAGTAATTTTTACTTTACCTTTAGAGTATAGTTACATAGAAACTCTACTTAATTACAAATATTCTTATTACTAGTATTATATACGTAAAAGTTCTTTTTAATATACTTTTTTAAGTTTCTAAAGTACTCTTTAATAGGGTTAAAGTTAGGTAAGTATAGTAGAAGGTATTTAAAGTATATACTAGCTTTTTTATAAGTAATCTAGATATTCTCTTAGTAATAAAAAGAGGTATTATTTATAATAATTACTAAATAAGGAGTAGGAAACCTTCTATACTTAAGTAGTAAATACTAGGTAATTTACTCTATAAAACTATTACTATTTATTATTCCTAGGTACATAAGAAGATCTAAAATGCCCTTAAGAGTTAATACTAGTAGGAGCTATATTTACTAACTATATTTTAACTTTACTAATTTCTATAGCACAAGGCCTTTCAGTACCTATCCCATTTACCTCTTCCTAGTGTTTTTATTTACTCTTAACTCGTTAACAAAGATTAGTTATTCTAGTTTATACTACTATATATAATAAAGTTATTTAAGCCTCTTTTCTGGGTTTTATTAAGTAGCTACAATATATATCTTTTTATTAGTCTAACCCGCTTCCTTAAAATACTAACTAATTATTAATAAACTAATACTGAGATTAAATTACTTAAGTAAGAAGGTCTGTATTTTATCTAGTATTAAGTTATTATAATACTTTAATAGTTTAAGTAGCTTAGTATAGTACTAAATCTCTATCTTCTAGCTACTCTTATAAGATCTTTTATATTATTTAACCTTATTAGTAAGGTTATATTAGTAGTAGTACTTTTGAACTGTTCGTGGGTGGTAGTTAGTAGCTGTAGTAATAAAGCTATTATTAAGGTTAAGGGATGGGAGTATTAGGTTAATCTTAGCGAACTAGTATATTAAAATATTCGGTACTATAGTAGTAGATTAGCTAAAATACGGTCTCTAAATAGCTTTACGTTTGTTTTCGGCAGTAGTAGGAGGCCTTTCAACGGCGGTATCTACTAAAAGCTATAATGTATAGAATGTTGGATTTAAGGGCAAAATTTGACTTTTTGGCATAGGTAAGCGTTGCCCCACTTTGGGTTTTGGACGCCGCCGATGCAAATGACTGTAGCAACACATTCGCCAAATCGACGAATGAGAGAGTGGTGGCCACGAAAGCCCAGCCCGTCGCTTGCAAACGATTGGCTGGAAGAGTCACCGAACCCAAGTTCCCGTCAGCCAGAGAGCGGGCTGTGAGGCGACAAGCTGCAGAGCCGCAGGTGCTCCCCGGAGGGGCCGCCTTGCCTTGGACCACACTTATTCCAACAAAATTTAGTGTCTACCAGGCAGTGTACAGATGGAGACAGGAGCTCGGGCCATGAGGCCAACCAACTTGAATGTAATAGGTGGATATGATACATATCACATGTATGATGTGGCTTTACGAACACCTAAGTGCTTACCTACCTAGGGTGCTAGGTACCTACCCGGTAGTCACGTTCGTCTCTCCCCGGCGCTGCCTAAGGCGGCCTTGCCGAATGACGCAGAAGCTGAGGGGTGCACTAGATGTAGAGATGGGACGGGGGAAGCCCCATATACAATGCTTCAGGCGTTTTCAGCTCCGGGTGCTCTGTAAAAGGTTGAAAGGTTCTCGTTCCACATTACTTGTCAACTGGCCGGGTTGCCTGTACCTATCTGTTTTCCAATTCGGACGACGAGAGAGCGTTCCGTCTCAGACGGATTTGTGTAAAAGAACAGAAGGAAATCTCTACTTCATTTGAACCCTTGGACGTAAGTTTGCTCTGAAGATGGACGCCCTTCCTCAGATGGACGAAAATGAGAGTGAGGTAGTCGACTGCTCCGATGTAGCTCTGGCAGAACTTGAGTCGCAAGATGCACATATTAGCACCTGATCAATCGTATGCGCACTTGCAGTCCCGGCCGATAATACTCTGAAACTTCATCAAATGGTGTGCCTGTCGAACTCTCACAAACTATTACCTAGTACATGCCGCCATCCCCTTCCCCCAAGCATGCCGATGTTCGAGGTGATCCAATCCAAATTACGCCCTTCTCCGAAGGTCCTGTTCTTCCCTTTCGTGTTCTGGGTGCTGTTGGGGGAGGGGGGGCTACAGGGGAGACAGCCGCTCATGCGCCGTTAATTAGAGCCTCAAGGTCACTTGTTGGAAACACGTGCGACACTGAAGGTGACCCTGCTATTCCCCCCAGTCTTCATATTTGCGAGAACCGCCACCGCCTCCACTAACGTCGATGAAGCCCGGATCCGCGACTGGCGGCGGCGGGTGCGGATGAAGGTGAGGGTGAGAGGGAGAGTGAGGGCTTTGCGGTACGGGGTAGAACGCAGGTTGCTCGGGCTCGCCCTCGTCGTACTCATCGTCGTAAGCGTCGTAAGCGTCGTAGCTGGGGTCATCATCGCACATGGCGGGATTCGGCATGAACGACGTTGGCGGAGGGGACGGGGGGTGAGGATGGTGCGGGAAGCGATGAGGAGCATGTGCGAAGGGAGGTGGATGCGAAGGAGGACCGGGAGGAACGAAAGCTACCGGGCGATTTGGCCGATGTTCCCTCTTGGTTCGGCCGGACGCCCGAGTGCTGGACCTGGTCGCTATCATGGAAACACTGTCGTCCCATTTCGGCGTGACCCAGGCATAGTTGATGTACGAGGAGTTGCTGAAGACGGTGGCGTTGTCGTCAAAGGCCCAGTCATCGTCATTGTCGTTGACCTCGGTCCTGCGAAGGGAAAGATGTTTGCCAAGAGGAGCACCTGTGGTCCATTTCATGAACGAGACTGACCAATGAGCGCTCTTAATGTGGTTATGTGAGACCTGAGAGGATCTCGACTTCTTGGAGCTGCCCGACCGGGAGGACGATGCCGATGAGGACCGTGACGAGGATCGAGAATTTCCAGAATCATAGCTTGAGACGGATGCAGAGTCATCATAGCGGCGGCGAGGCATCCTGGCTGCGGTCGAATTGCTGACTGGGGAGTTGCGATCAGAGCGGCAGCGGGCAATACTTGTTGCAAACAGTGTGTGAACCTGATGGGACGAAGAAATATCCCGACCCCAACATATGTACGCGAAAGACAGCAAGAACACAGCAGAGCGGCGTGGACATCGCTGGGGATGAGGCCTCGTCAAATACTTCTCGACTCCACATACCGAGGATGGAAGGATCGAGCGTAGAGATACGGATACAAGAAACTACACAAGGTAGCCGCGACTGAGTGGATGGCAAGTTCACCTACATTAGTTCACATTGCCCGCCTCACATTTCGGTGCAGGGCTCGGGGAGAACAACAGGCTACGCAGTTAAAATGCAGAACACAGGCAATGAAAAGCCAGGGGAGTGAGTCTAATTTGTGCCTCACGAGTCACCATACGAGACAGCGTGCTGGAGACGAGGTAATAGTCAAGATCAAGCCAGTAATTAATTGGCCATGGATGGTTGCAAACGAGGCTGCTGTCGTGCGTCTCCCTGCGGGGTATGACGACGCCCGAAGCAACCACATCCTTCTTCTCCTTTCCCTTCTCCTTCCTTCTCCCCAGTGGCCCTGTGTTTCAACCAACAACCTCTGAGACAACCTTATGCACACGAGTTATCTACTGTGCTGGCCAAGCGCCGCAGCTAGCCATGCTCGAGTTGCACCGGTGGGCGCGTGTGCTGTGATAGGCACGTACTCAAGGAAACAGCACGATGCACTGTCAGCCGGCGGAGCAAATTTTTCTTCTTCTTTTTTTTTTTTTTGGCCATCGCAATCAGCCACCACAACAAGAACAAAGAGGGGAATCCCAACGACCACAGGACCTCAAAAATGGAGTGTAAATGAGGCTGCAATGTGCAGAAGGTAGTGTCTGCAACTCGCGGTCGACTGGTCGAGAGAACAAGAGGGGGCGGGAGGGGACGAACAGTTGAAAATGAGGCTGCCCCAGCATCAACCACAACCAGTCGGCAATACACATCCTGCAATGTGTGGCAGGTGGCAACAAGGAAAACAAAATGTAATATTCCGGCAGCCATACAAAACCTACTATTGGCTGTGCGGCAACAGCCACAGCTCGGGACATATTCACGGACCCAACGTGCGTCTTTTCAGCGGCCGGGCTCACGCATCCTGCCTACTATCACTAATTACCTAATTACCTGTAAGTTGCTACTTTAAGGTATCCGTAGGTATGTAATAATACCTTGCTTGTACCTTCGTCGGACCAGACCTATAGACATTGTAATACAGTCAGTCCTGACAAGTGCACCACCAGTACCAGTGGTCATGGCAATTAATCAAGAGAAGCGAGGCGAGCACTTGAAGCGGCCCCCACTGTTTTGCCAAACACCTGAAACCTTTGATTGTGACAGTGTTGCTCTGACTCCTGAGACCTCACGAATTACAGAGGAGCCCGCCTATTTTAACTAGTTGCCTATGCTATTTTAACTGGGTCTCTATATTTCTACTAGATTCTAGCGCCCCTATAAACTAAATACTACTACTTCTTGTTACTATTTATATTTTTAATTTAAATTATAAATAGTATAGTAATTAATTTATTTTAAAGTAATTAATTATAAACTATTTACTTTTATAGTATTATATAGTATTATACTACTACTTAGACTCTCTACGCTTTTACTATAGTAACTCTACTTATAGTTTCTTATCTTTCTTTTATCTAATACTACTATATTCTTTTTTTTAGTTATTATATTTAACTGTTATATTTAATTATAGTTATTAGTATCCCTAAGTAGTTACTTAACTATAAATATATTATTAATAAAGACCCTACTACTAAAGACCCCCCCCCCTCTTAAGTAACTAACAACCTATAGGCTATATATAGTAATTAACTACCTTTTTTAACTTTTATTATTAATTAGTAATTAGTACACGAATTTACCTACTATAATACAACTACTATAAATTTAAAGTAACATTAGTATTTAATTAATTTAAGTACTAATTACACTACCAATACTATTAAAACTACTAATACTATCTTGATAAACCGTCTTTTTAAACCTATTTAATCTAATTTAAACTACCTCTTTACTTCCCTTATAGACCGCGTTACTATAACTAGTTAACCTTATTTAAGGAATCTACCCTCCCTTCGTTAGTATACGTTTTAATATATTATAGTTAAGCCTTAAGCTATATACTAATTCTTAGTAGCTTTTTTTATACTATTAAGGGCCTTAATAGCTATAGTAGTAGTACTTATTAAACTACTATACTAAGTTAAGGCTTCTAAGTAATATACTTATACTTTAACTATTTTAATAAATATATTAATAAAGAAGCTATATAGAAGATTATATATAATTTTCAAAGATTATATATAATTTTAATTTATAAGTCTAGACTATTATTAAGTAGTAAATAGTATTTAAACTTAGTAATAACTATTTATATTTTTAGTAAAAGATTTATAAAGTTAGTACTACTTTTAAAGCTATTAAGGTCTATATTTTTAATAGTTTAGTTAGCTTTAAAGAAGTTTTTATAGACTATAGTTAAGAGACTAAATTATATAAATACTATTAAAGCTTATTAAGCTTTATAGTATATTAGAGTATTTATAATTTAACTAAAGGTTTATATAAATAAAAGTTTATTTTAATATATTTAGTACTACTTATTAGTAATAGTATTATTGTTATTACTACTACTACTATACTATACTTTATAGTATAAAAATAAGTAAATAGAAGTTATTATAAATAAAGTTATTACTCTATTTATGTTTTTTAAGTAGTATTTTGTATATATATTTCTATATATTATTCTAAAAAGAATATATTATAGCTACGTATTATTAAGTAGTATAATCAATAAAAGTATTTAATAGGGTGTATTTAGTAGGTTTAACTCTTTTTAGTTCTATTAAGTGGTCTTAAGTAGAGCTTAGTAGGGCGTATATACCTTAATACTTCTACTTACCTACTTTTTCTATAGTAATAACAACAATACTATTACTAATAAGTAGCAATATCAAAACAAACCTTTACTTATACAAACCTTTAGCTAAATCACGCTATAGGCGCTGTAACGTACTATAGGGCCTAACAAGCCCTAGTGGCGTTTATAATTAAAGAAAAAGGCACTATAAGTAAGGCCTTTATTAATTCCTCCCGTCTTTTATATTCCTAAGAATCTAATAAAATAGTAAAGACTACTATAAATATAAAAGTCCTCTAGCTATAAAATACTAAATACTATAACCTTGTTACTATAGTTAAAAATAATATTAAGTAGCTTCGTAATATAGCTATATAGTTTAGTATTAATACTATTAATATATAGTATAGTTAGCTAGCTTAACTCTTAAGTATAAAGATTTAGATTACTATTTTAACCTTTACTTTTTTTATACTAGTAGTAATAAAGACTAAATAAGAAATATTAAACTAAACTTATTAATTAATTTAATACTAAGTTAGATTTTAGACTTACTATTTTTAAAAAATAACTAATACTACTTTAAGTAAGTAATAGAGGTAGTAATAATAACTATAGATCTCTTATAGTTAAGAAACTAGTACGTTTAATAAGGCTTAGTTATTAAGATGTTTACTAATAAGTATAGAAAAAAGTAGTCTAATTAGGTTAACTAGCTATAGTATAGTTAAAGTAAAGGACGGTTTAGTTTAAATTAAATTTAATAGGTTTAAAGGGATAGTAATAGTTAAGTATACGGGAGGTGTATAAAAGGCGTTAGTAGTTTTAGTAGTATTAATAGTGTAATTAGTAGTTAAAATTAATTAAAAACACTTATTACTTTAAATCTATAAAAGCTGTGTTATAGTAAGTAAATTTAAGTGCTACAACAAAAAAGATTAACGAGGTAGGTAGCTAGACGGCTATTTCTTAAAGTATATAGCTTGTAGGCCGTTAGTTACCCTAGAGGGGGTAAAGTTATTACTCTATAAGTAATAACTTTAAGTATTATAGTTAGTATAAATAAAGAAAGTTTATTTATTTTTCTTATGATAACTACTTTTACTAATAAAAATAGTTAAAACTTACACAGTAGATTGTTTTAAGTAGAATATAAATAGTAGAGATACTATAACTAATATTAATAATAGTAAAGGAGTATAGTATAATTATAAATAGGGAATAGTTTTTAATTATAATACTACTATAGCTAAGAACCTTAATTACGACTAAAGGCGGCTAACGTACCGGAGATACCCTTACCTAAATAGCTTCTTAAAAACCTATACTAGATAGTGTGACTTAACGTGGCTGCTGTGTCCTGTAGGTCAAAAACTTTCTTCTGTTGAGTTACTTAAACTCTTTGAGCTTAAAGGCGTTGATAAAACCCTTGCTAGCCGGGCTTTGGTCTTTTTCTCGTGTTCCTTAACCACACATTCGCCCTGCAACAAGTGAACTTTGATGTGTGAGGAGGTAGCTTGTTGATTGACGAGAGAAGGTTGAAGAGAGATGTTGTTGGCTGAAGAGAAGTTGGGCGACGTGGATCCGAATTCTAGTGTCACGTGACCAAAAGGTCGTCAACGCGGCGGCCATGGCCAGTGCTGCGTCGCGGTGAAAATCGTAGAGAGCAAACAGTAATGGTCCGAGAACTAAAGAAAGTTTATATTAGTAATGTATTTACTCTTTTTTAAAGAAATTAATTTTAATTTATTAATTTATTAAATATATATATTAACTTGAATTAAATCTTTAGTAAATTATTTACTTAGAATCTTCTCTACTTAGTAAATTTCTTTTTTTACTTTATTATAAGTACTATTATAACTATAAGAATATATATATTATATTTAGTTATTATATTTAGTTATTATATTTATATATTATATTTATATATTATATTTATTTATTATATTTAGTTATTATATTTATATATTATATTTATTTACTATATTTAGTTATTATATTTATTTATTATATTTATTTACTATATTTATTATATATATTTATTTATTATATTTATTTATTATATTTACTTATTATATTTACTTATTATATTTACTTATTATATTTACTTATTATATTTAGTTATATTATTAATTATATTAAAAATATAAATAAATTAAGAATTAGATACTTGGTAGAAAAAGATTTAAATTAAAATTTAACTAATAAGATAAGGAGATTTTAGAAATATAGGGACTTAGTTAAAATAGTCTAGGCACTTAGTTAAAATAGGCGGGCTCTTATAGAGTACCTTAGTTATTTACCTCCCTACTTCCCTACCAGCCTACCTGCCTACTAGGTAGGTGATAGAATAAGACACATACCTAAACTACCTTAGTAGGAAATACCTAGGTAGAGTTAGCCTTAGAATTACTACTTGTAATTAGCTAAGGATAGTTACTCTTTTATATATACTATTCTTAGGGGATAAACTACTCTTAAAAGTAAAGTAAGCCTTAGTTCTAGCTAATTAAAAAAATAGATAAATATTTTAGCTAAAAGTTCTATTAGTTAGGAAATTTTAACTAATACTATAGGTAGTAACTAGGTATACTATAGTATAGTTAGTCCTTAATTAATTAAATATATTAAAGTAGATACTTAATAGACTCTAGAGTATACTTAAATCTACTATAAAAGTAATATAAGTAATATTAAAAAAGGTTTAATTACTAATTAAAAAATTAGTTAATAGTTAAGTAGTATCGTTTTTAGAACTTTAATTTCCAGAGGTTATAGGTTTAAGTTATTTAAAAAAGTTAATTTTAGACTTAAATTTCTATAAGCTTAAACTATTAAATTAACTTTTTTTTCTTTTATATATAGGCCGAATTAAGAATTATATTCCACCTAAAGATAATAAAATATCTAAGAACTATTTTAATTTAAACCTAAGTTATATAGCTAATTATAGCCCCTATATAAGGCGAAGTAGATACCACCTACTCCCAGTAAGGTACTCTACTGGATTCTTAGCAAGTCTACTTTACTTACCACTAAAACCTATCTTAAGACAAGGTATTACTAGCTAAAACGAGGCTCTATGTGTGCGTGTGTTTTTTTTTTTGTCACTCCCCTGCGAGCTAGTAATGCGTTCCTACCACAAGAGGTACCTAGGTGACTACCTAGCGTATACTGTATTGCCCCGTCATCTAGAACTCTAGGCTTACCAGGTGTGTTGCACCTTACTGGCACATCCCGCACATAAGAAGAGAAGTCATGAGATGCCCCGGTGTCATCTGGCTTAGCACTGCGGGCAGGGGAGCCAATGTCCAAGTTGCTGGCCCGCGTCTACCATCTAGCAAACAGATACTTAATAGTGCCAGTTCATGTTGCTGTGCACCACATGCGCATGTTTGTAGGCTCCAGGCGCCAAATTGCGATTCCCTCTACTGCCCTTATGGACACAAGCAACCACTGCCAACCAACAACCTGTGCCAACCCGCACCCACACCTGCACCTGCATCTGCATCGGCACCCGCACCTGCACCCCGCGGGTGGAGGCAGTTCGGGGTTTCTGGCACTTGCTTTGAAGAACTCTCAGTGCACCTGGTAGTGTGTGGGGACTATCTACAAACACTTAACCAGACGATACCTAGACACTCTGTGTATGCCTTTTTGAGGGCCCTAGGTACCAAGGCAATAGTACTAATGCCTTGAGCGCAAGTACATCTGGACTGCCGTCCAAGCATTGCCCCCAAGTTGGGTACTACTTCTTTTAAGCCCTAACAACTCCCTCTGCTTGCATACATCCTGGTCATTATGAGAGATACCTAAGTATTAGGTTCCAATTCCATCAGAAAAGTCACTAGGGGATTGGCATAGTGTAGTACCTAGATAGGTACTTGTGGGACTACACAGTAGACCTGCTGCCCCGGCCAAGCATAGAACACACTACACTACCTACCCAGGTATCCGTAGAGCACATAAGTACATAGTAACTACTAGTAGGGGACCTCAGACAAGGGGTATACACGGCACAGTATCTACCTGTCTAGGTACGGATACCCGGCCAGTCTTATTGTCTAGGTAGATACCTAGTGTGAGTAGGTATTACCTAGGTAGATAGTAGATACCTAGTGAAAGGGTAAATGGAGGTGGGGCGCACCGCTGCTGGTTCCACCAATGGCTAGCCTGGTTGCTTCGTGTCGGAACCCAAACCCAAACTGTTCCTGAATCGTCCAACCTTGTCTGGTATTCCACCTTACCCTCCCATGGCCCGCAAATGCGCCAGCGTCCGCACCCGCACTCCCTCTGTCTCCCTGTCTCGTTTTGACCTTCGGCTGTCGTTTGTCCTTCACTTTTCCTCCGGCGGCCTGCAGTTTCTTCTACTATCCACGATCATATTCAACCCACTTACCCAAGTCATCTCTCTTGTCACACTCGCGTCGATTGCATCATCCGAAACACCCACGTTTCCCCCCCCCCCTCTCTCTCAGAGCAACGAGTGGTTCGCAGCGGCAAGACCATCGAGGGCCTTGAAGGCTGTGGTTAGGACAGGATCTGGGCCTCCGGGGTCAGCGGACGACGCCCATGTTGTGGAAGTTGGTGTGATTTCAATCAGGGCCGCAGCTTCTCGAAATTATTTCGAACTCGGTTCTTGGTAAACATTACGGAAACCATGGATCCCTTTCATGATAAGGCGGGCAGTGAGCGGAGGGTTTCCCTCAGAGTATCAGCGAGGGCCTCGACGATTGAAGAGGACGACTACGACCTAGCTGCTATGGGCATTTCTGACGGGTTCCGCCCAACCGACATCTCTACATCGCACGCAGCTAATTCCTCGACCACAAATCCTTCGACTGGCTCGGCGGTTGTGTCACGAGACTCACCCGCTACTCACCGAACCACGCCCCCTGCCCGACCTTCGAGTATCGCCAAGCCGCCACGTTCTCACGATCCCCTTACTCTCCGCCATGATGGCTCGACCAGCCGAATGAATGGGTCTCCAGTCTCTCGTATGTCCAGCGCCTCGACCGATTCCCCAATCATTCGCTCCGAAAGTCCATACGAGGGCCCCTCCGGTCCGTCGCACCCATACCAGATGTATCCGCAGCGAACCAACAGCGTAGCAACTTCGTCCACAGCGCGGATGTCCGAACGATCCTACACTGGGCCCCGAGGACCAACTCATCCGTATACGCTATACACCCAGAACACCGTGTCAGTAGACCCTAACGACGGCGAGGACATTCCCGTGGGCTTTCTCGGGCGCTCCGTCAACTACCAAAGACGTCTAGGCCCCGAGGGCGAGGAGATTGCGGACTTGATCGGACCACTGGGCCACACCGAAGAGCTTCCCCCATATACCAGATACCCCGAGCAGGCTTATACAAGAAAGCATCCCGGCGACCAACATTCGCCATCCCAACAGCCGCCGTCTGAAGAGCCACAATCGCAACACACCCAGCTGTCCCAGGCTGAACAAGAGCAGTCTCGGCCGGAGACGTCGCTGCCGCCTCCATCGCCGCAGCCGCAGCAATTCGTTGCAGGCACAACGGCCGTTGCAGTCACACCCATCCCCGGTGCGGGCGGCATCGGCCTCGCCACTAGGAACCCCGAGTTTGAGTCTCAAGAAGACCTTGGGCTGCAACCATCCCGAATGTCGAGTAGAACGTTGACTTCGGATATCGCTAGTCAACACGAGATCAACACTGCGGCGGAAGCATACTCTGAGAAGAATACGGATCGAAAATGGCAACAGAGGGCGAAGAGGCGAATGTTCGGCGTGATCCCCTACTGGGCTATTTGTCTCCTCGCTGTGGGACTAGTGCTCATGTGAGTATGAAGTCTACACCGGCACACCGACGTAACCTGCATTACTTGTTTTCGAGATTGCTAACTGCTGTCAAGGGGGATTATCTTAGGCGCCGTAATCGGTACCTTTTTTGCCAAGCACAAAAAGCCACCAGGTCGCCACCAGGACGATGAATCGGTTCCGCTCGTCATCCCAACTGCAACAGTGGATATCAAACCGCTGGCGACGCTCCCGCCAGATTTACCTTCAATGGAGATCGGAACCTTCGGCCTGCCGCCTCTAATTGCCAGTCAAGCCCCGAGCACCTGTTTCAACGACACCACACAGTCGCAGGCATGGACCTGTAACATTCCTTTCACCAGCTATGTCATGAGTGTTTCCAGAATCGCCAACGAACTACCCATATCCGACTACACCTTAAAACTTACTACATTCAACGACAGTGAACGTAATGATGCCAACGTCAACATGTTCTCGTGGGGCACACAACCACCCCTCATCATCGATCCTTTGAAGATGCGACTTGTCAACGACACGTCTGAGCCAAGTCGAGGTGCCGCGTGGTTTGCTCAAATGACGTACAACAAAACGGTCATTGTAGCTGAGGATAGGTTTCCCGGAATACGCACACCCAAGCTGGCGTCTAAGAAACGATGGAACGGCCCGCCGCCAAATTCGGGGGATTTTGGCAGCAGAAAGGGTGTAAAAGGAGCCCAAGCCGGAGACAGACCTTGGATTTGTACTTGGCCTGGGACCCTTCTAGAAGTGTTTGTCTACCCGGCACAAAACAACAGCTACCAACGGAAGCCCACCACGACGACAAGGCCCCCTGCGGCTGTCACGTTTCCGTCTTCCTCAACGCCATTCCTGGTGCGCCACGGATTGGCTACAACCACGAATCCATCACCACTCGCGACTGATCGACCGCGACGCGCACCGCCACCGCCCTACCCTCAGGTCATAAAGTTCGAAGAACGCCGTGTGTCACTGGACCAAACCAAGAATGCCGTCTGCCGACAGGTCGAGGTTTGTGATGACGGGGAGAACACAGTCCCTGTGCTCAATGACGAAGGACAGCCAGTCGAAGTCATGATCTTGGAAAACAGGCAGACGGTCGCCATTGCTGATTCCAAACGTTGGGTACACGAAGACAGCTTCTTAACTTCGCGAGACCGGCCTGCGAGAACTAGCCAACTGAGTGATTGCGGTTGCATCTGGTGGTTCACATGAACCGTTACGGAACACATCACCCCACAACAGCTTTAGTTTTGATATCGCTCATTGTGGTAGACAATACGCCCTAGGCCGGCTGGCCCCTTCGCTGTATAATCATTGTTTTTTTTCTTTTTGTTTTGGGGGCGTTCATCTAATCACGGGGATCATAACGGCCTTCGTTTGCTTGGCGCAGGTGGTTGGCGATTGTATATAACTGGCGGAACATCTAGGAACGGGCCAGCCCCTCCAATTGTCAGAAGCTTGTTGTGGAACTTGACTCCAGAAGAATGGATTGATAGTGTTGCAAAATTCCTGACGGGGCAGGGAGGACTCTGCCACGAACGTCAACATAGCTATTACTAGTTAAGAATACACATGAGAATAAAGACCAGGCGCTTGTGATGACTGCCAGTCTCATCAGAAGTCGCGATATAGCCAAGTCAAAACATGCCAGCGCCGTTGCCACGCCACAACGCCCCTAAGTTCACGTCGTAGGCGGCCTCTGGCCTTCCATGTTGAAAGCTAGCCCTTCCAAAAAGTTGTCAGCCATTTTCAAAGCTCTTCTCGCCTCGATGTCTTTCCGTCGTTGCTCAATATCTCTGCGTCGTGCTTCCATACTTTCCCCCCTCTCTTTCCTTATTGTTTCTGTTCGAATTCGCTCCTCTTCCAGGCTCCGAAATTCCCTAGTCCTGGTCTCCTCGTCCTTGCTAAACTTATAGAAACCTGCTCCCTTGGTTCGAATTTCACTGTCAGCGTCATAATGCTTCAGATCAGGGGGAGTCGCGCTTCTATCGCGCTTGCGGGCCAGCTCTGCCATCTTCTCCGGATCGTCAGGGGTGAAAGCCATGGTCTGGATAGCGTCCCCATACAGCAGCTTCGCCGGCGCGGTGGGGCGGGCAGACATTCGCTCGAGCTCATCGGCGCCCAGACGTCCCCGGCGGCGCTGTCGCTCCATACGTTCCTTGTCCGCCCTGGTACCCCGCCGAAGACGTCCGAACTCGTCTTCAAACTCGATGTACTCGGTGTCCCTGATGTTTTCATTCTCGTCGTCTTCGCCTTCAGACCCAGAGCTTGATGAGTCACCATGGCCTGCTTCAGCTTCGGCCTCGGCCCATTTCCGATCGAAATCTATCAAGGGCGCCATGTCGGTCTCCTTCGCCACGTAATCACCGCGCTTCATAGCAGCGTAAAGACGAGCCTTTTCTTCCATTTTACGCCGTGTGTGAGCAAGATCAGAGGCTTCTTCTTCGGTGCCGAGCGGTTCCCTCAAGTTAAGACTGTTGTGTACGAGGGAGGCAGAAGCGGCCTTGCTTACGTCCCTAAGACGGTTGCGTTTTGCGCCAGCATAGATCTCACCTTTGGTGTGAGAAGGGCGTGGGCGAGCGGATGCAGACATAGCGGTCGGCGGTGTGGACATCAGGGATGTCAGTTGAATAGAGAAGTCGATGGAGCTGCCGAGGACCATGTTGTTTTTGCGCCTCTTGGGCGGTGGTTGCCCGTACAGATTTGGGTCTCCTGGCATATTGATGATCGTTGGAGAGAAGGCGACTTTCACAGAACTGGCTTCGAAGTCGATGAGTCAGTGATAAAGAAGAAGCTGCGGCTTTAGTGGGAGATTGTGATGTGTTGTGTGAAACCCCATGGGAAAAGAGGATGTTGGCTGTTCAGACCGGCTCGTGCTCTGCAGCTAGAATGTCACGTTTCTAACTTGTAAGACGTTGACCCACACAATTAAGTCTAAGCACTTAACTTCTATTATTAATTGTAAGTAGTATAAGCTAGCTTGAGGTGTAATTTATCAAGAGTTTAATAGCTTTTACTTTTTATTATAAGTTAAAGAATAATTTTTGAGATTTATTTTAAAAGTTTAAGTAAAATAGAATATTTATAGTAATACTTAAAACTATTACCAGAGTATTACAAAAATACAAATACAACAAATACAAATACATGTGTTTGTATTAGCCCCACTAATACAAAAATATAAATACATGTATTTGTATTTATATTTTAAGAAAAGATAAATACATTATAAATATAAATATATATATTTGTATTTATATTTTTTATATTTAATATACTTTTTTTTACTATATTTATGTTAATATACAATAAATATAGTAAGTAAATTAAAAGTCTAAATAGTATAGAACTAGTGTATTTATAAGTATAGCTTATAAACTAATAAAAATAGAAGTTTTTAAAGTATTATTTTTACTTTTTATTATCTTAATAAGCAGTGCTTAATCAGCTAAGGTGCTTAGCTAAAGTCTAAGTCAAAATTTCCTACCTACTTTTAATACTTTAAAAAATTATAACTTTATAAGTACTAGAGCTATAAGTAAGAATACACTAGTTTTATAATAGTAAAAATACATAGTATTTAACTATATTTACTAAGTATTTTTAATTTTACCTACTAAATTAATGTATTTAATACAAAAAATACAAATACAAATACATGTATTTTTAAAAAATCCAAATACAATACAAATACATATATTTGTATTTGTATTTGTATTATGTATTTGTATTTGTATTATGTATTTATATTGTATTATGTATTTTTTCTTAATACTCTAACTATTACTATACTGAAAACTTAAGTCTCTAGCTTAGAAGTTAATTATATATAAAATAAATTTGCTACTTATAAAGTATATAAGAGTTATAACATTTTTATTATATATATTTTATTTATATAATTTACTAAGTAAGTTTTAGTTTTTTTCATAAAGAAGTTATAATATTAAAAATAAGTAATTCTTAAAAGTTTAATTAATAAGCTAGTTAATAATAGCTTTATAAGTGTTTGATTAGTATATAGTACTTAGAACTATAGCTTATTATATATACTATATAAAAGCTTTTTAATTAACTTAAATACTAATTTATTAAACTTTATTGATATTATTAATATTACTAATATTAATAATTAAACTATAATTACTATATTAATTTACACTAGAGTAACTAGTATATTTAAGACTATATTATAGTATATATATACTTTTAGTTATTTTACTTTAGTTTTTATATTATACTTTTATATATAATATATAAATTATAACTTTATATTTAAACTATAAATAAAGTATTATTATAATATTATCGTAGAATCCTAAGACTTTCAGAAGTAAGTACTACTCTATAGTAGCTACTTAGCGTACTATGCTATGTATACATAGATAAGATGTATAGCTCTAATTGTCGAATTAATTGCTCCATTCCATAGGAAGCAAGGAGTGCGCACATGATGCCCGCATCACAAGGCGTCTGTCGAAATACCATCTTAGCGTCCCGATCAATCACGCCAAACAACCAACCGCGAGCTTTACGTTCTGCCGCAAATTTAGCACCCATCTTTCCAACGATGAGCCGGCACAAGCCAAAGAGCCAAAGGCGCGAGGAATATCGCACCGCGCGGAGCCAAGAGGGCGTCTTGGATCTGCCCAAAAAAAAGTTCTATCGTCAAAGAGCTCATGCAAACCCTTTCTCAGATCACCAATTAGTCTAGTTGAGTACCCAACTATTACTCCGCGCCTTGACACAAACTGCTGACCGCAGTTACGCTCTTAGCCCTACCAGCCCCGACGAGATGGACTGGACTCCGTACTATCCTGCCTTCGTTGCAGAAGACGATGCTCCCTCCAAGAACACAGCCGCACCGACGACACTTTTTGCGCAGGAAACAACTTCAGTTACAGGCAAACGGAGATTGCGGAAGGATGTCGAGGTAGTTGACATCGGTTGTGGGTTTGGTGGTTTGCTTGTTGCCCTTGCACCCACCATGCCAGATACTTTGGTGCTCGGTATGCAGGCTTGGCGTTAGTTTCGAGACCCTTTCAGCTAACTTCGTTAGGTCTCGAGATTCGCACGTCAGTGACAGAATATGTCCAGGAGCGTGTTAAAGCGTTACGCGCACAGAATCAGGGGAGCGGCTTATACCAAAATATTAGCTGTCTGCGAGCGAACAGTATGAAATTCCTCCCCAACTTCTTCAAGAAGGCACAACTGTCAAAGATTTTTATTTGCTTTCCCGACCCGCACTTCAAGACCCGCAAGCACAAAGCCAGGATTGTTTCCGCAACTCTCAACTCGGAGTATGCCTTTGCACTCCGACCCGGCGGTATTGTCTACACTATCACGGATGTTGAGCCACTGCACCAATGGATGGTAGAGCATTTCAACGGACATCCTTCCTTTGACCGTGTTTCCGAGGAGGAACAGGAGGAAGACGAATGTGTTAGGATTATGCGATCTGAGACTGAGGAAGGGAAGAAGGTGGCGCGGAACCACGGCCAAAAGCACGTAGCTCTCTTCCGCCGACGAGAAGACCCTCTGTGGTAATAAACCTAGGTATTAATACTAAAGAATTTTGCTTTACTTTGTTTTAGTTTAATTATTAAAATATTAATTTAATTATATAAAAAAACTAGTAAAGGTTTAAATACTAAAAACTTACTTAAGTTATATATAATAAAATAGGTATTTAGAGTTTATAATAACTTCTAAATATATTTTACTATTAAAAGTCTTTATTAATTTAACTATACTTAGTTTAAATATTAATAAAAGATATTAAACTTATTATATTTTAATTTATAAAAGTGAGTTTATAATTTATATATTTATAGTATAGTATTTATACCTAAAAATAAAATACTAGTATTTTCTATAATAGTATAATTATATATAGTTTTACTTTAGCTTTAATATCTACTTAAGTTAGGGGGAAGGAGTTATTAATATTATATATCTATTATACTTATATATATTATAGACTAAAAGAATAACTCCTTAAACCACTATACTAGTATAGTTAAATAATACTATTCTATTTTTACTATTATATATATATTTAAAACTTACTTTTAATATTTCTAATTTTAGTAAAACATTTTTGGTTTTTTCTCTTTTCTACTGTTTAGAATGTTTTTATTTATTTATAGTAGGTTAAGGCTAACTACTAGAAAAGTCGGAAAAAAATAATAACGGGCCCAAAACATACCCTCTACACATAGCGCTTCTGCAAAATATTGTCTCACTTACCTACTATGATGCCTAAGGTCATATACACATTAGTATGGGCACGCAATGTCGACAACCCCCCCCAACCCGGGTAGGTAGCTGAACCGTTGTCTTCAAACGCCTAAGTCATCGATTGCCACCTCGCGTCGACATTACTGAATTCGTCTCAAGGCAGTCTCGCAAATCAACAACAAATGATGTAGCGACATCACACGAATTCTCAAAAGCAACCTGGACTATGACTTTACAAACCAGAGATATAACCTTTGCCGCCATCACATGCTTCATCGCATGGGGTTATGCCGTCAGTTGGGCCCCAACATTACGATGGATGGGATATTCTCTGGCCGCTGGCACTCTCCTGACAACCATTGCCCTGCTCGTCCTCATCCTCCTTGTTTCCCACGGGTTCGCATGCACCTCATGCCGTCGACCAGCCCGCCCTAAAGGCCCTACTTTCCTTGCGCCCAAGTCGTGGCCGTGCGAGACCTCCAGCCTCCAGAACCGCCATTCTTACTCGAAAACTCCTCTCGATCCTAGTTCCCACGGGATTTCAAAAGCGCTCGATGATGTGCTGGAATTGATAATTGGAGACTTCGTTACTCCCTGGTATTCCAACATCAGCAATAATGCTATTTTCGCAGACCAAGTTGACAAAGCTATCCGCGACGCCTTGATTAACATCAGGGAACGCCTACTGCAGGCTGATTTCGTGGACATCGTCACGACGCGGATTGTACCGATACTAACAGCACACTTCCGCGACTTTTACGATGCTGAGCGGTCTGTTCGAGGAAGGAAGCTAAACCGATCTGTGACGGAATCAGAAGAGCTGGACCTGGCTATTGCCTCCAAATACAAGGATGGTAAACTTCACCCAGCCGCCTCATTACTGTTCCCTGATTCGAAGCTGGTACAGCAACAGTATCTGCGTAAAGTGGTCACGGGGATCTTGCCGCAGATACTTCCTCCAAATATCCTTGCCAGCCGCGCTGTCTCTGCCATAATTCGAGAAATTGTCGCTTGCGCTATCCTATTCCCTATAATACAGACCTTGGCGGAGCCTGACACGTGGAACCAGGTAATGGAAAACTACGGCCGCTCAATGCTTCAAGACCGGTCAACTGTACGAAAGCTCAGAGCCGCACTGGACCAGCATGCCTCGCCGATACCGAGAGCTGGCAAGGCTGTAATCATTCCTCGTCTTTCCCCAACCGACAGCGAGAGAAGGTTCGAGAAGTTCATTCGTGCAATTAGAAAAGTCAGCAACTTATCCGATGCCCGGCGCCTGAGGAGCGAAGTTTCCAGTCAACTGAAGCGAGACTCCCTCGAAGAGAATCAGGACCAAGTGTACCTCCGCCGGCTGGAGATGGGAAAGCGGCTGCTTGATCAACGTGTGCAATTGCTCGCCGCGGGAGGTAGCCAGCAAAATGTTCCTGTCGTGCCATCTCGCCCAACAGGCGCCACCAAGACAATTTCGAAACTAGAGAATGCATCTTTGATCGAGGTGATGCGAGATGCGTCTGGTCTGTCCTACTTCATGGAGTTCATGGATCGTCATCGGATGATGCCTCTCGTTCAGTTCTGGCTTGTAGTCGACGGTTTTCGGAATCCCTTGGAGGACGAAGGCCCGGACGACGAGCAGTTGCCCTCCAACCTACCCATGTGGACTGATTCGGATCGATTGGATCTGGCCCAGATTGATCACGCTTATCTAGCCAAGGCCGAGCTGGAAGTACCACAACCTACTCGGGAAGAGGTTCGATCTTTCTTGAATGCCGGAAAAGAAGCGACGCCGGAGCAGTACTACAAAGCCCGCAGGGCAATTCTGAGAGCGCAGACCGCTGTGTCGGAGCGGATGCAGGCACAGTATTTCCAACAGTTCAAAAAGTCGGATCTTTTTTACAAGTGCCTGGCAGCGCAGGAAGCATCAACGACCAATTGCCCTCTGTCTGCCATCGACCCATCTTCACCACGAGCGCATCCGTCCATGTATCGGAGCTCCATGTCGCATCAGTCAAAACGAGGCACTGTGAACAGACTGGCCCCAAGGCTGGCCCGCCCGGTAATAAATAGGATTGGATCGACTTTAGAACCCAGGTCATCAAACGTCAACGGCACTTGCCTGGATGTTCAGGCGGCGCAGCGGCCTTCGTTGGATGACGATCCGCTTAACCCTCTATTCGACGATGACGATGTTGGGGACGAAGCTTTGGTGGATTCAGTGCAGAGCCTGGACCAAGATATTGGAAATGCAACCCCTGACACGAACGTTGTCCAGGCCATGGAAGTGGCTTTGAATAACATCATGGAAGACAGCCGACCCCAGACGGCTGAAGAGTTTCGAGTATCTCTTTTCGGGGCTGATGATGCAGGGTCAAGCCTCTTCTCGGGAGATAACGATTCCCATCGAGGGTCGTTTGAGGTTGCAAGGGCTGCCCAGTCATCCAAGGAAGCCGAAAAGCCGAGTCTCTCATCTTTGGGTCTTGTGAGCGCGGCATCCCGCATAGGAGTCTTTGTGGATGACGATCTGTTCGGCGACGAGGATAAGTACCTTTCTGATGAGCAAGATAATGACGGAGAAAGCAACAAAGACGACGCTGAGGACGAGGTGCATGAAGCTGCGCCCGGTGACCTAGGCCTTGCCGAGGCCATTACAGCGTTGTCGAACGACATTGACCGTCTCACTGCTCAAGAGGCCATCGTCGAGTCGCTGACCAAGAAGGCAGAACTCACCAACAATACGGCTGAACTCAGGATTCTGCGGAAATCCAAAGCAAGCCTGCAGAGAGAGATCCGTCGCAAGGAGCTCCAGCGTCAGCAATATGTCGTACAAGAAAGTGACAACAGTCTGTACGGCCGCTCTACTATTAAGATCAAGGCCATCCAGGTTGGACGAGAAGATGACGGCCGGGAGTACGCTCTGTACGTCATTGAAGTGCAACGAGATGCAGGAGAGAAAATGCCTGCCGCCACTTGGATCATTACTCGCCGGTACAGCGAGTTTCATGAACTACACCAAAATCTTCGGTCCAGATACCCGTCGGTTCGCAACCTCGACTTCCCCCGCAGGAGGATGGTCATGAAGTTCCAGAGCGAGTTTCTCCGCAAACGAAGGGCTGCACTTGAGCAGTATCTCCGAGACCTTCTCATGCTGCCAGAGGTCTGTCGAAGCCGGGATTTGCGAGCCTTTCTGTCACAGAGTGTGATTGCCCAAGGTCAAGATCTTTTAGATCGCGCTGATAAGAAGGACATGATCACACGGTTGTACGATTCTGTCACGGATGGCGTCGAAGATATCCTTGGCAACATACCTGTGTTGGATCAACTATCAGTGGCCGGTCAGAACCTAATTGC
Organism: Colletotrichum brevisporum; assembly: GCA_030770045.1. Taxonomy (NCBI): domain Eukaryota; kingdom Fungi; phylum Ascomycota; class Sordariomycetes; order Glomerellales; family Glomerellaceae; genus Colletotrichum; species Colletotrichum brevisporum. The sequence continues at coordinate 6,399,783 of JAUGSI010000002.1, forward strand.
AGCAGCCACCAACCAGCTGAACGCCATGCCACTTGCTGCAAACGATGTGGTCAATGCTGCCGAGGCTGAGGCAGAGCTGAATGCTTTCGAGAATAAGGAACTGGAGTCCTTCATCAAACCAATTTGTGACATCTTTCTGGAAGTGTTTGAGCTCAACCGAGGCAACAACTGGCTGCGTGGAAGGGCAGTTGTTGTCGTACTCCAACAGCTCCTTGGAGGCACGATTGAGCGCAAGGTTCGGGACAACATGAAGATGTTGGCTCAGGAAGACGCGATTCTTAGATACATTGCCCTTCTTCGAGACAGTATGTGGCCCGGCGGGCAAATGAACCGGCACAAACAGCCGCGGACAGTATCCGACAAAAAGAAGACACGCACTGAAGCTAGTCTCATGCTGGCCACACTTATACCAGACCTGGCAGGAAGCGTGGTCGGCCGAGTGAATGCTCAGGCCGCGAGTCGACGCGTCTTCGCGACCTTTAATAACTCGAGGCTCAAGTAAGTCGTTTCCGTTACCGCTCGCGGTCAGTACCAGAGCTAATGCGCCTAATAGTGCACATCTTGCCTTTACGTTTATGGACACCCTGGTCGAGGCCCTGTTTGGGTTATAGACAGTTCCCAACATCTGTTCCGAGCAGTTTGGGACAACTCTTGTCACTATACTTCTTAGAATAATAAGGAAATAGTTATTAATAAAGTATTATTTATATAAAGTTTTTTTATATACTTATATAGCTACTTAGTAATAAATATATTACTAGTAAAGATTTTATTCTTTAAAACTCTATTTTTACTAAATTAATATAACTATTTATATTAAAATATAAAACTCTATAAATAAGATTTATATTTAAATAATAGTTTTAAGTATTATAATAACTAAATATAGTTAGTATTAATAGTATACTCACTTCTGTAAAAAAATAGTACTTTAAAACTTATTATATATATATATTCTATTTTACTAAATATAAAGCTTTAAATATTATTAAAGTATTTTAATAGTACTTTTATTTAATTATAATAGTTAAAAGTATATAACTATATAATTATCTTAATATAATTATTTTAAAAGTACTATTTAAAAAATAAAATTAAAAAGTATAAAATTTTATTAGTTATAGAATAATAAGTATTTTATATTTAGTATTATATTACTAAAGAGTTTTTACTATTAAACTAATAGTTTATTCTATAATATACTAATTTACTCCTTTTAGGGTAACCAACGGCCTACGGACTACGTACTTTAGGAAACCGTCTAGCTACCTACTTTATTAATCTTTTTTATTTAATAAACAACACTTAAATTCACTTACTATAATATAGCTTTTATAGATTTAAAGTAATAGGTATTTTTAATTAATTTTAAAGCAGACTACTAATTACACCATTAACGCTACTAAAACTACTAATACCTTCTATACGCCTTCCTAGTAGACCGTCCCTTTAAACCTATTAAATCCAATCTAAACTATCCCGTCGCTTACTTTAACTATTATATCCCTCTATAATTAACGCGCCGTTATTAGCTATACAGCTTTAGCTAGTTTAGCTACTTTCTACTATTGTTAGTATTTATCTTAATATTATTATATATAGGCCTTACTAAATATACTAATATTAGTAGCTACTTAGGGCACTATAGATTTAATAGCTATATCCTTTACTTAGTTAAAGTATTTATAGTTAGCCTTAGTCTATAAAATATATATAGTTCTATTAAGTCTAGTATTTAGCTTAAGTATTATTTATTAAGTATTAAGTTCATTACTTATAGTTTAATAGTAGTAAATTTTAGTAATAATAAACTTTACTTTTTCTTTATTAAAGAATTTATACTAGTTTTAAGTTAAGTTAATTATATTAACCCCTTTAGTTATAAAGTACTTATTACTTGTTTTATAGTTAGTTAATAACTATAAAGTTATATAATAGTTATTATTTTAAGAGTAGAGAGTAGTAGTAAGTAGCCTTTTATTAAATATTATAGCTTTAAGGGTTATTATATATAGGTATATAGAAAATAGAAGGAATTAATAAAGATCTTACTTATAGTAATAGTATCTTTCTTTTAATTATAAACACTACTAGGGCTTATTAGGCCCTATATATAGCGTGATTTAGTTAAAGGTTTATATAAATAAATATTTATTTTAATATATTAGTCGCGCTGTTTAGCGCTACTTATTTATAATAGTATCGTTATTATTACTAGTACGTCTATATCTATATCTACTACTATAGTAGGAAGAGTAGGTAAGTAGAATTATTAAGATATATACACCCTACTAAGCTCTACTTAAAACTACTTAGTAGAGCTAAAGGGGGTTAAAGCTACTAAATATACTCTATTAAATACTTCTATTTAATTATATTACTTAAAAATAGATAGCTATAATATATTCTTTTTATAACCCCTTATTAAGATATTTATATAAAATACTATAAAAATATAAATTTAGTAAAGTATTTTTAATAATTAAATATAAAAGTAATATATAAATATAATTTGTAAATATAACCTTTTATATTAATATAGAAATACTAAAAGTATAATTCTATTATACCCTAGCTTTAATACATAATTTAAAGAAAGATCTACTACGTTTGTACTATAGTTATAGAAGGTTTTAAGACCGTGGACTAACCTAGACACCTTGGAGCTTGAGCACACCAAGCTTGTCGCAGCCATCAAATACTGAACGTCCTGCAGCAGCTTCCACTGCCACCCATCTCTCGCCTCTCCTCTCCTCATCCTGCCGCCACTTTCTTCAGAAAACCTCTCTCCACGAACACCGACAGCCAGACTTCCTACCCTTGCTACCAGTGACACGGTCGCCCGTGTGCCGTTATCTTGGGCATTTAATCCCCCGGATTATTGGGCCCTCCCCCGACTGGATCGATTCTTGGTCTTTCGGTTTCCTCACAACTCAGGAGCTGGACGGCGACCGCTACGCGAAACGCATTTGTGGTCTTCACACTGTCGCTGCTGCCAAACCCCTCGGCCTAAACTGAACGCACTTGTCCCCCGTTCTTGCGATATTCTGGAGCTGCCGCGCTGCCACAACTGATTGTCCCGACCAGGCCTTGGGCCTTCACAAACCGATTCAATCACGAACTGATTCATTCACAAACGCTCCTGACCGGCCGGATCATTGGGTTGTGCTAGTCTCAGTCTTTTGGACATCTGAACTAATACCACTGCAATCATGACCGAGGTTTCATCCACAAGGCTGTACTTGGGCAACCTCCCGCGCAATGGTAAGCTTAACTGTGATGTCGTCCCTGCACCGACGCCCCAACATCACGTTGTTAGCTGCTAACCCGGACACGGCAGCCACCAAAGCCGATGTCGAGGCGCATTTCGCAACTCACGGCACTGGAGAAATCACCGAAATCAAACTGATGAACGGATTCGGCTTCATTGAATACAAGGATGCAATGGATGCCCGCGATGTTGTTCCAGGTATGCGCGTTTCCCTTCCGCCAGCTGCCTCACGTTTAGCTCACTAGTCGCTTGTATAGCTTTCCGTATGTTTTGACGCGCCGTTTCGCAGTCGTACCCCATCTCAGCCCGGCTCGCTAACCATAGCGTTGTAACTAAAGATGGATCCGATTTCATGGGCGAACGCTTGACCGTACAATTCGCCCGAGGAACCCGGCATCGGGAGGGTGGCAACGGCGGCGGCGCCTTCAACAACGAGCGTGCCCCCCCAAGGCCTCGCCGAACCCCTCACCGGATGCAAATTACGGGACTCCCCACCGATACCAGTTGGCAGGTCTGTTCAATCTCTCCCCATTCTCTCAAGCTGGATCTTCCGGATTCCCTTCTATTGGTGGCGCGAGGCGCCTTTGGACCGTTGCCTGCCTTTGGGACGGATTACCAGGCGCTCTCCGGCTTCAGCTCTTCCGCTGCCCGCCCCTTAACTGGTCCGGACCGTGCTGCCATGATGAGTCCGGTTTCGACATGTTAGGCTGCCTTGGTTCCTTGAGCCGATCCGTGCTGCCATAGTTGTAACGGACCTTCCCCGGCCGGGCGGCAGGTATCTTTGGCACTATCCCCTGGTTGGACGCTGCCTGATCTTTGATTCCCGGATTCTCAGCCATATTCGGCCCGTGCCACCGCTCCTGGACACCAACTTACATGGACTCTGGATATAGGACCTGAAAGACTTCGCTCGTCAGTCCAGTCTCGACGTCGTCTACTCTGAGACGGGCCGCGACGGCAATGGTCGAGGGTGAGTCTTAGCTCTTGATTTTCTTGCGAGATGGTTAACACAGACCTTTGTATAGCTTCGTCGAATTCGAGACTGCCGCCGATCTGAGGACAGCGGTTGAGAAGCTTGACGGACGGGAGTTCAAAGGAAATCGCGTCACCTGCGTTGCAGACGTGAGTTGCACATTGAAGTTCTGAATGCAAAGGGGTGAGCACGGCATGCTTACGCTGTGACAGACTCAACCTGACGTCCCACCTCGGGATTTCCGAGGGGCACGCTCGCGTTCGCCAGGTGGGCGCCGTCCTTACCCACTGCCGGTAGACGACTACGACCGGCGCGGCCCACCGCGAGGCTACAGCCCACGCAGAGACGGATATCGTGATGGTTATCGCGAGCGGAGCCCTCGCCGCGAGTACTACGAGGACCGCGCTCGCTACCGATCCCCACCCCGCCGCCCTGTCGACGACTACCCTCCTCCCCGAGGCCGCTACGACGACCCTTACCGACGGGACTACCCCCCCCCTCCCGACCCCTATGCTAATGGCAGACCGTACGACCGCACCCCGAGGGACTTCCCTCCTCCCCGGGATGGGGCATACCCTCGCGATGGGTACCCTCGCGAGTATGATCGCGGTGGCCGTTACTGGTAACTCACTTCTTGCTGAAACTTTTATCTCACGGGGGTTGTCTTTGACGCTTAACAGACACCGGAAATGGCTCGATCCTTCCTACAGACCCAGGTGCCGATTCGGCGCCTGAGAAAATCTGCATGCTGTGACTATACAATTTGTAAAGTTGCGATATGGTGGATGCGGTCCTCGAGACAGTCATATGTTAGTTTCTATATTCTTTGGTGGCTTAAGGTGTAGGAATCCCGAACGTGGTGCGACGAATATCGTTTACAGAGCTGGAGAAAAGTTCTCGAATCCCTGACTTTTAATGTACGACTACAAACATGGATATCTCATCCCCAGAACAAATTTGCCTACTGTCTCTTCGTTCTTTCCCCCTGGCTCGTCTCGCCGGTGGAGTCCTTCGCCGAGGATGAGAGAACCGCGACCTGCGAGTGTTCGTTCCCCGTAGAGAAGACGCTTGTTATTTCGAACTAGTATGATGCGTAGTGTCGCAGACTTGATAGCTCATCGCTTAGAATGTCGGAAGTATTCAGGTTGTATCAAAAGTTAGCTACGGTGCCGTAAGAATCCCTGGTGAGGGGAGCTAAGCAATCTGCGATGTTGTTCTACTGATCAAAGCACCAAGGCGATCATGTTCTTATATCCCTTGTGCCGGGGAATACAGCATCCGCCGGCACCAACTACTGCGAAATACAATTGAAGGAGGCTTCTTTTAGATCAAGCAACGTACACCTGTTCCCGCTCCGCCCGCATTTACGGAAACGTTTGAATCACTACTTTCCACTCTCTGGTGAATTTAGGCCGTCTTCTTCCACTGCGTGTAGACACCAATCAAACTGCTCACGGTCCCAGCAAGACCAACAATGCCGTCATCGAACCCAACCCAGCCAAGAGCAGTTGTGGGCACAGTTAAATCACAGAGGTCGGAGATGAGCTGCAGGCGGCCGGCGGCACGCTCGCTACGTGATAGTTAGTCTGGCTCGTCTCGGATCGGGAGGGTTTTGAGCAGAAAGGCTTACAGTGCTATTCTCTTAGCCTCGACAACACCCTCACCCTCCTTCTTGTCGACCTTGGCCTCGCGCTGCTGCAGACGGTAGAGGGTGTAGCTCTGGGCAACAACACTGAAAATAAGACCGATGGCCCAGGAGCGGTAGGCCTCCTTCTGCAGGCGCTTGGCGCCCTCCCACTTTTTGATACCTGTGGCATCCAGCACAGTTGCGGCATCGAATGTGAGATATCCCGCGTAGCCCAGCTGACGGCCTACGGCGGCGTAGCGCAAGACAGGATCCATGGTTTTGGCGTCAGAGGCGACGGCAGCGGCCTTGAGGTGCTCGACATTCTTGCCTACGCGCATAATCTTACGCGTGAGGCCGAACTGCTTCTTAATGGCATCCCAAGGGGCGATCTCGGACTTGGACCCATTGGCGCGGAAAAGATACCAGGCATAGAAACGGGCAAAATACTGGAGAGTGCGAAGAAGCTTGTCGCGGCCGACGGTGGTGGCGACAAACTTGAGGTAATGGGCCACCGAAGGATGGTAAATGACCGCGTCGGCAACCATCTTTTTGTCAGGTGTTGTATTTTCGGGCACAAGTGGATACTGCGGGAAAGAGGTTGACGGGACTGTTGGTTCTGAACAAGTTGGACATGAACTTGAAACTAGAGCAGGAAATATCAATACTCAATCTAGCGTCGAGCGTACATCAACGGGGAGCATGAAAGGGGGTTGGCCAGCTAGAAAAGCATTGGGGTAGGTACTGCCACATGCCGAGGTCCACCAGTGAACCAAAGACAGCGACTACCTTGTAGGTGTTGCAGAGCTCTCATAGGTACGTAAGCAAGTGACAGATGTGAGCACTAATGGCTTAAGGAGGCAAGGGTATAGAAGCTAAATACGCCCAATACTAAGTAGTGATCTACTAATATGTTAACTATACTAATAGTACTGTCTATAGTAAGGTTTAAAACCTAATGTACTAAGTAAGAATATATTAAATATAAAATATATTAAAAAGTATACTATAGTTAAATATAAATAGATTTAGTAAGTAAGTAAATATATTTTTTATTTAAAAAAGTAAGTATATTAATAGTAGTGGTATTAATAATATTTAAAAAATATAGTACTTAAATATATTATAAATACTCCCTCTAGAGTAACTAACAGCCTATAAACTATATACTTTAAAAAACTGTTTAACTACCTACTTTATTAATCTTTTTAATTTAATAAATAACACTTAAATTTACCTATTATAATATAACTTTAATAAATTTAAAGTAATAAGTGTTTTTAATTAGCTTTAACTACTAATTATACTATTAATACTACTAAAATTACTAATATCTTTTTAAACTATTTCTTTAAACCTATTAAATTTAATCTAAACTAAACTATCCCTTTCTTTATAGCTCTACTACTATTAGTATTTATTTTAATCTTATTATATATAGGCCTTACTAGATATACTCATATTAAATATTACTAAAGTAGCTACTTAGACTAATAAAACTCTAGTAGCTACGTTCTTTAGTTAGTTAAAGTACTTATAGTTATTTTTAGTATTTAGGATTTCTATAGTATTTAAATCTCTTAAGTATAAGTTTAGTATTATTTTACTTACATTATAGCTATTACTAGTAGTTTTATAGTATATCACTTCTAAAACTATAAGTATTACTTTATTATTTTTACTTTAGTAGTATTAGTTAAAATTTATATTAATTATATAAGCTTTTGTAGTATAAAAACACTTTTTAATAGTATTAATACTAGTTAATATTTATAGAATTATATTCTTTTATTTATTTTAAAGTTAAACAAAACTAATAAGATGTTTTTTAATATTATAGTAAATAAATTACTTAATAGAGTACTTTTAAGTTATTATTATATATATATATATATATATATATATATATATATATAAAATAAAAGAAACTAATAAAGGTCTTACTTATAGTAGTATCTTTTTTTAATTATTGATACTACTAGGACTTATTAGGTTTTATAGTATATTATAGTACTTATAATTTAACTAAAGATTTATATAAATAATAGTATATTTTAATATATTAGTTATATTATTTAGCGCCGCCTACTACTAATAGTATTATTATTATTACTAAAAGAGTAAGTAAATAGAAGTATTAAGGTATATATACTCTACTAAACTCTACTTAAAACTACTTAAGCTAAAGGAAGTTAAAGCTACTAAACATACTCTATAAAATACTTTTATTTAATTATACTATTTAAAGATATATAGCTATAATATATTCTTTTTAAAACTACTTTTAAAAATATTTCTATAAAATACTATAAAAACTATCAATTAATAAAAAAAGTAAAAAAAGATTTTATTAATTAAAAAAAAAGTAAAATAATATAAACTTAAATTTTACTTAGTTTTATATAACTAAAGGGTTATTAATATAGTAGTTATACTTAGTATTATATTATAGTAAATATTATAAAGAGTAAATAGTAACCCCCTCTAGGGTGACTAATAGCCTATAGGCTACGTGCTTTAAGGAACTATCTAGCTACCTACCTTATTAATCTTTTTCGTTACGGCACTTAAATTCACCTAATTTAACGCAGCTTTTATAAATTTAAAGCAATAGGTGTTTTCAATTAATTTCGTAAACTACTAATTATACCATTAATACCACCAAAACCACTAACACCTTTTATATACCTCCTATATACCTAACTATCTAAACCGTCTCTTTAAACCTATTAAATCTAATTCAAGTTAAACCGTCCCTTACCTTAACTATTAAATTCCTCTATAACTAACACACTATTATTAACTGTACTATAGCTAATTAACTTAATTAAACTACTTTTCTCTATACTTATTAATAAACGTCTTAATAGCTAAGCTTTATTAAATATACTAGTCTTTTAACTCTAAAGGATCTATAGTTATTATTACTACTTCTATTACTTACTTAAAGTAGTATTAGTTATTTTTTAAAAATAGTAAGTTTAAAATCTAACTTAGTATTAAATTAATTAATAGGTTTAGTTTAATTTTTTTTATTTAGTTTCTATTACTACTAGTATAAAAAAAGTAAAAACTAAAAATAGTAATTTAAATCTTTATACTTAAAAGTTAAACTAACTAACTATACTATATATTAATAGTATTAATACTAAGTTATATAGCTATATTACTAAGTTACTTAATATTATTCTTAACTATAGTAACTAAGTTATAGTATTTAGTATTTTATAGCTAAGGGACTTTTATATTTATAGTAGTTTTTTACTATTTTATTATTTTAAAGGATTCTTAAGTATAAATATAAAAAACAAAAGGAATTAATAAAGGCCTTACTTAAAGTAGTACCTTTTTCTTTAATTATAAATACTACTAGAGCTTATTAGGCTCTATAGTATGTTATAGTACTTATAGCGTAATCTAGCTAAAGGTTTACATAAGTAAAGGTTTATTTTAATATATTAGTCGCGCCCGCTGCCTATTAGTAATAGTATTGTTGTTATTACTAGTACGTCCACGTTTATATCTACGTCTACCACTATAAAAAGAGTAGGTAAGTAAAAGTATTAAGGTATATACGCCCTACTTAGCTTTACTTAAGACCACTTAGTAGAGCTAAAGGGAGTTAAACCTACTAAATATACCCTATTAAATACTTTTATTTATTATACTACTTAGTAATATATAGCTATAATATATTCTTTTTAAAATAATATATAAAAATATCTATATAAGATACTACTTAAAAAAACATAAAAGAGTAAATAGTAATAGTTTAAAAATTCTATTAAAACTATTATTAAAAAGAGTACTATAAAACTATATATAGAAAATCTAAAAGCTTAAGTAAGCTAAATACTCTAAACTACTATAAAAATAAACTATATTATTACTTTTATTATTTATATAAAAAAGAGTATAAAACGGTCTTAGAAATACACTATAGAAAAAAGAGGGTAGAAATTCTAAGAAAAGTAACCAAGAGTACCTAATTAATACACAGTTATGTAATACACAATGCAGGATACACTACCTAGTATAGGTAACCTCATTGCCTGGTGCTCTCGCCCTCGCTTTAACCGCGCCGAACATTTCCGAGAAATCCTCGCAGGACGCCAGACGCCCTGTGCTTTGTGACCCCTCGTCCCGTGCCTCGGGTTCCCCTCGGCCGGAGGTGCTTATAGTTGGCTCCACTTCATCGTGGTTACTCGGGATCCAATGCGACTAGAGGATGCAGTTCCCCTAGGACAGCCGTCCTGCCGAAAGACAAGAGGCTTTGGCGAACGCTCTGTGTTAATGGTTATAACCGCGATCTGTTCCTCCAGCTGCCCGATCTTTCTTCACGTTGTTATCCGCCTCCTCTTGTCTTCCAGCTAGGACTACTACGACTGCATTTCGATGTCATCTGCCTAGTGCCCCCCTCTTCCTAAAGTTCCATCTCTTACTCACCACCGGCTTTGTTGTCCCGCCCCCAAACCCCGCCGCAACTACTAGCCTCTGTTGCCCCTCTACCTGCGAACTCTCTTCGCATCCGTCTCGCCATCATACATCTGTTGCCTCAATCTCTCCCTCATTCCTTCGACTCGTGTACTTACTGACCCCCGCCTTGCTCAAAATGTCGGCATACACGACGAACGGCACTGGTCAAGAGACCGAGAAGATCAATACGAACATCGTCACCCTTACCCGCTTCCTCACGGAAGAGCAGGCGAAACACAAGGAAGCCACCGGTGATTTCACGTACGAGTCCCAGCTCCTTTTCTCTCCAAATTGCTTCTGACTCTCTGCAGCCTTTTATGCCACGCCCTGCAATTCTCCTTCAAGTCCATCGCCTACTACATTCGGCGAGCTACTCTGGTCAACCTGACAGGCCTCGCCGGCTCGTCCAATACCACTGGTGACGACCAGAAGAAACTCGATGTAATCTCCAATGACCTTTTCATTGAGGCCATGAGATCCTCCGGCAAGTGCGCCTTGCTTGTGTCGGAGGAGGAAGAAGATATCATCTTCTTCAATGATAATACTGGCGCTCGCTACGCCGTGGCATGCGACCCTATCGACGGCTCCTCCAATCTGGACGCTGGTGTGTCCGTCGGCACGATCTTCGGCATCCACAAGTTGCCGGAAGGTTCTACCGGCACCAAGGAGGACATCCTGAAGCCCGGTACCGAGCTGTTGGCTGCCGGTTTCACCATGTACGGCGCGTCGGCCCAGCTTGTCATCACTATGAAGGGCGGAAGCGTTAACGGTTTCACCCTCGACAACGGAGTCGGCGAGTTCATTCTGACCCACCCAGACATGAGACTGCCCAAAGCCCGCGCTATCTATTCGGTCAACGAAGGCAACTCCCTGTACTGGGAGGACAGTACCAACAATTATTTCAACTCCCTGAAAACTCCTCAGACAAACGGGAAACCTTACAGTGCTCGCTACATCGGTAGCATGGTGGCTGACGCCTACCGCACGTTGCTGTACGGGGGTGTTTTCGCCTATCCGGCAGATAAGAAGAGCCCGAAGGGCAAGCTTCGTATTCTTTACGAGTGCGCTCCCATGGCCCTGGTTTTTGAGAACGGTTGGTCAATGGTCATTGCTTTGGTCCGCGCAATGCTGATATTTTTAAAGCCGGCGGTCAAGCTGTCGACAGCAAGATGAGGAGGATGCTCGAGGTTGTCCCAGAGCACATTCACGACAGGGCCGGTATTTTCATGGGCAGCTTCGATGAAGTTGAGAAGGTCAAACAATTCCACCAGTGAGGCCCAACTACCTCCGCTAGCATTTCTTGCGACGATCGATGAAGCGAGAGAGAAAAGTGGCACGGGGACAAGGGTTCATTGAGAATGAGGTGTTTTGCAAGAATTCCGAGTAATCTCTTTAGTATTGAGGGGCAGGGAAAAGCTCATGACCTAATACAGGTAGGGATTGCGAGACTGATATGAACTTTGAAATGGCAAGTTATGATACATATTGAGCAACTTGGTCTGAGTTGTAGAGATACGTAACATAACTAATGTTCCTTTTTCATTCAACAGTCCTTACAAGAGCTTTGGAAACAGTTTTGGCGTATTGCTCTTCCATTGCTGATAGTCTTCGCGGTTACCATAGCGTTGGTTGTACTTCTTCTCACTCAGAGGTACTCCGGAGACCTTGAGAAGAAGCAGACTCACGAACGCTGGAGACACATACGACATAGCCAGGGCAGAGAGGACGCCAACGACGCCACCAGAAAGACTCAGGCCTGCTTGGACTGGTCGCGTGACCAAAACACCGGCGGCAGCAGTCGCAATACCGGTCCAGAGGGAGATCTCACCGAAGTAGTTCGGATATTGACTGCAAATTGTCAGTTGCTGCGCGGCTAAGGTGGTAAATGGGTACGGAGTGTTTAGTGTAACTTCGTCATGGGTGGTAGAACTGACCTAATGCTCCACAGACCACGAGTCATAAACTGCTCGTCGTGGGTCTTCTCCCTCCTTCCCTGCAACCACTTGCTCTTTTGCCTATCCGCCGTGATTTCGAAAGCAAACCCGCCCAAATAAATAAGCAAGCCAAGGGCATCGGAGACTTTGATTGGGGGTAGAGCAGCAAACACGGTTGAGGGCACAGAGTTCAAAGTAACAATGGGAAGCAGGCATAACGAAACCCACGTCGCCTGGGCGAAAAAAGCAACACCAAATCTCGTTGGTGATTTCTTGATTTCATCAAAGCGTGAGTCCTTGCCTTCTTGGACGATACGTTGGAAGAGATAGGATCCCACTACAATGAATCAGGAGTCAGTGTAGGCGGGGTATGAATGGGCTGGGACTTGCGCGTACATCGAACAGCCCAAAGAACGACAGCGCCGCTGAGAGCAACCTGTCTCCAGTTCAGGGTACCCAGGCCTCTAGGATCGGCGAAAGAGACCAGAAGGCGGGGCACCGACGAAGCAGAATCGGTAAAGCCAGGCGAAGGCGAATACCTGGACCGGAGAGAAGGCAAATAGAGACTCAGGGCGGTGACAGACAGAAACGTCAAAGAGCCTGAAAAATCGTAGAACCGCTCATTTTGGGCAAGGATGGAAGGGACGGCAAATGCCAGCTGAATGGCGTAAGCGGCAGATATGGAGGGAACCAGAGTCCTGAGGAGGGGACTTTTGAAATTGGTCAGGTGTAGGAGAGTTTGAAGTAATGTCATTTCGACAATTGACCGTCTTTCATGCACAACATGCCAGGAGTGCGCAGGAGAACAAGATGGATGAGTAGGAACCGGCCTTATCGACAGCAATATACATATTTGGAGACAGAAAAATCTCGGCTGAGTCTGCAATGGATGACGACACGACACTTGTCTCGACGAAATCGGTACAGGGGCGTGATTAATAACCTCGGTACGGTCTAGAAAAATCTAGTAACTAGTAGTATATCAGCTAGTAAAGTATCCTTTAATTTCATAGAGAGGCATATGAGTTTATAAATAACGTCTTTATAGTCAAGTAGTTACTTAAAAATATTAAAGACCTAGATTTTCATTTATTAAATATATACTTTATTCTTTTTATAATTTTCTATTAAGACTCGCTTGACTTTCTATTCTCCTTACCTAGTTTATACTCTTAAGGGTCCTTGCTTTGGCCGTAAAAGGGTTACTAGTGGATGAGGGAGGCTGGGTTGGACGGCGCCACGATGCGCCGCGTAGTGGCACCTGCGGCGATAACGGCGATGCGATCACTGATCGGTGGCGCTGAATAGGTATGTCAGAACAAACATTCGCTTCCGCGGTTACAGATGTCGCGACGTACCGTTGATTATAGTATATGAAGAGATAATGCTTGTCAGTAACTAACAAAACATCGACACCACAGTCCCATTTAGAGATTATCAATAAAGCGTGTGCGATATGCCCTAGACCACTACTTGGAGGCAAAGTGAGCCTGCCCCACTATAGGCTTCCCCGCGATCGGAGAGTTGAGGAATGCGGTGTAACTAATACTACATTATTTCTTCCTCCCGTTTCACCGTGATTTCGCAAGTTGACAACCAGATCGCCCGTCGCCCACACTTACGCAGACAGTACGCGGATAACCAAGAAATCAACAATGGCACCATCTAATCCGGTCTTTATCGCCGTTATTGGTATGAACAGCCCCTCTCCCTGTTCATGTTCTACCCGCACCTCTACGGCATGCTGACTTGGAGTGGCGGGGTACTAGGTGCTGGCGGAGTCGGAAAGTGCTTCCTCTCCCAGCTCAAATCTCTGGCCGCCCGAAGGCAATCCCCAAAGCTCAGTCTGTGCTACATATCGACCAGCAAGAAGGCTTTGTACGATGCGAGCTACTCTGCCATCCCTATTGCTGACGCGCTCGAGAAGCTGTCAGCTGCGTCCCAGGCTCCACAAGCTCTCTCCCAGCTCGCCGACTACCTCGCAGCCGCCCCCGCAAAGGTGGTCTTGGTTGACAACACCAGCTCTCAAGATGTTGCCGATGCGTACCCTGTCTTCTTGGGCCGTGGCATTAGCATTGTTACTCCCAACAAGAAGGCTTTCTCGGGCTCTTACAAGCTATGGCAAGACATCTTCTCCGCCGCTGCGATGTCTGGCGCCAAGGTGTACCATGAGTCATCTGTTGGCGCAGGATTGCCTGTCATTTCGACGTTGAAGGACATCGTCGACACCGGCGACCGCGTCACTAAGATTGAAGGCGTTTTTAGTGGCACCATGTCGTTTCTCTTCAATTCATTCGCGCCGACCTCAGGCTCTGGAGGCAAGTGGTCTTCCGAAGTGGCCAAGGCCAAGGAGTTGGGCTTTACGGAACCGGATCCGAGGGATGATTTGAACGGTCTCGATGTCGCCCGGAAGCTCACCATACTAGCGAGACTGGCAGGACTGCCGGTTGAGTCGCCGACATCGTTCCCCGTCCAGAGCCTGATCCCTGAGGAGCTCGAGTCTTGCTCGAGTGGAGACGACTTCTTGCAGAGGCTTCCCGAGTTTGATGCCAAGATGGAGGAGACCAAGGCTGCTGCAGAGAAGGAGGGCAAGGTGGTGCGTTTTGTCGGCAGCATCAATGTGGCTTCCGAGGAAGTTAAGGTCGGTCTAGAGCGGTTCGACGCATCTCACCCCATCGCAGCCCTTAAGGGCAGCGATAACATCATCAGCTTTTATACAGAGCGGTACGGAAGTAATCCGCTGATCATCCAAGGCGCTGGCGCTGGCGGTGATGTCACAGCTATGGGCGTAACCAGCGACTTGATTAAGGTCCTCAATCAGATTGCATAGAGCAGACAAGTACATGTCAAATTAAAAGAATTCAACAACACATATAAATCATATGTTCCTGTAGCTTGTGCAGTGCTTAGCACTCTACATAATATAAGCAGCAAGGGTTGTGTGCGCAAAGCCGATGTGTGATGTAAGAAAGCGGATGTCATCTAACCCAGCCGCAAAACCAATTCAACCACGGCGAGCGGGCCGGTGTTGGTGCTGGCAAAACAACACGATCCTTCTCTAAAGACCACACAGAGTCCGACGACATGGGCCGGTTGCTGAAGGCGGCGAGGTGCGCGATAACCAGTCTGAAGTCCCCGTCCTGCTCTCCGAAGAAGCTGTGCATGTGTGAGCGAGAGAATATTAGCGCCGGAACGAGTGATCCATCTCACCTCCGCATCATGATGGCTATTCTCTTGATACTGGACAAATCCAAAGGTTTCGCTTCTGGCTTGGCTTTTCCCCTATATGTGGGCCTGAAGTCGGCCCAAGGAATTTTTACCTCCCCAGGGCTGCAAACGAAGTCATGCTCCCAACTGATAGAACTCTGATCTCGGCCATCCTCCCTCGGGGGAAGGATCTCGTCCTTGATTGTGATTGTGTATTTCTTCGAATCACCCCCGAGAACTTTGATGACTAGACCATCATAGGACCTCAGGTCCAGGTGAAGAGTGCCCAAGGTCCTTTGAGATGCGAAACCGGCTCCTCCGAGGCTACTGATATCCAGATTACCGAAGAATTCAGCTCTTTCGGGCGATTCACAACGCAAATGAGACCGGCTGCTGCCCCCTCGGACTCGGTCATCGGAGTCGGTCCAAAGACTAGAGTCCCAAGGACTTCGTAAAATGGTCAATCGAGTACGTTCTTTGGGTCAAGGTGGATGTTGTATGAAGGTGAATGGATTGGTGGCTCGGTAGATCGATGTGCCGGGATTATTGTGTTGTTTGGGCTATGACCAACCTATCGCCTCCATAGAGGTAAAGAAGTTTCCAGTCAGGGGCCATTACTAGCGCTTGAAGGGTGTGCGTGTCCGCGCCAAACACATATACGAGTCACCAGAATAGGCAGTGTAGAGATTTTCCTCTGTTCTTTTCTACATACGGTTGGGTGTGCGGGTGGACTGCCCTGGAGGTGCCTCCCAGACAGAGCTGTAATAGAATGACAACTTAGTATCTATAAAGATTCTACTACTATAGTGAAGTATACTACATTCTTATATATTTACTACTTATATTATATTATATATAAACTTTTATAGTTATAATACTACTTATAGTAAAGTTAAAAAAGAAATCTACTAAATAGATAATATTTTAAGTAAAAATTTAATAAAGAATATATTTAAATTAATATATATATTTGATAAGTTAATAAGTAAAGATTATTTAAAAAAAGAATAGATATATTACTAATACTACCCCCTCTAGAGTAACTAACGGCTTATAAACTATATACTCTAAAGAACTATTTAATTATTTACTTTATTAATCTTTTTTATTATTAGTTAATAATACTTAAACTTACTTACTATAATATAGCTTTTATAGATTTAAAGTAATAGGTGTTTTTAATTAATTTTAAAGTAGACTACTAATTATACTATTAACGCTACTAAAACTACTAACCTTATATACCTCTTTAAACTATCCCTCTAAACCTATTAAATTTAATCTAAACTAAACTATCCCTTTTCCTAACTATACTATAGCTACTTAACCTAATTAAACTACTTTTCTCTATACGTATTAATAAATATCTTAATATATTGCTAAGTCTTGTTAAATATACTAGCTTTTAATAAACTTTAAGAAATCTATAGTTATTATTACTACTTTTATTACTTACTTAAAGTAGTATTAGTTATTTTTTAAAAATAGTAAGTTTAAAATTTAACTTAGTATTAAATTAGTTAATAGGTTTAGTTTAATATTTTCATTTAGTTTTTATTACTATTAATTTAAACTAAGTTAAAATTAAAAATAGTAATTTAGATTTTTATATTTAAGGGTTAAATTAGTTAGTTATACTATATATTACTAGTATTAATACTAAGCTATATAACTATATTACTAAACTACTTAATATTATTCTTAACTATAGTAACTAAGTTATAGTATTTAGTATTCTATAATTAAAAGACTTTTATATTTATAGTAGTTTTTACTCTTTTATTACTTTAAAAAATTCTTAAAAATATAAAGAAAAAACTAATAAAGATCTTACTTATAGTAGTATATGTTTCTTTAATTATAAATACTACTAAGGCTTATTAGGCCCTATACGTAATTTAGTTAAAAATTAATATAAGTAAAGGTTTATTTTAATATTACTACTTATTAGTAATAGTATTATTATTATTATTAAAAAAGTCAATAAGTAGAATTATTAAGGTATACATACTCTACTAAGTCCTTAGTATCCTTAAACAGTTACTTAACTATAAATATATTACTAGTAGAGACTCTACTACTAAGGAACTCTTCCCTCCCCCTACTCTTTTTAAGTAACTAATAGTCTATAGGTTATATTTAGTATATAAATTTATATACTATAATATAGCTTCTATAAATTTAAAGTACTAGTAGCATTTAATTAATTTTATAAACTACTAATTACACTACTAATACTACTAAAACTACTAATACTATCTATACATCTCTATATACCCCTACGCTTAACTATTTAATAAACTATCCCTCTAAACCTATTAAATATAATCTAAACTATCCCCCTACTTCTTTTAACTATTAACCTTCTTTATAACTAATATACTATTACTATATTACTACAACTAATTAACCTTATTTAAAGGATCTACTCTATCTTTATTAGTATATATTTTAATATATTATTAAGCCTTAAACTATATATTAACTTTTAGTAGTTTCTTTTATACTATTAAGGGAGTATATATCTTTATAGCTACTATATAGTTTAAAAAAAAAGCTCTTTAACTACCTTTATAGCTATATCTTTATAGGCTTCTTTATTAACTATATATTTATAAATTAGTATTAAATATAAAACTCTATAACTAAAAAGATTATTACTATATATAATATTATATTTAATAAAGAAAAGTACTATAATAGTAACTTAAATTTACTTATTAATAACTATAATAACCTTAACTTTTAAACTATTACTAAGTAAGTTTAAAAGAGTCTTATTATAACTAATAAAACTAACTTTTAAAGATAACTTTACTCCTTTTTAATTAATAAAAAAATAATAAAGTATTTCCTTTTATAAACTCCCTTAATAACATTTTTAATAAACTTAACTTAAGTAATACTACTTTTAATAATAATACATTCTATAACTATAAATACTTTTTTACTTAGTTTAAACTTCTATCTACCCCTTTTAACTTATTTATTTTATTCTTTTAAATATTAATTAATAGAAACTAGACCCCCTCTAGAGTGACTAACGGCCTATAGGCTACGTGCTCTAGGAAATAGCCGTCCAGCTACCCACCTCGTTAATCTTTTTTATTTAATAAATAGCACTTAAATTTACCTACTATAACACAGCTTCTACGGATTTAAAGTAATAGGTGTTTTTAATTAATTTTCAAGTAGACTACTAATTACGCTATTAACACCACTAAAACCACTAACGCCTTCTACCGTCCCTCTAAACCCATCAAATCCAATCCAAACCATCCCATTGCTTCCCTTGGCCGTCGCATCCCTCCGCGACTAACGCGCTGTTGTCACAGGCCACGCAGCTACAGCTAGTCCAGCCAATTAGCCCTACTATCGTTAGCATCCCCCTTAATATTGTTATACACAGGCCTTACTAAATATACTAATATTAGCTACTTAGAGTACTATAGATTTAGTAGCTGCGTCCTTCAGCTAGTTAAAGTATTTATAGTTAGTCTTAGACTATAGAATACCTAAAAGAGTTTTATTTTATAATTTAAAAATTATTATATTTATATTAAGCCTATTACTAGTAGTTTAATAGTAGTAAATTATAATAATAATAAGTTTTTTTTCTCCTTATTAAAGAATATATACTAATTATAGGTTAAGTTAATTTTATTAACCCCTTTAGTTATAAAGTACTTATTACTATTTTTATAACTAGTTAATAACTATAAAGTTATATAATAGTTATTGTCCTAGTTATAAGGGCTTAGAGTAAGTAACCTTTTATTAAATATTGTGGTAAGTAGTTTACTTATTAGGGTGCTTTTAGGTTATTATATATATATAAAAAACGGGAGGAATTAATAAAGGCCTTACTTATAGTAGTAGTACCTTTTTATTTAATTATAAACACCACTAGGGCTCGTTAGGCCCTATACATAGCGTAATCCAGCTAAAGGTTTGCATAAGTAAAGCTTTATTTTAATATATTTAGTGCTGCCTATCGGCAATAGTATCGTTATTATCACTAGTACATCCACGTCCACGTCCACGTCTACTACTATAGTAGAAAGAGTAGGTAAGTGGAAGTGTTAAGGTACACACGCCCTACTAAACTCTACTTAAAACCACTTAAACTAAAGGGGGTTAAACTTACTAAATACACCCTATTAGATACTTCTATTCAATTACACTACTTAAAAATACATAGCTATGATATATTCTTTTTAGAACAACTTACTAAAATATCCGCACAAGACACTACTTAAAAAAATATAAATTAATAAAAACTAGTACTTAAGAAAGTAAAATATAGCTAAATTAATAAATAAAAACCTTTTCTTTATAAACCTTTACTAGTCTATAGTTATAACTAAGTCTATAAACTAAGCTACTTTAGTAGTTTATATACTTTAGTATAAATAAATATCTTATAAAGCTACCTTTTTAGTTAGTACTCTTTTATTATTTTAAAATACTTTATAGTAAAGCCGCTTTTAAACTAATTACTTAGTTACTTATAACTTATTAAAAAAACTTTTAGTATTTAATATACTATAAAGGTATTTTAAAATATAAATATTAAATACTTTAATAGTAAGATTTAATTATAAAAAAAGTTCTAAGTACTTAAACTTTATTAAGTAAGTATAAAGTATTATATTAACTATAAACTAAAAATCCTACTTTTAATACCCTTTAATAAAAACTCTAAACTTTACCTATATTGTATTTAAAAGTATTTACTTACTTTTATATAATTTTAATATAAGTAACTAAAGTAAACTATTTACAAAGCCACTATAAAACTAATTCTAAAAAAGAGTTTTTAAAAGTACTACTAATAACTCCTAAATTCTAGGATACTATTAAGTATATATATATATAAGTTAAATAAGTATAAAAAACTCTTTAAAATTAAAGTATACTTTATTATATATAATAACTAATAACTAAAAAATAAATAAAATACCTATACTTTAATACTTATTAGTATATTATTTTAAATACTTATAGTTATTATAAGCTACTTTAATTTTAAATTCTTATAGTATAATATAGTTAACGTATTTATATAGGTTCTATTTAATAAAAACGTTTATATATAAATACCTTTTAAGTATTAAAAGCCTAAGTATATCTTTAAACTTAATAAAGCACTTTATAGCTTATAATACTCTTTACTTTTATAGTAATACTATTTAAAAGCTAGTTTAAAAGAACTTAGTTTAAAGTATATAGTAAATAAAAATTACTATTAAATGTATATTTATATTATCTTTTTTTTATATTAATAACTATATTCTATACTTCTTCTTTAAATACTATAAAAGGCTTTTTTACTTATAAAAGTACTTTAAAAGTAATACTTTCTTAAAAGTAATAAAGACTTATAATAGTTCCTAGGGATTAAAGTTATTTATAACTATACTATAAAGTATTTTTAACTTTTATAGTTTATTTATATTTATAAAGTAACTAAGTACTTAAAAAACAAAGCCTATAAACTAAATAACTATATACTTCTTTAATTTAATTACTTAAACTACTTTTTTATAAAAACTCTACTTTATATATAAATACTAACTATTACTAAAGTAATATTAATTTAATTATATATAGTATAATAATAATAAAGCTAGATATAGTTCTTATAATAAACTACTTTATATACTTTAACTATAACTCTAGCCTTAAGTACTATAAAAAGGCTAAATAAATAATTAAATACTTTACTATAAAATATACTCTTTACTTTAAATTTAACTATAAAAAAAGCAACTTTAATAATAGTTTAGTAATTACTTTAAATACTAACTTTACTAATAATACACTTAACTATAAAAGCTCTTAAGTATATATAATTAAGCTTTTTAGTAGCTTTATTAAGTAGTAAACTAATAAGTAAGATAATATAACTATATTAATAACTAAAACTAAGCTTCTTACTCTCTTTTAAGTAGCTAAAGAAGCTATTTTCATAAGCTATTTAATAACTATACTTTATATAACCCTTAATAAAAAAACCCTTAGCACTACTTCTACTTTTAATACTACTATACTAAGTATATATATTTAATATAATAATTAATAAATAATCTACTTTATTTTTAAAAAATAGTTTAACTATATACAAAGCTCTACTACATTAATATTTATAACTACTAATTATATTAAAAGGCCTAAAAAAGCTATATTAAAGTTAAATACTAACCTATAGTATAGCTAATAGTAAATAAGTTTATAAAGCTACTTACTAATATCTACTTTAAACTCTTTTTTAAGTAACTTAATATAGTAAACTAAATAACTTAACTTTAAGTACTTTATAATATAAAGCTTTAAAATAAACGCCTTAAAGGCCTTAACTTTACTAATAAAGAATAAACTAAAAACATTATAGCTCTTAAGTACTTTAAAAATAGTATTACTCTTTTTACTATAAAAATAAAAGTTTAATAAAGATAATAAAACTACTTAAAATAAGGATTTTAAAGGGATTATAGCTTTAAAAAAGTAAGTTATATAAAATTAATTATAAAGTAGTTAAAATATAGCTAGTATATAATTTTATTTATAATTAAATTTAATAAGGCCCTTATAAGGCCCTTATTAAAAAGGTATATTAAAATATATAACTTAAAGTTACTAGTATACTATAATATATAAATAAATGTTACTATTTAAAGTGGCTAATAGCTACTCTAAAGTAACGTTTTACTAGCTTTAAAGGCTATAGCTACGTTTAGGGGTTTAAAGGCCTATAGTACTATTAAGGTAAAAAACGTATTAATAGCTCTTAAGGCCTAGCTTTATAAATATATAAATATACATAAAATCTAATACCTCCTTACCCTAGTGACTTTCTAGCGACTTACTTAACTAAATATTTAAACTAGGCTAGCTAGGCACGCGTATAATAGAAAACTAAAGATACTTTTAAAAAACACTACTACCCACTCCTAATTAATCCTATATAAACTACTATAAAATAAATTAATTTTAATACTAAAATAAATCTAAATTAATATTAAACTACTTAGCTACTATTTAGTAATCTATCCCTTATTTATAATTATATTTTATAGCTAACTAATAATTAAATTAACCTATTAATTAATTGTCTTTTTATAAGCTCATACACATCCTTATTAACTAGCTCTTTAACCTCCTCCTCGCTTTAATATATACTCTTTCTAACTTTTTTTTTTAGTAAAGACTAGTAGTTCTTAATATTAGTAGGATTTAGAGAGTTATAATAATTAAAGTAGTAAATTAAACTATACTTAGTCTTTTAGTTTTATACTTTATTTTACTTAAAAGGTCCATAGTTTAAATTACTGTTTTCTTTCAAAATAAAGTTATTACTATACTTAAGTCATATTTTAATATAAAACTTAAGGATCTATTTAATATAGTACTTATATAAAAGCTTACTATTATAGTTACTAAACTTATAAAAGACTAAATTACTCTTAAAGTTATAATTAATAATAGCCTATATATATACTCTTTTATAGTTCTTAAGTTAAGGCTCTATTTTTAATATTATATAGTTAGGGTAGAATCTCTCCCTAGGCTTCTATATAATATATACCTTACCTTTAGGCCTAAGACTAAAATAGTACTTATTAAAGAAATAGACGCGTTTCTAATTCTTCTTTTTTAAGTACCTTTTTAGTATAAGTTTAGTATATTTAACTTAGTTTTCTACTATAAATAAACTAACCTATCCCTTTTAATATATAAAGTACTTATAGTACTCTAAAGTACTTATAGCCTACTATATAGTTCTTTATTTAACCTTAAAGTTAGTCTTTATAGTAAGGGCTTTTTAGTTAAAAATATTAGTGTTTTATTTAGTATTTTAAATAATCTTTTTAATATAAATAAGGTTAGTATTTATAATAATCCGCTTTAAACTATAGGTTTTATTATAAAAGGGGTTATTATAAAAGGTATATAGACTATTTTTAATAATATTATATGCGCGGGTCTTACTAATACCTATTTATATAAAGAAAACGGTACTTAAGGAACTTAAACTTAATCTTAAGTCTAGGTAAAAAGATAAAAAATACTACTTAAAAGAAGACTTAAACCCTTAACCTTTAGGGCTAGAAAATAAAAATAAAAAGTAAACTACTTTTTTAGTTAGTATATAAAAAGATATATAAAAAGGAAAAAAAAAGGTCTATATAAATAGTAGTTTACCTCTAGTATTTAGAATAGATTAAGTAAGTAATTATAACCTAATATAACTAACTACTACTATTTTACTTAATTAGATTATATAATCCTATAGTACCCTACTTTTCTTTTACTTTTATTTATCCTACTAAGCTTAAAATAGCCCTAGTTTATAAAGGCTATTTTAAGTATAACCTCTACTTTTACTTCCTTACTCTTAGTAGGGATCTTAACATTATTCTTTAATACTAACTTAAAGGCACTAAGTAGCTTAGCCTTTATTAGCGTATTATAATACTAGTAGCCTATTTTTAGTAATTATAATTATCTAACAAAGACGTTAATGATAGTATAGAATAAAAGAGAGTGGTACGGAAGAAAGATGAGGGAGGGAGGGGGGGGGGGGGGGGGGGGTAAAGTGGGTGGGGGAGGCCCAAGTGTCCCTGTTTTTCTGTCATGCGCGTGCTAGGTAGTTAAACAACTGACTGACCGACAGCCGGCCTGCATTCCACTTGTGTCACGCCAAATGAGGCTGGCAAAGTACAGTGTGTATGCACACTGCCTTGTCAATCTGCTTGAGGCATTGTCCAACTACTACGGATAAATCCTTCCTCCATTGAGCAGCAACTGCAGACGCAGCCGATATTGGCGACCGAGCGGCAGCCAATCAATTCTATTCCTATTCACCCGTCAGTGTACAAGCCACGCCGCTGCGTCTGTGGTGGCTATCCTTTAGGACAGCTCAAGCTTACCAAGCTCAAGCCCAAGCCTGAGTCCGAGCCCAAGCCCAAGCCAGATGGAATACTGGCTCAGGCTCAAGCCGAAGTCCCCCTACCTACCCAAGCGACTGAAGCCCAGGGCCCAGGGCCCCTGTTGACACACCCACTGGAAAAGCTCCAGTCATGTAGTATGGTGTCAAGCTGAGTGGACGCAGGGTTGGCAGTTGGCTCGAGGTCATCCACCACAAACCAACTTCGGTCCGCTGCATTGCTTGCAAGCATTCCATGCGCAAGTCTACTTGACGCCCGGCTTCGCCCGTCGACTCGAGGCAAGCCAGGAGTCAAATAGACCTACCTCGTCCACAAGGCTCACGAAAATGCCAAGATGAAGAGCGATCATGCTTTGCCCGGTTTATGCCACTCTGCTCTTATCTACTTAAACTTACTGCCCGTCTGGTATGAGGACAACAGAATCAATACGCTTAAATCACAAGCATGGCCTACCCACTCGTTGTCAACCACCAATGCACTCACCTGTCGCTATTACTGTTTGAGGACAAGAGCGTTATGCTCTGCCCGCCTCCCCTTGATGAGTGTCTGCCCCGGACTTCCCTCGTGATTGGGAGCTGGGGTCTGTAGTAGCAACGGCCCGCATTCGTTCTAGAGCCGTTTTGCTCCTTTCTGTGCTTTTTGCTACCTTGTGCCCGGAAAAGAATAATGACCCTAGAGGATAAATAAGAGACCGACTAAATTTCCTATGCTGCCTGCATAGCTTTCCTATATAGAGCAGTCTCACCATACATTCCTGGGCTCCTATTAAGCAAATCAAGTCAGCGCCGCTACTACTAGTTTTTTTCCTATACCTAATAGCTGTTTTTTAACTTAGCTGTTTTTTTTTCGTAATTAGCCTCTTTAATTAGTAACTTTAACATAATACTACTTATTATAATACTTTTTACTATACTACTTATTACACTACTACTAGTAGCTGTCTTACTATATAGCCCTATAGAAGTTATACCTATAGAAAAGGCTATAGAGTAGTAGCTAGTTAAGGAGCTAGCTATAGAGTAGTAGTTATTAGTCTATTAAAAAGAAATAAAAATAAAAGTAAAAAGAGACAAAAGACAGAATTAAACCTACAGCCTCTAGCTTTAATAAGCTAGACTCTAAGCTACTAAGTCAACTACTAATAGTAAAATAAACAACTCTAAATGTCTCTTATTAACCCCTCTGGGGTACTTATAGCTAACTATAACCCTTATAACTAAGTACAGCGCCCGTAACTAACTATAGTAAATACAGTTAACTATACATAAGGCCTAAAGCTACTTAACTAAACTATATATAACGTACTAAACCCTAAAAGAACTAGTACTTTAAAAGTTAGGCCTAAAGGGTAAGGTACTAGGCCTATAAGAAATAGGGCTCCCCCTAGCCTATAGGGGTCTAGACTTCTACTTTCTTAGTAAGTAAGTAATATAACAAAACACTAATATAACACTATTACTACTATAATAATACTTTAACCTCTTTTATTTATATATTATATACTAAACCTATTCCTTTATTAACTTTATTAAGCCTAATATTACTATAGAAGTATTTAATAATCTTAATACTAACTTTAATACTCTTATACCTATACTTATAAGTTATAAACCCAGTTTATTAACTAACCTAACCTTTTTAGTGAATTATAAGAGTTTATTTAAACCTACTTATTTAATAACTAACTTTATTTTAACTATAAAAGACTAAAATCTATGACTAATACTTATAAATTACCTATAATTTAAGTTCTTAAGTAACTAAAAAACCTAGTTTTTAAAAACTCCTTAAATTATCTAACCTTCTTTAATAAATCCTTTATAAGTCCTTATATATATCTACTATAATAAATAAATATTCAAATAATATTTAATTAATATAACCTATATAGAAATTAAAATCATAATAACTCTTACTATTTAGTTTAACTAATAAAAACTACTATAAGTTAATATTAATAACTCTAAAGTTATAGACTTTAAGTCTATTAACTATAATAAACTAACTAAAATAGTTAAAAAGAATATAATAGGACTTTATAGTTTTAACTATTTATTTAAACTATCTAGTTAGTTATATAATAAGTCGTTTACTTCTATTATTTTAAAAAAAATAAGCCTTAGGTTTTTAAGAGTTTACTTAGTTTTAGTTATTTAAATAAAAAAGACTTTAAACTTATAAAATATAAATAAAATCACTATTCTAAAACTAAAAGAATAATTAAATTATTAAGTATAGTCTTTAAGATTCTATATAGTACTAATAAGTAAAAATCTAGTAATAAATCTTACTAAACTACTAAATAATAAAAATAAACATTTAGATAATAAAATATTAAGTTATATAAAACGTCTTTATAAAAATAGCCTTTTAAGAGTTATAAAAGACTCTAAAATAGTTTTAAAAGTTTAAAAAAGCTTAAAAGAGCTATATTAACTAAAAGGATTTATAAATAAGTTTTTTATTTATAAAGAGTTTTTTAATACTACTCTTAAAAACTTTAATACTTTTTAAAAATACCTTGATAAAGTTAAAAAACTTATAAATAATCTAACCCTAAACAACCTAACCTTACTTAAATAAGTAATCATAGCTTAAGTTTTAAATAGTTTAAATAACTTTTATAAAAAATTTATAACTTATATAATTTAATTTTTAAATAAAGACTTTAAGATTTATACTATAAAGTCTTTATTTACTAATTTATTAAATAAATCTAAAAAAAAGAGTAATAACAACTTTATATAATTTTCTAAGTCTTAAACTAAGTCTAAAAAGACTTTTAAACTCTAAAAATAAACTAAAAGTTAATACTATAACTATTATAAAAAAACCAGCTATAAAAAGAATATTTATAAATTTTTATATCCTAATAAAACTTTTAATTAGTTGAAAAGAATATTAAAAAATACCTCTTTTATAAATAATAAAGAAAAAAGAAGAGTTAAAAAATAATAAGTTAATATAGTTATAAATAATAATTCTAATTTATTCAAAAAAGTTATAGTTACTCTAGACTTAATAAATATTAATTTAGTAACTAAAAAGAACTTAAATTTTAATATAGAATTTAAAGATATAAAAATTACTTTTAAAACCCCTATTAATATAAATTTTAGAACTAATAACCTATTACTAAGCAATTTAAGAAAACAGTTAAATAAAGAACTTTTGGATTCTTTTACTTATAAAGAAAAATAACTATTTTATTTAAACTTAGCTATAATAATCTATATAACTAATAACCTATCTCTACTTAATAATATTAAAACTATTAAAATAAAAGTTAATTAAAATAAAATAAACTATCTTTTTACTTATAAAAATAGTAATTTAACTATAATAATAAATAATACTCTTTATATTATAAAAAATATTTATTATATACCTAAACTAAGTATTAATTTCTCAAGTTAAATTAAACTTACTAAAATAAGTATAGCCTTAATCTACTATAATAAGCCTATATTATATAATATAATTAAAACCAAAGTTCTTTTAGTAGGAATAAAAAAAATAACCTCTACTTCTTTAACCTTAATATAAATAAAGAAGTAATTAATATAATAAAAGATACTATAAAAGAGTCTTAAAGTTAAAGTCAAACCCTAAACTCTAATACTAATATAATAAAGCTATAGTATAACTAATTAGGCTATATAAACTAGTAATCTTTATTTACTATTCTAGATTAAACTAAAATTACGTATAAAAGGGCTATTATAAAGGTATTTTATAAACTACCCTATAAGGCCTATTTAAAAAGAAAATTTACTAATACTATAAATAAAAAGTATAGTAATTATATAAAAGACTACCTTTACTTATACAAAATTACATTAAACTTATATAAACTAATTATACTTAAAATATATAATAATTATAAATAGTTTATACTATTTATAAATAAAAAGACCTATTTTATATAGAGTAAATTATTAAAAATAAAGGAATCTAAAGAGGTTTCTACTACTTTTAAGGAATTTAAATTCTTAGTTAAAAATAATAATAATAAATATAAAATTAATTAATTTAATATAAACAGTAGTAAAGAGTTTAATAATAAAAGAATAAAAACTATATATATAAGAAATAGTATAACTTATAATATGAAACCACTTTATATATATAAGTTATAGTGAGGTTAGGGTGTATAAGTATATATTAAATTAAGGTTATATTAGGAAGAGATCTATGCTGTAAGGCGCTGTGCTTATTAAAGCGTTATATCTATACTTAGTTACTCTAGTTAGTGCTTAAAGCGCGGCGCGCGAGGCTAGAGCCTTAAAAGGCTTATCGCGATATACTCCCTAGTAATAGTAATGTTGCTATTAGCCGCGTTAAGAGCATATCCCTTACCTCCTTTTCAATTTTAAATACAGGTAAATAGAGTATTTAAAACACTTTTTAAAGTTATATAAATAAAAATATATAAAGGGAATATTTTTTATAGTTATATAGGCTATAGGGAGTACTTATAACTATAGCTGAAATTGTAGTTACTGTCTTTTAAAGCGTAAAGACTTTTTACTAAATAAGCTATAGGTAGTAGGATATATGTGATTTTTCTAGCTACTACTTAAAATCCTCTTTTTTGTTTTTAGTATATCTATTTTAATAAATTATAAGTTACTACTTTACTTTCTTATACTTTATATACTACTTTTAAAACGTTTTTACTAATAAAAATACATAAAAATCAAATAGTTAAAATACTTCTTAAGAAGTATATAATAAGTAAGGAGTATAAAGTAAAGATTATTAAGGGTAAGAAGTATACTAGGCTTAAGTATAAGTATATAGTATATAGTGGCTCTACTAACTCTACTAACCCCCTTAATACTATTAGTAGCTGCGGCTATAATAATGAAAAAAAACAAGAACAACAATAATAAGTACTTACTATCCTAGCTAACTACTCTACCTACTATAACCCCTTCCCCCTATAACCCCTTTTCTATTCCAGCCCCCTTCTATACCCCGCACAAGAAAAACCACGCTTTTATACTATTTAATAAAAATAACCTTAAGTATAACCCCCTTTATAAAGGGTATACTAACTCTAGCCTTAAGGGCTACTCTTTTAACCACTACTTTATTACTAAGGGTAATACCTAAAACCACTATATATATTATATTAATAACTATAAGTAGTATATTAACCTATACTAAGATACTATCTTTTAGTATTACTACTTTATTAAAGTGTACTTTATAAGTATATTATATTATATAAGTCTCTTTAAGTACTTATAATAGTTTAAGACTAACTTAGTTAAATTATAAAAGGTTTATAAAGTGTATAATAATTTCTAAGTAGTACTTAATTCTACTACTATACGTTTTTTTATTAAAAGTAAAGTTAAGGAGGAGGAAAAGGAAGAAAAGCTTAAGTTTATAAGGAGGAAGAAGAGAAGGAGTTTAATAAGGAGGAGGATAAGGAGGAGATTACTAGTGTATTTATAGGACATACTATATACTAAGCTTGTACTAAAGCTATTATAGGGAGTATTTACTAGCTTATAAATAAACTTTTTACTACCTATAACCGCGCCTAGGTAATTTAAAAGGGTATTTATTAGCTCTTTATAAAGTTAATTAATACCCTTATATATTAAAAATACTTTCTAGGCTATTATATCTATTTTTAGTATTTAGGGCCTCTAGGTTATAATTACTTTACTTTTTTCTATACGCCTAGTAAGGTAGTATAGGCCTTTTAGCTTAATATAATAACTTACTTATAGGCTGTTTTTTTTTTTAATTAGGTACTCTTTTTTTTCTTTATACTATTATAATATATATTAAAGTATTATAAAGGTTAAAGAGTACTTTAAAGTACTTAAACTTATTTTTTATAAGGTTCTTAGTAAGTCTATTAACTAGTATTTTATTTATAAGTATATATATAATATTAAAGGAGTACTTAGTATATTTTAATAAAGCTATATATTTTAAATATTTATATATCTTAAGTACGTAGCTATATACTCTTTTTTACTTACTATAAGTTAGATCGTTTACTAGTTATTATAGTAGACCTTTTAAGTATCTCTAAAATTAAAATCTATTTCTTTAAAGAGTTATTAAAGTGCTATTAATTCTTTAGTAGTGTGCTTAAGTGTTAAGAGCTCTACTTCTATTATTAATGTAGTGACTGTATTCTATCTTTCTACTTTCTAGTATAGTAGACTACTAAAAAGCTTAATAATATATTTATAAAACAATCTTTTTATTTTTTTGTTATTTATAAAGGAGGTATTTCCTACTATAAGAAGCGCCTCTGCGTTACCCCCTACGTTACTATAGTATATAGTAAAGTAATGTATTAAATATAAGTAGTAGATGATTTAATTAGTAGTCTTAAAATGTACTTAAAAGGGATTTATTAGGAAGTATAAGAGCTATAAGGCGGTAAAGATAATATTTAAGTGGATTATAATAGTGGTATAGAGAACTAAGCTAATCTTTTTTTAAAAATCCTTAACTTCCTAATACAATACCTAACCTAGGTTCTTAATAAAGTTAACTATTAGTAGTGGTATAGCTGGGTATAGTATATTAGTAAAGTTATACTTTTTAACTATTTTATTAATATACGTGTTATAGACTAAAAAAATATATTATTTAGGATAGTCTTTAATTACTCTAATACTAAGGAAATACTCTACAGGGCCCTACTCCTTAAGCTTATATATATTCTTAATACCCTTAATTAACGTTTAAGTATACTTAGCCTTGTCTAAGTAGTACACTATAAGTATATTATTAATATAAAATATAATAAAGATACGCCTTTAAGAATCCTAAAAGAAGTATAGCTCCTTATTATAGTATTTAAAACTAAGGCTATAAAGAGTTTTTAAAAACTCTTTATACTATAAAAGAGAAGTATTACGTAGTCTGTAAAGTACCTACTTAAACTTAATACACTTCCCTAATTAATAAAAGCCATTTAGGAGTTTATAATAAACGGGTAGAGTGTTAGAGTTAAGCTTTATATTTAAAAAAGTATTTATAACGTTAAACTACTAAATATTATAGTTAAACTACACTTTAAGAGATATTAAAAAGTAAAAGGATTATACTATAAAAATTATAGTATAAGTATATTATAATGAATCTACATCTTAAAAGTCTCTTTAAATATAAATACGTGCCTTATAGTAGTTAAGAACTCTATTAAGTTTAAACTTATAAGTAAAGACCTATTTTAGAGGGAGGGGTTATAATAAGGCCTTCTAATAATCTAGCTCTTACTACGTCCCTATAAAGATAAGTTTATATATTTTCTTATATACTACGTTTATAAAGAGCTTTTAAAGCTTTAAAGGAAGCTTCTTTATAGCCTTTTATAACTTTAAAGTACTAATAAGGTTATTTATATAAAACTCTCTCTTCTTTATAGTATATTTATAGTTATAGGGTATTATATAAACCGCGTTTTAAATAATATAGTATAAATAGATGTATTTATATTCTCTATCCTTAGATACTTTTTATTAATTAAGTATAAATATAGTAAAAAAGATATTACTTAAATTACTATATAGTATTTTGTAAGTATTATTAATATATATATAAATAATGGAGTTTCCTCCCTTAGACTCTAAATTAAGCCTTATTAAACACTAGCTACTATATATAAACAAAACTAGTACTTCTTAAGGCGTTCCTAAAGTATTTAAAGGGATAGTATTCTTTAAGTTATTCTTACTAACTAGCTAGGCCTCTTTTAGTTAAGTAGTTAAAGGTTTATACTTAATAGTTAAAAATCCTAAGTATTCTATAGAATCTCCTACGCGCGTATAGGCCTAGTTATTTATAAATTTAATTAATTTAAAAGGTTCTACTAGCTTAGCTTTATTTATTTTAAGTCCTTTAATATTAGTAGTTACTTTATATAGCCTTTTACTCCTAAGGTCTTATAAGACTAGTTTAGGGGTAAGGTTGGGGGATATTAGCCCCCTATTTTATAGTATACTATACTCTTTACGCGCAGGAGTATTACTTAGCTTAATAACGTTTTATTAAATAAGTCTAGTATTTTATAGTTTAATAAACTTATTATTAGTTTTTTTTTAGTTACCCTTAAAGTCTCTAAGGGTTTTATAGACCTTACTCTAGAACTTTATAAGTTCTTTAAACTTTAAAATAACTATTTATATAATTTTTAAATAAAGGGCGTAGTTAGTATTATTTTTTAAGTAGAATTTTGTTTTATTAAAAGTAATATTATGTATAATAATAACTTAGTTAAGTACGGGTACTTAGATTCTATATAAATTTATTATTTTCAAGATATATTTTATAAAGTATTTAATATATACTCTTAGTATAACTTTAAACTATCTTTTTTTAATTTTTATTTTTTTTTATATTTAAAAGGGTAAACTTAGTATTTATACGCGTAGAGTTTGCCTTAATAAAGGCATAGATTGTAGTCTATAAGGTAGTTATAAGCCAGAGTCTACTACCTAAAGTAATATTTAAACTATTCTACTTTAACTTTATTTAAAAAGTACTAAAAGCTTAATTTATATAGACTTATATTAAATATATTAATACTTATAAGTACTAACTTTCTTTAAAAGTACTTAAAAAGGCCTACTCCCTCTTTTATATAAATCCCCTAGTTTATACTCTTTTATTTAGTATACTTAGTACCTCCTATAGACTCTTTAGTATATACTAGTAGTATTTTAAAATTAATACCCTTTTCTTATACCTATAACTAAAAACTAGTAACGCCTTTAATAGTAATTATAGTGTACTTATTATTTATATATATTTTATAAATATTAAGTCCCTTATATTATTTAACCTATTTTTTAAATATTTAAAAAACCTTAAATACTTTAAAGTAATCCTTTTTAAGGAAAGTAAAGTTAAAAAGCTTATTAAAGTACTTATTTTTAATAACTAAAAGCTAGTTATTACTATTATACGCGCGTAGGAAGTTAAAGAAGTCCTAGAAAATACAGTAATATAGTTAACTAGCTTTATTCTTAGACGCTCTATATAATATTTACTATATTATATATATAACTATATAGTTTTAGTACTTTATATAGGTTAAGCTATAGATCCTTATCCCTTAAGTATAGTATACTAAGTACTTAAGAGCTTTATAACTAAAGTAGCCTGCCCTAAAGTGCTAGAGTACTATAGAGTTAATATAGTTATATAGAGGTTAGTAGCTAGGACGGTATTTTACGCGTTTAACGATTTAGGTTGTGTATACTATTATAGTATTACTAATAGATATAGAATATAAATAAAAAAAAATAACTTATATTTAAAAAAAATAGATATTATTATAGTATTTTAAAGTCTTTACTATAGTACTATTTTTTATTATTTTAATTCTAAGTATACAGTTAAAGCTATAGTACTAAATACCGGCCTTAGAGAAAACTACTTTAAAAATAATATTAATATAAAAACCCTTTATTACTATAATATTAATAAGTATTAAATTCACTATTAAATTACCCTTTTTATTTATTAAAATACTTTATATAACGCGGGTTCTATATTTAAAAACTAAAATCCTATTTATACTAGTATTTATATAGTACCCCCTTTAGAGTGACTAACGGCCCACGGGCCACGTACTCTAAGAAATAGCCGTCCAGCCACCTACTTTGTTAATCTTTTTTGTTATTAATTAATAACAATAGACGGCACTTAAATTCACTTACTATAACGCAGCTTTTATAGATTTAAAGTAATAAGTATTTTTAATTAATTTTAAAATAAACTACTAATTACACTATTAACACTACTAAAACTACTAACGCCTTCCTAGTAGACCGTCCCTCTAAACCTATTAAATTTAATTTAAACTGTCCCGTTGCTTCCTTTAGCTGTTATATCCCTCTGCGACCGACGCGCTATTGTTACAGGCCGCGCAGCTACGGCTGGTCCAGCTACTTAGCCCTACTATCGTTAGTATCCCCCTTGACATTCACACAGACCTTGCTAAACATACCAATGTCAGATATCACTAAAGTAGCTACTTAGAGCACTATAGATCTAGTAGCTACGTCCTTTAGCTAGTTAAAGTATTTATAGTTAGCTTTAGACTATAGGATACCTAAAAGGGTTCTATTCTATAATTTAAGAATTATTATGTTTATATTAAGCCTATTACTAGTAGTTTAATAGTAGCGAATTATAGTAATAGTAAGCTTTTTTTTTCTTTATTAAAAAATACGTATTAGTTACGAGTTAAGTTAATTTTATTAACCCTTTTAACTATAAAGTACTTATTACTATTCTTATAGCTAGTTAATAACTATAAGGTTATATAATAGTTATTATTTTAGTTATGAAAACTTAGAATAAGTAACTTTTTATTAAATACTATAGTAAGTAGTTTACTTATTAAGGTGCTTTTAAGTTATTGTGTATGTGTTAAAGACGGGAGGAATCAACAAAGGCCTTGCTTATAGTGCCTTTTTGTTCAATTATAAACACTACTAGGGCTTATTAGGCCCTACAGTATGTCACAGCACCCGTAATCCAGCCAAAGGTTCACACAAGTAAAGGTTTATTTCGACATGTCAGTCGCGCTGTTTAGCACTACCTATTAGTGATAGTATTATCGTTATTACTAAAAGAGCAGGTAAGTGGAAGCGTTAAGGTACGTACGCCCTGCTGAGCTCTGCTCGAGACTACTTAAGCTAGAGGGGGTTAAACCTACTAGATACACCCTATTAAATACTTTTATTTAATTATACTACTTAAAAATATATAGCTATAATATATTCTTTTTAGAACAACTTACTGAAATGTCCGCACAAGACACTACTTAAAAAAACATAAGTATTTATATAGTTTTTTAGATTAGAGGCCTTAAACGTACTAGGTTTAATAAATACTATATAGTTAATAAGGTAGGTTAAGCTATAGTTATTATATATAGTACTCTAAAAGAGTGGGTAGGTTAATGTGATAGTTAAAAAAATTAAGTATTTAATTATATTACTTTTTAAAGAGGCGTTAAGTGAAAATATAATATTAATAATGTTTTCTAGGACCTCTAAAGCGTCTTCTATGGTATTTAAAGAGTCTCTATTATAGCTACTACGTTCTTAACGTCTTTTTTTAAAATATAAAAGTATATTTTTATCTAACTAACTATACTTAATTAACTTCTTCTTAAAGTCCTCCTACTTTAAATCCACTAAAGCTTACTTAATACTATTAATCTTAGTATCTAAAAGGGATTAAATATACTTAAAGAACCCTATTAGGGCTTTATTAAAACGTTTATAAGTATAGGTAGGCCACTAATAAGGCGTTCTATAGGGGCATTCTTAGATACTAAATAGTAAGTTAGTTTAGTCTATAAAAGTAAAAAAAAGTAACTCTACTATAGGCCTCTATTTAATATATTAATTTATTCTTAACTTTTATAAAAAAGAGTACTCTATATTAGTATAATATTAAAGAGTCTTTATTAAATTAAAGTTTTTTTTTAAATTCTATTAAACTACTAGCCTCTATATATAGAGGCGTATTAAGCACTAACTACTTTAAAAAAAATTTATACTACTTATACTCCTTAGACCTTTAAAACGCCCCTATATATAGCTTAAAAAAAGTAGTTATACTAGTAGTTATATATTCTATAGCCAGGGGACTTTCGCATCTATAGTGGTTTTTGCTATTTTGTTGGATTCTCGGGAATGTGGAAGACGGGAGGAATCGACGAAGGCCTCGCTCGCAGCAGTGCCTTTTTCTTCGATCGTGAACGCCACCAGGGCTCGTCAGGCCCTACGCACAGCGTGATCCGGCCGAAGGTTTGCACAAGCAAAGGTTTGTTTCAACATGTCAGTCGCGCCCGCCGCCTATTAGTAATAGTATCGTTGTTATTACTATAGGAAGAGCAGGTAAGCGGAAGCGTCAAGGTACGTACGCCCTGCCAAGCTCTACTCGAGACCACTTAGTAGAGCTAGAGGGAGTCAAACCTACTAGATATACCCTATTAGATACTTTTATTTATTATACTACTTGATAATACATAGCTATAATGCATTCTTTTTAGATCAACTTACAGAAATATCCGTATAAAACACTACTTAAAAAAACACAAATACTAGTAGTTATACTACTTAGTAGGATTAAGGTTTCTATATATAGTATTTTTAAGAATAGTATTATACTTTTTTAAAAGTAATATTAAAGTAATTAAGTTATTTAGAGTAAGTTATAATTTAAGTTTATATAAATATACTTAAGTTAAGTATAGTCCTAGAGTAGTAAGCTTTTAATAAGTTAAGCTAGTATATAAGGGGTTAATAGACTAATTTATTTAATACTAAATACTTCTTAGGGTAGTTATAATAGCTATATATTATACTTATTTCTATAAAAAGTATTTAATATTATTTATATAATTTACTACTATATTTCCTAATATTTATTTAATTAATTAATA
This sequence comes from Colletotrichum brevisporum, assembly GCA_030770045.1. Lineage (NCBI taxonomy): Eukaryota > Fungi > Ascomycota > Sordariomycetes > Glomerellales > Glomerellaceae > Colletotrichum > Colletotrichum brevisporum. The sequence goes on from JAUGSI010000002.1 coordinate 6,436,667, forward strand.
TAGTAGATCCGTAGTATTATTATAAAACTATTCTATATTAGAGTTTATCTATTTATTTAACTAGGTCTTAATATTTACTTTATATTATTTTTTTATATTTTTATTAACTTATATAAAGTATTTAGTATATATAGAATTAATTAAGTAGATATAGTTTATACTTAGTACGTTTAAGGCGTCTAGGTTAAAGTATAACTAGACTCCTTAAAGCTCTACTTAGTAATATAGCTTTTTATAGAATTATAGTTAGTTTTTTAAGGACTTAAGAATAATTATTAAGCTTATTAGGGTATTATAGAGAGTAGTTAAGGTATTTATTATAAGATACTATAGTACTACTAGGAGCTTAAAAGAGATAAAAAAAAAGAGTCTAAAGTTTATATACCTTATTTAAGTAGTTAGGGGTAATAGATACTAGTTAGAAATAAGTTAAGTTTATAACTATAGTAAGGTTAGGATATATAAGTATATATTAAATTAAGGTTGTATTAGAAAGAGATTTATACTATAAGGTACTGTGCTTATTAAAGCGTTATATTTATACTTAGTCACTCTAGTTAGTACTTAAGGCGCGGTGTGCGAGGCTGGAGCCTTAAAAGGCTTATTATAATATAAGTCTAATAGTATTATTAAAAGAATAATATATAATATAATAAATAAAGTAAGGGCTATACTAATAAATACTAATATTAACTTTAAACTATAAGGAGAAGCTTTTTTAGTAGTAATATATCTATATAATAAAACCCTATATAAGTTAATAACTTATAAAATACTATATAAAGCTAAAAATAATATTTGTGTTTTTTTAAGTGGTGTCTTGTGTGGACATTTCAGTAAGTTGTTCCAAAAAGAATGCATTATGGCTATGCATTATTAAGTAGTGTAATGAATAAAAGTATTTAATAGGGTGTATCTAAAATTCTTTATATATAGATAAAGAGATTTAGGAAAGCTATAGATAGGTTAAAAATTAAGAATATATACTATATATAATAAAAGACTACTTATTTTTAAATATAATATCTACTATAAATAGCTTAAAAAATAAAATCTTTTATATACTAAGTATTAATAACTTAAATAAACCTACTTTATATAAATAAGTTTTAGAATCTAGCGATTTATAAAACTAAATCTAAGCTATGTATAAAGAGTTAAATATATTAACTAACTTAAATACTTTAAGTATTATTAAAAAACTACAATCTATTAAACCTTTAGGAAGTAGATAGGTTTATAGAAAAAAGGCTAATAATAATTCTAATACTAAAACTAAAAAACTAAATAAATATAAAGCTTATTAGGTAGTATAAGATTATAATTAATATATAAGTATTAATTACTTAAAAACCTTTAGTACTACCTATAGGCCTAAATCCTATAGGTTATTCTTTATAATAGTTATATAAAATAATTAGGATATTAAGTAATATAACGTTACTAGCGCATTTATATACCCTAGTATTAATAAAGAAAAATATGTTTAATTACTTACTAATTTCTTTAATAATAATAATAAATTAGTCTTTAATAAGAATTATAAAGAATTTAATAAAGATTTAGTCTATAAACTAAATAAGGCCTTATATAGCTTAAAACAAAGTCCTAGACTATAGTATAAGCATTTAAAAGAAATACTTAAAAAAGAAGACTTTAATATAATACTTTATAACAAAGCTATTTTTATACTTAATAAAAAAAGAGTTAAAACTAGTATAGCTTATTATATAAATAACCTTTTAGTTATTACTCCTAACCCTAAAATTATTAAAAGTATAATTAATAATATCTTTAAAGAGATTAATATAAAAATACTAGGGGTACTTAAAACCTTTTTAGGTATTAAAGTAGATATAAATAGAAAAAATATAACCCTATTTTTATATTAAACTAAATATACTAAAACGTTACTAGTTAAATATAATAAAACTTATTAATATAAGTATTTAACGCCTATAAATAATAATATAAAATTAGTGGAAAATACAGGTTAAGCTACTAAAGAAGAAATAAAACAATTCTAATAAGAGATAAGCTTTTTAATATATTCTACCTTAAAAACTAAGCTAAATATAGCTTATACAGTTATATTATTAACTTGTTATATAAGTAATTCTTTTAAAAAGTATCTTATTATTTTAAATTAGTTATAAAGATATTTAAATAAATTCCCTAATCTAGGGATTTTATATAACTAATTTATTAAATTTGAAAAAATGGGATTTTTAGACTTTAATTAAGCTAAAGATCTAAATAATAAAACGTCTACTATTAGCTACTTATTTTACTTAGGATTTTATAATATAATTAGTTAGAATACTATAAAATAGAAAATAGTAGCTGTATTTCCTTATAAAGCTAAATATATAGCTCTTACTAAAGCTATTAAAGAAGCTATATATTTATATAACTCTTATAATTATATATTTAAAATTTTCAACTTTAAAAGTCTCAATAAATCTAAGATTTTTATAGATAATAAAGTAACTTAAAAACTAGTTAAAAATCCTAAATTTTATAAAAGAGTTAAGTATATTAATATTAAATATTATTTTATAAGAAATGTAATAACTAATAATAAAGCTTTACTATTCTATATATTTATTGAAGATGACTTAGCTAACATTTCAACTAAGTCTATAGGTAGAATAATATTTAATAATTATATAACTACTTTAAGTATAGTAGATTATAAAGGTTTTTTATCTTTTTTTAAAAACGAATTTAAAACTAAAACAAATATAAATTTATTAAAGGATAAGTTTAAAATAAATAACTTATTATATTAAAAAGAAAAGGTTTTCCTTATTTAATATATCTTCTTTTATTTTTACTTTAAATATTTTTATCTAAAAAGAAAGGTTTTTACTAGAGTTTTATATAGAAGTTTTTAATACTAAGAAAGTCTTTTAATATATTTTAATATACTAAGATCTATAATAAATTAAATTAATATATATTTTAAGGGGGGATATTAATTTATTAAAAAGAATTAAAAATAAAAGTAAAAAGAGATAAAAGGTAAAATTAAACCTATAGCCTCTAGTTTTAATAAACTAGACTCTAAGCTACTAAGTTAACTACTAATAATAAAATAAACTACTTTAAATATCTTTTATTAACCCCTTTAGGGTACTTATAGCTAACTATAACCCTTATAGCCGACTATAGTACCTATAGTTAACTATAGTAAATATAACTAACTATATATAGAGTCTAGAGCTACTTAGCTAAACTATATATAACGTACTAAACCCTAAAAGGACTAGTACTTTAGAAGCTAGACCTAAAGGGTAAGGCACTAGACCTATAAAAAGCAGGGCTCCCCCTAGTCTATAGGGGTCTAGACTTCTACTTTCTTAGTAAGTAAGTAATATAGTAAAACACTAATACAATACTATTACTACTACAACAATACTTTAACCTCTTTTATTTATATATTATACACTAAACCTATTTTTTTACTAACTCTATTAAGCCTAATATTACTATAAAAGTATTTAGTAATTTCAATACTGACCTTAGTACCCTTATACCTATACTTATAGTAATTAGTTATAAAGCTAGCTATAAAGAATATTAGAAATAAAGCTATAGTTAAATTTATAGAAAAGAATTAACTTTAATTTTAATAAAATAGAATAAGTAAAAATAAGTTAAGTTTATATTTTTAAAATATTTACTAAGTTTTTAAGTAATAAAGAATAATTTGATTATTAATTTTAAAGTTAAGAGAGTTTATTTTTAACTTTTTTATATATATATATATATAATTACTTAAATAGTTAAGCTTAATTAAATATAGTTATAATAGTAAAAACCATATAATATTTAATTTAAAATTCAAAAAACCTTAGACTTAAGTAGTTTAAAACTAGCTATATAAACTATAGTTTTTACTATTTTCGTTGTTTATAACTGTAGCTAAAATTAATTTTAGACTGCGACCTAATCTAACTAATAGGAGCTTAGGAATATATAGCGAAACTACCCCACACAGGAAGGATATACAGGCAGCACAGGAAATCTAGGTCTCATAAATAATAATCAGAAGGAGCAGTACGAAGAGAGCTTGTAACTCTGGAAAGGCTTAGATTCGGGTTCTTACAAAGCACACTTGCTGCTGCAGAAGCGCGTACTTTACGCGATCGTCTGTATAACACCAAGCAAACCTTCAAGCTGCCACTAGATGCCTTTTATCCAGCCTGCTTTGTCAGCTGCTTCTCTAGGCCCCCTGCGCGACCATCCATCCTAGGAGTTAAGGAGTGTGCTAGCAATCTCTATTCCGCGCCAGGGCCACACTGGCCTTAACTCCGCCCTTTCCTTCGTTCTGAACGGTGCATCCCTGGTCCCTGCCATCTTAAGGCCCCTTCTCAACGATGGTCACAGTGCCGGTTCATCCACGTCTGAACTCTGGATTTCCAAGTTTTGAACATCGGATGTATAACGAGGTGTATACACCGTAATTACTGAGATTGGGCCAGGATTTGGTTGTTTTGTTGGTGTGCTGAAGAGGAATCCCGTTTTTTTCTTCTTCTTTTCTTCTTTATTTTTATCTGCTGTCCCCAACGTCGTAACAAGGTTGTTTTCCGTAGGCTAGCCCGCTCAGATTGAAACGCCGTCACAGATTCCCATTCATATCTCCGCGTGAGGTCGAGCGCTTCGACCGTTTCATGCAACCCATATGCTCCCAAACTCCTGGCCAAGGCCACCATGTAGACTGATAAGAAAAGAACCGCTGTGGTTCGCCATGGACAGGCAATATGAACAAATTTTCGAGTACCTCGAGACAAGAGTACCGACTTGGGGTTTTTTTCTTCACCACCTCAATCATTGTTGAATCAAGCCAGGAGATCCCGGCATAGACAATGGCGTTGTAGGATACTCGTACCCAGCATCGGAACAGTTGGTCGAATGGTCGAACGAGTGTGACAGCGGTGGAGTCTGCTCATCAACCCATCAGCACCGTGGATCGTGGGGAGATAAGTTCCGCACATAACTCACATGAGGGTTCGAAGGGTCGTAGGTGCCGGGGGCATTCATATCGATGCCGGGAATGTATCCGTAGTTCATGTAAGGGGAGAGGCCGTCGTCGCTAGGGTATGATTCACGCTTGATGGCGTCGTTGAAGTGGTTCATAGGCGGAAGGGTCACGGGAACCGCTGCGGCGAGGTAGCCGGGGTAGCCATCAGCGGTTGTCATGGGGTACGGCTGTGTCGTGTAGGAAGGGGCCAAAAGCATCTCCTCGGGCGGGGGATAGGTTGAGTAGGCAAAAAGAGGAGGCGTGTTTGATCTTTCACGGCCGTCGTCGTAGGGCTGCGCGAAAAGGAGCTCGTCGTCGTTATGCATCGGGGGGGTAAACTGTCCCTGGTTCATGGGCTTGGTCGGGGCAGGCGGTTTTTGCGCCTTGGCCGAGGATTGTGATTGACGCTTGGAGGTCTTCGCTTGTGTCTGCTTCTCGGCGGTGGTCGGGGGTGAGGTAGTGGAGCCTTCTTGTCCCGCTCGCCTCTCGAGGTCCTCAAGACGCCTCTTGAGCTTCTTGCCTGCAGATGTATGTCAGTACTCAAGACCCCCGTGATGCGGCTGGCAGAGGTTGACGTGACGTACGGTAGTTGCGTTGGGCAATGCGGTTCTGAATCCTCCGACGCTCGGCAAGGTCGGAAATCTTGGTCCAATCTTCGTCCGGGTTCGCAGAGCTGCTGAAGGCGCTGCTGGTGCCGTGGCCCGAGTAGGCTCGGGGGGGAGGGGCTGTAGCCGCGTAGGCGTACTGGTGTTGGGACATGGTGAACATTGACATTGAGGGTTAACGTAGGCTGGCCGTTGAAGGAAGCGACTCGCAGGTTTGGGATGGAAGAATGTGGATAGAGAGATGGTCTGGAAAGGCGAGCTACTGTCATGAGACACGACAGAAAGAAGAGAGCGAGCCGGAAGGTATTAAATAAAAAAGTCTCCAAGGCTTCACTTGATTTCCAGCCCAAGGAAGATGGACCGGAGTGCTGGAGCGATCGCAGCGGTAGTAAGAGGCAGGGCTGGCGTGAACGCATCCTCACACACACACCCGTCAAGTGCCCTTTCCCGGGCTACCCTGCAGGTTGTTAACATGGGAGGGCGAGGTCACCTAGGAGCGAGAGAGCGAAGGAGAGCGGGACAGGGTACGGGTACCGTGCCTGGTACCTAGCCTTGGGTGGGTAGCCTGGAGGAGGGAGGGGGCGTGGCTGTGGACGGGCGTGGCTGTGGAGGGGTGAGGCAGAGGGCGACGAGTAGTGTGTATACGACGATTAACCCAAGGTAGGTAATAGGGTAGGCCGTATTGAGAGGAGAGTGCAAGAGTGCAAGAGTGCAGATATCAAGGGCATGGCCAGGGCATGGGAATGGGAATGGGATCGCGCGGGGGGGGGAGAAGACACAGCGGGGAAGGGGGGTGGGTAGAGCTCGTAGGGCAGAGAGCCATCCATGGTGGTGCGAACTTCGAAGTGGCCTGGGGTGTCATTGAGGACGAGGCAAACTCGGAAACGGAGCAAGGAACGGGCAACGCCTTGCCCGCCTCGGTCACAATTCGCAGTGTGCCCCGAGCGCCTCGAGCCCTGTGACGGGACGGCAGGGCTGGGCAAAGTTCAAACAGCAGAACGGTGGGTGCAGCCGAGGGAGGGTCATCCAGTGGTCAAGTGGTCGAGCGGGTGGATCATGGGCATGGTATCCGTAGTGTAGGATGGCTCGAATACACTGCCAGACAGAGAGGTGGATGGGGAGGAGGGGTGTGGCCCGGGGAGAGAAACCAGTTGAGATGAGATAGGATACGTAGACCGTAGCCTACCTACCTAGGCACTCGACTTGTGTAACCCTCCACTAATACTACCTAATAGGTAGCGTACACATGTATCCGTAGGCTCCCAAGAATGGGGGTGTGCGTGCAAGGGCCCAAGTCAACGACGATGTCGCGTCGCCCAGAAGAAAGAGACGGTGGAGGTACGTACTGTCCCGTGAAGTCGGCTCCTGAGCGGGAACACACTTTTGCTGGATCAAGGGTCTTGCGTCGCGGATACCACGACTGGACGACTTGTACGAGAAACGCAGAAAGGTTTGGCGCACTCAACTCAAATAGGTAGGCGCCTGGTAGTATCCAGGCTTTTGGGCGTCCTGTCTGACTCTTTTGCTGAATTATTCAACGCGGCCCATTCCATCCCCCTAGCATTTCACAAAGCAATGTGACGTCTCTTGGTTACCCTACTACGGATATGCAGTATCTAATCATCTCGCTAGTTTTGCCCACCTCACTCTTCTCGTCCACCCCAAGCGATAGAAAGCTCTCCATTATCACTATGAGGTATCTGGTATAGCACCGGAATCTATCTGTTGAACACGTAGTGTAAGGCAGCAGGTTGAGTGTACTTGGTACGTACCTATGTACGGAGCAGTGGATGGACCGGTGCATGGTACTTCGATGTGGGTCTCGGGATCTACCCACCGCGACCCTTTATTACCAGGCGGGTGATGTGGGGCTCTTGCCGTGAGTGCGAGACGGGAAGGTAGACGTACTGGTAGTCTGGTACTGGTGCACATACTGCCTACTTACATACCTAGGTAGGTAGTAATAGGTAGGTAATACGTCGCTAAAGGGTAAACGGCAAATGACCGGGCGTCAACGCCCCGACTTCTTTCTGTGGGCAGCTCCCGTCCAGGACGGTCCTTTCCCGTAGTGTACCTAGTGACCCAAGTACAAGTATTTCCCAATTGGGTGCCCGCCATCTCATCTGGACGGCGGGTGTACCCAAGCTTTGGTCCGGCGGCCGATCGTCCTGTTCCACCCCGTAAAAGTTGTTACCATCTCTCACGACATCAGGAGCGCTGCTCCCCAAGATACCTAGCTCAGCCCGCACGCCGACCCTAGCTTATTCCAAAGTTCCTTACACTACGGATCCCGATACATGACCTGGACACAGGACACTGGACACAGGACACTGGACCGTATGTAAAACCTCATCGCTCGACCGTGACCACCCTTGACTCTGGGACTTCGGAACCCTGCACTATCGGTAGGTAGGTATCCTACTGTTCGCATGTACTATCCTTACGGACACAGGTATTTAGAGTAGGTACCTACTTTGTGTGGATCCCGTCGTTTCGATGGACGGGGAACCGGGTCGCGCTAAACCCAGGATAGACCTTCGTACGCTCAGCCAATCCCGTGCTGACGGGTTGCTAGGCTGCCAGGCCAAGCTTTTTCAATCACTGAAGTTCGGGGCAGGCGGGGGCACTCTTCAGTGTTCCACAGCGCCCGCTCGCCTACCAATCTCCTGAGGGAGAATTCGATTGCCTGGTGCCAAGCGGGGGCATCCGACTGCCTCCGCCTCTGCCTCTCTGCCTCTGCCTATGCCGCTGCCTCTGCCTGCGGCCTAGGTACCTAAAGTACCTATTATAGATGTGCCTTGTGCTTCTGGGCGTCGGGATTTTCCTTGAACATGCGCCGCAGCAAATCCGAATTATCATAGGTACTTAAGAAGGATCCATGGAAGGATTCACCTCGAGTCTTCCCAAGTCCATTGCACCAAAAGCAGGAGGAGGCCATTCCGACTATACTACAGAACCAAAGCCGCATGGCGAGGTGCGGTGCGCGTTACGTTGCGTTGCGTCAGATCCACCAGGCCCTCTCCGTTCTCAGTCGTGTCAACTCCCGAGGTCTGGCCAGGCCGCTGCCCCCCGCCGTCGTTGTAAGTTGTCGCCGTCGCCGTCGCCAACCCCTCGCTGAAGAATCCTTCGGCCGGGGGGGGCCAAGTGCGAGCGGCCGCTGTGCCCCTCACGAAGTCGAGATTGCATTCATTTTACCGAGCATCCGTACAACCTGACCCTGTTTACCATGTCAACACACTCCATGATCCTCTGCCCTACGTAGCAAGGCACAGCCCAGGCCTAGTGTAGTCGTGCCTGCCCTGCGTACTACAACAGGTACCTAGGTATATGCGGCGCAGTACATAGAGCGGGTACTGACTGGCTACCCTCCTCCCCGGACCTGAGCACACCCTCCCTCCCTAATCTCCAATATCCGAGTGCTCGTCTCGGCCCCCAATGACGAAGCTTCCCACGTGCTTTGTAACACGTCTATTTTTGTGAGTCGGATTATCAAGACGATACTCAGCATATGATTTGTCGGTTCTGCTATCCTATCACTCCCACTACACGCAATATCCCTCATCCCATCGACCTGGCCGAGATGCCACTTCATGTGTGTATGTACTACTCGGTATGGGGCGCCTGATTCGGTCGAAGTGAACGGGCATGATCCGGCCTCGCCTGGCAACTGTTCACACACACACACACACACGCCGGCCGGTGTTAGACGAAACGATGCTGCAAAGGAACCTCGATGATGTCTGGCTTCTTTCAATACTAGGTAGGCTTAAGGTACGGATACGGATAGCAGTCCAAGGGTTCTGCCAGCGCCCGCAACGTTTCGGGCCAGCCACCAACGCAGATTCTACAACGACGCGGACGCCTTCCCTTCCCTTCCCTTCCCTTCCCTCTTCCCTTGCCTTGGCCCAAGATTGCGGATCTATCAACACCGCATGCCAAGCACAGACAAGACTATCCGTAGGTACCTAGTGACAGTATACGAATACAGCACTTGATTTGTACCCATCAATACCTAGCCCGGTAGATATCTGGTCGCACTGGTCTGGTGGGCTTGCGGACTTCAGACCAACCAAACGCAGTAAGCCCAGCTTCGACAGGGCTGCATGTGCCGCCGTCGTTGTCGCAGCACCACACACTACCTAATACTTCTCGAACATGCCAGGCACTGCTTGCTGAAGCTCAAAGGTCGACCGGCTAGCAGGTCGCGAACTGGAACATCCCGTCGTGTATCCGTACCTAAGTAGGTAGGTAGGTACCTACCTAGGTTACAGGTAGGCGATCCCTATCTAGGTACGTACCCGTACCTCGACTGCACCGACGGTTGCCTATTCCGGGCCCCACCCAGCCCGCCAAATCGGACACGGCCACGGCGGGCAAAGATGCACCAGCCTCCAGTCCAGTCACAGTGTCGCTCAAGACTAAGAGCCACCGACGTAGGGCCGTCCACAGGTGTCTGTAACAAGGCGGGCAGGCATGGTGAGGTGAGCGTGGACAGCTGGAGGCAACATCGCATCACCATCAGACACCGGATAGAGGCGTCAGCCCTATGTAGCCGAGCCGACGTTGGTCTCTTACAAAGTATTGTTGTGTGGCGCGGTGCATGTAGTGTATTACTGCAGGCAGACGCACGTAGCTACCTATGCCACCTGCCGAGTTCTCGGGCCTGAGATCGAGAAGCCCATGTTCTCGCCCATGTATTGGCGGCCCAGAAACCAGAACAAGGGCGTCGCCGAGCCATGCCATCCGTCTCCCCAGCCCCGGGAGCGTTGCCCTGGACAAGGGGCGCCCGTCCGGTCCCAATGAAATCCACCCGTGCCAGCCGGGAGTTATCGTGGCGGGCGTTTCGTGAATCCGACAACACCTTTTAGGTTCTGACGCTGCCCACAAACACAACTGGGTGCTGATGGGCTCGCTCGCGATCCAAGCATGCGTTGCCTCGTCCAAGAGGTACACCATACAGCTCGTAGACGAGGACTTTTGTAGTGGAGTGACCCACCTCGGTCCAGATCCAATCGGACCCTCACAAGGCAGTCTAATCACTGGCTGGCTCGGACTCAGTCCGGGGCTCCACCATGCCTGGATATTAGTACCTACCTAGGTCCGGAATGAGACTCTATCAGGGGGCCAGAGGATAGGTAGGTAGGTAGGTAGCAAAGTAGGTACCACTGGATTCGAAGAGTAGTTGTATCCGTACTCGATAAAGGACGTGGGGATCGTGCAGCAAATTGAAAACTTGTTGCTGGGGAGCAGAGATGGAGACAGCTAGGCAAACGAGCAAGCAAGCGAGCGAGCGCTGCTGCCTACCTACCTCAAGATCTGGGCTTGTTGTTAACTTAATGAATGAGGCTTCATTATGCTTCGCCGTCTCGCAAAAAAAACATGTAACCGATAATAGCTGTGTCCATGTAGGTACCCCAACTGAGCGCGACTTCATCGTCTGTTCTTGTGCACACACAGCTCTTGTTCCATCTTTCGCGCTCCTGTCAGCCTCTTAACCAGACGCCGGCCTCTGGCAGCCCTCTTGTTGTTTTACCTTGCCCCTCTAGGTTTTAGAACGACATGGAGAAGTGCATCCGCAGGGGAATAGTTTGTACATACACAAACTACCTAGCCTAGTCGCACTGGCACAGATTGATGCATAAGTAGTTCCTTACAATGGATATTAACAGCAAAGACCCATATACCCTGCACGGTCTTTTCCTAATCAAGTAACTCGTGCAACTGGCCAATGACAGAGCTGAAATGTTAGTGCTCCATCTTGAACCTGGCGAAGTCCCGAACCTGCTCAATGCCTGCGGATGTACTCCGCAGAGTCGCAGCAATAGGCCATAAATTACTACTTCCTTCCAGAGTCCCTCTTACCCAAAGCTGAGAACGGAGTGTCGTTTGCCTTACTATGTAGTAGTAGCAAAGCCCGAGCTGCTGGGGAGATACTTTGGAGAACGGCAAGGCCAGTCCGTATAAGGCGACCAGCGGGGTTCGTCAGGTTGGCAGGGTCGAGAGTTTATTCCAAAGGACTATTGGTAGCAAGAAGCATACCGGCAACTTGGGAGCCGGAACGCGTGAAGGACCCTGGAAAACGCATACAGTTTGCGAGGAGGGCCGCTTCACCTGCGCCAGTCAGACCTTAATTGCACATTGGCTCATAGGGCTGTCCAGACAGAGACGTAAAAGCCGTCCCCACAGGTTGCACACTCACACGCATACGTATTACTATACTATGTGCTCGCACACATGCGCGTGCCTGGGGGGGTAGAAGGGACCTAGGGAAGTACATAGGTATGTAGGTACTCCGTAGACTAGACGGAGGTGCCGTGTGGTTAATAACGATACGTGCCTTTGCGGCGTCTTCGTCTCCGTCCCGGATGACGGGCTGCGTGCATGTGGTCCGCCCTCGGCGGTAGGCAGACATGGTCAACATATTCTCAGATAATCGTCGACGAGCGGATGCCGTCCCGTCTCAGGAGCAAAACTCCTATGAAGACGAAACATGGCGTATGGAAATACTCCTTCTGGCGGTGTGGCTATCTATTTTGCTTTCTGGGACGTCAGGCAGTGGCAGTCTGTACTGTGATGAGTGCGTCCGTCGAAGGACGGAACCGCTGCACTACTACTAGTGTCCGTTACTTCCTATATGTACGTGCAACCGTTTGAGTCACATCGTGTCCGTACGCCTCGGCTCCACACTCTCGGCTGCTAAGTTCTAACTTCTAACGAGTCACAGGCTACAGCACCGAGGGAGAGAGAGAGACGGAGGGTGAGGGAGAGGAGTGGGGTGGCGGCGACCAGGAGATCGAAATAAGGGTGCGGTAAGTGATCGCGTACGACCTACCTATAGGCTATGACTTTCGGCATAGGAACCTCGAGGTACTGCGGTACGGCGGATAACCGCTTACAGTAGGTATCGAACCTCAACTGCCTTAGGCATGATTTTTACCTGCACACCATAGTACCGTATGGTGCACCTCGAGCACACACCCATACAGCACATACATCTAGGTAGGTAAGTAGGTGGGTGGGTATCAGGTGGTTTGTAATGAGACCGGAGAAATGGACAACGCGGCAAAGACTGGGGTCTGGGGTGTGATGAGCTCATTGCAGATGCCATGCTCTTCGGCGACGCCGCAAGGGAGCGAGGGGTCATAGGGCTGAAGAAGCAGAGGCAGCGGTCTCTGGTTGGATGATATGATGGCGGAGCTGTCTTCGACGACAGACGAGCCATGCTGTGTAACACCGAAGACTGACGACGGCAGGGCAGAGGAGAGGGGGGGGGGCTGGCTCCCCTGCTCTGCCACTGGCCAGACACCAAAGAACAGCAAGGCGGGTATGCAGCGAAGAGGCACGTACGCGCACAGTCGCCTGCACTTGCTTGTCCCTGTGCAGGAGGAGGTGATATTTGTTGTACTACCTACTATGGAGCACGCATGCACCTCAAATGCGATGCGAGACGACGTCTGCGGCCGCGAGCCCTGGCTTCACCAACGGCGATCCCAGTGGGAAGAGCGGCCGCCGTGCCGTGGGTGGACAGACTCGGTCGGATTTAACGCCAGAAGCTGAGGTGCAACGGCGGGGACCCGGAGGGTACATACCACCGCACCATTGCCCGTGGCCACCGGCGGGGCGGCGTGATGCTACCGTACCCGAGCCCAACTGGGCCTGCACTGCAGTCCGAGATGGAAACAGTAGGTCAGTGCTGTCGGTGTTCGGAAACTCAAATGATGCTGCCTGTTATCATGCCTCTCTGCACGGTTACCGGGTTCGAATAATTGTCTGAGTCTCCGAGTTCATTTCTGCCGTAGCGCATAGGCAGCATCTACACTACTTGCTCTCGCCAGAAGATATTGAAAGTAACACAACCATTCGAATCGGGATGCTATGGCAGTACGGATACTAGGTATACGGAAAGACAGACGACACGACATTGCTGTGGGCTTGTATCCGTACCGTACACCCGGGCGACTGAAAGAGAAAGCCTACCAATCAGCCCAATAGAACGCCTGCCGCTGCCGATACGATGTGAGCGTTGTGAGTGGCCGCCCGGTACGAGAGCACATGGAAGGCAACATTAAAGTGGGGGCAGTTCGTACCTAGATAGGTATCTATCTACGTATTAGTAATTACCTAACTTAGGTACCTAGGTAGGTAGAGGTTCCTAGACAAGTTGCATAGGCAGAGAAAGGTTACCTACCTAGGTAGGTACCTAAGGTAGGTAAATAATCTGGAGGGGTCCACACATGACATGGACTCCCATCGCCCACGAGCCAGCCGTCTTTTCATGGCTCATGGCCCCCGATCGAAATACATCGGCCGGTAGGGCGCGTCGCACGGGCGCGTTGCATGCTTCCATCGGTATTAGCGTAGTGTACAAGTACAAGTTGCAATATGTTTGTCGGGCGCAGGCGTGCAGGGCAATGAAAAGAACAGAGATGATGTCAACAACCACCCGAAGATGCTCGCGCTGAGAAGAGAAGGGATGGTTAGCCACGACAATGCCGACGGCTGCGAGCACGATGGCGGTGACGCCACCGTCCAGCATCTCGACACTCGCAGAAAGGCGGGATGCGAGGCAGGCAGCGGCAGAGATGCGCCAATTCGCGACCGACAGGGCGATGTTTCGGCCACCGCCAGTTTCTGGTGTGGCCCAGCCGTCTTTGCTGAGGAAAAGGCGGAAGGTGGAAGGGTAATTAATACTAGGTAGGTAGGTATGTAGGCAGTGTACCATGTTCAGTCGGGTGCACGCCGTGCCAGCGCGGGAGTCAAGGATAGACATTAGACCGCATTGTACGTACCCACTCCGCTCTTGAACTACATTTACGGATACTACCATCACCTCACTGGTGGCCATGCGAAGGGCGTGCTGCACCAGCACATCCCACAACCACCGACCGGGTCTTAGCTTGGCTTAGCGCCTACCTAGTCTTAACCCGCTGTGCCGCGCCCCCTCAACGTCAGAAGCTTATAGCCGGAGTTGGAGGTAGCTCCCTATTATTACCATGTCAGTAGGTACTCGGATATGGCGGAGGGCTGCACTTGTGTAACACAGAACGGACGCTCACGTAGGGCTGGCTCATGTTCTTTACTCTCCTCATCCGCACACCCTGGTGTCACATATCAATGCAGACAAAGACCAGGCCGAAGTAGTCCAGGCAATATGGCCGGCTCCAGAACCGCGTCGATACGCGCGACTCCAACGATCTGGTGTTACCAGTCGTCTCTGGTGTCGCAAGGAAGAAGTCAACAAGCACACCTGCTGCTTACTGCCTTGGCCTACCGCAGTATGGCGACCTCTGATAGAGATTCGAAACGTCTTCGCAACAAAGTCCCGGACAGTTGTTAGGCATCGAGCATCTCCGGAGTAGATGTGGGCTAGAGATGGTGTCATAGTAACCGGAATGTTAGGAATATACACACGTGACTACGATACCGTGAGGCTAAGAGGTTACCGCGTGCAATCAATGACTTTCGTCGTGAATCGGATCTTCAACACCTTTCCCTGCTATGGTCTCGTCCCGATCCAACTAATCGCAGTTGAAGTCTCTTTCTTGACACATCCAATGTTAATGGGGTTATGGGGGCAAAGGTCGGCCTGCGATGGCATTGCATGTCAATACAGCAGTGCATAAATTTCTCCAACACGTACGCCAGAGAGAAGACAGTTAGGCATGGTGGAACTCACGAACGGCTGGTCTGCACCCAGCAGAATTTAGGGCTACGAACAGTAACCTTACTCACGCAACAGGTGGAGCACAGGACTGGAAACTGGAAAGAAGACGGGAGCAGCTGAGATGTGTAGACATCTGCAGTACCGAAGGCGTAAACCGTTGATCTGAATCTAGACTGGAATGCGACGAGAAAGTAGCAGATGTCCGGCAGCACGAGAGTCTTGATGATCCGCATCTATGCTACCAACAGCGACAAGTAGTATACGAAGCCATCGTAGTAAAGGCGATTCCACTGCGATTTTCCAACTTAACGCCAGTGCTAGAATAGACCCATAATCGAGGGTGTAAGTTGAGTCGCCATCCTCAGGCGGAATTGCCGGCCTGCCTGTCCCATTCCTTGTATCCGTACTCAAATGACATGATGTCCCCTTCCGTCGCTGGCTCCATGCGCAACCCTTGCTTTTGGCCTGCCCCGTCGATGCTACAGATGCAGACGAAAAAAGAAAACCCTCCCGACTTACCTAAGGTGCCCCGTACGTACGCTTGAGGAAACGGGTACCAAAACGTCCAGAACGTGGTACTATTTCCGATCAAATCACTAACCACCAAGTCGCCGACTTGTGCATGAATCTATGTAGGGCCCGAAGAATTACAGTATGATCTCATGTTTTTTGATCTCAAATGCCGCCAGTGTGGGAACCCGCGGTTTCAACGACGTTGTCCGATAGGTTTATGAGGAGCTGTGCCAGACACCTCTTGGTCGCAGCGTCATCTCGAAGAACAGACGAAAATGTCGCGTCTCGAAGGGGCTCTGGAAGGCACTGGCGAAGAGCCTCGCGCGCTCGAGCATTGTCGCTCAGACTACGTAATACAGGCTGTCAGCCACCCAGCAGACAATAGAAATAGATAACCGTCACGGATAACTTACCGAAGAAAGCATCTGACGACGTGCTTGAGCAACCGAGCAGTTTGCTGCTCGACCAGCTGTGCAACCATATTGCTCAAAACCGTTCCGACCGCATAGAAACGCTCATACGTCGCGCAGATGTAATTCAAGCCGTTGTCATCGAGGAGGATCTTTTGGACGATAAAGATGGCCACAGTTTTGCTCAGCTCCGAACCCGTCTCCATGATTCGTAGACAAAGCGGGATGATCTCAGTGGTCAGAAGGAAGTTGATGACCTCAGAAGAGTCATTCTTGACCAGGGCGCCAATGACGCCGAGCGAGGTTAAACGAAGGTATTCGAAGGGTCGCGACTTTGATGTCGTGTTGAGAAACGGATACAGGAACAAGGGAATGTGGGCTGGAGAAATGTGAGCGTGAAGACGTTCATACAGGGAAGTGTTGTGGAAGCTCGTACCATTCAGAAACAGCGTCCGGGTGTCGTTATGCGAGGCTACGCATTGGAGAAGAGCAAGCGCATTGCATACCCTGTTGGAGGCGGCGGCAGTGAGCTGCGAAGGGTTGAGAAGTGTGTAAACAGAAATTATTTCCTGCAACAGGGACGTCATCACGCCTGGGTCAAATTAGTCAATCTTTTCTCTTCTTCCGCCGAGGGTACCGAAGAGTCGACACGTACCAAAGGAGTGCCAGAGGATCAGAGCTAGCTCAGGAACTTGCTCACGCTTCTTGCTCAGCTCGAGGAGAGCAGCCTCACGAGTGCTTTCGTTCAAAAGATCGGCGATGTACGCCATGGTCCTCCGATTGTCCTCGGATATGTTGTCATGGCCACCATCTTGGGGATGCGCATTTGTGAGTGAAGGTGCTGCTGAATGGGCACCTGCGAGTCTACTGTAGTGTTGCTGTTGCTGTTGCTGCTGCTGCTGCTGCTGCTGCTGCTGTTGCTGTTGCTGTTGCTGCTGCTGCTGCTGTTGTTGTTGTTGCTGCTGCTGAACAGCAGATGCGGCAGCTGCTGCTGCTTGTTGGGCATGGTGGTGTTGATTCGACTGCTGATGCATCCAGGCCGAGTCGGCTTGTGGATTAAACTGGTGATGGGCGTATACGTGGGGTGTTGGCATCATCTTCGAGGGCCTGATGGGTGCGAGATTTTGTGGGACTGGGAAAGGCGGCAAGCAACCTGGAAGTGAGAATGAGCGCTCAGCAACGCTGATGGGTCGTGAACAATATTTCGTAGGTTGCGCTGATCTTGCGGGTGTCAGGGGCGCTTCGATTGGCGGATTGTCCGATAGCTGATCGCGGAGATGATGCCGGAGCGTCAGTTGGCGGTGGGTGGAATAGAATGCCGTTGATAGCACAAGGTAAGCGAGGGTGTGTCGAAGTAAACGGAGCTCGGCGGCAGTGGGAGGACATGCAAATCTGGTGAGAGATCGCGGCGATAGTTGCGGTTATGCTGATGTGGAGATCTAAGGGCGCTGGGTTGGCATTGAAGCTGATTTCGGCTTGACTGGTGGTTGTGGGAAGTCCGCCTGTTTAGGTACAATCGGTAACGTTAGGCACGAGTGATAGATATACATATATAAGTAGAAAAAAATACGGGTTTTCATATATAGTATTAGTAGCTAGTATATAAACTAAAAAAAGCCTAGGATAGTTTATACTAATACTATATTTAAGAAATTAATATATATTATAAATAATATAAAATATTAAATTATATTCTTAGTATTCTAAAGTAGCTACTTAACTATAAATACATTACTATTAAATTTCGCGTATATTTATATATATATATATAAAGCTAGGCCTTAAAGGCTATTAATGCGTTTTTTTCTTTAATAGTACTATAGGCCTTTAAACCCCTAAACATAACTATAGTCTTTAAAGCTAGTAAAACGTTACTCTAAAGTAGCTATTAGCCGCTTTAAATACTAAAATCTACTTTTATAAAATAGTATACTAGCGGCTTTAAGCTATATAATTTAATATACTTCCTTAATAAAAGCTTTATACCCCCTCTAGAGTAACTAACGGCCCACAAGCCACGTACTTTAGAAAACCGTCTAGCCACCCACCTCATTAATCTTTTTTGTCTAATAAACGGCACTTAAATTCACTTACTATAACGCAGCTTCTACGGATTTAAAGTAATAAGTATTTTTAATTAATTTTAACTACTAATTACACTATTAACACTACTAAAACTACTAACACCTTTCTACTAAACTATTCCTCTAAATCTATTAAATTTAATTTAAACTAAACTATCCCTTCTCTTAACTATTAAATCCCTCTATAACTAACGCGCTATTGTTATAAACCACACTACAGTTAGTTAATTTAATTAAACCACTTTTCTCTATACTTATTAGTAAACGTTTTAATATCTAGGCCTTATTAAATATACTAGTTTCTTAACTCTAGGGGATCTATAGTTATTATTACTACCTCTATTACTTACTTAAAGTAGTATTAATTATTTTTTAAAAATAATAAATCTAAAATTTAATTTAGTATTAAATTAGTTAATAAGTTTAATTTAATATTTTTATTTAGTCCTTATTACTATTAGTTTAAAAAGGTAAAGGCTAAAAATAGTAATTTAGATTTTTATACTTAAGGGTTAAGTTAGTTAACTATACTATATATTAATAGTATTAATACTAAACTATATAACTATATTACTAAGCTATTTAATATTATTTTTAACTATAGAGACTAGGTTATAGTATTTAGTATTTTATAACTAGGGGACTTTTGTATTTATAGTAGTTTTTACTATTTTATTAGATTCTTAAGTATATAGGAATGTAGAAGATAGAAGGAATTAATAAAGGCCTTGTTTATAGTAGTAGTGCCTTTTTTTTTAATTGTAAACACTACTAGGGCTTATTAGGCCCTATATACAGTATAATCCGGCTAAAGGTTTATATAGGTAAAGGTTTATTTTAATATATTAGTCGCGCCCACCGCCTATTAGTGATAGTATTATTATTATTACTAGTACGTTTATGTTTACGTCTACGTCTACTACTATAGTAGAAAGAGTAGGTAAGTGGAAGTATTAAGGTACATATACCCTACTAAGCTTTACTTAAGACTACTTAGTAGAGCTAGAGAGGGTTAAAGCTACTAAATATACTCTATTAAATACTTTTATTTATTATACTACTTAATAATACATAGCTATAATATATTCTTTTTAAATTAACTTATAAAAATGTCCGCATAAGATACTACTTAAAAAAGAATAAATAAGAGCTTTATAAAGGCTTTATTAAATTTAATTATAAATAAAATTATATACTAACTATACTTTAACTACTTTATAATTACTTTTATATAACTTACCTCTTTATAACTATAATCCCTTTAAAGTCTTCATTTTAAATAGTCCTATTATCTTTATTAAACCTTTATTTTCATAGTAAAAAAAGTAATACTATTTTTAAAGTACTTAAAAGCTATAATCCCTTTAACTTATTCTTTATTAATAAAGTTAAAGCCTTTAAAGTATTTATTTAAAAGTTTTATATTATAAAATATACTCCCTTTAAAGTAACTAATAGCTTATAAGCTACGTACTCTAGGGAACTATTTAGTTACTTATTTTATTAATTTTTATTATTATTAATAGTACTTAAATTTACTTACTATAATATAGATTCTATAGATTTAAAGTAATAGGTGTTTTTAATTAATTTTAAAGTAGACTACTAATTATACTATTAATACTACTAAAACTACTAACGCCTTCTATACGCTTCCTATACGCCTAACTACTATTTCTTTAAACCTATTAAATCTAAACTAAACCGTTCTGTTACTTTCTTTAGCCGCCTAACTATGGCTAGTTTAGCTACTTAGCTCTACTATTATTAGTATCCGTTTTAATATTTGTATAGGCCTTATTAAATATACTAATATTAGATATTATTAAAGTAGCTATTTAGGTTAATAAAACTCCAGTAGCTACGTTCTTTAATTAGTTAAAGTATTTATAGTTATTCTTAGTATTAAGGATTTTTATAGTATTTAAATCCCTTAAGTATAAGTTAGGTATTATCTTATTTATATTAAAACTATTACTAGTAGTTTTGTAGTATAGAACTCTTAAAATTATAAGTTTTACTTTATTATTCTTACTTTAATAGTACTAGTTAAGAGTTATATTAATTACATAAGCTTTTATAATATAAAAGTACTTTTTACTAGTATTAATACTAGTTAATATTTATAGAATTATATTTTTTATTTATCCTAAAGCTAAGTAGGGCGAGTAGGAATCTTCTTTTTAGATATTATAGGTTATTATATATATAGAAATATAGAAGATAAAAAGAATTAATAAAGGGCTTACTTATAGTAGTACCTTTTTCTTCAATTATAAACGCTACTAGGACTTATTAAGCCCTATATACAGTATAATTTAGCTAAAGGTTTATATAAATAAAGGTTTATTTTAATATATTAGTCGCGGTATTAAGTACTACCTATTAGTAATAGTATTATTACTATTACTATAAAAAGAGTAAATAAGTAAAAGTGTTAAAGTATATATACTCTACTAAGCTTTACTTAAAACTACTTAGTAGAGCTAGAGGGGGTTAAAGCTACTAAATATACCCTATTAAATACTTCTATTTAATTATACTACTTAAAAATATATAACTATAATATATTCTTTTTAAAACCCCTTATAAAAATATCTATATAAAATACTATAAAAATATAAATATTATAAAATACTTAAAGTTAAACTATTTAATTTACTATATTAAGTTACTTAAAAAAGGTTTAAAGTAAGTACTAGTAAGTAGCTTTATAAAGTTATTTACTATTACCTATACTATAGACTAATATTTAACTTTAATACAGCCCTTTTAAGCCTTTTAATATAACTAGTAGTTATAAATATTAATATAGTAAAGCTTTATATATAGTTAAACTATTTCTTTATTAATAAAATAAATTATTTATTAATTATTATATTAAATATATATACTTAGTATAGTAGCGTTAAAAGTAGGAGTAGTACTAAAGGTTCTTTTATTAAAGTCTATATAAAGCGTAGTTATTAAATAGCTTATAAAAATACTCTTTTTAGTTACTTAAAAAAGAGTAAAAAGCTTAGCTTTAGTTATTAATATAGTTATAATATTTTATTTATTAGTTTAGTACTTAATAAAGCTACTAAAACGTTTGATTATAAATACTTAGAATTTTTTATAGTTTAGTATATTATTAATAAAGCTAGTATTTAAAGTAATTACTAAACTATTATTAAGACTACCTTTTTTATAGCTAAATTTAAAGTAAAAAGTATGTTTTATAAAGAGGTATTTAATTACTTATTCTACCTCTTTAAGGTATTTAGAGCTAGAGTTATAGTTAAAGTATATAAAATAACTTACTATAAAGGCTATATTTAACTTTATTATTATTATACTATATATAATTAAACTAATATTATTTTAGTAATAGTTAGTATTTATATATAAAGTAGAGCCTTTATAAAGAAGTATTTTAAGTAGTTAAATTAAAGAAGTATATAGTTATTTTACTTATAAGCCTTACTTTTTTAAGTACTTAATTACTTTATTAATATAAATAAACTATAAAAGCTAAAAGTACTTTATAGTATAGTTATAAATAACTTTAATCCCTAGGAACTATTATAAGTCTTTACTACTTTTAAAAAAGTATTACTTTTAAAGTACTTTTATAAATAAAAGGACTTTTTTATAGTATTTAAAAGGGAAGTATAAAACGTAGTTATTAATATAAAAAAGGATAATATAGTTATATATTTAATAGTAATTTTTATTTACTATATACTTTAGTTTAAGTTTTTTTAAACTAATCTTTAAATAGTATTACTATAAAAGTAAAAAGTAGTATAAACTATAAAGTACTTTATTAAGTTTAAAAATATACTTAGACTTTTAATACTTAAAGAGTATTTATATATAAATATTTTTATTAAGTAGAACTTATATAGATATATTTACTATATTATACTATAAAAGCTTAAAATTAAAGTAGTTTATAATAGTTATAAGTATTTAAAATAATATATTAATAAGTGTTAAAGTCTAGGTATCTCGCTTATTTTTAACTACTAGTTACTATATATAATAAAGTATACTTTAATTTTAAAAAGTCTTTTATACTTATTTAATTTATATATATATACTTAATAGTATTTAAGGATCTAAAAACTATTAATAGTACTTTTAAGAACCTCTCTTTAAGGGTTAGTTTTATAGTAGCTTTACAAATAGTTTACTTTACCTATTTATATTAAAATTATATAAGAGTAAGTTAATACTTTTAAATAAAATATAGGTAAAGTTTAGAGTTTTTATTAAAGGGTATTAAAAGTAGGATTTTTAGTTTATAGTTAATATAATACTTTATACTTACTTAATAAGGTTTAAGTACTTATAACGTTTTTTATAATTAAATCTTACTATTAAAGTATTTAATATTTATATTTTAAAATACTTCTATAGTATATTAAATACTAGGGGTTCCCTTTAATAAGTTATAAGTAACTAAGTAACTAGTTTAGAAGTAGTTTTACTATAAAGTATTTTAAAATAATAACAAAGTACTAGTTAAAAAGGTAGCTTTATAAAACGTTTATTTATACTAAAGTATATAAGCTACTAGGGCGGCTTAGTTTATAGACTTAGCTATAACTATAAACTAATAAGGATTTATAAAAAAAGGTTTTTATTTATTAACTTAGTTATAGCCTGCTTTTTTAAGTATTAGTTTTTATTAACTAATACTTAAAAAAATAAAATAAGTAAGTTAAAAAGAGTAAATAGAAGTTTAAAGTAAGTAAAGGAGTATTTATAGTTATAGAGTTTATTATTATTAAAAGTAGTATTACTTAAATTAAGTTTATTAAAAATACTATTAAAAGAGTTTATAAAAGAGAATACTTTATTATTTTCTTTACTAAATAAAGAAAAGTAAAACTATACTTAAGAGTTAGTTTTATTAGTTATTATAAAGTTTCTTTTTAAATTTATTTAGTAATAGCTTAAAACTTAAAGTTATTATAGTTACTAATAAATAAATTTAAGTTACTATTATAGTACTCTTTTTTATTAAATACAACGTTATACGTAGTAATAATCTTTTTAGTTATAAGGTTTTATATTTAATATTAATTTATAAATATATTATTAATAAAGAAGTCTATAAAAGTATAGCTATAAAGGTAGTTAAAGTATTTTTTAAGCTATATAGTAGCTATAAGGATATATACTCTATGACTATAGAATCTTAAGTATATAAGGCTTAGTTTTATAGTTTTATTATTATAAAGCTATTAATAAAGTACTTGATATAAAGTCTTTTAATTAAGGGCTACTTAAGGTATATAGTTATAAAAATAAGTTACTACTCTATAAATATTAAACTATACTTTATAGAATAGCTTACTACCTTTATATATTATTTAACCCTTTATTTTAATTATAGTATTAATATACTTAGCACTACTATTTTAATTTTAAATATATAGAATTAATAGTTTACTATATTTACTTTACTTCTAAAAGTTATTTATAAAATATTAGTATTTTTTAATTTTACTATTATACTTAAATATAAGTATTTTAATATTATACTAAACCTTTAAAAGTAAAATAAACTTTTTAAAAACCTTAATAAGTATTTTTATACTATAGTTATATAAATAGTAGTTTTATAAGTACTAAGAAATATAGTTAGTAAATATTAATATAAATATAAACCTACTATAGCTTTTAATATATAAATAGAAGTTAAATATAATATATTTACTAAAATAGGTATATACATTACTTTTATATAATTTATAGTTCATAATTTACTTTATTCTACTAATACTATAAGTATTATAAATTAAAAGTACTTTTTTAAGTACTACCTAAAGGGTAATAAAGATTTAAATACTATAAGTTAATAAAAAAAGACAATAAAGTAGCTAAAAACTAAAGTAGCTAAGCTATTAATACTATATTTCTTTAAAGCCTTTAAAAAATCTTTATTTTTATTAAAAGTACTTTATTTAATAATATAAAGTATATGTATACTAAATAGTTTATATAAACCCTTTATATATAAGCACTTTATTAAAAAGCTTATTATAATTTAATACTCTTTAGTTATATATATTTTTAATAAAGCTAAAAAAAGAGTAATTAAATTAGTAAAGTATAGAGTACTAGTTGAAGTACTTATTCTACTAGTACCTATACTTATAGAGTTAGTTATAAAAAATAAAGTTAGTTATTATAAATATATATAATATAATATTATATAAATATAAACTAAATTATTTACTATTAGTTACTATAATATATATACTTATGTTTCTATATCCTTTAATTATAAAGGGCTTAAAGCTAGTTTATAAGTAGTTACTTATACTAGTAGCTTAAGAGTTACTAAACCGTTATTTATTTTCAAAAATTTAAATAAATGTACTAGAGTTAAAAAAGTAGGAGTTTTTAAAACGGTATAGTAATAAGCCCTTATACTAAGTAACTTAAAACGTTACTAGTAATACTAAGAACTAATGTAGTTCTATAAATAGTTATTAAAAAACAGCTATAATATAAGCTATTAATTAGCTTAAAAAGAGTATTATTTCTATACTATAAATAGAAATAAACGCTTAGACCTCTTAAGGGGTCCGTGCGTAAGATTCTATAAATATCTCTTATATATACCCTAAATATTACTAGTTATTTAAACGGGACTAGCGCGAAACTAGGCCTAATTAAGCCTAGGGGCCCCTGGGTACCCTATATATATAGCAGCTATTCCCCCTTCTTAGTTAGAAATAATTAAGCAGTTCTTTCCCTCTTTTCTTCCCTTTTCTTCCACATGCGACCGTGAGCTTACATTACGTAAGCAAGACCTTTTATAGTCTTAGTATAATTACTTAAATAAAGCTTTTAATATAGTAAGTGTATAGTTACTAACTTTAAATCTCTTTAATATACTAAATTAATTATTTATTATTTATAAAGTTCTTTTTAACTTTTTTATAATAGTAATTAAGTAACTTTTAGCTATTATATATATACTTTAAAAGGGTATAAAAGTAATTCTTAATATAGTAATATATAAAATAAACTAAATAAAAAAGAATTAATAAAGTAAAAAGCACTAAAGATACTAATAAGATTTTACTCTATAATGTTTTTAAATTAGTATTATTATACTTATTACTATTAAAGTACTTAAAAGGGTTATAGAAAAGTACTTTATTAATAGTAAAAGTGCTTTATATACTCTTTTTATATCTTATAAACTTTAGTATTTATTTAATTATAGTAGTTATTTTAGTAATAGCTTTATTAAAACTATAATTAATTTAACTATTACTTATTATTATATAACGGCTTTGAATTTAAAATTAAAGTAGTAAGTAGTTAAAAGAGTAAAGTAACTTATAAATTTATAAATCTCTTTTAAAAATTACTTTAAGTTTAATAGTATAGTTTTTATATATATTATTAATTTATATAGTAAATTATTTAACTATAGTAGCTTTTATTATAAGCTACTTATTATAAAGTATAGTAAGGTAGTTAATATTAAGTTAATTAGTATATTAATAGTATATAATTTTTATAAGTTTAAAGTATTTATAAAGGTTTTAAATTTAAATAGTTAGTTTTTAAGTACTTAAGTAGTACTAAATCTTAAACTTTTTAATAATAGTACTTTATATTTAAAAAATAATAGTAATTTTAGCTTTTTTTTAATTTTAATATATTACTTTTATAGTATAGTATAGAAATAAAGAGTTAATATAGTACTTAAAGGCCTTTTTAAAAAAGTTAACTATTATTTTAGTATAGTAGTAGTTTATAGCTTTAAATAAGAGTAAAAGGTTCTTTTTTAGGGGTACTTAAAGAGGAGGGTTTATGGTAAGTTTACTTACTTTAAATCCTATAGTTTAAGAATAAAGGGCTTTTAACTTAAGGCTATAGTAAATAATAGACTTTAAGTAGTTATTAAGTTATAACTTTTAGAGTGGGGTATTACTAATAAAGGGCTTTAGGGTTATAAAAGTTAAGTTAAAAGTTTTTTATATATTAAAAGTATTTATAAGTACTTAAAAGTTATAAAGCTATAAGTACTAAGTAGTTGATTTATTATAGATAGTTTGTAAGCGGTTAAAAGGATATTTATAGTAATTTTTATATTTAAATAAAGTAGTTTAGAAATAATTAATTATATATAGTAAAGGGGGTAGTAGAATAAAACTTTTAATTATTAAATTTTATATATATTTATATATATATAAAGCTAGGCCTTAAGGGCTATTAATGCGTTATTTACTTTAATAGTA
The DNA here is from genome assembly GCA_030770045.1 of Colletotrichum brevisporum. Taxonomy (NCBI): domain Eukaryota; kingdom Fungi; phylum Ascomycota; class Sordariomycetes; order Glomerellales; family Glomerellaceae; genus Colletotrichum; species Colletotrichum brevisporum. The sequence continues at coordinate 6,463,224 of JAUGSI010000002.1, forward strand.
CTATAAGCCTTTAAACCCCTAAACGTAGCTATAGCCTTTAAAGCTAGTAAGATATTACTCTAGAGTAGCTATTAGCTACCTTAAACGCTAAAATCCGTTTTTATAAAGTAGCGCGCTAGTAGCTTTAAACTATATAATTTAATAATCACTAGTAGAGACTATACGACTAAAAACCTCTTCCCTTTCCTTTTAGCTAAAGATTTATACATTATATATTAGTAATTAGTATATTTATTTATTTATTATAAATTTAAAGTAATGAAAGTATTTAATTAATTTTATAAACTATTAACTATACTACTAATACTACTAAAATCAGTTTTTAAACTATTACTATTTACTTTCTATACGTTTAACTATAATATAGTACTAACTATAACTACTATATTAATAATTTTTTAATTATATAATACTAAGTATATATTAATTACTTTGATATAAGTTATAATTAAGACTCTTAGCTATAGTAGTATTATAATTAAAAACTATTCTTTATTTCTAACTATACTATACTTCTTTACTATTATTAATATTAGTTATAGTATCTTTACTATTTATATTCTACTTAAAATAATTTACTATATCTTTAGTATTCTTAAGTAGCTACTTAACTATAAATACTTTATTAATAGAAAGTTTATTATTAAACCCCCCCCTTTTTCTTTAAATAACTAATAGCCTATATCTTATATATAGTAAGAGTTAATATATAAGTTTACTTACTATAATATAGTTTTTATAAATTTAAAGTAATAAGTATAGAGTAACTAATAGCCTATAGGCTACGTACTCTAGGGAATAGCTATCTAGCTACCTATTTTATTGATTATTTTTATTATTATAATAAATAGTACTTAAAATTACTTACTATAATATAGCTTTTATAGATTCAAAGTAATATGTATTTTTAATTAATTTTAGAGACTACTAATTATACTAGTAATACTACTAAAACTACTAATACCTTTCTTAACCGTTCTTCTAAACTTATCAACTTTAACTTAAACTAAACCGTCTCTTTCCTTAGCCGCGCAGCTATAGCTAGTTTAGCTACTTAGCTCTACTATTACTAGTATTTATTTTAATATTATCAGCTTTACTAAATGTACTAATATTAGTAGCTACTTAAAACGCTATAGATCTAGTAACTATATTCTTTAGTTAATTAAAGTACTTATAGTTAGTTTTAAACTATAGAATACTTAAAAAGGTTTTTTCTTTAATTTAATTATTATTATATTTATATTAAGTCTATTACTAGTAGTTTAATAGTAGTAAATTCTAGTAATAATAAGCTTTACCTTTTTCTTATCAAAGAATTTATATTAATTATAGATTAAGTTAAGGTTCTTTTTGTGTTTTTTTAGGTAGTGTTTTGTGTAGACATTTTAGTAAGTTGTTTTAAAAAGATTATATTATAACTATACATTTTCAAGTAGTATAATTAAATAGAAGTATCTAATAGAGTATATTTAGTAGGTTTGACCCCCTTTAGTTCTTAACGCTTCCGCTTACCTACTCTTCTAGTAATAATAATAATACTATTACTAATAGGCGGCGCTGAACATATTAAAATAAACCTTTACTTATGCGAACCTTTAGCTAGATCACGGGCGCTGTGATATACTATAGGGCCTGACGAGCCCTAGTAGTGTTTACAATTAAATAAAAAGGCACTATAAGTAAGGCCTTTATTAATTCCTCCTATCTTCCACACACACACAACAACCAAAAAGCACCCTAATAAGCAAAGTACCTACTATAATATCTAATAAAAGATTACCTACTCTAAGCCCTTATAACTAAAATAATAACTATTATATAACTTTATAGTTATTAACTAGTTATAAAAGTAGTAATAAGTACTTTATAGTTAAAGAGGTTAATAAAATCAGCTTAACTTATAACTAGTACGTATTCTTTAATAAAAAAAAAGCTTACTATTACTATAATTTACTACTATTAAACTACTAGTAATAGACTTAATAGAAATATAATAATTTTTAAATTATAAAATAAAACCCTTTTAAGTATCCTATAGTTTAAAGTTAACTATAAATACTTTAACTAGCTAAAGAACGCAGCTACTAGATTTATAGCACTCTAAGTAGCTACTAATATTAGTATATTTAGTAAGGCAATGTTAAGGGGGATACTAATAATAGTAGGGAGCGGCTAGACTAGCTATAGCTACGCGGCCTATAATAACGGTGCATTAGTTATAAAGGGATATAATAACTAAGAGAAGTAACGGAACGGTTTAGATTAGATTTAATAAAGTTTAGAGGAATAGTCTACTAAATAGTTAGGTATATAGAAGGTGTATAGAAGGCGTTAGTAGTTTTGGCGGTATTAATAGTGTAATTAGTAGTCTATGAAATTAATTAAAAATACCTATTACTTTAAATCTATAAAAGCTGTATTATAGTAGGTGAATTTAAGTACTATAAAAAAAAGATTAACGAGGTAGGTAGCTGGACGGCTATTTTCTAAAGCACGTGGCCCGTAGGTCGTTAGTTACCCTAGAGGGGGTAAAGTTAAGGTTCTTAAACTATTACTATTTACTCTTTATAGTTTTTACTATAGTATAGTACTAACTATAGCTACTATATTAATAATCTTTTAGTTATATAATACTAAAGTTTAAATTTATATTACCTAACTTCTCTTTAACTAATAATATCTCTCTTTAACCTTTTTTTTATTAATTAATAAACTACCTCTTTATATATTTAATAAAAGGTTTATAAGTTTACTTATAATAACGTAATTATAATAAATTTAAAGTACTCCTATTAATAAATTACTATTAGTATATTTACTTTATACTATAAGTACCTGTATTTAATACTTAATTACTATTAATTACTATTAACACCCCTAATACTATTAATACCTTTTAAAAGAACCTTTAATTAATTTAAATTACTTATTTTCTTTTATTAAACATCAACTATTAATATTATTAATATTATTTATATTATTAATATTATTAATATTATTAATATTATTAATATTATTTATATTATTAATATTATTAATATCATTAATATTATTTATATTATTAATATTATTAATATTATTAATATTATTAATATTATTAATATTATTAATATTATTAATATTATTAATATTATTATTAGTATACTACTATAACTAACTTACTTAATTTAATTAAAAAACTCTATACTTATTAATAAATATTCTAATATCTAAACCTTAACTAGCTTTTAATATACTAATTTTTAGACTTATTAAGTACTAAGTACTTATAAGCTACTTAAATTATTAAAATAAAGTATTTATTTATATATTTAATATATTTATAGTACTACTGATAGTTAAGTAAATAAAGAAATCTACTAAATAAAGAATATTCCTAGTAAAGAATTTAGTAAAAATACGTTTTAACTAAATATATATATTTAGTAAAGTAATAGGTAAAGGTTATTTAAAAAAAGAATACGTTACTAATATTAACCCCCTTTAGTAACTATAACGCCTAAAGTTATTATAATAACTTCTACCTACTTACTTTTATACTATAAACCACAGTATAGTAGTAACTATAGTAATAATAATAATACTATTACTAATGGGCGGCGGGCGTAACTAATATATTAAAATAAATCTTTACTTCTATTTGTGTTTTTTTAAGTAGTACCTTGTACAGACATTTCTATAAGTTAATCCAAAAAGAATACATCATAGCTATGTATTATCAAGTAGTGTAATAAATAAAAGTATCCAATACGGTGTATCCAGTAGGTTTGACCCCCTCCAGCTCTACCTTAACACTTATCTTTACTTCTATAAACCTTTATTTAAATCACACATAGGGCCTAATAAGCCTTAGTAGTATTTATAATTAATTAAAAAGTACTACTACTATAAATAAAGCTTTTATTAATTTCTTTTTTTTATATATATATTTGTTAACTTAAAGATACTAAATATATTATATTTAATATACCCAGCTTTCTCTCTACTAGTCCCTAACTTAACTTAAAGTTGACTAATATATTAATAGTATTAACTATTTTAAGTAACTATAAATAACTTATATAATTGACTATTTTATATAACTTAAATTAACTTAACTTAGTTAAAAACTAAACGTTTAACTTATATATAAATAAAATATATATTATAATATTTAACTTTATATACTATTAAATAAATAGTAATAGTATAACTATAAATACTATTATAGTTAACTACTATAGAAGTATAAATAGTGCTTTAAAGGTTCTAAAGTTTAATAACTACTATAAATACTTTAACTAAGTAAAGAACGTAGTTACTAAAGCTATAGAGCCCTAAGTAGCTACTAATATTAGTATATTTAGTAAGGCACTATTAAGATAAATACTAATAATAGTAGGGCTAAGTAGCTAAACTAGCTATAGTTATATAGCTAAGGGAAGTAAAGGAACGGTTAAAATTAGATTTAATAGGTTTAGAGGGACAGTAGATAGCGTTAGTAGTTTTAGAAGCGTTAGTAGTATAATTAGTAGTCTACTTTAAAATTAATTAAATACTCCTATTACTTTAAATTTATAATAGCTATATTATAGTAGGTAAATTTATATACTAATTATACGTAATATATAAACTATTAGTTAGGGGGAGGGGAAAGAAGTCCTTAGTAGCAGGGTCTATATTAGTAGTATATTTATAGTTAAGTAGCTACTTAGAAATACTAAAAATAAAAAAAATATAAATATAAATATATTAGTAGTTAAATAAGTAGTTATAAGTCTACCAAACTCTACTTTATAAAAAATAAAAATAGTAAGTTAAAGTTCTATACTACTTAAGGGGTTTTTATACTTTAACTATATATTATATCCTTATATAGTATAACTATTAAAGTTTTTAAAAGAAAGGTCTTAGTTACTTTAATTAACTATACTATATAATTTATATATATGTGTTTTTATAGTTATAATACTACTTATAGTAAAGTAAAGAAAGAAATCTACTAAGTAAAGAATATTTTAAGAAAAAAATCTAGTAAAGAATGTATTTAAGTTAATATATATTTAGTAAGTTAATTAGTAAAGGTTATTTAAAAAGAAGAGTAGATACGTTATTAATATTAACCCCCTTTAGTAACTATAACGCTTAAAGTTATTACGGGTAATGACTGCACTTATAATAACTTCTACCTGCCTGCTCTTGTGCTATAAAGCGCGGCGCGGTAGTAGCTATAGTGATAACAACGATACTATTACTAATAGGCGGCGCTAAACCTTTGCTTGTACGAACCTTTAGCCGGATTACACTATGGGCGCCGTGACGTACTATAGGGCCTAACAAGCCCTAGTGGCGTTCACAATTAAAGAAAAGGGTACTATAAGTAAGGCCTTTATTAGTTCCTCCCGTCTTCCACATTCGTAGTTAATAATCATAATAAGTTTAATACAGCCTTACAGATATATAAAGCCTAAGTACTTTAGTCTCTTAACTACGGCCTATAGAGACTTCTTTAGATCTAGCTAGGCCGCTAAAAGCATAGGCCTTACCGGCCTCAACAGCAGTACTAACTTCATAGACATACTATATAATTTATATACTACTTTTATTTAATAGAAATAAGTAGTCCCTATTAAGCTATATATAGTATATATATACTTTTTTATATAAATAAGTATTTTTTAATTTAAGCTTAAATCTATTTTTATATATAACCTTTATTAATTAATTTACTAAATACTTATTTAGATTTTTTATAGTATTTTATATAAATATTTTAATAAAGGGTTCTAAAAAGAATATATTATAACTATATATTTTTAAGTAGTATAATTAAATAGAAGTATCTAATAGAGTATATCTAATAGCTTTAACCTCTTTTAGTTTAAATAATTTTAAATAGAGCTTAGTAGGGCGTATATACCTTAATACTTCTACTTACTTACTCTTTTAGTAATAATAATAATACTATTACTAATAAATAGTAAGCGCAACTAATATATTAAAATAAACCTTTATTTATATAAACCTTTAGCTAAATTATAGGTACTATAACGTACTATAGGGCCTAATAAGCCCTAGTAGTATTTATAATTAAAGAAAAAGGCACTACTATAAACAAGCCCTTTATTAATTCCTCCTATCTTCTATATTTCTATATATATAATAACTCTTAAAGCCACAATATCTAATAAAAGATTACTTACTATAAATACTTATAACTAAAATAATAACTATTCTATAGCCTTATAAGTTAAAATAAACTATAAAAAGAGCTATAACTACTTCTTTAGCCTAGACCTAAGTCCTAATACTAATTTAATACTCAACTAAAATAACCTGTTAATAACATAAAAGTATTACTTACTATATTTAGTACTATAAGCTATTAAACTACTAATAATTAATATAAAGTAAATTTAATAATAACTAAATTATATAATAGAACTACTATAGACTTTTTATAATTAAAAAATAATTATAAATACTTTAACTAACTAAAAAAAGTAACTACTAATATAATAAAACCCTAAAAGGCTTTCAATATTAGTATATTTAATAAAGTAATATTAAAATAAATACTAATAATAATAAAACTAAGTAGCTAAACTAATTATAGCTATATAGTTTATAAAGGAAGTAATAGAACGATTTAGTTTAGATTTAATAAGTTTAAAGCAATAGTTTACTAAAGAAGTATATAAAAGGTATTAGTAGTTTTAATAGTATTAATAGTATAATTAGTAGTTTATAAAATTAATTAAAGACACTTATTACTTTAAATCTATAAAAGCTATATTATAGTAAGTAAATTTAAGTACTATAATAAAAAAAATTAATAAAGTAAATAGCTAAATAGCTAGTTTTTAAAGTACGTAGCCTATAGACTATTAGTTACCCTAAAGGGAATACTTAATACTTATATATTTTCTCTATAAGGTTTATATATATATATATTTTAAATATTATATACTTTAAGAAAAGTAAAAAGCCTACTACTTAGTAAATTTCTACTTTATAATATAAATAAACTTATAGAATAATATAACTTATATATATAAGTATAAGTATATATATTTATACTTATAATATATTTTTTTTAAAAAATATAAATATTAATATATATATTTATATTTATTTTATTAATAAAGTTAATATTAATATATATATTTATATTTCTTATATTTCTATTTTTATAACACTCTAGTTACTAAAAGTATTTTACTTAAGTTTTACTTATTACTACTTACTTAGTTACATAGCTAATCCAATCTTAACTTATTTATATTAATTTAATATAATTCCCTTTATAGGCGAAGCTCTCTCAACACCTGATCTGCCATATTCTTATACTGCCACGTGTTTCCGACCAATCGCTTGAACTGGACACCGTGCAGCGAAAGTAATGGCACCTTCACAATGAAGATCTCAAACTCCAACACCATACTTCCCCCAAGATCGCTCTGTACATGTGTACTGGTCTCACCTGGAACTCCTCGGGATGAACCTCCCGTCTCTCGCGAGACACTATCGACCGAGACCTCTGAGTTGGAGTAACTGTCGGCCCCACTCCTGCCTGTTCCTCGCGGTGTTGGAGGACCTCGGTCCATGTCCCGCAAGTCTTCACGTTCCCGGTCTCCACCTCTGATAGCGCCGAAGCTGAATCGCCTTCTCTGGCCAGGCGGCAGGTGGCCTGGGCTACCTGGCGGGTCTTGAACCTTTTTGAGATCAATGCTCGGCGTATGCTTGCAGGAGAAACCGCCTTTGATCTCGGTATAGTCCACACCTAACCCTTTCAGCACGCGCTTGATGTCTGCTCGGATTTCATGCACCGTTTTGGTCGACGTCGTTGATACACTGAACAGCCCCTTGAGAAAGACCGGCTTAGCCAGATCAGAACTGTCAAGTCTGTCCGTGGACACGCCACTCTGGTCACCCTGTTCCTGGTCCGTCTCTTCTGGCACATTTACTTCCCTGGCCTCTTCTCGCCGAAGTCTCCGCCGCTGGATGCTCTCTCGTCTGGCATGCCCAAGAGATTTGGCTCTCATAGATGCTGCTCGGGATTGTTGACTGTCTCGTGACGCTGGTGGAGTTCTCTCGGGGTTGGTTGATTGGTCTGACGTGCTTGGGGGTACCGGTTCCTTAGCGGCCCTATTGGATCCCCGACGACGAAGGTCTGCTGAGTTGACACTAGTAGATCGACCGAGGCCTTTCCGGCGTGAGGATCCCCCAGCAGAGAGGGGAGGACTGAGAAGATCACTGTGTTGAGGCTGACTGCTACCAGACCGCAATGGAAGAGGGGCGGGTTCCTCGCGTTCTCGTCTGCCCCGCCGTATGCTGAAGCTTTTTCGGGGAACCGGCGCTGGAGACGCCTCGGCTGGTGAGTGAACTTGAACTACAGGCGGATGCGACCGGTCCCTGTCAAGCCTCTCTGGCTCTTTGCGCCTCCGCGTGCTAAATCGCCTGAGGATACCGGCTGCTGTACTTTCCTTCTTTGGCAGCGGCTCAGGGGGTACCTCCGGCGATAGTGGCACCGTTGGTGACAGCTGCGATGGTTTCGCCGTTTCCGGCGCGTCGTCTTCGCCATGGGTTCTTGCTCGTGGACGGGAACGACCACCAGTAGCCCTTTCCCCGGGCATTTCGTAGGCTGCGGTATTTGTGTGAGCTTCTTGTGGCGGCGTGATCTCCGGGATCGGAGGCCTGTCCTTTGGGGTCGTAGGCGCCCCAGTAGTCCTTTCGACATGATCGCGGCTCTGTTTCTCACGAACCAGGTAGTAGATCGAAATCAGAGGGCTGTAAGCATTGAGAGGATCGTTGCCAAGCTGTAGGGCTTCAGAGCTAGGAGCCGTCAGTGTGTCGCGACTATTACCTGAATTCCTCCTCTTGTAGAAGTCGAAGCCGAACCCACGCTTTTTTTCAACGTCCTTGGCCGGAGGTGGGAGTTCTTTTTCACGTTGGTACAACCGTACGGCACGTTGGTACTCCTCAGATTCGATCGTCCTCGTCAATTGCGCGCGTATGGCATCTGGGGATCCAAAATTGAAGCCAGTCATGGCGTTCACAATATCAGAGTCCAAGGGGAGTGACAGTGGTTCACGCGGGGGAAGGTGGTTGTCGGGTGGGCCGCTGTAGCCTTTGGTCATCCACGGATGGCCCATGACTTCCTGCATCGTTGCACGATGCCTGGGGTCGGTAACCAGCATCCGGGAAAGTAGGTGCTTGCATTCTGTCGCGCGTTAGTACGTCACGAAGAGGGGGTCGGGAGCGACAGAACTGACCGGTTGAGAGCCAGTTGGGGTAGTCAACCAAGCCCTTCTTGATCTTGGCATGGAGTGCAGGCATACTCTGGTCATCGAAGGGTACTTTGCCGCATACGAGAACGTAAAGTACGATACCGAAACTCCATACATCAACCTCTGGGCCAGTATATGCCCTCGCCTGAAGCAGCTCAGGGGCCGCAAAATAGAGACTTCCGCAGAAAGTTTTGAGATGACCACGTGGTGCGAACAGGTTGCTGAGACCAAAATCAATGATCTTGATATCTCCGGTTTTGCTGATCAGTATGTTTTCGATTTTCAGATCGCGGTGAACAATGCTGTTGCGGTGGCAGTAGTCCAGGGCGCTGGCAATCTGACGGCTAAACTTGCGGGCTTGCTTCTCCTTCAACTTCCCATGGGAGATGATGTAATCTAACATCTGGCCACCATTTACGTATTCGCATAGCATGTACCAGTGATAGTTGGTGCGAACAACGTCTCGCATGCCGCAGATGTGAGGGTGACTGAGGAGTGTGACAATTGCTGCCTCACGAGCGGTCCGGATCTCCTTGGACTGGTCTGCTCTCTCTTTGTCGGCGCGGCTGTGATGTCCATCTTCTGTGGAGCCACGAGGTATTATTTTGCATGCAACCTAGGGCGAGGAGAGGTCAGCAATCATAAAATGTAGCAGATAATTCCCATTTCGTCTTCTTGAAAAGAAAAGAAAGGGTGGTTATCCAGAAGCAAATAAACAGACCTGTTCGCCGGTGTCCTCCTTACGTGCTAATTTCACCTTGCCCATGCTTCCCGCGCCAATTGTCTTGCCCAATATCCATTTCCCTGACGGGGTCGGGATGGTCGTACGCGACTTGCTGTGTTTAGCGGCCGAAGAAGTGCCCGGACTCCGGGGATCATGTGCCCCTTGGGAAACAGGGGCAGGACCAGCGTTGTTGGCAACGGCGGTATTGGCGGGCATGTCGGAGGAAGGAACGGGAGCAGATTGATGATGGGAAGAATGGTACGAAGATACGGTGCTACTGTGAAGGTGAGAAGACAAGGCGTCGGCGCAGGCTGGAGAAGGCAAGTACTCTCTGGGGGCAGATCGCTTTGGGTTCGGGGCTACGTTTGTTGTCTCATAATCATGTTGTAGGACAGTATCGTGAAGCGAACGGGATGCGGCGGCGGCAGCGGCAGCAGCAGGAGAGGCAGGAGCAGGAGCGGGAGGAGCAGGAACAGGAGAGGGAGGAGAAGAAGGACAAGGAGGAGAAGGAGGAGAAGGAGGATAAGCAGTCAGCGGGGCTGCAGTGGTTGAGGGTGTGCGTCGCGAGTGGGCGCGATGATGGTCTTGTGGCTGGTGGTGGTGTTGCGGGCGATGGTGTTGCGTATGGTTATGATGGTCGTGGGAGCGGTTGGACGTGTACGAAGCACGCTGAGGAGACGCCCCAGAAGCGGAGATGGGAGGACGGGGTTAAGTCGATAGGGAGCGGGCAGGAACGCTCTGAGCATGTGCTGGATTATCAGAGCTCTCCCGGGTTGCAGTTGTCATTGCAGGATGGGGTGGGACAGAATAATGAGACAAGGCATGGGCAAGCGAATGGAAGCGAGAGCGAGGATGACGGCCAGGGCGAGGGCACGGGCGAGTCGGTCAGAGACGGGACACTGATACAGTGTATCTACGACACTGTGCCTTCTGTTGTGGACCTTAGCAGTAGGGCACGCTGGAGAGAAAGTACACTAGGAAAACGATGTCCCAGGAAGACAAATCAAGCGGACTACAGCAGCCTAACCGCAGCAAACAGACTATATATTTTAATAAATAAGTATACTACCCTATATTAATTATACTAAGAGTAAATAATTACTTAATAAGTAGTAAAACTACTATAATAGAGTTAGTTTATTAAAACTAAGTATTTAAACTATTTTAATTAAGTTTTATAGTTTTGAAGTATTTTAAATATATTTGAATACCTACTTAATTATAAGTTTATTACTAAAGAAAGAGTATTTAAAAGAAGTTTAAATTATAGCATAAGTTTAAAATATAAGTATATATACTTATATTATTAATATAACCCCCTTTAGAGTAACTAATAGTCTATAGATTATTTACTTTAAGAAATAATAAATAGTACTTAAATTTACTTACTATAATATAGCTTTTATAAATTAAAAGTGATAAGTATTTTTAATTAATTTTAACTACTAATTATACTAATAATACTACTAAAACTATTAATACTTTTTACCATTTCTTTAAATTTATTAAACTTAATTAAACTAAACTATTTCTTTTTTAACTATTAAATTCCTTTATAACTAATACACTATTACTATTTTATAACTATTTAACTTAATTAAACTACTTTCTTATACTTATTAATAAACGTTTTAATATATTATTAAGTTTTATTAAATATACTAGCTTTTTATAAACTTTAAAAGATTTATAGTTACTATTATTATCTTTATTACTTACTTAAAGTAGTATTAGTTATTTTTTTAAAAATAGTAAGTTTAACATTTAACTTAGTATTAAATTAATTAATAGGTTTAATTTAATATTTTTTATTTAGTTTTTATTACTATTAGTTTAAAAAAGATAAAACCTAAAAATAATAATTTAAATTTTTGTATTTAAGAGTTAAGTTAGTTAACTATACTATATAGTAATAGTATTAATACTAAGTTATATAACTATATTACTGAGTTATTTAATATTACACTTAATTATAATAACTAAGTAATAGTATTTAGTATTTTATAACTAAGAAACTTTTATATTTATAGTAATCTGTACTATTTTATTAAATTCTTGAAGATGTAAAAAATAGAAGAAATTAATAAAGGCCTTATTTATAGTAGTATCTTTTTCTTTAATTATATATACTACTAAGACTTATTAAGCTTTATAGTATATTATAGTATTTATAATATAATTTAACTAAAGATTTATATAAATAAAGGTTTATTTTAATATATTAGTTATACTATTGAGTACTACCTATTAGTAATAGTATTATTATTATTATTAGAAGAGTAAGTAAGTAGAATCATTAAAGTATATATACCCTACTAAACTCTACTTAACACTACTTAAACTAAAAAAAGTTAAACCTATTAAATATACTCTATTAAATACGTTTATTTATTATACTACTTAATAATATATAGCTATAATATATTTCTTTTAAAATAACTTATAAAAGTATTAATCCTTACTTCTTTTAAAGTAACTAATAGTTTATAAACTATATACTCTAAAAAATAGTTATTTAATTACCTACCTTAGTAATCTTTTTATTACTAGTTAATGGTACTTAAATTTACCTACTATAACGTAACTTTTATAAATTTAAAGTAATAGATATTTGCAATTAATTTTATAAACTATCAATTATACTATTATTACTAAAAGAACTACTAATATCTCTCTAGTAAACTATTTCTTTAAACCTATTAAATTAAATTTAAACTAAACTATTCCTTTCCTTAACTATACTATAACTAATTAACTAAAATAAAGTACTTTTCCCTATACTTATTAATAAGCGTTTTAATATATTAAGTTAATTAATTCTTACTAAGTATACTAACTTCTTAACTTTAAAGAATCTATAGTTATTATTACTAGTTCTATTACTAATTTAAAGCGGTATTAATTTTACTTAAATAATAATAAATCCAAAAGTTAATTGAGTATTTAATTACTTAATAGGTTTAGTTTAATATTTTGTATTTAGTTTTTATTACTATTAGTTTTAAAAAGTAAAGACTAAAATTAGTAGTTTAGATTCTTATATTTAAAAGTTAAGTTAATTAACTATATTATATATTAATAGTATTAATATTAAACTATATAGTTATATTACTAAGCTACTTAATATTATTTTTAACTATAATAACTAAGTTATAGTATTTAGTATTCTATATTTAAAGAACGTTTATATTTATAGTTATTTTTACTATCTTATTATACTTTTAAGTATAAATATAAAGAAAAAACATTAATAAAGACCTTATTTATAGTAGTAGTACTTTTTTTAATTATAAATACTACTTTAACTTATTAAGCGTTATATATAGTATAATTTAATTAAAGATTTTTATAAATAAAGATTTCTTTTAATATTACTATTTATAAGTAATTGTATTATTATTATTACTATAAAAAGAGTAAATAAATAGAATTATTAAATTATATTTACTCTACTAGTTCTTAGTATCCATTGAGTAAATTTAACTCTAAATATATTACTAATAAAGAGTATACTACTAAAAACCTATTTTTCTTTTCTTTAACTAATAGTTTATAAATTATATGTAATAATAGTTAGTATATAAAGTTACTTACTAAAATATAACTGCAATAAATTTAAAGTAATAACAGTATTTAATTAATTTAAAGTAAACTACTAATTATACTATTTACTTTTTTTAAAGTATTTTAAATAAATATTTTAATAAGGGGGTTTAAAAAGAATATATTATAGCTATATATTTTTAAGTAGTATAATTAAATAAAAGTATTTAATAGGGTGTATTTAGTAGCTTTAACCCCCTTTAACTCTATTAAGTAGTTTTACGTAAAGCTTAGTAGGGCGTATATACTTTAATACTTCTACTTATTTACTCTTTTTATAGTAATAATAATAATACTATTACTAATAGGTAGTAGGCGCGACTAATATATTAAAATAAACCTTTACTTATATAAACCTTTAGCTAAATTATATTATAGTAGTATAACGTACAATAGAGCCTAATAAACTGTAGTAGTGTTTATAATTAAAGAAAAAGGTACTACTATCAATAAGTCTTTTATTAATTCCTTTTGTTTTTTAAATTTATATATATAATAACCCTTAAAGTTATAATATTTAAAGAAAGGATTCCTACTTACTCTACTTAGCCCTAGAATAAATAAAAGAATATAATTATATAAATATTAATTAACATTAATATTAGTAAAAAGTACTTTTATATTATAAAAGTTTATATAATTAACGTAACTTTTAACTAGTACTATTAAAGTAAAAATAATAAAGTAAAGTTTATAATTTTAAAAGTTCTATACTATAGAACTATTAATAATAGCTTTAATATAAATAGAATAATACTTAATTTATACTTAAGGGATTTGAATACTATAAGAATCCTTAATACTAAAAATAACTATAAATACTTTAACTAGTTAAAGAATATAGTTACTAGAGTTTTAATAGCCTAAGTAGTTAATATTAGTATATTTAGTAAAGTTTGTATATAATAATATTAAGATAAATACTAAAAATAGTAAAGAGTGGTTAAACTAGCTATAGCTGTGTAGCGATAGTGTATTAGTTATAGAGGGATGCGATAGTTAAAAAAAGTAATAAAACGGTTTAGTTTAAATTTAATAAGTTTAAAGAAATAGTTTATTAGGGAGGTATATAAAAGATATTAGTAGTTTTAGTAGTATTAATAGTATAATTAGTAGTTCAAATTAATTAAAAATACTTATTACTTTAAATCTATAGAAGCTGTATTATAGTAAGTAAATTTAAGTACTATTTATTAAATAAAAATAATTAATAAGTAAGTGGCTAGACAGTTTCCTAAAGTATATAGCCTATAGGCTATTAGTTACTCTAAAGAAAGTTCTAATTATACTATTAATAATACTAAAACTATCAATACTACTATTATTTTAAACCTATTAAATTTAATTTAAACTATTTTTTTACTTTTTTAAATTATATTACTATAGTTAATTAACTTTATTTAAAAACCCTATTTAACTTTTATTAATATATATTTTAACTATACTTAAAACTTAATAACGTTTTTATAGTATTATGTAATTAAAGTAACTATAAACGGCTTATATAACTTACTATTTTATTTAGACTAAATTAAATTAACTTAGTTAAAAACTAAATTTTTACTTATATATAAATAATGTATATATTATAATATTTAACTTCAAATACTATTTAATAAGTAGTAATAATATAGTTATAAATACTACTATAAATAACTATTTTAGAAGTATTAATAGTACTTTAAAAATCCTAAAGTTTAATAACTACTATAAATACTTTAATTAAATAAAGAATATAGTAGTTAGAGTTATAGAGTTTTAAGTAGTTTTTCATATTAGTATATTTAATAAAACTTATATATAATTTATATTTTCTTAAGTAGTGTTCTATATAAATATTTCTATATATTATTTTAAACAAATATATTATAGCTATATATTATTAAGTAGTATAATAAATAAAAGTATTTAATATAGTGTATTTAGTAGGTTTAACCCCCTTTAACTTTATTAAGTAGTTTTAAGTAGAGCTTAGTAGAGTGTATATACTGTAATACTTCTACTTACCTACTCTTTCTATAGTAATAATAATAATACTATTACTAATAGGCAGTACTAAACAGCGCGACTAATATATTAAAATAAACTTTTACTTATATAAACCTTTAGCTAGATTACGTTATAGTACTATAACGTACTATAGGGCCTAATAAGCCTTAGTAGCGTTTATAATTAAAGAAAAAAGTACTACTACTATAAGCAAGGCGTTTATTAATTCCTCTCGTCTTTTATATTCCTATATACTTAAGAATTCTTTAAAGTAATAAAATAGTAAAAGCTACTATAGATATAAAAGTTCTTTAGCTATAGAATACTAAATACTATAACTTAGTTACTATAGTTAAGAATAATATTAAGTAGCTTAGTAATATAGTTATATAGTTTAGTATTAATACTATTAATACGTAGTATAGCTAGCTAGCCTAACTCTTAAGTATAAAGATTTAAATTACTATTTTTAACTTTTACCTTTTTTATATTAGTAGTAATAGAAACTAAATAAGAAATATTAAACTAGACCTATTAGTTAATTTAATACTAGGTTAGATTTTAGACTTACATTTCTTAAAAGATAACTAATACTACTTTAAGTAAGTAATAGAAGTAGTAATAATAACTATAGATTCTCTAGAGTTTATAAAAAACTAGTACGTTTAATAAAGCCTAGCTATTAAGACGGTTATTAATAAGTATAGAGAAAAGTAGTTTAATTAGGTTAATTAGCTGTAGTATAGTTAATAATAGTGCGTTAGTTATAGAGGGATTTAATAGTTAAAGTAAGGGATAGTTTAGTTTAAATAAGATTTAATAGGTTTAAAGGGACGGTTTAGGGAGGTGTATAGAAGGTGTTAGTAGTGTTAGTAGTGTTAATAGTATAATTAGTAGTCTACTTTAAAAGTAATTAAAAATACTTATTACTTTAAACTTATAGAAGCTATATTATAGTGAGTAAATTTAAGTACTATTAACTAATAATAAAGAAAATTAATAAAGTAAGTAGCTAAATAGCTATTTTTTTAAAGTATATAGCCTATAAGTTATTAGTTACTTTAAAGGGGGTAAACTTATATATAATACTATTAAAATAAATACTAATAATAGTAGAGTTAAGTAGTTAAATTAACTATAGCTATATAGTTTATAATAATAGTACATTAGTTATAAGGGGATATAATAGTTAAAGAAAGTAAAGAAATAGTTTAAATTAAATTTAATAGGTTTAAAGGAATAGTCTACTAGAAGGTATATAAATAGTATTAGTAGTTTTAGTAGTATTAATAGTATAATTAATAGTTTACTTTAAAATTACTTAAATACTCCTATTACTTTAAGTTTACCCCCTCTAGGGTAACTAACGACTTACGGGCCACGTACTTTAGGGAATAGCTATCCAGCTACCTACCTTATTAATCCTTTTTATTATAGTACTTAAATTTACTTATTATAACATAGCTTTTATAGATTTAAAGTAATAGGTGTTTTTAATTAATTTTATAAACTACTAATTATACTATTAATACTATTAAAACTACTAACGCCTTTTATACACCTCCCTAAACTATTTCTCTAAACCTATTAAATCTAATTAGAACTAAGCTATCTCTTCCCTTAATTATTAAATCCTTCTATAACTAATACACTATCGCTACGTAGCTACAACTAGTTTAGCTACTCCCTACTATCGTCAGTATCTATTTTAATATTATTATATATAGACCTTATTAAATATACTAATATTAAAAGCCCTTTAGGGCTTTATAATACTAGTAGCTACTTCCTTTAGTTAGTTAAAGTATTTATAATTATTTTTAAACTATAGGAAAACTATAGTAGTTTTATTATGTAATTTAGTTATTATTATATTTGCTTTATGCTAATTACTAGTGGTTTAATAGTTTAGAGTACTAAATATAGTGAGCGATACCCTTATATTATTTAAGAAGTTATTCTAGTTAAGTATTAAATTATATTAGGGCCTAGGCCTAGGCTAAAGAAGTAATAGCAGCCCTTTTTATAGTTTATCCTAACCTATAAGGCTATAGAATAGTTGTCGTCTTAGTTATAAGGGCTTATAGTAGGTAACCTTTTATTAGATAGTGTAGTAGGTAGTTTACTTAATAGGGTGCTTTTAGCTTTAAGGGTTGTTGTGGGTATAGGAATGTGGAAGACGGGAGGAATCGACGAAGGGCTCGCTCACGATAGTGCCTTTTTCTTTAATTATAAACGCTACTAGGGCTTATTAGGCCCTACACGTGATCTAGCTAAAGGTTTATACAAACAAAAGTTTGTTTTAATATATTTAGCACTACCTATTAGTAATAGTATTATTATTATTACTAGTACATTTACATCTACGTCTATATCTACTACTATAGTAAAAAAAGCAGGTAAGTAGAAGTATTAAAGTACATACACCCTACTAAGCTCTACTTAAAACTAGTTAAGTTAAAGGGGGTTAAAGCTACTAAATATACCCTATTAGATACTTTTATTTATTATACTACTTAATAATATATAGCTATAATATATTCTTTTTAAAACAATATATAGAAATGTTTATATAAAATACTACTTAAAAAAATACAAATGACTTTAAGTTTATAATAAGTATATTATAGTAAAGAAATTTATATACGAACTAGTATTATATATAATATGTAAGCTATTAGTTAAAAAGAAGGAAAAGAGGTTTTTAGTAATAGACTTTCTATTAATAATATATTTACCTTTATTTATTACACAACTTAATAATATATAGCTATAATATATTCTTTTTAAAACAATATATAGAAATATCTACACAAGACACTACTTAAAAAAACATAAATTAATAATATAATTATAGTTAAGTAGCTATTTAAGACCCCCTCTAGGGTAACTAACGGCCCACGGGCTACGTACTTTAAGAAACCGTCCAGCCACCTACCTTGTTAATCTTTTTCGTCCAACAAACAGCACTTAAATTCACCTACTATAACACAGCTTCTACAGATTTAAAGTAATGAGTGTTTTTAATTAATTTTATAAACTATTAATTATACTATTAATACTACTAAAACTACTAACGCTTTTCTAGACCGTCCCTTTAAACCTATTAAATTTAATCTAAACTAAATCGTCCCTTCCCTTAACTATTAAATCCCTCTACAACTAACGCACTATTACTATACTATAGCTAGTTAACCTAATTAAACTGCTTTTCCCTATACTTATTAGTAGATATCTTAATATACCTTATTAAACGTACTAGTCTCTTAACACTAGGGGATCTATAGTTATTATTACTACTTTTATTACTTACTTAAAATAGTATTACTTATTTTTTAAAAATAGTAAGTCTAAAATCTAATTTAGCGTTAAATTAACTAATAAATCTAGTTTAATATTTTTTATTTAGTCCCTATTACTACTAATTTAAAAAAAGTAAAAGCTAAAAATAGTAATTTAAATTTTTATATTTAAAGGTTAAGCTAGTTAACTATACTGTATATTAATAGTATTAATACTAAGTTATATAACTATATTACTAAGCTACTTAATATTATTTTTAACTATAAAAACGGGGTTATAGTATTTAGTATTCTATAGCTAGGGGACTTTGATATTTATAGTAGTTTTTGCTATTTTATTAGATTCTTAGGTATAAATATAAAAGACGGGAGGAATCGATAAAGGCCTTGCTTACAGTGCCTTTTTCTTTAATCATAAACGCCACTAGGGCTCGTTAGGCTCTACACGTAATCTAGCTAAAAGTTTGTATAAGTAAAGGTTTATTTTAATATCGCTACCTATTAGTAATAGTATTGTTGTTATTACTAGTATATTTATGTCTACGTCTACGTTTACCACTACGGAAAGAGCAGGGAAGTGGAAGTATTAAGATAGAGCTAGAGGGAGTTAAACCTACTAGATACACTCTATTAGATACTTTTATTTATTATACTACTTAATAATATATAGCTATAATGTATTTTTTTTAAATTAACTTATAGAAATATCCGTATAAAACACTATTTAAAAAAATACAAAGTAGTTATTTAAAAATACTAAAAACGTATTTTATTTATATATAAATAAAACTTTTAGTTTTTACTTAAGTTAAGTTAATTTAAGTTATATAAAATATTAAGTTATATAAGTTATTTATAGTTACTTAGAATAATTAATACTATTTATATATTAGTAAGTTTTAAGTATAGCTAACCTAGTAGGAATAAAGTTAAGTATTTAAAATTTTAAAAGAATTATTAAATATATAAGTATTTAAAAAATAGGAAAATTAATAAATACTTTACTTATAGTAGTAGTACTTTTTATTTAATTATAAATACTACTAAAGTTTATTAAGTTCTATATATAGTATAATTAAAATAAAGGTTTATAGAAGTAAAGGTTTATTTTAATATATTGGTTACGCTATTTAGTACTACTTATTAATAATAGTATTATTATTATTACTACTACCACTACACCGCGCTTTATAGTATAACAATAAATAAGTAAAAGTTATTATAAGTATATTTAATACTTATAATAACTTTAGGCGTTATATTTAGTATATATATTATACTACTTTACTAAGCTTTACTTATAAGTACTTAATAAAGCTAAAGGGGGTTAATATTCGTAATATATATTTTCTTAAATAACTTTTACTTATTACTTTACTAAATATATATATTTAACTAAAATATATTTTTACTAAATCTTTTACTAAAAATATTCTTTATTTAGTAAACGTTTTATTTACTTTATTATACATAGTACTATAAATATATTAAATGTATAAATAAAGAAATATAAATAGTATTAGTAGTTTAAAAGGTATTAGTAGTATAATTAACAAAGAAGGCAAAGGCTAAAGACGGTAATCTAGATCTTTGTACTTAAGGGTTAGGCTGGCCAGCCGCGCTGCGTATTAATAGTGTTAACACTAAGCTGCGTAGCTATATCGCTAAGCCGCTTAATATCGTTCTTAACTGTGGAGACTGGGTTGTGGTATTTAGTATTCTGTGGCTAGGGGACTTTTGTATCTATAGTGGTTTTTACTATTTTATCACTTAAAAGGATTCTTAGGTGTGAATGTGGAAGACGGGAGGAATTAATAAAGGCCTTGCTTATAGTAGTAGTGCCTTTTTCTTTAATTGTAAACGCTACTAGGGCTTGTTAAGCCCTATAGTATATCACAGCGCCCATAGTATGATCCAGCTAAAGGTTTACACAAGTAAAGGTTTGTTTTAATATTGCTATCTATTAGTGATAGTATTGTTGTTATTACTATAGGAAGAGTAGGTAAGTAGAAGTATTAAGGTACGTACGCCCTGCTAAGCTCTACTTAAGACTACTTAAGCTAGAGGGGGTTAAACCTACTAGATACACCCTATTAGATACTTTTATTTATTATACTACTTAATAATATATAGCTATAATATATTCTTTTTAAATTAACTTATAGAAATGTCCGTATAAAACACTACTTAAAAAAACATAAGTAGTATAATTAATAGTTTATAAACTTAATTAAATATATTATAGAGTTAAGTCTAGTAGCTTATACTTAGGTAAAGGTTTAGTTATAAACCGGCTTTATACTAAGGCTTTTATATAAAAGAATAAAGTTTATATATACTATATAAACCTCTTTTCTTTTATATTTTAAGTTTAGTATAACTCCTTTTAAGTATAACTAAAATACTACTTATAACTAGTCCTTAATATTACTAAACTTCTTAACTAAAGTAACTTTAGTAAAGGTTAATAAATTAATAAACTAGTAAAATAACTATAACAAATATAAATTTAATCAAAGTCCCCCGTTTTTAAAATAGGGTATATTAGTAATAGTAAAATACTTAATAGTAGAATAACTAGTAAAATAACTAATAATATAATTAGTATTATACTTATATAATAAAGGTTTAAACCCTTTAAAATACTATTATATTATTATAATAAAACTATACTTTTATAATTTAAACTCTTTAAGTAACATATAATTAATAAAAGTTCCTTTTTAAAGAGAAACCCTTTAATAATACTTTAGTTAATTTTATTTATTTAAAGAATAATAATATAATATACTTTATAGATTAATTAAGAGTTTATTAAGGGACTTTAGAATTATTAGTAGTACTTATAACTAAATCTAAAGCTAAAAATATAAATATAAATTAATAGCTTTAATATTAATAGTAAATCAATAATTAAATATAATATAAAGTTATTTTTACTTACTTTTTTAATTATTATAAAGACTCCTATTATACTATATAAACTATTAAATAGCTTTATTATATTTATTAAAACTTAAAATAGTTCATTATAAAGTTCTTTATAAAGTTTAAATTAACTTTAGTATAAACTAAAGGACTTTTATAGTTAAAGAAAATATAGTTTATATTTTTTTAAGTAGTGTTTTATACGAATATTTTTATAAGTTAATTTAAAAAGAATATATTATAGCTATATATTATTAAGTAGTATAATAAATAAAAGTATTTAATAGAGTATATTTAGTAGGTTTAACCCCCTTTAGCTTTACTAAGTAGTCTTAAGTAGAGCTTAGTAGAGCGTATGTACTTTAATACTTCTACTTACCTACTCTTTTTATAGTAATAATAATAATACTATTACTAATAGGTAGTAATATTAAAATAAACCTTTACTTATATAAACCTTTAACTAGATCACGTTACAGTACTGTAACGTACTATAGGGCCTAATAAGCCCTAGTAGTGTTTATAATTAAAGAAAAAGGTACTACTACTATAAGTAAGGCCTTTATTAATTCCTTCTATCTTCTATATTCCTAAAAATTCTTTAAAGTAATAAAATAGTAAAAACTACTATAAATACAAAAGTCCCCTAGCTATAGAATACTAAATACCATAGTCTAGTCTCTATAGTTAAAAATAATATTAAATAGCTTAGTAATATAGCTATATAACGTAGTATTAATACTATTAATACATAGTATAGCTAGCTAGTCTAACCCTTAAGTATAAAGATCTAAATTACTATCTTTAGTCTTTACCTTTTTTAAACTAGTAGTAATAAAAACTAAATAAAAAATATTAAATTAAACTTATTAATTAATTTAATACTAAATTGAATTTTAAACTTACTATCTTTAAAAAATAACTAATACTACTTTAAGTAAGTAATAAAAGTAGTAATAACAACTATAGATCCCCTAGAGTTTATAAGAAACTAGTACGTTTAATAAGGTATATTAAGACGTCTACTAATAAGTATAGGGAAAAGCGGTTTAATTAAGTTAACTTACTATAGTATAGTTTGTAATAATAGTATATTAGTTATAGAGGGATTTAATAGTTAAAGGAAGGGACGGTTTAGTTTAAATTAAATTTAATAAGTTTAGAGGGACGGTCTAGAAAGGCGTTAGTAGTTTTAGTAGTATTAATAGTATAATTAGTAGTTTGTGAAATTAATTAAAAATACTTATTACTTTAAATCTGTAGAAGTTGCGTTATAGTAGGTGAATTTAAGTGCTGTTAATAATAAAAAAGATTAATAAGGTGGGTGGCTGGACGGCTTCCTAGAGCACGTGGCCCGTGGGCCGTTAGTTACTCTGGAGGGGGTAAAACTTTTTATAATAGTATTACTATAAATAGTTTATAAGTTCTTAGTTTTAAACTATATTAGTATTAATATAACGTTTATAGTTTTTATATAAAATTAGTATTAAAATAAAATATTTTAAAAAGTAAAAAGGTTTATAGTTATATATAATATATATTACTATTTTTATAAAAAAAAGAAAATACTAAAGCCTTTTTAAACTACTTTTAGTTTTTAATAGATTTTGGTTTTAAATTTTAACAAAGTTTATAATAAAGCTTTTAAGTATAAAGAACTTTAATTTATACTTTTTAATAATACTTATAAACTACTTATTAAATATATTTAACTAAAGTCTATAATATTAATATTAACTAAAGTATATACTAAATACTTTTAAAATATTTGGTAGTACTTTTATAGGTTTTTCAAATTAATTATTATTAATAGGGGTTTAAATTAAGTAAGTACTTTTTGAATGATACTATATAAATTAATAAAAATATAGTAAATACTATTAATATCATTCTACTCCTAAAGTAATATATGTGTTTTTATAGTTCCAATACTGCTTATAGTAAAGTAAAAAAAGAAATTTACTAAGTAAAAAATATTCTAAATAAAAAGTTTAATAAAAATATATTTAAGTTAATATATATATTTAGTAAGTTAATAAGTAAAGGTTATTTAAGAAGGAGAGTAAATATATTACTAATATCAACTCCGCTCTAGTAACTATAACGCCTAAAGTCTTTACCTAAAGATAACTTCCGCCTACTTACCGTTATACTATAAAGCGCAGCGTAGTAGTAGCTATAGTAATAATAATAATACTATTACTAATAAGTAGCGATATTAAAATAAACCTTTACTTATATAAACCTTTAGCTAAATTATACCATATATAGGGCCTAATAAGTCCTAATAGTACTTATAATTAAAAAAAAGCACTACTACTATTAATAAAGCCTTTATTAATTCCTCCTATTTTTTATATTCTTATATATTTAATAATCCTATATAATAAGTTTAATATAGCTTAATAACTATATAATACCTAAGGGCTTTAGCCTTTTAACTATAGCCTTTAAAGACTTCTTTAAAGCTAGCTAAGCTACTAAAAATATAGGCCTTAATAGCTTTAATAGTAGTACTAACTTTATAAACCTTTTACCTAAAATATAAAGGGCTATTACTAAGTTTAAATACTACCTCCTACTTAAAAATAGTTTAAACCTATAGATTAGAATTATATATAATCTTTTATATAGCCTTTTTATTAATATATATATTAAAATAGTTAAAGTATAGGTACGTTACTTAAAAGCCCTAACTTAGTATAGTAGTATAATAAGCACTACTACTATAGCTATTAAGGCCCTTAATAGTATAAGGGAAGCTAGAAATTAGTATATAGCCTTAGGCTTAAATATTAAAACGTATATTAATAAAAGTAGAGTAGATTCTTTAAATAAGGTTAACTACCTATAGTAACGCGGCTAATAACGGTATATTAGTTATAGAAGAGGTCAACGGCTAAGGGAAGTAAAGGGACGGTTTAGATTAAATCTAATAGGTTTAGAGGGACGGTCTAGGATAGCGTTAGTAGTTTCGGCGGCGTTAGTAGCGTAATTAGTAGTTAAAATTAATTAAATACTACTATTACTTTAAATCTATAAAAGCTACGTTATAGTAGGTAAATTCGTGTACTAACTATTATTACTAACTAATACTAAAAGTTAAAAAAGGTAGTTAATTAAAGGTAATTTAACCTCTAAATTACTTATACGTAACTTATAGGCCGTTAGTTACTTAAGAGGGGGGGGGGGGGGGTCCTTAGTAGTAGAGTCTTTACTAGTAATATATTTATAGTTAAGTAGCTACTTAGAGATACTAAAAACACTTTTAAAGTAATAATAGTATAAAGTAAATAATACTTAAGAATAAAGTATCAGCATATTTATAAATATATATTTTAATATTTAGTATAACTAAGTAAACTATATTTTAATAGAATAGTTAGTTTTAAATAATAAAAATATAATAGTAACTAGAGTAAGTCTAAATTAATTACTAAATAGTTATAATATTATACTAGTTTTAATAATAATAAAAAAACGACTTTTACTTTTTTTAACTTAAACTAAACTATAATATTTTTTATATACTTAAAAAAACGGATAGTACTAACTCAAGTAGCTATAGTATATATATAATAGTAGTTTAAGATATTTATAAATTAAACTTAATATATTTATATTTTTTATAGTATTTTATATAAATATTTCAATAAGGGGTTTTAAAAAGAATATATTATAGTTATGTATTTTTAAGTAGTATAATTAAATAGAAGTATTTAATAGAGTATATTTAGTAGCTTTAGCCCCCTTTAGTTTAAGTAGTCTTAAGTAGAGCTTAGTAGGGTATATATACTTTAATAATTCTACTTACTTCCTCTTTTCATAGTAATAATAATAATACTATTACTAATAGGCGGTACTAAATATATTAAAATAAACCTTTATTTATATAAACCTTTAATTAAATTATACTATATTATAGTACTATAATATACTATAAGGCTTAATAAGCCCTAGTAGTATTTATAATTATAGAAAAAAGTACTATTATAAGTAAGGCCTTTATTAATTCCTTTTATTTTCTATATATACACAATAACCCTTAAAGCTATAATATTTAATAAAAAGCTACTTACTACTAGCCCCTACTCCTAAAATAATAACTAGTATATAACTTTATAGTTATTAACTAGTTATAAAACTAATAATAAGTACTTTATAGTTAAGGGGATTAATATAATTTGTGTTTTTTTAAGTAGTATTTTATACGGATATTTCTATAAGTTAATTTAAAAAGAACGTATTATAGCTATGTATTCTTAAGTAGTATAATAAATAAAAGTATTTAATAGGGTATATCTAGTAGGTTTAACCCCCTTTAGCTCTACTAAGTAGTCTTAAGTAGAGCTTAATAGAGCGTACGTACCTTAATACTTCCGCTTATCTACTCTTCTAGTAATAACAACAATACTATTACTAATAGGTAGTTAGCGCGACTGATATATCAAAACAAACCTTTACTTATATAAACCTTTAACTAGATCACACTATAGGCACTTTAACGTACTATAGGGCCTAACGAGCCCTAGTGGTGTTTATAATTAAAGAAAAAGGCACTACTATAAATAAAGCCTTTATTAATTCCTCTCGTTTTTTATATTCCTATATACTTAAAAATCTAATACAATAGTAAAAACTACTATAAATATAAAAGTCCCTTAACTATAAAATACTAAATACTATAACTTAGTCTCTATAGTTAAGAATAATATTAAGTAGCTTAGTAATATAGCTATATAGCTTAGTGTTAATACTATTAATATACAGCGCGACTAGCTAGTTTAACGCTTAAGTATAAAGATCTAAATTACTATTTTTAGTTTTTATCTTTTTTAAACTAGTAGTAATAGGGACTAAATAAAAAAATATTAAACTAGACTTATTAGCTAATTTAATACTAAATTAAATTTTAGACTTACTATCTTTAAAAAATAATTAATACTACTTTAAATAAGTAATAGAGGTGGTAATAATGACTATAGATCCCCTAGAGTTAAATCACTAGTACGTTTGATGAGGCCTA
Source organism: Colletotrichum brevisporum (assembly GCA_030770045.1). Taxonomy (NCBI): domain Eukaryota; kingdom Fungi; phylum Ascomycota; class Sordariomycetes; order Glomerellales; family Glomerellaceae; genus Colletotrichum; species Colletotrichum brevisporum. The sequence continues at coordinate 6,490,068 of JAUGSI010000002.1, forward strand.
GTTAATTTAATATATTAAAACGTTTATTAATAAAGGGGATTAATATAATTAACTTAACCTAAAACTAATATAAATTCTTTAATAAAAAACCTAAAGTTTATCATTACTAGAATTTATTACTATTAAACTATAAATAATTAGTTTAATACTTAATAAATAATACTTAAGTTAAAAACTAAGTTTAACAAAACTATATATATTTTATAAGTTAAGACTAACTATAAATACTTTAATTAACTAAAGGATATAACTACTAAATCTATAGCGCTTTAAGCGGCTAATATTAGTATATTTAGTAAGGTCTATATAAATATTAAAATAAATACTAATAATAGTAAAGAGTAGTTAAACTAGTTAAAGCTATATAGTAATAGTGTGTTAGGTATAGAGTGATATAACGGCTAAGGGAAGTAATAGGATAGTTTAAATTAAATTTAATAGGTTTAGAAGGACGGTTTACTAGGAAGGCGTTAGTAGTTTTAGTAGTGTTAATAGTGTAATTAATAGTTAAAATTAATTAAAAACACTTATTACTTTTAATCTATAGAAGCTGTGTTATAGTAAGTAAATTCAAGTGCTATTAATAATAAAAAAGATTAATAAAGTAAGTAGCTAAATAGTTTCTTAAAGTACGTAGCCCGTAGGCTGTTAGTTACTCTAAAGGGAGTAAACTTAATATATTATAAACTAATTTTATATTAAGAGTAAAGTCTAGTTATTACTATACTATATTAAAATAAACTAACTAAATAAAAAGTTAAACTAAATAGTTATAAGTATACTATAGTTAATATACTAAACTTATTAAATATTACACTAAATATCCCTAAAATTATTTATTTAACTTCTTATATTAACTTAGTATAAAGAGTCCTCAATAAGCCTTTACTATTATAAATATAGAGTAATACTTAACTAAATCTTATTCTTATATATTTACTTAAGAATAAATTATAGAAGGAGTATATAGTAAAAGAAATCCTAGTTATTTAAAATTTATTAAAATATAAATATAACTATAATATTTTAGTAAAGTAAAAGAACTTTAATTTATGTTTTTTTAAGTAGTATCTTATACGGACATTTTAGTAAATTGTTCTAAAAAGAATACATTAAAGCTATACATTTTTAAATAGTATAATTAAATAGAAGTATTTAATAGGGTGTATTTAGTAGGTTTAACCCCCTCTAGCTCTACTAAGTAGTCTTAAGTAGAGCTTAGTAGGGTATATATACCTTAATGCTTCTATTTACCTATTCTTTCTGTAGTAGTAGATGTAGACGTAGGCGTAGACGTACTAGTAATAATAATAATACCATCACCAATAGGCAGCACTAAACATATTAAAACAAACCTTTACTTATACAAACCTTTAACTAGATCATACTGTAGGCACTGTGATATACTATAGGGCCTGACGAGCCCTAGTGGCGTTTACAATTAAACAAAAAGGTACTACTATAAGTAAGGCCTTTATTAATTCCTCCTATTTTCTATACACCTATACATAATAACCTATAATATCTAACAAAAAGTTACTTACCCCGAGCCCTTATAACTAAAATAATAATTATTATATAACTTTATAGTTATTAATTAACTATAAGAGTAGTAATAAGTACTTTATAACTAAAGGGATTAATAAAATTAACTTAACCCGCAATTAGTACGTATTTTTTAATAAGGAGAAAAAGAAATTTACTATTACTATAATTTGCTATTATTAAACTATTAGTAATAGGCTTAATATAAATATAATAATTTTTAGATTATAGAATAGAACCCTTTTAGGTATTCTATAGTCCGAGGCTAACTATAAATACTTTAATTAACTAAAGGACGTAGTTACTAGATCTATAGTACTTTAAATAGCTACTAATATTAGTATATTTAGCAAGGCCTGTGTGTAATAATGTTAAAAGGGATACTGATAATAGTAGGGAGTGGCTGGACCAGCTGTAGCTGCACGGCCTGCGAGGGAAGCAATGGGACGGTTTAGATTAGATTTAATAGGTTCGGAGGGACGGTTTGCTAGACAGTTGGGTGTATAGGAGGTGTATGGAAGGCGTTGGTGGTTTTAGTGGTGTTGATAGTGTAATTAGTAGTTAAAATTAATCAAAAACACCTATTACTTTAAATCCATAGAAGTTGCGTTGCAGTAGGTGAATTCGAGTGCCGTTTGCTAACTAATAATAAAAAAGATTAACAAGGTGGGTGGCTGGACGGTTTCCTAGAGCACATAGCCCGTAGGCCGTTAGTTACCCTGGAGGGGGTATAAAAGAACTTTAATATACTTATATAAAAACTATTAAAGAGTTTAAAAAATAATAAAGTATTACTATAATTTAAAATTAAGTTTAGAAATATATAAAATAATAATAATTTAATATTAATTTATTAATAGTAAAAGGCTACTTAGGGCCTAAGTTAAACTATAAAAACTCTATAATATACTACTATAATAAACTTAGTTCTAAAACGTATAATAAAAATATAATATTAAATAAATAACTAACTTATAAATAAGTTATTTATAAAAAACACCCTTAAACCTATTTTGTTTTTAAATTTTAAGTACTAGTAGGGAGTAAAGTAGATATATATAATAGGGGTAGAGTAGTTATAGTAAATAAGTAAGTTAAATAGAGTAGGGCCTAGGGTATAGTAGTAAGGTATATAAAGTAAAGAATAGCTATTACATTATAAAATATAGTTTCACTATTTAAAATATTAATTAAAAAAGGGTAAAAAAAAGAAAAGAAGTATACTATTAAACTAATAAAATTAGTAATAAGCTTTTTAGTATTAAAACTAGTAGTTATAAAGGTAGTAGGTAGTACAGAAGAGAGTATAGTAGTAGAGTAAGTAAAGGGAGTAAAGTAAGTTTATTTAAAGTAGTTATTATAGTAGTAATAAGCTATATTAAAGAATATAAAAAAAATAGTACTGTAACGGCTCTTGTTAGTACTATTAAAGTTACTACTAGGGATAGTAAAAGTAATAATATAGTTACTTTTATTAATAAAGTTAATAATATAATAGTTAATTATATATAACTTAATAAATAAAGTAAATAACTATAATTTCTACTTATATTTTTATTTTATTAATAAGTATTAATAGTAAGACTTATTATAGTTATACTAGTATATAACTAATTTATTATTTTATATTATTTTATTATAGTATAAAAAATATATTTCTTTAACTATTTTAAGAAGTCAGTTAGACTTATTATCTAAGTTATTATTTATAATAAAGCTACTATATATATATAACTAAGACTTATTATTAGGGAAAGGATAAGGGGGGTTATTACTAAGGGTGCTAAAAAACGCGTAATAGTAAAGGCTATTATAGGAGTTAGGAGGGGGGGGGAGGAGAGTAGTAGTAAAGTAATAGTAGTCTAATAGTAAAAGAAAGGGAGTATAATAATACTAGTATAGAGTATTAAAAGAAAGCAAAGAGTATAACTAAAGTACTAAAAGTTTTATATAAAAGAATAAAGTATAGTTAGTATATAATTAGTAAACTATTAATTATATACTAGTTAAAGACTAAATCTTTCTATTAACTTAATTACTCTAGTACTAATTCTTTTTATTAATAATTAAGGATATTAAGTAAAAAAGTTATATTTAACTATATTTACTATTTACTAATATTACTAAGGGGATAGATAAGAGTAGGGGGTATATTATAAACCTAGGTTTAGTAGTTTATACTTAAATAGAGGTCTAGTTATAAACTAGCCCTATACTAAAGCCTTTATATAAAAGAATAAAGTTTATATATACTATATAAACCTCCTCCCTTCTACTTCTTAAGTTTAGTATAACTTCTTTTAAGTACTACTAAAATACTATTTATAATTAACCCCTAATAAAATACTTCTATTACTTTAAATCTATAGTAGCTGTGTTATAGTAAATAAAGTTATATATTAATTACTTATATATAATATATAAACTATTAGTTAGGGGAAGGGGAAAGGGGTCCTTAATAGTAGGGTTTCTACTAGTAATGTATTTCTAGTTAAGTAGCTACTTAGGGATACTAAGGATATAATATTTTTTTAAAACCTTTTATTAAAATATTTATATTAAATACTATAAAGAATATTATTTAAATACTAACTATTTTTAATTAACGTAAATATAAATATAAGTATAAATTAAATATATATATAAACTTATATATAGTAATTAAAAACAAATTTAGATTTTATATATATTAAAGCTATATAGTATATTACTAGTATTAAAAATTAATTAGTAATATTAGCTTCTATTATTTTCAAAAATAATAATATAAAAGAATTTATATTTATAGTTAAATACTCTACTAGTTACTATACCTTTTAGTTTATAATACCTTAAGAGAATATTAATTTATATTTAGTTACTATAAGGTATAAAGAATTAATTAAAATAATTTATATACTAAACTTAAATAAAAAACTCTTTATAATATTAAAAAAGTAATATAAACTAATAATTTCATACTAATAGTAGTGATAGTATATATCTAATATAGCTTATTGAAAAGAAGTGCTACTTTTTTGTAGTCTACCTGTTCTTCCCCCCCCCACCCCATCCCCGCTCGGTCCCATTTATCTGCCTCTGAGAAGGTCTAAGTGCTGACATAAGCTCTGTCCAGTAGGTTGTGGTGTGCTGTCGCTGTTAGGCCAGTATCTTCATTTTTTTGGTGCTTCACGTTGCCTTTTTTGTGAATTCGTCGTGTCCTTGGCCACTATCCCTTCCTTTCCTTCAACTCTCGCCGTTTTGGGCTTCATGTTGCACACTAAAAGGTCTCGTGCGGCATATGATGCCGACTTACATGAGGAAGCCGTCGCCTATGTCAGCTTCGGAACTCCTCTTCCCCCCTTGTACTCCGATATCCGTGACGATGGCACCTACCTGCCCCTCCACAAGCAAGAAGTGCGAGATGAGCGGGGACGGCGAAGACTTCACGGAGCTTTCACTGGAGGCTGGAGTGCAGGGTAAGTACTTCCGAATGACTTAGGACAAGACAAGTACTCAAACCCGTCCCCCAGGTATTTCAACACTGTTGGGTCCAAGGAAGGATGGACCCCGTCAACTTTCCTCTCTAGTCGCACAAATCGGCGAAAGAACGACTCCACGACCGGTGCTCAGCGGCCGGAGGACTACATGGACGACGAAGACCTCGCAGATGCAGCAGCAGCACAAGACATCCGTACCGCAGATCCTTTTGAAGGTCTGGGAGGTCCCGGGCATCGGCACCTCCAAGTTGCCTCGTTGGCTGGTCTAGTGCGCAGAGACGGCGATACCATAGGTTTCAAGCTATTACGGAAGATGGGCTGGAAGGACGGCCAGGGTATTGGGCCCAAAATCCGCAGAAAGGCTCGACTTGGCGTTACGATGAGTGACGAACAGTCCTTGGCAGACGAAACACATCTGTTTGCACCCGAAGACGTGGAGATGATAATCCTCGCCCGCAAGGCGGATCGCAAGGGTTTGGCTCGCGACGTGGACAACAACACCCGGATATTGGTCGGGGGTGGCCGAGATTCCAGGTACAACAGAAACGGCACTGGCATCACGCAGAATGACTCTGACAGCAACACCAAAGACCTGCTCGCCCCGCACAGAAAACAGAAGACAGAGAGCTTGGTTCGGCACGGACCATTCGGCGTCGATGTCTTGAATGGTCCAGGCTCCGATGACGACAACCCCTATGAACTGGGCCCACGAATATCCTATAATCGAAATCTTGGCGGAGACAAGGCGAAGAAGAAAAGGAAATCGGCCATTGCAAACGTGCCGGCAAACCCCATGCTAGGGTCTCGACCGGTGTTCGTCTCTAAACCTGCTGCTGCACATAAAGGTAACATGAGATGTCATGACGGAAGGTTGCCAGTCAATGGCTTCACTGTTGGGCATTCTCCCGGTGCACAAAATACTGGTCATTCCACGCAGATGTATCCGCCCCCCGCAGTTCCTAGTGGATGGAAGCCAGAAGAGTGGCGTTCGTCTTCGTCGGCTTCGACCGTCGATCTGTCGACGATGGAGGTCGCTAAAGCAGTCGGGCAGGGCCCTAGGTCTCGAGCTGCGATACTGGGCGAGGCATCATTACCTGGGAAATCGGTCTTTGACTACATTTCTGAGGCATCTCGAGCACGCCTTATATCGGCATCGGGGAAGGTCAATCTTCCCCCGGCCAAGGGCGAGGTCCACCCCGGAAATGGAGGCTCTGTTCAACTCCTTCGGCAGGCTAGGCCAATTAGTCTACCTTGCTTGCCCAAAGAGACCGCCGTTGCAGCATTGAGTCGAGGAACAGGTACTGGGGGACCCTATGAGACCGACGAAGCGAAACGTGGACGATACCGGCTTTATTTACAACATGCGGCAGGGCTTGGCAGATCACCAGTCAAGCCGCCCAACATGACAGATCACGATTTCGTCAGGGAACTTGAGGAGTTCTACGGGTGTGCGCAGGTTTTCAAGCCGATGACTGGATTCATGGCCACGCGATTTACAACTGGCGCATCGCAGCCCAAGACATCAAGTGAGATGGGATCGGAAGCAGTTCCAGGCAATGGCATCCAGGAGGCATTCACGCTATCCACGCACCTTGACCCAGCTGAGGAGGCCGCCAAAATTGGCATGTACGGGCAAACGACCAGGCTGACCGAGGACTTTTTCCCCACTAGGCTGCTCTGTAAGCGATTTAACGTGCGGCCGCCCGCCCACATGCAGCCACACTCAGGCTCGGCCGCGGCACCAACAACTCAGAGTATCCCGCCTTCGTCATCAACGGTGGCCGATGGCGTGGGCCCTCGTCCAAATTCGGAGGAAATGATGACAACGGGGATGGGCACTGCGGCTCGTGCCGGAGACCTGCATAAGAAGCCCGAAGTTGGCTTCTCAGGTCGCCATGATGCTGGCGGGCCAACCAGACCAAGCCATGAGGTCTTCAAGGCGATCTTTGGTGATGGCAGTGACGACGAGGGATGAGGTAAGTGCCGATCCGTCTCATTCAGTTGCCAACTATAGAAAGGCTCGTTGAGATGCATCTCTGGGGACTGTCACTTTCTGTTGCGCTCGGCTTCCATGTGCTGGTCCCGCGCTTCTTGTATCCCGCCAGCTTCCTTGTTTTCGACGCGTGGGATTCATGGGACGGGGGTTGGCGGCTAAGTCAAGAGGTAGGCGATACTACAGCCAATTGAATGGCAGCTTCTGCGATGGTGGATAAGTTGTCTAGCTACCTCCTTGCCTACTTACCCAGGTAGGTAGTCATTAATGGCTTATACTATTAGAATACGGATACGGAAAGAGACACAACGCCCTCTTGGGTAAAAAGACAAAAGAAAAAGCTCTACTTCATTTGACCCCTTGGCCGTTAGTTTGCTCTGGAAAACGAAAGCCCTTTCTACTAGACTTCCGCCTCTGGCGTCGACGTCCTGGTACGGCGGGGAGTCCGTAGTACCTCACGCATAAGGCCCATCTGCTGTAGATACCAGCCACTTTAAGGGGCTTGACGGACGGACCTCGTCTTGTCACAGCAAGCTAGCGTCAGAATACTTAGGTACCTATCTAGGCAGGCCGCAGCACAGGTACTTTAATCACACAGGATGAGTGAGCTCCACAATACCTACCTACCTACCTAGGTAACAAACCAAAAGGTGGGACTGTTCACTCCCCCATTCATTCCCAAACCGCCATCCTTCCGATCCACCCCCATGTGTTCGCTGATGAGACCTCATTAAACCCTCCTGGCAGGCAGCGTTCCCAATCTCCTTTCCACGATTCGTCCTACAAGCTCCAATCGCGTGGCCTAGCTTTCGTTCTGTCACGCTGCTTCGTTGCCGTCAAGCACCCCTCTACACAATCACCGCCACCACGTTGCCAGGCTCGCAAGAAGCCAGGAACGGGCAGCCCGTGTCCGTCCGGCTCATAGTTGGCTCTGAGGTTGAACGAAGAACAAGATCAGGAAAGGTTCCACAGCAAGACCAAGACGAAACGAGAGAAGAAAAACAAAAACCAGGAATCGCCAGTGTTCGCGCATTATCCCCTCCGCCTCAGTATCCAGTCTCCGAGGCCTCAAGTTCCCGCCCGCCCCCATTTTCCTCCCTTTTCGACTCCGAATCGGTTTCCCCTCCAAATCGTAGGTGCGCCCTTGGGGATTCATACGCCACCTCGGCCAGCTCTTCTCTTGCGGCCCCAGCATATGCACCTTTCACTGGGGGGTTCCTCACGTCCCAGTCGGCCTCAGATTCGTTTGACCAGACTCTCGCCGAGACAAAGCGTGCTGTTCCCCGAGATACAAAGAACGTATCCGCTGCAAAGGACGAAGACGCTGAACCGCCACCTGCCTACTCAGAAGGACCTAGCCCGCTCCATTCCTTTACCTATCTGATGGCCAACGCCGGCGGCGCCTCGAGTATTATTACTCAAGTGCAACAGGGTGGTCCGCCCATAAATGCGATTGGAGGTGAGTCTTGTCCTCTGGACCGCTATTGCCAATCATCTACTTACACCGAACATCAGATGTCGGGGCGGATGAGACTATCGTCATGGACCTTCGGTAAGATCAGGCCAACTCGATAAACTATGGCAACCGCTCACGATTGAACTACATAGTGGTACCAGGTTTGTTCTCTCGAGGGACGAGCTCCTGACGTTGCCCGAGTTTGTCCTCTTGTCCTTATTCCCCAATGGACTCTTTCCCGAGGGACACATTGGCGGTTTTGCAGATGGCGACGCGGTGCAAGTTGATGTAAGTCGTGGCCGCTCCGTGTCCTTTGGTGACTCTGCTTGCTGACAGGAAGTTTCTCATGCAGTATGATCCAGCTTCGTTGCAGTACATGCTCGACTTCTTCCGCACCGTTGCGCAATCCATACCTGCTGAGGCATCCCCACGCGGTTCGGAGGATGATGATGCCGTGGCTGCAGATGCGATGGGATCGAGAGACGATGCGTCGAAGCGAGCGGGTATCATCGTCTTGCGGGAGGATTTGGACTTTTACGTCATTCCGCCGCGACCTGACATAACACAACCGCAGATGATGGAGGTGAAAAGGGCAGCGGGCAAAGCTTTGCTGCAGCAGAACGGTATCTTTTCTGGCCTCAAACGAAGTGACGAGCCTGGCACCACTGAGGCTCATCTCATCGAGATGCTCACCGCAGGGTAAGTTCGTCAAGCGCACCAACCCGGTTTTATCATGAACGACTTTGGGGCTAATCATTTGAGCACCAGCGGATTCAACCACGATGACGTTTGGGGTCACCGTGCTGGAGAACCCAACAAGGCGGTCGTCTGCAGCCTGGCCCTGGCGCGTTTGCGCAGTGACATCAGGGGAAACGAAATGGGCACTAATGCTGTTGGCATGGCACAAAAGTTGCTGCTCTTCTGGCGGAAGCCTGCTAGACGCTGCTGGTGGGAAGGTGTCGAGCTGGAGAATGTGGAGGGCATTCAAGGCAAACTGAAGATTTGGATCAGGCGTGTCTGGACTCTGGAGATGAGCGTCATCGGCCTCCGCTGAGGTAAATTTGATGGGCCTTGGTGTTCTCATTGTGGGGTACGGCGTAAAGGTGTAGCGCAGCTTGACGTTTGCAGGCAAATTTACTGGTTTCCTTGCGCCTGTTCCTCCGACGCAACTCTACAAAACCTGGGACAGTTAATCAACTGACGGTGAATACGTGACCCATTAGGAACGGCCTACTCCTATGCCTTTCTGTCGCCAATACTAGGCCTGGGCGTTGTTGTGACCGCTTGTTTTCAGTCCCGAAGTTGAAGTGTAGGCAACTAGAGGTTGGACACACAGTCGAGAAACCCACTTCCATCGCGTCAACCGGCACAACCTTCCTTCACAGCCGACAGACGGGCACGTCATGGAATCAAGATATTGACTGTTCTTGCCTGTTTCGACCGGGCATGGTCGTTCATTCAAATGAGACTCAAGCGGCTAAGGTGAGGATTCAATGTGGCATCGTTTCTATGCTTGGTCAAACTGGTCATTTCTGTATGCCATCCCATCTCCGTCTACTCTAAATCAACATCCTTGTTGTGTTACAGATTTCCCACGGCGCTGGACAAGCTAAAGTAAGAGGTTCCGGGAAGATCAACTCTGCCGCGAGACCCGCTCGGTATTTGTCCACGCAACTACCACAGCACAGCCATTACCATCTATAATTGTGTCGTAGGGCTCTTCAACCGAGCTATAACATGTCCCTCGATGCGGGTGGCTTGTCGATCGACTCGTATGCATTGGGTCCATTCGCGCGAGGCGGATTCTCCTTCACGGCCAGAAGAAGTTGCTGACCTCGAAGGGAAACATTTGGCAATTATTACCGGGGTCGACAGCATGGCCACGGCCCGTTATGTCTCCCCAAAGTCGGCTTTTCGAGCTCAAGCAACAACTCTAGACATGGAGTTCGCGTCAATCAGCATAGGTTTCCTCATTCTTTATCGAATATGCGAGCTATACTATCCCGTCCTGTGAACTGGGGCGGAGATTTTCACATCAACCGAAACAAACCGTAACGAGCGGAGGTGTCCAGACGTCGGATGCAAGCTGTGACGCCCAACGGCGACTCGAAGAACCTGGACATCACCATCAAAGCCGCGTTACGAAAGGCTTCTTTTTAAATGACGACTGACCCGCCGGAATATGCAGGCTTCACAGTACATAAATGGGTTGGACTCACTCAGCCCAGCCCCAGCTCCAACTTCCGAACGAGACACACTGCCACAGGGGTCCTCCGTGATTTCCCGCCAATCTTGGAGGGAGTGACGTTCAGAGCTGCTTGGGCTTTCGGCCGTGACGCAAGGTCGATTTGCACGCAATTTGAGTGGAAGATAGCGGCCGCATTTTCATGAAGAGCATCCCGGCAGTATCGCTACGAGGATAATAGCAGGGGGGATGGGTCAAGAAACAGGTAGTTCAGCTTCCAAAGGGAAGAGCATCCAGTCCTACGGGCCTAGTCAACCATTGTTACACACACCCATGACCCAGCCATTCCATGAACGCCTTGCTCGTTGTGTCGTAGGAGGTGAGGTTTATTCCTCCATACTCTTGACGCATTCCCATTCTCCCCTGAGGTTTTCCTTCCACAGAGAGACCTTGTTGTCACCTCCACTCACGGCCAGGACGTTGCCGCTCAGCGACCAGCTGACGCGCCAAACAGGGGCATCGAAGCTCAGAACCTTGCAATTCCACTGCCCCGTTCCCGACGAGTCCGATCTCCAAATCCGGACTGTCTTGTCTTGTGAGGCCGAGGCAATGTACGACTTTTGCAGGACCGTAGGTGACCAGGCAACGTCCCGTACCCAATCCGTATGGCCGGCGAGGGGCTCTTGCTCTTGTTTGTAAGATTGCGACGTCGAGTCGAAGACCCAAATTTTGAGCAGGTTATCGCACCCGCCGGTGACGAACCGTCGTACACCAGCGGAGCCGGGTCCAGGGGAGTTGCTGATGATACTGCCGGGGGCTGTCGCCGGGGCCCACGAAACGGAGTTGACACCCAATCCATGGGCAGGAAAGGTGACGTGGTCGAAGCTGTTGTCACGAAATTCGAGGACGCTAACATTGCCATCGGAAGAGGCGCAAGCTAGGAGGCAGCCCGACTCGTGCGGCGACCAAGAAACAATATTGACAGAGGCTTTGTGCAGAGCGAAGTCGAAAATCTTTTGCCACTGATTGTTCTGTTCCCTCCAGATAAAAACCTTGCCGTCGTAGCCCGCCGAGGCCAGAATGTTGCCATACTTGGGATGCGCCCAAGAAACACACCATACCGCACCATCGTGACTGGAAGCAGTATCAGCAAAGAAACACGCACGCGGTCGCCGCCAAACTAAATCGTGGACGTACCCCTTGAGTGTTTCTACGAGCCGCTGAGACTCGCCCTCGATTTCGAAGATCTTGATCGTGCGGTCGCTCGAGCATGTCGCAAGCCGGCGGCCGTAATAGTCGAGGACAGCGTCGTGCTTTTACACGAGAGCCATTAGTGGAACTGAGTATATAAATGCGCAAATCAAAACAACGCCTAGCAGAATCCCGGCAATATCAGATGGTCTGACCGTCACCGCAACACTTGGCTGTCGTGAAAGCGCAGATTGTGCTGGCGAAGAGACAGGAGATGCGTTTGCACGTACAATCATGTCATCGTGGCCAGAGTTAGATATGACTTGGGTGGACGCCTGTGAGCATTGCTTGGTCAGTTTCCACGATGTTGAAGGCGAAGGATGACGAGTCTAATTACCATTGCAAAGGAGACAGCTTGCGCAGTAGCCTAGTAGCCGACACGACGGTGAGTGAATTGGGGTTGAGAAACACTACGTAGGCTGAGGTGTGATACGGTAGCTTGGCTGTTGAAGGGCCGAACGGACAGCCTGATACGGTGAGGCCGGTTGGATTGGTTGGACCTTGGACTGGTTTATGATTCGCTGGCTATAACTACAGAAAGCTTACGACCACTCTAAGCACAGCTACTTCTTCCCTAAAGTTTAAACCGAAAAAGATACATAATAGGTAATATGTATCTAGAATGAAACTAGTTTAGTTTTAATATAATTCTACTTAAAGTAGAATATATTAAAGACTTTATTAAGTACTATATAAAATATTTCATTTAAAGTTATAAATATAATTTTAAATTAACTTTAGTTATAGTTACTATAGTAATTAAAACTATAAAAGCTCTTTAAATTAGTTAGTTATTATAAGTATAGGTATAAGGGTATTAGGATTAGTATTAAAATTACTATATACTTCTATAGTAATATTAGGCTTAATAGAGTTAGTAAAAAAGTAGGTTTAGTATATAATATATAAATAAAAGAGGTTAAAGTATTATTATAATAGTAATAGTATTATATTACTATATTACTGTATTATTTACTTACTAAAAAAATAGAAGTCTAGACCCCTATAGGCTAGGGGGAGCCCTACCTTTTATAGACCTAGTACTTTACTCTATCAGTCTAGCTATTAAAGTACTAGTTCTTTTAGGGTTTAGTACATTATATATAGTTCAAGTAAGTAGCTCTAGGCCCTGTGTATAGTTAGCTATATTTACTATAGTTAGCTATAGGTACTATAGTTAACTATAAGGGTTAAAGTTAGTTATAAGTACCCTAAAAGGGTTAATAAAAAGCATTTAGGGTAATTTATTCTACTATAGGTAGTTAACCTAGTAGCTTAGAGTCTAGTTTATAAGCTAGAGACTATAGGTTTAAGTTTTTTTTTATCTCTTTTTAGTTTTTCTTTTTATTTTTTTTAATAGACTAATAGTTATATACTATTTTAATTTATAATTTAAACTATTTTTTTACTTTAACTATTTAGTTGCTTATATATATTTTTAAATTGAATAAATATTTTTAAAGTTATAAATTTAAGTATAATACTAACATTAAAGAGTAGCAGATGTATAAGAAATAGTGTTCTCTTTTCTTAGTACTTAGAGTCTATCTTTCTAATGGAACCTTATATATCCATGCCTTTTATCCTTGTATCCATTGCTCACCCACGGTCACAGTAGGTACAAGTCGCCACCTCCCTTGTGCCGAGGTAATCCGCCTCAGGATGGATGATCGCCGCGATTTAGTCTCCGTGCTTCACCCAGACTGCTCTTGGACACCACTACAAGCCTTCCAGCACCAGCTTTTGCAGTACTCACTTGAAGTGTTCGCAACTTCTCCAAGGCTTGTTCCTATCCCACAAGGAGCGACGTTTTACAGCTGTTAGTGACTGGTGCATCCTCAAGAAACATATCCTCAGCTGCATCCTTCATAACTCCTCGCTTGCGCGTAGTCACAGGCTCAGCTCGACCGCGCTGGCATTCACCTGGCCGATCACGGTCGATTCTGCCAACTAGCCAGCATCACTAATCGCCAAAACATCATGGGCGACAGCTCTTGCAGCGGCTCTACACCTTTCAAGAGATTCGTCGATCATGGTGCCCATGATCGCAGCCTCCACCAGGATCGCGTCTCTGTGACCCCGGGTGGTCAACATGTGAGAAGCCCCTCCCCCCGGTTCACGTCCTAAACTTACTTAGCATGCGCCAGGGTTTTCGTTCTACTACTTCAGACCCCCCTCCACAGGCGCAGGAAGCCTTTGGCGCATTCATGAACGCAAATGGTACCGGTCTTGCCATGGCCAATGGTCTCGCAGGCCTGCAACTACCACGTCTTACACATCATCAGAGACAGGTGTTGGCTGGTGGCCCATTCACGTCCAAATCTTCTCTGCCATCCACTGCTGCCTCTGCTTTGCCAGCTCGATATCCACAACAACCAACTTATGGATCAGGAGGAGCAACCAACTGGGCGCAAGACTTTGCAGAATTCTCCTATGCTGCTCCAGGCATGGTCAATAAGGATACGAGGACATTCTCGACAGCTCAACAACACTATCCCCATGGCCCCATCAGCGTGGCTCACAACTTGGCGTTCTTCCCTTCCGGCCCACCTGTTTTTGAGTCTGTCGGCGGGTCTGCAGCATTTGCCGTACATGGGGCGACGAGCAATTATGCTATGGCTACTGAGTCTGATTTCGACTCGGAGATGGACAAGTGGATGGCGACCCACGGGGAGGCCCAGGTAGAGAATGTTGACGCCATTATGGAGAAGCTTGCTCTGGAGTTGGAGCAACAGTCGGTTATCGAAGAGCCACAGAAGGCCGTGCCTTTAACCCACAATGGAGGTATATCCATCCGGAATACTTCTCCCGGCTTCAAACACGACAGCAATCAAAGCACGTCAAACTCAACGATCCACAGCCATGAAGAGACTCTTGACGGGAGGATATACTCAGCTGATTCTAATCAGGCGACGCTTGTATCAAGTGACGCTGTCTTCATCGGTGTCGACGACGAGGCGGCGACAGCATCCGCAGGTCAACATGCTAACCTGAGACCTTCGGAAATCTCAGAAGCAGCACGCCAGATTTTGGAATCGGTGCAGCACGAACAGGGCGACAAATGGAGAAACTCACGCTTTCTTCTCTTGATGAGGGATTTTCGGGATGGAAACAAGGATATTGTTGAAAATGAAATTTTAGAGACCTGCGCCAACGGAGATCTTGCGGGTGAGCGAGCGGCAACAGCTCGGAATTGACTACGGGCCAAAACACAGCCACGACCAATATTGTCCTTCAGCCAGAGCGACAATTCGGCGTTGAGGCAAAGCTCACCCCGAGAGCTGTCTGACTGGGCGGAAGATGCCGTCTGGAGGAGACGCATGCTGTCCCCGATTAAGTCACCAACAGAGGCAAGGCATTCTGCTGAAATCCAGGGACGCTGGGACCAAGGGCATTAACTAGACCTTAGACGCTAAAGGGGTATAAGGGGGACACCTTTAGTGTAATTACCAGCACGTAGTAAACTCTCTTTAGTAAAAATACTACTTATATATAACTATTTATAGTAGTATTATAGTAAGAACTTCTTTAGTAATAAGTAAAAGTATTTAATAAGGTATATTTAGTAGGTTTAGCCTCTTTTAGTTTTACTAAGTAGTTTTAAATAAAGTTTAGTAGGGTATATATACTTTAATAATTTTACTTATTTATTCTTTTTATAATAATAATAATAATACTATTATAAATAAGTAGTTTAAGTAAAAGGGTAGGCGCCTACTATAGCATTTAAGGCTATAGTTACGCATTTAAAGCACAGCACCTTCTAGCTTAATAATTAATTACGCACACAAGCACATAGTACTTATATACCCCTTTAATATAATTACTAAGTCTTTTTAATAATATTATAATTTTTATAAGTATATAAAGACCCTAAAAGTAACTAGGCCCTAAATAAAAACTATACGTTTTAGTTTATAAGTTAGGACTTAAATATATAAAGTAATATATATAATACAAAAGTATAAATAGGCTCATAACCTCTAAGTAAAAGGGCAGGCGCCTACTATAGTATTTAAGGCTACGGTTGTGCATTTAAAGCACAGTACCTTTTAACTTAGTAATTAATTACGCATATAAGTATATAGTTATTAAATTATATAGCTTAAAGCCACTAGCATACTACAATATATAGGCGGATTTTAGTGTTTAAAGTAGCTAATAGCCGCTCTAGAGCAATGTTTCACTAGCTCTAAAGGCTATAGTTATGTTTAGGGGGTTTAAAGGCCTATAGTATTATTAAAGTAAAAAACGTATTAATAGCCCTTAAAGTATAGCTTTATATATATATAAATATACACAAAATCTAATAATTAAAAGTCTTATTCTACTACCCCCTCTACTATATATAATTAATTATTTTTAAACTACTCTATTAAATACAAAAATTACTATAAACATCCTTTTAACCCTTTAAAAAACCATCCTTAACGGCCTAGTTACTTAGTACCTATAGTTTTATAACTTTTAAGTACTTATAAATACCCTTAATATATAAAAAGCTTTTAACCTAACCTCTATAAATCTAAAGCCCCTTATTAGTAATACCCTACCCTAAAAGCCGCACTTTAGTAACTACTTAAAGTTTATTACTTACTATAGCTCTAAACTAAAAGTCCTTTACTCTTAAACTATAGAATCTAAAATAAATAAGCTTACTATAAACCCTCCTTTTTAAATACTTTTAAAAAAAAACCTCCTACTTCCGTTTAGAGTAGTAAACTACTACTATACTAAAATAACAGCTAACCTCTTTAAAAAGGCCCTTAAGTACTATATTAACTCTTTATCCCTATACTATACTATAAAAGTAATATACTAAGAGTAAAAAAAGGCTAAGAATACTATTATTCTTTAAATATAGAGTACTATTATTAAAAAGTTTAGGATTTAGTATTACTTAAGTACTTTAAGGCTAGTAGTTTAAATTTAAAACCTTTATAAATACTTTAAATTTATAAAAAGTATACACCACTAGTACACTAACTAGTTATATATTAACTATTTTATTACACCCTATAATAAGTAGCTTATAATAAAAACTACTATAGTAGAATAGTTTATAATATAGGTTAATAATATATACAAAGGCTATACTATTAGGCTTAAAGTAGCTTATAAAGGAGACTTATAGATCTATAAGCTACTTTACTTCCTTAACTACTTATTACTTTAATTTTAAACTAAAAGTTATTATATAATAATAGGTAATAGTTAGGATAATTATAGTTTTAATAACGCTATTGCTAAAATAACTACTATAATTAAATAAATACTAGAGTCTATAAGATATAAAAGAAGTGTATAAAGCACCTTTATTATTAATAAAGTAGCTCCCTATAGTTCTCTTAAGTACTTTAGTAGCTATAAATATAATAATACTAACTTAAAAAAATTATAAAGTAAAGTTTTATTAGTATTTTCTACTCTTTTTACTCTATTAGCCCCTTTTTACCTAGTATACTCTATACACTACTACTTTAAAAATTACTTTTATACCTTTCTAGAGTATAAATATAATAAGTAGAAGCCGCTTAACTACTACTATAAAAAAGCTAAAAAAAACCTTATAAATAATAAATAGCTAATTTATTGTATTAAAGAGATTTAAAACTAGTAACTATATAGTTACTATATAGAGAGTATTAAGTATTTACCTACAGCGTTTTAAACTACTTAATGTAAGGGCCCGTTACTATATTTCTTTAAGGACTCTTATTTTTTTAACTCTAGTACGTCTATTTATATTTTTAAAAATAAATAATAGTTTAGTAACTTTTAAATAGCTAGCGTAAGTAATTACCTATAGGCTAGCTTTATGCCCCTTATAATTAAAAGATATAAAAATATAAGTATATATATTATATTAATTAATAGTAAATAATTTAGTTTATATTTATATAATATTACGTTATATACGTTTATAGTAACTAACCTTGTTTTTTATAACTAGCTCTATAATCGCGGGTACTAGTGGAACAAGCGCTTTAAGTAGTGCTTTATACTATATAAATCTAATTACTCCTTTTTTAGCCTTATTAAGACTATATATAGCTAAAGAGTATTAGAGTATAATAAGCTTTTTGACGAGGTACTTATATGTGAAGACTCTGTATGGGCTGTTTAGTATATATATACTCTGTATTATTAAATAAAGTACTCTTAATAAAAACAAAGATCTTTAAAAGGCTTTAAAGAAATATAGTACTAGTGGCTTAGCTACTCCGGCCCTAAACTACTTTAGTACCTCTTTTTATTAGCCTATAGTATTTAAATCTTTATTACCCTTAGAACAGTACCTAGTAATGCTTTTTTAAGCTGTGATACTTATAGTATTAGTAAAGTAAAGTAAATTATTAACTATAAGTTGTAGAAGAGTAATGCGTATACCTACCCCAGTAAGTATATTATATTTAACTTTTATTTTTATACTAAGGACTATAGTAGGTTTATATTTATATTAGTATTTACTAACTGCGTTTTATAGTACTTGTGGGACTACTATTTATATAACTATAGTATAGAGATACTTACTAAGGTCTTTAAAAAGTTTATTTTACTTTTAAAGGTTTAATATAATATTAAAATACTTATTTTTAAATATAATAGTAAGATTAAAAAGTACTACTGTTTTATAAATAACTTTTAAAAGTATAGTAAATATATTAAGTTATTTATTTTATATATATAAAATTAAAATAGTGGTATTAAGTGTATTAGTACTATAATTAAAATAAAGGCTTAAATAATATATAAAAGTAGTAAGCTATTCTATAAGGTATAGTTTAATATCTATAGAGTAGTGGCTTATTTTTATAACTATATACTTTAAGTGGCCCTTAGTTAGAAGACCCTGTATAAAGCGCTTTATTAATAGCTCTATAGTAATAAAATTATAAAACTAAGCCTTATGTACCTAAGATTATATAGGTATAAGGTGTATGCCCTTATAGTTACTGTATAGTTTAAAAAGAAGCGACTTAACTACTTTTATAGCTATGCCTTTATAGGCTTTTTTATTAGCTATACGTTTATAAATTAGTCTTAAATATAGAACCCTATAACTAGAAAGATTGTTATTATATACAATATTACGTTTAATAAAAGAGAATACTATAATAGTAACCCGGATTTACTTATTAGTAATTATAATAACCTTAACTTTTAAGTTATTATTAAGTAGGGTTAAAAAAGCTTTACTATAGCTAGTAAAACTAACTTTTAAATATAGCTCTACCTGTTCTTACTAAGTAAAAAAGATAATAAAGTATTTCTTTTTATAAACTCCCTTAATAACGTTTTTAATAAACTTAATTTAAGTAATACTATTCTTAATAATAATAAACTCTATAACTATAAATACTTTTTTATTTACTTTAAACTCTTATTTACTCTTTTTAACTTACTTATTTTATTTTTTTAAGTACTAATTAAAAAAGACTGATACTTAAAAAGGTAGATTATAACTAAGTTAGTAAATAAAACCCTTTTTTTTATAAACCCTTACTAGTTTATATTTACGGCTAAGTCTATAAACTAAGTTACTTTAGTAGCTTATATACCTTAGTATAAACAAATATTTTATAAAGCCGCCTTTTTAGCTAGTACCCTATTATTATTTTAAAATACTTTATAGTAAAGTTACTTCTAGGCTAGCTATTTAGTTATTTATAACTTATTAGAGGGGACCCCCGGTATTTAATATACTATAGGGGTATTTTAAAATACAAATATTAAACGCTTTAATAGTAAAATTTAGCTATAGGGAGGGGTTATAGGTACTTAGATTTTATTAAGTAAGTACGAAGCACTATATTAACTATAAACTAAAGTTTTTACTTTTAGTACTTTTTAGTAAAGTTTCACCTTACTTACGTTTTATTTAAAAGTATTAATTTACTTTTATATAATTTTAATATAGGTAGTTAAAGTAAACTATTTATAAAACTATTATAAAACTAACTTTTAGAAAGAGGTTTTTAAAAGTATTACTAATAGCTTTTAAATTTTAAGATACTATTAGGTATATATATATAAGTTAAATAAGTATAGAAAACTTTTTAAAATTAAAGTACGTTTTATTATACGTAGTAACTAGTAACTAAGAAACAAGCGAGATACTTATACTTTAATACTTACTAGTATGTTATTTTAAATACTTATAGCTATTATAAACTACTTTAATTTTAAACTTTTATAATATAATATAGTAAATATATTTATATAAGTTTTATTTAATAAAGATATTTATATATAAATACCCCCTAGGTAATAAAAACCTAAGTATATTTTTAAGTTTAATAAAGTACTTTATAGCCTATACTGTTTTTTATTTTTATAGTAATACTATTTAAAAGCTAGTTTAAAAGAGCTTAGGCTAGAGTATATAATAAGTAAGAATTACTATTAAATATATAGCTATATTATTTTTTTTTTATATTAATAACTATATTCTATACTTCCCCTCTAAATACTATAAAAAGGTCCTTTTACTTATAGGAATACTTTAGAAGTAATACTTTTTTAAGGGTAGTAAAGACTTATAATAGTTCCTAGAGATCGAAGTTATCTACAACTACACTACAAAGTACCTTTAGCTTTTATAGTTTATTTATATTAATAAAGTTATTAAGTACTTAAAAAGGCAAGGCCCATAAGTAAAGTAACTATATACTTTTTTAATTTAATTACTTAAACTACTCTTTTATAAAGACTTTATTCTATATATAAATATTAACTATTATTAAAGTAATATTAGTTTAATTATATATAGTATAATAATAATAAGGCTAAACGTAGCCCTTATAATAAACTATTTTATATACTTTAACTATAACTCTAGCTTTAAGTATTTTAAAGAAGTAAAATAAGTAATTAAATACTTTTTTATAAAGCGCACTCTTTACTTTAAATTTAATTATAAAAAAAGCGGCCTTAATAATAATTTAGTAATTACTTTAAATACTAACTTTACTAATAATATACTAAATTATAAAAGCTTTTAAGTATTTATAATTAAGCTTTTTAGTGGCTTCATTAAGTAGTAAGTTAATAAATAAAATACTATAACTATATTAATAACTAAGGCTAAGCTTCTCACTTTCTTCTAAGTAGCTAAAAAGGCTATTTTTATAAATTATTTAATAACTATACTTTATATAGACCTTAGTAAGTAGACTTTTAGCACTACTTCTACTTTTAATACTACTGTATTAAGTATATATATTTAATACAATAATTAATAAATAATTTATTTTATTAATAAAGAAATAGTTTAACTATATATAAAGCTTTACTATATTAATATTTATAACTACTAGTTATATTAAAAGGTTTAAAAAGGCTATATTAAAGTTAAATATTAGTTTATAGTATAGTTAATAGTACATAGCTTTATAAAGCTATTTACTAATACCTACTTTAAACTCTTTCCTAAGTAACTTAATATAGTAAATTAAATAGTTTAAGTTTAAGTAATTTCTTTTTATAACACTAAGCTTTGAAGAAGAAGGGCCTAACTTTGCTTAATAGGAATAGGATAAAAAGGATTATAGTTTTTAAGTACTTTAAAAATAATAGTATTACTTTTATTATAGGGATAAAGGTTTATTAAGGATAATAGGACTTATTTAAAATAAAGACTTCAAAGGATTATATTTTTAAAAAAGTTATTATATAAAAGTAATTATAGAGTAGTTAAAGTATAGTTAGTATATAATTTTATTTATAATTAGATTAATGCAACTTTAAAAGCGCCCTAATAAAATATGGCACAATTACGTAACTTAAAGCTACAGAATATAACGTATAGGTAGATTTTAGTATTTAAAGTAGCTAATAGCTACTCTAGAGTAACGTTTTACAGCTCGTCGTGGCCGTGTTTAGGGAAGGAAGTATTCTATTAGCAATAAAGAAGTAAAAAACGCGTTAATAATTTTAAGGTATAGCTTATATATATATAAATATACCAAAAGTCTAATAGTAGTACTATAAGTAGTATTTAAATATATAATTATATTAAAATAAATTTTATTGTGATATTTAATTGTAATTATAAGCATTATAATACATATAAAACTCGATGAAGTCTAGTGGTATTTGTAGAATATAAAATAATATACTTATTTACCAATAATAGAAGGCTTTTTAATTTTTTATTTTTAAAATTAATATACTTAAATATAGAATAAAATATAAAGCCACTATGATATATAAAAGATTTAAGTTATAAATACTAAATAGTGAAGTAATTTAGTTTGTGTTTTTTATAGTGTTTTATAATAATATTTCTGTTAATCTAAAATAATATATTATAACCACATATTATTAAGGGGCATAATAATGAAAAGTATTTAATTTGTGTTTTTTGGCAAAAGAAATTTTATATTATTTAGTAACGATCTTTAAAAATAATATATTATAAATATATATTTATAGTAATTGGAACAAAAGTATTTAATAAAGTATATATCTAGTAGGTTTAACCCCTCTAGTTTCACCGTAGCCTTATAGAGCCAGCAGGCATACGTACCTTAACACTTCCAACTTACTTACTCTTCTTCAATAAGAATAACAATACTATCACCAATAAGCAGTAATATTAAAACAAACCTTCACTTATACAAATCTTTCTGGGGTCGGATCACACTCATATAGGGCCTAACAAGCTCTATAGCGTTTATAATTAAATAAAAGCATTACTATAAGTAAAAGCTCATTAACTCCTCCTATCTTCCACACATATAATAACCTCCATAATACCCAATAAAAGTCACTCACCCCAAGCCCTTATAACTAAATAACGATTATTATATAACCTATAGTTATTAATTAACTAAAAGTAGTAATATACTTTATAGCTAAGGTAAGTTAATAAAATTAACTTAACTTATAACTAGGGGCATGTATTAATAAAAGAAAAGAAAAAAGCGATTATTACTATAATTTACTACTATTAAATCATTAGTAATAGGCTAATATAAATATAATAATTTTTAGATTATAAAATAAACCCTTTAAGTATCCATAGGTTTATGTTAAACTACAAATACTTTAACTAATTAAAGGATATAACTACTAAATCTATAGCGCTCTAAGTAACTAATATTAGTATATTTAACAAGCGCCTCCGTATAATAATGATATGTGATACTGACATAGCAGGGAAAAAGTATTGGACTAGTCATAAGCTATGCAGCTAAGGGAAGCGACGGGACGGTTTAGATTAGATTCAATAGGTTCAGAGGGACGGTAAAAGGTGTATAAAAGGCGTTAGTGGTTTTAGCAGCATTAACGGCGTAATTAATTATCAGATTTTATATATATTTGTATATATATAAAGCTATACCTTAAGGACCATTAACGCGTTTTTTGCTTTTAATAGTGCTGTGGGCCTTTAAACCCCCTAAACACAGCCACAGCCTTTAGAACTAGCAAAACGTTACTCTAGAGCGGCTATTAGCTACCTTAAACGCTAAAATCCGCCTATATATCGTAGTATACTAGTAGCTCTAAACTATATAATTTAATATATACTTCTCTAGCAAGGGCCTTTTAAGGGCCTCGTTAAATTTAATTATAAATAAAATTACGTACTAACTACACTCTAACTACTTTATAATTACTTTTACATAGCTTACTTCCCTAGGGTTATAATCCCTTTAAAGTCCTTGTCTTAAGCAGTCCCGTTATCCTTATTAAACCTTTATTCCTATAGTAAAAAGAGTAATACCGTTTTTAGAGTACTTAAAAGCTATAATCCCTTTTATCTATTCCTTATTAGTAAAGTCAAGGCCCTTATAGTATTCACTTTAAAACTCAGTATCACAAAGCACTTAAAGCCGAGCCATTTAATCCACTATATTAAGTTACTTAAAGAAGAGTTTAAAGCGGGCACTAGTAAGTAGCTTCGTAAGGCCGTCTACTATCAACTACACTATAGGCTAATATTTAACTTTAATACAGCCTTTCTAAACCTCTTAACACAACTAGTAGTTATAAATATTAATATAATAAAGCTTTATATATAGTTAAACTATCTTTTTATTAATAAAACGGATTGTTTATTAATTATTGTATTAAATACGTATACTTAGCATAGTAGTGTTAAAAGTAGGAGCGGCGCTAAAAGTCTACTTACTAAGGTCTACGCGAAGCGTAGTTATTAAACAACTTATAAAAATAGCCTCTTTAACTACTTAAAAAAGAGTAAAAAGCTCAGCCTTAGTTGTTAATATAGTTACAATATTCTATTTATTAACTCGCCACCTAATAAAGCTACTAAAAAACTTAATTATAAATACTTAAAAGCTCTTACAGTTTAGTATATTATTAATAAAGTTAGTATCTAAAGTAATTACTAAACTATCGTTAAAACTACCTTCTTCATAACTAAATTTAAAGTAAAGAGTGTACTTTATAGAAAAGTATTTAATTACTCGTTCCACCTCTTTAAAGTACTTAGGGCCGGGGTTATAGTTAAAGCGCATAAAACGGCTTACTATAAGGGCCACGTCTAGCCTTATTATTATTACACCATATATAATTAAACCAACATCGCTTTAGTAACAATTAACATTTATATATAAAGTAGAGCCCTTATAAAGAAGCAACTTAAGTAATTAAATTAAAGAAGTATATAGTCGCTTTACTTATAAACCTTACTTTTCTAAATACTTAATAACTTTATTAATATAAACAGACTATAAAAGCCAAAAGCACTTTACAGTACAGTTATAAATAACTTTAATCCCTAGGAACTATTATAAGTCTTCACCGCCCTTAAGAAAGTATCGCTTTTAAAGTACTCCTATAAGTAAAAAGGCCTCTTTATAGTATTTAAAGGGGAAGTATAGAATGCAGTTATTAACGTAGAAAAAGAAAGTAATATAGCCACATATCTAATAATAATTTTTACCCACTACGCACTCTAACCTAAACTCTTTTAAACCAACTTCTAAATAGTATTACTATAGAAGTAAAGAGTAGTATAAGCTATAGAGCGCTTTATTAAACTTAAAAATATACCTAAGCTTCTAATACTTAGGGGGTATTCATATATAAACATTTTCATTAAGCAGAACCTATATAAATACATTTACCGCGTTGTATTATAAAAGCTTAAAATTAAAGCAGTTTATAACAACTATAAGCATTTAAAAAGACATACTAGTAAGCGTTAAAGCGTAAGTATCTTACTCGTCTCTTAGCTACTAGTCGCCACATATAACAAAGCGCACTTTAATCTTAAAAAGCCTCCTATACTTATTTAACTTATATATATATACCTAATAGTATCCTAGGATTTAGAAGCCGTTAGTAGTACTCTTAAGAACCTCTTTCTAAGAGTCGGTCTTGTAATAGCTTTATAAATAGTTTACTTTAACTACCTATATTAAAATTATATAAAAGTAAGTTAATACTTCTAAATAAAATATAAGTAGGAGCTAGAGCTTTTACTAAGGAGTACTAAGAACAAAAACTTTAGTTCATAGTTAGTACGGCGCTTCGCGCTTACTTAATAAAATCTAAGTACCTATAACCCCTCCTTATAGCCAAATCTCGCTATTAAAGCGTTTAACATCTACATTTTAAAACGCCCCTATAGTATATTAAATACCAGGGGTCCCCTTTAACGGGTTATAAGTAACTAAGTAGCCAGCCTAGAAGTAGCTTCGCTATAAAGCATTTCAAAATAACAATAAAGTACTAGCTAAAAAGGCAGCTTTATAAAACGTTCATTTATACTAGAGTATATAAACCACTAAGGCGGCTTAGTTTATAAGCTTAACTACAAATACAAACTAGTAAGGGTTTATAAAAAAAAGGTTTTTATTTACTAACTTAGCTACAATCTACCTCCCTAGGCGTTAGTCTTCTTTAATTAGTACCTAAAAAAACAAAACAAGTAAGTTAAAAAAAGTAAATAAAAGTTTAAAATAAATAAAGAAGTATCTATAGTTATAGGGTTTATTATTATTAAAAGCAGTATTACCTAAATTAAGTTCATTAAAAACGTTATCAAAGGAGTTTATAAAAAAGGACACTTTATCGTCTTCTTCACTTAGTAAAAACGGGTAGAACTACGTCTAAAAATCAGTCTTACTAGCCACAGCAAAACTCTTTTAAACCCACTTAGTAACAACTTAAAAATTAAAGTTATTATAGTTACTAATAAACAAATTTAAGTTACTATTATAGTATTCTCTTTTATTAAACATAACGTTATATATAGTAACAATCTTCTTAGTTATAGAGTTTTATATTTAATACTAATTTATAAATATATAACTAATAAAAAAGCCCATAAAGGCACAACTACAAAGGCGGTTAAGACGCTTTTTTTTAAACTACGTAGTAGCTATAAGGGTATACACCTTATACCCATATAATCTTAAGTACACAAGGCTTAGTTTTATAGTCTTATTACTGCAGAGCCGTTAGTAAAGCGCTTTATACAAAGTCTTCTAATTAAGGGCCACTTAAGGCGTACGGTTATAAAGATAGGTTACTACTCTATAAATATTAAGCCATACTTTATAGAGCAGTTTACCACCTTTGCATATTATTTAAGCCTTTATTTTAATTATAGCACTAACGTACTTAATACTACCGTTTTAATTTTATATATACAGGGTAGATAGCTTAACGCGTTTACTACACCTCTAGAGGTCATTTATAAGGCAGTAGTACCTTTTAATCTTACCATCGCACTTAAAAGTAAATATCTCAACATCGTATTAAACCTTTAAAAGTAAAATAAACTTTTTAAAAACCTTAGTAAGTATCTCTATACTATAGTTATATAAGTAATAGTCCTATAAGTACTATAAAACGTAATTAATAAATACTAATATAAATATAAACCCACTATAGCTTTTAGTATATAAATAGAAGTTAAACGCAATATACTTACTAGGGCGGGCATACACGTTACTCTCCCATAGCTCACAATTAATAATTCACCTTACTTTACTAACACTATAAGCATTATAGCTTAAAAGGGGATCGCTAGGTACTGTTTTAGGAGTAATAAAGATTTAGATACTATAGACTAATAAGGAAAGGCACTAGAGTAGTTTAGGGCTAAAGTAGCTAAACCACTAGTACTACATTTCCTCAGAGCTTTTTAAAAATCCTTGTTTTTATTAAGAGTACTTTATTTAACAGCGTAAAGTATATATATACTAAACGGCCTATACAGAGTCTTTATATACAAGCGCCTTATTAAAAAGCTTATTATACTCTAATACTTTTTAGTTATATATAGTTTTAATAAAACTAAAAGAAGAGTAATTAAATCTATACAGTATAAAGTACTACTCAGAGTACTTATCCTACTAATACCTGTACTTATAAAGCTAGTTATAAAAAACAAAGTTAATTACTATAAACGTATATAATATAATATTATATAAATATAAACTAAATTATTCACTATTAACTAACATAACGCATATACTTATATTTCTATATTCTTTAATTATAAAGGACTTAAAGCTAGTTTATAAGTAATTACTTATACTAGCCACTTAAAGGTTACTAAACCGTTATTTATTTCTAAAAATATAAATAGATGTACTAGAGTTAAAGAAGTAAAAGTCCCTAAGGGGATATAGTAACGGGTCAAGGTGTGAATAAATACTACGGGCAAATACTTTTCGATTACTCCTATATAGTAACTATATAGTTTAATAACTTTAAATCTTTAACGTACTAAATTAGCTATTTAGTTATTTATAAGGTTTTTTTAACTCTTTGTAGTAGTAGTTATAGCTTCTACTCGCGGCAGTATATATTTTTAAGAGTGATAAAAGTAATTTTTGTAAGTAGTATATATAATGTCAGGTGTTAGAGCCAATAGCAAAGGGAATAAAGACACCAATAAAGCCCTTGCTTTATAATCTTTTAAGTTAATATTATTATATTTATAACTACCAAAGTACTTAAAAATAAGTAGGGAACTACTTATTAATATAAAAATCTCTTACACACTTTCCATGCCCATAAATCCCTAGTATTTATTTAATTGTAGTAGTTATTTTAAAAATAACTTTTATTAAAACTATAGTTATTTTAATCATTAATTTTACATATTATGTTAAATAGTCAACAAACAAAGTAGTAAGAGTTATAAGAAGTAGTTTATAGATTTTATAAATCTTTTGTGTTATTTTAAGTTTAATAGTAGTAATCTAGAAATATATAATTAATTTATATTATAAACTATTTAACATAGTAGCTTATTATGAAACTTACTATTATAAAGCAGATAGTATGTTAGTTATTATAAAGTTAGTTAGTATGTTAGGTAGATACTTCTTTATAAGTCTAAAGTACTTATAGAGGCCTGAATTAAACTACTAATCTTGTAAGACTTAAGTAGTACTAGATCCTAAGCTTTTTAATAATAGTACCTTTGTATTGTGCGCAATAGTATTCTAGTCCCTTTACTTTTAGTATATTAAGTTATAGTATAGTATAGGGACAAAGAGTTAACGTAGTACTTAAGGGCCTTTAAAAAGGTTAGCTGTTATCTTTAGCGCAGTAGTAGTCTACTATACTAAATAGATAGGTTTTTTCAGCGCATTAAAAAAGATAGGTTTATATAAGCTGGGCATTCTGTTCTTGATCCTATAGTTTCTAAGAGTAAAGGCTTTTAGCTTAAAGCTATAGTAAGAATTTTAAGTAGTTACTAAAGCGCGGCTTCGGGCGGGGTATTACTAACAAGGGCTCCTTAGATCTACAGAGGTTGGGTTGGAGCTTCCATGTTATGGCATTACATATCAGTGCCGTGGAGCTATGCAGAAAGGCGGTTGTAGCTATTAAGCGATAGTTTTTGCTGCCAGCAGCCATAGTAATTTTTATGTTTATTGGTATGTATTGTAGAAATACCTACTATATATAGGTAAAGGGGGTAGAGAATAAGACTTTTACTGACGTGTATATTTATATATATAAACTATACCTTGCTGGCTATTAACGGTGCTATTGTATATACTGTGGGCCTTTAAACCCTTAAACGCAGCTACTTTGAGCCAGGTAAAATGTTACTCTGGAGCAATAATTCACCTTAAACGCCAAATCCACCTATATATTGTAGTATACCAGCGGCTCTAAGCTATTACAATTTAACATTATGAATACATTTTAAAATTAATTAAAAACACTTATTACTTAACTATAAAATATGTTATAGTAGGTGAATTGAGTGCCGTTTAGTTTAATTTATCAACGGCAAAGATTAACAAGGTGGCAGTTGTGATTTGCCATATTTCCTATAATGTATTCGTGGCCGTTAGTCACTCTAGAGGGGGTTATAAAAGTATTTAATAGGGTGTATTTAGTAGGTTTAACTCCCTCTAGCTCTACCTTAGTAAGTAGTTTTAAGTAGAGCTTAGTAGGGCGTACGTACTTTAATACTTCTACTTATTTACTCTTTTTACTATAGTAGTAGACGTGGACGTAAATATAAATATACTAGTAATAATAATAATACTATTACTAATAGGCAGTGGGCGTAACTAATATATTAAAATAAACCTTTACTTATACAAACCTTTAGCCGGATCATACTATATATAGGGCCTAATAAGCTTTAGTAGTATTTATAATTAAAGAAAAAGGTATTATAAGTAAGGCCTTTATAAATTCCTTTTATTTTCTATATTCTTATATACTTAAGAATTCTTTTAAGTAATGAAATAGTAAAAACTACTATAAATATAAAAGTCCCCTAGCTATAAAATACTAAATACTATAACTTAGTTTCAATAAAACGATATTATAAATAGTAATGTTATAATAGTTTAGTATTGTCATTATTAATATATAGTATAGTTAACTAGCTTAACCCTTAAGTATAAAAAAGTTTAATTAGCTATATTTTTAGCCTTTTTTACTTTTTTTAAACTAGTAGTAATAGAAACGATAAAAAATATTAAACTAAACTTGGCTAAATCAATTAATGTTATCAATTTTAAACTTACTATTTTTAAAAATAACTAATACTACTTTTAAGTAAGTAATAAAGGTAGTATAATAATTATAAATCCTCTAGAGTGGTAAAAAACTAGTATGTTTAATAAGGCCTAGTTAACTTAATAGCATGGGAGGATGTTTACTAATAAGTATAGGGTATTAATGATTAATCTATTGTAGTGTAGTTGATAATAGTATACATATATGTACATTAATAGTTAAGAGAAGGGATAGTTTAATTTAAATTAAATTTAATAGGTTTAAAGGGACGGTCTAGGGAGGTGTATAGAAGGCGTTAGTGGTTTTAGTAGTGTTAATAGTATAATTAGTAGTTTATAAAATTAATTAAAAACACCTATTACTTTGAATCTATAGAAGCTGCGTTATAGTAGGTGAATTTAAGTGCTGTCTATCGTTTCTAACTGACGATGAAAAAGATTGATGAGGTGGGTGGCTAGATAGCTATTTCCTAGAGCACGTGGCCCGTGGGCCGTTAGTTACTCTAGAGGGGGTTATAGTATAACTTAGTAACTATAGTTAAAAATAATATTAAGTAGTTTAGTAATATAGCTATATAACGTAGTATTAAAACTATTAATATATAGTATAGTTAACTAACTTAATTCTAAAATATGAAAATTTAAATTACTACTTTTAATTTTTACTTTTTTTAGACTAGTAGTAATAAAAACTAAATAAAACTTATTAAATAAACTCTATTAGTTAATTAAATAGTAAGTTAAATTTTAAACTTACTATTTTTAACAAATAATTGATACTACTTTAAGTAAGTAATAGATTTAGTAATAATAACTAGAAATTATAGTTAAAAGACTAGTATATTTAATAAAGTATATTAAAACGTATTATAAATAAGTATCTATTTTAATATTACTACTTATTAGTAATTATATTATTTTTATTACTAGTATATTTATATTTATATTTATATTTATTACTATAGTAGCTACTACTATACTATACTTTAAAGTATAAAAGTAAGTAAATAAAAGTTATAAAAATAACTTTAAGTATTATAGTTAATATATATATTAAAGTTCTTTATTAAACTTTCTTTATAAGTACTTAGTATAGTTAAAGGGAGTTAATATTAGTAATATATATACTCTTTTTTTAATTAAGTTTTATCTATAAACTTATTAAATATTACCTTATTAAATATACTAATATTAACTACTTAAACTAATAAGACTCTAGTAGCTATATTCTTTAGTTAGTTAAAGTATTTATAGTTATTTTTAGTTTTAAGGATTTTTATAGTATTTAAATCCCTTAAGTATAAGTTAAGTATTATTCTATTTATATTAAGGCTATTACTAGTAGTTCTATAGTATAAAACTCTTAAAATTATAAACTTTACTTTATTTTTTTTACTTTAGTAGTACTAATTAGTACTAATATTAATTATAAAAACTTTTATTGTATAAGGATATTTTTTACTAGTATTAATACTAGTTAATATTTATATAATTATATTTTTTTATTTATTTTAAAACTAAGTAGAGTAAACAGGAATTTCTTTTTAAATATTATAAGTTATTATATATAAATATAAAAGGTAAAAAGAATTAATAAAGGGCTTATTTATAGTAGTGCTTTTTTCTTTAATTATAAATACTACTAGGACTTATTAGGCCCTATATATAGTATTATTTAACTAAAGGTTTATATAAATAAAGGTTTGTTTTAATATATTTAGTACTGCCTATTAGTAATAGTATTATTATTACTACTAAAAGAGTAAATAAGTAAAAGTATTAAAGTATATATACTCTACTAAGCTTTACTTAAGACTACTCAAGTTAAAGGGGGTTAAAGCTACTAAATACACTCTATTAAATACTTCTATTTAATTATACTACTCAATAATATATAGCTATAATATATTCTTTTTAAACCTCTTTATTAAAATATCTATATAAAATACTACAAAACAATATAAATAGACTTATTAAATATATATATCAGTTTTAATATATTCTTTATTAAATCTTTTACTTAAAATAGTTTTCCTTTAGTAAATTTCTCTTTTTACTTTACTATAAGTAGTATTATAGTTATAAGAATATATATATATAATAAGTAAAGTTTTAAGTTTCTAAAGAATTATTAAAAAGAACTAGAAAAAAAATAAAAAAGGGATAAAAGGAAGAATTAAACCTATAGCCTTTAGCTTATAAACTAGACTCTAAGCTACTAGGTCAAATAACTATAGTAGAATAAACTACTTTAAATATCTTTTATTAACTTTTTTAAAGTACTTATAACTAACTATAATCCTTATAACTAACTAAAGTACTTATAGTTAACTAAAATAAATATACCTAACTATATATAAAGCCTAAAGCTACTTAACTAAACTATATATAATATACTAAACTCTAAAAAGACTAGTACTTTAAAAGTTAAGTTAATAGAGTAAAAGTATTAAGTTTATAAAAAATAGAGCTTCTTTTAGTCTATAGAGGGCTAGACTTTTACGTTTTTAAAAAGTAAGTAATATAGTAATACAGTAACATAATACTATTACTATTATAATAATACTTTTACTTCTTTTATTTATATACTATATACTAAATCTACTATTTTACTAACTCTATTAAGTCTAATATTACTATAGGAGTTCTACTAGCTAAGTAGTGTTCTTTGGCTGCCTGTGTAGTATCTCTATATATTAACTTAAATATAGTTAATAGAAGCTATAGGATTAAATACACTAGAAAACGGTATATTACGTAATTATTAAATAGTTAATTTAATTTAATTTCTATTCTAGTAATTAATATATTTTAGTAATAAAAGCTTTTAAGGCTTAATTTAGTTAGTTATATAACGTTTTATTACCCCTTTTACTCTACAATTAATTAATTCTAGTCTAGTAATACTAGGGCTATTAATAGTAGTACTACTAAGCCCCCTATAGTCTTTTAAATACTATATTAAGGCTTTTTTACTACTAGACTACTAAAAGCTACCTATTAACCTCTTTATTTAGGGGATTTAGTATTACCCATTCTTTTAGCTATTAATTATTAAACAATAGTACTTTAGTTAGTATCAATAGATTGATTATACGCGTAGAAATAAAGGTAGAAAAACCGTTATAATTAGAGATATTAGTATTAAAGAGATAATAATAGTACTAGAAACGGAAAATCTACTATAAATAGATTTTTAGTAGTAGGTAGAATCCCTAGACTTCTATTAGCTATATTCTATACTAATATATAAAAATACTACTTAAGTAGCTAAAGAATACTACCTAGTTAATAGAACTCTACTATAGAAGTATCTAGTAATCTTAATACTAACCTTAATACCCTTTTATCTATACTTATAAAAATTAATGGTAATTCTTTTTATTTCTTTTATTTTTACTAATAAAGTAAAATACTAAGTACTTTTTAAAGTATATATAAATAGTAAATATAGTTTAAATAAAACTTATATAGTTTAAGTTTAAAAAGTATTATTAGTAGTATTTTAAAGTTATTTTTTAAGGTTTATAGTAGTTCTATAGTTATTTTAAGTAGTTTTTATCAAACTTTTAAAATAAATTTATTTATTAAAAATAAATTTATTTTATATTTTTATATATTTTTAATATTTTTTTTAAAAACCTAAATCTTAATAACTTAAAAGTAAATAAATTTTATAGTAAAGATTATATAACTTAAGTTAGTAAAATAGTTTATATATTTATATATATTTTATTATTATTATTATAATACTTTAGTAATATATATGTATTTATATATATAAATCTTCTTAAAGTAGTTAAGTATTTAGTATAGTATACTAAGCTAATACTACTTAGGAACTTAACTAAAATCTATAGCTGCTTTTTATAACCTAGGTGCGTTGTTGTACTCTAAGCTAGTCCCTATACCGTTGCATGAGGCCGATATGCAGAGAAGTGCACTGTGCCCTCCGCCAGGGCCAGGGCTCCCAACGAGACTAATGCGAATCCGGGTTGGCTTCAGCAGGATTATGAGTCACAAACCAGCCCGAACCAGGGATTGGTCCATTTCTGGTCGGGCGGAGCAGGGAGCCTAAAGGTACCGTCATTCTCTGTACATGCCTGCGCCGACTCTCAGTGTTTTAGATGTTAGGCCCTAGTAGCTGAGCGCACCAGTACCTGCACTTCTCGTACCGGTTGATGCCGCCCCATTACCCTCAGGGCTTGCCAACTACGCCCTTCGCCTGGGTTTCTCGTTTTGGGGTAATTGCGGTTGCCTGAAAGTCTACAAAAGCTCGCTAATTCCTCGCTCGCACCACAATCTCGACTTCTTCTCTTCTCTTATCCATCACTCTCACATATTCATCACCGCCCAAGATTGCCCCAGAGGCCATTCAAGATGCGTTAAATCATAGCCTCTCCTTGGCCGTTATCACCCCTCATCTCGCCACAATTCAGTCTCGACTTGTCAAAGCCATCCCCCCCACCCAAAATCCAACGTCAGCTCTGCCTTCCCAGGTCGACCTGAACTTCAACACGTCTCGTTCTTTCCACACAGGCTCCTCTTCAACCGCCACAATTCAATCGCAAGACTTCCCAGTCTTCACCACGGATTCTTCGTCAACATGGCTTCCCTCCAGCTCATCCAGCCTGCCGGCACATCGCGCGCTACAACACCTGACCAGTCTAGTCGAACAGCCTCAACAGGACTTCGTCTTGTTCGATCAACCCCGCCCACGGACCAGTCAACCTAGACAGCTGGCATCACCGTCTGCTCTCGGTCAACACCAACGTCGTCACTCTTCTCTCCATCTTGCTCAGCATAATCAACAAAACCGCTCGTCCGCTATCCGTCAGAGTCACCGATCAGCGCCGATAAAGCCGGCGGTTCACCCCGGGTCTGTGTCCACACTTCACAAGAGACTGGGGTCTCCAGCGCAGACCATCGAGTTCTACGCTTCATCGGCCACATCGTCATCGGTTGCCCTCAACCAACCAATCCGTCGTCATCTGCCGCCAGTACCGCTATTTTCCCAAAGTTGTGAGGATCCTGCCAACAAGATGGATCTTCATGGTTCGTGCGCCCACTCGTTCGTATAACCTCAACATGCTAACTACAAACAGATCTTGATGTTGACGACTTTACCAGCTTCGGCGGTGGTGCGTCTACAGCCTTCTCTTCCCCTGCTATATCAACAGTTTTCGACGTCGGAGGCAGTGTCTCTGGGGCGAGCAATATGGGAACAGTCTCGCCGCAAGATCTGTTGATTCACGAGCCTTTTATGTCAGCGCCAAACTCGACGGCGTTAACGGCGTTGACGTCGCCCTCCATCTATGACGAGTCCCCCGACTTGCATGACGCCTATGATGTCTCGCCGAATTTTGGAAGTTCTGACTTCGATTCCGCGACAAGCAAGAATTGGTTCTCCTTGTTTCCCCAGGAAAACCCTCCTACACAACAAGATGCGGAGCTTCAAGATCAGACGTCTCCAGATTCTAAACCCGATGAGCTGGAGGTTTTCGACTTGGGGTGTACTCCGGCACGCCGCAAGTCGGGGAACTCTCCCCCATCCGGCACTATTAGGCACTCGTCTGTGTCGGGGGTTTCATCCCGCAAACGTGATAAGCCCTTGCCGCCCATCATCGTCGAAGACCCGAATGATGTGATTGCAATGAAGCGAGCGCGCAATACACTCGCGGCCCGCAAGTCACGAGAGCGTAAGGCTCAGCGCTTTGAGGATCTGGAGGAGAAGATTCGCAGTTTGGAAGCGGAGCGTGATCATTGGAAGAACATTGCACTGGGCCATTCTTGAAGTGTTGATGTTTCTCCATGGTTTGAAGGTTTCTTTTGAATTTCCTCTGTTAGGGAAGTAAGTCAAGAATTTGCAGTATAGTTTCAATACAAATCGTAAACTGATTTGCTCCTGTCTGGTCGTAGTTGGTTTATTGTAAATGAATTGTAGATGGTGATAAAGTAGTGGTCTTACTAAGTACTACCCAGTGCCACGCCCCTACTTACTAAGGGTTTGGGTTTTAGCTTAACCTACCTACTTGCGCGGGTACTTATAATCTATATAACTAAATAGACTATTTAATTAAAATCAAGCTATTAAAATACTATTTAACTTAGTAAGTATATTTTTTAATACAAGCTTAATATAGGTAAGTAGCTATAGGCTACTAGGGTAAATAAAAATAGGTAGTTAGTTTTAATAAAAAATATAAATATCTTTATATTAATATAATTGCCCCTACTTTTTAGGCCTAAATTAAACTAACTAACTACTATAAGTTAGAAGGTTTATATTAATTAGTAGTATAACTTTCTTACTTCTACTTATTAACTAAACCCTTTTTTTAATACTTTTTATTAGTTTATTAAAAAGAACTAAAAATAAAAGTAAAAAGAGATAAAAGGTAGAATTAAACCTACAGCCTCTAGCTCTAATAAGCTAAACTCTAAGCTACTATTAACTAATATAACAAACTACTTTAACATTCTAATAACCCTTTAGGTACTTATAGCTATTAGATTACGTGTTTAGAGCTGATTAGTAGACATAACGAGGGATTTTAGTGTTTAAGGTGGTTGATGGCCGTTCTAGAGTAATATTTTATCAGCTTTAAAGGCCTCGTGGCTGTATTTGCGGGAATTTAAAGCCTATAGTACTATTAAAGCGAAAAAAACGCGTTAATGGCTCTGCGTATAGTTTTTATATATATATAAATATACGCGAAATTTGATAATTAAGAGTTTTATTCTAATAATTTCTCACTATATATAATTATCTATTAAACCACGTATTAAACGTAAAGACACACACCTTTTTAACTCCTTGTGCCATCTATCTTTAATAGCTAGTATTTAGCACTTATAGCTTTATAACTTTTAAGTACTTATAAATACTTTTAATATATAGGAAGCTCTTGACTTAAGTTTTATAAATCTAAAGCCCCTTATTAGTAATGCCCCGTCCTAGGAGCTACTAGTAAATTAGTTTTATTGTATTGGCTATAGCTTTAAGTTAAGAGCCTTTTACTTTTAGATTATAGAATTTAGAGTAAACAAGCTTATTATAAACCCTTTTTTTTAAGTACTTTTAAGAAAGAACTTTTTACTTTTATTTAAAGTAGTAAACTACTACTATACTAAGATAATAGTTGACTTTTAATAGCTGTCTTTAAGCTAATTATATTTAACTCTTTATTCCTATATACTATACTATAAAGTAATATACTAAAAGCAAAAAATATTAAGAATACTATTATTCTTTAAATATAGATATCATATTATTAAAAAAGTTTATAATTTATAATTATTTAAGTATTTATATTAGTAGTTTAGATTTATAACTCTATAAATACTTTTATAATTTATAAAAGTATATACTACTAGTGTATTAATTAGTTATATATTATTCATTTTACTATACTTTATAATAAGTAGCTTATAATATATATATATATATATATATTTATAATATATATTAATAATATATATAAGGTTCCCCGCGCGGTCTTTATAAAGGAGACCTATAGATTTATAAGTTACTTTACTTTTAATTAATGGTTACTTAATTTTAAGCTAAAAAATTATTATATAATAATATAATAAGTTAGATAATTATAGTTTTATAAGTGCCGTTATTAACATCATTATAATGAATAGATACTAGAGTCTATAGGACATAGGAGAAGTGTATATGCCTTTACTATTAATAAAGTAGCTCTCTATAGCTCTTTAAGTACTTAGTAGTTATAAATATAATAATGAATAAAAATTATAAAGTAAAGTTTTTTATTAGTATTTTATTTTTTTTACTCATACTTTTTATTTAATATACTTATATAATTACTTACTTTAAAATTACTTACATTTTTTAAAAGTATACGTATAATAAGTGTGTGTTTATCAACTAATACTACAAGAGAACTAAAAGAACTCATAAACAATAAATAACTAATTTAGCTGGTATTTAAAGAAGATTTAAAGTTAGTAACTATATGGTTACTATATAAGGAGTATTAAGTATTTATTTGCATTAAGTTAATTAATTATAAAGGGCCCGTTACTATATTCCCTTTAAAACTTTTATTAACTCAGTATGCTATATTTTATATTTTTTAGCAAGAAAATAATAGTTTAGTAACTTTTAAGTAGCTAGGTATAAGTAATTATTTATAAACTGTGTCCTGTCTGTAGAATAAGATATAGAAATATAAGTATATAAGCTATATTAGTTAATAGTAAATAATTTTAACTTTATACTTATATAATATTGTATTATATGTATATTTATATAATTAACTTTATTTTATAACTAGCTGTGTAAGTGGGGTACTTAGTGGGATGTTTTATACTTAAGAAATATATATACTATATAGATTTACCCATTTCTTTATTTATTAAGACTATATAAGTTAAATATATTTATATAATAAACTTTTAATAAAGTACTATATATAAAGACTTATATAGACTGTTTAAAATATATATACTATACTATTAAACGAAGTACTTTTAATAAAACAACATTTAAAAGGTTCTGAGGAAATATAGCATTTGTAGCTAGCTACTCTAGCTCTAAACTACTCTAGTACTTTTTTTGCTAGTCTATAGTATTTTGAATTCATTACCTTGAATAGTACTTAGTAATACTTTTAAGTTGTGATACTTGGTATTAGTAAGGTAAAATTATTAAATTATGTTATATAGCATGATATATACCTGCTTTAGTGTATATTAATGTTTAACTTTTAATTTTCTATATACTATGACTATATAGTGTGGGTTTATATTTGTATTAGTGTATTTACTAACTGTGTTTTATAGTATATTTATAGAATTATTTATTTATATAACTATAGTATATATATTAAGGTTTTTAAGAAGTTTATTTTATTTTTAAAGTTTAATATAATATTAAAAATATTTACTTTAAGTATATAAGTAAATTAAAAGGTACTACTACTTATAAATAATCTTAGAGGTATAGTAAATATATTGTTTATTACTCCTACATATAAAATTAAAACGGGTAGTACTATGCATATTAGGTTATAATTAAAATAAAGGTTTTAAATAAATGATAAAAAAAGGTAGTAAGCTACTTTATAAAGTATAGCTTAATATTTATAAAGTAGTAATCAATTACAATCATACGCCTTAAGTAGCCCTTGTAGTTAGAAGACTCATAGGTATGACTTACTAACTTTATAGTAATAAAACTATAACCAAGTTTTATATATACTTAAGATTATATAAGCAGGCATATACCTTTATAGTTACTGTATAGTTAAGAAGAAGTGTTTTGACTGCTCAGCGAAATTTTTCTATGGCCATTTGTTGGCTATATCGTTTATAAATCAGTATTGAAGAGGAAACTCATAACTAAGAAGACTTTATTGATAATATGATATTACGTTTAATAAAAAAATACTATAATAGTAATTTTGGATTTATTATATTAAAATCATAATAATTCAATTTTTAAGCAGCATATGGTTTAAAAGAGCTTTATTAGAAAAGTAGTAAAACTAACTTAAACGGGCTTTACCCGTTTTACTAAATAAGAAGATAATAAAAAATTTTTTATAAACTCTTTTAATAATGTTTTTAACGAGTTTAATTCAGTGATAATGTTTTTAATAATAATAAACCCTATAACTACAGATATTTCCTTTACCATTTCCAAACTTTTATTTACTTTTTAATTTATTTATTTTATTTTTTTAAGTACTAATTAAAAAAACTAATATCAGAGAAAGATTTGTGTTATTAAAAAATAAAACTTTTTTATAAACCCTTTATTAGTCTTGTATTTATAGTTAAGTTTTATGTGGTCCAACTGCTTTAGTAGGTTATATACTTTGGTGTAAATAAACGTTTTATAAAGCTGCTTTTTTGGCTAGTACTTTATTGTTGTTTTAAAATACTTTATAGTAAAGCCGCTTTTAAACTAGCTACTTAGTTACTTATAACCTATTAAAGGGAACTTCTAGTATTTAATATACTATAAGGGCGTTTTAAAATATAAATATTAAATACTCTAATAGTGAGATTTAGCTATAGGGAGGGGTTGTAGGTGCTTAGATTTTATTAAATAAGTGTAAAGTACTATACTAACTATAGACTAAAGTTTCTACTTTTAGTACCCCCTAGTAAAAGCTTTAGTTTCTACTTATATTTTATTTAGAAGTATTAGTTTACCCTTATATAATTTTAATATAGGTAGTTAAAGTAAATTATTTATAAAGTTATTATAAAACTAATTTTTAAAAAGAGGTTTTTAAAAGTATTATTAATAGTTTTTAGATTTTAGAATACTA
Organism: Colletotrichum brevisporum; assembly: GCA_030770045.1. Classification (NCBI taxonomy): domain Eukaryota; kingdom Fungi; phylum Ascomycota; class Sordariomycetes; order Glomerellales; family Glomerellaceae; genus Colletotrichum; species Colletotrichum brevisporum. The sequence goes on from JAUGSI010000002.1 coordinate 6,530,265, forward strand.
TTAGGTATATATGTATAAGTTAAATAAGTACAGGAGACTTTTTAAGATTAAAGTGTACTTTATTATATATAGTAACTAGTAGTTAAGAGATAAGCGAGATACTTATACTTTGATACTTATTAGTATATTATTTTAAACGCTTATGGCTGTTGTGAACCACTTTAAGTTTAAGCTTTTATAATATAATATAGTAAATATATTTATATAGGTTTTATTTAATAAAAACGTTTATATATAAATACCCCCTAGGTATTAAAAGCCTAGGTATATCTTTAAGCTTAATAAAGTACTTTATAGCCTATGCTACTCTCTGCTTTTGTAGTAATGCTATTTAGAAGTTAGTTTAAAAGAGTTTAGGCTAGAGTGTGTGGTAGGTAAGAATTGTTGTTAGATATATAGCTATATTATTTTTTTTTATATTAATAACTACGTTCTATACTTCCCCTTTAAATACTATAAAAAGGCCCTTTTACTTATAGGAGTGCTTTAAAAGTAATACTTTTTTAAGAGTGGTGAAGATTTATAATAGTTCCTAGGGATTAAAGTTATCTATAATTGTGCTATAAAGCGCCTTTAGTTTTTATAGTCTATTTATATTAATAAAGTAATTAAGTACTTAGAAAAGTAAGGCTTATAAGTAAAGTAACTATATACTTTTTTAATTTAATTACTTAAGCTACTTTTTTATAAAGGCTTTACTTTATATATAAATATTAATTGTTATTAAAGTAATGTTAGTTTAGTTATATATAGTGTAATAATAATAAGGCTAGATGTAGTCCTTATAGTAAGCTGTTTTATATACTTTAATTATAACCCCGGCCCTAAGTACTTTAAAAAAACGAAATAAGTAATTAAATACCTTTTTATAAAGTGCGCTTTTTGTTTTAAATTTAGTTATAAAGAAGGTGGCCCTAATAACGGTTTAGTAATTACTTTAAATACTAGTTTTATTAATAATATACTAAACTATAAAAGCTTTTAAGTATTTATAATTAAGCTTTTTAGTAGCTTTATTAGGTAGTAAGTTAATAAATAAAATACTGTAACTATATTAATAACTAAGGCTAAGCTTTTTATTTTTTTTTAAGTAGCTAAAGAGGCTATTTTTGTAAGTTATTTAATAATTATACTTTATATAGACCTTAGTAAGTAGACCTTTAGTGCTACTCCTACTTCTAATACTACTATACTAAGTATATATATTTAATATAATAATAAATAAATAATCTATTTTATTAATAAAAAGATAGTTTAACTATATATAAAGCTTTACTATATTAATATTTATAACTACTAACTATATTAAAAGGCTTAAAAAGGCTGTATTAAAGTTAAATATTAGTTTATAGTATAGTTAATAGTAAATAGCCTTATAAAGCTACTCACTAGCACCTACTTTAAACTCTTTTTTAAGTAACTTAATATAGTAAATTAAACAGTTTAACTTTAAGTACTTTGTAATACTAAGTTTTAAAGTAAACGTTATAAGGGCCTTAACTTTACTAATAAGGAATAAATAGAAGGGATTGTGGCTTTTAAGTGCTTTAAAAATAGTATTACTTTTCCTACTATAGAGATAAAGGTTTAATAAGAATAATAGAACTACTTAAAATAAGGACTTTAAAGGGATTATAGTTTTAGAGAAGTAAGTTATATAAAAGTAATTATAAAGTAGTTAAAGTGTAGTTAGTATATAATTTTATTTATAATTAAATTTAATAAGACTCTTAAAAGGCCCTTACTAAAGAGGTGTATTAGATTATATAGCTTAGAGTTACTAGTATACTATAATATATAGGTAGATTTTAGTATTTAAGGTGGCTGATGGCCGCTCTAGAGTAATGTTTTGCTAGCTCTAAAGGCTATAGTTGCGTTTAGGGGGGTTTAAAGGCCTATAGTGCTGTTAAAGCGAAAAACGCGTTAATGGCCCTTAAGGTATAGCTTTATATATATATAAATATACACAAAATCTAATACTAGTCCTTTTAGGGTTTAGTACGTTACATACAGTTTAGCTAAGTGGCTCTAGGCCCTATATATAGTTAGCTGTATTTACTATAGTTAGCTATAGGCGCTGTGGTCGGCCATAAGGGTTGTGGTTAGCTACTGTTAGATTTTGTGTATATTTATATATATATAAAGCTATACCTTAAGGGCCATTAACGCGTTTTTTACTTTAATAGCGCTATAGGCCTTTAAACCCCCTAAATATAGCTACAGCCTTTAAAGCTAATAAAACGTTACTCTAAAGCGGCTATTAGCTACTTTAAACACTAAAATCTACTTATATATTATAGTATACTAATAACTTTAAGTAATATAATTTAATATACTTCTTTAATAAAGGCCTTTTAAGGGCTTTATTAAATTTAATTATAAATAAAATTATATACTAACTATATTCTAACTACTCTATAATTACTTTTATATAACTTACTTTTCTAAAGTTATAATTCCTTTAAAGTCCTTATTTTAAATAGTCCTATTATCCTTATTAAACCTCTATCCCTATAATAAAAAAAGTAATACTATTTTTAAAGTACTTAAAAACTATAATCCCTTCTATTCATTTTTTATTAGTAAAGTTAAGGCCCTTATAATATTTACTTTAAAGCTTAGTATTATAAAGTACTTAAAACTAAGCTATTTAATCTACTATATTAAATTACTTAAAAAAGAGTTTAAAGCGGGTACTAGTAAGTAGCTTTATAAGGCCGTCTACTATTAACTATACTATAGACTAATATTTAACTTTAATATAGCTTTTTTAAACCTCTTAATATAGCTAGTAATTATAAATATTAACGTAATAAAGCTTTATATATAGTTAAACTATCTCTTTATTAATAAAATAGATTATTTATTAATTATTATATTAAATACGTATACTTAGTATAGCGGTATTAAAAGCAGGAGTAGTACTAAAGGTCCATTTACTAAGGTCTACACAAAGCGTAGTTATTAAATAACTTATAAAAATAGCCTTTTTAGCTACTTAAAAAAAAGTCAAAAGCTTAGCTTTAGTTATTAATATAGTTATAGTATTCTATTTATTAACTTACTACTTAATAAAGCTACTAAAAAGCTTAATTATAAATACTTAAAAGCTTTTATAGTCTAGTATATTATTAATAAAACTAATATTTAAAGTAATTACTAAACTATTATTAAAGCCGCCTTTTTTATAGCTGAATTTAAAGCAAAAAGTATACTTTATAAAAAGGTATTTAATTACTTATTCTACTTCTTTAAAGTACTTAAAACCGGGGTTATAGTTAAAGTATATAAAACGGTTTACTATAAAAGCCACGTCCAGCCTTATTATTATTATACTATATATAATTAAACTAATATTACTTTAGTAATAATTAGTATTTATATATAAAGTAAAGCCCTTATAAGGGAGTAGCTTAAGTAATTAAATTAAAAAAGTATATAATTATTTAATTTATAGGCCTTACTTTTTTAAGTACTTAATTACTTTATTAATATAAATAAACTATAAAAACTAAAGGCGCCTCGCAGTATAGTTACAAATAACTTTAATCCCTAGGAACTATTATAAGTCTTTACTGCCCTTAAAAAAGTATCGCTTTTAAAGTACTCCTATAAATAAAAGGGCCTCTTTATAGTATTTAAAAAGAAAGTATAAAATATAGTTATTAATATAGAAAAAGAAGATAATATAGCTATGTATTTAATAGTAATTCTTACTTACTATATACTCTAACTTAAACTCTTTTAAACTAACTTTTAAATAGTATTACTATAAAAGTAGAAAGTAGTACAGGCTATAGAGTACTTTATTAAACTTAAAAATATACCTAGGCTTTTAATACTTAGAAGGTATTTATATATAAACGTTTTTATTAAGTAAAATCTGTATAAATGTATTTATTATATTATATTATAAAAGTTTAAAATTAAAGTAGTTTATAATAGTTATAAGTATTTAAAATAATATATTAGTAAGTATTAAAGTATAAGTATTTTACTTATTTTTTAACTACTAATTACTATATATAATAAAGTGTACTTTAATTTTAAAGAGTCTTTTGTACTTATTTAATTTATATATATATACTTAATAGTATTTAAGGATTTAGGAGCTATTAATAGTATTTTTAAAAACCTTTTTTAAAAAGTTAGTTTTATAATAGCTTTATAAATAGTTTACTTTAATTATTTATATTAAAATTATATAAAAATAAACTAATACTTTTAAGTAAAATATAAATAAAAGCTAAAGCTTTTACTAAGAAGTACTAAGAATGGGAACTTTAGTTTATAGTTAGTACGGTGCTTTATACTTACTTAATAAAATTTAAGTACTTACGACCCCTTTCTATAGCTAAATCTTACTATTAAAGCGTTTAATATTTGTGTTTTAAAACGCCCCTATAGTATATTAAATACTAGGGGTCCCCTTTAATAAGTTATAAGTAACTAAGTAGCTAGTCTAAAAGTAGTTTTATTATAAAGTATTTTAAAATAATAATAGAGTACTAACTAAAAAAGTAGCTTTATAAAACGTTTATTTATACTAAAGTATATAAGCTACTAAAGTAGCTTAGTTTATAAACTTAACTATAAATATAAACTAATAAGGGTTTATAAAAAAAAGTTTTTATTTACTAACTTAGTTATAATCTACCTCTCTAGGTATTAGTCTTCTTTAATTAGTACTTAAAAGAATAAAACGGGTAAGTTAAAAAGGGTAGGTAAGAGTTTAAAATAAGTAGAGGAGTATTTATAGTTATAGGGTTTATTATTATTAAAAGTAGTATTACTTAAATTAAATTTATTAAAAATGTTATTAAAAGAGTTTATAAAAAAAATACTTTATTATTTTTTTTACTAAGTAAAGAGGAGTAAAGCTATACTTAAAAGTTAATTTTGCTAGTTATAGTAAAGTTTTTTTAAACCTACTTAGTAATAACTTAAAGGTTAAGGTTATTATAGTTATTAATAAGTAAATCTAGGTTACTATTATAGTACTTTTTTTTATTAAATATAACGTTATATATAGTAATAATGTTTATAGTTATAAGGTTTTATATTTAATACTAATTTATAAATATATAGTTAATAAAGAAGTTTATAAAAGTATAGCTATAAAAGTGGTTAAGACGCTTCTTCTTAAGCTACGTAGTAACTATAAGGGTATATGCTTTATACCTATATAATTTTAAGTATATAAGGCTTAGTTTTATAGTTTTATTACTATAAAGCTATTAGTAAAGTGCTTTATACGGGGTTTTTTAACTAAAGGCTACTTAAGGTATATAGTTATAAAAATAGGTTACTACTTTATAAATATTAAACTATACTTTATAAAGTAGCTTATTACTTTTACGTATTGTTTAAGTCTTTATTTTAATTATAGTACTAACGTACTTAGTACTACTATTTTAATTTTATACATATAGAATAAATAGCTTAATATATTTACCATACCTTTAAAGATTATTTATAAAGTAGTAGTACCTTTTAATCTTACTATTATACTTAAAAGTAAGTATTTTAATATTATATTAAACCTTTAAAAGTAAAATAAACTTTTTAAAAACCTTAATAAATATTTTTATACTATAGTTATATAAGTAGTAGTTCTATAAGTACTATAAAATATAGTTAATAAATACTAATATAAATATAAACCTACTATAGTCTTTAGTATATAAGTAAAAGTTAAATATAATATACTTACTAGAGTGGATATATATATTACTCTTTTATAGTTTATAGGTAATAATTTACTTTATTTTACTAATACTATAAATATTATAACTTAAAACGGTATTACTAGGCGCTATTTTAGGGGTAATAGAGATTTAGATACTGTAGACTAATAAAAAGAGGTACTAGAGTGGTTTAGGGCTGGAGTAGCTAAGCCACTAATACTACATTTCTTTAGAGCCTTTTAAAGATCTTTGTTTTTATTAAAAGTACTTTGTTTAATAGTGTAGAGTATATGTATACTAAATAGTTTATATAGAGTCTTTATATATAAGTATTTTATTAAAAAGCTTATTATACTCTAATACTCTTTAGTTATATATAGTTTTAATAAAACTAAAAAGGGAGTAATTAAATCTAAATAGTATAAAGTACTACTTAAAGTACTTATCCTACTAGTACCCGCGCTTATAAAGCTAGTTATAAAAAATAAAGTTAGTTACTATAGATATATATAGTATAATGTTATATAAGTATAAACTAAATTATTTACTATTAACTAATATAATATATATACTTATATCTCTATATCCTTTAATTATAAGGGGCTTAAAGCTAATTTATAAGTAATTACTTATACTAGCTACTTAAAAGTTACTAAACCATTATTTATCTTTAAAAATATAAATAAACGTACTAAAGTTAAAGAGGCAGGAGTCCCTAAGGGGATATAATAATAGGCCCTTATATTAAATAGCCTAAAATACTATAAGTAAATACTTAATACTCCCTATATAGTAACTATATAGTTACTAACTTTAAATCTCTTTAACATACTAAATTAGTTATTTATTATTTATAAAGTTCTTTTTAACTCTCTTATAGTAGTAGTTAAGTAGCTTTTACCTATTATATATATACTTTAAAAAGGTATAAAAGTAATTTTTAAAGTAGTAGTATATAGAGTATACTAAATAAAAAAAGGCTAATAAAGTAAAAAGAGTAAGAAATACTAATAAAACTTTACTCTATGATCTCTTTAAATTAGTATTGTTATATTTATAACTACTAAAGTACTTAAAAGGGCTATAGGGAGCTACTTTATTAATAGTAAAGATACCTTACGCGCTTTTCCTATATCCTATAGACTCTAGTATTTATTTAATTATAGTAGTTATTTTAATAATAGCCTTATTAAAACTATAATTATCCCAGCCGTTACTTATTATTATATAATAACTCTTAACTTAAAATTAAAGTAGTAAGTAGTTAAAAGAGTAAAGTAACTTATAGATCTATAGGTCTCCTTTGTAAGCCACTTTAAGCCTAATAGTATAGCCCTTATATATATTATTAACCTATATTATAAACTATTCTACTATAGTAACTCTTATTATAAACTACTTATTATAGAGTATAGTAAAATAATTAATATATAACTAGTTAGTATACTAGTAGTATATACTTTTTATAAGTTTAAAGTATTTATAGAGGTTTTAAATTTAAACTACTAGTTCTAAAGCACTTAAGTAGTACTAGATTTTAAGCTTTTTAATAATAGTACTCTATATTTAAAGAATAATAGTATTTTTAGTTTTTTTTTACTTTTAGTATATTACTTTTATAGTATAGTATAGGGATAAAGAATTAATATAGTACTTAAGGGCTTTTTTAAAGAGGTTAGTTATTATTTTAGTATAGTAGTAGTTTATTACTTTAAATAAAAGTAAAAGGTTTTTTTTTAGAAGTACTTAAGAAGGAGGGTTTATAGTAAACTCGTTTACTTTAGATTCTATAGTTTAGGAGTAAAGGGCTCTTAGCTTAAAGTTATAATAAGTAATAGACTTTAAGTAGTTACTAAAGTATAGTTTCTAGGGCAGAGTATTACTAATAAGGGGCTCTAGATCTATAAAAGTTAGGTTAAGAACTTCTTATGTATTAAGGGTATTTATAAATACTTAAAAGTTATAAAGCTATAAGTGCTAAGTAGCTAAGTTATTAAAGATAGTTTTTTAAGGAGTTAAAAGGACATTTATAGTAATTTTTATATTTTATAAAATAGTTTAAAAACAATTAGTTATATATAGTAAAGGGGGTAGTAAAATGAAACTCTTAATTATTAAATTTTATATATATTTATATATATATAAAACTATACCTTAAGGGCTATTAATACGTTTTTTACTTTAATAGTACTATAGGCTTTTAAACCCCCTAAACGCAGCTACAGCCTTTAGAGCTAGTAAAATATTACTCTAAAGTGGCTATCGGCCACCTTAAATACTAAAATCCACCCATACGTCGTAGTATACTAGTAGCTCTAAGCTACGTAATTTAATAACTAGTACCTTAAAAGCTAGGCCTAAAAGGTAAAGTACTAGGCCTATAAAAGGCAGGGCTCCCCTAGCCTAGAAGCTGACTTCTACTCTTTTAGTAAGGTAATAGCAGCTAACACTAATAAATATCAATACACACACACACTTTTGAGTTAGTATTATGTATAATTAAACTGTTCCTTTACTAAAGGTCTTGTTGCCTAAGAAGCACAGTAGAAGTATTCAGCAATCTCAATACTAACCTCAATACCCTCATACCTGTACTTAGCACTTTTGCTGCCTGTATTTATTTCTGTTGTTATATTGTATATCTATTTATCAAATATGTTAATATTTAGTAGTATATATGTATTAGTTAGATTTGTTAATAGGAAGTTAAAATATTATATCATTTATTAAATAGTAATATATTTAATAAAATTAATAAACTAACAACTAGTAGACTATAATTATTATTTAGTACTACTTTACTTTACTATTTTTACTTATTCTATTCTTTTTTAAAATTCTTTTTTTTACTTTTGTGTTTTTTTAAGTAGTGTTGTATATAGATATTTCTATATATTATTCTAAAAAGAATACATTATAGCTATACATTATTAAGTAGTATAATAAATAAAAGTATTTAAGAGGGTATATCCCTTCTTTTTACTTAATATCCCTAATAGATATTATTATTTAATATATAAACTAATTTATAGTTTCATATATAGAATACTTTAAAATTTAATAGATTTTTAATAGATAAAACTATTTATTTATTTACTGTAAGTAATTGCTAAATTAAAAAGAAGGAATTAAAATAGAAGTTATTTAATTATAGTAGCCATACATATTCTTTAACAGTATTTATAAATTAGGATATTAACTTTTTACTATTTTAAGTAGTACTTTTGTGTTTTTTTATATTATTTTATACGGACATTTTAATAAGGGGTTTTAAAAAAATATATTATAGCTATATATTTTTAAGTAGTATAATTAAATAAAAGTATTTAATAGGGTGTATTTAGTAGCTTTAACCCCTTTTAGTTTAAGTAGTTTTAAGTAGAGCTTAGTAGGGTAGATGTTTTATTATTTTGTTTTATCATTTCTTCTGGCTGTGGTAGAGAGATGTAATATTAGTATAATAATAATACACACACAGAAATAATATATTGAATAAACTTTATTATATTAACTTAGTTAAATTAAAGGGAGAATGTACAGAGTTTAATAAGTCTAGTAGTATTATACTAGTAATATGTATGATATAAGTAAGGCCTTTATTAATTTCTTTTATTTTTTTATTTATATATAATAACTAAAAAGTACCCTATTAAGTAAACTACTTACTATAATATTTAATAAAGGCTACTTACTACTAGCCTTACCTGTATACATATTATATAACTTATAGTTAATACTTATAAATTAAATATATACTTTGCTCAGTATGTTAATAATACTTAATTTAAACTATATAAATTCTTTAATAAAAGTAAAGCTGGTTATTAAAATTTTATTAATATAAATTATAAATAATTAACTTTAGATAAAGAAATATTACTTGTTCAATATATTGTTTACAGAATTATATATATTTATAAACGAAATAATATAATGATGAATTATTAAAAGGACATCATGGGCTATTAAAATCTATAGCGCTCTAAGTAGCTACTAAGATTAGTATATTTAGTAAGGCCTATATAAATATTAAAAACGAATACTAATAATAGTAAAGAGTAACTGCCAGCAAAGCATGGCATATATATTAAGTTATATATACTGGTTATAGTAATAGAGAAGAATAAATTAATAAGAAGAATAGTAGAAAGTATATAGAAGGCGTTAGTGGTTTTAGTAGTATTAATAGTATATTGTATTATGTTACTAAAATAATTGTTGTTTTTAAATCTATAAAAGCTGTATTATAGTAAGTAAATTTAAGTACTATAATAAAAAAGATTAATAAGGTAGGTAGCTAAATAGCTATTTTCTAGAGTATATAGCCTATAGGCTATTAGTTACTCTAAAGGGGGTAGCTAAGTAGTACTTAAAGGTATAGTAATTTATTTATAAAAGTAAGTAGTATAGAAATAAGTAATATAAGAATAATTTAAAATATTATAAAGTAAAATATAAAATAGATTAAATATTATAAAACTAAGAATTATTTTTATTAAATTATTAAATACGTTATTATTAAAATAAATATATTTATTATTATTTTTAATTATTAATTTATTAATAATTTATAAAATATTAAATATTACTACTAAAATACTAATTAAATTACTTACTCTTTTTTTATATTTTTTTAAGTAGTGTCTTATATAGATATTTTAGTAAGTTATTCTAAAAAGAATGTATTATAGCTATATATTTTTAAGTAGTGTAATTAAATAGAAGTATCTAATAGGGTATATCTAGTAAGTTTAACCCCCTTTAACTCTACTAAGTGGTTTTAAGTAGAGCTTGGTAGGGCGTGCGTACCTTAACGCTTCCACTTACCTGCTCTTTTAGCGATAACGACAATGCTATTACTAATAGCTGGCGCTGAATAGTGCGACTGATATATCGAAACAAACCTTTGTTTATACGAACCTTTAGCTGGATTACGCTGTGTGTAGGGCCTAACGAGCCCTAGTGGTGTTTATAATTAAATAAAAAGGTACTATAAGTAAGGCCTTTATTAATTCCTACTGTCTTCTACACACCTATATATAATAACCTAAAAGTACCCTAATAAGTAACCATTTAATATACATTAATAAAATATTGTGTTTTAAGCTCTTGTAATGATAACAACTATTATATAACTTTGGTAGTTATTAATTATTATAAGAGTAGTAATAAGTACCTCTTAAATTGGCAGTGATGGCATTAATAATCGTGACTAGTGTATTTTTTAATAAGAGAAGAAGAAGTTTATTATTATTTATAATTTACTATTATTAAACGCTTAGCAGGTTTAATATAAATATAATAAATTTTAGATTATAGAACGGAACCCTTTTAGAACTTGGAATTAAGGTTAATCAAATATTTTAATTGGCTGAAGATGCGGCTGCTAGATTTATAGTGCTTTAAGTAGCTAATATTGGTATGTTTGGCGAGGCTGATAATGTTGAGGGGGATGCTGACGATGGTAGGGCTAAGCGGCTGGACTAGCTATAGCTGCGCGGCCTGCGAGGGAAGCAATAGGACGGTTTAGATTAGATTTAATAGGTTTAGAGGGATAGTGGAAGGCGTTGGTGGTTTTGGCGGCGTTAATAGCGTAATTAGTAGTCTACTTTAAAATTAATTAAAAATACCTATTACTTTAAATCTATAAAAGCTGTGTTATAGTGGGTGAATTTAAGTGCTGTGATAAAAAAGATTGACGAGGTGGGTAGCTGGACGGTTTCCTAGAGTATGTGGCCCGTGGGCCGTTAGTTACTCTAGAGGGGGTGTTACTTACTCTTTAAAATATCTTTTTTAAAATAACTAAATTTATTAAACTATTATAAATTATCTATAGTAAATACTATAGTTCTACTAAAGAGTATTAAAGTAAATACTAATTTAGTTTATTTATAAGCTTTATACTCTTTAAAATAATTTAGTTAAATACTAACTAAAAAACTATTTTAAACTACTTAGTATTTAGGTATTCTACTTAAATACTATAAATAAAAACGTAATAGTTAATTCTATTAATTTAAGTAGTATAGTATATTAATAAAATATTAAAACATTTATTATATTAATTAAAGTAAATATAACTACTATTAAATATTAATAGTAAATACTAATATATATCCCTTAATTTTTTTTAAAAAGCTATTTTTAATACCTTTTTATTTTAAATGATATATAGTATATAAAAGTATATAAATTACTTATTAACCTCTATACTCTTTTTTATAGTTAATAGTAAATACATAAAGCTAAAGTAGTTAAATACCTAAGTCTTATAATATACTTAAGAATGCTTAAAATAAAACTAAATTTCTAAACTAAGCTATATATATTATTTAACTTTACTAAACTACTAAAGTAGTTTATTAAACTAACTTTAAATATATTACTAAAATATATAGATATATTAACTTAACTATTTATAAACTAGTATTAGTAGGCGGTTAGCTTAGTAGTTAAGAGCCTGCCCGACCCTACTTTATAAAAGGTAGAGGTAGTAGGTTTAAATCCTATACTACCTAAAGGGTTTTATACCCTAACTATATATCACGCGCCTATATAGCACAGCTATTAGAGTTTTTAGGGTAGGGGCTATACTAACTCTAATTAGCTACACTATATAGTCTATATACTACTCTTAACTAATAGAAGTAAGCGGCCTTTACTAGACTATATATAGTAAATAGCACCTTTTTTTATAAGTAAGTATACCCTAACCTAAACTTGAATAGACCTTAATATATAACCTTTACTAATTACCTTACTTAATAGTTATATATTTTTTCTATTAAGGGTTTTCTTATATACCTTTACTAGAATATTTATTTATAAAAAGTTAAAAGCCTACTACTTAGTAGATTTATTAATTATAATATAAATAAGTTTATAGAATAATATAATATATATATATACTATATATTAATAGTATTAATACTAAACTATATATCTACTTTACTATACTACTAGATATTATTTTTAACTATAGTAACTAAGTTATAGTATTTAGTATTTAGTAGTTAAGGGACCTTTATATTTATAGTAGTTTTTACTATTTTATTAAATTCTTAAGTATATAGAAATATAAAAAATTTATATTTTCTTTTAAGTAGTATTTTGTACAGACATTTTAGTAAGTTATTCCAAAAAGAATACATTATAGCTATGTATTTTTAAGTAGTGTAATTAAATAGAAGTATTTAATAGGGTGTATCTAGTAGGTTTAACCCCCTCTAGCTCTACTAAGTAGTTTTAAGTAGAGCTTAGTAGGGCGTGTGTACCTTAACGCTTCTACTTACCTGCTCTTCCCGTAGCGGTAGATATAGATGTAGACGTGGACGTACTAGCGATAACGACGATACTATCACTAATAGGCGGCACTTTGCTTATGCGAACCTTTGGCCGGATTATACTGTGTATAGGGCCTGACGAGCCCTGGTGGCGTTCATAATTAAATAAAAAGGCACTACGAGTAAGGCCTTTATTAATTCCTCCTATCTTCCATATACACACAACAACCTAAAAGCACTCTAATAAGTAAACTACCTACTATAATATCTAATAAAAAGTTACCTACCCTAAGCCCTTATAACTAGGATAATAACTATTATATAACCTTATAGTTATTAACTAGTTATGAGAGTAGTAATAAGTACTTTATAACTAAGGGGGTTAATAAAATTAATTTAACTTATAACTAGTACGTATTTTTTAATAAAGAAAAAAAGAAGTTTACTATTACTATAATTCACTACTATTAAACTACTAATAATAGGCTTACTATAAATATAACAATTCTTAAATTATAAAATAAAACCCTTTTAAGTATCCTATAGTCTAAAGTTAACTATAAATACTTTAATTAACTAAAGAACGTAGCTACTAGATTTATAGTACTTTAAGTAGCTACTAATATTAGTATATTTAGTAAGGTAATATTAAGGGGGATACTAATAATAACAGGGAGCGGCTAGACTAGCTATAGCTATACAGTAACAGCGCATTAGTTATAGAGGAATACAACAACTAAGGGAAGTAACAGGATAGTTTAAATCGGATTTAATAAGTTCAAAGGGACAGTCTATTAAACAGTTAAGCGTATAAAAGGTATACAAAAGGCATTAGTAGTTTTAACAGCATTAACAGCATAATTAGTAGTTAAAATTAATTAAAAACACTTATTACTTTAAATCCATAAAAGCTACATTACAGTAGGTAAATTTAAGTACCGTTAATAATAAAAAAGATTAACGAGGTGGGTAGCTAGACAGCTATTTCCTAAAGCACATAGCCCGTAGGCCGTTAGTCACCCTAGAGGGGGTAAAATATAAAAAATAAAAGGAATTAATAAAGAGCTTATTTATAGTAGTAGTACTTTTTTTAAAAATTATAAATACTACTAGGGCTTATTAGCCCCTATGCATAATTTAACTAAAGTTTTGTATAAATAAAGGTTTATTTTAATATATTAGTTATACCTACTACTTATTAGTAATAGTATTATTATTATTACTAAAAGAGTAAGTAAGTAAAAGCGTTAAAGTACGTACGCCCTACTAAACTTTACTTAAGACTACTTAAGTTAAAGGGGGTTAAAGCTACTAAATACACTCTATAAATACTTTTATTTATTATACTACTTAATAATATATAGCTATAATATATTTTTTTAAAATAATATATAAAAATATTGATATATAATACTATTTAAAAAAATATAAATAAATCCTATAAGGCTTGAAAAGCCTTATATATAGTATAATTTAAATAAATGTTTATAAAGATAAAGGTTTATTTTAATATATTAGTTATACTCTTTAGTACTATTTATTAGTAATAGTATTGTTATTATTATTTATGTTTTTTAAGTAGTGTCTTAAATGGATATTTCTATAAGTTAATCTAAAAAAAATATATTATAACTATGTATTATTAAGTAGTGTAATAAATAAAAGTATTTAATAGGGTGTATTTAGTAGGTTTAATCCCCTCTAGCTTAACGCTTCTACTTAACTGTTCTTCTTATAGTGATAAGGACGATACTATTACTGATAGGTAGTGCTGAACAGTGCGACTAAGATTTCAAAATAAACCTTTATTTATGTGAACCTTTACCTGGATTACGGGCGCTATAACGTACCATAAGGCCTAATAAGCCCTAGTAGTATTTATAATTAAAGAAAAAGGTACTACTACTATAAGTAAGGCCTTTATCAATTCTTTTTATTTTTTATATTCTTATATACCTAAGAATTTAATAAAATAGTAAAAGCTACTAAAGATATAAAAGTCCCCTAGTTATAGAATACTAAATACTATAACCTAGTCTTTATAGTTAAGAACGATATTAAGTAGAAGTAGTAATATAGCGTAGATAGTTGTATTAATAATAATATATATACAGTTAAATGAACTTTTATATAAAGAAAACTAAATCGCCATTTTTCTAGCCTTTACTTTTAGTCCGTAAAATATATCATACAAATATTAAACCAACTCTATTAGTTAATTTAATACTAAATTAGATTTTAAACTTATTTATTTTTAAATATAATTATCATTACTTTTTATGGGTAATAGTAGAAGGGTTGTCTCAGAGAACTTTGTTAAGATAATATAGTATTTATTATGTATATTAAAATAATAATAGCAATAGGAAAAAGTGTTTAATCGGGGTAACTAGCTGTAGGCAGGTTATGTTGTTAGAGGAATTTAATAGTTAAGGAAAGAATAATGAGTTTAATGATTTAATAAGCTAAAGTATGTTTAAAGGTACAGGTTTTGCAGTATTAGCAGTAATTAGTAGTTAAATTAATTAAAAATACTTATTATTTTTAAATTATAAAAGCATTATAGTAGGTAAATTCGAGTACTATAACGAAAAAGATTAATAAGGTAAGTAGCTAGACGGCTATTTCCTAGAGTACGTAGCCCATAGGCCGTTAGTTACCCTAGAGAGGGTATTATTATTATTACTACTACTACCATACTGTACTTTATAGTATAAAAGTAAGTAGGTAGAAGTTATTATAATAACTTTTGTATGGTTATAGTTATTATGGTTGGGAGTTATATTAGTAATATTTTTGGGTCAACTTTTAATTACATTTATTTAAATATATACGTTTAATTAAAACGCCTTCTTTTCTCAATCTTTTACTACAAATATTCTATATGTAGTAGATTTTTTTATTTACTTTACTATAAGTAGTAATATAAATATATTAAATATTTAAATTACCCTTTCTATAAAAAAAGTTTTATAGCTTTTTTTTAATTTAACTACTTAAATTCAAATTTAATATACTAAAATTATGTATAATAAAACATTACATAAAACTACTATTAACTTAAAAGTATTTTAAGAATTTATATAATTTAAAAACCTTTTTAAGTAAAGTAAGTTTTTATAAGGTTTTGTTTTTTATTACACTTAAAAGTTAAAACTATTAAACTAATAAAACACTTAAATACTTTAATTTAAGTAAAGAAAAATCACTCCCTCTAGGGTAACTTACAGCCCATAAGCTACGTACTCTAAGAAATAGCTGTCCAGCCACCCACCATAATTTTTTACAAGGTATTAGCGAATACCTATTAGTATCTTTAAAGCCATATCTAAAGTAATAAGTATTTTTAATTAACTTTAAAATAAACTATTAATTACACTATTAACACTACTAAAACCACTAACGCCTTCTATACACCTTCTATAATACCCACTATCCAGCATCATCTTTAAAATCTTTATAAATAATCTAGGCTCCAACTAACCATCTTTTCTTAATCAGTAATAAATCCTCTAGACCAGTTGTACATAGGACACGTTACAAGTTAAGTGTCCCAATTAAACTTACTTTTCCCTATACTAATAGTAGATATTTTATTATCAGTTCGTTAAATATATTAGCTTTTAACTTTAGGGACTAGTAGTTAGTTAATAATACTTACACAATGGTATTATTAATTTTAAAGATAGGAATAAAATTTAATTTAATATTAAATTAATGAATAACTTTAGTTTAATATTTTTTATTTAATTTCCGTTACTATTAGTTTAAAAAAAGTAAAGGTTAAAAATAGTAATTTAGATCTTTATACTTAAGAGTTAAGTTAATTAACTATACTATATATTAATAGTATTAATACTAAGCTATATAACTATATTACTAAGTTATTTAATATTATTTTTAACTATAATAACTAAGTTATAGTATTTAGTATTTTATAGCTAAGGAACTTTTATATTTATAGTAGTTTTTATTATTCTATTACTTTAAAGGATTCCTAGGAATATAGAAGACGGGAGGAATTAATAAAGGCCTTACTTGTAGTGCCTTTTTCTTTAATCGTAAACGCTACTAGGGCTCGTCAGGCCCTATACACAGTGTGATCCAGCTAAAGGTTTATATAAGTAAAGGTTTATTTTAATATACTAATTACACTATTTAGTACTGCCTATTAGTAATAGTATTATTATTATTACTAGTCTATTTACGTCCACGTTTACGTTTACTACTATAGAAAGAGTAAGTAAGTAGAAGTATTTATATATGCCTCATTAGTTTCAATAATATCATTTAGATGAGGGGTTAACTCATTAAATATACCTATTAGTATTTATCATTATACTAACTATTATTATATATAATATATTCTTTAAATTAATTATAAAAAATATTTATATAAATGATTTATTTAAAGATATATAACAACTATATAGTTATTAAGAATATTATTAAAAACACTCTTTTTATAATTTCTATTAATATTTTTAAATGAAATAAATATAAAGTAATAAATATTTTAGTTAATTATATTCTTAAGTATAGTATATTTTTGTAATTATAGTGTTTTTAAGTAGTATCTTATACGGACATTTCAGTAAGTTGTTCTAAAAGTAATGTAATATAGCTATTATTGGTATAATTAAAGTAGTATCATAGGTAGTATCTAGTAGGTTTAACCCCTTACCTCTACGTAGTTAGCTAAGTATTTGTAGTATGTATATCTAACGCTTTCATTTACATTGTTTCCTTCTTATAGTAATAATAAAAATACTATTACTAATAGGCAGCACTAAACATATTAA
This sequence comes from Colletotrichum brevisporum, assembly GCA_030770045.1. Classification (NCBI taxonomy): domain Eukaryota; kingdom Fungi; phylum Ascomycota; class Sordariomycetes; order Glomerellales; family Glomerellaceae; genus Colletotrichum; species Colletotrichum brevisporum. The sequence continues at coordinate 6,548,037 of JAUGSI010000002.1, forward strand.
AACAAACCTTTACTTATATAAACCTTTGGCTGGATCATACTATAGGCGCTGTGATATACTGTAGGGCCTGATGAGCCCTACTAGCGTTCACAACGTCGTACCAGCCAGGCAAGGCCTTTATCAATTCCTCCCGTCTTTTACACACACACAACAACCCACACACCGTTGTGTTGCCTTACCTGCCCCTACAACGGTGATATAATCATTAGTATAACCTTTGTTAGTTGTTCAGTTATAAAAGTAGTATATATACTTTGTTAGCTATAAGTTGACAAAAATTAATTTAACCTATACCCGCCAGCGTATTTTTACAAAAAAGAGTGCCAGCTACAGTTACTAGTAATTTATTGCCTATTAAATGTTGTTGTATTAGACTTTATTAAATAATAATTTTAACATAAAATGAACTCCTTTAAGTATCCTTTTGCAGTCACAACTATAAATACTTTAACTAACTAAAAAACGCAGCTACTAGATCTATAGTACTCTAAGTAGCTAATATTAGTACATTTAGTAAGGCCTACGTAAATATCAAGGGGGATACTAACAATAGCAGGGCTAAGCAGCTGGACCAGCTATAGCTACGCGGCTAACGACGGCGCGTTAGTCGCAAAGAGATACAACGGCCAAGAGAAGCAATAGAACGGTTCAGATTAGATTCAATAGGTTCAGAGGGACGGTCTACTAAATAGTTGGGTATATAGGAGGCGTATAGAAGGCGTTAGAATAGTGTACACAGGTAATTGCAAGCAAATACTTAAAATGAATGAAGCAGGCTTTAAAATTAAAGCAAGAATATATAGTAAATTAAAATATCGACAACTAACAATAAAAAAAATTAATAAGGTAGGTAGCTAGACAGCTATTTCCTAGAGCACATAGCCCGTAGGCTATTAGTTACCCTAGAGGGGGTGTATATTTTTAGTAAAAAACCTAGTACTAAATACTCTATTTAAATTACTAATAATTAATAATAATAACTCTAGAACACTTATATTTATAAATATTTCTATTTAAAGTATAAAATTAATAAAATAAATAAATAAAAAGAATTAAAATAAAAGTAAATTAAATAATATTTAAATATTATAATAGCTACTATACTATTAGCTATAGTGGCTGCGTAGTGGCTTAAGAGCGTTGTAGTGCGAGGCGGAGCTGGGCCTTTAAGAGTTATATAATCCACTAAAGCTAACTCTAAATATCTATACTAGTAGGTACTTATCTTTTAAATCTTAAAACGAAGATTTTATTTATATATATAAATATATATATTAATTAACAACTTTACTTATAAGTAATTTAATACTAATTAGTAATTAACTTACTTATTACTACTTAATTATAAACTATAAATTAATAAAAATTTATTTTCAAAAAAAACAATATTTAATAAATAACTTTAATTTTTAAGAGCTAGCCTCTAATAATACTATTTACTATACTAAAGTCCCTTTAACTTTAAAAAATAACTTTAACTCTTAAAAGTTAGCCCCTAATTAATTATAAGTATTAAAAAAAGTATTACAATGCTAAAAAAGACTATTTATAGTTCTATTAAAAACGTTTAATATAAAAAATATTTTTATTAACTTTTATAATATAAAAATATAACTACTAAAGCTTTAAAGTAAAATTATAATAACTTCTTCTTTAAACTACTTTAAAAATATAGTCTAAAGCCTTTTTTAATAATCTTTTTTTTGGTATTGCAAAGATCAGTGCTATAGGTTTTCCTACAGACCAAACACTTCATAATGACTCTTACTAGTAATACTAGTTTCCCCTTTTAAATAATCAAATAATACCTAGTGTTGTTTAATTATTAGTAATGCCGTGAGAGCGGGTTATCACAAAGTACGTGCTACCCCTACTTAAGCGGCTTACCTAAGCGACTTCGCTCCATCTCCCGCCCCTATAAGGGGGCCTTCGCTTTTGCTCCGCCACATTGTAGGACTTAGAGATCAAGCCGTTACTTTTACTTCGCTTCGACCACTCGTACTTAGCCGCGTGACAATAAATTAGGCTTAAAATATAAAAGCTACTAAAGTTAGTAAGTTTTTAGTAATTTTAGTATACCTATAAATTAACTTTATTATTTAATTTATTAAGTTATAAAACATATAAAAAAGACTTAAAAACTGATAAATTAAAGTATTATTAAATAATATTACTTTACTTTAAAATCTCTATTTATTATTTCTTTAATAACTATAAAGTTATATAATAGTTATTGTTTTAGGAATAGGGGCTAGTAGTAGGTAACCTTTTACCAGATATTATGGCTTTAAAAATCGTTATTGTGTATATATAAAAGACGGGAGGAATTAATAAAGGCTTTATTTATAGTACCTTTTTTTTAATTATAAATACTACTAGGGCTCGTTAGGCCCTATAGTATATTACAATACCTATAGTGTAATCTAACTAAAGGTTTATATAAGTAAAGGTTTATTTTAATATATTTGTGTTTTTTTAAGTAGTGTCTTATGTGGACATTTCTATAAGTTAATCTAAAAAGAATATATTATAGCTATGTATTATTAAGTAGTGTAATAAATAAAAGTATCTAATAGAGTGTATTTAGTAGGTTTGGCCCCCTCTAGCTCTTAACGCTTCCACTTACCTACTCTTTCTACCGTAGTGGTAGATTTAGATATAGACGTGAACGTACTAGTGATAACAACAATACTATTACTAATAGGCGGTACTGAATATATTAAAATAAACCTTTACTTATATAAACCTTTAGCTAAATCACACTATAGGCACTGTGACATACTATAGGGCCTAATAAGCCCTAGTAGCGTTCACAATCAAAGAAAAAGGCACTACTACTACAAGCAAGGCCTTTATTAATTCCTCCCGTCTTCTATATTTCTAAGAATTTAATAAAATAGCAAAAGCTACTATAAATATAAAAGTCCCCTAGCTATAAAATACTAAATACTATAACCCAGTCTCTATAGTTAAGAATAATATTAAGTAGCTTAGTAATATAGCTATATAGCTTAGTATTAATACTATTAATACACAGTACAGCTAGCTAGCCTAACCTTTAAGTATAAAAATCTAAATTACTGTTTTTAGTCTTCGCCTTTTTTAAACTAGTAGTAATAAGAACTAAATAAAAAATATTAAATTAGACCTATTAGCTAATTTAATACTAAATTAGATTTTAAATTTATTATTTTTAAAAGATAACTAATACTACTTTAAATAAGTAATAAAGGTAGTAATAATAACTATAAATCCCCTAGAGTTAAGAGACTAGTATATTTAATAAGGTATATTAAAACATTAACTAATAAATATAGGGAAAAGTGGTTTAATTAGGTTAACTAGCTATAGCGCGGTTAACAATAGTGTATTAGTTATAGAGGGATTTAATAGTTAAGGGAAGGGATAGTTTAGTTTAAATTAAATTTAATAGGTTCAGAGGAACAGTCTAGGGAGGTGTATAGAAGGCGTTAGTGGTTTCGGCGGCGTTAACAGCGTAATCGGTAGTCTACTTCGAAATTAATTAAAAACACCTATTACTTCAAATCTATAGAAGCTGCGTTACAGTAGGTAAATTCGAGTACTGTGAAAAGGATTGACAAAGTGGGTGGCCGGACGGCTATTTCCTAGAGCACGTAGCCCGTGGGCCGTTAGTCACTCTAGAGGGGGTGTTAATATATTATAATAGAGTTACTATAGATTTAAAGTAATAGAAGCTTTTAATTAAGTTTGAGTTTTGCTATCCGGGAGGTACTTTCTAGCTATCCGGGAGGTACTCCACCTATCCTACTTTCCAGCCCTTTAATTAGTTAAATAACTAGTGTAATTAAGCTGCTGCGACTAGTATAATTAAGCCACTATAACTAGTGTAATTAAGCTTTTATAACCAGTATAATTAAACTATTACAACTATTATAATTAGGGTACTATAATTACTATATAATTTGTATTATAATTAAAGTACTAGATTTAAGCTCTTACGACTAATATAATTAGGCTGTTGTGACTATTATAATTAAGCCGTTACGACTATTATAATTAAGCTGTTGTGACCGTTATAATTAAGTGGCTACGACCAGCGCTATAAGCAGCGCTGTAACTAATATAGTTAATATGGTTGGTCCTATTGGCTGGATAAGTGGGGTACCTCCCGGATAGCTAGAAAGTACCTCCCGGATAGCAAAACTCTTAAGTTTAACTACTAATTATACTACTAATACTTCTAAAACTACTAATACTACTATTTCTTTAAACCTATTAAATCTAAGTTAAACTATTCTTTTACTTTTTTAACTATCATATTTCTTTATAATTAATATACTATTACTTATTTATACATTTAATATATTTATATATATATTTTTATAGTTATAATACCGCTTATAGTAAAGTAAAAAAAAAATTCTACTGAGTAGAGAGTATTTTAAATAAAAAATTAAATAAAGAATATATTTGAGTTAATATATATATTTAGTAGATTAATAGGTAAAGATGATTTAAAAAAAAGACTAAATGTATTATTAATATTAACTCCTTTTAGTTATACTAACTATAACGCCTAAAGTTATTATAAGTAATAACTATATTTTTACTATTTTTAAGTAGTTACTTAACTATAGATGCGTTACTAGTAGAGACCCTACTACTAAGGACCCCCCCCTCCCCCCCCCCGCCTCTTAAGTAACTAACGGCCTATAGGTCACTAATAAAAGTTAAATTACTTTATTATAATTAACTACCTTTTTTAACTTTTATTATTAATTAATAATAATAGTTAGTACATAAATTCACCTACTACAACACAGCTTCTATAGATTTAAAGTCATAGTAGTATTTAATTAATTTCAACTACTAATTATACTACTTATACTATTAAAGCCACTAATACTATCTATATACCTCTACTATCCCTCTAAACCTATTAAATCTAATCTAAACTATTTCTTTACTTCCTTTAACTATTAACCTCCTTTATAACTAACACACTATTATTAACTATATCACTATAGTTAGTTAACCTTATTTAAAAGATCTACCCTACCTTTATTAGTATATATCTTAATATATTATTAAGTTTTGCTATCCAGGAGGTACTTTCTAGCTATCCAGGAGGTACTCTACCTATCCTACTTTCCAGCCCTTTAATTAACTAAATAACTAGTATTATTAAGCTACTATAACTAGTGTAATTAAGCCACTACAACTAGTACAATTAAGCTATTATAACTAGTGTAATTAAACTATTACGACTGTTATAATTAGGGTACTATAATTACTATATAATTTATATTATAATTAAAGTACTAGATTTAAGTTCTTGTAACTAATATAATTAAACTATTATAACTATTATAATTAAGCCGTTATAACTATTATAATTAAACTATTGTGACTATCACGCGGCTAAGTACGAGTAGTCAAAGTGAAGTAAAAGTAACAGCTTAATTTCTAAGTCCTATAATATAACGGAGCAAAAGTAAAGGTCCCCTTATAGGGGCGGAAGATAGAGTGAAGTTACTTAAGTAAGCCACTTAAGTAAGTAGTTACTTATGTATATAGCTATAAATAGCTTTAATTATTACAACACACCCCCCTAGACTTAAAAGAAGTCTAAAAACGCTATGCTCGCAGCCTCCTAACGCGTAACTAAAAATATTCACATTAATATTTAATAAAAAAAAGTATAAATAAAAGTTTTTATACTATAAAAAAGACTAATAAATAAAATAAAAATCCCTTTACTTTATTAATACTGCCTTTACTTTATTATAATACTTTTATTACTATTACTAAGGAGTAGTTATACTTTTATTTATATAGTAGGAAGTAAGTAAAAAAATTAATAAATATATTTAGGCGCCTTTAATTAGCTGGATTTAAGTAAATGCCTGGCTTAAAGTAGGTAAATAGTAATCTTTTAAGGGCCCTAATCTTTTTTCTTTTCCTCCCCTAGTAACAATATTTATATAAAATATAAATACCCTTAATTTTACCCCTAATGCCGCAATACTGTACTTTATATAGTTTAAAGGTATTAATAGTATTTAGTTTAAGATATAGTATTTTAATAGTTTATATAGTATAATAGTTAATAACACTTCTAAAAGGAAGCAAACTAAGCCTACCTGCGCGGCGCATACTATAAAGTCTATAAAGAATAAGGCTAATAAGGAAGCTATAGCTACTATAGCAACTGTGGCTATAGCTGTAGAGGCTGCTACTAGTATATTTAATTATCTCCTTTTTATATTATTATTACTTAAACTAATATATATTTTAATTTAAATTAACCTAATAACACTAATAGTAAAGGGGACTCTATAGAGCCTTTTAAGTAAAAAATTACTCCTACCCCCCCTAATAGTAAGTTTATTTATTACTATTTTAATTAAGTTGTATTTAACTTTATATTTATATAGACTCTAAAGAGAAGAAGTACTTTACTTATGCAGCTACTTAGTTAGTTAACTATAAAGAGTTTGTGGTTTTTTAGAGTAAGTTACTTTTATTTTTATTACTATAAGTCTATACTAACTATTTAAAATAACTTTATACTATACTAAAAAAGTAGTTAATACTACTTTTACTAACTAGCTTACTATAGTTATTATAATAGCTAAAGCTATTTGTAGCTACATACATAAGTAACTACTTACTTAAGCGGCTTACTTAAGCGACTTTGCTCTATCTCCCGCCCCTATAAGGGGGCCTTTACTTTTACTTTACTATATTATAGGACTTAGAAATTAAGCTATTACTTTTACTTTACTTTCATTACTTATACTTAGCCGCGTAATAGTTATAAACCTAGCTTATACTACACTTCTAAACTACTATTTTTAAAGTAAATGTATTTACTAGGAAAATATTTATATAAATAATTTTTTATTATAATATTTTAATTCTTTAACTATTATTTTAATTTAACTATATTAAGCTTAACTTTAACCTCCTCCCTCCTATCCTTCTATAAACTTATAGAATAGTATAACTACTCTACGTAGTTTAAGAACCTTTAAATTAAAGTAGTTGCGCAAGGGGTCTAGCCCTAACTTAACCCTAATGACTTAGTTTTATTAAATAAACCCCTAAGAGAGGTATTTTTAATTTTATTTATTTAGTAATTTTATAATTAAAATATAAAAGTAAAAAGAATCTATTAAATCCGCCTTAACTTATAAGAGAATAGTACTACTAAGTACTAGTTTAATACTTTAATTAAATATAAAAATAGTATTAACTTTATAAAGGCCCCTAGAGTATAGACTTATTTTTAGAGTAAAAAAAAGTAGCTTAAAAGCACTCTAGGGCCCTTTTTAAGTAATAAAACCCCGGGTAATTTAATACTTAATAGTAATAAACCTAAGTTAGAATATAACTTACCTTTTACTAAATAAAGTAAAAGCGCACTTAATAACTATTTTAGTTATATTTTTAATAAAGTTACTAATAATAAAGTTTAAAAGTAAAAGGTAAAAGCCTTTAAGGAAATTAGGTTATATATTAATAAATTAATATTCCTAAATATCTTTAAACTAATTTAGTTTAAACTCTTTAACTAAAAAAAACACTTCCCTTTATAGTTTACTCTAAAGCCTTTAAACTTAATACTCTTTAAGTAATACTAGTTTTTTAACTATAATATAATAAAAGTACTAAGTGATACTAAGGAAAGTAAATAGTAGTACTATACTAAGTATCTAACTAAGGGAATTCCGCGCTATATACCTTTAAGTAACGCAATACCGCCTCTTAGACGTAACAGAACTACTTATAGTTTAAGACTTCTTCTTTACTATAGGGTAAAGGATTACTCTAGAATAAGTACGGGACGAACTTAAGTAGGTTTTTATAAAAGAAAAACTTAATTAAGCCTAAATTTTACTTAGGAACTATATATTTATACTTAAAAACCTCTTTTATAAAAACTTACTTTTTAAGTTTAAAAGTAAATCGTTTAATATCTTTTTAACCTTTATAAATTACTTTAATACTATAATTTTTAAAGCCCTATAATTCTTTACTACTAAACCTAAAGGGATTTAGTATATTTATAGTTAAGACTATAATTAAGCTTTTATAAATTATAGATATATTTACTTTATAGTTTTTTAAAAAAGCAACTATACTATTACTAAAGTTACCCCTAATAAAACTAAAAAAATTTAAAGGAAAATTAATATAAAGGAGTACTAGGGCCTCTTAGTTAAACTTACTTAAGCTAGTTAAATTAAACTTAACCCACCCCGTTACTTAAATATAGTATACTTTACTAAATAAAGAAAAAAACAAAAGAGAAGTAAAAATATAAATACTTTAAACACTAAAGCCGCTTTTAAGTTAACCCTTTTAATAGTATACTAAGTTATAGTTATAATTAGTAGTAAATTAGTTTAAAAAGCCCTAGGGACCCCTACCTTACTTATATATACTATAAACGTTTTTTTTACTCCCTTAACTACTCTTTATACTTTAAATACAAGTATAGTATTTAACAACTATAGTATAACCTATTTTATTAATAACCTCTTCTTTTTTAAAAAAGACTTTATTCGCCCCCCTAATAAAGAGGAATACGTTAAATTAAAAACCACTTTATACCCTATTTTAGTAGTAAGTACAAGGGTTATAAAGAATATACTTAATAGCTTAAATAGACTAAATACCCTTAACTTAACACTAATAAACATTACTTATATAAAAAACTTTTATATAAACATCGTCTCTAAAGCACTTTTATAAAAAAAGGGTATTTAGTATACTAATTATAATACTTTACTTTATATAAGTAATAATAAAAAGAGTTTTATAGTTAAAAAGTTAAAAAAGAGAATAAATATTATTTTTTTTAAATTTAAAGTTACTTCTTCTTACTCTATATCCCTGTGTATCCCTATTAACTTTACTATAACTACAAATATAACTATATTAACTATAACTTTTTAAAAGTCCTACTATTAACTAAAAAACTATAATAATAATCCCTTTATATAGTATTTTTACTTTAGTTACTTAGGACCTAAAGCACTTAACTATTTCCTATGTAATACTTAAAGGGTAAAACTTAAAGGCCTAATACACCTTTAGTACAAGTATTGCGCAACAACCTACGCTACCTAAGTAGTTTTAAAATAAACCTTTAAAAGTTAAGCTGTATAGCTATATAAATAGATATTTTAAAACCTCTTTAACTACTCTAAGGGGTATAATTAAAGCTATTAACTTATAGTAATTAAAAATGAGTATATTAACCGCTTCTTTACTTTCCCCTATATTAATAAATAATATAAATCTATCTTTTATATACTAAAGATATTTAAATACTAAGTAGTAAAGTAGTATAGTATATTTATCTATAAGATCCATTAAAACGTTAAACGCGTAGTAATTATAATACACAGTTATACTAAGTACTAGTAATAGGCCCTAGAAAAGGGAATTAAAATTAAAACAACTCTATTATATACAAAAAAACTAAATAAAGGGAGCAAGCGCGCTAGATAAGAAATAATACTATAAGTTATTAAGATACTTACTTTATTTAGCCTCCCCCTTATTTTATAAGTAAAAGTAGCTATAGCCACAGCTTTTTTTTATAATATAAACCCCCTTAAGTAAAGAACATAACTCTTTTTAATTTAAATTAAAAAGGCCTAGTTCCGCTAGTACTTCTACTAGTAATAACCCTTTTACTAGGCCCTTTTAATATATAACCTTTACCCTTATTAAGGCTAGACGTATACGTATAGTTATAAAGTATACCCCTTTAAAAAAGACTATAAAATAAATTAAAAAAAATATAACTTTAAGGTAGAAGTAAGAGTGTACCTTAGATACTTTATGGGATACGTTCTAAATACTTATAACCTTTATTAAATTTAAGTACCCTTATTTAAATAAGTTATTATTATATATAATATAACTTTTAATAAAATAAAGTTCTATTTAAAGTTTAATATAAAGGCGGTAAAGTAAAGTAAAGTAGCCTATACTATAGTTAAGGCTATTTAAAAGCCTATTTCCTCCCTTAATACTAAGTTTTAAGTCCTAAGTATCCTTAAAATAACTAATACTCTATTAATATATAATAAAAAAAAGCTATTTCTACTAATACTTACCCTAGTAACTAAGAACCTAAGTAAGGGTATTTTAGAAATTAACTTAAAGCTGTTTAACTAGTATAAAGAGTAACTATTAACCCCGGACCCTACGCTAGTACTTAAAAAGACTTAGGATTACGTACAGAAAGTAAAGAGCCCTATACTTAATATAAGAGTATATCGGGCCCACGAGTTATTATTATCCCCTAACCTACTCTCTACTCTAAATATTAATTCTTTTTATAAAAGGATTAAAAATAAAATTATTATAATAACTAATACTAAGGCCCTATAAAAACTAAATATAAAGGCTAAATCTCTCTTACTCTAGAAAGGCAACTTACCTTCTCCCCTAATACAGCTATATACGGATTTAGAGGAGATAAGTAGCCCCCTAGAGGAATTAGAGCGGGTATATAACCACAAAAATCCAGACTAACCTAAACTAAAGCCACAAAAATCACCACACTTCTATAACCACTTTACATTCCTTAATACTAAATATAACTAAAATACCTTTTTTAATATATATATACTAAATTATAACTATACTTTAAAAAAAGTAACTTAAAAATACTATACGTATTACTATATAGTTTTTACTTTAATTAATAAAGTAAAGTAAGCTAAATTAGTTATACTAAATACAAGGGTCTACTTAAGTTAATTTAATAAGGCTTTAACTATATACTAAAGTATTTACTTACTACTACTAAAGCTAAAAAACTACTTTTATAAAGTAACTAATAAGGAGGTATTTAAGCTTAAAGAAATAAGAGTATAAAAGGTTATTAACTCCTATAAAGTTAAGGTAAAGCTAATCCCCCTTAAGTAGGTATTTACGTATAAACTTAATAAGAACGGGTATTTCTAGCGCTATAAAGTAAGGCTCTGTGTCTATAGGAATTTTTAGGAAAAGTATCCCCTTAAGTAGACCTATATAACTATACTTATAGTTCGTACCTTTAGAGTCACTATAGCCCTTATAATACAATTTAACCTTAAAGTTAACTAGTTTAACGTAGTTAACGCGTTCCTAAATACTAAAAGGAGACCCAACAACCCTTTAATTATATACTACTTTCCTAAGGGCTTTAAATAAAGTAGTAAGCTCCTTAAGCTTCGCTACGCCCTTTATAGCCTAAAGGATACCTTTCTCCTTTAATATAAAAAGTTCTTTTTAACCCTTTAAAGCCTTAAACTTATATTAACTAATAAAAACCCATACCTCTTTTAAAGCTATAACCACTATATACTTATCCTTTTCTATATAAATAATATTTTTATTATAAACTATAGAAACGATACTATAAAAGTAAAGCAAATTATTAAGGGTATTAAAGTAAAGTATAAACTTAAAAAGTAAAGAGCTATTAAGTAGTACCTTAAAATCTAGGTTATCCATAACTATAAAGTAAAAAAGATCTATCTCGCCTATAATTAGTATATTTAATGTATTATAGAAAAGTTCAGCCTTATAGACTCCTACTACCCTTTAACTCTATTACTACTTACCCCCTTTAAAAAAAATACTAAAGACTCTATTAGTACTAATATAAAGCTATACTAAAAAAAGATTAGTTTAATTCTATATACTATAATTATAATCCACCCTAATATAACTTTTACCTATACTATTTTCTTAAAATTCTTAATAAACCCTTTCTATAAATACTAAATTACTATAAATTAAGTTATTTATTACCTATACTATACTTACTACCTTTTACTCTACTATAGTAGTTTAAGGGGTAAAAAAGCATAGGTACTTTTAATTACTAAAAATACTTTATTTATAAATAATAAAGAAACGTAAAAGTTATTTTAGAAATATATTATTTTACTTTTTAGTAGTTCTATTTAATAAAAAGCTATAAAGTAAAATACTATAATAACTTTAATAACTAAAGCTAAGCTTCTTAGCCTTAAGTATACTACAAAAAAAACAATTACTCTTAAAAGGCTCTTTAAAAACCTTAAACTCAAACTAAGTAATATATAACAAATCTACTATAATAACTATTAAACTATATACTTTATAGTAGGGGAAAGGGAGTATATTTTAATAAAACTTTACTATATTAATATATAAAACATATAACTTTACTAAAAGTATACTAGAAAGTCGTTTAATATTGTCTATATACTAACTAATAAAATACCTACTAATAGCCTTACTAAAATACTCTTCTATTTAAAGTTTAAATAGTTTAAAGTACTCCTTAACTTTTAAAATATTAAGTTATATATTATAGAGAGTAAAAAGAATATATAAAGTAAATATAGCCTTAGACCTATATTTATTTAATTCTTTTTAGCCTAAGGACTAGGAAGTATAAAAAGCTTCTATAAAAGAGCTACTACTATACTACGCCGGGCACTACTACTACACTAAATACTACTACTACTATTAATACTACCACTAAAGCGGACTTACACTTTTATTATTACTACTACTACTACTAAAGTAGACTTATACTAAGTTAGAGTTAAGTAATACTACTACTACTAAAGTAGACTTACGCCTTTTTATATTTAGTCTATAAAGTATCTTTAAATATATTTAATACAAACTAGAATAAAGAAGCTATACCTTAGTTAAAGTTAACTATAACTAGGGTATTAAGGTTCACTTAAGCAATAACTAAGTATAAAGGCTCTTTATTATAAGTAGAAAAACAGTCCTTAATACTTACTTTAACTACCTTCTTAGGGGTCTATAGAGTAATAGCCACTTTAAACGGCTTTAAAGGAGTTATTTTTATAAAAGTTATCTTAACCTTAAAAACTAGTATTAAAAAGACTAAAACCTTTTCCTTCCCCTTCCCTAAAGAAGTTAACCCCTAGCTACTACTCTTACCCTTTAGTATAAATACTAATAAAAGCTAGGCCTTTGTATTATTAAGGGCTATAAGGATAATATACTTAAAGTCCTTATACTAGGCCGTAGTTTTTATAATAAAGAACCCATCCTATTAGCACTAAGTAAAGCTATTACTGGAGAAGAAAGTATAAAGCTTTTTTTTATTTTTATAGTAATAATACTTTAAGCTATTAATTAGAGTGTTATATATACTAGGGTCTCTACTAGCTAGTATACTATAAATGTACTAAATACAAGTAAGAACCCTAGATTAAATACCCTCGCTATTAAAAACCACCACGCTTCTAGTTATACTAGAGTAAAGTTAGTAACTAAACTAAAAAAATAATATAAAAAGACTAAACTTACTATAACTACTTAGGAGCAACTTAGGCGTCTTAAAAGTAGGGGGAGGGGTATTAGTAAAAGGCCCTAAACCTCCCTTTTTTATAACCTCTCCCTAAGCTATAGTGGACTAACTAGTAGAAGTAGTATTAGCCGCCTTCTTAGTATAGTATAAAGCTATTTAAAATAGTTAATATAAACTTATAGTAATAAAAATAAAAGTAACTTACTCTAAAAAACTATAAACTCTTTATAGTTAACTAGCTAAGTAGCTATAAAAGTAAGGTACTTTTTTTTTTTAGAATCTATATAAACACAAAGTTAGATATAACTTAACTAAAATAGTAATAAATAAACTTACTATTAAGGGGGGCGGAAATAGTCTCCTACTTAAAAGGCTCTATAAAGCCCCCCTTACCACTAGTATTATTAGGTTAGTTTAAATTAAAATACGTATTAATTTAAGTAATAATAATACAAAAAAAAGACAATTAAATATACTAGTAATAGCCTTAGTAGCTATAGCCATAGCTACTACAGTAGCTGCGGCTTTTTTATTAGTCTTATTCTTTATGCACTTTGTAGCGCGCGCCGCGCGGGTAGACTTAGTTTACTTCCTTTTAAAAGTATTATTAACTATTATACTATATAAACTATTAAAATACTATATCTTAAACTAAATACTATTAATACTTTTAAACTATATAAAGTAAAGTATTATGGTATTAGGGGCGAAATTAAAGCTATTTATACTTTATATAAATATTATTACTAGGGGAGGAAAAGAAAAGAGATTAGGACTCTTAAAGGATTATTATTTACTTACCTTAAGTTAAGTATTTATTTAAATCTAGCTAATTAAAGGCGCTTAAGAATATTTATTAATTTTTTTACTTACCTCCTACTGCATAAATAAAAGTATAACTACCCTAGTAATAGTAATAAAAGTATTATAATAAAGTAAGGGTAGTATTAATAAAGTAAAGGGATTTTTATTTTATTTATTAGTCTCTTTTATAATATAAAATCTTTTATTTATACTCTTTTTTATTAAATATTAATATAAATATTTTTAGCTATATATTAAAAGGCTATAAGCGCAGTATCTTTAGACTTCTTTTAAGTCTAGGGGGTGTATTGTAATAACTAAAGCTATTCGTAGCTGTGTATATAAGTAACTACTTACTTAAGTGGCTTACTTAAGCGACTTTACTCCGTCTCTTACCCCTATAAGGGGGCCTTTACTTTTACTCTACTATATTGTAGAACTTAGAGATTAAGCCGTTACTTTTACTTCGCTTTAACTACTTATACTTAGCTGCGTGATAATAGTTTAGGGGGAAGTTATAAAAGAAGAAAGTTTAGGGCCTTTTACTAATACCCTTCCCCCTACTCCTAAAATACCTAAACTACTCCTAAGTAGTTATAGTAAGTTTAGTTTTTTCATATTATCCTTTTAATTTAGTTACTAACTTTACTTTAGTATAGCTAAAAGTATAGTAGTTTTTAATAATAAAAGTATTTAGTCTAGGGCTTTTATTTATATTTAGTATATTTATAATATATTAATTACTAAAGACTTTAGTATATATAATACTCTAACTAATAGCTTAAAGTATTATTACTATAAAAATAAAAAAAAGCCTTATACTTTCTTTTTTAGTAATAGCCTTACTTAGTACTAATAGAATAAGTTCTTTATTATAAAGACTATAGCCTAGTATAGGGACTTTAAGTATATTATCCTTATAGCCCTTAATAATATAAAGGCCTAGCTTTTACTAGTATTTATACTAAAGGATAAGAGTAGTAGTTAAGGGTTAACTCTTCTAAAAAAAGGAAAGAAAAAGGCTTTAGTCTTTTTAATACTAGCTCCTAGGGTTAAAATAACTTTTATAAAGATAACTCCTTTAAAGCCGTTTAAAGTAGTTATTACTTTATAGACCCCTAAAAAAGTAGTTAAAATAAGTATTAAAAACTATTCCCCTACTTATAATTAAAAGCCCTTATATTTAACTATTACTTAAATAAACTTTAATACCCTAGTTATAGTTAACTTTAATAAAAGTATAGCCTTTTTATTCTAGTCTGCGTTAAATATATTTAAAAATACTCTATAAACTAAATATAAAAAAACATTAATCTACTTTAGTAGTAGTAGTATTACTTAACTCTGACCTAGTAAAAGTTTACTTTAGTAGTAGTAGTAAAAATAATAGTATAAGTCTACTCTAGTAGTAGTATTAATAGTAGTAGTAGTATTTAGTATAGTAGTAGTACTTAGTATAGTATAGTAGCAGCTCTTTTATAAAAGCTTTTTATACTTTCTAGTCCTTAAGTTAAAAAGAATTAAATAAATATAGGCCTAAGGCTATATTTACCTTACATACTCTTTTTACTTTCTATAATTTATAACTTAATATTTTAAAAATTAAAAAGTACTTTAAACTATTTAAACTTTAAATAAAAAAGTACTTTAGTAAAGCTATTAGTGGGTATTTTATTAATTAATATATAAATAATATTAAATAACTTTCTAGTATACTTTTAACAAAGCTATATATTCTATATATTAATATAGTAAAGTTTTATTAAAATATACTCCCTTTTCCCTATAATAAGGCGTATAGTTTAATAGTTATTATAGTAAATTTACTATACATTACTTAGTTTAAGTTTAAGGTCTTTAAAGAGTTTTTTAAGAGTGATTATTTTTTTATAGTATACTTAAAGCTAAAAAGCTTAGCTTTAGTTGTTGAAGTTATTATAGTATTTTACTTTATAGCCTTCTATTAAATAGGGCTACTAAAAAGCAAAATAATATATCCCTAAAATAACCTTTACGTTTCTTTATTATTTATAAATAAAGTATTTTTAGTAATTAAAAGTACTTATACTCTTCTACCTCCTAAGCTACTATAGTAAAGTAAAAAGTAGTAAGTATAGTATAAGTAATAAATAACTTAATTTATAGTAATTTAGTGTTTATAAAAAGGGTTTATTAGAAATTTTAACAGAATAGTATAAGTAAAAGTTATATTAAAGTAGATTATAATTATAGTATATAGAATAAGTTTTGCTATCCAGGAAGTAGTTTCTAGCTATCCAGGAGGTACCCCACTTTTCTAACTAATAGGAGCTATAGGATCTAAAAATACTAGAAAACGGTATATTACGTAATTACTTAATATTTAATTTAATTCTATTTTTATTATAGTAATAACTATATCTTAATACAACAAGCTTACAGCTATCTCTAACTAATTACAGCCCCTTTTACCCTTAAATTAATTAATCCTAGTATAGTATAGCTAGTAGTATAGATACTAGTAACTCTAATCCTCCCACCATCTTCCAGCTACTACACCGGGGCTTCTTTGCTACTAGGGCACCACTAGAAGCACTATTACTACTTCTACCTACTACAATGCATTCCTAGGTTAACTAACTACCACTATACACTACTTAAAACTAAAAAAGTTTATTATTAAAACTATACTTAAAGTATAATTGGTTATAGTAAATACTATTCTAGACCGGCCTTAGTGCCGGGTTCTTTACCTTCTTTAGGGCCTTTAGCTTTACTACTTTTACTACTAAAGCTAAGAAGGCTACTAGTATACTACTTAAGGGTATTGCTATAAGGGCTACTAGTAACTTAGTATTTTAGGGCCTTCCTTAAGTGCTAGTTACTATACGCGGGTTCTTAATTTTAAAAATCGTATTATAAAAATCTAAGGGCTATAATAGCTACTACTAGGGATTAATATACTACTTTATTAGCTTTTTCTTTTTCTTTATAAAGCTAAAAAGTATATAACTATAGAGGAACTTATATTAATACTTAAAGTAGCCCGTATAAAGTAGAAGGTCCGGGGAAGGCACTCTTTTACCTAACTTTAGTATTACTATTAGAGTAATTTAATACTAATAAGCTATAAAATTAAGGGCCTTATAATTAACTATTTTAGTTATATTTACTAACTAAAGTTACTAGAAATACTCGTAGTAAGTATACTACTCTATAATAGTACTATTAAAAGTATATATAAACTCTTTATTTAGTAGTATCTTATTAATTACCTTAGTAATACTAAAAAGGTTAGAGTTACCTATAACTACGTATAACTTTAGATCCTTATAAGTAGTCTTAGTAAGAAAGTTAATCTATATACTAAAGTTTTTATACTTATTAATATAGTACTAAGCCTACTAGTAATAATAAAAGTAGTACGTGTTATTAAAGTACTTCAAGGTATTATTTTAGTTAGTAAACTCTTATTATAACTAGTACTATACTACGTTAAAGTTCTACTTAGTATTAGTATAAATAATATAGGCCTAGAGTTAGTAGAAGCTAGTAAGGGTGTGTTTAACTTTAGTAGCGGAGAGCTGACGCTTATTTAGAACCTTATTATTTTTATTAAGCTTATTAAGTGCGTAGGTCTAAGGATTATAGAGTAAGGCGGCTAAAGTTAGGTCTAGAGCTAGGGCTGGAACTAGAGTTAAAGCTGGAGCTGTATTATTATAAACGTTGCCGTCAAAAGGAACCTTAAACTCTATATTACTAGGGCTGCTAGGACCCTTTTACTTATGCTTAATGTTAGTATTAACGTTTATATTAATATAAAAAATATAGAGTCAAAGCTGTGTAAAGGGGAAGGTTTTTATAAGAGTAGTCTAAAGAGCGTTTTTAAAGTCTATTATAGCCACTTAAGGTGGCTAAGTACTAGCCTTAACGCGTAGCTTATTAAGCGACTTAATAAGAAAGGCATACCCCTCCTTGTGCTTGTTAAAGACTAAGCTAAAGGTAGTGTTATATAGAGAGTTAATATTAGTAGTTTTAGTAACTTAGAATAGTAGTATTTTATACTAGTTAATTATATACGTATTATTAAAGCCTAAGACCTTTAGAAAACAACGCTATATATACTTATAAAAAGGATAGGTTTAAAAAATAGCCTTAGGTATATTAGAATTATCCTTACTTTAAAGTATATAATACTTTAGGCCCTATTACTATAACTAATAAAGGAATACCTGGGTCGTAGTATACCTACTAAACTTAAAAAAACAAAGGCACTAGTGTTTGTTATTAATATTCTTTTAAATAAAGACTATACTAGGATAAGTATTATAAATAATAGATCTAACCTTTTAAGGTTTAATAGCGTTATACTTAAAGAGACTAGTAATAAGAGTAGTTTATTATAATATAAAGTAATAATACGTTAAATAAGCTACTATATAAAAAAAGGGGCTATAGTTATAATAAGGATACTTAAAAAACTACGTCTACTTTTAATCCTTTTTCTTCGTCGCTAAGGCTACACCCTTTTAAAAGTAGCTTATTTTTAATATACTTAACTAACGTAAACTAACAACCTTAGTCTAATGTACTTTATTATAGTTATAGTAGAAGTAAAAAAAGGTATTCTTACTATTATATAAGTTACTACCGCCTTTATAAATAATTATAAAGCTGTTAGTTTAAGTAAAGTTATTAAAATAGTTCTAAAACTACTAGACTAAATCCACGGGTACTCTATTAATACTACCCTTAAAAGGGTTTAAAATAGCCTTATAATTAAACTTAGTAGCATCGCTATAGTCTTCTAGTGCGTTAGAAGATATTGTTGTAGTAGTAATATAACGTTAAGAGGTAATATAATATTATTGTAAGTAGTAAAAATATTCGTACTAAGCTAAGGCAGGAAGAGGATTTCTAATAGTTTAGATCCCACGGCTCCTATTAGTTAGAAAAGTGGGGTACCTCCTAGATAGCCAAAAACTACCTCCTGGATAGTAAAACTCTATAGAATTAAACTAATTTCTTTTAGTATAACTTTATATTAGTATTAATAGGGTTTTTAGTATTCTTTTTAAAAAGAGTAAGTAGTAATAAAGTTAAAGGGTAGTAGGAGTTTATAAGACTAAACTTCTCTACAATACCTTAAATATACTAATTATCAATAAAATAGATCTTTTTCACTTTATAGTTATAAATAACCTAAATCCTAAGGTACTACTTAATAGCTCCCTACTTTTTAAGTTTATACTTTACTTTAATACCCTTAATAATTTACTTTACTTTTATAGTATTATTTCTATAGTATATAATAAGAATATTATTTATATAAAAAAGAATAAATAAATAGTAGTTATAGCTCTAAAAGAAGCACAGGTCTTTATTAGTTAGTATAAGCCTAAGGCCTTAAAGGGTTAAAAAGAACTCCTTATATTAAAGGAAAGGGGTATCTCTAAGGCTATAAAGGGCACAGTAAAGCTTAAGGAGCTTACTACTTTATTTAAAGCCCTTAAAGAGGTAGTATATAACTAAAGGGTTATTAAGTCCCCTTTTAGTATTTAGTAGGAATACGTTAACTATATTAAACTAGTTAATTTTAAAGTTAAATTATATTATAAAGGCTATAGTGACTTTAAAAGTACAAGCTGCAAGTATAGCTATATAGGTCTACTTAAGGGGATGCTTCTCCTAAAAATCCCTATAAATATAAAGCTTTACTTTATAGTACTAAACATACCCGTTCTTATTAAGTTTATATATAAATACCTATTTAAAGAGGATTAGCTTTACTTTAGCTTTATAGGAGTTAATAACTTTCTATACTCCTATTTTTTTAAATTTAAATACCTCTTTATTAGTTACTTTATAAAAGTAGTCCTTTAGTTTTAGTAGTAGTAAGCGAATACTTTAGTATATAACTAGAGCTTTACTAAGTTAATTTAAGTAGACCCTTATATTTAGTATAGTTAATTTAACTTACTTTACTTTATTAATTAAAGCAAAGACTATTTAGTAATACGTATAGTATCCTTAAGTTACTTTTTTTAGAGTATAGTTACAATTTAGTATATATATATTAAAGAAGGTATTTTAGTTATATTTAGTATTAAGGAACGTAAAGTAGTTATAAAAGTACGGTGATTTCTATAGCTTTAATTTAAATTAGTCTAAATCTTTATAGTTATATACCCACTTTAATTCCTTTAAAAAGCTACTTATCTCTTTTAAATCTATATATAGCTATATTAAAAGAGAAAGTAAATTACTTTCTTAGAGTAAAAAAGATTTAGCTTTTATATTTAGTTTTTATAAAGCCTTAGTATTAGTTACTATAATAATTTTATTTTTAATTCTTTTATAAAAAGAATTAACTTTTAGAATAAAAAGTAAGTTAAGGGATAATAATAGTTTATAGGTCTAATATATACTAGTATAGAGTATAGAACTCTTTACTCTCTACATACAGCCTTAAGTCTCCTTAGGTACTAGTATAGAGTCTAGGGTTAATAACTACTCTTTATACTAGTTAAACAGCTTTAATATAGTCTTTAAAATACCCTTACTAGGGTTTTTAGCTACTAAAGTAAGTATTAGTAAAGATAGCTCTTTTTTATTATATATTAATAGAGTATTAGTCGTTTTAAAAATACCTAGAACTTGAAACTTAGTATTAAGGAAGAAGATAGACTCCTAAATAGCCTTAACCATAACGCGGGCTACTTTACTTTACT
Source organism: Colletotrichum brevisporum (assembly GCA_030770045.1). Lineage (NCBI taxonomy): Eukaryota > Fungi > Ascomycota > Sordariomycetes > Glomerellales > Glomerellaceae > Colletotrichum > Colletotrichum brevisporum. The sequence continues at coordinate 6,568,884 of JAUGSI010000002.1, forward strand.
CTACTACCTTTATATCTAGCTTTAAATAAAACTTTATCTTATTAAAAGTTATATTATATATAATAATAACTTATTTAAATAAAAGCACTTAAATTTAATAAAGATTATAAGTATTTAGAACGTATCCTATAAAGTATCTAAAGTATACTCTTACTTCTACTTTAAAGTTATATCTTCTTTAATTTACTTTATAGTCTTTCTTAAGGAAGTATACTCTACAACTATATACATATATCTAACCCTAATAAGAGTAAAGGTTACGCATTAAAAGGGCCTAGTAAGTAGGTTACTACTAGTAGAAATACTAGTAAAACTAGGCCTTTTTAACTTAAATTAGTAAAAGCCACGCTCTTTACTTAAAAGGGCTTATATTATAAAGGTAGGCTACAGCTATAGCTACTTTAACCTATAAAATAAAGGAGAGGCTAGACGCCTTAAGTATTTTAATAACTTATAGTATTATTTTTTATTTAGTATACTTACCCCTTCTATTTAGTTTTTTTGTATATAATAGAGTTATTTTAATTTTAATTCCCTTTTCTAGAGCCTATTATTAGTACTTAGTATAACTATATATTATAATTACTACACATTTAACGTTTTAATAAATCTTAAAAACAAATATACTATACTACCTTACTACCTAGCATTTAAATATTTTTAATATATAAAAAACAGATTTATATTATTTATTAACACAAAAAAACAGTAAAAAAGCAGCTAATATACTTATTTTTAATTACTATAAACTAGTAGCTTTAATTATATTCCTTAGGGTAGTTAAAAAGATTCTAGAATATCTATTTATATAGCCTAACAGTACGACCCTTAAAGGTTCGCTTTAAAATTACTTAGGTAGTATAAGTTATTACGTAATACTTATACTAAAGGCGTATTAGGCCTTTAAGTCTTACTCCCCAAGCATTATATAAAAAATAACTAAGCACCTTAAGTCCTAAGTAACTAGTTTAAAAATACTATATTAAAGAATTATTACTTTAGTCTTATAGTTAATAATAAGACTTTTAAAAAACTATAACTAGTACAACTATATTTATAATAGTAGTAAAGCTAATGGGGATACGTAGGGATATAAAGTAAAAAGAAGTAACTTTAAATTTAAAAAAGATAATATTTATCCTTTTCTTTAACTTCTTAACTACAAAACTCTTTTTATTATTACCTATACAGAGTAAGGCGTTAAAACCAGTATACTAAATACCTAACTTTTTTAGAAGTGTTTTAGAGATAATATTTATATAAAAGTTTTCTATATATATAACGTTTAGTAGTATAAAGTTAAAAGTATTTAGCCTATTAAAGCTATTAAGTACGTTCTTTATAACTCTTATACCTATTACTAAAATAGAGTATAAAGTAGTTCTTAAATTAATATATACTTCCTTATTAGGGGGCCTAATAAAGCCCTTTTTAAGAAAAAAGAGGTTATTAATAAAATAAGTTACGTTATAGTTATTAAATACTATACTTATACTTAGAGTATAAAGAGTAGTTAGGGGAGTAAAGAAGACGTTATTAATGTATATAGGTAAAGTAGGGGTCTCTAAGACTTCTTAAACTAGTTTACTACTAATTATAACTATAATATAGTATATTTTTAGAAAGGTCGGCTTAGAGGTAGTATTAGTATTTAAGGTATTTATATCTTTACCTCCCTTTTTTTTCTTTTCCTACTTAGTAAAGTATATTAGATTTAAGTAATAAAGGGGGTTAACCTTAATTTAACTAGTCTAAGTAAATTTAACTAAAAGGCTTTAGTATTCCTTTATATTAAGTTTTTTTTAAATCTTTTAAGTTTTTTTAGGAGTGACTTTAATATTAGTATAGTTACTTTACTTAGTAACTATAAAGTAAATATATCTATACTTAGTAAGAAGTTAACTATAGTTTTTATTATAAATATACTAAATCCCTTTAGACTTAGTAGTAAAGGATTGTAGGGCTTTAGAGATTATAGTATTAGAGTAGCCTATAAAAGTTAAAAAAATACTAAATAATTTACTTTTAAATTTTAAAAGTAAGTTTTTATAAAGAAGGTTTTTAAGTATAAATATATAGTCCCTAATTAAAGTTTAGAGCTTATTAAGCCTTTTTTTATAATAACTTATTTATATTTATCTTACGCTTAATTTATAGTAATTTTTTATTTAATAGTAGTAAAGAAGTTTTAAACTATAAGTAGTCCTGTTACGTCTAAGAGTTTATATTAAGTTACTTAAAAGTAAATTACTTAAAACTCTTATAGCTAAGTACTTAGTGTAATATTACTATTTACTCTTTAAAGTATTACTTAGTACTTTTATTAAATTATAGTAAGTAGGCTTGTGTTACTTAGAAAGTACTTAGTTTAAAGGACTTAGAGTATACTATAAAGTATTATATTTCTTTAATTAAAGAGTTTAGTCTAAACAAGTTTAAAAATAAAATTTAAAACTAAGTTATTAATATATATATAAATCTCTTTAAAGGCTTTAACCTTTTACTTTTAGACTTTATTATTAGTAACTTTATTAAAAATATAGTTAAAGTAGCTATTAAGTATACCTTTACTTTGTTTAATAAAAGGTAGGTTGGGGATTAGTTTAAGTTTGTTATTAGGCGTAGGCTACTTAGGAGTATTATTATTAGTAGAGGACTTTTAGGTATTTTTAAATTACTTTCCCTTAATTTAAATACTTTTTCTTTTACTTTTTAAATAATTTTATATACTAGGGTGCTTAAAAAGTTAATACTATCTTTACGTTTAGTTAAGGTACTTAGTTAATACTAGGTTGTATTTTTTTTCTAAAGGTTAAAGTAAATATAATTAATTTGCTCTACTTTTATATTTTTACTTTTTAGCTACTTAGTAAGTAAGATTAAGGAGGCTTTTTTTATAGGCTTATTTAGTGATTTAAAGTTATTAGGGTTAATTTAGGGCTAAACTCCTTGTGCGACTACTTTAATTTAAAGGCTTTTAGACTATGTAGGGTAGTTATAGTACTCTATAAGTTTTTAAGAGGCTAGAAAGAAAGAGGTTGAAGCTAAAGTTAAGTTTAATATTATTAAATTAAAATAATAGTATAGAATTAAAAGTAATAAGAAAATATTTATATAAATATATTCTTAGTAAGTATATTTACTTTAAAAATAATAGTTTAAAAGTATAGTATAAGTTAAACTTATAACTATTACGCGGTTAAGTATAAGTAGTTAAAGTAAAGTAAAAGTAATAGTTTAATTTTTAAGTTCTATAATATAGTAGAGTGAAAGCGAAGGCCCCCTTATAGGAGCAAGAGATGGAGCGAAGTTACTTAAGTAAACCGCTTAAGTAAGTAGTTACTTATGTATATAGCTATGAATAGCTTTAGTTATTATAATATTAAAGAAGTAGTAAGAGAGGTTAAAGTATAGATATATTACTTAGAAACTCTAGTTTAGTATAGTAGTATAAGAGGTATTACTACTATAGTTATTAAGGCCCTTAATAGTATAAAAAAGGCTACTAGGAATAAGTATTCAGTTTAAAGTTTTAATATTAAAATATATATTAATAAAAGTAGAGTAAATCCTTTAAATAAAAGTTCTACTAGCAGGGTAGTGTTTTTACTTTTTACTATTCTAAGCTTTTTTATTAGTTCTATAGAGAGTATACTATAATTAGTATAATTATTAGTATATATAGTAACTATAGTAATTATACTATAATTAATATATATAACTATATAAATCAAGAGAAAAGTAGAGATATATAGAGTTTTACTAACTAGGTAGTATTTTTTTATTTAATTAAGTAGTGTTTTTTACTTTTTATTATTTTAAGTCTTTTTATTAGTTCTTTAAAGAAAATATACTATTACTGAATAATTATATATATATATATATATATATATATATGTAATATATATATATATATATATATATATATGTAATATATATATAATATATATATATATTTATATATAGTACTTTCTATAATTATATAAATAGCAATAATAGTACTTATATATATAGTAAGTATAGTATTTATAGTACTATAATTATAATAACTATATAAATATAGTATTTATACTATTACTATAGTAACTAGGTAATATCTATAGTAATATTATAATTATAGTAATTATACTATAACTAATATATATAACCCTATTAGTTAAAAAGATAAAGACACTGCCCGGTTAGCTAAATGACACTGCCCGGCTAGTAAAACCCATTAACAAAAGCCTTACTCGTAGTAGTAGTGCCTTTTAATTAATTATAAACGCTACTAGGGCTCGTTAGGCCCTATAGTACGTCACGGCGCCCGTGATCCGAACAAAGGTTTGTAGAGGCAAAGGTTTATTTTGACATGTCAGTCGCACTGTGAGTTTAGTACCGCCTATTTGTGATGGTATTGTTGTTATTGCTGCTGCTGCGCCGCACTTTGTAGCGCAAGAGGAGGCAGGTGGATGTTATTATAAGTATAGTTATTGCCCTCTAGGTAATGACTTAGGGCGTTATAGTTAGTACAGCTAAAGGGGGTTAATATTAGCAACGTATCTTTTTTTTTAAACAACCTTTACCTATTACCTTACTAAATATATACATTTAGTTAAAACGCATTTTTACTAGATATTTTACTAAGAATATTCTTTATTTAGTGGATTTCTTTGTTTACTTTACTATAAGTAGTACTATAAATATATTAAACATATAAAATAAGTCTATACTAACTAATTTAAATAGCTCTATACTATACTAAAGAAGTAGCTAATACTACCTTTACTAACTAGCCTACTATAGCTAAGGGGAAGGCTATAAAGAAAAAAAGTTTAAGGCCTTTTATTAACGCCCCTTTCTTTACTTCTAAAACGCCTAAGCCGCTTTTAAGTAGTTATAGTAAGTTTAATTCTTTTATATTATTTTTTTTAGTTTAATTACTAACTTTACTTTAGTATAGTTAAAAGTATAGTAGTTTTTAATAATAAGGGTATTAAGCCTAGGGCCTCTATTTACCTCTAGTATATTTATAGTATACTAGTTAGTAGGGACTCTAGTATATATAATGCCCTAACTAATAACTTAGAGTGTTATTACTATAAAGATAAAAAGAAGTTTTAAACTCCCTTCTTTAGTAATAACTTTATTTAGTACTAATAAAACGGGTTCTTTATTATAAAAACTTTAACTTGGTATAGAAATATTAAGTATATTATCCTTATAGCTCTTAATAATACAAAAGCCTAGTTTTTACTAGTATCTATACTAAAAGGTAAGAGTAGTAGCTAAAAGTTAACTCTTTTAAAAAAGAAAAAAGAAAGGCTTTAGCTTTTTTAATACTAATATTTAAAGTTAAAATAACCTTTATAAAAATAACTCCTTTAAAACTATTTAAAGTAGCTATTACTTTATAAACCCTTAAAAACGTAGTTAAAGTAAGTATTAAAGAGTATTCTTCTATTTATAATAAAAAGTCCTTGTACTTAGCTATTACTTAAGTAAACCTTAATGCCCTAGTTATAGTTAACCTTAGCTAAGGTATAGCCTCTTTATTTTAGTTTACGTTAAATATATTTAAAAATATTCTATAGACTAAATATGAAGAAGTATAAGTCTATATTAGTAATAGTAATATTACTTAACTCTAACTTAATATGAGTCTACTCTAGTAGTAGTAGTAATAATAATAGTATAAGTTGACTTTAGTAGTAGTATTGATAGTAGTAGTAGTATTTAGTATAGTAGCGCCTAGTATAGTATAATAGTGGCTCTTTTATAAAAGGTTTTTATACTCCCTAGCTCTTAAATTAAAAGGAATTCAATATATATAGGCCTAAAGCTATAATTACTTTATATATTCTCTTTACTTTTTATAATATATAACTTAGCATTTTAAAAGTTAAGGAGTACTTTAAATTATTTAAACTTTAAATAAAAGAGAACTTTAATAAAGCTATTAGTAGGTATTTTATTAATTTGTACATATATAGTATTAAATGACTTTTTAGTATACTTCTAATAAAGCTATATATTTTAAATATCAATATAGTAAAGTTTTATTAAAATATATTCTCTTTTCCTTACTATAAGGTAAATCGTTTAATAATTATTATAATAAACTTACTATATATTACTTAGTTTAAGTTTAAAGTTTCTAAAAAGCCTCTTAAGGATAATTATTTCTTTTACTATATACTTAAAACTATAAAGTTTAGCCTTAGTTAAAACCTATTATAGTATTTTACTCTATAGCCTTTTACTAAATAAAACTACTAAAAAGTAAAATAATATGTCTCTAAAATAACCTTTATATGTCTTTATTATTTATAAATAAAGTATTTCTAGTAATTAAAAGTACTTATACTGTCCTACCCCCTAAGTTACTATAGTAGAGTAAAAAGTAGTAAGTATAGTATAAGTAATAAATAACTGAATTTATAGTAATTTAGTATTTATAAAAAGACTTTATTAGGAATTTTAAAAGAATAGCGCAAATAAAGACTACGTTAAAGTAAATTATAATTATAGTATATAGAATTAAATTAATCTTTTTTTAATATAACTTTACTTTAGCGTTAATAGAGTCTTTAGTATTCTTCTTAAAGGGGTTAAGTAGTAAAAGAGTTAAATAGCAGTAAGAGTCTATAAAATTAAATATTTCTATAACGCGTTAAATATACTAATTATAAGCAAGATAGATCTTTTTTACTTTATAGTTATAAATAAATTAAATCCTAAAATACTACTTAATAGTTCTCTACTCTTTAAGTTTTCACTTTACTTTAATACTTTTAATAATTTACTTTACTTTTACTATATTATTTTTATAGTATATAATAAGGATATTATTAATATCAAAAAAGATAAGTATATAGTAGTTATGGTTCTAAAAGACGTATAGGTCTTTATTAGTTAGTATAAGTTTAAGGCTTTAAAGGGTTAAAGAGAATCTCTTATACTAAAAAAGAGGGGTATTTTTAAAGCTATAAAGAGTATAGTAAAGTTTAAAGAGCTTACTATTCTATTTAAAGCCTTTTAAAAAGTAGTATATAAGTAATAGGTTATTAAGACCTCTTTTAGTATTTAGAAACGTATTAATATATTTAAATTAGTTAACCTTAAGGTTAAATTATACTATAAGGGCTATAGTAACTCTAAAAGTATAAGCTATAAGTATAACTACGTAGGTCTACTTAAGGGGATGTTTTTTTTAAGATCTCTATAGATATAAAGCCTTACTTTATAGTACTAAAGGTACCTGCTTTTATTAAGTTTATACATAAATACTTACTTAAGGGGGATTAACTTTACTTTAGCTTTATAAGAGTTAATAACTTTTTATACTTTTATTTCTTTAAACTTAAATACTTCTTTATTTACTACTTGATAAAGGTAGTTCTTTAGTTTTAGTAGTAATAAGTAAATACTCTAGTATATAGTTAGAGCCTTATTAAATTAGTTTAAATAGACTTTTATTTCTAGTATAAATTATTTAACTTACTTTACTTTATTAATTAAAGTAAAATTTATATAGTAATACGTATAGTACTCTTAAGTTACTTTTTTTAAAGTATAGTTGTGATTTAGTGTATATACATTAAAAAAGGTGTTTTAGTTATATTTAATATTAAGGAATATAAAGTAGTTATAGAAGTATAGTAGTCTCTATAGCTTTAATTTAAGTTAGCTTAGATTTTTATAGTTATATACGTGTTTTAATCCCTTTAAGGGGCTACTTATTTTTTTAAATTTACATATAACTATATTAAAAAAGAAAATAAGTTACTTTTTTAAAGTAAAAAGGTTTAAGTCTTTATATTTAGTTTTTATAGGGCCTTAGTATTAGTTACTATAATTATTCTATTTTTAATTCTTTTATAAAAGAAGTTAACCTTTAGAGTAAAGAGTAAGTTAGTAAATAATAATAGCTTATAGGCCTAATATACCTTTATATTAATTATAGGGCTCTTTACTCCCTACGCGCAATTCTAAGTCTTTTTAAGTACGAGTTATGCTATCCGGGAGGTACTTTCTAGCTATCCGGGAGGTACTCCACCTGTCCTACTTTCTAGCCCTTTAATTAACTAAGTAACTAGTATAATTAAGCTACTATGACTAGTATAATTAAGCCACTGCGACTAGTACAATTAAGCTATTACGACTAGTGTAATTAAACTATTACAACTATTATAATTAGGGTACTGTAATTACTATATAATTTATATTATAATTAAAGTACTAGATTTAAGCTTTTGCGACTAATGTAATTAAGCTATTATAACTGTTATAATTGAGCTATTATGACTATTGTAATTAAGCTGTTGCGACTGTTATAATTAAGCCGTTACGACTATTGTAATTAGGTAGCTATAACTAGTGCTGTGAGCGGCGCTGTGACTAATGTAGTTGATGTGGTTGATCTTATTGGCTGGATAAGTGGGGTACCTCCCGGATAGCTAGAAAGTACCTTCTGGATAGTAAAACTCTTAAGTACTAGTATAGGGTTTAGAGTTAATAGCTACCCCTTATACTAGTTAGATAGCTTTAGATTAGCCTTTAAAATGCCCTTAGTAGGGTTTTTAGTTACTAGGGTAAGTATTAGTAAAGATAGGCTTTTTTTATTATATATTAATAGAGTATTAGTTATTTTGTGTATATAGGTTATACTGTCTATAAGCTAGTTTATTTATAATTAGGAAATTTACTAAGTAGTAGGCTTTTTGCCTCTTTTAAGTATATAATATTTAGTAAAGAAATATATAAAAAAACCCTTATAAGGAAAATATATAAGTATCTAGTAAGGTAATTAATAAAAGTTATATATAAAAATAGATTAAATCTAAGTTAAGGGATACTTATATAAAGAAAGATACTATATACTATATATAGTCTAATAAGGACTACTTACTTTTATTAACTAGGAGTAGCGCATAGGCTATATAGTATAGCTAATTAAAGTTAGTAGGGCCCCCCCTTTAAAAACTCTAATAGCTACGCTATATAGGCGCGTAACGTATAGTTAGGGTATAAAAACCCTTTAAGTAGTATAGGATTTAAACCTACTACCTCTACCTCTTATAAAGTAGAGTTAGGCAGGCTCTTGACTACTAAGTTAACTACTAGTATTAGTTATTGTAAGGATACTTAGGACCTAGAGCTTAGTATTAAGGGAAGAAATAGGCTTTTAAATAGCCTTAACTATAGTATAAGCTACTTTAATTTACTTTACTACCCTTATATTAAGCTTTAAGTAGAACTTTATTATATTAAAAGTTATATTATATATAATAATAACTTATTTAAATAAGGGTACTTAAACTTAATAAAGGTTATAGGTATTTAAAATATATTCTATAAGGTATTTAATAGTACGTTCACATCCACGTCCACGTCTACCACTACAGCAGGAAGAGCAGGTAAGTGGAAGCGTCAAAGTACGTATACCCTGCTGAGCTCTGCTCGAGACCACTTAGTAGAGCTAAAGGGGGTTAAACCTACTGGATACACTCTATTATATACTTTTATTTATTATACTACTTAATAATATATAGCTATAATACATTCTTTTTAGATCAACTTACAGAAATATCCACACAAAACACTACTTAAAAAACACAAATAAGGTATTTAAAGTGCGCTTTTACTATTACTTTAAAGTTACATTATTTATAATTTACTTTATAGTTTTTTTTAAAGGGGTATACTTTATAACTATATATATACGTTTAACTTTAGTAAGGGTAAAGGTTATATATTAAAAGGGCCTAGTAAAAGGTTACTATTAGTAGAAATACTAGTAGAACTAGATCTCTTTAACTTAGATTAAAAAAAACTACTCCCTTTATTTAAAGGGGCTTATATTATAAAAAAAGGCTACAGTTATAACTACTTTTATTTATAAAATAAGGGGAAGGCTAGATAAAGTAAGTATTTTAATAACTTATAGTATTATTTTTTACTTAGTATACTCGCCCCTTTTATTTAATTCTTTTATATATAATAGAGTTGTTTTAATTTTAATTCCCTTCTTTAGGGCCTATTACTAGTACTTAGTATAGCTATGTATTATAATTACTATACGTTTAACGTTTTAATAAATCTTATAAATAAATATACTATACTACCTTACTACTTAGTATTTAAATATTTTTAGTATATAAAAAATAGATTTATATTTTTTATTAATATAGGGGAAGGTAAAGAGGCAGTTAATATACTTATTTTTAATTACTATCAATTAATAACTTTAATTATATCCCTTAGGGTAGTTAAAAAGAGTTTAAAATATTTATTTATATAGTTATATAACTTAACTTTTAAAGCTTTATTTTAAAATTACTTAAGTAGTATAGGTTATTATATAATACTTATACTAAAGGTGTATTAGGTTTTTAAGTCTTACTCCCTAAGTATTATATAAAAGATAGTTAAGTACTTTAGGTTTTGAATGGTCCAGCGATCTCGCCGTCCCGTCCCGCGTTGGAACCGCCCTAGGAGATCCTAGCTGACTGGTCAATTGTGTCACCCCTTCCAGTAGCCGTCCGGCCACCCACCTCGTCAATCTTTTTCGTCGTCAGTCAGCAAACGGCACTCGAATTCACCTGCTGCAACGCAGCTTCTACGGATTCGAAGTAATAGGTGTTTTTGATTAATTTCGCAGACTACCGATTACGCCGTCAACGCCGCCGAAACCACCAACGCCTTCCCAGACCGTCCCTCTAAACCCATCGAATCCGATCCGAACCGAACCGTCCCTTCCCTCAACCGTCGAATCCCTCCGCGACTGACGCGCCGTCGTCAACCGCGCCACGGCTAGTTAACCCAATTGGACCGCTTTTCCCTGTGCTTGTTAGCAGATGTCTCGCCATATCACTAGGCCTCGTCGAACGTACTAGTCTCTTGATATAATAAAAGTAGACTCCGGGGGATCTATAGTTGTCGTTGCTGCTTCTATTACTTACTTAAAGTAGTGTTAGTTATCTTCTAAAAACAGCAAGTTTAAAATCTAATTTAGTGTTAAATTAGTTAATAGGTCTATTCTAATATTTTTTATTTAGCCCCTATTACTACTAGTTTAAAGAAGGTAAAGGCTAAAGATAGTAATTTAAATCTTTATACTTAAGGGTTAGGCTAGCTAGCTGCACTATGTATTAATAGTATTAACACTAAGCTGTATAGCTACGTTACTAAGCTGCTTAATATCGTTTTTAATTATAGAGACTAGGTTATAGTATTTAGTATTTTATAGCTAAGGGACTTTTATATCTATAGTAGTTTTTGCTATTTTGTTACTTTAAAGGATTCTCGGGTATATAGGAATATAGAAGACGGGAGGAATCAACAAAGGCCTTACTTATAGCAGTAGTACCTTTTTCTTTAATCGTAAACGCTACTAAGGCTCATCAGGCCCTACGCACAGCGTGATCCGGCCGAAGGTTCGCACAAGCAAAGGTTTATTTCGACATGTCAGTCGCGCCCGCTGCCTATTAGTAATAGCATTATTATTATCGCTGGTACGTTCACGTCCACGTTTACGTCTGCCACTACGGCAGGAAGAGCAGGTAAGTAGAAGTATTAAAGTACGTACGCCCTGCCGAGCTCTACTCGAGACCACTTAGTAGAGCTAGAGGGGGTTAAACCTACTAGATATACCCTATTAAATACTTTTATTTATTACACTACTTAATAATACATAACTATAATACATTCTTTTTAGATTAACTTACAGAAATGTCCATACAAAATACTACTTAAAAAAAACACAAAGTACTTTAGGTTTTAAGTAACTAAAGTAAAAATACTATATATATATATATATATATAGGTTATATTATTTATAAGCTAGTTTATTTATAATTAAGAAATTTATTAAGTAGTAGGCTTTTTATTTTTTTTAAGTATATAATATTTAATAAAAGATATAAAATAAAAACCCTTATAGGGAAAATATATAAGTATTTAGTAAGGTAATTAGTAAAGGTTATATATAAAGATAGGTTAAATTTAAGTTAGGGGATACTTACTTATATAAAGGAAGGTACTATATACTATATACGGCCTAGTAGGGGCCGCCTACTTTTATTAACTAGGAGTAGTGTATAGGCTATACAGTATAGCTAATTAGAGTTAGTAGGGCCCCTACCCTAAAAACTCTAACGGCTGCGCTGCACGGGCGCGCGACGCATAGTTAGGGTATAAAAACCCTTTAAGTAGTGTAGGATTTAAACCTACTACCTCTACTTCTTATAAAGAAGGGTCGGGCAGGCTCCTAACTACTAAGCTAACTACTTATAAAGATACTATATAAAGGAATTATTATTGTAGTTTTTTAGTTAGTAGTAGGACTTTTTAAAGGCTATAGTTAATATAGCTATATTTATAGTTATAGTAAAGTTAATAGAAAAAGAGTTTTGCTATCTGGGAGGTACTTTTTAGCTATCTGGGAGGTACTCTACTTATCCAGTTAATAGGATTAACCATATTAACTATATTAGTTATAGCGCCGCTTATAGCACTGCTTACAGTACTACTCATAGTGCTAGTTATAGTTATTTAATTATAACGGTTATAATAGCTTAATTATAATAGTTATAATAGCTTAATTATATTAGTTATAAGAGCTTAAATTTAGTACTTTAATTATAATATAAATTATATAGTAATTATAGTACCTTAATTATAATAGTCATAGTAGTTTAATTATACTAGTTATAATAGCTTAATTGTACTAGTTATAGTAGCTTAATTATACTAGTTATAGTAACTTAATTATACTAGTTATTTAGTGTTGTGATAGTTGAAGCTATTTGTGGCTGTGTATATAAGTGACTGTTTACTTAAGTGGCTTACTTAAGCGACTTTGCTCTGTCTCCCGCCCCTATAAGGGGGCCTTTGCTTTTGCTTTACTATATTATAAGACTTAGAGATTAAGTTATTACTTTTACTTTACTTTAATTACTTATACTTAGTTGTGTAATAGTTATAAGTTTAGTTTGTATTGTACTTTTGAACTACTATTTTTAAAGTAAATGTACTTATTAAGAAAATATTTATATAAATACTCTTTTATTATAATATTTTAATTTTTTAATTATTATTTTAATTTAACTATATTAAACTTAACTTTAACCTTTTCCTTTTTGTCTTTTTGTAAGTTTATAGGGCAGTATAATTACCCTGTGTAGTTTAAGAACTTTTAAATTAAAGTAGTTACGCAAGGGGTCTGGCCCTAACTTAACCCTAATAACTTAGTTTTGCTAAATAAGCCCTTAAGGGAGGTATTTTTGATTTTATTTATTTAGTGGCTTTATAATTAAAATATAGAAGTAGAGAGAATTTATTAAATTTGCTTTAGTTTATAGGAGAATAGTACTACTAAGTGCTAGCTTAGTACTTTAATTAAATGCAAAAATAGTGTTAACTTTATAGAGGCCTTTAGAGTATAGACTTACTTTTAGAGTAAAGGAAAGTAGTTTAAAAGCACTCTAGGGCCCTTTTTAAGTAACGAAACTCTAGGTAATTTGATACTTAATAGTAATAAACCTAAGCTAGAGTGTGACCCGCTTTTTACTAGATAAAGTAAAGGTGCACTTAATAACTATTTTAGTTATATCTTTAATAGAGTTATTAATAATAAAGTTTAGAAGTAAAAGGTGAAAGTTTTTAAGGAGATTAAGTTATATATTAATAAGTTAGTGTTTTTAGATATTTTTGAACTAATTTAGTTTAAACTTTTTAACTAAAAAAATACCTCTTTTTATAGTTTGCTTTAAAGCCTTTAAACTTAATACTTTTTAAGTAACGCTAGTTTTTTAGCTATAATATAATAGAAGTATTAAGTGATACTAAGGAAAGTGAATAGTAGTACTATACTAAGTGTTTAGTTAAGGGAATTCTACGCTATATACTTTTAAGCGATATAATACTACTTTTTAAATATAACGGAACTACTTATAGTTTAAGACTTTCTTTCTACTATGGGGTAAAGGATTACTTTAGAATAGGTATAGGACGAACTTAAGTAGGTTTTTATAAGGGAGAGGCTTAATTAGGTTTAAATTTTACTTAGGAACTATGTATTTATATTTAAAGACCTTTTTTACAAGGATTTGCTTTTTAAGTTTAGGAGTAAATTATTTAGTATTTTTTTAACTTTTAGAAGTTACTTTAATACTATAATTTCTAAGGCCCTATAATTCTTTACTACTAAACTTAAGGGAATTTAGTATATTTGTAGTTAAAACTATAGTTAGGTTTTTATAAACTATAGATGTGTTTACTTTGTGGTTTTTAGGAAAAGTAACTATACTATTACTAAGGTTACTTCTAATAAAACTAGAGAGATTTAAAAGAAACTTAATATAAAGGAGTACTAGGGCCTTTTAGTTAAACTTACTTAGGCTAGTTAGATTAAGGTTAATTTATTCTATTATTTAGGTATAGTATACTTTATTAAATAAAGGAAGAGATAAAAGGGAGGTAAGGATGTAAATGTTTTAAACGCTAAAGCCGCCTCTAAGTTAACTCTTTAAATAGTATACTAAGTTATAGTTATAATTAGTAGTAAGTTAGTTTATAAAGTCCTAGGGACCCCCACCTTACTTATATATACTATAAACGTTTTCTTTACTCCCCTAACTACTTTTTATACTTTAAGTATAAGTATAGTATTTAATAATTATAGTACGACTTATTTTATTAACAACCTTTTTTTTTTAAAGAGGGCTTTATTTACCCCTTTAATAAAGAGGGATGTGTTAAATTAGGAACTGCTTTATACTTTATTTTAGTAGTAAGTATAAGGGTTATAAAGAATATACTTAATAGCTTAAATAGGCTAAATACTTTTAACTTAATACTAATAAATATTACTTATATAAAGAACTTCTATATAAATATTATTTTTAAGGCACTTTTGTAGAAGAAGGGTATTTAGTATACTAGTTACGATACTTTATTTTATATAGGTGATAATAAAAAGAGTTTTATAGTTAAGAAGTTAGAAAGGAGGATAAATATTATTTTTTTTAAATTTAAAGTTGTTTTTTTTATTTTATGTCTTTATGTATCCCTGTTAACTTTACTATAACTATAAATATAGTTATATTAACTATAGCCTTTTAAAAGTCCTACTACTAATTAAGAGACTGTAATAACAATCCCTTTATATAGTATTTTTACTTTAGCTACTTAGGACCCAAGGTACTTAGCTATTTTCTATATAATACTTAGGAGGTAAGACTTAAAGGCTTAATATATTTTTAGTATAAGTATTATATAATAATTTACGCTACTTAAGTGGTTTTAAGATAAACCTCTGAGAGTTAAGCTATACGGCTGTATAAATGGATATTTTAGGACCTTTTTAACTACTTTAAGAAGTACAATTAAAGCTACTAGTTTATAGTAATTAAAGACGAGTATACTAGCTGCCTTTTTGCCTTCTTCTGTGTTAATAAACGATACGAATCTGTTTTTTGTATACTAAAGATATTTAAATACTAAGTAGCGAGGTAGTATAGTATATTTATTTATAAAATCTATTAAAACGTTAAATGTATAGTAATTACGATATATAGCTATACTAAGTACTAGTAATAGGCCCTAGAGAAGGGAATTAAAATTAAAATAACTTTATTATATATAAAAGAACTAAATAGAGGGGGCGAGTGCGCTAGATAAAAGATAATACTACGAGTTATTAAGATACTTACTTTATTTAGTCTCCCTTTTATTTTATAGATAGAAGTAGCTATAGCTATAGCCTTTTTTTATAATATAAGTCCCTTTAAGTAAAGAGTGTAGCTTTCTTTAATTTAAGTTAAAGAAGTCTAGTTTTACTAATACTTTTACTAGTAGTAACCCTTTTACTAGGCCCTTTTAACGCGTAACCTTTACCTTTACTAAAGCTAAATATACGTATATAGTTATAGAGTATACTCCTTTAAGAAAGACTATAAAGTAAATTAAAAAAGACGCGACTTTAAAGTAGAAGCAAAAGTGTACTTTAGATACTTTATAGAATACATTTTAAATACTTATAACTTTTATTAAATCTAGGTGCCTTTATTTAAATAAGTTACTATTATACGTAATATAACTTTTAATAAAATAAAGTTTTACTTAAAGCCTAATATAAAGGTGGTAGAGTAAGGTAAAGTGGTTTGTACTATAGTTAAGGCTATTTAAAAGCCTATTTTCTCCCTTAATACTAAGTTCTAAGTTCTAGGTGTTTTTAAAATAATTAATATTCTATTAATATATAATAAAAAAGAGCTATTTCTATTAATACTCGCCCTAGTAGCTAAGAACCTAAGTAAGGGTAGTTTAAAGGCTGACTTAAAGTTATTTAACTAGTACGGGGGGTAGTTATTAACTCTAGACCCTATACTAATACTTAAGGAGACTTAGGATTGTGCATAGGGAATAAAAAGTCCTATACTTAATATAAGAGTATATTAGGCCTATAAGCTATTATTATCCCCTAACCCGTTTTTTACTTTAGAAGTTAACTTTTTTTATAAAAGAATTAAAGATAAAATTATTATAGTAACTAATATTAAGGTCCTATAAGAACTAAATATAAAAACTAAATTTCTTTTATTCTAAAAAAGTAACTTACTTTTTCTTTTAATATAGTTATATATAGATTTAGAAGAGATAAGTAGTTCCTTAAAGGAATTAAAGTAAGTATATAATTATAAAGATTTAAACTAACCTAAACTAAAGCTATAAAAATTACTATACTTTTATAACCACTTTATATTCCTTAATACTAAATATAACTAAAACGCTTTTTTTAATATATATATACTAAATTATAATTACGCCTTAAAAAAAGTAATTTAAAAATACTATATATATTACTATATAGTCTTTACTTTAATTAATAAAGTAAAGTAAGTTAAGTTAGTTACACTAAATACAAGGGTCTACTTAAACTAACTTAATAAAGCTTTAACTATATACTAAAGTATTTACTTACTACTACTAGAGTTAAAGGACTACTTTTATAAAGTAGTTAATAAAGAAGTATTTAAGTTTAAAAAAATAGGAGTATAGAAGGTTATTAACTCCTACGAAGCTAAAGTAAAGTTAATCCCCTTTAAGTAAGTATTTATATATAAACTTAATAAAAATAAGTATTTTTAGTACTATAACGTAAAGCTCTATATCTATAGGGATCTTTAAAAGAAGTATTTTTTTAAATAAACCTACGTAGCTACACTTATAGCTTATACTTTTAGAGTTACTATAGCCTTTATAGTATAATTTAACTTTAAAGTTAACTAGTTTAATATAGTTAATATATTTCTAAATACTAAAAAGGGACTTAATAACTCTTTAGTTATATACTACTTCCCTAAGAGCTTTAAGTAGAGTAGTAAGTTCTTTAAGCTTTACCGCGCCCTTTATAGCCTAAGAGATACCCCTTTTCTTTAGTATAAGGAGTTTTCTTTAACTCTTTAAAGCCTTAGACTTATACTAACTAATAAAGACCCGTGCCTTTTTTAGAGCTGCGACTACTATATATATTTTTTTTTATATAGACGATATCCTTATTATAAACTATAGGGATAATACTATAAAAGTAAAGTAAATTATTAAAAGTATTAAAGTAAAGTATAAATTTAAAGAGTAAGGAGCTATTAAGTAGTACTTTAGGATTTAGGTTATTTATAATTATAAAGTAAAAAAGATTTATTTTATTTATAATTAGTATATTTAATACATTATAGAAAAGTTCGGCTTTATAAACTCCTACTACTTTTTAACTCTATTACTATTTACTTCTCTTAAAAAAAATACTAAAAACTCTATTAACACTAATATAAAGTTATACTAAAAAAAGATTAGTTTGATTTTATATACTATAATTATAATCTACTTTAATATAGCTTTTACCTATACTATTTTTTTAAGATTTCTAATAAACCCTTTTTATAAATACTAAATTACTATAAATTAAGTCATTTATTATCTATACTATACTTACTACCTCTTATTTTGTTATAGTAGTTTAAGGGGTGGGGGAGTACAAGTACTTTTAATTACTAAAAATACTTTATTTATAAACAATAAAGAAATATATAGGTTATTTTAAAGATATATTATTTTACTTTTTAGCGGCCCTGTTTAATAGAAGGCTACAAGGTAAAATACTATAACGACTTTAACAACTAAGGCTAAGCTTTTTAGTCTTAAGTATACTATAAAAAAAACAATTATTTTTAAAAGGCTTTTTAAAGACTTTAAACTTAAACTAAGTAATATATAGTAAATCTACTATAATAACTATTAAACTATATACTTTATAGTAGGGGAAAGGGAGTGTATTTTAATAAAACTTTACTATATTAATATATAAAGTATATAGCTTTGCTAAGAGTATATTAGAAAGTTGTTTAATATTATTTATATATTAACTAATAAAATACCTACCAATAGCCTTATTAAAGTACTTTCTTATTTAAAGTTTAAATAGTTTAGAGTACTTCTTAATTTTTAAGATATTAAGTTATATATTATAAAGAGTAAAGAGAATATATAAGGTAAATGCGGCCTTAGGCCTATATTTATTTAATTCCTTTTAGCTTAAGGGCTAGGGAGTATAAAAAGCTTCTGTAAAAGAGCTGCTACTGCGCCGTGCCGGGCGCCACTACTATACTAAATACTACTACTACTGTTAATACTACTACTAAAGTAGACTTACACTTTTATTATTACTACTACTACTAAAGTAGACTTATACTAGGTTGGAGTTAAGTAATACTATTATTACTAAAGTAAATTTATACTTCTTTATATTTAGCCTGTAGAGTATTTTTAAATATATTTAATATAGACTAGAACAAAGAGGCTGTACTTTAGTTAAAGTTAACTATAACTAGGGTATTAAGGTTTATTTAAGTAATAGCTAAGTATAAAGACTCTTTGTTATAAGTGGAAAAACAGTCCTTAATACTTACTTTAACTACTTTTTTAGAGGTTTATAAAGTAATAGCTACTTTAAACAACTTTAAAGGAATTATTTTTATAAAGGTTATTTTAACCTTAGGAGTTAGTATTAAAAAGGCTAAAGTCTTCCCCTTTTCCTTTCCTAAGGGAGTCAACTCCTAACTACTACTTTTACCCTTTAGTATAAATATTAATAAAGACTAGGTCTTTATATTATTAAAGACTATAAGAATAATATACTTAAAGTCCTTATACTAGGCTGTGGTTTTTATAATAAAGAACCCGTTTTATTAGCGCTAAGTAAGGCTATTACTAGGGAAGGGAGTATAAGGCTTCTTCCTATCCTTATAGTAATAATACTTTAAGTTATTAGTTAGAGCGTTATATATACTAGGGTCCCTACTAACTAGTATGCTGTAAACGTACTAAATATAAATAAGAGCCCCGGACTAGATACCCTTATTATTAGAAACTACTATGCTTTTAGTTATACTAAAGTAAAGTTAGTAATTAAACTAAAAGAATAATATAAAAAAACTAAATTTATTGCAACTACTTAAGAGTAGTTTAGGTGTTTTAGGAGTAGGGGGAAGGGCGTTAGTAAAAGGCCCTAAACCTCCCTTTTTTACGACTTCCCCCTAGGCTATAGTAGGCTAGTTAGTAAAAGTAGTATTAACTACCTCTTTAGTACAGTATAAAGTTATTTAAAATAGTTAGTATAGACTTATAGTAATAAAAATAAAGGTAATTTACTCTAAAAGGCTACGAACTCTTTATAGTTAGTTAGCTAAGTAGCTATAAGGGCAAGGTGCTTTTTTTTTTAGAGTTTATATAAATACAAAGTTAAATATAACTTAATTAAGATAGTAATAAATAAACTTACTATTAAAGGGGGTAGGAGTAGTTTTTTATTTAAAAGGCTTTATAGAGCCCCCTTTATTACTAGTATTATTAGGTTAATTTAGATTAAAATACGTATTAATTTAAGTAACAATAATACAAAAAAGAAATAATTAAATATACTAGTAGTAGCCTTAGTGGCTGTAGCTATAGCTACTATAGTAGCTGTAGCTTCTTTATCGGCTTTGTCCTTTATGTACTTTATAGTACGCGCTGCGCGGATAGGCTTAGATTGCTTCCTTTTAGAAGTATTATTAACTATTGTACTGTACGAACTATTAGAATACTGTATTTTAAACTAAATACTGTTGATGCTTTTGAACTACGTAAAGTAGAGTGTTGTGGTATTAGGGGCGAAATTGAGGGTATTTATACTTTATATAGATATTATTATTAGGGGAGGAAAAGAGAAGAAATTAGGGTCCTTAAAGGATTATTATTTACTTACTTTAAGCTAGGTATTTACTTAGATCCGGTTAATTAAAGGCGCTTAAGGATATTTATTAATTTTTTTGTTTACTTTTTACTGTGTAGATAAAAGTGTAACTATTCTAGTAATAGTAATAAAAGTATTATAATAAGGTAAGGGTAGTATTAATAAAGTAAAGGGATTTTTATTTTATTTGTTAGTTTTTTTTGTAATATAAAATTTTTTATTTATACTTTTTTTTATTAAATATTAATGTAAATATTTTTAGTTATGCGTTGGGAGGCTGCGAGTGTAGTGTCTTTAGACTTCTTTTGAGTTTAGGGGGTGTGTTGTAATAGTTAAAGCTATTTGTAGCTGTGTATGTAAGTGACTGTTTATTTAAGCGGCTTATTTCAGTAACTTTGCTTTATTTCCTGCCCCTATAAGGGGGCCTTTGCTTTTACTCTATTATATTATAGGAATTAGAGATTAAGCTATTACTTTTACTTCGCTTTAACTACTTGTACTTAGCCGCGTGATATTTAGTTAATTAAAGGGCCGGAAAGTAGGATAGGTAGAGTACCTCCTGGATAGCTAGAAAGTACCTCCTAGATAGTAAAACTCTAGAAAAATATAAAAATATAAAGTAGGAGGAAGTAGCTTTATATTTAAAGAAAATAATATTTTTTTTTAATTTTTTAACTATAAAACTCTTTTTAGTATTACTTATATAGAGTAAAGTATTATAACTAATATACTAAATACCCTTTTTTTAGAGACTAATTAAATTTTCTGTACTGCCCGCATATCCTTTTTGTGTGGGGCAGTCCTTACTACCCATCCCGGGGCTCCTATTAGTTGGATTAGGTTATAGTTAGAAATTGGTCTTAGTTATAGTTATAAATAATAAAAACGGTAAAAACGGTAAAAACTACGGTTTATATAGCTAGCTCTAAATCGCTTAAAACTAAAGTCTTTTTAATTTGAAACTAAATATTATATCTTTTCTACTATTATAACTATACTTAATTAAGCTTAACTATCTAAGTAATTATATATATAAAGTTAAGAATTAATCCTCCCGGCTTTAGAATTAATAACTTAATTGCTCCCTAGTATTTTAAGGCGTAGTAAACGTCTTAATAGTATAAACCTAATATATTTCTATTTATTCTACTTTACTAAAACTAAAACTAATCCTTTTTTACAATCCTAACTATAGCCCTATCCCTAACGTTCTTTATAACTAGCTCTACAGCTAACTCCTACTTTATAGCTAGCTTTTTAGCCGGCTACTACTTTACGGCCTTTTTTATAGACCTAGCTTCTATAGGAACAGCTATAGGGATAGCTACACAGTAGGGCAGCTGTTAACTGCGGCACGATAAGTAGCTATTAAAGTTCTAGAATAATATTATTCTATAGTTACTTAACTTTACTATCCCTTTTTTAATAAAACGGATCCCGGGCCTGTATTACTTATAAACCTTATTAATAGTTAGTTTTATAGAGTAGCTATTAAATAGTATTAGGATCCTAGAACGGGAGTATAGTAATAGGGATATTCTAAGGTCTATTATAAGGCTAGTTACAGTCTATGACTATAATAGGATTAAGGATTTAGTAAAAAGGATCCTTATTAAGTAGGTTATAGTAAAAATACTATTATAGGTAGTAGTTAAAGTAAAAAAACGGGGTATTACTCTAGAGATATTACTTAATAGTATAAAAGTAGGGGAGGCTATACTATAATATAAACTACTATATATAAGCCTTATTAATAATCTAACTCTTTAGTTTTATATAAATAAATTAATACTACTTATTAATAAGTTTTAAAGTCTTTTTAATATAGTAGCTCTAAACATTACTTATTTATACTTTAGTATAGTTATTTATACTAAACTTATAGAGTTAGCAAGTTTTTTTATCTATAAAACCTAATATATATATATTTTTTTAATTTTTAATTAGTTACTTTACGCGTTTAATAAGGAAGTGTAGATTGGCTATTAAATTAAAGAAGTAGCTTTTAATCTCTTTATATAAGTTCTTTATACGTAATATAATATATATACTAAAATTATAGTATTAATTAATAAAGTAACTAATAAACTCTTTATAAAAGGGAAGGTATATTTTAAGAATATAAAAAATATATACTTTTTAGTAACTAAACTTCTTAAAAATTATAGCCTAGTCCTCTTTAAAGGTATCTTTATTGTTAGTGTAAATTATAGTTTTTTATAGTATAAAAAAGCTGTTTGGGCTATTGGGGATATCCTTAGCCCGAGACTGGCTAGTAGCGACCGGCTCTTTTATATTAAGGCTAGTTATAAGCTACTAAAAGATAGGGTTAATATAGACCTCTTTCTTAGTTACTAGGGGAGCCTTAGTATTACTAATTTATTTATACTTAATTTTCTATATAATATTTTTATTTATATACTAAATATATAGTTATTATTAAATATTAGACTATATGTTATTAAGTGTGTTTTTAAGGGCTTTTTTAAAGTTAGTAATAACTATATAGGGATACTTAATATTAAACTACGAGTAAAGCTTTTTAAGGTGCTTAATAGTCTACTTAAATACTTTTCTATTTTCTTTATTAAGTAAGTAGAAGTTAATATTAAACGTAGAGCTAATATTAGTAACGCTAGTAATATTTATAAGTAGTATACTAAAGTAGTTTGTTTTATAAGTATTATTAATTAAAAGAATAATTAAAAATAACTTTTAAAGCTTTTTATAGTACAGAAAGGTCTAGATAAGGGCCGTCACGTGGCTACTAAGCTACTAGAGGTAATACTTAATACTATAGGTTTATAAATTATAGATAAGGGCTTGGGTTAGGGTATTACTGCTAAGTAACTTAAGCCTCACTCTTTACTACTTATTTTTAATATCTTACTACTTCTAAGGCTAGTTAGGATAACGCACAGTTATTAACGCAGTTATAGAGTAACTACTTAACGTCGTTTCTTTAAAGATATTTTAGATCTTTTAGTACTGGTTATTTAAGTACTTATAATAGGATAAATATATAATGTTATTATTAAAAGAATTATAATTATATTAATTAATACGTATAGTGAAATACTAGTAGTTACTTTAGAGTTTATATTAAACGGCCTTTACTACCTACTTATAATTAGTCTTTTATAATATTATTTTATAGAGATTTACTGTACTAGGTAGATTCTAGCCGCCCGTATTATAGTAAAGATCCTATTACTATAGAAGCTCGTTTTTATAGTTTAATAGTTAGTAAGGAATAATTACATAACCCTTGGTCTTTACTTAATTAGTGATGTTAGTAAGAAGTTCTT
Source organism: Colletotrichum brevisporum (assembly GCA_030770045.1). NCBI lineage: Eukaryota > Fungi > Ascomycota > Sordariomycetes > Glomerellales > Glomerellaceae > Colletotrichum > Colletotrichum brevisporum. The sequence continues at coordinate 6,592,467 of JAUGSI010000002.1, forward strand.
TAAAGGTCTTATAGCCCTTAGGTGTATTAATTAGTATAGTAAAAGGTGTTGGAATAGTATTGTGTTGAAGTTGCTGATTAAAGAGGCTAATTGTGAAAAAAACGGTTAAGTTAAAAAACGGCTATTGGGTGTGGGAAAAAAACTAGTGGTGGTGGTGCTGAGCTGATCCGACTAATAGGAGCCTAGGGATAAGTGGTGGGGACTGCCCTATATAGGAAGGATATGCGGGCAGCATAGGAAATTTAGTTAGTTTCTTTTTTTATAGTAGTACTTTAAAGATAATATTTATATAAAAGTTCTTTATATAAGTAACGTTTATTAGTATAAAGTTAGGGGTATTTAGTTTATTTAAGCTATTAAGTATATTCTTTATAACTCTTATACTTACTACTAAAATAGACTATAAAGTAGTTCTTAATTTAATATATCCCTCTTTATTAAGGGGGTAAATAGAGCTTTTTTTAAGAAAAAAGAAGTTATTAATAAAATAGGTTATACTATAGTTATTAAATACTATATTTATACTTAAAGTATAAAGAGTAGTTAGGGGAGTAAAGAAGACATTTATAGTATATATAGGTAAAGTAGGGGTCTTTAGGGCCTTTTAAACTAACTTACTATTAATTATAACTATAACTTAATATACTATTAAAAGAGTTAGTTTAAAGGCAGCCTTAGTATTTAAAGTATTTATGTCCTTGTTTTTCTTTTTTTTTTTAGTAAAGTGTGTTAGACCTAAGTAATAGAGGGGGTTAACTTTAATTTAACTAGCCTAAGTGAGTTTAACTAAGAGGCCTTAGTGCTTTTTTATATCAAGTTTCCTTCAAATCTTTTTTATTTTATTAAGGGTAACTTTGGTAATAGTATAGTTACTTTATTTAAATACTATAGAGTAAGTATATTTATAGTTTATAAAAACTTAACTATAATTTTAACTATAAATATACTAAATCCCCTTAGGCTTAGTAGTAGAGGATTATAGGGCTTTAGAGATTATAGTATTAAAGTAACTTAAAAAGATTAAAGAAATACTAAATAATTTACTTTTAAACTTAAAAAGTAAGTCTTTATAGAAGAGGTTTTGAGGTATAGATATATAGTCCTTAAGTAAAATCTAGGCTTAATTAAGCCTTTTTTTTATAAAAACCTACTTAAGTTTATTCTATACTTACTCTAGAGTCATCCTTTACCCCATAGTAAAGAAGAAGTTTTAAACTATAAATAGTTCTATTGTATTTAATAAGTAGTATTATATTACTTAAAGGTGTATAGTTTAGAATTCCCTTAGTTAGATATTTAGTATAGTATTACTATTTATTTCTTTTAGTATTACTTAGTATTTTTACTATATTATAGCTAGGAGACTAGTTTTATTTAAATAGTATTTAGTTTAAAGACTTTAAAGTAAGTTATAAAAAGAAGTGTCTTTTTAGTTAAAGAGTTTAAACTAAATTAGTTTAAGAATATCTAGGGATACTAACTTATTAATATATAACTTAATTTCCTTAAGGGCTTTTATTTTTATTTTTAAACTTTATTATACATAGCTTTATTAAAAATATAATTAAAATAGTTATTAAGTATACTTTTACTTTATTTAGTAAAAGGCGTGTTACGCTCTAGTTTAGGTTTATTATTGTTAAGTATGAAATTACTTAGGGTTTTATTATTTAAAAAAAGCCCTAAAGCATCTTTAGGCTATTTTTTTTACTTTAAAAGTAAATCTATACTTTAAAAGTCTTTATAAAGTTAATACTATTTTTATATTAAATTAAAGTACTAAGTTAGTACTTAATAGTATTATTTTCCTATAAACTAAAGTAAATTTAATAAACTTTTTTTACTTTTATGTTGTAGTTATAAAGCTATTAAATAAATAAAATTAAAAATACTTTCTTTAGGAGCTTCTTTTATAAAACTAAGTTATTAAGGTTAAGTTAGGGTTAGACCCCTTATATAACTACTTTAATTGAAAAGTTTTTAAACTATATAGAGTAGTTATACTACTCTATAAGTTTATACAAGAATAAAAAGAAAGAGGTTAAAGTTAAGTTTAATATAGTTAAATTAAAATAGTCGTTAAAGAATTAAAATGTTATAATAAAAGAGTATTTATATAAATATTTTTTTAGTAAGTGTATTTACTTTAGAAATAGTAGTTTAGAAGTATAGTATAAGTTGGGTTTATAACTATTATACAGCTAAGTATAACTAGTTAAAATAAAGTAAAGATAACGGCTTGATTTTTAAGTTCTATAATATAGTAGAGTGAAAGTAAAGGCCCCCTTATAGGGGCGGGAGATAGAGTAAAGTTACTTAAGTAAGTTGCTTAAGTAAGTAGTTGTTTATATGTATAGCCATAAATAGTTTTAGTTATTACGACAACTATATATAATAACTATAACTTAACCTACTTTATTACCTATATAGTATTTATTAAACCTAGTATATTAAAAAAATGTAGTTTAAAAAGCTATATTAATAGTTATATAAATAGGATCCTAGTTTTTAAATATAGTACTTATACTATATAAAGTATCTTAAGGAATAAAAAGAGTAACTTTACTTTAAATTTAATACTTATAAGTATTATAGTAATAAAGAGTTTTTATATTAATATTATTTCTAAAGTAGTTTTTTTAAAATAGGTATTTAGTACTACAGTTTTAACTATACACTTAAAATTAAAATATTAAACAAAAGTACTATAGTAAAAACTCTAAAATACTATAATAACGTATATTTTTTAAAATATAAACTATTCTTTTTTTACTTACGTTTTATATTTATTAGTAATACTATAATAGTATATATAACTTAAGTTTTTAAATATATAAAATACTATTTTAACTACTAACCTTTATATAACTACATTAACTCTATAGTACTTTAGTACTTTAAAGTAAGTTCCTTTAATTATAAAGCTTTTAAGTACTCAGAATACTATACTTAAAGAGTAAAGATCTATAGCTTAACTTATATAAAGTACTAAGACTATATAGTTATATATATAATATTTGTTTTATTGTAACAGCTACTTTTACTAATAAAAATAGTTAAAACTTACACAGTAGATCGTTCTAAGTAGAATATAAACAGTAGAGATACTATAACCGATATCAATAACAGTAGAAGAGTATAGTATAATTGTAAATAGGGAACAGTCTTTAATCACAACACTAGTATAGCCAAGAACCTTACTTACGACCAAGGGCGGCTAACGTACTAGAGATACCCTCACCCAAATAGCTTCTCAAAAACCTACACCGGATAGCGTGACTTAACGTGGCTGCTGTTATATATATAATATAGTAAATAGTATATAGAGTATTTTAGAATAAAGCTAGTTAACTATATTACTATATCTTTTAAAACCTCTTTAACTTTTTATAAGTTTTACTATTTAAGAGGTAGTTTTTAGTTATTTAAAAAGTACTCTACTTTTTTAATTAATAGGAGTTGTAGAATCTAAATATACTAGAAAACAGTATATGATATAACTATTAAATATTTAATTTAATTGCGTTTTACTATAGTAATAGCTATATCTCAGTATAATTAACTTACTCTTTTTAGTTAATTATAGCCCCTTTTACCCCTAAATTAATTAATCCTAGTATAGTATAGTTAGTACTATAGATACTAGTACCTCTAATCCTCTTATTGTTTTTTAACTACTATACTAAGGGTTTTTTACTATTGAAGTACCATAAAAAGCACTACTACTACTACTTCTACCTACTATAATATATTCTTAAGTTAATTAACTACTACTATATATTATTCAAAACTAAAAAAGTTTATTATTAAAGTTATACTTAAAGTATAACTAGTTATAGTAGATGTTACTTTAGACCGGCCTTAGTACTAGATTCTTTACTTTCTTTAGAGCCTTTAGCTTTATTACTTTTACTACTAAAGCTAAAAAGGCAGCTAGTATACTACTTTAAGGTATTACTATATAACCCACTAATAACTTACTATTTTAAAGCTTATTTTAGGTATTAATTATAATATATAAGTTCTTAATTTTAAGGATTATATTATAAAGATCTAAGGGCTATAGTAGCTACTATAAGTAGTTAATATACTACTATTATACGGCTAAGTACAAGTAGTTAAAGTAAAGTAAAAGTAACGGCTTAATCTCTAAGTTCTACAATATAGCAGAGCAAAAGCAAAGGCCCCTTTATAGGAGTAGGAGACGGAGCAAAGTCACTTAGGTAAGCCGCTTAAGTAAGTAGTTACTTATATACACAGCCACAAATAGCTTTAGCTATCACAACACACCCCCTAGACTTAAAAAAAGTCTAAAAACACTATACTCACAGCCTCCTAATATATAACTAAAAATATTTATATTAATATTTAATAAAAAAAAGTATAAATAAAAGATTTTATATTATAAAAAAAACTAATAAATAAAATAAAAATCCCTTTACTTTATTAATACTACTCTTACTTTATTATAATACTTTTATTACTATTACTAGAGTAGTTATACTTTTATTTATATAGTAAAAAGTAAGTAAAAAAATTAATAAATATTCTTAAGCGCCTTTAATTAGCTGGATTTAAGTGAATACTTAGTTTAAGGTAGGTAAATAATAATTCTTTAAAGGCCCTAATTTCTTTTCTTTTTCTCCTCTAGTAATAATATTTATATAAAGTATAAATGCCCTTAATTTTGCCCCTAATACTGTAATACTCTACTTTACGTAGTTTAAAAGTATTAATAGTATTTAGTTTAAGATATAGTATTTTAATAGTTTATATAGTATAATAGTTAATAACGCTTCTAAAAGGAAGTAAACTAAGTTTATTTGTATAGTACACGCTATAAAGTATATAAAGAATAAGGCTAATAAAAAAGCTGTAGCTACTATAGCGGCTATAGCTATAGCTACTAAGGCTACTACTAGTATATTTAATTATCTTCTTTTTATATTATTATTACCTAAACTAATACGTATTTTAATTTAAACTAACTTAATAATACTAGTAGTAAGGGGGACTTTATAAAGCCTTTTAAATAAAAAACTACTTTTATTCCTTTTAATAGTAAGTTTATTTATTATTATTTTAATTAAGTTATATTTAACTTTGTATTTATATAAACTCTAAAAAAAAGAAGTGCCTTACCTTTATAGCTACTTAACTAGTTAACTATAAGGAGTTTATAGCCTTTTAGAGTAAGTTACTTTTATTTTTATTACTATAAGTTTATACTAACTATTTTAAATAGCTCTATACTATACTAAGGAGGCGGCTAATACTACCTCTACCGGCTAGTTTGCTATAGTCTAGAGGGAGGTTATAAAAGAGGAAGGTTTAAAGCCTTTTACTAATACCCCTTCTCTTACTCTTAAGATACCTAAGTTACTCCTAAGTAGTCGTAGTAAGTTTAGTTTTTTTGTATTATCCTTTTAGTTTAGTTACTAACTTTATTTTAGTATAGTTAAAAGTATAGTAGTTTTTAATAGTAAGGGCATTTAGTTTAGGGCTCTTACTTATATTTAGTACGTTCGTAGTATACTAGCTAGTAGGGACTCTAGTATATATAACACTCTAACTAATAGTTTAAAGTATTATTACTATAAGAATAAGAAAAAGCCTTATACTTCCTTCCTTAGTAATAGCCTTACTTAGTGCTAATAAAATAGGTTTTTTATTATAAAAACTACGGCCTAGTATAGGTACTTTAAGTATATTATCCTTATAGCCCTTAATAACACAAAGGCCCAGCTTTTACTAGTATTTATACTAGAGGGTAAAAGTAGTAGCTAGGGGTTAACTTCCTTAAAAAAAAAAAAGGGGAAGGCTTTAGCCTCTTTAATACTAGCTCCTAAGGTTAAAATAACCTTTATAAAAATAACTCCTTTAAAGCCGTCTAAAGTAACTATTACCCCGCGGACCCCTAAAAAGGTAGTTAAAGTAAGTATTAAAAACTGTTTTCCTATTTATAATAAAGAGCCTTTATACTTAACTATTACTTAAGCAAACCTTAATACTTTAGTTATAGTTAACTTTAACTAAAGTATAGCTTTTTTATTCTAGTTTATATTAGATATATTTAAGGATACTTTATAGGCTAAATATAAAGAAGTATAAGTTTACTTTAGTAGTAGTAGTATTACTTAACTCCGACCCGGTATAAGTCCACTTTAGTAGTAGTAGTAATAATAAAAGTGTAAATCTACTTTGGTAGTAGTGTTAATAGTAGTAGTAGTATTTAGTATAGTAGTAGTGCCTAGTGCGGTGTAGTAGTGGCTCTTTTATAGGAGCTTTTTATACTCCCTAGTCCTTAGGCTAAAAGGAATTAAATAGATATAGGCCTAAGGCTGTATTTGCCTTATATATTCTTTTTACTTTTTATAATATATAACTTAATATTTTAAAGGTTAAGGAGTACTCTAAATTGTTTAAACTTTAAATAAAAAAGTACTTTAGTAAGGCTATTAGTAGACATTTTATTAGTTAGTATATAAATAACGTTAAATAACTTTTTAGTATACTTTTAGTAAAGCTTTATATTTTATATATTAATATAGTAAAGTTTTATTAAAATATACTCCCTTTTCCCTACTATAAGGTATATAGTCTAATAGTTATTATAGTAAATTTACTATATATTACTTAGTTTAAATTTAAAGTCTTTAAAAAGCCTCTTAAAAGTAATTATTTTTTTATAGTATACTTAAGGCTAAAAAGCTTAGTCTTAGTTATTAAAGTTATTATAGTATTTTACTTTATAGCCTTTTATTAAATAGGGCCGCTAAAAAGTAAAATAATATATCCCTAGAATAACCTTTACGTTTCCTCGTTATTTATAAACAAAGTATCTTTAGTAATTAAAAGTACTTATACTCCCCTACCCCTTAAGCTACTATAGTAGAGTGAAAAGTAGTAAGTATAGTATAGGTAATAAATAACTTAATTTATAGTAATTTAGTATTTATAGAAAGGGTTTATTAGGAATTTTAAAAGAATAGTATAGGTAAAAGCTACGTTAGGGTGGATTATAATTGTAGTATACAGAATTAAACTAATCTTTTCCTAGTATAGCTTTATATTAATATTAACGGAGTCTTTAGTATTTTTTTAAAGGGAATAAGTAGTAATAGAGTTAAAAGGTAGTGGGAGTCTATAAGGCTAAACTTTTTTATAACGCGTTAAATATACTAATTATAGGTAAAATAAATCTTCTTTGCCTTATAGTTGTAGATAACCCGGATCCCGAGGTACTACTTAATAGCTCCCTACTCTTTAAGTTTGTACTTTGCCTTAATACCCTTAATAATTTACTTTACTTTTGCAGTATTGTCCCTATAGTTTATAATAAGAATATTATTTATATAAAAAAGGATAAGTATATAGTGGTCGCGGCTCTAAAAAAAATACGGGTTTTTATTAGTTAATATAAGCCTAAGGCTTTAAAGGGTTAAAAAAAACTCTTTATACTAAAAGAAAGGGGTATTTATTAGGCTATAAAGGGCGTAGTAAAGCTTAAGGAGCTTATTACTTTACTTAAAGCCCTTAGAGAGGTAGTATATAACTAGAGGGTTATTAGGTCCCTTTTTAGTATTTAGGAATGTATTAACTATGTTGAACTAGTTAACTTTAAGGTTGAATTGTACTATAAGGGCTATAGTAACTTTAAAAGTATAAATTATAAGTATAGCTGCGTAGGTCTATTTAAGGGGATACTTCTTTTAAAGATCTCTGTAGATATAAAGCCTTACTTTATAGTACTAAAGATACCTATTCTTATTAAGTTTATATATAAATACTTACTTAAGGGTCATCGGCTTTACTTTAACTTTATAGGAATTAATAACCTTTTATACTTCTATCTCTTTAAGCTTAAATACCTCCTTATTAACTGTTTTATAAAAGTAGTTCTTTAACTCTAGTAGTAGTAAGTAAATACTTTAGTACGTAGTTAGAGCTTTGCTAAGCTGGTTTAAGTAGACCCTTGTATTTAGTGTAGTTAACTTAACTTACTTTACTTTGTTAATTAAAGTAAAAACTATATAATAATATATATAGTATCTCTAAGTTGCTTCTTTTAAAGTGTAGTTATAATTTAATATATATATATTAAAAAAAATATTTTAGTTATATTTAATATTAAAGAATGTAAAGTAGTTATAGAAGTATAGTAATTTTTATAGTTTTAGTTTAAGTTAGTTTAGATTTTTATAGTTATATACCCGCTTTAATTCCTCTAAAGGGCTACTTATTTTTTTTAAATTTATATATAGTTATATTAAAGAAAAAAGTAAATTACTTTTTTAGAATAGAAGAAATTTAGCCTTTATATTTAGTTCTTATAGAGCCTTAGTATTAGTTACTATAATAATTTTATTTTTAATCCTTTTATAAAAAGAGTTAACTTTTAAAGTAAAAAGTGGATTAGGGGATAATAATAGCTTATGGGCCTAATATACTCTTATATTAAGTATAGGGCTCTTTACTCTTTATGTATAATCCTAAGTCTCTTTAGGTACTAGTATAGGGTCTAGGGTTAATAGCTACCCCCTATGCTAGTTAAATAGCTTTAGGTTGGCCTTTAAAATGCCCTTACTTAGGTTTTTAACTATTGGGGTAAGTGTTAGTAGAAATAGCTTTTTTTTATTATATATTAATAAAGTATTAGTTATTTTAAGAATACTTAGGACTTAGAGTTTAGTGTTAAAGGAAGAGATAGGCTCTTAAATAGCTTTAACTATAGTGTAGGCTACTTTACTTTACTCTACTGCCTTTGTGTTAGGCTTTAAATAGAACTTTGTTTTGTTAAAAGTCACGTTACGCGTAATAATAACTTATTTAAGTAAGGATACTTAGATTTAATAGAGGTTATAAGTATTTAAAATATATCCTATAAAGTATTTAAGGTACGCTCTTGCTTCTACTTTAAAGTCGCGTTTTCTTTAATTTACTTTATAGTTTTTTTTAAGGGGGTATATTTTATAACTATATATATATATTTAGCCCTAGTAAGGGCAAAGGTTGCGTATTAAAAGGGCCTAGTAAAAGGGTTACTACTAGTAGAAGTACTAGTAGAACTAGGCCTTTTTAACTTAGATTAAAAAAAGCTATACTCTTTACTTAAGGGGGCTTATATTATAAAAGAAGGCTGTGGCTATAGCTACTTTTACTTATAAAATAAAAGGAAAGTTAGATAAAGTAAATATCTTAATAACTTATAATATTATTTCTTATTTAGTATACTTACTCCCTTTATTTAGTTCTTTTATATATAATAAAGTTGGTTTAATTTTAATTCCCTTCTCTAGGGCCCATTACTAGTACTTAGTATAGCTGTATATTATAATTATTATGCGTTTAATGTTTTAACGAATTTTATAGACGGATATACTGCGCTGCCTTACCACTTAGTATTTAAATATTTTTAGTACGTAAAAGATAGATTTATATTGTTTATTAATATAGGGAAAGGCAAAAAGGTAGCTAGTATACTTGTCTTTAATTACTATAAACTAGTAGCTTTAATTGTACCCCTTAAAATAGTTAAAAAAGTTCTAAGATATTTATTTATATAGCTATACAGCTTGATTTTTAGAGGTTCGTCTTAAAACTACTTAGGTAGTATAGGTTGTTACGTAATACTCGTATTAAAGGTATATTAAGTTTTTAAGTCTTACCCCCTAAGTATTATATAAAAAATAATTAAGTACCTTAGGTCCTAAGTAGCTAAAGTAAAAATACTATATAAGGGAATTATTATTATAGTTTTTTAGTTAGTAGTAGAACTTTTAAAAACTATAGTTAATACAGCTACGTTTATAGTTATAGTAAAGTTAATAGGGACACGCGGGGATATAGAATAAAAAAAAGCGACTTTAAATTTAAAGAAAATAATATTTATCCTTCTTTTTAACTTTTTAACTATAAAACTCTTTTTATTATTACTTACGTAGAGTAAAGTATTATAACTAGTATACTAAATACCCTTTTTTTATAGGAGTACTTTAAAAACGATGTTTATATAGAAGTTTTCTATATAAGTAATATTTATTAGTATTAAGTTAAGGGTATTTGGCCCGTTTAAGCCGTTAAATACGTTCTTTATAACCCTTATACTTACTACTAAAATAGGGTATAAAGTGGTTTTTAATTTAATATATCCCTCTTTATTAGGGGGATAAATAAAGCCCTTTTTAAAAAGGAAAAAGTTATTAACAAAATAAGTCGTACTATAGTTATTAAATACTGTACTTATATTTAAAGTATAAAGAGTAGTTAAGGGAGTAAAGAAAATATTTATAGTGTATATAAGTAAGGTAGGGGTCCTTAGGGCCTTTTAAACTAGTTTACTACTAATTATAACTATAACTTAGTATACTATTAGAAAGGTTAGTTTAAAGGTAGCTTTAGTATTTAAAGTATTTACATCCTTACCTTCCTTTTTTTTTTTTTTTTTTAGTAAAGTGTACTAGACCCAAGTAATAGGGGGGGTTAACTTTAATCTAACTAGCCTAAGTAAATTTAACTAAAAAGCTTTAATACTCCTTTATATTAAGTTTCTTTTAAATTTCTTTAGCCTTATTAAGGGTAACTTTAGTAATAGTATAGTTACTTTACCTAGAGACTATAAAGTAGATACGTCTATAGTTTATAGGAGCCTCACTATAGTTTTAACTATAAATATACTAAATCCCCTTAAGTTTAGTAGTAGAGGATTATAGAACTTTAGAAATTATAGTATTAAAGCGACCTATAAAGGTTAAAAAAATACTAAATAATTTACTCTTAAACTTAAGAAGTAAGTCCTTATAAAAGAGGTTTTTAAGTATAGATATATAATCCCTAAGTAAAATTTAAACTTAATTAAGCCTTTCTTTTATAAAAACCTACTTAAGTTCATTCTATACTTATTTTAAAGTAATTCTTTACTCTATAGTAGAAAAAAAGTTTTAAACTATAAATAATTCTATTATATTTAGAAGGTAGTATTATGTTACTCAAAGGTATATAGTATGGAATTCCCTTAGCTAAATACTTAGTGTGGTACTATTATTTGCTTTCTTTAGTATTATTTAGTACTTTTATTATATTATAATTAAAAAACTAATATTACTTAAAAAGTATTAAGTTTAAAGGCTTTAAAATAAGTTATAGAGGGAAGTATTTTTTTAGTTAAAGAGTTTAGACTAAATTAGTTTAAGAATATCTAGGGATACTAACTTATTAATATATAACTTAATTTTTTTAAAGGCTTTTACTTTTTACTTTTAGACTTTATTATTAGTAGCTTTATTAAAAATATAACTAAAATAGTTATTAAGTACGCTTTTGCTTTATTTAGTAAAAGGTAGGTTATACTCTAGTTTAGGTTTGTTACTATTAAATATTAAATTACCCGGGGTTTTATTACTTAAAAAGGGCCCTAGGGCGCCTTTAGGCTACTTCCTTTTACTTTAGGAGTAAGTTTATACTTTAGGGGCCTTTATAAAGTTAATACTATTTTTGTGTTTAATTAAGGTACTAAGTTAGTACCTAGTAGTACTATTTTTTTATAAGTTAAAGTAGATTTAATAAATTCTTTTTACTTTTATATTTTAGTTATAAAGCTACTAGGTGAATAAAATTAAAGATACTTTCTTTAGGAGTTTATTTAGTAAAACTAAGTTATTAGGGTTAAGTTAAAACTAGACCCCTTATATAACTACTTTAATTTAAAGGTTATTAAACTATATAGAGTAGTTATACTATTTTATAAGTTTATAGAAGGATAGGAGGGAGGAGGTTGAAGTTAAGTTTAATATAGTTAAATTAAAATAGTAGTTAAAGAATTGAAATATTATAATAAAAGAGTATTTGTATAAATATTTTCTTAGTAAGTACGTTTATTTTAAAGATAATAGTTTAGAAGTATAGTATAAACTAAGTTTATAACTATTATATAGTTAAGTATAAGTAGTTAAAGTAAAGTAAAAGTAATAATTTAATTTTTAAGTTTTATAATATAGTAGAGTAAAAGTAAAGGCCCCCTTATAGGGGTGGGAGACGGAGTGAAGTTACTTAAGTAAGCTACTTAAGTAAATAGTCGCTTACGTACACAGCCATAAATAGCTTTAACTATTATAATAAAAGTATAGTATAAACTAGGTTTATAATTATTATATAGTTAAGTATAAGTAGTTAAAGTAAAGTAAAAGTAATAGTTTAATTTCTAAGTTCTATAATATAGTAGAGTAAAAGTAAAGGCCCCCTTATAGGGGCAGGAGATAGAGTAAAGTCGCTTAGGTAAGCTGCTTAAGTAAGTAGTTGCTTACGTACACAGCCACGAATAGCTTTAGCTATCACAATAACTACTTTATAAACTCTCTTTTTTCCTTTATAAAGTAAAAAAGTATATAACTATAAGGGAGCTTATACTTATTCTTAAAGTGGCTTATATAGAGTAAAAGGTTTAGGAGAGGGACTCTTTTACTTAGCTTTAGTATTACTATTAAAGTAATTTAATACTAGTAGACTATAAAGTTAAAAGCCTTATACTTAACTATTTTAGTAATACATATTAACTAAAACTACTAAAGTACTTATAGTAAGTATACTACTTTATAATAGTATAGTTAAAAATATATATAGACTTTTTATTTATTAGTATTTTATTAATTACTTTAGTAATATTAAAGAAGTTAAAGTTACTTATAATTATATATAATTTAATATCTTTATAAGCTATTTTAGTAAAAGAGTTAATTTATATACTAAAGGGTTTATACTTACTAATACAGTACTAAGTCTACTAGTAATAATAAAGGTAGTATATATTATTAAAGTACTTTAAAGAATTATTCTACTTAGTAAACTCTTACTATAACTAGTACTTTACTACTTTAAAAGTTTACTTAGTATTAGTATAAATTATATAAGCCTAAAGCTATAAAAAGCTAGTAGGGGTATTTTTAACTTTAATAATAAAAAGCTAATACTAGTTTAAAACCTTATTATTATAACTAAGCTTATTAAGTATATAAAGCTAAGAGTTATAGAAAAATATAGCTAGAACTAGGGCTAAATCTAGACCTAAAGCTAGAGTTAAAGCTAGGTTTACTATTTTATTATTAATATTACTATTAAAAAGGACCTTAAACTCTATATTACTAGAGCCACTAAGACCCTTCTACTAATACTTAATATTAATATTAATATTTATATTAATATAAAAATATAAAGTTAAAGCTAAGTAAAGGAGAAGGTCTTTATAAGGGTAGTTTAAAGAGTAGTTTTAAAGTCTATTATAGCTACTTAAGGTAGCTAAGTACTAGTCTTAATATATAGTTTATTAAGTAACTTAATAAAAAAGGTATATTCCTCTTTATACTTATTGAAAACTAAGTTAAACACAATGTTATATAGAGAGTAGAGGTTAGTAGTTTTATTAATTTAGAATAGAGGTATTTTATACTAGTTAATTATATATATATTATTGAAGCTTAAGACCTTTAAAAAATAATACTATATTTACTTATAAAAGGAATAGGTTTATAGAATAGCCTTAAGTATATTTAAGTTATTTTAACTTTAAAGTATATAATACTTTAGGCTTTATTACTAAAGTTAATAAAAGAATACTTATATTATAGCATACTTCCTAAGTTTTAAAAAATAGAGGTACTAGTATTTATTATTAATATTCTTTTAAGTAAAAACTATATTAAAATAAGTATTATAGATAATAGATTTAACTTTTTAAAGTTTAATAGTACTGTATTTATAAATACTAGTAATAAGAGAAGTTTATTATCGTATAAAGTAATAATACGTAGAGTAAGTTATAGTATAAAAGAAGGGGCTATAGTTATAGTACAGATACTTAAGAAACTATATTTACTTTTAATTCTTCTTCTTTATTACAAAGGCTATACCCTTTTAGGGGTAGTTTATTTTTAATATACTTAATTAATATAAATTAATAGCTTTAGTTTAATATACTTTATTATAGTTATAGTAAAAGTAAAAGAAGGTATTTTTGTTATTATATAGGTTAATACTACTTTTATAAATAATTACAAAGCTATCAACTTAAGTAAACTTATTAAGATAATTCTAAAGCTACTAAACTAAATCTATAGATACTTTATTAATACTACCTTTAAGAGGGTTTAGAATAACTTTATAATTAGGCTATATAGTATGACTATAGTTTTTTAGTATATTAAAAGATATTATTATAGTAGTAGTGTAATATTAAGAAGTAATGCGATATTGTTATAAGTAGTAAAAATATTTTTACTAAGTTAAAGTAAAAGGGGGATTTTTAGAATATTTAGATTCTATAGCTTCTATTAGTTTAAAAAGTAGGGTTCTTTTTAAATAACTATAAACTACTTCCTAAATAGTAAAACTCTTAAAAAGTACTATTTACATAGTGATTTTTATTTATTTAACTTTTAAAGAATTTAAGTATACTTTTTAAATTTTATTTTAAAATACTAATAAAAAATAATCAACTAAATATAACTTTACTATACTTAAATAAACTAAGTTTATTATTTATTATACTTTTAAATTTTAATATATTCATATATAACTAAACTTTATTAAAGAATTTACAATGTTTATATTTTATTAAAGTTTAAAAGATAGGGTTAATAGTAAATCTATTAAAATTAACTATTTTAAAGATTTCTTTAGTATATTAAACTTATAATTAAAATTAATACTTATAATTAAAATTAATACTTATTTATAAAAGAGATACTGTAAAAAAGAAGAATAATAATTAAGTACTAATCTAAATAAAAAATACTAATAGTAGTTTAAATAATTTTAGTACTATAACTAACAATAATAACTTTGATAAAACTATTAATAAAGATAAAATAATTCTTAATAAAGTACTACTTATAAATACTATATAGGTTCTATAGACTTTAGTACTATAGAATAACTAAAACTTAATAGAAAACTCTACTTTTAAGTACTACAACTATAAGAAGTTTAAATATATAACTAAAAACTACTATTAGTTTAAAAAGTAATAATAGTAACTAGTACTAAAAAGTAAGTAACTGAATACTATTGTTAAAGAGTTTTACTATTTAAGTATTATTACTTAGTTATTTAGGTATTCCCCTACTTTTTTAGTTAATTAAATTAATATAGTTAACTATATTATATTATACTTTACTATATACTTAAATATATACTATACTTATTTATAATTACTATACTTAATTATAGTTATTATATTTAATTATAGCTACTATACTTAATTATAGTTACTATACTATACTAAATTACTTATACTATATAGTTATATAAATTGTATTAATTTAATTAGCTAAAAAAGTAGAGGAATACCTAGATAGTTAAGTAATAATACTTAGATAGTAAAACTCTTTTTAAAAAGAACTATACTAAACTATTATAAATAGTATACTATAGTAATAAATATACTATTTATTAAAATGGTAAAAAGAAAATAGAATAGTATTTTAAAAATACTAGCTATTTAAGTTATAATATTACTAATATACTTAAGAAAATACTAGCTATTCTTTATTGAGTACTATACTAAAAGCTATTTTAAAAAGCTTAAAAATAACTTAATAGTATAAATCTATAATATATTAACTATAATTTTATAGATCTACCTAATAATAAAGAAGTTAGTTATAATAATAAATAAATTATTAAATAACTTAATACTATAATTACTAAACTGAAATATACTATTAGTATAAAACTAAAGGAGAATTATAGTAAATATTTCTAGATACTAGTAATAAAAAGAGTAAAAAGAATAACTATTTAAAGTAATATTAAAAAGTTAAAATAACTTTATTATAATAATAAAAAAGAAGTAGAAAAAGTCCTGTTAAACTCTATATTTCTAAGAATAACCTTAAAAAATATACCGTATAATTTAAATAAACTTTATAATATTACTTATCAATATACTTAGACTAAAGTAGCTTAAAGAGTCCTACTTAATACTTGATACTTAAACTTTAAAAAAGAACCTTTAATATAAAGAAAGAAATATAAGTACTTACTATATATTCTTTTAAATAATAATACATAATAAATTATCTTTTATAAAACTAACCCTGTTTAAAAACTAGTAAATAGTTACTTACTAGTATACTAAAAAACTATAAAGAGTTAAAACTACTATATAAAAATATTATAACGTTTTTTAGTTTTAATATTTTAGTAATAAATATTAAGAATACTTTATAAAAAGGCTTAACTCCTAATTTTTCTTCTAAAAAAAGAACAACCTATATAAGAATATCTATTTTAGTTATAAACTTAATACATAGATTATTAAAAATTATAAGGGACTTAAAAAACTATATTTAAACTAAACTTAAACTTTTTAATAAAGTACTTATATACTAATAATATAGACTAGGAAAATTACTATATTAACTAATATTAAGTTTACTATATTATTAAATATAAATACTTAAAGGAAAATAACCTTTAAAAAAAGGAACTAACCTTATACTACTCGTCATTAATATTAAAAATACCCTTATAAAAAAAGGAGTAGTTAAGTACTTTAATAACAATATTATATATATAGAATAAAGGTTAAAGCTATGAAAAATTAAACTTACTTACTATAAAAGAATTATAATAGATAATTAAAATAGGATTTATATACTTAATTATAAAAATAAACTTAAAAAAGTACTTTTACTTTAATATTATAATAAATAGAATATAACTTAAAGCTTTAATTAATAATAGTATTTAAAGTAACTTTATATTACTATACGTTGTAAATAAACTATAAATACTATAGAATAAAAAAAAGAATCTTTATTTACTTAATAATATAAAAAGAAAAAAAGTATAGTATAGTAGAAATATTATTAATAGTAAAACTATACCCTTTACTTTAAGTTATTATAACTAAAGAATATACTACTACTTTAATATTATAAATATGAAATAATAGAATATAAGTTTTATTATTAAGGCGACCCCCTTTAGTTATGTAGGTAACTTCCAAGCTGTGACTATCCCTATTACTATTATTATCTATTATTACTATCTCTAGTACTATTACTAATTATATTGCGATAAAGCCTCTAAGGCTCTAGCCTTGCGAGCCGCGCCTTAGGCACTAGGGTGACTAAGTATAGATATAACGCTCTAACGAGCACAGCGCCTTATAGTATAGATCTCTTCCTAGGACAACTATAAGTTATTTATGCCCTTGAATGCTTATATACCCTAATATTTACTATAGTTATAAGTCTAGCTTATTTCTAACTAGTATCTATTACCCCTAACTACCTAAGTAAGGTGTATAAGCTTTAGGCTCTTTTTTTTTATTTTTCTTAAGCTCCCTAAAAGCTTTATACTATTTTATAATAGATGTCTTAACTACTCCCTATAATACTCTAATAAGCTTAATAATTATCCTTAAAACCTTATATAACTAGCCACGATTTTATAAAGAACTATAATACTAAGTAGAGCTTTAAAGTATCTAGGAATATATTAATCTAGATGCTTCTAACGTACTAAGTATAAACTATATTTACTTAGTTAATCCTACGCGCTACGAATTCCTTATATAAGTTAATAAAATTATAAAAAAACGATATAAGGCGGACTTTAAAACCTAGATTAAAGAGTAGACTAATTCTAATATAGGAAATATTTATAAAAAAGCTATAGTACTACTACGTTACCCTTATAAATAAATACTAGAAAATATTTCTATAGATTATATAAATAGTATTAAGTACTTTTTGTAATATTAAGTACATTATATAGCTGTTATAGCTATACTAAAAGGTATTTAGTGTTAAATATATCTATCTGTAGACCTATTATATACTAGTTTAGCTTGTTAAAAGCTTACTACTCTAGAATTATATTTAACTTAAGCTTTTATTTATAAGCTTAAAGTATAACTTACTCTAAATAACCTTGTTACGCTTATATTACTTTAAAAAGAATATAATACTGTCCTTAGAGACGCTATATATATAAACCTTAATTCTATAAAGTAGTATAACTACTAGTACAACTACTTTTTCTAAGCTATATATAGGAGTATTTTAGAAGTTTAAGGAATCCTAGTAGTATAGAATTTTCTTAAGGTAGTTAGTACTTAATATAACTCTATATAGGGATACTAGTAGCTTAATAGGATCTAAGAAGAGTTTTAATTTAGTAAAAACTCCTTAATATTATATTAGTATAAAAAGCTTTTTTTAGTAAAGGTTAAGGACAAATTAATATGTTAAACGGGGGGCTGTAGTAGAGCTACTTACTCTACTCTTATAGGCTAGACTAAATTACTATTTAGTATTTAAAAATGTCCCTATAAAATACCTTACTAATAGCCTATCTATACTTATAGATATTTTAATAAAGCCCTAATAGAGTACTTTAAGTACGTTTTATCCCTTTTAAATACTAAGATTAATAAAATTAAGATAGCTTTTATAGATTTAAAGTAAGAGGACTTTAAAAAAAAACTTATTAAATATGGCTAGTTTAATAAAATAACTTATTTATAGTTTAAGAAGTAATATTAAGGATAGGGTAGTAATAATAAAGAACCCTTAGCTACTATGGATAGTAAGCTAGAATTCCTAGGAAATATTATTAGTATTGTCCTTTTACTTAATACTTTTTTAAAAGGTAATATAGTTAGATATTTGGTCTTTTTAATTATTATATTAACTTATTTACTTTTTTAAAGTACTATATATAATAACTATAGCTTAATCTATGTTATTAACTATATAGTGTTTATAGAACTAAGCACGTTTAAGCCCTCTAGCCTAGATAACTACGTTAATACTAGTATAGATAGAATCCTAGTTCTAGGATATAGTAAGCGCGTTATATAGAACGTATTAATAAATAAGGAGGGCAACTTAATATTAAATTTAATACTTATAAACGTTATAGTAATTAAAGGGTTCTATATTAATATTATTTTTAAAGTGCTCTTAGTTAAGGCTAGTGTTTAGTACTATAACTACAACTATATACTTAGGGTTAAAAATATAAAAAGTAATATTATAGTAAAGACTCTAAAACGCTATAATAATATCTACTTTTTTAAATATAAACTATTTTTTTTATTTATGTTTTATATTTATTAGTAATACTACTTTAGTCTATATAACTTATTTTATTAAATACGTATAATACTATCCTAGCTACTAACCTTTGTGTAACTACGTTAATTCTATAGTACTTTAGTACTTTAGGGCAGACTACTTTAATTATAAAGCTTTTAAGTACTTAGTATACTGTGCTTAGGGGGTAAGGATTTATAGTTTAATTTATATAGAGTACTAGGACTATATAGTTATATATATAATATAGTAAATATTATACTAAGTATTTAAGAATAAGGCTAGTAGACTGTACTACTGTATTTTTTAGGACCTTTTTAACTTTTTATATAAATATAATAGTAATAACTAACTTTTAATTATTAAGAATAAGTATTTTAGTAAACCTTTTAGCTTTACTTTTTCTAGGAAGGATTACTTTAAAGTATTCAAGGTTTTTTAGACATTTAAAAAATAAGTTAAATAATATAAAAAAGTTAATATTTATAAAATATATATAAATAATAAGTGTACTATAATTACTATTAAGGGTATTACTGTGTTTTAAATATAGGTACAAAAAAAAAGAATTAATTTTAAAACACTACTAGTTTATACTAAGGAGTTTATAAGAGGTAGAGAGTACGCTAGATAAAAAGGTATAAACTAGGGGATTTATATAAAGGAGGAGGTAGGGCTTCTTAAGTACTTTTAAAAAGAATTAGTACTTATAGGTATTAATATTTATAATATAAGTCTATATTAATTAAGCTCTTAGTACTCTTTAAATAAAGTTAAAATAAAATAGTTTAGATATTACTTTAAGTAGTAGACTTTAGTTTATAACTATTTTATAAACTATAACCTATACTCTTACTAGGGAAAACTACGTACTTATAAATACTATATTTATTCCCTTAAGTATAAAAGAGAAATAGGAATTAAAAGGAGATAGTTTAAAGTTATACTAAGAGTGTATATTAGATACTTTATAGGATATATTTCTAAAACAATAAACTTATATAGAATCTAGGTATCCGCACTTAAGTAGGTTATTATTATATATAATATTACTTTTAATAAAATAAAATTTTACTTAAAAAATAATACTAAATATACTTTTTATTTAAAAATTATAAAAACTATAATTTTAAAACTTAAAAAGTTCTTTAAGTTTTAAAGTAAGGTCTATAAGATTCTAGGAGACTTTAAGAGTAACTTAAAAGAGGCTAATAATAAATCTATTAATATATAATTTACTAGACTTATTTAATAAAATATTATTAAGCTAAGTAGTGCTCCTGTATATAAAGAGTATAGTGTATTACCTTTAGGAGGACTATTAACTCTTGATTTTCTCCCTAAACTACTAATACTATAATATCTTAAGGGTAAAAGGCTGTATAAAGCGACTACTAATACTAGAGGACCCGAAATAGATAAAGCTAAGCTGGTAGAACTTTTTAAACTAGTTAAACTTATAAATAATTAAGCCTACGCGTACATAAGAGATTCTATAGAATACTTAGAATCTCTAACTATTAAGTATAGACCTTTAACTACTTAGTAAAAAGAGGCTTAACTAGCTAGTAAAAGCAACTTAAATAATATAATTCCTTTAAATATTCTAAAAACACTTTAAGATATGTTAGCTTTATTATTATATAGTAGTTAGTACTTTAAGGGGCTTAATTTAGAGTTTAAGGGAGGAAACTATATTGTTTATATATATATTAATAATACTTACGAGATACTATATAGCGGCTTAAGTGACGCCTTTTTTATAATATTTATACTTAATTAATAAAAAGTATTTAAGGATAAAGAATATAACTATACCTACCTATACTATATTATTTAAAATATAGTCTATATAATACTTTATAACTATAAATACACGATAAAGGAAAGTGACTTTTATATAAATAACCTTATTAGTGCTTTAAAGTTGTAGAAAGTAATAAAGAAGCTTTTCTTAAAGTTTTAAGAGTTTTTTATAAATACGGTGTATAAGGAAATTTGTAAGCTTATATTTATAGGGATATAGTAAAAGCTAAACTATTAAAAGGCTTTATTATAACTCCTCCCTTTAAAGTAGGTTTTTACTTATAAGTTTAAACTTAATAGAGTTTTTAACTACTATAAAGTATATATTTACGTTTAAAGAGACCTTTAAGATATAGATTTATTATAATATACTTATACTACTACTTTTGTAGTATAATCCTTTTACTTTTTAATATTCCTTAAAGTATAGTTTAACTATAATATTTAGTAGTTTAATATTATAAATGCCTTTTTAAATATAAAGCTTAACTCTAATACTCTATTTATTTATTATAAACTCTAAAATAGCTTTTATTAACTAGAGAAGTGTATTAAGTTTAAGTAGGCGCTTTATAGGCTGTATAATACTCCTTTTTTATAGTATAAGGAGTTTTTAAAGACTTTTTGTAGTTTTAGTTTTAAATACTATAATAAGGAGTTATGTCTTTTTTAGGATTCTTAAAGGCGCGTCTTTATTATATTCTATATTAATAATATACTTATGGTGTACTACTTAGATAAGGCTAAGTATACTTAAACGTTAATTAGGGGTATTAAGGACGTATATAAGCTTAAGGAGTAGGGCCCTATGGAGTATTTTTTTGGTATTAGAGTGATTAGAGACTGTTTTAAATAATATATTTTTTTAGTCTATAATACGTATATTAATAAGATAGCTAAGAAGTATAACTTTATTAATATACTATACCCGGTTATACTACTACTAATAGTTGACTTTATTAAGAACCTGGGTTAGGCGTTGCGTTAGGAGGTTAAGGATTTTTAGGAAAAGGTTGGCTTAATCCTCTATACCGCTATTATAATCTACCTAGACGTTGCCTTTACTACTTTATAGTTCTTATACTTCTTAATAAATCCTTTTTAGGCGCATCTTAAGGCTACTAACTAAGTTATTTATTATTTATATTTAATATATTACTTTACTATATACTATAGTAATATAGGGGGTAACGTAGAGGTACTTTTTATAGTAAGAGATGCTTTTTTGTGGATAATAAAGAGATAAAAAAATTGTTTTATAAATATATTATTAAGCTTTTTAATAGTCTACTATACTAGAAGGTAAAAAGATAGAATATAGTTACTATATTAATAATAGAAGTAGAGCTCTTAATACTTAAGTATACTACTAAAGAATTAATAGTACTTTAACGACTCCTTAAAGAGATAGATCTTAACTTTAAAGATACTTAAAAAGTCTACTATAATAACTAATAAATAATTTAATTTATAGTAGGCAAAGGAGAGTATATAGCTATGTACTTAAGATACGTAGATATTTAGAATATATAGCTTTATTAAGAATATACTAAGTACTTTTTTAATATTGTATATATACTTATAAATAAAATACTAGTTAATAGACTTATTAAGAACTTTATAAAAAGTAAGTTTAAGTACTTAAGAGTATTTTTTAACTTTTATAATACTTTAATATATATTATAATAGTATAAAAAAAAGGAGTACTTAATTAAAAAAAAAAGGACAGTCTATAAGTAAGTTATTATATTAAGCTAAAAGGCCTACGCTGCCTTGCTGGGTGTGTAAAAAAAAGTAAAGTAATTATAGTTTAGAAGCCCTAAATACTAAAGATAAATACAATAGTCTAAAAGGTACTCTTAATATATAAGGGTATTAATTAACTCTATAAAGAACTAATAAATACCCTCTTAAATTACTTAGGTATAGTTATAGGTAGTAAAGAGCTTATTTATAAACTAGTAAATACTCCCTATAACGGCCTTAGTATAAACTTAGTATATAGTACGTTCTATAAGTATACTAGTAATCTCCTCCTTATCCTTCTCCTTATTAAACTCCTCCTCCTCTTCTTCCTTAGACTTAGGCTTTTCTTCCTCCTCCTCTTTCTTAACCTTACTTTTAATAAAAAAGGGTATAGTAGTAGAGTTAAATACTACTTAGAGATTATTACGTACCTTATAAACCTTTTATAATTTAACTAAGTTAATTTTAAACTATTATAAGTATTTAAAGGGACTTATATAACGTAATATACCTATAAGGCGTACTTTAATAAAGTAGTAATACTAAAAAATAGTATCTTAGTATAAATTAGTATACTACTTATAGCTATTAATATAATATATATAATAGTTTTAAGTATTATTCTTAGTAATAAAGTAGTAGCTAGAAGAATAGCCCTTAAGGCTAGAGTTGGTGTACCCTTTATAAAGGGGGTTGTGCTTAAGGTCGTCCTTATTAAATAGTATAAGGGTGCGGTTTTTTTTATGTGGGGTGTGGGAGGGGGCTGGAGTAGGAAAGGGGTTATAGAGAGAAGGGGTTGTAGTGGGCGGGGTAGTTAGCTAGAACAGCGGGCACTTATTATTATTATCCTTACTCTCCTTATTATTGCAGCTATAGCTACTAATAGTGTTAAGGGAGTTAGTGGAGTTAGTAGAGCCACTACGTACTATATACTTACACTTAAGCTTAGCGCGCTTCTTACTCTTAGCGATCTTTACCTTATACTTCTCTATTATCTTATACTTAAGGGGCATTTTAAATATTTATTTTTTTATATTTTTATTAGTAAAAACGCTTTAAAAGTAGTATGTGGAGTATAGAGTAGTAAAATAGTAACTTATAATTTATTAAAATAAGTCTACTAAAGAAAAAAAAAAGAGGATTTTAAGTAGTAACTAGAAAAAATATATATATCCTACTACCTATAGCTTACTTAGTAAAAAATCTTTATACTTTAAAAGATAGTAACTATAATTTTATTTATAGTTATAAATACTCCTTATAATTAAAACAATTATAAAAAATATTTCTTTTATATAATTTTATTTATATAACTTTAATAAATACTTTAAATACTTTATTTACTTATATTTAAAATAAAAAAGGAGGTAAGGGATATAGCTTTAATGCGGTTAATAGTAACGTTACTATTACTAGGGGGTGTATTATAATAAAGCTTTTAAGGCTCTAGCCTTATAAACTGCGCCTTAGGTACTAGGGTAACTAAGTATAAATATAACGCTTTAATAAGTATAGCGCTTTATAGTATAGATCTCTTCCTAGGACAACTACAAGTCATCTATACTCTTGAACACTTATATACTCTAATACTCACTATAAATTATTATTACTATTTCTATTTACTATTACTATTTATTATAACTATTTATTATTACTATTTATTATTATTATTAATTATTACTATTTCTATTATTATTACTATTTTTATTACGAATATTATTACTAAAGTTATTACTAAAACTAAAGTAATTAAATAATTAAGTTCTTTTTAAAGTACTATATAAAGTACCACTAAGAGTAGTACTTTAAGTACTATAAAGAGTTAATTAGTTTAAAAAGTAGGAGTTACTTAAGTAGCTAAAGGGGGTTACGTTAATAGTAAAACTCTAGAATATTATACTAAGAGTACTATAGCTATAGAAAAGAATTTATAAATAAATTAAAAGGCTAGTTACCTTTATGAAAAATATAAAAAGAGTTTTATTATTAAAGAATATAGTTAACTATTAACTTTAAATAAACTTTATCAAAAAAGTTAATAATAACTTTATTATAATTTATTATTTATTTAAAAGTTAAAGAAGTAGCTACTAGGTTATTATAAAAAGAGTATTTTACTATAATATAAAAAGAACTAATTACTAATAAAAATTAACTTTTATTAATTTTAAAAGAATATAAAGTTTATAAAAAGCTATTTACTTTAATACTAAAAATAGACTTATTAAAATATAGTATCTTTAACTATAAAATCCCTATTAAAAAAATAAATACTATTATTTAATAAAGTTTATTAGTTAAACTAATAAAAGAGAAAAGTACTTAATAAGTATACTACAGGGTGACTAACGGCCTACGGGCCACGTGCTCTAGGAAATAGCCGTCCGGCCACCTACCTCGTTAATCTTTTTCATCGTTAACGGCACTCGAATTCACCTGCTGTAATGCAGCTTTTACGGATTCAAAGTAATAGGTGTTTTTGATTAATTTCAACTACCGATTACGCCGTCAACGCCGCTAAAACCACTAATGCTTTCCTAGACCGTCCCTCTAAACCTATTAAATCTAATCTAAACCGAACCGTTCCTTCCCTTAACTGTTGAATCCCTCCGCGACCGACGCGCTGTCGTCACAGACCGCGCCACGACTGGTTGACCCGATTAGACCGCTTTTCCCTATACTTATTAGTAAATATCTTACTATATTACTAGGCCTTATTAAATATACTAGTTTCTTAACTCTAGGGGATCTATAGTTATTATTACTACTTCTATTACTTACTTAAAGTAGTATTAATTGTTTTTTAAAAATAGTAAGTCTAAAATCTAATTTAGTATTAAATTAATTAATAGGTTTATTTTAATATTTTTTATTTAGCCCTTATTACTACTAGTTTAAAGAAGGTAAAGGTTAAAGATAGTGATTTGGATTTTTGTACTTAAGGGTTAGGCTGGCTAGCTACACTATATATTAATAGTATTAATACTAAACTATATAGCTGTGTTATTAAGCTACTTAATATTATTTTTAACTATAGAGACTGGGTTGTAGTATTTAGTATTCTATAGCCAAGGGACTTTTATATTTATAGTAGTTTTTACTATTTTATTAGATTTTTAGGTGTAAATATAGAAGATAGGAGGAATCGATAAAGGCCTTGCTTATAGTGCCTTTTTCTTCAATTATAAACGCCACTAGGGCTCGTCAGGCCTTACAGTACGTTACAGCGCCCATAGTATAATCTAGCCGAAGGTTTGTATAAGCAAAGGTTTGTTTCAACATCGCCGCCTATTAGTAATAGTATCGTCGTTATTACTAGTACATTCACATCTACATCCACATCTACTACTACGGGAAGAGTAGGTAAGCGGAAGTGTCAAGGTACGTACGCCCTGCCGAGCTCTACTTAAGACTACTTAGTAGAGCTAGAGGGGGTTAAACCTACTAAATACACTCTATTAAATACTTTTATTTATTACACTACTTGATAATGTATAGCTATAATATATTCTTTTTAGATTAACTTATAGAAATGTCTGCACAAAATACTACTTAAAAAAAACATAAATAAGTATACTACTAAATATTTAGTAAGAAACTATATTTAAAAATAAATATTACTTATAAAATACTTTATTCTATTTATACTAAATAATAATAATAAACTATAACTATATATTAACTATTAATACTTTAATAATATTATAATTAAAAACTAATACCTACTACTATTTATTTTTGAATTATAAAACCTACTCTATAAAATTAATTAGTTTATAGTTTTTAATTTTAAAAAAGTTTATAACTTAATTAAAATTATAAAAAGAAAAAAATAAAAAACTAAATTTTACTTTTATTAAAAATATTCTAAGTACTTTATTATACCCCTTAAACTTATTAATACTTTTATACTATTTTATAATATAATAAACTATATTTTATAAAAAGGTTTAATATTTTGATAATTATATACTTTAATAATATCTTTTTTTCTAAAAACACTAGTAATAGTATTATTATTATTATTAAAAGAATAGGTAAGTAGAAGTATTAAAGTATATATACTCCACTAAGCTTTACTTAAAACTACTTAAACTAAAGGGGGTGAAAACTACTAAATATACTTGATTAAATATAACTATTTAATTATACTACTTAAAAGTATATAGCTATAATATATTCTTTTTAAAACGTTTAATTAAAATATTTATATAAACTACTATAAAAATATAAATCTTTTTAAAACGTTTTAAAAAATATAAATAGTACATATATAAAGTACTTTAAAAACTTTAAAAAACTAAACCTTTTATTAAACTAAAAAAAAGTAAATTATATACTTAAAAAGTAAACTACTTTATATTTATAATCATACTTAAAACTATTAAAATAGTAAATAAAAAGATTCCTATAGTTTAAAACTAATTAATACTTTAAAATATTAAAGATATTTAATTACTCTTTAGATTTATTAACTTTTCTTAGTAATTCCTTAAAGGATATTAAAAGAATATTACTTACTTATAGACTTTACTTAAAAACACTAAATAAAACTAAATAAATAAATAATAAAAAGTATTATAAAAAATTCAAGAATAAGTCCTTAGTAAGCCTATACTTATAATACTTAACCTAAACTTATTATTTAAAGTTAAAACTAATACTTTAAATTATACTATTAATAAATAACGTAGTTAATATAATAAAAAAAGATATTTATATCTATTTATCTTTTATTTTAAAAAGCTTTAAAAACTAAAGCTTAACTACTAAATCTATAATTTAGATTTTTTTAAATAGTATTTTATATAAATCATTTTATAAGTTAAGTTATAAAGAATATATTATAGCTGTATATTATTAAGTAGTATAATTAAATAGAAGTATTTAATAGGGTGTATCTAGTAGCTTTAACCCCTTTTAACTTTTAATAATTCTACTTATTTACTCTTATTCTAATAGTAAATAGAGGTATAAATATAAATATACTTATAATAATAATAATACTATTGCTAATAAGCAGCGGGCGCAACTAATATATCCAAATAAACCTTTACTTATATAAACCTTTAGCTAGATTATATCTAGGGCTTAATCAGTCCTAGTAGTATTTATAATTGAAGAAAAAGGTACTACTATAAGTAAGGCCTTAATTAATTCCTTTTATCTTTGAGTTTTGCTATCCGGGAGGTACTTTCTAGCTATCCGGGAGGTACTCCACCTATCCTACTTTCTGGCCCTTTAATTTAAATAACTAGTGTAATTGAGCTACTGCAACCGGTGTAATTAAGCTACTGTAACTAGTGTAATTAAGTTATTATAACTAGCGTAATTAAACTATTATAACTATTATAATTAGGGTACTATAATTACTATATAATTTATATTATAATTAAAGTACTAAGTTTAAGCTTTTGTGACTAATATAATTAAGCTGTTGCGACCGTTATAATTAAGCCGTTGCGACCGTTATAATTAAGCCGTTACGATCGTTGTAATTAAGTGGCTGTGACCGGCGCTATAAGTGGCGCTATAAGCGGCGCTATGACTAATTTAGTTAATGTGGTTGATCCTATTGGCTGGATAAGTGGGGTACTCCCAGATAGCTAGAAAGTACCTCCCGGATAGCAAAACTCTTATCTTTTATATACCTATATATAATAATAACTTATAATATTTAATAAAACACTACTTACTACTAACCCTTACTTTTAACATAATAACTATTATATAACTTTATAGTTATTAATTAACTATAAAATTAATAATAAGTACTTTATAACTAAAAGAGTTAACATAGTTAACTTAACTTAAAACTAGTATAAATTCTTTAATAAAGAAAAAGTAAAACTTACTATTGCTAAAATTTACTACTATTAAACTATACGTAATTAGTTTAATATTTAGTAAATAATACTTAAGTTAAATACTAAACTTAATAAAACTATAAGTAATTTATAAACTAAGGCTAACTATAAATACTTTAACCAACTAGAGGATATAACTACTAAATTTATAGGACTTGAGGTAGTTAATACTAGTATATTTAGTAAAGCTTATATCAATATTAAAATAGATACTAATAATAGTAGAGAGTAGCTAAATTAGTTATAACTATATAGTTAAGGGAAGTAATAGGGCGGTTTAGTTTAGATTTAATACGTTTAAAGGAATAGTAGAAGGAGTTAGTAGTTTTAGTAGTATTAATAGTATAATTAGTAGTTAAGATTAATTAAAAACACTTCTTACTTTAAACTTATAAAAGCTATATCATAGTAGGTAAACTTAAGTACTATAATAAAAAAGATTAATAAAGTAAGTAGTTAAACGGTTTTCTAGAGTATATAGTCTATAGACTATTAGTTACTCTTAAGGGGGTTACTGAATCTATAATAAAGAACTTATAGTTATTATTAAAGTATTTAAAGAATAGAAACTATATTTTTTAAAAACAAACTATAAATTTATAGTATATATAAATTAGAAAAACCTTATATACTTTACTATATTTAACAGTCTTAATAAATAATTAATTGATTAATTAAAATTACTTTTAAAATTTAACTTTTATATTATTTATAAAAAGAAATTAAAAAATAAAAAAGTAAATACTCTTAATAGATAAATAAACCTAAAATTAATAGTCCTAAATAGGTCTCAAGTAATTTTTAAAAGATTTTAAATAAAAACTTTATATTAACTATTTACTTCTTTATAAATACTAAATAAATTAGTACTAATACACTTAAATAAATACCTAATAAAATAATAAAAATAATCTATAGTACTAAAGTATATAAATACTAAAGAGTTACTAAAATATAAAAACACATTTAATAATATTATAGTAATAGAGTTACTAAAGAATAAGTAACTAAAGTTAGTAAAATTTATAAAATTTATAATAAAAGTAAACTAGAACGCTATAAACTATATAGAAAAGTTTAACCTTTTTTCATACTTAATAAAGTATAGTAATTAATCTCTTTTGATTTTATTATTAAACTACTATAATTAAAAGAACTACTTACTAAAAATAGTTTAATAATATTTTAGTTATAATAAAGTAACTTACTAAGTATACTTACTTTATTTTATAAATTAAAGTAAGTATAGTAAAAAAGCTTTTATATATTTTTAATAAGTATATTCTTAGTTAATATAGTTTATTAAAAGATATTATATTTGATAGAGAAACATAGTTTACTTGATAGTTTTAAAGATCTTTAATTTTATAACTTAAATCTAAATTAGAACTATTTACTACCTTTTACCCTTAAACTTCTAAATAAATAAAAAGAATTAACTAAATTCTTAGAATATAACTAAAATATTATATTAATAATTAATAGAATAATTAAGGTATTTTATTACTAACAGCTTAGTTTACTCATAATAGTATAATAAAAAAAGTATATAGTACTTACTTTTGTATTTAAACTATAAATTTAAACTAACTACTTATAAAGAACTATAATTAAACCTTATAGTAGTTGAAGTAGTTGCTTATATTAACTACATTAAAGAAATCTATAAATAACTTAAATATAAATTAGAATTTATTAAAATATATATATATATATATATAAATATACTAATACTTTAAAAATAAAGAAACTATTCTTTAAAAAAAGAAATAGTATATACTATATATAATAAAATATTAAAACTAAATAACTAAGTAGTAAATTAAACTTTAAAAAACTTAATCTTTCTAAAATTATTAGAAGAATCTCTAAAATTAACGTTAAACTTATACTACTAAATATAATACAATATTATCTAGTTTTCTATATTTTACTACTTAAACTAATACTAAGCAAAACACATACTATAAACTATATTAAAGTTAACTTTAAATAAAACTATAAAGTTAAAAGAATTATTAATTATATTAACTAGTAAAATAGTATAAGACTATAGTACCTTATTAAATAAAAAAACTATAGTTCTAAAGATAATACTTTAAAACCTACTTTAAACTTAGTAAATACACAAAATAAACTATAAAAATACCAAATATAGTAGTAAGTATAATAAACTACTAAAACTATACTACATCTAGTAAGTAAATTATACATTATTTAACTATAACCTAAAATTTAATTAATGAAAAAACCTAAAAAAAATAAAATATTTCTTTACTTAGGAATAATGAACTTAGAATAAATTAAAAAAACCCCTAATATAGTACTAGAATTATTAATAAGTAAGGGACCTAAATTAGTAAACCTATTACTAAACCTAAAAAAAACTATAGTACCTTATTTTTTAAACCTACTACTTAGAATTTACTTACTATAAACTACTTATAAGTATTTAATACTAATAACAGATTACTTCTTAGTAGGATAGTATTCTTTTA
Organism: Colletotrichum brevisporum; assembly: GCA_030770045.1. NCBI lineage: Eukaryota > Fungi > Ascomycota > Sordariomycetes > Glomerellales > Glomerellaceae > Colletotrichum > Colletotrichum brevisporum. The sequence goes on from JAUGSI010000002.1 coordinate 6,623,482, forward strand.
ATTAAACTTTTATATATGTATTTTTATAGTTATAATACTACTTATAGTAAAATAAAAAAAGAAATCTATTATATAGAGAATATTTTAAGTAAAAGATTTAACAAAGAATATACTAAAACTAATATATATATTTAGTAAGTTAATAAGTAAAGGTTATTTAAAAAGAAGAGTAGATGCGTTACTAATTTTAACCCCCCTTTAGTAACTATAACGCCTAAAATCTTTATAATAACTTCTGGCTACTTACTCTTATACTATAAAGCGTAGCATAGTAGTAGTAGTCATAACGATAATACTATTACTAATAGGTAGTAGGTGTGATTAATATATTAAAATAAACCTTTATTTATACAAACCTTTAGCTAGATTATACTATAGGTGCTATAATGAACTATAGGGCTTAATAAGTCCTAGTAGTATTTATAATTAAAAAAAGGCACTACTACTATAAGTAAGGCCTTTATAAATTCCTTCTATTTTTTATATTTATATTTAATAATTATAGTAAGTTTAATATAGTTTAATAAATATATAAAGCTTAAGTACTTTAGTTTTTTAGTTATAGTATATAGAGACTTTTTTAAAACTAGCTAGGCTACTAAAATATAGGCCTTTATAGCCTTAATAGTAGTACTAATTTTATAGACCTTTTACTTAAAATACAAAAAGCTATTACTAGGTTTAAATACTATTTCTTACTTAAAAATAGTTTAAATTTATAAATTAGGATTATATATAATCTTTTATATAGCCTCTTTATTAATACGCTTATTAGAATAGTTAGGGTCTAGGTGTGTTACTTAAGAGCCCTAGTTTAGTATAATAGTATAATAAGTACTACTACTATAGCTATTAAGGCCCTTGATAGTATAGAGAACCTACTAAGAATGAGTACATAGCTTAAGGCTTAAATATTAAAAAATATACTAATAAAGGCAGGGTAGATCCTTTAAATAAGGTTAATTAGCTGTAGCGACGTAGTTAAGGGAAGTAAAGGGACGGTTGAAATTAGATTCAATAAATATAAAGGAATAGCTTAGGATAGTATTAGTAGTTTTAGTAGTATTAATAGTATAATTAGTAGTTAAAATTAATTAAATACTATTATTACTTTAAATCTATAAAAGCTACGTTATAGTGAGTAAACTTGCGTACTAATTACTAACTAATAGTAAAAGTTAAAGAAAGTATTTAATTATAAAAAAGTAATTTAACCTTTAAATTACCTATATATAACCTGTAAGCTATTAGTTACTTAAAGGGGAGAGGGGGGGGGGGGTCCTTAGTAGTAAGGTCTTTATTAGTAACGTATTTATAGTTAAGTAGCTATTTAGAGATACTAAAGACCCAATTAACCTTTTATATACTCTACTTAAAGGCCTTAGTCTACTTTTTTTTAAACTTTTTTTTAAGTCTTCTAAATATAACTTAAATAACTTACTACCTTTAGTATTTATAATTATACATACTTAAACTTATAATAAAGACCTAAAAACTCTTTACTTACTTTTTCTTCTTTTTAATTCTACTCTTTTTACTAAAGATTTAACTTTTAAACTATAAAATATTAATACTATTACTACCTCTACTAAAATGAAAATACTTATAAATAAATACTACTAAAACTCTATTATAAGGCTTTTTTATTATAATATAAGTATAATAATAAGTACACTTAAGTACCCGTAAGTCCTACTTTTTGTAGTTGTTTACCTATTAACCTTATATTAATTTTCGTATACTTTTAGCCCTCTAGTAGTAATTATTATAACACTTTTATTAGATACTTAAACTAATTACGTAAGTACTTTAAACCCTTAGGGTCTCTTTAGTAACTTATAGTACTATTATTAGCGTTAAACCTTAGCTTCTATTAATACAACACTTACTTTTAAAAGGCTTGCTATAATATATAGTTTTAATACTCTATAATAAAGTACTTTACCTACTACTTCTTAAAAAGTAAATAGGTATAGTTAATATAGCTTAAAATATTACTTTTATCCTTAAACTCTTTTTAAAACTAATTAAGGGTAGTATTAAAGTTATTAATAGTATTAGTATAAATAATGTGGACTTAAAGTTATATAAAGCTATTAGGGCTATACTTAACTTTTAAGTTACTAAGGCAGTTTACTAAAAAGGTTTTATTAACTTAGGCTAGTTTATTTAGGCTAGTAATAGTTAAATTATAAAGCTTAATAAGGAGCTGGGTTTAGGCTGCCTTTTTAGTTTTAATAGTAGCTTTAGTAGCTTTTTTATTTTAACTGGTTTTAAATTTATTATTAACTAAACTACTAGTACTTTACTACTTATGTTTAGTATGAGAGTTAATATTAGTATTAATATAATAAATATAAAGTTAAAGTTAAATATTAGGGATTGTAGTAATAAAAGTAGAATAGAAGGTATTTTTTAAAGTTAGTAATAGTTATATATAGTACTATAGTACTAATTTCTTTATAGATTAAGTTAAGGCTTTTAATTAACTACTTATAGCCCTTACTATACTTAGTATAAATAAAGCTAAACGCGTAGTTATATAATAACTTAATATTAGTAGTACTAGTAACTTAGAAGAAGGACATTTTGTATTAGTTAGTTTAGTACGTATTATTAATACTAAGGACCTTTAAGAAGTATACCTATATCTTTTTATACTATAGGTAAGTTTATAATAGTCCCTTAGGTACGTTAGGGTTTATAGTAGACTATTTAATATAATATTTAAGGCCCTAGAACTAGATACAGGCAAACAATACCTATATAGGTATCTAGCTGCTAAGGCCCTCACAACGCGCCTTCTATCTTACGTTATTAATATTCTTTTATATAAAAAACACATTACTACTAGTCTAGTTGTGTATAATAAAGCTAACTTTATAAAGCTTAATAGCTTTATAATAAAAAAGGGATTTAATAAAGTTGCGTTATATATTAATAAACTTATAGTAGGCAGAATAGACTAATAGGTTAAGAGACGGACTATAGTTATACTCTCTATACTTAATAACCTAGGTCTAGTACTAATTATTGCTAGTATAAGTAGTAGTTAGTCTATACTAGGGGCAGCTTTACTTACTCGTTATAGTTTTATAAATACTAACTCCTTTAGTTTAATATATAGTATTAGTATTATATTTAAAGTAAAACTTAGTAAACTTATTAAAGTAGGGGTTACTATTCTATTTATAAATAATTATAAAGCTGGTAGGACGGGCGTATATTTTATTAAAGTAATCTTAGATTTCTTAAACCGTTACTACTAGTATACTATTAATACTACCTTTTAAAGGGTTAGGAATAGCTTTATACTAAGGTGTAGGCGGCGCGCCTTTGTTGTGGTTAAAATCTATTATAGTAATGGTGTTGTAGTAGTTATAATAGGAAGGTTTTTTTTACTACGTAGTATACAGTAGAAGAAATTACGTAGGCGCAGTATAGAGGGATCTTACTAACTCAATTAGCTGAGAAAAGTAGGGAGTGCCTAGCTAGCCACTTAATAGTGCCCGGATAGTAAAACTTATATATATAACTATATAAATTAAAAAAAAGTAGAGATATATAGAGTTTTACTAACGAGGTAGTATTTTTTATTTTATTAAGTAGTATTTTTACTTTTTATTATTTTAAGTCTTTTTATTAGTTCTTTTAAAAAAATATACTATTACTAAAATAATTATATATATATATATATATATAGTATTTTTTATAATTATATAAATAGTAATAATAGTAGTTATATATAGCGAGGCACGCGTACGTACGAGGTTATATAAAATAAAAAAGCTTACCTTACTAAGGTCTATAGTAGCCAAGGCCGGATAGATAAATACTAGACGCGGGCACCACAGCTTATATAAGTATACTTATGAAAGTATATTGCTGTATAAGGCTACGTTATAGCTACCCTATATAACACACCCCCTAATTACGCCTTACAGCATAATCATCCATCACAACTATACCTCTAAAGCCTCTTTAACTAAAACAATAAAATAAACTAAAATAACTATTAAAAACGTCGTTTTTTAAATAATAAAATAATATCCTTCTAGTCCTTCAAAAGTATAATAGAAAAACAATACTCTCTATTCCTTATAACCTACTTTTACACCTTCTATCTATATAATACCCTTAAAGAATAAATATACCTTAAAAGAATAAATAAATAAAGCCTCTTAAAGCTAACCACCTATAAGTAAGCCCTTAAGAGCCCTTAAGGAGTAAATAAACAAATCCTCCCGGCCACTAGGGCTCAAGAAAATCTTTCCTCCTTAAAACACCCTTATAATTAACTTTATACGTGCCTTTTTCAATATAGCATACTCCCTTAACGTTACTAACACTAAATCAATAGTATTATTTTAATTAGTATTAGTTAAAATAACTAGTAAGTACTTATCTTTATTTCCTACTATTACTAGTATTACTAATAACATTATTATTATTTCCTAAAGCTATTTTTAACTTCTTTATAATAAATACTTATTCTAAATAGAACTTTCAAGCCTTTATACCTTCTAACACTTCTTATAGTCGTAATTAACACACTACTACCCCTTATAATAACTCTTTAAAAAACTCTATTATTGTTACTAGTACTCCTAGTAAAGCTACTAAGGCTTTTAATAGCTTTAGTAATAATAAGTAGTTTAAGTAAGACTTCTATAAGGCCACTAGGTTTAATAAAAACAGCTTTAAGAGTAATAAAAACCTTAATAAGAATATTAAGGATTATAGTAATAATACTTATATTACTAAAGGCTTTTATAACAAGGTTAATAAGTTTACTAAGGGCTTTATTACTAAGGAGCCTTATGCTCTTTACCCTACTTTTAATACTTATAGAAACCCGTTTCTTATTATTAATACTAACAAAAACCCTACTCCTATTACTAACTACTATTATAATACATCTTCTTTTTTAAACCTAAATAGTAGTATTACTCTTTACTTTCTCTAAAAAAGCTTTAGCTTTTAAGCTACTTAATAGGCCCTTTTAAATTTTTTTAAAGTTAATTATAGTACTCTTTCTATTAACTTTACTATTACTACTAATACTACTTTTTTAATAGTATATTTTACTATTTTATTAACCCTAGTTTACTTTTAGTTCCCCTTACTTTTAATAAACTTAATTATAATAGCCTTTTTAATTTATTTACTAAAAGCCTTTATCTCTTTACTACTTCTCTTACTAATATCACTAGCTTTTAGAACTAAACCTAGAGTAGTACTACTAAGTTTTATAGTAAGTATAACGCTATTAATAAAATTCCTAAGGGCTTTATTAACTCTATACTAACTAAAAAACGTCGCACTATTACTAAAGCTCCCTAGGGTACTTCTATTACTCTTTTTATCCCTAAAATACTTATTAAGACTCTAGTATCTAAAAATACTAGTACTAAGGACTCTAATAGCCTGCCTTTAAAGTTAATAAAAAAGATTATATAAAAGTAGAAGTATACTAAAAAAGAATAAGTTACTATACGTTTTAAAAGTAATAAGAATAAAATCTTATATACTAGATATACTAAATTAGTTCTATATAAAAAGAATAATAACTATACTTACAATACTAATAAGCGTAACGCTAATAAGTATAGTAGCTTTAGTAAGAAGTATTAGCATTATTACGTTCTATCCTATAATAGTTATAGTAACCTTTTTAAGAGTACTTATAACCCTACCTGTGCTTTTTAGTATATTTTTAGAACTAATTTAGTTAATTCTAATATAAGTCTTTATCTTTTATAAGCCTTTTTATACTATTATTAATACTTTTATAAACTATAAATACTACTTATACTACTCTATATTTTTACTTAAAGAATAATAGTAGTAATAGTAACTCTACTTTTAGTACTATTAATAAGAGTTCTACTATAAGTAAGGCTAAGGTCTTTTTTATTATTAAGGTCCCTAATAACTTCCCCCCTTTTACTTTTACCTCTAGTAATAGTTTTACCTATAACCTTATTTTTAATAGTTACTCTACTCCTAGCTTTAATATTTATAGTATTATTACTTAGTAGTAGGTTACTAACCCCTTCTTAAGTAGTTACGTCCCTACTAATACTTATGGTAAATGTAGTAGTATTTTTAGTAGTAGTTTTTATTTTTTTAGTAGTTTTAGTAGTACTAGAGTTAATTATAGTTAAGTTATTATTAGTTTTAGTAGCTTACTTTTTATTATAAACTCTAATAACTCCTTTACTTTTTAGTAATAAATTACTAATTAGGTTTATACTACTAATAACCCTAGTAACTTTAATAACCTATACTTTAAGCCTTTTAACCCCTATTATTATAACTTATTTAATAGTATTATTAATATAATTCTAGTTAAGAACTATACTCTCTTTTATACTAGTTTTTACTAATATACCTATTACTTTTAAGTAATTCTTATAGTATTATTTAGTCCTTATACCCTTTTTAGAGTACAGTTTCCTTTTTAAGCCCCTTTAGGGATATAGTATAGAGTTTAGTATACGCCTAGTAGGTGCGGGGTAGGCTAGTAGCCTTTAGATATTTATTTAGTAGGCTTTTTAGCTTAAATTAACCTTATTTTTTTATACTACTTTTTACTTATATTAATTATTATTTTTATATTTTAAAGGTTAAAAAGACTTTTAAAGTATTTAAACTTTACTCTATTAAGTACCTTAATAAGCCTATTTACTAGTATTATATTAGTTAGTATATAGATAATGTTAAAAGAGCCTTTAGTATACTCTTACTTAAACTATACATTATAAATATTAATGTACTTAAGGCGGGTTAAAATATACTCCTTCTTAGCTACTATAAGTTTTATAGTCTATTGATTATTATAATTAATTCTTTAAATATTCCTAAGTTTAAAAGAAATATCCTTAAAAAACCTTTTAATAGCTATAGTCTCTTTAGTAGTATTTAAAAAACTAAAAAGTTTAGTCTCTATAGTTTATATTGTAATAGTTACTTATCTCCTAGCCTTCTATATAACTAGTCTACTAAAAGGAGAGATTATTATACCTTATAATAACTGTTTTATAACCTTATTGTCTGTAAAAAAAGCGTCCCTAGCTATTAATAGGGCCTAACTCCCACTCCCTATATTACTATAGTAGGGACTAAGGTATCTAGTGCTATAAAAGTAATGTATTACTTAATCTATAGCTTTGAAGTATTCTTATAAGGGGTTTATAAAGAATTAATAAAGGATAAATACTACTATAGCTACTTCTAACTAAATAGTTATAGTTAAGTATAATATTAAGTTAACCTTTTTTTAAAAGTCTTTAATTTTATACTTTTTAATTTAGCCCTCGTTTTTTATAAGTTCCTTAGGGATTAAACTAGCTAGTACTAGTTTTATTATTGAGTTAAGTTGTTTAGTAACCCTTTTAATATATATATTATATATTAAAAAAATCTTCTAAGCTTGTTAGTTTTTAATAACTCTAATACTAAAGTACTAAGTAACTAGGCCCTAATTATTTAGCTTAACTTCCCCTTTTATTTTATAAATAATATTTTAAGCTATTACGTTATTATTATAGTAGTGAAAAACTAAAATATTATTAATATACAATATAATATAAACCTTCTTATTATAAAAGAAGAAGAGGCACGGCTCCTTAAGGCTTAATATTAGTTCTATACTCTCTAGAATACTTAATAGCTTCTTATACTAAAGCAGTAGTGTATTCCAGAGTCTATAGAGGGCCTTTTTAAGCTTAATACACTTCCTATCTTCATTAAAGCTTTTTAAAAGCTTATAAATAACTAGTGTCTTATTTAGGTTTATATTTGTATTAAGGAAGGTATTAATAACGTTAAATTACGTGACTTCTAGGTTAAATTATACTACTACTACTATTATAGTCCTAAAAGACCTTAAAGTAAGAGTTATTACGTAAGTCTCCTAAAGTCCATTAGCTAGTAATTAATTACTATAAATATAAATACGTACTTTATACTTTAAAAAAAAGTTATCCTTATTAAACTTATATATAAATACTTATTTTAAAAAAAGGGGTCTTAAACGGGCCTTAATACAGTCTATTATTCTTTAAGTTCCTTTTTTAAGGAACTTATAAAACTCTTTATAAGCCGCCTCTTTTTAAAGCTTTTAGAACTCTAGAGTTAAGTAGTAAATATTCTTTTACTTTACTAAGGGGTCTAGTAGAGTTAACCTATAATATTAAAGTTCCTTATTCTTATTCCTAATTTTTATAAGTATAATAACTATTCAGGGTTCTTATTTCTAAGTAGCTTTTATAATAGTAATATATAGTATAGTATATCCTAAGTTGCTTTTATGTATTACTTCATATATATTTAGTATAAAAGTAGTAAAGAAGCTTACCTAAGTAGCCTTAGTAAGTAGGCTTTACTTATCTGTTTTATTATAGAATAGTAAGTAAGGTATTTATAAGTTAGTTAAAAAGAAATATATATCTATTCTTTTTTTAAAATCGCTTAGTAATAAATCTTATATATATATATTACTCTAGGTACTTTAGAGTTACTTACTCTTTTATATAGCTAGTTTATAAACTTTATAAGTATAACTTTACTTTAGTACCTTAGCTTCTGTTACTACTAGTAAGTTAGGTATTAAGTTAATCCTTCTATATTCTATTTCCTATACGGGTTATAGGCCGTTTTTTATGTTTATATAGTTACTACTACTAAGTAAAAAGGTATTTAAATTATTAGTATACTATATAGTATTATTTAAAGTTACTATATTCCCTACAGGCTTTTATAAACTATCCCGCGTCTTAGTCTCTATCCTATAAGCCCTAGTAACTTCTATAATAGTACTTAATATACCTAATAACTCTAGTATAACTTTTAGAAATAAAAGGCTATAAGAAACCTTTATTTCTTATAGTCTACCCTTGTTTATAACGTCTTAGGACGTAGTTAAGTCTTTTATAGCTGTCTTTAAAGTAAAATCTTCTAAAAATCTCTTACCAAGTACTTTAAAAATCGCACTTAAGTAAGTAGGTTTAATTTCTAGCTCCTCTAGTAAAATTTCCGCTTCTACCTATGCTATAGGAGACGTATTTTAAAAGGGGTTAAAGAATAAAGTCTTATTAAAAGTAATGTTACAAGTAACTATAACTCTTTTAAGGGCTAGTATTTAAATCTAATAAAAAGTATATATTTATAAAATATATTTTATAATATAGTTAATATAAACTCTTTTTATAACTTTAAAGTCCTATTTACTTATTCCAACTTCATAGCCTTTAGTAAAAATATAGGTCTTATAACTATATACTTATATATTTTTAAAGTAAGGTTTTAGGTTTTAAAATAGGTTAAAGAAAAGGTTTTTAGTATATTTATTATAATATCCTTAAAGCTATTTATTTATAACTAAGTTTAAAAACTTCTACTCCTAAAACTTATAGGGATAGTCGTTATATAAAAATACTACTACTAACACTACTTCTACTTATAGTTTTAGAAGTAGGTTAGCTCTAAGGAGTATAGTAAGTCCTTTTTTAATAATCTTTTTTTTAGTTCGTTCTTAAAAGCCTGCAGGCTCCTTAGTATCTATTAATAGTATCTTAGTATTAATACTATCCTTTTAAGTCTATTTTTAGTAGCCCGTTTTACTCTAAATAGTAATAACAACTTATTTAACATCTTAATAAATCTTATAAATATAAAAACTATATTACTATTAAACCTATATTTTAAAAAGCTTAAAGTATAGGTATACGTTATTATAGAACTTAAAAGTTAATATAAACCCCTAAGTAGTACTAGAGTATTTATTTAATATAAGTAATAGTTATTAACTATTACTATAACTCCTAGAGTAGTTAAAGAAATCCTAGTATATTCTCTAAAAAGGCCTTAGAGACTTATTTTTTAAAATTTCTTTTTAAAATAACTTTATAAGCTTTTATTTATAAGTATACTTTATACTTAATTTATAGTAACCCTTTAATCCTTACCCTCCTCGTTATATAAACTAATTTTAAAATTACTTTAGAGCCTAAGTAACTAGTATAAAAATACTATATAGTAGTATCTATATTATAGTTTTCCCTAGACTCTATTAAAAAATAAAAATAATAAGTTATAAAGTAAGTATTAAATATAAAGGTTATTACTAGTATATTAGTGTTACTTATAGGGATTATTAATAATAGATAAATATTAAGGGTTATATATTTAAAAAATATAATATTTTCCTTACGTTTTAACTAGAGTTCTACTATTTAGGAGGTAGTTTCTAGCTATCTAAGAGGTACCCTACTTTTCTAACTAATAGGAGCCGTAGAATCTAAACCGTTAGAAATCCTCTTCCTGCCTCAGCTCAGCGCAAATATTTTCACTACCTATAATAACGTTATAGCGCCTCTTAATATTACACCACTACTATAATAATATCTTTTAACACACTAAAAAACTATAGTAACGCTACTAAGTTTAATTATAAAACTATTCTAAACCCTCCTAAGGGTAGTATTAACAGAGTACCTATAGATTTAGTCTAGTAGCTCTAGGACTATCTTAACAACTTTACCCAAGCTAACAGCTTTGCAATCATTTACAAAGGCAGTAGTAACCTATATAATAGTAAAAATACCTTCTTTTACTTCTACTATAACTATAATAAAGTATATTAAACTAAGGCTATTAATTTATATTAGTTAAACACATTAAAAATAAACTACCCTTAAAAGGGTATAGCCTTAGTGATAAAGAAAAAGGATTAAAAGTGGACGTGGTCTTTTAAGTATCCTTACTATAACTATAGCCCCTCTCTCTACGTAGTAGCTTATCTAACGTATCGTCACTTTACATTATAGTAAACTACTCTTATTACTAGTCTCTCTAAGCACAATACTATTAAACCTTAAAAAGTTAAATCTATTATCTATAATACTTATTCTAGTATAGTCTTTACTTAAAAAGATATTAACAATAAACACTAGCACCTCTATCTTTTTAAACTTAATAAGTATACTATAACCTAAGTATTCCTTTATTAGTTATAGTAACGGGGTTTAAAGTATTATATACTTTAAAGTAAAGATAATCTTAATATACCTAAGGCTATTCTTTAGATCTATCCCTTTTATAAGTATATATAGCGTTATTTTCTAGAGGTTTTAGACTTTAATAATACATACATAATTAACTAGTATAAAATACTACTATTCTAAGTCACTAGGACTACTAATATTAGCTCCCTATATAACACCGCCTTTAGCTTAGTCTTTAATAAGTATAAAAAAGGGTATACCTTCCTTATTAAGTTACTTAATAAGCTACGTATTAAGACTAGTACTTAGCTACTTTAGGTAGCTATAATAAACTTTAAAAATACTCTTTAGACCGCCCTTATAAAAACCTTCTTTTTTATATAACTTTAACTCTATATCTTTTATATTAACATAAACATTAATACTAATATTAGGCATAAATAAAAGAGTCCTAGTAGCCCTAGTAATATAGAGTTTAAGGTTTTTTCTAATAGTAATATTTATAATAATATAGCCCCAGCTTTAACTTTAGCTCCAGTCCTAGCTCTAGACCCAGCTTTAGCCGCCTTACTCCACAATCCTCAGACCCACGCGCTTAATAAGCTTAGCCGCACTAACAAAGTTTTAAATAAGTGTTAGCTCTCTACTACTAAAGTTAAATATACCCTTACCGGCTTTTACTAGCTCTAGGCCTATATTATTTATACTAATACTAAGTAAAACTTTAATACAGTATAGCACTAACTATAGTAAGAGTTTATTAACTAGAATAATACCCTTAAGTACCTTAATAATATATACTACCCTTATTATCACTAGTAAACTTAGTACTATATTAGTAAGTATAAAAACTTTAGTATATAGATAAACTTTTTTATTAAAACTACTTATAAAAATCTAAAGTTATATATAGTTATAAGTAACTTTAACCTTTTTAGTATTACTAAAGTAATTAATAAAATACTACTAAATAAAGAGTTTATATATACCTCTAATAGTACTATTATAAAACAGTATACTTACTATAAGTATTTCTAGTAGCTTTAACTAATAAGTATTACTAAAATAGTTAATTATAAGGCCCTTAATTTTATAGCCTACTAGTATTAAATTACCTTAATAGTAATACTAAAATTAAATAAAAAAGTACTTCCTCCAGACCTCCTACTCTATACAGGCTACTTTAAGTATTAGTATAAACTCCCCTATAGTCACACACTCCTTAGTTTTATAAAAAAAAAAAAGAGTTAACAAAGTAGTATATTAACTCTTAGTAGTAGCTATTATAGCCCTAAAATTTTTATAATATAATCCTTAAAATTAAGAACCCGCGTATAGTAACTAGTACCTAAAGAAGGCCCTAAAACACTAAGTTGCTAACAGTCTTTATAGTAATACCCTTAAGTAGTACACTATTAGCTTTCCTAGCTCTAGCAGCAAAAACAGTAAAACTAACGGCCCTAAAAAAAGTAAAGAACCTAGCACTAAGGCTAGTTTAAAATAATATTTACCACAACTAATTACACTTTAAGTATAGCTTTAATAATAAACTTTCTTAACCTTAAATAGTATATAGTAGTAGTTAATTAACCTAGGAATATATTATAGTAGGCAGAAGTAGTAATAGTACTTTTAGTAGTGCCCCGGTGGTAAAGAAGCCCTAGTGTAGTAGCTGGAAGATAGTGGAAGGATCGGAGCCACCAGCATCTACACCACTAGCTATACTATGCTAGAATTAATTAATTTAGGGGTAAAAGGGGCTATAATTAGCTAAAAACAGCTACAAGCTCGTCGCACTAAGATATAGCTATTACTATAATAAAAACGTAATTAAATTAAATATTAAGTAATTATATAATATACTGTTTTTTAGTGTCTTTAAATCCTACAGCTCCTATTAGTTAGAAAAGTGGGGTACCTCCCGGATAGCCAGAAACTACCTCCCGGATAGCAAAACTCTTTAACTATTTTAAAACGTAGCTAGCCTTTACCTTGCTATAGTGTAAAGTATAGTTCTTACTATAGTACTAAATATTAGAGTTCCTTAAGAGTTCCTCTAAAATGATATTAATATAAAAACCTTTAATAAGCATTACATTATATAAAGTAAGGTTAATATCCTTTCTAGCGGCCCCGAGAAATATATTTTTTATAGTTTAGGTACTAAAGTTAATAATATATAAAGCTAAGTTACTATAAAAAACGTACTTTTATTTAGTTTATAGTATAAAGGATCCTTTATTAAGGAGGGATATTTTATTAACTAAGTAGGTACTACTACTAGTATTAAAGGCTGTGCTTGCTAAGAATAGGTACTTTAAATCCACTATAGTTATATATACACTTAGACTAGTATACTCTATAGTAAAGTATTTAAATAATAGATTAAAGTAAAGGAACCTGTTAAATTCCTCTAGAATAAAAGGGAGTTAAGTGCTTTTAGTAGCTAAAGATCCTCTATTAGAGCTTTTAAAGGAGTCTTTAAAAGGGTTTTCTTAAGCTTAGACTTAAATAAAAGCTTTTCTATTACTTATCATCTATCCCTTTACCTTTAATACATTCTATATATAGCTCTACGTACTAGAGTTAAAAATCTTAGTTTATATAGCCTTTAAGACATCCCTAGTTAGAAGTTATTCTCTTTTAATAGCACTAGTAAGTATAAATTTAACTTTATTATATTAGTATAAAACCTATATATAAGTACTACTATATAAGTACTTCTTCTTTCCGTTGCTACCAAATCTAAAGCTAGAACTAGAAGTATTTAAGTTAAACCATTAAATAAATATAGTAAATACACTACTAAAGGCTTTTTAACTTAACTTCTATTTAATATTATTAAAGTACTATATAGTTCTAAATACCTTAATAAGTTATTTAAGTATTAAAGTTATTTTACTAAGTACTTTAAACTTATAAATTTTATTTTATTATTATTTTACCTATTCTAAGTTAAAACAAACTCTAATAGCGTTTAAGTATACTAAAAAGGCTATTATACCCTTTACTAGAGTAATATTATAAAAATAGTACTTATTATAAGCTACTTTCTACTTAAACTACTATTTAGTAATACTTATATTTAAAGACGCTTTTATAAGAACGTTATTATATTTAACTATAGTAACTATATTACTAAAGGTTTTAGTAAGTATAAAGCTAAACTAAAGGAGTTAAATTATACTTTATAAAAACACATCTCCTTCCTTTAGCTACTAATTACACTTTAGGCTAAAAAGGTTATTTATAAATAATTTATTAATATAGTTCTAAATAAACTAGTAGGTAGTCTAAAGAGTTAAGTTTAAAGTACTACTCGTAGTATATCTTTTTAAAGCGTTATTTTAATCCACTTAAATATTAGCCTTTATAGTAAGAGTTAGTAGTTTAATAGGAACAGTAACTAAAGGGTTTTTAACTTAATTCTCTTTTAGTTAGGCTTTATAGACCACTTAATAATAGTTTTATTTTTATTTAAGAAACTATTTAATTATAAAAAAGGATAAAGAAGCCTTAGTAATATTAAAGTAATTAATAGAACTATTAAGATCTATTTAGTACTAAATACCTTAGTTCTTTATAAAGTACTTAAAGGTAGTATACTATTTAATTTATTTATTAGGACTTTTAAGAATAACTTTAATAGTATAATTAGTAAATATAGTTAAGGAGGTTATTAGTAAATGTATTATTAAAGGAATTTAAGTATAAAAATAGGTTTAAATAGTCTCTTTTGTATATATAGTATTTTTAAAAGTATTCTAGTTAAGTTAAAGTTAGACTTATAACTATAGTAAAGCACGCGTACGTATAAGGTTATATAGAATAAAAAAGCTTACCTTACTAAGGTCTATAGTAGCCAAGGTCGGATAGATAAATACTAGACGCAGGCACTACGGCTTATATAGGCATACTTATATAAGTATATTGCTGTATAAGGCTACGTTATAGCTACTCTGCGTAATATTATATATATAGGAAGTATAGTAATTATAGTACTATAATTATGAAAACCATATAAATATAGTATTTATATTATTACTATAGTAACTAGGTAATACCTATAATAATATTATAATTATAGTAATTATACTATAACTAAAATATATAACACTATTAGTTAAAAAGGTAAAGACACTACCCAGCTAGCTAAATAACACTACCCGGCTAGTAAAGCTCTAGCCTTATACTATAAGGCTTAAGCTACTCTATAGCTATAGTAGTTGATAGCGTAGTGGCTGTTGTAATACCTATATATAATTCTAAGTTTCTTTAAGTACTAGTATAGGATTAAGAGTTAATAACTACTCTTTATACTAGTTAAATAGCTTTAAATTAGTTTTTAAAATCCCCTTATTAAAGTTCTTAGTTATTAAAATAAGTATTAGTAAAAATAGTTTTTTTTATTATATATTAATAAAGCATTAATTATTTTAAAAATACTGAGGGGTTAGAGTTTAGTATTAAAAGAAGAAATAGACTCTTAACTAGCCTTAATTATAGTATAAACTACTTTACTTTACTTTACTACTTTTATATTAAACTTTAAATAAAGCTTTATTTTATTAAAAGTTATATTATATATAATAATAACTTATTTAAGTAAGGATACTTAAACTTAATAAAGATTATAAGTATTTATAATATATTTTATAAAGTATCTAAAGTATACTTTTACTTTTACTTTAAAGTTATATTATCTTTAATTTACTTTATAGTCTTTTTTAAGGGAGTATACTTTATAATTATATATATATATATATTTAGCCTTAGTAAGGGTAAAGGTTATGTTGTGATAGCTAAAGCTATTTGTGGCTGCGTACGTAAGTGACTACTTATTTAAGTGGCTTACTTAAGCGACTTCGCTCTATCTCCCGCCCCTATAAGGGGGCCTTTACTTTTACTCTACCATATCGTAGAACTTAAAGATTAAGCCGTTACTTTTACTTTGCTTTGACTACTTGTACTTAGTTGTGTAATAGTTATGAGCTTAGCTTGTACTGTACTTTTGAACTATTATCTTTAAAGTAAACGTACTTATTAGGAAAATATTTATATAAATACTTTTTTATTATAATATTTTGATTCTTTAATTACTATTTTAATTCGACTATATTAATCTTAACTTTAACCTCTTCTCTTCTGTCCTCCTATAAGCTTATAGGGTGGTATAACTACCCCGCGTAGTTCAAGAACCTTCAAATCGAAGTAGTCGCATAAGGAGTCTGGCCCTAACTCGACTCTGATAACTTAGTTTTACTAGACAAGCCCCTAAGGGAGGTATCTTTAATTTCGTTTACCTAGTGGCTTTGTGACTAGAATATAGAGGCAGAGAGAATTTATTAAATTTACTTTAGTTTATAGGAGAATAGTACTGCTGGGTGCTAGCTTAGCACCTTAATTGAACGTAAAGATAGTATTAACTTTATAGAGGCCCCTAGAGTATAGACTTGCTCCTAGAGTAAAGGGAAGTAGTTTAAAGGCGCTCCGGGGCCCTTTTTAAGTAACGAAACTCCGGGTAATCTAATACTTAATAGCGATAAACTTAAGCTGGAGTATAACCTACTTTTTACTAGATAAAGTAAAGGTATGTTTAATGATTATTTTAGTTATATTTTTAATAGAGCTGCTAATAATAAAGTTTAGAAGTAAAAGGTAAAAGCCTTTAAGGAAATTAAGTTATATATTAATAAGTTAGTGTCTTTAGATATCCTTAAACTAATTTAGTTTAAACTGTTTAACTAAAAAAACACTTCCCTCTATAGTTTACTCTAAAGCCTTTAAACTTAATACTTTTTAAGTAATACTAGTTTTTTGGCTATAATATAATAGGAGTACTAAGTAATACTAAAGAAAGTAAATGGTAGTACTACGCTAAGTGTCTGGTTGAGGGAATTCCGTACTATATACCTTTAAGTGACGTAATACTGCTTTTTAGACGTAATGGGACTACTTACAGTTTGAGACTTTCTCTTTGCTGTAGGGTGAAGGATTGCTTTAGAATAGGTACGGGACGAACTTAAGTAGGTTTTTATGAGGGAGAGGTTTAATTAGGCCTAAATTTTACTTAGGGACTATATATTTATACTTAAAGACCTTTTTTATAAGGATTTGCTTTTTAAGTTTAGAAATAAATTATTTAGTATTTTTTTAACCTTTATGGGTCACTTTAATACTGTAATTTCTAAGGTTCTATAATCCTTTACTACTAAACCTAAGGGGATTTAGTGTATTTGTGGCTAAGACTACGGTTGGGCTCCTGTAGATTGTGGATGTGTTTACTTTGTGGTCTCTAGGAGAAGTAACTATACTATTACTAAGGTTACTCCTGATAAGGCCGGAGAGATTTGGAGGAAACTTAATATAAAGGAGTACTAAGGCCTCTTAGTTGAACTTACTTAGGCCAGTTAGATTAAGGTTAATTCCCCCCGTTACTTGGGTTTAGTATACTTTGTTAGATAAGGGAAGAGAAGAAAGGGAGGTAAGGATGTAAATGCTTTAAACGCTAAAGCCGCCTTTAAGCTAACCCTTTTAATAGTATACTAAGTTGTGGTTACAATTAGTAGTAAGTTAGTTTAAGAGGCCCTAGGGACCCCTGCCTTGCCTATATATACTATAAACGTTTTTTCTACTCCCCTAACTACTCTTTATGCTTTAAGTATAAGTATAGTATTTAATAACTACGGCGTAACTTATTTTATTAATAACTTTTTTTTTTTTAAAAAGGACTTTATTTACTTTTCCGATAAGGAGGGATATATTAAATTAAGAACTACTTTGTACTCTATTTTAGTAGTAAGTATAAGGGTTATAAAGAATGTACTTAATAGCTTAAACAGGCTAAATACCTTTGATTTAATACTAATAAATGTTGCTTATGTGGAGAACTTCTATGTAAATATTGTTTTTAAGGCACTTCTATAAAAGAAGGGTATTTAGTATACTAGTTATAACGCTTTGTTTTGTGTAGGTAATAATAAGAAGAGTTTTGTAGTTAAGAAGTTGGAAAGGAGGATGAATATTATTTTTTTTAAATTTAAAGTCGCTTCTTCCTACTCTATATCCCCGTGTATCTCCATTAGCTTTACTATAACTATAAATATAACTATATTAGTTATAGCTTTTTAAAAGTCCTACTACTAACTAAGAGACTATAATAATAATCCCTTTGTATAGTATCTTTATTCTGGCTATCTAGGACCCGAGGTACTTAGCTATCTTCCGCGCAATACTTAGGGGGTAAGACTTAAAGGCTTAATACGCCTTTAGTATAAGTATTGTATAATAACCTACACTACTTAAGTGGTCTTAAAATAAACCTCTAAGAGTTAAGCTATATAGCTGTATAAACGGATATCTTAGGACCTCTTTAACTACTCTAAGGGGTACAATTAAAACTACTGGCTTATAGTGATTAAAGATGAGTATATTGGCTGCTTCTTTGCCTTTCTCTGTATTAATAAATAATATAAATCTATTTTTTATATACTAAAGATATTTAAATACTGGGTAGTGAGGTAGTATAGTGTATTTATTTATAAGATTTATTAAAATATTAAATACGTAGTAATTATAATATACAGCTATACTGAGTACTAGTAATGGGCCCTAAAAAAGGGAATTGAAATTGAAATAACTTTATTATATATAAAAGAACTAAATAAAGGGGGTGAGTGTACTGGATAAGAGATAATACTATAAGTTATTAAGATACTTACTTTATCTGGCTTCTCCTTTATTTTGTGGGTGGAAGTGGCTATAGTTACGGCCTTTTTTTATAATATAAGCCCTTTTAAGTAAAGAGTGTAGCTTTTTTTAATTTAAGTTGAAGAGGTCTGGTTCTACTAGTACTTCTGCTAGTAGTAACTCTTTTACTAGGCCCTTTTGACGCGCGACCTTTATTCTTACTAGGGCTGGATGTATGCGTATAGTTATAGAGTATACCCCTTTAAAAAAGACTATAAAGTAAATTAAAGAAAATACGACTTTAAGGTAGAAGTAAAAGCGTACTTTAGATACTTTATAGAATATATTTTAAATACCTATAACTTTTATTAAATCTAAGTGCTTTTACTTAAATAAGTTATTATTATATATAATGTAACTTTTAATAAGATAAAGTTTTACTTAAAGTCCAATATAAAGGCAGTAGAGTAAGGTAAAGTGGCCCGTACTATAGTTAAGGCTATTTAGGAGCCTATTTCCTTTTTTAATACTAAGCTTTAAGTTTTAAGTGTCTTTAAGATAATTAATACTTTATTAATATATAACGAAGAAGAGTTATTTTTACTAATACTCACTTTAGTAGTTAAGAACCTAAGTAAGGGTATTTTAGAGGCCGACTTAAAGCTATTTAACTAGCGCGGGGGGTGGCTATTAACTCCAGACCCTATACTAGTACCTAAGGAGACTTAGGATTACGCGCAGGGAGTAGGGAGCCCTGTACTTAACGTAAGAGTACATTAGGCTTACAAGCTATTATCGTTCCCTAACCCACTCTCTACTTTAGAAGTTAACTTTTTTTATAAAAGGATTAAAGACAAAATTATTATAGTAATTAATACTAAGGCCCTATAAGAACCGGATATAGAGGCTAAATCTTTTTTACTCTAGGAAGGCGACTTACTTTTTCTTTTAATACGGCTATATATAGATTTAGAAGAGACAAGTAGCCCCTTAAAGGGATTAAAGCGGGTATATAACTGCAAAGATTTAGGCTAACCCAAATTAAAGCCGCGGAGATTACTGCGCTTTTATAACTACTTTACGTTTTTTAATACTAAATATAACTAGGATACTTTTTTTAATATATATATACTGGATTATAACTGTGCTCTAGAAGAAGCGATTTAGGGATACTATATATATTACTACATAGTTTTTACTTTAATTAATAAAGTAAAGTAAATTAAGTTAGCTGTGCTAGATATAAGGGTCTACTTAAGTTAGCTTAGTAAGGCTTTAATTACGTACTAGAGTATTTATTTACTACTACTAGAGCTAAAGGATTATTTTTATAAAGTAGTTAATAAGGAGGTATTTAAGTTTAAAGAGATAGGGGCGTAGAAGGTTATTAACTCTTATGAGGTTAAAGTAAAGTTAATTCCTTTTAAGTGGGTATTTATATATAAACTTAATGAGAACGGGTATTTTTAGTGCTATAAAGTGAGGCTCTGTATTTGCGGGGATCTTTAGGAGAAGTATCCCTTTAAGTAGACCTATGCAGCCACGCTTGTGGCTTGTATTTTTAAAGTCGCTATGGCTTTTGTAGTATAATTTAACCTTGAAGTTAATTAGTTTAATGTAGTTAATGTATTTTTAAATGCCGAGAGGGGACCTAATAACCCTCTAGTTGTATACTACCTCCCTAAGGGCTTTAAGTAAAATAGTAAGCTTTTTGAGCTTTGCTGTGCTCTTTACGGTTTAAGGGATGCTCCTTTTTTTTAGTATAAGGAGTTCTTTTTAACCCTTTAAAGCCTCGGGCTTATACTAACTAATAAAGACCTGTGCCTTTTTTAGAGCCGTAACTACTGTGTGTTTGTTCTTTTTTATATAGACGATATCCTTGTTATAAACTATAGGGATAATACTGTAAAAGTAAAGTAAATTATTAAGGGTATTAAGGTAAAGTATGAATTTAAAGAGTAGGGAGTTATTAAGTGGTACTTTGGGATCTAGGTTATTTATAACTGCGAGGTAAAGAAGATTTATCTTGCCTATAATTAGTATATTTAACGTATTGTAGAGAAGTTTGGCTTTGTAGACTCTTACTGCTCTTTGATTCTATTACTACTTACCCCCTTTAAGAAGAATACTAAAGACCCTATTAGTACTAATATAAAGCTATACTAGGAAAAGATTGGTTTGATTTTATATACTATAATTATGATCTACTCTGATGTAGCTTTTACTTATACTATTTTTTTAAGATTCTTAATAAACTCTTTCTATAAATACTAAATTACTACGAATTAAGTTATTTATTACTTGTACTATACTTACTACCTCTTGCTCTACTATAGTAGCTTAGGGGGTAGGGGAGTATAGGTACTTTTAATTACTAGAGATACCTTGTTTATAGATAATAAGGAAATATAAAGGTTGTTTTAGGGACATATTATTTTGCTTTTTAGTAGCTCTGTTTAATAGAAGGCCGTAAGGTAAAATACTGTAACGACTTTAATAACTAAGGTTAAGCTTTTTAGCCTTAAGTATACTACGAAAGAAATAATTGTTCTTAAAAGGCTCTTTAGAGACCTTGAATTTGAACTGGGTGACGTATAGTGAATCTACTATAATAACCGTTAGACTATATACTTTATAGTAGGGGAAAGGGAGCGTATTTTAATAAAACTTTGCTATATTAATATATAGAATATATGGCTTTGTTAAGAGTATGCTAAAAAGTTATTTAATATTATTTATATACTAACTAACGAGATACTTATTAATAGCCTTATTAAAGTACTCTTTTATTTAAAGTTTAAATAGTTTAAAGTGCTTTTTAACTTTTAAAATATTAAGTTATATATTATAGGAAGTAAAGAGAATGTATAAAGTGAATGCGGCTTTGGGCTTACGTTTATTTGATTCTTTTTGGTTTAAGGGCTAGGGAGTATAAAAAGCTTTTATAAGAGAGCTACTACTACGCCGCGCTGGGTGCTACTACTATACTAAATACTACTGCTACTGTTAATGCTGCTGCTGAAGTGGACTTATACTTTTATTGTTACTATTACTACTAAAGTAGACTTATGCTGGGTTGGAGTTAGGTGATACTGCTACTACTAAAGTAGATTTATACCTCTTTATATTTAGTCTATAGAGTATTTTTGAATATATTTAATGTAGATTGGAATAAGGAGGCTGTACTTTAGTTAAGGTTGATTGTAACTAGGGTATTGAGGTTTACTTAAGTAATAGTTAAATATAAAGGCTCTTTATTATAAATAAGAGAATAGTCCTTAATACTTACTCTAACTACTTTTTTAGGGGTTTATAGGGTAATAGCTACTTTAAATAGCTTTAAAGGAGTTGTTTTTATAAAGGTTATTTTAACTTTAGGAGCTAGTATTAGAGAGGTTAAAGCTTTTCCCTTTTCCTTTTCTAAGGGAGTTGACCCCTAACTATTGTTTTTACTCTTTAGCGTAGATACTAGTAAAAGCTAGGCCTTTATGTTATTAAGGGCTGTAAGGATAATATACTTAAAGTCCCTATGCTAGGCTGCGGTCTTTATAATAAGGAACCTATCCTATTAGTACTAAGTAAAGCTATTACTAGGGAAGGGAGTATAAGGCTTCTTTTTATTCTTATAGTAACGATACTTTAAGCTGTTAGTTAGGGTGTTATATATACTAGGGTCCTTACTAGTTAGTATATTATAAACGTACTAAATGTAAGTAGGAGCCCTGGGCTAGATGCCTTTATTATTAGAGACTGCTGTGCTTTTAGTTATATTGGAGTGAAGTTAGTAACTAAACTAAAAGGATAATGCGAGAAGACTAAACTTACTGTAACTACTTGGGAGTAGCTTAGGCGTCTTGGAAGTGGGGGGAGGGGCGTTAGTAGAAGGCCCTAAACTTCTTTTCTTTATGACTTTTCTCTAGGCTATAGTAGACTAGTTAGTGGAGGTGGTATTAGTCGCTTTTTTAGTATAGCGTAGAGCTATTTAAAATAGTTAGTATAGACTTATAGTAATAGAAATAAAGGTAACTTACTCTAGAAGGCTATAAACTCTTTATAGTTAGCTAGCTGGGCGGCTGTGAGGGTAAGGCGCTTTTTTTTCTTAGAGTTTATATAAACGCAAAGTTAAATATAACTTAACTAAGATAGTAATAAATAAACTTACTATTAGGGGGGGCGGGAGTAGTCTCCTACTTAAGAGGCTCTGTAGAGCCCCCCTTACTACTAGTATTATTAGGTTAGTTTAGATTAAAACGCGTATTAGTTTAAGTAATAATAATGTAAAAAGGAAATAATTAAATATACTAGTAGTAGCTTTAGTGGCTATAGCTACAGCCGCTGCAGTAGCTGCGGCTTCCTTATTGGCCTTGTTCTTTATGTGCTTTGCGGCGCGCGCTGTGTAGGTAGGCTTAGTTTATTTTTTTTTAGAAGTATTATTAACTATTATACTATATAAACTATTAAAATACTGTATTTTAAACTGAATACTGTTAACGCTTTTAAATTATGTAAAGTAGAGTGTTGTGGTGTTAGGGGCGAAATTAAGGGTATTTGTACTTTATGTGGATATTATTACTGGGGGAGGAAAAGAGAAGAGATTAGGGCTTTTAGAGGATTATTATTTATTTACTTTAAGCTAGGTATTTACTTAGATCTAGTTAATTAGAGGCGCCTAAGGATATTTATTAATTTTTTTACTTACTTTTTACTACGCAGATAAAAGCGTAACTACTCTAGTAATAGTAATAAAAGTATTGTAATAAGGCAAGGGCGGTATTAATAAAGTAAAGGGATTTTTATTTTATTTGTTAGTTTTTTTTATAATACAAAATCTTTTATTTATACTCTTTTTTATTAAATATTAATATAAATATTTTTAGTTATGCGTTAGGAGGCTGTGAGTGCAGTGTTTTTAGACTTTTTTTGAGTCTAGGGGGGTGTATTGTGATAGTTAAAGCTATTTGTGGCTGTGTATATAAGTGACTGCTTACTTAAGTGGCTTATCTAAGTGACTTTGCTCCGTCTCCCGCCCCTATAAGGGGGCCTTTGCTTTTGCTCCGCTATATTGTAGGACTTAGAGATTAAGCTGTTACTTTTACTTTGCTTTGACCACTTGTACTTAGCCGCGTGACAGGTTATGTATTAAAAGGGCCTAGTAACAAGGGTACTACTAGTGGAAATACTAGTGGAATTAGGTGTCTTTAACTTAGATTAAAAAAAGCTACTCTTTTTACTTAAAGGGGTTTATATTATAAAAGAAGGCTATAGTTATAGCTACTTTAACCTATAAAATAAAAAAGAGGCTAAATAAAGTAAATATTTTAATAACTTATAGTATTATTTTTTATTTAGTATACTTACTTTTTTTATTTAGTTTTTTTATGTATAATAAAGTTATTTTAATTTTAATTCCCTTTTTTAAAGTCTATTACTAGTACTTACTATAGTTATATATTATAATTACTTCGCGTTTAATATCTTAATAGATTTTATAAATAAATATACTATACTACCTCGCTACTTAGTATTTAAATATCTTTAGTATATAAAAATAGATTTATCTTATTTATTAATATAGGGGAATATAAAGAAGTAGTTTATCTATTTATCTTTAATTACTATAAGTTAGTAGTTTTTAGGGTAGTTAAAAAGATTTTAAAATATCTATTTATATAGGTGTATAGTGTAACTCTTAAAGGTTTACTTTAAAATTACTTAAATAGTATAGGTTATTATATAATACTTATACTAAAGGCATATTAAGTCTTTAAGTTTTACCCTTTAAGTATTATATAAAAAATAGTTAAGTACTTTTTTAAGTAGCTAGATTAGAGATATTATATAAGGGGATTATTATTATAGTTTTTTAGTCAATAATAGAACTTTTAAAAGGCTATAGTTAATATAGTTATATTTATAGTTATAGTAAAGTAAATAGAGATATATAGAAATAAAATATAAAATAAAAGAAAGTAGCTTTATATTTAAAAAAGAGAATATTCTTTTTTTTAGCTTTTTAACTATAAGACTCTTTTTATTATTACTTATATAGAATAAAGTATTATAACTAATAAACTAAATACCCTTTTTTTATAAAAGTACTTTAAATATAATATTTATATAAAGGTTCTTTATATAAGTAATGTTTATTAGTATAGAGTTAAAAGTATTTAGTTTATTTAAACTATTAAGTATATTCTTTATAAATCTTATACTTTCTACTAAAATAAAGTATAAAATAGGTTTTAATTTAATACATCTCTTTTTATTAAAGAAATAAATAAAGCTCTTTTTAAAACGAGAAAAGTTATTCATAAAATAAGTTATACTATAGTTATTAAATACTATACTTATACTTAAAGTATAAAAAGTAATTAAGGGAGTAGAAAAGATATTTATAGTATATATAAGAAAAGTAGGGGTCCTTACGGCCTTTTAAACTAGCTTACTACTAATTATGACTATAACTTAGTATACTATTTAAAAGGCTAACTTAAAAGTAACTTTAGTATTTAAAGTATTTATATTTTTACTTTTTTTTAGTAAAATAAACTAAACTTAAGTAATAAAAAGAGTTAACTTTAATTTAACTAGCCTAAGTAAGTTTAACTAAAAGGCCTTAGTACTTCTTTATATTAAGTTTCCTTTAAATTTCTTTAACTTTATTAAAAGTAACTTTAGTCATAGTATAGTTACTTTACTTAAAAACTATAAAGTAAACATATTTATAGTTAGTAAAAAGTTAATTATAGTTTTAACTATAGATATATTAAATTCTTTTAAGTTTAGTAGTAAAGAATTATAGGGCCTTAAAAATTATAATATTAAAGTAACTTATAAAGATTAAACAAATACTAAATAACTTACTCTTAAACCTAAAAAGTAAGTTTTTATAAAAAAGGTCTTTAAGTATAGATATATAGTTCTTAAGTAAATTTTAAATTTAATTAAGTCTTTTTTTATACCCCCTTTAGAGTAACTAACAGCCTACGGGCTACGTACTTTAGAAAACTATCTAGCTACCTACCTTGTTAATCTTTTTTATTATAGTACTTAAATTCACTTACTATAACGCAGCTTCTATAAATTCAAAGTACTAGGTGTTTTTGATTAATTTTAACTACTAATTACACTATTAACGCTACTAAAACTACTAACGCCTTCTATATGCTTCCTTAGTAGACCGTCCCTCTAAACCTATTAAATCTAATTTAAGCTAAACCGTTCCTTACTTTAACTATTAAATCCCTCTATAACTAACGCACTATTACTATACTATAGCTAGTTAACCTAATTAAACTACTTTTCTCTATACTTATTAGTAAATATTTTAAATACTTAGGTCTTATTAAATATACTAGTTTTTTAACTCTAGGGGATCTATAGTTATTATTACTACTTTTATTACTTACTTAAAGTAGTATTAGTTTTTTTTAGAAAGTAGTAACTCTAAAATTTAACTTAGTATTAAATTAATTAATAGGTTTAGTTTAATATTTTTAATTTAGTTTTTATTACTACTAGTATAAAGAAAGTAAAGGCTAAAAATAGTAATTTAAATCTTTATATTTAAGTATTAAGTTAACTAGCTATACTATATATTAATAGTATTGATATTAAGCTATATAGCTATATTACTAAGTTATTTAATATTATTTTATAGTAAGGTTAGAGCGTATAAGTATATATTAAATTAAGGTTGTACTAAGAAGAGATCTATACTGTAAGGCACTGTGCTCGTCAGAGCGTTATATCTATACTTAGTCACCCTAGTGCCTAAGGCGCAGCGCGCAAGGCTAGAGCCTTAAAAGGCTTATCGCAATACACCCCCTAGTAATAGTAACGTCGCTATCAGCCGCGTTAAGGGTATATCCCTTGCCTCCTTTTTTTTATTCTAAATATAAATAAATAGAGTATTTAAAATACTCTTTAAAGTTATATAAATAAAAATGTATAAAAGGAATATTTTTTATAGTTATATAAGCTATAAAGAGCACTTATAACTATAACTAAAATTATAGTTACCGTCTTTTAAAGTATAGAGATTTTTCACTAAGTAAGCTATAAGTAGTAGAATATATATAATTTTTCTAACTACTACTTAAAATCCTTTTTTTCTTTTCTTTAGTACACCTATTTTAACAAATTATAAATTACTACTTTACCTTTTTATACTTTATGCACTACTTTTAAAACGTTTTTACTAATAAAAATACATAAAAATTAAATAGTTAAAATACCTCCTAAGAAGTGTGTAATAAGTAAGGAGTATAAAGTAAAGATTACTAAGGGTAAGAAGTGTGCTAGGCTTAAGTATAAGTATATAGCGCGTAGCGGCTCTACCGACTCTATTAACCCCTTTAATACTATTAGTGGCTGTAGCTATAATAATAAAAAGAGTAAGGATAATAATAATAATAAGTGCCTACTATCCTAGTTAACTACCCCGCTTTGTGTAACTCCTCCCCTCTGTAACCCCTCTCCCCCCCTAGTTTCCTCCTATACCCCGCGTAAGAAGAACCGCGCCTTTACACTGTTTAATAAGGACAACCTTAAGTGCAACTCCCCTTATAAAGGGTATACTAACTCTAGCTTTAAAGGCTACTCTTTTAGCTACTACTTTGTTACTAAAAGTAATACTTAAAACTACTATATTTAGTATATTAATAACTATAAATAGTATACTAATTTTTACTAAAATACTGTATTTTAGTATTATTAATTTATTATAGTATATCTTTTAGGTGGATTTTATTATATAAGTCCCTTTTTATACTTTTTATTAGTTTATAGTTAATTTATTTAACTTTATAGTAAATTTATAAAGTATATAATAACTTATAAAAAGTTATTAAGTCTAACTCTATACTCTCTCCTATTAAGAGTAAAGTTAAAAAAAAAAAAGAAAAAGAAAAAGTTAAGTTTAAAGAAGAGGAAAAAGAAGAGTTTAAAAAAGAGAAGGAGTTATTTAATAAAGAAAAGAATAAAAAAGAGATTACTAATGTACTTATAAAACGTACTATATACTAAGTTTATACTAAAGCTATTATAGGGGGTATCTACCGGCTTATAAATAAACTCTTTACTACCTATAACTATACTTAGGTAATTTAAAAGAGTATTTATTAATTCTTTATAGAGTTAATTAATACCCTTATACTTTAAAAGTATTTTTTAGGTTATTATATTTATTTTTAGTATTTAGAGGGCCTCTAGGCTATAATTACTTTATTCTCTTCTGTGCGCCTAATAAGGTAGCACGGGCCTTTTAGCCTAATATAATAACTTACCTATAGGCCGTCTTTTCTTTCTACTTAAGTACTCCTTTCTTTTCTTTATATAGTTATAATATATACTAAAGTATTATAGAGGTTAAGGAGTACTTTAAAGTACTTAAACTTACTTTTTATAAAGTTTTTAGTAAGTCTATTAGCTAGTATATTGTTTATAGGTATATATATAATATTAAAAAAGTACTTAGTATATTTTTAATAAAGCTATATATTTTAAATATCTATGTATCTTAAGCGCGTAGCTATATACTCTCCTTTACTTACTATAAAGCAAATCGTTCACTAGTTATTATAATAGACTTTCTAAGTATCTCTAAGGTTAAGATCTATCTCTTTAAAGAGTTGTTAAAGCGCTATTAACTCTTTAGTAGTATACTTAAGTATTAAGAGCTTTACTTCTATTATTAATATAGTAACTGTATTCTATCTCCTAGCCTTCTAGTGTAATAAACTACTAAAAAGCTTAATAATATATTTATAAAACAATTTTTTTATTTCTTTATTATCCATAAAAAAAGTATCTTCTACTATAAAAAGTACCTCTACATTACCCCCTACACTACTATAGTGTATAGCAAAGTAATATATTAAATATAAGTAGTAAATAACTTAATTAACGGCTTTAAAGTATACTTAAAAGGAATTTATTAAAAAGTATAAAAACTATAAAGTAGTAAAAGTAATGTCTGGGTGGATTATAATAGTAGTATAGAGGATTAAGCTAACCTTTTCTTAAAACTCCTTAACCTTTTAATATAACGCTTAACCTGGGTTTTTAATAAAGTTAACTGTTAGTAGTAGTATAGCTGGGTATAGCGTATTAGCAAGGTTATACTTTTTAACTATTTTATTAATATACGTATTATAAACTAGAAAAATATATTGTCTAGGATAGTTTTTAATTACTTTAATACTAAAGAAGTACTCTATAGGGCCTTACTCTTTAAGCTTATATACGTCCTTAATACCCTTAATTATTGTTTAAGTATACTTAGCCTTATCTGGGTAGTGCGCTATAAGAATATTGTTAATATAAAATATAATAAGGACGCGCCTTTAAGGGTCTTAAAAAAGATATAGTTCTTTATTATAGTGTTTAAAACTAAAGTAATAAAAAGTCTTTAAAAACTCTTTATACTATAAAAAAAAAGTATCTTATAGTCTATAAAGTACTTATTTAAACTTAATATACTTTCTTAATTAATAAAAGCTATTTAAGAGTTTATAATAAATAAGTAGAGTATTAGGGTTGAGCTTTATGTTTAAGAAGGCGTTTGTAATATTAAACTATTAAATATTATAGTTAAACTATACTTTAAAAAATATTAAAAGATAAAAGGATTGTGTTATAAGAGTTGTGGTGTAGGTATATTATAATAGATTTATATTTTAAAGGTCTCTTTAAATATAAATATATACTTTATAGTAGTTAAAAATACTATTAAACTTAAATTTATAAATAAAGACTTATTTTAGAGGGAGGGGTTATAATAAAGCCTTTTAACGATCTAGCTCTTACTATATCTCTATAAAAGTAAGTTTATATATTTCCTCATATACTGCGTTTATAAAGAGCTTTTAGAGCTTTAGGGGAAGCTTCTTTATAGCCTTCCACAACTTTAGAGTACTAATAAGGTTATCTATATAAAACTCTTCCTCTTTTATAGTATATTTATAGTTATAGGGTATTGTATAGACTGCGTTTTAAATAATATAGTATAAATAGGTATATTTATATCCTTTATCCTTAGACACTTTTTACTAATTAAGTATAAATGTAGTAAAAAAGGTATTGCTTAAACTACTATATAGTATTTTATAAGTATTATTAACGTATATATAAATAACGTAGTTTCCTCCCTTAAACTCTAAATCAAGCCCTATTAAACACCAACTACTATATATAAATAAAGCTAGTACTTCTTAAAGTATTTCTAAAGTATCTAAAGGAATAGTATCGTTTAAGTTGTTCTTACTGGCCAGCTAGGCCTCTTTTAACTAGGTAGTTAAAGGCCTATACTTAATAATTAAAAATTCTAAGTATTCTATAGAATCTCCTATATATATATAGGCCTAGTTATTTATAAATTTAACTAATTTAAAAGGTTCTACTAACTTAACCTTATCTATTTTAGGTCCTCTAGTATTAATAGTCGCTTTGTATAGCCTTTTACCCCTAAAGTCTTATAAAACTAATTTAAAAGTAAAGTTAGGGAATATTAGCCCCCTATTTTGTAGTACACTATACTCTTTATATATAAGAACATTACTTAACTTAATAACGTCTTATTAAATAAGTCTAGTATTTTATAGTTTAATAGGCTTATTATTAGCCTCTTTTTAGTTGCCCTTAAAGTCTCTAAGGGTCTTATAGACCTTACTCTAGAACTCTATAGGCTCTTTAAACTCTAAAATAACTATTCGTATAATTTTTAAGTAAAGGGTATAGTTAGTATTGTCTCTTAAGTAAAACTTTGTTTTATTAAAAGTAACGTTATATATAATAATAACCTAGTTAAGCACGGGTACTTAAATCCTATATAAGTTTATTATTTTAAAAACGTATTCTATAAAGTATCTAATATATACTTTTAATATAACTTTAAACTATCTTCTTTTAATTCCTATCTCTCTTTTATACTTAAAGGGGTAAGTTTAGTATCTATATACATAGAGTTTACCCTAATAAAGGCACGGGTCGTAGTCTATAAAGTAGTTATAAGTTAGAGCCTACTACCTAAAGTAATATCTAAACTATTTTACTTTAACCTTATTTAGGGAATACTAAAAGCTTAATTTATATAGGCTTATATTAAATATATTAATACCCATAAGCATTAACTCTCTCTAAAAGCACTTAAGAAGGCCTACTCCCTTCTTTATATAAATCCCTTAGTTTATACCCTTTTATTTAGTATACTTAGCGCCTCCTATAGACTCTTTAGTATATACTAGTAGTATCTTAAAATCAATACCCTTTTTTTATACCTATATTTAAAAACTAATAACACCTTTAATAGTAATTATAGTGTACTTATTATCTATATATATCTTATAAATATTAAGTCCTTTATATCGTTTAACTTATTTCTTAAACGTCTAGAGGACCTCAAATACTTTAAAGTGATCCTTCTTAGGGAGAGTAAAGCTAAAGAACTTACTAGAGTACTTATCTTTAATAACTAAAAGCTAACTATTGCTGTTATATATATATAAAAAGTTAAAAAGGTTTTAAAAAATATAGTAATATAGTTAACTAGCCTTATTCTTAAATACTCTATATAATATTTACTATATTACGTATATAACTATACAGTTCTAGTACTCTATATAGGTTAGGCTATAAATCCTTACCCCCTAAATATAGTATACTAAGTACTTAAAAGCTTTATAACTAAAGTAGCCTGCCCTAAGGTGCTAGAGTACTATAAAGTTAATATAGTTATATAGAGGTTAGTAGCTAGGATAGTATTTTATGCGTTTAATAATCTAAGTTATGTATACTATTATAGTATTACTAATAGATGTAGAATATAGGTAAGAGAAAAATAGCTTATATTTAAAAAAAACAGATATTATTATAGCGTTCTAAAGTTTTTACTATAATACTATTTTTTATTGTTCTAATTCTAAGTATATAGTTAAGACTATAGTACTAAATGCTAACTTTAAAAAAGACTATTTTAAAAATAATATTAATATAAAAACCCTTTATTACTATAATGTTAGTAAGTATTAGATTTACTATTAAGTTGCCCTTTTTATTTATTAAAACGCTTTATATAATGCGGATCCTGTATTTAAAAACTAGGATCCTATTTATACTAGTATTTATATAGTTTTTTAAACTAAAGGCCTTAAATATACTAGGTTTAATAAATACTATATAATTAATAAAGTAAGTTAAGCTATAGTTGTTGTATATAGTACTTTAGGAGAGTAGGTAAGTTAATATAATAGTTAAAAAAATTAAGTATTTAATTATATTACCTTTTAAAAAAGTATTAAGTAAAAATATAATATTAATAATATTTTTTAGGACCTCTAGGGCGTTTCTTATGGTATTTAGGGAGTTTTTATTATAACTACTGCGTTCCTAATATCTTTTCTTAAAATACAAAAGTATATTTTTGTCTAATTAACTATACTTAATTAACTTTTTTTTAAAGTCCTCCTACTTTAGATTTACTAAAGTTAACTTAATACTATTAATTTTAGTATTTAAAAGGGATTAAATATACTTAAAGAACTCTGTTAGGGCCTTACTAAAACGTTTATAAGTATAGGTGGGCTACTAATAAGGTGTTTTATAGGGGTATTCTTAAATACTAGATAGTAAGTTAGTCTAGTTTATAAAAGTAAAAAAAGTAACTCTACTGCGGGCCCCCGTCTATTGCATTAATTTATTCTTAACTTTTATAAAAAAGAGTGCTTTATATTAATATAACGTTAAGGAGTCTTTACTGAATTAAAGCTTTTTTTAAATTCTATTAAGCTACTAGCTTTTCTATGTAGGGGCGTATTAAGTACTAACTACTTTAAAAAAATTTTATATTACTTATACTCTTTAAACCTCTAGGATGCCCCTGTATATTGCTTAAGAGAAGTAGTTATACTAGTAGTTATACTACTTAGTAGAATTAAGGTTTTTATACGTAGTATTTTTAAGGATAGTATTATACTTTTTTTAAAGTAATATTAGAGTAACTAAGTTGTTTAAAGTAAGTTATGCTTTAAGTTTATATATATATACTTAAGTTAAGTATAGTTTTAAGGTAGTAAGCTTTTAATAAACTAAGTTAGTATATAAAGGGTTAATAGATTAATTTATTTAATACTAAATACTTTTTAAAGTAGCTATAACGGCTATGTATTGTACTTATTTCTATAAAAAGTATTTAATATTATTTGTATAATTTACTACTATATCTTTTAATATTTATTTAGTTAGTTAATATAGTAGATCCGTGGTATTATTGTAAAGCTGTTTTGTATTAGGGGTTGTTTATTTATTTAGTTAAATTTTAATATTTACTTTATATTATTTTTTTATATTTCTGTTAACTCGCGTAAGGTATTTAGTGCGTATAGGATTAATTAGGTAAATATAGTTTACGCTTAGTGTGTCTAAGGCGTCTAGGTTGAGGTATAACTAGATTCTTTAAAGCTTTACTTAGTAGTATAGTTCTTTATAGAATTGTAGTTAGTTTTTTAAGGACTTAAGGATAATTGTTAAGTTTATTAGAGTATTGTAAAGAATAGTTAAAGTGTTTATTATAAAATACTATAGTACTACTAAGAGCTTAAGAGAGATAAAAAGAAAAGAGTCTAAAGTTTATATACTTTACTTAAGTAGTTAGGGGTAATAGATACTAGTTAGAGATAAACTAGACTTATAACTATAGTAAAGTTAGGGTGTATAAGTATATATTAAATTAAGGTTATACTAAAAAGAGATCTATACTATAAGGTACTATACTTATTAGAGCGTTATATTTATACTTAGTTACCCTAGTACCTAAGGCGTAGTGCATAAGGCTAGAGCCTTAAAAGGCTTATTGTAATATATTTTTAACTATAGTAACTAAGTTATAGTATTTAATATTCTATAGTTAAGGGACTTTTATATTTATAGTAGCTTTTACTATTTTATTAAATTCTTAGAAATATAAAAAATAGAAGAAATTAATAAAGGCCTTACTTATAGTAGTGCCTTTTTCTTTAATTATAAACACTACTAGGGCTTATTAGGCCCTATAGTACGTTATAGTACCTATAGTATAATTTAGTTAAAGGTTTATATAAGTAAAGGTTTGTTTTAATATGTTAGTTACACTGTTTAGTACTGTCTATTAGTAATAGTATTATTATTATTACTAGTATATTTATATTTATGTTTACGTTTACTACTACGGGAAAAGTAGGTAAGTAGAAGTATTAAAGTATATACGCTCTACCCCCTCTAGGGTGACTAACGGCCCACGGGCCACGTGCTCTAGGAAATAGCTGTCCAGCCACCTACCTTGTTAATCTTTTTTGTTACAGCACTCGAATTTACCTACTATAACGCAGCTTCTATAGATTCAAAGTAATAAGTATTTCTAATTAATTTTATAAACTACTAATTATACTATTAACGCTACTAAAACTACTAACGCCTTCTTAACCCATCCCTCTAAACTTATTAAATCTAATTTAAACTAAACCGTCCCTTTTCTTAACCGCACTATAGCTAGTTAACCTAATCGGACCACTTTTTCCTATACTTATTAGTAGATATTTTAATATCTAGGCCTTATTAAATATACTAGTCTTTTAATCCTAGGGGATCTATAGTTATTATTACTACTTTTATTACTTACTTAAAGTAGTATTAATTATTTTTAAAAGATAGTAAGTTTAAAATCTAATTTAGTATTAAATTAGTTACTAGGTCTAGTTTAATATTTTTTATTTAGTCCCTATTACTACTAGTTTAAAAGATTAAAGACTAAAAATAGTAATTTAGATTTTTATACTTAAGGGTTAGGTTAGTTAGCTTTACTATATATTAATAGTATTAATACTAAGTTATATAGTTACGTTACTAAGCTACTTAATATTGTTTTTAATTATAGAAACTAGGTTATAGTATTTAGTATTTTATAGCTAGGGGACTTTTGTATTTATAGTAGTTTTTACTATTTTATTACTTTAAAGGATTTTTAAGTGTAAATATAAAAGATAGGAGGAATTAATAAAGGCCGTGCTCGTAGTAGTAGTGCCTTTTTCTTTAATTGTAAACGCTACTAGGGCTTATTAGGCCCTATGTATAGTGTGATCCGGCTAAAGGTTCATATAAGTAAAGGTTTATTTTGATATGAAGAGTAGGTAAGTAGAAGTATTAAGGTACGTACGCTCTGCTGAGCTCTAGTTAAGACTACTTAGTAGAGCTAGAGGGGGTTAAACTTACTAAATATACCTTATTAGATACTTTTATTTATTATACTACTTAATAATATATAGTTATAATATATTCTTTTTAGATTAACTTATGGAAATGTCTATATAAGATACTACTTAAAAAAACATAAAGTACGTATACTCTACTAAGCTTTACCTAAGACTACTTAGTAAAGCTAAAGGGGGTTAAACCTATTAAATATACTTGATTAAATACTTTTATTTATTATACTACTTAATAATATATAGCTATAATATATTCTTCTTGAAATAATATAGAAAAATATCTATATAAAATACTATTTAAAAAAAGTATAAAGTCTTTTTTTATAAAAACTTACTTAAGTTTATTCTATACTTACTTTAAAGTAATTCTTTACTCTATAGTAAAAAAAAGGTTTTAAACTATAAGTAGTTTTATTATATTTAAAAAGTAATATTATATTATTTAAAAGTATATAGTTTAGAATTCCTTTAGTTAAATACTTAATATAGTACTACTATTTACTTTTTTTAGTATTATTTAGTACTTTTACTATATTATAACTAAAAGACTAGTATTACTTAAAAAGTATTAAGTTTAAAAGCTTTAAAATAAACTATAAAGAGAAGTATTTCTTTAATTAAAGAGTTAAAACTAAATTAGTTTAAAAATATATAAAGATATTAATTTATTAATATATAAGCTAATTTCTTTAAAAGCTTTAATCTTTTATTTTTAAACTTTATTATTAGTAGTTTAGTTAAAAATAAAACTAAAATAGTTATTAAGTACACCTTTACTTTATTTCATAAGAGGCGGGTTGTGCTTTAGCTTAGGTTTATTACTATTAAGTATTAAATTACTTAGGGTTTTATTACTTAAAAAGGGCTCTAAAGCGCTTTTAAACTACTTCCCTTTACTTTAAAAGTAATTTTATACTCTAGAGGTCTTTATAAAGCTAATACTATTTTTACTTTTAATTAAAGTACAAAACTAGTACTTAGTAGTATTACTTTTTTATAAGTTAAAGTGGATTTAGTAGATTTTCTTTACTTCTATATTTTAGTTATATAGCTACTAAGTAAATAAAATTAAAAGTACTTTTTTTAAGGGTTCATTTAGTAAAACCAAGTTATTAAAGTTAAATTAGAACTAAACCCTTTATATAACTACTTTAATTTAAAGGTTTTTAAACTATATAAAGTAGTTATATTACTCTATAAGTTTATAAAAGAATAAAAGGAAAAAAGTTAAAGTTAAAATTAATATATTTAAATTAAAATAGTAGTTAAAGAATTAGAAAATTATAATAAAAGAGAATTTATATAAATATTTCTTAGTAAGTATGTTTATTTTAAAAATAGTAGTTTAAAAGTATAGTATAAGCTAGGTTTATGACTATTATATAGCTAAGTATAAGTAGTTCAAGTAAAGTAAAGTAATAGTTTAATTTCGAAGTTTTATAATATAGTAAAGTAAAGGTAAAGGCCCTTTTATAGGGGTAGAAGATAGAGTAAAGTTACTTAAAGAAGCCGCTCAAATAAGTAGTTACTTATATATATAACTATAAATAGCGTTAGCTATTATAATAGCCCTTGAATTAATTATAAATACTACTAGGGCTTATTAGGCCCAATAGTATATTATAGTATTTATAGTATAATATAAATAAGGGTTTATAGAGGTAAAGATTTATTTTAATACGTTGGTTATACTATAAGTTTAGTGCTACCTATTAGTAAAAATATTATTATAATGACTAGTATATCTATATCTATATCTACGTCTACTACTATAGTAGCTACTACTATACTACGCTTTATAGTATAAGAGTAAGCAAGTAGAAGTTATTATAATAACTTTAGGCGCTATAGTTACTAAAGGGGGTTAATATTAATAACGTACCCTTTTTAAATAACCTTCATTCATTACTTTACTAAACATATATATTTAGTTAAAATATATTTTTATTAAAAGTTTTACTAGCCGGGTAGTATTGTTTAGCTAGCTGGGTAGTATCTTTACTTTTTTAACTAATAGAGTTATATATATTAGTTATAATATAACAATTATAATTATACTATTACTATAGTTACAGCTTAGTTACTATAGTAATAATATAAGTACTATATTTATATCAAAGTAGACTACTAATTACACCGTCAACGCCGCTAAAACTACTAACGCCTTTTGTACGCCTCCCGTACGCCCGACTGTCTAGCAGACCGTCCCTTTGAACCTATCGAATCTAATCTAAACTGTCCCGTCGCTTCTCTTAACTATTATATCCCTCTATAACTAACACACTATTATCACAGGCCACACAACTACAACTAGTTCAGCCACTCCCTACTATTATTAGTATCCCCCTTAATATTACCTCACTAAACATACTAATGTTAGTAGCTACTTAGAGCGCTATAGATTTAGTAGCTGCGTCCTTTAGTTAGTTAAAGTATTTATAGTTAGCCTTAGACTATAGAATACCTAAAAGGGTTCCGTTTTATAATTTAAGAATTATTATATTTATATTAAGCCTATTATTAATAGTTTAATAGTAGTAAATTATAGTAATAGTAAACTTTGTCTTTTTTTTATTAAAGAATATATACTAGTTATAGGTTAAATTAATTTTATTAACCCCCTTAATTATAAAGTATTTATTACTATTCTTATAACTAGTTAATAACTATAAAGTTATATAATAGTTATTATTCTAGTTATAAGGACTTAGAGTAGGTAACCCTTTATTAGATATTGTGGTAGGTAGTTTACTTATTAGAGTGCTTTTAGTATATAGAAGACGGGAGGAATTAATAAAGGCCTTACTTATAGTAGTACCTTTTTATTTAATTATAAACGCTACTAGGGCTTATTAGGCCCTACGCACAGCGTGATCTAGCTAAAGGTTCACACAAGCAAAGGTTTGTTTTGACATCGCCGCCTATTAGTGATAGTATTGTTATTATCACTAGTACGTCTACGTCCACGTCCACGTCTACTGCCACGGGAAGAGTAGGTAAGTAGAAGTATTAAGGTACGTACACCCTACTAAGCTCTGCTCGAGACCACTTAAGCTAAAGGGGGTTAAACCTACTAAATATACCCTATTAAATACTTCTATTTAATTACACTACTTAAAAATACATAGCTATAATGCATTCTTTTTTAGAACAACTTACTAAAATATCCGCACAAGACACTACTTAAAAAAACACAAGTACTATATTTATATAGTTATTATAATTATAGTACTATAATTACTATACTTACTATATATATAATTACTATTATTACTATATATATAATTATAAAAAATACTATATATACATATATAATTATCTTACTAATAGTATATTTTCTTTAAAGAACTAATAAAAAGACTTAAAGTAATTAAAAGTAAAAATACTACTTAATTAAGTTAAATAATACTACCTAGTTAGTAAAACTCTATATATCTCTACTTTTTTTAATTTATATAGTTATATATATATATATTATAGTATAATTACTATAGTCACTACATACATTAATAATTATACTAATTATACTATACTTCCTATATAACTAATAAAAAGGCTTAGAATAGTAAAAAGTAAAAACACTGCCCAGCTAGCTAAACAACACTGCCCAGCTAGTAGTACTTTTTATTAAATCCTTTATTAGAAATATTCTTTATTTAGTAGATTTCTTTATTTACCTTACTATAAGTAGTACTATAAGTATATTAAATATATAATAATATAAATATAAAAAGTAAAAGAAATTAATAAAGGCTTTACTTATAGTAATAGTATCTTTTTCTTTAATTATAAATACTACTAAGGCTTATTTAGCCCTATAGTACGTTATAGTACCTATAATATAATTTAGTCAAAGGTTTATATAAGTAATTGTTTATTTTAATATATTAGTTGCGCTGTTTAGTACTACTTATTAGTAATAGTATTATTATTATTACTCGTACGTCTACGTCTACGTCTACGTCTACTACTATAGCTACTACTATACTATACTTTATAGCGAAAAAGTAGGTAGATAGAAGTTATTATAAGTATAATTATTACCTATAATAACTTTAAGTATTATAGTTAATATATACGTTAAGCTACTTTACTAAGCTCTACTTATAAGTACTTAGTATAACTAAAGGGGGTTAATATTAGTAATATATTTACTCTTTTTTTTAAATAACCTTTACCTATTAATTTACTAATTATATATATTAGCCTAAATATATTCTTTATTAGATTTTTTACTTAAAATATTCCTTACTTAATAGATTTCTTTTTTTACTTTACTATAAGTAGTATTATAAATATAAATATATATATATAATAGTTATTATATTAATATAATAATACTTAATTTTTATATAAAAAATAAAGACTTAATATAAATTTTAAATAATAAAAATAACTATAAATACTTTTACTAACTAAAGAATATAGCTATTAGAGTTTTACTAAGTTAAGTAGCTAATATTAATATATTAAATAAAGTAATATTAAAATAGATACTAATAATAGTAAAGAGTAACTAAACTAACTATAGTTATATAGTTTATAAAAAGTAATAAAATAGTTTAGTTTAAATTTAATAAATTTAAAGAAATAGTAATAGTTAAGTATATAGGAGGTATTTTAAAGACGTTAGTAGCTTTAGTAGTATTAATAGTGTAATTAGTAGTTTACGTTAAAATTAATTAAAAATACTTATTACTTTAAATTTATAAAATTTATATTATAGTAGGTAAATTTAAGTACTGCTTATTAAAGAAAAAAAATTAATAAGGTAGATAGCTAAATAGCTATTCCCTAAAGTATATAACGTATAGGCTATTAGTTACTCTAAAGGGGGTAATATATTTATAATTAAGTAGCTACTTAGTAATACTATAAGTAAAATAACTTACTATATAAACTTAAACTATTCTACTAAGGAGCTATATTTATAGTACTAAATTTAAATAGCCTTAGTAAAAGGTTATATTTAGGCTTATATAAATACTATTATTTATTACTTTCTATTCTATACCATTATAGGCCACCTACTTTATTATAGTACTTTCCTACTAGTTACTATTAGATTTTGTATATATTTATATATATATAAAGTTATACTTTAAGGGCTATTAACTCGTTTTTTTACTTTAACAGTACTATAAGCTTTTAAACCCTTTAAACGCAGCTATAGCTTTTAAAGCTAGTAAAACGTTACTCTAGAGCGGCTATTAGCCACCTCAAACGCTAAAATCCACTTATACATTAT
The DNA here is from genome assembly GCA_030770045.1 of Colletotrichum brevisporum. Lineage (NCBI taxonomy): Eukaryota > Fungi > Ascomycota > Sordariomycetes > Glomerellales > Glomerellaceae > Colletotrichum > Colletotrichum brevisporum. Next base: position 6,663,666 of record JAUGSI010000002.1, read on the forward strand.
AGTATACTAGCAGCTCTAAGCTATATAATCTAACACACCTCTTTAGTAAGGGCCTCTTAAGGGCCTTATTAAATTTAATTATAAACGAAATTACGTACTAGCTGTACTTTAACTACTCTATAATTACTTTTATATAGCTTACCTTTCTAAAACTATAATTCCTTTAAAGTTCTTGTCTTAAGTAGTTCCGTTATTTTTATTAAACCTTTATCTCTATAGTAAAAAGAGTAATACTGTTTTTAGAGTACTTAAGAGCTACGATCCCTTCTATTTATTCTTTATTAGTAAAGTTAAGGCCCTTGTAGTATTTACTTTAAAGCTTAGTATTATAAAGCACTTAAAGTTAAGCTATTTAATCTACTATATTAAGTTACTTAAGGAAGAGTTTAAAGTAGGCGCCGGCGAGCGGCTTTATAAAGCCGTCTACTATTAACTATACTATAGACTAATATTTAACTTTAATACAGCCTTTTTAAGCCTTTTAATACAGCTAGTAGTTATAGATATTAACGTAGTAAAGCTTTATATATAGTTAAACCGTTTCTTTATTAATAAAATGAATTATTTATTAATTATTATATTAAATATATATACTTAGTACAGTAGTATTAAGAGTAGGAGTAGTACTAAAGGTCTACTTACTAAAGTCTATATAAAGTATAGTTATTAAATAACTTATAAAAATAGCCTCTTTAGCTACTTAAAAAAAAGTAAAAAGCTTAGCCTTAGTTATTAATATAGTTATAGTATTCTATTTATTAACTTACTACTTAATAAGGCCACTAAAAAGCTTAATTATAAATACTTAAAAGCTTTTATAGTTTAGTATATTATTAGTAAAGTTAGTATTTAAAGTAATTACTAAACTATTATTAGAGCTATATTCTTTATAACTAAATTTAAAGTAAAGAGTATACTTTATAAAGAGGTATTTAATTACTTATTCCGCCTTTTTAAAGTACTTAAGGCTAGAGTTATAGTTAAAGTATATAAAACGGCTTACTATAAAGGCCACGTCCAGTTTTATTATTATTATACTATATATAATTAAACTAATATTACTTTAGTAATAGTTAATATTTATATACAGAGTAGAGTCTTTATAAGGAAGTAGTTTAAGTAATTAAATTAAAAAAGTATATAGTTACTTTACTCGCAAGCCTTACCTTTCTAAATACTTAATAACTTTATTAATATAAATAGACTATAAAAGCTAAAGGCGCTTTATAATACAGTTATAAATAACTTTAATCTCTAGGAACTATTATAAGTCTTTACTACCCTTAAAAAAGTATTACTTTTAAAGTACTTTTATAAGTAAAAAGGCCTCTTTATAGTATTTAAAAGAGAAGTATAAAACGTAGTTATTAATAAAAAAAAAAAGATAATACAGCTACGTATTTAATAGTAATTCTTACCTACTACGCACTCTAGCCTAAGCTTTTTTAAACTAACTTCTAAATAGTATTACTATAAAAGTAAAGAGCAGTATAAGCTATAGAGTGCTTTGTTAAACTTAAGGATATACTTAGGCTTTTAATACCTAGGGAGTATTTATATATAAACGTCTTTATTAAGTAGAACCTATATAAACGTATTTACTACGTTATATTATAAAAGCTTAAAATTAAAGTAGTTTATAATAGTTATAAGCGTTTAAAATAATATACTAGTAAATATTAAAGTATAAGTATCTTACTCGTTTCTTAGTTATTAGTCACTATATATAACAAAGTGTACTTTAATCTTAAGGAGTTTTCTATACTTATTTAATTTATATATATATACTTAATAGTATTTTAGGATTTAAAAGCTATTAGTAATACTTTTAAAAACCTCTTTCTAAAAGTTAGTTTTATAATAGTTTTATAAATAGTTTACTTTAACTACCTATATTAAAATTATATAAAAGTAAATTAATACTTCTAAATAAAACGTAAGTAGGGGCTAAAGCTTTTACTAAAAAGTACTAAAAGTAAAAACTTTAGTTTATAGTTAATATAGTGCTTCGTACTTACTTAATAAAATCTAAGTACCTATAACCCCTCCCTATAGCTAAATTTTACTATTAAAGCGTTTAATATTTGTATTTTAAAATACCCCTATAGTATATTAAATACCGGGGGTCCCCTCTAATAAGTTATAAATAACTAAATAGCTAGCCTAGAAGTAACTTTGCTATAAAGTATTTTAAAATAATAATAGGGTACTAGCTAAAAAGGCGGCTTTATAAAATATTTGTTTATACTAAGGTATATAAGCTACTAAAGTAACTTAGTTTATAGACTTAGCTGTAAATACAAACTAGTAAGGGTTTATAAAAAAAAGGTTTTTATTTACTAATTTAACTATAATCCGCTTCCTTAAGTATTAGTTTTTTTTAATTAGTACCTAAAAAAATAAAATAAATAAGTTAAGAAGAGTAAATAAGAGTTTAAAGTAAGTAAAGGAGTATTTATAGTTATAGAATTTATTATTATTAAAGGCAGTATTACTTAAATTAAGTTTATTAAAAACGTTATTAAAGGAGTTTATAAAAGGAGATACTTTATTGTTTTTTTTACTTAGTAAGGACGGGTAGAGCCACGTTTAAGAGTTAGTCTTACTAGCTGTAGTAAGACTCTTTTAAACCTACTTAGTAATAGCTTAAAAGTTAAAGTTATTATAGTTACTAGTAAGTAAATCCAGGTTACTGTTATAGTATTCTTTTTTATTAAATATAACGTTATATATAGTAACAATCTTCTTAGTTATAAAGCTTTATATTTAATACTAATTTATAAACGTATAGCTAATAAGAAAGTCCATAAAGGTATAGCTATAAAGGCGGTTAAGACGCTTCTTTTTAAGCTGTGCAGCAGCTATAAGGGTATATACCTTATACTTATATAATTTTAAGTACACAAGGCTTAGTTTTGTAGTCTCGTTACTATAGGGTTATTAGTCGAGCACTTTATATAGAGTCTTTTAACTAAAAGCCGCTTAAGGTATATAGTTATAAAAATAGGTTACTGTTTTATAAATATTAAACTATACTTTATAGGGTAGCTTACCACCTTTGTGTATTATTTAAGCCTTTATTTTAATTATAGCACTAACGCGCTTAGCGCTACTGTTTTAATCTTATATATACAGAGTAAATAGCTTAATGTATTTACTACGCCTTTAGAGGTTATTTATAAAGTAGTAGTACCTTTTAATTTTACTATTATACTTAAAAGCAAATATCTTAACATTATATTAAACCTTTAAAAGTAAAATAAACTTTTTAAAGACTTTAGTAAGTGTTTTTATACTATAGTTATATAAGTAGTAGTTCTATAAGTACTATAAAACGCAGTTAGTAAATACTAATATAAATATAAACCCACTATAGCCCTTAGTATATAAGTAAAAGTTAAATATAATATACTTATTAGAGTAGATATACGTGTTACTCTCCTACAGCTTACAGTTAATAATTCACTTTACTTTACTAATACTATAAGTATTATAACTTAAAAGGGCATTACTAAATACTATTCTAGGGGTAATAAAGATTTAGATACTGCGGACTAATAAGGAGAAGCACTAGAGTAGTTTAAGACCAGAGTAGCTAAGCCGCTAGTACTACATTTCCTTAGAGCCTTTTAGAAATCTTCGTTTTTATTAGGAGTACTTTATTTAATAGTGTGGAGTATATATATACTAAATAACTTATATAGAGTCTTTATATATAAGTACTTTATTAAAAAGTTTATTATACTCTAATACTCTTTAACTATATATAGTCTTAATAAAGCTAAAAAAAAAGTAATTAAATCTATATAGTATAAAGTACTACTTAAAGTACTTATCCTACTAGTACCTGTACTTATAAAGTTAATTATAAAAAATAAAGTTAATTACTATAAACGTATATAATATAACGTTATATAAATATAAACTAAATTATTTACTATTAACTAACGTAATATATATACTTATATTTTTATATCCTTTAATTATAAGGAGCTTAAAACTAGCCTATAGGTAATTACTTATACTAACTACTTAAAAGTTACTAAACTATTATTCGTTTTTAAAAATATAAATAAATATACTAAAGTTAAAGAAGTAAAAATCCCTAAAAAAATATAGTAACGGGCCCTTACGTTAAGTAGCCTAAAATACTATAAGTAAATACTTAATACTCCCTACACAGTAACTATATAGTCACTAGCCTTAAATCTCTTTAACGTACTAAATTAGTTATTTATTATTTATAAAGTTGTTTTTAATTCTTTTATAGTAGTAATTAAGCAGCTTTTACTTATTATATATATTCTTTAAAAAGGTATAAAAGTAATTTTTAAAGTAGTAGTATATAAAGTATACTAAGTAAAAAGGGGCTAATAAAATAAAGGAAGTAGGAGATACTAACAAAGCTTTACTCTATAATCTCTTTAAGTTAGTATTATTATATTTATAACTACTAAAGTACTTAAAAGGACTATAAAAAACTACTTTATTAATAATAAAAGCGCCTTATGTACTTCTCCCACGTCCTATAGACTTTAGTATTTATTTAATTATAGTAGTTATTTTAATAATAGTTTTATTAAAACTATAGTTATTCTAACTATTACTTATTATTATATAATAGTTCTTAATTTAAAATTAAAGTAGTAAATAATTAAGAGAGTAAAGTAGTTTATAAATCTATAGATCTTTTTTATAAACTATTTTAAGCTTAATAGTATAACTCTTATATATATAGTTAACCTATATTATAAACTATTTAACTATAGTAACTCTTATTATAAACTATTTATTATAAAGTATAATAAAGTAGTTAATATAAAACTAGTTAGTGCGTTAGTAGTGTATACTTTTTATAAGTTTAAAGTATTTATAAAGGTTTCAAATCTAAACTACTAACTCTAAAGTACTTAAATAGTACTAAATCCTAAACTTTTTAATAATAGTACTTTATATTTAAAGAATAATAGTATTTTTAGTTTTTTTTTACTTTTAGTATATTACTTTTATAGTATAGTATAGAGATAAAGAGTTAATATAGTACTTAAGGGCCTTTTTAGAAAGGTTAGCTATTGTTTTAGTGTAGTAATAGTCTACTACTTTAAACAGGAGTAAGAGGTTCTCTCCTAGAAGCGCTTAAAGAAGAGGGTTTATAGTAAACTTATCTACTTTAGATCCTATAGTCTAGAAGTAAAGGGCTTTTAGTTTAGAACTATAGTAAGTAATAGACTTTAAGTAGTTATTAAAGTGCGGCTCTTAAAGTAGGGTATTACTAATAAAGGGCTTTAGATTTATAGAAATTAAGTTAAAAGCTTTTTATATATTTAGGGTATTTATAAGTACTTAAAAGTTGTAAAGTTACGGGTACTAAGTAGTTAGGCTATTAAAGATAGTCTTTTAAAGGGTTAAAAGGACGTTTATAGTAATTTTTATATTTAATAGAGTAGTTTAAAAATAATTAATTATATATAGTAAAGGGAGTAGTAGAATAAAACTCTTAATTATTAAATTTTGTATATATTTATATATATATAAAGCTATGCCTTAAGGGCTATTAATCCGTTTTTTTGCTTTAACGGCGCTATGGGCCTTTGAACCCCCTAAACGTAGCCACGGCCTTTAGAGCCAGTGAAACGTTGCTCCGGAGCGGCCATCGGCCACCTCGAACGCCGAAATCCGCCTATACGTCGTAGTATGCCAGCGGCTCTAAGCCACGTAATCTAACAGCTACCAACACCAACCAGCACCTGATCCAATGATCCAGTACGTGCTGATGTACGGGCGCCGGTTGCCGCTGGCATTTTCTACTCGGCATATGCCACGACAACTTTCGTCCCGAGCATCGAAACGCCACACTTCAGCGCCGCGGACGTGAGTCAACTCGCCTCTTCATGTCGTCAGTTAACCAGGCTAAACCTTTTCACAGGAGAATCACACCTTCGATGAACCGTCCTCCTCGATCCTCAGCTCAGTTTCCTTCTCACGTCCCGACTGCGGCCACGACCGAGACTGCGGATGCAATCTTCAAAGCCAGAAAACTCCCGCTCCTCGCCTCGGGTGTAGTTGCGCTTGGCTTAGGGATATATGTTAGCTTGCTTGCCTCTTCGTTAGCTTCCTCACCGTGCTGTGAAGATTCGGAGTACACGCCAGACGCGGCCCGTACGGCGCACCCCGCTGTCTTCACCAAAGAATCAGCCCGCAGGTTTGACCAGAATCTCGACCAATCGGAATGGCTGATGGGGATCACCTCCCTGCGACAGAAACTCGCCGCAGAAGTCTCTGGCCATGTGCTCGAGGTGGCCATAGGGACTGGCCGGAATTTGTCATATTACGACTGGGGCCAGATTCCAAATCACAACTCTTCCTCGGCATCACCTGTGCCAGCATCCCCTAGGCTCGCCTCGAAATCTGCCTCGATTCTTTCTTTTACCGGGGTTGATATCTCAGGAGAAATGCTGGGTGTTGCGATCGAGAATCTTTTTAAACACATCCCCCAATCCAAAGTTGCGACTCCAGAGCTTCAAACCTCAAACTCAGCCGTGGAGGGTGAATGGGACGCTGTCTCATATTTCTCAGACAGGCTACGACTATTTCGATCCGATATACTTGACTTTATCCCCCCGCCCGTGAAGCACGCCTCCTCCTCCTCCCCTGTTAAGTACGACACCGTCGTACAAACGTTTGGCTTATGCAGTGTAAGGGAACCCGAGGAGGTGGTTCGGAAGCTGGCAAATATGGTCAAGCCAAATACTGGAAGGATAATTCTCCTCGAACACGGTAGAGGGTGGTGGGGTGTTGTCAACGGACTGCTGGACAAGTCGGCAGCCTCACATTTTGAGAAGTACGGGTGCTGGTGGAATCGGGACATCGCTGCAATCGTTCGGAATGTTGCCCAGTCCACACCTGGCATTGAGGTCGTCAAAATAGAGCGCCCCTATCTAACGCAGCTTGGGACGACTTTGTGGGTGGAACTGAGAGTGACACGTCCTAGCGAATGAGCAATGGAACTTGTCAATCCATTGTAGGATAGGAGAGGTTTGTATATTTCATTTCAGTCGTACTTGACCACCCTCGCAATTTTGGTTCCAGCCCAAACTCCAGATACCCCCAAACAAATCATGTGTTCAAGTCGATTCTACACTTAGTATTACACGTCATCCAACCAAGTACACCGACGCCCAGCCCACGAGCTCGCTTCCTTTTCGGGCGCCTCATCTTCGTCATGTCGCATGTCTTCTGATCCTTGTGCTCCTATCACAACTGATTGGCCGTACTGCAGGCAAAATCTCGCGCGGTCGGCACTAATAAGGCCCTTGAGCCCTTTCAACTTCACCTCGGGTTTTACGGTCAATCAACAAGTGTCCAGCAGACAGTCAAGCTCGTCGAGTTCAATGTTCTCCGGGTTATGGTCCCATTCTAAGAGAGTCCCCAACTTCAACCAACTTTCCCCATCGCCGTCTTTCTTGGAGCTAGAGGGCATTGATGCCTTGATAGCCGGACTGGTAATGAAGTTTATGGGGGCAGTGGCCCCATTCGCAGGAACACTTTGCTTCTCGTCGAATATGGCATCTTCACGCACCGCGTCGTAAGTATGCGCAGAAGAATGTTCGCAGACGCCTGCTGATAACAGCTCACGTGCAAGTCTACGCTTCTGAAGCACGTCGGCTGTTCGAGTGAATTCCCGTTCGTCTTTCTCGAGAGGAGGAGAGGCACTGCGATGGCTTCGGTCGAATCGCAGACTATTTGGAAGGGACCCGACAGGTGTTGTAGGCATGGCCACGTCGTCGTCGGCGTCGTCGAATTCGGGAGATGAGAGATCAACCTCAGGAGATGGGCTTAACTGACGTTGGCGTACATCCACGTCGTCATCGTCATCATCAGACCCAGATGCAACACTGGACAGCGATGGGGAGATGACCGAGCGTTGCGGGGTAAGTGACGTTCCCGACCCGGGGAAGGGTAGTCTTGGGGACGTTGTGAGGTAGAAGAAAGTACGGCGAGGGTGTGCCGTTTCTAGATCCTTAGCCAAGGGGCAGGGGGAGAGGGCACTCCAGCAAGGCCGCTTGATATAGGCGGTAAGACGGGAAGATATAATTGCGCAGGGGTTGGCAGAGCTGGGAAAGGTTAGCAAACTACATCACAATAAATTTGGAACGTGACTGAAGCGGTGAGAATCCAAGGGTGCCGACTTGTGAAGACAACGGACTCATAGCGAAAATACTGGGACGTTGCCTGGGTAGCGCGTACTGCTGGACAATAGCCAATTGCTGCGACAAGACTGTCGCCAGCTCCTTGACTAGATGGGGACGATTCGCTGTCGCCTGTAATTGGACAATGGCAGCCTCGACAATTTGGTCGTTGATGCCTTTCAAGTCAATATTTTTTGAGAACGTCGTGCCTTTGGCAGTATCTTCTGCTTCGACCAAACAATCCGCCGTCGGTGACGGAGGGGGTGTGTGGTCGAACATGGCTTTTTCATCCGGTCGCTGTAGAGAAGGGTTTTTATGTCGCGTTCCCTCACCATGATGTCGCTTTTGCCGCTTGTTCGGATGGGATGTTATTGTCCCCGTAAGGGCACGATTCGAGGCGTGGTCGGGAATGTTGCGACTCGATGTCGTGTTCCCAGCCAGGCTGCGGTTTGTATTGCTTCCAGGGACATGGATGCCCAGGGACGGCAGCGATAGCGACTTTCGACGAGTATTGTATGGCATCGCGTGGGGAGGCCTCTGTGACTTGGTGGTTGATGAAGATGGAGACTGGGAGGTGAAAATGAACGATGGCTGTCCAAGGGACGGATTCGGGAAGAGGTGCAGTACGTTCACACAAATTAAGGGATCTGCTGAAGAGCGGCGGTTGCTTGTTGGGCAGCGCAAAAGTATGAGGGAAGCTTGCACCCTTTTTTTTTTTTTTCCCATGTCGCCCCCCCCTGGTCTTCCCTGGTCTCCGATTGGACATTGACAATTTCGTATGGAAGGCTCATCCCGGTCACAGATGCAAGAGAATGGGGGAAAGTCTATGAACACACACTACAGTTGCATTAGCGGCATCTAAAGTAAAGGTACTCTACTCTTACCTACTCTTATAAAATAGTAACTGTCCTTCTATATAATTAAGTACTAAAAGGCTAAGTATTCTTTATAGTGTATATTTTATTAAAATATAACTATACTTATGACTAATAATATTTTAGTTATATAATAATAATAATAATTTAAACTACTATAAACTACTTTTATTTTTATGGAGCTAATATATATCGTAAAAATAATATATTTACTATATATAAGTTAAAGTTAAGAGTCTTAAATATAGTTATATATATATATATTTATAGTTATAATACTACTTATAGTAAAGCAAAAAAGTAAATCTACTAAATAAAAAGTATTTTAAATAAAGAATTTAGCAAAGAATATATTTAGGTTGATATATATATTTAGTAAGTTAATAAATAAAAAAAGAGTAAGTATATTACTAATATTAACCCCTTTTAGTAATTTTAATACTTAAAGTTATTACTTAAAAAGTAATAGCTATACTTAGAATAACTTCTACTTACCTACTTTTATACTATAAAGTATAGTATAGTAGTAGGTCTTTAGTATTTCTAAGTAGCTACTTAACTATAAATGCCTTACTAGTAGAGACCCTACTACTAAGGACCCCCTCCCCCCCCTCCCCTAACTGATAGTTAATATATTATATATAATAATATTTAATATATAAATGTACTTACTATAATATTATTACTATAGATTTAAAGTAATAGGAGTATTAAATTAATTTTAACTATTAATTATATTATTAACGCTTCTAAAACTATTAATACTATTTATATACCTCTATACACCTCTACACTTAAAATTACTATTTCTTTAAATTTATTAAATTTAATTTAAACTATTTATTTACTTCTTTTAACTATTATATCTCTTTATAACTAATATACTATTACTATATAACTATAGCTAGTTTAACTACTTAACTTTATTATTATTAGTATCTATTTTAATAGTACTTTACTAAATATACTAATATTAGTAGCGACTTAGAGCTTTATAACTCTAATAACTATATTTTTTGCTTAGTTAAAGTATTTATAGTAGTTATTAAATCTTAAAACCTTTAAAGTACTATTTATACTTCTATAGTAGTTAACTATAGTAGTATTTATAGCTATACTACTACTACTTATTTAATAGTATATAAAGTTAAATATTATAATATATATTTTATTTATATATAAGTAAAACTTTTAGTTTTTAGTTAAATTAAGTTAAATTAAACTATATAAAATAAGAAGTTATATAAACTATTTATAGTTACTTAAAATAATTAATACTATTAATATATTAATAAACTCTAAGTATTATTAAGAACTAGTAAGAATAAAGCTAAGTATATTAAGTCTTTAAAGGTTTATTAAATATATATATATAAAATAAAAGAATTAATAAAAGCCTTATTTTACCTCCTTTAGGGTGACTAATGGCCCACGGGCCACGTGCTCTAGGAAACCGTCCGGCTACCCACCTCATTAATCTTTTTCGTCGTTAATTATAATAGATAGTACTTGAATTCACCTACTATAACGCAACTTCTATAGATTTAAAGTAATAGGTATTTTTAATTAATTTCGACTACCAATTACACTATTAACACTACTAAAACCACTAACGCCTTCCATACACCTTCCTAGACCATCCCTCTAAACCTATTAAATCTAATTTAAACTATTCTATTACTTCCCTTAGCCGCACAGTTATAACTAGTCTAGCTACTTAGCCCTACTATTGTTAGTATCCCCCTTAATATTCACACAGGCCTTGCTAAATATACTAATATTAGCTACTTAGAGTGCTATAGATCTAGCAGCTGCGTTCTTTAACTAGTTAAAGTATTTGTGGTTAACCTTAAACTATAGGATACTTAAAAGGGTTTTGTTCTATAATCTAAGAATTATTATATTTATATTAAGCTTATTACTAGTAGTTTAATAGTAGTGAATTATAGTAATAGTAAGCTTTTTTTTTCTTTATTAAAAAATACATACTAGTTATAAATTAAGTTAATTTTATTAATCCCCTTAGTTATAAGGTACTTATTACTGTTTTTATAGTTAATTAATAACTATAAGGTTATATAATAGTTGTTGTTCTAGTTGTAAGGGCTTGGGGCAGGTAACCTTTTATTAAATATTATGGGTTATTGTATGTATGTAGAAAATAGGAGGAATTAATAAAGGCCTTACTTATAGTGCCTTTTTGTTTAATTATAAATACTACTATTTTGTTTAATTATAAACGCCACTAGGGCTTGTTAGGCCCTATATACAGTGTAATCCGGCTGAAGGTTTATATAAGTAAAGGTTTGTTTTAATATATTTAGTGGTACTTATTAGTAATAGTATTGTTATTATTACTATAGAAAGAGCAGGTAAGTGGAAGCGTTAAGGTACGTACGCCCTGCTGAGCTCTATTTAAGACTACTTAGTAGAGCTAGAGGGGGTTAAACCTACTAGATATACTCTATTAAATACTTTTATTTAATTACACTACTTAAAAATGCATAGCCATAATGCATTCTTTTTGGAACAACTTACTAAAATGTCCGCACAAGACACTACTTAAAAAAACACAAATAAAAGCCTTATTTATAGTAGTAGTGCCCTTTAATTAATTATAAATACTACTAAGGCTTATTAGTATAAGGATTTAGTATAAAGCTAAGTACTAAGTATACCTTTAATAAAAGTAAGAGTAAATATTAGTAAACCTTTATATAGTAGACCCCCTACTAAGCCCTTAATAAAGATATATAAAAGAAACGTAAAAAAAGAAAGGGAGAAGTTAAGTAAAAGTAACTAAATACACTTATACTTATCTTTAAAATACTATAATTATCTCTAACTTAAGTATATAACTCTGATACTTTAATACTCTTTTACTTTTACTTTAATATAAAAGATTAATAATAAGTATATTATAAAGAATTTTATATAGTACTATATAAAATATTAATAAAAACCTAGTAAACTTTACTTTTAATTTAAACTAAAATAAGTATAATCGAAATATAGTTAATTAAATAAAGAATAAAATAGGTCTATATTAAAACTTTACTAACAATATAGTTAATTATTAGAATTAAAAAAAGTTATAGTTAATATAAGTATAAGTTAGTATATATAATAATAAATATAAGTAATATAAAAAAGTTAAATAACTTAAATAAAAGAAGTAACTTTATTTTATAGTAGTAATAATATACTAAGTATTTATTAACTCTTAGTTATAATAAAAAACTATTTATATTTGTGTTTTTTATAGTATCTTATATAAATATTTTAATAAAGGGCTTTAAAAAGAATATATTATAGTTATATATTATTAAGGAGTATAATTAAATAGAAGTATTTAATAGGGTATATTTAGTAGCTTTAACTCCCTTTTGTTCTAATAAGTAGTTTTAAATAAAGCTTAGTAGAGTATATATACCTTAATGCTTTTACTTACTTATTCTTTTTATAGTAATAATAATAATACTATTACTAATAAGTAGTAATATTAAAATAAACCTTTACTTATATAAACCTTTAGTTAAATTATAGGTACTATAATATACTATCGAGCCTAATAAGCCCTAGTAGTACTTATAATTAAAAAAAGGTACTATAAATAAGCCTTTTATTAATTCTTTTTATCTTTTATATTTATATATAATAACTCTTAAAGCTATAATATTTGAAAAAAAGATTCTTACTTACTTTACTTAATTTTAGAATATATAAAGAAATATAATTCTAAAAATATTAACTAGTATTAATACTAATTTGTGTTTTTTTGGTAGTGTCTTATGCGGATATTTCTATAAATTAATTTAAAAAAATATATTATAGCTATATATTATTAAGTAGTATAATTAAATAGAAGTATTTAATAGAGTGTATCTAGTAGCTTTAACCCCCTTTAGCTTTTAATAATTCTACTTACCTACTTTTCTAATAATAACGATAATACTATTACTAATAGGTAGCGCTAAACATATCTAAATAAACCTTTACTTATATAAACCTTTAACTAAATTATACTATATATAGGACCTAATAAGCCTTAGTAGTATTTATAATTAAAGAAAAAGGCACTATAAGTAAGGCCTTAATTAATTCCTCTTATCTTTTATATACCTATATATAATAATAACCTATAATATTTAATAAAAAGCTACTTACTACTAGCCCCTACTCCTAGGATAATAACTATTATATAACTTTATAGTTATTAATTAGTTATAAAACTAGTAATAAGTACTTTATAACTAAGGGGTTACTATAATTAACTTAACCCAAAACTAATATAAATTCTTTGATAAGATGAAAGTAAAGTTTACTATTACTAGAATTTACTACTATTAAACTATAAGTAATTAATTTAACACCTAGTAAATAATATTTGAGTTAAATACTAGACTTAATAAAACTATATATATTTTATAAACTAAAGTTAACTATAAATACTTTAACTAGCTAAAGGATATAACTACTAAATTTATAGTACCTTAAGTAGCTACTTTAATATTAGTAGGTTTAGTAAGGCTTATATAAATATTAAAATAAATACTAATAATAGTAGGGAGCGGCTAAACTAGTTATAGCTATATAGTTTAAATAGCGCGTTAGTTATAGAGGGATATAACGGTTAAGGGAAGTAATAGAACGGTTTAGTTTAGATTTAATAGGTTTAAAGAGACGGTAGAAGGCGTTAGTAGTTTTAGTAGTGTTAATAGTATAATTAATAGTTCATAAAACTAGTTAAAAATACTTATTACTTTAAATCTATAGAAGCTATATTATAGTAGGTAACTTTAAGTACTATTTATTATTATTAATTAATAATAAAAAAGATTAATAAAGTAAGTAGCTAAATAGCTATTTCCTAGAGTATATAGCTTATAGACTATTAGTTACTCTGGAGAGGGTATATTAATACTAATAAAAAGTACTTCTATACTATAAAAGCTTGTATAATTAATATAACCCCTAACTAGTACTATTAAAAGAAAAATAATGAAGTAAAGTTTATAATCTTAGAAGTTTTATACTAGTAACTACTAATAATAGCTTTAATATAAATAAAATAATACTTAACTTATACTTAAAGAATTTAAATATTAAAAAAATTCTTAATACTAAAAATAACTATAAATACTTTAACTAGTTAAAGAATATAGCTACTAGAGGTTTATTAGTTTAGGTAGCTATCAATATTAGTATATTTAGTAAAGTAATATTAAAATAAATACTAATCATAATAGAAAGTAGTTAAACTAATTATAACTATATAGTTTAAATAGTATATTAGTTATAAAGAGGTATAATAGTAAAAAAAGGTAACAAAACGTTTTAGTTTAAATTTAATAGGTTTAAAGGGATAGTAATAGTTAAGTATATAAAAAGTATATAAAAGGTATTAATAGTTTTAGTAGTATTAATAGTTTTAGTAGTATTAATAGTATAATTAGTAGTTATAATTAATTAAAAATACTTATTACTTTAAATTTATAAAAGCTAGATTAGAGTAAGTAAATTTAAGTACTAATGATAATAAAATATATCAATAAAGTAGGTAGTTAAATAGCTATTTTGTAAAGTATATAGTTTATAAACTATTAGTTATTTTAAAGGGAGTATTGATAAATTAAATAAAGTACTAAAAGTTTTAGTTAGTATAACTAAAAATAAAACCCTTATTAATAAAATAAGTATAGTAATACTTAATATAGTTTTAATAAATTTAAGTAATACTATTTAAAACTATAAAAATCAATAAATATTTAAAAAAATATTTAATAAAAAAAAAACTAACTTATATAGTAATACTTCTACTTAGTAATAAAGTATTTATGTTTTTTTAAGTAGTGTCTTGTGCGGATATTTCTATAAGTTGATCCAAAAAGAATGTATTATAGCTATGTATTATTAAGTAGTATAATAAATAAAAGTATCTAATAGGGTGTATCTAGTAGGTTTGACCCCCTCTAGCTCTACTAAGTGGTCTCGAGTAGAGCTCGGCAGGGCGTACGTACCTTAACGCTTCTGCTTACCTGCGTTTCTAGCGATAACAACGATACTATCACTGAGTAATAAAGTATAGAACCCCTTTTAGAGTAACTAATAGCCTATAGACTATATATTCTAAAGAATAACTATTTAGCTACCTACTTTATTAATCTTTTTTATTTAATTGATAGTACTTAAATTTACCTACTATAATATAACTTCTATAGATTTAAAGTAATAAGTATTTTAAATTAATTTTAACTACTAATTACGCTATTAATACTACTAAAACTACTAACACCTTCTACTATCTCTTTAAACCTATTAAATCTAATCTAAACCGTTCTATTACTTCCCTTAGCTATTATATCCCTTTATAACTAATACACTATTATTATAAGCTATATACCTTGAATTAGTTTAACTACTTAGTTCTACTATTATTAGTATTTATTTTAATATTACTTTACTAAATATACTAAAGTCAGCTACTTAAGGCGCTATAAATCTAGTAGCTGTATTTCTTAACTAATTAAAGTATTTATAATTAACTTTAGCCTATAACATATATATAGTTTTATTAAGCCTAGTATTTAGTTTAAGTATTATTTATTAAGTATTAAGTTAATTATTAATAGTTTAATAGTAGTGAATTCTAGTAATAGTAAGCTTTACCTTTTTCTTATTAAAGAATTTATACTAGTTTTAAGTTAAGTTAATTATATTAACTCTTTTAACTATAAAGTAGTTATTACTAATTTTATAGTTAGTTAATAACTATAAAGTTATATAATAGTTATTATTTTAAGGGTAGGGGCTAGTAGTAGGTAGCTTTTTATTAAATATTATAGCTTTAAGGGTTATTATATATAGGTATATAAAACATAAAAGGAATTAATAAAGGCCTTACTTATAGTAGTGCCTTTTTCTTTAATTATTGATACTACTAGGGCTTATTAGGCTTTATATATAGTGTGATTTAGTTGAAGGTTTATATAAGTAAAGGTTTGTTTTAATATTACCGCCTATTAGTAAGAGTATTATTATTATTACTAAAAGAGTAGGTAAGTAGAATTATTAAGGTAGAGCTAGAGGGGTTTAAAGCTACTAAATATACTCTATTAAATACTTCTATTTAATTATACTACTTAAAAATATATAGTTATAATATATTCTTCTACAACCCCTTATTAAAATATCTATATAAGATACCATAAACAAATATAAGTAATTAAGTACATAGTATATATATTAAAGTAATTCTTAAAAGCTATATAAAGTATTTAGTAGTTTCTATTTAATAGTAAAATATAATAAGTATATAGTATAGTAATATTAAGTTAGTTAGTAAAGTTAACTATAGTATTAATATAAAACTTAGTAATATAAATAAAATAAATAAAAATAAATATTATATTATAAAAGTAAATTAAGTATTTAGTAATAATAAAAAGTAATAGTAGTTAAAAATGAATAAAGTATAATCAATAAAAAAAAGTATAAAATTATAAATTATTAAAAAAAAATTTAAAGTTAATAAATTTAAAGTTACTATTATATAGACTCTTTTTATAAAATATATACTTTAAATATAGTAAGTTTAAAAGGACGTTATTTATAAAAAGTACTAAGTAAAAAACAAGTATACCTTTTTTATACTTTAAGTATTAAAAGTATAAAAAGTATAATTTATAAATATAACTATAAACTATTAAACTTTAAAAAAACTTAGTATAAGAAATAAAAAAAACTAAAAATCTAGTTTATAGTAATAATAAATAAATAATATTATAAAGTATACTTATTAGTATTTTTATTTATTTATGTTTTTTAAGTAGTGTTTTATACAGATATTTCTATAAGTTAAATTAAAAAGAATACATTATAGCTATGTATTATTAAGTAGTATAATAAATAAAAGTATTTAATAGGGTGTATTTAGTATATTTAACCCCCTTTAGCTTTACTAAGTAGTCTCGAGTAGAGCTTAGTAGGGTATATATACTTTAATACTTCTATTTACCTACTCTTCTTACTATAGTGGTAGACGTAGATGTAGACGTAAACGTACTAGTAATAACGATAATACTATTACTAATAGGCGGCGATATTAAAATAAACCTTTACTTATACGAACCTTTAGCTGGATTATACTATAAGTACTATAATATACTATAGAGCCTAACAAGCCCTAGTAGCGTTTATAATTAAAGAAAAAGGTACTACTATAAGTAAGGCCTTTATTAATTCTTCCTATTTTCTATATTCTCGAGAATCCTTTAAAGTAATAAAATAGTAAAAACTATTATAGATATAAAAGTCCCTTAGCTATAAAATACTAAATACTATAACCTAGTCTTTATAGTTAAAAATAATATTAAGTAGTTTAATAATATAACTATATAGTTTAGTATTAATACTATTAATATGTAGTATAGTTAACTAGCTTAACCCTTAAGTATAAAAATCTAAATTACTGTTTTTAACTTTTACTTTTTTTAAACTAGTAGTAATAAGGACTAAATGAAAAATATTAAACTAAACCTATTAACTAATTTAACACTAAATTAAATTTCAAACTTACTATTTTTAAAAAATAACTAATACTACTTTAAGTAAGTAATAGAAGTAGTAATAATAACTATAAATCCCCTAGAGTTAAAAAACTAGTACGTTTAATAAGGTATATTAAGACGTTTACTAATAAGTATAGGGAAAGACTTAGACCTAATAAAAGGTCTAGGTAAAAAGATAAAAAACACTGCTTAGAGAGAGATTTGAACCCTCGACCTCTAGACCTAGGAAATAAAAAGCAAAAAGTAAACCACTGTGCCAAACTGCAGCTGCCATGTCCTCAGCAGCAGCAGCTGGCTGTTAGTGGCTTGGATTGGTGTAATTTACACATATATGCCTAATAGGGCTAATCCAAGCAGCTAAATCCTAGCTTACGCCCAGCTAAATACTAGTGCCAGTGCGTAAAACGCCGGTTTAACTAGTAATACAGCCGGCCTATTATAGTGGTTTTACTAGTAAACTAGTACCCTATTAGTAGTAAACTAAGCCTAGTTTAGTAAGTACCCACTTTTTAACTAGCATGTGAAAAAGTATGTAAAAAGGAGAAGAAAAGGTCTATATAAGCAGTAGTTTACCCCTAGTATTTAGAATAGAAGAAGTAAGTAATTATAACCAAATACAGCCAACTACTACTATTCTACCCAATCAAATTACACGATTCTTTAGTGCCCCACCTTTCTTTTACTTTCACACATCCAACTAAGCCTAAAGTAGCCCTAGCTTATAAAGGCTATTTTAAGCACAACCTCTACTCGCACTTCCTCGCTCTTAGTGAAAGGTAGTTTAATTAGCTGTAGTATAGTTAATAACGGTGTATTAGTTATAGAGGGATTTAATAGTTAAGGAAAGGGATAGTTTAGTTTAAATTAGATTTAATAAGTTTAGAGGGATAGTAATAGTTGAGTATATAGGAAGTATATAAAAGGCATTAGTAGTTTTGGTAGTATTAATAGTATAATTAGTAGTTGAAATTAATTAAAAACACTTATTACTTTGAATCTATAGAAGCTATATTATAGTAAGTAAATTTAAGTACTATTAATAACAAGAAAGATTAATAAAGTAGATAGCCGGACAGTTTCTTAGAGCACATAGCCTATAGGCTGTTAGTTACCCTAGAGGGGGTAATTAGTACTTTTATAAATACTTACTAAATAAAAAATAAAAAAACTTTTAATAAATAGTTCAAATAAATTATAATTAAAAGGGGGAAAAAATAAATTAATAAAATAAAGTATTTAACTACTTTCTTTATATAATAAAGTAAAAAAGTAAAAAAGATTAAAACTAATATAGTAATTCTTTAGCTCAATATTACTAAACTAATATAATGTAATAAATACTAATATACTGACTTTTATATTAGTAGTACTAGTATACTACTTTTTATAGTAATAGCTTTAGTATAAACAGTAATAGTATATAATACTATTAAAAACTAGTAAATTAAAAAAACAAGTATAAGAATTTAGTAAAGAGTTAAGTACTTAGTATATCTTTAGTAAAAGTAAAGATAAATATTAGTAAACTTTTATATAATAGACCCTTATTGAGTTTTTAGTAAAGATATTTAAAGGGAAAATATAAAATAAAAGGGAAAAGTTAAGTAAAACTAACTAAATACACTTATACTTACTTTTAAAATACCTTAATTAACTTTAATTTAAGTATATAACTTTAATATTTTAATAATTAAACTTTATATATAACTTAAATAAAGGTTTATAAAAGTAAATATTTATTTTAATATATAAGTTATACTATTTAGTACTACTTATTAGTAATAGTATTATTATTATTACTAGTACGTTTATATTCATATTAATATCTACTACTATAGTAACTACTACTATACTATATTTTATAGTATAAAAGTAAGTAAATAAAAGTTATTATAAGTATAGTTATTACTTTTTAAGTAATAACTTTTATCGTTCTAGGGGTAGGGGCTAGTAGTAGGTAGCCTTTTATTAGATATTATAGGTTATTATTATATGTATATAGAAAACGGGAGGAATTAATTAAGGCCTTACTCGTAGTAGTACCTTATTCTTTAATTATAAATACTACTAGGGCTTATTAAGCCCTATATATAGTATAGTTTAACTAAAGGTTTATATAAATAAACGTTTATTTAAATATATTAATTATACTATTTAGTACTACCTATTAGTAATAGTATTATTATTATTACTAGTACGTTTATATTTATACCTATATTTATATAAGGATCTAGCATAGAGCTAAGCACCTAGTGTATTTTTAGTAAAAGTAAAGATAAATATTAGTAAATCTTAGTATAGTAGACCCCTACTAAGCCTTTAGTAAGAATGTATAAAAAGAAAATAGAAAAGGAAAAGAAAAAGTTAAGTAAAAGTAACTAAATATACTTATACCTACTTTTAAGATATTATAATTAAACCTAACCTAAGTATATAGCCCCTAATACCTTTATACTTTTTTACTTCTACTCTAATATAAAAAGTTAGTAATAAGTATATTACAAAGGATTTTATATAGTACTATACAAAATACTAGTAAACACCTAGTAAACTTCATACCTAACCTAAACTAAAATAGGGATAATAGGAACATAACTAACTAAATAATAAATAAGGTAGTCCTATAGTAGGACCCTATTAAGAACCTAGCTAACTACTAGAATTATAAAAGTAATAGTTAACATAAGTATAGTATAGAAAATATAATAATAAATATAAATAATATAAAGGGGTTAAGTAACTTATATAAAAGAAGTAACTTTAATTTATAGTGGTAATAACGTACTAGGTATTTACTAACTCCTAACTATAATAAAGAACTATTTATATATAAAATAATAGAAATAATTTGAAAGCTATAGGCCTAGAATACCTAGCTATAGGTATAACCCCTACTAGACGCTCTACTCTAGATTATAGTATAATAAACTAAAAATACTAAGTAGGTTACTAAAGTAATAAAAACTATTTAATAAACTATTACCTACTATTTAGTAAAATAATAAAAGAAACTACCTATATATAATGTGGCTTACTTTATAGAGAATATAACTAACTTAGTTAAAAAAGACTAGCTTACTATAGTTAAGGCGGTCTATACTTATAAAGAAGGTACTACTATAGCTTAATAGATCTAATAAACTATAAACACTATAAAGTATACCCTATAAAGCAACTAGTATAGCTACTAGTAAGTACTCACTAATACCTACATAAGGGACGGACAGAACCTAAAGCCTACTTAAACTAAATTCAAAGTCTTTATCTATAACTAGTATATCGCTCTAGAACTATAAAAATAGAACTATTAGAATATACTATAAAAATACTATTAAAAAAATAATAAAAAGCCTACTACCCTATTCTACTACTAAGAGGCAATTTACCAAACCCTTAGTAAAGATATAAAGGGGAAACGTAAGGCGTACTAGTTCTTTTAGTACCTATATTAATTTATATATAAAGAACTAATATATTAAAACTTTAAATACCTAAATACCTATAAAATTTTAATCTATACCTAATATATTTAAAAAATATTATAAAAGCACAGACCCTTTAAAGGAGCCCTATAAAACAAAAACTATAAAAAACACTACTCTAGGTCCTATAAATAAAAGAAACGGGGAGTACTATTACAACCCTACTTAAAGGAAAAAAGTAGCTTAAATTATTACTAAATAGGCTATAAGGATAGAAAGAACTAGCTATTTAGGCCTAGTAGCCCGGATTGTTACTAAATAGACTATAAGGATAAAAAGAACTAACTATTTAGGCCCTAAGGGTTTATAATAACCCTAAAAAACTTAAATACTAACTATAAACTAAAGAGAAATATTAACAAAGTCACTTATTATAACTATTAAAAAAGGAATACTACTTAACTAACTATAAAGTACTTAAATAAAATACTTACTAGAATCCCTATAAACTACTATATAAAAGTATTAATACAATTTAGGTTTAAAAGCTAAGTAGTTTAAAAAATAAAAAAGCATAAACCAGCTACTAACTAAACCTATACTAGAAGCTATTTTAGTACCTATAGGGAAAATAATTAAAAACTAAGTTATTACTATAATAAACTATAATAAAGTTAAAATTATAATAAATATAAATACTTATATACAATTAAATATTATTAATATTAATCTAGTTAAATAGCTTAAACTTAAGAAAGTATTTAATATAATACTCCCTAAAATCTCAGTATTTAATAGTTAATTTATTAGTAAAGTTAAGGTATATTAACCAACTTTTTTCTTTATTAATAAACACAATACACCCTATAAAGTTAAGCGCGTATTTATAGTAATATCCTACTTAAAAGGCGCTAGAAGTATCCTCCTAATAAACAATACTATAGGTACAGAAGGTATCCTTATAGACACGCGTACACAAACCTAGTAGTACACCCTAGTATCCTTTATATCTCTAGAAGTATTTACCTAAAATATAATTAAAAATAAGTTTAAAGTATTTATAATATATATTACAAGGGCCTATACTAGAATAAAAAATAAAGAAATCCCTACTAATAACTCACCTAAATAAAAATATATAGTAATACTTAAAAGCCTTTTAAAAAACCTTCACCCCTATATTAATATATTTAATAAAAAAGCAGTAATATAAGTCCTAATACTAGTAGATATAGAATACTTAATTAACTTTATTAAAGAAAAAAAGCTACTATATAAGCCTATTTACCTAATATTACTAAAATAACTCTAAGTACTCTCTAAATATATTTAAAATATAATAGCCTAAGGGTAGATTAAGTCCTTTATAAGTTTAATAAAAGCCCCTGTAATGTTTGTCCTTAAGAAAAATAGTAGTCTATAACTGTGTATTAACTATAAAGGCCTAAATACAATCACTATCAAAAACTACTACCCTTTACCACTTATTAGTAAACTATTAAATAGACTCACTAGAGCATAATAAATTTCAAAAATTAACCTTAAAAAAGTATACTATAGAGTTTATATTAAAAAGTTTAATTAATAAAAAACAGCATTTTGTATACACTATAGCCACTTTAAGTATATAGTAATACTATTTAAACTAACTAATACCTTAGTTATATTTTAGGCCTATATTTAATAAGTACTCAGCAATATCATAAATATCTACGTTATTATATACTTAAATAATATTTTAATCTACCCCTAAATACAGAAAAACTATATAAAGCACTTAAAAATAGTCTTAAAATACCTAAAAAACACTAAACTCTTTATAAAACTATTAAAATATAAGTTTTATAAATAAAAAGTTAACTTCCTTAAGTTTAAAATTACCTATAATAGAATAATAATAAATCTAAAACGCGTCCAGGCTATTGCTAAATAGCTAACACTAAAAAGCTACTATAATATCTAGGTCTTCTTAGAATTCTACAACTTTTACTATAAATTTATTAAAAGGTACTTATATATAATAGAACTACTAAATAAAGCCCTTAAAAGTAGTAAAAATAGTACAAAGTTAAGAGCCTTTATCTAAACAAAAGAGATTTAAAAAGTATTTAATAACCTCTACTAATACTTTAGTAAAGTACTAATACTAAAGTACTATAACCCTAAGCTAAATACTTATATAAAAACTAACGCATCTACTTATATAGTCTCTAGTATAGTATTACAAAAACATAAAACACAATAGTACCTAATTACTTTCTAGTCTAAAAAGCTTATAGAAACAGAAATATACTAGGCTATAGGCTAGTAAAAGCTCTTTATAATTATAAAGAGTTTAAACTACTAAGTACAGTACTTATAAAGTCTCCTAAAACCGTTCCTAGTCCTAACAAACTACTAAGTACTAAAAGGTATTATAAACGTACCCGCGTGGGATATCTATAAAAGGCTTACCTAATAAATATACTACTTATTAGTATTTAATTTTAAAATCTAACACTAGCCTAAGAAAACTAACCCTACTAACAAACTCTTTAAATACACTAACTATATAAAAAGCAAAATATTAATTAAAAATATTATTCCTATACTCTAAAAAAAGCTAGTACTTATAAAAAAGGTTCTAGAAAAGATCTAGTAATGTATTACTAATATTAAAACTAAACTAAGTACAGTAATATATATATATATCTAAATTATTTAAGTTAGTATATAACCCTAAGCCTAACCAGCCAGCTCCATAGAAAAAAGATCCTTACCTCCATACTAATATATACTCTATAGGGACACTAAGAATCAAGGCCGCAACCACACTACAGTAGTTAAAGTAGTTACCCATACTACACACTAGAACACAAGCTTAATAAATACTTAATAAAAATCAATCACAACCAAAAAGACTCAACTAGAGCTAGGGTTACTAGTCTAGAATAGTATATCCTATATACTATAATAAAGGAGCTTATTTAAAGTAAAACAGTATTTAAACTATAGCTATTATTAAACCTTAAAAAAATAGTTAAAAAACTATAAACTAAAAAATAATTTTATAAAGACACTACAGATACAGTCCAAGTATACACTAGAACCTACACAGAATATCGCCTAAATAAAAATAGTACTCTATAGTTTTATAAGTAACTAGTACTCCCTAGTAAAGGTTTACTATAAAAAAAATCATCTAGGCTTACTATAATAACCTAAGAACTAGCTATATAAGTACTAATAAAATAGCTAAATTGATCCTTAAAAAGTTCTACTAGGGCTACTTAGTAGAAAATATCTACAAATACATTGCTAGATACCCGTAATATTAAAGAGCATAAGTACCTAGACATAAACTATATAAACTACTTTAACTACTCCTAATACTAACACACCTATTCTAGAAAATTAGCCTAGATTTTATTACTAAGCTCCTACTAAGTACCTAAAATAATAGGTATATATATAATATAATCCTTATAATTATATATTAAATAATAAAAATAGTATACTTTATTATAACATAAAAAACTATAAACACAGTATAATTAGTACAGATCTTCTATAAAGAAATTAAATACCGTTTTAGTACCCTAAAAAGTATAGTTAGGGATAAAGATAAGCTATTTATAAGTCTTTTTTAAAAAGAATTTACTAAAGTAAAAGTAATAACCTACTAACTATCTACAGCCTAGCACCTATAAATAGACAGTATAACTAAATAAGTATACTAGTCCTTAGAAGTGTACCTCTATAAGCACACTAGTACTATACTAAAAAGGTAGGTAAGCTAACTACTAAAAACTAAGTTTATATATAATAATAATAAACACATAACTATTAAAGTCAGTCCGTTCTAAGTATTAACAGTATACTACCCCTAAGTAATAGAGTATATTTTATTATAAAAAAAATATACTTAAGGGCATTAAAGAGTAAATCACTTATATAGTAAAAGTTCACTAATACATAACTAAGTATTAGTAATATATAATAAAAACACAAACTAGAAATTATAATAAAAAATACTTCTTAAAAGAGTACGTAGTTAAAAAAGTAATTAGTCTTTTAATAAAAAACTTTTCTTTTTATAAAACTAAAAAAAAACTAAGGTTTCCTTTCCCTCTAGAGTAACTAACGGCCTACGGGCCACGTACTCTAGGAAATAGCCGTCCAGCCACCCACCTCGTTAATCTTTTTTATCGTTAGTCACAATAAACAGTACTTAAATTTACCTACTATAACGTAGCTTTTATAGATTTAAAGTAATAGGTGTTTTTAATTAATTTTATAAACTATTAATTACACTATCAATACTACTAAAACTACTAACGCCTTCCGTACACCTCCTACCGTCCCTTTAAACCTATTGAATCTAATCCAAACTAAACCATCCCTTCCCTTAACTATTAAATCCCTCTACAACTAACACGCCATTATTAACCGCGCCACAGCTAGTTAACCTAATCAAACTACTTTTCCCTATACTTATTAGTAAACGTCTTACTATATTACTAAGCCTTAATAAACGTACTAGTCTCTTAACTCTAGGGGATCTATAGTTATTATTACCGCCTCTATTACTTATTTAAAGTAGTATTAGTTATTTTTTAAAAATAGTAAATCTAAAATTTAATTTAGTATTAAATTAGCTAATAAGTTTATTTTAATATTTTTTATCTAGCCCCTATTACTACTAGTTTAAAAAAAGTAAAGGCTAAAGATAGTAATCTAAATCTTTATACTTAAGGGTTAGGTTAACTAACTATATTGTATATTAATAGTATTAATACTAAGCTATATAGTTATATCACTAAGCTACTTAATATTATTCTTAACTATAGAAACTAGGTTATAGTATTTAGTATTCTGTAACTAGGGGACTTTTGTATCTATAGTAGTTTTTACTATTTTATTAGATTCTTAAGTATATAGGAATATAGAAGATAGAAGGAATTAATAAAGGCCTTACTTATAGTAGTAGTGCCTTTTTCTTTAATTGTAAACACTACTAGGGCTCGTTAGGCCCTACGTATAATCTAGCCGAAGGTTCGTATAAGCAAAGGTTTGTTTCAACATATTTAGCGCCACCTATTAGTAATAGCATCGTCGTTATCGCTAGAAGAGCAGGTAAGCGGAAGCGTTAAGAGCTAGAGGGGGTCAAACCTACTAGATACACCCTATTAAATACTTTTATTTATTATACTACTTAATAATACATAGCTATAATATATTCTTTTTAAATTAACTTATAAAAATATCCACACAAAATACTACTTAAAAAAACATAAGTAAAAAAGAACTAGTACTAAAATATATTAAAGTCCTTATTATTAAAAGAATTAAAAATAGTACTTATTATATTTAACTCTTAAAAAAGTATTAGTAGTTATATAATGTATTTTATATTAGCTTTATTAAACCCTAAATAGGTAAAGTAGCTAGGGACTAGAACCTCCTAGATATAAAGAACCTTTAGAAAAAATAAAAAGTTAAAAATATTATATCTAACTATAGGAATAGTAAAGATATACTATTCTTTATTAAATAAAAAGGGTAGTCTATAAAGTATAATATATAGAAGCCTATCAAATACTTAGTAAATACTTAATAAGTTTTTAAAAAATATTATATATAAATTAAAAAGTCTTATAAAAAATAAAATAATAAGTAAAAATATTTATAATAATTAAAAGATATATTATATAAAAAGAAAAGTCCCTAAAAACCAAACTAAAAATCTACTTAAACTAACTAAAACCCCGTAGAACTTTAAATAAAATTATTCTAAAAACTACTACTAAAAAACAAAAAACTAAAAAAAAACACAATTTACTTCTACTTCCACTACTACTATTACTCTAACTACTACCACTACCACTAGTACTACTACTAATACTACCTACGTCTATATTTATATAATCCTCTAATAAAGTCTTTAGTAAAGCTATATACTACTATATCGTATACATTTTCTTTTTCTATATTTCTTACTAACTATAGTACTTTAAAGGACCCTATTCTATAAAAGCCTTAATAAAAAAAGGTATACTTAACTAACTATTCTTTATAAACTCTAAAAACAACTTATATAAATTAGTTTTACTAAATATAATAGAGTATAGGAGCTTAATAGTACTCTTATCCTTAGTAATAAAATAGTAATAAGAATTATTAGTAATAAAATAGTAGAGTAGACTTTAGAGCTTAAAAAAGGTAGTAAAGTTATACTAGTATAGAAAAAGAGCTATAAAAAGTATAAACTTAGTACTTTTTTTATGTAAAGTATTACTACTCTTATAGTAAACCTAGGAAAAAATAAGTATATAAAGTAAACTAAATAAACAAATAACTAACCTTAAAATACATAATAGTACTAATAGTTTTATAAAAAGTCTACTACTCCTATAAACTAAGCTCTTAAAAGGCGCGTTTAACTTTATTAAGCTTTTTAGTTAGAATTGTAAAAATAGAGTTCTAGAACTATTTAATAAGTATATAAAAAGTACTACTAATATACTAAGTAAAGTACTAGAATTGTTAGTTAGTATAGTTAGAAATAAAACCCTTATTAATAAATTAAATATAGTAATATTTAACGTAGTTCTAGTAAGCCTAAGTAATACTATTTAAAGCTATAAAAATTTATAAAAAGTTAATAAATATTTACTAGAAGTAAGGAAGGAGCGACCTATACAGTAATACTTCTACTTAGTAATAAAGTAGGTAGTATATATATTAGGGTAATCCTTAAAAGCTATATAAAGTATTTAGTAGTTTTTACTTAAAAATAAAATATAGTAAATATATAGTATAGTAATACTAAACTAATTAAAAAAACTAACTTAAAGTCCGATACACTGCTCACGGACGTTCATGCCCTACTAACCATACTCCTAGCGATAGACGGTACTTAAATTTACCTACTATAATATAGCTTTTATAGATTTAAAGTAATAAGTATTTTTAATTAATTTCAACTACTAATTATACTATTAACACTACTAAAACTACTAACGCCTTCTATACGCCTCCTACTATCCCTTTAAACCTATTAAATTTAATTTAAACTAAACTATCCCTTCCTTTAACTATTAAATCCCTCTATAACTAATGCACTATCACCGCGCTATAGCTAGTTAACTTAATTAAACCGCTTTTCCCTATACTTATTAGTAAACGTCTTAATATTTAGGCCTTATTAAACGTACTAGTTTCTTAACTCTAGGGGATCTATAGTTATTATTACTACCTTTATTACTTACTTAAAGTAGTATTAGTTGTTTTTTAAAAATAGTAAGTTTAAAATTTAATTTAGTATTAGATTAGTTAATAGGTTTAGTTTAATGTTTTTTATTTAGTTTTTATTACTACTAGTTTAAAGAAAGTAAAGGCTAAAGACGGCGATTTAGATCTTTATACTTAAGGGTTAAGCTGGCTAGTTATACTATATATTAATAGTATTAATACTAAGTTATATAGTTGTATTATTAAGCTGCTTAATATTGTTTTTAACTATAGAGACTGGGTTGTGGTATTTGGTATTCTATAGCTAGGGGACTTTTGTATTTATAGTGGTTTTTACTATTTTGTTAGATTCTTAGGTATATAGGAATATAAAAGATAGAAGGAATTAATAAAGGCCTTACTTATAGTAGTAGTGCCTTTTTCTTTAATTATAAACGCTACTAGGGCTTGTTAGGCCCTACGCGTGATCCGGCCGAAGGTTTGTATAAGTAAAGGTTTGTTTTAACATATTAGTTGCGCTGTTTAGCGCCGCCTATTAGTAATAGTATTGTCATTATTGCTAGTACGTTTACATCTATGTCTACGTTTGCTACTATAGTAGGAAGAGTAGGTAAGTAGAAGTGTTAAGGTATATATACCCTACTAAGCTCTACTTAAGACCACTTAAGTTAAAGGGGGTTAAACCTATTAGATACACCCTATTAGATACTTTTATTTATTACACTACTTAATAATACATAGCTATAATATATTCTTTTTAGATTAACTTATAGAAATATCTGTATAAGACACTACTTAAAAAAACATAAAAGTAAAATTATTAAAGTAGAGTTAAAGGGGGTTAAAGCTACTAAATACACTTTATTAAATACTTTTATTTAATTATACTACTTAATAATATATAACTATAATATTTTTTTTAAATTAATTTATAAAAATATTTATATAAAATACTACCTAAAAAATATAAAGTAATAACTTTAAGTATTATAGTTATTAAAGGGAGTTAATATTAATAATATTATTTAAAATAATTTTTACTTATTACTTTTTTAAATATATATATTTAAGTATTTATATATTTAATATATTTATAGTACTACTTATAGTAAAGTAAATAAAAACATTTACTAAATAAAGAATATTTTTAGTAAAGAATTTAGTAAAAATACGTTTTAGTTAAATGTATATATTTAGTAAAGTAATAGGTAAAGATTATTTTAAAAAGATTTATTACTAATATTAACTCCTTTAGCTATACTAGGTACTTATAAGTAGAGCTTAGCAGGGCAGCCTAACGTATATACTAACTATAACGCCTAAAGTTATTGTAATAACTTCCACCTACCTGCTCTTACACTATAAACCGCGGCGTAGTAGTAGCTACTGTAGTGATATATATTTAATTAAAATATATTTTTATTAAATCTTTTATTTCAATATTCTTTATTTAGTATAATGTTTTGTTTATTTTACTATATATAGTACTTTATATATATTAAATATATAAATAGTATAGTAGTATTAATAATAATATTACTATTACTAATAAGTAGTAGTATTAAAATAAATCTTTATTTATATAAATATTTAATTAAGTTATATGTAAAGCCTAATAAAGTCTAATAGTATTTACTATTAAAGAAAACGATACTATAAATAAAGCTTTTATTAATTCTTTTTATTATATATATATATATATATATATATATATATATAATAATAACCTATAATATTTAAAAGAGATATTCCTACTTACTCTACTTAGCTTTCAAATAAATATATAAATTTTAATTTGTAAATATAAATTAATATCGATACTACTAAAATTTACTTTCATATTATAAAAGCTTATATAATTAACTAATATAAGAGTATAATAAGTACTACTATTATAACTATTAAAGACTTTTAATAATATAAAAAGTTAAGAATTAATATATAATTAAAGGCTTAATAATATATTAAAATATATACTGTTTTATATTTTTATAGTATCTTATTTTTATATTTCTTAAAGTATTTTATATAGATATTTTAATAAATGGTTTTAAAAAAATATTTATATATTTTTAAGTAGTATAATTAAATAGAAGTATTTAATAGAGTATATTTAGTAGCTTTAACTCTTTTTAACTTTACTAAATAGTTTCAAATAAAGCTCAATAGAGTATATATACTTTAATACTTTTATTTACTTACTCTTTTTATAGTAATAATAATAATACTATTACTAATAAGTCGTAATATTAAAATAAGTATTAATCTATATAAACCTTTAGTTAAATTATAAATACAATAATATACTATAAAGCCTAGTACGTTTTTGTAGTATTTATCATTAAAGAAAGGAATACTATAAGTAAGGCCTTTATTAGTTTCTTTTAGTTTTTATATATTTATATATAATAAAAACTTATAATATTTAAAAAGAAAGTCTTACTTATACTACGTAGTCTTAAAATAAATAAACGAATATAATTCTAAAAATATTAATTAATATTAATACTACTAAAAAGTACTTATATATTATAAAATATATTTTTTATTTCGTTCTAATTACTACTAGTATAAAAAAGGCAAAGGCTAAAAACGGCAATTTAAATCTTTATACTTAAGATTTAAGTTAACTAGCTATACTATATATTAATAGTATTAATACTAAACTATATAGCTACGTTACTAAGCTACTTAATATTATTCTTAACTATAGTAACTAAGTTATAGTATTTAGTATTCTATAACTAAGGGACTTTTATATTTATAGTAGTTTTTACTATTTTATTAAACTCTTCAAAATATAAAAAACAAAAAAAATTAATAAAAGCCTTACTTATAGTAGTGCCTTTTTCTTTAATTATAAATACTACTAGGGCTTATTAAGCCCTATAGTATATTATAGTACTATAACGTAATTTAACTAAAGGTTTATATAAGTAAAAGTTTATTTTAATATATTAGTTGTGCTATTTAGTACTACTTATTAATAATAGTATTATTATTATTATTATAAAAAGAGTAAGTAAGTAGAAGCGTTAAAGTAAAGCTAAAGGGGGTTAAATCTACTAAATATACTCTATTAAATACCTTTATTTATTATACTACTTAATAATATATCTCTATAATATATATTTTTTAAATTAATATTTAGAAATATCTATATAAAACTCTACTTAAAAAAATATAAATAAAAAAGCTTATTTATTATATTAACTTAGTACTATACTAACTTTTTATTTAATTTATTTTAAAAACTAAAGTAAGCTATACTTAAATTAAAATACTACTTAGTTCTTTTAATATATTTACTTCTTTACTAATTTAGTTTTTTAAAATAATTTTTAATACTTCATAATAATATAAATACTTTTTTTAAAAAATAAATAAACTTAAAATATAAACTTAAAGTATCCCTTTTACTAATTCTTATAGTTATAAAAGTAGGTATAGGATTTATTAAACTACTTTTATATTCAATTTATATTTTTTATAGTATTTATATAAATATTTTAATAAAGGGTTTTAAAAATAAATATTATAGTTATATATTTATTAGTATGGCTACTATATAGTTAATTTTAATAGTATATAGTACTATAGTAGAAGCTATGGTTATATAAAGTTATATAACTATATAGTTCTATTTATAGCTTTAATATTAATACTGGTATTTAAACTATTTAAAACTTATAAATATTATTACTCTTTATAATAAATCTTTAACTTTATATAAATTAAATAAACCTTTTACCCTATAAATAAACTAATAGTATTTTTAAGTAGTATAATTATATAAAAGAATTTAATAAAGTATATTTAATAACTTTAACTTCTTTTAGTTTAAGTAGTTTTAAATAAAGCTTGGTAGAGTATATATACTTTAATACTTTTAGTTACTTCTTCTTTTTATAATAGTAAATATAAATAGAAATATAAATATAAATATAAATATAAATATAAATATATAAATATAAATATATTAATAATAATAATAATACTATTACTAATAAGTAGTAATACTAAAATAAACCTTTATTTATGTAAACTTTTAATTAAATTATACTATAAGTACTATAATATACTATAGAGTCTAATAAGTCTTAGTAGTATTTATAATTAAAAAAAAGGTATTCTAAGTAAGGCCTTTATTAATTCTTTTTATTTCATATATATAAATATAATAATAATTTATAATATTTTATAAAAAGCTATTTACTATTAGCCTTTGTATTTAAAATAATAACTATTATATAACTTTATAGTTCTTAATTAACTATAAAAGTAATAATAGTTTTTAAACTATAACTATTTACTCTTTATAATTTTTACTATAATATAGTACTAACTGTAGCTACTATATTAATAACTTTTCTTTAATTAATAATATCTCTTTTTAACTTTTTTTTATTAATAAACTAACTCTTTATATATTATTAATTACTAAAACGTTTATAATTTTACTTATAATAATATAAATATAATAAATTTAAAGTACTGTTATGTTTTTTTAAGTAGTATCTTGTATAAATATTTCTATAAGTTAATCCAAAAAGAACATATTTGTGTTTTTTTTAAGTAGTGTCTTGTGCAGACATTTCTATAAGTTAATCCAAAAAGAATGCATTATGGCTATGTATTATCAAGTAGTGTAATAAATAAAAGTATTTAATAGAGTGTATTTAGTAGGTTTAACCCCCTCCAGCTCTACTAAGTGGTCTCGAGTAGAGCTCGGCAGGGGGTACGTACTAAAAGAACACATTATAGCTATATATTATTAAGTAGTATAATAAATAAAAGTATTTAATAGGGTGTATTTAGTAGGTTTAACCCCCTCTAGCTCTACTTTAGTAAGTAGTTTTAAGTAGAGCTTAGTAGAGTGTACGTACTTTAATACTTCTACTTACTTACTTTTCTTACTATAGTGGTAGACGTAGACGTAGACGTAAATGTACTAGTAATAATAATAATACTATTACTAATAGGCAATAGGCGCGACTAATATATCAAAATAAACCTTTATTTATATAAACCTTTAGTTAAATCACGGGCGCTATAACGTTCCGTAGGGCCTAATAAGCCCTAGTAGTGTTTATAATTAAAAAAAAAGGCACTATAAGCAAGGCCTTCGTCGATTCCTCCCGTCCTCCACATTCCTACACATTTTAGAATCTAATAAAATAGTAAAAGTTACTATAAATATAAAAGTCCCCTAGTTATAGAATACTAAATAATATAACCCAGTTTCTATAATTAAGAATAATATTAAATAGCTTAATAATATAACTATATAACTTAGTATTAATACTATTAATATATAGTATAGTTAGCTAGCCTAACCCTTAAGTATAAAGATCTAAATTACTATTTTTAGCCTTTACCTTCTTTAAACTAGTAGTAATAGAGACTAAATAAAAAGTATTAAACTAAACCTATTAATTAATTTAACACTAAATTAAATTTTAAACTTACTATTTTTAAAAAATAATTAATACTACTTTAAGTAAGTAATAAAAGTAGTAATAATAATTATAAATCCCCTAGAGTTTATAAGAGACTAGTACGTTTAATAAGGCCTAGTAATATATTAAGACGTTTACTAATAAGTATAGGAAAAAGCAGTTTAATTAAGTTAACTAGCTATAGTGCGGTGATAGTACGTTAGTTATAGAGGGATTTAATAGTTAAGGAAAGGGATAGTTTAGTTTAGATTAGATTTAATAGGTTTAGAGGGACGGTCTAGGAAGGTGTTAGTGGTTTTAGTGGCGTTGATAGTGTAATTAGTAGTCTACTTTAAAATTAATTAAAAACACTTATTACTTTAAATCCGTAGAAGCTGCGTTGTAGTAGGTGAATTTAAGTGCTGTAACAAAAAAGATTAATAAGGTGGGTGGCTGGACGGTTTCCTAGAGCACGTGGCCCGTGGGTCGTTAGTTACCCTAGAGGGGGTTAAAAACACTTATTACTTTAAATCCATAGAAGCTATATTACAGTAGGTAAATTTAAGTACTGTTAATTAATAATAAAAAAGATTAATAAAGTAGGTGGCTGGACAGCTACTAAAAGGGGTGATATTTCTAGGAGTACGTGGCCTATAGGGCGTTAGTTACCCTAGAGGGAGTAAATTTTTTTAGTTATAAAAAGGGTATTTTAGTTAGGGTTTTTATTATTATTAAAAATATAGTAAAGTCTATAATTATAAGTTTTTATTTTAAATCTTTTTTAGTTTATTTATATAAATAATTATAAGTTATAGGTTTTTTTATTTAGAGTTAGTATAGAATAAATAATAGTAGTAGTTATACTAATATTATTATAGAGTAAATATATATAGGGTTAAGGAATATAAAAGATAAACTAAAGCCTAGTTAATAAGGGTTTTATTAATACCTTTAAGTTTAAAAAGTCTATTTAAATAACTTAATAAAGAAAAGTTCTTAATTTATAGAATATAGTAGTTACGTTATATTATGCTGTTTTTAAAAAGCTATTTAAGTAAGGATATATTTAGTATATTAGCTACTCTTAGTTATAATTAAGGTTTTTAACTATAGTAGTATTATAATTAAAGACTATTCTATATTTATAATTATACTATACTTTTCCACTATTATTAATATTAGTTATAGTATTTCTACTATTTATATTTTACTTAAAATAATTTACTATATAAATTTTAATTATTTTTATTAATAAAGGTAGCTATTAAAAAATAAAAATAAAAGTAGTAATTTATATTTTGAAGTAGTATTTTATATGGATACTTTTATATATTATTTTAAAAAGAATATATTATAGCTATATATTATTAAGTAGTATAATAAATAAAAGTATTTAATAAAGTATATTTAGTAGGTTTAACCCCCTTTAGCTCTACTAAGTAGTTTTAAGTAGAGTTTAGTAGAGCGTATATACCTTATTACTTTTACTTACCTATTCTTTTTATAGTAATAATAATAATACTATTACTAATAAGTAGTACAAAATATATTAAAATAAATCTTTACTTATATAAACTTTTAGTTAAATTATACTATAGGTACTATAACGTACTATAGAGCCTAATAAGCCCTAGTAGTATCTATAATTAAAGAGAAAGGTACTACTACTTTAAGTAAGTTCTTTATTAATTTCTTTTATTTTTTATATTTTTAAGAATCCTTTAAAGTAATAAAATAATAAAAACCACTATAAATACAAAAGTCCCTTAATTACTAAATACTAAATACTATAACTTAGTTATTATAGTTAAGAATAATATTTAGTAGTATAGTAAAGTAACTATATAGCTTAGTATTAATACTATTAATATATAGTATAGTTAGTTAGTTTAACCCTTAAGTATAAAGATTTAAATTACTATTTTTAACCTTTACTTTTTTTAAACTGATAGTAATAAGAACTAAATAGAAAATATTAAACTAAATTTATTAGTTAATTTAATACTAAGTTCAATTTTAAATTTAGTATTTTTAAAAAATAACTAATACTACTTTAAGTAAATAATAAAAGTAATAATAATAACTATAGATTCTTTAGAGTTTATAAAACATTAGTATATTTAATAAGGCCTAGTAATATATTAAAACGTTTATTATTAAGTATAGAGAAAAGTAGTTTAATTAGGTTAATTAGTTATAGTATAGTTTAAATAGTATATTAGTTATAAAGGGATTTAATAGTTAAAGTAATAATGATATGTATATAGTTTGTATTGTTTTATACACTCACTTATATTACAAAGTAGAAATTTACTAAGTAGTAGGCTTTTTACTTCTTTTAAGTATATAATATTTAGTAAAGATGTATAGGAAAAACCCTAGTAGGGAAAATATATATCTATTTAGTAAGGTAATTAGTAAAGGTTATATACAAAAGATCTATTTAAGTCTAGGTTAGGGGATGCCTATCTATAAAGGAAAGTACTATTTACTATATATAACTTAATAAAAACTACCTACTCCTATTAACTAGAAGTAGTATATGGGCTATATAGTATAGCTAATTAGAGTTAGTAGGGCCCCTACTTTAAAAAGTTTAATAGCTGTGCCGCACGGGTGCGCGACGTATAGTTAGGGTATAAAACCCTTTGGGCGGCGTAGGATTCAAACCTACTACCTCTACCTCTTGTAAGGTAGGGTCGGGCAGGCTCTTAACTACCAAGCTAACTACTAAATAGTTAAGGTAAAGGATAGTTTAGCTTAAATTAAATTTAATAAGTTTAGAGGGATAGTTTATTAGATAGTTAAGTATATAAAAGGTATATAAAAGGCGTTAGTACTTTTAGTAGTATTAATAGTATAATTAGTGGTTTATAAAATTAATTAAAAATACCTATTACTTTAAATTTATAAAAGCTATATTATAGTAAGTAAATTTAAGTACTATTTATTATAATTAATAATGAAAAAGATTAATAAAGTAAGTAGCTAAATAACTATTTTTTAAAGTATATAGCCTATAAACTATTTATGTTTTTTATTGTATTTTATATAGATATTTTCATAAGGAGTTTTAAAAAGAATATATTATAGCTATATATCTTTAAGTAGTATAATTAAATAAAAGTATTTAATAGAGTATATTTAGTAGCTTTAACTCCTTTTAACTTTATTAAGTAGTCTTAAGTAGAGCTTAGTAGAGTATACGTACCTTAACACTTCTATTTACTTACTCTTTTAATAATAACAATAATAATATTACTAATACGTATCGCTTAATATATTAAAATAAACCTTTACTTATATAAACCTTCAGCTAAATCACACTATACATAAAGCCTAATAAGCCCTAGTAGCGTTTATAATTAAAAAAAGGCACTACTATAAGTAAGCCTTTTATTAATTCTTCTTTTCTTTTATATTTATATATCATAACCTATAATATCTAAAAAAAAGATTCCTACTTATTCTATTTAGCCTTAAAATAAATAAAAAGATATATTCCTATAAATATTAACTAATATTAATACTAATAAAAAGTACTTTTATACTATTTGTGTTTTTATATAGTATCTAGTACGGACATTTCTATAAGTTATTCTGAAAAGAATATATTATAGCTATATATTATTAAGTAGTGTAATAAATAAAAGTATCTAATAGGGTATATCTAGTAGGTTTAACCCCCTCTAGCTCTACTAAGTGGTCTCGAGCAGAACTCAGCACCTTTATACTATAAAAGCTTATATAATTAATATAACTCTTAATTAATACTACTAAAACAAAAATAATAAAGTAAAACTTATAATTTCAAGAGTGCTATACTATAAAACTACTAGTAATAGCTTAAATATAAATAAAACAATACTTAACTTATATTTAAGAGATTTAAATACTATAAAAATCCTTAATACTAAAAATAACTATAAATACTTTAACTAACTAAAAAACGTAACTACTAGAGTTTTATTAACTTAAGTAGCTACTAATATTAGTATATTTAGTAAGGCTTATATAGAATAATATTAGAATAGATACTAATAATAGTTGAGCTACGTAGTTAAACTAACTATAGCTATATAACTAATAATAGTGCGTTAGTTATAAAGGGATATAATAGTTAAGGGAAGTAATAGAATAGTTCAATTTAGATTTAATAAGTTTAAAGGAACGGTCTAGAAAGGCGTTAGTAGTTTTAGTAGTATTAATAGTATAATTCGTAGTTTACTTTAAAATTAATTAAAAACACCCATTACTTTAAATCTATAGAAGCTACGTTATAGTAGGTAAATTTAAGTACTATAACGAAAAAGATTAATAAAGTAAGTAGTTAGATAGCTATTCTTTAAAGTATATAGTCTATAGGCTGTTAGTTACTCTAAAGAGGGTTACTTATAAACTATTAGTTACTTTAAAGGGAGTACGTTTATATTTAATAACTACTATAGTAGTAGTTAAAAAGACTAGTAGTTATATTAAACTAATAACCCCCTTTAAAGTAATTAATAACCTATAGAATATATACTCTAAAGAATAACTATTTAACTACGTACTTTATCAATCCTTTTTATTATAATACTTAAATTTACTTACTATAATACAACTTCTATAAATTTAAAGTAATAAGTATTTTTAATTAATTTTATAAACCACTAATTACACTATTAATACTACTAAAACTACTAACACTTTTTTAAACCGTTTATTATAAAGTAACGTAGGTGGCCTTTTTAAAGCTATAATAGCTATATTATAGTAAATATATATAAAGAAAAGGTATAAAAGGAAGGGTTGTATAGCTACGCGCTTAATACAGCTAGACATAATAAACGCGACCACGGCCTACTTATGTAATTAACGCAGCTATAGCCTTTAACGCAGTAGCCGCAGTAGCTACTGTAGTAGCTGTAGTAGCTATATATTATAATAAATACTAGCTAAAAAGAAAAAAAGAATATCCCTATTTACTATTTAACTATACTAGTATTCCTTAGTATAATTACCCTTATTACTATTATTTCCCTTAAATCTATTACTTCTAGCCTCTTTATTATATTTAGCCTCCTTATTAGTAGTAGCCCTAACGTTATTATTATTAACATTAGCTTACTAACGGGCGCCCTTATTGGCGGTATTATAGGCTGCGTTGTAAAAGTCTTAGAATACCTACTTATATACACTCTTATAGGTATTGTAGTAGGTAACGTTATAATTTATAGTAAAATCCACATCTCTATTGCGTCTAGTGCTACTTTTAGTATCGCTTATGCGCTTAGTAAATACCTTACTGTTATTTAGCTGTACTAGAGTATTGTAGGCTTTGCTCTCTACGCTATTCTCTTTAATATACGTAGGCGGCAGAGCTATTACTTCCTTATCGTACTAAGCGTCTCTTAATCCTTATATAACGCCATTACGTATAGTATTTCTTATAGCGTTACGGAAGGTTTTAATTAGCTTATTACTTTTAGTATTACTAACTTTATTAATTAAGCTTTAACGGTTAATTAGTAAGTTGTGTATAGGGTCGGTTTTAGAGTTAATTATTAATATTAATCTTAAACTTTATAAAACTTATAAAGGGATTAGTTAAAATTATAACTACAACTATAGCTCTAAACGTTACTATTAGGCCTCTTTTTATCTTTAATAGTAGCTATTTAAAGTAGTATTTTTTATAGGTTAGTTAGGAGTGCTGTTTAAAGAGTAGTTAGTATTTTAAATAGCCTTATTTAACACCGTTAATCTATAAAGGGATGTTAATTTACTATTACAAGTATTTACTAACTTAGTATATTATAGTTACCTACTTATATCTATAGTCTAATAGATTGAAGTAGTTATACTACTATTTATTATAAAGTAACGTAAGTAGCCTTCTTAGAGCTATAATAGCTATATTGTAGTAAATATATATACAAAGAAGGTATAAAAGGAAGGGTTACGTAGCTACACGCTTAACACAGCTAGACGTAATAAACACAACCACGGCCCACTTACGTAATCAACACAGCTATAGCCTTTAATGCAGTAGCCGTAGTAGCCGCTGTAGTAGCTATAGTAGCTATACATCGTAACACCATCCCTTTAAACTTATAAAATTTAATTTAAACTATTCTATTACTTCCCTTAACTATATAGTTGTAACTAGTTTAGCTACTTTCTTTTATTATTAGTATCTATTTTAATATTATTAACCTTACTAAATATACTAATATTAACTACTTAAGTTAATAAAACTCTAATAGCTATATTTTTTAGTTAATTAAAGTATTTATAGTTATTTTTATTATTTAGGATTTTTATAAAGTCTTTACTCTTTATATATAAATCGCGTATTATTATATTTATATAGTAGCTTTTACTAGTAGTTTTATAGTATAAAGCTCTTAAAATTATAAGTATTACTTTATTGTTTTTACTTTAGTATTACTAATTAGAGCTTATATTAATTATATAAGCTTTTATAGTATAAAAGTACTTTTTAGTAGTATTAATACTAATTAATATTTATAGAATTATATTCTTTTATTTATTCTAGGGCTAAGTAGGGCTAGTAGGAATCTTTTTTTAAAATATTATAAGTTATTATATATATAGGAATAAAAAAATAAAAAGAATTAATAAAGGGCTTACTTATAGTGTCTTTTCTTTAATTATAAATACTACTAAGGCTTATTAGGCTCTATAGTATATTACAGCGCTTATAATTTAACTAAAGGTTTATATAAGTAAAGATTTATTTTAATATATTAGTTGCGCTGTTTAGCGCTGCCTATTAGTAATAGTATTAGTATTATTACTAGTACGTTTATGTTTATATCTATATCTACTACTATAATAAAAAGAGTAGGTAAGTAAAAG
This sequence comes from Colletotrichum brevisporum, assembly GCA_030770045.1. Lineage (NCBI taxonomy): Eukaryota > Fungi > Ascomycota > Sordariomycetes > Glomerellales > Glomerellaceae > Colletotrichum > Colletotrichum brevisporum. Next base: position 6,704,257 of record JAUGSI010000002.1, read on the forward strand.
TATTAAGGTACGTATACTCTACTAAACTCTACTTAAAACTACTTAGTAAAGCTAAAGAGGGTTAAACCTACTAAATATACCCTGTTAAATACTTTTATTTATTATACTACTTAATAATATATAGCTATAATATATTCTTTTTAAACTAATATATAAAAATATCTATATAAGTTACTATTTTAAAAAAACACAAATATTAAACTAATAACTTACTTTTAGTTATTTATAATTTAATATTAATAAGTAAAATACTACTATAACTATATATTTTTTATTTATTATATAATACTAGGCTTTTTTAAAGACTTTATTTCTAAAAAGACTATTTAATATAGAATTTACTATACTATAGTTATAAAACTATTAATATTAAACTTACTTTTAAGAGTACTTATAATATTAGTATAGTATTTCTATAGCTATACTAATTATAGTAAATTTTATAAATAATAAAATCTTTAATAACTTTAGTTTATTTAATTAATTAGCTAGTACGTAGTAGTCCCCTCTTTCCAGCGTAAATCTAAAATTCTACTTAATTTAATCCAATCTTTTGCACCCCATCCTGACGGGCCCGGGTCAATGTCCGGCCTCACTGCCGCATACCACGACCACGCCCTTTGGTCCATCTCAGACGGGGTGAGGTGAGTGGCCCAGCTTTCATATAACAACCTCAAGGCACCCAGAAGCCGGCCAAGATTTTGCAAATCATGGGCTTCGATTGCGGCTCCTGTATTGCCAACCCCCGTGGCTCTGGACAGGGGCATATTCCCTGACACAGGCTCACCATTCTGGCCTACTCGAGGTGACGCGAAGCTCTTGTATAGGTAGGCCCTTGCGGATTCTGGACGATAGATTTCCGCACCGACCGCTCGGTGTGTGTCGCCGGCGCTTTGTGGGTCTATACCTGACCTTTTGTTTATTCTTTGGAGATCGAGAGCCCACAAAGCCACCTCGATATGCCCCTGGTCAACTGGTAGCCTCATTCGCCCCGACAGCGCTTCTGTGACGCATTCTCTTATAATCCTCCAACGGTGAGACCCAAGCATCTCTCCACCGAACCACCTAGTCAGCACGACTACAGCACCCATAACGTGTGCTTCCCGCATTAGCCGCAGGATGAATTCCCCGCCACCAGTCTCGCCGTCATCTTCGCAACCTTCTCGTAACAAAACCGTTCCTCTGTCATGTGCTCTCCCGCTCACTCGATAGGCCCACACGTTGTGAGTTGCCGCTTTTAGGCGCGGTTCTGAGGCCAGCAACGATCTGACGAGCGCTGGTGCTTGTGAATGGTGATCCAGCAACGCTACCCTCGCGACAAAAGTAGATGACTTGAGACGGATCTCATGACTTGTGGTCCAAACGGACCGCCTCGAGACGGTAGAAAGGTTGTCGTGATGCGAGGCTGTTACCGGACAGACCCCTACATCGACCGCTTGTTGGCTGTTGTAGTCGCCACGTTTCAGAACCGCGATACTCCTGCCCATTATTGTCACCTTGGGCTGTCCCTCACCCCAAAATTTGCCATCAACTGCCCCATCGTCGTTACCCATGCCGAGACTAACAGCTTTGGACCTAGAGTTCGCGCTGACGACGGCGTGGGCCAGGCTGAGACGACTGGACAGAGGCTGTTCGGGCATCGTGTACCTTAAAAGCTCGAGAGCAAAGGCGAGCAGAAGAGGTGCACGGTTGGTGTGGATAGCTGTCATTTCGATCTCCATCTCGTCCATGTTTACGGGAAGACAAAGGGCGTCTTCTCGTAACCCGTCGCGGTCGTTCCCGGATTCCTTTCCAACGTCAAGGCCAGGCGGCAGGTCTGTTCTACCCCGCTTTCCAACTGGGGCGTCCGGTAGGGAATCCCCCGAGCGTTTGATCGTGGGTCGTGTCACATAGGCCCTGCAAGCTGATTGCAGCGACTTCGCCTTTTTGGCATTATCGAGGGCTTTTTCGACGACAATTGGTTGAGCATCAGCGATCTGCTGTATGCTGCAAAGCCTGTAAGAGTGGACGGAATGGAGGGTTTGAACGATTGCCTACCTGCGGAGGTTGACAGCCTGAAGTGCCTTCACTTGGCCCATGGCTGTGATCACCGACACCCTGCCGGTCGTGATGAGGCGGAGGAGCTCCTCAAGATCTTGTTTGGACGCCATATGTGGTGATGGAGTGACAGGACCAGGCATAGGGTATAGTGGCGTGGCTTGTGCATCAGGTTGAGGAACGGTTGACCTTGCACCTCGGCAGTTGCGCAATCCTGGAGAGGCCTCTTAAGATTATGTAACAAGCCGCCACATGCAGTGTGTGTTGCTTTTCAGGCGCCAACCGAGCGGCCCGAGACATCAAACCATCCCACGTTCCACAGATAATACACCTGCCGCCATATTGAGAACAGTAACAGTGCCCCAAAAGCCCTGGGGGGGTGTGTGGGGGGTGGGACCAAAGTCAAGGTCAATTGCTCGGACACGGCAAGACCTTGGGTGCAAGAAATCACCTTCGCTGGTTGTGTCAGAGGCAGTCGAAAATGTGCACGAGTTTCCTCCCTATCTTACAATGCCGCCACAATTACTACACGAACTGCCCAAAGTTCCGTACAGAACGCCTTGGAGAAGCCACCGCCCGAGAGTGCCTTTCTCTTTTTTTCCCTGCACTTCATGACGTCGTCTCCTGTGAAGTTTTGCTTCAATATCTTTCGACCGAGCCCTACCAGGGCCAAACTTGCGTCCAACCCAGCAAGAATTGCTTTGGGTCGCTGTGACCATTGCTTGAATTTTACGCTCTTTGCAGCACAGCGTGGAAGCGCTCGATAACCTAGAAGTACCCCATTAGCTTTCGATTTACAGTATAAATATCGCAGTACTTGAAACCTACTTCCGGGTTGGATTTGACGAACGGGAGCTCAAAGAACATGTACTTGTCGTTCTTGAGCAACTCGGCCACTGTCACCATCAGTCCCCAGGGCTGAGGCCAGTATCCAATGAGGCGTTCCCAGAGTACTCGGGTAATTTGTTGACGGATCTCTGTATCTTCTGCATCGTTCATGTCTTGACCGAAGATCTCCAGTAGAACCCGGCTGAAGTAGGTGGTGTGCGCGTTAGGGAACCGAAGTTGGTTGGTGATGCTGGCTATCAGGTAGTAACGGGCCTCTGGCGGTAGTTCGTGAAGCAACACTGAGAGAACCGCCACATCTGCAGATGCAGGATTAAACACGTCGGTGCCCTTCTGGGCTGCCTGCTCGACTGCGTAGTTGCCCATGTGCAGCACGACGGCCTCAATGACCCTGATATTTGCATTGATCGGAACGAACGCAAAGCCCGTTTCTGTAGGCTGGCTTTCGACAATAGCTCGGGCAATGTGAGCCAAAGTATCCTCTGAAGGACCATTTTGCAGCGCGTGGTTGAGGACATCGAGCACGCCCCACTCTCGAAGCTGAGACGCGGAGTTGTCGAATGTATCGAGCCCACCGGGAGATCCTCGAACCTCTTCCAGGCGATCAACTTGAAACCCTGGGAACAGAGGATCCGGCATCTTTGGATGGGCCGCTGGGTTCGCGGTCAAGATGGCGTTGAGGATTTGCTTGCAGTGGGGGGGCACGCTGGCCGTGAGTTGATGCGACTGGGCGGCCAGGTAATCAGAGAAGTCGTGCTGTAAAACGACAAGCAACTTCAACGTCGCGCGATAAATATCCCTGGCCACCACAGAAGGCTCTACTGCCTTGACATGCTCTCCAACGTGTTCCAGGAGTGACTGAAGAAGCTTGGTAAAAGTCGCCCATCCACTATGATCCTTCAGTATGTGAGGAAGGAACACACGGTGTTGCAGGAGGGATAGCCAGCCGAAAATGAAACCTGGGAGATACCGCGGGCCAAGATCCAGGAGCCGGGCGGCGAACTTTAGAAACAGCTCCGACCTTTCCGCCCCAGGAAGGTGCTCGGCGCTGGAGTTGATCTCGTAGAGCAGTACGGACAAAAGCCGATGAAACACTCTCTGATTGAAGTGCTCCGCGCGCGTGATGTGGTGATGGTTGAGGACGAGGGTGACCAGTGCTAGGATTGAGTCGAGGTAGACTGACCGACTTGCAGTTGATGTTGAGTCTGTGCCGTGGAGTTTGATGAAGACGCTAATCATCTTGGCCAGGCCATCAACGGCCAGAAATGCGTCACTCAACGTTCCCGCGGAATGAGCGAAATGCTCGAATCTTTCCACCGACACGTCTGTTGCCACCCTGATAAAGAGGAACAGGTCGTCTTTGGTTTTGACGACACCTCGAACCTGCATCTGCCGCACGAACATGGCTGCGGAATTTTCCGACGCGTTTGGGTTGTTACAGAGATGGACCCATTCGTCGAATACATATTCCATCTGGTCTTGTTGGAATCCATCCCCGCCGTCAGACTCCGTACTTTGAGGCAAGGCCTGACCCGAAAGTTTCGCTTTCAAGTTCTGTCCAACTGGGGAGTCTGGTTCTTCTTGAATCCATGCCCATGCGGCCTCGAGACTGCGAACAAAATCTCCGTATAGAGCCAGCGGCCGGTTGCTCACGAGAGTCAAACCGACCATCTGCTCCAAAAACTCCAGTGACCCCTCCTTCCTTTGCTGCAACGCTTTGGCCAACGAAATATCAATGTTGTGCCAGTCCAATAGGTCGGTACGTAGCAATGCTGCGAGGAGGGGCATATGGAGAAACGTGGTTCCCGGCTGCTGACGGAAGAGAGCGGTGATGCGGTTGTTTAACGCCGGGCTGGAGATTTTCCTCAAGGTCTCAAAAACATGAACCAAGCTCTCCAGGGCAAGGTTGTCTTCGATCTGGTTAAAAATAAGCTGGAAAATCTGCTCTGCACCAAACATCGCAAACTCCTCAGAGGTCTGGGAGGCTTTGATCATATGCTGCACCAAGGCATCGACGACATCTAGGACGGGATGAGGCCGGGGCAAGTCCGTGAAATGCTCCTCGCGAGCCTCTGTGGCTACCCTCTGCAGCTCCATGAGAAGCTTCTGTACACGGTCGATCAGAGCGCGACCGTCCATCTGAAATGACTGCGCCCTCCCGCTTGCCATACCACCCGCCTGCGTGGGCGCATAGTGCTGCATCTGGGAGCCAAGGTGCTGAACCGCTGGGGCCTCTGTGACAGCTCCTAAATTAGGCACAGCTGAAAACTGCTCTTGGAGAACCTCGTTGGCGAGGGATCGGGTCGTATCAGAAGCTGAGGGAACGTGGGAAGGAGCGTTCGGTGCGCTGGCCCGAGGCTGGCGGGCGAAATCTTCGTAGATGGCCATCTGTTCAGGGTTCAAGCCTCCCAAGCTAGGGGACAATTTGAACGGGTTTGGTATTGTCCAGGCCCACCGACTCAGAGAAGCGTCTACGTATGGCTCGTTCGGTCGTTGATGCCTGTGACGGCGGCGTGCATCAAGTTCCGGCTCGATCATTTCTTCGATCTCCGGAATGGCTCTCTCTTCTGCTTGTTTCTCGATGATGTTACATGCGAGGTCGAGATTTGAGTTTACGCACATGATGATTGTACCTTCGGGTAGACCTTGCGGTAAGTCATTTGACAGGTTTCGCATGTAGTTAGTGAAGTTGGCTCTCAAGGGCTCCTTTGAGGTTACCAGTGCTAGACTGCCAGCTGTGGCCTTCACCATATTGATGGCCGATGTTCTGACCCTAGTCTCGTCGGGTTCAGTGGCGAAATCCTTGTGAATCATCTGTTGTGTGGAAATGGCGGCAATGGTAACTGAGCGGTCCACGACAGGCTGAATGATATCTTGCAAGGCCCGCGTGAGAGCGGTGCGCACAATCTCATGCAGTCGAGTAGCAGTAACCACCATTTCATTTGTCGGCGGGATGTGAATAAGGGGACCGAGGTCGGGAATGGAAGCCGCGATCACCTGAGGTGACAAACCTGCGGTAACGCCGGCAGTAATGCCGTTGAGAGACAGGTTCTCGAAAGTCTCCAGCGTGTCTTGGTGGATCAGCTCCTGCGTCTCATCGGCGCTGGAGCGATTGAGAATTTCCCCAGACGGTTCAATGCTCTTGTGGTCCAGGTTGAGACCCTTGCACAACACCTCGATCTCGAATTTGAGATTCAACTTGAGTTCGGCATGGTGGTACAGTTCGATGAGCAAGTGGATGATATCCATGAGCCAGGGGTTAGGCGGTCGAAACACTGTCGAAGTCGAGCCTTGTATAAGGACCTTGCAGACGAAAGGAATGACTACTATAAGCCTTTTGGTGTCGTGGGCCTCGATGAGTAGTTGCTTGAAAGCGATGTTTTTGTGCTTGATCGGCTTGTCGCGCGCCAGCGTCAAGAGTCCTAACCAACCACCAAGGTTTTTCAGATGGGATCTTTCGGTCGAATTCTGCATTGTGGCTTCGGAGTTGAGCATACGCGCCACGCTCACGTACGTCTCTTTCAAAACCTCACCCCATAACACCTTGTCCTCAAAGAGCTTGACCAGCTCCAGGTAGACCTGATGATAGTTTGGCTGCATCTTGGCTCGCTCCTCCACAAGATGACTGGCAAACCACTGCTGGTGTCGTTTGTCAAGGATCTCCCGCAATTCCTGGCACATGGTCTGTAGGGTGGTCTCGGTGATATTGTTCAGGACAAACTGAATCTTTCCTTGGGTATCGCTTGATGGCTCCTCAAAATCGACCGCAGATGAAGGCTTAATCGCGTTGATCGAGTTGAAAGGTGGCGGCTGTCGTTCCGCAGGCCGGCTGTCATTGCCGTTCCCGTTTGTAAGAGGCTCAGCACTGAAAGAGGAGCCGTGAGCAGTTGCTCCCATGCCGTTGCGGGACCGGACAATTTCCTCTTCGTGTTCACGGACAACATCCTCGGCCTTTTTCCACGCCTCGGTACCTTGGAGCCCGGGGATCTGCAACAACTGCCGACAGAAGCCTGGCCATTCCCGGAACCGAGAGAACAGTTGCATTAGAGCCTGTAAGCCGAACTTGTACATTGAATCTTCAGGCGTGTAGTCTCTCACAGCTTCTAGAATCATGCCAAGTCCGATCTTGAGAGGCAAATCCGAGATCAGCTTATGGGAAATGATACCACCGAAAAGAACTGCAGTTGTTGCGAGAGCTTCCAGAGGGTAGTCCACATAATGCGCGTATTCGTCAAACAAGCCGTGGATCATGCAGGCGAACACGTCCTGATCCAGCGGGTCGCGAGAATGCTTGTAGCGGTCCAAGATCTCAACGATATCACGAACCTGGATTTCGTCGCCGTACATTTTTTTGTAATGCTCCTCCATCTTGCTGTTGGCTGCTGCAGGGAGCGCATTTCCCTCTTTGCCATTGACGTCAATGATGTCGTCGAAACCCTCCCCGTAGTTAATCAACCTCGGATAGACAGTGATGCAAGACCTTTGCACGATGATGAGGTCCGGTAGGGGAGTTTTGGGCAGGAAATCCTCCAAAATCTGCAAGAAAGTGGCCACGGTTCTGACTTGCAGGGTGGTGCTTGATTTGATCGAAGGTTGGCCATCTGCGGGCCGTTGATATTGCAACTCAAGATTGGCCTTGATGAGAAGAAACTGTAGCAATGATCGTGCGATCTCATTGCTCCTGTCGTTGTTGCGACGAGCCCAATGGGCGAGATCCAGGTACCCTTCGGCGTGAGAAAGTGCTGTCAGATCAAGCCCGAAGCCGTTCGGCAAGTAGACGAGCTCATCCAGCCACTTGTGCTTCAGGGCGTGCTCGAACATCAATGGCAGGTCAGTTGGCTTCACAGCGTGGGCATCGATCAGCCGCTGGATGACCCACTCCTTATCCTTCTTCCAGAGGCTGTCAAGGACGAAGTCGTACTCCGATGACCGCTTATAGAGGAAGCTTTCGAATAGGGAATTCAAGGTGTCGACCGCCATCGTCGGCCAGGGCTTGGGCACTCCGAATGCGGACACGACAAAGATATCCAGATTCGGCACCACAACCTCCTGGAATAGTCGCTTTGCTTCTACGCTTTGGGAAGCGTGTACTGAATGGAGTGCAACGTGGAAAACAGCAGACAGTGCCTCGACCGATACTAAAGCGTGTTTGACAGCGAATGATGCCCTATGCCGTACTTCTGGCGGAGATTGTGCATACGTGTCCAGGGTGAGAGTTGGCACTAAGCCTGGTATCGAACTGGCATCCAACTGATCAGGCTGAAGCGAGGCGAATGCACATATAAATGACAGTTGAGTCTCTGGGTTTTCCCAGTTGCCACCCCATAGCTTCTGAATGTCGAAACTCGAATCATCCTGTGCAATCGGCAATAATGCATTGTATAACCGTAGAAACTGCCGTGACGAGATCCGGGCAGTTCTTTGGTCCAGGTAAGACACAACGTCTTGCCACCGAAACGCCGGAGGAAGCACTCGACGGAGAGCTGCAGCAAGAGTCGACGGGTCGTACTGTGGGGTCTGGCTGATGGTGGTGTAAGTGAGTGCAATAGAAACCTGTTCTTCGCTCAGCTGAACATTTTGAGGTCGATTTTGCAAATATGAACCGCAAGTCTCCTCGTCCCTGGTGAAGCCAGGGCCCGTCCTCTGGATATAGGTGGCCAGCGCGTTCGGAGGCTTGTCGGCCAACACCCTGACGAGGTCAAGTGCCGCAAGCACTTCCGATGGAGGCGGCGCCTGGGCTTCGTGCCACCTGGCTTGTACTTTGAACGCAAGCTCGACTTTAGCCGCGGCGTTAAAGTTGGGCGGCTGGTATTGAATGAAGCGATCGACGAGGATGGCGATAAAGGAGTCTGGGAGGTCCGCGTGGTCTTCGTTCGTACGCTGCGCGAGGATATTGATAAAGGTAGGGAAGTTGGTGGATAGGATAGCATCAGCTAATACAGAAAATTAGCATTAAATCTGGAAGGCGGTCGACATAGGGAGCAACCTTTGGTTTTAAGATCAGCTCTTGATCCCATTTTAAACGCCAGGGCAAGGATTGTCTTTTCGAGGGCATCCAGCTTAAAAGCTTCCATAAAGGTAGACATATCGAAATCGCGAAAGATGTCCTCGGTCCCCGTTTCAATAGCCTCAGCGATCATATTGGCCTGGTTCACATCATGGGAGATTTTCTTCATCTCGTTTGTGAGAAGGTGGAAGTTGCCATTGGCTCCAGGACGCGGCTGTCCATGGAACACATGGGCAGCATGAGCCGCAACCAGGCGCGTGAAATACTTCCCGAAAACTTCCATCCCGTGTTCATCGATGAGCTGTATGGGCGGAAATCAAAACAAGGTCAGCATGAGTATTGGACCGGAGAGCGGGACACTTGCACTTCAAGCGCGCTTGCGGCGATGTAATTGTGCGACGTACCTTTTTTAATTGTTCTGCTTGTACCTCCCACTTGGCCCGATTCTTGTCCTCTTTGATGGCTCCGAGGAGAAGGTAAACCTGGGCAACGGCGATCTTGGCCACGGGGTTTGGGCCTGTCGGACTGGTTGTACTAGGACTTGCACCCGAACTCAAGCTGGCGGATTGGGATGGATGCGGCGAATGCCCTGCTCCAGTGTGCAGTGTCTGTGAAGGATGCGGAGAGAATGATCCCGATCTTGGGTGTGGGACCATGGGATAGTATTGCAAGAGGGATTTGCGACAGGCGAGGCCGTCCGTCTTGTGTCGACGAGACCCGCTTCCCTTCGCTGGGGCTTCCTAATAAATGTCGCCCAACAAAGCTACCGTCGCTGGGGTCGCCCGCATTCACACTTGAAGGCCTGCAGACTCCGGAGCGGCGTGAAGGAGGGGTTCGTGCTCGCAAACGAAAGTGTGGCCAGGCTGGAACACGTTGAGAGGCGTCCGATATGGGAGCAACGAGGCCCAATCTGGTATGAGTCGAAAAAGATCTGGCGAGAAGAAAATGAGCAAGAGAGAGGTGATGGTAGAGGTGACCTGGCTAGGTGCCAGGTCTCGAGAATGCCAGTCGGTACTTGCTGTTCTTCTAGAAAAGGCCGATGGTGCGGGTTCCAGATTCGTTTGACTTCTGCGGACGATGACGAGTAGAATTCTGGGATGGAAGTTGAAAAGAGTACGACTCTGAGGGCGACGTCTGTGGTGTGCGATGCTGGGGCAGACAAGCTCCTACAAGAAGAAATGGATTCAAGGCGTTCTGGCCTCAGAGCGTACTATGTACGTGAAGACGTGGAGGCTCCAAGTCGCAAGCAGGGGACTGGATTGGGTGTGACTGCAATTACACCCCAAGCGACAGGCGTCAGTGCGACCTGAATCAGTCGGTAAGGGCCACCAGGCGAGTTACTTCAGTATCTTGAGCAGGCTCTCTGGCTGGCAAGTACCTACCTTAACCTTCAAGCTATGGGTGCAGTTTCCTCCGTTGGACAGAGGGAAGGTCAGTGTGGGGCGGTAAGGAGGCTAGCCCGAAAGCACGTGATGCGGACAGCAGGCTTGAGTGAGTTCACACCGTCCCGTCACCTCTAGAGTCCAGGGTTCTTTACTGGTGCGCCCAGGGGTTGCTCGGCAACGGCTCCAAACAACAGCGCTGCCTGCCTCAATGTACCTTCCTTCCCAGTACTTGCCAACTGACGGCCTGGCACGGTGTCGATTGCTTGCTTTCTGTTACTTGTCAACACTCCAAAATATTGACTTGGCAAAGTAAACTGATATCACTGCGCCATACTCTCTTCCGCCGTCGACCTGGTCCAGGGCCAGCCAAAATAACCCGATTATCGACAAACTCGCAGTAGGTGCTGCCAGGATAACCTCGCTTGTGCTCGATCAGCTTGCTCGATCACTGGCGGCATGCTTGCTTCTACTGCAGAGAGCCCCGCGGTGGCTCTCTCGTGTATGTTGGGCCGCGGTTGTGTGAGTCTGGATAGAGAGCTGACGGTCCAAAGTCGCAAACAACTTCTGGGGAAAGGAAGATGCCGGTGTTGGGCCTCTTCTCGACCGTATGCTAGCAGCCAAGCAGACGTGCGATGAGTTGAAATCTTTCTACAGCGGTGAGTTTGTCCAAGTATATCAAGCATCCGATTAGCATTGCAACAGCTAACATCGCACTAGCTCGTGCCTCCATTGAAGACGAGTACGCTCGCAAGCTGCTCTCTCTATGTCGGAAATCCCTAGGCTCCCACGAGATGGGGAGTTTGAAAAACTCACTGGATACGGTTCGTGGCGAAGTCGAATCGATGGCGAAGCAACATCAGAGCATTGCCGCCCAGATGAAGACGGAACTCGAAGAACCCCTTGCCGCATTTGCCGGCAGCATGAAGGAGAGGCGGAAGATCGTCCAGAGCGGCATCGAAAAAATCCTTAAAACAAAGATCCAGCAGACACAGCACGTGAACAAGGTCAGTTTTTTGATGCATGAAACTCGCCAACTTCTTGATTGACGTGCGACTGCAGACCCGAGACCGCTTTGAGCAAGATTGCCTCAAAATCAAAGGTTATCTCGCTCAGGGTCACATGGTCATGGGGCAAGAGGAGCGGAAAAATAAAGCCAAACTAGAGAAGACACAAATCAGCGTGGCGACTTCGAATACCGAATACGAGAATGCAGTGAAGGCTCTTGAGGACACCACGGCAAGGTGGAACCGGGAATGGAAAGCTGCCGCAGATAAGTTTCAAGATCTAGAGGAGGAGCGTCTTGATTTCACCAAGAGCAGTTTGTGGACATTTGCGAACATATCTTCCACGGTATGCGTCAGCGACGATGCATCGTGCGAGAAAATCCGACTCTCGCTTGAAAAGATGGATGTCGAGACTGACATTGTTGGCTTCATCAAAGAGCGGGGTACCGGCCAGGAAATCCCTGATCCGCCCAAGTACATCAACTTCTGTCGAGGCGATGTTAACGATGCGCAGTCAGAAACTTCCGACGACGATAATTATTCCGTCGCTCAGTTCCCAAGAAGCATCAATCCGGCATTCCGGACCTCCTCGCCGCAACCTTCAACGTACGAGTCGCACCACGATCCAAACTCCAGCCTCGCTCAAGACCTAGGACACAAGGAACCACCTCCATTGACTACGAGGCCATCTGTGCCTGACGCTCGTAAAGAGACAAACCCGAGTTCCCGGCGCTTGGCCCAAGACACACGTCGGAAAGACGCTAGCCCAACCTCTCGAGGTTTTGCAACAGACCTTAGGCACAAGAATGAGAGCCCACCATCCCGAGGCTATGGCATGAATCCCGGACAAAGACTCAAGGACAACAGCGCCTCCTCGAGGATCTATCCCCAGGATGCTACCTCTGGAGGTGTCATTGTTAGCGGTACCCGAGAAGCTTTTAATGCGAGTCAACGGATAGCGCCAACATTGGAAAAGACACGCCAGCAAGCTACTGCCGTCCAGCAACCTCCTCAACCGCCACAGCCGCAAAGTCGACTGCCGCTGGATGATGAGCAGCACGGTCCATTCGCTGCAGTCCCGCATGATCCATACCCTCTTGATGGAATGACAATGCTGTGCCGCACTGGACCTCCTTCAGAGCGTAGCTCGCAGCCCCCTTCTGCTAGGCCATCAAGCCGTGATTCTCAGAGTGACTACTCGAACCCGACATCATTCTCGAGCCAGGAGCCCCTGAGTGGAAAGGTATCGCCCATCAAACAGGAGCAGGTCACAGGGCCGCTGGTATCCTCGGAAAAACAGGTTCTGAAGAAGAAGAGCGGGTTCTTCCAAAACCACAGCCCATTCCGCCGCAAAAGCACCAAGGACATTCAGGGGTCGCCTGTTAACAAGAATATCTGGCATCCTGTTTCCACCCAGGGCAACTCACCTCGACGACCGCAGCTATACACGCAAGACGCGCCAAACGTGCTGGCGGACAGGTCAACCATAAGCCCCGAGCCGATTGACGCGAACGCCAGTTTGGCGTTGAATGTTGGACAAAACGTTTTCTCCGTTACTACTCCAGATCTGGAGAAGAGAAATGAATCAAACCAACAGCCCGCCCAGTCAGAAATGGACCCAATAGCTTTGGCTCTTGCCGAACTGAAGGGGGTTGGCATCGGTAAGCAATCTAGTGTCCGTGTCTCGGCGGACCGCTATCATGGAATCGCCACGCCTACGCCAAGCTCCCAACCATTCTCGAGATCAGTACCACCGTCCACAAGCAATGGGGCATTGGTGGCAGGTTTGCGGGGAACACCGCCGCCATCATATGACCACCAAATTGTCCAGAGGCTCGGGGTGCCACCCCAGGCCGTGACGGCCAAGGCGATGAAGGAAACGTCGCAGAAGTTTGCCGACCAGACAAGAAACATGTTCAATCCGGCAGCCCGCCCTGGGCCAGGAGGGTATGCAGGCTCACCCAGTTCTCGCCCGATGACGCGAGGCAGTGACGTGCCGCGAGCCGCATCGCCGGCGCCCCTTCGCAGCGCCTCTCCAAAACCAACACCGACAAATGATTCGTGTACGATCTATCGCAGTTTACCGCGCAGTGCTTCGCCGGGGGCAGTATCGGCAGAGGATGTCCGTGAAAGGTACCGGACAGCGTCGCCCAGCCCCAACAGCTCTCTGGGTAGAGGTTCGTCTCAGATGAGCAGCACGCCTAGGCGGGGTTCAGAGCAGCCTTACTATCGTCAGAATTCGCCGAATCACACATCGAGGACGGCCTCACCGGCGCCTCAGAGGGATCAGGTGCGGCCAGGGAGCGGCTATGTCGCTAACGAAATGGCAGTGCAACTTGCCGTTGGCGAGGACACTTATGGATCGGTGCGGGGGCGAGGCGGGAATCGACCGGGAACCAGCGCCAGCAACCGACCGGGGACCAGCTCCAGCAACCGACCGGGGACCAGCGCCAGCAACCGACCGGGGACCAGCGCCAGCAACCGACCGGGAACCAGCTCCAGCAACCAGGCCATGGGCTTGTACGAGGGAGGTGGCCCCCCGGGACAGGGCGAGTCAAGACAGCGGAGTAAGAGTGTGGCGGACCCGTCTCGGCAGTACACGCGCGACGGCCGACCGATTTTGCATTTTGGTAAGTACTAACTAAGCCTAGGTTGAACAGCGCAGCCAGTACTAACAACGACCACAGCGAAGGCTCTATACATGTACCAGGCGGCAATCCCCGAGGAGCTGGGCTTCTCAAAGGGCGACCTCCTCGCAGTGCTGCGGCACCAAGACGACGGCTGGTGGGAAGCTGAAGTGCACGGAAGCAACGGGCGGATCGGGCTGGTCCCAAGCAACTACCTCCAGCCATGCTGAAGAGGCCCAATGTTGCTCTTAGTCGGGACCCACTACTTAGAAGAAAAGCCAACACTAGAAGGGTTTATTAAAGAGGTGTTGAGAAAGTAAGCTTTATAGATTGTCTTAAGAGAAACGTATAGTAATTAAATTATAAATAAAATATAATGATTTTTTTAAGCTTTATAGATACTTGGGTTAAAATTAAAAGTACTTAAAACTTAAACTATAATTTAATAAAAAGTCTTTATTTTTATTACTTAACTATTATTAATCTATTAAAAAAACTAAAAAGAAATAAAAAAAATTATAGTTTTTACTTTTAAAAACTAGACTTTAAACTATTAAATAAACTATTTTTAATAAAATAATTGTTTTAAATATTTTTATTTACTTTTTTAAAGTACTTATAGTTAACTATATTTTTATAATTAATTATAGTATTTATAATTAACTATTTTTTATAGTATTTTATATAAGTATTTTAATAAAAGATTTTAAAAAATATATTATAGTTATATATTTTTAAGTAGTATAATTATAGAAATATATTTAATAAAGTATATTTAATAGTTTTAATTCTTTTAAACTCTATTAAGTAGTTTTATATAAAGTTTAATAAAATATATATACTTTAATAATTCTACTTACTTACTTTTTTTACTATAGTAGTAAATATAAATATAAATATACTAGTAATAATAATAATACTATTACTAATAAGTAGTACTAAATTTATAGTATAAATAATATATTAAAATGAATTTTTATTTATATTTATATGTTTTTATAGTATTTAAAATAAATATTTTAAGAAGAGGTTTTAAAAAGAATATATTGTAGCTATATATTTTTAAGTAGTATAATTAAATAAAAGTATTTAATAAAGTATATTTAGTAGCTTTCACTTTCTTCAGCTTTATTAAGTAGTTTTAAGTAAAGTTTAATAGAGTATACGTACTTTAATAATTCTACTTATTTACTCTTTTAGTAATAATAATAATACTATTACTAATAAGTAATACTAAATATATTAAAACAAACCTTTATTTATATAAACCTTTAGTTAAGTTATACTATATATAAGGCCTAATAAGCCCTAGTAGTATTTATAATTAAAAAAAGCACTACTACTATAAATAAAGCCTTTATTAATTCCTTCTATCTTCTATATACTTATATATAATAACCTATAATATTTAATAAAAGGCTACTTATTACTAGCCCCTATTCTTTAAACAATAACTATTATATAACTTTATAGAACCCCCTCTAGGGTAACTAATAGCCTATAGGCCACGTACTCTAGGAAATAGCTATTTAGCTACCTACCTTATTAATCTTTTTTATTATTAGTTAATAAATAGCATATAAATTCACCTACTATAACGTAGCTTTTATAGATTTAAAGTAATAGGTATTTTTAATTAATTTTATAAACTACTAATTATACTATTAATACTACTAAAACTACTAATACCTTCTATACGCCTCCCTAGTAAACCGTCCCTCTAAACCCATTAAATCTAATTTAAACCGTCCTATTACTTCCCTTAACTATTACATCCCTCCACAACTAACGTACTATTACTATATAGCTATAACTAGTTTAGCCGCTCCCTACTATTATTAGCTTTTATTTTAATATTATTATATATACGCCTTACTAAATATACTAATATTAGTAGCTACTTAGAGTACTATAAATTTAATAGCTGCGTCTTTTAGTTAGTTAAAGTATTTATAGTTAGTTTTAAACTATAGAATATTATAGGCCTAAGCTTAGTAGTTTATACTTAGGTAAAGGTCTAGTTATAAACTAGCCCTATACTAGGGCCCCTATATAAAAAAGTAAAGTTTATATATACTATATAAACCTCCTCCCTTTTACTCCTTAAGTTTAGTATAACTCCTTTTAAGTACTACTAAAATACTACTTATAACTAGCCCTTAGTATTACTAAACTTCTTACCTAAAGTAACTTTAGTAAAAATTAATAAACTAATAAACTAATAAAATAACTATAATAAATATAAATTTAGTAAAAGTCCCCTTCCCTTAGAATAAAGTATACTAGTAGTAGTAAAATACTTAATAGTAGAATAACTAGTAAAATAACTAATAATATAACTAGTAAAATACCTATATAGTAAAGGCTTAAGCCTTTTAAAATACTATTATATTATTATAATAAAACTATACTTCTATAATTTAGGTCCTTTAAATAACTCATAACTAATAAAAGCCCCTTTTAAAAAATAAACCCTTTAATAGTAATCTAACTATTTTCCTTATTTAAAAAATAATAATATAGTATACTCTAAAAATTAACTAGAAATCTATTAAAGAACTTTAGAATTATTAGTAGTATTTATAATTAAACTTGAAACTATTAGTATAAGTATAAATTAATAACTTCTATACTAATAATAAATAAGTAATTAAGTATAATATAGAGTTATTCCTTACCTACTTTTTTAATTATTATAAAAACCCCTACTACACTATGCAAACTCTTAAGTAGCTTTATTATATCTACTAAAGCCTAAAGTAGTCTTTTATAAAGTTCTTTATGGAGTTTAAATTAATATTAGTATAAACTAAAAAGCTTTTATAATTAACAAATATATAACTAAACTACTTTTACTTAAGGATCTTTTAATAAATCTATAAAGCCACTATTAACTATAATATTAATAAAATAAATTACTATATAACTATCTAGTAGTACTACTTAATTACTATAAACCTTAAAATATTAAAATTGAAAATACATAACTACTAAAATAGCTAGTATAAAAAATAAAATAAATAACTTATAAATACATAGAGTAATATAATAATAATAAGTATAAATACTACCTAAACTATATTAATACTATAGTAATACTACTAAACTACTAATACTCTACTTTATAAAACTACTATAAAGCCTTAATACACTTAGTAAGTTAATATATTAGTTTACTAGACCTATAAAAAAATAAGGACTTATATTTACTATAGCGCTTATAGAAGTTTTATTACTAAATATAAGTTATACCTTATATACTCTTTTACTACCTCTTTAATAAATATTTAAGCCCTTAAAGTAAATACAGGTATTATATAAAAAAAAACGTAGTCCCCTAAAAACGACTCTCTAGGGGGAGTTATATAATAAATACTAGCCTCCTATATTAGTTACTAAATAAAATTAAAAGAATATAGAATTAAATAAATAAATACCCGTTTCTTATTTTAATATTAATAAATAATATATTCTTTATTTCTATTTAAATTAATAATAAATATAACTATTATAAAGTAATTAACTATAACTTTATAGTAAACTATAATCTTAAGCTTATATAACTACTTTATTCTTATTACTTAAAAATAGTTTTAAACTTAAATAGTAAATTAGTAATTATATATATAGCTAAGGCCTATATTAACTTTATTAATTAAGTGTTTTAAGCTTTGTTTTATATTATTAAAAAAATAGTATACTTTATAATTTTAAGAAAACTATAAATATAATATAGAGGTATTATTTTAAATCCTACTAGAAATAAAATAAAAATTAAAATATTATATAGCGAGTATTAGAGCATATAAGTATTTAAGAGTATAGATAACTTATAGTTGTATTAAAAAGAGATTTATACTATAAGGCGCTGCGCTTATTAGAGCATTATATTTATACTTAGTTACCCTAGTACCTAAAGCACAACTTATAAGGCTAGAGCCTTAGAGGGTTTATTATAATATACCCTCTAGTAATAGTGACATTACTATTAACTACATTAAGGCTATATCCCTTACCTCTTTTTGTATTTTAAATATAAATAAAGAGAGTATTTAAAGTACTTATTAAAGTTATATAAATAAAATTATATAAAAAAAATATTTTTTATAGTTATTTTAACTATAAGGAGCGTCTATAACTATAAGTAAAAATATAGCTACTATTCTTTAAAGTATATAGATTTTTTACTAAGCAAGTTATAGGTAGTAGGATATATATATTTTTTCTAATTACTACTTAAATCCTGTTTTTCTTTTCTTTAGTATACTTATTTTAATAAATTATAAGTTACTATTTTATTACCTTATACTTTATATACTACTTTTAAAGCGTTTTTACTAATAGAAATATAAAAAAATAAATATTTAAAATACTCCCTAAGTATAAAATAATAAAGGAGTATAAAGCAAAAATTACTAAGGGTAAAAAGTATACTAAGTTTAAGTATAAGTATATAGCGTATAGTAGCTCTATTAACTCTATTAACTCCTTTAATACTATTAGTAGCTATAGCTATAATAATAAAGAAAATAAGGATAATAATAATAAGTACTTACTATCCTATTTAACTACTCTACTTACTATAACCCCTCCCCCCTATAACCCCTCTTCTACTCTAGCCCCCTCCTACACCCTATATAAAAAAAAACCATACCCTTATACTATTTAATAAAAATAACCTTAAGTATAACTCCCTTTATAAAAAGTATACTAACTTTAGTCTTAAGGGCTACTCTTTTAGCCACTATCTTATTACCCTTAGTAATACCTAAAACTACTATATATAATATATTAATAACTATAAATAGTATACTAACTTATACTAAAATACTATTTCTTAGTATTACTACCTTATTAAAATATACTTTATAAATACATTATATTATATAAGTCCCTTTAAGTACTTATAGTAGTTTAAAGTTAATTTAATTAAATTATAAAAAGTTTATAAAGTATATAATAATTTTTAAGTAGTACTTAACTCTACTACTATGTCCTTTCCTATTAAAAGTAAGGTTAAGAAGGAGAAGGAAAAAGAGGAAAAGCCTAAGTCTAAGGGAAAAAAAAAAGAAAAGCCTAAGTCCAAGTTTAAACTTAAGGAAAAAGAAAAAAAAGAGTTTAATAAAGAGGAGGATAAAAAAGAAGATAAAGAGGAAATTACTAATATACCTATAGAACGTACTATATACTAAGTTTATACTAAAGCTATTATAGGGGGTATTTACTAACTTATAAATAAGTTTTTTACTACCTATAACTATACCTAAGTAATTTAAAAGAGTATTTATTAACTCTTTATAGAGTTAATTAATATTCTTATATATTAAAAGTACCTTTTAAACTATTATATTTATTTTTAGCGTTTAAAGCCTCTAAGCCATAATTACTTTACTCTTTTCTACACACCTAGCAAAGTAGTATAGGTCTTTTAGCCTAATATAATAACTTATCTATAGACCGTTCTTTTTTTTTAATTAAGCACTCCTTTCTTTTCC
This sequence comes from Colletotrichum brevisporum, assembly GCA_030770045.1. NCBI lineage: Eukaryota > Fungi > Ascomycota > Sordariomycetes > Glomerellales > Glomerellaceae > Colletotrichum > Colletotrichum brevisporum. The sequence goes on from JAUGSI010000002.1 coordinate 6,723,658, forward strand.
TTATACTATTATAATATATATTAAAGTATTAAAAAGGTTAAAGAGTACTCTAAAGTACTTAAACTTACTTTTTATAAAGTTCTTGGTAAGTCTATTAGCTAGCATTTTATTTATAAATATATATATAACGTTAAAAAAGCACTTAGTATATTTTTAATAAAGTTATATATTTTAAATATTTATATATCTTAAGTATATAACTATATACTCTCTTTTACTTACTATAAATTAAATTATTTACTAGTTATTATAGTAAACCTTCTAAGTGTCTCTAAGGTCAAAATCTATCTCCTTAAGGAGTCGTTAAAGCGCTATTAATTCTTTAGTAGTATACTTAAGTATTAAAAGCTCTACTTTTATTATTAATATAGTAACTATATTCTATTTTTTAGCCTTTTAGTATAGTAAACCACTAAAGAGCTTGATAATATATCTATAAAATAATCTTTTTATCTCTTTATTATCTATAAAAAAGGTATTTCCTACTATAAAAAGTACGTCTACATTACCCCCTATATTACTATAGTATATAGTAAAGTAATATATTAAATATAGGTAGTAAATAACTTAGTTAATAGCCTTAAAATAAACTTAAGAGGGATTTATTAAAAAGTATAAAAACGATAAAGTAGTAAAGGCGATGTTTAAGTAGATTATAATAGTGGTATAGAGGATTAAGCTGACCTTTTTTTAAAAATCCTTAACCTCTTAATACAATACTTAACTTAGGTTTTTAATAAAGTTAATTATTAGTAGTGGTATAGCTAGGTATAGTACGTTAGTAAAGTTATACTTTTTAGTTATTTTATTAGTATATGTGTTGTGGATTAGGAGAATATATTATTTAGAATAGTCTTTAATTACTTTAATACTATGGAAATACTCTATAGGGCTTTACTTTTTAAGTTTATATACGTCTTTAATACTCTTAATTAATGTTTAAGTATACTTAGCCTTGTCTAGGTAGTGTACTATAAGTATATTATTAATATAGAATATAACAAAGATACGCCTTTAAGGATTTTAAAAGAGGTATAGTTTTTTATTATAGTATTTAAAACTAAGGCTATAAAGAGTTTTTAAGAACTTTTTATGCTATAAAAAAGGAGTATTACATAGTCTATAAAGCACTTACTTAAGCTTAATATACTTTCTTAGTTAATAAAAGCTATTTAGGAGTTTATAATAAATAGGTGGAGTATTAGGGTTAAGCTTTGTGTTTAGGAAGGTATTTATAACGTTAAATTACTAGATATTATAGTTAAACTATACTTTAAGGGATATTAGGAGGTAAAAAGATTGTGTTATAAGAGTAGTAGTATAAGTATATTATAATAGATTTATGTTTTAGAGGTTTTTTTAAATATAGATATATGCTTTATAGTAATTAAGGACTTTATTAAGTTTAAACTTATAAGTAAAAACTTACTTTAGAGGGAGGGGTTATAATAAGGCCTTTTAATAGTTTAGTTCTTACTACGTTCCTATAAATATAAGTTTATAAATTTCTTTATATACTATGTTTATAAAGAGCTTTTAAAGCTTTAAAAGAAGCTTTTTTATTACGTTTTATAACTTTAAAGTACTAATAAGGTTATTTATATAAAGGTTACTCTTTTTTATAGTATATTTATAGTTATAGGGTGTTGTGTGGACTATATTTTAGATAATATAGTATAGGTAGGTGTAGTTATGTCTTTTATTTTTAAATACTTTTTATTAATTAAGTATAAATATTATAAAAAAGGCGTTACTTAAGTTACTATATAGTATTTTATAGGTGTTATTAATATATATATAGATAATGTAGTTTTCTTCTTTAGACTTTAAATTAAGTCCTTTAAAGTACTAGTTACTATATAATAATAGAGCTAGTACGTTTTAAGGTATTTTTATAATATTTAAATAAATTATATTATTTAAGCCGCCTTTACTAACTAATTAGGCCTTTTTTATTAGGCGGTTAGAGGTTTATGTTTAATAGTTAGAGATTTTAAGTATTTTATAGGATTTTTTATATACATATAGGCTTAGTTATTTATAAGTTTAACTAATTTAAGAGGTTCTATTAGTTTAACTTTATTTATGTTAAGTTCTTTAGTATTAGTAGTTACTTTATACAGCTTTTTACCCTTAAGATATTATAGTATTAGTAGTTTAGGGGTAGGATTAGAAGTTAATAGTCCTTTTAAGAGTAATATACTATACTTTTTATACATAGGAGTACTATTTAACTTAATAATATTTTATTAAGTAAGTTTAGTAAATTATATATTAGTAGGTTTATTATTAGTTTTTTTAAGTTACTTTTAAAGTTTTTTAGGGTTTTATGGACTTTACTTTAGAACTTAAAGGACTTTTCAAGTTTTAAAATTATAGTTTTTATAATCTTTAAGTAAAAAGTGTATTTAGTATTATCTTTTAAGTAGAATTTTGTTTTATTAAAAGTAACGTTATATATAATAATAACTTACTTAAGTATAGGTACTTAAATTCTATATAAGTATATTATTTTAAGAATGTATTATATAAAGTATTTAATATATACTTTTAGTATAACTCTAAACTATTTCTTTTTAATTCTTATTTTTTTATACTTAAAGAGATAAGTATAGTATTTATAAGTATATAGTTTTTTTTAATAAGGGTGTAGGTTGTGGTTTATAAAGTAGTTATAAGTTAGGGTCTATTACTTAAAGTGATATCTAAACTATTCTATTTTAACTTTATTTAGAGAGTATTAGGAGTTTAATTAATATAGGCTTATATTATAAATATTAATACTTATAAGTATTAATTTTTTTAAAAAGTACTTAGGAAGTTCTACTCCCTCTTTTATATAAACTCCCTAGTTTATACCTTTTTATTTAATATACTCTTTACCTTTTATAGACTCCTTAGTATAGGCTAGTAGTATTTTAAAATTAATTTCTTTTTCTTATACTTATATTTAAAATATAGTAATACTCTTAATAGTAATTATAGTATACTTATTATTTATACGTATTTTATAGATATTAACTGTTTTATATTACTTAACTTATTTTTTAAATCTTTAGAGAACTTTAAATACTTTAGAGTAATTCTTTTTAAAAAAAATAAAGTTAAAGAGTTTATTAAAGTACTTATTTTTAATAACTAGGAGTTAGTTGTTACTATTATATATATATAAAAAGTTAAAAAGGTTTTAAAAGATATAGTAGTATAGCCTACTAGTTTTATTTTTAAATACTTAGTATAATATTTACTATATTATATATATAACTATATAGTTCTAGTACTTTATATAGGTTAGACTATAAATCCTTATTCTTTAAGTGCAGTATACTAAGTACTTAAGAGCTTTATAACTAAAGTAGTCTACTTTAAGGTGTTAGAGTGCTATAGAGTTAATATAGTTATATAGAGGTTAGTAGTTAGGATAGTATTATGTATATTTAATAAGATAAGTTATATAGATTAAGGTAGTATTACTAATAAATATAGAATGTATATAAGAGTAAAATAGTTTATATTTAAAGAAGTAGATATTATTATAGTATTTTAGAGTTTTTATTATAATATTACTTTTTATATTTTTAATTCTAAGTATATAATTATAGTTATAGTACTAAATACTAGTTTTAGTTAAAAGTGCTTTAAAAATAATATTAATATAAAACCCTTTAATTACTATAATATTTATAAGTATTAGGTTTAATGTTAAGTTACTTTCTTTATTTATTAATACGTTTTATATAATGCGCTTACTATATTTTAGGACTAGGATTTTATTTATACTAGTATTGATATAGTTGTTTAGGTAAGAGGGCTTAAATGTATTTAGTTTTATAAATGCTATATAGTTAATAAGATAGGTTAAGCTGTAGTTATTGTATATAGTACTTTAAGAGAGTGGATAAGTTGATGTGATAGTTAAGAAAACTAAATATTTAACTATATTACTTTTTAAAAAAGTATTAAGTAAAAGGACAATACTAATAATTTTTTTAAAAATTCTAGTTTACTATTTATAGTAGCTAAGGGTTCTTTATTGTTACTACTCTATTTTTAATATTACTTTTTAGACTATAAGTAAGTTATTTTATTAAGCTAGTTATACTTAATAAGCTTTTTTTAAGGTTCTTTTACTTTAGATTTATAAGAGTTATTTTAATTTTATTAATTTTAGTATTTAAGAGGGATAAGATATACTTAGAGTACTTTATTAGGACTTTACTAAGATGTTTATAAGTATGGGTGGACTATTAGTAAGGTGTTTTATAGGGATATTTTTAAATACTAAATAGTAAGTTAGTTTAGTTTATAAGGATAGAGTAAGTGGCTCTGCTCTAGCCCTTTATTTAATTTATTAATTTATTCTTAACTTTTACTAAAAAGAGCTTTTTATACTAATATAATATTAAGGAGCTTTTATTAAATCAAAGCTTTTTTTAGATTTTATTAAGTTACTAGTGTTTTTATATAGTGTTATATTAAGTACTAACTACCTTAAGAAAATTTTATACTACTAAGATTCTTTAGACTTTTAAAATACTTTTATATATAGTTTAAAAAAAGTAGTTATACTAGTAGTTATACTACTTTATAGGATTAAGGTTTATATATATAGCGTCTTTAAGGATAGTGTTATATTCCTTTTAAAGTAATATATATATAATAAAGTTATTTAAAGTAAGTTATACTTTAAGCTTATAAATAATGACTTAAGTTAAGTATAATTCTAGAGTAGTAAGCTTTTAATAAGTTAAATTAGTGTATAATAGGTTTATAAATAGATATATCTAGTGCTAAATACTTTTTAGAGTAGCTATAATAGTTATATAGTATACTTAATATTATAAGGAGTACTTAATACTATTTATATAGTTTATAAAAATATTGTTTAGTATTTATTTATAAGGGTAATATGGCGGTACTATAGCTTTTTTATTAATATTTTCTATATTGGGATTAGTTTATTCTTTAATTTAGGTTTTAAAGTCTACTTTATATTATGTTTTTATAGTTTTATTAACATATATATGGAATTTATAGTATATAGAATTAACTAAGTAGATGTAGTTTATACTTAGTGCGTTAGGAGTATTTAAATTAATATATTCTTATATACTTTAGAGTTTTATTTAATATTATAACTTTTTATAGAATTATAGTTAGTTATATAAGGTTTTAAAGATAATTATTAAACTTATTAAAGTATTATAGAGAATAGTTAAAATATTTATTATAAAATAGTATAAAGCTTTTAGGGAACTTAAAAAAAATAAAACAAAAGGAGCTTAAAGTTTATATACTTTATTTAGGTAGTTAGGGGTAATAAATACTAGTTAAAAATAAGCTAGGCTTATAACTATAGTAAGTATTAGGGTGTATAAGTATTTAAAAGTATAGATAATTTATAGTTATATTAAGAAGAGATCTATACTATAAGGTATTGCGCTTATTAGAGTGTTATATTTATACTTAGTTACTCTAGTGCCTAAGGCGCGGCTTGCGAGGCTAGAGCCTTAAAGAGTTTATTATGATATATTAAAAAACTTTATTATTCTTACTATTAATAAAGAAAACGACTAAGGGATAGTAGGTAGTTAAATTAACTCTATAAAACTATTAGTAATACTATTTAGGGACTCTTAATATAAAGGATATAAGTAAATAGTTATATTAATTATATAAGTTAATACTATTTTAAAGTCTACCGTCCTAGACTTGAAAAGTAGAGTATAAACTATACTCCTAGGAGTATACTAGTATTTTTTAAATCTATTTAATAAAAGAAAGGTGTCTAAACTACTACTATACTAGAGAATACTAAATTACTATATATACTTTTATAAAAACCTCAATAAAACTAAGCTGGGCCTATTATAAAGCCTACTATATAATATACTATAGAACTAATTTTTAAAGGTTTACTAGTAGGTTACTAGTTTAATAAATAAAGAATAAGTAAAGGCTAGCTCTTTACTAGTTAGTATACTAGTCCTACTTATAAAACAACTAAGGGGAAAAAAGGTTCTATATTAACTACTATATACTTAATATAATTAATATACTAAACTAGTACTCCTTACTACTTATTAAAAAAACTTTATATTCCCTTTTAAAGGTAATATAGTTTATAAAAGTAAATATCTATATAGCCTTTTATAAAATTTAAATTATGAAAGAGGATAAATATAAAATAGTATTTTAAATATACTTTAATTTATTTAAATAGTTAGTTACTCCCTTTAAACCTAAAGTATACTTATAACCTTTTAGTAATATATTAATAACGTTCTTTATAAAATCCTAAATAACTTTATTATAGTCTACTTTAATAGCCTTTTAGTTTATAACTATAGATTAAAATAAGACTATAAGTAAAAAGTTATTTATGTTTTTTTAAGTAGTATTTTATGCGGATATTTCTATAAGTTAATTTAAAAAGAATACATTATAGCTATATATGATTAAGTAGTATAATAAATAAAGGTATCTAATAGAGTGTATTTAGTAGGTTTAACTCCTTCTAGCTCTTAACGCTTCTACTTACCTACTCTTTCTACTATAGTAGTAAATATAGATATGGACGTAAATGTACTAGTGATAACGACAATGCTATTACTAATAGGTGGTACTAAATAGCGTAACTAATATATTAAAATAAACCTTTATTTATATAAACCTTTAGCTAAATCACACTATACGTAGAGCCTAACAAGCCCTAGTAGTATTTATAATTAAAGAAAAAGGTACTATTACTATAAGTAAGGCCTTTATTAATTCCTCCTGTCTTCCACATTCCTAAAAATCTAATAAAATAGTAAAAACTACTATAGAGATAAAAGTCCCTTAGCTATAGAATACTAAATACTATAACCTAGTCTTTATAGTTAAAAATAATATTAAGTGGCTTAGTAACGCAACTACGCAGCTCGGCGTTAATACTATTAATACGCAGCGCGGCTAGCTAGCTTAACTCTTTAGTACGAAGATTTAGATTGTAAGTAAAAAGTTATAAATGTCCTATAGTAGTTATAAATAGTAGAGCTATACTTAAATCTAAAAACATATAAATTCTTAATAAAAAAATACTTAAAATGTATTATTAAAATTAACTAGGGTATTTATTATAACTTGTAAAAGATTAAAGCGATTTAAGAGTAAAGGACCCTTAAGAATATATAGGGGGTATATAGCTTTTTTAAATTTATAAACTTCTACTATAACTTTATTAACTACTTCTTTACTTTTACTAAACTACTTACTTAACTTATTTAAAAGGGTATTTTGTTTTTATAAAATAAAGTATATTAAATAGTATTTAAAAACTTTAAAATAGCCTTTATATTAAAACCTATTATAGCTTAATAAAACCCTAAACTAGTTTATAGTAGTAAAAACGAACTATTTAAAAGTAGTACTAAAAAGCTACTTATTATAAAAAAATAAAAGGGGAGTCCTTTAACTAATAGTATACTACTTTATATACTTAACTTCTATATAGTATAATTATACTATTTATAATAAAGAATTACTTATAGTTATTTTATACTTTAAGGCCTAGTTAGTAAAGTTTTAAAGTATAGTAAAACTATTTATTATTCTTCTTAACTATAAAGCGTTAAAGTACTTTATAAATCCTAGACTAGTTAGTAAATATTAAGCTCAATAGGTAAAAATACTTTTAGAGTTTAGCTTTTTTCTTAAGTATAAACTAAGGTACTTTATTAGCTAATTAAATACTCTTTTATAGTAGGACTAAAATAACTTATAATAACCTTACCCCTTTACTTAAGTACTTAAACTTATTAAAGCTACTATAGAGTAAATATTAAAACTTTTATAATTTATAATAGTTATACTATTAAATATAGTAGAAAGGGAGTTTAAAAATAAATAAAAAGAAATTAATATAAATAGGGGTAATATAATAAAAACACTTTACTATTAGTAAAATACTAGTACTTTACTTAATAGTTATATATTATTCTAGGGTTTAATACTTTTAGTACTTTAAAACTAAGTAGTAGTAGTAATACTAGTTTATAGAGTATAAGTAAGTACTATTAAAAATAGGGTAAAGTAATTTTTTTATAAAGTTAATATTTATATTCTTTTAAGTAGTGTTTTGTGTGGATGTTTTTATACTTTAATTTAAAAAAATGTATTATAGCTATATATTATTAAGTAGTGTAATAAATAAAAGTATTTAATAGGGTGTATTTAGTAGGTTTAACTCCCTCTAGCTTAAGTAGTTTTAAGTAGAGCTTAGTAGAGCGTACGTACCTTCACGCTTCTACTTACCTACTCTTTTAGTAATAATAACAATACTATTACTAATAGGCAGTGCTAAATAGCGCGACTAATATATTAAAACAAACCTTTACTTATACGAACCTTTAGCTAGATCACGCGTAGGGCCTAATAAGTCCTAGTAGCGTTTATAATTAAAGAAAAAGGCACTACTATAAGCGAGGCCTTCGTTAATTCCTCCCGTTTTCTACATTCCTAAGAATCCTTTTAAGTAATAAAATAGTAAAAACTACTATAAATACAAAAGTCCCCTAGCTATAAAATACTAAATACTATAACCTAGTCTCTATAGTTACGAATAATATTAAGTAGCTTAGTAACGTAGTTATATAGCTTAGTATTAATATTATTAATATATAGTATAGCTAGCTAGCCTAACCCTTAAGTATAAAAATCTAAATTACTATCTTTAACCTTTACCTTTTTTAAACTAGTAGTAATAGAGACTAAATAAGAAATATTAAATATCTTTAAAAAACAACTAATACTACTTTAAGTAAGTAATAGAGGTAGTAATAATAACTATAGATCCCTTAGAGTTAAGAAACTAGTATATTTAATAAGGCCTAAATATTAAAACATTTACTAATAAGTATAGGGAAAAGTAGTTTAGTTAGGTTAACTAGCTATAGTGTAGTGATAGTGTGTTAGTTATAAAGGGATTTAATAGTTAAGGAAAGGGACTGTTTAGTTTAGATTAAATTTAATAAATTTAGAGGAAGAGTAGGAGGTATATAAAAGGTATTAGTAGTTTTAGTAGTATTAATAGTATAATTAATAGTTAAAATTAATTAAAAACACCTATTACTTTAAATCTATAGAAGCTGCGTTATAGTAGGTAAATTTAAGTACTGTGTATTATTTCTTAGAGCACGTGGCCCGTGGGCTGTTAGTTACTTTAAAGGGGGTAATAAAGTTAATATAAGGACCTAAGTTATAAACTACTTAATTAAAAGAAATAGTACGTTATAATACTAAAACTACTTATAAATACTTAAGTATAAACTTTTTATAATAGTATTACTATAAATAGTTTATAACTCTCTAGTCCTAAACTATATTAGTATAAATATAATATTTATAACCCTTATATAAAATTAGTATTAGAATAAAATATCTTAAAAAGTAAAATAGTTTATAACTATATATAATATATATTACTATTCTTATAAAGAGAAATAATAATACTAAAGCCTCTTTTAACTACTTTTAGTTCTTAATAAATTCTAGTCTTAAATCTTAATAAACTTTATAATAAAGCTTTTAAGTATAAAGGACTTTAACCTATACTTCTTAATAATAATTATAAACTACTTATCAAAGTATATTTAACTAAAACCTATTATATCAATATCAACTAAGGCGTATACTAAATACTTTTAAAATACATAGTAATACTTCTATAAGTTCTCTTAATTAATTATTAATAATAAGGGTTTAAACTAAATAAGTACCTTTTAAATAATACTATATAAACTTATAAAAATATAGTAAATACTCTTAATAGTATTCTACCCCTTAACTAATAGTAGTATAAAGTAAATAATACTTAAAATATAAATATACTTATAAGTATATATTGTATTTACTTAGTATAACTAAATCAATTATATTTTAGTAAAATAACTAGCTTTAAATAACTAAAATATAATAATAACTAAAGTAAGTTTAAACTAACTATTAAATGGTTATAATATTATACTAATTCTAATAGTAATAAAAAATAACCTTTACTCTTTTTAATTCAAACTAAGTTATAACGTTTTTTATATACTTAAAAAATAGTATTAACTTAAGTAGCTATAGTATACTTGTAGTAATAGTTTAAAACGTTTATAAATCGGACCTAATGTATTATAAACTAATTTTATTAGTTACGATAGACGGTACTTAAATTCACCTACTGTAACGCAGCTTCTACGGATTTAAAGTAATAGGTGTTTTCAATTAATTTCGACTACCAATTACGCCATCAACGCCGCCGAAACTACTAACGCCTTCTACCGTCCCTCTAAACCTATTGAATCTAATCCAAACCAAACCGTCCCTTTCCTTAACCGCACCACAGCTATTTAACCTAATTAAACTACTTTTCCCTATACTTATTAACAAATATCTTAATATATCACTAGGCCTTATTAAATATACTAGTCTTGTAACTCTAGGGGATTTATAGTTGTTATTACCGCCCCTATTACTTACTTAAAGTAGTGTTAGTTATTTTTTAAAGATAGTAAGTTTAAAATTTAATTTAGCGTTAAATTAATTAATAGGTCTAATTTAATATTTTTTATTTAATTTCTATTACTACTAATTTAAAAAAAATAAAAACTAAAAACAGTAATCTAAATCTTTATACTTAAGGGTTAAACTAACTAACTATACTATATATTAATAGTATTAATACTAAACTATATAGCTACATCACTAAGCTACTTAATATTATTCTTAACTATAAAGACTAGGTTATAGTATTTAGTATTCTATAGCTAGGGGACTTTTATATCTATAGTAGTTTTTACTATTTTATTACTTTAAAGGATTCTTAGGTGTAAATATAAAAGACGGGAGGAATTAACAAAGGCCTTACTTGCAGTAGTAGTGCCTTTTTCTTTAATTATAAACGCCACTAGGGCTTATCAGGCCCTACACATAGTATAATCTAGCTAAAGGTTCGTATAAACAAAGGTTTATTTTAATATATCAGTCGCGCTATTTAGCACCACTTATTGGTAATAGTATTGTTATTATTGCTATAAAAAGAGTAGGTAAGTAGAAGCGTTAAGGTACGTACGCCCTACTAAGCTCTACTTAAGACCACTTAGTAGAGCTAAAGGGGGTTAAACCTACTAAATACACCCTATTAAATACTTTTATTTATTATACTACTTAATAATATATAGCTATAATATATTCTTTTTAAATTAACTTATAGAAATGTCTATACAAGATACTACTTAAAAAACACAAATAAACTAATTTTATATTAAAAATAAGGTTTAGTTATTACTATACTATATTAAAATAAACTAATTAAATAAAACGTTAAACTAAGTAGCTATAAAGTATACTATAATTAACGTACTAAGTTTATTAAACGTTATACTAAATATACCTAACGGTATCTACTTAACCTTCTATATTAATTTAATAAAAAGGGCTTTAAAGAAACCCCTACTATTATAATTGTAAAGTAATACTTAACTAAACCCTATCTTTATATCCTTACTTAAAAACGGACTATAAAAGGAGTACTTAGTAGAGGAAATCCTAGCTACTAAAAACGTACTAAAATATAAATATAACTAGAACGTTTTAGTAAAGTAAAAGGGCTATAATATACCTGTATAGAAACTATTAAAAACTTTGAAAAATAATAAAGTATTATTATAGTTTAAAATAAAGTTTAAAAGTATATAAAAGAATAATAAACTAATATTAATTTATTAATAGTAAAAGGCTACTTAGGGCCTAAACTAAACTATAAAAACCCTATAGGGTACTACTATAGTAAACTTAGCCCTAAAGGGTATAATAAAAATATAATACTAAATAAATAACTAACCCTTAAAAGGGTTATCCTTAGAGAAACCCTTAAACTTATCTTTCTTTTCTTTTTTAAACTTAAAACACTAGTAGGGAGCGGGATAAGTATATATAATAAGAGTAGGATAAGTATAGTAAATAAATAAACTAGCTTAAGTAGGGCCTAGAGTATAGTAATACAGTATATAAGGTAAGGAATAGCTACTACTCTATAGGATATAGTTCTACTATTTAAAATATTAACTAAAAAAAACAAAAGGGGTATACTACTAAGTTAATAAAGTTAGTAGTAAGCTCTTTAGTATTAAAACTAATAGTTATAGAGGATGTAAGTAGTAGAGAAAAGGGTGTAGTAGTAAAGTAAGTAAAAGGAGTAAAGTATACCTACTTAAAGTAGTTATTATAGTAATAATAAGCCGTGTTAAAGGATATAAAATAACAGTACTATAACAGCCCTTATTAGTACTATTAGGGCTACTACTAAAAATAGTAAAAGTAATAATATAGTTACCCTTATTAATAAAGTTAATAATATAATAGTTAGTTATATATAGCTTTATAAATAAAGTAAATAACTATAATCTTTATATATACTTTTACTTTACTATAAAGTACTAATAGTAAAACTTACTATAGCTATACTAGTATATAACTAACTAGCTGTTTTATATTATTTTATTATAGTACAAAAGGCACATCTCCTTAACTATTTAAAAAAACTAATTAAACTCGTTATTAGAGTTATTATCTATAATAAAGCTACTATATATATATAAATAGGGCTTATTATTAAAGAAAGAATAGAAGGGGGGTTACTACTAGGGGTACTAGAAAAACGTATAATAGTAGAGGCTATTATAGAAGTTAGGGGGGAGGGGGGGTAGGAAAGTAGTAGTAAAGTAATAATAGTTTAATAGTATAAGGATCCGGTATAGAGCTAAGTACTTAGTGTACCTTTGGTAAAAGTAAGGGTAAATATTAGTAGATCTTAGACGCATAAAGGAAAAACAAAAAAAGAAAGGGAGAAGTTAAATAAAAGTAACTAAATACACCTATACCTACTTTTAAGATACTATAATCAAACCCGACCTAGGTATACAGCCCCTAATACCTTTATACTCTTTTACTTCTACCCTAATATAAAAAGTTAGTAATAAGTATATTATAGAGGATTTTATATAGTACTATACAAAATACTAGTAAACACCTAGTAAACTTTACCCCTAACCTAAACTAAAATAAAAATAATAGAAATATAATTAACTAAATAGTAAATAAGGTGGTCCTATAGTAGGACTCTACTAAGAACTTAGTTAACTACTAGGATTATAAAAGTAACGACCAATATAAGTATAGTATAAAAAATATAATAATAGATATAAGTGATATAAAGGGGTTAAGTAACTTAAATAAAAAAAGTAACTCTAATTTATAGTAGTAATAATGTACTAAGTATTTACTAACTCTTAACTATAATAAGGAACTATTTATATATAAAATAATAGAAATAATTTAAAAGCTATAAGTCTAGAATGCCTAGTTATAAATATAACCCCTACTAAACGCTTTACTTTAAATTATAGTATAATAAGTTAAAAGTAATAAATAAGTTACTAAAGTAATAAAATCTATTTAATAGACTGTTACTTACTATTTAGTAAAATAGTAGGAAAAACTACTTATATATAATATAGCTTACTTTATAAAAGATATAACTAACTTAGTTAAAAAGGACTAATTTATTATAATTAAAGTAGTCTATATATATAGAAAAAGCGCTACTATAGTCTAATAAATCTAGTAGGCTATAAGCATAATAAAGTATACTTTATAGAGCAATTAGCGCGGCCACTAGTAAGTACTTACTAATAACGATATAAGGGATAAATAGAACCTAGAGTCTACTTAGACTAACTTTAAGGTCTTTATTTAAAACTAATATATTACTTTAGAGTTACAAAAATAGAACTGTTGGGATATACTATAAAAATACTATTAAAAAAATAATAAAAAACCTACTACCCTATTCTACCATTAAGAGGCTATTTACTAAACCCTTAGTAAAGATATAAAGGGGAAAGGTAAAGTATACTAGTTTTTTAGTACTTATATTAGTTTATATATAAAAAGCTAATATACTAGGACTTTAAGTACTTAAACGCCCACGAGATTTTAATTTATACTTAATATATCTAAAAAATATTATAGAGGTGCGGACTTTTTAAAGAAGCCCTATAAAACAAGAACTATAAAAAACACTACTCCGGGTTCTATAAATAAAGGAAACGGGGAGTGCTATTATAACCCTACTTAAGGGGGAGAGGTAGCCTAAACTGTTACTAAATAAGCTATAAGAGTAAAAAAAACTAGTTATTTAAAGCCTAAGAGTTTATAATAATTCTAAGAAACTCGGATACTAACCACAAACTATAAAGAGACCTTAGTAAGGTTACTTATTATAACTATTAAAGGAAGGAATACTATATAACTAACTATAAAGTACTAAAGTAAAATACTTACTAGAATCCCTATAGACTACTATATAAAAGTATTAATATAATCTAGGTTTAGGAGTTAAGCGGTTTAAAAAATAAATAAGTATAGACTAGCTACTAACTAAACCTATACTAAAAGCTATTTTAGTATTTATAAGGGAGATAGTTAAAGGCCGAGCTATTACTATAGTAAGCTATAATAAAATTAAGATTATATTAGATATAAATACTTATATGTAATTAAATATTATTAATATTAATCTAGTAAATAACTTAAACTTAAAAAAGCGTTTAATATAATACTCTAAAATTTTAGTATTTAATAATTAACTTATGAATAATATTAAAGCATATTAACTAACCTTTTTTCTTATTAATAAGTATAATATACTCTATATAATTAGGTGTGTATTTATAGTAACGTCCTACTTAAAGGGCGCTAAAAGTATTTTTTTAATAAATAATACTATAGGTATAAAAAGTATTTTTATAAATATACACATACAAACCTAGTAGTGCGCTTTAGTATCCCTTGCGTTTTTAAAAGTATTTACTTAAACTATAATAAAAAATAAGTTTAAAGTATTTATAATATATATTATATATATAGTTTGTATTATTCTATAAGCTTACTTATATCATCAAGTAAAGATTCACTAAGTAGTAGGCTTTTTACCTCTTTTAAGTATATAATATTTAATAAAGGTGTATAGAAAAAACTTTAGTAGAGAAAATATATATTTATTTAGTAAGGTAATTAGTAAAGATTATGCGTAAAAGATTTATTTAAGTCTAAGTTAGGGGATACTTATTTATAAAGGAAGGTACTATTTACTATATACAGCTTAGTAGGGGCCGCTTATTCTTATTAACTAGGAGTAGTATATAGGCTATGTAGTACAGCTAATTAGAGTTAGTAGGGCCCCTACTCTAAAAATTCTAATAGCTGCGCTATATAGGCACATAATGTATAGTTAGAATATAAAATCCTTTAGGTAGTATAGGATTCAAACCTACTACCTCTACCTTTTACGAGGTAGGGTCGGGCACGCTCTTAACTACTAAACTAACTGCTAATAATATATATTATAAGGGCCTATACTATAGTAAAAAATAAAGAAATTCTTATTAATAATTTATTTAAATAAGGATATATAGTAATACTTCAAAGCCTTTTAAAAGAACTTTATCCCTATATTAACGTATTTAATAAAAAAGTAGTAATATAAGTCCTAATACTAGTAAATACAGAATACTTAATTAACCTTATTAAAGGAAAAGAGCTACTATATAAGCCTATTTACTTAATGTTACTAGAATAACTCTAAGTACTCTTTAAATATATTTAAGATATAGTAGCTTAAAAGTGGATTAAGTCCTTTATAAACTTAGTAAAAGCCTTTATAATATTTATCCCTAAGAAAGATAGTAGCTTGCGACTATATATTAACTATAGGGGCCTAAATATAATTACTATTAAGAACTACTACTCTTTATTACTTATGAGTAAACTATTAAATAGACTTACTAAAGTATAATAAATTTTAAAAATTAACTTTAAAAAATTATACTATAGAATTTATATTAAAAAGTCTAATTAGTAAAAGATAGCGTTTTATATATACTATAGTTACTTTAAGTATATAGTAATACCGTTTAAACTAACTAACGCCTTAGCTACTTTTTAGACCTATATTTAGTAGGTACTTGGTAACATTATAAATATTTATATTATTACGTACTTAGATAATATTTTAATTTATTTTTAAATATAAAGAAACTATATAAAGTACTTAAAAATAGTTTTAAAACGCTTAAAAAATACTAAACTCTTTATAAAACTATTAAAATATAAGTTTTATAAGTAAAAAGTTAACTTTCTTAGGTTTAAAATTACCTGTAATAGAATAATAATAGACCTAGAATACATCTAGGCTATTACTAAATAGTTAATACTAAAGAACTACTATAATATTTAGGTTTCTTTTAGGATTTTATAACTTCTACTATAAGTTTATTAAAAAGTACTTGTATATTATAGAGCTACTAAATTGAGCCCTTAGGGGTAGTAAGAATAGTATAAAGTTAAGAGTTTTTATTTAAATAGAGAAGATATAAAAGGTATTTAATAAATTTTACTAACACTTTAGTAAAGTACTAATACTAAGGCACTATAACTCTAAGTTAAATACTTATATAAAAACTAATGTATCTACTTATATAGTCTCTAGTATAGTATCGTAAAAATACAGAATGTAATAGCACTTAATTACCTTTTAGTTTAGAAAACTTATAAAGACTAAGATATACTAGGCTATGGACTAGTAGGAACTCTTTATAATTATAAAGAATTTAAACTACTAGGTATAGTACCTATAACGTCTCTTAAAACCCTTTTTAGTCTTAATAAATTACCAAGTACTAAAGGGTATTATAAACGTACTTATGCGGAATATTTAAAAAAGGCTTATTTAATAAGTATACTACCTATTACTATTTAATTTTAAGATTTAATATCGGCCTAGGAAAACTAACTCTACTAATATACTCTTTAAACGCCCTAACTATATAAAAAGCAAAATATTAATTAAAGATATTATCTCTATACTTTAAAAGAAACTAATAATTATAAAAAAGATTTTAGAAAATACCTAATAACGCATTACTAATATTAAAACTAAACTAGATATAGTAATATATATATATATATATATTTAAACTATTTAAGTTAGTATATAACTCTAGGTCTAACTAGTTAGTTTTATAGAGGAGGGATCTTTATTTCTATACTAGTACATACCCTATAGAAATACTAGTATTTAAGGCTGTAACTATACTATAGTAGTTAAAGTAGTTACCTATACTATATACTAGAATATAAGTTTAATAAATACTTAGTAAGAAATTAGTTATAACTAAAAGGACTTAATTAGAGCTAGAGTTACTAATTTAAAATAGTATATTCTATATACTATAATAAAGGAGCTTATTTAAAGTAAAATAGTATTTAAGCTATAACTATTATTAAACTTTAAAAAAATAGTTAAAGAACTATAGATTAAAAACTAATTCTATAAAGATACTATAAATATAGTTTAAGTATATACTAAAACCTATACAGAATATTACTTAAATAAAAAGAGTACTTTATAGTTTTATAAGTAACTAGTACTCTTTAATAAGGGCTTATTATAAAAAGAAATTATCCGGGCTTACTATAATAACCTAAGGACTAGTTATATAAGTACTAATAAAATAGCTAAGTTAATTTTTAAAAAGTTCTACTAGAGCTACTTAGTAGAAAATATCTATAGATATATTACTAAATACCTGTAATACTAAGAAGTATAAGTACCTAAATATAAACTATATAAACTACTTTAACTACTTCTAATACTAATATACTTATTCTAGGAAATTAACTTAGATTTTATTACTAGGCTCTTACTAAGTACCTAAAATAATAGGTATATATATAATATAATCCTTATAATTATATATTAAATAATAAAAATAATATACTTTATTATAATATAAAAAACTATTAATATAGTATAGCTAGTATAGATCTTTTATAAAAAAATTAAATACTGCTTTAGTACTTTAAAAGATATAGTTAGGGATAGAAATAAGCTATTTATAATCTTCTTTTAAAAAGAATTTACTAAAATAAGAACAATAACCCACTAACTATTTATAGCCTAGTACCCATAAATAAACAGTACAACTAAATAAATACACTAGTCCTTAAAGGTATACCTCTATAAGTATACTAGTACTATACTAAAAGGGTAGGTAACCCAGCTACTAAAAGCTGAGTTTATATATAATAATAGTAAATATATAACTATTAGAGTTAGTCCGTTCTAAGTATTAATAGTATACTACTCCTAAGTAATAAAGTATATTTTATTATAAAAGAAGAATATACCCGAGGGCGTTAAGAAGTAAATTACTTATATAGTAAAAGTTAACTAATATATAGTTAAGTATTAGTAATATATAATGAAGACGTAGACTAAAAATTATAATAAAAAACGCTTTTTAAAGGAGTATATAATTAAAAAAGTAGTTAGTTTCTTAATAAAAAACTTTCTTTTTTATAAAGGTAAAAAGAAGCTAGTAATAAAATATATTAAAGTCCTTATTATTAAAAGGGTTAAAAATAGTACTTACTATATTTAACTCTTAAAAAAGTACTGGTAGTTATATAACGTATTTTATATTAGCTTTATTAAACCCTAGATAGATAAAGTAGCTAGAAACTAGAACCTCCTAGATATAGAGGACCTTTAAAGAAATAAGAAGTTGAGGATATTATATTTAACTATAGGAATAGTAAAAACGTACTATTCTTTATTAAATAAAAAAGGTAGTTTATAAAGTATAATATATAAAAGCCTATAGAATACTTAAAAAACACTTAATAAGTTTTTAAAAAATATTATATATAAACTAAAAGATTTTATAAAAAATAAAATAATAAGTAAAAATATTTATAATAATAAAAAGATATATTATATAAAAAAAGAAGTTTTTAAAAATTAAACTAAAGATTTACTTAAACTAGTTAAAACCTATAAAACTTTAAATAAAGCTATTCTAAAAACTACTACTAAAAAAGAAAAACTAAAAAAAGCATAATTTACTTCTACTTCTACTACTACTATTACTCTAACTACTACTACTACTACTACTAATACCACCTGTATTTATATCTATATAATTCTTTAATAGAGTTTTTAGTAGAGCCGTGTACTACTATATTATATAAATCTTCTTTCCCTATATCTCCTACTAACTATAATACTTTAAAGGACCCTATTCTTCAAAGGCCTTAGTAAAAAAGGTATACCCAGTTAGCTATTCTTTATAAACTTTAAAAATAGCTTATATAAGTTAGTTTTACTAAATATAGTAGAGTATAAAAGCTTAATAGTGCCTTTATTTTTAGTAATAAAATAGTAAAAGGAATTATTAGTAATAAAATAGTAGAGTAGACTTTAGAACTTAAAAAGGGTAGTAAAGTTGTACTAGTATAAAAAAAGAGCTATAAAGAGTATAAATTTAGTACTTTCTTTATATAGAATATTACTACTTTTATAGTAAGTCTAGGAGAAAATAAGTATATAAAGTAAGTTAAAGAAAGAAATAACTAACCTTAAAGTACGTAATAGCACTAGTAGTCTTATAAAAAGCCTACTACTCTTATAAACTAAGTTCTTAAAAAGCGTATTTAACTTTACTAGGCTTTTTAGTTAAAATTATAAAAACAGGGTTCTAGAACTATTTAGTAAGTATATAAAAAGTACTACTAATATACTAAGTAAAGTACTAAAATTACTAATTAGTATAACTAGAAACAGAACCCTTATTAATAAAATAAGTATAGTAATACTTAATATAGTTTTAATATTTAAGTAATACTATTTAAAGTTATAAGAATTTATAAAAAGTTAGTAAATATTTACTAAAGGTAAAAAAAGAGTAACTTATATAGTAATACTTTTACTTAGTAATAGAGTAGGTGGTATATATATTAGAGTAATTCTTGGAAGCTATATAAAGTATTTAGTAGTCTTTACTTAAAAGTAAAATATAGTAAGTATATAGTATAGTAATACTAGGCTAATTAAAGAAGCTAACTTTAGTATTAACTAAGAACTTAGTAAAGTAGATAGAAAAGGTAAGAGTAAATATTATATTAAAAAAGTAAATTAAGTATTTAAAAATACTAAAAAAGTAATAGTAGTTAAAGAAAAATAGAGTATAACTAATAAAGAAAGAAAAGTAGAAAATTATACGTTATTAAAAGAAAAAAAGATTTAAAGTTAATAAATTGAAAGCTACTATTATCTAAGCTCCCCTTATAAAATAAACAGTCTAAATATAGTAAATATATAAAAAGGGTTTTTATAAAAAGTACTAAATAAAAGGAAAAGACGCAGCTCTTTTACGCTTTAAGTATAAAAAGTATAAAAAATATAATTTATAAATATAACTATAAACTATTAGACTTTAAAAAAAACCTAATATAAAAAATAAAAATAGCTAAATATTTACTTTATAGTAATAATATATAAATAATATTATAAAACGTACTTACTAGTATTCCTATAGATACTTGCTAAATAAAGAATAAAAAAGCTATAAGTATATAATTAGGATAAATTATAACTAAAAGGGGGAATAAAAAAATAAACTAATAAAATAAAGTACTTAACTGCCTTTTTTATATAATAAAGTAAAAGGAGAAGAATAAAATTAAAACTAGTATAGTAACCCTCTAGTATAACGTTATTAAAATAATATAATATAGTAGATACTAATATACTAACTCCTATATTAATAGCGCTAGTATACCGTTCCCCGTAGTAATAGCTTTAGCGTAGAAAGTAATAGTATAAAATACCACTAGGGACTAGTAAACTAAAAGGGGGGATAGTATAAGGATCTAGGATAGAGTCGAGTACTTAGTGTACTTTTAGTAAAAGTAAAAGTAAATATTGGTAGATCTTAAATGTATAAAGGGAGAATAAAAGAGAAAAGGGGGAAGTTAAGAAAAAGTAACTAAATATACCTATACCTACTTTTAAAACACTATAATTAAACCCGACCTAGGTATACAGCCCCTAATACCTTTATAAATAGTAAAAGGAGGGGAGTGTAATAATACTAGTATAAAGTATTAAGGGAGAGGGGAAGGGTATAACTAAAGTACTAAGAACTTTATATAAAAGGATAAAGTATAGTTAGTATATAATTAGTAAACTATTAATTATATACTAGTTAAGAACTAAATTTTCCTATTAACTTAATTACCTTAGTACTAATTCCTTTTATTAGTAGTTAAGGATATTAAGTAAAAAGGTTATATTTAACTATATTTACTATTTAATACTATTACTAGGGGGACGGGGGGGAGTAGGGGGTATATTATAGGCCTAAGTCTAGTAGCTTATACTTAAGTAGAGGTCTAGGTATAGACCGGCTCTATACTAGGGCCCTTATATAAAAGAGTAAAGTTTATATATACTATATAAACCTCATCCCTTCTACTCCTTAAGTTTAGTATAACTCCTTTTAAGTACTACTAAAATACTACTTATAACTAGGCTCTAATATAAAATACTTAAAAGGGTTTTATTCTATAATTTAAAAATTATTATATTTATATTAAGCCTAATACTAGTAGTTTAATAGTAGTAAATTATAGTAATAGTAAGCTTCTTCTTTTCTTTATTAAAGAATACGCGCTAGTCGCGGGTTAAGTTAATTTTATTGACCCCCTTAGCTATAAAGTACTAATTACTATTTTTATAGTTAATTAATAACTATAAAGTTATATAATAGTTATTATTCTAAGAGGAGGGGCTAGTAGTAGGTAGCTTTTTATTAGATATTATAGTAGGTAGTTTACTTAATAGAGTACTTTTAAATTATTATTATATATACATAGAAACCAGGAGGAATTAATAAAGGCCTTACTTATAGTAGTAGTGCCTTTTCCTTTAATTACAAATGCTACTAGGGCTTATTAGGCTCTATAGTACGTTATAGTACCTATAATTTAACTAGAGGTTTATATAAGTAAAGGTTTATTTTAATATATTAAGTACTATCTATTAGTAATAGTATTATCGTTATTACTAGTACATCTACATCCATATCCATATCTACTACTATAGTAAAAAGAGTAGATAGGTAGAAGTATTAAGGTATATACGCCGTACTAAACTCTACTTAAGACTATTTAGTAAAGCTAAAGTGGGTTAAAGCTACTAAATATACCCTATTAAATACTTCTACTTAATTATACTACTTAAAAATATATAGCTATAATGTATTTTTTTAGAACCCCTTATTAAAATATCTGTATAAGATACTATAAAAAACACAAATTTTAATATATTTAATACTACTTATTAGTAATAGTATTATTATTATTACTATAAGATGAGGAAGTAAGTAGAAGTATTAAAAGCTAAAGGGGGTTAAACTTATTAAATATACTCTATTAAATACTTTTATTAAATTATACTATAACCCCCTTTAGAGTAGCTAATAGCCTATAGACTATATACTCTAAAGAACTATTTAGCTACTTACTTTATTAATCCTTTTTATTATAATACTTAAATTTATTTACTAGAATACAACTTTTATAAATTTAAAGTAATAGGTGTTTTGAATTAATTTTAACTACTAATTATACTATTAATACTACTAAAACTACTAACGCCTTCTATACGCCTCCTATACACTTAACTATTACTATCCCTTTAAACCTATTAAACCTAAACTAAACTATTCTATTACTTCCCTTAGCTATACAGCTATAGCTAGTTTAGCTACTTAACTCTACTATTATTAGTATCTATTTTAATATTACCTTACTAAATATACTAATATTAAAGTAGCTACTTAGGGTACTATAGGTTTAGTAACTATATTCTTTAGCTAGTTAAAGTATTTATAATTAGCCTTAGTCTATAAAATACACATAGTTCTATTAAGCCTAGTATTTAGCTTAAGTATTATTTACTAAGTATTAAGTTAATTACTTATAGTTTAATAGTAATAAATTCTAGTAATAGTAAGCTTTACTTTTTTCTTATTAAAAAACTTATACTAGTTTTAAGTTAAGTTAATTATATTAACCCCCTTAACTATAAAGTACTTATTCCTAGTTTTATAATTAATTAATAATTATAAAGTTATGTAATAGTTATTATTCTAGGGGTAGGGGCTAGTAGTAGGTAGTTTTTTATTAGATATTATAGGTTGTTATTATATATATATAAAAGACAGGAGGAATTAATTAAAGCCTTACTTATAGTACCTTTTTCTTTAATTATAAACGCTACTAAGGCTTATTAGGCCCTATATATAATTTAGCTAAAGGTTTGTATAAGTAAAGGTTTATTTAAATCCATTTAGTACCGCCTATTAGTAATAGTATTATTATTATTACTAGTACGTCTATATCTATACCTACGTCTACTAGTACGGTAAAAAGAGTAGGTAAGTAGAATTATTAAGGTATATATACCCTACTAAGCTATACTTAAAACTACTTAGTAGAACTAAAGAGGGTCAAAGCTACTAAATACACCCTATTAAATACTTTTATTTAATTATACTACTTAATAATCTATAGCTATAATATATTCTTTTTAAATTGACTTATAAAAATGTCTATATAAAATACTACCTAAAAAAACATAAATATAAACCTTTTTTAGTGTTTTAAAAAGCCTTAGTATTACTAATTTATTTATACTTAATCTTTTATATAATATTTTTATTTATATATTAAATATATAACTATTACTTAATATTAACCTATACGTTATTAAATATATTTTAAAGGCGTTTTTAAAGTTAGTAATAACTATATAAAAATACTTAATATTAAACTATAAGTAAAGCTTTCTCAATTACTTAATAGTCTACTTAAATACCTCTTTACCTTTTTTATTAAATAAGTAAAAGTTAATATTAAATATTTATTACGTAGAGTAGCTATAACGTAGCCTTATACAGCAATATACTTATATAAGTATACCTATATAAGCTATAGTACCTGTATTTAGTATTTATCTATCTAGCCTTAGCTACTATAAACCTTAGTCAAGTAAGCTTTTTTATTTTATATAACTTTATACGTACATGTGCTTTACTATAGTTATAAGCTTAGTTCTAACTTAATTAAAATACCTTTAAGAACACTGTGTATACAAAAAAACTACTTAAACCTATCTTTATACCTAAATTCTTTTAATAATACATTTACTAATAACCTTTTTAACTATATTTACTAATTATACTATTAAAGTTATTTTTAAAAGTTTTAATAAATAAATTAAATAGTATACTATTTTTAAGTACTTTATAAAGAGCTAAGGTATTTAATACTAAATAAATTCTAATAGTTTTATTAACTACTCTAATATCACTAAGGCCTTCTTATCCCCTTTTATAATTAAATAGTTTCTTAAATGAGAATAAAACTATTATTAAGTAGCTTATAAAGCCTAATTAAAAAAGAATTAAACTATAAACCCTCTAGTTACTATCCCTATTAAACTACTAATTCCTATTATAAAAATTAATATCTAAGTAAATTAAAACAATACTCTAAAAGAATATACTATAAATAGTACTTTAAACTTAACTTTTTAAACTACCTACTAATTTATTTAGAACTATATTAATAAATTAATTATAAATAACCTTTTTAGTCTAAAGTATAACTAGTAGCTAAAAGAAGAAAATGTATTTTTATAAAGTATAATCTAACTCCTTTAATTTAACTTTATATTTACTAAGACCTCTAGTAATATAGTTACTATAACTAAATATAATAACGTCCTTATAAAAGTATTTTTAAATATAAGTATTATTGAATAGTAGTTTAAGTAGGAAGTGGTTTATAATAAGTACTATCTTTATAATATTACTTTAGTAAAGGGCATAATAGCCTTTTTAGTATATTTAAATACTATTAAAGCCCGTTTTAACTTAAAATAAGTAAAATAATAATAAAATAAGATTTATAAGTTTAAAGTACTTAGTAAAATAACTTTAATACTTAAATAATTTATTAAAGTATTTAAGACTATATAGTACTTTGATAATATTAAATAAAAGTTAAGTTAAAAAGCCTTAAATAGTATATTTACTATATTTACTAAATGCTTTAACTTAAATACTTTTAGTTCTAGCTCTAGATCTAGTAGTAATAAAAAGAAAAAGTACCTATATAATAGTACTTATATATAGCCCCCGTACTAATATAGTAAAGTTAAATTTATACTTACTAGTACTACTAAAAGAGAATAACCTCTAACTAAAACCGTTTTAAAGGCTATATAAACTAAAATCTTTAACTGTAATAAGTAGAACTATATATAGAATATATTAAAAATAAAGGGATAGATAATAAGTAATAAAAAAGCTTTTATATAAGTTTAAACTAAAAGAAAGCCTTTTAAGAACTTCTCTAAAAACTCTCATAAAGGATCCTTAGCTACTAAGAGTACTAAACCCCTTTTCATCCTAAAGGAATTTAATAGGTTCTTTTACTTTAACCTATTATTTAAATATTTTACTATAGAGTATACTAGCTTTAGTATATATATAACTATAGTAGATTTAAAGTATTTAGTTTTAGTGATTATAGCCTTTAATACTAGTAGTAGTACTTATTTAGTTAATAAAATATCTCTCTTTAATAAAGGATCCTTTATACTATAAACTAAATAAAAGTACGTTTTTTATAGTAACTTAGCTTTATATATTATTAGCTAATTAGCTATAGTACTTAAACTATAAAGAATGTATTTCTTAGGGCTTTTAAAAAGTATATTAACTTTACTCTATATAATATAATATTTATTAAAGGTTTTTATATTAATATTATATTGCAATGAACCCTCTAAGGCTCTAGCCTCGCGAGCCGCGCCTCAGGCACCAGGGTGACTAAGTATAGATATACAGTCTATTGTATCAGCGGCTTCCAAAACCTCAAGTGGGGCACTACTCACTACTGTGTTTTTGGCGTGACCAACAGTAAAATCAAGCAGGAATTTAGCTATTAATACCTTAATATATAGGGCATACGCTATTATAAAATTTACATTATTAAATACGCCTAATTAAGGTAAATATAGTAATATCTTTTTTACCTACGCGTATGCTCTACGTACTATAGTATTTGTATAAATATCTATTTAACTGTTGATATAGTGGTTTGAGTGGTGTTAGGAAAAAAACTAAAAGAAAAAATACCCCCTATTAGTTAATTTGGAAAAAATGTTAATAATGTAGCCTAAAATTAACGCAAAATTAACGGATTTTTGCACTTAGATTTCTTAGTACGTACTACGTGCACCTAAACGAAAAACATATTACTATAATTGCCTTAATTAAGTATATTTAATAATATAAATTTTACAATGGTGTATGGCCGGTGTATTAAGGTATTAATAGCTAAAAATCCACTTAATTTTCGATTTTACTGCTTATCACGCCGAAAACCAACAGTCAGCAGCAGTCCCACTTGAGTTTTGGAAGCCGCCGATGTAACGGACTGTAACGCTCTGACGAGCGCAGCGCCTCACAGCATAGATCTCTTCCGGAGGAGAACCACAAGTCATCTATGCCCTCGAACGCTCATACGCCCTAATACTCGCCACATATTATTTTAAAGGGACTTTTAAAGAACTTTAATATTCAGTACTATAGTAAGGACTGTACTTCATACTATAGCGAGGTAGAGGCTAGTTACGTTTTAAAATAGTTAAAATATAAAGAGAATATTATATTTTTCAAATATACAACCCTTAATATTTATTTATTATTAATAATCCTTATAAGTAACACTAATATACTAGTAACGACCTTTATATCTAATACTTAATTTATAATTTATTACTTTTATTTTTTAATAGAGCCTAGGGGGAACTACAATACAGATACTACTATATAGTATCTTTATACTAGTTACTTAGGCCCTAAAGTACTTTTAAAACTAATCTACATAATAAGGGGGGTAAGGATTGAAGGGCTACTATAAATTAAGTATAAAGTATACTTATAAGTAAGAGTTTATAAAGTTATTTTAAAAAGAATATCAAAAAATAAGTCTTTAAGGCTTTTTTAAAAAATATACTAGGATCTTTTTAACTACTCTAGAGGTTATAGTAATACTTAATAGCTATTACTTATATTAAACAAATACTTTAGTACTACTTAGGGGTTTATATTACCTTTTAAGTTTTATAATAATATATACTTATACCTTAAACTCTTTAAAATATAGATTTAATAGTAATATAGTTTCTATATCTATAAGATCTATTAAAATATTAAACAAACTATTATTACTATTTAAGGTAAAACAGGCTACTAAAAATAGACCTAAAAGGATAGTATTAATATTAAAATACTACTAGTAAATACTAAAGAATCTATGAGCTTTTAAGAACAAATTAAAAAAAGGATTATTAAAAAAGGCCTTACTATACTCCTTAAAACTAACTTACCTTTAAAACTATAGGTAAAAGTAGTTTTAGTAGTAGTATTTCTATATAATAACTATTTCTATAAGTCTTAAGAGTAAAAGTCTCTAAACTTAGTTATAAATAAATAGCTCTAAGAATATTATAATAAATATACTAAAAACCTCTCCTTTAACCTATCTTAAGACCTAAAACCTTACTTTAAAGGTATATAAGTATATAGTTATAAGGCTTATATTTTTACTAAAAACTGTAAAGCTAAAATAAATAAATAGAACTTTAAAGTTATAAAAAGGGCTTATATTAACTATTTTATAGAATATATTTTATAAATATATAATCTTTATTAAATTTAAATACTAACCTTTAAAAGAGTTATAATTACTTATAACGTTACCTTTAACAAGACCTTATTCTTTAACTCTTTTTAAAATACGTCTTTTATATATATAGTTTATATTATTCTATAAGCTTACTTATATTATAAAGTAGAAATTCACTAAGTAGTAGGCTTTTTACCTCTTCTAAGTACATAATATTCAGTAAAGGTATATAAAAAAACCCTAATAGGGAAGATATATATTTATTTAATAAAGTAATTAATAAAGGTTATATATAAAAGATCTATCTAAGTCTAAGTTAGAGAATACCTACTTATAAAGGAAAGTACTATTTACTATATATAGCCTAGTAGGGGCCACCTACTCCTATTAACTAAAAGTAGTACACGGGCTATATAGTATAGTTAATTAGAATTAATAGGGCCCCTATTCTAAAAATTCTAGTAGCTATACTACACAGGCGCGTGACGTATAGTTAGGGTATAAAACCCTTTAAGTAGTATAGGATTTAAACCTACTACCTCTACCTCTTACTAGGTAGGGTTAGGTAGGCTCTTAACTACTAAGTTAACTACTTAAAAATACGTCTTTTATAACATAAGTAGAAGTAGAGATTTTATTAAAAGAACTAAAAATTAAATCCACTTACCTAAGTGCGATTCTTAAAGTACTTAGTAAGAGATTTTTAAAAGTTTTTATTTTAAAAACAGCTATAAAAGACTTAACTATATTCTAAAATATTGTAAATAAGGGTAGACTATAAGAAATAAAGGTTCTTTATAGTCTTTTATTTCTAAAAACTATACTAAAGTTATTAAGTATATTAAGTACTACTATAAAAGTTACTAAAGCTTATAAAATAAGAACTAAAACGCAAAATAGCTTATAAAAGTCTATAAAGAATATAGTAACTTTAAATAATACTATATAGTATACTAATAATTTAAATACTTCTTTACTTAGTAATAGTAACTATATAAATATAAAAAACGGCCTATAACTTATATAGAAGATAGAATATAAAAGGATTAGTTTAATATTTAACTTACTAGTAGTAATAGAAGCTAAAGTACTAAAGTAAAGTTATACTTATAAGGTTTATAAACTAGCTATATAAAGGAGTAAGTGACTTTAAAGTACCTACAGTAATATATATATAAGAGATCTATTACTAAGCAATTTTAAAAAAAAATATATCTCTTTTTAACTAACTTATAAATACCTTATTTACTATTCTATAATAAAATAAATAAGTAAGGCCTACTTACTAAAGCTACTTAAATAAGCTTTTTTACTACTCTTATACTAAATATATATAAAGTAATATATAAAAGTAACTTAAAATATACTATACTATATACTACTATTACAGAAGCTATTTAAAAATAAAAACCCTAAATAGTTATTATACCTATAAAAATTAAAAATAAAAACAAGGAACTTTAATATTATAAGTTAACTCTACTTATGTTTTTTTAAGTAGTGTCTTATGCGGATATTTCTATAAGTTAATCTAAAAAGAATGTATTATAGCTATATATTATTAAGTAGTATAATAAATAAAAGTATTTAATAGGGTGTATTTAGTAGGTTTGACTCCCTCTAGCTCTACCTTAGTAAGTGGTCTTAAGTAGAGCTCAGTAGGGCGTACGTACCTTAACGCTTCCACTTACCTACTTTTTCTACCGTAGTGGTAGACGTGGACGTAGACGTGAACGTACTAGTAATAATAAAGTTAACTCTACTAAACCCCCTAGTAAAGTAAAAGAATATTTACTACTTAACTTTAGAGTTTTAAAAGCTCTAAAAAAAGCGGCTTACAAAGAGTTTTATAAGCTTTTTAAAAAAAGAACTTAAAGGGTAATAAACTGTATTAAGGCCCGTTTAAAACCCCTTCTTTTAAAATAAGTATTTATATATAAGTTTAATAAGGATAACTTCTTTTTAAAGTATAAAGTACGTATTTATATTTATAGTAATTAATAACTAACTAATAGACTCTAAGAAACTTATATAATAACTTTTACTTTAAGGTCTTTTAGAACTATAATAGTAGTAGTAGTATAATTTAACCTAGAAGTCACGTAATTTAACGTTATTAACGCCTTTCTTAATATAAATATAAACCTAAACAAAATACTAGTTACTTATAAGCTTTTAAAAGGCTTTAAAAAAATAAAAAGTATATTAAACTTAAAAAGGCCTTTTATAGACTCTAAGATATACTACTACTTTAGTATAAAAAGCTATTAAGTATTCTAAAGAGTATAGAACTAATATTAAGCCTTAAAAAGCTATACGTCTTCTTTTCTTATAATAAAAAAGTTTATATTATATTTTACATTAATAATATCTTAGTTTTTAACTACTATAATAATAATGTAGTAGTCTAAAATATTATTTATAAAATAAAAAGGAAAGTTAAGTTAAAGGATTAGGGCCCGGTTACTTAGTACTTTAGTATTAAAGTTATTAAAAACTAAAAGGCTTAAAAGATCTTTCTAGTATATAATATATATATTAAAAGAGTTACTAAACAATTTAACTTAATAATAAAACTAGTACTAATTAGTCTAATCCTTAAGGAACTTATAAAGAATAAGGGCTAAGTTAAAAAGTATAAAATTAAAGAGTTTTAAAAGAAGGTTAATTTAATATTATACTTAGCTATAACTATTTAGCTAGAAGTAGCTATAGTAGTATCTATCCTTTATTAATTCCTTATAACCCCCTTATAAAAATACCTAAAGGCTATAAATTAAGTAATACAGTACCTCTATAGTACTAAATACTTTAGTCCCTACTATAGTAATATAGAGGGTAGGAGTTAGGCTCTACTAATAATTAAGGACGCTTTTTTTATAGATAATAAGGTTATAAAATAGTTATTATAAAGTATAATAATCTCTTTTTTTAGTAGACTAGTTGTATAAAAGACTAAGAGATAAATAACTATTATAATATTAACTATAAAGGCTGAACTTTTTAGCCTCTTAAAGACTACTAAAGAGACTATAGCTATTAAAAGTTTCTTTAAAAACATCTCCCTTAAGCTTAGGGATGTTTAAAGAATTAACTATAATAGTTAATAAACTATAAGACTTATAGTAACTAAAAAGGAGTATATTTTAATTTACTTTAAACATATTAATATTTATATTATATATTTTAAGTAAGAGTATACTAAAGGCTTTTTTGATATTATCTATATACTAACTAATATAATACTAGTAAATAAACTTACTAAAGTACTTAATAGAGTAAAGTTTAAATACTTTAAAAGTCTTTTTAACTTTTAAAATATAAAAATAATACTTAATATAAGTAAAAAGTAGTATAAGAAAAGATAAGGTTAATTTAGGCTAAAAAGCCTACTAAATAAATATCTAAAGGCTACTAGCCTACTCCGCGCCTACTAAGTGTATACTAAACTCTATACTATATCCCTAAAGGGGCTTAAAAAGGAAACTGTACTTTAAAAAGGGTGTAAGGACTAAATAATACTATAAGAGTTATTTAAAGGTAATAGGTGTATTAGTAAAAACTAGTATAAAAGAGAGTATAGTTTTTAACTAGAATTATATTAATAATACTATTAAATAAGTTATAGTAATAGAGGTTAAAAGGCTTAAAGTATAGGTTATTAAAGTTACTAGGGTTATTAGTAGTATAAACCTAGTTAGTAATTTATTACTAAAAAGTAAAGGAATTATTAAAGTTTATAATAAAAAGTAAGCTATTAAACCTAATAATAACTTAACTATAATTAGCTCTAGTACTACTAAAACTACTAAAAAAATAAAAACTACTACTAAAAATACTACTATATTTACTATAGATATTAGTAGGGACGTAACTACTTAAAAAGGGGTTAGTAACCTACTACTAAGTAATAATACTATAGATATTAAAGCTAGGGGTAGAGTAACTACTAAAAATAAGGTTATAAGTAAAACTACTATTAAAGGTAAAAGTAGAAGGGGGGGGAGTTATTAGGGACCTTAATAATAAAAACGACCTTAGCTTTACTTATAGTAGAACTTTTATTAATAGTACTAAAAGTAAAGTTACTATTACTACTATTATTCTTTAAGTAAAAACGTAGAGTAGTATAAGTAGTATTTATAGTTTATAGAAGTATTAATAATAGTATAAAAAGGCTTATAGAAAATAAAGACTTATATTAAAATTAACTAAATTAGTTTTAAGAATATACTAAAGAGTATAGGTAGGGTTATAGGTACTTTTAAAAAGGTTACTATAACTATTATAGAATAAAATACAATAATACCAATACTTTTTACTAAAGCTACTATACTTATTAGTATTATACTTATTAGCATTATAAATATAGTTATTATTCTTTTTATATAAAATTAATTTAATATATTTAGTATATAGAATTGTATTTTTATTATCCTTAAACCGCATAGTAGTTTATTTTTTTTAGTATACTTCTACTCCTATATAATCTTTTTTACTAACTTTAGAAGTAGACTATTAAAGTCCTTAGTACTAGTATTTTTAAATACTAGGGTTTTAATAAGCGTTTTAGGGGTAAAAGGAGTAATAAAGGTACCCTAAAGAACCTTAGTAATAGTATAACGTTTCTTAGCTAGTTTAGAGTTATTAAAGTCTTTAAGAATTTTATTAATAGTATTATACTTATTATAAGACTTAGTAGTACTACTCTAGGTTTAGTTTTAAAAGCTAGTAATATTAGTAAAAAAAGTAGTAGAAAAGTAAAGACCTTTAATAAAGAGACTAATTAAATTTTCTATACTGTCCGTATATCCTTCTTATATAGGGCAGTCCCTACTACCTATCTCTAGACTCTTATTAGTTAAATCAGCTCAGCACTACCGCTACTAGTTTTTTTCCTACACTTAATAGCCGTTTTTTAACTTAGCTGTTTTTTTTTATAATTAGCCTCTTTAATTAGTAACTTCGATACCACACTATTACAATACCTTTTGCTATACTAATTAGCACGCTTAAGGGCTACAAGACCTTTAAAGAGCTTCTTACTAATATTACTAATTAAGTAAAAACTAAGAGTTATATAATTATTCTTTACTAACTATTGAATTATAAAAATAAGCTTCTACAGCGATAGGATCTTTATTATAATATAGGTAGCTAAAATCCACTTAGTATAATAAATCTCTATAAAATAATATTATAAAAAACTAATTATAAGTAGGTAGTAAAGGCTGTTTAATATAAACTCTAAAGTAACTACTGGTATTTTGCTATGTGTATTAATTAATATAATTATAATCCTTTTAATAATAACATTGTGTATTTATTCTATTATAAAAACTTAAATAGTTAGTACTAAAAGATCTAAAATATCTTTATAAAGACAATATTAGGTAGTTGCTCTGTGACTGTGTTAATGGCTATGTATTATCCTAACTAGCCTTAGAAGTAGTAAAATATTAAGAATAAGTAGTAAAGGGTAAAACTTAAGTTACTTAGTAGTAATACTCTAACCTAAGCCCTTGTCTATAATCTATAGACCCGTAGTATTAAGTATTACTTTTAGTAGCTTAGTAGCTATATAACGGCCCTTATTTAAACCTTTCTATACTATAAGGAACTTTAAAAACTATTCTTAACTATCCCTTTAATTAATAATACTTATAAAATAAACCACTTTAGTATACTACTTATAAACATTACTAGTGTTACTAATATTAGCTTTACGTTTAACATTAGCTTCTACTTACTTAATAAAAAAGACAGAGAGGTATTTAAATAAGCTATTAAGCGCTTTAAAGACCTTTACTTATAATTTAATATTAAGTATCTTTATATAGTTATTACTAACTTTAAAAAAGTCCTTAAAAACGTACTTAATAATATATAGTTTAATATTTAGTAATAGCTATGTATTTAGTATATAAATAAGAATATTATATAGGAGGTTAAGTGTAAATAGATTAGTAATACTAAGGCTCTTTTAGCGACTAAGGAGGAGGTCTATATTAACTTAATCTTTTAGTAGCTTATAGCTAGCCTTAATATAGAAGAGCCGGTTGCTACTAGCCGGCCTTAGGCTGAGAATGTCCCTAATAGCTTAAATAGCTTTTTTATACTATAGAAGGCTATAATTTATCCTAATAATAAAGATACTTTTAAAGAGGCCTAGGCTATAATTCTTAAGAAGTTTAGTTACTAGGAGGTATATATTTCTTATATTCTTAAGATATACCTTTTTTTTTATAAAGAGTTTATTAGTTATTTTATTAATTAGTACTATAACTTTAGTATACGCGTTATATTATGTATAAAGAGCTTATATAAGGAGATTAAGAGCTACTTTTTTAATTTAATAACTAATTTATACTTTTTTATTAAATATATAAAGTAGCTAATTAAAAATTAAAAGAATATATATATATTAGGTGTTGTAGATAAAAAAAACCTATTAATTTTATAAGTTTAGTATAAGTAACTATACTAAAGTATAAATAGATAATATTTAGAGTTACTATACTAGGAAGGCTTTAAGACTTATTAATAAGTAGTATTAGCTTATTTATATAAGACTAAAGAGTTAGATTATTAATAAGGCTTATACGTAGTAGTTTATATTATAGTATAGCCTCCCCTACTTCTATACTATTAAGTAATATCTCTAAAGTAATACTCTACTTTTTTACCTTAACTACTACCCGTAATAGTATCTCTACTATAACCTACTTAATAAAGATTCTTTTTACTAGATCCTTAATTCTATTATAGTTATAGGTTATAACTAGTTTTATAATAGGCCTTAGAATATCCCTATTACTATACTCGTATTCTAGGATTCTAATACTATTTAATAGCTACTCTATAAAACTAACTATTAATAAGGTTTATAAATAATATAGACCTAGAATCCGTTTTATTAAAAAAGGGATAGTAAGGCTAAGTGGCTATAGAATAATATTATTATAGAACTTTAGTAGCTACTTATTACACTACAGCTAGTAGCTACCCCGCTACGCAGCCGTTCCTATAGCCGTCCCTATAGCTGTCCCTGTGGAAGCCGGGCCTATAAAGAAGGCCGTAGAGTAGTAGCCGGCTAAAGAGCTAGCTATAGAGTAGGAGCTAGCTATAGAGCTAGCTATAGAGGACGTTAGGGACGGGGCCGTAGTTAGAATTATAGAAGAGGATTAGCTTTAGCTTTAGTAAAGTAAAATAAATAAAAATAGGTTAGGTTTACGTTATTAAAACGTTTACTAGGCTTTAGAATACTAGGGAGTAATTAAGCTATTAATCCTAGAGCTGGGGGAATTAATTCCTAACTTTATATATATAATTACTTAAGTAGTTAAACCTAATTAGGTATAGTTATAATAGTAAAAAAGATATAATATTTAATTTAAAATTAAAAAAACCTTAGTTTTAAGTAATTTAAAGCTGGCTGTGTAAACTATAGTTTTTGCTGTTTTTGCTGTTTTTATTATTTACAACTATAGCTAAGACCGATTTCTAACTATAACTTAATTTAATTAATAGGAGCCTAGGGATGGGTGGTGGAGACTGCCCTATACAGAAAGGATATATGGGTAGTATAGGAAATTTAGTTGGTCTCTTAATAAACGGGTTAAAAAAGCTATTATAATTAAGCTTATTAAAAGTAGAGGGAACTAAAGGTAAACTAGGGTTAATAAGATAGTAGAATATACTATTAAAAAAGGTAGTATTAGTAGTAATATTAAAGTTAATAGAAAGAGTATTATAACTAACTTTAAAAAGATACAAAAGGGCCTATTAAGTAGCTTAAAGGCTAAAGCTTTTCTAAAGAAAGTAAAGAGTAATACTACTATTTAGGTTTAGAAAAAAAGACATATTACTATAGTAGTTAGTAATAAAAGTAGGGTTTTTATAGGTATTAATAATAAAAAACGGGTTTCTATAAGTATTAAAAGTAGGGTAGAGAGTATACGGCTCCTTAGTAATAAAGTCTTTAATAAACTTATTAACTTTATTATAAAAGCCTCTAGTAATATAAGTATTATTACTATAATCCTTAATATCCTTATTAAAGTTTTTATTACCCTTAAAGCTATTCTTATTAAAGCTAGCAGCTTTATAAAAGTTTTACTTAAACTACTTATTATTACTAGAGTTGTTAAAAGCCTTAGTAGCCTTACTAGGAGCACTAATAATAATAATAGAGTCCTTTAAAGAGTTATTATAAAGGGTAGTAGTGCGTTAGTTATAACTATAAGAAGTATTAAAAGGTATAGAGGCTTAAAAGTTCTATTTAAAATAAGTACTTATTATAAAAAAGTTAAAAATAGCTTTAGGAAATAATAATAATATTACTAGTAATACTAGTAATAATAGAAAATAAAGATAAGTACTTATTAGTTATTTTAATTAATATTAATTAAAATAATACTATTAATTTAGTGTTAGTAATGTTAAGGGAGTATACTATATTTAAAAAAGTACATATAAAGTTAACTATAAGGGTGTTTTAAGAAGGAAAGATTTTTTTAAGTCCTAGTAGCTAAGAGGATTTATTTATTTATTGTTTAAGGGCTTTTAAGGGCTTACTTATAGTCAGTTAGGCTTAAGAGGCTTTACTTATTTATTCTTTTAGGGTATATTTATTCTTTAAGAGTATTATATAAATAAAAGGCGCAAAAGTAGGTTATAAGGTATAAAGAGTATTATTTTTCTACTACACTCTTTAAAGATTAAAAGGATATTATTTTAATATTTAAAAGACGACGTTTTTAATGGTTATTTTGGTTTGTTTTATTATTTTAGTTAAAGAGGCCTTAGAAGTATAGTTACAATAGATAATTACACTATGAAGCGCAATTAGGGGGTATATTATACAGAGTAGCTATAATATAGCCTTATATAGTAATATACTTATATAAGTATACTTATATAAGCTATAGTGCCCGCGTTTAGTATTTATCTATCCAGCCTCGGCCACTATAAACCTTAATAAGGCAAGCTTTCTTATTCTATATAACCTTGTACGTACGCGTACTTTACTATAATATTAAACTAATATTAATAATACTAGTAATATTTATAAGTAGTATACTAAAGTAGTTTATTTTATAAGTATTATTAATTAAAAGAATAACTAAATATAGCTTTTAGAGTTTTTTATAGTATAGAAAAGTCTAAATAAAGGCTATTATATAGCTACTAAGCTACTAAACGTAATACTTAATACTATAAGTTTATAAATTATAAATAAAAGCTTAAGTTAAAGTATTACTACTAAGTAGCTTAAGCCTTACTCTTAACTACTTATTTTTAATATTTTACTACTTTTAAAGTTAATTAAAATAATATATTACTGATAATATAGTTATAAAGTAACTACTTAATATTTTTTCTTTAAACATATTTTAAATTCTTTAGTATTAGTTATTTAAGTATTTATAGTAAAATAAATATATAATATTATTATTAAAAGAATAATACCCCCTTTAGAGTAACTAACGACTTACGGGCTATATACTCTAGGAAATAGCTATTTAACTACCTACTTTGTTAATCTTTTTTATTATTAGTTAGTAGATAGTACTTAAATTTACTTACTATAATACAGCTTTTATAGATTTAAAGTAATAAGTATTTTTAATTAATTTCAAAGTAGACTATTAATTACACTATTAATACTACTAAAACTACTAGCCCCTTCTATACGCCTTCTATACACTTAACTATTTAAACCATTCCTTTAAACCTATTAAATCTAATCTAAACCGTTCTATTACTTCCCTTAGCCGCGTAGCTATAGCTAGTTTAGCCGCTCCCTACTATTATTAGTATCTATTTTAATATTACCTTACTAAATATACTAATATTAGCTACTTAGAGCGCTATAGATTTAGTAGCTACGTTCTTTAGTTAGTTAAAGTATTTATAGTTAGCTTTAGCCTATAAAATATATATAGTTTTAGTAAGCCTAGTATTTAGCTTAACTATTCTTTACTAAGTATTAAGTTAATTATTTATAGTTTAATAGTAGTAAATTCTAGTAATAATAAGCTTTATTTTTTTTATTAAAGAATTTATATTAGTTTTAAGTTAAGTTAATTATATTAACTCTTTTAACTATAAAGTACTTATTACTAGTTTTATAGTTAGTTAATAACTATAAAGTTATATAATAGTTACTATTTTAGGGGTAGGGGCTAGTAGTAGATAGCCTTTTATTAAATATTATAGTAGGTAGTTTACTTACTAGAGTGCTTTTAGGTTATTATATATATATAAAAGACAGAAGGAATTAATAAAAGCCTTGTTTATAGTAGTAGTGCCTTTTTCTTTAATTATGAACGCCACTAGGGCTTATTAGGCCCTATAGTATATTACGGCGCCTATAGTATGATTTAGCTAAAGGTTTGTATAAGTAAAGGTTTATTTTAATAAATTAGTTGTACTGTTTAGTACCGCCTATTAGTAATAGTATTGTTATTATCGCTAGTACGTCTATGTTTATGTCTGCCGCTATAGGAAGAGTAAGTAAGTAGAATTGTTAAGGTAGAGCTAGAGGGGGTTAAACCTACTAAATATACTCTATTAAATACTTTTATTCATTATACTACTTAATAATATATAGTTATAATATATCCTTTTTAGAATAACTTATAGAAATATTTATACTAAATACTATATAAAAACATAAATTAAAAGGGTAATAATTATATAAATTAATATATATAGTAAAATACTAATAGTTACTTTAAGGTTTATATTAAATAGCCTTTACTACTTACTGATAATTAGTTTTTTATAATATTATTCTATTAAGATTTATTATACTAAGTAGATTTTAACTACTTTTATTATAGTAAAAGTTTTATTACTATTTTATGTTTTTTTAAGTAGTATTTTATACAGATATTTCTATAAGTTAATTTAAAAAGAATATATTATAGTTATATATTATTAAGTAGTATAATTAAATAAAAGTATTTATATTTTTTAAGTAGTATTTTATATAGATATTTTTATATATTATTTTAAAAAAAATATATTATAGCTATATATTATTTAGTAGTATAATAAATAAAAGTATTTAATAAAGTATATTTAGTAGGTTTAACCCCCTTTAGCTCTATTAAGTAGTTTTAAATAGAGCTTAGTAAAGTATACGTACTTTAATACCTCTACTTACCTACTCCTTCTACTATAGCAGTAAATATAAACATAGATGTAGACGTACTAGTAATAATAATAATACTATTACTAATAAGTAATAATATTAAAATAAACCTTTACTTATACGAACCTTTAGTTAAATTACGCTGTATATAAGGCTTAACGAGCCCTAGTAGTATTTATAATTAAAGAAAAAGGTACTATAAGTAAACTCTTTATTAATTCCTTCTGTCTTTTATATTTTTAAAAATCTAATAAAATAGTAAAAACTACTATAAATGTAAAGGTCCCTTAACTATTGAATACTAAATACTATAACTTAATTACTATAGTTAAAAATAATATTTAGTAATATAGTAAAGTAACTATATAGCTTAGTATTAATACTATTAATCTATAGTATAGTTAATTAACTTAACCCTTAAATATAAAAATTTAAATTACTATTTTTAACTTTTACTTTTTTTAAAATTAGTAGTAATAGGGATTAAATAAAAAAATATTAAATGAAATTTATTAATTAATTTAATACTAAATTAGATTTTAAACTTACTATTTTCAAAAAATAACTAATACTATTTTAAGTAAGTAATAAAGGTAGTAATAATAATTATAAATCCTTTAAAGTTAAAAAACTAGTATATTTAATAAAGTATATTAAAATATCTACTAATAAGTATAGAGAAAAGTAGTTTAATTAGATTAACTAGTTATAGTATAATTAATAATAGTGTATTAGTTATAAAGGGATTTAATAGTTAAAAGAAGGGACGGTTTAGTTTAAATTAAATTTAATAAGTTTAGAGGAACGGTTTAAGAAGGTGTTAGTGGTTTTAATAGTATTAATAGTATAATCAGTAGTTTATTTTAAAATTAATTAAAAATACTTATTACTTTAAATCTATAAACGCTATATTATAGTAAATAAATTTAAGTACTATAATAAAAAAGATTAATATAGTAGGTAGCTAGATAGTTTTCTAAAGTACGTAGCCTATAAGCTATCAGTTAACTTAAAAGGGGTAAATAGAAGTATTTAATAAAGTATATTTAGTAGCTTTTATCCCTTTTAGCTTTATAAAGTAGTTTTAAATATAGTTTAGTAGAGCGTATATACTTTAATAATTCTACTTACTTACTCTTTTTATAGTAATAATAATAATACTATTACTAATAAGTAGTACTAAATAGTATAAGTAATATATTAAAATAAGCCTTTACTTATATAAACCTTTAATTATATTATAAGTACTATAGTATACTATAAAACTTAATAAACCTTAGTAGTATTTATAATTAAAAAAAAGGCACTACTATAAATAAGGCCTTTATTAATTCCTTCTATTTTTTATATTTCTATATATTTAAGAATTTAATAAAATAGTAAAAACTACTATAAATATAAAAGTCCTTTAGTTACTAAATACTAAATACTATTACTCAATTACTATAGTTAAAAATAATATTAAGTAGCTTAGTAATATAGCTATATAGCTTAGTATTAATACTATTAATACATAGTATAACTAACTAGTCTAACCCTTAAATATAAAGATTTAAATTACTATCTTTAGTCTTTATCTTTTTTAAACTAGTAGTAATAAAGACTA
Source organism: Colletotrichum brevisporum (assembly GCA_030770045.1). Taxonomy (NCBI): domain Eukaryota; kingdom Fungi; phylum Ascomycota; class Sordariomycetes; order Glomerellales; family Glomerellaceae; genus Colletotrichum; species Colletotrichum brevisporum. The sequence goes on from JAUGSI010000002.1 coordinate 6,764,118, forward strand.
AATAAAAATATTAAACCAAACCTATTAGTCAATTTAATACTAAATTAGATTTTAGACTTACTATTTTTAAAAAATAACTAATACTACTTTAAATAAGTATTAGAGGTAGTAATAATAACTATATATCCCCTAGAGTTTATAAAAGACTAGTATGTTTAATAAAGCCTAATTAACTTAATATATTAAAACGTTTACTAATAAGTACAGGGAAAAGTAGTTTAATTAAGTTAACTAGCTATAGTATAGTTAATAATAGTGTGTTAGTTATAAAGGGATATAATAGTTAAGGGAAGGGATAGTTTAGTTTAGATTAGATTTAATAGGTTTAAAGAAACAGTCTACTAAATAGTTAGGTGTATAGGAAGTATATAGAAGGCATTAGTGGTTTTAGTAGTGTTAATAGTGTAATTAGTAGTCTACTTTGAAATTAATTAAAAACACTTATTACTTTAAATTTATAAAAGCTGCGTTATAGTAGGTAAATTTAAGTACTATAATAAAAAAGATTAATAAAGTAGGTAGCTGAATAGTTTTTTAGAGTATATAGTTTATAGACCATTAATTACCCTAAAGGGGGTTATAAAAGTTATTATAATAACTTTAGGCGTTATAGTTACTAAAAAGAGTAAATATTAGTAATTCTTTTTAAAATAACCTTTATTTATTACTTTATTAAATATATATATTTAACTAAAACTTAATTTTATTAAATCTTTTACTAGAAATATTCTTTATTTAGTAGATTTCTTTTACCCCCTCTAGGGTAACTAACGGCCTATAGGCTACGTGCTTTAGGAAATAGCCGTCCAGCTACCTACTTTGTTAATCTTTTTTATTATAGTACTCGAACTCACCTACTACAACGCAGCTTCTATAGATTTAAAGTAATAAGTATTTTTAATTAATTTTAACTACTAATTACGCCATTAACGCTACTAAAACTACTAACGCCTTCTATACGCCTCCCTAGACCGTCCCTCTAAACCTATTAAATCTAATCCAAACCGTTCCGTTACTTCCCTTAGCCGTTACATCCCTCTATAACTAACACACTATCACTACGCAGCTACGGCTAGTTTAGCAACTCCCTGCTATTATTAGTATCCCCCTTAATATTGCTTTGCTGAATATACCGATATTAGTAGCTACTTAGAGCGCTATAGATCTAGTAGCCGCGTCCTTTAGCTAGTTAAAGTATTTATAGTTAGTTTTGGACTATAGGATACTTAAAAGGGTTTTATTTTATAATTTAAGAATTATTATATTTATATTAAGTCTATTATTAGTAGTTTAATAGTAGTAAATTATAGTAATAGTAAGTTTTTTCTTTTTTTTATTAAAGAATATGTACTAGTTATGGGTTAAGTTAATTTTATTAACTCTTTTAGCTATAAGGTGCTTATTGTTACTTTTATAGCTAATTAATAACTATAAGGTTATATAATAGTTGTTATTCTAGTTGTAAGGGCTTAGGGTAGGTAACTTTTTGTTAGATATTATAGTAGGTGGTTTGCTTATTAGGGTGCTTTTAGCTTTAAGGGTTGTTGTGTATGTATAGAAGACGGAAGGAATCGACAAAGGCCTTGCTTATAGTAGTGCTTTTTTATTTAATTATAAATGCTACTATTTTGTTTGATTATGAACGCTACTAGGGCTTGTTAGGCCCTATATATAGTGTGATCCAGCTAAAGGTTCGTATAAGTAAAGGTTTATTTTAATATCGCCACCTATTAGTAATAGTATTGTTATTATCGCTAGCACGTCTATATCTACATCCACATCTACCACTATAGTAAGAAGAGTAGGTAAGTAGAAGCGTTAAGGTACGCACGCTCTACTGAGCTCTACTTAAAACCACTTAGTAGAGCTAAAGGGGGTTAAACCTACTAGATATACCCTATTAAATACTTTTATTTAATTACACTACTTAAAAATACATGGCTATGATACATTCTTTTTAGAACAACTTACTAAAATATCCGTATAAAACACTACTTAAAAAAAACACAAATAGATTTCTTTATTTACTTTACTATAAGTAGTACTATAAATATATTAAATATATAAATAAGTTTAAAAAGATAGTAAAAAATAAATAAAAAGTATTAGTAGTTTTAGTAGTATTAATAGTATAATTAGTAGTTTATAAAATTATCTAAGAATACTTATTACTTTAAACCTATAAAAGTTATATTATAGTAGGTAAATCCAAGTATAATAATAAAAATAATAAAGTAAGTAGTTAAATAGTTCCCTAAAGCACGTAGCCTATAGACTATTAGTTACCCTAGAGGGGGTAAGTTTATTTTTATAGTAATTATATAAAATACTTAGTTCTATATTAAGCTGTCTATACATATAAGTATATTATATCCCTATCTTAGTATAAACAAGCTTGCATTCCGTCTCAAGGTAAATTCACCCTTTAGTTGCGGCCTAAGCCGTGGCCTGTCTAGCTTCGGAGGCTGTTCCATCCCTTGGTTCGTGGTATTAGCTTCTCGTGTGTACCATCATTTCATCTCCCTCTCCATCCCAGCACCGCCCTCAGATTCCCGTCTGACGCGATCTTTATCCACAATAGTATTAACTGCGACGACCCTTCCATCGTTTTCTCTTCTTTCGTTTTCTTACTCCCAACGAATCTGGACAGGTCGTACAGGATGGTAATCGTTACACATCTTCCCGCTTTGGTCTGTGGATCAATGACGCTGAAGCTGACCTATGGTCGATGCCTCCCTTCTAGGAAACACTGAGCAGGGCTTCTCGAGCGGTCACGTCCAAGGTGGCTCAGCGGACTCTAGTGAACCTGGGCCTTCTTATTGGAACATCGTTGGTGCTTCTGCCCATCGCTGTGGTCGCGTCGATTCTCTTCTTCAACAACTACCTGCCTGACGAGGTGGTGACGACCCCTGTCTATCTTCAATATGGGTTAGTTACCTTTCTTCTGCTCCGCCTCTGTGACTCCTCGCGCCAGCAAGCCAACAACTATCTTAGCTCAGGATTGAATCCATTCGGCGTCTCGACCATTCCGAGCTCCAGTTTGAGGACCCAACAAGAATATGATGTCTCCGTCACACTGCTGATGCCTCGTTCCCCGGCCAACATGCACAGAGGGAACTTCATGGTCGCCCTCTATCTCCTAGACGCTGGCGTGATGCCACCAGGCGGAGACCAGTTACAGCCGCATATACCACCGGAGCCATATGGTCATTTTGACGGGAAATCCATCCTGTTTTCCTCACGCCGCCCTGCTCTCATGCCCTACCAGGATCCACTCTTGTCAACGGCGTCGCGTGTACTCTTCATGGCGTATCATTTACTTTTCGCAGACTCACAGACATGCGTGTTAACGGTACCTATGGCCGAACGTGTCGAATTAACGAAGAGCACTTCTCTGCCAGCATCTGCGTACCTGGAAATCCAAAGCGGCCAGAGCATTGAGACATACCACGCGTCGATCACGCTTACCGCACAATTGAGGGGGTTGCGATGGCTGATGTATCATTATCGCCTGCCAACCTTTTCAGCCGCTACTTTTCTCTTCTGGGCATCCGAGATCCTCTTCATGACTGGGGCGTGGTTGATATGGTCTGGACTTCTAAGATCAGGTTCGATTGCCGAATCGCAGGCAAGACGGGACACTGAGTTCTCGAAATCAGCTGTGCATGCCAAGAGAGAGGATGGAAGCGGGATGGACGAGCTCTCGGATGCCCCGAGGACGTTTCCCACCTACGGAAACCAGGCCCCATTGCGATATGAGCCCGAGGTCAAGGAGGAGCCCCAGCAAAACCTTCGGTTAGAAGATATCGTGCCGCTGGGGGGCGAAGCGGACGATGAGGAAGAGGACGACGCACGAGGCAGCTTCATGGGTGATTCAGGGATAGGAACTAGTTACAGCGAAGGAGGATCTGGCGGTATCCGACGTAGATCCTCCCACAATCGCTAGTTCTGGAGACTACCTAATACTGGCTACGTTGAGGGCGATAGTCCAAGGCCCAAAATGAACAGAAAATATCACTTCAGGTATCGTAGTTGGGAAATGTGTTGTGGATTTGATACGATTCTGACGTTCCTTTGATCTCGTTCACCCTCAATGAGCTTGAACCTTACACCTTAGGGCGGCTTACCTTACCTACCTCGTACCTTACCTACGAGGTAGGTAAGTATAGATTACAGTACTGTCTTTGGTAAGCTGCCTGTCGGCCCTGTCCGGCCGGTTCCCATGCACACAAAGTACCTACGTGCCAACGTATCTAAGCCCCCAATATAACAAAGCACCCAACCAAGTTGACCTTTTCAAGGGTGGCCTCGCTCTTATTAATAATTGGGGTGTTCAGTTAATTTGGTGCCTATACTGTTTTTTGCCCTGCCCCCCCCCCCCCCCCCCCACGTCCAGACTGTTTCTTCTCCTCCCCACCCCTCGTCGCTCCTGTCGCCGCTCTACGCTGCCTGCTACCTACCTAGTAATGCCTCTGAACCCGCGAATTCCTATATTGCCCGCCGCCTTCCGTTCATTGCTGCAGTTGTCCAATCAGGGTGGTTTCCTAGCATCGGCCATTGTTGCAGCCTTTTTCGGCTTCATTCTTTTTCTCGTTGATAAATTCGGTGTGGCCATACGCGGGACGTCAATTACCTGAATTGTTCTCGGCCCCAGCCATCGGGGCATCATGCGCACCACTCGCTTCTAGTCGTCTCCGCGCAAGGTCCCGTAGCTCCGTAGCCAGATCCACCCCCCCCCCCCCCCAGAGCAGAGACGGTGAGGGCCTACTGCGAAATCTCAACTCCCCGTCATCGCTACTCCTACTCTCCGCCAACGCCCGTCCTTTCCAACGCGCTTCATTGATTTTTTCCCCCCTTCGACTTTGCGACCTACTCCGTCTAAGGACTTTTCGTCGAGCATCTCTTCCATCCGGTACCAACCCGTGGGTTCTTTTTCTCCCGACGTCATCGAAGAACCCCGCCGTCGCCGCCATAACCCTCGCCATCCTTGAGTTTCCGCCGCTACGCAATCGAGCCAACTCGCAACGATGCCCTGCTTCAAGGGGATCGCCGTTAGCATACATGCTAACGGGGCCCCTCTTCCCGAACATGGCATGCAGAAGCAGTCGCGTCTCTCCCGCATCAGCACGTATATACCTGTCCCACAACCCAGTATCAACCCTGATAACAACAAGCCGGAGCCCGCGAAGTTTGCCATATCCATTACCCTGCTGACGCCTGGCTTGCCAATCCCTTACTCGACACCGAAACCGACAGAGAGCAATCTGTACCCAAAGCCCCAGTTTGTGGGCGGTCTCCCAACGACTAGTCATGGCCCGTCCAAATTTTCAGGCGTCGTCAACCCGTACATCCCTATGACGAATTCCGAGAACGAGACTATAGCCGCGTACATCTACTTCGATGGCAGATCTAAAGAAGAAGTCGCCACACTGCTCAGGCCCGGCGAGGAGACGTGGGTGAACAGCCGCTGGGTTCAGGTACCCGACTCCGAAGGTGGTGGTCTGGCCGAGCGCGAGTTCCTCTTTCGCGAGGTGGGACTAGAGCGCTGGCTGAATGGACTGGATCTTCAAGGACATGATGCTGCGGAGAAGCTGGAGCGCCGCCGTCAAAAGTTTGAGAGACGCCGCCGCCGTCAGAAGGCTGCCATTCAGTCTCCCGGCATGAAGATCGAGGAAGGGCCAAACGACTCCCGGGACACCCTTCGCTACGGCGCCGATGATGGCTCTCCTCTCGAGGCTGTCTTTGGCGAAGACGATTCCGATTCCTTGTCTGATGACGACGACATACCTGAAGCGACTGGCCAAATCAAGGTTCTCATGTTCAGAGTGCTTGCGTCAGGCGAGATTAAGAAGGGCGAATATTCACCGCAGTTCGATGCCCATGACGACGACGATGATGCAGACGCAGCAAATGAGGGAAATGGGAAAGGCGGCGTTGATGCTGATGTCGAACATACGACCAGCTTTGCAAAGCCCAAGACGTTGGACCCGAAGACTATCAGTACGCAGACCGTCACGGGTATTGATGGCCCGGACAAGCCTTACGCCTCATTTACGTTCTTCTACCGCGGTGAGCGTGAGTTTATCCCCGAGATCTGCTCTCCCCTCTCCCGAGCTCCTCTAACCGTCCTCGCCAGGCCAACTCCAGAAGATAGGCATTATCGCTTCGTCCAAACCCTCGCAAACGACACCAGGCTCGGCAAAGAGGCGCTCAGGCCAATTGGACTTCTCCAACTTGGGTCCTCTCAAGACCTCAGGCACCGTCGGCTTTTCTGCGTTTAGAGATCAAGATACGGAAGCCGCAAGGCGCCGAAAGGCTCGCAAGAAGAGTAACGGTAACGTTGGAGGCGCCCTCCATGACGACAGCGATGACGACGATGATGAGAGCGAGCTGATCGAAAAGATGCAAGACGTCGATGAGAAGGATGTTGGCAATAAGCCTATCTCTGAGGATGTGCAGTTTTCCGGAGAGCTTGCCGACGGCGTGAATCGCATTCATGTATGTGTTGCATTCCTTGACATCGTCTTCCGCAAGGGTTTCTTGCTCTTCCTCTCCCATTTCTTGTGATTCGCGGCCTCTCGTGGTTATGCTCTCTTGTTTTCCAATGGCATCGTGTTCTAGGCCGGCTGTTAACGTGACTTCAACAGTTGAAGAGGGCATACTCCGCGGAGCCTGACCGCTCAGTGACGGCAAGTGCCACAGACAATACCGGCCCTGGGTTATCGGGCGTCCTCGAGAGCGAGGCTCTCCCGAGAGCGACTAGGGGCAGCCGAAGTGACAACAAAGAGGATACCGCGGCGAAGGACGCGTCTGTAGAATCCTCAATCGGGAGCCCCTTGAAGAAACATCGACCGAGCATCAACACTGGGGACTTTAACCTCAACCCCCAATCACGAGCATCGGCGCCTACAGTTCCCAATGCGAATGCGGAGGAGGAGGAGCTGTGAAGCCGCATATCACGGGTTTGAGGCGATTTCTGCTGCAAGTTACTTCGAGAGATATCACTGGCACGGTATAGATGGCTGTCAGGCGCTCTTTGCAAGCTATGGCGAGCTGGAGTATCGCCGGGTCACAGGCACATTGGTCACCAGTCGAGCGACCTCTGTCACGAAGCTTGTTACTCTTCGAGCCAGCGGGGAAAGGGGGGGAAGCACGTCCAAACTGGCAGCGACGCATCTGGGGCTAATAACGTATCCAAGCATGGCCCTGAGGGTCTTGTTGGTGTTCGCACTGGCTTACTGGTGGCATATTTCAAATGCACAGCGACTTCTGAATAATCATCGATGGAGGCAGGGCAACAAGGCTTTCCTGCTTCAGGCTGATGTTCATAATCTAGCAATCAGTTCCTCTCTTTCTGTGACAATGCACAAAACGCCCCAATAGGTGGCGATCATCCGGTAAAAATTGAATGTATTCAGTCACTCCAAAGCAGCTACGGTCTGTGTCTACATGGAAAGTCCCTGCTTCTCTAGGTGATAACGGGTTGGCGCTTCCAGGTCGCCGCCAGCAGGTGTCCTGCACTCCATAGATTTTGTGATCTTGACATTTATGGATCTCATGAGTCGCAGCTGGTAACGAATCTTGATATCTGGACTCCAGTCGCTAGGCCTTGCTTTCGTGGCATCCGCATGTAGAAGTGAACGATGGAGAGTAGGACATATGGAGATTTGTCTAAACATAGTTGAGGATCTGTCGGGACGGGAGGACTATGGGGAGGACTGGCGAGAGGCTTTAAAGCAGCCACAATTTCTATTCGCAATGGAACCTCTGGCATCAATGGTATTCACGTATCTTCCCTGGTCCTTTAGAATGCGCACCGTAAGACCGTCTAAGTGCCATACCCGATGTCATCAGGCCATTCCGCGTCCTGCTCCTGGCTGGCAAGTGGCAGACCGAGTGCAATAGCATGCGCAGTCTGGCCTGCCACAAGATGTACCTTTTCACCATACATAGTTTCTGTTCGACACTGAATTTCAATCGCGCTTCTTTTCCAGTTGAGAACAACGGATGGGTCTATTTGCTCTCTCCAATCGAGTACACTCATTTCCACGAGAACAACCCCGATGCTTACCGTGACCAGTTCTGGCGACATGTGGTCGGTTGAGCGTTGGGGCCGTTACTGCCAACGCCTTACTTGCATGACAGTTACGGAGAAAACTTGCGAGACATGGGGTACCAGGCAGGAGGTTTGCAATATTGTCGAGACCGGAGGGGCATAGACGGCGGGCTTGTAGACAGTTCACAGGCCGTGCTCCCTGCGGACTAGCCGCATCATTCAGAGGGGCTAGAAGTCATGAATGATGTCGACCGGGAACAATCGACCGGCTCCTCTAACAAGCGTGACCATTGTGAACTCGACGATCACAGCTTCGAATGTGGCACCTACCGCGCCAAAACAGCATCTCTCTGTCACGGAAGTGATCGGAACCCGTAGTGCGCGTCGTTATTAAACATGGGGCAGCACCCGAGTACAACTTGAGGGGGCCTTCGTCAATCATTCAATGTACGCCCCAGGAGAGTTTCGCATGGCAAGGTATGATGAGTCAGTGAGTGAAATTTTGACGATAGAAGCCTCGCCGTTTGGCAATGACTAGCTTTCTAATTTCTAGATATGTTGTTGTCGGCTTCGGTACACCACTCCTACGCAGATAATTAACAGAGCCCATGAACCACGTCGGCACACCCCTCATTAACCGGTATAAGACCAGTGAGGGAGGCTCTTCAGTCTGTCCGAACGAATGATCATCCTGCTGTGAAACGCTGTCAGCTAAGTTCAAAACTAGCGTCTCGAGAAATTTGACGGGGAAAGCCATGTTCAGACTGTTGAGCTTGATAAATTTGTTGAATCAACACAGAAATTCAGTTGGCCGTTCTAAGAAGAAGTGGTCATCACGATGGCGAAGTGCTAAGGAGCAAGCGAAGCGGCAAAGATAAAATATGACCGACACGTACCGTTGGTTCGAGGAGATGACAGAGAGATCTGAAGGTCTGCTCAGTCAGCCAAACACGGTGAGTGTAGGTAGATGGAAGTCATCGTAGCGCCGTTAGCCATGGCAAATTATACCACAGGCGATCATCTCTGCGGCAGCAGCATTGTCGCTCGCACTGGCTTGTTGAGAAGGGTGTTTGAAGTGATGGACGCATTGTGATAGACAGAAGATATCCCAGGTGCAAAGTGAGCGCGTGGTCGAAAATTTGTAGCCCGCGATGGGCGGTGGGGCACAGGCGAGTGGAGACACTGAGTGGATTGCCCTACCTACCTACCTACCTACCTACCTGCATTTACAAGGTAGTCGTACGTCTATACGTACTGCGCTATGTGCATGAAGTGCTTATGGGTATGGATACTGCCCTACCCTGCCTATCAAGACCAGCAAAGTGGATATATCCGTTCGTATCGTTTTAAGAGGAACATACCGCCTGTCCGTGCCCAAGTTGCTAAGGTGCCTACTTACCTGCCTACGTAGCTACCATCCGCTCAAGGGCGTCTTGGGGCGCCTACACCCCTGTCAGATCTGCCCCCCTTTTCGGCCCGCCCACCACCAGACACAACCACCGCCGTCAGACTCGCACCCCTCTTTCTCAGCCTGACGAAAGCTCCTCCCTGAAAAGTCCGCAAAGAAGGTCACCCGCCGGTTCACCCATGCGATTAACTCTCGGTCGCCTTCCGGATATGGCGCAACCGCAGCAGCGTACGTCAGGTCTCTAATCAGACAAGATGGCTACTAGTAAGCGATACCCCTCCCCGCAGCCTTGGACACAACGCACAGGACTATGAACAGTAGAACGGCGCGGCGCGATGCGGCGCGATGCGCCGAAATATTGAGCTTCTCTGTTTAATACCCTGCTTTATTTGCTATCCGGTTCGGTAATGTCATGGGGGAGCACGGCTATTTAAAATTTGACTACAGATTTTCGAAGAGATCGCAAGTGAGTGTTCGTTCTTGCTTTCATAACCTTCGATAGCCAATATGCATGCTCTGATACCTACGTGGCCTTCACGATCCGGAAGAGACGCTGATCGCGGCCTCAACCAACAGGCGGTTCGTCAGGTTCTACTATGTCAGGATTTGACTCGGACCGGAGGACTCGCTGACCTCTGCGTGAGGACACCACACCCGCATCTCCTGGCTACTAAACCTTCGACGATGATAGCGCGATCAATCCATGTTGACCTTTGAGTCTGCCTCCGTCCTGGGCGCCAACTCCATCGTCGAGAAGCTCTCTGTTCGTTCATTCTCCCCTGGACCGTCTACGTCATGGGACCAGACGACTGACCACGATACGAAAGTCCCTCCCCTTCGAGAAAGTCGCTTTCAGGTCTCTGGCATAATTAACAAACCACCCATGAAAGGCATCGTCATTCTTACGGACAGCTTCACCGGTAAGACCTCTTGATACAATGAGCCTCCCACGCTTCTTGGCCTCAGTCCAGCTGTATATCTGATCTAATCGCTGTCAATAGGTCGACGAAGAACAACGTCCCATGAACTACACTCAAGCCTTCCAGCTGATGCGCGACCCTTCTGGCAACTACTTCGTCTTCAACGATATCTTCAAGTTGGTTTATGGTTGAGCTGGATGGGTGCTTGGGAAATCTGCGCCACATTTAAAGGTTTAAGAGGAGCCGCTGCATGCAAACCAAAAGGAAGATGATGACTTGAGGACCCACTCGAAAAGGGAATCCAGGATTTGCGCAGAGTAAGAGAGTATAGTCCCAATACCAATCATACCCATCGTCCTTGTCCCTCTTATTTTGACTTACAAATGGGCGCAGCCTCTCATTTTGACTTCAATGTGAGCACAAAAAGCACAAAAAGCCCAAGACCATTTTCACTAGTCTAGATGTCTCGTTGACGAAGCTGCCTCCAATTCGATATGTCCATTTGAGCTACGTGGATGCCAGTTTGACTGCCTAGGACTTCAGCCACGAATTTGGGATTACTCGAGCTGGGCGCGCCCGCCATTCTTGCCAACAGTTACCTATCGGGGTAGGTACACCGCTCGTTTCAGTGCCATCTTACGTTTGCAGATGCTGACTGCTTCCAGGCAGCAATTGTGGACAACGAGAGAGGAGTGTCTGAAGTATAATCGGCTACCGTTTCGATACTCGCAGTAAAGCTTTCCAGCTTTCCTCGGCCCGTATCAGCGGATCTGCATGCCGGCGTCACCTCCATCGCGGAATACCAACTGAGCGTGTCTTCCGCGGACAAGTTCGCTCCCGCTATCCGTAACAAAACTACGAGGTCCCCCGCAATCGTTGGTGCCAAGCCCCAGCTCTCTGATGCGGCCGCTTGCAATGTCGAAAAGACATCCATGTATTTGTAGTCCACGCTCATTCATGGCGTCTTGAACCGTAACATTTGCCATGAGAACATTAACGCCAGCTTCGACATTCATCTCAGCGATACGAATAGCTCTGCTGTCTTCATTCTTGATGGAAGAAAGTTCCTCGGCATTCTGGGCTCTGACGGCCTTAAGGGGAGTTAACCAGGTGTCGAGGACGCCCCCAACACGTGAGTCGCCCAGCGCAGCCTTGGCGCCACCACAGGCCGAGTGGCCACAGAGGACAATGTGCTTGACCTTCAGGTGGGCGACTGCGTACTCGATAACCGCCGAGGTATTGATGTCTGTCGGTGCAACAATGTTGGCAATGTTACGGTGAACAAAGACATCTCCGGGTTGCAGTCCGAGAATGGTTGTCTCCGGAACTCTCGAGTCGGAACAGCCCAGCCACACTATTTCAATTTTCGGTGGTCAGCCCAGAAGATAAAACAGAGGCGGCAAATACTTGACTCATAGGCTGGAAAGGCCAGGGGAACTGAACAATGATAGAAGCGCATGGAAGAGAGACAGAGATGCGGACATTGAAGACTTACAAATAGAGGGCGACTGGCCCGACGCTAGGTTCTTGAAAAATGCTGGGTTCTGGTGTGACTTGTATCCAGCCCAGGCTTGGTTGGAGCTCAGAGCGTACAAGAACTTATTCTCTGCATTTAATCGAAAACAACGTCAGTTGAAAGTAGTCGACCACTCGAAACATTGGCTTCGAGATTTTTGACGTGTTTGTCTGAGGTACAGGGTAGGTTATTGAGGCTACTTACGGTCGTGAAACGCCATGGCCGATGACTTCGTTTTCCCTTTGGATACAGAAGAGACAAGCAAACTGACGAATGACTCGACGGAGATAGCAGGAAGAAGTGGTGTGATATTAATGGAGGCCGGGATACCAGAGCGTTTCTCCTTCCTGAACTCGAAAACCTGGTCGGTGGAAGGGAAGCTGAGACCTGCCCAGCCAAAGCCTATGCTTAACTGAGAGAAAGTCACTACGAGAATTGCGACGGAATAGATATCCCCTAGACAAGAGAGCGATAGTAGCCCGGGCCGGTCGACAAGGGCCGGTATGATTTCGTATTTCTGTATGTCACTGGAGCGGTTATAATATGCAACCGACATGCAGGTATAGAAAGCCCGCTGGGGAGACGGTGTGGTGAATCGAATCGGCTGTTCTCCCACGGTCGTCGGTGGTCAATACAAGGCTAGTCAATGTTCGGATAAAAAGTAGAGGTCAGGCAAGGATTTATGGGTGGTGACAGAAGCCGAATGCCGTGGTGTGACCTGAAGATTTCTCGCGGAATTATCGTGCCACGGGAGAGAGGGCTAATCTAGTCCGGGTCAATGTCATCAGCGTCTGCCATCAATACCGGCTCTTTAGTTCAGTACCTAGTGACTGAATTCACCAGGTGTGTGTGTGGAGGCTACAGAAGCGGAACAGAAGGGTGGTGTAAGGCAGGTAGAAGCGTGCGAAGAGGAGCAAGTGCATGGAGGGTCAGCAATTGAATGGAGGGGGGGTGGCGGCGGCGGTGGTGGTAGTGGTGGAGGTGGTGGTGGTGGTGCAATATCAGCAGTGTGAAGAGAACTAAGGATATACTTACACCGATATGACAGAGCCATGGATTTGGGCGTGGGATATCAGGGGATTCAACTAAATGGCTGATTGGTGTTTGAGAGTGACACAGGTAAAAACGAGGTGGGAAATCATTCAGGGGCGAGCAAGATTCTGAACAGCGACAAAACTGGGAACAGATACGACGAAGGGGAGGTGTTCCTCAGATGATGGACATTAAGACGTATAAGTAGAGCATGTCAATTCGAATGCTGCACGATGAGACAGTTGTAACATCAAGAGCAGCAATGTTACCGAGAACCTCATCCCTGGGCCCTAGTCACAACCTAGACAAAGCCAAGATTTGACGAGTCACCCAGAACGTCACGCGGCCATACCATCGTAAAGATAAATAGCTACCTCCTAATAACAGGCATAACGCATTTCTATATCTTCCCGATCTACGACTCATGGGGCATAAAGCCGAATGCGGGGTGCTTTCCCTGTATGGATCGCCTCTTTTTTTCTTTCCGTTTCCAATGCAGCGAGTCTATGGAGTATGGACACCCCCAAGGTTGTAATCGTAGGTAGGTTGATGGACTGAAAGAAGGTGGTGGGGGGCGGCGCGACCATGTTTGTCACACATGGGTAGCAGTACGTGAAGCAAGTGACTGGTGAAACGCGCACAAGGGGTTATATGAAGTAGAGTTTTTCTTATGTTCTTTTACAAAGCGCATCCTATACGTCTGGGCTTATGCGATCATCGTCCCTCTCGAGCTGCTGCTGTGTAGTGTATGTAGGCAAACAAGGAGAGACTTATTACTCGTACTACACGGACCCAGCAATGCGGGCGGCCGTCCATCCGATCTAGAGCTGTCAATCTCACCGTCTAAGAATTGACACCTCCCCGCATTTTTCGTCTGCCTCGGGTTGGGCCCAGTTGTGACAGCACAGTAGAGTCGTTCTCCATTCTCTCACAAACACAACGCCGGGCGCTCTTTTCATAGTAGTAAAGCTTGACTGTAAATCTGAATGCAGAGAGCAAGCGTTTGCCTTCCCATGGTGCCGTTCTCTCTCTCTTGACCCACTCACTACCTTCCACTGACCATGTGGGCTGGCTGCCAGAAACTGGGCATTTGCGAAGGGTGGGATGGCGACGCTGACACGCTTCGAGTTTAATACAGAGTAGTATTACTGATGACCAGGGGCAGGGCTCTCTCTGCCGGCCACACCGTTCGAAGACAGGGGGAAGGGTCAGTCGGCCATGTTGACATGGTGCGTTCAGTCTCGCTCGACAGGCGAGCGGCGCTTTGGTCCGGCAACTATGCCCGGTGAAGGGAAGGGCGGAAGGTGAGCCACGAAGAAAGATTGGCGAGGAGGAATGTAATTCAATAAATATCAGCCTCGCGGGCTACATGGCTAACATGATACGACACCTGGAAACAATGTACCAACATAGCCTGTCCGGGCGACTCCCAAAATACTTCAGGCAGGTCTTGCGGCGTTTGGTTGCTTGGCTGGGCCACTCCGACACCTTGCGTAACATGGCAAGTAGTAACGTGCACTGCTACGAGGACTAGCAAGGGCAGACACACCATCACACGACACATTCCGTTATTAAACCGGCAGTAGGGAGACTGATACGTTAAGTAAAAACCCAAATGATTAGTCATCCCGTGACGCCATGCCATTTCTTTTGATAACCTCCAGTGACCTAATCGTGATGTACTAAAACCAGTCCGGATATGAATCCATCTTAAACCTTGATGGCAGTCTCCAGAGCCTTCTTCTTCTTTTCAGTGCGGTTCTGCGCCTTCGCACCCATGATGCCGCCACCCCATTGCTTTCTCGCTTGCTCAGTCTTCTCGAGGTAACCGTCCTTGATGGCGGAAATGAGCTTGGACAGCTCGTTCTTGTCCTCGGAGCGGACCTCGGTGAGAGCCAGGACAGCAGCAGTCTACGAGAAGATTAGTATATGGACTTTCCCTGACAAATCGAGGACGAAACAAGGACGGGGTCTTCTCGTTCCAACAACATACCTTCTTGTGCACGACGGTGCCGAGACGGGCCTTGCCCTTGATAATGGCGAAAGGAACACCCATCTTGCGGCAGAGGGCGGGCAGGAAGATGACCAGCTCGATAGGGTCAACGTCATTGGGAATCAAAACGAGGGAGGCCTTCTTGTTCTCGATGAGGCCAACGACGTGGTTGAGACCGTACTTGACGGTGTACGGCTTCTTGCTGACATCCTCCTTCTTCTTTCCCTCCTTGATGGCAGTGGCCTCCTTGACGAGACGCTCCTTCTTCTCGGCCTTGGTCTCAGGGCGGTACTTGTTGAGGAGCTTGAACGCCTGAGCGGCAGTGTTGCGGTCGAGAACGTGCTGGAATTGGGCGATCGCGGGAGGAACCTTGAGGCGCATGCTCAAGATCTTCTTCTGGCGCTGAAGACGGACGTACTCGGGCCACTTAACCATGCGCGACAGGTTGCGACGGGGCTGGATGTCCTGGCCGATACCGAAGTTGCGAGGCTTGCGCTCGATAAGGGGGTTCTTGTTGCAAAGTAAGCCTCAACTGGGCTGCGCGGGTTTGGGGGATGATGGAGTGTTCGTCACCAACCTTGGGAGCCTTCTTGGAGCCAGCCTTTCCCTGAGGGAAAGGGGCGGGAGCCACCTTCTTACCGGACTTGGGAGGCTGTCATTGAGAAAGAAAGACATCAGCGAGTTGTTCGTCCACTTGTGTCTTCCCTGAACTCTAAGAGGAGGACGACGCGGCATTTCGACGTTGGTATGCGTGTCAATGCCTCGCCGTCCCCTCCAGCCAAATCATCATCACGACCCTGTTCCGCCTACGCGCGTGTGCGCTTGGTCGGAGACATTTCGGCGTGTGGAAAAAATCTCAGCACGCGCAAGGCGTCGCTGGACGTATTGGCCTGAAAGGCATTTAGAGCCGTCGTCGCTCAACATGTACTCACCATTTCGTCGATTGTCGTATGCTGCCTTAGAGGGGATGGATGTTGAACGTCTGGTTGGTAGGATGACGACTGGCACACGACAAAGTTATCTTTGTGGGAAACGGGAAAAAGTTTTAGGGCTTCGTCCAGTGTGGGTCGTTAGACGATAGGAACGCAAAGTCTACGGCTTATCTTCACGTGACAGACAGGGGTTCTGAGCAAACCCTGCCAGCAGTTCCATTGCCTTTTCTCCACCTACCTACCTAGGTACACCGCTTAGGTGCCTAGACGGGCAACGACGGGGCCTACCTCAGATAGGTACCCGACTCGGCCCGGGGCAATATTTGCCTGTCTAAGGTCACGTACAAGTACAACCTACCGAATTTACACTAGAGAGAGGTACTTAATCGTTCAACAACCACAATTCAGTCTCCATCGTCACCATGGCCCCAGTCATCTGCGCAAAGTGCAAGATCGAGCGTGCGCTTGTGAAGCGACCGAAGAACCACCAAAAGCTTTGCAAGGCCTGTTTCATATCTGTATTCGAGGAAGAAGTACACCACACCATTGTTGCTTCCGCCCTATTTACTCCCGGGGAGACAGTGGCCATCGGTGCCTCTGGTGGCAAAGACTCGACGGTACTGGCTTGCGTGCTCAAAGTCCTTAATGAGCGACATGGTTACGGCCTGAATCTTGTGCTCCTCAGCATAGACGAGGGTATCAAAGGCTACAGGGACGACTCTCTGGAAACAGTAAGGAGAAATGCTGTCCAATACGACATGCCACTGACCGTGGTCGGTTACGACGAGCTGTACGGCTGGACAATGGATCAGGTGGTCGAGATGATAGGCAAAAAGGGGAATTGCACGTACTGCGGCGTCTTCCGCCGACAGGCCCTCGATCGCGGCGCCAAGATGTTGGGTATTAAGCATCTCGTCACCGGCCACAATGCCGATGACGTTGCTGAGACCATACTCATGAACCTCCTGCGGGGTGACTTACCTCGCCTTGGCCGCAGCACCAGCATAGTCACTGGCGACGACTCCAGTGACGTGAAGCGCAGCAAACCCCTCAAATATTCTTACGAAAAGGAGATCGTATTGTATGCCCACCACAAGAGACTCGATTACTTCAGCACCGAGTGCATATACAGTCCCGAGGCATTTCGAGGAACCGCTCGCACCCTGATCAAGAACCTCGAGCGCGTACGGCCCAGCGCCATCCTCGACATCGTCCGGAGCGGAGAGGATATGGCTCGGTCATCTGGCAAGTCGAATGATTGCGCCGCAACAGCGGCGTTTCGGCGTCGGTGGTGAGAAGAGTTGTTAATTACGCTGGATGTGGTTTACAAAACGACAAAAGGACTGGCATACAGGTGTTGCTCATCCAATACGCATTGAGTCTAATAATACCACAAAGGTCTGGCATTTTGAGGCCAGCTCGGCGAAAACACATGTCTCCACCAAACCCAAAAACCGTGCTCGTCTTATGCAATCCACGGCAACAGGAGGAGCTCTGCAGAAGTTGGGCAAGTGCGAGAGATGCGGATACATGTCAAGTCAGGCCATCTGCCAGGCCTGTCTGTTAGTGGACGGACTAAACAAAAACAAGGCGGATATTCGCATATAGAAGAATAATTGACCATTGCACTCGCCCTGTATTTCACACTCAGCCTCTTGTCCACGGCTTTCGCGACCCCAGATATGGATGCATTGTGGCCACGGGCGAGGTCTTAGAGAGGACCGTGAACTTCGGGGGGAGAGTGAGATTCAGGCGGCCTGGTCTTATCGAGAGTCGGATGAAGGTCTTGCCTCGGGCAGAATACACCGCTATAGCTTCAAACTTCCTGCATTACGACATGCGCTGGCTGTGCTGAAACGTCACGAAACAGTGCTGAAAAGCAAGGCTGATGTTCAATCTGTACTTACCTGGTGATTGTTCAGCTCGAAGCCGGGGGGGGCTTCGGCATTGTCGATTTGTCCTCGCAAGTCGCCGGTCAGTCGTCGGTCGCGATCCATCACTGTTGGACGGGCAGTGTTAGCTGGCTATGGAAGGCGCTGGATTAGGGCTACTTCTGAGTGGTAAAGCGTGCTTACTTTGCTGTGTGAACGGCCAGGTTAGTATTCGCGATCTGGTGATGACTCTCTGATTCAAGTTTGCTTACCCTGTCCCACTGATCCAAGCCCCATCGAGGCTTCTTTCCGCCGTTTTGAATGCCCTTAATGACAGCCAGGCCAGTACCGGTAATACCGAACATCTAGATGAAGTTTAGTTTCCAGAGTTGCGATTGCGTCCGATTGTATACGGTCGCGATCGAGAACGGGAAGCTCTTACAGCAACCATGATCCCGTAGGGAATCAAAGTCTCGAAAGGGACAGGCATCGTCGCAGCAGGAGGACGAATCAAGCAATGGCGTGCGATTGGCTCGTTTTACTGGGAAAATAGTACGAAGATATGGCCAAGTCACTGGCTCGGGACGGTAGTTGATCGTGGACGGGGTGAATGGCGATAAGATGGTCCGGGGGGCGCAAGACATAGAGGCTGTCTCCTACTAGGTCTTGACGCAAGAAATTTCGCGAGGTGCCGGTGTTCTGCGAAATTAAACATGCATCGAATGGCCTATTACCAGCAATTTCATTGTCAGTACCCACGGGTTTGACGGGTATTCATGAAATGCGTCATTACCATCAGGTACCTACCTACGGTCACCGGCGCGGTCACAGCAAAAAACCAGGCATAACACCTTATCAGCAAGGTGACTGACTACCTACCACCACTCAGGTACCCATGTACAAACAAACTATCGCTCAGTAATGCCGCAGGCGGCACCACCAGGTACAGTCGTTTGCATCGCAGCTTCAAACTCAAAGTAGGCAACGCTATCATCATAAAAAAGTCAAAATTCTACCCATAATGATGACATTTAGCCTTTGCTATTATAGCTTTTTAAAGATACTGTTATTGGTACTCTCATTACTATAGAAAACAAATGAGCAAGCTATTTAAAGACTATATTTTAGCTAATTTATTACTATAGTACTAAGGATTTTAATATACTAACTTACTAAAATTAATTTAATACTCTTGTCCCTTAACCTTAATAATAGCTTTATTACTAGAACTATTAATTATAACTAATAAATAATTTAAATATACTATCAATAATTAACTTATTATAAAATTAAATAATATAAAAATTTTATAAAATAACTAAAAAATAAAATTAAAATATTAAATCATTTAAACTATTTAAAGTAATAGTCAACTTAATATTAAATAAAAGATGTTTTTTTACTTAAATAATTTAATTATATTAATTTATTAATAATTAATTAATATTTTAAAAAGTAAGTTTTTAAATTAATAAAAATATATATTATAGCTACTTAATAAGACTTAAAAAAAAGGCTTAAGTTGTAGTTTTATTGTGTATAGTAGTATAAACTAGAATAACTAATTTTTATTAATAAATTAAGAATAAATAAAATACTAGTAAAAGTAATAAGATAAGTAAGACTATATATACTTTATACTATAGAAATTAATAAAACTAAAATATAGTTAGTAAATATACCCTACTAGTATTAACTTTTAATATATTTTAAATCTTTTATATACTTAAAATAATAAATAGTAATAGCTATAGTATAAAATTACTAGAATATTTACTACTATATAAAAGCCTACTCCTTTATTTAGTAATTATTATAAATAATACCCTCTTTTACTACTAAAAAAATATTTAAATTACTTACAAAAAGCAGTAGTATATACTTCTTTTAATACCTTCCACTATACTTATTTAACTTTAACCTAATTAAAAAAGTACTTTAAAAACTTAAAAAGTATATTAAAAAAACTTTTATATATACAATACTAGTAATAAAAACAATATAATTAAGTAAAGTTTCATATAACGAGTACCCTAATAGAGAAAGGAAGATTTATTATAAATTACTAGTCACTTTACTATATATTTATTAATTTAATAGTAATAATATATTGCTTTCATAGTAGGTTATTAGTAGTAAAGAGAGTAGAGATGTATTAAGTAAAGTAAGTAATGGGTTAAAGCTGTTACTAAGTTAAAAAGTTACTATAGTTAAGCGGATAAAAAAAAAATAAACACTAGTAATAAATTAAAACTATTATTAAATAAACTATAAAGTTACTATAATTAAATAAATAAAAAATAAATAAAATAAACACTATAAGCAGTACCTATTACAACCCCTTATTACTTAACTTTAATTATATACTAATATCCTCTTTATTAATCTCCTTACTACTTAACTCTATATTATCCTTAAAGTACAGTAAATCAGTAAAATAACTCAAAAACTACCTATTATCTAATATATTAATTAATCTTAACTATAATTTACTAAGTTATAGTAAGAGCCTATTAACAATTATTTAAAGTAATATTTAACTTTTATTAAATAAATTAGTATTAAATTAATTTAAATTAAGTTATATATTAAAGAAAAGAAATTAAATAAAAATTAAAAGAAAAGAAAGATATAAGATCATTAAAGTAATAATTTATTAAAATTAATTAAGTAATATAGTATTTACTTACTTATATATCTTCTAGCCTTAATTAATACTTTTATAACCTATAATTCTCCTTAACCTTATTTTTAGTAAAAACTTATAAAGGTTTTAGAATTATATTAAAATACCTATAGTTAGGTCAATAGGTTACAATTATAGAAATCTTGTTAAAAAAGCGTCTAAGTATTAGTATTAATATTATAGCATAATAAAACATATTCTAAACTACTAATTAAAAACTTAATAATCCTATAGGCTTTATAAACGCATCATTTTTACTATATAAGGTGCACCTGTTATTAATAAAAACTTAATATTTTAATTAATAATATTTAGCAATATTTATAATATTTCACTATTAAACTAGTAATTAAGAAGCCCTTTTTAATATGAAGACTACTTATAATAGGCTATATAGCTTACACGTTGGATATTTGCCAGCATACCGTTATAATTGCCAATGGTAGTAGTAAACTAAATAATAAAGTTATTAACTTAACTGCATTATTTAATTAACAAATTTAGTACTACTAAAAACAATAATTAAATAAGTATTTATTACTATAAA
This sequence comes from Colletotrichum brevisporum, assembly GCA_030770045.1. Classification (NCBI taxonomy): domain Eukaryota; kingdom Fungi; phylum Ascomycota; class Sordariomycetes; order Glomerellales; family Glomerellaceae; genus Colletotrichum; species Colletotrichum brevisporum. The sequence goes on from JAUGSI010000002.1 coordinate 6,785,079, forward strand.
GTAAGAGTATAAGGAGGCTTGTTTAGGGCTATAAATACATATAAAGTATAGTAAAGTTAACCCTAATATACTAATAGTAATAACTATATTAAATAAAGTAAAGTTAGTAGTGCACTATAAAAGTTTATAACGGTATTACTTAAGGTCTAACTTAGTTAACTAAGTATTACTGTAGGGGTAAAAGGAGCCGAAAAATCGGTCTAAATAGCTATTTAAATACCCTTACTTTATAGTATTTATTTATTTTAAACCTTTTTAACTATAGTACCCTTGTGTCTCTCTATTATAACTATAAAGTCTATAAGTAGAGTACTAAGTAAAATACTAGCCTCGCCCTTAAAAAGGGCCTTTTCCTATTACTTAAAATTAAAGATCTTTAACTTATAGTGTGTTTTATTAGAAGTAATCTAATACTAAGTATATAAATAATCTCTACTTTTAGTAGTGTTTTTATACATTATTAACTTAGGGCACTACTAATAGTATAGTAGTTATAAAAACTTATCTCTAATAATATTCTTTGCTTCTTTAATAATAATAACTATCTTACTAACGTACTCCTTTTATTTAATTTAGTAAAAAAGTTAACTACTATAGACTCTAGTAAATAAAGTAATTAACGTAGTATTATAAGTAGCTTATGTTTCTATAGTAGTAGGGACATAGAGCTAAAAAACAAATATCACTTTAATTACAGCCTTACTATACTTATTAGCCTTAAGAATTTATTTAATTAGTATATACTATAGTAAGTATAGCTAAGTATTAGTAGCTATAGTATTATACTCTTCTTAATATACTAAGTAAATAGGTTTAGTACCCTTCTTTTACTATCTAATTTAAAAAGTAATATATAACTTAATAGCCTTAAGTATAGCTTTAAGTTAACTATAAATTCGTTTTTTAATATTAATAATAGTATTCCTCTACTTCCTAAGTATAAGGGATTTAATAATATTATACTATATCTTCTATAACTTAATTATATAAAAAAGTTTAAGTAAAAAGGGTATACTATTAAAAGTTAACCTATATAAGATATAAATAGGGATTTCTATAAATATAAATAGACTCTAATCCTTAGTAAAAACGTTATTATTAAAAGATACTTTAATTTTTAAATAGTGCGGAGTATAGGTATAGCTTTATTTAAAGGGAGGCTCTTATTACTATTAAAAAAGTATATTTTATTTATTATTAAAAAAGGGATCCCGTTATTACTAAAAAAAAGGGGGATCTTATTAGCTTTAAGAGGGGGTAGCTAAGGTATTTAGCTATCTTTAGAGTAGGGTCTTATCTTTAGTACTATTATTATCACTTAAATTAATCTTAGTATTATCTTTAGTAGGATTTAATAGCTTTTTTAGTAATATAACTATAACTACTTACTTCTTTATAATTAACTACTTCTTTAATTTAACTATTAATACCTAATATTTACTAGGTTTTACTTATAACGGCCTAGGATTAGTTAGGGTATTCTTTAACTTAGTTACTCACTATTTTACTACTAGTATTTAAATAATTATAATCTACCTACTTATTAACTTTTAAAATACAACTTAAGGCTTCTTATTAAGAGTATTTTTATATTACCTATAGGTATAAGTATAAGTAGTTAAAAGAGCTAGTAATAAGTTATTAACTAAATTAATTAATACTTAGTGCTTTTAGAGAAGTATTATAAAATAAATTAACTATAATAGATAATAGGGATAATAAATAGTAGATAAGGATATTTAGTATATTAAAGTATTAATCCTAAGGTAAAGTTAGACTTTGCTATACTACTAAAATTATTATTAAAATAAGTAACGGGGCGGGCCCTTATAGCTAATTAATAGGAGCACAAGCTTTATACCTACTAAAAAAAAGAAACGTATAATTTAACAGCCTAAAGGCCTTTATATAGGGTTAATTACCCCGTTAGTGATGAAATTCGTGGTGTTCTATGTGGTGTTGTGAAAAAAACGCATATCTAATGTGTAGTAAGCAGTGCCCTACTTTGGGTTTTGGAAGCTGCCGATGCAAACGACTGTAATGGTAGTATTATTATTGGGTAGCTTGTTTCCCTTTGCCTCAAGCACGGCAACCACCTGCCTGCCTCCCGCCGCCGAGAGCCTTCTCACCTGCGCTATCGACCTCCATCTTCCTCATCTTCCTCATCCCCGTCCTGCCCCGTACCCGTCGCGTTTCTCTTCGCGCTCATTGTCGCGTTGTGTGGGTAGCATCCGTCAGTCGCATTGCTCTGACGCGCATGCCGCTCTCACCCTTACCTACAAGGGGCCAGCAATGGGCCACGTAACTAATCTTTCGGTTCTACACGGACACCCACTGCGGAACTAAGCAACGATTGCATCTTTCGCGAACCGCTGTGTAATAGAGAATCGCGAACATGGCTAGCATGCAGCTCACCGAAGAGCAGCTGCAGCAGAGCGCGGTGCTGTCAGACGACAATGCCGAATTCGAAGATGCCCTCGCAACCGCTGCTGAAGGAACAGCCAAGAGCACCGAAAGCCCGTTAACGAACCAGAATACCTACGACGAATACCTCTCGGATGTGCTGGACAACAGCCATGACGATTACGGTGACGACAAGGATAACAGGGACGCGAGCGGCGTCGATGAGGACGTGGATATGGATGATCGTTCTGATCAACCTAGCGAGTTATCCGAAGAGGAGTCGCTCGGTGATGACATGAGTCACAAATTTGACGATGAGCTGTTGGACATCCGTGTGGAGCAAAGCCATTTGGACGAGGTGTCATCAGGCACCCGCAGTCGCGGCAGCAGCCCTCTGCTTGACATCGAAGAGGACGAGGCAGAGGGTGTTGGCGCCGTCAAAATTCGACCAGGCGAGACTGATGACGAGGGAGAAGAGAATGATAGCGACCGCTCAGACTCTGATTTCGGAAACGAGTCTGATGGAGCTGCTGCCTGGGAAGAGGCTGCCGAGAACGAAGACGACGAAGACGAATCTGAGGATGCTGTGCCTAACGCCTGCATTTTTTGCAAGCAAGACGAGGAGAACGATCCAGGTGATGAGTTCGAAGAGTATTTAACCTGCGTTGGCTGTGGTGAGAACTGTTAGTGGACCAAACTACGTCCGAAAGGCAACCGAAGCTGACCAGCGTCCAGGTCACCAGCACTGCGCGCGAGAAGCCAACGCCCTTCAGGACTCTAGTAGTAGGTCGTCCAATATTGAAGGGAAACGCTTGTTCCAGTCAATAACTTGCCGTTCCTAGGTCTACCTCGATGGGAGTGCCCCGAATGCCACTCGACAGACGACTCGTCAGGCAAGAAGCCCCTGGAGGAGGTCCATGAGCAGACCGACGTTGAAATGGAACGAAGAACTGAACTCGACTTGTCGCCCTCCTCTCGAAGGTCTACAGCATCTCAGATGGCCCGGGATCTGCTTCCTCCCCAAAAAGGTGCCATCAATCCCGATTCTCATTCAGTCTTCAACCAACTTGTACTAGACGGCGACCCTTTGGATGGATCTCGTGTTCTTCGGAAACGCAAATCATCATCTGTTGAGGTGGAAGATATCGTCATGTCTCTGAGGAAACGTCGGAGGAACACCTCCAAAGACCGCGAATCCAGTCATGGAGCAGGAGCGTCCCAAGAAGTACCAAACGGCACGAAGGAGAACGATTCACGCCGTAAACTACGCTTGAACCCTCCCCGCAAAAGTCAAGCAGTCGCAATAATTCGCCACCATCGTTCAACGATCGTCAAAATGCGCGTGAAGCCGGCTTCATTGCGCCGCGTGTTGTCGAGAAAACCCTCGTCCAACCGGAAGAGAACGGACAGAGGGAATGCTGCGGCAGAATCGCGCGCTGGCATCACAGCAACCCTATCGGCGTCCTTTGCACCATCAGACCATTCGCATCCGTTTTACTCATTTGTCGACAAGGAGATAGACGACATGAAGACGAAGCCATATGGCGGTATACTGAGTGAAACCGAAGCAGACACGTCGAGGACCCTCCCAACGAACGACGACCGGCGGCGATTTGATGAGGCAAAACAAAAAGCGGAAGAGGTCTGGAGGGCTCGACTACAAACTACGCAGCTCAACGTGGGAACACCGGCTAAGAAATCCAGGAAAAATGCCGGCCCCGCCAGTCAGATTGAATGCATCGACTTTGGAGGCTGGGAGATCGACACTTGGTACGCGGCCCCCTACCCCGAGGAATACAGCCGCAATCGGACACTCTATATCTGCGAATTTTGCCTCAAGTACATGAATTCGGACTACGTCGCGTGGCGACATAAGCTCAAATGCCCGGCGAAGCACCCCCCGGGAGACGAAATATACCGGCACGGATCTGTCTCCGTTTTCGAGGTGGACGGGCGGAAAAATCCGGTGTACTGTCAGAACCTCTGTTTGCTCGCCAAGCTCTTCCTGGGGTCCAAGACACTTTACTACGACGTTGAGCCCTTCCTGTTCTACGTTCTATGCGAGTACGACGCCCTCGGGTACCATTTCGTGGGTTATTTCTCAAAGGAGAAAAGAGCGAGCAGCCAGAACAACGTGTCGTGCATCCTAACCCTGCCGATCCACCAGCGAAAGGGTTATGGCAATCTGCTCATCGACTTTTCATACCTGCTGACCCGAGTCGAACGCAAAACCGGATCGCCCGAAAAACCACTCTCTGATATGGGTTTGGTATCGTATCGCAACTACTGGAGATTGGTGATCTGTCGATACCTCTTAGACCACGTCTCTGAGGGGAAGACATGCCCCACCGGATTAAGTATCCGGCGGATCTCCGACCAGACCGGCCTAACTCCAGACGATGTCATATCCGCCCTCGAAGGTCTTCGATGTCTTGTGCGCGATCCTCTCTCGGAGCTATATGCGTTTCGTGTTGATCTAGCCTACTGCAACGAGTACATTTCCAAATGGGAGCAGAAAAACTACGTCACGTTGAACCCTGATGCCTTAACGTGGACACCCTACGTCATGGGCCGAGGCAATGCCACGAATTTCGAGCTAGGTCCCGCCATCAGCGCTATTGCACCTCGCGAAGAAGACGAAAGCCATAAACCCGCCAAACAACCAAATCCGCCAGCGACTACCCTTGAAGAGTCGGCGCCGACTGGCATGGTGACCTGTGAAATGAGAGGCAAACCCGTCGTATCTGAAGGCGCCTCGTTGTTTGACGCGGATGGTGCAAGCAAAGACTTGACTGCGTCTCAGGTGCAGCCAGATGTCTATGAATCCACTGAGTCACATGAAGACGGCCTGCTTAACGGGGACAGTGGCCAGGAGGCGGATCGCGACGAGGAGGTTTCTCAAAGAGATGATGCGACCCGGCGCACCTCTATCCAATTGATTGGGGACGACTGGAGCCTCGCGTACAAGGATGTTCCACCGTCTAGATTTGAAGTCTATCCGCCTCCCGGTGGGCGTCGATCGGACCGGTCGAGGTCAAGTGTGCCTCGCCCAACAGCAGCTCGGAGCTCAAGCAACGGCTCACGCCCGCGGCGTTCTGTAGGGGGCAGCACTCGACGCCCAACGACTGGCCGACCGAAAGGCTCATCGTCGTCTTCACGTCGAAAAAGTGGCGGAACAGGTCGCGGACCTGGCCGATGGCCTAAAGGGACGAAGAAGAGCGACTACGGTAATGCCGAAAGCGGTCCTGGTCTCCCGCCAGCTTGGATCAAGGAGAGGGCTCGGCTTGCAGCAATGGTTGTCACGAAGGACACTAGAGAGGAGGCTCCAGGATTAGAGAGCCAGGAGACGATAGATGTGGTTCGAGTACAGGTCCAGCAAGGAGAGGTCGCCGTCGCCATCTCGGATGGCGAAGGAATTGGGAATGAATATGGTGGTCACGGGGAGGTAGACGGGGTTCAAGAAGACGAGTGAGTCCCGCGAAGTTAAACCGAACCCCCCCCCCCCGGACAACTTGCCGGCGTCCAGTGTGGGGCGCAAGAATCCGACGTAAAGTAAGGTAGTCATGCAAGTGTAATCGATATGTGAGCCACGGCTAGAATTCAAACTGGCCAGCTTATTTACACCGAGACTGCAATATGACAACAAGCTTCCGGTGAAAGGGCTCAGTGCGGGAGTCGATGGATCTTGTATCCGAACATCCATTAGACGCACAGAAGCCGGAGCAAGAACCGGGGCAATGTGCGAAAGGGAGTTGACGCTTGAACATCAGCCACGACTGGATGATGCAACGCAGGTGTAAATAAGGGCGCTGCGACGTGAGGACTGTCCCATGCCAGACATCGGCCCCTGAAAATATACAGGAGGAACTGGCGGTCCAAGTGAACAGGTAGTACTCGTGTGGGAACACCTCGGGCCGGAGCCAGCACCATCTGAGCAGGATGATGCGTCGCAAATGCACGTCGATGCAGAGCATCACCCAAGCAGAAGACGGAGAGCCAGTACAGTGCCCAGGTCATTAGATGAATACACATATATACAATTAAGAGCCCTACTTAACTTTTAAAGCAGACTAAGTTAATAATTAAGATTCTTTTTTATGTTAATTTAAAAAATTATATTATTATTATGTAAATTTAAAGTAAATAAAAGAGTTTTAATTAACTTTATTTATTAATATAAATTAATATAAGTAGTAGCTATTTATTATAGATTAGAAGTAATATACAAAATTTCTATTTAAATACTATAGTTTAACTTTTTATTTATTTAATTTAAGGAATTTTCTAGTTTTTTTTAGAATTTAGCTTAAAACTACTAAGGGCTACTTGTATATAATAGTAAGTATATATCTACACACAGTATTAAAACACTTTTTCAGTGCTTATAAGTTATACCTCTTATGATTTAGATACGTAGCGTCGACATGTATGGTTCCCTACCTAGGTACCCAATGAGTCTAGGTACTTCTCCGCCCGCCAAGTCGCATTACGCAGCACTCGCCGCAGCTCAGGGCGTGACACTCACTGTCTGTTTCCCGCTAACCGCCAAAGGTACTTTCCCAGCCAGAACTTGTTCGACCTCACCTTCCTCCACCAACTCACTTTCACCAAACATCTAGTATTCCTCAGCCAATCTAGATCACGGTCGGCCTGAGACGCCCAGTCATCAAACAACATCCCACCCATTGCGGGACTACAAGCTGCTGGCCTGCCCGTTCGCCTTGAGCCGGACTGTGCCTACGTAATATCGCCCATCACCGACTCTATCTCACCTACCGAACGTTCGACCGGCTCACGACCTTTCCTTCATCCTGTTTTTCGCTCATCGCATTGTTTGCGTTCTTCCCTGATACTACTTGGAGCGCATCCTGGTTTTTTCCTTTCTCATCGCGCCAGTCTTCGCCAGCCAACATTGGGCCGACGTGCTAGATTGCTCGATTGCGCCTGGTTACCCACGCCGCCTCTCCCCTCGAAGATATCGCCAGATCTGCGGGGTTCCAGCCATCGTCTTTTAATTTTGCCCCCGTCACCGGACAGCGCATCCGCCAGAAACCGTTCACTCCCCCGACATTCCACACCACCCAGCTCAGAGCTTGTCAGACGACAAACCACCGCCAAAATGTCGAAAGTGATTCGTAGCGTTAAGAACGTAACCAAAGGTTACTCTAGTGTCCAAGTTAAGGTCCGAGAAGGTTAGATAGCCCCAACTGACTCTCTGTCTTCATTTGCCCGTCTCAGTGGTACTGACCGACATCCACGTAGCCACGAGTAACGATCCATGGGGTCCGACAGGCTCTCAGATGACCGAAATCGCCCAACTCACGTTCAACACGTAGGTTGTCCCCCTATTACTACCTAGTGTGATGAATCACTGACTTGATTGTAGGTCGACCGAATTTTACGAGATCATGGACATGCTGGACAAGCGCCTTAATGATAAGGGCAAGAACTGGCGACATGTTTTGAAGGCCCTCAAAGTCCTCGACTACTGCCTCCATGAGGGATCCGAACTTGTTGTCACCTGGGCAAGACAGAGTATCTATATCATCAAGACTCTGCGCGAGTTTCAGTATATCGACGAGGATGGTAGAGACGTCGGTCAAAATGGTAAATGATCTGAAACCTGCCACTTCCGCAAACTCGCTAACCAACTTCGCATAGTCCGCGTTACCGCCAAAGAACTCACCGCCCTTATACTGGACGAGGAAAGGCTACGAGCCGAGAGAAACGACCGGAAGTCGTGGAAGTCTCGCGTCACAGGGCTTGAGGAATACGCACCCCAGCATGTGAGCCCCACACAGCCGCGCCCCCGGCGGCGCCCGAGCAACGACGACGATGCCGAGTATAGGCTTGCCATTGAAGCAAGCAAGCATCAGGAAGAAGAAGATCGTAGGAAACGGGCGAGTCGCGCTGCAAACGAAGCCGAAGATGACGACTTGGCCAAGGCCATCAAGCTTAGTAAAGAGGAGGACGAGCGCCGTCGACGGGAGATGGAAGACACGAACGCCTCATTGCTCTTTGACGACTCCCCAGTACAGGCGACACAACCCCAGTACACCGGCTTCAACCAGGGATATCAGCAGGGCAGTGCGGTCGATTTCTTCGCCAACCCAATCGACCAGAACCCGCTCCAGGCACAGCCCACAGGCTTCATGCCCAACACGTACCCCAGCTATCAACAGTCGCAAGCAAGTGGTGTGCCGAACGGCTACGGGGGTGTTTTTGGAGTTCAGCAGAACATGAGTCTCGAACCCTACGGCCAGCAACACAGCATGCAGAGCTTCCAGCCCCAGCCAACCGGATATAACCCATATGCACTGTCCCAAATGCAAAGCACTGCTTCACAAGAACCCGCAGCACAACCTGGGAGCAACAACCCTTGGTCAACAGGCACGATGAAGCAAGCCCAGCCGATGAAGCCCCTGCAGACCGGGTCCAACAATCCCTTTGCCACCTCATTCGGCCGCCCCCAACAGCAAAGTCAGCCGCCTATGCCTGCCATGCCTTCGCTTAGCAGCCTCCCGGAGCAAAAGACCTTGCAGAACTTTAACCAGCCTAGCCTCAACTCCAACGGCTTCGGTACTCCCCAGAAAGAGTTGACAGAGCACGAAGCCAGGCTGAATGCTCTACTTGCAGGAGGAGACGGTATGGATACATTCGGCAACACTGGACAGACGCGTATTCCAGCGCAGCACACGGCACCCGGGACGTTTGTGAATAGCGCGGGGGCGGGAGCTAACCGGCTCACGGCGGAGGCGACGGGTAACAACCCATTCCTCCGCTCGCAGTTCACGGGGATGCCCAATATGTCGTACGGCGGAGGGCAGATGCCGGCAGCAACGGGACCTGCCGGGATAAATGGCAGTAACAACCCGTTTGCGGCCACGCGGCCACAGCAGCACAACGGACAAGCCCAAGATTTGATACAGTTTTAGTTATTCTTCGTTACGCTTTTTCGTTTTCTGTATGGCAGCGCGAGGAAGGTGTGTACGACACGCGTGGCTGCGTCGGCGTTGGCAGAATAGATCGCAGGTTGCGCTAGGACCGAAGTAAAACTATTCTCATCTTTCTTCTACTCTATCAACTGTCCTGGGCCCCAAGTCATGACTTTGTAAAAATACGTCGGCAGAGACGCCCACATAGTGACATTGCTGTCCTACTTGTTGGCTGGGGTGCGGCCTGCCCGTCCGCCTATTGCGGTATTCACCGCCTCTTCCGCGATTGTGTACACTGCGACAGGGCAAACCAAACCAAATTAAGCCAGCGCCATACTGTGCCTGATCTCCATATCCTTCTGTTCCCCTTTCTCTATCGATCTCAACCGATTTCTTTTTCCCTTTTGTCTTGTAAAGCCAAGGACTCAGTTTGAGGCTCGTAATCCTACATACCTACCTATCTAGGAAGCTACTAGGCAGGTAGGTACCACTGTAGGTACTGGTCGTTACTGCCTAGTGGACAATCCTCGCTTTCCCCATTGGCTGACAGAATTGAGCTTCGGTCTATTGTCGAATCAGCGGCGTGATTCGTCCTCAGGCAGCCTTGTGCACCTTACAATGCTGCCTAATGGCGTCGTCAATGACAGCGATTACTTAACGCCTTGATTCCTTCTGAACTGAGCGTAGACCCAAGCTGCTTGACTTGAAGCACCGAACAAGACTTAAAAGAAAGTCACGCCTGGATCAGCACGCGAAGCAAAGCTGCGACTTCTATAATTTTCTCAGTCATTTTACAATTTTACACGACGGGTAACGCTACCTATCACCTCGCACAGGCCTCCTCCGACTCACTGCTTGCCTACCTACCTAGGTACTTTGGTACCTGGGTACGCATCTAGTTAAGGCGGCTGCGCAGGGTACATAGCAAAACCTACTACTACGGTTTACCTATTACCTTGGTGGCTTTGCGTCCAGTCAACACCTACCTACACCCAGACTCACCCCAGCCACTTTTGCTCCACGCTCCTTCCTCCACGCTCCTTTGCGCGCGCCAGGTAGGGAAAAAAAATCTCCACGACGAGCTCTACGCAACAACATCACATCTTATCCCACGTCACGTTGCAAAACCATCCTCTGACGCGTCTCATCGGTTATCACCACTGTTGGCCGCTTCCGATTGGACTGCGCTGCATGCTGGACCCCAATTGACTGTCGGCGTCTTGAATTGCGTCCCCTTGGGAGCCTCGCCTCGCCTGTGCTCCCGCCTTCCATCCTTCCCACATCCTCGACCTCAGTACGGAACTCTCCTGCCCACAAAAGCCCACCATGTCTGGCTTCGGCAGCACCGGTTTTGGTGGCTTCGGTCAGAACAATAACCAACAGTCTGCCGGCTTTGGCGGCTTTGGATCCAACGCGACAAACACCAGCACCGGTAAGTTGGAACCATTCTCGTGTCAATTCTCCTCCTTCATCCTCAAACCTGCTGACGTCTTATCACCCACAGGCTTTGGTTCTGGAAACACCGCCAATAACACTTTCGGATCTACTAGTAACACAAACGCTGGCAGTGGTCTTTTCGGCAACACCCCTAGCGCCTTTGGCGGTGCTTCGTCTGGTGAGTCTTGGCTACTCTCCTACCTATCTCAACCCACCCTCCTCAATCTATTTACTAGCACCGATCTGACTTTAAATACTGTAGGAGGCTTCGGGTCCAACACGAACACAACTTTTGGTGCTTCGAAGCCGGCTTTTGGGGCATCCACGTCTACTGGAGGCGGCCTCTTCGGATCCGGCTCCAACAACACTACGAATACGACTGCACCATCCTCGGGATTTGGTGGATTTGGTGCCAATGCGAACACAAACACGTCTTCTGGCTTCGGCGGAACTGGCGGAAACTTGTTCGGCGGAAGCAAGCCCGCCTTCGGCTCTACTACCAATACAACCAGCGGCACGTCGTTGTTCGGTGGCAACACGTCAAGCGGCTTCGGAGGCAACACCGGCACTACTGGAGGCTTTGGCGCTACTATGAATCCTGGCATCGGATCTAACGTCGGCGACCCACCAGGTACCGCTCTCACTCCTTTCACGGCACACCAGGAGAAGGAAACAACCGGAACTGGAAATCAGTCAAACTCGTTTCAAAACATTCTGTTCCAGGAACCTTACAAGAAGTGGTCCGCCGAGGAACTGAGACTGGCCGACTACGCTCAAGGCCGTCGCCACGGCAATGCCAGTGGCACAGGTGCTTTCGGTGTTGCTAACTTTGGCAGCACCGGTTTCGGCTCGACCAACCCACAGCCCACAGCCTTTGGGGCAGGTACTTCTGCGTCCGGTGGTCTCTTCGGTAGCAACAGCAACAATAACACGAACTCGACAAGTACTGGTTTCGGCTCCGGCACTACGGGAGGATTCGGATCTACTGGTAATGGCGGTGGCCTTTTCGGCACTCAGTCCAAACCCGCTACAGGGGGCTTGTTCGGCAGCGGAACGGCCTCGATATCACAGCCTGCGCAATCGGGGGGACTTTTCAGCACAAATTCCAGTGGTGGCTTCGGCACTACGAGCACGACCGGCGGTTTCGGCTCTGCCAACACAAACAGTGGAGGTGGTCTCTTCGGCTCCACCAACACCAACACTACAAACCAAAACAAACCTGCCGGATTCACCTTCAGTAACACCACGGGAGGGGCTGGAGGCTTCGGAAGCAATAACACCACCAACACTTTCGGCTCAAACAACACTACGAACACCTCCGGCACCGGGGGTGGGCTGTTCAACAACACCGGCCAACCGGCCAGTACCGGCCTCTTTAGCAGCACACAGTCGCAATCCCAGCAACAGGGAACGGGCCCTGTCTTTGGAGGTGGCAGTTTCGGCGCACAGGGTCAGCAGGGAGGTTCGTCTCTCTTCGGGAACCAGCCGAAGCCCAACGTCGGCGGTGGTCTCTTCGGCGGCGGCGGAACCACCGCTGGCGGTTTGTTTGGTGGCGGCGGTCCGTCTTCGAATGCCTTTGGCGCAGCCGGCACAAACAATCAGACTGGAGGCCTGTTTGGAGCCAAGCCCACTGGAACTGGCGGTGGTTTATTCGGGTCTAACACCTCAGGTCAAGGAGCGAACACCGGCGGGGGTCTGTTCGGCGGCATGGGCTCCAACGCACAAACACAGCAAGCTGGCCAGTCCGGTATGTTTTCCACGACTGCTGGACAGAACCAGGTCAAGCCAGGCTTGTTCGGCACATCCCAACCCGCCGGTAGCAGCCTTTTTGGCGGGCAGAATAACCAGCAACAGGGCTCCTTGTTTGGAAACAACAGCGCTCAGCAACAGTCACAAGGATCTATTCTCAGCGGCTCGCTCTTGGGCAATCCTCAGGCAGTAAATTCTGGTCCTCAGTCCCTGACTGCCAATATCACGGATGTCTCTGCCTTTGGCTCACCGTCGCTCTTCTCTAACCTGACCGGTACCGAAACACCCAACCCGGGACCGTTAGCCACTCCGCTCTCGAACAAGTCGAAGCCGAGGCGCAGTTCCATCCTACCCATGTACAAGTTGAACCCGGCATCTGCTGCCCGCTTTGTTACGCCCCAGAAGCGGGGCTTTGGGTTTTCATACAGCACCTACGGTACCCCTGGCAGCCCATCTAGTGCAGCTAGCACACCTGGAGGTGCTGCTGGCCGTAGCTTGCTGGGATCCTCGAGTCTCAGTCGAAGCCTTAGTAAAAGCGTATCAACCAGCAACCTGCGCAGAAGTTTCAATGCCGAGGACAGCATTCTGGCTCCTGGAGCTTTCTCAGCCAGCTCTGGCCCCCGTTACTTCGGAAACAATGGTAGCGTGAAAAAGCTCATCATAAACAAGGACATGCGCAGCGATCTCTTTTCGACGCCCACCAGGGACAAGCCGCCATCCGACCAGTCTAACGGCTCCCGTAAGCTGTCCAAGAGGGTTAGCTTTGATACCAGCAATGTCGAGCCCCCCGAGGCTGAAGAGCCCAATGATGCGGTCATCTCCACGCCTAGAAGGGTCATCGCACAGGATTTGACGCCCACCAGCAGCACTCTCAATGGAACCAAGTCTTCGGCTGGATCCTCCGGCGAGAATGACCAAGGACAAGGCAAGGAGCTCGCCATCGTCCACGAAGAAGGTAGTTTGTCTCAAACGCCCGAGGTCGTACAAGACGGCCTTGACAAAGCTCCTGGCGACTACTGGATGAGCCCCACCAAAGAAGCTATCGCCGCCATGAACAGAATGCAACGCCAGCAGGTGGCGAACTTCACTGTTGGCAGAGACAACGTTGGTTACGTCAAGTTCAAAGTCCCTGTGGATTTGACCAACATTGACCTCGACGAAATTTTTGGCGGGATCGTAATTTTGGAGACTCGGTCAGCAACCGTATATCCAATCGCTGCCAAGAAGCCTCCTGTTGGCAAGGGATTGAACGTTCCGGCCCTGATCTCTCTAGAGCAATCGTGGCCCCGAGGCAGAGATAAGCGGCCTAGCAACGACGCCAAGCGATTTAACAAACACGTCGAACGACTGAGGCGCATTGAGAACACTACTTTTGTCGAGTACAACACCGACACCGGTGTTTGGAAATTCTCCGTCGAGCACTTCACAACTTACGGTCTGGACTACGACGAGGATGACGACGAGGCCGAGCAAATCGAAGAAGCCACACTACCTGATATATCTCCCCAATCAGACTCTCAGGAATTCCATTCCAGCACCCAAGAAGATGACACTTTCATTTTCGGTGGGAACAAACGACGCGCTCTTCCCGGCGCTTTCAACTTGAGAGACCTTGGCGAAGTTGAAGATCCCCCTGCACCGCGTTCACTTCTAAGCCAGTCTTTTTTAGGGAATAGCTTCGCGGGTTCAACGTCCAACGCGCTGGTTCTCTCGACAGAGGTGGAATCTGTGGCCGAGCAGGACCACGAATATGGCATGTCTGAGGAAGAGGGCGTGGTGGGCACTCCCGTCAGACAACATCTCGCCGCGGAGCAGATAATAGACTCGCCAGAGGGTGACAATGTCACCCGAGCAAATGAAACCCCCGGGGGTATTCTTCGAGCAAGAATGCGGGCACTGAAGGGCTCAGCTACCCCCATGAAGCTCCAGGTCGCTGGCGGGGACGAATGGATCAACATGTTGCAGAGATCTGTGAGCCCCCAGAAGAGAGATCGTGCGTTCCTGCGGAGTGTAAACGAAGCAGGCATGCTGCCTGCCGCAAGCGAAGCAGGTGTCGGCAAGACAGGTCACATGGTGTCAGACATGCGTGGGTTCGCAACAAGCATCGACTTGATGAACTCGTTGTTTGAGAAGGCGAAAACTCCCTCAGCTCCGGCGCCAGCAAGGGGATTTGTACAGGTGTGTGAACAATACATGGTCTAGGGACTTCCCTATCCAAGCAACATACGGCATGTTGTGTGCCGGGCCTACTTGGCTTTTTGTATCTAAATTTGAGATCATTTGACTAAGGCGAACGATTCTTTAGTGGCCCTATGATCGACAGATCAAGTCCTTTATTGATCAATCCGAGATGAGTGATGCCGACCGCTCTTTTCACTACTCGACGAGGCCAAGCTGGGGACCTGATGGGACCTTGGTCTTTGCGACGACTCGGTCACAGCTTGATGGCTTGGGAAGACCTGCCAAGGCTGACAACCTGATGATCACCAAAAGCGTGATTCAAGGACACGGTCGATACATCCAAGCAGCTAAATTTTCCAACGAGGTGAGTAACTCTTACTGTCCACGACAGATACCCAGGTCGATCCAACTGACGGTCTCCAGAGCTCTGCAAAGACAATTCAGAATCAAATCCACATGACGCGGGTGAACCTTGCTCGAGGCATCCCTGAGTTGTCTCTGCAATTCGACAGCCTCAAGTCCATCTTCCATGAACAAGATGCAAGCAATCCTGCCAATGTTCACGAGAAACTCGTGTGGGAGCTAGCAAGCATTCTTTTCGACAGACCGCCCATTGTTGAGAGACAGACAGAAGCTGAATTTCGCAGGACAGCGTTGTCTAAGTTTTGGGGAGCTCTAGTCGACTCGGCGTCCACTCAGTCAGTGTCTCTCGCGAAATCGGCTGAGGAGAAGGCCATCGCATCCCTGTCTGGCAACCATATTCACGAAGCCTGCAAACATCTTTTGAGAGGCAACAATTTCCGCCTGGCCAGTCTGGTGTCATTGATAGGCACCAATGACCAATCGAAGAAGGATTTGCGCGAGCAACTGCATGAGTGGCAAGAAGCCAATTTTCTCTCCGAATTCGGGGATCCTGTCCGGGCAATCTACGAACTGTTGAGCGGTAATGCCGGCGTCTGCGAGGGCAAAAAGGCAGTGCCGATGGAAGACCGTATCGAGTCTTTCGTGATATCTAAACGGTTTGGTCTGGACTGGAAGCAAGCCTTTGGCCTCCGTCTTTGGTACTCCATCTCACGCCATGACGACCTCTCTGTGGCTGTTCGCGCCTTTCAAGAGGATGTAACGCAGGGTAGGGAGCAATGGCCTCAGACATGGTATCAGGAGCAAGGCATCCATGCGCTTTGGCACGACGAGAACTCGGAATGTCGAGAGGACCTGTTGTGGGGTCTCTTAAAACTTTACGCGGACGGGGACACTGATCTAGAGTCAGTCCTGCGACCAGAAAACAGCCAACTGTCTCCGTTGGACGTTCGCCTCTGTTGGCAGCTCAGTCGTGCTCTTCTCGCGACTAACAAGGTGTCTTACGGCCTTGATGCGTCAGAAAAGGCCGATGCCCTGACCATTTCCTTTGCTGACCAGCTTGTCAACGAAGGAAGCTGGGTGGAAGCAACGTTTGTCCTTCTCCACCTGAGCCAGCCAGAGATGAGAGCAAAGGCTGTGAAGGACAATTTGTCCAGACACATCGGGTTTCTAGGGCCAGAGAACGGAAGCAACTTCGCAACTCTTACTCAAATCTTCAAAGTTCCTCCTTCTTGGATCTGGAAGGCACAAGCCCTGTACATGCGAGCAGTCAAAAAAGATGCGGCGGCCGAGGTCCGGTGTCTACTCCGCGCAGGCTCTTTCCCAGAGGCGCACGAGGTGTTTGTGCGCAATGTGGCGCCTTCGGCTATCGTCAGTCGTGACTACGATGAAGTAGCCGCCATTCTCTCGTGCTTCGAGGGACACGATGATGACGTGCCCGGATGGACTCTTGGGGGCGAAGTCTACAAATGCTTTTTGGAACTCGTCACCCGTCGCAAGCAGTGGCAACAGGTTGCTCTGCCAGTACTTGAGAAGCTGCTCGCAGCCCTACCGGCTATGCGTGAGCATACAGAGGGTGGCAATGTCACCAGTTTGGCTGCCATTTCTGAGATGGCGTCGATTGTGGCGAAAGCAGTGGTGGATTCGTCACGACAAGAACAAGTAAGAGGTTCCGCAAGACGCATCAATGAAGGCAACAAGCTGACATCATTTCCTCGGCAGAATGCCCCACGGGTGCTGAGTCTCCCCCTCACAGAAGACGCCCACCTCAAGCATTCGCTGCACACGAGCCTTTCGTATTACGAAGGCCTGATGGCCGGGGCCGAGTAATCAAGTGGTAGACAAAACGCTTGGTGGGTGTGGGAGCACGAAAAGGGACTTTGGAGTTGGGATGCCACAGGGAAGGTGATGAAGGCAATAATATTGTACTAGATATGGTGGGTGTTTTGTGTTCTGGCCTGCTCAGAGCACAAGTTGTACTGCGAATATGAATCCTGAATGTATGTAATACCTTATGCGGTTCCTCTCCTGACCATTGCCAGGCGGTGAACTGAAACTCACTCAGAGCAAAGTGGGTCGACATAAGAAAGTCGCCTAATTCCCGGGAAAGCCAGCAAAATACCGCCGCAACAGAAACAGAATCTCAACTTTCAAACCCTTGCCCTTCGGTCGCTTGAAGCGTCCAATGCCGGCACCATCTTGACTCTACTTGTATTACCTGCTATAAGTCTATCCGTTGCATGTCATGGCGCAGCCCAAGAACTGGCCCACAGGGCTGTTGTACATTACGTCGCCGGTGCACTCTCGACTCCTGACTGAAGAGCAACGACGAGCACTAGGTCAGAAGAGCGCTAAAATACCGGAAATACCGGCGCAGGCTACGGCACTTCCAAGCCCTGTAGTCAGGATTACACCCATCACAGGCGAAAACCATCCAGCAAACGGACAATGTGGCCTGTTTGCCGCACGGCACCTCAAGCCAGGAACGTTCATTATCCCATACCTGGGGACAGCGCACTCGGACGCCTCGTCTAGGTCGGATTATGATCTGTGGTTGGACCGGGAGGCCGGGGTTGCTGTGGACGCCGACAAGAGCGGCAACGAGGCCAGGTTCATCAACGACTACCGGGGAATCGCCGACCAACCCAACGCTGAGTTCCGTGAGATATGGAGCCAGAAGTTCCGTCAAAGGTGCATGGCCGTCTTTGTACTGCCGGAGAGGAGGAACGGACGGGGTAAGGGTGGCATTGCTAAAGGCGAAGAAATTCTGGTCAGCTACGGTAAAGGATTCTGGGGGCATCGGAAGCAAACAGGTTGTGAGTAGACACCCGCGCTGTACTGTGAAACGCGGGTCGACCGCAAGTTGGAAGAGCATAACCCGTGAGAGATACCTATGTGGTACAGGCCCAAGATCCGCTTCCTCGTCCATACCTAGCAGTGTAATAATACCCTAGACCCATCAACAGGTATCTCAGTTTTCAAGCCTCACAAGCCACACGCTCCAACTTGGCACCTACCTACCCCGTTACATCGGTATACACGGTTACTTGAGTATCACTGTATTCTACTATGGATTAGTAGATATAATTCTATCTCATCACCAAACCACAGCAGTTTGTGCTTAGCAGGTACCTAGGTACCTACACACCGGTAGAATTGGCCCCCAGAAAATTTTAACGCGAGGTCGAAGGTCAAAAACTCCAGCGTGTCCCGGATCAATCAACGCCATTCCAAACCTCCTTCGGCAGGCTGGTTCTTCCTATTCCGTCCACCAAACCACCCTCTGAGCAGGTCCATCACGAACCCGCGTCGGAATATTTCTCAAGAGAGCAGAGGTCAGTCAGCCCGAGCATTTGCCAACCCCACGCCCTTTTCTACCAAGGGTCTTTCCGTACTGCAATGCACAATGGCAGAAGCTGTTGCAGTCACGCCTGTTGCCGCGCTCATGGCTCCCAATGCCGAAAGTACGAGCAGACGCAGCTTCAGAGCCGGATTCGCTGCCGCTTCCAGCAACGCACGGGAAGAGCGAGAGAATTTAATGTCTGAATGTTTGTGTGTGTGCGAGAGACAGAGGAGAGAGAAAGAAAGACTAGAGAGCGCGCGCGTGAGAGGAGAAGAGAGAGGAGAGACGCGTCATGCCGGGGGCCCGCTCGAAACATTTCCTGCACTCTGTTGGAGCAACCAGTACTAAGATCTGTAGTTTTCAGCAGAAAGATCCTTCAATTAAAATCGCCTCAACCTCGAAAGTTCAGCTCGGCGTCCTACAACGCATCGCGACGCGTTCGTGCATGCGCAACCCCGACCCGGCCTCTCACGCCGCTCCATCGGCCGTTCATCCCGTCGCATCGTCAACTCGACCATTGACTCACCCACTTGAACCCGCCGAACAGCGATCTCGTATCTCTAAGCAGGCCCTGCACGATACATGCACCCTCCATTCTTCGCGAACGTCGCCCGTTGTTTCCTTTGATTCTCGGGCTCTGCACCAGAATTGAACATTGGCTTGCAGCACATACCTGCCCCCTCCTCCGCTCGGCGCCTTGACCAGGGTTGTCCGCCATGAGCTCGACACGGGAGGGTGAAACGGAAGAGGAGAAGCTGCAGGCGCAGAGCCTCGTCGAGGAATCTTCAACAGAGGAGAGGGTACTCGACGATCGACTGCCCGACGAACGGATGCAAGACGACAGGACACCCGAAGAAAGCATCCAAGAGAACCGCATTCAGAGTTATCCCTCACCTACGACCGACGCCCAGGATGCCGGCCCATACTACCACGCCCCCCCTCGGGAAGAGTCCCAACAGGAGCCACCGCCACCACCCACGCCCCAGCAACAATCCTCTCACTCCGCAAGTGTCGAGGAGTTGCAGCTTGCGGCTCAGCTTGGCCATGACCTTGCAGCAGAGCCTATGATGCACGTCACAGATCCCAATATGAACGTCGAGGACCCGAATCTGCGGACCATTATGCCTCATCCGGAACAGCCTCAGCATCAGCCTCCTCCCCGACCATACGCGCCAGAGGAGACTCTTCCTGAACCTCTTCCCCAACATGTCCCTGGCCCTGTGCCCTTGGATCACCACCATCTTCCGCAAGCTTATGCTCTTGGCGATAGCACACCTCCAAGGAAGCGATCGAAGGTATCTCGAGCATGTGACGAGTGTAGGAGGAAGAAAGTGAAGTGCGACGCACAATCGGACTCGGGAGAGAATCCGTGCTCCAATTGCAAACGCTCCGGCATTCGCTGCATGTTCAGTCGTGTGCCCCAGAAGCGAGGTCCTAGCAAGGGGTAAGCAATCAGCCTTTTATTTGGTCACCCTAGAAACGTCATAATTAACTAAGGAGAAAAGATACATCAAAGAGTTAGCCGACAGGATCAACAGTATCGAGGGAAAGTTGGAAATTCAAAGTAGGTTGCGCAACGCCAAAATGAACTCTACTACTCCCAGATAGCCTAACTCATCTACAGGTCCCAGCGAAGATGCCAACAGGAAGCGTCCCTTCTCAAGCATTTCCAGTGCGGAACTGTCCACTCCAGCACCAACGAGGCAGGCCGCTTGGGGTACCGATCACCGTCCGCTTCAGCCCATGACGACTCCATCGGACAGATACCAGTCGTCTTCTTTTTCCGCCAATGGACTGGCCCCCCAGCCCATGCCTATAAAAAATGACATGCCACCGCGACCGCCAGTGGCTCCGATGGATGGAGGTGTCACGGACATTCCCGACATTGACCAGCCTCGTGACGTGGATGATGCTGTGTACGATGGGTAAGCATCCACTTTCTGCGGTACGCCCATTGTTAGACTGATTGTTGACTGCTCACGAATGGACTAGATATCTGAACTTCATCCAGCCGTACTTTCCTTTCTTGCCAAATAACAAAGCCTTGGTCCAGGATTATTTGACGCAGTGCCCCGGCCTCCTTCGAGAAGCCTTTGTTGAGGCACTCTCCGGAACCATGCATTCTTTCCCGTCTTTCCAATCTGGCAACCCGGGCGATGTTCGCCTGGCACATACCCTGCTTGTAGAATGGGAGGCTAGCGAGTCTGCATCCCGGAGCCCCGCGGCAAACATTGTATTCCTTCAGACACTCCTGCTCATGATCATCGAGGCCGACAACCGACCCTTGGGTTCCATCGGTGCATCCAAGGATTCGCTTCTAGGCAGAGCAGTCGCGGCTGCCAATGCCTTGAAGTTTTACCAGGCCAGACCAGAGCCGTTTGAGACCGAATTGGGTTCGGACACAGACAGCCAGCTTCGCATCAGAATCTGGTGGTCTCTGATCTTGCTCGACCGTTGGAACGCCGTAGGCGCGGCCATGCCTTCTCTCATCAGAGACGAAAGTGCTATTACTCTCCCAAGCCTCAAAGCGGTTGTCGGCGAGGTTCCATACCTTTTGATCCGTAAGCCGACGAAGTGTACTCACATTGCCCGAATGGAACGCTAATTTGCTCGTCAGGTGCTTCAAAGTTCCTCAGTCGAGCCTCGGTCATGATCGCCAATTTCCAGGAGCCAATGAATCCGACTTTTGCAGATCGAATGGTTGGTTCTCTCATGGACGCGTTTGTCGAAGACTTCCGCGAGGACATACCTCCTCACATCGAGCCAGCCACCTACCCCGCAGTACACCTCGTCTACTGGCACTGTCGCCTACTAGCATATCTCCTTCACCCATCCGCCAAGTCGACCGACGCCATTTGGCCTTGCCGGGAGTTGATTGGTCTCCTAGTGGGACACGCACAGTTGATCACACCCCTGCATCAGCACTTCACTGTCCTTGTGATATTGACGTTGATCGAACTGGCGAAAGTCGAAAAGACAAAGGAAGAAGCAGCGAAGTTGCTCACCGAGTTTCGGGACTCCGCTCTACCAGCGTCCGTGTTTGACGGCCTCGTCCGGGATAAGATTGCGGATCACTTTCGACTGTCAACCGGTACTGCTCCAGCCCCATCCGCGATAGAAGCGGCTGCCAGTCAGGGCCTGCAACATTTAGCCGATTTGGCTACGCTGTCTTCGGCAGCTGCAGAAAAGGCGGAAGAGGCTTTCACGTACCGCACGGCACCCAACTACGAAGACATGGGCTTCGATCCTCGGCCGCTTCTCCTTGTCGGCTACATCAACCTTGTCCGCGCAACGCAGCAGTCGGCCTAGAACGCCTTTTTTGATGCGCAGACGAGATTAGATAGTGCTAGCCGTGACTGCCCACTTGTCTGGTTTTAAACTTTGCGGCCGTTGCCAGACTGGCTAGTGCTGCTTGTAATTGGAGATAACCCGGGAAGTTGGAAATGCGGCATGACGGAATGCAAATACCGCTGTGTCTGGGTCCAACTCAAGCTTGAGACCGCATCAAGATCGACTTTGGCTTTCAAGTTATCCTCCACGTGAATCAATATACTTCTGTATTAATATCAAAGCCGATGGTCAATCTTCGGTCGTTCAATCACATTGCCTACTACTTGGCTTTCAAAGTACGGCTTACTTTCAGTGTGGTTATGGAGGCGCCCGGGGCAGCTAGCCAAGTCCATGTGGGATCCAGACTTCAGGACGGGTAATAAAGATAGGCCAAGCAAGGAAAGAGCCAAGCAAGACTGGTTGATGTTCACGATATTGACGATGGTAACGAAGGTTATTTACGACGGGGGAAGAAGCTAAAGAACGTCGAGTGTATCCCTGTTCTTGCTCCTAGTATTGTTTACATGGAGTGACTTGTGTATCATCTCTTAGAAGGCGTACTTGTTTACGAGTAGTAATACCATTTGACTCCGTATGTTTTTACTGGGGTATTACTTCCCCTGCCCTGACTCTCCGATCGTATCCACAGCTGCCCTCAAGGACAATGAAACGCCCAGAGCTCCCCGCCCAATGCACCGCTTATCCATATGCAATCAAGGTGATGTAGTCTGAAATGGCCATATTGTCCGGATTAAGTCAACGACGCCTCTAACCTCGCCAACACATCCAACATACCAGACGCCTTGTCCACTTATAACAACAAGAATATCCAGATGCAAGAAACCATGATTCTGAGCCGCCATCTTCTTTTTTGTTTTTCAATACCGAGACCAATACCGAACGAGAAAAAACAAATAAACAGAACCCCTCCACCGCACCTTAAAATGCTATCCAACGGGTGCATGCCGTAAAACAATGCAAGTTGGGGAAAGAAATGTGCGCCGACTCCGCTGATGAAGGCCATAAATGACCATGTAGACATGCCCTCCACCTCTTGTTGGTCTAGACCCACCAATGCTCGAACCCCTTGCGCCTGTGCTTGCCGTCAAAATCGTTGAGCCGGATATCATGGGCGTGTGCATCGGAACATGTCGTTTCAAAAGACATTATGGCAATGCCCAAGAGTCAGGGTTGAACTGGGGCAGGCCATCATGCGATTCCGCGTATGTGGCAATGCCGTCATTGAAGTGTTGCCCCCAAAACACAGGGTCATCATCAAATGCAACAGAGCTACCGACGTTGGGACCGCTTTCGTCAAATGAGGGTGCCGTCATGAACTTGTTAGTCGACGACTTGACGAAGCTGTCATAATCGATTGCGCTAAGGTCAGTTCCGGTTGACAGAAAATTTGCCGAATGTATGAAGCTACTGCTCCCAGTGCCGAAGCCATCGTAATCGCTATCGCCAGCAATAAAATTGTCTTCCACTTCGGACACTTCGCCAGAAGTTGAGGTCGTTGCTGCCAGAGTTGGCGCGGGCTCTGAGCCCGTGCCAAGGTCAAATACGCCGTTGAAGCTCTGAGCGCCCGCTTGACTATAGCTCGAGGGCGTAAACTTGTCTGTCTTTTCGCCTAAATCAATGTGACTCCAGTCGACAGAGGTGGTGCTCAGTCCGGCGCTGAAGATGGGCGCGTCATGATCCGAGGACATCCCTGAGCTGCTGAACAGGTCGAATGGTGCGTTCGGCACGTAAGTCGGGTATTCGATACTGGACAGATCCAGAGGCGGCAGCTGGTTGTTGAGCTGCTGGAAGCTTGTTGATGCCCTCATAAGAGGAGACGCAGCCTCAGACTTCACAAGTCGTTGTTGGCGAATGGGGGCAGCGCGACCCGAGACAGGGTCCTTGAGAGAGCTGTCACCGACACGTTCGGGTGAATGGCTTCCCAAGCTGCCGGTGCTGTGCAATGAGTTTACACGATTCAGTTGATAGGGCCC
Source organism: Colletotrichum brevisporum (assembly GCA_030770045.1). Classification (NCBI taxonomy): domain Eukaryota; kingdom Fungi; phylum Ascomycota; class Sordariomycetes; order Glomerellales; family Glomerellaceae; genus Colletotrichum; species Colletotrichum brevisporum. The sequence continues at coordinate 6,808,811 of JAUGSI010000002.1, forward strand.
GCATTTCTGGGAAGCCTTGTTGTGCTTGTGTGCTGGTTTGTGATGGCCGTTCTCGTCAAACGTTAGCATGCCGTCCGAATGAACCGTGTTGGCTCGGCGCCTGCGAGTTGGCGGCTTGGGTCGAGGGGCATTCGTTTCCTTGTCGGAGTCGGACTCGGGAACTGTGTCGAGGCCTGGCTCTTTCTTGTGACTGCAGGTGCAGCGACCACCATGGTTACAACAGCACGTCTCTGTTTGCGGAAAGCTTCGTGTCAGGGAGTTGCTAAATCTTCCGTGTCCCCAGAGAGGTCGTCTGGGGGCGCAACTTACCTCGGTGGCCCTCGAGGGTCGGCTGCAAGTGGGCGCACTTGCTCGTCTTTTCGCCGCAGTCACACTTGACATGAGCAGAGCGCGACTTGCGCATTGAACGACAATGTTGACATTGAGAAACGGGGCGTCCCTTCTTGTTTATGTGTTGAAGGGGACGATCTGCAGTGCGGGCAAAACAGTTAGCCCGTGCTGCTTTTGTTATGTACTGGGACTAGATCTTCCAATAACAGCCAAAAGAAGAAAAGAGACAAAAAAAAAAGAGACCGTTGATCATCGACTTACCGGCGTGTTGGCAATTGCTTACACGGTGACCCCGGACGCAAGCCTCGCAGGCGAATTTCTCCCCGTCGATGATCATGGCAGGCAAGCAATGCAGCGCAACTCGCGATCGGGGGTTGGGAGAAAAGACGTAGAAGAAAATGAGTCGAAGTTCCCCGCCGCAGGCACGATGAGGAAGGATGGATCGAGGCGATCGGCCGGAGTTTCGGTCGGTGTCCAAGAAGAAACCTGGTTTGTCGGGTCGGCCTGGCCTGGAAAGTGGGATTTTTTTTCCCACTCTCTCCCCTTTGCCCTTGCGTGGAGCGGGAGCTCTTCGGTGTCGTTACAGAATGTTTGGCGTGGGCTGGGGAGGGGGCGTCTCAGTCCCTGATTGACGGTGCAAGGCCAAAGCAGGGCCGGCCGGTCGCGGGTGGACAAGGTCTCTTTCGGGGGTTGGTGGTGCTAGGCGCCGTTTAGTTGCGGCGGCGTAAAGTGGGAAAGGGACAGAGAGAGAGAGAGAGAGAGATACACACACCGAAATGGTGGCTACAAGTGGGACATATCCGTGTCCATGGGATACGATAGCAACAGTGGGCAAGTTTTCATAAAAATAAAAAAAAAGAGAGAAGGAAAGGCCAGGGCAACGGAGCCCGGAGATGCGGAGAGGGAAGAAGGGGAAAAGGGCCTCGAAGGAGCACCCAGTCGAGTCTACTAATTGACCGCTGTCAACGCCCGGAGATTCCAACGAGGGGGTAACTTTAGCTGAGTGGATGTCGGGTGGGGATTTTTGATGGGTTGTCGTGTCTTGCCTGGGACAAGGAGTGCGACTCGAGGGGACAAAATGAACAAGACCCGCAGTCTATCCCGTAGACGGAGGCACCAGAGGCGCAATATGGGTTTGTTTATGGTTACCTGGGTAGGCTCGATGGAGAGAAATCGACGTAGGTAGGTAGGTAGGTACGGATAATAACAAGACGATGCGATGCAGTGTTCAAAGGGTAAGGACAAAAGCGACTTCAGGACGTCCTGGTCTAGCGTCGGACGTGCGGACCCAGCCGTTAACAGTTGGCTGATGGCTCAGTTGGTCTCGATGGACAAACGGTGACCTGCGCCGCGATGCCGAGACCCCGCGTGTTCCTTTCTCGGCCCGGCGTCTGCTCCTTGCTGGACAGACCAGCGATTGAGAGAATCGGTGAGGAAGTGGCTGGCGACAGCCTGATTTGGCGCCTATCCAGATTCCAACTTGCGGCCCTCAACGTGACCTGCTTTGCTCGAGCTGGCTCAGGCCGCCTGGACTCCTGGAAGGGAGTCAAGCAAAGGAGGAGTCTAGGTCAAGCTGGAAGCTCGACTCTAGAGGAGGCCGGAGGCCGGAGGCTGGGACTGGGATCAAAAAGACCTGGTCGGCGTCGTTCGTGGAGGAGGATCGGAGGGTTTGGAAGCGGTGCGGCAGGCGTTTCTTCTGCTGGCATCGGTCTGCAGTGAAGCGCCGTCAAGTTGCGAGGCACGACCTGAGGTCGGTTGTTATGTTAATAAGTGTGCTGGTCAAACTTGAGAAGCGACGGTCAACTGTGCCGAGTCGTGGACGAGGTCAGACTGGACTCATAGACAGACGGACGGCACGACAGAGGGGGTGACTGCCAAGGCGTCGTGCTGGGGGGCAAAGCCCCAGTCAAGTGCGGATGCTCCGTACAAGCGGATACGCATTAGCACCTGCTGCGCTGAAGGCTGGCTGCCAGGGCGACTGGCGGTTGCAACTTCACTTGCTGGAGGAGGTGGTGACCTTGCGGTTGTAAGGTACCTAGGTAGTGGGTGAGGCGCCCGCCGCGGTCCAGCTGCAGGAGAATGGAGATCCTGCGGCCCCAACTGGGATGAGATGGGCTGGGTGAGCCGGTGGTTTGTAGGCGTCGATGTCCACCTTGCCCTTGCAAGTTAGGGCACCTTTCCTGTTGGCCTTGGCTGGTCTCTCGGGGCTTGATGCCTGGGGTTTCGACCGGCGGCGGTTGGTCGGTCTTTTCTGGCCTGTCGGCGGTGAATCCACTATCCAGAAGGGGTGGGATAGTGAGGGCGGCCAAGGGCGGCCAAGCACACAGCCTGGGGTGGTTGTGGCCAGGATGGGGATGTCGTGGTGTAGGTGCACTAGGTAGGCATTAGATGATGACTCGAGGCGGGTGTCGGGCGGCGTTGGGTCGGGCGGGTGTCGCAGGTGTCTATATGCGGGCAGCTGGCAGCTGCAGCTAGCTGGCTCTACCTATGCCCGTCATGGCGGGGATCCCATCAGCACTCGACAGCCGGCCCCGGTTGGCGACGAGTCGCAGTCTCACCTTCTAGTAGCTGGTAGGTATGTCGGGTGGTACTTGTAGTATCTCTCGCGACAGCAGCAGCAGCAGCCCGCAGACATGGAGCAAAGACTGCTGGAAGGACAAAAGGAAGAGGGATATCAGAAGGGCGAGGATGCGAGGCGCCGGGTGGATGCCGGGTGCTATTTTAATGATTTGGCGTTGGTGTGTGAGTGTTTCCAAGGTCCGGGCTCTCCGCTCTCTGCTGACTGCTTCACCTTCCGCTTCCACATTTGCTTTTGCTTTCCCACCGGCTGTCGTCCCTGTTTCTGCCGGGCCTATCCTCGACCTCCGATCCTCTAGGCAAAGATGCCGTACTAGTGCTAACGAGCACCATGCTGATGCTGGTGCCGACGGGTGACTGCACGCGCTGGCCAGTTGCCTGTCGACGACGCACCGAGACTTGGCGGTATAGTGTGCCTAGGTGGGTGGGATGGACGCAAGGAAATGGGACGGGACCTACGTATTATGGCATGTATGGTTACGAATATACCTACACTACATACTATCCTGTACATACATACGTACATTGTATATATCCCTTTACGAAGGGACTTAGTGTTGGTAATTAGTGTTTATTATTATGGGATCCCTGCGGTCATTATTCTTCCACCCTCTTCCATCCTTCTAGCCCTGCGCCCCTTTTGCTATAGTTATTAATCCGTCTTACAATCTTCTTGTCTTTAGCACGGATATCCCCCATCTTAAACCGCTAATAGATCATTTTAAACTACTTAGTAAGCTTCTATAGAGTAGTAATATTATTACTATATTTTAGTTTATTTTAGTAGTTAAGAAGTAGTAAATAAACTACTACTTAGTAAATAAAGCTGTAGTTAATAAAGCTTTTTATAATTTATTTTAAGTAGAGTTAATAAATATAGTAGTAGAACTTATTGATATTTTTATTTATTATTTTAAGTAGTTAATAACCCCTAGTATAGTAATTAATTAAAGTATTAATATACTTAATAGTATTAAATATAGTAGTTTTAAGAATTTAAGTAGTATAGTAATAAAAAAAGAATATTTAATAATATTAGTCTATTAAAAAGAACTAAAAAAAATAAAAAAAAGGGAGAATTAAACCTATAGCCTTTAGCTTATAAGCTAGACTTTAAACTACTAGGTTAACTACTAATAGTAGAATAAACTACCCTAAATATCTCTTATAAACCCCTCTAGAGTACTTATAGTTAACTATAACCCTTATAGCTACCTATAGTACTTATAGTTAACTATAGTAAATATAGTTAACTATATATAGAGCCTAAAGCTACTTAGCTAAACTATAGGTAATATACTAAACTCTAAAAGAACTAGTACTTTAGAAGCTAGGCCTAAAGGGCAAAGCACTAGGCCTATAAAAAGCAGGGCTCCCCCTAGCCTATAGGGGTTTAGACTTCTACTTTCTTAGTAAGTAAGTAATACAGCAAAACACTAATACAATACACTAAGAACTAATATAGTTCTATAAATAGTTATTAAAAAACAGCTATAATATAAGCTATTAAACTAGCTTAAAAAGAGTAATATTTCTATACTATAAATAGAAATAAACGCTTAGGCCTCTTAAGGGGTCTGTGCGTAAAATTCTATAAATATCTCTTATATATACCCTAAATATTACTAGTTACCTAAACGGGACTAGCGCGAAACTAGGCCTAATTAGGCCTAGGGGCCCCTGGGTGCCCTATATATACGGCAGCTGTTCCTTTCTTGAATTAGAAATAATCAAACGAATTCTTTCCCTCTTTTCTTCCCTTTTCTTCCACATGCGACCGTGAGCTTACATTGCATGCTCAAGACCTCTGTCGTCTTAGTGGTTATGAGCCCGGAGTTAGCTTTACTAGGGTATCACCTGCTCCTTTTTATTAGGATAATACTACTATATATATAGTAGTATATAACCTTTTAGAATCCTTTTATAAAGGATATCTATTCGATAATTCTTTTAATTCTTTTCTTTAAGATATTCCTTAGAAGTCTTTAAGAAATTCTTTAGAATGCCTTAGGAAATTCTTAAGAAAATACTTACTCTTTTAAGAGTACTTCTTCTTTAGAAGAATAATATAACCTATATCCTATATAAGGATACTTCTTTTAGAAGAATATAATCTTTCTTTAAGATGTGCTAGAAATCTTTTCTGAATTCTTTAAGAAATACTTTAGGATCTTTTAAGAAATTACTATACTCTTTAAGGAAGTAACTTTTGCTACTATAGTGAAGTAAAAATATAACCCTATAGGGAATCTCTTTTACAAAGAGATAAATAATGTCTTTTTTAAGATATATATATCCGTATAAGGATATCTCTTTTTAGAGAAGTAAATCTTAGAAATAAGATTCTTTACCTTTAAAATAGGTAGTAGGCCCGGGGGATTTCTTCTTTTAAATAAGAAGTAATATACAATACTCTTTTATTAGAGTAATATATTATTTATCTTGAAAAATAGATTTATTTAAGAGTTATTTTCTTTTCTACTATAGTAATAGTAGTAGTTTTCTTTTATTAAAAAGAAAAAATATTCTTTCTTTTCTACTATAGTAATAGTAGTAGTTTCCTTTTATTAAAAAGAAAATATATTCTTTCTTTACTACTATAGTAATAGTAGTAGGTTTCTTTTAAATAAAGAAATATATTCTTTCTTTACTACTATAGTAATAGTAGTAGGTTTCTTTTATATAAAGAAAAATAATCTATTTACTACTTAGAGTAGTATCTCTTTATATAAAGAGATTAATATTTTTACTACTTTTCAAAGTAGAGTTTTTACTATAAAAACTAAAATATCTTTTTACTACTTAGTAGAGTTTTTTTATAAAAAGCTAATACTTTTTACCTCTTACTACTAAGAGACCCCTTTAATTACTAAAGGCAAAAGCTTATATAAAGCTAATAATATTCTTTTACTACTATATATAGTAGAGTTTTTAAATAAAACTAAACTATTCTTTTACTACTTTAATAAGTAGAGTTTTTAATATAAAACTAAAATATTCTTTTTACTACTATATAAAGTAGAGTTTTTAAAATAAAACTATTTTATTACTTTATTAAAAGTAAGTCTTTTTAAAATAGAAAGACTATACTATCTACTATACTCTTTAAGTAATTCTTTTAAGAAATATCTTTTAAGAATATCTACTTTAAGTAGAAATAATCTCTTTTTAGAGATAAAATACTTATACTACTTTAACATAAAGTAGTAATTCTTTAATATAAAGAATAAATACCCTTTTAAGAGTAATCTCTACTATTAAGAGATATATAAATACTCTTTGAAAATATATTTTAAATATAAATAAAGAACTAAGTTCTACTATAGTATACTATACTAGTAATAAGTCTTTAAAAGACTATATAATGCTTCTTTAAGAAGTAATTCTTTTTAAAAGAATAATATTAAGTAGTAATACTACTATACTATAACTAGTAAAAGTCTTTATAAAAGACTAGTGTACTAAAGGTTTCTCTTTAAATAGAGAAAAATAAATATAATAAACCTTTTAAACTAAAAGTACCCTTTTTAATATAACTAAGGGAATATATAATAAAACCCTTTAGGGGGAGTAATCCTTATATAAGAATAAAGTAAAGTCTTTTATTATAAATTAAGACTACTAAAAAGAAAGAATAATATTCTTTTAAAAATACTCTTTAATATAAGAGATAATAGCCCTCTTTAATATAAAGAATAAAAGCTATAAAATATACATAAATACTTCTTCTTTTACTTCTTTTAAGTAAATATTACTTTTAAGATTTTAAAATATCTTTTTTAGGTTTATTACCTTTAAGATACTAGTACTATATAAAATCTAGATTTAGGTTTCAATATTACCTTTATTAAGATTATAAAAAATAGCTAGTAGTAGTATAAAAAGCAGTATATTACTGTTTTGAAGACTAAACTCTTTATAAGAGTATAAAAAGTCACTCTATATTAAGAATAAATCCTATATTAAACCCTTTATTAAAAGGTAAAAAACAGGTTTCTTTAATAGAAATAATAAAATAAAACAAAACACTACTATTAAGTTATAATAACGTACTATATATAAAATAATACTATAAAATACTACTTACAAGGTAATCTCTAAATAAATACTTTATAATAAGTATAAAAAGAATGATTCTTTAATAAAAGACTCTTAATAAAAGAGTATAGACTATAATAATAAATAACTCTTTAAATAAAGAGAATAGTTTACTAGAAATAGCTACTAAAAAGGTAGTATCTTTATAAAAAGATTATTATATTTCTAGTAGTAGTAATATCTACTTTATAAAATATAGAAATAACTACTTTATATATAGTAGTATCTCTTTAAGAGACTATATAAATTTCTATTAGTAGTAACTACTATAATAAAACTATAAAAATAATTAAAAAGACTAAGTCTTATATAATATAAAGTCTATAAGAAGAAATAATAAAGGATATAAAGTAGTAATACCTTTTATACTAAAAAGGTTTAAATAAATAAAAAAAAAGAAAGAATAATACTATAAAGAGTTAATATATAAAACTCTTAAAAGAGTATAAGAAAAATAACTTAATATATATAAAACTCTAAAAAGAGTAAAAAATAAAACTCTAAAGAGTAAAGTAATATAATCTCTATTAAATACTCTTTTATACCTAACCTTATAATATAAGTAGAGAGGTATTAATACTACTATAATAATAGTATAAAAAAACGTTAAACTAAGCTATTAAAAAGGTAATAACCTAGCTATAAAGTATATAAAACGTTTTAATAAAAATACTCTATCAAATTAAAAATAAATAATTACTTCTATACTATACTCTATAATACTCTATACTATAATACTCTTAATTAAACTATATAATAGCTTAAATGTTCTTCTATATATATATAGACTCTAAATAAAGAGATATAGTAGTAATGTCCTAAAAACAAGAAATAAAAAACCTACCTATTTACGCCTAAAAGACTACTTTTTATATAAAGAGTAAGTAATATAAAGGCTATATAACTTAAGGGGGTATAATATAAAAACTAGAATATATCTCTAGTAAAATAAAAAGAGTAAAATAGCCCTTAAAAAACTTTTAATAAGTTAAAAAGAAAAACTAGTAATATAAGCTAGTAATAAAGAGTAAATAATAAAGAAAATAAAGAAAATCTAGTAATATAAACTAGTAAATAAAGTACTTATAAACCTAGTAATATAAACTAGTAATATAAAGATTAAAATAATCTTAAAAGAGTATATATAACTCTAAAAAAAGAGTATAAAATCTATAGTATTCTATAAAAAATAAAAATAAAGGGACTTATTAAGCTAAAGCTATAAGTAATAAAGCGGACATAATATAAACCTTAGAACCCTTTTCTAAGAGTTAATCTAGATATAATAAAGGATACTATTATTAAAAGCTAGTATAAAAAAAAAACTAGTAATATAAAAAGAAATAACTAGTAATATAACTAGTAATTTTTATTAAGAAGAATACTCTATATATTAAAGAGATTCTATAAAGTACTCTATATATTAAAGAGACTTAAAATCCTATAAAACCCTACTATAAAGCCTATAAACCTATACACTAACAAACAAAAAAATCATTTATTACTATAAAAACCCGCTATATACAGTCACAAGGCTTCTACTTCTCTCTACTTAAATAGAGGTTTACTTTATAAAAGAAACCTATATATATATCTAGTATATTTAAGTATATAATAAAGAGAATATTAAATAATAAGGATTATATATAAATATATTTCTATTAAGGAATTAAAACTATACCCTTAGTACTTAGTACTATATAAAGACTTTAAACTATATAAGTAGAGGTATTCCTTTATATAAATAGAAATAGAATATAAAATAAATAGATCTATAAGTTAAAACTATAATATAAGGTTAAAATAAAGACCTATAATACTCTAGTAAGGGTAAAAGAAAAGCCCTATAATACTAAGGTTATATAAACCTCTTGAAATTATAAAAAATATAAGAAATTTCTATATAAAAGATCTATATATATAAAAGATTTAAAGACCTATATAAATCTATATAAAAGAAACGTAAAACGTTTATAATATAAAGACTAAAAAGAAGTCTATAAATAATAAAAAGAGTCTTAAAATCTTTATAAAAGGTTTCCTTATTTATCCTTAAAAGGTTTTAAAGGTTTCCCTTTAGAAGTAAAATACTTCTATAAATCTATACTATAAAGAATATTTTTCCTACTTTACTCTAAAAAGAAAGAGTTTTAGGTTTTTTAAATTCTTATATCCTTAAAGGTTAAGCTATATAATATAAATAGTATATACCTTAAGGGGGTAACTAAGAACTAATATAGTTCTATAAATAGTTATTAAACAGCTATAATATAAGCTATTAAACTAGCTTAAAAAGGATAATATTTCTATACTATAAATGAAATAAACCTTGTAGGCCTCTTAAGGGGTCTGTGCGTAAAATTCTATAAATATCTCTTATATATACCCTAAATATTACTAGTTACCTAAACGGGACTAGCGCGAAACTAGGCCTAATTAGGCCTAGGGGCCCCTGGGTGCCCTATATATACAGCAGCTGTTACCTTTCTTAGTTAAAGCTATTCAACCAAATTCTTTCCCTCTTTTCTTCCCTTTTCTTCCACATGCGACCGTGAGCTTACATTACGTAAGCAAGACCTCTTATGGTCTTAGTAATACTATTACTACTACAACAATACTTCTACCCCTTTTATTTATATATTATACACTAAATCTATTCCTTTACTAACTCTATTAAGTCTAATATTACTATAAAAGTATTTAGTAATCTCAATACTAACTTTAATACTCTTATACCTATACTTACAAACTCTATTAAGCTTAATATTACTATAGAAGTATTTAGTAATGTTAATACTAACTTTAATACTTTTATACTTATATTTATAAATAAGCTTTTATTTAGTTTATTTTTATCTATTATTTTATAAGTTATTAATAAAATTTAACTTTACTATTTAATTTTAAGAATATTTATATAGTTTTTTTAGTTTTTTTTAATTATATACTAGTATAAAGTAGGTACTGTAATTATAGCTTAAATTCTATTTAAATCTACGTATTTGACCTACTATTAATAGTGTTAGAAAAAAAACCCAAAAAAAAATTGGTAACTCAGTACATTGTATATGTGGTGTAGTAGTAGTATACAGGTAGGTAGCGAGACGGATGGGGGCACCGTGGATGGGGTGGTCGGCTGGTGCCCACGGGGGTTGGTCGGCACGTCGGAAATACTACCTAGGTACCTACCTACCTAGGTACTTACTACTTAGGGTATGCAGCATGCATCTTTTCAGCAATGGAAGAGGCAGGTACCATTGATCAGACGGTGCGGTTCAGCGACTGACTATTCCCGCGTACTTGTGTGTGAAATGTACGAGGGCCTCAAGCGACGGACGGGCTAGAAAAACCACCCGCCGCTTTACGGGCTGCGTCGCCTTGCACTGTCGGGCGCCCATCTAGGTAGGTGGTGTGCCCTAGATAGGCTAGCTAGCAGGCATAGCAGAAAGCATGTGCATAATAGGGGGGTGTGGTGACCCGAAATATGCCGAAAGCTGATGCGCCTCGGGCGAGCACTGTCGCTGCAACTTGCCCTTTCGTCCTGGGCCACTTCCATCGTTGTTCGTTGTGCCTTTCATGGTCATCTTTCCCACCTGCTAATAGCTGGTTGGCAAACTTGGTTTCCCGAGTCCCGACAACCCTACAACGTTGCCTTTCCCTACAGATGCAGGTTCAACGAATCTAGAACGAGTTGCTAGTCCACTACATGGTACATAGATGACCTGGAATGTTGCCTCTTATGACGAGAGGAGACTCAAATGGTTCTTCTTGCCAGTGTGCAGCACGGTGTCATCGCGTCCCCGATAAGAAGATATCCACTCCTGTCACGTAGGTATGTAGGTATGTAACCTCAGCTGATTCCCAACTTTTCATGATAGTCAATACGACTGCTCAAAGTCAGGTGCCCAGCAACGGGTTTGATTGTTCTATGCCAGGAGCGAAAACACCAACGCCGAGTCGATGTGCGACTGTTGGTGCCGATTTACGCAGAGCGTAATTGCTGGCAACACATGTCACGAATCTGCATCTGAGATGAATATTGTTCAATGTTAATACGTCTGCATGCCTCTCTTCGCCGCCGTTCGCTAATTGCGCTTCAGAGCACGCAAATCGTCCTTCACTGGACGGACGCACAAAGCAGAGCCCATCTGCAGCATCTTCATGGCAGTCGTTACAGGGCAGTAGCGATGGTGAACGAACATCGAGGGCGGCAGCAACAGCTGATCGAGCTGGTGCGAGTCTGCTGGGTCGCAGACGTAGACACCACTAGGGCTCTACGCCGGGTGTTTACGATGGACCACAGATGATCAACAGGTCGATTGCCCATAATGCAAGGAGGCTGCCGGTCGGAATGTGAGAAGTTTGCATTTTTTTTTTCGGATACGTGAGAGATTCGGAGAGAAGGGACGAAGAAACATAACAAGAACGAAGTGAGATGGGGAAGACAGGAGCGAGAGGAAGGAAAAATTATAGTTAAAATGAATGCTGGAGGAAATGTGGGAAAGTAGAGGGCCGGGATCGGAACGCTGGACAGCCCGAGCTCGGTGCGATAGGTAGGAAGTTGGTCACCTAGGTACCTACTTGGTACACTGCATCCGTAGGTATCCGCCTCAAGATCAGCCAGGGCCCAGGGCGGACAACTGGACTGCCATGAGCGATTTTTGACACCCCCACTCACCAGGCAAAGCCCCAAGTGTGTGTCAAAAAAGAATACCGCCCTCGCCCGCATTTTTGTATGGTATGGGCGGAAAAACTTTTTTTTGAAACCCACTTGAGCCCCTAGGTAGATACGTGGAATCGTGGATACCTACCTGGTACACTACCTAGGTACCTAGGTACGGATACCTAGGTAGAGTGGCGGATGTGCGGATGTGCGGTCTACCTAGCTTCTGGAAGGACGCATGGAAGGTGGCTCAATCGGGCTTATCCAGTGGAAGGGTGTGCTCTCGCGGCCACTTCCTCCGTTCATTCCCAGAGCACAACTAGGTACGCACCGATACTAATACTACTCCTTTCCAGTGCAATTGCCTGGCTAGGTGTGACCGTGATGGCCGATCCGAAGCTGCTGCTGCCACGAACAAGTTGGTTGACTACGGTCCTTTTTTTTTTTTTTTGCTGCGTTTGCGGAACCGGAAGGACTAAGTTTGCGCCCTGTAAACGAGCCTGGCGGCAACAAGACCTCGTTGTTAATTGTTTTGTGCTGAACTTTGATGTTGCGTCAGTGTCACTAGCACGGGCGCGCCGGCCGGTGGGGAGGGGGGCGTCACAATGTGATGAGTGAAGGGTCTCGCGCTTATGGGAAAACAGGGGTTATTTTTACGGGTTGCGGCTTCGGTGACTCGGTGAGTGTTGTCGCATCGAACCTGGTCTGCCCCGTGCTCGCATGACGTGATTACACACCTATGAGTACGGATAGTGTGGAATAGTACCTCTGTACTGCATACCACCCCTTTACGAAGGGACTTAGTGTTAGTAATTAGTGTTTATTATTATAGGATCCCTATAGTCATTATCTCTCTACCCTCCTCCACCCTCCTAGCCCTATACTTCTTTTAATATTTATTAAACGCCTTTTTAAAAGTCTTTTTAACTTTATAAATATAGTTACTATAATAGTTAATATAGCTTATAATTTTTTTATTTTTAGTATAAATATCCCACTTTTTAAACTAGTAATAAATCTTTTTAAACTACTTAATAAGTCTTTATAGGGTAGTAATATTATTACTATATTCTAGTTTACTTTAGTAGTTAAGGAGTAGTAGGTAGACTACTACTTAGTAGATAAGTATATTTTTATTATTTCTACTTACTTATAGTTTTCAAATACTAATATATTCTTAGAGCTATTATTAATAAAGCTTTTAATAATTTACTATTTTAAGTAGAGTTAGTAAATATAGTAGTAGAAGTTATTAATATTTTTATTTATTATTTTAATTAACTAGTAACCCCTAATATAGTACTTAACTAGAGTATTAATATACTTAGTAGTATTAAGTATAGTAGTTTTTATAAGTATAGGTATAAGAGTATTAAGGTTAGTATTAAGATTACTAAATACTTCTATAGTAATATTGGGCTTAATAGAGTTAGTAAAGAAATAGGTTTAGTATATAATATATAAATAAAAGAAATAGAAGTATTATTATAGTAGTAATAGTGTTGTATTAGTGTTTTATTATATTACTTACTTACTAAAAAAGTAAAAGTCTAGACCCCTATAAGCTAGGGGAAGCCCTACCTTTTATAGGCCTAGTACTTTGCCCTTTAGGCCTAGCTTCTAAGGCACTAGTCCTTTTAGGGTTTAGTATATTACGTATAGTTTAACTAAATAGCTCTAGGCCCTATATATAGTTAGCTATATTTACTATAGTTAGCTACAGGCGCTATAGTCAGCTACAAGAGTTATAGTTAGCCATAAGCACTCTAAAGGAGTTAATAAAAAATATTTAGAGTAGTTTATTTTACTATTAGCAGTTAATCTAGTAGTTTAGAGTCTAGCTTATTAAAACTAAAGGCTATAGGTTTAATTCTACCTTTTATTTCTTTTTACTTTTATTTTTAGTTCTTTTTAATAAACTAATATCCCCCCTTAAAATATATATTAATTTAATTTTATTATAAATTTTAGTATTTTTAAAGTATATTAAAAAACTTCTTTAGTATTAAAAACTTCTATATAAAAACTCTATAAAAACCTTTCTTTTTAAGTAAAAATATTTAAAGTAAAAATAAAAGAAAATATATATTAATAAAAAAAACCTTTTTTTTTAATATAATAAGTTATTTATTTTTAACTTATCCTTTAATAAATTTATATTCTTTTTTATTTTAGTTTTATTTTTAAAAAAAAAATAAAAAACCTTTATAGTTTACTATACTTAAAGTAGTTATATAATTATTAAATATTATTTTACCCATAGGCTTAGTTAAAATATTAGCTAAATTATCTTTAATAAATACATAGAATAGTAAAGCTTTATTATTAATTATTACATTTCTTATAAAGTAATATTTAATATTAATATACTTAACCTTTTTATAAAATTCAGAATTTTTAACTAGTTTTTAAGCTACTTTATTATCTATAAAAATCTTAAGTTTATTTAAACTTTTAAAGTCTAAAGATTTAAATATATAATTATAAAAGTTATATAAATATATAGCTTCTTTAATAGCTTTAGTAAAAACCATATACTCAACTTTATAAATAAATAAAGCTACTATTTTTTATTTTATAGTATTCTAACTAATTATATTATAAAATCCTAAGCAAAATAAATAACTAGTAGTAGATTTTCTATTATTAAAATCTCTAGCCTAATTAGAGTTTAAAAATCCTATTATTTCAAATTTAACAAAGCAGTCGTATAAAATCCCTAAGTTAGGGAATTTATTTAAATATCCCCATAACCAATCTAAAGCAATAAAATACTCTTTAAAAGGATTACTTATATAACAAACTAATAATATAACTATAAAGACTATATCTAGCCTAGTTTTTAAAGTAAAATATATTAAAAAGCCTATCTTTTATTAGAATTGTTTTATTTCTTCTTTAGTAGCTTAACCTATATTTTCCACAAATTTTATATTATTATTTATAAGCATTAAATACCCATATAAATAGGTTTTATTATATTTAACTAGTAGTTTTTTAGTATATTTAGTTTAATATAAAAATAGGGTTTTATTTTTCTTATTTATATCTACTTCAACACCTAAAAAAGTTTCAAGCACCCCTAGTAGTTTTATATTAATCTCTTTAAAGATATTATTAATTATACTATTAGTAATTTTAGAATTAAAAGTAACAACTAAAAAGTCATCCACATAACAAGCCATAATAACTTTAACTCCTTTTTTATTAAGTATAAAAACAGCCTCATTATAAGGCGTTATATTAAAGCCTTCTTTTTTAAGTATATCTTTTAAATACTTATACTACAGTCTAGGACTTTATTTTAAGCCGTATAAGGCTTTATTTAGTTTACAGACTAATTCTTTATTAAAATCTTTATAATCTTTATTAAAAACTAATTTATTATTATTATTATTAAAAAAACTAGTAGGTAATTAAACGTATATCTCTTTATTAATATCGGCGTATATAAACACACTAGTAACGTTATATTATTTAATATCCTAATTATTTTATATAACTATTAAGAATAATAGCCTATAGAATTTAGACCTATAAGTAGTACTAAAGGTTTTTAAGTAATTAATACTTATATATTAATTATAACTCTATACTACTTAATAAGCCTTATATTTATTAAGTTTTTTAGCTTTAGTATTAATATTATTATTAGCCTTTTTTCTATAAACCCATCTACCTCTAAAAGGTTTAATAAATTATAGTTTTTTAATAATACTCTAAGTATTTAATTTAATTAATATATTTAATTCCTCGTACATAACTTAAATCCAGTTTTATAAATCATTAAATTCTAAAACTTATTTATATATAGTAAGTTTATTTAAGTTATTAATACTTAGTATATAAAAGATTTTATCTTTTAAACTATTAATAGTAGATATTATATTTAAAGATAGGTAGTTTTTTATTATAAATAGTACATATTTTTAATTTTTAACCTATCTATAACTTTCCTAGATCTCTTTATCTATATAAGGGATTTTTATAGTTAATTTAAAGTTATTATTATTATGATTATTATTATTAGTTTTATTAATATTATTATAATCTAAGTCTATCTTAAAAAAACTATTACTTTAAGATTCTTTTCCACTTTTAATTATACTAAATTATAAATAATTTATTTTATTTAGTATAAATAGTTTTTAATTATTATTATTAATATCTTTTATAAAGATATTCTTAACTACTTTAACGTTTCTAGACTAAAGAGCTTTATTTTTTTTTAAATCCTATATTCTATAAGCATTATTACTATAGTTAAGAATTATACCCTTTTTAGTTCTATTATTAAGCTTTTTAATATTAGGGTCTTTATTTTTATAGTAACAAATACTCCCCTAGACCCTTATATAATCTAAAAAGGGTTTTATATTATTCTTAGCTTTATATAGTATTTTATAAGCTATTAACTTATATAGGGTTTTATTATATAAATATATAACTACTAAAAAAGCTTTTTCCTATAATTTAAAGTTAATATTAGTGTTTATTAATATAGCCCTTACTTTATTTATTATATTACGTATTATTCTTTTAATAATACTATTAAACTTATATATATAAAGTAGTTTTATATTATAAGTTATACTATTCTTTATATATATAGTTTTTATTCTTTTATTATTAAACTCTTTACTACCGTTTATATTAAATTAATTAATTTTATACTTATTTTTATTATTTTTAATTAAAGATTTAAATTCCTTAAAAGTAGTAGAAACCTCTTTAGATTCCTTTATTTTTAATAATTTACCCTATATAAAATAAGTCTTTTTATTTATAAATAGTATAAACTATTTATAATTATTATATATTTTAAGTATAATTAGCTTATATAAGTCTAACGTAATTTTATATAAGTAAGGGTAGTTTTTTGTATAATTACTAGACTTCTTATTTATAGTATTAGTAAATTTTCCTTTTAAATAGGCCTTATAGGGTAGTTTATAAAATACCTCTATAGTAGCCCTTTTATATATAATTTTAGTTTAATCTAAAATAGTAAGTAAAAATTACTAGTTTATATAGCTTAATTGGTTATACTATAACTTTATTATATTAATATTAGAATTTAGAGTTTAATCCTAACTTTAAAACTCTTTTATAGTATTTTTTATTATATTAATTACTTTTTTATTTATATTAAGATTAAAGAAGTAGAGGTTGTTCCTTTTTATTTCTACTAAAAGGACTTTATCTTTAATTATATTATATAGTATAGGTTTATTATAGTAGATTAAGGCTATGCCTATTTTAATAAGTTTAGCTTAATTTAAAAAATTAATACCTAGTTTAGATATATAATAAATATCTTTTATAATATAAAGAGTATTATTTATTATAGTAATTAAATTACCCTTTTTATAAGTAAAAAAACGGTTTACTTTTCCTTAATTAACCTTTATTTTAATAGTTTTAATATTATTAAATAAAAATAGGTTATTAGTTATATAGATTATTATAGCTAAGTTTAAATAAAATAGTTGTTTTCCTTTATAAGTAGAAGAATCTAAAAGTTCTTTATTTAACTATTTTATTAAGTTACTTAGTAATAGGTTATTAGTTTTAAAATCTATATTAATAGGGGTTTTAAAGGTAATTTTTATATTTTTAAATTCTATATTAAAATCTAAGTCCTTTTTAGTTACTAAGTTAATGTTTATTAAGTCTAAAGTAACTGTAACTTCTTTTAATGAATTAAAAGAGTTAGAATTGTTATTAATAACTGTATTAACTTGTTGTTTTTTTTTATTCTATTTTTTAACTCTTTTTTTTTTTATTGTTTATAAAAGGGTTGTTTTTTAATATTCTTTTAAACTAATTAGGAGCTTTATTAGGATGTAAAAATCCATAAATATTCTTTGTATGGCCGGTTTTTTTGTAGTAGTTATAGTATTGACCCTTAGTTTATTTCTAGAGTTTAGTAGTTTTTTTAGATTTAATTTAAGACTTAGAGAATTATATAAAGTTATTATTACTCTTTTTTTTAGATTTATTTAATAAATTAGTAAATAAAGACTTAATAGTATAGGCTTTTAAGTCTTTTCTTAAGGATTAGGTTATATTAATTATAAACCCCTTATAAGAGTTGTTTAAACTATTTAAAACTTAAGTTATAATTATCTATTTAGATAAAGCTAGGTCGTTTAAAGCTAAATTATTTATAAACTTTTTAACTTTATTAAGGTATTCTTTAAGAGTATTAAAGTCTTTAAAAGTAGTATTAAAAAACTCTTTATAAGTAAAAAACTTATTTATAAATCCTTTTAGTTAATATAGTTCTTTTAAACTTTTTTAAACTTTTAAAGCTATTTTAAAGTTTTTTATAACTCTTAAAGGGCTATTTTTATAAAAAAGTTTTATATAACTTAATATTTTATTATTTAGATTTTTATTCTTATTATTTAGTAGTTTAGTAAGATTTATTACTAAATCTTTACTAGTTAGTACCGTATGGAATTTTAGAGACTATATTTAATAATTTAATTGTCCTTTTAGCTTTGGAATGGTGATTTTATTTATATTTTATAAGTTTAAAGTTTTTTTTATTTAAATAACTAAAATTAAGTAGACTCCTAAAAACCTAAGAGTTATTTTTTAAGATAATAGAAGTAAACTACTTATTATATAGCTAACTAGGTAGTTTAAATAGATAGTTAAGACTATAAAGTTCTACTATATTTTTTTTAACTATTTTAGTTAGTTTATTATAGTTAATAGACTTAAAGTCTATAACTTTAGAGTTATTAATATTGACTTATAGTAGCTTTTATTAGTTAAGCTAGATAGTAAAAGCTACTATAATCTTAATTTTTATATAGGTTGTATTAATTAAATATTATTTAAAAATTTATTTACTATAGTAAGTATATATAAGGATTTGTTAAGGATTTATTAAGGAAGGTTGGATAATTTAAGGATTTTCTAAAAACTAAGTTTCTTAATTACTTAGGGACTTAAATTACGGGTAATTTATAAGTATTAGTTATAGTTTTTAGTTTTTTATAGTTAAAATAAAGTTAATTATTAAATAAGTAGGTTTAAATAAACTTTTATAATTAGTTAGAAAGGTTAAGTTAGTTAATAAGCTGGGTTTATAACCTATAAGTACAGGTATAAGAGTATTAAGGTTAGTATTAAGATTACTAAATACTTTTATAGTAATATTAGGCTTAATAGAGTTAGTAAAGGAATAGGTTTAGTGTATAATATATAAATAAAAGAGATAAAAGTATTGTTGTAGTAGTAATAGTGTTGTATTAGTGTTTTGTTGTATTACTTATTTGCTAAGAAAGTAGAAGTTTAGACCCCTATAGACTGGGGGGAGCCCTGCTTTTTATAGGCCTAGTGCCTTGCCCTTTGGGCCTAGCTTCTAAGGCACTAGTCCTTTTAGGGTTTAGTACGTTATATATAGTTTAGCTAAGTGGCTTTAGGCTCTGTGTGTAGTTGGCTGTATTTACTGTGGTTAGCTACGGGCACTATAGTTGGCCATAAGGGTTATAGTTAGCTACGAGTACTCTAGAGGGGTTAATAAAAAACATTTAGAGTAGTTTATTCTACTATTAGTAGTTAATTTAGTAGTTTAGAGTCTAGCTTATTAGAGCTAGAGGCTATAGGTTTAATTCTGCCTTTTGTCTCTTTTTACTTTTATTTTTAGTTCTTTTTAATAGACTAATAGTTTTAAGGATTTAAGTAGTATATATAAGTACTGCGTGCTGTATACGCGCAATTAATTACTAAGCTAGAAGGCCGCGCTTTAAATGCGCGACTATGGCTTTAAATGCCACAGTGGGCGCCTGCCCTTTTACTTAGAGTATAGTAATAAAAAGAGAATATTTAGTAAGCTATATAGTAGTTTATTTTTTATTTATTATTCTATAAGTTATTAATAAGGTATAACTTTACTATTTAACTTTAAGAATATTTATATAGTTTTTTTTAGTTTTTTTTAGTTATGTACTAGTATAAAGTAGATACTGTAATTGTAGCTTAAATTCTGTTTAAATCTACGTATTTGACCTACTGTTGATGGTGTTGGGAAAAAAACAAAAAAAAAATTAGTAACTCAGTACTGCATACCACTAATACGGAGTCGAATCCTGCAGGCCCGTCTACTTACGTGTTACTGCCAACCCCGTTTGAGGGTTTGAGGGAACGGAATCTGTCCCCGGGAGTACCCAAACAGGCAGCACCGCCACATTCAACGCCAGACGCTGGCCATTCCCCGTTGGATTCGGGAAATGCCCTATGACGTGATTGATGACATTCAAGCACCGTGGATCTTGACATTTGGCTACATTTACTTAACTTAAGGTTAGAGAGTCTCCCCTTGATAGAAAAGTCATAATGTGCTCTCCCTAGACATGAATTGCGGGCGGGAGGTTGCTTCCAATATTGAGCGCTGGGGGTTGACGTTGCGCTGTGGTTGCCAACTCATATCGAATCACCGGACACGAGATTAGTATTCTCTACCATCCTCCCTTAGTATCCTTCCCTGCCAACTTCCTTGTAATAATTCTGCGTGGAAATGAGCCGTTACGATGTTTAGTTGATAATCTGAATACCGCTGTCTTGTAACCCTCTGACGTTGTACATCCCTTGACTGCGGATCTTATTCGATGTGATAGAACCGTAGAACTCGGTCGTCTCTGGGCGACGAATAATGACCTTGTGATGTTGACCATCCCTCGCGCGGTTTTGTTTCATCGCAATACCACCCCAGACACAGAAATGTATAATTACTATTGGTGTCTTTATAGTGGTAGGAATCCGAGCCTTAGTCTGGATAGGGAAGGAACTATTGTTGCGTTGCTTTATCCATAATCGTTTCTCAGCTTTTGTGTTGAAGTAGTTCCTTATAAGCATGTCTTTTCGCTGCAAATAGACCCAGCGGTTGGCGGCGATAAACAAAGTTATGGTTTCTTAGCATCACGATTCACTCAAATCATGCTTACGTGATGTTTAGCGACCGTTGTGGTATCAGCAACTTGGTCTCGCGAAATCAGCTGTGATGGTCTTTCCACGGTGTATTTTCCTGGCAACACCAGAGCCAAATCTCTGGCCCCTACTATGACCGCTCAGCAAACCAACGGGCTGTTGAGCGAGATGGGAGTTGTAGCGAATGGCCTGGGC
This sequence comes from Colletotrichum brevisporum, assembly GCA_030770045.1. NCBI lineage: Eukaryota > Fungi > Ascomycota > Sordariomycetes > Glomerellales > Glomerellaceae > Colletotrichum > Colletotrichum brevisporum. Next base: position 6,829,617 of record JAUGSI010000002.1, read on the forward strand.
CCACGCCTAGCTCGCCAGACAAGAAGCCCCAAACGCCTCAGAGATCAGAGTAGCAGGCAAGGCAGAATGTCAGGAAGTGACAAAAACAAAAAGAGAAAACTTTACACGTCTGATAGACTGGGGAGTAGTAAAGCCCAGTGGTATAGTATGTCATGAGTACCAGTACCGCCTTGTGAATCACTTAAGCTGGACAACGCGGCCTTACTCTCGATCACCTTGTACTTTATGGACTGTTTACTCTTATATCAATCGTCCGTTCCAAGGCCCTTGATAGCTGGTGCCACCTTTGACGTTCTATTCCCTTGGCGGCACTGCTTGCCATGTTGTAGTGTTCTTGGCGATGGCGACATATTACCCGGTAAATATCTGAGAATGGCACAGAATCCGCCTTTGTACTGGTCAGGCAGATACCATGCTCTTGAGTTTAGACAAGCTACATAAAGTAGTCAGGGGTTGACAGCCTCGCAAGAGCAATGCTCTCCGATCATGAATGTTGGAATTAGGAATCGGCGCTCAAGATCGCGACTCGGGGCCCCTCGAAATCAAAACGAGGAGCCCGCGAAAGAAGGGAGGTAAGATCATTTGCCCTTGCGACGAATACTTGAAGAGGCTTTGTGAAGAGCAGACCGCGCAGTAACAATATGTCAGGGAAGCACAAAGGCCTCAGAACTGATTGCGTAGTTGGGCACATATGATCGGTGTAACGAAATACACTCACAGCACTGGAGACAGTTTACTTGAAGCTGTATTATACCCAGTGAATAATGCTGGCGAGAACGAACCTGCATGACTGAAATCCGATGTGTTGCATAGGTAAATTCTTCAGTGCATGACAGTTGTCGCCAGCTGGCGCTAAATCCCAGTACGATACTAGGTACCCCGTGTCCTAGGTAGGTAGGTACTCCCGTTCCCGTCGGCAACAGCGGCACGGATTTGTTGGCCTCCGATTTCAGCCAGCGTCATCTCTGCTAAGAATTCTTTCATCACCTCTCGTCCTTTACCGCTGCGATGGAACCCGAGATGAAAGATCTGAGTGAAAGGTAAGGGCTAAGAAGCTTGATTTTCCGGAGCTTGGAGCTTCGCGCGCTCCGCCCCAGGAGCTATGTGTCTGTGAAGCTTACGATTCGTAGCGTTACGAACATTGTTTTCATCGGAGCTGGAGCGGTTGGTTGTTTCTACGCCTCACGCCTGCACCATGTGAGCACATGCCGCCTCGAAGACTGAGTAGTATTCCTACTAATGGATACGATAGCCTGATCGCAATATATTTGTGTCGCTTGTTGCAAGATCAAACTACAAGGCCATCAACCAATCTGGCGTGAGTTTGGAGACGCGTTCTTTTGGCGATTACTCCTTCAAGCCTCACGCTGCCTTCCCCTCCGTCAAGGCGGCTGCTTTGGCAAAACAGGATGGACCCGAGACTCGATGGGACTTCGTCTTCGTGACGACCAAGGCACTGCCAGACCGCTCGGATGACCCGGCCATGATCGCTCCTCTCATCAGCCCGAAGTCATGTATCGTGCTGATCCAGAATGGCGTCGGCGTCGAGGAGCCCTTCCGGAGGCGTTTCCCTAAGAACCCAATCGTGAGCGCTGTGACGGTCGTGAGCGCCGAGCAGACTTCCCCCGGTGTGATTCGACAGAACCGCTGGACGCGAGTTAGCATCGGCCCCTACACAGACGGACTCGGTACGGGTGATGCCGAGACCGCCTCGCTCAGTACGCAAGCGGTGGAGCAGCTCAGCAAGTGGTGGGGTCCTGGCTGGGGTGGTATCCGCGACGTTGAGCCGCACGACGAGGTTGGACTACAGACGGTGAGATGGCATAAGCTCTGTATCAACGCGGCGTTCAACCCGAGCGCGGTCCTCAGCGGTGGGAGAGGAAACGCGGATATGGTGACAGACCCAGAGCTGCGAGAACATGTCGTTGGTATTATGAATGAAATCAGAGCTGCGGTGCCCAGGATCTTGGGGAGGGACTTCCCGGAAGATATGGCGAAGCCAGATCGGATCGTCAAGAGTACAGAGCGAAACACCGGAGCCAGGCCTAGCATGCTGCTCGACTGGGAAGCCGGAAGGCCCTTGGAGATTGAGGTGATCTTGGGCAATCCGGTGAGAATAGCTCGGGCACGTGGTGTGGAAATGCCGCGATTGCAGAGCTTGTATGCGCTGCTCAAGAGCGCACAGAGGAGCAGGGAGGAGCGAACCGCTAAGGGTAGGCTATAATAGCGGGAGCGTAACAATGGGATTCTTCCAATTACCTAGAGACTGCCTATTTTCACTGTGCGTCCACACTTGCCTGAGGCTGGACTGGGCTGCTATACAAGCACGTACTCAGTACCTATCCTTACAGCAGCTACACTAGAAGGGTAGATACCCATCCAGGGGTTCGCCGCTGCCAAGACCTCCGCATCATAGAGAACCTGATTCCCGGATGATGGACTGTGTTTACTTTACCTATTGTCGCCTACTTCTCGTCGCCTCTGGGTTGTTCTTGTTCTTCGGGCTGAGCGTTGCGGTTTGTACAGCCCATAATAGCCGCCGAATCTGCCCCTTTGGTATTTCGAGAATGCATGTGTAGTACACGTAACATACCTAGCACCCGGTTTGCAAAAAAAGAGGCACACTATAATCCGTCACAACTAACACCTACGTTTTCAACACCAATACACCAACATAGATTACACAGATTTGACCGCTAAAAACAGTCAATATTAGTGAAGGCTATTTTACTTACAAACTCATTATTTATACGCTCTATTGGGTGGTTTTTTTCGACATAGGTGGGCATTGAATCGGGTATATGGCGTATAGTGTGCCTCTTTTTTTGCAAACCGGGTGCCTAGGTAGTAACCACACTTGGTGAGTATGGACCTCGGACTCAGAGCCTGGAGCTTCGGCCAAATGCCGCTCGCAACGCAGGATGGGTCACCCATCCATCCCCATCTGCTCCACTGCCCAAATTCCCATCTGCCCTTTGAATTTGCCATTCTGAGGTGGGGACACCCCTGTTAATCAGGTATCGTGGGCGAAACCTCGCAACCTCGGTACGATGGAGGGCCGTGTCCTCCTCGATGAACATCCCTAAGAGATAAACTGCACACTACCTAGCTAGCAAGTTAGTATTAGTAAACCGGAGCTAAGAGTCTGCTGGCGCTAACACAGGAACTTAGGAAGGCACTTCAGCAGGAGCTGGTGTTGCTCTGGGAACATGGCGCTCGCTTGCTCCGGGGTGCCACAATGTGTGGTGATGACCATGCTAAATCTATGATGAAGGCCACTTGACCAGTGATCGACACGCTAAAGCAGCCTAGGCCGCCGCATGTCCATGATCCCTTTCTCTTAGTACCTACTTACCATGGTGCACATTAACAGGTATTAGCTGGCCCTCAGTTGATTGATGGCTTATGTGTCTGGTTGGTTCTCCTCGCCCCGACTGGGTCCTTAGTACCTGCCATCATCTATAGGCACCTTAGGTACCTAGGTGGACCGTGGGTAGATTGCCTTGTCCCATCTGCACGGCGCATTTAATGCCCCCAAGCCCTGCTACCTACACTACCTACTATCTACCTAGGTACCGTCATAGGTACATAGAACCTATGGAGGTAGGCACGTAGGTAGGCTCCTGGCCTCTGCACCACTGGTGATTCCAATTGGCAGCCAGGTGACTGTTGTCTGCTTCTTGCTGAATCACTTGCTGAGGCGCTGCTCGGGCTTTGTATTCTCCTTCTCCATCCTCTGGTTTTCTTGCCACTGCACTGCACTGTGGTGTTATGTGTTGTAATTTGATGTGTTTTGCTAACGTGCTTGGGATTTGCGGGACATGAAGCTGCGGAAAGGCCTGAAAGCAAGTATTGTGGTTGGTTCAACACCTCACAAAAGTACAACGAGTGTGAGTGGTGTGTACCTGTATTACTGTGCGGACCCTTCTCCTCCCTAGGTATATCTATAGTATATACAAGGCAGGTATGTACTGAGGTAGTACCTATGTAATACGTCAGATTGGGCTGCCCCCCCTCACCCCAGTCCTTCCCCGGCCGCGGCCTTCCCTCCCCTGCTAGTGATGATGCCTCTTTGCCACCACCCTCAGTGCCTTGCTTGTGAGAACTCTCAGCTATGCCTTGCGGCTGCGGCATCCCCTCCATGCCTCTAGTACCGCACTGGATCACGAACTGGTGCCTCCACGTCCTTGTCGAGATCGTCTTGCCCCTCTTCCCATTGCCACACCATGCCTTGCATACGTACTCACTCGTCTAGGTAAGGTCTTACATGCCATGCCATGCCCTATCCCTATTGCCTTGGATACACTCCAGCTTGCCTTACCTAAACACATCCTGGTGTGCAGTACGGCCAGTGCTGGGACCACCGCCAAAAACACTGCATGGCTTTACAAACCCTTCCCACTGTCTTCTATGTGGTGTATAACCTCTTGCCCTACTTGGCTTTGAAGACAAGGGGCTCTAGTTGCTGATGCTTTGCCAGTCTGGCCCATTTTCTTCTTGTCCCTTTTCCCGATCCACTCACGTCATAAGCGTCCCGAACTCACTGCTGTTACTACATGCTCAATAACTCCGCCCGCACCACCTCCACCGATCGAACGAACATCGAGGCATAATCTCCGTATCCAAACACCTCGCCCGCCAAGCATCAGTCAAGTCAACAACCTGCTACGGACAAGTCATCAACCTGCTACAGATAGAGGAAAGGAGAAAAAGAGAGAGAAAAAAAACAGAGGAGAGAGAGAGAGAGAGAGAGAGAGAGAGAGAGAGAAAGAGAGAGGGAGAGGAGGGGAAAGAGAGAAGAGAGAGGACAAAAAGACAGCAACAGGTGGTTTTATTTGGGCTGCCCCCATCGTCCTCCCTGGCTCAGCTACCAGACTCATCGCGCAGAACCGCATCCCACACGAAAACCACTGTCCCGCATCGCCCTCACGACCTGGTGGGAATGATCGAGTGAACCGCATCGCAGCCCACCAAACAGGGGCAACAAGAATCAACGTCCACACAAGGGGTTTAATTGTGGCGACATCAACACCTCAGGGAATTAACTTCTTGTCGTCTCTTCTCGATACCCCTCCCCCCCAAAAGGGTCTCAGCGTCATATCTTCTGCGTCAGGCGAGCCGGGCCATCTGCTTCGCCGCCTCATGCCAAACCTGACTGACTGCGGACTTGTGAGCCTCCGGCGAGGCTTTGCCCAGCTTGCGGTTGCCCGGGGTTTCCTAGACTACTAGGTCTCTCTTATCGAGTCTCAACATGGACCCCGAATCCGAGATCCGGCGGCCTTCCGTTTCCTTCGCCGACCGCTCCACGACTGACGATTCCTCTGAAGCGACGCCCATCTGTTCAGACCCCGGCGTGCCGCAGTCGCAGGAAACAGAGTCACTTGCGGCGGCGGCGGCGGCGCTACCGTCAGCGGCTGCCTCTACCAACAATGCGACCCCCAGCTGTTCGTCGTCGTGGAGTGCCAGTTCCGATCGCCAACTTGGCCACGGTGCCAGCCCCGACCCTTCAGACCGAGTCTTCCCAATTCGCTCCGTTGTGAGCGTCGATCGTAGCGGCAGAACATCGGGCGAACACGATTACTTCCCACGAGTTCCCGACCATGGGCTGTATCAGGCCCCTCGCCCGGGTAACCCTCGAATTGATACCCCAGTCTTCGACGCTGGTGGCCGACGTGATTCCGCCGTCGGGTCTACTCCCCACTCGCTACCGTCTACCGTGACCTCACCCAGCGATCGACAAGCCGTACTAACAAGAAGGAAGATTGCCGGTAGTGGCCCGTTGTCCAGCGTTCAGGCGGATGCTGCACGCCACGCAAACTCGCAGCCTCTCGAACTGTTTCAAGATGTTGCCTCAGAAGGAGAAGATGAAGCAGCCCAAAACGACGATTGCTCTTCCCAACCTCAGGCGTCTCTCTCCGCCGGTACGCTCGGTGACGTCGGCAATGAGTGTCTACTCACAACACGATTCAAGTATGTCATGACTGAAGAAGGACATCACGTCATTACCGGCACGGACAGCGTGCTTCAGCGTTGCGAAGACGAGCCAATCCACACTCCTGGTGCCGTGCAAGGGTTTGGCGCCCTAATAGCTGTCCGCGAAGAGCCAGACGGCCGCTTCTCCGTCCGTTACGCGAGTGAGAATACCGAGCGGCTGATGGGATACTCGCCTCAGCATCTGTTCCGCCTAAATAGCTTCCTCGACATCCTGACTGAGGAGCAGCAGGATAACCTGTTGGACCACATTGACTTCATTCGAGATGAAGATGCTGACCCAGCTATCAACGGTCCCGAGGTCTTCAGCTTGTCCATTCGTCCGCCAAAGAAGAAGAGTGTCAAGCTGTGGTGCGCCATCCACATAAATCCAGCACACCCGGACTTGGTCATATGCGAATTCGAACTTGACGACGATCATCATTTTCCCCTCCGACCACCCGAAGAGGGTGCTCCCAACACGCCGGAGGATACGCTTCAGTCGAACCCCACCATGGAGGAACTGGCCGAGAGCACAGAAATCCTGAGCAAGCCGTTGCGGGTACTAAGGAGCGCACGAAAGCGCAGGGGTGACGCCGGAGCTATGCAAGTATTCGACATTATGTCCCAGGTACAGGAGCAGCTTGCGGCGGCACCGAATCTGGAAGGGTTTCTCAAGATCCTGGTGGGTATCGTCAAGGAACTTACCGGTTTCCACAGGGTCATGATTTACCAATTTGATTCGTCCTTCAACGGGAAAGTTGTCACCGAGCTCGTCGATACTACTCACACGAAGGACCTGTACAAGGGACTGCACTTCCCCGCATCCGACATTCCGCGACAAGCTCGAGATCTCTATAAGCTGAACAAAGTGAGGCTTCTTTACGACAGGGACCTGGAGACCGCCAGGCTGGTCTGCAAAGCCAAGGAGGACCTCGATCTGCCCCTGGACCTCAGCCACTCGTATCTGCGCGCCATGTCACCCATTCACCTGAAATACCTCGCGAACATGGCAGTACGATCGTCTATGTCGGTTTCCATCAACGCCTTCAACGAGCTTTGGGGTCTCATTGCCTGCCACTCTTATGGGCGAAAAGGCATGCGGGTGTCGTTTCCTATACGAAAAATGTGTCGTTTAGTCGGGGATACGGCATCTCGCAACATTGAACGACTGTCATATGCCACTCGGCTGCAGGCGCGGAAGCTAATCAACACCGCGCCTACGGAGAAGAACCCATCTGGGTACATTATTGCATCCTCTGACGATCTCTTGAAGCTTTTCGACGCCGACTTTGGCATGCTCTCGATCAAAGGGGAAACAAAGATCCTGGGTGATATTGAGCAGTCGCAGGAAGCTCTGGCCATGTTGGAGTACTTGCGGCTCCGGGAACTAACTTCCGTTGTCACCTCTCAGGATATTCGAGAAGACTTTCCGGATTTACGCTATCCCCTTGGATTCACTGTTATTGCCGGCCTGTTGTACGTCCCACTGAGCATTGGGGGCAACGATTTCATCGTCTTCTTTCGGAAGGGGCAGGTCAAAGAAGTCAAGTGGGCTGGGAATCCATACGAGAAAACCCTGAGAGAAGGGACCGCTGCCTATCTGGAACCCCGCAAAAGCTTCAAAACTTGGCACGAAACGGTTCTCGGCAAATGCCGAGAGTGGTCAGAAGAGCAAGTTGAGACTGCGGCTGTGCTTTGTCTGGTCTATGGCAAATTCATTGAGGTTTGGCGGCAAAAAGAGGCCGCATTGCAGAGCAGCCGCTTGACACGGCTTCTACTCGCCAATTCAGCACATGAAGTTCGCACACCGCTCAACGCCATCATCAATTACCTGGAAATCGCCCTGGAGGGCTCGTTGGACCAGGAGACGCGCGACAATCTCGCCAAGTCTCATTCTGCGTCCAAGTCCCTGATATACGTCATCAACGACCTGCTTGACTTGACCAAAACTGAGGAAGGCCAAAATTTGATCAAAGATGAGGTCTTCGACTTTGGAATGTGCATACGCGAAGCGACAGACCCATTTACGAACGACGCCAAGAGGAAGGGGATTGAATATCAAGTCATTGAACATCCAGGCCTTCCTCGTCACGTATGCGGCGACAGTCGGCGGCTCAGGCAGGCCATTTCCAACGTTGCGGCTAACGCCGTCCAAAACACTACGAATGGTTTTGTCCGGGTGGAGCTATACGTAAGCGAGGTTCTTGAGCGACGTGTGCGCATTGAAATCGTCGTTGAAGACACAGGCAAAGGTATGACTGCCAAGCAGCTAGACACGCTTTTCCGAGATCTGGAACAAGTCAGTGTCGAGCTTGATGAAACTAGTCTGCCACAAGAAGAGGAGGTCGGCAAAGAAACGAGAATTTTGGGGCTGGGCTTGGCAGTTGTCGCCCGAATTGTGCGAAATATGGACGGCCAGTTGCGTTTGAAATCAGAACACGGCAGAGGGTCGAGATTCGTCATCCAGTTGCCGTTCGAGCTCCCGGACGATGCTCCAGCACCTGTCGAGGGCTCCAAGATATCCAAGTCTACAACAGCATCTAGTGTGGCCTCAGTCACAACCGCAGTGATGCCGGACAACGACGGGGAAATGATGCTTATCGATCGTGGAAGCAAGACGACCCACGACGAAAATCACGAGGATGCTCGGTCGGGCGAATCGGGCCCAAAGGCAGAGACCCAGAGTCTTGAAAGTCAAAGGAGTGCTGCCACAGGTGCCAGCAGAGCGAGTGAGAGGAGCTCTCGAAGCGACGCGGATCGTTTGATCGATGCAATTCAAACACCACTATCGATCGGCGAGGTCGACAAAGCCCGGCCGGCCCCTCATCGCCAATTTTCGAGGGAAAACTTCGGCCGGCCGCCGTCCTCGGACGGTAACAACATGTCAACTGCGGCTGCAAGATTCATGGGAAACCCTAATGCGAATTGCAACAGCGCCGTGGCTATACCGAATGACGGGGTATCATATTCCCAAGAAATAGGTTACGCAAGCGTCGCAGACACCAAAACACCCATCAAGGCTGTCAAGGTCCCCGACGAGTATTTTGACCAGCCTTCGGTCAGACCTCAGGAAATTCAATCCTCACGGGTGCTCTTCGAACTCTCGGAACGTCCAAGAGAGCAGGCCGCTTCAGAAACTGGCACAGTGACCGCTCCAAGCGTTGTGTCGGGTGTCGATGACACGAAACTGCAAGTCCTCATAGCCGAAGATGACCCCATAAACTCGAGGATCTTGCGCAAGCGCCTGGAGAAGTCAGGCCATCAGGTGTCTCATGCCGTGAACGGCGAAGACTGCGCAACGGTCTATCGTGACAGGCCCAAGACGTTTGACGTCATCTTGATGGATATGCAGGTACGTCATGTTCCCAAATTTTTCGTCCCCATGTTCTAAGTCTTGTTCTAGATGCCGATAGTAGACGGCCTCACCAGCACCAAAATGATACGCGCGTTCGAGCAGTCAGATGACCACGGCGGCCACTCACCAATAGCAACCCACAACGGCAGGATCCCGGTCTTTGCTGTCTCCGCGTCGCTCATAGAGCGTGAAAAGGATAAATACATCGACGCTGGTTTCGACGGCTGGATTTTGAAGCCCATCGATTTCAAACGGCTCAACACCTTGCTGTTGGGTATTGTAGAGGACGACGTGCGCTCAGCATGCCTGTATGCACCCGGTCAGTGGGAGCGTGGCGGCTGGTTTAGCGTCCAGGTCCATCCGGCCACAGAGACCCATCAGGGTTCGCCAGCAGCATCTACGAATACCTCACCCAAACCCGCACTGGGCGAGCAGGCTGTCGATGCGTCAGAAACGGACCCTGCGTACTGATGTCCTCTTCCAGTCGCGCGAACTAGCTTGGGTTATATCATGCCACAGCATCGCATCGATACACGAGCGATGTCTCTTTCTCATACTGTCTCTTTACACTTTTCGGACGCCGGATAAGAATGATACCGGTGGTAATAAATAACACGAGCCCTGCATGACTTCAGGTGGTCTCACATGGCTTGCCTCCTCCTCTACGGGGCACGACGCTTCTGCTAGCGGTTAGCAGGCACAAACACACAACTTTCATGTCGCCTTCCTGAGGCCCTACGAGTTAGGAGTTTGCACGAGACGGATGATTTTCAAAATAGGCTCGAGCCAAGGCATGACAATATAGAGAGTCACGGGTGGTTTAGGGATGATTACCATGACAAAAGAATACGGATTGCATGGGTTGGGCGGTTCGCAGGTGTTCAATCGCTCGGCACTGGAAGGCGTTCGTTTCACGAAACTTAGTATAACATATTTCGATCCTCGACGCAATATACCACTTACGGGTCCTTCCATACGAGCCATTTGGTTTCTGGGTGCAGGCGGCTGTGATGGCGGTGCGAAGATTGTCTTTGACAGCCGGGTCGAAACCCCGGTTGGCGGTGGATGCAAAAATGTCCAGGCAAAATTGACCTGTGCTGAGCATTCCGTCTCGTCATTCGAGGGCCTCCCAGTCATGAAGAGGTTGTTGGGTGGACAGACAATTCTCCAATTTGTGTGGGATGGCTCTGTTCAAGCTATGTTTGTCTGAGAAGCGCTGTTGGACGCCTGACTCCCAAGCTGGTCGTCGACGACAAGCAGATTGGCCCCGGGTCTCGCACATCGCAAATCTTAGTCAAACGCGCTTAGTTGGAGTTCGTCACATGTGTCAGGATCTGGCATTTCAAGGGAGCGATGATCTCGTCATGCGCTCGGACTGAGTCCACGGATATTGGTGGGGGCCAAGACACATACAAGTCCTCGGTCGGACGTGCGTCCAGTATTACAAGACTTAACCCAAGCAACCTAGGTGTCAGACAAGGTAGGGAGGAGCCCTGGAGACAGTGGTACATGGAGCAAACAATCACGAGGACATGTCAGCCAGGAGCTCCTCTACTTGGGCGTCAAAGTTATGCGCCCAAAGTCCTAGAGATGCATGTTAGCATCAGCAGGCTGTGACAGCTCAATCACTTGGGCAGGTGGCTAGTATAGAAGACAACATGAATGCACGGTAGTCTCTGAACCTGCTTGTTTGTTCTCTTTTCTTCCCATCTCTCTTCACGTCCTAGCCGAGGATCAATACCCCCCATCGTCAGCTAAGGGTTCCCGGCGAGTGTCCCGTGATTGGGGATGTCAGATCTCTGATAGAGTTCCGATACCTTTCGTCTACCATCTGCAGCCCCTATATCTCCTCTCCAGTAAGAATGTATTATTGCTATTTCTTCTTTTGAAACAAATCTTCGGAAACCACTCAACCCGGACAGCAACAACATCGACAAGGCCGAAATCCCGGACTGCATGTGGCGGATGGATGGGTAACCTGAAGTTTTCCTCCACCTCCGCCTCCTCCTCCCCTCCTTAGATTGGGATGGGGGAAATAGAAGCAACGCCCGGCCAAGAAAAGAAGTATTAAGCTATGACTACTATGTATTTTGTGATAAAGGTTGTGATAAAGGCAGACGTGTAGTTTAGTTTTATCATCTGGCCTGGTTTGTCGCGATCCACACATGACCTTCTGGCTATTAAGCAAGGCCCCCAAGCACACCCCCACCCACACTCCCTCACACTGTTGTCTACCTACTCATCCCTCAAAGCTTAATTCACGTTTTTGTGTTGGTTAACAAATGAGGTCTGGTCCTGCTGCTGAAAGGCTGTAGTCAGACAAGGTCTGCCCCGCAGAAGAGAGCCGCCAAGTGTACTATGTAGGAAGCCAAAGGAAGCCAAAATTCAAAACTTTGCACTCCTTCCGCGTTCAAGCATTCCTCTACTTGGTGGGCTCCTTACGCACCCTGCCCAGAGACCACTATCACATGTATGCTGGCTAACAGCTAGCTGTTTGTAACGTCATAGGGGGCAGTTCTCTTGAGTGGTCACGGGTGGCTTCTTACTAAAAGCTACACTGATTCTCCACAGGTGACAGATTTATCCTGCCAACTCTGCTAAAGTTTTGCGTATTTTTGTTTCTAAGTGTGGATGGGCAAAACGTGGGGATACCTTGTCAACTTATCTGTTTCCTGGTTCTTGTTTTCTCCTTGCTGATGGTGTGCTAGGATGGGAGGCTCGGTGTTACGAACTTGGTGGGGGTGTGTGTGTGTATGTGTGTGTGTATGTGTGTGTGTATGTGTGTGTGTATGTGTGTGTCGAATGACTCGGTAGTGAAGGTGATGAAGAAGATGCAATGTATGAGAGGGGTGAGCTAGCAAACACAACTCGTCTCTGAATGCCAGTTGCTAGCAAAACCTTACCTACCTTCCCGTCATCCTATCTTATGCCCCTTCTTGCAGTGGTTCATGACTTATCTGTTTGGGGACAGACTTCTTGTGATTCGTGGCCCAGTCGACTTATAAGGTGACCCGCTCCCGTGTGTCAACAATGATACGATGCCAGCTCGGCACCGACCTTCACCCCAATCTTAGCTGAATCCGACCTGCTGGTTCAATTTCTTAGTTCTTTCTCTTCATCTCATTCATATTCTCTCGACCACCTTGAATTGTCAGAAATGGCTTCCAGTGTGTCCCCCGGAGCGTACGATGATAAGAGGTCGACAGTCATCGGCTCGATCCTACTTTGCATTCTGTTCCCGACCATGATGGTTGCTCTACGACTCTACACAAGGACTACCATTATTTCTATGTTTGGAGTTGACGATGTCCTTGTCATACTTGGACTTGTGAGTATTCTTTTATCTATCTGGATGAGAGCTCAATGAGCTTCAGGCTCACAATACGGGTATAACAGATGGCCACGGCAGGCTGTGCCATTGCTATTGCTGTTAGTAAGTCACACGTCGTCTCTCCCGAGCGTTCCGGTCGATTGAACACCTAACAGTGACGGAGTATGGTCTCGGGAGGCACGTTTCGACATTGAGCCCCGCAGAAATCGTCAATTACATGCACGTGAGTCCTATGTTTTGATCTCCCGGATGTTCAAGGTGGCCCTGGACTCACACTTAAAGACCTTCTACATATCCATCGTCTTCTACAACATTGCTCTCCTCTGTATAAAGCTGTCTTTTCTCTTCCAGTACTACAGGATTATGGCCGTCCCCAGGATGAGAAGGTTTTATGCCGTGGCCATCGTCGTTGTTGGAGCGTGGTCAGTCTCCCAGCTTCTCATAGCCGCATTTCAATGTATTCCGGTTGAGGGGTTCTGGAACAAGAGAGTCCCAGCAAAGTGCATACCTACCCAGCCGCAGTGGTACGTGAACGCGGCGGGAAACATCATCACAGACGTCGCCATCTTCGCGCTTCCTCTCCCCATCTTTGGCCATCTCAGGCTTCCTCGGAGGCAGAAGTTGCTCCTGATGGGTATTTTTAGCCTCGGGTTCTTGTAAGTCATGACTTGCCCCCTTGCCTGAGATTGTTCGTTCACCAACTAGTCAGTACTGTGGCAATATCGTTTGTTCGGATCAAGTATCTCAGCATCTATGAAGACTTCACTTGGACCAATGTCGAGGCCTCACTTTGGTCCGTCGGCGAGTGCGCTTCTGCCGTTACATGCGCATGCCTTCCGACTCTGCGACCTTTATTGACGGCCCTGTTCCCCAAGTTGATGGCTCGCGTGAATTATTCGCTGCACAGCCACCATACGGAAACACGGGGTCCATCGCGGGCAACGTACCCGACGAGTGCTTACCCTCCCAAGCTGGTCGACGCCGAGAATGCCATACCGGCTTCCCCCATCTCTAGCGCTAGGTCGAGCCATCTGAAGGACGATGGGTCGGCTGCCAACATATCACTTTACCAACATCAAACAGCTTCGACGGATGATATATTCGGTCTGGCCAGCGTGCGCGAGGACGCCATAACTCCTGTCAAGTCTAACTACGGCAGGCTCACCAACCCAAGACCAACGTGGTCCTCTGCCAAAACGTCCCAGGGCCAAAGAAACATCGAAATGCCCGGTACTGTTTTATCAGAATGAGAACGGGAAGCAGTGAAACCCTCCGCCTGAAAATGGACAAAAACGGATGGATCAATTGGGGTCTCGCGAGACGTCTTCATCGCCTATGAAGAGAAGCGCTGTCAAGCTGGGGACCGACGGAGTAACACATGCCGTGTTCGTGCCCTGTGGGATTATCTATAACTGACTTGTTGAACTCGACCAAAAGATAATGTATGTGTGATTTATTACCTACCCTGACTCCGGGGCATACGCATGAAATCCGGCGCGAAGGTGTTCCTACAACGATGGTTTCGATCTATCGTAGCATTCATCATGCAGCGTCCATCGCCTCCAGCCCTTGTTCGCTCTGAACTCTACTGTCCGAATCGCCACCATCGCTTCTTTTTCGGTTCTTTGTACCCTTCCTCCATCACGTCATGCCTTCCCACGATTGTGAGAAATACTTGGTCCAGTGTCGTTGGACTCACACTGTAATGCATGATACCCAAGCTCTCCTTCTGCTCTTCCATCATCACTGCTAACTGACCAACGGCACTGGAAGATACGTCCTCGTTTTCTCGCATAATGTCCTTGACCTTGTGGCCGCCAAACACGACAAGAACGTCGCCCGCGGGCACAGAGAAGCGCATTTGGCCATGATAGGTTTTCTCCTCCAAATCAGAGCATGGGAATGTGTTCTTGATCCAGCTGCGGAGGCTATCGATCTCTTCAGGAGACGTATGCGGTGCTGACTTGCTGATGAGGTGAACGTGGAGCGTGTCTCCAAAACGGCGACGAAGTTTGTCTGTCGTGCCAAGGGCCAGCATGCGTTTCGCCAAGATTCCGGCCCGGCTCGCGAGTGCGTCGGCTTCCTCCATGCTATGTGTCGTGAGTAAGAGAGACCGACCAGGTACCGTAGCCGCTAATGTCTTCCACATGATACGCTTAGCAGCAGCATCGAGGCCCGACGAAGGTTCGTCTAGTAGGACAACGGAAGGGTTGCCCATTAGTGCAATACCGAGGCTGAGCTTGCGTTTATTGCCACCAGACAGGGCATGAGCCATACGCGTCGAGAAGGCTTGCAGGCCGACAGCATGAATGATGGTATCGACATTATGATCAATGTCAGGAACTCCATGCACGCGAGCATAGAAGTCCAAATGTTCTCGTACTGTCATCAAGTCCATCGCGTCATGCTGCGGGCAGACTCCAAGGTTTGCCCGGGCAGCGGGTAGGTCATGAATGATAGACTTATCTTCGACCAAAATCTCGCCTCCGTTGCGACTAGGCTTAAGGTCTCCACGGATCAGGGAAATAGTGGTGGATTTCCCAGCTCCATTGGGCCCCAAGAGGGCGAAAACTTCCCCGCGCCGAATACCAAAAGTGACATTGTCGACCGCAAGGTTTTCCCCGAACGTCTTGGTAAGATGAATCACTCGGAGCCCATCGTCGTTATTCTGGGATGCGGTAACTCTTGCCAGCTCGTTCGCAATTTCCTGATCGGATGCGGCTGGGTCGTTGCGTCTGGCATATTGCCGCTGCCATAGCTGCCGGATCGATGAACCAACGGAACCGCTATCGACCCAGAGCAGCACACCGAAAAGGATGATTGACTGCAAGATCAAATACAAAATGGGGCCTCCATACTGAAGCAGACCGCCCGGATTGGACGCCAGCTGCCGTCCGTCGCAAGCTGTCGAGAACAGATTTAGCGTCAAAAACATGGCCCGTACGACTGAGCCAATAGGCGCGACGGCCGAAATGACAAAGTGAACAACAAGAAGATAGTCGTCTACTCTCGTGACTGGCGCATATGTAACAGTGCACATGTATGCAATCAAATACAGTAAGAACATAACTGCTTGCCCTGCAGCGACCCAAGCGTACGTGGAGAGTTGCGTTTTGCAGAAGAGAGAAATAACGTAGGCAAGCAGGATTGCGGTCAACCCATAGAGCATGAAGACGAGGAAGATGTAGCCGACGTGATACCAGATGCTTGACAGCACGGCCCAGAGAATCGTGACCAGGGCAGTAGATGCAAGCACGATTATGAAGTCGAAGGCGAGATATGCGAGCCACAACGGCAAAGGGCGAACACCATTGGAGTATTGCAGACTGCGGACCATCCGTCGACGTTCTAGACTTGGGTAGAGCGCGAAAAACCCAGGATAAGCACTGAGAGCGATACCGGTATAGACAAGGAACTGCAGTGAGTTTCCTGTATCGGGGTCCCATGGGGTGGCAAAAGGCGCCCAAGACATCGCAACCGTGATATTGCTGAGTAGCATGTTCAGGATGCCCTGCGATAGCAACGGGTTGATGAGGCCGTTGAAGTTGGCCATGTATGCGATGGTGGGCGCAACGGAATTATCACCAAGCCAGAGGCCGCCTGGCACAGTCTCAGTACGTCGATCGATTACAGTGCTCTGAAAGACGTCAAACGTATCGACGAGAGTGGCGTTTTCTCGGAGTAATTGCGTCGCAAATTCCACCCCGGCACCAGACTCAAACCTGTCGCCGACACCGCCACCAGCAGCGTTGAAGACTGGCAGGAGGACGGTGGCAGCAGTCGTGAAATTCAATTTGGAGTGTGGTCCAATGACCAGCTTCCAGCTGAAGTCGGCGAGGCTGAAGCCTTGCGTCTGGTCGAGAGACCGTTTCTCGGAGGGCGAACAACCAGCTTTGGTTTGGTTCTTGATGAACAGAGTGACCAGGCCGGCAGCCGCCACAGGAAGAATGAATGCCGCAAGGTAGGGAATCCAGTTCGTTTTTAAAACAGTTACCCGTTTGCGAAATAGAACTGCCGCTTGCTGCAAGTAGCCGGTTCGTTTGCCGTCGAGCAAATGGATGCCCCTTTGAGGTGCACCGCCAATAGGAAGACTCTCGGCTGAGGAGATTGCCTTTTCGTTATACTCGGAAGCGTTGTCCTGGGCCGGCTCGCCTTCTTCCTGGCAGGCCTCCTCCGCCAGGTGCAGAAACACGTCTTCAATGGTTGGCCCTGAAAATCTGTACTCGTGTATATCGTTGGCTTCCAACGTGCGAATAACATGGGCAGCCAGTGACGACGTGGGGGCGATATAGCTGACAACGTCAAAAGAGATCGTCTTCATCACCCCATCCACTTCAGGAGGATTCTTGCTGCCGGTGTCTTTACGGACGTGTACCCGATATCCGCCACCGAGCCGATCCTTGAGCTCCACCGACGAGCCATCGGCACGTAATGTTCCTTTGGACAGAATAGCGATGTGGTCAGCAAGGAGGTCGGCCTCGTCCAAGAAATGGGTAGTGAGGACGATGGTTCGTCGCCCACGTTCGGCCAAAAGAATGTCCCAGATTTTCCGTCGACTAAGAGGGTCTATACCACTGCTAACCTCGTCAACGCAACATACTGCACTGCCTCCTGTAAGCATCATGCCAAGTTGCAGCTTGCGTTTCTGCCCCCCCGACAGCGTTTTGGACCTTGCTTTGCATTTCGAAGAGAGGTCAATCGACTTTATGAGGTCGCGGATCTCTTGTTTCGAAGCAACTTCCCCAGGGGACTTGAGTCGGTTGAATATCCAAATGTGCTGCTCAACGGTAAGGTCATCCCACATGACGTTTTTTTGAGGGGCGATTCCCAGCCCGCCAGTACCGTCAACGGTGATCGTACCACTCGTCAATTTATTCGTGCCGGCAATGGAGTCCAGAGTAGTTGATTTCCCGCTGCCGTTGGCTCCTAGGAGGGCGAGGATCTGGCCTCTCCGGACGTTCAAAGTCAATTTGTCTACCGCAACGACAGGCTCTCGGGTGGCCGAAACGAACGAGAAAACCCGGCGGAAGGCGGAAGATTCATAGACCTTGGTAAAGCCCTCCAATCGGACAGCGGAATCGTCCAACTGGCTTGCGTCGGGCTGGAAGACCACATTCCTCCCTTTGGTTGCTGTACCATGTAGCTTGGATTCGACAACGGCTCCGAGCAAAGGATAGGCGAAGATCTGGATAATCAAGAACACCCATAGAACGATACCGCTGAGTCCCCAAGGGCTTTCCGGGGCGACTTCTGTTAAATTGGCCGGGGCATCCAGCCTCTCGTATCGTGCCATGAAAGTAATGAAGTATACATAGTTGCACGGAGTAAAGAGCAACGCGAGGGCTGCAACGACGACAGTGCCAGGGTACGATATAGACTGCGCGAGAATGCCGAGAGCTATAGTGGCAAGAACTGCCGCAATGCCACTGATTTGGGCCTTCTTGAAGACGGATGATGCAAATATTGACAAGGACGCCATGGCTAGGCCGTTCAGAACATGGTAAACAAGCACGGTGGCTACGCTGGTGCGAGCAAAAACTCCAGCACGCAGGACGAGCGAACCAATGAGCCAACCAGGGAGATAGACGAGAGTGAAGGCGAGGTGATAGGAGACGATGCGGGCCGCTTGAGCATGCCATCTCCGCTTGACAGGCATCATGGCATCGAGCAGGCGGGTCATGCCACTCTCCCGCTCGGTAGCGATGAAGCCGGTAAGATGATAGGTAATGAACAAGACGCTAGTCATGAAGGCAACACCCATCCAGTTGGTAATGGCGCTCTGGTAGTTGATGCGAATGCGAACAGCCCGCTCCTCTTGGGTCATGCTGGTGAATGGGTATTCATCAATGAGTTCCGGAAGAGTATGTGGTTGTGGCCGCGGGGATGATCCAGCACTTGAGCCGGTTTGGACATGAGCGATTGCGCCATCGACAGCTCGTTGGAGCGGCAACAGGAAAATCTGGGCGTCGTTGCGGTCCGACTTGACATCGACGACGATATTTCTCAAGGCGCCATCGCTGCGGAGTGTATAGTTCCAGTAGCCACTGAGACCTTCATTGGGAGACGACTGAAAGACAACAGCGCCGTAGCATCTCGAGACACCTCTTAGGTTGCTCCGACATTCGGTCCCAAGATCAGCCGTCGACGACCGTCTCAGAGCGATCTTGCCCGCACTCTCGACGGCCTGTGCGAGCGTATCAATGACCCGGTCGATGTCGCCGCCAGCAAACCCACTATTTACAAAAACGACAGTGTGTCTACCAGTGCCGGACGCCGCGTCGAGTGCGTTGGTAAGTGAGCGGATCTGCCTCGGGTCGGAGACGCCGTACACAGCGGGAAGAACAAATAGATTCTTTGCGAAACTGAAGAATGTAGTGAGAGCAATCGGCAGAATGAGGGCGATGAAAACGGCGGCAACGGCGTGGCGGCTGACGATTTTCCAATTCTTGAGAGTGAGAGTCCATGTCTGGCGCAGAAACGCCATGATGGTAAGCGTCGCACAAGAGCCACTTCGCACCTGACGTGCACGTCTATTCTCGATCGGTACAGGAACTGCGTAGTGGCGGGGGGTTCCCTGAAATGTCGTTACGTCGTCGGCGTCGATCGGACCAGACGCACGGCGAAACCTGACGCCGAAGCTTCCTCCCCGGAGAGGTTACCGGGGCAAACTCAATTTCCTTGGAACCGCGATGGCAACGGGAACCGGTGCACTTATGTCCGTCGCCGAGTCGTAGGCGCGAAATGGATTGTGGACGACCAAGGGGAAGAAAGAGCGTACTTGATGGAGATGAAGGAGGGAAAGAGAGAGTGACCTGTTCGGGTAATATGTAGTATAGCCTGGTAAGTAACCGAGGACCGAAAATTGAGATGAACATTGATATATGTCAGGTAGGGGCGTGGATTGGCCCTGCGACGGACGGATACTCGCAGCGAGCCCGAGAGATTCGAGTCCACGTTGGGCGTTTCGGTTACGCCAACGGCATCCAACACAACCCTTGCCTTAGGTGGCCAAGCCTCGCGCCATTCTGCTGTCTCGGGCGTCGTGCCCTGTTGTGCTCTAGGCACTTCGATAACGGCGCCTAGTACGCTACACAATAGTCCCGTACGTTATAACTAATTAATACTATAAAACCAGTTTATAAGAATTACACTAGTAAGTTATCTATACTACTTAAGATACTTAAAGCTAGTATAGCTATTAAAGAGTAGAATATATACTTAAATTTTAACTATTTACTTTTTAGTATATATAAATAGTATAAATATTTTAGTTTATATAAATAAAGAATTTAGTTTTTATACTCAAAAAATAAATATAGCAGTATTATGCTAGTATATTTAGTTTTAAAATTTTAGTAAAGAAGTCTATTTATTAATATATTTTATTAGTTATAAGTTACTACTTACCTAAATTAATAGTATTTATCCTACTAATTATTTTAATTAATTTAAAACTTAGTTTACTATATAAAAACTATATATATAATAATAAGTTAATAAGTTTATAAGTATTTTAATATTACTTATATCGCTTTGTATATATATATATATATATATATATATATATTACTTTAGGACTCCTATCTACTCTATCAGAAATCCTCCACCGCCTGCATCATCTTCCATGTCGTACTCCTCAGTAGTCTCGCTTGGCACGTCGCTGAGGTTTTGAATTCCTCTCTTGACCTCGTCTCCAACATCATTCGTGGAGCCGCCCTCGCCCATCTCTTCAGTGATAAAGCTCCGGCTAGCCGCTGGTCCTGGGCTACTCGCAATGGCCTCGCTGTCTTCGGCCACCTCCCCCTCTTCCTCGGCTCTTTCGTCTGGATCCATCCCCGCCCATACTCGTTCTCGTATGCGGAGTGCTGTTAGGAATCGCTTCCACGTACGCCTCGCCACTAGAGACCGCCTGGTCTGCTCCGCCTGAGCTTCCATGTCGTCCAAGCCACCCACTACTGCGCGGACGGCTTCCTCGTATTCCTGGGCCACAACCACGCCATTAATCACCGCCGTACCCTGTTTTCCCTTAAAATGAAACCCCGTCAATGCAGGCGCGTAATCGATCCCCAGAATGTGCGCGGCCCGGGCCGCAGTATCGGACTCGTCGACGATATGAACGCCGCCTTCCGGCACCATACTCGGCACGAAAATATCAATGTTGCCAAACTTATTCTTCAGCACTCGCCCGTTGACGACTGGCGGTGCATGGTATAAGTCTGTCTGTTCCTCCGTGAAGACCGGTGTGCCTGCCGCGTCTCTCTCGTCACCACCGTAGCCATCGTCGACGAAGTCGCCGGGTTTAGCGTTTGACCGCCGAGGAAGGAATTTGACGGGCACCTCCAGTGGCTTGACCTCCCGTCCCATGCGATACCACTTGTCTCTACTCCTTGCGACGCGTACGTCTTTTCGTCTGTAGACTTTCTCCAATGGAGCTTTAGCTCCCGCCGCCACTGTCCCAGTGGGTTGCGCCCCAGGGGCGAGGACTTCGTTGCGCCGCAAGTGCCGTTCAAGAGCAAAGACGGGATGGCCCCTGAAGTCTGCCACATTACGTGGCATAGGCTCGCGCCCCTCGATCGCCATCAGCTCGTTGTTTTCGATCTGGTCGAGGTCGGTCGGCCAGCGTCGTGCAAACGGTTTAAGTGCCTTGCGCCACCATTGGGCCCCATTCTCGACTGCCGTTTCAATACGCAGGCGTCGCGTCTTTGTCAAGTATGCTTTGGCGTATCTCCTGGTCACATCTCGGGCCGTACCGTCAGAGTCGAAGGCAACCACGTAACTCATGCTATTTTCCTTGTCAGAAGCAGGCGGTTCCATCAGGCGGGGTTTCCACATAGAATTCGTCACCAGAGGGTCCGCCGGCTGCCATCTCTGATGGGCCACATCAAGCACCTCCACCCAATAGATCGGATACAGTGACTCGCGAACCCTCCTGGGAATCTCGGCCGTCGGGCGTACGGCCGAAGGCAAAGCTGGCATCGACGGCAGTCGATATGCCGTCGCGTGTGGATGACCAAGTCGTTGGAGTGGGGAGGCCTTGCCTACATCCGAGATCGAAGTTGTTTCGTTGGCCGTTGAGTAACGAGACACCTGCGCCCGGATTTGCTCTGCCTTTGTAGCCTTGTTCGAAGTCTTCAAATTACGAGGCTTCGGCAGTGTTGGACCGCCTGCGGTAAAGGGTAAGGGTTGTAGTGAGCAGACCAAGCGAGCGCGAACTCCGACAGATCGCAGCATAGCGCAGTACAGTTGAGCACCAGTGTCCCGGGACCCCCGCAACTTTTTAGCAGCATCTCTAAATTCTGACCGGCCTACGCACGAGTCCATATCGCTCGCGGGCTCATACTGCATAGACAGTTAGCCGCAGTATAGTAGTTGAATTGGGAAGTGTACCTGCTTTTGCAAGATCCTCGGGGTCCTCTGCCCATAACGACCGACGCAATCCCCTCTCAACGATCTGAAATTTGGACTTGAAAATGGACGCCGCCTGCTCAAGACCGGTTTTGAGCGACTCTGACTGGCCAAACTGTGGCAGATGGGATCCTGGTGTTAGGTATGCAGTGGTCTTCTTTGACACAAGCGGACGAAGAGATTTCCCGACCTCCTCGTCGTCACACCATCGATTTCTCAGGCTGCAGTGCAAGACGAGACATAGAAGATGGGTTCTGTGGATAGATATTCGGCGTTCTTTTTCTTCCTTTGTAAGCGGCTTCCTCCTATCGCCACCCTTCCTGGCACTGGACGCAGCACCTGTGTGGACCGATAGATTCAAGGTGAGTTTCTTGGGTTCGTCTACCTTTTCGGGGTCGGAGTTCAGCACGCCGAAGTCGACATTTTCGAACGCGAAATCATCTTCATCCTCATCTTCATCTTCCGAGTCTCTCTGTACGATCTGCACGGTCGGCGTGGGTAGAGCGATATCTTCAAATTCGATGTCCTCATCGTCGTCGCCAGAGGCATCTGACTCGTTGATCTCCTTCTGTCCCGGTCTCTTGAGCCTTTTTGCTGGTCGTTCCGGGCATGTTGCCGGTGCGAAATCCGCCGCAGCCTCGGCCAGCATCTCTTCATAAACATTAGGCACGCCCGAAGCGACGGCTCTCGAGCGGGACGCTCGTGTTCGTTTGCGGCCAGACATCAGATGGTCGGTCTTCAATACATGTACGAGCCGGTCACAAGAGAAGTGAAGGTCTAGAAAGAAGCCAGATATAGGTAGGTAGTTGGCTGGTATGAGTTGGCTGGTATGGCCAATACACTGTACGTAGGTAGGTGGGGTGAGGTGGGGATAGGTTAGGTAGGTACCTAGGCATGTGAGGTAGGTATTACCTAGGTCGGTACGGCGTACCTACCAGGTTGGCACCTAGCGCCGCATGCCTATGTACGTGTTACCTCTTATGCAGATAGGTGCCAAGCTGTCTAGGCGATAAGTACATACATACCTAGCGACGTCATTCATTTAGCTTCTTACGTTAGGTACCTGGTAATGGCGTAGGTAGGTATGTGCCTAGGTACGGACTACGGATACACACGATGCTATTGGACTAAAAAGTACCGCCTAGGCGTGATTAGGCTAGGTGTAGAATAGGACTGGCCGCCCAAATCACTTCCCCAGATTACACCCAGCTTCCATGCTCAGGTAGCTCGGATCAATCACTGAGACCGACTGCCCCGTTATTCAAGATCTTGATTGGGTTGCACATACGGACACCTCACGAGTCACCGGTAAAAAAAATGGACGTATCCAGTGGCAGCCTCTCGCCCATCCAGATGGCTCTTTGGGTGTGGTTGCGCAGCTCAGTCGCATCCTTGTCTCCCTCCTCATTCGTGTTGGGGTGGATGAGTACGGACAAAGGGCCTCTGTAGATGGACAGCCATGGAACAAACGCGCCAAACTGCGCCGGCGTAAAGATGTTCACCTCGAACATGGCGACGGGGTGCGGCCCGATGGGCTTCTCCCAGAATTTGTAGATTCTTAATTCGGGGACTATACACCTGTCAGTCCACTGACGTGATTTCGCCCTCTGGAGCCTTACATTCTCTCCGGATGCGCTCCCAGAGGTCCTTCGCGTACTTGGCTTGCTCTGGATTGTTCTGGAAGTGGTAGATGTGGATGTCGCTGATGCTTTTTACGGCAGCCCGCAAGGCCTACTGTCTCAAAACTCGAAATCTTCCAAAAGGGGTTATCTCCGCTGGCTACAGCGACCCCCGTGGTAGAATTAAAAGATCTCTTAATTTATTATTAAAATAACTTAAGTAAGTATAAATTTTATAGTCCTTATAATTTTGTACAAAATTGCATAATCCTTTTTACAATTTCTTATTAACTTTATTCCCTTAGATTTAGCTTATTTTATAATAGCGTTCTACTACTTAATTAACTATAAAGTAGTTAAGTAAAAGTCTAATTAATAATACTATCCCTTATACTTAATTAAGTTTAATTAACTTTTAATTCCTAATTATATTAATTTTATAAACCTAGAGATTAATAATAATAATACCTTCTTTTTTAATAAATTCTAATAAGCTTTAGACTTATTAACTACTAATCCTACTAACTACTCCCTTTACTTTACTAATATTAAAACTAAAAATTAATAGCCCCTTAGTGCTGGATTTTTTATAGTAGTTAAAGTTACTTTTTAAACCTATAAAATAAGTATTTAATAAATAAAAAAGTAACTTATTATAAACCCTTAAATTAACGTTTTAATTTAACTTTAAGTTACTAAATATATAGAGTTAAAAGTAAGTAGGCTTACTTATAAGTAATATACTATAGTATAAATTATTTAAAAGTTTATTAAAGCTATTAAAGTTTTAAGTATAACTTAGTTTAAGTTATATATAAGTCTTATACAGTATTTTATAGGTAAGTTTATATAAAATACTAACTTCCTTTATTTTAACTAAAAAGCTATACTAATTATTACTAAAAATAGTTTAAATTTTTTCTTTTATTATAATATTATATATAATACTATAAATCTTTTTAACTTTTTTAAAAAGGCTTTAGTTAAACTAAAAAAAAATATATATAACTTCTATTTAGTCTTAACTTCCCCTATTAATAACAGTCTTACAACTAATCCTAACCTATCAATATCTAAAAAGTAAATAAATACTAAAACTATACTTAATAAAGCTTTATTTAAATCCCTTACTTAAGTTAATTAATTTAATCCTTTTTAGCCCTTAATTTTAATATAGTTATAAATAAGTACTAAATAAAAATTAATAATTAAAGCTAAAAAAACTAACAATACTACTAAAAAACTAGTATCATATAAGTATACTTTTTTAAAGGTTAAGTTAAAGGCTACTCTTAAGTAAATTAATTTAAAAGTAATTAAAAGAAAAACTAAAAGAAACGTTAAAAAGAATACTAAATAAAATATTATTTAAAATACTATATAGGGAGTTAAAAAGAACGTTAAGTAGGAGGCTAAGTAGGAGGCTAAGTATAGTACTAAGTAGGAGACTTAGTAAGGGACTTAATTAAAGATATACTCTAGGTTTACAATTCTATACTTCCTTTAATTTTTATTATTAAAATACTAATAATTACTTATAGAATAGTAAATTTACTTAAGGAATAGTACTAAGGAGAAATAAAAAAAGTATTAATTAAAATATAAATATTATATAATTTTTAAGTAGAATAATTTAACTCTCTTTTTACTTAACTTTAATTAATATAAATAAAAAAGAAAGAAATAAATATTAAAAATATTAAATTTTATTTTTAAAAATATTTTTTAGTAATAATAGTTACTATAATAAGTTTTTAATAAATAGGAAAAAATATAGTATTTTTCACTTCTTCCTTTTAATATAACTTAAGCCCTCTAGTTAAATAAAATATTTTATTTTTATATTTACTTTATTAATCTCTTTAACTTCTTCCTAGTCTCTTTTTTAATATTACTACTACTACTACTATTACTATATCTTCTATACTAAGTCCTTAAAACCCTTATAATACTAAAAATATTAATAACCCTAATACTACTAATAGTAATACTTAATTATTTCTATTTAAATACTAAATACTAATTTTTAATAGTAATCTAAGTTATTCTATACTACTCTACCTTCTATACTAACTAAGGTGCTTCCTTTTATAACGACGATAACGACAATAGCGCCCCCCCCTACAACAACAATAATAACAATAGTGCCTCCCCCTTAATAATAATAATAATAGCAATATTTATATAGGTAATACCTACCCCCCATCCCCCTTACTCCCTTCTCTACCCCCTCTACCCCCTCTTCTTTTTTTTTTTTTAAAGAGCCTAATAAGTATAAGTACTAATTACTACTAAATTATATTTTTAAAACTAGACTAATAAAATAGGATCTTAGTTATATAGAAGTATATTACCTATACTATCCTTCTAGGCTACTATAAGTTAATTAGTATTAGTACTACTTTTAAGCTATTTTACTTCTCTATCTAGCACAAGCCCACCCATAATACTAATACCTACAGCGCCTTTATAATAAATAAGGGCGTAAATTTCTTAGTAGTAATATTATAGATTATAGGTAATAAGGCTATTAAGAAGTGTAGTTACTATACTTAGTAATAGGGTATATAGGTAAAGTATATGCTAGTGCTACTATACTTATAGTATATTATATAGAGTACTTATACTAACTATTACTATAATTCTTAGGGTAGTAAATACTCTTATTATAAGTATAGTAATTACTAGTTTTAACTTAGGACTAATAGTATTTTAGAGAACCTAACTTTAGTTCTTTATAAGTCCCCTCTTTTATTACCTTTTCCCCTATTAATACCTTTTTTTTTTTTAACTCCTCTTTATTTACCCCTAGTACTATTAGAGTTTATTAACTTAAACCTTAAGTAGTATATTTAAAAGTATACTATAATAAGTTAGTTTTAGTAGGTTAGTATTAAGGCTAAAGTTAATATGTAGAAGAGAGTATTAGTAGCTCTATGTGCCTGTAAGTAATAGTAGTAAGAGTAATAGTAATAGTAGTAGTAGTAGCTTATTAATAAGGCTAATAATATTATTAACTAGACTATTAGTGTGTTTAGTTTTTCCCCCCCCGCTTAAGAAGTGTTTTTTTATTTTATTTTTACTTTTTTTATTTTATTAAAATAATATACCTTATATATACTTATTTACTTTTTACTTTTTATAATTACTATTATAGATTTATTAATAACTTTTACTTTAAATATAATTAAACTCTGTAGTACTAGAACTATAGTTTTTATAAGTATTATATAATATTTAGTTTTATATATAAAAAGCTTTATATTACTATAACTATTAATAATATTTAAAATAAAGAGTTACTAGTAATACTAATAAGTAATATTTCTTATATAAATCTTATATAGAAAATTCTATTAGTTAGTATCCCTAGTATAAGAAACTATCCTAAAGTACGTAGGTTCTTTCTACTTATTATAATTAGAATTATGTATTTACTAATAACTACTATTATAAATACAATTTATACTAGTTAAATAGAATATTTTATACTAGGTATAGCTTTTAATAACTTTTAAAGTAAATAATTTAGGTTAATATCTTTAGTATAGTTATTTTTTAAGCTAGTTATATAAACTAACTATTTAATTAAATCCTAATAGGTATAGTATATAAAAAGGTTATTTTAAATACTATAGAAATAAGTTTAGAGTACTAAATAATAGAAATAAGGGATAATAATTTTAAAAATAAGGTTAATAGTATTAAGAAGTAAACTTTAAAGTATTAGACTTAAGAACCTTTTAATATAATAACCCCCGTAAGTAAAATTCTTTTTTTTATACCTACTCCCTAATATCTATGTAAGATGCCTTGACTTTGTATTAATTTAATACTATATAAAGATATTATTACTAAGAAACTATTAATTAGCTAGAAATATAAAGTAATTATATACCTATTATATAATTCCTACTAAATTAAAGTATTATAAGTAATGTTTATATAGTACTTAAAGTAACGTAGTATTTCCTATAAAATCTAGATATAGTTTTTAAATAACTTACTTAGATAAATTTATAAGCTATTTTTTTTATTGACTATTTAATACTAATATCTTTACTTAGTTATAATTTAAAGGCTTTATTATTATATAAAATAGTTTTAAAGACTTTAGGTATAGTAATAGATTATAGTAGTACTAAATACCCCTATAACTTACTATAGCCTACTTTAAGGCTATTTAGTACTTTTAACTAGGTGATAACGATACTTATATAGTTTAGAACTATAGTAGGGAGTTTTTTTATATATTTATGTACTAGTAAGGCTATGTTATTTTGTGTAATATACTCTTTAAGGTATATTGTAAAGTCTTTTTTAAGTAGATTAAGGAATGGTTAAAGGATATTTAATACTAGTGGGGAAGTTAGATAATACCTAGGCTGAATTATATTTAGTTAATTAATGTATATGATAAGTTACTCCCCTAGGGTTTTTATGTTTATACTAGTATTAATATATACTCCCGGTTTATTCTATAGTTTTATATTAGTATTTTAACTTATAGTAGTTAGTTAGTTTTGGCCTAGTTTTGTAATATTATATTATAGTATAAGATTATTTTAAAGAGTGTTTAGTTAGATTGAGGAGTTGAAACTGTTTTAGTTGCGGGTGTGTAGTTTTATTTTATTTAGGATTGTATAAAACTTTTAGTATTTAACTCGGATATCTAAGTTCCGGTTATTTTTTAAGATATTTAGCTTTTTAGAAAGAGTATTTATAATGTTAAAGTAGAATTGTAGTAGAATTAGTTTTATTAGGTATAGTTAGTTAAATAGTAAGTAAGTATACTACTTATTTAATTTAAGAGATATTACTAATATATTTAAATATACTTTATTTACTTCTAAGTCTAGGGATACTTTAACCTAGATAGTTTAGTAGATTAGATTGTTATACTATTTATATTTATACTTTTAATTTAATAGGAGTTTATAGACTTTGTATAGGTCTAGAACAACTATTGGATTTAGTTATAACCTAGCCGCCCCTATATTATACCTAGTTAATTATATAAGTTATATTATTATTTTAACCCTAATATAGTACGCAACTATATAATACTAGTTAATTAACTAAAGTTATAAAAGATTTTAAGTATCCTTAGTGATACTATAGTTAATTTTAATAGTATTTTGTTAGTTATAACTATAGAGGTTTATAATGGTTTTTTATAGGGATAAATATTTATTCTTATAATAATACTTAAAGGGACGTTGTGGCTGTAGTTTAAAGAGTATATATTTTTACAGGAGTAGCTAAAGCGTTATATTAACCTTAGTTTTAGCCTAGAGGTTGGGTTTATTTTAAGTATATAAGGTAGTATTAATTAGGTATAGAATAAGTTAAATAAATAGGGGGTAGATATATATAAAATTAAGGTAGAGGTAGTTTAATATTTTATGTATTAAGGTTTAATATATATTATTGTTTTAGTAGTAATTACTACTTTATTAATAATAGTATTTACTTTTTAGTATTATTATATAATTTTAATATAAGTGATTATTATAAAGCCGATTATACTATAAAAAATAACTATAATATATATTTATATATTTATTTTTTAGACTCTATAAGTTTTAAGTATAGTATAAATAAAATTATTATTTAAGTAGTAATTACTACTTAAACAATAATTTTATTAGTAATTACTCTATTAAAAGGAACTAAGTTACTTTCTTCTTTATCTATAGAAGGGGGGGGGGTATTTAAGGCTTTTTATACTATAACTTATTATACCCTTTTTTTTCCCTAAATTAATATAGTAGTAAGAATATTGTTACGGCTAGCTAGTTATAAGGGATAATACTACCTATTAGTTAGTATATATTAGTTAGTATATATCTATATCTTTATTACTAGTTAATACTTTTACTTTATTACTTATTATTCCTATTATTTATTATTTTTATTTATTATATATTAATAATAGAAATATATATAATATAAATATAATTATTATTTAAGTGGTAGTTATTACTTAAATAGTAATTATGTTAGTACTTTAGGTATTTTTATTAATATTTTTAACTTTTAATAAATTCCTGTTTTTAGTATTACTTTCTAAGTAGATTTACGACTTTAGTGGTAATTACTACTAATATTAATATAGGTATTAGGATTTAAATAAAAATATACTATAGTATTTAGGTATTTTAGAAATCTAATATATTAATATAAGTAAAATATAAATACCTAAGACTAATATATCTTTTATTAATTATACTAATAGTTAGTTACTCTTAAATATAAGTATAATTAGAATTATATTTTTAGTACTTATATAATAGAATTAACCTTTAATATATAAGATATAATACTAAAACTTATAATATCTGTAATTTTTAAACTTTACTACTATCCTATTAAGTACTTTACTAATAGCCTTTAGGTGCTATACCTAAATACCTATAAAGAGCTATATAAAGTTATACTTTATATACTATAGTTTTATTTATTTAACCTAATGGTCCCTACTTGTTAATATATTACTCTTTAATATATACTTTTTAGTTATAAATAGGACTAAAGAGTAACTTAATACTTAGGAGTTATATATATAAGTAGTATATAATAGCTGGTTTAGTAATATAATATAAGTTATATATATCCCCTTTTTAACTGTATAAATTTTATAGTAAGTATCCCCTTACTTTTTATTACTATATACTTAGTAGAGTATTAAATTAAGGTTTTGTATATAGAAAAGTTAAATTTTATAAAGTATAGTTTAGTTATTGTTATTTGTTATTAAGTAGATATATAGAAGGTACTAGGGTAGGAGGTAGTTATTAAAAGTTAGGGTACTAATAAGTTTTTAAGAAGTACTTTTAATAGTAGTTAAGGGAGGTGTTATTAGCTATATTACTTAGAGAAATTTCTAGTAATATACTATTTAAATAGAATATAGTAATAAAAAGAGTTTTAGTATTAAACTTAAGTTATATTAGGATATTTATTTAAAGCTCTTTATTTTTAAGCTCTTTAGGGATAAGAATATTTATTATTATACGTATTTATATATAGTATAAATTATAGTATTTACTAGTAGTAATATATTTAAAAGGAAGTTTAATATTAAGTAAAATATAGTTAATTATGTTATTTATGGATTATTTAGTTAACCTAGTTTTAGTTGGGTAGATCTATAGAGATTCCGGATATATTATTCCGAGCTGGATTTTATATAATTGTTATATAGTATAGACTAGTAAATTTAATTATATCCGCGGCTTAATTGAATAAATCCACTGCTTGACTTGGAGGGTGGTGTGGCTGTAGATGACCCATGGGTTTTGAGACAGTAGGCCTTGTAGGCTGCCGTAGCTTTTGTTAGCGGCGGAACGAACGCGCAGGTTGCGCGACCTACAATCCTCCCCTATCACCGTTGTCTAACGGGGTCGGGAACGTCTCATATGCGCTGCTCAGGCCCTCACGTGGAGTGTTACTGAAGCTCTTTCCATCTTCATTCATCTCATCTGACAAAGGAGGGGCGTTTTCGAATCCTTCGCGAGGGGATGGCCAGGCGTAAGGAGGGGGATTGGAAGCCATGGCGAGAGGCAAGGTGCCCAATGCGACGTATTGATATCGACCTGGGTTTGCAATCGGATAGGGTCAGTTTGGACTTGTGCACCCGTCTCGACCGTCTCTTGTCTTTATATATTTTACACCAAAGTAAAGAATGAGGCCCGAGTGGGAAAATACATCCGAGAGGGCCGTTACTATAGAAGGATTTGGACGAACACTCCTGCAAACACGTCCAGCAACTCGCTTGCGGTTGGCAGTTGCCGGTGCGCTGACCCTTTCGGCCCCTATGACTGCGCAGCATTTCTAAGCAACCGCGCGCGCCGAGATTAGCTATTAATAGTGGGCACCTACAGTCGGAGGACATTAATAACAGTAAACTTCAAAATCACACTAATTTCGCCATTTTTAACAGCGCACAAAACCATACAAATAGGTCTAGTATGTATAGAAATCTTTCTATATATAATTAATATTTAAAAGTTTAATTTATATTTTTTCTAAATTTAATAAAGATTATTTAACTACTTAAATAGAGAAAAAGTTCTATTATTTTAAAAAAGTTTATTTACTATATATATACTCTAATTTACTATAAAAAATTAAAGTACTTACTTTTATACTTTTACTTTTTCTATAACTATAAATTTAAAAATAAAAATACTTATATTTTTATAGTATTTTAAACTAAATCTAAAGTATATATTTTACTTAGAATTTTTAGTTTAAGTAAATAGACTAAAATAGTGTTATGAAAAGTAGTATTTTATATAGAAAAATAGTAATTACCACTACTTATGTCCCCCTACTATACCTACCTACCTAGGTAGGTTGTACAAATCCACGTCTACCAGAACATAGTACAGTCATTTACATCAGCAGCGTCCAAAACCCAAAGTAGAGCAACGCTTACCTATACTAAAAAGTTAAATTTTACCCTTAAATCTAATATTCTATACATTATAGCTTTTAGTAAATACCGCTATCAAAAGGCCTCTTACTACCGCTAAAAACAAACATAAAGCTATTTAAAGACTATATTTTAGTTAATTTACTACTATAGCACTAAATATTTCAACGTATTAACTTGCCAAAATCAACCTAATACTCCTATCCCTTAACCTTAACAATAGCTTCGTTACCACAACTACCAACTACTACCCACAAACGGTTCAAAAGTACTACTACTAATACAACCTTACTAGTAAAGTTAAATAATATAAAAGATTTTACAAAAGTAGCTAGAAGATAGAGATTTAGTACTATACTAAGCTACTTAAGTTATTAAAGTATTATAATAACTTAATACTAAACAAAATACAAACCTTTTTACTTAAGTAATTTAATTTTAGTATTAGTTTATTAATAATTAGTTAGTATTTTAAAAAAGTAGATTAAACTAATAAAAAGATATATATTATAGCTACTTAATAAGACCTAAAAAAAAGGCTTAAGTAGCTCTATTGCGTATAGTGGTATAAACCAGAATAACTAATCTTTATTAACGAGTTAGGAGTAGATAAAAACACTAAAAAGAGGCGAACGGAATAGGCACTAAAAGGCCTTACGCCACAGAGATTAGTAGAACTAAAACACAATCAGCAAATACAGCTCCTACTAGTACTAACTCTTAAGAGTATTTTAGATCTTCTTATGTACCTAGGAATAATAAATAGTAATAGCTTTATAGAGTAGATTACTTAGTATTTACTACTTAAGTATAGAAAGTTTCCTACCCCTTATTTAGTAATTATTATAAATAATACCTCTTTTTACTACTAAAAAAATATTTAGATTACTTATAAAAAAGCTAGTATACACCTTAAATACCTTCTACTATACTTACCTAACTTTAACTCTATTAAAGAGTACTTTAAAGACTTAAAGAAGTATATTAAAAAGAACTTTTATGTATATAATACTAGCGATAAGGACGTTTATAATTAGGTAGAGTTTTTGTATGACTATGCTCTAGAGGTAGAGCAGAAATTACTATAAATTACTAGTTACTTCTACTATACGTTTATTAATTTTAATAGTAGTAAGGGTATATTTAACGAGTTTGTAGTAGGGGTTATAAGTAGTAAAAAGAGTAAAGATGTATTAAGTAAAGTAAGTAACGGGTTAAAGCTATTATTAAGCTATAAGGTTACTACGGTTAAGTAGGTAAAAAAAGAAAGAAATAAATACTAGTAATAGGTTAAAGCTGTTGTTAAGTAAGCTACAAGGTTACTATAGTTAAGTAGGTAAGAAATAAATAAAATAAATACTATAAATAGTATTTATTATAACCCCTTATTACCTAACTCTAATTATATACTAATATCCTTTTTATTAATTTCTTTACTACCTAACCCTATATTATCCTTAGAGTATAGTAAATTAGTAAAGTAGCTTAAAGACTACTTATTATTTAATATATTAATCAGTCTTAACTACGATTTACTAAGTTATAGTTAGAGCCTATTAATAATTATTTAAAGTAATATTTAACTTTTATTAAGTAAATTAGTATTAAATTAATTTAGATTAGGTTGTAGTAGTTAGAGAAGAAAAGAGATTTTAGATAAGAAGTTTAGGGGGGAGGAAAAAAATATTGTAAAAAACTACTAGAGTACTAACTTAGTTAGTAATTAATTAAGTAATATAGTATTTTACTTACCTATATAGTCCCTTTTAGCCTTAACTAATACTTTTTATAACCTACGATCCTCTTTAGTTTCCTTTTTAGTAAAAAACTCTATAAAGGTTATAGCTATAGTTTAGGATACTTATAGTTAGGGGCCTATAGGGGTTAATACAGTAGAAAACTCTTTATTTAAGAGGCTTAAGTTACTAGTGCTAGTATTATAAAGTTAATAATAAAATGTATTTTAAGCTACTTAATTAAAAGGCTTAATAATCCCTATAAACTCTATAGATATAACCAGCTCTTTACTATATAAGTAAAAGACTCTATTATTAATAAAAACTTTAACGTTTAATTTAATAATATTAACAATATTTAGGGTAATACTCTACTTATTAAACTAGTAATTAAGAAGCCCTTTAATAAAACAAAAACTACTATAGTAGCTATAGAGTAACTTAAGTAATATTTAAAAACAGTTATTAACGTTATAATACTTACCCGGTATAGTAGTAAATTAAATAATAAAGTTATTAACTTAACTATATTATTTAGTTAGTAAATCCAGCACTACTAAAAATAATAATTAAATAGGTATTTATTACTATAGAGTAGGAGTATAAGGAGGCTTGTTTAGGGCTATAAACGTATATAAAGTATAGTAAGGTTAACCCTAATATACTAGTAGTGATGCTTATATTAGATAAAGTAAAGTTAGTAGTATACTGTAAAAGTTTATAATAGTATTATTTAAGGTTTAATTTAACTAACTAGGTATTACTATAGGGGTAAAAGGAGTTAAAAAATTAGTCTAAGCGGCCATCTAAATGCCCTTACTCTACTGCGTTTATTTATTTTAAACCTTTTTAATTATAGTACCCTCGCATCTTCCTATCGCCAGTACAAGGTCTATAAGTAAAGTACTAAGTAAAACACTAGCCTTGCTCTTAAAAAGGGCCTACTCCTATTACTTAAAATTAAAAATCTTTAACTTATAGTATATTTTATTAAAAGTAATCCAACACTAAGTATATAAATAATTTCTACTCTTAGTAGTATTTTTATACGTTATTAACTTAAAGTACTATTAATAGTATAATAGCTATAAGAACTTATCTTTAATAAGCTTTTTTACTTTTTTAACGGCAGTAGTTATTTTACTAACGTACTCCTTTTATTTAGTTTAGTAAAAAAGTTAACTACTATAGGCTTTAGTAAGTAAAGTAATTAACGTAGTATTGTGGGTAGTTTATATTTCTATAGTAGTAGGGATATAAAACTAAAAAACGAGTATTGCTTTAATTACAGTTTTACTATACTTACTAGCCTTAAGGATTTATTTAATTAGTAAATACTATAATAAGTACAGCCAGGTATCACTAACTATAGTATTATACTCCTTTTAATATACTAAATAAATAAGTTTAGCACCCCTTTTTTACTATTTAATTTAAAAAGTAATATATAACTTAGTGGCCTTAAGTATAGCTCTAAGTTAAATATAGATTTATTTTTTAACGTTAATAATAGTATTTCTTTACTTTCTAAGTATAAGGGATTTAATAGTATTATACTATATCTTCTATAACTTAATTATACAAAGGAGCTTAAGTAAAAAAAGCATACTATTAAAAGTTAACTTATATAAAATATAGATAGGGATCTTTATAAATATAAATAAACTTTAATCCTTAATAAAAATATTATTATTAAAAGGCACTTTAATTTTTAAGTAATACGGGGTATAGGTATAGCTTTATTTAAAGAGAGGCTTTTATTACTATTAAAAAGGTAGATCTTACTTATTATCGAAAAAGGGATTCCGTTATTACTAAAAGGAGGGGGGATCTTATTAGCTCTAAAAGGGGGTAGCTAAGGTATTTAACTGTCTCTAAAGTAGGGTCTTGTTTTTAGCGCTATTATCATCGCCCAGATTAATCTTAGTATTGTTTTTAGTAAGATCTAATAGCTCTTCTAGTAGTACAGCTATAGCTACTTACTTTTTTATAACTAGCTACTTTTTTAGTTTAACTATTAATACCCAATATTTACTAGGTTTTACTTATAACAGCCCGGGATTAGTTAGGGCCTTTTTTAGTTTAACTACTTATTACTTTACTACTAGCGTTTAAATAATTATAATCTACTTACTTATTAGCTCTTAAAATATAATTTAAGGCTTCTTACTAAGAGTATCCTTGTATTGCCTACGGGTACAAGTACGAGCAGCTAAAGGAGCTAGTAACGGGTTATTAACTAGATTAATTAATACTTAGTACTTTTAAAAAAGTATTATAGAATAGATTGACTATAATAAATAATAGGAATAACAGATAGTAGGTAAGGATATTTAGTATACTAAGGTATTGATTCTAAGGTAAAGTTAGACTTTACTATACTACTAAAATTATCATTAAGACGAGTAACGGAGCGGGCCCCTATAGCTGACTAATAGGAGTATAAGTTCTATACCTACTAAGAAAAAAAAACGTATAA
Source organism: Colletotrichum brevisporum (assembly GCA_030770045.1). Lineage (NCBI taxonomy): Eukaryota > Fungi > Ascomycota > Sordariomycetes > Glomerellales > Glomerellaceae > Colletotrichum > Colletotrichum brevisporum. The sequence goes on from JAUGSI010000002.1 coordinate 6,865,955, forward strand.
TTTAATAGCCTTAAGGCCTTTATATAGGGCTAATTACCCCGTTAGTAATGAAATTCGTGGTGTTCTATGTAGTGTTGTATAAAAAGCGCGAATTTTCTATATAGTAAGCAGTGCCCCACTATGGGTTTTAGATGCCGCTAATGCAAATAACTGTACTCCGATTTAACCTCCAACCTGCCACGCTACGTCAAGTTACTACAATACCCCACTATAGGTAGTACTTACTATACCCGGGCGTTCCACTACGACCGCCTATTACTCCTAGGCAAACAGTTAAAGGATTTTTCCTTTTTTTCTTCCTTTTTTTGCCTATACTAAGTTCACATGTACGTCAATCTTCGCGAGGCCATCACCTAAGTGTTCTGTATGAGCCTTTCGCTGGCGAATGGAACCGGAACCGGTCTTTGTCCCGGAAGATATAGCAGTAGCCAGCCAAACAACTCCGTACTGTCGAAGATCAGCTCTGCATAGTCGTAGGCGAGTTGCTGGGGGGTCTGACCCATACAACTTTTAACCACAGTATTACTTTATTATGTTTACATGGATTGCTCTAAATTAGGTTCAAATGGTCAAGTCGGACGGACTGTTGATGCCTCAGAAACGAGCCTTCGTTGCCGTACCTGTTGTCAAACCCTGTGCCGCCTGTCACTGAGTGCCAATTCCAGGGCATCATGCATTTGCGTTTCGGAAACTGTAGCGGCAAGCAACTGATTGTATCCATTTTGACGCTATATATGCGGCCTCCCTGGTACCTATATTGGAGCCAGCTAGAGGTTTGAGTTCAAATACGTGTCTTATGAGGGAGAAAAAAATGACAAGAGTGAAACCCTCTATTTGTAAATAACTCCGTGTATGCAGCTCAAATATGTCGATAACTTACTTGCCACCAGCAATACTGCTGTTAGAACCCCCCCTAATACCACCCGCTTCAAGCCTGGGCCGCTTTCGCTCATTCCTTTCGTCGTCCTGTGTGCATTCAGTCGATTCCCCAAGACGCATTACACCTACACATGCATGTGCATGGACGTCGGATGTGGAGTCATCGACATCTCGGAAAGCTTCTACGTAGTATATCGCAGCGTTTAAATCCGCTTCGAGGCCATGGTCAATGATCATACGACCTGCCTGCTTTACATGGAATCTATTCCGAAAACCAGGGTCCAGCAAAGATGACGCAGGAGCTTGATTTGCCCTACTCAACAGCAGCATGGTTGACCTGCATCCGTTCACGAGGGTGGTTAAATAATTCCACACTGATGATGCAACTTTGAGGCCCTGATCTTTTGGCACCATAACCCACCCACTTTCTACGACTGTTTTCTTCTCGTTGGGCGGCCAGTCCTTAGAAGCCGACGAAGATATCGTCTTGGGAGGAATGTATGGCCAGGGTCTCGGTGAAAACCCGGTAGTATTGGGATGTAGAATATTGGGTTTGAACCAGAACCTGTTCCAGCTTCCACAATAGAGCGAGCCACTGAAACTACCTACAGATCACAACGGAGGCGCCGAACGAGACGTCATCTTGTAAGTCAAATAAACTAGTGAAAGATTGCGCAATGCGACAAGAATGCCATTAGAGGTTCCGTCAACAACTCGGAACTTACACTCAAGCAATACTCAGAGTCGCTTTGCATGTTATACAACAAGAGAACTGATTGCTCTTGTCCCGGCACATAATCCCGTATCACTCGTATGAGGTGAAACCACAGCGCAAAGCGCCTGGAGCATGCAGACGCAAAGCTACCTATGGAGAGGAACTCGCTTGAGTTTCGGCTAAAGCGTAGATGTAATCGTCGACGGAGGAATTGATCATCAGCATCATGAAACCATGGCTGGAACGTGGAGAACAGTGCCAGGACTAACACGGTTCTTATCTGGAGATACTACACAATTTCCATTCGAAAAGCATATTACCTATGTCTTGGACTGTGAGAGAACTGTGGACCTGGTCGCTTTTGAAGACTCCCAAGTCGCTATTGTCGGGCTTCCAGCCCTTTACCAATAATTTTTGAATGCGTGAGGGCAATTGGCGAAGGCGTCACATCGGAAACAGAAAAGTAACAAGAACCCTGGGGCTGGCAAGTGTGAAGAAAGTGTTTGGTGAGGTTTATCCATGTGCTGATCCACGGGCCTTGGTCACCGCCCAAAGGTCTAATAGTCGCTGGATAGGTGGGTTTGACCGTGGTCTACGTTCGCAGCGGCACAACCAGGTTCGCCGTGGTGATGCGACGGACTCCCTATAGATACCCATGGACGAGACTATGCATGACATGTAATCATGTCGATAACACGCACTATACCGAAAACAAAACACAAAATCCAGATAGTTAGCCAGTCGAATTACATGCAGTCTATAGTCTGTGTCTCAAGGCTCCAGAATTGCGACAGCCGTCACATTAAGCCTATACCTCAGGCGCTCTTGGCTGCGAAGATAATCGAATTCCGAATTCGTTGACAGCGTGAATCTTAACTTCCGTTATGCACCTCTCTCAGCCAACACCGTGCTGTGCCCCTTATTGAAAAGGAGGGAGGGGAGGTGAACTGCCTCCAAAAACGCCTTCTACCTTATGCAGGACATCTCGACCGCACCTCCTCGAATTCCGCCTTCGTCACTTGGTCTCTGCTTCTGTGCGTATTCCCATCACATCACCATCTTATTTGTTGTTATCAGCCTTCACTCTTGGTCGGATGTGTGGCCAAGCTAGAGAAGGTATGTCATCTAGAGACCAGCCTCGCCCTCTAGAGCTCAGACTCGGCGCCGTTCGTTTCCACGTTCATCGGACTGCCGTTTTGTGCATTTCGTTGTTGGCGGAGGCGGGCATTTCCACGAGGTGCACGACGCCTAGGTGCGGGTCGTGCATTGCCGTTCATGCTCTCGTCCTCTTCTTCCGAATCGGGATGTCCTTCCGCGTAAATGCGCGCTTCGTCCAATTCTGTCATGTCGTCAGGTCTGTCTCTGAGCCACTGCATCCGAGGACCCGACTTGGCAATCTCTGAGACGCGGAAACCGTAAATACGGGGTTCGTATATCCGGCCCGCGCCCAGTCCCGGCGCAATGTTCTTTGCGTACATGCCGTTGATCATCTCGAGCGAATCGTCATTGATTCGTGCGCCACCACCACTGCTGAGTACCTCGGCACCGCGCTTAGTGAGATCATACTCGGGGAAAGTGAGTAGGAAAAGGGCGCCGAATGTGCGGCCAAAGAAGGCACCGTCAACGGTTTGGAAACGGCTGTTTGGAGGAACGTAGACGTCGAGGCAGGAAGGACAGAACAGCTTCACCGTATCTTCACCAGGTATGTCGGACAGGCCGACAGGGAGTGTTCTCGCTTGGTCGCAGTTCGTGCGAGGGCAGCAGCCAAAGTGGCCCAACTCGTACTTCTCGCTCATTTGCTGTATGCCTGCCCTCGAGCAGATGAAGCGTTGGTGAATCAGGCCGTAGAGCATCTCCGAGGACGACTCGATGACGCTAAGGTCGCTGGCCATGCGGCTGTGTTGTCTTCGATCATGCCTGGGACCTAGGCGGTCTTGGTCCCCCGAGTCGTTTTCCTCTTCTTCCTCTTCCTCTTCCTCCTCCTCGTCTTCATCGTCTTCGGGCTCAACATCGAGAATCATCTGTGGATGAAGCAGTCAGTGCTGGAAACGTTTCTCAAGGCTGCAGAAGCGGAAAGCGGGCGAGAGGAGTGGGCGGGGATTCGCGGTCACCGTACCTCTAGCGCTTCTTTGTACATGGCGACCTGGTTTTGCAGGCCTGTGAGATTGAAATCATCTTCAATGAACTCCTCCGAGACCTCGGCGAAGTACTCATGGCCTAGCAGCGAGCAGAAGGAAGATATCCAAGACTCCGGAGCCCCCGAAGAGGTGGACATGTCGTCGAGGTAATCCAAGGTGATGGTATTGACGGGGTGTCGGGGTTAAAGCAAGAAGTGTTGTCGCGCAGGCAGACACGCGCGTAATCCGTAGAAAGGAAGTGAGGTCGCGATCGGTACGATGCGGGTTGGGTTGCTGGTATCCTAGTAGGGGCGCAAAAATGGCGGGGTATTAGGCGTGAAAGGTCAGACGCGGCGCATATCGAGCGCCAGAGCAAAGCGGCGACGGTGGAGGGAGTCGATCGATGCTGCGTTGGCGCGAGATCAGATGTGGCGCCGGGGCAAGGGAGAATTGGAGGTATACTTTGTTCAAATTGGGAGTGTATTTGAGACTCTTGTTTTATGATTTTTTTTTCCTCCTCGGCTCTGGGAGAGGAGGTTGTATTTTGGGGAGCCTCTCAGCTTTTGCTCAACTTGGTGGGTGGGCTGTGGACGGTGCCTCACGACACGACCGTAGCCCGCTTTGAGCAGGAGATTACGACCAATCATATGAGTGGTCTGTGCACCAAAAACGAAAGCTGGGCGGCTCGACTGTTAGTCCGCCCGAACTCACCACCTAAGGTACCTTAGGTAGGTAGGTAGGTAGGCCCGGGCACTTAGGTGGTGGCGGGCATTGCCAGGTCCCGGGCCGGGCTAATAGGTCGTAAGCGGGCCTGGACCTTTCCCGTCTCAATCACGTGATTTTCATGCTTGCTGCGTAGACCTATGTACAACTTCATGGACCTGATGGGCAATAGCCTCTCTGACCACCCCTTTGGACATCTACTCGCCCTAGGTCTCCGGCAACCAGAAAAGAGGAAAAAGAATATATTTTTTCAGAAGCATTGCGCCGCCGAAAAGACTGCCATGAGACTGCGCTTTGACTGCTGGCGACAACAGCTCAGAGCACACAACCGACCGACTAGGTGCTACTCGACCGTCCAATCCGCCGACGCGACAGCAACGTCGTTTGATTCGGTAGACGTGCAGCAGTTCCGCAGGCTGGCCTTCCAAGCCGGAGAGCCGCTAATTCTGAGGAAACCTGGCAGCCTCGTCAACCAGAGTTTCCTCCCAGCTGCGTCCAAATGGTTTAAACGGGATGAAGCCCTCCAGCTTCCAGGTCCCCACCAGAGGCCATCTGTTATTTTCGCTCCATACATGTATCAATTCGCCCATCATGTTTTCCCATTCGAGCTTATGAGCCCCCAGTTCTGCGAGGATACAGAGTCGGTCGTCGATGCAACCAGCCAATTCCTCACTTGGCTCGCCTCAGACCCCGACCCGCTAGGCGCGATGTTGGCAGGTATCGTACACGCCGCATCTCTCCCAAGCGGCTCGGAGCCCAGGTTCTCATCCTTTGGCGCGCCGCTTCTGCTTCTTTTGAAGGCCACCGAGTTTAATATGCTACATGAGAGGAAAGTGAGGCAACTCTACATCGCCCAGGCTCAATTGCCTGATCTTCCCCAACAGCTACAGGATGACCTGCCCGTCCCTCGAATTGTAAGGGAGGCCGGCAAGGGCGACATTTATAACTCAAGCATATGGGTCGGTCTGGAACCGACCTACACCCCGCTGCATCGCGACCCCAATCCCAACCTATTCTGCCAGATACTTGGCGATAAGGTGGTCAGAATGCTGCCGCCACCGTCAGGCGACCATCTATATCGGCGCGTGCAGATGCAAATTCGCCGGTCTGGCAACAGCCGCATGAGAACGTTTGAGATGATGGAGGGCCAGGAGAGAGTCGTCATGAATATGGCAGTCTGGGGTATGGAAAGCCCAGAAGATATCATTGAAGCGAGGCTTGGCCCTGGGGATGCCTTGTATATACCAACAGGATGGTGGCACAGCGTGAAGAGCGGCCACCAAGACGGGCAGCTCAACGCATCGGTCAATTGGTGGTTCAGGTGAGCAACCGCAGCATGCCAGTCACGCATGACTGTACTTGAATCCCACGATCGTGGTTCAGGCCTTGGAGGTGCCTTGAACAGAGAGGGAGATTGGGGGCGATTCGTAAATATTCACCGCCTAGCCTGGGAACATAGGCCGTGGTGAGTGGATGACGGTCATCTAACTGTGTTGCATCTTGTCATATAGTTATAACAATGGATTGAATCACAGCTTCTTCAAACAAGGTACTTACTTCGGCTGAACAACATTATCCTTTGGCTTATCGGTTCGAGAGCCCACCGACAGAGCACGGAAGCTCACGGGTAGGGCGCTGGGCTCATAATCCAGAGCTCCTTGGATCGATACAGGGCCGTGCTTGAGTATCTTATTGTGTGTAGTAATGCTGTTTTCTTCTTCTTCTTCTCCTCCTTCTCCTCCTCCTCCTTAAAATCTCCTTTTTAAAAAATGAAAAAAGAAATCAGAAAAAAAAAATATTCTTCTTTTCTTTTCGCAGCCTTTAACTTTGGGTAGATGCCCGTGTTACAGCATTGATTGTCTCTGACTATTGACGACAGGCCCTGTTATGCACCACGCACGGCAACCCGTCCCTCATCGGCAGCGTCAGGCTACTCTTGCTCGTCCTCTCTGAGCCATCAACAATAGCGAAGTCGAACAGCCCGGCTACGGTGGCAATGACTTGGACAGCGATGACCTCGGCCATTCTTTTCCCCAGACAGGTTCTTGGGCCGCCGTTAAAGACAGGAAACTCGGATGGACTCTTGTTTACCACCCTACCATCGACTAGCCACCGCCCGGGGCGGAACTGATCGGCATCCCCGCCCCAAGTAATGCGCGACCGGTTCATTGCCCACGTACACCACACAATGACAGAATTCTGGGGAAGGAAAGTGCCATCCGGAAGACTTGTGGCCTGTACAACTTGCTTGATCTCGAAGGGAATAGGCGGAAAGAGCCGGAGGGCTTCGCAGAAGACGGCGAATGTGTAAGGTGTCGTCTTCGGGCTACATCGTTCCGAAATGACCTCTTCAAGAGGATTTCCATCGTCTGCTACAACCTGGTCAACCTCCTCCCTAATCCTTTCCAGGACATCGGGGTGCTTTATTAGCAGGTAGAACGTCCAAGTCAGTGCTTGCGCCGTGGTGTCTCGGCCTGCGGAAAGGTAGTTGAGCGCAGCATCTGCAACCAACTCCTCGTCTCCAATAGAGTCTAAAAGAGACTGGACGAGGCTGCCAGATATGGGAGCGAGCCCGCCACCAGTGTTGAGAATTCGTCGCTGAGACCGCGTCTTCCTATCTTCCATCGCGCTGGACACGATATTTTGACCGAAAGCTTTAACGGTTGTTATCGACTTGCGGAGGCGTGAGCCATTTATCATTTCAGTGAGGAACCACAAAGGGTTCTGAAATCGCTCGGCCGTTACGCCCGATGCGTAGTCAAAAGCTACGGCAAACTCATCGTCCGCATGCATTTCCATCTGCGTGTGGTGAGCCGAAGAAGAGAACAGGAGAACAGGCAACAGGTGCCTACATTATAAGCCATTCTCCCCATCAACTGCGTCGTGATCTCATGGAAGACAGCCTGCAAGTCGATCACTAAGCCGCTATTTGCGTTCCGTCTCAAGGAGGTGACACTCCGAGACAGAAACTGCGGCAAGAAGACATCTGTGAGAAGTCTCAAATTGGACGTGTTCAAGAAGTTCAGCCCGGCCTTGCGCTGCAACTTCCAGAGGTCGCCATCCACATTGATAATGCCATTGCCTACGCAGGATCAGCGAGATGTGAACGTTTGGCTGCTGAGGCATACGGCCACCGACCGAATAGATCTCTCGACCTCACTTTAAAGAAGTCGCCTTTGGCGAAAATTCCTTCGTTCTTGAATACGTACTCAAGATTCTTTGGGTCGCTGATGATGATCCCTGGAGGCAGGCTGGGAACCGTGATCTGCAGAGTTTCGTACCCATAAAGCCGCTCGCACTTGGTGAACCAATCGAAAAGCCTCTGACGCTCTCTGAGGAAGTTAATGCCGTTCCCAAGCAGCGGCAGAGTGTTGGGTGGACGCCTTGAATCAAGTTAGCCGGTCGCCAAATGTCGATGGCCAAAATCGTCGCAGGTGTGGAAAGCATGGATTGACTCATGACCTACCTCAACGGAGCTCCATTCCTCTTTAACGTCGCTTGTCCGAATACAGCATACAAAACAGCGATGAAAAGCGCAACCAAGATGCTCGTTGATGCGTTGAGAACAGCCATTCTATTGTCGCAGGTGATGTAGTCTAGCGACTGAGCAGACAGCTACTTGGTACCTATACCTGGGAATAGGTACAGTCATTTGCATCGGCGGCGTCCAAAACCCAAAGTGGGGCAACGCTTACCTATGCCAAAAAGTCAAATTTTGCCCTTAAATCTAATATTCTATATATTATAGCTTTTAGTAGATACCGCTATTAAAAGGCCTTTTACTACTACTAAAAACAAATATAAAGCTATTTAAAGACTATATTTTAGCTAATCTACTACTATAGTACTAAATATTTTAATGTACTAACTTATTAAAATTAACCTAATACTCCTATCCCTTAACCTTAATAATAGCTTTATTATTATAACTACTAACTACTACTTATAAATAGTTTAAAAGTACTACTACTAATATAACCTTATTAGTAAAGTTAAATAATATAAAAGATTTTATAAAAGTTACTAGAAAATAGAGATTTAGTACTATATTAAGCTACTTAAGCTATTAAAGTATTATAATAGTTTAATACTAAAAAAATATAGGTCTTTTTACTTAAGTAATTTAATCTTAGTATTAGTTTATTAATAATTAATTAATATCTTAAAAAAGTAAGTTAAACTAATAAAAAGATATATATTATAACTACTTAATAAAACCTAAAAAAGAGGCTTAAATAGCTTTATTATATATAATAGTATAAACTAAAATAACTAATTTTTATTAATAAGTTAAGAGTAAATAAAAATACTAATAAGAAGTAAATAGAATAAGTACTAAAAGGCTTTATACTATAAAGATTAATAAAGTTAAAATATAGTTAGTAAATATAGCTTTTACTAGTACTAACTCTTAAGGGTATTTTAAATCTTCTTATATACCTAGGGATAATAAATAGTAATAGCTTTATAGAGTAGATTACTTAGTATTTATAAGTATAGGTATAAGGGTATTAAGGTTAGTATCAAGATTACTAAATACTTCTATAGTAATATTGGGCTTAATAGAGTTAGTAAAGGAATAGGTTTAGTATATAATATATAAATAAAAGAGGTAAAAGTATTGTTATAGTAGTAATAGTATTATATTAGTATTTTGTTATATTACTTACTTATTAAAAAAGTAAAAGTCTAGACCCCTATAGGCTAGGGGGAGCTCTGCCTTTTATAGGCCTAGTACCTTGCCCTTTAGGCCTAGCTTTTAAAGTACTAGTCCTTTTAGAGTTTAGTATATTACGTATAGTTTAGCTAAGTAGCTCTAGGCTCTATATATAGTTAGCTGTATTTACTATAGTTAACTATAGGTACTATAGTTAGCTATAAAGGTTATAGTTAGCTATAAGTACCCTAAAGGGGTTAATAAGAGATATTTAAAGTAGTTTATTTTACTATTAGTAGTTAACCTAGTAACTTAAAGTCTAGTTTATTAGAGCTAAAGGCTATAGGTTTAATTTTATCTTTTATCTTTTTTTACTTTTATTTTTAATTCTTTTTAATAAACTAATATTCCCCCTTAAAATATATATTAATTTAATTTTATTATCAATCTTAGTGTTCTTAAAGTGTATTAAAAGACTTCTTTAGTATTAAAAACTTCTATATAAAAACTCTATAAAAACCTTTTTTTTTAAGTAAAAATATTTAAAGTAAAAATAAAAAAAATATATATTAATAAAGAAAACCTTTTCTTTTTAATATAATAAGTTATTTATTTTTAACTTATTCTTTAATAAATTTATATTTATTTTTATTTTAGTTTTATTTTTAAAAAAAGATAAAAAACCTTTATAGTTTACTATACTTAAAGTAGTTATATAATTATTAAATATTATTTTACCTATAGGCTTAGTTAAAACATTAACTAAATTATCTTTAGTAAATACGTGGAATAGTAAAGCTTTATTATTAATTATTATATTTCTTATAAAGTGATATTTAATATTAATATACTTAACCTTTTTATAAAATCTAGGATTTTTAACTAGTTTTTAAGCTACTTTATTATTTATAAGAATTTTAGGTTTATTTAAACTTTTAAAGTTTAAAGATTTAAATATATAATTATAAAAGTTATATAAATATAGAGCTTTTTTAATAGCTTTAGTAAAAGCTATATATTTAGCTTTATAAGTAAATAAAGCTACTATTTTTTATTTTATAGTATTCTAACTAATTATATTATAAAATCCTATGTAAAATAAATAGCTAGTAGTAGATTTTCTATTATTAAGATCTTTAGCCTAATTAGAGTCTAAAAATTCTATTATTTTAAATTTAATAGAGTAGTTATATAAAATCCCTAGGTTAAGAAATTTATTTAAATATCCCTATAACTAATTTAAAGTAATAAAATACTCTTTAAAAGGATTATTTATATAATAAACTAATAATATAACTATAAAGGCTATATTTAGTTTAGTTTTTAAAGTAGAATATATTAAAGAGTTTATTTTTTATTAGAATTATTTCTTTTTTTAATAGCTTGACTTATATTTTCTATTAATTTTATATTATTATTTATAGGTATTAAATACCTATATAAGTGGGTTTTATTATATTTAACTAGTAGTTTTTTAGTATATTTAGTTTAATATAGAAATAGAGTTTTATTTTCCCTATTTATATTTACTTTAATACTTAAAAAGGCTTTAGGTATTTTTAGTAGTTTTATATTAATTTCTTTAAAGATATTATTAATTATACTATTAGTAATTTTAGGGTTAGGAGTAATAACTAAAAAGTCATTTATATAATAAGCTATAATAACTTTAACTCCTTTTTTATTAAGTATAAAAATAGCTTTATTATAAGGCATTATATTAAAGCTTTTTTTTTAAGTATATCTTTTAAATACTTATACTATAGTCTAGAACTTTATTTTAAGCTATATAAGGCTTTATTTAGTTTATAGACTAATCCTTTATTAGAATCTTTATAATCTTTATTAAAAACTAATTTATTATTATTATTATTAGAAAAACTAGTAGGTAATTAGATATATATCTCTTTATTAATATTAGTGTATATAAACGCACTAGTAACGTTATATTATTTAATACCTTAATTATTTTATATAGCTATTAAGAATAATAGTTTATAGGATTTAGGCTTATAAGTAGTACTAAAGGTTTTTAGGTAATTAATACCTATATATTAATTATAACTCTATACTACCTAACAAGTCTTATATTTATTAAGGTTTTTAGCTTTAGTATTAATATTATTATTAGTCTTTTTTTTATAAACCTATTTACTTTCTAGAGGTTTAATAGATTATAGTTTTTTAATAATACTCTAAGTATTTAATTTAGTTAATATATTTAATTCTTTATATATAACTTAGATTTAGTTTTATAAATTATTAGACTCTAAAACTTATTTATATATAGTAGGTTTATTTAAGTTATTAATACTTAGTATATAAGAGATTTTATTCTTTAAGCTATTAATAGTAAATATTATATTTAAAGATAGGTAGGTTTTTATTATAAGTAGTGTATATTTTTAATTTCTAACTTATTTATAGCTTTTCTAGATCTCTTTATTTATATAGGGAATTTCTGTAGTTAATTTAGAGTTATTTTTATTATTATTATTATTATTATTAATTTTATTAATATTATTATAATTTAAGTCTATTTTAAAGAAACTATTACTTTAAGATTCTTTTCCGCTTTTAGTTATACTAAATTATAGATAATTTATTTTATTTAGTATAGATAGTTTTTAATTATTGTTATTAGTATTTTTTATAAAGATATTTTTAAATACTTTAATATCTTTAAACTAAAGAACTTTATTTTTTTTTAAATCTTATATTCTATAAGTATTATTTCTATAGTTAAGAATTATACCCTTTTTAGTTCTATTATTAAGCTTTTTAATATTAGGGTTTTTATTTTTATAGTAATAAATACTCCCCTAAACCCTTATATAATTTAAAGAGGGTTTTATATTATTCTTAGTTTTATATAGTGTTTTATAAGTTATTAACTTATATAGGGTTTTATTATATAAATATATAGCTACTAAAAGAGCTTCTCCCTATAGTTTAAAGTTAAGATTAGTATTTATTAATATAGCCCTTACTTTATTTATTATATTATATTTTATTTTTTTAATAATACTATTAGGCTTATATGTATAAAGTAGTTTTATATTATAAGTTATACTATTCTTTATATATATAAGTTTTATTCTTTTATTATTAAACTCTTTACTACTATCTATATTAAATGAATTAATTTTATACTTATTTTTATTATTTTTAGTTAAGGATTTAAATTCCTTAAAAGTAGTAGAAACCTCTTTAGATTCCTTTATTTTTAGTAATTTTCCCTATATAAAGTGGGTCTTTTTATTTATAAATAGTATAAACTATTTATAATTATTATATATTTTAAGTATAATTAACTTATATAAGTTTAATATAATGTTATATAAATAAGGGTAGTCTTTTATATTATTACTAAACTTCTTATTTATAGTATTAGTAAATTTTCCTTTTAAATAGGCCTTATAAAGTAGTTTATAAAATACCTCTACAGTAACTCTTTTATATATAATTTTAATTTAATCTAAAATAATAAGTAAAGATTACTAGTTTATATAGCCTAATCAGTTATACTATAGCTTTATTATATTAATATTAGAGTCTAGAGTTTAATTCTAATTTTAAAACTCTTTTATAGTATCTTTTATTATATTAATTACTTTTTTTTTATATTAAAGTTAAAAAAGTAGAGGTTATTCCTCTTTATTCCTACTAAAAGAACTTTGTTTTTAATTATATTATATAATATAGACTTATTATAGTAAATTAAAGCTATACCTATTTCAGTAAGTTTAACTTAACTTAAAAAATTAATACTTAGTTTAAGTATATAATAAATATCTTTTATAATATAAAGAGTATTATTTATTATAGTAGTTAAATTACCCTTTTTATAAGTAAAAAAACGGTTTACTTTACTCTAATTAACCTTTATTTTAATAGTTTTAATATTATTAAATAAAGATAGGTTATTAGTTATATAAATTATTATAGTTAAGTCTAAATAAAACAGTTATTTTCCTTTATAAATAAAAGAATCTAAAAGTTCCTTATTTAACTATTTTATTAAGTTACTTAGTAATAGGTTATTAGTTTTAAAATCTATATTAATAGGGGTTTTAAAAGTAATTCTTATATTTTTAAATTCTATATTAAAATCTAAGTCCTCTTTAGTTACTAAGTTAATATTTATTAAGTCTAAAGTAACTATAACTTTTTTTAATAAATTAAAAGAGTTAGAATTGTTATTAATAACTATATTAACTTATTATTTTCTTTTATTCTATTTTTTTACTCTTTTTTTATTATTATTTATAAAAAGGTTATTTTTTTAATATTCTTTTAAACTAATTAAGAGCTTTATTAAAATATAAAAATCTATAAATATTCTTTATATAGTTAGTCTTTTTATAGTAGTTATAGTATTAATTCTTAGTTTATTTTTAGAGTTTAATAACTTTTTTAAACTTAATTTAAAATTTTAAGAATTATATAGAATTATTATTACTCTTTTTTTTAGATTTATTTAATAAATTAGTAAATAAAAACTTAATAGTATAGGCTTTTAAGTTTTTTTTTAAAAAATTAAGTTATATTAATTATAAACCCCTTATAAGAGTTGTTTAAACTATTTAAAACCTAAATTATAATTATCTATTTAGGTAAAGTTAGGTTGTTTAAAGCTAAATTATTTATAAGCTTTTTAACTTTATTAAAGTATTCTTTAAGAGTATTAAAGTCTTTAAGAGTAGTATTAAAAAACTCTTTATAAGTAAAAAACTTGTTTATAAATCCTTTTAGTTAATATAGCTTTTTTAAACTTTTTTAAGCTTCTAGAACTATTCTAAAGTCTTTTATAACTCTTAAAGGGCTATCCTTATAAAAAAGTCTTATATAACCTAATATTTTATTATTTAAATTTTTATTTTTATTATTTAGTAGTTTAATAAAATCTATTACTAACTTTTTACTAACTAGTACTATATAGAATCTTAAAAACTATACTTAATAATTTAATTATCCTTTTAACTTTAGAATAGTAATTTTATTTATATTTTATAAATTTAAAGTCTTTTTTATTTAAATAACTAAAACTAAATAAACTCCTAAGAACCTAAGGGTTATTTCTTTAAAATAATAAGAGTAAACTACTTATTATATAGTTAACTAAGTAGTTTAAATAAATAGTTAAAACTATAAAGTCCTACTATATCTTTTTTAACTATTTTAGTTAATTTATTATAACTAATAAACTTAAAGTTTATAACTTTAAAGTTATTAATATTAACTTATAGTAGCTTTTATTAACTATACTAGATAGTAAAAGCTACTATAATTTTAATTTCTATATAAGTTGTATTAATTAAATATTATTTAAAAATCTATTTACTATAGTAGGTATATATAAGGATTTATTAAGGATTTATTAAGGAAGGTTAAATAATTTAAAGATTTTCTAAAAAATAGGTTTCTTAGTTACTTAGAAACTTAAATTACGGGTAATTTATAAGTATTAGTTATAAATTTTAGTTTCTTATAGTTAAAATAAAGTTAGTTATTAAATAAGTAGGTTTAAATAAACTCTTATAATTAGTTAAAAAGGTTAGGTTAGTTAATAAACTAGGCTTATAACCTATAAGTATAAGTATAAGGGTATTAAGGTTAGTATTAAAATTACTAAATACTTTTATAGTAATATTAGGCTTAATAAAGTTAGTAAAGGAATAGGTTTAGTATATAATATATAAATAAAAAAGGTAAAAGTATTATTATAGTAGTAATAGTATTATATTAGTATTTTACTGTATTACTTACTTACTAAAAAAGTAGAAGTCTAGACCTCTATAAACTAGGAGGAGCCCTGCCTTTTATAGGCCTAGTACCTTACTCTTTAGGCCTAGCTTCTAAGGCACTAGTCCTTTTAGGGTTTAGTATATTACGTATAGTTTAATTAAGTAGCTCTAGGCTCTATATATAGTTAGCTGTATTTACTATAGTTAACTACAAGCACTATAGTTAGCTATAAGGGTTGTGGTTAGCTATAAGTACCCTAAAGGGGTTAATAAAAGATATTTAAAGTAGTTTATTCTACTATTAGTAGTTAACTTAGTAGTTTAGAGTCTAGTTTATTAGAACTAGAGGCTATAAGTTTAATTCTGCTTTTTGTTTCTTTTTACTTTTATTTTTAGTTCTTTTTAATAGACTAATAGTATTTACTACTTAAGTATAAAAGATTTCTTACCCTTTATTTAGTAATTATTATAAATAATACTTCTTTTTACTACTAAAAAGATATTTAAATTACTTATAAAAAAGCTAGTATACGCCTTAAATACCTTTTACTATACTTACCTAACTTTAATTCTATTAAAAAGTACTTTAAAGACCTAAAGAAGTATATTAAAAAGAACTTTTATATATATAATACTAGTAATAAAGACGTTTATAATTAAGTAGAGTTTTTATATAATTATACCCTAGAAGTAGAGTAGAGATTACTATAAATTACTAGTTACTTCTACTACGCGTTTATTAATTTTAATAGTAGTAAGAGTATATTTAATAAGTTTATAGTAGGGATTATAAGTAGTAAAGAGAGTAGAGATATATTAAGTAAAGTAAGTAACGGATTAAAGCTGTTATTAAGCTGCAAGGTTACTATAGTTAAGTAAGTAAAAAAATAAAAAAAATAAATACTAGTAATAAGTTAAAGCTATTATTAAGTAAGCTATAAGGTTACTATAGTTAAGTAAATAAAAAATAAATAAAATAAATACTATAAGTAGTACTTATTATAACCCCTTATTACTTAACTTTAATTATATACTAATATCCTCTTTATTAATTTCTTTACTACTTAACCCTATATTATTATTAAAGTATAGTAAATTAGTAAAATAGCTTAAAGACTACTTAGTATTTAATATATTAATTTGTTTTAACTATAATCTACTAGGCTATAGTTAAAGTCTATTAATAATTATTTAAAGTAATATTTAATTCTTACTAAGTAAATTAGTATTAAATTAATTTAGATTAAGTTATAATAGTTAAAAAGAAAAAGAAATTTTAAATAAAAAGCTCTAAGGAGGGGAAAAAAATATTATACAAAACTACTAAAGTACTAACTTAGTTAGTAATTAATTAAGTAATATAGTGTTTTACTTACCTATATAGGCCCTTTTAACTTTAACTAATACCCTTTATAACCCATAATTCTTTTTAGTTTTATTTTTAATAAAAAACTTTATAAAAACTATAACTATAACTTAAAATACCTATAGTTTATGTTTTTTTAAGTAGTATCTTATACAGACATTTCAGTAAATTATTCCAAAAAGAATACATTATAGCTATACATTTTTAAGTAGTATAATTAAATAGAAGTATCTAATAAGGTATATCCAGTAGGTTTAACCCCCTCTAACTTAAGTAGTCTTAAGCAGAGCTTAGTAGAGTATACATACCTTAACACTTCTACTTACTTACTCTTCTAGTAATAACAACAATACTATTACTAATAAGCAGCACTAAATATATTAAAACAAACCTTTACTTATACAAACCTTTAGCTAAATCACGCTATATATAGGGCCTAATAAGCCCTAGTAGTATTTATAATTAAACAAAAAGGCACTACTACTATAAACAAGGCCTTTATTAATTCCTTCTATCTTCTACACATATATAATATTAGTCTATTAAAAAGAACTAAAAATAAAAGTAAAAAGAGACAAAAGGCAGAATTGAACCTACAGCCTCTAGCTCTAATAAGCTAGACTCTAAACTGCTAGGTCAACTACCAATAGTGGAATAAACCACTCTAAATGTCTCTTATCAACCCCTCTAGGGTGCTCGTGGCCAACCACAACCCTCGTGGCCGACCACAGCGCCCGTGGCCAACCACAGTAAATGCGGCCAACCACACGCAGGGCCTAGAGCCACTTAGCTAAACTGTACGTAACGTACTAAACCCTAAAAGGACTAGTGCCTTAGAAGCTAGGCCCAAAGGGCAAGGCACTAGGCCTATAAAAGGCAGGGCTCCCCCCAGCCTACAGGGGTCTAGACTTCTACTTTCTTAGCAAGCAAGTAATACAACAAAACACCAATACAACACTATTACTACTACAACAATACTTCTATCTCTTTTATTTACATATTATACACCAAACCTATTCCTTTACCAACTCTATTAAGCCCGATATTACTATAAAAGTATTCAGCAATCTCAATACCAACCTCAATACCCTCATACCTGTGCTTACAGATTATAAGCCCAGCTCATCAACCAACCCAACCTTCCCAACCAATCACAAGAGTCTATTCAGACCCACTTATTCGATAACCAACCTTATTTCAACTACAAAAGACCAAAAACTACAACCAACACTCATAAATTACCCGCGATTCAAGTCCCTAAGCAACCAAGAAACCTAGTTTTCAGAAAATCCTCAAATTATCCAACCTTCCTTAATAAATCCTCAACAAATCCTCGTATACGCCTACTATAGCGAACGAATTTTTAAACGACATTCGATTAATACGACCTATACGGAAATCGAGATTATAGCAGCTCTTACTATCTAACTTAACCAACAAAAGCTACTACAAGTCAATATCAACAACCCTAAAGTTATAGACTTTAAGTCTATTAACTATAATAAACCAACTAAGATAGTTAAAAAAGATATAGCAGGACTTTATAGTCTTAACTATCTATTTAAACTACCTAGTTAGCTATATAATAAGTAGTTTACTCCTATTATCTCAAAAAAACAACCCTTGGGTTTTTAGGAGTCTACTTAGTCTTAGTTATTTAAATAAAAAAGACTTTAAACTTATAAAACATAGATAAAATCACCATTCCAAAGCTAAAAGGACAATCAAATTATCAAGTATAGTCTCTAAGATTCCATGCAGTACTGGCTAGTAAAGATCTAGTAATAGATCTTACTAAACCACTAGATGATGAGAATAAAGATCTAAATAATAAAATATTGGGTTATATAAGACTTCTTTGCAAAAATAGCCCTTTAAGAGTTATAAAAGACTCTAAAACAGCTCCAGAAACTTAGAAAAGCTTAGAAGAGCTATATCAACCAAAAGGATTCACAAACAAGTTTCTTACTTATAAAGAGTTTTTTAATACTACTCTTAAAGACTTTAATACTCTTAAAAAATACCTTAATAAAGTTAAAGAACTTACAGATAATCTGGCTCTAAACGACCTAACTTTACCTAAACAGGTAATTATAGCTTGGGTTTTAAACAGTTTAAACAACTCTTACAAGGGGTTTATAACTAATATAACCCAATCTTTAAAAAAGACTCAAAAGCCTATACTATTAAGTCTTTATTCACCAATTTATTAAATAAATCTAAGAAAAAGAGTAATAATAACTCTATACAATTCTCTAAGTCTCAAATTAAGTCTAAAAAAACTACTAAACCCTAGAAACAAACTAAGGGTCAATACTACAACTACTACAAAAAAACCGGCCATACAGAGAATATTTGTGGATTTTTACATCCTAATAAAACTCCTAATTAGTTTAAAAAAATATCAAAAAACAACCCTTCTACAAACAATAAAAAAGAAAAAAGAGTTAAAAAACAGAATAAAAAAAAACAACAAGTTAATACAGTTATTAATAACGATTCTAACTCTTCTAATTCATCAAAAGAAGTTACAGTTACTTTAAACTCAATAAATATTAACTCAATAACCAAAAAAGACTCAGATTCTAATATAGAATTTAAAAATATAAAAATTACCTCTAAAACCCCTATTAATATAGATTTTAAAACTAATAACCTATCACTAAGTAACTTAATAAAACAGTCAAATAAAGAACTTTTAAATTCTTCTATTTATAAAAAAAAACAACTATTTTATTTAAACTCAGCAGCAACAATCCATATAACTAATAACCTATCTCTACTCAATAATATTAAAACTATTAAAACAAAAATCAATTAGAGTAAAGCAAACCGTCTTTTTACTTATAAAAAAGGTGATTTAACTACTATAATAAATAATACTCTTTATATTATAAGAGATATTTATTATATACCTAAACTAAGTATTAATCTCTTAAGTCAAACTAAACTTACTAAAATAAGCATAGCCTCAATCTACTATAATAAGCCTATACTATACAATATAATTAAAGACAAAGTCCTTTTAGTAAGAATAAAAAAGAACAACCTCTACTTCTTTAACCTCAATATAAACAAAAAAGTAATTAATATAATAAAAAACACTATAAAAGAGTCCCAAAGTCAGAATCGAACCCTAGACCCTAACATCAATATAATAAAGCTATAGCATAACCAATTAGGCCATATAAACCAACAATCTTTACTTACTATTCTAGATCAAACTAAAATTACATATAAAAGGGCTGCCACAGAGGCATTTTACAAACTACCCTACAAAGCCTATTTAAAAAAAAAATTCACTAATACTATAAATAAAAAGTCTAGTAATTACGCAAAAGACTACCCTTACTTATACAAAATTGCGTCAGACTTATGTAGACCAATTACACCTAAAACATATAATAATTATAAATAGTTTATACTATTTATAAATAAAAAGACCCGTTTTATATAGGGTAAATTATTAAAAACAAAGGAATCTAAAGAGGTTTCTACTGCTTTTGAGGAATTTAAATCCTTAACTAAAAATAATAAAAATAAGCATAAAATTAATCAATTTAATACAGACAGTAGTAAAGAGTTTAATAATAAAAGAATAAAAACCATATACATAAAGAATAGTATAACTCATAATATAAAACCACCTTATACGCATAAGCCTAATAGTATTATTAAAAGAATAATACGTAATATAATAAATAAAGTAAGGGCTATGCTAATAAACGCTAATGTTGACTTTAAACTATGAGAAGCTCTTTTAGCAGCTATATATCTATATAATAGAACCCCACATAAGTCAATAGCTTATAAAACACCATATGAAGCTAAGAATAATACAAAACCCTCTTTAGATCATATAAGGGTCTGGGGGAGTATTTGTTACTATAAAAATAAAGACCCTAATATTAAAAAGCTTGATAATAGAGCTAAAAAGGGTATAATTCTTAACTATGGTAATAATGCCTATAGAATATGGGATTTAAAAGAAAATAAAGCTCTTTGGTCTAGAGACGTTAAAGTATTTGAGAATATCTTTATAAAAGATACTAATAATAATAATCAAGAACTATCTATACTAAATAAAATAAATCATCCACAATTTAGTATAACTAAAAGCAGAAAAGAATCTCAAAGTGATAGTTTCTTTAAGATAGACTTAGATTATAATAATATTAATAAAACTAATAATAATAATAATAATAATAATAACTCCAAATTAACTATAGAAATCCCCTATATGGATAAAGAGATCCGGGAAAGCTATAGATGGGTTGAAAATCAAGAATGTGCACTATTTACAATAAAAGACTACCCATCTCTAAACATAATATCCGCTATTAATAGCTCAAAGGATAAAATCTCTTATATACTAAGTATTAATAACTTAAATAAACCTACTACATATAAACAAGTTTTAGAATCTAACGATTTACAAAACTGGATCCAAGCTATGTACGAGGAATTAAATATATTAACTAAATTAAATACTTAGAGTATTATTAAAAAACCACAATCTATTAAACCTCTTAGAAGTAAATAGGTTTATAAAAAAAAGGCTAATAATAATATTAATACTAAAGCTAAAAAACCTAATAAATATAAGGCTCGTTAGGTAGTACAGAGTTATAATCAACATATAGGTATTAATTACCTAGAAACCTTTAGTACTACCTATAGGCCTAAATCCTATAGGCTATTATTCTTAATAGCTATACAAAATAATTAGGATATTAAACAATATAACGTTACTAGTGCGTTTATACACGCCAATATCGATAAAGAGATATACGTCCAATTACCTACTGGTTTTTCTAATAATAATAACAATAAATTAGTCTTTAATAAAGATTATAAAGATTCTAATAAAGGATTAGTCTGTAAACTAAATAAAGCCTTATACAGCTTAAAACAAAGTCCTAGACTATAGTATAAGCATTTAAAAAATATACTTAAAAAGAAAGGCTTTAATATAACGCCTTACGATAAGGCTGTTTTTATACTTAATAAAAAAGGAGTTAAAGCTATTATAGCTTGTCATATGGATAACTTTTTAGTTATTACTCCTAACCCTAAAATTACTAATAGTATAATTAATAATATCTCTAAGGAGATTAATATAAAACCACTAGGGGTGCCTAAAACCTTTTTAGGTGTTAAAATAAATATAAATAGGGAAAATAAAACCCTATTTCTACATCAAACTAAATATACTAAAAAACTACTAGTTAAATATAATAAAACCCACTTATATAGGCATTTAACACCTATAAATAATAATATAAAATTAGTAGAAAATACAGGTCAAGCTACTAAAGAAGAAATAAAACAATTCCAACAAAAAATAGACTCTTTAATATATTCTACCTTAAAAACCAGGCCAGATATAGCCTTTACAGTCATGTTATTAGCTCGTTATATAAGTAATCCTTCTAAAAAGCATTTTATTACTCTAAATTAGTTATAGGGATATTTAAATAAATTCCCTAACCTAGGGATTTTATACAACTACTCTGTTAAATTTAAAATAATAGGATTTTCAGACTCTAATTAGGCTAGAGATCTTAATAATAGAAAATCCACTACTAGCTATTTATTTTGCCTAGGATTTTATAATATAATTAGTTAAAATACTATAAAACAAAAAACAGTAGCTTTATCTACTTATAAAACTAAGTATATAGCTCTTACTAAAGCTATTAAAAAAGCTATATATTTATATAACTCTTATAATTATATATTTGAATCTTTAGACCTTAAAAGTCTAGATAAACCCAAGATTCTTATAGATAATGAAGCAGCTCAAAAACTAGCTAAAAATCCTGAATTTCATAAAAAGGTTAAGCATATTAATATTAAATATCACTTTACAAGAAATACAATAATTAATAATAAAGCTTCACTATTCCACGTATCTACTAAAGATAATTTGGCTAATATTTTAACTAAGCCTATAGGTAAAATAATATTTAATAATTATATAACTACTTTAAGTATAGTAGACTATAAAGGTTTTTTATCTTCTCTTAAAAATAAAACTAAAACAAAAAAGAATATAAATCTATTAAAAGATAAGTTAAAAATAAATAACTTATTATATTAAAAAGAGAAGGTTTTCCTTGTTAACATATATTTTCTTCTATTTTTACTCTAAATATTTTTACCTAAAAAAAAAGGTTTTTATAGAGTTTTTATACAGAAGTTTTTAATACTAAAGAAGTCTTTTAATACACCTTAAGAACGCTAAAATCTACAATAAAATTAAATTAATACACATCTTAAGGGGGGATATTAGTCTATTAAAAAGAACTAAAAATAAAAGTAAAAAGAGACAAAAGGCAGAATTGAACCTACAGCCTCTAGCTCTAATAAGCTAGACTCTAAACTGCTAGGTCAACTACCAATAGTGGAATAAACCACTCTAAATGTCTCTTATCAACCCCTCTAGGGTGCTCGTGGCCAACCACAACCCTCGTGGCCGACCACAGCGCCCGTGGCCAACCACAGTAAATGCGGCCAACCACACGCAGGGCCTAGAGCCACTTAGCTAAACTGTACGTAACGTACTAAACCCTAAAAGGACTAGTGCCTTAGAAGCTAGGCCCAAAGGGCAAGGCACTAGGCCTATAAAAGGCAGGGCTCCCCCCAGCCTACAGGGGTCTAGACTTCTACTTTCTTAGCAAGCAAGTAATACAACAAAACACCAATACAACACTATTACTACTACAACAATACTTCTATCTCTTTTATTTGCATATTATGCACCAAACCTATTCCTTTACCAACTCTATTAAGCCCGATATTACTATAGAAGTATTCGGCAATCTCGATACCGACCTCAATACCCTCATACCTGTGCTTACATATAATAACCTAAAAGCACCCTAATAAGTAAACTACTTACTATAATATTTAATAAAAGGTTACCTACCCTAAGTTTTTATAACTAGAACAATAACTATTATATAACCTTATAGTTATTAACTAGCTATAAAAGTAGTAATAAGTACTTTATAACTAAGGAAGTTAATAAAATTAACTTAACCCGTAACTAGTGTGTATTTTCTAATAAAAAAAAAGCTTACTATTATTATAATTTACTACTATTAAACTACTAATAATAGGCTTAATATAAATATAACAATTCTTAGATTATAAAATAGAACCCTTTTAGGTATTTTATAGTCTAAAGCTAACTACGAATACTTTAACTAGCTAAAGGACGTAGCTGCTAGATCTATAGTGCTTTAAGTAGCTAATATTAGTATATTTAGCGAGGCTAATAATATCGAGGGGGATACTAACAATAGTAAAGAGCGGCTAGACTAGCTATAGCTACGTAGCAATAGCACATTAGTTGTGGAGGGATACGACGGCCGAGGGAAGTAATAGGACGGTTTAGATTAAATTTAATAGGTTTAGAGGGACGGTAGGAGGTATATAGAAGGTATTAGTAGTTTTAGTAGTGTTAATAGTGTAATTAGTAGTCTACTTTAAAATTAATTAAAAATACTTATTACTTTAAATCTATAAAAGTTGTATTATAGTAGGTAAATTCAAGTGCCGTTTATTGTGACTAATAATAAAAAAGATTAATAAGGTGGGTGGCTAGATAGCTATTTCCTAGAGTACGTGGCTTGTGGGCCGTTAGTTACTCTAGAGGGAGTTAAAAATACTTATAGTTAAGGGCTTATAGGGGTTAGTATAGTAGAAAACTCTTTATTTAAAAGGTCTAAGTTACTAGTACTAGTATTATAGAGTTAATAATAAAATATATTTTAAGTTATTTAATTAAAAGGCTTAATAATTTATATAGGCTCTATAGATAAAGCTAGCTTTTTACTATATAAGTAAAAGACTCTATTATTAATAAAAACTTTAATATTTAATTTAATAATATTAGTAACATTTAGAGTAATACTCTACTTATTAAACTAGTAATTAAAAAGCCTTCTAATAGAGCAAAGACTACTATAGTAACTATAGAGTAGCTTAAGTAATACTTAGAGATAATTATTAATATTATAATACTTACCTAGTATAGTAATAAACTAAATAATAAAGTTATTAACTTAATTACGTTATTTAATTAATAAATCTAGTACTACTAAAGATAATAATTAAATAAGTATTTATTACTATAGAGTAGGAGTATAAAGAGGCTTATTTAGAGCTATAAATATATATAGAGTATAGTAAGGTTAACCCTAATATACTAATAGTAATACCTATATTAAATAAAATAAGGTTAGTAGTGTACTATAAAAGTTTATAATAGTATTACTTAAGGTTTAACTTAGTTAACTAGGTGTTACTATAGGGGTAAAAGGAGCTAAAAAATCAGTTTAAGTAGCTATCTAAATACCCTTACTCTAGTATATTTATTTATTTTAAACCTTTTTAACTATAGTACCCTTATATCTTTTTGTCGCTAGTACAAAGTCTATAAATAGAGTATTAAGTAAGATACTAGCCTTGTCTTTAAAAAGGGCCTGCTTCTATTACTTAAGATTAAAAATCTCTAACTTATAGTATATTTTATTAAAAGTAATTTAATACTAAGTATATAGATAGTTTCTGCTCTTAGTAGTGTTTTTATATATTATTAGCTTAGGGTACTACTAATAGTATAGTAACTATAAAAACCTATCTCTAATAAACTTCTTTACTTCTTTAATAGTAGTAGTTATATTACTAATATACTCCTTTTATTTAACTTAGTAAAAAGGTTAACTACTATAGACTTTAGTAGGTAAAGTAATTAATATAGTATTATAGATAGTTTATGTTTCTATAGTAATAGGGATATAGAGCTAAAAACGAGTATTACTTTAATTATAGCCTTATTATACTTATTAGTTTTAAGGATTTATTTAGTTAGTAAATACTATAGTAAGTATAGCTAAGTATTATTAACTATAGTATTATACTTCTTTTAATATACTAAATAGATAGGTTTAGTACTCTTCTTTTACTATTTAATTTAAAAAGTAATATATGACTTAGTAGCTTTAAGTATAGTTCTAAGTTAAGTATAGCTTTATTTTTTAATATTAATAATAGTATTTCTTTACGTTTTAGGTATAAGGGATTTAATAGTATTATACTATATTTTTACTAAGAACTAATATAGTTCTATAAATAGTTATTAAAAAACAGCTATAATATAAGCTATTAATTAGCTTAAAAAGAGTATTATTTCTATACTATAAATAGAAATAAACGCTTAGACCTCTTAAGGGGTCCGTGCGTAAGATTCTATAAATATCTCTTATATATACCCTAAATATTACTAGTTACCTAAACGGGACTAGCGCGAAACTAGGCCTAATTAAGCCTAGGGGCCCCTGGGTGCCCTATATATACAGCAGCTGTTCCCCCTTCTTAGTTAGAAATAATTAAGCAATTCTTTCCCTCTTTTCTTCCCTTTTCTTCCACATGCGACCGTGAGCTTACATTACATAAGTAAGACCTTTTTTAGTCTTAGTTTTTTTATAACTTAATTATATAAGAGAGCTTAAGTAGAAAGAGTATACTATTAAAGGTTAACTTATATAAGATATAGATAGGGATCTTTATAAGTATAAATAGACTTTGATTTTTAGTAAAGACGTTATTATTAAAAGGTACTTTAATTTTTAAGTGATATAGGGTATGGGTATAGCTTTATTTAGAGGGAGGCTTTTATTACTGTTAAAAGGGTAGATCTTACTTATTATTAAAAAAGGGATCCTATTGTTACTAGGAAGAGGGGGGGTCTTATTAGCTTTAAGAGGGAGTAGCTAAGGTATTTAGCTATCTTTAGAGTAGAGTTTAATTTTTAGTACTATTATTATTACTTAAATTAATCTTAGTATTATTTTTAGTAGGATTTAATAGCTTTTTTAGTAGTATAGTTATAGCTACTTACTTTTTTATAGCTAATTACTTTTTTAGCTTAACTATTAATACTTAATATTTACTAGGTTTTATTTATAATAGCCTAAAATTAATTAGGGCCTTTTTTAGTTTAACTATTTACTACTTTACTATTAGTGTTTAGATAATTCTGATTTATTTATTTATTAGCTTTTAAAATATAACTTAAGGCTTTTTACTAGGAGTATCCTTGTGTTACCTATAGGTATAAGTATAAGTAGCTAGAGGAGTTAGTAATAGGTTATTAACTAGATTAATTAATGCTTAGTACTTCTAGGGAAGTATTATAGAATAGATTAACTATAATAAATAATAGAGATAATAGATAGTAGGCGAGGATATTTAGTATACTAAGGTATTAATTCTAAGGTAAAGTTAGACTTTACTATACTACTAAAATTATTATTAAGACGAGTAATAGGGCGGGCCCCTATAGCTAATTAATAGGAGTATAAGTTTTATATATAAAGGTATTAGGGGCTGTATACCTAGGTCGGGTCTAATTGTAGTGTCTCAAAGGTAGGTATAGGTGTATTTAGTTACTTTTACTTAACTTCCCCCTTTCTTCTCCTGTTCTTCCTTTGTGCGTCCTTACTAAGGGCTCGGCGGGGGTCTACCGTACCAAGATCTACCGACATTTATCCTTACTTTCGCCGAAGGTACGCCGGGTGCTTGGCTCCGTGCCGGATCCTTATATTATACTTACTAAAGAAAAGAAACGTATAATTTAATAGCCTTAAGGCCTTTATATAGGGCTAATTACTCCGTTAGTAATAAAATTTATAGTGTTCTATATAGTGTTGTGTAAAAAGTGCGAATTTTCTATATAGTAAGTAGTGCCCTACTATGGGTTT
Source organism: Colletotrichum brevisporum (assembly GCA_030770045.1). Lineage (NCBI taxonomy): Eukaryota > Fungi > Ascomycota > Sordariomycetes > Glomerellales > Glomerellaceae > Colletotrichum > Colletotrichum brevisporum. The sequence continues at coordinate 6,892,931 of JAUGSI010000002.1, forward strand.
TAGACGCCGCTGATGTAAATAACTATAATACACCTTAGGTGCCTAAAAATATTAACCTAAATTAGTAGGATACCTACTATATACCTAGAATAAGTCTTTATTATCTATCTAGATAATTAAGTATTACGTTATTTAAATAGTTATTAAGAAGTAAACTAAATAGTATTATAAGTATACTTTTTTTATTAAACGTTAATTATTACTAAATAATATAATAGAAATATTAATTACTATATATACTTAGTAGTAAATTAGTACTATTTAGTATTTATAAGTTATTTATATTATAAAAAGAGTTTTAATAGGATTATATAATAAGTAAATATATATTTAATACTAGTTTTACTATTTTAATTTTAGTATTTTATATTAATAGCTTAATTTATTAAAAACCAATATAAATATTTAAGTTTACTTAAGTATAATAAAATTATAACATAAAATAGAAATAAATTAATAGTATAAGTAAGTTATCATACTGGTCAATTCGTATCTAACCCGTACAAGCGTTACTAGTAGAGATTCTACTCCTACCTGAATATGGTAGTGGAGTAGTAAGGGAGTTGTCACGATCTCCTGCTGTCCTTGTTGTGACTCCCGCCTTCTCCGTTTAACCATTGTCGCTACACGACTGTTCGATCGTCTTCATTCCAATCTCCTATATCTGCCTAGGTATGTGGTCACCTAAGAAACTTTCAATTACCTAGGTCAGAGGCAATAGTACCCAGCACCCAGAACCCCGGACGCTTCACGTGTCAAGCTTGTTACCGAAAATCTTCGAGACAGCTTTCTTCTGCCTTCTATAATCCTCCCCATCCCCCTCCCCCATCCCCCGTCTTCTCACTAAGCGGCCGCTTTCCCTCTCGTTTGGAATTCCACAAACAACACATCGCACGAAACATCGGCACCATTCCAATGGCACCTATAATTCCACGCCTGCATCTCTTCGAGATTGATGACCAGCCTTGGTGCGTGCATCTCCCACGCACCTTCTCGAGGTACATTAACGAGTATCAGGTTCCCATCCTTCCTGCGTGTACACGTTCAAGAGGGTCTCCATGTGACATGGGTCAACAAATTCCCCGTGCTTCAAACCGCCGCGCCTGCGCATCTTGCCGCCCAGGTTCTCCAGCGCGTCCTAGGCCCGCGTTTGCCCTCTTATACCTTCATTGACTTCTGCGCCGGCTCCGGAGGTCCCACGCCAGCTATCGAGCGCACAGTGAACCGCCACCTCACCGCCCAAAAGCAGCCCAACGTCGACTTCGTCTTGACGGATCTGTATCCTAACCCTGAAAGCTGGGCTCGTGCTGCCGCTAAGAGCGACCATATCGGCTATGAGCGGCAGAGTGTCGACGCCGCCAACGCGCCGCGTGAGCTGCTAGCCGGCTACGTTGGCAAGGACAAGAAGATTTTCCGTCTCTTTAACCTGGCCTTTCACCACTTTGACGATCCGCTGGCCAAGGCAATCCTCAAAAACACTTTGGAGAACTCGGATGGTTTCGCCATCTTCGAACTCCAGGGCCGCGACTTTAATTCTCTCCTCATGCCCGCCCTCCTCGGCATTGGCGTGTTTCTCATGGTTCCTCTCCACGCCTGGAGGCTGCGATCGCTCACGGTTCTCGTCTTCACCTATCTAATTCCGATCCTGCCGTTCGTTCTCGTCTTTGATGGGTACATTTCGGCTCTGAGAACTCGAACACCCTTGGAGGTGGAGACTCTTATGCGATCGTGCGGCGCGAGGGTGGATGGATGGGAGATCAAGAGTGGCAGGGATATGCACATGCCACCTGTCGGGTATGTGAGTTGGATCGTGGCGGAGAAGACCTCAACCGGCGAGCGGTAGGTGAGCGAAAGAAGATAACTAGAGCATCATGGGAGAATCAATGGCGACCAATTGTAGAGATCAACAGTCGTGTGATAGGTCGTGTGATGAGACTCCCACTGACATCATGTCCTCCCGCATTGTTTGAAACCTGACCTAATAAATCATGAAACGATAAGCCATATCTTGTATTCAGTGGTGGACCTATTGAGGACGCGCGCAATGAATGTGGGAAGGGCACCAAAAAGCTCCCTACATTCAGCAAATGCATCAGGACGGCGAATTATTGTAATTTTTAATTTTATTCTCAGCTGAAGAAGCAAAAGCTGAGGCTCAAGTTCCGAACAGCAAAGCTAGGCGACGTTCTTATTGATGTATCACAGCATATTGAGGCGAACACCGTCAATATGCAAAATTCTCGTTCCTCAGAATAAAACGAAAAAACAAAGAGAGAAAGAGATATGGCAGGCGAGACGATGCCCGACCACTGTCCAGTACATAATTTAATATTTTGATAAAAAAGCAACGCTATATCAAGCACGCTCACACGCTACCCGCTCAAACTACAGGGCCGGCTTTAACAACTTCCTCAGTTGCCTCGCTTGCATACTTCTTGAAGTTCTCATTGAACAGAACACCAAGCTTCTTCACCTCACTCTGGAAGCTCTCTTCGCCGGCGGTCCAAGCTGCCTTGGGGTTGAGAAGCTCAGATGGGACACCGGGACAAGTCTTGGGCACTTGCAGGTTGAAAGTCTCGTATGTCTCGTACTCGACGTTTGCAAGCTCGCCGGAGTGGATGGCATCGAGGATGGCGCGGGTGTATTTGAGGGGGCAACGCTTGCCTCCTTGAGCAGCACCAGCTCCGACCCAACCAGTGTTCAAAAGCCAGGCATTGGCCTTGTGATGTTCGATCTTGTCCGCAAGCATCTTGGCGTAACGCATGGGGTGAAGAGCGAGGAAAGGTTGGGCGAAACACGAAGAGAAGGTTGCCTGGGGCTCAGTCACGCCGTCCTCAGTGCCTGCCATCTTGGAGGTGTAACCAGAAATGAAGTGAAACATAGTCTGAGCGCGGTCGAGTTTTGAGATAGGTGGCAGAACGCCCCGGGCGTCGCAGGTGAGGAGGACGATGTTGGAAGGGTGAGAGTCGGACTTGCACGGGATTTTGGCGTTGTTAATGTATTCGATGGGATAGGCGCAGCGAGTGTTCTCTGTCAGCGTTGCATCGTCGTAGTCGACAACGCGTGTCTCCGGGTCGAAAACAACATTCTCGAGGACTGAGCCAAATCGGATGGCACCAAAAATGTCGGGCTCCTTCTCAGCGGACAGGCCAATGGTCTTAGCGTAGCAACCGCCTTCGATGTTGAACACACCACGATCGCTCCAGCAGTGCTCGTCGTCACCGATCAGGGCACGCTGGGGATCGGCCGACAGCGTGGTCTTGCCAGTGCCCGACAGACCGAAAAAGAGGGTAACGTCGCCAGCCTTACCCTCGTTCGCGGATGAGTGCAGCGTAAGAACATTGTGCTTGATGGGCATCTCGTAGAAGAGGACAGTGAAAACACCCTTCTTCATCTCACCGGCATACTCTGTGCCGAGGATCACCATCTCCTTCTCAGCGAAGTTGATGGCAACCGAGGTGCCCGAGGTCATACCCTCGGTGTATCTGTTGGCGGGGAAAGAGCCGGCATTGTAAATGGTGTAGTCGGGGTGAAAGTGCTCGAGCTCCTCACGAGGAGGGCGGATGAGCATGTTCCTCATGAAGAGGGCATGGTAGGCGCGGGCGCAAATGACACGGACACGGATGCGATACTTCTCATCCCAGCCGGCGTAACCATCGACAACATAGATACGATTTCTCGTGTTGAGGTAGTCAATGGCGCGCTCGCGGTTGATCTTCCAGACCTAGAAATTCTCACATGTCAGTATAAGTTCGGTTATCGGATGACCTTGTGTGCAAATGGGCCTTGGCCCGGAAGAAGGAGGAATGCAGAGGCTCAACACGACATTGCGGGGTGCTAGGGGTATGAATCAGGTCTAGCCCGGCTTGCATCGAAAATGCGGGCCCCGCAGGAGGAAGTGTGGAGGTGGAGGGGAACACCCTATGACTATGACGCACGCTTGCCGTCGCAAACCGCCAGGCATGCCTCCTGCCCGACCGAGCCAGACCCCACTAGGGATCCAAGTCGGACGAAGACATCTCGATGAGGCGCCACCAACATGTGCCAGCGCCCAATCTCACTCCGAAGAATGGACCAAGTGAAGAAAACTTCACTGTGGTGGTAGCGCTGATCCGAAACATGACGTATCCCTTGTCCATACAGGCAGAATGCAGCGGCACAAAGAAAGCCAGCGGAACGTATGCTGTGCCGTGCCACTCATGACTCAAATTGAGAGTTGCTCTTACCTCGGGTGACATGGGCTTGTTGACGGGCCCCCACCTACAACATCATTGTTAGCAAATAATTACGAGTTCGATGGTCAGCGACAGCAAGAAAGCTGCGCTTCAACTGTCACAGCTCCACAAAACGGGACTTACCAAATGTCGTTCTTGGAGCTGTCCTCCTCGACGATTCGCTTATCGAGAGGCGAACGACCAGTCTTCTTTCCGGAGTAGGCAGTAAGAGCGCCACTGGATGTGATGGCCGAACCACTCTCGTACACCAGCGCATCCTCATACAGGGCGGGGACTGAAGGGTTGGGGATCTATGTCGCGGTGTCAGCTGCCATAACGATGGTACACATCGTACTGTGTCTGTTTCGTCTTACAATAGCGACGCGGTCGTAGTCAATGTGAGCGGTCTCGTGCAGCTCCTCCTCTGTCCAGTTTGTCAGACTCGTTCGCGTCGTTGGAATCATAAGTTTCGAGAGAGGGCCGGGGTGGGAGAGGCATACCGAGCTCTGTGTGCTCAAGGTGAGGGCTTGAAAGTCATGACGTTAGCTTTGACACCTCTTTTTCTTCGTTGATCGCACTCAAAGGCGGGGAGTAGGGGCACATACGCAACACCACCTGGGTGGAGGGGGGTCTTGTTGACGTTGCTGGCAATCACTGAGAGGTTCGACATGTTAGCTGCTGATGATCTACTCGGGTAGTAGAGGAAAGTCGAGAGAGCAGTCCTAGGTATATCAAGGCGGAAAGGACAAAGGCGCAAAACAAAGTTTGCGTCTAAGTGGGGGAAATCGGGAAGAGGCTTCTGGGAAGATGACCGAGGGGAAACGAACTCTTGCGTAAATCTGCCTGGTGTCCGTCGGAAAGAATCTGCGATTTGGGGCCTTTGACTGCTGGGTCGATGTAAGGTGAAGCAGTTCTCTGGACGGGATCCTTCATGGTTATAAAAGATTCTGACGGGTCAAAAAGATCGGGTGTTGAAGGCTTGGGTAAAGGCTTGGAGGCTTGTGTTCTCGTCCGCTTTCAGGGATCGAGAAGGAATCGTATCCACTTGGTTGAGTCGATAGACAAGGCTTCTTCGTGGCTTGCTCTGACCGGAACCGAGGATAGAAGGGCCAGAACGGGGCAGTCCACTTATAAGAACGGGCGCGGCGTGTGGAGTCGCGGGGACGAGGGCATCAATGTAACTGGCTGGTTGCTTGATGCTGGGCGCTTCACGATATTATCTCGGGTTCGTTGCATGGTAAAAGACCCTTGTCCAGGTCCGGGATAGAGGAATGATGCTAATAAAGGAGGGGTGTTGTGTGATGGAGGGCGGATGAGGGAGAGGAAGGGGGTGGGGGGTGGGGGTAAATGAGGAGGGGTGTGATGTGCACTGGCGATAAGATAACAATGACCCGGCCGGCCTCGTCAGTCGTGGCTTTTCGGCCCATCAATAGTGCCTAGTATTAGATGTTATCGTGCGGGGCCGGAATGGAGGCAGCAAAGTGTGGCCCTTGTTACCTGTGTGTCAGCCAGCGGTAGGGGCATCGCGTGGGTGGGACTAGGTAGGTAAGCCTGAAGTAATTGTACTCATATGATAGGTACCGTATTATTAGTACCTAACGCAAGAGCAATATGATTGTTACCTATTAACTGTCAAGGTAAGTTAAAAGGACGACAAGAACAAATTATACCGATACTGATACTTGCCTAACTGAAAAGATGGATAACCCAGACAATACTACTCCGACCTACCAGGTCACAAATGAGACGGATTCAGTGATGTAATGAGGGGGGGACTTCCAAGTTGCTTGGGGTCCTCATCCAGGCAACCTGCACTTCCATATCCATCCTCCGTACGTCTCCGTTGCGTCGGCTTGAGACTTCCGAATCCTGGCTAACGTGTCGCCGAGTTGATGTCCGTGACAGATTCCGCTCCCGCATGGCCCAGTGCCTCATGGTGACTATTTGGGTTCTCCTGTCGCCGGCATTGTAAAACCGGGTTAATTCATTGTCGCCTTGCACAAGCTAAATTACCTCGAATACCGAATCGAGCACCAACATAATAAGGTAAAGGTGCCTGAGAAAGGCACCTGGGCATCGTGCTCGGGCGGCCTCAGAGGTCTATGCCTCAGGACAGGGAATGACAATAGGCCAAACGTGGCCATTCAGCTAGGTATTACTCGCATTGGGCAAGTGACCTCGACCTTTAATGCGTCAGACATGTCGTGGAAGTATCGTGTAGCAACTTCCACCTTAAACAAGCGAGCGTGATCGAGTCAACCTCACAGAGACTTCGCTCAGACAAAGTCGGGACTCAGCGGACATGCTCCTTTGACCTCTATCCGTATACTACCGTGCCATTGCCGGCACCTTCAGATCTATCCATGTCTCGTGCCCGGGAGAGCTTATACCAGAAAGCAAGTGCCATTTCCGAGGCAAGCTCTACCGACTAGGTATTCCAGCCGAAACATGGTCCACGAAAATCCTTAGGAACCGACCACCCTGACGCGCTCGTAAGTATGCGTGCACTGTTGGTAATGCGAGAAAGAGAATACCATGTTCATAGCGTGGCTGTTTCCTTCGCCGCACCCCCTCCCACCTTTGATTCTCGATCCTGTCACGTCTCGGTTGGTTCCATCGGGCTTTCACGGGCAGCTCTCGAAGAACGACCCAAGTCCGCTCATCAGCCCCAAATCTTGTACATACAAGATGACGTTCGGGTGCTGCATGAGAGCCGCTTAGCCCCGCTGCGATCCCACCCCCACCCTACAAGTAGCCGGGCATCTAGTGCAAGTTACCCCGCGTCCCGCTGCGTCTGACCAATCAATGGCCACCTTGGACAATAGCGGCTTACCTTTGCCTGCTCGTTCCGACATTCTCCGGTACCTACACAATCTCATCAACAACTCTCCTCTCACGGTAGTTTCCCCATAGTTCGGAGTCGTCGAGCCTTGTCCAGTAACACAAGCTGAAATAATGTACTACTGCCACTGCCACCCCTACTGATTGGTACTTCGCAACCTCAAATACCTGCACCATCTAGTACATCATGCGTCGTTTGGCCTACAATTGCCATCCTTGCTCGAAGACCTATGCAGGGGGGGGGGGGGGGGTGGCCGGGAGCGAGCCACAGGCTGAAAGCTGATCCATCGCCATCATCGCACCTCAGCTTGCCATTACGTATTCCATGCCGACCTTCGAGGCCATGTGACGGACAAAAAAAAAGAGAAACAAGCGTCAGCATATTGGGCGCGCGCGCCGTCGGGACAGTCACATGACACTGGGGAACAAGGAGACGAGATCGCTCCGGTTTGGTAGATTGCTCTGGCCCAGGGTGGGCATTACCTCTAGTTTGATAGGTATATTACCGGGTAAACGTGGATGCTGCGCAATGTTCTCCGACTCCTCTGCCGCACGTGAGGTGAACCTAAACCTACCTGGTCGCTGGGCTGAGCTGGGCTGGCAGGCCGCAGCTGAGAAGCGGCGGGGGTTCCGTTAGGCCGGGATCCCTCGGCTCCGCCGCCCCACCAACGATTGCCGTGGCCCATTCCACAACTTTCTGGCGGGTGTCCAAGTCCAAGGCCCTTTTTCTTTTTTCCCTTTTTTGTGCATACACGTATTTTTCTCTTGGCTCCCCGAACCTCCTGCCCTACGAAAATAACTCGGAATACATACCCGACGACGCTGCGGGTGTTCATTTCGGTCTCTGGTTTTTCATCGCTAATCCCGAAGAGAACTTTGATTCATCATCGGGTGCTTTCGGGATAAATATAGTTCCAGGCAGTATTCTCAAAATCTATCAATTTCCCTTCGTAGCAGAGTCCGAAAATCGAAGCCATCGTCGTGCGTATTTTGTAGGATTTGGAATTGAACTTCGGATTCTACTTCCATTCTTTCGCCCTATTCATTGCTCCAACCATCCATTCATCCATGGATGTCGGGCCTGATGCGACGGGTCTTCAAAAAGTAATGCCGCCCTCCATGACGTCGCCTTGCTGTCTGCCTTGTTCTCTTTTCCAACCATTCTATGCTGAGCTACGTGCATTTTCGGCCGCGGCCAGGAACTTCAGCGTTGTCTGTCGAGCACATTTTTCGCATCAACTGCCAACCAACAGAGTGCCATTCGGCTTGCCCCTATCGCTTGAAGTCGATCTGTGCTTTTCAACTGATGTATTGTGTGCTTAAGCCGCGTCATCGGTGATCAACTTCGTGATCTTGCCAATGGCAATGGTTTGTCCCTGGTTTGCAATCGTGTTAGCTGTCTGGTAAGGTGTTGATGAGGTTGGGCCGCGACGAACCTGGTCTCTGAGGGTGAAACGACCCATCTGCGGGTAGTCTTCAAACTTCTCGATGCAAACTGACCCGGCGCCACCAATAACTTGCATGCGTGCGATAATACTGTCGCCCTTCTTGGCATGGGATGGTGGCAATTTGCTCTTTCTGTTCGTTCCCTTCTGCAACTTGTGGAGCAGTGCCGCGAACGTCACTTCCTCGATGGCTGCGTGAACATGCACCACGCAGTTGAATCCCGCCGTCAAAATACTCTTCAGCTCCAGAATGCGAATTTGAGCCTCGAAAGTCGAAACGTTGTGCACTAAGCGCTTGGGCGAGCATAGGACGAACCCAGGCATGATGTCTTCCTCCTCGATGCCCCTGAGACGGATACGAACCTGGTCACCGCACTGCGCGACCTGGACCTCCTCCTCAGTTTCGCCGTATACGGCAGCAACATCCACGTTCTGCTTGTTGGGCATCATGACGAGTGACATACCCTTTTTAATGACACCGGCCTCGATCTTTCCCTCAATCATAGTGCCCAGGTCGCGATACTTGCCGGCCACGGCCATCATGAAAGGCGCGTTGACCTTGCGCTCCAATGCCTTCATGTTATCAAGGTACTCGAGCAATGAAGGGCCTTCCCACCAGGGCGCGACACCCTTGGGGATTCTTTCCTTGATGTTCATGGATTGCTGGGCAGCAACTGGCAGGAAGAAGACGTCGGTCTTCAAATTGTATCCGGTGCCCTTGAGGAACTGAGACAGCTTGGTTGTGCACTCCTTATAGCGTTCCTCGGACCACTCAACAGTAGGGTCGTCCATCTTGTTGATGGCGACAATCAGCTTGTTGACGCCCTGGGTTTTGGCAAGCATAGCGTGCTCTCTGGTCTGACCGCCTCGCTCGAAGCCGGTCTCGTACTCACCCTTGCGGGCAGAAATGACCAGAATGCCGACGTCGGCCTGCGAAGCGCCACCAATCATGTTGGGCACATACGTCTTGTGACCCGGGGCGTCGAGGATGCTGTAACGACGCTTCTCCGTCTCGAAGAAACCTCGACCGACCTCGACAGTTTTACCCTTGGAACGTTCTTCCTTGGTCAAATCCATAACCCACGAAAGGTACCAAGAAGGGTTGCCGAGGTCCTTGGCTTCTTTCTTGTACTTGTCCATTGTTCGCTCGTCGACCATGCCCGTGGCGTACAGAATAGAACCGCCCAGGGTTGACTTTCCGGCATCGACGTGACCAATGAAAATAATGTTGACGTGCTCCTTGCCGTAAATTTCCTTCAGAGTTTCCTCGTCAACATCGGCGGTCTGCTCTTTCTGGACAGCATCGGCTTCCCGGACAACACCCTTGCTGCCACCACCAGAAGGGCTGGAGCGGCCAGATGAGGGCGAAGGAGAGGTCTTGCCAGACTTGGTGGTTGACGCACCAGTCTTCTCAATGGCTTTGGCAGCTGTGGCCTTAGCACCAGCTTCAGCAGCCGGGTTGGCGTCTTTCTTGGCTTCTTCCTTGGGCGGCTCCTCTTTCTTCTCTTCCTTGGCCGTGACAGTGCCACCAATGGAGAGAACTTTGGCCTTGGGCTTCGGAGCGTCGCCGCCGATGCTGAGGACCTTGGCACTGCCTTCCTTCTTCACCGCTGGCTGGGGTGAAGCCGCATCCGAAGCAGAGGCATTGTCAGGACGCTTAGCAATGGTCGGGGCAGGCTTCTGGTCTTGAGTTTTGGGCTGTTGTTGCTGTTGTGATTGTTGCTGTTGGCTGTACTGAGGGTATCCCTGACCTGCCAATTATCAGTCTCAGACAGCGACCTTGGGAGATGCGCATGAAGACAATGAGTGGCACTTACCGTAGGGTTGTTGGAAGCCCTGCTGCTGGCCGTAGCCTCCGTAGCCGGCCTGCCCGTACTGGTTGAAGCCCTGCTGGCCGCCGTATTGGGGGTAGCCGCCACCGTAAGCCTGGTTGTAATACTGCTGGTACTGAGGCGCGTAACCGCCGTATTGCTGGCCGGGCTGAAAAGTCTGGGCGCCGGGCGTAAAAGAAGAAGCTCCTGGGCGGAAGGTGCCCGCTTGGGGATTGTGCTGGTTGAGGTTGAGCTGCTGCTGGGCCTGTCGCGAAAGGTTATTGTCGTCCTGGGCGGCAGGATCGTCTTCCCACGAGTTGAGGTTCGACATCTTGATAGATTCCGGCGGGGCAGCAGATGTCAATGAGTGTCAGATCTAACGGGAGGAGATTGAGTTGAGTGGTGAACGATCGAGCGGGTTCGGGGATGCGGTCAGCTGGAAGTGGGATGGAACGTTAACAACTGCGCCCAGGAAAGATTTAAAGAGGGGCTAGAGGGCTGCCCCCCTCCATGACACTGGAGGGAACGGCAACGAGGCAAAGGCCGCAATGCACCACAGCAACCAAGACGGGTGACAGTAATCGGGCCTTAATGACTCACCTTTGACCTGGTGCCTGGAGCAAAATGTCCAAGTTCTCGCCTGGTGCCTAGGGAGCAGGATGTTTGAAATTCACGATCGTCTAGAGGTACGTACGGTGAACTTTTTGCTCTTCAGGTTTTCGCAGCGTTGGGGCCTGATCCACCGCACGGCGGGGTGCTTGCTGTCTTAGTACCGGAGTGACGTCGCACTGTACGGAGTACTGCGCCCAACTGATTAGTATTAAGGGGTAGGGCTATTAAAGTCACTTCATCTCTATTTAAGGTAGTTTCTTTAATAATAGTAAATAAGTATGTAATAAGACAAAGGGTAAGATAAGTATATTAATATACAAGATTTAAAGTTTAAATTATTACTATTATTATAGGCCTAAGCCTAGTAGCTTATACTTAGGTAGAGGTTTAGTTATAGACCAGCCCCACACTAGGGCCCCTATGCAAAAGGGTAAAGTTTGCACGTACTATACAAACCTCCTTTCTTTTATTCTTTAAGTTTAGTATAACTCCTTTTAAGTATTACTAAAATACTACTTATAATTAACTTTTAATATTACTAAACTTTTTCATTAAAGTAACTCTAGTAAATATTAATAGATTAATAGACTAGTAAAATAACTATAATAAATATAGATTTAGTAAAAGTCTCTTTTTTAGAATAGAGTATACTAATAGTAGTAGAATACTTAAGAATAAAATAACTAGTAAAATAACTAATAATATAACTAGTAGAATACCTATATAGTAAAGACCTAAGTCCTTTAAAATACTATTATATTATTATAATAAAACTATACTTTTATAATTTAGGCTCTTTAAGTAACTTATAATTAATTGTTGCGATAAACCCTCTAAGGCTCTAGCCTTGCGAGCCGCGCCTCAGGCACCAGGGTGACTAAGCATAGATATAACGCTCTAACGAGCGCAGCGCCTTACAGCATAGATCTCTTCCTGAGATAACCACAAGTCATCTATGCCCTCGAACGCTCATACGCCCTAATACTCGCCACATTAATAAAATACCTTTTAAAAATAAACTCTTTAATAGTAATTTAGTTATTTTTTTATTTAAAAAATAATAATATAGTATACTCTAAAGGTTAACTAAAAGTTTATTAAGGGACTTTAGGATTATTAGTAGTACTTATAACGAAACTTAGGGTTATTAGTATAAGTATAGGTTAATAACTTTTATACTAATAGTAAATAGGTAATTAAGTATAATATAGAGTTATTCTTTACTTACCTCTTTAATTATTATAAAAACCTCTACTATACTAAATAGGCTCTTAAGTAGTTCTATTATATTTACTAAGGCTTAAAGTAGTTCTTTATAGAGTTCTTTATAAAGTTTAAATTAATATTAATATAGACTAAAAAGCTTTTATAGTTAAGGGAAATATAGCTAAACTACTTCTACTTAGGGATTTTTTAGTAAATCTATAAAGCTACTATTAACTATAATATTAGTAAAATAAATTACTATATAGCTGTTTAGTAGTACTACTTAATTACTATAAATCTTAAAATATTAAAATTAAAAATATATAATTACTAAAATAGCCGGTATAGAATATAAAATAAATAACCTATAAATATATAGAGTAATATAGTAATAATAAGTATAAATACTACTTAAACTATATTTATATTTTTTTAGGTAGTGTCTTATATAGATATTTCTATAAGTTAATTTAAAAAGAATATATTATAGCTATATATTTTTAAGTAGTATAATTAAATAGAAGTATCTAATAGAGTATATTTAGTAGCTTTAACTCCCTTTAGCTTTACTTTAATAATTCTACTTACCTACTTTTTTTATAGTAATAATAATAATACTATTACTAATAGGCGGCGATATTTAAACAAACCTTTACTTATACAAACCTTTAGCTAGATTACGCTATAGGCGCTGTGATATACTATAGGGCCTAACAAGCCCTAATAGTATTTATAATTAAAGAAAAAGGCACTACTACTATAAGTAAGGCCTTAATTAATTCCTCCCATCTTCTATATACCTATACATAATAACAACCTATAATATTTAATAAAAGGCTACTTACTACTAGCCCCTACTCTTAAAATAATAACTATTATATAACTTTATAGTTATTAACTAACTATAAAACTAGTAATAAGTACTTTATAGCTAAAGAGGTTAATATAATTAACTTAATCTAAAACTAGTATAAATTCTTTAATAAAAAAATAAAGCTTACTATTATTAGAATTTGCTACTATTAAACTATAAGTAATTAACTTAATACTTAGTAAATAATACTTAAGTTAAATACTAAACTTAATAAAACTATATATATTTTATAAACTAAGGCTAACTATAAATACTTTAACTAACTAAAGTACGCGGTTACTAAATCTATAGTACCCTAAGTAGCTACTTTAATATTAGTAGGTTTAGTAAGGTAATATTAAAACGGATACTAATAATAGTAGGGAGCGGCTGAACTAGCTGTAGCTACGCGGCCTATAAGGGAAGTAATAAGATAGTTTAGTTTAGATTTAATAGGTTTAAAGGGACGGTCTACTAGGGAGGCGTATAGAAGGCGTTAGTGGTTTTAGTAGCGTTAATAGTGTAATTAGTAGTCTGCAAAATTAATTAAAAATACCTATTACTTTAAATCTATAAAAGCTGTGTTATAGTAGGTAAATTTAAGTATTATAATAAAAAAGATTAATAAGATAGGTAGCTAGACGGTTCTCTAGAGTATATAGCCCGTAGGCTGTTAGTTACCCTAGAGGGGGTTATTTAAACTATATTAATACTATAGTAATACTACTAAACTACTAATACTCTCTCTTATAAAACTACTATAGAGCTATAATATACTTAATAGGTTAATATATTAGTTTATTAGGCCTATAAAAAAGTAAAAGCTTATATTTACTATAGTACTTATAGATATTTTATTATTAGATATAAAGTTATACCCTATATACCTTTTTACTACCTCTTTAATAAATATTTAAGCCCTTAAAGTAAATATAGGTATTATAAATAAAAAGGGAAAAGAGTAGTCCCTTAGAAAAGACTCTTTAGGGGGGGTTATATTGTAAATACTAGCCTCTTATATTAGTTACTAAATAAAACTAAAGAAATATAAAATTAAATAAATAAACCCTTATTCTTTATTTTTATATTAATAAGTAATACAGCCTTTATTTCTATTTAAATTAATAGTAAATATAACTATTATAAGGTAGTTAGTTATAAGTGTATAATAAACTATAATTTTAAGTTTAAATAATTACTTTATTTTTACTATTTAAAAACGGTTTTAGGCCTAAATAGTAAATTAATAATTATATACTATTGGTCTACGCAGGGTAAACAAATGGTAATCGATTGCAAACGTAAGGGTCAGTAATTGAGGTTGAAGATGGATGGTTTGCGAGCCTTCCTAGTGAAGGCTTGAGATGCCTATGTGACGGTGGAGCTAGGTCCGTGCCCCGCTACACAGCCGTCAGCCACCTAGAGCTGTGGCTAACGCCAATGTGGTTATTCCCATATATACATAGCTAAGACCTATATTAACTTTAATAGTTAAGTATTCTAAACCTTATTTTATGTTATTAAAGAAATAATACACTCTATAATTTTGAAAAAACTATAAATATAATATAAAAGCGTTATTTTAAATCCTACTAAAAATAATATAAGAATTAAAATACTAAGGGACTTTACTATTCCTACTATTAATAAAAAAAAGAGCTAAAGAATAGTAAGTAACTAGGCTAACTTTATAAAGCTATTAGTAATACTATTTAAGGACTTTTAATATAAAGGATATAAGTAAATAGTTATATTAATTATATAAATTAATACTATTTTAAAGTCTATTCTCTTAGGCTTAAAAGATAGAGTATAAACTATACTCCTAAAGGTATACTAGCGTTTCTTAAATCTATTTAATAAAAAAAAGGCGTTTAAGCTACTACTATACCAGGGGATACTAAATTACTATATATATCTTTAAAAGAACCTAAATAAAACTAAACTAGGCCTACTATAAAGCTTACTATATAATATACTATAAAACTACTTTTTAAAAGTTTATTAATAAGTTATTAATTTAATAAATAAAAGATAAATAAGAACTAGTTCTTTACTACTTAGTATACTAGTTCTACTTATAAAAAAACTAAGGAAAAAGTAAAGGTTTTATATTAATTACTATATACTTAATTTAATTAGTATACTAAACTAGTACCCCTTATTACTTATTAAAAAGACTCTATATTTCTTTTAAACGTTACGTAGTTTATAGAAATAAATATTTATATAGTTTTTTATAAAATCTGAATTATAAAACGAAATAAATATAAAATAGTATTTTTAATATACTTTAGTTTATTTAAATAGTTAGTTACTCCCTTTAAACTTACAAGTATATTTATAACTTTTTAGTAATATATTAATAGCGTTCTTTATAAAATCCTAAATAACTTTATAATAATTTACTTTAATAACCTTTTAGTTTATAACTATAAGTTAAAATAAAACTATAAATAAAAAGTTATAAAGGTTTTATAATAGCTATAAGTAGTAAAGCTATACTTAAACCTAAAGAAGTATAAATTCTTAGTAAAAAAGAAATACTTAGGATTTATTATTAAAGCTAGTTAGAGTATTTATTATAACTCTAAAAAGATTAAAGTAATCTAAAAGTAAAAGACCCTTAAAATATATAAAGAGTATATAGCTTTTTAAAATTTATAAACTTTTACTATAACTTTATTAATTACTTTTTTATACTTACTAAGTTACGTATTTAACTTATTTAAAAGGGTATTTTATTTTTATAAAATAAAGTATATTAAGTAGTATTTAAAAACCTTAAAATAGCCTTTATATTAAAACCCGTTATAGCTTAATAGAACCTAAATTAACTTATAGTAGTAAAAGTTAATTATTTAAGGGTAGTACTAAAGGGCTATTTATTATAAAAAAATAAAAGGAGAGTTTTTTAGTTAATAGTATATTACTTTATATACTTAACTCCTATATAGTATAACTATACTATTTATAATAAAAAATTACTTATAGTTATTTTATACTTTAAAACTTAATTAATAGAACTTTAAAGTATAGTAAAACTATTTACTATTCTTTTTAACTATAAAGTCTTAAAGTACTTTATAAAGTTTAAGCTAATTAGTAAATATTAAACTAAATAAGTAGAAATACTATCAAATTTCAGCTTCTTTTTTAAATATAAACTAAAGTACTTTATTAGTTAATTAAATGCCCTTTTATAGTAGAGTTAAAATAATTTATAATAACCTTATTTCTTTATTTAAATACTTAAACTTATTAAAGCTACTATAGAGTAAATATTAAGAATTTTATAATTTATAATTTATGTTTTTTTAAGTAGTGTTTTGTGTAGATATTTTAGTAAGTTATTCTAAAAAGAATGCATTATAGCTATATATTTTTAAGTAGTATAATTAAATAGAAGTATCTAATAGGGTATATCTAGTAAGTTTAACTCCCTTTAGTTCTACTAAGTGGTCTTAAGTAGAGCTTAGTAGGGTGTGCGTACCTTAATGCTTCCACTTACCTACTCTTCCTACAGCAATAATAATAATACTATCACCAATAGGCGGCAATATTAAAATAAATCTTTACTTATACGAACCTTCGGCCGGATCACGGGCGCTGTGACATACCGTAGGGCCTAATAAGCCCTAGTGGCGTTTACAATTAAACAAAATAGTGGCGTTCACAATTAAATAAAAAGGCACTACTACTACAAGCAAGGCCTTCATCAATTCCTCCCGTCTTCTACACATACACAATAACCCATAATATCTAACAAAAGGTTACTTACCCTAAGCCTTTATAACTAAAATAATAACTATTACATAACCTTATAGTTATTAACTAGCTACAAAAGTAGCAACAAGTACTTTATAACTAAGGGGGTTAATAAAATTAACTTAACTTATAACTAGTATATATTTTTTAATAAGGAGAAGAAAAAACTTACTATTACTATAATTTACTACTATTAAACTACTAATAATAAGCTTAATATAAATATAATAATTCTTAAATTATAGAATAGAACCCTTTTAAGTATTCTATAGTCTAAAACTAACTATAAATACTTTAACTAACTAAAGAATACAGCTACTAAATCTATAGTACTTTAAGTAGCTACTTTAGTGATATTTAATATTAGTATATTTAGTAAGGCCTGTGTGTAATAATGTTAAGGGGGATACTAACAATAGTAGGGAGCGGCTAGACTAGTTGTAGCTGCGCAGCAATGGTGCGTTAGTCGCAGAGGGATGCGATGGCTAAGGGAAGTAATAGGATAGTTTAAATTAGATTTAATAGGTTTAAAGGGATAGTAGGAGGTATATAAAAAGTATTAATAGTTTTAGTAGTGTTAATAGTATAATTAATAGTTTACTTTAAAATTAATTAAAAATACTTATTACTTTAAATTTATAAAAGCTGTATTATAGTAGGTGAATTTGAGTGCTATTTATTATAATTAATAATAAAAAAGATTAATGAGGTGGGTGGCTGGACGGCTATTTTCTAGAGCACGTGGCCCGTGGGCCGTTAGTTACTCTAGAGGGGGTTTTATAATTTATAATAATTATACTATTAAATATAGTAAAAGGGAAGTTTAGGTATAAATAAGGGGAAATTAGTATAAGTAAAAATAATATAAAACAATACCTTACTATTAGTAAAATACTAGTACTTTACTTAATAGCTATATATTATTCTAAAGTTTAATATTTTTAGTACTTTAAAACTAAGTAGTAGTAGTAATACTAGTTTATAAAGTATAAGTAAGTACTATTAAAAATAGAGTAAAGTAATTCCCCTATAAAGTTAATATAAGGATCTAGGTTATAAACTACTTAATTAAAAGGAATAGTATATTATAATACAAAAACTACTTATAAGTACTTAAATATAAACGTTTTATAATAGTATTACTATAAATAGTTTATAACTCTTTAGTTTTAAACTATACTAATATAAATATAATATTTGTAGCTTTTATATAAAATTAGTATTAAAATAAAATATTTTAAAAAGTAAAACGGTTTATAGTTATATATAATATATATTACTATTTTTATAAAAAACAATAATACTAAGGCCTTTTTTAACTACTTTTAATCCCTAATAAGTTTTAGTTTTAGATTTTAATAGACTTTATAATAAAGCTTTTAAGTATAAAAAACTTTAATTTATACTTTTTAATAGTAATTATAAACTACCTATTAAAGTATATTTAACTAAAAGTTATAATATTAATATTAGTAAAAGTATATACTAAATACTTTTAAAATATATAGTAGTACTTTTATAGATTCTTTTAATTAATTATTAATAATAAGAGTTTAAACTAAGTAAGTACTTTTTAAATAATACTATATAAACTTATAAAAATATAGTAAATACTATTCATATTATTCTACTCTTAAACTAATAGTAGTATAGAGTAAATAATACCTAAAATATAAGTATACTTATAAGTATATATTTATTTATTTAGTATAACTAATTAAACTATATTTTAGTAAAATGGTTAGTTTTAAATAACTAAAATATAATAGTAACTAGAATAAGTTTAAACTAACTATTAAATAGTTATAATATTATACTAGTTTTAATAGTAGTAAGGGAAATAATCTTTGTTCTTTTTAATTTAAGCTAAGCTATAATGTTTTTTATATACTTAAAAAAAGAGATAGTACTAGTTGAAGTAGCTATAGTATATATATAGTAGTAGTTTAAAATATTTATAAATTAAACTTAATATATTATATTAGTTTATTAAAAAGAACTAAAAATAAAAGTAAAAAGAGACAAAAGGCAGAACTGAACCTATAGTATCTAGCTTTAATAAGCTAGACTCTAAGCTGCTAGGTCAACTACTAATAGTAGAATAAACCACTCTAAATGTCTCTTATTAACCCCTTTAGAGTACTCGTGGCTAACCACAACCCTTATAGCTAACCCCAGCGCCCATAGCTAACTATAGTAAATACAGCTAACCACACACAGGGCCTAGAGCCACTTAGCTAAACTGTATGTAATGTACTAAACCCTAAAAGGACTAGTGCCTTAGAAGCTAGGCCTAAAGGGCAAGGCACTAGGCCTATAAAAGGCAGGGCTCCCCCCAGCCTATAGGGGTCTAGACTTCTACTTTCTTAGTAAGTAAGTAATATAGTAAAATACTAATACAATACTATTACTACTACAATAATACTTCTACCTCTTTTATTTATATATTATACACTAAACCTATTCCTTTACTAACTCTATTAAGCCTAATATTACTATAGAAGTATTTAGTAATCTTAATACTAACCTTAATACCCTTATACCTATGCTTATATATTATAAACTAATTTTATATTAAAAATAAAGTCTAATTATTACTATACTATATTAAAATTAATAAGTTAAGTAAAAAGTTAAACTAAGTAACTATAAAGTATACTATAATTAATATATTAAGTTTATTAAATATTATACTAAATATACCTAGGGGTATTTACTTAACCTTTTATATTAACTTAGTAAAAAGGGCCTTAAATAAACCCTTATGATTATAAATATAAAGTAATACTTAACTAAATCCTATCCTTATACCCTTACTTAAAAATAAACTATAAAAGGAGTATATAGTAAAAGAAATCCTAGCTACTAAAAATATACTAAAACGTAGATATAACTATAACGTTTTAGTAAAGTAAAAGGACTATAATATACTTATATAAAAACTATTAAAAAGTTTAAAAAATAATAAAGTATTATTATAGTTTAAAGTAAAGTTTAGAAATATATAAAAAAATAATAAGTTAATATTAATTTATTAATAGTAAAAAGCTACTTAAAGCTTAAATTAAATTATGAAAACTATATAAAGTACTACTATAATAAACTTAGCTTTAAAGAGTATAATAACAATATAATACTAAATAAATAACTAACCCTTAAAAGAGTTATTCTTAAAAAACCCTTAAACTTATTCTCTTTTTTTTAAACTTAGAGTACTAGTAGGGAGTAAAGTAGATATATATAATAGAGATAGAATAAGTATAGTAAATAAATAAATTAGTTTAAATAGAGTTTAAAGTATAGTAATAAAGTATATAAAATAAAGAATAACTATTACTTTATAGAATATAGTTTTACTACTTAAAACGTTAATTAAAAAAGAATAAAAAGGGAAAAAAAGAAGTATACTATTAAATTAATAAAGTTAATAGTAAGCTTTTTAGTATTAAAGTTAATAGTTATAAAAGAGGTTAGTAGTAGAAAGGAGGGTATAGTAGTAAAGTAAGTAAAAGGGGTAAAGTATACCTACTTAAAGTAGTTATTATAGTAATAATAAACTATGTTAAAGGATATAAAAAAATAGTACTATAATAGTCTTTATTAGTACTATTAAAGCTACTATTAAAGATAGTAAAAGTAATAATATAGTTACTTTTATTAATAAAGTTAATAATATAATAACTAACGATATATAGTTTAGTAAATAAAGTAAATAACTATAATTTTTATATATACTTTTACTTTACTACTAAGTACTAATAGTAAAACTTACTATAGTTATACTAATATATAACTAACTTACTATTTTATATTATTTTATTATAGTAAAAAAGATATATTTCTTTGACTATTTAAAAAAGATAATTAAACTTATTATTAAAATTATTATTTATAATAAAGCTACTATATATATATAACTAAGGCTTATTATTAAAAAGAAAATAGGGGGGGTTACTATTAGGGGTATTAAAATAATATATAATAGTAAAAGCTATTATAAGAGTTAGGGGGGGAGTAGGAAAGTAGTAGTAAAGTAATAGTAGTTTAATAGTAAAAGGGAAAAAGTATAATAATATTAGTATAAAGTATTAAGGGAGAGGGGGAGGGTATAATTAAAGTACTAAAAGCTTTATATATATATTTTTGTAGTTATAATACCGCTTATAGTAAAGTAAAAAAAGAAATCTACTAAGTAGAGAATACTCTAAGTAAAAATCTAGTAAAGAATATATTTAAGTTAATATATATATTTAGTAAGTTAATAGGTAAAGATTATTTAAAAAGAAGAGTAAATACGTTACTAATATTAACCCCCCTCTAACTGTACCAAGTACTTATAAGTAGAGCTTAGTAGAGCAGCCTAACGTACGTACTAACTATAACGCCTAAAGTCTTTATAATAACTTCCGCCTACCTACTTTTATACTATAAAGCGCAGCGCAGTAGCTGCCGTAGCGGCAAACGTAAACGTAGACGTAGACGTACTAGTAATAACAACAATACTATTACTAATAGGCAGCGCTATACAGCGCAACTAATATATTAAAACAAACCTTTACTTATACAAACCTTCAGCTAGATTACAGGCGCTATAACGTACCGTAGGGCCTGACAAGCTCTAGTAGTGTTTATAATTGAAGAAAAAGGTACTACTACTACAAGCAAGGCCTTTATTAATTCCTCCTGTTTTCTATATTTATATTTAATAATCCTTTAAAGCTAAAATACTAAACTATATAATAAGTTTAAAATAGCTTAACTACTTTATAATACCTAACGACTATAGTCCCTTAACTACAGCCTATAGGGACTTTCCTAAAACTAGTCTAAATACTAAAATACTAGGCCTTTATAATATTAATAGTAATACTAACTTTAAAACCCTATTATTACACAAGTAAGTAGCTATTATTAAGTTTAATTATATCCTACTACTAAAGAACTACTAGGATTTATAAATCTAGTCTTTATATAATTAACTATACTAACTACTAATTAAAAATATAAAAGAAGAGGTTAAAGTGTAGGCGCGTTGCTTAAGAGCCCTGGTTTAGTATAGTAGCGTAATAAGTACTACTACTATAGCTATTAAGGCTCTAATAGCATAAGGGAAGTTAGGAATTAGTACGTAGCCTAAGGCTTAAATATTAAAACGTATACTAATAAAGGCAGGGTAGATCCTTTAAATAAAGTTAACTAGCTATAGTAACGCAGCTAAGGGAAGTAGAGGGACGGTTTAGATTAGATTTAATAGGTTTAGAGGGACGGTCTAGGAGGCGTATAGACAGCGTTAGTAGTTTTAGCGGTATTAGTAGTATAATTAGTAGTCTGCGAAATTAATTAAATACTACTATTACTTTAAATCTGTAAAAGCTGCGTTATAGTAAGTAAATTTACGTACTAAAACGAAAGTTAAAGAAGGTGGTTAATTGTTATCTACACGTGACCCGTAGGCCGTTAGTCACCTAAGAGGGGGGGGGGGGGTCCTTAGCGGTAGGGTCTCTACTAGTAATGTATTTATAGTTAAGTAGCCGCTTAGGGATACTAAAGACCTAAAAGCTTTATATAAAAGGACGGGGTATAGTTAATATATAATTAGTAAACTATTAATTATATACTAACTAAAAACTAAATTTTCTTATTAACTTAATTACTTTAGTACTATTTATTTTATTAGTAGTTAGAGATATTAAGTAAAAAGGTTATATTTAGCTATATTTACTATTTACTACTATTACTAGAAGGATAAGGGGGAGTAGGGGGTATATTATAAACTTAAACTTAGTAGCTTATACTTAAATAAAGGTCTAGTTATAGACTAACTTTATATTAAAGCCCCTATATAAAAGGGTAAAGTTTATATATACTATATTATAAGTATAGGTATAAGGGTATTGAGGTTAGTATTAAGATTACTAAATACGTCTATAGTAATATTGG
Source organism: Colletotrichum brevisporum (assembly GCA_030770045.1). Lineage (NCBI taxonomy): Eukaryota > Fungi > Ascomycota > Sordariomycetes > Glomerellales > Glomerellaceae > Colletotrichum > Colletotrichum brevisporum. Next base: position 6,915,621 of record JAUGSI010000002.1, read on the forward strand.
GCTTAATAGAGTTAGTAAAGAAATAGATTTAGTATATAATATATAAATAAAAGAAGTAGAAGTATTATTATAGTAGTAATAGTATTATATTAGTATTTTACTGTATTACTTACTTGCTAAGAAAGTAGAAGTTTAGACCCCTATAGGCTAGGGGGAGCCCTACCTTTTATAGGCCTAGTACCTTGCCCTTTAGGCCTAGCTTTTAAGGTACTAGTCTTTTTAGGGTTTAGTATATTATATATAGTTTAGCTTAGTGGCTCTAGGCTCTATGTGTAGTTAGTTGTATTTACTGTAGTTAGCTACGGGTACTGTAGTTAACTATAAGGGTTGTAGTTAGCTATAAGTACCCTAAAGGGGTTAATAAGAGACATTTAGAGTGGTTTATTCTACTATTAGTAGTTAACTTAGTAGCTTAGAGTCTAGTTTATTAGAGTTAGAGGCTATAGGTTTAATTCTACTTTTTGTTTTTTTTTACTTTTATTTTTAGTTTTTTTTAATAGACTAATATCCCCCCTTAAGATGTGTATTAATTTAATTTTATTATAAATTTTAGTATTTTTAAAGTATATTAAAAAACTTCTTTAGTATTAAAAACTTCTATATAAAAACTCTATAAAAACCTTTTTTTTAAGTAAAATTATTTAGAGTTTATGTTTTTTTAAGTAGTGTCTTGTACGGACATTTCTATAAGTTAATCTAAAAAGAATGCATTATGGCTATGTATTATTAAGTAGTATAATAAATAAAAGTATTTAATAAAGTGTATTTAGTAGGTTTGACCCCCTTTAGCTTTACTTTAACGCTTCTGCTTACCTGCTTTTCCTATAGCAATAACAACAATACTATTACTAATAAGTGGCGGGCGCGACTAATATGTTAAAATAAACCTTCGCTTGTACGAACCTTTAGCTAGATTACAGGCACTGTAACGTACTGTAGAGCTTAATAAGCCCTAGTAGTATTTATAATTAAAAAAAAGGCACTACTATAAGTAAAGCCTTTATTAATTCCTTCCATCTTCTATATTTATACTTAAAAATCTAATAAAATAGTAAAAACTACTATAAATACAAAAGTCCTTTAACTATAGAATACTAAATACTATAACCCAGTTTCTATAGTTAAGAACGATATTAAGTAGCTTAGTAATATAATTATATAACTTAGTATTAATACTATTAATACATAGTATAGCTAGCTAACCTAACTCTTAAGTATAAAGATTTAAATTACTATCTTTAGCCTTTACCTTCTTTGAACTAGTAGTAATAAGAGCTAAATAAAAAACATTAAAATAGACTTATTAGCTAATTTAATACTAAATTAGATTTTAAACTTACTATTTTTAAAAAATAACTAATACTACTTTAAGTAAGTAATAAAAGTAGTAATAATAACTATAGATTCTTTAGAGTTTATAAGAGACTAGTACGTTTAATAAGGCCTAGTGATATAGTAAGACGTTTGCTAATGAGTGTAGGGAAAAGTGGTTTAATTAGGTTAATTAGTTATAGTGTGGTTAACGATGGTGCGTTAGTTGTGGAGGGATTTGATGGTTAAGGGAAGGGATAGTTTGGTTTAGATTAGATTTAATAGGTTTAGAGGGACGGTCTATTAGGAAGGTATTAGTAGTTTTAGTAGTATTAACAGTGTAATTAGTAGTTAAAATTAATTAAAAACACTTATTACTTTAAATTTGTAGAAGCTGCGTTGTAGTAGGTGAATTTGAGTGCTGTTAATGACGAAAAAGATTGATAAGGTGGGTGGCTGGACGGCTATTTCCTAGAGCACGTGGCCCGTGGGCTATTAAAATTATTTAGAGTAAAAATAGAAAAAAATATATATTAATAAAGAAAACCTTTTCTTTTTAATATAATAAGTTATTTATTTTTAACTTATTCTTTAATAAATTTATATTCTTTTTTATTTTAATTTTATTTTTTAAAAAAAAATAAAAAACCTTTATAATCTACTATACTTAAAGTAGTTATATAATTATTAAATATCATTTTACCTATAGACTTAGTTAAAATATTAGCTAAATTATCTTTAGTAAATATATATAATAGTAAAGCTTTATTATTAATTATTACATTTTTTATAAAGTAATATTTAATATTAATATACTTAACCTTTTTATAAAATTCAGGATTTTTAGCTAGTTTTTAAGCTACTTTATTATCTATAAGAATCTTAGGTTTATTTAAACTTTTAAAGTTTAAAAATTGAAATATATAATTATAAAAGTTATATAAATATATAGCTTCTTTAATAGCTTTAGTAAAAGCTATATATTTAACTTTACAAGTAAATAAAACTACTATTCTTTATTTTATAGTATTTTAACTAATTATATTATAAAATCGCAGGTAAAATAAATAGCCAGTAGATTTTCTATTATTAAAATCTCTAACCCGATTAAAGTCTAAAAATCCTATTATTTTTAAATTTATGATGATTATATAAAAAAATCCTAAGTTAAGGATTTTATTTAAATATCCCTATAACTAATCTAGAGTAATAAAATACTCTTTAAAAGGATTACTTATATAATAGGTAATAATATAGCTATAAAGGCTGTATCTAAATATAGTTTTAAAGTAAAATATATTAAAAAGGCTTATATTTCGTATTAGAATTGTTTTATTTTTTTTAATAACCAACTTATATTTTTACTAATTTTATATTATTATTTATAAGTATTAAACATTTATATAAATAGGTTTTATTATATTTTACTAGTAGTTTTTTAGTATATTTAGTTTAATATAAAAATAGAGTTTTATTTTATTATATATATTTACTTTGGCAATACCTAAAAGGTTTTAGGTACCCCTGGTGGTTTTTATATTAATTTCTTTAAAGATATTATTAATTATACTATTAGTAATTTTAGGGTTAAGAGTAACAACTAAAAAGTTATCTATATAACAAGCTATAATAGTTTTAACTCCTTTTTTATTAAGTATAAAAACAGCTTTATTATAAGGTATTATATTAAAGTCTTCTTTTTTAAGCATATTTTTTAAATACTTATACTATAGTTTAAAACTTTATTTTAAACTATATAAAGCTTTATTTAGTTTATAGACTAATCCTTTATTAAAATCTTTATAATCTTTATTAAAAACTAATTTATTATTATTATTATTAGAAAAACTAGTAAGTAATTAGATGTATATCTCTTTATTAATATCGGCGTATATAAACGTACTAATAACGTTATATTATTTAATATCTTAATTATTTTATATAACTATTAAAAATAATAACTTATAGAATTTAAGTCTATAAGTAGTACTAAAGGTTTCTAAGTAATTAATACCTATATATTAATTATAACCCTATACTACTTAATAAGCCTTATATTTATTAAGTTCTTTAGCTTTAGTATTAATATTATTATTAGCCTTTTTTCTATAAACCTATCTACCTCTTAAAGGTTTAATAAATTATAGTTTTTTTAATAATACTTTAAGTATTTAATTTAGTTAATATATTTAATTCTTTATATATAACTTAAATCTAGTTTTAATAAATTGTTAAATTCTAAAACTTATTTACATATAGTAGGTTTATCTAAGTTATTAATACTTAGTATATAAGAGATTTTATTCTTTAAGTTATTAATAGTGGATATTATATTTAAAGATAGGTAGTTGTTTATTATAAACAGTATATAATTTTAATTTTTAACCTATCTATAGCTTTCCTAGATTTTTTTATTTATATAGAGGATTTTTATAGTTAATTTAAAGTTATTATTATTATTATTATTATTATTATTATTATTATTATTATTATTATTATTATTATTATTATTATTATTATTATTATTATTATTATTATTATTATTATTATTATTATTATTATTATTATTATTATTATTATTATTATTATTATTATTATTATTATTATTATTATTATTATTATTATTATTATTATTATTATTATTATTATTATTATTATTATTATTATTATTATTATTATTATTATTATTATTATTATTATTATTATTATTATAATTTAAAGTCTATTGTAAAAAAACTATTACTTTAAAATTCTTTTTTACTTTTAATTATACTAAATTATAAATAATTTATTTTATTTAGTATAAATAGTTTTTAATTATTATTATTAGTATTTCTTATAAAAATATTTTTAAATACTTAAATGTCTCTAGACTAAAGAACTTTATTTTCTTTTAAATCCTATATTTTATAAGTATTATTACTATAATTAAGAATTATACCCTTTCTAACTCTATTATTAAGCTTTTTAATATTAAAGTCTTTATTTTTATAGTAATAAATACTCCCCTAGACCCTTATATAATTTAAAAAGGGTTTTATATTATTCTTAACTTTATATAGTATTTTATAAACTATTAACTTATATAAAGTTCTATTATATAAATATATAGTTATTAAAAAAGCTTCTCTCTATAGTTTAAAGTTAATATTAGTATTTATTAATATAGCCCTTACTTTATTTATTATATTATGTATTATTCTTTTAATAATACTATTAAGCTTATATATATATAGTGGTTTTATATTATAAATTATACTATTCTTTATATATATAGTTTTTATTCTTTTATTATTAAACTCTTTACTACCGTTTATATTAAATTAATTAATTTTATACTTATTTTTATTATTTTTAACTAAGACTTTAAATTCCTTAAAAGTAGTAGAAACTGTAAGTACAGGTATGAGGGTATTAAGGTTGGTATCGAGATTGCCGAATACTTCTATAGTAATATCGGGCTTAATAGAGTTGGTAAAGGAATAGGTTTAGTGTATAATATGTAAATAAAAGAGATAGAAGTATTGTTGTAGTAGTAATAGTGTTGTATTAGTGTTTTGTTGTATTACTTGCTTGCTAAGAGAGAAGTAGGAAGTCTGAACCCCTGTAGGCTGGGGGAGCCCTGCGCTTTTATAGGCCTAGTGCTTTGCCCTTTGGGGCCTAGCTTCTAAGGCACTAGTCGGCACAGGGTTTAGTACGTTACGTACAGTTTAGCTAAGGTGGCTCTGAGCCTTGTGTGTGGTTGGCACATTTTACTGTGGTTGGCCACGGGCGCTGTGGTCGGCCACGAGGGTTGTGAGTTGGCCACAAGCACCTCGAGGGGTTGATAAGAGACATTTAGAGTGGTTTATTCCACTATTGGTAGTTGACCTAGCGAGTTTAGAGTCTAGCTTATTAGAGCTAGAGGCTGTGGGTTCAATTCTGCCTTTTGTCTCTTTTTACTTTTATTTTTAGTTCTTTTTAATAGACTAATATCCCCCACAGCCAAGATGTGTATTAATTTAATTTTATTGCGAGATCTTAGCGTTCTTGAGGTGTATTAAAAGACTTTGCTAGTATTAAAAACTTCTATATAAAAACTCTCACTAAGCCATTTTCTTTTAGGTAAAATATTGTAGGAGGTAAAAAATAGAGAAAATATATGTTAATAAGGAAAAGCCATTTTTTTTAATATAATAAGTTATTTATTTTTAACTTATTATTAATAGATTTATATTCTTTTTGTTTTAGTTTCATTTTAAGAAGATAAAAAACAACTATAATAGTCTACTATACTTAAAGTAATTTATATAATTATTAAATATTATTTTTACCTTTAGGCTTAGGTTAAAACATTATTTAATTATCTTTAGTAGATATGTGGAATAGTAAAAACATATTATATGGTCTTGTATTCTTATAAAAGTGATATTTAATAGTAAATAATATGCCCTTTTTATAAAATTTAGGATTTTTTTTTCAGTTAGTTTTTAACGTACCTTTATTATCTATGCGAATCTTAGGTTTATTTGGACTTTTAGGTTTTAGAATTTAAATATATAATTATAAGAGTTATATAAATATATAGCTTTTTTAATAGCTTTAGTAAGAGCTATATATTTAAACTTATCAATGCAGATAAAACTGCTGTTTTTATTTTTATAGTATTCTATTAATTATATTTCATAAATTCTAAATAAAATGAATAGCTAGTAGTGGATTTTTCTATTTAATTAAGATCTCTAGTATAATTAGAGTCTGAAAATCCTATTATTTTAAATTTAACAGAGTAGTTGTATAAAATCCCTAGGTTGGGAATTTATTTAAATATCCCTATAACCGATCTAGAGCGGTAAAATGCTTTTAAAAAGGATTACTTATATAACGGTAATAATATGACTGTGGTTATATCTGGCCTGGTTTTTAAAATGAGAATATATTAAAGAGTCTATCTCTATTAGAATTATTTTAATTTCTTCTTTGATAGTTGTACTTGTATTTTCTATTAAATTTTCATATGTAAATATTTATAGACGTTAATCTTATATATAAGTGGGACCCCAAATATATTTAACTAGTAGTTTTTTAGTATATTTAGTTTGATATAGAAATAGGGTTTTATTTTCTTTATTTATATCTACTTTAATACTTAAAAAGGTTTTAGGCACCCTTAGTGGTTTTATATTAATCTCTTTAGAGATATTATTAATTATACTATTAGTAATTTTAGGGTTAGGAGTAATAACTAAAAAGTTATCTATATGATAAGCTATAATAGCTTTAACTCCTTTTTTATTAAGTATAAAAACAGCTTTATTATAAGGCGTTATATTAAAGCCTTTCTTTTTAAGTATATCTTTTAAATGCTTATACTATAGTTTAGGACTTTGTTTTAAGCTGTATAAGGCTTTATTTAGTTTATAGACTAATCCTTTATTAGAATCTTTATAATCTTTATTAAAGACTAATTTATTATTATTATTATTAGAAAAACTAGTAGGTAATTGGATGTATATTTCTTTATTGATATTGGTGTGTATAAATGCACTAGTAACGTTATATTGTTTAATATTCTAATTATTTTGTATAGCTATTAAGAATAATAGCCTATAGGATTTAGGTCTATAGGTAGTACTAAAGGTTTTTAGGTAATTAATACCTATATGTTGATTATAACTCTGTACTACTTAATGAGCCTTATATTTATTAGGTTTTTCAGCTTTAGTATTAATATTATTATTAGCCTTTTTTCTGTAAACCTATTTACCTCTAAGAGATTTAATAGATTGTGGTTTTTTAATAATACTCTAAGTATTTAATTTAGTTAATATATTTAATTCCTTGTATATAGTTTGGATCTAGTTTTATAAATTGTTAGATTCTAAAACTTGTTTATATATAGTAGGTTTATTTAAGTTATTAATACTTAATATATAAGAGATTTTATCCTTTAAGCTATTAATAGTGGATATTATGTTTAGAGATGGGTAGTCTTTTATTGTAAATAGTGTATATTTTTGATTTTTAACTTATTTATAGCTTTCCCGGATCTCTTTATCTATATAGGGGATTTTTATAGTTAATTTGGAGTTATTATTATTATTATTATTATTATTAGTTTTATTAATATTATTATAATTTAAGTTTATTTTAAAGAAACTATCACTTTAAGATTCTTTTTCGCTTTTAGTTATATTAAATTGTGGATAATTTATTTTATTTAGTATAGATAGTTTTTGATTATTATTATTAGTATCTTTTATAAAGATATTCTTAAATACTTTAACGTCTCTAGACTAAAGAGCTTTATTTTTTTTTAAATCCTATATTCTATAGGCATTATTACTATAGTTAAGAATTATACCCTTTTTAGCTTTATTATTAAGCTTTTTAATATTAGGGTCTTTATTTTTATAGTAATAAATACTCCCCCAGACCCTTATATGATCTAAAGAGGGTTTTGTATTATTCTTAGCTTTATATAGTATTTTATAAGCTATTAATTTATATAGGGTTTTATTATATAAATATATAGCTACTAAAAAAGCTTTTCCCTATAGTTTAAAGTCAATATTAGCGTTTATTAGTATAGCCCTTACTTTATTTATTATATTACGTATTATTCTTTTAATAATACTATTAGGCTTATATGTATAAAGTGGTTTTATATTATGAGTTATACTATTCTTTATGTATATGGTTTTTATTCTTTTATTATTAAACTCTTTACTACTATCTATATTAAATTAATTAATTTTATGCTTATTTTTATTATTTTTAGTTAAGGATTTAAATTCCTTAAAAGCAGTAGAAACCTTTTTAGATTCCTTTGTTTTTAATAATTTACCCTATATAAAACGGGTCTTTTTATTTATAAATAGTATAAACTATCTATAATTATTATATGTTTTAGGTGTAATTGGCCTATATAAGTCTAATGTAATTTTATATAAGTAAGGGTAGTTTTTTGTGTAATTGCTAGACTTTTTATTTATAGTATTAGTGAATTTTTTTTTTAAATAGGCCTTGTAGGGTAGTTTATAAAATACCTCTGTGGCAGCCCTTTTATACGTAATTTTAGTTTGATCTAGAATAGTAAGTAAAGATTGCTGGTTTATATGGCCTAATCGGTTATGCTATAGCTTTATTATATTAATGTTAGGGTCTAGGGTTTGATCCTGACTTTGGGACTCTTTTATAGTATCTTTTATTATATTAATTACTTCTTTATTTATATTAAGGTTAAAGAAGTAGAGGTTGTTCTTCTTTATTCCTACTAAAAGGACTTTGTCTTTAATTATATTGTATAGTATAGGCTTATTATAGTAGATTGAGGCTATACCTATTTTAGTAAGTTTAGCTTAACTTAAGAAATTAATACTTAGTTTAGGTATATAATAAATATTTTTTATAATATAAAGAGTATTATTTATTATAGTAGTTAAATTACTCTTTTTATAAGTAAAAAGACGGTTTGCTTTACCCTAATTGACCTTTGTTTTAATAGTTTTAATATTATTGAGTAGAGATAGGTTATTAGTTATATGGATTGTTGTAGCTGAGTTTAAATAAAACAGTTGTTTTTTTTTATAAGTAGAAGAATCTAAAAGTTCCTTATTTGACTATTTTATTAAGTCACTTAGTAATAGGTTATTAGTTTTAAAATCTATATTAATAGGGGTTTTAGAGGTAATTTTTATATTTTTAAATTCTATATTAGAATCTAAGTCTTCTTTAGTTACTGAGTTAATATTTATTAAGTTTAAAGTAACTATAACTTTTTCTAATAAATTAAAAGAGTTAGAATCGTTATTAATAACTATATTAATTTATTGTTTTCTTTTATTCTATTTTTTAACTTTTCTTTCTTTTTTATTGTTTATAAAAGGGTTATTTTTTAATATTCTTTTAAACTAATTAGGAGCTTTATTAGGATGTAAAAATCCATAAATATTCTCTATATAGCCGGTTTTCTTGTAGTAGTTGTAGTATCGACCCTTAGTTTGTTTCTAGAGTTTAGTAGTTTTTTTAAACTTAATTTAAGACTTAGAAAATTATATAGAGTTATTATTACTCTTTCTCTTAGATTTATCTAATAAATTGGCGAATAAAGACTTAATAGTATAGGCTTTTAAGTCTTTTTTTAAAGATTAAGTTATATTAGTTATAAACCCCTTATAAGAGTCGTCTAAACTATTTAAAACCCAAACTATAATTACCTATTTAGGTAAAGCTAAGTTATTTAGAGTTAGATTATTAGTAAGTTCTTTAACTTTATTAAGGTATTCTTTAAGAGTATTAAAGTCTTTAAGAGTAGTATTAAAAAACTCTTTATAAGTAAGAAACTCGTTTGTAAATCCTTTTAGTTAATATAGCTTTTTTAAGCTTTTCTAAGCTTCTAGAGCTGTTTTAGAGTCTTTTATAACTCTTAAAAAGCTATTTTTATAAAAAAGTCTTATATAACTTAATATTTTATTATTTAGATCTTTATTCTTATTATCTAGTGGTTTAGTAAGATCTATTACTAGATCTTTACTAGCTAGTACTGTATAGAATCTTAGAGATTATACTTAATAATTTAATTATCCTTTTAACTTTAGAATAGTAATTTTATCTATGTTTTATAAGTTTAAAGTCTTTTTTATTTAAATAACTAAGACTAAATAAACTCCTAAAAACCTAAGGGTTGTTTCTTTAAGATAATAGGAATAAACTACTTATTATATAGCTAACTAGGTAGTTTAAATAGATAGTTAAGATTATAAAGTTCTACTATATTTTTTTTAACTATTTTAGTTGGTTTATTATAGTTAATAGACTTAAAGTCTATAACTTTAGGGTTGTTGATATTGACTTGTAGTAGCTTTTGTTAGCTAAGCTAGATAGTAAGAGCTACTATAATTTTGATTTTTATATAGGTTGTATTAATTGAATGTTATTTAAAAATTTATTCACTATAGTAGGTGTATACAAGGATTTGTTAAGGATTTATTAAAGAAGGTTGGATAATTTAAGGATTTTCTGAAAACTAGGTTTTTTAGTTACTTAGAGACTTAAATTATGGGTAATTTATAAGTATTAGTTATAGTTTTTGGTTTTTTGTAGTTGAAATAAGGTTGGTTATTGAATAAGTGGGTCTGAATAGACTCTTGTGATTAGTTAGGAAGGTTGGGTTGGTTAATAAGCTGGGCTTATAACCTGTAAGTATAGGTATAAGGGTATTAAGGTTAGTATCGAGATTGCTAAATACTTTTATAGTAATATTGGGCTTAATAAAGTTAGTAAAGGAATAGGTTTAGTGTATAATATGTAAATAAAAGAGATAGAAGTATTGTTGTAGTAGTAATAGTGTTGTATTGGTGTTTTATTATATTACTTGCTTGCTAAGAAAGTAGAAGTCTAGACCCCTGTAGGCTGGGGGGAGCCCTGCCTTTTATAGGCCTAGTGCTTTGCCCTTTGGGCCTAGCTTCTAAGGCACTAGTCCTTTTAGGGTTTAGTACGTTACGTACAGTTTAGCTAAGTGGCTCTAGGCCCTGCGTGTGGTTGGCCGCATTTACTGTGGTTGGCCACGGGCGCTGTGGTCGGCCACGAGGGTTGTGGTTGGCCACGAGCACCCTAGAGGGGTTGATAAGAGACATTTAGAGTGGTTTATTCCACTATTGGTAGTTGACCTAGCAGTTTAGAGTCTAGCTTATTAGAGCTAGAGGCTGTAGGTTCAATTCTGCCTTTTGTCTCTTTTTACTTTTATTTTTAGTTCTTTTTAATAGACTAATAGAAACCTCTTTAGATTCCTTTATTTTTAATAATTTACCCTATATAAAACGGGTCTTTTTATTTATTAATAGTATAAACTATTTATAATTATTATATATTTTAGGTATAATTAGCCTATATAAGTTTAATATAATTTTATATAAGTAAGGGTAGTCTTTTGTATAATTACTAAACTTCTTATTTACAGTATTAGTAAATTCTTCTTTTAAACAGGCCTCGTAGGGTAGTTTATAAAATGCCTCTATAGCAGCCCTTTTATATATAATTTTAATTTAATCTAAAATAGTAAGTAAAGATTACTAGTTTATATAACTTAATTAGTTATACTATAGCTTTATTATATTAATATTAGGGTCTAGGGTTTAATTCTAACTTTAAAACTCTTTTATAGTATCTTTTATTATATTAATTACTTCTTTGTTTATATTAAAGTTAAAGAAGTAAAATTTATTCCTCTTTATTCCTACTAAAAAGACTTTGTCTTTAATTATATTATATAGTATAGGCTTATTATAATAGATTAAGGCTATACCTATTTTAGTAAGTTTAACTTAACTTAAAAGATTAATACTTAGTTTAGGTATATAATAAATATCTCTTATAATATAAAGAGTATTATTTATTATAGTAGTTAAATCACCCTTTTTATAAGTAAAAAGATAGTTTACTTTACCCTAATTAACCTTTGTTTTAATAGTTTTAATATTATTAAGTAGAAATAGGTTATTAGTTATATAGATTATTATAGCTATAGAGTAACTTAAAGGAATGCTGTCTATTTATTCTAAGTTAGCTAGAGTTTTATATTTAGAATAGTTACTACTTTACTTACTACAATAGTTATTCTATATTAAAAAGTCGTTACTTAACTATACTAGTCTTTTATTTTACTTAAAATTAAGCTAGTAAACAAGAATACCTACTTTACTAGTTATATTAAAGTAATTAACGGTACCCGCATTATAGTATATATACTTTTTAAAAAGTAAAAGTAATTTTATTCTTAAAAGAATATTATTTTATAAAACGTTTTAACTATAGTTTAATTTAATAGTATATTTATTTATATAATAGTAAGTAGTAAAGGGTCTCTTAATAACTTAAACCTACTAAATTAAGTACTTAACTAATTATTTAAAATACTAAAGAAAAGATTCTATCTTTATTATAACCTATTAGTTAATAGACTTTTAATAATAACCCTATAGGGGGCTTAGTAGTTAAATAAGTAATATTAGTCTATATTAGTAAAACACCCTATAAAGTAAAAGAACTAAGATATAAGTTACATAATAGTAAGTAGAACTAATATTTAGTAAGTAGTTCTAGGATAAGACTAATAGTACTAAAAGTAGTTTAAAGTTATAAACTAATATACTTAATATTAGTTTTAAAAATAAAGGGATATATTTATAAAAAACGGGACTTATATATAAATAAAACTTAAGTACCTTTAAGTCTTTTCTTTTATAGTTTTTTTTAACTATTAACCTTATATTAATTTTTAAATACTTTTAACCCTTTAATAGTAACTACTATAAACCTTTTATAAAATACTTAAACTAATTATTTAAGTACTTTAAATCCCTAGAATCCCTTTAATAACTATTAGTACTATTATTAGTATTAAACTTTAGCTTTTATTAATACAAACCTTACTATTAAAAAACTAGTTATAATATTTTAATAGTTCTTATTTAATAAGTTAACTCTTAATATTTACTAATAGTATCCTATAATAACTTCCTTTAAAAATACTAATTATACCCCTACCTTGTTTAACTCTTTTAAATAAAGTACTAAAAACCTAACTTAAGAGTTATAAAATATAAAAAACTACTCTATACTTAATATTAAATATAATAAAGATAAAAAAACTATTATTACTAAAGAGGTATTTAATACCCTTTTATAATACTTTAAAAAAATAAAGCAATATAATAAATAACTTACTAACTTAGTTAATAATAACTCTAGAAACCTAACCAAGCTCTAAAAAGCTACTAAATCTACTTAAAGTAAGTTTACCTAAATCTAAGAAATTATTAACAAACTTAGTACTAACCTAGAAGGAGAAAAGAACACTAAAAAACAGCTCCAGAATCAGCTTAAGACCCTCTACACCACTACTAATATTATTAAAACCCCTATTTATAATAAACATAAGAAACGTAAACTTAACTTACCTATTACTTATAATAGAACCTCTAAAACACTTAAAGAATTCTTAATTTAAGTTAAAAACTACTAAAACTTTTATTATAGTAGTTTTTAAAGTAAAACTAAGCAAGTTATTTATACTACTACTTTTTTATATAAACAAGTTCTTTAGTAAATAGAACTATTCTAAAAATAGTTTCTAAACACTAAAATATTAAACTACTATACTAATAAAGTTAGGAATATCTTTTTAACTTTTAATAGATTTAAAAATACCCTTTAAACTCTATTTTAGAACCCTAACTAAAAGCAATAAGCTAAGTAAGACCTTTTTACACTTAAGTAGACTAAGTCCGTAACCTACTATACTACTAAATTCTAACGTATTAGTGTATAACTAGATTTTATTAAAGAATCTAGGATTTTTATATTCTACTAAAGTTTAAAGAATAAAGTTAAGAATAAGCTTATTAAAATTAATTACCCTAAAGACTTCTTTTAGTATACCAAACTTAGTATTAAAATTAATAACTATTTTTAAAAAAAATACTATAAAAAAGAAAATAACAACTAAGTACTAACTTAAGTAAAAAGTACTAATAGTAGCTTAAATAATTCTAGTACTATAACTAAGAATAATAACTCTAGTAGAATAACTAGTAAAGACAAAATAACTACTAATAAAGCACTACTTATAGATACTATATAGGCCCTATAGACCTTAGTACTACTAAACAATAGGAACTTAATAAAGGACGTACCTTTAAGTACTATAACTATAATAAACTAGGATATATAGCTAAAGACTATTACTAACCCAAAAAGTAATAATAGTAGCTTATACTAAGAGGTACATAGTTTAACACTATTTTTAAAAAAGACTATAGTAAGTTATTATAAATAGTATACTATAGTAATAAATATACTATTTATTAGAATAGTAAAGAAAACGCAGGATAGTACCCAAAGGATACTAGCTACTCTAGTTATAATATTACTAATATTCTAAAAAAGACCTTTATAGTTTCTTATTAAGTACTATACTATAAGCTGGCCCGAAAAGCTAAGAAATAGTTTAATAGTATAAACCTATAATAAATACAACACAACTTAGTAATAACTAGTAACTAAGAAGTTAAATATAATAATAAGCAAGTAATTTAATAGCTTAATAACTTAATAACAGAACTAAAATACGCTACTAATATAGAACTAAATAAAGACTATATAGAATATCTCTAGACTCTACTTATAAAAAAAGCTAAAAGAATAGCTACTTATAATAATATATTTAAATTTAGATATTTATATATAAAAAACAAAAATAGAGCTAAAAGGGCTATAACCTATTTTAGTATTTAAAAAGACCCTTATACGTATAATATACACTATAACTTAAATAAACCTCGTAACATTACTTAATAATATACTTAAAATAAAGTTACTTAGGGGGTACTATTTAATACTTAAAACTTAAATTTTAAAAAAGAACTTTTAATATAAAAAAGAAAATATAGATACCTACTATATATCCTACTTAATAATAATAAATAAAGAATTATTTTTTATAGAACTAACTTAATTAAAAAGAACAAAAAATAGCTACTTATAAGTATACTAAGAAACTACAAGTAATTAAAACTTCTATATAAAAGACACTACGATATTTTTTAGTTATAATACTTTAACAATAAATATTAGGAATACTTTACTAAAAACCTTAATTTACAATTCTTTTTTTAAAAAAAGAAGGAAGCCCTATATAAAAATATCTACCTTAGCAACAAACTTAATATATAGATTATTTAGGAGTATAAGGGACCTAAAGAAGTAGTATTTAAACTAAACCTAAACTTTCTAATAAAGTATCTATATAATAATAATATAAATTAGTAGGAGTACTATATTAATTAATACTAAGTATACTATATTATTAAAGTATAAATACTTAAAAGAAAATAACTCTAAAAAGAAAAAGAAACTAGCTTTACTTTACTAGTTATTAATATTAAAGACACCCTTATAAAAAGAAGAGTAGTTAAGTACCCTAATAAGAATAGGACGTATATAAAGTAAAGGCTCTAATAGTTAAAAAACTAAAACCGCCTACTATAAAAGAATTATAATAGGTAATAATAATAAGATCTATTAACTTAGTAATAAAAGTAAATAAAAATAATAAACACCTTTACCTTAATATAACAATAAACAGAATATAAGTTAAAGTACTTATTAATAGTAGTACTTAAGGTAACTTTATATTACTATAAGCTATAAATAACTTATAAATACTATAGAATAAAAAAGAGGATCCCTATACGCTTTATAATATAGAAGGAGAAGGAGTATAGTATAGTAGAGGTATTGTTAATAGAGAGACTACGCCCCTTACTTTAAGCTACTATAACCGGAAAATATACTACTACCTTAATATTATAGATATAGAATACTAGGATATTATCTTAGAACTACTATAGCTATACAAAGAGAACCTACGGATAGATTAGAAGACTTACTACCTCTATTAAGATAATAATAAGAATTTAGTTACTAAAGAATACAGTTAACCACTAGTTTTAAACAAATCTCCTTATAATACACTAATAACAATAATATCACAATTTATTACTTACCTAAAAGTTAAAGAAGTAGTTACTAAGCCGTGATATATAAAGGACCTTACTATAATATAAAGAGAATTAATCCCTAATAAAGATTAACTTTTATTTATTTTAAAAGAATATAAAGTATATAAAAAACTGTTCACTCTAATACTAAAAACAGGCCTACTAAAACATAGTACCTTTAATTACAAAATCCCTATTAAAAAAGGATAAATACTAGTATTTAATAAAGTTTACTAACTAAACTAATAAAGAATAAAAGTACTTAATAAGTATATTAATAAACACCTAGCTAAAGGCTATATTAAAGAGTTAATATTACCCGTAGAATACCTAATCCTATTTATACTAAAGAAGAATAGCAAACTACAACTATACATTAACTATTAATAACTTAATAATATTACAATTAAAAATTAATACCTATTACCACTTATTTTAAAACTATAAAACCTACTCTATAGAGCTAATTAGTTTATAGTTCTTAACTTTAAAAAAGCCTATAACCTAATTAAAATTAAAAAAAGAAAAGAGTAAAAGACTATATTCCACTTTTACTAAATATATTTTAAGTACTTTATAATACCCTTTAGACTCACTAATACCCCTATAACATTCTAGAATATAATTAACTATGTTCTATAAAAAAAATTTAACGTTTTTATTATTACTTACCTTAATAATATTCTTATCTTTTTAAAAACCCTTAAAGAGTATAAAAAGTATATATATTAAGTACTTTCAAAACTATAAAAAGCTAAACTACTCGTTAAACTAAAAAAAAGTAAATTCTATACCTAAAAGGTAAACTATTTTAGATTTATAATTATACTAAGTATTATTAAAATATTAAATAAGAAAAATTACTATAGTTAAGAACTAGCTAATACCCTAGAATATTAAAAATATTTAATTATTCCTCGGATTCATTAACTTTTATTAACAATTCCTTAAGAGATACTTAAAAAATATTTCTATACTTATAGATTTTACTAAAAAAAATACTAAATAGAAATAAATAAAAAAAAAGGATACTATATTCTAGAAAATTAAGGACTAGGTCCTTAGTAAACCTATACTCACAATACCTAACCCTAGTTTACTATTTAAAGTTAAAACTAACGCTTTAAACTATACTATTAGTAAATAACTTAGTTAATATAATAAGGAAGGACGCCTATATTTATATACTTTTTAGTTAAAAAAACTTAATAAACTAGAACTTGACTACTAAATTTATAATAAAGAACTTATAGTTATTTTTAAAGTATTTAAGGAATAAAGACTATACTTTTTAAAAACAAACTATAAAGTTATAGTATATACGGATTATAAGAACCTTACATATTTTACTATGTTTAAAAACTTTAATAAATAATAAATTAAATAGTTAAAATTCCTTTTAGAATTTAACTTTTAAATTATTTATAAAAAGAAATTAAAAAAGGTAAAGTAGATACTTTTAGTAAATAATTGGACCTAAAAGCGATGGTTCTAAATAAAACCTAAGTAATCCTTAAAAAGGATTTGAATAAAAATTTAGTACTAGTTATTTATTTCTTTATAATTGCTAAATAAATTAGTACTAGCACATCTAGATAAATAACTAACAAGATAATTAAAACGATTTATAGTACTAAAGTATATAGATACTAAGAAGTTATTAAAATATAAAAACGTATTTAATAATACTATAGTAACAAAGTTACTAGAGAATAAGTAGCTAGAGCTATTAAGAATTACGAAGTTTACTAAAAAAGTAAATTAGGACACTACAAACTATATAAAAACATTTAACCTTTCTTAATACTTAATAAAGTATAGTAATTAATTTTCCTTAATTTTATTGTTAAGTTATTATAATTAAAAAAACTACTTATTAAAAAATAGTTTAATAGTATTTTAGTTATTATAAACTAACTTACTAAATACATATACTTTATTTTATAAATTAAAGTAAGTATAGTAGAAAAACTTATATATATTTTTAATAAGTATATTCTTAGTTAGTATAGTTTACTAAAAAATATTATATTTAATAGAGGAATATAGTTTATTTTAAATTTTTAGAAATCCCTAATTTTATAGTTTAGATTTAAGCTATAACTATCTACTACGTTCTACCTATAAACTAATAAATAAATAAAAAAAATTAACTAAATTCTTAAAATATACTTAAAATATTATATTAACTACTAATAGAGCAATTAAATCATACTATTACTAATAGCCTAATTTACTTATAATAGTATAGTAAAAAAAAGCACTTAGTACTTACCCTTTTACCTTAACTATAAATTTAAACTAACTACCTATAAAGAACTATAAGTAGGTTTTATAGTAGTTAAAGTAGTTATTTATATTAATTAAATCAAAGAAATCTATAAATTACTCTAGTATAACCTTAAAGTTATTAAATAACGTATACATAGATACGCTAATACTTTAAGGATAAAGGGACTATTTTTAAAAAGAGAGATAGCGCGTACCTTATTTAATATAATATTAAAACTAAATAACTAAGCAATAAGTTAGACTTTAAAAAACTCGGACCCTTTAAGATTGTTAAAAAAGTCTTAGAAGTTAATTTTAAATTCGTACTACTAAATACTATAAGATACTACCCAGTTTTCTATATCTTACTCCTTAAACTAGTACTAAAGGGATCCTATATATAAAATTATATTAAAGTTAACTTAGAAAGGGAATATAAAGTTAACTAAATTCTAAACTACTAAAAACAATATAAAAAAATTACCTAGTTAAATAGGTAGGGTATAGATATAAAGAAAATATATAGGAACTTAAAGAATACTTATAGTATTTAAAATAGCTATAGTAGGAGTATAAGAAAAGAAAGAATGAAGTGGTATTAAGATAAAGAGTTTCTTTACTTAGGAATACTTAGCCCTAAGTAGTTAGAATATACCTATTTACTTTACTAACTAAGGGACTAAGGTTAGTAAATTTGTTTTTAAAGCTAAAAAAAGCTTATAATAGCTTGTTTTTTAAATCTACCGCCTAAAGATTGCTTATAATAAACCTCTTATAGGTATTTAAAGTTAATAATATATCCCCCTTAAGTAAAAGTCTATCCTTCTGATCTACCTCCTATATACCCTATTTAAAGGTCTTAGTTTACTTCTTATAAACTTTTTTTTAGATTATATAAATATAACTTAAATAACTCACCACTTCTACTATTTAGAATTACAAGCGCGTAAATTTATAATAAAGCGCTAGAAGCTCTTTACTTACCTTTTTCTCCTTTTTATCCTACTTCTTTTACTAAGAATTTAGCTACTATACTACGCGAAAATTAGTACTAAAAAAACTAGAAAATACAGAAAACTTACAAATAAACACTATTAATACCCTATTACAAAGCTTTTTTACTATAATATATATCTAATAATAAGTAAATTTCTTACTAAAACAATACAGAACCTTTATATAAAAATAATAAGTATAAAGTATATTACTATTAATTAACTAAAACTTAATATATTTAATAAACGTAGTCCTTTTATAATTTTTTATTATAGTTAAATAAGATTTTAACTTTTAAATATAACTTAATATAGTATTAGTATTATAGGAAATAAAAAAGTATAATTATAGATCCTTAACCTAGAACCTATAACCTACTTATAATAAGGTCTTAAAGATAAGACTTTTTATAAAAAAAGCTAATATTACAACCCGTTAGTTAATAGACCTTTAATAGTAACTCTATAGAGAGCTTAGTAGTTAAATAGGTAATATTAATTTATATTAGTAAAATACCCTATAAAGTAGAAAAACTAGGATATAAGTTATATAATAGTAAGTAAGACTAATATTTAATAAGTAGTTCTAGAATAGGACTAATAGTACTAAAGGCAGTCTAAAGTTATAAACTAATATACTTAATATTAGTTTTAAAAATAAAGGGATATATTTATAAAGAATAAAACTTATATATAAATAGAACTTAAGTACCCTTAAGTTCTTTTTTTTATAGTTCTTTAACTATTAACTTTATATTAATTTTTAAATACTTTTAGCCCTCTAGTAGTAACTACTATAAACCTCTTATAAGACACCTAGATTAATTATTTAAGTACCTTAAACCCTTAGGATCTCTTTAGTAACTATTAGTACTATTATTAGCGTTAAACCTTAGCTTCTATTAATACAAACCTTACTGTCAAAGGGCTGGCCGTAATAATCTTACTAATACCAAGTTTAACTATAAAAGGGAAATAATTACTCTATACTTTAACGTTTAGTACTAACTACTAGAAACTACTAAAGTAGACTCTTTAATAATAAAAAATAAACTCTTTAATTAGTATCACACAAGGCTGTATACTATTATTAAGTATATTTTTAAAAAGTTAAAAAAGAGATAGAAATTCTTAAATAGTACTCTCTATAAGTATTCTTTCTATAACTAGGTATGTATAGTCTATATAGTAACGGCGCTGTATAACTTTATATTATTTAAAGTAAAAATAATGTCTTAGTAATAGTTTTTAAAGAAATTATAAAGTTAGGTAATATAGTAGAGGTTGTAAATAAAATAATAGAGTTAAAAGAGGAAAAGAATATTTATATAAATATTACTAATACTACGTAGTAAGCTTATAAGGAATATTTTAATAAAGAAGAGTAGATTTTTAACTATACTAGGTAGTAGTAAAAAAAACTATATTTATTAATATAGTAAAAAAAACTACTTTTTTATATAGTTAAAAAAACACTACTTTTTTACTACTAATTTATTATTTTTATTTTCTATAAAAACTCTTTCTTATTATTCTTACTAGTAATATATAACCATATAACAGCATTTAATAGATTTATAGTAAAAAACTATACTATTTTTATAATAACTCTACCACTAAGCTCCTTTATAAATAACTTTTAAAAGTTATTAAATACTATTACTACTTATCAAATTTAAGTAA
Organism: Colletotrichum brevisporum; assembly: GCA_030770045.1. NCBI lineage: Eukaryota > Fungi > Ascomycota > Sordariomycetes > Glomerellales > Glomerellaceae > Colletotrichum > Colletotrichum brevisporum. The sequence continues at coordinate 6,936,421 of JAUGSI010000002.1, forward strand.
CTTAAGAGTTAATAAGAATATAGGGGCTAAAAAGGCGTTTCTTAGGTTTATAATACCCTCTTTAATAGTTTAACTTAGTTAACTAAACAATTTAACTTTTACCTTTTACACTCTTAATACTATATATACCCTCTAGGGTTATAATAAAAATATAGTTAATAAAAACAATATATTAGTCCTAGTTATAGTAGTATTTAGATCTATATTAATATTATATACTTTTTGCTTTTTTACCTAGTTATAAATAAATATTTTTACTAAATTATTATTATTAAAGTTAAATATTTCTATTTAATTATTTACCTTACTTACCTCTATAATATACTAGCTGTTTATAACCTTATTAAGCTATAGTACAGCTATATTATTTATAAAAGAGAATCCCTTTTTTTTAATACCTTATAGGTATAAATATCTCCCTATAAATACCTCCTACTACTTATTTATTACTAATATTATCCTAGTTTTATTATTATACTATATACTAAAGTATAAAAGGGTTTAGACTTGATAATAATTTTTAATAAGTAACTAATACTTATTAATTAGGGCCTTAATTAAAAAAAAGGGTAGACCCGGATACCTTTTTATTATTAATAATAAAATATTACCTATAGCCTCTTTTAGAATTAGGCCCCTTATATTAAGTAAAATACTTTTATTAACTTACTTTTAGTAAAAAGTGATAAAGTTATAAATTAATTAGTAAGTTTAGTAAATCTATAATAAGTTTAATAAATAAAGCTAGGTTTAAGATTATAAAGAACTAGAAGTTAGAATAAGATTTAACTAGTTATAGTTAAGGTTAGTATTATTAATATTATTAAAAAAGTTATTTAAAATAAATAACTTAACTTAAAGTAATAAGTAGCCTAATAATATAGTTACTTATAAACTCTTATAATTACTACTAAAGTTCCTAGTATTACTTTTTATAAGCACTATATACTTATATACGTAATTAATTACTAAGCTAGAAAGTGCCGTGCTTTAAATGCGCAACCGTGGCCTTAAATACTATAGTAGGCGCCTGCCCTTTTACTTAGAAGTTATAAGCCTACTTACACTTCTATATTATATATATTACTTTATATATTTAAGTCCCGACTTATAAACTAAAACGTATAGTTTCTACCTAGAGTCTAGTTACCCCTAGGGTCTTTATATACTTATAAAAATCGCAATATTATTAAGGAGACCTAGTAATTATATTAAGGGGGTATATAAGTACTATATACTTGTGTGCGTAATTAATTACTAAGCTAGAAGGTACTTTGCCTTAAATACGCAACTATAGCCTTAAATACTATAGTAGGCGCCTGCCCTTTTACTTAGACTTTTAACTAAAGAACTACTACTACTAATAATAATAAATAAGTTTATTATAGTATTATAAATAAAAAAAGTAAAAAATTAAGCTCTTTAAGTAATAGGGATATTTAATTTATTTATACTAAATAGTTTTTTTTTAATTAAACCCTATTAACTACTTAAAGCTATTTAGATCTCTATTTATAGTAGAGTAACGGTATAGGAAGGCAGTTAGGGCAGCTAAGAGTCTAACGGCGGTAGTATAATACTACTCTAGGGGTGGTGCTAAGTTAGTGGCGAGGTCTCCCCTGGTTATTAATTACTGGCATCGCCAGGCGGAAGATCACAGCCTTATGGGTACAGTACTTCAACCCTACCTAGGAGACTATCCCCGTACACTTAACCCCTAAGGCAACCTAGGTACCTAGGTAGACTGCCCAGCCTCAGGTACCTATCCCAAAGCCATTTGCGGACCTCCTTGAACAGTTTGTCCTGTCTCGACGTGCCCTTCAACTCCTCTTTTACAGGCCTTCGTCCTTCTGCCTGTCGCCGCACTAATCCACTGTCCATGACCAGTCTTGGCCGCAGCATGGAAATCACCGAGCAACAGTCATGGATGCTTTACTTGCCAGACTGGGTGTTCAGGCGATGAACATGGCCATCAGGTCAGGCTTGGCCTTAACGTCGACCTACGCCTTTTCTCAATGCTCTCGCCTCATGAAGACCGTGGACGACAGGGGTATCCGTGCTGAGCTCAAGAAGCTCCAGAAAGTGTTGGACAGCAAGATCAAGGTGAGCGCTCGTCGTTCACTTACGGCATGTCGCCTCAGCGATGCTAACAATATTTCAAGATCGTCTCCCCCGCGATTGACTTAATCGAGTTCAAGTAGGCTTTTGAGAAAACTCAGGCCAAAATGCATCTGCTAATGTCCAGTTAGGTCTGGCAGAGGAAATGCCTGCCTGGAGTCGGCCCTACCGCTAGCCAAGGGTCTTCACCAAGATATCATTGCTCTGGGCCGGCGTGTCGAGCAGGCTGCTGAAGCCGGGGAAGTGCCTCGCAGACCTTCACGAAGGACTACGGATGCAGAGCAGCAGCTGGGCGAGCTGAAAGCGATCATCGACGATATGAAGGACCTCTTGGCCCGAATTGAGAGGGATATTCCTCTGCTACATATGGCCATCACCGCGTCTGGGGAGAGCCTCAACTCTTCCATGTCCCCAAGCATATCCCCGTCCAGGCTCCTGCAAGCCGGTATGTTTCTGACCTTGGGGGATACACAGTTCGCTACCGATCCATCCCGTCCTGTTCAGATCGGGCCTTCCTTTACGCTGTCTCTGTTCATGCTGTTTATCGGGCATGCGGCGCGGTATCCCGATTCGAGCCAGGAGCAACACATGAAAAAAACCGGCAATCCTAGAACGCCCCAGCGGAAATGTCCAGGTGATCTGACAGAGCCATCTGGCATCGAAGAAGGCGAGAGAAGACCTCTCTGGCAAGAAGTCGTTCATAAGGCTAGGGTGCGCCTTTGCAGGACTCCGGTGGGCCATTTATTTGACCCCAGAAAAGGGTCCAAGCCGGCGGTCGAGGGGGATAGCGATTCTGGCAAAGCTCGTCTTTTCGGGCCAGGCTCTTCTGCGGCGGGGCAACGCAGCGAGTATGCTTATCACTTGGAAATAATCGAAGATCTAGATGATGGCCGCGCCCACGATGATCTGGAATCTCTAACAGGTCATCGTGCCGATATTCCCTGTGCAGGAATCCGCGAGTCTATTCCCATCCATCAGATCTCCAAGATATTTTACGCCGATACCGGTCGCATACTCAATCTTGGCAACGAGGATGGTATGGATAACAATCCCGTCCTCTTATTGAAACGAGATATGATTGCGAAGCCGCCGTCACAGATGCAGGAAGAAATGATGACTTGCGCTGACGAGGCCGGGTCTGAGACGGCTTCTGAACCTGGGAATTGCTCGGATGCAGAAGATGAGCAAGGAGACATCGACCGGCAACTGCGAGAGGAGAGCACGGCGTTGGATGTTTTCCTCGACGCGCCGGAATCACCGATATGCTCTCCATACAGGAAGTTTCCTAAACATCTGGACTCTGAATGGATCGCGCTGGAAGTTTTTGAAGACGACGTTGAGGGTAGCGAGACGGAAGACGATGATTTCCCAGAAGGAAACAGCCCGCCAGCCTCTACAGCATCGTCAACGTGTACTCCAGGGTGGCCTTTGAGCGAACATCGGCGGGCAAGAGCGTCGTTGGACTCGGAGCTTGTGGCTCAAATGCACAACATATCTCTGCAAGCATCTCCATCCATCGGGGCCTCACAGGGGTCTTCGCGTCATTACAACCGCGACCTAGCGCCGCCCTTGATGGATAACACAGAGTCATTCGTTCAACGATCGCCCTTCGGCGGCATCACAACATCACTTTCGCTGTTGGAGATGCTAATTAGGCTGACAAGCTTGCAAGAATTTCAGCAGGCCTCGCATCTGACTATTCACGACCACATTCTGACGTTCTTTCTTGAAGAGACTTCAACGACGGGGTTAAAGGGAGAGGAGCGGTCGAGGGCCAGGAAAGAGGCGAAGCGGCGTGTTGGTTTTGATCCTTACACTGATACCCCGTCTAGGTAGATGGCAGACTCGATACCTACCTACCTACCTACGTAGACACATGAAATAATTTGCCGACAGATGATGTTGTGTGGGGTCGAGGTTCGGCGATAAAGTGTGTCGAGACGGTGCGTACTGTGTAGATCTGTCAGTGAACAAAGAGCGTGTACCCAGGTACCTCTAGCGACCCCCCTCATGCACGTGTGCTATTATCTACTACTAAATCTCGTGGCGTTGCCCTGGTTGCCTATCCGTTGCTGGGGAGAGGTAGGTATGTCATTAGAAACGGGGACCGCATTATCTCCTGCACAGTTGATAGAAGTACCCAAATTCCTAACCATGACACGATGCCAAAGACACAACAACAGAGAAGTTTCCTCCATAGAAGAAGTTCAAGAGGCCACGACGAACGGAGCCCACTTTTGAGCCGTCGGCATTCTTAACGCGATTCACCTCTGAGGTTCGTTGCAGTAGCCCACTCCGCTTACATTTCCTTCTGATTTGTTCCTTCCCGCATCGCTAACGCCTCCTCCCGAAATGATAGAAAGCCAGGAGCCAACTTTGCCTTCAGCCCTAGAAAAATATCACCTCAGACGAGCGATCTTACTATACCCAAAGCCGACGTTCTCGTTGCCGCGCCAGTAATCAACAACAAAAGTTGGCATTACCTGCGAAAAGACATCAGATCGAGTCTATCCAGTCATGGTCAACCAACGCAGTCCAGTCAAGGGCCCTATGCGCCCGATTAACCCCAACGAAGATGCGCAACCACCAGTCGACCGGGACTTTTTCGGGGCATCGTCGCCTGCCAAAGATCATCGGAGTGTGTCGAGGGGGGAGGTGTCCTTCGATGCCGACGCTCTCACCGCAAGATTCAATTCTATGCGCGTATCGACGACACCTAAACTGAAGCCGCCGCAAGTTGCTATTGGCACGAATGCAATGCAAAGTGCGCCTGGACAACGCTCGGAGAGTCCCGACTTGGTCGAAATTGCGAAAGATGAGTTTGGGCAGCGTTCGCGGCCCAATTTTCAAGAAAGTCATCACAGCGTGCAGGAGCAATCATCACTTGACTCCGATGCGCTCGATTCTTTCTTCTCAGACACAAAGCGTCGCGACCCTTTCCACCCTTCATCCTCTCCGCGGCCAGTCTTCGGCCACCCGACTAAGATGATGTCCTCCCTTAAGCAGAAAGCCGCTGGCGTCTTCAACGAGCGGAAACATCGGCCAGAGCACCACAGGTCTCAGCAGGTTGCCATACCAGCTGTGCCCCTCTACCAAGACCGGAAGCCGGAGCCTCGCACCCTGTACAGCTCTATTGGGCCCGATGCAAACCCTGCAACATATCGACCCACCGAGATCTTTGGCGATGCCGAGTTCTACACCGACCCTGCCAAAGCCTCGGCTGATCTGAAGGCACTTCTCGAAGGCGGCATGGAGGATGAAGACGAAGGCAAGGCGGAGAGTGGTGGAAACGAGACTGGGAAGGATGGCAGTATGGAAGGTCTCAAGGTCAGACTTCTGCCTCATCAAGTCGAGGGCGTCGAATGGATGAGAGGCCGCGAGCTCGGACCGGTCAAGCGAGGAAAGGTACCCAAAGGCGGTATCCTGGCCGACGACATGGGTCTCGGCAAGACTCTCCAGACCATCTCACTTATTCTGAGCAACCAGAAGCCCTCCAAGGGCGAAAAAGGTTGGAAAAGACATTTCGAGGGTATCGAAAAGACGACGCTAGTTGTGGCACCCCTTGCTTTGATCAGGCAATGGGAGTCAGAGATCAAGGATAAGGTGGCCAAATCACACGGGTTGAAGGTATGCGTTCACCACGGGCCTCAGCGTACCAAAAGACCCAAGGACCTCGCATATTTCGACGTCGTTGTCACTACCTACCAGGTCTTGGTGTCGGAATGGGGCCACTCGTCAGAGGATGACAACGGCGTCAAGGCAGGCTGTTTTGGCCTTAATTGGTGGCGCGTTGTCCTTGACGAAGCACACACAATCAAGAACAGAAACGCCAAGTCCACCAAGGCTTGCTACGCTTTGCGTTCGGAGTATCGCTGGTGTCTGTCGGGAACACCGATGCAAAACAACCTGGAAGAACTGCAGTCTCTCATCAAGTTCCTGAGAATCAAGCCCTACGATGACCTTAAGGAATGGAAGGAGCAGATTGAGAAGCCTCTGAAGAACGGCAAGGGCCATGTTGCCATTCGTCGCCTCCACAGTCTTCTGCGGTGTTTCATGAAGCGCCGAACTAAAGACATTCTTAAAGAGGAGGGTGCTCTCAACCCTGGCGGCAAGCCGATCGAAGAAGGGGAGAAATCAAGCACGGGTTTCAAAGTCACGGATCGGAAAGTCGTAACTGTTGCGACAGAATTCTCCCCAGCGGAACGACGGTTCTATGACAGACTGGAAGCGAGGACTGACGAGAGCATTGAGAGAATGCTCAAGGGGAAGGTGGATTACGCTAATGCTTTGGTCCTCCTTCTTCGACTTCGGCAGGCCTGTAATCACCCAAAGCTGGTTGAGGGGAAACTCGACAAAGACAGGGACGCCATCTCTGCCGACGCTTCTCAGAAGAGTAGGGATGACGTGGACTCGCTTGCCGATATGTTCGGTGGTATGGGCATCGTCACGAAGACATGTGACATTTGCGGGCGTCGTTTGTCCGAGGACGTCGTCAACAGTGATAGGAACACGTGCCAAGAGTGCTACGATGACTTGGCCTATTTCAAGGAACATGAGACACCAAGGAGGGAGAAGGTCAAGCGCAACAAGGATAAGGCACGAAAGGTGATCAACAAGAGCTCGACAGTGGATGACGAGGATGAAAGCCCACAGAAGCCCCTTGCGAGGCGACCCAGAAACCGGAAGGTTGTGGTCGATAGCGACGACGAGGAGGCTGACGGCAGCTGGCTTGTTCCTGAGGACCAACAAGGACAACTGCGGATGGGCAAAGCGGGCGGTGAAGAGGACGAGAATGCGGAGGGTGGCGGTGACTGGATTGGTTCCGAGGACTCGCGGCACGAATCTGAGAACGAAGATGACGGCAGCCACCTGGGCAGCTTCATAGTCAAAGATGAAGAGGTCAAACATGCGCAAGACGTGGACCAAAGCTACGACTCTGACGACAGCCTGCCCTCGATAGCAGCAATTGCATCGCAGTCCAAGGGTAGGCAAAAGAGGCCATTTCAGTCGTCTAAAACAAACTTCCACTCTGATTCGGAGGAAGAGACCGGAATCGACGAATCGGAGCTCTACTCCAACCAAGACAGAAACTACCGACCCAATGCCCAAGTATCCCAAATCCTGGCGTCGGCCAAAATCCGTCAGATGATGCAGCTCCTACACAAGGAGGTGGACGAGCATAAGTTCATCGTCTTCTCGCAGTTCACGTCAATGATGGACCTCGTGGAGCCGTTTTTCCGCAAGGAGGGCTTCAATTTCACGCGCTACGACGGCGGTATGAAGAACGATGAGCGCGAGGCCAGCTTGCACCGCTTGCGCAACGACAAGAATACGCGCATTTTGCTTTGTAGTCTCAAGTGCGGTAGTTTGGGTCTCAACTTGACCGCTGCCACGCGCGTCATTATCCTCGAGCCGTTTTGGAATCCCGTAAGTTGACGTGTGATGACTTCTTGGACTACCCATCTGACTGGTTTTCTGCAGTTTGTCGAAGAGCAAGCGATCGACCGAGTTCATCGTCTTACTCAGACAGTCGACGTTGTCGTATACAAGTTAACCGTGGAAAAGACCGTCGAAGAGCGTATTCTCCAATTGCAGGAGAAAAAGCGGCTACTTGCCGAGACGGCTATTGAAGGTGGCATGAAGAAGGATGCCTTCAAGCTGGGCTTCAAGGAGATCATGGACCTGTTCCGTCGCGAATCTCATGGCGGCGGTGCGGTGGGCGCCAACGACGATAGCTTCGTCGAGGCTGCGACTCGCCCCTCGGCCAGCAGTAGCAGGCAAGTTTCTCCCGAGACTGGCCTGCTGCAGGGGAGGATTCGTAGAGCGCCAAAGAAAACGGAGCACGACACTTTCGGCCGGCGGTGGTAGTCGCCCACCGTTATCTCCGTTTATAATGTGTTCAGACAGTGCTTTGAACGATGGCGCATGTACATGGGGCATGTCAGCGTAGTCTCAGTTCTGTACTGCTCACCAGCAGTCGACGAGAGGCGAAGTGTGAAATTATGTGGTGGTGTGAGGTATTTGCCTGGGGCGTTGTTAGCGTATCTTCATGTTCATGTTCAGATTGTACAAGGGAAAGGCTAGGAATAGCAATTATTTTCCGAAACACAACTCGCGGTGACAGGTTCAAAGGCTCATATATGGTATAGTACAGATCTCTGTGTATGTGCTCCTCGTCCTTTGCACCCTCTCTCTCCTCTCGCCCGCTCCCCTTTCAATTCAAACCGCGAATGGCCGGTCCTGTGGAAGTAAACATAAAAACGGCTCTGGGAGATCGAGAGATACACCGCCATCTCTCTCCAATGAGACGTGGAGGGCGATGTGACGGTGCTCGAAGTTCCAATGGCCAAAGACGCACGGGTAGGAAATAACGACGTCGCTTGGGTCTCGGAAATAATGAGCGTGGTAGTGGCTGTTGAAAATGCAGGCCAACCCCTCCATAGACCCGCCATATCATTCCCCTCTCGTTTTACTGTCCAGTCGGGCCAGTTTAGGCTCCTATTCCTCCACACCTAGTACACACCGCTCTGTCGATAGTAGTCATTCGCAGGGGGTGCACTTGGTCCGTCGGACGCGACGCCCGGCGGAACATATGCTCTGTATTGCGGTTGCGATGTCTGGCTTGGGAGTCCTTGCCTGGCATCATAGGCAGGGCCACCAGGTTGTAGAGGAGGCGGTGTTAGTGTCTCTGACCTCCCAGCACCTGGAATAGGAGGTGCTGCTCCAGTAGGTACAGGCGGTGGTGCCTGCGTCGGAGCGGCGCTGTAATTATCCTGGCCTGCAGCGGAGGACGGTTGGTAGCTCTGATACTGGGACTGATGTGGCTGAGGTGGTTGGGAAGATTGGACGGGGGCTTTCCCCGTGGGCGCTGATGGCTGAAAGGACGACGGAGGCGGCGCGGCTACGGTCGAGTTCCCTATCACTGGACTGGAAAGGTTATTGTTGTTGCTGTACGGGTCGTCTTGCGAGTAGACTGATGACGTGTATGTCGCGGCAGAGTTCGGGTTATGGTTGGCAATGGGGGAATCATAGACAGATGTGGCCAGCTCCTGGGCGCCGTACGTGCTCTGGGGCCGTTGGTTGGGAGGTTGCGAATAGGCAGTGTACGTGTTGGCTGGAGGAGGGGGGGAGGTGTTGATTGGCGCTGGCGCCTTTCCCGTAGATGGAAGACGCTGGCCATGTTCACGCTGCGGATACTGCTGGGGTTGTGCAGAAGGTTGACCGCCTGCTGAGGGCACCTCGGCACCAGCTACGTAGAATGGGGCTGGTGTGGCTTGTACCGGACGCTGGAAATTCGGCGAGGGCGTGGACTGGGGGTATTGGGGTTGTTCTATGTACAACTAGTCAAACTTGGTGCAATTGGAATATCAATCAAGGTAGTTCACCTTGTGGCGCAGGAGTGTAGTATCTCTGCTCCGGCTGCTGTTGCTGGGAAGGTCCCTGAGGATATCCCGCCCCCGGCCCGGGTGGGTATCCCCCAGGACCGGGCCTCATCGCGTATTGGTGGTAGCTGGGCTGCGGAGGGTGTGACATGGAGGATTCAAGCAAAGACTCATAATCGCGGCGCGCCTTGATGAACTTCTCGTTGAGCTGGGTGAAGTCGTCTGTTTCTGGTGAGCACAACAAGCGATGACGCGACGACAGACGGGGACTGTACCCTTCTTTTGCGAGTATTTCTCAATGAGCTTGATAAGTTTCGGCCGGATGGCCAGCGTCTGATGATAGAGTTTCTGTCCGAGCATGTATTAGTAGGCCGTTTGTGGTTAACCAGTGGTTTGCATGCCACTCACCGAGATTTCCTCATTGTCCTCTTCTCGCGGGGCCGTGTTGGAAGCGCTCAGGAGCGTAAGTAACTTTTCGACGTTCTTGATTTCTGCAAACACCTCGGCCTCCATCTGTGCTTCGCGCGCCAGTTCATCGGGGGTGGGATCTGTGAGCTTCTCGACGTAGTTGAGGGGGAAAATACCCGTCTTTCCCTTGAGCGAACCCCGCCACCAGTCCTTATAGACTGATTCCAGTACGGCAATGACGTCGCCCTTCTTGAATTCCAGCTCACCCGGCTCAGACGGGACGAAGTCGTATAGTGCTCGCACTCTCGAGACGGTAGCTGCTGTGGTACCCGCAGGCACGGGGGTTGATTGGATCTGAGACTGTGCGGCCTGAGAAGAAGGGCCGGTCGCGGTAGCTGCGGACGACGACGTTGCGGCGGCGGGCTCGGCGGACTTTTTCTTTCGCTCTTCCTCCTGCAGGGAAAGCTTCAAAGCCATCTGCAGCTCGTCCTCCTCTTTCTGGCGGTCCAGTTCTGTCAAGCCCGTCTTCTGGGGAGCCGAGGGGGCTTGCAGAGTGGGATTGCTCTGCTTAAGTCGGAAATAGGCGTCATACATGATGCCGAGGTCTGCGTCCTTGCTGAACATATCGGACCATTCTTTCATGCGCTCAAGAATTTTAGCCTTGACTTGGTTGTGGGTATTGCGATCGTTGGCGAGCTTGAGCATGGCGTCGGTGAAGGCCCTGCTGGAAAGCTCGCGGTGCATGTTCTTGCCACAGTTTTGGCTGAGGGCGTTTGCTAGCTAGATGGAGGGGGACGGAGTCAGCGTCAGCCATGTTATCACGGAGGTTATTGCTGGCCAAGGCGGGAAACCAAGACAACTCACCTCGAGAGTGTACAGCTGGACATTGGCGTTGCGGTGAGCAAGGCGCTTGATCATGGCTTGGACGACCTCCTTGGGCCCATTCTGATCACTGCCCACGCGGTCGCAAACCTCGATAATGGCGCCCCAGTCTTCCGACGTGAGATTCTCATCGGTGGCCTTGGCTGTAGGGCGTCATTAAGATTAGCAGGATGGCCATCAGGTCAATAGCTACGTGAACGGGAACGACGTACCGACACCCTCGTCGAAGGGACCGGCGGTGGCAGCTCGGAACATATTTGGCAGGAGCCGTGAGCGGCTGCGGATGCTCTGCGGGGACCGTTCGTTAATCGAGAAATCTGGTGCGTAACGTGTGAAAGATGCCTGTTATTTCGTGCGAGAGACGTAGGCGGCAAGGTCAGTTGGAAGGGTGAATGTTGAGGTGTTGGATTGGGTTGCGATGCGATTGCGTTGAGTCTTGGTGACGAAGAGCAGAAACTCTGGCGGACGGGGAGAGGTGGTGGTCACTAATCTGGCCAGCCATTCAGTAATGGGTACGTAAGACGGTACCGCAGTACTTTGAGGCTGGGGGCTACGGCGGACGGACCGACACTGGGTACCTACCCACCAACCCACCGATACTTTAGGTAGGTAATGCCCATGGATACCTACCAGCAGCAGGTCAGTAGAAAGACGTCTGGCGCTTGAGGTCTTTGGCCACAGCCATCGTTTTCTCTAACATCTCTTTTTCCGTTTGTCTGGTCCTGATATCGCCTTGCTCCGTCGCTGCGTACAAGACGCAGGAAAAGCGATCATCGTCTCAAACCATGGGCGGAGGGGAGTGTGTATGTTGGTGTCTACGGAATAGAGGAGCACCGATGAACAGCGGCCTCCATCGTCATCATCCCGATTTCGCAAGGTTTCGCAGGCGAATCATTACGCGGACTCAGGGCCGCGCACCGCCACACTTGTGGACGGCGGCGACGAATACGTAAACCCACTCGTGGGCTTTTGGCCTGGTGCTTAAACAGCCCGTAGGTAGGTAGGCACGCAATCACATACCATAGTCGGTAGGCCCTTCACTTTTCCCTTCTCCCCTTTCCTCCGACCAACATCTTTCTTCCCAGTCAGTCCTCCAGACATGGATGGGTGCCGGGCGGGATACGTCCATAGGTATTACATAGCTACCTAGGTACGTTGCACGTGAACCCCGCTCACATGCACTCGTGCACTGCCTACGTCAGCTTTGGGCGTGATAGTACTACGGATATTAGTAGTTGCCGCCTGGGGATGCGGGGCCCGCGGTGCTGGTTCCAGTACCTAGGCACCTATGTAGCCTATAATTAGTGTACCTACCTAGGACTACACAGGGAACCCCGCTGGGCATCGCTGCGCCTTCCTGAATCGCACCTCACTTAGGTACCTAGGTAAATGACCAAACAAGGTAGCAACAGGCAATAGTGAGGTGTACCAGCGGTTACTTGTTATACCGGGCACCAATTGGAACGATTAAAGACGGTAATAGTAGGTGCCTCAGCACATCTTCTGGTCTTGATGCATGCATTCTCTATCCATGGATTATACGTTTGGCCACGAATCCTAGGTGCTTCAGCTTCTTTGCCGGTATCAAAAATAAAGCCTTCACGAGCCATCCAACGCCGCAGTATCTCTCAGCCGAGCCGAAGTATGGTATGTGTATGTAGTAACCGTGGTAGGAGACGGCCTGTTTCTGCCAAACGTGTCCTCGGCTTTCTATATTAATCGCTCGAAATGAGTGCTGAACCTAGGGTACGAATTATGAATCACCATCCCCGCCGACTGATTCCACGTGGTTCAAAATCACCACGGCTTCCGGAACCAGAGCCAACATTGCCGCCACCACGGCCGTCCTCCAAGCTGCGACGTGACTGAGCGTCCATTTCTGACATGTCGAAGAGTAGTGGCTCCTCGTCGACCAGATCGCTCTCCCCGCGCCCGTAGCGGCCGATGGAGCCGGTAAAACTTCCTCTCGATGATTGTGGGGGGGTCTGACCGCGACCGCCCGTTGCCGCCATTCCAACATATCGACGCCTGCCAAACGGTGAGCTGGAGGGAACAACAGCCATCAGACCGCCCGGTGGCTTAGAGCCCTCTGATGAACCCTGCCTGATCATGTCGGTAGAGCCAGATGAATGAATGTCAACTGCTGGCTGCAACGACGCCCCTTCTCGCCGGGAAGAGGATTCCGCCTCCGTTTGCCGGCCAAGAAGCATACTAAGCGTGGGCGGCTCGCGGTCTTCTGCACCAAGACTGATGCTGCGGTTCGCGGCAAAGCCGAGGTCACCATCGTCCTCCTCCGCCAAAGCCCGGTTTTGTTGGGCCACAGAGCTAGAGCGTCTCAAGTGGGTTCCGATCCTCGGTGAAATGGGTATATCGATCGCAGTGGTACCATCCTGGGTGATGGTGTCTTCTCTGCTGAGTAGCGTGGTTTCCGTGCTTGGATTGCGTCGTTGGTCTCGCGGCTGGCTGGCGTTGCTGTAACTGATGATCGAGTTCTCGCTCAAGCGCGAAGGCACGGCGGGCGTGTGGGGTGTGTGAGGGGATAGGGGCTTCCCAGGAGATGAGGACACCGAAACGGATGCCGGCGCGGCCATACTCGGGACATTCGACAGCTGTCGGCTCGAAGAGCTTGATGACCGATGCATCTGCATGGAAGATGTCATTGAATCGGTGAGAGCGTTGTTGGACTCCTTCATCATGTGAAATCTCGACAGCTGTGCCACAGTTCTGTTGGCCGCCCATTCTCCCTTCTTGCTTGGCTCGAAGCTTTTGAGCGTCTTCTTGCTGTCCAATGCCTTGAGAAAGTCGGATATTTGGTCATCGTCCGTCTGGAGAGACCCAGAGCTGCCTCCTCCTCCCGCCTCAGCCAACAAACCAGACCCAGGTTGAACCACAGATGAGGAGAGACTCTGTCGTCCACTGCTGCTCTGCTCGTCGTCTCCTGCCTTGCTAGTGCCGCCGAAGGACAGTCTGCCCTTGCGGTGAGTGAAGCTGCTGCTGTATCGACTTGTGGACGAAGGTCTCGGCGAGCCAACGAGAGCTGCATCGGAGGTAGGAGGCCCACCGCGTAGGGATGCGGGCATACCTGCTGTCAATGATGTACGGTTGCGTGGCTGCGTGAGAGCGTTGAGAGCTGCGGCTCGCGACACCGGCGAAGCAGGTGACTCGGAGTCCAATGTCCGGGGAACAGGTGATCCAGATAACGAACCAGCCTTGAACGGCTGAAACGAGACGGACGGACGGCGACCGCCACTGCTGAAGCCCTTGATCGAAGGCCTCGCTGACAGGCCAGAGACAGGCATGGAATTTGGGGGGTTTGGGTCGGCATTCGCGGGGACTGATTCGGGTGGTGAGCTGGTATCGGACCCGGGGGGACGGACGGCTTTTAGTGCGGATATGGGACTTGTACCCATGGGGCCATCGCCGTGAAAGGTTGACAAACTGCCATACGTCTGCTGGATTTCGGACAGGTTCCGGCTGCGTCGATGCGATGGAAGAGATCCGACCTCGAAATCGTTTCTACGACTGTCTCGTCTTTGAGGCAATGATGGCTTGAAGAAGTTCTCGTCCACTCCCATGAAGCGCGAGCTCAAGAGCGCCTCGGAATCATCCACACGGAAGCTGCACTCATTCCTATAGGCCACAGACGCATAGAATCGCCCAACGGGTACCTCCAAATCGCCAAAGACATAATCAGTCACGACATCTGGCCGGCCATCATACAACGGGTGTCTAAGCCGGTCGACGCCGGCGGTGTCCGGCTCGCCAGTTCTTATACGGCATCGTGGTTCTAGCGAAGGGTGAACGCCCTTCGTCCGAGAATGCTGGGAGAATTTCCATGCTGGAAGAATCCTGGTTGTGACGAATAGCGATCGAAAGAAGACGATGCTCTTCTTGTAAATAGTCGGTAGTATCGGACCAAATTCGTCCAGTGCGCTGGAGGGCATCAACTTCAACTCGATACGCCATCTTTCCAGAATCACCTCGGTGTTTCGCTTTGTGGGCATGGCTCGGCCGTCATCGCTCGAATCAGAAGAGTTGAGAGCTTCCACGACATCCCATCTCTTTCCACTATCTTCGACAATGACCAAGCTCTGGCTCGGGGTTAGGCGTGACGTGTCGAGGTATGTCTCAATAATCAGGGGGGGCGGGTTATTCTCGAAGCTGCCGCAGTTTCTCCAAATCCGAAGCTCATCTTTGAAGTCGTCGAAATCTTCCGTCTCGAGTTGGAACTACAGGAAACCAAATTTCAGCACTGTGTCGTGGCAAGATTGACCAGGTGAGCAGGCGACGACACGCTGGACGACGTACCCATTTGTTCAGCTTCTTGCTTCCGGAACCTCGAGCCGTTTGGAGGGGCTTCAGGTTTATGCGCGAGTCGAGGACGACGGATGCCGCCTTGGTATGGAAGTTCTACCTTTTGTCAGTCTCAGTGCAGGACCGGGCGCAGCGACCTCGTCTCTCCCGTTTGCGTACCTGGATGATTTGGTCTAACTTCTTAATGGAATCGGCGGTAGGACCAGTGCTGGGATGGACCTCTGCGGTCGTGGTCGCGGTCGGCGAGCCCACCAGCGCAGTCTCATGCCCCGAAGCCCCAGACCCGGATCGTGCGCGGGCACCCAGAATGCCTTCTCTTGGGTTATTCGTGCGGGAGGGGTTCGTTTGGGGCGAGGAAGCGGGGGACGAGACCCGCGGGGCGGGTCGTGCTTGTTGGTGCATTCTGCTGGGTTTTTGTAGCCTGATATGGCCGGGGTGATGGAGGATGATCTGTGTAGCCAGTCAGGCCAAGGGTCGTCGTCGATGTGATAACGAGACCGATTTGCGATCGCGGAGATTACTCCTAGGCGGGGTGCGGGAGATAGTTCTCGATCTCGACGTCGGGGTGGCACCAGTCCTGCTCATCCATCCTCCATGACAGTTGACAACCCGGTCCAATCCCTCGGCAGCGTGATTTCGATGCGGGATCTACAATCTAGGGCGAAGAACGTCTCGAGAAAGAGCGAGGGAACGAAGTGGGATGCGATGGGGCGAAACGGCTCGGAGAGAACCGTCGTCGAAGGGCGCGGCGCAGCGGCGCAGGGAACGGCTAGGAGGGCAGCGTCGGCGTGGGGACTCGCGGCCGACGAGATGCAGCCGCGCGCAAGGCCAAGGGTTGCCAGGTAAAGGTATTGATGCCTAGGGAGGTCGAGCGAGAGCCAGTGGGATGGGGGGAAGCTGCAGGCTGGCTTGCTGGTCGAGCTTTCTTAGGCGGCGGTGGCTGCGACCATGGTTTCTAGTTGCCTGCGGGTAAGCTTCGTATTAGGTAGGTTCGCAGAGGACTCCCTTCCAGGGCAGAGCGCGTCTAGTCCACCAGGAAAAAAAAGGAAAAGAGAAGAAGAAGGAGAAGAGGGGAAAATAGGACAGTAGAAGCTTCGCTCAACGAAGAAATCAGAGGGCAACCGACGTCGACAGGCGGAGACGATTTGGGTATTAGCGTTGCTGGTATCATCCGCTCAATGGGTGATGAGCCTCGTGATCGTCGACAAGTACCCTTCCGTCATCAAGTCACCTGTTGGGCCGGCGTAGGGGCGGGTGGTGGATAGGTAGTGCGGGTTCAAAGCGAACGGAGTACCTACACTGTACTGTAGCCAACACAAGGCGGTGTGCTTCGGCGAAGTTGGCAGGTAGTGTGCCGTTGACAGTCGACAAACCAAAAACAGGCGAAGATCAGATGGTTTATGGTAGTTCCCAAAGAGAAAAAGAGAGAGGCAAGATTTCTAGCGAGACACCCAAGGTAGGCGCATTCAATGATAAGGGCACGAGAAGGAAGCCGACTGCAACTTAGGTAGGTAGGCAGAAGACGCCGCGGTTCCACGCAACTCGAGAGAAGCAAATCGTTTCTGCTGTCGAGGGGTGTCTCTACGTTCGGCGGAGACTGTAGAATAGAAGCCGAGGCAAGGCGAGGCAAGGGGATTGGAGAAGGAGAGGCGGACGAGAACGAGGACGGCAGAGAAAGAGTGTGTGCGAGGGAAAGAGAAAGAGTGAGAGATGTCACGGGGAGCACAAGGGAGATGGATGGAGGGAGCGAGGGAGACAGAGAGAAGAGACGCGGCGGATGACATGGATGTCTCCTGGTCCAGTCAAGGTTCACCCAGTGTTGGGGAGGTGACGAGCGCATGTGTGGCTGTTACAGCACTGGGCTCTATGTTGCCTCTGCAGACTGCAGCTTCCAAGTGCACTAACAACATCTAGGTAGGCGGGCAACACAAGCATCCGGGCCACGACCCATGAGGAGGAGTGGCACGGTGGGTAGGCAGTACCTAGTAGGTGGGCAACGCCGAAATAGTACTACCTACATAATTCGTAGGTAGGCACGTACGGATACGCATTGCATAGTAGGGTGGTTTGTGTGGATGGATGGCCATGCCGCAAAGGATACGGATAGATAGGTAGGATGGGATGAGATGGTGATGGGATACCTGGGACGGATGTGATGGCAGGGGGGGATGCCGCCTGTGCTACCTAATACCTGGGGTATCTATCAAACAACCAGGCATGATGATGCAACAACGGGCCTGGCTTATCTGACCTGCGGACGGCGCATCCCGCCTGAGTCGTTGTTCAACTCCATTTCAGCCATTCCCGCATGGCAGCTCTGTCCATCGGCCCAACCAACATGCGCTTGCGCTTCTTAGGTACTACTACCTAGGTACATTGTTGTGTGGCCTGGCCCATGTCGGCAGAGATGGAGAAAACCTAAGCACCTACGGAGAGGTAGGTAGGCAGGGTAGGTAATGGTCGTATCCGTAAACCCCCGCAAATTGCCGTTATCCTGGGTACCTAAAATGAGTGTACGCTACTTCAGTGACCTACCAACCCGGAACGCAGCTAGATAGGTATCTAAGAGTTGTACCTACGGATACGGGTACCTAGGTAGCCAGCTAGCTACCTATCTACTAGTACCACCTAGGTAGATACCTACCTAGGTAGGGACCTACTGGGCATGAACACTTGCCTTAGGCATCACGTGCTTTGTTCTGTACCTACGAATACCTACCTGTTACCTTCCCCCCCCCTTTACCCCAACGAGCCAACGTTGGAGGCAAAATACCTGCCTTATACCTACTTGGTGAGAAGACAGAAGAAAAGCTCTAATACTTCATTTGACCCCTTGGACGTAACTACGGATACCTACCTATTTCCCATCCATTCCATCCTGGTCTTCCCTTTTGACTCTCTGTCACATGGCCCCCGTCAGCCGCTTACTGGACAACCGGGCATGCAGCTGTCAACGGTCAAACTCATCGCATTACCTTATTATGGGTTCCATCATCGTGGCAACAGCACAGTACTCTGCTCACATGGAAATTTGATATTGTTTCTTCAATCTCACTCCCAAATTCGTGGTGACAAAAAAGGCGCCTATCAAAAAGTGTTCATCATGAAGTCACGCCTCTCCAAATGCTCTTGAAATCTCGACTACGTAGAAATTCAACTTCATGTCTTCGTGGACGCCAGCAAACGCTATGAAGCATCGCAATTAACGTGCAGTTGCTGATGTAGAAGTCGATGCCTTGCCTCCCCCTCCCCGCCCACGGCCTCGAGAGCCCCGCCCGGGCGGAAGCTTCGGTGGACCGTTAGCAACAGCGTCCCCGGGCCCGTCCCCTTGGCCTGTCGGCGTGCTGGAGCCCGTCCCCTTGTCTCCTCCGCGTCGCCGTCTCCCTCGTCTGCTCTCTTTTGGGTTCCGCTCACCTTTAGACCTTTCCTTGGCCTCTCGCCTAGCTTCCTCATCTTGCACCCGCCGCGTCTCCTGGTCCCACCATTCCTGGAATTCTTGTTCCTGCTGAATCTCTTGCATCGACCTCTTCGCAACCGCCTCGCGTACGATCTCTTGTTCTCGCTCTTGTTGCCCGATGATGTCAGTCAGGCTCAAGCCCAAGGCCGGCTCGGCTTTGCGTGCCGGGGTGATGTACGATTTCGAGTGCGGAACGAGTCGATTGGCACCAGGTTGCAATGATGACATGCCCGACACGACAGGGGAGCCGCGCGCACGCGATTGGCCTGGGAAGCGGGTGTCTGGTGACGCAGCCCTTCTGGAACTCGTTTTGGAGTTGTTTTCAACGGCGAGCAACGATGTTGAGCTGGTCGATCTAACTGGCTTTTGCTTCTCTGATTCTTGAGCCATCGTCTCCTTGAGCAGCGGCTTGGGTCCGCTTGAGGCCAGCCTCCACGCTGCCGTCTTGCCCGCCGCTAGGTCATTGTCCCATGCCACCTTTCGCTGCCGAGATTCGGCCTCAGACGCTGCTCGAGTGGCGGCTTGAGCTTGCTGCTGTTTCTTCCGCTCCTTCTGTGACAGCTTCGATTGAAAAGGCTTGGAAGGCGTCTCCTTGTTCTTCTGGGCTGCAATGCCGGCCGACAAGGCAGACTTGGCGGGTGCTTCCGTCAAAACTTGACTGAGGTCCATCTTTGGCGTTGGGAAACCTGCGGAGCCCCAAGGATTACCAATCTTTGGTGTACCAGGTACGCCGACACCTCTGAGCGAACCGGGGCTCGACTCAGCTTGTGCCAACTTGCCGAGAAACGGACTGGCTCCTTGGAGCTGAAGAGAGCCACTTGGAGACTGGACCTTCAGCTCTTTCCATGCACTAGACGGAGAAGGGAAGTGATCCAGCCCAGACCGGTCTTTGGCTTCCGCAGCTGGCTGTAGAGGAGGAGACATAGGGTTGCTCTTGGGTGTTAATGTTTCCTCGTCCATATCGAAGATGAGGTCTGAGTGCGAACCCTTCGGTCGCAGGCTAGGGCTGGAGGAATCGTTGCGTCCGACTCTGGACTTCCGCCGACTCCTGTCTAGACTGGGTGACGTGAAGGCCGCGCTGTCATCCAGGCTGCCAAACTTCGTCTTGAACGAGACCGAACCCTTCTTCTCGTCGTCTCTTTGGGTTGATCTGAAGGCCATGTCACGCACCCTCCGCCGGCGTTCTTCGTCGATATCGAGCGCTAGATCTGGGTCCTTCTCAAACAAAAGTAGCTCTGCTCGATCACTCCTGGCGAAGGGGTAACGGGCTAATTGATTTTCTCGAACGACATTGTCCAGTTCCTCCAGAAGATCATCCTCCAAGCCGTCCAGTAGGTGGTTTTCGAGCATGGCCTCCATTTGCAGACATATGTATTCCAAGCCCGCGTCTTTGAATTCCGTCACCGAACAAGGACTGATCTCATTCAGCAGCAGTGCAATGTTCCGCGTGGTGACGAAACGTGCGATGACATTTTGACAAATCTGCGATAGTCTGTCAAGCATCAGCTCGTTCGCGATGCTCATAACGGCCATGACCAGGTCAGAAAACTCGTCGATGTCGGTAGCCGTTGTGCTGTTAAAGAGCTCCAAGCCTGCGTCCGCATAGAGATATCTCAACACGTAATGGAAGGCTTCTGGGTCGCAGTGACTGAGATCTACCCGGACGAGTTCTTTTTCGGCCAGCATATCACGGCGGCCTGCCAACCACATTCCTCGGGCCCGGCCATGAAAAAGCCCCTCGAAGAATTCGCATCGCTGACGCATTAACGGGCTATGAACAAGCACCTCTTCGCCGTCCAGCTCCACGATAGTGTCCGCATCCTCGAAAAAGCTCGAATCCAGGATGGCATGGGCAAAGTCTTTGTCCAGTGACCTTTCTGTGGTCGTTTGTAAACGCGCGGCTGCTTCGAGTTTCACCATGTTCAATTTCGTGGCCAGCTTCATCAACTCGTTCCGCACGTGGCGGTACCGATGAGCCAAGGATGGTGCCTGACGCGTGTGATTCCAGGCTGGGATAACGATGTCGTCATAACAGTACACGACCAAGTTTAGGAGGGTGAGCAAGTCAATCGACTCAAATGTGATGATCGTCTTTCCCACCTGCTGGTCATAGTCAATCGCGAGGGTCTGCGGGAGCACGCAGTTCCCGCCATTCCGGTGACAGCCGAGAACCCGGCGTATAACAGAGCTCCGAGCCGCGAGAAGCCAGCCGTGAACAGGCAACTTGATTTCTGGGCATGCAGAGGTTCGGAGGCTCATATCGGCCTCCGATTGGGGGACCATCAGGAGATATTGCTGGAGTTCCCGCTCCAAGTCGGATGACTTGAGAATCTCGTAGGGCAGCCGCCCAATCTGGTGCTTCAAGTGTTCAGATTTCCAGAACCCGAGAGTGTCGTGATGTCCGTTAATTGGTGTCGATGCTTCGAAGTCTCGAAACGCGAGAAGCGGCTCCAAATCTTCCCACAGCGATTGCTCGTTGATGCTGATCTGCTCCTTCATCACATCACAATCTTTACGAATTGCTGCGAATGCACCGAACGTGGAGCTGCTGACTGCAACCGCATTTGTGACACTCGGCACTCGTTGAAACTTGAAGTCCTTTCGCCTGATATCGGCTGAGCCGGGAATGGTGGCATCTTTTCCTTTGGACCGCTTAATGCGCCTCCAAACTGCACCCGATTCTGTGCAGATAATAACTGCCCCGTGCTCACCAACGCTGACCGACTTGACGCCATCCTTCCTGGCACTCCACACGCAATAGGGCACTGTCACGGCGCCTCTGATTTTTGAAGGGTTTGTCGTCGAGGTTGCTGCTGGAGTGGCATCGGTCTGTTGATTCAACGTCATGGTGAACAAATCACCCCTTGTGGTGAGGGCTGCAATCGTCTCTCCTCCTGACGTTATACGGTTGACTTGGTTCCTGGACGAAACGTGCCCCGTGGAAATGGGCGTGCTGAATCGGTGGTGGGAAAAGACGTCCGGAGAGGGAAACCTGACAAAGTTGTACCCATAACTTGTGAAAACACAGACGGTACCATCGGCTAACAGACATGTGGTAGCCTTCTCGATGGCCGAGACTGCAATAATGGGTGAGGAAAAAAGAGACGCGGCAACCTTTCGAGGTGTATGTTGGACTTCGAGAGACCGTGAATCCGCATCCATCAGAGCCAACTGGCCGAGGTTCTTACCCCAGCAGAATAGGGAGGAGGACGTGTGCACAACCGAGTGAACAGCCGACGCCGACACGCCAAGTATCATCTCTTTTTTGAGGGTCCCGAATACCTGCCGCGGGATGGTGCTGATAGGCTCTTCATCTTGCCTAGCGGGCGGGGGCAAGCTGTAGCCTAGCTGCGAATAACTGTTGGAGCCCCATGTCCAAAGCTCGCCCGTGTCTGTGACTGCCATGCTATGGTTCTGGCCGAGCGCAACTCCTGTCACCTTCCTATCGACCAGTCCTCCTTGGACTGGCACGAAGCGAAATTGCGTGTTTTCGTCGCCGAGGCCAAGGCGACCGCCGCGTCCGACGCCGCAAACATACAGATTGGAGACAGGGTCCGTCGTGATAATTGCCGTGTGGAATTTGGAAAGAACAACATCGCGGATTCGCAGAGGCTGGTTTCTTATCAGTGCTGGGACTTCATCCATGTCCAAGTCTTTAGCCGAGACGCCCGATGTGTCGGCCTCTCCTCTGGTCCTTGCGAGGTACTCTTCGTAAAACTTTCGCACAAGTTGGTCTGGTCGTCTCAGAGTAATTCTTTCGGGGAACTGGCGATCGTCTTCGTCGCCCACGCCAAGGGACAGATTCCGGTTGCTTCCGAAAAGAAACAATTCCTCGCCATCCAAATCACCATCCAGGGCAACGACAGACCTCATCGGCATCTGGCCTCCATCCGAACTAGCATCTACATCGGAGTCGAGATCAGAGTCATCGGCGGCTGCCGATTCTCCTGTGCTGCGAATAGCAATAGTCGACTTGTACAAGTCGAATGGACTATTGCCTTCGCGATCTTTCGTCTTGATAAGCTGGCCAACCTTGGCTACGGAGCTTCCAAGAGTTTGCTCTGTCAATATTCTGCGCTCCCTATCGAGAAGCAGTCGCGCAATAGCAATGTTTCCCGCATAAAGCGCCCTGTGAAGCGCATTCCATCCGCTTTCCGGGTCTTGCCCATATAGATCGATCGCCGGATGATCGAGTAGAGCCTGAACGAACAGAATGGCGTCCGGGTTGGTCGACGAGGCTGCTCGCAGTAGCACGGTCAACCCAGCATGGTCGCGGCTATTGATCTCGGCCTTTCCAAGATTTGTGCTTGGATATTTCGAAGTGCCGACGTTGATGCCAACCACGGACGTCTTTCGCTGCTTGAGATTCCGAGGAGAGGTTCCGTATGCCCCTGGACTCCCCCCGGAGGGCGCGCCTATCCCGGTACTCCTCGTAGAGGCTTGCGCCGTGTGCCCGACCGGTGCCAGTAGACGCCGAAACCGGTCGACATCGCGTTCCCAGTAGTATTTCCACAGTAGGTGACTCATGGGCGGGGGTTGACGGATGACCCTTCAAGCACCTGGCTAGCACCTCGCTGTGAGTCTCTGGGATCACGGCTTGTTTAAAGGTGCGGTCCCGAGCGCGAGAAGAGCGGAGCGATTGGGCGCGCGGGAATATGGGTCGGTATCGTTCGAATGGCCACCTGGCGGCTAGGCTTGTGATTTCTCGGCGATCTCCTGCGGCAGTGATGGGAGCGTGGCTTTATCGTTGCGATATTCGGTGTCGCGAGTGTCAGGCCTTCGGATTCGATGGCTGGCTAGTCAAGTTCAGACTGTAGAACGCGACGATGTCAGCGGTTGAGGGAAGTAATTCGTGCGGCGTGGGGTTGATACTGAATGAAAATGAGAGTAATGCCAGTAGTGCGGGTCAGAGCTCAATTATTATCTCAGCGCACCGCGAATTCCCGACTAGACGGGCGCTTTCGTCCGGTGTCCAACAGCCAATCGGACCCCCGCTCGCGAGCTTGTGCTCTGGTTGCAGGCCAGACAAGCTTCCTGAAGCGAACTCCGCTTCACAGTGTTCGCTCCAAGAGGCGGATATCCGTACTGCACCTTGACTGGATCTCTAGTAGTATTACGTATCCGTACTGCTATTGCGTAGTATTAAAACACGTACCTTTCGTTACAAGCTGGTGCACTCAAAGTGCCAAGGGAGCCAACATGGACCTCCCGCAATGGAGTCGGGCCCGGGAGTCGGGACAGTTCGGACCCTGCTGCCTTTCTAGGTTAGGTAGATACATAGGCAAGTAGGTAAGGTAGGCTGTAAAGCACGCAGAAGTTTACCAGAAGACATCGCAATAAAGGGATAGAGAAACGTGAGACATTATTACACTGTAGATAGAGTACAGCGACACCATCACTATCCACGTACACTTGGACAACTGGTGATTGGGAGCTACCTAGGTACCTAGGTATGTGCGTAATGAGTAATAGTACTCTTACTCTTGAAAACGGATAGGTACTATTACGTCTACGTAGACAGACCTCAGCGAGGGGAAAACCCCCCATACACAGGCAAGAACAGGCGCGAATGCCTGCTTCGTATTCTTCAGTGCGGGGAGCTACCCCCGTCGCTCCTGTACCCCGCCTTGTCCCCCCCCCCCGGCAGCTAAAGCGCCTGGATCACATTCTGGCTGCACGCAATTCGAGTCGCATTTGTTTCGGGGTTGTCGCCCAAATTTCGGCAATAAGCCGCGAGACAGTGCGGGAAAGCGGACAGCGCTGCGCGGCTCTCAAGGGTATCAAAATACTACCTAGCGCGTGTCGATAAGGAGGTCCGACCTTTGCGATAAGAGCCTAATACCTACCCGCTTACCTACCTACCTAGTGCTAGCACGTACCCATGTAGGTATTATTCCCTACTAGGTATTACCTTTACTACCAAGTTTCGTCGTTCGATTTTCGCTTCGCCAAACGTCCCGTCTGCGCACCAAGCCTGCCCGTCCTTTTCTTGCTTCCAGGTGAACTCCTATCGTACTACCCGTAAGAACACAATAACTGATTCGTCGTACCTCGAAAGCTTCAGTCTATCCAAAATGTCATCCGAGAAGCCTCTCCCGTTTGCGTACCAGTTCGCCGCAGGTTCGTTCTTCGAAATTTCCACCGCCGCGATATCGGACCCGGATCGCTGACCGCTGCATCCAGGCGCCGTTGCCGGTGTCTCGGAGGTCAGTACACCACCAAAAGGATCAAGGGATAGTCAATTACGGGAGCGCTCATCATTCGCCTTGTCTAGATTTTGATTATGTTAGTTGGCGTGCCTGCGCGACCACCTGTAGTAGTGCTCGCCCTCGCTGACCCCATCCAGGTACCCTCTGGACGTTGTCAAGACTCGAGTGTGAGCTCCGCCCGCCTCCCCCTGCTGGACCCTCGATCGTGGCATGACTAACTACTGTAGACAACTTCAAACAGGAACGGGCGGCGGTGCCGACGCTTACAATGGCATGCTCGACTGCTTCCGCAAGATCATCCGCAATGAAGGGTATGCCGACCATGCCCAGGCTGATGCGCCGGACGCTTTTATAATCCCAGAGCTTACGATGCGATATGTACAGCGCCTCGAGGCTATACCGTGGAATAACTGCCCCCATCCTCATGGAGGCTCCCAAGCGTGCTACGAAGTTTGCCGCCAACGATGAGTGGGGAAAGATCTACCGCAAGATGTTCGGCGCCGAGAAGATGAACCAGTCCCTCTCTATTTTGACCGGTGCTAGCGCCGGTGCCACCGAGGCCTTCGTTGTCGTCCCCTTCGAACTCGTCAAGATTCGTCTGCAGGACAAAGCCTCAGCTGGGAAATACAATGGCATGCTTGACGTCATTAAGAAGACCATCCAAGCTGAAGGTATCCTTGCCATGTACAATGGCCTTGAGAGCACCATGTGGCGCCATGTTCTCTGGAACGCCGGTTACTTTGGCTGCATTTTCCAGGTTCGTCAGCTGCTTCCCAAAGCTGAGAACAAGACCGCCCAGGTCACGAACGATTTGATCTCTGGTGCTGTTGGCGGCACCGTCGGTACCATCCTCAACACGCCCATGGATGTTGTCAAGTCTAGAATCCAGAACAGTCCCAAGGTTGCTGGCCAAACTCCCAAGTACAACTGGGCTTGGCCCGCCGTCGGCACTGTCGCCAAGGAAGAAGGTTTTGCCGCCCTGTACAAGGGCTTCCTGCCCAAGGTCCTCCGTCTGGGTCCCGGAGGCGGTATCTTGCTCGTGGTGTTCACCGGTGTTATGGACTTCTTCCGTGCCATGAGAAAGGATTAGATAGTGTCGAAGAAGCCACGAATATAGAATCGGTGCGGGTGGCCGGATTATACATCTTATATGGGCAGATACCAACACCAGCTTTCTGGCGCGCAGCAATACAAGGACATCTAGAGACACGTTTTATCTTCGTTATTGGCCGCGCTCCCCAGATTCGGATGCTCGGGTACACTGAGAAGTCCTGAGAGAACAAGCTAAAGAGATATATGCCTCATCTTCATCGCTCGATAGCCCTTAAGCATGGCTCACTGGTTCTCGGAATGCTGTCTGCAACAGCAAGCAATTTAATCCACTTAGCGAAGAGCATCTCCTCGATAACGCAAAAATCATGGAGCTATCCTTTTAGTTTCCTTCCGTTGGGCTTGCTGTTTCTCGTTTGAACCTTCCTCTCCGGACACTCAGGCTCCATGCCTCTGCTCCTCAATAGTTCCTGCACCGCGAACCGCAATCCATTTCAGACATTACCTGCTCTCGTTCTTTCCTCTTTCCTTGCCGACTTACAGTCATCTCTGCAAGGTAGGCGCCTTCCCTCGCAAACCCAGCTTCCTTCCCCGTCATTTCAGCATCACCTTCTGGTACTACACCCTCACCCTCACCCTGATCCTCACTTTCCCCCTCACTTCCACCCTCACCCCTACGCATTTTCTCTTCATCTCCTCACGGTCCACGCTTCATTCAACTCTGCGTCTCTCTGCTCTCTAGTATTCCTCTACACGCATCATTGCCAACGCAGTCTAACACTGCTAGGCTAACTCAACACAACACAAGCAAGAACAAATCTGGTTCCTTCTACATCTACCGCACTCAGAACTCCTATGAACACCAGTTCGATAGCATCGCAACCTCATTCAATCTCTTGGAAATCTCATATGGCAACCTCGCCTGCTTGACTTCCGTCGAACCACGAAGATCGGTCGTGCCTGCCCTATCAAGTCGTTGCTCCTTCCTAGACTTGATCTCGGTCGTCTTCAAAGGTTTCTCTTTCACCTCTGGGTTCAGTCTTTCATCAGCCAACCAACCAACCGCTGGCTTCTTATCCTTCAACTACCAATCTCACACCTGAGCAACTTCCGTCTACCGCGATCATGATACCTTACTCGTCAGGTGGAAGCCACCAAGGCAGCCGGGTGCCCTCGCCTCCCCCTTCGCCAATTGACGACGGTTCCTCTACCAGGCAACCCGGGCACATATCGCCTTCCTCTGGAAGCCGCCCTTCTTCCGTTCAACATGACATCAACCTCAACCGGGTGTCCTTCGAGCCTGGAGGAGAAAGCACGGCCCACCGATTGTACGATCCGGACGAAGATGAGGTCGAATCCCAAGATGAAGACTGGTCTGACACTGGAAGCGTCATCTTATCCAAATCTGTTGTCACTCCGAAACCAAGACTCAAGATAGCACGCAAAAAGCCCATCACGCCTAAGACTGTTTCTCCAGAAGACCAGTCAGGCGACGAGGAGAACGAAGGCGATGAAACCGACAAGGAGAGTGAAGTTGACGACGATGCGGATGAAGAAGAGGACGACGATGGCCATATCATTGACGACAATTCGGACGTTGGAGAGGAAGGACAGGCTGAAGAAGATCCTCCGGTGGACCTTGAACGTGCCGGTTGCACGGACACCTGTCGCCATGACATCCAACAAACGGTGGATCACTACAAACAGCGAATCGAGGCTCTCCAGGTTCGACTGCAGGTCTTGACTTTGGACCTCAGCCTCCAGACCGAAGAAGTCCAAAGGCTGAGGAATAACAGACGACTCGGTCGCAAGAGAAACAGCAAGAGAGTGAGTTCCCTCGCGAAGCTATGTATATACGGCCTGACTGACAACAACCTGTACAGACTTGGCCTGATTTGCTTCGAGTCTTTTTGACTCAGCCGAATAGTCCTCACGCGAAGGCATACGGAGAAATATACAAGCGCTGCTGCCAGGAAGAGAATATGAGTTGCAAGCTCAACATGGTTCATCCCAACCTGAGACTTCGAGGACCGACTTCCGGGGAGATCGAGGCTGACTTTTCTGAGTTACTTGATGGTAAACCGAACACAGATTCCGAGAAGGAGGAAGACGAGCTGTTTGTTCCGACCGAGCCTCAGTCTCAGCCCAACTCTTCTCGAAGTTTTCCATTTGACCAATTGCCCGACCACATCCAGGCCAACATCTTGAGGTTTGTCTTTGTTCTAGAAAACAAGCTGATTCATTGCCTCTCTCGCCTCGATCATTTCATTCCTCCGACCGAGCCGATCGGACTGGATCATGCCAGTCGTAGTGGCCTTCCTCATCGATTCCACCTCTCTGGGGTATCTTGCAACGTTACCCACGCCATTAGGCCCAACGATCATCTGGCTCTTTTACTGGTGTGCAAGAAATGGTACTTCATCGGCGTCCATGCTTTCTATGGTCTCAACACATTTGCGTTCTCGAGTCTCGGAGAGTTCGCTTGCTTTTGCAAGGGAATTGGAAAAGCACGTCGTGAGAGGCTCCAGCACGTCGAGATACTCTGGGTGGGCAATCAGTTTCTTGTCTACGACTTCGTGACCGAAGGAAGAAACAAAGCGCCGAAATACACTTCTCGCAGGACCTGGGGAACATCCATACTATGCGAGCTGCCTCGACTCAAGAGTCTCACAGTCCATATCAATGAGTCCGGAAGCCAATACATGAGGCGCAAGCACGAACCTATGGCCATTCGCAGCTACATGGCGTCTAAGACTGCCGGCCAACCAAACTTCCGCCTGATGCGACAACTCCGAACGCTCCAGGGATTGGACTACATCCACCAACTTCGGGGCATGGAAATTGTGCGATTCTACGATTTCGAGAGGCACCTACAAAAGGGTGGCCGCCATGCCATCCGGGACTGGTCTTTTGGTGAGGACGTTGAGCGCGTGACTGCCTTGGCTAAGACACCCGAGAAGGCTGAGGAGGCAGAGCTCAGAAATTTGACGCCATTTATACACGGATTAGAACCGCAAAACGAGCTTATTGAATTCATCGAGAAGCTCTACAAGGAAAGCAGTGCGTTCGATACTGAGCTTGCCCCTCGAACCGGTGTCACTCATCCCAGCTATCGCCAGAGGATAGTCGAACAGTCAGACGAGGCGGAGAATAATCGCGATGTTTCCCCGCGGACGGTCGAGGGTCAATCCTACAGACGTATCAACCCATCGGCTCAGGACGGCGGATCTGACTTCAGTGGCGATGCTCCAATCAGTGGTGGCAGGAGCGAAGGCGGCGGCGACAGAACGCCCCGAGCAAATGCTCGACACGCCCGCTCCACTATGTCCGAATCTGTGTCTGGAAAGGCCGATGGAAGCATCAGATCAGACGACGATATTTCCTTGGCCGGATCGAACGTCGGAAACCCTATCGATCTTGATCACTACGAGCCCAGGTTCGCCAGTCTCAAGAAGCCGAATATCCAGTCCCTTGAGCGGGTCAAGCGGGAACAGACTTGCACGACAACTGCGAGCAGCGAGCATCTCTTTGTGCGTCAGGACTCGTATGATAGTCGTGTTATGCGGCGTGAGATGTCCATGTCGGCTAGCCGTCTCCTTACTCCATCGTCACCAGTGGGCCAAGGACCACCAAGCGCTGCCGGCGATCTCTTTGTTTCCCCATCGCCTCCAGCATCCAGTGCGCTTCCTAGCACTTTTGGAGGCACCACCCTTGCTTCCACCCGAGGTTCCCTGGGACCCCTCCGTAATGGATCTGAAGACGGACCCGATGCATTTGACAGTCCCCGTATCGAAGACGGGGCGGGTTTGAGTATACCTTCATCTTTCTCACGGACCGGCCAGACAACCACTGACAGTCTTTACTTCATCCGCTCCGACCATCCTCGGCTTGCGCGCCTCGCCAGCGCCAGTTCGGACGATGAAATCAACGTCTTTAAGAACAAGCGACGAAGGCTCGTCTGAGCCGAAAACCTTGGTTTGTAACTACCTAACCTCGGCCATATCGCAGCATAGCCATATATTGTCACCATTTTCTTTTCCGGCGATTTCTACAGACTACTACACAACGCTCATCTCCGGTTTTCCCTCTTCCTCTTGTCTCTTTTTCTTTCTTTCTTGGGGTTGAGCGCTTGATCGGCAGGCAGGGAGTAATATCGTGCGCCACAATCTTCGTTGTGGAAAGTGAGCATTTAACTTTCATGGGTTTTGCTAGTGGCCGCTCAGGTCTAAGGCGAGCAAGCGTTACTACATAGCACATTGGTACGGCACAGTCCGTTTTGAGATAGGCGATCAGCAATAGAGATGGAGTGATTCTCATTTCTCGAGGTGCCTAGCGAGGTGAAGTTTAAAACGTAATTTTGGTACCCTGGAACGCGGCTGTGGTCTGCATCTCTTTCGCCTTTTTCCTCGCCTCCCAACTGGGATGTAGCGGTCCCTCGTCGTCCTTTTTGGCTGGCATCTTCTTCTGGGAACCGGATTGCGGTTGTCTGTCGCCTCCTTTCGAATCCCCACCCAGAGGATTCGACACGCCTCGTTTCCAGGGCTTGCCTCCCCTATCATCGCCCTCGACGGCGCCCTTTCTCATGTCCCAGCCGCTGTCGCGGCCCTTGCCCCTCTGCTGTTGCGACTGCTTTTTGACGTGGTTTGCCTGGCTGCCATACTTCTTCTCCCAGATGGCCTGGCGTTGTTTCTGACCCAGCCGTTTCTTGGGCGGGGCGAGATCAAGGTCAGAAGCCTCCGATTCCGAGTTGGAGATGTAGCCGCCCATCAGCGACGGAAGGAATGTTGTCTGGCCGGAGTTACCCGAGGCTTTTTCGGCGCGGGCTGCCTTCGCCTTGCGGGAGGCGGGCGGTGGTGACGGGGATAGTGAGACGTTGGCAGCGTCTATCCTCCTCCTCCGATCGGAGTCCATACCCTCGTCTTCGTCTTCAAGGTCTCCCACGCTCTCGTCGTCTTCAGCGTCACTTCCGTCGCTGTTGCTCTCATCGTCTGCAGTATCACCTTCTGTTATCTCACCGAGGAGGGCCTGGTACTTGGCCTTAAGGTCTTCGTCGATGTTTTCGTCTTCCTCGTCTGACCCGCAGAGCATGGCCTCCATTTTCTCCAGCGCCTTTTCTTGTTCATCTTGATCGACATCATCGTCCTCGATACCATCTACCTTTGTGGAATGATTGCGCGTAGGTACGTCGGAGTCCATCTCATCAGAGGGGTGCTCCCCTCCAGTTTCCACGGTAGCCTCGTTTGCTTCTTGCGTCTTTGTCTCCTTGGCCGTCTTGGGCTTGCCATCTGCTTCTCCTTGGCCGTTATCGACAGTCTTCCTCACCCTCTTCTTCTTGTCGGGCAGGGGCACGTTGAGAATCATGCAAACCGCTCGAACGGCTTTGTCGACGGCTTCTTTGACATGCGCGCGGTTGAATAGTCCACTAGTGACGTTATGCAACGCAGCCTTCTCCTCTTCAGAAAGCTCGGGTTTCGGTATCCCCCGTTTGATATCTTCGGGAAGATTAGGGCTTTCGGCCAGTTGCCTGACTTTGAGGAGGGATGAATTGAGGTGGGCGTCGGCGGTTTGCTGAAGGTCAAGAGACTGTGCGCAGATTAGCGGACGCCCTCTATAAAGTGAGGCAGAGAACCTGCTTGGTGATGTTAATTTACCTTTAGGACTAGCACCTCTCGCTCCAACCGCTTGAGCTTGTCCGGGGTAGACTTGTCGTCGCGCATGCGTTTGCTGTATCGTTGGCGCTCGAGACCTTTGGCACCTTTCAGGGCGCGAAATATTTCCTTTCTGGCTTCGGCAAGCTTCTGGTCCAGGTCGCTCTCGCGCGACCTCTTTCGTTTCACCATTCTGACGGCTGCGATCGAGTGTTTTGGCGTCGTGGCGACCGTAGTTCAGGGTGCTCGTTGAATGCACCGGCTGGAGCTGCAATGCGATTCCAGAGCAAAAAGAAAATGGGTGTGGTCCAAATCGTGAGGGCGGAATACTTCCGATGGCGCGGTTAAAGTGAGTGGGGCTGTTGTTATCGAAGAACTATGTATGATTGGCCAACGATGGTAGCGTGCCACACATGGTCCCTGATTGGTTCAAAATGATCCCCGGGGATGAATGACGTTCCTTGGAGGGGTAAGCAAGCACCACCCCGCGTGCTATCTATATGCGCGATGCGGACGGAATGCTCGTGTAAGTCATATATACGGAGGATCAGAAACACCTCGAGCACGTAACACGGCGGGTCCAATGGCGAACTTATCAAACGCACAGGATGGAACAGGTGCCCTCGCTGCCGGCAACCTATTTGCGGTCAATGGCATGACCGCCGCCATCACCGGCGGAGGCACCGGTGCGTGTCCCACCACACCCCGTGTTCGAAGGGTCTGACAGAAGCCACAGGCATCGGCCTCATGATGGCCCAGGCCCTGGCGGCCAACGGCGCCGAGAGGGTCTACATACTCGGTCGCCGCAAAGAGGTCCTGCAGGAGGCGGCGTCCTCCGTCGGGCCCAACATCGTTCCCCTTGTTTGCGACGTCACATCCAAGGACAGCCTGCGCGAGGCAGCCGCAACCATAGAGAAAGAGGTGGGCTTTCTCAATTTGCTGGTGTGCAATGCCGGTGTAGGAGGACCCCAGGTCAAGGCGCCGCCGGCCGAAATGACGGCAGCCGAGTGGGCGGAGCAGCACTTGGCTCACGACACTGCCGACTACACGAGCGTGTTTGATGTCAACGTCACTTCGGTGTGGTACACCACCATGGCGTTCGTCAAACTCCTCGATTTGGGCAACAAGAAGAGCAACCTGTCTCAGAGCTCGCAGGTCATCTCGACAAGCTCGATCGCCGCCTTCAACAAGAATGCCCCTGGAGGCTGGGCCTATGGCCAGTCCAAGGCGGCAGCGACGTTGCTGGTGAAGCACCTCGCGAGTAACCTACCGCGATGGAATATCAGAGCCAACTGTATTGCTCCTGGATGTGGGTGGTCCAGCCGAACCGTGGCCCCCTCTGCCTGTGCTGACCCTCAGCAGTGTTCCCCAGCGAAATGTCTGCGCCCATTGCGAAGCTGTACAGCAACGATGACAGCGTCCCAAAGGAAATGGTACCTCTGCAGAGAATGGGGGATACACAAGATATGGCTGGTGTCGTGCTATACCTTGCTTCCAGGGCTGGAGCTTACTGCAATGGAGCGGTTATCACCGTTGATGGCGGTAGGCTTGGTAACTTTCCAACGACGTGGATTGCATGAGGTATGAATAAGCAATATTCGAATAGATTTACAATACACCAAATAGTCGGACGTGGCCACAGTCTCAACCTAGGTACCTCCTGTTCCTGGCTCGCCGCGATTTGGCACCTCGTCTACTTCACTCGAAGGTACTGACCCAAACCACAACGAGACGTTCTTGCTCGCTTGAAACATACATCCCGGCTTCCAGCGGCATGCAAAAATTTACCGCCGCATGGTCGAGGCTTGGGCATGGAATTTCCGACAATGGTTTGTTCGATTTCTAGCGTGAGGGTCTAGGAAACCCGGCCGCCTAGCTAGTCGAGCTATATACGTCTGTCTGTCCAAGTGGTATAAACCCAAGCGATACTCATAACCTCCTATGAAAATGCCAGCATTACACCCATAGCGCCGTGGGAAGAGAGATACGGATTAAAGACGCAACGCCCCATGAACGAGTAGAAACGGTTAGGCAAGGGGAAGGCTTGCTTCTGGTGCTGCTCTCCAGGAAACGGAGATGATCAAAGTTTAGCGAATACGACTGCGGAATTCCGAAGAAAACGCGTGGTTGCTTAAAAGAAGAGTTAATCCGAATCAGAGGCATCATTCATCTATTTGGTGATGAAGCCGAGGTAGTCGGCGACGATGAGTGTTACCATCCTGCGGGACACTCGAATTAGCACACCAGAGTTTGTTTCGGAGGACGGTAGAGTCTACTTACGCGTGGGGGGCAATGCGGACGTAGTAAGTACCGAAACCGCGGTAGAAACGCATAACACCCTCCTGCTTGGCGACCTTGGTGAAGCAGTCGACCATTGACTTATACGGGAGCTTGCCGTCTGGGCCCTTGGACTGCTTCTGCAGACGAGTCTTGACGAAGTCGAATGGCAGAGAGAAGAAACTGGCGAAGAAGCCGGCGATGGCGCTGGCGGTAAGGGTCTGAGTCTGGGCCGACAGCTGGGTGTTCTGCTTAAGCTGCGACTTGGCCTCACTGAAGAAGGCGAGCTGGCCAAAGTTCAGGGCCATGGCGCGGACGACCGTGGGGGCAGCACCGGCCCAAAGGGCGCCAACACCTTCGGATTTTGCGATGCTGGTGAGGGCGTCGATGACGCTCCTGTAGTTCTTGCGCTCAGCCAGGGGCTTGAGGCCATCGCTCTGCATACGGATGAGAGCCAGGTCGGCGGGATTGCCAATCATGGCAGCCAGACCTCCGGCCGTCAGGCCGGCAGTGGCTCGTTCTTTGAAGCCGATACCCTTGCCCTGCTCCTTGGCGCGCGTGGTAAGCTTGCCCATGAATGTGTCGAAGAAACCCAAGCGAGCAGTGGTGTAGACAGCTTGGCGGAGGAGGCCAGCAGAAAGGCCGGTGTAGAGGTCGAGGGCCTTTCCGCTGGCGAGAATTTCCCTTGTGACGGAAAGAGGAGTGGGCTTCGGACCGCCGGCCACACCCTCGCCAGCGAGCTGGATGCGGACCTTGATCATATCGACGGGTTGAATGACGCTGGTGGCCACCATGCCGCTAATACCGCCGTTGATGAAAGGCAGCGCCGCCCTCATGAAGGGGGTGTGAAGGAAGTCATTGGCGACAGCAACAGAGTCGGACTTCATGACTTCGGAGGTGCGAGTTCTAGCTGCCTCGGCTGCCTGCTTGAAGGTGCCGGAACTCATGTTCGTGTTGATGGTGGATGGTGGATGGTCCTGCAGCACGGGGGCTGACAGTTAAGCTCGGTATGGTAGGGGCTGGGGGCGGTTGTTGTCGTCGGTGTAAGCGCCGCGTGGAAGTAGGGAGACCGACGTTCGAGAATAGGCTGGGATATGGCGGGACGGGGAGGCTGCGGAAGAGAAGAGAAGAGGCAACCGATTAGTTGGAGAGCGGACGAAGAGGAATGAAAAGCATCTTTATAGAAACAAGAGAGCTCCCTGGCACACGCCGTGTCACTCATGGCCCATGCTAGACACACGCCCAGCATGCCGGAGCAGGAAATGGTGGGGGTCCAACAAATGTGAAAGCATTCGACGGCGAGGTAAAGGCAGAGGACGCAATTCCACAGCTCGACGACTGTAGAAGGTCTCCACATGCACGAACGGGCGTACAACGGGCAAGGTGTGCCATGCCAGGCCAGCTGTACATAGGATCCATGGATGTGTGTGTGCTTTTGGTGTGGTGTAGTGTAGTGTAGTGTAGATGTCACAAACGCAGCCAGGCCGAGCGCGAAGCCGCGGCCAAGGAGACGGTCCGGGTCGCGTCGGCTTCAATGGTTGATGAGGGTGAGGGAGGGCAGTGGGGGCGGGGGGAGACAACGGAGCGTCATCGGGAAAGATAGGGATGGGGGAGGTGAAGACAATGGTGGTTGTGGTTTTGGGCGTGGTTCGGTAGTCCGTCCCATGTAAGTCCCGGTCGCTCGCGCTCGGTGAAGTTGCACGAGGCGGGGCCCACACCGGCTGGGGATGTGGTATGTACGCTGAGGTGGACGTATGTGCACTAGCACTACACTGGTGTACCCTACACCATGACTGCCGGCCGACCAGGCCTGCAAAACAGCGAAGCCGCGGCGGGGGTGGGGTTGGGTTGGGGAGAGGGATAGGAGGGGAGAGGGATAGGAGGGGAGGGGAGGGGAGGGAGAAAGGCACCGTGGGGAGGGAGGGGAGGGGTGATCAGCGCGTGCAGTAAGGTAACGCCGGTAGGTTAGGTAGGTACTCCGTACACAGGAAACAGACTGAGGTGGGTAGGTTGGTGGGATGGGATGGGATTAGCCAGGCAGGCCACTCTTGTTGAACGCCTCGCGTCCCCAATAAAATCTCCCAAGACATTGAGGGGGAAGCCGGTACAGAAGGAGGCCGTTTTACTTACAGCTATAGATCGAACGAAAAGTGTCTTTCTCTTACTGCAGCTGCCGTCGTTTGAGGCGAGAGATTGGACCTGGATCCAATAATACACAACAGCAACAGCAACAGCAACAGCAACAGCAACAGCAACAGCAACAGCAACACCAAGACCAAGCGTTGCAGTGATTCGGATGGTAGGTCGCGTTCCGTTGGTTGGTGGGTAAGAGACAATCAGACCGAGCGAGGGAGGAATTGGGAGTGAGAAGAGGATAGCGAAGAGCAAAACGCGGGGTTTATGAATGGCCAGCTTCAAGTCAAGCTCAAGCTCGTGAAGGCGACGAAGCAGCAGTCTCTTCTCTTTTACACTACTTCGTCTTCTTTTTTCCTTGTGAATTGAACCGTCGATCGTTCGGTATCCCGTAGCTTGAACGGAGATGTCAGGTGCCCTCGGGTTGCGCAGTAGTAGTCCCAGACGAGCCTAGTGAGGGAAGGCGGGATGGAAGCCGTTGATCGTCCAGCAGCAGCAGCCAGAGCTGGCCTTGAACAGGAAGGAAGGACGGTCGAAATACGGATAATTGTGGTGTTGGAACGAAGCCTAGGTAACGTAAAGGACCAGGGCGACGGTTTGTTGATTGTGAATGCTGGCAGAGAGGAGAGGATGGTGTGCCAGAATTGCCCCCGACCGGAGGAAGTCGCAGTGATATTTATGACACTCTCGGAGCGAGACATGTACCTACCTCTCCAAGCGTCAAGATGTCGAATCAAACCCGAACGTATACACTAGGTACATAAAACCGATTGCCATGGCCATTGCCTGGTTCACCACGGTCTGAGCCAGCGCAGAACTTTGTGGAACGACAACCCAGCCAGCCGCCCCAAGCCCTCGAGTCCCTCCCTCTCCCCAGCCCCGAGGGAGAAAGCTTCCCACCCTCCCATCCAGGCGACGCTGTCCCTGAGCCCTGGCGGAGCGCCAATGAGAAGACGGGGATTTCCATCGGGAAGGACGTGGTTGCGAAGCCAGGCGCATTGTGTGTCGCGTCGCCTTGGTGCCGTCCGGATGCGGATGCGGATGCGGGGTTGATGGGTTTCGGCACACCTCATTCACCAGCGTGACGGGATGCTGGATGAAAGGATGCGTTGCAGGTTGCACCAGCACGAGATGGATGGATACCTGGGGGGGGGGGGGGGGGATCGCTCGAATCTCGGGGAACGGATTGTCCACCGAGCTACCTACCTGCCTGCCTGCCTACCTATCCCCAGGTATCCGTACCTGGCATTGGGTAGGTAGAGGTAGTAGCAGAGGCGCAGAGACGGTAAATGATATTCCGAAGGCCAAGGGAACGTCGAACGTCAGTCACCAAGGCCATCGGGAGACAAAATCTCCTGACAATCTGGGCGGGTGGAAAGAGAACAGACCATGGACGACAGGTCGCAGACCACGGCGACGGCGACGGCGACGGCGACGGCGACTTCGATATCCTCGAGTCGGCCACCGGCAGGTCTGGGCCGTCGAGAATGCAACACCTCCATGCTGAGCGTCAACTCCCACTCCTCCTTGTTTGCTCGTCTTTCGACGGCTCGAATGACGCCATAAACGGCCATGAAACGGGTGGGTGTCGATCCCGTCGTTGGCCAAC
Source organism: Colletotrichum brevisporum (assembly GCA_030770045.1). Classification (NCBI taxonomy): domain Eukaryota; kingdom Fungi; phylum Ascomycota; class Sordariomycetes; order Glomerellales; family Glomerellaceae; genus Colletotrichum; species Colletotrichum brevisporum. The sequence continues at coordinate 6,973,908 of JAUGSI010000002.1, forward strand.
CGCTACTTGTTGGAAACCTCCATCCGGGCAAGACATAGGCCGCGGAGGAGAAATACCTATGGGAGCGCCCCCCGGCGATACAAGTAGCTAAGTATACATCTTAAGACCTGCCAGCTGAGATGTTAGCTTACACTACATACATACCTCAAGGAACGTGCCGCTGCCTCTCCATTTTGCCCTCCGTTCTCCCCGAAACCAGACGAGAAAGCCCCGATAATGCCGATCATTACTATGCGCCCACTCCAGAGACCAGAGACTCGGGCAGGTGGATTATGGTTACAGTAAACCTATGTGCCTGTGGGGTGTAGAGAGGGAGGGCGAAACGTGGGTAAAAATACCTACCTACCTAACACTAATAGGTGTTGGCGTCTGACATTGGCTTCAGCGACATTGGACGGTCGAGAATGCGGGGTAACAAACACGGGCCACAGGAGTCCAGCCAGCACCAGCATGAACCCGTCACCTAGGTATCCGTAGGTAGGTGCTAGTAGCTACAGTGTATCCGTAATACGTACACTAATACACAGTAAAATGACCCCACATTGTTATCGATAAAAGCTCGACAAGAGTTTCACCTGCTAAACCCACGGTCGCGGCCTCACAAATAATAGGTTGATAGGCACAGGCTCACACCTACTAGAGGTTAGAGCTCTGACTAGGTAGGTGCCTAAACAGTGCCGTTGGGGCACCGTTGGCACCTCACCGTGACCCACCGTGTCTCACCGAAGCCAATGCACCTCACCCCGTTGGATTTATTGAGAGACATCCACCCGCCCAAGGGCAGTCACTACTTAGTTGCTTATAGGTACTACCTACCTAGCTAGGCAGTATCTGTCATAGCAGTGGTTGGTGTGGTTGTTGTCTCTTTGGCGGCCCTCAGCCCGAGCTTGCTGTCCGTGTTCCCGTGCAATATGCGGCCCAGGCATCTTCAACGCGGGCCTCTATGAGACAAAAAAAAAAAACGACTGCAGCCAATGCAGTCAACAGTGTATTAGCATGGAAGTGAACCTGTTGAGCCACCCGGGCAGCCCTACCGGCCCCAACGAAGCGAGACCCGGTGAGCCGCTCTCGGCCCTCAACCACCACCGATCGGCTCTCTGGGCCATTCCCCCGGAAGACATGGTCATAGGCGGTCGACAAAAGAAACGCCTATGGCGAACGGGACCCTTGGAAGTTGGCATGCGGGCCCTGTAAATCCATCCATTTCGGCGACATGATGGGTTTCGCCGAAGGACTTCACCGTCATCATGTCATCGCGTCGCCCTTGCAGTGAGGCCCAGACCCTGTGGCGTTATTCCCGAGAGCTCGGGCACGACGTCTCGCACTGGTGGAAAAAAACGAATGGAGCCGCCCTCGTCCTCGTCCTCGCCCTCACCCAGCACTTCTCATCATCCGGGTCGAATCCGAGCCCGGAAATGCGCAAGCCCTTGGCGCTCAGGCTCGAGTTGACGACATGCTAGGCTATTAGGCATTGCGGCTTCGGTAATGTGGTTATCGTATGCACCTCGGTCTTTCTCTCCCTTGTGCACCACCTACCAATCAGCTTGCATGGTATTGCTACCTTACTGCCTGTATCCGTACGGATACCATGCCGTTACTAGGTTGTGCTTGTCCAGCGCCTCGGGCAGTGCTCCATCCCGCGGGATGACTCTTGTCCGTTCCCGAGAAGAACTGACGGCATTGGACATGAGTTCGTCCACCCGCTTGTTTCGCACCCTTGGTTTTGATGTGGCTCCCCGAGTCTCGACAACCTCTGTTCAACACGCATGGGTCGTCATCACCCGTTTTCCGGCTACTCGTCCCCGAAAAGCCGCCCTGTCAAAGTGCCCAGCCCGCGTCACACAGCTCGGCTATCACAGTCAGCGGACCCCTGCCGTTCGACGCACCTTCTTCAGCCCGGAGGACTCCCAGTCCCAGATCGGGAGACCAAGGTCCAAGGGGGAGGGAGGGTGGAGAGAAGCGAGTCTGACTCGACCCACCCACCAACCCGGATGCTCCCGCACTTGGGAACGTCCATCAACCACTGCACTACACTACCTATACGTGAATCCCGCCCTCCGACTTCGTTATCATCTTACTACGCTGGGAACAATGAGGATCCCGCTTGCCGCGGTTCATCCTGTTCCTGAACCGGAGAAACTCTCAACGTCTTCTGGACATGGGCCAGGGCCGCACCACCTACCGCGGCTATGGACGCATTATCGCGACACGCGAGCTAGAGAACTGCGGTGGGCATCTCCTGCTTTCTCCGGCATCCGCGGCTGTAGCTTTGCGGTTCGGGAGGAATACAATCGGAAGACGTCCGCCCCTCGGCCGTACTTTTGTGCCCGACGAGCAGTGGGCGGCCCTTGGACGAATGCCCTCTCCTGTGCGATGCAAAGCCATGCAGGCTTTTGTTGTCAAAGAAACTTCTTGCCAGCGTGACGACCGTGGCCCTCCCAAGATTTGCCATCGGGCTCCCAAGATTCCAAGAGCAAAGTGGAATCGAGCATCACAGGCTCGCATGATACGCATATGTCGTAACCTCATTCTATTCGCAGAGACTACCTAGGTATCTTATTTCACCTGCCGCTTTCCTCGGTGACCGATGTGATATGTATGGATGGCGCTGTAGGCAACGCTAATCGAGTACGGTCGGAGCTTGACTTCGTAGCATCGAAGAATGTGTCGTGGGAGTCTACCAGAAACAGGTATATGATGCGACCGCTTGGTGCCGCAGGGCTACCCCATACCATTTAGCCATGTTTCTTAATACTCGAACCGGTTGCACTTTTCCCATCCAAGTGCTTCAACGAAGCGGCGACCCCTTGCCTGGCGTCCATGTCGCCCCTGCCCCGAATCCCCCGTTGCCCGATGACTGCCCTATGCCGGACGGCGTCGTCGGCGCGACTCCTGCTTCGCTTGGGAGAGGTGGAGGAGTGTCCGTTCTTTGGAGATCCTGTCCTCTCTTGGGCGGTTTGAAGTTGTTATCGCGACCGGAACGGTAGATGTCCTGTAGCATGGGTTCCAATATGCCCGCGTCGTCGAACTCGAGATATTTTCGGTACAGTTTCAAGGCTGTCCGCGCGTCTTCGATGGAATCGTGCGTCTCAAGCTGAATATCCTCTTTCAGGAGGTACCAGGCTAGGAAGGCCAGCGACAGCTTACGCAGGCGCGATTTGAGAAAGAAGAGGTCAATCGTGTCGATGACCTGGGACTTGGGAATGTGGATATTGATGACACGGAAGTCCTGCTTGAGCCCATGGCCTAGAAACTTGCAGCCTAGGTTTAGGAGAATCCAGAGTTTCTTGTACGCAACCTTCAACGGTACGAGGTTGTGCTTAGTTACGCGAGGGTCAAGGTCTTCGTGGGTTATGCCCGAGTACGAAGTAAGATAGTCGACGATGGGCTCTCTGATAGAGATGTAGTCGTCGATAAAGGGGTGTCCTTCGTCCTCACCCTGGCCTCGGACGACGGAAGCTCTTGCCAGGGCGTATACTATTGGCCGAATTGTTTCTCGCTCGCCATCCGAGTTCATCTCGATCTCCGGCTGGCGCACAGCAACGAACTCGGTGTCCAGAGCGACAATACTGTTCGGTCCAGGCTGTTCAGTCGCAGGGTCTAGCACGCGATACGTCTTGTCGATGATATTCGGACTGTTTCGATGGTTAGCAAACACAACAGAAGTACCGCGGAAAGACGTCAGCGCGCACTTTTTGTCCTCATAAAGGAGCGAGGTGTCGATCTTCTGTTTCCAGTCCGTGTCAATTTTGTTGTTCGCCTCTTTCAGCTGGAAAACGACCACAGAGGGCATCTTCCACGCCGGATGAAACCCAAGTGCCTCTTCCGTACTGACAGGCCGTACAAGAAAGTCGTTGAACAGATGCCACTGGCTACCCTGAGGTGCCGTTGGCTGGGCATGGGCGACTGCAAATAATCAGTCTGAGAGCTAAACGAAAGGCACCAGCTGACACAAACCATTAACCATGGCAACCAGATGAGGCTTCTGGCCCGGGCCAGGGTCGATATTGACGGCCATGCCAACTAGCGAGTACACAGCGATGTTGTGGATTCCCCGCTGGAGATGAAGCTTCAGGTCTTCCCCTTCATAGCAGAAGAACTGACCGTGATCTACAATCACGCCAATTTCCTCAGGCAGAAACCCTGGTGTCGACCAATATTGCCTATGCTCGGGACTGTTAATGAGGGTGTTGAGAACCAAGACTGCCGGGATGCTGTGAATGGTCTTTCTGTTTGCAATGTGCTGGTATTTTAGGCACCTCAAGCACCACCCTTTAGAAGTAGTCTCCCTTTCAACGCTTGACTTCAAAATTTGAGAGAATGTCACTTTCGGCGTCTTCTGGTTACGGCTCGTGCTCTTTCATCCATCATTAGCATCTATACATCGATATGAGGGTTATGCTCGCAGGCGTCTGCTGGCTGGGAGATCTCACGCTTGGTTGCGGGTACATCAGATCATTGTGGAAACCAGAGGCAGGTCGGGTGAACTCGCTCCGGCAGTTCATACACACTTGAGAAGTCGTGGCCGACGTAGCGAACATCTTGGGTCGGTCAGTTACTACCAGAGTGCCGCACCTCCTAGTCATTACGCACCTGATCCATCAAAGTCGATGCTGGCTGGATCGACTTGAAGTCGGCGACGATCTTCTCGAGAAGGAATCTTGCCAAGTTTTGGAGCATGACTGTCAGAGGAGTGCCGTTGTGGTCCTCTTCCAGAAGGCCTTGCGGGCCGGCTGCAAGGGAGACGTAAGTCAGGATGCCACATTTCGAGAAGCAGGAACAAACCTTGAGAATTGTGGCTGAGGGTCTTGAGCAGATTAGTCGCCTGGCAGATGGAGCCCTCGGCCTTCTGCAACATGTCGAACAGAAATCCAAGCTCACACAGCAGGCAAGAGTCATCGACACAAGACGTTGCTGCGTGCTGGAGCGCCATGTTGCGGATGAGAGGCGTGAAGTGCATCAGTTGAAGCAGGGGGTTGGCATAGGAGTTGGCGATGTGTATCTCTAGCCCCGAGTATTGCGTTCTGTTGTAAAACCTGGTAGAGGTGAGTGGATATCTCCCAGGCCCAGCCCAAGCTCACGTACCCGAAGTCAAAGTCATCAACGCCAAATTTGCTGTACTTTATCTCGACATTCCTATACATCGGAGTGCACTCTGAGTTGGACGGATCAATGTCCATCTGCATCAGAGAGCTTGTAACGTCCTCCGTCTTGTCGTCGTCATCTGTTTTGCCGATAGTGGCCTTGGCAGACTCTCTGGCCTTTTCGCTGAGGAACCTGGGTGCCAAAATGCCTGACGCGTTCGCTTTTTCCAGGGTTCGGGTGTCTTCAACTTGATTTCTTCGAAGGCCTCTAGTGTTGCGGCCGCGCATTCCCATTTCTGTCTGCGTGAGACCCGAAAGGAACTGGGGGTCAAATTTTGTAGGAGGGGCGCCGACATCGAATACCATATCTGGCCACGCCGATAGCAATAGCTCTCGGTAATTCGGTGTTCCAATCGAGTTGAGGGGCCTGGATACTGGTCAGTAGGTGCCCAAAGACTGCTCAAAGACATCACCAACGTGTCGGCGTTCCACTCTATAGCGGGGAGCGGCTCTTCGGGAGTCGCGAACTCGGTTGGCGATGCGAAGTCGACGAAGTGAAGTTTTGAAGGTGAACCCCAGAGGTGGATATTGTTCTCGGCGTCTGCTAGGGCAACAGCTTCGCCCGACGGCGCAATCTCGAACATGGTCAAGTATGTCATCGTGTTGGCCTGCCGCACATTGCTAGTGTTGGGGTTCATCAAGTCGACGACATGCATCTGGCCGCCTTGGGACATGACGATGCTAGTAGTCGACATCCTCGGGTGCATTCTGACAAAAGCGGCGCCTGCAGGAAATGGGATTGGCGACATGGACGACATCTTCTTGATATCGAACACGTTGAGAAAGGGGTCCAGCATATAGCTCTGCCCTTGGCGCAGTGAATAGCCGCAGGTGACAATGAAGTCATGCTGGGCGTCCATGTCGCTGATGAGGGCTGAGTGAGCATTCCAACTTTTGATGACTGTGAAGTTAAGGGGATCGAGAAGATTGATGATGCCGTCTTTGGTCGCAGCGCATATGTATCTGCTCTTCTTCATAATCTTGTAAGAGTGTGCAGTCGGAACCTAGGGGGGCGGTCAGCCAGAATCCACGCTCCTTGATTTGATGCACCACGAACCTGCTTCACAACCTCCCCCTTTGCCAGGTCGATCACCAACATGGTGTCTTGGAATCCTGCGGCCAAAATTTCTGACGTCCCCTTGGACGTGAAACTCATGCATCGTAAGTCTTTCATATCATCGTGTCTGTGAAGCTTGTCAGGCAGTCATACTGGCAGCACCCCCAGGTAATGCGCACCTTATATGCCATATGGGTGGCCCTCTGCGCGAGGCCATATGGACATCCCGCGAGCCCAGCACCACCACCCCCTTCTCGTTCACGAGTATTTGTCGGACAGGCCCATCCGAGGTCACATGTGCCTTGAAGGAGGTGTATCGTTGAAGCTCGCTACCGTAAAAGGACATGGCGCGGCCCTAGCAGCATGTCAGACTCCTGCCGGCACCTACACACACGTTCACGCTTTGCTCTCGTACATAATCGTTTCCGGTCCACAGCAGCTCCTGTGTGGTGTCGAATGCCATTGTCGTCACGGGCGTGGCCATGGCATGGACGCCCGGAGGCGGGAAGGGAATGCGAGCGACCTAGCAACAGAGAAACTCGTTAACAAGGCTCTGACGGAAAGCAGGAGAGTGCGGAAGCGCGCGGTATGGCGCGTATCTTGAGCGCCTGAACCCGCACAGAGGCGGCGGCACGTCGAGAATGCACAAGGGAGATCTACGTGGTTCAGGTCCAACCAGGCCCAACTTACCTCGTCCCAGTCTCCGTCCATTTTGGTCTGCGCTTCCTCAACCAAATGACCATAGTTTTGAGGGGGGAAGACAATAAGGTCCAAGAGATGCCGGCAGACGGTTCAAAGCTGGGTGCTTCAGAACGTCGAGACGGTCAAAAAATGCAATGAAAAGAAGTAGCAGATCGCAACCCCCGCAGCTTCGCGGACAGCTTGAGCAGACCAGAGACGGGGAGTCGGCGCTAACCAACCACTTGCATGACTTGCACAGGGCTGGAGCAGAATGTGGGGAAGGCACTGTGCATTTGTACTTGTAGGTACCTGGGTTCCCACCTAGCTTTCCGATCCGAGATACCAACCTCACGAGGCATACGTGCAGACTAGTGGATTAATGAGGTGAAGTGTAGGATTAGCGGAACACTGGTGTTTATTCTATGCGATGTTGTCACAACAGTCTAAACCCTTTGCCATTATATTATTCCATTGCAAGTCGTGGCAGGACCCAAACTCATTGACCAGGAAATCCACCCACCCTTTCGTAATGCCCCGCAAGTTTATCACACGACCGTTTTCCAAATATCGAGGCCTTTGAAGCTGCTTAGTTCACCAGATCACGAAATCACCAAACGAGCCCCCAAAACCCAAAACGGGCTGTTGAGCTAGGCCTCGCCGGTTTTATGGAGCCAAATAGCGCTCCTCATAACCAGACAGGTCTTCCTACTCCTGGCTAGCACTGAGATCCGGGTTTTTCTCCCATAGGTTCCGCAAGATGGACGTCACACCTTCGTCTTCCTCCCCGCCTACTAGGCTGGACCCGCTGAGGCCCTGGGTGGCAGCGTTCTCATGCAACGCCCTCCCGCCCTGGTGATCGTCGACATCGGCCTCAAAGCTCGACCCCCCACCGTTCGTTCTTATCGACTGTGCCCGTGGTGTTGCTTGTCTCCGCTCCGCGGAACCGCTGCTCTCATTGAGACTCGAGTTGCGAGTGTGCTGGGCCGAAAGAATGCCACTACGCAAAGAGGCAGCCTTGCCATTGACACTGGAATTTCCATTGGTGGCTCTCGGTATCCGCTGGCTCTTGTTCGCGCGGTGGACAATTGCCAACCGGTCAAGAGAGCGTGCCACAGGGTTTTGGAATCTACGCACGCTGAGGTATTCCATCCCAGTTCGCTCCAATTGCTTGGTCACCCTCGGGTCGCGGCTCGCGCCGCCGTCATAGCCTGGGCCTCCAATGCCCACCAAAGGACTTGCGCCGACCGCGCCAACACCCCCTCCAACTGCTTGCCCAGGCTCAATGACAGAGCTCGCGCGCTGCAGGTTGAGTTTCTGTTGGGTTCGTGACTTCTCCGCCGGTGGGGCAAATCGCCTGCCCGAGCGCGGCGCGAGCGCGGTGCCGTCCTCATCCTCCGACATTCCAGGGTCCCGCGGGGGAGGTCGTCCCGAGCTTGCTGAGGATTGTGGCCTCCGCTGATTGGTGTCTTCCGATCTCTGGCTGGCCGGCCGGGTGGGAAGCTGGTAAAAGGATCCTTCGCGGGCTGCGCTGGAGCTCCCCGCGCCGACGAACCTTGAGATGAGCTCGTCCCCAGAGCTTGTTCCTGCAATGGCGTTGACATTATGCGAATCAGCGAGGGTCGAGACACGGCTGATGGAGTCGGGAGATTGGGAGTGACCCCGCCGCGAGACAGATACGTTATCTGCAGTCATCTTGGGGGGGACACCGTGTGACGGAGTACGCTGAAGCAGTCTCGATGTCAAATATTCTTTGTGTTGGACGGTTTCGCGGTCGGGAATCGGAGCAACGGGAGACGATTGCGCTGCGGGAGTTTCTGCTTTGGAATTGTTCGCACTACTGTCGTCGGGTTTGGCTGAGGATTGCGCGCTGGCCAGTGATCCTCGTCTCGATAGGTAGGGTGATGCAGACGTACTGGCATCGACCCATTCGTCGTCCTGACCGTCGTTGCCAAGGTCGAAATGCACTTGGGACTTTTGCGGCCTGACCTTGTTAACGGCTGGATTGGAGTTTGTACGCTTGAGCTTGTCCGACGATTTTGTCTTCTTGTTGACTTCGCCGTGAGACTTGTTGCGCCGTAGGCTGGCCGAGGATGTGTTCTTGCTGAGGTTTGTCGAGGAGTTTTCGCGGGAGAGCTTCGCTTCGGAATGCGCACGACGATGGCCGGCGAACGAGGTGGGCTTGCGTTCGGGCGATGGGGATGCAATCCGTCGGCTGTTCAGTTTCGAAGTGGTCGAGCCATGATGTTTGTGTAACGCCTTGGAGGAAGGGACGCGTGCATGTAAGCGGCCGGCGCCAACTACGTGCTTCTGATGCTTGGAGCGGTGCTGATGATGCTGTTCCCTAGCGGCGTGGTCGCTGTTCGTCGAATCGCTCTCCTGATGAACAAGGGAAGGGCGTTTTGATTGGTTGGCTGCCAAGGACTCGTCGCCGTCTCTGTCTCGAACCATGATTGCTTATTTGGCCCCTGAACTCACCGACGCCGGTGCGGATGGACAGGTTGGCGGGTTGGCGGGTGACAGTCGAGACGACGGAACACCGATGGATGCGGTCGGGTAGTAGCTGTGGTGGCTGCCGGCCTGTTTCAATGGCCTAATGCCTGTAGATATAAACAGGGCGCCTGGCGACGTAAGAAGGCTAGGGTGCGTCCAATTGATTGGCCGAGAGAAGACTGTTGGTTTAATGCGGGTGTCTGAGATGATGTGCGCAAGTGATGATTATAATTGGCAGGCAGCAGAGGGCGACGGGCATGAGCGCCGAATGAAGGCAGTTGGTGAAATACCTAGAAGAAGAGAGGGACTGGAAATGTTGAGTTTGACCGTCAAGGTTCCTAGGACCGAGTCCGCACCCGTGCGCGCGGTGGCCAGTACTGTAGCGAGGTGTCTACAGTGTGCCTCTACAATAGCTACCTACCTAGGTAGGTAGGTACAGGCGCCTAGATACCCAAGAATGGATACCTAGGGCGGGCACAGGTTCCTGATCTTCCTGAGAATCCTACCTATCTATCTAGGTAGGAACCTAGACACCGACAAAGGTACGGTAGAAACGCCGTTCCTACGATTCCTAAAAAAAATCAAAAAAATCATTGATAGTTCTACGCTACCATCACCTACCCGCGTAATATTAGTACTTATCTAAATACACATAAATATACAAGGTCGGCTACCTAGGCATTTCGGTAGTTTCCGAAGTAATAGGTAAGAACCTGCGTAGTTACCCAGGTACTGAGTATCCGTAGGTGCCTACGGATAAATAGGTGGGAAACCCCATATTTGACCCACAGCATCGGTTGGTGTCTCGCGTGCGTCATGGTGCCGTTAGGTAGTATTTTGGTAGCATGTACATGCACGTGATCGCTGAATAACCTGTCACGGTCCGTCACTAGCAGCGACATCCATTATACCAACTCCAACCCAGGCATCTTTTTCCAACACAGGTATCACTGTAGCGAGCGCGCTCCCCGAGGAAATACCACTTTCACCGGATCTTCTATTTCTTGTCAGGTCATTGCAACGGCATACACCATGTCCAGCCAAATCGCGACCCTTGAGGAGGACTGCAAACAGTATCAGGAGCAGGTACGTGATTCTGTGCCCCCATCCGCCTAAACCATCACTCGCTAACGATGTTTCGCCAGCTCGATGTCGTCCTTGCCGGTTTGAAAGATGATCCCGAAAATGCCGAGCTCAAAAACCTGCATGCGGAGTTGAATGATATGCTGTCCCTCCTGAAGGAGTCTCTGGCTGAGCTGCAGCCGAAGAATTCGCCCAAGCCAGCACCTCAGAAGTCCGCCAGTCCGCAACCCGAAAAGTGGTCGCGGGAGAACCACCCAGCCTTCAAAAAAGCAGCGCCTACTGTCGAGGACAAGGATGAAATCCCCGTCTCGTACCAAGTAAACGACACTGTCATGGCCAAATGGGCTTCGGGCGACCGATCATTCTACCCTGCACGCATCACCTCCATCACCGGTTCGTCAACGGCGCCAATTTACATCGTCAAGTTTAAAAGCTACGACAACACCGAAACACTGCGGGCCAAGGACATTCGACCAATGTCCGACAAGCGCAAGGCTGACGGCACACAAGCGTCTGGACCTGGCGCCACCCAGCAACCCGCCCAGGCCACGCCGCCGAGACAAGCCGGTCCATCAAACGGTGTTGTAACGTCCGCTGCCGCAAGCCTTTACCCGGAGCAGCAAGCAAAGATTGAGGCGGAGAGGAATGCCGTCGATGGGGCGGCGAAACCCCCCAAAGCCAAGAAGATCAAAGCCACCAAGGAACTGGAGAAGGGGAAGAACAAATGGCAGGAGTTCAACGCAAAGTCGAAGTTTGGAAAGACTCAAAAAAAGGACAGCATGTTCCGGACACCGGACGGTGTTCATGGTAGAGGTACGCGCCTTTTCGGCCCACGGGTTGAGCACGTCCCCACTAACATCTTCACAGTCGGCTTTACGGGTTCTGGTCAGGCCATGCGAAAAGACCCAACACGCAGTAGACACGTATACCAGCAAAACGATGAGCTCGACTAACAGCATTTTTGACTCGCAAGGGCCGGGGTATTGAACAAAAGGAGGCTTGAGGCTTGGACGGCGTTCACGGTGGTTTGGCGGTCTCGGTCCCTTCCTGGTAATGTGTCTCGTCTTCGCTTTACATAGGCTAACAGTTTGTACACGTTTTTGCTTCCCTCCAGATGCTCAGGGGGCGAAGACGCCGCTCTGGATACGGCGCCTTGGGCGCAAAAGGGACTATTGATACGAATAAATGAGATGCCCAGAATACCCCAAGCTCCAAGGTCCTTGACTAAACGTTTGGCTGCACAGGATATCCCGCTTCCTAAACCGGCGCGAGCCAGAAAGCTTTCACTTACCACCGAGCGAATCAAGGCGATCGGAGGCCGATTTTGGGGACGATGCCCCTGGCGATCTTGAGGAAGACGTCGGCTCTCTCGCTCATTGGCTCCGAAACAACCGTGGGCTTCCCCAGGTCGGCATCGTCGCCGATAGACGGATGAAGCGGAATGTCGCCTAGGAAGTCGATCTCGTGATCTTTGCACATGCGTTCGACCCTCTCGTTGGTTCCGAAAACGTGCGTGTGACCGTGACAGTGCGGACAGTGGAAGAGCGACATGTTCTGAACCAAGCCCAGGATGCTTGTGTTGACCTTTTTGAACATGTTGATGCCCTTGACCGCATCTTTGACCGCAAGCGTGTGCGGGGTTGTGACGATGACCGACCCTAGTGATTCCGAGTGAGTGCCGGTCTGTTGGCTGACGAGGGAGATAGATGCAAGTGATCAACTCACCATCCAGGATGACTTGCTGTGTGATGGTCAGCTGAGTATCCCCCGTGCCAGGAGGCATGTCCAGAACCAGAATGTCCAGGTTGCCCCAATCAACTTCATGAAGTAGTTGCTGAATAGCCTTCATCACCATGGGGCCTCGCCACACAACAGCGTCATCCTCGCCGACGAGATAGCCCATGGACATGGTCTTGACCCCATAATTTGTCATGGGAACTAACTGATTATCTGAGCAAGGGATCGGTCAGCGGACTGGTTGAAAGGGGGGAAAATCTGCAAAGACCCGTACTCTGCGAGAGGCGTGGCTCTCCTGAAAGGTTGAACAAAGTTGGCACGGACGGGCCAAATATATCTGTATCAAGAATACCGGCGCGGTAGCCTAACCGCGCAAATGCCAAGGACAAATTTGCTGTGCGAGAATTTCAGTTAAAATCGTCGTTTTGGCTTACAGCGTCTCGACATACCCGCCACCGTGCTCTTCCCTACGCCGCCCTTTGCTGATGAGACAGCAATAACCTTCTCCACACCCCGGATCTTGCGCCGCTCTGGTCTCCTAGGCCAGTGCGGCGGGGTGCCGGACTTCGGGAGGCCCTGCGCATGCGATTAATAGAGGTGTACTAGAGGCTGAGATGGGGTCGTCGGTACTAAGGGGTTTTCATGGCCAAGAACTCGGCACGTGGCCTGGAAGGGTCGAGATAATGTCAATCTCATTTCTGCGAGGCGTATGGAAGGCTGCAAGGCACTTGTTGAAACTGAAGCAACCGGAATACAACTACGCCGACGACTGAGAAGCTTGATCAAGGTAGTTGCAGACGAGACTTAGAGGGCAGAAATGATTGGTTCCCTGAACGGCCTTTCCTCGGCTAAAATATCAGTCGAATAGGTAGTTCAACTTTCATCGCAAAGCACTCGCACCTGAGGACTGACAACACAAAAGACTGAGCTAGGTACAGAACCTCAGACGTGGTTGGAGACTCAGGGAGCTCCTTTCCTCTAGAATATTGGCCACGAGCTCTAAGGATGGGAAGTGATCGCAAAACCTATTGCCCGGATCGTTCAAAGCACGTGACTAAATCCGAGAGCATGGATTGGCGTGCATATCCGTACCATGCCCGGGACCTACGTACAGTGTGATGGATATTTGTGCACGGATAGACGATGCCCCACTTCTTACAAGTCTCGAGGTGATACGTACCCTCTTCACCGCGCATGAGTTCACGATGAGATGGGTGAACCGCGCTGGGCTTGCTCTCAGTACCACATGAACAGCGACCCTCACCACGGCCACTCTCCGGTGAGCATGGGATCTTACAAAAACAAATAAAGGTGACGGACTAGTCAGTATTAGAAGATCTCCATCTCACACGGTTGACGTCTTACCTTTGTATCTTCCCTGTTTTTCTCATCCTCGTCCCCAGCCTCCTCACTCTCACTCGCTGCTGCCACCGGCCCTCGCCCGAGTCGTCGGGGCCGACCACCGACGCACCCAAACATTCGAGATACCCGGAACGTCGATTCCACCAGTCTAAGCATAACCGCCATCATGACCACCGCGTCAATGTTCGACCTGACCCAAGGGCGTCGCGACCTGGCTGCTCTGCCAACGGACTGGCAAAACAACATCAGAGAAGCTGTAAGGCCTGTGCCGCCGACGTCTTTCCTTCCTCGACACTGACAGACGATAGTGGGAAGTAGTCGATCAACAAGGTCTCGGCTCTCTAAACGCGCGCGAATGGCCTTTTGCCCTGCGCGCCATTGGCTTCGACCTCGCCCGCACAGAAACCTACGCCCTGCTTCTCGCCCACGGCGTGCCGCCGCACGATCACGATGCTACCCGGGGGCCTTGCAGTCCTTCGCGGCTGCGCATGCCGCAGGAGCACTTCTCTGCCATCGCAGCGTGGCTGCTGATGCGCCGCGATCCGCAGGAAGAGGCTGAAGACGCGTGGAAGATGTTCGACCCACGCGGCACTGGCCGTATTACCCTCGACTCGCTCCGTGCTGTCTGCTCCGAGGTCAACAGCGCTCTGAGCGAAGCCGATATGCGCCGGATGATCGATATGGCCGACATCTCGGGCAAAGGCTGGGTTAGCAAGGAGGAGTTCATCGAGGTTGCTAAGGGCGGATTTAGCAGGGGCTAGGAGCTGGCAACGGCGATGAAAGGGCGGCCACGGCCAGCATTGTAGTCATCCCCGTCGGGGGGATGGATGCTGGAATCTCCGAAGGAGTTTGGTTTTTTTTTTTTTTCAACCTTCCACGAATTGGATCCCATAGCGATCGAAACAACACCATGGATCTTGCGTTCCTTACTGATTAAAGGTGAGACGCGAACGAAGAAGAAAGAGATTAACAGCTCATTGCTGCTCTAGTTACACCGAGACGTTTGGGGATTCGCGCAATGGCAACCCCGCCTTGTTGTACGCCATGTCTATCATCCTCATTTGCGCAATGCTGTCGTCTCCATCAATCCAGACCCTTGTGTCTCGCCCCTTGACACGATTGACAAATTGCTCCAGCTGATGCCGGTATGTAAGCCAGTAATCCTCGCCCGAGCCCTCGATCCCGGCTTCGCGGAACGTGTATGCCTTCTTGGATTGCCTTTCTGTCCATTTCTTCACTTCCGCCCCAGAGCTCTTACTCCTGACGACAAACTCGTCTTCTACATCAATGCGGTGCCAAAACCCGCCGAACATAAAGTTGACGAAGTAAATCTTCCTCCTTCTCGTCTTCTCCTGTCCGATCGGCAACTCCGCACCTTCCACCACTGTTTCCTTGTGAGTAACGCTCAATCGCGGCGCCTCAAAGTCCAGCAGCTCAGCCCTTAGGGTTCCCTCTGCCTCCGCCGTTCCTCCTCCAGCCATCCGCCAGGTGCTGCGAAATGAGTGATCTGCCTTGTCCTCCGGAGCAGGCATCACCTTGAAAGAAGCGTCGAGACATACCTCGGCCTCAGTCTTGTACGTCTGGCGGATAGCGCTGAGGCAGTACGTCCCCAAGTCCATCAGCGCGCCGCCCGCGAGGCCGTACTGGAACCGAATGTCGTCGTCGGCGGCAATGAACCAGGGAACCCGAGCACTGGCGCGGACGTGTTCGACATTAGGCGCATCTACCAAAGTCAAGTAGTACTGCCAACAGGGCTGAAATCGATAGTGGAATGCCTCTAGAAGCACAGGTGCTTTGGGTTGCTTGAGCAGCGCATGATGGAACAGGGACTCGGCCTCCTTGGCGTTGCTGACTGACGGTTTCTCCAGAAGCACGTGTTTGCCTGCCTCGAGAGCTTTGAGGGCCCACTCGTAGTGTAGGCCGTTGGGGAGTGGAATGTACACGCAGTCGATAGATGGATCGTCAAGGATGGCTTGGTAACTGTCCTTGACGTCCGGGATGCCGTGCTTGGCAGCAAAAGCGGCTGCCTTGCTCCGATCCCGGGCGGCGACCGCCTGAACCACAACTTCCGGATGGGATTTGGCGGGTATAATGATAGCAAACGGGCTTTCGTTTCGCGTCTGACTTAGCACTCTTCTACTTGCAGCGATGAATCAATTAGGGTGGCCCAACTCACGCGATCTTGGCAGCGCCGAGAATGCCGAAACGGAGAGTTCCCTCTTGTTGTGGCGGGATGGGTGGGTTGAATATGAGATAATTACGCTGGAGAAGTCCCCAAATGGACGCCATGGCAGTGAGATCTGTTCTGTTGTGGCGGTATTATATGTACCGCGTGGATAGGTATGCGGGAACTTGCGCAGAGGATCTTTGACACCTTACGAAAATGCTGAGTGTCGCGCGGATGTAGAAGAGGAGTGAGTGTACTTGGTATTTGTAATGCTGGAGGGGGATGCCGGAGTATTTCTGGCGCTGGGGATGACGCAAACCTAAACTACTGCCTAGTAGGATTATGGAATGCGTCTCGGTTAGCATCTCAGATCTTACATTGTCGGGGCAGTTAGCCCGCGGGCGCTAACTCACAAGAACGTGGGTAGGATTTCTCTTCCCACCCTCAATCAATCACTCCGGCGCAAGGCCCATTATTTTTTTTACTCTTTTACTTCAATTTGAGAGCTACGTAGGACGGCGTTCTTCCGCATCGACGGCCCACGCGACAGAGCCTCAGACGGTATCCCGGCCTGGCTTCTGAAAAGGTATCACCTATTATTCATCATTTACAAAACGTCGTCGGCCTTGAAGTCGAAAAGAGCCTGCTTGACACGGTCCTTCATGACCTTCTCACCCTCACGAACCCAAACTCTGGGGTCGTACTTCTTCTTGTTGGGCTTGTCGGCACCCTCGGGGTTACCAACCTGGGTCCTAAAGGGCTGTTAGCGACTTGGCTATTACTGCGAGATGCGGAGCTAGACGTACTTCAGGTAGTCAATGTTCTTGGTGACGAAGTCACGAATACCGGACAGGTAAGCCCACTGGAGATCGGTGTCGATGTTGACCTTGACGACACCAAAGGAAATGGCCTTCTGGAACTCCTCGACGGAGGAGCCAGAGCCGCCGTGGAAGACAAAGAAGACGGGCTTCTTGTCGCCGTTACCAAGCTTCTGGGAGACAAACTCCTGGTGCTTGCCGAGCAGCTCGGGGTGGAGCTTGACGTTGCCGGGCTTGTAGACACCGTGGACGTTACCGAAACCGGCAGCAATGCTGAAGTAGGGGCTGATGGGGGACAGGGCCTGGTAGATGGCGTAGATGTCCTCGGGCTGGGTGTAGAGGGAGTTGTTGTCTAGTAACAGTTAGAATCCGGGCCCATATGAGGGGGCCGAGTGAGGAGAAACTCACCAACATCCTCGTTGTTGACTCCGTCCTCCTCACCACCGGTGACTGCGACATACTGTCAGTTACTGCGCGACGAGTGGGAACCTAACAGATTCAGCTTACTTCCGATCTCCATCTCCAGCCAAAGCTTCATCTGTGTCCTGGCATTAGCGCACACTCTCGGTGTGATACAAGATCCAACTTACGGGCGCAGAGCGCTTGAGGTAGGCAGCGGTGGTCTCGATGTTGTAGGCGACCTCCTCTGTAAAACGTCAGACGGCCGAGCCGCACGGCTGGAGCTTGGAGAGCACACACCCTCAGAAAGATCAATCATGTGGGAGGAGAAGAGGGGGTGACCGGAGCGCTTGAACTCCTCCTCGTCGGCAGCGATCATGCCATCGAGCCACGGCAGCAGCTTCTTGCTGCAAGATGCGATTAGTTCCTGGCAAATACACTATATATCGAAATCTAGGGCTGACTCACGCGCAGTGGTCGGTGTGAAGAACGACGGGAACGCCGTAGATGGGTGCGATGGAGCGGATGTAGTGGGCGGCGGCAATGGCGCCAGCGACGGAAGCCTCCTGCTTGTCGGCGCTGTTGGGAATAGCCTTGCCGGCGAAGTAGGCGGCACCACCCTGAGAACTGGATAGAAAGTCAGATATAGTTGACAAGGAAGGCTCGTATGGTCGTGTTCACGTACGTCTGGAGAACGATGGGGGACTTGGCCTCGCGGGCAGCCTCGAGGGCGGCAACGGCGGTGGAGGAAGAGGTCTGGGAAGCGAGGAGGTTTCGTTAGCATACAATCACCAAATTACCCTTCGTTTCTAAGAGGGCAGACCACATACGACGTTGCAAGCGGGAATGGCAAAGCCCTTCTCCTTGGCGTAGGTAAACAGCTTCAGGACATCATCGCCGTAGATGACGCCAGGCTTCAGGTTGAGCTCTTGCAGCAGACCCATGGTGAATGGCGGGGTATCTGATATTTGAAAGTAGGTATGAGTGAAAGTATCGTCTGTTGCGACGGTCCCAATGTACAAATCGAGAGCTGGCAATGCAAGGAAATAATGCGAGAGTTGGGAAGAAGCTAAACAGGAGAAGATTCAAGAGGAAGAAAGTTTGGAAGTCAAGTGGACGTGGTCGAGTTATGTTTGGAGCGGGATTTTACTCGGGCTGAGCATGGAGCAGACCAGACCCGGCCCCTCGCTCCAGCGGCAACGGACAGGGAGCGAGTGCCTCTTGCTGGCCCGGCGGCGGAGTATGCACATGAGGAGCTCCTCGCCAAGGTTAAGGTGGTACATTGCACTGTTGAGCGAGCGCGTGTATCCGTACTGGGTTTGTGTATGTGAGGGGCAGCTGCCCCTCCGAGGGAGTACCTACCATCACCACCCCTGGTCACTACCTGAAATAATTGATCTAGTATTTCAATGATCCAAACCCAGCGCCCAGTGGTCTCGTTTCATAGTGCCAATGGCTCACCGCAAGAATCTGAAAGCCGTCGGTTGGCGTCCTGCTTGAGGCTGTCATGTCTCAACCACAAACGACTTGTTGAGGGGAAACCAGCTGGTCGAGATAGAAAGGTACCTAGTCTCAAGCAATGTGCCTTGAGCGCATACCTCTCCTGGCGATACCTCCATGGGAGGTACCTTTGGCCAACACAGTACTCCCGGCGCGAGGTCGAATCAGCCAGAGCCCCTCCTAGGTACTTAGGTACCTACCTGCCTGGGTATAACAACCCCTCCCCCCACTCACCGTTCAGTCCAATTGGCAATTGACGTCAAAAAACGCTGGTGCACCGCTCAGTGCAGGGTTCCGATCACCCGCTGCCCTGTGCGGTTCCTGGTTGAGCAGCCACGCAGGGAGGGGTCACAGACCTCACAGCACAGTGGGTGGATCAGTGTGGGCCCTCAAATCCAGACATTCATTGGAGACAACGTAACTGCGGTGGGCTGCACCGAGTGCCACCGACACCGGTGCTGACTGTCGCCTGCCTGTTCATACCTAGGCATTTTGACTTTTCCCTCGCCAAACTTCTCGGCCTTATTCTTGCTTGTTGGCGTATCTAATTGTCCGGCGCGTGGATAACAATGACTCGAAGCCACTCTGTGCGGAGCGTGTTGCTAGGCTACTCTTCACCGAGTAGTTTCGGTGAGTCTTCTAATGGTGCTTGCTGGAATCGGTGCTGACCTCATCATCTTGAACTCCAAGTCCAGGATTGGAGCTCACTCGCCTCATTCACTTACCTCATGCTTCAGCCCCGGAAAAGCGCAGCCAATCGCACCCCGCCATCATGACACCGTCCCCGGCCTCAGGCTCGTCTTTTCCATCTGCTCCAGCCTTGACCATTGCCGAAGCCCGGGAAGATGCGGGATAACACCTGCCCTGGAACGCTTGCTCCGCCGAAAACCGAAGAAACAGCACGACGAACGGCCGTCTCTGCCTCGGTCAAACGTTTACCATCCGGTGATGACCTGCTCTCTTGCCCGAAAGATCCCTCTTCTCTCGGCTTATCTCGTGTCTTTGACATCGTGACCTCCACTTCCATGGCGCCCTCTTCCCGTCTCCCGGCTTCGACGCGACCTTCATCTCGGTCCCAACCCACGAGCCTGCATATGCCATGTCATGCTTTAGCAACCTCTCGATAAAAATCGACCAATAGATATGGGTTATGGGATGTATTAATCTCTTCTAGTATGTCTCGCTGCTAATTCGATTACTATCTGCGGTCACCATCGTGGCCGCACTCGAGCCAGACTGACAAATCGCCCCGTCAAGCATCTGCGCCGCGTACTCCTTGTGCTCCGCGAACAAGGCCTCATGTCAGGAATACGTATCCGTACATTCCACCCCGCGTGACCCCGGATCACCCTACCGACCTTTTAGTATACTTGATTGTATGTCAAGCGTCGCCGTTTCTTCACCAGGACCCATTTCCCCGCCGGCGCCACCCTCTTCAGTCGAGATCCAGGTTGTCTAGCGCCTCCGCGACGAAGGACATGTCCCCGTCCCGTCCCGAAGGTGCCTGCCCCTCCATCTGCGCTCCACCGTCGTCACGGTCCCCAGCCTCACTTCTGCTACCCTCGCTCTCTGTTTCCGGTGGCGTCTCCAGGCCTGTTAGGCACCGAGCCGCCAAGTTCCGCTTCAACATGCACATCTCCACCGAGATGCCGGGCCCGAAGGCGCACCCCACCACGTAGTCCCGCGGCCGGCCGTCCGGAGCTATCGTATCCATGTCTTTCGACCGCAGCCGGTCCATGACGCTGAATATTGTGGCCGAGCTCGAGTTCCCGTGGTTGATATATGTGTCGTAGCTCGCTCGCATGTGGTATGAGGTAATACCCATCGACTCCTCGGCTGCAGACAGGATAGTCGCACCTCCGGGGTGCATCGCCCAGTCGAAGTCGTGTGCCTCTCGATATGAGGGGCCTAGCGAAGGAGTTGAGGCCAGGAGCTCTTTAAAAGTCGATGGCACCGCTCCCGAGGCGAGCTTGGGTACCCGTGGCG
This sequence comes from Colletotrichum brevisporum, assembly GCA_030770045.1. Classification (NCBI taxonomy): domain Eukaryota; kingdom Fungi; phylum Ascomycota; class Sordariomycetes; order Glomerellales; family Glomerellaceae; genus Colletotrichum; species Colletotrichum brevisporum. Next base: position 6,994,332 of record JAUGSI010000002.1, read on the forward strand.
AAAGAACCACCTTCCAGCCTGTGCGACTCACGTTAGACCGCCTCCATGGCCGGGCGTAAGAGGAGACGAAGGCTTGGCTTCTGACTTACCGACTGGATGGACGTCGAAGCCCAAGTCCTCCTCGGTGTTCGGGATGATCTTGTGTTCCCATCCAAGCAGGGAATACACGGGCGTCGCGGGCTCCCCAATGCCGTTGCTGAGCACCACAGCGCTTGCACAGTCGGAGAAAAGTGCGACTCCTATTCTTGTCTCCTGCGTCTCATCGATGCTGTCCAGCTCGCTGCGAACCAGGGTCGTGCTAACCTCGAGTGCGACGCACAGGATCCTTGCCGGCTTTCCGCGAAATTTGTGACCTAGCGCTAGGTTTGCTGCTGTCCTGAGAGTTGCCAGACCTCCACTGCAGCCTACTCCGTGTAAAAGAACTTTCTCAACTTGATGTTCTATTCCCAACCCCTTCGCAACGTAGTGGTCAAAACCTGGATTGGCGCTGTCGGTGCACGTCGTCGACACGATGTGTGTGATTTCGTTCAAGTCGATGCGAGCCTCGGCGATGGCTTTCCGAGACGCGTTGACGGCCAATGGAACACCGTCGCTCATAAAAACATCGTGTAGGTCTGCTATTGTCGGCGGGTCTCTCTTGTTTACGATCGGGTGCTCGGGCGTGCCGATTGACGACCGATAATCGATGCCTGTGAACCGGTTGATGGAGAGAATCTTCTTCATGCTGCGATGAAGGCCATCAGCAACGGACCCACGTGCCATCATCGATAGCATACTTACGCAGGCGATTCCCGATAATATCTCTCACTGAGGTAATCTATCGAACTGGCGGCCAGGGAATGGGGCGGATACTGCGTGCCGACCCCTATGATGTCGAGGCCTAGGCCGCTGATGCTGTCGGGAGCTGCCATCGTTGTTGGTGGAATGCGGGGGAGGGGTAGCTAGCTCCTCGGTGAGTCGTCTGTGATGCTTCGATTGGCATCTGCCCACAGGATTAAACAGGCGATGAAGAGCCCGAGTCCTATTTACACACTAGAACAAATTGCGCGATGGACTGGGCAAAAGCGGGTAAACTTGGTTGGGCACACGGTATGTCCGAAGCTCTGCGTGGCCTGCGTGGACTGGTGATATCACCAAAACACTCGCAGCAGAATGATATTAGACGACGACCCGAGAAAGGTAGGGCAACCCAGCCGGCACAACTATTCCGTGTGCGCTGCTAACGGCGAAAAAGAGAGGCGGGCGGCCACAACCCTCCTTCGCATTGACGGAAGCGAATGAGGCGAAAAGTCGGTCAGTCAAGGGCAGAGGGCCTCATGCATGGGAGAAACATAATAATGACGGCGACACGGTATGGGGGGTTGCGGGATAGGGCGGGATATTATGTCTAGCAGGGAAACGAACTCCTGCGCTCCGATTCTGGGTGACCCCTCAACAAAAAAGCCCAGCCCAGGACGGATTGGGAACAACCGTAGCCAAGGAGAGACTTTGAAGGCCAGGGAGAATCTTTCCGGGGGCCTGTAACTGTGACCGCGTGTTTACTCGTTGCGAGTCGCGGTTCTTGAGGACGAAAACGTAATACAGGAGGCAAAAAAGAAGGGGACGGAGGAGATGTTGCACCGTTTCGTTTCGCAAGGTTCCCCCGCCGGCCCTCCCAATGCCTCAGTTCAGGGGGGTAAGCTCCTTGTTCCTGGCATTGAGCTGACCCGCCTGTACACATGTACAGCTAACCGCACCGAGGATGCTCGACCGATGGTACGGATACAGGAAGATAACGATAGGTTGTCATAAGCATACCTACCCTATTACAATTTACCCATGGAGCACCCCGGACTGAAACCAACCTGAATCTTCTCGAGCCGGTTTGCGAGGTAGTAATAGCATGGTACGCGGGTGGAGCACTACCCGTCAGAGGAACTATCTATCAGTATCACAGCCGACCTGGATGAGACTGAGAGGGCCCTTATCACTTCTCTTGCCCTTTACATCGTCCAATACTTTATTTACTTGGCCGCCTTCGTCCCATGCTTACCTAGTTAGGTTAGCTAGGTAATAGTAGGTAGCAAACCCGTCTCGTCTGATGCCCATCCGAACATGAATTCGCGCTTCCGTTTGCTGGACTGAAATGCAAGCAGAAAACCTCGCTAGAGTTTCAGAGGAAATTTATACAAGGGGTTATGTACAAAGTAGAGTTTCTAGTTTGTGATTTCTTTTCCCTCTCCAGTCCAATCCGTATAACATAATGAACCAGCCACTCCTCTCGTCAGCCACATGCTCTGAGAGGTAAGAGAGTACGTACCCAGGGCTTCAATGGATGGACCCAACGGATCCATCTGTGCAACAGTTCAACTTGCCAGGATTCCCATCGGCAACGCTCCATCGAATCGTTCCGTCTCGCAACAAGTCATTGCTCCGGGCACCCACGACAATCTTTCCGCTCGGGCATCGAGTTGCTCCGGCCGCTTTCCAGAATCGCCGCGCCGGAGGCGATCAGTGCACACACTCCGTCCGTAGGCACCGGATCGTCGGTGGCTGGGCGCCAATAACTGGGACTGACCATTGACCGCACCTGCATTGGGCTGCTGTGCAAACAATCGAATCACCCCGAGGGGGCAAACGCTGGCCCAAGATGCAGCCCTCGAAGCTCCCTTTTCTCATTCACCCCATCATCGAAACTGCGGGCGCTTTCTCATTCATCCTCAGACCCGAGAGCCAGCTTGTCAGGCCCTCAATTGCCGCCCAGCTGATATTGCAGTCCCTCGGCGGCTTGCTGTTGAGCACCAATCTGATCTGCCTGGCTTTCTTGTGGAGGCCAGACTTTGACGACACCAGCAGGCTCGTGGCCGCGTCGCTGGCCTTTTGGCACGTTTGGCCTTGTTGGCGCGCATATATGCGGTTGACTCGACCAGGAGTGGACGGGAAAGCTGATAGCGTGCAGGCCAAAACGCTAGGCGGGCCGGTCGTACATCTTCTTGTACATGCCATGCTATTCTGGTCATTCGTTGTTGTTGCTATCGCGGGATAAATCTGCTCCGCCAAAAAGCCGTCCGTCGCAAGAATCATGGCGAATCATCGCAAGCTGGAGGAAGCGACTTTCGCGCCTTCTATCTATTTGGATATCTTCATCGGTTTTTACAATATAAATAACTAAGCTTTTTTCTCTTTCGTTCTCTCAGCTCCTGAACAGCCGGAGACCCGCTTCCTCGGCATCAACGCCACCGTCGTCCATCTCGTCGTCCGAAGCCTGCTCGCTCAGCTCCATCTTCTGCCCGAACAGCGTACCGAACAGGCGGTCGATGGCTTCCTGCTCCCACATCCTCCGGTCCTCAGGCGCCATGAAGTTTTGCAGCTTCTCGTGGACGTTGAATCGCATCTTGCGGCCCTTGCTAGCCCTCCTGTCGACGTGCTTCTTCGTCTTGGCTTCCTTCATGGCCGCCCACCGCACTGTCGGCTGTGCCGTTGCGCCCGTCGACCCGTTGTCGGCGGTGCGCTGTTCGACGAGTTCCTTGAGCATAAGCTGGTAGAAGTCGGCGTCGTCATATATCTCGGGGTCCTCGTTGACTTTCTTGGCAACCTGCGCCGGTGCGCAAGAGCGCGGCGTGCGTGTGCGTTTGATGAGTCTGTCCGCGTTGAGCAGCTGCTCTTCCAGGGAGTCGACGATGGACTGCCCTGTCGAGACGAGGTTCCGACTTTTGACCTCGACCGTCGCACTGCGCGTCTTGTTGGACCATGTCTCGAGCACCTTTTTGCGGTACTTGAGAGCACGTTGCTCGGCCTCCTGGATGCCTTCCCAGATGACCTCATTAGAGGCTGATGCATCTACCTCGCCGCGCTTGCGCTTCTGGCCCGTCTGAGCGAGCTCTGAGGGAAGGAGGCTGGCGCGGAAGCTATCAAGAGTGTTCAGAAGCTTGAGCGCGGCCTCCTCTGCGGCCTCGTAGGGCTCCGAACTCTGCTCCTCGTCATCATCGACAGCGGAGAAGGAGTTGGTCGCCACGAGGGCCTTTTGCAGCCTGATGCGGATGTTGAGAAGCCCGTCAAAAGTCTTGCGCTGCTCGCGGACGGCGACACCCTTCTGGGCGTCCTGCTGGGCGGCGGCGGATAGCGTCTCCGCAAGAGCCTTCTGGCCTTCGTTCATCAACTTTCGCTGTTCGGCTCTGGCGTCAGCCTTATTGGATGGTTTGCCGCGTGGCTTTGCGCCGGAGTCGTCCGAGTCGGAGTCTACGTCGTCGGCGGATTCGTCATCCGAATCCCCATCGTCCTCCTCATCGTCCTCTTCGTCCTCAAAGCCCTCCATCATTTCATCGTCGCTGCCTTCAGAGCCCTCAGAGTCCTCGCTATCGAGGTCGGTGCCCTCCTCAGCTTCCTCTCCCATGCTGTCTTCTCCCTCCTCCTCGTCGGAGATGAAGTCGGCGGCTGTGGGTCTTTTGTTCTTGCGACCTCCTTTCTTGCCCTTGGAAAGCGAGCTGCCGCGGAAGGCCAACTTGCCGAGCTTCTCCTCGTCGCTCTCACCGAAGGCATTGTCGCTGTCGATCTCGAAGTCTTCATCACCGGCCCTCGCCTCGTCCGCAGACAGGTCCGCGGTCTCGGGGTCGTCGAATTCTTCGTCGTTCGAATCGAACTGTTCTTGTGCATCTTCGAAGACATCACTGTCGTCGCTCGAATCGTTCAACGCATCCCTACTGACACGCGCGCCGCGGTACTGGGGACCAAGGGAGATACTCTCCTTCTCGCGGAGCTTGCTCTTGCTACGGCAAATGTCAGTCCGTCAACATGCAGCGAATAGGAGCGATGATTGCCTTACCCGACAGTGACGTAGTGCTCAGTGCCCGCATTCTCGTCCTCGCTCTCTCCGCTGCCGCTCTCGTTCTCACTCTCCTCAACAGCTTCGGCCTCAGGATCAAGATCTGTGAGGAAATGTCAGTAGCCTTCTCAATCAAAACACATTTCTCACTCACCCTTGGGGGCTTCTTCTTCCCAGTCGGACGCTCTTCGACGGCCGGCCATTGTGTTGTCTGCGCAATTGTATGGCGATTGGCAGTTTGCGACTGAACCCACTGGGCAAAATTTCTGGGGGTGCAAGAAACTTTTTGATGGTGAGACGCGGCAGAATCAGCACCCCACTGAGCCTGCTACCACAGGTGGTGTACCTAGGCGCCTACAGGCTAGGTGGGTGCTCCACAGACCTTACATAAGGCGGCATCCAAGAGAGACAAACCCCTGTCAACCACTTACAAATGTATCTGTGTACCTACAGGCAAGTTACGGCGCGATTTCTCCAATTACCTACCCAGTCTTAGGAAGTATAGGTAATTCGAGAAAAAAACACCTAGGATGCATACAGACCTCCTGGAGTGATACAGTGCGCAAAACTGGATCAGGTCTGGGGCCATCACAGACGGTCAAGGTCGCTAATAAGAATCAAGGAACCTTGGTGTATGGATATGTTCAGATTGACGATTCACGCACGACTCACGAGTGGTGTTGGGGTGACAGTCCGAGCCAATCAGTAGCATCCCTTTGCATGGGCTAGCTGGGACGGCGGGGGATGGATGTCTTCCCGGTCACGTGCGTTCCTATGACCGCGGAACCAGCGCCACTAAGCCTGCTGGTGGTACCTCACCTTGGCCAGCCGGGGGGAGCGAAAAATCGCCATTACTCGTCCTCGTCTCCATCTCGTTGCTCACAAAGCAAACACGGAAGCCAGCAGCAAGAGCGCCGCGGGGGCCTCGTAATGCCATGGAACAGATTGAGACGCAGGTCAGCGACCTGCACTATTTGACCCAAGCAGCCGTTCCTTTGCCGCCTGACCGCGCTGCCGCTGCGTATTCTCCACACAATCCGCAAGCCCATTCTCCCCTTTCCGCGACCCCCGGAGACAATTCCGCGAACACGGCAGGGGGAGCCCGCGCCGCGATAGCTACCGGAACGCCATCCGCGGCCTCGGTCTCTGGCTCTGGCTCTAAGAGAAAGTCTGAAGATGAGAGTGCGGTTGCCAAGCAGCAGCGAAGCAAGCGGAATAGGGTGCGTTGTCTTCCTCCCCATCGTCCTGTCGATACGATTGCCTTTGGTTCGGCATGTGCCCGCTGCGCCTGCCTTTGCCTCCTGTCCTGTCCCGTCCTGTTTTGATCCGTCCTCTTGTCCTCTTGTCACTCCATCCCTCCCTCTCCCTGTGCCATGCCTACGCACCTCGGACACTCTGTGGAACTCCGGAAAGCTGATTGCGCCTGTGACAGTATATTTCTATCGCCTGGTAAGGCCGCCTCCTCCGAGCCCCTCCGCATCCCTCTCCCTCTGTGCTGCTAGCAAGCCTTCTCCATGCCGCGACCGATCGATCCCCTGCGACCTGGCCTGCTAGGCTACGCTATATAATCCTTCCTGTCGGAATCGTTGTCCGTCTACTTCATCGGCTGCTTCTTGTCCCTACCCCGTTACTCTCGCTGTGCTGATGCAGCCTCACTAATACGCTTCTTGCGCCCGTAGCAACGAATGCAAGAGACGAAAAATCAAGTGCAATGGCGAGAATCCCTGTCAACGATGTGGCAACCTCAATTTGGCGTGTCTCTACGCCCCCAATTGCTGCTCCAACAGCTTCAAGGACTCAGAAGAGTACAAGAGCATGTCGGCGCACATGGCACGGCTTCAGGAGCAAGTTGACGGTCTCTATCAGAGCATGAACGCCCTCCGCTCCGAAACTCTGCGTCTTGCACCCATCCAAGACAAAGTATTACCCTTCCCTTCGAGCACCGTCCAGGCTTCTCCGGCGAGCTCGCTGTCTCCCCTTCACCGGCCTGAGTTGACCCAACCAAAGCAGGCACCTTTCCGAGGCTCTACGAGCATGGCCTTCAGCTTGGACGTTGCAAACACGACTATTCACAGTATGGGCTACAAGGGCATCGGGGACGGCGAGGATCAGAATACGCCTTTGATTGTGCCCGAGGACAGCCCTTTCCGCATGCCACCCCAAGAGGCCCCGACTGATCCTCTCTGGGACTTTAGCAGGGATGAGATGATTCGCCTGTGCCGTCTTCACGAAGAGGAGGTTGGCATAATGTATCCCGTTGTGAAGATCCAGTCCATCATCGAGCATGCTCGCAACTTATCTTCATACATGGATACTGTCAAAAAGCAAGGCCTCATGTCGATGCTCAATGATGACAAGACTCTCCAGCTCAAGATTGTCATGTGCTGCGCTCTTGTGGTAGAAGAACATGGTCATAGCGAGAAAGCGATCAAGCTTATCGACAGCATGGACACCGTCCTCAACCGAAAGCTGATGGTGGAGCCCGTCGACTTCACGAGCCTGCCGGCCCTGTGTCTCCTTGCCGGCTACAAGTTTCTGGCCAATGAGGAGATTGCGGCATGGCGTGTTATGGGCCAGGTAGTCAGGCTTTGCTTGGAAATGGGCATTCATCGTCGGACTGGGTTGATGAACATTCAAAATGAGGAAGAGAGAAAGAGCGCCCTAAACAGCTTCTGGTCTGCCTACGTGTTAGACAGGAGATGGGCGTTCAACACAGGCCTCCCATTCGTTGTTCCGGACGAGGAGATCGATCCCGATCTGCCAATGCCCGTGAGTGTCCCATCCCCGTTGTATCTGCTCTTTGACTAACATCTTTTCAGGAAGAATACCCATATCTTGTCGCAATGATTACATATTCGAGACTTGGAGCCAAGGTCTGGCGCCAGGTTGCACACTTTGGGCCTGTTCTGGCACATGAGCTCCGGCACGAGGACATGGAACGCTTAGATCAGGAGATCCTGCAATGGTACGAGAACGTGCCGGAAGAGGTGAAGCTTCGCAACTGGGACAAGGAGAAGCAGATGACGACAACTCCTTCATACAACTTGCAACGACTCCGTATCTGGACTTACCTTCGGTTCAACCAGGTAAGCACATTCAAGCGCTCCCGTCTGATCATCGCTGACTTGAAAACAGATTCGTATTTGGCTCTATACCCCAATCTTACATAGTGCTACCAGCATCATGAGCCACATGGCCCAGGCACAGCGTGTCGTGGACTTGTCAAAGGACACGATCCGGTACCTCAACCACCTCAATAACACGACAAACCTCTACCGCAAAATTCAGGTTTTCTACCACCAGTTTCTAACTTCTGCCATCTCCGTACTCTTCTTGGCATCGGTACATGCTCCTGTCAAGTTCAGTCCTACGTGCCGAGAGGAGTTCTACACTGCCCTAGAGCTTGTGAGAGACCTATCCGCCAAAAGCTGGGTGTCGAAGCGCCTGTGGCGCACGATTTCTTCGCTGAAGGAAGTCGCTCCCAGCATCGGACTCCGCAACCAGTCCGATGAAGACGCACACAGCTCCGCGGCACTGGCGATGGCGGGACTCGCAAGTGGCGGTCGCATGTCAACGAGCCCTGCCGCCGTCCCTCAGTACGGTCGTTCGTCCTTTACATCATCGGCGCAGACGATACCTCAACAGAATGCTGTAATGGAGGCGTTACCGTCGCTAAACAATGGTGCCCGCATTCAAAACGAAATGACTCGAATTTTTGAAGGCTACATGGAGCTCAATGGCTTCGCTGGAGGAGGAGATGGCTTCGTCGGTCCGCCAAGCGGAGGGATGACGCCGACAACAACGGCCATGCCGAACCCATATGCAGATAATGTCTTCTATCACTTTAGGGAGATGTTCTAGCAAGTGGCTCAGTATGTTTACATTGCATATACCGGATTTACTAGTTGCGAACCCAGCGTTTCAATGTATTCAGGCATCACTTCCAAGATTCCGCGCCAACATGATTCAATCACAATCCAAACCACTTAAGGTCCTCGCCTTCTCGAACAGGCACCGTGTGCCCGACCCCCTGTGCAGAATATCCTACTAACCTGGTGGCGTCACCGTACACGATCTGCGTGTATCCACTAAGCGGTGCGTTTGTGTTGTTTTGGGCAAAACTGACGCCATGAAGTGTCGACCACTGCTTGAGCTGCTCATTCAAGTTGGGGTACGTGACCAAACTATCCGATGTGCCGTGGAACGTCTGCATCCGCGGGTAGCTGCCAGTATAGCCTGGAAACATGGCCCGGGCCTGGGCAGCCCAGTCCGACCCCGTCTTGATGACCTGTCCGTTGGCGCAGCGTGGATCGGCGCTGATGGGGCTCAAACCTGGCGAGCCAGCGAGACACCCAGCAGCCACGCCGGAGTAGCACGATGCGGCGGCAAAGAGATCGGGGTACGCGGCCGAGAGGACGTTGGTCATCATGCACCCCGAGGAGCTGCCGGTGACGAATACGCGGGACTTATCGGCACCGTAGCGATCAATGGTGTACCGGACCATGTTGGCCAACCCGGTAGAGTCGCCGCCGCCCTCGCGGGTAAGGCTGCGGGCAGAGGCGACGTCCCAACAGTTGAAGTCTTTGGTGGAAGATGGATAGATAACGATGAAGGTGCCTTTCTGATCAGAGAGGGGGATGTATTCGGCCTGGCGGGAGTAGAGCTGGCCAGAGCCGCCACAGCCGTGGAGAGCGAGGACAATGGCAGGAGCCGAGGAGAGTCTAGGAGGGACCGAGATCTCCATAGTCAGACCAGTTGGGTTGGCACCGAAACTTGCCACGCGTTGAAGAGCCGCTTGGGCTGTTCCCGCAAGCGATAGCGTAAAGAAGCGAGTGAACAACATTCCGAAGCGGTGATTGCTTTAGTGTCTGTGAAGGCCTGGTATGGATATCGGAGAATTGAGTTGCAAGAGACGCGAGCCAGGACAGCTTAATTCATTTTATTGTCGAGAGTCAGTCAGTCATTGAGGTGTCCAAATATGTCATATCCAAGAAATCGTCAGGCCAAATTAAACAGATCATCAGCCCTCGGCTCGGTCATGACGGCACATGCAAGACCTAGGCTAGATACAATGTGGCACTCCTCTATCCATATTTGATTGAGTGTAGAGTCGCATTCACACCGAAACCCGATCTGCGAAGCGTTGTTATGCCAGCGCGTCAATTTGGAGTGAGCCCTGTGATTTGTCGTCACTGGTTAGGGGGTGAGGTGCAATATCGGCAATGACGGTCGGTAGATGGAGATGCTCTTGACCCTACAGAAGATGCACCAGAAGATCAGGCGAGTGGTGGAAGCAATGTATAAAAGAAGAAAGCAGATGTAAAGGTGGAGGTTGATGATTTGGAGCATGGGCGTCCGGTTGGGGTCCTCCTCGGCCGTATGTGACCTTGACCGCAGGACCCCGCAAATGGCCAGTGTTGCCTCGGTAAGGGTCACACAGGACGGTCGTCCTAAGTTCCGGCTGAAAAAGAACGGGAACACCAGGCGGCAGTTGTATTGTAGGTCCGTTTTAGCGAGCAGTTCCGGAGACTGGGGCCGAGAAAACGGCTTTGACAGACGCCATCCGGCCGCTGGTCTCGTATGCAGTGGAGTCCAGTGCGGAGTGCCTCATTCCTTTTAATTGCATATCAGCCAAGATTACACAACGTTGGCAACTGACTAGGTACATACCCACCTGTGGTGATTCAAGAGGCTGAAGTCTATCAAGATAGATTTTTTTCCAGACCAAGAAGAGATATTACATTCGATACAGTCTAGTCTCATGCATCTACTCCATAGCTACTCGCTTACCTACCAAGCTAGGTATGCAAGAGGGGGTACCCCTACCTACCTATCTAGGTACCTACTTATGTTGGCGCCCATGCCCCCCGAGGGAATTAGGCAGCCATGTGAGGCGTTGTGAATGGAACATTCTAGTCATTTCAATCCGTTATAACCTGTCGTGCGCAGATGGGTATACAAAATCATTCCATAAGAAAAACAACACAAAAAGAAAACCAGCAGCTTCCAGAACACCGATCATCAGCGGCTGCCGCACTTGGCACCCATTCTATCGCATGCTATGGGGGCAGATGATCACAACCGTCCAAATCTGGATACTCAGTCCACCAAACACCACCATGCCAGGCTGGACGACTTGCCATTCGACATCTACTGCCTGATCGCCGTCTATCTGGAATACGGAGACGTCCTCAGGCTGAAAGCAACCAACAAGCGCCTAAACGAGCTCATGTACCTAGAAAAAGTGGTACCAAAGCGCGTTCGGTCAGAGGCCCTACAATACGCCGACCATCCGCTAGGTTACAGCTGCCAGCACGATCGGCGCCTATGGGCTTGCTTCGGATGCGAGAGATTTTTCCCCGAAGAGGCGTTCGGAGATCGAATGCGGCAATTGAAAGACTACAAAGCAGGACGGAAAAAGTCACAGTCGAGTCTGCGACGATGCTGGACATGCGCCATCAACGAGCGGGTCTATGAGCACTTGCAGCCTGTGAAGAAGCAGGGCATCTTCTACTACTTCTGTCATAAGTGCGGACGAATGCAGACCGAGTCTCGGAGGTGCAAGAACGTGGCTAGCACCGGCGTACGAGGCTCCTCTCTAGACACCACTGTCTGTTTCGATGACCAGCCAGTCCCCGTTCGAGGCGCTTTCGAAAACCTACCTTTGAACGTCTTTGAGATAATTTTTCAAAATACCGAGCTTCTCGATGCCATAAGTATGCGACAAGTTAATCGCTACATGCGAGATACGGTCGAGACTGATTGGGTTCCGCTGCACCGACGCTTCGAGTTCATCAGGCAATGGGAGCCTGGATCTGACGCCGTTGACATCACACTGAGGCTCCCATGTTATGCTTGCTTCACTGCGAAACCCTACAAGAAGTTTTCGTCACGTCAGCATACTCGGTTCAAGGACCATCCCGAAACATTCTGGAAACGACGATGCAATGCTTGCGTCGACTCCTTGTACCGCACGCAGACGCACAGGGCTTTGAACGAATTCAGTCACAGAGCGGTCTGTGAGACGTGTAACTTGTTGAAGGACGAGAGAGACTCATGTCTAGGTTGCTTGGAACAGGCTTCAGATGGGAGTACTGAGGTTACCTCCGCCGCATAATCGAAGACCAGGGCCAGCGAGCTTCGTGCACCGCTATCTGGCCTATGGCGTGACTGGGGCTGCTTCCCTAATTTTGAGTATACAAAACGAATCTCGAGGGACACCCTATTGTCTTATGTGTCATGTCAAAAACGCCGTAATGACAAGGTCAAGAGCCGGAAGATCCGGGCATCAAGAGAGTCAGTACAAAATACCGATTGCAGAAGCCACGATTCCAACACAAAGTGAAAGCAGTGATGATGTGATGATTGCTGTTCGTCGCGACCATGAACCATCCATCCGCAACAATTTAAGGTGGGCATTCTCTGGTCCTACAAGTGATATCAGGCGATAATTTGGCCTCTGAATCTCCATTTTACCGGGCTTTCCCTAGTGTAGCCGAGACAATTTTCGAAAACCTTTAATCGAGGATAATTTGGCTAAACAATACTGCCCGTTTCATCCATGTCTTCTGGCGCTGCAAGTATCATGCCCACGTTCTAGTCCCTAAACATTTTAGTTACCTGAGAAAGCTGCGTGGATTGTGAAGCTCATACCTGCTATCCGCGCCTCAGTGCTATCCCAGCCTTGGCCGAGAAAAAGTGTATGTGCCACAGAGCACTAGACCTGTCAGAACCGTCGGCCGGACGTACCATTCTCTGACCCAGATGGTTCAGTTACTCGCGTTAGTACATGACAATACGTGTGGCCATAACCATGACGTATAAGAGAGCAAGTGAGATCCGTCACGTTTTCCTGCGCACGTCTGCGCTGACGCATGTTAATAGAAAAGAAGTGAGTACGCAGGTAGATTATCAAGACTTGTCGAATGACCCCGGGGCTAGCTGCCTGGTCCCATATGATACCTAGTTAACTTCAATGGGTGAGAAATGTAGGCAGAGTCTCAGTCTCTGAATCCCAATCTCGCTAGGCTTTGTTGACATAACCGACAGACTACTCTTGAATGCAGTCTTCAGAGCAATTGGGACCTGGCTGGGACATTAGTATGCCTACCCAGGCTTGGGTCTCTCTTCAACTCGGCGTCTCTAAACCAGTCTACAGGCGGGTGACTATATGTGCGGATTCTGGCAGTTTACATTCTGGCCCGAGGTTCAGAGTGTTGCGCTTCGGTCTGGACAACTTGGGTAAACAATGTTATCCCGGCAATACTAGCATGCACTTGTGGGGAACAGAGATCGCGACGGGAAAGGCAGGACAGGCGGGATCAGACAAATGATCCAGCTACTTACATCGTGGAGGCTTAGGTACTCATATCAGCGACAACGGATAAGTGATGGCCACGCTCGCACACCGAAATAGAGCAGAATTGAGGTGCAATCAAGCTTTTTGGACTTCTAATCACCCCACCAGCTTGTCTAGCTTCGACAGTAATGCAACGGCGGATCTACAGGCCCATCACGGTAGAAAGGAGACGGGGGCACTGCGACGCTGGTCGTGACAGGGGTTCAACTTCGGTCTCCGTACGTCCCCGGGATGTGGGATATGCATCGACATCGGGTTGGCTCACGCTAATAGGTGGAACTCACAATAATCGTACTCAACGAAGCAGGCCATGGTCAGGAGGGGGGTCAATTCACTCGGCTATTGGCTGTGGCAGTTCAAAAACCGTCTGCTGGCATCTAGCTATCCACAGTCAGGCGGTCCGGAACCGTCTGGTTTGTACAACTCCCGAAATCAAGCCACTGCCACCTTCAAACGACATTATTTATGACCTCGTGGGCTTTATCGGCGGCCGTATCTTGAGTCTGACTGAGCTCATACTCCCTGTCTTCATACGGCTTAACGCCCATGTGCTGCCAGGTTCGCTCAATCATGAGTGTGATCTCCTTTTCTTTTCCGCGGAAAAGCAGCTCGGTGTCTCCACTGCCGTAAGCCGTGATAGACTTGTGCTAAGCGGACAATGTTAGCTACCTTATGCGCTCGAATCCTCGATGATCCGAGACAGGAGCTTCTGCGACTTACGAGACCCAAAGTCAACTTGATGACACCGTCAGCCCAAGAGGGGCGATACAGATGCGAGGGTGCTTTCCCTTGAAGAGCAAGAACAAGATTATCCGCGGCAAACATCGCCTGCTTCATGGCGGCTCGGGCGTTGGGGTTCGTAACTCCGGCCTCGGCAACATCACCGCATACATAGATGTTGGGCAACGAGTCGACATCGATCTGCATCGTCGGCTTCACCCTGATACGCCCGGACTTGGCGATAGACTCGGGTGCGATGTCGCTGATCAACTGAGAGGATGGTTGTTGGCCGACAGCGTTGACCTAAAACTTTGTGAGAAACGAGCCGGAAGATGTGGAGCCCGTTGCACCACAAAGACTCACCAGGAAGTCGCATTCAAGCTTTCGGCCCGATCGAAGGGTTACGAAACCATCGACGGGGGTCTCTGTTGTTGTCCGTTCGCCCAGGATCACCTCAACGCCGAGATCCTCCAAGCCCTTGAGAGCTCCTGCTTGGAGCTCGGGACCAAATCGGTTCATGACTGCGTCTCTCGAATGGACCAGGGTCACATTCTTCTCAGGGTATTGGTCCTTCGCGTCCGTGGCAAGCTCGACACCAGCAGCGCCACCTCCTACCACGACCAGATTCTTGGCGGCCTTGATGCGCTGCTGGAACTCCTGCAAGTGTCGTACTCCCTCGGCTTTGTCTGTTGAGCCAACTCTGGAAGGCAATGACATACCAACTCCCGACCCAGTTGCGATCACCAGGTAAGAGTAAGGGATTTCCTCGCCGGTGCCCTGTATGGTCACAGCCTTCTCACCGATGGTCGACACCCGGTCATGCACCCATCGGATGACCGGCGCGGCATCGGCAGGAAGATAGGGCCCGTATGGGATGAAAGTCTTTGCTTCGTGTCCCTCAATGACACAAAAGCGTGGCAGCGTCCATGTGAACTGCCAGTGACGATTCGGTTCGACGATGATGAGGCGATAGGGACCGTCTGCCGGCAAAGAGCTTGCAATGAGTCGGGCAGCGTGGTAGCCGGCGAAAGATGCGCCGATGACGAGGATGTTGATGGGCTCGGCGCTTGCATCCTTTGGATTGTTGCCAGGGGTGATCTTTTTCGTGGTGTAGCTCCTCGATATGAAGTCTACATACAGCCGCAACGTGTACCCAACTAATTTGACGAAAAGGAACGCCTTTTTCGCCTTCTTGAGCATGGTGAGCGCCGGACCCGCGGTCTCTTCGGGATACCAAGTTGGGGCGCAGAAGACTCGGTGCTTGGGTCACAAGAGGTCGGACGGAGCCCAGTCCAAATTTCCCGGCAGGCAGAGAGAGACAAGACACCGGGGGAAAAGCGAGAGAGGGGGGAAACATGGGACGGCTAGGTAAGTGAGAAAGAATAGGTAATAGCAGACGGACGTTGCAAATACTTATCAGATGCATCTGATTAGATCCGATACGAGCGTTAGCGTCGCGCCAGTCGTCGGGCAGCGTCGGACGTGAATTTCCCGATTTTGATTCGACCGAGGAGACAGACTCCCTTGCCCCTTGCGTCCGTCGATCGGAACATAAGGTAGCCAGCCCAGCGCGAGAAATGTGCAGATAATCTTACCCTCCACGCAGGTAATTAGGGAGATTCATTATCATAGTTTCTAGTTTAAGTGTTTCCTGGCAATCAAATGCCACTCATGTGCATTGAAGAGACACAAGGAAGAGTGGGAGAGAACAGTGTAAGAAACGGAAGCGAAAGCTCATGGACCGGAAAAAAGCGTGCTTTTCGGCGAGCCAGAGAGGGAGCCACCATGGGTCGGTCAACCCCTCAGACCTTTCTCTCTTAGTGAAGCGTAGCTTCGCTTACATGCCAGGGGAGGGGGTTGACCGGCTCTCGGCCGCCAGGAGGTCTTAAGCCCTTGACCAACAAGACTAGAAGGCTAGAAGCACCAGGCCCCTGACCAGACCCGATCGTCTGATTCCGTTACGTACATTTACGGGTACTAAAAAGCCTTGCCATAACGATGGGGTCGGTTTTCGCCCTCCCTATCGTTATAGAGCGAATATTAGTAATAAGAGGGAATAGGCACGGTTCCCTAGGAGTAATAAGTAAGCTTAGTAGTAAATAGATTTATATATATTTAAATACTAAATAATATTAAAAAGTTAAAATAAAGGTATCTAAGGTTAACTACTACTACTAGGTATCCTTTTTTTTACTTTACTATATTTTAAAATCCTTTAAGTGTCTCTTAAAAGTATTTAAAGTATTAAATAAAGCTATACCCGCCTTCTTTTTATACTATAAGTATACCTTAAGACTATAAATACTTTTATCCCTAGAGAGTAGTAGTATAACTTTTTTATTTTTATTATTATCCTCCTTAATATTAACTTCAAAAAAGACCTTTACTATATAATTTAATAAAGCTTTATAGTTCTTTTAAACGTTTTTAATATTAAAATTAAAAAATTAATTAATTAATATAACTTATTTAATACTAATAGTATTTATTAACTATTAAATCTTTTTCTTTTCTTTACTCTAATCCTTAAGTATCTTTTTAGGCCCTAATAGTTTACTAAAAAACTATAACTATTTCTAGTAGTTAGTAACTATACTTTTAGTTATATAGCATTACTAATATATAATAATTTAAATAAAGGTATAATAGATTATAATTATTTTATAAAGATTAATATTTTATAGGCTATTTTTTATACTATATACTTAATTTAAAAGTAGTAGTACTAGAATTTAAGGGTATAAATAATATCTTAATTTAATAGCTAATAAACTAAGGTATAGTTAAGGGGTAAAAACTCTATATAGGTATTCTAAAGACTACTAGCCTTATTAATAAGGTTTAATACTACTATATAGCTACTATAGTTATTAATAAGGAGTAGGATATAGTAATTACTTATTTAGGCGTTAAACTAGTATAAATATTTAATAAAAATATTATTAGTTATTTATACCTTTTTATTATATTTATATATAATAGGCAAGTAGTATATATAGTAGCCTTTATACTTAAAAGACTATAGAAAAGCTAACTTACCTAGGATCTATAGATCTAAGAAATAAGTAGTATTTATATTATAAATAGGGATAATTATAATTTATTTTTTTATAGTTTATTACTAGACTACTACTTTAAGTCTAGGGTAGTATCTAGTACTAACGTCTAATAAAGTACTATTTTATTAATATTATAAATATTAAAAGAGTTAAATTAGTAGTAAATCTCTTTTAGCTCTTCTATATACTTAGTTATACTTAAAAGATTAGTATTACTGGCTTTACCCTTTTAAAGAACTTTTTAAATATTATGTCTTTATTTAAATCTATATAGCTAACTATTTAATTAAAAAGAAGGGCCCCTTTATGTATAGTAAAGGGCTGTATAGTTAGGTATATACTTAAAGAGGGTAGTAGTAGTTATTTTAATAAGGGTATTAGTTATTAGTATTGACTTTACTTTAAGGGTTAAGAACTACTTAAAAAGGGCTTACTTAAGGGCTAAGTAGTTAATATAAATAAATTAGAACTAGTTATTCCTCCTTTTAAGTAGGACTTTATTATTGAAGTAGGTATACTTACTACTAAGAACTTTAAAAATAGTTACTTAGCTAATAAAGTAGTTAAATATTATAATAGTTTAATTATAAACGTTTTTTTACTTTTAAGTAGGGTTTAAATTACAGATTTATTAAATCCGCTACTTTAAATACTTTATAATTAGTTAATAGTACTTTTTAAAATTTATATTAGTATAAATAAATTATATAAAAAAGGCAGTTTAAAAGAGGGAATTTTTACTAGTAATTAAGGCCTTTAGAGGCTATAGGTAGTAGAAAATTAATATAGATTTAAGTAGTTTAAGTACTTTAGGGAGGGTAGTATAAAAAAAATTTTCCCTTTAGTATAACGATCTACTTAATATAAAGAGATTTTATTTATATTTATAAGTTTATTAAAAAGAACTAAAAATAAAAGTAAAAAGAGATAAAAAGTAGAATTAAACCTATAGCCTTTAGTTCTAATAAGCTAAACTTTAAACTACTAGGTTAACTACTAATAGTAGAATAAACTACTCTAAATATCTTTTATTAACCCCTTTAGGGTGCTTGTAGCTAACTACAACCCTCGTGGCTAACTATAGCGCTTATAGCTAACTATAGTAAATACAGCTAACTATACATAGGGCCTAGAGCTACTTAACTAAACTATATATAATATACTAAACCCTAAAAGAACTAGTACCTTAAAAGCTAGGCCTAAAGGGCAAGGTACTAGGCCTATAAAAAGCAGGGCTCCCCCTAGCCTATAAAAGTCTAAACTTCTACTTTTTTAATAAGTAAGTAATACAGTAAAATACTAATATAATACTATTACTACTATAATAATACTTTTATCTCTTTTATTTATATATTATACACTAAGCCTATTTCTTTACTAACTCTATTAAGCCTAATATTACTATAAAAGTATTTAGTAATTTTAATATTAACCTTAATACTCTTATACCTATACTTATAGGTTATAAACCTAACTTATTAACTAACTTAACCTTCTTAATTAATTATAAAAATTTATTTAGACCTATTTATTTAATAACTAACTTTATTTTAACTATAAAAAACTAAAAACTATAACTAATACTTATAAATTACCCGTAATTTAAGTTCTTAAGTAACTAAAAAACTTAGTTTTTAGAAAAGTTTTAATTATTTAACCTTTTTTAATAAATCCTTAATAAATTCTTATATATACCTACTATAGTAAACAAACTTTTAAATAATATTTAATTAATATAACCTATATAGAAATCGAGATTATAGTAGCTCTTACTATTTAGCTTAATTAATAAAAGCTACTACGAGTTAATATTAATAACTCTAAAGTTATAGACTTTAAGTCTATTAGCTATAATAAACTAACTAAAATAGTTAAAAAAAATATAATAAGACTTTATAGTTTTAACTATTTATTTAAACTACTTAGTTAGCTATATAATAAGTAGTTTACTTTTATTATTTTAAAAAAATAACTCTTAGGTTTTTAGGAGTTTACTTAGTTTTAGTTATTTAAATAAAAAAGACTTTAAATTTATAAAATATAAATAAAATCACTATTCTAAAGTTAAAAGGATAATTAAATTATTAAGTATAGTCTCTAAAATTCTATATGGTATTAATTAATAAAGATTTAGTAATAAATTTTACTAAACTACTAAATAATAAAAATAAAGATTTAAATAATAAAATATTAAATTATATAAAACTTTTTTATAAAAATAGCCCTTTAAGAGTTATAAAAGACTCTAAAATAGCTTTAAAAGTTTAAAAAAACTTAAAAGAGTTATATTAACTAAAAGGATTTATAAACGAGTTTTTTACTTATAAAGAGTTTTTTAATACTACTCTTAAAGACTTTAATACTCTTAAAGAATACCTTAATAAAGTTAAAGAACTTATAAATAATTTAGTTTTAAATAATTTAGTTTTACTTAAATAGGTAATTGTAACTTAAGTTTTAAATAGTTTAAATAACTCTTATAAGGGGTTTATAATTAATATAACTTAATTTTTAAAAAAAGACTTAAAAGTCTATACTATTAAGTTTTTATTTATTAATTTATTAAATAAATTTAAGAGAAAGAGTAATAATAACTTTATATAATTCTCTAAGTCTTAAATTAAATCTAAAAAAACTACTAAACCCTAGAAATAAACTAAGGGGGAATACTATAACTACTATAAAAAAACTAACTATATAGAAAATATTTATAGATTTTTATATTCTAATAAAGCTTTTAATTAGTTTAAAAGAATATTAAAAAATAACCCTTTTATAAATAATAAAGAAAAAAAAAGAGTTAAAAAATAGAATAAAAGAAAATAATAAGTTAATATAGTTATTAATAACAATTCTAACTCTTTTAATTTATTAAAAAAAGTTATAGTTACTTTAGACTTAATAAATATTAACTTAGTAACTAAAGAGGACTTAGATTTTAATATAGAATTTAAAAATATAAGAATTACTTTTAAAACCCCTATTAATATAGATTTTAAAACTAATAACCTATTACTAAGTAACTTAATAAAATAGTTAAATAAGGAACTTTTAGATTCTTTTATTTATAAAGGAAAATAACTGTTTTATTTAGACTTAACTATAATAATTTATATAACTAATAACCTATCTTTATTTAATAATATTAAAACTATTAAAATAAAGGTTAATTAGAGTAAAGTAAACCGTTTTTTTACTTATAAAAAGGGTAATTTAACTACTATAATAAATAATACTCTTTATATTATAAGAGATATTTATTATATATTTAAACTAGGTATTAATCTCTTAAGTTAAGCTAAACTTGTTAAAATAGATATAGCTTTAATTTACTATAATAAGCCTATACTATATAATATAATTAAAGATAAAGTCCTTTTAATAGAAATAAAGAGAAATAACCTCTACTTCTTTAACCTTAATATAAATAAGGAAGTAATTAATATAATAAAAGATACTATAAAAGAGTCTTAAAGTTAGGATTAAACCCTAGACCCTAATATTAATATAATAAAGCTATAGTATAATTAATTAGACTATATAAACTAGTAATCTTTATTTACTATTCTAAATTAAACTAAAATTATATATAAGAGGGCTGCTGTAGAGGTATTTTATAAACTACCCTATAAGGCTTATTTAAAAGGAAAATTTACTAATACTGTAAATAAAAAGTCTAGTAATTATATAAAAGACTACTTTTATTTATATAAAATTGTGTTAGACTTATATAGGCTAATTATACTTAAAATATATAATAATTATAGATAGTTTATACTATTTATAAATAAAAAGACTTGTTTTATATAGGGTAAATTATTAAAAATAAAGGAATCTAAAGAGGTTTTTACTACTTTTAAGGAATTTAAATCCTTAGTTAAAAATAATAAAAATAAGTATAAAAATAATTAATTTAATATAGATAGTGGTAAAGAGTTTAATAATAAAAGAATAAAAACTATATATATAAAAAATAGTATAACTTATAATATAAAACTACTTTATACGTATGAGTTTAATAGTATTATTAAAAGAATAATACGTAATATAATAAATAAAGTAAGGGCTATACTAATAAATACTAATATTAATTTTAAACTATAGGGAGAAGCTTTTTTAGTAGTTATATATTTATATAATAGAACTCTATATAAGTTAATAGTTTATAAAATACTATATAAAGTTAAGAATAATATAAAACTTTTTTTAGATTATATAAGGGTCTAGGGGAGTATTTGTTACTATAAAAATAAAGATTTTAATATTAAAAAGCTTAATAATAGAGTTAAAAAGGGTATAATTTTTAACTATAGTAATAATACCTATAAAATATAGAATTTAAAAGAAAATAAAGCTTTTTGGTTTAGAAACGTTAAAGTATTTAAGAATATTTTTATAAAAGATACTAATAATAATAATTAAGAACTATTTATACTAAATAAAATAAATTATTTATAATTTAGTATAATTAAAAGTAAAAAAGAATCTTAAAGTAATAGTTTTTTTAAGATAGACTTAAATTATAATAATATTAATAAAACTAATAATAATAATAATAATAATAATAACTCTAAATTAACTATAGAAATTCCTTATATAGATAAAGAGATTTGGGAAAGCTATAGATAGGTTAAAAATTAAGAATATGTACTATTTATAATAAAAGACTGCCTATTTTTAAATATAATATCTACTATTAATAGCTTAAAGGATAAAATCTCTTATATACTAAGTATTAATAACTTAAATAAACTTACTATATATAAATAAGTTTTAGAATTTAATAATTTATAAAACTAAATTTAAGTTATATATAAAGAATTAAATATATTAACTAAATTAAATACTTAGAGTATTATTAAAAAACTATAATCTATTAAACCTCTTAGAAGTAAATAGGTTTATAAAAGAAAAGCTAATAATAATATTAATACTAAAGTTAAAAAACTTAATAAATATAAGGTTTATTAAGTAGTATAGGGTTATAATTAATATATAAGTATTAATTATTTAGAAACCTTTAGTACTACCTATAGGCCTAAATTCTATAAACTATTATTCTTAATAGTTATATAAAATAATTAAGATATTAAATAATATAACGTTATTAGTATGTTTATATACGCCGATATTAATAAAGAGATATACATCTAATTACTTACTAGTTTTTCTAATAATAATAATAATAAATTAGTTTTTAATAAAGATTATAAAGATTTTAATAAAGGATTAGTCTATAAACTAAATAAAGCTTTATATAGTTTAAAATAAAGTTTTAAACTATAGTATAAGTATTTAAAAAATATGCTTAAAAAGAAGACTTTAATATAATACCTTATAATAAAGCTGTTTTTATATGTAATAAAAAAGGAGTTAAAACTATTATAGCTTGTTATATAGATAACTTTTTAGTTGTTACTCTTAACCCTAAAATTACTAATAGTATAATTAATAATATTTTTAAAGAAATTAATATAAAACTACTAGGGGTACCTAAAACCTTTTTAGGTATTAAAGTAAATATATATAAGGAAAATAAAACTCTATTTTTATATTAAACTAAATATACTAAAAAACTACTAGTAAAATATAATAAAACCTATTTATATAGGTATTTAATACTTATAAATAATAATATAAAATTAGTAAAAAATATAAGTTAAGTTATTAAAAAAAATAAAACAATTCTAATATAAAATAGGCTTTTTAATATATTTTACTTTAAAAACTAGGCTAAATATAGCCTTTATAGCTATATTATTAGCTTATTATATAAGTAATCCTTTTAAAGAGTATTTTATTACTCTAGATTAGTTATAGGGATATTTAAATAAAATCCTTTACTTAGGGATTTTATATAACTACTTTGTTAAATTTAAAATAATAGGATTTTTAGACTTTAATTGGGTTAGAGATTTTAATAATAGAAAATCTACTATTGGCTATTTATTTTACTTAGGATTTTATAATATAATTAGTTAAAATACTATAAAATAAAGAATAGTAGTTTTATTTACTTGTAAAGTTAAATATATAGCTTTTACTAAAGCTATTAAAGAAGCTATATATTTATATAACTTTTATAATTATATATTTAAATTTTTAGACTTTAAAAGTTTAAATAAACCTAAGATTCTTATAAATAATAAAGTAGCTTAAAAACTAGCTAAAAATCCTGAATTTTATAAAAAGGTTAAGTATATTAATATTAAGTATTACTTTATAAAAAATGTAATAATTAATAATAAAGCTTTACTAATATATATTTACTAAAGATAATTTAGCTAATATTTTAACTAAGTCTATGGGTAAAATGATATTTAATAATTATATAACTACTTTAAGTATAGTAGATTATAAAGGTTTTTTATTTTTTTAAAAAAATAAAATTAAAATAAAAATGAATATCAATTTATTAAAGGATAAGTTGAAAATAAATAACTTATTATATTAAAAAGAAAAGGTTTTCTTTATTAATATATATTTTTTTCTATTTTTACTTTAAATATTTTTACCTAAAAAAAAAGGTTTTTATAGAGTTTTTATATTAAAGTTTTTAATACTAAAGAAGTTTTTTAATATACTTTAAAAATACTAAAATTTATAATAAAATTAAATTAATACACATCTTAAGGGGGGATATTAGTCTATTAAAAAAAACTAAAAATAAAAGTAAAAAAAAACAAAAAGTAGAATTAAACCTATAGCCTCTAACTCTAATAAACTAGACTTTAAGCTACTAAGTTAACTACTAATAGTAGAATAAACCACTTTAAATGTCTCTTATTAACCCCTTTAGGGTACTTATAGCTAACTATAACCCTTATAGTTAACTACAGTACCCGTAGCTAACCACAGTAAATACAGCTAACTACACATAGAGCCTAGAGCCACTAAGCTAAACTATATATAATATACTAAACCCTAAAAGGACTAGTACCTTAAAAGCTAGGCCTAAAGGGCAAGGTACTAGGCCTATAAAAGGCAGGGCTCCCCCTAGCCTATAGGGGTCTAGACTTCTACTTTCTTAATAAGTAAGTAATACAATAAAACACTAATACAACACTATTACTACTATAATAATACTTCTATCTCTTTTATTTATATATTATACACTAAACCTATTCCTTTACTAACTCTATTAAGCCTAATATTACTATAAAAGTATTTAGTAATCTTAATACTAACTTTAATACTCTTATACTTATACTTATAATATTATATATATTAATAGTAAGGTTTATTATTATACTACTTAAAAAACTATAGTTTTTAAGAATTTAATTATTATAGTGTGAATATTGCTAGGTATAGAGTTCGTTATAGCCCGGTTTTTTAGTACTACTATTCTTTATTACTTTCTTATCTACTTTGGCCTATCTCTTTAGTATAACTACTATTAGATTTTGTATATATTTATATATATATAAAGCTATACCTTAAGGGCTATTAATGCGTTTTTTACTTTAATAGTACTATAGGCCTTTGAACCTCTTAAATATAGCTACGGCCTTTAAAGCTAGTAAAACATTACTCTAGAGTAGCTATTAGCTACTTTAAACGCTAAAATCCACTTATATATTATTATTATAACTTATTAGTTAATAGACCTTTAATAGTAACCCTATAGGGGGCTTAGTAGTTAAATAGGCGATATTAGCCTATATTAGTGTAACACACTATAGAGTGGAAGAACTAGGATATAAGTTACGTAATAATAAGTAGAACCGATATATAATAAGCGGTCCTAGGACAGAACTAATAGCACTAAGGGCGGTCTATAGTAATAAACTAATATATTTAATATTAGTCCTAAAGATAAAGGGATATATTTATAAAAACAGGACTTATATATAAATAGAACTTAAGTACCTTTAAGTCTTTTTTTTTATAGTTTTTTAATTATTAACTTTATATTAATCTTTAGATACTTTTAACCCTTTAGTAGTAACTACTACAACTCTTTTATTAAATACTTAAATTAATTACTTATATACTTTAAACCCTAGAATCCTTTTAATACTCTATAGTACTATTTATAGTATTAAACTTTAGCTTTTATTAATATAAACTTTATTATTAAAAGGCTAGCTATAATATTTTAATAGCTTTTATTTAGTAAATTAACCCTTAATACTAATAAATAGTATTCTATAATATTTACTTTTAAAATACTTAAAACTACTCTTAATTTAATTAAGTTAGTTAGTAAATAAGTCCGTAACCTCACCTAAAAACTAGAAAAATAGTATATAAAAAACAATAAAGAAACCAGTAATAATAATAATAATACTAAAGAACAGCTTTAAAAGGCTAATAAAGATATTAAAGAAATTTAAAAACTCTATAATAAAAACGTAACTAAACTTTATAATCTTAAGGAAATAATAAAAAAATTTAGTAACAGACCCTAATATATTCTTAATATAAAAAACAAACTTAAAACACTCTACACTACTACTAATATTATTACTACCCTTATTTAAAACAAACATAAAAAACTTAAACTTAACTTATCTATTACCTATAATAGAACTCCTAGAATACTAAAAGGATTCTTAATCTAAGTTAAGACCTACTAAAACTTTTATTATAGTAACTTTAGAAATAATACTAAGTGCGTTATTTACACTACTACGTTTTTTTATAAACACACCTTTTAATAAATTAAACTATTCTAGAAATAGTTCTTTAAAACTAAAACTTTAAACTACTATACTAGTAAAGTTAGGGATATCTTTACTATATTCAATAAATTTAAATAAGCTCTTTAAACCCTATTCTAGAACCTTAACTAAAAGTAATAAACTAAATATAACTTTACTTTACTTAAATAAACTAAGTCCACTACTTACTATACTACTAAGTTCTAACGTTTTAGCACATAACTAGACTTTACTAAAAAATCTAGAATTTTTATATTTTACTAAGACTTAAAGAATAAAGTTAAAAATAAACTTATTAAAATTAACTAATCTAAAGACTTCTAGTATAATGGAACTTATAATTAAAATAATAACTATCATAAAAAAGATTACAAAAAAGAATAATAACTAAAGACGCAATCCTAGTAGTACTAATAAATACTAATAATTCCAGCAATTATAACTAAAAGTAGCAAATCCTTTAGTAAAATAACGCTAATAACTCTAAAAATAATAACTAGTAGCAATTACTTATATACTAGACAGTCTTATAAAACTTAAAATACTAAATAATAAAAAAACATTAATAAAGAACGTACTTTTAAGCACAGTAATTAGCACAACTAGAATATAAATCAAGAATACCAAAACTATGAAGTAATAATAGCATATACTAAAAAGTAAGTAACTTAACGCAGTCTTTAAAAAATCATTACCAACTTTTATAAACGTACTATTATATATAAATATTAATATAGAAACAGAAAAAAGAATATAGAAGTAGCATCTTTAAAGCATACCAGCTAATCTAGCTATAATACCTACTAATATCCCTAAAAAACACTTACTATTACCTATAACACTTACTAAAAATTAACTTAAAAAACTTAAAATAAAATTTACTTAGTATAAACCCATAAAATACTATAATCAATTAGTATTAATAATAAAAGTTAAATACAATAATAAGTTAACATTAAAAAACTTAATATAATTAAAAGGACTAAATACAGTTAATATAGAACCTAATAAAAACTATATAAAACATTAATTTAAATAATAATACTTAAAAAACAAAAGAATAAAAGCCTATAAGAAATTACCTATACTTAAAGAACTTTATAAAAAAAACGTAGAAAAAATAAAAAGAATTATAGTTTACTTTATAGCTTAAAAAATAGAATATAAATCAGACACACTCTATAATTTAAATAAACTTTACAATATTACCTAACAACGTACTTAAAATAAAGTTACTTAGGGGGCCCTACTTAATACCTAGAACTTAGACTTTAAAAAGAAACTCCTAATATAAAAAAAAGAATAAAAGTACTTACTATATATTCCTTTAAATAATAATAAATAGTAAATTACTTTTTATAAAACTAACCCTATTAAAAAAACCAAAAAGTAGCTACCTAGTAGTATACTAAAAAACTATAAATAACTAAAACTACTATATAAAAAATATTATAACGTTTTCTAGTTATAATATTTTTATAACAAATACTAGGAATATCTTACTAAAAAACTCAACTCCCGATTCTTTCCTTAAAAAAAAAAGAACGCCCCGCATAAGAATATCTACCTTAACTAAGAACTTAATATATAAATTATCTATAAATATAAAGGACCTAAAAAAGTAGTATTTAAACTAAACCTAAACTTCCTAATAAAGTACCTATATAATAACACTATAAACTAATAAAAATACTACATCAACTAATACTAGGTCTACTATATTATTAAAGTATAAATATTTAAAAAGAAGTAACTTTAAAAAAAAAAGGAACTAGCTTTATACTACTAGTCCTTAATATTAAAAACACTCTTAAAAAAAAAAGAGTAGTTAAGTACCTTAATAATAATAAAACGTATATAAAACAGAGGCTAAAACAGTTAAAAAACTAAACTTACTTACTACAAAAAAATCATAATAAGCAACTAAAACAAAATCCATTAACTTAACTACAAAAACAAACTAAAAAAATAAATACCTTCACTTTAACATTACAGTAAACAGAATACAAGTTAAAGCCCTAATCAATAGTAGCACCTAAAGCAATTTTATATTACTATAAGTTATAAATAATTTATAACTACTATAGAATAAAGAAAAAAACCCTTACTTACTTAATAATATAGAAGAGGAAGGAGTATAGTATAGTAGAGGTATTATTAATAGAGAAACTACGCCCCTTACTTTAAACTACTACAACTAAAAGATATACTACTACCTTAATATTATAAATATAGAATAATAAAATATTATCCTAAAAATACTATAGCTATAAAAAAAGAACCTATAAATAAATTAAAAGGCTAACTACCTCTATTAAAACTACAAAAAGAGTTTAGTTACTAAAGGATACGGTCAACCGCCAGCTTTAAACAAACCTTATTAAAAAAAGCCAACAATATATATATTACAATTCATTACTTTCCTAAAAGTTAAAAAAGCAGTCACTAGGCTATTACATATAAAGGACCTTATTATAACACAAAAAAAACCAATCCCTAACAAAAATCAACTTTCATCTATTTTAAAAAAATACAAAGTATACAAAAAGCTATTTACTCTAACACTAAAAACAGACCTACTAAAACATAGCACTTTTAACTATAAAATCCCTATTAAAAAAAAACAAATACTATTATTTAATAAAGTTTATTAATTAAACTAGTAAAAAATAAAAGTACTTAATAAATATATTAATAAATACTTAACTAAAAGCTATATTAAAGAATTAATATTACCTATAAAATACCTAATCCTATTTATACTAAAAAAGAATAGTAAACTACAACTATATATTAACTACCAACAACTTAACAATATTACAATTAAAAACTAATACCTACTACTACTTATTTTAAAACTATAAAATTTACTTTATAGAACTAACTAGTTTATAACTTTTAATTTTAAAAGAGCTTATAACTTAATTAGAATTAAAAAAGAAAAGGAGTAGAAGACTATATTCTACTCTTACTAAGGACATTTTAAGTACCTTATTATGCCCTTTAGACTTACTAATACTCCTGCAATATTTTAAAATATAATTAATTACGTTTTAAAAAAAAACTTAATATTTTTATAATTGTATATCTTAATAATATCTTTATTTTTTTAAAAACTCTTAAAGAATATAAGTAATACGTATATTAAGTACTTTAAAAACTTTAAAAAGCTAAGCTCTTTATTAAACTAGAAAAAAGCAAGTTCTATATATAAAAAGTAAACTACTTTGGATTTATAATTACACTTAGAGTTATTAAAATATTAAATAAGAAAGTCGCTATAGTTAAGAACTAGTTAGTACTATAGAATATTAAGGATATTTAATTATTCTTTAAATTTATTAACTTCTACTAACAATTCCTTAAAAGATACTTTAAAAATATTAAAGCCCTAATAAACTTAATAAAAAAAAAGCTAAATAAAATTAAATAAATAAGTAAGAAACAGCGTTTTAAAAAATCAAAAACTAGGTCCTTAACAAACTAATACTTACAATACCTAACTTAAATCTACTATTTAAAGTTAAAACTAATGCTTTAAACTATACTATTAATAGACAACTTAGTTAATATAATAAAAAAGGACACCTATACCTATACGCCTTCTACTTAAAAAAACTTAGTAAACTAAAACTTAACTACTAAATTTATAATAAAGAACTTATAGCTATTATTAAAGTATTTAAAGAATAGAGACTATACTTTTTAAGAATAAACTATAAAGTTATAGTATATATAGATTATAAGAATTTAGTATACTTTACTACGTTTAAAGACTTTAATAAATAATAAATTAAATAGTTAGAATTTCTTTTAAAATTTAATTTCTATATTATCTATAAGAAAGGATTAGAAAATAAAAGAGCTAATACTTTTAGTAGATAATTAAACCTAGAATTAACAGTCCTAGACAAGACTTAAGTAATTCTTAAAAAGGATTTAAATAGAAACTTTATACTAGCTATTTGCCTTTTTATAATTACTAAACAGATTAGTACTAGTACGCCTAGATAGATAATTAATAAGATAATTAAAATAATTTATAGTACTAAAGTATATAAACACTAAAGAGTCACTAAAATATAGAAACGTATTTAATAATACTATAGTAATAGAGTTATATAGAAATAAGTAGTTAAAGTTATTAAGGATTATGAAGTTTATAATAAAAGTAAACTAGGACGCTATAAACTATATAAAAAAATATAACCTCTTTTAGTACTTAATAAAGTATAGTAATTAATTTCCCTTAATTTTATTATTAAATTACTATAATTAAAGGAACTACTTACTAGGAAATAGTTTAATAGTATTTTAGTTATAGTAAATTAACTTACTAAGTACGTATATTTTATCCTATAGATTGAAGTAAGTATAGTAAAAGAACTTATATATATTTTTAATAAGTATATCTTTAGCTAGCATAGTCTACTAAAAGACATTATATTAGATAGAGAAATATAGTTTACTTTAAAGTTTTAAAAATCTCTAATTTTATAGTTTAAATCTAAACTATAACTATCTACTACTTTCTACCCCTAGACTAATAGATAAACAAAAAAAATTAACTAAATTCTAAAAATATACTTAAAATATTATATTAACTACTAATAAAATAATTAAATTATTCTATTACTAATAGCCTAATTCACCTACAATAGTACAGTAGGAAAAAGTATACGATACTTACCTTTCTACCTTAACTACAGATTTAAACTAACTACTTATAAAGAACTATAAATAGAACCTACAGTAGTAAAAGCAGTCACTTACATTAATTAAATTAAAAAAATCTACGTACAACTCTAACATAAGTTAGAATTTATTAAATAACGTATATACAAATACACTAATACTTTAAGAATAAAGGAACTATCCTTTAAAAAAAGAAATAGCGCGTACTTTATACAACAAAATATTAAAACTAAATAACTAAATAATAAATTAAACTATAAAAAACTTAGACCCTTTAAAATTATCAAAAAAATCTCAAAGGTTAACTTTAAACTTATACTACTAAATACTATAAAATATCACTTAGTCTTCCACATCTTACTTCTCAAACCTATACTATAAAGTTTACATACTACCAACCACATTAAAGTTAATCCCAAACAAAACTACAAAATCAAAAAAATTATTAACCACATCAACTAATAAAATAATATAAAAGTTTAGTACCTTATTAAGTAAAAAAACTATAAATATAAAAATAATACTTAAAAACCCGCTTTAAACTTAGTAAACATAA
This sequence comes from Colletotrichum brevisporum, assembly GCA_030770045.1. Taxonomy (NCBI): domain Eukaryota; kingdom Fungi; phylum Ascomycota; class Sordariomycetes; order Glomerellales; family Glomerellaceae; genus Colletotrichum; species Colletotrichum brevisporum. The sequence continues at coordinate 7,025,188 of JAUGSI010000002.1, forward strand.
TAAATAAACTAAAGAAATATTAAATATAGTAATAAAAATAATAAAACACTAAGCCTATACTAGGCATAATAAATAAGCCACATATTATATACCTATAACTTAAAATTCAACTAATTAAACCTCTAAAAACAAAATAAACGTTTTTTTACTTAAAAACACTTAACCCTAAGTAATAAGAACATACCCCTCTACTTTACTAACTAAAAAGCCAAAATCAATAAACTCATTCTTAAAGCTAAAAGAGGCCTATAGTAACTCGTTTTCTAAACCCACTACTTAAAAATCACTTACTATAAACTACTTATAAGTATTTAATACTAATAACATATTACTATTTAACAAAACACTATCCTCCTAATTAACCTCCTATATACCCTACTTAAAGACCTTAGTCTACCTTTCCTAAACTTTTTTCTAAATCTTCTAAATACAACTTAAACAACTTACTACCTCTACTATTTATAATTATAAATACTTAAACTTATAATATAAAGCTAAAAGCTCCTTACCCACTTTCTCTTCCTTTTTATCCCACTTTTTTTACTAAAAATTCAACTTTTAAACTATAAAACATTAGTACTACCTTTACTATCAAAACAAAAATACTTATAAATAAACGCCACTAAGACCCTATTACAAGGCTTCTTTACCACAATATAAGTACAACAACAAATAAACTTTTTACTAAAATAACACAGAACCTTTATATAAAAATAATAAGTATAAAGTATATTACTATTAATTAATTAAAACTTAATATACTTAATAAGTACAGTTCTTTTATAATTTTTTATTATAGTTAATTATAATTTTAATTTTTAAATACAACCTAATATAGTATTAACACTATAGTAAATAAAGAAGTATAATTATAAATCCCTAACCTAAAACTGATAACCTACTTATAATAAAGTTTTAAAAATAAAACCTTTAAAAAAAAAGCTAATATTATAACCTATTAGTTAATAAACCTTTAATAGTAACCCTATAAAGAGTTTAGTAGTTAAATAAGTAATATTAGCTTATATTAGTATAATATACTATAGAGTAGAAGAACTAGGATATAAGTTATATAATAATAAATAAGACTAATATATAATAAACAGTCCTAAAACAAAACTAATAGTACTAAAAGTAGTTTATAGTAATAAACTAATATACTTAATATTAGTCCTAAAAATAAAGGGATATATTTATAAAAACAGAACTTATATATAAATAAAACTTAAGTACCCTTAAGTCCTTTTTTCTATAGTTCTTTAACTATTAACCTTATATTAATCTTTAGATACTTTTAGCCCTTTAGTAGTAACTACTATAACCTTCTTATTAAACACTTAAACTAATTACCTATATACTTTAAACCCTAGGATCCCTTTAGTACTTTATAGTACTATTTATAGTATTAAGTCTCAGCTTTTATTAACACAAACCTTACTATTAAAAGGCTAACCGTAATAATTATAGTATACTAGCAGCTTTAAGCTATATAATCTATTAGTCTATTAAAAAGAACTAAAAATAAAAGTAAAAAGAGACAAAAGGCAGAATTGAACCTATAGCCTCTAGCTCTAATAAGCTAGACTCTAAACTGCTAGGTCAACTACCAATAGTGGAATAAACCACTCTAAATGTCTCTTATCAACCCCTCTAGGGTGCTCGTGGCCAACCACAACCCTCGTGGCCGACCACAGCGCCCGTGGCCAACCACAGTAAATGCGGCCAACCACACGCAGGGCCTAGAGCCACTTAGCTAAACTGTACGTAACGTACTAAACCCTAAAAGGACTAGTGCCTTAGAAGCTAGGCCCAAAGGGCAAGGCACTAGGCCTATAAAAGGCAGGGCTCCCCCCAGCCTACAGGGGTCTAGACTTCTACTTTCTTAGTAAGTAAGTAATACAGCAAAACACTAATACAACACTATTACTACTACAATAATACTTCTATCTCTTTTATTTACATATTATACACTAAACCTATTCCTTTACTAACTCTATTAAGCCCGATATTACTATAGAAGTATTCAGCAATCTCGATACCGACCTTAATACCCTTATACCTGTACTTACATAATTTAATATACTTTTCTAGTAAGGGCCTTTTAAGGGCCTTATTAAATCTAATTATAAATAAAATTATATATTAACTATACTCTAACTACTTTATAATTACTTTTATATAACTCACTTCTTTAGAACTATAATCCCTTTAAAGTCCTTATTTTAAGTAGTCCTATTATTCTTATTAAACCTTTATTTTTATAGTAAAAAGAGTAATACTGTTTTTAAAGTACTTAAAAGCCATAATCCCTTCTATTTATTCCTTATTAATAAAGTTAAGGCCCTTATAGTATTTACTTTAAAACTTAGTATTATAAAGTACTTAAAACTAAACTATTTAATTTACTATATTAAGTTACTTAAAAAAGAGTTTAAAGTAGGTACTAGTAAGTAGTTTTATAAAGCTATCTACTATTAACTATACTATAAATTAATATTTAACTTTAATATAGCCTTTTTAAGTCTTTTAATATAGTTAGTAGTTGTAAATATTAACGTAGTGGAGCTTTATATATAGTTAAACTATCTTTTTATTAATAAAATAAATTATCTATTAATTATTATATTAAATATATATACTTAGTATAGTAGTATTAAAAGCAGGAGTAGCGGTAAAGGTCTACTTACTAAAGTTTATATAAAGTATAGTTATTAAATAGCTTATAAAAATAGCTTTTTTAGCTACTTAAAAAAGAATAAAAAACTTAGCCTTAGTTATTAACATAGTTATAGTATTCTATTTATTAGCTTACTACTTAATAAAGCTACTAAAAAGCTTAATTATAAACGCTTAAAAGCTTTTATAGTCTAGTATATTATTAATAAAGTTAATATTTAAAGTAATTATTAAACTGTTATTAAGGCCGCCTTCTTTATAGCTAAATTTAAAGTAAAAAATATACTTTATAAAGAGGTATTTAATTACTTATTCTGCCTCTTTAAAGTACTTAGAACTAGGGTTATAGTTAAAGTACACAAAATAGCTTATTATAAGGGCTACGTTTAGCCTTACTATTATTATACTATATATAATTAAACTAACGTTACTTTAGTAATAGTTAATATTTATATATAAAGTAGAGCCCTTATAAGGAAGTAGTTTAAGTAGTTAAATTAGAAAAGTATATAGTTACTTTATTTATAGACTTTGTTTTTTTAAGTACTTAATAACTTTATTAATATAAATAGACTATAAAAGTTAAAAGTACTTTATAGTATAGTTATAGATAACTTTAATCCCTAGGAACTATTATAAGTCTTTACTGCTTTTAAAAAAGTATTACTTTTAAAGTACTTTTATAAATAAAAGGGCCTTTTTATAGTATTTAGAAGGGAAGTATAGAATATAGTTATTAATATAAAAGAAGAAGATAATATAACTGTGTATTTAATAGTAATTTTTACCTATTATATACTCTAGCCTAAGCTTTTTTAAACTAGCTTTTAAATAGTATTACTATAGGAGTAGAGAGTAGTGTAGGTTATAAAGTGCTTTATTAAGTTTAAGGATATATTTGGGCTTTTAATACCCGGGGAGTATTTGTATATAAACGTTTTTATTAAGTAGAACTTGTATAAACGCGTTTACTGTATTATATTATAAAAGCTTAAGATTGAAGTGGTTTGTAATAGTTATAAGTATTTAAAACGATATATTAGTAAGTATTAAAGTATAGGTATTTTACTTGTTTTTTAGCTACTAGTTACTATGTATAATAAAGTGTACTTTAATTTTAAAGAGTCTTTTATACTTATTTAATTTATACATATATACCTAATAGTATCTTAGAATTTAGGAACTATTAGTAGTACTTTTAAAAACTTCTTTTTAAGAATTAGTTTTGTAATAACTTTATAAATAATTTACTTTAACTACTTATATTAAAATTATATAAAAGTAAGTTAATACTTCTAAATAAGACGTAGGTAGAAGCTAGAGCTTTTACTAGGGGGTACTAAAAGTAGAAACTTTAGTTTATAGTTAGTATAGTACTTTATACTTACTTAATAAAATTTAAGTACTTATAACTCTTCTCTATAGCTAAATTTTACTATTAAAGTATTTAATATTTACGTTTTAAAACGCCCCTATAGTATATTAAATACTAGGGGTCCCCTTTAATAGGTTATAAGTAACTAAGTAGCTAGTCTAGAAGTAGCTTTACTATAAAGTATTTTAAAATAATAATAGAGTATTAACTAAAAAAGTAGCTTTATAAAACGTTTATTTATACTAGGGTATATAAGTTACTAGGGCGGCTTAGTTTATAGACTTAGTTGTAAATATAGACTAATAAGGGTTTATAAAAAGAAGGTTTTTATTTATTAACTTAGTTATAATCCACTTCTCTAAGTATTAGTCTTTTTTAATTAGTACTTAAAAAAATAAAATAGGTAAATTAGAAGGAATAAGTAGGAGTTTAAAGTAAGTAAAGGAGTATTTATAGTTATAGAGTTTATTATTATTAAGGGCGGTATTACTTAAGTTAAGCTTATTAAAAACGTTATTAAGGGAGTTTATAAAAGGGGACACTTTATTATTTTTTTTACTTAGTAAGGATAGGTAGAGCTACGTTTAAGAGTTAGTTTTACTAGCTATAGTAAGACTCTTTTAAACCTACTTAGTAATAACTTAAAGGTTAAAGTTATTATAATTACTAGTAAGTAAATCCGGGTTACTATTATAGTATTCTTTTTTATTAAATATAATATTATGTATAGTAATAATCTTTTTAGTTATAGGGTTTTATATTTAATACTAATTTATAAATATATAGTTAATAAAAAAGTCTATAAAGGTATAGTTATAAAGGTGGTTAAGATGCTTCTTTTTAAGCTATATAGCGGTTATAAGGGTATATACTTTGTACTTATATAATCTTAAGTATATAAAACTTAGTTTTATAGTTTTATTACTATAGAGTTATTAGTAGAGTACTTTGTATAGGGTCTTTTAATTAAGGGCTATTTAAAGTATATAGTTATAAAGATAGATTATTACTTTATAGATATTAGGCTATACTTTATAAGGCAGCTTACTACTTTTATTTATTATTTAAGCCTTTATTTTAATTATAGTGGTAATGTACTTAGTACTGCTGTTTTAATTTTATATATATAGAGTAAATAGTTTAATATATTTACTATGCTTTTAGAAGTTATTTATAAAGTAGTAGTACTTTTTAATTTTACTATTATACTTAAAAGTAAGTATTTTAATATTATATTAAACTTTTAAAAGTAAAATAAACTTCTTAAAGACTTTAATAAGTATTTTTATACTATAGTTGTATAGGTAGTAGTCCTATAAGTACTATAAAACGTAGTTAGTAAATACTAATACGAATATAAACTTACTATAGTTTTTAATATATAAGTAGAAGTTGAATATAATATACTTACTAGAGTAGGTATATATATTACTTTTCCGTAGTTTATAGTTAATAATTTACTTTACTTTATTAATACTATAAGTATTATAGCTTAAAAGGGTATTACTAAGTACTATTCTAGGGGTAATAGAGATTTAAACGCTGTAGATTAATAAAGAGAAGTGCTAGAGTAGTTTAGGGCTAGGGTAACTAAGCTACTAGTACTATATTTCTTTAAAGCCTTTTAGAGATTTTTATTTTTATTAAAAGTACTTTATTTAATAGTACGGAGTATATATATACTAAATAGCTTATATAGAGTCTTTATATATAAGTGCTTTATTAAAAAGCTTATTATACTCTAATACTCTTTAGTTATATATAGTTTTAATAAGGCTAAAAAGGGAGTAATTAGATCTATATAGTATAAAGTACTATTTAAAGCGCTTGTCCTACTAGTACTTATACTTATAGAGTTAGTTATAAAAAATAAAGTTAGTTACTATAAATATATATAATGTAATATTATATAAGTATAAACTAAATTGTTTATTATTAATTAATATAATATATATACTTACGTTTTTATATCTTTTAATTATAAAGGACTTAAAGCTAGCCTATAGGTAATTACTTATACTAGTTATTTAAAAGTTACTAAACTATTATTTATTTTTAAAAATATAAATAAATATATTAGAGTTAAAGAGATAGGAGTCCCTAAGGAGATATAGTAATAGGCCCTTGTATTAAGCGGCCTAAAACACTATAGATAAATACTTAATACTCCCTATATAGTAACTATATAATTACTAGCTTTAAATCTCTTTAATATACTAAATTAATTATTTATTATTTATAAAGTTCTTTTTAGTTCTTTTATAATAGTAGTTAAGTAGCTTTTACCCGTTATACACGTACTCTAAAAAAGTATAAAAGTAATTTTTAAAGTAGTAGTATATAGAATATACTAAGTAGAAAGGGGCTAATAGAGTAAAAGGAGTAAGAGATACTAATAAAACTTTACTCTATAATTTCTTTAGGTTAATATTATTATATTTATAACTACTAAAGTACTTAAAAGAACTATAGAAAACTATTTTATTAATAGTAAAAGCACTTTATATACTTTTTCTATATTCTATAAACTTTAGTATTTATTTAATTATAGTAGTTATTTTAGTAATAGCTTTATTAAAACTATAGTTATCCTAGCTATTACCTATTATTATATAATAACTTTTAGTTTAAAATTAAAGTAGTAAATAGTTAAAGAAGTAAAGTAACTTATAAATCTATAAATCTTTTTTATAAACTACTTTAAATTTAATAGTATAATTTTTATATATATAATTAACTTATATTATAAATTACTTAACTATAGTAGCTTTTATTATAAACTACTTATTATAAAGCGTAGTAAAGTAGTTAATATAAAGCTAGTTAATACATTAGTAGTATATACTTTTTATAAGTTTAAAGTATTTATAAAAGTTTTAAATTTAAACTACTAACTCTAAAGTACTTAAGTAGTACTAAATTCTAAGCTTTTTAATAATAGTACTTTATATTTAAAGAATAATAGTATTCTTAGCTTTTTTTTACTCTTAGTATATTACTTTTATAGTATAGTATAGGGATAAAAAGTTAATATAGTACTTAAGGGCCTTTTTAAAAAAGTTAACTATTATTTTAGTATAGTAGTAGTTTACTACTCTAAATAGGAATAAAAGGTTCTTTTTTAAAGGTACTTAAAAAAAAGAGTTTATAATAAACTTATTTACTCTAAATTCTATAGTTTAAGAGTAAAAGGCTTTTAGTTTAAAACTATAGTAAGTAATAAACTTTAAGTAGTTACTAAAGTATAGCTCTTAGGGTAAAGTATTACTAATAAAGGGCTTTAAATTTATAAAAGTTAAATTAAAAGCTTTTTATATATTAAGAGTATTTATAAGTACTTAAAAGTTATAAAGTTATAAATACTAAGTAACTAAACTATTAAGAATAGTTTTTTAAAGGGTTAAAAGAATATTTATAGTAATTTTTATATTTAATAAAGTAGTTTAAAAATAATTAATTATATATAATAAAGGGGGTAGTAAAATAAGACTCTTAATTATTAAATTTTATATATATTTATATATATATAAAGCTATACTTTAAGGGCTATTAACGCGTTTTTTGCTTTAATAGTGCTGTAGGCCTTTGAACCCCCTAAACACAGCCACGGCCTTTGGAGCCGGCGAAACGTTGCTCCAGAGCGGCCATTGGCCACCTTAAACGCCAAAATCCGCCTATACGTCGTAGTATGCCAGCGGCTCTAAGCCACGTAATCTGACAACTACACGCTCCAGTCTCGGGCGCACGAGAATTTGCGTAGGTAGTGTATACCGAACCAACCTGCAGGGTTGCATCGTGGTAGGTTGAAGGACCGAACAACCTTTATTAACCGAACGTTCCGTGAATCGACCGACATGACAATGCGAGGAAACCCCTTGTCCCCGACCCTTGTGTGCAGGGACCTTAATTGTTGCCCCGACTCCGAACACCAAACCTGGGCCATTTCCAGGGTCGAGTCATGAGCCAATAACGAGGAGCACTCCAACACTACATACTTAGTACCTACGTTCCTTCAAGCTAGAGGTCAATAACAGCAGGGGAACAGGAGAAATGAAAATGAGCAAAAGTTTTTACTGGCATCAATTACGTTAAATTTCTAGGGGAATCATCCGAGGCCCAAATTACTGTTGACCAAACACCCCCAAACGCCGTCACTAACACGTGAAATCCTCCACCCAACTAAACCTGCACTTCCTGAACGTGGACGTCGACGGCAATGGGGCCGACGCCAGGCTTCTTGTCGGCCGTCACAGCGTCGACGACGGGGGCCGCGGGCACCCTCCTCACCTCGCTAAAGGGAGGGTAACCGGCCGCCCGCCACTCGTTGAAGGTCATGCCGTTGGCACATGCGGGCATCTTAACCATCAGGGGCACAACGTCGTCCGTGTCGGAATCCACCAGCTCCGCCTTGTGAACAATCTTCTCGTCCAGGGTCTCGTAGCCCATCTTCTCGTACAGCTTGTAGGTCGAGGGTGATGACTCGAAGTACAGGGGGATTCCCAGACTGTCGCTGAGCTCCATTCCCCACTTGCACCAGAGGGCACCAACCTTCTTGCCCTGGTGCTTGGGGTCGACAGCGATAACGTGGGTGTCTGCCACGCCTCCCGGTTAGTCTGGCGGTTTCCAAGGGCGATCGTATGATCAAGGTTTGACAGCGACTCACAGATGTAGCGACGGCCGCCGAAGAGCTTCTCTCTGATGTCGTGGAGAGGGTTCATGATGGCTTCCGCACGTTCCCTCTCCTTGCCCTCCAGCCAGGTGGCGCCGTGGTTCTTCCGCTCCTCCTCGCTGCGCTCCTTAAGGTAGATGTCTCCGAGACCCATGCCTACGATCTCGCCCGTCTCGGTGTCGACGCACTTGTAGGTGTACTGGGTGGTGCTCTGGTGCCACCAGGCCAACGTGCCGGCAGCGTGAGCTTTACGGAACTCTTCAGAGTCTGTGCCGCCAGGGAAGAGGATGTTGACCATGACCTGGCCCATCCTGTCGTTCTTGAAGGCCTTGAAGTAGGCATCGAAGACCTTTTCGATATCAGGGATCAACGCGGGCAAGATGGCGTAACCCATTGTGACGGCAGGAGGAGACTGAAAAACAATGAGACCGAACACGAAAGGTAGAAGAAGAGCGGAAGTTGCTTCGAATTGAAACTTCAGATAGGCTTCGTCAGACTGCTCAGTATTCTTGGATGGAGGGAACAGGACCTCCATATATACCACACTGACCGCACCCTCGTTGAGTCTTGCCGCCTTGCGGAACTTGGCGGCATCGGAATCTCCTGCAGGACCCGACCGTCGGAGACACTTGGGACTGTGTGGAATTCCGTTTTGATGGTACAATTTTTATTCTTTCGGGGTTCTCAGAGGGGCTGGGCAACGTTCCTGCCGAACAGAAGATCTCCTGCATTCTGCAAGACGTTGCGCTGCGTTGCGGACCAGCCCGGTTGCACGGAGGACTTGGCCGCGCTCGCATGGCTCATGCTCACCCTGAACGGGCCCGTTTAAAGTTATCAGATCCGCATTTCTAGCAACGAAAGTCCTCTCACCAACGCCCTACCTCGTGTTCTCCCTGTTTCGCCACGGCCTGGTCCTGGCCGACTTCAAGCTAGGGTTTGCCACCGATGACCGGCGGACTGGACGGCGACAGAGCGAACGAGCCCCTGGACGCCCTGGTGTTGTGTAGGTATCCGTAACTAAACACTGCTATGTCCACTTTGCGAATCGGATGAGCCGACTCTGCGCTCCCAAGCGACTGGAACATCTACATCCTTGGCCCCGACCTGCCCTTTTGCTGCTTTTGTCCGAAGTTCGAACCCGAACCGCCTCTGCCAAGTCTTGGATGCCTGGTATATGATCGAATGGTGTACTGGCTCGACTGGGCTTGGTGGGCTGGTTTGCAGTAGCGTGCCATCGCCCATCTACACCTATCTCGGTCTCGTTCAGCTGGACTGTACACGAGCCTGCCTACTTAGACGACTCGAGCAGTCACGAAGAATATCACCAGACAGGTGGCGTCGACGCCACCCATGAGCCATCGACTGAACCAAGACTCAAATACCCAAGTATCTGTCATGTAGTTACCTATGTAGGTATCCCTATTGTAGTACCTAGGTAGTAGTAGTGTAGGCACTTTCTTAGACTGGTGATACATGGTATACCCTCGGCTGGCGGGGTGCCAAGTCGAGTTATCTGATCCGCCCCTCTTCCGCCCCAGCCGTTATCTGATCCATCCACTCAACTCAATCCGGCCCTCGGCATCGCAGGCCGTCTGGCCCTGACTTTTAGCCTTCCTCCCGGAGCACCGGTAACTTTGGGACTAGCGGCACCCCGGGCGACAGGGATTCCTGCTCGTCGACGTTGCATTGCTCTAAGCGAGGCCCATGAAGAAGACAAAAAAGTTCATTGCATCTGTTACATGACTTGGGGCCTTCTTTTTCGAGCAACTGCCCGGGTTCTCTTCAAATGGGGCAATCGATTCGTCCCATGTTGGAGGCTTGGAGCTAGGCATGATGGGCATGTGGCCTGACGACCCACGGGGCTCGCGAGGGCGAGATGGATGTGCCCACTGCCCTCGGCTCAAGCTCGAAGAATGAAATATTCTTCATCCTGGTGTTTCTTTTTCGTTCCCAAAAGGTCAGTGCTGGTCAGCATTTATGGGACCGGTACGAGGAGTCTGCGGTGGTGTCGACTCATGGAGTACTTGTAGTGCATACTAGGTATTAGTACTGGATGTATCATGTACCTACCTACTCAATACAATAATCTGAAAAAGTCTGCTTGTTGCGATACCGTGTACGTGAGTAGGTAGGTACTAACTTGTGCGTGCCGTCTGGGCAGACACGCCAGGAAGCCTGAACTCCACATAAATGCCCTGAGCGGTCCAAGTTAAGCACTTTTCAAAGAAACTGCTGCCCCTGCGATACTATATTGCTGCTACTTCTGATTTTTAGACCGAGAAGCACAATAGTTACAACAAGGACAAAACGATAGGAATGCCATGGTGAGTAGAGAGCACTGGGAGCCGTAGAAGAGAGCGCCTACGCAACCACATGTCATCTGTACCTTTGTCCGAGTGGCGGTGATCCTGGGGCGCAGCCCCAAGGCGACACCTTGAGCCAACAAGAAGCTACCCCTGAACTGAGAATATTCCGAAGTGATGTTGGGATTATATCATACCAAAAGCACGACTGGTTTGCGCCAAGATACACAGTTAATTCTGATCATATACCGGTTGTCTAAGCGAAAACGTGATAGAGTGCATGAAGAGAGCGGTAGAAAACCCAAGATAACACATCTAACGCGACCAGAATGTCACTAGCTCATCAAAATCTCCCTCTTTCAACTCACCCATAAGAGTCTTCGTCTGCGGAACCATTTGCCTATACATCAAGTACGCCTTCTCTAACAACTGAATGCCCGGTTCATGATCGATATCTGCTGTTCCATCTCCTGAAATCGCGATCTTGTAAGAGATATTCGCCTTGAGGAATGTTGTTCGTGCAATTTCTGGTACATGTGCTTCTTCGTTGACGTCATATATCGAAAGAGCTTGATCTACAAATGCCCTATATCGATGAGGTGTTAGGCGCGAATACTAGCCTAACAAGGTAGAAGGAAAAGTGAAACTTGCATCGCGCTTTTGAGTGCGGTCTTATCGGCACGACGCATGGAATGCTGCGCCAGCTTGTGACACATATCTGCTGTTCGGTGATATTTGTTACCCACGGCAGCTTGGAACGTCTTGAGTGCGTCTCGGTGAAACTGCTCGCTCTCTTCAAGACGACCCTGACTGTATCTCACGTTCCCAAGAGCATGAAGAACTCTTCCTGGCCTGTGAAAGATTGTTAGCCGTAAGGGAACCGGACATTCATGTTCGCTCAGGATATCCACTAACCTGAAGGAGCTTGTGCTCAACTTACCAAGGCCGTCCTCACTTTCACGCTGTCCCTCTTCTAATACCTCGGCTGCTTCGTCAATCTTTCCTTAAAGCCATAGACTCGTTCCTAGGTTCGCGTACTCCATGAGGGCGAGACCTTTGGTGTAACCGGGTATTATGTGCCAAGTATCCAAAGCCTCTCTGAACAGCTGTGCTCCTTTCTTGAAGTCCTTGGCCATCATCCACGAGCATCCCATCTGGTTGTGTGCGTAGCCAAGCTCAAAATCTTCTTTCCTGTCCTGAGTAGATAGTTCTCTCCGGATCTGCAATTGCATGGAGTTGAATTTCATTGACTCGCTTGGCCGGTTGGTTCCATTGGCAATGCATCCCAGGACATCGTATACGAGAGCCGACAGACGTGACCATCTTTCGGCACCACTGTATTGCTCACAGAGGCCTAGGCCTTTCTCGGCAGTGACTCGCGCTCGTGGAAAGTTGCCCCGCTCGTAAAGTCACCTTCCAAGTTTTATGTCAGCGAGCGTCAGGTGAGATCTCCGAATCTGACGTACCAAGCAGCTTCTTGAAGGATGGCGGCGAATTCAAATTCCGTGTCCTCGCTGGGCTTTCCATGCGGGAGAATCTCCTTTTCATACATAGCCCCGAGAGAGACAACGTGATCATGGGGCATCTCTCGCGTGACCGTACCAGATCTCTTCGTATGCCTCTTCTCGAAAGAAACTGTCGGCCATGCTAACTTGATCAGCTTAACGGCGTTGGAGAACGTCTCGAGCTGTCTTTTTGGGTCCATTGATAGTCTGTCTCTGATGACTTGTTGAGGCACCCGATGCATGGGCCACTGCTCCTTTTCTCCTTGATCGTTTTGTCTGATGATTGAGGCGCGAAGCAACGTTGCTCTTGCTTTGAAGTATTCCGTTCGTTCCAAGGGCAATCGAACAGTCGTTCGTGATTGATCGATATGCCTGAAGATAGACTCTTCGATGTGATCTGGATGGAAGCAAGAGACAACTTGAGCCATGAACTGCGAGTTGGTGTCAAGCTCTGTAAAGGCAAAGATAGAGGATAAGCTTCCCCGTTGATACCTGCTCGAAGGCACATCGAATAGACGGTTGCGGTCACTTTTGTCGGTTAATATTTCCCTGACGTTGGAGACTGTGAGTATCTGTTCTTTGGCAACACCGGCCACTTGGCCCAGCGCCAGGGGCAGACCGTCTAGTTGACGGGAAATCCCCTGACAGTCGTCATAGTCTTTTTCAGTCTTGAAAGACTGCCTTGAAGACTTTTTGAAGAATCCCAAGGCCTACTCCTCGGTGAAAGGCGGTAGATCCACTGCGACGATGTGGCTCGAGACATTGCAAACTTGAGGATCTCTAGACGTGACCAGAATAGATCCCGGGCCTTCGATGTCGACGTAGTCTTCCAGAACCTCCGGTCGGTCTGCATTATCAAAGACCACGAGCCACTTCGGCGGGCTTCCTTGGTCAATATCACTCTTTCCGCCGACGGTCCGTGTTGGTTTCGATAACCACGAGTGTACCAGTTCTTTGGTTGAGCTAGGATTGTGCGGCTCTTTCTCTGAAACCAGCCCAATGCGCGTCGCTATATTGCAGAAATCGGCCTCGAGCTTGTCGATGTCCTCGGCGCAAATCCAGAACACTGCCCCAAACTGAGGGCTGCGAGTGTAGGCATACTGTGATGCAACCCGAGTTTTTCCAAGACCAGCAACCCCAAAAAGGGCTGCAATCGCCGGAACATTGGGCGAGTCTGGCTTCTCTCCGGATCGGTGACCGGGTAACAATACCGAATCCAGGTCATCCATAACTCTTTCGCGGCCGAAGAAATCCCGGTTAAGCGCAGGCTGATCGGTCCGGTGACACGGGAGGTTCAGTTGGACCGAGGACCTTGAGAAGCCCCTCAATATGGATTCCATGCTTGCCGAGTCAGGCGTTGGAATGGATGGCGGCCGAGTACTACTCCTTCTGTCGATGGAAACGGAACCAGAAGCTGCAGATGAACATAAGCTTCTAAATTGTACCACCGTGTACAAATAGATAGATTACCTTGCTCTAGCGCCAGAACAGACGACTTTTGAAAGTCTCTCCGCGTATCCGACAGGCCGCTTGAGTTGGGTGTGAGAGGGAGATAAGATGGATCTGATAAATGTTAACCTAAGACATGGACACAGAATCCATGACGTACAAGTTGCCGAGTGACCTCGAAGACTGATGATCGCTTGGTGAATTGCCTTCTGAAACCATTCAGATACTTGCGGGTGGGGTTGTTCGCACTCAAGCAGTTTACAGGCTTCGAAGTGATCTGCATCGATACCAATGACTGCCTCCCCTTTGATATTGATTCTTGCCAATTGCGAGTTGACAATCTGTTGGAAATTTAGAATTGACCATGGGAAGGAATCTCAAGTCGCACTTACTGTTTTGTGCTTGCTCTGAATGAACGACCTTTTCAGAGTCGGTCTTCCCTCGTAAATGCTCAGTATGGGAAATTGAAAGCCCCACTTGGCGAATTCCTCGCTGACTTCTACCATTTTGTCTTCCCAGTTCCTGATCTCCAGAAGCTTTTTGAATGATCTTCCTGGAACATTGCTGCAACAAAAACGCGCAGTTCTCCTTCAAAACTGCGCGATGGCCAATACCGTGGGGGCAGCCGATAAAAACGATCCCCTTGATGAGGCTTATGATTCTAGTCCTGTTCTTTGCCTGAAGCATCGAGAACGCCTTTTGACGAGGGTTTCTTAGCGCAGGATGAAGCTTAACTGAAAGAATGACATGCTCACATGTTTTACCGCAATTCCCCCCAAGCTGTGGGTGACAAGAATTACTGGTAGCTGAAGGGTCTGCGTCAGCAGAAACGAATAGATATAGCAGGTATTCTTTTCATCACCTCTGCTGTGGAGCATGATAGATGACTAACCTCGTTCTTTCGACCGAGGTCCTCAAGCACTTCGCTGAGTTTAGCACCCGTTTCGATCAGCTGCTGGACGCTGAACTTTGTCTCGTCGTCAACTACTGGGTAGTGGCCTGATACATGAACACGGTTCTCTTCGAGACCCAGTTGATCGTTCCATGGTCCACTTCGGAAACCCCAGGTCTCAACGGACGGTGACTTTCCCACGCCAGGGACCAAGATCAGGCTGAAGGCGAAGTAGACAAGTTAGCCAAGATAATGCTTTTTGTGTATCGAGGATAAGACTCGCCGAAGGTTGGCGTCGGTTCTGACCGCATCCGCCGCCTTAGGAATTTGGGATGTCGCCATATCAGAGACCGTCTCGCTTTCTCGTGATGTTGATGTTATCATAAGCATCCGTGTTGTTTTGCATACCGTCGACGAAATATTGTGTCCGAAAAAGCCATGAGACACTTACCGACTGCGAGCCTGCTTCTTGGTGTGACCCCGCCTCTCCTTTTCCGTACACCATGTAAGCAGCCACTGGTGCCAACGACCTATCAACAGGCATTAGGATCTGCGACAAATGCAGAGTCTTCCAGATTGGCAAACCCTGTGTGCCATCATGCGACTGCTAAGGCATATGTGCCAGGCTGTGCCTTATCACGCTGCGCAACGCTGCCAACAAGTCCTGCCTGCGGCCCTTGTCTTCCGATGATCGAATGCATGAAGCCCTCCAACTCCGATGCAAGGTAGCTGCGAGCTCGATACCCTGGACACGCCGGGGCAGAGTTGTTGGAGATCAATGCCACCCTTGGTGCCGTTAATCACACATGGCGTCTTACCTACCTAGTACCAACGATCAGGTCTCTCAAAAAGCCTTGGTAGCCAGTCCCCAACGCGGTCGAAAACTTGGACTTCCAGCAACGTCAAAACAAAAAAGATTGAGCAGGTCTTCAGTCATGTCACACACTTCTTCACCCGCAAGTGTCACAAAACCCTGCGACACCCTCGGCCAAGGCGATGCCGAGTCAGAACGGGAGCCACTAGACAGCCCTCAGTCGTGGCCAGACTCCAAGAAGTGGCCGATTGTCGGTTTAGAGGCGTACTGCGAATGCCTGACGTGTGTTGTCCCTCCCGAGCGCTCCTTGAAACCACCCATCCAGGCCAAGCAACCCCTCATTTCCCACCAGCTGACGACGGCAGGTTTCTCGTGTCCATGATACTGGCACCGAGCGTCCCACAAGTCCTCCAGACCTTCCGACCAAGGGGTGGGGACGAGGCTCTCGGTTCTTTTTGCGTGACGGTATACGTTCTCGGCTTCGTTCTCGGACCAATAGTACTTGCGCCATTGACCGATCTGTACGGCCGCCTCGGAATTTACCGCCTCTATATAACCCTTTATCTCTGCTGGACGGTGGCATGCGCCCGCTCGTCGAGCCTGGAGGCTTTGATCGCGTTTCGGTTCCTCGCGGGTTGCTTCGGTGGTGCTCCGATGGCAATCGGCCGGGCCGTGGTCGCCGACTTGTACGCGCCCGAGAGGAGACCTGGGCCAATGGCATTCTACTCTTTTGGGACAATAATGGGCCCGACGATTGGCCCGGTCCTTGGCGGCATAATCAACGGTAACTTGGGGTGTTCTGGGTTGCGTCAATGCTGGTATTCCTCCCCTCCCCTTCGTACCCATTACTTTGCGGGAACGAACAGGCTTTGACGTGCAAATCAGGCAGCCGTTGCCGCAGCCGGCCTGATCTTCTTTCTGCCAGAAACCCACTACCCAACGATCGAGGCCCGCAATCGCGCCAAGCGCCGCGAGAACATGGACCGACGATCTCGGCTCAGGGGATGGAGGAGATCTCTACCAGATTTCAGGAGGCTTGTTGGGACCTTGTACCGTGCCTGCTTACTGCCGCTCAGGATTGCATGTTATTTGAACTGCCTCATACCGTTGTTGATCATTTGTATCTTCAACGGAACTGTGAACATGGTTCTGTCCTCTCTTGGCACGGTCTACCAAAAGAGATACCAATTTCAGCCAACAACAGCTGGTCTGTCTTATTTGGGAATTGGTCTAGGAGGTACTGCCGCCCTGATCTTCTCGAAGAGACTTATGGATATCGTCTCCAAGAGATTTTTGGAAACGCATGGTCGCAAACACAACAGCCTCTTACTGGTGGCATCAAGTGCCTTGATTCTTGCATTTGTAGGTCTTTTATGGTACGGCTGGTCTGTAGAGACACGGAGGCACTGGATCGTACCAATTATTGGACTGTTCTTGTTTGGATATGGCTACATGACTGTCCAGGTAAGGGCTTTAACTTCTATATCATCGACAGCTCGGCTAAAAGCAAACAGCTTGCAATTCTGCTCTTCATCGTCGAGTCAGTACCTGGTTTTGCTGGCTCAGCTGGGGCCACCTTTACGATTGCTTCGTCAATAGGCGGCGCAGTTATCCCCTTGTCCACGTTCCCTTTGTACAGCAAAGTCGGTCTTGGTTGGGGTAATTCAGTGATCGCTCTTGTTGAACTGCTCCTGGGCGCCGTCTCATTTTCGCTGTACATCGTAGCGCGGAAACGTGGTTCATCATTGCCCATAACCGTCTCTCTCTGAATGGGGACGACGCGTGTGGGTACTACCATGTCCTCGAATAAGACTCAATATCGAACTGAAATTATCTCTTCAAACTGCACTCAGACCATGATTCGAGGACTGCTTCATCGAATCCATCCAGGATTTGAAACGTCTCCAGCGGCGGGAAACCCACAGACCGACGAAGGTCAGGAACAACAGCGCTCCAGCGGTCAAGACCCAAACCCAAAACTTTGCTTTGCTCCCATCGTTGATTCCTTGAAGATTCATGCCAAATATTGACGTTGAGAAGGTCAGAGGCACAAAGAAGAATGCCAGAGTCGTTAACTTGACCACACCGTCTGCCTGATCAATGGCCTTCCGGGATTCGTCAATCATGGCAGCGTTGGTGAGCATCGAAGTGCTCTGCCAGTAGTCTTCGCTCAGTTTCGCCGCTCTGCGCCTGAGCTTCTTGTAATCGCGCATCACGAGGTAATTGGTGATGTCCACCGTCTTTCTTGCATGTCCTGATGCGGCGCATGGCCAGTCGTTGCTCTCTTTGGCCTCTAGGAACTCGCAGATGTCTTCAAGATATTGAACATGACGATCAAGAATTTGTTTGTTGTGTACTAGGTTCCACATGGTCAGTGTTTTATTGACCTCCGGCGTGGACAATGTTGACGGGTTCATGTCTTCATCCAACAGATGCTGGCACATGTCGAGGAATTGTGCTTCGGAAGCGGCTGAGAATCTGAAGATGTTACTCAAGCTGTAATACGCGTCCTCCATAGCGGCTTCGGGATCGAGAAGCACATCTGAAGCTTCGGGCAGCAATGATGCGTTTTGTGAGATACGATTCGTATCGCTGTACTGGCTTTGTCGTTCTGTTAAGTGCCTGTCATCAAAGAAAATCCAGGGCGATGCTGCGTAGTTGTCCAGTATTTAACGGGCATCCCGTTGTACTTCATGTGAACGGAATTCCATGGTCCACCGTCATCACGGCCAAAACCGTTGCCCACGTCTGACCATACAATTGCTAATAGCGCAACAGTTAGAGTTGGATGCTTAGCTCAGAAGAGATATTATGAGATGCAAAACGAACCTATCCAGTGATCATCTGGCGATGTTTTTGCCCGGACGTAAATTGAAACGTCCTGTTCCAAGGAGACATGCCGGAGGTCGTGAATGGAGAAGGATCTCGCGATGGATGTACCCTGCTCATGAGCTGGATTGAACGGATCCCACTTTGCGCAGTAATCTCTCGTAAGCTTGTTGACAGCGTTACGAAGCTTGGAAAGCTTTCCTTGGTCGTCATTGTGTGATTGGCCCTCTGAAGCAAAGTGAGTACCAAGTGTAGTGAGTTTCAGCTGCATCATCTGGGTCTTGGACGATGGAAGCGAGAAGTCAGAATACCTCTCATTCGAGGCTGCTGTGTCTCTAGTTCGGAATTCGAGGTGACGTTGATAAAACTCAGGTTCAAGCCGGAGTTTATCACCAATGACGTTGAGCCAATCTGCTGGTTGCCACCCGTTGAGAAACACCAGAGTGCTCCCGCCGCTATGGGAGAGCACATCATCTAAAGACCGCCTGAGTTTCTCTAGAGTCTCTATATTACTTCGTAATGGTGAGTCCTTCCCAGGAAAATACGTGGACAATTGGACAGATGCGTGCTCCCGGTGTTCGACGGACAGTATGTCTTTCGGCGGTGGTGAGTGAAAAGAGGAAGAGAGGAAAGAAGCCAGGGAGACGTAGTTTTGGTAGGTGAAGAATGAGCTACCCAGCTCCTTTTGAGACTGGGCATCAATACGGTCAGCGTACGATCGCTCTCGGGCGTAGGAATCTGTTAATAATGTAGGTGAGTGAAACGTCTCATCAAAATGCAACGACCAACCAGACCTCGATTGAGAGGGAAGCCATCTCGAGTAAAACCCGCGTATTGACCTGAGCGAAGGCCTTTAGGTTTGTTGAAGTAGTCAAGTACAACAGACTCAGACATTGCGAACTGCTGTGTAGAGACAGACTTATCAACAGGAGTGAGAAGATGTCCTGACGGGAACGATGCATAGGTTTCTGGCGATATTTGAGGTCACACACTTATTCGAACTCACCCAATTGACCAAGACGGCCAAGTTTGGGTGGGAGTAGAGTGCGCGACTGATTAACTAGACTATCTAGGCACCTTGCCTTAGCTTAGGTAGGTAGCTGTATCCAGCGGCTTTCAGTGGCGCCTGCAGGCTGACCCTTTGCCATAGCCCCCAACAGCCATCGCCTCACCCACATATCCAACATCCGTACACCGGGTGCTCCTTGTGATTCATGTGATGGACCGAAAAAGCCTAGTAGGCTCAATAGTGTGACACCCATCGTCGAGACACATGAAAGTTCTGAGTCGAGGCTGGAGGATGTGGTACTTCAATGATAACAGACATGTTGTCAGGACACATTCGATCTCGATCCGGCGTCTGACGTTTTACACATAGCCATGCCGCCTCCCACAGCACTGGCTGGACCAACGAAACACTTGAATCGCCCTGTAGTTAGTTACTTGGGTGATTGAATCGGGATGGGAGCCTAGTTTTATGATTGGTCCTGTGCCCCAGCCACGTCGCCGAGGCTCAGTCGATGACGACTAATCAACCCTCATCGGACTCCAACTCCAGCCTCAGTGTCACGGCCAGCCTGTGCTCTGTCTAGGAAAGCGTCCTGCTCCTGACGATGAACTGCCCTCTCTTTGCGTACGAACTTGAAATCGAAAGGCAGTCGGCCGATGAAAGTTTCTTCAGTGCCAACTTTGGACATGTTAGGCATGGTTTGATACGTGGAACAACGATGGCTTACCAAGCAGGATGGACACGATTTCGACCAGTACGGGTACACAAGGCATCAAGGCAAGCGTTTGGGCCAGACTCCACGAATCCTCGGCCTTCGAGGTAGCTCCGCTGAAGAAGACGACGAGGACGATCCACGCACCCCACATGCAGATGAAGTTGGCTCCGGCATACAGAATTCGGCTCCCTTGGCGACCTTGTTAAGCCACCCGGCTTGCCACATCTTGCGGTTGTTGCATCGATAGAAGCAGAGGACGAATCCCAGACAGATACCGAAGAGAGGCGGCATCCATACCATAGCAGCCATGGTGAACATGGCAGCACCGACGGCGGGCTCTGGCGGGTGGTTTTTGGGGCAGAGGCCGATGAAATGCTCATCGTGATAGTAGTCCATCTGGGCGTTATTGGTGCAGAGTATCCAGGCTATGGTGTGAATGACGAAAAGAAGGACGAGCATGGTTCCCTTCAGCCAGCTTCGTTGGATGGAGATCCAGATGAGCGGAAGCATCGTTGCCAGAGGATAGAAGGTGAATGCCGAGACGATGAGTTGCAGCGACGAGTTGCGTCTGTGTGCAACAGGAGATATTTGGCTGTAGATCACGGTGGTTTGGATACCTAAGGACAGGGAAGCAGCAGCCACGAAGAGCTCGTATGTCGTTCCCCGAAGTGCCTCATCGATGTGGTCGGAGACACCTGGATTGCCATTTAGGAAGGCCGGTTGAAGTTTCTCGGACAGAGTGGTGCTGGCAATCCCGTGGCGCTTGAAGCTGCCCAGAATAGCAAATGCACAGTAGATGGTGAGCAGCACGGCTTCGAGTCCGTACGATGCAAGGATCTATTGTGCGTAAGCATCGTCAGAGGAACACTGGACCTGTGATATCGTCTTACCCCGAAACCCGCCAGGGAGCCGTCGATCTCGGAGCCGAGAGTTCGGCAGAGCTCTGGCCTGCATACCGCAATGCCATCCACTTCCTTGGACAGAGTCGTCATGTTGGACCGGCTCCATTCATGCCAGTCAATAATCTGACCGTTTCTCGGTTGTGCCGAGTCGACTTCGGGCACAACGGCGCGCCAAAAGCTGGCGACAATCGGAAACGCGGGCTCATCGAATCCAGTCACGATCCAGGCAGTGTAATGTCCGAACGCGGAGCAGTTTTTGGCGAAGTCCAGCTCGTTCCACCGTGGTCCGCCCCAGGGAACGCCGGCCATTGTGAGATCCGGGGATTCCACTCTCGGGTATATCGTGTAGCGGTTTTCGACGGCCGCTGCGATCTTGGTTCCTGGTGGAATCGGCAACGTTTTGACAGGAGTGATTAAATATTGAAGTCGAAAGCGGGCGCCATCGTAAACAGCACCGAGTCTTGACGTGAGAATCGCGTCTAGCCCCTGAAAAGTTAGCCAGGGTTGCAATCCTCTAGGAATGAAACGCCGTGTGTACATACAGATACACCACGTAGTATTATTACCGTCCTAGATTAGACCACTACACTACATAGTACAATAGAGGGTACATCACGGCAGTCTAAAACATTGGTCGCCCGATCAACCTTGGCTCGAATTAGCGATCTTGGCATGAACGGTCTTGCTAGTTTTAGGCGCCTATCAATGGACAGATATCTTTGTAGTGAAGCATGCCAATTAGATACTAGACAAGATAAGAAGGCAAGCTGTAACGGCGAACATATTTAATACCACATCGTAGCACATACGATTCCAAGATACAAGCGGATTTACACAGAAACTAGCACCGCATCGCACCCACGCCTAGTGTGCAAAGCGAAAGTCGAGTCTCTGCTGGCCCTCGTCCGTCGTGTTGAGCGAGTAGTCCTCCTGCTGCTCCTTGGTCATGGCGTTCCAACGCCTGTCGCGCACCTTGTTGCGCCAGATGTAGAAAGCTTTGACGGCATAGAACAGAACGAAGTTGAAGCAGCACACACCGAGGAGAATCTTGTTCCCGCGGCGGTACAGCGGCTGGTCATCGTCTCGGTAGATGTTGGAGGCCGCGATGTTGCCCGCCTGGACGAACATGTTGTACAACGCGGCACTGACGGCTCTTGTCCGCACCGCATTGCTGTTCTTGGCGTTCCACCCGACGAGGATGGCGTGGCAGTACGGGTAACTCAGCAGTCCGGTGAGCAGGGCGTACCTGATCCATGCGCTGGAGTCCGCCGGCAGGACGACTAGGGCGACGAGCCACGGGAAGATCCAGATGTTGGCGATGGACGAAACGATGGCCCTCTCCTTGAACTTGCCAGAGACCCAGGAAATGATCAGCAGGTTGACGGCGAACAGGAACTGAGAGGGGATGGCGAGCAGATTGGCCTGGAAGACGGAGAAGCCGAGCCTGCGGAGGATGTACGACAGATACGTGCTCGGCGGGGACGGCGGGATGTAGGTCGTCAAGCCGATCAGGTAAAGCGGCCACTGCTCCCAATCCTTTACCGCCTTGAACAGGAGGGACGGGCCGACGGCCTGTCTGTTGTGCATGTCACCCTTGCTCGCATCGTCCCGCAGCAGGCGGTTGACCATGATGAGCTCCTCGTCGTCCGTGAACCATCCGTTCTTGCCCCGGAACCAGTTCCTGGTCTGACAGGGACCGGGGGGCATGAGGCCCCACGAGAAGATGCCTATGATCAGGGTCGCGATGCCCTCCAACAAGAAACTTGGGGCTTCGTTAGCGCATCATCCTTGTCGGGGTGGATGTGGTGTAGGTGTGGGCTCATGGACTTACAGCCATCTCCAACCGGCCCATCCCGCAACCCCGCGCATCTGGAGCACCCCCGAAGCGACGAGGGAGCCCACAATATTGACGGTGCTGAGGGCGGTCCAGAACCAGGCGAGCCTCAGGGGCAATTCGTTGGACTTGTAAAAGTACGTGAGCCAGAGCACGATATCGCTGTCCGAGTTAGCGAGCCCATGATAGAGCGGGTGGATTTTGGTATCTTACGGGATGAAGCCTCCCATGAGTAGACCGAGAAGTGCCTTGATCGCATAAAAGCCGGCGCGGCTCGAGAGGAATGCCTGGCTGCCGGCCGTGATGGACCATCCCACCATGATGAACGGGATCCACCGGTCAGCACCCAGCTTCTTGCTGATGAGGCCGCTAGGCAGCTCCGCCGAGAGGAACGACAGCAGGAAGATCTGTACCCCATGGTGTGTGTGTGAGCATATGTACCAACCCAACCGCGTCTCGGTGTCTCGAAGTCGTGGGTACTGACCGTTTGACCGTAGTTAAAATCGTTCGTGTTCATTCCGAGCTCAGGAAGCTATACAGTTGCCAAACAACGTCAGACTTTGTTCCTCTCCCAATCGCTTTTGCTTCGGCAGCCGGCTCGGGGCAGCTACTCACCATGTTGTCCGAGATGGCTCGGTTGATGTTGCGCCGGTGAAGGTCGAGAGCGCAGAACATGACCCATGCCCATACCATGATTCGCTTGTCGATCTAAGTGCGTCCACGTCCAGTCAGCTCAGATCCCACTTGACACACACCCCCCTCTCTCCCGATCTGGGGCCAGGCATCGCACAGGACAGTACCTTTCTGACTAGCTTCTTCTCGTCTTCGGCTGACCATTGGTAGTTGGGGTCGAATCGGTGTCTGTTCTCGTACTCGGCCTTCTCGTACACCTTGCGCCAATGGTCTGCAATGCTCGGGTCGGAGAAGACGTGCTCTTCCGTGGAGCCATACGCATCGGGAGACACTTCCTGCTCTCGCAGCGACGAGGCAGACGTCTCTGTACCCTGCGTCAGTGTTGTCTTGACGTCTTTGGTCTCTTGCTTCCCGTCCTTCAAGGGACTGGAGGCGTCGTGAGAGGCCATGGCTGCTGCTGAGTGAACACAACAGTGCTTGAACAATTTCAACGGTCACTGCGCGGCAAGCTCCTCAGCTATTAGTCGACAGAACCTCAGCAGTCACACACACACAACGGTCTGCTTCCAGGCGCGTGGGATTCGCTCCGCGGAGATGCAACAACCTTTATACATTCCCTCCTCCACGGACCCAGCAGCTTGGGCTGCATCTCTTCATCCCAGGTAACCGATGCTGCTGGCTTGGGGGCGGCTGGGTTAGTGCAGTCGGTGGCCAGGGGGTCCACGAGAAGGATAAAAGTCTTCGCAGTGTCGCGATGATCTAGGACGATCGCATCATGAACGACCATAGGTCCTGCCGCGAATAGTGTGTCTTATCTATGGTGCAATCGCTTGACTGGATTGCGCTGTGCTTAGACGGCACTGCGAGTCGTGTCGGGACCGTGGGGGGGTATGATCCGGAGTGGCCCCGGGGATGCTCGCCGGATGCTGTCTGGCAGTGTTCGCCTACGGTGACGAAGACGAAACGATCGCTAGCCAAAAGCCAAGCTTACACGACAAAGCAATTGCTCAAGCGGAGGGAATCCTGTCTGGGTCTATGGGTAACGGGCTCGTTGTCCGGTGCATATGCCGAAGGGAGGTGGTGGAGAGAGTCATGTAGTGTATCGTGACGGCGCCGCGATGCAATTGCCTTGGGTGGATAGCCCGTTGTCTCAATGACGAGGACAACCTTCGCCAACCTCTTGGCCACATTTGCGTGTCCTGGGCGGCATTAAGGCGCGCTGTTCTGCTGACGAAAATGGACTGTGAACCGCATTGCGTGATTCCAACCATGGGATTGCGACAGGTAAGTAATCCTGCCACAATGTGAGAAATCGACCAACCAGATAACAGCGAATGCAGACAACCCATCTCGGGTGACATCCATGATTGTGTGAGGAGCAGCAATGCCGAGCAGACTTTTCAAAGTGCAGCCAACTCTAATTGTTAGTTTATGCAGGGTAAACAAATGGCAATCGATTGCAAACATAAGGGTCAGTAATTAAGGTTAAAGATAGATAGATTGTAAGCCTTTTTAGTAAAGGCTTAAGATACTTATATAATAGTAGAACTAGGTCTATATCCTACTACACAGCTATTAGCTACTTAAAGCTATAGCTAATACTAATATAGTTATTCCTATACTAGTAATCTTTTTTGATAGCTTAAGGCCTTATATATACAAGTACTTTAAGCTATTTATTTTTTTAAACTAAGGGTTTATTAAAAAAGACTCAAAAATAATATTTTTAAGTTCTTTTAATTAATCCCTTTTTAACTAGTCTTTTTAGAACTAAATAGCCTTATTTTTAATAAAACTATAGACTTTAACTAAAGGTTTAGTTACTATTATAAATACCACTATTTCTTTATATTTCTTAGTACTTTTAGTTTTTTTATTAAATCTATAAATCTTTTTAACTTAAATACCTTCTTTTTATTCTTTTTTTATTACCTAGCCTTTTATTTTAATTATAGTTTTATTTATTAAAATAAAGCCCTTAAGGGTATAGTTTAGTTTTATCTTTATAAAGCTATTAATAATATTACTATTTCTAGTAATTTATTATATTTTTTAAAGCTTTTAGTACTTATAGAATTACTTTAATACTATAATATTAATTATTAATTATTTTTCCTTAATAGTACTTAGTTTAATAAAGTACTTATAAAGTAAATAAGAGTTAGTATATATAATAAATAGGATTAGAGGAATATTTAAGTAATTAGTAATAAGCCTAAGAGTAGTTATAATAATATAAACTATATTAATACTAGTAGTTATAGTATAGATCTCTAAAGTAAGGACGCTTTTTATAACTTACTTACTTTTTATTAAACTATAATAAATAATATTACTATAGATCTTAAATATATTATTACTAATAAATTAATTTTCTATAAGGATAATAATAAATTCTAGTTATAATAAAAGGTTTATATTATTAATAAATAATTTATTTATAAAGACAAAAAGTTTACTCTTTTTAAGGTTAAGAGGATCGTATTTTAATCTTTAGTACTAGTTATCTATTTACTAATATAATTACTTATTAAGGGTAGTAATGTTTTTATTTATAGGTTCTTAATATTAAGCTGCCTAAAGAGATTATATAATACCTTAGGTGTAGCAACGCAGTAAGGCTTTAAGAGATATTGTGAAGTAGTTGTTTTATAAAAGGGACCCCCTTATAAAGAGTCCCAGCGCTCAAGATCTATATACGCGTATTAGGGACCCTAGTAGAGACGTCCTAGCTACAAAAGGCGTAATATACCTTACTATACACCCCCCTAACTTTAAGTATCTACTTAAAGCTAAATATCTACTTTAAATATATAGGAAATAAGTGCCTTAAAGAGGCCCTTAAATGTCTTTATAATACTAAACGGGCTATATATATAGTAAAAAGGTCTACGGTCCCTAGCTAATAACTCTACTACCCCTAGTTAGCTATTTACTGTACTTAGTACTATAGCTAGCCGTCCCGTAGTTAACTAGTCCAGTATTCTAATTATTATCTTTTCATACTCTAAATACCTTAGCTAACGACCCCACAGCCCCTAGTAAGCTATTACCGCGTCTAGTATAATAGCTAGTTATCCTATAAGCTATTTAAGCGTCTTAGGATCTATATATAATACTCTATATAGTAGAGTCATAAGTGAAAATTCTTTACTAATATTAGTAGCTATAACTAAGCCGGTAGTCTTCTTCTTTTTTATTTTATAGCTAGCTTCCTTAAGTATTAGAGCTAGCTGTATTCTTTATAAGTAGTGGCTGCGGCTAAGCTAGTGGCTATTTTTTATTAAGGGTATCATTAGGGCTATATTATTAGGGCTGTATTGTTAAGGCTATATTATTAGGGCTGTATTGTTAAGGCTATATTATTAGGGCTATATACTATTATAGAATTATTATAAATATACTCTATAGAGCCTTAGAAGTATACTATAGTAGGTTAGGGTAAATAGTAAAAGCTAGGCTTATAACTATAGTAACGTAGTGAGGCTTTAAGAGATGTTATAAAGTAGTTGTTTTATAAAAGGGACCCCCTTATAAAGAGTCCTAGTACTTAAGATTTATATATACGTGTCAGGGACCCTAGTAGAGACGTCCTAGCCATAAGAGGCGTAATATGCCTCGCTATATTAGGTTAATAAATTAACGTGATATATACTCTTTAAGTACACTATTAGATATATTAAGTCTTCTAATCCTTATTAAACTTAATAATTATATATATAGTTTATATTATTCTATAAGCTTACTTATATTTTAAAGTAGAAATTTACTAAGTAGTAGGCTTTTTACCTCTTTTAAGTATATAATATTTAATAAAGGTATATAAAATAACCTTAATAGAAAAATATATATTTATTTAGTAAAGTAATTAATAAAGGTGTAGTAAGGTATTTTACACCTTTTGTGGCTAGGACGTCTTTACTAGGGTCCCTAATACGCGTATATAGATCTCAAGCGTTTAGAAGTCTCTTAAAGGGTCCCTCTTATAATATAACTACTTTAAACCACCTTTTAAGCCTGTTTTTTGTTACTATAGTTATAAGTCTAGTTTTTTTTTTTTTTACTCTAACTACTATGGACTGTTAAGAGGCTCTCTATAAAGCGCGTTTATATTTATTTAATAATAGTATTAGTTTATAAAACTAGTATTTAGCTTAAAGAGCTACAAAACTAACCCGCGTAGTCTATTTAGCTTACTTTTAAGTCTTACTAGTATAAAGTCTAGGAATATATAAATTCTAAAGTACTTAATGCCCCTAACGTCTTTTAAAAAGGCCTACTAGTTTTAATACTCTAAGAGGCTATTATAGCAAAAAACGCGTCCTTTTAAATAGTATATAATAAATAACACTAAGTATAGACTACTTACTACTATATAAAAACGCCTAAAAAAGAACCTATTACTACTTTAAATAACCCTAAGCCCTAGTAATAAAAAGATTTATATAAAAATAATCCTAAAGTATAGTAGTACTATAATAACGCCCTAAGACAGTACTAGTAAAAAGCTATAAATTGCTGTATTATTTTAAAAAGATATTTTACTATATAGGTATAGGTAATAAAGATAGGTAATAAAAAAGTAATAGAAGTAGCGTAAAATAAACTTATAGCTAAGGGGCGTATTAGTTTTTAAGTATTAATTTAGTCTTTAAAGTACTCTTTTGCTCTTATAGAGTAAAGTATACTTATAACTATTTAATAGGAGTATACTAGAATATTTAAAAGTACTTATTATAGTAACTAAAATTCTAAGAAATAGTACGTAGAGTAGAGGAGTGCCTTTTTATGAATAAAGGTATACTAAGTACCTAAAGTTATACTACTAATTAGCTTAAAAGACTTTTTAACAACTATATAAGTACAATTCGCACTATTATAAGTACAATTAGAGCTTTAGGCGCTTATTATAGTAATAGAGATAGGTGATTTTAAGTATATATATACGCTTAAGGAGTATAGGAGGACTTTTATAGTAATTATACACTATAACGCAATATTAAAAAAAGGCTAAAGAGGCGTTTTAGGTATTTTAAAAGAGGGCATTCTTTTAACCCTTACTAGTTATTTAAACGCTGTTCCTTTAGTATTAGTGGCTTAGAGTAAAAACTCTACTGTCTAGGGTCCCTAACTTAGCTAGTAGACCCCTTATTAATAGCCTAAGAATTAGGCCAGTAAATACCTATATAAGCACCCTTATAAGTAGCAGCCTATATAATATAAATTACTTAAAGTGGCTATTAGGGGTATTTATAAGTATTATAAAGCACTACCCCTAATAGTAGAGTAAAAAGTAGAGATTCTAGAGTGTTTAAGAACTCTAGAGTATAGTAACCTCTATATAGCTCTTATAGAAATAAGTTAAATAGTACTAAAAAACTCTAAAGCTATAAAGAATAATACTTTAGAACTACTAAAAGTACTAGAGGATATTATTAGTTAAGTAGATCCTAGAATGCTCTAAATAACCTATAAAACGACTAACTATTGTACTAGACGCGGTAATGACCCACTAGGGGCCGTAGAGTTATTAGCTAAGGTATTTAGAGCTTAAGGAGGTAATAGTTAGAATACTAAACTAGTTAACTATAGAACAGCTAGTTATAGTACTAAGTATAGTAAATAGCTAGCTAGGGGTAGTAAAGTTATTAACTAGGGACTATAGACCTCTCTACTATATTTTTCAGCCCGTTTAGTATTATAGAGATATTTAAAGAGCTTTTTTTAAAGTACTTTTTTTTTATATAAATAGAGTAAATATTTAGTTTTAAGTAGATACTTAAAACTAAAAGGGTGTATAGTAAGGTATTTTATACTTTTTATAATTAGGATGTTTTTACTAGGGTCCTTAATACGTATATATAGATCTTGAGTATTTAGGAGTCTCCTAGAGGGTCACTCTTATAATACAACCACTTTAGACTGCCTTTTAAGCCTCCTCTTGTTACTATAAAAAGTTATATATAAAAAATTTATTTAAGTTTAAGTTAAGAAATACTTATTTATAAAAAAAAGGTACTATTTACTATATATAGTTTAGTAGAAACTATTTACTCCTATTAACTAGGAGTAGCGCACGGGCTATATAGTATAGCTAATTAGAGTTAGTAGGGCCCCTACTCTAAAAATTCTAACGGCTGTACTGTATAGGCGCGTAACGTATAGTTGGGGTATAAAACCCTTTAGGCGGCATAGGATTCGAACCTACTACCTCTATCTCTTATGAGGTAGGGTTAGACAGGCTCTTAACTACTAAACTAACCGCTATAAACTTAATAATTATAAGCTTTTTACTTTAATTCTTTTAATAAAAAGTAAAGAATTTACCTTTTAGTATTAAAATACTACTATTAAATATTAGTAGCTTTTTTAGAGTTAAGAATATTTTTACTTTAGTTATAAAGTTCGCTTTTTTAAGTTTTAATATTTTATAGGTTAAAAATTTATTTATTAAAAAGCTAAGGGTATTATTAGTTTATATTCTAACTAGAGTAAAGTCTAGGTTATTAATTAATAATATTAAAAAACATAAGTTATGTATTAATATACTTATTTTAAACTTTCTTTTATAGTATTAATAATATATTACCTACTAGTGTGTTCTAGCTTCTATAATACTATAAAGAGGCCTTTTAATAACTATAATAGTATTATTTAAGTATTAGTTATAGATTTAAGTTAGAAAGTGTATAAGGATTGTTTAATTAAGCTGTATTTTTAATTATATATATACTTATATAATATCTTAAAGCTATAGCTTTATACTAGTTTGTATAAGGGTTAGAGTAAGTACTAAAATTAACTATTAACTAGATCTTTCAATTATAGGGGACTGTATTAAGATTACGGCCTTTCTATTATTAGTATAGCCTTATATAACAAGGCGGGACTTCTTATAAGGCTCATCCGTTATTTTTACTTTGATCTTATTAATAATATAAGATTTAAATATTCTAAACCTACTATAGACCTTGGGGTTAAATAGAATAATATTAAAAATATTATAGTCTTATAAAACTAAAATCTCTTTTTTTGTTAACCTTTAAAACGGCTCCCCTAGGGTGGTAATAGTCCCCTACTTTCTTAGTTTAATAGTAAGGGTAAAATTAGCTTTTTTTTTAGCTAAGATAAATATTATAGCTAGGGTCTTTTGTAGTTGGCTTTGTTGTTGTTTTAGGGCTCCTACTAGTGCTGGGTCTTTAGTAGGGGAAAGCTTTATATTAATAATAATTTTATTAAAGATCTCTTTAGCCTTATCCTTATATTTAGTTCTACCCTTAGCTTTATACTTAATTATTATAGGGTCTTTTAGTAGGGAGGGGATTTTAAGACCCGTATTATTAATATCTTTATAGTATAGCTTAATAACTATTTATTAGAAGGATCTTAGGTCTTATAGGAGGGTAAGTATGTATTCTTTATTATTTATTAAAATTAATTAGTAAGAACTTTATTAGTTACTTTTCTTATACTATACTTAAACTATTAATTAAAGTAAACGTTTTAAGGTCTTAAGTATTTTTAGCCTATTATATATATTAAGGGCACTATTAACCTTATACTGTGTGTAAAAGTAGTAGATTTCCTTAGTGGCCTTTTTAATCGCCTAAGTGCGCTTAGTAACGTTTAGGGTTAGTAGGGAGGAATTATTAATTTATAGGTATACTTTAAAAATAAAAAGGGTTAGTATAAAGCTATTAGGGCCTACTATATTATTAATATTTTTAATACTTACTTAAAGTATAATTTTAGGTGGTAAGAGTAGGTTTTTAGTATAGTAGATTTAATAAACCTACTTTAAAATAGTATAGTATTTTTTTATTTTACTAATAGAGTTATAGACTTTAATAGGTACGATTTTAAGGGTAATACCTTGCTTTTTAGTGTATTTTTTAAACTCTATAGCTTTAAATATTATTATAGTATTAATTATAAGGAAGTTAGAAGGTCCCTAGTATATATTAATTTATACTATATAAATACCTTCCTAAACTACTTTAGTAGATATATTTTTAATAAACCTTATAGTAGTAAATTTAGTTATAGTATTAATAAAGTAAATAGCTAGTTTTGTATTAAAATATATAATATTTATAATAACTTTATAGTTAAAGTTATACTTATTTTATAATATAAATTAGAATTTCAAAGGTGCTATTCTGTAGAGTTAGTAGTAGTGGTATATTTTTATTAAAGCTTTTAATATCTAA
The DNA here is from genome assembly GCA_030770045.1 of Colletotrichum brevisporum. Classification (NCBI taxonomy): domain Eukaryota; kingdom Fungi; phylum Ascomycota; class Sordariomycetes; order Glomerellales; family Glomerellaceae; genus Colletotrichum; species Colletotrichum brevisporum. Next base: position 7,057,003 of record JAUGSI010000002.1, read on the forward strand.
ATATTTAGTTAATAGTTAGCTTTTTTAAGTATATTATAAAGTTTTATAATAAAGAGGTGCTTAAATTAATAATAAAACTATTAAAGCTTACTAGTAGTAACGTAGTAGTGTACTATTACTTACTTATAATTAAATAGTAACTAGCTGTACTTCTATTATTAAATAATTAGTACTATAATATTTCCTTTATATAAAATATTATTAATTCTATTAAATATAATTCCTAAGTAGTTTATATTTTTAAGGTATAGTAAGAATAGTGTATTAATTAGTATAATATAAAAAATAATATTTTTAAAAAATAAAGGGATTTGAATTAATTTAAGGGATTCAATATTATTACTAGTATTAAACTAAATTAATATACTACTAGTACTTGTGGTATTAAGCTTAAGGTTAGAAAAAATCGTCTTCTTAAGGGCTATATACTAACTATAGTTTACTATAGAAAACTCTACTGCCCTAGTATTAGGCATAATACCTTAAAAAATAGCTTTAAAATATTGGCTATTATAGGTATAAAGTGTTGATTTTATTAGGTTTATATCTTCTATTATTATAGCGTAGACTGCTACTTACTTAGTAAGGGTTACTACTATTTTAGGGCTATTAACTTCTTTTTTTATTAAATAAGTAGTTATAAATATAGTTAACTAGGGTCCTATAGCTCTACTATCTTTATTATCTAAAAGGTATGTATTTATAAACTCTTTATTATACTCCTAAATATTATTAAATATCTTATTAGTTTTATATTTTATAAAGAATTACTAAAAGGATACTAATATAACGTTCTAAAAGTAATTAACTTAGTAGTAGTAGTTATATACCTTACTATAGTCTTTAATAGGGTATTTCTATAATTAATAACTTAATTTACTATAAATATAGTACTTTTTATTATTTATTAATTTAAAAGGGTATTAGGGATAGTAATTTCTCTTCTATAGTCTCTAGTATTATAATCCTTATAGTTTTCCTTTTTTAGAGCGGCCTTAGCTACTATAGTAATATATTTAATTAATAATATAAGTACTATATAACTTAAAGGCCTTAGTTAAGTACTAAAGTATTTTTTAAGTTAATTTAGAAGTGCTAATAGAGGATTATAGTTATATAATAATTCTAGTAAGGTTTATAGTAGGATTATAGAGGTAGAGACTATATTCTTTTACTATATAGTATATATTAATAAGCTAGTTATAAAGGGCGTTTTTAGTTTATAATTTAGTTAATAGTATAGACTAGATATTTATAAAGTAGTTAATTAATATATTAAGTACTTCTACCCTTATTTTTATTAGGCTTTTATAAATTATATAGGTAAAAAAAGATTATTATTATTTAGAAAGGTACTATTAATATATCTTTTCAGTTTTAAAGTAGCTTTAGAAATTTTTAATTATAGTATTTTAACTAAAAGATTTTATAGAGTTATAGAGATACTAAAAGTAGTATATTAAGGCTTAATTCTTAAGTATAATTAAAATAGCTTTAGTATATTATATTTAATTAATACTAATAAGTTAATATTATTAATAAAATATCTAAATTTTATTATAAGGATATTAAATTAACTACTACTTATTACAACCCGTTAGTTAATAGACCTCTAATAGTGACCCCGTAGGGGGCTTAGTAGTTAAATAGGTAATAATAGTCTATATTAGTATAATACTTAATATAGAACAAAAAAACTATATACTAAAGTTAAATTAGTTAAACTTACTACTAATTCTAACTAATTTAATACCTAGAATCACAAAGATACTATTCTAATTTACTACTATAACTTAAAGAACTAAAGAAGTAATTTAAGGAAATACATATATATATAACTAAGACTTAAGTACCTTAAATCCTACTTTTTATAGTTCTTTAGTTATTAACCTTATATTAATCTTTAAATACTTTTAGCCCTTTAGTAGTAACTACTATAACCCTCTTATTAAATACTTAAACTAATTATTTATATACTTTAAACCCTAGGATCCCTTTAGTACTTAATAGTACTATTATTAGTATTAAACATTAACATTTATTAATATAAACCTTACTATTAAAAGGTTAACTATAATATTTTAATAACTTCTATTTAGTAAATTAGCCTTTAATATTAATAAATAGTATCCTATAATATTTTTCTCTAGAACTACTAAGAATACTCCTACTTTATTTAAGTCCTTTAATAAGTAAGTTTATAACTTTACTTAGGAACTAAAAGAATAATATATAAAGGATAATAAAAAAGAATTTACTAATAATAATACTAATAAACAACTTAAACAAGCCTACTAGAATATTAAATAGCTTTAAAAGTTCTTTAATAAAAGCTCTACTACTATAAAAGAACTTTAGTAAGCTATTTAATAAGTTAATAAATATACTTAAAAAGTTAAGAACTAAAATAAAACCCTCTATATAGCTATTAATATTATTAAGATACCTATTTATCATAAACACAAAAAACTTAAACTTAACTTACTTATTACCTATAACAAACCCCCTAAAATACTTAAAAAATTCTGAATTTAAATTAAAACCTACTAAAACTTCTATTATAATAACTTTAAAAACAATACTAAACGTATTATCTATACCACTACGTTCCTTTATAGGCGCGCCCTTTAATAAATTAAACTATTCTAAAAATAGGGTTTTAAAGCTAAAGCTTTAAACCACTATACTAATAAAATTAGAAATATTTTTACTATATTTAAGGGATTTAGATAAGCCCTTTAAACTCTATTCTAGGACCCTAACTAGAAATAATAAGCTAAGTACAACCTCACTTTACTTAAACAAACTAAGTCCACCACCCACTATAATACTAAATTTTAACGCATTAGTATATAACTAAACCTTACTAAAGAATCTAGAATCTTTATATTCTATTAAAGCTTAAAAACAAAGTTAAGAATAAGCTTATTAAAATTAACTAACCTAAGGACTTTCTTTAGTATATTAAGCTTATAATTAAAATTAATAACTATTTATAAAAAAACACTATAAAAAAACAATAACTAAGTACTAACTTTAATAAAAAGTACTAATAGTAACTATAATAATTCTAGTACTATAACTAAGAGCAGCAACCCCAGTAGAACAACTAGTAAAGACAAAATAATTAATAATAAAGCACTACTACTTAGACTTAATAAAAGGTCTAGGTAAAAAGATAAAAAACACTGCTTAAAGAGAGATTTGAACCCTCGACCTCTAGACCTAGGAAATAAAAAGCAAAAAGTAAACCACTGTGCCAAACTGCCGCTGCCATGTCCTCAGCAGCAGTAGCTGGCTGTTGGTGGCTTGGATTGGTGTAATTTATATATATATGCTTAATAGGGCTAATCTAAGCAGCTAAAATCCTAGCTTACGCCCAGCTGATTGCTAGTGCTAGTGCGTAAAACGCCGGTTTAACTAGTAATATAGCCAGCCTATTATAGTGGTTTTACTAGTAAACTAGTACCCTATTAGTAGTAAACTAAGCCTAGTTTAGTAAGAACCTACTTTTTAGCTAGTATATAAAAAAGTATGTGAAAAGGGGAAGAAAAGGTTTATATAAGTAGTAGTTTACTCCTAGTATTTAGAATAGAAGAAGTAAGTAATTATAACCTAATACAGCTAACTACTACTATTCTACCTAATTAAATTACACAATTCTATAGTGCCCTACTTTTCTTTTACTTTTACACATCCAACTAAGTCTAAAATAGCCCTAGTTTATAAAGGCTATTTTAAGTATAACTTCTACTTGTACTTTTTTGCTTTTAGTGGTTATAAGCCTAGCTACTTAGACCTTATAACTAATACCACTTTACCTAATTCAGATAAAGCCTTACCTATTAAGGCTAGCTCTAATAGCCTAGCTAATTAAAATAATCCCTATATAACCTTATTTTAATATTAACCCTACTAACTAAACCCCTCCTAAACTAAAAATTAACTAATTCTTAACTTTTTTAAAAGCTTTTTAGAAATTACTTATACTATTAAAGGCTCTAAATCTTTCTATTACAACCAACTTTGCACCACATACGCAAAAAACAAAATATTCACCTTTTTTTATATATTTCTTTATAAAAATTAACTTTTTAAAAATTCTATTTAATATAACTAACCTTATTCTTTTAATTTTACTAATTCTATTAATAAAGCAGCCTCTATTATTAAGTTTTAGTTGTTTAATTAGTTTATAGAACTTTAAAAGTTAGATATTCCTTTTTATCTTCTTAATTTCTTTATTATTACTAGAGTTTACTATACTCTAAAAAAGTCTTCTAAAGACTTTTAAGAATTTATTAACTTTAAGTTAATAAAACGGATTCTTTTAAGGCCTAGAACTCCTTTTTAAGTTTCTTAATTACTACTTAATATAACTATATACTAACTAGACTGCTTTTTTTTTAAATTTCTATTTAAGTTAATAAAAATCCTATTTACCTAGTAAATTTAAGTCTTTTTTAACTATATTAAAATAGAAAAGTATATTCCTTATTTTACAGGTAGTGCAAACTACCTAGTTTAGTCTACTTATTTTAAGGCTTTATTTATTAATAAAAATATAAAAGTTACTTTTAACTCTACTTTTTATAATAACTAACTTTTAAAAGATTTTAAGATATTAGTTTATATAAAGCTATTAGTTAAGAATAGCCTTTTTAGAGTTATAAAAAACTATAAAATAGAATTTAAGGTTTAGAATAAGTTAAAAGATTTATATAAACCTAAAGGCTTTACTTCTAAGTACTTAACCTATAAAGAGTTCTTTAATACCTCTTTAAAGGATTTCTTTACTATAGAGGATTACTTAAATAAAGTAAAAGAACTTATAAATACCTTAACTTTAAAAACTATAGCTCTATCTAAATAGGTTATTATAGTCTAGGTTTTAAATAGCTTAAATAATAGTTATAAAGGTTTTATAACTAACGTAACTTAATTTTTTAAAAAGAATTCTAAATCCTTTACTATAGAGTTTTTATTTATAAATTTTATAAATAAAGTAAAAAGAAAGGAAACTTTTAAAAATACTTTATTAATAAAATAAAAGTTTATTAAATTTAAAAAACTTTAGAAAAAGACTAAGGGAGTATACTATACCTACTATAAGTTTTAAAGCTATAAAGTTAAAGATTATTTTTTTTATACCTTAATAAGACTTTAAGAGACTAAAAAAAGAAATAAAAGATTATAAAATCTGAATCTAATAGGGCTAAAAAGGCCCTTAATACAGCTTAAAAAGCTTTAATAGCTAAAAAGGCCTTATTTATAGACTTTTTAGATACTAAAGAGTTAGAAACTTTAAAAACTAAAGTTAAAAAAGTAAATACTTTTTAACTAGACTTTATATAACTTAATAATAAAGCTAAAAACAAAATAGAGTAAAAAAATATAAGTTTAACTTAAAATAACTCTTATAATAACTCTACTAAATAACTAATAAGTTCTTTAATTTAAAAGATTATTAGTAGTATAGAATATAGAGATTTTAAGAATAATAGTAACTCCTTTTACTTAAATACTAAAGTTACTATATATATTATAAATAATAAATTTTTTTTATAAAAACCTCTTTTATAAATAAAAAAGTAAACTAGGGGAAAGTAAACTCTATAACTATTTTTTAATAGGAATAGTTACAGTTAAATTCTCTTTATTAAATAAAGTCTTTATATTAAAAAACTACTATTATATATTTAAGTTAAGTATTAATTTACTTAACTAGAAATAACTAAAATACTATTTTATTACTTCTATACTATATAAAGATATAGTACTATTATATAGTATAAGTTTTAATAAGACTCTTTATAAAGGAGTATTATAGTTTAGACTTTATAAAGTTCTTTTATAAACTCTTTTTTATAATAGACTTTAAAAGTTATAAAGTAGTTTTATAGTAAATATAACTACTATAACAGCTAAAACACTATATAAGTATAAAAAAATCTATTTACTTAAAGTAGATTTTAATATATATACCCTATAGTATAATAGGTTAAGCTATATAGGGAATAAAGCCCTTTAATATCTTTTTAGTAATACTATAAGTAATATAAATCTAAAAGAATATAAAAAAATAAGCTTATTTAGTTATAAGGTCTGTAATAAGGCTAAGTTTACTATTAAAGTTAATAAAACCTTAAAAAACTATAATAAAGAATACCCTTTAAATTATAAGGTTATAGTTAATTTATGTGGCTCTATAACCCCTTTTACTTACAATAATTATTAATAGTTTATTATTTTTATAGAGTAGAAGTTTAAATTAGTTTATATTAAGTTATTAAAAACTAAGTCTTTAAAAAAGATTAATACTATAGTACTAGAATACTATAATAAAGTTAATATTAACTTTAATACTATAAAAGAATTTAATATAGATAGAGGTACTGAATTTAATAATAACTTTATAAACTATATTTACTTTATAAAAAGTATAACTTATAATATAAAGGTCCTTTATACATATAAGTTAAATAGTATAATAGAATATATTATACGTACTATAATAAATAAAACTAGAGTTTTATTAGTTACTACTAATTTACTTAATTATTTATAGAGAGAAGTAGTATTAATAGCTTTATATTTATATAATAGAACCCTATATAGCTCTATAAACTTTAAAACCCCCTTTAAGTTAGTTATAAGCTATAAGTTTAATATAACTAATATAGTTACTTAGGGAAGTTTTTATTACTATAAGAATAAAAACCCTAGCCTTAAAAAGCTAAATACTAAAGTTTATAAAGGAGTTATAATTAACTATAATAAATCTATATATAAGATTTTTAATATAAAAAAACGTAAAGCTATATAGGCTAAAGATATAACAATTCTAAAAAATTAGTTTATTACCTCTACTATAAGAAATAAGTTCCTTCCTATAATAAGGAATATAAATACCTTTAATAATATAGAGTTTAATATAAAACTACGTAATAAAGCTAGTAGTCTAGACTTAAATCCAGAAGTAAATAAATACAATAATACTAGTAATAATACTAGTAATAATAATAATAATAATAAAAACTCTATAGTAGTAGAAATTCCTACTATACTTAAAGAGGTTAAAGAGTTTTATATAAACTATACTTAGGTTATAAATCAAAAAAGAGCTTTAATTACTATAAAAAACTATCCCTAACTTTCTATAATTACCACTATAAATAATAGTAAAAAAAGAGCCTTTTATATTCTATTTACTAGTACTCTAAACAAACCTTCTACTTATAAATAAACTATTAATAGTACTAAAAATTAGTACTAGATTCAAGTTATAAGAGAAGAAATCGCAGAGTTAAAGAAATTTAAGACCTAGTATATATATAAACCTCTTATAAATATAAAACCACTAAGGGGTAGATAGGTATATACACTTAAATATAACAATAAAAGCAAAATTATTCGCTATAAGGCCCGTTAGGTAGTATAAGGTTTTAACTAGTATATTAGTATAAATTACTTAAAGACCTTTAGTACTACCTATAAGCCTAAAAGCTATAGAGCTATACTTATACTAGGAGTTAAAAACTCTTAGTTTTTTAAGTAATATAACGTAAAAAACGCCTTTTACCACACTTTAATAAATAAAGATATTTAGGTTTAACAACCTACTAGATTCTTTATAAATCTAGTAACTAAAAACTATATATATAATTTAAATTATAAAAATACCTATTCTATAGAATATTACTATAAGCTATATAAGGCTTTATATAGTTTTAAATAAAGCCCTAAACTCTAGTATAAGTATTTAAAAAATATTTTATTTAAATTAAAATTTACCTTATTTCTATATAACAAAGGAATCTTTATAGTTAATAATAAAGCTATATAAGCTGTAATTATTTATTACGTAGACGATTTTATACTTTCTATAGCTAAAAAGAGTTAAATAAACCTCTTTTATAATACTTTAATTAAATATATTAATATAAAAGATATAGGAAATTCTATAACGTTTTTAAAGAACAAAATCTCTATTAATAGAAAAAATAAAACTATAAATATATACTAAACTTAATATATAAATAAACTTCTTAAAAAGTATAATAAAGAGTTAATATATATATATAACACTCCTTTAAATACTAGTATTAAACTATATTCTAATAAAGGATAAGTTATTAAAAAAAATATTTACTAATAAGAAATAGGCTCTTTAAACTACTTAAGTTTAAAAACAAGGCCTAATATAACTTATACAGTTAATATATATACTTACTATATAAGTAACCCTTCTAAAGAGTATATTATAGTTCTTAATAAAATATAGGGATATTTAAAAAAGTTTCTTTACTTAAAATTAATTTATAACTACAATATAAACCTAAATTTAATTAGTTTTTTAGACTCTAATTAGGCTAGAGACCTAGCAGATAGAATCTTTATTATAAGTTATATATTTATTTTTAGTTTATATAATACTATTAACTAGAATAGTTAAAAACAAAAAACTATAGCTTTAAGTACTTACGAAGCTAAATATATAGCCCTATACAAGACTTTTAAAAAAGCTATATATCTTTATAACTCTATAAACTATATATTTACTACTTTAAGTTTTAAACCTATAAATAAACCCTCTATTTTAATAAATAACAAAGCAGCTTAAAGAATAGCTAAAAATCTAGAATTATATAAAAAAACTAAGTATATTAATATTAAATATTATTTTATAAAGTAAGTTATATATAACAAAAAACTAGTTTTATACTATATTAATACTAAGAGTAACCTAGCAGATATTCTTACTAAACTAGTAATAAGTAATACTTTACAATATTTTAAAAACACTATAAGTTTTAATAATAAAGGGTTTTTACCTTTACCTAATAAAGATATACTAAACTTAAAACCTAAAGAGGTTTAATAAATAGTTTATTAAAGGTTTCCTTTATTTTTTCTTTATATAAAAGAGTTTTTTATAATATTTTCTTTTACTATTTCCTTATATAAGGTTTAAGAGTTTTTATATAAATAGCTATATTTTTTTTCCCTTTTATAAGGTTTATTTTGTAAGCTATATATACTTTATACACTATATACACCTTAAGGGAGTGACTTAGACCTAATAAAAGGTCTAGGTAAAAAGATAAAAAACACTGCTTAAAGAGAGATTTGAACCCTCGACCTCTAGACCTAGGAAATAAAAAGCAAAAAGTAAACCACTGTGCCAAACTGCCGCTGCCATGTCCTCAGCAGCAGTAGCTGGCTATTAGTGGCTTGGATTAGTGTAATTTATACATATATGCCTAATAGGGCTAATCCAAGTAGCTAAAATCCTAGCTTATGCCCAGCTGATTGCTAGTGCCAGTGCGTAAAACGCCGGTTTAACTAGTAATACAGCCGGCCTATTATAGTGGTTTTACTAGTAAACTAGTGCCCTATTAGTAGTAAACTAAGCCTAGTTTAGTAAGGACCCACTTTTCAGCTAGCATATAAAAAAGTATGTGAAAAGGGGAAGAAAAGGTCTATATAAGCAGTAGTTTACCCCTAGTATTTAGAATAAAAGAAGTAAGTAATTATAACCCAATACAGCCAACTACTACTATTCTACCCAATCAAATTACACAATTCTATAGTGCCCCACTTTTCTTTTACTTTTACACATCCAACTAAGCCTAAAATAGCCCTAGTTTATAAAGGCTATTTTAAGTATAACCTCTACTCGCACTTCCTCGCTCTTAGTCTACTTATAAATACTATATAGGCCCTATAGACCTTAGTACTACTAAATAATAAAAACCTAATAAGGAACGTACTTTTAAATACTACAACTATAATAAGCTAAAATATATAACTAAGAATTACTACTAAATTAAGAAACAATAATAGTAACTAGTTCTAAAAAGCAAATAGCTTAATACTACTTTTAAAAAAGATTATACTAAGCTTTTATAAACTATATACTATAGTAATAAGTATACTATTTATAGAAATAGTAAAGAAAATATAGAATAGTACTTTAAAAATACTAGCTACTTTAGCTATAATATTATAAATATCCCTAAAAAATACTTACTATTACCTATAAAGCACTTTACTAAAAACTAACCTAAAAAGCTTAAAAATAGCTTAATAATATAAACCCATAATAAACATACTATAATTTAATAGTACTTAGTAACAAAAAGGTCAAATATAATAATAAGTTAATTATTAAAAAGCTTAATACTATAATTAAAAGTTTAAAATACACTACTAATATAAAACCTAATAAAAACTATATAAAACATACCTTAATACTACTTACTTAAAAAAATAAAAAAATAAAAGTTTATAATAAACTACCTATACTTAAGGAACTTTATATAAAAAATATAAAAAGTATAAAAGGAATTATAGCCTACTTTATAACTTAAAAAATACTTAATAAATTAAATATACTTTATAATTTAAATAAACTTTATAATATTACCTAATAACGTACTTAAAACTATTAAATTACGTAGCTTAGAGCCACTAGTATACTATAACGTATAGGCGGATTTTGGCGTTTAAGGTAGTTAATGGCTGCTTTAGAGTAACGTTTTGCCGGCTCTAAAGGCTATAGCTGCGTTTAGGGGGTTTAAAGGCCTATAGCACTATTAAAGTAAAAAACGCATTAATAGCCCTTAAAGTATAGCTTTATATACATATAAATATATACAAAATCTAATAATTAAAAGTTTTATTCTACTACTCTCTTTACTATATATAACTAATTATTTTTAAACTACTTTATTAAATATAAAGATTACTATAAACGTTCTTTTAACCCCTTAAAAACTATTCTTAATAGTCTAGTTATTTAGTACTTACAACTTTATAACTTTTAAGTACTTATAAATACCCTTAATATATAAGAAGTTCTTAACTTAACTTCTATAGATTTAAAGCCCTTTATTAGTAATACCCTACTCTAGGAACTGTACTTTAGTAACTACTTAAAGTCTATTATTTACTATAGTTCTAAGCTAAAAGCCCTTTACTTTTAAAAACTATAGGATTTAAAGTAGATAAGCTTACTACAAACCCTCTTCTTTAAGTACTTTTAAAAAAGAACTTTTTACTTTTATTTAAAGTAGTAAACTACTACTATACTAAAATAATAACTAACTTCTTTAAAAAAGCCCTTAAGTACTATATTAACTCTTTATTCCTATACTATACTATAAAAGTAATATACTAAAAGTAAAAAAAAGTTAAAAATACTATTATTCTTTAAATATAGAGTACTATTATTAAAAAGCTTAGGATTTAGTACTACTTAAGTACTTTAGAACTAGTAGTTTAGATTTAAAACCTTTATAAATACTTTAGACTTATAAAAAGTATATACTACTAGTATACTAACTAGTTATATATTAACTATTTTACTATACTCTATAATACGTAGTTTATAATAAAAGCTACTATAATAAAATAGTTTATAATATAGGTTAATAATATATATAAGGGCTGTATTATTAAGTTTAAAGTAGTTTATAAAAGAGACCTATAGATCTATAAGCTACTTTACTTCCTTAACTACTTACTACTTTAATTTTAAGTTAAAAGTCGTTATATAATAATAAGTAATAATTAGGATAATTATAGTTTTAATAAGGTTATTACTAAAATAACTACTATAATTAAATAAATACTAGAGTCTATAGGACGTAGAAAAAGTACATAAGGCGCCTTTATTATTAATAAAGTAGTTCCCTACAGCCCTTTTAAGTACTTTAGTAGTTATAAATATAATAATACTAACTTAAAAAAATTATAAAGTAAAGTTTTGTTAGTATTTTTTGTTTTTTTTACTTTATTAGCTCTTTTTTATTTAGTATACTTTATATACTACTACTTTAAAAATTACTTTTATACTTTTTTAAAGTATATATATAATGGGTAAAAGCTACTTAACTACTACCGTAAAAAAGCTAAAAAGAACTTTATAAATAATAAATAGTTAATTTAGTGCGTTAAAGAGATTTAAAGCTAGTGACTATATAGTTACTATATAGGGAGTATTAAGTATTTACTTGTAGCGTTTTAGGCTACTTAACACAAAGGCCCGTTACTATATTCCTTTAGGGACTTCTACCTTTTTAACTCCAGTACGTTTATTTATATTTTTAAAAACAAACAACGGTTTAGTAACCTTTAAGTAGCTAGTATAAGTAATTACTTATAAGCTAGTTCTAAGCCCCTTATAATTAAAAGATACAGAAACGTAAGTATATATATTACATTAGTTAATAGTAAATAATTTAGTTTATACTTATATAACGTTATATTATATACGTTTATAGTAACTAACTTTATCTTTTATAACTAGCTCTATAAGTGCGGGTACTAGTAGAATAAGCGCTTTAAGTAGTACTTTATACTATATAGATTTAATTACTCTCCTTTTAGCTTTATTAAGACTATATATAGTTAAAGAGTATTAGAGTATAATAAGCTTTTTAATAAGGCGCTTATATATAAAAACTCTATATAGGCCGTTTAGTATATATATACTCTATACTATTAAATAAAGTACTCTTAATAAAAACAAAGATCTCTAAAAAGTTCTAAAGAAATATAGTACTAGTAGCTTAGCTACCCTAACTTTAAACTACTTTAGTACTTTTTTTTATTAGCCCATAGTATTTAAATCTCTATTACCCTTAGAACGGCACTTAGCAATACCCTTTTAAGTTATAATACTTATAGTATTAGTAAAGTAAGGTAAATTATTAATTATAAACTATAGAAAAGTAACGTATATACCCACCCTAGTAAGTATATTGTGTTTAACTTCTACCTATATACTAAAGGCTATAGTGGGTTTATATTTATATTAGTATTTACTAACTATATCTTACAGTACTTATAGAACTACTACCTATATAACTATAATATAGAGACATTTACTAAGGTTTTTAAGAAGTTTATTTTACTTTTAAAAATCTAATACAATATTAAGATACTTACTTTTAAGTATAATAGTAAGATTAAAAGGTACTACTACCTTATAAACAACCTCTAAAGGCACAGCAAACGCATTAAGCTATCTACCCTATATATATAAAATTAAAACAGCAGTACTAAGTGCGTTAGTACTATAATTAAAATAAAGGCTTAAATAATATATAAAGGTAGTAAGTTACCCTATAAAGTATAGCCTAATATCTATAGAATAGTAACTTATCTTTATAACTATATACCTTAAGTAGCCCTTAGTTAAAAGACTCTGTACAAAGTACTCTACTAACAGCTCTATAGTAATAAAACTATAAAACTAAGCCTTATACACCTAAAATTATATAGATATAAGGTATATACCCTTATAGCCGCTATACAGCTTAAAAAAAAGTATTTTAACCGCCTTTACGGCCGTGCCTTTATAGACTTCCTTATTAACTATATATTTATAAATTAGTATTAAATATAAAACCCCGTAACTATAAAGATTATTACTATACGTAACATTATATTTAATAAAAAAGAGTACTATAATAGTAACCTAGATTTACTTACTAGTAACTATAATAACTTTAACTTTTAAGTTGTTATTAAGTAGGTTTAAAAGAATCTTACTATAGTTAGTAAAACTAACTTTTAAGTATAACTCTGCTCCTTTTTATATAATAAAAAAAACAATAAAGTATCCTTTTTTATAAACTCCTCTAATAACGTTTTTAATAAGCTTAATTTAAGTAATACTACCTTTAATAATAATAAACTCTATAACTATAGATACTCCTCTACTTACTTTAAACTCTTATTTATTCCTTTTAACTCGCCCGTTTTATTTTTTAAGTACTAATTAAAGAAGACTAATACTTAAGGAGGTGGATTATAGCTAAGTTAATAAATAAAAACTTTTTTTTATAAACCCTTATTAGTTTATATTTATAGTTAAGTCTATAAACTAAGCCGCTTTAGTGGCTTATATACCCTAGTGTAAATAAATATTTTATAAAGTTACTTTTTTAGCTAATACTTTATTATTATTTTAAAATACTTTATAATAAAGCTACTTTTAAACTAGCTACTTAGTTACTTACGACCTATTAAAGGGAACCCCTAGTATTTAATATACTATAGGGGCGTTTTAAAATATAAATATTAAATGTTTTAATAGTAAAATTTAGTTATAAAAAGGGGTTATAAGTACTTAGATTTTATTAAGTAAGTGCAAAGTACCGTACTAATTATAGACTAAAGTTCCTACTCCTAGTACCCCCTAGTAAAAGCTTTAGTCCCTACCTATATTTTATTTAAAAGTATTAGTTTACCCTTATATAATTTTAATATAGGTAGCTAAAGTGAACTATTTATAAAGCTATTATAAAACTAACTTTTAAAAAAAAGGTTCTTAAAAGTACTATTAATAGCTTTTAAATCCTTAAATACTATTAAGTATATATATATAAGTTAAATAAGTATAAAAGACTCTTTAAGATTAAAGTACACCTTATTATACGTAGTAACTAGTAGCTAAAAGATAAGTAAAATACTTATACTTTAATACTTACTAGTAGATTATTTTAAATACTTATAGCTATTACAAACTACTTTAATTTTAAGCTTTTATAATACAACGCAGTAAAAGTATTTATATAGGTTCTATTTAATAAAAATATTTATATATAAATATCCTCTGGGTATTAAAAGTCTAGGTATATTCTTAAGTTTAATAAAGTGCTTTATAGCCTACACTACTCTTTACTTCTATAGTAATACTATTTAAAAACTAGTTTAAAAGAGTTTAAGCTAGAGTATATAGTAGGTAAGAATTACTATTAAATACATAGCTGTATTATTATTTTTTTTACGTTAATAACTATATTCTATACTTCCCTTTTAAATACTATAAAGAGGCCCTTTTACTTATAGGAGCACTTTAGAAGTAATACTTTCTTAAGGGTAGTAAAGACTTATAATAGTTCCTAGGGATTAAAGTTATTTATAACTATACTATAAAACGCTTTTAGTTTTTATAGTCTGTTTATATTAATAAAGTAATTAAGTACTTAAAAAGGTAAAGCCTATAAGCTAAATAACTATATACCTCTTTAATTTAACTACTTAAGCTACTCCTTTATAAAGGCTCTACTTTATATATAAATACTAACTATTACTAAAGTAATATTAGTTTAATTATATATAGTATAATAATAATAAGGCTATATGTGGCCTTTATAGTAAGCTGTTTTGTGCACTTTAACTACAACCCTAGCCCTAAGTACCTTAAAGAAGTAGAATAAGTAATTAAATACCTTTTTATAAAGTGCGCTTTTTACTTTAAATTTAGTTATAAAAAGTAGCTTTAATAATAGTTTAGTAATTACTTTAAATACTAGCTTTGCTAATAATATACTAGACTATAAAAACTTTTAAGCGTTTATAATTAAACTTTTTAGTAGCTTTATTAAGTAGTAAATTAATAAATAGAATACTATAACTATATTAATAACTAAAGCTAAGCTTTTTACTCTTTTTTAAGTAGCTAAAGAAGCTATTTTTATAAACTATTTAATAACTATACTTTATATAGACTTTAGTAAATAGACCTTTAGCGCTACTTCTACTCCTAATACTACTATACTAAGTATATGTATTTAATATAATAATTAATAAATAATCTATTTTATTAATAAAAAAATAGTTTAACTACGTATAAAACTTTATTATATTAATACTTATAACTACTAGCTGTGTTAAGAGGCTTAAAAAAGCTATATTAAAGTTAAATATTAGTCTATAGTATAGTTAATAGTAAATAGCCTTATAAAGCCGCTTACTAGTACCCACTTTAAACTCTTCCTTAAGTAACTTAATATAGTAGATTAAATAGCTTAGTTTTAAGTACTTTATAATACTAAGCTTTAAAGTAAATATTATAAGGGCCTTAACTTTATTAATAAAGAATAAATAAAAGGGATTATAGCTTTTAAGTACTTTAAAAATAGTATTACTCTTTTTATTATAAGAATAAAGGTTTAATAAGGATAATAGAACTACTTAAAATAAAGACTTTAAAAGAATTATAGCTCTAGAGAAGTAAAATATATAAAAGTAATTATAAAGTAGTTAAAGTGTAGCTAGTATATAATTTTATCTATAATTAAATTTAATAAAGCCCTTAAAAGGCCCTTATTAAAGAAGTGTATTAAATTACGTAGCTTAAAGTTACTAGTATATTATAACGTATAGGCGGATTTTAGTGTTTAAGGTGGTTAATAGCTACTCTAGAGTAACGTTTTACTAGCTCTAAAGGCTGTAGTTGTATTTAGGGGGTTTAAAGGCCTATAGTACTGTTAAAGCAAAAAACGTATTAATAGCCCTTAAGGTATAGCTTTATATACATACGAATATATGCAAAATCTAATAAAACTAAAGTTACTTAAAGGGCTTTACTTAATACCTAGAATTTAAATTCTAAAGAAGAACCTTTAATATAAAAAAAAGAATAAAAGTACTTACTATATATTCTACTAAATAATAATAAGTAATAAATTATATTTTATAAAACTAATTTAGTTAAAAGAACTAAACAATAGTAGCTAAAGAATATAAATAAAGACTATGAATAGCTAGAACTATTATATAAAAAATACTATAATATTTTTTAGTTATAATACCTTAATAATAAATATCAAAAACACCTTATAAAAAAACTTAACTTATAATTCTTTCTCTACTAAAAAAGATACCCTATATAAAAATATCTATTTAAGTAAGGAACTTAATAAATAAATTATTTAAGAATATAAAGAACCTAAAGAAGTAGTATTTAGACTAAACCTAAACTTCCTAATAAAATACTTATATACTAATATAGACTAGTAAAATTACTATATTAACTAATATTAAGTCTACTATATCACTAAAGTACAAATACCTAGAAGGAAATAGCTCTAAAAAGAAAAGAGAGCTAGCTTTATATTACCTATCCTTAATATTAAAAACACCCTTAAGAAAACAAGAATAGTTAAATACCCTAATAAAAACGGAACGTACACTAAACAAAGGCTAAAGTAGTCAAAAAACTAGACTTACTTACTAATAAAGGATTATAATAGGCAATTATAATAAAATCCATTTACTTAGTAATAAATACAAACTTAATTAAGAAATACCTTTACCTTAACATTATAGTAAATAGAATACGGGTTAAAGCCCTAATTAATAGTAGTACCTAAGGTAACTTTATATTACTATAAGTTATAAATAACTTATAACTATTATAAAATAAAAAAAGACCCTTATTTATTTAATAATATAAAAGGAGAAGGAGTATAGTATAGTAAAGGTATTATTAATAAAACGACTACGCCCCTTACTTTAAGCTACTATAACCAGAAAATATACTACTACCTCGATATTATAAATATAAAATAATAAAATATTATTCTAAGAATACTATAACTATAAAAAGAAAACCTATAGATAAATTAAAAAACTAACTACCTCTACTAAAACTATAAAGAAAGTTTAGTTACTAAAGAACATAGTTAACTACTAGCTTTAAATAAACCTTACTAAAAAAAACTAATGATAATATCACAATTTATTACTTACTCAAAGGTTAAAGAAGTAGTTACTAGGCCGTTATAGCAAAAGCACTTCGCTATAACATAAAAAGAATTAATCCCTAATAAAAATTAACTTTTATTTATTTTAGAAGAGTATAAAGTATATAAAAAGCTATTTACTTTAGTACTAGAAACAGGCCTACTAAAACATAGTGCCTTTAATTATAAAATCCCTATTAAGGAGGAACAAATACCGTTATTTAACAGAGTTTATTAGTTAAACTAGTAGAAAATATAAGCACTTAATAAGTATATTAATAAACATTTAACTAAGGGCTATATTAAAGAATTAATATTACCTATAAAATACCCGATTCTATTTATACTAAAAAAGAATAATAAACTATAACTATATATTAACTACTATTAACTTAATAATATTATAATTAAAAACTAATACCTACTACTACTTATCTTAAGACTATAAAACTAAATATATAAAGTTAACTAATTTATAACTCTTAACTTTAAAAAAGTTTATAACTTAATTAAAATTAAAAAAGAGGAGGAGTAGAAAACAGCGTTCTACTCTTACTAAGGACATTTTAAATATATTATTATACCCTTTAGACTTACTAATACCCCCACTACGTTTTGAAATATAATTAACTATATATTATAAAAGAACCTTAATATCTTTATAATTATATATTTTAATAATATTTTTATTTTTTTAAAAACCCTTAAAAAACATAAATAATATATATATTAAGTACTTTAAAAGCTCTAGAGAGCTAAGCTCCTTGTTAAACTAAAAAAAAGTAAATTTTATACTTAAAAAGTAAACTATCTTAGATTTACTATTACACTTAGAGTTATCAAAATATTAAACAAAAAGATCGCTATAGTTAAGAACTAGCTAATACTACAGAATATTAAGGATATTTAATTATTCCTTAGATTTATTAATTTCTATTAACAATTCCTTAAAGAATATTTAAGAAATATTTTTATATTAACGGACCTTATTAAAAGAAACACTAAATAGGAATAAATAAACAAAAATAATAGCCTTTTAAAAGATTAAAAACTAAGTCTTTAGTAAACCCGTACTTATAATCCCTAACCCTAACTTACTATTTAAAATTAAAACTAATACTTTAAACTATACTATTAGTAAATAATTTAATTAATATAATAAAAAAGAACGCCTATACCTATATACTTTTTACTCTAAAACACTTAATAAACTAAACCTTAACTACTAAATCTATAATAAAAAACTTATAACTATTATTTAAGTATTTAAAAAATAAAAGCTATACCTATTAGGGACTAACTATAAAGTTATAGTATATATAAATTATAAAACCTTATATACTTTACTATATCTAAAGACCTTAATAAATAATAAATTAAATAGTTAGAATTTCTTTTAAAATTTAATTTTTATATTATTTATAGAAAAGAATTAAAAAATAGAAGAGTAGATGCTTTTAGTAAATAATTAGACTTAGAATTAATAGTTCTAAACAAGACTTAAATAATACTAAAAAAAGATTTAGATAAAAACTTTATACTAACTATTTGCCTCTTTATAATTACTAAATAAATTAGTACTAGCACGCTTAAATAAATAACTAATGAGATAATTAAAACAATTTATAGTACTAAAGTATATAGATACTAAAGAGTTACTAAAATATAAAAATACATCTAATAATATTATAGTAATAGAGTTATATAAAAATAAGTAGCTAAAGCTATTAAAGATTATAAAATTTATAATAAAAGTAAACTAGAATACTATAAGCTATATAAAACAATCTAACCTCTCCTAGTACCTAACAAAGTATAGTAATTAATTTCTCTTAATTTTATTATTAAATTACTATAATTAAAGAAACTACTTACTAGAAAATAGTTTAATAGTATCTTAATTATAATAAATTAGCTTACTAAGTACATATATTTTATCCTATAGATTAAAGTAAGTATAACAAAAGAACTTATATATATTTTTAATAAATATGTTCTTAACTCACACAGTCTACCAAAAAACATTATATTTAATTAAAAAACACAGTTTACTTTAAAGTTTTAAAAATCTCTAATTTTATAACTTAAATCTAAACTACAACTATCTACTACCTTTTATTCTTAAAGTAATAAATAAATAAAAAGAATTAATTAGATTCTTAAAATATACCTAAAATATTATATTAACTACTAATAAAATAATTAAGTTATTCTATTACTAATAGCCTAATTTATATATAATAGCGTAGTAAGAAAAAGTATACAAAACTCACCTTTTTACCTTCACTATAAATTTAAACTAACTACTTATAAAAAACTATTAGTAGAACCTTTAGTAGTAAAAGTAGTTACTTATATTAACTAGATTAAAAAAATCTATAAACAACTCTAAAATAACTTAGTATTTATTAAATAACACATATATAAATATACTAATACCTTAAGGATAAAGGAACTATTCTTTAAAAAACAATAGTATATACTTTATATAATAAAATATTAAAACCAAACAACTAAGTAATAAATTAAACTTTAAAAAACTTAAATCCTTCAAAATTATTAAATAAATCTTAAAAGTCAACTTTAAACTTATGCTACTAAATACTATAAAATATTATCTAGTTTTCTATATTTTACTTCTTAAACTAGTACTATAAAGTTCACGTACTACTAACTATATTAACGTTAACCCTAAATAAAACTATAAAGTTAAAAGGATTATTAACTATATTAACTAATAAAATAGTATAGAACTTTAATATCTTATTAAGTAGAAAAACTATAGTTATAAAAATAACACTTAGAAACCCGTATTAAACTTAGTAAATGTACTAGATAAATTATAAGAATACTAGATATAGTAGTAAGAATAATAAGCTACTAGAAATATAGGAAAACTAGTAGGACTATTATATATTATATATCTATAACCTAAAATTTAATTAATTAAACCTTTAAGAATAAATTAAATATTTCTTTATTTAGGAATACTTAGCCTAGAATAAGCCTAATAAACCCTAGTACTCTTTAAAAATATAACTAGAATACTAAGTAACTCTAAAAAATCACTAACCCTTAGATTATTCTAAAAGAACTTATTGACGCTTTAGCTAGTAAAATTTAATATTACTTAAGACTCTAATGTAGTAAAACAACAATCCTTTACTTTTAACTTATTAAAAAACTATATTCCCTAATAAATTAACTTTAATCTATAATCTTTTAAAAAATACTTTTAATAATAAAGCTAAGAAAGGCCACCTAGAGTAGTAGTAAGCTGCGTCTATAGCACTTTAAAGGCCTTCTTTACTTCCTACTTAGTCCGCTTAATCTTTTACTATTCTAATAAGTAATAAAATACTATACTAATTAATAAACAAACCGCTATAATAAAATAAATACCTATAAGTATTTACTATATCCTTCCTATTATAACGTATTGTACTAGTACGTATATATTTACTATAGTAATTTAAATTTTTATTTATTTTATAAACTTTATTTAACTTAAAGTATAGAAAATAAGGTATAATATTAACACCCTTAGATTTAATTACTAAAGTAAGAGCGTATTACTCTTAAGTCTTATAATTCTTAGAATTAGGTTTTTACTTTAAAATACGCTTTAATATAGTGTTAGTATTAATATTAATAGAATAAAAAATAGCGTAACTCTAAATAAAGGGCACAACCTACTTATAACTAGGTCTTGAAAATAAGACTTTTAAGGAAAAAGTTAATATTATAACCTATTAGTTAACGGACCTTTAATAGTGACTCTATAGGGGGCTTAGTAGTTAAATAGGTAATAATAGTTTATATTAGTATAATACTTAATATAAAATAGAAGAATTATATACTAAAGTTAGATTAGTTAAGTTTACTACTAATCTTAATTAATTTAATACCCCGAATCATAAAAATACTATTTTAATTTAGCACTATAGATTAAAGAACTAAAGAAGTAATTTAAAGAAATATATATATATATAGCTAGGACTTAAATACCTTAAGTTCTACTTTTTATAGTTCTTTAACTATTAACCTTATATTAATTTTTAAATACTTTTAGTTCTCTAGTAGTAACTACTATAACCCTCTTATTAAAACACTTAAACTAATCACCTATATACTTTAAACTCTAAAATCCCTTTAGTACCCAATAGTACTATTATTAGTATTAAACCTTAGTTTCTATTAACACAAATATTACTATTAAAAGGCTAGCTATAACACTACTATACTTTATATAATTACTATAAAGTTTTATAAAGTTAGTAAATGCTTTTAATAATAAAGGGTTATTTAAAGTAAAGCTATAGTTATTAGTATTATTTTTCCTATAGTTATTATAGTAGTTTTAGTATTAGTTAAAATAAGCTATTAATGGAGAGGGGGGTAAATTAAGTATTATTATATTAAGTAGTATTAATAGGTATTTTATAATAGAGTTTTGTGCTATTTATGTTTTAGTAGTAGTAGTAGAGGGGGTTGTAGATCCCTAGGGGCTCTTTAGGTTTTATAAAGCTAAAACTCTATAAAGCTACAATCCTTAAGTAATAAAATCCGTATATTATATAAAGAAATCTTATTAAAGAACTTAGAACGTTTTATAAAGGTTTTAAAAAGGCAACTTTATTATATTATAATATTAATTTAGTTCTTAAACTATATAGGGAATTTATTAAATATTAGTAGGGTATAGATTTTATATATAATATGTTTATTAGTTAGGGTATAGTTAATATAAATACTATAATATAAGAGGAAATCCCTAAAATAGTGCTAAATATTCTTATTTATACGTTTAAACGTATTAATAGTCTATTTAGTAAAGTTAAAGTAGAAGTAGTTATATAGTTTTATACTAACTATTTTATTAGCTATATAGTTACTAATATAGTAGGTTGTAGTTATTATAAGTCTTTTAGCTTTAGGTTCTATTATAGGATCTATATTATACTAAGGGCCCTAAATAGTTATATTAATAGCCTAAAGAGCAATATTTAAGAGTATTAGGGTAAGGGTATCTATAGCCCTATTAGTTTCTTTAGTAGTTATAGTAGCCTTAGACTAATTTATTAACTTTAAAGGTAGTAAGTCCTAATTAGTCCCTAGGGCTAATATTATAAAAACTTTATAGGCAGCCTTATTTTTATCCTTAACCTTTACTACCTTCTGAGGAGTTTTTTTATTATAACTATATTAACTAATAGTATAGCTATAGTTACTTAAAAGGAATTTTTTAGAGTCTTTATAGTACTAAAGATATTATTATTACTTTTTTATTATTTAGTAGTAAGAATATAGTAAAGGTAATAAATACTAGAGTTAATAAACAAGGAAGGGAATTCTAAATAAAACTAATATTAATTAACTTTTTTATATATTACTATAGACCCTTAATATTAAGTTATAATATTTAATATTACTTAAGTATATTATAGTACTTTTACTTTATTATTTTAAGTTAATCTTTTTAAGTAGTTAAATGTTTTTTATATTTTAGTAAATATAGGTAAATTTAGTATATAAAAGGGGACTTTTAAGCCTTAGTTTTAAATCTTTAACTATAGCTATATAACTAATAGACTTATTAGTTTATAGTAAACGTAGTTAGGTACTTATAGTTAGATAATAGTTGTAGTTATTTAATAATAAAGTCTTTATAGTTAATTAATAATAATATAAATAGTTATTAAGTAATTAGTTTTTTACTATTTAGTGTTATTTAAAGGGAATAAGGTAGTAGTAATAAATAATAGGGATAAGGGATAAAAAAGAGCTTTCTTTATAATATATAAAATACGTAGTTAGTAGTATTTTTTTACTTAGTTATTATGCTATAAGTTAGTAGTAGTTTTAACTAGAACTTACTATAACTACTTAAGTACCTTTTTTATAGTAGTTTATTAATTAATACTATATACTACTAGAAATTACTTTTATACTAGGGATCCTATTATTTAAAAAGACTTTTAATAAAGAATTATTAAGTTAATAATACTTTAAATATAGACGTTTCTGCTAAACTATAGTCTTAGAGGTATATTTATTTATATAATAGATTACTATTAATAGTCTTTAATATATTAAGGTTTTTAGTTAGGTATTAGAATACCCTAGTAATTTTATAATTTTTTTAAAGTATAGTGTATATTACTAATATTATAAGTAATTAGTAATATAATTAACTTGCTTTTAAGTACTATTATAAAGTATAGCTTAGCCTTAAGGCTTTTTAGTAAAAAACTCTATAATTATATAGTTAGAAAAGAAAAGGGAGTATTAAGATAGTTTTAGAAGTTATAGAAGGGCTTAAGGGGTTTTTAAGAGTTAATATAATAGTTTAAAGCAATAAATTATAGCTTTATATAATTATAAAAAGACTTTTTTAATAAGTTAAGTATATAATAAATGCTTTTTTAAGTAAAACGGTTTTAAGTTTATTTAGTTATTAAATAAAGGCTTAGTATATTAAACGTTATTTACTAATAAACTAGCTTTAAGTTTAGTTAACTGTATTTATAATAATATTTCTTTTAAATAAAACTTTATTAATTTATAGTTATAGATTAGTAGTAATTATATATTTTAACTATAAGCACAAGTATAAGGGTATTAAGGTCGGTTTCAAAATTACTAAATACTTCTATAGTAATATCGGGTTTAATAGAGTTAGTAAAGGAATAGGTTTAGTATATAATATATGAATAAAAGAGGTAAAAATATTGTTATAGTAGTAATAGTGTTATATTAGTATTTTACTATATTACTTACTTACTAAGAAAGTAAAAGTCTAGACCCCTATAGACTAGGGGGAGCCCTGCCTTTTATAGGCCTAGTACCTTACCCTTTAGGCCTAGCTTCTAAGGCACTAGTCCTTTTAGGGTTTAGTATGTTACGTATAGTTTAGTTAAGTAGCTCTAGGCCCTGTATATAGTTAACTATATTTACTATAGTTAACTATAGACACTATAGTTAACTATAAGGGTTATAGTTAGTTATAAGTACCCTAGAGAAGTAAATAAGAGATATTTAGGGTAGTTTATTCTACTATAAGTAATTAACCTAGTAGTTTAGAGTTTAGTTTATTAGAGCTAAAGGCTATAAGTTTAATTCTACCTTTTATCTCTTTTTACTTTTATTTTTAGTTCTTTTTAATAAACTAATATTAAGTATTAATTATATTATAACCTATTAATTAATAAACCTTTAATAGTAACCCTATAGGGGGCTTAGTAGTTAAATAGGCAATATTAGCCTATATTAGTAAAACACTCTATAGAGTAGAAAAACTAGGGTATAAGTTACGTAATAATAAGTAGGACTAATACACAATAAACAGTCCTAAAACAGGACTAATAATACTAAAGGTAGTTTATAGTAATAGACTAATACACTTAATATTAGTCCTAGAGATAAAGGGATATATTTATAAAAAACAAAACTTATATATAAATAGAACTTAAGTACCCTTAAGTCCTTCCTTTTATAGTTCTTTAACTATTAACTTTATATTAATTTTTAAATACTTTTAGTTCTTTTATAGTAACTACTATAACCCTTTTATTAAATACCTAAACTAATTACCTAAGTACCTTAAGTCCTAAAATCCCTTTAGTAACTAGTAGTACTATTATTAATATTAAACTTTAACTTTTATTAATACAAACCTTACTATTAAAAAGCTAGCTATAATATTTTAATAGCTTCTATTTAGTAAATTAACCTTTAATACTAATAAATAGTAACCTATAATAGCTTCTTTTAAAAATACTAAGTACACCCCTACTTTATCTAACTCCTTTAAATAAAGTACTAGGAACCTAACTTAAGAGTTATAAAATATAAAAAATTACTCTATACTTAATATTAAGTATAATAAAAATAAAAAAGCTATTATTACTAAAAAGGTATTTAATACCCTCTTATAATAACTTAAAAAAATAGAGTAATATAATAAGTAGCTTACTAACTTAACTAATAATGACTCTAGAAACCTAGTTAAACTTTAAAAAGCTACTAAGTCTACTTAAAAAGAATTTACCTAGATTTAAGGGATTATTGACAAACTTAATATTAACCTAAAAGACAAAAAAAACACTAATAAATAACTCTAAAACTAACTTAAGATACTCTATACTACTACTAATATTATTAAAATACTTATTTATAATAAATATAAAAAACTTAAGCTTAACTTACCTATTATTTATAATAAAACCCCTAAAATACTTAAAGGATTCTTAATTTAAGTTAAGAATTACTAAAGCTTTTACTATAATAGCTTTAAGAATAATACTAAGTATATTATTTATACTACTACGTTTCTCTATAAACGCGCTCTTTAATAAATTAAACTATTCTAAAAATAATTCCTTAAAGCTAAAACCTTAAATAACTATACTACCAAAGTTAAAAACATCTTTTCTACCTTTAAAGAATTTAAATATACCCTTTAAACTCTATTTTAAAACCCTAACTAAAAATAATAAACTAAGTATAACTTTATAATACTCTAATAAACTAAATCCACTACTTACTATACCACTAAATTCTAACGCATTAGTATATAACTAAATTTTACTAAAAAATCTAAAATTTTTATATTCTACTAAGAATTAAAAAATAAAGTCAAGGACAAACTTATTAAGATTAACCGTCCTAAAGACTTTTTTTAATATACTAAACTTATAATTAAAATTAATAATTACCTTTAAAAAAGACGTTATAAAAAAAATAATAACTAAGTACTAACTCTAGTAAAAAGTACTAATAATAGTTCTAATAATTCTAGTACCATAACTAAAAATAATAACCCTAGTAGAACTACTAGTAAAGATAAAACAATAATTAGTAAAGTACTATATATAGATACTATATAGGCCCTATAGACCTTAGTACTACTAAATAATAAAAACCTAATAAAGAATACACTTTTAAGTACTATAACTATAATAAACTAAGATATATAACTAAAGACTACTATTGACCTAAAAAGTAATAATAGTAACTAATACTAAAAAATAAGTAACTTAATACTACTTTTAAAAAAAACTATACTAAACTATTATAAATAGTATATTATAGTAATAAATACCTAATTTATTAAAATAAAAAAATAAATAAAATAGTACCCTAGAGATACTAAATACTCTAAATATAATACTATAAGTATACTTAAAAAAACACTTATAGTTACCTATAAAGTACCCTACTATAAACTAACTTATAAAACTAAAAAATAGTTAAATAGTATAAATCTATAATAAGTAAATAATAACCTTATAGAACTAGTAGATAATAAAGAAATTTAATACAATAATAAATAAATTATTAATAAACTTAACATTATAATTAAAAGACTCTAATACACAGCCAACATAGAACCTAATAAAAACCATAGTAAATACTTTTAAATCCTAGTAATAAAAAGGGTAAAAAGAATAAACGCCTATAATAATATACCCAAGCTTAAATAGCTCTACTATAATAGTAAAAAAAAGGCAAAAGGGGCCTTACCTAACCCTATATCTTAAAAAAAGACCCCTAAAGTAAATACACTATATAACTTAAATAAACCTTATAACGTCACCTAATAATATACTTAAAATAAAGTTACTTAAGGAGTATAACTTAATACCTAGAACTTAGATTCTAAAAAAGAACCTCTAACCTAAAAAAAGGAATATAAATACCTATTATAAATTCCCTTAAATAATAATAAGTAATAAATTATATTTTATAGAATAAACTCTATTTAAAAGAATAAAAAGTAGCTACTTAAAAGCCTTTTAAAAGACTATAAATAGCTTAAACCCCTATATAAAAAATACTATAACGTATTTTAGGTATAATACCTTAAGAATAAATATTAAAAACACTTTATTAAAAAACTTAATTTATAATTCTTTTTTAAAAAAAAGAAGAACACTTTATATAAAAACGTTTACTTTAGTAAAGAACTTAATATATAAACTATTTAAGAATATAAAGGACCTAAAGAAGTAGTGTTTAAATTAAACCCTAACTTCCTAATAAAGTACCTCTATAATAATAATATAAAATAGTAAAAATACTATATTAATAAATACTAAGTCTATTATATTACTAAAGTATAAACACTTAAAAAAAATAACTTTAAAAAAAAAGAACTAGTTTTATACTACTAGTTATTAGTATTAAAAACACCCTTATAAAAAAAAGAATAGTTAAGTACACTAATAGGGATAGAACGTATATAGAACAGAGGCTAAAGTAGTTAAAAAACTAGACTCGTTTATTATAAAAGAATCATAATAAGTAACTAAAATAAGATCTATTAACTTAGCTATAAAAATAAACTAAAAAAATAAATACTTTTACTTTAACGTTATAGTAAATAGAATACGGGTTAAAGTCCTAATTAATAGTAGTACTTAAAGTAACTTTATATTACTACAAATAGTAAATAACTTATAAATACTATAGAATAAAAAACAAACTCCCTACGCACTTTATAATATAAAAGAAAAAGAAGTATAGTATAGTAGAAGTATTATTAATAGTAAAACTGCGCCCCTTACTTTAAACTACTATAACTAGAAGATATACTACTATTTTAATATTATAGATATAGAATATTAAAATATAATCTTAGGAATACTATAGCTATAAAAAGAGAACCTATAGATAAATTAGTAGACTAGCTACCTCTATTAAAATAATAAAAAGAGTTTAGTCACTAAAGGACATAATTAACTACTAACTTTAAACAAACCTTACTATAATATACTAATAATATATACATCATAATTTATTACTTACTTAAAAGTTAAAAAAGTAGTTACTAGGCTGTTATATATAAAGAACCTTATAGTAATATAAAAAAAACTAATCCTTAATAAAAAATTAACTTTTATCTATCCTAAAAGAGTATAAAGTATATAAAAAGCTATTTACTCTAATACTTAAAACAGGCCTACTAAAACATAGTACTTTTAACTATAAAATCCCTATTAAAAAGAGATAAATACTATTATTTAATAAAGTTTACTAATTAAACTAATAAAAAATAAAAGTACTTAATAAATACATTAATAAATACTTAACTAAAGGCTATATTAAAGAATTAATATTACCTATAAAATACCTAATTCTATTTATACTAAACAAACAATAAACTATAACTATATATTAACTACTAATAACTTAACAATATTATAATTAAAAATAAATACCTATGACTACTTATTTCTAAACTACAAAATTTACTTTATAAGACTAACTAGTTTATAGCCCTTAACCTTAAAGGGGCCTATAACCTAATTAAAATTAAAGAAAAAAAGAAGTAAAAGACTGTATTCTACTCTTACTAAGAATATTTTAAATACCTTATAATACCCTTTAAACTCACCAACACCCCCACAAAATTTTAAAATATAATTAACTATATTCTATAAAAAAAACTTAATATCTTTATTATTACTTACTTTAATAATATCCTTATCTTTTTAAAAACCCTTAAAAAACATAAACAATATATACATTAAGTACTTCAAAAGCTCTAAAAAACTAAATTCCTTATTAAACTAAAAAAAAGCAAGTTCCACACCTAGAAAGTAAATTACCTTAGATTTATAATTACATTTAGTATTATTAAAATATTAAATAAGAAAATTACTATAGTTAAGAACTAATTAATACCCTAGAATATTAAAAACATCTAGTTATTCCTTAAATTTATTAACTTTTACTAATAATTTTTTAAAAAATACTTAAAAAATATTACTATACTTATAAACCTTACTAAAAAGGATACCTAGTAAAAATAAATAAAAAAAGAGGATACTGTATTTTAGAAAGTTAAGAACTAGGTCCTTAGTAAACCTATACTCACAATACCTAACCTAAACTTACTATTTAAAGTCAAAACCAACACCTTAAACTATACTATTAATAAATAACTTAAACAATACAATAAAAAAGAACACCTATACCTATATACCTTCTATTTAAAAAAACTTAATAAACCAGAACTTAACTACTAAATTTATAATAAAGAATTAATAACTATTATTAAAGTATTTAAAGAATAAAAACTACACCTTTTAAAAATAAACTATAAAGTTATAGTATATATAAATTAAAAGAATTTTATATACTTTACTACGTTTAAGAATTTTAATAAATAATAAATTAAATAGTTAAAATTCTTTTTAGAATTTAATTTTTAAATTATTTATAAAAAAGAATTAAAAAATAAAAAAGTAAATACTTTTAGTAAATAATTAAACTTAGAATTAATAGTTTTAAATAAAACTTAAGTAATTCTTAAAAAGAATTTAAATAAAAACCTAATACTAACTATTTACCTCTTTATAATTACTAAACAGATTAGTACTAATACACCCGGATAAATAACTAATAAAATAATTAAAATAATTTATAGTATTAAAGTATATAAATACTAAAGAATTACTAAAATATAAAACTATATCTAATAATATTATAGTAATAAAGTCACTAAAAAATAAGTAGCTAAAGCTATTAAAAATTATAAAATTTATAATAAAAGTAAACTAAAATACTATAAACCATATAAAAAAATACAACCTCTCCTAGTACCTAATAAAGTATAATAATTAATTTTCCTTAATTGTATTATTAAACTACCCTAATTATAAAAACTATTTACTAAAAAATAGTTTAATAGTATTTTAGTTATTATAAACTAACTTATTAAGTATACTTATTCTATCTTATAAATTAAAATAAGTATAGTAAAAGAGCTTATATATACCTTTAATAAGTATATTCTTAGCTAGCACGGTTTACTAAAAAATATTATATTTAATAAAAAAACGCAGTTTACTTTAAAGTTTTAAAAATCTTTAATTTTATAACTTAAATTTAAACTATAACTATCTACTACCTTCTACCCCTAGACTAATAAATAAATAAGAAAAATTAATTAAATTCTTAAAATATACTTAAAATACTATATTAACTACTAATAAAATAATTAAGTTATTCTATTACTAACAGCCTAATTTACCTATAATAGCATAATAGAAAAGAGTATATAATATTTACTTTTTTACCTGAATTACAGATTTAAACCAACTACCTATAAAGAACTATAAATAAAACCTATAGTAGTTAAAATAGTTACTTACGTTAATTAAATTAAAAAAATCTATAAATAACTCTAAAATAATTTAGAATTTATTAAATAATAAATATATAAATACACTAATACTTTAAAAATAAAAAGACTATTCTTTAAAAAGGGAGATAGCGCGTACCTTGTATAATAAAATATTAAAACTAAATAACTAAATAATAAGTTAAACTATAAAAAACTTAAACCCTTTAAAATTATTAAAAAAATCTTAAAAGTTAACTTCAAACTCATACTACTAAATACTATAAAATACTACTTAGTCTTTTATATTTTACTTTTTAAACTAATACTATAAAGTTTATATACTACTAACTATATTAAAGTTAACCCTAAACAAAACTATAAAGTTAAAAGGATTATTAACTATATTAATTAGTAAAATAGTATAAAACTTTAATATTTTATTAAATAAAGAAATTATAGTTATAAAAATAATACTTAGGAACTTATATTAAACCTTATAAATATGTAAAGTAAATTATAAAAATACTAGACTTAATAGTAAAAAAAATAATATACTTTAGCTACAAAAACACTAGTAAGTAAATTACGTATTATATACCTATAGCCTAAAGTTTAACTAGTTAAACCACTAAAAATAAATTAAATATTTCTTTACCTAAAAATACCTAACTCTAAGTAACTAAAACACACCTATCTACTTTACTAACTAAGGGACTAAAATTAATAAACTTATCTCTAAAACTAAAAAAAGTCTATAGTAGCTTATTCTTTAAACCCACTACCTAAAAATTACTTATAATAAACCTCTTATAAGTATTTAAAGCTAATAGTATATCCCTATTAAATAAAAAGCTATCCTCCCTATTTACCTCTTATATACCCTACTTAAAAGCCTCAATTTACCTCTTATAAACTTTCTTTTAAATTATATAAATACAACTTAAATAACTTACTACCTCTACTATTTAAAATTATAAATATATAAATTTATAATAAAGTACTAAAAGCTCTTTACCTACCTTTTCCTCCTTCTTATCCTACTCTTTTTATTAAAAATTTAACTTTTAAACTATAAAAGAATATTAGTACTACTGTAAAAAACTAAAAAGTTATAACTACTTACAAGTAAACACCACGAAAATACTATCACAAGGCTTTTTTACTATAATACAAGTATAATAATAAATTAACTTTTTACTAAAATAGTAAAAAACCTTTGTATAAAAACAATAAGTATAAAGTATATTACTATTAATTAACTAAAACTTAATATACTTAATAAGTATAGCTTTCTTATAATCTTTTATTATAGTTAATTATAATTTTAATTTTTAAATACAACTTAATATAGTATTAGTACTATAGTAAAATAAAAAAGTATAATTATAAATCCCTAACTTAAAACTAATAACCTACTTATAATAAAGTCTTAAAAATAAGACCTTTAAAAAAAAAGCTAATATTATAACTCATTAGTTAATAAACCTCTAATAGTAACTCTATAGGAGGCTTAGTAGTTAAATAAGTAATATTAGCCTATATTAGAAAAATACCCCACGGAGCAAAAGAACTAGAGTATAAATTACGTAATAATAAGTAGAACTAATGTATAATAAGCGGTTTTAAGATAAAACTAATAATACTAAGGGCGGTTTATAGTAATAAACTAATATACTTAATATTAGTCCTAAAGATAAAGGGATATATTTATAAAAAATAGAACTTATATATAAATAAAACTTAAGTACTCTTAAGTCCTCCCTTTTATAGTTCTTTAACTATTAACTTTATATTAATCTTTAGATACTTTTAGCCCTTTAGTAATAACTACTATAACCCTTTTATTAAACACCTAAACTAATTACTTAAGTACTTTAAGCCCTAGGATCCCTTTAGTAACTAGTAGTACTATTATTAATATTAAACCTTAGCTTTTATTAATACAAACCTTACTATTAAAAGGCTAGTTGTAATAAATTAGTATTAGTTTATATAGGGTAAATAAATAGTAATTAATTGTAAATATACGGGCTGATAATTAAAGTTAAAAATAAATAAATTATAAGCCTTTTTAGTAAAGGCTTAAGATGCCTATATAACGGCGGAGCTAGGTCTGTGCTCCGCTACACAGCCGTCAGCCACCTAGAGCTGTGGCTAACGCTAATGTGGTTATTCCCACACTAATCTCTCTCTATCTGGGTAGTTCTACGGAGTAGGCTTTGTCTTTTTTCGTAGTCACCACAACCGCAATGATGCCTGGATGTCCTTATCCGTGAACTCTTGTGGTGGGAGAGGGAAAACGAGGATACAGCAGAAGTAGCCTGGATTCCAGTGAAACTCAAAGGATATTTACATAGGTCGAGCCACCTACACAGCAGTCAGGAGGCATCGGTTGAGCGATTGGAAAATATTCATGTACGTATCGTTCGTAATCGATTTGGCATTCATCATAATTCCAGCCTGTCTAGGCTAGACTTGCGGTCATCGGCCGCTGGCTCACTAGTTTCATGGCCTAGTAGAGCATATTTGACCACAGAAGGTCTACTGATAAACATTCTTGCAAAACCCAACGCCCCTACCCAGAAGTCATCATGTCTTAACTAGCCCTTGAACGGCGTCTCGTACGGCCTCTCCGCCTGGGGAGTGATTCTGGCAAGGTGCCTCCGCGAACCGTTGTTCCAGTCGATCAGCGCAGAGTGCTGAGTTACGCGGTTGTCCCAAACGACGACGGTTCCCTCTTCCCACTTGACACGCGTGTGGAAGTCTGCGCCCCACGCAATGTGCTCGTAGAGGAACTTCAGGAGCGCGTCTGATTCCTCCTTCTTGAGGCCGACGATCTCGCGGGTGACTGTTTCTTTCGTATCAGCAGGCCCAAACGTAAAAGCCATAGCCACAATAGCAC
This sequence comes from Colletotrichum brevisporum, assembly GCA_030770045.1. Taxonomy (NCBI): domain Eukaryota; kingdom Fungi; phylum Ascomycota; class Sordariomycetes; order Glomerellales; family Glomerellaceae; genus Colletotrichum; species Colletotrichum brevisporum. The sequence continues at coordinate 7,090,580 of JAUGSI010000002.1, forward strand.
TTACACTGGGGGTTGATGAATAGGGCCTTCTCGCCGGTCACGGGGTGCGTGCGAACAATGGGGTGCGTGTTGGCAACCGGCTCGCGGCGCTTGATGCTGCCCTTCTTGACCGAAGCGGCGACCTGCTCGATTCCCGAGTGGACAGCCTGCAGGCCGTGAAGCCTCTCCTGGAACAGTGGGCTCAACCTGTTGTAGGCCTCCACGGCGTTGCAGAAGAGTGTGTCACCGCCAGTCTCGGGCTTGTCGAGGATGTAGAGAAAGGTCGTGCCGGGGGGCTGGGCCTCGTACGAGACATCGGAGTGCCAGGCGATGGAGCTCGTGCGGGTGGCGAAGAACTTCTCGGCCGAGCGGTCGCCAGCGGCGCGGTGGACGAGATGGACCTCGGGAAAGCCCTCGGGGGAGCCCGACGTCGGGTGGATGTGGTGACGGCCAAAGTAGCTACCGAACTCAAGGGCCTTCTCAATGGAAAGGTCGGCGAAGTCCTGGCCCCGAAATGCGACGACCTTGCGCTCGGCGACGTAGCGGGCGAGCTCGTCGCGTCCGGCGTTGCTGAGCTTGCTGAGCTGAATTCCGCGAACCTCAGAGCCGATAGTGGGCGTCAGGTCCGTGATTTCGGTGCCCTTGGGCAGCAGGTTGGGAAAGCTGGGATCCGCGTCCTTGCCGTGCTCATAGTGTTGGAAGGGCTGCAAAGGAGGGTACTTCTGCTCCGGGTTCCACGTGGGGAGGTAATGAGGATACTGATCATATCGGCGAAAGTTAGAAGCTGTAATGTCTTGGGGAGATGCGAGTGGTTGAACAAACCTTTGCTCCCTCGTGGCCATCACCTCCCTTGGCCTCTGCCTCTTTGTCGTACACGATAGGAGTTAGCTCCTTGTAGTCACCGGAGCCATCGGCGTACAGCCGTAGGTTGTTCACCGGCAGGGTGGCCGGGTCCGTCACCGTGGTTGTTGAAGTAGCTGCAGGTGCCATTTTGTGTTATTTGGTATCTTTTCTGCCTGGTTTTCAAGCCTGGATTTGACAAACTCACCTTCCACGTCGGGGGAGCCACCGCCTTTGGCTTATATAGACTGATTACCCTTCAAATCGGAGTCGGAGCATATCCGATGAGGGGCGCTCAGCTACTGTGTACTATGTAGAAAGATTGCATGCTGGCAGGGATTCGATTGCGTTGTTCCTCAGACCCTCCCTAACAGAAAGATGCCCAGCCGACGCGGTCCCGATCTTGGAGCATATCTTTTGTAGTCTATTGGCTTGTTGAAAAAGCACATGAGACGATGAGACGGAGGTAGTCGGGGCCACCTGTGGGATGGAGGGGAAATGACGCCATTCGAATCTAAGATAGCAGCAGCTCGTTTGTGGTGGGATAAAGCACCGCCAAAGACGGCACTGATTAGCAATAGACACGGCGAGATGTTGCTATCTTGGGGGTCGAGCACGCAATCACCCTGATGCGACTCAGTCTGGAGTTGGAGACCCCGCAATCTGCACTGCGCAGCGTGAGGCGAATGATTTTGCCTCATTAGGTGCTCCAGCGCTTGACTACTTGGGTCTGATCTTTCCGTGGATGTCGCCACAAATGTATGAGAAAATGGCTTTTTCAAATGCCGAATTGACTTTGAAGAGATGCAGTTGCGAAGAGCCGGGAAACGAGGGGAAGCCGGTAAACCACCATCCCATCCTACTTCTTGTATCGTGCCGCGCGGGCCTGCGGATCTGACACTCGGCTTCGGTAGTCGGGCCACTGACCCAATCCGGGGCGCCAGCCCGTTGCATGATCCGGTCTCATCCGGTTACGGAGTCGGGGGCTACGTCGGTCTAATTCTCGGGCAGGGTCTGGCATCGGCCAGCAATCGCATGTTTGAATTGAAACGGGGGCAACGTCAACCACTTGGCAGACTGTGTCATCGTCACTGTAGCGTGTCATCCCTGCACATACCTATACCATTCTCTCTGTCCTCGAATCGAATTACTTTTGATGGCGTATTCCTCAGGCAGAGCCCTCAAGTTTATTCGGGAAACTTGACGTTAAGACACGCCATAGAGGGGGCGTCCTGCGTCCCTGGCGAAGACCGACTGAAGGCTGCTCTCCCGGTTCATTGGTAATACTTGGGAGATCTTATTCGTCACCCCCTTCTCTAATATTCAACATCACCCTCTAATTACACCTGTGGAGCTAGGCGTCCCTAAGTACTTTCCCTTAGGTAGGTAGTGTTATTACTATTAAAGGCTCTATTGGTTTATAATCGTCATCGTTATTGTCGTCGTTCATCATCGTCGTTATTGTTATTATAAGAGGGCGGCGAGGCCAAGCCACTTAGGGGTGTTGGATGAGGATGGGGTGCCGAATAAGATCTCCCTGATTTTTATCTTTTCTTTCCTCCGCAGACAAACGGATAATGTGTATGGGAAGTCCAAGACCCTTTGAACCCCAATCAGGCCAAACTGCCGTAGCGAAGACTCTACGCGGAAACTCCATGGGACATCTCTGATTTCAAGATATGTAGTATGTCATTCATTCATCGAATCATTCTTTACGCTGTGATCGTAATTCCCGCGTTTGACAAACTGACTACAAATTTCAAATGTGATTCGTTTCGAAATCTCTGAAGAACCGCGTAGCATGTTCTCTCGCTGCAAAAAGCACCCTATGATCACCCTCATATCGCTTCCTTTTTCATGCTATGTTTCCATTTGAATTATGTGCCAACAATTGGACTCTCTACTATAATATGTTCACACTCTTTAATACTACGACAGTGCTTGACATAGGTGTTCAGGTGAGTTAGATTAAAACTAAGCCTAGTCGCACTACTCATATTCTCATAACCACCATTTCATCGCATGCCTCAGCCAGATTCCTGCCGCTAGTTGCAGGTATCCATCGCAAGCGGGAGCTTGGAAGGAAGACAGTTCAGGGAAAGCGGCTGCCAAAGACTACACTTTGGCACGCTGAAAATCGGCATAGAGGCGCTACAGAACGCGTTCTTGTCTGACCATGAGTACTACTTTGGCAGCCAGAGTCGTAAACCTCTAAAAAGGACCAAACTGATATCATATCAGTTGATGGGCTTGTCTTCTGTTTTGGAAGTGTCCACTATCCTCTGACTGATTTAATGATGGTCTTTACGAGCATATTACGGCAATGACCGTGCTTGATTCTGAGAAGGGGACTTTTGCGCACCTCAATGATTGGGCTGTGGGGTTGACACCAGCGATGCGCCATGCTGACCGGCTTATGGCCGTCAGAGTGCCAATTGAAGCAAAGTCCAGACCCCGATCTGGGTACGATATAGCAGACCTATCTACCCTGGCTACACTGGTTACAAGAAGACACAGTCAGAAAAGCTTAGTTTTGTGTGTTGAATTCTGCCAAACGATTCTGGGGCCGAAATGATCTGAACGAATGTATGTCTCCAATGCCGTGACTCTCGTCTGTTGGCTATCGATCCGCGGATGCTTGGCTGCATGCATGAGAAGGACTTGTAAGCACCGAGATACTCTACACTAAAACAAACCCCGCCTAAAATCTCACACTGGTATGACTTTTCTTCCTTACACATTTCTTTCAAATCTGTGCCACCTCGGCCCTGATGCGCGCACTCCATCTTGATTTACAATGAAACTCATCAACGTCAAAACACGCAAGCTCGAGGAATTCTTCGACGAGGCGATTCCTAAATATGCTATCCTGTCCCATACCTGGGAGGAGGAGGAAGTGAGCCTCCAAGACTTGCAAGACCTTAAGAGGGCCGAACGCATGAAGGGGTACGCCAAGATCGACGAAACATGCATTCATGCTGAGAGGCACAAGCTCAATTACGCCTGGGTCGACACCTGCTGCATCGACAAGACCAGCAGCGCAGAGCTTTCGGAGTCCATCAACTCGATGTATCAGTACTACAGACGAGCGATTGTCTGCTACGTATATCTGACCGACACGCGACAACAACGGCAGCGCCGCGCAGATTTCGCCCAGAAACTGGAGCCCTGTTTGGCAGAGTGCAGATGGTTCACCCGAGGATGGACGCTCCAGGAGCTACTTGCGCCGAGTGTCATACAGTTCTATAACAGTGAATGGGAGTTCCTAGGATCGAAAGACGAGCTTGTCGACCCTCTCTCGAGGATCACCGGAATTTCACGAGACATTCTTCTGGGGAGGCGCCACGTCTGGCAGAATCCTGTCGCCATGAGAATGTCGTGGGCTGCATCGAGAAAAACGACACGTGCGGAAGATATGGCTTATTGCTTGCTCGGAATCTTCGACATAAATATGCCAATGCTCTACGGAGAAGGGTCCAAGGCCTTCCGCAGGCTTCAGGAGGAGATTTGTAAGAAGGATTGCGACACGTCGATTTTCGCCTGCGACTCGGTGGCATCGACAAGACCAGACCATTTTGACTTGTTTGCGTCGTCTCCTGCCGAGTTCTCGGGACATGGGAAGGCCACAGCGTGGATCAGTAGGGACGGTTCTTCCACCACGATGACGGCCAGAGGCCCGCGTCTGACGGCCCGTAATCTCTTTCTCGTCGAAATACCGGCAGATACAGATCGCCAGAAGCCGAATGCGCCATACGCTGATGGCGTCCTTCGCAAAGCCATCGTGCCCAAGGAAATCAGACTGCCTCACAAAGACAACGGGGGTACGATCCGATATGTCCTCCGTCTGGATATCGGCATTGCGACACATGACTGCGGCATCTTCCTTGAAAAGATTCAAACAGACCTTCTCAGAAGAGACAGAAATCTTCCCTTGGCTCTGCTACCGAGAGGGACCAGGTACGAAGCCGAGTACCAACCGGAGTTCACGATCCTTGACGGCAGGCCGGCGTTTCATAGGCCTGACAGCATGCACCTTGGGAAAGATGAAAGCTTCCACATACCTTTCGACAGGCGCGTTTCGATCACACGCATAGTCCCGCGGCCATCCTGGGACTTCTGCCGTCGCCTCCTGTTTGCTCCGCACGTTCTCGCGCAGATTCAGGCATTCCAGCTCGAGGTCAGACTTGGCTCGACAACGACCTTGCTCTGGCTGCTCTTTGACCAGAGGGCGACCTCAACGGGCGGTATACCTAAGGTCCGCTTGTTGGACTCGAAGAAGAGCTGGAAAATAGACAGGCTGCTTCAGTCAGTGCTGCGTTATGCGAAGTTCCGACCCTGCATCTGGGATGAGCTGGAAATGGAGGGAAGGGAGATTGAAGCACTGGACGACTCTGTCATTGTCAGGATGAACGACCGCCAACACCGAATATCAGTCGCAATCGAGACCGAGGCGATCAAAGAAAACGGAATTAGCATTCGCGTATTCGCTGCTAGATTCCACATCAAATAGCCGTCCATGTTAAGACACCATGCTTTCGACAAGGAACGACGTCCCTCGGAGACCTTCGGGGCGGACCTTCGACGGTTTTACATATCCCGCAATTGAACTTGAACTTAACAAATGAATCTTTATTTCTTTCTGAAATCGAAATACGTACCTCAGCTGTTTCTTCCACGGGAAGGAGCAACCGACCCAGCACGTGACGTCATATCAAAAACACCTGAAAGACAGCTACGTCATTCAACGTTCCCCAGTTGTTTGAACTGCGGCTCCTTCTGGACTCAACCATTACATTAACTACATATCGGCTCCGATTTGTTGAGCAGACAAGCCCGCGAACAGCTTCTTCAAACCCCAAAGACGACATCTCGAGCGAGGGGAATATTGTCTGACTTTCTGCTTCCACCGATATCGACAGTATCGCAAGACCCAAACTTCCACACCACACCACACGACACAGCCTCATCATGGCGGAGGTAGTAGCTGGCGCCGTCGTCGCAGAGCAGGTGGTTTCGACTGGTCTTGAGGCAGGCGCCGCCGTCGCCGTGGCGCGACCTACCCAGCCACTCAAAGTCACGCTGTCCCAGATAGCCACCACTTCCGAGAATGATGCCTCGTGAGTCCGCCACTGTCGTGCTTTTGCTAGGTCTAGCATAGATACTTGCTGACCTTTACACAGCCTTTCCCTGGCACGATCTCATCACTCTGTGACTGTCATCAAGCACAAGGCTTGTATCTTTGGCGGAGAGACGGCCGATGGTCAGCTTTGCTCTACTGACTTCCATGTGCTCTCCCTGCCTGCCGTGACCAACGGCGAGCCACGCGCCGCGTACGCTTGCTATCCTGCATTTGCCATGCAGGACTTGGAGACTGGAAAGACGTACATTCCATCGCCTCGAACGCGGCACGCGGCTTGCGCTCGCGGTCAATTCGCCATTATCCACGGCGGCGCAGACGGCAACGGCAACCCGGTCGATGAGACGTGCTTGTGGCTTTGGGACTCGGAGAGCTTGAAGTGGACGAGGATCGAGGGTATTAGCCAAATTGGCAAGACGCTCACGCCCAGATTCGACCATCACATCTTCCACGACCACGCCCAGGACATACTGGTTCTCCATGGGGGCCGCACGGCCAAGGATCAACAGACAAGCACAGAGACGTGGCTGTACAACTTCGATACTGTGGCATGGACGGAGCTTCCCGCTGCCCCAGCACCACCCACTGCTGCTGCCTTCGTCGACAATGTCCTGTACTCCATCGGAACCGACTCCGCCATGAGCGGTGCCATCCATTTCCTGGATCTCAAGTCAAACGCTACAGAGCGTGAGAAGCCAAATGCCCTTGAGTGGAAGACGGTCAACTTTCCCACCAACCCATTGACCCCTGGTCCCCGGCCCCGCGAGGGTGGTGCTCTCTTGCCTGTCGATACCGGGGTTGGCCGGCACTATCTTTTCTACATGTTCGGAAAGGACGAGAAGTCGGGCGACAAGGACTTCTACGCCGACATCTGGGCGCTGCAGCTGCCAAGCCACGGTTTCACTGCCGCCGCCGTGAAGGATGCGATTCGCGATAAGCTTCCTCGTGTGGAGTCGGGAGAGTTCAGCTGGGCAGAGGTGGAACTTGTGCCGACCGAAGAGATGAAGACGGAGGGCAAGGCACATCCAGGACCCCGAGGATTCTTTGGCGCAGGTGCTGCGGATGGGAAGAGTTTGGTGTTCTGGGAGGTAAGAAGTGCCAAGGCAGAAGGGTGATGGCCATTTCTTCGTCCAGTAGACTCCTCATGCCTTCTGCTGACTAGGCCCATTTTCTTCTGATATGTATATGTTAAGAAGCAGTACGAACATGGCTTTTTTCAATCCATCCAAGCTCCACCTGAGAGCATGAGGCTGCAAAGAAGATAAACTCAAACTAGATTCGAGGCCAAACCTGAACAGAAATGCGCCGGGTACCAGACATGCATGACTGCCTTGAGTGTCCGTCGTACTTATTTAAGACGAATGACCTACCTAGTTAGACCCAATGGTCAGTGTCATTCGCCAGTCACCTAACGAGAGCGATCTGTCAAGCCTCAGCAACCCATGCTTGCCATCCAACACCGCCTCCAGAACCCCTCAAAGACTAGCAACAACACCACGAAATCCTGCACAATGGGCCGCAGCTCCAGCAGAAATGGCCCAACCTTTAGAAACTAGCCTGAAGGATCACCAATAGAACAAGGAAAGTTCTGGGCCACATTCCGAGCTGGCTTACCCCAAAGGAGTCGAGCCATTCCGAACAGGGGGCCCTCTCGTCGTCCCGATGGGAAGCCCGTCTCATGGTTGACGCTCGCGACGTCAGCAGCGTCATGTGCAACGGCTTCTGGTTCTCGGCGGACTACGAGACCGAGCAGAGCGGCTGTATTCTTCGCAACACTCTCACCGACGTATTCAAAGACACGCCGTGGGTGCACACGCGCCGATATATCTTCGCGGACCCCGAAAAGCAATGGACTGCGCATCTTATCGTGGCCGCCAAGGACGTAAACGAGCTGGCCGATTTCAGGGTGGTACGAGACCTGGGAATGGGTCGAATGGCTTACGCCTGGGCCAGAAATGAGGAGCGCATGTTGGTGTATCATTACGACGTCTTCGCGCCAGGGAGGAATTTCAACACCATGCACGAGGACATGCCCATGAAGGGACTATGGCCTTGGCCGAGAGCGGCACCAGAGATCACAGACGGCTATGCCGAATACACGGACGAGAAGACGGAGGCCACGACTCCGGTTGTCGACGAAGACTGGGAGCCGTGCAGCTCGGCGTCGAGCTTGTGGGTACGGGTGGGACGACGAGTAAAAGCTGGTGTGCATTCGTTATCAGACGCACGCCAAAAATGAATATACTGAGATTGGAAGTGACAAGGTGTGTCTGAGGGAAGAAATGTGACGATGGAGGGAGCTTGCTGCCTTGGATAGGCTCAGTGCCTTGGCCGAGGAGAGACCACCGTTCGTGGCCCCACACAGGCAATGAAGGGACGAAGCATTCAATGTATTCCGCAAGGGGGATCTTGTTCAGCACCCCGTCCTCTAGGACCCGACACTCCTAAGTAGCTTGGCTCTCCCATAATAATAATACCAACGACGACGATAGACAAAAACAGTGATAACGACGGACAACAACAATAACAACAACAACGATGGACGACGACTCCTCCAAGTCTATAGAGCCTTTAATAGTATCAATTCTACTGGTAAAGAAACTACTTAGGGACGCCTATCTATGTAGTTGTAGCTAGAGGGGTTGATGAATAAGATCTCCCTTCCACAATTGAAGTCGTTAGTCGAAGCCAAGCCCAAGCCCAACTCGGTGCGTGGGCGCAGAATCCTCACGATATATTGAAGGGGTCGTCGAGCGTTCGTGTTGGGACCGACGGCCGCCGGTCTGCAGCAGTGGACCTATGTTAGCTCCATGTCGTCGGGGCCGGAGATCGGATCGTTGGGCTTGGCTGCTTCGGTCTTTGACCACCCGAAGGAAGCAGGCCATCCTTCCGAACGGGCCTCTGGTAAATAAGAGAATGTCGTTGAGAAATTTGACGTGACCAACGGGCCCTCTAAGGAGTGGTATGACCGCGTGGTAGAGTAAGCTGACGACCTCTGCCTAGAGTACGAGGCTGATCCCCCCGACGACCCTTGGGTGGGACGGACCACCACCATTGCAGGCGCTTCTTTGGAAATACCACTCGCAGGTTCTGCGAAGAATACGCCGCACTGAAAATAGCTAATCCGAATGGAGCTAACCGTGCCCATCTTGGCCGAACGATGCAGGATGCACCCACGCAAACGTGGGTTCGCGGAACCCAAGACCCTCCAAGCGCTGCACATCGCGATATAAATATGACCCACTTGGCACACATAAAAGAGACGGGCATGCTGCAAAAGGAGAAAAAAGAAATCCGTGTGCGAGATCCAGAGCTCTTCCAAGACAGCGCCCCTTACCAGACCGTCACTCTTTCCCAACCGCGACCGCCCGCTTCCAAACCAGACGCCTGTCATGTCATCCCAAGAGTCACCATCTTACGATGCCCTCCCGGCCCCTCGGCGGATCATGACGACCCACAACGCCTCGGGCCAGGCGGTGATCGACAGCACGATCCCCCAGGAGCTCGAGAAGAGTGAGTTCCCGGGCACACACCTCTACCTGGCGTACACGACCCCGTCCCTCCCCGCGGCCGTCGCAGGCGGCGCAGACCTGGAGCACTACCGGTCGGTGTTGCCGAACAACGTCGGCATCGCCATCCCCGGCGGCCTCGCGGCGCGGTTCGTCGACTTCCTCCCCGGCGGGCCCGAGGCGCCGCTGCACCGCACGGAGAGCGTGGACACGAGGGTGCTGGTGGAGGGCGAGCTGGAGCTGTTCCTCGACAGCGGCGAGACGCAGGTCATGAGGCGCGGCGACGTCATCGTGCAGCACGGGACGATCCACGGGTGGAGGAACAAGAGCGATAGGACGATCGCGAGGCTCTTCATCGTGATCGCGGCCGCGGACATGCCCGTCGTCGGGGGTGAGAAGCTCGTCGAGGAGATGCCGATCCCGGATCTGGCGGCCAAGTAAGACGCGCGCGTGTTCGTCGGTTCGAGGTCGCGGGGTTCCAGCACCTGTTTCCAGGCGTTTCCAGGCCAGGTGGAAGTTTGGGTGCCTAAGTTTGCTAGGTAGATGGTCAGTATAAATTTCAATTCAAGTGCGGTGTTCATTCAAAATCTCCAATCTCGAAATCTGTCAGACTTCTCTGCGAGAAGAAACGCTTTGCGGCGAGGTAGACGGAGAGCGACCGAGAGAAGAGCCCAGATCAGCTCTGGCAGCCAGCAGGCTTGTCAGCCCGACAGGCCCGGGATGAATATCGGTGATTGATTGATGCGGGAGGCAGCCACAGCCCGGGCCGGGGCTGGTTCGGCGAGCCAAGAGGCATCGAAGTGTGTGCTCGTGGAAGCCGGTGGTGGTTGTTGGTCGGCAGACACCCCCGGCCGAATATGTGCCGGAGCGGATACCGACCCGGTGCGCTAATAATCTCGTCCTACACACTGTATTACAGCAGCACCAGGGCCACCAAAAGCCCCCGGCTGGTACCCACCGTAGGAAGTTTTGAAGTGGCAGCAGGCAAGAGCTAGGAAGCTTTTCTCCCTCGAAAGTTGGGGGCTTTTGTTTTGTTGAATTTGGTATATTGGCGTTGACGTGCGCAGTGTTAGGGACGCTGTGCGGTACGAGCAGCCATAAGGTACCTAGCATCACATTCCTCGACCCCGCTCCAACGCGAACCTTTTCATCAGTGTCCTTCAACGCCAGCAAGCTGGCCTGCCACTCCACGCCCAGCACACGAAACTGTCCGAGCCCTAACCATCCTGAGTGTAGCGTGAGCTCCAGCACTGTTCATCCGATTTGCGGGTTTGCTTTACATGCTCCAAGCTCCCAGCTTATCTTCATCACATGCCTGAGCCTACTTTTCTTTTCGAATCGTGGGACATTCGCAGGTCACAACAATCGGTGGGGGTTTCTGAAGATCTTGCACGTTGATGTTAGCTTGTTTCGAGCTTTCTGTTGAGACAAGACAGCTTACCCGGTTACCTAGGCATTCAGCCACCTCGTAGTCATGTCGCTAGCTCTTAATGCGGTCTTGGGGCTCTTTCGACGAGGCGGGGCCAGGGAGCTCCCAGCACTCGGGTAGGGCGGGTTACGTGGGCTGACGTAGGTCGTGATTGGGGAACGGGGGTGCAGGACGCCGAAGACCCGATCCGTCCGGGAGGGGGAGCTGTAGCTTCGAAGGGCGTCTCTGTCATGCACTCGAGAAGCGGTTTGCCGGGATGATGCGAGGATTCAACTGAGCCATTAGCACAGAAGCGTTCCCACGAGACTTACCATCCACCATCCTCCCTGAAACCATCGATCTATCGTACACTGCAAAGGAGCTCGTAGTATGCTGGAACTTTTCTCTCGTACATGCTGGTAAACAGTGGCATTCGCGCCGGGTAAACAGTAAAACTCGAGAACGTGACTTCTTGATCGGCTGTCAAGTGACCTCATATCGAAGCAAGGGCTGGCAATAGGCGACGAATCACTGATAGGGCGCAGAACGGACGGACTGAACTGGACAGGACTGGACGTGCTGGCGGAACTAAACTAGGGCGGGGTCACAGTCTTTCACAGCTGGAGATCGGGAGCGAAAGCGGGGGCGTGGGCGTGAGCGTGAGGGTGAGCGTGGGCGTGGGCGTGGGCGTGGGCGTGGGACTGCGAAGTGCCGACGATACGTGAACGTGGTGCGTGGTGCGCGCGTGCGAGACGAGTAGTATGTACGAAGCGCGAGGTACCGCAGTCTGCAGAGCTGGGATTGATTGGAACGGGACTGGGCGGACCACTAGGTCAATCTGGGACGCGGACGGGCGCGAAAGTGGGACGGTGGCGACATGGCATGTTTGCTTTTCGCTTCGCCTTGGTGCTGCTGCAAGTCGGCAGGGTCAGATGCAACAATGTTTACGACGTTTTTTTCGTCAGTGTCGGGTGCGATGGCGCGGTGCGTCGATTGCCGTGCGTTGGTGGTGCATGCCAGGGGTGTAGCAGGTGTTCTGTTTCTCAGCGAGGCCGCAAGGGAGAGAGTGTGTGGGTAGATGTAGATGTCGAAGGTGACGATGATGAAGACAAGGGCGTGATAGTGACAGGTGACATGGTCGAAAAGGGGCCGTCGGCGACGAGGACCAGAAACGACATAATGCAGAACAGAAATCAGTAGCAACAACGAATAATGTGCGTGGCGTGTGAGATTTATCGCGAGCCAGGAGAAGAGGCGATGAATGTAGGGATCCGGGTGGCTTATATCGGGGGTTGGATCATGGAAATGATGAGAGGGGAGATGGGCGATGGTGGTGGTGAGGTTGTGGTACATAGTGTGAGCTCCCAAGCTCCTGGTGGCTCGAGCTTAGAATGATTGCGTCTCTGGTGAGGGGAAGTCGAGGAGGAGATCCAATCAGCTCGACATGTCTTCGAATAGACTCGGCCGGTGAACCTTCACGTGGCCCGGCAGATCAGTCGTCGCTGCGGATTGGCGAACCATGTTCGGGATTGGCGAATGGAATTACTGAGCACGGGTGGCTCGCGAGTTTGTGAGCGTCTAGTCACCCAGTGCCAGTGTCGGGTCACACTCAGCAGACGATCAAGCAAGTCACCTCATTGCAAACAGGAACACAGGTGAGATGGTCAAGTCGTGTCTCGTTATCGGAAGCTCGGGACAGTCCATTCATCAGGTGAGGTAACGGCGTGGGATGGTCGGCGTGGGCTGTTTTGTGGCTCCACCCAGAACGGTGTGACCTGCCCCACTTGCGGGAGCTGGTAGGTACCCAAGTGCATACACCTCACTACCTACCTAGGCACCTAGGTACCTAGGCTGCTAGATACCTACACGCTGGTGGTCACAGCGTGGTATCACACGTGTGGCATCACTCCAGCTCTCATCGCCTCTCGATAGGTACCTAGGTGCCGTTTGCTTCTCACTCATTCGTCCTTGCCCGGGTTGATCTTGCATTCGGAACCTGGCGAGAAACAAGAAGCAATCTGTAGATGGTCCCCCCACCCACACTCACGGCCAAAAACACACTCGGAAAAAAAAAAAAAAAGAAGACATCTGTCTGGAAGCCCACCATCATCAGCTCAGCTCAAGCTCAAGCTCAAGCTCACAAGCTCAGTGCCTTCTCCCACTGCTGCAGAGGACGGACGCCCGCAAACGGCAGGCGTCATTATAGTGGGCCGTCGCCCTATTTCTGCCCCTTCCCCAGATTTTTACCCCAGACTCGGAGACCGCACTAACGCCGATTGTGCTTGTGCCTGTCCCTGTCCCGCAGCTCGCCGTCGACCGCAGCAGGAGCTGGCCCCTTGCCCCTCTTCCATCCTCACGCCATGCCCGTTTCGGACAATGGTCCAACCAGACGTTGGCTGGCATGTCATCACATCACCGGTACAAGCACCGGCACCCGTGCTTTACCTCCCCAGGTGCCCAGGTAGGAACATTCGTGCATGGGATGGGTACCTCCCTGCGAAGCCAAGGTAGCTCGACGGAACACTTCCTTGCCCCTACTACGCATACAGCTCTCTCAAAAAGGTACCTACTACCTACCTGGTATGATAGTACATATCTGAGCTGACACGAATGGACTGTGGGTTGTGGCCTGTGAGCAGCGGGCGGGCCATCAGTCAGTCACCTGCCAGGCGTTGCCTCGCTAGGGAGACATGCAGCATGCTACCTACCTACCCTAGGTACCCACCTGAGGTGCTGAGTTAGCCAAGTGCCCTACCTACCTAGGGACCTAGACCATGCCACGCTGCCCGTGCCTCGCCGTGCCTCGCCGTGCCTCGCCGTGCCTCCGTCCCAGAGCTCCCGCCGCGACCTGGGCCTACCTTGCTACCTACCTCCCCTTGCCTGAGTAGGTAGGGACCTGGTAAGTCACGCGATCGTCTCGCTGCGCCATTGATGGGCAGTTACCCCGCCCGGTCTGACGAAACCGTAATGCATCATCAAATGTTAGGCCTGTCCACGGGTACGGGTGTTGGCTGAGAGCTCCTTTCCGTCTCCACTGCTTCACCTCAGCTCCCACGGCTCCCGACACTGGACCCCCTCAGACCGGCATGTCCATCTTGCTCTGTCAGGGCAGGTCAGGCGCCCCGACCCGATCGACCTCTATCTACCTCGTGCCCCCCTCATCCTCCTTTTCCTTCTTAACCTCCTCTCCTTCCCACACCTTCCCCTCCAGTTGTCCATCACTCATCAATCCAATCCAAGCAACCATCAAAGGTACCCTCATCTCCTTCCCTCCCATCCCGATGACACACGCAAGATCTGGTTCCAGATCGGAGCTGGCTGGTCACGTCACGTCACGTCACGTCACGTCACGTCACGTCACGTCACGGGAAGCACATTCAACATGTTAGCACAGAAAGCTTACTCGAACCTCTGTTGTCAGGCTAGAACCAACCACTTGATCATCTCGATCAAGTAACACCACACGACACCAACACCAACATGTCGGAACCACTTTCCAAGGTCGACTCCGCCGTCCAGGGCCTCTCTTCCTCCCCGCCCAAGGAGAAGCGCAGACAGAGCTCTGCCGCCGCCCCCGGTGTCAGGAACATCAACGACCTTGGTACGTCACCTCTCCCCCTTCCTCCTTTCCCCCTCTTCACTCTGACCCCGCACCCTGCCCGGGTACTTCGGAACACATGACTAACACTCACTTCACCATCAGAGGAGGAAGGCACTGAGCTCCAAATAGCCATCGAGACACAAAAGACGGGATGGAAGATCAACACGTCGCCATCAACAGTGGAGGAGAAGGAGATCCTCAAGAAGCACCTTACAGAACCCCCCGTCAAGCGCATTGACCTCCACTTCCCCCTCGGCATGGAGGTAACAGCACGCAACCTCAAGGGTGTAACAATCAAGGACGCCCTGGACGCCATCCACAAGGCATACAAGAAGAGGGTAAGCACCAGTCCAAGCACCAGTCCAAGCACCAGCCCCACCGGTGCGACGCTCTGCCGCTAGACCATACTAAATAACACGTCCCAGTCCGACGATGAGCTGGACAAGCCCTATCTCCTTGGCTTCGAGTGGGACAAGGAGGAGTCGTGGACCCGTCTGGTCGTTCACCTGTCACCAAACTCCACGATGCCCCAAACCAGCGGTGGCAAGAAGAAGAAGAACAAGAAGGATGAGGAGTAATGAGTCAATGAATCACGACACCTGTCAGATTTGTTCAGCTGGTGTGCATCTTTTCTCTGGGTTGCGAGCCCGGAGATGTATAGCTAAGGAACCCCCGGAAGTCGACGGTGCTTCAGCGCAGGCTGGGTGGTAGCAGCTCAGCCCTGCTTGAATTCACTTGTTGACCATCGTATTGCTACACTCTCCTGCCATGATTTCATCGTTCGCAAAGTCGTACCTGAACCGTAGAAGACGCGTTGTCCAACTGTGGACTGGAGCATAGCCCCACGTTTCCGGACGACACGGACGTGATCCGGCCCCACCGCCCCGGGACGTGGATCCACACGTCCCGGTGGGCTTACATCCTCAGGTCTCTAGTTGGTTCACGGCGAACATGTCATTATGTGCGATCAGACCAATACATTTTGAATTTTCCATCAAAAACGGAATTCCTTTCCAATAGGCAGGTAGACTTCCGCCGTATGGATGTAGCCTTAGCTATCAGTACCTGCGGGCAAGCTAACGACCGGAAATTGCCCACGGTTTAGGTAGGTAGCTGTCCTTCTCTCTCAAAAGTCTAGGCGGCCTTCTTTAGTCCAATTTCGGAGTCCTTTCGCATCAGCACCGACTCTTGTTAACATCCCTACCGAAACATGGCGTCGCGATCAACCAAGACCTACCACCAGCGAGCGGCGACGCACCATCACCTGGTCGCAAAACGCCTGCTTCAGCTCGCCGAAGCGAAAAAGACGAACCTTGTCGTATCAGCCGACTTGAGGCAGACAGACAGTCTACTGAAATGCGCAGATGGTCGGTCCCGGTAGCAACTCGCACACACCCATTTTGATAGCTAACCTCAGCCAAGGGCTTGGGCCGCACATCGCCGTCTTCAAGACCCATATCGATCTCGTCGAGGACTTCGGCGCCAGCACGATCGAAGGTCTCAAGTCCCTAGCCAAGAAGCACAACTTCATGATCTTCGAAGACCGAGAGCTGGTCGACATCGGGCACACCGTTCAGCAGCAGTACCACGGGGGCGCCCTGCGCATATCCGAGTGGGCCGACATTGTGAACCTCAGCGTTCCGCCCGGCGACGGCATCCTCAAAGCGCTGACCCAGACCGTGACTGACGACGGGTTCCCCTATCCCGGGGAAAGGGCATTTCTCATCCTTGCAGAGATGACTTCGCAGGGCAGTCTGGCCACTGGGGCGTATACCGAGAAGTGCATCGAAATGGCGAGAGCCTTCCCCGAGTCGACGATCGGGTTCGTGGCAACGCGATCACTGGGGACCGAGCAGGATGCCAGCGTCACCGCCGGCGAGGACTTTCTTGTGTTCACGACAGGAGTAAACATCTCGAGCAAAGGGGACAGTCTCGGTCAGCAGTACCAGACCCCTGCTGATGCCATTGGGCGGGGTGCGGACTTCATCATTGCCGGGAGAGGAATCTACGCCTCTCCGAATCCAGTCGAGGCCGCAAAGGTTTACCAGGAAGAAGGCTGGAAGGCATACCTTCAAAGGGATGGAAAGCTGGAGACAGATGCCTAATGGGGATGATGACTGATGGGAAGGCTCGGGAAGAAGAACCATGTACAAGTAATTGTAGACAATTGTTCGGTCCATTGCCAGCCGTCGCCTGTGAGAGCCCGAGCTTTGCCGGGCATCGTCAAACCACCTACCTAGGTAGGTAGACATGGCGCATCAGTCAGCACCGGATCTCAACGGATGACAATACCGATTTCTCAATCGCGGGGAAGCTTGGAGGGCATTAAGCCGAGCGTGTGTCGCGAGAAGCAGCTGCGGAATTTCGGAATTGGAAGGTCTAGGAACGCCGCCTTCCCGCGGCAGCAGCCAGCAACCACGCGACCTACACCTTCCCCCACCGGCTAACATCGGCAGACGGCGCTTCTCGACGACTGTACAACGCCGACACCTCGACCGCGGAACACGGAATTTCAGACACAGCAACTGTTTGTGTTCGGCATTGGCTCCTGACTGCTACGAGCTTAACGTCATCCCCGACGCGCTTTCCGAGGGCGAGCGGGGAGATATAGGTAACCATGGGCCCTGTGTCCTTCTTGCGGAAATCCGTCTGGTGTCTCAGTCTCACACATTCCCGTCGTTGGCCATCGAGTGGGTAGTTCGAAGCTTGAAATCGCCATCATACACCTCGACCACCGTTACCATGCCCGTCACGACCTTTGACCTCAAGGAAAAATACCGCTACCAGGTCGGCTTTGACTCGCATCTCGAGTAAGTCGGTCCTCCTTTCGTGACCCGCAGCTCGAGCTCGCCCTCGTCAATTGCGGAGAAGCAATCACCCCCGCATGTTCAATCGCTGACCCCCCGCCTTCGCCCACAGGTCCGAAGCTGTCCCCGGATCCCTTCCAATCGGCCAAAACTCTCCGCAAAAGCCGCCCCACGGCCTCTACGCCGAGAAGCTCTCCGGCACCGCCTTCACAGCCCCTCGTCACGACAACAAGCAGGCCTGGCTGTACCGCATCCTCCCGTCTTGTGCCCACCCGCCGTACACGCCGACGGCCACCCCGGAGCCCAAGGCCGAGCCCGCGAAGCTACAGTACATCCCGAACCAGCTGCGCTGGGACCCCTTTGACCATGACGAGGCGAAACGCTGGGACTTTGTCGAGGGCCTGCGGCTCGTCGCCGGCGGCGCCGGCGACCCGACGCTGAAGCAGGGCATCGGCATGTACGTCTACGCCGCGGGCAGGAGCATGGACGACAAGGCCGCCTTCTACTCTGCCGACGGCGACCTGTTGATCGTCCCGCAGGAGGGGCCGTTGGATATCCGCACAGAGTTTGGCTGGCTTCTGGTACGGCCGCTCGAGATCGCCGTGATCCCCCGCGGCATCAAGTACCAGGTCCGTCTCCCTTCGGGACCGGCGAGGGGGTACGCGCTTGAGCTGTACCAGGGTCACTTCACGCTTCCCGAGCTGGGGCCGATCGGCACTAACGGTCTTGCCAACGCCCGCGACTTCCAGGTCCCCGTCGCCTGCTTCACGGAAGACTTTGGCGCCACGGCCCACGAAGGCTCCAACACGTACTCGGTAAGGGTCAAGTTCAACAACGACTTCTTCAAGACCGAACAGGCCCACACGCCCTTCGACGTCGTCGCATGGCACGGCAACTACTACCCCTACAAGTACGATCTCGGTCGATTCAACACCATCGGTACCATTTCGTACGACCACCCGGACCCGTCCATCTTCACCGTGCTCTCGGCCCCGAGCGGCGTGCCGGGCACCGCCATCGCCGACTTTGTCATCTTTCCGCCGCGGTGGCTCGTCGCCGAGGACACGTTCCGCCCGCCGTACTACCACCGCAACACCATGTCCGAGTTCATGGGCCTGATTACGGGTGGCTACGACGCCAAGCGCGGCGGCTCCGGCGGCTTCGTCCCCGGGGGCGCGAGCCTGCACAACACCATGAGCGGCCACGGGCCGGACGCCGAGAGCGGCGAGGGCGCCCGGAATGCGGACCTCAAGCCGGCCAAGGTCGGCGCCGGGAGCTGCGCCTTCATGTTCGAGAGCTGTGCCATGGTCGGCGTGACCGAGTGGGGGCTTAGGACGTGTAAGAAGGTACAGGAGAAGTACAGCGAGGAGAGCTGGGGCGGCGAGGCCGGAGGGCGTCGAGTTGGAGGGGCATCTGCTCAAGTAGCGAGGTCCGAGTCTGTACCTACGAAGCACATGGGACCCTTGACAGCTGTATCTACTTGTATGGAGGAGGGATGCAGCACAAAAGTTGATGCAGTGAAACGTTGAACACCACCAGGCCTCAATCACCATGGGAGCGGAAGCGTTTTGAGATGTAAAATGTTCATTATCTCTATTAACATAGTGTAGTGGTCATTACTGATGTTCATAACTACCCAAACAGACAAAGAGAAATCTATCCTGAAATCTAATCCCAAAGAACAAACATTTCATAGCCTTGCGGACGCTGCTTTTAAGGCTTGCTAACCTGCTCCTTTCTAAAGAACTTGAAGTAACCAACGCAGATGAAGAGGTTCAGGAGGAGGACCACCCAGAACCAGGCGCTCGCCAGGGCGACGCCGGGGCCCTCGCTCATGTCGGGGAACACGCTCGCGGGGCCGACGTTGTTGGGCGCCGTGGCGCGGGCGAGCATGGTGAAGATGGAACCGACGATCTGCGCCGCGGCACAGGCGGCCGCGACGTGGACGCGGGTCAGGGTCAGCATGAGAATCATACCGATGCCCGCGCCCTGCAGACCATCGAGGACGCCGAGCCACAGCCACAGGATGCGGCTGAGGACGGCGCCGGCGACGACGCCGCCGGCCCACGGCATGTAGACGCCGATGCGGGAGGTGCCCCACCAGATCTGGGCCCAGCGCGGGGCGCCGAGGCCGACGGCGAACATGGGGAACAGCCACGGGTGGCTCTCGCTCGCCTTGGCCAGGCCCCAGAGGACCAGGGCCCAGACGAAGATGAAGAAGAAGAGGGCCAGGAGGACCATGCTCCAGACGGGCACGTGCTGGCTCGAGAAGAGGAAGAACCAGTTGCGGCCGAAGAGCGGGGAGAGGAAGTAGTTCTGGATGGCGACGGCGAGGAGGTACCAGGCGATGGTCTTGCGCTTCACCAGCGACATCCACAGCTGCGGCACGGGGCCGGGGGACTCGCGGTAGAAGTCGGGCAGGCCCAGGAACAGGATGGTGCCGACGGCCCAGAGGAGCAGGCAGACGGGCAGGCAGATTCCGAGGAGGGCGGGGGAGCCGGCGAGGGTGGGCTTGGGCTGGGAGTTGGCCTCGGCCTCGGAGACGAGCGAGCCCCAGGCCCAGAGGCCGAGGGTGTAGAGCTGCGTCAGGCCCTGGATGATGGCGAGGCGCTGGATCCATTTGGGGACGGTCGAGCCGCCGTCGGTGCCGAAGTTGAAGGCGAAGGCGAGGGAGCCCGAGGACGACGCGAAGGCGTACAGGCCCGTGGCGGCGTTCTGGAGCCAGACCTGGGTGGTGTCGTCGGCGGCGAAGGGGGAGCAGCCGAGGATGAGGAAGGCGATGCCGTAGACGAAGTAGGGGACCGAGAGGGGGTACAGAAGCGGGATGGTGCGGGACATGGTGTACCAGATGATGGAGGAGCCGAGATAGATGGAGGCGACGACGTAGAGCTTGCTGGCTGTCTGGCCGACCTCGCCCGTCAGGAGGGTGACCTGGTACGAGTTGGTGGCGATGATCTGGTTCAGGGCGAGGAGCATCGAGTAGATGGGCCAGTCGCCGACCTTGTACTGGAGGTACCTGCAGGAGAGATCAGGTTAGCCAAGGGGGCTTCTTTCGGGGACTTCGTGATAGTGACTTACTTCTTGACACCGGTAGGCGGGACATAGTCGTCAGGGAGGGCAAACTGCGCGTGGTAGGAGCCGGGGGAGTCGGGAGGCGACTGGCCACCGTATCCGTCGTCGGCGTTGGTGCTCTGCATCAGGTGGGAAGGTCTGGCGCGGCCGCGCTCCGCCGGCAGGCTGAGCTTGGAGCTGGAGAAGTTCTTGAAGCCGAGACTGATGCGGGAGCGCGAAGGGGACGAGTTCCTCGACCTCGACATGGACCGGCCGCGGGAACCGGCGGGGGAGGCCGGGCGACCCAGCCTGACGTCGAGGTACATGTCGAACCACTCCTTCTCGGACTTGATGAGGTAGTCCTCGATGCACATGTCGGAGATGGAGTTGTTGGCGTTCAGGTTCTTGAGACGCTCCTCGAAGGCCTGGTAGAATTCGCCCTTGGAATCCGTGAAGAAGGGGTCGACCTGCTGCAGCTTGTAGTCGTTGCGGTCACCCACGACATCCTCAACACTCAGCATGGACGCGCGGGAAGAGTTGTCGTGCATGCCCAGACCGACCGTCGGAGGCGGGAGAGGGAGCGTGTCGGCCATGGAGAAGCCAGAGACGTTGCGGCTGTGGGACTGCTGGTCGATAACACCGGCGGGCAGGGAGAAGTTGCGCTGGGGATCGTTCATAGAGACGTTCCTGCTGTGCGGACCGGGGGAGGCAGACCGGGAAGCGCCAGGCGAGTCGGCGTAGGCCGGTGACGGGGAGATTATGGGCGAACCGGGAGTGCTGGAGTAGTACATGGGTGTCTGCATCCCCGCGGGGGTGTTACGGCCGGTGTTGAGCGTCGTGGCGTCGTCGTCGTAGTCGGCGACCTGGCGCATCCACGCGGGCGAGCGGTCGACGAGCTCGACCTCGTCGCGGAGGCCAGCAACGGAGCTCTGGCGCGAGTGCTTGACGAGCTTGTTGCCGCCTTTCTTGACGCCCTTCTTTCCGTACTTGGCGTGGGCCTTGATGACACCGCCCTGGAGCTTCTCGAGCTTCTGGAGCCACTCGGCAACGGGGAAGCGCTGCTTGGCGGACCAGGCACGCATCTCGGCACGGGTCTTGGTGTCGGCCTTGAGGGCGGACTCGATGGCGTTCTTGAACTGCTTGGTAAGATGGGCCTGGGAGCTGTCAGCACGTTGTCCACGGGGGACTGGGGTTGCGTTGATGGTTCGAGACTTACAGCCTTGGTCGACTCGACGGTGTACCACCATCCGGGCATTTGACCGAGACCACCGACACGGGCGCCGACACCCAGGGCTCCCTTTCTTCCGAACTCAACAGCAACCAAGCCAAAGGGCTCGTCACGCGAGGGAATCAGGGCGAATTCAGCACCGGAGAAGATGTAAGGGGGAAGGGCAGTAAACTCGGGCTTGGAGAAGACACGTCCAGGGTATAGTTCCATCAGCTTGCTGAGCTTCAGCGCAGCGAAGCGTCCGTAGAGATCAATCATGGGACCAATGCAGATGAGCTGCGTCTTGGGGTGGTTTTCAAGGACCTCGGGGAACACGTCCGCAATCAAGTCAACCTGGTGGTCTTGTTAGCAAAGTTGCACACGCCGGGTCTGGAGAGTGAATGGCTACTTACGCCCTTTTGCAGAGACCAACGTCCGACGAACACAAAGAGCTCGGCCTCGGGGTCGACCTTGAGGCCGGCCCACTCCTGCGCCTGTCTTCTGAGGTCGCCACGGCTGGCCTCGTACGCGGGGTCGACCTCGACCTTCTTCTGGTTCATGAATTCGTTCTTGTCCCAGTCGGCGGTATCCGTGGGGTCGGGGTTGGGCAGCTGTCCGATCTTGGAGAGACCCCAGAAAATGGGGTAACGGGCGAAAGAACGATCACCGTACTTCTTGGAGACACCAACAGCACCGAAACCGTTCTGGTGAACGCGAAGGTAGCTTGCACCGGCGTGAAGAAGGTTGAAGACTAGAGATATGTTAGACATGATGGGGGAGAAGATGAGGAAGAGGGGCTTGCTTACCTGAACCGTACTGAACGTACTTCTTGACAACTTCGATGTCCAAGTTGTACGCCTTGCAAACCTCCTTGCTCTCCTCGGGCGTCCTCATGGGCCAGAGACCCTGGAACTCGGCGTTGTGAAGGGAGAGAGCGACGGGAATGGTCTTGGGAAGGAGGTACAGCGGTGCGATGGATCCGTGGTAATCGTTGATGTGGTAGAGATCAACGGGGAAACGGTTCACAGTCTCGGCAATACATTGGTTCCTTCATTCACAGTTAGTCCGGCACCAAGACGCGGATGTCATTCTCGCCAAACTTACCAGGCAGAGTAGTAGATAGCAGACTCCAAGTCGTCCATACGAGGAGGGTACGGCTCGGCCTTGGTCTGCTTCCTGAAGACGGGGGCGTCCAGAAGAACGTAGGTGATGTTGTCGACCTGGTGGTATTGCACCTTGATCTCGTACTCCTGGTCCATGATCCTCACGAACATGCTTGGGGCGGGCTGGTCCTCGGGGTAGGTAACGTCACCAACGCAGGGGACAACCCAGATGAGGTCCTGGTGCTTCAGCGCCTTACCCATCAACTGGGCCATCACACCCAGACCACCGATCTTAATCTTGATGTTCCAGTCGTCGATGTTGTACTCCATGGTCGCGATAAGCACCTTGCGGCGCTTGTTCGCCGTGGTGGCGGCGGCAGCGGCAGACACCAGATCGGTCGAGCTGCGCATCTTGAGAGGCATGGCACCGGCGGCACCGATGAAGGCGTTGCGTGTCTTCTCCATGATCATGCCGAACTTGGACGCCTCGTGCACACCGTGCTCGTTGAACTTGACCTTGTAAAAGGAGCGCTTGAAGGCCTGCACGGCGGCGAGACCGCCGACGACGGGGAGGATGAAGAGCAGCAGCCAAAGGAAGAACTGCACCCACATGTTGCCCTTGGGGACCAGCTGGTACTGCAGGGTGGCGTCGTTCAGGACCACGCGGTAGGCGAGGTACGGCTTGGGCGGCGCGGAGGTGATGTTGACGGCGTTCTCGAACAGCGACGAGGGCGGGAGACGCTCGACGACGTTGTCCCCGTCGACATCACCGTAGATGAAAGACTGGTCAGGCATCTTGTCGGGGTTCATGCCCCAGACGCTGAACTTGAAGTAGTTGGGCCACTCGTCCATGTAGTGCCACTCCCACTGCGACTCGCTGACGTGCTTGAGAGCCTTGGTAAGACCGCTGTCGTAGCCAAACTGGTTGAACTTGCCGACGGCGAACATGTGCGGGATGCGACGCGGGGTGTCGTAGTCGAGGTCGCCATGCACCTTGTACGCGCTGGATCCCAGGAGCTGCGACCAGTACTGAACGGTGACGTGCTCGCCCTTCCACTCCTGTTCCTTGGTTCCGTTCCACGGGAGAATGTTGACCTTGGTCTCGGTCTCGTAGTTGACCCAATCGCTCCAGGAGGACTCGAAGTTGGTCGAGTAGCGGAACTTGGAGGCGCCGGCGGCGGTGTGCTTGATCTTGATGGTGCCGTCCGAGGACCGCTCGAGAAGCGAGGTGGAGTAGTTCGCCGAGGCAGGAAAGATGATGGGGTTGTTGAGAGCACCGAGACGGAAGAGGAAGCGGTCGACAGCGCCGGTGGTGGAGTTGCCGCTCGCCGTAGTGGCGTTGCTCACGACGACGGAGTGTATTCCGTGCTTGACGTTGACGAGGTCGGCCTTCCACGACCAGACGGACGGCAGGGCGCCGGTCCACTCGACGATGGTCTGAGAGATGTTCTTGCACTCAATCGTCTTCTCGTCGATGCTCGGGACGCTGTTGTCGTCGGTGTGGGACTTGAAAGTGATGGCATCCTTGAACTTGGTGCAGTCCATCTCGGCGTTGGCTTGGAACTCGATGGGAACAGTGTTGGTGGTGTCGTTGGACGCGATGCGGTAGTCGTGGCCGGGGAAGAACCTGGTGATCATGACGGGCGGGTTCTTGAAGTCTTTCTTAGGCACGAACGCGCGGAACTCGAAGGGGGTCATGGTGATCTCCTTGGTGCAGCCGTTAAAGCCAGTGTTCCCGGCGTAGGGCAGCTTCTTGGTTGAAGCCTCCAACTTGATCTCTTGGTGGGGGAAGAACAGGTTCTTGACGGTCGTGCCCTCCTCAAAGGGGGAGATGAGGGCGTTGACCTTGTCGGAGCAGTCGAAGGTGTAGGTGTGGGTGGTGTTCTTGTTGGAGTACAGCAGCCAGACGGGAACCAGGTCCTCGCCGAGGTTCTGGACGCCGAGCTGGTAGCGAAGGACGCTGAACAGACCGGTCGTGGTGGCCATTTGGGAGTTACCCGGCAAGTAAAGGTCCTCGGTGTGATTCGAGAGCTGCTCCAGCCACATGCCGTCGTTGAGAACGGGGTACTGGGTTCTCATGTGATACATGTGCTTGAGAATCAGCCTGATGGGGTGGCTAGGATCGCGATGATCCCAGGAGACGGTTTCGTCGCGGCAGCCTTCGCGGGCCTTGGTCAGGGGCATCTCGTAGTACAGAATACCCGGCATAGAATAGCAGCCGTGCTGCTGCCAGGCGGGGGCAGAAGCCATGGGTTGACGGCCGAACATGTAGTTAGTCGCGGTGTTGTCGAGGACGTAGTGGCCTTGCTCCTCACCCCAGGTGAGCAGGGGAATGCCGGGCAAGTGAAGCGTCGTAACGAACAAGCCCATGAGACTACGCTCGTAGCCCAGCTCGATGGCAGGCCAACGGAAGGTATCCTGGTTCATGGCACCGAACATGTGTCTCGGGTCGACCTCTCCGGTCATGGCGTTGATGTGATCGTTGGCACGCAGGACCTCGTTCCACGCCTCAACGAAGTTGCTGGGAACGTCGAAACCGGCAACACCAGTTCCGTCCATGCCCAGGAAGATGACCAAGAAACGGTAGAAGGAGTAGTGGAAGGCGGCGGAGTCCAGGGCCTGGTGGCCCTCGTCGCGGATGAACATGTCGCTCGTGGACTTGTTCGCCGTCGTGTTGAAAGCCGTGTTGATGTCGGGGAACCACTGCTCCGGGAGACGACCGCGGCCGATGTAGATGGAGCCCATGGTGTTACCACCTGTAATCTCACCGGGGAGGAAGAAGTTCTTCTTGCCGAGGTCGGCCGCGCACTCACGCATCTTCTTGGAGAACAAACCCTGGGCGTCGACCGTGACCTGCAGCGCCTTGTCGTACCGGAAGCCGTCGATATCCAACCTGAGATGGTCAGCGTCTGTCCCCCCGCGAGCGGCGGCGGTGAGAGGGGGACTTACATCTGCATCAGCATGCAGGAAAAGTGACCGAGCTTCTGGTTGACAGCGGGAACCCATTCTCTCAATCTGTCCTGGACGGAAGCGAACTTGGTCAACTGACGACGGTAATCAGGGTAAACACCGAAAGCCTCAGTGTCACCAAACTGCACATCATCCCCAGGTTAGCCTCTGAAAACACATGGCCGATTGCCGAAACCCATACCTGGTCAAAGTCACCGTTGTAGCAGCCCTGAAACATGTCGTAGACCTCGGGCCCGACCTCGGAACCGCTCTCGTAATACAGTCTCGGGAAGTGCTCGCAGGTCTCGTTGTATCCGTCCGCGAAAGTCCAGTCGTTGTACTGGCGTTCGGTCTTGTAAATGACCTCCATCTCGTGGGGCTCGAACGGCGCTGTGGTGTTGAGGTAATCCTTGAAACCGATCAAGTCACCCAGGGTGGCGACCGTGTTGTCGAAGACGACATACTGCGGACATGGTCAGCCTCAACCTTCTCTCTCAGCTCTCATCGCGACTCAAACTCACCATGCCACGCTTGTGGATTTCGCTGATGGCGTACCTCCACTCCGTGATGTTGCCAAAGTGAAAGTCCAACAGGGTGAGGTCCAGCGGGGAGTATGAGTCGTAGTTCCAGGGCGCGTTGATGAGCATCGATCCGGCCATGTAAATTCCCTTGGTGCCCATTCCCTGCAGATAATCCAACGTGTCGACCAGGCCGGCGGCATCACCACCAAACCGCAGCTGCGTACCCGTGATATCCTGCTCCAAAACAGTTCCATTGGCGTTATCGTTTATCGGGTCGCCGTTGACGAAGCGGTCGAGCATGATTGTGTAAAACGGGAAGCGCCAGTTGTCCGGCGACGGGTGGAATTCGTGATTCTCCCATTTTCCCTCGTATAATATGGGATCCGTCGCCTCCTTGTTTGTGTTGAGGTTGAAGTCGACGAACCGCTCGTCGTACTTGAGGGCATTAACATTATGGGCTAGGCAACCCAGTAATAGGAGCGCGCTCCCACACCACATGTTGGCGCTGTGGTGGTGTCTGGCGGAGGGAGGAAGCTCGAGTGCTCCTCGGAGCGGGCGTGGGTGTGAGGCGCCGCTGCTTGCCGGGTCTTGTCGATATCAAGCAACCTAGTTATGACGCCAGATGGAGACGATACTGTTGTTCAATAGGATGATGATGATATCAAGAACCAAACAAAAGCAGTAACGAAAGTGGAAATGGATGCGACAGTACTCATAAACCGGCCAAAAGCGAATGATACCGGTGGTCGCTGGTTGATTTCTTGCTTGGGGTTGAACGAAAGACGGTGGAAAGGAGCCTTGAGCGATTGTAAAGATGTCCCGTTCCCACACAAGCACGCGAAAAGAAAATGTCAGTACAGCAGAGCGAGTGAGCTAGAGCAAGAAAAGTAGAACCAAGATACGTCAGAGGGGAAGTGGGAATCCTCGACTTAGATGGGGAACAGAAATCTTTGAACTAAGGGGGCGGGAATCGATACATGGGCCATGACCATGAGCACACACACAGACACATACCTATACACACACCACACAGACATCCATGGAGATAGGATAGGGTACGGTACCGTACGGTCCATACACACCACGCAGCGGCAGCATGGGCAACGGCACGGCAAAAGAGGCCAGGCCGCGAGACCCGCCCCGTCTACCAGGCATCGCCTCACGAAAAGGGTCTCCAGAAAGCCGTCATGCCCGTCGACAGCGGGGCCTACCATTCTAGGATACGAGCTCGAGCTTTACTCATAGCTGCATCATAGCGGTGACCACCACCACCACCTCCGTCTGTAGTACAGAGAACATGTTCCGGTCTCTCTCTCGGGTGGTCTTTGTGCGGCAAGCGGCCCTCGCCAGAGGAAGAGAGGCAGGGATCCGGAGGGTGGCCGATTGGGCACTATGAATATCTTCCTCCTCCTTGGTTCCCATAGACCCGTCACCACAGTGGGCCGGCCAACAATGCAGATCTCCGGGACTTGGGTCCCAAGTCCAGGTTCGGAGGAACGGTCCTGTGTTGCACTCGTACTCGTTCGTACTGTTCTGTTCTCTTGCTCTCAAGTCTCCGCGACTCCCTCTCTCTGTGGCCTCTGTTTCTCCGTATCGCATGAACCCTATCCTGGCCGGGGGGGGGGGGGCCGGGCGGCGCCAGCTCTTTGTTCGAGGCTCGTTGTGCCCGGGTTGGAAGCGGATACCTGGTAAGGAGAGTGGAGCGGCAAGGTGGACGGTTTCGACATTTTCCGACCAGGGTCGTTCCCGGGAAGCCAATCGATCCTGGATGCTGCAAGGATCATCTGTCTTGGTATGGTTGTGTTTGTGGTGCTTGACGGTGCTTGGTGGTGCTTGGTGGTGCTTATGGTGCTTGATGTCGAGCACGTCGAACCGCCCAGGCTAGCAAAGCTTTCGAGATGGCTGGGCAGCAGGCGTGTCTAGCAAGAACCCTTCGGGTCACGAGGTCCAGAACTTCTCAGCAAGCGTCTGAAGACCCTATTTCTGGGTACACTGCTGGGGGAGCAAGGCCATTCGTGCATGTGCATTGCATATCTCGTGTTGTGCCCGCTGAGTCCGTCAGGGCCCGGGGGGGAGCATAAGTGTGGTGCTCTGTATTGTGTGTTGTCCTGTGTGCAGCGGTGACGGTAAGCAAACGAATGTTGGTTGGTCTGTTTGGCGAGCTCCGGAGTCCCCTTTTTCTCCCCTTACCTTTTTCTTCTTTCTTTTTTTTCCTTTTTCGGTTTTCGTGTTGTGGCGGCTTTTCTCGCACATGGGAGTCGGCATGGTCCAGGTATGGGTTGCATGGGAAGAATTTTCGGGAAGACTTCGATAAGGAGACGGAATTACGGACGAGTCAGGAGAAGGAAGGACCCCCACCCGCAACGACCAGCTGGGATGGCACGACGGATTGGGCGTGATTGTGGGCTCTTTTGGTGGACAGCGCACCTTTTTTGACGTCACGGCATTGGTCCGGCTCTCGACGTTGGGTACGGCACGGTACTTTTGTGTGCCTTTTTTTCAACGGACAGCTCCGTAGTACCGGTAGTGTACTGGGCTGTAGCCTGTGGCGAACGTTGTCACGGCCACGTTGGATTTTTTCCAACGGTGCGGCTCTACATTCCACGGCACGTACATGCCTCACCTCGGCATCCGTATCGCACCTTCCCATCAGTGCCGTAAGGTAGGATGCAAGGTACCTAGGTATTAGCAGGTAGGTAGGTAGGTAGATAGAGAAGGAGGGACCGCAGGTTTGGAGACTCTTCCATCACCTACCGTTATGCACTGCAACCTTCCTCTTCTTCTTTTCTTCTAACTACCTACCTGCCTATTGTCTCCCACTCGGCGATATGCCATCCGCTTACCTATCACATCATGAGGTTGACTTTATCACTTCTCCAAGCGCCCGCAGCCATCCATGCATATACATATACGCCTTGCCTCACTTAGGTAAGGTACGGAAGGTCGCCAGCAACGACCAGCAGCTGCCAGGCTGCCAGCAGCAGCATCTGAGCGTGCGCCGAGACATGGCATGACGGACGGCCCGGCGACACTACACTAAGCTTCGCTTCTAGCGCGTGGGCCTAGGGCTAGACAGGCCAACACCTTGTGCGGTCACGCCTGTGCAGCACTGCAGAGATGAATACGCCAGAAGAAAACGGCGGGCTTCCATGTCTCTCCCGCCGGTTCCGTCTCAGCTTCTTCCTTTTGCTACCGGTGTACGAACTAAGAAGTGCAGATACACCAGGTATCCTCGCCAGCTCGTCTGATGTCCCCTCGTATCCGTCCGAACGGCTGGCGGGTTTGCGGTCCTTTCCTTGCAAGCTGAAACCCAAACGGCGCAAATGAAGAGGACGGAAGAACAGGAATCAAAATAATGAGAATGAGGCTATGGGCATCAGGACAGTGTGGAGGGAGGTTGGGTCCTGACTCCTGGTACGTGAAGAACCGTCAATACCGAACCGAACTCGCCAAGGCATCCATCCTGAAGCTTGTTTAGTCACCCCCTATCGTGGAGTAGGCATGACACGGTTACGAGAGAAATAGTGCAATACCTGCCACTGAGGGACCGATGTACACGTATACACGACGGTGGAGCAGCTTCAACTTGTGCACACCACACAGCCACGCGCCTATGCACGCCAACCTGCCAGACGCACACAAACATGCCAGCAGCAGCATGATCCAGGGCCAGATAACGAACTTCTCGCACCACACGCAAGCCACCTCGACATCCCCGGCGAAAGCGAGATCCTGTTCGTATCCTGCTGCGCAGTTGCGCTATGCTTTGCATTCAGCTCGCCTCAGCTCAGCTCACCGTTAGATCCAACGAACGAGCCAAACCCCGTCAAGCCATCCTTTTAGGTAAACAGACAACGGATACCGGCAGACCTTGATTGGATGGGCATGACGACGCAAAGTATCCAAAATGAGAACCCGAAAACCTGGCTAAGGCTGGCAAGGTGATGCCACCACGGCGGCGGCGTGCCGCAGTTCGGGCGGGATTGGCGTTGGCATTGTTGGTGTTGGTGGTCAGGAAAAGCTGCCCGCGCCGCCCGTGCTGCCCGGTGGGATTTCTGGTAACGAGCCCGATCTCGTCATTTTTTGTCCGAGACCGCCGGGCTGGTCTCGCCGTACACAAGAGTTGATGATACGATAGGTTGCCTAGTACTGCTATCCGCACCTACGGTAGGCATCGTATCTGTCTGCCCCTCCTTCCTCTCCTCTCCCTCCCCCCCTCCCCCATGCGGTGATCGCTAGCAGCTCGCTGCTGCTATATTTATCCCTGGCACTGGCTGATCTGGCGGGATCTGGAAAGCAAGGAACCGTGTCGTCGCGATTTCGATCGTCGCCCACTGGTACTGGTGCTGCGTGCACAGCATGCCTGGGTATTGCCAACTTTCCTCCCCCTCGGACCTCGACCTCGGCTTCTTTGGCCCCCTCTTTCCCCTGGTTCTCCGTGGCTCAGTCACTGTGCCCATCCGGAGACTCCAGTTTCCATCTCCGTTGTCCATGTTGCGGCTTCGCGGTGGTCCCTGCTCCGGGGGGCGGGCATCGTGCCACTCGGCCCCCGGGACGCCGGGCTGTCATGGGCCATGGCCGTGCCGCCGTGTGTTGCACTGTGTACTGTGTGCAGACTACAGATACACCAAGGGGAAAGCGGTGATGTTTCTCGCCCATGTCCCGTTCGAAACCGATCAATCTGATACAGGTGCATCCGAGCGGATGCGTAGGCGAAGTCGCAGAGCAAATTGATGTGGTAAATAAAATAAAATGGCCTCGATTGCCCAGAATTTTCACCCCTATTTCTCCTTTTCTGGTCTCCTTACTTTGCAAGTAGTGATACTTCGGTTCGTACTATCCCCCCTCTCTTCACCGTTTGTTTTCCTGTCTGCCGGTTGTTTTATGCACAGCACATATGGACGGTACCTACCTACCTAACCTAGGTAGGTACACTCACCAGTGGCCACGCCGTGGGCACAGGCCCGCCCGACTTGGCAGCCGTTGCCAAGTTCCCACGCGGCGAAAAACAGAAGGGGACCCTTTGTTGGGGGGGTTTAGGGGAAAAGAAGAAAAAAAAGACAGAGCACGGACAACGGGCCGGGTTCTCTCAGTCTCGAGTCGGGTCTTCCTCTTCTCCAGTTCATTTTACCATCGGACATTTCTGTGGCGTCTATTGTCAATATTGTCAACAAGTGTTATCAATATTTGATCCAATTCATTCCAAAACGCATGTAACGCTCCTTTTTGGTGTTTTCTCAGTCCCCCGTTTTCCCGCTTGGGGGTCTCGTAATCCCCCTGTCCTTCCCCGTTCACCAAATCAGACCGTTCAGAGATAATTACGTGCTGGTAGGGGACAAACTCGTTACTCGAGGAGAACCGCCTGTACGGGATACGGATAGCCTGTTCGGTCACAACCCAGCGGTCCCAGCCGACGAAGACCAAACCAAAGCCCACAGCGCCGTCGCTCAAGGAAGGCTCCAGGATTACACGTGTTATTGCCCGGGATGCTTCTGTTATTCACCCTCTTTTCACCTTATCGTACTTTTGCTGCTCCAGCGCCAGCCAGCCTCCCAGTTGCGGAAAAGCATACATATCGACTAACCCCAAAACTCTCTTCAACTTGACCTTTTCTCGGTCCTTCTCAATCCTCCTGCCACCTTCCATCGTGGTCTCCAGCCACCTTGTCGTTTTCAGAACGCTATGCCACGGATCCCCACGCGAGTTCTCCGCAGTCCTCGCACCGAACGCCATCGAAAGACACAGCAGGGACCAAGACACAGAGCCTCCACTTATCACAGACACCTGGGACAAAGGGGTTCGACATGGGAGGCCGACGTGGGTCTTACTCAGCATGAAGAAGAAAGAGAGGCAGAACGGGAGGGGGAGAAGCCGCGCCAGGTCGGTCCGCCGTCTTGCAATTCATGGGAAACAGCCCACGACCGTCCTCCCTTCGAAGCGAGATGGGCGAGAACCTCGGCGGCGGGCCGGCCGGCCACCCTCCGACACGCGGGAGGCTGGGCTGGGCTGGTTTGATGAGGCGCTGTATACGGCATCCCCCGGTTTCGTATACGGCAGTCCTCTAACTAAATGTGGAAATTAGTGGGTCTCGGAACAACTCTATGCCGGCCTCCTCCCGCGCCCATGTACTTCTCCCGGTCGCAAGTGCCTAGGTCTAAACTCAACCAAAACATTAACACAGCGCGACCGCGTCAGTCACAGTATTCGTCACTTTTACCCACGTCAAAGCCGGCCTTTTGGACGTTTAGCCCATGTATTAATTCAGCTCACATACAAATTTGTATGCCAATTGAATAAATATATGGACTAAATTGACGAATAGTTGGATTAACATACAGCTGTACTAATGCGTAGTAGGTGACTAGAAGGTTAAAGGTCAGAGGGCATCATGGCTGTTTGGACAAGTGACTTACTTTGTCACGTGTGCTCGGCTATTATGTGGAGACACAGCTAGAAGAGGCTAGAGGACTGCCGTATACGAAACCGGGGGATGCCGTATACAGCGCCTCGGTTTGATGGCTGACGCCTCCCGTCCATCGCCGCCGAGGCACTCGAGGCGAACGAACCCTTTGATTTCTCTTCACTGCCTTTCTGTTTTATCTTTTCTTTTGTCCCCTATTCCCCTTATGGATCCCCCATCCCCGTTTTGCTTCAAAAAACGACCCCGACGGTGGACCGCGCAAGCATCTGCGGCTTAGCGGCGTCGCCCACCGGCCGTCGGGAGGCGTGCCGCGTGTCGCGCCCAATGGGCGCAATATGTTTTATAGTGGTGATTGATTGCAGTGCTTGCGTCGTCTCGTCACGTCGTCTGCATGGTGACGACCGGCGACGGTGAGGACGGGAGTCTCAGGTGAAGATCGCACCTCTCTCTTCAGCTTCCAAGCTGTGTGGCTGCGTCTTGGCGGTTCCGGGGGTGTTTGTCAGGCTGTGACTGTGTTCGCGACAGGGGGTTGCCAAGGCCCTGCGCTTCTGTCGTTATCTCTGCTCTGCGAGTCGCCGGCAAACACCTTTTTCTCCTCCCGTGTGAAGTCGGCCGTCTTACTCGAGACCACAAATCCTTCCCGCGCGGCTCAACCTATGGGAGGTGTGACTGCCTGCACACACGCATGGTGTGTGTGTGTGTGTGTGTGTGTGTCTCGCGACTGTGCCGCGGCCCTGCAGACGTCTCAGTAATGCCAGTCAACCGGCGCAGCCAATGGGGACTTTTGGCAAAAATCCTTCGCGGCGGTATTCCGAGCAAGTCGTAATAGCATAACACCATCCATGGGCGAGCCGACAGCCCAATTCGGTGCGCCGTAAGCAACTCGCGTCGCTCTCACCGCTGTGCCGAGATGACTCGATAGTGACGGAGCAGAACTAAACCGCTTGGAAGTCGCTGGGTTCTAGGCTCTCAGTCTCTCCTTCTCTGTCTGTCACGTTCAGTTGGATTCTTGTCTTGACGTGAAAGCGGTCGGGAATCTCGTCGGTGCTGACTGACTTGAAGTCTTGGCCAAGCTGCGAATCCAGCCATCTTCCATTGAATTGCTTACAAAAAAGCTTGGCTGTTGTTTGCCGATTGAGCAGGAGATGCGACGAGGCCAATCGGGAAATTTCGAAGTCTTCCGAGCTCAGTAAGGAGCGAGCGAGTCTCAC
Source organism: Colletotrichum brevisporum (assembly GCA_030770045.1). Classification (NCBI taxonomy): domain Eukaryota; kingdom Fungi; phylum Ascomycota; class Sordariomycetes; order Glomerellales; family Glomerellaceae; genus Colletotrichum; species Colletotrichum brevisporum. Next base: position 7,124,324 of record JAUGSI010000002.1, read on the forward strand.
CTGCAGGACTACCGCTGGCAGGGCTGCTTCCCGCCGGATTTGGTTTGAAACATGGAAACTGCCAGCTAACCACGACGGATGCATTCTGACCGCATGAGCATCAGCATCCCGTGATTGTTACCTAAGCCACGAGAACAGCCGATGTTCCTCGTGTTGAAGATGTGTGCTCGAGCTCGTGAGAGGTCTGAGGACCTGGCTGCTTGCCCACGGCTGACCTCGCAAGGTGCCACGTTGCGTCGATGTCAACATAACCTCCGATATGTCAAGATCACCAGGCAACAGAATCGTTAGTCCGTCGAGCCGGCTTGAGTTGAGACGGCCTGCTTGGTTGAGTCCTCCTTCCGAGCATGTGACGACAGACGCAAACGCGGAAGTCCGCCGCAAGCTCGCAGCCCATCTGTCAATCGATCTAGTCCTCGCAATTCAATTTGATATTCATAAAATAGCCAATCAATGTTGTGATGGATGAGTCGGAGAGGCTAGTCTGGTCTGGGAGAAGTTGTCATTTGAGACCAGAGATGGCCGGGTTGAAGTGACGAGTGTTACTGTGTTTAGATGTCCGACTTTTGGTTATGACGAAGGAAAGTCATCTGTTTTGGTTCGGTCAACTAGGTACCAAAGAATAGTGGAAACTTGTCCTATAGACTGTGTCGAGTAGAACATAAACTGCAGAGATACCATAATCGATATTAAAGGCAAGTTATAGGATGCTTCATTGATCTTGTAGAGATTTCAAGATCGAAAACTCACTCATCACATTGTCAAAGTCCCAGCAACTATCCGGCAATGGCACTGGCTTATTCTTACAGGTCTACCATAGCTTTGTGAAAGTGTGTGCCCACTTAGACTCTTCAGTCTACACGGGTTGGGTGCGGGAGACCATTGGCTGCGCATGCCCTTGTGCCGGGCTTTCGTCATGGAGTTCTTCTACCATACCTAGGTACGTACATGTGCCCTGATTCTTCCCAACTGGTGTCAACGTTGGCAGATTGTTGTCTTCCGACGTTCATCTCAGCATGTTCTCATCATGTCACCAGACGCTCACAGGCCGCTGGGAACCGTGGAGTTGACACTGACATCCGACTCCCGAGTCAAGTTTCGGGCGCACAGTAAGAGCCAGAAAGGATCAAGCGCACCAATATATGTTGAAACACAAAAGTCTCGACTCACTCGACCAGGCAGGTCCAATGTGTTTTCTGCGGTGACGTGTCTCGATGGAATTCCATCTCTTGGTGGCTGTGATCCAGGGGCCAAAACAGAAGAAACCAGGAAAGCTTGCCTGCTTTCTGCAAAGGCGCCCGGAAAGTATGACGAATCTAAACCAGGAACTGGCCTGGTGGTTCCAAAAGCTTTAGAACAACCGAGCTGAGTGGTCTTCACTATCTTTGCAGCTAAAGTCACGGTCTTAGAGTTACAAAGACTACCATGTCTCAGCCAACTCCACGGACTACTCTACTTCTGTCGCACTATCTTAGCTATCATTTTGCAAATTGTTCTTATGCTGGGGGGTTACGTTAGAAATGACGAAACTTGAAATGTCTTATCTTTCTTGAGCTAAACACATAAAGTAAATAAGTTAATCTTTACACCACCCAAGCCTACTCTTAGCCCAGTGAGACACTTCCGTTCCGAAAGGATGACTGAGAAACTATGTCCTATTTGAGCTAGGAGGACTTTCAACCTTGTTATGTTGCTATATCTGTCTTTATTGTCCAAAGCCTACGAGATCTCCGTTTCGAATGCGGTTACAACTAACCACTCGGCGAAACTTTTGAACCTTAGGTCCAACGATGTTACTTGAGTCACGAACCTCATCCTGTTGCAGCTGCGGAAAAGACAATGATTTCAGTAGTACTCGGTTGATGTCAGCATTGTATCCCCCCTCTCTGTTCATTCACGATGGCTGGCTGGCCCTGATGGACTTGATACTATCGACACAGCTGTCGGAACGAGTTGCAAACAACCTGACAACCAGTCCAAGAACACAGTGGATTACCAGAGCTAATCAATAAGCCTAGCGTTCCCTAGAAGAGCTACTTTCTCAACCCTATGCCAGCACAAGTAGCGCAAGGCGGTGGCAATGTGGATGCTTGGATGGTGGAGGAAAAAATCTCTTCTTGATCCACCCTCCTTCTACTGTAACAACACCACGAAGCGGCATCACTAGCTGTTCCCCATCGGAACAACAATCCGGCCGGTTGGCCCAATGGCAAGGCGTCTGACTACGACTCGGCTTCGAGATCGTGTAATCAGGAGATTCTGGGTTCGACCCCCAGGCTGGTCAATTTCTTTTGCTTCGTTTACCTTCATGTTGTTTTTGCTTCGTGATGTTGATTGACGTAGAGAACTTTGTCAGTCGCCAGTCAGCCCTGCGAGGGTTGGGGTAGGGTAAACCATAACCTAGACACCACAGGTTCGTGGAGTCCGGGCTTTTTCTCCCGAAGTAGTGCTAAACCTAGTGTTAGAACCGCAGACCAAAGTTGAGACGGCACCAATGGTTCAGTACGAGGTTCTTTCGGCTGGGTCCAAGGCTACTATGTCGACAGCACGAACGGTATTGGTTTGACTCAGCCTGGCAACTCACAACTGCCAGTGAACCGATTGAACCACACGATGGTCAGGTAACCGTGAACACGTCTCTCGTCACACCAGACGCTGGTCAACATTCTTCTAACACCAAGCAACCGTCATAGGCCTGTCCCTTCTGCCCGTCGTGTCGCCTATTTCCTGGGCCTAAAAGCCCTTTAGACCGCCGACTTTTTGGAAACTTCAAGTACTCCCAACGAGCTATGCAAAACATGCCAATGAAGCCGCCGTCGTCCTCATAATCTCATGACTTCTGTGAAGAAGATGGGGGGAAAATGAAAAGGAAAATAGAAGAAAAAAACTCCACCATCGCCCCGCTGTAGCCCAAAAAAGGAGGAGCCGTGAAATGCTGAAGAGCCAAAAGTGCCGCCGCGTTCCACCGAAATCCATAGCCCCCCCACGCACGAGACGAAGTGCCCATTGTGTTGATAGTGACGATCATGTCCACCAGCCGGAAAACCAATGCAATACCACAAGATACGCCCGTATGCGAAGAGAGTATGGCATGGGGGAGGTATCGTTAAATCCCCCGAATGCCGAAAATCGAAGTGCCCCCCCCCCCCAAAAAAAAAAAGAAAAAAAAAAAGGTTGCTCTGCCTAGCGCTCGTCGGTATGCGATGCACGTCTGCTTCTCCTTGGTTTCCCAATTGCTCATCTCTTCAGCCGTTCAGCGGCTTTCGTCCGTACACAGTACGGTGGTTCAGATAGGCGTGAAAGGATTTTTCCGCGACGTGTGGTCTCACGTTCATCAGAAATATCTCAATCTGTACCTCGGTCCAGTTGAGCGCGCGGAATGGCCGCGTCGCAAGTCCTTTGAGCCCATCTTCGATTGCCCTCTGCATCAAGCCACCAGCCTGTCGCAGCTCGGGCTTCGCTGCCCAATCGCCGATAGGGCATTTCCGTCTGTCCTCGACGACAGCTTCGAATCCGGCAGCCCGCATTTCGTTCGCGGCGTAGCGGATGCCGTGCATGTCGGAGCCCAATGCTCTCATGCCCGCCTCCAGGTAGTTTGTGAAGACCCGAAAGCCATAGTCGTCCCCTTCAGGGGTCGTTCCATCGTCGCATAGGGGCGCAAACTCGAGCTCTTGGATCTCGAACCAGCCGCCAGGTTTCAGGTGCCTTTGACAAGATTAGTTTCAAACTCGAGCATGGCACAGCATCGTATTGGGGAAGACCAACTTGTAAGCCCGTTCCATAAGCTCCGAGCGGTCACGAACGGAGTGAAGTGTGTGCCGAAGGTGGATAAAGTCGTATGATCCCTCATCCAGGGCCCATCCATTCTCATGCTCGAAGTCGTCGACCATAAAGTGCACATTTGGAGGGACCTCAGTGGGTTGGATGGGAGAGAGATCGATGCCCAGGAACGTTGACTCGGGAAAATACTCGGCCACTGCGACAATGTGCGTGAGTTACGGTGCTGCTACATGACGAGGGCAGAGAGATGGATGTGCATAAAAGCGGAATGGAAGAAAATGCTCACCTTCTAAAACCCAGTGGCCGGGACCAGTACCCAGATCAAGGACTTCTCCGCCTCTTGCCAGCATGTCGTCAACGGGGGCCAGATACCACCTGTCGCATAGTAGGTTGCTGATCAAGTGCTTCATGAAATCGCGGTCTTGTTCGACGAGGTCATTTGGGAAAGCGTATTTCCCTGCGCGGTAGGCGTGGTAGCGCAGTCGGTGTTCGTACATGTGCTCCAGCACACTCTCGGACAGGCTCTCCGTCTCTCGGCCCTCGTCATTGTGAGAGCCGACTGTGATGGCGGTATCGGTAGAGCTGGGTGGCGACATGGCGGGGGCGGCATAATCTGCCGGTGAAGATGCCCTTTCGATCCTGCGCCGTTTTTCGGGGGATTCTTCCGAAGTGCTGGTGAAGACCGAGGCGGGATGTGCTGTAACGTTCTCTGGGAGCATTTGACGGAAGGAATTCGGAGGCGAATTCATCGTGCTTCAACAGCGGCGGCGGTTACCCGAGGGTGGTAGACTCATTCATGCGAGTCGGGGGAGCGCGGCGTTTTTCCGAATCGGATTCTAGGGGTTGAACTTTGAAGTCGGCAAGGGCCAGTAGGTCGTTCGGCGAGCCGAGAGCTGGCGCAAAGAGTAACGCGATGCGCGAGGTCGATGCGAGGCAGTTTCGAAGGCCTTGGCTCACCAACGTGTTAGGAGGAGGGGTTCAAGACCAAGAGGGGTGGTAAAGAGGTTTCAACAGCAGTCCAATCTCCCCGGGCGATAGACAGCAAAACATAAAATAAAAAATAACAAAAATTCGAATCAGGGACCACTCCTGCACCAAAAATTGAATGCCGGCGATGACGTCCCTGATTGGCACTGGCGCTTCCCGATACCAATCGTCAAAAAATAATAAGAAGAAAACCCCCGAAGCGGCACGGGAAGCGGGCGAGCCGCTAGTGGGTAAGAGCTGAATAAGGAAAAAAGTTGGACGAAAACGTCGATCTGGAGGGGTGGGAAGGGAAGGGGAACCGATAACGAATGACAAGAGTGTGAGTGTGCTGCGCGTGTTTGCCTCTCGTCCTCGGTAGAAGCAGGACTAGACCAGGGAGCAGACGGGAAGGAGGGGAGGGGGAGTGGGAGGGGGAAGAAAGACTTTTGACGAAGAAATGGGAAAATTAAAATAAACTGGAGCGATGACAATGTCAAGGAGGGACCCGAGACAACGGCGAGGGTTTATTTGGTGGAGGTATGGCTGTGAAGAGAAGGGTTGTCTTCGGGATGAAGCAGAAGCGCGGCCGCGAGCGGCCAGGCCAGGAGAAGCCTCGAAGAAGCGGATCAAAGTTTGATTCAACTTCTTTAAGTCTCTGGGACACCTCTGTCGCTTGCCACGGGGGGTGAAGGGGACTAAGCCCGTATTAAAAACGAAGAACGAAAGGGTGGCGGTGTTGAGATGATGATGATGGTGGTGGTGGTGGTGTTGTCTGGCGGTGGTGGCTGCGCCGGCGCCAACCATGACTGTCATGGTGGCCCAAAGCTAAGCGCATCGCAAACAAGGAAAGGGTTTCGGAGAGCACAGAAGACTTTGTAAAAGATAAAGAACGTCGCACACTTTACGTACCGGAGAGGGACAACAAGATCAACCAGGAATGTTGACCTTCCCAAAACATCAACCTGAGTAGGTCAACAGGCCACAATCTTCCCTCGGCTTTGACTGATTCCCCGTGTCTTGTTGCGCGTGGCCGACGTTGGAAGGATCGGAGGCGGGAGGTCGATCGATGGAGGAATGGTGAATAAAGACGAGATAGCGTCTTGAGTGGTGCGGGGAGGAGACGGCAACAACGGCTTGTTTCCCCAAGAGTCTGTCTGTCTGTCTGTCTGTCTCTGAATCTCAACGATGAGGACGGACGTGAAGAAGGTGCGGTTATGGTTATGTATGTGTGTCAAGTCGGCTCTGGAGTTCACGAGGGGCAAGTACACCCACTACCTAGGTATGTACCTTGGGCAGGCTATGGACATGGATGGATGGATGGATGATGGGTGATGGGTGTGGGGGATGCACCACTGATGGATGGCTGGTGGATGCTGGAGATGGGACTACCTACCATAGGTAGTACCTACTACACCATGTACTAGGTATAGTAGGTACTATCCGTGCCCTGCCTACCTACCTAGGTACTATAAGTGTAGGTAATGTGGGTGGAAGACAAGGTCCAGGTGCCTTCCGTAGGTACACACTCCTATGGTATGGTGCAGTACGGTACGCTCGAGTCCACGTCCCCTGCACGGGTCGCTGTGGCCCTCCTCCTCTGTCTTCTGTCTGGGCCATGCGCGAGAGCCCAAGGAGAAGTACAACGGGTAAGACACTGCGTGGTGAGGATACTTCTGGCTGAGGTATCTCGGAATGGAATGGCGGTTGAGGGTTGCGTTAAGTACCTGAGCGTATGTGTACTAAAGGGAGTACTACGGTACCGTACCTAGGTAGTGTATAGGTCCACGGCGGCGCATAGCAGGTGAAATACGCACTGCGTATCCCTAGCCTCTAAAAGTCTCCAGGTAGAGGTGCTGCGCTTTTCATCACCTCAATTGCTTGCTACCTACGTAGGCAGTTTGCTTGTCGCTCCATTCGGCGCCTCACATTGCAGCAGCTCTTGTGTCCAGGCTGCGGAGGAAAGTCCGCTGCGTACGGATACGCCTGGTCAAGTGGACCCAGGGCGACCCAGCCGCAGAGTGCAGCAAGTAAGATTCAGGTGAGGGCAGCCTGGATAGGGGCCCGGGGAGGAGGGGACAGCCTACAGGCTACCTAGGTATTACAGGAGAGACTCTTACAGGACACTGACAGGACGGGGCGGGCACAGTGGACACTGGACAGCCCCCCAGGGCCCAGCGCAGCGCAGCGCACCTAGCATGCAGTGCTCCTGTCCTGTCAGTCAGTGGGGTGGCCGCGCGCATCAGTAGCGCGGGCAGCGGGAGAAGGACGAAGGCTCGGGGGCCGGAGGGAGGGGGAGGAATCCTTCTGAACAAACTGTCGGGTCAAACCTGAAGACGTGGGGACCCGGGAGAGAGGAACCAAGGTGGTGATGCCGACTTGTCATTGGGCAGCACCAGGGACAAGCCGGGAGGTACGTACTCTCTGTGTCGCTTTGCGGCCAGAGGAGGGGGGCACTGGCGGGGGGCACTGGCGGGGGGATTGCCATACGCTACAGCTACAGCACTACCTACCGACCTAAGGTGCTGCGCTGCCTGGTCCACCGCATCAGTACATTAGCGTAGGTACCTTGTTGTATCCGTACCGTGGACGGGACACTACCTGCACTACAACTACAGCCTACCTAGGTAATGTATGTACCTAGATAGGTAGGTACGCTACCTGCGGGAAAGAGGACTTGGCCTTGCCTGGGTGGGTGGTTTGTCACCCTCACTCTGTCCTGGCTCGTCTATGACATCTTCGTCATGCTGTATGTGGTATTACAGACTCGGAAGCATTACTGATTCCTATGGTTCGGAGCCAGCTTGGAGTACTTGACGGTGCCTGTTTGAAGCCGCAACACACTAAAGAAAGAGAACCGAAGAGTGAAGGCTTTCTCTACCTTTGGCTTAGAGGAGGGGTTGGAATGGAGAGTCGCAGCGGGGGTGGAGAGCTCTGGCTAAGGTAATAAGGCGATGCAAGAGAAGAGGCGAGACCTTCTTCAGCGCCAGGAACCCAAGTGAACTACCTAATAAGTAACTTACTGCTTTGATACACTACTTTCCATACTATGCGGCATGCCTGGCTAGGAGAGTCGGCATGCCTGGCTAGGAGAGTCGGCATGCCTTGCGAAGCCGCATCCCTGCCCGAGTGTCCGAGAATGCCATGCGGTCTGAGAGGACCTACCTGACGGAATGCGAATGCGTTGGCAGACATGGCTTGCCTTAGGGCTACGACCGTGGCCTCGGTGCCGTGGAAGCAGGACGAGTCAGCACCTATCAAGATCCTTCTGTTCCTTTCCGGCCGGTGGAGATGACGACCGTTTGCCATCAGAGGGCGGCGAATATAATAGGCATAGACACCGTCAGAGGAGGAAGAAGAGAGACAGATGCCGGCTGGCCAAGACGAAGAGTGCGTAATCAGAGCCAAGCTGGACCATCGCAGGTCGGTACGAATACTACTACCCATCATTATCTACCTACCTCCTTAGATCTAGTGTGCATCTCATAGTGAAGCACCTCAAATTGGATGGTGCATGCGGTTTGTGGAGAAAGGAGAGACGCTGAGCTTTTTCTCGGGGGTATCGGGAGGCGACAGTGGGCCGGCGCAGTGCCTCTAGCAATAGGGGTGTCCCAACGGGACGGGAGCATCATACTGAGTTCATTCGTTCAGTAGAACACCTGGAAGTGCCCACCACGCCTCGGAGGACACCCAAGAAGGTAGGCAAAGGCAACGTACAATTATCCAAGGACAGAGCTCTATTCCATACCTCTGTGGTACAGCATGTGTCTACCTACCGTATACTCTCGAGAAATTCGTAGGTCGGCTAAACCAAAGCTATCCTAGACACTGCGATCTCAGTGGACAGAATGCTAAAGAATGTTGTTGATCAGTACCAATAGAGGTTTGGTCACTCCCTTAGCCGACCTACGAATTTTCCCAGAGCGTACGGTAGGTAGGTAGTGTAGAGGACCCCTCTGCCCAAGGGTGGCACACGCTTATGTAATACACCCACTATCATGCTCTTCCCCTCCACGTCTCCGGAAGGTATCCACATCGTGCCTTCCCTCACCTCCAGTGCACTTCCCTCGCCTGGCATTTTCCAGAGTCCAGCCACAACGCAATTTCTCATCTCCAGCAGAAAGTTCATCTTTTCTATCATCCATCGCCTCCCCTCATCTTACGTTCATAGCAAGCGACCGCGAGCCCTTCGGACGCCTGGCAACCGTGAGCAAGAGAACCCACGGAGCAGCGCTTGCGGAAACTCTAACCGGTCTCGACCCAAGCTGCCGGGATGGTTGCGCTGTGAACCTGCAACAGGCCGCAGCAACAGCCCGACAGAACGATCCAATCATGCCGGCCGTGGAGGGGTCACCTCAGAGAAAGGGTATTCCACTGAAAACCTGGGATGGAAGCTGGAACAGGAGCACGGGGGCCCCGAAGCTCGGTCCAAAGTCGAAACTGACTGCCGGCTGCGGCTCTTCGGCCTGAAAGCCGTGACATCTCGCGAGACCCGATGGACCCATGTCTACGCTATGCTATCCCGCTAGTATTTTACCAACACTACGTTCCCTTCAGCCCCGTCCGCATCGTGGGGCAACAAGATAGGGCATGTCCCGAGAGGGTAGGTCGGGTCAAAACTTTGCTGCTGATAGTATGTAGTAGTAGTGGGTGGTACTGTGTTTACAGTGTTTCCCCGCGATGCTATCGGGAGTTCGGTACTATTGCTGCGTACCCACCAGGGAACTCGGCGTAGGATGCTCTGGAACGATCGATGCCGAAATCGGTACCCTGAATGGCGTTACCGGACCGTTCATCCATCACCTCGAGGTGCGTGCCATATGCGACATGCGGCATGACTTTGCCCATGCCATGTCATGCTCTACCCACGAGATACCGAGCACGCAAGTACAAAAAGAAAGAAGAAAAAAAAGGACGAGCCAAAAGCAACAGCGTTTCAACGCCAGCGAGCGTGGGATCGCCTTCCGACAGCTTGTCAGTGTCACGGTCCATGCCCGTGTCCGTCTCCAGCCCAGCCCAGTATATGCACGTGAGGCAGGGCAATCCCGCCAGTGACACGCAGCGGGCGCAGGTCGATTCGGGGCCATGACCTTCACAGGGACCAGAGACGAGAGGCCAGAGGCCTGCCGCGGCGCCGCCTCACTCCTCGCTCTTGACTTGTTTGCTCTCGCGGCTGCAGGTCGGAAAAGCTGGGCGCGCATCGATGAGCAGGGCATGAACGGTCTTGGCTCCCGAGAGGCGGTCACGTACGGGTGTTGACGAGAAACCCACATCCATGCCACTGGACCCGGGCTGCCCCTCGTCCGCCGCTTGGGGCCTTGGGTGCTTCTCCCAATCCAGCAGCCGACCGAATCTTTGTCAGATATCACAAAAAACCTTGAGCGATTACTTTGTAAAAAGTTAAGAGACGATGTCCGCCTTGCCATTTGTCGATTCGGCAACTTCGTCGAGCGCATTGCGCAACTCAGCAACCCACGCCAAAGTCTCCTGAACCATAACGACGTCCGACAAAGAGGTACCTACCTAGCTGCCTACCTAGGTTCTTGCCCTCTCCCTCTCCTTCTTCCTCTCAGCCTCGAGTCAGACGAGCAGTCAGGCTCACGGCTGATTGTCACCCGACGGCGCGGCAGGTTGCGTTCGGAGAATATGCGAGACCCGAGGCGTTATGCTGAGCGACATGGGCGACACCTTCCGTTCCTTCTCGACTCTCACGAGGACTATCCAGCATGTCCGCTGTTGCATCTTGGTGGTGCGAAGTGTCTAGCCGCTGGACTAACTGGAACCGACAAACACGACGGCGTTTCCCTTGGACTTGGACGTGGGAGAAAACGTTGCCAAAAGAGTGGAGCACTACTTTCGGGGTTTGAACTTCACAGTCCCTCCAGTTCCAGTGGGGGCTGCAGCACAGATGATGGCGGAGTCGTCGACTCTGTGGGATACTTGATGAGGTCAAGCCGAGGTCGAGGTTCAGGGTCAAGCAGAATCAACGGAGTACTTGCCAGTACTTTGCCAAAGGGCTGAAGCTCCGCCATCGCAAAGTCTCTCGCAAGGGAGCGCAAGTTTCTGCTGTCTCACACTTGGCGCCCAGCGCCTTTCCCCCTCTTCACTGGAGCTCCAATGAAAGGACGTTTGTTGGACGGGATGCTCGGAGGCTACAGGCTGCAGGCTACAGTGCTGCCCTTCGCTGAAAAGAAGAGCAGACACTTGACACATCAGGGCACGCCTGCGTCTGGCAGGGGTCCCAGCCATGGCCGCTGTGGATGTTCCCAAAGGAATGGCACGCTGGGCCGGGAGGAAGCTTTTCTGGCAAGGGCTCAAGGGCTCAAGGGCCCAGGGGTTCTTGTACACTGGGCTATGGACCAGGAAAGTCGAGGTACAGTCAGGTACTCCGACTTCTGGCTGCCGCCATCTATCGACAGCCTCGACAAGTTGAGAAAGCCCGAAGTCGCTTCTGAACTGACATCTACGGATACTGAAGCTGCTCGCTTGCTAAACTAGTTCCTGACAAAAGTCCTTCTTTTGCAGATTCCATGCCATTTGTCATCCGCCGGCCGGCAGTTGAAACGACCTAGCTTCCTTCCTCTCACTTGGTACAGTTCATTTATTCCCTGTACGGATACATCATACCACTCATTGTTCGGGATAACTGACTGACTGCTGTTTTCCCAGCCAGACAAAATCCGGAGGACGGAAAGACGAACAAGGCGAACATGCAGCAAGCCATACCATGTGTACACACACGCACGCTCAACACGTCGTGGGTTCTCGCACGTTGCCCGTCCCATGCATCCGATTGTCATTCCATTGCATTACTCCAACCCGTCAGATACCACGCTCGGGTGTGACCTCCCGGATCCACGACCCCGTGTGGCCCATGGATGCGACCGCCCTCGCTGTCAATCATCCACCCAGCCTGCCCAGGCTGCCATCGTGGCATGGAGCCATCGACCGACCAAGGGAGCATCGTCTCGTCTCGCCTCGCCTCTCCTCGTCTGGTCGTCCAATGACAACCTCGAGCCGACAATTGGTGTCAGGTCGCTTTCTGCCGGCGGCGAGTCTACACTACAGAGTAGTAGTGTACTGGCCCCCAATCTCCAATGTCCCACCCACCACCACCCTCCGATTCCCGTTCCAGTACTGATGGCAGTTTACTGGGTCAATCACACACACAAGCCATCTGCCGCCCGGAGCGAACGGCTTGCTGCGCTCCTGGCACCGGAAATAACGTCTCTGCAGATCCCGTCGCCTCGTTCCAGTCCGTCCCATGGACGATGGAGGATCACAAATCCATTTCCGCCGTCACCGAAGGAGCGTCGTTAATGTTGCCCCCAGAGATCTAGCGCAGTGGCCTCTGCGCCAACTAAAGCCATGTCGCCATGTACTATCGTCATAGCATGGGCAATTTCCTTCAGCACAATGCTCTTTCCCCCTTCCTCCTCCTGATTCCCATCCAAAAAGCGAAACGATGGGCCCAAGCTAGTTCCAGCCTCCAAAACCCCCGACAGCTCAGCTCATCCAACGTCGAGACGAAACGGAGAGAGATCTACACTAAGGGACGCCAGAACCGTAGCCGTCGCTTCTTCGGCTCTTGGACAGGGAAGCGGTCAAACGTCGTCGCGCCTCTGGCCAATCGATGAACCATAAAACCCTGCTTGGGGAGGACGATAGTGTACGGATACGGATACCTATTCACAGTCGCTCGGCATGCACGCGCAGCAAGAACAGCAGCGGTAAGGACGCCTACAGCCTGGGTGCATATGGTTGTCGTTAACCACCATGGCCGCATCACGGCTGCTAACCAGCTAATCTGCTGTGTAGGCGCGATAGAGATCTTCGCCGCCGGCTTGCACTAATAGCAGCATGGGACGCCATCGGCTTTCGAGAAGAGCCACCGGTCGGCGGACCCCTCCCCTCTTAGACCCCCGCGTCGACCGCGCGCATGTCCTCGCCTGCCGGTGATGTTGGCAAATGGAGCATGTTTTCTCACTTTTGCCCTCATTACGGCCGCTTCGAGCACCAGCGCACGCATGATTGTGCATGCATGACTCAATGATGTTTATGATCGTCGTTTTCCAAGCCTCGACTGCAGGTCTGACGCTGGACACGACAGCCGAGAACATCACGCGGCAGACGCAACTGGCGCTCTGCCCTTGTCCCATTCCATGATGCTCACCGCATCCCGACATGAGCGCGACCACCCGACCGAGGGGCTATTGGTGGACTTGGTGCTGTGCCTGCAGCTGCGGGCCAGTATCCCCTCTATCGGATTGCTTTCTGCATCTTCACTGGGCCCAGACGTGCTCTTTCCTGCAATACTATGTAGGCAGCTGCTGGGGGTTTCGCGTTCCAATTCGACTCGAACTTCACACCGTTCCTACGGCAGTGGATCGCAGGTGGTGCCGCAAACCGACATTGCCCGGCCTGCGGCCATTCGAGCGAGGATCGAGCCCGGCATGTTGGCGCCCTAGCCCGCCTTAGAGACCTGACCTGCCACAATGCGTCCATCTTTGGCTACTTGGAGCAAAAGATGAGGCCACGGCCGCCTTCGAGGTCGCATTCGCCCTCTGCCTCTGATGACAATTACGAGTTTCGGCAGCATGGTGGTCAATGGCTTCCACGGCAAAGGCAGCCGAACCGGATGATGTCAAACGACGGGGACTCTTCGTATAGCCTCTGCAGCCTTCGTGCACAAAGCCAGAGCCAAACAGCCTAACATGGTTCAAACCACCGCCGCCCGACCAGACCTCATGGCTCTCGTCCATGATTCCGGATTGATTCATTCGGTCCGCCGTGCACTATCCGCCCGATCGGCAAAAAGTGGTGGCTTGCTTGCTTGCCATGGGCCGCTTGTGGCCGGCGTCTTTGTCCTCCAAAGGCATGACTACTCCCATTCCTTGAATTCCACTCCGACTTCCAACAGCGTCTGTCAGCCAACGTCACTCCGAGACACCGACCGAGTGGTTCATCGGGGGACCTGGACCTGGACCTACCTGGTGCCTGCACTGCAAGTGATCCGGGGCGTACCGTGCCAAACCCGTTGGCCAGATTCCCTCCCGCCCTTGCCGCCCCCTCGGGTTGCTCCATTTATAGGCATCCACGCCCTCGACATATGACATCCCGCCACGCAGCGGCAGCGGCAGCTCAGCAAGATGGGTGACACGAGGAATGCGGTCAGCCGGCATCGAATCAGCAGCCGCTCAGTCTGCCAGCGAATGGTGTACTGCCTGCTTTAGTAGTTGTATTCTTTCCCGGACGGACCGCATCCGCAACGGGCCATTCTGGAGGTGTGGTGCCATGCAACCCTCGTTTCCGCCAGAGTGTCGAGCCAGAGAGCCGACCAACCACAAGACATTGCCTCGTCTTTTCCCGCTCCCCTTCGGTTGGGGCAACGCGCCATTTTCCTTTTCTTTCCTGGCATGCTGTTCCAACTCGACTCCTTTCACCCTTCACCGCCACAACGGGGTGGGGGCCGCCTCGTCTTGTCACGAACAAATTCCGAGGGAATGGTTAAGCTAAACAGCCAAGGCTGACGCTTGACGCGATCGGAACTTTATTCCAGCCGCAACGAGCAGGTTGGCCGTCGCGCCGTGTCACCGGGCGTCACCGTGTCTTACCCTCTTTCCCTATGTGTGCATGTGTGTCTCAAGCCTCGCCGGCGGATCTCGCCGTCGCCGTCGTGTGGTTGAGCCTCCCTTTGAACCTCTTGTCAAGCCTCTCTACCGTGATCCTGAACGCGTCAGGAAACCAGCTCCTCAGTTCTTCCCCATCGCGACCCTCGAGCATCGCAGCCAAAGCCTTGCCGCACATCCAGCACATGACCATTCCGTGACCCTGGAAAGCCGCGCAAACCCACAGCTCCTCCTCCTGCCCGGGCACCGGCCCGACAAATGGGAATCCGTCCGGGCTGAACCCCATGATGCCCGTCCACTCGGCGCGAACTCGACCGGCTGGGTCATCCTCGCCCCAGCTCGGCCCAAAGTACCGTGGCGTCGTCTCATGCAGGTATGGGCTGATGTCGCCGTTCAGCTGCGAGTCATCCGTCGTGCCGTACTCTCTCAGGCCCCCGTCCGCGGCGCGGGCCAGCCCGCCGCCAATGACGATGTCGTCTGCAAAGGCGCCTGGAGATCGGGGGATCATGTACTCGTAGCCGCCCTCGTAGATGAAGCTGTAGGTGGTTTCCAGGCCCGAGGAGGGCATGTTGGAGCCGGGGCGGTGAGCTGTCACCTGGCCCCGCAGCGGCACGATGGCGCCTTGGAACTGTTGGCGGAGGAATGCGGTGTAGCCGTTCGTCGCGAGGACGACCCTCCGGGCTGCGACGGTGCCCTTTGGCGTATCGACCAGCCATTTATGCTCGCCGGCCTGCCTGCGAAGCTCCAGGGCCGGGGTCTGCGTGAACAGCTTCATCCCCTTGGCTAGGCACGATTCCAGCACGCCGGTGGTGAACCTGTACGCGGAGATGCTCCCGGCCTCGTACCCGATCCCGCCGCACAGCCCCTCGCCGTGGACCAAGAACCGCTCGCGCATCTCCTCGGCGCCGTAGACCTCGTAGCTCGACGCGTCCTCGCCCGGCATGGCCTCCCTCATCGTCCGCACGGCCTCCCTCGCCGCCTCCCACTGCTCCGGGTCGTAGATGGCGTCGACGGTCCGGCACGGCCTGCTCTCGGCGTCCGGCACGTGGGCGGCGGCGAAGGCGTGCACGGCGCGGATGTTGGCGAGCTCGAGGCGGGCGACGGCGCAGGCCGCCTGCGTGCCGAGGACGGCGGCGTGGTGCAGGAAGGAGCGGTAGGACGCGGCCTTGGTGTGGCCGCCGTTGCGCCCCGTGGCGCCGGAGGTGACGGTGCGGGCCTCGAGCATGAGGACGTCTGGCGGGGGCGAGGAGGACGAGGAGAGGAGGAAGTGCGCGACGGCGGCGCCGGTTATGCCGCTGCCTATCATCAGTGTGTCCGTGGTCGGGGGTAAGGTGCCGGATGTGTAGGTTGCGAGGCGCGAGGGGGGGTCGTGCCAGTAGCTCGGGGTCGGCGAGGGGACCGGAAGGGTCACCGGGATGCGGGCTCTTTCGTCCATGATCGTGCCGGTTGAGGTGGGTGTTGGTGGTGACGATGATGCGTCGAGGCAACGTGACGCCTTGGGGTTGACGGGGTGAGGTTTGCGAGTGTGTCTGAATGTCGTTATGTCGTGGTATTGTTCAGGCGCCCTTTCGGTTTCCTACCAGTCTATTGCAGCTCACACGCAATTTGAAGTTGACGTCGAGCCCGGGAAGGCGTGTTGCGGCCCGAACGCTCCCCCGCTCTTGGAGATAAGGCACACCCGGGATCGGCCATGCGGGGGTCCTCGGCGCCGGCTGGGCCTGCCCGATTGGGTTGGATAGCTGTTGTGTTCCGTCCAACTGTCGCTGTTGGAAACGTCTTGGCCCATATAATATCTAGCATTCGATTCTCTGAGTAAACTCTGGCATTTCACATGTAGGTGGCACTTCTGATCTGTTCCATTTCATAAGAGTTTGCTGTTGGGGCCTTCCCCTGGTTAAAGCCTAGTGACAACAACAGAGCCAAGGAACGACAGCAGAGCCCAGGGACGGCGATAGAGTCTAGAGCCGACGATAGAGTATAGGGCCGACGATAGAGCCTGCCTGATAAGGAATGAAAATAGAGCCTAGTAAGTAGGGGAACGCCCCAATAGCCACTTGACACGGCCTTAAAAGCAAAAGTCCTTCATAAAGCACACAAATGTGCTTCCAAAGATACGTGTTTGGGCTTGCAACGGAAGGATATCACATGCCTTAAATCCTGGTTCTATGACCATTTACCCCTTCTACCCAGGCCAATGCGTATTGACGACGTTCAAGGTGTTACTCTCGACGAACATGGTGTCTCTGTTGTGGTTAAGACGAACGCCCGTCGCCACAGTCTACCAAGAATGCGAACCAAAAGAAGAGTCCCCCATCGTTGTACAGAAGCTTTCGTGCAAGCAGCATCCGGAGGGGGAAACGCGAGCACTGTTTTCCTAAACCAAGTCTGACGGAGGTCGTGGCGGTGCAAGACGATGAACGTCCGGTCGTCGACGGCGCGACGCCGCACCAAGAACGGCCGAAACGTAAGAGTCGCCGGATGTCGGGTGCGATTCCTCGCGTTTCTCATGGCGTTCTTGTTTTATGGTTTCTCTTGCGTGTCTACAGGCAGTCCACATACCGGCATCAAAGACATAGGTTGGGGCTGGATTGCCGTTGACCCACGACTTGTCTGCGTTTGGGGCGAGTGTAGGTGACCCAAGGAGAACTGGGTCGCCAACTTTAAATACGGAGTCGTCAGGCTCTGCTGGCGTAGGCCCTTCGCCAACTGTGAGAAAGTGCACTCCAGGGTCGTCTGGCCGAACGGCCCTTTCCCATATCGCGATCCTTAACTCCACAGGGAGGTTTGGAAACCTTGGAAACACGGTAGCCATTGTAGTTGGATATATTGCGACGACTCTCGGAGGACCAAAAGTCAACGAACTCGGTGATACGAAGGCTCTAATGCGACTGGGTTGCGTGGTCGTGTGCTTACCTACCTGCAAGGGAAATGAGGCGGTGATGTTGAATCGGTGGCATCTTGTGTCTACCATTCCCTCCGGGCCAGTGCTGTCCAGACGTAGCTCTTGACTTTCAAGCCACTGCTTCATCGTAGAAGTCAGTCGAGACCTGAAAGATTTGTCGTAGTCTCGAGGAAAGCACAGGAAGCATAGCCCTGAGTTGTAGCATCGCAACAAGGAAACAGCATTGCTCAAGTGTGGGCACGCTTTCCCAAAGCCCCCGAGGCACTCAGCCATCTCCAAGAACACCACCCAACCGAGAAGGAGCGAAAATTTCTTTCTTTGCAAAAACTGTATACCATCGGGGGAGAAAGAAAACTTGACGTCACGCACGCCCTACGCTTGAGTGTGGCTTCTTCTGCTGTTGTTCAGGAAGACCCTGATAGGTATGTTTTAACTCTGGGACCTTAGGTTTTATATTGTGGAAAGGCAGTCAGATGTGTTTGCAGTGGCGCCAGGCAGGCAGGACTTGATAGTCAAGATCTGATAGCTACCTGCTTGACATGAGCATCCGGGTGGGCAAGCTGCTCTTCTCTGTATATATATAGTGCTGTCCCGAAAGGTGTTGTCTAGCCTGACGACCCTTTTGACACAAACATCCCCCCTCATTTCTATTTTGTATAAAACGTTCAACAGCGCAGTCTTTCGTCCTCTTATCGTTCTTTCTAATTCATATCCAGCCTGTCTAGAGCCGAGTCGCCTCTCTTCCACTCACTCTAGATCTACGAAAACGGCGTTTTTCACGTCGAAACCGACTTCGATATGTCGGATATGATATCCGAGCCGTCCCTTCCGGCACCTTCAGGCGCCCACCCTTGCCCTCAAATGACCATCGAATTTTTGACAAACCAAACACCAACAGTTCACACTCGGGCTGCACTGCCGAAGCCTCCTGAACTGCATCGGTTGACTACCCCGGATAACGCACGACTGATGGCCTTGGCTTGGGCAGCAGAAAGTCGGATCCGAATTGCACTACCGTTGCCTCTCTCGGAGCCCTCGGAGCCTCCGGCTCTCTTGGCTCCCTCATCTTCTTTGGTTTCGTCGCCCTCCTCGGCACCGTCGCCCTCCTTGGCCCCCTCGTCCTCCTTGGCTCCGTCCTGCTCCCTGGCCTCCTCGGCTTCCCCAGAGCCGAAAGTGAAGGCAGGCATGCAGTACTGTTACTGCCCACACTGCATAGTCAAATATGGACCGGGTGGATGGCTGCTCACGGCCAAGACAGTAAAGGAGCACGAGAGGGCGGCAAGACGTTTAGAGGAAGGCACGGTACAGAAGGTCCCGTGCAAGAATTGTCGCAACAAGAAGGACAAAACCGATCCGTGCATAGCCTCTGGTCCCAACGAGCCTTGCAACTATTGCACTCGCACCAAGGTGCCGTGCAGCCGCATCGTCAAGAAGAAGGACGCCCGAAATTGTGCAGCAAAAGATTTCGAGAAAGCTCCGAAACCCAAAAACCCCCCAAAGCCTCCTTCGAGAGGTGCATCCCCTGCTCCCGACGCAGATATTGGGGTCACTGTCCCTGCGTCTCCTGGATTCCGTGGCTTTACGGCCATCAACAAACCCAGACCGGTCTAATAGAGGCCGCGGGACAAGATGAAGTAAGACCACAATCATCAGAACGCACAGGCAATGGCTGACTTTGGAGTGGAAGTATTTGCCCGAAGGCAGCCGGTGCAGGCAAATCGACCTGACATCATTTCAACACATACGGATTCTCTTCAGCACTGGACAGATTGCGGGCATTTTTGTCTTTCTGCTGCATCTTCAAGTCACGAATACGTCTTGATGGATGCTCAGTGTGGTTGATGGACCCATGGAACTGTTGTGAATGTAGGTACCATGTGGGCATGGGTGGTTGGTGAGTTTCTCGCGACGGTGACCGGACTGTGTAGTTGAATACCCCGTCATGCTATTTCAGAAGCCCAGGAGCAGAATTGACTGTATTAAAACAAAGTTTTCCGGTGGATTACTTCTTTGATGCCATGATGACCAGGTGTTGTCATGTCAAGCTCACCTCAGTTGCAACTTCCCCGCCGTCCTATCATTGCTGCTGGTTCTATGGCCAGAAAGGCTTCAGGTCATGTGACATATAAAGTTCCGTTAACCCTCAGTATGCTTTTCACCTATTTTCGAGTGGCTTTTGTGGACATCAAAGTTTTACTCAAGCCCCTTTCCGACACTCGAAGGGAGTAATGACTTGGAAAATTCGACCAACGGCAAAAGACACACGGCATTACTGCTTTTCGTTCTGTGCATAAATGAAGTTGGCAGCTGGGAGGGGGTTAGCATCAAGAACCACTTCAAAATCACGGTTTAGACTCGACTCACCGACGGGAATAAGTCCATTCTCTTTAGCCCAGTTCCGTACGCCGCGTCCTTCTCCCCCGCCCCAGTGCTTTCTCTCCTGCGGCCTTGACAGATTCAGATCCTCCGTCGTTCCGTTGGCAGGCACCCAGACGATGAAGACGTAGCGGTGCTTGCCGGTCTTGGGGGGCGGGCCGGGGGGCTTGTACTCGACGACGTCCTTGACGGCGGGCTTGGCACCGGAGGACGAGGGCGAGACGCCGGTGGCAATCCAGTGACAGAACTCGGACCACTTGGGGTCGTCGCGGGACGGGGCGTCCGGGTCGGTCAGGGTCAAGACGTAGGCGGTGGTGATTTGCACGCGGGGCAGGGCCGAGCCCTTGACCAGGGACGTCGACGGCGCGGACTGCAGGTCGTCCGGCCTCAGGGTGTTGCCGAGGTCGGCCTTATGGGAGGAATCCCACTCGGCGGACAGGCCCAGGATGGGCTGGAAGTCATCGAGGACGGTCGGGATGATCTGCGCCTGGGACAACCTGCGGGCCCGCGTGAGTCCGGTTCGCACACGGGGCGGGGGGGCATTGAAAGACGGCGGACGTACTCTTCGTGGACGCGAGTCAAGTCGGCGTCGGCCGCGAGAACGACCTGGCCGTCGCCAGCCGGTGCGGCGACGGCGTTGGCGCACAGGGCCAAGGCAGCCAGGAGCTTGCCTGCAAGGGAGCAAACCATCTCGGGGGGCGGGGCGTTTCGAGGTTGGCGGATGTCGGTGCCGGTGGCTTGGAGTATTGGTCAATCGGTATTATCGCCGTGGCGGAAGCTGCGCGAGACGCGGGAGACGAGGCGAGGCGCGACACGCGTAATGCAGGATCCTGCCAACTTCGTGCTGGAATCACCAAGAAGGGCGTTTTGAGTGAAGGAATGCGTGGTTGAGACACGGTTTCAGGAGGAAACCGAGTGCGTTGTGGTGATGTCATGCCGGCTCGGTCTGGCGTGCTCTAGGACGCTCCTTCCCCGCCCGCCTCTCAATCCCCCGCCCTGCCAACGGCAACGGCAGCGGAAGGGACACCGGCATTCCTCCGACCGGCCCTCCCGGGCGGAATTCGGACTGCACGCAAAGGGTAATAGCGCTGCAATTGAGCCGCGACATAAGGGATGCGAAAAATGAGGCCGGCACGGAAGATGGAACATACATAGCGTAATGTCGCGGCCGCACTGCTGCCGATTATCCGGGAGATCGGAGCTCGGGCTGCTGCCGTACATGAGTCGCGCGGAACTCCCGCTCCGGCGGAGGCTCCTGGGCGGGAACCACTGAGTCTGGCTTGTTTGGTATTTGTTCAGTACTCCGTACTAGGGAATACTTCCTAAATAAGGTCACACATTGAACAAGGAGTCGCCAAAGCAGAGTTTTCTCACCGTTTCTTTCTCATGCAAAAGTCCCTGTTTAGTATTCCCTACAAGGTAATACTTCCTAAATAGGGTTATTTCCGCGTCACCGGTTAACGTTGTTTTTGTCGTTTCAATCGTCGGCATTTGTTTGGCATTGGCTTGGCGCACGTGTACCTATGTCTATGTGTTCAGGGAGGTCCAGTGTCTCCCTCCTTCAATAGACCAGGACTGGCAACTTATAAGTTATCCTAGGTACACTGGTGCCCCCACAACGGCGCTGGCAGGATTGCGGTTGTCATAGGATGATTATTTCCGATGTAATACAGGTCGAGATCGGAAAGCGATTTGCGTGCTCGGCCTGCCCTGTCGGGACTGCATGTGCATAGCTCCTTCCACTTTCAATGCCGAGATTCTAACGACTAGTTGCTGACTGTACTAGTAGGTTTTAGGCGCTTACTTGATGCACCGTAGTCTGTAAGTCCCTATGCAGACCCTACTACGGAGTACTGTCTGGTATTTCTACTGCCCACTACTGTGTCGTAGCAATGTCCATGCCACGATGTCTACGTAGGTACGCACGTACCTAGTACGGTACCTCTGGTGTCCACAAGTGGCTTAGTGTTCTGGGGAGCCTGCACCTGTCTCATGGATCACTGTGATACAGTACACGGCAGCCTGTCTATGCATAGGTACCTTCCAGTCCACTAGTGTAAGGCGGCCGGGCGGGCAGATCACGATTATAATATGCTGCTTATAATTGCCCGATTGCGGCTACTGTGCTTGGGTACCTAGTTAATGATGATCAACCCACTGCCCCAACTGCGCCAGCGACCAGCACAGCAACACCGACTTGCAAAGTTCCCAACGCCCTGCTGGTTGTCGTCTACACTATTTTGCTATCCTGTATCCGTAGCGTGGCTGCCATTCGAGAAATTCACAACCAATTCCATCCTTGAAAATGGGGGCTCCCACGTTTGAGCTCTGGCCGGCCGATGGCCTGTTCTCCCTCCACCATGCTGATGCCACCAGTCAGGCCCTCCCTCCTGTCTCGTGCGGTCTGCCCGCAGTTCAGCTGCGCAGTAAAAAGGAATGTTACGTCTTTCGTTGTACTACATTTGTGTGCGTATGTATCCAATGCATGTATTGTGGCGAGTGGACGTCCTGTTTGGGAAAACCCAACAGCTGACACCGTTGGCCGAGGTTGATTGGTCGGGCGACTTGTGATCGATCACCGGAGAACATCTGCCAGGCTGTGTTACTTGGCAACCCGCCCGACTGAGCGGTGGTCCTCAATGTTCTGAGAGAACAGATTACGTCTGCGTCGCCCAGCGCCGCATGGCCGCCATGGATGGCAAGGCTGGAAAAGGAAACATTGCCCTCCTTGCTACGGAGGGCCACGCGCCGGCGTAAAAACCAAAACCTACCTGCTACTTCCCGGTGGAGCAGGTTGGATTCGATGCCGCCTCCGAACCTTAGGGGCCACCGCTCACATGTTGTAAACAAGGTCTGCGGCAGACGAGCGTCTAGTGGGACGCGATCGACAGACGAGTTGTCTAGAATCAAATGTCATTTGTCTACAGGCGGTCCCATGTAGTAGCGATAACATTGTGCTCGCCGCGAAACTGAGCGTCGTCTCCCTCCCCCTTTACCCACCTCGAAATCTGGCTCGTCTGAACAAAGTGGTTGGCGGGAACGAACTTCCATTGGACAACAAGACGTTGCTCGTGTGGCCTTGCGCCCTTTCCTCTGCGTCTCACCCGAGTTTGGGGGGTCTACTCTATCTCGTCTCACCTTTTTAAACTTTTCCCTCCGCTGTTTTGACAGCTAAGGCTCTTAAGACCCCGGATTTCTCAGTTTCCGATCCTCGTCTGCCTTGCCTTGCCTTGCCTTGCGTCTCGGGCGGAGTGGAAGACGACGACGACGACGACGACTTTGACGACATGCGCTCAAGTTCGACCTCCTCGCCGATGCTGCTTTCGACGTTATGTACCTCCTCGGCCTGGTGCGTACAGCGAAGGTTCGTCCGTGTCTTCGTCGTCGGTTTCATCATCCTCGTCGCCCTCTCCTTCCATCTCACCCGGGGTGACTCCCTACCCGCCCATCACGCCCCGTTCGAAGCCCCGGACACGAAACTCGTCGTCCACGGCGATGTCATAGACTCCTTGCCCGAGCTCGTGCAGTCCTTGAAGCCCTTCCCGCCCTCCCCCAAGTATCCACCAGAACAGGTCGACGACCATGCGGAACGAGCCCCGTGGCTGGCGGCCGTGATATCCACCGCCTCGGACGTCGAGCGCAGGATGATCATACGGTCCACCTGGATGAAGCTGTTCCAAGACGTCCCCTTCGATGGACGCTTCGTTGTCGCAAATCCCGGGCCCCAATGGACCGACGTCTTGTCGCAAGAGAACCGCACCTTCGGGGATCTCATCGTGCTCGACCACATTCCGGAAGACGACATCACCGCAAACACCATCAAGACCCTTGAGTTTTACAAGTGGCTGGTGGCACACAGTCGCAAGTACGAATTCGTGTCCAAGATGGACACCGACCTGTGGCTCAACGCGCGCGGGTTCTGGGAGAGGTTCCTGCTCCCGCGGCTGTCGAGGGGCAACGAGACCGAAGCCCTCACAAGTACCGTAGAGAGAACCGTCATCGGGGAACTCTACTATTCGCCCTACTGGGACCTGGTCTTCCCTCACGGCGCCATGTATACGGTCACGTGGGACATGGTCGAGCTCTTGTCGTCGCTTCAGAAGAGGTTCCAAGTGGTGACGGGGGAGGACATGGCCGTGGCGACGCTGATGCTGAAGGGCCACGAGAGGGCCAACTTTGTCAACTTCAGGGGCACCGAGAAGTTCGACTACAACGACAACGACGCCCGCGAGGACGACTTCGCGTGGGCGAGACAGAACACCCACCCGGACTCGATCGACCACGCCATCGTGGGGCAGGATGCCATCGCCGTCCACCAGCTAAAGGACGAGAAGCTCTGGTTCAAGGTGGCCGAGTGCTTCGACGAGACGGGGGTGAAAGCGGCGCCGATGGCGTCGACGGGTTACAAGTCCCAGAAGCCCCTGTCGATGAGGTGGCACGACTTCTGGTCGTGGATAGGCGTCTCGACCCGGTACATGTCGAGGTTCGACAGGATACCGGACTTCATATGGACGCTAGAGGACGGCGATTGGATATGCGACGGCATCTGGAACTTGGGCAAGACGAAGACGGGGTTCTCTGAGCGTTGATTACGATAGACCTGTAATGTACATTTGTCAGTTTAAAGCGATTACATTTTTGCTTCTTCATCTTGTGTTCGTCAGCCGCCGTTTGCATCGGAAACCCACACTCACTTGAAGTGTTTCGAGATCGTCATCATGTTGACAAACATCCCACTGAAGGTAAGAAGCTCAACGACGACACTCAACTCAGCGGTTCGTGTAATCACGACTATCTGATTACACAAACTAGGGCGAGCTTACGCCCTTCTTACGCGACCTGTCTAGTTGATGACGTGATTTTGCATGGTCAACGTTATGAGACTCAGTCACAACGTTGTCGCTTACGTGCACTTAGACTCTTTCAAATCCACGATCCTACCGGACCTTGATCCGGCTAAGCGATCGATGGCTTGCGAGGTCGTCTGGCGTGCCCATCAGTCATGAAGGACACGGAATCCAGTCCGAAATTCGCACCGGCTTCTCATGTCCGAAATGATAACGCCGTTCCATCGTTATCTAGGCCAAGATATCATGCACAGATATCATCCTGAGGTGTGACAGAGGATGAAGAAACAGCCTCACGGCAAAACATCCGTGTCTACCTACATACAAGTGGTAGACGAAACGCTCACCTTAAATGACGGCTTGGCCCTCACGTTTCGATATTGATATCAACGACACTCGCTTCTACAGTCTTCATCTCAGACACAGCAAATGTTCCAAGAGTTCCGGGTCCCTTGCATCGTCACTGCTACCAACATGTCTCCCACCATCGTCCTCATTACTGGCGCAAACCGCGGCCTGGGGAAGGGCCTCTTGCAGCGCTATCTTTCTCTCCCGAACCACATCGTGATCGCCGGAAATCGCAACCCGGCGGACCCAACCTCGCAAGCCCTCTCAGATCTGCCGACGGCTGAGGGGAGCCGTCTGATCGTGGTCAAGATCGACGCCTGCATCGAGGAGGACGCCCACAACGCCGTCACGGAGCTCCAGGCATCCCACGGCATCGAGCACCTCGACGTCGTCATCGCCAACGCCGGCGTGTCCTACGTCTGGCCCGCCGTCGCCCAGCTCAAGATCGCGGACCTGCGCGCCCACATGGAGCCCAACGTGTACGGCGTCGTGGTGCTCTTCCAGGCCACGCGGCCGCTGCTCAAGAAGTCGGTAAAGGAGCCGATGTTCGTGCCGATGGGGTCGACCGCTGGGCTCATAGAGTAAGTCCCTCTGGGAAAGATGCGAAAAGACCCGCCGGCGATGCTGACTTGGATAAAAGGAACCAGCTGCCCATCCCCAACGGGGCCTACGGGCCGTCGAAGGCGGCCCTGAACTGGTTCGGGGTGAGGATCAACGCCGAGGAGGACTGGCTGAACGCCTGGGTCATGAGCCCCGGCTGGGTCCAGACCGATCTCGGCAACGCGGGGGCGCGCGCGTTCGGCGTGGGGGAAGCACCCGTAGGGATCGAGGAGTCTTGCGACGGCATGATGAATGTGTTCGGGACGTCCACCAAGGTGAAGCACGGGGGGAAGCTGGTGTTGTACACTGGGGAGATTTCTGGTTGGTAGCGAGGACTGGCGTTCAACTCCATGCCTGGGAACAGTTGGCTATATAAGCTCAACCCATTGCCGCGGATGATCTCATCCCTGCTTTGTTTTCTTTGTTCTCATGCGATATTAGCCATTGTGGTATCATTTTGCGCAGACAGAGACTACACTGAGTCTTCGCAACGACGGACTGCGAGCAAGTACGTCGTCCCGCCTCGACGGAATCATGTACCCGGACAGCGAGCGGGCCGGGGCCGGCTTTAGTGGGTCTCAGTCGGACGCCATGCGGGCCCCGGGGGAAAAACCACCAACACTAGCGGAGAACAGGCGGAGTCCCCTGGAATGAAAATTTTCCAGCCGCCAGACAGGGATTGGAAATTAACCTACCTCTCGTGAAATTTGCCCATTGGCCAAGCGGCACAAAACGACTGCAAATTCTGCAACGAAAACCCTGGACATTCCAACCGCATGCGGACTCCCCGCCGAGCCCGCAGACGCCCACAGCCGCGCTCGAGTCAAATGCAGCACTAGGGCGGCTCGTCTTCAACAATCCAAGCTGGTCTGGTGGTGTAGTTGGTTATCACGTCAGTCTAACAGATCCCGAGCCTGTCTCGGTCTGAGCACACTGAAGGTCTCCGGTTCAAGTCCGGGCTAGATCACGGTATGGGCGAATGGTTTAGTGGTATAATACTCGCTTAGCATGTGAGTGGTCCAGGGTTCGATTCCCTGTTCGTCCATCTTTTTGCCCTCTGCGTTGGGGTTTGTGGCTGCTGATGTCGAGGGTTTTCTCTTTTGGCTGTCAAGCGTACATGAGGGCGGGGGTTGGAGGTGGTCAAGAGCTGGAAAGGTTTTGGCCGAGAGTGAATTTCGTGTTGTTTGCTTTGTCGATCTTGCTTTTTGGTTTCTGGATAGCCTCATGTGCGCGGAGTTAAAGGGTTGCTGGGTTGCTGACGAGATGGATGGGTTTCCTCGAGAAGGCGCGAGGCAAGCGCATGGTGTCAAGCATGGCCAACTGCTCGATACGAAACAGTCAAAGAACGTCGACAACACCAACACATAGTGGCTTTCGAAAGATCACCTTGTATCAGTACCTGTGTCCCGGATCATGGGGTGCTGTTCGGGTAGGAGCCATCTCAACTCCACCATCGACGAGCAACCCCACCGCGGAAGGCATCATAACACCACCAGAGGTCGGAAGCTATCACATACGACCATACCTTCCAGAAAATACGGGATCCCGTCCGCTCTCCCATAGTCAAGCTGGAAAGGGCCGGATTAGTACCCAGGTCGGTGACGACTGGGGAATCCCCGGTGTTGTATGTATTCTTTTGTCTTTTTGCTGTTCACGGAGAGCACGATGAAGTCGGTTCAAAGTTGTCTTGGTTCTTCTTTTGCTGAATCTTCCAAAGGGTGAGGCAGGCCAGCAGACCGCGAATTTCAATAGCGGTGGCCAAACCTCCTATAGACACCTGCAGGTCTTTTGGGCAGGGTGTGGCCGTTGAGATGTACGCAGTCATGTATGAGTTGCTAAAGGACAGCTTCGTTTGGTGGATGTTTATCCCTTCAACGAGCAATCTACATTCAGAAGCTTGAAGCCGAGCACGGCGAGTTTCACAAAGTCTCCATGTTGGCATTGTCTATCTGGTCTACGGTAACTATTATACAAGGTTGGTGAGCTGCGACTACCAAAAGGCTCAGTCACCTCTCCTGAGCAGAGACCTCGGCAATGACGATGCCTCCAGGTCCCAAGGATGATCAGCTCCGCAGACTGAAGTCACATGTCCGTGTTAGTCGCAGGGAGAACGCACAAGTCTGGACAGCTTGGGCAGCGTCACTACGAGGACCAGTATCGGAACCATCCGACGTTGTTTAAGACGGGAAGTTCAATAGGGGTTCGTAGATATAAGTCAAGTGATTGATCCCATCAAGCCTCATCAACATCGTGATTTCACAGCCCCAATGCCCTAACTGAAGTTCGGCTTTCAGAGTTGCTAATTCATGGTGCTTCACGTGTCTCGACATTCGACTTGTGTCCGCTCACACGAGGAGGTCCACGCTTGTGCAGACCTCGGCCTCAGGTTGAGCATGGCGCTCACAACAACACTGCGGAAGTTTCCAGGAATGGGTGTAAGTCGACGGAGTCTGTACCCGAGAGTTGCCTTCTAACAGACAGGCTGACTGGCTTCACGTATCGTTCATGATGGATATCAGAGTCTGACAGTGACTCACACCCAGTAGAGAAGATACAACATGTGAACGGAGGCCTCAGAATTTCACCAACTAGAGCCTTGGAGAAGAGAACCCAGCAGGCGGTAACAAGGCAGCAACTTGAGCACGAGCTGTGACGTTGCTCGGCCTCGACGACTATGGGACGATCACGTCCGAGAGTGTCTACATGCCTTGAGCATGTGACGCGTCGTCGCAAACGCGACACCAAAGTCCAGACCGCAGACCTGAGGACTCACCTTGAAGCCTCATAGGCTCACCGTGCACCAACCTCACCGGAACAGAGATTCACGGCCACCCAGTGCGCAGACACTGTCCCCTGCCCGTGGCCAGGACACACCTCATCTGGGGATCTTACTGGTTCGTGGCATGGAATCTTCTCTACGCTCATAGACTCCAATGACAGGCCGAGGCGTGTCGTTAGAGATTCACGCTGGAAATTTTCACCAAGGCCCGGGCGAGTTTGTCGACTCATCCGCGGTTGGGTATCCGTCTTTCCTCCACGTTTGCTGGCTGACGACAATCGCGAAGAAGACGTCATTGAGGCAGCCTGCGAAAAGACCAAGGACGACTCGGAGCAAACCACGCCAGAGGGAGGGATCGCTGCGCATCGCCAGATCTCGTCACAAGTGAGGGAGCCAAGGCGTCTACCACCACCTTCCCGTCGACGTGACAAGACTCACTCACGCTCACACCCAGCGGGCGGTGCACCCGATTCCCAGCTTGGTATGCCACAACAGCCAAGTAAGACGTGCGTGCGACGGGAAGAGGACACAAAAACAAGACAAGCCAGCGCCACGCAGGACCCCTAAGCCCCGAGGACGCAGCTCCCATTCGGCGGACGGGATAACGGCTGGTGCCTGCACAGCCCGTACCAAGTCTCTCTCAGGAGGAGAGTGAAGCTGGCGCGGAGTGATTCGCTGGCGACGCTTCTCGAGTGCGTCCCTGGCGGCCGTAGCTCCAGTGGCTCTTACCCAGGGTTGGGATTTAGTCTAGTCTAGTCTAGTCATGGGCCTGACTAATACTAGCCTAGTCTAGTCAGGGGGTTGACTAATACTAGCCTAGTTTAGTCAGGCCCCTGACTAAAACTAGCCTAGTTTAGTCTAGTCGACTAACTAGTCGACTAAATTAGTCACATATAATAAATAAAAAAAACCTTAAATACTTTAAATACTTTAATTTAACTACTATAAAAGTAATAATAAGAGTAATAATAAGAGTAATAATAAGAGTAATAATAAGAGTAATAATAGTAGTAGTAGTAATAGTAGTAATACTTATTTATATATTAATTAAATTATAGTTTATTTAAACTATTAAGTATTAAAAGACTTAAAACTAGTAACTAAAGGGGGAATTGAACTCTAGACCTTAAGAACTTAAGAAGTAATAAAGTAAAGACTTAAACTACTAAGCTAAATAACTATTATACTATATAGTAAAATCTTTAGTATATTACTTTTATATAGTTAAGTAAGTAATAGTAGAAGTAATAGTAGGAGTAATAGTAAGAGTAATAGTAAGAGTAATAGTAAGAGTAATAGTAAGAGTAATAGTAAGAGTAATAATAGGAGTAATAAAGAGTAATAATAAAAGTAAAAGTAATAATATAAATAAAATAGTAAAATAAAGAAAATAGTAAAAATAATAATAAATTAAATCTAACTAAAAACTATAAAAACAATAACTATTCCTCCTCCTCTTCTATAATATTACTATCCTTCTCGTTATTTATATAAATATCCTCTAATTCTTTTAAAGTACTAACTTACCAATACTTTAAAAGAATTAATTCAGATACAGTAGAGGGATATAGTTTATTTCTATTTTTAGTAACAATATTACTAGAAATAGAAAAAACCCTCTCTACTAAAGCTAAAGTAGCTAGTATAGCTAAATATCTTCTAGCTATAATAACTAAAATAGGATATTTATAGTTATTATTTTTCTAGTATAATAGTGGGTCGGCCTATTATATATATTAATAAATAAGTATTTTAAATATTATATAGAGAAATACGTACCTCTTGAGTTAAAGGGCCTTCATTAAAATAACTAATATACTCTACTTCTATATTAGTATTACTAATATAGAAGTCGTTATCAGAATCTAAGTTATTAAAAATAGTAAATTCTAATACTTCTTTAGTAGTATTAGACCCATACTTTTCTTCTTTAACCCTATAAAGTATATAATTAATAAAGTAGTATAATAATAAGTATAATAAAATACTTACAACTCATATTCTTCTTTTAGTAACTCTTTTATATTATTTTTTATATCTTCGTAGTAATATAATAAACAATTTCTTTCAAAATATATAAGTTTAAATCTAGGATCTAAAATTAAACCTAATATATAAGGTTTATATGTATTTAAATTAAATAGATTTAATCTTTTTAGAAAGTAATTAAATAGTTTAACTATTCCTTTAGTTAAACTATCTATTAAAATCGTATAGTATATAGCCTATTAACGTATTAGTATATAGTTTAAATAATAAAATATAATAAAATAGTACTTACTAGCTTAAGTAGCCGCTCTTTTAAAGTCTTAAACTTTATAATTAAATTATTAAGTTTACTATATATAGTATATATATATAGTAAACCCTTATTAAGGTTAATATATAGTTAAGACTATAAACGAGTACTAGGTTTTAAAAAAATCTTAAATATAGATTCTAAATCTTTTAAAGCCTTATACTCACTAGTAGTAAAATAGAGCTTTTTATACTCTAAATTACTAGTATTTCTAAATATATACTCTAGAGCTAGCTTAAGCTCTAAAGTAGTAGATATTATTCTATAGGTAGAATTTTATCTAGTTTTATTATTTATAATATATTAGTATAAACCCTTTATATATATATATATATATATATATTAGTTAACTTACCTAGAGGAATAACTCTTATATTAAAATTAAAAAGTAAAGTCTCGTTTTTTTTAGACTTTTCTATACTTTTTAATAATAATTATTTAATTTTACTAGTATATTTAACTATAACTGTAATTCTACAGATACATTTAATAAGACCTATATATATAGTTAGTATATATTATATAATAATATATATAATAAAGGAATACTTACTACTAAGTAAATTCTTAGTAGTTATATCTTTATTAACTACGAGATTATTATTAATTATACTAATATTATTATTAGTATAATCTAATAATTCTTCTTTTTTAGTAGTATTAGATATATAGTCGGCTAATATATCCTGTACTACTATATTAATAATATGTGCAATATATCTAATATTATTTTTAAACTCTTTATTTAAAGCTAATTTATAATTAGCTTTAAAAGAGTTTAAAAATGTATTATTATTAGATGTATTATTTTTAGTAAAACTATATATATATTAGTATAATAATATAATATAATAAAATATAATTACGTACTTAAAGAAGTTATTAATAGTTAAGTTTGGATAAGTAGTTAAACTATCTATAACTTCTTTATATATATAAAGACCCGTATATGATTTAGTAAGGTCTTTAAATACTATAAATACTAGTTAGTATATATACTAAAATAAAGTTATATATAATAACTTACTAATTAGCTTATAAATAAGCTTAAAATCGCTATTAATATAGCTTATAATAATACCTAAATAGGCATCTTGTGACTTAGAGGTCCATATATCAAAAACAAAGGAAAATTTCCCTAAGTTTTTAATATTTTCCGTTATCTCTAAGTTAATTAAAGAGAGAAATTTACTATACGTAATGTCTAGTAAATTCCTAATTTTTTTTCTACTAATAATAGGATTTGACCTATAATATAATATTAATAAGTAATAAAGTATTATAATATAATAATAATAAATATACCTATTATAATAGTTTAAAAGGTCTTTAAAAGAATTAGAATCTATAGTAGAAAATGGTAGATTATTTTCTACTATAAAATCTAATATTTTTAAATAAGCCTTTTTTTTATTAAAATCGGTAATAGTACTAGTACGAGGTCTTTTATTACTAAAAAAAGACTCTTTTATAGGTACTATATTGGTTTCTATAATAAGTTAATTAGTATATATAAATATATAATAATAGTAATATTACTTACTTTTTGCTTGATTTTTTTTAGATTTTTTATTATAAGTAATATTAGGGTGAGATTGCTTATAATGTCTTATAAAGTTAGAGGTTTGGAAGCCTTTAACCTTAACAATTTAGTCTTTACTATATCTATAATACTAGTTAGTATATTTAAATATATAATAAAGGGGTATATTTACTTACGTAGTACATTTAACTTGCATTTCTCTCTCTTTTATATAATTAATAGGTAAAAGAGTTCGAGTAAATAAGTTATTTTTAAAGATATAAGCACTAGACTCGCTATTAGGCTCTAGCTTATAGTCCTTTTTATTATATAAAGAGTCTATAAAGCTAGTACTAATAGTACTACTAGTAGGAATATTACTAGTAGTAGAGGTAGGGCTAGTAGCTTAAGAAGAGTCTAGAATAAAAGAATCTATTATAATAATATTTTTATAAAAGAATATAATAGTATAATAGTAGTAAAAAGAGGTTAAAAGAGGTTTTTAGTATTGGTTGTAGTGTTTAGTAGTGTACTTGCTTGGTTGAGAAAAGAAAAACTAGACCTTAGGGGGTAGAGTTAAGCTCTTTTTATATTCCTTTTACTTTTCTATAAGATTCTAAAGCTTTCTATTATATTATTAATTATTACTTATAATTAGTAATACTCTTAATAATAAATTACTCTTTAGAATTATCTAGAATTACTTTATTACTAATTATTATTAATATTATTCTACTCTATTCTACTAGATTCTACTAAGTTCTAGACGTTTCTATTGTTTCTATTTATAGTAATTAGTATAATTACTACTTATAAGTATACTATACATACTTATACTACTATATAAGTTTTATTACTATAAATAGAATATATAGAATATTCTAGAATTTCGTAGAAACTTCTAGAATATAATAGAAACTACTAGAATACTTAAGAAATATATTAATAATATAACTAATTACTATTAAATATAATAGTAAAAAGAGTTTTAAAGTAAAATACTAATTAGTAATTTATAGAATCTTCTAGAAATTTAACTTAACTATATATACTTTTACTCTCCCCCCTTTACTTTACCTACTTTTACTCTTTAATAATAGTAATAATAACTCTTTTAATATATATATATATATATATATATATATATACTACTCTTTATACGGGCTTTATTAAGGCAACTATAAGTCCTTAATAATTAGCCTTATAATGCAACTATTAGTCATTATAAGCAAACGCCTGTGTGAAAATTATTGTTTAATTAATATTACTTTAATTAAACTTTAATTAGTACCACACTTTAGTATATATATATATATTAATATATAGTATTTTTTAAGATTTTTTACTAAATATAATACTATTTTTACTATAATTTATTACTTTTTTTTAATTTACTAGGAATACTTTTGACTAATTTAGTCGACTAACTAGTCAAGTAAGTCTGACTATAGTCACTTACATAAGCGACTAATACTAGCCTAGTCTAGTCTAGTCAGGATTTTTCAGTGACTATAGTTTGACTAATATAGTCTGACTATGACTATGACTAATGACTAAGCGACTAATTTGCCAACCCTGCTCTTACCAGAGGGGCCTCAGGGGCACGGAGTCGTCATTGACGGCTGGTGCCTGGCCCCCAAGAGCACATTACCGGCCGCCCGGGAGAGGATAGGAGAACGCGCCAGAGTCCCCCCATCGGAGGTTTCGGTGGCGACATGCGCAAATGGGCCATCGCTTCCCAACCACCGGTAGACGTGGGCGGGCGAATCGAGCACGGAGAGCGGTGCTTGGGTGGTTTGCGGAATTTTCGTGTGAGTCACCGCGGAGGACGGGTGTGCCAGCGAATCAAGTGGTAGCGTGGATTATAAGGTGGTGGTGGTGGCATCACGAACTCGGGCATGCGGTGCGCTGTGCAGTAGATTAGCAGAGGGTGTGTATTCTCTGTGTGCGTAGGGTGTGGCGCCAAGGAAAAGGAAAAAGAAGATTGAGGAAACAGCACCAGAAGCAAGGAGAAAGCAGAAGGTAATTGTCAGCAGCCAGAATATGGACCCTCAACAGATGGCAAAGCCTTACAAAAAGGATGAAATTGAGGGCATGCCTTGGCTGCCGCACACCTAGGTAAGGTAGCAAAAGACGACGATTGCGCTGCATCTACCCTTTTTTTTGCTGCCCAAGCCCTACGGCCACGAGGTTCGGGAAGGGAACGAGCGAAAAATGTCAGCCCAGATCGCAAGCGCGCGTTACTATTGAGTGCGTCGCTGCGCAAAGTGTGGTGTGTGTGGTGGTGTGTAGTATGTGTGCTGCTGCTGCTGCTGCTGCTGCGACGCATCAAAGCCCAAGGCCGACCGCGCCCAATGGCTTCCATGTTGCGTCATACCTGTCTATCGGTGTGCAGAACCAGAGGGGAAGCAGTAGTACCTTTGCCTGCGGTATCTTGGAGGGGGCGTGCGAACAAGCGCAATCGAAAAGATACAACGTCTCGCAAGTATACCGAGAGATAGTGCCCGAGGTAATGAATTTGTCATATGATATGCCGTAGATTCCCAAGAAGAAGGCGGGAGAAAGCGCCAGAGTCATTGCACGGAATGGGTGTTGAAGTCCAGAGAGACTTTCCCTTCGCCCCCGACGGTCGCCTTCTGTGGCACCCGAACAGCCGGGACCAAGAGGGGAGATCCAACAGGGGTGGCGAATTAGTCAGGCATCTAAGGATTTCGTGATTTCATTGGTCAGAGCTTGCAGTTCAGCCACGTGATGTGGGTCACCGCCACGCTCGCTTAGAAATCCCGAGACCCCGGCGTTGCAACCCGTTCCCGGGCGTGGCGTCCGCCGATGGTTCTCACCCGCCCGAGGTACGCGTGGCTAACTCGACGACACTCGTGTTCGAGGCTCCCGGGGGTATCGCCGTCCGCAACGCTACCGGATACGAACAACCACCGACCTATCGACTTGCCTACAGCGAACTGGTTGGTATGGTCAGGTAACAGGTCAACCAATACTGGTCTGTTCGATAATGACTTGTCACAGGCATCAGTGGTCATTGGTCCGTCCCCCGACCACCGAATCGGACCACTCAGAACGCCTGCATATGGATGCAGCATCAAAAAAACCCTTTCCCAAGGTAGGTTCCCTTTCCTCTTCCGCATCTTCGCTACACGATTCGCGAATTGGAAGAAAATGCACTTCAAAATTGCCCTTGCCCCTCCCGCTCCCCTCTCCTCGTTGCAGAAGCCCCCTCCCCCTTCCTGAGAGATCCAATCACAGCAGTAACAGGGGCGTGTGTGCGGATAATCTGCACGCACGCACGCATACCTACGCATGCTGCATCGTAGCTCTTTTGGCATCTCCAAATTCCTTCCCTCCCCCGGTTCACGACGAGCGGAGACAGTGGACGGGCCATGCGAAGAAAACCTACCAGCAGGCATCGTGTTTAGAAAAGCAGGGCGCCGACATGCAGCGTAGCAACTTGGCAGCGTAGCAGAAAAATAGGGCGAGCGAAACGGGGGTCAAGTAGGTTGGCCGGTTGGTGAATCCAGCGGAGCGCAGCGCGTATAACATTACGAGTCCACTGTTGCTTTGCTGGTGCTGGTGGTGCTGGCCTGTGGTTCCGTCTCCAGCTGACTACCCAGGTGTAGCGGTTGTGGTGCTACAGGCGCCTTGATGCGCTGTCCCTGCCCCGCGGGCCGGGCTCTAAACCACCAAAGCTACCCGCTGTACTGACCACCTGCACGATTCACATCACGAAACATCACCACCTCTCCAAGAAAAACGAGGCAAAACCATTCCCAGCAACTTGCAAGGGGAGAAGAAAAAGGTGAAGCTGACAACCCCATGACCGATTCCCATATTTCTTGCATGCCGCAGCCAAGCGGAAGCATGGACCTTCAAAACCTGGACGAGCTTACCGCTCTTACACGCTGATGATCATCAGTCTTGCCCTCCCGGGGTGGTCCAGCCCAGTCCGGGTTGACAAGGGAACAGACGATGCACTCCTCCCTCCCCGCCAACGTGAACCGAGAAGGCGGAGTGGGAAGAGGGTGGATTACATGGTGCCCGCTCCTGGCATCCTTCTTTCCCTCCTCCCCGGACGACGCTACCCTACGAATACGGCAATAGCAACACTAACCGCTCTCCCCAGGCAGGCGAAACAGGCGCGGGCTCTCTCTGACTGCCCACTTCGGTGCATTTCGTGAAGAAGATGGCTTCGGAGGTAGCCCTGGGAGTACATGTCGGTCTAGCTGCCAGCTTCAACTCGCACATCACATGCCCAGGACGCAATATCGCCATTATCAGGATTGTCATGTAGATAACGGTGATGATGTTGCTGATGGCGCTGCCACGTCGATTGTCTGTCTGCTGATAGACGGGTGGCCTCATGGCAAACCACATGACGAGCGCATCAAGCGATAAGCAGACAAAAAGAAAAACAACAACCACTTACCACGAAATATAACGACCATCACGATGGTATTATCGCGAAATATCGTGTGCGCGAGTGCCCCTCCATACGTCACCGTGCCCTAACGGTCCCATGCTCCTCGTCGGGCGTGTGCGATGGGTTTCTTCAACCCAACCGGCAGCGTGCATTTGGCGCGGTGCGAGAGGCAAAGCGACTGCAGCAACGAAATAGGGCTTCAAGCAGGAGACATGGGCGAGAAACACTGCAAGCAGTAGTAGTAGCAATAAAACACCACCCCCCCCCCCTTGGCCTCTGCAACGATATGCAATGCAGATGCAAAATGCCCCGCCAGTCCGCGAGAAGCGTATCGAGACGAGGCCGTAGGGCGGTTGCCATGGGATGCGAAAGAGTCGGTGAGTGCCAACATGGCAACATCCAAACGCTCCTTCCGACTGCGCCTGTCACATTTGCGGTCTGGAACCGGAGGGCCGGATGGCGAGAGAGGGCCAGAGCTGGGGCGTGGAAGGCGCAGGAGAATGAATACTGGAGGGTGCAGGCAGTTATATGATGACCCGGCAGCATCGACGGGTTGCAGGGCTACTGCAGCGTCGTGCTGCACATGCCATGCCCAGCTGCAAATCGAGGCGGTGGACAAATGGCGACGTCAGTGAGGGCATCGCCAGTGGGGTGAATTCGCTGCGTCTTCCATGCCAGAGACGGGTGTGTGGGTGTTGTAGGTAGTCGGGAAGAGGGAGGCGTTGGGTTAGGGGAGCTCGGCAAGGGCCCTGCAACACCAACACCTTCAGATGAGAGAGGAAGAGAGAGAGAGAGAACCCGCATCGCATGGCATGGCATGGCATCGCAGCGCAGCACAGCTCCTTGCGACCTTTACCTTGCCTTGGAGATGCGGGTGCGGCCTTCTTAGTGCGTTGGCGGCCCCTCCAACGGCCCTGTCCGTCCGCCGTGACTGGCCCGAGGTGTCGTTCCGCCCCGAAAAGGAGCAGAGGCTATTTGCAAAGGGCTTGCGACGTGTTCGATCAAGGCCAATCAAACGACAAGGCCGTCCACGTATGACCGTAGGAAGGGGGTCCGAAGAGACCTGATAGGGCCCGGCCGAGGAGCAGCAAACACTCGTTGGACAGCAGTGCAGCAAAGCGTTGGGCGAAAGGCATGGCATACATAGTAGTATACGCAGGAGTCAGGAATCCGTATCGCAGTGTAAGTCGGGTCGGGTGGTGCTCATCAAAGTGTACGGATGGATAGCCTCATCCTACACCGCAAACACACACCGCGCGCGCGCCCGTCGATTCGAGACTACTCGACTTACACACCTCACACACCTTCCGCTTCCCCCGGCACGACTGTCGTCCGTCGGTACCACAGGATTGTGTTGCTGTGAGTCACTTTACGCTGGCCTTGCCATGTCCGGACCGCCGTGATGCGGTCCCGTGTGGCTGGCATGACGAGGGAATGATCTTGAATGAGGAGAGGCGGGAAACGAAATGAGACGAGCCATCTTCCTCGGTGAGAGACGAGCTTGCGAAAAATTTTTCACATCTACGCCTAGCCAAAAAGCAAATTACACCACACACATGCGCACACACTTTGGCGCAACCTGCCGCTTGGGCGCAAGGAGCCATGTAAGTCAGTCAGTCAGGGCTCGGGGGGGTGCCACACACACAACCGCACACGCACACCATCATTGTTGAATGACGGGGGGTTTGAAAATAATGACAACAATAACAATGACCAGGGGAACAATCAACAACAACTATTCTTGCAGCCAAGCAGGCCGGCAGACAGGCCCGTCAACTCCCCCCTGACTTGTTGACCGAAACTTGGGCCTGCGGTGAAGGGGTGGAGGGGAGCCTTCTTCTAGAAAACAATCAACAAAAGAAATCGGCAGGGGGAAAAAAAACTTTTTTTCTCTTTCCTGTGGGATGAATCAAGCGAGAGGCCGCTCTTGAAGCCCTGTAATCACAAGCTTGCGCGCGGTAGCTACCTAGCCAGCCGGGTACATTTAGGTGTAGGTGGAGGAAAGACAGACAGGGGAGTGGGATATGAGGGGGGGAATGCTCTCTCCGGCGTCAAGGAACACGCCAGGGCACTGAACTTCGAAGACGGGAGACGCTGGACCGGTGTGGGGCCAACGTCGACCGCAGCGGTGCAGCGGTGCAGCGGTGCAGCGGTGCGGGCAGGGGGGAAACTTGAACAGGGTGTTCGAGGACGGGCAAGGCCTACAGGTCCACCCGGAACGCTAGGAACTGTAGCCTGTGT
Organism: Colletotrichum brevisporum; assembly: GCA_030770045.1. NCBI lineage: Eukaryota > Fungi > Ascomycota > Sordariomycetes > Glomerellales > Glomerellaceae > Colletotrichum > Colletotrichum brevisporum. Next base: position 7,163,042 of record JAUGSI010000002.1, read on the forward strand.
GACGCTATCTCTCTCTTTCTCTGCACGGCAGGGGACAGGGAGGGCGTGTGCTTCCGGGGAGCCATATCAGAAGCTTGGTGAGTCTTCCCGGATCACTCGAGTCTTGAATGTCCTCATTCATCTGGCCGTTCCGAGTTGCAGTGTAATAGTAGGGCAGGCCCGAAAACGAAGCATGGCCGCCTGCAGCCATGATTGGATCGACCTGCAGCATTGAGCGTAGTGTAGAGAAGAAGAGCAAGAGACTGATTGTTGCTGACCGTGCTACGATACTGTACGGGGCAGAACAGTATGGCTACCTTAGTGAGGTATGGCTGGTGACGACGAGGCAGCTCCGTCTCGGTCAGTCATGACGACGACGAGAGATCCTGGCAGTTGTCGGTGAGGAACGATGCATCGGCGGCTCGACCATAGCGGGCTGCCTCCAACATGAGTCGTTGCTAGCCTCGGAATGTTCTTTGCGGTAGACTCTCCAAAACGTCCGCCCTCGGACGTAGATGGTCCCTTGTTATTGTCCAGAACGGCCGTCATTTTTGAGCGATGCAGCCGCAAGACAGACTGACAGACTCGGCCGAGACATGAGGCTGCTAATTCAAGACACCACCGCCACGACGCGACTCAGCTAGTCCGTGAGCCTCCGGGTCAGATCAGACCCAGGCCGGGCCACAACAACGGCACTGCATATTGAAGTCTTGCTCGATGAGACGCAGCCGGGAAGGCGAGTCGACTCGTTTAATGAGACTCGACTCGACTCTAGCCGGTGCAGAGGCTCGTGGCATGCGCTGCCCTGCGCTGCGCTGCGCATTGGGCAAAAGGCCACATGGGCATTCCAGGGGTTCGAATCGCTGTTGCAGCTGCGATCCCAGGGCGTGCGGTGCCTCCATTTCTCGCATCTTGGTGTATTGTGTTAGTGTACGCAGCGCGCGCGGGTCCCGTCTAGGCTCGCCAGGTCCAGCCGAAGCTCCCTCGCTCTCAGTGTCACCCTCGACTCGACTCGGCCTGCGCTGCGCAGCGCAAGCCGGCAGGCAGCGCACCTCTTCAGTGGCTGCATGAAGGGAGAACTAAACCAGCCGCCGGGGACGGGAAGCGACAGGCCCTGTCGTGTCGAGCTGTCCTCGCAGGCGGGCTGACGGACGCGGGCTTGGACGCCAGACCAATCCCTTGCAGCGCTCCTTTTCTTTGTCGGAAGACATTCAAGGGGTGTTTCCAGCCACAACTTGTCTTCCTGCACGACACAGGAGATTTGGAGTTTTCCCAGGTCGACTCGTCGATGAGAAGACAAAATGGTTTGGCAGCCGTCAAGGTGAACCCTGGAAGCGCTTCTCGATAGTTTGACCAGCTGGTGTGACGAACACGAGGTCAGGACTCTGCCGTGTGCGACGGTGTAGACGACCTAGACCTCGTAAAGGGCGAACTCCATTATTGACACCCAATGCTTGGGGTGCAGGGCTGCTTGGGCCGCAAAGGACCAGGGTCGTGGTGCGCTGCGATTGCCTCGTCAGCGGGAGGAGAAAGACAAGATCAAAACAAATAAGGATGCGAGGTGAGAAACCAATGAATGCAAAGAGAAATTGGGGATGCCGGTCGCAAATGCCAGGCCCGAGAGCGAGGGCAATATGGGCACGCCGGCCGGTGTGCAAGGAACCAGCCAAGGTGAGACGGTGAGACATGGGCATCGTCGGCCTCCACCAGCCGCCTCCCCCTTTTCTGTATTACCACCCCTGTGGTGGTAAGTGCCGTCCACAAGGGGTAGCAAGTTTTGACCGAGCTCACACCGCACACCGTGATTGATGGAGCGTCACCGAGCAAAGAGCGCCTCTTCCATTCAGGGATTGGCGGATGGTTAAGTCGCAGGTCCTGGTGCGCCCTTGGAATCAAGCTAGTCGCAGTAGTGCCATGAAAAGAGAAGGCAACCCCAAGATGGTGAGCACGGTATTCGTACACGCAATGGATTGCGACTTGCGCGATGACAGACTTTCAGTGTCGGAGGTGGCACGCGACGGCGGAGGCCCGGCGAGAGGGGCGACGGGGAAGCCGGCGAAGCTCACCCGGAGGACCAAACTGGTGGGTTGACTCCGGCGGGCTGGCGGGCTAATAGGGGAGGGCCTGTCGTGACCGGGGGGCAATTCGCGGGAAAAGAGGGCGGGTCTGGACCTCTGGAGCCGGTTGAGGTCATCGCCAGCCTTCTGGAATGAACCCCATTCGACCAAGCGGGGTGACGATGGGATCCACCTCAGCTTGCTGTGCTGCGTGCCGGGGCCGCCGCCGGCGTCCGCCCGTCCCGTCGGAAGAGCGAGGTACGGATACACCGCGTTTAGTGTTGATACGACGTTGTAGTATAGTGTGTGTCCTCGTCGCGTTCGAGTCATTGGGTGGTAGCGCGCTGTAATGGATGGACCATGGAGGGAGGTCGGAGCTGGAAGAAAAAAACCACAGAGGGCTTGTCAGGATCAGTAGGTGGTTTGCAGCGATGGACAGGAGGAGGCGAAAAGGAGGCCCAAGGGCGGCGAGGTTAACGGCGACCATACCGATAGGAGCGATTGATTGACGTTGGAATTGTCGTTAGCCGTGGGTTCATCCCAACGGCGGCCTCCATCTGATGATCTAATGCAGGGGTTCGCGTTTGCGTCCGAAGCTGCCAGCATCCGAGCTGATGCCGGGAAGGCGGCCACGAGTCGGGACGATGCAGGAAGGCAGACGAAATGGGAGGACGAGCGGGTGACGTGCGTTGAAGTGCAATTCCATCGTGTCTTGTCGTGGCGTGGACCTGCAGGAAGAAGTCCTTGCGCATGGAGGCAATCTGAAATCTCAGGTGTCCTGGCTCCTGGGGCCTCAGGACGCGTTCAAGGTGTGAATGAGGAGAAAAGAGAGGGTACGTACCCATGCAGTATCAGTATCCGTACCTACCTACCTACCTAAGGTATCTGTGATCCGGTTGCCTTTTCTCTGTCTGCGAACTGTATTTCGTCGGTTCGCCTCTTTCTAACCTCCTTCCTTCCTCTCTCTTCGGCCCAACTGCCATTGGACGCCTCCTTCCAAACGAGGCAGCTGGTGGCAAACCTTCCAGCAGTCAACCACAGGGCCTAATGTCTAATATAACCTACCTATTTGGGAGAGACTTTCCCAAGTGCCGATGGAGTGAACCTTCCTCCTCTACTATTGCTGGATACGGATACCTGAAGTGAGAGAAAGTGCACTTTGACGTTGATGTGAATGTGATAGGTACCTCGGGATGCACCTTCCCCTCTTTGGCTGGTCCTTCTGCTCCCATGGGAACTGGGAAGGGTAAGGGTACCTGAGGTAGGTATATTAGGTGGTGTCCGTACCTAGTGTAGTGCAGATTTGTGGTAGGAGGGAATGCCTGGCCACTGAAGGACCCCCCCGGAGTTGGAGACCCTCTCACATCTGCGCGTTCCGCTTTCCCGTCACCCCGCGTTGGGGTGCATGTGACGGTTGAACTCCTCCACTAAACGCCGTGAACCTCGCATCGTCACCACTGCCAGCGCTTAATGTCCAGTCACTTGATTATTCACGCTGAAGAAGCGGCTCGGTGAGGGTGTGCAGGCCCAGCTCCCATCACCTATGGAGTTGCTTACATTCGAACACTCGTTCTTGACCGGTATGTGCGACAGGGTGTGAGAGGACACACACGCTTTGTGCGTGTGTTGTATCTCCAGGTATGCGCCGCACCTCGCCGTGAGCAAGTCGGGTTCTGCTTACCAAGCTGCCTCTCTACCTTGATACCAGATCCGCTCCGTACTGGAGGTACCATCAACAGAGAGCAGAAACCTGACGCCTGTTGATCGATGCTCGTCATCATCCCTCAACGTGATCACGCCAGCATGCACATGCACGATGGCTTGTCCCTGTCCCGATCCTGCTGTGACGAGGTCCTGCCTCTCGTCATCCCGTCATCCTGTTTCCTCCTCGTTTCTGTTTCTACATCTTGTCTTCGTTTCTGCCTGCTTGTCATGTGTCTCGACAGACGGCATCTGCATTGATAAAAGAGGCACTGACTCCTCCCAGCCCCCTCGTCTGTAGCTTCGGAGACTCCCTCCCCCTTCTCTCGTCCTCTTTCCTTTTCTTGCCTTGCGTTGCCTGCCTCGTCATCCCTTGGAGCCTGCAGCTCCAATCGATGCCACAGGCCATTTTATTTTACCACGGGCCGAAGTTGCTCATTTGGGCAGACGGCACGTCTCATCTGTCCACTCCTGGGACCGAACGCCGTCAGTCAGGGTCCCTCCGGTCACACCAAGGGCCAAGCAAGGCGCAGGCGAAAAAAGAAGAAACGAACACGGCGGGAGAAGGAAAACACAATTACTATCAGGCTCGAGTTCGGACCCGGATTCGTCAGACCCCTATCTGGTCACCACTCAGGGCTAAGCAGCCTCACCGAGAGAGAGCGCACGGAACAGAGCAACAAGGTCAAGCAGGCCAAACCCGGCCAAGATACACTCGACAAGACAACAACACTCTCAACACCGGCGCAAAGATCAGGAATAACATTGTACGGATAGACGACACGCGTTCCTCTAGCATTGGGGATTTCTCACGATTCCACAGTCGGCGCGCGCCATCCCTCTTTCTCCTCGTCGGGTTCGAGGAATCCCCCTTGATATTACGGCCGCCAGGGACAAAATCATTTCCATGCCAATCGCAGTTCAGAGTTTTCCCTAGACTCATCGGCTGGGCGTGCGCTCGTGTTTCGGTGGACTTCACACCTTGCCTTGACACCGTATGATTCACCCCAGGAATCCCAACAATTGCAACCCTGTTCGATAATCAAGGACCAGACAGCGGCCAGCCACGTTACAGCAGGGGGAACGGAAGTTGGAACGAGAGAGTGAAAATTTTTCATACGGGACAGACGGTCTCTAGAGTCTGCTGCTACTGTAGCGGCACTGGTTCCAGTGAGAGATCCCGCTGGCGCACCGCACCGTTGGAGTGCCCTTTTTCGACCCAAATATCCCCCGCCTACGCCTGTTCGTGCGAGGACCCAATTTCGCTTGCCAGACACGGGCAAATTTTTCCACACGGCCCAGCGGTTGCCAGGATCATTGGGCTTTCGTCTCTGGGGTTCTTACACTATTTTCACGAGCTGGTTTGCGCCCGGGGACTAGGGACCACCAGCCGGGATCCCACGGACGTTGGCGTCGACTCATCGAAGCGACAACTTGCAAGGACTCCCAGTCGTTCACTTTGACTCTGGGATCTTTCACCGAGGTCTGCGCGTTGCGCCCGAGTACTTTGCTCCGGCGTCAGGGTCCTTTTTCGTCCGAATAGGCCCGGAGCAGGAACCGGAATTTCGATGCAGGTGTGGTCAATTTCGCCGTCGAGCCGTGCATGTCGATCTTCCGCTGGTCCTTTTCCATCCAAACAGCGCTCTTGAACTGGACTTGGATTGCATTTGCACCAAGCAATCGGACAGGGAGTGAGCAAGGAGCAGTCTTGACCGGATAAGACTCATACTCAGCATCCATCATCTTACAGGCAGGCACTGGACCCCAAGTTGTCTGCGCCTCAGGATTGGTGTATCCCGACAGCTGAAGCACGGATTTACGAGCTGACTCTGAGTCGGTTGTCTGTGTTTGCTTACTGGATTCGCGGCAAACGCACCAACAGCATCTTGACGGACCAACGATTGGGTTGGGACTGACCGAGCAGAGAGAGGAAGCACCTCTAATCACGCCGACCAGTGCCGTTCGGTGAAGGCAACACTGTACGGACCACACTGGCTGTGGCTCAAGTGAGTAATCCTCAGAGCCGGGCTGGGTGGGTACATTACATAGGTACCTTACCCAAGTACCTGTTCTAGAGCCACACCTTCAGCAGTGTCTCCAGTCACAATTCGTCCGTGTTCCTTCCAGCGACAGGGATAAGGGCAGGTGGAGCGGCCTAAATTGAACCCACTCACCCTGCCTTAGTGCCAGCCACCCTTACGCTGCACCTGGGACAGGGGTCCGGCAAGTAGCGTCCACAGGTGGGCCATCTCCTCCAAGGCCCATGCCAGGTTAGCAGACATCCCTTTCATCCTGTCTACTGTTCTCTTGCCCACAAATCTGAGGAGCAATTAAATAGGACGCACCACCGCCATCTTCTTACGCTTCTTCTATCTTTTACCATTTTTGGCGTCTGCCATCATTTCAAATCTTTTGAACATCAAGCCGTTTGGCTCCAACACCCTGCCCAATCAACATCATCGTTCGAATTGCTGGCGAGCCCGATACCACCAGCAACTTCCACCGCGCACCGCCGAGGTCGAGAAGATTCTCTCCGCCGCTCGGTAATCATCCCTGTGTCCTCGGTCAGCGAAGGTCACTAGCAGCAGTCATAAAACTTGGTCATGTTCGGACACAGAAGGCAATTTCCCTCTCCTCTCTCTTCCGATCGCATACCAAGGTGACTTGCTTCACCTTCTTTCGTGCCTCGACACCGGCGCGACAACCTGGCCCTGGAATCATCACATCTACACCACCACCACCGAACTCTTGCGGAGGAAACACGACGTTAAGAGACAGCAGCAGGAGACGCTGAAGTTTGGATATCTTGAACAAGGATTATTTTTGGACGCCCATCGAGAGACGTCGCAAGAGCACGGCCATCAGACATCATGGCGAACTACTCATCACCCTACACCGGATCCACTCCTGGCGAGGAGTACTACTACGCCCGGGAACGATTCCAGTCGGCAACGCCCACTCCCTCCCCTCGTGGACCTTCCGCCAGCTACTACTACTCGGGCGCAACACCCCAGCGCCCCGCCACTCGCGCTCACTTCCGCAACGCCAGCAGCGGCTTCAGCGAGTACAGCCCGCGTCCCCCGACGGCTTCGCCTCGGTACACGAGCGACGGCTACTATGCCACGGCAAATGTGAGTAGTGGTCATCATTCGCGCAAGCATTCGTGGGCCACTCCGTCGCAACCAAAGCGCGAGCGCCGATCTTCCTATGTCTATGTCCGGGCCTCCACGCCCCTCGGGGAATCCGACGAGGACGAGATTTTCGAGGTGGACGGCCGTACCTACGTGTTGCCGGCACAGTCGTCGCGGTCGAGGTCCAAGAGGCACTCGGTCCATGAGACACTGTTCTATGAAGATGCCGGTCGAGGATATCCCACTGATTACCACTATCCCAAACAGGGCGGATTCACATACATTGAGCGCGAGCCACCCCATGTCCACGAGCGTTCGGCCCGTCCCAGCCCGGCCAACACACACATCCGCCGCTCCTCGGCATCTGTCCCCCAGAGACCGGCCACTACCCGCCCCGCCAGCTCTCACCACAAGAAGCCCGCCCCGCCCCGCCAGGCTACCGACGTCGACGCCAAGAGGCACAAGATCCCTTCCGGATACTCCCTCAAGAACTGGGATCCCACCGAGGAGCCCATCCTCCTGCTTGGCAGCGTCTTCGACTCCAACTCCCTGGGGAAGTGGATCTATGACTGGACCGTCTACCACCACGGACCCGCCACCCCCATCTCTGACATGGCTGGCGAGCTCTGGCTCCTGCTTATCCAGTTGGCAGGCAAGATCAAGCGCGCCGACGAGACCGTCGAGCGCGTCCGCAGCTCCGAGAGCAAGGAGATCCTCGAGGACTTCATCGACTCGGGCGAGCGCCTGACCGATAAGCTTCGCAAGCTCCTCAAGACGTGCGAGTCCCCCATGCTCAAGGCTAACAAGAAGGGTGTCTCCCTCGGCAAGAACGCCGGCGTCGAGTTCGTCGAGACTCTCTTCGGCCGTGAGCGCGAGCTTGACAAGACCGAGCGTTTCATGCAGGGTGTTCGTCTGTTCAACCTGAGGTTCGATGCCAACTGCGACGAGATCCTCCGGAACCCCACGGCCTAGACGGGAACCCTTCCTGCCCTGGACACTCTTGCCTGGTCTCCTATGTCTCTCTGCCTGTCCTTTGCCCGGTTGGAACTTGCCCTTGGACATCCGCGGACTGCCACATGGAGCCACAAGGAGCCGCATACTACATACAAAAAGCACCAAAAAAACCGACATCAACCTACGGATGGAGTTGCCGATTGTACGATTAGGAATCTGTTTTCCGGACCTCGTTTTCCAGGAATTTCCTTTTCATCTCTATCCACGCACCGGGGATACAGATTTCTCTCTCATCAGTATACACATAATACGGCCCGCGCCATTATGCATCGGGGATACACACGAGAACTATTTTCTTTCGATACCCAGAATACCCACGGATACCTGATACTGGAGTCCCACGTCGACGACGGGACGGACGGGAACGACATACACGAACGCGCGCGACATTACATCATCGACCTTGTTATTTGGGATGGTCAACAAAAGTCTGCTTTGGCGCGGCTACGAAGGATTTGCGGGGACTCGGAGGCTACGGCCTGCCGGTCCCAATATTTAGCGCTCAGTTTGGGAAGACGTGTCAGGATTTGGCACGCAATGTGATAATACGGTCATCTGCCGGATGGCGATGACCTGCTTTGCTTGTTTTAGACGGATTTGGGATTATGGTTTTGAATTGCCTTGTATTCGGCGGCGCTGGCATCGCGCTCTGCTTTTACCCAATGTTCAACGGCTCCATTCATTTGAGCCGCGTTTCTTTTCTTTTGAGCAGGAAGACGTGGAGCAGAGTGCTGGCATAAGATACCCCTTCCTTTTGCTACTTTGGGCTCGGGTGGACGGAGTGGAGCCGCGCAATAGTTGAAATCCATCTACGAAGTTGAACCTGTTAATCAAATCTCCAAATGCTGTGCTTGTGCATGCTTTCGATAGTGGCATGATTTCCATCTCAATCCTGAAGGGTCAAGCGAGGTTCCCTGGTCGTGCCCACGTCATTCAGTGTTTGGGCCACGGGGACCCACGTGCAGCCCTTGGCGAACCGTTGCAGGCCCGCGAACGAACGCGATCGCATCGTGGGCTTGGGGGGAAGAGGGGCTGCCGCAGTTGGGAGTCGAGTTCGATTGACGAAAAGCCCCTGGGCGGTCTGTGCGGATGATGGATGATGGCCAGGGGGGGCGGGCGTGTTTGCTTTCGACGATGAGGTCATGCGCTCGCGGACGCGACCAGCCTCCTCACCGAAGGGTCCTGCTCGTCGCAGAACAGTTTATGCGCAACATCACGGGGGCCATGGGCTGGGAGAGCGACTTGTGGGCAGGGGCTTAGACGGACGACGCGTCGCGAGGAAGCAACTGATCACGGAAAGAGGGGGGGTTCAGAACTGCTGCCATCAACACCACCACCGCCGTCATCGCCCTGGATCACAAACCTGCAGGTTTGCAAAACAATGTTTCAGCCTGCAAAATACCACAATTCAGCCCCGAGAATTCTCTGTCTGTTGTTCCCTGATTGTCACCTCCCACTTGAGCTGTAGCCTGGCAGGCTGGCCAGGTTTCAGACCTTCCAGTCTTGGGGTCTTGAACCCCAACGAGGCTCTGCTCTTTCCGTGACATGGACGGTATGGGGAGGAGGGTTCATTTCAGGCATCAAGACACGATTCACCCACGAGATTGTGTGCCGCTCAGCAAGGGCGACAACGTCTGACTCGATCATTTCTTCTCAGCCGCATTCCCGTCGGATGTGGTGTTCCGATGTGTCGTCCTCCCTTGCATGCACGGGCCTCTTGGTCCAGACGGGGTTGTGTTGGTGGTGGTGAGATATTCAGGGTTTTGGTCGAGACCTTTCTTTTCTTTGACTCCAAGGCAGAAGGCAGAGACAGATGGGGCCCCGTGTGTTTGCCCGATGACAGGCAGAGAGCTTGGCAAGGAAAGAGTTTTCTCAACGTGTTTGGCACGGTTGCAGTGGTTCAGACGAAAGTTTCGTTTGCTGGACGCGGGGCCTGCAACTGTGCGTTTCGAGCTGCATGGATGGCAGGGACCTGTTGGGCGTGCGTGTTTGCCCGGCCTCGCTGCTGCTTCTCGTGAACGACGACGATGGCTGGGAAAGGTTGTGGTTCGGTGAGGAGGTTGTGCAGGAACCCAAGGCTCATCTCAGATCTCATCTTCGGTGAGGCTCAGGTGATTGATGGAAGCAGGTTTCCTCTTTCGTGAGGTTTCGCACGGCGCGCTTGGTGATTAGGTGATTGGACGGTGAATTCGAGAGACGAATGTGCCACCACCGAGATGAAGGCCACGGCTTAGGAAGGAAAAGGCGGCTTCCGAGACAGGCAGCGGCGTGGTGATGAAGGTGTGCCTACTAGGTAACCGCGCCGCCGCATGCTCCTTTCCTCAGGCAGATAGACTCTGCGGCGCATTTCTTTTTGCTGGTGATGGAGGCAGAAGAAGTCGAAAAGGGGCTGGCTGGTTGGTTGGTTGGTGGTCACAAACAATAGTTTGCGGTGGATGCTGAGCGGCTTGTCGCGTCGAGGAGGTGGTTGGCTCCGTTTGTCAAAGTGTGGTGAACCGCTCCTGGGCACGAACAGGTGTAGATAGGTAGGTGTGATGGTGTATCCGTACGGCGCAAATGTCTTGGTGTGGGAGCACCGGTCCAGGTCCTGACCGGGGATGATGGATGGTTCGGTGTGACGAGGTCTGTGAGTGTGACGGAGGCAGGCGAGCGAGCGGGCGTTTGCGGCATGGTGGCCGTTTGCCATCTCTGCCTGTGCCGCTGCCTGAATAGCGTTTGGATGTAAGGATATGTGACACGGGAAGGCAAAACGAAAGAAGGAACAAATCGCAAGGCTGGGGAAAGGAGAGGGAAAACTAGGACTAGCGTCCATACGGATGGCTTAGGGATGGTTTCCACCTCGCTTGGTTATTCCGAGGGATGAAAAGGGAGGTGGTGACGAGATGCGGGTGCACAGGCAGGAGACGGTTTGGTCAGCGCTAAAGTCGCCAATCAGCAGCCTGGATGATGTGCAGCGGCAGTCAGCGCAACACCACGCTTAATCCCAATCCCTGGAGCCCCCGTCTTCCTTTCCCTTTGGGGGAGCAATGTCTCAGTGCGGGTATGGGATTCCTGAAAGTGAACTGAGGCACACGAGGTGGGCAGAAAAAGGAAGCAGTGCAAGGTGGTAGGCAAGCAGGTACCTTGGTCTTGAGAGACAGACTGTTGTGTAATGATGGTGGTGACGATATCATGCTTAGTAAGGGAAGGTACTTACTACTCTGTGATGTTCCTCATCTACCAGAGGGTAGGTTTGCTGAGAAGGGTGAGGGGTGTCATGAGAACGAGATGAAGGCACAAAGTGCAAGATCGGGGGCCAGATTCACGACGGCAGCGGCGGGAGGAGCTGTAGTAGGTAGTGGCATGTGTGGTAGGTAGCCTTACGAGGCTGGGGTATCGGGTGACGGGTTGTCTTGTTCTTGATGGATTGTCCAATGATGGGAAGATGGGTTGAGCCATGTCTCGAATTATGGTCGACTTGAAAAGAAGGTTACCGCTCCTCCCGCTTGTAAGGGGCCACGGGCTGAGGGGTTTGGTTGATGTGGTGGTTCATGGCCCTTGAATGTTTGGGGAACTCCCTTTCAGTGACAACGACGAAGAGATTCCTGGGTCGCGGCTATAGATGGTTCGCCCAGTTGCCTTGTTTATGTGATGGTGTCGTCGGGATGGGTTAAAAGTGCAGTGAAGGCTGGCAAGGCTGTCCGCGCGCAACGTGGGAGGAGGCAGAATGCAGGTTGAATCTGCAAGGCCCGAGATCTCTCCCGCTGTGGGGGCGAAGCCTCTCAGCCACAGGGGACGATTGAGTTTGCAGTGCTAGAAGGAGGGTATCGCCAATAGCCGAATACACTAAGTAGGTACGGTAGCCATCAATCCCCTGTGGAATTTGCCACTGCAACATTGTGCCTAATGCACCTATTCGTGTATGTTGCAGGAATGGAAGGTGAGGGGGGCGGCCTTACTTCCTTCCATCCTCCATTCCATCCAACATTGGACCCTGCCTGACATCATGCCCTAAAGACCCCAAGAAGCGGCCCCATCGCCCTAAAAACGGTCACTGCAATGGTTCACACACACAAAGATGCAATACAACGAGCACAGCCATGCCATATGCGGCTCAGCTTAAGAAACATGGAAACCAGACAAATCATCTTTGGGCCTGAATGCGCTGAGCTGACCACCTTTTCGCTCTCGGTCTCACTGTCACCTCACCCGGGCCTCGCCCTCTGCCAGGCGCTGCCATACCACAGGTACCACCGTTGCTACTCAGTCTGCCAATTCTGTCACGAGGTCTGACTGGCGTCCACAAATGCTCTGTCAGACCATGGGCAGGGCGGGAGACCAGTTGACTGCAGCATGCAGAGGGCGTACGCATATGCGCGAGCGCAGCGCGGCACAGCCTGGAAAACCAACGTCTGCACGAGAAGAGAGAGACAGAGCTGAGATGCAAGCAAAGCAACCTCGTTATTTTTGGTCTGCCCATCGTCTGCCCGCGTTGAGGTGCGTCATTGCCCAGGATGCATCACAGTATGGCACCTACAACTTGATGCCGGGCCTATGCAGGTATTCAACCCTGGGCCCTGGACCTGATCGTTCTGCTCTCCCCTGGCCTTGCCTGTCTGGACGGGCGGGATACCTAGTGTTCGCTGTGCCGGCCCGTCCCAAGTGGCCACCTACGGAAGTGGGGGGAGGGGTTCGTTGTGTTCTTCCGTCACTTATCAGTCAGCAACCACCAACCCGAAAGTCACGACTCACCTCTGTGCCTCTGTGAACAGTCGTCACCTGCACACACCACTACACACCACCTCGCACTGCCCACGCTTCCCTGTTTCTCGACCCTGACGATTCTCACGACGGGTAACCGCCGTGGGCGCACGTTCGGTGAGAGCATAAACTGCTTTACGAGACAAGACATGGCCATGTTTTCTTCTTCACCGTTAGTAGAATGACTGAAGTCTGGCACTCTAGAATGGATTCACAACGGCGCGTGATAGCGACCATGAGCTGCGCTGCCCTGCGCTGCCCTGCTACCTTCTCCCCTCCCCGCCCGCGCCTATCGCGCCGCGTTTGGCATCTGGCAGAGTAGGGAGCGGATGCTGGCCGCCGGCGTTTCCACGTTGGTTCACCTTGCCTTCTTTCCCCGCCGCCCGGGAGGGGTATCATCGCCAGCAGGAGGGGAACCTGGCGGACCGTCTCCTCCAGCCAACATTCTTGCCGCTGCAGTGGAACAGGACACTCTCGTCCGCAGTGCTCGTCCAGGCGATGCAGCCCGAAAAAGAGCATACTCGCACCGCAGCATCAGGCGTCCTAGTATCACCTATTACCTACGTGCCCTCACCAACATGACACAAGCCCGTCAGCGACCGAGGCGTAGGTCTGCAGCACGCAGCACAGTACCTTGGTGTAAGCATGCTCTCTGGTGCTCCCGACCCTACCGACCCGAGGCCCATGGAAGTGGCCTTCGTCCAGTGGTGCTGATCCGTCGAGCCGGACAGCCTACAACTTTGTAAGGGGCCCCCCCGACCCTCCCGTACGGGCAACGTGCTCCCCACGCCGAAGGTCGCGTTCTGCACGTAAAAATGTCGCGGAGCCACTTCTACGCCAAGACCGCGCCCGCCAATCACGACCGAATCGGGCCCATCTTCAACGGGCGGGTCCCGTCCAATGAGGGGAGGGAGGGGTGTGTGCTTGACGAGAGGTACATCGTCTACGAGCCTTCGCCGTACCGACGATACAAACCCCGCCATGCATGCACATCAGAGCGATCCATCTTCACGTCAAGTCCACAGTGCGGGCACTTGGCCACATCATGGGCCGGTGAGGAAACGACGGACGACGAACTTTTGCCTACCTCTATGGTGAAATATCGATATCACTAGCGCCGATAGATGACTATGACTACCTAAATTAGAAGATGCTTCTCCTAGTCTTTCCTTAGATCTGATGCCCGCCAGCCACGCCAGCCGCCGCCGGTAAAGAAGCCGTTCGGGACACTAGGCTAAACTCCGATCCATACTCGAATTCGAGTCGGCCAACGCATCGAGGGCGTCGACATCCAGCCACCGCTCGTCCGCTCCGCGCCGCTATCGTCACTAACGAACAGCCTCGCAACGCCAGCGCACGACGGAATCTCACTGCCACACGCTCGAGCTTTCCGCGCCAGCCTTCTTGCCCTCCTGATACGTGTCGCTCAACGCGTTGTACAGCCCCTTGACGCGCTCCATCTCCCCCCGCCAGTGCCCCCTCTCCTCCTCCGGCAGCTCCTCCACCAGGTCCCCGAGGCTCCTCGCCGTGAAGAACCGGTTGGTGCGGTTGTAGAGCTGCCTCCGCCCCAGGGCCGCGTCGTCCTCCCCTTCGGCCCGCACGCGGAAAACCTGCTCCAGGATGTCGATGTCGTGCGGGATGGCGAATAGGTCGCGGCTGTCCTCGTACGTGAAGAGGTAGTACACCTCGCGGAAGCCGGACCACGCGATCCCGCTGAGGCACAGCGAGCACGGCTCGTGCGTCGCGAAGAAGAGGCAGTCGGTCCGCGGGGACGGGCGCGTCGCCGGGTCCGGGTGCGTCGACGTGAAGAACTGCTGGATGCAGTTGATCTCGCCGTGCAGCAGCGGGGAGGCGCGCTCGTCGTTCGTCGCGACCGTGTAGGGCTCGAGGCTCGCCGACGAGAGGATCGCGGCGCCGAAGAGCTTGCTGCCTGAGGAGACGCCGCGACGGGTCAGGGGCACGATGCGCGACTCGGTCAGGGAGAGGAGGGCCGAGAGGAGGGTTTTGGGGTCGCGCCGGGGGAGGGGTTCGGTGTCGGCCATTGTGATGCTGGTCGGCTGCAGCTCGTAAGAGTCGACTGTGATAGGTAATATGTTCCTGCGCTCGTCAACTAGAGAGAGTATGTAAGGTGTGGTAGAGCAACCTTGGCTTCGTCCGCGCAGCTTGAAATGGAGTCTTGGTGGGATGGGCGGGCAGCTTTATCGCCGTGATGCTTATCACGGCGCTGCAGTGGCGCCGACCTCCTCCTGCTGTCGGAAGCGTCCGTAGCGTGTCCTGCTGTCGTCCACTGCGTCCACTGTGTCCGGTCGCGGCGACCTCCGACAACAGGTTTCGGCAGTGTGCGGGCAGAGGCTTTGAGAAATCCTTGATCGTCCTGCTTGAGAGATGTGCTTTTTTGCGTACCATCAGGATGAAGAATAGAGGAGAAAATTGTTGCTCTCGTACCGTCCTTGGACAGTAGCTGATGGTAGGGGCTGGTTTTAGTGGGACCTCGGAGCTTCCAGTGATTGACTGACTGACTAAGCCGCCTGGACTTTTCAGTCTGTTTACTGCTGGCCGATAGAAGAGGAGAGAGAAACCGAAAAGACGAGTTGTATACCGGCCGAAACGACCCAATGCATTACATACGGTTTCTCCGGGCTCCGAAACTCACCTTCCAGGGCGACAGGAAGAATGCGTGGTCTCTAAACGTCGTCCTTACTATTACCACCGACCTTGGAGACTCGTTCCTGGCCAACGATGAACCAGTCAAGATCAAGGTGAGCTTCGGCTGGGAGCAGCCTCTCTCGGCAGGAAAGAACAAACCCATTAGATTGGCCGGGGAGAAAATCTTGCGATGGAAGTCGGGAATGAGGGTCTTGAAGGCGGACATCCCCGCTCAGCACATCGAATCGAAGTCTCGCCTGCCACAACCCGGTCCGGAGGAAGGCCCCTTGCGTGTGTACGTCTGGGCTGGCTCTGGAGTGTCCGCCGAGACCGCGGCCGATGTATCGATGGCAGGTTTCAACGACGAGACCGGGAGAATCATGCCCCTTTGGACAGACATCCAGGCGCCCGGGTCGGAGGCCCCGACAACCTGCTTGCGTCGGCTGCGGCTTGGCGACAGGAGCCCGGGGGCGCTTATCGAGGTTGAGGAGGACATTGGAGAGAGCATCGCCCGTCACGTCTGGGATGCCGGTATCATGGCCGTCTCGCGGCTATGGCTCCTCTCAGACGGTGACCCTGGCCTGTGTGCAGGGCATCCGCTGGGCATGAACATCCTCGAAGTTCTTCTTTTGGGCGGCGACGGCGTCAACATTCTCGAGCTCGGGTGCGGCGTGGGCATCTTTGGCATCGGCCTAGCACGCATGGTCTCGCGAGAAGGCGCCTCCGACAAGAGCACCATCCTGATGACCGACCTCCCGGAAGCCGAGGAGCGAGCTTGCGCTAACATCGACCGGCTGGCGACGACGGGCGCTTCATCGATTCGGCCAGAATACGAAAACCTCGACTGGGACGCCGGAAGACAGGGCGACTTCGGTCCGCAGGCTACGTCGAGGTTCTGGGACCTCGTGGTGCTGAGCGACTGTACCTACAACGCTGACGCGCTGCCTGCCCTCATCGACACCTGGACGGCGATTCATAAGCAGAACGTGTCGAAGAAACCGGGAGCTGACGTTACCACCCGGGTTTTGGTGGCGATGAAGGTCCGACACGCCGACGAGGGCCGACTTTGGGAGCTCGTCAAGGAAGACGGTTGGGCCGTCGCAGAGCAGGCCGTGATGCCGCTGCCAATGTTGGGCGGGGAGCCACAAGAGATATTTTTGTATCTGTTCGAGAACAAGAACCAAGACGTATCGGGAATCCCGAAATGATCTTTACCGGAGACGCGGTTATTATGTTCGGGCATGGTTGGGCGATGATCTGACCAGACACGCACGCCACGCGCGGGCGCGTGCCGCATCTGCAACGCCAGTTGGCAGGTCAGCAGAACGAGTGGCCATCAACAACACGCTTCGCTTGCTGCCCGAATGCTCTCGCCCCGTCCATTAAAAACACGGCGCTTCTGCCTTTGGACTCTCACAGGTCCGATATCCGAGCGCCTCTAGACCTATCCATCTCGGCTTTGTCCCGCAGCCTCGCCGGACGGCACCAACGCCGTCGCCCCGCGCCAGACAGACGTGCAGCCGGCGCATGCCGTGCGACCTGCCCGAGCGGGCGAGACGAACCGGTCTCGACTGGACGGTCTACCCAACGAGGCGAGCACGACGAATCAATCTGCAACACATGCGATACCACGCCACCTTAGCCTATGGCCTCCTGCATTGACGAATCCGGGGACTTTGCTTGATGTGCCTGCCGTCTGTCGAACCTCCCAAAGACTATCGATTCGATGTTGGGCTCTGGGTATCGGCGCCTGGAGGCATGTCAACATAAATGGTCGCAGTTCATCTCCAAGACTCAGCGGCGGTTCACTCTCCCTGGCAAGCACTTTTCTCAATGTCTCCCGCAAAAATGGCCGAAACCAAGATGAAAAACGGCGTCAACGGCGTCAATGGCATCAACGGCACCAAGCCCTCCTTCAAAGGCACCAAGCTCTACGAGACGCTCCGCAACCTCATCTCCTCCGCAAACGCCGTCAACAGCGAGCTCAGCAGTCTCCCCGACCTCGAGAAGCTCATGGAGAGCGAGAAGAGGCTGAAGAGGGAGGTCGAGGAGAAGAACCAGGAAGTGGAAAACATCAGGAAAGAGAAGGAAAAGGCGGACGAGGAGAAGAGCAAGGCGATCGACAAGCTCATGCAGGACATGGATGAGCAGATCAAGCTCGTGAAGGAGGAAAAGGACGAGGAGATCAACAAGCTCAAGCTCGAGATCCAGGCCGAAGGTGCTGCCAGGGAGGTGCTGATCAAGAACTTCGAGAAGAGGGCCGGCGAGTACAAGCAGACCGAGGAGGCAGGCTTCGTCACCAGCCAGAGGCTCGAAGAGGCCCAGAAGGACCTCGCCACCAAGGAGGCAGAGGTCGAAGCAGCGAAGCAACGGGTCGCGGAGCTGCAGAGGGTGTCGGCACAGTCCGCCGCCGAGGTTAAAGCTCTGAAGGCCGACAGGGAAAACGTCATTCTGGAGAAGAACCTCCTGGACGGACAATTCAAGTCCAAGGAAGCAGAGCTTCAGGTATGCGACTCGAAGCTCCAGCAGCTGCGAAAGGACGTCGGCGCAGACCTCTTGCGAGACTACAACGAACGGGACCTCGACAAGTTGTGCGTCACACCTCTTCCCCGACGAACAGGCTTTTGCTAACAATTCACAGCCGCCAGGACTTGCATACATACGCGGAGGAATCGCGTGCCCTAGTGACAGAGTTCTTCAGAGAGCCGGACAACACGCTGGCAAGTCTCTCCACTCCTTCTCAACAATATGCCGCTGACACATGACCTAGAACGTCGTCCAACTTCCTCACCACCTCGAATACCTCAAGCGCGTGCCTCTTCCCAAGTCCGGCTCCTCCCCGGAGCTCCGCTGCCTGGTCGCCCAATCCGTCATCGCCAAGTTCCTCCGGTCGCACATCTTCCAGCCCTTCTTCCTCCCGCCGGACTTCGAGGCCGCGGGCCAGGACATGCTCGAGTACCTCGCCGAAGACGTACACCGCGCCACCATCTTCCGCTGCCAAATCCTCGCGGTGTGCGAACGCAACGACGCGGGCAAGGCCGTGGCCGGCATGGCCAAGGACGCCGTCTACCGCGAGCTCTGCGCCTTCGTCCCCGCGACCAAGTACCTCGCGCTCCAGACGCGGCTCACCAAGTTCTTCGAGGACGGCGTGGTCATGTGGAGCCACCTGCAGCGGTCGAGACAGCTCGTGCTCTGCGAGGACGTCGAGGACGAGGACGTGGACGACGTAGACGAGGCCCAGCGCACGAAGCTGTGGGAGGAGTACGGGACGAGGCCGCAAGAGGATGCAGCTAGGGGCAAGGGTGTTATCGTCGCGGAGCTGTTTCCACAGGTTCTCATGGACGAGGGCGAGGATACCATCAACGTCATCCACCCCGGCGTTGGGCTGTGGTCGGACCAGGGCGTCGTGGTGACGGCTCACCAGGCGCTGACGAGGAGCCAGGCGAACGGGAGGGCGAACGGCGACGGGTCGCGGCCCGCGAACACGAGGCGGAGATCGAGTTCTAGCGCGCCGTCGGGGAGGGCGTAGGTGTTTTCTTTAGGTGATGTGTCTGTATCATATGTGGGTTTTCTTGGTAACTAGTCATCTATATGGTGTTCAGCATGCATAGGATCTTATTCATTACCATCCTCTAGTATCCAGCACCTCTATCCGATACGTGGGAACGATGCTGATAATCGGTGACGACGACGACAACGGACAACGAACGACGATAACTACAGCAACAATGAGCTTAATTAGTATCAATACTGGGGAGGGTTTAAGGACGCCCATCCCTATGCGTATATCGCCCAGCAAGCCCAGTGAGTCTCCGCAGCAAAAACGAAGACCCCGAGAAGGTGCGAGAGCCCGCGAGAGCAAAAGAATGCGCCGAGGGGGAATCGAACCCCCGGCTCCCCGACGCTGCTGGATGGCAACGGAGAATTTTACCACTAAACCATCGGCGCTGTTGATGATCGCTAGCAATCTGAGATGCTGAGATGGGAACGTGTGGATACTCATGTCGTGTTGTGGACGTGGGAGGGTTCTGGACCCTGATCTGCGTGGAGCCGATGCAGGGGGTTGTGTGTGCGGTGCAGGTTCGGGGCAAGGCTTTCCGAATGGTTTGTTCCCTGCGTAGCCATGGCAGTTGGAAATTCTTTTGAGATTCGCTAGTCAGAAGAATGCTTTCATTGTTTAGCAGTGAGAAGTGTTTAGGTTTAGAAGTTTGCTTGCCTGAATGCCGAAACGGAGATCCGGCGCCGGACGGCGAACGCGGGGGATCCACACTAATTCCGGCAGCGCCGTGCAACGGCCGCCTACATGAGACGGCCACAGGTCTGTTGAGTGAACTTGTATTTGCAAAACCACTACTACTGCTAGTCCTCTGCTACTCTTAATATACCAGGGCGGGACAAGTTCCCTTCAGCGCCCTTGGAGTCGTCCTTCACGGCGCTTTCGGGCCAGACAAGCCTTCATTTTCAGAGCCCAGAGCTCCGAAAACATGAGCCCCCCGTACTTCCTCGCCCGTCCGCGTCCCCACCCGTTCCGAACTGCTCTCTCGGCGTGCTCATGGCGCGCGGCGTCGAAGTCCCGGACGAGGATCGAGTAGACGCCGCTCTCCTTGGCGTAGCGGATGGCCGTTTTCTTGCTGGCGTCCTTGGCGAAGATGTTGCTGCCCTTGAGCAGGGCTCGGATGACGCGGAAGATGTTAGATTTCCATTGAGCTAGGGCGTCATAGTCCTCCTCCGCGCCTGGCCCGGTGCTCTGTCGGTGTCTGCGGGAGCCTGGAGGTCCCCCTTTTCGTTTGGTACCCTCGAGACGCTTCCTCAGGGGGTGGAGCAGGATGCGGCATGCGAGATGCAACATCTCATTGTGAGTCTCGACGCAACGGAGCTGCTGCTCCGATCTCTGACCAGGGCGCTGCATTTCGCGGTATTGCACCGCCGCCAGCCCCTCAATCACGCCGGCCGCGCGGTGCAGCGGGCCACTCCTGGCCCAGTAGGACCTTGTCTGGAGCAGTTTGGGAATCACAAAATCCGGCCGCAGGATCTCGGCGGTTCTGAGCGAGTCGTCGTCGAGGAACCCCTCCAGGAGATCCAGGAACTCGTGGTGCGTGAGCGTTCCCGGCGCGCCGGCCCGGGCTCGGAGCGGGCGGAGGACGGCGAGCGTCGGGTCGTGCTCGACGAGCACGTCGACGATGGGAGGGCTGAATTTTGCAAGAGACTTGAGACTTTTGATGCTCTCGAAGAAGTTCTCCCGGCGCCACGTCCCTGCCCGCAAGTCCTGGAAGCCGTGGCTCAGGATCCATCCGAGGACTCTGGGCTTGGAACCGTGCCGCACTAGTTGAGGAATCGAGTAGAATTCCGCACAAAAGGTTGGAGCGGCGAGCTCCTCCCGGAGATTCGGTACGCCGCGTTCAAGCTCCTCGAGCATGGCGATGGCGGCATCTCCGTCTCTCATGCTGAACATCCACGGGCGTGGCATGCTGCGTCTACCACGGTGTGTTTGCAGCGGCGCTTCAGAATCCTGTCCGGCCAGTGGCGAAACAGGGCCCTCAAGACATCCGGGCGGGAGTTTCTGATCGCAATGCTTATCAGTGAGCTGTTGATGCTAGCGAGGTCGTTTTCGACTGCAAGAATCATGCTTCCGACCTCAGCGTTTCTTCGGATAAGTTGCACGATGAACAGGGATTTCCTCAGACATACTGACAGAACACCATTAGAGTCGAGGTTACCGCTACGAAGGAGGTACCACATCGTCGACTCGCGTTTGACGCAGTGGTAATGAGTCTCAACGGTGGTATTACTCAAGAAGTACTTGATATCGGCGCCATAGGCGACCGGCTTTTCGACGACGTGAACGTGCCCCTCAATCAGCGCCGCGGCTATTGCCGGAACATTGATTGTCCACTTGAGAGCGATAGGATCCTTGGAATCGACGTAAACGGTCGTGGCTGTTGGCACCCCGAGCTCGAGGCATCGCTCGACGATGTTGAGCCTCCCGTAGTGGCAGGCCCACACGAACGTCCGCGAGATCTGTCCGCGAGCTACTGCGTTGGGCAGGAGCCTATCGACCAGAGCGCTGGCAAAGTGACGAGAAGTAAGCACCCAGTGGACCTAATCCTTGAGCGGCAGGAGCTCTGCGATTTGCTGCACAAGCTCTGTGGGAAGCTGTTCCACCGGAACGAAGCCCGGCTTGTCCAGGTGTTGCGTAGGATGGTCGGCCAGCATTATATCGAGCTTGAAGATTCGAATTGTTTGCTGAAGGGAACGAACAGATTTATGCCGTAAGGGGGCTGTTGAAATATACATAGGAGGGTGATGTCAGTGATCAATCACATGACCAGCAAGTCCAGATACCAAATGACTCTGCTTCTTGGGTCGCAACCTCTTGGATCGCAACTTCTTTTCCGACCACGCATGTCGGGCATCGTCAAAGTGATTTCCAAGAATAACGGCCATACTGTTCAACTTTGCATATCTCAGGGCCGATTTGCCAAGATGATCCTCGGCGAATATGTTTGAGCCCTTGAGGAGGGGCCGGACGATTCTCTCAATGTTTCTGGACCGTAGTTCAACGTACGCTTCCCTCGCTGCGCGGATGTTCCAGACATAGGCGGTATCTGTGCCGTGGTTGGCCATGCGGTATACTTGGTTCTCGAGGCCCGGATTGTTGCGGATATCGAGAGGAATTAGAGGAATCTGACACGCTAGGCGCAACAGAGGTTCATTTCCTTCGCAGAATTCCGTAGATTTTGACAGGTGTTCGACAACAGCCGCAGCATGGAACAAGGTCCCTTGGTCAATGTCTGGAGACGTCAGAACCTCTTCGATCAAGGCTCTTCGAGGTCTTCCGCTTTGTTCCATGGCCTCGCTGCTGCTTTTTACTGCCAAATCCGCGAGCGAATCGAAGAATGGCGAGTTTTTATATTCCGTTAATAATTCGTACCTCGTAGTTCTGAAATATCTGGATGCTAATCCCAGCTTGCGCCTGACTTCGTTGATCAAGAGCCGAGAGTGCATGCTATCGAAATCCAGCAAACCAGACTCCAACAGCCAGGATAGCGTAAACGGGCTTTCGGACTGAGTTTTCATTGCATCCTGGAAGATATAGACGCAGGGGGCGAAGCCCTCACCCGGTGGAGAGTGGATGGCCTTCTTCGTTGCCTCAAAGATAGCACTGACCCGTGCCGTGTCTTGAAGTCGCACTGCTTGTCTCACAGATCTCCAGATACAAGATGCCCTTGAATCATCATTCGTGTTGGGCAGGCACACGTGTCGTCTGATGGAAGCACCCGTCGACGAAGTCTCGCTGGTACAGCCGAGGCCTCGTTCAATGGCGAGGTCAATGCATGCAAGATCAGCGTTGTTGTCAAAGAGGAAAGTGAGGTAATTCTGGTCGACATTTGTCTGATATTGGTGAAACTCCGAGTCCAACATGTATTCCAAGGTCGACGCATGGCGCACGAAGTAGAACGGATTCCAGAATGGGTGGGCGCGTAGAAGATCGTGTGGGCTAGCCCCGCTCGCGACGAGAAGGCGGACGGCATCGACGTTTCCCGAAAGAAGGGCCAGGCCAATCATTGGAATAGGCGTCCGGTATGGGGCCCATAAACCCGAGATTGACACTGTCTTGAAGGTTTCTACCACTGTTTGATCTGTCCAGTTGGCAGGGAGCCCGAACCGGAGACACATCGTTAAGATGTCAACGCGTCCCCGTTGGCAACCCCAGGCGAAGACGCGAGTGACTCGTCGCTGGAGCGCCTTCGGAACAAGCCTGCGACCCATGGCGTATGCGAAGTAGTGCGAGACCAGAACATACTGAAAGTGGTCCCTGAGGTTGAGAAATTCTGATATATTTTCGAGGATTTCGACCGGAATGTCGCAGATTGTAGTTGGTCTTCGGCCGGGAGCGTCGGTGTCGTTATGAGTGCCGGGCGCTATGGTTCGGAAGTAGGTAAGGGCAATCTCCTGAACAAAAGCAAAGCTGATTGCATGTAGTGGGCAGCTCCAGGAGTTGGGAAAGTGCTGATGTTGGAATTTGGCTGTTGGTTGCAGGGCGTTCCTCTGATGGAGTGTAGATGTAAGTTTTGTATCCCGCAAGGAAGTGAGCTTTGATGGCTTTCGTTTGTTCCTATATGTGTTTTTATTTGAAAAAGGAGAAAGAAATAGAGGAAAGCCCCTCTACCTTTATGGCTCCCTATATGTGTGCTCTGGAAAATGAAATTACTTGCTAGTAGACTTCAGCCTCTTGGGTCTCTATGCCATAGCCCCCCTGAGAAACCTTGATTGTAAAGTCCTGTGAGAATAAGACTTTGCGTGGTTTCTTCTCGTGGCAACTTCGCCTCAGAGGAAAGAAGCCACCGAGGGGGCGCAGTTGAAAATCGAGCTCGAGGCGTCTTGAGTCTTCCTGATCCCAAGCCCAGACCCCCTCATATGACGAGTGCCTCTCAACAGCCTTTCAGATTAGCTTTCACCACTTGTGGAGAATCGCCATGTTCCAAAGACTCCGTTCGCCACGCGTGGATTGCCAGGCAGGCAGCTGGAACACAGGGTGAGGCGCCTGGCGACGACCTCACGGGCATCATTGACAATCACACCGAGAACTTCACTTCGTTTACCTTGAGAACATACGGTACTCTCCAAGACAACGATGCTGTCAGATTAACCTTTTGGCATCTCGTGATCAGATCCATAGGTGTGGATTGCGCGTGGGGCCTGCAAGCAGCAACGATGTTTCTGTTGACTAAAACATTGGATCCAATGACGAATTCAATCTCGACAACTGCCGAACAGCCTCTTGTCACCCAGTTGTGTGGATTGGCCCTGTCTTGCCAGCAAGACATTATGTCAAAGTGTCCTTGGGTCAACGTGTTGGACTATTCCAAGTTTTCACGGAGTCGCCTTCCGGAACTGAGCTTCGCATAGCAGGCGTGTGCTCCTCACGTGTGGGTGTCACGACCTGCAGCCTTATCTCCCAAGCCGAAAGCCAACAGGCTGCAATATGGACGTAAGCAAGGGTTGGACCAAGCAGTCGCCCTTTGGCATGACCCTCGTTGTTCCTATCTCACGGCTCACGTATGCCTTGGCTCAGTCGGGTCTCAGCTGCTTGCCTCATCTCACTACAGCACACATGGTATTATTAGTAGGCTGAACGTTTTCGGTCACATTGGCAGCGGAGAGGACTCGGCCAGACATGATGCTCAGCTCAAGCCCTGTGTCAGTCATCTTCATTAGTCGCAGCGTATCGTGGCAATCTCACTGGGCAGAAAGCAGGCGTTTGGTCCCCGCTGAACAAGGTGTGGTGGAATCGATGTGGAACAACGGGCACGCGACCAATCGGAGGGAGCAGGAAGGGGCAAGGTTTCAGGCGAGGCCATCCCCGGAGGATGCGAGGTGGCCTGCATCTGACAGTCCCATTGCCCAGCTAGTGCAGTGCAGCTCTCCCTATTGTCGGGAATACTTCCAAAATCGAACTGGACGCCGTGGGCTAGTAGGACGAGCGCCGCCCGACTTCATGGGCGACGGGAGCACGCCGCACGAGTCCCAGCTCTCTGCCGAAGGACCCGTCTGGCGTCTATGTCCCGAAGCGACTGCACCTGAAAAAGCCGTCGACTTGGGGCTGCGACAGAATCACATGACGGGCGTGTCCCTGTTGCGAACCGAAGACGAAGCAAGCAATCAAGCAAGCCAGGTGGTGTCAAGCCGTGCGGCGTGGTGGCTTCGGCCAGCGTCGGGAGGGGCTTCGAGAAAGGGGCGGCGCCACCAACGGGCCATGAGTTAAGACTCGTCTCGAAAAGAGGGAGGCGCCATCGACTGTTGGAAGGTGATTAGGATGATGGTGGTGTCACCGGTACCTATGGCATTGGCGGGGGATGGCATGTTCGTTGGGCGGGAGTGAGCAGGTGAACGGGTTGACGGGGTCAGGACTGCTACCTGGGGCGGCCGTACGGCAGGCAACGGTGTGCGGATACGGGTGTGCTAGTTGGTAAGGTGGTAAGGTATCCGTACCTAGGCGGTGATCCCGGTGCGGGGGAAATCAGCCTCTTTCGACATGGCTGGCGTGCCGAGACAACGACACCTCCCCAAGAAGGCTCGCTCATAAGCAAACCCAAGGCGTCGGTGCGGCGCAGGTGCTCTATTGAAGAAGGTCGACGGGGTCCAGAAGGGCGATTGAATACGCAAAATTGAAGCTAAGAGATAGGCGAGCCTGTCGAGACCGGAAGGGGATAATCGACAGGTGACAGATGGACGGTGTGGCAAGCGAGAGAGAGCGAGAGAGAGCGAGAGAGTGGTAGCACGCAAGTAAGGCCCACTGCTCGATCTTCTTGGTGCTGTCGACTGGTGTCTTGGGCCTTTGGGGCGTTTCTTGGAAACGGCTTCTCTGCCTTTTGTGGGTGGTGTCGAGAGTTGCCTTGGGGGTTCGTCGATTTGGAGCAGGGGACGTGTCTTTGGCAGGTGGGATGAAGGGGGGCGAGGACGGGCTTATCTGGCCGTGGCGAGCATGCCAACACCGATAAAGCAACTTGGCGAGCGCTTGGTACCAGTGGTGAAGCGTCGATAAAAGATGCCAAAGTTCGGCAAAGGGTTGGCATTTCTGGGCCAGCGAGTGAATGGCTGCCATATTTGTGGACTTTGGGCTTGGACCGTGAGTCTAGCGGAGGTAGCGGTCGCGTACCGGGTGAGGTGCCATTGCCATTGCCATTGCCATTGCCATTGCCATGATCCATCCCATCCCATCACATCAGCCGGGGCCCCGGAGGGATGCTGTGTAGGTATGTATGGTCGAGTCTGCCGCTTCAATTTGCGAATACGTAATCGCGTGAGCGACTCTTTCGCGGCGTGCCGGACGCTTACTGGCTGTCGCGGGTTCTTTTGGGAAGGGCCAAGGGCTGGGCAGGCGCAACGAGTCTGCAACCGCAAATTGCTTCCTTTCATGGAGGACGCGGGTGTCAGCGCGGTGCAGCCCGGTGCCCAGCGGTGGCAGTTCGTTGGATCGATCAATCAAGCAATGCCTCTTCCCCCTTGAGCCATTCCTCGTGCGGCATTCCATGCCGTTGGAAGCTGTCGGTTTGCCGTCAGTTGGGGGGCGTCCAAAATGTGTGCGGTTTGTCTCGGAATCTTCACTTGGCAGCGCGAATCGACCGTCAATTTGGCCGAGACACTTTGTCTTTTTTTCCACATCGGATCGGAGGAATGGAGGATAGCGGGGATTCGGAATAGATGCAAAATAGAGTATAGGGCGTCGATTACCTACCTAGGCAGATGGTTTCGGTCACCATTCTTTTTCTTGCGAGGTTCAAAGATGGTCCCGTCGCGAGCGGGACGGGGGGGAAGGGGAGAGAGGAAGGGGCGTGGAACGGGAATCCTGTCGGACAATCGGGCACCCGACGGGAGTTGGGGCACTTGCCTTGGGGGCCTTACAGAAGGGTAGGTACTAAGTGGTAAGGGTACATGCTCGCTAAGCTACCTAGGTACCTACCTAACGGCGACGAGCCGCCAGAGTGTCGCGCTCCTTCCTCCCCTCCCCTCTCCGACTGTTGAACCCCCCGATGCCGCTCCCTTCTCTTTCTGGCCCAGTGCTCCCGCCGACCCCACTTTTCCCCGCCAAGATCGCCATGCTCGCTCCCCCCAGCCGCCCCTAGAAGGCGCGGAACGAGCTTCCATGCATCAGTCCGGGCGGGCTCCGCTGATAATAGGTAGCAATGGCAGGCTGCCGACTACCTACCTAGGTAGTTACATAGGTAGTGCACTAATTGCCTTGCCTCACGGCACCTACCTGCCTACCTAGCTCAATACTACCTACACCACTACAGCACGCTGAAGCAGGGAAGGCAGGTAAGGTGAGTATGTATCCGTAGAATCAGGTAGGTACGCAAGCGATACTCCCCAGTACCTAGGTACCTACCTCAGCCTGTCCTGCCTGTCCCACCTCCGATCCCGACTCCTCTCCTCCTCATCTCCATCCCTACCTACCTACCCTAGTCACTACCTTACGAGTCCAGGTCCCTCTCGCATCTCACCTCACTCGAGTCACCCAAGACCGAGGACAAGATGTCTCACTCTGCCTCACGCCGTTGGTTGCGTCTCCCACCCCCGGTAGGTGGTCACGAACCATGTCATTTCGACGTTCATGGTCCACACCCACGCCTGGTTATTCGCACATAGGTATCCGTATCCGTACACCTACCTGTTGCTCACGCTTGACGTCCCAGATCCGCACCGGCCAATCCCACACCCCCGTCTCTCGCCATCACCACGACGGCCAGCTCCAAAGCTCCCTCTTGAAGCTCGAATCCTCGCCTCTCATCCTCCTCCGATCAACAAGGGTCGAAGGAACCCCTCGCGATACTGCACCGCCCTGTCCACGTCCTGAACCTTCCCAAATGCACCTTCTGTTCTCGTCCAGCGTCCCGTCTGCTTCACTCCACTTCCCCAAGACTTGGCCTTCCTCTGCTGCTTGGCGGACACACTTCTTGCTCCTCTGGGTTCGTCTGCCCGCCCTCGACGCCTTCTTACTCGTTGGTTGCCGCCGATGCGTTGCCTTTGTTGCCCAGCTTCCGCCCGCATGCCTTCGCCGCTGACTCTCGTGGCCACACGTTATCACTCGGCGCGACAAGGACACGCCGCCTACCGGTAGCATGCGAAGGCAAGGTACAGATCCGACTGCAGACAGACGCGCATTGCCATTCATACCCATACCCACACCCATGGACCATACCCGAACTAAGGCGACATGCGCAAGCTCGACCTCGCAGCAAGACTCCCGTCTTTTTAATCAACCCCGTCCCCCCCTCGACTCGGATCGACGCTCTTCTTTTTTCTCTCTCCCCTGTGCCTCACCTGCCATCCTTTCCAGGCCCGCCTGCAACCCTTCCTCGCACTTGCGCTCAAGGGACCAACAATACTTCCTTCGTTTCAGTTCGTTGCCCGTCATCCTTGACAGGCCCTGAGAGAGTCATTGGGAAAGCCACGCACAAACACAAGAGCCTACAGCTACAGCGCCAGTAGCCAACATGGCGGCCGAGAAAGACGTCCACGATGGCATCTCGACGCCCGAGACCACCCAGGTCAACACCGACCCGCGCGCCGGCGGTATCCCGCCTGTCACTGCTAAGGCCCAGCATGCGTATGCTGAGGGAGAGCTCACCCACGGCGCTGCTATTCGTGACGAAAACTTCTACACCCGCAATGGTCTGAACTGGGAGTCTTTCAAGTGCCGTGACTACGGTCGCGGCATTGTTGAACTTGACCGTACTATGAAGTCGCGCCATCTGCACATGATTGCCATTGGTAAGCCCGCTTTTCCCTTAATCCCCTCTGGGACGTAGTACGCTAACGTCGCTCGCTCTCAGGTGGCTCGATCGGTGCTGGTTTCTTCGTCGGTTCTGGAGGTGCTCTCAGCACTGGTGTAAGTAGCCAGAAGCCCCCTTCCTGAGACGCACGGCGCTAACTTCCCAAGGGTCCTGGTTCTGTTTTCATCGACTTCTCCATCATTGGTATTATGATGTTCAACGTCGTCTACGCTCTCGGTGAACTCGCTGTCATGTACCCGGTTTCTGGTGGTTTCTACGTCTACTCCAGTCGCTTCATTGACCCGTCATGGGGCTTCGCCATGGGTTGGAACTACGTATTTCAGGTTAGTCCCCAGCAGGGCATTATGGGTTGCGGACGCGAAGTGGCTGACCAGTATAACTAGTGGGCTATTGTCTTACCTCTCGAATTAACTGTCTGCGGCTTCACCATCAATTACTGGTCTGGCGCTAGAGAGGTCAGTCTTGCCGTCTGGATCACTGTCTTCTGGGTCGCCATCACTTTCATCAACATTTTCGGAACTCTGGGATATGCTGAGGAGGAATTTTGGTCTTCTCTTCTGAAGCTTTCCGCCATTGGTAGGTGCCGTCCCACCCTGCAGCCTACATATGGTCTGACAGACGTCCAGTTATCTTCATGATTGTTGCTTTCATCCTCGTCCTCGGTGGTGGGCCTTCCCACGGTCGATACAGCGAATACTGGGGAGCACGATACTGGCACGACCCTGGCGCGTTTAAGAACGGCTTCAAGGGCTTCTGCTCCGTCTTCGTTACTGCTGCTTTCTCCTTTGCCGGTACTGAGCTCGTTGGCTTGGCTGCTGCTGAGTCCTCGAACCCCCTGAAATCCCTGCCTGGTGCGATCAAGCAGGTCTTCTGGCGTATTACCCTCTTCTACATCCTTGGTCTTTTCTTCGTCGGCCTTCTTGTCTCTTCCGACGACCCGACCCTCCTCGGCGCCGATAATGCCTACGAAGAAGGTGCTTCGCCTTTCGTTTTGGCTGCTAAATACGCTGGCCTCAATGGATATGACAGCTTCATGAACTGCATTATCCTGGTATCTGTCCTTTCTCTCGGCGTTTCATGCGTTTATGGTGGCTCCCGCACTTTGACTGCCCTTGGGCAGCAGGGTTATGCCCCAAAGATCTTTACCTACGTCGACAAGGGTGGCCGCCCCCTTCCTTCCGTCATTCTTCACCTGCTTTGCGGTGCTCTTGCCTATATCACCCTGTCTCCGGATGGCAACACTATCTTCAACTGGCTCCTCTCCATGTCTTCGTTGGCAGCCCTCTTCACCTGGGGATCCATCTGCTTGGCCCACATTCGCTTCCGCAAGGCTTGGGCTTACCACGGACACACTGTCGATGAGATTCCGTTCAAGGCGGCCTTCGGTGTCGGCGGATCCTGGGTTGGGTTGATTCTCTGCGTCCTCGTTTTTATTGCCCAGGTAAGCAAAAATACCTTGGTGCTCAACTTTCACAACTAACTGACTGTGTAGTTCTACGTGGCTATCGCACCCGCTGGAAAGCCTCTCAACGGTGTCAAGGGCTTCTTCGAGGCTATGCTTACCGTCCCTGTCATCCTTGTTTTCTGGATCATCGGATTCTTCTGGAAGCGCACTGGCTGGCTCCGAACCCACCAGATGGACGTCGATACCGGCCGCCGCGAGCTTGACTGGGACGAGATCAACGCGTACAAGGCCGAGGTCGCCGCCTGGCCCACCTGGAAGCGCGTTCTGCACAGATTCTTCTAAGCTCGCTGCGATTCGGCCTTCTTCGCCTGTCTCTGTAACACACCAAACCCGAGGGGCAGGGGAAGACTGTCGTCTTCTACAGTTGTATCCATTCGTTGTGTAGAGGCTTGCCGCTTTTGTTGGAGTCCAATTTGGACATGCGAATCTAGATACCACATCCCATCACCATCTCTCGTTTGGATCTATTCTTTTAGACCCAAGCGTAGGTCCTTGTAATATTGTCAATAAATGGCGGTTAATACCACCTTTTCGCCGTACCTGCTTCATACACTTTGTAATCCTGTGTCGTACGTGAGCTTGACGGCAATGCGGGCGAACATCGAGTAGTTTCGGCAGCCTCGGCGTGTTCCTTTCCGATCGCGACGCAAATTACGACGGCTATGAACGGCAAAAGAAATGAAACTATCAACGTATGCAGGCAAAGGCCTAGCGTAGTCATTCTGCCTGACCCAGTACGAGGAATCCTTCCGGTGAATGGCTACCAGGCATGAAGGGGGGGAAGGGGCGAAGGGCGTCAGCCTATCCTGAGATGGCCGCAGCAGGCCTCGCAGTACATTGACAGATAAAGTTCAGGGATGGACGAGACGGGAGGATGTGGCCCGTCATGCACGTACGCAGTACGTATACACGGCTACATGCGAAAGAAGACGTCTAGAATGTCTCTCTGGCTATCTGCGCGTGCTGGGCATGGTCCGGAGGTTCCGGGCACCTGGGTGGCTGGGCAGCTGGGCGAGCTGGGCGAGATGGCCCCGGGACGGTCGAGAGGCGGTCGGCCAAGTGTCTTGGGGATTGTGTGCCGAGGCTGGGCTTGCAGTTGGAGATATTGGGGGGATTCATGGGCACGAGGATTGGGGTTTTTTGTCTGGCCGGGTCTTGGCCAGGGGCGAGGACGTTGGGGTTCGATGTTTACGAACAGCTTTCGGTGTCGTCATGCGTGGTCACTTGCGCCGTAACATGCGACTGATTGCCTGGCAAGACGTTCTCGAAGACCTGAACACGAGAAAACTGAGGAGATGATGATTCAGAGAAGAAGTTTGGTTGGCATATACGCTGGTCTGATCGACAAGAAATTGTTCCGAAGCTGACTGATCTGAAGGGAGACAGGATAACAAAGAAGAAAAGAAATATTCATTCAGCCGCATTGTTTGTTTCGTCGAATCACACAGGGTCGTTCTGACATCCTTTCTCCCTGCATCTAGGCTTGTTCAAGAAGAAGCAACCTTGAAACCCCGGAACACGACATCCTTGCACCGCCTCAGGAAGTCGAGGACGTCCTCCTCGGTGTGCCAGGCGTCGTTGTACGCCGCGCTCAGGCACAGCTCGCCCCTGAAGGTGCCCAGGAAGAGCCCCAGGCCGTTGCACAGCTCCTCGCCGGTGACCCACGGGTCGTGGGCCTCGACGGCGCCCGTCCTGGGCGCGATGATGCTGTCGACCCGGCCCATGCTCGAGATGGACACGGAGGGGTGGGCCTTCGGGGGCGGCACGGGGAGGGGCCGCGGGGAGAGCGGGAGCGGGGGGATGCCGGCGGCCCAGATGGTGGCGGCGAGGGCGTAGTGCTCCGCGTCGTTGCGGACACCGTGGTAGAAGTCCT
Source organism: Colletotrichum brevisporum (assembly GCA_030770045.1). Lineage (NCBI taxonomy): Eukaryota > Fungi > Ascomycota > Sordariomycetes > Glomerellales > Glomerellaceae > Colletotrichum > Colletotrichum brevisporum. The sequence goes on from JAUGSI010000002.1 coordinate 7,194,946, forward strand.
TCATCGTCTGGACGATGGGGAGGAACTCGTCGCGGGCGGGGGAGTCGTCGCCCGCCGCGGCGAGGTCCATGTCGACGATGAGGCTCTGGCCGGGGACCGAGTGGTACAGCGCCGCGGGGTGGGCGGGGGAGTTGTAGGGGGCCTGGCAGCTGGCGCGCTCGTTGCGGAGGATGTAGTTGACGTAGCGGACGCGCTTGGCCTCGGCCGGGCGGGGCTGGATGTCGCGGACCACGAGGGCGATGGCGGCGTGGAAGGCGTGCGTGACGGTCGCGTCGGCGGTCTTGCACGCCGCGACGAGGCGGGCCGTCTCGTCCTTGGTGAGGAAGAGGGCCGCGCGCTGGTGCTTCGAGGGGAGGGTGGCGCCGTGGCGGTAGGGCATGTCGATGATCTCGATGCCGGGCGCCTTCATGGCGGCTGCCTTCTGGGCCTCCATGTCTGCGAGACGCTTCTTCTGGGCCTCGGTGAGGGTTGACGGGACGTTGGCGGCCACGCGGTACGGAGGGCTGAGGTTCGCGGCCTCGGAGCCGTCAAAGGTTGGCAGCTGGTAGGACTCCCCTTCCGAGAACGCCTTGGCGGCGTGGGTGATGAAGTTACTGAGAAGGGTGAGTGCGCCTATGCCGTCGATGATGTCGTGGGGTGAGCGGAACACGAGGTCGCGGCGGAGGACGCCGTCCTTGTCGGATGGCGGGCTCAAGACGAAGAGAGTCGGGATCTTGGGGGCCGGTGGGTTCGAGTTTGCCCAAGCATTGCCGGTCTTTTCGGTTGAGACCGGGACCAAAGTCTTGCTGAGCCAGGCAGACTGGTCCTGCGTGTCGCTGAACTGCTGGTACGTCTTTGTCCACTTTCCATCGCTGAGGTCTTGCGTCACTTGCGAGGCGATGTTGGGATGGTCGTAACTCAGAGCCAGCCAGGCGTTCTGGAAGGCGCGATCAAGGCGGCTTGCGGCGTCAGATGGCGAGACTCCATCAGGAATGTCGATGTTGAGGGAGACATGACCGGTCATGGCGAAGAACATGAGGCCACTTCCTTCATAAAGCGCGGCTATGGCGGCGTAGAACTCCTCGACCTCGTCGATGCTGCGCTGCCATACTCCAGGGGAGGCCTGTTTCCAGACGAGTTCGGGATAAGGCGAAGACATTGTGAGACGTGTAGGCACTGAGTTTCGGATTGGGCTTGAATCTTGATAAGGCTCAAAGGAACTTGACTGCGCGGGGGCGTTTGACGATAATTCAATGGAAACAGTTGCTTGCCGCCTTTTGTACCTCGAGCTCGAGCCCACCCACGTCAGGCTGTAGGGAAAACCGGGGATTCGGAAACGAAGCCGTCGGAAGTGTCGTCGAAACTCTTCAACGGCACTGAGGACCCGCAAGGGCCACCGCATGTCGTGGCTGCTGGAACATCTTCCCAAATCGGACGGCGGCGGCGACGATAGATCGTGGAGGTGGAGGTGGCGTGACCCCGGCACCCTGGTCGGCGCGTCTCATTTGCTGGAAACGCGCCGAAGATTAGCCAGAACGGGTCCAGCTCCGCGGGCGAAACTGTGAATGGCTCGAATACCCGGTGTTCTCCCGGCAACGTCGACCCCCATCGTGACTTCGTGACTTGGAGTAGCATCGTCGATTGACAGGCTGGTATGCACAAGACAATGAAGTGAAATGATGCCTCAAGAGTACGAGAATGAGTAAGTGTGTGGTTCTGAGGCTTGTGTTGAAAGATCCCCTAAAAAGAAATAAAAAAAAACATTTCTGAGTGTTCATTCGAATCAACACCATCATGATTTCGTCAACCATGAATTACGGGCCGGAGTGGTGGCGAACTGCGCTCGGAAAGCACAAGTTGGTAGGTAATAAATTGAAACAAGTATTGCGGTGTCTGGAAAAAACAAAAAGAAAAAAAGATGAGTCGTCAGCGAGGATCGAACTCGGCAAGGAGAGGGTAAGTATGGCACGCATGTTCAGGGGCATCTGTGAGCCCTACAGTTCCTTACTGGGCCGTTTATCCCCTAAGCTCCTTTTTGAAAACAAAGGGATCGGTTTGCTCATATATACCCTCCCTCCTTCCTTGCGAGTGACATCAGGCAATGGCTCTGGGCGCAAAGGCCCAGGCAGCAGCCAAAACGGCAACACGGCTATGCAGTGCCACTAACACCTTCCTCAGACAGTTTCCACTAAGGTATCCAAATCACTTGTGAAGTTGAAAGAGGAAACACAGCGTAATATGCTGAGATTCATTGAAATCTCTTGTGACTTTTGACTGCACTCTATCTCAAAGATTACAGAAAGTCCCGCTGCTCTACCCTGGTGGCTCGACAATATCGTTATTGCGGTGCTAAAGGCAGACAGAGCTGAAAGAAAGCTCAGAAGCGTTCCATTCCCATAGCTCCATTGGCCACCTCAATCAAACGATTCGCACGAAGAAAATCATCCATTTGGCCCTCATCCCACTCAGGCTTGCCTTTCATTTTCATCGCAACATTGACATGCGGCCGAACTGCGACCCAGAAGTTGTGAATGCGGCCTACCCACTCCATACTGTAATGCGACTTCGCATCTCTCGCGTTTTGAAGCTCATTCTGGGTGAATTCCAACTTATCCTCTAGCTCCTTGGCTTTGGCGCGCCAGATGCGGATTTGGTCTTCGGGCGACTGTGAGGCGATGCCTTCATCTTCCTTCATAATCCGAGCCTTTTTGGACTCGGAAAGCGGGACTTCGGCGACTTGAGAGAAGTTTCGCTTGTTCTTTCGATAAGTGTTCATTCCTATATGAGCCGTCAGAATCGAACATGTCCATCTCTTCCCCAAATTTGGGTAGTAATCTAGGGGCACACTCACTGTCAGAAATGCAAGTCGACAATCTGGCGTTGAGACCAGGTTCGACGATATCGATGTATTCGTCGAGAACTTCCAGGAATGGGAGAAAGCTGGGGCGAATCTTCGCCGAGTTGCCGCCTTTCTCACGGAAGGCTTTTCGCGCGTCCAAGATAGACTGCATGATGATTACTAGCTTGTTGTCGCTGGCGTTGAAGGCCCACGACTTATCCACCCCCTGAAGGTCTTGAAAAACCTTCTCCCAGATCTGTCTTGGCTGCTCCATGTCTGAATGTGTTCGGTATGTTCGAATTCCATGTTGGACGACGGTCTTGATGCGTTGGGAAACCTTGAAGACACCGTCGGCGGAGGGAGAGCAATCGAAGGCTTTGTAGGGAAACATGATGTTACCGACGAGACCAGAATTTCTCTTGGAAGCAAATGGAGCGTCCGTGGGGATGCCAAAGTCCACGCCTGGCAGAAGCTTGATGTTTGGATGGCTCGAGTAGTTCTGGAAGGGCAGCTTCATCTTTATCTGGTCGAGGTCGTAGGCGTTGGTCTCGTTGTAATTCTCCTGGTCATCCTCGATATTGGAGAGACAGCTTTGGCTATCCTCGGAGCCTCCGTGCTCGGAAGTCTGGTAGTTGTGCTTGGTATCGCCGCTGACGGGGACGCTCTTCGTCGTGCTCTGGGTGTCAGTGCCGGCATCTCCGTTCTCCTGTCTGATAAACAGTGGAAACGTTAGAAACGTTGATCAAAAGACGGGATCTGATTGAAAAATATGAATTAGATTAAAACATACGACACAGGGCGCTTGGCCGCCGGACGGAGAGGAAGGTCAATGTCCGACCGAGCATCCATCGTGGTCGAGTGATGTGAAAGGTGATCAGACGCCAAGTTCCGAGTTGAGGGGCAAAATGTGGTGAAGACTCAAAGATGAGTTTTGGTAACTGGATGAAATTCCATCCAAGGTAATTGTCAGGTAGGAACGAGTCAAAGGGGTGTCGAACTGAGGTGAGGTGAATGCGGGCGTGTACGCGAGGGTCGGTCACGTGGGCTTGCTGTGTTGTCGCGGGAGGCACCGACCTGTCTGGCAGAGGGGAATATAGGCAACATTAATGGCGGTAATTCTCAACGAGCTGCCTTGGGGATAAATAGTCCAGTAAGGAACTGTTGGGTTTAGAAATGCCCTTGAACATGCGTACTATACTTACCCACAGCTCTCGGGTTCGACCCTCCCTTTTTGCCTTTTTTTCATTGATTCTTTTTCTTTTCTGTTTCTTTTTGTATTTTTCGGATCTTTGAACTGTCATGAAAGGTCTGAGGCTCCGCCCTATCTATCTATCCAACACACCGTAATAGATTTATACTTAATCTTGACGAACCTTCACTTCGCCGCCGTCATCTGCTTATAAGAGGGGGTAGGCGTCCCCCAAGTATGTTGCCGGAGACCATCGGGATAGCCGTATTCAAGATAAGAGTCTAGGAAGTCAAGAATAGATAGAGTGTGTTTCCAGCCTGAGCAACAAATCACGATCCCGCCCCGGCCCCCATGTTGAGGGTCAAGTGGTATGGATGTGGTGTTCTTTTCCACCTAGGTCCGGACCTCAGCACCGACTCACGGACAAAGCTCATTTCCATGAATGCATACAACTTACTAATTGACATCGAGAAATTCAAAGATGTAAATTCGCTAGGTGCCATAGGATAGATAGGAGGTCAAAAGCGCGCTCACATGCATTACGTGAGCGTGGAAATGAGTAGTGGCTCCAGACTCCAAGTCGCGTTTTAGTAACTCATTTGCGACCGCTTATCAGTAGGAGATATTTGGCGTGTCTCTCTCAGACTATTCAATACCTACATAGGTATTAAATGCCCGATAAGCACATCTAGGCATGCTTATGCTTGTTCTAGCTCGAGCTTCGGCGAGGACGCTCACAATCGGTGCAGGGATAGGGGCGGTTGGTGGATGTGCAGACTTGCCTGATCAGGCAAACGGGTGCGGAGGCCCACAGTCCACCCCGCCCAAGCCTACGAGACACCACCTTCAAATGCATCCGCCGCTCGCTTCTTTCCAACCTTAAGCTATCGGTAAACACCTAGTCGGCGGTGGAATCTCGAGCATCGCGAAATTCCGAAGGAAATGCGGTGGATCTTACTATCTTCGTTTGTGGCTGCGTGCGTCGCGATAGGGTCCTTCAGGGTCCGGGAACCTCCGCAAAGCGTCTGCGCGTCCGCTGGTGCAGGGCAAGTTGGCTACTATGACTTCGGTACGACTCCAAAACCGCCCAGCTATGTATGCTTTGAAAGGGATACAAGGCTGATCATATCAGAGAACGACTCCAAGCACATCTTTTTCTGGCTCGCAGAAAGCCGCGGAAATCCCGACAAGGATCCGGTGGTGCTCTGGATGAGCGGCGGCCCCGGCGCATCTTCTGTGGCCTTTGGTCTTTTCCAGGAACTGGGGCCTTGCATTATTGACGGCGCGAATGCGACAAAGCCCAATCCGTATGCGTGGAACAACAATGCCAACGTCATCTTTGTTGAGTGCGCCTTGCTTTCCCACCATGTCCCCGGGATTGCGCCCATGCTGACGACTCGTCGCATAGTCAACCCAGCAATGTTGGGTACTCCTACACGAGTAAGCCAGTGACCAGCTTGGAGGAGGCGATGTCCGACATGTACGACTTCCTCACCGCATTCATGGACCGCTTCCCCGAGTACTCCAACCAAGACTTCTACATCGTCGGCGAATCTTACGGCGGGACATGGGTTCCCGCCCTGGCGAGGAAGATCCGCCACCGGCAATCGTCCCCAATGGCAAGGCTTGTCCAGTCCACCTCGGCGCTGAAGGAGACGCGCATTAAACTCAAGGGAATCGGTCTGGGAAACGCGCAGCTATCGCAGAAGCTGCAGTGGCCCGGCTTCTACCCCACCGGATGCATCGGCGACAACCCCATCTACAACGAGACCACCTGTGCGGTCATCGAGTCGCATATGCCCCAATGCGAGAGTCTGCTGCAGACTTGCAAAGACATGAACGACGACGCAGACGTGTGCAACAACGTGCTGAACTACTGCAGAGAGAAGAGCGTCTACTTCATATTCCAGGAGAAGCTGAATCCTTACGACATTCGCAAGCCGTGCCCCGATGGCGGGATCTGCTACGAGGAGGCGGAATGGATCGGCGAGTATCTCAACTCTTCGTTCGTCAAGCGGGAGCTTGGTATGCCCGAGAACACCACCTTCGACATCATCGACATGCAGCTGGGTGAGGCTTTCGCAGCCAATGGAGACGTGTGGCACGATTCGGTCTCTTGGGCTGGAGAACTGCTCGATCAAGTAAGTAGAAATGTGGCGAGGAAGCAACATGTGTAGTCGGGGTCTAATCTTGCGCCAATCAGGGGTACAAAGTTCTCGTTTACGCCGGCAACAAAGACTGGTTCTGCAACTCGGCGGGCGAAAAGAATCTCGTCAACAACATCCGCTGGCGCCACCAGCCGTCCTTCCAAGCTCGCGAATACCAGCCTTACCAGTTGGACGGCGAAGAAATCGGAATCCTCAAGCAGGCGAAGGGTCTCAGCTTCGTGGAGCTATTTGACGCGGGGCACATGGTCCCGGCGGACAAGCCGAAGGAGGCAATGTTCATGTTGGAATCTTGGTTGAAAGGAGAGTTGCATTAGACAAAAGCCTTGGTTCATACCAATGGCATTTCTCATCTCAGTCTTGGGCGTCTATAGAGGCAGATGAAAGAAAGAAAGGATTTTGCAAGAGAACGCAGGTAACATGAGTGTTTGGATACATCCAAGAAATTAGCTGCCTAGCTCCCGGCACTGTCTTGAATCAAATTGGTTGATAGTCTCAGCAGTCGAGCCCATCTAAGTCGAGCTCCTCTTTGCGTCTGCGGATGAGAAGCTTCGTGGAGGGATCAGGCATGAAGATCATGCCGTACGGCAGGGCTTGTGGCTCGAGCCCCTCGGGCAGCTTCCAGTCGTACTTGAGGAGGAGGTGGGCCAGCGCGATCTTGATCTCGTTGGCGGCGAAGAAGCGACCGGGGCAGGCATGCTGGCCGTGGCCGAAGGCGGGGTGTTTCGCGCTGGTGCTGACGAGGTGGGCGTGCTTCTCCTCGTCCGTGGAGCGCATGCGGAGGAAGCGGTAGCCGTCGTACTTGTCCGGGTCCTCGTACCAGGTCTCGTCCCACATGTGGGTGTTGGTGGAGATGATCTTCTGGCCCTTGCGGACGACGAAGCCGTTGGAGAGCTCGATGTCGGCGGTAGCCAGGCGGCGCCACGTGGCTGTGATGCGTTAGTCCATAAAGCCTGCTAGTATGCTGATCTCACACTCACAGAGTAGGACGGGCTTCAGGCGCTGGGTTTCCTTGATGACGCTGTCCATGAGCTTCAAGTTGTACAGGGCAGTCTTCTTCAGACCCTCGGCGCCGAGGACCCTGACCAGCTCCTCGCGGAGAGGTTCGATGAGGTGCTGGTTGCGGGCGAGGTCGATCATGGTCTGCTGGAGCAAGTCGCTGGTGGTGTGGATGGCGACGAGGGACAGCGAAGTCTGCTCCGTGGCGGGGTCGAAGTTGCCAGCTCCCTTGACGTCTTCGATCCACTCGATGGAGTCGTCAAAGACGACGCTCTTGTCGCCGCGCGCGAGGGCCTCGATCTTGCGCGTGGTGCGGCGGTCGAGGTGAGGTTTCAGTACGCGTCGGGCTTCTGACAGGAGGCGGCGGACTTCCCAGCAGCCTGGCAAGAACCAGTGGACGAGCGGTCGGCTCCAGCGTGGCCAGTGACTCAGCTCCCAACCGATGGAGAACGCGGCGGCGGTGTAGTCGGCGGCCGCCTTGATCCAGGCCTTGTCCCTGCAGAGTTCGGCACCCATGAAGACCCGAGTAGACATGCGGGAGACGATTTGCAAGATGTCGTCCTTTGGTGTCATCTCGTGCCACTCTGGGAGGAAAGGATTAGCGTTTGGAACTGTAGGAATGGGGGATGTATGGGTTGCGTCCTACCAGTTGAATCGGAGAGGTAGTCCCGGAAGGCAATGGTCGCCTCCTGGGAGATGGGCTTGGTGAGCTTGGCTGTCGAGACATCAGTATCGAAGTCTGGGCATATGGGGCCATCTTAGTTCGTACTCAGCGCCTTGGTGAGGCATTTCGTAACGACTTTGGGCATGTAATCGCCCCCGTTGAAGGGCTCGAAACCGGGGATGTATCCGTGCGAGTCCTGCGTCGTGAGCTGCTTAGCATGGAACAGAGACATTAATGATGGGAAGCAGGGTGACAAACGTCGCACGCAGGAGTGATAAAGTCGAGCCGAGGGTCGCTTCGAAGCTCGTGGATGAACTCGGGAGCCAGGACGATGACGTTGCCCCAGTCGGTGTGCATCTTGTAAGGGTTCTTGCCGAAGGTCGACTTGGCACGAAGCATAATGTCCTTGCTGTTTTGGACGAAGTCGCGCATGCGGCGGCTGTTGGTGAGTTCGAACGCTTTGAGCGGGTTGATCTCGGGAAGCTTGGCTCCGCTGTCACCCATGGCGTAGAACAGAACGAAGAACAAGAAGACGGTGGCGAGGTAGGGGATGGGCTTCTCGGCCGGTGACGGGATCGAGTAGGTGCCCAGCCCCAGGTCGAAAGAGTGGTTGGAGGCCATGGCGGCGGGACCTCTGTGGGTGTGGACGTATGCTTTGAACGGTTTATGGCACAGTCGAGTTCTTCACCGCGAGTGTTTGTTGATTTCGTCCGTTGATGATATTGGATTTGTTCTGTCGTCCGAGCTGGACGGACAGGCTGTGATATAAATCCTATGTTTGCAAGGAGTTGCGACAGCAAACGCCGTCATGAGCGGACTTTGCCAAGACCGCGAGTGCGATATGTATGTCTATCCACTTTGAAGTGACATCTCCGCCCTGTCATTTCTAACGAACGTAACAAACTCGGCCGTTAGATCTGGAGCTGATTCGTTCCTGTGGCTCATCTAAGCTTTCCGCCACACCATACGGGAAGCGGGGGTTCCAACTGCCGCCCGAAGCGCGTCCCCTTTGCAAGCCCTGTATTGAAGGTTTCGCGTAGGAGAGCGTTGCGGGAGAGCTGCAAGTGCCGCTAGCTCCCGTGTAATCCACGCATCCCGTGCGGCCTCGGGGCGGAAGGCGGCGTGCACTGGCCAGGTACAACGCCGTATTCGTATTTCGGTGACCCGCCGACGGCATCCGAGTGCCCGACATGCGGGACCTGGTGTCGATCCTACGGGAAATCGAGACAGATTCCCGGCTCCCTTCGTACTTCGTACCTCGTACAGTAGATTTACGACGAAAGATCCCTGGAATTGGCCAATCAATGCCGCTGGGAAAGTTGATGTCATGCAGCTGTCGTGTAGTCGTTATGGAACCGTTGGCCCGACCCCAGCTCTCATCTCACTTCTCGACCTGCCAAAGGGCCACCCCGAGTCATGGCGGAGCCTCAAGAGCAAATGTTTCGACGATGATGCAGCTGAGCTGGATGAGATATTTCTTCGACTGGCAAACGTACACTTCGGAACTGGCTAACGGACGCCGCACACGGTCCGTCCCGCAGATACCCAAGAACGCCACACATGCTTGGAGACGACGAACTATGTAAAGACGCGAGGTGGTGTAACGTCAGGCCGGCTCACAAAACGTACGCTACTGGTGTTCGAATTGCGATGACCACGATCGCCTAGCCGAACCAGTGATCCGTACAGCAGAAGTGACTGGATCTTGAAGACTGACCAGCAAGAAAGCCGGTGGGTGACACCACGAAACTTGGGCCGGGCTTCTACGGGGCCGAAAAGGGCCCCGTCTCTTCACGATGAGGGCAATGCAATTGTTTCACAATGTCGGTAACGGGCATGATAAACTGGTTTTCTAGAAGACGTCAAACACGGCTACTTTGTACCAATCATAGGCGATGCCTTTGACATTTGAAATGTTCTCGAGCCGGGCCGGAGAATTCGGCAGCGCGGAACAAAGACAGGTGGCGAGGAGTCGGACAACGGGACAACTTGACAAGGAGGTCGGGGGCTCAGTAGAATGGAGGCCAAGGGGCCCGCATGAAACATCTCACCCGGAGACTCTCCGGACTTGCTATTGGAAGGCGGTATTATCGCAAGCGATAGAAGATTTCGGTTGTGTGTTGTCAGCGCTCCAGATCTCGCCCGATACGCCTGAGCCGGTTCATGATGTGCATGACTACTCCAGTTCTCAAAGCCTATGTACATCCAAGTAGGGTTATCAGCAACGACATCAACGCACACTCCTGTTGGATTTCGCCGGGCTAACCCATGCCAACTATAGTGACCGGCAGGGAGGGTCCACGGCCGCACACCGCTTGCCAGTCGTTGATGTGCCGTCGGCTATTCCTTGTCAGTCATTGTGCACCCAGCCACATAAGCGGATTCGAAGGGGCGGAGGAACATACTCTTGCAGATGAGGGGTGTCTTGTTGTTAAGACACCTGATGCAATCGACGTCACTCCGACATTCCCTTAAGAAGAGAGTTGTGTTATTCTTAAACCTAAGAGAATTCAGGAAGTTGGTCTTGCCTCCAGTGCCCCGCTGAGCTGCGACGGCAGAAACGAAGAGTGCCAAAAGCGTCAGAATCGATGGAAAATGCATCTTGAATGTTGAAGTTGACGGAGTTTTGAAGAAGGGTGGTTTTAGTAGGTCGGGCTAAATAGAATCAAAGGAACAACGTAAGAGGTGTGGACGTTGGGAATGCATCGAGGTCGCCGTCTCGTATTTGTACTTGGAGCTGGCACGACCAACCTTCACACGAGTAATCCATCTTGGCAACATTAACGACGCCGACATGACAGAACAAGCGACGTCGTGCTAGGCCACAAAAGCCGGAGACATTGGGCGGCATTGGATAAAATTTCTGGCGCAAGTTTCTAGTTGAATGACTCACTTCCAATCTATCTCTTTGCCAAAAGGCTTCAAAAGCGGTCGCCTGGGGCCAAAGCTTGAAGCTATCTCAAGAGACTAATTAAAGTTTCCCCGGATCTTGGTCGCAACATTAGGCGAGTATCCGAGATCGACGCAAAACGGGACGAACATGAATGTCCTGGGACGAACCTCAGACGGTCCCTCGAATCTGAAGAGGTTCCCAGACAACATTCCCGACAGCCCGGATAGGCCAGCTCATCCACCACAACTCTTCTTCACCCATGTCTCCCGCCGAAAATCCTGCCTGTCATCCCGGTCTATCGCCCCGATAGCGTGGAGGCGCATCACCTAACGCCATGGCCTCGGCCTTGCCCGAACAAACCGCCCCTCCATGCGCTCGTATTTTGAGGTAGGAAGGATGTCGTCGCGCGCTGTCGGCAGCGACATCGAGTCGTGGTGCAGCACGTCTCAGTCTTCTGAGTCCAAGAAAGAGGTCCGATAAGTACTACCGGCCACCTATCAGCCTACACGTAACCGAGACGCCCGAGATGCTGGAGCGGGGGGCGGTACGGTGCGAAGTCCTGCATCGTCGGCGACTCTATCTTGCCTTCGAGCGCCTTCAAACGACGGAAAAGCCTCTGCAGGCCGGTCTTGACCGTGTCCTTCTCCCCACCAAAGCTGAGACGGAACCAACCCGGTGTTCTGGAGAAGAATGCCTGTCAGGGCATCGGAGTCAGCGTTGCGCCTCGCCGGAAGAGGAAACATTCGCCTGGCGCTTTTCACCTACCTTTCCGGGTTCCAGAACGACGCCGCCGGCCATCAGGTAATCTAGCAGCTCCATTTCTCCGCCCTTGCCGTACCGCTCAAAAAGCAGGCCTAAATAGTCGGAGAGATCAACGAACACGAAGAAGCCCGAGTCGGCCTTGATGAAAGGAATTCCAAACTTCTCCAGCTCCTCCTGGACAAGAAGTCGCCTCTTCTTGAGTCGGCGGTTGAGCGTCGGGATGAAGTCGTTCCTCAGGTACTTCTTGTCGGACAACAGCTTCGTCGCGACCATCGCACTGAAGGATGACACCCACTCCAACATGCTGAGAGACGTCAGAATGGATTTCGCATCGACGGGATCTTGAGATGGTCATAAAATACCTCAGGGACCTCATTGCAGCGTGCAGCTCCTCGTTGTACGTAGCCAGGAACCCCAGCCGCATACCCCCCAGACCAAAGTCCTGTCAATCCAAGTCAGTATGAGAGTAGTCCAGTATGAGGGAAACAAAGACTGGCTAGCTGTGACATCAGGAAAGCCCAAAAGGGACACAAAGAGGATGTTCTCACCTTGCTCATACTCCACAAAACGTGGACGTTGCGAAAGTTTGTGTCCAGACCAAGGCTCAACATACTGGAAAAGCTCTCCCCAGCAGTCATGGCATAGACCTCATCAACAATGAGGTGAATCTTGTGCCTTGCACAGAGTTGTGACACCTGTAGTAGCACATGTGCAGAGTAGCCACGGCCCAGTGGGTTTTCGGGGTTGGCCAGCAGGATGCTAGCGACCTTGCGGTTCTGGCTCAGCTCTCCCTGGATTTTATCTTCCAAACGGTTTACCAGCTCGCAGGGGTAGCCTGGCTTGCCTCCCTTGGGTGATGATCCGGTGAAGCGCTCATTGGGGATGTCGTCACATGGGACCCGAACTAGATGTACACCATTCCTTGTGGAGAGGTTGTGGCCAAACATCCCATAGCTGGGTGCGGGAAATAGTATCGTGTCGCCTGCGTCAGCGATGTTGTATGTGAGTGCGTCCAAGAAAGTATTGGCACTATTGGCGGCAAGAATGTTACTCCGGGTAAGCGGGATTCTGGCTTTGAAGTGCTCGTTCATGAACTCTGCCACGGCGCTCAACAGCTCTGGAGACCCTTCTGTATCACTGTAGCCAAGACCTGAAACAACGTCAGTGGAAATTTAAGTAAGGGCTTCGAGCTTATCTCTTACCATCCTTGAGATCTGCCTTCTTCAGGTGCCATCTCGTCCGGGCTGAAATGTCATCTAGCATCAGTTCGTTGACGGCAGATCCGAGGTCGATGATGCCCTTAGGATTCTTCAGGGGATGGTATTTATTCTCAACCAGGCCCCTGGTGAAGTCGGTCGTCAAGTCTGGCCGTATGTTTTGCTGGCCGCGGCGCGATGGCGGAAGCGCGTGGGTGAGTTCCAGCATGATTGTGGTTGTGAGACGTTGGAATCAAGATGGCAAGACGACGATGACGGTTTGGACTGTGGATTGAATAGAGAAGTCCATCAACAGTCGAGAGCTCAGGTGGTCGAGATGAAGTAGCCAAGACGAATGTTTTCACCAAGCTTTTCTGTTGCTGCGGGTTCCTGCCTCCTGGAGCGGCCAGGCCTGGAGTTTAGGACGAGGGATCGGGGATGTGGACGTGGACCGGGGGGTGTAGTGTGGTGGGTGATGACGGGACCCCACTTCGCGCGCCCCACAATAATCACTGAGGACTCTCAAAAATGCCTAAACAGGCAAACAAATACGACGCTTCGTCGTCGTCCTTGGCTTCCCTTGCACGTTATTGACTCACTTTTTTGCTGTTATTTCTTCCATTCGTCGTCTTCCAGGAAAGAGTCATTTGTCAATGCACGTATTCGTACTTTCAGTTTGTCAGCTTTGAAAAAAAATCGTTCCTCCGAGCCCCACGGGTACTGCAGCTACGCGATGGCGTCTTCCCGATGGCTTACGCGCATCTTCGCTTGCGCGGCCCTTGCCAATCAGGCCGTCCGAGGCGTGACGACGACGGGAGGGTACAAGACTATTGCTTCCAGGGCCAGTGACAATACCATACGCGTCAAGAGCTGGTCTGCTGATGACGCGCTCCTCTGCGATGGGGGAGCGGCCCATCACACCGGTTGGGCGGATATTAGCGGCCGTCATCTGTTCTTCTGTCTGTCCCCTTCGTCCCATTCGCAGCCCTTGTGGAAGACTACTGACGACAGAGACAGGGTTCCACGAGGCTAGGAAGAATAAGCATGGTGCGCCCTTGATGATTTGGCTGCAGGGAGGACCGGGTGGCAGTTCCCTCCACGGGATGCTGTACGAGAACGGGCCCTGCCTCAGCGATGGCGCGAACGGCACCGAATTCAACCCTCACTCTTGGACTGAGCACTTCAACATCATCTACCTGGACCAGCCCGCTGGCGTGGGGTTCTCGTACGTTGACAAGGACGCGGACGATGCATCGTACCCTTCGCGCGTCGAGGACTCGTCGCTGGATGCCATCGCATTTGTCAGGCTGTTCTACGAAGCATTTCCCGAGTTCGAAGACGCCGACCTGCATCTGTCAGGAGAGTCGTATGCCGGTAGATACATCCCGGGTATCGCATCTGCGATCCTCGAATACAACGACTTCTTGACGTCTGCTCCTGATCCGGAGGTGGCCCGGTCAACCATCCCACTGAGATCGCTGATGATGGGCAATCCATGGATCAGCCCTGCAGAACAGCTGTCGTCCATGTATGACGTCTCTTGCTTCTCATACCGCGACAAGTATGAGCCTCACCTGGACCCGGAGGACTGCGCCAAGACCTTGAAGGTTGTTGACAGGTGCGAAGCTGTTGCCCGTGCCTGTGCTGTTGGGAAGAACGACCCGGTGCTCTGCGCCCAGCCGAAAGAGTTGTGCCAGGACGAGTTCATCGGCATCTTCGCAAATGTTACACGGAGTTATTACGACAGACGCCTTCGAGACTGCCCTGGTCCCCAGAACTGTTATCCGGATATCGATGAGATGGTCGGCTTCCTCAGCTCGGACAAAGTCATGCGAGAGTACCTCGAGGTCCCCGCTCAGACTGGTGGCCGTAAGCAGAAATGGGACATGTCAAGCTCGCTTATCGAGAGATTGTACTTCGAGTCTGGCGACTTTTACACGCCGTCCATCACAGACCTGAAGAAGGTCCTCGACTACTCCAAAAAGACGAGCCACTTCAAACACCAACGACCTGTGGATGTTTTGGTTTACGTCGGCACGACCGACATCATCTGCAATGCCGATGGCGTTCTAGAGGGTCTGCGGCAGATCAACTGGGATGGCCGGACCTCTTTTCGGGCGGCTCCCTGGCGGGACCTGCCATGGGCGTCGTCTAGTGGCAACCACGGGGGAAGGGCCAAGGCCACCGAGGGTCTTTGGCTGGCAGAAATCGAGGATGCTGGGCATATGGTACGTTGAATCGTGACATTTCGAAGGAGCATGTTTCTGACAAGTGATTAGGTGCCGCATGACCAGCCCGAGTCATCTCTCAAGCTTGTTGAACATTGGCTCGAGCTCATTCGCAAGACATCAGACCCATCCATGGTTGCGGAGAACTCCCAGTTTCTTGAGACCTACACTGCCCAGTCTGTTTTGAACATTGGCAAAGAAGACTTCAAAGCATCAGAGGAACTGTAGACGTTCTTGGTTTTCATTTTTGTTCTTTGATGGCCAGCACTGAAAGTGGATTTGAAGGCGATTCCAGCCCTTCTTTGCGGAATGTTCTTTCGATGTACTGGCATATTCTTTGTTTTCTTTAACAGAGCAAAATATTACAGTTCCTTCAGCCTTTTCTCGTGAAACCATCTCTCAAATGCCGTGGCAAGTAACAATACGCGACAAAGACATCTTAGATCGAAAACAAACCCATCAGAATAAGGTCTCATCTTCCTCAGTTGGACCAGAGGCGATCTGACTTCATGCGCGTCCGCTACCAAGTTAGCGTTGAACCTAGGGCCGGATGATTCTATGTCAACGAAGCCATCTTCGGGGACTGGGACATCGCGATTTAGGCTGGCTAGCCCTGCACATTCGTAGATTCCCACAGTTGCAGGCGCAAGATCTGGTGCGAGGTAAAAGCGCCCAGACCAGATAACAACTTGGCGCGGCAGCGATGTGTGATCATTCTCGCCCGGGGACCTTTGGAGGTTACCTGGGGGGTACGGCGAAGCCGCGGTGCAGCGGCATCTCAGGCGGCGGCCCCACTAATCCTTAGCGAGCGCGGCCGGTCGATTGGTGTTTCTCGGGGACGAAGACATCGTGTCGTATTGAAGATGAGCTACTCGCAGGGGTTGGCTCAACACGACGAATCGAAGGCTGGAAGGCACCTCTTGACACTGTCAGCCTTACGAGGACGTCTCCAAATCTGGTCATCTCGTGGGTCTTTTGTTGCGTTTGGAGGCATATTTGGGAGGACACGACGTGATGATTTCTTTCTGTCCTGCTCATAAATCTCCTGTTTGGCATACATGGACATCCCAAAGAGGAAGGTGGGAACAGGCCCTGCAAAAGCGTTGGAGACATACGAGAAATCTCATAGCCTGCTCGAGAGTCCATTACAGCAACGACAGTAGTTAGCTCTGAGAAGAAGGGGATTGGCTCATACTGTGTGGTTTTGGAGAAGACTGCTTCAGCCGGCGCTTGCGCGCCCGAGACCTTCCCCACGCCAGCACTTTTCGGGCCTCAATTCCTGTCTCTCGAGGTCGTCCAAGTCACAAATTACAGCGCCGCGGTTCCGCAGGCCTCCAGATTCGGTGCCCCCGCCGTCGACCTCGTCAACGTGAGCTTCTGCAACGTCACCGTGTCCTACACGCACCCGGGCCAGAACGACATCATCCACGTCGAGACCTGGCTCCCCACCGACACGTGGAACGGAAAGTTCAATGCCGTCGGCGGCGGCGGCTTCAACGCCGGCCGGTACCCGACAAGCTACGAATCCATGGCGGGCGCTCTTGGGGACGGCTACGCCACGGTGACCACGGACGCGGGACTCGGCTTTGCCAGCGAGGTGAACTCTATGCTGTGGCTCCTCGCCAGCCCTGGGAACCTGAACCTCTACTCGCTCCAGAATCTTGCATCCGCTTCGCTCATTGACGAGGTAAATGCCCCAAGGCTGCCCCAAGGCCACCTTCACAGTCTTTGCCGAGGGACTAGAAGCTGACACCCCCTCCCGCAGGCAATCATCGCAAAAGCCTTCATCAGAAACTACTACGGCCAGGACCCGTCTCACTCCTACTGGGTCGGATGCTCCCAGGGCGGCCGGCAGGGCCTCATGATGGCGCAGCGGTACCCGCATGTGTACGACGGCAGTATCGCCGCCGCGCCAGGCCTGAACTGGGCGGGCGTCATGATCGGCATCATCTGGCCCACGATCTACATGGAGGAGACCAACCAGCACCCGCACGTCTGCGAGATCTCCCAGCTGACGAAGCTTGCCATCTCCCAGTGCGACGCGCTCGACGGCGTCGAGGACGGCATCATAGCAGACCCCGTTGGATGCCGCCGCATCTTCGACCCCTTCACGCACATCGGGACCGAGTTCGAGTGCGCCTCTGAAGAAAGCAATGCCACTACCGTCAGGAAGATCAGCCGGGAGGCGGCCGCAGTGGCAGACGCCACTTGGACCGGTCCGGCTGCGTCCGTCGGTGGGCCGACGTACCTACACGGGGACGACATCGGCACCGATCTGACGTCGATCGTGGCGACGAACTGCACGGGGGAGGGGCAATGCTCGAGCTTCAACGAGGCACTGGTCGCCATTGTCATCCGGGGTTTCTATGAAAAGGATCCGGCATCCAACACGACGAGCGTGTCGTTCGCGGAGCTGAAGCGCATCTACCAGAGGCTCCACCAAGAACTGGCGTCCTCGCTTGGAACGAATGATCCCGACCTGTCTGCGTTCCGCGACGCTGGTGGAAAGATGATCACGTTTCACGGTCTTGTAAGTTTCATATTCCTCCCCTCCCCATAATGGCCTTGTGATGTTGACATACACCTCCACAGGCCGATCCTACCGTCCCCGCGAACCTCTCGCTGAATTACTACCGAGAGGTCCTGAAGGAGCTACCGGATGCCCACGACTTTTATCGCAACTTCCTCATCCCCGGAATGGGCCACTGCGGTAGCAAATCTGGCGAACCGGCCGGACAGCCTGAGAACTTGTTTGCCCAGTTGCGGTCGTGGGTCGAGAACGGAACCACACCCGAGAGCACGCCGTATGTCGTCAAGCTGCCCGATAACTCGACACAGGAGCAGCTTTCGTGCCCTTACCCCGTCAAGCCCGTTTTCAAACTCGACACCACAGACGGTAGCTCGGGCTGGTCTTGCGCTTCCTGAACGAGCAGGTAGGGTTGGCCGCTCTTCGTAGTGCATTTGGATATCATATTCACTGGATATTGGGACGAATTTTGGTAATCCGTACATTTACTCTCACAATAATCTTACATCTTACTCCGCGCACGTGCCGTTTTCTACCCGTCGAATGAGATATCCCAGTGGTTCATCCTCGGCCAGTCCTCGCCATCCAAGCACGTAATCCAGAACAAAGTCGAACGCCACGACCGAATCCCCTTAAGCCTTATTCTCGGGTCTCCCGCTGGCGTAGGTAAAGTGCTGGCAGCTCTGAAGGTACACTTCCAGCTCGTAGTTCTCCCACTCAAGGCGCCCCTGGGCCCGGCGAATGGGGTTGATGTGCTGCCTCAGCTCGCCCCAGAGGATCCCCCGGTCCGACCTCATCTTTTGGACAAGGTCGGACTCCTCCTGGAGACGATCCCGGAGGCGCTGGTTCTCAGCCTCGAGATCGTCTCCAGGCGCGACAGTGCGCTTGGAGGCCGGGGTGTGGTAGACGGACGGGGAGGGGCTTGTGGTGTCTGTTGAGTACGCAGGTCAGAATAATCTCAAAAGAAGCAGTGACAGAGATGAAAGACAGAAAACAGTGATGAACAACTAGAATGGGTAGACAATGAAAAATGTCGAAAACCCATAGATATGCATAATTAGCAGACTACAGGAGATGGCCGGGAACAAAGTCGTTATGCTAAAGAACACAAACCAAGGTAAAGATCAACAAACCTGGTCCGGAGGCCTCCTGCTGCTTCTCGGAATGCTTCTTTGAGGGCGTCTCTGGCACCGTGAGGTGAGTTGGTGACAATCGGCGACGCTTCGCTCTTTGGTCTTTAATGGCCTCGTCATCCTGAGCCAATGTCCTCTTGGTTGCATGTCCCTTGGCCTGCTGGTCTCCCTGAGGCTGTGCTTCCTTGGATCGATCTCCTTTGGAGTTCTTTGCCTTGTTCTTACGTCTCTGGGCACTGGAAGCCTTTGTGTTGTTGCTTTCTCCGCCAGACGCGCGCAGGTTGTGTTGAATCGTAATCCAATTGTCCAATGCCCTTAGAAAAGGACCAAAGCACTCTGCGGCGTTTCCAGGGGGCGGGCGCGACAGGTATGTAGTGCGTGCGAGTGCCAGGGCGTCCATCACAGCTGAGACCTTGTGTGGCGTAATCTTGATCTTTCTGTCCAGCTCACTGACCGCAGAACCCCAGACATCCAAGAGCTCAGAGTCAGGACGTCTGTTGTGAATTCTCATCGCAGTGTCCAGGACAATCGTGAGACGCGATGCTGCCAGTTGGCCAAGGTTTCGAGGGCCGAGCTCCGGTGGCAGGTTGGGCTCACAAGCCAGGGCTTGGAACGCACCAACGGCATCGGCCGGTATAATGCTCCTTGCACCCAGGTGACCAGTGAGGCCATGTATCTCCCTGATTATCTGAGGATACCCGATCTTGTCTTCTGAGTTCTGAGAGGGTTCATGACGTGCTCTCCTGCTGTGACCTCGTCGGTGAGGCATCTTGGAAGCGTCTGAAGATTTCTTGGGATGTGTGTAGGGTGGTGCGAGTCTTGATGACGTGTGCTGTCAAAGTTCAACACTCCTTAAAGCCTCTCTAGGTCGGGATACTGACGGAGAAGTCTCCAGAGTCTGGAGAAGTTGGCAGTGAGTTTGGTGGAGATGGAGAGTTTATGTTGGAGCCTTAGAGGATGAGTTGGAGTTGGAGGTAAGGCTGACGAGAGGAAAGATGGGACCTCAAGCAAACAGGGGCCAAAAGAGGAAGGCACGCCAGCTGAGAGAGGGGGAGGCAGAGACAAAAAGCAACTACCGCGTGAGAGGGGTAGAGGGAGAGGAAAAGTAAAACGCGACGAGAATATTTATTCCAAGGGAAAAAGAAAATTTCTTTGGCTTGAGGGGGAGTCGGGGGACGGACGAGAATCAAACCTCTGTCGTGTGCACAACGAGCAGTTGAAGTCGGAGTTCCCGTTGCTGAGCAGGATATGTTTGTTTTTGAGATATGTCCCGTGGTGGCTGATGCCTCAACAACGGGCCGAGGCAGAAATGGAGAGCTCACTCCATAGAGCCCGGGCAACTAGGACATCTGGTCCTGGCCGGCGACTTCTGTTTTGGGAAGAACCTCCTTTGGGCGGATGTACGGCTATGAATCACCGCAGCACTCTGCTTTGAAGAATGTTTGAATATTTTGATCGTAGTGTTGCGTATGCTTTCTGTTATGATTTTGGACTTTCCGTACCAAAATTGGTGTCGGTTGGAATTTGCCCCCTCCCCTTCCTTACCTACTGGGTTGGGACTTACTTAAGGGTCAACAATCGCCCAAGCTGCCACGAGGTTCCGGTCAACGATCTGAGTGCAGTGGCCTAGCGGGTTAGAGGCTGGCCACCTCTTTCCTAGACTCTCCAGTCTGCAATAGCTCTCAACGACCCTTTTTGTGGTTGTGTGTTCGATTTCTGTTCAAGTACCTAGCTAGGGCTGCTTTTTCTCGTCTTTCTTTATTTGTTCAGGGGTCACCTTGACGTGGAACGGACTGATGTTCTGCCAAGCATTAATTGAATTAATTTGTTTTGTGGAGGTGTCACGAGGTTCACTTTGGTAACACCGAACTCCTGGGCTCTATGCCTTTCTATGCGAAGCTTCAAACTGAACCAACAAGATACTACTAATACAAGATGAAGGGGGAAAACAGTAAAATCCCAAGCGATCTGATGTTGAAGAACACCCAAAATCTCAACGGACTCAACCCCCTCATATAGTCATTTCATCAGGACCCCACACCCCCTTTAATGTCCCCGAGCAAGAATCGCTTCCTGGCGTCGCAGCTCGCTTGTCCTACTACCCTCAAACTATCACCAGGTGAGCCTCAATCCCCGTCGCAACAAAGTGTTTCTCATGCCCGAGTCTCAGAAACTTGGACTGGGAGAGGTTCGACGTTTAGTCGTTGATATGTTTCGGCGTCAATGAAAGCTCGGATGGTAGGAATCAGCGAAATCACGCAGCGTACTGGAGCGCAGACGCGTGTTCGCCGCTATCAGGCGCTCGTTGTCGGTCCTCAGCAATCCAATGTGGGCGAACAGCTTCTGTATCTGGGCGTCGGAAGATTGGCAAGCACCAGCGAGGCGTTCGGAATGCTCTCGGTATTCGGCACAGCAGGCATCAGCGGTGTCACGCTCGTTACGAATCTCTGAGACCTTGCTCTCAAGCTTGGAGTTCTTCTTTTTGAGATCCTCTTTCTCCTTCTTGAGCGCGTCGATCTTAGAGAGCAAGTCTTCAATCTGTTCACCTTGCGGGCGAACAGCTGGTTCCTCCTGTGACAGGGTTGCATCTGGCGTAGCAGGCTCTTGCTTGACATCTGAATCGCTGGTCAGTTCTCTTCTGCTATGTTGCGGTTGGATGCCCACTGCTTACCGATGCTCGGGCTTGGAGACGGCGATTGAGTCGTTGCACGATGTTCCAGGACCTGTTCGACGCTGCTGTGCTCTTGTCCTTCGGGCTTCAAGGGTCCTGAAAGCAGCTGTTCTTCTTCCTGACGCTGATCTTGACTCCTTAAAAGGCCGGATCGACCGCCGCGGCGGCGGCCTGTGGGCGGAAGCCGTGTCGCTTCTGAGTCGAAATCCACAGTTCCATCTCGTCGACGAGAGCCTGGAACTTCTTCGAAGGCGCAGGGCGCGCTTTGACAGCCTCTGGACAGTGCCTGCGACCCTCCGCGAGGGCAGCCATGACCTCGGCGACAGAATCAGGGTTGACGTTAATCTGCCAGTCAAGCGTTTGCAGAACATGCTTCCAGAGGTCGGAAAGAGTGAAGTACTGTCTGGACGGGTTTGCAAGAAGACGGTTCGCGGTTCCGAGTAACTCGACAGCCCTCGATGCGACAGTCAGGCCTCGGTTGAAGTCCGTATCCCTTATCCCACTCGTCGCGTCCGTCAAAAGTTCCATCATCGTGGGTACAGTACCTCGGTTCACGATGCTCGTGTTTCTGCCGGAAAATGAGAAACCGCTGATGTTCTGAATTGCTCTGATCCAACCGCGGCAGCTGCCGCTCAGTTGCGCTCGCAAGTTTCTCGCGCGTTGACCCATCTTGGACCTAGGAGTGTCAGGTGACGGAATTGAAAATAATGCAAAACAGACACAACTCTGATTGAAAAACACTCAAAATAACTTCAAGCGTACCTTTATTTCGATTTTCCTTCGACGAGGTGTGAATGGGCGGACTGGCGACGTTGATTGTGGGCGAGTGTCGAAGAGGAAGGAGCTCGACTGGATATAAACAGCACACGCAAAAAAGGCAAACTCAGCAAGGATTGTTTGTATACAGCCCAACGAGATGCCCAGGTACCTGCAGATAAGCGAGAAAGAAAAAATAAGAGGCAAGGACACGGATCGAACACCAAACCACAAAAAGGGTCTGCGAGAGTATGTAGTGACTGGTGGCTAAAGGGGGCCAGCCTCTAACCAGCTCAGTCACTACCTCAAATCTACGACCGGAACCTCGTGGCAGGCTTGGTACTATGTGGACCTAAGTACCTTTCGTCAGAGAGTATTCTTCGCAGGTCGCCTCGGCGGAAACAGACTGCGGCCCCAGCAGTGTGCGGCGGCTGCCGCCTAGCCTATCCTTTTCCAGAGAGCCCGACTCACTCACTACCCGAGTCGTCTTCGAACCCAGGCAGCTCCAGATACCCAAGACGGCTTAAACCAACTTGTCGATGTGTGTAAAATCCATGTAGATACCTCACACACGTCAGGTTCTGGATACTTCTCTCCTCCATTATGTTGCCATATCGTCAAAGCCTGCGATACGATTTTGCTTTCTCGCTCTTTCCATCCAACCTTCGCATTTAACTGGCGAGGGTTCTTCTTCCAGGTAATGAAAGGCGCACTAGCTACACAAAATAATACATTACCATGGACTCACTCATTCCATCTTCTGCTCCAGTCACAGGTCAGATGAGAGACATAGTATCCGTGCCAAGCGCCCAAGGTCTTGTGGTTAAGGGGGGAAGATTTGGAAAACCTGGAATGTCTTGGCTTGTATCCCACGTAGCCGGCACAAGTTTCCCGAGAAGAGGCGACTCTGCCTTTGTCGTATGATGTATCAGAGCAAACCCCCTCTCCTTGGTGACACTCAGTAAGCGACCCCAAATATGGACTTGAGAAAGTAATCTAGGCGCAGCGTGTCATGTTGTTTTTCTATTTCGACTTCCAATGACTTGCTATCGCTGTGCTAACATTAAACTACCGCTACAAGGGTGCTGGACCAACGCAACGTGCCGTTCCTACTCTCATATGGACCCAAAGACTTCAGACGGGAGGGCCGCTTGATTGGCTGCAAGTAAGCTGGCTACGTGGAAAACGAGGACCGTGTTTTTGGTGACGATGACGATGATAGTGATGAGGACTGGCCCTCTTTCTCTCCATGTACCTCATCTACCTGGCCATGCCAAGCTCCAGTACTTCTTGCAGTCGTAGACGGAGTCGTTCAAATGAATCCATCAGCGCTTGTATATCTTGGACTGGAAACGGGAGCGGGGTTGGTGCGAGACTTTGCGAGGCCGTTGGGTCTACCCTTCGCAAATCACATATGCCCCACGAGGTGCCTGGCTCTCTTTCAAGAGGTCCTGAACCTTCCAACCATGCGTTGTACCAAATTTTCACTCCCTCGAGCGGCGTTCTGCGGGCGGGATCGGCGGCGGTCGTGCTAAAGGCTTCGGCGATGAAAATGCCATTCAAGAGATACACGTCGCCTGTGATTGTAAGTTGTCTGCAGAACGGCTTATGGTGTGGGACTACAGACTGGGTTGGTTTCTCGAGAGAACACAATTATCACCTAAAAAGGTTACATTCTCCGAAAGAAAGATAAAACTGTCAATGGCGGCAAGGCAGCTATTGTTTAAGGTAGTGTTGTCGCCAAGCGTAGGAATGCTCAGAAAATAGGACATCCTCGATATGATGAAGATGTCGATGACGGCCAAGAACGGCAGTTCGAGGAGTAGCGAGGAGAAGGCCGGGCGGCCGGAATAGGTTCGGCAGGTCGCGGTAAAAACATTCCCCATGACGTCTCGCAAAGGAATCCATTGCGTAATGCCCTGCTTGATGAAAGAAAGAACGGCATTTTCCAAGGCCCGAAAGAAGTGCGTGATTCTAGAGCTGATATTGAGCTGCTGTTCCACGGAGCTGGGTGCTGGCTTGTCGAAGAAAATGCCAAGGGCGAAGAAGTACGTCGGTGAGATGTTGCTGTTTCGGAGCCACTGAAAACTGAGCCCCGCCAGGCTTTGGAGATCGGCGTGGTTGATAAAGTATCCAAGAGGGTGCATTTGGAAGTCGGATTGTTCCTCTCGTCGCCGATCTCCTTCCACATCTTCGAATTGGGGCGCAGGAAATTGAGGCCGAGAAGGTCCGGCGTTCTCACGTTGATCCGCCTGGGGTGACGGGGCCAGAATCGACGGGAGTGGTGGGAGTGATAAGAGTGGCGGGTCTTGGTGGAAGTTCAAAGGGCTACCAAGCATCGAGGTATAAGGCATCTCCATTATTCAATGGTGGCACACGGAGGCCGCGTACAACAAGAACACAGAGGAAGATGATGTGACGGTTTTTATGGCGCTACGGCTGTTGTGCTGTATCTTTGCGTTGGCTTGCGGGGGTAAACTAGGCAAGACGGCTTGGAGATCTAGACAGAATTCGATACGTCGACAGATCGCAATGACCACTCTTTATGGGACCCATCCAATGCATACCGGAAGGGCAGGAAGTTTTCAGGGCCTCGATGGCGATGGCCTAAAGATCGAAGGTTCCTTTGATAGCTACCTGCCTAGGTAGATTATGTACCTTGAGATCACCTTCCCGGGAGATGCAAGGCTAAGAAAGCCTGACTAATCTCGCCCGCCTCAAGGGAGGCAGTCGACGACATAGCAGTCTCTAAAGCACCCCTTCCCGTTGTAATCACCAAAGGCAGCGATCCGATGCGTACCGAGAAGTTGCCACGGTTCCGAATCCTCTTCGATGTCGCTCATGGTGAACCTCAAAGCCCGACCTCGCGCCTTTTCTCGAACCCAGAGTTCCAAGTCAGCCTTCACCTTCGTCCAGCCCAGCAGCTCGGGGGCTGTGAGCCCAGCCGACATGACCTTGGGGATCAGATAGTCCAGCACCGTGGTGGCGAAGTTGGAGCTTTCGCACAAGATCGCCGTGGATTCCAGCGCGACATCGATGCGAAGGACGGTGAATTGCTGGCGCTGGTGGACGTTCATGCCGGAGACGATCCCCAAGATCACCTTGGCCCACGCGTCGGACGCAGCTGCGGAGACCGATGCGTCGAAGACCGATTGGAGGTAGTTGATGGTCATGCGGCAGATGAGATACAGCACGTAGTCCAACGCCTTGCGCTCGTTGGGGAACCGGTAGGTGACGAGAGTCTCGAAGCTCGGGCCGCTAATGAAGTCCGCGCTTGTGCCTAGATTCGCAACCGGCAGGTCGTGAGGGCAGAGACCGCTGTGCCAGCAATCAAGTCGCCTGGTGAAGACATCGCACTGGTGGAGGATGGTCTCCCGTGTCAGGTTTTCCTTGTTGAAATCGCCCCGCTGGAAGTTTCGGTGGTCACATTCCCGGCCAAGAACCGAGCAAATCCACTTCGCGGCTTTCTCGGAAGCACTGGAGCCATCGTCGTCGGCGGACACGAAGCTCGCCTCCATGGAGTGTCGGGCATACAGGTTATGCACTCTCGAAAGGATGTCTCGGGTCGCGAGCTCGGGGTCGAGGAGGCTTGAGACATCGTACTTGTCTACTGGGTTGCAGGTCTTCCGCGTCGGCGTCATCATGAAGCGTATGTCGTATCGAAGCATTCGCCAGGCCTTGAAGATCTCCGGTACCGACGCCGCCGCAAAATCCAGCTTGGCAGCGATAGCATCGAGGCCGCTCGCGTGGTTCCGAATGCCCAGCGCCGTGCCCGCTTCGAGTTCGTGGTACGCCAGAAGCAATGCCGCTCCAGCGAGGTCCTCGCCACTCTGATTCTCCTGACTCCGTATCCGGTCTTGGAGGTCTTTGACCGCCGTATCGTAATAGAACAAAACGCTCTTGTTGTTGCATATTTGCCTAAGTGAGTGAAAGTCAAAGGGAAGACGCTCCCCCAGCTTGAGGTGGCTCGCGGACAGAGCCAGAACAGCGGCTCGAAAACAGCTGCTTTGTTTGAACAAGCTTGAGAAAGCCAGGGAAACAGGAATGGCCGGCACAACATTCTTGTCAAAGTGGTGGATCAAAGACTCTTCGAGCGGGAGTGAAAGCTGCAGATCAGTCGACGGCTCGCCCAAGAGGGACTCTGAAGGCGAGGACGTGCCGGGGGAGTTTTGCGTGACAAGGAACTCATCCCAACTTGTCGGCGACGAACCTTCTGGAGATCCCTCGCTAGAAGATGTGGCTTGGACGGCATTCGTTCCGTTGTCCGACGTGGAAATAGCCTCGGTACCGAAGGCGCCGGCGCCACTGACTGGTGGCTCAAGCAGACCAACCTCTGAAGTGGTGGAGGTGTCGAACAAGGCCCAAGGCAGGGCAAAGGGACCTCCCGACCAGCAATCCGCCGCCGCCGCCTGACACGAAGGTAGCGGCCCTGCGACCGAAGCAAACGGCCCGTGGGTGCTCGTCGGCTGCCCTGCAGCATAGTCTGTCAGTGACGCGGGCGACTCTGCAGGCGCTTCTCCAACGGCACTCGTACGCCTCCGCTTTCGCCGGGCGTCTTCGAGGCGCAGAGCCGACCACCTTGCAGCCTCAAACTTTCTCGAAGACTCGGCCGCAAGGGCGGTGACATCTTTGAACGACACGGCGCGGTCATAACCGCTGCACGGGATCCCTCGACGGACGCATGCAGAGCACTCGGGGCGCGTCTCGTCGCACTATCGGAGGTGAGCCGGCGTCGGGGGACAAGGCGGACCAGTGTTTGGCGGCGGGCACGAACCTTTCGTCGTCGGGTTTTGCAGTTCTGGCACCCGGTTCTCTTGCGGACGATGTCGGTCTTCTTCGGCCTCGATGACGGGGTCTCCATTGTGTTGGTGTCGGAAGGCTGGGCCCGATGTCAGCACGACGATGCAAGTCACCCTCGTGAACCCTGAAGAGTTGGCAGATTTGCGTAGCCCGTGCGAGTATTGCCGGTAAGCCTTTGCGGAGCATAACGTCGTAGGACAAAGTTGAAGACCATGGCTACGATCCGAGTTGGAGACGACGATAAGCACGCCCGGCCGCCCGCAACACAGGGGCAGCAGATTGGCGAGCCGCGACACGGAGAGATGACGATAATGCACTAGTCCTAAACAGGCAGGCGGGTGCGACGCTAATTTTGTCGTCTGGCTCCGTTGCAGGGATGTCTGGAAGCCTCTCATCTTCGACTTTTGCGCAAAGGTTTTCTCAAAGGCATTATCCGCCAAACATGTTTTGAGGACAATTTTCGGGCGTGAAAAATTGAGTGATAGCTGAGTCATAGGAGGGTAGACAACTGGGTACTACCTAAGCAATTTCGAACTCTGAGCTTCCATTGTGTTTCTGTGTTACTGAGGAGATGTCTTTGGCCCCACCGTCCGAGGGAAAAGAAAGGGAAATCATATTCATCCCCTCTGGTATTAAATACCCCCTCCAGATATGATACGTAGCTAGGCATCCCTAAGTATTTTCCCTGTTATTGTTGTCCGTCGTCTCCGTCGTCGTCGTCGTCGTCGTCGTCGTTGTTGTTGTCGTCCGTCGTCATTATCGTTATTGTTGTGGGAGAGCTAAGCTATATGGGGGTGTGAGATACTAGAGAAGGGGTTGACGAATCAGATCTCCCAAAAGAAAATGCGGACGCAAATCAACTGACTCAAGCTTTTTGATTCAACTAGCTTTACATTGATATCAGCCGTCGACCATATCACGCTTTTGCCCAGTCCTTCTGGTCAGTAAGTATCTCTAGTTCCGATCATTTCCCGGATCACTGCAACTTTGGGCAGGTCAAGATCCAGCCAACCGTTTCTCTTCGCATACCACACAGGCGTCTTGTTCTCATCATCTCGGGCCCACGGGTTAGCTCCGTGCAGCAGCAGAGAGAGGATGATCTTCAAAACGTTGTCTTGGCGCAGTGCAGCGTGGTTCGCCGCAGAGAAATCAACGTCCTCCCTTAGGTCTCCCGCATCATAAACATCGTAACCCATTATGCAGGCATCCACGTCCATGTCGTCGAACTCCCGAGGACTGTCGATAGTCAGACTGAACGCCCGATGAAGAGCTGTTTTGCCACCGTTGAAGTTGTTGACATTAGCACCCGTCTCAATGAGGAGGAGAACGCAGTCGTGAAGATGTCCCAGGTGGCCTCTTAAGACACTGCCTCTGTGCAACAGCCTCGCAAGAGCATTGTGGCTCCATGGGCATCTAGAGTCGGATCTTGTGAGGTGTATGGCGAGCAGGATCTTTTCAAGGAAGAGCATCTTGACATTCCGAAGTGCATACGTGTACATCGTGTCTCGGGCAGGTTCTTGTGGTCGAAACTCAAGAAGAACCTTCAAATTCTCATCGAGATAATGATCGTGGTAGAAGCTGTCAGCACCAATGACGTCGACCCAGGAACTCTCTATTGCTTTCAAAATCCACAGCATTGAGTCCAAGCCTGGAGGAGCAGGCCTCATGCTTTTGCGGGCACATTCGTGATCTCGAGGCATCAAGATGTGTGAATAGGCTCCAGCATTGACAAGAAGTCGTACAAGGTCTGGTGACCCGAACATGATCGCGTAATGGAAGAAGCTGATGCCATTGGTGTCGGGGCCAGTGTCCACGCCGTGAGCCACTAAGAGACTCATTATTTCTTGCGCTTCCTTCGTCGTCTCGCGTTGGAAAGAGTTGTTGGCAAGAACGTCATACAACCCAGATCTCCTAAAGTCTGTTGCTGGATCATCCTCCAGGGAAGCACCCCAGTCAAGAAGAACCTTGACAGTATCAGGGTCCTGCTGATACAGGGCGGCCTTCAGCGGCGTTTCCATTCTTTCAGGAGGGTCCTCATAAGGCAGTCTACAATCTGGATGAGCTCCTGCCTCCAGAAGATATTGAATCCCCTGGCTGTTCATCCCTTTGTGAATTAGCCAAGACAGAATTGGTCTGCCGGCACCTTCTCTTTCGGAATCAACTGATATGTCTGGGATGAGAGTGATAATTGTTTGGATCATCCGAGGACTCCGTGCAAGATGCAGAGGGGTCAGGTGTTCGAAATACCACTGAATACGTTCATCTCTGGCCAGAAGTGGTATAGATCGGATGTCAGCGCCATATCGGTGAAGCAGGGTAAGCATCTCTGTCCTGTCCCCAATGATAGCTTGGGCGATGACGGAAAATTGAATAAGCAGAATGGTGGGACTCCCATAGGAGTGTTCCTCTTCCCCGGCTCGAATGCGAAACCAGCTGCCACCGCCTTCATCCGATGCATCAGAATGATTCGGATCGTAGCCCATCTTGAGACACTTCTCTGCAAGGCCCAAGTCACCATGTCCGCAGGCCCAACACAAGGCCAGGTGCTCCTTCCTGACGAGATCGTTGTGCATAAGAAGGCTTCTCTCGAATTTGGCGAAGTGACTATTGGTGCAGACCAGCCGAAGAATGTCGGGCAAGTCCAGCAGCTCGCAGATCATGTGGAAGACGTCTTCGGGTATCGAAAGAAAGGCGTCCCGTGCCGCTCGCTTGGGAAACCAGGCGGACTTGGGTCGGCGCCGATCGCGTCGCGTCCGAGGCATGTTGGGCGTTGGCGATTCGGGTTGAATACTTTCTGCAGTGGTGATACGCTGTGTTGGGTTCCTTCTGCTTCTGTGCGTGTGTAGATGGTCTAGGAAAGTTTGGTTGCGGTCGCCCTGAGAAGAAGGTCCGGTCAGTACGAAAAGTCGCAGTCGATGGACGAAACAGAAAGCGTACTTGAGTTAGGTAGACGAGTTGCGATTTAACGGATCGATCGCGTCAGGAAACGTAGTGTGAGTGTAAAAGATGAAGGCGTTGCACGCTGATGCCTAAGCTTGAGTCGGCTAGGCGAACGCGAGTGCCAGATGGGGAGGGGAGTGGAGGTGCGATGCAAGGGCTACCTAGGCAGGAGAGAGGCTAGGTGTCCCTGAATTAAGGGCTATATAGGCTCACTGTCGTCTTTCCTTGTCGTCGTCGTTATTGTCGTCCGTCCTCGTCGTCCGTTGTCCGTTATACAGTAGAGGGGGGACAATTAATAAGATCTCCCTTCCTGAGGTGCCTGGCTACGTACCTACCTAAATACATACAGGTACCTAGGAAGGCAGGTAGGTAGGTAGGTACCTAGGTACAACGGTTTCTCCCAGATGATGGAAGGCAGTATGGGTGAAAGGTCCTCCCTGTTGGCTGAGCACCTGCCTTTACGGGACCAAGGCCGGCAGGCGAGCATTGACTTCAAATTGTTGACGAGGGATTACCCAATTCTTGAAGAATTAAAACAAAAACGTCTGTTCCCTTGGCTTGATCCATTTCCACATCAGCAAAGAGGTATATACAATCAGGAAGGGAGATCTCAATTGTCTCGTAACCCATCTCGAGACACTTCTCTGCAAGATCCAAGTCACCATGTCCACAGGCCCAACCCAAGGCCAGGTGTACACCCCCTCCAGCTACAACTATAACAAAGGCTCTTTATATAGGCTTTATTTGCTGTCGTTGTTGTTGTCTTCCATTTTCGTCGTTGTTGTCGTCCGTTATCGTTGTTGTTATTATTGTCCGTCATCATCGCTACACAGCGTCCGTCATTGTCGTTGTTATGAATATGGGAGAGCTGAGCCACTCAGGGGTGTTGGATAGTAGAGGAGGGGACGAATAAGATCTCCCATTAGGAAGGAATAAGACCTGTCTAGAGACAAGTGGGTTGTTTTACGACTACACTGAGGTGAGAGAACAAACTTCCTTTCTAGTTACGTCCTTTTGATGACTGTTCCCCTGCGATTCTTTCACCTGTTTGTCTGATTTCTGCGCCATGGAGAAGTAATGCCCGGAACGCCAACAACGCAAACTTGGAGTCCCTTTCCCCGTCCAGGTATCCTTGCCTGCTGTGACAGATTGAAGATCTGAGTGCCAAGTCGGTATCTCATAAACCAGACTTTCTTGTGTTTCTAGATCGCGATGCCTTCTGGTTAGTGAAATGAAGAGGATCAGGGGAAAATGTAATGCTCACCACTGGAGGATGAGTCGCACCTGGAGTCCTTTGGATGAGAGGGCGGAGAAACTAAGAAACGCTCTCATGTGAGATCGCCTTGATGGGAACCCTCAGGGAGATCCAGAGACACCTCCTGTGACTGCAGTTCCTGGTGAAGCTAGGTATCCCAAGGGAAGCCCACGGGAGGGGGGCGGTGTTGAGTCACTGCTTCGGCCACCTGTTCCATGTAGGCGAAAACAGATCGAATGCTGGGTGCCGTACTTGAGGCCCACGAGCTTCGACTGGCTAGCTGAAGTGCTGTGCGTTCGTCCTGATCCAGGCAGAGCACGGGATCAGCACCCGCAGAGAGCAGTGCCATCATAATGGCCGCGCCATTTTCCACTCGCTCCGCGGTCATTTGAGGGCCGCTGCTGAATGCAGCCAGATCTATGGAAGTTCCCCAGTCTCCAGAGTAGGAAAGCAAGCTTCGAGAAATGTCGATTTCATTCTGAAGTATCGTGTCCCGAGAGACGGGAGGAGAGACCACCGGCACGGCGAAAGCAGCTCCAAGGGCTGCGGTGTACTTGTAAGTGTTCATGACGGTCGCCTGAGCCTTGAGAAGGAACTCAAACGCCTCGCGGGCGTGATGCATAGTTCCTGGAGTGTTGCGGGCTCGTTCCAATAGTTCCACCAAGAGATTACCCTCGGATTCACTGTGGAAGTCCGAGGTGACGTGGCCAATCGCCTCGAAGGCGGGCAGCATTTCATACAAGGCGAAGCTTCCAACGACGTGATGTAGCATGAATTGGATGGTTTCCGTTATACCTCGAGCACTCGCGATGACAGATAGCTTTCGGCACATCTCCGCAGCCTGCTTTGAATCATAGTCGGATGAGATGCAGGCCTCCAAACAAGCGATGACCGGGTCGCACAAACGCCCATCCATGACTAGAGGGACATCCAGACTCGCTCCAGCCTTGAGGAGCATGATGAGCATGTTGATATCGCAGCTCAAAATGATAGCTTGAGAGAGCAAGTTCTCAGTCTGATCTGAGAATCTTCGGCGATCAGAGGGATAAACATCGTGGTATATACCGTAGATGAGATTCGGATCCATTCCGTTGCGAAGACACACGTCCATAGTGGCTCTTGCCTCTTTGACATAGTGTTTAGGGGCCAAGAAAATGTGATCGGGGATAATGCAGTAGAGGCCTGTTCGAGTTTCGCCGTCCAAGCTCATGTACTCAAAGTTAGCACCGCTCTGTAGAAGAAGCTTCGTGGTGTGCCCGTTGACACAGTATACCGCAGCTTCCAAGGGACTCTGATGATGTGGATAGAGAGGCTCATAGCGGAAGGGAGCGTGCTGGGGGGTGTGGAGGTGCAAGTGATAAGGCAGTCGTGGATTTTCAGGCCGGGATCCGTCGGGGAGGGCTCCAGCGTCAATGAGAAGACGAATACCGACGGTCTCCATCTTCCGCTCGATATGCCAAAGTAGCAAAGGCTCATATTCAGTGGTATCTCCACTGTCGACAGGCAAGCTCGGGTCAAGGCTCAGAAGAGTCTGGAACATTGCAGGCATCTTAGCGAGGTGTAAGGGACTGATCCTGCTCCTCTGGGGGCTTCCCGTTCTGTCAAAAATGCTCAATGGCATCTTTGCGAGGCTTCCTCCTCTGACAATCAGTTCTTTGAGGATCTCGTGGTGACCTTTGAGTATGGCACATGCCAGAGAAGAGAACGTGATAAAAACTTGGCATCGCTGCTTGGTGACCAGGAAGAATGTAGGTCAGAGTTGTCTGTGGGTGTGGGACTGTCAAGCGGAAGAGGAGACTTTTCGTCCTGGAAGGGCAGATTGAAGTTGGGGTCATATCCAAAGTCGAGGGCAGCTGTTAAGAGGTTCCGATCTCCAAAAGAGCACGCGAATCTGAGTGCTTTGAATTGCCGGCTGGAGAGGTCGTGGTGGAAGAGCAGGCTCTTCTTGATGCTGAGCGTAAACCGCCGACTGGTTTGGACAAGGCTGTGGATGTCCACAAGACCAGGGTGGTCACAGATGTCATGAATGACATCCTCTGGAAGGGAGGTGAGAGTTGCCATTGTTTGATATCGCGCTCTGGATCTGGCTGGACGTCAGAAATGAAGGACATGGGCGCAGCTGGAGGAGGATGGGCGCGGCCGGGGGAGGAGAGAAAATCAGTCTTACCTCTCTTTTTGGATGTGGGACGATGCTAAGAAGGAGAGAAATTTTGGATAAGTCTGCCTACTACCTTAGGTAACATGCGTTGAAAGAAAGCAATCGGAGGTGGGGCCAAAAACAGAGAGCAACGAGTAGGTACTTGCCTAAGACAAGGAGCGCACAAGCTACAAACGGCAGGAACAGCAAAAAGAACTGGGGAACAGGATTCATTACCTAGGTAAGTCAGTAATTGAGCCTTATTGTAAGTCAGAGGGTTCCCCGAGGAAATTGGTTTAGTAGAGATGGCCTACTCTAACTCCTGTCACCACGATGGAAGGACAGATGGCCAGCCCTCCTGGTTCCCACCCCTTCTGTGTACATGAGCGGTTGTTTTCCAACTCTCAGCGACAAGTTGTCTCCCTGACTAGTGATAATCTAAGATGTTGGATCTCTCCCTATTTTGAGGGGGCCATGATTTCCGAGGCGGGATGTCGGCTTCCCTATTTCGACTTCTTTCCCGTTGGCCAAAACCGCATGTTGTCTAAATAGACTCACGATCGTCGGCGTTAGGTACGTCCCCGCACATGAAGCCCCGCTGCGTTCGTCCAACGCCATTGGATCCTCCAGGAGTGGAGTTGACGTGAAATCGGAGGGTCCAACCGGGCCCAATTACCTAGCCCAAATTGCAAGCCCAGGCAGAGGTGCCTGCGTCCCGTCTCGACCCTTGCTTGCAAGCACAGCGGCCCGGCCTGCGAAAAGAAGTCTCCCATGGGACCAACCCGACTGGTACTTTAGTAGGTCTCGTACGACGCTAGTTAGCTTAGGATTCGCCCGGTCTTTGTGGTTCGTCGCGCGTCGAGCTTCTGTTTCGGGACGCCAGTCCTCGGAACCGCTGTTGGAAATTTTAGGCAGCCAGCATAACACGCCCTTCCGGGTTGGTGTCCCCGCTGGTCGGCGGCACAGCAAACGGCCGCCATGGCAACGGACCAACGAGCAATCACCAACGCGGAAAAAGAAGAGCAGGCAATATTTAGAGGCAAACACAGCAAAAGTACCGTACATTATTGTCTCGCCGCGGGTGCCTGCTTTGCCGCACACTATCACAGGTATTTAACCGTGGGTCCCGTCGTCACCTGCACCCACCCTCGGACCTTGCAAATAGTCTCGTCTCTCAATATTCACATCTCAAGCTCACGCATATTGTGAACAGCCTCTCCCTCACTTCGACCACTCACGTCCATCTATCCATCCAAGACCTTCACGAAGTCAAGATGCAACTCACGAGTCTTCTCCCCGTCGCCGCGGTTATCGGCACCGTCTGCGCCCGCGGCTACCAAAACGCCCTCCCGACGTCGACCGACGCAGAGGAATATCTCTCCAACATCGGAATGGCGACGACGATCAAGGGCGCCGAAGCTACCTCCCTCGCGAGCGCCCTCTACAGCGTCGACCTCAAGTACCTCGGCGAAGAGAAGTACACCACCATGTACTCGCACATCATCTCCGCCGCCGCCAAGGCCACCGACGGGCCCGACCGCGCCGCCTCCATGGTCGTCAACGGCTTCGACATCGCCAGCGAGACGGAGGAGAAGTACTGGAAGGACAACATGCCCGGCGGACAGAAGGACTACGCCTCCAGCTACATCTCCGAGTTCCGGGCCGCCGCCACCAAGGTCATGGCCACCCAGACGTCCAAGGGCGGTGCGGCAAGGTGTACTGGTATGGCCGTGGCTGGCGTCGCGGCCGGCGTCGCTGCGGGTGTCATGGCTGCGATGTGAGAGCATCATCACAAGGGGGTCGGGATTGATGAATGGGTGGGATTGATATCGAGACTTCGGCTCTTGGGAGGAGTTCGACATTTCTTGGGCGTCCGAGGCGATACGCGATGACAATCGCAAGGGGTGTTTAATATGTGTTGACACGTAGCCATGATGATGAAGCTTTTCAAATCACCTTTCCTCGGCAGTGTTTGTGTTCTCGCGAACATGTACAATGATGATCTCTTGATATAACTCAGTTTCGACCCAATTGTACCATTGTTTCTTTACTCGCGCCAGTCGCCCTGCATGATTCTCTTCAGCTGTCTTTGACACCCGCTGTTAGATATTCCAGCCCCATCAATCATAGCCACAATTAGTTGTTCGACTCGAAAACAAGTAAATGTGCCAATCCTCCTTTGTCAAGCACTCCAATCTTCTGTTCCACTTTTGTGGCATATGCATCCAGTTTGCCCATCAAAAGCCCCGTGCCATGATTGCAACATACTCGGACGTACGCCGCACCGTCGGCTCAAGGGGCAGTTCAGTTACAGTCGGACGGAGTTCGGCAGTGGAAACATGAGAGTGGAGGTCTTGGCCCTGACCAGGGGATGAGGTACAAGAGCCGCACAATTATGATCTCGCGAAGGGCTCAGAGAACAGGAAGTAGAGTTTCAATCAGGCCGACAGCTGTTCCGCGGATGAGGACGCGGAGTTGGGCGCTGGCAGGGTGTGCTTAGATACCGACTGCGGAGCTTTTGCTTCTCATGCAGTTGTACATGGGTCACTGTATCAACGGCGTAAAGATATGGGATCAGATGATAACTTACGTGCCCCCTAAGGTAAGCACCGCTTGTGTCGCGCAAAAGGGACCTCGGGGCGGGGCCCGTCGGGTTGATGCAGAGGGCCACGTGACGTCAAGCGGACACCTTAGGCAACTGCGTTCACCAAGAGTAGGGGGAGAGTACTTATTTCAAAAGTACGCTCGATTTAAGCACATGGTTAGTCGAGGGGTCTCGCCCTTACATCGATAAGGCAACTAGCGAACTTGACATATTAGCCCAGGCGGAGCCTGGGGGTCACGGGTTCGAATGGTATCTTTCTTTTCGAAAATTTAATCGATCAGCTTGCATTCGACGATGTGACCCCAACCTTTTTATTTTTGTTCCTTTTGAGATGTTTTTGGTTCTTTTTGCCGGTGCCCATTGTCGTTGAATGTAACCTGACCGACGGACATAAATCACGGACGGTGGCATCCATCGTGATGGATGCATGTGATGGGACGCCTGTCTGTCTTTCCACAAGGTGTACTACTACAGGTGCGCGAAAACCTGTTTCGAAGCTGCTGGCGAGCCGAACGCGTTACGAGGACGAGGCACAGTAATGCAGAAAGCAGCCTGGAGTCAACCCCCACGTGGTCTCTGCCCTTCTTACCAGGCCATTAGGCGAGAAAATTTCACAACGTATTCTCTTGTTCTGCCATTTTGACTTAGCTTGCTCCTACCATCGGACATCCAGCCCATTTCAAGTTTTCAACTCTGCCCTTGCTCATCGAAGTCCCCAAACCTTCCACGATAACGGCAACACAGCCCTTCAATTGGTAAGTAAATATTCCTAGACATTTAGCTATTGTCTTCGGTATATATATTCTCCTCCTCATTGAAACATATTCTTGAGAGACGCGACATAGAGCATCCGAGCTAATGACGCCCAGGATCAACAAAATGGTCGACAGCACCGAGATCGACGTGGAGACGGCCCTTCGCCTTGATGGGGCTGGCTTCCACTTCGAAGCCAGCCCGGGTCCTTTTCTTGGGTCTGGCGACGTTCTGTTGGCGGCCCGGCGCCTCTTGCACGTGGCCCCAGGACAGCGTCGATACAAGCCCGACTCTGTCAATATCGTCAAGCGCATCACCTTCTTCGTGGATAAAGTCATGTTCCTGCAAAAGCAGTACCCGCTTTTGAACCCGAAATCCTGTGCGTTTTGGACCAAGGCCTGCAATATTGTTACCGTCGACTCTACCGCCGAGGATGAACAGATCAAACACGTCCGACTCATGTTGCGTGCTGTTTCTGCTATCGTCTACAAGTACCGCCAGGCGGGCAAGGCCTTTCTCCGCCGCGGCGGCGATCGCCATGGGACCTTCTCCACCCCGGAGCACGAGACCGCCGAAGCCTGCGTCAAACGCGAGCGCTACCAGTTCGCGTTGAAGAAGCTATGGGATCTCTTGGATCAACTCCAAGAGCTTTGTGACATTCAGTCGCGGGAGCAGAGTCTCCAGAGGCGCAGGGAAAACAAAGAGGCCAAGGAGAAAGCAGAGAGCCACGAGGACGATGAAACAGCAATTGAGGAGTCCAAGCCTAAGAGCGAGCCGCACAACAGCACCGAATCCATCCTTGATGACGCGGCCGCCTACGTCAATGCCGAAGAGGAAAGGTCCACCCAGAATGGTCGTCCCCATTACACACAGCGTCAAAAGCAGCAAATGGCCCGTGACTAGAAGAACGGCCACCTCGCTTCTGACAAGAAACATGAGCTCATTCGGCGGGCTTATGGGAACGTTATTGCCGATCGGGACCAGTACAAGAATCACATGGACTTGTGGACGAATGAGCAAGCCAGTGCAGGCCGCAAGATTCTGGACGCTGAAGGAATGGCAGAGCACTGGAAAGAAGCAGCTGGCAAGGCAATCCGAGAGACAGAAGAATGGAAGGAGAAAGCGGGCATAGCAACCCGGGAGGCAGAACACTGGAAGGTAGAGTTCCAGAGGTTGGCTGAGGAGCTCCCGAAGATGAACAAGAGCATCGAAGAGGAAGCCACCAACTAAGGCATCTCAACACGGAGATAGACTGGATATGAGGAGCGAGAGGAGTGATGGACGATACCAATCAAGTTATTCCCGGAAACAGACGTGTGAGGAGGCTTGGAGGGGCATAAAGATGAGATGAACGAAATACAGTGTCACCGCTAAATACTGAGACGCGACTAAACGAGACTTGAAATCGTGAAGTCTTTTTACATTCGCTCCGCTTGCAATCCCGGGTAGCTCTCGCTGCTGATATTCCATTCGAATCCAAACAAGTAAGGCGGTTCGTTCGTCATGTCCTCTGTAGTACAATCCACCCACCCCGCCTCGCCCGCTTCCGAGACCCGGAAGGAGTCGGGGCAGGACGCATAATCATCAATTCCATCCTCCCTTTGGAGATAAAGAATGGACCGGGAGGCGAGAAGCCAAAATAAAACAAGAATAAGATACAAAAAGGTGGGGTCATGTAGACTCGAACAGCGGCGCAACGGCCAGGACACATTCTAATGCCCGTCTGCAAATTCGAACCCATGACCCCCAGGGCGTCACCTGAGCTGGCCGAGATCGTCCGCTTGAGTGTAAGATCAGATCCCCTCGACCAACTTATGTGCTTGAATTCGTATCAATTTACAACTAAGTACCTTCTCACTCCTGTCGGGCAGGAGGGTGGCTGCCTGGATACGTTGCTGTGGGCTCGAGGTCACGTGGACCCCGAGAAACAGCCCATTCACCCATCCGCCCAGGGTGCCTGCTCTCCGTTTGGGAAGGCGCGACCTACCTAGATGGGTGTCGAGAGATCCCGTTGTGCGATGGCAGAAACCGCACTTACCAAGCCGCCAAATGTAGCTATCTCACGTCACGAACTCACGAACATGGGCACTGGCTGTGCGTTATCTATGATGGGAGAGATGTCAAATGCTACTTGACGCCGCGATGAATGACCGCCATGTTCCCGGCATTGCCAGGCGCGGGATACCTCCAATTTCACCACAAGAGCTTGAACGCCATGATCAGCTCGCACTTGAGGAATTCTTCCCGAAAGACCAATATCTACGGATGGACTTTCTCGGTGGCCCGGCTCTCTACCTACACGACGACAATGGCGAAAGTCATGAGAATTTCTCTAGGGGAGAGACTGTGGAAAGAGGTGATCTACCACCTACTTAGGTAGGTAGGTATGGTAGGTGGTGCACATCCCTATGGAGCTGCCAGGGGAGCTATGTCGTGGCGTGGATCCACTAGCTGTTTTGGGCACGCCCACCACAGGCGATTGGCTGACGACATGGATGGCGCAGGAACGACGCACTTGGCTGCGACTTCGACCCGCACCTTGATTCGACCTCTCATCTGCCAACATCACGTCACGAACAGGAGAAATCGCCAGAATGTCACGTTCGGTCTTGAGCAATGCTGGAAGGATTCTCAAGGTATGCACCATGTCCTCTTTGTCTCGATTGCCGGCGAAACAATGATGATCCAGTTTCCTCCGTGTCATCTCTTCCCAGCCGAGAACAGCTCCGACAGCCAAGAAAGCTCTGAGGCCATCAGAGAACACAAAGAGTGGGAAAGCACTGCCACAGCTTCTTTTGAATCCACCTAGAACATCCGAAGCTTCCAGAATCTTTTTCCATGCTGTATGGACATCCGGTTCTGATGAATGTTCCGGGCGACTGAGACACATCTCATCGGGGCATCCAGCGTCTCCGGCATCTCCTCCAAGTCGGCCAACTCTCTCGAATTCGTGATCTTGAAACGGGAGAGAGAGTCTTTGGTCGCTAGTGGTTCCTGAACTCTTATCTTGCGACGCACACAGTACCCAAGCGGGATCGCACTCGTAACAGAGCGGCCACGACGACCGAGGCTAGAGATGGCTTCCCCCAAGGTACGAATTTACCAATTCTAGTGCAGACTTCTATCTTTGGCTGGCTTTCACACAGAAAGTCCCAATTAATCAGCTGTTCGTGAACAGTAACTTACTCGTAGTCTCTTGGCAGCCGGTCTTAAAAGCAGCCGGGAACGCACGCGAACCTCCGATTTCCGACGAAACCCCGCGGCCTTGACTCGGGAGATCCGTTTCTTGTTTCTCCGCAAGTACCACAGCACCGGGTGCGGGCGGCTCGTACAGACGGCCCGCGGACTTGGGGGATTTCCGCCTCCGCGGCGCGAGCGCGCCTCGACGCGACGAGGTTTCCCTACTTGGGAAGCCAAGATATGACGAATGGCAACCCCGAGCGACGACGGGGTCTACGAACGGCGACGTGATAGCTGCCACGGAAAGGCCGCGGTCGAATGAGGGTCTTCGCTTAGCCGTTCTGTTCGGCGTTCTCAACAATCTTTCAGCGCTCTGCGACAACATCAGCGACAGCAGAGATCAGCTATTGGAAACGAGGCTGCAAGTGAAGACGCAGGCTTGGGACGACAAGACGGGTACCACGGCCATGGCGACGAGAACAAACTGTTCGGTCTTTCTTCTTCTTTTGAACAATGATTTCGTGT
The DNA here is from genome assembly GCA_030770045.1 of Colletotrichum brevisporum. Classification (NCBI taxonomy): domain Eukaryota; kingdom Fungi; phylum Ascomycota; class Sordariomycetes; order Glomerellales; family Glomerellaceae; genus Colletotrichum; species Colletotrichum brevisporum. The sequence goes on from JAUGSI010000002.1 coordinate 7,235,142, forward strand.
TCCGATAACGAGGTTGGAGAATGGGGGGGACACGTCGGCAGTGCCGACCGCATGGATAACTGCCTGATCGGCGAGGTGCCGCCGCCGGCGACCACGAGCCCGGCCGAATGTCGAGAAAATCTTCGGGCACCGGACATTGCCACGGCTCCTTGAGGAAAAAAATGGAAATGAAGGCACTGCCCGGGGCCCAATCCGGGCCAACGACACACGCTGTCTCCCGACGAAACGGCGCCTAGGGAAAATACGACCGGGAAATGGGACAACCCGTGGCTACATCCCCGCAAACTGGGATGGAAGCTTTGACGCAGTAGGGGAGATGGAAACACGGGACGCCGCGCCACCAGAGCAAGGCTCGCCGAGGCGAAAGAGGAAGGCAAAGAAAACTTGGTTCCTGCAGATCGTTCCTGTTACTTTCGGCGCAGAAGTGGGAGGAAGGCAAGGGAGAGGACCGGAGGCGACGTTCCTGAGCATCTCGTTGGCCGCGTCGGGTCGGGTGGAGAGACTCGAGAGGTTCGACAAGGAGGTGCTGGTTGTATTATGCGAAGCACGCAGATCGCGGGCCGCCGAGTGGGCTGTTCCTGCGTCGCTGGGCTGGGGTCATCCCTTCTCTCGTCCGTGAAACGTGAAACAACAGTTCCCCTCGAGTCGCTTATGGGGAAACTTCCCACACACACACTGATTGATCGGACGGCTGCGGCATGGCGACACGACGCGTCAAGGAATCCCTAGAAGATTCCCAGTGCCTGACTGGGCTGTTCCCCTGAGATGCATGACGATAGCAGTGGTAATCCCTATTGAAGGCATTCTGAAAAGGCGGGTAGCTGACGTTGTTTGGTCTTGCCCCTTTTTGCGGGGGGATTGCCCTGGATATCTCGATGAAAAATGTTTCTCTCGTATTCAAAATGGCTCCGTCCGAATTCCTTCGTAACGGCAAAGACGTTTCTCTTCGTTCCTCCCTTTCTCTTCTCTTCCAGGGGAGTTAAGACGTTCCCCGAGTCCGTGAGCGACGAAGCCCCCCTTCCCAAGTCATGCTTCCACGCGCACGTCCGTCGACACCGGTCAGTCGATGAGGGATACGAGACGGGATCTGAGCTCGTATCCTCCCAGATCGATGCAGCCACGTTGAGGGCGGCGGCAATCCAGGCGTCGTCGGCTAGATTTGGGGAATGCTTTCGTATTTGGGGTGTGGGAACTGACGCGAACCCTCTCTTGTTCCAGCCTATTTCCCCGGGGATGGTGGATCAGTAAATAATAGATAATCAAGAAACGAAACATCGCAGGATGCCGGGCGGGTAAGCCCCCCTTCCCCATGGAAGGCTCCGCCCAACAAGCTTTGTGCGGCTGCAGCGGCCCCGCTAGTCAAATTCCATTTCATCTGTCGCGGCGCGGCGCGGGGGAGGGGGGGGGCTTCCATGCCTTTTGCCAATGCGGATCGGCCTGCCCTCAGCCAAGAAGTTCCCAGGAACCGAGCCGGGAGCAGAGTTCAAACACACCCACACACACAGGCACACACACTTTGTGAAAGAACAGAGGAAAGGACACACACCATGCCCCTTTGGCGGTCGCACTGCGAAAGTGAGCCGGACTCTCTTTCCATATCGCTGGAGAGGGAGGAACTCTCTCGCCCAACATGTGTCTCATTTGGCGTGGACAAGTTCCGCGTCGATCGAGGTCGGCGACCCTCCATCATCCGCCATCGGAACTCTCTACTCTGCGCCGGCCGCCCTCCGGACGACTTGATTGGTTTGCTTGATCTCTCGTGATTCTTCGTCCATCTAGTGCAGCCGCGGGTTCACCTGCTTTATTCCGCACAGCCCTCTGCGCGATTGCGTGTTCGGGGGGCATGGGCGCTGTCAGAAATGCGTCTTGGCGCAGGAGCTCGAGCGTCAAAGGTTTTAAATCACATTGGTCTATGAACTAGTCTCGACTGGAAAAATAATAGAGAAATTTGTACATGTTGAATTGAATGCTAGCCTCCTGGGTACGTGTCACCGCCTCGTGTACTGTGATGCCAACGTGTGCGTGCATCGTGTGCTTTCTATGTACAGGTTGTTGAGGGTGTCCCCTTCTTGTGTTGCCGTCGTCGTGTTACTGTGATCCAGCCACAATGTTCCCCGTCGTTTTCGTGTGTGCTGGTCACAGCATGCCGTTACTTGGTGACTCAGACCACCGCTATATGCGGTTGTCCGACATATCCATCTCCATCACTACTACTTTGCTCGACCTCCCGGGCCTCGTCTTGTTCTTCTGCGCTCTTGATTCGTACTTTTCGATCGCTGCCAGTTCCACACCGAGGATTTCCTCCATGTCGTGCATTTTAAAATCCGCTTTGACCGGCGTCGGGTGGCTTTGCCATGGTGGCGTCTCGTACCATTGGTCCGGGTGAACATCCGTGGAACGTTTCCTGAAGAGACAGGGGAACCACCGGCTAAGTCGTATTATTGTAATGTTGTAGCACTCGTCCACAAGCGGCCTGATGCCGGGTATCGAGAGGGCGATAAGGGTCGCCCCAACTTCCGCCACCTCAATGGCAAGCAGAGGGCTGTATATCCACGACTGGTCTGGCTGCCATTGCCCGTTGATGACAAGGATCAGTCTTACGACAGATATGGCGACGACACTAGACGTTTTGTAAGCATTTGGCCGCCTGAGTCCTTCGAGATGCGTGACCTACAGTGTTCCGGGTAATAAGATGCATGCCATCTGAATCTTGCGTTTTCTCGTCATCTCCAACATGCGCAGCATGGCTACGGGTATCCCAAACAAAATGAAGTCGCAGAGAAGCGAGACCGCAGAGTTGATGCCGTAAACGAAGCCCCACGGCAGGCATTTGTACTGGTTGAATTGCGTCTGCCACTCGTACGGCCAGATGGCCGTTACTGGTAGGCAGTGGAAAACGATGAGTAGCATCTGGGTGAGGTAACCGGCAAACAGAAAACCGGCCAGGCCCTTAATCGCTCGGAGAAAGCCGTTGTGGATCCCGCATACCCGGTAGTAGAAGGCGAGTCCAGAATACCGGCACAGAAGCAGCGCCGTCGTGTAGATGAGGTGCGCACTGAAGTCGAGAACCTCCGTTTGCTCCAGTGTTTCTTGGGTCATGACATATTGAATGTACTCAAAGTGTCGACCGGATCCGATGTGGATGAGAATAATGCAGAACGGCACGAAGGCGATGAACATCACCTGCACGAAAGGAAAGGTCAGCAAAGGTCAACACCCGCGGGCTGCAAAATTCCCACCATGCCAATAACCGCGAGCGCATCGTCAACTCCGAAGCTCTTGCGAAGGAAGAATCGTGAAAAGGCGCGACCGTTCACTACCGCCAAGGTGAGGGCGAACATTACGATCGAAGCCACCATCGACGGGGTGTCTCGATCCTCGTCGAGGTACGCGACGCTGACCTCGGGTGGTATGCGACCGGCCGCGTAGGCCTCGGCCACTGCAGCGTCGCCGCCAGTAGGCATGGCGACGATGATCGTGGTGAGGTGGTGTTTGTGGTGTTGAGGTAGTGTTGCATCCCGTGAGAAATAGAGTACTCCCTTACCAAAAGCTGCTCTGACGAAGGCACCCCCTTTCTTTATGTTGCTGTTCACCACGACGGGAAAATTCGACTATAAGTGAGTTCGGATCCGATCGGATGACACAGATTTGCAACTCTAAATCCGGCATGGATGGGCACCCTCTTAAGCTCGCAAGGCTTTTCTTCCTGTCTAGAGTGAGGCTGCCAAGAAGGTTGGCGCTTGTGTCTGGACTGATATCAAGCTTAAGAAAGCTTAACCTCTTTCTACTGCTTGTAACTGTCTGTGCCCTCGGTAGTTGGCGAAGGATGCACTCCTACCCAACGGCTTCGCGGCCATGACAGGTGATGTCAAAACAATTGGGAACGAGATGGGTGGAATGCAATTGCCTCTTTCAGTGGTGGTATAGAACCTTTTTGGCGGCTATTGAAGTCATAGGCGATTGCAATCGTGCCACAATTTCAACAAACGACGGTGTTGTGGTGTTGGAGTCGTCAAAGAAGCCTGAGCGCTGAGCGTTGGGTCAGGTTCCGTGATTGGCCAGGAGGGATCCCTGCTGGGATCGGGGGATGTGGGACTTCGACGCCGAAGGTAATCGTGATCAAAAACGTGAACTGTTCGGGTAGTCCGACTGCGGGAATGCCATTCGAACGGCACAAATCCCGATGCTTCAGTGAACCTGGCTGCTTGTCCGGAGCTACTCCTTTTCCCGGCGTGCGTTGAGACCTCACGCGGAAACGAACGATATCGATCCGAGGTGGAAAAAACGAGAGTTTCGCACCTGGCGGCTGCGTGTCTGCGAGTCAACGCCCGCCGCTGTGTGATGACTCGTTTGTGCGGCTGATTGTCGACTCGTTCTGAAGTCTGGTCCTGCAGTCGACTTCCCGCTGCATCGCCGTTTGCGATGCGCGATCTACCCAAGTGATCGGACGATGGAAGATGATTCGGTGGTTTCAAACGGACAAAGGCGCAGAAAGATCCAAGCACCGTTGCAAACGAAACTAGTCAGCCGCTGGAATTTCGGTAGCAACGAAGCCTTTCCTACTTTTTCGATCTCCTCTGTTAGCCCATCGGAATTCGACAACTGCTTCTTGCGATAAGGTTACTCACGCCCAGCATGCAGCACTGCACACGGCAGGGTCGTCCCAAGGCACCTTCGGACTGCGGCTAAGTGAGGCTCATTGGAGAGTCAGATTCACTGCCATGGTGGTATTTCAATGAGTCTCGGAATATCAATCCCTTCGGGCTGGGGTCGCGGTCGGCTAGGTAACCCTGTACACCCAGGCGCAGCTTTGACGTGGGCATCCAGTCATTCAGGTGACGAACTCTTCTGGAACCCGAGGCTGTATGTGGAGCGTTCGCGAGGCGTTACTTGACGTGATATGGTTTACTGGGGGCGGGTAATTCGCATGTCCTCGTTGGTTTGGCGGCGCGTTTCGAATCGACGACAGACGCAGCCGGGTACTCGTTCGGTGTTTGAACAGCCTCAACGCCATTCTGTCTAGATGACGTCGACAATTTGCAGGATCGGATCCAAAGTCAGATGTGACAGTGAAGGATCAAAGACGCGGAAGCCGAGGAAAAAACAAAAAATGGATGGGTTTAGAAGGCATGGGCCAAAGGGAAGGAAGTCATGGTGCAGCGTAACTGCCGCCAGAAAGAGAGACCCACTTGCTTGCTGGGCTGACCAAGGACCAACATGGACTGATGCCTTCCATTGTCTCGTCTCTACAGAGGACCTGAGGTATCTACCGCAACGAGGACAAGCCACAAGGATGCCCTTTGAGCACGAATTCTTCCACGGCATCATCAACACTGGAAATCGCTACGCACTCTCTTATCCCTCGCCAGAATTCCCTTCTCGCGACTTTGGCTAGCTTCTTCCTATTCTCAGCCCACGCTTGCTTCGATTCCGAGACGTACGTCCTTTGCCGGTCCTGTCAAGCACCGTCTTTTACCCGTCGCCATGTTCTCAGGTATGGATGCCTCTGAAGACAACTCAGTATATGGTAGGATATGGCTTCAGACGCCCTCCCGATACCCTCATTCTCATGGCATTGTACGCAGGGCAACGCCCAGCTCTGTATCCTCCCAACTCAGACTGCTAACGAGAACAAAAATCTTCCAAAGATCCATCACGCTCGTCTAGCGCCCCACGGTCTGATTACGTAACACCAGATCCCCAAGTCCTTCGAGCCCGTCCATTTCTCAAGTTTCCCGGCTTCGACGTTCCTGACAACATCATCACAGAGAATAGCAAATGGCTTATCGTTGCTCTGCGGGCAAACTACAATGTTCCCGAGACTACGTTTCCCCACATGCCTTTACCGGATGCCACAATGCGTTATCACGTCTCACTACAAGTCGAAGCCGTGTTCCACGCAGCGATCGGCGTTCTCTGGGTCAACGATGACGTGCAGCATACCTCGCTCAACACGTGGATGAAAGTACAAAGTATTATAGAGAAACGGAATCCTGTTTAGAGTTCTATGGTTTCGACAACCGAGATATTTGACCTCGTGGGGAAATACGCCCGCGCCCGCCAGGACTACCTCGCAGATGCGACGCCACCCGATATGGTACACGAGTCCTACGATGATTATCAGAACTACTCGCGCTTGAGAATGACTGTTGATCGTTGGATCTCGCTGGTTGAAGAAGACACAACATTCTCTAATCAGCTTCTGTTTCCAGCGATGGTGAGCTGGGTAAGGCGCTACAAGATCAACGATACCGAGAAAGACGAGTTTGATCGCCGGAGGAGCATGTCTATTCAAAGGCATCTCCGTGATATCGAGAGCGTTCTCGGTGAGGAAGAATGAGATTGGACCTAAAATGATGGTGTTCAAGGTGCACTCCTGACACAACACAGTCATGAACATATGCACATCAGAGCCCCACCAATCAGGAAGGATCAGAGTCATTGGTTCTATTACTTGGCGCCGTACAAGAGTGCCGGACAACTCTGATTTGCTTTTAACTATTTCTTTCGCCCAGAAGCTACTCTGTTTGTTGCAGCCCGTGGTTACGTGACGCTCTTCTTACGATGCATTGCTGTCAACTGTCCACTGTCAACGTCCACGCGGGGGACGAGGATTTGTCCGACCAATCGCCGAACATCCTGGCACCCGTTCCGAGTCCCGATGTGGCTGCCTGTCGGAGCTTTACACCGACTGCAACGGCGATATCCCATTACACTACCTCCCAGGCAGGACGATCTATCTTCCAGCTCCGACTACTGAGGCTGAACATCATGAGGTACATGGAACACTGTCCTCCTTTGTGGTCCAGAATCATGCCTCGTGAACTGCGAACAAAACGCTTCGTTCCCAGCCTTCAACAAGCTTGGTCACCAAAAACATGGCATGAATCAGAGGGCAAAGTGGAAAGTGGACCACATCTTTAGAGGCTTGCAGGGACCTGTCGCCCGATACAACAGCATCTCCGTCCCTGAACAGACCATCTCTGGGTCACAGCAATCTCCAGAATGGAGCTCCCCAGCGGCCATCTGCGGGGACCGAGGCCGTCCCCACCGATGAACCTGGCAATTGCCCCGGGGCTCGCGAGATATTTAAGTGGCCTTCCACGGCTTCTCGTCTCGTCTCGTCTCGTCTCTTCCTCACGGACCTCCATCCCTCTCTCGCCGCATCGCCCGTCCGCGCACGTCCGTCACCATGGTCCGCCTGTCGCTCGCTTCCGTCCTCGCCCTCGGTGGCGCCGCCGCCCAGGCCCTCGCCTCCGGAAACTGCACCGGCGTCAACGCCATCAGCACCAAGTGCGCTTCCAAGGAGACGGCCCACACGCGCGACTTCTTCTACGTCGGCGGGCGCTACATCGAGACGGCCTCCGGCAACGTGACCGTCGACCAGCTGTACGTCGAGAAGCTCACCCCGGTGTCGTCGGGCCGCTCCCGGCGTCGCGGCGTTTCCGCCGCCAAGCCCATGGTCTTCTTCCACGGCGGCGGCACCACGGGCGTCACGTGGCTCAACACGCCCGACAACCGCCCCGGCTGGGCCTCGTACTTCCTCCAGCAGGGCCACACCGTGTACCTCGTCGACGTCACCGCCATCGGGCGCTCCGCGGAGAACGACATCGACAACTTCTCCATGCTCGCCGGCACCTCGTCCGAGGGCATCGAGAAGGGCTTCACGGCGGTCAAGGACTACAACACGTACCCGCAGTCGCAGCTGCACACCCAGTGGCCCGGCACGGGCCGCAAGGGCGACCCGACGTTCGAGCAGTTCAAGAAGGCCATCATCCCGCTGTCGGTGAGCTGGGTGCCGCAGGAGCTCGCGCTGCGCGCCTCGGGCTGCGAGCTGCTGAGCCTGCTGGGCGAGAAGGCCTACCTCGTGTCGCACTCCATCGGCGCCCGCGGGCCGATCCTGCTGTCGAACGACTGCCCGCAGCACATCGCGGGTAACATCAACCTCGAGGGCACGACCATCCCGTTCTGGGCGTACGGTTGGGACCTGGGCGGCACGCCTGCGAACCCCTGGGGCCTGTCCAACACCCCGCTGGACTACGACCCGCCTGTCGCCAGCGCGGATGAGCTCGAGACGGAGGTCGTGGGCGAGGAGACGCTCGCGCTGCGGAGCTGCCACCAGCAGAAGGAGCCCGCGAGGCAGCTGCCCAAGATCTCGAGCGTGCCGTTCCTCATGGTCACGGGCGACGCCAGCGTCCACATCACGTACGACCACTGCCTCGTCAACTACCTGAAGCAGGTCGGCGGCCAGCCGGATTGGATCAAGCTCGGCGACATTGGCATCCACGGAAACGGCCACTTCCTCCACCTCGAGAAGAACAGCCTGGAGATTGCCGAGGTTGTGAACGAGTGGATCCAGAAGAGGGAGAGCATGTAGAGGCTGCATATATACCTAGACAGACATTAATGTAATTCCGTGCTTGCGACGACTCCAAGCCTTGACCTCGTTCATCTTCCACGGTACTGAAGCTCCCTCGTGGCTTGTCCTTTTCCCACACCCGTCTTTCGAAGACCAGAGTGAGACAAAGTCCACTCTGGGTGAACAATCAAAGTAAAAAGAATCCTAGTTGAAGAGAGGATTAAAAAACAAAAACAGGGAAAAAGGGACCAGGCTCTGAACCTGGAGTCCCCTATGGTCGCCGACACTATTGATGTAACTTTGTAGTAATAGCAATCGAGCCTATCGAGCACGAGGAAGATCCGATGCCGCGGCTGAGGGCTCTAGAACCAAGAATCCCCATAATGCTTACAGTGCCTGGGAAAAGGGAGGTAGGTTGAGTTGGCTGCCCTCGAGGCAGGTGCTGGCTACCTACCTGGGAAGGAGCAGGTAATACACCGTGAGAATCCAGACGGCCGGGCCCATCAAGGCGTGTATTAAAAGCTCAAACAGCATCTCTTTCAGGAATATCATATCAACAAAAGCCTTTGACATTCAGACTGATTTGGAATATTCTCGTCAGAGAGGTCACAGAACCGAACTATCAACCCCTGAGAGGCGGTCAACAACACGTAAGACACCAAGCTACGCAATCCATCTACTCCTCTAACATTCCCTAATAGCTATGAAAATAAACATTAGCGCCAGAGAGAAAACCCCTCACGATGGCAGAGGCTGTGACATCACGAGCCAAGATCGAGCCCACGGACCCCAAGCTGCGCGACAAAAATCGCCGCGATATCCAACGCAACCTCTCCCAGCCGGGCTTCCGCCTACCCCCAGTCGTCTTCGAGCTGAACCACAAGGCCTGTTGGACCGTCCTCGGCGCGAAACCCTTCACCCACCGGCGTGCGGATTACGCAGCAGTCGCTCGGAAGCCGATTGAGCTGTATGAGGCGTGCGTGGCCGAGGTAGAGGGTCGCCTGGCCACGCGAAGGGGATAGTCGACCGGGCAAAGGTGCTCGCCCCGGCGGTCTGGAAGCGCATACTGCGCCGGCTGGCGGCCCAGGACAGCGTGTGGGACGGGATGAGAGAGGACCCGGGCAGGCGCGAGCTCTCCTATGGTGTCGCGATTTAGGACGAGGGGAGGAGGAAGTCAAAGACTCTCGGGGGAGATACGGACCCTGGGAGGATTGATAGGGCGACGGCGCACGTGTACAACAAGCCTTGGGCCCTTGTCGACGAGTGGCTGCGCCTCACCACGGATGGAAACGCGGTGCGTGTCCCGGCAGATTTATCCGTGGCCTCTGGCCTCGGTCTTTCAGGAATCGCCCTGCCGTTCGCGACGTCGGCGAGCTTGCTCTACCGTACCGCCCGAGACGGAAACATGAGAAGAGAATCCAACGCCGATGATGGAGGCGTCGTAGCCCCTCTGCTCGACAAGATCACGAGCGAGATCGAAGCCAGCCTTGCGATGGAAAACGTGCAGCTAGCGCGCGAGGTCAAGGCCCTCGAGGCGGAGCAGGATGTCATGCGAGACGAGGTCGAGGTTGTACGCCAGTTCAACGCGGAAACCCTGGCGTTTCAGGGCCGGGCAGGCTCAGATGCAACTGGTTCTGCCTGGACGTCAGCATCAGTAGCCAGCCATTCGATGCTGGATAGGGACAGCAAAAGAACGAATATGGAGCACTCTTGGCGTTGGGTTATACAGCTAAAGGGAATTTGTTACCAAGAATATCAGGCCAAAGATGACATCGCAATTTTCAAGTCTATTCGGATAATAGAAAGGGGTCTTTACGTGTATTTCGTAGCCTTTAGAGAGGATTGTCCTTACAATTTGCATTTCATTCTTATCACGCGGCTAAGTACGAGTAGTCGAAGTAAAGTAAAAGTAACGACTTAATCTCTAAGTCCTACAATATAGTAAAGCAAAAGCAAAGGCCCCCTTATAGGGGCAGGAAACGGAGCAAAGTCGCTTAGGTAAGCCGCTTAAGTAAATAGTCACTTACATACACAGCTACGAATAGCTTTAACTATTACAACACACCCCCCTAAACTTAAAAGAAGTCTAAAGATACTACACTTACAGCCTCCTAACGTATAACTAAAAATATTTATATTAATATTTAATAAAAAAAAGTATAAATAAAAAATTTTATATTATAAAAAAAACTAATAAATAAAATAAAAATCCCTTTACTTTATTAATACTACTCTTACTTTATTATAATACTTTTATTACCGTTACTAAGGTAGTTATACTTTTTATCTATATAATAAAAAGTAAGTAAAAAAATTAATAAATATCCTTAAGTACCTCTAATTAACTAGATCTAAGTAAATACCTAGCTTAAAATAAATAAATAATAATCCTTTAAGAGCCCTAATCTCTTTTCTTTTCCTCCTTTAATAATAATATCTATATAAAGTATAAATACCCTTAATTTTTCCCCTAATACTATAATACTTTACTTTATATAGTTTAAAAGCGTTAATAGTATTTAGTTTAAAACACAGTATTTTAACAGTTTATATAGTATAATAATTAATAATACTTCTAAAAAAAAGTAAACTAAGCCTACCCGCGCGGCGCGCACTGCGAAGCGTATAAAGAATAAGGCCAATAAGGAAACCGTAGCTACTATAGTAGCTACAACTACAGCCACTAAAGCTACTACTAGTATATTTAATTATCTCCTTTTTATATTATTATTACTTAAACTAATATATATTTCAATTTAAACTAACTTAATAACACTAGTAGTAAAAAGGGCTCTATAAAGCCTCTTAAGTAAAAAACTACTCCTACCCCCTTTAATAGTAAATTTATTTATTATTATTTTAGTTAAGTTATATTTAACTTTGTATTTATACAAACTCTAAAAAAAAGAAGCACCTTACTCTTACAGCCACTTAACTAACTAACTATAAAGAGTTTGTAGCCTTCTAAAGTAAATTACCTTTATTTCTATTACTATAAGTCTATACTAACTATTTTAAATAACTCTATACTATACTAAAAAGGTAGCTAATACTACCTTTACTAGCTAGCCTGCTATAGTTTAGAAAAAAGTTATAAAGAAGAGAGATTTAGAGCCTTTTACTAACGCCCCTCCCCCCACTTCTAAGACGCCTAAACTGCTCCTAAGTAGTTATAGTAAGTTTAGTTTTTTTGTATTATTCTTTTAGTTTAGTTACTAATTTTATTCTAGTATAGTTAAAAGTATAGTAGTCTTTAATAGTAAAGGTATCTAGTCCGGGGCTCTTACTTATATCTAGTACATTTATAGTGTACTAACTAGTAGGGACCCTAGTATATATAACGCCCTAACTAATAGCTTAAAGTATTATTACTATAAAAATAAAAAAAAGCCTTATACTCCCTTCCCTAGTAATAGCCTTACTCGGCACTAATAGAATAGGTTCCTTATTATAAAAACTATAGCCTAGTATAGGGACTTTAAGTATATTATCTTTATAGCCCTTAATAATATAAAGGCCTAGCCTTTACTAGTATTTATACTAAAGGGTAAAAGTAATAACTAGGGGTTAACTCCTTTAGAAAAAGAAAAGGAAAAGGCTTTAGCCTTTTTAATACTAGCTCCTAAGGTTAAAATAACCTTTATAAAAACAACTCCTTTAAAACTATCTAAAGTAGCTATTACCCCGCGGACCCCTAAAAGAGTAGTTAAAGTAAGTATTAAGAACTATTTTCCTACTTATAACAAAGAGCCTTTATACTTAACTATTACTTAAACAAACCTTAATACCCTAGTTATAATTAACCTTAACTAAAGTACAGCCTCTTTATTCTAGTCCGTATTAAATATATTTAAAAATACTCTATAAACTAAATATAAAAAAGTATAAGTCTACTTTAATAGTAGTAATATCACCTAACTCTAACCCAGTATAAGTCTACTTTAGTAGTAGTAGTAATAATAAAAGTATAAGTTTACTTTAGTAATAGTATTAATAGTAGTAGTAGTATTTAGTATAGTAGTAGCACTTAGTATAGCACAGTAGTGGCTCTCTTATAGAAGCTTTTTATACTCCTTAGCCCTTAAACTAAAAAAAATTAAATAAATATAAGCCTAAGGCTATATTTACTTTATATATTCTTTTTACTCTCTATAATATATAACTTAATATTTTAAAAGTTAAAAAGCACTTTAAACTATTTAAACTTTAAATAAAAAAGTATTTTAATAAAACTATTAATAAGTATTTTATTAGTTAGTATATAAATAATATTAAATAACTTTTTAGTATACTCTTAATAAAGCTATATATTCTATATATTAATATAATAAAGTTTTATTAAAATATACTCTCTTTCCCCTACTATAAAGTATATAGTTTAATAATTATTACAGTAAATTTACTATATATCACCTAGTTTAAGTTTAAGGTCTCTAAAGAGCCTCTTAAAAGTAATTATTTCTTTTATAGTATACTTAAGACTAAAAAGCTTAACTTTAATTATTAAAGTCGTTATAGTATTTTACCTCGTAACCTTCTATTAAACGGAGCTACTAAAAAGTAAAATAATATATCCCTAAAATAACCTTTATATTTTCTTATTATTTATAAATAAAGTATCTTTAGTAATTAAAAGTACTTATACTCCCCTACCCCCTAAGCTACTATAGTAGAGTAAGAGGTAGTAAGTATAGTATAAATAATAAATAACTTAATTTGTAGTAATTTAGTATTTATAGAAAGGGTTTGTTAGGAATTTTAAAAGAATAGTATAAGTAAAAGCTATATTAGGGCAGATTATAATTACTATATATAGAATTAAACTAATTTTTTTTTAGTATAGCTTTATATTAATATTAATAGAGTCTTTAGTATTCTTTTTAAAGGGGGTAAGTAGTAATAGAGTTAAGAAGTAGTAGAAGTCTATAAAACTAAACTTCTCTATAATATATTAAATATACTAATCGTAAGTAAAATAAATCTTCTTTACCTCGCAGTCACAAATAACCCAAATCCTAAGGTACCACTTAATAGCTCTCTACTCTTTAAGTTTATACTTTACTTTAATACCCTTAACAATTTACTTTACTTTTATAGTATTATCCCTATAGTTTATAATAAAAATATTATCTATATAAAAAAGAATAAGTATATAGTAGTTATAGCTTTAAAAAAGGTATAAGTCTTTATTAGTTAATATAAGTCTAAAGTTTTAAAGGGTTAAAGAGAACTCCTTATACTAAAGGAAAAGGGTATCCCTTAAGCTATAAAGGGCGTAGTAAAGCTTAAGAAGCTTACTACTCTACTTAAAGCCCTTAGAGAGGTAGTATATAACTAAAGGGTTATTAGGTCCCCTTTAAGTATTTAAAAATATATTAACTACGTTAAATTAGTTAACTTTAAAGTTAAATTATACTATAAGGGCTATAATAACTCTAAAAGTATAAGCTATAAGTATAGCTATATAGGTCTATTTAAGGGGATACTTCTTTTAAAAATCCCCATAGATATAAAGCCTTACTTTATAGTACTAAAAATACCCGTTCTTATTAAGTTTATATATAAATACCTACTTAAAGGGGATCAGCTTTACTTTAGCTTTATAAAAATTAATAACCTTCTATACCCCTATTTCTTTAAACTTAAATACTTCCTTATTAACTACTTTATAAAAGTAGTCCTTTAACTCTAGTAGTAGTAAGTAAATACTTTAGTATATAGTTAAAGCCTTACTAAACTAACTTAAATAAACTCTTATATTTAGTATAACTAACTTAACTTACTTTACTTTATTAATTAAAGTAAAGACTATATAGTAATATATATAGTATCCCTAAATTACTTCTTTTAAAGTATAGTTATAATCTAGTATATATATATTAAAAAAAGTATTTTAGTTATATTTAGTATTAAAGAATATAAAGTAGTTATAAAAGTATAGTAATTTCTGTAGCTTTAATTTAAGTTAGTCTAGATCTTTATAGTTATATACCTACTTTAATCCTTCTAGGGAGCTACTTATCTCCTTTAAATCTATATATAGCTATATTAGGGGAAAAAGTAAGTCGCCTTTCTAGAGTAAAAAAGATTTAACCTTTATATTTAGTTCTTATAGAGCCTTAGTATTAATTACTATAATAATTTCATCTTTAATCTTTTTATAAAAAAAATTAACTTTTAAAGTAAAAAGCGGGTTAGGGAATAATAATAACTTATAAGCCTAATATACTTTTATATTAAGTACAGGACTCTCTACTCCCCACACACAATCCTAAGTCTCCTTAAGTACTAGTATAGGGTCTAGAGTTAATAGCTACTCCCTATACTAATTAAACAACTTTAAGTTAACCTCTAAAATACCCTTACTTAAGTTTTTAACTACTAGGGTAAGTATTAGTAAAGATAGCTTTTTTTTGTTATATATTAATAGAGTATTAGTTATTTTAAGGATACTTAAAACTTAGAACTTAGTATTAAAAAAGGAAATAGGCTCTTAAATAGCCTTAACTATAGTACAGGCTACTTTACCTTACTCTACCGCCTTTATATTAGGCTTTAAGTAGAACTTTGTCTTATTAAAGGTTATATTATATATAATAATAACTTATTTAAATAAGGGCACCTAGATTTAATAGAGGTTATAGGTATTTAAAATGTATTCTATAAAGTATTTAAAGTACACTCTTACTTTTACTTTAAAGTCGTATCTTCTTTAGTTTACTTTATAGTCTTTCTTAAAGGGGTATACTCTATAACTATACGTATATATTTAGCCCTAATAAGGGCAAAAGTCGCGCATTAAAAGGGCCTAATAAAAGGGTTACTACTAATAAAAGTACTAGTAGAACTAAGCCTCTTTAACTTAAATTAAAAAAAACTATACTCTTTACTTAAAAGGGCTTATATTATAAAAAAAGGCTATAGCTATAGCTACTTCTACTTATAAAATAAAGGGAAAGTTAAATAAAATAAGTATTTTAATAACTTATAGTATTATCTTTTATCCAGCACGCTTACTCCCTCTGTTTAGTTCTTTTATATATAATAAAGTCGTTTTAATTTTAATTCCCTTCTCTAGAACCTATTACTAGTACTTAGTATAGCCGTATATCATAATTACTACGTATTTAACATCTTAATAAATCTTATAAATAAATACACCGCACTACCTTACTACTTAGCATTCAAATATCTTTAGTATATAAAAGATGGATTTGTATTATTTATTAATATAAAAAAAAGTAAAGAAGTAGCTAGTATATTTATCTTTAATTACTATAAACTAGCAGCTTTAATTATACCCCTTAAAGTAGTTAAAAAGGTTCTAAAATATCTATTTATATAACTATATAACTTAACTCTTAAAAGTTCATCTTAAAACCACTTAAGTAGCATAGGTCGTTATGTAATACTTACACTAAAGGTGTATTAAGCCTTTAAGTCTTACCCCCTAAGTATTATACAAAAAATAGCTAAGTACCTTGGGTCCTAGGTAGCTAGAGTAAAAATACTATACAAAGGGATCGTCATTATAGTCTCTTAATTAGTAGTAGGACTTTTAAAAGGCTATAGCTAATACAGCTATATTTATAGTTATAGTAAAACTAACGGGGATATACAGAGACATAAAGTAAAAAAAAGTAACTTTAAATTTTAAAAAAATAATATTTATCCTCTTTTTTAACTTTTTAACTACAAAACTCTTTTTATTATTACCCACACAGAATAAAGCGTTATAACTAGTATACTAAATACCCTTTTTTTATAAAAGTACTTTAGAAATAATATTTATATAAAAGTTCTTTATATAAGTAACGTTTATTAGTATTAAATTAAGGGTATTCAGCCTATTTAAACTATTAAGTATATTTTTTATAACCCTTATACCTACTACTAAAATAAAGTACAAAGTAGTTTTTAATTTAATACATCCTTTTTTGTTAAGGGGGCAAATAAAGCCCTTTTTAAAAAGGAAGAGGTTATTAATAAAATAAATCGTACTATAGTTATTAAATACTATACTTATACTTAAAGTATAAGAAGTAGTTAGGGAAGTAGAAAAAACGTTTATAGTATATATAAGTAAAGCGGGGGTCCCTAGGGCCTTTTAAACTAACTTACTACTAATTATAACTATAACTTAGTATACTATTAAAAAGGTTAACTTAAAAGCAGCTTTAGTATTTAAAGTATTTACGTCCTTACCTCCCTTTTATCTCTTCCCTTATTTAATAAAGTATACTATACCTAAGTAATAGGGGGGGTTAACCTTAATTTAACTAACTTAAACAAATTTAACTAAAAAGCCTTAGTACTCCTTTATATTAAGTTTCCTCTAAATCTCTCTAGCCTTATTAAGAGTAACCTTAGTAATAGTATAGTTACTTTACTTAAAAACCACAAAGTAAATATATCTATAGTTTATAAAAACTTAATTATAGTCTTAGCTATAAATACACTAAATCCCCTTAGGTTTAGTAGTAAAGGATTATAAAGCCTTAGAAATTATAGTATTAAAGCGACCTATAAAGGTTAAAAAAATACTAAATAATTTACTCCTAGACTTAAAAAGTAAGTCCTTATAAAAAAGGTTTTTAAGTATAAATACATAGTTCCTAAGTAAAATTTAGGCCTAATTAAGCCTCTTTCTTATAAAAACCTACTTAAGTTTATCCCGTACCTATTCTAAAGTAATTCTTTACTCTATAGTAAAGAGAAAGTCTTAAACTATAAGTAGTTTTATTATATCTAAAAGGTAGTATTACGTTACTTAAAGGTATATAGTATAGAATTCCCTTAGCTAAATACTTAATATAGTACTACTATTTACTTTCCTTAGTATTACTTAGTACTCCTATTATATCGTAACTAGAAAACTAGTATTACTTAAAAAGTATTAAGTTTAAAGGCTTTAAAGTAAACTATAAAAAGAAGTATCTTTTTAATTAAAGAGTTTAAACTAAATTAGTTTAAGAATATCTAAAAACACTAACTTATTAATATATAACTTAATCTCCTTAAAGGCTTTTACTTTTTACTTTTAAACTTTATTATTAATAGTTCTATTAAAAATATAACTAAAATAGTCATCAAGCGCACCTTTACTTTATTTAATAAAAGGCGGGTCGTACTCTAGCTCGGGTTTGTCACTATTAAGTATCGAGTTACCTAGGGTTTTATTACTTAAAAAGGGCCCTAAAGCACCTTTAGGCTACTTCCCTTTACTCTAAAAGTAAGTTTATACTCTAAGGGCCTCTATAAAGTTAATACTATCTTTATATTTAATTAAGGTACTAAACTAGTACCTAGCAGCACTATTCTCCTATAAACTAAAGTAAATTTAATAAATTCTTTTTACCTCTGCGTTTTAATTATAAAGCTACTAAGTAAATAAAATTAAAAATACCTCCCTTAAGGACTTATTTAGTAAAACTAAGTTATTAAGGTTAAATTAGGGCTAGACCCCTTATATAACTACTTTAATTTAAAAGTTTTTAAACTATATAAAGTAGTTATACTACCTTATAAACTTATAGAAAAACAAAAGGAAGGAGGTTAAAGTTAAGTTTAATATAGTTAAATTAAAATAGTAGTTAAAGAATCAAAATATTATAATAAAAGAGTATTTATATAAATATTTTCCTAGTAAGTACGTTTACTTTAAAGATAGTAGTTTAGAAGTATAGTATAAACTAGGCTTATAACTATTACGCGGCTAAGTATAAGTAGTTAAAGTAAAGTAAAAGTGATAGTTTAATTTCTAAGTCTTATAATATAGTAGAGTAAAAGTAAAGGCCCCTTTATAGGGGCGGGAAACGGAGCGAAGTCACTTAAGTAAGCCGCTTAAGTAAGTAGTCGCTTACGTACGCAGCCATAAATAGCTTCAGCTATCACAACAATTCTACTAAGGACAAAGATAAGACAATGTATAATGAACTTGATTCTTATTGTCTATGGATTATGGTGATAAAGGATCAACTATGAGTTGATGACATCGGCACAGAGTAATGGAACACCCTGTATACCTCCTGACAGCCAAAAGGTGACTTTTGTTGTAGCATGAGTTGTTCATGTCACAGCTCATCAATGTATCCTGGTTCAGCAGTACTCAATGTAAGCCGGATAAAAAGGTAAATTCAGCTAGATAATTCCGATAATGAATGACAAAAAGCAATGTACATATTCAAAGTGTGCGTCTAAATGCGGTAGATACTAGTGAGAGTAAATCAGATGATTCTGATGAAAAGGAAAGCCGAAACGTGCCCATGCAAGGTAAGCATCTAAAGGGAGCAAAGCCCAAGGAAAGTGAGAATGTGAAAATAACCTCGATCTTCAGGACCCAACAAAAGATACAGATTGATCTGTCCGAGTTACTGACCGCGCGCCTGTTTTATCAGCCACGCGACATACTCGAAAGCACCCATCTCGGGCTCGCACGTGAGTCCGAGCTCCGGCATCTTGCCCTCGTTGAAGTACTCGCGGACAGCGTTGTTTGTGCAGTTGGAAGGGTGGGCCCTGAATCCGTGCTGCGCATTCGTGTGATAGTCAGTCTCTGTTTTGGCTCTCAGGGGGTGTTACGAGGTTTGGCAAGGGGAAGCTTACGCCGACACCGTTGTGGGTGATGACACGGCTGTGGCGGAGTCGCGCAGAGATCTCCCAGGCACCGCTCAAACCGGTGACCGGATCAAAACGGCTGTTGACGAGAAGAACCGGGGAGCTGGTCTTAACGTTCCTCATGGCGTTGATGTCAATCTTCTCGGCCGCCTCGAATTTCCATACGGCGCAGTTGATTCGCGCGAAGAGGATGCTTTCCGAAAATTGGCTTTGCTCCAAGTGAGCCCTGTACATTGAGTACAAGTCCTCCAAGTTCTCGGCACGGAAGGACGAGTCGCCGCAGGCTATGGCCTCCAACGCATAGTTAGCCTGGTTCCATTCGGACGCCATGCGGGACGGAAGCGGTTCCACTGCTCCGGTCTAGTTTCCGTTGATGATATGAGTGAGTCTCTCAACAGCGCCAAGATAGTTCGTGGGGGAGTACAACTGCCGGATAAGATAAAACTTTGCTTGGGACACGACAAACGCTCCAGGTTCCTCGCCTTCGGTGTTTTCCCGGAGTTTGTCTTTGATAGCTTTGTTGACTGCCGTTCTGAGGTCATCCGCAGCGGTATTGTCGCCGGCGAGTTGGCAAGGGTGCAGAGTTCCGCACCGGCATCGATACACTCTTCGTAGACTTTGTAAAGTGAGCGCTCCCCGTCCCGTGCTCCCGAAACCCAGGTGGTGCTGGCGTAGTCCTCGGCGAGAAGGTTGCCCTCGAGCATGAAACGGCCAACTCGCTCCGGGAACATGGAGGCGAAGACCTGCCCGAGAACCGTGCCATAGGACGCTCCCCAATAATTGACCTTCGGGCCCTGGCCAAGCGCGTCTGCGATCAAGATCATGTCTCTGGCGACAAAGGGTGTGCCGACGAAGCGTCCGTACTTCGCCTGTTGCTCAAAACAAGCCGTAGCGATCTCGTTGGAGGGATCCCATATCGATTCTTTGATGAAGGGCCAGGTGTCCCCCTGCGGTAGAGACAAGGCATCGAATCCGCGTCGGATAACCGGTCTTTCTGTCGAGAGCGACACGTTGCAGGAGAACGGGATGGTTTTACCAGTACCGCTGAGTGGCAGTGAGCCTAAAACCGAGTATTGCTCGTAACCACGCTCTACTCACCGAGGATCAAATCCAATGATGTCGTAGTGGCCTCCAGCTATGCTGCAGCAGAGAGTTAGCGGATTGCCCACTCGCTGATACCCGAGATGGAAGGAAACTTACTCTCGCATCTCCACACCGGCAGCTCCCAGCACGCCCTCCACTCCGGAGCCTCCAGGTCCGCCAGGGTTGTACAGAATGCTCCCCTTGAAAGGCTCCTTGTTGGCACTGACTTTCACCAGTTGAAGGTCGATGGTCTCGCCGGAGCTCAGATTTGTGTAGTCCAACGGGACCTCGAGTTTCGCACACTGGGCCTTCTCAGGGAAGGCATCGAGGACCGCATTTGTCGCCTCGCTGAAGTCCAAGTCACACTCGGCCCATGTGATGGATGATTCGGTCGATGGGAGAGAAGAATTGGTTTCGTCTTTGCCATCGAGCGCAGACAGAGCGTGGCTGGTGCCAAGCAAGAGATGACTAAGGAGGGCGCGGTGTAGCTTCATGATGAATGATTGTGCGAGTAGTAAGTATAGTGAGTGTCGCTTGATGGCTTGATCAAACAGAGAGAGCTTTCAACGGGCAATGAGCGGTGCTTTTAAAGCCATTTGACAGTGGCCGGGAAGCTCATCGGCAAGACGTCGATGCTGAATGCGGCCCTGCCTGAACGTGTTCTTGGCCTGCCATGCCCGGTAAGATGGAACCTCCGAGTTTCAAACGCAGCTGTTCTGCGCAGGGCTGTGAACGAATGTCGGTGAATCCGACCGAGATGGAGGGTTCCGTTGACCGTTGGGTGCTGTTGCGATACCTTCCGGCAATCTCCCGGCTATCTCACGATAGGGTCGCCGGCTTGGCAGCGGGGGACCTCAGCTGAACCGCGCAGGGCAAGGCTCAGGCTGATGGCCCTGTCTGTTAATGCGCAGACTTGGCAATGCTGATTCTGCCTCGAAAGAAAATGCTAGGCACTCATAGCTGAGAGGCTGATGTGGCAGTGCGGATCTGGAGCTGTCAGTATCATCCGATTGGCAACTGCGCTGGCATGGTGCTTATCCTGTCAGCTGGAGATCGACGTCATCTAGAAATCTGGATATTTCCCTTTTGGGAAATACAAAGTACACCTCTCACGATTATTGTTATTGATTCCGCGCTGACTCGGTGGGTTGTGGCTTCTGTCAGCGGCAGTGTCAATCTTGTCTCATCAGACCCGACCAAGGACGGGAGTCAGATACTCACAGCAGCTAACAAACAAGTCCCGAAGTGATGATTGGAATGTTTACGAAGCAGCAAACTCTTTTGTCAAAAACGAGGATGCAGCCAAGTGGCCCAGCGACATGCTCTGAACTACATGACGTGTCGACGTGTTTGTCCCAGGTACATGCCGTCAAGTCGAAGTATTCCCTAGGGAGGTGTTCAATTGAAGGTGTTCGCCCTGACATTCTAGTTGAAGGTGAACTTTGATATAGGGAGCTTCTCAGTGTGTGTGGCGACCGGGTCTGTAAGGTGGAACATGTTGATTGCAAGCCAGTCGGACAACGGGGTTGGAAAGCAAGTCGAGATGAATTTGCGCCAGATCATACACCCCCTTCGTGGCGTTTTGCAGGTCCCTTGACCTTTGCTGTCAGGCATGAATGAGGCAACCAAGGCTCCCATGCCCTTCCAATGAAAAAGGCAGTCGCGGGTGATAGATGCGCACGCGCCTTCTCCGTCACACCTTTGTTCCCTCCCTGCCGCTTTCCCTGCCTGCCACTCCTTCCCATCTAAGTCTCTCGTAAGGACCCTGTGCCATTTAAATCCGATATCTAGAGCGATCTGGGCACAATAGTCTTTGCCATGGATTGTGTTGAAGAAGGGGCCGATTGTCTGGGTGGTTTGTGTAGAGGCAATACGTCTGATCGTCCTCGACACGAATTGTGTTTTACGCCGGGAGGATATTTGTCTTCGTTCGTCACAGTTTGGGACCACGGTAAAGTGGCATTTTTCAATGCAGAAGGACGACTCAGGAATGTGAAAAGTCAACGCAAGATCAAGGCCGTGGGACCTTGGGCGAAAGTGTCGCCTCTCGTTAGACGATCGACCTTCAAACTGAACGATGAAGTCAGTAAGGGGGAAATTTGGACAGACTCAAACCCTCTTTAAAGTATACTGACCACGTGTGAAGCCAGAGACACCCGGTCACTCTGACGACGTGGATCTACCTCGCCCCTCTGGCCGGCACGTCGTCCACCAGATTCAACCGATTACGTAAGCGACTTCTTTCCATCTCTCGCATTGTAGAACTCAGACGACAAGCCGTCTTCACTCCACTCACGCATGCTTTTGGTACTTCGCCGGGTCTCATCTTTCATCCACCAGAAGGTGCATTTACTCAGATAGAGTTCTATGGGCTTAGGGGCTCTTCCCTGAGCTCTAAGCCTCGAGCCCTCTGCCGGTCTCACAAACTAGAATAGTGATTTAGGGGCTGTGTGGATCAAAATATCATCAATCCATTAGTTGAAAATACTGAAGACGGATCATATCATACAGGTATATATAAGACTTCTCTTCAGCAACCAGAGTTAATGGTGACAGTTGTTTGAAAGAATATACATAATCCTGAGAGAAACCTCAAGCTACACACCACTAAGGCCCTTGGACACGAAGTAATTAGACTTTTGTAGATCAGGCAAAGGGGAAGAAAACAGGACGAAGACAGATTTTCCACTCCGGGGATATCACTACAAATTCAAAAGAAGGTTGTACAAAAGAGCTCAAGGAACACCAGGGCAAAAAATCCTCCCATCTACACTTCCGACAGCGAGGTCTGCGACCACACCGGCAGAAACACGAACAACAGCGAGCTCAGACTGGCGAACACAGCACCTCCAACCATGGCTTGGAGGACAATCTTGTGCTGTAGCCTTCTCAAGTTTGCGTCCTTGACTCGGATCTTACGATCGAATATCATCATCCGTGACACAAACTTCATCAAGCCGGATTTCTGGGAAAGAAGAGATGCGCTGTCATCGAAGCGCTCCCACGGCAGCGGTTGTCGACGGGTGAAGAGAAGTAGGAAGAAGCAGCTGCCCCTGAGGCCCGAAAGGATAAGAGACATGCCGACGAACCACATTGGCCAAGGAGCAAACGCGTTGTAGCGACTGTGGGCTCCCATGAACGGCACAAATGCTCTTAGCAGCACACACAAGAAGCCGCCGACGGTGAGGGCGATTCCCACGCTGGTTGCCATACACAAGGTCTCGTATGTGCCATTGGAGACACCCAGTCTGACGAAGTTGCGATGCGAACAGTTCTTGAGCAGGCCATAGACGTGGTCGGCGATGGGACGGAGGTGGGCGGGATCGGATGAGTGTTGGAGGTCGAGGAGAGCTTTATCGCGTATGGCGGGAGGGATGTTGAGCTCCTTCTCGGCGTCGGGCAGGAGGAATGTCTTGACGACAGCATTGAGTTCGACTCGGTACACCGAGTTCGGGGCGATGCGGGCGGGAATGACGGAAGAGGCGTTGTTGCAGACTGGCTTCGCACAGGCGTTGGCCCATGACTTGATGCGATCGCGACCGGTTAGTCCAATTTTGCTGTTTGGTCGGCAAGATGCCTCCGGAGCAATCAGATGGACGATATTGGTCATCGTCTCGTTGGCTGACGATGTCAGTTAATGCGACGAGCAACGGGCACACGATGGTAACCAACCTGCTTCTGGATCACATTCAAACTCGGACATGCTGATTGACGGGAGTTTGTGGTCGAGTGATTCCAAACCCGTAGCACTGTCTCGTGACGATGATGCGTCAGGGTCCTTCTCCCCCATGGGAAAGTTGTTAAGACTTCCAGTCTTGGCGTATGCGGCTTCATAATTCCGGAACCTACATGTATGTTGTCGTCAGAACCTATCTGGAGAGACTGGCAGACCTCCATGAATACATACCAGACGTAGAACTCAAGATTCTCAGGCGAGAACTCAATGTACTTGAGGTACATGTAAAAGTCATACAAAGACATCGGGGAGCCTGGATGTTGGGTAGGGGACTGTGTCAGTGGTCGTTCCTGGCTGTGTTCGAGATGAAGGAGGGTGGGTGCTTACAGGTCTCATTGGCCAGGACCTTCTCCAAACTCAGACGCGACGGAATAGGGGTCTTGTCTCGTCCGTCCCTACTCATAGGTCTCCGGCCGGTTCGGATGGCGGTGGCATACTCGCGAAAGTCCCGATACTCCGGCTTCTTGTACCAAATCATCCAGTCAGGAAATCTGAACCTGGGCTTCTTCTCCGTGATGACGGCCGATGTCGTCTTCGGTTGGTCTTCGGAGCCCTCCATATCGTATCAGACGTGTCTTCCTTGTGTGCGTGGTCTAAAGCAGGAGTTGAAGTCGGCGTCGCGGACGAAGAAGAGGAAAGAAACTGAGAGGGCAGAGACAAGAGAACGCTTGGCTGTCGTGCGCTTCCCGGGCGCCATGGTGCATGATATACGTTTTTCTCCTCTCAGCTCTGAGCGTCCCGGTATGGAGGGCTGCGGCCAGTCCAGACGGCAAGAAAGGACTAGGCCTCGACGACGCCGACGGGGTGCCGCTGCCGTTGCCGCTGCAGAAACAAACCAGACGCACGACTGCACGGACCAAACCAGAGGCCACCGGGGAGCAAACGAACTTGAAAAGGTATGGGCATGGGCGGCTTGGTCGAGTCGGTCGGTGGCACATCTCAAGGATCGGCCGACGCCCTCTCTCTTCTCGTCAAGTGCCAAATGTAGGGATTTCTTAGTCCGGCTCTAGAATAGAAGAGTCAAAGCGCCAGTGCTGGCGTCGAGTTGGTGGCCCTTTTTCATCGCGCGTCATGTTAGTGTGTGGCACTACTACTACGACTCTGCACGGGGAAACACCCGATTTATCTCTCTCTCTCTCGACAATTTTCAGTTGGTGCCGATTCCCTCCGGCCTTTGGCTGCGAGGCGAAACCTGTGCGCCAGCATTCAGAAGGCCCAGGGCCCATTCGCGGTGTTCGGACGCTGCTCGACAGGAGACGTGTAGCGTTGGCCCGCCTCTCATTATGCTGAGAGAGTTGTGCACGACGTGACGACGTTATGCACTGGGTTTGGCGGCGAACCAGGCGATCGGAATCTTGTTTGTCTCGCGTTTAGACGGCGGGTGAACAAAGAAAGGCCCTTTGCTCGTCGCTCGTCCGTGTTCGGGTCGTTTGCCGTCGGAGACAGGCTACAATTGGCCGCGACTGTGCCGAGCCGGGGTCTTTTCGGTCTCCTGTTGATTTGGAAGACTTTGGGTGTGGGCAAGCAAAGCGTAGAGAGACATTGTTCTGGTTTGTTCTGGTAAGCAAAAGTCCTCTGTCTTTGTTTGACGTTTGCTCTTGCTACACCTACCAAGCAACCAAGGTAGTAAGCATCGGCGAGTCCTCCCATCGGTCAACGGCGTCTGCATTTGGCGGACACTATGATGCGTGGACGAGGAAATGAAAGGTTGGATGACGACGAGGCAACCCTGCGGCGACGCGGAGGAAGAAACTTCGGGGAGGGCGACGCGACGATCCCCCTCGTGGTGATTCTCGGCAACCGGCCGTCTCGGTTGTGCTTTATTATTAGTCGCGTGAGATTGTCGAGAAGGCGGAGGAAAATACGTGCAAGATCACCACGTGGAGGCACAGGAAGGTGTTACAGTTACACCCATCTCAGCGCTTGCCTTCTATGGTATTCGGCTAGGCACAGGTCTTAGGACGGACATTGCGCACTGCAATATCTGTCGGTACCTTAGGAGCATAGAGTTCACCCGTGGTAAAGAGGTATCACTGATAGTGGCAACCCTGCGGCAACCACCTGTTACCTACCTACCTAGGTAGGTGCCTAAGGCACAGGGGAAAGGGCACCTGCGCAGGGGCCCGCGCAGGTGCCGCCCTGCCATGCAAACCGGCCAAACCTTCTCAACACCTCAAGCAGCGGTGATAGCTCCTCCGCACCCGAACAGCGTATTGTCGTCTCCATCCAACGGTAACAATAACAACACTGCAGTCTGCCACCCGTGCTGCGCATGTCTTTCGTATTCACATTGTCTGTCACCCACCCTCGCAAAACGCGGCAAATCTGGCTTGGAACTATCAAAGCTTCTATTGATACGTATTGCTTGCTGATGCGACTGCGTGTGATGTTCGGAGAGAGGACGATGCTCATGGCGCTTGTCCACCCATTGGGATTAGCGCTAGCCCGCGACCCTGCATTCATCGTACGAGTGAGACACGCATTATTGCTTCGTTTGACGTGGCTTATTTGGTCCCGTTGGTTGGTTTCGCACACTTGGGAATGCCATCCTGTGTGCTCTTCTCTCCTTGCTATTGCTTCACCACTGACAAGCCGTCAAACAGAGGTCCGAGTGTTCCATCCCCGTCGATAGACTCGATAGCCCCGAACTCTCTTGGATACCTATCAACCTTCTCCGAGCACTCGATTTGCACCACTCCCCGTGGCCTTGGAACGGCCTCGCGTCCGGCTCCGCGTTCGTGTCGCGACTCCGAATCAACTTTCCTCTGGTCACTCGACTCCATTCATTCCAGCTAGCATTTTTACTTTCAAGACAGCACCCCATCGGGTGTTCTCATCGCCGGGTATGGCGGCGGTTTGGCAAATCATTCGCGCCCAGTTCTGGCCGGTCAGCCCCAGTGGCTTCTCTCGCTACGCGTTGAAACTTCTCTCCGAATTTGATCTGTCATTGACAGCTGCAAGCGGAAAGGCGTTTGAGACCGGCTAATCTGCAGAGCTTCGTAATAGTAATCATGACGTTTGGGGAAGCTCTGCCAGACATCCTTCACTTCCACCTTCTCAGAACCGGACAGCGCCTCCCCTTTCACGCACCCGATGCCGACGACGTTCCGAACTCCGTCGCGTCGCAGTTACACACCGCAGGCCCCGACCCGAGTTTCCAGGCTAACGAACGGCCTTCCTCTTCGTTCCTAGCAAGCCGACACGTAAGCAGAGGCAGGACTGCTAATGACTTGCGCTTCCGTTTTGGCAGCGGTCCCCTCCAAGCCCTTCCCGAGATCGAGATAGGACCCCTTTGTTCATGGAGGCAAGCAACCGGAAACTCTGGGCGTGGTACAGGGCTAATATCGCAGCAATCCGAGAAGCTCGGCGGTTGAAAAGCACAGGACTTGAGGATCACAGCCTGCTGTTGTCGGTTGCCGCCTGCTGTGTGCCTTTCCGTCTGCATTGACAACCTCCGGCTTGCCCGTTTGCTTGTCTGTACAACTGCTCTTGTCCACTCGACGCACAACAGTTTGCGGGAATGCTGCTCCTGTCATACGGCACCATGCAGCAGAGGTCCAAGGGTGCATCTCGTTGATAGGTCGTCTCTTCCCCTCCCAGCCATATGCCATCTTGGCGAGCTAACCCCATCGTCGATGCGGCCGGCAAACCGCATGCGGCCGGTCTAACGGGGGCCATGACATAAACGGCACATCTTATTTCCCAGATGTTGCAACATGGCATTCCCCCCATTTTCTCAAATTTACCAATTTGCTGGTATCTTTCGGTCCTCCATCTACCTAGGAGGGGACTGGAAATGTTTCCAGACCAGCTTGCCAAGGTTGTGTAGTCTCCGTTCAGATCCAAGCCATGGGAATTTGGCTTAACCTTATCCCCGCCGTTCTCAAAGGCTTCTGATGCTCCCGGAAGCGTCCACTGCGACGAGTACCGTCGGTCTTCATGCTCGCAGCTGCACTCAGCTGTCGGTATGACCGCCAGGTTCTCACTCCTGTAGCGACATCGGCGACCCGAGGAGCTCAGATCAGCCGCATGGCAACTACACTGACAGCGAAGGAAATGTGTTCCATGAACAAAATTCCACCGGAGAGTTTCGCATACAATTTAATAACGTGTCTTTTGACCAACTGTTATCTTGGCCTCATTCTGCCGCGCGAGAAAAATACTCAGTTTCAAAGTAAGCGCGTAATGGGATCCCTGGTGCCGAGTCCCAAATGTTTCTCCTCCTGAAGGACAGTCTCTTCTTCCTCTCCGCAAATTCTAGAAACTCCAATACGGCCTTCCGTGGGCTCCTAGCCGTCATGCGGGTAGCGTAGTTAAGGTGGCAGAGGATTTGCAACGAAGCACTTCGACGGCGACCTCGGTAGGGAATATGTGTGGTTCTCAGGCTGGCAAGCTCCGTCCGCATGGTCTGAGCATTTCCCTCGAGCTGTTTCACACGTTTTGCCAGTTGGAGGTTTCCGTGTGCCAGCCGGTCTTCCCACATCGCTTACAAGCATCTCGTACAGTGAGCTCTTGTCCAATTCGACGTTCATTCTGTCTGTATTAGAACCCTCTCGATATTTGAGATAGTCAGCAAGTTGCGCAGTCCCAGCGGGAAGACTGATGACACCCAAGCCAGCCGAGGCGGCGCTGATACCGTTGTCGAGATTGACAGCATCGTTCTCCTCAGTGGGGAGGCATACGAACTTATCTTTCTTGAAGATATGACCCCTACGTTCAGCAACCGATTGCCCTTTGTTCCCTGCGTACCTAAACCAGCCCAAACATACATACTCGAGAACGATGTTCTCTGCAGTGCGTGGCATCTTCTTGTCTGCTTCCCTCAAATAACTGAGGAATTGTCTTTCCCGGTTCTCATACCACCGCAAGTCATCGACTCAACTCCTTAAGTTCCGAGTCTGGACCCGGGAAGCATGATGTGGTTATTTTTAACATTGCGCAATAGCACTTCCTCGCCCAGGATTCCCCTGCAGACGAACAGCCGGCCTATACCGCACGATCACTTTCGCTCCACAATCACGAGATCACGAGAAGATCATCGGCGCGGCGACCGACTGGCTCCATATTCGGACCAGGGTCAGGCAGGTGCCTCTTGCGGGAAATCGCTCGAGCTTAGGGCGTGCCAATGTCGAATGTCTTGGCTTGACTGGGCACCATGAATCCATCACGACGGACACCTTCCTATTCGGACCTCCACTGCCGCGCCTGATTGGGCATTTAAAGAAACCTTCCCACCCTCCACGCGCACCGACGGTCGTCAGCGAAACCCAAACCTCGACATCATGAAGTTGCATACAGCCTTCACCAGCTTGGTCCGCCTGGCCGTCGTCTCCCGAGTTGTTGCGCAGGAGAAATGTGGCGCCAACATCCCGGAGCCTGAAGCCGTCGAGGCTGCGTGGAACCTTCGGGCTGCTCATCGCGATGAAGGCTTCTCTGCTGGCTTCTTGAGCCAGCGGGCGGAGGGTCTGCTGATTCCTACGTACCTGCACGTTGTCGAGGACGCGGTGCACGCCGGGTTCATCACGGACAAGATGATCGACGATCAGGTGCGTCCGATCCAGGCTTGAAGCCGAGTTGACTACAGCTGATACCCTGTCCTAGATGCGTGTTCTCAACGAGACCTTCGCACCCCACAACATCCAGTTTGTCGTCAGAAACACGAGCCACACCGTCAACGACGCCTGGACCCGCCAAGCACGCATCAGGGAAAAGGCCGAGGCCCTTCGTCAGGGCGGCTACGACGAGCTCAATATCTACTTCGAGACGGGCCTGATGACGAACCCCGGCTCCGCCACCGGCTTGTGCAGCTTTCCCGTCGAGAACCCCTGGAACACCGGCATCAACGGCACCTCGTGGTACACGTACGACGGCTGCCACGTGAGCGCCGGCACGATGCCCGGGGGCCCGGGGGTTCCGTGGGACGCGGACGACAACAAGGGCAAGACGGCGACACACGAGGTCGGGCACTGGTTCGGGCTGTTCTACGTCTTCGACGGGTTCGACTGCAACGGCGAGGGAGATTACATCGATGACACGCCTGCGACCCAGGTTGCGACGGTCGGCTGTCCGGAGGAGCAGGATTCGTGTCCTGGTCAACCCGGCCTCGATCCCATTCACAACTACATGGACTATTCGAAGCATGACTGGTACGTTCCCGTTGCTTCTGCTGTCTTTTGTTCGCAAGCTTACCCCTCATAGTCTTTCGGAGTTCACACCCCTTCAGGAAGAGCGCATGTACCGGTCTTTCAACACCCTGAGATTGGGAAGATGAAATAGTACCACTCTCGGAGAACTGAGGCCTTCGTCGCCCAGGGGGAGTTTACATGGAGATGCGGCATGCTTGGTAGCCTGAAGTTCGGGGGTGCCAGCTACAAGGAAGACTTTGATTTTGATTCGCGATTTAGGGAGTATACTCAAATCTTTGACGAGGAACAATAAAACATCTGAGAAGTGATTTCCGCGACTGGTTTCTAATCGGTACAATAAGAATACTCATTTTGTGCGTCAGATCAGTACAAAGAGATCAAAGAACCCCGTCGCATGTCTCCACAGCCGTCTCATACGCCTGCAACACCTGACAAGCACGATTGCTGCTGTGCTTACGCAATCATATATCAGCCTTGCAAGCGCACTGGCTTGCCGATAACCAATTCATAACGATAGAAGAGACCAAACCCAACTGCGTCGTCATGGCCTGGTCTCACAATACCATCAAATAAGACAGATCGGGTGCTGAAAAGCCGCGTATCTGCGTGTAGCCAGTGTCGGGGCCGAAGTCCTCGCCATCGCTGGCTGGGTCGCTGATGTCATCGTCAAAGCCTTCGTCATCGCCAAAGTCCTCCTCATCATCAAAGTCTT
This sequence comes from Colletotrichum brevisporum, assembly GCA_030770045.1. NCBI lineage: Eukaryota > Fungi > Ascomycota > Sordariomycetes > Glomerellales > Glomerellaceae > Colletotrichum > Colletotrichum brevisporum. Next base: position 7,265,792 of record JAUGSI010000002.1, read on the forward strand.
CCTCGTCATCAAAGTCCTCCTCGTCATCGCTATCCTCAGAGTCGGAAGCGAGTAGGTCGTCAATCATTTCCTGCATGTCTGTTATGGTGTCGTCCTGATCGTTCACCCTGGTGGTGAGATGTGATTGGTGTCTCCACAGGTCCCGGAGTTCCTCCCCCAAGGCCCTCAACCGCACCTCGAGGGCCGCGTTCGTCCACTCCAGGTCTCTTTCCTTGTCGATGCGGTCCCTCTCCGAAAGTTCCAGCTTGGTTTCAAGATCTTTGATCTTTTGCTCTCTGGCTTCTTCCCTGATGGGGCAGTCCTTCTCTGATATCTCCAGGGCCTTCATCCGCTCCTGAATTTCCGCGTTGCTTCTCTGCGGGATTATGCACTTCGTGGCACGGTCCCGCTCCTGGCCACTCGGCGGCAGCTCTCGGTGTGCATCCCGTTCCTTCGGGTATCTTTCCTGTTTTTTGACAGCCTGATCAACCGCCCGATACGCCGATCTAAATTCTTCTTGAATCCGCGTGATCTCTGCCAGCCGATCCCGCGTCTTATCAATCTCGTTGAGCCCCACCGATGCCTCGGAGGCTTGAGAATGGGGTGGACCGTACGGCGAGCAGTGGGCTGCGGTGATGGTTTGTGATTTCTCGGCGATTGGGTGCCGTTGCACGCTGCTTCGGCAATATTCCTCGGCCAACTCATAGATGCGTTTGGTATGGGCGACGTGTTTGTCAGCATTGGCGATGGGGGAGTCCGAGGGAACTTCATGGCCATCTTGAGGTTCCTTCACATCCGCTTTGCCAGACAAGCGGTTGGCCAAGTCGACGGTGCACCTGATAGAGAACCTGATCATTTCGATCTCGAGTTCGCTATGGCTCATTGTGGGGACGTGTCCAGGGTACAAGAGCCGGCTTTTCCTCCACCATAGGGAGATATGGGGCTCGGCTTTGCGGCGATCTTCGACAAAAGGTCTGGTGGCAATCCAGAGATCATTTGACTTGGTGTATGAAATACCGTCGATGTTTATGTCCGGTTCGGTCTGGGTGCCGTGGTAATACCAAAAGACGTCGATGACGGCGTCCCCGGCTGAGAACCGCGACATCAAGGCTGTTTCTTCTTGAATCTCGTCCCTCTTCACAAGACACGTCATCTCGTGCTCGAAGAGCTTGCTTTCCAGAGTAGGTCCATCGCGAAACTCGTCGAAGCCCCATTGGCCCGACAAATCTGCCATGTAGGGGCCCCAGAAGCTGAGGTCTTGATCATTGATCATCGTGACTAACCTGGCTAGCGACACATCAGCATGCTTTCCAAACGCCCGCGCCTGGATCTTGGAGAGTAGGGGTAGCACCACCTTTGCAGAATTTCAGTTTGATGCGATTCGGGTCGTTCGGTTCCACTGCCAGGTCTTGACCCGCGTTGCTCCGGGCCTGCTATGTCGACTTTGATGGCATGTGGCGTGTGGAATGGATAACTGAACATAGGTTCTTCATTCCCCTCTATCTACCTACTTCATCATTTTATTTTCCATTCTTTGGGGTTCCACCTTTCAAACTTTTGGGGAGAGGCACGGGCTTACACTACTTCTGGTTGAGGATCCGCCCAGCAAAAAGAAAGCCATATTTGAGGCTCAACCACAGATGATACTACCCGTTCTTCATCGTGACCGATTATCAGGACGAGAATGGGTTCATTTCTTTCCCCGAGTCGTACTTGTTAGGAGCTAGGGCAGACCGATTTGCCAGTCCTGCTCCCCTTTTCAGGCGGCTGGGACAAACCTACCGGAGTTTACTCCAACTGCGACAGATTCAAGTGGTAAACAGAGCGATAGAAATTGTGACGGCTTGCTCCATTAAGACAAGCAGGTGAAATGCTAAAAGTCTGAAAATAGGCGCCTAGGTTGTGACTTTGACGGCGTTGGATTGTTAGGCATCGAAACACGTCGTTCTTTTCGGTAATATCCATACGGAGCTATTCAATCAAGGTATTGATGGCTCAAAGTATCATTTTCAAAATCTAGGATGTCCTTTTTAAAGGACTCATCGCTGCTGTTTCCCTATGAATTAGCCGCGATATCGCAGGCATTTGTTGGGGAACATGTAACGCTGCACTCTAACCTGGTCTGTGGCGTCTTGTTGGGGTGTTCAAGCGTTGACAAAAAGCCTTATTACTTCTCGAGTTCAACAGGGGCTGAACCAAGATGAATTTGTTGTGACTTGTGCCAGGAACCACGGACCAGGTCTTAGGAAGTAGGGTGGGCCACAGGTTACGCAAGTAGAGAGATCACGACGCATTGTCAATACAGGTGTTGTTTCTGACAAGAAATGCGATGCCCTTGGGCACAGGAAAAGGTAACAAAACATTGGCATTGAGCAACTCGAGCCCAAGGATCTCTGGTAGAGGAAATCCTCCTCCGAAATCACTGATGGCCCCCTCGTCGAAGACCCTATGCAATTATCACATCATCCAACTGTCGCCCAAGTTCAGACACTCAGCTACCCTTTCGACAGAACCCGGATACTAGTGTATATCTCTGACGAAACCCAGGAGTTCGTTCGTCTTCCGACCTGCTCGGCGCCGGACATACGAAGCTACGAAGGCGGTTCCACTGTCGTCAAAGTCCAACGTCGGCACGACTCATGCCCGACGTCCGGCGTTGCCCCCCGGCCGGCCAAACGGACATTTCTACGACCGGACGCCGATCCGGAGCAAACCCTTGGGGCTCCATAGCCCGCGCGTAAAACGCGATTTCAATAGCTCGTCTGCACCAAAAGTGGCTGACACTGCACGGTTGTAGGCAAGTCGATGACGTTAAGTCCGGGCCGGCCTTGGCGCGGTTCTCCAGATCTATGACGACGTCGTTCGTGTTTCACCGCCCCGGCCAGTTCGTCCGGTCGGCGTCGGACATTAAGCTTCTCGCATGATTGTCCGAATTGCAGCGACCGCGGGAAAGGCAGGTACCTGCCTTGCAGCCATCGAGTTACGGACGGTCGTCATCGGGGCGCGAGCGACGACGAGGTTGAATTAGTCTCGTAGTATTACTCCGCGCAATATATATTGTCATTGAATCTAAGTGGCCATTTCTCGTGAACTCAATCTCCCCAGAAGCGCTCCAATCTCCAGAAACCAAATCAAGCAAACCGCAACAATGTCAGAGACTACTAGAACCATCGCTATGTTCGGCGCGACCGGCCACACCGGCAGGGAGACCCTGAAGAACCTCCTCGCGAAGAAGCAGTCCCGAACCCTCCGCATCCGCCTCTACGTGCGCTCCCCGCGGAAGCTCTACGTCCTCTTCCCGGATCTCGCATCGCGCGGCAACGTCGAGGTCGTCGAGGGCCAGGTCACCGACGTCGCGCGCGTGCGGTCCTTCCTCTCGGGCGCGGACACCATCATCACCACGCTGGGCGAGAACGAGAACAGGCCGGGCGTGGGCGTGCTGACGGACTTTTCGCGCACCCTCGTCGCAGCGCTGAAGCAGCTGAGGCAGGAGGAGGAGGACTGGAAGGCGCCGTGGGTCATCCAGCTGTCGTCGTCGACGTGGAACGAGAGGGCCGAGGCGAAGCAGCCGGCGCTGCTCAGCTGGCTGATCAAGAAGGCTTTCTACTACCCCTATGCCGACCTTGTGAGGGCTCATGAGACGTTCCAGCGCGCAGAGAGAGATGGGGTGCTGCGGCTGTTGCTGGTGCAGCCGGGGCTGCTCCTGGAGGAGGAAGCCAGCGGCCATGTGATTTCCGTCGATGATATTGGCATGGCAGCGTCGTACGCGGACCTGGGCGCGGGGTTCGCGGAGATAGCGACTGAGGAGAGGTACAGGGATGTCGGGGCCGTGGGCGTGACGTCCAAGAGGGCAATGAGCGGGGGATTCGCGAGGTACGGGCCAACGGCGATGTACAGAATGATATTTGGGTTGCTGGCGACCTTTGTTCCCGGGTTCTGGAGGATTAACAATGCACTGGGCGTTTTCTCTATTTCTTTGGCTTTCTCAGGTGCCTAGACGCGCTGAACAACAAAAACACCCTTGAACACAGAGCTGACGAGACTTCGCTTCGGCTCGGTGCGACGAGAGGTGGTGAGAGAGATGGCGTCATTGTTGCGCAGCGCGTTGTCTTGTTGCTCCGGGGTGAGGTCGGAGTTCTCGAGCTCGCGAATCTTCCACACACGAAGGCTCCAGACTGTTCTTCGTCAGCAAATTTTACACGTTTTCAAGCAGCTGTTGAGAGGTACATACGAGAGGTGAACGCGGCTATGTACATGAAGCCGACAAAGAGCTGCACATTGAAGTATGCGTCGATGCCGGAAGTCTTGATGCTCAGGGCGATGGGCTCGGCAAACGTGGCCGGCAGGACGAGGGTCATCCAGAAGATGGACAAAGCTGGAACGCGTCAGATACAAGTTGTCAAGCTAACCTTGGGGTTTACGAGACGGGATCGGGCTACTCACCTGAGGGGAGGAGCTGGATGCCGACGACCTCGGCGCCGACGGCCGTGACAGTGGCCCAAATGCAGCCTGCGAAGGCGCCGAAGAGGGCATAGACGATGGTGCCGGCGAAGTACCTACCCGCGAAGATCCAGACGAAAAATGTGGCGAGTGCGGCGACGAGCGTGCTCAGGCCGGCGATGTTGATACGCCCGACGCGGTCGCTGATGAGGCCGATGATGGGCCGGCCGAAGCCTTGCGACACTACAACATCCCCTTTGTTAGCCCCACAGCGGCAGCAGTGTAAGAAAGGAAGACTCACGGTTGAACATGGCCGAGGCGATGGACCCCTGGCTGGCGTTGAACCCCACCGTCTGCGCAAAGTCGGCGAGCGAGAAGACGACGATGACGTATCCGAACAGCGAGAAGAAGCCCCAGGCCATGAAGAGCCAGAACTCGACGCGGCGGAACAGCTCCGTGTGGAAGGCGGCGTGGACGCTTCCGAGGGCCTTGTTACGGTCTCTCATCAGCGCGCAGCAGGCGCCGTTGACGACGAAGGACAGCACGGCGAGGATGCGGAAGGCCCAGGGGAGGCCGATGTTGCGGATCATGGCGGTGGAGGCGAGCGAGTAGATGAGGCCGCCGAGGCCGGAGCCGGCGCTGGCGATGGCAGAGGCGAAGGAGCGGCGGACGACGAACCACTGGGGCACGACGCCGACGGTGGAGTTGAAGACGAAGCCCATGCCGACGCCGAAGCCGATGCCCTGGGAGAGGAGGAGGTGCCAGATCTGGGTGGTGAAGGAGGCGCCGACGAGTGCAGCCCTGCCGGGGGTGTAAGACACGGCATGAGGTCGGGAGAAGGGGGCGCCGGAGGGGACTTACGATTGGATCGTGACGCCGATGGCGAGGGTCGGCCGGGTGCCGAAGCGGGGGATGCACCAGGTCACGACCGGGGCGATGAGCAAGGCTGGCCGGATGTTGGTGTCAACCCACATTCATCGGTGATGATGCGGCACGGAACGCGGGGTACGGGGACTCACCGATGGAGAATGACAGGCCGCCGACGAAAGCCAAGACAATGGGACTGGCGCCGGGAAAGGCCCCCGAGTTGAGGTAGTAGGCGAGGAAGACGGCATAGGACTCGGTGATTGTCAGCTTTCAGTCTTTGGAGGAACTCGGACCAAGGGGTATGAGGTTGGTTGTCAACTCACTGAGTTTAAGCCCCAGGTATGAGCGTTGATCATAAAGACACAGCCGACGACGACCCTATGTCACCCAACGTTAGAGGTGTTGTTCAATATCGATTGTCGAAATGAGACAAGGACACGTGAAGACTCACCACCCGTAGCCGCCTTCCTTGAACTCCACCTCGTCACTCGGGCGAGGGCTCGCGGGGCTCACCGGCGAAGAATCATGTTGCTGCTTCTCTTCACCCTCGGCCGCCCTGGAAACGCTGTCAGGCATCCGCACCACGGCGCCGTGGCCATTGTCCTGTTGGCTTGAGGGGTCAGATCGAGACGGCATACCGGGCAGCGACTTGATGACGGGAATGTCATCAACAACACTCGATGGTCCGTTCCTAAGAGGTTGGAGTCGGCAGGTTATGGTTAACCGTACTGTCCCCGAGGAATGGGGATGAGGCGTCAGAGTATTCGGCTCGGTACTCGGACTCGGCAGAAACACTAAGAGCGAGGAAGTGCGAGTAGAGGTTGTGCTTAAAATAGCCTTTATAAGCTAGGGCTACTTTAGGCTTAGTTGGATGTGTAAAAGTAAAAGAAAAGTGGGGCACCATAGAATCGTGTAATTTGATTGGGTAGAATAGTAGTAGTTGGCTGTATTGGGTTGTAATTGCTTACTTCTTCTATTCTAAATACTGGGGGTAAACTGCTGCTTATATAGACCTTTTCTTCCCCTTTTCACATGCCTTTTCACATGCTAGCTGAAAAGTGGGTCCTTACTAAACTAGGCTTAGTTTACTACTAATAGGGCACTAGTTTACTAGTAAAACCACTATAATAGGCCGGCTGTATTACTAGTTAAACCGGCGTTTTACGCACTGGCACTAGCATTCAGCTGGGCGTAAGCTAGGATTTAGCTGCTTGGATTACCCCTATTGGGCATATATGTGTAAATTACACCAATCCAAGCCACCAGAAGCCACATGCGACAGCTGCTTGCGTTACAGCTGTATAGCATAGTGGTTTATCCTTTTGCTTTTTTATTTTCTAGGTCTAGAGGTCGAGGGTTCAAGTCTCCCTCTAAGCAGTGTTTTTTTTTTATCTTTTTACCTAGACTTAGGATTAAGTCTAAGTGAAACGAACGAACGTATGCAGTGACGAATTCGCGGGGTGTTTGTCATGCAGTCAGAAGAGCAAAAGACTCACACACAAACAACGCGAACTGCTCGTTTTTTTTTTCTTGTTGGCGGCGACCGGGAATAGTGTGGGGACAAATAGGCGCCCCTGAGGCGAGATGACAGTCGCTATTCCGAATACGGGCAACCCCGGACGATGTGTAATGGATTCTTCCAATTGGCCTTCCCGGCCTCGGCCTGTGTTCGCCGCTCTTTGCATTGCTATCCTTGGCTTCTGGGTCTGGACCGGAGGGTTTTGGACAGTGACATCTTTGCGGGCGATCCTCATACCCGAAACACGCCCAACACGCCCGATGCGCTTGTGTGATGCTTCAACTTGGAGGTGTTTATCAAGGTGTCTATACTCTATAGTATGTCTGTTTATGAGTGGCCGGCCATTGGTCTTTGTGAAACTTCGTCGTGTGCTCTTTCGGACACCGATCCGGTAATACAAACCTCGGGCGGGGATTACCCCGTCTTGCCGGCCGGTTTCGGCGCCAGCCACCGAAGGTCACCGGCACCCGGGCCGTGCCGTCTCAGAATTCCCAGTGAGACTCGGGAAAGTTTCCGGTTCGGCGATAAGATCGGATATTGCACCACATAGCTTTTCCGTCAAGGAGCTTATTTGTCACTAATGGAAAGACTGATATCGTTATTAAAAGTATCTATTCATTGCTCATTAACCTCTTCTGGCTCTTCAAAGATTTGGCAGTCAGTGGTCTCATCTTTCCACTTGTTGTCCTTGTCTCGGACCTTCTTTGTTGTGTCTTGACAGGGTTCGTCCTCCTCAATCTCGTCTCCCACAAGTGTGTCATCTGTATTCCGCCTTCGGGGACAGACTATTATGGACTTTTCTTTCTCCAGCGTATGGCACTCCTCTAGAACTGTATTCTCCACAATGAAGGCCTTGTCGTCTAATTGATTAATGTTGTCTGTGATTCCTGAACTTTGAGGTTCCTGGCCGATCGAGTTGTCTGATTCGTTAGTTCTTCGTCTTCCGAACGACGCTGGCAACCCCATGAGCGACACTCCTCTCAACCAGATGCGCATGCTCGTAGATTGAGAGCCTTGCTGATTCTCCGAGTCATCGTCCATCAGCATCGCAATCCACGGCCGTGGCAGGGATGCTGTCAGGCCAACTTGCGCCCCGACTATTTTCTCTTCGTAAATAACAAGCTCTCAATCCAGAGTATTAGGAGAACTGGGAGATTGACTCACCGTTGACAATGTAGCCCATCTTCAACAACGCCGGCAGCCACGTCGCCACGGCAAGGTACTGCCCGATGCCCCACTGCTGCGTCGCCAGGTGCTTGTTCCTCGTCGACCCGAGCATGAAGAGGTGCACGATCATCGCGCCGAGCCCCTAGAAGGCCTGCCACATCCTCCACCTCGCCACCCCGCTGTGGGCGAGCGGCCTCCCTATCGCCCACTCTAACATTCCCCGGAGCGGCAGCATTGCCATGGCGAGGCACGTCACCCAGTACAGCATCGCGAACGGCTCCAGGAACCCCAGCCCGGCCTGCTCGGTGCCCGTCTGGCAGAGCGGCCCGTAGATGTCCAGCGGCTGCTCGTGGGGGAGCTGCCGCAGCACGTACACGGCCACGTTGAGCGTGCACATGCCCCAGAAAGCGGCCTTGGTCGTCCACCTGTCACGCGTGACCGCGGCGCGCATGTGCCACATCGTGAGACAGGCCAGCCCGACGAAGGTGCAGAGCGACTCGGCGTAGAGCACGTCGGACCTCGTGGCCCCCCGCGAGCGGAAGTCGAGAGTCGCGACGTGGAGCGCCAGGCTGAAGACGAGCGTCGCGTCGAAGACGTCCTCGATCGTGCCGCGGAGGGCCGCGCAGACCGGGTTCGCCGCGCAGCTGTGCCGGCCGCGGTTGGACCTGTTCGCGCGGGTGTGGACGTGGAAGAGGGTGTAGCTGAAGAAAAGCAGGGCAACTATGGTGAGCATTGCGTTCGAGATGAGGATCTGGGGCGGGTGGTTAGATCGGGCGGGACGAGCGGAAGACGATGCATACACCGACGCCGGAGACGTCCGGATCGAGGCCATCGCCTGCTTCGGCGCATATCTCCTCCGAGCATGTTCCCGCCAGGCCTCGCAGAAACGACGTTGTGTTTGCAGCGTCGTTGGCCGCGCTGTTGAGCCACCACTCGAGCATGCTGCCGGGCCTAGCTTCGTTCAGCGGCCGTGGCAAGCTCGCCGCGAGGAAGCCGATCAAGGTATTTGACCCGATGTCGAGCGAGCCCGGGTCGTCGAGCATGGCGTCCTTGTCGATCCCAACGAATATCTGTGCCGCGAGATTGCACTGAATCGACCCGTTCGGAGCAAGATGCTCCTGGAGCGCGCGGATCGTGAACCCCGACAGCGTCGACATCGCCTCTGCACTGCGATCTATCCAAGATCAAACGACATCTCATGCAGTCCCTCGAGACGTCTGGGCTTTTAGATCTTAAGTGCCACACGATCTTGCGGATAGTCAGATGATGATCCATATCCGGTAGCCCCCAACCCTCCCATTAAAGCCTGTTTAGGTCTATCCTCGCGTCTTTCCTCCGTTCCTTCGAGGGATTGACCTCTCACGTCGACTTCACAGCGATAGAACGGCGCTGGGCCACATGGCTGCATTTACCCAACTACCCGGTCCCCTTGCGCTAGCCCGTTCGCTCCAATCATGCGCCGACGAACAAGCTCAATCCGATCCTGCGAACGCAATGAAGGTGTGTCGTTCTTGATTCTCGGTGGCTTGGCGCACATGGTTTGGCCGGATGCGCGGCCACGTCCGTCCTGGTTGGTGGAAGAGGTACAGCTCGGAAGAGACGCCGCATCGCCAGCTGCGAAGCTTGACTCGGTATGGTAGCTCACACCAATGAATTCACCTCTTTGGATACTTTTGATTTTAGGAAAGAGGCCCCCGAGATGGGAAGTTTGGACCTTTGGTTTAAGACCCGAAGAGTAATCCAACAACAACCTCGCCCTAGAGCTCGTCTCGAGACTCAGCTCAACTCAACGCAGGTAATTGAACACCACACTGTCAAACCGAACAACGCTCGCGTTCCTCCCAGAAACAAACTCAAACAGAATCTCGACGTCGTCCACAGCCGGCGTGTAATCCACCGACACAGCCTTCCAAACCCCCCACCCCGCGCCGTCCCTAGCGTCGATGGTCCTTGCCGCGACGCCGTTGAACCTGACGCCGACGAATCCTGCGTCCGGGCCGTCGAACCACACAGCAAAGGTAAGCTTGCAGGGTACGTTTCGCTGCACGGATATCCCCCGGCTCTTCACGCTGGCAATGACAGGTGGCTGGGGCAGAGTTCGGTCGGCGAGCAGCGACGCCTCAAGGGACTTTTGCCCCGAGTTCGCGGACGCGGAGGTTATGCCCGCCCTCGCGTTGGTGTCATACGTCTCCACGATCCAGGGCTCGATGCCGCACTCGAAGTCGCCGTTGGATAGGAGTCCTCCGTAAGGGGCGCACGGGGTCGAAGTCGGCGTGGAGGAGGGGGCTGAGCACGTCGGGCCGCAAGCGCACGCGGAGATGTACGGTGCCGCGGAGGTGCCGCATGCCTTGGTCGCGCGGGCGGGGAGGTTGGCCGCCGTGGTGCCGGAGGCCGTGATCGTCGCGCAGAAGGCCGAGGCGGCGGACACGGCCGACGGGTCCGGGCAGGGGAAGAGAGCGCGGTAGCAACTTCTCTTGTGTTAGTAGACGCAGCGTGGGATGGCCAGGGAACGCACTTGTTGGCGTTGCAACGAGCCAGGGTCGTCAAGGCGTGGGACCCGATGGCAAAGGCGCCGAGGAGAGGGAGGAGCTGTTGTTTGAAGTACATTGTGCTGGTCGATCGTTTCAAATTGAAACTTGAGGCTTGCAGAGTTTTTATACAGAGTAAAAGGCTATGTCCCGGTTAGTCGGCTCAAGCGCGGTCTTTATACGTTGTTGAGCCTTCGCCACGATGAAGGGAGCACCTCGTTTACTCATCCCAAGTCTCCGAGTAAGATCGTGAGAAATTCCTCCGAACACGAGCTCAGCTGGCAGCAAGGGACATTGTCTCAGTCGGGTGGCTGCATTTTCAGCCGTTGCAACGTGACAGATGGCGGGATTTAGCGGGTTCAATAGCTTGAATCCTCAGATCTGAAAGTCTCCGAGGACTGGCCGATCTCCAGAGCTGGGGGCTGGCGCAGAGAGCAAACCAGGGTAGCACATTGCGCCGACTAAGAACCTAAATAGTTCATCGGTTGGCGCATCTACTTATGAAGGCGTAAGGTTGATCAGTCAAAGGTATATGGGGGAACAGTGGCCGTTAAATGTCACCGGGGTTCGTGCAAAGGTAGTGACATCAAATCACTCAGGTCATTGGAATCACGGCTTGGTGAATTATTTTTGATTTAATACTCTTTTGTATGTCGAACGTCTCGATTCGAAGTCTCGCCAGTTTTCCCACGCCTAATCCTTCCAACCCATATTTCGAGCAACTATTCTATTCTGCTTTTGGGTTTCGAGGCAACTACATCGCGGGAGCTAAGTATTTGAACTTGTTAGTTTCTGGTCGTGAAACAAGCGATCATGAACGGTGTAGTATGTACCAAACTTCCGCTCCTCTTCAACGTTCAACAGTGGCAATACTTGTTCAAGGGCAAGAGCTGCCCATGCAGAACCAGCTTCCATCAGGGTCCTTCTTGCAAGAGCAGCCGCGGGCGAAGAGCTCGGCGTCTCTCTTGGCCATGGCGGGCTCAGGGACGAGATCGCGGACGCAGGTCCTGCCGATGCAGTCCCAGGTGTTGTCGGGTTGCTTGGTGCATTTGCACTGCCTGGCAGCGAGCTCAGACGAGGGGGTGGCCGCCGCCAGCGCGGCGAAGACGGCGGTGATGGTGACGAGGGAGAACTTCATGGTGTTGACTTTGGGGTGTTGTGGCTTGGAGTTGTGATGTTGTGATTAGTTTAGGGTATGGCAACAGAAGGGGCGGTATTTATATATTTCAACTGTCTCGAGAGTCGAGAGTCGATACACTATCTGCCCGGCCGACGGGTCGGACGATACCATCGCCGCCATGTTGCATGAAACCATCGATACGCATGCTCTGTCTGCATGCACAACTCCCTCTGAGCTTCCTATTCTGTCATCAACGCAGGCTATCTTAGTGGCGTAGACTCCAGAGCCCCGTCTCGAACACGCGTTGTCAGCAGAATGAGGGGCGACTTTCCCCTTCAGCTTAGTTCGATTTAGAGACACGCAAGTCAGAGTCGCGCTTCCATGACCGGAAGTTGGAAGTCACCACGATTCTCAAGGAACGACTTCGCCGTCGACCATGCCCAGACTGGAAGGTCGATACACAACAAGGGGCGCTCACTGGTCTTGGCTACTCGGAAGCCATATCAAATGACTGCCCCCTCAAACCCACCGCCCCGGTCTCGGTCAACTTGTTGGCTCGAAACACCGTCCAAGCGGAACCTTTAGTGTCTGTTTCGGGAAGCTCGTTGGTACGGGGAACTTTTGAATCGCCCCCAACTCTGAACGGACGTCTGCCGTTGGCTGTCGAGACTGGAGAAGGTTCGGGACGGCTCTCTAGCCGCTAAGAGAACAATTCTGGGGACTTTTTGTCCGCACCATCGTCTTGGCGCCTACGTTCGCTCGCTAAGTTGGGACTTTGGTGCTTTGTGTTGGTATGGCATAGAGAGTCGGCCTTCCAAGACTGAGCCGGTCTTCCGCCGCATGCGCTTCTCCCCACACCCGAGTTGCTTGTATCGTCCATCAAGCTTCCCAAGAAAGACTGGTCCCGGCATGGGCGCCTTCCCGCTCGGCGCCCAGGCTGGATGAATGCTTAAATTGAGATAAGATTATCGTGCTCAGTTGCCAGACCACCTGCCCCAGGTCCGGTGGCGATGATACGACATGATCTTTTGCCGTACGAGACTGGCTGCCGTGCCGCCTCGGCGCAGGCGCGCAGCTGTGTATCTGCAGATGGATATCTACGTCTAACTAGACGTGGGGTCTTTTGCGTGGTTCTTGCTGGTGGTTGGGGACTCTGCCTCTGGAGACTGGCTTTGGTGGCGAGCAGGTTATGGCCATATCGCGCTGATCGAGAGCACGTTGAGGTAGGTCAAGGAGTCAAGTCAGCTTCCAGAAGCGTCTAAGCCAGGAGAGGGCCTAATACATCGCCTTCACTTGCCCAGTGTACCTGCCATCTTCCATCTCTTTCCACGCGGTTTTCTCTGTTGTTGCCCTCTTTGTGTTTTCTCCAAACCAGGTAGACTCAAGGGTATTATCATTGTGCCCATTCAACCTCACTCAACGTCTTTATCTCGTCGCGACCCAGGCCGTTTCTCTTCTCCTCCCTCCCCTCTTTGTACTCCGCCCGTAGCTTCTCTTCCGTCTCTGTGCCCCTCCATCTCCTCCCATCTAGGTGCCTCAAGCACAACAGCTTCCCCTTCTCAGGATAGTACATCCAGCAACCCCACCTCGCCCACATGCCCTGCTCCTTCATCTGCGTCCTCGCCCGGTGCCCAATCGTGTCCTCGATGAACGCACCCCGCGGGATCGCCAGCCTCGTGGGGAACACGCGGTCGAGGTAGTGCTCCCTCGACGCGACGTGCGGCTTGTCGTGCCAGAAGAACATCGGCGTCAGCGGCACCGTAACTCCCGGGTCCGACGGCACGGGAAAGTTCCTCTTGAGCTTCGTCGTGAGCGTCCGCAGGTTCGGGTAATTCTGCACGTGCGCCGACTCGGCGTACTCCAGCATCCGCACCGACGGCAGGCAGACGTACCGCACGGGTGCCTCCTCGTCGTCGTGCGCGGCGGCCATGACGTCCAGGATCGGCGCGGCGGGGATGTCGGCGACGACTTTCCAGTCGTGCTGGTGGATCCAGACGTACGGGGTCACGGCGGTGCGGAGCGCCGTGCGCACGGCGAGGCCGAAGCCGAGGCGCTCGGCCGGCTCCACGAACGAGACCCTGCCGTCGGGCGTGTGGGTGATGGTGAAGGACGCGACGTTCAGCGCCCGCCCGTCATAGCCGTACTCTGCCTCGCCGTCCGTTCGCGTGAGCTTATCGCCATTCTGGGGGCAACCGTACGAGTTGAGTACGAGCTTCTTGACGTTCTCCTTGTAGAGGGCAAAATCTCTCGCGCCTTCCTCGGTGACTTGGCCCTTCTTTAGCCTCGGCACCGGCCCCACACGCTCGTAGGTGTCGAAGACGACGATCACGCGGCAGCGGAGAAGGGCCGGGCAGTGGAGGCGGAAGGACTCGAAGACGGAGTCGACGAGCTCCGTGGAAGGGGCCGAAGGGGTGGGCGACGTCGTAATGACCACCGTCAGGAGGTCGGAGATCGGGGCCGGTGAAGACGGCACGGGGGTGGAGGACATTGTTCACTCCCCGAGGTTCAGCTGTTCGTGACGAGCTGGAGTCATGTGTCACCTACTAGTAGTGGTTGTGGAAGAGGCGTTTCGTTGCGGTACGTACCAACACTGACTCTTTTTTCAGAACTTTTTTTTCGTCCGCCGGTTAAGTGGGGCCGAAAGGCCGATTGATGCCGCCGGCCGTCGGCAGGAGATGAGACGGATGGCAGCATGGACCGCGGATGGACCAGACTTGCTTGATAGCCGTGCAGGCTCGAGGACACAATGAGTGTTCAGCATAACAAGTCTTCTCAAAACGAGATTCTTTGGATGGTAGACATCGGGAGGGTGCTAGTATGCCAGCCTGGACACGGTGCAGCCTGAATTTTAGGTTCAATATAAACAAACGCCTTGAAGCGCAAAAGCAAACAAGCTGAGCAGTCACAAGTCCTTAGTTAGGGAGAACCATTGACAGTCTTTTGTTGTTAAGCAAAGATGTGCCGCTCTGCCAGCAGCCGCCGGCAGTCGACAGCCAATCCCGGGCCGGAGCAGCAAGCCCTGGCCCCGGGACCCATTTTAGACAGGCCCGCAGACGCACCAAGCATAAAATAGCGGCAAAGATGCAAAAAGAATTGACCAGCCTGGGGGTCGAACCCAGAATCTCCTGATTCGTAGTCAGACGCCTTGCCATTGGGCCAACCGGCCATTATTGGATGTGTCCATCTCTGGATGTTCATATTCCAGCCCGGATTAGTATTCATGAGGCTCAAACCGCCATCGCGAAACACCCGCTCAACCACTTTGCGACTTCAAACCCAGACCCGTTCTCCGAATCATCTTCCCCAGACACAACGAAAGGGTATCCAGACAAAACAATACACCAACAAGAGACGCCCAACCCCAAGGACTACCGGGGGTCCTCCGTTCATCAAATCTTTCTCTTCCAAACCCTCAGGAAGTAGTAACCCCCGCAAAATTCCGAGTTGCGCGCCCCGCCGCAGTGCATGTCGCAGTTCCACGCCGGCGCCATCCTCTCGGGCGGCGTGTCGGAGCAGTAACATCTGTCCCCGAGCTGCGAACCAAAGGACTTGAAGTTGGCGCAGGCGGTCGCGCAGGCCTTGTTAGCCATCCGGTCGATCGGGAAGGGCGGCATCGCTGGCTGTCGGACGGTCGTGATGCGCGTAGGACGGCAGTGCCGCGTTGCCGTAGTCGGTCCTCTGGATGTTTGATCCCATACCGGCGCTTTCGTCTGTATGACTGTCCAGCAGGCTGCTTTTAAATCGATTGCTTGGCCGGATGACCGAGAGGATAACACGGAATGGCGGGGTGTGTGTTCAGGAGTCCGATACGAAGAGCAACGACTTGTTGGAGGGCCGGGAGTCTATGGTTGAAGAAGAGTAAGACCGCGGGGACAAGGCAGCCTTGAGAAAGTACTACAAGGACGCTCACAGCATGCTGTCGCGGCGCGATCTCTTGCGATCACGATGCCGTCATGTCCGAGGACGATTTGCAAATTCCAACGGGTGTCAGGCTACCTAGCAAATTCTATACCTGTGACCTGTCTTGCTTCAGGACGCCCTTGTCTTAAGGATTTAAGGTTCCACAGTGTTGGAGTTGGGAGGCCGCCAGCGACAACGGCTGCTGTGCTCATTCTGGCGAAGCCCATATGCTGAGACCGATCTGCATCGACAGCCTGACGAGCCCCGTCCGCCCTGCAGACGAGAAGGTGTTGCTTCCCCCTCCCTTCGGCCTTCCTTTAGAGTCGCTATAAGCAGCCAAAAACAACAACACACAGCATGTCAACCCCGCTGTCTCGAGACAATTTCTATAGCCTTACCTTAGCGTGGAGCGTGGAATTTGCTGACAGCTGTTATGTCGATGAACCACCCTAGCAGGCGTTGAACGACTGAAGCTGTATTCAGGCTTTATAGACCATTTTACGACACAGCCACTGGTGGTTGTATAGATATATATAGGCGTTTCGACCCTCGGGTTTGCATACTTGCACCAGAACAATTCGCGGAGGCAGCAACAGATGACCTGCAATGTTCCTTCTCACGCTACAGGATGTAGCTTACAGCCATGATCCGGAAGGAAAACCTAAAGTACACAAATCTTCTCCGTGGGCCTCCGCCTCTAGGTACCCGGAGCCTATTTAGCAAGAGAACAAACGGATGCCGGGGGCGGCGGCGGATGACAGACGACGCGGCATGACGATTGCCAGCGCGCGGCGAGTCCTCGGCCGGATTCTCCCCCAGTACCCACAGACGAAGCTTTCCAACAACTCATCGCGATATATACCGCAACAGCACCAGGTTCGTTAGAAAGCCTCATCTGGGTGCCGTATACCGCATGGTATCCCCGATGATAGGTATTTACACAAGCAACCGAGGTGTGGCAACGCAAGAGACGGAAGGCTCCACCAGTGACCGTCTACACGTTTTCTTTCTGACACGGGCTGCCTTTCAGAGTGGGCACATGGAGATAGGCTCCCCTCGAATCATCTGTTTGGCTAAGGTTAGAGACTATCGCGCTACGCGGTTTGGCGATGGTCGGTGGCACTGCTTTGGACATCAAGTATTCGATAGCTTGCCTTGACGATGATTCGTGTCATTGTCGCAGACAAATCGCTCTCCAGGCCCCAGACTCTTCAAGTAAGAGGGTAGACGTCCTCATGGCGTTGGGAAAATGCTATTCTTCTGGACTATCCAAATGGACGAGCCCGTACACAATTAAAAGATTACTGTGGTGGAGTTTGTTCAAAACAAAAGTGAGCGAGACTCAAAGATCCTTTGAGCACATTACAGGAAGATGGTATCTTGCGCAAATCATCCGCGATCATTCCTGTTCCATCATGAATCCTCTTTGATTCTTTCTTTTCCCCCTCTTGCACCATCGTCGGGTATAATTATAAGTTTCGGACATGTAGGCAGGCAGAAGGCAATTAGACCCTCTTCTCAGGCTCGACAACGTCGTCCCGTGTGTCGACGACGCCGTCGTCGTGGGGGCGGTTAACCTTGAGGTTTCCGGTGGCGATTTTGTTCTCGAGGTCGTCGAGACGCGAAGTTCTCTTGTGTGTCTTCCATGCGGGAATTCCGGAGTTGAAAACGTCGTCCATCTCCTCGAGGGTGAAGCCCTGATTACATGTTAGTCTTGATGGCCTCGAGTTGACGGGAGCATGAGTTTGCCGAACGTACCTTGGTCTCTGGGGCGAGCAAAGTGGTGTGGATGAAGGCCAGGGCGTTGAAGGTGGCAAAGATGTAGTACATCTTGTAGTTGATATTCCACACTGTTCACTGTCAACTTCTATTCTCACGATCAATCGCGGAACAACTCACGCAGAGGAGGGACGGCAAAGGCCAAAACCATGTTCCAGAACCAGTTGGTCGACGTAGCGAGAGACACGGCCTTGGCTCGGATCTTGGAGGGGAAGATTTCGGCGGGATACGTCCAGCTCACAGGACCCCAAGTGGTTGCGAACGTGGCAACGAACAGGTAAGAGCAGGAGACGACAGCTGAGGACACGGGACGATTGCCCACAATCAGCCAAGAAACATTTTCGTTTTCAGTCGTTTCCGTCTCAGGCGTGTTGGGTTGGCCGTAGTATTGCTGGAGGGCACCAGAGATGAACAACCAAGTCATCATCATGAACGAGCCGCCAACCAGAAGAGGGCGACGACCGAGCTTGTCGATGAACATGATGGCAGGGAGTGTGAGGAGGACGTTGATGATGTACTGAATAGAAGCCGTAAGGAGCGGGTCGCCGATACCGGCGCCCTGCATGAGATAGACAATGTAGTCTGGACGATGTTAGCCCAACATTCGGCCTTGCAGACGAGGTAGGTTCACTTACACATCATAATGTTCATGCCGCTCAATTGAGACCACATCTGGATGCTCATGCCCAAGAGCACACGCTTGTACATGCGGGGAGCAATGAGAGCCTTGAAGCTGTTGATATTCTCTTCCCTCTCGAAGCGCAGCGCCTCCTCAATTTCCTGATACTGAGCAAGGACCTTGGGGTGGTTGACATCACCGCCACCGTGAAGAGATGCCAAAACCTTGATCGCCTCATCCCAACGGTCGTGAGAGGCGAGCCATCGAGGGCTGTAGGGACAGAAGAAAAGTCCAATCAGCAAGACAATGGCCGGGACCATCTGGACACCCCACGGAATACGGAAGGCGGCAGTGTCCTGGTCCGGGTCAGTGGGGCCGCCCGAGATGCCCTCCGCAGCACCGTACTGGATGAAGTATTGGATCAGAATACCCCAAGTAATGGCCCACTGCTGAAGTGAGACGACACGGCCACGGATTTCCTTGGGGGCGATCTCGGACTGGTAGACAGGGACGATGGCAGAGGCGATACCAACACACGCGCCGGCAATTGCACGACCGACACAGAGCATGCCGACGTTTTGTGAAGCGCATTGAAGGATGGCGCCGATGATCCAGAGAACGCAGGAGAACTGCAGGGCGATCTTACGGGAGTACTTGTCGGCGATGAAGGATGAGCAGAGGGAACCGACTAGAGAGCCAGCGGGCATGGCAGCGGTGATGCCACCCTGATTAGTCCCTCTAGGGTCACCGAAGTATCGTTTGTAGGCCTGCGTGCCGAGGACACCGCTCATGGAGCTGATATCGAAACCGAAAAGACCGCCACCTGGCGAAGAGTTAGGACTTTGAATTGGCATGGAGAGGGGATAGAAGCGCACGCACCGATGGCGGCGAAGCCGCAGATGGCGTAGACGTTACTGGCCTGCCACATGGTCGCGCGCAGGCGATATATTGCGAAGGGAGCTTTTGTTCAGTTGTGTTGATGCTAATCCGTCCTTTTCTGTGGGACGGAAGGCGTTGATGGTTGCGAAATGGGATGTTTCAACGAAGGAGAACCCTCATGGCGTCGAGAGGCAAGCTGACCACAGGCGGGCGCGATCGAAACTTTAAGTAACCGGCGTGGTGCATGGCAAGGGACGGCAGGTTGCAGGACGTGGTTCGAAGCAACGCGGTTCGGGGGCCGCCGCGGCGGTTGTCTCATGCAGAGGTCTCCGAGTCACAACCTGGGAAACGACACAATCCCCGTCGCACCGGGATGCGGCGTCGACTGACATTGGCCTGGAGGGGCGAAGGTAGTTAGAGTAGTGTAGGTGAGTAGCCAAAGGGGACCCCTGGCCGATGGATTGGACGGACCGAATGCAAAAGGTTGGCGCATGGGGTGGGCAAGGTTCGACGTGGAGGATGGCCCATCCCGTGGTATGTGATCGGTCATGGATGAATGAGAGCAGGTGTGGAGGAGGCGCAGGGGTGCGTGGGTGGATGATCAACTGCCATGATGGGTTGGATGAGCATCGGGCGACGGCCAGGGATCCAAACTCCTCGTGGTGAAGGGGGACGAGAATGATGGCGCCGTTTTCGGGACGTGAGATTTCCATCAGGAGCTTGCAGCATGGCTGCCATCCACAAGGTGCCTGCTATGTAGAGAGTATCCGCAATGGCTGGTGATTGTGATCTGGTGTGTTTGGCGTTTGGATTGGACGTGGGAGCCAAGATGCGGAGAAGAAGGGCAATGAGGTCGCAGATTGGGAATTGTGAGTGGCTGACAACATTGGATGATTGGCGATGGCTACGGCTCAAGACCGCCCGGTAGCGAGAGAGCCCAGACGAACAACAACCTTACTCTAGCTCCGCCAGATCCAATGCCACACGAGCTGCGACCTGTCGTGTCGAATGCCTGCCCCATGCTGTGCTCGTCTCGTGGTGGTCGTACGAAGGAGAGGAGGCTGCTGCTGCTGTTGCTGATTGATGTTGCTGATGACAATCCTGATACTGACCGAATGGCACTTTTGCCCTCCTCACGAGGGGGATCACGAGGTACGTACCACACCGCGTGGCGCCGTTGGCCGCTGCAGTGTAATACACCGGAGGAGGCGAGGCGATGGATCTTTGATGTTGCTGCAGAGCCCCGGTTTGCCTGCCAGGCCAACTCAGTGCGCCCATGTCGGGCACTTCCACCAGGAATGAAGCCACGTGAAATCAGACCGCAAGGACGGACCAACGCCAGTCGCGAGTCCAGAGTCGTTGGAGCTGTCTCCCGTTCACAGGTCCGACCCCTGGTCTTTCTCCTTGGAGTATCCGTACGGGTATCCGTCAGTGGCTCCTTCGACCGGGGTCGGCACTGCATCGTCACCCCCTTCCAACACACCCTCCTCCAGGTCGCGGACCAATCTTCGCGGGCGTTTTCCACCCCGCACCCGAGAGTAGTCACCGGAATCAAACTGAGGCTGCAGTGTGCTGGTGTTAAACTCAACCCAAAGGTGCCGTAGTAGGTGATCCGTACGGCCCGCACAGACGGCAGGAAGAGGTGGGTAAGAAAATACTGCAATGCAACAGCCGGCAAGAGAAGTTGGCTGTAATCCCTGGCTGAGGTTGATTGAGCATGTCATCATCTTGCGCCTGCGGGCCTTCCTGAGTCCTTCTTTGAAAGCTCGCTGCTGCTTCCTTCGGCTTCTGGTCCGACGTTCGCAGGCTTGGCGATTGACAGCCAGATTTCGATGGGCTTCTGTCGCGTTGCGGCGCGGTGCGGTGCGAACAACAACGACAGGCAGGGCAGACTCGTGCCACCTGACCGGCTTGGTGTTCGAGTAACATGATTCTTTCGGAGGGCACGACGGGGTTGTGTTTCTGCCTTGTTGGAAACGTTAGCTGCGCCTCTCGTCTCCAACAGCACCGAAAGCACAGCAGTTGGAAAAAATGATGCATCAGTCGCGGCGCGGAGCCTCGAACCAGTTCAGACTCTGATTCACAGATGCTGTCGACGGGTCGTGACAAGTTGGCCGTGTTCTGTGCCCACCCAGGGCGAATGCGAATGTCGGTGTCGTCTCACTTTGCCTTCCAGGGCCGTTGCGCTCTGCAGATCACGGGACAATACATGGCGAGGCAACTCGCCAACGTCCAAAGGAAGAGCCAGTGAGAAATGAGAGGAGGTGCTCCCTGCTCTGCCCGGCCACCTCGTGCCTTCCCCAATCCCCAGCCTAATGTCGCCTTTCTTCCCGAACCCCACTATCAGAGCCCCACCCACAACGACCGGTGCAGGGGCAGGCGCAGTCCATGGCTCCTGCTTCCCCGTCTTCACCTCACACCTCGCCTCATCTCGCCAGTTTGGCAGCGCACCGAATTCTCGCGAGAGGAAGGCACGACAGATCTTTTGGTTCCCTGTGACCTATTCATACTGCATAGTGATTATCAGGCGAGAGCGGTAAGTGCCTCAGGCAGGTTCCTGGGCTACGTACCTACCTCGATACTACCGTACCTTGATCAACCCAAAAAGGTACCAAATCTGCCTCCTTTGCACCCGGCAGCGCCCATTAGGTACCAATGCGAGTGACATGGAGGGATGCATGAACATGGGAACCTGCTCTTGCCCGCCGCCCGTCTGCCGCCGCTACTCGTGCCTGTCTTTTGGGCTAAAAGCCGTTTCCTGCGCGCCACGCGTCCGCTCTACCGCGATCGAATCGAAATCCTTCCCTCCTCACTACCGCTAAGATCGAAAATCCACCGAGAACACCTCCGCGCACTATCCCTCCCGTGACCACTCTGCCGCCCGTCAACGATTCACCAGGGTCGCGTCGGACGACGTCTACCGTCAGGTTTGCGATATGCCAAGGCCTCGTTTTCCAAGGAACGTTCCCACGCTGTCACTGCTCCGCCGTTGCGTCTCATATCATTCTACCTGAATTACGGGAACGAAACATCATTCTTCGCGACTCTTCCCGCAAGGCGGGGGAATGCCTCCCGAGAGTAGCGTACTAATAGGCAGTGGGCCACTTCCAACCCTGTCCCGTCCTTGTTTTGCGGGCCATCTATCGGACCACCCCTCCGAGACTGGCAATCCTAGGCCAAGATGCCAAGAGCCGCAGCAATCCCAATGTGAGCTTTACCCAGACTTTTCAGACTCCCAGGTACCTAATAATCTTTACTTCCAAGCAAATTAGACCAACGTCAGCACGCTCCCGGAGTTCAGCTGAGCACCGACGGCTGACTGCAAGATTGAGGCAGATTACTGGGTTCCAATCTCCATGCTGCCCACAGCTGGTTTTGTGACAGGACCGTTGGTCGTCGTCGATTCACAGCTGTCACATTACCTAAGACATAATCCCCGCTGCGCCAAACCTCTCGCCTTCGGTTCACGTGTTGTTAGTGCAGACTGCAGAGCTTACAACTGCTTCAGTGCATCAACCCCCCCAGCAGCCCCAGAAAAAACGGCGCCCCTTCGCCCGCCCCTCGCAGCTTGAATGGACCGCTTAGCGTCCCACCTCATCGCATCTCAAAATCATTCAACATCGCACCTGCTGATTTCTTGCCCAGAGATCTTTCTCCTGACCGACACGCAAAGTTTTCCCTGTTCATCGCTTGAAGTCGGAACAAACCCTTGTTGAATGCTGTCAACGCCGAGGAAAAAAAATAAAAAACTTTTCAGACCATCGAGCCGAGGTCCGCCGCAAACCCCCCGAAGAAAGGCCCCCGTACATCGCTGCCTTCGGCCTCCTTGTGGCCCCGTCGCTAATTTCTCGCTCTGGATCGACGGTCGCAGTCGCAACTACTGCCCACCTAGCTAACACGGTAGAGTTTTTCTTCTATTTCCTACTTGCTAACATCTGGATAAACGAAGAATCCTTCAGCTACGGCGCCTTTGTTTGGTGGGATCCCACTGCAACGTTACCCCGAGAGGGGTCGAAACACAAGAGTACAAAGCCACAGTAGCCGCTTGGCTGGTCCATCTCGCTCCCGACTTGGTGCGACATTCGCGTCTTGATCTCTTGGGGCAGCGTTGAGGGGCAAAGCTTGCTATTGTGCATAGTAGCCCGGCCGAGCTGTCGTCGGCACACCCCGGCCCGTCAGATTCGCCCTGTAAAAGGTATGTGTGCCTGCCAAACGTTCCAACGCAGCGGTCCATCTCTCTCGATGCCCGCAGAATGGGGAGGCCGGGGCATAGCGCGAGGGGATGCGCGATCTCGGTGTTGCTTCGCGCCGATTCCCAACTCCCAGCCTCTTGGGATAGGTTCCTTGGCTTGCCACATGATCTTCAACTCGTAGCTCGACGTTGATCTTTTTGACTGTGTACCATGTGCGGAGCCATACTTCAACGACCAGAAACGGGGATATGTAGTGCCGACGAAAGAAAGTGGAACCTGTCAAGGCACTGGGCGCTTGGTGCGGCGCAGCATCGATGAGCAGAAAGTCACGCCGGCAGCAACACTCGCTTCTGGCTGGGCTGTCGTCAGAGGCAGCCGAGGCTGAAGGCCCCGACCATCGCGAGATATGGTCAGCTCATTTCTCGATCCCACGATGGCTTAGTCCTTCGAAAGATTCTAGAACCACCGTGTGTTCAGTCGTGTGACCAGCTAGCTCCCTCTCCACACCCATGCGCACGGCACAGAATGCAGTGAGAAAAGCGCCGGCACCCCGAGAGGCGCCGGCAGGTTTTGCGATTCATCGAGGCCGAACAGAGCAACCGTTTCCGGGGCACAGAGTTGACCTCTCGTCGCGAAGCCCGCGCAAGGCTCCGAAAAGCTGCGAGGCCCCAGACCACCTGCGAATCGTCAGCGTCAAAAAAGAAGAGCGAGCGAATGCAGCGTTGTCGCTCCCTAGAGGAAATGGCAACACTGCATCGGTTAGCGAGTGTTCCAGTGCAAGAAAAAGTCCTTCTTCATTCATAGCCCACTAGGGCTGGCCCACGCTGCCAAAAGAAAAAGGGCGGTTTGCGCACAAGTGGCGCAGAAAGACCGGGGCCTGTGAGTCAATCCGTGAACCGCCCGCATCTCGTTATAGTACAAGTCGTTTCGAAACCTGAAACAAAAAGCCGATGGGTAAGAGACAGACAGAAAAAATAGACAGAAAGAGAGATAGAGAGGGGGTGCTCGGCTCCGACTCTTGCCGGGCCGGCGGTAGGGGGTATCGTGAACAGAAAGAACCGCCTCTCGTAGACTCCGTCTCCCTCCCGGGGCGATACCCAGTCTAAGCAATGTGAAAGCGCGTAGCATATATCCCGTAATCCTCGAAAACTTCATTCACTCCACCGCGTCGTATGGACCATCCCGCTGCATGTAGTTCGAACAGTTCAGGCAGGTCGTCCAGCCACCCGTCTACATACCGTCATCGCGTCACTTGGAGTCGTAGAGCTTGCGGAGGTGTGCGCGTTGCTGTCGGAAAGACGAGTAGTTGCCGGCGTAGATGGTCTCGAGGATGCTGGCTGGCTTCTTGCCTTGGGAGCCCGGCGACTGCGCGAGATCGGCCATACGTTTCTGCAGCAAGTGGTGGGCGACGCGGAACTCGTCCAAGATTAGGCCGGCGTTACTGGAACCTCCCGAGATATCGTTGGCGGGGTTGTTGGGGTCGATGACGGAGATACGGTCCATGTTCTTGTATACGACGTCGCGAACTCGAGTCTGTGGGCTGTTAGAATGGTACTCAATGACACGATGGGAGACCAGACGTACCTTGTGCATGTATCCTGGGGGGTTCAGACGGATTGCGGTGTTGCGGTAGTCGAACCTGTTTCCGTAAAGGTCGAAGAACTCCATAAGCATCTCGCCGAGGTGGTGCTCAGGGACGAGGTTCCGGCTCTGGACTTGAGGCATCAGCTGAAGCATGCTGACGACCATGCATGTGACTGTGAAGCTGCCAATGCCGCCGTTAACCGGCTCGTTGAGGCCGCGCATGGCGAGGAAGTGCTTGACCATGGTGACGAGGATAGGCATGGCGGGATACTGCTGCTTCCACTGCGCAAACGTCTTCACGGCTTGGGGTCCGTCGAGGCGGTCGAACGAGATGTCGACTCTGAGACCGGTGATGTTGTCAATGTACTTGACCAGAGGCACCTTGGCGCCGGCGATGAACTCCATGCTGTTATAATGGGTGATCTTCACGTTGGACAGGAATTTGCCGAAGCCTCGAAGAGGCTTCATGCCGAAAAACTCAGAGGGGCCGCCGTCTCTCCAGCGCTTGGCGCAGATGACCAAATCCATGTCGGCCGTCGGGAGGTACAGACCCGACATGTAAGAGCCGAAGGGCGAGACGTCACAGTCGCGGTAGAAACGACTCGTCTTGAGGGCTCTTCGAAGTCTCTCAACGAGGCGAGTGCGCATTTCGTGCTCAAAAGCCTGAGGCTTGACATGTTCGTAGAAGTCTACAATCTCCTTGTGAAGCCTAAGACGTGTAAGTGAGGGATGCGGGGGTAGGCAGTCGTTGTACTCACCAGACACTCATGTCCGAGGACTTTGAATGATCGGTTTTGACCCAAGGAGTGGGGTCCTCATTCCTGGTGATGACCCATTCGGGAAGGACGTCACCGCCTACAGGCATCTTGTTCACCTTTTTCAAAAGACCGTATGTCGGAGGCTTGATCTGGTCGTCGGCAGTTCGCTTGCGAGATCCGAGGGGATCGTTGGGAGCCAGTGGCTTCGCAGGCAGACCCGCGGGTCTGTTGTTGTTGGCAGGAGTGGAAGGTGCGGCGGGGCGGGGAGCGGGTTGTCTATCCAAGTCGGCTCGAGGGCCAGATGGAGGCTCTCGGGAGGCAGGAGCAGCCGCAAGGGGAGGGGGAGGTCCCGGGGGCGGGGCAGGCACGGGGGAGGGGGAGGGCGATTGGGAAGGAGGCAAAATGATCTCCTCCTCTTGATCGTTAGCACCACCGTCGAGATCGAAAGAAATGAACTCCTCAGCCTCAGTGCTAGCTGCGAGCTTGTCAGCAGCAGCTTCGTCGTCGACGCGAGCCTTGCGGATCAGCTTGACCATATCCCTCTTCTTGCGCTGCGCATCGGCGTCGGGCGGGGGAAGTGCGGTGTACGGGTCTGGATTGGACCACTTGGGAACGCTGTTGCCCGACTCATCATTTGCGTCGCGACGGACACGCTTGCTCGAGGGCTCGTCTGCCTCATCGTCCGAGTTATCCGAGATGTCCATATCAGCCTCGTCGTCATCGGATAGCTCGTCCACGTCGCGGTACGTTATACCTGCGTCGGCATCGTTGACTAGGTTCTCGTCGACGCCATCCTTGCGGTTACGAAGCAGCTCTCTCTCGGCGGGGATGATTTTCTGGTATCCGCCACGACCACGGCCGCGACCGCGGCCAGCGAAGGGGCCACCTCGACCGCGACTTCTGCGTCCATCGTTGTCCTGACGCGGTCGGTAGCTGCTGCTCCCAAACTCGCCAACGCCAGCGGGCTTGTCCATGCGGAACGTGAAGTCGCCCTGGGGAGGTCTGTAACCATCATATGCACCGGACCGTCGGCCTGTGTCGCCTCCTCTGTAAGAATCATAGTGACCGAAATGCCTCGGGGGCGATCGCGAGGGCGAGCGAGATCGAGAGCGGGAGCGGGAGCGTCGACGGTACTCACGATTGCGGTCCTCGGGCCAGGGAGATCGCCAGGTGTCGGCTCCGGGTGGCGGGGGATACGAGTCATAGCGATCGCGACCGCCGTTGCGGTCGTCGCGAGGGTTGCCTCTGCTTGGGCGATACGACGATGGTCTGTAAGAGCTCATGGTGGGCGCGTTGTGGAGTGGATCCTGGTGTTGACGCGTTGAACTTTTGGCGACGGGCGACTGAAACAGAATTTGGGCGGCGACGTCGTCCTCGAGAATTTGGGTGCCCTGGTGGCTGATAACGCACGTGACTTGCTCTTATCTATGATGGGGTCTGTGAGCAGGTCCACCCCACCCGCACCTGCCCATCTTGGCACTTGCCGATGTCGCACCCTTTTGTCTGCATTCGTTACACAGCCGGTTAGCTGCAACCATGCAAGTACCTGAATCAACAGAAGAAGGTGGAATTGTATGCTTCATTTTCCTGCGCCTTGTGTTGGAACTCGGGTTAGTACAAACTGCTTTCAAGGTTGAGCATTTGTAAGAACCAGCCTCCCCTGACTCAAAGTGTCAATCTGGATTGAACATGTACCTTCGACTCAAGCAGCATTTACCCAACCTCCGCCATCTAATGTTCGAGTCCTCACACTAACCTCCTGAGAGTTTTCATCTGGCCCCGGATTCGCCAAGCTCTAGAATACAACACCACCGCCGTCTACCACCAAATCGCTTCCGTTGAAATAGCTGCCCGCCTTCGAGCACAGCATGACGACTACACCGGCCACTTCCTCCGGCATCCCCATCCTGCCTGCCGGGTTCCTCTCAGCCCATATCCGTCTCGCCTCTGCCAAACCCTCGCCATCATTCAGCACCGTATCCATATAACCCGGGCTGATGCTGTTAACGTTGATGCCGTACCTGGCCCACTCCGCCGCGAGGCTGCTCTTGAGCATCAACAGCGCCCCCTTGCTCGTGTTGTACGCCACCTGCGGCTGCGGGAAGTTGACCCTGTGCGCCGAGATGCTGGCCGTGAAAACAATCCTGCCTCCCCGTCCCTGACGGACCATGACCCTCGCCGCGGCCTGCGCGCAGATGAAGGCACCCGTCGTGTTGATGTCGACGATCTTCCTGAACTGCGCAGCAGGCATATCCAAGGCGTGGACGCACCCAACGACGCCCGCGAAGCACACCAGGTGGTCGATCCCTCCCAGCGCCTCAGCAGCGCGCTCCATGGCACCCCCAACGCCCGCCTCGTCCGTGACGTCCACGGATAGCGCCTCGATCTTGGCGTCGGGGAAAGCCTCGCGGAGGGCCGCAATCTGCTTGACTGCTTCGGCGGACGTGACGTCCAGGTCCAGGAGCATGAGCCCGGTGAGGCCGTGCTGCAGCATCGCCCGGACGACGGCCTGGGCAATGGCCCCAGTGCCTCCGGTCACGACCGCGGTGCCCGAGAGTGCGAAGCGGGACTGTGCGTCATCCGAAGCAGATGCTGTGCGGGATTCGGCGCCGGGTAGTCCGTCCAGCCCTTTTGCGAGGGTCATGGACGGAAGTTGGCGCTTCGTGAGCTGGTCGCGGGCTGATGGGTCGGCCATGTTGAGGTTATCGTCAGCTTGCTTAGAATTAACGTCACTGAAAGAAAAGATGATAGGTTTTCAGTCAGCTCTCAATCGGATGTCATATCGACGGCGAGTCGATGTTAAAAACCCAGAATCCTTTCGGCGGCAGGAAACCTGGCAAGGGGTGACAGGATGCCGTGCGGCGGCGGGAAGGCGGAGGACAGTCGCCCGGTGCGGGGCCATGCGGCCGGCCGTGGGGCCCTATAGCGGGGTTCAACACATATCGTGTGACGTCACCTCATATCCTCAGCTCTCACCCCTCCACAGTGTTTTCCTCCCTACTGACTGGCAATCTCAATTTCATCTCTTCACCTAATGTCCCATCTGAACCGGAATAAAGACTCTTCTCAAGACATGCCCGTGCCCGCCTGGTTTGCACAGCAACGATCTTGTCCGAAGACGCTCCGAGATCTCTTTCGGTCTGTGCTTCTCGAGATCGGCCCGTGATGCATAAACCACGAGGAGTCGCCTTGAATTGTGTTACTTGTTCCAAAATATCATTGGGTCATAAGCGAACTGTTCATTTACGCGGCTGTCGGCAGCCGTATCGAACAATTACCAGGCACAGCCAAGACGCAGATGCATGCGTCTTTCCGCGTCTCTATACCACCACCGCATCGACAGCAAGTTCCAGTCACAGCAATCTCGACCGTTTCTCTTGTACTTCCCTACATGACCTCAAGCTGATCAAGCACCCCGGGTTCTCGCGTTTGTGAGAAGTGTGCCCCCAGCCCAAACGTCCTCATTCGTTCTTCCTGCAAGCCGCCGGCCAGGATTCCTGCTACCTGCTTAGACAGACTTGACTTGCGACCCAGGTACCAGAGCGCCTTGATACAGTCCTCACATCGACTCAGCAGATCCTCCGTAACGCGAATTGGTCGCCCGCCTTTCTCCGACCTTATTGCCTCGTGGAGAAGCAGGGTTCCACCCATGGCAAAAGACCTGATTAGCACCATCGTCCACGGCTCGGTCAACACAGCCCCCTCGTTTATCGCCGGGTGGAGGTCTGAGAAATTTCCTAAATCGCGTTCCTGTGGTACGGAAACTCTTGCAAGGTCCGCGACCATGCGGCTACTTGTTTCTCGTAGGCTTGACGTCAAGCCCGCCTCCACCCGACCCTGGGCCTGACTTTCCATGCCGAGGCGTTGCCGGTCCACCAAATCAACGCAGTCTGCGAGTATCATCACTGCCAGAAGCCAGTGGCCAAGCAGACACACGTACCAACTTTGCACCGTTGACGGGAGCGAGCTGTGATGATGTATGCAGTCCTGGAACAGGGGCCCGTATGTCATGTTCCAGTGTCGATAGACTGAGAGAGCGTTTTGAATAGCGTCTTCGATAGCAGGTCCGCCGATGCCGCGGGAGAATAACGTTTGCAGTCGGGTGATCTTGCGGAACAGGAGGACCTTGACTGGTGCCGCATCTCTCAGCTCCCGAGAAATCGAGTCTTCCGGGCAAGGCCATCTCAGAGGTGCTAGCTTCTGATGCCGTCTGATGATTACGCGATCGTTCCAGCGGCTTCCCATCTCTTCTTTGACCAGTTCCCCCTTCTTCTCCGCCATGTCGGTCGTGCTATGTTCCTGGCTTTCTTCATCAGAGACCGTGACCGGCCGCTCCGTTATGGCGGCAGACAGAGTGTCGAACATGACAGCCAGCCAGAAAATCAACTCCATTGTTCTTTTCTCTTCCGAGGCTTTTGCCTTAATTTCTCTTTGTTGATCGGGGTTGTCGCTTTGTGTCGGAGTTACTCGTTTGTCATGACACTCTGACCGTCGTTTGAGAACGTGGAGCCTCCGGGCTGCCCTCTCGAGATAGAGATTGTAGTCCTTGTCGAAGGCTCTCCTAATCTGCTCAGAGAATCTCCCAACATCGTCATCAATCCCGCTGTCGAACCCGAAGTACTCGGCGTCAGGCACGTGTTTCTGGGTGAGTCCAAAGATCAACTCCGCAAAGGCCACCCTAAACGAATTGACTCCCGCGCAGTCATCCAAAGCCCTCCGAGCCTGGTTCCAGAACGAAACTTGCAGCGTCTCGTCAAATTCCTCCTCCAGTCCGGATAGCGCCAACTCGTCTCCTGGTGAGCTGTAACGAGCCCTACTCCTCCGACTTCCCTGTGCCCACTGTGCGGTGAAAGCCATGATCGAGACGTGAAGCGCCCTCGCGGCCTTCCGGTCCTCCGACGGCGCCAGCGGATTGATGCCGAGGACTCCGAGGGACCGGTCTAGCCGCATGACGCGGCGATAGATCCTATTATGGCAGCCCAAACTCGTCCCGAACGCAGCACCGTCTTCTGGCGAATTCGATAGTGCGAGGTACGGGCAGTTCTGCTCGGTGAGCCAACATGACAACGCGCCTTCCAAGACATCGTGGTACAGCCCCATGAGGTTATCCGTCAGCAGGCCGTTGTTCGTCCGGTTCATCATCCGCTGCGTCGGGGAAAACTCCGACATCCCAAGGTTCTGTCCATTCCCTCTCTGCGCCGGTCGCTTGCGGCTCTTTCGGACCGCGGCTCGTGCGGCGGCCTCGGCTTGATACGCGGTCGGCTGAAGGACGTGCGACGGCGGGTTGGTGGTGTTGAAGTCATCCAATTCCGGCAATGCATCCGATATGCAACTTTGTACCGACGTCGATTCGGATGCCGGCCAGATGAGCGACAGGTCATCGGAAAAGGATTCGTTGCTTGCGGTGTCGTTGGTGGGCGATAGCGTGAAGATCTCTGCATTGTGCCTTGGTTCGAATGCGGGCTGAGACGGCATGAGTGAACCCGGGTCGTTCAGGAGACTCGTGTTATCAGTTGTGAACGTTTGGAAGCCGTCGTCGTAGCCGACGTCCCATCCAAATATCCCTTCGGACGATATGGTAGCATGGTCATGCGCCGACTTGACCCGTTTCCGACTCGGCGTCGAGTGCGTTTCCGAAGCAAACGACTGCTTTCTCTCGCGGATTTGGAGTTGCTGCGACCGGGCCCAGTCGAACGTACAGCTCTTCCTGGTCTTTCGACAGTTTGAGCATGGCCCCATTACGCCTTGCCAGTCTGGTTTCGCGGGTGTTACTCAGGGCCCAGGATGGATAGGGCGATGCCGAAGACCTACCAACATCCCACTGCAGCTCTGCGTCGAGGCAGAGCTGCAAATCCTTGACAGCTCCGGCATCGCACGCCCGCTTCCCCTTTCGACACTGGTCGCAGCTGCTGTTCTGTCTCCTCATATCGGCTTCAACAATAGACCAGACTGGAGGATGCGTGAGTTGAAGATGATGCGCGGGGTTGGTTTCACGGCGATAGAAGACGTGGCTTGGCCACATCACTCTCGAAGACCAGGTCCCCATAATTATGACAGCCCAAGAGACAGCCCAAGAGCCGTACGTAACAATAGCCAAGAGGGTGTCTTCACATTCCCCGACAGCGCCCCCCGCTGGTTCCCCGTGACCCCGTCAAAGGTCCGGCCATCCGAAACGAGGCTTACACAGGCTTGACCTTGTCATCCCCGCGTTTTAGCGGCATGAAAGAAGCGGGGTGCATACGGCTTGTGTCCCCGCAGACCCTAGTGCCGTTGGGGAGTGTAGTAGTAACCAAGGGATGCTGTTGGACTACGACGGCCCGGTACTTGAGAGGAATACCCGAAGACTGGAGTCAGGTGTGTCGTAGCAATTGGTACCGACTTGAGGGCTCCAAAAAGAAAATAAGGGTGCCGTTTTCAAGCTCTAACCAATCTGTGAATTATCTGGAACATACTGTTCTTCTCCGCACCTGTTGTTCGAAATCATCTACAACCAAGCCGAGTTGCGACTCTAGCAAGAAGCACCAAGTTTATACCACTGTTGTCAGACGACCTAAGACCGTCTTCTCAGTCTAGAATTCACTATGGCTTATATCGAATGTTCTCTGTAGCTGAAACAAGAACCCGCCATCGTAAACTACTCAAGTTCTACTAGAAAGAAATCATGCGTCCTTCGTACTGGAACCGAATTCGGCATATTCATGCACAGAATCTCGCCCAAGTCTCATAAACATCCCCACTAAAGGCGACAAGACATTTCTCGTCTCAAGCCGCCTCCTTCAACCCCTTATAAACCGCCGTCTGCACGTCTGCCATGAGGCCTAGGACGGCTGGATCTCCGAAAGGTAGTATCTGAGAGCAGACCATTCCAGCAACACCATTTTTCCGGTCACACCACCAGAACAGGTTCGGGAGGCCGGCCCAGTCTCCGGATCCGTCAGGCACCCCAGTTGACAGACCCGTAGAGAGCATGAAAGTCAGTCCCCATCCCTGGGGTGCGGTGGTTGGCTTGAGCATGGGGATCTTGTTCGACAGCTCAGGCTTGGAGTCTTCCAGGCCGTAAGTGTTGAAGCCGCTGTGCTGCGGAACCTGGTTTGTGAACATCTCGTCCACCGTCTCCTTCTTGAGGATCTGTGAGTTGGTCGTGGGGCAGGTTCCATCGTTCAACAAGACCGCCAGAATTCCTGAGAGAGTCAGTTCATGAGCCCGTACATTTTAAAACGCTTCACTTACTGGCGTATTCCTGGGGTTTCGCAAACAGTCCCGCTCCGCCGCTGTTGAAGCAGCCGGCAATCTCCTCGTCAGACTGGACAATCAACGGACGGTGTAAGGGGTGGTCTCGAGCGATGACCGTGCCGTCCGGTCTCTTGTAGTGCATGCAGGCCAACTGCGCCTTCATCGAAAGCGTTGGGAACATGCTGACGTTCTGCAGGCCGAGAGGCTGGCAAATATTCTTCTGAATGTAGTCATTCAGAGTCATGTTCGTCGCACGCTCAAGGGCAATGCCGGCCCAATCGATTCCAGTCTGTGTCTAAGTCAGAGAGACACTCGAACGGCGATTTCACACGGGAGTCAACTTACGCCGTACTCCCAGCCCTCCCCGGGCTGAAAGATGAGAGGCGCCATCATGTCGCGGATGCTGCCCGAGAACTCGTCGATCCCGGCCGGGAGACTCCACTCGCGCAGCCTGTTGTTGAAGAAGGTATACGCGAACCCGGCCGTGTGCGTCAGCAGCATGCGCAGAGTGATGCCCCTCTTCTTCTCCTCGAGCTTCCCCTCCGCGTTCAGGACCTTGATCTCAGCGAGCTCCGGGCACAGCTTCTCCAGGTGGTCAGAGTCATCTAGTTTCAGCACGCCCTGCTCGACGAGCTGCATACACGCAATCCCGGCCACCATCTTGGTACAGGAGGCGATCCAGAAGACGTTGTCCAGGCCCATGGGCTCCTCGGACGAGATCCCGCGTTTCCCGGAGGAGTGGGCGAAGTGTTCGGCCCCGCTACGGTCGACGACCACTACCGTCGTTCCTGGGATGGTGTGCGGGTCGCTGGTCGCTTTGTCGACGACGCGCCGGAGCTCGTCAACCGTTTGAGATGAGAGAGGCATGGCGGGTGATTAGGTAGTCTCGTCTTTGAGATTGCAGGTAACAAGTGGCAAGGAAAACAACAATGCAAAACGATGAGGCTTCAATGGGATAAACGATGAGAGAGGAGAACGGGCGTGAGGAGATGACATAGAACCCCCGAAGTCTCCGGATCTCATCACCCCAACGAGAGCTTACTCTCCGGCTTACTACTTGGCGTAGAGGATACCAAATACGCACGCCTTGCATCCGCAGGAGCTATTGATGCCACGTCAAACCGGAGCCGCAGCTGTCGTGGTTTAATGCACCCCATCATCCAACGTAATCTCCCATGGACGGTGCAGAACAAGATCCCGAGAAAACGCCTCCGCAGAATCGGTTCCCGATAGGACCTCGGCTCGTGATGTCGAAAATGCCGGATAACCCAAGAGGGGGAAACAGTTGGGCAGATCCCCGGCAAGGATTGAGCATCGACTTTCCATGGGTTAGAGCTTCGTGATTCGTCCATGGCAAGGGGGAACCCTCCTCCGTTGCGGCATGAAGGTTTTCGTTTCCCCGCAGTAGCAGCGGTAGCACGGCATCTGGGGTGCGGATCCGCGAGGGGGGGCCGACGGCACACACAGTTCTCTCCCTGTCCGTCTTTCTGCAACGCTGCTGCCGCATGCCAGCTGGGCACGCATGCGGATCCGCAAATAGCTCCGGGCGTGGTGTTGTGATGCTGTTGCGAGGCTTACGTCGTTCGTGAGGGGCAAGGCAGAGGAAATATTGGATGATCCTTGCGCGAAGATGCTGTTTGTGTTCTGCTGCGGCTATCGAAGAAGTCGTCCTTGTACGTCTGTGTGCGGCTTCCCTGTGCTGCGTGACATTGGGTGCGACTGCGGTTCTGCTTTCCCGAGACGCTTCCGCTCTGCTGGTTGGTTCCCCTGGGTGCGACTTGGAGTATCCGGAGTCAACCTTCGCGATGATGGAGCCTTCGTCTGATGTCACGCCGGACTTGCACTACGGTGCACTCCAAACAAACTGAAAAGACACCTCGTTCGATCTGCCCATATAAAGAAGTATGCAGTCACAGAGTTCGACTGAATTGAAGATTGGTAGATTATACGGTGACGTCTGCAGTTTGACATTCAACCTTTATAGCTACGCGATACAATCTTGAGTACCTTACCCCATCAAAGACCTCACCGAAAACATGGCGGCAGCGACATCGACCCAGAAGAAGTTCGCGACCGAGCTATCGGACTACTCTGCGCGGCGCCAGACGACTGGCCCGTATGCCGATAATCTTGATGTGGATGCGCTCATCGTCGGCGGCGGATTCGGTATGAGGCTGCCCTTTTCTTCGTCCAAGACGGTGATTATCGGATGAGAGTATTTAGTGAACTAACTCAGTAAAATAACAGGCGGTGTGTTCATGCTGAAGACTCTTCGGGAGATGGGCCTCAATGCCGTTATCTACGAGGCTGGGACTTCCCTCGGGGGAACTTGGAGATGGAACCGCTACCCCGGAGCGCGAGTCGACTCCGAAGTCCCAGAGTACGAGTTCTCATGGCCCGAAGTCTTCAAGGGCTGGACGTGGTCGACGAACTACCCCAACTTCCAAGAGTTGAGGGCCTACTTTGACCATGTCGATCGAGTACGCCCTAGACGATCCCCAAGCCCTTGCGCACTTGTTTCTAACTCTGAGACGCACAGGTTCTGAACATCTCCAAGGACTGCTCCTTCGAAACCGTAGTGGTTGGCGCCCAGTTCAACCCCACCGAAGGGAAGTGGCACATCAAGACGGCTGATGGCCGCCTGGCAAAAGCCAAGTTTTTCGTTGTCGCCGCCGGCTTTGTAAGTAGACCACCTGCCCTACCCCCTTGCCTCGGCCGGCCACGTGTGCTCATTGAAATCTGCAGGCCTCAAAGCGCTACATCCCGAACTGGCCCGGCGTGGAAAAGTTCAAGGGTGTGGTCCACCACTCATCCTTCTGGCCCGAGGAGGACGTCGACGTCCGCGGGAAGCGGTGCGCAGTCATCGGCACCGGCGCCTCTGGAGTCCAGATCTCGCAGGAATGGGGCAAGCTCGTTGGCGAGGACGGCGAGCTCAAGGTGTTCCAGCGGACGCCGAACCTTGCCTTGCCCATGGGCAAGCGGCCGCTCACCGCGGCAGAGCAGGATGTCACCAAGGAGTGGTACCCGCGTCTGTTCCAGCTGCGCGAGAAGTGCTTCGGCGGCTTCTTCTACGGGATGCACGAGCGCAGCACGTTCGACGACTCTCCCGCAGAGCGAGAGGCGTTCTGGCGCTCGCTCTGGGACCACGGTGGGTTTCGGTTCTGGCTCGGCAACTACAAGGACATGATATACAGCGCCGAGGCGAACAAGGAGGCGTACAAGTTCTGGTCGAAGAACGTCCGGCTCCGCATCGGGGACGCCCGGAAGAGGGACATCCTGGCGCCGACGGTCGACAACATGCCGCACTTCTTTGGCGTCAAGAGACCCTGCCTCGAGCAGAACTACTACGAGCAGTTCAACAAGTCCAACGTGGACGTCATCGACATTAGCAAGAACGGTATTGCGAGTTTTACCGAGACGGGCATCAAGCTGGAGGACGGCTCCCATTATGAGTTCGATGTCGTTGCCATTGCGACGGGATTTGTGAGTAGCACCCGGGGTCTCGTGTATGGCACAGCCACGATGATGTTATCTTTGTTGCCAGAGCACAGCCTCCACATTTCTCCCAAGACTGAGCTGACTCAAAGACTGTGCTAGGACATCACCACCGGCGGTATGACCAACATGGGTCTCAAGAGCATCAATGACACCTACCTGCAGGACGAGTGGAAGGCCGCGGCAAACACGTACCTGGGCACCACGGTCAGCGGGTATCCCAATATGTTCCACATGTACGGCCCCCACGGCCCGACTCTGCTCAGCAACGGGCCCTCAACTGTCGAGGTCCAGGGACGGTGGATCGCGCACTGCATCCGCAAGATCCAGCGGGAGAACATCAAGTACATCAACCCGACGGCGGAGGCCACAAAGACCTGGAAGAAGCGGATCAACGCCCTCAGCGACGCTTCCTTGTTCCCGACGACGAGGTCGACGTACATGGGCGGCTCCATGCCGGGCAAGGCATTCGAGCAGGTGAACTTTGCCGGGGGCATCCCGCAGTACGCCGTTGAGATCCGGGCGGCTTTGGATCAGTGGGCTGGGTTCGACGTGGTGAAGGACACACGGGACAGGAGCAGGATCTGAGAAGGTTCTTTTGCTGCTGGTTTGCTTCAAGATTGATCGGTAACTTGGAGTTTATGCGAGCGAACTTGAAGACGTCCAACGTGTCTTGCAGCAATCTGAACGTGAGGTTGGCGAGGAGACTTCTGAGTATTGTGCTTAGAATATAGGTTCCATGAATGTAGAAGCTTACAAGCGTCTCTCTGGCTTCTTTCCTATGGCCATTTGATGTACTCTGTACTACCAAGGTCAGTTGATTCTTTAGGTGGTTTGCTCAACTAGGGAGAATTCCACGACATTCAGAGAGGGTTTCCAGTAGCTTTTGCTTCCACAAACTTCTCA
Organism: Colletotrichum brevisporum; assembly: GCA_030770045.1. Classification (NCBI taxonomy): domain Eukaryota; kingdom Fungi; phylum Ascomycota; class Sordariomycetes; order Glomerellales; family Glomerellaceae; genus Colletotrichum; species Colletotrichum brevisporum. The sequence continues at coordinate 7,302,758 of JAUGSI010000002.1, forward strand.
GATGAAATATAAGTTCTGATATGAACTATTCATTCCATTATTTTAACAGAGATTGATTCGCGTGTTATCTCATTCTGGATTGCAGTGGGCTGCAAGTGGTGACACAGAATTGAGAACGCTAGAGTCTGTGCATCGAGCGCCTGGCAATACTCCGAGTATTTCGGCCAATTTCTTTGCAGCAAAGGAGGGATCTCGGTGAATTCTAAACTGTACTTACGCCCCTCACTTTATTCAAAAAGAATTTCAAAATATGGGAGGAAAGATGGTCAGATTCTTTGTGGAAATTTTGGTGGCCGAGTTCCCGTTCTGCTCTTCCCATCTCAGCAAGAGGGCCCGTGTTTGTGGTACCTTCCTTCCGTCCTCGAAATATTTTATTCACCCCCAGTGCATTCCACCAAAAGCTTTTCTCTCCTTCCCTTCTTTCTCTTCCTCCTTCTCACCTTCACCCTCACTTTCAAAAACTACAACTGCTTACCTCCCTACCTCCTTACCTCTTCTTCTCTCCCCCCTTCTCCCTTCTCCTTCCGCCGCCCTCCTCTCTTCTCTTAATATAGCCTCCTCCTTCTATCCGTTGCCGGTAAGAATCATGTAGCTTTCAGATGTTCTATCTTACTGACTGCTACCAGAAAGGATGGCCTCCGCCGGGCCTGGTCTGGCCCAGGCGATCCTTTTGCTGCTGTTCTTGTCACAGATAATTTTTGTCTCTGCTGGTAAGTGGTTTTTGATTTACTTCACTTTCACAGACTACTGACAACTCTTCCATAGCTTCGTCATTCTCATCTGGACTTGCTTGTGATTGCGAGAACCAGAGCAGTGGCGCAAGCATCCTGGACAATCCAAGCAGCTCCACGTGTTCTTGCGCATGTAGCAAGACAACTCTGGTCCCTCAGGTTTACACGACTGTCTTGACTGTCTACGACTCGTCCTCCACGCGTGACCCTGCGTTGACCTCTGGGCCTCACGTGTCAGGCAACCTCTCTACCATCCAAGTCACTGCTTCCCGTTCTAAAGCCTCTGGTGGTTTTTCTAGCAGACTATCCGGAATTCCCAGCAATGTCACCACGTCTATTCATCGCCCTGAGAACACTTCTGCAACCCGGACGCATCAGTTCCCATCCAACTGGAACTTGACATCAAGTCTTAGCGTGCCGCTCACATCTCAACTGAACCACTCAGCGACGACTTCTGGCATTTTCTGGAGTGGTTCTGGCATTGCTCCTAGTGGCAGGGTTACCTCGAGAACTGCGCCCTGGAATCAAACCCGAAGCCTCCAATCTTCAAAGGGCCGGTCTAGCTTTCCAACAGTTGCTACCCAGAACAGCAGCCATGTTGTCAGTTCATCGCCTTTGTTCAGCTTCTCGAAGGGCTCCTCCAGCTCCACGACACGTGCGACCCAAAACAGCAACCCTGCCGGTAGCCCAATATCTTCTGCCAGCTTTTCACAGTCATCGGTTGCCTCGGAGTCTGGGTTGCCGTCTTCCAAGAGCTCCTCTCCCTCTGCAGGTGTCACTTCCACAAGTCGACAAGGTCAGACCGCTACCCCTGTGGCATCAAGTATTCTGCCCATCCAGACCAGCATCCCGACCATTCCACCCATTGTTGCCAGTTCCGAAAGAACTTCCGCTACGCCCTCTGCGGTCATATCGGCCTCTGCAACCTCTGTAGCTGTCACTGCGACGGTTCCACCTGGCGGTACCATCACAGTCGAGCCTCTGACTGCGACTTTGACTGGGCCTGACGGAAGATACAAGACGACTAGCGTAACTTGGCTCTCAATCGACATCCCAACAACAACAGTCTCGGATGGACAAGCGTTTGCAACTCGCTTCCCTGCCTGGAGATGTATCTCGACCGACCTCTGCAATCCATCATGTTTGGTTCCCGAGGAGGTCTGCGAGCGCCCGCCGACCTCCAACCCAGATGGGTATCCTTGGCCCGAGAAACCTTCTAAACCTCCCTCGCCAGCAAATGTTTCAACAGTTCCTGTCTCCGAAATGTCGACCCAGAGTACCTCATCTCTGAGCGAATCGAATAGTTCCAACTCTGGCTCACCATCGTCGGAAGTTGATAAGCCGCCCACCGAGACTACAAAGCTGGACGGAAAGACGACAGACAAGCATGATCAACCCACGGAGACAAGCGGAAATGATCAACTTACAAAGACCAGCAGCGGGGATGATCAACCCACCGAAACTGCTAGCCATGGGGGCGACGATAACCATGACGGTGGCGGAGGCGGCGACGACAACTACGAGGAAAGGGAGAGAGAACTCGTCGACCTTCGATATGACCTCGACCTCGACGATACATTGCTCTTGCTTCTCTCTGACATTTTCGGATGGGGCTCAGGCTTCGGCAAAGGCAAGAATCGACCAGGAAAGGGCAAGAGAAAAGACAAAGGACGTGGCGGTGGCGGCGGCGGTAATGGTGAAGGAAACAAGCCTGATGACCCCGAGCCATCCTTGTCCATCTCTTCGGCATCCGCCTCTTCATCTCCATCTTCCTGCACCAGTACCTACACGCTAGCCCCTCACTGCACCCGGCCTTGCGTTGTCTCCCACGTATCTAATAAGGGGACCGCCAGTTACACGACGAGCTGCGCAACCGCCACATGTCGTACAACACAGCTGTGCACGAGTGTTGAAACAACTACAACCACCACGTACACCACAAAGAAGCCCCAGAGAACCGCCTTCTGCCAGCCAAAGTCATGCCCGGCATGTAGAGACAGCACCGGAAGAAGGTCATCTGATGACGATTTGCCACGTCGGCTCGTTCGTGTTCCCGACGAGGTTGAGGTTGTTCGAATCCCAGAGGATGTTGTCGCCCAGGAGATCCTCACCGATCCGGAGACGTGGCCCGCAGGTTCCCACGATTGGTGGGAGAACGTGCGCCGCGCTGCGAAGTATTACGGTCCGGAATTGCACGAGACCAGCCTTGTTCATATGGATTCAAGCTCGGTATATGAAGAGTTTGAAGACTTCCCTATGGTCGGTGGTGCTGGGCCTGTTTGGGGGTGCCTCATGGTCGTTGTCTTCTCCCCTCAAGGAATCTACACCAGTCACATATGGGAGATTCCTGGGTTCGTCATCCCCGACGATCAACGGGACATCTACTCTCGTCATGGTGAGGACGAGGCACACTACTTCGAACAGAACGTCATTCAGTTCTTGCAGTACGGCTCTGCCCTGCACCCATTGCAGAAGAAATTCATCGCTCTTGCATCGTTGGTAGCAGAAGGTGGTCCTCTCAACGCCAAGGATGCCGAATTCTATCGAGCAATTATGTTCATCCCCATCGAGAAGACCGGCGGCATGGTATACCCAGAGCCCAATCGAGAGATCGTCCGACTTCTTTCCGAAACGTTGAAGATCGAAAAGAAGCACATCACCATCTACGGATACACGCGTAGAGAAGATCTGCACCAGGACTACAGTTACGACTTGGGTACAACACCTCCTCCCGAATTTCGCGTGGCGTCGCCTTGGGACGGTCTTTTCTCGTACCAGTATACCAACAAGGGTGCGAGTGGCATGAAAGAGCTGGTGGTTCGCTTCGAGAAAGATGTCATCCATCGCGACGCATGGTGCGGCGACGGACGTGGTGCTGGCAACATTGCCGGATTTGATACCGCTCCCGCGGCCTCTCTCACTGCCCCTGCCAAGCGTGCCGCAGCTACCCCCATCAACTCTGCCCTGATGGTCCGACCTCTTGGCACCTTATCCCGGCGAGAATACTCGTGTCCTTCGTTCATCTTTTGCGGTGTTAACTGTCCAGAGTCATCTTGTGATACGTTCTCGTCACCGGACGACGCTAGACCTGAGGGACTCCGGGCCCGCCAGGTTCTACCGGCCAAGGGCCCCACGAAAGACGAGGAGTATCTGACGACGGACTCAGTTATCGATCCGAAAGACTCTGTAGCCGGCGAGAACTACTGGTACAGGCGCATGCGAGGTGTTGTCGACGACTTCGGCCCCGGCCTCGGAACCAACATGAGGAAGATCACCACATGGTCCACCAGTACGATGACTTGGTTCGACATGGAGAAAGACGGCTCTGACGCAAAAGGCCGCCCTCGCTTCGGCGGCGCTGGACCCGTCTGGGGCTGCACCATCGTCGTTGTCGCGTCCCCCGAGGGCGTCTGGACCAGCCACATTTGGGAAGTCCCGTCCCACACGAGAGGCGAGCATCAAGCGAAAGTTGAGCATTTCATTGAGTTTGAGGCGCGTCATCCCCGGCCGACGGAGGAGTATTTCAAAGAAGACTTCCTCGACTTCCTCGCGACGGGCAACCACAAAGGAAACATGAATCAAGACTACCACTTCAAGCCCCCTCATCGCAACCCAGGACTGGACTACTCTTTCCAGCCAAAAGGTGCCTTTAATGCCGAGGAAAAGGAGTGGATCTGGGTCGGTATCATCACACGTTCCCTCAAAAACATGGACACTCCCCGCGTCCATTACGGTGAGAAGATCGAACGTGTGTACAACAAGTTCCTCGACTGGGGCGTGCCGAAGGAGCACATTCTTGTCTACGCATACCGCGCCCGAAAGGGGTCCGGCGATTACGAGGAGACCAAGACGAACCCCCACTTTGGCATCCTGAGCTGGCAATACCACCCGAACCATCTCGAAGGCAACCATCGTGAGAAGAAGTTCCGAATTCGCTTCGAGAAGGTCATCCTCTGGGAGAAATCATGGTGCGGGTCAGGGAACAAGGCCAAGCTTCCGGAGGGTGATCCTCAAGATCCCACTGTGCCCCAAGACCCCCAGTCGAACCGCAGAGATGATGAGATTGAGGCGTGCAAGTTGGCTATCAGTGCGACGCAGTCGAATTCTCTCACGACAGCCACGACCTCTCTTCCTCGTCCCACTCAGGCGTGTGTCGTCAACACTGAGTGCGGTTCCCTTGCATGTCCCGCGAACCGCCTCGCGATCTGCCATCACGACTTCTGCCAATGCGTTATGCAGGAGAGAAACAACCTGACGACAACCACCGATGGCAACACACTGCGTCGACCCAAGCCTACCTTTACTCCGGGAACGCTGTGGTTGCCCCCTCTTAACATCTCACTGACGACCTCCCCTTCTGTGTTCACGACGAGAAGCTCGCTGACTGCCATCTCAAGTTGGTCTATGACTTCGAGCTCATCTCGCGTTGCCACGTCAACAAGCACTTTTGCAACAACAAGCTCTTCTTCAACCAGCTCTTCGTCAACCAGCTCTTCGTCAACCAGCTCTTCGTCAACCAGCTCTTCGTCAGCCAGCTCAAAAACTTTGTATCGACCAACTATTACGTCCCTGAGAAGTGTCGTTCCTTCGCCAACGCTCACTGTGACGATATCCGCGTGGGAGCCGGAGAAGCGCCCCGGAGCGGCTTGCAAAACGAAGGTGGACTGCGATATCCTCAAGTGTCCCGAGCACCAGTTCCAGCAATGTGTTATCCCGGCAGGCGGTGACAAGCTTGGATGCTACTGCCTCGACAGACCCCGAGAAGGCACCCCCTGCTCCGCTGACGCCGACTGCGATGAGATGGTTTGCCAGAGGAACCACTACCCATTTTGCAAGAGAAACCATGCCGAGGGACGACCCATGCCTGGCGACGCCATACCGGCGTCCTCCTGCACCTGCAACCCTCGCCCTGTTGGCTCCGGCACCGCCTGCACCGTCGACTCCCATTGCGCCGGGATGACCTGCGAGAACCCCGACGCCGTCTCTGGCTTCTGCAAGGACGAGTCCTGCGAGTGCATGCAGACCACGAAGCCCGGCGTTGGCTGCGGCTCGCATGTCGACTGCGTGTACGTCCGCAACAACGAGACGCACCCCTACAAGGCGTGCACGAACAGCAAGTGCGAGGCCACTACCACGGAGCCGCACCGCCGCCACGTCAAGCGACAGTTGCACCGAGGATAAGAAGTGCTACGGGAATTGCTGTCGTCGTCTGCGTGTAGTAGAGAGGGAGGGCGACTGACGATTAGAGAGCCAAGCCGCATAGGGGCGTTATGCTAGAAGAGGGGGTGATGAATCAGAATCAAGATCCCCCTTTTGCAAACACCCGAGCGGATTGGGAAAGGGAGCTTGCAGAATGAAAGCATCGGCCGCTAGGGCATTGATCTCCTGATAGAGGTGTATTAGATGCACCAGGTGCAAGCAATGCAGACATCACGTATACTCTACTGACATGAGATCCAGTTCTCGAATGAGGCGAGTCCCCGTGAAGCTTTTGAGCAGCAGACAGTCATGTATTGTTGTCATAACGATGAATCCTCATTACTAAGTCGTAAACGCAGTTCATAACTGTCCCAGGAAAAGGGGGAGCTGTAAACATGTCTCCCCGTCGAATCCCTAAACGCCGTTCTTTCCCATTCGTCAAGCCGTAATAATCCATTCGCCTTCATTCAGACGCTAACAGTGATTCTGAAAGCACATAGAAGCTTCCGCAAAACCTCCCTCACGACTTCAGGGCCGAGCTGGCAGCGCTCTCTCCGACCTGCAGCTCCTCCTCGGGGACCCCGACGGCCACGCTGCTGGCGACGCTCATCGAAGTCAACGACCGCTCCCTCTCGCCGCCGGGACGCTCTCTGCGCGGCAGCGCGACGGCCGCTCCCCCGGGCGCCAGGCCCACGCCAGCACTAGTGCCAGACGCAGCGACGGCGGCACCGGTGGCCGCAGCAGCGCTGCCGGCGCTCCCGCTCCGCTGGCGGCCCTTCTCCGTGACCAGCTTCTCCAGCTCGCGTATCCTCTGCTTCAGCGCCTCGTTCTCCTTCTTGGCGGCCTCGAGCTCCTGGCGGTGGAGCGCCGTCTCCTCGTACCGCGACGTGACGGACATGAGGCCCGGAGAGAGCTGGGCCTCGCTGCCGCCGCCGGGGGAGGCCGCGACCGAGGTGGAGCCCGTCTGCTGGTGAGGCACCCGCTGCTGCTGGAAGTACGTCATGCCGCTGCCGGGGTCCAGGTGCTGCGAGTGCGCCGGGGAGGAGGACAGGCTGTGCCGGGAGGCGACGCTGTCGTGGCGGCCGGCGTTCTGGGGGCGGGGGATCGGGACGGAGGCGGTCGAGGCGGCGGCCGAGCCGGCGACGGCGGTCTGGCTGCGGGTGCTCGCGTTGGAGGCGGTGCGGTGGTGGCGGCGGGAGCTGTTGGAGGGGACGGCGGGCGTGGAGAAGGCTGCGCCGGAGAGGAGGTGGGTGTCGGGGGCCGCGTCGGGGGCGTTGGAGGCGGATGTCGAGGAGGCGTTGGAGACTACGGAGGCGTTTTGGGCGGCGCGGAGGAGCTGGAGCTCGCGGGTGAGACGGTTGACCTGGACGGACGGATGGTTAGCCGCGGACGGTGGACGGTGATGGGGGTTGGGATGCGTACGACTGCCTCTTGCTCCTTCTCGAGCTCCATGTGTAGATCTGAGGCGGTCATGGGGCGCGGGTGGCGGATGGGGCCGGATGCGGAGGCGGAGCTTGTCTCCGGGGCGGTCGGGGCTGGCGCCAAGGATGCCGGGGCCATGGTTGGTGATGGCAGGGAGGGGTTGGACGAGGGGACGTTGTTGACCGTGACCTGGTTCGAGGGGAGGATGTTGAGGGAGGGCGAGTCTGAAGCTTGCGCCGGTGCGGGAGGGGGCGGCATGTGGTGAGAGGAGCGCCGGGAGGGATATGGCGAGGAGTTGACGGTGTTGATATCAGGCATGGTGGTGGATGGTGGATGCCTGGATGATAGACGATACGATGCTCGAACGATCTAGAATGGGCCTGGGTTTCTAGAATGCCGGTGTGAGAGCGATGTTTGCGGTCGATTTGGATTGTTCTGATGTTTGTCGATGTTGTGGCCAGACGCGTGGGTGTGTTTTCCGGTCGCGGTCAACACGCCGTGAATGGTCCAATCTGGAGTAATGGATTGTTTGTTTGTCTGGTTGCTTGGGTTGGAGCTCCTTCATGCTTCATGCCTTCATGCGTCGTTGGCCCCGCACGAGCACGGTCCGAGAGATAAGATAAGGGATACGCCACAACGTGCTTGACGCCACAGGGACACAGCCACCCAGGTAGGTATGTTGCAGTTAACGCTTCTTATCTTATCGATATCGGAAGAATGCAGTTTGCTGTTCCGAGCTTCACCCGGCCCGGATGGTGACGCCCAGTGGTCGGATGTCAAATTCCCTCCCCTTGGCTGCACGTGCTGGGCCTTGTCGCACTCATCTCACACAACGGCCCCCGATCTGAACCGCTCCCTCGCTCGATCCTACGTCGCATCGCTGGCGGTGGCGCAAAGTTTATGCTGAGGCGGGTGTCACAAATTCCATCTCCAGCATGTGGTTTTCGAGAAAGCTGGATTGCCGCGCCGGTACCACCCAGACGCCGCGCCCTCGTGAGCTTGTCCTGACGACGCCTTCAAGGATCACCCACGGCGACAGACAGCGATCCCAGAGATAGGCCCCCGAGTCTCGCAGCGACAGATGACAGACAGCTGTCAGACCCACTGCGACCGTTGCCTGCCGAGAAGACAGTGACAGATTGCTGTGCGGGTCATTCTTCTGCAATACCCGCATCACTCTGACATGGCACGCGGGAACAGGGCGAAAACGGAGCCACTCTACCGTTTTCTCGCGGGATCATCCACCGTTTTCACCTAATGTGGCTGCATCCCTAGCGTCGGCGCCACACCTTTCCCCGCTCTTGACGTCGCATGGGGCCACGGGCCAAGACGCCCCTTGCCTCACGCCAGACTTTTCGGCAAACGACATGCCAAAAACACCTTCATCCCGACCGTCTACAGCGCTGAGCCTGCCGCCGACGGCGCTTTTGCTCCAGACGTCTCGGGCCAGTCCACGCGGCCCCCTGTCGAGCCTCGCTCCCGCAGCCCGTGCAATTTCTCGTGGCGTCGCTCATTCACCTCTTTGAGCGACCGTTTGTGGTCGCGATCTCGATGCAAGCGGACCACACGGCACACTCTGCTCCAGGACAGTACAGCGGCAGTCGAGATAAACGTCCAACGGTCGGGTCGCACAATCCCATTGTTCTGGCACGGTGCCGTACGCCGTCAGACGTCGTCTGAACAGAGCTCAATTCAAGCTCAAGCGCGAGGCGAGGTCGTGGTCAAGCTGCACCCACCCGACGACGCCACTCCCACTCTCACCCTCAGCGCCTGGACGCTTTGTCCAAAGTTCGCTCCCACAGCTTGGCTTCGATAGCACCCGCCAAATATGATCGATCGCGGGACGGGTACGACGCGGCGGCGGCGAAAAGCGGTACGGAACACTACGCAAAAGAATGGAGGCGTGTCCTCCCCGGCACCTTGTCGAGGTCTGACTCTGGTCTAGAACTTGGGCGGGTGGGTCGTCCGTTGCTCGTTTTCCTTTTTAACCGCAGGCGCTGAACGCTGCTTCTAGGGGGGTACCCAGCCCGAGACGCTGCGATCACCCGCTGTCATCATCGCGAGGGAACACCAAAAAACCTGTTTTCCCCCCTGCACCTGCTGCCGTGCGGTGGACATCGGATGAGGCTGAAATGTTTCATCATTGGACCTCGACCGCATTGGCACTTTGCAGTGACTGCATCGTGATGCCGCACTCGGCCGACGAACGCGGATCCCGCACTGGGAATGACCAGACGACGCAGATGCTCGACAACGACACCGTATGTACATGGTGCTGTCACTGGAGTGTGCCTCACCAGCCACATCGCGGCCTGAGAAAGCAAGAATACGGAACAATACCTTGGCGACTGGCAGCTGTTGCAGCATACGAAGCTCGCCAATCTGCACGTCTCCGAAAGCAGAAACCATCCCATCCTCGCGCCTTGGACAGCTCTGATCGCTCAGAGCAACCGTTTATACACGAAGCAAAACGGTGATAACAAAAGACTCACAGAAGAGTGAAGATCACTGTGTCTCAACCAGACATGCAAAAAGCAAAAGATATCACGACAGAGATGAGATTTGAACTCATGCGGCCGAAGCCATGTGATTGCGAGATTCGGAAGGTTCGAGTCACACCCATTAACCACTCTGGCACTCTGCCCGTTTGGCGCTCCGTGAGGAGCTGCTGGCGATGTCACGATGGAGCCGCGATGGGGCTCATGTAGCCAGGCGCCACTTGAGCTGACACTGCGCGCAGTGGGACGACAAAATCGCAAGCAGTTGCTGATTTGTGGGCGCCTACCTAAAATTACACTGGGCAGCAGATCAGATCCGCCGCTAAATCTGACAGGTACTACCGCCGTGCCATGGGCAAACATCGCGACGATACGAGCTGTCCGTTCCGTTCAACACCATCCCGTCTTTGGAGCGCAACTGTCAACCATAAAACAATATCCCAAACAGGTCTTCTGAAGCCGTGATATGAACAAAGGAAACTCGTCACACAATCCTGCTGTGCCCGCTGCCGCACGCAAAATTCAATGGAGGGGTCGGCTTTTCGCCGTAATGCCTATACGCGCCAAAATGTCGGGACGTGGGTTTGGTGGTTCGTGGTGGGTGTAGTGGTCGTCATCATGATGCCGAAATTGTTTTTGCTGATCGAAGAACGAAGTAGACGAAAAATGGTTGGTCTTGGCAGGATTTTACAATCCCTCACTAATCCATGTCCCTATGCAGTTAGCACTATGATCGAACAGCTTTTTGCTTCTAAGGCGGTCGGAGAAGATGTTGTCGTCACTTTGACGTTGCGAGTCAAGCGAGTACGGGCAATGGAAACCTTCGCAGTGGACAGCCACCGACCGCTCGCTCGGGTCCGCGGGGGCGCAGGGGGAGGGAGGGCAAAACGGTCGCGAACTTTCGCGTGGCTGGGACATGCCTGTCACGGCCGCCTCTGCTGGAGGCTCACCACCCCCACACGGTGACAACTCAATTCGCGAGGGGGGTTTGTGGCTGACTCGGATCATGCGTCGATGATCGACGACGGCCGGTTTCCGCTGATCGCAAACCGCGAGTCGCTTACACCTTCTGGCAGGACAGAAATGATGCAGCGAACGGGCAGCAAAGGCAGAAAATCCGAATCGCGTCCCTCTGGATACGACAGGAGAGCGGTACAGTGAGGTGGGGGAGGGCAGGAGGGATTAGATGGGAATCATCGTCAACTTACAACAATGCGAGCGTCAAGTCGCCGTGGATCCTCGCCTTGAGCGTGATCTCGATGTCGAGGTTGAGGTCCAGCCGCAGCTTCAGCGGGTTCTTGCCGCCGGCGTCGCCGCCGCCCTGCTGCTGCTGCATCATCTGTTGCTGCTGCATCATCTGCTGCTGCTGCATCTGCTGCTGGCGGTACGCGTCCTCGTTGCCGCCCTGGCGCCCGCCGCCGCGCTGCATCATCTGGTTCGTGCGCCGGTACGGGTTGTTGCGCGAGTGCTGGTACTGGTCCTCGGACTCCTCGGACTCGTCGTCGTCGGAATAGTCCTCCTCGTCGTCGTCCTCGTCGTATTCTTCCTCGTCCTGGTCGTCGCCGCTGTAGTAGTCGTCGTCGTAGACCTCGTCGTCGTCGCCCTCTTCGTCGTCGTCGACGTCGTCTTGCAGATCCGTGGGCTCTTGCTGCTTGCTGTCCTCAGGCTTCTTGCCCTTGGTGTTGTCCAGCTTGGAGTCGTCATCCTCGGGCTCGTCCTGGACCTGGGCCTGCTGCGCCGACTTCTTGTCGGGCTCCTGGCCGGGCGTCTTTTGCTGCTCTTCTTGTTGGGGCTTCTTGTCTTGCGGCTTCTCTTCCTCGGTTGACGGCTTCTCATCAGGCTTGTTCTTGTCTTCTTCGGTGGACGGCTTGTTCTTGTCTTCCTCGGTTGCCGGCTTGTCGTCGGGCTTCTTCTGCTCTTCCTCGCCGGGCTTCTTCATCTCGTCCTCGGGCTTCTTCTCATCACCCCGTGGTGATGGTGATTGCGGCTGGTCAAAGGGGCTCTGCTGCTGCTCTTCGGACTCTGGCTTCGCGTCGTCCTCTTGGGCGGGGTTGCTGCTGCCAAAGGGCGACTGCTCCTCCTCGGGCTTCTTGCTCTCGTCGCCGCTGGCGGGGTCGAACTCGCCCACGGGCGTGGTGCCCTCCGGCTTGGAGTCCTCGGTCTTGAGGTCCTCGGGCTTGTTGTCCTCGGGCTTGCTGCCCTCGCCGGACTGCGGTTGTTGTTGCTGGGCGGCCTGGCCCTTCTTCACGCGGGTTCAGAGTTGGACAACTGATCACGGACGGAATCACCCGACGACAAAACGTACCTTGTTCTTGTTCCTGGCCATCGTGTCCTCCATAAAGAACCTATTACTGCTCTACGTGCGGGCAGTGGGTATCAATGATGCTTGGGGTGTGGTCCGAGCGATATCGTAACAGTGAAGATTGTATCGTGTTGATGTTCATCTACATGAACTCTGAAGATTTCGAAAAGGGAAGAGGAAAGATCATCTAGAAGGAGGGGGAGGAGATAGTTACAGGTGAACGCCCCCATACACTTAAGAAGCACAGGATGCGAAGAAAAAGCAGGCTTTCCGGGTATTACCTCACACACGCCCCTCCTCCCATCTCACGAACTTGGGAAGCTGGTCTCTGTGACGCAATAGGGTGTGAGTGTGTGGGCAAGAGCTTACATAGCATAACTCACGGTGAAGGGATGTGGTAAGCTAGGGGGGGACGAGGTCTCGCCTGGATAGCAGGACCAAGCACTACACTACCGAGACCCGCGCTGTGATATCACACTCCGAGTACCTCTGCTGCCGTCGGGGTCCAAGTGTGCGAAAGCTGTACACTGGCATCAAGAAAAGCAGGATTTGAACACCCCCTTCTCCCCGATCGACAGGGTCCATGGTGAGAAGTACGGGGTGAGGCCGAAGGGATCGAGTGACGTCGACATGGCCTCGCGGTGAGTGCCGCCGCCGTTCCGCAGAGTGGCTGGAAGGGCCCGAAGGCCACAGGCATTGTAGGTAGAGAGGCCAACTCATGCTCTCAAGCTACCCCTGTCCTTCCCTCGGTCGTCGAGCGCCGAACCAACCAACACGTTCCATAGGAAAAGTCAAAGCAGATGACGTAGGTGAAGAAACGGAAGAAAAGGAAAAGGCAGGGGGAGGCGTGTGAGTAACAACAAAAGATCCCAAACAAGTGACAGACTGTTCGACGAAGCTCCAGCAAAAAAGTCTCCAGTGCAGTGAGCTGCGAAACGAACGGTCTGGACATGCAAAGCGGTGGACCGGGGTGGGTGGGCTGACTGAAGTGAGTGACCCCGGACCAGGGGGGGAGGGGGGAAAGGATGTGGAGGGGTGTACCCGAAGCGGGCATCTCGATCGATCAGCCAGAGGGAACGGACGAAAAAAAGAAAAAAAAAAAGACAAGACTTGATACTCACAGCCCGATATCATAACCATGATCAGGAAAAATCCCCTCCCAGCAAAGGAGGGGGAAATTTTACCGGGTATCATGACATTCCCACACTCTTTCCCCTTCTCTCCTCTCCTCGTTCCCCAGAAATCATTGCTTGTCCGGCCTCTCGTGTCGATCGTCTCCGTCTTGCGCCCTGTGCTCTCACTCTTTTCCCCCGGCCCAGCCTCGAACTCAACCCACACACGGTTGACAGTCCCGAGTCCCGAACTCTCTCTCTCTCGGAGAAAGCCTCCTCTTTAGTCACCACATAGGCCTTTTCCGAAACATCCCCCCCTCGGGGAGAGAAGAAAACTCGAAACAATGGTCATCGGCCTGCTGGCCATCGCCGCCATACCCACAGTCATCGGCACCGGCCAGGCCGTCAGCGCCCAGAAGAAACAGAATGCCGCCGCCAAAGAGCAGGCCAAGTTCAGCCTCGCCGCCGTCATGACCATCGACGGGAAGCGTGAGGAGGCACCCTGCGTCCTCGTAGAGAACAAGGCAAGTTTTTTCTTATCGAGGATGTTGGCCCCTTCTTGCAGGACAGACCGCGGTGCAACCCACACCCCGTCCCCGAATCTTGCTTTCTCTCTCTCCGTCTTCTCTCCTCGATTCGTTGTCCCCTTGCTCGACTTACACGCTAGTCAAGCGTTGATCAATCCACATCATGCCCCCCCCTCCCCAGCGTTGAACTAACAACTGGCCCCCAGCTCTGGATAAACCACAGCATGGCGCCGGCCCCGGGACACAAGTTCTCGGGGTACTACTTCAACTACCCCGCCGAGGAGCCGTTCCGCGGGCTGGTGTCGACCATCTCCGACGACCCGCCGATGCTGAACTGGATCTACGTCGACGCCGACACTCGCGCGATCCGCCACGGGGGCCGGAAGGACACCGTCGGCCACGTCCCAGGGCCTTGGGGCTGGACGGAAGACGAGCGCCACCTCGAGCTGCGAGGCAGCGCTCTCGGATTCGTGGCCGTGCTCGAGGACGACGGCCGGTGGGCTGTCTACTGGGACCCGGACGGGAGGCTGCGGCAGGGGTACGAGCCGGACGAGTGTGTAGAAATTGCCCTGAAGCGCCAGATGGCGTTGGGTATCGAGAGTGCCTATGTTAGAGACTGAGAGCTAGGTATACAACAGTGGCAGCAACGGCAGCAGCCCCGGGCAGTGAGAACAGACGTGCCGAGGAGCAGGGCATGAAGGGGCGTGCGCGCAGGAGAAACCCCGAGGAGGTTCTGGGAGGATGTGCCGGCAGAGCCAACGTTCCCCCACGAGGTGGTGGTTTCTGCAGAAGTTGCATGGATTTGATAGTTGGCGTGCGTATCCCGTGAACCCGTCATTCGTCCGTGTGAGGCAGCTAAGCAAGCTTGCGAGGTCAAACCGACTACCAGAAGCTTGTTTGACGGCAGAAATAGAGTAATCGTGCGTCATGTCCGCATTGGCAGCGTGATGACTCTCGAGCCCGCGGCGCAGGCATGATTGGGCGGGAGGCAGTGCAGCCTGGGAAGGAGAGGAGGGGGGAGGAGTGCGGTATGAATCCGAAGTGAGGAAAAGGAAGATGCCACTCACAGCAGAGAGAGACAGGGATGCTCAACACCCTCTTTCAAATGTCTGTGGTTGGTGCTGGGCGAGACGCGCGCACTTACACGCCCCCCCTCGCCTGCAGGAAGATCGGGTCCGCTCATCGAGTCGAGAGTGTTGAGTGAATGAGTGAATGAGAGAGAGAGAGAGAGCATGAGACAGGCCCAGTGCCCACAGCGCCCCATTGATTCCGCCCCCCCTCCGCATGCCGCTTGGCCCTCCTCAACGTCATTCCGGTCCAGAACGCCTAGAGACTCGACTGGTGTGACGCAAAAAAAGGTCGAGGGGGGTGAAGACGGGAGATGCAAATCCTGGGTCCCCCAGGGTCCAACATGATCTCATCGGCCCAAGAGGGTGTAAGCTTCGCATCCTGTTTTGACTGCGTCCGGATACTGTCCGGACTCAGTTATATGCTGCTCCTTCGTCCGCGACTCATCCGTCCAGAAGAACTTTGAAGAAGCACTCTCAAACCTTGCATATAATCAGGAGCCGTACTCCAAAAAGGAATCCCATCCCCTCCATCCTCGACGGGACAAACCACCTTAACCCATCATCTGAGAGAAACTCTCTCGACCGACACACATTCCACAACCGCCATCATGTCCTCCCCCCGCGAGAAGAACACCAAGTACGCCTCGGACGAGGAGACGTCGGAAGACACCCAGCAGCAGCAGCCCCAGCGCCGCCAGAACCGCAACAAGGGCAGGCAGATGCAGAGGCGACAGCAGAGCGGCCCCCTCGACAACCTCGGAGGCGGCGATGTCGGTAACACGGTCCAGGGCGTCACCGGCGGCGTCCAGAACACTCTCGGCGGCGTTGCCGGCGGTGCCCTGCAACAACAAGGCGGCGGCGGCGGCGACAAGAGCGACACGCTCCGGTTGCGGCTGGACCTGAACCTCGACATCGAAATCACGCTCAAGGCGCGCATCCACGGTGATCTCGAGCTTGCTCTCTTGTAAGTCCCCCATTTCCTTTCCCCTCTTCAGTCGCGGGCCCCCTGTCTCTCCAGCTAGTCTCCGTGCCGTCCTATTTTCTTACCGAGAGACAAGGACGGGCTAGTTAGGCCAAGTTCAAAATGGGCTAATGGGCTTTTCCTCGTCTTTTAATCAGGAACTGAGAGGCGTTTTTTCTCCAGGGACAAATCTTAAACGGAAATCAACTTCAATCCTTACATCGTATCGGTTTTTTACACGGAGTCGCGGAAATACAGCGGGCGAACCCTAGCGACGCGCCCCCCAGTATGTTGGCAATGTGCGGGTTTTTCTTTTGTTGCGCGCCCCCGTCTGCCAAACCGTAACGTAAAACGGTTTTTCGGCGGGTGAAACGGGGGTGGGAGGGAGATGGAGGAGTTGTGTGGACGGGTGTGACATTGGTATCCATCCGCCTCATGTTGTATTATGAAAGATTTTTGTGCATCATCACCATCATGAGATACGGACGTTATTCGGGCAGTTTTGCGGGTATCCTGTTCGACGTTAGCCTCATCATTCTAAACAGTTTTAACGAATGTCACTTGGGTTAATCATCGCATCCTCTCGCATCGCGACTGTCTGTTCTGCTTGTCTCTGGACTCGTACCGCTGCAGCTGCACAAGCTCAGTGCTGCACAGTGAGCGGAGAAGGGAGCCATGCGTTGAGTTGAGTCTTGTCACCCGCCCGTCAAGCACGCGAAGTGGCGGGCGCGGCGGAGACAGTGGCCATCAAACGGGTCGTAGCGCCAGACTACCGCCTCTCTGTTTCACGCTTTTCCGTTTGGCGCCGTTGATAGTGCCGTGGGAACGGGGCGAGCATTCAGTGTGACGGTGGGGTCGAATCCACCCTCCATCTCCGTCTAGCTGGACGATCACATTGTCTGTTCGCCTTCCTGCCCCTAGGCATCATTCCTCGGGGCACTAATACGGGGAGGCATTAATGACAGCGACTAGCCACAGTTTTCGCGGCATTCCAAAGCGACGGCGCTCGAGACTACTGCGGGCTGGTTCTCCCGTGCCTTGCTTTCAGGGCGGTTGCGTGCGTGCGGTGCCTCTTGAGCCTCTTGTCTGGTTAGTTGTGCCTTGGCCTCTGCGCAGGGACAACTCATTCGAGATGCTAGTGACCTGACAGGATAATGCCCGCGCATCTTGACCTCATAACCGACGTTCTCACCGGAAACCTAGAAAGAAGCAAAGAAAACTCTGCAGGACGGTCGGTCGGTCCGGCACACGTCTCCAGCCACAGCGGCTTCGGACTGGACTGCCACCTCGTCCGTCCAATGTCGACGCGTCTGTTCCGCCACATGATGCGATGCAACCTGGACGGAATGCAGGTGTGTGTGTGTGCCTGCCTGCCCGTCGCCAAATGCAACGATGGAACGGTGCCCCCTTGCTTGTCCATCGCGGCATCGATGGCATCCAAGACCATCCTCCCCGGTACACGTCGGGTGCGAGACCCACTGTACCGTCTCGACGTTTTGTTGACGTTGGAGGGGGGAAACGGTCGAAACGCTAGACGTGCAGGGGAACCGGTGGCTGAACGGGAAAGTCTTGCGTCGCATCCCGACACGCGGGATGGGCCCGTCAGCCACTCAGGCCCGTTCCCACGGGCCTTGGTGCGTTTTTGTGTGTGCCTCCTGGCTCTTGGTCGACTTCTTCTCATCCACTCTCCATCGTCAAGCCACTTGCCGAGGGCTGCTTTGCGCCGATCGTTCGCTCCCGTCTCATTTCCATTGTTCTGGCCTCCTGTCGACTCCCTGGCCTCCCTGCAATTCAGTGCCCTCTAGGGACGACCATCGAGATCAGCGCCCCTCGCCGACCATATTTGCGCTCTGTTAAGACGCGCGCCTGGCAGTGTCTCGAGCATACTCGAGACGCATCCGAAGCCGTGGTGAAGCTTGAAGCTTGCAGCTGTCCGGGCACGAGTACTAGCCAGCCCGAAGATGTGATGAAGCTGGCCACATGATGAGCTACGCCTGAACTTTGTGGCGGTGGTCGTACGGCTACTTGCCGTCTTGAAGTTGATCTGGTGATGGCAGTGCCGACCTCCCAGCTCCCAGACCCCAGGCAGTTTGACTCTGTTGTCGCTAGGCTCAAAGCCTACCCATCGCCGAGGATGACCTGGGAGCATGTTGGCACGCCCCTTTGACTCCCATCCATCATGCGGCTAGCATAGCGCTGCGCACCTTTCCGCCTAGCCCTCTCCGTGCCTCTCTCTCTTCAGCTTCGGGCTTCAGCGTCTATCGACGGCTGGCCGTGCGTTCCGTACGCGCAGTAGCCTGAAGTGCCTCAGCAGAGAGCCAGAGAGCCCAACCACTCAGAGACTCGGTCGTTCGCACAGTCGTTCTGGGGTTTCGACAGAAAACAGGCTTTGGCAGACTTGTCGGACCTCATCCTCTCCAATCTCTGCGCGGCGCCGGCGCCTCTTTCCAAGCTTGGTCTCGTTTCTTTTCTGTCATCTCCAACATCCGCCAGCCATCCATACCCTCCATCCTACGCTTGCTTCTTCTTCGTGTCGTCTCCGAAGTACCTGGTGGAGACGTTTGCGTGTGTCTGGAGCCTGTGGAGCCTCCAGATCTCGGTTCGACAGGTCTGATCCCATCAACCTTGCAAGAAACCTCTCGACAAGGTGAATCGCTGCCCCATCCGCCCGTTCTGGAACTCCAAACTGCCCCATCATCGGTCCCGGCAAAGGGAACCCACCTTGTTCACCTCGTCTTACTGACGTCACAACGACAAGACAGCTTCCCCCCTCCTTTCTCTTCTGCCTTGCAGACCTTGCAGACCTTGCCAGCCTTGGAGCAGATTTTCGGCCTGCGTCGAGCAACGAGCAGATAAGCACTGTCCGCGTGTGCCGCTCAAGGGGTGCACAGAGAGACCGTACACTACACACCAGCAGTCTCGCCTCTGCAACAACCGCCTGATTTTCCGCAGCAAGGCGATTCGTAGGTGGGTGCCCATCTCCCCTTCCTGCCCTCAGCTGGCGTTCCTGGCCATTCCTGACAGACCATGCTTGCCCTCGCCTTGACTGCGAGCCCTTGCTGACGCGCAATCATCTTTCGCAGAAGGAAACTCCCTCGGTGACCATCCAATGATGACGGCATCCCCTCCCACTCGGCCGACTCCACCAACAGCTCAGCGCGACGAGCCCGACGCCGACGGCCCAGCCTCGATGCACTCTGCACATACCCATACCCCCATGCAAAGGGCCGTCCCCGAGCGTCCGAAGTCCTCGTCGCATACCATGCCGCCTTCCGAGCCCGGGCCTGCATCTGGAGCCGGCGATCCAGATCACGCTTCGCGCAACGATGAATACGAGGTTGTCGAGGTGGACGAAGGAGAGGCCGGGGTTGAGGAAGCTCCCCGGCGCAACGTACGGCCTGCTCTTCCTCGTCTGAATTCCTCATCACGAACAGCACCCTCGTCGGCGCCTCTCTCTGAAACCTCTCCTGCGCAACCGCCCGCCCCTCCCCCTCGTCGGAGCAGCAACACAAGCACCCCACAGCCGCAAAAGGGCGGGCCCTTCCACCTGCAGAGCACTAGGGAGATACCGATTCCCACGAGGAAGTCGTCCACGCAGCCCCAAAGCGCTCCGAGGACATTGTCGTCGTCGCCCCCAGGAGACACTGCTGGCAGCCGCACGGATGAGGGTAGCCAAGAGTCCAAACCGACGTCGGCCGGGTCCCCTGCGCCCCAGCCTCAGAACCCGCAAGGGAAGAACGCACCGATCCAGATACCAAAGGTTACCCCCATCTCGTCCGGCTTGAGAATGCCTCCCAACCTCGCCCGACTGGCCGAGGGGCTGGAAGGCAAGTACGTCGATGAGTTCGGGAACATCTTGGAGTGGAACGGGCAGGTTTTGGGTCGTGTCGAGGGCGACCTACCGGCCATGATCGGGCGTCCTGTCTCGGTGACGGGAGAGATCTTCAGCGAGGACGGTGAGGTTGTCGGCTACGTCGCGGAAAACGACACCATCCCACCAGCTCCCCCCTCCCCTAAGCCCATCGAAGGCATGGGCGATGGCTTGAAGGTCGACCACATGGGTAACATCCTCGATATCAACAACAATGTCATCGGTCACTTCGACGGCGCACACCTGGCAAAGACAGGCCACGCCCCGGAGCAGTCAAGTGCTCCGGCAGCCAACCCCAAGCCAGAGAACTGCAGCTGCGGTCGGCCCAAACCGTCCTCAACGCCCAGTCCCTCTGAGATATTCATGGATGTGAAGTCGACCAACGACGGCATCCAGCTTATTATCAAGATACCCACGGTATTTCACAACGGAGGTGGTCCCAACATCCATATTGGAACCGGCGGATCATGCGGATGAGTAGTTTTTCTGGATGGGATTCTCGTGAATGTCGATCTTGGAGTTCTGGAATAGTTCTGTATGTGCTAGGATGCGGCGGCGTTCAGACGGTTGTGAGGCGAATCGTGATAGGCCAGGAATTGCATGCGGTCCCAATGATATCCGGCGTACACTAGGCAATACACAAAATGGATAACGTGCACTCCCGAGACCCCCGTCCGTTGAATCGTCCAGTAAGGCTGAAAGGTGGGTGAGGCCCAGAACCCCAAAATGCGATTGTGAGCGGGCGCATAGTCTCGGCCGGTGAATTTGGGTGATGGAGAAGCGTGGCGAATAGGAGGTAGGCGTACTTGTTTCGGGGAGCGTCATGACGTTTGTGGTGCATGCAACTGCACGGCAGGCCAGCCTTCGTGAACTTCGCGATCCGCAATTTGCAGAAGAAAGTTGTTAGAGCGGACTGGGGGTGTCGGTTGTGGAGGATCTGACGAATGAATGATGCAGCGCAGGGAGGTCCCTTGGATGCACTAGCCACACCAACTGGGAAGCTCCAGGAAAAGAGGGAGGTCGATCAGATCGAGGGCCAATGGCATCGACGCCAACTCCTCGACCGTCACACCATCTCCCAAGCTCCGTCTGCCTCTTGTAAAGTTAACTTGCGTCATGAGGACTGGGATGCCAGTATCTGTCAACTCCTTTCGAGGGCTCGGACGAGTGTGGCTTTGCGTCATGATGGTCGGCCAGAGTCTGCCGTCCGACTCTTCCCCATGAAGTCACACCCTGTGGCGCGCGAGCAGGCCAGAGCTTTCGAGGAGCTACTCCTGGAGCTTGAGCTCCTTGACGTAAGTTTGGGCGAGGCTGTCAAGCTGGAAACTTGATTTCCCTGGGAAGATCTGAGGTATAAGACGGTCTGACCGGTAGGCTGTTTGTTGGACGTTTTGACTTTTCCTCTCTCAATTCAAAGCGATAAAATCTTTCTGTGGGCTATACTTTCACATTAGCCCAAATTATTTTTGCCCAACATTCTATTTCTACGACACAGAGACGTCATGGCCGGCGCTGCGTCCAAGTCAGGTAGCAGCATGCCTGGTGGGTGGGGAAAGGAAGGTGACAAGAAGTCAAGTGAGTAGCTTCAACATACCCAGGTGGCATTATGAGATCGACTGACGGTTGGAACAGCATACTCGGTCGAGCAGGATATCCAAGACCATGGCGAGAACCTCGTTGCCGGCGTCATCGGCAAGACGGGTGAGGTGGTTGACGAGACAGGCAAGACCGTCGGCAAGGTCACCGAGGGCGAAGCTGGCGAGCTCGTTGGCAACGTCGTCACTGCCACTGGCGACATCATCGGAAAGGACGGTGGTGTCATCGGCAAGGCTCTGCCTCTGGGCGAGCTGACAGAGAACCTCACCGAGGGCGGCGAGAGCAAAGAGGGTGGTGGCTTCAGCATCATGGGCGCCACTAAGGGCGTCAAGGGCATCGTCGACACCGTCGACGGCACCGTCCAGACCGTCAACCGCACATTACCGCTTGTTGGTGATCTGACGAAGGGCATCGGCCTGGGCGAAGGTCAGGGCGGTGTACTCGGTGGCGTTCTCGGTGGCCAGAGCGAGAAGGGCAAGTCTCAATCAGGACTTCTCGGAAGCGTTCTTGGCGGCAGCCAGAGTGAGAAGGGCACTCAACCAGGAGTGCTCGGCAGCGTCTTGGGTGGCACTCAACCTCTGGAGCGGGATGAGACCGTCACCGACAAGGACGAGAAGCTTACCCAAGTCTTGTCCCAGAAGCCTGAGGACCCAGAGGACAAGATCTCCCTGACCGAGGATGCGAAGAGGAGCCTTTTTGAGGACAACGAGAAGACCTCCGAGGTTGCGCCTGTGGATCTCCAGGACACCACCCCTCAGGAACAGAACGGCAAGCTCACCACCGGCGAAAACACCCAGTCGGAGACGGAACCATCCCAAGCTGACAAAACTGAGCTTACAGCACCCTCTACCATTGGCGACAAGCAGAGCGACCTCGCAGAGCTGGAGCCGGAGCCTGTCGGAGATGCCACCGAACAGGCCGACACCATTAAGGACGACATTTCCGAGAAGGCGGACTCAGCCAAGGATTTTGGAACTGAGCAGCCCACCACAGCTCGCGACTTCGCCACAGAGCAGGGCTCCGACGCCGGCGACGCACCTTCGCAGGCCAACCTGACCGAAGAGGAGCTTCGCTCTCGTATTCCCGACGATATCGCGACTCTCGACATTCCCGTCTCTCAGATCCCTGAGGGTCTCAAGAGCGAGATTCCCGACGATCTGAAGACCGCCGACATCCCCGTCTCCCAGATTCCTCTCGACGCTCAGACGCAGCTGCCCGACGACTTGGTCTCGCAACTCCCTGAGGAGCTTCAGTCGAAGTTGCCAACCGACGCTCAGACTGGCGACATTCCCAAGTCCCAGCTGCCCACCGACGCCCAGACTGAGGATATTCCCAAGTCTCAGCTTCCCACCGACGTCCAGACCGAAGACATTCCGAAGTCGCAGCTGCCTTCGGACCTTCAGACTTCGGAACTTCAGACTGCAGACCTCCCTGAGTCGGAGTTGGAAGACCTTCCGAGTGGTTACGAGAGTCAGACCCAGAGCGGTTACATCCCCAAGTCGGAGATCAAGGACGACATCTCCACCGTCCTCAGCACTATTCGCTCCGCCATCCCCTCCGACCAGAGAACAGTGAGCGTTGCCGGCAGCAAGCTTCTCCAGCCTTTCGAGAAGTTCCCCGGCGCCGAGGTCAACGAAGATGGCAAGGTTGTCTTCGACGATGTTTCCATCGGTCGCGTCCTCGAGGGTGACCCCGCTGAGCTGGTCGGCAAGACCATCGATGCCGAGGGCAACATCATCAACGAGCGCGGCAGCATCATTGGCAGGGCCGAGCTGAAGTCTGAAGTCGCCGAGGAGCTCATGAAAGACTCCATTGACTACTCCATTCTCAAGGGCGCCAAGGTCAACAAGGCCGGCAACCTTGTCAACGACAAGGGCGAGGCCATTGGCCGCGTCGTTTCTGGCATCCTCAAGCACCTCGTGGGCCGGAAGGCAAACGAGAAGGGCGAGATCTGGAACGACTCTGGCAAGGTCATTGGCAAGGCGGAGCCCATTCCGGAGACTGAGCGCGAGGAGCTCAGCGACCCAGCACCCTTCGAGGACTTCCCCGGTGCCACTGTCGAGTCCAACGGCCACGTTCTCTTCAATGGCGAGATCGTTGGTCGTGTCATTGAAGGCGACCCGAAGAAGCTCAAGGGCAAGAAGGTCGACGACGATGGCGACATTCTCGACCGCAGCGGCAACACCATTGGCAAGGCCGAGCGTTGGGAGCCCGAGCCTGAGGCCGAGCCGGAACCCGAGCCGGAGGTCGTCATTGACCGATCCGTTCTTGCTGGCAAGCGCGTAAACAAGGCCGGCAACGTTGTCGACACCAACGGCACCATCTTCGGCCGTATCATCGAGGGCGACGTCAAGCGCCTTGTTGGTCGCATGTGCGACAAGGACGGCAATGTTCGCAGCGAGTCCGGTGACATCATCGGCAAGGCTGAGCTTGTGCCTGAAGGCGAGCGAGAGGGTTTCAAAGAGGGACCTTTCGCTGAGTTGCCCGGCTGCACCGTCAACAAGGAGGGTCATGTTGTGACCCCGGGTGGTGACATCGTCGGTCGTCTCATCCAGGGTGATCCCAAGGTTCTCTTTGGCCGTGCCGTTGACGAGGATGGAGATATCCTCGACCGCAACGGCAACACCCTTGGCAAGGCTGAACGCTGGGAGCCCGAGCCCGAGCCTGAGGTTGAGAAGAAGAAGGGACCCATGGCTGGCCGCAAGGTCAACCGCAAGGGCGAAGTTGTCGATGAGGATGGCGACATCATCGGCAGACTCACCACCGGCGAGCTTTCCATCTGCGCCGGCAAGGAAATCGACGACGATGGTGACGTTGTCGACGGCAAGGGTCACACCGTTGGACACTGCTCTCTCCTCGAAGACATTCCCGAGCCCGAGCCCGAGGTGGAGGAGGAGCCCCAAGAGGACCCCGCCGAGGTCAAGGCCCGCGAGGAGGCTGAGGCAGACCGCAAGCTTGCCCGCTCTCTCGGCAGCGTTATCGAGCAGGGTCTTGACCGCATGCGGCCCATCTGCAAGATGATTACGCAGAAGATCGAGAAGGCTGAGCGTACGCCAAAGGATGATCTTGACGAGGAGCAGCTCGTCAAGGATGTCAAGCCTCTCATCGAGGAGGGCGGCAGGATCCTGAGCGAGCTCAACGGTAGTGTCCGCGCACTGGACCCTGACGGAAGGATTCAGCGCAACGCCAAGCACAAGTCGACAACTCGCGAGGCATCTCCTGAGGAGCACCACCTCGCCGAGGTGCTGAAGGAGGTAAGTAGTCCATGACGTGCTGCAGTCATGAAAATCACTAACAGTTGTGCAGTTGACCGGCTCCGTCTCCGAGACTGTGGAGGGTGCTAAGCGCATGATTCAGGACATGCCTCACGCCAAAAAGGAGCTCAACCCTCTCTGGGGCCTCCTGACCGAACCTCTCGGCCAGATCTTGGCTGCTGTCGGTCTCTTGCTGGCTGGTGTTCTTAATCTCGTCGGTCGTCTTGTAAGTTTTTGTATCCTCCCCCGTGACAATTCTTCCTCTAACAACGTCGATAGCTCAGCGGTCTCGGTCTCGGCGGCATCGTCGATGGACTCTTGGGAACTCTGGGTCTGAACCGTCTGCTCGAAGGCCTCGGTCTCGGCAGCTTGACCACGGCTCTCCGTGGCGGCAAGGACAAGAAGAAATAAGCGGTTATGATGTTACGAATCGTGTGTGTCTGCAGCGGAAAGCGTATTTTGGCGCGCGTGTAGTATCTCTGTCTCTCCTTGGCGTTGTACTTGCGTGGGAACTTGGAAATCGGCAAAAAAACGTTTGGATTCGGTCATGTATGAGTAGTAAGGATAGTCAGCGACTAATTTGTGTACGGCTTTGTTCAACAAACAACTTGTCCAAATGATCTCTTCCGAAGATGTTGTGTGTCGTTGGCAAACAACGGACGTGAATGTGTTTGAGAAAAGGAGGCAGGTGATGGGGCATTCGCCCTGGGTAGAATTTTCCCAACATCCTTCCTCTCTGGGGCAGCACATGAACCACAAACAAACAAGAAATCGGTAGGCAGGTGCGACGTTGACAGGGAACTTCAGGCAGGGACCACCATCGCAGCTTCCTCGCAATGCTTCCCTCGTCCCCTTGCAGGTTGCACCTCACTGGGCGGATAGCGGGTGTGCGCAGGCCAGAGCCATGTGGCTTCCCGTCCTGCCATCCCAGCGCGAATCCATTCAAAACTCGCCAGGATCCGACTTTGAGACACGACACCACTTCTTGTGATGAGTCTAGGAGGGGGGAAGTCGCCAATGGTCGCAATTCCAATATCGGCGCCCTCGCGACCGTCCCTTTTCCGGAGGAAACCCCGCGAATTAGACTTTCGCCGCTATTGGCTCCCATGTCGATAGCCCACGCCCGAACCGGGCCGTGTCCGGGTGTGGTATGGCCAACTGAGCATAGGATTTGGGTCTTGGGCACTACGGGCATGGGGGAAAGCAAGTTGTTCATTTGCCAATGACCATAAAATCACCATGGCAATGCGACTCTTCAGGTGCGGCGCGACGAAAGGGTGGTGACATGGGGAGCAGTGAAAATCATCCGAACCGACGCTGCGATCCCAAGTGGTAGGGAGGCAGATTTACCTCCGGACTATGGTTCAGTTCTGCCCTAGCCGTTCTTTGTGCAAAAGCAGGGGGCATCCGCTGGGCTTGGAACGGGACCTGCGTTAGGCATCGCGCTTCTCTCTAGCCCTGCGACGGCGACGAGGTCCAGCCGCGTCCACTTGTGAGTGTCGGGTGTTGGTGTTGTCGACGCCCGGAGATGCAACTCTTCAGCGGACATGCCACCGACTGCAAGGCTGATGCGCTAAGCCGACGAGGTCCCCGCCGACGAGCAGAATCCCGCGAGTGTGCTGCTCAGTTGCCCCGAGCGCCCGGTGCAGCTGTCCAGCATCTCCCTGCTGCTGACATTGCTCCGATAAGAGATACCGTATCGCTCGTTATCGATAAGAATTTCTTATCAGCTCTCTCACCCACCTGCCCCTTCCCTCATCGTCGATGCATCGGCGGAAGTGACGTCAAGCCTCAGCAATTCGCGACGCATGCTGAATGACGGCATCAGCATCGCAGTCTGATGTCAACCGCCGCAACCAGTGGGAACGCGACGGGACAAGCTTTCCCACCTCTCTCTGAGCTCTTCGGGCCCCGGTGCTAGTGCTTCGGTCCCTTCCCGCGCCCCCGCCGTTGACGCAAGAGCTCCCTGACTAACACAGCTGCCCCTCCTCGAGCCTGCTCTGGATGGTATTTAAATCGAAGCTTCGAAACCTCGCGAACTTCCTCTTCTGTGTTGAACAAAACTCTGTCGCCATACCTCAGTCTCCAAGAAACAGACTACTTTCTCAAACTACCTACACCCCAATCACCTCACAACAAACAAAATGCCCGAAGGTCGCCAGTCTCCCCCTCCCGAGCGCCAGACCGGTGCCCAGCAGCAGGACCCCCCCGCCTCCGGCAAGGGAACCGACGATGCCACCAACAAGGAGCAAGCCAACAAGGAAGCACTTGAGGTAAGCACCACTCGTTGCCCGGTAGCTTATGACAGCGGCTAACAAGAACTCAGAACTTGTCTTCGAACCCCAAGGGACCCCTCGATGATGCCGTCAAGGAGAAGTTCGCCAAGACGCAGTAGAATCATTCGAAAAGAAACCATGAGCACTAAGGCGTTGGGGCGGACTCGGCACGCAGGCATGTGGATTTGATGAATGACGAATGGCGATGGCTGTACAATAGAATCATAAATGCGAATGAACATGCATTGAATCGCCATTACTTTGTATTCCTGTGTTCGTCATGTATCGGCGTTCCAGAGACTAATGCAAGGGTTCGCTCCTGAAATGAGTACTTCTGGTCATGTGGTGGACTGCAATCTCTGAGAGTCAACATTTCGCATCAAAGTCAATTTTCAAGCATATTTCATCATGAATCGCCTTGAATGGATCGTTGCTTAATGCATACCAGTTAATCGAGAGTCGTTACTACCTAAGTGCCTAAGGAAAACCTGCCCAGTCATCGCATAGCAGTCATAACCATTTGTGTTCAATGAACCCAGCCAACGCCTATCCTCGTGTCGTTTTGCGGAACATTCACAACTGCTCTAACCGGACTTCTCGTCGGTGGCGGCCGATGGCTTCGACAGAGGGACTGCTGTCGTAGGGTCGGGCTGAGTCGGGGCCTGGGTACCGGTGGTCTCGCCGGTGGCGGGGGGCACGGTCTTCTCCTTGCCGAGGAATCTCTCCAGACCAGAGGCCTTGTAGGCGCTGCCACCGTGCTCCTCCTTCTTAATATCGGCCAGACGGCGAGCCTCGGTGTGGATGTCTTGGACTTGCCTCTGCCCATCCTGGTAGAAGCTGACAACACGCTTGCCTGTAGGCGAGCTGGTGGCCTTCTCGAAGTACGAGCTCAAGCCGCCGAAGAGACCCTGAGCCTTGGCGGTGATGCCGTACGACTGGTCGGTAGCCTTGGCACGGTCGGTGGCGTGGTACTTCTGATCAAGGTTCTGGAGGGTGCTGAAGAAGCGGCTGGAGACACCATGCTGGGTGTCGAGCTCGATGGCACGCTGGAGGGCGGCATCGCCGACGACGTAGCCCTGGGCGAGGTACTCGGCCAGGATGCGAGAGCGAGGCTTCTCCTCCTGGGTGATCTCGTCGGTATCGCGGTTTCCGTTCTCCTTGAAGTGGGAACCATCGTCGTTGGCGTCGCCGCTAGCGCTGGTGACGGTGATGTGGGAAGCGCCGAGCTGGGTGTTGTTCAGAAGGAGGGCCGTCTTAGCGGCGGTCTCCTTCTCGAACGTGACAGCGGCATCCTTGGTCTCGCCGGCGGAGGTAACCTGGATATCTGTGATCTTGCCGCTGCGAGCTGTCAGCCATTGCTCAATGCTGGGTACAAAGCTTCCTCGTCGTCGGACGGTGATCAGGCCACCGCCATTAGGGTGTCGCCCTGTGCTGCGATGCGAGGAAACGGGGGGGTTAAGTAGCACTCACCAGAAGCTGAAGAATTCCCTGATCTCCTTGTCTTCGGTCGCCGAAGCGATGTTCTTCACATGGACGGTCGTGTTCGACATGTTGACGGTAGTTTTTGCGGTCGGTGTGGTGTGGAAAGCAAAAGAGCGGTTTGTAGGAGGGAGCTTGTGAGGGGTAAACTGGAGACGGGAGCGGGTATCAAATAGGGAGACTAATTGCGCAGCGCTGTCTCACAGTGGTGGATATGTAGGTAGATAATACGTGGGGTGTGGAATATAGCTGAGCCGTTGGGATCGCGTTGTGTATGATGAGGATTTATGTCGGAGAACGAGGACGTGTCGGATCTCGAGATGGATGGAAATGTTGGAGGGAAAGAAGAGATCAGACGAAAGGGTCACGAGGAGGTGCTTTACCTTTTAGCCAAGGCAAGAGCAGCGAAGGGGAAGCCGGGAAGGCAAGGGGGGAAGGGGCGGCCTCTTGCACCTCAGTGACGATGCTTGACACACCGCAGCGCTACTACGCCTGGCTGAGGGAGGGGCGACACACCCGGAGACAGACAGGGGGGCAACAGGAACAGGGGAGGAGCGCCAGCATCAGTACCTATCCGTAGTGCAATTTAGGTGCTATGGATGGATGTACTCTAATAGTAACAACCAGCGCCAAAACCCGCCATTCAGCCAATTTTGGTACCTGTCGGGAGTCCGAGTGCCACCTAGGTAGCGTCAGTGCCAGCGCCAGTGCCGGGTAGGGAAGGGAGCAGGTGCCACTCAGGGTCCGGTGCTGGGCGGTCGAGGGGCGACTACCAAACGTCATCGCCTGCGAGTCTTGGGAGCTCGTGCCTTGGGTGGGGGTGGCTGTGGAGCCAATACCGCTACGTGCCTACCTAGTACCAGGGTAGGTGGTGTACGTACCTAAGTGCGGGTAGGCGCTGCTAGATTTGCTAACAGACTGACGGCTCAGCCACGTACCTATCCCTGCATCTCTCCACTGAGGAGATACCTTCACATGTGATTCTCCCCATTAGGCATCCAAGCCACTGGAATGTTCCTGCACACACACATCAGACGAGCTCCTCCTCCTCCCGCCCCTTCGTCCCAACCCCCAACACCAGACGATGGCTGGTCTGCCGTGCACATGCTGCAAAGTACGACACGAGGCAGGACACGACACGCCGTAGATTGCGACGCGACACCAGGACGACGTGGCTTGTGGCTCGTACAGTGGTCTGCGTGGAAGAACTCTAGTTCAATTCGACTAACTCCATTTCGCCAGGCATCTATCACAGAGGTACCCTCCCGACGCCCATCTCATTTACGACAGGGGACATCCGTACCCAAAGCTCCTCAACATCTCAATCTTGCGACGCCGCCGCATCCTGCAATACCACTTCCGACGCCTTCTGGCTGATCATGAACGTCGCGATTGCCGGGAACGCTCCCGGGGCACGAGGAAAGACACTGGCATCCACAACGCGCAGCCCCTCGACTCCATGCACGCGGAATCGGGAGTCGAGCACCGCCATCCTGTCATCCTGGGACCCGATGGCGCATGTCCCCGACGGGTGATGTCCGAACGTCTGCTCCCGGATCCAGTCTTCGTCCGACGTTCCGTCTCCGTCCTCGCACCGCCCGTCACATGCCATCTTTGCACACGGAGGCTCGGCCGGCTCCAACGGACCCCAAGGCCCTTGGACGTCTTTCATGACCCGACGACCCCATTCGGCAACGTCGACCAGCGCTCCGAGGTCCGTCTCCGCGCCCTCCTTGTACAGCTCGAAGTTGATCTCTGGCGGTTCTGTGGGGTCTGCCGAGCGGACCTTGACGTACCCAGCCGTGTTCTGAGGGTGCATCTTGACCGCAGAGAAACTCATCGCGTCGGGCGAGTCGAGGAGGTCGGCCTGGTTCACTGAGTTGGGGAAGAATCCACGGAATGCTGCCCCGGGCCGGCTGAAGAGGAAAACATCGCGCTCTCCGTTCGAGTGGTTGGACTTGAGCAGCAGCGCGTTGGAGTTGTATCCAGGCCGCATGTACGGTCCTAGGCCCTTCTTCCAGAGCTCGTAGCATGGGTCATCTGGCTGACCCTTGGCGCACACGGGCTCGTTGGGGTTGGGTTCCGCTGTGAGGTTGAGCTGTGCGTGTCCAACCACGGGGTATTCCTGGTTGTCTTGGAGGTTCCGGCCCACGCCCGGCAGGTCTGCGATGACCTTGATGTCTAGGGCCTCGAGCTCCTTCCGGTCTCCGATGCCGCTGAGTTGCAAGATCTGGGGCGAGTTGAACGCGCCGCCTGCGACGATGACTTCCCGGCAGGCGAAAGCCCGCTTCACTTCGCCCTTGGTAGATGTGTTGTGCCTTTCGTCTGCACCGTAGACGGACGCGCCCCTGAGATACTCAACGCCGATGGCCTTGGGTTTGGCGTCCTCCGTCTCGTCGAACAGGATCCTGGTGGCCAAAGAGTTGGTCGAAAGCGTGAGAGGATACTTGCAAGACCCGTCCTCCGTCTTCGCTTCGAGTGTTGCGTAGATGTAGTCGCGAGAGCTGTAGCGCTCCCAATTGGCCTTGGCGTGGAACGCCAGCCCCCAGAAGCCCTCGGTCGTGTCGCGATCCTCGCCGAGGAAGTTTGGGTCGCTGCCGAGCATCTCAATGACTTTTTCCGGGTCCTGGCCAAGCGACCTGACCACGGACTTGTACACGTCGATCAGGCCAGGGTTGTCCAGGTACTGCGATCCGTTTCCGAGGTTGGTCTCAAAATGACCGTCAAACCCGTGGCCCGGAGTACCTTCAGGGAGGTAGTGGTTCTTCTCGATCGTCTCAAAGATGCGTCGCATATTCTCGTGCCTTTTCGCCACGTTAGCCGTCACCTCGTCCACACCGACCTCTGCCACAAAGACTCACCCCCAAGTCGCATCTCCCGTGATGTTCGCCACGTAGTCCCACTCGCTGTCGTTCGGCAGAAACGTCGCCATGGCGTTCACCACCGACGACCCGCCCACCGTCGCGCCGCGCGGGTACCACACCCCCATCAGCTCCGCCCCGGCCGGCGCCCCCGCGCCGCTGCCGACCCAGTACCTCCCGTCGGGCAGCCGCCACGTGAGCTGGTTGTTGCGCAGCTCCACCCCGTCGTCGGACTGGTGCCGCACCCAGAACGACCAGCTGTTGGCGTCGTGCAGCGGGAGCACCTGGATCCCCGTCGCGAGCTCCGTCAGCGGGTCGCCCCGCGTGTCCTCGCCCGCCTCGAGGAGGAGCGTCGAGTGGCCCGCCCGCGCGAGCTTGCTGGCCAGCGGGCCGCCGCCGGGGCCGCTGCCGATGACGATGTAGTCGTACGTCTCGCCGGGCGGTGTTGCGGCTGCGGCGGTGGTGGTGATGCCGAGGAGGGCGGCTGCTCCCAGGGCTGAGACGATGCTCCTGAGGACCATCTTTGTGTCGTTTTTTTGGGATGTTGGGTGATTTGGGTTGCGTTGCGATGATCTTCTGCTAAACTTTCATCAACTCTCGGGCTGCTCAACCCGTGCTATGTATGCTGTTTCGCCGAGTTCACGGTGGCTATGTGTAGGCCTCCAGTCAACCGTCTTCGGACTCATTCGCACCGCCTCAGACCTGATGCCTGTTTTCTCGTTCTGCTCCGTAGTGGCTGGGGATCATGACCCCGGCCGTTCGGTTCCTCGTCAACAGGCTTACCTCCCTTTTGCGGGTTCAGCCCTATCGGATCGGGCCTTATTTTTCTTCCTCGCTAGGATTGTTCAGATGGCAGATTACTGAAAAGAGATTGAGACTCGGGAAGGAATATCGTGGCATCGCCCAAACGGGTCTGTTGTTCCGAGAATGTGACCTTGTCTGGTGCATCAGCCCCCAGAAGAATCTCACCCTCAGCTCGGATTGCCCTGTCCTCACCCAGACCGTTCATCCTAAAAATATGCTAATCGCTCTCGGCCTCGTTGGTGGGGGTTGTGGTAGGCTTTAACCCCATGCTCGTGACTAGGCTTCAACAAACAATTTGGGAGAGAATGATAAGTTGTGCCTCTTTTCAAGTTTGCGTCAGGCTTACGGGATCGTGATTCGGAAGATGCTAGGCTTCCTCGCCCACGGCTTCGCCTCCAACGCCCTGCCGCTGATGTTCTATGCCAAGGTCTTGTCGGAACTGTCTCATCTGGACGTGAGATATCCGGGCTGCATCTCTCAGGGTTGGGGTCGCTACAGGCTACAGCGATTCTGCCTACAACAGCAATAATAGCGACGGACGACGATAATGACGGCGACAGACAATAGTGTCATCAATAATAACAACAGTGACAACATTTACGGCGGAAATAGTGAAACTGGCCGTGATTGGACGTACATCACCAAACTGACGGTCTCGCTTGAGCGTTACCTTGACCGAATCCCTGAGAGGATGAAGAGGCCTGCTGCTGCTGCTGCTCGGACATGTTCTGGCCTGGCATGACCTGAACGTTGACGGTGCCCGGCTGCATTCCCGAGCCCATGTTGGAGTTCCCCATGCCCTGGTTTCCCATGCCCATGCCGCTGTTGCCCAAGCCGGATCCCCCCATAACGACGCTCGGCATGCCCGAGGCTCCCATGTTCGAGTTCCCCATCCCACCGAAGCCTGGCTGTTGCCACGTCTGATTCTGCATATTCCCGCCATAGTTAGGTCCCATTCCCATACCGGGCTGCCCGCCGAAGGCCATCGTGTTGGAAGACTGCGAAGTATCCCAAACGCTAGGCATCCCGAACCCGGAAGATTGCTGATGCTGGCCCTGCCCAAAACCCTGGCCTCCCCCCCACCCGGGGCTGCCGAACTGGCTGCTGTCGAAGCGATCGAACCGGTGCTCCTGCTTCCACTTCAGGTCACCGTCCCCGCGGCGGTGCTTAACGGCCCAGAGGTAGGCGTTGAACTCGTTCGAAACCACGGCGACCTTCTCGAAGTCCACCCGCTTGACGCACACGGGGCCCGGGATGCCGTTCCGCTGCTGGTGGAACTCGGCGAGCGCGACGGCCGTCTGGAACGCGTTGCGGATCTGCCGCCCGTTCCAGACCGGCTTGTAGTGCGGCTGCGACTGCTGCAGGCCCCAGAGCTCCTTGGCGAGGGCCTTGATCTCGAGCCGGTTGAAGCGGACGAGCTGGGACTCGTCTTGCCCCCCGTCCGCGGCCGCCGCGGCCTCGCACGACAGTCTCTCGGTGCGCTCCATCTGCATCTCCCATATCTTCTCCGTCTGCTCAAATGTCAAGGGCGGGTAGTAGAGGGCCATGGACATGCGCGACTTGAAGGCCTCGTCGAAGGAGCCGACCTTGTTAGTCGTAAGGAAGAGGATGCCTTCGTAGTATTCCATGACTCGAAGGAAGACTAGAGCGGTTAGGCCATTACGTTCAAGATATGGGGTTCCCGGAGCTCGACCCACCTGATACGAGAGCGTTACGCTCGATATTGTCTTGGCTTCTCTCAGCCAGGAAGACATCGGCCTCGTCGAGGAGCAGGACGCATTCCCAAGCTTGGGCCAGTTGGAAGGACGACTGGAGGTTAGTCTCGACTTCACCCGGTGTCATTCCAAGGTCGCCTATCCAGATATTAGACACCACGCCTAGCTCAAGCTGTCTTGGTGGTGTTGAAACGTACCACAAGTGATGGGGAGCAGCGGCTTATTGTAGAATTGGGCGACAGTTTCTAGTATTGTCAGTTGAATGCAGATCTCTCACCGGTGAAAAATTGATTTGATACGTACCCGCAGTTGAAGTTTTCCCTACTCCCGGAACTCCGTGAAGTAAGATGATGAGACCCTTTCCTACACTGCATTAGGCCCATTCACACAGAGTTCGTGCTTGACAAGTCTCTACCTTTGTCCTGTATCAGGTCGAACTGTCGACGCTCCGACTTCTTCTTGCGGAAGTGGGTGGCCATCATGGATTGAATAATGGACCTGTGCCTGTCGTCGATCTGGAGGTAGTCCCAGGCGGCCTTATCCGCTTTCATTCGAACCAAGCTGTTCCCTTCGACACCAGGAGTCCCGGCTCTGATTGGGATACACGCTAGAATCAGAGATTAGTGACACTTCCTCTGGTGTGTGAGACTGCGGGTGCATGTGACATTCGGGAGACTTGCCCCATCGACGAGTCCTCAGGACAAATGCAAAGACCCTGTCCGGGAGAAGCAGGATCTCGTCCCCGGATGGAGGCTCACGGCCGTAGATTCCAATTGATTGCGTTTGATCGGTGTAATCGAGTATCTGCTCCGCCAGACGCAAATCCCACACACGGTCGTCGTCAATGAACGGAGGTGGCAGTATGGAATCTGGATAAAGAACGGTAAGCTCTCTTGCGACTCGACACGGTTTCCAATCGGGCAGGGTATTCAAGCAGCGCTCAAAATCCACGACTACCGGGCTTTCGATAGACTCGGAGAGAACCGCCACGGACCCCATGGTTCCTTTTTCAGGACGCCTGAGAACGTGACCATCGGGCTCAAAAGAGAGACTGCGGCCCCTAAAGTAACAATACGACTGCTGAGTGTAAGAGAGGAACTCGATTCCTCGCTCCCGGATCGTGTTGGTGTCCACCAGGCCTTCGCTTTCAGCCACGTGAAATGGAAGGATGGGTAGGCCTTGAACATGAGCAAGACCCTGGAATTCATCGATCGTGAATGACTTGATAACGCGGACGTAGTTGGTCCCATCGAAATCGATGTAGTAGCAGTCCAGTGTGAAGGGCGGCGTCTTGTTCTCGCCAGTAGCCCCGCCCAATGTCAAATAGTTTGGATGAACTGTGCTAGACGGTGGGGGACCTTCACTCCAGGCTTTGGTGGTGCCTCCGACTCCCTGGATGATACGCCACAGCTTCTGAGGTACGCCGGGGTCCTTGACATATACGATGGTCCCCGGGGTGTAGAGATACCAGAGCTCTCTAAAAGATACCCGAACGTCGTCGGTTTCACGCAAGGCATCGCGGAGGGCAAACATGTACTTGTCCATGAAGAGAAGAAGTACGTCGAAGTCTTGAGCGGCCTCTTGCAGTTCGTCTCTCGTCAGCCGGTTCCAATAGCCCTGGTTGAAAATGAGCCGATCACGTTGGTAATCTCTTTGTTCCTGAGGCCTCCTGGATTCAACGTGATCGTCAGTGGTGGCATCTGCCTTTTCCAAAACCTTCCCCTTTAAAATAGGATTCGCGATTACCCCACTATCCTCCTCGCTTGAAGGCTGTTCTGTGGCGTTCGCGACGGACTCGGCGAACATCTTGTGTAGTTCAGACGCACGATGGCGAATTTTGTCCTCCAGATAGACCAGAATTTTGAAGGGCCGGTGGATAAACATGGTCTCTTCAATGGCCTCTCCGCGAAATCTCCCATCAGCCATGTCGGATATTATTCTCCTGATAGGTAAGGAGACTATGGCAATTTGGGATGGAAGATTTGGGATTCCATCAGGGCGTTCCGGCAACTTCGTAATTGCGGATGGATTATCTTCGTCGGTTCCTAGCAGGTCGAGCATTCGCTGTGACATGGGAGGTGGAGGATCCTCTACCAGGACATCAAGGGCAAACTTCGGGTGCTCTGAGGTGTCTTCGGTCGATACATCCCAATTGGCCCAGTTGAGGGTTTGCAGTTGTGGATTTCCCTTTAGTCTCGGGCCAAGTTTGGGTGGAGGCGGAGGGTCCTGGGGGCCTCTCAAAAGATTAGATAACCAAGCCATTAGGGACATTTGTTCCATGAGGAATCCCAAATTCGTCTCGTCGCTCCCCTGTTGGATGCCGTACATGGTCCTTGCCCGTAGGTCTCTGGCAATGTTGCGAAGCCTGAAATGGATGGGCGGCCCAGAGGAAATCGACGACACGCTTTCGCTCTCTGATTTAGTTCCATCGGCGGAGTTGTCGACGTCCGCGATCTTCGGTTCGTTGGATGTGCCAGAGTCGATTGGGTCCTGGGGCTTCTGCTGTAAAAGTGTGAGCAAACCGCGTCGAATCTACCATCTCAAGCCAAACGCAGGAAGGTCTCACCGGCGAAGCAGATGGTGTAGTTATCTGGCTTTCGAGGTCAAGATGTGACTGATCCTCGGAGGAAGACATCGTCGAGCCTTGCGACGCCTCTGGCGCAGGGACTTGCGACATTGTCTCCGCCATGTTGACCCAATGCTCTGTTGGGAAGACCAGAAGAGAACCGAGATAATGAGGTGAAAGGGGGAGGGGAACACCGTACTGCCCCCGATGGCAGGGGCGGGGCTTCGAAGCAGTTTTGCTGGTCAGGCTGGCTGTGGTACCCGAGGCGCCTTCTTCTGTTATTGCCGTCCGTTACTGTCTTCCGTCACTTACCCTATAGGAAGGGTCAGTTGACGAGGGAGGGGGGCACCGAGAACCTACCTAGGGTAGGCGCCTCCTGATCATCCCACTCGCAGCAAATAAGCGCCCTTGATGGTTGCCAATACCTGCACCGCGCCGTCAGCCTGCAGGTCCAGCTTCCTAGAATACAAGATAAGCCAGCGAGCCTGATGCCAGTGACCCCGCATCGTCTATGCGATGATACATACGAGCGCCAATGAGTGAGGTTGAAGTTGAGAAGCGAGCTGCAGTAATGGACTTGGACACCCCTAAATACCTACGGCGGCTTCGCGGTCACACTTTCCTCCGCACTCTTCGTCTTATCATCCACAGCCCATCTCACTATTCCAATCCATTTAGGCATCATGTCTAAAGAGGTAGAGGCCTTTGTAGAGACGAGAGCTTCTCAGATCGATCCTGCCTGGCAAGTGTCGGCCCGAAATAAGTTTTCAGAGAGGCGAAGGCAGCAACAGGCCTCGCAAAGGTGACCATTTAACGCGCCCCCCAACCCCTGCCTCGAGGATTCCTCCTGAGATGACTACTGTTAAAGGGCCCAAAATCGGACGAACTCGTTCAAGAGACTCGTCGGAACGTTCGTAAAACACACAAAACGCGAAGATCTGAAGAGATTCGACGTGAATCGCCAGTTTTGTTGGGAAGATGTGAAGTCAATGGCCTCGGACGCCGTTGAACACGACACGGACAAGACGAGATGGAGACGCAATCCCTTCCGCGCGGCCGGTCGCTCCCTTCAGCAGAGCGCTTCAAACCTCGAGATGCTGATGGCCTTCCTGCCCAACGGCGAGTTCACTGGCATCCTCTGCGGAGCCCTGACTATCGTGTTCTGCGTATGTGTTTACCTGTTGGCTCATGGATATTTTACGTTCAGTGTCTAAAGGATCTCCAAGGCCGCAAGGCGTTTAGACGAGGTCAGGAACAAGATTTTGGACTGCCTCGAAAGCTTGTCCGAGATCGTGGGCCAGACCGAAGAATATGTCGATATCTACGACGAAGACCCCAAGGTGTGGCAGGCAGCCGAGAACCTCTATCTGGGCATTCTTGATGGCGTTGAAGGCATGCTGATGTGGATTGATAAGTCTGCCTTTGGTAAGATACCCGGTCTGACACCGTCTGAGGATAAAAGGCCACGGCTCATCATGTCCATGACGACAGAACGCGCGTTCAAAGCGTTGCTGCTTCCTGCCACATTCGGTCAAGATGTGGAAGAGAACTCCATCAAGAGAGGCATCGAAGATAAAGTAGCTCAATTCCAGGGAGTGATTCAGGTCAGCCTGCACCGGCGGATCAGGCGGTTGGGCGAGGAGAATCATAAAGCTTTCCGGACCCTCGTCACTCAACTCAACGGTCTCGTGTCACAAGCCAACTGGCTTCAAGGTACTCTCAGTATTGCACGATACGGTCCACGAACGAGACTAACCTGAGCGACAGAGAACCCACAAGATGTAGTGCTGCTTAAAGCGTCGTTCATCAACCTCACCCAGCTGAGAAACATCTTAAACGTTGATCCGCGGCTATTGCAGAACGACATTGCGACTAGCATTATCGACGCTCAGAACGTCTGCCCGCCGGACCTGATAGGTCGTGCCTTGGGCGTGTTGCGCGACCCAAAGTTCACCAAGTGGCTGCAATCCAGCTTCGCCCAGATACTCCTCGTCAACGGGCGTATGCAGCTCACCGGGGAGCAAGAGGCAACGTCGCCGCTCACGATCCTCTCTTGCATCCTCTTGCAAAGCGTCACCAAGCAATCGGACAAGAGTCTACCGTTGCTCTATCTCTGTGGTCAGCATAACGCGCCTGACGACCCACTTGCCGGGCCGAGCGGGATGCTTCGCTGCGTCAACTCTCAGCTCGCTCAGGCGGTGAAGCAGGAGGATGCCGACCTCTCGGGGATTGACATGGAATTCGTAGACGGCATCAAGGCTCAGAGACAGAGGACCTTGGGCGCGCTTTTCCGCTTGCTTATACCTGCAGCGATCGGTCGGGTGGTTTTTGTCATCGTCGATGGCATATCTTGGATGGAAGAGGGGCCTTTTGTCCAAGACTTTGGGAATGTAGTTGTCTTCTGGAGGGATCTTGTGAACGAGGTCAACCGGCGTCGACCTGGGTTTCTTCTCAAGGTTCTGCTCACCAACCCGTCAACAAGTCTCCACGGACACGAATGGCTTCCCGAAGGGTGCATTCTAGAGATGGATGACGTGGAGGAGGACGTGGAAGTTTCACAGTACGCGGAGCCATTCCTGCTGTAGCGAATTCAAGACCCAACTCTTCAGATAGATACGAACAAGTTTGTCTTTACCTTCTACGTTCCTTGTGAAAATTTCCATATTGGTCAGATATTATTACTAATAATACATCTTCGTGCTATTCTATGGGAGGAGTAACTTTCCCAACTAGAGTTTGATCCGTAATCCCAAATATACAGATATGGAACGATGGCAGTGAGTTCATGATGTCTTTGAAAGGAAAAAGAAATGGGAATTAGGTACCCCGGACGACAACTAATACAATTTACTTCTGCTTTCCCCCGCGAGACAGAAAACTAGGCATTTCCGGCGAACTGTGTTTTCGCTGGCTTCCTGCCGTAGATTGACCAGCTGATCAAAGTCAGATAAGAACTAGAGGCTGAGAAGAAATGAACAACTTACACAGGAGTGTAGTAATGGATGCGAGTGTCCCTCATCTCTCGGCACACCTGTTCTGCGAAGTCTGCCACCTCTTCTTGACTCCAGTTGAACGCTCTGGTAAGAGGAGCCATCGCGAAACCTTCGATCCCACTCATGAAGTTTGTGAGATTCCAGAGACCGAGCTCTCTCAGCTTTCGGTCCTTGGGCCATGAATTTGAAGGCCATATTGCCCCCGTCACCTGGACATCCACAAACCCGATCTCGCGCATCACGTCCGCTAATGGCTCGATGTCCTGAAAGGGTCGGCCCAACGCGGCAGCCGCTTCGCCCCACATCTTCATGAGCTTGACCAGTGCGAGGTCATCAGTGAGGGTGCCGTCGTGCGACTTGGCCTTGAAGTCGCATTCGGTGACCTCAAGATACCCGTTGGGGGTCAGATAGCTAGCACACCGGACATCTGGTCAGTCGTGCTGGGGGCAGCTGGGAGATTCTTTGGCTGTTTCTCCAAGAGCATTGGAGACTGAACTCACTCGTAACAGTTCTGTATGTGCTGTTGCCAATCGCGGATGGAGCCGTTCATGTTGCGACTGTGGATGTATTGAAACGGCCGCGAGTAGGTCCAGTCCTCCTCGACGTCGGCGATTTCAAATTTGACGTTTGGGGGCGTGCTTTGAAAAGCCATTTTGTCAGTTTGAAAGCGGAAGGAAGCGAGGGGACGAAACGGGCGTACAATTGTGGCTGAATTGCCGACAGGTCGACTCCGAGAACCTAGTCAAAACCAACAGTCGAGTGTCATTAAACACGGACCGCTATTAGGAGCGAAATCTTCAAAGAGCCATCATACCTCGGATTCGGGATGTTCGTCTGCAAAATCAATGGCCCAGCTGCCAGTTCCGGTGCCGATATCAAGAACGCGACCTACCTTGACCCGCCCGTGTTTGCGGTTGGGCGGGGCTGTGCCAAGCTGATTGTCGAAAGTAAGAAGAAGCATGTGGTGCTGTATGTCTGCAGAACAATGACCAGGGATCAGACAGAGAACATGAATTGCGAAGACATGAGCCTCGTACCAAGCCGCTCGTTTTCTGTCGGGTCGTTGGGGAAGAGATATTCTGCCAACGGTTAGTCTTGCTCAACGTGCGGCATCCAGGAATGGAAGCGGTAGAAAGCTCACTGCCGTCTTTGAATCTGTGGTACGTTCGTCCATTCTCAGCCCGATAGGAGATGATGGAGTCGCTCAAACTGATGGTCGAAGAGGGAACAGTCTGGCCAGGATTAGCGTTAGGACCGAAGGACTAGATCGCCCTGCCCTGCGAAGGTCCGAGTTGCGACATACCTCGTCCAGGTCAGAAAAACCTTCATCTTCATCTTCGAACTAAATCCAGGCAACTGTGATCAGATAAAGATCCCTGTGTGCGCAGAACGGGTTGACGTTACCTCCTCTGGAGACACGGGCTCTTCATTGTTGGTAGTGGCGTTGACGCGTACGAACGATGTTGGGTTGGTTGGCGATGTGGGAGCCTCCGTCTCTGCAGAAAGTGATGCCATGATCAAAAGGGTCTCCGGGCTAGGCCTAAGCTTTGAGGGAAGGGATCGACAAGAGAAGAAGCTCACACGGACAGGAAGCTGGGAGAGAACATGCTAATATTACCAGCCATTTGACTCCTAGTTATTACTCCACTTCCCAGCCATGGCAAGTAATATTAATGCGAACGCGTGTCAGGGTGTTTGCTTGCTGCACCCATGTAGTCCTGTTGGTGGTGGAGACAACGACCTGTAAAAGGAAAACTCCCTTGCAACTGTTGGTGCAAGTGCCTGCCTGGGTAGAGCGCCTCGAAACCGCTTGTAATTGGGTTCCCTTCTGTTGGTTTTCAAATGTTTGCTAAGCAATGATATTGCTGTTGGCACGAAGAATCTATATGACAGCCTAAGGAGTATCTGCATGTATGTGAGTTATGCACCAGGGGACACCACCCTGCAGCAGGATCTCATACCCTTACCAGCACCATCCTCGGAGTTTACTCACACGTCCGCTGCCTTGCCTCGCACCGCAACCCTCTCCACGTCCCGGTCGCTCTCAGTCTCATCCTCATTCTCCAGCACATCCTCCTCGCCCACGTTCCAGTTCCCAAACACCGCGAGCAGCGTGAACGGCACAGTAGCAGCCCACAGCGCGAACCCCAGGATCATCTGGTTCCTGTTCGGCCAGCGCGTCGCGCCGACGGCGTACGCGACCGTGCTCCCAATGGACTCCCACGACCTCAGGATGCCCGTCGTGCGCGCGACGTCCCCCTCGCCCTGCGCGCCGCGGATCTCCGCCATGAGCCAGTAGACGTACGTCTGCAGCGCCTCGTAGAAGAACCGGAAGAACATGTAGACGGCGAAGGCCGAGTTGAACAGCGGTCCGTCGCCGAGGTCCAGCGAGGGCGGCTCCGGCATGGCCGACAGCCGGGTCTCGACGGCGGCGTTCCAGGCCCAGGATGCGGTCACGAAGACGAGGACGATGACGTAGACGGCTTTCGACTTGGTTGAGCGGTCGAAGCGCTTCAGGTCCAGGATCGCGCCGGTCGTGATGTTTGCGGCTGCGCCGACGACTGCCGTGAGGAAGGAGGCTAGGGCTCGGGATCTGACGGTGAAGTAGGCTACGTCTCTTTAGTGACTGACGCAGGTTTGACTTCCGGAGTGAAGGTGGACATACTCGTGAGATAGTTGCCCTGGTACGTGGTCCCGAACTGTCCCGCCAAGAAGACGGGGATGAGCAGCAACATGTACTTGTTCCTGAGCTGCTTCCAGATCGCCCGCGCCTCGGTGGCGAAGTTGGTCTGCTTCACGTACGGAATCTTCGTCCCGTCGGTCCTCACGACCTTCTGGGGCTGCGACAACAGCAACGCCAGAGGCGCGCCGAGGGACGAGATGGCGACGAGGCCCAGGTACGTCGTGTAAGGGACCTTGCCCTTCTGGGACGTCTTGATGTTCAGCGCCAGGGAGATGGCGCCGCCGACGAGAGGCCCCATCTGCCGGATGCCCATCCAGATTCCCACGTATCTAACATCGGGTGTGTTAGTCGACTCATTGAAATCAGCGTTTCATATCACCCAAACATACCGGCCTCTCTTCTCCGCCTCAGGATAGCCGACAGCAATGGCCGCCTCGCTGGCCCATAAGAGCGACGCTCCGATACCGCAGAGACCGGCCCCGAGCAGCAGGAACCACTCGTTCCCGTAGCGGTTGTTACAGTACAGCCCGGCGGCGTACGGCGTGTAGAAGGCCGCGCCGATGAACAGGGTCCACTTGGCGGTGATCTTGTTCGTGATCCCGCCGGCGATGAAGCAGCCCACGGACATGAGGCCGTACGTGAGGGCGTTGGCCGCGTTGTTCAAGAAGGGCTGGACGTTCTAGTGAGCAAATATACAGGGTAAAGCCGGTCTTTGAAGCGTTTGGCGCTTACCGAGGCGTTTCCTCCGGCGCCGAGGTTGTTCAGCGCCGTCCAGATCCCGGGCTCACAGAAGGCCACCAGGCCGACGATGATGATCTGGAAGAGACATGACCGGTAAAATCGTTTGAGACGATCAAGCGCCATCTTTAGAGCTCGAGTAACTTGCGTGAGGGACAAAGAGGCTCGATAATCCCAAGCCACGGAGAGGTTTCCGGTTTGCAGCGCTCTGAGCGAGTTATATCGCATTTGACGGTGAAACTCGACGAGCACGTCAGGACCCATCGAGAATGCGATACATCAGAGTTTGCATCGCCATCCGAGCCAGTCAGAGTAACAGAAATAAGCACGCAATGGATGAAGTGGGCTTGATGGTCGTTTATTAGCTGTATCAGCGGCCCTGATCTAACGCCCCTGCATCGCATGTAGGATCGGAGGTGGATG
Source organism: Colletotrichum brevisporum (assembly GCA_030770045.1). Lineage (NCBI taxonomy): Eukaryota > Fungi > Ascomycota > Sordariomycetes > Glomerellales > Glomerellaceae > Colletotrichum > Colletotrichum brevisporum. Next base: position 7,345,839 of record JAUGSI010000002.1, read on the forward strand.
GAACATGGCGGGCGGGCATTAACCGCATGTTCTGTTCCGCTAGCAAATGCCGATAAACTGACCCGTAAATCACATAAAATAGCCGTGGCTAACAAGAGGTTGCAAGTTTGAAGGGTCGGGATGTCATCACGCAATGCCCCACGTGGATGATGTTGAAAATCTCCGGTAGTTGACCGGGAGCCTGTCGACTAACCTTGAAGCCGCGTCACAAGCAAAAGGGGGGAGAAGATAAAAGGAAACGGAGCTCCTGAGCTGCCTCCGAGTTATGAATTCAATTTTCTCAGGCTCAAAAAAAAAAAAAAAACATCCAGAACCGTGTCAAGGTAACAGGGCAAGGAATCGCCTTTTAGTCTTTATTCCGTCCAACCTCACAGCACGGAACCATTTTACACTCCAAGAACTCTGAATCTAAAACGACAAGGCACCAAATGCCTGCCACCTGGTATCTAACAATCGCAACGCAACGCTTCAAAACCGATACGTAACACAACCTTCTTACAAGTGGTAGTGGAAGTCGAGCTCCCAGTCGCCCGTCTTGACCTTCCTCTTGTCCTCCATCTCGCCGCTCGCAATCTTCCTCTTCATCTCGTTGCAGCGGCGGATGTACAGCCACTTGACGACGACGAGCACCTGCGCCAGGCCCAGCGCGCCGACGGAGAAGGCGTTGCCGAGCAGGTACGGCGCGGTGCGGTAGATCTGCCCGGCCACGATGCCGGCCGAGTTGCCGATGGCGAGCTGCATGCCGATGGCCGTGGCGCGGCGGTAGTGCGGCGCGATGTTGACGTTGAGCCAGGTCAGGTTGAGACCCGGGCCGTTGTACACGGCCACGGCGCAGAGGAAGGTGCCGAAGAACTTGACGCCGTTGCTCGTCGGGCAGATGATGAGGATGTAGCCCAGGATGCCGGGGATGTTGGCCAGCAGGACGAAGGGCCCGCGGATGCACATGCGGTCCGAGACGAAGGCGAAGGCGAGGAAAGCGATGCCGCCGAAGATGTAGACGGGGATGCTGAGGTACTGCGCCTCGATGCTGGTGTAGCCCATGCTGACGATGATGGACGGCAGGAAGGTGCTGAAGCCGTACAGGAGGATGTCCTGGCAGAACTGGATCATGCCACTGTCACGGAACGGTCAGCTAGATGTCTCGGGACATACGGGGACGGAGGGGACTTGCCTGAGATACATCTTTGGGTCGAGCATGGCGATCTTGACCTCCTCCCAGCTGAAGTCCTCGCTGCCCATGTACTGCGCGCGCTGAATCGCTCGAACCTTCATCATGCGCTTCTCCTCGGCGGTGAGGAAGTAGGCGTTTCCTGGGTCGTTTGGCAGTCCCCACCAGATGATCGGAGCGATGATGATGCTGAAGATGCCTTCGATGATGAAGACCCATCTCCAGCCGGCATACCCAGCGACGCCGTCCATCTTCAGGATCGAGTACGCCAGCAGACCACCAAAGGCTCCGGCGATGGCCGTGCAGACAAACAGATACGACACCCTCTTGGCTTGCTCGTCCCGCTTGTACACCATGGTGAGGTACAGGTTCAGAGCGGGGAACAGACCGGCCTCGCAAGCGCCCAGGACGAGACGAACGGCGTAAAGCCCGCCAACATTGGTGATGAAGCCGGAGAAGATTGTCGACAGCGACCAGATGACGCAAAGACTCGTGAGGAGGATGCGAGGGGTCATCCACTTCATCATGATGGTCCAGGGCGGCTCGAAAAGAACGTACGTCGCGTAGAAGATGGAGATGGCGGTCGAGAACTCCTGCGGCGAGGCGCCGATATCCTCCGGCATACCGGCGACCTTGACGTTTCCGATGTTTGTGCGGTCGAGGAAGCAAGTGAGGTAGACAAGCATGATGATGGGCACGAAAAAGGCATCAAGCTTGAGGAGGAGCTTCTTCTCGGCCGCGGGGTCGATGGACTCCATGGCGGTTGTTTCATTGTTGTTGGAGTCGGTCCGTTCAACGTCGCTCGGGAGCCCCTTTTCCGTGACGCCGGGTGCGTCGACGGCCGTCGAGATTGGCGACATTTCGGAGGAGACGATCTAAGCTCTGTTCTAATCCCTGGACAGACAATTTCCAGTTGCAATCTGAGTTACTGCCGAGTCGAATGAATGTCCCGAGTTGAAGTAAGCTTTCACGTCTTAACTCCAGAGGTCATTTGTTGGATTTTACGCCGATTGCAGGACGGGGATGGCCGGCTTTATGATCAACCAACGTTGCCACGAAGATGACCTGTCGGTATTACAGGGCGCATCGAGTCAGGGACCATTGCGCGCCGGCCCCCGGTTTTCGGGCACGGGCAAAAGGAGTCTTCCATGGTATCGAACGGTGTCATCGTGGGGGGTCAAAATGCGGAGAGAGCGCATGCTTGGCCGGCCGCTCCAGGCTCGATTTCCGCGCCGAGCCTGTTGGTGACGGCAGTCGAGTCGTCGAGATCGGAGAGCTTCACCGACCCTTGACTTGTGCGGGGGTTCTCCCTCCCCACCAAACATGATAGCGCAGATAGCACGGGTCCACCCGGAGTGGCTCTCCTATCATCCTTCAGGAGTGCTGCTGCATCGACAAGGGAGTGTGGTTCACCAGAGTCCTGGTCTGAAGTTCTAACTTCTGGCAAGCTGTAAAATTTGTCGACGAGCGGAGTCAAACCCCGCGGGAAACCTGTCCATGTTCGCTCCGATGTCTTGGCTCTTCCTATCCGTACACTACGTCAACTCAGTCTTCGCTGATCCCAGCCACCCGACCATGATGCATGAATGACATCCCCATAAAGAAGCAGTGTGTCTGGGTGGTTGGAGATTGAAGCCCCTGGACTTTGCCTCGGGATTTCAGCCCTCTCCGGACCCTGCGGATCCCCGGGGTAAAAGAGTTCATTTCGCCTACGGTGGTAACAAAGAACCCTGCATAGTCCCCGCAGGAGCCTCGCGACCATCGTGTAATGCCAGGTTTTGCAGGTAGACATGTCGCAATTCAGGCATTAGGTTGGCTCATAGCTCCATTCTGTCGTCTCCTTGAGCCATACCGGCTGTCTGCGTCCACTGGGAGAAGTCGAAGCCCGCATCCATGGCAGGGTCGGCGAAACCTTCCTCCCACAACCCAAAGTCCATCATCGTGCTCATGCTCTCGTCGTAGAAGGGCTCGCCTAGGGAGCTGTTGTCGACGACGGGGAATGTTACTCGCCCGCCGCCAACGCTGTGTCCCAGCGGAAATCTGACCACGGTGGAGCTGCCCTGGCCATCGCCCATGCCGACCGGCTGTAGCCCAAGCTGTTGCGCGACCAGGCCGTTGGTCATTAGAGACTCAGTGGGCGAGAAATTAGTCGGAAACGGACATGATTCGAGCGGCTCTGGCTGAATGTCGGTCCCAGACAGGACGGCGGAGCGAAGGTTGGCGAGGAGCTCGTACCGAGCGCCCATGTAGCTGTTGCCACGCTCGCCCATGCCTCGGAGGAGATCGAGACCAGTGTTCATGGCCAACGTGTTTGCCGAGTTGGTGGGGAACGCGACGCAAACCATGACCAGCACTATGGCAGCGGAGAAGACGTGCTCGCAGTCCATGTATCCGTACGTTGCTGGAAATAGTCGGTCAGTGAAACGTGGTTTTCTGAGATGTTTCAGGCGATGCTTACCAACAAGATCTCTCTGCGCAGCAACGGTCATCATGTTGATCGTGTCCTGCGCAGCGCCGATACACATGTCAATGACTCTTACTGTTGTTTGCGAGAGGCCTTCTTTCCAGTCTCTCTCCTTCTCTGACGGATCGTTGGTGCTGCGGATCCTCTGCAAGCGCTTCTGCACCACGTGGAAGAGCAACGGCCTGGCGGTCATGTTGATGCACTGGTAGTAGTGGGCGAAGGTGCTGACGGATTCGCGGCTGATGCTCAGTCTTACGGGATCGAATCGCAGATCGTCTGGGAGATCCCTGTTCCACTTCGAGAGGCTCAGAATTATACCCTGCACCGACGCCATTAGGCGCTGGCCAGACTTTGGCGTTGTTTTGCTTGTCTTGCGATAAATAGCGTTGTGTATCTCGCCCAGGATTCGGGAAATTTCGGTGTAATGTCTCAGGACAACGGCAGGACAATACTCGGGTTCTCTGGCCAGCCTCGAGGGAAGATGTACGCCAATGTCCTCATCCTGGATGGCGATTGGGTTGCCGGATTTGATCGACAGGATTCGGTCCAAGCTGTATACCGACCACCAGACGCGACGCCTGTGCTCGCGAGTGGCCTCGTCCATTGTTTCTGGATTGGCGTCCTGGCCTTGCAGAGAGTTCGGGACGGGGCTGAAGCCGACCTCGTGGTGCAATCCGAGAGATATGGCCATGCGAAGAGCCATTCCGATGTAGAGGAAAGCAGCATCCCGCCGGTTCATGTTTTGCATGAAGTAGCCTATGAGAGCAAGGGTCTCTATGCACAAAATAGATCCTTCTTCGTGAGTGTCGGGGAGGAGGCTCAGCGCATGGGTGAAATAGTCAAAGCCTGGCGGTCCTCTGAAGTCGACCCACTGGTTCACCGAGTAAAGCTGGCCAAAGGCCAAAATGATGAGAACTTTGGCATATGAGAGACATGCTTCCTTGTCCGAGGGGTCGGGCGGCCCTCGGTATGCGTCCACCAGCAGCTGATCAAACTTCTCCTTGGGATCGGTGAAGGAAAAGATGGTCCCGATGTACGTGTACTGTGCAGCAAAAAGGCGTCGTGCAATATCGATAGGGGGTAGCCGAACCCGGGTTCTCGCAGTTTCACGCCGCGAGGGCAAGGCGCTGGGTTCGTAAAAGTTTGGATTGGCGTCCAGACTTCCATCGTCGCCCTGGAATCCAGACAGCTTCCTCACGCTCCGTAGGAAGTTGTCCGATGAGCCAGGCCCCTTGAAGCTCGTTGAAGGCCTGTGGACACTGAGCTGGTTAAACGGTTCAAGCAAGGGATAGGCATCCTCGAATTCGTCGTCGTTCTCGTCAGTCGAGTTTCGATGGGATTTTGTGATAGTTCCAGCTTGAGACTGCCGGAGGATTGAATCTGTATGAAAGTCTCATCAGTACTGGTACTTGGCTCAAATCATGGCCTCGGGTTTCCCGACGTACCATCGTAGGCTTTCGCTTTCGCCTCAAGCTCTCTTAGGTAGCTACTCCACGCTTAGAGCCGCCCACTGCTCAGGGCCAACTGGCCATCAGAATGCAATACTCACGACTCTGTCACGGTGATCTTGCGCGTCCCCTCGTAAGCACAGGTCAAGCCGCTGTCGCGGCACCGTGAACACGTGGGCTTCTCTTTTGAGCAGTACGAGCGGCGCTGGCGGCAATTCAGACAGCTGTAGTAGGCAGAGTTAGATATATGAGACTTCAACGGAGGACCAGGACCGAGGTTTCACGTACGCCACTGGCCTGGAACTCCCACAGTCAACAGCCTGAGAAGGGGATGCCGAGGAAGATGCCATAACGATGTGTGTAGTGTGTATTGGCAATGTCGTGACACAATCATTCGAAGCAGTGGGGATCTGAGGTGCTGCCTGCCCGCGGAGGACCGGGGTTGTTCATGGGGGTGATCTCCGCTCGACGAGTGCGGCGCCCCACTAACGGCTGTCGTAGGTTTAAATACCGGCCGGATACATTGCCTCCGCTCGACGACGACGACGACACCGGACTCCAGAATGGTGGCCGGGAGAGAGTGACGACCGTCGGCAATGACATGGTTGAAGAAGGGTTCTTAGGTAGATGCGAGTCGCGGAGCTTTTGCCGACGCAACAATCAGTGGACGTGGAGTCTGGACGACCTCAGTTACCTATGGAATGTGGACCCGGATTGCTGCCCGCCTGGCCCGAGCTTCTTGAGCGGACCGGAGATGATCCGAATCACCCGATGGGTCCACTAAATACAGCCAATCACAAGCAATGATCTTTGCTGACATGGTCGGGGACCCACTCCGACTGCTCCCCCCGCCTCCAGTGGCCCGCTCTCTCTCTCTTTCCCTCTTCGCAATTCCCCTGCAACTTTCGCCATTTCTGTCTTATCAAGTATCGGACAATCTCTCAGTTGCTATTCGCAGATTTGCTGATCGGGGACCCACTCCGACGAGCCCCAAAACCCAGACGCTCATCTTGGCCACTTTGTCCGCGCCCAACACGTCCGATTCCAAGGCCGATCTGGCATCGCATGAGAGAGAAGAAGAGCCATGCGAGAAATCCCGACGGGAAAGCTCCCAAGAGCTCCGACGCCGACCGCGGGGGCGACCAGAGAGAGGCCTACAGTGTACCCCCGATCGCACAACCCCTCCGAAGCTCCATTTTGCCGATCGAAGGCGGCAAATTGTTACGTTATCACTATCACGACAGACTCGCGCAAGAACAAGCATTCTGAATATAAACATTTCATGCCGAACGTCCCGTGTTGAGGCTGAAGCAATCTTCATCATTATTCGGTGTTGTCGTGTCTCCATCCTTCTTGATACCCAAAGCTTACTTTCTGTTTTTTTCCCTTCCTTCACTGCCTACCGAGGGTCTAGTTCTTCCGGCTTGAGATAAGCCTTCCAGACACAAACATGACGGTCAAGTCGTATCGCATTCGCGTCTCCATCGACAGAGGTGGTACCTTCACCGACGTCCACGCCGCCGTTCCCGGCAGAGACGACATCATTCTGAAGCTTCTCTCGGTTGACCCCGCCAACTACCAAGATGCCCCGACTGAGGGCATTCGCAGGATTTTGGAGCTCGTCACTGGGGAGACGTTGCCCAGAGGCCAGCTCCTCGATCTTTTCCACGTCGAGTCCATTCGCATGGGCACTACCGTAGCCACAAATGCCCTCCTCGAGAGGAAAGGCGAGCGCGTCGCCCTCATCACCACCAAGGGGTTCCGTGATTTGCTGGCAATCGGGAACCAGTCCCGCCCCAACATTTTCGACCTCTCCGTCGCACGTCCCGAGGTGCTATTCAACGAGGTCGTAGAAGTTGACGAGCGCATCACTATGGAGGACTACACCGAGGATCCCGACTCCGTCAAGACCACCCCAACCTCCGACGACACCGAGTTGGTCACGGCCGTCACCGGCGAGACCATTAGAGTCCTCAAGAGGCCAGATCTGGCCGAAGTCAAGTCTCAGCTGGAGAAGGTCCGGGACCAGGGTTTCCGCTCTATTGCCGTCGTCTTCATCCACTCCTACGCCTACCCTGATCACGAGCTCCTGGTAGGAAAGGTGGCGTCCGAGATGGGCTTCTCCGTGACCCTGTCGTCTGAGGTCCAGCCCATGATCAACGTCGTGCCCCGCGGCATGTCTGCCGTGGCAGATGCCTACCTCACGCCCGTCATCCGGCAGTACATCGACTCCATCTCGGCCAACTTCAAGGGAGGCTTCGCCGCCGCCGCCACTCGCATCGAGTTCATGCAGTCGGACGGTGGCCTCGTCGACTACCGCAAGTTCAGTGGCCTCAAGGCCATCCTCTCTGGCCCTGCCGGCGGTGTTGTCGGCTACGCCCAGACTTCTTGGGATGACGAGGAGCGCCGGCCCGTCATTGGCTTCGATATGGGCGGTACTTCTACAGATGTTTCCCGCTACGCTGGAGTCTACGACCACGTTTTCGAGACTACGACTGCTGGCATCGCCATCCAGTCGCCACAGCTCGACATCCACACCGTTGCTGCTGGAGGTGGCTCCATCCTCACATGGAGGAACGGCCTGTTCAACGTCGGTCCCGAGTCTGCCTCCGCCCACCCTGGCCCTGCATGTTATCGCAAGGGCGGCCCTCTTACCGTGACGGACGCCAACCTGTTTCTCGGAAGACTGCTTCCCGAGTACTTCCCCAAGGTCTTCGGCCCCAAGGAGAACGAGCCGCTGAACCGCGAAGTCACTGCCTCCAAGTTCCTCGAGTTGACTAGCGAGATCAACAAGGACCGCGAGGTCTCCGGCCTCTCGTTGCTGTCCCCTGAGGAGGTAGCCTTGGGATTCCTGAAGGTGGCCGACGAGGGCATGGCCAGCCCGATCCGTGCGCTCACCGAGGCCCGCGGCTACGAGGCTGGCATCCACCATCTGGCCTGCTTCGGTGGTGCCGGTGGCCAGCACGCCTGCTCCGTCGCCACTGTGTTGGGCATTTCACGCATCATCATCCACAAGTACTCGTCCATCCTTTCGGCCTACGGCATGTCCCTCGCCGACGTCGTCCACGAGATCCAGCGCCCTTCTGCAATCACCTACTCCGACGAAACGGCCGCCAGTATCCAGCAGCAGCTTGAGGAGCTCTCCTCGCAGGCCACCCTTGAGCTGATGAAGCAAGGCTTTGTCGAAGACCGCATCACCCACGACGCTTACCTCAACATGAGATACGCCGGATCGAGCAGCTCCTTGATGATTCTGAAGGGAGCCGACTGGAACTTCAAGACCGAGTTCGAAGATGCTCACCGCCGTGCCTTCGGCTTCCACTTCCCCGAGAAGGCCATCATCGTCGATGACATCCGCATCCGCGCCACGGGTGCAGCCCGTGCCAAGGTCGAGAAGAGCCCCTTTGCCCAGATGAAGTCTGTCGATGGCTCTACCGCGACTGCCCCGGCCCCCAGTGGCACCAACCAGGTCTTCTTCGAGGGACACGGCCATCTGGATACCGCCGTCTACGAGCTTCAGACCATTCCCGTCGGCGCGCGTATTGCCGGCCCGGCCTTGATCATCGACAACACCCAGACCATCCTGGTCACGCCGTCCTCGACGGCGACCGTCTTGGATAGCTACGTCGTTATCGACCGCGCGGCCAAGGCTGTGGTGGCCAAGACCGATAGCGAGCAGGAGGAGTTCAGCCCCGTTCAACTGACTGTCTTCGGCCATCGCTTCATGTCGATTGCCGAGCAGATGGGCCGGACGCTGCAGAAGACTGCTGTATCCACCAACATCAAGGAGCGTCTCGATTTCTCGTGTGCCATCTTCAGCCCTGACGGCGGCCTTGTCGCCAATGCTCCCCACGTCCCTGTGCATCTCGGCTCCATGCAGTTCGCGGTGCGCTACCAGCACAACCTCTGGGGCGGCAAGCTGAAGGACGGCGATGTGTTGATGTCCAACCACCCGTCCTGCGGAGGCACGCATCTTCCCGATATTACTGTTATCACGCCCGTCTTTGACGGTGACGAGATCGCCTTCTACGTGGCCTCGAGAGGTCACCACGCAGACATTGGTGGCATCCTGCCCGGTTCCATGCCCCCAACGTCGTCTGCGCTCTGGCAAGAGGGTGCTGCGATCCAGTCGACGAAGCTGGTCAGCGAGGGCCGCTTTGACGAGGACGAGGTCCGTCGGCTGCTGCTCGAGGAGCCAGCCCAGTACGACGGCTGCTCAGGCACGCGCAGACTGGAGGACAATGTGTCGGATCTCAAGGCGCAAATCGCGGCGAATGCCAAGGGTATCTCGCTCATCAAGGCCCTCATTGCGGAGAACGGCCTCCCCACCGTCCATCGGTACATGTATGCAATCCAGCACACCGCTGAGCACGCCGTTCGCGATTTGTTGCAATCTACCCTTGCCAAGTTCGGCTCCGAGCCCCTCGTTGCCGTCGACTACATGGACGACGGCACCCCGATCAAGCTCAAGATCACCATCTCCCCCGACGGATCCGCGACCTTTGACTTCACCGGCACCGGCCCGCAGGTTCTGGGCAACACCAACGCCCCTATCGCCATCACGCACTCGGCCATCATCTACTGCCTGCGCGGTCTCATCTCCTCTCAGATTCCCCTCAACCAGGGGTGCCTGGCACCCATCGACATCATCATTCCCAAGGGCAGCATCCTCAACCCCGGTGCCGGCCTTGCCGTTGTCGGCGGCAACGTCCTGACCTCGCAGCGCATCACCGACGTGGTTCTCAAGGCCTTCCACGCCTCCGCCGCCAGCCAGGGCTGCTGCAACAACCTGACCTTCGGCACGGGCGGCAAAGACCCGGTGACGGGCGAGCACAAGAACGGCTTCGGCTACTACGAGACGATTGCAGGCGGTGCCGGCGCCGGCCCCACCTGGGCCGGCCAGAGCGGCGTGCACACGCACATGACCAACACGCGCATCACGGACCCTGAGGTGTTCGAGAAGCGCTACCCGTGCATCCTCCGCCGGTTCCAGCTGCGGGCCGGGTCCGGCGGCAAGGGCGCCAACAGGGGCGGCGACGGCACGGTCCGGGAGATCGAGTTCCGGGTTCCCGTGCAGTGCTCGATCCTGAGCGAGCGCCGCAGCCGTCGGCCGTACGGCATGGAGGGCGGCGGCGACGGCGAGGCGGGCGTCAACCTCGTCATCGTGAGGGACGACCTGACCGGTTTGGAGAGGGTGGTGAACCTGGGCGCCAAGGCGACGACAAAGCTCCGCGAGGGCGAGAGGGTGATTATCCAGTCGCCGGGCGGAGGAGCCTGGGGAGCGCCCGTCGAGGCGAACTGAGGGACGGGGAGATAAGGAGGCATAGACACATAGCATTCAAAGGTGTTGTTGGTAGATTGCATTTTTTGGGATTAATTTGACTGGTTTTGCCCGTTCATCCACACCGTGTTCTTCGACGATGACTCTCCGCAACGAAAGCCAAGGCCCCTACTTGAGTCATATGAGAACCTCCCGATTCCAAGCAAGTCGCTGATCCCGCAAGTCTTTGTGCAATGTCTGACCTTTCCCCCTTCCAAGAGATTGGTCAGTCCTTCGTGTCTGTCGCTGGATCTGGACTGGACCCGGAAGAGAGAGTGCCGCGATCCGAGACCCTTTCGCTCTACCAACTTTACGTTCCGCCAAGACAATGGTCGTCGTTTTTCGTGTACACACGAAAGAGAGAATTCCCCCAGAAACCAATCGGGATTTTCCAAGGGAATAACAAAAGAAAGCACAGAGGGCAGCTTGGGCAGCTTTGAACTGCCGGATTCCCCCTTTTTCTTTCGTTTCATGCTCTTGTGGCGCGGGATGGCTGATCAATTTCCGCAGTCGTCTGAAACTTCCACATCCGGCGCCCGCGGGGCGCAGCGCGCCAAACGACTCCCGGGAGGGGGAGGGAGAGGCTGACGGAATGGACAGACGCCTTACTCGCTCGGGGGCACGGCAACGTACGAGTGCGGACTATTTCACATGTTTTACCAAGACTTTTTTGCTAGTAGTGTAGTTCTGGTTTCTCGTAAAGTGGGCGTCTTGTCTTCCGGGAGCTTTGTTTCCGGTGTGTATTCCGGTGTAGCTGCGTCTTTCTCTCCCTGGGTTGGGTCGTGGTTTTGCAATGGCCCTGTAAATCTCGGGCATGGAATTGACATTATGGATAATATGCTCCTATAGTTTGTACAGTCGTATATGGGTAAAAGAACATCGGAACAGACGGTCCTGATGTTCGTAAATGCAAAAACCCCAGTTGTCGTAAATTCGTAAAAACGCCCCAACCATGCATTCCCATTCACCAGTGTCGACGTCAAGTCACCTTGGTGACCTCGCACGTCGTCTTGCCCTGCATGTACGCGCCGAAAATCTCCGGCTCGACGAGGGCGTCCGTCTCCTGCGTCGGCGAGGGCTGGCAGTACGACTGCTGCGAGCAGTACGTCCCGGAACCCGCGAGCTCGAGGTCGTCGTCGTCGCGGGCCTCGGTGGTGACCTCGACCTTGACCTCGTGCGTGACGAAGATGCTGCCCATGCCGGTCGCCAGCACGGGCCAGAAGACGGGCAGCGAGGCGCAGATGGCGGCGACGTCGATCTCGAGGATGGAGAGCAGCATCGGCAGCGGGGCGTACCACGTCGGGTCGAAGGTCGGGTAGGTTCCCGCGCGGGAGCGGACGAGGGCTACGAGTCGCCAGGCGGCGAGCATGAGGACTCTGCGAGGGGTTAGTCACGATCGCTCTTCTGATAGAACCTCTTCTCTACTTTCGAGTAGCAGGGAAGGACGGGAGAACGTACACGCTGCCGAGCAAAAAGAGAGCCAGGACGCTCTTGCGGGACTTCTTGTTGGCCTCGGTGTTGAAGTACAGAGGCAGCGGGATGGCGAAGATGATGAAGTCGAGGATCATGTTGCTCGTCGCGTGTGCCTCATACGTCCGGATCAGCTCCTCGGCGACCTGGGAACCGAACCCCCACCGGGCGGTCGACACGACCCTCCAGTCCCAATACGACCGGACGGGAATGCAGGGCACCGTCGCGAGGAAGACAAATGCGACGCCCCACATGGTGGTGACGACAAGGGCGGCGATGCTCAGCCGCCGGCACATCGAGCCCTTTTCGAAGGTGCGGAGGTACTGGATGAGGATGGCGACCTTTATGAAGGTCGTCGACATGGGCAGCATCGCGTTGCAGATGTAGAAGACCTGGACGCGCGCGTGTGAGATGAGGACTTGCGAGAGAGAAGGAGAGTTTGGATACGGAGACATACCCTGAGCCACCTGACCAACTGTTCAAAGGGCATGTGGATGAAATGGGTTCCGAGGCCGATATTGGTTGCTAACATGGAACGTTAGAGATACATAAGACAGCCAACATCTATGAAAGTTCCTACTTACCGACGCAGGTACCGATACTGCCGATTGATATTGATATCTTGTAGACAGCTTGTCAGAGAGGGTGTTCGTTCAAGAAAGTCCCTTTGCGAGGAAGAGCTGGGAGAGACTCACCATGACCAGCACCACGAAGAAGTCATCCCACCCCGCGGCCTTTACGATAACCAGTCGGCACCATAACCTCAGGAGGGCGCATAGCAATGTGAGGATCTGTAGGGGCGCTGTCAGAAGTCGGGCCTCGTAATTGATGTGGCACAACGTCGCACGAAGAACCACGGACTCACCAGGAACGTTAACACGATAGCGAGCATCACCGGCCTGGTGTTTATGACCGGCACCGGGTCGTGGAGGTTGTCGACCTTGCCAATCAGCTCGGTAAAGGACGTCATGTCTGCTTCTTCTTGTCTCGTCGGGGCCCGCAACTATGGGCGATGCGTGATGGCTAATACCACTCGCATATCAGATCCTCCGGTGCCTCTTTGGGGAGAAGCAGCGGCAGCGGCAGCGGCGGACGGATGGGAGTCGTCTCGGATCACTGCTCGGGTCGTTGACTTCTCAGCTAAGGAGAGGAGCAAAGTTGGATGTGGAAACGTTTGAAAGCAGTATTACACAACGGAAATTGAAACCAGAAAAAACAGGAGCAAATGACGGAAGAAGAGACCTGCTCGGGGTGCCCCGAGTATGTATATCTAGGTAGGTACGCATGGGTGCGAAAGGAAAAGAAGGGGCACTGGGCCTTATGCAATCATGATCAAAGGCAACATCCGGGAACCCGTGGCTTGACGCAGATCACAAGGCCGGAGGCGTGCTTGTGTCGTACAAGCGTCGAAACGTTTCTCGGCAGAGTGGAGGGGGAGGGAAATTCGACTCAGACTCGAACAATGGTGTCTGTTCGTCTCCTTTTACGGGTAAGGGTTTTCGTTTGCAACAACCAACACATTCCCGGAGGAACGGCACCCCCCTTCGCTGACATTATTCCCTGTTCCCACGCCTTCTTCCGCACTTACACACCCCTGCCCGCGCTGGCGAGGTGACACAGCAGACAAACAAGCATGGGTTAGGGCGTGATTGTCGACCTCGCTGGGCTGTCACCTTAATCCTATTGCTCATACCTGACCTATCCTGACAATACAAGAGAGCGGCTCTGATACGAATTGCCCGTCAAGTACCCTTGCGCCGATGATTTGCTGCAAGTCATGGACGGTGAAGCTTGCATGTGTCCAGCTCCTCGCCCGTTTCGGTTAACTCTCCCGCGAGTTTGCGCCCCCCTTCATTCCTGTCGGGCGCATCCCGTTGGTCATTCTTACGAGAAGAGGAACCCAAACGCACGCACAAGCGGAGAGACAGAGAACCCGAGGATTCGTTCCGCCCAGAAGACCCGAGGAGGCGGAACGTTCCCCTGTCAGCGGAAAGACAGGACCCCTGCTGCCTTCGCTTATTGGCCTGCCCGCGGCGAACAGACGAGAGGAACGTGGCTTGCCCCGAGGCTTCGGTCCGCCGCGCAGAGCTGTAGGTCAAGCCCGAACGTCGACGCATGCGGGGGAGGTGAGCACGCCGCGTTGGGATAAGGTCGCATACTACCCCAAGGGTCCAGCACGGCAGGTTGACTTCGGTCAAAGCGAGCACTGGGACGATCCAGGTCTTATTTTCTTCGCTCTGGGGCCTTGGTATCCCACTTCCCGAACCGCGAGGCGAGACATTCTGAAAACCGCCCACCATTTCTCTTTTCTTTTGTGTCGAACGTTTCGTTTCTGAAATTCTAGAAGCTTTCAGCGAAAGATGCCGAGAGGCCGGGGGTTATGCTGTTGATCTCGACGCATTCGGCCGACTCGGATGCTGGCAATCCCCTCCAGAGACACAACCCGTCATTGCAGATTGTGGCTAGACGGGGGGACCAACGTGTTCCAGGCAGAATGCGCAAGACGCATCCGACGATCTGGTCTTGAGCCGTGCTTCCATTTCTGTTCTTTCTTGCGAATCCAACGTCATTGTCGCCCCCGTTCATTCTTCTCTAGGCAAAACCTTGGCACTCTCGTCGGGCCAACTCCCGCCGTCCTGTGATAGGGTCCAGTAGGTTCGTTTCAATATCCTCCAGAACAGGTATTAGAAAGGACCATCCTCCTTTTTGCCTCGCCAACCGTTTAAATTGTCGGGCTCTGGCGCCGTGTTCCTGTGGCTTTCTCTTGCCTCTTTTGATGATCCGCGGAGCGCTGTTGTCCGCTAAATTTCCCTTGGGGCGGTCCGTCCACGAGAGGCGTCGAGCGTGGCGGGAGCTTTTCGACATTATCAGGCCTTTTCCCCTATCTGCCAGCCTGCCTAGGGGAAATTCGAGCTGGTTTGCGCTTGAGTTCCTGGTATCATGGCCTGAGAATGTCGACGGTGGCCCGCCCCGGCCCTCCGTTGGCACAGCCCCGGGTCAAGCAGTAATTATGAACCTCTCGATGCGGGGTGATTCGCCGTAAGCGAGCTCTGGAACGACCAGCCACCCCTATGGCCACGTTATTTCCCTGGGAATGCCGGCCTAACCCCCTTGGTATCTGGGGCAGCTGTGTATTGCTTCCCTCTGGCAGCGGACCAACAGAGGTAAGGACTCACCTTGAACACGGGGTTTCTCCTGGACGTTTAACTTTGACTCATTTATTCATTCATATATGCTCGTCGTCTAGACGCATGTGCGCACACGCCCGTGGGTGCCCTTCCTTTCCATCCCCGTTGGACAACTCCTGGCTGAACGTGCGCCCAGATTCTCGCAGGCGTCGTTATGCCGTTGTATCGTTGCCTTCCCAAATTGCAATGCGTTGCTAACCCTTTAAACCAAGTAATCCGCAAACATCGCGGAGCCTCCCAAACCCTCACCTAATCTACTCAAAGCCGCTAACAAACAGTCGCTTAGCTTGACGAGGCGAGCTCCTCCTCGATCTTGTTCAGCTCAGTCATCAGCTCGTGGACCGTCTTCTTCTGGTCCTCGCTGGCCGGGAGGTACGGCCTGCGGGGGTCGAACAGCTTCTCCTGGCCGGCCAGGCCTGCGCGCGGCGCCGTGAAAACGGAGGCGGCGTACTTGATGGTCGCGATGCCGGCCTTGGTGGCCTGCTCGGCGATGGCGGCCTTCTGATGCAGGGCGAGGGCCTCGGCCGACTTGCCCTCGGCGTGGAGGTTGTAGATCTTGGTGGTGACGCGCGGGAAGACGTTGGCGAAGGCGGCGATGCAGCCGGCGCTGCCGACGGTGAGGCCGCCGAGCAGGAAGTCGGACTGCCCGCCGTAGGTGGCGAACTCCTCCGGGGCCAGCTCGGCGGAGAGGCGGACGATCTTGGCCACGGCGCCGCAGGTGAGCTTGACGCCGACGATGCTGTCGTACTTCTTGGCGTACTTCGCGATGGTGGCGCTGTCGAGGTCGATGCCGTTGCAGACGATGGGGAAGTTGTAGATGACGATGGGGATGGGGGAGGCGGTGGCGACGTCGTGGAAGAAGCGGTCGATGACGGCCGGGGTGGTCTGCTTGCCGAAGTAGGCGGGGGGCAGGACGAGGGCCGAGTTGGCTCCCGCGTCGGCGGCGTCGGCGAGGAGCTCGAGGACCTGCTTGGTGGAGTGGGCGCCGCAGCCGGCCATGATGGGGAAGTCGGGTCCGGTGGCCTTGCGGGCCGTGGCGATGAGGGCCTTGCGCTCCTCGCGGGTGAGGAGGAAGGCCTCGGCGTTGGTGCCGAGGATGACGAGGCCGGCCAGGCCCGTCTTGGAGAGGTACGAGTAGTACTTTGCCTGCGCCTCGAGGTCGAGCTCGTCCGTCTCGGGGTTGAAGAGCGTCACGGCGGGCGCCCAGATGCCGGTGGGGGGGACCTTGGAGCCGGGCATGTTGATGATGACTTTTCGTGAAGATGAATTTGGTGGAGGTGGAGTTGATATGAGAGCCTCGGTGGGACGGAAGTCTAACTTGTGAGTTGTGAGTTACGGGGGTGAGTTGTGGACGTTGTGCAGTGAGTTGAGTTGAGGTTGAGGCTTTCTTTATGCCAACGTGTCGGGCGCAAGGACCGAGGTTGCCCCCCTCTCGTGGTCGGGATCGTATCCGTCAGACGAGATAACGGCGGGTTACCATCGGATATCCGCACCGGGTCGCGATCCGACTCCCCCGCATCCCAAGGCCGGTCTCGGCCGTGCATGGACAGGGGTATTTCCGGGCCACGTCCGACACTTTTCCACGGGGGATGCCCGCCCATTGTATTAATAGGCGCGGGTTTCATCCGCCAGCCAAACAGAGGCCGTTTCTTCAACAACTCGAAGACTTGGCGAGCCACCTCTGATGGCTGGAGTAATAAGGCGCAAGTCTTTCCAGCAATCACGTAAGAGAGTTTTTGGAGACTCGGAGAAACTTCATGACTAATCGCAGCCACTGTGGCACACGCTGACGGATTTCTGCAAGTTCTGCAACCAACAACGCTACCTAGTGACACCAAAAAGTTCACGATGGCTTCTGACAGCAAAAGGAGAGGGCCCTTGCCAGGGATCGAACCTGGGACCTCTTCCAATCTCGTTATTCTACTGATAACCCTAAGGAAGAATCATACCGCTAGACCACAAGGGCTGATCTTGATTGGATCGTCGACGACGACCCGCTTGCGGAGGCGGGGCCGCGATGGGGCCGCCATGAAGCGGCGACGATGGCCTCACTCGATGGGGTCCAACTTCCAGGTGTAGAATGTCTCCAGAGCGTTACTACTTCACCAGCCATTCGTACTTCGCCCCTATCAAACCCACTCCAGGATGATGCTGTCCCACATGAACCCTCTCCACTGGGTGTACCGCGTCACGGCAAACCCTACCGTGTTCCTCCCGGCCTCCAGCACGCCGGCGCCGATCTCGTACTGCACAAACCGCCACTCTCCGCTCGTCTTGCCTGAACGGTACAGCGCCGGGTCACTCGCAAGGACGTCCTTGCCCAGCGAGCCGTACACGCGGCCGTTGACCTCGACGTCCAGCGCCCCGCTCTGCGAGTATCCCGCGAGCGAGACGCTCAGCAGCGCAGTCCGGTTGGCCGCCGCGTCGGCGGCCGGCACATCGAACTCGATGGTCCATTCTCCGATCGCCGAGGACGCAAAGTACCAGTCCGAGTCATTCGACTGGCCAACTACGAAGGTCAGGTTTGCCGGGCTCTCCGCCGCCACGCCGTGACGGTACGGGGCGCCGCCGTTCTTGAACCCGCTCGCCTTCTTGTCGAACTCGCCGACCTGGAAGATGCGCTTCCTTCCGCTTGGCACCCCCCAGGAGAGCTGGCCGAGGTCGACAGTCTTGTTTTCGGAGACGGTCACCGGCGAGGTGAAGTTGGTGTACACGTCGGCAAGTTTGCCGCCGTTGGACGAGGCGTACACGGCGTATGACCCTGCACGGACCTTGTCGAAAGTGAAGCGGCCTTCGTCGTCGGCGTAGGTGGTGTAGTAGTAGTTCCTCCCCTGGATCGAGGGGCGGATCGTTACGTCCGTGTCACCGAGGAACACGGCCGCGTTCGCGGCGGGACGCCCGTCAGAGATGGTGAGGGCTCCCTGGATGCCACCGCGCGAATGGTAGGCCGCGTCCTCGAACCAGGTGTAGGGGATATTCGTCGTTTCTTCTTGGCGTCTCCTCGCGGCATCCTGGACGTTGCCGTCGTTCTAGTACTGGTTAGCCGAGTTGGATCTTACTCGTCGACGATAAAACTCACGAGATACCACAACCAGGGCCCCCAGACCTTGCCGGCCGGCTGGGCAACCTTCTGGCCGACGCGGAAGTGGGAGGTGTCCTGGACGACGTTGAGCTGTACAGCATCTCCCGTCTTGGACTCCCGATGGATCTAGCAAACGTCAGGTCATGCAACGCAAAAACACGTCCTCTCTTGGCTCACCGTCAGAGTCTGGCTCAGGTGGTCGCTGTTAAAGTACTCGGACGTGGGGTGGATGTACCACGATCCGGCCTTGGGGCCGTACACGCCGTAAAAGTCGCGGTCTCTGACGGCGTTGGACCAGTCGTACTTCGTGATGAAGGACCCGTCGGCCAGCTGCCACGTCTCGTCCTGGACGTTGGTCGCGTTGGCGTACAGCGCGAAGTCGGGCAGTGGCTCGTCCTTGAGGTGCGTCCGGCCGTTGGGGAAGTGCTCCGGCGCGAGCCTCCACAGCGTCCGGAGGATGCTGATGTCTGGGAGCGCGCGGTTGACGAAGTACTGGTACGCGCCGGTGAGGTCGTCGAAGACCACCCAGTGGAAGTCGCCAGCGGCGGCGGAGAAGCTGACGTCAATGTACTTGGTGCCGCGGGACGCGATCGTTGCGTTGGTGAACTTGAGGTTGTTCTCGCCGTCTGCGGTTTACGTGTTAGATATTGACGACTCTAAACAACATCGTGATGTATGGGTTGACTGCTCACCGTAGCCGACGTAGTGACCGGCTGCAGAGCCCACCAGATCGGCACCCGGGACGGCGTCCCAGTACAGCTTGGTCGCGTAAAGAGCGCCCTGGGTCACATTCCAGTGATCATTTCCAATGACCCACGTCGAGTCGTTGATCTTCTCGAGGAACGGGCCCTTGCCGGCGCTGGCGACTGCGGTCGCCAAGGCCCATGTCGAGATCTTGGAAACCCGCATGTTGCAGGGAAGAAAGGAGGATGCAGGAGCCGTCTCGAAGATTCCTTGAGCGAAGCTGTCTGTGAGATGAGACGAAAAAGCTTGCTTCAACTCTAAAAGACATTACATCGCCGACATGTCTTGGCCTTTATACGGCCTGCTGAGCACAGTCGATTGAAGCTTTCTCTTCTTCGCAGGGAGCCGCTAGCACCATGCGGAAGTCATATCTCCAACGGGTCTTGGTGGGCATGTAGGTAGAGAATATTGATAGACAGATCGCAACCTTGCGATTCGTGATGCGCTGCCCGCACTGTGTCAAACAAGCTTGACAAGGTGGGTGAACACAGTGTTTCCAGCATCATGGGAGACGAAAGCTTCTGGAAACGACGTAGACTGTCCGCGATGCCCCATGTCTAGCTCTAGCTCTAGATGCATGACGCAATCCAGGTGACGCCTCTGGTTGGTGTCGCTTGTAGCCATCGTTGCACCGAACGCCATCGACGCGCAGCTTTGCATCATCACCGACCCCCACAGTTTCGGCACGACAGCCGAACACCGCTCCGGAGCCAGCCATTTGACGATGATAAGACTAAGTTTTCTTCCACGAACCAATTGACTCTGGTGGTCTCTTACTTGTCTTTTGCCCAGAGAAGTATCTTTCTCCTAGCGGTGTCGTCGGAGCATGGTTCGGAGTTGCTAGGCTTTGGCCAGACGTAAACAGCCAAGTTGAGGAGCCTGAACAACGAAACCCAGATCCTGTGCAAGGCGGGGTTATATGTCACCGCACCGCAACCCCGGCAGGCTTGCGCAATCGCTCAAATTCAAATCTAGCGACGCTGATACTTCAATACCTAGCGATAGAAGAATGAGTAGGAATGAACGCATGTCGAAATAAGGTTCAGAAAATAAAAGTACTGGAGAAAGCCACGTGGTGAAGAATGATAATTGGTCTGAAGTCCTCGTCAGGCACTATGATGGCTCCTATCATTTTCAAATATCAACAAAGATGACGGTGGAGGGTACATCGAGGCCCTCAAATTCAACAATATTGGACGTATCGAGATGCCGCTGTCAGGTGGTGTCTTCGCAAACTCGACTCCAAGCTATGATGGCCGCATCGGCTGTATGATGGCGTACGCTTAACTGGCCCGATCTCGCGGAATACCGACTATACGACGGTGGTTTCTGTCCACTGAGCAACTTGGCCAGGCTGTGAGACGAGGGCCAAGATGATCTCGCGAGGGCGGAAAGTGGTGGTATCTCGGCGACAACGTCTAGAGTTCTGGCTACAGAGAGAACGATTGCCAAGTCTTTAACGGTTGTTTTCAAGTCTTGAACAGTACTTCAGAACACCCACCTTCACGTTGGAAGGATACATGGTCGACACTGTCTGCGTTGTAACTGTAACTAATTGAAACTGTTTGATCCAAGTTCACGAGCAGAAAACTGCTTGATTATTACTCTGGCAAAGATTAAAACTGAGCCATGTATCCAACGACCAAAATCTTCTCTTCCGAGGTACTTGTTTTAATAGTTCGTCGGGCGGGAGAATACGAACAGCAGGCAGAATCGGTCGGTGATTAACCCCGATACTGCAGATGAAGATTCATTTATCAAGATGAACGTGGAGATCAACAGAAAGTAAAGTTGATTACAGTTTCGGGAGAGAACTCCTTTTACTCCGTTAACTGGCAACCTGGTTGTGCTTGCGGAAGGAAGTGCATCCCCTCCGGCGTGTCTGTCGTCCTGCTATCAAAAATCCACCAATGGCTCAAGTTGAAACTCGCCGTCGGCCGGCAGCAAATGACGATCAGCACTGGTGGGATGTGGCCGCTGCCACTGCGCCAGACACACGCGCTTCCGGCTCCCGCATCGCCCAAGGAACATCGCCACAGCAGGACTCAGCTTAGGTTAGTTGCCAAGTCTGGTCGAATTTCAAAAAGACTTTCGAGATGCATGAACTTCTTTCAAGATGCTTCGGAAGAGAGTTTTCGCGCTGATATTGCAAGGACCCCGACGAATCTGGGTGTTACACGGCCAAGTGGAGTAACGGACAGAATGTTCCTGCTCACCTCTGAGGTTGGCTACCTCACGTTACTCTTGCGTTTGGCAGCCAAACGATGAACATTTCGTTGTCATAGATCTCTAATTGCCATGAATTAAGGAAATTTGAGGGTTTCGGAAGAGTTCAGCAGCGTGTAATTTGACATCAACTCGCAGAACGCAGGTTTGGGTTTTCCTCAGGATGTCGTGATGTTTCCTTTAGTGGGGACCCTCGAGCGCAATGCCAAGACTTACAGTGTTGGTACTCATCTTTCAAGTGGATGTGCTTGGGCGCGCGGCGGAGACGATATTGAATTGCGGCGACCTGCGCGCAACCTATTGAAGGACAATATTGATTTGACTTAATCCACGCTGAAGGTCGAACTGACTATTTGTGAATCGAGCAGTCCTCGCCTGCTGCTGCGACTTCACGTATCCGCAGCTCTCCCTCCCCCTTTTCCCCTTTCTCTCGGCGGGGATGTCGTTCCTTGTTGCAATGGTCCAATTGATTCTGTCGGACCCGCAAATACCACGGGCGAGTTCATCGTATCGAGGGAAGCGAGCCACCGAACTGCCACTGAACCTTCACCGAGGCCTACGACATCGTTGCATTGCGGCGGGACATGGCCGCCATGACCGACCCACCGTGGGCTGTTGTTCCCTAAGCTGTAAGGGGATAGGAAAGAGATCGCTAATGCTTCAGACGAAAAATCCCCACGATTGCCAAATCTGGGGGCTTCGGGAAGTTCATGACGGAACCCGCGTGCCAGCGCAACTGCCGGTGCCGGTTAAGAGCCTTGGCTTCTTGGACGGCGACCAGTTCCACGCTATATCGTTCTGGCTCGAGTGAAGGACGGGGAAGGAGGCACTAAATCTGGGATTACGACGGCCTCGCATCCGGCTCGTCGTACGTTGCCTGGACTCATTTTGATTCGGGTGGCGGG
Source organism: Colletotrichum brevisporum (assembly GCA_030770045.1). NCBI lineage: Eukaryota > Fungi > Ascomycota > Sordariomycetes > Glomerellales > Glomerellaceae > Colletotrichum > Colletotrichum brevisporum. The sequence continues at coordinate 7,367,854 of JAUGSI010000002.1, forward strand.
GTGTCGTCTCCACCCATGGGAGGAAGGGGGTTGTGGTTGAAATCATGGACGTGTTCGAAAGTGAGCAGATTCGGAGATGGAGGAAATGGATCCCAAAGGAACGTGATGTGGTGAAATCGTTCTTGATGTTTGTGGGAGCCTCAATCAAAGTCTTGCCCATGGTAATGGAAAGGGGTGGACCTGGGTGAATCAATACAACACAGAAGCTGCTCCATTATTGCGTCGATCGGCTGCACATTTATTAGGTCTGTGCCAGTAGCCGCCCCTGATATGCAGGGTTGAGGCCTGGAATAGCAGCGATTACTTCCCCATCCGGCAACTGTTGGCTGCTCCATTGGATCTGTCTGGTGGAGCGTCGAGCCCCCGTCATCTATATTACAGTCCGTGATTGTTTACGCGCCTCTCCCGTACAGGGGGTTGGGAGACGGTGTTACGCTCCTACGCGGCCCCAATATGGACCAATTCGATGAGATGTGACAACGGCTGCCGTCCTTTGGATCCAATGTGCGTTCTTGTAGAGATGGAGCTGTGAACAGACTTGTATATCATGTAGCGGCTCCTTGCCGCCCAGCGCTGATCATTCTTGGTTCTCTTCTCTCCTCAGTCGCTCTTTCTTCCATTCGTTCACTTCAGTTCAGCTCAGCCCTGTTCAGGTTTTCCTCCAAGATGTTTGCCAAATCCTTCCTTCTCGCCGCTGCGGCCCTTGCCCAGCACGCCGCTGCTGCCGCCGCCGTCTCCGGTACCCCGGAGGGCTTCGCCGCCGATGTCACCGGCGGTGGCTCCGCTGCGGCCGTTACTCCCACCACCAACGACGAGCTGGTCTCGTACCTGACCGACTCCAAGGCCCGCGTCATCGTCCTGTCCAAGACGTTCGACTTCACCGACTCGGAGGGCACCGCCACCGAGACCGGCTGCGCCCCCTGGGGCACCGGCTCCGGCTGCCAGCTCGCCATCAACAAGGACGACTGGTGCACCAACTACCAGAAGGACGCTCCCACCGCCTCCGTCACCTACAACAAGGCCGGCCTGAACCCCATCAAGGTCGGATCCAACAAGTCCATCATCGGTGACGGCTCCAAGGGTGTCATCGTCGGCAAGGGTCTCCGCCTCGCCGGCTCCAAGAACGTCATCATTCAGAACATCAAGATCGAGAACATCAACCCCAAGTACGTCTGGGGAGGTGACGCCATCACCCTCGACACCACTGACCTGGTCTGGATCGACCACGTCACCGTAAGTAACGGCCAAACTTCTCGTCTACATGCATCTCTAACCACTGCCCCTCCAGACCTCCAAGATCGGTCGCCAGCACCTCGTCCTTGGCACCTCCGCCTCCGGCCGCGTCTCCGTCACCAACAACGAGTTCGACGGCAAGTCCGACTACTCCGCCACCTGCGACGGCCAGCACTACTGGACCGCCTACTTCGCCGGAAGCAGCGACACCATCACCCTCAAGGGCAACTACTTCCACAACTTCTCCGGCCGCACGCCCAAGGTCAACGGCAACTCCTTTGTCCACGCCGTCAACAACGTCTGGGCCGACTCCACCGGCCACGCCTTCGAGGTCGATGAGGGCGGCTACGTCCTCGCCGAGGGCAACGTCTTCACCGGTGTCAAGTCCGTCATCGAGTCTGGCGGCGCCGGTGCTGCTCTCGCCATCACCTCCTCCAACGCCTCCCAGTGCAAGTCCAAGCTCGGCCGTGACTGCGTTCCCAACAGCTACTCCAGCTCTGGCTCTTTCGCCGGCTCCGACACCAGCGTCCTCAACAAGTTCGGCTCCTCCGACATCCCCGACGCTGTCGCCGCTTCCTCCGTCAAGAGCGGCTCCGCTGGCTACGGCAAGATCTAAGCCGTCTTTCGGGCTTGGCGCCGTGGTTGCCACTGCCTGGCTTCTTCGCCGGCAATCTTCTTTCTTCAGTAAATACCTTTTAGATTCTTCCTCGCATGTATAAAAAACGTGCATAGGTACATATAAATGCAAACATCTCGTTGGAAACAAAACTGCTCGTACCGTGTGTGTCGTTCAATAGACTTTGGCCCCCAAGAACCATTCATCGATTGACAGTGCGTGTTTCGCTGCCGGGTTGCCGTTGATCACCAGGATGTCCATGTTGTTTCGCCGCCTCGGGAGGGTTCCGAAATCATGCGGCGAGCTACCCATGTCGTCACATTATACCCGCCGTCGCAGCGCTATAGCGCTCGAATTATAGGGCTCTGACACCGACCAACTCAACGGAGGTGCCACCCGCAGTCGCATGTTTATTGCACCCGGCTAACAAGGCAACTTCAGCTGCAGAACCTGTTGGAGAACCTGCGATAGGAATCATAGCTCTTTGATAGAATTCATTGCGTTTCTAGAAGTATGGAAATGCGCAGACTGAATTTAGGTTGCGGGGGCTGAAGTGAAGTTCGAACTGTGCACCTACACTCACGACCTGGCTTCTGTTTTGCCAGGCTCTTCAACGAAAGATTGAACTTGATATCGATTGTTGTAGTATAAATTGTGATCTTCCTGCCAGTTTGACTCAAAGAGCCACAGTTGCGCAACCACAACAACCGGTCCTCTGCGGTCGTCCGCGAAGAAACTATCGGCTTCCCATGCCCAAGTGTCCCCTTCAAAACCCCGATGCTGACAGGAGATCGCCAGAACCCGCAACCTTCGCAGCTCTCTTTTCCCGAAGTCAAACGCAACTCCTGTGCCTATGCCTCTGCTTGCACCGAGCAACGACAGGCATCTTATTTATCAGGGCAGCCCCTACCCTTATGCCTGCTCACCGAGCAACAGTCGGCGTCCTGTGCATTTATCGTCTCATTAGCCTACTCTCTCGGAGCCGACGGACGAACACTGCCGGACTTACGCATTCTTCGATCGTCACGCCGACATCCTTGCAGAACGTGACGCCGGCGCCGGTATCGCAGTAGAGGACGTTCTGTACAGGCTCCCGCCAGAAAGGGTGCTGGCGAACACAGGCGTCCACGGACGAGAAACAGCAGTCGGCGGTTTTGTGGCACGAGTCGGAGCCCTACCAGAGGTTGGATTAGATTCGGCTACAGTGCTGAGGTTTGGGTTGGAGATTGACTTGCCAAGACGTTTGCCGTGAAGAAGGCAGAGACCAAGGTGAGAGTGAGACAGGACTTCATGGCTGTGGATATTGAATTTGGAATGTCGGGCGTAGGGTGAGTGACTTGAAATGTGTTTGCGATGATCAGAGGCCAGCTTCCTTATTTATACCCTTCGTATTGTCTTCCACGCTTCTGATATCAATGATTGAACGCAGTTTCGCTCCGATCGGCGTGACATATTAGTTGAGAACGCGAGTCATCTTTAATTGCTTTCAATATCCTATGAGAGCCTCCTGAAGCACACCGGCCATTGCCATTTTTCATGGCGCAAACAAGCCGTTGTTGCGCGGGGGCCGACGATCCTCTCAGCCGTCTTCTAGCCTGTTCTCGACAGATTCCGACAAGTCCGACATATTCGGGAACCCCTTTTCCCGAAATGCGAGTCATATGAAAACCCGCAGATGAACACGTGGGGGTCTATCGCGCCGCTTTAAGTGGCTTCTTGCCCGGGATGATGATGCGATTCAGCTGCCACGGCCTCGCGCGGCTCCCGCTAGAGGTCAATTTTCAACTCGTAAGCTCTTATGCATTGACAATACGTGGGTTCATATGCCCCCCTCAGTATCGTCAGGTTAATTTTAGAAGTGTACTTGGCGTTCGTCGCATAAGCAGATGCCTCCAGACGTCCCACGGACACGGCCCGCACTTAGATACGAACATCGCGAGGTTCTCGGGTATGGGTAAAGAACTAAATCTCTGACTCCCGAGGTTCTGACGAGAAAGGATTAGCAAGACTGGAAGTAGTAACTGTATCTAAGCAGACGAGGTTTTCTCTGACCGTTCAAGAATAAATAGAAGCCTCCGGCTCGCGATTTCCAACATATTAACAGAGGAGTTAATCAGAGCACCGTTTTTTGTTGAGTCTCCACAACTTGATCATTTGCACAATGAAGTTCACTTCAGCCCTTTGTCTCATCGGACTCGCTGGCATAGCTTCTGCTGCCCAGGTAAGCTCACCCTATCTGAGCACACAATTCCAACATCCGGCTCCCGTCTTCATGTGGATTCCTGACTGATGTCGTGAATGAACCAATTTGTAGTGTACTATCGGAGGCAGCACAAGGGATAACTGCTGCTGGGGTGGCGACAACGGCATGGACGCCTGCCTTCGTAAGGTGAAAACACAGAGATGCACCATCGGTATCGAGGATGAGAACTTCTGCCGCAACCTCGGCATTGGGTCCGACAAATGCGTGAGTTGCAGTGTTCCCCCAGTACGACCTTTTGACTAGAAAGCTAATATGACGCCCTCTCAAGGATGCAGGCTGCTGCGATACTATCACTGGTTGGGGAATTGGCTGCCCTGGCTGAGCGGTATGGCAGCCCAGGTCGCAGACTGAAGGCGATTACATTTCAGCAAATGTCCCAGCACCTTTATAAGAGAACTTCCTTCGGTTTCCATGTTGAAAGATCAGTTGGAGGCATTCCAGATCATGTATTCAGTTCATGTGGGTTATGCCGCTTGGCACATCAGCATTATGAAATCAGAATATTTAACGATACTTAATACTGGTCACAAATCTGAAGGTATGTGCGAATAGATTCTGCATAAATTTCTGAACATTTATAAATTGTGCTTCGCACCAAATTCTATCATCAACTGTTTGATGTCCCCTTTAAATGACGTTCCCAACACACTCATATCTCATTCGCAGGAAACAACTCCAGCTTCAAACGCCTGTTGCTTATTGAGTTATGATTCTCGGTTAGAATCTTTGCCAAAAGCCCCAAAATTTTGTTTCGTGTTTTGCAATTCATTACCCAACTGATACCAGCCTTTGTCGTCTTTCAACAACCCATGCACTGACGCCATCGCTGCACCAGTTGAAACAGCCTCATTTCTTCGGAAGTGTTTTGTCAGTGGACTTGAATTCTATCATGGGTAGCTCCATCTTGTACCTACGGTCGAGACATTTGAACAACGTGAAAATCGCTCGGAAGTGGCAATTCTGGAATATAGTCTTCCAACTTCTCTCGGACGTAGCGACATGCCGCGAGGCCGCCCACAATGTACATGCCCTGTCACACAGTCAGAACGATGTTGACAAGCAATTAGTTACTTTCGCTTTTTGAGGGGAAACGAAATCTTACTTTCGGGTTCAGGCCCATTGAATGAAGCCTCGTCACTTCCTCCTCCAAAACAGTTTTGATGTTCGCCAGCGTCCCAGCAAACATCTGCCTAACATCCTCTCTGAAGCATGTTAGTAGAAGAAGCCGCAACCGTGATGCCTACTTACCTGTCTATAGGCAGAGGCGGCTTGGACAGGACGCTATAAACCTTGATATCGTCCTTGTACTGGCCGCCATCGAAATCGACCTTCACTCGTCTCATCCAATCGTTATCTCTCATGTGTGAGAGCTCTTCTGACGCTGCTTGCGGGCTCATCGATGAGAGATACCCATAACTCAACACGTATCTTTCAAAGTTTCTGTCGATTGAAGCTCCGCCTTCCAAGCCTTCTGTTCAATTTTATGTATTAGAGTTGCACCGAGGCAAACAGCGGCAGAAGGTACCTACTGTTTTCAGCCGTGATTTGGCGAAATTCGCCCAAGCGATTCATGCCGATCTGATAACTTGTAGACCTCTGCGTTGGGGTGAAGCTATGTCAGTCTTAATAGGTACTTTGGAAGGGCATAGAGGGCTGTTAAGTGGGATCAGTTGCGTGAGGTAGCCTCGTAATTCAAAAGAAGCTTCTCCGCAAAGAACAACGTACCACTGCATTCGAGCCACAATCAAAGACAATGAAAGCATCGCCGTCCTACTCCAGGTTAACCTCAACTCAATGATGGACAATCTTGGGATCTACTAGCTTACTTTGAACGACGAGCTTTGACATTCATCAATCGACAGAGAGAACATAGCCAAGGCTGTGTCGTCAAGTATCTCCATGTCGGAACCCTTCGTGTCGCAAATTCCGACGCTCTTTGCGATCTTCTTCAGACTGTCACGGGCTGGCTTCTTCCAGTGTGCTGGAACTGACATTGTCACCTTTTGAACGGAGAAGAACCCCGGAGGATCTGCTGCGGCGCGTATTTCCTCGAGAGCGTACCTCCAGATCCGACTCAGGCTCTTCGGGATGTGTTCTCCTGTTTGCGGGTTGCCGACGAAATCTTCAGGAATGGTGGCCTGCGCACCCAGAACCCCCTTGCGTTTGAGCCTTATGATACTCCCACGCGTATCCAGATATCCCAGCATGACTGACGACTCATTTTGCTTTGCGGAATAAGCTGTTGAAGTTCCTTGGGCATCAGAGGTTGTTTCGGTGCGGTACCAGTTCCGTACGTGATGTATCTCTCCTGGCCGGCTCGCGTCGGCCCAGGAGACACTAGAAAAGCTGCGAAACTTGTAAGCGGTCTGCGCTCAACACTGGTCTTTCGTACAACTTACGCGGACCCAAAGTCTATGCCAATCGCCACATTCCTACCAGATTCTGCAAGCTTCGCTGAAGCTGCTTCGTTGCCGTTGCTGGCAGCAATCGTGTACCATTCCTGGGCAAGTATCGTATTCCGCTCCACACAGCCGTACCCACCACTCTCGTAGATATTTGCGAGAGCGAACTGAGCTTCTGCCAGACCTTTTGGCCCTGTTGCAGCCCGAAGTAGGTATTCGAACGTCAGCCGCTCGTTCTTGACAAAAGTAGATATGTTAGCCGCCATGAACCACTTGCTGACACCTAGGGCCGCCTCAGTGCAGCCTTGTATTGCTGCCAGCCGGTAGTAATGAAGCGATAAGACGGGATCGAGAGGGCACCCGAGTTGAGAAAGCTCGTATGCTCGCCCTAGCCTAAGCTGGGCCTTTGCTGAACCAAGCATCGCGGCTTTTGCTATGAACTGTCTGGCTAGTTCTGGGTCTCGCTGATGCCCTTTCTCTTTCGGTTGGAAAGCAAAGAGAAGATTCGGCATGTAAGTCCCAGGATCGTATTGCTCAAAGAGCTCATCTGCCAAGAACAAGCCGTAGTTCAAAGCGCCTTCTGGTGCATCTCTGTCGGCATGTTCAGCAGATCGTCGCAGCAGGTCGACGGCGTCTTGCTGACTATGATCACTACTGAGACTGATCATGGCTTTTCTGTTCATGCAACCAGAGTCTCCAAGTCTAACTCCTTTGGCATAGCTGTCTGAGGCTAACGATGTGTCGGTTCTGTCGTATGACATGCCCAGGTGGTAATGGGCGCGTCCGCAGCCGAGTCTGGCGGCCCGCAGATACTTTTGTGTGAGGTCAGAGGCGGACTCTGAAGTGTCCGAAGGATTACTTGGGTCTTCTCTCCGGTCGAGCTGCTCGATCTCATAAATCCTAACCTTGTAAAACACAGCATCTCTCACCTGAGTTCTGCTGTGTTTTTCGATAATCTTTAAGCCAAGCTCCCTGAGTCGATTTGTCGTTTCGATTTGATGCGTAGATTCCAGATTCGAGGCTCTGTGAAGTCTGGTTGTGTCTCGAGATAAAATCCGAACGCAAGCGAGCGCATTCCAAGCCCAATCCAAGCAGACTTTCGGGTTGGGATCCAAGCCAGTGACGCACGAGGCCAGTAGGTCTTTTTGTTGTTGCTCGTATGAAGGCGGGATGTCAAATTTCTGGGACACAGGGAATCCTGAAGCGTCTAGTGGAGGCCTGTTCCGGGCTCTCATGGCGTGTTCCGTGGTAGGCGCAACTTCGAAGCCGACGCACCGGTTGAATCTCTCGATATCGGCTACATGGCCGCCGAGCATGAAATTGACGACAGTCTGTTCGAGGAAGAGAATATCCTTATTGATCGATGCAAGCTCCAAGTTCGCGGCTTTGAGAAGTGAGAAGTAGCGAAGACCTTGAGATATCTTCGACAAATATCGGAGAGTAACGCTCTTCTCATCTGCGGACCGTTGGGTCAGCTTCCAACTGTGGTAAGTGGCCAACAAATTTGTCATGTTCGGCTTTGCTTCGGGCCTGCCGTCAATCAAGTCGTCAATGATGGTGGTGTAATCTCTAATCGTAAAGACTGTTGCGTCCAACACCAGTTCGGTAATGTTATCCTCGAGTTTGTTAATAGTGTCGCCAGTATCGTAAGCCGAACTTTCGGACAAGTCTATATGGGGCCCTTCGACCGGTTGACGTTGGTGATATTCTCCGCCATCTGAGTTTTGAAAAGTGAATATGCTGTCGAATGAGATGGTACTCTCCTGGGATTGAGTAGAAATTTCGCCGTTGCAGTCCATTCCCGTGGAAATTTGACGTCGAGATTGTTGTTTGGTCTGCTGATATGTCAGTTTCAAAGTCACTCAACTTCAAGAGAGCTGAGGATACATCTCATGGCAGTCAGGTTTGATTGACGTCGAGACGCGAAGTAGAGTCTTTCTAGTGCCAATGATGCCCGAGCACAGCCGCCCCCCTTCCTCTTTGTCCGTGTCGGCGAATAACGCCACGTTGTTTCAGAGATTCCGTGCCAACAGAGCTAGCAAAAAAGAGACGTCACGTGGTAAACACCACAACCTGTTACCTTGGGAAGGTCTTCTGGCGTCTGTGTTGATGTTATCTTATTGTGATCGTTGGGGCTTAAGGCTATTATGCTGCTGTCCAAGCACCAACCAAGCCTTTGTTCTTAAACTTGAATTAATATACTCAAGACATGTTGAATATTTAGCAATGATGCTGGATTGAATTGCATCGGTGATTACCCAGTTGAAGACCCTGGCTCAAAAAAACGTTTAAATGTTTAGGTTTCTTACAGCCATCCCTCGAGTGAAGGTGTATACCTACGATACATCAAGAGAGGGCTGATATGCTTTGGTTCGTTCCCAGCCCAATGCCGGTCCTTATATTCAGCCTCTTGAATGTTGAAATGCAGACTTTCTGTTAAGGTACGACTGTTAGATTGTGGGTTCAGGAAGGATCATCTCTCGCCTTCACTCTTGCCGTTACATATCGGGAGAAGTTGAGAACTCTGTGGGTAGCGACTCTGATCCGATGTTGTGTTAGCATACTGCCGTTTTGGCTTATGCTCCGCGTTCTCAAGATCCTCGAGGACGAGGCAGCGCCCTCAGGCTCCTCGGAGCTGCTCGTCCTTGTAGCATGCATGGCCACTTCCAATCTTTTAGACTCGGTAAGTCTCTCAAGCTTCACCCTCCCGGTACCCCTACCTAGCCAGGCTGGACTCTTTCTAGTGGATGAAAGGATGGGCCTATTGGTATTCAATGGCCGATCTCGCACTTCCCATACGATCTCAGATCTCCGGCTTAATATTCGCCGAAGCACTTCTGCGCAAGAACATCAGAACTGCGACCCTGCAAGCATCTGACCCTGTCGCGGAAGAAGACGACACACAGTCGGAGAACAATCCCGCTCCGTTGCAGTCTTACCAAGCGATTGTCAACTTGGTTGGCATTGACACAGAACGTCTGTTGTATTTCTTCCAGTTTCAATTTCTCATCCTCAACGGAGTTGTAAGACTCGTCATGTTTTCTATCTTCTATCTCCGGTTGCTCGGTTGGATTCCCTTCGTCACCGGTATCCTCGCCTGGGCACTCACACTGCCACCCAACACCTGGCTCTCTAGGAGAGTCCTCGCCAAGCCGCAAACCGTGATGCGGCACCGCGACACCAAGCTGTCCAAGATCATCGAGGTGCTTCTCGGTATGCGTCAAATCAAGTTTTCGGCTCTAGAGGCCCGATGGGAGCAGAGGATCCTGTCGCTGAGAGAGGCAGAGCTGAAGACTCTGTGGAAGTTCTTTCTGGCGGACAGCGGACTGTTCGCCTGCTGGGTCATGAGCCCGATTCTCCTCGCGGATGTATCGTTGGTCACCTACGTTATGCTTCACGGCTCATTGCTTCCATCAGTTGCTTTCGTCAGCATTGGGATCTTGAATAGTCTCGGAACTACGCCGGGATCACTTCCGGAGCTGCTCACGCTGGCTCTTGATTCCTTAGTATCTCTCAGGGGACTCAATGTCTATCTTGACGAGCCCGAAAGACAAACAGTGCTGGCGGATGGCTCGGCTGTTTGCTTCGAAGAAGCCGCGATCTCATGGCCGACAAGCGAGCAGGCTTCGAAGCAGCATAATGACGGATTCATTCTGTCCGGTCTCAACTTGAGATTTCCATCAGGAAAGCTTTCCGTCATCTCTGGGAAGGTCGGCAGCGGCAAGAGCCTTCCTTCTTCTGTCGTCGATTCTGGGCGAGGCAGACTTGCTTAGTGGGTCGATACGGGTTCCCGGAGCACAATTGTCGAACTTCATCGTACCAAATGGTGATAGACGGATCATTCCTGGATCGATTGCCTACATTAGCCATACACTGTGGCCTGGAAATGCGTCTCTTGGAAATAACATTCTTTTTGGTCTTTCTTTTGAGCCAGCCAAATACAACCAGGTCATAAGAGCTTGTGCTCTAGAAGAAGACCTCGGGATCCTCACAGATGGAGACTCAACGGAACTTGGGGCCAACGGCATCAACCTCAGCGGCGCCCAGAAGTGGCGCGTTACTCTCGCCCGCGCCACCTACTCGCGGGCCGAGATTCTCCTTATGGAAGAAATATTCAGTGCCGTTGATTCACACGTCGGCATGTGGATTTTCGAAAGGTGCCGCAGCGGTGAGCTCTGCAGAGGCCGCACAAGAATTCTCGTCACGCACCAATTGAGTTTCGCCATATCCCTCACCACTGCACTCGTCGGTATTCTGAGGAAAGTTTCATCGCACTTTCTTGCTGTAAGAGCAAGCAGGACATTATTCAAGAAAATGCTGTTGACCGTCATGCACGCTCCGCTACGGTGGCTGGACGCTGTCCCGACCGGACGCGTTCTGAACCGATTTACAGCGGACTTCAACATCATTGACGAGCGCATCGCCATGACTTGGAGTCTCTTCTTTTCAAACCTTCTCAGAATGGTCGGAATCTGCGTTGCGTCCTGCTTCGCGTCCGTAGATCTTGTACCTGCAGCTCTCATTCTACTAGGGCTTGGAGTTGTGGTCGGCAGCAAGCATCTCACCGTCAGCCGGCCTCTGAAGCGGCTCGAAAGCAACGCCAAGTCACCCCTTTTCGAGCTCTTCAACACCACGCTGGCCGGTCTGTCAACCATTCGTGCGTTTCAGAAGACTTAGACATATCTTTCCCAGACGCACCGCAACCTCGAGGCCTGGACGATGACGACCTTCTACATTGTCCTTGCCAACCGATGGATGAGTTTCCGCATGGCCTTGATCGCTGCTCCCTTCAGCATCGCCATGGGCATCGTCATCATCGTCAACTCTATCGATGCTGCCCTGGCTGGGATCGGATTGTCATTCATACTGGATTTTTCCGAGAGCCTGCGCTGAATGATTCGCTGCTATGGGGACATGGAGTTGGAGATGAACTCGATGGAGCGCGCGGTTGAGTACATGTCCTTGGAGACGGAACCGCTCGACGGCCAGAAGCCCCCGGCCGTCTGGCCGAAATCTGGAAGCGTCGAGTTGAAGAACCTCGAGGTCGGCTATGCGCCTGACTTGCCGGCCGTGTTGAAAGATCTTTCGCTGAAGATCGGCCACGGCGAGCGTATTGGTGTTGTGGGTCGCACCGGGGCCGGCAAGTCGTCATTGACTATAGCGCTGTTTCGATTCCTGGAAGCCCAAGCAGGAAGTGTCATGATTGATGGGCTCGACATCACAAAACTCAATTTGACAGATCTGAGATCGCGTATGTCAATTATCCCGCAGGTAAGCATCTCTCGTTCCCCGAGATCACATGTCATTTTCTCGCACTTCCGGCATCCGGTGCTCTTCTCCGGAACAATCAGAACCAACTTGGACCCGTTCGGCGAGTACACGGGTACTCAGCTTCATGAAGTTATCCCAAGAGTCCATCTTGTGGAGCCTCCTTCTGAGAACCTCACGGCGCCAACAAGTGACGCCAACATCTTCCGTGACCTCTCAAGTTCGATAGCCGAGTCCGGTGGGAACCTGTCTCATGGCCAGCAGCAGCTACTTTGCATTGCCCAAGCTCTCCTCACCGACTCAAAAATTGTTGTTCTTGGCGAGGCCACTTCGGCTATTGATGTGGCGATGGATGTCCTTATCCAGCGCAGCATCCGTGATTGGTTCGCCGGCAGGACCCTGATCGTGATTGTCCACCGACTGAGCACTATTGCGGATTTCGACAGAATTCTTGTCCTGGAAAGTGGCTGCATGGTTGAGTTCGACACGCCGAGGAATTTGTGGGAGAAGCAGGGTGCATTTCGCAGTATGTGCGACGGTGCAGGGGACTCGGATGAACTGCAGAAGATCATCATGGAAGGATGCGAAGAACACTGAAGAAGTCGCTACTTATTATGTTCGGATTCTCTTTTAGTTCTAAAGACTTCTTGTGGACACGACGAGTTTTCTGCCCAGTTCTCAGTGAGGTCATGGATGAGAAATTGAACTTCTAGAAACTTCTGGCGTTGAGGCTCTGCCGAAAGTATAAAACCAGAAGTGCACTCGATGTCTCAAGCTTTGTATAATTATTATTTGTTTTAATATTACCGGAAAACATCTAGCTTTCTCTAGAATAGACTTCCAGTATGAAACGGGAGCAGCAACCTACGGGTGAGGTGGAAGAGCACAACTCCTCCGACTCGCGCCAACCACCTACGGTCGCCCAGCCAAAGCACAACAATCAACAGAGACAACATCAACATCCATCGGAGCGAGGAGAAAAGCAAACAAACCAAGAGCAAAGAACTGAGTTCTGTGGCGGTTTTCTGTCCGGTTCAACCGGCGGCGCCGACAGTATGGGCTCTGGCACATCAGGCTCAACTCCTCCCCAGGGATCGGGCGACCAGCCCATCTGATCATTTAGACAAACACCACCAGAACTCGAACATCACCAAGGACTTTGCTCCATGGTTTAATCCTCTTCAAGATTGAACTCCGATAGATTCCTAACCCACAATTATCGCTGTGTCTCTTCGTTTAGATACGACAGCTTATCATTTACGTCAACTCGTTTTAAACTCATAGACTTCGACATAAGAACTCATTTACATCTCCACTGTCTGACACGCAAGTCGCTTCCGATACTCTCTGCAGTGAACTTATGCTATGTGAAAGTGACTTCAACAAGGAGGATAGAGGTAGAGATTTTCAAAATGTTCTGCCCAATGTCCCACATCAGAAGCGCAGAAAATCATGAGCCCCCCGTGCTATTCGTGGCCTCGGACTCGATGCAGGGTTTCTTTTTCTCCCCAGCAGATTCACCCGCTCCCCCACTGCATAGAATTACCGGTGGCGAGACCCGTCCCCTGCTAGCCTCAATTGCGAACCGTCGAGAGGCAAGGGGTCTCATCGTCCCGGCGGGCGATGTGTCTCAGGGTCACATTGTACCACGTACCGAGCACCTCAAGTCGGACTGGCGCGAGCGAGGTGCATATTAGCTTCTAGAGCCGATCGTCTAGTCTTCTTGGCACATTAAATGTCTCTTCGCGTCACCGAAAGCTTTTCAAGGCCACTGTTCCCCCTCGTTATGTTGATCACTTAACTTTTCTCTCCAACCAAATGCCGGTAACCAACTCCTCCCTCGAAGGAAGCTTAGGAGGATCTCACAGACGACTTCCAAAATGAACTCAGTCGAGATGCAACCTCCAAAGGGCGATTACGCTCCTGTCAACACCACCAGCTCGTCGGAGAAGACCAATGGCGGCAGCCAGCAGAGTCAAGACGATGGCAACGCCGGCTCTAGCCTTAGGGTAGGTTGCAATAGCCAGACTCCGCGCAAAAATATCTGCAACACTTACTGACGTGAGACATGGACAGAGACTGTTCTCGTTCTGGCAGCTTTTGGCATTCGCCCTGATCTTCATGTCCTCGTGGGAGGTCATGGCCATGGACATGGGAGCCACGTTCTACAACGGCGGTCCCCAAACGCTTGCTTGGGGCATCGTCCTCGTGGTCGTCGGCGCGATGGCTCAGGCGCTGTCCATGGCTGAGCTAGCAGCCATCCAGCCCATCGCCGGAGCTCAATACCACTGGACTCACTTCCTCGCGCCGGAGAAGCATAGGCGATTCATCACAGTACGCCCCCGAACCCGGAGAGCTGCGAGATCTCTCGACTTCCGGGACGATTTTACCGATGTCTAGAACTAACCGTCAGCGCAGTGGATGCAAGGATGGGTGACCTGGTTCGCCTGGGTCTCTGCCCTCGCGGGCTCATGCGCCTCGGAGGCAAACATCATCATGGGCCTCGTCGTCACCAACTATCCGTCCTACAGCTTCCAGCCCTGGCACCTGACGATGGTCATCATCGCGCAGCTCGTTGCCGTCGGCCTCATCAACATGTACGCCTTCCGCACGATCCCGTGGATGGAGCTGCTCGCGGGCGTCCTGCACGTCGTGCTCTGGCTGATCTTCGTCATCGTCCTGCTCACGCTCGCGCCCCGCGCCAGCGCCGACTTTGTCTTCTTCGAGCGCACCGTCAGCTCCGGTTGGACGAACGGGTTCGTGTCGTGGAACATCGGCATGCTGGTGCCCGCGTGGGGTTTCATCGGGTTCGACGGCGTGGTGCACATGGCGGAGGAGGTCAAGAGAGCGAAGCAGGCCGTGCCGCGGGCCATGCTGTGGACCATCGTGTTGAACGGCGTCCTGTCGTACGGCATCATCATGGCGATCCTGTTTGCCATGGGTGAGCCTGAGGATGTGCTGCAGTCGGACTACCCGATCATCCCGCTGCTGTTCAACTCGGCTGGCCCGGCGGCGGGAACGGCGATGGTCTGCGGCCTTCTCATCATAACGTTTTGCGTCGTCGCCGCGTCGTTGGCATCGGTGTCCCGGATTACCTGGGCCTGGGCTCGTGATGGAGGCCTGCCGCGGTACTTTGCCAAGATCCATCCCAAGTACCGCGTGCCGGTCCGGGCCGTCTGGTTGCCCTGTGTCATCGTCACGTTGCTGTCGCTCTTCACTGTCGGCAACAACGCCACGGCTACCATCTTCTCGGCGTTCACGGCGCTGTCGTCCCTCGGTCTGTACAGTTCGTACATCATCGCCATATCCTGCATGCTCCACGCCCGTATGACGGGGCGCATCGGCCACGGCCCGCAGTATCAGGTCCAGTACGGCGGATGGTCGTTGCCTCCGGGCTGGGGCACTCCCATCAACATTTACGCGCTTCTATGGTCAATGTACCTGTCTATTTGGCTGCCCTTCCCGCAGACTCTTCCGGTTACGGGAACTGAGATGAACTATGCTGGGCCGGTATACGTCGTGGTTGTCGTGGGCGCCGTCAGCTTTTGGTTCACGTGGGGGAAGAAACATTGGCCTGGCTTGAACAAGACCGCCATCGAGATGGTCGATGCGTACAATTAGACTTCGTCCTGAGTAGGCGACGCAGGTACCGTGTGTCAAGCTTCAAATCTGCGATTTTGTACTTCTGCTCCGGCTACATCCAGACGACACACACCCACATGATGTGATGCTTGAAGCGTGAAAAAGAAGAAGAAGACACGAAGAGGACTCATTTTGGAAACACGCCTTGCAGCCTGATTCGAGCAAGCCTCACATACCGATACATGTATACCTAGGTAGTTGCGGCCGCCAACGGAAATCTACATGTAACGTGCAGGCAGCAGCAATGACAGTCAGCATGCCACGACGATCTCATCAACGGCCGCCGCTATGGTTCTTCCGCTAATAGCGTATTGACTGAATTCCGGTTGTGATTGCAGTTTCACAATAAGCATATTTCGGCAGAGCAGAGTTGAGTCGGCGGTGTAAGCCTGGTTGGCTGTTTGCATCTGAATCTGTCTCAGACACCTTCTAGAAAAGGCAGTATCAAGTCTTTTTCTGGTCTGATATGTATGACGAGATACCCTGACAACATACCTATGCTTAATATGATGCCAGTGGCAACATTTAATGGGTGGTAAAGCCAATTATTTTGGTCTCTGCTGGGTTGTAGAAATGCACCGTTTTCCCACACTTGCCCTTGCCCGTATTGATTGTGTGCGATTTTGCGTCAAATTCGCGTCGAATTTCGAAGTCGAACCCAACCAACTTCTTCAACGCATCTAAAAGTCGAACCATCATTACGTATCTAACCATCATATGACACTCAAAATCGTCCCTTTGATGTCTTTCACTACCAGTCCCGATGGCAATGGCCATCGTGAACGGACATTCTCCGAGGTCGAAGACGAGAACCTTCCTCTCAGGAACAACAGCTACGCGAGCGTGTCTACCAACGACACTGGCGTCTCCTCGGCTTTTGCAACAGACGATACGGTTGGGTATGTCAACAATACCGAAAAGGGAGACCTGGTCACTGCGGTTCTAGACTGGTACTTGGAACTAATGCTCTCCTCGTCGCAATCCTATCATTCGGCGCCATGATGGCAATCGTTTCGGCGTACCATGACGAAGTGCAGCCTGATTTTATATACAACATCAGTATCAATACTCTCGTTGCCATATTTTCGACCATTCTGAGAGCTACATTGCTCTTTGTTATCTCCGAGGGTAAGCATGATTCTGGCCCGCCTTTTGTCTTGTCGCAGGAAACGGACCTCTAACGAGACATCAAACGTAGTCATCGGGCAGTCAAAATGGCAGTGGGTAAAAGAGTCACCACGACCTTTACGCCATATTGAGCGCTTCGACGGCGCCGGCAGGGGTGCATGGGGATCACTCAAGATTCTCTTCACCATACCGAAGCCGTTCGTCCACCACCCACAACCCATCGTCAGAAGGCTAATACATCATCTGCAGGTCACTTACACTGGCCGGTGCATTCGTTGTCGTCGCTTCCTATGCAATCGGTCCGTTCTCTCAGCAGGCCACCACAACGTATCCTTGCGAAAGAATTACAGGCACTGCTAAGATAATGATTGCCGAAGATGTTCAATTCTTACAAAAGATACCTCCGAATATGGCAGTCGCAGCGATCACCGGGCTGATGTTCGGAGGGCAGAACTCGTCCGTCCCTTCGTCGAATCTTTTCCAGTGTGATTCGGGCAACTGCACTTTCAACGCCCCGTTTGGTATCACGCACAGTTCTGTGGGTGTCTGCAACAAGTGCACCGACACAGGCAACAGCATTAAGGCATTCGACATCAACTTATTCGGTGAATCCACGAAACATCTCTATACCAACTACGGCTTTCATGGCCATACCAAGGTTACCATTATGTTGCGAAAATACACGAACGCGTCAGGATCCACATTTGATAACACTTTGAACGCTTTTGTGCCGAACAAACTTCACGAGAAGGAATCTTTTTCCGTCCTGGCACTCTCAGCGGCGAGGTGCGCTGAAGATAATGCCACCAACGACAAGCTTGGTAGTCTTCGCCACTGCAACCAGAAGTATGGAGTCGTCTCTGCTACAGATGGTACCCCACCGGGCCGAAACGTTGGCATTGTTGCTGTAAATTGCACCTTGTCTCCCTGTGTCTACCATTACAACGCGAACGTCACCAACGGTGCCCTAAAGGAGATGGTCGTGTCCCAGGAACCGATGCTCCATGCAGAAGAAGCAAATGGCAATCTCTACTCGAGGCCCAAAAAGGGATTCTATGACGTCAAGATGATTGAGCCCTGTTTTTTTGAGGGTGATTGGTACGACAGTTCGAATATGAGCGAAGCCCCGAGAGTTGGTGGCTGGATAACATGGGTAGCCGCCCCCGGCGTGGAACTCGAAATACCATCAAGCTGCGCTCGAGTTGCAAAAGGCTTTTACTGGGCTTTAGAAGAGTTCATTGACTTGGAACTTGCGGGCGCTTGCCACTATCGGCCTGATTTCAGCTCGGAAAAGTTCAAGGAGGGGGGGGCACCCAATACACCCATAACGCCCAAAGACCTCTTCTTCGGACGTGAGACGTGCGACGAGTGGTGGTTAGAGACGTTATACAACAAGGGCGATGCGACCCCGGGAAGCATCAAAGCTGCGTTTGATGGTCTGGCCGTCGGCATGACCAACTATATGCGCACTAATACCTGGAATGGGATCGAGTTCACAAATGAGCCGCCGGCCTTCGTTGCCGGCTCCGCGACGCAGACGTTGATTTGCATACGAGCAGAGTGGCAATGGTTGCTCTACCCGGGGATTCTACTGGCTCTCACGGCCATCCTCCTCGCCGATGCGTGTATTCGAAGCCACCGAGACCGCGGACAGCAACCCGTTTGGAAATCGGCGATACTACCTCTTCTGTTCTACAACATCAAGCCGAGAGGAGGCCGGACTACCACGGATGACAGAGACGGGGGACGAAAAGAGGTGCCGCTATTGAAGCTTCGGGAACTGGAGTTGCTTGCCGATAGGACTGTGGCTCGATTTGACGGTGAAAAGAGAGCTCCGGGCTTCGTTATCGAAGAGGGTGGAGGTCGCGAAGAAAAGGGTTCAGCAGGATCCGGCCACTGCTGATTCAAATAGAAGGCCCTGGGTGGGATGAAGCTATCCTGGTCGATATCGACGCCTGGTACTCTGTATCCTCTTTCTGGTATCTCGGAGCCTAGAGCCGGCGTACGCGGCCTCGATATCCGTTGCGTCGACGTTGGAGGCTTGCATGCTGACGATGGACGTTGGTCGTTCGGTGGGCAAGGTGAGATCCTAGCGACCGGGCGGGGCGGAAAGCCACCAAGACGTCACATGCACGCTGATACGGGGGAATACCTGGCGCTAAAACACGGTTCCTGTCGGCCAAGCAGTGAAGCGTCCAGCCTGCCGGGTGCCCTAGTGTACGCGGATGGCGTACGTAAGGACGTGTCCGGGCGGAAGTGTAGTTTAGCTGACGGCGACGGTGTCAACCGGCAGACTCAGAAACTTACTGAAAGCTTAATTGAGGACAGATATAAACCAAACACGTTTAATCAAACCGGCCAGTGGTGATGTGTTCATAAGGACTGCGTTTAATATTTAAGGACGGCCTTCTTCCTCGGTGAGCCCTGTAGGTCTTTGCATGACATGAGATGGTCTCAGCGACTTAGCGCATCACATTGATCACACACACCACTGTATGCCCTGTAAGATCCGGTTTCAGCTGTCCACTGCTTATCTAATCTTATCGGCAGAACCTCTTTCGATGACGTCTTGGTGCTACCTTAGCTAACGGAATACCACCTGGTAATACGGATATTACCTTCCAACCAGCAAAAGCAGCACATCCGGAGCACTAAGATCTCATTCGGACCCCTCTTCCTCGATCAACCGTCTGCTAGTGTCGAATCGCCCTCGCCGCCGCATCCGCTAACGGCGAGCTCACTTGACCTGGGTCTGGGTTTGCCCAGGCTGCTTTGTCCTCGTGCTCGTGCACAGGACCCCACCGAGCGCCGACACCCTGCAGTGTGATGCCCTGCTGCCCTGCTACTGCTGCTGCTGCTGCTGCTACACCTGCGCCTGCAGCTGCCCCTCCTCCCCACACCGTACCTCCGTCCTGCATCTCGCAGCACCTGCTCCTCCGCCTCGTCTCGTACAACCAACAACTTCCTCTCTACCTGATATCCGCTGGGGGAGAGCCTGGAACCAGCCGGAGGTATTGCCGTACACCGACCGACGCCATCTTCTCCGCCAGGGACCTTGGGCCCTTTTCAAACGCTCGCGTCTGACCGGGCCTGTCTTGCCCCTCGTCCTCCGTTCGTCTGGAACAGGAACGGAACTGACCGGACTGAACAGTCAGCTCGCCTCTCGCCTCTCTCCTCACGTCGGCTGTGCTGTGCTGTGCTGGGCTTGACTTGGCTTGAGCTGCTAAGCTTCCCGCTGCCTCCTGCGCGTGCGCCCCCCGATCGAGCCGACCCTGACCCTGGTGGCCTGCCCGCCAGCCACCTACCGCCTGCCTTACCCTTATTCTACTGAGACTCGCTCATTTACACTTGCCTCTTACAACTCTCCATCTGTATCAATACGCAGACCTGAACAGTAACCATGTTCGACATATTCGCACATCTCTTGTCGTGAGTACACCGCGCGCGGCCGCCGCTCTGGCCCCTCTTCCCCGTCTTCCCTGCTTCTTACCTTGCGACGAGGCTCGTATGCCCCTCTCTCAAGTCGTCGATGGCGAGGAACTACCGCCGATTCCGGACGAATTCTCATGCTGACATCGCGACCGAATCGTAGCTCCATCGCGTCCTTCCTCTTCCCCCTCTTCGCCTCTTACAAGGCTCTGAAGACCTCCGACCCCGCCCAGTTGACGCCATGGCTCATGTACTGGGTCGTACTCGCCTGCGCCCTCCTCGTCGAGTCGTGGACTGAGTGGATTCTCGTCTGGTACGTCGCGCCGGATTCCCTGCCCACTGGTCGCAACCACTGACAGTCTCTCCTCCAGGATCCCCTTCTACGCTTACATCCGCCTTCTCTTCCTCCTCTACCTCGTCCTCCCCCAGACCCAGGGCGCCCGCATCATCTACCAAACCCACGTCCACCCCTTCCTCGAAGACAACGAGGCTCAGATCGAGGAGTTCATCTCCGAGGCCCACGACCGCCTCAAGGCCGCTGGTATCGCCTACCTCAAGCGCGCCATCGAGCTGATTAAGACCAACATCCTTGGTCTGCCCCCAGGCGAACCCGAGCCCGCGCCCCAGCCTGCCGCCGCTGCCTCGCAGTCCTACACGCAGTCCCTGCTCGCCCGGTTTAGCGTCCCGACCGCGCGCTGGGCCCCCGCCGGCAACACGGGCGCCGACTTTTATAACCTTCTCGCCGGCGCCGTCTCCGCTGCCACGGGCGCCGGTGGCAACTCGCACCCCCCGGATCTCTCCAGGTCCGGCAGCCTCATCCCGCCGGAGCTGCAGGGCGGCGAGCGCACGAGCTTCATCGCAGCGCAGCGCGAGAGGCTGGCGCTCCTCCTCAAGGCGCTCGAGCGCGAGGCCGCGGTGTCTGACGCCGCGTCGTCCGAGCCGCTCGGCAGGGGGGGCAGCATGCAGCTCGACGGCGCCGACGAGGAGCCCACGCAGCGGCCCCCGAGCGCCCACAGCGGGCTCAGCAAGTCGCGGAGCGAGACGGACTTTGAAAAGATCGACGCCGAGAGCGGGGCCGAGGACCAGGGCGACGACGACCGCGACGGGACCATCCGGCGGAGACAGGCGGGGGGATCGTCATGGATGCCGTGGGGATGGGGCGCCACGCCGACGGCGACGGCGGAGAACCCCGAGGGTGGGTCCAGCTCGGGCGTGCAGCACTGAAGGTCCGGTGTCTTGCACGCACTTTGGGCGGTTGATTTTTCAACGGGATGGAGTTTCTGTGGACTTGTTGATTTTGGTCAATTCGGCCGGCAGGGCGTCATAGATGGACTGGCTCGGGCGCAAGTCGAGACGTCTCTCGGGGACCAGAATGGCTTCTGCGCTCCCCTTTCCCCTTGTTCAACCAGGGCTGAATAGATTTTTTGGAATCACTACCCAGACGTCCCTCCTCTTCTCAATATGCTGGTGTTGGGTGTCATTTGTGAAAGGAAAGGTTGATTTGTCGCTATGCAAATGCCTCGGCATCTTTACGCCTCGTAATCCCCTTCCCTCGTCTGGGTACATCTTGGTCTCTATTTATACAGTGTTTCTGAGATTCCCTCCGACAAAAATCGTACACTCGGGGTTTCCTTCAGCCCACTCTTTCCCCGTTTTGTCTCTCCCGTTTTATACACACCACTCTATCGGACCACCCGGGCGAGGGAACAACCCGCCCCGACCTCCTGTCGTTCGTTCCGTCTCGTCGAAGCTCTCAAGTCCTCTTGTAGGGGTAGGGCACGTCGACGCCCTTGCGGGTCCATATCGTCCTCTTCTTCTTGTTGCCGACGTGCTCGACCCAGACCTCCTCGGCGTTCTGCTTGCGGAAGCGGCGGATGAAGACGGGGTCCCAGAGCTCCGAGGCGATGCCGAGGTCCTTGCAGCAGCGCATCAGGGCGTTGGACTTGCAGCCCTCGACGGCGGAGGGGAGGGCCTCGAGGCCGAAGTAGGTGTTTTCGCCCTGGGCCTGGGAGATGAAGCTGTTTTGCGACGAGTTAGTTTCCTAAACGTCTGCAATGATTGGGAAGATAGGGATGGGGGGAGGGAAAACGTACCGGCCCTCCGCGATGAGAGCATATTCCCTAGTGACAATCTTCTCGCCGACGACGACCTCGCCCTTGGGCACGAGCCCCCAGCCCCCGGGGCCGAAGGCGGCGTTCAGGATGCGGCGGTACTTGATCTCGGGGAGGTACAGGATGCCGTCGGGCTTGACCTCGACGTCGGCCTCGTTGATGGGCGCCATGAGCAGCTCGATGACGTCCTTGGGGAACTTTGCGGTTCCCAGGCCGTAGTACGACCGGGTCCAGTCGATGTGGTCCGGGCCGCTGCCGGTGGCGTGCTCGGCGCCCGGGGTGTAGGGCGCGGACTGGGGCAGGGTCGGGATGGGGGCTGGCGCAGGAGTAGGGGAAGCGGGCGGGGGAGAAGGGGATGCGTCTGCTGCTGCTGTCGGTGCGGGCTTCGCGGGCGCGGGGGGCTTGGCTGCGGGTTTCGCGACGGGCTTCGCGGCTGGTCTGGGTACCGGCTTGACGGGCGCGGGTCTGGAGGCGTACACCTTCTTCGCGGGCGCCGGGGCGGCGGCCTTTGCGGGGGTCTTTGCGGGTGCCGGGGCGGGCTCCGGCGTCGGGGCGGGCGTCTCCGGGGTGGTCGCTGCTTCTGCTGCTTCCGGGGCGCCGGCCGTCCTCAGGAGGGTTGTCGTCGACAGCCTCGCGGCGGTGTGGGGGCGGTGGAAGGTCTGGCGCGACGCGGCGCGGAGGAGCGGGCGCATGGCGAAGTGGGAGGCCATTGTGTCCGTGAGGGTGGTTCGATCGATCGGTGTTCTTGGAGTATGTAACTGACTGGGAAAGAATTACAAAAGAGAAGAGAAGGCGGAAGTGTACGGGGAGTCGGGCGGGGTGGTCTGGTCTGGTGGTCTGCTTGCGCGCTGTCGGTGACGGGTCTCTTGTGAAGTTTGGGAGGCGACAGCTGCATCTGGGCGGATGGGAAATTTTGGTCGGCGCGGGAGAACGCGATGCCGTGGCGGCTGGGATTGGACCGGGATTGGAGCTTGGGCCACCGCTAGAAGTCGGCACTGTGTCAACTTGCTTGTCTAGCACACTGTCTTCTCATCAGCCCACTCACTCACTCACTCACTGCTCAAGATGAAGTATGCGTACATGCATTGAATTGATTGGAGTTCTCTTGTACAGATTACTGGTACAATATGATACAGTCTGCTTCCTCCGGAAAGGGCCTCTAGGCGTCCTTCATGTCGGTCCGTGAGTCATTGCCCTGTTGCTTCCAGCAGCTCTTGAATTGCTCCATCTGTATCGTCATCATCAGCTTCAGCTTCACCTACCCGCAGTCGAAGGGGCTCACCTCGGCCGCGCATTGCCTCCAGTCCTTCTTCTCGAAGTAGCAGTCTGTCAACTTTGCATTCTCGTCTGCCGGGTCCGATGTTAGCGTCCCTCCCGAGCCTCCCGCTAAGCTGGCGGACAGGATCTGATCGTGGGCGTACCTGCGCAGCCGGTGCTGAAGATGCGCTTGTCCCTGCGTATCGAGCGTTAGCCGGTTGGCGTTGGCTAGTGTCGCCGTTGATGCTTCTTTTGTTTATGTTTTGCTTCTTTTTTCCCCTCATCTCCTCCAAACCTCCATCGTGGATGACATCGTCTCAGACACTGCACGTGAGCCGGGCAAAAGGAAGCATCTCAACGTACCACTCATCGGGCTCGTCGTCCTCGGCAGCCTTCTGCGCCGCGTCGCTCTCTTGCTTCGACATTTTATCCCCTTCGTCTCCCGGATTGACGAGTTTTCCAGGGTAGGTTTCGTTGACTTTCGTCGGATCTTTGTTCGTGTGGAAGGAGGGAAGAGGAAAAAAGGAGTCAATTGAGATCCCGAAATTCTGTTGGGGGAACAGTGTCCCTTAAAACCCCCGCCACACAGACTAAGTCACTCATTCAATCACTCACCAACTCATCTCATCTCATCTCATTCGCCCTGGCATCGTCACATCTTCACCCACGATGGCGCCGCGAAAGCTCAACGTGCTGGTCTACACCGGTAAGTCTCCCCGTACCTCAATCGCCTCTCACAAGAACGCTCACGCTCCACAGGCACCGGCACGACCGTCGAGTCGGTCCGGCACTGCGTCTCCTCCCTCCGCCAGCTCCTCTCGCCCAACTACGCCGTCATCCCCGTCGCCGAGGCCGCCCTCCTCAAGGAGCCGTGGCAGTCCACCTGCGCGCTCCTCGTCGTCCCCGGCGGCGGCGACCTCGGCTACTGCCGCGTCCTCAACGGCGCCGGCAACCGCCGCATCCTCGAGTTCGTCCGCCGCGGCGGCGCCTATCTCGGCTTCTGCGCCGGCGGGTACTACGGGTCCCGCAGGTGCGAGTTCGAGGTCGGCGACCGCACGCTGGAGGTCATCGGCACCCGCGAGCTGGGCTTCTTCCCGGGGACGTGCCGCGGGGGCGCGCTCAAGGGGTTTGCGTACCACAGCGAGGAGGGCGCGAGGGCGGTGAAGCTGAGCGTCAAGGAGGGATTGGGCGAGGCCCGGGAGGTGTTGAGTTACTACAACGGAGGGGGCGTGTTCGTCGACGCGGACAAGTTTGAGGGCGTCGAGGTTCTCGCCAGCTACGCGGATGACATTGCCGTCGACGGGGGAACGGGCAAGGCCGCCGTCATTCAGTGCAAAGTCGGCTCCGGCACGGCCATCCTGACCGGTCCTCACCCGGAGTACGGCCGGATCCCCTTTTCTTTCGCGATATGCATTCGATCACTAACGCGCTCCCAGGTTCGCCGCCGCAAACCTCAACCCGCAGCCCAAGATCCCCTCCTACGCCTCCCTCGTGTCCTCCCTCGCGGCCGCCGACGCCGCGCGCGTCTCCTTCCTGCGCGCATGCCTCACCCGCCTGGGCCTCGAAGTATCCGCCGACGCCGCCGGCCCGCCGTCCCTGTCCCGGCTGCACCTGACGTCGGCCAACCACACCGAGGTCGCCGAGGTGCTGGCCTCGTGGGAGGAGGCCATCACGCGCACGTCCGAGGGGGAGGAGTACATCAAGGGCGAGCACGACGTGTTCCGCATCGAGAAGGCGTCGTCGCGGTGGGACGTCGAGGAGCTCCGCGAGGCGCTGCCCGGGTCCGACGGCGTGCCGGACTACGACGGCGTGCCGGACTACGACGGCGTCGTCAAGGTCATCGTCCCGCACGAGGAGGCGTGGCCGGACGCCAAGGAGACGCCGTGCTTCAACCACCGGCTGTTCTACAACTCGCTCCAGACGTACCGCGAGAGGGAGCCGGACGCGGAGGAGTGGGGCGACACGTTGATGTACGGCGAGGTCGTCACGAGCACCAACACCCTCATGGATAAGTGTGTCCTCCCGATCCGCTTATGATTTTACCCCGTGTGCTTACGCTCGCAGGAACATCAAGCTCCTTTCCCAACTGCCGACGGGCTTCACGCTCACGGCGTCGACGCAGGTCGCCGGCCGCGGCCGCGGCACGAACGTCTGGGTCGCGCCCCGGGGCAGCCTCATCTTCTCGACGGTCATCAACCACCCGGCGCACCTGGCGGCCTCGCACCCCGTCGTCTTCATCCAGTACATCTCGGCCATCGCCATCGTCGAGGCCGTGCAGTCGTACGACACGGGCTGCGGCGACGTACCGGTGAAGCTCAAGTGGCCGAACGACATCTGTACGTTCCCTTTCCGCCTCGCATCAAGTACCTCTCTGACTGACCCTTCACATAGACTGCCGGGACCCCGACGCCCCCGCCTCCGACCCTCCGTCCTACGTCAAGATTGGCGGCATCCTCTCGACCTGCAGCTACTCGCAGGGCTCGTACCAGTGTGTCGTGGGCATCGGCATCAACACGACCAACTCGCGTCCGACGACGTCGCTCAACGCGCTGGCGCCGGCGTCCCTCGCGGGCGGGTTTCACATCGAGGCGCTGCTGGCGCGCATCCTGACGCGCATCGAGGCGGCGTACCGGCAGTTCCGCCGCGAGGGGTTCTCGCGCGACCTCGAGGAGCGGTACTACCGCCACTGGCTGCACTCGGGGCAGACGGTGACGCTCGAGGCGGAGGCGGGCGCGAGGGCGAGGATCGCGGGCATCACGCGCGACTGGGGCATGCTGAAGGCCGTCGAGGTGGACGGGCAGGGGAGGGAGACGGGGAGGACGTGGGCGCTGCAGAGCGACGAGAACAGCTTTGATTTCTGGAAGGGGCTCGTGAAGAGGAAGCTGTAGGCCCCTCCCAATGCTGTGAGCTTTGTCGTTTTAGTCGATGGGAGGAACTTTTGCGCATCGTCACGTTCTCCAGCGGCACAGCAAGACAGTCGAGGCGAGGCTTGAATCAAAGCGAAATCGAGAAACGGGACATCTCGGGTGTAATTGCTCACGGGAGACATTGGGACGGCATCGCAGAACCCGGTTGCGCGGCAACTTCCTCACGGGGTTAGAAGACTCGCCCCGTCTTACATGCATGGACATCCGCCCTTGAGGGGTTTACATGATTCCTCACATACTAACCCGATTTCGTCTACAACCCCCGGTCGAGCTGGCATTTCGTGGCCAAGCTTTTGCTGGGCAGCTAGGTCCCGCCCGGCTGCTGCGAAGAGAGCTCCATGGAGGATCAACCACCCCGTCGCTCACATCCCGGCGACATTCCTGCTTTAAGCGGACACCACACGGCCCACATAAGCCCCGTCCCCCGAGCGCCTCCGGACCATCCCGTCCCCCGCCCTCCGTGTGCTGCTGCGAAATGGTGTCTCATAAAGAGAAGAAAGATGGCCTAATAAAAGGCCGCCGTTGCTCCTTGCCGCTCAAGACCTCGCTTAGTTTCGTGACCTCACCATGACCACCGCAATCATCACAGGACGCTGCCTCCGCGCAAGCCACATTGCACCACCCCGCATCTCGCCGTCGCAGCTCTCCAAGACATTCTCCGTCCCCCTCGCTCACCGTCATCGTCATCACCAAATCGCGCAGACCAAGACAACAGCATCCGCACGAGCATTCGCGACGTCGTCCAAGATGGCCTCCGAACAACCCAAGATCAAGCTCTACTGGTAATTTCACCCCGCTTTCCAAACAATCACAGAGGCATACTAAAATAAACCGCAGGCTCAACGACTCCCGCGCCCAGAACACGGTCTGGCTTCTCGAGGAGCTCGGCCTAAAGTACGAGGTCGAGGTCTTCCGCCGCGCGCCGAACCGCCTCGCGCCCCCGGAGCTCGCCGAGGTCCACCCGCTCGGCAAGGCGCCGGTGCTCGAGATCGCGCCGGCCGGGGGCCAGCTGGCCCCGATCAAGCTCGCCGAGAGCGGGTACATCACGCAGTACCTCGTCGAGCACTTCGGCCGGAACAAGCCGTCGCTGGTGCCGGCGCGGTGGAGGGACGGGCAGGAGGGCCGCGTCGGCGGCGAGACGGAGGCGTACGCGCGGTTCTGGTACCTGCTGCACTACGTCGAGGGGAGCTTTTTCCCGAACCTGGTGCAGTACCTCGTCCTCAGTGGTAGGTGGCGTGATCTCACTCGTTCATTTCTCACTCGTCATCTCACTCGTTCATTTCTCACTCGTCATCTCACTCTCAATCTCACTCACTCACTCGTCATCTCACTCACTCCATTATTCACTCACTCACCCACTCAACCACATGCCTCAAACGCGCACTAACCACATCCCGCAGTCCTCAAGTCCAACAACGTCCCCTTCCTCGTCCGCCCCATCACCTCCGCCGTCGCCAGCAAGATCTTCTCCATCGTGACGCAGCCCGACGCGGAGAAGCACCTCAAGTTCATCGACGGCCTCCTCAAGACCACGCCGGGCGTGGACCAGGAGGCCGGCGGCTTCCTCTGCGGGCCGGAGCTCACGGCCGCCGACATCCTCATCAGCTTCGGCATCACCGGGGCCGACGAGTGGGGCGCATACGACGGCATGGGCTCGTGGCCCGGCGGGTCGGCGCGCGCGGCGTACCCGAGAGTGTTTGCGTACGTCGACCGGCTCAAGGCGCAGCCTGGATACCAGCGGGCGGTGGCCAAGGCCAAGGAGATTGAGGGCAAGTAAGGTCGGAGGAGGAGGAGTTCGGGCTGCTTGAAACGTCAGAAGGCGTTTCTGGCTTCGGGTATCGTGATGAGAGCGTGCATGTTTGAGAATGGTGTTTGTTGAGCTGTCATCGCGGACGATGAGTCCGACTGCTAGAAGTGTACTATAATTACCGCCGTAATGAACTGATCGCCTCATCTCTGTTTCTTGTGATGTTGTTCGCGCTTCAGCTTCGAAGCGAAGCTTCACAGTAACCGCTGTCGGCCGAAATCTCGGCGACTGCCCCAGACACATGACGATACCCGCGTCCCGAGGCTGCCCAGCCCCGTCCCTGGCCAAGAAGGTATGCCGTCGCCATGGTTCGCGCCAAGGCGAGGCTTCGACCTCATCGGCGATAGCGTTTGCGAAGCCAAGAGTCGTCTGAGCCTCACCTCACTTTTCTGCCCTCGTCGTGGGTCAAGCACCACGAGGAGCGGGAGGTGACGATGGAAACGATATAATGCACCCTCCTCGAGCGCATCTCTGCAACGGCTCGGCAAACTTCGCATCCAGAATCTCTTGATGGGCAGTCCCATCGTCATGGCTCACACGCGGTCTCGTCATCGCAACGGCTCGTCGTCGGGCCGCACAGACGTTGATGCAACCACCATCACGACGTCGATTATATCTACACTACATCCAATCACATCCACGGAGGAAGACGTCAAGGACGAGCTTGGAAACACACGGACCTCTCTCCACCCGACGTCAGGAAACATCCTGCACAGGATAGAACACAAGGAAAATGAATTGCCCCGCGGGCGAACCAACGACGGCTTGTCATCCCAGTTGGTCCAGGGATGCATCCTAGACCGTCGAGAAAGCTCAGCTCACAAGTCCAGCGTGCTATCATGGCAAGGTAAATAGTAGCTCGAACCTTGGACGGGGGCGCGGCTATTCAGCCGTTGGGATCTTCCGCCCGCGTTCGCCATCTGTCGTTTGGAAAAAGCTTGCGCTCACATGGGCGCACCACCACCACACCGCAGTGTTGGGCAGGCAGTCCAGCCCTCTTTTCGGCTTGCTGGACTCCTGGGACGCTGGTCATCGTCGACCTTCTGACGATCTCGTCCTCGGACGCGCAATCGGACGTTGCTCTCCCCTACCCAAAGGCAATTGAGCATCACGTCGACCAGTACCGACCCCATTAGAGTGACAACCAAGGGAAGACGGGCCGAAGCCTTTTTGGTTTCTGGGTTGGAGACCTGCCCACCGCCGAGTAAGTGGATAATAGGGCAAAGTGGCGTGGACTTGCAAGCGCATGAAGAACAGAGGCGGAGGGTCCTCCTCCTCCCCTGCTCCTTGTGGTCTGGGCTGGGGGGGCGATCAACAAGAGTCAGTCGGGGCGGGCACAGATCTGACGATGACACCCCCCTCCATCCCCACTACGCAGTGTAAACGGCGTGGATGCATGAGCGAAGAAGCCAGCGAGCCATTTACCCCGCGAAGGCAGACAAGAATTAAAAAATGCGATCGCATGTCGTGGAGGATTCGCAGCACAGCCCGGAAAAGGCCGCACCCACGATGGCGGATTTTCCCTCGCCATGTATCCGCAGAGGCGAGAGAGAAATGGCCCACCAATCGGGCCCGCGGAGCAGCCACGTCCTGCCGGATCGGGCAACTCCCGGACGGCACTCCGCTGCGCGTGTGAGCATGTGAGGGCCCCTACGGTGGGGTCCAGACGTTGTGAAGGAGGGGAAGAAGAACACACATACATGCTGGACGCATACACACACAGCTCGCATTGTTCTGCGGATGTTCTTCCTGCGCGGATGTGTGTGGCATAACCCACCCCGCACCGCCGGAGAGAGCGGTGACTGGCTGATGGCGGCGGCGGTGCGGGTGTTCGAGTCGGAGAACAGGCGCGGGGACGCGGGGGTTGAGCTTGATGGGCATCGGAAGTTCTTCTCTTCTGTGAGTCTCACTTCTTTTTTGACAGGCGGGTCGTTTGTTTCGGTTCATGAGGTGAAAGGCCTCCCGGACCAACACCAAAATTGAACATCAACACCAAGCCTTTGGAACGGTTCCGTTGTTTCAGCCCTAGATTGGACGACGGCCTGCTCTAAGACCGACATGAAGCGGCAGGAATATGGGACACAAGACGTCTCTGGAGCGACTTGAGTTGGAATCTGTCGCGCCCCAAGGTAGCATCCAACAGCCGAGCCGAGGATCGCCACCACCCGTCCTCAGCGAACCCAAAAAGGACGGCAATGACCCAATCGCGATCCCGGCTTTTTAGCTTGCAGAGCCCAGCTGGTACATGACTTGCCTGACAGCAATGTGCAGATGCCATAGACCCCGCCAGGAAGAAGTGCTCCCGTCCGCATCCTGGTCGGATTGAGTTGGACGACGTGGACGATCTAGCGGGATGGATGCTCCCAGGGTCCACGGTGTCTCTTTGCCGGGATGGAGGGGTGGCAGGACATGGTTCATGGATGCCAGCCACATCCGCATGACGGGTGGCACTTTGGCTTTCCTATTCTGGCCATGGACTCTCTTTTTCTCTGGCCGTATGTAAAAGCTGCTATCGCCGTTGAACAGTGATCGCTGTGTGCGACCCAAGTCGTTCTGCTGTTCAGAACGTCAAGCTCTTCAGAAGTTGAACTCGATTGCCCGTGGGGGTTTGAGGATGTAAGTCCTTCAAAACCAAAGGGCGTGCAAAACGCAAAAAGAATCATCAAGACTCGCCGACACGCATTCTCTGCGTCCAGCGCCAGCGTCGCCATCATGTCGAACGGCGACGACCTCGGCCTCAACCTCACCTACCCAAAGACACCGTCCCCGGTCCTCCCAGCCCCCGCGCTGAAGGAGATTGTAAGTCGTCGTCACGGTCTTCCAAGTGTCCGCACCACCTAACACCTCCAGGACGATGCAAACATCCCCGTCTTCATGACCGGCATCCTGCTGCCGCACGCCATCTGCACGCTCTTCCTCTTCGCCCGCATCGCCTCGCGCCTGTGGGTGATCAAGAAGTGGTTCATCGACGACACCCTCATCCTCCTCTCCTGGCTCTTCTCCACGGCGCTCTGCGTCGTCTACAGCATCACCGCCACGACGCCCACCCTCCTGGCAGCGGTCCCCGACGACACCGCCGTCCAGGACGACGCCAACCCGTACATCATGCGCACCTACCTGGGGCTCATCTACTACCAGATCTGCCTGTGCCTGGCAAAGTTCTCCATCCTCGCCTTCTACCTGCGCGTCTTCAACTCGTCGCGCGCCCGCGAGCGCCGGCTGGCCTGGGGCACCGTCGCCTTCGTCCTCGCGTACAGCCTGCCGCTGCTGCTCATGAGCTTCCTGCAGTGCCACCCCGTCGCGGGCCGGTTCTTCGGCCGCCCGATGGTGTGCTTCGGCTTCCCCGAGCTGCTGATATCCAGCGCCAGTCTGCACTCGGCCACGGACGTCTGGCTGATCGCCATGGTCGCGCCCTGCGTCGCCCGGCTCGACCTGCCGCGCAAGCAGAAGCTCGCGCTCGCCGCGGTGCTCAGCCTGGGCGTTTTTTTAGTTGCGGCGAGCATGGTCCGGCTGCAGCTCAGCCTGCACCGGCACTACCGCCCCAGCGGCGCGGGCGTCAACGACACGCTGGCCTTCTTCGTCATGACGGTGCTGGAGTGCGACCTCGCGCTCATCTGCGCCAGCGCGCCGACGCTGCGGCCGCTGCTGGCGAGGCTGTTCCCGGCGCTGATGGCCGCGGCGAAGAGGAGGTCGCTCGAGACGAGGGGCGATGAGAGCTTCGATCTGACGAGCTTGACGTACCACGGGTACCCGTGGACGGAGCCCAGCACGCCGTTCGCCGGGACGAGGAACGCCAGCGTCGCGAGCCACTTGAACAGGCTCCGTACGCCGGCGCCACCCGTGCCGACCCTGTCGGGGATGCACCGCCCGCCGACGGCGCTGAGCCTGAAGAGCGCCGTGCTGGGCGCCGCGCCGCCGCGGAGCAGGGGGCGGAACCTGGCCGGGGACGGCAGGCCGATGCTGCAGCCGCAGGCGTGGGAGATGAAGAGGAGCTCGTCGATATACTCGACGGACCCGCCGTACGAGGAGGCCGCTGCTGGCGACTACTACCAGCAGTACGGACAGCACGACGGCGTGGTGCTCAAGACGATGAGGCTGAGCCTCGCGACGGAGGTGGGAGAGGACCCCGGGGACGCGGCGAAGAAGGATCCGCTGAGCCCCAACCGCTGGAGCCCGATGTCCGGGCTCAGCGGGGATACGTATGCCGTCGATAGGAGCAGCGGCGGGAGCGCGAGGAGCGGCAAGGGCGACGACAGAATGACCATAGAGATACCCCCTCCTGTGCCTCCGCGGAGGCCGAGACGACCTGATGACCCGGCATGACCAGAGTAATGACAATAAACAAGACCATTCGTTCTAAACACTTTACTTTGTGTTAGTTACTGGCGTGAGTGTCATGTTAGGTCCCTCATGCAAGATGGTGACGATGCATCGTGAAGCGGGGAGCGCAAGGTGGAGGTACCTAGGTACTTAGGTTTGGTGGACCCCGGCCCGGCCCCAGTCTCGGAGGGCATCATCGTTGACCCGACGGCAGCGGAGCGGGATGAGACCCGCCCAGGAGGTCTGTGCGCATCCGGATCCGACCCGTTCGCCCTAAGAAACTCGATCCAACCGTCTGTCTCTCCTCGCATTGATGGGCCAATGTCCAAGCGCAACCAACTCCGAGGACTGGACTCTTGGTCCGCCTCTGGGAGCCTTTCCCGTCTCCTCGTTTTCGGATCAGCTGTTGGTTGTTTTTCGATCCTGCAGAGGCAAGGCCTTCGACAGGCGTCTGATTGATGCTGCTAGGGTGCACTGTTCAGGCGATCGATCCTACGTCGGTTCCGTCCTTGACGAACATGACACACTGACACTGTCCGGGACCAGAAGACTTCCGCGCATCTGATTCAACAAGTGTTGCTTCCTTTTGTGCGTGGTCGGATGAACCCCCGGAATGCTGGACGCGGTTCCCCGGATCTTCGCCGTCCGATGATGGTCATGAGGAGATACAACATGCGACCCGGCTCCTCAACCCGCTCTCCCCTGGTGTATGACCTATGGATCTTCAGACTTGATGCTTTATCAGTTGATCTTGGAGCTGGGCCGGCCCAGACCGTTGCCCTATAACATCCTGCAGTCAGGATCCTGCCCCTGTGGGCCATATGAGACAGAATTCTCCGATACATCTTCACGCAAGCCATGCCGAATGCTGTCTCTACCTGACGCCAAGCGCGGCTCAGGCGGTGGAATTGCCTCACATCCTTCCCGTTTCATGGTCATCAGTATCTACCTATAATGGGAAGGGGTTGCCAAATATTTTGCACCTGCCTTGAAAGAAAACATGCGACTGGTCCTTTGTCGGGAAGCTGTTCTGCAATGTGGCGATGTGAACCGTCGTGAAGTTCACAAGCCTCTTGTCATGTCTTTACTGCCGCCTCTGCTCGCCCCCGTCCGCCCCCGTCCGCCCCTGTCCGTCATTGTCCTTGTTGCTTGTCCGTCACGCGTTACGTATTTTGCTTATTCCTCCTGCCCGTTCTGCGAGAGCAAGCGCCGCCTCTACTACTTCTTTCCCCTTGGCTGGACCTCCCCTTCTCTTTTCCTCTACAACACAAGAGGAAGGGGCCAAGATGATGGCCTCGCGGATCTTCCTTGCCTTGGGCCTGGCCTTGGCCATGGCCTCGGCCATCGCT
Organism: Colletotrichum brevisporum; assembly: GCA_030770045.1. Lineage (NCBI taxonomy): Eukaryota > Fungi > Ascomycota > Sordariomycetes > Glomerellales > Glomerellaceae > Colletotrichum > Colletotrichum brevisporum. Next base: position 7,401,606 of record JAUGSI010000002.1, read on the forward strand.
TCCTCGACTCGTGATGGAAACACGACTCTTGTACTCGCGGCCTCTTCTTCTACTCGAGTTACTGACGATACTTTGACGACGCTTTGCCACTCGGTTGACGATATCCCCGGCACCTCCCAAGGCGACACGGGTCAGGCGGCCTCCGGTCTGGGGGCAGACGGACTGGCGAAAAGGCAGGGTGGCAAGGCTGTGATTCCGATTTTCGCAAGACAGAACTTCAAGTAAGTTATTTGGATTTCAGAATAAGACGGGATGCTAACTATGGCTGTCAGTTCTTCGGTCGAGACGTCGATTTCGCTCACGACGACCGTCTTCACGCGCGTAGTCACTGTCGAAGTTCCTAGCAGGACCGAAGTCTTCGTCTCAACCCTCCTCCGAACTTTGACCTTCATCAGCCCGGTCCTGGTCACCAAGACCAGCGTGGTGACGGTGCTTCCCTCTCGGGAAGGCGCAATCAAGAGGGACATAGCATCCACTACAGCATCACCTGGCTCTGAGGCGACGTCGTCGGCCACATACAGTCATCCACAGGGGTCAGTCCCGTCGTCGGGCATGACCGCACCTGCTCCTACACACCCAGCCGCGATCCGGCGTCAGCTTTCTAACGAGTCGTCGTTGCTTCCGCGCCGGGTGTCTACAGTCACCATCGAGACGACCATCACCCTGACTAGAACCGGGTCATTTGTCTCGACGGCGACAGTCTTCAACCCCACATACGTGTCTGTGACAGCAAGCCCGGTGCTCACCACCATCAAGTTGGTCACGGTTACAGGCCTCGTCGAGACCACGTTTCAGACCAGCCGAGTCGTGACTGCAACAAATACCGACCAGTCCGCTAGCACAGCGTCTTCTATCGCGACTAGCCTCGAGCCGACTTCTTCCGAGGAAGCGGCCTCATCAGAAGACTCTCCAACTGCGTCGACTCCGACTACCCGAGCGGTTCCTACAAGCACTAGCGCGGCGCCAACACTGTCAGACTCAACAGAAGGTGTCACGACCTCGCTCGGTACCCCGACTTCAACGACGCCAGCATGGATAGGCATAACAACCTGGTTCGTCGACCCGCCCTCGTCGACACCCAGTCCGTCATCTACCGACCCCTCAACCCCGAGCTCGACAGCTCCCGCACCCTCCGAGCTTCCTTCCGGAGCAGGTCTAAGCGCTGACACAATTGCTGGTATCACTGTCGGCACAGTCTCTGGTGTCATCCTGGTTCTGTTCGTCATCTGGGTCCTCCGAAGACGGGCGAAGTTTCGCGAACATGAGTCCCTGCCCGACGACAACTACCAGATGACATCAGCAGCAGCCGGCGCCGCTATCATGAACTCTCTGCCGTCTAACCCATCGGTCGCTAATCATCCGAACGCATTTCCTGCTCGCGACCTCAGCGGTGGTAGTTCGGTTAACGACGGCGTGCGCATCGTCATTCGCCCTCCGATGGATCGCCGAACCCAGAGCAGCAGCCTCTACCCTGCTCCGCTCAGGACGTGGCCGAAGCCGCCCGGATACACTGGCCAGACGTACAGCTTCACACCGGGTGACAGCGGAGAGACCACGCCTAGGGACCAGAGAGAGTGGAGCGCTGCGAGCGACTACGGAAGCTCGAGCAACCAGGAGGATCAACGGGGCGAGGGCGGACATCGTCACGTCGCTGGTCGGGGTCTGGAGGGAACGGAGCCTTGGCCGAGGATGTGATTATAGCTCGCTCAGCCTCACGGCTCGCAGTCTAGGGATAACAGAACCTGGGCGGAGGATGCGATTATAGCTGGCTCGGAAGTGCGGCAAGGAATCCCGCGGTTTGACGCGGTTTGATGACGCGGAAAGGAATCCGCTTGACGATGGCGTTGGAGTAGGACGTGGATAATACTCAACTAATAGGCCCAGAATTTCAGACGTCAAGGACGTTTCTCACTTTTCCCATGTGGTTCTGATCCGTAATCAGACCTCGCATACGGGAATGAGCAGCCGTCCGATGGCAAGTAGGCTTGTCATGCATGATTCTTCATGCAGAGTGGGACCGGCACTGCAATTTTAACCTCACCCGAGAGGCCTCAAGACGATGACAGCTCTTCTCTCCAGCATCGCTCGCCGCGACATGAACCCCATCAATAGTTCGTAGAAAATTCGCCGATAGATACCTTCCAGCGGCGGAATTCTGTGCTCTCGAGATGCTTTTTCGACTGTCTTGTTCACTCCTGTACTTGAATTCATCTACTAGTAGCGTAGGTAGTGTACGACTTTGGCCAACACGGAGTCGAGGCCGAAATGATTTGATTCGCGCCTGCGACCTTGCCTGGTTTCTAGAGAAAGCGTGACGCTGCTGTAGGTGCGGTTACTGGCTAGATTCCCTTTTCGCTGCGATTTTAATCCATCGGGAAATGCTGGAGAAGAGACGAGGCTGAGGGAGAGACCAATGCAGCTCCCGGTGCCGTGCCTGCCTAGTTGCGCCATCCACGTCGAGCCGCTTAGTGTAGGTAGTTTCACCCATCTGATTCGAGCCGCGAGGCCTATGAATCACTGCATTTTTAACACCGCCCAAGACCATGAGGGATATAGAATCCCTCCAGTGTTGTCTATGGAGTGGCAGCTGCCAAGGCGCACAGCCAACAGCCTAATGTCATGCGTGCCTATGGCATGCCTCCAACTCAGCCTGGTGCACGACCTCGGTCCTTGCCAGTCAAGCTGGACGCAATTCACTGAGTAGCAGGAAATTTTAATCGCAGCCATGCCGCTGGACTGTGATTTAGGAAATTGAACTGGCAGGACGCACGACCCTGACCTCTAGGTACCTTGTGTGGGTAGAGAAAAGGTCGATCAGTTTGAACCGGACTGAGCGCGTGTTACATATTGGCCTCATTTTATGGTGACTTTAACTCATCTTGAAACAAACGAGGCTGAGGGAAGGCAACTTCCTCCTCAGCGCTGTGCCGACTCCCCCAGTTAGGACACCTGCGTCGAGCCAATCGAACCTTTTGAGAGAAGGGGGAGGGGATGTATTGCAAGTTACTGGCTGGATTCTCATTTCACTGCATTTCTAACTCATCTCGAGGGGGCCGGAGAAACGAGGCGGAGGGAATGCATTTCCTGCTCAGCGCTGTGCTGGATTGGGGGCTATTTCACTGCATTTTTAACCCCACCCAAGGCCATGAACATGACGGTCATGGAATCTCTCTGGTACCGTACAGTGACCGCTGCCAAAGCATCCAAAGCATCGCACCCCCATGCCCTCTAACGGCGGCTCGAGGTGAGTTTACATTCCAACACCTGCCTAATCCCATGTGTTAGACTGGCGAGGGCCGTTGTAGCTTCTGCGAAAGGCGCACAGGCAACAGGGCAATGTCATGATTTCGTGTCTCTGGCATGGCTCCAGCTCAGCCTGGTGCAACCTCAGCCCATGCCGGAGGGTAGAGAGAGGCCGTCTGCATCGAGCATACTGAGAAAAAACTTTTGCGTTCCGATTGGAGGTTTGGCATCCCAAGGCGAGGTTTCACGTCCTGACAATGTGTTTTCGCCTATCACTGCAGTTTTAACCCATCTCGAGGGCAGACAGACCGCCACCCATGTCGAGCCTGCTGAGCCACACGAGCCCACTGTACTCTGGATAGCGCCCAAGGGCCTGAGGGCCAGGAACGCATCAGCACCCCGGTGGCGAGGGTATACATACTTTCGAAAATGTGACCAAGTGTCTCCTCTATTGACGGTTATCAGGACGACTCGCTTTCGGTCCTTCCCATAACGGCTCGGCTTGGGTCTTGACTTTTCGAACTTTTTTTGGTAGGAAAACCTCCAGAGAGCTGACACCGCGCCGCCGCCCACCTGTGAAGTACATGCATGACCAGCCAGCACAGCGAGCTCACACGCTTTTTCATTACTCGCAAGCCACCATTTTCACTGCAATTAGAACTCCCCTAGAGCCCTCCGTAGTAATTTTCCCAGCTGTATTGAAATGCCAAAGGATGATTGCATTTTGCTCCTTTTCTCTGGGCAGAACACCGAACGCGTAGTATGTCCCCCAACAATACCTAGGTAGTATGCTGCCTACCCAGCTCCTCGACACCAATATGTCCAGAAACCCTTAAACCAGACAACTCCATTGTCGCCAGCCTGAACTCATCTTTTCGTCTGTGAATCCCAAACCTTCATGCCATTAGGTAAACCGCACCCTCTGCTCAGGCTGTCCCATGCGGCCCGCAAACACGCCAGCTCCACTGTGGCTCTCCCCTAGCCCAACCACCAGAGATAGGCCCCTTCCGCGCGGCAGCCCGCAACGCTTCCGGGGCTTCGCATCCCCTGGCGAGCACATCCCAAATTCGCCCAGATCGTCTAGTTGGTTAGGATGATACGTTGTGGTCTACTTTCACCGTATTCCGTGTTGACGGCGGTTCGAATCCGCCTCTGGGCAGTTTACTTTTTGTGCATCTCTGCAGTTTTGGATTTCTTCTTGCGCATGGGTTGTGCGGCTTTTCTTTTGCGGGGCGGTTCGTCCGAGGATCGGCGTCGGAGGCTCGGGGCGTGGGTGGTCTTGGTTGTTGGTCCGGCCTCAGTCCATGTCGGAGCTCGCTACGGAAGCTGGCCAGAGATGGGCGAAGTTGGTTTCGATGGACTTTACTTCTCAACTTCGTTTCCCAGCGCAAGCGATATGTCACTCGTTGCACCGTGTCACCTGGAACATACGACTGTAGAACACATGGTCTGTATTCCCAGCGACCTCTCTGGCCGCCTCAACTCCTCACCTCCAGTCTCTTCTTATAGTACAGTATTAACACAGTTGCGCAACCCTTTTTTATCGTCTAACCATGCCAAACGCTGGCGGTGCCACGCCGAATCCACCGTCCCAAATAAAACGCCATGCCATGCGGAGTCGAGTGAAGTTTGTTCCAATACAGGTTTTTTTACCCAGGCCTTTCGAGAGCAGCCCGGGCGAAGCGCTCTCGGCCTTTCGTCGTTGTGTTCGGGGGAGTGGTAGACCCATCGTCGAAAGTCTTGTGGTTTGTTTCCAAAAAACCGCCGTTCTCTCAGTGGTAGCTGATACGGTCCTCACCCCCCCCCCATTCTCGTCCCGCTCACCGGTCCTTGTAGATCTTGGGCTTGAACCCCTCTTTCACCTCGGCCTCGGCCTCCTGCTTCTCGACGATGGGACCAATCTCCCTCTCGAGCCTCTCGCGCGCGCGCAGGATCTTGCTCTGCAGGTAGAAGCTGCCGCCCTTCTTGGGGTCGTTGGCGTCGAAGAGCCGCTTGAAGCGCTCCATGACGTCGCCCGCGTTGGCCACGCCGTCCTTGGGCGCCTCGACGTCGAGGATCTTGCACGCCTCGTCGAGCGTCATGCCGGCCGACCCGTTGGCCTTGGCCGTCCCAGTACCGTTGCCGTTGCCGGCTTTCGCCTGCGCGCGCGCGTACTCGGAGGACGCCTGCGCCTGCTTGTAGGCCGCCGCGAAGGAGCGCCCGACGATGCGCGTGCCGACGAAGACGACCTGGGTGATGAGTCGGTAGGCCTGTTCGTCGCGCGGGGTTAGCCTTCCGTGTCATCGTCTTTGGATTCTCCATGACTGCGCGACAGCGAAAATGGAGTAGGCAATATATTGCCAGTTGAAGGGCGCGACGGGATGCGATGTGATATCGGGAGACGAGAGACTCACCATTTTGTGAAGATTAACGCAGCTGTTCTGCGGAGTAGACTAGTCTGTACAGGTTGGCCTCGGAAGGGCTAAGGGAACCGCGTTTTTGGACCTCGAACGGTGGTCAAGAAGCTGTTAATCCGATGCTGACGGGGGCGATCGATCGCGTCGTTGTCGTCACAAGACAGAGCGGTGGTGGATCGGGGTTGAGTGGCGCTGGCTTTCCCGAAGCTTAGAAAAAAACCCATCACGACATGGAAATTGCCGAACGACAAATTCCCGCCGAGGGAGCTGCGGCGGAAGCGAGGTTTCGCCGGCGCCGAGCATTGTCTTTTTTTTTCTGCGAGCTTCCGCCAGGGTCTTGGCACACCTCGTCACCAACCAGCTGCCGCCAGCTGCACTCTTCATCTTCCTCATCACATTCCACTTGTAATGGATAGGTTCCCCTTGTCCACCGAACTGGGTCGGGCTGGATTTGAGTTCGAGACCATCGTGAAAATGCTCCGGTGCGCTCGTGCCCTTTTTTTCTGTTCCCAGCGTGGCTTAACGGGGCCGATAATTGTTTCCTGAGCTTATTCTCACCTCTGCCCCAATTCTTCACTTGGTAGCGACAATTCGGCGTGAACTTGCGCATTTGCAAACCACGCCCCGACACAACGAGGACTTCTACCCTGGACGTCTCTTGGGCCTGTCAATAACCCATGCTCGGGCTTCATTTGCATACATTCCCTTGACAAGGCTCGGCTAACAGAGTTCAGCAGGCTGGCAGCGCGCGATTCATGCGTGGCGACGACTGTCTACCTACCCTATTCACCATTGGCGCAACTGATTCAATGAAAGATGCAATATGTACTTGTTTGATGTGTATGTACTCTGCGCACAATGGCAGTCTAACTAATTATATACAGAAGAATAAATATGTACAGAAGAACACCTCCAGCGTCTGCGCCATGTCATGATTACGGCCAGAACCCCCAGATCTAAGACCAGGTGGTGGTGGCACCGATGGCCTCGCCAGAGGTGGGGATGAGGAAGTTGCTCGCGGCGATCTTGCCGTTCGACTGGCGCGCGCCCTTGACGAGGCTGACGTCGACGCTCTTGAAGCTCTTGTCGGACCACGTGGCGCTGCCGTCCCACGAGTTGCCGCTGCTGCTGGTACCGCTGACGAGCGACGTCTGGCCGCTCTTGGCGGTGGTCTTGGAGTTGCTGGAGGCGATGTTGTTCTTGAGCGTGGACTTCGTCGTGATGGTCTGGAAGCCGACGGCGCCGTTGTTCCAGGCCGTGTTGCGGGTGAACTGGAAGTTGCCGGGCTGCTTGTTGTCGGTGAAGCCCTTGGCGGCGTTCTGGAAGGCGATGCAGTTGGTGACGACGTGGTTCGCAGCACCGGTCTCGCCCGCGCCGCCGCCGCCCAGCTTGAAGCCGTTGCCGTCGCCCTGGAAGTCGGAGAAGCTCCAGCGGTTGACACCGTTGCCCCAGGAGATGGTGTCCATGATGGTCACGGGGGACTTGAACTCCCTGTTGGCAAGTTGTTAGCAGCTGAAGAGAGGAAAAGGGGGGCGAGGGGAATGAGGCATACCAGAGGTCCAGACCGTCGTCGACGTTCTCCCAGAGACGGGCACCCTTCAGGATGTTGCCAGTACCAGAGCCCTCCTTGCAGGCGAAGCCATCGGCACTCTCACCGTTCTTACGGGGGTCACGGTTGCGGTACGAGTCGAGGAAGACGACCTGGTTGTTGTTCAGGGCACCCTGCATCTGGAAGCCAGTCTCGTAGTTGTCGTGGGTGACAATACGCTCAAAGTAGTTGTTGTTACCATCACGGAGGTAGACGCCGTACGGGCCGTTGATGATGGTCAACTTGTAGAACTTCCAGTAGTTGGCCTTCTCGATGTGCAGCACACCGCGGTCGCCGTTGGCAAGGGCGGCGTTGAGGGCGGCAGGCGTGCCGGGCAGGTCCTCGCCGTCAAGGATGACCTGCTCGTTGTTGTACGCCGTCATGGTGTAGGGCTTGGCAGCCGTACCGCTCTTGGTGATCTTGATGTTGGTCGTGGGCTTGTAAGTGCCGGCACGGAGGTAGATGGTATCACCAGCGACGGCCTTGTCAACAGCCTTCTGGATTGACTTGAGGGGGGCGGCGAGGGTGCCGGCGGCGGTGTCGGAGCCGGCCGGCGCGACATAGATGTCGGCGGCCAGGACGACCGGGAGGATGGCGAGGAGGAACTTGTAGAGACCCATGATTGCTGTTGAGGACCGAGGTAAAGAGAAGGAGAGACTGCAGCTGGTTACTAAGGTACTGATCAACAGGAAGGATCACCAGTCTGCCGTTTAGCCGGCTGGCATCAAGCTTAAATACAAAGCTTCGCAGCTATCAACAAGGAGGCCCTCGTCTACAAGATGACGGCTCTGGGCCTTATTTCGACCAAGCTTCAGCCGCTGGCCATCATCCATGAACAATCCATGGATATTCCATTCTATCTGCGGCGACCAGCGAGCACCCCTGGCTTATTGGGAGTGATGCCATCTCGGCCTCTCGTTGGTGGAAAGAAAACTCCACACCCGTTGAGCACCTCTTCGTTGGAGGCTTGGCCGCCATAGTCCGGATCCATCGACATCTCCGTGGCAGAGAAATCCCGGCAATGGAGAGATTCGAAGGACCGTCCAGTGTGGAAGGGCTATCCCTGGACTGGTAAGGCGGAACCCGTGATCAGTGCCCTCACGGCATCAAAGGCCGCTGAAGAAGCGCAAATAACGCGCGGAGCTCACCAGTCGGATGGCTCCCCACGCAAAGGAGACCTTCCCTTTGAGTCCCCAAAATCGCCTGGCTTGTCCCGGGGGGATCTCACTTCTAACCGCCCTCCGCCTCGGAGAGCATCCGCACACAGACTCGATGGAACGTTGACCAGGGCTCAATCGGTCTAGAAGGGTGCACGACTCAGTGAGCGGCTGGCTAGGTCGGTCTTTCGATGGAAACGTGCCCGAAGACGATATTGTCATTCACCAGGGAGCATGCCACAAAGGGGCAACGTCGCGAAGCTCGTCCGTGGACCGCACAATTCTTTCCCAATCTTGCGATGTCTACCTCGTCGTGTTCAAAAAGCCGCAGCAGCAGCAGGGCATGGGGCGTTGTGGAGATGAACAGTCCACTGCCGTCGACCTTGGCAGACTCTGTAGTATATCGCTCGCTCGCCCCGATGCCATGGGTCAATAGGGGGAGGAGAAAAGCGAGAACTGCCGCAAAATGTCCGGGAATTTGGGCTTTGCGGGTGAGCACCTGGAGATAAGAGAGTCTGGCCCTGGGCCCCCTCCGCGTAGAAAACTCACTCACTTGCCTGTTGCAGATTAAAGCCGACGACCATGGGCAGAAAACCGCGCTTCTGTTTGACGCTAGTTGGAAGAGGCATCCAGTGCCGGCCGGCCTTCGTTGCTTCTTTCTGCCCAGTGATGTCGGCAGAGGCTAGAGCAAGATTGACAGGAAAACCGGGCGGGTTGCGTGGCGTCGAGGACGAGATCCGTCCTCGTGGAAAGGAAACATAACGATCGGCTTCTACAAAGTTACCGTTATGTAACATCGTGGGCAGTTCAATCTCGTCTGGTCTGATGTTGCACAAGATCCTGGGAGACCAACAAAAGGGCCAACAGGGGAGATTGAAGATGGGGAAGAAAATCCACTCGGCCGGGGCATTCAGCCCAGATGGGTCCCTTAGGTTGGCAAAGAGCGAGAAATTACCTAAGCTTTGGACGATTACCTAAGTCGCGCAGTGATAACGACTTCGCTATCGATAACGATAAGGTTCTCTTCTGCCTCAGCGCTCAGGCATTCGTTTCCCCCCGAGGTCCCGCTGTCCAGCAGCTCCAGCCAGCCCTGACGGTCTGACGTGTGTGGTGAGGCTCCAAAGAAGCTACATCTCCAACTGCCCCGTGCCTTAGCTCAGGTCAACCTGTCCTCTCCACGCAGAACCGTCGCGCCCGCGCCACGCACCACAACCCCCCCCTTAGGGCGCAACCCGGCTCGCGAGCCTCCTGATCGCGACCTTACTCCCCGGACGACGAACGAGCGAATTCCATACATCCCACGAGACCCAAGCCGCGAACCTCCAGCGTATACACCGAGCGCATTCGAAACGATTGACAGGGGGAGGGCAGCACAGTTACACGCGCACAACCGCACGCAAGGAAAGAAAACAAACACCAAATCACACAAAACACACACACACACACACACCGGAAATGTCAAACTACTACCAACAACAAGCCTACGGGCCCGGTCCCGGCGCAGGCCCTGTCCCCAACGCAGCGGGCGCCCAGAACCTGCAGTTCTACCCCTCCTCCTACTCCCCGGCCGCCGTCTCGGGCCACGCGACCCCGCAGCAGGCCTCGTACGGCTACGGAGCGCAGCCCTCCGGCGCCCAGTTCGGCGCTCCCGTCGCGGGAGGCTTCGGCGGCGCGGGGGCCTTCGGCGCCGCCGCGGGCGTGTCGGGACGCATGGGCGAGCAGGGCGGCCTGCGGACGGGGTGGCTGGCGGCCTTCTCGACCGAGGGGTACGACGGCGAGCCGCCGCTTCTCGAGGAGCTGGGCGTCAACTTTGGGCACATCCGGACAAAGGTGCGTGAAGGACTCTGGAAGGGGGATCTCTCTCGGAGGATGCGAGAGAAAAGGGAGAGGGAAGTGCTGTGTTGGACTAACATGTGACGCCAGACCCTCGCGGTTCTGAACCCCTTCCGCCGCGTCGACCAACACCTGATGGACGACAGCGACATCTTCGGTCCAATCTTCTTCCTCGTCTTGTAAGTCATGAGGCTTTCACAATTTCAAACCTCTCCAGTGCCATAGCTAACTTCCAATCACCAGGTTCGGCACCTTCCTCCTCTTCTCCGGCAAGGTCCACTTCGGCTACATCTACGGCCTCGCCCTCCTCGGCAGCACGTCCCTGCACGTCATCCTCTCCCTCATGACGCCGACCGACATCCACCCCTCCGGCCCGGGGCCCCAGGCGCCCCAGTACGGCGGCGGGCCGGCGGGCTACCCGGGCGCCGCCGAGGCCTCCCACCACGACCACCCCCACGGCGCGCAGGGCCACTTCTCCAGCACCCTGACCTTCTCCCGCTCCAGCTCCGTGCTGGGCTACTGCCTCCTGCCGCTCGTCGCCACCAGCCTCGTCGGCATCGTCATGCCCATGGACACCCCGATCGGCATCGTCCTGACCACCATGGCCATCCTGTGGTGCACCTACTCCGCCTCGGGCATGTTCTGCGCCGTCGGCCGGATGAGGGGCATGCGGGGGCTCGTCGCGTACCCGCTCGCGCTCTTCTACGTCGGCTTCGGTATCATGAGCATCTTCAGCTCCAGGGGCAGCGGGGGTCTCGTCAAGGCCGCTGCCGGGCTCAAGGCGTGAGCGAGAGGGAAGGGGGAGGACGGTCGTTCTTATAAAACATCGCTGAAGATCAGGAGACGAGTGGGCGGATGGGGTTTCAACCAACCTGCCTTCTTAGCAACGAAGACGCGCGAGTTGCGGATCGAATCACGAAAGATCTCGACGAGATGCAGGCGAGAATAGCCTGCCGGGAAAGAGAGGAGCCCAAAAAAAGGAGTCATTGATAGACCAGAGATACGTGGAGCCAATGACGGGGTGCATGCCGACGACCATCAGAGGTCAACGAGGCTCGACGCTTCACGTCACTTGTACACTAGCATAATCATGTTGAGACGAAGCCAGAATAAATTTTCGTAGTCTTGTTCCATAACCTGTTTTGTAGCCATGCTTGAAAGACGCGTCATTGCCGGGCCGGCTGATTTTTGTCGCCCGATGGCCCCTGTACATGGGCACACTGTCATGATAGTACCGGAGCGACGCGCGAAATCGAGGCAAACCCTAGTATTACAATCGAGACTTCCAACGTCTCGGAGCCAAGAGCCATGCAGTGTCAAATAATCCTCCTGCGGGCCAAACAAATGGGGCTATGATGAACCGAATCGCCCTTGGTATCATGATATGAGTTCCTTGAGGCCGTTCATCCCGAATCCCATCCGTTCCATGCCATGCCGGAGCCCACTGCCGCTCTCATGAGAAAAATGTCTATAAGTCCGTTCGTCGGACGATGAAAACCCAAACCGAAAAGCCAAAATATTCATACGGGAAATAGCAAGGCAGAATGTCGCTCATGCTGAAATCGAGGAGCGAGACGTCGCAACTCTGAAATGATACCGATTTGACTCATGTGCCAAGTCGCTCCTCCTGTCTTTTTGTTCTCGCTCACTGTCTCTGAAACATGCAAGTCGCATGTGACTCTCTTGCGATGCCTTGCCTTGTGCCATTTCAAGCGATCCGACCATGTGGTCGAGGAACTCTTCGAGACGTGCTTAGAAGACAGGCCTGAAGCCTCCCGTGGCAGGCTGGCCGTTCAGGGAGAAGCCGTTGGCCTTGGGAACATCAGCAACACCACCCAAGATGGAGTACTGTCCACCAGCGCCAGCGAAGACCAGCTTCTTGTCGCGGACGGCAGAGTTGTCGATCGTGGTCGGCGTCTCGATGTCCTCTGTCGTGCCCTGACCCGTCTGGTAGTTGGCAGAGAAACCCCACGAGTGAGCAACGCCCTTGGAATCGACGGCGAAGTTGTTGTCGACACCGGCGGCAACGAAAACGCAGTTTGCGACGTCTGAGTTGAGTTAGCTGATGTTCCAGATTGGCAGGTCAGAATTACGTACCATCGACAACAGTAGGCTTGGAGAGAATGCGGGGGTTCTGGCTCTCGTCCCTGATGACGCTGTCTGCGTCAAGCTCGTCGACGGGAATGCCGACCTGGTGACCGTCCAAGCGACCCCAGGTAAGGAGCTTGCCGTTCTCGGTGCAGGCGAGCGAGTGGTGCTCACCACCGGCAATGTGCTTGATCTTGTAGTCCTTGAGAGAGTCGACGACAGTCGGGCGGAGAATGACCGCATCATCCTCGCCAGCGCCCATGTCAATACCCGTCTCGGCAAAGTTGTTCAGACCCCAGGCAAAAACGACACCGTCCTTGTCCATGGCAAAGCTGTGGTAGGATCCGCAAGCAATGCGGTTGATGCGGTTCTTGGGGAGACCCATGGACTGGGGGATCAGGGAGGACAGCTTGTTGCGCTCAATGATGCGACGGCCGAGCTGGTTCTGCTGACCGCAACCCCACGCCTGAACAAGACCCTTGTTGTCGAGGGCCAGAATATGGTTGGAACCGGCAGCAAGGGCCGTAATGTTCTTCAACAGGGGAAGGTAGAGGGGAGTCGCTTGGATCTTGATCTTGTCTGTGAAGCCAAGAATGCCGTCGCTCGACTAGTATGTGTTAGCTTGCAAATGTTGATGGCGGACAAGTAGATCTTACTCTGAATGTACCCCAGCCGTAGACTCTGCCATCCTCAGTCAAGGCGAAGGTAGCGCTGTCGCTGGCGACAACCTGAGTGAACTTGGCATCGGGGGCAAAGTGCTCGGCGTCAATGGCAGTCGGCGTGCTCTCGCGGGGGTTGATGCCCGTGTCGTCGTCATCCTCGTCTTCTTCCTCCTCGGCGTCAGCATCGCGGAGACCGCCGTCCCAGTTAGTGTCACGACCCAGGGCGCCCTGGTCGTTGACACCCCACGTCAGGATCTTGTTGTCCTTGGTCAGGGCAGCGGCGTGCATGCCACCGCAGGCAACTTGGACAACGCCGACGTCCTTGGCGGACAAGTTGGGGTTGAGTCGGGGGCGCTTGACATCGATGACCTTCTTGCCGTCGAGCTTCTTGCTGCCGAGGCCGAGCTCACCAGAAGAGCCCTCGCCGAAGACGTAGATGTCGAGGACCTGGGTAGGGGCAGAGTTGATCTTGGTACCGATCTTGTGGGGGTGGGCAGGAGGGGGTTTGGGTGCGGCAGTCGCCGTCTTCTTCGTGGGCTTCGCAGGCTGGACGGCCTCGGGCTCATCGTCCGAGGACTTGGCGGACTCAGTCGCCTGGCTGTCTACTTCGGTAGACTCGGCAGTCTTAGCCTTCTTGCCCTTGGGCTTCTCGTCCTCCGTCTCCTCGTCGCTAACCTTGCGCTTCTTGTTCGCAGGGGCAGCCTTGGCCTTGGCGGCAGCAGTCTTCTTGACGGCGGCAGCGGGCTTCTTCTCTTCCTTCTTTGCGGCAGCCTTCTTGGCGGGCTTCTTCGCCTTGGACTCGTCGTCAGTCGCGGTCTCGGCGGCCTTTGCCTTCTTCGCGGCGGCGGCAGTGGTTTTTGTCTTCTTGGTAGTGGGCTCAGCAGCCTTCTTCGCCTTGGTAGGCTTGCTTTCTTCGGCAGACTCGTCAACAGACTCCTCGTCCTCTTCTTCTTCTTCTTCTTGCTCCTCCTCGGCCAACTTGCGCTTCTTGGAAGCGGCAGTCGCGCCGTTAGTGGCAGCGTCCTTCTTAGCAGCAGGCTTCGTGGCCTTCTTGGGGGCTTCGGCAGTCTTCTTCGTCGCAGCAGCAGCGGCAGTCTTCTTGGGCGCGCTGGCCTTGGGCGCAGCGGCCTTCTTGGCAGCAGCCTTGGGAGGCATTGTCGTCAGGTGATGTTGGGTGTCGAGACTTTTCGCGGAAGACGCGTACGGAGAGTAGAATTTGGAGGGAAGCAGGGGAAATTCAGGGGATCGCAGTCGCGAGGTGATGAATTTGCGATGCGAATTGATGTTCTCGGGTCTCGTTCAAAGAACAAAAAATGGATGCGATGAATTGAGGACGAGAATTGAGGTATTGTTCGAGAGAAAGGGTCGAGGAAGGTGACGCGACCGGAAGGGCAGCAGCTTTGTATTTTTCTTTGGCTTTGGGCGCAGCGGAGGAATTCTTACCAAGCAGGGGTGGCGCTTTTGTGGCTCTACCAGTAATACCCGCCCTGCGACCGCTCCCGTGGGCTCAGGAAAATAAAATAAAAATAAAATAAACAGCAGCTCCAGTGCTCAGGTGCCTCCCCAGCGCAGCCTCTAGCCTCTAAGTCTAGCGCAACAGCTTCTGGCCTGTTCTGCGCGCCGGTGGCCCGAGCTCCGGGGCCAATTGCGTCGAAATGCGCAGCTACTTCCATGGGGAGCTCCAGACCGCCCGACTGCACCTGCCAGTTCCAGCCGGCAGAAAAAAAAATAACTGTCCAGAAAAAAAATAAAGAGAAAAAAAGGATATTGGTGGAGCTTCCGGTGAGTCGGGGAACGTTCGCATCGTCTGCCGATGCCCCAGAGACAAGGTCCCTGACCCACGCCACGACAACACGGGGTTGACAAGTTTTTTTTTTCCCATTCAGTCTTGCTCAAAATTATTAATATGTTGTGCTCTTTTGCAGTTGTGCAAAACCCTTTGCTCCTTGCCCTGCTTTGCCTCCCCTTACACGAAACACCTGCCCTGAAATTGAGCCACAACAGGGTCGCTGGGGTGGCGTGGTCCTGTCCCGTCCACCGAGCTGTCTCGTTCTTTGCACTGCCACAGACGTCGCCTCATCATGTAATCTCGACAAAAGAGCCGCTCAAGGGTTGCCGAGATATGAGTTTCGCTCCCCTTTCTTCAGCAGACGACTACCCCAGTCGGTCCATGGCCTTCTACTTTGCTAGTCGCGCTTTAGGCCGCCGGCATTTGATCCGTTCCATCACCGTACAACTGCTGAGATGTTGTCAGAACGCTGTATCATTTGTTGTCTTCAGAACGCTGTCGGTCATCTTGCTATTCCCTATCCTCCAATCGCTTTCCGTACCGCCGTGTCAGCTTTCTACCTTCACCATTTTTTCCCTCGGTTTTTCTTGTTCCGCCTTCTATTTCCACCTCCTTGGTGTCCTCCTCGGTGTCCTCCTTGCTCGTTTTCTTGCTCGTTGTCTTGTGCCTTTTCTCCCGTTCCAGACTTGCCTGCTTCCTCGCTTCCTCTCTTCCTCCGTTCTTCGGCGAGTTTCTCATTGTGCATTCTGTCTTCATCGGTCACTGCACGCAGGTAACCGTATGCAAACACAGAAGCTGACCAGAACAAATGGAAAGTAACGCCATTCCATCTTGAAACCACCCCTGAGCCAGCCACGAAAATGATGAAAAGAATTCGCTTTGTTAAGCCCGCGACGCTGGCGGCCGCGTTGGCGAGCATGTTCAGTGTGAGTACGGTCGGGACAGCGGCGGGGCCTCCGCTCAGCCTTGGATCGCGATAAGTGGGTAACTTGTCATACCACTCCCATCTGGCATGCCAAGCGGCTTTGACATCTGCCCGTATCGATCGCTTCGCCCTGTACATGAACCAATATAGGTTCCAAAAGGCCGGTTGCCAAAGGACAAGCTGACCTACCCAGCTGTTGCTCATAATGGCGTAAATTCCCTCGGCGATTGCGACGAAATTTGCTAGGACTTGCAAGAGGTGGGCGACCACGATCTCCTGCTCTTCTTGCATCTGCTTCTCCGACTTCCCCATGAAGTCGTCGAGAAGCCATTGACCATGCCATTTCAGCCTGTCCTAAACGCGGTATTTCATGTCGTAGTCCCAAGGCAGGTTGTGATAAAAACGTTTGATGTGTTGTACTAGCCAGTCCTGGGGGTGTTTGATCACCAGGTCGTCCTCTTCAACGCCAATTGTCCGTGATAACGCCAGAAACCTGTTCCATGTACCTTCCATCCCATACACAATTCCTGACGCCGTAAAATGCAGAACACGCACAAACCCATCGACCACCAGATTGCCATTCTCAGCGACGGGTGGTGAAGTCGATCTCGTGCTCGCTAGGGTTGAAGGAACCGTCAGAAGCCTTGTCGCAGGTGCAGGCGTCTGGACTCTGGTCAGCATGATCCGTCACGCGTTGACGTGTTGGACGGGAGCACTCACTGGCCGGGCGGATGCCGCAAGAGCAGGTCTCGCCGACGGGCTTGACATTCTCGGTGGTGGCCCGATCGCAAGTGCACTCGCCAGCGGGACGAGCGCGGCACGAGCAACGGGGACCGGCAACGGCGTTCTCGGTGGCGGCTTTGCTGCAGGAGCAGTGAAGAGCGGATTCCTTGCCGCAGGAGCACTTGGCTTGCTGGGCTAAACGAATGGAGTAACGTCAGTATTTGGAACGATTGATGGAAGTATTATTGATGATGACTGTGCTGGGCGGACGAGAGAGATGCGATGGGTATTGGATGCTTCCATGTGAGGTTGGAGATGCAAGCCAACTGTCCGAGTGGACATTGGTGGGGTTGGACAGTGCAGTGTGTGGAGGAGGGGCAGGACGTACCGCAGACGCACTCGGCGCTCTTGCCGCAGCAGGTGGAAGCCTTGTCGACAGTCATTTTGGTGGTGATGGTGGTGATTGAGTGGAAGGAGCTGGTTGTTCTTTTGATGTGTCTCAGAGACGAATTTTGAAAAGACTTTGGTGGGCTGGAGAAGAAGTTGGTAGATTGAATTGGTGTGTCTTGAGATACTCTTCAAAGGCAGCTGGACTCTGCGACGAGAAGGGTCCTTTTAAGCAAGTGCAACACAGGGAAGGAGGGGCCGAGAACCAACGTCATGGTTCCTGAGCCGCAGGGTCCACGACCCCTGTTTGCGGTCATCAGCACGCGGCCCATTGGCTGGAGATCTCTCTGGCCAATGAGACAGACTCAATTTCTAAGACTTTTCGCCGGCTCCGATTTTTATGGCCCGATGCTGTTCTGACTCCTGTCAGCCCATATGCAATTGCATGACACCTGCGCGAGTAATTAGGCTGTGATCTTCCGCCTGGCGATGCTAGTAATTAATAACTAGGGGAGACCTCGCCACTAACTTAGTGCCACCCCTAGAGTAGTGTTATACTACCGCTATCAGACTCTTAGCTGCCCTAACCGCCTTCCTATACCATTACTCTACTATAAATAAAGATCTAAATAGCTTTAAATAGTTAATAGGGTTTAATTAAAAGAAAACTATTAAGTATAGATAAATTAAATGCCCCTATTACTTAAGGAGCCTGATTTTTTACTTTTTTTATTTATAATACTATAATAAACTTATTTATTATTATTAATAGTAGTAGCTCTTTAGTTAAAAGTAATACTAAGGACTTTAGTAGTAATTATAAGGGTTTATAAGTAACTATATTATTAAGCTACTTATTACTTTAAACTAGGCTATTTATTTTAAATAACTTTTTTAATAATATTAATAATACTAACCTTAACTATAACTAATTAAATTCTACCTTAATTCCCAGCCCTTTATAATCTTAAGCCTAGCCTTATTTATTAAACTTATTATAGATTTACTAAACTTATTAATTAATTTATAGCTTTATTACTTTTTACTAAGAATAAGTTAATAAGGGTATTTTAGTTAATATAAAGGGCCCGATCTTTAAAAAGACTATAAGTAATATTTTACTATTAATAATAAAAAGGTATCTAAGTCTATTTTTTTTTAATTAAAACTTTAATTAATAAGTATTAGTTACTTATTAAAAATTATTATAAAGTCTAGACCCTTTTATACTTTAGTATATAGTATAATAATAAAACTAAGATAATATTAGTAATAGATAAGTAGTAAAAGGTATTTATAAAGAGATATTTATACTTATAAAATATTAAAAAAAAGGGATTCTTTTTTATAAATAATATAACTATATTATAACTTAATAAGGTTATAAATAGTTAATATATTATAGAAATAAGTAAAGTAAATAATTAAATAAAGATATTTAACTTTAATAATAATACTTTAATAAAAATACCTATTTATAACTAAATAAAAAAGCAAAAGATACATAATATTAATACAGATCCAAATACTACTATAACTAGGACTAATATATTATCTTTATTAACTATATCTTTATTATAGCCCTAAAGAGTATATATAGTATTAAAAGTATAAAAAGTAAAAGTTAAATTATTTAATTAACTAAGTTAAACTATTAAAAAGGGCATTACAAACCTAAAAAACGCCTTTTTAATTCTTATATTCTTATTAGTTTTTAAGTTACTTAAATTTAATAAAGTAGTAATAGTATTTAATAACTTTTAAAAGTTATTTATAAAGAAGCTTAGTAGTAGAGTTATTATAAAAATAGTATAGTTTTTTACTATAAATCTATTAAATACTATTATATAGTTATATATTACTAATAAGAATAATAAAAAAGAGTTTTTATAAAAAATAAAAATAATAAATTAGTAGTAAAAGAGTAGTATTTTCTTAACTATATAAAAGAGTAGTTTTTTTTTTACTATATTAATAAATATAGTTTTTTTTACTACTACCTAGTATAGTTAAAAATCTACTCCTCTCTACTAAAATATTCCTTATAAGTCCACTACACAGTATTAGTAATATTTGTATAAACGTCCTTTCTCTCTTTTAACCCTATTATTTCATTTACAACCTCTACTACATTACCCAACCTTATAATCTCTTTAAAAACTATTACTAAAACATTTTTTTTTACTTTAAATAGTATAAAGTTATATAGTGCTGTTACTATATAAACTATATATACTTAGTTATAAAAAGAATACTTGTAAAAAGTACTATTTAAAAATCTCTATTTCTTTTTTAACCTTCTAAAGTTATACTTAACAATAGTATATAGCCTTATATAATACTAATCAAAAAGCTTATTTTTTATTATTAAAGGGCCTACTTTAGTAGTCTCTAGCAGCTAGTACTAAATATTAAAGTATAGAGTAATTATCCCCCTTTTATAATTAAACCTAGTATTAGTAAAATAAAATCTTCTCTTTAGTATTTTAAATAATTAACTAAATACTTAATTTAGTAAGTTTAAGTTATTAAAAAACCCCTTACTATCTACTATTATATAAGTAAATATACTATTAAATTAAACTATAGTAAAGACGTTCTATAAAACAATATTCTTTTAAAAATAAAATTACTTCTACTTTTAAAAAAGTATATATACTATAACATAAATACTATTAATTACTCTAATATAGCTAGTAAAGTAAGTATTTTTATCTACTAGTTTAATTTTAAGTAAAATAAAAAACTAGTATAGTTAAGTAACAACTTTTTAATATAGAATAACTATTATAGTAAATAAAGTAGTAACTATTCTAAATATAAAACTCTAACTAATTTAGAATAAATAAGTAGTATTCCTTTAAGTTACTCTATAGCTAAGTATATATAAAAAGATTATAGTTTTCTACTTAATAGTCTAGTACTAAGTATTAAGTATATATTAGCTAGCTCTAATTTATATAATAAAGGTATTAAACTTACTCTTTATTAATTAAAAAAGGTCCTTAAACTACATCTTAAAGCTATTAAAGTAATATAAAGCGATAGTAAGGCCCTATAGGGGACTACCTAGATAGATTAAGTACTAAAGGTAATAACTAAAAAAGGTATTAGTAAGGCTTATAGTAGTAGCTACTATAGTAATAATAATAATACTAATAGTAATAGTAATAACTACTTTTTAAGTATATTTATAATCCTTTTTTATAGTATTATAGTACTAACTCTATAGCTATAGGGGTATATAAAGATAAGGGTTTATAGGTCTAGTAATAAATTATACTTTTAAGAAATACTAGGATATTAGTAAAATCCTAGTAATTATAGTACTACCTTTCCTTTTACATTGTATCTTAACTAGGGTCTTAAAAAGCTATATTGTATAAGATAGTAGTTGCCACGATAGCGGCATAGCGCTGTTAGAGGCCCATATCTGGAAAGATTATACATACTGAATAAGCGCTAGCAACTGGCCACTGGCATCGCCAGGCGGAAGATCACAGCCTTAGCAATTATGGACGACTCCGGCTATCAAGCTTCGGGGTAGCTACATTCTGGAAGGTACATTCGTAGCTGCCTCGCCTCTCAGGTCAGTTTTACAAGTTTGGTCAGCAGAGTCAGCAAGGGAATGCACGCACCTTCTTTCCTCTTTCCTCTTCCACACCCCCTCCCCCTTCTGGTACAATGACACCTCGGGCCCTTTCCCTTCACCAGCACACTGCATATGGGCTGCCTAGGCAGGTACCCACGTCAGTAGGTACCTTATGCAGAAGTTGCTGCCAACCTACATGCATCTCATTCTTTCTTGTTGGCTCGTTACTTTACCTGGAGAGCAGAGTTGAGTATCTACCTCCTGCCAACGGCAAGGCTGAAATTCCATGCGGTTCAGCGCCACGACGTTAGGTGCGAAGGCTCTAATCTGCAGCCTGAGGAAGTAGTCTTGACTTCCATGTCTTGATTGGAACTCTCTTTGCTTTGCCTCGAAACATGTATCCGACATTGTCAACGGCTCTGCTTTACATGTTAGCCAGGTTGGGGCACACTTGAAGAGAAACAGCCAGTGTACTTCAGTATCTGTAGGTAGTTTAGCAATCATCTCACCACGGAAATTAGTTGATGGCGATGCCTTCATACACCTCGACTTTCCACCGCAGTCCATATTTTGCAACAACAACTACATGGCATGCTGCATGCAGGCTGCCGAGATCCAGGCAAACAGGTCTGACATGGACACTCTAATGCACTACCGGACCGATGCAGTGCTCTAGGCATGTCCTAGAAGCAGTGTTGTCGGTGAGGTGGGCTTCCCCGGCTCTCACTGTTTGTTTACATGTAAAGCTGAGCCCTTTCAGTTGCCCGTCTCTACCGCACGCCTTCAACCGTTATTGGTGACTGCACCATGCCCACTTGCATCTGTCAAACATTCAATCTTTTTAGGCCCCTTGATGGCTGAAGTCCTCATTCTCAAACCAAGGCAAGAGCCCATCTCAGCTCTCTTCTCCCAGCCTCAACCTGGCAACCTCATCAACACCTCATTCTTCAACTCAAGTTGAAGACGAGGATAAGGATCGCCAAACCAACAGGATCTTGCAAACAAATCAAGTCTGCAATCACCAGAACTAGGCCTCATCCTCGTCAAACCGCCAAGATGGTCGTGCCCAGCACCCAGAACCTCCTCACCCGGCTCAGTCACATCTCTGGCCACAACCTCCCGCAGCGCGAGGGCCAGTTTCGCGCAGCCCTCGATGCCGCGATTCCGGGCATCTTCTGGGGCGCGACTCCCATCAACGTCGACTTGATGCCCTACCTCGAGCCGGTCCTGCCTCGCCGCGTCTGGAAGCTCGAGTTCGCCACCGAGCCGAAGCCCGGCGTGCCCAAGCAGCTCCTGATCGACGTCAACTTCGGTGGCTCTCCCCAAGACGGAGGCGTCTTCGTCTGCAAGCCCATCATGCGGCTTCCGTCCTTTTTCGACCAGGGTGCCCGCTTTCAGGAGCTCGCCCGCATGAAGATCCCCGGCCTGGTCCCGCGCGTCATCCGCGTCGGCCGTGTCCTGGGCGGCGACGGCGGCGACGACGACGACGACGACAACTTCTTCGACTACATCGTCACCGAGCACGTGCCCGACACCATGAGGCTGGACAAGGTCTGGCCCTCCCTCTCGCCCGAGAACAAGGGCAAGATCATGGACGACCTCGTCAAGGCCATGGAGTCTCTCCACGAGATCGACATCTCCAGTCTGCAGGCCAGCACCACCGCCGCCGCCCTCGACCTGTCCGGAAACGCCGATTACACGTCCAACACCATTACTCCTCTCCCGGTCGGACCTCGCCATCGCTCTAGCCAGTGCAGCTGCCCTCATCCTCACCACGCCGATCTCCAGCTCGAGTACATCCGCATCCTTGTCGACAAGTTCTCCTACGAGGCCCGTATTCGCGGCTACCCCCCGACCAGCCTCGTCAGCGCCAACCCTGACAACAGCTTCCACGTGATCAGCGTCGTCAACGACAACAACGACAGCAACGATGGTAACGACAGCAACAATGGTAACGACAGCAACGATGGCAACGATGGCAACGATGGCAACGATGGCAATGACAGCAACGATGGTAACGGTGGCAATAGTGGCAACGGTGACAACGGTAATGACGATGACGAGGAGGAGCCTGACGACAACGACTTCGTCGTCTTCGACTTCACCATCCCCGACATCCGGGAGCTGATCGAGCACATCGTCCTCTGCCACCAGGACCTCGAGCCCCGCAACCTCCTCGTCAAACTCGTCCCGTCTGTCAACGGCTCCCCCGGCGAGTACCAGCTCGCCGCCATCACCTCCTGGGAGAAGGCCGCGCCCGCCCCCTTCGCCTACGAGCGCGGCATCAAGGACAGCCTCCTCGGCTGCCAGTTCAACCACGACTTCTCCTGGTACAAGCTCTTCGTCGAGCGCACGAAGCACCTCCTCCCCGCCTCCTCGGCCCACGACAAGTACATCGCCGCCGTCCTCAACATCAAGATCGCCAGCCGCATCGCCGCCGCCGACATGCCGAACCCGACCCACCAGCGCCACTGGATCGCCCGCGAGCAGCTCGTCCCCGGCACGCGGTTCCGCGACGGCTACGTCCGCCGCCCCGGCGCCGAGGACCTCGCGTCCCCGTCGGACCGGGAGTACCGCGAGATGGGCGACGCCATCGTGTCGAGGATGATCTTCAACTGGACCATGCACGTCCTCAGCCACCACGGCCCGGGCCACCTCGGCGCCGTCGACGACGCCCTGGAGGACGCGAGCGGCTCGGACCGCACGGAGAAGGATTCCGACGACGAGTCTGACGCGAGCAGCGCGGACGGCGTCTACCACAGCGACGAGAATGACGACTGAGCAGCTGGATGATAGCAGTGGGCGGTCTGTCGCGGACGACCTCCGAGGTCAGGGTCTAACGCGTTATGATTCGGAAAGGATAGGCACTTGAGAATGGCTACATGGAACGTTGGAGACGTGATTGGTTCATGGGAATACCACTCACCTTGCAAAGTTGCTTCGCTCAGACTATGGGATTGAGTAGTACAGTAGATAGTAAATACTATCAGCCATACATTGCGTCGGTGCCTTGCCCTTTGGTGTCCACGAGCGAGCATCTTCGTCCTCCGCACGACATCAGAAGACTTGATAATTCACCTTCACCGTCTCGCTTCTGGAGCAGACGCCCACTACTGATCACTGTACGTACTACGTACTCTCTCACGACCCAGTATGCCCACTTGCACCCACCACCCACTCCACAGCATCAAAAAGGTCAAAAACACATACAACACCAGGTATTAGCTGGTCGTCACCGACCCAACTACTAATCCGGCCCTCATTGGCTTATCTATGGGAGAGCGGACGGGATCCCGAGTTTTCCAATGGGTATGGTCGTATGTGGTGGTTCGTTTCGTTGAGGCAACTTATTACGGTCAGCTCCCCGCATCAACCTACGGATCTACCCTCTGCTGCTAAGCACTCATAGGCTTGAACAGTCTACAGCGGTCCACGTTGGAAGCCTTCAAGTCACTTGTAGATAAGCAGTTGGGCACCATTCTATCTGTACACCTGTTTCGGAAACCAAAGGGCTCGACACTTGAGAACCACGCCCACCAAGATTCCCCTCCCCTTTCAGTCGGATTCAAAGTTCCATATTCATCAATCTCAACCCATGGAAGGAATGAACAAACAATCCGGGCTTTCAATCTTTGCTGTAGGTACTCTTTACTGCTTTTACTCTCTGCCAGACCTGAAGGCCTTTATTCTTGTTTTTATCCGTCTTTTTGTCCCCTTCATACTCTTGGCTGCGGATTTCTTTTTTCTTTTTTTAACCTTACCGCAAGTAGTACTGTACATACAACAAACACATGAGACACTCTTGACTCCAGTCTTGGGCCAATCCTTCTTTCTTGCCACGGGCAGCCGTTATGTTGATAACCTCTCCCAGAGGACTGCAGCGAGACCAGTGCGAGACATCGCTACCTTGTTGATTGGGCCGCAGGACACTTGACATGGCCCATCTACATGATGTATGAAATCACTGTCTGTCATCACTGGCTGCCAGTGTTCTGCGGCGATTCACTCAAAGCTGTGTGAACAATTTACGGGAGGGAGGCACCTGAACTAAAACCAAACCGCTGTGCCTGTCCCTTACGCTGCCTTCCACAGACGTCTTTGATGGGCTACTCTGAGCTCGAATACTTCTATCTATGATAGGGGTCATGAGAGAAGAATCTCTGTACTACTAGCAGCGAGTATATTGTGCTGGGATATTTCAGTGACTTAAGACAGGGGTCGCTGGCTCACAAACACCTACGGAGGCGCCGGCAGTAACTTCTACTCAACAAGAATACGTGTAACTCTAATGTCTCTCCAAACCAACTTCCTTCCTGTGAAGTTAACCCCTCATACTTACAGGGAAGGAAGGATCTGATGATATGGCAGTCCTGGGGGGGGCCGTATAGAAACACGCAATGCCAGCTTGGTCATGAGTTTGACAAACATCTGGGCTGTGCCGATCGGTCGGGGCTTGGCTACCGGCTACCGGACAGAAATGACCAAGATCATATCTGGTTCTGTCGTCAAGGGCGACGATCCTCGAGGTGCCAGTACTGGAGTCGAATATCCGTGTATATCCCCACCGAGCCTGAAAATGTGTGCTGATCCAGCTATCGCCGGTCCTCATTTCCTTCTTGCGCGTATTTCCCATCCGAATAGCCGGCCTAGGGACGGCTGCGAGATCCTGTGCAGGTCAAGCCCGTTCATGATATCAAAAACATAGACGAGAAGACCCAGATCTTGAGACGCTTTGTCGGGCCAAGCCGAACGAGCGAGGCAGGACTGTACCAGGAAACGTCTTGAGATTCGCCTGGGCCATGATAATGACAGCCCCCCCAGTCGAGCCCTTCCGCGACTGGAGCCCAAGATTAGACATATAAAAAGCCATAGCTGCCTACCAAAGTAGTAAACCACCAAGAGCAAAGTACTAAGTCGGGAGCATCCCTGTGGTTGCTTCTTTCGATGGGTAGTTACGGTGGTCATCACCAAGTGGGTAGTCAGACCGGCAAGCCATCAGCTACATGTACCAACAGCCGTCCGGCCCGTCCGCTCTCGGTTCTAGCGGGCACGTATCGTCGGCAGTCGAACGGACGGACAGAGCCTCTGGGAGACAGGCTGTCCTGGTATCATCTATCAAAGGTATCGTGATGTGAAAGGTACTACGCGGGAGACTTGTCCCCCAGCGCTGCCAGAAGACCGTCCCCGACCCAAAATTCCATCTCCTGGACTGTCTTGGTCTCACATTCCGCTGGCGTCTAGGAAACCACATAGAACCACGAACCTTCTACGCTATTTAAAGGGAGTCCAAGTCCACAATGTTTATCTATCCCTTGGTGACCAAGGGGAAACAGCCCGCATCATAAAAAGCAGCCGCCCGCTCTCTAGAAGCGGTTCTCCAAGCCAAGTTCGATTGATGGATGGTCTTGCACCGCTGACTAGAACGGCGGGACAAGCTGCTATGTCGGCATCGATCTCTATTCTCTCCCGCAGCTAGGCGGCCGGAGTTCAGAAACCAAATAACACCAAAAACCAAGATGACTGCAATAGCGGCCCCTGGATACGGCCGAGATGAAGGACGACGACAACGAGAACAAGCTGGCATGCTTCAACCGAGCGATGTCAATGCCACACCTACTCATCCAGATCGCAAGACTACGCCGTGCAAAATGGCTCCCAACACTCAACCCACGGACAGCGCCCAGAGAACGACATCTACATCTGCGAAAGCTAGACCTATGGCCGTCCCAAGTGCATGAGAAGACCTCTCCCTTTCCGCCATGGCGATACTGCACGCCTGAGGAACGCATAAAAGAGCCAGCTATCGGCCCGTTCGTCTTGAGTCCCAAAAGCCGGGAGTGGATGGGAGTAGAAGACAACGAGCCGCGGACTCGGGGTTCTGTGTTGGTCGCGTGGCCAGCCTTCGTGCTTTCAGCGGTCTCGACTACCGCGAAACAGGCGATAAGAAGTGTCGATGACCATCTCATATCGCTTCAACCAGCGCCGTCCGTCACCTCCATCTTCCAGCGGTCTTCAAGTATTCCACCTATTACACCCCCGAGCATCGCAGCGCCGGAAAGCGTGCGTCGAGTCGCTGCCAAACGATAGTGATGTGACCGCGCCCGCATAACAATCAAAGAAAAAAAATCAGAGAGAAGCGGCAAGTTTATTCATTGTCAGTGGCCTGGGCACCGTCCCTGAAGATCCAATCACGAAACAAAGTTAACTGTGGAATTTATACACCTCGACGAGGGGCCAAAACAGCTCCCCCTTTAAAAGGCCCTTTCCGGGCGGCTGCTTGACCTGCGAAACATCGGCGAGGCTCTGCTCTGTGAGGCCGATTGGAACTTTGTCTTTGCGTGGTTCAGAGGCACTCAGAGGTTCGAGCGACGGAATATACGTCCGGCCACAAAACCCGCGAAGCAGCTACGCACTGAATCCTGTCAACTACCGCTGTCCCCGTCCGCCACTTCTCCTCATCCCGTGGTTATTACATCGGAGTATTCAAGACGTCTGCGAAGAAGAAACCAAGTCTCCGACCCCTACCTAGCGTGGTGGAATTCGACGCCGCCCTTCGACTCCCCGTGGATGAACAAAACGCCACCGTACCAACCACTGCCGAAGCTGATGCCCTCGTCAGTTCTCCCAAAGAAGCTGTAGAGCGAAGGGGTGGCGAATTTATATCACGTTGGAAGATCTCGGGTTTGGATAGTTGGCGAATGTTCACTCCACCTTCCACAAGAATCTAGACCGCCTGTCGCTAAGCCGCAGGTGCCCGAGAATCTAGCCCTCGATTTGACTGATGCGAGGTACTTCCTCCCGCAGAAGCAGCTAAAAGCCCACCCGCATGTGCGAATCACCACTGATATAGAGACTCGTTCATTCTTTCGTGCGCATAAGTCATCACACCACGTGCACTGTTGACTCACACGCCTGGGCTGGATGAGAGAGGTCCGGGACGGTGGGGCCGGAGCCGAGACGGATGCGGGGACTTGACCAACCGGAGACCCCGCCGGAGGGTTTCCCAGCGCCCAGCAGATCACGTCTCTTCCCTTGGGAAAGCTGACCACAAGACAAGAGAAATTCGGGCAGCGGGGTACGACAGGATTTCGGGAAGCTCATTTGGTTTTCTTGGCGGCTGCAATGACTCCCCCTGACTTACCCCGGGAAATAGCGAGGAGGAGTATCACGGTAAGTCCCCGTCTGTAGGTACGAACGCGAGCTGCGGGGTATTCGAGGAAGCCGTTATCCCCATACTTTCTACGGATCTAGCCCCTAGGTTTGGACATCCGGTGGGAGACCCTGAGGTTGTGGACGGTGGTGCTATCAAGCCCACGAGAATTCGGATTCGTGATTGGGTCGCAAGGCCGCTCACATGGGACGGCATGTGAGTCCGATGGGCCAGCAAGTTTCTCAGAGGGGGCTGCCGGGGCGCGGCCTGCCAACAGGATGTAGAAAGACGTCTGAAGTTGAGCCATGTCAAGCTTCGGATTCAGACAATCGCTACCTTAACGGGGATGCCAGGAAACCGAATGTCCGCTGGCATGGCTGTCCTACCTGGAGTTTGTTTCGCCTGTGCGCTCAGGTATGCGAAGAAGTTGCCAGTTACGGCAGGCAAACGACGACTCGGTGTGGTTCGCAAGGGCGGCAGGCTCCTGTCAGATCCGTTTTGGGCAAGCTGTGCACGATTCGCAGGAACAGGCGGAAAGACATGAGATCGTGCGGTAAGGGCTGAAGTTTGCTCGAACCTTAGCATTGCGGGGTTCCAAGAATTGGAGCAGAGTCCCAGCGAGTTTTGTTAGAGCGAAGTTGGGACGTGGCCTCTCCTGCTTCCAGATCGCCGTTAGACTTTACTAGCTGAGCAACGACGTTTTGGATGGAGGGGTCAACGGTGCAGGTCTTCCGCCCCAAGTTTGTTGTGCCCCTTTTGCAAACCGAATCGGTCCCGGCCATCGGTGTTAGTGACAAGCGTACAGTCGCGAGTTGATCGGTTGCCTCACCCGACTCCTCTGTGGGCGGTCATTCAGTGCGACGAAGTCTTGGCTGCTAAAATGAGGTCGCGGTGGAAGACGCGCCTAGAAAGTGTAGCTGCAGAGAGGAAACTTTCCACGACCTATGCCGCGATACGTGAAGGTGAGTCGGAAAAGTGCGGGGATATGTGAGAACGGTGACAACCGAGGAGCTCTTCTTCCCGGACTAGTCTGATGTTTGGAGCGAGCGCATGCCATGTCATGCCACGCCACGCCATTGCTCGGATGCTGGCGACGGCGAGCGAATTGACGGCGTTCGTTCGGGTAGGTAACTGAAGAGGGGTGATGGATAGTGCGCTCCAAGGTCGGGTGGAGGACGTGCTGGCTACGTGTTGCACCGAGTTCTGGATGGTGAGTGCCAGGCGCATGCCGGGTGACGAGGGCGGGATGCGAATGTTGCCCGTCTTGCAATTGCAGTCGTTGGCCTTCGCGTCCGATGTTTCGCGTCGCGGCACTTGAGGCCGAGACGATCTAGCGGGTTTACCATATGGTAATAGTGGACGGATATGTGAGTAAGCTGCAGTGGGTGCATTGGCGAGGCGACCATGTGCCGCCCCGCGATGCGCGCGATGCGTCACGCGAAAGTCGTTAGCTGGCAGAGACGGACGGACTTTTTTACAAAGTGCGCGAGGTACGTACGAGGTTACAGATAGCAGGCCTTGGCAGCCCGCGGTGACCACGACAGTTGTCTTGGATCGGACATTTAGGGAAAAGGAATGACGACTGGTATGAAGACGAATGGATTATAAATCCTGCTGAGCCTTTTCGGCCGATTGATGCCGAGACAGGAGCTGGAATTTGGCAAAGACCAATTGCAAATACTGAAAATATTCAGAGTTCAAAATTACTTCCGCCTACCTAGGTACGCCAGCAAGCATCAGCGAAGCGGTGACTTGCGGCGGGAAGGCTAGCGGGAGGCTGAAAATTCGCAGGTACCTACGTAGTCAAGTTGTTTGGGTAGGTACTTACTGAAAGGTACTTATTAGTGCAGTGATGTTGGGAAACGTAGGGGATAAAGTCTCCGACAGGGCCGCCGTTCCATGGCATGGACTCGTGGCCGTGGACGAAGCCGTGTTACGCGTGTTACAGCGCCAGCGTCTACAGTAGTGTGAGTGTCGTACGCAAGCGCCGTGGACCACGGTGGACCGCATTCGCCATGCTGATCTTCCAGAAATCTCTTCATCTTCCTCGAAGCTCGCCAGTGACTCATGTTGTATGGTGGTGACGACGGCCTTGGCAGTCCACCAAAAAGTCCATTGCTCCGACTGCTTGATAAGCCGTGGGAGGTACGGGTCGCAACTTACAGTAGTTCTAAGATTACACGCGGCAGCAGCGAGTGAGATTCCCGGAGCAAAGGTCCGCACCGCGTCGACGGCGAAGGACGACCGCCGCATCGGCGGATGAAAAGAAGGCGCCAAAGAAGGTGTTGGAATTCCAGGACAGGGATGCCGCGGGGCGCGGGTATCCAGTGACCCAACCCGGTCGTGGGTGCGGCCCCGCCGAGTCTGACCTTGTCGCCCTCGTTCGTACCTTTTTTTCCTTCTTCTCTCATGTCTCGATCCCCAACAAGCGGGCTCAGAGGTACAAAGGTACCTGAGGCCTGCCTTACTGGAGATGATGGAGGATTGGAGGCTGACAGGAAAAGGGGACAGCAAAAGCCCACCGCCAGGCGCAGTCGTGAGTGACATTTGGTAGCGCAATCTCGCACACGTGCAGCTTGCCGTGGCTGTATTAACCGGAAAGGGAAGACAATGGGTCCTCTTATCAGATCTGCGCTCGATTGTCGTCCTCTCGATGTTGGTCAAGATATGCTTCTTTTCGGGCGGAAACGCGGCGGGAGCTTGGCGGGAGGGCGGCGGGAAGGGGAGACAGAAAAAGGAGGGGACTCGGATCAATATCGTAAACTCTGAAGTGGAAACTCGGGGAAAGACTCGCGTCAGTGATGAGGCGTGGTCGATGAATCTGTTGGTGTGTTATGCCTAGTACTCCGTAGTGGTGAGTGAGAATGCTGGAGGAGGAAGAAATTCGGAAGAATGCGACCATCTCGTTGGCTCGCCTCGCCGCTGAGTAAGCGGAACCTTCCTCAATAGGAAGTCGTAGCACGGCAGCGGCGACTGTGGCCGATGAACCCCACATCCATGGATCTCACTGGATGACTCGAATGCGACTGCTGCGCCCCACTAACCTGACAAGTGGCCGTTGGAAGGATTTTCATTGGCCTGCAATCAGAACGCCTCCGGTCGCACAGAAAAACGGCAACGGCAGGCAATGAGGTACAGCTACAGGGCCTGGAGGGCACTGTGCCGCTGGGAGCAGGCTGTGAATCTGAATCTGCGACTCTGCGGATACCCTACGGATAGAACCCGGAAAGTGGACATGCATCCATCCACGTCCACGTCCCCGTCCACTTTTTCTTCTTTTTTACGCCGCTAAGAAAATGTTTTTATTTTTATTTTTTTTACGCCAGCTGCAGACAACAAACACGACGTCCTTGGCATCCACTTGCGAATCAGTGGAGCCTCTACTGCACCCAACGGTGATTTGGTTTTCGCATGTTTGCGTCTCGCGACCGGACTTAGAGATGAGTAATCGATCCGTATCTCCCTACTGCGCGGAGGCATCTCGGATCTGTTGAGATAAGTCCAGGTTGGGGATCTTCTCTACAGACACATACCTTCCTACCGCATATCCGAGGACGTGTGAGACTTGGCAGGGGAAACTGACCGAAGGTTGATGAGTTGCCGTCCGTTTTGGCTCGCCGGAGATACCTGCACCCGTCATCACATCGCTGCGTGCCTGCACTCTAAGTCTATCGGCATCATGGAATTGTTAGACACGGGATGCCGAGGCCAGGCGTCGTCAGTACCCGCGTGTCAGTGTCAGTGCGGCGGCAGCAGTCCCGATGACGCTCGCCGACACCCAGTCGAGGCAACCGATCGACCATTCATCCCAACTTCGTCCCCTTGTGCTGACCGCCTCTTCGGTGCTTCGAGATCGGAACAGACGTGAGGTCGTAGCGTGATAGCGTGATAGACTGTAGGTACGTAGTAGAGGCAGGTGAACTATTAGACGGTCGTGACCTGGTACATACAAAGTAACTTGGCATGACTGCCACGCCGAAGCAAAGGCCGCGTAGTAGGTTTACCGTTCTGCCGCGTCTGACTCCGACTCTCCCACTCCCAGCCGGCTGGTCTGTGACCTCTGAAGTATCACATTCACGATGGCTCAGGATGGCTCATCTAAGGCGAGGATCATGGATGGGCGGAATGTACTTGGTGCACATGGGTGCTAAGAGAACGTAGGGGATGATCCACAGAGCCGTACCCCCACCTGCTGCTAGTGGCTTGGGCCCGGCCTGGGTCACCCCGACATTTTATTAGCAGCGGGTCGCTCTCCGCCGATGGGCTATGGGTTTTGAACCTTTCCATCCAGGCCCTGGTATCAGATTACGTGGCTTAGAGCCACTAGCATACTACAACGTATGGGCGGATTTTGGTGTTCGAGGTGGCCGATAGCCGCTCCGGAGTAACGTTTCGCCGGCTCTAAAGGCTGTAGCTATGTTTAGGGGGTTTAAAGGCCTATAGTACTATTAAAGTGAAAAACGCGTTAATAGCCCTTAAGGTATAACTTTATATATATATAAATATATATAAAATTTAATAATTAAAAGTTTTATTTTACTACCCCCTTTATTATATATAATTAATTATTTTTAAACTACTTTATTAAATATAAAGATTACTATAAACGTCCTTTTAATTCCTTAAAAAACTATTTTTAATAGCTTAGCTACTTAGTACCTATAGCTTTATAACTTTTAAGTACTTATAAATACTCTTAATATATAAAAAGCTTTTAACTTAATCTTTATAAATTTAAAGCCCTTTATTAGTAATACTCTACCCTAGGAGTTATACTTTAATAACTACTTAAAGTCTATTACTTACTATAGCCTTAAGTTAAAAGCCCTTTATTCTTAAACTATAGGATTTAGAGTAGATAAGTTTACTACTATAAGATTTCGCGTATATTTATATATATATAAAGCTATACCTTAAGGGCTATTAACGCGTTTTTTACTTTAATAGTACTATAGGCCTTTAAACCCCCTAAACGCAGCTATAGCCTTTAGAGCTAGTAAAACGTTACTCTAAAGCAGCTATTAGCTACTTTAAACGCTAAAATCTACCTATACATTATAGTATATTAATAACTCTAAACTATATAATCTAATATACTTTTTTAATAAGGGCCTCTTAAGAGCTTTATTAAATTTAATTATAAATAAAATTATATACTAACTATACTCTAACTACTCTATAATTACTTTTATATAACTTACTTCTTTAAAGCTATAATTCCTTTAAAGTCCTTATTTTAAATAGTTTTATTATCCTTATTAAACC
This sequence comes from Colletotrichum brevisporum, assembly GCA_030770045.1. NCBI lineage: Eukaryota > Fungi > Ascomycota > Sordariomycetes > Glomerellales > Glomerellaceae > Colletotrichum > Colletotrichum brevisporum. The sequence goes on from JAUGSI010000002.1 coordinate 7,434,404, forward strand.
TTTATTTTTTATAATAAAAAGAGTAATACTATTTTTAAAGTACTTAAAAGCTATAATTCCTTTTATTTATTCTTTATTAATAAAATTAAGGCCTTTATAATATTTACTTTAAAACTTAGTATTATAAAGTACTTAAAGCTAAGTCGTTTAATCCACTATATTAAGTTACTTAAAGAAGAGTTTAAAGTGGGTACTAGTAAGTAGCTTTATAAGGCTATCTATTATTAACTATACTATAGACTAATATTTAACTTTAATATAGCTTTTTTAAGCCTTTTAATATAGTTAGTAGTTATAAATATTAATATAGTAAAGCTTTATATATAGTTAAGCTATTTTTTTATTAATAAAACGAATTATTTATTAATTATTATATTAAATATATATACTTAGTATAGTAGTATTAGGAGTAGGAGTAGTACTAAAGGTCTACTTACTAAGGTTTATATAAAGTATAGTTATTAAATAGTTTATAAAGATAGCTTTTTTAGCTACTTAAAAGAAAGTAAAAAGCTTAGCCTTAGTTATTAATATAGTTATAGTATTTTATTTATTAACTTACTATTTAATAAGGCTACTAAAAAGCTTAATTATAAATACTTAAAAGCTTTTATAGTCTAGTATATTATTAGTAAAGTTAGTATTTAAAGTAATTACTAAATCGTTATTAGGGCCGCCTTCTTTATAACTAAATTTAAAGTAAAGAGTATATTTTATAAAGAGGTATTTAATTACTCGTTCCGCCTTTTTAAAGTACTTAGAACTGGGGTTATAGTTAAAGTATATAAAACGGCTTACTATAAGGGCTATATCTAACTTTATTATTATTATACTATATATAATTAAACTAATATTATTTTAGTAATAGTTAATATCTATATATAAAGTAAAGCCCTTATAAAAAAGCAGCTTAAGTAATTAAATTAAAAAAGTATATAGTTACTTTACTTATAGGCCTTACTTTTTTAAGTACTTAATAACTTTATTAATATAAATAAACTATAAAAGCTAAAGGTGCTTTATAGTATAGTTATAAATAACTTTAATTCTTAAGAACTATTATAAGTTTTTACTACTCTTTAAAAAGTATTACTTTTAAAGTGCTTTTATAAGTAAAAGGGCCTTTTTATAGTATTTAAAAGGGAAGTATAAAATATAGTTATTAATATAAAAAAAATAATATAGCTATATATCTAATAGTAATTCTTACCTACTATACACTTTAGTCTAAGCTCTTTTAAACTAACTTTTAAATAGTATTACTATAAAAGTAAAAAGTAGTATAGACTATAAAGTACTTTATTAAACTTAAGAATATACTTAAACTTTTAATACTTAGGGGATATTTATATATAAACGTCTTTATTAAGTAGAACCTATATAAATATATTTACTATATTATATTATAAAAACTTAAAATTAAAGTAGTTTATAATAGTTATAAGTATTTAAAATAATATACTAATAAGTATTAAAGTATAAGTATTTTATTTACCTCTTAGCTACTAGTTACTACGTATAATAAGGCACACTTTAATCTTAAAAAGTTTTTTATACTTATTGAATTTATATATATATACTTAATAGTATTCTAGAATTTAAGAGCTATTAGTAGTACTTTTAAGAACCTATTTTTAAGAATTAGTTTTATAATAACTTTATAAATAATTTACTTTAGCTACTTATATTAAAATTATATAAGAGTAAATTAATACTTTTAAATAAAATATAAATAGAAGCTAGAGTTTTTACTAAGGGGTACTAAGAGTAGAAACTTTAGTTTATAGTTAGTATAGTACTTTATACTTATTTAATAAAATCTAAGTACCTATAACCCCTTTTTATAGTTAAATTTTATTATTAAAGTATTTAATATCTGCGTTTTAGAACGCCCCTATAGTATATTAAATACTAGGGGTCCTTTTTAATAGGTTATAAGTAACTAAGTAGTTAGTCTAAAAGTAGCTTTACTATAAAGTATTTTAAAATAATAATAAAGTACTAGCTAAGAAAGCGGCTTTATAAAATATTTATTTATATTAAAGTATATAAACTACTAGAGCGACTTAGTTTATAGACTTAGCTATAAATACAGATTAGTAAGGGTTTATAAAAAAAAGGTTTTTATTTACTAACTTAGTTATAATTTACTTTTCTAAGTATTAATTTTTTTTAATTAGTACTTAAAAGAATAAAACGGGTAAGTTAAAAGGAGTAAGTAGGAATTTAAAGTAAATAAAGGAGTATTTATAGTTATAGGGTTTATTATTATTAAAGGTAGTATTACTTAAGTTAAGCTTATTAAAAATATTATTAAGGGAGTTTATAAAAAGAAATACTTTATTATTTTTTTTACTTAGTAAAAATAAGTAGAGTTATATTTAAGAGTTAGTTTTATTAGTTATAGTAAAGCTCTTTTAAACCTACTTAGTAATAGCTTAAAGGTTAAGGTTATTATAGTTACTAATAAGTAAATTTAAGTTACTATTATAGTGTTCTTTTTTATTAAACGTAATGTTGTGTATAGTAACGATCTTTCTAGTTATAGAGTTTTATATTTAATATTAATTTATTAATATATAGTTAATAAGGAAGTTTATAAAAGTATAGCTATAAAGGCGGTTAAGACGCTTCTTTTTAAGTTATATAGCGGCTATAAGGGTATATACCTTATACTTATATAATCTTAAGTATATAAAACTTAGTTTTATAGTTTTATTACTATAGAGCTATTAATAGAGCACTTTATATAGAGTTTTTTAACTAAAAGCTACTTAAGGTATATAGTTATAAAGATAAATTACTATTTTATAAATATTAAGCTATACTTTATAGAGTAGTTTATTATCTTTATATATTATTTAAGCCTTTATTTTAATTATAGTACTAATATACTTAGTACTACTATTTTAATTTTATATATATAGAGTAGATAACTTAATACATTTACTACGCCTTTAGAGGTTATTTATAAAGTAGTAGTACTTTTTAATCTTACTATTATACTTAAAAGTAAGTATTTTAACGTTTTATTAAACCTTTAGGAGTAAAATAAACTTTTTAAAAACCTTAATAAGTATTTCTATACTATAGTTATATAGGTAGTAGTTTTATAAGTACTATAAAACGTAGTTAATAAATACTAATATAAATATAAACCTACTATAGTCCTTAATATAGGGGTAGAAGTTAAATATAATATATTTACTAGGGTAGGTATATGTATTACTTTCCCGCGGCTTATAGTTAATAATTTACTTTATTTTACTAATACTATAGGTATTATAGCTTAAAAGGGTATTACTAAGTACTATTCTAAGGGTAATAGAGATTTAAATACTATAGACTAATAAAGAGAAGTGCTGGAGTAGTTTAGAGCTAGAATAGCTAAGCTACTAGTACTACGTTTCTTTAAAGCCTTTTAAAAATCTTTATTTTTATTAAGAGTACTTTATTTAATAGTATAGAGTATATATATATTAAATAGTTTATATAGAGTTTTTATATATAAGTACTTTATTAAAAAGCTTATTATATTTTAATACTCTTTAACTATATATAGTTTTAATAAAGTTAAAAAAAGAGTAATTAAATTTATATAATATAGAGTACTACTTAGGGTACTTATTCTACTAGTACCTATACTTATAGAGTTAATTATAAAAAATAAAGTTAGTTACTATAGATGTATATAATATAATATTATATAAGTATAAACTAGATTATTTACTATTAGTTAATATAATATATATACTTATATTTCTATATCCTTTAATTACTAGGGGCTTAGAACTAGCTTATAAGTAATTACTTATACTAACTACTTAAAAGTTATTAAACCGTTATTTATTTTTAAAAATATAAATAAACGCGCTAGAGTTAAAAAGGTAGGAGTCCCTAAGGGGATATAGTAATGGGTCCTTATATTAAGCGGCCTAAAATGCTATAAATAAATACTTAATACTCCCTATATAGTAACTGTATAGTTACTCACTTTAAATCTCTTTAATATACTAAATTAACTATTTATTATTTATAAAGTTCTTTTTAGCTTTTTTATAGTAGTAGTTAAATAACTTTTACTTATTATATATATATTTTAAGAAAGTATAAAAGTAATTTTTAAAATAGTAGTATATAAAGTACACTAAATAGAAAGGGGCTAATAGAATAAAGGGAGTAAGAAATACTAATAAAACTTTACTTTATAATTTTTTTAAGTTAATATTATTATATTTATAACTATTAAAGCACTTAAAAGGGCTATAAAGAGCTACTTTATTAATAGTAAAGGCACTTTATATACTTTTTCTATATCCTATAGACTCTAGTATCTATTTAATTATAGTAGTTATTTTAATAACAGCCTTATTAAAACTATAATTATCCTAACTATTACTTATTATTATATAATAACTCTTAGTTTAAAATTAAAGTAGTAAGTAGTTAAAAGAGTAAAGTAGTTTATAAATCTATAGGTCTCCTTTATAAGCCACTTTAAGCTTAATAGTATAGCCCTTATATATATTATTAATCTATATTATAAACTATTCTACTATAGCAGCTTTTATTATAAACTACTTATTATAAAGTATAATAAAATAGTTAATATATAACTAGTTAGCGCACTAGTAGTATATATTTTTTATAAGTTTAAAGTATTTATAAAGGTTTTAAATCTAAACTACTAGCCCTAAAGTACTTAGGTAGTACTAAATCCTAAGCTTTTTAATAATAATACTTTATATCTAAAGAATAATAGTATTCTTAGCCTTTTTTTACTTTTAGTATATTACTTTTATAGTATAGTATAGAGATAAAGAGTTAACGTAGTACTTAAAAGCCTTTTTAAAGAAGTCAGTTATTATTTTAGTATAGTAGTGGTTTATTACTCTAAATAGGAGTAAAAGGTTCTTTTTTAAAGGCACTTAAAAAAAAGAGTTTATAGTAAACTTATTTACTCTAGATTCTATAGTTTAAAAGTAAAGGGCTCTTAACTTAAGGCTATAGTAAATAATAGACTTTAAGTAGTTACTAAAGCGCGGCCTTTAGGGTAGGGCATCGCTAATAAGGGGCTCTAAATCTATAGAGGTTAGGTTAAAAGCTTCCTATGTATTAAGGGTATTTATAAGTACTTAAAAGTCGTAGAGCCACGGGTACTAAGTAGCTAAGCTATTAAAAATAATCTTTTAAGGGGTTAAAAGAACGTTTATAGTAATTTTTGTATTTAATAAAGTAGTTTAGAAACGATTAATTATATATAGTAAAGGGGGTAGTAGAATAAGACTTTTAATTATAAGATTTTATATATATTTATATATATATAAAGCTATACTTTAAGGGCTATTAACGCGTTTTTTACTTTAATAGCACTATAGGCCTTTAAACCCCCTAAACGCAACTACAGCCTTTAGAGCCAGTAAAACGTTACTCCAAAGCAGCTATTAGCCACCTTAAACGCCAAAATCCACCTATACATTATAGTATGCTAGTGGCTTTAAACTACGTAATTTAATAACTACAAACCCTCTTTTTTAAGTACCTTTAAAAAAGAACCTTTTACTCCTATTTAAAGTAGTAAACCACTACTATACTAAAATAATAGTTAACCTTTCTAAATAGGTCCTTAAGTACTATATTAACTCTTTATCCCTATACTATACTATAAAAGTAATATACTAAAAGTAAAAAAAGGCTAAGAATATTATTATTTTTTAGATATAGAGTACTATTATTAAAAGGTTTAAGATTTAGTACTACTTAAGTACTTTAAAGTTAGTAGTTTAGATTTAAAACCTCTATAAATACTTTAAACTTATAAAAAGTATATACTACTAGTATACTAACTAGTTATATATTAACTATTTTACTACGCTCTATAATAAGTAGCTTATAATAAAAGCTACTATAGTAAAATAGTTTATAATATAGGTTAATAATATATATAAAAGCTATACTATTAGGCTTAAAGTAGTTTATAAAGGAGACCTATAGATCTATAAGCTACTTTGCTCTTTTAACTACTTACTACTTTAATTTTAGACTAAGAGTTATTATATAATAATAAGTAACGGCTAGGATAATTATAGTTTTAATAAGGTTATTACTAAAATAACTACTATAATTAAATAAATACTAAAGTTTATAGAATATAAGAAAAGTATATAAAGTACCTTTACTATTAATAAAGTAGCTCTCTATAACTCTCTTAAGTACTTTAGTAGCTATAAATATAATAATACTAACTTAAAAAAATTATAAAGTAAAGTTTTATTAGTATTTTTTACTCCTTTTACTCTATTAGTCCCTTTCTACTTAGTATACTCTATATACTACTACTTTAAAAATTACTTTTATACCTTTTTAGAGTATACGTATAATAAGTAGAAGCCGCTTAACTACTACTATAAGAGAGTTAAAAAGAACCTTAAAAATAATAAATAGTTAATTTAGTACGTTAAAGAGATTTAAAGCTAGTAACTATATAGTTACTATATAGGGAGTATTAAGTATTTACTTATAGCGTTTTAGACTACTTAATATAAAGGCCTATTACTATATCCCCTTAGAGACTTTTACCTCTTTAACTCTAGTATATCTATTTATATTTTTAGAAATAAATAATAGTTTAGTAACTTTTAAGTAACTAGTGTAAGTAATTACCTATAGACTAGTTCTAAGCCCTTAGTAATTAAAAAATATAGAAATATAAGTATATATATTATATTAGTTAATAGTAAATAATTTAACTTATACTTATATAATATTATATTATATACATCTATAGTAACTAACTTTATCTTTTATAACTAACTCTATAAGTATAGGTACTAGTAGAATAAGTACTTTAAGTAGTACTTTATACTATATAGATTTAATTACTCTCTTTTTAGTTTTATTAAAACTATATATAGTTAAAGAGTATTAAAGTATAATAAGCTTTTTAATAAAGTACTTATATATAAAAACTCTATATAGGCTATTTAGTATATATATACTCTACGCTGTTAAATAAAGTACTCCTAATAAAAACAAAAATCTCTAAAAAGCTCTAAAGAAACGTAGTACTAGCGGCTTAGTTACCCTAACCCTAAACTACTCTAGTACCTCTCCTTATTAGTCTATAGCGTTTAAATCTCTATTACCCCTAAAATAGTACTTAATAATACTCTTTTAAACTATAATACTTATAGTATTAGTAAAGTAAAGTAAATTATTAACTATAAGCCGCAGAAGAGTAACGTATATACCTACCCTAGTAAGTATATTATATTTAACTTTTACTTATATACTAAGGACTATAGTAGGTTTATATTTATATTAGTATTTACTAACTGCATCTTATAGTACTTATAAAACTACTACTTATATAACTATAGTATAAAAATACTTACTAAGGTTTTTAAAAGTTTATTTTACTCTTAAAGGTTTAATATAATATTAAGATACTTATTTTTAAGTATAATAGTAAGATTAAAAGGTACTACTACCTTATAAATAACCTTTAAAAGTATGGTAAATGTATTAAGCTATTTACCCCGTATATGTAAAATTAAAATAGTAGTACTAAGTATATTAGTACTATAATTAAAATAAAGGCTTAAATAATATATAAAGGTAATAAGCTGCTCTATAAAGTATAGTTTAATATTTATAAAGTAGTAACCTATTTTTATAACTATATACCTTAAGTAGCCCTTAGTTAAAAGACCCTATATAAAGTACTTTACTAATAGCTTTATAGTAATAAAACTATAAAACTAAGCTTTATATACTTAAAATTATATAAGTATAAAGTGTATACCCTTATAGCCGCTATATAGCTTAAAAAGAAGTGTTTTAACTACCTTTATAGCTATACCTTTATAGGCTTCCTTATTAACTATATATCTATAAATTAGTATTAAATATAAAACTCTATAACTAAAAAAATTATTACTATATATAATATTACGTTTAATAAAAAAGAATACTATAATAATAACCTAGATTTACTTACTAGTAACTATAATAACTTTAACTTTTAAGTTATTATTAAGTAGGTTTAAAAGAGCCTTACTATAGTTAGTAAGACTAACTCTTAAATATAGCTTTACCCGTTTTTATTAAATAAAAAAAATAATAAAGTGTCTTTTTTTATAAACTCCTTTAATAATGTTTTTAATAAACTTAACTTAAGTAATACTACTTTTAATAATAATAAACCCTATAACTATAAATACTTCTTTATTTACTTTAAACTCTTACTTACTCCTCTTAACTTACCTATTTTATTTTTTTAAGTATTAATTAAAAAAGATTAATACTTAAAAAGGTAGATTATAGTTAAGTTAGTAAATAAAAACCTTTTTTTATAAACCTTTATTAGTTTATATTTATAGTTAAGTCTATAAACTAAACTACTTTAGTAACTTATATACTTTAGTATAAATAAATATTTTATAAAACTACTTTTTTAGCTAGTACCCTATTATTATTTTAAAATACTTTATAGTAAAGCTACTTTTAAGTTAACTACTTAGTTACTTATAACCCGTTAAAGGGGACCCCTAGTATTTAATATACTATAGGGGTGTTTTAAAACGCGGATATTAAATACTTTAATAGTAAAATTTAATTATAAAAAGGGGTTATAAGTACTTAAATTTTATTAAATAAGTATAAAGTGCTGTACTAACTATAGACTAAAGTTCCTACTCTTAATACCCCTTAGTAAAAGCTCTAGCCCCTATTTATATTTTATTTAAAAGTATTAACTTACGTTTATATAATTTTAATATAAGTAACTAAGGCGAACTATTTATAAAGCTATTATAAAACTAATTCTTAAAAAGAGATTTTTAAAAGTACTACTAATAGTTCTTAAATTCTAGGATACTATTAGGTATATATATATAAGTTAAATAAGTATAGGAAACTCCTTAAAATTGAAGTGTACTTTATTATACATAGTAACTAGTAACTAAAAAATAAATAAAATACCTATACTTTAATACTTACTAATATATTATTTTAAATACTTATAGCTATTACAAACTACTTTAATTTTAAGTTTCTATAATATAACGTAATAAATACATTTATATAGGTTCTACTTAATAAAAACGTTTATATATAAATACTCCCTAGGTATTAAAAGCCTAGGTATATCTTTAAACTTAATAAAGTACTTTATAGCTTATACTACTTTTTACTTTTATAGTAATACTATTTAAAAGTTAGTTTAAAAGAACTTAGACTAGAGTATATAGTAGGTAAGAATTACTATTAAATATACAGCTATATTATTTTTTTTTTATATTAATAACTATATTCTATACTTCCCTTTTAAATACTATAAAAAGGCCCTTTTATTTATAAAAGTACTTTAAAAGTAATACTTTCTTAAGAGTAGTAAAAACTTATAATAGTTCTTAGGAATTAAAGTTATTTATAACTGCGCTATAAAGTACCTTTAGCTTTTATAGTTTATTTATATTAATAAAGTTATTAAGTACTTAAAAAGGTAAGGCCTATAAGTAAAGTAACTATATACTTCTTTAATTTAATTACTTAAGTTACTCCTTTATAAGGGCTTTACTCTATATATAAATATTAACTATTACTAAAGTAACGTTAGTTTAATTATATATAGTATAATAATAATAAAGCTAAACGTAGCCCTTATAGTAAGCCGTTTTATATACTTTAACTATAACTCCAGCCCTAAGTACTTTAAAAAGGCGGAATAAGTAATTAAATACTTCTTTATAAAGTGTATTCTTTACTTTAAATTTAGTTATAAAGAAAGTGGCCCTAATAACGGTTTAGTAATTACTTTAAATACTAGCTTTACTAATAATATACTAAACTATAAAAGCTTTTAAGTGTTTATAGTTAAACTTTTTAGTAACTTTATTAAGTAGTAAGTTAATAAATAAAATACTATAACTATATTAATAACTAAAGCTAAGTTTTTTATTTTTTTTTAAGTAGTTAAAGAAGTTATTTTTATAAGCTATTTAATAACTATACTTTATATAAACCTTAGTAAGTAGACCTTTAGTACTACTCTTACTCCTAATACTACTATACTAAGTATATATATTTAATATAATAATTAATAAATAATTTATTTTATTAATAAAGAAACGGTTTAACTATATATAAAGCTTTACTATATTAATATCTATAACTACTAACTATATTAAAAAACTTAAAAAGACTATATTAAAGTTAAATATTAGTTTATAGTATAGTTAATAGTAAATAGCCTTATAAAGCCGTTTACTAGTGCCTACTTTAAACTCTTTCTTAAGTAACTTAATATAGTAAATTAAATAGCTTAACTTTAAGTACTTTATAATACTAAACTTTAAAGTAAATATTATAAAGGCCTTAACTTTACTAATAAAGAATAAATAAAAGGAATTATAGTTCTTAAGTACTTTAAAAATAGTATTACTCTTCTTACTATAAAAATAAAAGTTTAATAAAAATAATAAAACTATTTAAAATAAGGACTTTAAAGGGATTATAGTTTTAAAAAAGTAAGTTATATAAAAGTAATTATAGAGTAATTAAAGTATAATTAATATATAATTTTATTTATAATTAAATTTAATAAGGCCCTTAAAAGGCCCTTATTAAAAAAGTATATTAAATTATATAGCTTAAAGTTACTAGTATACTATAATATATAGGTAGATTTTAGTATTTAAAGTAGCTAATAACTGCTCTAGAGTAATATTTTACTGGCTTTAAAGGCTGTAGCTATGTTTAGGGGGTTTAAAGGCCTATAGTGCTATTAAAGCGAAAAACGCGTTAATGGCCCTTAAGGTATAGCTTTATATACATACGAATATACGCGAAATCTAACACCTGGCAACCGAGAGTCCGCGACTGCTGCGTCTGACAAGGAGGAGTGGAGTGGAGTGTAGGAAGTGGGGCTCGTAACCCTTCCAGGCTGGTCGTGAAAGTGCTAAGCACCTCCATTTACGGTACCTACATGTCCCACCCGGCAGAAGCCCGGCGAATAAGTACCTCCCTACATAGGTGCTCTACAACCTGTAGTGTAGCAGGTGCTGTACCTATAGAGGTTGGCATTGTATGTACTGTACCTAACAACCGAGAGCTGTGTATCTATCCCCTTGTAGTGGTATCGGGGTACGGTGCAGCGGAAACCGAGCCTACGTGATAGCCCTGACGATGCGTACCTAGACGTTAGGTAGGCAGGCAGGCAAGTAGGTAGGTCCTCCAGATGCCGGTACCGCTACCCAGCAAGGTAGGAGGTACCTTACCCACCACGGGCTTAAGAGTTCCTACTTCCGGGACCCAGGTCCGGTTTAATTGTCACCCAGCCCTTGATTGGTAATGGGTTTTTTGCTTGGGCTGCTGCTTGGAGGGTCCCGAAGTCGATCCGACGAAAAGTTCCCAATCCCAGTCCCAGTCAGTCCCAAGTCCAAGTCCAAGGCCAAGCCAGACAGACAGATCCTTTGCCGCATTGCAGCACCGGCAACGCAGTCACTCTCTCGTTGGGTCTTTTTTCCGTCCCCTTATCCAGGGTTTCGAAGCTTCTTCCCTCTCTTCTTTCTTCCTCTCTCTCCCTCTCTCACTAATCCAACCACTTGGTCTCGGATCGACGGCGGTTGCTTGTTCGTTTCTTCCTCCTTTCCTCCGCCGAACCACCGCTTGTTGGTCCGACACACCTCTCTTTTTAATACTACGGATACATCCAACTGCATACACACCCCTCTCTCCTTGCGCACCCCAAGGTCGCATATTTCATATCAAAGCTCGATCCCCTCCCTACACCCGGGCCAGTTCGTCTCTCTCTCTCTATCCAACAAGTTGCCTAGATTTCTCCCCGGCACAGCTACGCGACTCGGTGCACCTCCACCAGAAAGGTACCGTACGACACCTTTGCACTATTCGGCACGGACCAGCAACCGCCACTTTCCGGCCGCCGGGGATCGTCGCTCTCACTCATATCTGAGTTCTCACCCGCGCACTTGCAACTCGCCAGAGAGTATTTTCACACTCAACGAACTGCTCCGCAGTGAGCTACGAACCGAATCGCGACCGCTTGTCTCACCCCGACAGTCCAATGGCGGACCGGGACTCTGAGAAGCCCACGGAGGCCGTCTCCGGAGGCGGCCCCGTCGACCACGAGAAAACCGCCGCCGAAGCAACACCCGCACCGCGATCCTCGACCTCGACCGCCGCCGACCCCGAGCAGCAGAGGGAGGAGGCCCGCCGCAACAACCCCGAGGGCTTCACCGCCATCCACGCCGGTGTGTCTGTGCACCAGGCCGAGTCCGACTTCGCAGAGCTGCAGCGCGAGCTGTCTGGTCTCTCGCGCGCGAGCAGAGTGAACAGTCGCAGCAGCCGGAGAAAGTCCGAGGATGTCGAGAAGGCCGTCGCGAACGTCAACTCGGCCACGCCCTCGTCCGACACCGAGGCTGAGCAGTTCGACCTCGAGGCCGTCCTGCGCGGCGGCGTCGAGGCCGAGCGCGAGGCCGGCATCAGGCCCAAGCACATCGGCGCCTACTGGGACGGCCTCACCGTCAGGGGCATCGGCGGCACCACCAACTACGTCCAGACCTTCCCCGACGCCTTTGTCAACTTTGTCGATTATGTCACCCCCGTCATGAAGCTGCTAGGTCTCGGAAAGAAGGGCGTTGAGGCGACGCTGCTTGACAACTTCAAGGGCGTCTGCAAGCCCGGCGAGATGGTTCTCGTGCTGGGCAAGCCCGGCTCCGGCTGCACCACCTTCCTTAAGACCATCGCCAACCAGCGCGAGGGCTACACCGGCGTCACTGGCGAGGTTCTCTACGGCCCCTTCACCGCCGAGGAGTTCCGCAGGTACCGTGGTGAGGCCGTCTACAACCAGGAGGATGACATCCACCACTCGACCCTCACCGTCGAGCAGACCCTTGGCTTCGCCCTCGACACCAAGGTTCCTGCCAAGCGACCTGCCGGCATGTCGAAGAACGACTTCAAGCAGCAGGTCATCACCACCCTTCTCAAGATGTTCAACATCGAGCACACCCGTAACACCGTCGTCGGTGACGCCTTCGTGCGTGGTGTTTCTGGTGGTGAGAGAAAGCGCGTGTCGATCGCGGAGATGATGATCACCAACGCATGCGTTCTCTCCTGGGACAACAGCACCCGCGGTCTGGATGCCAGTACCGCCCTCGACTTCGTCAAGTCGCTGCGCGTTCAGACCAACCTCTACCAGACGACGACTTTCGTCTCGCTGTACCAGGCCTCGGAGAACATCTACAACCTCTTCGACAAGGTCATGGTCATCGACGCCGGAAAGCAGGTCTACCTCGGCCCCGCCAAGGAGGCCCGCGCCTACTTCGAGGGCCTCGGCTTCGCCCCCCGCCCCCGACAGACCACCCCCGACTACGTCACCGGCTGCACCGACGAGTTCGAGCGCGAGTACGCCCCCGGCCGCTCGGCCGAGAACGCGCCCCACAGCCCCGAGACCCTCGCCGAGGCCTTCAAGACGTCCAAGTTCCAGAAGCAGCTCGACAGCGAGATGGAGGAGTACAAGACCAGGCTCACGCAGGAGACGGAGAAGCACGACGACTTCCAGGTCGCCGTCCGCGAGGCCAAGCGCGGCTCGTCGCACCGCTCCGTCTACGCCGTCGGCTTCCACCTGCAGGTCTGGGCGCTGATGAAGCGCCAGTTCGTCCTCAAGCTGCAGGACCGCCTCTCCCTGTTCCTCTCCTGGCTACGCTCCATCGTCATTGCCATCGTCCTCGGTACCCTCTTCTTCCGTCTCGGCTCCACTTCCGCCAGTGCTTTCAGCAAGGGTGGTCTCATGTTTATCTCGCTCCTGTTCAACGCTTTCCAGGCCTTCTCTGAGCTCGCCGGCACCATGACTGGCCGCGCCATTGTCAACAAGCACAAGGCCTACGCTTTCCACCGCCCGTCGGCTCTTTGGATTGCGCAGATCATTGTCGACCAGGCTTTCGCGGCTAGTCAGATCTTGGTGTTCTCGGTAATCGTCTACTTCATGTCCGGACTGGTCCGCGATGCGGGTGCATTCTTCACCTTCTACCTCATGATCCTCTCCGGTAACATCGCCATGACTTTATTCTTCAGGATCATTGGCTGCATTTCCCCGTAACCATCCCCTCCTCCTCTTGAATTGATCTAGAGCTGATATTTAGCAGTGGCTTTGACTATGCAATCAAGTTCGCCGTGGTGTTGATCACCTTTTTCGTGGTGACATCTGGGTACCTCATCCAGTACCAATCAGAGCACAAGTGGCTTAGGTGGATCTACTGGGTCAATGCGCTGGGACTCGCGTTTAGCGCCATGATGGAGAACGAGTTTAGCCGCCTGCAGCTCACGTGCTCTGCTGAGTCACTCATTCCTTCCGGCCCTGGTTACACCGACATCAACCACCAGGTCTGCACTCTTGCTGGCTCCAAGGCAGGTACGACCCTCGTCGAGGGTTCCGACTACATTGCCGCTGGATTCTCCTACTTCAAGGGTGACCTGTGGCGCAACTGGGGAATCATCCTCGTTCTCATCGTCTTCTTCCTCTTCTTGAACGTTACCCTCGGAGAGCTCATCAACTTTGCTGGTGGCGGCAACAACGCCAAGGTCTACCAGAAGCCCAACGAGGAGCGCAAGAAGCTGAACGATGCCCTCATTGAGAAGAGAGACGCCAAGCGCCGCGGCGAGGAACAGCAAGGATCCGACCTCACGATCAAGTCGGTCAGCGTCCTGACCTGGGAGGACCTCAACTACGATGTCCCCGTCCCAGGCGGCACCCGTCGCCTGCTGAACAACATCTACGGCTACGTTCGACCTGGTCAGCTCACCGCCCTGATGGGTGCTTCCGGTGCCGGCAAGACGACCCTCCTCGACGTCCTCGCCTCCCGCAAGAACATCGGTGTCATTCACGGTGACGTCCTCGTCGACGGTGTCAAGCCCGGAAAGCAGTTCCAGCGAAGCACCTCGTACGCCGAGCAGCAGGATGTTCACGACCCTACCCAGACTGTCCGCGAGGCTCTCCGTTTCTCCGCCCTTCTGCGCCAGCCCTTCGAGACACCCGAGGCCGAGAGATTCGCCTACGTTGAGGAGATTATCGCCCTGCTGGAGATGGAGCACATCGCAGACTGCATCATTGGTAGCCCGGAGTTCGGTTTGACCGTCGAACAGCGCAAGCGTGTCACGATTGGTGTTGAATTGGCTGCTAAGCCTGAACTCCTTCTCTTCCTCGACGAGCCTACCTCGGGTCTGGACAGCCAGAGCGCCTTCAACATCGTGCGCTTCCTTAAGAAGCTGGCTACCGCCGGACAGGCCATTCTCTGCACCATCCACCAGCCCAACGCCGCCCTCTTCGAGAACTTCGACCGTCTCCTTCTCCTCCAGAAGGGCGGACGCACCGTTTACTTTGGCGACATCGGCCAGGACGCCGTCGTCCTCCGTGATTACCTCAAGCGCCACGGCGCCGTGGCTAGGCCCACTGACAACGTCGCCGAGTACATGCTGGAGGCCATCGGCGCCGGCTCTGCGCCCCGTGTCGGTAGTCGCGACTGGGCCGACATCTGGGAGGAGAGCGCCGAGCTTGCCAACGTCAAGGACACCATCAGCCAGCTCAAGCAGGAGCGCATGGCCGCTGGCCGCACCGTCAACCCCGAGCTCGAGAAGGAGTACGCCAGCCCGCAGATGCACCAGCTCAAGGTGGTCATCTCGCGCATGAACCTCAGCTTCTGGCGCAGCCCGGACTACCTCTTCACGCGTCTCTTCAACCACGTCATCGTCTCGCTGATCACCGGTCTGACGTACCTCAACCTCGACGACAGCCGCAGCTCGCTGCAGTACAAGGTCTTCGTCATGTTCCAGGTCACCGTCCTGCCGGCCCTCATCATCAGCCAGGTCGAGGTCATGTTCCACATCAAGCGGGCGCTCTTCTTCCGTGAGTCATCGTCTAAGATGTACAATCCCATCACCTTCGCCGCCGCCATCACCGTCGCCGAGCTGCCGTACTCGATTCTCTGCTCTGTCGCCTTCTTCCTCCCCCTCTACTTTATGCCGGGCTTCCAGGCCGACTCCTCGCGCGCGGGCTACCAGTTCCTGATGGTCCTTATCACCGAGCTGTTCTCCGTCTCCCTGGGCCAGGCCCTCGCCTCCATGACCCCCAGCCCCTTCATCTCGTCCCAGTTCGACCCCTTCATCATGATCACCTTTGCCCTCTTCTGCGGTGTCACCATCCCCGCCCCGCAGATGCCCGGCTTCTGGCGCGCCTGGCTGTACCAGCTGGACCCCTTTACCCGCTTGATCGGAGGCATGGTCGTCACCGCCCTGCACGACCTCAAGGTGGCTTGCACCGAGTCCGAGTACAACCCGTTCCGCGCACCCGACGGCCAGACCTGCGGCGAGTACATGCAGCCCTTCTTCGAGCGCGGCGGACCGGGTTACCTGGCCAACAACAACACCCAGGACTGCCAGTACTGCGCGTACAAGGTCGGCGATGAGTTCTACTCCCCGCTCGGCCTAAAGTTCAACAACCGCTACAGGGACATGGGTATCTTCCTCGCGTTCGTGGGCAGCAACTTTATCATCCTCTTCATGGCGGTAAGCATACTCTCCCCTGTCTCTTCATCGTGGCCACAGTTACTAATGACCTTTGTAGAGCAAGTTCCTCAACTTCAACAGAAGATAAACCCTACACACCACCGCGGTGTCTTTCGTACTGTATTTCGTTATCGTGTTGCATAGCGCATGCATTCTCCATAGCCTTTCAGCGGGCTTTTCTTTTCCCTCGTATATCTGGGCACAAGAATCGGAGTACTTTTTTTCGTTTTTCGGGAGGAGATATCCAACGCAAAAATTTGGAGTGTTTTGAGAGAGAGAAGAGAAAGCATAGAGCACAGCCCCTTTAACGGGCTCATGTCGCACACTGTTCGGGGTTTCGGTCTTAACCCACCCCTCCAACGAAGCATAGAGTTTTACGTAATCTAATAGAAACGGCCGAAGACTGTCTGTAAGACATGGCGAATCTTTTGAACTGTGATGCGTGTTAGTTTTGGAACGTGCTGCGGTGTTGCAGTTGCGGCTCTGCGTAGGCAGGTGCTCCCAGGTGTGAGAAGGGTTGCACTCGTCCGAGAGTATAAATAGATTCCATTACGGCGGGCTTCTGGAATTTCTTGGCAAGCAGTCATAGTCACGGTTCGACCAGTCATGTATTGTCCACGAAGCCGGGTCGAGAGCGGTGCGCGTGAGGTGAGGCCCGTCCAAGATACCGCTACCCCCTCCGCGGAGTCGAACATCCGCCATCTCGCCGTCCTTCGCCTCCCTGAGAGTCTTGCTGGCGTGTATACCCGGATAGCGAGGACGGACGACGGGACGTCATAGTTTCCCTGCATCGGGCCAGATAGCGGTTGGTTAACTTGTTCGCTTAGAGTGGACGTTAATGGCGACACATTCCAAGCCTGAGAGTAGCACCCGGTACGGAAATGCTACGAGGGCCCTTGACGCTGAAGAGAGGCCTTCATTGAGAGATGTCGCTCTGGCCTGTGATGGTTTAATACTAGTTTCAAGAGGAGGTTTGGCACTGATGGGGAAGGGGCAAGTTGAGACTTGAACGACTTGGAAAAGAGGCCCAGTAGTAATTGCTGAGAAGAATAGGTATATAAAGTCCACGAGGCGACAGAAGCCCAACCCCCCGCCATGAGCGGCAGACGTGGAGGCAGGTGGATGCTGTGTGAGGCGTTTTTCAGCATGGATCCCTCCTTGCGAAGCCTTGATCGGACATGTGGCGCAGACGAAACATTTAGCTATGCGATGGGTCGCGATGGGTCGCGATGGAGGTGGTCGGCTGCTGGTATTCTGTGCGGTTATAAGGGGCGGATGACGGACGACGACGAGACGGGAAGTGGAGTTACGTGGATTTGTTCACGTGGTCCTGGAGGCACTGAGGTAGTCCTGAAATAATGGCATCCCACTTGCGAACAAGCCGCGTGGCGATGGCTTCCGGGTCATACTTTCTGCGGTCAATGGCTTTTCCCGGACGGAGCTATTGTCCCTGGGATAGTAAAATGGTTTGGAGTGGCTTGGCGGCTTTTGATCAAGAGGCGGGACCAGTATTCGGGGGAGGATAGCGTGCTGCTGCGTTGGAAGGAGCTGTCGAGGGGGACGTTAGGAGGCAAGGCCTGACGGCGGGATGCCTCGTACGCGTGAAGGAGGGTGTTGAGTAATTTTCCACCTTGGCCCAGATAACCGAGGATACTGCTTTGGTTGTATCGAGGACCAGAAACCATCGTTGTTTCTCTTGCTTACGGCTCGCGAACTGAGGTTCCTGGGTTGATGAGGTCTCCAGTCTCGCCACATCTTTTAATGAGAACACGTATCTTCAGATCTGGAAATACGGGAGGGGTCTTGCGATCGTGACCGAATCGACGTTCGGGAAGCACACTATCGTCCCGTGTTACAAGTGCCTATCGTTGTGTCTGAAGGATACCTAGGGTGGGAAGGCTTTGGAAGGGAGCATAGGCGATGACTGTCCGCTGCTGCTGTCGGGTGTTGGAAGCTTGGGAGATGCTGTTTGAGACTCTTATCTGCTGAACGCGTGGCCTGAGAGACACTTTCCCAGGCGATGGAGGACAGGACGGCTCATCCCAGCAAGCCTTTGCCGAGAACGCCGACTTGGAGGCGTGAAGTGAGCTGGGTTGCTGGGAGAAGATATCGAGTCAATGCCCTGCACATTGGGAAGCGGCGGCGAGCTCCTAATGGCATCACGGCCGTCACAACAACGTATCAAAGGTGTCATGACAAGAAACTCGCCATCTTTGGATGGTTAAACTTGGCACCTCCAATGAGAAGACCTATGAAAACCCTTTTGGCTATTGCAAATTAAGATTCCGGCTTCATCGCTAGTACGTTCGCCTGACTCTAGACTTCACGCCTGGTCGGCCTCTGTTGCTGATTCGGCGAGGTAACTAACTGCCAGAGGGTCGCCGAGGTGAGACGGAAGCCCCTTGGTTGATGTTTATGTGTCGTCGTCCGCTGGATATTCGGCGAGGAAACACCAGGCGGTGACGGACGACGAAGACGCTTCTTGAAAAGATGTGCCTTCGGTGTCCGGTCAAGCAGCTGAATTGATGCCCGGGTTAACGGCAGACTTCCTTGCCGCCAAGTTGGTCATGGCACTATAGGGAGAAGGACCTCTCACTTCCTCTCATGGTCTTGTCGCTGGGCTGGCTAGGATTCTCTGGCGTCGCTATCTAAGTATTTATAACGCACGGCCAGTGACGGCGGGTGCGTGAAACCATGCTTCGCATCGGGGAATACTATGATAGCTGCGTGCGGCTCTTCGGGCGACTATAAGTAAGACACAGCCAGGGTGACATTCTGGTGGACAATGGCTCGCTGGGAAGCGGAGCGACGAAAGGAAATGCTCGGGGCCAGGAGACGTGGAGACGTCGTCAGCCCAGGCTCAACGGCCAGGTCACTTCATCGCCAGCAGCCGTACACGGCCCTGTTGTGTCTTCGTCGTCTCCGAGCATCTTGCTATGATTAATACGGGAATACGCGGAAGACGATGGCAGCCTGAGGCATCTACATGAGGCTGTGGCACCTCTTCGCTGTTCGGGCGGAGTAGGCAAGATATGTCGCTCCCGGACTGGAGGGGGGATACCCAGAGCTGGCTCTGGAGCTTGACGTCTTTCCGGCAGCTCCTATGGCCTGCTTGCTGTGACGGACATTGTTGACAAGGGAATCTCTCTAAATACTACCGTAAGTAGGGGCGTATTCGACTCTCGTATTTGATCTGGAATGCCTGTTGCCTGGTTGCACATTTGCAAGCACTTGAGATCGCAGTCCGAAGCCGTAGTGAAAGCTTGGGCATGGGCTGGAATCGCGTCACCCACGAAGGACCCCCCCCCCCCCCAAGCTCCGAGGAGAAAGCTGTTGAATTTTCCAGGTTCTTCTTGGGGCACCTTGCGTGGATTTTGAAAAGGAGAGCACGGTTGACTTGAAGGTAAGCAACTTCGAAACAACGAGTACTGTTGGGATAGAGGCAAAGCCCAAGAGAACTCTAGAAAGGGCCAAGCAGACCAGGGAGAAGACATTCCCCTCGGACCTCCTAGGATAGTATCTAAGTCCCCTCCAGCCACGCCACAGCTTCAACCTAACAAGGACGTTATAGGTCTGCGGACCGATGACTGGACAGCCAGTATGTGGTCGTCATGGGGCCCACAAGAGCTTCTCGGCGTGGATAGGAGCCAGCAGAACAAATGAGGCAGAGGCCCCAATCTGACTTGACAAGGATGTGCGGGTATCCAGACCCCATCGTTCATCGTCTCTATGTTATTCGTGCTCTGGATACGTTGGGCGACATCAATAGTCAGGGTGACGGCCGGCAAATAGAAATGGGAGGCAAGACTTCAAGTAGGAAACATGCATGTTCATTGCTTGCAGAAGACAACAAAGGCTTGCAAGTTCGTTTTCCTGCAGTGGTGCAGCAGATGCACGACTTCGACTCTACTGTTGTCGATATCGGTTATGGTATCCCTACTGTTTGTATTCCACTTAGAACAATCCACTGTGCAAGTTTCAACTATTTTTATTACTAAAAGTAGTTGCGACATCAAAACAAACACAACTTCCATGAGGTGGTGTACTCTCTGAAGAAATCAAAGATGTACTCTGCGCGTAGTGTGCCCTTTTAATACTGTCCATCACTGTTTTCCTGTTCTCGGTATTCTTAGTCCCTGGTGTCTGCTGTCCTACGACAAAGAGTTGGCTGAAGAGAGTGGTCCTTTGATAACAGACCTGGAATGACGACTGAAAACTGCTTGTTGTGACGTCCCTTCACATTCATCTAGCCAAGATGCCCGTGAAAGAGTACGTCCCAGACCCAACGACAATCTTCACACCCCCATCAACTTCCCTAACTTCAACCACCCCATTCTCCCCAGCAACAACCTCTTTTCCGCCCTCCTCCACTCCAGTGACAGGCATCTCAACCCAGCCCTGCGATCCAACAGGCACCACAATCTCATACTCCAGCCTCTCCCCCTCCAGCTTCCACTTCCCAGCGACCTCGCCAGCCGGCGCGCGGTACCTCGTCTCAGCAAAGCTCAAGTCCCCCACGACGACAGGTTTATACTCGACCTCCTTCCACGCAACGCTCCCCTCCTTCTGCCGCACCCCAGCCAGCCCGATGATCCACGAGTCCCCATACCCGAACATGAAGTGATTCCTCGACCCGCCGGTGACGGGCAGGTCCCAGTGCTCCCACAGCGACGTCGCGCCCTCGCGGACCATCCGCCCGTACCCCCAGTCGCGGTCGTTCGTCATGACCTCGAGGAGCGCATCGTCCCGCCCCGCGGCGCGGAGCGCCTCGAACAGCGACGGCAGCGAGATCTCGCCCGCCGTCAGCGCCCAGCCGCGTCGTTCCAGCGAAGCTAGGATGCCCGCCAGCACCGCGTCGGAGATCTCGTCGCTGGGGGCGGCGCCCATGCCCAGGGCGAAGGCGTTGCAGCCCTGCGAGCCCGCGCAGTATTGAGGTCGGGTTGTAGAAGCGTTGAACCACATCCCGTGAAAACCCTCCCTCAGACTCCGCGCCAGCTCGGCGTACCGCCGGGACGAGGCCTCGTCGCCGAGAAAGGCCTCGACCTCGGCCATGCCCCGCGCCGCGTTGTGGAACCCGAACGTCGACGCCGCGCCTTTCGGCGTGGAGGTGTCCAGCGCCAGCCAGTCGCCCAGCCCGCCGTCGTTCAGGTACGGCTTCCCCCCCGCGCGGCGGACGAGATACTCTAAATACTCCACCATCTCCCCGTGCTTCTTGGACAGGACGCCCACGTCGCCGTACTGCTTGTACGCCTTGAGCGGGACCAGCACCACGGCGCCGCCCCAGTTGGGGTCGTTGCGGTACCCGCCGCCCATCGGGCTGCCGTACTCGGGCGCGATGTCCGGGATCAGGCCGGGCACGTCGGCGGCCTGTGCGTCGGCTATGGTGCGGACGAGGTCGTCGAGGTAGGCTTCCATGTCGTAGCCCAGCGTCAGCGGGTCGAAGACGAGGTGGTCCTGTTCCAGCCAGCTGTACTTTTCGCGGTGCGGGCAGTCTGTGAGCACGGAGTGCATGTTGCCCCTGATGGAGCGGTCCACGATGTCGTGGATCGAGTTGAGGAGGGCGCTGGACGTGGAGAGAGTGAGGACGGGCTCGTTGGCGGCGCGGATGACGTAGCCCGTCAAGTCCGACGCGGACGGCGTCCAGGTGAGGTTCACCCCGAGGTACTGGAACCCGTGGTACAGGTACCGCGGTGCGTAGGACTGCGAGTCGGACGAGGAGAGGGTGTAGGCGTCGAAGATGGGCCCGCCGGTGGACGTCTGGCTGACGCCGTCGGCGGAGGCGGACTCGCCCGGCCAGAAGGTGATGCGCTCGCCGGCCCGGGCGCCCTGGTTCCTGATGGAGAGGGCGAAGGTGCCCGCGATGTTGGTCCCGAGGTCGAAGACCCACTGCCCGTTGGACGCCTGCCGCACCGATTTCGCGGCGATGGTCTCGGTCACCTTGAGCGGCGGCGAGCGCGGGCTGACGAGCTTCCCCGCCGGTGGTACCGTTATAGTAGCGTTCATCCAGCCGGACCGGTCGTGGCACGCGCCCGCCCAGCCTTGCACCTCCCTCCGCGCGTCGTACTCCTCCCCGCCGTACCAGTGCGCCTCGACCCACGGCCCGTCGACGGTGGTCGCCCACGACTCGTCCGTGGCCACGGTGTGGATAGTGCCGTCCTCGCAGGCGTACTCGAGCTGCGCGAGGAGCATCAGCTCCCGCGGCGGCTGCTTGAACTTGGTGTACCGGCCGAGCAGCAGCGCCGTGTTGTCGTAGATGCCCTTGCCCAGCTCGACTGCGAGGATATTGCGGCCCTGGATGAGGTGGTCGAGGACATCATACGTCGAATAGGGCATCGTCTTGTTGAGCGTTGCGTAGCCGGGGGAGAGCACGTCGTCGCCGATTTTCTTCTCGTTTAAGAGGGGGTAGTGCAGGCCGAGGCCCATGATGTACAGCCGCGCCTTCGCGACGGGGCAGGACACGGTGAAGGGCTTCGCGAAGCGCGGCAGGGATGTGAGCCCCGTGGCGAAGGCTGTGTTGGTGATCCATTCCGCGGACCAGTCGTCCTCCTCGAGCAGGGAGACCTCGAACGTGGCGGCGTCGCTCCACTGCGAGGGGACGTCGTCGGCGCCCCAGACCTTGACGCGCCAGGAGACGGACGACCGGGAGCGGAGGGCGTCGCCGGCGTCGATGGCCCACGGGTCGGCGGACGGGGTCTTGCCCGAGTCCCAGAGGGTTGCGTCGAAGGACGAGGAGGACGAGGCTTGGATCTGGTAGGCGGTCTGGTTGTCGCCGCGGGTGGAAGAGTCCAGGCGCCAGGTCAGGCGGGGGGTGGTGGTGTCTATCGCGATGGGGTTGGACTGCGCGTTGGCGCGGAGGGAAGAGGGCGAGACGGAGATGGCGGAGGCCAGTCGTAGGAACGCCCAGAGGGCGAGCAGCGGAACGAGTGTCATGGTGATGAGCCGGTGACGGGATGTAACATGGCTGGAACGCCGCGAGTAGGATACTGGCTGGTTGATTGAGTTAATAACTTGGATGAAAGCAATTGCTTGCCATTCCTCGGGCGACAATTTGGCTCATCCATCGACTCCCTGCTCGGGATAAACACGACGAAAGTCCCCCTTGGCCCTGCAGCTGCACGAATACAGGCCCTCATTGCATCTATCGACGGTCAATCACCGTAGACTCGACTGTCCTTGGACAAGACAGGCAATGAGCAGAGTCAACAACTCCAGCTCGGTTCAAAGGCAGCCGAGACCGTACTCTCGCCGACAGAAACCCCTGGGAGATTTACTCTCTGAAAAAGGTCCCATGACCGGCTCAATACCATCGCCAGGCACAAATGCGGGGAGAATAAGATCGAAGAGGCACACAGGCTACTTTATCCGGCGCCGGAGGGTGTGATCGAGGAGGAGAACTAGGCATCATCTGTAAGTTGTCGGATTTCCGCAGATTGAGAGGTACGCATGCACGACATTGACAGGGATGGAAGCCGTTTGCATAGGAAGACGGTTCGCATAGGATGATGCAGAATGGGAAATGAACTGAGATAAACTGCTAATGTGACGGCTCTTGCTTCTCCTGCAGCTACACCTCTGAGGTGACAGATCGCGGGGCGTGATCGCATTCGCGGGGAAATTCCTCCGCTCATCTTCCGGAGACCGTCCGATGCCAAGCTTCCTCTTCCCCATTGGGCTGCCTCCCTCCATGCAGGATTCGCTCGGCAGGGTCCTGTTCCTCCCAGACCCGACGCGGCCGATGGCCCTGGAAACACGTGGGGAGCGAGGTTCGTTGCTGCGGCCAGAACTCGCGAGCTGCCTCATCAGGTGGTGATGTGTTCTTTTGCAGACTCGGGTCTTCGCCGTTCATTCGATGCAATGAGCATGTGAATCAGATGCGCCTGTCGTTCTCGGTACAGTCGTCGTCGATGGTGGGTATCTTTCATAAACATGTCGGTCGTTCCGCGAGGCCCAAGGGCCGGTTACTCGTAAATAATGACATTCGCAAGGCAAAGTGCGCATGATGGATGGAAAAAAGATAAAAGAGGTATATTGAGAGCGGCCTCCAACTCCAGTGATGCAGGATTCGACCACATTCTTTGCGACTGCGCGATGGCAAATGTCTTCTGTCTTGCTTTGATTCGGGTATCTTTCTTTCGAGATTGGGTAGCAAAGATGGATCGGGTAGTTCGAGCGACGCTCTCTTGGACGGAAAAGTGAAACGTCCGTCTAGTTGGTCTTCTGCTTGGGCGGGGACTTGAGCTTGCGGGAGATGGAAAGCACAGCGACGCCGGCAACCATCAAAGCCTCGACGCTCAAGAGACCAATCCAAATGGCGTTCAGTATCTGCTCCTCGTGGCCGTTGCCAATGCAAATGGACATCTTTTCGTGAAGCATCGGGTAGCCGCCGGAGACGAAGAGGAAGGCTTCGAGGACGTAGAAGGTGTACCAGTAAGGCCTGCGGGGGAAGAAACGAAAGATTAGCAGGCTGCCTCTCGGTCTTTATCTGAATGAAGCACCCCCCACGAAACAAGGCAGAGCGGACGAGCGGGCGGACGGGTGAAATGAAAGCGGACGGGGCTTGTTGTTTCTGTTCTTTCTTCTCCCCTTCCCACCCCGTCCCCGTGTCTCCCTGCCGGCAAGCATGGCATGGAATGTCATCAAAGCGGCCGACGCCCAAGTGTTGGCTGTCCTTGCTCAAATAAGGAGAGATGAGATATTGCGGGGATGCTGAAACCCTGTCGCATGGGAGATCCATGGGCGAGAAACAGCGCGCCCCACGAGGCTTTCCTTTTGTGCTTTGTGCCTGGCTAAGGCCCTACCTACGCTAAGTAGGTAGGTAGAGATAGGTACCTAAGCTGGGCTGCACTAGGTAGGCGGGTAGGTGGCTGTTTCTAGCGCACGGGGATGCAGGGCGGGAATCGAGACAAAGAAAAGACAAAAGACACAATGCGCGGCCGACGGTTGAAACGGCGGGCGCAAAAGGTAGAGCGGGAATGGACGATTTGGTGGTTCGGACGGGAAGGGAAATGGGGGGACCTTCAAGATCAGACGGCGGCCGAAGCGAACCGAGAGGACGCAGGGCAGGGAAAGGGCAGAACAGAAATGCAAGACAAGATGACACACGAAGGTCATGTTCGAGGATGCACAGAAGCAAACAACAAGTCATGGAAGGACGCAAGGAAGAAGGCAGTGAAGCAAGGAACGAGTTGCTGGTACTCACCGAGACTGGTCAGTCAAGCGCACCCACTGAATCCGGGTGTGGTCTGGCTCGCCGTACTGCGAAACCTGGACTGCGATGATGATACCGAGGATAACAAAGGACCAGAGAAACATCATCCGCCCAAAGAGCGTGACGTGGTTATTAAAGTCCCAGAGGAACTCAAAAATCTCGACGATGGACTGCATTTTGGGGGCGCGTGACGGCGGCGGTGGCGGGTAGACAGGCTCTGGCGGTGCTGCTGGTAGGGTATGACGAAGGATTGCTGAAGATGACTGGCCACGTAGGCGACAAAATCTGGGCTTTGAGGTGCAGTAGTGCAGCAAAGAGAGAGCAAGAGTCTGGCGTTGTTGGCCTAGCTGACCGGACTGACTGGTCGTGGTGCTGTGGTGGTAGGGGGGCAAGCGGATACGGCGTGGCGGTGTGAGAAGTGCACGAACTGTCTCGCTGCAGGAAGGGCTGCAAGGGCGTGTGGGAGAGAGAGTAAGACGGCGCGCAATCCTGTCTCTGTGGTCTGTGGTGGAGAGAAAGACAAATTGAGGGTGCGATGTGACGAGGAAGAGGCGTGAAGGAGGCGGTGGCCAGCAGCAGGTGGGGGCGCTGGACGGGCAAGATTGAGCAGAGGTGATGGCGCCCGAGCTGAATGAGCTGTGCTGTCGCTACGTTGCACTAAGCTGATGAAGCTTAGCTGACTGATCAATGAGCCTTTGGTGTTCAGCGAGGAAGGTCGAACGATGAGACCGCGACCGAGTGTTTGGTTTGGAGGGCGCCGTCAATGCCGGTGTGCCGTTATGGTTGATTGCCAATTATGCAGTGCTATATGCCACGCGCTGCAAATAGATTTCTTTATGTCTCGGAAGCCACGAGCTGGACTGGGCTGGACAGGCAAACAAAAGCGGGCAGGAGAGAAGAAGGTTGCGTTGCAGTACGGATACCTAGACAGGGCAATGCAGGCAGAGGCAGGAATGAGGGTCTGGTTGATTTGAGAGACGAAAGATCAGCAATCAAGGCCAGACGCAGAAGGAAACCTACACCCACAATATTACCACGGGAAAAAAAACAGGTGGCCAGCACGTTTTATTGTTAAGCGCCGGGGGTCCTGGAGACCCTGGGGTCTCTTTCTTATCGGGATCCACGTGTCCTTATCGTCGGCCTTAAATTGGTGGCGCCGCCCCTGCCGGTTGACGGCCCTGGCGAACCGAAGACCAGCGGGGGGCCTTTGGGGTCCACTGCCGCTGTGCTGCTGGTCCACTGCCCGGTGGACAAGTCCAGGCCCTTCTGAGATGATGATCAGAGGCCACTCTCCTCTGGCCTTGTTAGAGGAGAGAGCGAGACTTTTGGCACCTTGCCTGATCGTGTTCAACTCTCCATAGGTGTCTGCTCATGCGCCTCCGCGAACTGCTGCGCCGCACGATTGTCGGACGAACAATGCCCTGCCTGCCCAGTTTGCGACACCTGGATACGGGATGCCCACCCAGGCAGTCCAGTGCCCAGAGAGATCCTGTCCCGTCTTTCCCGCGGTGTTCCTGCCGATGCCGCCTTACGCGCGGGGTCCCTGCCGATGTTAGATTGCGATGGCCAACCACTCCAAGGAGCTCTGATCTCTTAGCGACCATCAACATGGACCATAAGCTACGTATCTCCCGTATGGCTCCGGCGCCGAAGCCCGTGTTCCGGATTGTTGGTTCCGGTCCGCGCCGTGTCCTCTCTCCGGGGTTGGAATGGTTGTGTCTCACAGAAGATGGCGCCTTCTTTCTATTCTGGGATTTGTGTTGAAGAAACTGCACCTGCACCTGCACCTGTCCAGATTACCAAATGGTATCCGGTTACGTGATACTTGGTACGGAGTACATAGGACGGCGTACCTGCCTGGAGCGCCTGTCGCGCCTGCTTGACCTGCCGCACCGCCTACTGCACCAATTGCAAATGACGAGAAACACCACAGCACAACACAACGACCTTGGTGATCTCAATGTTTCGCACAGCCTCGTTGCAAACTTCCGACTCTTGCGCTTCGTATCGACTTCGACTCCAGATTCGCCTCGCCGCCTGCCACAAACGTCGTCGGTAACCAGGCTGCGATCGTTCCCGAGCCACCGAGCCGACCAGGCCAGCCCATCTTGTCGTCATCTTCATCGTCACCGTGACCGTCGACCGAATCGAAAAGACACTGTGAACCAACACAAAGTGTTACCGAAATACCCTTGCCGCGCCGCTCTTCCCCCGAGCTAATCTTATTTTGAGCCTCGACAGCCGTTGGCGGCCAGGATTTTGGGTAGCATTCCCACCCGCAGACGCCTGCCCGCAGCCACAGCCGTTCTTGGGTGGACGATGAACAGGGGCTGATTGGCACTGTGTGTTGGTGCAGGCCTCCATCAATCATCACAGCCCCCCAAGTCCAACATGGATCGTTGCGACAACCCATGAGCGGCCCCTCGGCGCCTAAACTATCTAGGCAGTCGCTCTGCTTGTTTGCTTGCTTGCTCGAGTGGGACATCCATTGGCATTGGCGAATGAGCCGCCTGTTCCCTCCCTCCTGCTCCAACATTCGGCATGATACAAGACGTTGCGAGCCGCCCGTCGGGGGCGGAATGTCGTCGCGCGCGACGACCAATGCAGCTTCCTGCCACTTTTAACCGCCGGATGGAATCACCCGCAGCCGCCTTCGCTCGACCTTGACGTTCCAGCTTCGGATCATGGAGTCTACAGCCGGCCCCGGAAGCCGCTTCGGCCCTCCTCCCAAAACGCACTCGATCCCCAGAAAGCCCATCCAGAAGCGATCGACCCGCACCGAGTTCGCGCCGTCCTGGCATCGTGTCGCTGCCGAAAGACACGATAGACAAATACCAGAAGAAGACGAGCCGAGGAACGAGATTCGCGACGATGCCACCGCCGACGCCGACGCCACGAGGCGAACCAGCCCCCCACCGCAAAGACAGAGCCAACAACGGTTGGGAACAAAGTACGACCAGCCAAAATCCTCGCCCACAGTCACCGTGACACGCGACGCTGAAGAACGCCGTTTTACTTTCGACGGAAAATGGAGGCCTTCATGGTTGCGCCCTCCCGTACTCGCCGCCTTCGCCGGCGTGTTCCTGATCTTCACCGTCGCCCTCGCCTTCATGCTGCGCTATTCTCGAGCCAACAACGGACTCATCGGGACGCAAAAGAACTACGTCTACGCGTGGCGGCTTGGTCCAACTGCCAGTAAGTCATGACCTTTTCGCTCCTTCGCCGAGGATACGGCCAGCTGACTTCCACACCCAGTCCTCACCCTTCTGGCCGTCCTGTGGGCCAGGGTTGAGCTGCAAGCTATGAGGTTCATGCCGTGGATCGCGACGCGACGCGGGCAACTGCTTGGAAGAAGCGGTTACTCTCTCGACTACACCTCGATGCTGTCGGCAAAGGCCCTTGTCCTGTCCCTCCAGAACAAACACTACCTGGTGTTTCTGGCCACCACCATTGGATTCTTTCTCAAGATCCAAATCATTATGGCCCCTGGGCTGTACAGTCTCGCTACGTTGGGAAACCCGGCTGAGGTTGATATCCAGATGAGCGACTCCTTCAGCGTCGACTACATGGCTGGCAACACCAAAGACACAACGCCTTACTACAATGCTCGTGCCCTGCAGCACTCGGGCATGCTCTACCCTTTCGGCGCCAGCCATATCGCCGCCTACCAGACATTCAACCGGACAGGCGTCGGTCGAGGAAATGCGACCGCACCTGTGACCGCTGTCGTGGACGGCTTCTTCTCGGACATACAATGCATCAAGCTGGAGAGCCACTCGGTGACGGGGTCGTCGTACCACAATGAGTCGGACGGACTCCGGAGCACCGTGGACGTTAACCTCAAGTTCCAGGGTTGTGAGGCCATCATACCGGTAGTCAACTGGAAAGTCAGTCAACCCCCAGAGGTTGACAACACTTCCAAAGACTGGACGGCCTTCGGAAACATCAACGAGACTCTGGCGACGGAACGACCTTGCCCGAACCTCCCGCAACAGCACCCGCAATTCCTCTACTGGTTAGGTCGTTTCGAGCGGTCGGCAACCAACTCTTCGCGCATGTATCTTGAAACGGGGGCTGCCGTGCTCTGCTCTCCCAGGTCTTGGCTGTCGAAAGTCCAAGTCATTGACGACGGTGTCAATCCCAACGTGACGATTCTGCCAGACGAACCAAAGACAGCAGTTGCTGCAAACGTTTGGAAAATGCTCCTGGCCTCGATACCGGGTTACCTCGGCGGCACCGACTTCGTATCTCAGTCGTACCAGAAGCACGCGTGGGGGCCACTCCGCGCCGACCAGCTGTTCTGGGATACGAGATTTGGCCTCGAGCTGCCAGATGGCGGGGAAAACTCGAGGCTTGCGTTCGCGAGCGACACGCTTTACACTTCGATCCGCAACTTGACGCAATCCATCGGGCCGTTCCTGGGACATCACCTCGTCCGTCAGAATGACAGCTCCACCGCCGCCGGCGACGAACTGGTCATCGCCGACAAGCTGGTCATCAACGAGTGGGTGTGTGTGACGATGATTACGCTGTTCGCGCTCGTCACCTGCTTGACATTCTTCGTGCTTGTGCGATACAGACGCCACACCACGATCTGGCATCGCAGCCCGGCCACCCTTCTTGGAAACATGATCTTCCTCCGCGACCACCCTGCATTTGAAGAGAGCGTTACCGAATCCGCGCCCAGGGATCCAACATTGGCATGGGGCCGCTCAAACTTCAACCCGGTCGTTCTCAGGCCCTGGGCGCGGGCTTGTTTTGTCCTCTTCGCGGGTGCCCTCATTGGTGGCCTCATTTACACCCTTCATCGGTCACAGTCACTCAACGGGCTCTCGTACGTGAACGAAGAAGGATACTGGCACCTCTTGTGGACGTCTGTCCCAGCACTGGTAGCCCTCGTGGCATACAGCTACATCAAATCCTGCGACTGGGCTTTCAGGCACCTCGCGACCTTTTACTGCCTTGCCGCAGGGCCGTGCGGGACCCAGGAGCTCGACACCTCTCTCTTGGACATGTTGGGTGTCAGGGCACTGTATCAGTCGGTGCGTCGCCGAGTCTGGATGGTGACTTTCACACAACTCCTCGCAATCATGTGCGGCATCCTGATGACTCTCATTTCCATTCTTTTCACGGTGGAGGATGTGCCAGAGCCGACTGTCGTCTCTTTGACGCAACAGACATGGTTCGGCGCCCAACCCGACAAAGCCATCAACACTACAGACGAATACATGATTAACCGCTTGACGATCGGAAGCCTGTTGCTGCGGAAAGACGAGGACAACTTCACTTATCCGCGCAATACGTACCACGATCTCGTATTTCCGATTCTCGAGGGGCTAGAACATCTCGAGGATCCCCAAAACAAGTCGGTGAGGCTGACTGTGCCTGCCGCACAGGCTCGAGCCAGCTGCGCCGTGTTTCCCGAAGGGCTGTACATATTCGAGTGGTCGAATCACACGGAAGGGGAAAAGACGGTAATGGGGGGGACAATCGTTGAGCCGTTCACCTGCGACAACTCGAAGCGAACCAAGGCCAACTTCACAACCGCCTTCAGTCTATCGACCGAGGCCGAAAACACGGGCAGTGAAGTGTTCGGAAAGATTTTGCCATCGCCGGAGAACTACAGAAGCACGATTGAAGTCTGCAACCTCGAAGCAGAACCGAATTTCCAAGATACGGAATTTTTCCCGAGCC
Source organism: Colletotrichum brevisporum (assembly GCA_030770045.1). Classification (NCBI taxonomy): domain Eukaryota; kingdom Fungi; phylum Ascomycota; class Sordariomycetes; order Glomerellales; family Glomerellaceae; genus Colletotrichum; species Colletotrichum brevisporum. The sequence goes on from JAUGSI010000002.1 coordinate 7,465,887, forward strand.
GCACGCTCACTTACGCCATCGGAAGCTGGGACAGCCGGTGGAATCACGAGGGGTCTGTCACTATTTACAAGTGTAACTACACATTCGCCAAGGTAGACACCGAGGTAAACCTGATCAACATTGACGGAGAGTTCGTCATCGACCCCAAGAACCCCCCGAAGCCGGACCCGTCGACGTTAAGATCTTGGGATCCTCCGATCGAGCTGCCCCGGGATTGGAGACTCAGCAATGTCTCAGGCATTGTCGACCCATACCCGGATCTTTACGTGAACCAATCAGGGGTCAGCGGGTGGGATAGGGAGTTTAGGATGTTCGCGACAGCTGGCACTTACAAGGCAATCGGCTACAGCGATGAGCGCGTGGTGGACATGCTGGCACAAAAATACAACTTCCTTCAGGCGCAGCTCCTGAGCTTCGAGGGTCGCGTCGGCGTGTACGATGCATCCAAGTTCAACCCGGGCCCGGGGAAGCAGCCGCCAGTGGAAGCAGCCATTACTGACGACCGACGGCGATTGAAGCAGAGCCCGGCCGTGACTTACATCATCGTCGTGATCCTCGGGCTCGCCGCTGTCGTCAATCTGCTGGCGCTGCTGCTCGGATCTCGGGGGAACCTCTTCGACATGGACGCGCGCGGACTGGCGCCCGACTTGTCGAACGGCATCGAGAGCAGGGTGGAACTGCTGAGGGGGTCGAACGCCGCGGAGTACCTGCCGGCGGGCACGGAGCTGCTGTCGAAGGAGGAGCTGCACGGGCAGCTGTCTAACGTGAGCTTCAGGATGGGCTGGTTCCGCAGGGCAGACGGGGCGAGGCTCTACACGGTCGGCGTTCTCGGGGACGACAAGTCTGTTTTCAGGGGGTCCAGGAGAGATTTCGAAACGGCGTTGGAGGGCGGGCGTCGGGCGACTTATGATACCTTTGCTTCTCGGGTGGGCACGTGGAAGAAGAGCGCCACGTTTGCCACCAAGGTGAGGCAGAACAGCTTCTGAGGAATCATGTAGTGTAATGTCATGTACGATTTTTTGATCTGAATTCAACGGGAGCAGTGAGCACCATTGAGAATTTCGAGCTTTGATACTGCATTGACATTTGGGAATGGGTGGTCTTTTGGACCAAGAACCCGTAAAAGAGGCAGGACCTGTGTGGATTCTGAGGAAACTGTTCCTTCCATATCTCTTCACCTTTGTCATTCCTCCGTAGATACGTACTACTTGATAGTAAGTACTAGTACCGACGGGTGACTACTGGGTGACCCCGACGAGCCCTATGCCATACTGTCGCATACGTGGGGCAAGGATGAGGTGTCCTTCGCAGACTTCAAGGCCCTAGGAGCTGCCGAAGGCGAGAGGTTCCAAATCCGTCTTGCTAGCGGTGGCCATGCTAACATCGAGGAGACGGACGGGTACAAGAAGATCCTCGGCGCTGCGAGGCTGGCGAGGCGTGCGGGCCTCCGGTAGGTCTGGGTCGACACGTGCTGCATCGACAAGACAAGCAGCGCCGAGCTTTCCGAGTCCATCAACTCCATGTTCCGATGGTACCAAAAGGCGAACTTGTGTTTCGCCTACCTGTCCGACGTCGAAGGAGCTCAAGCTCTGTCGCCCGACTCCAGCTTCCGGCGGAGTCGGTGGTTCACGCGTGGCTGGACGCTGCAAGAGCTCATTGCCCCCAGCGAGGTTCAGTTCTTTGATAAAGAATGGACATACATCGATTCAAAACAGTCTACCACCGGGTTCTGCGACGTTCTCACCGAGATCACCGGCATTAGCGAGCAGGTGCTTCTCGGTACCGCGCTGTTGACCGATATCAGTGTGGCCAACAAGATGCGATGGGCAGCCACGAGACAAACTACCCGGCTAGAAGACACGGCCTACTGCCTCTTGGGTCTCTTCAACGTCAATATGCCGCTGCTGTACGGCGAAGGGACCCGTGCTTTCGTGCGTCTTCAGGAGCAAATCTCGCTAGAAACCGACGACCAGTCCATCTTTCTCTGGGGACTGCCGCCAGTCTCTGACGACCACCCCGACGCTCTATACGGCTTGCTCGCAGAGTCACCCACGCTTTTCTGGCTTCCGAAAGTCGATCACGTTCAGCCGCTTCCCCCCTCCGAGCTCTCGCAAAGCGCGCCATCCACCGTCACGAGTCAGGGGTTAAGAACGACCATGCTTCTTGTGCCGACGCAGCCTGGAGGAGAGGACGAGTTCCACGCGGTCCTGGACTGCATCGTGTGGAAAAGCCAGCGCCCTTCGGTGGACCTGACCCCTTGCATTGTCCTCAAGCGCCTGTGGGGAGACCAGTTCGCGCGAGTGACTTCACCCGACGGCTCCGGGGTGCTGGTCCTGGAGAAGCATTTGGAAGACACGGAGGGAACCTATCAAAACATCTACGTCAAGCAGAGCCCCTTTTACGCCTTGCCGCAGATTCTAGTACGGCCGGATTGGCAGTCCCCACAGGTTTACCCCGTCATCGAGGCGTATCCACCAGAGAGTTGGGACGCCTCCTTGTGCATGATCAGAGCCAAAGAACCGCGCTCAGGGCACGTGATTGCTGTCCTCCGCTTCGGGTGGCAGAAGAAACCCCCGATTCCTCTCTTCGACGTCGCCGTCGGGCTCCGCCGTGCCCACGGGCAATGGACATTGTGCTACGAGAAGCATCCATGGTCGACGGACAGTCCCAGCCTCAAGGCTGTGTACTTGAGGTCACCCATGATTGGTGCCTCGGAGCTGCCAGATACGCTGCAGTTTGTCTCTGTAAGAACGACGGAGAAGAGGAAGCGGGGGCGCAGGTTCCTTGAGCTGGAAACCTTTCTCACCGCAGAGCTGCCGACGGTTTCGGCCGTGCAAGGCGACAAGCATGTCGAGAGTAGGGAATCGGCCACCGCCGGGCTGGCTGACGAGATACGAGCCGGTACTCGCATGTGCTGTCGGATCGAGACTAACGTCTACGGAAAATCTCGTAGCGAACCCTACGACGGCTACGTAAGGATACAATACCCGAACCCTATCTCCTTCCCCCGCTCCCCCCCAGATACAATGGATTATGATGGGTCGCCGGTGGCCCCGGAATCCTCCCGCACGCCGATTGCACAACTCGAAACGGCGCTGCGTCAAAGACAAACACACAAAGTAAGGGCTCTGATAATAGAACACAAAGGCGTTATAGAGGAAGAGTACATCGGCCTGAGACCAGTACACTGGGCAGTTCTGTACGATTACCTACCGGGACTCGACATATTGGTTAGCCTCGGCGCAGATTTAACAACCAAAACACCAGAAGGACTCACGCCCGTTCTCCTGGCAGTCACAAACGGAAGGTCTAGCATGGTTTACTATTTGATGGAAAGAGCGTTGTTAAACCTCGGGCTGAAAGGCGCCGAGTTCACCCGCACACACGATACCGATACACGAGAAACCGTGTGGCACTTTTTGGCAGCATACTCACCTGGGGAATGGGGGCATCCGGACATAAAAAAGGTTCTCCAAAGACTGAGACAGATTGAACCCAGCGGTGGGCTACTTTTCTACCACAAGAACTGGCTCGGAGAGCTCCCGCTGCATCGCGCCGTGGCGGCCGGCAGCACCAAGAGCTTCCAGGCGCTCAAGAAGCACGAGACGGGCGGCGTGCTTTACAACGCCTGCGACGACCAGAACCGGTCGGTGCTATTCCATGCAGCCTGCGGCGGCAACACGGAGATCATACGGGAGCTCGTCAACCTGGGGGCCCTAGTCGATCTCGGCGACGATCTGGGGCGGAGCCCCCTCCACGCCGCCGTCATGGCCGAACGACCCAAGGCGGTGGAAGCTCTGCTTCAACTCGGAGCAACCGTGGACAACGTCATGCACTCAATCGGTCTGACGCCGCTTCATCTCGCCTGCCCTTACGGATTCGACACCTGCGTCAATGTGCTGCTCCGGGGAGAAGGTGCCTCGCTGGCAGACGTGAACAGATGGACAGACGGAGGCGTCTACTTCCAGCCGCTACATCTAGCTGTTGCCAACGGATGGGCGGAGATCGTCTCGATGCTTGTTGCTAAAGGTGGAAACTGCAACGACAGTGTCTGCAACGGCTACCTGAAGGCGTCGAGATCTTCACTGACGGACTTGATCGAAGGGGAGCTGGTCATGCTGGAAAAGGAGCTGACGGCGCTCGAACTTGCGCAAAGTCTGGAACGAGCCGATATTGCGAATCTACTTGGGGGAAGCAAGCAAACAAACACTGTCGTGGAGGAAAATGAGGATTTGACGAGGCGGATCGTCAGCTGGTTATCGAAATAAACACTCCACGAGTCCATACATCACCTGGGTTAAGGGCTTCACTCATGAAAAGGCACTTAAGTACTCGAACACGGCCGCGGAAGAAAATAAGGACTTGTATTGGCCTGTCATACATGGCATCTGAAGGGTGGTGGTCAGTGTGGCAGAATCGCGTCGCCGTATCACCCGCTGCCCGTAACGTGGAGGACATGGATTTTTCAAATGTATCTAGAAATAAGATATCTTCTTGAATTTTCTGTAGAGGGCTAGTAGATTTGATGAGTGAAACTTATCAGGAGTCATTTGCATCATCTCGAAAGACGAACTTCCATGCTTCTGTTGCAGCGAGCGGCTGGTAGCCGTCGTCACGACCGGCAAAACCCCGGGCTCCGGGCTGGCGTGGCCCGCGAGCCAATGGGAACGCGTCAATCGGACCGATGCTCAACCTCACACGACCAACGCGGCTGGCTTTTCGTCTTTCGTAGCCACATGCAATATGAGGGGAATCTCCAGAATACTCCGTTACGTCCAGGCTGTGCAGGATCACCTGTCTCGGCCTCGGCGTTGCACCAACAATACATCTCCCAGAAAGCTACGAGAAACGGAACATGGCATGCAGATGCTTCCTCACAGGGCGCACCTTCTTCACAGTCACTTTGGCAGTTGGGTCAAGAGCAGGTGTATGTACCGCAATAAGTATATTGATCCGAATGCCAAAAGGCCTCAACACCTTCCCAAAAAAACCCGTCATCGATCAGCCCCCGGATGCCCCCATCAGCCTCGTTAAACCTCCACCACCTGTGGCAGGAAGAGTACTGCTGTTTGCAGGGCCCGGTGGTGCTGTGTAACTTACGATGACGAAAAACCAAAAAAAACAAAAGAAAAGGCCAAAGAGGCAACAACGTATCCACAGCCCAGAGCGTGTAACACGAGACACGCACTTTTTCCAGGCCAAAATCCACCACAAGAGACGATGCCATCTCACCACCATCAGCGTTGTCGGCTCTTTCCCGGACGACCCAGTCGATGAGCAGCGGCCTGGGAGTAAGGAGCCGGGCCCGTCGGCGCCGAAGGCGCGAGCTCGGGTTGCTTGCCGGCCATCATGTCGCCGATCGCGGTGCTGATGATGCCCAAGTGCTCGTCGAGGTCGCTCGCCCGCCTGCCGCCCAGGTCCGGCTTGCCCGGCCCGTAGAGGGTGCGTATGTTGGCGACCTGGCCCTCGAGGAACCGGACCTGCGATACGGCCACGCAGGTCAGGTTGGGGCCCTGGAGGGCGGGGGGAGGCGGCTGCCCGCGCTTCTCCAGGGTCTTGGCGCCGCTGTACAGGACGGCGACCTGGCTCACCAGCAGCTGCAGCGTCTCGGGGGTGACGTCCCTCCACTTCGGCGAGGAGTAGTGGAGCCTCGTCACCTTGTCCATGACCACTGCCAGCTGGAGGGCCGAGACGACGTGGGTTCCTTCGGGGGGCTGGTCTGCGGCGGGGGCGGGAGCGAGAGCGGGAGCGGGGGCGACCGGCGGAATAACCTGGGCGGGAAGAACGACAGGGGCGGGCAAGGGCGGGGCGGCAGGGGCCACGGGGTAAGGAACCACGGGACCAGGGACCGCGGGCGCGGGCGAGAGGTCAGGGTAGCCCTGAGCGCAAAGTTCGTCAAGGCGAGCAAGGTCGAAGTCGTTGATCGAGGAAAGAGGGTCGACATCGCCGGCAGGAGCCACGGGACCAGGGACCGAGGGCGCCGGCGGGAGGCCAGGATCCGCTTGAGCGGCAAGACCAGGTAGAGCGGAATGGTCCTGCAGCCAAGAAAGGTCGTCGTCGGCGGCAGCAGCATCAGAGGCTGCGGCAGGGGCAGCTGGGTCAGCAGCTGCTGGGGGCGCGGCCAAGACGTCGTCGGCGAGAAGGACGACGGAAGGGCTGGGCCATCCACTCAAGGAGGGACCAGAAGTGTTGTACGCGTCCCAGTTGACCCAGTCATCCAAGTTGATGTCGGACAGCCCCGCGTCCGCCACTGGTGCCCCCGTGGTGTTGTCCCACTGAGTACCCATGGGGTTCGCGAGGAAGTTGTCAAGGTCGGCATCGGTTACGCCCTCCAGCACTTCGTCATCAGTAAATACCCAGCGACTGCGCTGCGAGGCATCAGGATCGACGGGATTGCCCACAGGGCCGCTGGCGTCGCCACTGTTGAAGCTGTTGTCGCCGCCGCCGCCGACGACGGGAGGGTTGAGAGGTCCTTGGACCTCTTCCGCCCAGTCGATGGCCATGTCTGGTTCGAGCTGAGGCTCATTGGCGGCGGCGGTGGTTGCTGCTTCAGCTTGGGCGGCGGCGGCGATGTCAGCGGCCTGCTGACGGTTCCTCTCCGCGATCATCGCGAAGAGGCCCGCGGGTCCTCCCTCGGGCGCTCCCATGCCGACCTGGGAGCTGTTGCCATCGTCGACATGGGAGTCGTCCTCTTCGAAGGTGCTGAAGGAGCGCTTGCGGGTATCGTCCTGGAGAATAAGATCCGAGGGGCGGACGGTACCGGCAGGGACGGAGGACTGCTGCATGTGGCTCCCAGCAGGAGAAGGCTGGCTCCTATAAGCGGAGCCGCCGGAAGCCAGCCTCTGCTTCTTGCGGCTAGCCTCCCCCGGAGAGACGCCCTTGGGCTGGGAGCCAGATGATGGAGCAGGAGCGTTGGCAGGGCTGCTCGGCTGAGGCATGCGCTGCTGGTTGAAGAGACCGGCTGAAGGCAAGTCCTGCCAAGCCATGTCGTGCTGGTTCATGAAAAACAAGTCGGACAGGGTGTCCTGGCCAAGAGGGAAGTCGGCGAGCCCGTCGTAGGGGATATGGAAAGAACCGTCGAAAGACATTGTATACTGTTGGTGCGTTCGGCTTCGGTCAATGCTGTCTCGAGGCTGGAAGGCCGAGGAGGTAGAAGAAGGAGAAGCCTTACGAGGTGTTTGAAGAGAGTGTTTGTGTTAAGTGAGGTATAGAGCAGACCAAAGAAAAGAGGTATGAGGAACTACTAGGTAGTTGGAGTTTGGTTGTTGTTGTTCGAGATACCTTCGTCTTTGACTGATCTTAGTTGGAGAGGGAACTTTTGAGAATCCTGAATATACAGTAGAATGTGTGTGTGATTATTCGGGATGCTCAACAGGGGGGGAAATCAATTCTCTTCTCTCTCGTCTTGGCGAGGTTTATAAACACCTGGGGAGAGGGCACCAACCAAGTGGCTTGAAAGTCTCCAAATATTAAGTCTTTTCCAATATCTAGCAGGGTCGTCGAGAGCGCTTCCATTACGGAAGGGCGGAGGGCATCGTGGAACAATTGTTCTGCCTGGCGTGTAAGTGGCCGGAAGGAGCGTTCGAGTCCTCCTCGTGGCCGTGATACGCTTTGGTGGCTCATGATGAAAGCCTAGTTTGTCTTTTCGAGAAGCCCTATCAGCCCATGTAAGCTTTTCAGTCAGGCGTCGGAAAGAGCAGCTTCGCAACAGGCCAGGGCTCTGCAGGAGCATCGTGGGCCGTGAGGCACGTCTTCACCGGTGTAAGCCATAAGACATCGTGTAATTTGATATAGACAAAACGCCATGTCTACCCTCTTTTCAACGGCTATTGTTAGTATCTACCTACGCAGTTCATCACATTCGGTGCGGTTTGTATGTACTGACAATGTTCCTCAGTCGTATTAGGGCATCTCCGGGAACGAGGGCTGCTAGTCACCCCAGGCAACGACCCTTCGTATTTACATGAAGGAACTCTATGCAAGCCAAAGGATTCGTCCTTGTGGCAGAAAGCTTATGTCTTTTTTTGGGGACCCCAGCTGACCCGGCTGCGGCAACCGAAACGTTCCACCTCGTGGGTGGTCCATTTTTCTGACAACGCCACACCCAATTTTCAGTTCCACCGTGGCAAAACGAGAGATTCTGACTGTACGGAGGACCCTGGTGAAGCTGGCGACGGGAATAGGTAACGAAGGAGGGCGTCAACGTAGAAGGCTAAGGAATCGAACGGCATCGGCGCTTCCCAAAATGGAGTGAGTTGAGTCACGTGGCGGAAAACTGGTGGTATACGATGTCAAGACGGTCTTTTCTTTAGATTTCATGACGTAAGGGCGCTGAGGAACAGGCAGGATTCACAGGCATTGAAGATGGAGAGACACCAGAGAGGAGCAAGAGACTGTTGAGAGCCCTTCTCGAATCGCTACGTGCCTATCCTGGTGCGTGGATAGCCTGCAGGCATCACAACGAAAACGGAATTTGACTTTGTGGCCGACACGGAGAGGGTGTACATAATTGCACATGATTTTCATAGGGCATAAGTATACTTAGGGCATTTTGTTACATCTGATGACTGCGGGTCTACAAAAATGCACAGGGCGAAGAGGGAAAACATGTACCCAAGACACCAACTCCATCGCAAACCAAACGCTCAGAAGACATCCCATGACCCCTTCATATCCAGTTTTGTCCACAACCCGGATAAGTCCCGTCGGTGTTGAAGACAACAAAACATCAACAACACAAAGGATGCTCCATCCCAAAGACTATCCGCCTCAAAGTGACCGTTTACCCCGGAGCTGTGGATCAGCCGCTTTCGATACTCCCATCAATGGGCTTGCCTGACATGCTGTGATACATCAAATCAGTAATTGTTATGTGTATGTATATCTGCCGGCAAGAAGAAATGGGAAGAGAACTTACGCGGCTGAGACTACCCGAGTGCTTGTACTCCCTGGAGCAGCCCTCATGCCGACACTTGTATGTAGGTCCGGCAGCCTTGGGCGAAGAGTCGGAGGTCTCGCCCGACGATGTGTCCTGGCTGGGGACCTCTTCTGAAGACGACCCCCGGGCAGGGAGGTTGTTAGATGCCCCCGCCCTTGGAGAGGGTGCTCGTTGAGGGCCGCCTTCAGGGCCCCCAGCCCCAGCCTTCCGGGGTCGAGAATCAGGCAGCGGTACCCTGGGCCTCGAGGACTGGGAGGTTGTGTTTGACGCCTGTGGGTGGCTATTCGCGGAGAGGAGACTGGTCGAGCTGCCACTGGAGAACTTGGCCGGCCTGGAGTCCGGGAGAGGCGTCCGCTTCTTAGAGACGTCCTTGGCTATCCCCGAAGATGTGTCGTGGGTGACAAAAGCGCCGGACATTCTGAGCCGGGAGGGGTTAGCAAAGTTGAGTTGCGAGAAGTGAACGAACCCTTCACGTTTGTATGTGCGGAAAGAGGTAGTTCGAGGTTGGATGGAAACGTTGTAGTTTGTTTGCTGTTTTTTTTTGGATGAAAATACAGTATGCAAGATGGTAATGAATGGGAGAGGTGGGAGAGATGAATGGAAGGGTGGGAGAGGAATGTTGTTTAAATGGTGTTGGGACGGACGAGAGTGATGGGAATCAGTGGGAGTGATCCTACCTTTCCACGCTGCAAGAAGAGGCCATCAAGTTACTCGCACCTGCGCTACTTATTTGTCAAGTCACGAATTACCTAGGAACCTGGGACCACAGGGTCGAACTACTCGGGGAAGGAACATCTGCATGGAGGCTCCAACAGACAGTGTGTCCGTCAAGGTCACGCTCACTTGCAAAAAGGTTAGTTTCAGAGCCATTGACGTAATCGTACGAGGGAGGCGACTCTGAGGGCCAGAATACCACCCCTCTTGCCTTTTCCAAATAGGGAAGCCGCCATCTTTTGCGTTCGACCTTGCTGTATCTCGTGGAGGCAAAGTTGGCTTCCACTCATATGTCAGAAGGGAAAGAGGAAGCTACGATGTCCACGGCAGGCAGTCACCGCTGGATACGGACACGCATGGAACCCCGACTGGGTTGTGACGGAAAGAGATGGAAGCACAGAGATAAAAATGGTCATACCTAGGCGTCGCTAAGTTAAGGGTTATTTATATAGGCTTATTATCGTCTCTCGTCGTCGTCGTCGTTGTCGTTGTCGTCGTCGTCGTCGTCCATTATTGTTGTTGTTGTTGTTGTTGTTGTTGTTGTTGTTGTTGTTGTTGTTGTTGTTGTTGTTGTTGTTGTTGTTGTCCATCGTTATTATCGTCCGCTGTTTCGGCGATAAGGTCTGGGAATAGTAGCAATTCAGAACAGAGACCTTCTGCCTATGTACCTCACTGCGTTGATTGGCACTAAATGGGTCGGGAGCAGGAAAAAACATTGGTTTGTTTTCTACATGCAATGAGTTTGCAATGCGATATACACAGAGAATGCGTAGCACAAGCACGATACCTTGCCGTTTCAGCCAAACAGGGTTTCTGTCAGCGACCGCACTGATAACCCAACCCTATTCCCTTGCAATGAAGAAGCAACATCTCGTGATCAGATCTGCCAGAACCTCCAAAGAGACCCAAACCCAAGCCAACACGTGATCAAGCCAAGGATCTCCCCAAAACCGTCGATGTGCACAATGTTGTCGTATTACGTCTTAGACCTGAATGTTGTGGACCTTGAGAAGATGCTATTTCTAAGTCAGCAAAATTCATGTCTTGAAATAATATCTTGACATCACCCACCTGCGTGAGGTTGTGCTGCAGCTTGTACTTCTTGCGGCAGATGTGGCAGGATAGCCATGGAACCACGGCCGCCGTCTGATGCTCCGCAGCTTGATCCATGCTGGAGATATCGGGCTTTACGCCATCGTCGTTGGAGTGGCGGTCCGGGGCAAGAGCATGAGCCTCCGGCGCTTCGAAAGCAGTGAGAGAAAAGGGGCCGGTAGTATAGCCACCGGGGTTGTTGTCATTGATGGGGGCAGCGTCAGCCATGTCGATGTTGGGAGAGGTATTCTCGTCAGCGGTGACAGTAACCGGGAGAGTGGCCGGGGCAGTGGCCGGGGCAGCAGGAGGGTCAGCAGCCAAGGTAGCGGGGGAGTTGGCAACCGGGCTGTGGACCAGTCCGTCCGGGTTCTCCATGTCGTCAGCAGCAACGGCGCCAGCGACGAGGTTGGCGGATGTGTTGGCAGACAAGACAACAGAAGCATCATCGTCGTTCTGGACTTCGAGGGCACTCATAGGAGCAGCATGGAGATTGGCATCCTGACCGGCCTCGACGATTCTGTCGGCTTCAACACCACGGCCAACGGCAAGGTCCTGACCTACTTCGTTCTTCCTGAAGTTTTGGACAGGGCCCTGGCTCAATTTGAACGCGGCGTTCTGGTTGGGGCGCAGTCCCGCGTTCTGGTTGGAGTGTAGACCCGCGTTCGGGTTGAACTGCACACCAGGGTTCGTGTTGGCCTGCAAATTCAGTCCAGCATTCGGTTTAATGTAGAATCCAGCAGCAGAACCACCGTTTCCGCTGGCGACGTTGCTGGCGTTTGGACCAGGACCCTGCACGAACATGTTCGAAGGCAGAGGACCATAAAGAACGTTAGTGTTGACGATAGGGCTGTAATGAATCGTTCCGGTGACGCCGGCTCGCATGTTGCTCTCTGCGAAAGTTTTATGGACGCCATTGACAAGGATACGGTCGGAGGACATGACGCGAGGGTGATGGCGAATCTGCGATCGAGTGCCGTTGACGAGAACGTGATGGCCGTGGTAAATCACTGCAAAGTCGGAACCGCGCACCTTGCGGTCGTCGGCGGTATCGCCTCGGGCAAACAGCATCCGAATCTTGAGGGCCACGTTCTCATTGATCTCCAACATGGTTGCATACGGGATACCGGTCGCGATTCCCAGTGCCTTGAGACACTCGATGATGGAAAGCTCGTTCGGGGTCAGATATCCCGGAGGGATGTGCATTCCGGCGGAATCCATCTGTAGCCCTGAATTAGTGTGTAGGCGTACGTGGGAGGGAAAGACTCTGCCTTTACTTGAACCAGGAAGCAATACAAGGATATTCTCGAGGGTTCTTTCTGCAATGTTTCAGATCTTGGCGATCTAGTAGTCTCGACTCTCGTCAAGAAGGAACGAGAAATGTTGACAGGGTGCTTTGAGGTGGCAGGAGGACTTTGTTGATCTTGCCAAAGGCCAAAGTTGGCAAAAGCTCTCTGCTGTGGGTGAAGAGTGAAAGTAAGGTGAGCTTGCAAGAAAAGAGTATTGAAGGAAGGTGGATGAGAGAAAATTGTATGAAAAGGAAAGTGCCTCCCCAGCCCTGAAAATATCACCGGCTCCTGCTCGGCCCCGTAGCTGCCTATCAACCTAGGTATCGTCACATTGATGACAACCACAGGTCATGTGAGGAGGCAGCGATGCGGCTCACCTTCTGCCTTAATATTTTGCCAGTGTCTCCCGCTTTGGGGACGTTGCTCTTGAGTCTTGCTTGCCTCCTTTCTTCCCTTTTGACTTGGCAAAAGCTCCTAGCCTCTCCCGCTGTACTCGACCTTTGCGCACTTCATCCTCGCTTTTGCTACCAGCCAGGCAACCGTCAACGCATCAATCTGCCAGTTTTGGTTTGAACGAACAACCTCTTGACGACAGATTTATTCTCATCAGCTATGAAACGATGGAAGGCAGACGCCCTTCTTCTCCCGACGCTGCGTCCCGAAACCCCCTTGGCATCGAGCTTTCAGAGCATTCCCTGGATGAGGCAGAGCGCAATATCATCCGGCAGCAGGCCGCCACGGAAAAGATTCTCGACTTACTTGAAAGAGGTGTAGTCGCATACGAACGCATGACGAGGGAGCCACTGCCAAACGTGACACGGGATATTATAGAAACGGGAGTTCGTGTTACTAAAGAGCAATATGAGGAAGCCAAACGATCCCTTCTGAACCAAGCAGACATATTTGGGCCTCACTCTTGCTTGACTCATATGGAGCCCTTGGGTGAGGCATTTCGGGCCTATATGACGAAAGAGGCAATTGGGTCGCAGAGACTAGTCGAGAAGGCCAATCGTTTCAAGGTGGCATGGCTCAAACATGTTGACGACATCGGAAAGAGAGTGCTCGAGGTTCAAGACATGGTCACCTCAATGCGGCAGAATTTGAAGGAGGCTAAAATAGCGATGGAAGAAGCTCATGCCTCCCTGCCCCGCCAGTTGCCGCACTCATCGCTACCTACGAACCACAACAACGGGAATCCGGCACCAGCCCCCTCAGACCAACGGTGGCCCGAAGATATTGAAGACCCGGCGAATATCATCTTTCCAGCCCCGAAGCAGGAGGAGTCTTCAGTTCCCATGGAGAGCGAAAACCCGGTTTCTGATAAGAGTGCCCCTTCGCCTCTGGGTGAGGACGATGAGTGGACCCCAAACAAGGATGACAAGAAGAAGAGAAGGGCTCCAGCTCAGAAGACAGGTGCAGTCAAGAAAAGACGTTCTCAGAAGAAAACGACGACTCGGCGCCGCAAGTAACAGAATTGCAAGCGTTCATACGGGATGGATGGGAGCACAGACCTCTCGTTTCTTTCCCTTTGGATTTGCGGTTATCCGCGTAAGTGTTTTCATCTTTGCGCCGACGTCCGTGGATTATTGGCTGACAACTGAGGATAGTCCGTTTTCCCACGATGTTAAGAGAATTGTTTTGACTCTGGAGGTCTCATGACCTCTGCTCGCGGATGCCGGAGCCGAGCGGACAGACACCACGTTCTCCTCCATTGATCTTCCGCCAATGCGAAGCCGGACGGCAGCAGTGTTACCCTGCAATGCATGTTACCATCCGATGCTCCTTACCCCACAATCCCCGGACGAGACGAACGACGCACAGGCAGGAGCATCCGATTGCACAGCAGGTTTTTGGCACGGTTCGCGGGCGGGCAACATGCTTAAGTTGTACGAATATGAGGTGTCGAATGGATAGATGGTTGGTTGAGTCTGTGGGGGGGGGGGGGGGGGGTGGTTTGTTCAGGTCGGGCGCTATCGTCCGTTGTTTATTGCAGCCAAGGTGTCAATCCGCGGGATCCGCGTGTCTTTCTTTCCAAGTCGTCATATCTCGTGACGCCGGCCATTAATGAAGGGAGATCTTATTTATGACCCCCTCTTCTAGTATTTAACACCCCCATATGTGGCTTACCTCTCTAATGGTCGGCCTCCCTCTATCCCCTCAATAGATGATAATAACGGACGATAAGGATGATGGACGACGACGACAACGACGACGACGCCGACGACGACGAGAGACAAGAGTAAGCGAATATAAAAAGCCTTGACTTAGCGACGCCTAGGTAGCCACAGTTGTAGCTAGAAGGGGTGTTGGATACTAGAGGAGGGGGTGACGAATAAGTGATCCCTTAATGAACCTCTTGAGGTGGCAGCTTGACCTGCAGCATTTTAGCCGCTTTGTCAGGCATAAGCCTATCTGCTTCGGGAAGTTGTTGGCGATGGCCTCGACGCAAAGCTGTGGTGTCGTCGTTTGGTTTTGTGTCCAATTTTAGAGTTAAAATTACCGCTGATAAGTTCGCTGCGTTGGCGAGGGGGACCCGTGCTCGGAATAAAGTGCTCGAGAAGCATACGACTCAGAGTCCTGCCCCTCTCGGTTGCGGGCCCAGGCCTCGACCACGTGGTGAACGTGACATAGGTAAGGCCGGATGAGTCCGGTGGAACGCGGGACAGTCCAGCGAAGTCATGTCCGCGAGGACGAGATTCGGGAAATAACAAGAGGATGACCTTGGGGCATTATCCAAGTCGAATTGACAGTGCCGCCTCACGCCATGAGCTAGGGTGAAAACGGAAGGTTAGGAAGAGAGATGCCGCAGTGGCTATTCGGCCCATGGCGCGGAAAGACAACAAAAAACCGCCCGGTCCGCGCATCCCCGTTTGCAATGTCACTTCAACATTTGAGGGTGACGGGGTCCCGCATCCCGAGTCAGCGCCCCTGTGACGATAGATGACCAAATGGCGTATACGGAAAGAGGAGACCATAAGAAGTAATAAATGGCGAGTCCCTCGTTGTTTGAATTTCTGGCTGATGGTTCCGAGTTTGCTAGGTGCTAGGCTTCCCACGCTCTCTCTTTTTCATCAACAACAACACAACACCATGCAGCTCACCGCCATCGCAGCAGCGCTGGCCCTGAGCCTCGCGACGGCCCCGGCCGCGGCCGACACAACCACCGTCATCGACGCCAAGTCCAACCGCGGAACGTGGGAGGGATGGGGCACCTCGCTGGCCTGGTGGGCGCGCCGGTTCGGCAACCGCGACGACCTCGCCGACGTCTTCTTCACGACCAAAGCCACGACATGGCAAGGCGCAACCCTGCCCGGCCTGGGCTTCAACATCGTGCGCCACAACGCCGGCGCCTGCAGCTGGAACACCGTCGACGGGGAGAGCATGGTCGTCTCGCCCAAGATGATGCTCTCGCGGCAGATCGAGGGCCACTGGGTGGACTGGACGTCGTCCGACCCGGCGAGCGCGAGCTGGAAGTGGGACGTCGACGCCAACCAGAGGGGCATGATGCAGAAGGCCAAGGCGCGCGGCGCGAACCGCTTCGAGCTGTTCTCCAACTCGCCCATGTGGTGGATGTGCAAGAACCACAACCCGTCCGGCGCGTCGGACGGCGGGGAGAACATCCAGAGCTGGAACCTGGGCCAGCACGCGGTGTACATGGCGACGATCGCAAAGTACGCCAAGGACCACTGGGGCGTGACGTTCGAGAGCGTCGAGCCGTTCAATGAGCCGACGGCCAACTGGTGGAAGGCGGACGGCACGCAGGAGGGGTGCCACATCGGCGTGTCCTCGCAGGCCACCATCATCAAGGCGCTCCGCGCGGAGCTCGACGCGCGCGGGCTCAACGGGATGACCATCGCGGCCTCGGACGAGTCGTACTACGACCAGGCCGTGGCGACGTGGAACGGGCTCGGCGACGCGCTGAACCTCGTGTCCAGGATCAACGTCCACGGGTACCAGTACGCCAACGGCGCGCGCGACAAGCTCGCGGCCCAGGCGCTCGGCAAGGGCCAGCGGCTGTGGAACAGCGAGTACGGCGAGAACGACGCCACGGGCGAGAGGCTCGTGAGCAACATGCTCCTCGACTTCCGCTGGCTCAAGCCCACTGGCTGGGTGTACTGGCAGGTGCTCGACGGCGGCGGCTGGGGCGTCATCGACGCGGACAACGAGGCCGGCACCCTGGGACCCGCGAACCAGAAGTACTTTGCATTTGCGCAGTTCACGCGGCACATCCGCGAGGGGATGAGGATCCTGGACGGCGGGGCGGACAACGTGGTCGCGGCGTACGACGCCAAGAACTCCAAGCTCGTCATCGTGGCCGTCAACTGGGGCGCCGCGCAGTACCTCAACTTCGACCTGAGCAAGTTCACGCAGGCGTCGACCAACGGGGCCAAGGTGACGCGGTGGAGGACGCAGATCGGTAGCGGCGGCGACCGGTACGTGCAGGCGTCGGACACGGTCATGAGCGGGACCAAGTTCTGGAGCTGGTTCGAGCCCAAGATGGTGCAGACGTTCGAGGTCGAGAACGTGAAGTTGTAGTGGCAGTTTCATGGCGTAGTATTTAATGTTGGGTGTTTCTCGAGATATTTGACTCGTCGTAACTCGTGCAAGTCGAGGCGAGGTGATGAATCCACGTCTACTCTACTACATACGCCCTAGATCAAAAAAGAAAAAATATATATATACCAAAAATATCGTGTTTGTCTCCTACACCTGAGGGACGCAGGAGCAAGGACACCCGGACAAGACTAGCTGACAAGGACAGCCAAAAAGCAAGGGATCATGTTCCGAAACCGAGAATCGAACTCGGGGCTATGCCTAACCTCTCAAGAGATGAGAGGGCATCATGTTGGCCACTACACCATATCGGATGGGTGATTGATGAAAATCCTGAAGGTGGAGTTGGTCAAGTGGCAGGTAAGAAGGTCGGCAACGGGGGGTGGGGACAGGCAAGACACTCACTCACTCAATCGACTGGTTCAACGCCAAAGCTTTTGAAGTGTCCGCTGCTACTACTGCAGTAAGACATTTAAACCAAAAGAGAGTTGACCATATGGTGAATTCTCAGTCTGTTTAAGTGTGTACCCAGTTGACTGTCTGTGTCGTTGTGACACTATGATTTCTTGACAAAGCAAGTGCAGTTTGATATCTATGCAAGCATTCGAGTTGCGCTCCATCTCTTCGGAATCCAGCAAGCAAGTTTTCGATGCTTGCTCAGCCAGAACCTTCAACCTGGCTCACGTGACGGTCCACATCTATCTAGCCTCACCGTCGCCGTGCTGCAAAGGTGGGCTCCTCATAGTCAGCTTGCGGACAGAGATCTCCATCGACTCGGGGTTCTCTCCGATCCAACATCCGCATCTGTAGTGTAGAGGTCATCATTCCAGCCTTCCATTCTGCTTGTCTGAGCCAGCTGGGGACCCGGTTTCGATTACCGGCGGATGCAATGTGAGGATGCAGTTCCTTTTTGTCTCGGGCGTTCGTCAGACAGACTCCATTCCGTTCCATTTTTGCACTCGCCGACATTTCTGGTGCCAGTGGTGGACCTTGGGGGCACGTGCCCTGAGAGGGTGCCCAACACTGGAAACATTGAGCAGTCTCTTGGGGAAAATCTATTGGCGGGCTCAATCATCCCGACCATTGAATAGCTGTCCAAAGAAACGACGAGCGCGCACTACGGCTCTAGAGCATCTTCAGAAGGAAGGATTCTCCTAGTATTGCTGTAGATCAGAAAGCCCAGCGTAGGTAATAGGTACTTGCCGGGCCACGACCATAGCCATTCGCTAGCACGGGCGCCCAATTGTTGCCTTCGAGATGCACTGGAGCTTCCCTGGACAGGCAGGTGGGGCATGCCTGACGTGTACCAGCGTACCTCCCTACCTACCTGCCTCTACCTAGGTACCATGAAGCGTCATGTTGAGCAGCCGCGGTCCAAGAGACGGACAAAAAGAAGGAGGTTCCCGTCCGTACGAACAATTCCCTGAAAGAACTTGCCGATTCCACAAGTAATGACCTCCAAGGACAGTTGCAACACGATGAAGAGTGGCATGACTTGTGTTGACGAAAGGTCGACAAGCTCCTCGGGCTTGCTTACACACCTCAGATATGTGCACACCACCATTGCAAGAGCAAGCCCCGAGACTTCAAAAGATTCCTCTAGATTGCGGAGGAAAATTACGACGAAGCCTCTATATACAAGACTTTCTTATTACTCGCTTTTGAGACGCATCATCATCAGTCCAGACTGCCAGTAAAACGCCAAATCTTCCACCTGCCATTAAGCTTCAGCCGCTGCTTTGTTCGCGTCATTTTCCGCGGGCTTCCTCCCGTAGATAGACCAGCTACATGAATCGGTTAGCAGAAGACACTTTCCTCGGTTTCATATCTCCACTTACATCTTGTAGTAGGCGTGGATGTTCCTGTTTCCCAGGTCCTTTCGGATCTCCTCGGCGAGGAGGATGACGTCCTCCTTGGTCCAACCTAGAGCGCGGGTAAACGGGGCCATGATAAACCCTTCGAAGTGGGGGGCCATGTTCTGATAATTCCAGGCGCCAATCTCCTTGTGCCGCCAGTCCTGAGGCCAGCTGTTGGTGGGCCACTTAAACTGCCGGACATGAACGTCGACAAAGCCTGCGTCCCTTAAGATGCCTTCGAAATTCTCGAAATTCTGGAACGGCGCCCCAAATCTTATCATCGCCTCGAGGCAGAGGTCGACGGACCTCATGATCGCCGTGTCCTTTGTGAGGGAGCCGTCGTCTGACACGGGGACGGCGTCGATGTCGTTCAGCTCGAGGTAGCCGCCTGGGTTCAGGTTGCTGGATGCTGTCAATAAGATGAAGAGCTAAGACAGGGCGCGACTGACTCGTAGCAGCGTTGGATGTACGTGCTCCAATCGGCAATGCTTCCCGTCATTGTGCGGCTGTGGATGTAGTCGAACGGCCGCGAGAACGTCCACTCGGCCTCAACATCGTCGACTTCAAACCTAACATTCGGTGGGGTGCTGGAGTAAATGGTTGTTAGATGGAGCGAATGACCTGGAGGTTTTGGGGGAAGAGACACAATTCGATCTGGACGGCGGACAGATCAATTCCAATGACCTTGAAGCATGACAGTCAGCAACCTAAGCGCACAAAGAAGCAAGTACAATTCAGTCACCTCAGCCTCGGGATGTTCGTCACCAAAGTCGATGGCCCAGGCGCCACAGCCGGTTCCCACGTCAAGGACCCGACCGATCTTGTACCCGGGCTCGTTGGGCGGCGCGGTCCCCAACCGGTCTTCGAAGGTCATGGTGAAGATGTTGTGCTGGAGTTCTGCTGCGGTCTCAGCCACGACGGAGGTAAACCCTGGTTTGGAATCTTACCAAGTCGATCAATCTCTTGCTCGTCGTTGGGGGCCAAGTATCCTGCGTTCAGCGACATCAGGAAACATCCCTTGCATCTTTTCGTTGTGGAGTGGCCCAGGGGCCCAAGGAAGACACACTCCCTTCCTGGTACGAGTGGTACTTGCGTCCATTCTCGTGACGGTATTGGATTACGGAGCTAGTAATACTCCGTGTCGAGGCGGGAAGACTCTCCATGCTCATCGACGATGCACTGTCATCAACGTCCTGGAGGGACGTAAACCAAGGTCAGCATAATTCTGACGGCGGACTGTCTTTTTATGGGCTCTCTACATCGAACGTCGCTCATTGCGCTGTCGCCGTCTTCGTCAGTCTGGGAACCTTGGGTACTGGCGGCAGGCCAGACATGGCTCCTCTCGGAAGGCTCCCCAGCTGTCGAGGCGTCGTCGGTTGACATGCTGCAACACAGTGATCGGAAGATGCCGAAAACGACAACGAAACTTTTCGCGCAGCAAACTGGGCGGGATGGCACCGACTATTAAATATCGGATCCGTTGGTCCTCGTCTACCCCTCTTCTTGGCCAGATCGAGACCGACAGATTCGGCAGAGCGTTGCGGCGCAGCCTGCAGCCATAATATGTGGCAACACGGATGGAGAACTTTTCATTCGGGGAACCAACTGTTTGTTGGTGCGCATTGCAAGGGGCTGGGCGGTTATTCGGCGTGTTGGTTCTGTTGGTTCGTCGCTGGGGGCGGAGATGGTGTGATATCGCCCCCCCCCCCCCCGGCTTCGAATTCTCCCTCTCCGCATTGAATCATCTGACATCTTTTCAAAACTCCGCGAGGAATACCAAATCGCAAAATTCATGGTGATATCTCACCCAGAACACCTCATCACCGGCTTGGTGAAGTCCGTCTCGCCTCTACGCCAGGAAACGTCTGATTCGAATGAGCGGGCTGTGGGCAGGCCCCTCGATGAAAGCTGGCTCTTGACCCTAGTTGTGCTGCAACTTTGGGAGAAGCCTACAACAGACAAAGCCTATGATCCGCGGGCTATTTAGAAAATGCAAAAGAAATTAGTCGAG
The DNA here is from genome assembly GCA_030770045.1 of Colletotrichum brevisporum. Classification (NCBI taxonomy): domain Eukaryota; kingdom Fungi; phylum Ascomycota; class Sordariomycetes; order Glomerellales; family Glomerellaceae; genus Colletotrichum; species Colletotrichum brevisporum. The sequence continues at coordinate 7,486,338 of JAUGSI010000002.1, forward strand.
AAGCGTTTCGCGGCTTCGACATCTGGCAGCTGACGTTCATAGGGCAAGCACACACACAAAGCAGGTATGCCTTGTTCTTTGTCACAAGTACTCGCACACCGAGATTTCTGATAAATCGAGAAGACATTATAGTCAGAGTGAGTATCTGTGTTCTGTGGGTTTACATCTCTCTTAGCGTGGTACCTTGCGCAGGGAAAAAGGGAAAAAAAAGGGAAAAGAGTCAAAAATGATGGAGCCGGATGGATTCGAACCACCGACCTCTCTGCCAGTTCAATTACGTTTGGGCCATACAATTTAGGCCAGTAGAGGTAGAAATCTGACAGAGCACTCTGACCACTGAGCCACGGCCCCTTTTTTGTGTGTTCGTTAGGATGGGAAGGGTTGTTTACAATGATAAGGGTAGGTTGTATTCGTGAATGGCTTCCAGGTGCCTGAGGTTCCTGAAGCCACCGTGAGGATTGTGGAGAGTCAAGGCAAACTCTATTTGCCACTTCTTTCATCTGTGAAGTGGCTTGAAGTGTATTGAACTGGAGGTTCAGTTAATGGCACGTGGGAATCAAAAGGACTGACATCTCACCCAGGGGGCTATGCCCAAGGCCAGATGATACATTCACTGTCCGACAAAGCCCAGTCTTCTTGCCAGCCTGTGGCCCAACGAGCATAATTGATACCTCAGGTAGGGCATTAGATGGAAAAGGCACCTACCTAGGTAGGTAGGTAGGAACCCAATGTTGGCGGGCAACTTGTTGATGGCAAATGTCACGTGGCTATTGGGGCTCCACTTCGCTTGACCTTCCTCTGGTCTCCCACCCCCAAGGTAAACAAACACTTCGCAACCTACCTACCTGTCCTGGCACACAACAACAAACAACTCCAAAAAAAAAAAAGAAGAAGGAAAAGTCATCAACTTATCGCCAGAAGCAGCCAGCTTACTGTTATGAACACTTTGTTTGAACATAGTCCTTTCCCTTCAACTCTCCCTTGTTCAGCTGTCCTCTCCCGGGCCCTCGGCTGGTATACAGAACACCTGCGCTGCTCCATGCAACCGACGAGATTCGCAAGAACACTCTGGGTTGCTTCTGCTGCTTCTTTCGCACAAACATGGCTGAAGCTCCCGGCAACCGACGAGATTCGCAAGAATACTCCGGGCTGCTGCGTTCGCACAAGAGATGGCTGAACGTGAGTGTTGCTGAGCATGTTTTCACATGGTAAGTCTTTCTTCCTGGGCACACCCACGACGAACCTGAGGTTGTGACAATTTTCTTTTTGCTGACGAAGACTTTGTGTCTGCCAGTTTCAAAAAATGAAGTCGGAAGAAGTCCTTTGCCAGAGGCTTCAAAGAGGCTGGAAGCTTCTCAAATATGAACCAGAGCATCAACCTGCACAAGATGTTATTTCCTCGAGAGCACCATCTTCAGCAGTGTCGTGCCCGTCATGAGCTCAGGTTATTAGCACCCGGGGTGAGCCCTTTTCACCCTGGCTCTGCCATGCATCAGAGATTATGCCGTATGGCGCTCAACCATTTGGATCTAGACAATGACCGCGCCCCTGCCGGGCGTCTCGCTCGGGTCATCAGGGCCAACAGTACCAGTGAGTCGTCTGCAGCAGTTTTCTGGGAGGCCACTAGCTAACTAACAGACATCAGACACTGAATGAAAGATGTTGTGGGCTTTGCGGCCAATATGGCTCTTGCTTGTCATTTACCCACGCCGTCGAGATAGAGGCAGTCGCCGGGGGTGCTCTGGCGCCTCCTTTGCTCCCTGGCACCTCTGCTGAGGTTAGCCCAAGATGCTGGCCCGCCTGCTGATGGCCCTCCCGCCGATGTATCGCCTGCGGCTTGCGTTGCCCTTTCCGAGGTCCAGAGTTTCGTTTCGTTCCAAACGTTATGTTCAAGTAAGCTCGCATTCCCTCGTCGCCAGAAACGAAACATCGTGGAAGGGAAACAAACGCTGACCGAACCTCTCTCTAGATCCCAAAGCTGGGGCCTGTCTTCCCCCGGCTTTATCTCCTTCCCAGGTTGTTTCGGTTCCAAGAAGGGGGCATCTTCGTGGAACCTCTCCGCCTTCCTTGCTTGAAACGTTTGACGCTTCCCGGAACTCGACTTCCAACTATTGTGTTCGACACTTTTTTCCCGGTTTTCGACAATCTCGACCCGAACCGAGCCCATGAATCCCTCGTTTCCAACGGCCAGGGCCTGATCCCAGCCTGCTGCCCTCGCGGGCTAGGTCCGCTGGCTCCATCGCAAGGAGGGCCTCGACGAGGGCCTCCGCCCGGACGTCGATGATGGGGTCTACAACCACCCGGTTGTTGTAATTCCCGACGGAGATGTCCGGGTGGGCTGCGCGAGGGCCGCCATGGTAAGTCGACCGACACCCCAAAGTGTCCAGAATTACCCAAAGACGGTCTTGCTGACTCGGGCTTCGCAGCTCACATCGCTGGCCGCTAATAACTTCGACAAAGCATGCGCGGGGGGACAAGAGATACGAGAAGCGGGCGGCACCACTACCTCCCCATCGCACCCAGCCGGCTCTCCAGGACACGTCCCTCCGGATCGTGATGGACCTCCCACCGCCCATCGAAAAGAATTCTTCAGCGCCAGCTGGACAGCTCCCTGCTCCATATCCCGCTCGTCAGAGGGAAGTCGTTCCTCCCGCGGCGGCCAAGGCCGAGGCAGTCGATCGCCTGGCAAAGGCGCGGCCGAAGGATTCCACCACGGATGACGGCGCGCTCGGAGCCAGGCGGCGGAAGCCAGGCCCCGTCCCCGCGCGGGTCCTGGCCGAGGCAGCGACTCCGATTCACGGCGGCGGGCCCGCGAGGAGGAGGACGAGGAAGAGGGGGTGAAAGGCCCAGTCAACTTTTCAAGTTGTTCGTCCTCTCGGCTCTCGTCTTCTCTCTCCTGTGGGCCGCCACAAAAGTCTTCTTCACCAGGGACAATCTGCGAGGGGGAGAAGGAGGGTTCTTGACGAGTGTGTTGTGTTGGTAGAGTGGGAGGATGGGACTGGGCTTCATGTGTTATGTTCCGGCTTCTCTGTCTGTGACAGGTGGCTTGTCTTTTCTTTTCCTTTTCATGCCGGGGGAAAGTGCGTCGCAGACATCAAAAGCGAGTGTGTGGTGTGTGACGAGGATACGGTTTTTGACAGAATATTCAGAGGATTGTATTTGTGGTGGTCCTTTTGCCGGGAGATGCAGAATATGAGCTGGGACGGTCGTTCATAACTTTCATTCCAGGTGGTGGCTAAGTTAGGTAGAATCATAGGAGGAGCCGACAACTTGGCCGCTAGCCCTTTTATGCCTTTTATCCCTTTTATCCCCGACGGATGTGCTACTGCTGCGGACGCCACTGTCCCCGAAAACGACGACGAGGAGCTGGAAAGTAAGCAGGCCCGAGCAGGAGTCCCGCATCTTGGTCAACCCAAAAGGAGCATCAACAGCCTCGCGCCAGGGCTCGAGGAGGCCAAGGCCGCCGTCACGGAGAAGAAGGCGCAGAAGTAAGAGGCGTCTGACGCGGTTGCATAAATTCAGTGGTATCAATACTGTAGACTATCCTATCTAGAGCCAAACGAAGAGGGGAGCGACGCGTCCCCATCACGAACACTTCCCAAGCACCTATGGTCGACCTGTGGCTGCGCCACCTGGCCGAGTTCGAACAAGAAGGATAAAAGGAGGCTTACGCTAGGCGAGGCCGAGAACAATCATATCAACATCTCATAATCTGGTTAACTCGATAACATCGGCAGTTGTTTTCGCACGCACACACGGAGAGGTGGAAAAATGCCTTGTTGCACTGAATACTCTCGGCTATGGGAGTGCGATATAGTAAGGTACGAGAAGACGCCCAGCCCCGCATAATTGATTTGCCTCATTCTGAGAAGGCACAACCTTCCTCAATCACATCTCAGTGATGCATAAGGACAGCTCAAGCTTTGTCATCGTCGGAAGGGATGAAGTCCACAATTTCCGGGAGGGGTGATGTCATCGTCAAAGTCCGTGAGCGCGGTTGGCTGCGGTCGGTCAGCGCCCTGGGTACGCCGAGAGTCGCCCATGGTCGTCTCGGGAGCACTCTGGCCGGAGGGTGGAATGGTCGTGCGCGCGGCCGGGCTACACGGGAGGTCAGGCTCAAGCTCACTTCCACGGCGATCACGAGGAGCCTGGAGGGCCTCCTTGATCCGGGCGTCATGGAAATCGGACATTGTCATGCCACCGGCGCTACGGTAATCAGTGATGTTGTCAGGAAACTTGAGTGGGTATACTCACATGGCCTTCTCTAAGCCACGGTTGATTTCATCCTGATCGATGCGCGCTTTGTGGAGCATGGCCTCGGCCGAGTCAAGCAGCTTCTGAATGTTGGCTTGTTGATCAGAGGAGGCGGTACTCTGGTATTTCTGTTTGACTTCGGTATAGAGGCGGACAGCCTCCTTCGCATGCTCGACATATTCGAAAGAAGATCCAGCGAGGATGAGATGGAGACCAGCTTGATGAAGGGCGCCAAGGCGCGGCTCCATCAGGAGCTCACCAGCAGCGATCTCAGCTTCGTCACGGTCGCCCCGATCATAGATTCTCCATATCTCATGGAATCGCCAGTCAAGCATGGCTGTGACGCATACGATCTCAGTATCGAGTCTCCAAGCGGCCAACGAATACTTACCGCTGAGGTTATCAAGCTCGGTGGGGGGGTTCGCCATTGTGATGTTCGTCGTCCTGGCGGGATGGGTGTTGTTGGCGTGGACACCTAGGTAGCTCAGTGGACAACCAGACAGGTAGGTGCCTCAACAAGTACCAAAGTACTAATGCCAGGTACGTACCATGTATGCCAAGCTGAGCACCAAGTCTGGCAGTTTGGGATCGACGACATACGAATTTCCTTGTCACCTTCCTGGGCACAGAGGGCCCTGACCAACGGCAGCTTACATCTGGCCTTATCTTGTGTGCTGGTATCCGTAGAAACAAAAACGTTTCGCTATGATATTTAGAGAGCAGCATAAACATTACAGCTGAACTTGCAAAGCGAACAGAACATCTGTCTTGTCATTGTGATGGATTCATTCGTCGCATGAGGAGCTGCCCTGCTGCCTCTCGAAGCCTTGCTTTGATCCCCTAGAGTATTGCCTCCCTCCCACACTTTTCTTCTTAATTTTCTTCCCACACTCTCATCTCAGGCTTTGGTCTCACACACTTCACCTCACACTCTTCAACTCACACTCTTCAACTCACACTCTTCAACTCACACTCTTCAACTCACACTCTTCAACTCACACTCTTCAACTCACACTCTTCAACTCACACTCTTCGCCTTGCACTTTCCCTCTTCCACTTTCATCGTCAACACTTCTGATCAACAACTCCCTCTTTCCATCAGGGAGCGTACATTAGGAACGAGAGAAGAGGAAAGCTTTGAGATCCGTTGAACGACAGAGCTACGCGGGTAAGAAGGTCTACCGTCTTCGTGGCGTTGACTTCACAGCTGACACAGTCGAGGATAGAGTTGAGAACAGTCTACCTTCCACTCCAACAAGAACCACTTCACGCCATCACTTTCTCGACACAGAGGGTTACGATCGTACCATCGATGGAGATGGTGACGGTCGTACACCGAGATGACCCCGCCTTACGCCGAGGCCCCTCGCCGGCGAGACCATGCACCTAAGAGGCGGCATGGGACACCAAGAAGCGCAAGGCGAAGGCGAGCAAGAAAGAAAGCCGTCGTTTCGTCATCATCCGAGGACAAAGATAACAACGGCCATGAACACTCAGGCCAGGTGAGCACTGATTGCCAACGCTCAACAGACTTTCATAGCCCTCATCCTGTTATCGATGTTGCGAGTGCTCGGCTACTTTGCAGAGTTGGTTTCGCAGCGACAATTACTGTGGTGTCCAGGTCATTTTGGCCGATTGGTTGCCCGGATTGGACTGCGACTTGGGACTTGCAGGAGCGCGGGCTCGTATAGAGACCAGAGGAGAGAGAGTGTGTATGTGACAATGAGGGATGGACAAGCCGGGAGATTCGAGCAGTGAGCGGACCCCGTGGAATGCGGGCCGGAAGTCCATCACGGAGGATATTTCAATGGGTATATATACTAATCTTATCGTGCGGCGTGGTCGACTCCGAAAGTCGGACCTAAGCACCCAGCTGAATTCACTTACTTCAGCCTCATTTTAGCATGCAGCGGCAAAAATACCAATGCGAAAACCTGCGATGCGATGCGTCGTCGGATCTGCGCAGGATGACGATGCAGGAGTCACATACTCAAGAAATCGAGTCAAGACAAAAAAACTTCAATCATTACAAATTTACAAAGTCTCCTTCTCCATGTGTATGTTCTCCGCTCTGACCGTGAACAACAAACCCCGGATGCCAAGTTCTGCAGCGCAGGGGTGTGTAGTGTGTTGTCTGCAGTTCTTCAAGGCTGTGTATGTACGAAGGGGGGACCAACAAAGAAGAAATGTTTACCGGCAGGGCTGGTTCCAACCAACACACCAACCACAGCAGGAATGCCCTCGAACAGCTTCTTTGTCCTTGCTTCATCAGGCAGTCAAATCACCGCCCTCGCGAAAAGAAAATCGTCAACTCCACGAATTATCGCCGTGACGGAACAACACGCTGAACAATGCGATTCAAACAGCCTTCTTCGACGAAAGGGGGGTATATATCCTCCAGCAGAAGCTGAGTCTCTCCTCTCGTCCGACCCAAGCTCCTCCTCCCTCCCTATCAAACCACTAACAAAAACCTCTTTTCTTCGAGAATTGCCTCCCAAGACGAGATGTGCTACAAGGTCCACACGCACACGATGTCGTGCGACGTCCGCCCCGTGATATCATCCACCAGAACGCTCTACATCGACCCCTACGAGACGCCGCCGAACTGCCCCTGCCCGCGCTCCTCCTCCTCGCGATCGAAGCGCTGTCCGTCGCACGGTTGCTGTCGTTTGACAAGCTTATTATACCGCTGCCCGCGCGACTGCCGCCGTCCGTTAAACTACCACATCTACATCCGCGATCCCGAAAGCAGCTCGAGCTCCCGCCGACGGTCGTACTCCTCGCACCCGCGGTCCTCGAGCTACCGGCCCCCGACGCCGCCTCCGTCGACCCGCTGGCGGGACCTGCGCGTCTTCGACCGGGACCCGGACTTCCACGCGCGCGAGTCGGGGGACCTGCGCTTCGCCGTCTCGGAGCTGCGCGACATCGGGCGGATCCTGCTGCACGCCGAGGCGGAGCTGGAGAAGGCGCGGCTGCGCGTCGAGAGGGAGCGGCAAAGACACTGCGGCGCGCACGGCGGGTGCGAGAAGCTGCGCCCGGCGAGGGAGTGCGGGTGGAGTCTGCGCGTGGCGGGGATGGTGCGCGAGGCGGACGATTTGAGGCTCAGCGTCGAGGTGCTGGCGGAGTGCTGGGTCAAGTACGTCGGGCTGTTGAGGAAGTACGAGGCCATGGGGCAGAGGAGAGTTGGCGGGATCGTCGAGGACCCGTTGCGGAGCGGCGAGGGTGGTCGGCGGAGGAGGGAGGAGCGGGAGGACGAGCCGAGGGTATATGTGCGTCGGGGGAGCTGGGTTGATGGGGCTGGCTCTGATCGGGAGCGCGGCCGCGAGCGTGAGCGAGAACGGGAGCGAGAACGAGATCGTCAGCGTGATCGTGATTATGAGCGGGAGCGCAGGTATCGGTCGTCGACTCGAGAGCCGCTTTTCGAGAGACGCGGGAGCGTCTATGGAGGGGAGCGTCGTCGAAGCTGGTGGGATGCTTGATGATGAACACAATAAGAGGGCCACTTATGCTCGCATCGTGTCCCGGGTGCAGGCACCGGGTTTAGGTACTGAAGATAGATTATAGACTGGGAACTGATGATTCTATATGCTTTGGCCTTTTTTGATGCATGATCCGTAACTCCAAGCTCGCTCATTATGGAAAGGGAACGCAATGATAGCAACATTATCCTCCGCGGTTTAGTACACCAGCTTGAAACTGACGTTCGACCTCCCGCCGACCAAGGCGTCGGGCAGGGGCAGCTGCGCGTAGAATGGGTTGGGGCGGAAGGTCACCTCCTTCAACTTTGGCAAGAGTTCCTTGCTGTCGAAAACGAGCTTGCGCAGGATATCTCGTATGCAGCCTTCGTAGCTCTTGCGGTCGCTGGTCGACAGCTGGTCGATCTCGACGTCGGGCCACAGCTCTGCGAGGTCGAGAATCTCAACGGTCGAGGGGAGAACGCGGCGAATGTCGCGCTTCTCCATCTCGCGGGGGTGGCCGAACAAGATGCCAATGTCGAGCTTGACGTTCCGCAGGCTCTTCATCTTTGGCAAGCACGTGAGCGTGCCGTCTCCTCCGACGTGCTGTGCAAAGTTGGCCGCTAGGATACCTTCAAAGGAAAAGGTCTCGAGGGTGTCGGCGACAAGCGTCAGGGCGGTGTTGAGGTTGTGCTCGCCGTCGGCCGGCTGGTCCGAAACACCACAGGGCCCCATCTCGAGGAGCTTCAGGTTGGGACACAAGGCGCAGACGGCGTGCCAGCCCTGACCCCACATGCTGCTGCGCACCAACCGAACCTCCTCCACGTTCTTCCAGCTGCCGTCGTCACCCCATCCGTCGCCCGGCGGCAACACGGCAGGTCGGAAGTGCGCGGAGCCAAGCTCGACGGCGCGCAGATTCGGCAGGCGGAGCAGACAGGGCAGCTCCCGGCGAGGCCAGAAGCTCGCGCCCGGGAAGTCAGGCATGGGCTCCAGCATGACGCGGGTCAGGGAGCTCAGCACGCGGGGCTGGCCTTGGTCCGTTTCGATGTCCGGGGTGAGGATCTCCTTGAGCTTCTGGTACTCGCCGGCGGCGAAGGGCATGCGCATGTGGAGGGTGCGCAGGTTCGGGGTCGAGTAGAGGACGAGGGCGAAGACGACTTGGGCGACGTCGAGGTCGTCCTTCGCATCACGAACGAAGGCCTTGATGCGGTCTGGGATTCGGGGCGAGTCGGCGACTAGACTGCGCCACTCGCTACGCTTGTAGGGGCGGAGGACGTCGGTGGGATAGTGGTCGCTACCGATACATGAGACGTAGGACAGAATGCGCATGTTGGCGCCTAGTTCTGGACGCTCGAGGAGAGTTTGGAGCAGAGACTGGAGACGAGAGCGCCCCCAGAGATAGACGGTCCGGTAGAGAGACGGAATGGCCATGTCCGATAGCCGGCGGCACACGAAGGCGAGCCGGTAGAGGGCGACACGGTTGCTGACGACGACGCCATCTGGGTCGGTGTAAGCAGTGAAGGGAATGTCGAGCCCATCTAGTGGCGGCGTGAGGTGGCCGACGATCTGAAGGAGAACCTCGTCGGGGAGGGAGAGCAGACGCGAAGACGAAGCCATGGCGGGCGAATATCGGCGTCGATTTCGATGTGAAAGAAGAGTTGAACTTGGATAAGCTGAGCGAAGGGCGGACAGGACGGGCGAGATATTAGATGTTGATTATGCGGGGATCGATCGTATGCGAGAACGAGACAGCTCCGCGAGGGCCGAGCAGACGAAGAACAGACGAACGAACGACACGACGTATGCCCAGGCGCGTCTCAGCCAACTGGACGAATCGTGGAAGAGGCTGCGCGAGGGAGATGCGAGACGGTGACCTTATGTAAAGCAGCCGTCGACCTTGGCACAGCGACACCGACACGTGCGGGATGGAAAAGCGAGAGCCAAAAGAGAGATGCAGGGTCGACCGAGGGAAGCGGAAAACGAGAAGTGGGAGAGCAAAGGATGAGACGGGTGCAGGCGCGTGGCGTGGCAAGATTCCCCCAGGTTTTTTTTCTCTCTTTCACTTCCCGGTAGTATTAAGGTGCTCCACCGAGTATCCACCTGCTGAGGGCCTCCCACGCGAGCTGCGACAACGATGGCCCCTTGAAGTTGTCGGGTCGGATGCGGCGAGGGACGGAGGCTCGAGGCTTCGGCTGCAAGTCAGCGAAAGCGGAAAGGGGCGGAGGGAGAAGCGTTGGTTCTGGTTCTTGGGATTTGGGGCGCAAATGCGGGCGGGTGTGGACACGGCGAATGTGGATGCGGCGGGTGAGTTTGTGTGTGAGTGGGCGACATTTCCATTTTATCGACTTGAGGGAACCGGCTGACTGGGCCGTGCCGGGCCAGACTCTTTCTTCCTTTCCAGGCTTCGTTGATTTGAGATATTCCGTGGCCGTTGATTAATCACTTTTCTTCGCCTATGAACTGCATTGGCCGCAACGTACCTGGGGCGTCTCACCCTCTAAATGGCAATGGCGGTGCCGCTGTGCCGGCATCGAGGCCCTTCCATTCCGGGCCGACATGCCTATCCGTGGCTGCGCAGGTGAGATGGGCCGGAATACCATATGGTAATGCTGAGGTACACATGGCAGTATACGCAGTCACGCAGTCAAGCAATCAATGCCTCACAGCAACTGCCTGGAAAAAAGAGGATGACGTTACGAGGCGCGTCCGCTTCTCGGCTATCCAGGCTTGACCAATTTGATTTCACGTTTTGCCTTTGATGCCCCTGAGAGGTGCTGCTGTTGCACCTGCGCAGCCATGCCATGGTTGGGGTCACAACGCATGGCCCATACGTTCTGCGAACGAACCGATCGGGATGTCATACCCGAGCACCAACGGCTGCAACCGCTACCGGAAGCCAGAGCGATTGTCGGGATGGGCGTGATTGGTGAAAATTCAGCAGTCAGCACTGAATGATGAGGAGAAGACGGTGTTGTGTTGAACCAGCAGGAGGGAAAAAACGGCTAGAACAGCAGCGTGTGACCTTATTGGAGTCACTGGTCGTCGTGGATGCCTCAGTGGGTCGGTCGCTGCCGCCCCACCCCAGTCACAGGGCTGCAAGCGAACGATTGGCGGGAAGTCGTGCCTTCCTCCTCGCCTGCCCCCTTGAAGCCGTCCCTGCCTCACCCGGAAAATCATCAGCACATCGTGACTGCCATGGCTGCAAGTCTCGACTTCGTTCCTTCCTGACTGCAGGAGTCACGTGGTCTGGGGTTTGGCGTCTGTCCCACCGCCTGTTCGTACCGTTGCGACTTGCAGGCAGTTGCATCTCACATGCATCTTTCCTGGCGGGGGGGACATCTCGCTGCCTGTCAGTTGCCAGTGGCGCCTTGGCATCGAAAATGCAACGGGCTCCCGCTGCTGGACAAGCTCAACATCGCAGCGAAATCACCGACGGCATGGTCAACGTATCGACAGGGACAGCATGCCACCCGGAAACCGTCAGCAGACGCATGGGCCAAGCAAGTCATGGGAAATGATCCAATTTATCACGCTATGGCAGATCCAGATCGTCGTGTTTGTTTACAATATCGCTGGGTTATGCATGCCTTGCCGTACCAGTGTTTGACTCTTGAGCGGCCACTGGATGGTAAGGCCCTTCGGCTGGCTTACATAATACTGTACTGACCCTTACCGTCTGGCAGTCCCGTCGCTCGCGTGCCCGTCAGCCTCAGGCACCAAACCCTTCCCTCCAGGCCAACCGCTACCCAAACCGACGACGTGCGCCCAGGGCCCCAGCAAGCGTGACAGCATGATTCCCCCGACTCGAAAGATCACACCACTTTCCGGGCTCTTACGGGCAGTCCTCGACAGGGATCCCACGGATAAGACTTCGCCGACACCCTTACCGGCTCTCAGGGTTGCTTCGCTCCTTGCCAACAACACAACAAGGAGACTAGTGTTTAACTGACCATTGGGGGGGGTTACCTGACCTGACCTACTGCATTAGGCCTAGCGGGCCCACTAGTTACTTAACTAAGCAAGGACCCATAAGGTTGGCTATTTATAGTTAAGTAATATTAAACTATCCCTCCTTTTACTTTTTATTTTTTATAATAAATAAAAACTATAATATCTATTTCCTAAATCAATTCTAGACCCTTTTAAAAGTACTTTTTAATAATAGTAGATAAAGAGGTTTTTCCTTAATTATAGGTTATAGAGTTTACTCTTTTTTTTAAGGATAAACTAGACTATAAAGTTTAAAAAGTAATTACTTATTATTAGTACTTATTTAAATAACTTACTAGCTTTTTAGCCTTAATTAAGGTAAAAGGCTCTTAAGCTCCTTTTAAACTACTTCTAAATCGTTTTAAAAATTCTATACTTAATTTTAATCTACCCCTTTAGTCTTTATTCTTATTTTTACTTAAGTAGAGTAAAATTAATACTAAAGTATTAGTAATACTTCTTTAATAGTTAAAAAAGTTATATACTACTCTATAATACTTAAATACTTTAAAACTAGTATAATAAGCGTTCTTTATATAGTTAATATTAAGGTATTACTACTTAAAACCCTAAAATAACTATAGAAAGTAGTATATTAGTTCTAAATCACTTTAAAAGCACTTCTAACCTATTTTAAAATTAGTATAACTATTAATAAAAAGTAGCACTTAAATAAACTATATTTACTTTTTTTTAAAGTATAGTTTATATATAAGTAATATACTAGTATATAAAGGAGAAAGTATATTTATATTATAACTAAACTCTATTAATTTAAAATTACTTTTAAATTACTCTTAAAATAGTTAATAATATTATAAATCTTTATATTTAAATTCTTAAGGGGACGTTATTAAAAAAGGCTATTAAGTATTTTAACTTCTAAACTACTTTAAAAATAATTTAGAATTTTACTTATTTTTTTTTAGTTAGGCTTAAGTATAGCTTAACTACTTTAAAAAGGGTTTTATTTATAATATTACTCTTAAGACTTATAAAATATAAGTTTTATAGTACTAAGTAAGTAAATACTTTATAGTTATTTAGAATTAATTTTAAACTACTTTTAGGGTATTTCTAGAGAACTATACTTTTAAGTATTTTATATTTATTAGAATTAAATTAAAGTTAGTTATTAAAACTATTATATTAGTTACCCCTTTATTAAGTTCTAAAGTTATTTAGAATTTATTTAGAAGATTCTAAAAGGGGCTTTATTACTTCCCTTTTTCTAGAAAAACTATTATTTATTTATAAGTAATTATTAAAAGACTCTTTATTATAGTACGTATTAAGTTTTAAAGTAATCTAGAAGTATTTTTAAAATATTTTTTAAATATAATATATTTTACTCCCTTAGAAATTTAATAAATTTACTATAAAGTAAAGTAGAACTATTTTATTTTAATTAATTTAAAAGTAACTTTAGTTATTTTTATAACTTCTTATAGTCTCTATACCTACCCCCCCCCCCTCTACCTATTTTTACCCTTTTATATATTATATAGGGGATTATAAATATAGTAAAAAAGATTAATAAACTATAAATAAGTTTAACTAAGTTATTTTAATTTTTAGAGTACTTTAGGATAGCTTTTAAATTACTTTTAAATAACTTTTTTTAGTTAAATAAATTAACTAAACTTTATACTAAATATAGTAGTAAATTAATTTTTAATATTTACTAAAGCTTTTTAAATTTAAATTATTTATAGTTAATTATTTATAAGTAAAAGGCTTTTTAAAACCTTATTAGTTATAATAAGTTAAGTGTTTAGTATAAGTATTAATATACTTAACACTATAATAATTATTAAGTAGGAACCCTTTAAAACTACTTTTAAATAGCTTTTTAATTTATTATATAGTATATTTAATTCTTTAAGAGTAATAGTTTAAATTACTTTTATATTTATTTTTATAAAGAGTAAGTAGAGTTTTAAAAATAAAGTACTTTTAAAACGTTTTAGTTTAATATAAATTATAAGTATATAACTAGGCTCTAAAATATTAAAGTTATTTAGGCTTAGTATAAGGTAATTTTTAAGAAGTATAAATAGTTTTAATTTAATTTAGAATTACTTTTAAACTTAATACTTTTTAGTTATTTTATTAATTTAAGTCTTTTTAAACTATAAATTTAATAGTATATATAAATATATATATAAAATTATTTTTAAACTACTTTAAGAGTATATTAGATATAAGGTTTGTTAGAAGTATATTTATAGTAATGGTTTACTGGGTATAACTATTAATTAAGACTATTAGAATATTATTAATAAGTAATACTACTTTTAAAGTACTTTAAAATTAATTTTAAAAAGCTTTAAGTTTTACTTTATTAAACTAAATAATTAGTAATATAATTAGGAGTAGTATATTAAGTAAATAGTATAATACTATATTATTTACTTTAATTAGGGTATAGAAAATTATACTAATAAAGACTACTTTCTTAAATTACTTTAGAATTAAATACAAGGCCTTTTATTTTATTAATTATAGAGTAATTACTATATCCTTTATAATATACTAAAACATAAGTAAAGTACTTTTAAATTACTCTTAAATATACTTTAACTATTTTATATATTTAGGTAAGTTTTAACTAGTAGGCTAGGTAGATTATAAGTAATAATATACTATATCTTATAGACTAAACTAAAAGTACTTTAAAATTAATTTAAAAAACTAGGACCTTTTTGTTTTTAATACTAATATTATAGAATTACTATATAAGGCTTTATATTACTAGAGTAGTTAATATATTAACTTGTTTTTATATATAAATATATAAGTTTTTTACTTTTATTTTAAAAGTACTTTTAAAGTAGTTTTAGATATAAGTAATATAACTTTAAAATCCTTTAATAGGATAAAATCTTTACTACCTTTAGTATTAAATTTATATAGTATAATATTTTTATTATAAGTAGATATTAAACTACTATAAAAAAGTTAAGTAAGTAATTCTTTTAAGTACTTTTTAATTACTTTTAAGTTAATTTAGAAGTGTATTAGATTTGGAACTATATAGAGTGTAATATAGTTAATAATACACAATTTAAAAAACTACTTTCTTAACATCTTTTAACTCCTTTCTAATTTTTACTATTATAAAGTTTAAGTCCTACTTTTTAAAATAATTTAAAAGTTATTTAGAACTAGTCCTAAACCCCTTTAGAATTAGTTAAGCAAGAGCCGAAGTATCTCTATTACTTTTTATCTTTTAGAGTTAAGTACTAATAGTCCCTATTAGTCTTAAAAGTAATATAGGTTTAAAATAACTTATAAAAAGCTTTTATAGTTAATCTTTAGAATAAAAGAGTACTTTAAGAGTAAGCTAAAATAAATTTAAAAAAGTATTATTTAATTATTAAGTAAAGGCGTTTAGAGCTTAAAGAGAGAAAGTTAGTATAAAAGAAAAAGTAGTTTAAAATTAAGGAAAGAAAAAGGTATTTAGGATAGAGTATTTAAAGTAATTTTAAAGTAGCTTAAAAGTAGTATTAAATTTATTATAATTTTATTAGTTTTATTTATTTATAAATAATAAACTTTTAATTATATTTTATATATTTATATAAATATATAACTATATAAATATATAAATATATTTATATAGTTATATTTATATATTTATATTTATATATTTATATATTTATATATTTATATATTTATATATTTATATATTTATATATTTATATATTTATATAGTTATATATTTATATATTTATATATTTATATATTTATATATTTATATATTTATATATTTATATATTTATATATTTATATATTTATATATTTATATATTTATATACTTATATATTTATATATTATATATTTATATATTTATATATTTATATATTTATATATTTATATATTTATATATTTATATATTTATATATTTATATATTTATATATTTATATATTTATATATCTATATATTTATATATTTCTATATTTATAAAGTTAATCATTATTATTTCTGATTTTTAAATATATTTTTAAATAGTATAATTAAATAAAAGGATTTAATAAAGTATATTTAATAAAATTAATTATTTTTAAATTTATTAAGTAGTTTTAAATAAAACTTAATAAAATATATATACTTTAATACTTTTATTTATCTACTTTATATATTATATGTAATAATACTATTATTAATAAATAGTAATATTAAAATAAAGCTTTATTTATATAAATATTTGCTAAATTATACTATATATAAATCTTAAGAAATTTTAGTAATGTATATACATTTTAAAGAATACTACTATTATAAATAAACTTTTTATTAATTCTTTTTATTATTTATTTTTTAATATATATAATAATTTATAATATTTAATAAGAAGCTATTTATTATTATTTATTTATAAAAGTATATTTATTAATTTATATTAATTTTAATTTATTTTAAATAATATATTATAAAACCTTAAATTATATTTTTTAAAAATATATAAATAAAATATATTTATAAATAAAGTATATTTATATATATATATATAATAAAACATAAATAAGTTTAAAATATAATTTATTATTTATTATTATACTTACTTTATTTATTTTAAATATTATTATATATAAATATAAATATAAAAGTATTAAAATTAATACTAAAAAATATAAAGACTTTTATAGTAATATTATACTTAATATAAAAAAAAGTTAATTTAATAGTATAAAGTTTAATTTATTAATTAAATACTTTAAGTTTAAATACTATTAAATAGTATATATAATAAGTAAAATATACTATTTAATAGTATATATAATAAAATAAATAAAACGTTAGAATAATTTAGTTTTATAAAAAATAAATTAAATATAAAAGGGTTTATTTTACTACTTTTATATAAATTAAAACTTTTTAATTAAACTATTTTATATATTTATTAATTATAAAGTTTAATTTAAAAGTATATTATTAAAAAAAGAACTATAAGTAATAGTAAATTATTAATACTAAAAACAGTATTAATAGTTTAAATCTTTATAACTTAAAAAAGGTTTAAAAACTTTTTATTTATTAATATTAAATTAATAAGTTATATTACTACTATATACTAATAGTAATAAGAAATCTTAATTAATTTAATTTAGTATATAGTAAATTTAAAATATATAAGTACTATATACTTATACTACTAATAAAATATATTTTATTTAAACTATTATTAAAAGTATAAGTATAGGTATAAGAGTATTAAGGTTAGTATTAAAATTACTGAATACTTTTATAGTAATATTGGGCTTAATAGAGTTAGTAAAGGAATAGGTTTAGTATATAATATGTAAATAAAAGAGATAGAAGTATTGTTATAGTAGTAATAGTGTTATATTAGTATTTTGTTGTATTACTTACTTATTAAAAAAGTAAAAGTCTAGACCCCTATAGGCTGGGGGGAGCCCTACCTTTTATAGGCCTAGTGCCTTACCCTTTAGGCCTAGCTTTTAAAGTACTAGTCTTTTTAGAGTTTAGTATATTATATATAGTTTAATTAAGTAGCTCTAGGCCCTGTGTATAGTTAGCTATATTTACTGTAGTTAGCTATAGGCACTGTAGTTAGCTATAAGGGTTATAGTTAGCTACAAGCACCCTAGAGGGGTTAATAAGAGACATTTAAAGTAGTTTATTCTACTATTAGTAGTTAACTTAGTAGTTTAGAGTCTTACTTATTAAAGCTAGAGGCTATAGGTTTAATTCTATTTTTTGTTTCTTTTTACTTTTATTTTTAGTTTTTTTTAATAGACTAATAAAAAGTATTATTAAAACTATTATTTAAACTACTACTTAAAGTACTATTTAAATTACTTTAAATTACTTTTAATTATTTTAAATTATTATTTAAATTAATATATTTATTATTATATTAATAAATATACTTTTAAGTATATTATAATATATATATATTAGTATATTATAATATATACTTTAAAGTTTTTTAATTATATATTATATTTAAAAAAAAGTAATAGTTTTTTTTAATAAAATACTTAATTTTTAAAATAGTAGTATATATGTATTTTTTAATTATAATATTAATAATAAAGTAATTATTATTTATTGAAAATATAAATATAAATTACTTTTTAATAATAAACTTTACTATTATAACTATATATAGTTTAAAGTTTAATTTAATTTATTACTTTTATAAAATATATTTTAATTAGTTTAAAATTTATATATATTTTATTTTATAGTTATAATTAACTTAATTTAAATAATAACTATAAATATTTAAATTATATAATATATAGTTATTATAATAATTTAAAAAATTAAAAATATATTACTTTAAGCTTTTATATAATTCTAAAATTTAAATTATATTTAAAAGTATATTAATAAATATATTATATATATTATAAAATATAATAAAACTATTAAAACTTAAATAAATATAATTATTATTATATATAATTTTAGAATTATTATTATTCTACTTATATTAAATTATATAGTATTAACTTAAAAGTTATTTATAAATATATATTTAATTTATATTTAATGTATATATTAATATACTTAATAATAATATAATATATTATATATATTATATATATAATATATTATATATATTATATATATTTAAATATTAAATTTAAATTATATTTAAAAGTATATTAATAAATATATTATATATATTATAAAATATAATAAAACTATTAAAACTTAAATAAATATAATTATTATTATATATAATTTTAAGATTATTATTATTTTACTTATATTAAGAATTATATAGTATTAACTTAAAAGTTATTTATAAATATATATTTAATTTATATTTAATTTATATATTAATATATAATAATAATATAATATATATAATATATTATATATATTATTATATATATTTAAATACTTAAATTTAAATTATTATATAAAATAATAACTACTTTAAAATACTTTATTTCTATTTTAAGTTTTTATAATATAAATATATAATATTTATAATTTTAATTATATATTAAATAATTATATTAATTAAAATTATAATTTAATATATTATATACTTTTTAATATTATATAGTATTATAATTTAAAAATATATATTATAATTAAATATATATTTATTTTATTATTTACTTTAAATATTAATATAATTTATATATAAATAAAATAAAATTATAATTTATATAAATAGTACTTTAACTTTTAAAAATTACAAAATACTTTTAAAGTAGTTTAGAATCGCTTTAGAAATTAAGTTAAGTTATAGATATATTTACTACTTACTACTTTTATAGTAGTTTAATAGAGTATTTTTTTAAATACTTAAAAAAAAATAAACTATCCTAAATTAATTTAAAAGTACTTTAGGAGTTGTTTTAAAACTTACTCCTTAACTTCTTTTTTTTTATTCTTAGTAGTACTCTTAATTTTAGAATTAATTTTAAAGTAATTCTAAACTAAGTAACTAGCTTTATACTCTTTAAAAGGGCCTTTTTAAAATTAATACTAAAGTACTTTTAAAGTAGTTAAAGAACTTATACTTATTAGTATTAGTTTTTTTATAGTTATTATAGTAATTAGCTTTATTACGAGTAAAAGGGTAACTAGCTAAAATAAGTATTTAAGTAATATTAATTGAAAAAGATTTTAAAAGGATTTTAAAAATACTTTAAAAGTAGTTATAAACTTATACTTTTATTTCCCTTTTTAACCTTAATAAAAAGCTTTAATTTAGTAGGAATAGCTAGTTACTTTTACTTTTTAAAAGTAACGATTTTTATAGGAGCCTTACCTTTAACTTAAGTAATAAAAAAGTATTTATAGAATTCTTTAAAAGTTAGTTTTAAATTACTTTAAAAGTAGTTCTAAAGTACTTACTAATTACTACTTTAGTTTTAATTACTTTAGTAAAGCTAGTTTTATAGTTTTTAACTATAAATAAGGTTTTATTACTATAGTTACTATACTTATAAATATAGTATAAAAGGTTAGACTTAGTTATAAATAGAGTTACTTTTAAAAGTATATTAAAAGCAATTCTAAAGTAGTTTAAAAAGGATTATATACTAACTTTATTATAAGTAATAGTACTTTTATTTTAAAAGTAATAATAGTAGACTTTATTTAAAGTAATAGTAGTAGTTTTATTTTATTTTTTAAAAAAGAAATTAAAATAGCTTTAAAAGTACTTTAAAAGGGCTTTAAAAAGACTTATAAATTTATAGTATTAGTTTTTTAAATAAAAAGGTTAGTAGAATACTAGAGTTAGTTATTTTTAAGGACTTAATTACTCTTAAAGTTAAGTTAACTTAGTTTATATTTAATATATACTATTTATTTTAGAATTAATTCTAAAGTACTTTAAGAGTATTTCTAAAAAATACTTATAGAGTTTTTAAGTTTAGTTATAGTACTAATATTATTAACCTTAGAAGTACTTTAGAAGGACTATAGATTATTAAAGTTATAAAAGAAATAGAAAATAAAAGTAAAGTTAAAAGGAAAAAGAATTTATACTTTAGTAGGTTAAAGTACTTAATTAGTAAAAGTAGGCTTAGTTATATAATTAGTTACTTATATATAGCTAATTAAAAATCTAGTTACCTAGACCTATACACAATTTTTTAACTAATTAATTAATTCCCTACCCCTACCTCTTTTTTTTCGCACCTTCCCTAAACGGGTAGGTCAGGTCAGGTAACCCCCCCCCCCTAATAGTCAGTTGAACTGTCATCACCACGACAAGCCTTCACTGCTTCCGTCCCTTGTTGTTTGACTAGAGGCGATGGAACGGAGACCCGACCGTCAAGAGATGGGATGCGACCCCTTTGTCTACCCTTCTGCGACACACCAAGTGAAGCCGTCCGACCGCTGGCGCCGTTTGCGTTGCAAGGCCATGTGTCGTTGTGAAACTTGGGACCAGCTGACTCCTCGACAGAAGCTTGTTTTTTCCTCTACCCGACGCAAAGTGTGACTGTAACTGCGACCCTCGACTCTCGAAGCACTCATCAACTGAGTAGCCCGCGCTTGGACGACAAGGCATTGTCAATATCGGCCGACTTTCGCCGCAGGAGGGCATCACCAAGGCCGACTTCGCTACGTCGTGTCAGCCCTGGCCAATCGCGGGTGCAGGCTGCGACCCCCGACCGTTCTTCGGGAGCGAGGTCGCCGTCATCAACGAGTGTAGGTTGGTCAACCTCTGTTCATGTCGGTCAAGCTACGAGTCGCCATCAGGCTCCTGCCACTGCACAGTATCTTCTGGACTTCTAGACTCTTTCGAAAGGCCAAGACTCGAGTCTGCCGCCTCATCGGATAATCCAAGAGCGAGCCTGCCCCAGCCTGGCGGAGCACTCTCCGTCTCTTGCCCGGCTGCCAAGGATCGCCGAGACTCCGAGATGCGCTTTTTATCTCCCGATACCGAGTCATCCTTGGTATAGCAGAGGCTTCATTGACGAATGGTACTTCCGATCTTCCCAAAGACACGGGTCAAGAAGAGACTAGCGCATTTGAGTTTGTGTACCACGCGTCGTCTTCTTCATACACCATGTTTTGACCACATCCGCCGACGACGATTGCGTACAGGCCCCGTCAAATAAGGTGACATATCATCTATTTGTAACAAGCGACGATGCAAAGCGTTCGACATACGCACGTGTCCCAACACCACTCACCGTTAGCGTTGCAAGTGTCTCGTCGGGACAGCCGGCTACTCCAGGTTTTTTTCCACAAGAGAGTCGTCTTCGACATGGCCAACGACGGGCTCGACAATATTGCTAATGCCCGGCGGCTTGATTGTCTCAATTATGTTCTTCATTGGCCCTCTCGCAGCTCGTTGTCATGCAACACCGAGAGCCTCGACAGGCTGCTTCATTCATCTACATGGCCAGCTTCTCTCTCCGCTAGTCTCATGCGCTTGCGTAGCAATACATAAGGACTCGTACTGGCAGTGTAAGTTCCGGACTTGGGAGGATCCTCTGAAGGAACTTGTCCGGGAGGTTCCTTGCGCGCCCTTGGCTTGTAAGACCTCTGTGACGCCCCATCACTGTCGGAATCGCTGACGATAAAATCGTCTTCTTCCGAGCTATCACTCGCCGTTTGTTTCCTTCGCGCACCAAGACCTCTCTTGCGCTTTCTCGCCGGCTCGGTGCTCTTCTCGGCGCTTTTGCCGGTACGCTCTTTGCAGAGAGCTCCTATGAGGTTCGGCACGCCGCCTTCAGCGCGCTCCTCCATCACACTCAGGGCTTCTTCCTCCGTCTTTCCCTCTGCCAGCATGTCCTTGATCTTGTCCCAGAACGTCTTTCTCCGCGTGAACCACGAGCGCGCGTAGGAGCCGCTGCGCCACTTGGCTCGGTACTTCGCCTCCAGCTGCTCCACCGGCGGCTGGCCGTGCAGGCCGTACCTGTACTCGGCCCATTGCTCCTTTACCGTGTTTGGGTGCGGATAGAACTTGAAGATCGGCCGTTCTATCCCGTCCTTGTCGCGGACGGTCAGGGGACTGAAGTACTTTGGGTTGTCGTAGGGACTGGCAGGTCCAGCTGATGCTTGGCTTGGTGAGTCGATCGTCGCTCCATGCGCGGACGTGGGGTCGTGGATGCTGGAGTTGGGCTCGGCAGGCGTCTCGGCGTTCTGGGTGACTGGTTCCGCACGTATAGAAGCTGCCGTAATTGTCTGGTCCGATCTTAAATTCGGTTCGGCTGGCTTTTGCCGAAGGGCCCTCGTTCCCGGCACGGATATCCTGATCATCCTGGACCGCGACGGGACGTTCGCTGCCGGCCTGGGATCCTCTTCGTCGGATGATGTTGAATCCTCGGCCAGGACCGGTTCCCCGGGTGCTGACAGAGACATGACCGCAGGAACCACCGAATGCGAGGAAGACAGTTGTCCACGAACTTCCACAGGCGGGGTAAGCGAAGGCGACGGCGGTCCTCGGACAGGCCTCTCGCGCATCGAGACTTGTTGCACATCCTCCTGCCCCAAGACCTCGTTCAAGTTCAAATCAAACACCCTCTAAACTTCTCGTCAGCCACTCTGCATCGCCACAAGCAGTCGCTTGCTCCCTCACCTTGACGAGCGCCTTCAAAATCTGCAGCTCCATGCGTATCCGGTCCTCGACGCCGCCCTTCCAGTCCTCGAGCCGGCGCGCCATGTCGTCCTGCCGCGCCTCGAGGTGCTCGTACTCGTGGATGTACTTCTCCTGCAGCCGGATGACGATGCGGGCCAGCTCGTTCTCGGTCTCGGGCGCGGGGCCGGGGGTCGCCGGGTCCGGCGACGAGGAGGGGGAGGAGTCGGGCTCGGTTTCGCTGTCGGAGTAGTCTACAAGGCGCACCCGCTTCGTGGTTCCTGGCTGAGACATCTTGTATGCTGCTGGAGAGTCGCGTGACGATGCCAAGGGGGTTTACTTTTTACAGAAGGGGCGGTGTCAGTTGTTGATATACACAAGTTCGCTCTCTCGCATGGAGAAGGATTGTCATGTGTAAGTTGTGGAAAGTTCAATGGAACGTCGGGCATCCGCTAGATTCGCCTGGCCGTCTGGCTTTTCAACGTTTTCCCCCATCTTCCGTTTCCTCTCTTGTCTCATTTTACACAAGGGATAAGGGGGCGCCCCGACTCGGCGGAGGGTGGTTTGCAGGTTGTCGTTCTTTGTCAATCCGAGACGTTGAAGTTTGCTTGCCTCTTCCTGCCCCTTTTGATTGTTCAATGCTATTCTGGGGCGTGCTTGCTGTCTTTGGGGCACGCATTGTGGATTTGACAATGGGATCTGGGATGGTCTGGGCTCTTCTGGGCATGGGATGTCTTGGCAATGCCTCGCAGCCGGATTCCATCAAGATCTTACTGAGGTCACTCACGGCAGAGTAGTGCGTCGTCGTGAGAGTCGACTGAATGGAACACGCCCCACAGTGCCATAAAGCTCAACATACGCGCACGTCCTGTTCCTGGGTCCAATTCGTCCAACATTATCCAACACTCTCCGGGTTCAAGTGTTCTTCTCTTTGTCGGTTTGTCTTGTCCCAACTCCATCACCTCCTTTTTGAACGGTTAGGTACAGGGACTACAATGTAGCTAGCATCTCTTAATCCCGCTGTGAATACCACAGCCCGGGCTGACGTCAGAGGGGATGGACAGTGACATACCAGCATGTTCCATTCTGAATTGTCAATCACGGCCTTGGAACCTGGGACATCACAGTCGCGAAGAAGACCCTGACACAGACTCGCACTGTTCCAGCAGAGTGCCAAGTTCCCTATGGTGTCTTGTGCCAATGCCTGCTTCTGGGGACGTGCTAGTTAAACATCGAATACGGGGACGATGGCGGACAGATAGGGGCGGCTGAGACAACGACACTGACGGACGAGAACGATACTGGTGGAGGATACTCATGGAGAACGGAGAAAATGACAATGAGAGATGGGTGAAAAAGGCTTGTTGGGATGGACCAAGACATGCAGGTGCTTCTGATGGCCAAGCCTGGTTTCCTTCACTCTAAGACGGCCTAGACGAGGAGCGATAGGCATGCTGGATTTGCAGCTACTAGTTGGTGCAAGTACCTTGATGCGGTATGAAGCTGTAGAAGTGCTTCACTGCTAGCTGGTTTCCTATTCAAACCATTCACTACCTTTCTGATCAAGAGCAGAACACCCTCTCGACCGGACAATCACCGTCGCCGAAACCAATTCTGCAAATGAGTCGTCCTCGGGAACGACTCGGAAAGGTCCCCCGTGGCTCAATTGTGAAACAAAAATGTCCAGGCTTGTGTATTCATGTCTATAAAATTAGGTATTACATAATTGCTGCTAATGCTATGTGCAAATTGCTGATCAGGCTTTGCTATGATTGAAGTAACGGGCCAGAGGACATCATCATCATTCCCCGCTTAAATAAAAGTAGATAAGAAGCCGCGTCTACTCCGCCTTGGGCTTCTTGATGGGGTTGCCCTGCTCGTCGACGAGACCCTTGGCGCGCATGACCTTGAGGGCGTCGTGCAGGGGGTCGAGCGAGGGCTCCGGGGCGCGGTGGGAGCCGAAGTAGGAGTCGGCCCAGGTGAAGTACTGGCCGTAGTTGACGGTGAAGTAGATGTGGTGGAGGGTGTGGTGGGCGGGGCTGTTGATGAACTTCTCGGTCCAGTGGCCGGTGATCATGTCGCCGTCGTGGATGAGGATGGTCCAGATCTGGACGCCCACGAAGAGGACCAGGTAGAGGTACCGCTGGATGGGGCAGATGAAGGGGAAGATGCTTTTTTGGGTCAATTGGAGGAACAGTGAAAGATCGTGGGGAGAAGGGAACTCACTGGTAAGGCAGAGATTGGACGTATCCGTCGAGAGGGTGGAAGGCCAGGGCAGCCCACGGGGTGGGAACTATCGTCGTCGTTAGCACTCAAGAGCGTTGGTGGCGCAGTCAAGGTGGCGGGGGGCCCTCACCGATCCACTTGTGGTGTGGCTTGTGGATGTACTTGTAGACGCTGGGGTGGTGCTCCAAACGATGAATCCAGTAGATGCCGATGTCGTTGAAGGCCATGTACAGCACGGCGGAGACGATCAACCAGGCGTAGCCGTGGTCGGCGACGTCGGCGTACAGCAGGCTCTTGCCGTTGACCTCGGCAAGGAACCAGGGCAGGGTGAGGATGTTGATGAAGGGCACGGCGGACATGGACGAGACGATCTCCTGGCGGACCTGGTTCTTGAGGAAGCGCGGGTGGTGCTCGAGGCGGCGGTCGAAGATGAAGTAGTACGACAGCGTGCTGAAGAAGAAGTAGAGCGACGTCGCGCCCAGCTGCGTGATGATCAGGATGGAGACGATCTGGCGGTAGATGTTGTCGCGCGGCCACATGGACTCAGGGGCGGCCGCGCCGCTAAGGAGGCCGGGCTCGGCGTATGAGCCATTGCCGGGCGCGCCGCCGGGGGCGGGCAGGGCCCAGGCGTAGGCCTTGTCGAAAACGAGGGGATCGAGAAGCTCGAGGGCCACATCCATCGTGAGAGAGCGGCACGACGCGACGTCGGGTTTTTGTTGGGGGGGGACTGGAAGTGAGGGTGTCGCGGATGCGGGTGAGATGTGTTTGATGGCGGTGTTGTGTTTTGGGTGGAGTGAGATGAGAATTGGGGGGTGGTGGTGAAGGGGAGAGTGAGTGATTGAAGGAAATTTCAATTGAGGGCCCCAGCGGGCCGTTGATTGGACGGGTTCTGTTCCCCGGCACCGGGAACACTGTGGTCCAGGTGGTGTCACTTTTTTTTTTTTTGTACGGAGTAATCGCAATCTGGCGTCACTCAACTCCCCCCGAATCAATGGGCGCAGGTCCCTGATCAGTGCAGTGATCCTCCCGTCGCCACCCGCGCCCCGAGACGACGGCCGCCCCCAGTGCCGAGTACAGTATGAGCGGCTCGGGTTACGACTGGGTCAAAGACCGTTTGTGTTGTCTTCCAGCGTCTCGGTGTTTGTGTGGACCCCGTTTTCCCGTCACCGACATCGCTAAACGCCAACCACTGAGCGCAACTGTCAAGTTACCTAATCAGCTACCACACCTTAACTTCAGATGGCGGCCGTGGTACCTAATTTCGCTTAAGAAAAACCTTACTCGACGACATCTCTCTGCTTCGCCGACTTACTTACTAATGTCCAATTGCCTCTTTCGTACTAAGACTAACGTAAGTTCAACAATTACCAGCTCGCGTTATCGACATCTTGGCCGCTGTCTTCTCTCAAGGTGGCGGTGTAGTCGAAAGCAGCCCAGACCCGCCAGAGGCCGTCACAGTAACCTCGCCACCTGCATGCTCCTGGCTGCCGAGTGGTGCTTCAGGTCGTTGGCGGCGAGGTCCGAGCTGGGTATGAGAGTGGAAGCCAGAAGCCAGCCCACGTGCCCTGAGGAAGAAAACCCACGCCCATCGTAATTGATCAACATTGGCGATAGTCGATCAAGCTGGCCCTGCCGAGCAACAAAGTCCGGGACGACCTGGTTGACCTCCTCGCATGGGCCGCTGTTGCGGCATAAACCGGCCAAGTTGTTTAACGTGGCCGCGGAACTGCCGTCCAACTCGAAAGATGTGCGGTTAAAGGCTTCAGTAGTAAAGGTCTGCTGAGACACGATGTAGACCTCGGCGCTCGTCTGTTCCGCCTTTGTCTTGATAGCCCTGAACAGTGAGACCACGTATTACACGCGTCCGATGCCGAGTTGCCGCCGATGATCGTGGCCCCGGTGCTCGCGCCGTCGAGGGCCTTCACGGAGCCGTAGAAGTCATCTGTCATGTCGGCCGCCTCGTGATGGAACAGGTACATCGATGATCTTGAGGCCGCGCAGGGGAACGGGACTGCTGTTGTTCTTGGGGAGGACGATGGCGATGGCGGGCGAAGGAGCCTGGATCGGTCGCCCCTCGAGTGTCGATTGTGTTGCAATGAGGCGTTATCCACGATGATCATGGCCTGCTTGGCAGCCGCGAGGTTGCTTCGTATGAGGATGGGTCCGACGTGA
Source organism: Colletotrichum brevisporum (assembly GCA_030770045.1). Lineage (NCBI taxonomy): Eukaryota > Fungi > Ascomycota > Sordariomycetes > Glomerellales > Glomerellaceae > Colletotrichum > Colletotrichum brevisporum. The sequence continues at coordinate 7,513,468 of JAUGSI010000002.1, forward strand.
GGGAGTCGTCGACATCCTGCCTAAGGAGGCAGTACGGCTTGAAGATGCTGCGGATCATCTGTTCCACCCAAGCCTCGATCACGGTGTCGTTGCCAATCGCCTCCAGGATGCTGTGGCCAAAGATGGTTCCGGTCCTCAAACAGCCTTCGCAGTCGAAGTCAGGATTCTATGGAGCGAAGCCCGAGCTGATGGAGTGAGTGGCTGAGTGTGTGGCGAACGAGCTGCTGATCGTGTATTGTTTGAAGCCCAGCTCAACGTTAAAGCTAGTCTGTGTGAAGTCATGGCTCTTACACACAAAGCCTGGTCAAGGTGGTTGTGGGAGCACATGATGGAGGTGGTCCCGGTTCTTGGGGCGAAGGCAAGGGGCCAGAGCTAGAAGTCATGGAGCGTCCTCACATCTGTGATGGACGACATGGAGTCGGAAAGGGTGCCTTTCCTGGCTCGTCTTGGGTTGCTGGCCCTCTTGCTCGTTACCTAGTCAGGGGACCTTTTTTTATGGTGGGGGGGGGGAGGACGTTGGGATCGTGGTGTCTCCGTACCTGCCAATCTCGGAAGCGCTGCTGCTGCTGCCTGCACAACAATACCACGACCCAGGCACCCACCCACCACTACCAGTAACCCAACCCGACCCTTTCTTCCCTTTATAGTTCACGTTTTGTGATCATGTTCTCAACAAGGACCCGGTCCTCATGGCCGAGTGGTGGCACGTTAGCGTTTCCGCGCGCAATGGGGGCAACCCTAGGGTCGCAGGTGGGAACCATGGATCACTGTTCGATTCATGCTCGGGTCCTTGACTTTTGTCTTTTTTGGTCTTTTTGTCCCTGACATTCTCTCGAGGGATGCCCAACTCCGAGGAGGGGGGTTATGTCCTGGACACCATGGGTGATTTGGGCAATGCAGACAGACGTCGGCGAGGTACGAATACGGGTTCAATCTTCCTAAATTTCGACTTTCGAGGGCGTGATGGCCCGTTGACCCTTGGATGCGAGCACGGTTAGATGGCAGTCAGTCTGCGTCGTTTTACTTCGGAAGGTCATGATGGAACGACCGGCCCTTTCCAGCTCTTTCCTGGGAACTCTCAACGAGCGAGTAGACACGACGATGGACTAGGTCGTGATAAAGATGTCACGGAGACTGCCGCGTCCGATGTGAAGATGATCGATCGCTATGGTGACGCGGTTGATGGTGTTTGGGGCGGAGATTGTAATGTCAGGACCTAGCATCCTGGGAAGATGTCTGGGCGTACCGAGTCCCCAGGATGCCCGAGACTAGCTTGCTTGGATAGCAATGCAGTGAGTGTTTCGATGCTATCATGTTCGAATCCCAGCTGGATCTTCGTGCAGTTATCCGAGGGAGCAATTTGATGTTCATGCTCATCCAGCCCGGGCCTGTCTGCAGAGAAAGTAGGGACCGTCAGGGAGAGAAATACTACGAAAATAAATGCTGCTTGATCTTCCTCCGGGTGTTTTCCAGACGCAAAAAGACGACACAAGTCTTGGTTAGTGCTCCTACGGTAGATGCCTAACCTACCTGATACTGAGTGGATGGGGTCAGGCGGCACGGCAGATCATAGATGTTCCCCGTTCCCGGCTCCAACCCAGATATTCAGGGCATGAGAACCACGTAGACGTACGGAGTACCACAGACAGAGCTGAAAAAGCTCTCCACAACGTTTGAAGAAAAAGCGGTGCTCAAAGAAACCCGTTGTAACCCAGCACACAACACCTCTCCTGGAGAGTCTAGCTGGCAAGGCGAAAAGCCTGATAGAGTTGAAGAAGACCCGCCTGGCTTGAGTCATCTTGTTTCCGGCTTCTTCATATGACGAGAGCATTGTTGAAGATTCCTGAAAAGAATCAGCACTTCCTAAGGTGTTCCTTGGCAGCTGGCTGTCCGTGTGTCTTTGACGCGTCAACAAAGCACTCGGTCGACCCTTGTAAGGAGAACAATGCTCAGGATCAGGTGTTGTAAATAAACAGAACGTGTGTGAGTGCAAGCCTCATGACATGGAACAAATGGAGTACCTTTGAAATGGCCGGAATCAGCAAGACTGGCTGCGTAACTTGACAGTGTTTTCAATACTGGGGCCCTGCTCCATCAGGTGGGTGACCAAGTGGCTCATAAAGACTCATAAAAGTCTTGTCAGTGTGTTGCCAATGCCGAAGGAATATGAGGCCAGGAAGAAAGTCAGAATTGCTGCTTTGTGGGCAGACACAACATCATCTTGAGTCATTCTTCTTGCGATGAGCTATTCATTTTCAACGGTTCTGACATAAACTATTGTCTACTCAAAGTTTGCATCGCATGCAAGTCATGACTTGTGGCAGGTTGCCTAAATGTGGCACAATGGCATAGCCAGTTGGCATAACGCTTCAGCAACTCTTGCTGAGTCAACGAAGACCCGCCGACGCGTACACGCAACCCGACTCCCAAGTACCCTGCCTCCTCGAGGGTACACAGGGAAGATCTGAGCAAAAAAATGGCACCCTCCGCCCCCGGAGAGAATGAATAGAAGACACATGACGATGGAACAGAACAGAAAGAGAAGAAGCGGAGTGATCCGTGTCAATTAAACGCAATGAATCGCGCGGCACTGGACAGCTCCCCCCATTCGGTCTCGGTTCCATCCACACTGGCACTCTAAACCAGACAAGCCTACGGCTCCAAGTTCCGACGTAGCTTAATTGTCGCTGGTGGCTTGGCAAGGGAGTGCCCTGTCCCGCTTACTACCAGCCGCGCGCGCGCGTGCGCGAAGCCGATATCCCGCGGCAGGATTTCCCGACTGCACCTTAGTCAAGTCCCCTGTCGACTACGTCGATCCGCCTATGGTTCGCGGACAAATATACCTGCGCAGCCAAAAAGGAGAAGGTCAAGACCAGACAGGAATTGGACGAATCCCGGCTGGGTGGAAAGCTGTGAAATAGAGTGGAAGGACACTGGAAGACCACGATCTTTGAGAAGACTAGGGAGGGAGTCCGGTACGGGCGCATTCCGCCGAAAATGTCTGTTGACTGAAGAACGGAGTGATTAGACGACCTGATATTTAATATGCTCTATAAAGGATGAGTACCGTGCACCTAGTCTGTGCATATCTCAGCTAAAAGTGGGTAGAGTGCTAGAGTTTTTCCTAACTAATTATTCTATATAGTAGTTAGTTCTTAAAGTATATATCCCTTTACTAATATAGTATATTATAATATACTATAAAATAAAAAAAAACGTTTTTAAAATATTTTAGTCATATTTGTACTATATTATAAGTAACTTTTTATAAAATAAAAGATACTTTATTTAATAAGTATTATAAACTATATAATTTTATACTTATTTTTAATCCTAATAAACTAAAAAATAATCTCTATAATACTAATATTATTAATAATATAAATAGTATTTTAATAATAATAAATATTTACTAAAGTTTATAACTAATAATTAAACTTATATAAAGTATTATAATTAAATAAGTATAGTATATTTTATATATAAAGTAACTTATATATTAATGAAGTATAGTAAATACTTAGTAAAATAAGTTTAGAGTTAATTTTAGTTTTTTATATAAATAAAATAGAATATTATTACTTTTAGTATACTTAAGGAGTAGTACTTATTAAACGAGTAATTTACCTAGCTAGACTCTTTAAGTATTTAGTAATATTTAAAAAGAGTACTATACTTATTATTTTAACTAAGGTATTAAATACTAAAGAGATTATAAAGCTATAAATAACTATAAAATATAATTACTATATATATAAGTATAAAACTAATTTAAAAATAGATTTAATATTAAATAAAGTTTATTAAAGGCTTTAAATATTTTACTATATACTATATACTAGAAGATATACTTATATAGCGCTAGTTAGTTATATATATAAATAAAAAGGTATATCCCTATATATTAGTTAATGACTTTTATTATATAGTTATAGATTTATAGTTAGAATTAAAGCTTTTAAACTTAAAGAAGAAAGTAAAAGAGATTAATATTAAGAAAAAGATTATTGTATAAGTAGATATAATTTAAAAACGTTTAAAAGTTTATTTAATAAGTGCTTAGGACAATTTAAGGGATATATAAAAAGTATATAAGTAACTAAGTTTATAAGGAGTAATAAAAAATATATATACCTTAACTAAAGGCTTTTAAATATAGTATAAGTAAATACTTAAAAGTATTTAAGTAGAAGAGCTTATACTAATAAAGATTATAAAACATTACTAGTATTTAATAATAAATAGTTACTTATAGTATAGCTACTAATAAAATAGACTACTATAACTACTTTTAGTTTATAATTCTATATAAGTAAATATATTACTTATTTATTTTATAGGCTGTATTTAATAGGATAGAAAGCTTTTTACTAAAAAGTTAAGACTAAATTTATTACTTCTTTTTTAGTAATAAAAAATAATAAAAGGATTATAGTAAGTTATTAAATAAAGAATTAATACTTTATAACTAATATTTATTAAATAAGGTTTATTATAGTAATACTATACTTTTAAGGTATATAAAGTATCTAGTAAAGTATAGGTTTTTTATTTTAAAGAACCTCTAAACTATATAGTAAGTTATAGTTATAAGTTATAGTATTTATAATTACCTATTAGATTTTGCGTATATTTATATATATATAAAGCTATACCTTAAGGGCTATTAACGCGTTTTTTTACTTTAACGGCACTATAGGCCTTTAAACCCCCTAAACACAGCCACAGCCTTTAGAGCTAGTAAAACGTTACTCTAAAGCGGCTATTAACCACTTTAAATACTAAAATCTACCTATATATCGTAGTATACTAGTAGCTTTAAGCTATATAATTTAATATACTTCCCTAATAAGAACCTTTTAAGGGCCTTATTAGATTTAATTATAAATAAAATTATATACTAACTATACTCTAACTACTTTATAATTACTTTTATATAGTTTACTTTTTTAAAGCTATAATCCCTTAAACGTTCTTATTTTAAGTAGTTTTATTATCCTTATTAAACCTTTATTCCTATAATAAAAAAAATACTACCGTTTTTAAAGTACTTAAAAGCCATAATTCTTTTTATTTATTCTTTATTAGTAAAATTAAGGCCCTTATAATGTTTATTTTAAAACTTAGTATTATAAAGTACTTAAAGTTAAACTATTTAATCTATTATATTAAATTACTTAAAGAAGAGTTTAAAGTAGGCGCTAGTAAGTAGCTTTATAAGGCTATTTACTATTAACTATACTATAAACTAATATTTAACTTTAATACAGCTTTTTTAAGCTTCTTAACACAACTAGTAGTTATAAATATTAATATAATAAAGCTTTATATATAGTTAAATTATTTTTTTATTAATAAAATAAATTATTTATTAATTATTATATTAAATATATATACTTAGTATAGTAGCGTTAAAAGTAAAAGTAGTACTAAAGGTCTACTTACTAAAGTCTATATAAAGTATAGTTATTAAATAACTTATAAAAATAGCCTTTTTAACTACTTAAAAAAAATAAAAAGCTTAGTTTTAGTTATTAATATAGTTATAGTATTTTATTTATTAACTTACTACTTAATAAAGCTACTAAAAAGTTTAATTATAAATACTTAAAAGCTTTTATAGTTTAGTATATTATTAGTAAAGTTAGTATTTAAAGTAATTACTAAACTATTATTAAGGCTACCTTTTTTATAGCTAAATTTAAAGTAAAGAGTGCGCTTTGTAAAAAGATATTTAATTGCTTGTTTTACCTCTTTAAGGTACTTAAAGCCGGGGTTATAGTTAAAGTGCGTAAGATAGCTTACTATAAGGGCTATATTTAGCTTTATTATTATTATACTATATATAATTAAACTAATATTACTTTAGTAATAGTTAATATCTATGTATAAAGTAGAGCCTTTATAAGGGAGTAGCTTAAGTAATTAAATTAAAAAAGTATATAGTTATTTTACTTATAGGCCTTACTTTTTTAAGTACTTAATAACTTTATTAATATAAATAAACTATAAAAGCTAAAGGTACTTTATAGTATAGTTATAAATAACTTTAATCTTTAAAAACTATTATAAGTCTTTACTACTTTTAAAAAAGTATTACTTTTAAAGTACTCTTATAAGTAAAAGGGCCTTTTTATAGTATTTAAAGGGGAAGTATAGAATGTAGTTATTAATATAGAAAAAAAAATAATATAGCTATATATTTAATAGTAATTCTTACTTACTATATACTTTAGTTTAAGTTTTTTTAAACTAACTTTTAAATAGTATTACTATAAAAGTAAAAAATAGTATAAACTATAAAGTACTTTATTAAACTTAAAAATATACCTAGGCTTTTAATACTTAAAGGGTATTTATATATAAATATTTTTATTAAATAAAACCTATATAAATGTATTTACTATATTGTATTATAAAAACTTAAAATTAAAGTAGTTTATAATAACTATAAGTATTTAAAATAATATACTAGTAAGTATTAAAGTATAAGTATTTTACTTATTTTTTAACTACTAGTTATTATATATAATAAAGTATACTTTAATTTTAAAGAGTCTTTTATATTTATTTAATTTATATATATATATTTAATAATATTTTAAAATCTAAAAGTTATTAGTAGTACTTTTAAGAACTTTTTTTTAAGAGTTAGTTTTATAATAACTTTATAAATAGTTTACTTTAACTACTTATATTAAAATTGTATAAGAGTAAGTTAATACTTTTAAATAAAATGTAAATAAAGGCTAGAGCTTTTACTAAGGAGTACTAAAAGTAGAAACTTTAGTTTATAGTTAGTATAATACTTTATACTTACTTAATAAAATTTAAGTACTTATAGCTCTGTTTTATAGTTAAATTGTATTATTAAAGCGTTTAATATTTATATTTTAAAATACCCCTATAATATATTAAATACTAAAAGTCCCCTTTAATAAGTTATAAGTAACTAAATAACTAATTTAAAAATAACTTTACTATAAAGTATTTTAAAATAATAATAAAGTACTAGTTAAAAAAGTAGCTTTATAAAATATTTATTTATACTAGAGTATATAAACTACTAAAGTAGTTTAGTTTATAGATTTAACTATAAGTATAAATTAATAAGGGTTTATAAAAAAAAGGTTTTTATTTATTAACTTAATTATAATTTACTTTTTTAAGTATTAGTTTTTTTTAATTAGTATTTAAAAAAATAAAATGAGTAAGTTAAAAGGAGTAAATAGGAATTTAAAGTAAATAAAGAAGTATTTATAGTTATAGAGTTTATTATTATTAAAAGTAGTATTACTTAAATTAAATTTATTAAAAATATTATTAAAAGAATTTATAAAAAGAGATACTTTATTATTTTTTTTATTTAATAAAAATAAGTAAAACTATATTTAAGAATTAGTTTTATTAACTATAGTAAAGCTTTTTTAAATCTACTTAGTAATAACTTAAAAATTAAAGTTATTATAGTTACTAATAAATAAATCTAAGTTACTATTATAGTATTTTTTTTATTAAATATAACGTTATGTATAATAATAATCTTCTTAATTATAGGGTTCTATACTTAATACTAATTTATAAATATATAGTTAATAAAAAAGTCTATAAAAGTATAGCTATAAAGGCAGTTAAAATACTTTTTTTTAAACTATATAGTAGTTATAAAAGTATATACTTTATACTTATATAATTTTAAGTATATAAAGCTTAGTTTTATAGTTTTATTACTATAGAGCTATTAATAAAGTACTTTATATAGAGTTTTTTAATTAAGAGCTACTTAAAGTATATAGTTATAAAGATAGGTTACTACTTTATAAATATTAAGTTATACTTTATAAAGTAGTTTATTACTTTTATATATTGTTTAAGCCTTTATTTTAATTATAGTACTAATACACTTAGTACTACTATTTTAATTTTATATATATAAAGTAAATAACTTAATATATTTACTACACTTCTAAAGGTTATTTATAAGGTAGTAGTACTTTTTAATTTTACTATTATACTTAAATATAAATATTTTAATATTATATTAAACTTTTAAAAATAAAATAAACTTTTTAAAAACCTTAGTAAGTATCTTTATACTATAGTTATATAAATAGTAGTTCTATAAATACTATAAAATATAGTTAATAAATACTAATATAAATATAAACCTACTATAGTTTTTAGTATATAAATAAAAGTTAAACGTAATATATTTATTAAAGTAAATATATATATTACTTTCCTATAACTTATAGTTAATAATTTACTTTACTTTACTAACACTATAAGCATCCTAACTTAAAAAGGTATTACTAAGTACTATTTTAGGAGTAATAAAGATTTAAATACTATAGATTAATAAGGAAAGGTACTAAAGTGGTTTAGGACTAGAGTAGCTAAACTACTAATACTATATTTCTTTAAAGTTTTTTAAAAATTTTTATTTTTATTAAAAGTACTTTATTTAATAATATAGAATATATATATACTAAATAGTTTATATAGAGTTTTTATATATAAGTACTTTATTAAAAAGTTTATTATACTCTAATACTTTTTAGCTATATATAGTTTTAATAAAACTAAAAAGAAAGTAATTAAATTTATATAGTATAAAGCACTATTTAAAGTGCTTATCCTACTAGTACCTATACTTATAAAGTTAGTTATAAAAAATAAAGTTAGTTACTATAAATATATATAACGTAATATTATATAAGTATAAGTTAAATTATTTATTATTAACTAATATAATATATATACTTATATTTTTATATCCTTTAATTATAAAGAGTTTAAAGTTAGCTTATAAGTAATTACTTATACTAACTATTTAAAAGTTATTAAACTATTATTTATTTTTAAAAATATAAATAAATACACTAGAGTTAAAAAAGTAAAAGTTTTTAAGGGGATATAGTAACGGGCCTTTATATTAAGTAGCTTAAAATGCTATAAATAAATACTTAATACTCTTTATATAGTAACTATATAGTTACTAACCTTAAATTTCTCTAATATACTAAATTAATTATTTATTATTTATAAAATTCTTTTTAACTCTTTTATAGTAGTAGTTAAGTAGTTTTTACTTATTATATATATACTTTAAAAAGGTATAAAAATAATTTTTAAAGTAGCAGTATATAAAGTATACTAAATAAAAAAGAACTAATAAAATACAAAGAGTAGAAGATACTAATAAAACTTTATTCTATAATTTTTTTAAGTTAATATTATTATATTTATAGCTATTAAAGTACTTAAAAGGACTACAAAAAGCTACTTTATTAACAATAAAAGTACTTTATATACTTTTTTTATATTCTATAAACTCTAGTATTTATTTAATTACAGTAGTTATTTTAATAACAACTTTATTAAAACTATAATTATCCTAATTATTACTTATTATTATATAATAACTCTTAACTTAAAATTAAAATAGTAAGTAGTTAAAGGAGTAAAGTAGCTTATAAATCTATAAGTTTCCTTTATAAGCTGCTTTAAGCTTAATAGTATAGCCTTTATATATATTATTAACTTATATTATAAACTATTTTATTATAGTAGCTTTTATTATAAACTATTTATTATGAAGTATAATAAAATAGTTAATATATAACTAATTAGTGTACTAGTAGTATATACTTTTTATAAATTTAAAGCGTTTATAAAGGTTTTAAATTTAAACTACTAACTTTAAAGTACTTAAGTAGTACTAAATCCTAAACTTTTTAATAATAGTACTCTATATTTAAAGAATAATAGTATTTTTAGCTTTTTTTTACTTTTAGTATATTACTTTTATAGTATAGTATAGAGATAAAGAGTTAATATAGTACTTAAGGGCCTTTTTAAAAAGGTTAACTATCGTCTTAGTATAGTAGTAGTTTGCTGCTTTAAATAGAAGTAGAAGGTTTTTTCTTAGAGGTACTTAAAAAGGAGGGTTTGTAGTAAACTTATTTACTTTAAATCCTATAGTCTAAAAGTAAAGGACTTTTAGTTTAAAGTTATAATACATAATGGACTTTAAATAGTTATTAAAGTATAGCTTTTAGAGTAGAGTATTACTAATAAAGGACTTTAGATTTATAAAGGTTAAATTAAGAACTTTTTATATATTAAGAGTATTTATAAGTACTTAAAAGTTATAAAGCTATAAGTACTAAGTAACTAGGCTATTAAAAATAGTTTTTTAAAGGGTTAAAAAATATTTATAGTAATTTTTATATTTAATAGAGTAGTTTAAAAATAATTAATTATATATAGTAAAGGGAGTAGTAGAATAAGACTTTTAATTATTAAATTTTATATATATTTATATATATATAAAGCTATACTTTAAGAGCTATTAATGCGTTTTTTTACTTTAATAGTACTATAGGCCTTTAAACCCCCTAAATATAGCCACAGCCTTTAGAGCCAGTAAAACATTACTCTAAAGCGGCTATCGGCTACTTTAAATACTAAAATCTACCTATACATCGTAGTATACCAGCGGCTCTAAGCCACGTAATTTAATATTACCTACTACTATAATATATTAGTCGCGCCGTTTAGTACTACCTATCAGTAATAGTATTGTTATTATTGCTATAGAAAGAGTAGGTAAGAAGAAGTATTAAGAGCTAGAGGGGGTTAAATCTACTAAATACACCCTATTAAATACTTTTATTTATTATACTATTTAATAATACATAGCTATAATATATCTTTTTTAAATTAACTTATAGAAATGTCTATATAAGACACTACTTAAAGAAAACACAAATAATTACCTACTACTACTACTAACCTTAACTCCTTTTTTTATTATTTATAAACGTATAAGAGTTATTTAATAAATTAATTAACTAAGAATAATACTAAGTAAGGTTCTTTTTATTTATTATTTAATATAATAACTAATATATATAAACTTATTTTTCTAACTATAAAAGCTTAAAGAGTTTATTTCTAAGTATAAGGGTAAGTCTATTATAGATATCTATAAGAGTCTTAGTAAAATAGATTATTTTTACTATATTATCTATAAGTAATAAGTACTTATATTTTCTAAAGGCATAAGAGTAATTATACTTACTCTTGAGTAAATAAAAAAACAAACTAACGGGATTATATATATAAATATATATTATTAATATTTATTTAAAAACTAATATACTAATAAAAATAGTATATATAATACTTATACTAGTTATTAATAAACTATATAGTTCTTTACTTTAATAAACACTAGGTTAAAATATAGATATTTAATAATAAAAAGTTATTTATAGTAGATATAAACTATAAATACGTATCTAGAACTAACTAAATTAAAAGTTTTTCCAGACTTAGTATAGTATAATATTTAAAAAGTGTAAGTTAAGATCCTATAATAGTTTTTAAATTAGTTTTTATTTTTCTTAGTTTTACTACTAGATCAATCCTATATAAATATTAAAAACGCTAATATATATTAATATATATTGTAAATAGTGTTTAATATCTTTAAAATAAAGTATACTATTAAGGTTCAATAGAAATATATTTATAAGTTAGGCCTTTTTAGTATTATATTAAATTAAAGTACTACTATTATTTAGGAACTTAAAAAGTACTTATAAGTAAAGTACCTACTTTAGGAGTTATAAAAGTATTAAGTTAAAAGCTGTATATAGTTCTACTTAATTTATTTTTAATAAAGAGTTTTTAAACTTCTTAGTAAAGACTATACTTAAGGGATAAACTTTATATATAATATTCTAATGTTTTTTTTAAAATATTAAAGTTAGTAGAATTATAGAAAACTATACTTTAAGATTATAAGTAAGTATATTTTAGAAACAATTTAAAAATGTTTTAAATACTTTAATTAATATTAAAATAACTTTTAAAGGAGTTTTTTATTACTAAAGAATAAGTGAAGTATAAATTATTATTATTAATTATAATAGGCTTTGATTAAAACATTGTAAAGATTCTTTAAGTTAATTAAGAACTTTTCCTAAAAAATATAAATAGAATTAAGGTATTCTATATTACTAAATATATATAGTCTAGACTATATAACCTATTACTTTACTATATTAATAAATAAATAATATACTTATATAATTAAAAGACTATACTTATAATTTTAGTTTTTAAGAGTTAAATTAAAACTTAATTTTATATAACTTTATTATCTATAAACTAAGTATTTTAATGACTTATTAAAGTATAAGTATAATAAAAAGAATAAACTTAATAATATAATAAGTAAATAAGTATTATTAAATATTAAATAATAAAGTATTAATTTAAGTTTTAAAATAAAAATAATAAAATATTTATTTTAAGTAATAAATAAAACTTAAATACTAGTTTTAAAGTTTATTCTAAAGACGTATATTTTTAGTAAAAAGTTAAAGGAGTAATACTTTTAATAATAATAGTAATTTTAGTTTTAATACTAATAAGGATAATATATACTTTTAGAGATCTTAAAGTGTATTATTTTTAAGTGTTTTAATAACTCTTTTATAAGTAAGATTAGTTTAAAGCTCTTTTTACCTTTAAAATACTCTTTTTACTAAGTTATTTAAATATAAACTTAAATTAACTCTTTATTTTTTTAATATAAAGAGTAAATACTTTAATTAAAAAAATACTATTAAAAATAAAAAGAAAGGATTAAGAGTTTATAGTTAAGATTAAGTAAAAGAATAGCTTAATAAAGGAGGAAATTAAGTTCAAAAGGGAGATAATAGAGTTTAAAAAGTATATTTATTTAAAAAGAAGAGAATAAAAGTATTTTATATTTTTAAATTTAGTATTTTAAAATATTAAATATTAAGATTTATTTTAATATTTAAATTTAAATTTATATAAATATAAACCTATATTTATATTATTTATTTAAATATATATTTAGTATTGTTAGTTTACTTATAGGGTGAAAGATTTAATTAATCTGTATAGGGTTAAAGATTTGTTATAAAGAGTAATAATATTTGTAAGTTTAAAGTAACCTAGGTGCTAGCGTAGATATTAGAGCTATAAGTAGAGCTATGTAGTTACGTGACTCTGTATAGCTATAGCTTCCACTATAGTACTATACGCTACTAGGGCTAACTGTGTAGTAGCTATACTAATACTAGTACTTTTTACTTTATAACTTAAGGTATAAGGCTTTAATAAAAAAAATAATTACTTTTATAAAAAAGGCGGTAATTAACGCTGTTTAATAGATTACTACTCTTTATTAAATTAAAAGAAAATTTAAAAAACCCCTATAGGGGTTAAGCCTTATTTTTAATAAGCTAGTACTTACTAGAGCGCCCGGGGCTGGCTAGGCTACCTCTAGAGCAACTGTAATCTATATCTTCCTCTTCTTACTACTTATATTCCTTAATTCCTCTATATTCCTAGCTTTGTGCGCTTTTTTGTGTAACCTATTCTTTTATTTTAATTTTTATATTATTATTATTAATAAAGCTTTTAAGAGTATAGTTTAGAGAGTTTTGTATAAAAGTATTAACTAGGTTATTACTTCTAGAGATCTAGTAAATATTAGTAATTTTGTATTATTTATAGAACTATTTTAGGGCTATAACGTTAATTATTAGCTGCTTTTTTTTAGTAGTACTAAGCTTAATAAGATATTTATATAGTAAGTATAAATCTGTATATACTACTATAGAGATCTTAAAAAGTTAGAGATAGTTAGTTATAATTTAAAGGGTCTTAGTAATAGTAAGGGCTATGTTAGTACTAGCTGTTATACTATAGATTTTAGATACTAGTACGCTATGGGTGACACACTTACTCTTTATAGAGCTGTAGTAGACGATATTACTAAGGAACTTAAAGGTATTATTAGTAAAGTAACGCTTATTACTAAAAATAATAATAAAGCTAAGTTATAATAAGAGGTCGTTATTATTAATAAATAATTTATTTATAAATATAAAAAGCTTATTAGTAGCGAGATCAAGGAGCATATACATTAACTTTTACTTCTAGTTATCAATTTACTACTATAAGTACTTATTTAGGGCCTTAATATTATTATTACTAGACTCTTAATACTAAATAGCGACTAATAAGTTATAGAATACCTTTAGTTAATAGGTCGTTATAATATAAGCGCTACGGGCTCGCTACTAGATATACTTAGCCTTCTAATTTACTCTAGAGATCACAATAGCTAGCTTTTTACCCTAGCCTTTTTATTTAAATACTAAGTTACTACCTTTAAGGCTTAGAATACTACTATTAAATATAAAGGGATTATTAGTAGTTAGGAAGGACTTTAGCTTAGCTATAAAGTTTGCTTTTTAAAGCTAGTTATTCTTTTAAACTAAAAAATTAATAGTAAAAAGTCCTAATATATTATCTATTTATATTCTAACTATAGTAAATTCTTTATTATTAATTAATAATATTAAGAGGTATAGGTTATATATCAAACTAACTATATTAAACCTCTTATAGTAGTAGTAGTTATACGTCGCTTACTAGTACGTTTCTGCCTTTATAATACTATAAAGTAGTTTTTTAATAATTATAATAGTATTATAAGGGTATTAATACTTAATTTATTTAGGGAGTTTTATAAGGATAGTTTAGTTAAGCTTTATTTTAAACTATATATATACTTAGGTAATATTTTATAACTAAAGAGTTATACTATTATAGATTAGGAACGGAACTAAAGCAAGGATTAGTTATTATAAGGCTTGTTAAATTATTAGGGACTATATAAGGATTTTAGTTTTACTGTTATTATTATAGCTTTAGATCATAAGACGGGACTTTTTATAAGGACTATTTATAGTCTTTTTTTAATTTTATTAATAATCCTTAATTTAAAGATATAGTAGTTCTTATAAACATTAAGGTTATAAGGAATAAAGTTAAAAACGTTATAATTTTAAAGTACTGTGATTTTTTATTTTATTAATAGTTAAAAGGGTTTATTAAGTATAGTAATTACGCCCTTGTTGTATAACTTAATTATAAGGGCAAAGTCGGCTTTTTCTTTTACTAAAATATATACTACTACTATATTTTTATAAAAGCGGCTAGAGTGTTTTTTTAGTAGTTAAGTAAGGTCTTTAGTAGTAGGGGAAGGAGTAGTATTAATAACGATTTTATTAAGGATTTTTTTAAATAGCTTAGTTTTATTAAAGGTATTTCTAATTATTAGTTTGTCTTTTAGTTTTTATTATAACAGTTATTTATTATTAAGTTTAAAATTAGTTGCAATATATTATTACAAAGGTTTCTAATAATTGAATTTAAATATACAGGGCACAAATTTTAGTATATCAAAACATTATTGATAAAGGAGTAATCGAGCTTTCTTAACTCTTGCTTTTTATATATCAACTGCCAAATTCAAGTAAAGATTTGATGCTATGAATGTTCGTTCTTCTAGCATACTTTAAAGTTGTACATAACTATTTATTTAAATATAAAGTAGTAACTGTTATTTGTAATGACAAAACGTTTTAGGTATAATATTTAAATAATTGACAGAAAGTCCATTACCTATAAATTCTTTTGATATAATAAAGGTTAATTTAGACCATTTAATTTTATTAAAGCATTATTAATAACTTTAATTACTATTTTTAAAAATGAGGTATTACGACAAAATTCTAGGTTCTTAACTTTAAGATTTTATAAAGTTCTCTTTTCCTAAATCATAGTATTTTTTAACTTTATTGTTCAATCATTTAACCCTTCGATAAAGTACTTTTAAAGGTGATATAAGGACAATGCTATTATAAGACTTACTGAATAAAATCTAGTACTTGATTATTAACGAGATTTATTAGGAAGTTTACCATTTTCTATTAATTTAGTTTTTTAAATATACATGTAACCTTTAGTAAAAGTATTTTAGAAAGTAAGTGAATAATAAAGGCTATGAATATATTAACTATATATGAAAACTAACCTTTATAATATACAATATTAATATATTTATAATTAAGTTAAAATTGCTTTGAAAATACCTGACTTAAAAGTAGAGGCAATTAAATTAATAAGTTATTATTAATATTAATATATAATTAGAGGTTTAAATAATAAAATTTTAACTTAAATGCCATTTTTATAAAATATGTAAGTTTTAAATAAAAGTGATTAATTAATAAAATAGGATTAGTATAGTTTAATATTAGTTAAGTAGTAAAATACTAGTAATTCTTTAGGGTTAAAAAGGAGCTATTTATACTTCTATTACTAAATAATTAAAACTACTATAGTACTTTAATAAAATTTATTATAAATATTATTAAAAACTATACTAAGTTAATTTATATTACTTAATATTATAGAAGGGTCCTAAGGGTAGGCTAGCGCGCTACTAAAAAGCTCTATTAACTATAATCTACACTTAAAGAAGGGAAAAAATCTAGTACTATAGGCTACTACTGTAGAGCCCTAAAGGCTTAGAGATTTTAATAGTTACGTGACCTATGATAACTTAACTAGTGCCTAAGGCTATAGGGCCTTTAGCACTTTTAAATACTAAAGTTAGGGCAGCTAGGCTAGCACTATAATATCACCCCCCCCCTCTAGAAAAAGCAACACTATCTATAGTGTCTTTAAGTATAAAAAGCACTACTTAAATTTACTACTTTTTATTTCTTAAACTTTATTTTTACTATAGAGTAGTAAGCGGCCTGTAGTATTAAATTAGTAGTAGAATTTAGTGTTAATTAGTAGTTAAATTAGTACTATAGCGCCTAAAACTACTAAGTTATAGTTATAGGAACTTTTTTTTAAAATAGACTAATTAGAGGCCCTATATAAATTCTATATAGAAAACCTAATTAGTTAAATTATTTAGCCCCGTTCTAGGCGTTTAGTACTAGTACTTTTAAGTAATTTTAGTAGTTATAACTATAGTGTTATTATTTAATGCGGTTAGTGCCTTTTTATTAGCTATAGTAACCTATAACTACGCTTTTAGGTACTATAGGGGCCCTATAGCGCCTAGGTGTAGGTTGTGGAAAGCCTAGAGGGCCTTTAGAGTATTCTAGAAGTTCTTAGTATTGTACTAAATCGGGTCCTTATTATAGCCTACTTAGTCTACTCTATACTAAAGTTTATAGTACTATAACTGGAATACTAGAACCTTTTAAACTTTATATTCTGGCTTATTAGTATACTATATAAATAGGGGCGGCTTTACGATTTATCTTAGTAGTAGGTTATTAGTAGCTTTTTAGAGCTTACTAGGGTAGAAAACTGGGTAGTATTAGTGGCTTTTAGGTAGGTTTAGTACTTAAGTACTACTAGGGCCTACTTTTATAATTTAGTATAGGCCGTTCTAGGGTATTATAAGTTTAAAAGGATTATTTTAGTACTAGCTTTTTATAGAGACTTAGATGTAGTTACTTATAGTAAGGTTGTTTAGGTAGTACTGGCGGTCTGTAGTGTATTTCTATTATACCTAAGCCTTTACTATTTTTTCTTTTATAATATCCTAAACGCTATAAATCTACTTTACTATTTATTAAACTTCTAAGTAGTTTAGTTTTTTATAGATAGTACTAAATACTATAGTTTATTATTTTTAATTAAAACTAAAGTATAGTAGTTACTTAAACTTAATTTTATATAGTAAAAGTCTAGTAGTTTTACTAGGTAAAGTAGTATAAGTAAAGTTTATAGTAGGAAGTATTTTACTTTAATTATCCTAGTAGTAATTAATAAAGGAATAGAGTTGTTATGTAATATATTAGTTTAAAATCTTAGTTTACTTATTAGTCTAGGGGTAGTATACTATAAATAGTTATATTTTGATATTATAAATTTTATAAAGTTTTAATTAAAAGTTAAAAATAAATTAAGGGCCTTAGTTAAAAGTAATTATCTTTAGAAGGCTAAAGATTAGTAGTATCCTTTTATAAAATATTTGTACTAGGTCCCTAACTATAACTTCTTTATAATATAGTATTAAAATAGTGTATTTACTTAAGTAGTTAACTACTACTTAAACTACTATAAATCCCTTTTTATTAGATAGTAGTACTATAAAGTCTATAGAAATATACTACTAGGGCTAGTTAAGTACTAAAAGGGGCTAGAGCTTACTTAGTACTTAGTTCTAGGACTTATAAACTTAGTAATATATGTGATAATTAAGAATATAGCGTTCTATATCTACTATAAACTGGGGCTAGTAGTACCTCTCTTTAATTATCTTTAGTATTTTATTTTAACTAGGGTATACTAATAGCTTTTATTTATAAACTTTTTATATTATTTAAATATATAAAAACTCCTCCTTAAGTATAACTAACTTACTGTTTATTATAAATAAGCCTATATCCTTTTATATCTTTTAATATTCCTTACTAGTAGTAGCTATTTTTTATAAAAAGTAGAGGGATTTAGTTATAAGTTCTTAATTTAGGGTAAGGATTCGTTTAACTAATAAGTAGCCTTAGAGTTTATTAATAGGTTCTATAGCGCTAACTATAATAGTCTCTATTATTTTAGTATTTTTTAAAAGCTAGTAGAACTTTATAGCGATTTTAAGTAAAAAGAAGTCTAGTGTTAAAAGGACCTAAGTATAGCTAGTAGCCTTAAAGGCCTTTTATATAGTAATATCTTTAGACTTTTATAAAAGAGTATTAATTAGTATATTTTCTTAACTAAAGTAGTACTAAATTATAAAGTTAAAGTCTACTAAAAGGCCTAACTAACGGACTTACTAGAAGTTAAGCTTATATTTAATTATAAAGTATAAAAGGGCTTAGTAGTTTATAATAACTTTAAAACACTTGTAAAGGGCTACTAAGTCTACTTTTTATTCTTCTATAGCCCATATAATAGTAAGTAACTCTTTATTATAAATAAAGTAGTTTATCTTAACAGGCGCTATTATTTTTTTAAAAAAAAACTATAAAGTACTAAGTATTATTGTTAAACTATAGTTATAATATAACACTAATATAAATAGAGTTAAAAGTATCTATCTTAAGCTATATAGGTAATTTAAAGTACTAGTAGTAGAGGATAAGTACTAATATTAGTAGGTCCTTTAGCTAGTTAAATACAACTTTATAGTTATTATTAAAATAAAAGGGGACTCCTTTAGCTATAAAGCGTACTAAGGAATAAGTAACCCTACTATAATTTTTAATAAACTACTAATAAAAGTTATAAAACTTTAAAAAAAACTAGATACCTTTAATAGATATAGGGGCGCGCTAGTTCTTCACTATACTAACCTTCTTAGAGTTAAACTAAATACTATTAGTAAAAATAATAAATCCTAAGTACTTAGTAGTAGTAACACTAAACTTACACTTTTTAATATTAACTTATAAACTAGTATCCCTTAAGTATATTAGTACTTTAATAATATATTTCTAGTACTAGAGGGAGTCTTTTGAGAATACTAAAATATCGTTAAAGTACACTATACAAAAGTTATCTAGGTATTTTATTAAAACGTCGTTTATATACTACTAGTACGTTATAGGGCTATTATAAAGGCTAAATAAAAGGACTTTATACTTATAAACACTATATTAAGTTTTAAAAGTCGTTAAGTTTTTATAGTTTAAGTATATTTAAATTTTATAAAAGGCTTATTAAATATCTATTTAAGTAAAGATTTTTAAGTAGTTAATTTATATTAGTATTTTATTAATTAGTAGTAAGGGGTATTAGTTCTTTTTAGTAATTTTATTTAACTTATAGAAATTAATATAAAAGTAAAGGCCCCTATTAGCTTTATAAATAAATAGTATAAAAAAGGCCTATAGAGCGTTACTAGGGGTAATAAATCCCTTATATAAGTGTTTTAGAAGATATTTATAAGTTACTTTTAGCTTAGGTAGTAACTACTTATAGAGGGGGTAGTAAGTAAGCTTATTACGACCTCTCTTTTTAAGCTCTATTTTATAATTGTACTAGTAGTATAGTAAGAGGGTATTATTAGTAGCTTTATTAAAAACATTAGTAAATTACTAGAGTTTGGCAGAAAGCTTTTTTTTAATTAAGTACTTTATTTTTTTTATATTGTTTTAGAAAGGGTTATTAGTCCTAGCTATATTAATCTTCTTTAGCTTAATTAGTTAATTTAAGTTGTTAAAAGTAATTAATCCTAGTTTAATATTTAAGTATTTTAGGTTTATCTTAAACCTAATAGTACTAATAAACGCTAATCCTATATTTTACTATAGCTTCTAGGTTTTTTTTAGTATAGGCCGGTGCCTTTTAAAGCTCTAGGCTAACTTTAGTAGAACTTTAGTACTATAAAGCGCGCGTTTTATTTTATACAGGCCTTTAGTATTATTAATCTTCTAGGTGCTAAAGGGTATAGTTAGTATTAGGTACTTTAAAATTTACTAGAGTACTTAAAGCTTATACTGGTTTTACTAAAACTTATAGTTATAAAATATTATATTAGTCTTAAAAGTAGCCTACTTTTTATTAGTATTTATTTAGTATTTTAAATTAATTTTATTAAACTTATAATACTCTACTAGATTATAAATAATAGTAAAAAGTAAATCTCTAACTAGTAGCAAGTCCTTAAGCCACTATAGGCACCTATAGTGTACATTTAGTAAAATGTTATAGTATTTAAACTAAATTCTTTTTAGTATTAAGTTATAGTGCTTAGTGTTTAGTTATAAAAGGGGTATTTATAGTAGGATTCGGTAGTTAATTTATATATTAGTAGTCTATACTATATTAACGTTGTCTAATTATTTACTATTAAATCCTATAGTTAAAATAAAGTACTATAACTTATATAAAAAGGTGTAGTAAAAATCCCGTAAAGGGCTAACTAGAAAGATATTTATAAAGGTATATTTATTTACTTTAGTATTAAAAAGGGTATATATACGTAATCTATATTTATTAAAAGCTAGTACTAGCTTTATTTTTAAAGGCTATCCTTTAATAATTCTTTTTAAGTTAATAAACGTTAAAGTTAAATATTAATTCTTATATAATCTCTCCCCTAGTTAGAAAACTCCTTTTACTAGGGGCTTTAGTTTTTTACTATATTAGTGTCTCTAGTAGGGGTCTATAGCTTTATAACAGCTAGAGTAGCTTTCTTTTTAACTACTTAAGAGTATAGGCACTTATAAGTACTATAACTAAACTTACTATAAGTAAAGTAGGCGCTAGTGTCCTTTAAGTACTAGTATAGAACTAAGGGGAGCTTAGTATAGCTCTAAGTATTATAGGGAGTTATAAAGTTACTATAAAATAGTATAGTAGAGGCTAATATGCTAGAACAGCCTAGAGTCGCTCTATAAAACTACTCCTTTATAGCCTTACTAGTACTATAGGGGTTTATAATATTAGTAATAGTAATAACTATTTTAGTATATTTCTAGAAGTTAAGAGAGGTATTTAAGTAGGCTGTAGTAGCCTAGGTTTAAAGGGTAAGAAGTAGTTTGTAGTAGAACTTATAGTACTACTAGTAGTTAAAGAGGTTAGCTTTATAAATAAGTTTAGTAAACTTAGTATACTGTGTTTAAATATTAGTAAAGGTAATTTTTATAGCCTTAATTTTTTATTTAGTATTTTTAACTTATATATAATTAGTAAAAAAAGAATAGCACTTTTAAAGTATAACTTTTAAAGTCTTTATAACTTTATTTTTTACTAAAAGTAATATTAACTTAAGAGTATTACCTCTAAAGTAGTTAATAATATAGTTAAGTTTCTAGGTATTAGTAATATTATTTCTCTAGAATTAAAGGTAGTTAGTAATATAGTAGTACTAAATACTAAATAAAGGGTTCTTTTTATCCTTACCGTCCTCTATACTAGTATAAATAAGAATCTTAGGCTCTTTAAAGTCGCGTTCTATTCCTATAGTAGTAAAGGAAGTAATAAAGGGTTAGTGGCCTGTCTTTAAGTACTTAATATAGTTAATAATAGTAGTAAGAGTGTTATTAATATTTAGTTTTAGGGAATTACTTTACTAAGAGGCTATACTAAGTGAGGTATTTTTTAGCTAGGTAAGGTACTACTAAAGGGCTTTATTAGTAGTAAAGGAGAGTTTTTAGCTATAAACTATTTTAGTTTTTTTAGTTTAAAGGGCTTAGATATCCTTTTAAAGCTTCTAGTTATTAGTTTTTAACTAAAGGGTATAGTTATAAACTTTATAGAAGTTCTTATATATAGTAATGTACTAAGTATAAAGTAATTAGACTTTTTAGCTTTAAGTACTATAAGCTTTAACTTATATATTAACTTACTTAAAGAGCTTTTTTAGGTTTTTTTAATAGAAGTTTTTAAAGGCTTTTTAGTTCTATAGAACCTAGTAGTTGTTGCTAAAAAGAGGGTTATTTATAAAGTAGATATTGTATTTATATAGGTTATTAAAGTATATATAAATTTTAGTATAGTGCTACTTTATAGTAGTATTTAGGGTAAAAGTATTAAAAGGCTATTTTATAAAAGAACGTTTAGTTTTAAAGAAACTAATTAGAACGGGCTTAGTGCCTTTAGGGGGTATATATATAGTATAGTAGTTGCTCTAATACTTTAGGGGTTTAGCTATATTATTTATATTAATAACTACTTTATTTTTAGGGCTATAATTATAGGAGTAACTAGAGTTATAAGTTATTTTTAGTGTAGTGGCTTGGACGTAGTAGAGATAGAGGGGGTGTGTTAATTATAATTAGGGCACTAGGAGGCGTGTATTGGCTATTACTTAGTGTTACTTTTAGTATAGGGATTATTAATTAATAAGGGATTAATTTAGTGATATTATACTACTTATTACTAGGGAGAAAGAGTTAAGGAGAAGTATAAATAATATTATAAAAGGGTTCTAAGGGCAGGCTAGTGTACTACTAAAAGGCTCTATTAACTATAATTTATACTTAAAAAAGGAAAGAAATCTAGTACTATAGGCTACTACTACGGAGCCCTAAAGACTTAGAGATTTTAGTAGTTATATAACTTATAATGACTTAGTTAGTGCCTAAGGCTATAGGGCCTTTAGCGCCTTTAGGCACTAGAGTTAGGGTAGCTAGGCTAGTGCTATAACATTAAGTTAAGTAAAAATAAAGTATTTATAGGTATTATATAAAAGGTAATATTTTTAAATAGGGTAGGAACGTTAATAAATCCTAGTAAGTTAACTAGTACTGTATTTTTTAAAAAAATAAAGATTTTACTAGCCCTTAAAGTATTAAGTTTAAAATTTAGTAAAAAGTAGTTTTATAGTACTATTTATTAATTATAGTCTATAGTTAAAAACGTTACTACTTTAGTATTAAGTATAATACTATAAAAGACGTTAGAGAAGTAGTAACTATTATATATAAATATTAATATTAGTACTAGGTAAAAAAAGGAGTCTATTTGTATTAAATAGTAGACTGTAGTATTATTATTAAGTAGCTTAATAATTTAGTAGTTATTAATATTAGCTAGGCTATTAATACTTAAAGAGGTATAGTATACTATTATATAGTAAATAAATTTAATATCCTTTTTAGGCTTTAAATTCCTTTACTTAGGGGTACTTATAAATAGAAAGTTATTATTATTATTTAAAGTGCCCTTATATTAGAGTAGGAACTAGAAATACCTCTTATAAAAGGGGTCTTAAACGTATAATAACAATTTATAGTATTTATATACTTTATTATACTCCTTCTATATATATTTATTAAACTAATAACTAATTCTATTATATATATAGTACTTTAGTAGGATACTATAAAAAAGAGGTGTATTATTATAGGGATAGTTATAATTATTATAAGCTTAGTAGTAGTTATTATAGTTACTACTATATTTACGGTTAATATAGTAGGCGTTAGTAGAGATATATAAGTTATTTATAGAGTAGCTGTTAGTGATACTAGTAGCTAACTATAGATTAATAATAGTACTACTAAGCGTAGGAGATCCTTTAATAAGGGTAGTTACGAGATTTAGGTAAGAGTAATAAGTAGTAAGAAGTTAGCTGTAAAGGACTTAGTTACTTTAGTATACTTTATTAAGTATAAGTTAGATTTTTAGAAACTTTGTAGTTATCTTATTAAGGTACTTAATATAAAACTTACTTTAGCCGTTTTGTATCTTTATAATAAAGTTAAGATATTACTACTTAAGAAGGTACTATTAATGTATTTAATTAGTTTTAAAGTAGTTATGTACTATAACTACTACTTTAAAAAGTAACGGGGGAGAGGTAGAATTACTAAAGTGGTTATAATAAAAGGTTTGTACTTAACCCCTTAGTATTAATAAAAAGGTAACGTAGACTTAGTATTATAAAATACTTATAAGGCAGTAGTTGTGTTTAAAGATCTTAAGTTTTGTATTAAGAGATTTATACTAGTTACTACTATATATTATACTTTTTTTAAGTTTAAAGAGGTTAATAAGTATTTTTAGTATAAAAGGGTTAAGAAGTAGTAGTACTAGAATAGGAGTGGTTTAGGGGAAATTTCTAAAGTAGTAAAGGTAGGGTTGACTTTGTATAGCCTTGTAAGGCTGACGAGGCTAGTTATAATATTATTTTTTTAAGAAGAATTAAAAAGTAGCTACTTTTTAAAGCGGTAAGGTATTTACATTATAAAACGTAGTATCGTTATAATATTTAACTAATAGTAAAACAATACTCTTACTATACTTAATTAACTCTAAAGTAGTATATAACTTACTATTTATAATATATTTAAAAAAGCGAAGCTTCTTAGAGTTAGCTCTAAAGCCCTTATAAAGGGCCATAGCTATTATAACATCTTCTTTACTCTAAAAGTTAAATTACGTTACTTAAGTAACATTAAAAAGCTACTACTTAATATTCTTTTATAAAGAGTTAAACTTAATACTATTAAAGTATAGAAACTCTTTAATAATATAATAGACCTTAAGTAAGACTTAAGTAAAGGTATTTATAGGCTAGTTACTAAAATTAATATTAAAAGTCTCTTAAAGAAGATAACTAGTAAGGCCTTTTATAGTATACTTATTAAGTAACTATAAGAGGTACGTCTTAAGAGTAGTTATTAGAGTATTTTTTATAAGTTTATTATAATTATAAATAGGTCTTTAACTAACAAAATCTATATCTATTACTAATCTATAGGCTACTACTATAAAGGGGAGGTCATTAAAAGGCTTACTTATAGGGGCGGCTTAAGATATTTTTATAACTAGTAGAGTTACATAAGACTCTTCCTAGTATGTATTATAAAATTTACTAAAAGGCTCCTTAAGTACTTTATAAAAGGCTAGTAACGGGGGGCGGTTATTAAGCTATAAATAATTAATAATAGTACTAGATCTTATTATTACTATATAGATAGAATAGGGTTATAGTAATAAATAACGGGAGTAATAGACGGAGATAAAAAGGGGATTATAATAATTTATAAAGAGTCGTTTTATTATTTATGTTAAAAGATTTAGTAAAATCCTTTATATTTAACTTAAAAATTTAAATCTCTTAGAGTCTACTAAAGTATACTTTAATAAGTTATAAAAGAAAAGAAAAAAAGAAGTTATAGATCTATAAAGCTTAATATATATAGGTTTTTAAGTAACGGAATTAGTAGGTAAATAGTAGTTTAAATAGTTAGTAAGTACTATAAGTAAAGTAATTTATAAACTAAAACAGTCCAGGCTATTCTAGTAGAGTTAAGAGGGATTTAAAGTAAAAGAGTAAGTTATAATTATAGTTAGTAAAGAGGGTATTTTTAAAAGAGTAAATTTTAACTTTTATTAAAAAGAGGGGAAGTAATATTAAGGAAGTTTATAGTTATAGTAAAAAGTAGTAATAGTAGTTTTTTTAGAAGAGGAGGAGTTAGAGATAGTAGAAGGTAGGTTAAAAAGGGGGTCTTAATAGATAAAAAGGACAGTTAAAAGGAAGCTATAAGTAGAAAAAAAGGAAAAAGGTTATTATAAAGAGGGTTTTTTATAATTTCTTTATAGTACTCTAGTAGTAGTATTTTTATAGTTCTAAGTAATAGTCTTATTAATAATATTTAATAGAATTATAGAATTTATTACGTTTTAATACTTCCTTTTTTTTATACTCCTAGAGGTCCAGCTATAAAGTCGGGTCCCTTTTTAAGATTAAAGGGATACTTAGTATAGCAATAGTATTTTAAAGGTCCTACTTATAGGTTAGGGTCGCAATAGTCTATTATTATTTCTTTTAAGTAATCCTAGCTAATCTATAGCTTATAGTTAAGTAGTAACGGGTAGGTTAATTACTAATTAGTATTAGTTTACTTATAAAGTAAAAGATTTAATTAATCTATACAGAGTTAAAGATTTATTATAAAGAGTAATAGTATTTATAAGTTTAAAGTAGCTTAGGTGCTAGTATAGATATTAGAGCTATAGGTAGAGCTACATAGTCACGTGACTCTGTGTAGCTATAGCTCCTGCCGTAGCACTATACGCCACTAAGGCTAACTACACAGCAGCTATACTAATAAGTACTTTTAAATAAGTATTAAAATATAAATATATTATTAATAAAAGCTTTATTATTAAAAACTTTTTTTAATTAAATAATTTATATATTATATTATTATAATTAGTCTTTTAATAATAAAGTTTATATTAATAAATATTAAAGTTTAATATTAATAATAGTACTAATTACTACTAAAAGAATTTAAAAGGTTTAAAGTACTTAAGTAATTAGTTTAAGTATTTAATAAAAGGGTTATAGTATTTACTACTAAAGGGCTAAATATATTTAAAAATTAATATAAAGTTAATAACTAAAAAACTATAAAAAGTAAAACTTAAAAGTACTTAAGTTTTATTTATATATAAGTTTTATTTTTTTATTTATACTATAATAATAAGTATAATACTAATTAAGTAAGTACTTAATAAATACTAATAAGTACTTAATAATTACTAGTAAGTACTTAATAATTACTACTAAGTACTTAATTTTATTTATAAATACTTAGTACTTTATTTTATTTATATATAACTTAAACTATAGTTTTTATTTTAAAAAGTCTTTTTATATTTTTATATTAATTATATTTTTTATTCTTTTTAACTATTAATCCCCTATATATAAAATATATAACTATTTATAATTAATAAATTATAATATATATATAAATAATTAATATATATATATAAATAAATAATATAATTATAATAAATTTAAAATAATAAAAGTATTCAATTAGTTTTATAAATTATTAATTATATTATTTATAATATTAAAAAAAACTAATATTATTTTATATTTAATATAAGTTTAAAATAATATTAATAAATAATTATTAAAATAGAAAAAATAATTTTATATTTTAAATAAAAGTAAAAATAAAATATTTTATAATAGTAGTATTTAAAGTATAAAAGTTATAATTAATTATATTTATTTAATTAAATTATATAGTATAATACTAAATAAGATAAATTAAATTTAAATAATTTAATATAACTATATTATATATAAATATTAATAAGTACTATTATATAGTAATATAAATTAACTTTTTTAAAGTTATAATATTTATATTATATTTAATAATATATAAAGAAAAATATAAAATAAGAATTATATAGTTATATAGTTAATATAATTAAATATAATTAATATAGTTATAACTTTTAATACTATAGTTACTATAGTTATTATAATTATAATAACTATAATAACTATATAATATATTAAGTACTTTATATTTATTAATACTATAATATTATTTTTTATTTAATATTAATATTATTTATAATATTTTAAAATATTATAAAATATTAATAATATATATCTAATTTTATATATTTAAAATAACTATATACTAGTATTTTATAATAGTTTTATTAATTTAAAACTTTTATATATATAAAATAAAATAAATTTATAATTTTAAATAAAGTTTAATATAATATAATTATAATAATAGGTTTTAAAAACTTAAAACTATAGTTAATTGTATTTATTTAATTAAACTATATAGTATAAAATTAAAAAGAATAAAATAATAAAACTAAAGTACTTATTATAATTATATTATTTATATTTTTTTAAGTAGTATTTTATATAGATATTTTTATAAGTTAATTTAAAAAGAATATATTATAGCTATATATTATTAAGTAGTATAATAAATAAAAGTATTTAATAGAGTGTATCTAGTAGGTTTAACCCCCTCTAGCTCTACCTTAATACTTCTACTTACCTACTCTTCTAGTAATAACAACGATACTATTACTAATAGGCGGCACTAAACAGTGCGACTAATATATTAAAATAAACCTTTGCTTATGCGAACCTTTGGCTAGATTACGCTGTAGGCGCTGTGATGTACTGTAGGGCCTAACGAGCTCTAGTAGCATTTACGATTAAAGAAAAAGGCACTGCTGCGAGCGAGGCCTTTGTTGATTCCTCTTGTCTTTTATATTTCTAAAAATCTAATAAAATAGCAAAAACTACTATAGATGCGAAAGTCCCCTAGCCACAGAATACTAAATACTACAATCTAGTCTCTATAGTTAAAAATAATATTAAATAGCTTAGTAACGTAACTATATAGCTTAGTATTAATACTATTAATATATAGTATAGCTAACTAGCCTAACCCTTAAGTATAAAAATCTAGATTACTATTTTTAGTCTTTACCTTTTTTAAACTAGTAGTAATAAGGGCTAAATAAAAAATATTAAAATAGACCTATTAGTTAATTTAACACTAAATTAGATTTTAAACTTATTATTTTTAAAAAATAACTAATACTACTTTAAGTAAGTAATAAAGGCAGCAATAATAACTATAGACCCTCTAAAGTTTATAAAAAACTAGTACGTTTAATAAAGCCTAACTAACCTAATATAGTAAAACGTTTACTAATAAGTATAGAGAAAAGTAGTCTAATTGGGTCAACCAGCTGTAGTGTGGTAACGGCGCATTAGTTGCAGAGGGATTTAATGGTTAAGGGAAGGGACGGTTTAGTTTAGATTGGATTTAATAGGTTTAGAGGGATGGTCTGCTGGGGAGGCGTACGGAAGGCGTTAGTGGTTTTGGTGGCGTTGATGGTGTAATTGGTAGTTAAAATTAATCAAAAACACCTATTACTTTAAATCCGTAGAAGCTACGTTATAATAGGTAAATTTAAGTACTGTAATAAAAAAAGTTAATAAGGTGGGTAGCTAGATAGTTATTTCCTAGAGTACGTAGCCCGTAGGCCGTTCATTATAATTATATTATATATAAGTATTAATAAGTATTAATTACTTATTAGTACTATAATATTTTTTTATTTAACTTAATATTATTTATAATATTTCTATATTAAATATATTTTAAAGTTATAAATTATTAATAATATATATATACTTTATACTTTTAAAATAACTATATATTAATACTTTATATTAATTTTATTAATTTAAAATAAATATATAGTATATAAATTAAACTTATAATTTAAAGTAAAACTTATTATAATATAATAATAAGTTTTAAAAACGTAAAGTTATAATTAATTATATTTATTTAATTAAACTATATAGTATAAAGTTAAAAAAAATAAAATAATAAATTTAAAGTACTTATTATAAGTATAAGTATAAGGGTATTAAAGTTAGTATTAAAGTAGTTAAATACTTTTATAGTACTATAAAGTTTAATTAAGTTTATAAAAGTATAAGTTTAGTATATAGTATATAAATAAGAAGTATAAAAGTATTATAATAATAATAATAGTATTATATTATTATATTACTATATTTTTTATTTATTAATAAAGTAAAGGTCTAGGCTTTTATAAACTAAAGAGAGTCTTACTTTTAATAAGTTTATTACTTTACTTTATTAGTTTAGCTTTTAAAGTACTAGTTTGTTTTAAAGTTAAGTATATTATATATAGTTTAATTAAGTAACTTTAAGCTTTATATATAGTTAACTATATTTACTATAGTTAACTATAGGTACTATACTTAATTATAAAAATTATAATTAACTATAAATACTTTAAAAGGGTAAATAAAAAATCTTTAAAGTAGTTTATTCTATTAAAAGTAGTTAACTAAACAGTTTAGAGTTTAGTTTATTAAAACTAAAAACTATAGGTTTAATTTTTTTTATTTCTTTTTACTTTTATTTTTAGTTCTTTTTAATAAATTAATACTTATTATAACTATATTATATATAAGTATTAATAAATACTAACTACTTATTAGTATTATAATATTATTAAATATTTTTATTTAATTAAATTATTTAAAAATATATAATTATAATACATTTTTATTTTAACTATATATAAAATATTATAAATATTAATAAATAAATAAATATTAAAGTTAATATATTTATATAGTTAATATAATTAAGGTTTTTAATATTATAATGTTTATAATTATATAGTATAATATATATATATATATATATATATATATATATATATATATAATATTTTATATATATTTATAATATTTTATATATACTTATAATATTTTATAAATACTTTTATATATAAGTTTTAAAATATATATATATATTCTTTAATTATATAGTTTTACATAGTATATATATATTCTTATAGTTATAATACTACTTATAATAAAGTAAAAAAAGAAATTTATTAAGTAAAGAATATTTTAAATAAAAAATGTAATAGAAAATATATTTAAATTAATATATATATTTAGTAAGTTAATAAGTAAAAGTTATTTAAAAAAAAAGTAAATATATTATTAATATTAACTCCCTTTTAGTAACCATAACGCCTAAAGGTTTTATTTAAAAATAACTTTTATTTATTTATTTTTATACTATAAAGTATAGTATAATAGTAGCTACTAGTAATAATAATATTATTATTATTAATAAATAGTAATATTAAAATAAATTTTTATTTATATAAACTTTTAATTATATTATATTATAAGTACTATAATATACTATAAAACTTAATCAGCCCTAGTAGTATTTAAAATTAAAACAAAGTACTATTATTATAAATAAAGTCTTTATTAATTTCTTTTATTTTTTATATTTATATTTAATAATCTTAAAATACTAAACTTATTACTATATAATAAGTTTAGTATAGCTTAATAAATATATAAAGCTTAAGTACTTTAGTTTTTTAACTATAGTTTATAAAGACTTTTTTAAATTAAGCTAAATTAGTAAAACTATAAGTCTTATTAACTTTAATAGTAGTACTAACTTTATAAACCTTTTATTTAAAATATAAGTAGTTATTATTAAGTTTAAATACTACTTACTATTTACAAATAGCCTAAACTTATAAATAAAAATTATATATAATCATTTATATAGTCGTTTTATTAATATATTTATTAAAATAATTAAAGTATAAGTATATTATTTAAAAGTTTTAACTTAGTATAGTAGTATAAAAAGTACTACTATTATAGTTATTAAAGCTTTTAATAGTTTAAAAAAAGTTAAGAATTAATATATAGTTTAAAGTTTAATAATATATTAAAATATATACTAATAAAAGTAAAGTAGATTCTTTAAATAAAATTAATTAGTTAAAGTAATATAATTAAAAGAAGTAAAGGAATAGTTTAAATTAAATTTAATAAGTTTAAAAAAATAGTAAATATTATTAGTAGTTTTAGTAGTATTAATAGTATAATTAGTAGTTTATAGAATTAATTAAATACTACTATTATTTTACATTTATAAAAACTATATTATAATAAGTAAATTTATATATTAATTATTAAATAAAAGTTAAAAAAGTAGTTAATTCTAATAAAGTAATTGAATTTCTAAAGTACTTATATATAACTTATAAACTATTAATTATTTAAAAAAAGAAGGGGGGGGATCCTTAATAGTAGGGTCTTTACTAGTAATATATTGATAATTAAGTAGCTACTTAAGAATACTAAAAATACTTTTAAAAAGTATAATTAAATAAAATTAAATAAAATATATTTTTAATAAAATATTTAATAAAAATATATTTTAATTAAATATATATATTAAATAAATTAATAAATAAAAATTATTCAAAAAGACTATATTATTAATTATAACGCGTTTTAATTATATTAACTATAATACTTAAAGTTATTATAATAACTTCTTTTTATTTACTTTTATATTATAAAGTATAGTATAGTAATTATTAAAATTTATTAAACTTTATAATATATTATAGTACTTATATTATAAATTAAAAAAAGCTTTATAAAATAAAGGTTTATTTTAATATTACTATTTATTAATAATAGTATTATTATTATTATTATAACTACTACTATACTATACTTTATAGTATAAAAATAAATAAATAAAAGTTATTTTTAAGTAATAACGTTAAGTATTATAATTAGTATAACTAAAAGGGATTAATATTAATAATATATTTACTTCTTTTTTTAAATAACATTAATTTATTAACTTATTAAATATATATATTTAATTAAACTATTTTTATTTAAATATTTTATTTAAAATATTTTTTATTTAATAAACTTTTATTACTTTATTATAATTAATACTATAAATATAAAATATAAATTAATAGTATAATAATAATAATAATAATAATAATACTATTATTAATAAAAAATATTTTATTTTTATAAACTTTATAATATTTAAATTATTATATTATAATATATAAAAAGTATATAAGTATATATTATATATTATATTATATAATAAAGTTTTTATTTCTAAATATTTAATTATATTTTATTTTAATATTTATAAATTTATTTATATTTCTTTTTATTTAAATATATATTAAAAATATATATTTAGTTTATTAAATAAATATATATAAATTACTTTATATAGTTTTTTATTAATTACTTTTATTTATATATTATTTTATTCTTTATATATATTAATAATATATTAAAAATATAATTAATAAATATATTAGAATTATATATAAATCTATTTATATATATACTATTATTATTAATTAAATTATTATTTTATTTATAATATTTAATATATTATTTAAATAATATAAATAAAATATTTATTAAATATAATATATTAAAATATAAATAAAAAGTTTATTAAAATTTTATATTAAAATATTATTATATATTTTATAATAAAAATTTATTATAATATATAAAATATATATTATTTAGTATTATTTATTATTAATAAATATTATATTTAATTATTTAATTATTTAGTTATTTAATTATTTAATTATTTAATTATTTAATTATTTAATTATTTAATTATTTAATTATTTAATTATTTAATTATTTAATTATTTAATTATTTAATTATTTAATTATTTAATTATTTAATTATTTAATTATTTAATTATTTAATTATTTAATTATTTAATTATTTAATTATTTAATTATTTAATTATTTAATTATTTAATTATTTAATTATTTAATTATTTAATTATTTAATTATTTAATTATTTAATCATAAAAATTTAAAAATAAACGTAATTTAAATTCTAAAGTACTTTATTTATTAGAAATAATTCAATTATTATAATTAATACTTTAATATAAGTCATTTAAATTTAAAATAAAAAGATTATTATAACTAAGTTATATTTACTTTATAAAATAAAATTTTAGTTTTTAAATCCCTAATAATAAAAAACTATAATACTAAAATTAAGTATAATTTATTCTTTTTTTAAGTAAGTAATACTAAGTATATATTCCTAGGTCTTTTCTTTAGTTTTTAGTTATTATTTTTAATTCTAAGTGTATAGGCTTGGGCTTTATTAATATAACAGCTATAGGTATAACGGGTGGGGGTTATAGAAAGCTTTAAAAATAATATTAATTAGTAAATAAAAAAATAAAGATTTAAGTAGTTTATATACTAGAAATTACTTTATTTTTACTAAGTTTATAATAGTAGTAGGTATACTAAACTTTGTAAGTAGTATTATAGCTTTTTATTAAAGAATAGGCTATAGAACTTAGTTAGTATAAATAAGTAATATATAAAAATTAATATTTACTTTAGTTAATAGTGTTTTACGCCTTATAGCTATTATACGTCTCCTCTATAGCTATATTAACGTACTACTTTATTTTGATAGTATTGTACTAATATAAATTAATTTTAATACTTTTAAATATTTAGAAAACGTTTTTATATATATTACTAGTATTATTTAATAGAATTTAGAATAGCTTATTATTTACTATAATAGCCTTAGGCTTTTATAGAGTATTTAATTCTACGTTTTAGTTAAATATAAGTACTATTATATTTCTATAGTACTTTATAGTAATATATTAGTTAATTAAAATATTTTATATATAAGTAAAGAAAAATTTATTAATAACTTACTAGTTTTTAGTAAACTAAAGTAAACTAGTAGTACTCTAGGTATAGTTGTATTAGTAAATATTAAGAATATGCTTTTTAAGAGTATTAAGGGAGAACTACTTATATTTCTTTAAAATATTAAATTAGTTAGCTAATTTATAAAAGAATAATATATATTACTATAGAGATTCTTATTTTTATTATTAAAAAAGTAATAATAAACTTTACTAAGTATAATAACTACTTATTTTTACTATATAGAAATATTAATAAGGGAAGGACTAAGTTTTATAGTATAAATTTATATTATTAGTTTTAAACTTAGAAAAACTATAGGGGTAGTAAAAGGTATTATTATTTTAATTAAAGTATATTTAGTAGGTATTAGTAAAGTAGTAGGTTAAAGGTATTATAATAATTATTATTTAAAATATTTTTAAATAGTTTTTATAGAAATTAATATATTTTTATAATAAAATTAATTATTAATTATAAAAAATAAAGTTAAAAAATAGGTTATAAAAAGAAAAAGGTAAAAGAGTATAATAAAAATATAACTAAAACTAAAATAATATATAAAAAGAGTTTACTAGTTTAAAAGAATAAATTTACTAGAAATGTTTTTAGTAGTTTAATTATAAAAAAATTTAGATTAATTTAATTAACTAATATTTCTAGTACTTTACTTACTTTTAGCCAAGATATACATAGACTAGGTACACAGTACTTATCTATTAGATTACGTAGCTTAGAGCCGCTAGTATACTACGATGTATAGGTGGATTTTAGCGTTTAAGGTGGCTGATAGCTGCTATAGAGTAACGTTTTAGTAGCTTTAAAGGCTATAGCTATGTTTAGGGGGTTTAAAGGCCTATAGTACTATTAAAGTAAAAAAAACGCGTTAATAGCCCTTAAAGTATAGCTTTATATATATATAAATATATACAAAATCTAATAATTAAAAGTCTTATTCTATTAACCCCTTTACTATATATAATTAATTATTTCTAAACTACTTTATTAAATATAAAGATTACTATAAATATCCTTTTAACTCTTTAAAAAACTATCCTCAATAGCCCAGCTACTTAGTACTTGTAGTTCTATAACTTTTAAGTACTTATAAATACCCTTAACATATAAGAAACTCTTAACCTAACCTCTATAGATCTAGAGCCCCTTATTAGTAATATTCTACCCTAAGAGCTATACTTTAGCGACTACTTAAAGTCCATTACTTACTATAGCCCTAAGCTAAAAGCTTTTTACTTTTAAACTATAGAATCTAAAGTAGACAAGCTTACAGCGAACCCTCCTCTTTAAGTACCTTTAGAAAAGAACCTTTTACTTTTATTTAGTATAGTAGACTACTACTACACTAAAACAATAGCTAACCTTTTTAAAAAGGCCTTTAAATACTATATTAACTCTTTATCCCTATACTATACTATAAAAGTAATATACTAAAAGTAAAAAAAAGTTAAAAATACTATTATTTTTTAAATATAAAGTACTATTATTAAAAAGTTTAGGATTTAGTACTACTTAAGTATTTTAAAACTAGTAGTTTAAATTTAAAACCTTTATAAGTACTTTAAACTTATAAAAAGTATATACTATTAACACACTAACTAGCTTTATATTAACTACTTTACTATACCCTATAATAAGCGGCTTATAATAAGAGTTACTATAGTTAAATAGTTTATAATATAGGTTAATTATATATATAAGAGTTATACTATTAGGCTTAAAGTAGTTTATAAAGGAAATTTATAAATCTATAAGTTACTTTACTCCTTTAACTATTTACTACTTTAATCTTAAGCTAAGAGTTATTATATAATAATAAGTAATAACTAAAATAACTATAGTTTTAATAAAGTTATTATTAAAATAACTACTATAATTAAATAAATACTAGAGTCTATAGAATATAGAAAAAGTACGTAAGGTGCTTTTATTATTAATAAAGTAGCTTTTTATAGCCCTTTTAAGTACTTTAGTAGTTATAAATATAATAATACTAATTTAAAAAAATTATAAAGTAAAGTTTTATTAGTATCTTCTACTTTTTTTACTTTATTAGTCCCTTTTTACTTAGTATACTTTATACACTACTACTTTAAAAATTACTTTTATACTTTTCTAAAGTATATATATAATAGGTAGAAGCTACTTAACTACTACTATAAAAGAGTTAAAAAGAACCTTATAAATAATAAATAGTTAATTTAGTATATTAAAAAGATTTAAAGTTAATAACTATATAATTACTATATAGAGAGTATTAAGTGTTTACCTACGGCGTTTTAGGCTACTTAACGTAAGGGCCCATTACTATATCCCCTTAGGAACTCCTACTTCTTTAACTCTAGTACGTTTATTTATATTTTTAAAAACGAATAATAGTTTAGTAATCTTTAAATAGCTAGTATAAGTAATTATTTATAAACTAGCTCTAAGCCCTTTATAATTAAAGAATATAAAAATATAAGTATATATATTATATTAGTTAATAGTAAATAATTTAGTTTATATTTATATAACGTTACGTTATATACGTTTATAGTAACTAACTTTATTTCTTATAACTAACTTTATAAGTATAGGTATTAGTAGAATAAGTACCTTAAATAGTACTTTATACTATATAAATTTAATTACTCTCCTTTTAGTTTTATTAAAACTATATACAACTAAAGAGTATTAAAGTATAATAAGCTTTCTAATAAGGTACTTATATATAAAGACTTTATATAGGTTATTTAGTATATATATACTCTATACTATTAAATAAAGTACTTTTAATAAAAATAAGGATTTTTAAAAGGTTTTAAAGAAATGTGGTACTAGTGGCTTAGCTACTCTAGCTCTAAACTACTTTAGCGCTTCTTTTTATTAATCTATAGCGTCTAAATTTCTATTACCCCTAGAATAGTACTTAGTAATACCTTTTTAAGCTATAATACTTATAGTGTTAGTAAAGTAAAGTGAATTATTAACTATAAGCTGTGGGAAAGTAACGCGTATACCCGCCCTAGTAAGTATATTATATTTAACTTTTATTTATATACTAAAGACTATAGTAGGTTTATATTTATATTAGTATTTATTAATTATGTTTTATAGTACTTGTAGGACTACTATTTATACAACTATAGTATAGAGATACTTATTAAGGTTTTTAAAAAGTTTATTTTATTTTTAAAGGTTTAATATAACGTTAAAATACTTACTTTTAAGTATAATAGTAAGATTAAAAAGTACTACTACTTTATAAATAATCTCTAGAGGTGTGGTAAATGCGTTGAGCTATCTACTCTATATATATAAAATTAAAATAGTAGTACTAAGTATGTTAGTACTATAATTAAAATAAAGGTTTAAATAATATATAAAGGTAGTAAGTTACTTTATAAAGTGTAGTTTAATATTTATAGAGTAGTAACTTATTTTTATAACTATATACTTTAAGCGGCCCTTAGTTAAAAGACTCTATATAAAGTACTTTATTAATAACTTTATAGTAATAAAACTATAAAACTAAGCTTTATATACTTAAAATTATATAAGTATAAAGTATATACCCTTATAGCTACTGTACAGCTTAAAAAAAAGCATCTTAACTGCCTTTATAGCTATACCTTTATAGGCTTTTTTATTAGCTATATATTTATAAATTAGTATTAAATATAGAACTCTATAACTAGGAAGATTATTACTATATATAATATTATATTTAATAAAAGAGAATACTATAATAGTAACCTAAATTTACTTATTAGTAACTATAATAACTTTAACTTTTAAGTTATTATTAAATAAATTTAAAAAAACTTTACTATAGTTAATAAAATTAATTTTTAAATATAGCTTTATCTGTTTTTATTAAGTAAAGAAAACAATAAAGTATTTTTTTATAAACTTTTTTAATAATATTTTTAATAAACTTAATTTAAGTAATACTACTTTTAATAACAATAAACTCTATAATTATAGATACTCCTTTGTTTACTTTAAACTCTTATTTACTCTTTTTAACTTACTTATTTTATTCTTTTAAGTACTAATTAAAAAAGACTAACGCTTAGGGAGGTGGATTATAGTTAAGTTAGTAAATAAAAACTTTTTTTTTATAAACCTTTACTAGTCTATATTTATAATTAAGTTTATAAACTAAGCCGCTTTAGTAGTTTATATACTTTAGTATAAATGAACGTTTTATAAAGCTGCTTTTTTAGCTAGTACTTTATTGTTGTTTTAAAATACTTTATAGTAAAGCTACTTTTAAGTTAGCTACTTAGTTACTTATAACTTATTAAAGGGGACCCCTAGTATTTAATATACTATAGGGGTATTTTAAAATATAGATATTAAATACTTTAATAGTGAGATTTAGCTATAGGGAGGGGTTGTAGGTACTTAGATTTTATTAAGTAAGTATAAAGCGCTGTACTAACCGCAGACTAAAGTTTCTACTCTTAGTACCCCTTAGTAAAAGCTTTAGTCTCTATTTATATTTTATTTAGAAGTATTAACTTACTTTTATATAATTTTAATATAGGTAGTTAAGGTAAACTATTTATAAAGCTATTATAAGACTAATTTTTAAAAAGAAGTTTTTAAAAGTACTATTAATAGCTTTTAAATTCTAAAATACTATTAAGTATATATATATAAGTTAAATAAGTATAAAAGACTTTTTAAAATTAAAGTATACTTTATTATACGTAGTAACTAGTAGCTAAGAGATAAGCGAAATACTTATACTTTAACACTTATTAATATATTATTTTAAATACTTATAGTTATTATAAACTACTTTAATTTTAAGCTCTTATAATACAATATAGTAAATACGTTTATATAGGTTCTACTTAATAAAAACGTTTATATATAAATACCCCCTAGGTATTAAAAGCCTAGGTATATTCTTAAGTTTAATAAAGTGCTTTATAGCCTATACTACTTTCTATTCTTATAGTAATACTATTTAAAAACTAGTTTAAAAAAGCTTAAGTTAGAGTGTATAGTAGGTGAGAATTACTATTAAATATATAGCTATATTACTTTTTTTTTTATATTAATAACTGTATTTTATACTTTTCCTTTAAATACTATAAAGAGGCCCTTTTGCTTATAAGAGTACTTTAAAAGTAATACTTTTTTAAGGGTAGTAAAGATTTATAATGGTTCTTAGGAATTAAAGTTATTTGTAACTATACTATAAAGTACCTTTAGTTTTTATAGTTTATTTATATTAATAAAGTTATTAAGCACTTAAAAAAGTAAGGCCTATAAGTAAAGTAACTATATACTTTTTTAATTTAATTATTTAAGCTACTTTTTTATAAAGGCTTTGTTTTATATATAAATATTAATTATTACTAAAGCAATATTAGTTTAATTATATATAGTATAACGATAATAAGGCTGGACGTAGCCTTTATAGTAAGTTATTTTATATACTTTAACTATAACTTTAGCCCTAAGTACTTTAAAGAGGCAGAATAAGTAATTAAATACCTTTTTATAAAGTATACTCTTTACTTTAAATTTAGTTATAAAAAAGGTAGTTCTAATAATAGTTTAGTAATTACTTTAAATACTAGCTTTATTAATAATATACTAAACTATAAAAGCTTTTAAGTATTTATAATTAAGTTTTTTAGTAGCTTTATTAAGTAGTAAGTTAATAAATAAAATACTATAACTACGTTAATAACTAAAGCTAAACTTTTTATTCTTTTTTAAGTAGCTAAAAAGGCTATCTTTATAAGCTATTTAATAACTACGCTTTACGTAGACCTTAGTAAGTAGACTTTTAGTACTATTCCTACTCCTAATACTACTATACTAAGTATATATATTTAATATAATAATTAATAAATAATTTATTTTATTAATAAAGAAATAGTTTAACTATATATAAAGCTTTACTATATTAATATTTATAACTACTAACTATATTAAAAAGCTTAAAAAGGCTATATTAAAGTTAAATATTAGTTTATAGTATAGTTAATAGTAAATAACTTTATAAAGCTATTTACTAGTACCTACTTTAAATTCTTTTTTAAGTAACTTAATATAGTAAATTAAATAACTTAGTTTTAAGTACTTTATAATACTAAGCTTTAAAGTAAATACTATAAGGGCCTTAACTTTACTAATAAGGAATAGATAGAAGGGATTATGGCTCTTAAGTACTTTAAAAACAGTATTACTCTTTTTATTATAGGGATAGAGGTTTAATAAGAATAACGGAACTACTTAAAATAAAGACTTTAAAAGAATTATAGTTCTAGGGGAAGTAAACTATATAAAAGTAATTATAAAATAGTTAGAGTATAGCTAGTACGTAATTTTATTTATAATTAAATTTAATAAGGCCCTTAAGAGGCCCTTACTAGGGAGGTATATTAAATTACGTAGCTTAAAGCCGCTAATATACTATAACGTATAGGCGGATTTTGGCGTTTAAGGTGGCTAATAGCTGCTTTAGAGTAATGTTTTACCGGCTTTAAAGGCTGTGGCTGCGTTTAGGGGGTTCAAAGGCCCACAGCGCTATTAAAGCGAAAAAAACGCGTTGATGGCCCTTAAGGTATAGCTTTATATACATATGAATATACGCGAAATCTGATATTATCCTTTATAGGGCATGTTGAATGTCAGCTTATGTGTATACTCGAAGAACGGAGGTATTGTTTGGGCTGTTTTTCCTTGGCGTCGCGATAAGGTTGTAAACTTTTGCAAGCTGAACTCTAAAAACGCCTGCACACTACTATCTATAACAGCGCACCGTCACTCCGTTAATACGAGCGTTGCATTAGTCTTGCCAGGATGACATTCTGATTTTGAAAAGCCCAAATGGACCACGACATGGTATCATTGTTCGGACAGTATGTACGACAGCGCCAGCGTCAAGGTTGCTGCGCGTTTTGTGACTCTATTTACATGAAATCGCTGTTTTCTCCGTCCTTCCCCTGAAAGCTCCCTCGACCAACGCTCAAAGGTCGTCAGTGAGAGGGCTGTCGCCCTGGGCGGTGCCGATGCGGTCCTCAACCCAGAAGCGGAAGCGCTCGACGGCCGCGCGGTCGGCCATCCACTTGCCGAAGGCGGTGGGATCGGTGCCGGGGGTCTCGAGGATGGGGGTGTAGTTGTTGGGCAGGGCGACGTCGCCGCGGGTGGACCATCCGCCGCGGAACTCCTGGAACTCCTTGCTGAGCATGTAGCTGTGCAGCAGCTTGGCGCCCTCGGGGTGCGGGGCGCTCTTGAGGATGCCGCCGGTCTGGGGCCACGAGACGAACTTGCCCTCGACGGGGTGGGAGGTGTTGAGGGGAGCCGTGGGGTTGAGGCTGCCGGAGGAGGTGAAGGTGGCGGCCCACTCTGTGTCGTTCTTGCCGAGGACGGTGCGAGGGG
Source organism: Colletotrichum brevisporum (assembly GCA_030770045.1). Lineage (NCBI taxonomy): Eukaryota > Fungi > Ascomycota > Sordariomycetes > Glomerellales > Glomerellaceae > Colletotrichum > Colletotrichum brevisporum. Next base: position 7,555,135 of record JAUGSI010000002.1, read on the forward strand.
TCTGCGTGCCGCGGACCCAGCGGGGGTTCTGGGCGATGAGCTTGTCGAACCAGGCGGTGCCGTACTGCTTGATGATCAGGTCGAAGGCGAAGAGGACGGCGTCGTCGTCGTTGGGGTAGGTCAGGACGAGCTTGTCCTTGAACTCGGGGCGCAGCCAGTCCTCCCACTCGATGGGGGCCTCGATGCCGGGCAGCTTGGCGCTGTTCCAGGTGTTGAGCCAGGCGATGATGAACATGCCGTAGTAGGCGGCCGTGTCGCTGGGCTTGAACTCGGGCAGGATGGCGTCGTGGCCGAGGGGCGCGTAGTCGAGGAGGGCGCCCTCCTCGGCCCAGCGGGGGAAGTCGTGGAGCGTCTGGAGGATGATGCTGTCGATGTAGACGTTGTTGGCGGCCAGCTGGTCGTCGAGGGCGCCGTCGTGGTACTTGGACAGGTCGACGGTGACGTTGAGGGTCATGCCGGGGAACTTCTTCTCGAAGGCGGCCTTCAGGCTGTTCTGCTGGGTGAGCTCGTCACCTCCGTGCCAGAGGGTGACGACGCCGCCCTCGGCGAGGGCGGCCTTGTAGATCTCGTCGAGAGTGCGAGTCTCGGTCTCGGTGGCGGCGTTGACCAGAGCCTGGGCGCCCAGGAGGGCGAAAGTGAAGAGCGAGCGAACCATAGTGAGCGGCTGATGCTGAGAAGCAGTAGAAAGAGTGACTTGAGAGAGGTAGTGGGCTGAGTGTCGAAACAGAATGGTGAAGGGCTCGTCCCCGTCTTATACGTAAAAGGAAGCACGCATACTACGGGACCATCAGCTGTACGATGAGCTCGGCTCCAATCACAACGCCTACTATGACCACACATGAGACTACCTACTCGGCTTAGAGCTCAACCATGCCCCTGATCTCTAAGTGGTAAGGGCAAAGTCGGCCTCACCGGTAGAGACCTTGCACCATGATACCCTAGCATGGCGAGCAACTCAGGTCGCAGTCCACTGTAGACCGGGTTTTACGCTGATCCCCTGGCTAACAGCATGCCATGCTATGCAGAGGGGTCCCAGAAAATCGCGATCGATAAGAGTTACCGCGCGCTTCATGACGCTACCCAGCAGCGGGAGGCTCCATCGAATGTCGGTCACCCCTGACCTCTGCCAGCCCACATCGTCGTCCCATCTCATGCTAAGCTTCAGGGGCAGCTAACAACCGTGGATATTCTGGGGTTCGACCAGGGAGAGGAAAAACACTTCTCCTGTGGCTGAACGACTCGCGAGTCATAGCCACGCGGGCCACTCCGTCGAATGCGGCTGCATTTCCGCCTGCAGAGCCCATCGGACTGCATTTCCACACCCAGGGAGCCCACCGGGGCTGTCCGGGAAAAGCGGGCCATGCGGAGAAGGTCGTACGGAGCCAGCCAGTCAGCCAGCCCGGCAACCTGCGTTGGCATAATCAGGAGAGATCCCCGGATGGTTTTTGGTTCCGGCACAGAGGGGCCGAGTCGATTCAAGACGGGCCAACGATCGCTGCTCCCCCCCCTCCCGGCCAGGCCTGGCCTTATTCTCGGTGTAGTCAGCTTCTTACTGGAGACAGGGGCAGCAAATGCCGGGCCTATTTCTTCGAAGACGGTGTGGTCTGCATGCAGACCTGAGATGAACGCGTGTCCCTTGCATTTTGCGAACGGTCCCTGACCATTTGACAGGCCGGAAACTGTTGGTCTAGCGACATGGGCTGCTCCTCCTGCATGTGCTTATTCATTAAGCTTAGATGTTTTGTAAAGCACGAACACGGGCAGAAAAGCAGGTTTGTTGGCTCAATTGACCCGTCGTCTCTGGATATTAGCTTCAACCTAGGTTGCTCAAGCGCAGTGTAACTTGATAATTACACCAATGTTGATGTTATTGTCAAAGCATGAAGATCTTACGGTCCCGGAGCCGACCTAGTATGCAAACAGCTTCCGGCTTGTGCTTCGAAATGTGCCTCAATATGTATCTTACTCTCGGAGTTGTGATTTATTCGATCTCTCTTGATTAATGATCCGGCAAATCGGCACTGGGCCACTTAGCCCTCCCCACTCGTCCACCAATCTCAGATGTTCGTTTTCGCGTTGTTTTCCGAGGGCTCGCTTTCTTCAGAGCTCTCCACATTGTTCTTCTTTTTTTTCTCTGTCCCTTTGTTGCGTCATTTTTGGCCTAATTCAAGGCTCTTGTTAATGAGAAACGCCAGCAACGGGCTCGAGCGCGATCGCGTGGCACAGGCGGTGTTTTCATTCTGACATGGGTGGGCCATGATGGTGCGACAGGTGTGAGTAGTCATCTGGCAGTCCGTGACCAACACAGCTCACTTGGCATGGCCATCCCGACATCGGCAGCCAGTTGGCCTTCTATTGACGATGTTTTTGAGCTAGATGCTGGCATTTCAAGACTAAACAAGCGCCAGACTTCAGGTAATGGTCTCGACTTGCGTGCCTGGCCAGGTTTGGGGGCACGAAGAGAGCTTGAGACGAGCCCCAAGTTCTGAAAGGCGGGATAGCGTCCATCCCAACTTCTGGGGCATTGAAGATCAGCATAATGGCCGTGACCTTAATATTAGGGTCCGCTGGCCGCTACAGACGATGTCCATTGGACCGCTACGGTTGTGCTTACGCGTACTGCTCCTCTTTTACCACTCGACGCCAGAGGCTTGTCGATACCAAGACATTTCAAAAGAGAAACGCACGCCAAATTTGCCCCAGCTGAGCTTCTATTATAGCCCTATGACCTCGCAGGCGGTGGGACGGAAGGCTTCCGGGTTTCTGAGTCATGGTCAATGCCACTCGTCTGAGCCTCCTGGACGTTGGAAGCATCTGCTTTCCATCTACTACAAAGCCTCTTGGAAATCACAAACGTTTGGTTGTTAAAATTCGCTCCTTAGATTCTGGAACAATCCGGCTGAAAGTTGGCTCTGCCTTTGGGCGGTGTTGAGTGTGGATCACGCCTTCTTGCCAATTCAACAAAGCACGAGCATTCATTCTAGGCATCAGCAGTCTGCACTATGCAACAGTCCAATGCTCCAATGGTTAGATCACCTTTTCAGTTGCCTTGCTGTTTCCTTCAACTATGGCGTCCATGTGGACACTGACATCTCCGGCCGGCCCCTGAAATCACCCTTGCCCGCAAGAAGCCATCCTCGTGTGAAGGAGCAGATCCCAATGTTGCATTCTCCCCTGCCCAAGTACTGGAACCTAATCAGGCGCGTTCAAATTCCAGGCCAACAGCCCTACCAGATGGGCAGGGAGTTGTTCGCGTCGGCCGGCTTGGGCATGTAAATGCTCCAGTGCTCCATCATGCAGGTGCCCTCCATGCGCCAGAGGTCCACCCACCCCAGGAGGTTTGGGTTGCCCGCCTGGTCGACCCTCTGAAATATCCAGGCGTGCTGGTTGTCGATGCCCTTGTTGATGATTGTGAAGTTGACAGAGTCCGGGTCCAGCGTGTTGAGGAAGTCGAGCGCGGTCTGCCGCCCGGAGAGGACGTAGGGGTCGTGCTGGATGTAGCCCTCGTCGTAGTGCCTCATGATGCCCTCCTCGTACCGCTGGTCGACGATGATTGTCTGGACCGCTTCTTCGAAGATGGCGCGCTGCTGCTCGGGGGTCGCCGGTCGCGATGGGCAGTACGAAGCCGGGGAGTTGGGCTGGTTCTTCAACGCATCGGCGAAAGCCGAAGCGAGGAACATACACAGAGTCGCAGCGAGTCTCATGATGGTTTGAGATACCGTGAGATTTAAACGTGAAGTATTAAGGTGTGGAGGGAATTCTCGTCCGTTATGTCGTGGTTGGTCAGTACGGTATCTTGACTCTCCAGTCGCATAGTCGAATCTCCTTTGGCTTTTATTGAGATGGTAGCGAATACAAAGCTCGGCCCCGCGAGAGATGACTCTCTCTGCTGGTAGAAGGGGCGGATGTTTTCCATTCTCACTCTCCCCTACGGAAGTCGAAGGGCGGGAGCAAACCTAGCATACAGGATATTGATTTTGTCATCTTGACCCTTTGAAAAGGGAACATTAACTTTCAGCAGGCAAGAACTTCGAAGAGACTGGGGCAAGACCTAACTAAGCAACCCACTGTCAGGCTGGGACAGTTCGATCTTGCCGAGTGGGATAAATTCGGGCCACTTTTGACGGGCGCCGGAGCAGTCCGCATCTGACTCCGCTCACCGATCCTCCTCGCCACCTCCACGGAAGTGGATCTTGTGCCACACTGCCGGGTTGTCCGGGGCCAAATAACCTCATGGGCCATGTGTCTTGGCACCCAGTGACAGAGGCCTTTCGAACGATCATAAAATCCACCTTGCAGTAGGAAATGTCACAATCATCGATCGTGAGAGCCTATACCTGTACTATCGAATGTTGGGCGGGAACAAACGGACGAGTGCTAAGCGTGGAGCAGGGAGAAATCCGGGAGAAACTTGGATAATCTGCCTTATCCGGATCTCCGGAGTGCGGTGGGATGCAAGTGCCGGGAAGGCGTCGCCACGGTGGAGAAGAGAGGCATCCCGTCGGCTGCAACGTCGATTTAAAGTACTTGCTCCACGCGCGCGGGTGTTATTCATCACTCGCGACGAATGGGGCCTTCTTAGTCTCCGGAATTCGCGGCAAGTTTACCTGACCACATGCCTGCCATGGAGGTCCGGCGATGGCTTCGTGTTCACGACAGCATCACGCGCTAGATGGGCCGCGCATCTTCGAGAGTTCCATGGTTTGCATACGAGGGATGAAGGGTGCACTTGGGACTTTTTTATCTCGAAAATGGGTATGTCAAGACAAAAAAAGAAACTGCGGCTAACAGGATCTTCGCTGAGAGTTTCGGAATTCAACGTTCAAAAATTAGACATGTGCACTTGATCTGAACTACTTTGAAATACAGCAGGCTTTCGGGACCCCATGAAAGTCACGCGAGAGCTGAAGACATCCAAATCTATCACATCTCCAACGGGTTGGTCGCATCGTCAGGCCTCTGCTGCATGACGTCCCAGTGCTCCTGGATGCAAGACCCGTTAAACCTCATCACGTCCACCACGACCGTCGGCTTTGCCTTGCCTCCAACCACCGGCGGTCTCGCCTCCCCCACCAATTCCATCTTGTGATGGACGAAGCCGACGTTGCCCTGGAGGGCCGTGTTGAGAATCGTGGAGTTTACCGTCTCCGGGGACACGAAGGCCAGGTTCGCCAAGGCGTTGTTCCGTTCAGAGAGCGCGTAGGGGTTGCGCTGGACGTAGTCCTCGGCGAGGTGGTCGAGAACGTACTGGGTGGTGTTCCGGTCGATAAACAGCTTCTGGATGGCTTCTTGGAAGATGATCTGCAGCTCCGAGGCTGTCACCTGGCGAGGGGGGCAGTACGGAGGGTTCAGTTGGGTGGGCTTGGTGGCCATGCCAGCGGCGGCGAGAGCGGTCTGCGCCAGGAGGAGAGTCGAAATTTTCATGTCTGAGGATGATATTAGCGCAAAGTTGCAAGTTCAGAGCCCCCCCCCCCCAAAAAAACCTTCTCAGGCGACGAAAACGTCTTTTATAGCCTTTCCCCTGCTCACGGCGGAAGCAGAACTGTCGATACGGTGGGGCCCAGTTTGAATCCGCTGCTGCAGAAAGGTTCCGCACCGGATCAGACCGGCGGCATGGGGTTGCCAAGAGTCTCATACAATTTCATGAGTGTTCCGAGGTAAAGGAGACGATTCTCGCCTTGTTAGGGGTAGAAGACAACAATAGTGGCCTAGGCCATGGCTTCCGAGTTGTCAATTTCTCCCCACTCCCAAACAGGGCAACCCAATACTCGTCTCACAGGTCGTTCAAAGAATAAATTCCACTGTTTGGCATCGGCTTCGGCCATCCCCTCTAATTCTTGGCATGATGATTGATGTCTCCTACACAAGGAGTTCGGTCTCCTGGTCGGGACGCTTGTTTCCAAACACTTGTGTTATGGAAAGTTGCCTGTGGATCACTCTGAACTAAGTCATATCAAAGTAGCATTGTCCTACTCACTTGCCTGAGCCACAGGCAGTGTTTTGGGTACTTTGTTTCTTTACCGTATGCAAACTAGCACCCCGAGAGCTCAATAATCTTTCATGCGAATCCATGGGATTCTACTGCATCCATTCATTTATCTTGAGGAAAGTCTTTCATTCTAGCTCGGTCTCAACCAAGTTTCGCTCCTTCCTTCCTTGCGGAACAGGTGGGGCTCTCACATCGCCCATATACCCATGTACATACGCGACGTATCTACCTGTAACTCTTTCCCGTCCTCAACCGCGTGCTCAACTTCTCCCAGGCAACCCGATTTCACAGCTTTCCTCCCGACCACAAAATGGTTCCAGCCTGATTTCGTATTCTCAGGAAAGAAAAAGACCAACCCTTTCACCTGCTCTCGCTATTGAGACCCAACACACCCTCATACCCTGCGACTTGCTCCTTCATCTTGAGCTTCTTTCGCGAAGCTTCGTTTTCCGAGCCAGAACGCCCTGCAGATCTCTTTCTGAACAACCCTGTCTTGCATACACTGGCATTATTCTGGCTACATATCGCGTCACTAGTCGCTCCGTATCATCATGGAGCTTCGACTCGACCCGGATCACTTGGCGCCATGGGCACAGGTCATCCGGCATCTTGCCGCAGAGTACGGCTTTCCGGCGACCAATTTCAACGAGCTGCGCTGCATGTTTCGGATGTACGCTGGCCAAGGCAGCACTTTTCGTATCGAAAAGGAGAAGTGGAAGTTTGTCGTCGATGTCATCCGCCGCGATGATGTGATCCTGAGTATCGTCGCGATTTCCCTCATGGCGAAAACCACAGAAGACAAGCGCTACGAAGGCGCTGTGATCGCCAGGGCATGCCAGATTCACCCGAACGACGGTAAAGAAGACTGCGTTGGCTCTCCACTGCTCAAGTGGTACATGGTGACGCGTGGGGGCATGAAATTTCAGCACTGCTGTGACAACGAATGCAGCGGCCCCGACAAGATGCTCGGAGCCCCGAAGCTCAACTGGGAAACATGCCGCCTGAAAGTCATCCAGAAGGCATACGAGCAAGAAGTCCTGTGTCTCTACCAAACCGCCGAGAATCGAGCAAAAGACGTCAAGTCCAAGGACAGAGCGATCTCGAGGAAGGCAAACGCAGTTCAGCAGCTCCACTACGACGCTCAGCAGGCTCTAGAGATAGCTCAGCGGGCGAGGGAGGATGCTCAAGAAGCCAACGAGAAGACTCGACTGGCCCAGGAGGAGACTCGACAGGCAAAAGACGACTTCAACGAACTGCACCGGCAGTTTTGTAAACTCAGGCAGCAGAAAGACAACATCGCAGGCAACCTTTCCGAAAAACAAAAAAGCCTCTCGGAGATTCTCGACAAGCATGAAAAGCACACCTCGGAAAGGGAGACTCTTCAAATGAGCATCTCGGCACTTACCAAGGAGAACAACGTCAAGAATGCCATTATTCAAAACCTCCGAACAGAGCTAGAAACTATTCGGCAGCAGGGATCCAAGGCGCACGATGCGGTCGCAGACTCTGTGAAGCTCCTGAAGAAGGTTGATCGCTTGGAAAAGAAGAAGAATGACTACTCGCAGAGACTTCGTGAGTCGGCTGGCGATATTCGCGAACTGGAGGCCATGAAAGCAGACCTCGAGAGTCAAATCGAAGCCAAGTCGAAGAAGCACAGCCAAGAGAAGATGGTCTTACAATACGAGGCCCAGGATCTGAGACAGCAAAACGAAGATCTCAACAACGGTTATAAGGAGCTCCTCGAACAGAAAGCAGGCCTTCAGATCAAAATTACGAACTCGGATGAGAGGGAGAAGAAGATTCAGGACCGGCTTTCTCAGCTCCAGGCTGAAATGAGCCTCAAGAATGATTATGGCCGACGAGTCGAAGCTCAGATAGAGTGCTCACACAAGGAACTACAGGACATCCGCCGAAAGCACGTCGACGAACTTGACCTGTTGAGACGCGAGATCCAAACAAAGTCTCAACTCATTCAACAGCTTCAGCAGAATTGGCAGTTTCATGGTTCTTCCAGCGAGGGACCCATGTTGTCCGAAACTACTGAAGCGCTCGGGCGCCCTACCGGTTCAACTGACGACCTTATTGCTCAACAAACAGCCCTCCACGAAGCCCAGGAGCGCGCGACTGACCTGGAAAACAAGATAAAGGGGCTGAAGAAGGCCATGAAGGATAAGACGAGCGAACTGGCGGCCCGTGAGAAGAGTTGTGCTGACAAGCTGTCCGCTGTCGCTGACCGTGAGAAGAAGTGTGCGGAAAGAGAGAGATACACTGTCACTTTGGAGAAGGAACTTGAGGAGGTGCGAGGAACCTTGGAGGGTGTCATCGGACGAGTCTCGACCCATCAGGGCCGCAAGCGACGCCGTACGGAGGGCTCGGAAGACCACATCAGGCTCTTAGCGTGATCGAGATGTTGGATCTTTCGCAGCGCCAGTGGAATATGACTTGGAAGGTGTTTGGACTGCACATCTCTCACCTGAAGAGGGGAACATGGCCAAAACAAGAACAGTTGGCTTGTCTGTAGGATTCGAGAGCCGCCGTGATTACTTTGTCTTTGTAAAAACCAACAGACTGCTACTAGCTACTATTTCCTGCGTTGTAAGCCAGGCACGCCTTTCTGGCATTTCGCTGTGACTGCATGTCGGCCTGCCGCGCATCACTGACCAATTTTCATCCCACGCAACCCATCTGCACATTATTTGCTGCCTAAAATCCCGCTTCTCTACCCTCGGTGATATAGAGCTCGCGCATAGGAATGCCCTGCTGAAGTCCTTTTACTGGGCTTTTTTGCATTCTGTGGCCCGCGGCACAGTGGCCAGGCACGCACCTTCCCAGCTGCTGACTCTCAGTCCTCCACACCTGAGGCAGGCGGCTTTTACCATTTGTCTTCTATTGTTTCGCAGAGAGTATTTTCGTCTTCCAAAATTCTTCCTACGTCAGCTCATCCTCATTCACAGTACTTTGCTTACTAAAACGACGTCCCGGCCTCCCACTCGCTGGCATGGCGACGGAAAAGATCCGAGTCTCCGATGACTGCTGGTCCCGCTGGGGAGCAGTGATACGCAAGCTTGCAGAGAAATACAACTTTCCGGCTTCGAACCAAGACGAGATCAATATTTTCCTCCGCATATTCGCCGGAAACGGCAGCACTTTCCGGATCACGAGCGATCCCTGGAGGTTCATCATCGACGTAACCCGTCGCGACAATGTTATCGACGACATCATCGCCATCGCAGTGATTGCGAAAATGAAGGAGGATCCGCGTCGAAATGGAAAAGTTGTTACCCGCGCATGTAGCATACACGACCATCCCGACCCGAGGCAGCCCGGCGCACCGGCATTGCAATGGATCAACGTCACGAGCGGCGGCGAGAGCTACCGTCATTGCTGCGACAAAGAGTGCCGGAGCTCAGAGAAGTCGATTCGAGCCCGTCTCACCTGGGAAACTGTTCGTCTCAAGATTATCCAGAAGGCATACGAGCAACAGGTCCTCGCGCTGAAACGGGATCTGGGGTTCGACCAGGAGCTCCCAACGGTGAGAGGCGACCTTTCCCAGAGGGTCACCACCCTCAACCAGTTGATCGAAAAGAATTCAGATGAGCTTGCGAAGTCGAAAGAGTCGAGAAAAAAGTGGAAGAGAATTGCCGCGGAAAGACGTGAGGAGCTTTCCAGGTTCCGAAAAGACATCGAGGAGCTACAAGATCAGGTCAACGCCGGCGAGGTGACAACTACTACCGCGCTCACACAAGAGCTAGATGCCCTGAAACAGAAGGAATCATTGTTCGAAAAGGAGAAGGAGGCTTTCAGAAAGGAAAAGGAAGAGTTCTGCAAAGAAAAAAGGTCCTTTGAAATGGAAAAGCGAAATCTCGAAAGTGGACCACGGACACCTCGATCAGGAAGAAACACAATGGAGACACGTCTCAGGAACCTGGGCAAAATGAACGAAGAACTTGAGAAGGAGAGAATGGACAACAAGCAAAGCATTCAGGTCCTTCAAAACATCAACAATGGTCTCAGAGATCGCATCAAGCACCTCGAAGATCAGAAAGCACAGGCAGACAGCGAGAGTCTCACACAGATAAAAGAGATGGAAGACGAGGTCACCGAACTGCGGCGAAACGTCGAGATCCTCGAGTTGAAGCACAAAACACATAACGATACGCACCAAGCCGAGGTGCAGGAGCTCAATGCTGCCAACGCGCGGATTCAGAACAGCAAGAGGAGCGTCGACCATTACGTCTACAATCTAGATGTTCGCGTCAAGAGAATGGAGGTCCAAGCGAAGCAAGACAGCGATACCATTACCAAACTCGAGGCGGAAAACCAAATTCGGAGAGACCAGGCCACATGAGCCGAGGAAGCACACAGTCGAGCGCAGAAGGATTTCCAGGATATGGTCTCCCGTCACATGAACCAAGTCACAGAGCTAAAGCACCAGATTCGGGCGAAGGACGAGTCCCTCAGGCGAAGCCAGAACGACCTAGCGAACGCCAGAGCCAGAGTCCTCAATCTGCAGCGTGGCAACGAGATGCACCATCAGATGTTCCCATCATACATTCCACCCTCGCAGAACGACCTCGAGACCCAGCGACAGCTTCAGCGTGAAGCCGCTGAGCGCATCATCGATCTCCGGAGCAAGCTTGACGCGACGGAGCTGGAGGTGCGCGCCAAGACAACTGAGATCGCAGCCCTCGGGCGAAAGTGCGCGGACAAGACGGCGGCTCTGGATTACCAGGAGAAGAAATGCTTCGACTATGCCTCCAAGCTCGCCACCATGCGCTCCGAGGTCGACGCCGCCAGATTGAGGGCCGAGGGAGCCGAGAAGAGGTGCGCCGAGGAGGTTGCCGGCCTGAAAGAAGATGCCGAGGCGAGCAAGGATCGCGTCCACGAGCTGGAGATGGAGTGCGCGGACAAAGCTTCCGCCGCAGAAGAAATGGAGAAGCGATGCAAGGACCAAGAGACTTATGCCGCTGGACTGGAGGAGCAGCTCGAGCTTGTCAGGGGATCGATGGAGGGGGCTCTCCAGCAGGTCTCGAAGCGCCACGGGAAAAAGCGACGTCGCACTGAAGGGCCGGACTTTGATTATTGAGTTGCGATGGCGGTACTCTGGATGCCTGTTTGTTGGATCGTGAGGGGATGCAGTTTTGGCGTCTAGTATCTGATGGACGAGTGTTGGGAATCTTAGGATCGCGATCACAGGGTTTGATACCGATTGGGGTGTGCCCAAGATGCTTGGAGATGAACAATGATCGGCAAGACCACACAATGGATGTGTAATTTTGGGGAGGTCGGGAAAAGAGTACTTGCATTTTGCAGATAGGCCGTCGAGACATTGTCACAAACTTGGCGAGAAGAACGAACGAAGTTGCATCACACAGTCTAGGATGTTGTACCGTAAAGTCGTGAAATTCTTAAAGCTGAACCGAGTCCCGTAGCTATACACCCAAACGCCATCCATCATGCAGCCGTTGATGCAGAAAAAAACACCTATCTTCCGTCTCTCAAACTAAGCCGAAGCCTCGACCTTTTGCGTCCCCTCGTCCTTCTTCTCCTGCCCGCCGGCGACCTTCATCCCCTCGACGCCGGCGACGATGCCGGTGAACGGACACACGCCCGCGCCGCTGTTGGGCCTGGGTATCCTCGTGGGCGACTTGGGACCTCCCACGGCCTCCTCGTCGCTATCGCTCTCGAGGACCTTCTTGCCGTGCAGGTACCCCTCCTCCTCGATGACGGGCTCGTCGTCGCCGTCGCGCTTGAACTCGGCGCCGTCGCGCACGTGCCATTTCGCCATGAGGTCGTTCTGGATCCAGATGACCTTGCCGAGGGCCTTGACGAGGGCGATCTTGCGCTGCATGTGCAGGCGCGGGTGGGAGAGGATGGCCTCGGTCATGATGTCCTGGATGAAGGAGAGGCAGGCGCCGAGGTGGACGTACTCGATGTGGAGGGGGTGGGCGCGGCCGAGGCCGACGTGCATCATTCTGGGGACGGTGTCAGTAACTGGAGTTCTTCTTGGGGGAAAGGGGTGGGTGAAAAACGTACCCAACCTTGTCGAGGTACTCCCAAAACTCCATCTTGCTCGGGTCGGAGCACAGCTTGGCGAGGTAGGCGCGCAGGAACATCTTGCGGTGCAGGATCTGGGGCGAGTTGTCGTCGGGGACCTCGTCCATGGGGCCCTCGAAGGAGGTGGAGCGGGTGGTGAAGGCGCGGGCGGTGATGTCGTACTGCAGGAGCTTGTGGTAGACGATGTTGACGACGGCGGGGATCAGGGCCTTGACGTATTTGGCGCCCGAGATGAGGGCCTCGATGTCCTCTGCGCGTTCGGTCATGTTAGCAAAGACGGGGAAGGCTGGATGGGACGAGGGCGTACTGCTGCTGAAGTCGAGGAAGCTGTGGAGGTAGCGGATTCGCGCCTCGAGGTCCGTGTAGAGCTCCTCGCGGTCGATGTGGTTCATGTGCCTCATGAGACCCATTTTGGCGGTGTTTTCTTTTTTTTCTTCTGACTGTAGTTCGATTCTCCTTCTCTCAAGATCCGAGTGCTTGGGTGTTCGTCGTGTCTGGGATGGTGTCGCTGTTTATCCCGGTTCTTCGGGTGGGCTGTTGGTGATCGCCGACGTGTGGATGGTGTTCAATATCCTCCTCTCTATGCAAATCATCAGAAGAAAAGAAAGGGACCCAGCGATATTTGAACGGCTGCCAGGCCCCTCCGACATCCAGAGACGCGATATTCTCTTCATGCTGCTCAGGTGCGTCATCATGCGCCGAGAGAGGGTGGATGAGCCGATTTCTGGTCTGGTGGTGGAAACGAATGATGGTGGTCTGATTTGCAACTCGCACCACCGGGAGAGCCAACAGGCAAGGCAGGGCCGGCCAGCAGCACACTGAGCTGAGTGCGTGCTGAGGGAAGGACCCACCGAGGGGCACTCGGTGGGGTGGAGGAGAACACCACTGCAAAGCATCAACGACGGCAGCGACCGAAATCGCCCGAACTCCCAGGGTCCGCCTTCCCGAATGTCGACTGATTCTGGGGGAGCACGGGGGGACCTGGATTCGGCTGACGAATTGCCATCTTCTGTTGGCTAAACAGCAGTTTCTGCAGTTTCTCTACCTGATCCTCTGGCTGCGGTGGAGTCCGGCCATCAGCTGCGCTCCCCCTAAAAATGGCGTTGGTCCAGCGCATTCCCGGGGGACCTTAGGGAGGACCTAAGGAGAATGCCGGTCCGTTTATTTCCAGGGTCTGGTCACGGGTCCCCTTGCACATCATTCCATTCTTTTGACGCACGTCAAAAAACACCACAAACATGTCATTCTCTCTTTATGACAGGCGTCAAGCTGTCAAAAGGTCGGATGAACTTGCATTCTCATGTCTCGGGAGCAAGCCGCTGTCTCTTTGCCCTCCACTCCCTGCGTCAATGGGATGTCCACATACCCCTAGGCGGTGACCCTCGTGTAACCCGAAAGGTCCCTGAGTGAGCCGTTGCTATTGAGAGTCAGGCCAACGTCAATCAGTCACCCTGGGCACCTCACTCGCCTCTTGGCATCTTCGCTGCTCCGCGCCTCCCCGTTTGGTTCTACCGGTAGGAAATAGGATAGAGTAGGCAGTGACTCCGCGATGAGGGCGTGGCTGCCAGTTCCGCAACCCGATCGACAACTCGATAGAGCTTCTAGACATGTCAGCCTCGTGTATCATCCACAGCTCGATACGACCCCGTGGGGAAGAGTAAGGCGCCCGAGGTAGCATCAGATCAAGATCGGTACCCTGCCGATGCTCTGCATCTCCGAGGTGCCTGCCTCTCCATCTTTCCTGATTCTGCTGCCGACCCCTGGGGCTCACTCAAGATCAGATCCGTGGGGGAGGTACGTGGTATGGCCTTGGCCTCATACGATTCTCAACGACAAATCTACAGTCCATCTGGATCTCAACGCTATTCGCTCGTCACGCCATGCGGATGCCCATTCCTGCCGCCTAAGCTGACCAAACGCGGCCTCACGCGTTGACCTGGATGGTCCCGTCCGTTCCCGGCCGCGGCGCGCCCGTCGACATCTTCCCCATGAACCCGCCCGACACGAGGTTCAGTGCCGACGTGAATGGGTCGCCGCCCGCCTTCTTGGCCGACGGTAGCCCAGCCGCCTCGAAAGCCTGCTCAAAGTCCTTCCTAATGTCCTCAAAGCCCTCGATGCCGACCGACACGCGGATCAGGTCCGGCGTGACGCCGCCCTTGATCTTCTCCTCGTCCGGGAGCTGCTGGTGCGTCGTCACCCAGGGGTGGATAATGAGCGTCTTGGCGTCGCCCACGTTGGCGAGGTGCGAGCAGAGCTTGAGGTTGTCGACGACGGCGCGGACTTGGTCGATGTTTCCTGCCTGTTTTGACGTCAGTTTGGTTGACGGGGATATGTCTCGGAGATGAATACTGACCACGCCAAACGTCAAAACGCCACCGGCGCCGTTGGTAAACACTTTCTTCGTGTACTCGTAGTCGGGGTGCGACTTGAGGCCGGGGTACAGTACCCAGTTGACGCTGGGGTGCGCCTCCAGCCACTCCGCCAGCTTCTGCGTGTTCTCCACGTGCCTCTGGCCTCTGAGAGCCAGCGTCTCGAGACCCTGCAGGAAAAGCCACGCGTTGAACGGGCTGAGGCACGGTCCGAGGTCGCGCATGCTGTCCATGCGAACCTTGGCCGAGAGCGCCTTGTACCCGTACGTGTCCCAGAACTTGAGACCGTGGTACCCGTCCGCCGGCTCCGTGAAACCAGGGAACTTGCCCGACGCGCTCCAGTCGAAGTGACCGCCGTCGATGACGATGCCGCCCATGGACGTGCCGTGCCCGCCGATCCACTTGGTGCACGAGTGCGTGACGATGTCGGCGCCCTGCTTGATCGGCTGGCAGAGGTAGCCGCCCATGCCGAAGGTGTTGTCGACGATGAGCGGGATGCCGTGCTTATGCGCCACATCGGCGATCGCCTGGATGTCGGGCACGCTGTGCTTCGGGTTACTGATCGTCTCGATGTAGACGCACCGCGTGTTCTCGTCAATGGCCGCGTCAATGTCGGCCGGCTTGTTGCCCACGACCCACTTGACGCCGATGTTGAACTTCTTCATGTACACTCGGAACTGGTTGTAGGTGCCGCCGTACAGCCAGCTGGTGCTGACAAAGTTCTGGCCCGGCTCGCAGCACTGCGTGAGGGCCATGAACTGCGCAGCGTGCCCAGAAGCTGCTGCCACGGCGCCGACACCGCCCTCGAGCATCGCCATGCGCGACTCGAAGACAGTGTTGGTCGGGTTGCCCATGCGCGTGTAGACGTAACCATCTTTGCTCCATGCAAACTTGCTTGCACCATCTACGGATGTCAGCTTCAACGGTCAGCCACGCGCAACGATTCGCCACTGACCAGCAGCGTCGGTAAAGTTGTAGGCCGCCGTCTGGTACAGAGGCACGGCTCTCGATCCATTCACCGGATCGGGCTCCTGGCCACCGTGGACGGCGAGCGTGGAGAAGCTCGGTTCCCTAATGGGCAGAGTGTCAGCTTTTGATGGTCCAAAAGCCGACCGGGATTCTCACCAGTCCACGTTGTTGAGAGATCCGGAGACAGGCATCTTGAACGAGAAGTGAGAATGATTGAGAGGGGTAATGATAGTCTAAATCGTCGCTTTGGCTTCCGGCACAATCCCGAATATGTTGAAACTGCTGTCTCAACACATGTTAACCTTCACGGCAAAGCCCAATATCTTAAATGCTCCAAAACTCCCGATAAGAAACTCCATGTCGTTTCAGTCGTTCGACAATACCCCTCCTCCACGCGTTCATTGCCTAGACAGTACGAAGCGCTGTCAATGGACGGGGGTGGTTGAATGTCGGTCTTTGCAGAGAATGAGCAAACCCCGTGTCGAGCTTCCTTTTTGCAAGCATCCCCGAGACCCACTCAGAGCCCGTGTCAAATCCCATCGAGATACCGCGAGACGCCGTCAGACACAGAAGCAAGCATCAGGACGCCCGCAGGACGCCTGAATAGCGTGACGCGGGAAAAATGGAGCATAATCGGGTGTAAGCTGCAGAGCTGCAGATCAAGCCGCCGCTAGGCTAGAGGGGTCGAACATCATTGTGGGCTCGATAACGCTCCGGATTTGGTCTGCGGCAGAAGCAAATTAGCATAAGCAATGCGAGTTGCCAATAGATGATGGATCAACGTAGCACGAGCTGCACGCAGGGGGGTCTTACCGCGCATCCCGCCGAGCGCCTCAAATGCCGTGGCATAGTTTTCCAAAGTAGCCGAGATGGAGGCCAAGCCCGTCTGCAGGCGCAGGAGTAGGCTTTCAACCATCGGAGTTGTGAGGGCATTCTCCGGGTACATTGCTTTTGTCTTGTGATTGACCATGAGCAATGCATAAGCGCACTGCATGGCACAGCAAGCGAAGGAGGGCATGGTCCTCGGGCACACAATTGTCGAAGTAGGTGCGAGGTAACACGGCGCGGAACACAGCTGTCCAAAGGGGTTCGGATACGGGAGGTCGTCAAACGACTGGGCGATGTTGATGGCTGCCTTCAAGCAGATCTTGGCCGACTGGTGGCTGCTAAACGGGAACGCGGAGAGCATGCTCCCATTGGGCGAGTGCTCCGACTGGGGGGATCTCTTTCCCGAGTGTGGTGGTGACGGCGTTCCGTTGGGCCCAGGCATTGGAGGCGAAGGCAAGGTCATCATTGAGCTGCACGAGCACGATGGCCAAGATCTCGGCTCCGAACCCGTGTCGTTGTCGGACTTTGACCTGAGGTCGCAGTGCTTTCCGGAGAAGACGGGCATGTCAAAGAACGCGCAGTACCGGTGTATCTTGATTCGCGCACTACCGTCGCGGTCAGCGGCCGTTCCTAGCGAGGGAGGATAAACATACCTGTTCAACTTTATGCGTGCCATGCATCGCAGAGACCGAGACAACACCTCTTCTGTCGGATCGACTGGTGTCGTTGTTGTCGATTGCAAAAGCCACGAATCGGCCGCAGTGTTGAGCGGTTCTAGAGACTGTTCCATCTCCTTCATTCGGGCATAGATGCGCGTCATGTCGCCGCCACTCTTGATCGTCTTGTTCAGCTCGATGACGAACTGCGTTGCTGACAAGATCGCTTGTTGGGCCTGGATGTACACGGCAAAGGCCTTAAAAGCGACGGTCAGCTACTGACAACTTTGCGAAGGGATCGCGTACGTACCTCAGGATCGGATTGAATAACGGGGTACTTGGCAGTGCAGCTTAGAGCAAAGACCGAAAAGGTCGGTTCCTTGGTACCGTCAGCAACTGGCTTCTCCAAAGGAAAAGGAATCCATACGGAGTTGCTGACGATGGATCCTTGGCAGACACAAATGTACTGGGGTATCTACGTTAGCAAAAGATGCAAAAGGGGCACACCATAACGAACCGTCATCCACCAAACTCTCCGCCTAGCCTCTGCAAACGGATGGTCTCCGTTGCAGGTATGAAGGGAAAGAGACATGGCCGAGACCAAGGCCTGTCCTGCTCTAGCCTGCATCTTCTTGAGATTTCCCCTTTGTGCGTACTCGTACACGCTGAGAATGTCGAGGGCAATGATGCTCTCCAGCTCCAACGGCACTCCCGGGTGGAACTGCTGCCTGGGGAAGTCATCCGGCGATTCATTCAGTGCCTTCGGAGGCTCGATGGAAGAGTCTGGTATCTCCGATTCGATCTCGATGCTTTCAACGGCGCACTGGGCGAGGTACTGGGCGTATCTTCGTCGGAAAACGACCGACTCCTTGTTCATGTGGTTGTTGTCGTTGGCGCAGGGAATGAGTGCAAGAATGGCCGAAATGGCTAGGCTGATGGGCGTCGAAGGCTGGTACTCGTCCTGGAAGCCGTCTGTGTCGTTTTGAAAGTGTGGTACAGCCTGGTCCATTGGCATGCCGCTCGGAGCTGGCAGAATGGGGAAGAAGGGGTGGATGAAGATGTAGTACGCCTCAAGTCTAGACACGCATGAGCCACTCGGTTATTTCGCCGCTCAAAGAGGCGCACACTTACATGGCTTGATCGCTCTTGTACGTCCTCGCAACCGGGACGGGGGGCGTCGGGAAGGTGAAGGAAGCCTCGGAAGCGCTCTCGCCGCTTGTGCTCCCCGGTACACCAGACATAAACAAGGTGTCGAAGATGAAGTCGCTGTCTTGAAAGAAGTCCTGCAATTGCTTCAAGCCGGCGCCAGGGTCAATGTAGTTCTGAACGGAGATGGCTACAGGCAAAGTCAGTTACTCCCTCTCCTCATCCATCTTCTGGGTAACAATGACTCACGGTCCTGGGGAGTTGCTTCGTCGGGCGGCATCCCGCCGGCGAAGGCCGGATTGTGCTGAGCCAACTCCTCAATAGCGCGTGGCTTCCTCCTCACACGAGCGCCGCCTCGACGACTCGGCTTGTAGACACATTCGCGTCCTCTGCTCTTGCACTGTATTATGTCAGCCGCGATGACCTCCTTACAAAGGGGTAAAATCATGTCGAGGCAGAGAGAACGCTTACACTAGCACATGGATTCACCCCATCGCATCGTGTACGTGAGGCACGACTACCTAGGTGTAAGCCAAGGGTCTCAAGCAGCCGGGGATATGCCACCCGAGGAACAGGCTCCGGCCAGAGTCTAGAAGTCTGGAGCCGGCATGAGAAGATAAGGGGCGAGGGAGACATACCAAGCCAGGCAGGCAATCTTGACAGGAGGGGTCGCAAACTTCTTCTTGGCTGCGGAAGCCGGAACAGAAGGAACAACGGCCTCGGTCATGGTGGTCATGACCGGGTGTGAGATGCTTCAATGGGTGAAAAGGAACAAGGAGGGCAGTCAAAGGTAGGGGACGTGGGAGGCAGCGGAGACGAGCAGGCGCAGGCAAGCCAACAATCCTTCCGGGCGGATCGGGGACTGGCACGGAGCGGACGTCGGTGTACGGCTTCCCAGCTGGGCGTGTCGGGATGTACGGAAGGCGACCGGAGCGCGTAACTGCCAACGGCGGTGGGGGGGACGGAAACGTAATAAATTCGCAATGAAGGGAGGCGACGAGGTGCGTAGCAGCCGGACCAGGAGTTGAAAGGCCTGAGAAGGTGAAGAAGGATTTGATTACCTCGAATGTATTGAGGCAAGGTGTGAGGTGTGAGGTGTGAGGTGTGACAAGCTTAGTGGCGTCGGTCGGTGGCAGCGCACTGGTGTCGTCAGCTAGTGCGGGCGGGCACGTTGCAGTCGCAGATTCTCGCAGTTCGCAATTCGGCTTGCAGCACCAGCAGCACCAGCAGCAGCGGCAGCAATGGAAGGAGAATGATTGTGGTTGGTGGTGGTGGTGGTGGTGGCCGTGGTCGCGGTGGTGGTGGTGGTGGTGCTTCAGATTGGATCGTCTCGCCTCAGCGGGCGGAGGGGCAAAATGCGGCGGCCCGGCCAGATTTGTAATGCAACGGCTGCGCAAGGCGACCAGTCGACGAACGGGGATAGGTGGGGGAAGGAAAAAGAAGAGCAACGGGGAAAAGGGCTGGACAATTGGGAGCCGGGTGGTTCGATCGTAGCAGGACAAGGGTCAGAGCGATTTAGAGGGGATTTTTCCGATTTCCATAGGTTCGCTCTTTTTTTGCGCTTCTCGTCTTTCTACGGGTGCCGCAGGTACTGTAGGTCGGTACCTGCTGTACTATGTAGGTAGGTACCAAAGGTACCGACCGAAGAACAGCAGGTGCGCTGGGCTCGGGAGTTGAGATGGAGAAGGCGCAGGATCCTCTGCTGCTGCTCCCCAGGATCAGGGTGGAGCTGGCGGGGACGAGCCTTGGTTAGCCGAGAAAGTTGGCCAATCGCATCTGGGGTACCGCTGCTTTGGCACTCGTGTGTAGCCTCGACAAGAAAACTTGCGCACAGTGTCGCAGCTGGCTAGATCGGTCTTTGACAGGGGCTCAACACAGCAAACTTTGGAAATACGCACTGTTAAGGGTACCTTACACGGTACTATGTAAGAACTTGGTACCTGTGTTGAGGTGAGGCACTTGGCACTTTGCACTCTACACTCTAATACCACGGTGCATCATCTTCATCTGCTGCTTTCCTTTACTTGCCTTGCCTTGTCTTGCCTCCGTAGTATACTATACAGTGCCTGCCTGCCCGTTTTTCCTTACCTGCGTGGTGGCTTGCCATGGCTTGCGTTGCAGGAGGCCATCTGCTGCGCATGTGCTCGTGCTACTGCTCTGTTCTGCCCGTCCCGGGCGGCCGTACCTGCTTCTGCCGCGCCTAACGGCGTGGGTAGGTACCCGGTACCTACCTATAGGTACCTGAGTCTCTTGAGCAATTGGGTAGGCACTTAGGTACCGTACCTAGGTAGGAACCTACGGAGTGCTCTTGCTTCGTTCCTTCTGGCAACACAACATTGATATTATGACCGACCACTGCCTCACCTGCCTGCATTGTGTCCTACATCGCCCAAGCACGAAAATCGACTTACGTTGCCTACATTTCCAGACTGAGCTTTCCACCAGAGAAGGATCGATAAGAAATGGAAGAAAGAAGACCCGAGGTACATGGGTGCGGACAGCCCGAACACGAATCAGAGGATCGGCGTCTACTACGTCCGTCTGCCGCCATGTGAACGAACACCAACCTTTGAAACCTCACTTCCCTGAATGACTAGGTCCTCCATCACGTCAGCATTCCAAAGCTCATGAATGACTACGTTGCTCTACGGTGCTAGCCATAGGCCAGACACGTTCGACGACGACGACGACGACGACGACTACGAAAAGCTTCGCTTCCAAAGGTCATGTGCTCGCCTTCTGCCATCCCATCTCTCTACACCCAACAACGACTGAGTCGAAGGTCCATCACGCCACCCGACTCGATTCCTTCTCGATTGGCCGTTCGTCGTCTCGCCCTTCGGATTGAAGAGGGCACTCATCACACCGTCGACCCGAAACGCGACACCTGCTGCCGAACCTTCTGCGTCACATCCCGTCAGACTCGGCTCCCATGGACTTCGACAAAAGCTTCTCGAACCTCGATGCGACCGCGCTACTACAATCCCACCCGGCAAACACACTTCAACGCGCCCAGTCTGACTCAGCTCCTCCCCAACCGCGAGGGACACCATCCCGGACTCTCCGCCCGGCGCGCACACCCCACGTTGCGCCCGAAAGCACGCTTCGTCTGTCGCTTCAGCTGGTGAATGCCACGTTCGTCCCCGGCTTGGTGTTGACCGTCAACAAACTAGCCTGCCTGTCAGCTTCTGATCGACTGGAACCAAACACACCACCACCCCTGGCCCTGGCACTTTGCCCATGACACTCGGGACCGGGTCGACTTACAACACGTCTGGCCTAGAATAACTGCCGACTGGGTCAAAGTCAAGCTGTCAAAATTGTTAGCACACCGCCGCTCGACTGACTAGACAAATGCCAGGACTCTCTGGGCGGCGTACCCTGGATTCTGTAATCTCTGCCATCCTCAGGTCGGCGTAGACGATTTCCTCCTTGTCCCACACCGGTTCGGCGAGGAACGTCCCGAGCGGTCCGACGATGCAGGAGCCGCCGTGGTTCACAATGTCGTCGGTCTCCCACTGCGCCCCATCCGGTCGCCGGTCCGGGTGTTCGGCCGTGAATGGCGGATAGTCGGACGGAAAATCCGACACTTTGCACACCGAGTTGACCGACACGACAAAGCAGCGTCCTTCTTTAGCGATGTGCTGCATCGACGCTGTCCACGCAGGCAGGTCATCTGCGTTGGGCGCAATGTAAATCCTGCCATCAGACTTTGCTCAGCGCAAGTTCAGGCTCCAACAGGAATTCTCACCGCTCAAAGAGTGCGTCCACTTACTCGATGCCTTGCTGGTACAATGCCATACGCGCCATTGGCATATAATTCTCCCAGCTGTTTCTGTCAGTTTCTTTCACCTCGAACCTGCAGTGCCGCTGAACCCGGGGAACCAACCAGATCAAGCTTCCGACCTTTCCAACGTCTGTTTGTGACACCCGTAGGCCATCCCCGGCCCCGCGGCCCCAGACCAGACGCTCCGCAGCTGTTGGGATCAGCTTATAGCTGTCAGATCAGAAGAACGGCAAAGGGGGTTTGGAGCAACACTACCTTGCGATGCTTGTACACCATCTGGCCATCTCGGTCGAGCAGCAACGCCGTGCAGTAGAGCGTGCCCCCTGCCTTTTCGATGATACCAACATGCAGGAGCACATTGTTCTTGCGGGCTGTCTCGGACAATACGTCGAATGCAGGCGAAGGAACTTCAACAGCCGAGTCAAAATACTTGGCGAACCATTGTCGTCCTGGGCGATGTCAACATTGACATCCCGAAGCGAGGGGGTACGGTCAAAGGAGACGGCACCTCGGGGTTCGCGTGCGCCAATCGTCGCATCGAAAGCAAATCTCCATGGATAAGCAGACAGGAACCCTTCCCTACACGCTCGCAAGGCTATTATCGATCTAGTCATCAGAAGAGCGAGTGATACTGTGTACTTACGGGAACACCACAAGGTCTGCCCCAGACTCGGCGGCTTCCGCCGTCAGCTTACTCAGCTTCTGGAGGCTTTTCTCAAGGTCGAAAGAGACGGGAGCCGCTTGAACAGCGGCAACCTTGACGATGGGACGGGTGGATGCCATTTTCGTCATGTGCAGAATTGAAACTTGGTGAACTACCGGACCGCACGACCGGAGTGCCAGCAGTGGCGACTTTTCAACCTCCTCCCCACGCGGGCCGATTTTTGAGTCATGACAACTCGCTCAAAGAGACCAGCTGCAGCTGCAACTCTCATAGGGTGGTCTCATTATCGTTCGAGATTGGCGGGCTAGGCTTTCCACTTCCGGCGTGGGCCGGTGACAATACGATTCCCGATAGCACGCGGTCTGAAGCATCGGAGTTGTGCCTCAAATCCCGGGATGTCTTCAAACACCGGGGAGCAGCAAGCAGGGGACTTCAACCCGCAACTTCTCGACAGACGCATTGATAGGCGAATGGAATGAACTTGACGAGATCGACGATCTTATCATCTTCCGCCTTGAGCAAGCAGTATCAACCCCACGTGGGTCAGGATCCTGGGGACAATTTGGCGCCGAAATGAGGACCGATAGTCGAGAAGCTCTTCTGCATTCTCAGGGCGTTCGTACCCATTGCTGTCTGCGTGCAGCTTGCCAGAGAGATACAGAATGCAGCATTTTCGGTTTTCCTCGCTGCCCAGTGACAAAGAAAGACCACCAATTAGGAAAATGTGTCAAATCAGCGCCGCCTTTGAGCGGTTGGGCGTCGAGGGGTAGGACTATAACAAGTTTGGCTATTGCCGAGTCTGCCGACGATCTCCAGATTTCCCTCGTGCCGTTCAAAACTCTGCCACACTGTTTTCTCACTCCCCAATCGATTATCCGATGGCAGTCTGTACGTTTCCTCCAAAATCCATTCCATGATTTGGCCTTAGACTGATCCTTGGCCAATAGTGGTCGACTCTAGTCCGGACTCGGATAACTTCTACGCACGCCTGGTCCAGAATCAGAGCTTCGCTATTATTCCAAGCTTCCAACTAGACTCTGGCGATGTTTTATCGCCGTGTCCCGTGGCGTATAAAACTTGGGGGAGACTGAACGAACGGGGAGACAACGTCCTGGTCATTTGCCACGCCTTGACAGGAAGCAGCGACGTCAGTGACTGGTGGAGTTCTCTCATCGGCCCGGGCAAAGCGTTCGATCTCCGGCATTTCTTCATATTTTGCGGCAACGTGTTCGGGTCTCCTTATGGGAGCGCATCACCGTTGACCATCAATCCGCGCACTGGCCGACAATATGCGAGCGAGTTCCCGCAAACAACCATCAGAGATGACGTTCGATCTCACAAACTCGTACTTGATGCTCTCGGTGTCAAGTCCGTCGCTGCTGTTATTGGCGGATCCATGGGCGGCATGACGACACTCGAGTGGCCTCTCTGTACATCGCCAGGCTTCGTCAGAAATATCATCCCTATCGCAACGGCGGCCGACCACTCAGCCTGGGGCATCTCCTGGGCCGAAACCCAGAGACAGTGCATTTACTCAGACCCCAAGTTCAAGGAGGGATACTACGAGCCCACTCCCGGAGGCCAGCCCGCAGCAGGGCTTGGTGCCGCCCGGATGATTGCCATGCTGACCTACCGGTCATGCAAAAGCTTCGACAATCGTTTCGGAAGAAAGCCACCAAGACAGAGATCAATTGCAACAGAGTTGTCTTTGGAGTTGCCAAGCACCAATGATTCAGTTACCGAGGTTGTCAAGCGGCCTGCGAAGAAGCAAGGGGACTTGTCTTTTTCTGCACAGGGATATCTCCATTACCAGGGCGAGAAGTTTATCAGCCGGTTTGACGCCAATTGCTACCTGCACATTACAAACAAAATGGACAGTCATGATGTCTGCCGTGGCAGGACGTCCATCGCTGGCGACGATGGCCTCTCCGAGGTCCTGTCCAAGGCCCCGTCTGGCGCCCTCGTGATCGGCGTTGAGACAGACGCGTTATTCTTACCACAGCAACAAGAGAGACTGGCAGCGTCGCTCCCTGGTGCTTTTCTTGCTGTACTAAAGTCTTCCGATGGCCATGACGGCTTTCTTCTAGAATTCGAGCAACTTGACTCGCTGATCCAGGGACAGCTGAGATCGCAACTATCCTCCCTGTACGATGTGGCCTATGAGCCGGAGGAGCCTTTCGAAGATGGCGCCATGGATCCGCCAGAAGAAAGTCTAACAGGGGAGGTTGAGCACTGGTAAATGGCTAGGGGCTTGCGGTCGCATGCATTGGCGTTGTTGGGAGCATCCACACAGCCGGACAGCGCGCGTCGAACATGTGCTCTGAGAGGAGCCTTCAAGTATCAGCATCGTGTTTTACCCTTTCCACGTAATCAAAGGGGATCGTTGCCCTCTATTCCTGCTATACTGAAGCTGATCACCCGATCCAGCGACACCTCTGCGCGTCGAGAAGATGTGAAATCAGAATGTCACGGCCAGCGAAGCTTCAAATCCCGCTCCGGCCGGACTGTCAGAAACGTGGACCCCTGGGTACCTGGAATTGCACTGTATGAATTCTAAATCTCGTGCTCAATCAATTCTTTCAGTTTCGTCCGATGGAAGCTGTCTTGCTCTTTGACAATCAAGTCCAGATGGCGAGTCTGGTGTCAAGGGCTATTCGCGGGGAGGAAATGGGCCTACGTCGTCAATCAGAAGCCGAGCATCATTTACAAAACCTGTTGTTCTGCATACAAACGTGGCTTCAGGTCTTGTGTAGTGCAACATTACTTCCCTGGTCTGCCAGCGTCAATCTCGCATCAACCCCTACCACCAGACCCTGAGGCGCCTGCACTTCCCCTGTGAATCGCCGGGACGAACCGATAACGGTTGAGGTGATTGGATGTCACTATTGTTATATGAGACAATGTTTCGGTCAATTTGAATCATTGACAGATGTCAGATCCTGTTGACGAATCACCAGGGAAAACGTCACTTGCACTTGCAGACGCCGGCGGCCACACCATCTCACGCCAGTTTAGTGTAGTTTCGTGCCACCTCATCTCCACTAATGGGCTTCAACACTGCTTCAGATTTGATGGATCCCAATGAGAAGTAGTTTAACAGACTTCAATACTGTTTTGCGCAGTCGCCGAACGGAGGGACCGGGCCGGTTTCCCAATGGTCTATGATGCCTTCAAATCCCGAGCCGGGATTTGGCCCACGGCCACCCAGCATTCGCCGACGACCGCGAACTCCACTGGCCGGAGAAAGCATCACCAATGAACGCTCTGGGCTGACACAAAATTGCAATGGAAATGCCGAAATGCGCAAGCTCTTCTGCTGCTATGGAAGTTGACCGACGGCATCCCTTCGCCGCTCTGCTCGACGTTTCGATGGCAGAATCGTGCCTCGTTACTCGCCGTGACCACAGAGCGTCCGACAGGAACCCGTCGTCAATAACAATAACTTGATCTCAGAGACAGCGATAAATGTTGTTCAAGTCAGGGCAGTGAGTGTCGTCGACTCGGTCCAAGGCCCACAGCGACGTCCAGCCTCCCACTCCGCCGCCCACCGTTGCACCCGCGAACCGAGACCTCCCCCCTTCTCCCTCCCCGCCCAACATGGACGTCAGCAGAGAAAACAGGCCATGGCTTGTCCAGAAGTACGGTGGTACCAGCCTTGGGAAGCTCCTCGAGTCGATCTGCAGCAAGATCATCCCATCCTACCTGCAAAACTACAACTTGGTGGTAGTCTGCTCGGCCATCTCCGGTTCCACCAAAGCAAGTGGTACCACAAGCCTGTTGTTGGAGTGCGTGTCCCACGCCGAGGCCGGACTGTCCGCACAGGCCCAGCTCAACAAGACAATCGACCTCGTCAGGGACAACCACCTGCGGCTCTTGGAGAGGTATCTCGTCAACTCGAACGGCACAAGGAGCGACCTGTGCAGGGACATCTTCGACGCAACAAAGACGGCCATTGTCAAGGAGTGCGAGAGCCTCCGGGGCTTCCTACTAGCCGCCCAGATCATTGGCGAGCTATCACCGAGGGCGAGAGACCGCGTGATTGCGCTGGGGGAGAAGCTGGCTTGCAGAATCGTCGCAGCGTTCCTCAGCAGCAAAGGAGTGCCGGCGGAGCCACTCGTCCTGGAAGATGTCGTCGAGTCCGTCTTTGGGGCAAGCATCTTCGAGCAAAAGACCGCGCTCGACAACCTCGGTCCCAGGTTCTACCACCTCATCGCCGACGACATCACCCGGAGGATACGGGAGTGCGGGGATCATGTGCCGATTGTCACCGGCTTCTTCGGCATCATGCCGGATTCGCTGCTGAAGAACGTCGGAAGGGGCTACTCGGACCTGTGCGCCGCCATGTGCGCCGTTGGAACCAAGGCGGCAGAGCTTCAGATCTGGAAGGAGGTCGACGGCATCTTCACCGCGGACCCGAGAAAGGTTCCCTCGGCGAGGTTGCTGTCGACCGTCACAGCCGAGGAGGCGACGGAGCTGACGTACTATGGGAGCGAGGTGATCCATCCTCTGACCATGGACCAAATACGCTGCGCCAACATACCGCTGAGACTGAAAAACGTCTTCAACCCGACAGGGCCCGGCACAATCATCTACCCGTCCCGCACGCCGTCGCCGCCCCTCACACCGCCCACGCCAACGGACGAGAAGGCCGACGTCAAGATACCGCTACCGTCCATCGACTTCATGCTGGGGAACGGGTACCACGGCGATCAGCAGGAGAGGCGGCGGCCCACGGCCGTGACCGTGAAGGACGCCATCTTGCTCGTCAACGTGGCGTGCAACAGGAACACCAAGTCCCAGGGATTCCTGTCGGGCGTGTTTGATCGGCTCGAGGAGGCGGGGATCAAGACGGACCTCGTGACGACGAGCGAGCGGAACGTCAGCCTGGCTTTTCAGCATTCAGAGGAGGGCTCGTGTCAGCACCATCGGTTGAAGGGGGAGCTGGAAAAGTTTGGAAAGGTATGTTTGTTGGTGAATCGGCCCTCATCGATACGAATCTGTGCTCATGCTCTACGCAGGTCGTCGTCACGGAAAACATGTCCATCATCACGGTCGTCGGCCACAAGATGCGAAACATGGTCGGCATCTCGGCCGAGATAATGGGCGCGCTGGCTTCGGCCAAGATCAACGTCTTCCTCGTCAGCCAGGGCGCGAGCGAGATCAACGTATCGTAAGTATCCTCCCTCTTCAACAGAACGTCTCTTGCTAGGACAGTCCTGATCTCAAACCCTTCCCAGGCTCGTCGTCAGAGCAGAAGATGCCGTCCTGGCGATGAACGTCATCCACAGCAAGGTGCTCAAGATACCCACGCACTGGGAGCAGGAGAACAACTTCATCAAAGGTGCGACTCCCCGCGACGGGAGCGGCAGCTACAACAGCAGCAGAAGAACACCCGCCGTCGAGTACCGGCCGCTTACACCTCCCAGGTCCGTGGCTATACTGATGAGGCGGCGGCGGCACGGGAGGGGCGCACCGGCGGAGGCCTCGGAGGCGGATGCCTACGAGTACTTGGTCCAGCGGTGGCTGAAGCGCAGGAGGCATGTTACGCCGGTGAAGTGAGAGCGAGGTCCTTTTGCAGTGGCTGGAGTCTTGGTATATACCTAATTACGGATGTATGATTGTCGTTTGGGGAGACACTTGTAGTACATGCAGGTCGCATTGAGAAGGTCACGAGGAGCATCGAATGGGGGGAGTCTTTGACTCATCGGCGGTCCAACGCAACTCTGGATATAAATACTCTGCAGATAACCTGTTTCCCATCTTGAGCTCTTTGAAGATTTTTGGGTTGAACTGAACCGTCTCTCCCAATTTCGATTCTATAGATGGAGCGAGCCTGCTGTCTGGCTGTCAGAGTCGCACTCAGTGGGTTCCCTTGCATGAGGCCGGAAGTGAGCATCAAAGAAATGCATACATGACTGGGAAGAGCACATCCGTAGGGAGGCTGTTTGCATCAAAGATCGAATTTCAAAGAGACTCTCGTCACTGCCCCGGTGCGACTGAAGTTGGCAATCATGAGGGGTCGACTGCGAGAAACATCCAAGATGGTTGGGTATCCTGAAGCCAACCCACGGAGGCCTTATTTCCTCAGCTATCATGTCACTCGTAGGGGAAGACTGTCTTTATCAGTGTTGGTAGCTGCTTTGATGATACCTGGCTGGGGGCATGTAGGTGTCGTTGCACGTAGGGAAGATTCGAGACTCGGCTTTGCTGCTGTCTTCCGAGGTAGATCGGTGTGTCGTACGCAGACATCGCCGGCTTTCAAGTTCATTAGGTACTCAGTAAAGGCCTGGATTGGAAGACTCTGCGTCGGCCTGCCAATGGAGCAACCTTGACATCATCATTGTTCCGAATCAAAGAACATCATGATGAACTGCTCTCATTGTGCCTCGCCTTTGAAGTTCTCCTGTACCAACTACATCCGCCAAAGACACAACTAATTGAGTCTGACACAACAAGGATATTGTCCGAGAGCTGCTGCAAGAGAACGTGTTCTTCCTGGCACCCGTCCTTCTACAAATATCCAGCCGTCTCCTCGTCCTCTCCAAGAATCCAGAATCATCATCACTTCATTCACACAGCAGCAGGTCTCAACGTTTCCAAGCACATATCCTTACTCACTTCGTTTTACATAGCACTTCTCTTTTCCAATTCATTCAATCCCAAATACTACAACACACACATTTCATCAAAAATGTCTCCCCGCCAGTTCTCCATCATCGCGGCCGCCATACTGGCATCGGTCGCGACCGCCCACGTCGTCCTCGAGAACCCCCGCCCCTTCAAGTCCGTCGCCGACGGCGCCTCGAACCCCATCTCCTCCACGGGCGACGACTTCCCCTGCAAGGTGCCCGCCGGCAAGTCCTACATCGTCGACGGCGAGCGCACCGTCTACGCCGTCGGCGAGCCCCAGGTCGCCACCTTCAAGGGCCAGGCCGTCCACGGCGGCGGCAGCTGCCAGTTCGCGCTCTCGGCCGACACGGAGCCGACCAAGCAGTCGGCGTGGATGGTGATCCACTCCATCGAGGGAGGGTGCCCGGCCCGGAACCAGAAGGGGAACCTGGAGGGCCCCAACGAAGATGAGTATTCTTTCGTTATCCCCGAGGGCATCGCGCCCGGGGACTACACCTTCGCGTGGACCTGGCAGGCCCGCGTGGGGGGGCAGCCCGAGTACTACATGAACTGCGCGCCCATCACCGTCGTGGGCGCCAAGAAGCTTCGTCGCGAGGGAGGCGGCGTCGCGCCCATGGCGGAGCGTCGCCGCCTCCGTCACCGGGAGTCTCTGGTCAAGCGGGCAGAGTTCCCCGAGCTGTTCATGGCGAACATGGGCGACGTCTCCGGGGGGTGCACGACCTCGGAGGCGCTGAACGCGCAGATCCCCATCAAGTACCCGCACGCGGGCGACTCTGTTGATCACCCCGAGGGAAATGCTAACTTGTTCGCGCAGCCTTGTGACGGCAACCCCCGGGCCGGTGGTGGCCCCGCCGCGCCGCCCGGGGGCGGTGACGCCGACGCCCCGGTTAGCTCCGCAGCTCCTTCGTCTACTGCGCCGGCTGGGGAGCCCGGAGTTCCGCCTACCTCTTCCGCCGCTGCCGAGCCGCCTGTCGCTACTACGTCTCCCGCCGAGCAGCCGCCTGTTCCTACTTCCGTTGCCCAGCCCGAGACGCAACCGCCTGTCGCTCCCTCGTCCGCGCAGCCCACGACCCAGCCCCCCGCCAACACCGCCGTCCCCTCTGCTCCCGTCGCCTCTTGCCCTGTCCCCGTTATTTCCACCATCGTGTCCGAGGTGACCGTCACCGTCACGGCCACCGTCTCCGCCGACGCCCCCCCTGCTTCCAACCCGGCCGCCGCACCTACCGGTTACCCTGCGACGCCTTCTGTGCCCGCCGCCGCGCCGGGTGCCTGCACCGAGGGCAAGCTCACGTGTCTGCCCAACGAGGTCACCTTCGCGACTTGCACCGGCGGCAAGTTGACTGCGCCTCAGCCCATCGCCCCTGGCTTCAAGTGCCGTGCCGGCGAGGGCGACGGCCTGGACATCTCTCCGGCTTCCAAGATTTGAGAGAGCGGTTGTTGAGTTTGAGATGGACTGAGTCTTTTTAAGTACTGGGCGTTGGGAGTTGTGGAGTTTGCGGACACAACAAAAAGCTTTTGGGCAACGGGCCGAGGTCGATCACATCTATCTTACTTTCGAGAAGGACTTTATTGGGGGATGAATAGACTTGCAAATCATCGCCTACCCACATAATGCGATGCCTTGGGCTCATTGATAAACTTGCGGATCACTGCCTACCCGCATAATACGCTCCCGTTTTGTCTGCCAAGTTCTGTTTTGAGTGATGGAAAGAAGGTCGGTAATCGTTTCGGCCTGTAATTGTCATCGGGCCTTGTGTCCGACTCCTCAGCCTCAGTTGCACTCTGCTATGTGCAGTGAGTGGGGATGTGTTATATCCCACCAGCGCTATTGGGATCTTGGCTTTGGGTGCAAGTGGTTCCAAAGTCCACCCGATCTGCTGATCGTTCCCTTTCCTCCCAGTGAGAGGGAATCTCGAGAAGAGATGAACTGGAACGAGAAGGAAAGTGGGAGCTGAAACGAGATGTCGATCAGACTTTCGTCATCGAATCAAGTCCTTGTGCAAATTACCAGGCCCCCCCCACTGGAGGCCCCCGCCGGCAACAAATTTCCCTACGGGGCCAGGTTATTTGACAGGCAGGGGCTCATCGGAGAACAGGAATCCTCCGTCCGCGGGTTGAATAGGCTACGGAACAAGTCTTCGCTGGGTTCGATTCGGCAAAGGTAGTTGAGAGTCGGCTGTCTCGGGTCTTGGTTGGGGAACACGAGTTGGTTGCGCAGGGTGAGGATGTTGTCAACTTCGAGTCAAGAGCAGGAGATTTTCTGCCAAGGACCAAATAACTCAGTTAGCGACTCTCAGACAAAAAGAAAACGCAAGTGGTCAAACTTTTTGTTGGTGGCTGCTGTTTAGCTACTGATCGTGGAAGACGCATGTCGCGATACTCTCATTTGTTCTGCAACAACCCCGGAACCCAGTCAATGACTAAGCGGGATCAACCCCCTGCCAAGTCTGCTTCATTAACCGCAGCGCGCAAGGGCGTCTCGAATCAAACGATTTGCCCGTTTCCGGATTGACACAATCGATCTAATTTCTTCATTATTCTGCTGTGGCTGCTACATCTCCACCATCCCCCGCCAACGTTCTAGAACTTGACCCCTTTCGGGCTGGCGGTTCGCCAGAAAGGTGATATCGCGGCCTGCATTAGGGCGTCTCAATCCGTTCTTGGCGACATAGAGTTCAAGAAGTAATAATTGGGGGCGGATATTGGAAACGCTTCAATACCAAGAGTCTGGGCTCCCCCACGGGTCGGTAGTGAGGACCGATATATGTCGGCCATGGTTATCTTTCTGCCTCCGTCTCTCTACTTCTTTTTTGCCGTTCCGGTTTCGCCTTGGGGAAGAAAAGAAGAAAATGACAAGCAATGTACCGTGCAGAGATCTACGTGTCAGGGCTTCGAGCCAAGTTTGATGTTCGCCCGTCTCGGAATCGTCGACCGAAACTGAGCCCACGTGAGCGATGCGTCGCAACGTACGCCCGCGGAGTCGTGGGCGCAAGAGAAAGTGGCTAGGGTCGCAATGTGAACTTATCCCAGACAAGCCAGACAGACAAGCCCCCTAAGCCGGAGCAGTCTGGGCCCGCTGCCCGGAGCCGAGCTCTCAAGAGGAAGCCATCGCCAGATTACGGCAGCAATGATCTGCCAGAACAGCGATGATGCTATTCCATTCGCGGATCCGGGCCGGAACCTTCTGTTGAAAATATTCGCGAGCTCTTGGAATCAATATCCCCTTAATATCAGGGAGCAAACAGTTATTGCACTCTCACCTGCGCCCTTCCACGTGGTGCAGGGAACCGGACTCCAGCTGTTACCGGGCACTCCGGTGTAATGAACGATGGGCTTCCATGGTTCTCTCATCGTTCGGACTGTGGCACGACTCATACACGCGCCTCCGGTCCTCTGCTGGCGGACTTTGGGACAGCGAACCGGCCGCCTTCGGCTCCGTGCAGACCACCCCCCTCGATGGGGCAGTGGTTCCGAAACTGAATCAGAGGAAACTTTGTTTGGATCTCGACGGGGACCAACCCTGTCAGCCCTTGCGATGCTCTTGATGCTACCCAACGACACGGTTCCGGCGCCGACGACGACGCGCGCCCAGTTACAGGTGCCAAGCACGCATGACACGACAGTCCGGCGAATCCCATTCAATCCCAGACAGCAGCAAAAAGTTTCTGGAGAGTAAGGGGCTCGCCGGGCGGATATCGAGTGCGGCTCGGCTCCATGGGGTCGCCATGCCGAGTGATGGTCGGCCTCTCGACCAGGGACTCGGGATAGATCAGACGATTGTCGACAGCCGTACAAAAACGTCAGTGGTCGCCCTCGTCTGAAGCCTGCTCGGACTCAAGCCTCTCTGTAGATCATCTTTCTTTCCACGTTCATTTCGTTCTTTTCTGTTCGTCTCATCTGACGTCTATTCTTCCGAACCTCAACCACACTCATTTTTTATCAACCAAACAAGCAAAAAGCCCATAGCCGGCCTAGGACTCCACAATGTTCACTTCTACTCTCATTCTCTCCCTCGTTGCCGCCGTCGCAGCCAACTGCGGTACCAAGAACAACACCGGCGGTGCCGCCCCCGGCGCCGGTGCCGATGCCAAGGCCCAATGCGCCCTCCAGTTCGACGGCCGCATCCCCAAGGCCTTCACCGCGGCCGACTTTGATGGAACGTCCAGCCCCTTCAACGCCCAGAACGTCTTCGGCAAGGGTCTGAAGTTCTCCGAGCTCATCCAGCTCCCCGAGGGTGTCTCCTCCCTGGTAAGTGATCAACCCTGGGGTTGACCGCCGAG
This sequence comes from Colletotrichum brevisporum, assembly GCA_030770045.1. NCBI lineage: Eukaryota > Fungi > Ascomycota > Sordariomycetes > Glomerellales > Glomerellaceae > Colletotrichum > Colletotrichum brevisporum. Next base: position 7,588,510 of record JAUGSI010000002.1, read on the forward strand.
CGTCTCCCAACTGTCGAGAGCGGACCCATCATCCCGTCGGCCTGCTGAGCACTCGCTAATCTCCAACGCTTAGTTTGACGGCAACGCCAGCAAGCCCTTCGAGGTCACCATCAACGACAAGTCCATCTTCGCTCCCAGCGAGACCAACGTCCAGGTCGGTTTCCGCCGCGCTGAGATGCTGCCCCTCAGCAACGACGGCAAGGACGACTCCACCGTCGGCGTCAAGACCCTCCACTTCTCCCTCATGAAGGACACCCAGCGCCCCCTGAACCTTTCCCACGAGTACCAGCTCGTATTCCTCGAGAGCGCCGACTTCAGCACCAACCAGGTCGTCCTCAAGACGGGCTCCATCCTCGGCCAGAACACTGCCGACCCCGACACCCTGCAGCTCTTCGGCAACGTCAACTCCAACCCCGTCCCCGAGCTCTTCAAGACCAAGTTCACCGAGGGTGTCTTCCACAACTTTGCCGTCAAGCTCGACTTCACCAAGAAGTGAGTCCCCCGAACACCTTGTTGAAATCGTTTGAGAATGTTTCGTATACTGACTTTATCTTCTAGCACCACCGAGGTCTTCTACTCCACCGGCAACTCCGCCCTCAAGTCCCAGGGCAAGGCCGTCGAGAACAACATCTCTGGCCAGGGCCAGTACCACTTCGGCATGCTCAAGAAGCCCGTCAACGGTGGCAGCGACATCACCAAGAGCGGCGACCAGCCCGCCAACATCAACGAGGGTATCATCTACGGCGGCATCTTCCAGGAGGACAGCTCCACCGGCTGCATCTCCCTCTCCCCCTAAATCATCGGCGGCATCATCATCGCGACGTTTGCGGATGGGAATGAGAGCTTATCTCTCTTTATCAAACACTGTTGGGTCTTCGTGGAGTTGACTTTACGAGGGCTTGATTATTCTTTTCAGAATAAAGAGAAACCCGTTTTTTAAGTTCCATCTACAGTTCCGTCTCTCATGCCGCAGCAGTGTCTTTGATGTCTTGTTGCTTGTGATTAGTAGTCTCCGAATCGGAAGAGATGATGTCTACCGCTTGGGTTCCAATGTGACGCAGGCCGACTTGCCTGACCACCAAGTAGGCTGGCACAACCGCAATACCCCACAGGGCAAAGTTGACTCCAAGAGCGGCGGTCAACTACAATAGACGTCAGCAACCCGAAATCGATAATATTTTTCTTTTCAAACAAATAGAGTGAACTCACAGGTGCGCTTGTAGAGCTGATGCCGGAACTGACGCACTGCCCGGCACTCTCGAGTGCCCTCGCGGCGCTCGTGTACCTCACGACATCGCTCGGGTGCCGTGACATCCAACCGACGAGCCAGTATCCGTAGTTGTACGTGAGGGCGAAGTTGACCTGCTACAGGACGTACAAGGCCCACCCGCGGCCGAAGCCGGCGTCGTCCCAGTCGAGCGACGGCGGATGTCGGGCATACGCGGCCTGAACAACGGCGCCCCAGATCCAACAACCGCCGATTAGAGTCATCAGGAACACATACGAGACCCGAGCACGCGTTGCCAGCGATATCCGCTTCCAGTCCAGGAAGCTGCCCAGCGCGGCGGTGCCGGCGATCTGGGCGAGCGCGGAGACCAGGGATGCGAGGGCGCGGGCACGGACGGAAAAGTAGAGCGACAGGTAGGAGCTGCTGTACGGTAGCAGCCAGTTTACGTAGACAAAGAACGGCGTACTGTAGGGGAGGGAATATGAGACGCGGTTAGCGAGGCGGCTCATGGAACAGGGGTCATTCGTTTTCGGACGGAACTCACACCAGGAGGAACTCCCTGCGTAGCATGAGACGTCCCAGCTCTTTGAGTTCAGCCGAGTCAGAAATCCGCTCAACGATCGGGACCCGGGTGCCGTTCCGTCGGACTACCTTATCGGGTGGAGAGAGGAGTAGGGCAACAAGGGGCCCGAGACATTCTGAAAATAAGGTTGAGTCAGTCCCGTCTCATATTATTTCCGTCGGGAAGGTTAAATGACGACAAAAGAAAGCACCGGGTGGTGTGGAAAAGAGTTCTTTCCCCCAGCAACTTGAACTCCCACCGGCCGGTTGTAACTCACGCAAAACCACGAAGACGATGTACGTCCGCCAGTCGAGCTTGCCCGTGCGTCTGCCCTGGTAGTTGAAGGCGAGGTTGATGACGCCGCCCAGGATGCTGCCGCTGTTGCGGTAGCACAACCAGTACGCCAGGTATTTGCCGCGGTTCTCCGGCTCAGGATAGCTCAGCATGATGGCCCCCTCTGCAGCCCAGAAGAGCCCGGCTGTGATGCCGCAGGCCGCGGAGCCGACGTAGATGAACCACACCGTGCCGTACCGGTTGTTGGCGTAGAGGGCCGCCGAGTAGACGACGTAGCCGGTGGTCCCGAAGGCGAACGTCGCCTTCAGCCCGAAGCGGTTGGCGACAATGCTCCCGGTCAGTCAGGTTATCGTCATTAGCGAGAAGAGAAGGGCGTTGCCGGCCCTATTTTGTGGTCTGTCAGCGGGATGGCCTTCGTCTCAGGTTTGTTCGGGAGTCGTATGAGAGCTCAAAATGACTTACATCACGAGGTACGGTGACTGTTGGCCTCCGGCACCAACCGAGTTCATGGCATTCCATAGTCCCGGAGCCGTAAACGCTGCGATGCCGACTACAGTGGCCTGGAAGAAGACACCGCGAAACCAGTGATACTTGGGTGCCGCCGTCTCGACATTCGTCGCTGATGCCGATGCTGAGGTCGACATCTCCGTCCCAACAGCTGGCGAGCTCGTCATTGCAATAGAACAAGAGAACACGCGAATTTGTCGGCACTTCAGCTTTTGCATATCGCCATACCCATCGGCAAAATGTGCAGTATTTAAACGGTTCCCCATTTCCCGGCTCCCCTGCCACCCGTGGCCGAGTCGGCTAAAGAAAGCAATACTCATGAATTCCCGCATGACGTGATTTGAAAGTCGGAGGTACTCCGAACTCGCTATTTCGTATCGTGGCGAGGGAACGGCTTACCTCTTCACTTACCTGCATTCAATTGTCGAGCAGTCTCAAGACAAGGGTGCTCCACATCTGCTCGGTTGCTGGTTGGTATCGTTGCGATCACGACATGCCGATCCGCGATGGCGAAGTTAGACAGTCTATTGTTTCCGTGCAATATCCCCGGCAAGTTGGGCTGGAACTCTCCAATCATTAAGTCTAGCTAACAAGGCATTTGAAATTCTCGATTCTTTTCCATCAAAGCCAAAAGACACATCTGTGTCTGTCGTCTCCGTCGTCCATCGCCTTAATCGTCTCTGTTGTCTCATCCGAGCAGTGTTCAACTACTCTACCCACAAACTCATCTCTTTGAATCCAATGCAATAAAATGAGCGCGTCACAGACAGCCAGTCCCCAAAGCGGGCTTCCCTCATCAGCCCTTGACAGCTGGGACCGAAGTAACGATAATCTACCCCTCTTTCAACCGTTTAATGTCCCCGGTCATCAAGACACGGCCAACTTCGGCCTCTCATGGTCGGCGCCTTTTCCTCTCGGACTCCAGGTCACCCGGCGACAGAGTCTGGACGAAAGCATAGAGGCCATCAGAACATTTACCGAGTCCGGCAACTTGAAGAAGCTGGTTAAACAGCACGGCGGGGCGATACTCATCAGAGGCCTTCCAATCGATACCCCTGATGACTATAGTCGAGTAGCCCACGCTTTTGGGTTTCGTCCTCATATCGAAGTCGGGCGCCCTCCTCTGAGAACCGTGCTAGCTCCGAACGTGAAGACCGCGAATGAGGGGTATGGCCAGACTAGAGCTTTGCAAAACCACTCCAAAGACTGACGATGTGATGATAGGCCACCTGAGCTCCCAATCTGGCCGCACAGCGAGTATGTAGTCATGGGACATCACATGACAAGGGTTTCAGTGAAACGAACTAACAGACGCAGATACGGATGGTCGACAATAAACCCGGCATGGCTCACATTCAGTGCCCTTCAGCTCCCCGAACATGGTAAGCAATTCCAAGAGCTCCTCCGCGTATACTCTTTCCAGATGAGAGATCAGCTATCATGGCCGCGCCGAACTGATCAAAACTAGGCGGCGCAACACCCATCACATCGGCCATCTACGTTGCGCACGAAATCGCACGTCAAGCGCCCAGATTCCTCTCGGAGCTCCTTGGAAAGGGGGTCAAGTATGTGTACCGATACACGGTGAACCCCCTCATATCAAACACAGGCACGAGCGTCCGGGGGGCCTATGGCCAGGAGATCACCAACGAAGACGACGAGGCGACGGCCCGGCGAAAGATCGAGGCCGAGGTACGGCGGCACAGCGAGCGCTTCGAGTGGCACGACGACGGCAGCCTGAGCGTGACGCACATCGTTTCTGGTACGTCCCGAGGAGGAATTACAAATGACTACAGCCAAGACTTGAAGAGACTGACCCGCGTGAAGCCATTCGTATACACGACCCGACGGAGGCCACCGTCTTCTTCGGCAATGTCACTTCCGCCTGGGGGCGCTCCCGACACCATGGCGCGACGAGGCCTCCCTTCCGTGGCGACGACGGGTCGTACCATCCACCGCCGACGTACGGCGACGGCACGCCGATTGACGTCGAGGACTTGGACCTGCTGCTGAAACTTGCAGAGGATGGCGCCGTCGACGTGGAATGGGAGAAGGGAGATATTGTGCTGCTGGATGTGAGTATTTGATTATCCTTCTACCCCTCGTCTCCTTTCTATGCTCCTCCTTCCCCATCGTAGTCCGGCCTTCGGGGATTCCGGGTTAGTGCGCTGGGTGGCTGACACGGAAGGGGCGGCCTTCTCCCGCCCCCTTGCGCAGAACTACGCGGTTATGCACTCACGGAAGCCTTGGAAGGGCCAGCGCCAGGTCCTAGCTGCACTCTGGGATGACGACGGGAGGATCAGAGATTTTCCAGAAGGTCTCGAGTTGTTGAAGAGCAGTCCGAGGGTCCCTAGAGTGGAAGACGAAACAGTTGGGTGACGATCAGAAGGGCATGTTCTAATTCCATTGGTCGAGGCCGTTGTGATGATTTTCCTTCGCCACTGGATTGATCGTCGCAAGCATGACGAGCCTATTCCTTCTCAACTCTGGCTGATCTTACGGTGAGCGTTCGGGCATCTCGTATTTCACGGTCTAGGCGACTGTACTTCAACACCCCTCAAAGGCCGTATAAACCCCGCAATGCGGATATGTCAATACCAACGAGTAAAACGCGAGTACGAGGTGGGAACAGAGAGTATTCATCAACTCAAACTCAAGAAGCGCACGGTGAATGTTCTAAGGTCATTATGTGATCTGGGCCCGAACGCCACGCCTACCGCTCGTGACAGTCTGTCAGGACTCTGTCAAGTTGAGGTCGAGATCGTGTCACCGCGATAACTAGCAGCTGCCCAACTCGGACAGTGGGAACGAGAAAGGGTCCGAGTGTTGCGACCCTGGGCTGAAAGGAATCAGATGATGTTCAGACGTGGACCAGATCAATCTTCCGACCATCTGTGCGTCGAAGTTGCGGGTTGCCTCCCAGGAAATGCAGGCCTAGGCAGGATAACCATGCATGCTTCCCGCTACTGCTGCAGGATCCGAGCTGCCTAAATACAATTCAATCCCGTTGGAAAACAGAAGCATTGTTTCTTTGGAATAAACATAATACAACTCTGTGTTGTTGTATTTTGCCTTCAGCGCCAACGGAGCGTATCTCATTGTCTCGCATCTCTGGTCCCGAGACTTTCATCTCCCCCTTTCGATCCAACGAGACAGAACTGACAGCAACAAGATTCCACAACGAGTAGTGAGAAACCCCCAAGAGATTAAAAGGCCGTTTGTCGACACGACTCCAGAACCACCAGGCACCAGACCTACTGCCGCATTGACAATGGCGTCGACTAGCGGCTCATCCGTCCCACCGCAGAAACAAACGCCACGCTGCCGATGTAACCGCTAACTGTATCATTAGGGGCGCCATGTCTCGCAGCCGATTGCCGCTAGGTCGAAGCCGGTCTACCCGCCAGCCGCAACGGTTCGTCAGGAAGGGATTTCGGGTTACGATGCTGGCGGGTTGGAGTCGACGTTCGCTTTGACTTGGGGAACGACCGATTGGGGCCTAGGAGAGGCAACTGAACGACAAGGCTCGGACCTCCCCTCATCACATCTAGTGAATCCCAATATCCGCATGGACCTCGACTTCTCCCCTATCGAATGAGAGGGGGTGTGTGTAAGTAGTGGCGGCCATCTCTCTAATACCCTCTGCCTCGCAATTCCCCCCAGACTCGAGGTCTGGTAGGAGAGAACTCTGCTTCCCGAGCGTTTGTCAGTCTCCTCCCACTCTCACCTTCAGTCCTTCTTTGTCCAGTCACTCGTTTTTCTGGTTTGCATTTGACAATAGACTTTGTTCGTAACGGATATCGAGAGACGCATCTGAGGTTTCTAAGCAAGCGTCTTCGTTGATACCTAACAAAGCATTCAAAAACGCATACGAGGCGATATCTCTACGACACCCATCGAAATAGACCGATACCTGCCTGCAAAAGTTCAGGAGACACACGAAACGGCAGGGCCGGGATATAATGAGAAATGGCCGATAAGGCGATCCATAGGAGGTGGGATGGGATGTCGGGCAGGCTCTTCCGCCGCGGGCTCATCAGCGATTTCCTCAACAACCCGGCGAGCGTCATCAGCGAGGTGTTGTCTCCGCCGGCGGCGACAACCCAAGAGCCGGCGAAGAGCGAGCCGACACAAGCACCAGTCACAACACAGCCAGCAGCGGCCCCGACGACACCGCCCCCTGCGGTTGCTCCCACGACTCAGCAGCAATCACAGCAACCGGCTCCGACGCCGACTCTATCGCCGCCGAAGCAGGAGCAGCCACAGACTCAGCCCCCGGCTGCTCAACAAACGCCGACGACGTCAAGACCACCGGTTGAACAACCGACAACAATACCCGCCGCGGCCAATCCGGCGGTGAGCAATAACCCACCGGCGGCAGGTGGCGGGGTGACGAGTTCGGCAGCGGGAGTTGTGCCCTCATCAGCACCGGCGAATCCTGCTTCGTACTCGCAATCCGTTCTACCTCAAGCCTCAAGTGTCACTGGTATTGGCAAAGGAGGGACTACGACATCTGGAGCGAGCCCGAGCTCAACACAAACAACCGCAGTATCACCCAGTTATGAAATGAGCGGGTCCTCAAATTCAGGCCCGTTGGTTGCCACAGGTGTTGTTGGTAAGTGTTGACTCAGTCTCCTTTTGATCGGTTTTCGAGCTCTCCAATCTAACGCTTTGCCAGTGGGTTTTGTTGTTTTCATGGGTGTATCCTTACTGCTCTTCTGGTGCTACCGCCGCAGGAGAAAGGCGAACCGGCACCACCACGAAGCACTCGCCCCGCGGAGCCCCTTGAGCGACTATACCTCCGATGCCAACTCCCGATTCAGAGACACACTCGATAATAACAACCCCCAGATGACCGAGAACCGAGCCGTCAGCGGGCAGGACCATCTTACGGTCCAGCACGCCCAGCCGGACCAGGAGAGCGGCGACGCACCGGGCGCTCAATCTGAAGCTCCTCAGCGTTCCAACCCCTTTTCGGGGCAGCCATTCACTTACGCCCAAGCACAGCAATACGCACAATCACACGGCGCCTTTTCCTATCCTCCAGTGCCACCGATCCCGGAACCCTCCCCGATCCGTATCTTCAGGTGGCCGACGCGGTCCACCCGGTCCGATTCCTCCCCCAGTCTGTTTTCCGGCTGGCGCAACTCCAAGGCCACATCCCGTGCCATGTCCCGTGCGTCTCGCAGCACAGTCTCTTCGATGTTGTGGCATGGAAGGCGAGACGTCGCGAGGCGGACGATGGAGCAGCAGCAGCGGCCCATCTCGCAGCGTAACAACGGCTTTCTGGCTGCTGGCAACGGCAGTGGAGGCGGTAGCCCGGATAGCACGACGCCGGAGGGCCTGCACACGCCCATCCTGGACTGGCTGCACTGGATCAGGGGCTCGCAGTCGGTCGGCGGCGACCCTGAGATGAACCACCGCAAGAGCTTCGCCAGCACGGCGGAGACCATCTCCTCGTCTTCATCCGCCTGCGAGGGCAGCATCGCAAGCAGTGGTGTATTCTCCCCGACGCTGCTCTCTTGGCCGCCGCCGGCGAGCGACGCGCCGCCCGTTCCGGACCTAGAGGCCCTGGCTTTCCTACCGATGCCGCCCTCGTTCAAGAGGCAGAGCAGCAACGCCGACACGATGGTGGAGCCAGCCGGTAGCCGGATTACGAGCTATTCGTGAGAGGGAGAGGAAGTTTCCGCGGACGGCGGGCCTTGTTTGCTTATACCACCTACCAGCCCATCCCAAGATGGTCAACAGTCAATCGTTGCATTGCCATGGTGTCATGGTTTCATATAGTATATCTCATTCAGTAAATATTAAATTGCAACACATAACACGACCACTGGCTCTGGTTGTTGCCGTGTCCCAACGTTGTTGTTCAGTTATGCTGGCGCTTGGCCCTCGATGATGACGTCGTGTGCAGGGGCCTTGTTCTTCTTTGGGTAGAAGCAGGCATAGAAAGCACAGCCAGCAATGAAGCCTACAATGCCGAGAGAAGCGTACATCCAGACCAGGTACGGGTCCTGGGACACGGGAGCGAGGGCGATGCAAATAGCCGCGGCCACACCGATTGTAAGCCAGAAGAGAGCAGAGACAACCGATCGAAGACTGAAGAAAGAGGAGAAATGTTAGCCACATCGCTTTTCTTCGAGAAATGATTACCCTTCATCCCGGAGGAGAAGGGAAGATTGATTGGAAGGGAAAAGGGGCGAAACCCACTTTTTCGGTGCGTGGGTGAAGGCTAGCTCCAGGCCAGTGACGATGATGAACGCCTCGGAGAACGCCACGAGGATGTAGGCGGGCGCCTGGATCCAGACGTGGATGCTCTTGGGCGGCGAGTTGTAGATGTAGTGCTGCAGGACGCTGGCGTAGACCATGGAGATGGAGGCGAAGAGGAAGCCGACGAAGATGCGGGTGACGGGGTCGAAGTCGATGCGGTATTTGCGGAACATGGGGTAAACGACCACTGGATGAATCAGCCTGTAAGTGTGTATTCGCTGACAGTTTGGGGAGGGGGCTATGGAGAGATCTCTGGGACTTACTGTCGAGGAAGGGAATGAAGATGCACAGCGCGATCGGGTCTAGGTTCTGCAGGAGATCGTTGGGAGTGCCGTGGAGGGCCATCTCGCCTGCCTGCGAGATGAGGTTGTTCCAGATCTGGATCCAGCAGATGAAGTAGAGGGGGAAGAACAAGAACATCTAGAAGGTTCGAAACGTCAGTCTGGCTTACCCCCAAGAGCCTGGGTCACGATAGAAAAGTCTCTTACCTTGCAGCTGCTAAGTCCTCTCATGACGTCCATGACGTACTCGTTGGTGTACCGTGCCTCGCTAGCAAAGGCGTATCTGCTCTCGCGGCCGGACTCCCGGAGGGCGGAAGGTGTGGCGTTGGCGAAGCCCTTTTCCTTGATCGCGATGTTGGTTACGCGCAGGGCGTCGACGATGGCTGATCCCTCGGGGGGCACCTTGACGTATTTCTTCTGGCCTGAGATGAACACTCCGGCAGAGATGATGATCGCGCTGGCCGAGTCAGCCCCTAGGGTCTTGTGATTAGTATGGGAAGATCAAAGACTTACATGAGCGGGATCAAATAAGCCAGCCAGAACGAGTGATGGGCCTCGACGTTGACGGTGATCAAGGGTGACAGAGCTCCGATGTTGACAACCCAGTAGAACCTTGCGACAAGTCAGCAAATTGCATTATCCTTTAAGCGCATGTAGACTCACCACATGAACAGTCTCTGGACGGTCAGCTCCGGGTCAACGAGTACTTCCTCGCCTGACTTTAGAGTCCGCACGATCGGGTGGGAGTTGCGATACTGCTCGGCACACATCGGTGTGACATTGGCCTTGAGGTCGTTAGCATCTGTAGCAGTAGCTTGAACAATGGCAGGAACGGGGCAGTACCTTGATGCCGCCGGTTCCAAGACCGATCGTAATCATAGCGGCTACCAAGCCGCCAAAACCAGCACCGCTCGTGATTGCCGTCGGTGTCGAAGTCGCAACCAGGATTATTAAACCGACAATGTACACGGCGCATGCGACAAGGATCGCTTTGAACTTTCCCAGGTACTGGTCTGAGTTGCGAAGCTGTTAGCATGGTGTCTTCAACAGATAGAGTCACGAAAGAACTAACCTGCAACCACAGCACCTATGACCGTTGATGCGTAAGCCCAGAACTTGAAGAAGTTGCCCAGCGCGGTTGCGACGGCCTGGCCGCGGCCGAGGGCGCCGGGGAGATCGGAGCTGGGGTCATAGGGATTGCTGCGGGTGGCTAAGTCAGTCAACTGGCACCGACTTCTGGAAAGTTTCGGCAACTAACTTGATGTAGTTCTGGATTGGACCGCTCAGACCAAAGTATGTGAACCGCTCTCCGAGCTAGACATCAACTGTCAGCGATGTCTGAGTCTTGGTTGCGAACACCGCGCGGGAACTGTTCACCTCCACAACCAGAATCAGTAGGGCGACCGTCGGCAGCTTGTCCGGGACTCTTCTCAAACCCGCCCACTGTTGGGGAGACGGCTTGACAGGCGCCTCGGGGTGCACCTGCGCCTCCTCGAGGCCAGCGATGTTGTCCTTGGTGTCGTTCATGGCTGGTTCTCACGAGTTTCCGACGGGGGCAAGCTCCTCGGGAATCGAACGATGTCTCTTCGGAGGTGGCATGTCGAGTAGTCATATAGATGACAGCCGACGATCCCCTGAAGTCGCAGCTCTGCCCGCTGAATGGTCCGCTGACTCGATCCGGCGCAATGGGAAAGGCGGGGTGCCCCAGACTGTCCACTGCTTGCAGATACGGGAGATAACGCCGGGGAAGATGACCGGGTGTCTGATTGGCGGCGTCCGTTAAGACTATCTTCCTTGATAGGCCGTTGAACGCCGCCAATCAAAGTTGACACCGACATCAACCGGGTATCCGTCGCCGTAGTCCCCGCTTAGATCGGCCGTCACGACGCCGCCAATGGGAGTTTTCGCCGGAGTGGGGACCGAGTCTGGAAGTTGACTTGCATGGTCCCCGTTCGGCGATGTCGGCTCCGGAGGCAAGAGTAGTTAACCATCGAAGCGCTTGCATGTGCTTCTTCGTCCTTGAAACGGCCAACCAACAACGAATACACGACCCGAAAATGACTGTGCCGTCAAAAACGAGAGAGGTTTCGACCCCCAAGCCAAGTCCGGGACGGCTGGCAATCTCTGCGGCCGACTACCCGGGCATCGATCCTGAGTGGGTTAGACTATGGAATGAGCACGGCAGTTCCATGGTGAGAGCAGACGAGGTCAGCCTCGAACAGTATCGGAAGAGCCCAGCCCAATACAGTTTCACATATCCAACTTGTCCAGGTAAGTATTGTGATCTCGTCTAGCATTTTCGCTTACTACAAGTGGCGACTGACAACCAATACTGCAACCAGGGCCAGAAGTATTCCACGTTGAAGACCGAAAGGTCCCAGTGTCACACCCCGCCGGCAAGATCAACGTCAGAGTTTACTCGCCAGAAGGCCCCGGTCCTTTTCCGGTGCATCTCAACTTTCACGGAGGTATTTGAAGTCACGTAGGGCATCCTAGATAGCTCAGACTGACGGAAAGAAATCCAGGCGGATGGGTGCTGGGCGGGCTTCAAAGCGAAGCGGCATGGTGCCGGCACATCTGCAACCAGTCTAACATCAAAGTCATCGACGTTGACTACCGCATGGGCCCAGAGCACAAGTTTCCAACAGCAATCTACGACTGCTGGGACGCAGTTAAATGGGTAAGCAGAGAAGCTGCTTCCCTCTGTGCGTCTTGTATCGTTCATTTCTAACTTCAGTCACAGGCTATCAAGAATGCGCAGGGCCTGAACATTGACCCGTCGAGTGTCTCGTTTGGCGGACTTTCGGCAGGCGGACAGATGTCGGCTGTCCTTGCACACTTTGCGAGGGACGAGAACGTCCCAATCAAGTTGCACCTCATGATTGTGCCGGCAACAGACATGAGGTACTGCAGCAGAAAGATCAAGCAGCTTGACAACATCAACTGTCCCTACGAAAGCGCCCGCCAGCTTGGCGATCTTCCCTGGGGCCCGTTGGGAAGGGAGCAGTGGTTCTTGAAGTATTGGCTAGGAGATGACGACGGTGAGTTTGACCTCCAACGACCGTCATCACAAATAGCTGACAATGAATCACTCAGACGAGCAAGAAAGATGCCTCCAAGACTGGATTCTTACGCCGGTTCTGGCGCCCAACTTCAAAGACCTGCCACCTGCTCACGTCGTCACGGCAGAGTTCGATTTGGAGCGGGACGAGGGGGAGTACTACGGCGAGTTGCTGCGGGAGGCCGGAAACCAGGTCACGATGAAGCGGTACGCCGGCGTGCCGCATGCCTTTGCGCACTACAACCACCCGGAGAGGGGGCTGAGCAAGAGTTTCGAGTTCATCGCAGATACGACCGCGTTGCTGAGAAGCGTCCACTACGGAGCGTGAGCGTCCTCAATGCAGGACCAATTGTTAAATAATACTCGGTCTAATTGTTTTGCCTTAAACCGCCTCACGCACTGAGTGACAAATTCTAAACAGCGAGAGACTCGGGTTGATAAGCCCAAACTGACAGCAAGTCGGTTCTGACACGGCGCCGTCTGGATTCAATTGTAAGAGTCGCAAGGAGTTCTTGGACGGCCTGCCAAGCTCTTGACTTGCACTGGCCATGTTTCCGTGACGTGACAAGAGGCGAAGCCGCTTCCTTCTGACGCAGACGGTCCAGCGGAGACGTGAACCCAATACGTAACTTGAAGGTGTCAAGCCAGCCTCTGGCGTATCCGTAATTTGGCCTAATTTCTCCGCTCAATTACCCCTCAAATCCGCCTGAGCCTTTTTGGCCTTAATCAGCGCGAGCTGGTTTAGCTTCAGGGGTTCCATGGCGCCGCCGGTCGGGTCCGGGAACACTCGGCGGGGCGGCGGGGGGTTTGGACGCCGCCAATCGTCGTGGACGCCGGTATCGGTGATAGCGCCGCGGCCGACGACGGGTCGTCGTGATTGATCTGATCATATGATGCATGGAATATCGTTCGATGATGCGAGATTAGAATCATTGTGAGTTGATATAAGACAAAGGGATCTTAGTGCGACTGTCCTGTCAAGGCCTGGATCACATCTAACAAGAGAAATTGACACAATGACTCCTCAAAGAAAAGACGACCCTATTGTAATTGTTGGGTAAGTCAACGATTGGGACTAGAAATCTGCTCAATTGATCTAACGAGAATCCAGCGCCGGCGTCATTGGGCTGGACATAGCACTGGTCCTTGCCAGACGGGGACTCGGCCGACAGACCACCGTCATTGCCGAACATTTTCCCGGAGACACCTCCGTCAACTACACATCGCCGTGGTAGGCTCTTCCAGCAACAAACTCTGCCGCGAGCGACATCCGTCTGACCGACACAGGGCCGGCGCAAACTTCTCCGCGATCTCCGGCAGCGACGAGAACGCTCTGCGATGGGACCGCCTCGGATACAGCCACCTAACCCAGCTAGCGTCGACCGCCGGCCAGGAGTCCTTCGTCAAGCGTACACCGTCGATTGAGTACTGGGACGAGGCCGTCTCGGAGGACAAGATCAAGTCCATGTCGGAGTATCTAGAGGACGTGAGTTCTCTGTCGCAATCCGTGGCCCGGATGGGCTTGCTAACCTGACATGGATGATGGAACAGTTCAAGGCGATTCCGAAAGACGAGCTGCCAGACGGAGTTCTGTTTGGTGTCTCTTTTACAACAGTAACAGTCAACGCGCCGAAGCACGTCGAGTATTTGTTCAATCTGCTGAAGAGCGAATACGGGGTGCAATTCGTCAAGAAGACCCTCCTGAGCATACAGGCGGCGTACGGTCCAGCGACGAAGATTGTGTTCAACTGCACCGGAAATGCCGCAAAGCATCTCGCGGGCGTCGAAGATCCCAAATGTTACCCGACTCGAGGTCAGATCGTGCTCGCAAAAGCGCCGCATGTCCAAACCAACATCATGAGGCACGGCGTGGACTACGAGACGTACATTATCCCAAGGCCTTGGTCCAACGGGAACGTCATCCTGGGCGGCTACATGCAGAAGGGCGTCAGGTCAGCAGTCTGCAGACACATCTACGTCGTGATGCGGTGACTGACCATTCGATAGCACGAGCGATACCTTCGCACATGAGACAGAATCCATTCTGAACAGGACAACGGCCCTCGGCACCGAGCTGAGCGGCGGCGATGCCGAAGTGCTCGCCAGCTTCTCCGGGCTGCGTCCCTCGCGCGAGGGCGGAGCCAGAGTTGAGAGGACCGAGACCGTCGTTGACGGCGCGAGACGCCTGCTGGTTCACGACTATGGCGCGGGTGGCACCGGATTCCAGGCGGGTTACGGCATGGCGCTGGATGCCGTCGCGACGGTGGACGATGTGCTCGCCGGGATCGCCGCGGAAGGATCTCGAGCAAATTTGTAGTTTCCGCCGAGCTTGTACGCAGACAATGACGAATCTCCATGGCTGTGATTTCAAGTCGATTCGGCGGCTTTGAATGCCTCTGCAACGTGGGGCTGCAGGTGAAGAACGTTGGATATGCCGCGCCAGAAGAGCGCGTCGATCCGTAGCAGGCCGAGGCGGAGAAAGGGAAAGGAGGCCACCTTCAGTCTAAGGCACCTGCGGGTCGACTGGAGGTCGGAGATCCAGGAAGATGCTTCTTCGAAATCCGGAGACGTCACAGCCATCGTCATCAACGTGAAGCAAACCGACGAGAATGCGAACTGGGTCCAGGGAGGCCAGAAAACGCTGTCCTTGTCAGGACTCAAGTTGCGGATGACTTCGGAAAGGGCTTTCGTGCATCTCCTCATTCTCTCTAGAGAGGAAGCCGGTTGGACACAGTTCTGCCGCAACCAGGGCCTCAATTCGGCGCGAAGAATAATCAACTGCACATACAGCACCCAGAGGCTACTGATAGTTGAAGACGCATCGAGATTTCCTAAGCCCTCGAGTTCTTGACGAAGTGGCCCCGTGATACTCAAAGTGCTCTCGTAGTTGTCAGACAACGAGGTGACGGCTCGCAAAGAACTGGAAGAGTCATTAGTTTTGGATGCAGTAAGCGGATTCGATAACTTACTAAAGTTTCAACAACACTGAGCTGAGTGTTCTTGTGACGAGAGAGACGTTGATGAGCTGAGTCTCATCCTCGACCTTCAGGCCCGAATCAAACATGTCGTCTCGATCAATGGACGTGATCAGCCAGTTATCTTCGTGGATACAAGGTGGTCTTCCCAGACTGCTGGCCAGCCACTTATCCACTGCGTAGATGAGAAACGACAGTCTCTTCCGCTGAGCCCTCTGCCGCATTGGCATCGCCCACGTTGACGGATCCAGGTGAAGACCCAGAGTCATGGCACAAGCAGCCAGCCTCCCCAATAGGTCCGACCTACACGACGCATCTGCGACGAGTGGGTCAGAAGACGGACGGAGAACCAGCAGGAGGAGTGTCTGCGCGACGGCCACGCTCGGCGAGTGCGCCTCGTACGCGAGCGACGCGTCGATAATCCTGGACAGCGCGGCGTACGAGGGCTTGTCGTACGCGACGTCCACGCTCAATCTGTCGTCGTGAACCGCGAACGGTAGCGAAATGGCGTAGACGGCCGCGAGCAGGTGTGCCGCCGTCGACGAAGGGTCTGGGAACTCGGTCTCGGAGAAGATCGGCCACCGAGGTTGGATGAACTGCTGGAAGAGTCGCACCAAGCGCCGCCCGACTTCGACGGTGATGACTTGCTCCAGCTCCTCCCGCAAACGGGCCTCTGGGAGCTCGTCTAGGCCGGCTTCTTCCCTCCTGCGTGAAAAGAGGGACTGCTGAGAGACGAGGAAGTGACAGGGGACCGGAGCGTCCTGCGCCACTGAGTGGATCGCGATCTCTTTGAAGCCGAACATGCCGTTGTCGTCAAAGCGGTAGTGCTGGAGGAGGAGAGGGTCCATGTCACCACTGAGGCCCATCGCCTGCGGGTTTGCGCCGGCCGGATATCGGGAATCCTGTGCGGTTCCTGCGGGTTTCAGAGCCAAAGTCCGCATCGAGGCGACCGAGGGCGTGGTCGGGGGTCGCGGGCTCCGGAACATGGCCTCGAACTCGGACTGGGTCGTCTCGAAGTTGAAGTCTCCGACGAAGTTCATTGCCGCGTCTCCCGGGGACGCGTCGTCGCTGATGTTCGGCAGGGAGATTGGGGGTATAGATCCTCTCAACTGCCCATCCTGCAATGGCGGATGGGGTGTGACCATATCCTCGAAGGTCGCTGGGTCGTCCAGCGGGATCGTTCTCTTCCGAGGCGCCGCGGCCTCGACGAAGGTGCACTCACGGCCATGAAGAATGCAGAGGCGGCAAGGCGGCGCTAGATCGATCCGGCAAGCTGATTTTCGAGACCTGCAGAAGTCGCACGGCCTCTGGCGTTTGCTCATGTAGCGACGGGGTTGGCTGGCCATGATGCTGGACGCGTTGTGGTGGCGCGAATTGAATTAGAGGCATGCGCGGTTTCGAGACTACTGAAGTGATGAGTTGGGATGAGAAAAAAAAGGAAGTTTTGAGGAATTTGAGTTGTTATCGATTGAAGGGATCATAACCCTTTTGTCTGCGGTGTCTACCTAGCCATGCGCGAGGATGAAGAGAGATGTCAATGTGATGAAGAGGCTTGACTTGACCTGTGCTGTCTTGGCAACTCGAAACATCGTACACAGTGTATTCACAGGTGGTGCCAGCTGACAGTTTCCGGCAGTTCCGAATATACTTACACGAACTAATATCACTGTTGCTCAATAGTAACGGGAGCATTTGGGTTTGTGCGTGTATTCAATTGAAGGCGACGGATTGCATACAGACAACCCCCGTGCTCTTCTGACAAGTATAGCCAGGAATTACTAATATAGTATTGTTGGCAATCGTGATTTACTTGGATCAAAGCGAAGTCACAGGTGTCGTCGTAGACGACATTTACTGGTGCTGGGCACGGAAAGCCTCCCACTGGCTGTAGACACGGGCCTCCTGACCGGGGGTGAAGTGGTCGAAGCAGTCGCTGAGAAAACAAGTTAGCTAGAGTTGGCTGGCAGGATCTCTTGAAGGGGGGCTTACTCGTCGGAGTAGTTCATGTAGTTGGTGACGGAGTCGAGACCGGGCTGGTTGGGGCAGGTGTCGCGACCAATCTGGCAGCCGTAAGACCACTAAAGAGAATAAAGTCAGCCAGGTTCTCATAGACACGTGGAGGAAAGTATGGGGCAGTCTTACGGTAGCCTCAGCGGGGGTGTCATCGACGAAGTCACCCTCGCCGGTGCAGCCTCCGGAGAAAGTGTGGAACACTGTTTCGGGTCAGTTTATGCTCAGGCAAATGCTAAGTGGACATAAGGAAGCCTGCTTACGTCCAAGCCAGTGGCCGACCTCGTGGGTGGCGGTGTGGCCGAGGTTGTAGAACTCCTCGCTTCCTCCGGGGACGGTGGTCGACAGCACAACGACGCCGTCGTTGTTGAAGGTGGTCGAGCCGGGGGTGACGGAAGCAGGGAAGGTGGCGTATCCCAGGTAGCGCGTGCCAGGGATGAAGTAGACGTTAAGGTCAGCGTACGTGCCCTTGCGGAGCGCGGCCTTCATGGCGGGCACGGAGCGGTCGGCAGCCCAGTTGGCATTGACGGTCCAGTCGGAGCCGGCGGAGACGAAGGAGACGTCGTGCGGGGCGTAGGCCTCGTTGAGCACGACAAGCTGCTCGTCGAGGACCGCCTGGGTGAGGTAGCCACCGGCCGGGGACTGGGCCGAGGCGACGACGTGCCAGTAGACGTTGACCTTGATCGGGCCCGCGGCGCGGGTGCCGTTGCCGGCCCGGCGGGAGCTGGACTCCATCAGGCGGAAGTTCTCAGCGGCCTGGAGCTCCACCTCGGTGGGATCCGGGGTTCCGCAGGAGCGGAGCGCCGTGGCGGAAGCCGCCAAGAAGGCAGCGGCCAGGAGGGACTTGATCTGCATGATGGGCGGAAGACAATCCGAGGGGACTGAAGGCCGGAGAGGGGGCTTGAGAAGGGGAGAGCGAAAGGACAGAGGACCGGTGGTGGGTGGTGATCTTCATTCTTCCTGCTGGTCAAAGACCAGCTCTTATATCTCGAAACTCTTCATCGCTGCCTCGGTGAACTGGATTGCGTATGTCGCCTTCGGGAGATGGGTTCCAGGATTCTAAACCCAGCTTCCCGTTAGAGACAGTGCCGAACTTGCGGAGTCTCCGTTTATCGGTGACATACATGATCCCAAGAGATCCCAAGAGTTCACGGCAGCCCTGAGGGAGCGGCATCGGGGTGAAGTCGCCAGGGGTCGACTCATGAACGATTCTTACCTGCTGAATTCATCCAGCGCCTCACGCGACTTTGACGCGGGGAACAAGCACGACTTTCGATATTCTTCGCACAGCTGCAGATATACCATGCCTTGCCAAGTCTTGATTCTTTGGAACCTGCCTGAAATGGCATCCTACTGCCGCGGAAGAGGGTCTTGTCGCCTTGGCGACTGCTACCTCGTATTCCGCTACAGCACGGAAGATCTTTTATCTACAGGCACTTTAAGCGCCATCGGATCTGAGCGACGAATGCAAATCTCGCTAAACCTTGTTTTGGCGGTCGCTCCCGATCCACGGGATGCGCGGATTTGCCGACGGGCCGGTCGAGCCTTAAGAGTGACTATCGCGAGAATCATAGGCCTACAGTAGAACAGCTCTCTTCGCGATCCTCCTCAGTGCTGCATCCTCCCTCTCAGTCTTGTCTCGTCGGCACCCCTCGGCCGATGGCCCGAGGACCTCGAGCAGCACTGTGTTCGGCATGCCGTAGTCACCAGCTAGGGGCCACGGCCGTCTGTCGTATCGGCCGTTGCGAACCGTGATGTTCTCGTCCGTATACCGCGTAAGATCCTCGGGGATCCCTCTATTATCGTGTCGACATTGTTGCTCCAAGACCTTGACGAGGTCAACCAAGACTGCATTCTTGGGCGGCTCGATGCCAAACCTCTCCAGCGTGCTGAGCGAATCCTGCAAGTCGTGGCTCACGATGCACAGCGACGCGTAATTGGCTCCCAGCTGTCTGAAGATCTCCTCCAATTTGCCCTTCGCGTCGGGTAAGTGCATCGAGAACTCCTCGCCGGAGATCCAGCGGAAGCACCCCGGCTGCGGCCGGAACCTCCTGCTGCGGCTAGACGACTTCAGCACAATCATTGACTTCTTGCAAACGTGCCGTGTCGGGTGACGATCATTGATCCCGGAACCAGGCAGAGGATTCGCCGCCGGCGAGAATATGTCCAGCACCACGGCTGGTTTGTACTCAGATGTCTCCGATCGACCGAGGTGGGCGCTCGAGGGCTCCACGGCCACGATGACGACGCCGTCGTTCTTCCAGCAGTCGGCTAGTGTTGCGTTTTCGTTTGCGCAGTCTTGAATTCTTCGCAGCTGCCCCCTGTTGAGGAGTTGTGGCGCGGGGTGCGTCATTTGGTGTGATATTTCGGGTTGAGTGTACGTTGGTAAATGGTGGCAGGCCGATAGACAGCTCTGGCAAATCACGATATTGACGTCGACGTTCAAGTTGAATGACAGCCCGCGCATGGGTATTTCCTCGTGAGATACTAACAATTTGCCGCAACAACATGCTAGCTGTACTGCTACGAAGTCGGAACTTATAAGCAAAGTCGCCGTCAAAAGTCGCCGTCATAGGCGGCGACTGACGATGATGACGACTGAGTCACTCGGTGAGGGATAGTCTTGCCTGTTGCGACAGGGGTTGCGCGGCACCTATAGTATCTACCCCGGGCGCTGTTATTTGTATGCCGCCATCTCACAGAATGAGCAATTGACACCCCTAACTTAAGGGCTATATAGGTAGGCTTATGACTATCATTATTGTAATTATCGTCAATATTTTTCTCGATGTTGTCCGTCGTCGTCGTCGTCGTCGTCGTCTGTTGTTGTGTAGTAGAGGGGGTTGTGTAGTAGACTGGAGGGGGATGCCGACGATTGGAGAGCTAAGCCACATACATGTAGGCAGGGGTGTGATAAACAAGATCTCCCCAGATCAAGAGCACATGGCTTTGTTTCCTGCATTCTTACGGTGAGTCAATGGATATTGCAACTGGTCAAGTGTCATATATGTCAAGTTACAACCACTACGAACTTCACGTCCGTGGCTCCGCGTGAGCAAACCTCTCACCGCAGGTTCTTCTCGCCTCTGCGACTCTCCGTCAGCCCTATTGTCGGCCTTCAGTATCCACTGAAAACGCTATCGTGATGTGGGGGATCAATGCATTACGCTATCAGGAGCCGAGCAGGGTTGACGGGTTCGCCGAGGGCCGGGTTCAAGGCGGGTTAGAAGTGCCCTGAATCATGTAGAGACAGGCAATTGGTTGTTATTGTTTGCTACTGTTGTGGTTGTTTTGACGCCCGTGAGCCTCTGCAGAGACACTGGCGAAGTATGCCGGCATGGCCACTACGATAACATTGTATGGTAAAAATACATATATACATCTTCTGACTTGACTTGTTGAGGCCCTTTCGCTCCCGCTCAAATCGGGGGCGGATTGCCGGTGTTCGGCCATGTCAAGGCTTCCAGGGCGGTCTTATAAATTACCGTCACCGCATCCTGGGCCACCTTGCCGTCGTATTGCGGAGCTCCGCTTTCAAAGGCACTAACCACGCCCTCAAGCAGCTCGAGGTCCTGTCGGGCTTCGGCCGTCTGCCTGTTGACGCAGATGTTGAGAAGCAGCCCATCGATATTCCACCCCACGCGGTGGAGAAGATACCTTTTCGCGGGAGGGTCGAGTCAGCACGAGTGGAAGGATCAAAGGGCCACCTGATGTGACTTACGGCATAAACGGATGGCTCGTGTCGAGGCGGATCGGCAGGCTGAGCATCGCCCTTGCGGCGGCCGCGCACCCAGCTACGGCGGTCGTCACCCGCGCGCGGACGGCTGCCTCGGCGAAGAGCGGGGAGAATGCGAACATGGCCGAGTGGATGGCGATGGTGGTCTGGTAGTAGCTGTAATGCAGCGTCTTTATGTGCATCACCTGCCGGGCGGGGAGCCCGGCCGGTGTTTCGGGAGGCCGGGCGCTCGGGGGCAAGGCTTCCGACCACCGCCGTAGCTGGTCGAGCAGATCGCAGGTGTCCCGGAGGTACTCGAGTCCGTTTCTCTCGGAGCACGTGGGAGCGCGTAGCTTGTCGTAGGCTTGGTTCTGTATCCTGGCCAGGACTACGTGTTCTCGAAGGTAGTTGATGGAGATACCCTCGGGGAGCATGATGACCCCGTGGCTGTCTACGGGCAACTCCGGGGGGAGGCTGATGATTAGTCTATCTGTCAGCAGAGAGGGCTTTCCCAGCCGTAAAGAGAGGTCTTGTTCCAAGACGTAACCGCGGTAGAGAAGACGCCCCTCGTGAACTTCATCTAGAGACTGGCTACCGGCAGGGGACAGGCGTTCATGGTAGCCAGAAAGAAGCATCATCTGCTCTGCGGATCCCAGGATCATCGCGGCGGTTGAGCTTCTGGACGTCGACACAAGGTAGGTAACCTGGAGGCTCACTTAGCCTACTGGCGAGATTTGAAGGCCAAAAACGCACGCGTACCATCAAAAGCAAAGCGCCAACGGCGATCCTATTTGGCTCCTCCATCATAGTTCCGAGCATCACCCGCATGGCGTTCTCCACGAACCTCTCCGAAATCTCGGGCCGGGTGCCGTTGGCGATCCACGTCGAGCACGCGCAGACCATATTGATGGCGGCGAATGCGGCCTGGCTCGGGCACGAGTCGCCGCCAATGTATTTCTGGAACACTGTCGTGATCTCGTGGTCCTGGAAGAACCTGAAGTCGTCGTTGAAGAACCTGAGAAATGCTGCATGGCATTAGAAAGACACCAGAGTTTCTGTAGGCTGAAGGAAAGGGAATACCTACTCCGCAGGCACTTTACGGCTGTTTCGTGGGCCGGAAGGGGTTGCATGGGACCTCCCGAGAGACTTAACACGGGAAGGTGACGCGGCAACACCTCTCTACACAATGTGCTAAAAGTTTGGCTGCCAACCATGTAATCCATGCATCTCATGTGGTTGATCGTAAAGAGGGCGCTACAGCCTTTCCATGTGGTCAGTCCGGGGTTCTCGGGGGCTGTTGTCACGTCGATCCTCATCGAATCTACATCGCAACTCACTCTGTGGCTTGTATTTCGGAATCTCTTGACCCGGCGGTCCAAGAGGCTTGGGAAACGCGTCTTGGAGGTATAGCTGGTAGAGGAGATCTGAAAGCGTCGCGCCTGTCTCATCGTTTAGGCAGCCAAACTGGAGATGAGCCAAGGCCAGCTGGTGAATGCCCTCCACGTCTGGTACCGCGTCCGGTGACGCGGACACCAGCTCCTGCACGGCTTGTTCCACCTGCTCCAGATTTCGGATTATCTCGCGGCGGGACCTGAGCACACGATTGATCAGCGCAAAGAGGATATCTGTCAAAACTCGCCGCGTCCTACCTTCTCTTAGTCGGCGCCCGGAGCCTCGTGTGCGAGTACTCGCAGTCCAGGCCCTTGTTTGCGCAGGGCGAGCACGCCGGAACTTGAGAATCGCATTTCACCTGGTATCCATCGGCGTCCAGTCAGCTGTCTTGTTCCATCAAAAGAGCATTCCATCACTCGGCCGGAACAACACCTTTCGCTGCCTGCACTGGGTGCAAGCCCATCGGGACCGTTCTCCAGAGAGCTGCTTGGTGCTCATCGGGGTTCGCGCTGTCGGAAGTTCTCGAGAAACCGGTCTGCACGGCTGACGAGGCAAGCGAAGAAAGGCCGCCGGCTGGTTACCTAATGTATATGAGAGACGTGCAGAGATCATCTCCCCAACAGTCAAAGGAACTTCGGAACTTGGTGCCTCCACAGATGTTCCGACGATCGAAGCTAACATCTCCGCCACACGGCCCTGGGGGGCACACATGTTCCGAAGGCCGACATCTCCGAACTTCGCCCTATGGTCGCGATCTATCCGTACAGGTTCTCTAAAGGCTCTCCACAAGCTGTCTACAGGCTCTGGACGCTCTGTACAGCCCTCCGCTCTACGAAGTATCTAAGAGCAGCAAGGATTCTCCATGAACTATTAGGTATTAGTATATTGCGCTGAAAACGTAATGGCATGAAGTGTCAGTTCGCAATGGTCCCCGACAAGCGGTCAGCTGAAGAGGGCGCCTGTTGTGCATCATTCATTCGATGCACATAATATGGCGACAGCTCGGTTAACCCAATCTGTAACTCTGTTCTTAAATATCATCTGAATTCAAGTCTAACTTTGTGTCACCTCCAAGCCGAGAGCATGGCAATTTGGCGTAAAATATCGCGACAAGAAAGTAACTGCTGTATCTCTATTCTGAAACACCCACCATAAAGCCTAGACCCCCACAGCACAGCATAACTATTTGGATTTTTCAAAACCTGACTCGTTGCTCTCGACAATGCAGCCCGGAGCGCCGTTCCGGCTGCTGAACCGAGCCACCGTCGTATCCGCAACCGCTTCGAGCTCGAACAGTTGTAATAGAGGTATGGCTGAGACGGACTTGTCTTTTCCATCTGAAAGCTGCCTCCTGACATCGTACATCAGCAAAGGCAGTATCGCCGACTTCCACACAGGCAGCCTCCTCCTGTGCTGGCAGCTCTGTGCGAGTGCCACGGCGAGCAGCCCAACCGTGATAACAAATAGACTTGCCGGGTATACCAGCCAGTTCCATTTTGCCACGAGACAAACGAACATCCCCACTTCTTTCCCTGCTATAAAGCTATTGTCTATCACGCGTATGCGGTTCGAAATTGCTATGGCTATGCCGTCAAACGCGTCGGATATAACATCAAACGTTGAGTTTCCTCCCTTGTACATTGCCGGCAGCCACCATTTCTCTTTGTCGCAGCGCGTAAAAGAAACGATTGTCTCTGAATTCCATGCTTTAATAAGCGAGGTTTTCAGGTGGTGTCCACCCTTGCAAGCGCCCGCCACGGCTTCGCTAAGAAAGTTCTGGAGGGTCCCCGAATGACGCATGGTCAGTCAATCTCTCTCAAGCATTGGCTCGGGATTTCAACGGAACCACCCCCGCCGACCTTCAAGGTTCGCCACCGGAGGGTCTGGTCTGAGCGGACACTACTGGTGTTCGGCATGTTGTACCAAGCCTTCCCGTTGCGGCAGGGCTCGAACACTCGCGTAATATGAAAAGCTCGAATGGTTCTTGTTCTCTCGAACCTCCGTATGAGTCAACTCCATCGGACCCTGGGAGATCATGGTCTCTTGGAATATTCCGTTGGTTACGTTTCAATGATACTGACGAAGGCAAGGATAAATTGTGCAGTTCGTAGCCTCCGCACCCACGCCGTATGTTTCCGCCAGATATGGGCACCCGGCAGTTGTGAACTTGACGACGGAAACTTTCGCGCTTCCTTCGGTATCTCCGCGAGACTCTTTCGTGTCCATTCGACTTGGTTTAGGAGAGACTCTCATGTCGAAAGAGCGGGATTCCAAGTCCTTGGACCGTCTAAGGCTGAAGTTGGTGTTTTCGGCGAACTGATAATCATTACTAGGTACCGTTCACTCCTCAGTCGAACGGCTTGGCCTGCTTAAGGGTTTAGCTGACGTCGGCACAAACACTGCAGAAGCCTACCGACGAGTGCGTGATCGCCGGGTGCGAGGTACCAAACATGCAATTCAGAGAAGTATACTTAAAGAGGCTTGATACCGCTTGATTGCTGTCGGCCGCTCCGCATATCAGACCATTGACCGCGGAGAAGCTCATAGGGGGCCCCCAAATCGAACTGACGGATCCTTGGGCAGTCTTGACTTGGGCTGAACCTTCCCTGCCGGAGTCATAGCAGGAACTTGTCTGCGAGAATGGTCCGATTGCGTTCGAAGTAATGACGACGCCCTGCCGGAGTCATAGCAGGAACTTGTCTGTGAGAATGGTCCGATTGCGTTCGAAGTAATGACGACGAAAGCACCAACAATCAACAGTATTCTGTGCTACATGTTAGCGGGGCTAACCGAGAGATTGGGTATGCATACGGTTTCCATGTAATGAACGGAAATTTCAAGGAGCCCCATGCTCCCGTACTCGCGTCAGGGAATTGCTCAATGTGTCGAATGGGTCGGGGAGTTTCCATCCATACCCATTTTGACTGACCTATGACTACTTCTCGTTAGTAACTTTAGAGTATCGTATCCACAATTCAAGGGTGTGTATCGTACTCTCGGCCACCACAAACACCATTGTTACTCTCAAAATGGCGGAGAATACAGCGACAAGTGTGTTGACGTTGAGGTACAAGGATCTTGGCGGCGATCTTCCATTGTACGTCTTCAGAATGATCACGATGATGATGAAGGAACAGATCGAAACCAAAAGAGCCAATATCTCGAAAACCCACTGTCTCACGGTGCACACTTTGCCCAAAGGCTGGTAAGTCTGGCCTACCATTGTTTCGCAGCAGCTGCTGACATCGTCGTAAGGCGGATTCCCGCCAGGCGTCGAGAAGGGGCGGGCATCGTCAGTAGAGAGACTCGCATTATCTCTATGTCGTCTGAAATTGTTCTCGCCCTCTGCCATGCGACTGCCGTTTGCTTGGGGGTGTGAACTGGTGTCAACCATTTGGTAGGTTACTTGGCTACCGACGAATCCTGGTGGGAGGGCCGGAGACGCGGCCGGAACAAGGCGTCGATCGAAGAAGCTGTTAGACATCGCGAATAGAAATTTGAATGAGTCGAATGGCAAGAAACAACGGTGCCGAGGCCGGACATGGGCAGTCTGGTAGTTATGATGCCTTTGGCTCTTTCCACCAGTACCAATAGCAATGGACGGGAGGAACGAGTCCTACAGAAGATTTGAAAGAGCTACCTGGTTGCGTCCGGTGTCTCATTCCGCCTACTACATCGTCACTCCGACCCTATTCGTTACCAGTCGTTTTGCAGGAGGAACGGCCGAAGGAGATCGCAGTACAGTAAGCCCGGGTTTACTATCAATGAACACGGGCAACTGCTGTCCTCAAGCCCTGATTGGACACTTGAAGCTTTCAGGCAACCACTAAATCGAGATTCGAATCCCTGCGGCCGTGTAAAACAAAGAGGTTTTCAGCCTAGATGCCTGATGTGCACATCGGACTGTACTCATTGTAAAACACTCTGCAGAAGTCCGCCCTGCCTGTTAGACAGACTAATTCGTTACACCGGACGAATGACTGAGAAAACCCAAAAGTATGTTTAAGAAACAAGGGAGGGCGTAATGATTGGCTGGCATGCATAGGCGAGTCGTGGATACGCCCGAATCACGGCCGAATACGGCCGTAGAAACATGATTCGAGGTCGCCGTGGATGAGTACCTACCTGTGTAGGCTGTACAACGTTGCAGATCACGTACTATTTCCAGCATCTGACATAGTTCGCCACAGAGCCATCCGGCCAAATGAGAATGCGTGTCTTCATGAAGACCAACTACTATTAGGGCCGTGTTCACTGGACGCAACGTTCTTCTGTTCACCGGCCTTCTCCAACTATGAAGACTAATATCAAAACCTGCTTTACTAACCGGAGGTCCGCCGCAGCGTATCAAAACAAATCCGTCACCGCACCGTCCGAGGCGCTGGCGACCAGGTGCGCGTACTTGGCCAGCGTGCCCCTCGTAACACTCGGCTTCGGCGCCTTCCACCTGCTCAACCTGTCCTTGATCTCCTCGTCGCTCACGTCCATCGAGATGGTGCTCGTCTCAGCGTCGATGGTAATGACGTCCCCGTCCTTGATGACCGCAATCGGCCCGCCGACGGCCGCCTCGGGCACGATATGCCCGACGATGAAGCCGTGGCTCGCGCCGGAGTACCGCCCGTCCGTGATGAGCGCCACGTTCCGCAGGTTGGCGCCCATGAGCGTCGCCGACGCCCGCAGCTGCTCCGGCATGCCCGGCCCGCCCTTGGGGCCCTCGTAGCGGACGACGATCACGATGTTCCTATCACGCGGGATCGCGCCGGCGTTGAGGACGGTGACCAGCTCCGACTCCTTCTCGAACACGCGCGCCTCGCCCTTGAAGCTCAGGCCCTCCTTGCCCGTGATCTTGGCCACGGCGCCGCCGGGCGCGATGTTGCCCTTCAGCACGATGAGGTGGCCGGCCGACTTGACGGGGTTCGAGAGGGGCCGGATGATGTCCTGGTCGGCGGGCAGCGATGGCCAGGAGGCTACGTTCTCCTCGAGCGTCTTGCCCGTGACGGTGAGCGTCTTTCCGTTCAGGAGGCCGCCGGCGATGAGCAGCTTGATGACGGAGGGGACACCACCAATGTGGAAGAGGTCCTCGATGACGTACTTGCCGCTGGGCTTCAGGTTTGCGATGAAGGGAGTCTTGCGGGAGACACGCTGGAAGTCCTCTAGGTCGAGCGGTACCTGGGCAGCCCTGGCCATGGCCAGCGTATGCAGGACCGAATTCGTCGAGCCGCCGAGGGCCATGGTGATGACGAGCGCGTTCTCAAACGACTCCTTGGTGAGAATGTCGCGCGGGCGAATATTGCGGCGCAGGCACGTCTCAATAGCGTCCGCGACCTTCTCGGCCTCGCGCATCTTCGTCGGCGACGCGGCCGGCGTGCTGGACGAACCAGGGACGGACAATCCCAAAGTCTCGATGATGGTGGCGAGAGAGTTGGCGGTGTACATGCCGCCGCAGGCTCCCGGGCCAGGAACGGCGCCCTTCTCGATGCTGGACAGGATCTCCTCCGGGGTGACGGACTTGTCGTCGGACCAGGAGCCGAGGGTGCCGAAGAGGTAGGCGCCCTGGGCCTCGTAGCAGGTGACGATGTCGATGGGCTTCTTGAGGACCTCGCAGTAGCCGCCCTGGACGGTGCCGCCGTAGACGATGACGGAGGGGCGGTTGTGCCTGGCGACGGCCATGACGCAGCCCGGCATGTTCTTGTCGCAGCCGGGGATGGCGACGGTGGCGTCGTGGGCCTGGGCGCAGGTGATCGTCTCGATGTTGTCGGCGATGAGCTCGCGGGACTGGAGGGAGAAGCGCATGCCTTGGTGGTGAGTGAGCGGGTGTTGAAGATGGGATACGGGGTGGAGGCTTACCTTCATTGCCCTGCGCGATGCCGTCTGAGACGCCGAGGGTGCTGTACTGCCATGCCAGGAACCCCTTCTTCTGTATGGCCTCCTTGACGGTCTTGCCCAGATCGAGCACTGGATGTGAATTGTCAGCCCAAGTGTTCGGTACAGCTTACAGTTGCTCCCCCGTTGGAGCCACAGATCTATCTACTCACGATGCATGCTAGATCGCCAAGTCAGCCTACCGAATGCGACGCGGGTGTAGATCGATCATCAACTCACTTGCAGGGGTTGCCTTCCCACCACACCGAGGCGACGCCGACCTGGGGGCTTCGCTGCATCACGGTCTCATTGGGCACACCGGCGGCGTAGAGCATGGCCTGTTCGGAGGTGTCATCCATGGCCCGTCATATCCCAGCGAGATCGCAGGTCACTCACCTTGGCGCCGGGGAAGTCATGTTCCCTCGTGAGGAAGGTGGAATACTTGTTCAGTACGGGCGTGCCGTCCTCCCACTTAGCGTCGTCGGGGGCGATGGGAAACTCGACGTATTTGGGCTCGTGGGGCCCTTGGTCCTCGCCGGAGGCTGGGTGGACGGCTTCGGAGCTCATCGTGAAGGTGTTGGTGTTGTGGCTGTTTACTTTGAGTACGTGTGAGTGTGAGTAAGTAAGTGAGTTGGTGAGTGCATGAGAGTGAGTTCTGCTTCTTCTTCTTCCCCCCTTTCTCTTCAAAATCGATCGTTCCAGAATCTGACGAGGGCTGCAGACGGACCGGACCTCGGGTGTGACGATGCTCTCCAAGACGGAGCTGCTTTTTAAAGGGGCGGGCCTTCAACGTCACATCACATTCACCCACTATGGGGACGCCGGAGGTGAATGAGTGGATGAGTGGGTGAGTCGAGTGAATGAGCGATGGGGGTTTGTGCGGGGTATGAGCCAACCGCACCCTCACGATACCTGCTTACCTCCAATGAGAGGAGCCGCATGAAAACAAGGAGGACGGAGTTCGTGAGGAGAAAACTGGATATCTTTTTATGGACCACTTGCCGGGTCGACGTTTGAGTAGAAAAGGCCCCCGGGCCGCCGACGGATCTGTCACGATTTGGTTGTTGGTGACCCCCGCCGATGGCCGGTGGAGCGAGCCATGATGGGGGTCGCGGCTCAATGGGAACGAACCCCGCACCATCTCGGGGATCAGGCCGGGCACACGAGAGAGATATCTCTTTGAGACCGAAGTGCCTTTGGACTGCAGCAGAGTTCAGTCCGTCTCATCCTCGGACATTGGCGCCGTAGCACAGGAAGAGGCGTGGCCCAATGTCGTGATCGAGACTTATCGTCAAGTTTTGCCAACATGACTGACATGTGCTTGACGGCCGGCCATCTCTCCCACAGCATGACCTGGATCTTTGATTTTAACATTTGCACCTCGCGTTTGCTCATCTCCCGGGAGGATTGCGTCTTGGGCTCATGCTCTCCAGGCAGGGGGTCGTCACTTGTTGTTGGTAATGTGGTGTTATTCGTCAGTTCAAAGACCTGTCATCCAAGCTCGTTCGTCTTAAATCATCGCTGTTGTTACTGTCGCCAGTCACTTTTTTGCTGTTCTCCATCACTATTGCTGCTACGGACCGTCATTGTCATCTATCACTATCCCTACGCACATATAGCGTGCAATCATAATGAGATACACACCCTTATCCATCATCGATATCAATACCCCCTGTTGGAGGGCAAATGCCAATGAGGTGAACTTGGAAGAGTACCTCGCCCCAATTCCATCGCCAAACAAACTCCGTCATCTCATCAAGCAACAGCAGACGACCCATCACCTAACGGACTCGAACAACAACTCCGATAACCGACGTCTGGCCTCGTCCGGCTCCCACTCCACCAAGACGCGTTCCCGAGACTCTTCCATCTTCCGCCTCACAAAAGTTTCCATACCTTGCTGCTCTTCACGCCCCAGAAGGTGTAGCCTCGTCTTCCAAAGCTCTGCGTCCGGCACCCCTTCCTCCCGCTTGCCAAAGAACCGCTCGTCGAGGAACTCCCAGAACACAGCGTCGAAGGCCCAGCTCTTCCGCGCCGCGTAGTTGAGCCAGAACCGACCGGTCTTCCAGCTCTCCCTCATGTGCGTCGAGAGCGGCACGCCACACAGAAAAGCAGGAGCACCATCCTTCTCCTCCTGCTCCTCCACGGCTCTCAGCCACACGCCCAGCTGCGTCTCGTAGGCCCTGCTCCACCCGTCGACCCCCGACGGCGACCACATCTCGGGCGTCTCGAGCAGCAGCCACCACGGCGGGTCGAGGACGAACTGCGCCGGCGCCGCGTACGCAAACTCCCAGTCGACGGCGGCGGCCACCTCGACCTCCCCGCCGCCGCCGCCGCCGCGGTCGCGCACGAGCACGTTGGTCGGCCTGAAGTCGTCGCACCAGAGGCGGAAGCCGGCCCCCTTTCCGTCAGGGGCTGGAATCTTAACGCGACGCTGCTGCTCCCCGGCGTGCGCGGCGGACCAGTCGTCCTGGGCGAAGCCAAAGGTCGACAGGCGGCCCCGCCTCGCGAGGCCGCGGAAGAGCTGGCGCGCGACGTACTTGTTCCGGCAGTCGTCCTCGCCGGCGACGGCGTCGTTGTGCTGGAAGAGCAGCTGCGCCAGGTGCATGCCCGACAGCTCCAGGTACCACTCGTCGGCGGTCGCAAAGGTCCTGCCCTCGGCGGGGAAGACGGCCGGGGGCACGTGGGCGAGCTGCGCCATGGTGTTCATGTTCTGCGTCAGCGGCCGCCCGGCGACCTGGATGGAGCCGTCGACGTCTAGCAGGGACCCGATGCGAGGGAAGATGGGCTTCGCCAGCTCCAGCACGATGGATGCCATCTCGCGCCACAGGCTTGCGAGTCTGCTCTCCGGGAGGTCCAGGTCCAAAACTGGTGTCAGGCCAGGGTCCCGTCCCTGCACGGCAAGGAGATCCGTCATGTCGCCCGTGTTCTCTACGTGACGCATGACAAGGAACGGGCCAATCTCAGAGTCCCGTTCGTAGTACAGAGCCCGCGGGACGGGAACGCGCGTGTGTAGCCTCAGATACTCCAACGTCGCCGCCTCGTAAAGGGTCTTCTCGCCCGGGAACTGGATCGTCGACGGCCAGGGCGCCCGCAGCATGACGTCCGGCGCCGACTCTTCTCCGAAATGGAGTCTGTAGTGGATGTTGAAGCCCGCCGTGGTGACGCTCACGAGCTTGGCTGGGTTGCCGCACCTGTCCGTGACGAGAGCTTGGACTTGGCGACAGAGGCTTGCCTTGACCATTCGCTTTTGGGACTCTACCTCCTCGGCATCGTTCAGATCCCATGCCAGGTTGTCGAGCTTTTGCCGGCGTTTGTACATGGTTCAAGACAGACTCGTCGGAGTGCATCTCTCTGGACCCGTGATAAGTGAGAGGAGCGAAGCCGACGCTGTGTTGGGATATTTCTGTCAAGACAGCGAGCCGGCTGCATCCCTATTGGCCAGCAATAATAGAACGCACACCGCTTGTGTCCATTGCAGTGCGTTTGGCAGACCAACATCAGCCGCGCCCCCATTGGCTGATGAGGAAGATGCGTCCAAGAGGAAACGAAACGTCAACTTCTTACAATTCACCGTGTTGATTTGATTCCATCAGTCGTTTCGTGTAAGCCTCTGCAACTTCGGAGACGCCCTTTTCTCCTAGCTTCAGTTGCACATGCCTTCTCCAATTCACACGCTCACCGCAGCGCCCATCAGCGTGGCCGAGCATCTCACACGAGCAACATGTTCTCCAGGAGACTGATGAGTTTCAAATCTCTTTTAGACTTTCAGATCAATGGGGCCTTTCCTTATTTATTAGGCTAATTGGGCTAATAGGATTAACATCGCGGTATACCGTCAGTGGGCTCCGTCCTCACGGTGCATACCTCCTTACGAAGAGATCATGCCAACCCAATCACAGTCAGGGAAGGCCCTAATAGCAAAGCTCTTTGTCATTCGTTGCTATCTCGTCCCAAATCTCCTCAGTACTTGCCGCCAATAACACCAAAAGCCTGAACCTCAGTCTCATCCCATTCATCCCTCTCAAGCGCATTGGTAGTAGTGAGGCGGCGATATCGCCTGGCAAGTCGACCCGGACTAACACACCACAACAAGTCAGTCAAGCTCAAAACCACAAAGGACCAAAACGCGGGAAGAGAAGAGAGGGGGAAAAAACTCACCGCGCAGGTCGTGCACCCAGTGAACCCCTGCCCACCGCACTGCTGATACTTCGGCACGCTACACCCCCCACCTCCGCCGCCTCCACCGCCGCCTCCGCCTCCGGCCCCGCCCCCGGGCACCGGCACCGCCGTCCCGACAGGCCCCTTCTCAACCTCACACGTAGCCGCGCACCCGATACAACTCCCAGACCCGGGCGTTTTCACCACGCCCCCGGAGACAACAGCCGGCCCGGGCACGACGTACCCACTCATCCTCCCGTGGATGTTCACCAAAACCCCCGGATCCCCCGCCTTATACGCCCCCGGCAGACTCACCCCGCTGAACCCCTTCCCACCGCCCCCGGAGACGGTAACCTGGAAGCAGGTCATGTAGAACTGCGCGCCCCCCGAGCTCCCCGCGGTGTGCAGCGCCACGACCTCCGCCCTGAGCAGGTAATCCCCGTCCGCGAGGTCCCTGGGCAGCGGCACGTCGACTTTCCCGCAGCAGAGGTTGAGGTCCTTGACGCCCCAGTTATCGTCGTCCCCCGTCGCGGCGCCGGGGCGCGCGGACCACCCGCTCTCGTAGATCTTGAACCACGGCGCCGAGCCGTCGGCGGTCGAGGCGTCGGGGACCTTGGAGAGGTAGACCATCACGGGGCCGTAGTGCGCGCCGCCTATGGCTTCGCTCTTGCAGGAGCGGTCGCCGGGTTGCTTCAGTCGGCGTGATACATCAGCGAATGGGTTTGCAAAAGAAGAGGGAGGGTGGACGTACGGCGTGCATCTCGACAGTCACCGTTCCGCCTGCTTTCACGGGACACTTTGCGCCCACGCCCCGCGCGCCGCCGACGTTGCACCGGATGTCGGCGCCCGCGACGTTGGTGACGGGGGAGTTGGACTGCGGGAGCCTCGCGCACTGGGATCCGTGTGGAAAGTCAGCGAGGAGCATCATCGGGTAAAGAAGGTCGGGGTTAGACGTATCATGTCCACGGAGTCTACCCAGAGCTGCTGGAACGTCGCGTGGCCGGAGACCTGTGTCGCGAGGACGGCCCAGGCCGCGAGGATGGTCGACTTCATCCTTGCGTTGGGTGAGATGGGACGTGAAAAAATCAGGCTTCCAGGGGTTTGGGACGATGATCGCTGCAAGATGGTGAAGAATCCCCGGGAAGAAACGAGTGAAAGAACCGGCATTTATACCTTCATCCCTCCCCTAGTCCTGTCTCTTCTGTCACATCCGCCACCCGAAACCCAGACGTGGACTAGAAAGTACGGTAACACCATACCAGATAGCTAATCACCTCCCTCGGGGATCCAGAACCTACTCATCATCATCAAATCGGCCCTTCATATCGGAAAATGTGTGGCTGTCTCCCAGTTCTCATACCGCTCCCTCCGCCTCGGCACGTCTAGACCCAGGGCCTTTAATAACCATCAACTCCCAAGAAACTCATGGACGAGCGGACCAGAACGTCCTTGCGAGGGTCACGGGAAATCCAACTTCACCCGGATGGTCAACCGGCGAGAGATGTGCTTGGCAGTTTGCAAAGACCCAAAATAGCCGGCAGCCCGGCAGAAGTCGTCCGGCCAAGCAGCTGCCGCCAGTGTCCCGTGGAGTAGCATCGGGCAGAGCCTAGAAAACGTCCGGTGAGTCCGCATCTCACAAGTGTGGGTTACTTCTTCCCCAATACCCGGCAGGTCACATGGCAAGTTCTCGAGCGCCAGAAACAAAAAGGATTCGTTGAAAAGGGATGTTCGTCAAGGTATCTAACGCTGGCACATGAGGTAGTCCCGCCCGATGTTACTGTCGTGGCTTATTCCTACACAATACGTCTTTCTGTGCCGAAGCATACCCACTAATGCATAAGCCGTGACGCAAAAGATATCACCAAATAAGCCTCCCAATACCCGTTCCGAATCATCAAAACCCAACCTGATTCTACAACGGCCGCTGCAAGTAACGCAAAATCTCCGGGTCCTGGCTCGGGGGGCACTTGTTCCCGTCCACGCCGATGGACGTGAGCAGGATCGGGTCGTCCTTGGACGTGCCGGGATGCACCTCCAGGCCGTACGACAGCTCCACCTTGGCGTACCGCGCGTTCTCGATGAGCTGCGGCACGTCGATCTCGTTGTCGCCGGTACCGGCCTTCGCGGCCCGGATCAGGGCCTCGCGCTGCGCAGCCGGGATGCTCGACACGCGGCCCGCGAGCCTGGAGCCGACGGGCGGCGTGTTGTTGCCCCATTCGTAGTTCATGGGACGCAGAAGGGCGGCTCCCGTCTGCAGCACCCAGCTCTCCGCCGCGCCCATGTCGTCCACCTCCTCCTCGGCCTTCTTCCTCCATTTTGAGGGGATCAGCTTGGCGAAGCAGCCGACCGTTGCGAGGAACGCTCGCTTGATGGCTTGGAAGAATGCGTATACGTACTCGTCGGGGACCTGTCGGATGAGCGCTCCGAGGGGGATGACCAGGACACCGAACAGCATCGACCAACCCCACTGCGGCCCGGTCAGCGGCTTCGTGTCGAACGCCTGGCCGCCCTTCCAGATGATGACCATCTGTCCGGCGACGGTGGCGCACTGGACGCCGATGAACCACGGGTTGCGCAGGACGCCCTGGTACCAGATGTTGAGCTTGTTGTCGACACGGCGGCAGTTGTGCTGGTTGAAGAACTGCATCCACACGTAGATGTTGAAGATCATGGTCTGAAGTCTCGCCCGTTCAACGTCGTTCTCAGGTTTGAATAGTGACTCGCCCCCGTAGTGCAGCGTGAACATGACGACGAGCTGGTAGACGGCCTGGCCGAGAATCATCTTCCACATGGTGATGGTGACGATCGGGGCTTTGCGGTGCTCGGGCCTGCGCTTGAGGAAGTCGGGGGAGGGGTAGTCGGTCGCGAGACCAAGCGAGGCGAAGATGTCCATGATGAGGTTAATCCACAGCAGTTGGACGATGGTGAAGATGACGTCGCCAACGAGCTCCGAGACGACGGTCAGCGTTCCGGCGGTGATATTGATGGTAAATTGGAACTAAACGCAGTCAGTATCGGGTAGTGGAAGTTGACGGAGATAACCTACCTGCAGGAATTTCTTCACGGCAGTGTTCACCGTTCGGCCCCAGACCAAGGCCTTGACGATCGAGGCAAAGTTGTCGTCGAGCAGAATGATCGAGGCGGCCTCCTTCGAGACCTCGGTGCCCTGGATTCCCATGGCAAAGCCAACGTCTGCAGCCTTCAGAGCCAGTGCGTCATTCGTGCCATCGCCGGTGACGGCGACAGTCTCTCCCATTCCCTTCAGGTGGCTCACGAGCAAGAGCTTGTCTTCGGGGCTCGATCGTGCTAGTACCTGCAGACGGGGAATGACAAGATCGAGCTGAGCAGGTGTAAGCTTGCGGAAGGTCGGCCCGTCCATCGCCAGGCCGCCGGGGGTGTAGATTCCGCACTCGGTCGCAATGGCCTTCGCGGTCAGGAAGTTGTCGCCGGTGACCATGCGCACGAAGACACCCGCGTCTTGACACTGGCGCACGGAATCAAGGACCTCGGGACGCAGAGGGTCGCGAATGCCAAATACGCCGACGAAAGTCATTTCGGTAAAGTGCTTCTCGAACCTGATGGAGTCGGTGTCCTCGGGGTCCTCGAACGCGTCGGCAACATCCACATCCTTGTATGCAATCGCGATCGGCCGCAGCATGTCCTTCGCGAAGCCTCGGATTGTCGACCGCACATCTTCCCGAACGTCGCCTGTTACCGGTTCGCTCGAAAGGCCAGATTTTGGGTCGTTGATGATGGCAGAACACTGCTCGAGAATCACCTCTGCGGCACCCTTGACGAGTAGTCGGTACCTGCCCTCGGAGACCTTGTACATGACGGCCATCCACTTGCGCGACGCGTCGAAGGGGAACATGTCGGCGATCTTGTTGTTGTCTCGCTCCTCCGCAAGAGGACCCATGCCGAGAAACTCGCGGCCGAACCTCAACAGCGCCGTCTCGGTGCTGGTTCCGACGAAGCCAGGCTCTTTCGGGTTGTCGCTTTCGAACGCGGTCGAGTTCAGGGCAACACTGTTCTTCATCAGCGCTCTCACGTCTCCGTGCAGGGCGTCAAGAAGCCCTCTCGGGCTGTCGCTCGCGCCGGACTCGCTGACAGCGCCTTTGTCGAGGTCCTCGGCCGGAGTCGGGGCCTTGGGAGTGTCCCCGAAGCTCTCGGAGATGCCAATGCGGCCGGCGACGACGGTCATATTGTTCTGCGTCAGCGTGCCCGTCTTGTCGGAGCAGATACAGGTGGCATTGCCCATAATCTCACAAGAGCGGATGAGGCGGACGAGGTTCTTGTCTCTGAGCATTCTCGTGGTAGCAAAGGCAAGGGCAAGCGTCACTGCGAGAGCGAGACCTTCGGGCACGGTAATAACGACGACGGTTACGGCGAGAATGAGCAGCTTGAAGAATGTCTCGGCCTTCTCGGAGGGAGACGCATTCATGCTCGGCAGTCCCACGAGGAAGCGGATGAACAAGATCAGGAAGAAGATGATGCCCGCAATGGCACCAAAGGTGATGAGCTGCTTTGCCAGCTTGCCCAGCTTCTGCTGAAGGGGAGTCTCCTCCACGTCCTCTCTCAACGACATGAGGGTCCGGCCGTAGGTCGAGTTGGTTCCCACAGACGTGACGAGGTAGGAGCCGACACCGCCAGAGACGGTGGTACCGCTGAGAATGAAGGGGTCGGCGGCCGACGATCGGTGGGCCTTCTGGTTGCGAACGTCGCTCTCGCTGGGAACGCTCTTGTGCACCAGGTCGGACTCGCCGGAGATGGTCGACTCGTCGACCTGAATACCGGAGCCCGACACCAGGACACCATCGACAGCAACGACGTCACCGGTCTCGATGTGCATGATGTCGCCGACGAGGACGTCGTAGACGGATATGTTCTGGGTCTTGCCGGAGCGGATGACCTTGACGTCGCGCTGCTCCTTCCTCTCGTTGAGCTTCGCAAACTTGTGGTTCTTCTGCCAGTCTGTGGCAGCGCTCGCGATGACGATGACGACGATGGCGACGACGACTGTCACGCCGTCGACCCATTGGATGTTGGTCTCGCCCTCGGCGGCGTCGATCGACTCGTAGATGCCCAGGGCCAGGGAGATGGTGGCGGAGATGGTGAGGAGGAACATGAGCTTGTCGTTGAAGGCGATCCAGGCGAGGCGCAGGAAGGACTTTTGCTTGCGCTTGGGGAGTCGGTTCTCGCCATAGATGCGCTTGCGGTCGGTGAAGGTCTGCTGCTCATGCTGGCCGAGCTCCTTCAGGTCGATCTTGAAAGCGTGTTCGTGCGTCGCGGGCGGTAGAGGGGTTATCTCGGGGGAGCGATGTGCCTCGCCGGCGGCCACGGCCTCTTGGAAGGAGATGGTGCCATCGAGAGAAGCCTCGTCCACACTCAGGCCAGCTTCGAGATTTGTCCTCAGACCGATCGCCAGGCCTGGGAGACCACCGAAGGCTCGCAGGGCCGAGAGGCGGCGGGCTGTGATGAGCTTGTGCAGCTGGGTCGGCGTAAAGGCAAACTTGTTATTAGGAATGTTGGTATCATCGCGGAGGTCGAGTTCTTTCTCCTGCTCGGGGCGAGGGACGACGGGAGGAGGAGCAGCGCCAGAGGACGACGAGTCCTGCCGACGTGGTGCAGCAGTGATATCGTCGGCCATCGTACCTGGGGGGCCGTGGGGGAGGGGAGATTAGTGTCGGTGAAGGTCCAAACCGGCAAGATTTGACGACAAGAAAGAAAAAGAGAGAAAAGCTAGCCGGTTCTCCGATTCCAAGACCAGTGGGCACGGCGGGGGGGTGTACGGTGTATTACTATTTGGCAAGGCAAAGTCAGTACGTACAAACGCCTTGGTAGGTAGGTACACCTGGTATGGAAATCCGAGGTAAATCGTATGTGGAGGAAAGCGGTAGGTACCTGATAATGCTTGCTACCTGCCCTTGTCCAGTTATCTGTCACCACCTCCTCTTTTTTTTTTGTCTTTTTTTTTTTCTTCCTTTTGCCTTTTTTCCCTTTTTCTCTCTCTCCACTTTGAGGCCCCGACCCTGATGAGGAGGAAAGCCGCAGTGCCGCATTGTTGGGTCCCAGGAGTCCAGGACCAAGTACCAAGACGGATGTCGTAGGCCGCGTCATGGCACCTTGGCGGATCTCACAGCGGTGCCGAGAGACGTCCTAGGACGCCTCGCCTCTCGGCACGCCATCAAGACGTGACTGGTCCGATAAACCTGCGATACCGCACAAGCCTTACGGTCTGGGGGAGCGGCGGTGGGGCGCTGGAGTCCTTATGGATGTACCTATCTTCCCATCGTGGGCAAACGGTGTATGTCGGCGCTGCGACACTGCGGTGGCACGTGGTCCCCCTTCCCTTCCTTGCCCCGGCCAGTCCGTTCGGTTCGCGCTTTCGCGTTTGCCTCTCCTCAGAAAGGCGATCTTGTCACGAGATCTCGCGACGAGCCGGGATGCTCGATCATGCTGGCTGCCGTTCCCGTTCCCGTCCTCCGGAGAGGGCCTCAAAAAATGGCCGTATTTTTTCGGTGTCGTCGCGGCTGTGTTTTTTTCCCCCTTCACTCGGAGGATTCAAGCGCAGGTGGAGCGGGACCTAGCTGCAGGGGTGGCGGGGGAGCTCTCGTCCACTAAAACGCCAAGGTTGAAGCCCCCAAAACGTTCTTTTCGCGTTTACATCAGCGGGTGTTCGGCCTGTAGGCGCCTTGGCGCGCCCAGCTGCAGCCGCAGGGTTTAGCGAGATGCTTGGCATCGCCCTGTTCCCCCAGCTGACATCATTCAGCTGTTGCCCATTCGCAACTGTATAGTGTGCTGTGGTACACGGAACAGTGAATTGGATGGTTGCAGTGCGCCGCTTCGAACCGACTCGATTGAGACCTGCCATTGGTCTACTCCAACTTACGCTCCAAGGCAATTGAGGTCGAAGATCTACCTCTCTTCTTCAGCACTCTGCAGATGACGTCAGTTTCCGTGGACTCAACTCCGGGCGTCACGTCGGCGCCTGTTCACAGGCTTTACCTGCGGGAGCGAACCAACACACGGACTGAGTTCGAGCTGAACCCGCAACTTGGCTTGATGCACAAACCTAAAACCGTATGTTGAGTTCCGCATTCTCAAATCGTATCACATATCTTATCTTGCAAGAGATTTCATGTGACACTCGCAGGGCTTCTGCTGCGGGGAGCGACGCCAATCGGAGCTGATTCTTGTTGAGTTCTCGATGATCGACATGTTAGGTATCTGCAGCGGAAGAATTCTCTTTGAATTACCCACACGATGAAAATTCTGCCCAGGAAAACATGAAATCCCTTCCCAATAAGCTTTCAGCGTGGATCCAAGTCGACACACCAGCCGAACTGCTCCTGAATGCGTTCCATCCCCGACTGTCCTCAGCTCGTGAACTGAGTAGCTACCGGCATCACATCTAGGCCTGCTAACAACGCTGGATCTTTCACCACTTGAAGCGGCGCCGGCAGGTCGACAACCAGCGCAGCCGAGAAACAGTTCCATGTAACGCTAGACGTAGCTTGTTCCAACGGCCCTTGGCCTGGATAAACACAGAAATTTAGTTGGTTGGGCTCGACGTAGCAAAGACCAGTCGAGTCTACGCCAGTTACGTCGGCTACCGTCGGCTTGGGGAGGTTCTGTCGGAGTCACGATGTCTCGGACGGAG
The DNA here is from genome assembly GCA_030770045.1 of Colletotrichum brevisporum. NCBI lineage: Eukaryota > Fungi > Ascomycota > Sordariomycetes > Glomerellales > Glomerellaceae > Colletotrichum > Colletotrichum brevisporum. The sequence goes on from JAUGSI010000002.1 coordinate 7,628,488, forward strand.
GACAGCCGGTCTCTCCACCAAGCAAAACAAAACCACTCCAATCAAAGAGCAAAAGAACATACAACACCAGGTATTCGCTGGTCGTCACCGACCCAACTACTAATCCGGCCCTCATTGGCTTATCTATGGGAGAGCGGACGGGATCCCGAGTTTTCCAATGGGTATGGTCGTATGTGCTCACTTCCCAGTCGCAAGTTGCTTATCAGGTCTTGCTGGCGGCACGGGAGAAGAGTGCCCGGTTGATCAAGGCGGTCTGGGAGCATTCGGGCCCTACCTTATCGACGAGGGTTCTTGGGCGCCAGGCAGTCCGCCTGGTGGATCTGGTTACGCCACGAAAAGAAGTCTGCTTCATGTCAAAAGTGCACACGCGGTGTAAAAAAATCTGTTCAAGGAAAGTCTGGTACAAGGAGTCTAGGAGCAATGCGTGAAACGGACTTACGACGGAGAAAAGTGATCGAGCCCTCACGCTGATTCTGGTGGATTTCGACTCCGCTCGAGTTCAACTCTCGAGTCTCGCAAGAGAACCTGGATCGTGTCTCCGTCTCCGGAGGCCATGGCAGCCTTCCGCGGTGTTTGGTTAGAGCGCACGTGTCTCTGCTTTATCCCAGATCCCGTCGTAGATATGTCGGCAGCCAGAATCATGCGAACAACATCCGCATGTCCTTTCGCCGCCGCAAAGAACAAAGCCGTGGCTCCATCCAACTCTTCAACAAGAGCAGCCCGGTTTCCGCCGTTCAGCATGCGGCGCACAGCCTCTCGAAGATCCAGCGTAGCAGCGATTATCAAGGGCCTCCTCCAACCGTCGCGCAGGTCGTGCTTCTCGTAGATCCGGTCCTCGTCGCACAGGAGCATCCTGCCGCACAGCTCGATCGCCATCTCCGTGACGCGCTCGTCGACCGAGGCCGCGGCCTTTCGGTAGTGCCGGTCCCAGTACATCTAGGAGTAGAACGTCGGCGCCAACTGGTCGTCGTCGGGCGCGTCGCCCGTCTCCATGTGCCTCAGAAACAGGCGCCTCTCGCGTATGCAGATCTCGGCCAGGACGCCGTGGGCCTGCTCCGCGGGGAAAGCGTGCCTCCAGGCGAACGAGTCGAACGAGCGCGGGCTATTTGGCGACGGCGACGCCCCGTCGTGCCGTGGCTTCAGCAGAAACTCCCGGGCGGTCTGGTGCAAGAAGTACACCCGCCCGTCGACGACCGTGACGAAGAGACCGCAGGCAACCTTCAGCGCGTCGAATCTCTCTGTGGGCTCGACCTGTAACCCCGACATGTTCCGAACGTCCTCCGTGATGGAAAGCGCAACGGACATCTTGCGAACAGTCAGGGGCTTTTGGGCGGCCAGGATGATGCTGATGACTCTGCGAGCCAGCTTGATGTCGGCGCTGCGGCTGAGGATCTTGTCGTACAGCCTGTCGAGGCCCTCGGGGATGTTTTGCAGGGCGTTTTCGATGTGCTTCCGGGAGGGGAGCAGGCTCTCCTCGACCACGTCCAGCGCCAGCTTCACCCAGAGGTAGGTCCTGTTCTCCACCGCGAGGATCCTTTCCAAGAGGTACCGCGACTCTCCGTCGCTCAGGAGCAACCTCTGGGAAATCTCCGCCACCCTCTGTCGCACAAAGGCGTCGATCTCGTGCGCGATGTGGCGGGCCTGCCGGTCGTCCTCGCCCCTGAGGTGGATCGCGGGGATGCTCTCCTCCAGCTGCCGAAAGCCTCGTTGGACGTCGAGATATCGGCCTCGACGTTATCAGGAACCTGATGTTGAGATTTTCCGACGGGCTCGTGTAGAGCCTGCTCAGCTCGATCATGAGCTGGCGCCGTCCGTGCTCTTCGCACTCATCCAGGGCGTCAAAAAGGCAGGTGACGGTTCTTTCACACCTCGATGCCACATCAACAAAGAGCGCAAACAGCCCTTTGAATGATTTCGTTAGCTTGTCTCCGTCTGCATCAAACCTATCCAGGAGCTTCTCATCCATAAGATGCGGATGTTGTTGGAGAATCTGTCGAAGCATGCAGGACATGGCCCCGTGGGCAGTTCTCTGGTCCTCGAAGTCGTCCTTGAAGAAATAATAGCACAACGTGGTGTGAAGTCCTCGAGGCATTGCAGTGTCTACCAGATACTTGGACAGAACCGGCTTGCCGCATCCGGGATCGGCAGACACCCAGAGAAAGCCGTGGTGCCGACCATTTTCCCAGTCTCGAAAGTAAGGATGCCTGCCATATGAGCCATTCGCAAGCCCCGGGGGCTTTGTCCGCGTTGACGTCCTTTCTGTCCTCGTAAGGACAGGTGTAGAGAAGGTGCAACAGCTCGTTCCGCCTCTGTTGCAAGCCCGCAGAGACATTACCCCCCTGTTCTGCGCGTCGGAGCTCTTCGCGCTGGTTGTCCAAGAACACCAGGAGCTTCTCGTCCGCGATCATGGAGGCGGTGTCGTGACAGCGACGGTCGGCGTCTTTGATGTCTGAGATTAGATTCCTTCCAGGTGTCGTCCCGAAATACGTCCGTGAAGAACTGGCTCGTCCTGCTTCGACGCAAGTGGCACGCTGCATGCGCCCGAAACTCGAGAATTCTGGAGTAGAGATCGACCAAGCTCTTCTCCAGCTCGATGGAAAGCCTCTTGGAAGTCTCTGGTAGGCTTTCCAGCCTATCACGGGTGCGGTATATGCTTTCCAGCGCGATGTACCTCTGGGCCAGTGACGAGGTGAGATCGAGCCCCTTGAGCAGCTGCTCTCGCTGGGCGATGGGTCGGGTAAGGAACTAGATGACGGTCAAACGTTTTGAATCCGGGTACGAAGGGCGTTTGTACTTGGTTCTCAACTTCTTACTGTGAGGATCACTATTGCCCCCGGCGCATGCAAGACCAGCATGAGCATCAGCTGCGCCGGCGATGGAGACGAGGTCCTTGACCGCGATGATGTTCTTGGAAACTCGGTTGAAAAGGGTCTCGAGGTTCGCCTCCCGCCCCCCAAGAGAAACTGTGGTTTGCTTCTTGCCGAGCTCCTCTGCTTTCGCGTTCAGTATCACGGCCATCCCTAGATGATTGGCGCGTTGGGAGTGTCCAGTTGACGAGGCCGGTGCGCTATCCAACGACTTGAGCTCGGCCGACAGTATTTCGGTGTATTCTTTCTTTCATCAAGTATCTCTTCTCAGGGTCTGGGTCATTCCGCAGCAGTGTCTCGGCTTCCGCTCAAAGGTTCTTGAGCGATGGTTCGGACACTGGCAATGACTCGGGGTTCACAGGCGCATGATCCACGCTGGACTCTTGTTCAAGGACGTTTTCGGTCGCTTGGCCGCCTTCTTTGCGGCTCGGGACTGGCAGCAGCAGACTATCTCCCGTTGGGCGCTGGGCATCACTTTTCCCGCCGACCTCCGGCCTGGGGAACGTCAAAGTCTCAGTCAGTCGACTCTCACGGCTAGGCACTTTTTTGGTTTCCGCCCGCCCGGTGAGCCTATCCCACATACGACGGGTTCGGGATGCTCTCATGTTGTCGTCGGGCGGAGCGCAGCCAAGGGATCCTGAGTATGGGGATAAACGACGAACGCGGGTACAAACGAAGGATAACTGAATGAATCTCGGAGCGGGGAAACCTGGAAACAGCTGCGGGCTGCAAATATGCAGTTGAGCATGGAGACAGGCGGGCATTTGGCCAGGGAATGGCTACGTTGTTGGATGTTGGTTGCCTTTAGTTGCTACCATTGGTCACGAAAAAGCACCCATATTGGGAACGCAAGGCGAGCTCACACCTGCAAGAAAGCCCAATTGGAAATTCTCGACTACTGAAGCTAGTTACGTGCGTGACGATGTCCGTCCTTCATTAGGCCGCCCTTCCACGGGCTATCAGCCCAGCTTTGCCTTCCGCGCAACAAACGCGCAGACGGCACACTCTCCATAGGCCATGAGGCCGACATTAGCCATTCGTGCAACCAATGCGCATACAAGTACCCCTCATTGAGGCTTCTTTGCCCTTTGCGCAACCAATGCGCATAATACTCAAACATAACAAAAGGCCTGATCCAACCCAGTAAGCCACTCCATCCACCGGGGTATCAAGCCGGCCAATAACGCGTTGCCTCCCTGTCCAGAACGCGATCGCATGTGCCAAGGATCCAAGGACCCGTACAAAAAGCAAAGTAGTTGCCCTCCCCAGAAGTTCGTGCCAATCAGGCGGCCATCATGCCGCCGGGAACTCTTCCGCTGATGATGTCGATAGAGTCATACTCGGTAATGATGCTGTTCTCTCCGTTCTCGCGCTGCTCCTAGTCGCGCGAGGTGGGATTGGTGGTCGGGACCTCGGGCGCCGAGGCAATGACGGCCGTGACAGAACTGGCGTCGGACTTGGAAGACGGGACCACGGAGACGTCGGTCCAGTAGGACTGAATCTGCTCGTCAGTCTCAGTGCGGGGGATGTTGAAGGCCTGAGTGCCGGCGTTGTTGAGGTTGCCGTTGGCCGTAGGATCGCCGAGAGCCGTTCCGACCGGGACCTCATTTCCAGCCTCCGTCTCAGGAGCAGTGATAACGCCCATGGACTGCTGCGGGTGAGTCTCGAACTGGAAGGGATTTCCAATCTGCACCATCTCAGGAACAGTGCTGACGTCCACAAGCTGCTCCTCAGGCTGCGTCTCTTCGTTGTTGGCGCCGAGTCTGCGGCGATGAGCCACCTCGTGGGGGCTGGCTGGAAGCTGCTTCTCGCTGTCCCAGCAGAACTTCGGCTCCTTGGAACGGCCTCTGCTCTCTTCGTCAAGCTTGACGGCACGGCGGAATCGAGCCATGAGCCCGAGGATGGTGCCGGAGAAGACGGAGGTACTGAAGCTGACCACGACCCAGATGATGAGCGGAGATGGCATGTTGGAACCACTGATGCCGAGAGTGATCAGAGCCGAGGTCGATATGAGCATGTTGACGAGCAGGAAGGCAGCAACAATAACACATCCCATAAACATGTCCGAGTGAATGCCAATGCGCTCGAACCAGTAGGTCTGCGGCTTGACGCCGCTCTTGCGCTGCTGGTGGCGGCGTAGGCCGGCCCTGAGGAGGTTTCGGCTCAAGCGGCGACCGTGGAGAGCGTTGAAGAGACGGTCGCTGTGGGACATGGGCACAGGCCGAACAGATTGCGCCTGGCGGAAAGGCACCTCGACCAGCTCCGGGAGGTTGGCAAGGTTCTGGACCGAGCTCGCGTTGTTCAGAGAAGGGGGATGGAGGGCAAGAAGGCGCGCGTGGGGGTGTCTGAGCTGGAACTCATCCAGGGACTCAGAGACACTGACCTCGCCAGGGGGGCTGTTTCTGCCCGAGTTGAAGCGGCCAGAGGAGTCGGTGAGGCTTCGAGTGATGGGGACCATGACAGAGCCACCACGCGGGGTGGCATCCTGGAAGGGCCAGCGAGGAGTGGCAGGGATGTTGGCTGAGGCTTTCTTCTCACTGAGAGTGTTTCTGGGTGAGATCATAGACTTTCCATGGACGGTGGAGGCAGTGTCGTCAGAGATCTGGTGATCAGAAGGCTCAGTGGAAACAGGCGACGGAGGTGTAGGGGTGATCGGGCGCGCAACAGGTTTGTGCTCCTGACTGGACTCATCCAACATGCTGGTGTGCTTTGTATCGTCGTCTTCACGCTTGAGGGGAAGCTTGAAGCTGGCGAGCTCCTCAGCAGAGGGGTAAGCAATGCGGTTGCTAGCAACAGCAGTTGTCGCCGTGCTAAAAGATGCTTGAGGCGGCAACGACATTGTGACGATGCTTTGTGAGGATGGGGTGAATATTATGTTGGTAGCGCGTTGTTCGCAATGAGCAATGAGAGTAAAACTTCAAGAAAAGTGTGGTAGTGAGAAAAACAAAAAGAAGATGTGGGAGGTTGGAAGAGAAAGAAAGTGGGAGGCAGAGAGGAGGCAAAGGCTCTAGAGAGAAAGAAACAAAAAAAAATTACTGTCAAGGAAGGAGCGGCAGGAGGGTGTAGAGGAAGGAGCGACCAGGCAAGATCACTCCATGACCAAAACGGCCCACCTCAAGCAGTCCTCATCTTCGTCTGGGGCAGGAGGCAGAAGACAGGCTGCAAAGTCTAGGAAAAATATTATTTTCTGTAGAGAAACAACTCGGCCCCTAAATCCAGTGGCGAGGTGAGGCTATCGCGAGAAGGAGGAAAAAGGAGCAGAGTCTAGATTGCAGGGCCCTCCGGTCTGATGTATCCATATAACCCTTCCCATTGACTCAGGGTCAAACTAGAGCTGGAATTCCACGTTGCCCGCAGCAATCAAGCGAGATTCCAACTGATCGCAAGAGGAAATCTGGGGGCCGTGTTTGTTTACGTCTCTCAAGACATGCCTACTCGCCACATGCGGTCAAGCCCGCGAGACTAACAGCAGCTGCATTCTTGCTCCCACGTGGTGGGATGGCCGAGAAAGTCGAAAGCTGTGGAGGATGGGTCGACTCCGGACTACAATCCGGTCTGCAGTCTGCAGTCTGTTTAATTTTCCAAGACTCCAAGAACGTCGTGCTGCCCTCCCCGCACCCCCAGAGGCATCTCGGGAAGTCTGTCGATGCTCTTTTGGTCAAGCGCGTTTCTCAGATGTCCATCCACCAGTGGCACCTAGGTATGGATCCAAGACTCTTTCACATATCTCGGATAAGCTCCGACCGGCTCAGGAGCCTCGCTAAAAGACCCTAAAAAGTTGTCGCTTCCTCTGTGCCTTTTTTCCCCCCTCGTTGCGTGCCTTCCTTCTCAAAGTGTTGTTGTCTTAGTACCAGAGAAGCACGGACCCACGGCGGCATTCCGGACTTCGCGATGTCGCGACTTCGGCCACCGGCGGCGCGCCAAAAACCACAAAAGCAGGAAACAGACTGCCAAAAAGAGAAGTCTGCTCCAGACGCAAAATGTCATGACAAGAGTGGGATTCGAACCCACGCCAATTACTTGACTAGCATGTTCAATGAACCTGAAGCTAGCGCCTTAGACCGCTCGGCCATCTTGCCTGTTGATGCAGATCTCCGCGAAATGTTTGCCTGAGTATCGTCGCCCCACTGCGGGAAGAGTTTTCAGAGGGTCGTCACTGTGGTGGACTCTCCTCGCGGCGTTGGGATTCGGTGGGAGACGGCTTTGGCGGGGCAGTTGAGTGTCGGAAAGCAGAGGCAAGACGCGAGTACCCGCAGCTGCCGTCAGCTGGGAAGACGCCGGTGTTGATGCGCAAGTCTACCGATCTGAGACGCAGTTTCGGGCCAGGTTGCGAAAGCCGTACAGCAATATTGCTGATTGTCGTCGGTCGAGGAACACGAGAGAACGAATAAGCGCGGACGTTCGTAGTGTTAGGCTCTCGGCTACAACCGTCAACGACGCTGAGTTCAGACGAACTGCCGGATGGAGACCGGACGAATGATGGAAGATGCCGTTTCTCTTGTCCACTCTTACATGAATAGAGCAACGACCCATTCAGCCAAACAATCCACTTGTTTCTTCAAAGCCCCAAGTGGTTCCACGAGGACATATGTCCTCCAGCTGTTTCTGTCTTATTTCTGGACGAAGTTCTCAGAGTGTGAAAGGCTGGCTTATTCTAAAGACAGTGTCTTTTTTGGCCTCGCCTCTTTGCATACTCTACCACATATCCCCCTAGGTAGCCAGCGACACCTCGTTGGTCAGGAGCAATATGCCCACTAACAGGCTTCTAACAGCAAAACTGATACCTTCTGCCCAACTTCGAATGGAAATGAGGAGACCATAAGGCTGAGAAGAAGATTGCTATCCATCGTTGATAACAACTGTGGTCTGATGTCTACCCATCATCCATCGGCCCCGAAGTTGTCTGCTCCCTTAGGAGAACAATTATTCCTTCTCTTTGGGAATTCTTTCTATCTTTGCTCATCATCATTGTGTTCTAGAAAACAAGAGAACCCCATTTCTAAAAGACAGCGCATCCAGAGTTTCTTTCAAAGCGTCTTCCAGAGCCTTGTTCTACCCTCATCGCTTTGTCCCGACACATTTGACAGACATCTGTGTCATATCCAAACCATTGCACAAGACGGTCGACAAAGCATTGTTCGGCAATGATATTCAATAGCCCAGGTGGCACTGGGAGTACATAATCCCAGCGATGTTCCCTCGACAGTAAACTCAATCATCATCAACAACATCATCACAATCAGCCAACCATCTACACCATCACCACAAGCAACCAACCGTCTACCAGCCATCAACACATCACCAGGCCATATACCCATCGACATATCATCCTAAGCATTGAAATATCATACCAACCAACTCTCTCAAGAACTGACAACCACCAGACAACAAAAGCAGCCGGTCGAAATGGGTCCCATTCTGAAGCTCCGAGGCCAGCACGAGAAGAAGCAGGAGAAGACCCAACCCACCGCAGCACCCCGGCAGGACCCGGCCCCCGCCCCCCCGTCCCCGACGAAGAAGCAGAAGAAGACGCAGCCCACGGAGGCGCCCCGGAAGGAACCGGCCCCCGTCTTGCAGAAGAAGCAGGAGAAGACGCAGGAGACGACGCAATCCCCCGAGGCGCCCCAGCAAGAACCGGCCCTCGCCTCGCCGTGCCCGATACCGCGCCGCACCAATGCGGACCCCACGATCATCGCGATGGCCACCAAGGCCCTCGTTAGGAGCGACGAGCCCCAGCGGCCCCAGACGCAGCACAGCAATATCCTCGAGCGGCACATCCACACGGGCGACCGCCGGCGCTACGCAAACGACACCAACCCCTTCCGCCCCGTCTCGCCCCTGCGCGCCACGCGCCGCAGCAACCTCGAGGGCGTGTCCGGCGTCGAGATGGACCCGCAGGACTGGCCTCCCGCAAAGTCGAATGAGCAGCAGCCCGAGGCGCCGGAGCCCGCCGCCGCCGCCGCCCAGGACGAAGCGCCGCCGAGCCGCCCGCCCGTGCTCAGCCAGGTCGAGGCGTGCGTGCAAAAGGTCCGGAACAGCGGCGGGATCCAGACGTCCATGGACGAGATCAAGAAGATGTGGCAGGGCCTCCGGCGCGACGGCTCCGAGGACGGCGAGGCGGCCAGCAAGCCCGAGGTCATCACCACGCGGAAGGACAACGAGCAGGTCGAGAAGTTGGAGCAGGACAGGCAAGAGAACGAGCGCATCAAGAAGTTCTGGGACAAGCTCGACCGCACCCTCGGGCTGCACCAGGTCCGCTCCTCCGAGGACCGCGAGGGGGACAGAAAGGGCACCCGGGTGGAAGCGGCGAGCCGCATCTACCGCGTCGCTTTCGCCCTCCTCGGCGTGATGACGCTCAACCTGATCGCGGCCATCGTGGTGCCCATCGCGCTCAAGAACAGCGGGAAGACCACGGGCGAAGAGAGGGGGTGGACCGCGTGGGCGTTTCTGAGCATCATGGGTTTTCTCTGTGCGGTGCTTGCCGTCTTCCGGGCGAGGGCGATGCGGAAACAGGCGAGGTTCGATGAGGTAATTGCGCGCCAGCGGATGGTGCACCTGCAGCGTGCGAGCAGCGGGCTGGCACCGCCAACGTCTGTCGTCGGAGCGCCTGCGACGAACGAGCATCAGGCTATGAGGGCCGGGCAAGGTTCCGTGGCCTCGACAAAGGTTCAGGGTTGAGAACAGGCGGGAAGAAACAGTGCTACTTTGTTTAGTTGATATATAGCGGAATGCGAGTCTTCAGACGCATGAAGCACCATGAGAGTGACATAAGCAGAGAGATATTGGCGTCTTCGCGTCATCCAGCTGTCGTGCCTTCAACCAGCTGGTTCGTCGTTCGTCTGTTCACTTCTTCGGCACCTCCAAGCTCCTGCACGCCACATGGAAGACGCCCAGCTTCACAATGTCCTTCATGCCCCTCAGCAGCCCGATGTTCTCCTTGAATACCTCCGTCTCGCGGAACTTCATGTGCGCCTCGACGCTTGGCCACCCGATGAAGACTACGAGCAGGCTCCCCGTCTTACCGGGCTCGCCCGTCACGGGGACGTCATTCTCCGTGCTCCAGCCGTACGCGACGCCTCTGCAATCCGCCGCTTGATCCAGGGCCTTAGTCTTGAACTCCTCGAACTGCTGGCCGAGCGCCTCCTTGGCCGCGTCGTCGAGGTCGGCCGGGAAGAATAGCGTCAGTACCTCGGTGACGGGGGCCTCGGCGACGACGGTGGGTGGCCAGGGCTTGGTGACGACGTGCTTGATGTAGCCATCGTTCCAGTCGAGGTAGGAGGACATGGACTTGGAGACAACATCGTGTTCGCTAGCTTCTCTGTGAGCAAGCTAGGTCTGAAAGAGACGGCAAGGGGACTCACGGGACCGTGCGATAGGCGAGATGCTCTTCGACGGTGTCCCAGTCGAGGAACAACCACTGCTGCTCCGGCTTCTCGATGGCGTTGCCCCAGTAGATGCGGCCGGCGCCGGGCTGGCTGGCGGCGGTGTGGAGCATGTGCTTGATGTCCTTGCCCTCGGGAGTATCGGGGTCCGGGTAGGGGACGCCGGGCTTGGACGCAAAGTAGGCGAACTCGGTGAATCCCATGCTTGCGGATGGGGTAGAATTAGCTGGCTATTAGCTGGCTATGTGTGCTTGTTTGAGGTGGGTATATGGGATGAGAGGAGAAGATGTGGACCTGACAATATTGCAGTATCGTATCGTCACTGCTTTAATATGTCAATTCCCGGTGGTCGTGGGCGGATAGGTAAGAAGTGGAAGGATCAATGGCCATGACTGAATCGGAAAATATTAGCCAATGAGACGGCCGATTGGGATGACATCATTCTGGCTCATGCAGATAATCTACTAGGTATGTATCGACATTTTCGAGTTGGGAAGGAGCGACGCAGGAAGTGGAGTTGCAAAGCGAAATCCAACGACACAAATGACCACCTACCTAGTTGGGTTGCGATGAAGGCGCAACCCAGGGCGCTACTACCTATCTGGGTACCTACCTAGGGACAACTGTCGTTGCTAATCCTGCGCCGAGAATAGGTAGCGAAAGAAATGCATCAATGATATCCGTATACAAACAAAGATCAACGGAACGACCTTGGCGATCTTCAATTGACGCGCATCAACCACGCCAAGCGCGCAACCAGAGTCGAGGGGAAATTCTAAACGAGCAATTCTATCCCCAAGAATATTTCGGACGATTAATGACAACCCATCTGAAATCTGACGGCAATGACTAGGCACGCCCAACCGCAACTTCACCCAGTCACTTGTCGCAGCTATTTATCGACGAGAGCGTATGTCTATTGCGCCCCTTTCCCAACACAGCACCCCGATACGAAAACGAGCAATAGCAAAACGGATGCTCGGAGCGGACCAATATGTCGCCAACGTCTCAATAGCACGACTTCCTGTCGGCTTCGTTGCCGAGCCAAGCCCATCACTCAACATCCAAGCCTCCCTAGGGGAAGGGAGGCCAGACGAGGTACGGACGACCCAGCAAACAGCCACGAGAGAAAATGCTCATCCAAACTCGTATCCAGGTCCCAAACGCCCAAGGACGAGACTCCCTCACGACGTCGCATCCCACGGTGCCGCCCCCCGGGGATTTTCGACTCTGCAACACTCGCGATCCCCGTACAACTGTCTCTGATTGGCCACAACCTCCCCTGAAACCACCTCCTGCGGGTCCCACGGAGAAGGGACAAGAGCCGAACACCATACGGCCCTCACCCCTTCCCACGTCGCATCAATATCCCGTCGGTCTTTCGCCTTCTTCAGACGACATCGTGTCCCGTTTGGGAGTCAATCGAGGGGGAACATGGGGCTAATTATTCCGCACTAGTGGAGAAGCCGGGATGGCATCGCGCCTTACGTCCTGGGGGCCAAACATAGCGCGGCTCAAAATTGGACCGCCAGGGACTGCCTTACCACATCCAGCACCCGCCGACAAGCTCTCGAGACCGTTCCTGTTCCAAGAGAGGCCTTTACAGTTCTTCGATATCCTCGTTCTGTCCTCCGCAGGCTGTCGTCCGTACCACGCTTCGCGCGGGCTCCTCGATGTTCTCCCAGATAATCTCGTTTTCCCACCCGGCACCCATCATCCGACCTCGATCCAAGTTTGGCTCGCTGCTGACAAGGCGGAGCATCCCAGTCTACAGCCCTCCTTCTCCTTATCCCTGAGTATAGAGAATCGCCAAGTAAGACTGCCTACAGAAGTGCGTCTCAGCTGCCAACCGGGCCAGCCAGGGGAGAAGGCACCACCGGAGCCTCCCCGTCCTCGACATCGTGAGATCCCAGCGCGACCCCTCCCAGAGCAGGTTTTGGCGATGTTTAGACTCGAGCCGGGGTACGCCCACCAGCGATCCGCTACGGGGCCGGCCAGTCTATGCCCTATGCTTATTTGCCAAGCCCATGACTTGACGTGGTGCTTAAAAGGCGATCACGTCCCACATCGTCGGTGATGTTTTGTGTGGTCCAGTAGCAGTCGTTGTAGCAGAGCATTCCATTCGTTCCGGTCCTTCAGGCAAGGTCTCGTTTTCTTCGTTTCTTCTTTGGGTTCAAATTTTACATTACTTTCTTACCACTTTCTCGACACTCCTCTTTCGACCTTTCGAGTTACGATTTGTAATCGTAAAGATGCAGCTCTCTCTTGTCATCCTCGCCGCCGCCGGCACTGCTCTCGCAGGTAAGCATTTCCAGTCATCCCATAGAGGTTGTCCCGAAGCTAACCCCGCCGCCAGCCCCCCAGCTCGCCTCCCGCCAGAACGCGTGCTTCGTCGTCGGCAACTCGGTCCTCCCCCAGGAGGTCTCCGACGCCGTCACCTCGCTCCAGAACAAGGTGACCTGCGACACCTCCAAGAAGACCATCGGCAACGTCCCGGACGTCGACGCCGGCGGCGTCACCTTCTCCTCCATCAACTTCGCCGACGCCAAGGGCCAGACCCCTCTCGCCTTCGCCCTCGACAAGTTCGCCACCACGGAGCCGCTCGCGTCCAACGACCTCACCAAGTTCCAGAACGAGCTCGACGCGTACGTCGCGACCGAGGCCGGCATCCGCTCCACGGGCGGCAACCTCGCCATCAAGGTGCCCAAGTTCTTCCTCTCGATGCAGGTGCAGCGCATCGCCACGGCCCAGGGCAACCCGCCCAAGGCCGCCGGGCAGCAGGTCGACCACCTGCGCGACAAGGTGCTCAAGAACGCGCCCAAGGAGAACAAGGCGCTGCTGGACCAGGTCACCGCCCTGGCGGCCAAGCTTTCGTAGAGGAGCGTGGGAGTCAAGTGGGGGAGAGTGTAATTTTGAAGAAGACAAACTGGAGAAATGGTTGGCAGATATAAGGTGGAAGAGAAAGTAATGTGGAATTGAATCATTATATTCAACGGTTCATCTCGACATCTGAGTAAAAACAAGAGGCGTTTATAAAGGCAGCCGCCATGCCGTAGTGATACATGCCTGAACCAGGTGTGATTATAAAAAAAGGCAACGCGGGGAAGAGGGGAGTAAAAACACAGGCACCGTTCTTTGCTTGATCCCAAGCAAACCGCCAACCCATTCATCGTAACAACAAAAAAAGCAAACGCCGCCTCCCGATCCCCGGAATGATCTAGGGTCTTTTCTCAGTGTTACAAGACCAGCGCCCGACGGTGCTGGTCACATTTTTTTCGTTCCAACCTTTCGCTTCTCTTTTGACTCTTTCTTTACTGCCCCTTCTGCTGCTTCTCGAGGGCCTCGCGCTCGCGGACCTCGGCGCCCGAGGCCCTCCACCACACGTCGCCGCCCCACCTGATGATGCGCTCCGCGGCGCCGAGCGGGGTGGCGGCCGGGCGGACGTCGAGGTAGAAGACGGGCTCGCCGTCGGGGGTGTCGGGCTCGCCCGAGTAGTAGTCAATGACGTAGCGGATCTCCTTGGTCTCGTTGCCGACCTTGCGGGAGACGAACCAGTCGTGGCGGTCGAAGGGGGGTTCGGTCCTGTTTGCGCTGTCAGTGTGCCGTGACAAAAAGGAGAGAGAGAGGAGGGGACGCACTGGAACTTGGCCGGGTAGATCCAGCCCATGACCTGGTGCATGACGGCCTTGGGCGTCATGTCCTTCGGGCGGCCCTGGAAGCGCATCAGCGAGGGCGGCTCCTCGGAGCCGTCCTTCATGCGCTCGAGCATGTCCTCGGCGTTCTCCTCGCCGCGGCGGCAGGCCTGCCACCCTCTCAGGAGACCCTTGGAGAAGCGGTCCTCCCAGCCGACGATCTCGGCCCAGGCGCCCTCGTTGAGGAAGTTGTGCACGGACACCATGGACTCGACGGCCGTGACGTCCGTGTCGGTGTAGCCCTTGCGCAGGAGCGCGTTGTACATCTGCTGCGGGGACGGGTACTCCCAGTTGCCGTCGCCGGAGCCCTTTGGTATCGTCGAGGGCTCGCGCTCGGTGGGGAGGGCGATGGACTGGTCGGCGGCGGGCGCCTGGGAGAGGTCGCGGAACATGTAGTTGAGGGGGTTCAGCTGGGAGAGGAGGGACTTGGGCTCCTCGGGCTTGGAGTGCGGGACGGGACACGAGGACGCGGGAGCGGCGGCGTGGCGCTGGTCGTGGGGGACGGGGCAGGCTGAGGGTGCCGCGGCGGCGGGCTTGTCGTGGGGAACTGGGCAGGCGGAGGGCTTCGGGGTCGCGGTGAGGGCGTCGAGGGTCTTGCCGTGCATCGGGCAGCTGGGCTGGGGAGGGTGTTAGCATGCGTTCATTGTGGTCACTGCGAGGATGGGGGAGAGACGTACGGGAGGCGATCCAGATGGGAGTGCGCCGTGGGGATGCGCCGCCGCAGCGGGCGCAGCAGGTCCGTCGGCCCAGAACCAACCCATGGTGTGCGATCGAAGGTATTAGGTAGGTAGAACGAGAAAGAAAGTGGTGTTGTACAGAGAAAGAAGTCGTTGCGCGTGGGCACGTGAAGTCAAGTTCGCTGGAGGGGAAAAAAGATTTGCGTTGGTGAAGGTGAGGAATCTCGGGCGCGGGTAAAGAAGCTTCGATCGGTGGATACAGCAGGTCAGTCCAGGTGCTCTCGGACTCGACGCAGTGGTAATCGACGACGTCGCAGTGGTTCGCCAGAAAATTTCCAGCGGACCGTTCGCTGTCGGGTGGACCCGCTACGTTGCGCTACAGGCCTGCCTTTCCGCCCGGGCGGAATCGCGCGCTACTGCTACTGCAGGAAAAAAACAGAGAGGAACCTGGAAAAAAGAGCAGGTGTCATTGATTGGCACATGTTCTTCCGAGAATTCCCCGTCCCCCATCGCTCCCCCAAAGAATCGCTAATACGTCACCACCTCAGCTGTCACTCCCCTGCAGCCTGTCCCGCGATCCCACTACGCGCCTGAATTGCTCATTCCCGACGAGCTCCGAGTCTTCCACATCACCACCACCACCGCCGCCGCCGCCACGACACACCGACGACGGAGAACATGACACCCGACTCTCGCTCTTCAACCCCGATCCCTCCCTCGAGATGAGACTGGCCTTCGTCCTGGGCCGGTTCTGTCCGCGACCGGGCCTCCGCGCACCAACGGGCGGCGCGCACTTCTACTCCACATTCCGAGGGACCCTCCGAGGGACGACGTTCCGCAGCTCCCGCGGCGCCCAACGCCTGCCATGGCGGACGAACCGATACACGAAACGCACGCTGCTGGCGGGCGGCACCGGCGCGGCGGCGCTCGGCACGGCGGCCTTCTTCGAGCTCTCGCAGCAGGATAACGAGGGGACGGACCAGACGGGCGAGAGGCGCATGCTCGAGGTCAGCCGCGACGAGATCAAGAAGCAGGTCGCCGACGACGACCGCGGGCTGTCGAGGATATGGCACACGATGAAGCTGGTCGTGGATGTGTACATCTGGGAGCCCATCAGCACGGGGCTGCGGTTCCTGCACCTGGCGGCCATCTTCGTGCCCGTCATCCTCGCTGTACCAGTCATCTGGATCGGCCAGCGGCAGCCGGATCGGGATAACGAGAGGAGTGGCACGCTGTGGTGGTACGGGTTCCTGGTCCAGTCGATGGAATGGGCTGGTCCGGCCTTCATCAAGGTAAATGCTCCCGGTGGCAGGCTGCTTGACTGATGACTGACGAGACCAGCTCGGTCAATGGGCGGCGTCGCGCTCCGACATCTTCCCCAACGAAATGTGCGAAATCATGTCGAAGCTTCACTCCAACGCCCCCGCCCACTCCATGTCTGCCACCAAGCGCACCGTCTCCGCCGCCTTCAACCGCGCCTTCGAGGACATCTTTGAGGAGTTCGACGAGAAGCCCCTCGGCGTCGGTGCCATTGCCCAGGTCTACAAGGCCAAGCTCAAGGCCGACATTGCCGCCCCCAGCGACGCCGACATCCTCGAAGAGCCCAAGCCCCTCCACCGAAAGGTCGCCAAGAACGTCGAGGCAGCCCTCAAGAGCAGCCCGAAGCGCGTGCCCTCGACCTACGTCGCCGTCAAGGTCCTGCACCCGCGCGTCGAGCGCACCGTCCGCCGCGACCTGCGCATCATGCACTTCTTCGCCTCGGTCCTCAACGCCATCCCGACCATGGAGTGGCTGTCCCTGCCGGACGAGGTCGCGCAGTTTGGCGAGATGATGAAGCTGCAGCTCGATCTGCGCATTGAGGCCGCGAACCTCGCAAAGTTCCGCAAGAACTTCAAGGACCGCAGCACCGCCTGGTTCCCCTACCCCTACACCGAGTTCACCACCCGCAACGTGCTCGTCGAGGAGTTCGCCCAGGGCATCCCGCTCGCCGACTTCATGGAGAACGGCGGCGGCGTGTTCCAGCACGACATCGCCTCCGAGGGGCTCGACGCCTTCCTGCGCATGCTCCTCATCGACAACTTCGTCCACGCCGACCTGCACCCGGGCAACATCATGGTCCGCTTCTACCAGTCCGGCGAGCCCGACCTCAAGTTCCGCAAGGGCCACCAGGACAAGCACCCGCAGGAGCAGAACGACGTGACGGAGCAGGTCCTCGCCCGGCTGCGGCCGTTCCGCCACCGCGCCGACCCGGCCGCCTGGGACGCGGAGCTCGCCAAGATCGACCGCGAGGGCTTCCGCCCGCAGCTCATCTTCATCGACACGGGCCTCGTCACGGAGCTCAACGAGACGAACCGCCGCAACTTCCTCGACCTCTTCCGCGCCGTCGCCGAGTTCGACGGGTACAAGGCCGGCAACCTCATGTGCGAGCGCTGCCGCCAGCCCGACGCCGTGCTCGACAAGGACATCTTCGCCCTCAAGATGCAGCACCTCGTCCTGGGCGTCAAGAGCCGCACCCTGGCCCTCGGCAACATCAAGATCGGCGACATCCTGCAGGAGGTGCTCGCCATGGTCCGCGGCCACCACGTGCGGCTCGAGGGCGACTTTGTGAATGTCGTCATCAGCATCCTGCTCCTCGAGGGCATCGGGCGCAGCCTGAACCCAGACATGGACCTGCTGAGCAGCTCGCTGCCCATCCTGCGGCAGCTGAGCGCGCAGAGCGGCACCGAGATGGCGAAGCACGGCGACTTTAGCATGCTGGTCGTCTGGATGGGCCTGGAGACGAGGCGGTTCCTGCAGGCTAGCATCGAAGACGTGAGTGAACACCCCCTTCATACCAGAGAAGACGCTTTCGAGACTGACTACGTAACAGGTCGAGCGATGCGTGAAGTACGACCTCCTAGCACCCAACGTGTAATGTTATAAAACACCTGTACAGTACGGATAGACGATGATGCATTTTCCCTCGGCGCTTTTAATGGCGGGGATTTGGGCGAATAGACCTACAAGACTTAAACAGAAGAGATTTCACTCTCGAATACAAGGTTTTCTAATGTTTCCTGATCGCCCTCCTTTTTCATAAGTTTTGCTATTAGGGCGACCCCCTTTCGCTATTCGGGCGACCCCTACTTTTTAGACTAATAAGTTCTTTATAGTACTCTAAGTAGTTATATAGTACTATATATAGTACTTTAGAAAGGGCTTAATTACTTAATTACTCTAGTTCTGGTAATAGCTTTAGTAATAGTAATAGCGATAATAACGGTAATGCTGATAGGGATAGCGATGGTGAGGGATAGCGACGGTGAGGGATAGTGACGGCGAGGGACAGCGACGGCGAGGGACAGCGACGGTAACGGTGATAGCGACGGCTCGGGGGTCGCCCGGATAACCAGAGGGGGTCGCCCTGATAGCAAAACTCTTTTTCATTCATGCCTGTGGGATGGTTATCTCCAAACCTGGACGCGTGCTTCTCGCGGCCTGTCCAAGTCCGTCTTCCGTCTCTGTTCCGCTCACTTGTTACTCAGACACTGGTGTTTCCTCCCCGCAGCATGGAACAAGTCGGTCCTCCGTTCCTAGGCATTCCGCATGCTCGTAGCGCAGGCATCTTAGTATCCGTTCCTGTTCCGCATGCCTGCTACTCGGACATTGGTGCATCATCCTCACAACCTGTCCAATCCATCCCGGCGTCATGCTCCTCGTAGCCATCCCCCTCCCACAGAGTGCCACCCAACACTCAAAGCCCGTTCGAGATCCTCACCAAGGGGCGCGCGTCCCTCAGCTCCCTCACCGCCTCCGTCTCGACCGCCGTGTTGCGCAGCGTGATCTTCTCGAGGAACACGGCGACGCGGCGCTCGACGACGTCGAGCAGCGCAGACCCGCGGACGCGGTTGGGCTCGAAGTCGGCGCCGCAGAGCGAGATCCTCCGGATGAAGACGCAGTGCTTGACGACGGCGGCGAGCCCCTCGTCCGAGAGGCGCACGGCGCCGTGGATGCTGAGGTACTCGAGCCGCGGGCAGGCGCTCGCCAGGCGCGCGAGGCCGGCGTCGGTGAGGGGGATGCGCAGGTCCGGGCTGCCGGCGACGATTTGGGTTATGGTTCGCGTCATGGAGGGGGCTTGGGAGAGTTGGTCTACGTGGGCACTGTTTCGGGTAGGCTGTGTTAGCTTTGAAGGATTGCTGAGGGAGGGAAGAGTGGTGGACGTACTCGCCGAAGGGGAAGTGGGGGGCGATCTCGAGCAGGCCGATGGGGGACTGGTCTCCGAAGACGATGTTCGCCTCCCAGTCCACGCCGTTGAGGATCTTGATTGCTCGGGGGTTGGGCGGGCGAGCCGGCAGCTCGCTTCTCGCGTTTGTCTGACCCTGGGGCATGGGCGGGCGAGGAGGTAGCTCGATTCTCGTGATGGTCTGGGTCTGGGGCCGAGCTAGCTGGCTTGCCTCGGGAATTCGGGCAGGCTCTGCCGCGGGAGCATGGAGGCAGACTCTCTTGCTGCCCTGGGAGTGCTGGACCGCAGGGCTGCCCTGCTCATTCTTGATGACCGCCTCTTCGTCGCTTCCCTCGTCCGAGTCGTCGTTCTCTGGTCTTCTTCTCTTCCTCGATCGCTGGGCGGGGTGGTCGTTGGCAGGCGGTGCCGCCAGCGCCATTTGTGCCCTCGCCTGGTCGTAGTTCTTCTCGCGCTCCTCGTCGTGTTGCTTTCGCTGCTGTTCCTGACGTTGGGCCTCTTGCATCTCCACCCTCTCCTTGGGTGTCATCTTCTTCCACTTTTTGGCGTGCTCATCGCGCCACAAGTACTTCTGCTCGATAGTAAGGTCTTGGGGAACCAAGATACCGCCCTTGGCAAATTGACCCGGGTCAGGCAGGGCAGGAGGCAGGGATGGCTGTTTGGCCGTGACCGACGGCCGCTGGCTCTGAAGAAACAAATTCGCAAGCCCAAGATCTTCCCGAAGCAGCATCTCTGTCTCATAGGCCTTCTTCCATACCTTTCTCTCCTCGCTAGACATCTTCGCCCATCGCTCATTGTGTTTCTGGACCCACATTGCGCGCAGCTGTGCCGTGAGCCCGGCAGGCGGTCGGATGCCTCCTTTGGCAAGGTTGTGCATCGACATCTTGTAGTCGCCACGAGCGGGGGGTCGGGATTGTGTAGATCCGGTCTCTTCGTTTAGGCTGTTTGTGGAAAGTCCGGAACGAAGCCGCATGGAGTATGTCAAGAAAAGCTTTTAGCAGCTTTTTCTTTTTGACTGAATTCGTCACTCAGGCTGGGGCGGGACATTCGCGAAGGAGAAGTCCTGCAACGTGGAAAGACAAGCGAATTAGCATGGGCCGTCTGCGTGGGAGTCTGGGAGAGAACGACGTTGATGTGTAGGAAGTGAGAAGAGGAGCG
This sequence comes from Colletotrichum brevisporum, assembly GCA_030770045.1. Classification (NCBI taxonomy): domain Eukaryota; kingdom Fungi; phylum Ascomycota; class Sordariomycetes; order Glomerellales; family Glomerellaceae; genus Colletotrichum; species Colletotrichum brevisporum. Next base: position 7,648,483 of record JAUGSI010000002.1, read on the forward strand.
TGAGTACTGAGTAGGAGGAGAAAACAGGAAGAGTGGATATCTCAAGAGTAGCAAATGAAGATACATGTAGTCAAGCCCTACCTGTCCAATTTCTCCCCACGTGTCAGGAAACAGGCCAGTGAGAAGGGTAGATAAATGAGGGGGAGGTTATGGTAATGGGTTAAAAGAAGATCTGGGTTGAGTTGTCTATAAAAGACAGAAAGGTGGTAGGTTGAGAGAGAGGGAAAGGTAGGATGAGAAAAATGTGACGGAGAGAGTGAAGAGGTAGTCAGATAAAAGGGAAGAGTGAGTGGTAGGTAAGAAAACTGTGAAGACTAGGTACATCGCAAGAGACAAGAGGGACGAGTAGCCAGGCAGTAAGAAAATTAGGCGGTCAAGCATTGAGGGGGAAATGGTTCCTTCCTTCAACGGTACGTCAAGTATTACAGCCCATTCTTAACTTCACAGCAGTTATAAAAGAGGTGGATGTATTGGGAGAATTTCAAAGTAGTATTCTTGCAAGGTATGAGAAAGAAAAAAAAAAAAAGGTTGACGTTCTGTTTGTATCTTGATGCTGTCTTATGAGGCAGGTGCAGTCCAAGTGACTTTCAAGATGCCTACTATAAGGAAGGTGCAATGTGGGTGGGGTTTCGGGTACTCCAAAGGAGCCCAGGGCCACTGTCTCCTGAATTGATGATACCTATTGATGAATGCGTATTATTTTGCGTCAGTACCAAGAAGACTTTGATCCCTTTCTTTTGTGTTTCCGAGAAACAATATGTCGATTTATTCAAAGTGACTAACTCTATATCCAGAGCCAGCGCCTTCAACCAAAGTCAAGACTTCGACACGGCTAGCCCACGGTGTCGCCAAGACACAAGCCTACACCTTCTTCAGCTTGAACCCCCCCGCTTGCACATACCTCGCCGAGGCAAACACTCCGGCCGACGCCAGGATTGAGAAGCCGCAGAACAGCTGAAGCCCAAGATACTCGCCCCCGCGCGCGTCCACGATGGCACTCGCGATGGGGCTCCCGGTCAAGGCTCCGAACGACTGGAACGCAAAGGCAGTGCCTGTCCGGGCGCCGATCTCCCTGATATCCGAGATCTGGGCGACCAGCGTCGGACCGATGGACGTCAGCCCCGAGGAGAGGAAGCCGAAGGCCGCGGTGAAGACGAGGATGCCGGCGTCGTTGCGGATCGGAATCCAGAGCGCGAAGCACGCGATACCTGTGAGGGTTGCGATCGCGATCATGATGTTGTATCGGCCGACCTTGTCGGCGAGGAGTCCGGGAACGACACGGCCGACGATGCTATTTCGAAGTCAGCTAGATGAGACATGGCGGAAGAAGGAACTTGTGACGACGTACCCAACGGCGTGCATAATGGGCAACAGGTAAATGACGAGCTCACTATCCATGCCCTGAGCCTTAGCCTGAAGGATGACAAAGTTGTAGGGAAGAAACAGCCCCCAAAACACAAGGAACAGACCGAACACCGTCGACATCATCGTGGGCTCGCGGATTCCCCGGATATACTCCCTCATATCCACCGGCCTCTTCTCCGGCTCAAGCCGGGATCTGACGGTGCAGTTGGCCACGATGAGGAGGCCCAAGAACATGAAGCCAACGGCGCGCATCGCCCATGGAAACCCGACATTGTCGATCATCTTGGGGATCATAATGGGCAGGACGATGCCGCCGAAGGAGGAGCCAGACATCATGATACCGAAAGCGGTGGCACGCCGGCGGTGGAACCAGGTGACGAGGCACGACATGCTCGCGCTGGTCACGGCGCTGGCCCCGAGGGGGCAGACGATGCTCTGGGCGAGGAAGAACTGGTAGTACTCGGACGCCAACGACACCATCATCATGCCGAACACGTACGTGACGGTGCCGCCGGCGAGGATCCATCTCGGGCCGTACTTGTCGAACGCGAAGCCCCACTGGATTCAGAAGTTTTCGGATCAGATATCTGTCACAAACAGGCTGGATGCTGGGCGCAAACGTACGACGATGGGCATGAAGTTGAGCGTCCACTGCATGAAGCTGGTGATCCACGAGATGGTGGACGAAGAGTACTGCTTCAGGGCATGGTCGACGTAGTACGTCTGGAACACGCCGATACTGTTCCCGAGACCGAAAGTGCAGAACAGGACACACCATGTGCCAAAGAGCACCGTGTACGCCTCTCTCCCTCCCTCGGGAAAGTCTCGCGCGGCTGCGTCGGTGTCGGGAATCGTCGTCACGCCCTGCTCGACGGCGCTCGGCTCGGCGCGGTGGTGGTGGTGGTGGTCCGTGTCGGACGAGGTCGGTTGGTGAGGGGCTCCATCGGGGCCGGGCGTGGCGGCTGCTCCCATCGTGGTACGGGCGGCGCGGGGCTTCGGGATATCACCGGCGCATTCTGGGCCCGGTGAGATTGTTTAGACTTTTTCCAGCCTGGATCCGGTGGGAGAAGTCTTAAATACCCGCGAAACCGGAGAAGTTGGGGGGTGTGGGGGGATTCTGGGGTAGCGATCCTCTAAGAGACATTCCGTTACCTAATTGTTGGCTGCGGGATGAATGTATTTCCACCATTCATGGCTCGTTGGGTACGGGTTTGTAAGCGCCCAGGTCTCGGCTCTTTCGCCTCTGAACATGAAGCTATTCGCATCTTCTTATCGAGTAGGGCCATGGGATTTGCTGTGGGCTGGTGTCCATATAGGGAACATGCTTTGATAGCTACCCGTGTGGGTTTTGAACCGGCCTCTTGGCGGCGGCGACTCCGGATCGGAACGGTGACCGGATCACGCATTCCGTTCTGGAGTGCTCTCATCGAAGCGTTTGACTTTTGAGTCTTTGATGACTTCCTCTCCTCCATGCAATTAGCGGAACGATCTCGTCAACCCCGACGAGCGTGATCTTGTTGTTGTACGACCGCCAAGGCTCTTCCTGCCCTGCTGGCGATATCTCTTGGGGCTAACGGAGGCTGAGTAGCCCATGAGAAACAAGCTTGCGCTGGGACGTCGTCTCTCTGAAGCCAGAAGTTGCTGACAGTCGCGGACGGGCCGGACAACGAAGATGTGAGCCTGATGAAGATGGCGAGACGATGCCCAGTTGAACATGGATGTCCAGGGGAAACAGTCAAGGCCGTGCCGATTCTTTGCAAGCTGGCTGCTTCGATTGTCGACTTTCGTATCCGTGACTGAAAAGCAGGGCGTCAAGTGCCAACCAGTGAAGGCCTCGTGGTTTTCGTTAGCAATGGGATGGAAGAAAAGGACTTCTAGTCCGCCGTCCTCATGTTCGAGCCTCCTCTCCTGCTGGCATCGTCAAAGCGGACGCCAAGTTTGTCCGTGTCACTGGCGAATGTCTGTGTGATATCATGCCCTGCTGCCTGTCATCTTCCCTGACGGCTTTGACACCTCGCTCTGACTTCCCGTATCCGCCGCGTTGGTGAAGACCCGGGATGGCATGAGGGCTTGGACTCTGACAGCCGTGTCGTCCTGTGCCTGGCTCTTCGACATTGTCCGTACGCAGGGCAGATGGAACGGTTCCCAACTTCACCACCAGCAGATGCGTTTAGCTTTGGGACTACGAGTTTAAGTATCTGTCTTCCAGAACGGCGGGATAGCGGTCCTCCTCCGTGGGTTTGTCGCTCGGCCACTGTGGAGGTTGTGCGGAACTCTGCATGCAGAAGACACGCAGTTAAGGACTGTTGCCAAAGCTTAGCCCCGATGCTACTGACTAGCGTCATGAATTTGACGTCGGCGATGAACCCGATGCTTGACTTTTCCAGTCGGCCATCGAAGGTTGGTTCCGGTCAAAAGGCTCTTCTGGTCCCTGCAGAACCGCGCCAGTTAGCTCAAAGTGATTCGACTCTGTGTGTGTAGATTTAAAGAATCTGAATGGCCCTTTTTCTCTAGTGAGAACTCTTTTCCTCTTGACGCGCACGTATCAGGGGACCGTTCGCACCTCCTGTATGTAGGTGCGGCAGTTAATGACGTGCAACCAAATGGGGGATGGAGGTCGTTGCGCGCGGCATCCCACATCAGCTGTCGATATTCCTTCTCAAGCCACCAATTCTGTCATATCGTCATGACATGGCGTAGCTGCCAAGCTGACAATACGTGAGACGAAACGTCAAAATGAGTTGCGTTGCAGGCGAAGGGGGGCAAGAATACCCTGACAAAGACGTATGCGGAAACATCCTGTGCGCAAGAAAAGATGCGATGCAGGGAGAAAAGGCTAACCCCTGGAAGGATCGACCAAAAACTCTCCGACGAAAGATACCCCAAAGGTAAAGATAACCGGCGCTCATTAGCCAAGCCCACAGCTCGCCGGCGGAGGAGACAGGGACTGCAGACGCAAGTTAATGGAATAGTCAGGCAAGAACCCTGCGTCTCCGTGACGGCCCGGCCCCTGGCCTATTGGACGTTGTCCCCTTTGGGTGCAAGTCTCAGCGAACATTGCGACTGCGCCTTATTATACTTCCCTCTGCTTGTTGACAACCCCCTCACCAGAAAACCCTACCCACTGAAGCTTTGCGCTTGGTTCATGGTTCGCCGGGTGTGAAAGCCTGCATACAGGGCTCCCAATGGCACTGGCTCGGAAGGGGGGCGTTTTGGGTAATTCTTGGGCTCACGATGGCTCGGAAAAGCCTCATTGACGGATGGTTTCTCGAGACCTGGTCGTGAGTTACCGTCATGGTTCGACTTTGGGAAGTTGAAGTTTCCGGGGAGTCGGCTGGAAGCATCCCAATCTTCCCGACTTGCTTTCTATCTCCGCAGTAAGACCATCTAGCTCCTCGTGCCTGGTTAATCGCGGCCCCGGAGATTCGCGTCTTCCTCGTCTGCTGGCTCACAGAATCTCCCATCGTCGCATCAGATGACGTGTTGGATTGCCCAGAACAAGGCAGTTGTTTTTCGTACTGTGAAATATCGTACACGAAGGGCCCGTTGAACCCGGTCACACGAAAAACGCTCCCTTCCTCGCAAACGTGATGCTCCGTACTCACACAAACTCCCTTCTTCACCCTGTCTCGTTCACGGTGAACTTGTGAAGGCGAATGCGAATTAGTTCGATTCGATTACCCAATCTCCACGTACCCTGTCCCTCCTCCTCGCTATTCCCCTCGTCCCCTGGCCCACCGTCGCCCATCATCCCTTCGCGTCGAATACGGCCCATCCGCTGCACAGTTTTCCCATCCCCCACCCCCCTAAGACACAGCCAATTCCGTGACAATCTGTATTTCTGTCGCGTAACCCAGCGCGGACGTCGTACCCTATTGCCCAAATCTACGCAGCCGGCGCAGCAGGAGCTGCAGCAGGAGCCTTAGGAGGAGCAGCGGCTGCAGCACCGCCGGCAGCAGGAGCCGGAGGCTGCTTGAAGGCGGCGATGGCATTGTCCAAGGCCTCGGTGAGCTGACCAGTGCTCTGCTCGGCGATGGGGCGCGCGAGGGCCGGGACCTTGCTGAGGAGGGCCTCGCTGAGCGCGCTGCTGCCGGTCTTCTGCTGCTGGAGGGCATCCGAGACGACGGAGGAGACGCCGAGCTGGTCGAAGACAGGCTTCTTCTGGGTGAGGGAGCCGAGGGTGGTCGTGACCGTGTCGACGACGTCGGTGGCCGACTGCTGGAGACCGAGGGCGCCGATGAGGCCGATGTTGTCCGCGCCCTGGATCATGGCCGTGGCCTGCTCGATGGAGCTCTGCGCGCCCTGGGCGCTGTTGAGGACGGCGACGGCGGTGTTGGGGTCCTTGGCGGAGAGGCTCCTGACGGAGGTGTCGAGGCTCTTGAGGGAGGTCTGGATCATGCCAAGGGCCGCGGTGATGGTGTCCTTCTGACGAGGGACCAGGACGGGTGAGGCGGCGATCGCCCACGCCTGCAGGGCGACGAGAAGAATCCGGAGCGCGAACATTTTCGTGGAGATTGAAGGGTTGATTAATTTTTACTACGTTGTCGATGATTAAGGCAGAGCTTGGAGAGAGGGCCGCTGACCAGAGACGGATGATCGAAAATGGAATCGGTGGAGAGAACGACGACGACTCTTAATCCAAAGCGGAAATGGTGTGTGGCTGTTGCACGATTTTATGAATATCTGGGCGTGAACTGGCCCGGGCTATTCAGCGCCTGATCTTCTCCCTCAACTTTCCGCTTTTGGATTCGATGGGGCGGCGAACCTCGAGTGTGGGATGTGTGTGGCCCATCGACTACGTTTCTCCTTGGGGTTTCCTCTTTTGGGTAGTGAGACGCAGAGGAGCTTATATCTTGACCCTGGCCGCATGGTGGCCCTGATCTGGACAGCCGGAGGAGTCTGGCTCCACGCGGTAGCGCGCCAGGGGAGCAGTCAACCTTCCGGCTCCGGGCGCCGACCCGGGCTATTCATTGTAGGGAGAGGTTTGGTTCCGACGACGTAGTAGCAGAAGAGAGGGACCCGTGAAATCATCCGAGTTGGGAAGTCGAAAGCCTGGGCGGGATGACATGTTTGGTTTGAGGGATCAACCCTGGCGTTGTACTGAGGGAGAGCCACCAAGCTGTTTTTGATGTGACACTTTCTACCAAAGAGAATTGAGGTCACGAACGAGATGCTCCAGGTCTTAGCCAATCAGGCCAGTTTCTTCGGACTCTTCCGCGACGTTGGTGGCTCTTCGATAGGGCTCAGGTTGCAGATCAGCTTAGTAGCCGTTGGCATCGTGTGGTAACGGTATCAGAGCTGAAACGGGTTGTCGCGCGGACCGGCCGTGGTTCAGTCGAAACACCAAACAGAGTTGGACGAGTGATGAGCCAATCGCAAGTCAGAGTTCCGCGCCTCACCCGCTTAAAGGCCAAAGAGACAGAAAATAATGCCCACCAGCCACCAGGGGGAAATGCCAGAAACCTGCCAGAAATGCCAGAGGAGAGGACCAGACGGCTGTCAAGCGCCTCGGCAGAGACTGTCCATCATGACGCTTGTGATTTCGGCATCGCTGTCAGGCGGGAGCCCATGATGCCAAGCTGCCGGTTTCCGCCTTGCAACCTTCAGCCCTGTCTTCCTACCCCTACTTCCCTCTCGCTCTCGCTTGAGTTCCCCTTGACAAGTCTGGCAGTTACCGTAGGGTTGTTCCGGTGGGCGGGCTCACATCATATATCTCGAACACATTGCCGGCCTCGGTACCGTTTGATACTAGCGGCTCCCACGGACATCCCATATATTACCCAATTTGGTATGCGTTAACGCTGTGCATCCTTCGAAGCATGCAGCCTTCCGTCTCAACTCACTATCGAAGCCCGGTAATCTCCGTTCAACGCCCTGCAAGGACGTTGTTTAGGCATAAAAGATCTGCCGGGTCGGGTACTAGAGAACCTTAAGCACTGCGAACGGTTCGCAAATCTGGTAAAACAACAATTTCTAATTGGGCTCTTCTATGCGCTCGCATGGGAAATCTGGGGTAGATCGATGCGTTGCTGGTTGATCTATTCTCCATCATGCATAAGGCGATGGACTAACATATCGGCTCACGTTTCCGAGTTCTGAAATTCGTTCGGAATTCTTCAGTAAATGTGGGCTGTTCCGCAAAACTCAATAAAATCTCTATCCATTGTGCGCGTAATAGTATTCCTCGCTCTTAGTAATAGACAACTAGAATCATTCTCAACCACGGGCTTTTGGTGGAGTTGAGAGAATCTAGGGGCAACCCGGATTGTTTTCCCAGTGAACGTGAGGTTTTCGCATGCTCAGCTAAGAGAGGAATACCTCAAACTTCAAAGAAAACCGGCAGAACCTACCCTGACTCCAGCTAGCGTTTCTTGAATGTTGTTCAAGAGTATACTAAAAGCTGTGCAGATTCATCGTTGGGATTCCATTCCAATAAGGTACGATGGGAAAGCAAAGTTCCACGATTTCTACCATAACGTTTAGACGCCTGTACCTTAAAATCCTAAAAACAACCCGCCGGCAAACCCTCCCTCCGACACTTACTTGAAGTGTTTACTGGACCCTTGGCGAGTATCTACGCGGAAACCCTGCCGCGCTTGTGTACGTTCCGTTCCATCATCCGCGCCCTTTTCTAGTCTCCACCATAAGTAAAGGTTGACGATTGAGGCTGCAACGTTCGGCAAGTCTGGAACACAGTGCGTAAACGGCATTGAAGTTCGACTTCTGGTAGTAGAGCGTCAGGGGAGCCGACGTCCATGAGGTCGCCGGTGAGGACGACGAGGCCGCGGCCCGTCGAAGTATCGAAGCCGGGGAGCAACGCCACAGCAAGCGCTTCGAGTAGTACCTAGTTAGTATAATCTTCATATACAACTCGCAAAAGTTGCCCTCGCATGGTGGAAGACCAGCTCTCAGGCATGATGGTCTCTCTCAGGAAGGCAGACACAGTGATAGGGCCGGTCGCGTGTTTCTTACTTTTCGGCTTCGAGGGAAGGAAGAAGGAGACAGGAACAGAGTGCTTGTATGGGTAAGAGCTACCTAGAATGGGTTGCTGTAGTTTCCTTTACGGGATCTTAATCATCAGCCCTCCTCCATTATCTAACGCCCCCTCCAGCCATTACTACGTAGCTAAGCTTCCCTAAAGTAAGGGCTAAGTAGGCTTATTATTGTCTCTTACTATTATTATTATTGTTATCGTTGTCGCTGTCTTCCGTCTTTGTTGCCGTCGTCGTCGTTGTCCGTCATTGTTGCCGTTGTCGTTGTCGTTCGTCATCGTCGTCGTCGTCGTCGTCGTCGTCGTCGTCGTCGTCGTCGTCCAACATCGTCGTCCGTCGTCCGTTACATAGTAGAGGGGAAGGGAGGTTGAAAATTAGAGAGCCAAACCACATAGAGGCATCGGATACTAGAAGAGGGGCTAATGACTAAGATCTCCCTTTTGTTTCCACGGCTAGCCACCTGACCTTTCGTCTCGCATCACGATACTGACTTGAGATACAATCCAAGGATGGCTATTTCTCCGGATCTACCACATGCTCCACCTACATAGACGAACTGCAGGTTCTAAGTAAACTTCTTCTGACGAGAACTCCGCACGAAGCCGTCCTGATAGTATAGCTCAAGTAAAGGCCTTCCCATGCCCTGCACACGAGGCTGAAAGAGACTAATTCCAAAGACTAAGGCAATTTCCTCCACCTTGTTAATCATCCCCCATCTCTTTAATAAATTCTCTCTCCCTCTCAAAAGCGATGGTATAATTTCGTTCCTATCCACTGAAGCTTTCTAGCCAATCTCTCCGTTCCAATAATAGGCACCTCGTCTATCATTTCTTGGAGCACACCTTGGTATCCCGTGGATCCCACCATATAATCGGCCGTTTTGAGCGGAGTCCGACGTGTGTGATAATAATGTAACATTAATGCCATCTCACAATCGCCGTCCCTTCCGCCGGGTGTATACCCTTTCAGCCGGGGTAGAAAATGTGTACAATCCTCAATGGATCTCACCAAGGCATCTTGCGGTTTTACTTCAGCACAATATTCCACAAAGCCACTAAGAACTGCGCAAAGCTCGTTCCAGATGCACCATAGCTGCGGCCAATGGTTCTTACCATCATCTGGCGGATCGAATTGAATATGAATGGGCGTTGTATCCATTCCGTAATCTATCAAAAGCATGTGTTCAAAAACGACTTCTGCTAGTCGTCGGAAATGCGTCTGAAATTTGATGATTGAGTCGATGCGTCTAGGAAAGAAAGCAAACCTTTCTCTAGCTCTTTCCCTCGAAGGCTGTCGTTCTTTCCCGTTGCTCTGGAGGTTTCCTGGCCATTTCTGTGCTTCTATGTCGTAAAGAATGATCGAAACAGTGCTGAGGATTGGCTTATAAAACAAAGTGGTGTACTCGGGGTACCCGTAGTGGCTAAGTATGGATTCAATAGGTCACCCGTGAAAAAAGCCGCGCCGGATCTGCCGCAAAGCTCTGTTCCAGGCTTCGCTAGGAGGCTTTCGCATTATGACTGAATATTCGGGTGTTTCAGGCCGGATCGCTTGCGAGGGCTTCCGCCGACGTTTTCGGTATTCCCATCTTGCGAGACAAAGTTGACTCAATCTCTCTAGATATAGTTCGTCACTGGTGCACAGTTCGTCTACAATCGGCGGGGGCTTTATCAGGGCTTCAATTCCTGAGCTCGTGTTTTGACTGCGGCCGCGGGCAACGAGGATCCATGATTCCATAAGGTGGAACGGCAACTTCATAGCATCTCTGCTAATTTCGGGGGGGCTTGGCCGAGCGCTAATCGATAGAAGGAGTAACAATAACTCCGAGGCATTTTTGTAGATATCGTGGTTGCTCGCCCCAGCGCTAATCGACGGAAGGGGGGACGACTCCAAGGCATCTTCGTAGATATCGGGGGTACTTGGCCGAGAGCCAATCGAGAGAAGGGGGAACGACTCCGTGGAATCCTCAGTCGGGCTCGTGTTCGGTACTGTGATCGACATGTCCGCAGCTGTACTTGTAGAAGACACCTGTGTGTGTGTCCAGTCACTGCGGTGTCTTCAGCTGGAATAATTGACCCGGACGTGCTTATGGATCGACCTAAACAGCATATGCACTTTTATCGCGAGGAACATGAAAAGTAGAAAGAAAGCACATAGGTCTCAGAATTCCAATGGGCCTCGACAAGATAATTTTGTTGAGAGCCTTGCTCGTAGCCTACCTAGACACACGGTATTAAGCTCTGTGTGCAACGACGCGCCTGTACATAAAGCAGGATGCGGAAAGGGGCGTAAACCTACCGCGATCCATTAGCTAATAGTGTCTCCGGCTTTAGTAGAGGTGTAACAATAATAATCAAAACGATAACGACGATGACGATGAAAAGTCATATTTCTATGGAGATCTTATTCGTCACCCCTTTAGTATCTAACACCATGAAGTGGCTTGACTAATCCATAACAATGATAAGGACGATGACGAAGGATAACAACAACGACGATAACGAAGATAATGAACGACGACAACGACAACAACGACCATAACAACTGTAAGCCTATAGAGCCCTTAATACCGTTCTAGCTAGCGGGAGTGTTGAATACTAGAGGAGGGGGTGACGAACAAGATGTCCCTGAGTCTACTTACATGTAGTTTTGCATGGTTTCAATTTCAGGGAGTGCCTAGCCACGCATTTGTGAGTCAATTGCTTCCGATCCGAAAGTAGTCCGCGCGGCTAAGAGGTCTCCCTGTCTCATGTTGGTCGTCCAGTCGGATTGCGTCGTTCGGGCCAGTAGGCACGGGCAATTGACGCCATACAATCTCGAGTCATTCAGGTGACTTTGGTGAGATTCACCGATTGCAAGACGTGTTTCTTTCTCGTGGAGTCGATCGTTGGAATATTCTCAGCAAGGACTGCACGCCGCGATGAGTTGCGTTTTTGTTTGCTGGAGCCGTCCTTGCGCTTAGTTTCTGGAACGGCGAGCATCCGGGAACCCGACATACTCGGATGCGGCCGGGGCCTCATCGTTGACGAATGGCCATGGGAGACGGCGGCTCTACTGTTAAAAGAAAGAAACCTCTTGGCTCGATTCTCTGATACACACATCTTACAGGGTGAAAAAAGAGACAAATGCAGTCGATGCGGACGTGGCAAGCAGAAAGATTTGCTTCAAAAAGGTATGCAAGCAAGACCCCTTTGAGATTTGTACAGTCGTGTTTCTCTCTGACATTGCGACTATGTCGCAGCTCGTGCATATTTGTTCCCATATTAGTACTTGTTCTTGCTGTATCTTTTCAGTCTATGTCGTAACAGGGCAATGTGTCAAGTATACTTTAGTATGCGGCGTGCCACCCTTCTACGCATCGTGCGGGTCCGTTGAGATGAGGTTTCCTCACAGCTATCTGTGTTGTCTTTAGGTACTGTAGGACGCGAACTCGAGTACTCTTTGCGCCAGATAAGCGAAAACATTGACGTAAGACAATGCACAATAAACAACAACAACAGCTAGGACTCGTGAGGTAGTGACACTCGTGTGACAATGCAGCGCATCGCGATTTAAACCTACTGTCTTCTTACTCCGAATCTCAGCGAACATAAATCGGCGGATCTCCAGAATGTGGTATTCAACTGGTGTTGATGAGTCGATGATATGCTTCACAACAAAGTTAGTAGATTGTCCACGGCACATAGTAGATGGATGATGAAACAGGATGACCAGTTTGCTTGAGATTTACTCTGTAATCAGAATGTATAAAGCACCGTATTGTCCTTTTGTTTTTATATCATAAATAAAACAACTCTATTTCCTACTTCAGTATGTGCCATTCGCACTGCGTTTCAAGAGAGTTGCCAACATGACGTCGGGTTGAACTTTTCCAGCGCACTTGACAATAAGATCGCAGAAATTTCAAAGTAAGCGTCTTCCATGGCAGGTCCAGTGACGTGGAGCGTTGACCAGTAGTAGAGTAAAGTACCGCCCTTGTTAATTTGATAGAAAGATCAATACGAAAGATGTTCTTGAGTTGGCTAGTCATAATTCGTTTTTGCCACACAAAAGACTCTCTATCGCGGCCTGAAGACAAATGGCTTATTTCTGACATCGTGATCATCAGATCTGCAGTGCTGCAATGCTGTGGCTAACCACCAGCCATGAGAACGCCGAAGACAAGACTGAAGTCGAGCTTCAGAGACCAGAGCATGTTTATCGAAGTCGTAGATCATCAAAAGCAGTGTCTTACTCGCGCTGGGTTGTGTAGGAGAAGGAGAAGACCTAAGTTGGCCCATCCACACCGGGGAGACCAGGCGTGTTTGCAGGAGTTTTATATCAATGACGATAACTAGTGGAAACCTGATCAGCTGATCACTCTCTTCATTTTATCAGTGTTGGTCCAGCCTAGAGCAATGGGCGAGTTATCGCTCCTTTCCGAGACCTATTGCCATATCATCCGCCGTGCCGATTCCGAGCGCTAGACAGGCACTCCCTGCACCGAGTTCTTATCCGCGCCGTGAACCCCGCAGTGACAGATAGTCCCAAGAGAATCCATTGGCCAATGCCGTTGAATGCTACCCAGAGATGGAGAACTGGACCAGTAATTACGATACGTGATCGCTTACAGTTTCTCCGTATCTTTGGGGAAATTGGGTCCAAGAGTGCCTGGTGACATGCTTCCTAGAACCCCTCAAGGCCTGCCACTGACCTGACCATCATGATAGGGAAAGATAACAGACAAGGGTCAGACTCCTTCCGGGTGCTCATGTGGTACGCGTCCGACAAAGTCCGAAGGGACGTTGCTACCCTTCATTTATAGCGATCATGCCGCGCCGGGCGCTACCAGCTTGGCTTCTCTTGGCTGTTCTTGGCACCTTTCGTTCTTTCGAGGCTCTGCGGAAGTTATCAGAATGGCAGACATCAATCGCACGCCACCGGGCTACGAAGACCCCGAAAAGTCGATTTCGTACGACAACGTTGGAATCAAGACCGCGCACAACTTCCACGATCAAGATGTCGAAATCCAGAACGGGCACCTTGCCGAGCTCGAGGTCGACATGGACAGAGTGCTGGAGAAGGCCGAGGAAGAAGGAGACTACAGCGCCGACACATCTCCGTTTCCTCAGGTTCGAGCCGTCGTGCCCGAGACGGACGACCTTGCGATTCCAGTCAATACGTTCCGGGCTTGGTTTCTCGGAATCGTACGTAGCCATCGCTGTTCCCTCGACCAAAATGTTTTCAACCGCGCTGACTGATGTCGATAGGTCTTTGTCTTCCTCGGAGCCGGCGTAAACCAGTTCTTCTCCCTGCGCTACCCCGGTGTGCATATTGTCTCCCTCGTCGCCGAGCTTCTGGCTTACCCAGTCGGCGTCGCGCTCGCCAAGATCCTGCCCATCAGCCGTTTCAACCCGGATCGTCATTTCAACATCAAAGAACATGCTCTCGTCACCATCATGTCGAACGTATCCTTCGGGTTCGGCTCTGCCGATGCAACGAATCTCATCCAGGCCGCCAGGCTCTACGGCTTCTACATCCCTCCCGGATTCTCCGTCCTGGTGGTTCTGTGCTGTCAGCTCAGCGGCTACGCCGTCGCTGGCCTCGCCATCCCGTGGCTTGTTAAGCCCGCGAGCATGATCTGGCCTGGCGTTCTCAGCAATGTCGCCCTTCTCAGCTCGCTTCATTCGCGAGCCAATGCCGTCGCAAACGGCTGGCGCATCACCCGCATCAACTTCTTTATGGTCGTCGGTGGCTGCGCCTTCGTCTGGTACTGGTTCCCCGGTCTCATCTGGACCGGCCTGAGCTACTTCACCTGGATCTGCTGGATCGCGCCCAACAACCTGGCTGTCAACCAGGTCTTTGGCATGGTCACGGGCATGGGCTTGTTCCCCCTGACATTCGACTGGTCGATGATTGCGTACAACACGAACCCGCTGCTGAGCCCCCACTGGGCTGCGCTCAACGTCTTCTTTGGTTTCGCGTTCTTCTTCTGGATCATCACGCCGGCGATCTACTACACGAACACCTGGTTCACCTCGTATATGCCCTTCTGCACGGCGGATGTATACGATCGATTCGGGCAGCTCTACAACGTGACGGAGGTTTTGACCAACAACGAGTTCGATCAACAAAAGTACGCAAGCTACTCGCCTCCTTACCTGCCAGCCACGTTTGCTTTCGTCTACGGCCTGTCGTTTGCTTCCATCACGAGGTGAGTATATGATCTATTTGAACAAAAAGGACTACATGCTAAACAACAATAGTGTCCTCTCGCACGTTTACTTCTTCCACTGGGACGAGATCAAGCGTGCTGTACAAGGAACTCTGAAGCTTGACATCCACGCGCGCCTCATGCAGTCTTACCGGACCGTCAAGTGGTGGTGGTGGGCCGTCATTCTTCTCGTAGTCTTCGGCATGAGCGTTGGAACGGCCGAAGGATACGACACTGGTCTGCCGTGGTGGGGAATCATCCTCGCCTTCGTCATCCCGGCTGTTTACATGGTTCCCTGCGGCATGATTCAGGGTGTCACTAACGTCGATGCCAACCAGCTCAACGTGCTGTCCGAGTTCATCGGGGGATATCTGTTTCAGGGCAAGCCGATCGCCAACATTCTGTTCAAGATTCTCAGCACCGACGTCGTCGGCCAAGGTCTCTACTTTGCGGCCGATATGAAGCTCGGCCACTACCTCAAGATCCCGCCCAGGACCCTCTTCTTTGCGCAAGGCTTGGCCACTATTCTTGGTGCCTTGACCCAAACAGGAGTCACGCTCTGGATGTTGGGCAACGTCGACGGTATCTGCACAGAAGACCAGCCGAACGGCTTCTCCTGCCCCAATGGCCGCACCGTCTTCTCGTCCTCGGTGATCTGGGGACTCGTCGGACCGGCGCGCCTGTACTCGGTCGGTGCGATCTACTCTGGGCTCCTGCACTTCTTCTGGATCGGGCTGATCCTCCCGCCGATCACGTACTTCATCTGGAAGAAGACGCGCTCCGACTTCATCCGCAAGATCAACTGGCCCCTTATCTTCGTCGGAACGTACAACGTCCCGCCGGCTACGGGCATCAACTACTCCTCGTGGTACATTGTCAACCTGATCTTTAACAAGATCATCTACCGCAAGTTCTACGCTTGGTGGACGAAGTACAACTACGTCCTGGCAGCCGCGCTAGACACCGGGCTTGCCATTGCTGGTATCGTTATCTTCTTCGCCGTGACTTACGGTAAGTTGCAAGAGGCTCTGCGCGTCGGCTCTGCAAAAGCTAACACAATTGACTATCAGGCCCTAATGCTAAGTTTCCTGACTGGTGGGGAAACACTGTCTGGCAGAACACTGCGGATGGCTTGGGACTCCCGTGGTTGGAAATGCCGGATGTTGGATACTTTGGGCCTGCCAATGGCACCTGGTCTTGATTCCTTCGTGATGCATCTGTGTCTTGGTCTACTTTTTGAAGATGTAATCCTTCAGCTGTAATTATTCTTGGAAGATCATATTCATCACCCCCTCTTCTAGTATTAAACACCCCCCTATGAGGCTTGGCTCTCTAATTGTCGGACTCCCTCACCCTCTACTATCCGACTGACAATAGACAATGATAAAGAATAATAAACAACGATAACGGACGGCGACGATGATGATAAGAATTTGACTTAGCGACGCCTGGCTACGTAGTCATGGCTTGAGGGGGTGACGAATGAGATATCTCTTATTCTTTGTTCGAGACCCGCAGTCAACATTTCCTAATTGTATTTTTCATCCAAACCTGCCAGTGAAAAACTACGGTCCAACCAAAGGACCACGGAGATGCTTTCGTTTTAAAGAGGCCGCTTTGCCATTGGACCAGATGTTACAAGACTTGACCCTGTACTCATGGGTTCCCTACTGTTTCTCGCCTGTCATTTCCCCGAAATCGTTACCGGCCAGTTGGAAGCTCTCCATCATTGAAGGGATCCATCACCACGGAAAAGTCAATTCAACGGACCCGTCAATGTCATTCGCGTCCAAAATGGCGACATCGACTAAGAGCCGGACGCCCCACACCCGGTGTCACCATATCTCCCAGAGGCACGCAAGTCGACAGATATTGGATCCCAGCAGGCTGGGAATAAATTGTAGATCTCCCTCAAGCTCCCGGCTTGGCTGAACGCTTCAGATTGGCGTTCTGGTCTCACGTTGTGTTGAGTTGACTGCATGCGACAATGTCCAGTCATTTGGGAGCTTCGACAACCTCAAACGATGTCACTGCGGGTGTTCAGAAGAGATCGGCCGTGACAGGCATCACAGAATCACCCTCCGACTCTGATGGGCCTGTCGGTAAGGGAGATGACATCAACTCTACCGATGCACCACTCATCGAGGACGACGTCGAATATGTGAACGGCCACCCCATCATTCGGAATGGTAATGCTGCTGTCCCCGTCAACGTCCGCAAATCTCCCAGCTAATCGTTTGAACAGGCGTCGATGTCTCAAAATTTGTTGTATCGGACCGCGATGACGGCGATCCAGCACTGACGTTCCGGTCCGTGGTCCTCGGCACTGTCTTCACCGCCCTGTCCAGTGTCATCACCATGTTGTACACCTTCAAGCCCACTCAGATGCAGGTTTCTGCGGTCTTTCTACAGCGTCAGTTTCTCCCGGTCCCAACACTGTAAAGCTCTTCAGCTGACATCTTTTAAGTCTTGGTCTTCGTTTTCGGCGAAGCATGGGCACTGGCAACCCCTCGCCCAGACCGGTTCAAAACGCCGTGGTTGCAAAGCGCCCTCTGCTTCGTCAACTCCGGCCAGCCCTTCGGCATCAAGGAGCACGTCGTGGCGTCTCTTATTGCCTCTTCAGGCAACAACGGCCTGTCCGGCGTGGAGATCTACGCCGTCGAGCGTCTCTTCTACGACCGTGCCGTCACGGCCACCACGGCGATCCTCGCCACCTTCTCGATCTCCCTCTGTGGCTTCGTTCTCGCTGGCGTCCTGAGGCCGCTGATTGTCTACCCCGCCGAGATGGTGTACTGGTCGACCCTGCCACAGGTCGTCCTCTACCAGAACCTGCACTTCGACCGCATCGCCAACCGCGACCGCCTCATGAAGTTCGGCATCGCGCTCGGCATCGCCGCCGTATGGGAGGTCTTCCCGGCGTACATGGTGACCTGGTTCGGCGGCATATCGGTCGTCTGCCTCGCGTCGATGGCGCCCCGAAGGGCACCCGCGCCGTCATCTCGACCATCTTCGGCGGCGCGTCGTCGAACGAGGGCATGGGCCTGCTCAACTTCTCGCTCGACTGGCAGTACATCCAGAGCACGTACCTCTCGCTGCCCATCAAGCAGCAGCTCAACTCGTGGATCGGCTACGCCATCTGGTACGTCGCGATGCCGGCGCTGTTCTACAGCAACACCTGGGGCGCAAAGACCTTCCCTTTCATGTCGACGGCTCTCTTTGCCGGCATTGGGACTAGGTGGTCCACGACGGCGGTCCTCAATGATGGCGGCGTCATCGACTACGACAAGCTGGACCAGGTCGGCCTGCCTTACATGACGTCCAGCACCGTGTGGGGATATCTCACCTCGAGCATGGCCATCAGCGCCTTGATCACGCACGTCATCATCTTCTACGGCAAAGACATGGTCGATGCCTGGAAGCAGGCGCGGACTAGGACGCAGCCGGACATCCACTACCAGGCCATGCTGAAGTACAAGGAAGTGCCGATGTGGTGGTATCTCGCCCTGTTCGTGCTCACCTTCATCGCTGGCTTGGTCGTGAACATCAAGGGCGAGACGACGCTCCCGGTCTGGGGCTACATCGTCTCCCTTCTGCTTGGCGGCTTCATCGCACCCTTTTCGTGTATTCTCTACGGCCTCTACGGCACAGGTGTCAGCACCAACCAGATCTCCAAGATGGTCGCCGGCGTCGTCCACCCCGGCCGGCCCCTCGCCAACTTGTACTTCGCCAGCTGGTCCCACCAGGTCATCCTCCTGGCCGTCAACCTCGCAAACTGGCTCAAGGTCGGGCAGTACACCAAGGTCCCGCACCGCGTCATGTTCGGCACCCAGATCTACGGGACCCTCCTCGGCGCGGGGCTGAACTACGCCGTCATGACGACCATCGTGACCAACCAGCGGGAGATCCTGCTCGACCCCAAGGGCAACAACGTCTGGAGCGGCTCCACGATGCAGAGCCTCAACTCGCAGACGATCACCTGGGCCCTGGCGAAGGAGATGTACGGCGCGGCAGGACGGTACGTCATCGTGTCCCTGGGTCTTCTGATCGGCGCGTGCCTGCCCGTCATGCACTGGGGCTTGATCCGGCTGGTGCCCAGGGTGCGGGACTGGCCCATCAACACGACCATCATTGTTGCGTTCGCCGGGAAGACGTACTTTGGCAACACCTCCTGGATCTGGTCGTCGATCGCCGTGGGCGTCTTTTCGCAGTTCTGGCTTAGGCGCCGGCTCCCGCGCGTCTACAACAAGTACAACTACCTCATCGGGGCCGCGCTGGACGGCGGGTCTCAGGTGGTCATCTTCATCCTGTCGTTTGCCGTGTTCGGTGCGAGCGGGAAA
The DNA here is from genome assembly GCA_030770045.1 of Colletotrichum brevisporum. Lineage (NCBI taxonomy): Eukaryota > Fungi > Ascomycota > Sordariomycetes > Glomerellales > Glomerellaceae > Colletotrichum > Colletotrichum brevisporum. Next base: position 7,667,367 of record JAUGSI010000002.1, read on the forward strand.
GAACACCCTTTCCCGACTTGGTGGGCAAATCCGTCGGATACCAATCCGGACCATTGTTTGTAGTAGGGATGACCCGGTTGAAGAGGGGTTGCAAAGTTTGGCCAGGTCTTTAATAGTTGTCAACTCTGCTTCCAATTAGACAAGACAAAAATATTGCATAGAGCTTATTTCATACTAATCCCAATTCCTAATAACAAGTACATCGTCGAGGGCGAAGCGCGAGTTGTCGGTGGAGTGGGAAGGGTTGTCGCCGATGGGAGCGGTGCGTCCGATAAGTGCAAGTAGAGATACCAAAAAGAAGAAAACTATTTAAGCTCTGCTATTACTTCGACGACTTCAAGTAAAAATATCAGCCTGAAAAGACTCGTTAGCAAATCCATCGTCAGTGTTGTGGTGTTCTCTTGAAAGTCAACACAGCTTGACTTACATACACAATTTCCAGACAGGCCGTGCAGTGACAGCAGTGCAGCACGTTACGCACTGTACCCACAACTCCCTGCTCCTTCCGTTAGCTACCCCCCTCTCGCCCACGAGGCTTGCAACACTTTGAAAGTCAATTGAATCGACTCAACACTAAGTTGGGATATCACAGCTAAAACAAAAAGGATTTAACCAGTGTCAATTGGCAAAATAATGGACACTGTGGGAATTGAACCCACGACCTTTCACAGTGCGCATCAAGCTGTTGCCAGCTCGAAGATGCGAAGCGAAAATCATACCCCTAGACCAAGCGCCCGTTGTTGTTGAACATCATCGGCGTTCTCAACACTAAGTGGCTCTGGGCAAGTCAGCCCGCCTTACGAGTTGTTCTCAGGAGCTGTTTCTTGAGTCCCCGTTAAGCTTTGAGTTCTTTGCCATCCGCTCTGTTGATGAGCATGATCCCACTGAATGTCATTCATACTCTTTCCTACCTACTTTCTAGGAGGACTTGTTCTGTCTTTTTTCATGTTCCTACTTCACATTTTGCTCCTGACTGCTGTCTGGGACTCAGGTCAAGAATCCCCAATCTCACTCAGCATTAAGCATTGACCTTTTTCTCGAAACCATCATTGAAACCATCCCACAACTCACCAACACGCTGACATACCAAGGAGATGCCTAAGAAGCTCACTTAGAGTAGTTCGATCGAGCTTCTCTAATTAATTTTATCCATTCATATCTTTCGCCACAAAATCACCGACCCATACCAGCGGCCAAATCTGCCGCATTGCCCCTCACACTATCCTCAAGTCCAATAAACCCCGTACCATAAGCCTCGATGAGCAGCTCCTCCGCCCGTTTACTCGGTTCAAACGTGCTCAAGTCCTTCTCGTTGTCGGGGAAGTCTTCCCACTGCTTGAACGGATACGACTTCCGCAGGATTTCCACAATGTCCTGCAGACTGACGGGCGCGGCAACGGCAAAGATGCGCTCTCCCTTCAGCCCCGGATGAGCTAGCCCGATGACGTGCAACCGCGCGTCGTCTTGCACGTTGATGAAGTGTTGCGGCGGCGTGCCCTTCAGTGAGTCGTAGTCGTGGTCCCACAGCTTCTTGACCCATTTGGCTGAGGTCGGGTAACCTTGTTTCTCTGCGTTGATCAGCGGGCCGATGTTGGCATTTGGTTGAACTGTCACACTGTTAAATTCGGACATTGTTTGCATGTTGTAGTGCTTTTCATACCCGTATTCACAACCAGCGAGGGTTGACTCTCCTCCACCCAGCGGGAAAAAGCGCGCTCCGCCTCCACCTTGCTGGCGGAGTAGACAGTCTCTCCATCGGCCCCGGGCGTCTTGACACGCTCGACGGCTTCCTCGTTGAAGCTCTCCGCGGTGAGCGTGAAGACCTTTCCCGGCCTGGGCTGGGTGACCGCGAAGGAAGACGACGTGAAGACGAATCTCTTCAGGCCGGCTTTGGCCGACGCCTTGGCGGCGCTCAGGGCACCGTTGACAGCTCTGGGAATGGCGACGGCTGGGTCTCGGGATCCCTGCATGTCATTGGCGACGTGGATGAAGCCAGCGGCGCCTAATGAATCAGTTGTCGTTCATTTCTAGAAAAGGAAACTCGTCGTACCTTGAACCGCCTCGTCGAATGCGTCCGGGGCTTCCATGTCTGGTACCGCGACCAGGTGGAACTTGTCGTCGCCATACTTGGACCGGAAGTAGTCTTCTAGCCAGCTGTTCTTGGGCACGTCTCGCGTTGTCCCGCGCACCTTGTAGCCGGCCGCTAGGGTTTGGTCCGCAATGTGTGAGCCGATGAGACCGCTCACGCTGGTAATGACGACGAGACTACCGTACGGCACGGCGGGGTTGGGAATTCCAGGAATAGGCATGGCGCAGAGCAAAGGGAGGCGTTCTTAATATGCTTGATGTGGGTGACCGATTGAATTGAATGACCCGCTGGCGTTTGAGTGGGCAGGTCTCATAAATCATCAAGTCAAAATGTTACCGCTCATGAGGGGGCGTTAAACCGAGTTTCTTGCGTAATGACAAAGCCGGTGTTAGCTGAGATCTGATCCCGACTTTGCCTCCGCCGTGTCAGCAGGTTGCATAGCTATGTAACTTCGGTTACCCCACATACAGAGCAAGCATCCTTCGAAATCCGAAAGCGAGCGGCACAGGTACGTTCCATAGACACTTCCAGTGCATAAATCAATGTGTGTCCATTTCGAATTTCTTGCCTTGATATGGAATATCCATCTGCCACCTTGCAGCGCTTCTTCCTCTCATCGCCTGCCGGGACTAACTTTGTGGCCAAGCGACGTACAAAAACATGGCGTGACAGTGTCTAAAATGGTATCCAACAGCAACTCGTCTCGAACATCCAGGCCTCCATATGTGTGCTCAGGCACGCAGATTTTCTAGGCTCGAGATTTGACTTCCAGATTGTTCAATTCGGACAGCAAGCAATATTATGCTTACTTCCGCAAACCGTAAACTTGATGCACTCCTTAGCCGTTATGCGGTCCGTAGCGAAGGGCGGGGTGTGTTGACACACCCCAGTCTCGTCACTTGCGGGGTTGGTGCGATGTGGGCGTGCAGAGAGACGCTCGCTGCTGGGACTTTGGCCAAATCGGGTATCGGAATCAACTGGATGTCGTCTTCTTGTCATCGGTTGCTGATTATTAATGGGAATGCTCACAGAAGGCCGAATCGAATTCGACAACCAATGAAATCAGCCCTTGGTCGCCGCTGACGGTTCAGGTCTCACTGCTGTCATTGATACTTCACACGACATCCAAAGAGCGGAGGTCTCATGAAAATCAGAATGACATTGTTAAACGTAAAGATGATCTTTTTTGGTCGTTGATTCATTACTTTTCCCTGAGCCACACGCCGCCGGGCGAGACTTAGGCAATCTTATACACGAGCTTCTCCGCGCTGACGCCTCCCTTCTCCTGCAGGTCGAATCCCTTGGGGATGTCCTCCAAGCTGCCATACTCCTTCTGGGGGTTCGGCTTCAGGTATCCCTGCTCCAGCCATTTGGGCAGGAGCTTCAGGTACTCCTCCCAGAACTTCTTGTCTCCCGACCTGTCGCCAGTGAGGTTGTCGAAGGGCCCGTACTTGAGGGGCTTGCCAAAGACGGTGTAGGCAAGGGTGCTCTCGACCTTGACGTAGGAAGGGGCGTTGACTTCGTCGGCCTTGCGAGGGAGGATGCACATGACGTGTCCGCCCTCCGAGCTGATGGTCTGGACCACAGCCTTGGTGGTGTCGACCTCGCTGATGCAGTCGAAGGCGTACTTGAGACCGTTGTTAGCCGCCTTCTTGACCTGCTCGATCCAGTCGGCGTCCCTGTAGTCGATGACAACATCGGCGCCAAGGCTCTTCAGAAGCTCATGGTTCTTCTTACTGCCCGTGGCGATGACGTGGAGGCCGGATGTCTTGGCGATCTGAACGGCGTAGAGACCCACGCTGCTGGTTCCGCCGTTGATCAGAATGGGGATCGGGCTCGAAGCGGGACTGATCGGCGACGGGAGGGCCAGGCGCTGGATAAGTGCCTGCAGAACCGTCGCGACGGCCAGCGAGACGACGGAAGCCTGCGCGTCGGTCACGGAGTCGGGAACGGGGAAGACCAGGCTGCTCTCGGTGACGAGGTACTCGGCGAACGCGCCGCGCGGGGGGTCGTTGTTGCAGCCGAAGACCCAGCCGGCGACGCGCTGGCCCTGCTTCAGAGACGAGCCATTGGGGTCGGCCACGGTGCCGGCGAAGTCACAGCCGACGATGCGGCCGGCCTCCTGGGCGGCGGTCGACTTCCAGTCAGTGGGGTTCTGAGCAACGTACGAGACCTTGACGAGGATCTCGCCGGCATTAGGCTTCGGGACGGGAATCTGAGGGGAATGTCAGTCGTTGCAGTGCAGGCGGGGGCAGCGGGGATGCCCATGGACGGACGGACGGACCTCTTGGACTTTGGCGGTCTTGTCGCCTTGCGTGATGAGAGCTTTCATGGTTCCGGACGTGGCTGTGGTGATATCCTCGTCGATTACGCTCGAGGTATGTACTGAGAATTGTTGTGAACTTGTAGCTGTTAGTTGTCGTTGAGACGGATGAGGTTGGCTCTGGTTTTAAACACCAGACTGAGAACCACAGAGAAGTGGAGCGTGACGTAGACACGATGGGTATCGAAGGCGAAGAAGGTACGGACGCAAAGTCGGTATCCGTACCTACCTTAATAATAATAATCCAGCCGAAGCTTAGAAATGAAACGCTTACAAATCCCGTCTGAGCGTTTCAACTCTGCAGGTGCTGGTGCGGCGTTATTCCGCTACTTGGAGATTCTTCAGTATCACCCCGCCAGCTGTCATGGCAAGCATTTAACGCTGGAAATGCACGTACACGTACGCACGTCTGGCGAGCTCCTCACGAGTGCGTTGAAGCCGATACAACAACAAAATGGCATTTACTGCACACATCGTGACCATGCCAAGTAGTGTACGCCCCACGGAAGGTTCTCGACAACATCACATCACTCAAGCAGAAAAAATAAAGGTGGAAATCGCAAAAATGTTCCGAAACCGAGAATCGAACTCGGGGCTATGCCTAACCTCTCAAGTGAATGAGAGGGCATCATGTTGGCCACTACACCATATCGGATACTTGCATGTCTTCACAGTGACAAGTTTGACAACAAGTAGGTAGGAGCGCCTGAGCGGGGCTTTTAGCCCATCTGCCTTTCCACGCGCCCCAAAGGTTCTCCTCTCCCCTCGTCAGCAGAAAGTTTGTTCGATTTGCATTGCATCGTACATAAGTAGACATGCGCAATCTTTCGCATGTGAAAGAAATCTCAATTACCTCATCCTTTATTACTCTAGTATTATTGCATCCAATGTTGCATATCTGGTGCTGGTTCTCCATGGCCACACTCGCCGTGACCCGTCTAGCAGATGTAGCTGTACTGCACGCGCACTCCGCCGTTGTCCTTGCAGCCCCCCTCGTAGAGATTCTTCCTGCTGTCGGCGATGCAGCACTAGCAACTTATGTCAGTATCATCACGTCACATCGTTGTCATCGGCAGCAGGAGAGGTCGTGACAAGACGTACCGCAGTCGGAGCCCCCGGCGCCGGCTGGCCGCCGGCCGCAGTGCAGATGTTCGGGCTGGGGTTCGGGTATCCGTTGGACATGACGCACATGTAGGCAGCGAACGTCGGCCTATGACACGACGCAACAAGCGGCGAGTTAGCAGGAACTCAAATTGAAGATGGTTCTCCTCAGAGGGCAGGGATTCGCTGCACTCACGCAATCTGCGTCAAACCTAACGCGACGACGGCGGTGACTTTCATCGTGATGACAGTGGTTGAGGATATGTAACTTGAGCTAGAGGCCTTTTTCTTTTTCTCTCTGTTTTTCAAAGTCAATGGGCTGCAGAGAAGCTGGTCGGAAGGTCTGGAGAGATGCCGCAGCTGGTGAGCGTTCTGGGGCCTTTGATATAGGTATATAAGAGAGTGGCCCTGGTGCTCCAGGAAATCAATCAATGCTAAGGTTCAGGCGACAGCGAGGACGGCCCTTGGCATAGATAGCGTTGTGTACTGTCAGACTCCTGGTCGTCACATTGCTGTGAGTGGGCGCTCCAGAAGTCCGACCGGATTTCCCGGGTCCTCCGTTGTTGGGACCGAAGGTTCTGCCGCATTGCTGTGGACGTCGGCAACCATGGGCATGTTTTGTGTGTGAATCGCCTGTCGGCTTTTCGATCTTCAGCAGGGATTCTAGCAGGTGCATGTACCGTCCTTCTTCGAAGTCATCTATGTAACTGTCTCACGGCGAGATATCGTCGCTCACGATGCAGAGGACGAGGTGGTGTCAGCACGGCAGGCGTTGTACTTGTTGGCCTCTTCCGAAATTGTGAACTACCAACTGCCCCGGGCAGAGGGGCTGGCAAGCATTAGACTGACTCGTGGAAAGGAGAGTCGGGCTTCGTGCCCGCAGATTGGGAGCAGCACTCTATTACATGGCCCTTGCTCCTTTCTTTCTGCCCACTAATCATTCAGTTCATCTCATTTCACCTGCCCGTTCAGCCTGTATTGGCAACTGTCATTATTTAGTTCCCACTGGCGACCAACCCATTGGGGCTTACCCAGAGCCAAGACCCCGACCCCCAAAGGCAGTGCACTAGAAGTCTAGAATGCCTTGAGTCAGCTCACAGGGGTTCCTCGGGACTTCAGAAACCCCCATGGGGATCGAGTTCTAGACTCGGAGGAGATCAAGCCTCCGGGGGCCGGTCGCCGGATCGTTGCTATCCCGCTGGTCGCGTGATTCCTTCCGGCCACCGTATTCCGAAGTAACATACTCCGCCTCGGCGTCGTGTGGCCCCATTTGCTGAAGTGTTTTCGATAGCCACTACTAGGCTCTAACAGAATCGCCAATGGAAAATGAGCTTTCTGTGGCGAGTCAGAGCGTTCGAATGAGCATATATCTTGTGCTGTATGAGGCCAGGTCTAAGGATCTGAGGCTGGTCGGCAGAGGATGTAAGCACGTGATCTCGCGAGACGAGACTTCTTCATGAATCTTAGCAGAGCTGACATCATGAACCAGCTTATAGGGTGTGTGTAGTGTGTAAGACAGAGGACTACTTCCACGGCGGATGCTCCGTGTACCGGACACGGGCTCCTGTCGGGTCGCCCTTGTGGCAATCAGAGCAAAACCCAAGTTCGGTATTGAGGATTTCGTCTTGCCAACTCACGAGAGCAACCCCGCCACAGTCTGGCAAGGAACGTGTGGTTTTCTACTGGCAAACGTCCACGTCGGAACCGCCTGGCCAAATAACCTCGCGTACCTGCCGCTCTAGCCGAGTGCTTGTATGTCCCAGGAACGTTGCGGGTAAATGGGTGGATGCTAGGGAGCGTGTGACCATAGCTCTGAGCTAGTCGCATCACGACTCATATGATGGCACGGTCATCCTGGACCGCAAAGAACCTTAGGCTTTCCCCAGGTAGGCAGGTCGTTGAGAGCCTTTACCGCGAAATGAGGGGAACAATTGCCGGCTAGCCAAAACCTCCATAACCCATCGACCATTCAGCGGGCGGCGGGACCTCGTTCGCGAACAATACCCGAATCAAGCTTTCTCTCGGAGAATTCAAACGTGCGGCAATTTCGCTGCAATGCTACTCCGCTCGGCGAGCTCGGCTGGGGATTGGCACGATGAAGCGGGAGGGCAGATTCAATATGAATAGCCGGTGCCAAGCATTCCTCGAACCGTCGAGTCCCTCCTGTTCATCCAGAATCATCGGGAAACGCGGTCAAGATGCGTTACATCAGCCTGCTTGCCGGCTTGGCGTCCCTCTGGGACATGGCGGATGCTGCCTTCGGTCTCACAACGACGGACACTACGTTCAAAGTCGATACCAACGGCGGACTTGTGTTCGAGGTTAGTAAGTACGTCTACAACAACAGCTCCGAACATTCTCGGTGTCAAAGATTCTAACATCCTGTGCAGGGCGACGGGCGACGTCACCAGCCTCCTCTACAATGGCGTCCAGTACCAGGGGACGACCAAGATGTCCCAGATCAACTCAGGCCTGGGAACCTCCACGGTGACGGCGGAGAACATCAAGGGCATGGTCAAGATCACCGTCAAGGCCGGCTCGGCGCCCCTGACGCATTACTACGTGGCCAAACCGAACGACCCGACGATTTACATGGCGACGCACATCACGGGCGAGATTGACCCCGGTGAGCTGCGATGGCTGGCAAGACTCCGTCGCGCGGCGGTGCCGACCGGTGTGCATGGCGACGTGGCCAACCTCGACGGCTGCACGGCCTTTGAGGGGAAGGATACGTTCAGGTGTCCGGATAACACCACAAGGTGCAAGATGTGAGTGCTTTCCGGTTGATCAAGGTTGGCGTCATTAGGTACTCATCGCCTGGTCAGGTACACCTCGGACCGGTTCATCGACGACAAGGTCCATGGAGTTACCGGAAAGGTAAGTCCCTGTCTGAACTCGACATGGCCTGACAGCTGACCCTCTGCAGAACGTCGGCGTGTGGATGATCATGCCCGGCAACGCGTACGAACACTCGGCGGGCGGCCCGTTCATGAGAGACATCAACTCGCAGAGCACCGGAGACCAGGAGCTGTACTGGTACATGAACAGTGGCCACGTCCGGACCGAGCCGTGGCGGTTCGGACTCCTCGGCCCATACGCGATGCGCTTCACGTGAGTCCCTTTACATCTCGTTTTGCCGATGATCTTGTTGACGTCCGAGACAGCACCGGATCGCAGCCCTCTGCAGACCTCGACACCAGCTTCTTCGACTCCCTCAGCATCCAAGGCTACGTCCCGGACAGCGGGCGCGGCAGCGTCTCCGGCACGGCCTCGGGCGTCTCAGGCAACTTCGAGACGGTCGTGCACTGGTTCAACAGCAACGCGCAGTACTGGACCAAGGCCTCGGGCGGCAAGTTCACCTCGCCCCTCATGAAGCCGGGGACCTACACCATGAAGCTCTACCGCGACGAGTTCCCCGTCGGCCAGGACACCGTCACGGTGAGCGCCGGCGGCAAGGTCACCAAGAACATCGCGTCGACCGAGGCCAAGCCGTCGGTGATCTGGCGCATCGGCGACTTTGACGGGCAGCCGCTGGAGCTGAAGAACGGCGACAAGATCGAGCGCATGCACCCCTCCGACGTGCGCATGGCGAGCTGGGGAGGCACGTACACCGTCGGCAAGTCGCAGGCCAAGGACTTCCCGATGGCGCTCTTCGCGAAGGCAGGCGGCGTTGCGACTGTGAACTTCGATCTCGCGGCCGACCAGCTGCAGGGCGTCGTGCTGCGCGTGGGCACGACGCTGTCGTTCAAGGGCGGGCGGCCGAATGCCAAGATCAATTCGTGGCAGGCGAGCGATCCTGGAGCTCCGGTAAGTTAGATCTGACGGTATGGATGAGATATGGTGCTGACTGAGGCACTCGCAGACGTTGATCGATTCTCGTGGAGTGACGCGAGGCGCGTACCGTGGGTTCGGTGAGATCTACATCTGGAATGTGCCGGCGAGCGCACTGAAGGCGGGCACGAATATCCTCACCCTCGGGGTTTTCGGTACCGGAGATGCCGACTTCTTAAGCGCGAACTACGTCGTCGATGCGATTGAGTTGCAAGGTAAGGCCGGGGCCAACAGCCCAAAGAGGTAGATAAGATTGATTCGAATGATAATGAGGGGATGCTGTCTCAATTATGAGTCCCTCTTTCATGTACATACTTCGACAAATATTGAAGAGGTCACGAGTGAAACGGCGAGGACTGAATGAGACCTTGCGCTCGTGTTAGCCGAGATATTGTTCACTATGGAGACCGGAGGAGATCCGATGTGACATGGAAATCGAATAAGCTTACAAAACCATTCGGTCGACTGAAAAGATGCCTTTCACCCGCTCATTGAATGTTGGAAGACAAGCTCATGATGAGATTCAGCTTTTCTGAGAGACGGCATGAGTGAATGAGAGTGTAAGCCCCCAGGCCACCTTGAACTGCCAGATGGCACTGACACGTGGGTCCGTGCACTCGCTTAGTCACCCAGGCCCCACCCTGATTTTTGGACAGCTTCGCGACTCCTTTTCGTACGTACCTGGCAGCATCTCGAGTCTAACGGCAGAATCCAGGATCGCGACCACCTCCAGCTCCCAGTCACTCCTTTCCGCCACGCTCGCTCCTGCTCGCCCGCACACCGAACCGAAACCCTACACCGAACCCTCCACCGTCGCAAACATGACCCGCGCCCAGCAGACCATCTCCCTCGCGCTCCTCGCGAGCTCCGTACGACCCCTCCTCCCTGGATCCCGCCTCCAGGACCCTTGCTGACCAGACGAACCAGCTCTACCTCGCGCTCTTCCTCCAGCTCATTCCCATTCCCGCCAAGATCCAGGAGCAGGTCGTCCCCGTCGTACGTTCGATTCCTCCCTTCCGCAACGCGGAATCCGTTGCAGAGAGCCCCCCTTCGCTAACCACTCCCCGGCGCAGCTGCCCTTCTGGGTTCTCGTTTCCTTCGGTGCCTACCTCCTTGGCCGTCTCGGCTTCAACGTCATGACCTTCAACGACGTGCCCGAGGCGCACAAGGAGCTGATGGCAGAGATCGACGAGGCCAAGGCCGACCTGCGGAAGCTCGGCGTCGATGTGGATTAAGGGGGACGACAACCAAACCGCGGGAAGGTTTCGAGGAGGACAAAAATGTACGATTGCGACCGACCGAGGCACGTTCGATGCTACAAGGAGGGTGGAGTTACTTCGGATGGCACAGTTCCGGTATACCAGGTCAATTGACGCGCGGCGTTCGCCTTTTGCCCGAGGCTGCTCGGTGATGCCCATGACGTGGCCTCGTTGTGACGTGGTCTTTTGTGATGGAACCCGTCAAAGTACTGCCTACGATGGTCACTAGGTGGACTCTGAAAAGGACGCGGCTCGAGGTGGTTGACCGTCACACAAGGTGCGGTGTAGCGGTGTCGCCTGTCGTCGCCTTACTCTCGACGCCAAGCGTCGGCTCCTGCTGCTGGATCATGGGGTCCATCTTCTAGTTGCGCCTCGGCAATTCGAAACCAGCGGGAGCTCTGACGTGATCGGTTGGCGTCGTACTCCGTGTTCAAAGGATTCTTCGGTGAATGACCCTCCTCGCTCGTAGAACGGAAGGTAGTTCAAGTGCTTGTGCCTACCCGATACAAAAAGAAAAAGCCTGGTTGAGTCACTGTTCTTTCCCAGAGTCCCCAACTTCACCTCCTTCTCTACTTCCCATATATGAACTCGGAAAGGGGAAGCACGATTGCAGTCATGTGTCGCGCCCTATAACAAAGACCGAGTTCCCTACCACAACATCGTCGGCATCGATCTCTTTCACACTGCTACCGATTCAGAATCATGTTGAGCAACACAACGCTTGCGCATGCTTCATTCCCAGCTTTGGAAGAGGGAATTGCTGCATGCGACGCTTCTTCTTGCCACTTATCCAACGCAGCCTTGGCGGACAACGTTCTCACTCAGGAACCACGCCCCGAAGCAGGGCACATCAGCGAAGTCAGCGACAGCACCATCAAGCTGGCACCTCTCGATCATGAAGTTTCAGCGAAGTCGACTCAGCGATGTGAGGCTGCATTGTCGTATAAATCCTTCGAAATCCGGCAGATGGCAGGTTTATACGTTCTCGGTGACTACCCAAAATCTTCGTGTGGGTGAGAAACTGCTGACTGTTTTCATCAGGTGTTTTGTTCATTGCTTCCCACCTCGGATTCTTTCTCCGCCTGCACGGGAGGCCGGTTGACCAAACCGTGAGCCAGGGCTTGCAGTCTGCCATTGCAAACTTTCTCGCGGTTGCAGCTGAAGTCTGCCTGCTGGGTGGGATCATGTTGGCCTATGAACAGTATCTCTGGCGTATTCTCCAGAAAAGAGCACTCCAGGCAATAACTATCGACAAGTTACTGAGACTTCTTTCGACGCCATGGAATCTCATGCTTCCTCGTCTTCTCTTGGGAGCTCCAGGACCTTGGATAGTTGGCTTCGTATGCTTCTCGGTTCCTCTTGCGGTTGTATTCCCCCCTGGGGCCATGACGGTAGAGTTCCGGTAAGGTGTTCTGCCGGTGGTGCTGCACGACGTGCCAACGATAAACATTAGTTACTGGGGCGACGGTGAACTGGCGGACATACATCGTCTTGCCCTCTGGTCACCGTTCAAGGACTTGGAGGTATATCCGAATGTAGGCAACCACCCAAAAGCTCTGTGACTCGCCCTAACCACGCCGTAGGCTGTTCTGCCCAGGCTGCTCAACGTTGCAAACATCGTGTTGGCCTCGGGAAAGCCAGCCAATCTTCCAAATCCATGTAAATCCACCTGCGCATACAGCTTTGAGAATCGACGGGCCAATGTTACGTTGTAAGACCAATACCCTTTCAGAGAACGACTCGCGGTCCATTTGCGATGGGCGCATTTTCTCCGCCGTAGACGAAGCGGAGGATCCGGGATTCAACATCACAAAGAACTTGTTCGAGTTGTCTTGGGCGCCCGTTAAAAATGGGGTTTGTATCTCCAACGCAACCGGACGAGCAATGAAATGTTGTACTACGCTTGCCTCCTATGAGGTCCGCATCTCGACGCTCCAAAACGGAACTCAGACCATCGAGAGTTCAGTGATCTCTGAGAGGGAGTTCTGGGACCAAACGATGCCGCTTAACACGACCGTTCTTCGTTCTTACTTTAGAGGATCGAGCACTACCGGATTTCACATGATTTCAGAACGCCGAACTAATTTGACGGCCGATTTCTTGCGTCTTCAAGCTTATTCCATCCGTCAAGCAGCTTTGATTGCCATAAAAGGGAGTATGGACATAAACCCAACGTCAAGTGAGTTCTCTTCGAACGTTTATCATATATAAGGCTCTAGATGATGACCCATTCTGTTTTTTTAGAGCCTGACAGTTATCAAGCCGTGTTTGAGATAGACAGGGGAATGGGGGCATGGGGTAGCCCATACTTCGAAATGCAGGACAGCCATAATTTCAACACGAGCATCAGCGAAACATCACTCGAGTAATATTTCCGCGACGTTGTCATATCGACCATCTCTCTCAACTTCTTACAGCCTGCCCCTCTCTGGACCAACGCCGAGCCGGTCTCTGCCATGAAGGGCGCCAACGTTTACATCTTTGACGGAATCTGGCAGTTTTATGCACCGTACGCGTCGTGTCTTATTGTAACTGCAGTCATCTACGCGTTGGGGTACCATGCTATGTGGAAGAGTGACGGATCAGCGGGAAATGGTTTCCCTAGATTCGTCGCGGCCAACATTCAGAGTATTCAACTGCGACAGCCAACCGAGCGGCATTGAGGATAGTAAAGGGGCGGTGTGATGGAAGCATGTGTCTCGCTTTGACTTCGGTGGTGTTGCGTTTTATCCCCCAGGCCAGAGTAACAAATATGTGTGGTATTTGGAAACTAGAACAGAGGTTGACCAAGGGAAATTTTATCCAACACCCCCCTATGTGGCTTAGCTGTCTAATTGTCACCCTCTACCATACGACAGACGACGATGACGGACAATAATAACGGACGACGAGGATGGACGACGAGGATGGACGACGAGGATGGACGACGAGGATGGACGACGAGGATGGACGACGAGGATGGACGACGAGGATGGACGACGAGGATGGACGACGAGGATGGACAACAATAAGAGACGATAACAAGCCTTTATAGCCCTCAACTTAGGGACGTCGAGGATCTTGCCGATTCGGTCCTGTTTCATCTCGACGATTCCTCCAGTCTTGTATACCTAGCCAGCAGCCACTATAGAGTTTATTCTAAGTGCGATCTTGCTCGGGGAAGGCGGACCTTTGCCTAGAGAAATCGGGCAGAAGGCGTGTTTTGACAAACACCTATCCTTCGTCCCAGCACTCCAACTTTGTGAATATATCGTCGAAATGTTTTTAACTGGTGCCATTTCGTCGGGTCTCAATGGGGAGAGCATCGCCTTACCATCAACTACCATTATGTGGACGAGGAGCTTCCTGGTACGTTTATTCCGCTCATCCGCGAAATCCACGAGAACCTTTCGAATCGAAGTATCCAAACATACAGCTACTTCGATTTGAAATATGCTTACTGGTCCATTCCGACTCACCCTGAGTATCGACGTATCTATGCCTTCAGTGCGCCCGAACGCAGCTATGTAGTTGTGGCTGGATGGGGTGTTGAATACTAAATGAGGGGGTGACGAATAATATCTCCCTTGATCAATTGCGTTGATGATGCATTGCAAGTAGCTCGGTCTACGTCCTTGCTTCGTCGATTCGAAATAACGCAGCTAATACTGTCCTCGACTCTGTTGCCCAGTGATGAAGTCTCTCTTGAATTAGCTTTTTCTTTCGGTCCTCTTGCAGCCAGCTCACGACCGTGTCACGGAACGAGGCACTGAGTGAAGTTGCGCGTGATCTTCTGCCCTCCCCAGGACAAGACAGGGGTAAAATATTACTTCGCGGATAACCTTTTCCATTGTCATCGGACCTCACCAACGCGAGTGACAACTTCCTTTCCGCCGAACTCCAGGATCGGGAGTTGCAAATACGTAACAAGAATCCACTTCTTTACTCGACTCGAACATCTCGCAGAATGAGAACGCTATTTATACTACCCCAAGAAAAGAGGCCAAGAAGCGCCAGGGTAGCATCGACCAACGATCCTGATATAGGGTCACATGCAGGCTGAGCTAGCGCTGCAAGCAGCTTAAGCCAGGTGACGCAACCATGCATGTTATCCTACATCAACAGCTTTCTTGATACTCCGCTGAGTCCGCACAGATAACACTCACAGTGCTGTATTCTCAAGTTTGAGACGCATGTAGGGGTTAGATAGGTACACGTAGGTGGGGGTCAAGGTTGCGCTCGGGGAACGTTATCGGCACCCTAGCCGCCGGTTACCGGAGGACCGACGGCGGGGGACGCACTCCGTCTACAAGCGCATTCGATCATATAGGGAGAATCACCGGGTGAGAGTTGGAAGCTTCACACCATCAGCGACCGTCAAAGTACTCCAATAAAACGCCCTCGATTCGAAGCTGATCCCGATCGCACCTATCACATCTCATCATGCCTGAGCCGCCGTATCCCCTGCACCCGTCGGTCCTCGGCCGCATCAACCCGGAGTACGAGGCCTTCTACAACAAGCACGTCTTCGACAAGCAGGTCGTCCACCACCAGCCCATCTCGGCCTCGCGCGCCAGCGGGACGCTCATCCCCGGCGCGGGACCCAAGCTTCCCGTCGCGAGCACGCAGGACTTCCGCATCCCGAGGAAAGAGACGAGCGGGCCGGAGATCCTCGTGCGCACGTTCACGCCGCTCGGTGACAGGCCAGAGAAGGGGTGGCCGCTGTGCATCTGGTTCCACGGCGGCGGGTGGGTGCTGGGGAACATTGACACTGAGAATATTATCGCGACGAACTTGAGTAATCGGGCGAAATGCGTTGCGCTCTGCGTGGATTACCGGTGAGTTTCCCGAGTTGCGAAAGACTTTGCGTCGGTTGCGGTGACTTACAAGTCTCAAAGCCTCGCCCCCGAGGACCCTTTTCCCGCGGCAGTGGAAGACTGCTGGGAGTCTCTCCTCTGGGCCATCTCCGAAGGAGCTCAAAAGCTCAACCTCGACACGTCCCGGATCGCCCTCAGCGGCTCATCTGCCGGTGCCAACCTCACCACCGTTCTATGCCAGCGCGCGACAACCAGGCCAGACATCCCGCGCATCGCGGTACAGCTCCTCTCGGTCCCCGTCGCGGACAACACTGCGACGGTCGAGTCTTCAAAGCCGGAGCACGCATCGTGGAAAGAGAACGAGTTCACCCCGGCCCTGCCCGCGGAGAAGATGATGTGGTACCGCCATCATTACCTCCCCGACAGGACGACCTGGTCGCACCCCGAGGCGAGTCCGCTGCTTTGGAAGGGTGACTGGTCAAAACTCCCTCCGGCTATCATTGTTGCTGGCGAGCTTGATGTTTTGAGGAGCGAGGGGGAGGCGCTGGGGGAGAAGCTCGGGGATGCTGGGGTTCATGTGGACATGCATGTGATGAAGGGCCAGCCGCATCCTTTCATTGCCATGGACGAGGCGTTGGAAGATGGGAGGAGGGCCATTACTTTGTTCTGCGACAAGCTCTTGGAGCTTCTCTAGGCGGGTACCTAAGAGTTGAAAGTTACAGTCAGACAACTAGGTGTCGATTCATCTTACATGAGGACATGACCCAGAGTTGAAGCGCATTTGGACTCATTTCCTACTTCCCACCGTCCAGTTACATAGTCTCAAGTTCAAAATGACAACCCAACTGCCTTAATTGGTGATTAGCCTACGATTAGTAGACGAGGAACTGCCACTTGAAAAGACACAAGGGATCAGGTACTAAATGTTTACTCAGAGGCAGAGCCGCGGCGCGGCGCGAGATGCTATATTCGGCTCGACCACATCTAATTGTAAACAGTACCAAACCCATCTACAGGGTGTGACTTTTAGACACTACGTCCAGGAAATAGCCATCCTTTGGACCCGACCGAGTGGACGAGCCCCTCTGGTGGATGATCTCCTTTGGCCTTGGCGAGCTCGGGAGCTCTAGCTAGCCTTGCCCATGTCGGCGCCGACCTGCTTGCAGTAGTAGTCCCACTCGTCGCCGCCGATGTGCTTGCCGACCGAGTTGCACACGAGGAGATCACCGCGGAGGCTCTGAATCGGCCACCATATTAGTGCTAAAGACTAAAACAAGCCTCCGGAGGGTAGGATGCTCAGAAGTGAAGCTTACGGTCTTGCAGTCGGGGCACTTGTCCCACTGCTGGTTGCCGGTGTTGCGGGCCTTGTACCTGTCGCAGGCCTTCTGGGTGGCGTCGGTGTTCTGAGGGACCGCGAGTGTCAGCGCGAGAGAATCCAACGGCTCCGTGTTTAAAGCTTCATGAACCTACCGCGGGGTTGATCTCTACGCCGCTCTTGAGATCGATATCGCGATCCGCGCACCAACCGCGAGTGTGGAGATCAGCAGAGATGCTGCGCAAATCGTCAGCAAATAGGATTGGACAACATCGGCGGAGCCGGGGGCGAGACGGCTGACCCAGTTGCAAAAGCAACGGCTGCAAAGATAACGGTAGAGAACTGCATCCTGAAGGTGTTGGGTTTGGAGTTTGATAAGATCAACGAATTCCAAAAGAGACGGTCAGAGGCCACAAGAGTACTGAGGAGATGAGGTTCGGGGCTGACAGGTGCGTCTCAAGTTGCTCTTTTATATTCAGGAAGTGCTGGTTCATCCCGTTACTGGCGGATCACGACCTACCCATTTAGGTAGGTAGCAGGACTGTATCTCAACAAGTCGATTATTAAAAACAAGTGCCATGAGTCGATATCCCGGCCGAACTCGTGGCCGGGCTGGTAGCACGTGGTGCCGCCTGACCACCTATCCTAGGCAACGCCGTCTTTTGGCAAGTAGCCGAATCGGCGTATCGGCAGGGTCTTTTGTTGCCCGTATCAATCTCCTATAGTCTTTCACGAACGGGGCTCGTTGAGCCATTGGTCTCATGGAAACGGCTTGATGTTGTCTCCGCGCCCGTGCCCATCGAGTTCGTGTGGAAATTATTGGCATGACTCGGAGCTACCAGCTGGGATGTATGTAGCCGATCAACAGGAACGAGTGGGATGGCCCTGAGTCTTAGAGGTTGTAGAGAGATTGGTCTTTCGAGCTCGTGAGCAGCCGCCATGACTCGAAACCAGGTCGGTGGACATGAACCTGCGTTAAAAGAGCTTCTAAGACTTTGCTCCGTACCCGAAGTAATCGATTTCCTTTGCGGGGCAGCACAGGCGGATCATATGTTCCCCACAGGAGGAGACACCAAGCCGGAACATCTGTACGATCTCCGCCTAGTATCTTATATTCCGGTCCGCAGCGCTGTTAACTCCCTTGGGGCACCCGGCATGGTCGATCCCGGGTTGGCTACGCACGTCTTCAGACTGCCTCTTCACCTGAATTTCTTTTATTCACTCGGCAGCGTCGTCAGTGAGGGCCAA
Source organism: Colletotrichum brevisporum (assembly GCA_030770045.1). Taxonomy (NCBI): domain Eukaryota; kingdom Fungi; phylum Ascomycota; class Sordariomycetes; order Glomerellales; family Glomerellaceae; genus Colletotrichum; species Colletotrichum brevisporum. The sequence goes on from JAUGSI010000002.1 coordinate 7,685,329, forward strand.
AAAAGCACATTTCAATGCGATTCCAGTCACGTTGTCAGTGCCTACTATACACCAATACACAAGCGAAAAAGGACCCAACGTCAAGAAGAGATGGATTGTTTCAAAAGGCGGATCCGTCTCTACGCGAGGAGATGGCAAGCCGGAACATCTTCACATTCTCCGCCTATCTCATATTCCGGTCCGCAGCCCCGTCACCCCCGGGGAAGCATGGTAGATCCCGGCTTGGCTACGTCTGTCGGCGGCACCGAGAGACTTTTCCAGGTCCACAAGCGGTTTACAGAGTAACAGCAACACTGTATGGTAAACTGCAACCTTTTATACAATCTGGATAGCCGAAGTCACACACACACTCCCAACATCTAGCTATCCCAGCAAGCAGTATTTGACCTGATCTAATATAGTAGCATCAATTACGGATTGTCTCTACCATCCAAGGTACCGGGGTTCTGGGTAGTATTCGGTCGGCCTTCGCTAGATTGGGAGCAAAAAGTCTTGGAATTTGTAACGGCTACATGGAGTCACGTCTGGTGCTAATCATTGAGGGGCTGCATAGCAAGGGTTCTTAAGTCCCGTCCGAACTGGCGCTGGATGCCGAGGGGACACCGAGTTAACCGTCGAAAAGCCCACTCCGCGTACCACCGAACAGACAGCCTGCTGAGATACAACTTCATCCCTTCTGATCGACGACTGAGTCAGGTCTTAAAAAGTCATTACGGCTGCGGGCGTATTTGTCCGCCTACGATTTGGGCAAATGAGGAAGGTAGGAAGTTCGCCAGCTGCCTGATATGTCAATTCCAACGGGGGAGATCCGGGACACGCTGCAGCCTGCCGATGATGTGTATAAGACTCTGAGAGCTCGCGCCCGATATTCGTAACTCTTCAACACCTCACTCTTCTCAGATACACAATACACTCGTTTTATCACAACCTTCACACTCTCTCTTGAAAAGATGCAGCTCTCTGCCGCCCTCGTTCTTCTCGCCACTGCTGCCGGGTAACACTGCCCTCTTCCCTCCTATCGTTCTTGAATTATATGGGGAGATCTCATGCTAACCGCTCTTCCTACTCCGCTTAGTGTCACGGCCGACGTACACAAGTACGCTGTGTGCACCAGCAGAATACAGCCCATCAACAACAACAACGTCTGCCCCAAGAAGCGCGACATCCTTCAGGACGATGCTGTCAACATGACCAGCAGTCGAATTATGGGCCGTGCCTATGGTGATGTGAGATGTTCCATCCTCTTGTTCAGGAGATTATATATCAGTTGTTGTTGTGGTAATCTTTCTTCCCGGAACCTCAAACTAACCACCCACACCCCCTTTCTAGAACGAGGCCGCTACCCGCAAGGCCTGCGCCGCTTATAAAAAGCGCAACACCGGCAACAAACAGTGGGACAAGTGCCCCGACTGCACCGTTGTAAGTTTTGAGACCCTGGCGAGAGGCAGACATATGGCACGAACGGACTGCTAATCGCCTCTCCTCCGGGATTGTAGGGCTGGAGAAAGACCGAGAGCCCGACCTACTGCGTCATTGCCTGCAACTCTGCCGGCTCTCACATCGGCGGTGAACAGTGGCTCTACTACTGCAAGCAGAGTGGTGCTGATGGCTCTGAGGGCTACTAGGCAGTCTGGACGGATACTACAAAGAGCTTTGGTGGTTTATGTGCTTTGAAATGGACTAGATTTAACTTGCTAGTAGCGGAGCGCATCGCAGCATCTACCCGTAAACTATTACCTTCAACAATGCTGTTCTTATAAAAGTGATCAGTAGTAAGTAGCATAAGCCCAGCTGCGGCCCATAGAGGCACCACCCGGACTAAAAGAGGCATGCTACTGTAGCTGGAAGGCAGGTAGCCGGACCTTGCAGTAAAACACCCCGTCATACTAATAACTTAGCTTAGAGGAGGGCAGCCACTTGTGAAAAGGCCAAGTGCCTACCATCGGGCCTTCTCACCCATAGTAATGAATCACCAATACAACCTCCCACCCACACACATAACCCCAAGATAGATGTACGTACATCTATCTACGCAGCCCACTACGACCTATAACTACCTGCAGCCGACGGACGAAAATAACAACCAAAGAATGAGAACAGTAGAGAAGAAGCGCCAAAGAGGGCCATGAGGGAAGGACCGGGACACAAGAAGCGAGCAGCCGGCTTAAAAAACGCATACGGAAGTTCGAAGAGGGGGAATCGGCACGAGAGCTCGCACAGGCGCACCCCATCGCCATGGCACGCGGCACTCATACCCGTCCGATGTCCTCACCACAGATTAGAGCGTGGGAGCAAACCGACCACTTCATGTGCGATGCAGCAAGGTAATGTTCAAACTTGGAATTAAATTCTATAGGCATTTCGATCCACTCCTCTTTCCCGTGGCCGCGTTTACAGGACAGCAATGCACTCAATCTCGACGTCCACGTTCAGCGGCAACGTCTTGACGGCGACGCAACTACCAATTTTCGCAGTCAGCAACCCACTCGCCCGAAAGTCTCGCCACTTAGATCGGTAACTCACGTCCTGGAAGGCTTGACGTCGCCCCAGTACTGGCAGTAGATCTCGTTCATGGCGGCGAAGTCGTCCATGTTGGAGAGGAAGACGTTGACCTTGACGACCTTGTCGATGGTGGTCCCGGCGCCCTCGAGGACGGCCGTCAGGTTCTTGATGCATTGGTGCTGGTGCGAAGAATCAAATGGTCAGCCAAGGCTACAATACTGATGCAGCTGCTTCATGCACAACTCACGGTGTGAGCCTGGACGTCGCCGTCGATGATCTTCATGGTGACGGGGTCCATGGGGACGGCCCCGGAGCAGAAGACCATGCCGTTGGCGATGATGGCCTGGCTGTAGATGCCGGGGAGGGGCTTGGGGGCCTTGTCGGTGAGGACGGGGGTCTTGGAGGAAGACATGATGGCTGTTGGATGGTGTGTGAGAGCTTAGAATAAACTGTTCAGAAACGGTTTAGGGAGAGGATGAGTTGAAATGCTGCAGGAACAACGTGTGGGAGAGAAATAGGGTCTGACTTTGGCTTGGCAACAAATGACTCCATTTCTCCTCTCCCTCAGTCAATGCTAAAGCATCGCCCAGCGAGCTCCGTTCTCGGAAGTTTAAACAGCTCCCCGCGGGGAGGAGTCGAGGTGTGATCGTCCTATCAATTCGGTTCCCCGCACCGCTTTGTTGCATGGATGATGGGACTGTTCATCGTTATCATTTCTGGGTTCCTTCTGGGAGTGGGTCGGCGCTCGTCAGAGTGGTCCACTACAGTTTTCTCGGGCTTCAGTAACGTTGGAATGAGAGCTCGCGGTAGTTATGGGTAGTGTATACATACATCTGACTGACCCCCACGAACCGGCCTCCTTTCCGATTCCCAACCACCAGTCACCAGTGCCGGACTGATAAAGCTTCGCCGGGTTAACCCCACCATCCCTGATGCTACGCAGCTACACGACAAGCTCGACTGCGGGGTAATAGCTTGGGACGAGGCGAGCGAGGAACTCAGACACGGTGTTGAGCTCTTGGGGTCTTGGAACAGAGCGATCTAAAAGATGGCCTGTTTCCTGAGGATTGGAACCCTTGGCCGCGGCTCAGATCCGTTTGGAGGGCTCCTCTCTGGCCGCCGGCCACTTCCAAGCAAGATCCGACCATCATTTGGCATCGATCGCCATAGAGAGAGCACGCGGCAGACGGGCCGCGGTTTGTGCCTCGGAATGGGGTTCAAGACTGCCGATCTGTCTGGACTTTCTACAGACCAACCGCGAAGGAAGGAAAGAGGTTTTCACTGGGATGCTCAGAACCGCGCGATCCACTCCCGGTATCACCCTTATCTTTAGACCCTGTGTGCCAGTGCATATCACAACGTCACGCGCGAGGCAGCCGAGACAATGGCACCCGTCTTGCCGACCTGCGTGATAAGGTAGGTATGCCATTTCTGGCTCCCTTGTTGGTAGCTGGAGGCGGCAAGAGCTCAACGGGTGTGAGTCGGTGCTGTTTTATCTACGCGAGCTGGTCCCTGTCACGACCTTCGCGACCAGTTCCCTTCACCTCTCCTTCTGACGTCTATGCATTGCATGACTACCCTTTGATTGACATCTGAGCCATTGGTTCTGAGATCATACTGCAATCAGACATGGGAGAAACGGTAGACAACAAGATAACGCCGGCCTCGGGCCCCGAAGCCTCGATCCGCGATGGCTCCACCGACGGCCACGACGACAGCGGCGTCAAGGGCGACGTCTACGGCGACGAGGTCCACGTCGTCGACAAGGCGGCCGAGCGCCGCCTGACCCGCAAGCTGGACTTCAGACTCATGCCAGTCCTGGCCATTATGTGTGAGCCACGCACTGCCAGTTCTTCAATGACGGCAAACAGCAGTCTGATGCTGCCAGACGGGAAAGAGAGCTGATCGTTGTCCCCGCCGAACAGACCTTTTCAACGCCCTCGACAAGGGCAACATCGGCAACGCCGAGACGGCGGGCCTCAGCTCCGACCTCAACTTCAAGGAAGGGCAGTACAACCTCATCGTCAGCATCTTCTTCGTGCCCTTCGTCGCGGCGGCGCCGTTCGTGGCGCTCATCGGCAAGAAGTTCGGCCCGGCCGTCGTGCTGCCCGTCCTCATGTTCACCTTCGGCACGATGACGATGCTCATGGCGGCCGCGCAGAACTTCGGCGGCGTGTTCGCGCTGCGCTGGTTCCTGGGCATGGCGGAGTCGGCCTTCTTCCCTCTGGTGATCTACTATCTGACGACGTTTTACCGGCGGGGCGAGCTGGCGAGGAGGTTGGCTATATTCTACGCCGCTTCCAACATTGTGAGATCTTCCTTCCGGATTGTGTGTGGTGGGTGTCACTGACATGTGTGTGGCACGCAGGCAAACGCCTTCTCTGGGCTTCTCTCCTTCGGCGTGTTCCAGATCACAAACACCGGGCTGTACCCCTGGCGCTGGCTGTTCATCATCGAGGCCACGGCGACGATTCTGTTCGCCGTCTTCGCCTTCTGGTACCTCCCGCGCAGCGCCGCCGAGGCCAAGTTCCTCACGTCCGAGGAGAAGGAGCTCGCCCACCACCGCATCCGCGTGGACAGCTCCTCCGTCGTCGGGGAGAAGATGAGCATCCGGGAGAGCGCCAAGGTCTTCCGCCACCCGAGCACCGCAAGTCCTCTTCATCTCTCACTTCCACGAGCCGTTCGCTAACGTCTCCCAGTTCGGCTTCCTCGCGATCGAAATCTGCCTCGGCGTCCCCCTCCAGAGCGTCTCGCTCTTCATGCCGCAGATCATCCAGCGCCTGGGCTACAGCACCGTCAAGACCAACCTCTACACGGTCGCGCCGCACGTCACCGGCGCGGCCATGCTCCTCGTCCTCGCCTTCCTGTCGGACTGGCGCCGCCTGCGCTTCCCCTTCATCGCGCTGGGCTTCCTGCTCACCTTCGCGGGGTTCATCATCTACGCGGCCATCTCCGACGTCGAGAGGCAGATCCGCCTGGCGTACTACGCCTGCTTCATGATGACCTGGGGCACGTCCGCGCCGAGCGTGCTGCTCTCGACGTGGTACAACAACAACGTCGTCAACGAGAACCAGCGCGTGCTGCTGACCTCCATCGGCGTCCCGCTGGCGAACCTGATGGGCCTCGTCAGCAGCAACATCTTCCGCAAGCCCGACGCGCCCAAGTACGCGCCGGCGCTGGTCACCACGGCGGCGTTCGGCGGGACGGGGGCGCTGTGCGCGCTGGCGCTCGGGGCGTACATGGTGTGGGACAATCGGCGGCGGAACAGGGCGCAGGGCGTGGAGCTCACGGCGAGCGACGTGCCGACTTCGAGGTTGAGGGACGGGCCGAGGAGTCCCGACTTTCGGTGGTTCCTCTGAGAGACGGGGGCTTTATTTTCTTTTTCTCTTTGCTTTCTTATTGTGAGTTTACAGGTTGCCACCCTGATGGGTGAGTGGGCACTGGCTACCTATAGGCTCTTTTCTTTTTGTTGCTTTTTAAGCTTTCTTCGCAGCCTAAACTCGTGGCGTGGCGTTTTCGTAGGCTGCATTAGTTCCGAACTTGGCCCTCGCGGTTGATGTTCTCTCTTTTCTCTTTGAACCTGGGTCCAAACTAGACTCTTCCAAGAACCTAAGATGAACGTCGTTCTGCCCAGAGCTCCCAGCCACTTGCAGGAAGCTTGGGCATTAGTTGAGCTCAACAAAGTCTTTTTCTTCCAACCTGGGTAGACAACTACAGTGTAAGAGTGCCCTGCAGAGTCTCATTCGCCATAACGGTTGGCAGCTGACGCGGTCGCCAACGCAAACCCGGAGTAAAAAGACAGGAGAAGCTCAATGACGCCACAACGCTCTAGGCAAGACACCTTGAGGTCATGTCAAAGCATTTGATATAAAGAGCGCAAGCAAGATTCGTAATCTCGTTTTGATTTTCTCAAAATAAAACAACGCTATAAATGCCAGACGAAAACTATAAAACAGGACCCATACGGCAATCTGATCATTATCGACATCTTATCATAATCGTCCCGAGACTAAAAGGCAGTAAGATAGGTCAAGCTCCTGAGCCTGGTAAGACACTCCCTCCCCTCACATTACCCTTCCAGCAGGACTTCCCCCCAATACTAAGTGTTGTTGTTAGAAGAAGAGAAGATGACGTCGCCGAGCGAAAAGTCAACGGCTCCCACACTCGGGATGCCGTCTAAGCAAAGAAATCCTCAACGCCCCAGCGCCCTGGACAACCAACTTCCGAGCAAGGCTGCAAGGTGGAAACTCCAAAGGTTCACATTGACCAACGAGCCCTCGGAGCAAAAGCAAGAATACGTCCCCAACGTCGAGAACGACCAACTCATCGAGGCGGAGAAGCCCGGGTCTAAAATGAACAGACCTGGCGTGGCATGGACGGAGCAGCCCCTGGAATACAGGCCTAAGCAACCGGACAGCCGCCCGAGTCCGAGATCTGGCTTTTCCGATGAGGAAGATGAGATCCCCGACGCCCCGAGCGACGGACCCACGCAGCCGTTGGTGAAGGAATCTTTCGAGTTCGGTTCCTACAACCCCTTTCTGAAGAAAGACGTCCGCACCGAGGAGGAGAAGACCCTTGACGAGATGATGCATGAGAAGATGCTCCGCGAAGAATGGGAAGCGTTGAGGACGAGGTTTGATATCCGCAGCCCATTCAAGCAACCGGCGCCAGTTCCCAGTCCCGTCCACCATTCTAGTCAGTTTCGGGGGTCGCCTTGCGAACCAACGAATCAGAGGCCTCGCGAACAGTCTCCTCCTTGGCCGATGAGGGTGTATCCTGGGCCGCGTCAACAGAGTCCTGGGTATATGTGGCCTTCGTATGCTGCTCAGGTTCAGTCGACTCCTCCGCCGATGGGGCTGTCTCCTTGGCCGTGTCAACAGAGGCCTGGGTACATGTCGCCTCCGTCTGCTGCTCCGGCTCAGTCGTCTCCGGGGCCGCATAGGCACATGTCGTCTCCTCAGCCGTCTCAACAGTCTCGGCTGTCTCCTTGGCCTCCTGGACAGATTCCTGTGTGTATGGCGTCTCCTCGGCCGCCTCAACAGAGTCCTCCGTACAGGGCGATGGGTCGGCCGATGCAACCGAATGCTTGGAGCACGCGGCCTCGGTCGGCTGCTCGGGTTCAGCCTGCTCCTCAGTCGTCTGCGGAATATCGACATGAACGGAGAGAGACCCATTATCCGTCTCCAGTGTCCCCGGGACCGCCGGGGCCTCATCCGCTTGGCCCGCTGGCGCATCACTCTCCTTTTCCGCCGTGGATGCCGAGCCGGTCGGATCGGCCGCAGCCTCAGCCGCACCCATCTTTGGGGCTGTTTGGTCCGTATCAGGCGATGTTTGAACAGGAGTCTCCGTGGAGATCTGGCCTTCGTCGCCAGATTTAGCGACGACCGTGGCGGCCGCCGCCGCCTGCTTGCCGGCCTTGTCGACGGACACAAATGAAGCGGTGACGCGGTTGAGGGGCGGCCTCTCGTCGGCGTCGTCGTCCGTCTTGCGCTTGGCGTTGCTCGTGATGAACTCCATCTTGTCGCGGAACGAGTCGTCGTAGTGCGAGAAGACGGACGAGGTGCGGTGGCTGTCAAGGGAGGACCGGGTGGTGGCCACGCCGCCGCCCATGGAGGAGGAAAAGGTGTCGGCCATGGACGACGTACGGCTCCTCGTGGAGTTGGAGCGGGTGATGGGCACCGCCATCTGCTGCTGCTGCTGCTTGCTCTCGAACCTGGCGAGCTTGTCGGCGACGCTGCCCTGCATCTTCTTCAGCACGGGCAGGTCGCTGTTGACAGTCGGCTTGTTCTTCTTGGCCTCGATCTCCCGGATCCAGGCGAGGCGGTCGGCGGCGATGCGAGCCGACGCGCGTTGGGTGGATTCGCGCCATGGTGCCGACGCGGACGGCGGACCGGAGGATCGCGGGGTTGACGACGGCACGGAAGTCGGGGCGGTTTGCCAAGACCTCCTGCGGTCGGTTTGGGAATTGTCGACGCCTAGCAACCTCGGCACGGCAATCGTCAAAGCGCCGTGTGTTGATGTTGCTATGGGCGTGGAATGTCGCTTGTCCGTGTGTTGTTGTTGCTGCTCAGCAACGGCACCCACATTTAGGCGGGGCCGAGCAACGTGAACTTGTGGCGTGGTGATGGGAGCGGGACCCGACGGCACGTATGCGGCGCGTCGTGGCTCGTAGACCTGCGGTCTGGTGGATTGCCTGGAGTCGGAAGCGTTTGAGAAGCGACTGGGTTTTTCAATTGACCGCGGCGTCTCTGGGGGCGGCCAGGGTTTCGCAGGTTGCGGCTGTGACTGGTTGTGACTGGAGCTGATGATCGTCACGCTCACCGCCGGAGTGGATGAACTGTTCTTGGTGGATGAGTTTGTGGTTCGGGTGGCCGAGGGAGCAGCAGCGGCAGCAGGGCCGGTGTGACTCTCCTCGTAGGGTACCTTGAATATAGTAGGCTTGTTGCTACTCAAAGTGGGCGCGCTGAGTGCTGGTGACGATTTGTTGAGTGAGGATGTGCTGATGACCGTCGGCGTTTGCAGGTTGGTGGTCCTCCTGAACATGTCGGCGATAGGCGTCGTCGACGACGTCTTTGGAGGCGACTGCTGTTGCACCGGTGCCTTCCTCTCCTGCTGCGGCCCCTCCGGTGCAATGCGGAAGGCCTCGAGTGACTGCAGGTCAATGTCGAGAGTAGAGGTCCCAAAGTCCTGGACCTGGACCCGCGGGAAAGCCTTCTGGTTCTCGTCGAGCGAGGGTCGTTCGTGACGTGGCTCCCTGAGCATCGACATTGTTGTCTTCTTGGCCAGGCCACGTCCACGCTGCACGAGGCCCGACATCTTCTCCCTGACGGAGAAGAGCCGTCGCGGGGCTGCCCAGTCACCGCTGTCTCGTTTGCTCGACATGTTGGCTGCCTTGCCTTGCCTTGGGTGCTTCTTGATCGTTGAAGTTCGTTGTTCCCCCCCCTTTTTCGCTGGTTGTTGGTTTGTGGTGATCGTGTCAATCCGAGGATTAACCTCTGAGATCTCCAGCAGTGTCGGAGGGAAATCGGGTTCGAGATCACGTGGAGTAAACAAAATTGGACACCACACCATTGGCATGGGCCACGGATCGCATTGACGCAGGGGTCAATAATACCACTCTAATTGCTTGCCCCGTTTCACGGCAACAGCCCCTGACCGGGGGCGGAAGCCCGAAGAATGTGGACTGGGAACCGCCGGCTATGTCCGCGCCGCTAATTAACAGAAGACGAGGCGTTCTTGACGGTGGGTGTTCAGGGTGTTCAGGTGGGTGCTCAGACGGGATAACGTAAGCACTCAGCATCGATCTTGATGACATAAGACATCCGGGTCGGAATAACATGCAGCCGGTATTTCCGGGAATCGAACCCCATGCGTTGTCAAGTTCCATGTCGAGCCTCCATCCCTACACACGACGTATACGTTTGCACACTGCACAGCATCAAAAGACATTCCTATTGCATAATTATGACCATTCTTATCGAATGAACCCTCTCCATTCCAACAGAGGGGATCAATGAACTACGGAAACCATGTTCGCTCGCTGACTCTGTACAGACCCTCCCACTGCGATGCGTTGGCAGCGTCCCCTCGACTTCACCAGCTCGTTGACTGACTCTTGCCATCACGTCTTTGACTCGCCACATTACCCCGCACTGCTTCTTCAAATGCATTTGTCCCGTCTAGACCCGCCCATCGCGAAGAGCACCTCGTTGACGCACTCCGGTCTCGTGTACGCCGGCACGTCCGCACTGAACTTCCAGTACTCGTAGCTGCCCTTCTGTGCCAGAGATCCGTCCGGAGCAGCCTCCGACTTGTGCCGGTCGAACTGGCTCTTGGTCACCGTCACCTCGGCGCAGCGCTGGATCGCCTCGAACAGATGCTCCCCCTTGGGACCGATCTTGTCGTCGCTGAAGCCCCAGCCGCTGATCGACACCCTCACCTCGCCAGGGCCTTCGCTCTTCGCGATGGAGCACCTGCTCTGGGTAGGACCCTGCTTCTGTTCGCCGTCACGAAGACGGCGCTGGACGCTCTTCGTGTCGAGGGCCACCCCGGGCGCCGAGTAGACCGGGTCCTGCTTGTCCATCGGCAGAGGTTCGCGCGTCTGGCAGTCGGTGTAGACGAAGATGATGCTCCCGTCCGACACGTATTTGCTCCTGGCGACGTCCAAGATCTTCCACATCTCCCCGCCGCAGATGTTTCCGAGGGTTTTTGGCCCGCGGTTCTTGCCCTTGTCGCAGTATTTCCATCCGAAGACTGACTTCTTTGGAACGGCCGACGACACCGTGCCGCTGCGAAGGGAAAATGGGGGTCAGCCAGCCTGACTCGAGTTTGACGTTTTTGTGAGGCGAACTAGTGTCTCTTTTTTTCCCTCTTCGACACCGTCACCAACCAGCGTTTTGCTTACCACACAACTTTTCTCACGGGAACCCAGGTAAAGTACCCGCACTGCCCATCGCGCAGCTCGATGCTCAAGGATCGACCGTAAGCAGTGCCCCAGCTGCCTCTCAGACCCCCCGACACTCCCTTCTTGGCCGCCTCGCCAATCTTTCCGTTGAGGTCGAAAGTCCAGCCGACGTCAGCCGTGTACTTTTTGTCGATGCTGCATTTGCCAAAGCCGTGGCACTCCGAGTTCGGGAAGGGTGCCTCCCGCGCCCACTCAAAGTAGGTCCCTGTTCAACGGCCGGGACGTCAGTGAAATGCGGGACTCAACGTTCAGGAAAGACAGCAAAGGAGAAGAAAAGAAAAAAAGAGAAAGCAAACAACGACGAATGGGACGGTTCAAACCTACGAATCTGACAATAGCTGTTGCAGCCGCCGTGGTAATTCTCCCATCCCTGGCACGAACCGTCCGGGTTCAGGCGGTGCTTGGCCGGGCAGTCCTTCTCCCAGTACTGCCTGTAGAGCCTGGCGGAAGAGTTCTTGTTCTCGCAGGGGTTGTCCTGCCGCCTCTCGACGTAGGCCGTCTTGTTGGCCTCGAAGAGCTTCCGGTCCTCCGGGCGGATCGTCCACAGGGGAGGGTCCTTTGGATCCCAGCTGAAGATGTCCGTAGCCGGCTTTTCGGCGGGGCTTCTTCTGGGGGACAAGGCGACGTCCAGGGGGCCGCCGTTGACCGTGACGAAGCTCCAGGCGAGGAGGAGGATGGCGGCGGACGCTAACATGTCTCGTGCGGCACTCTGGGCTTCGGATTTAGTGAAAAAGAAATGTCGCCGCCGGATTCGAGGGGAGCCACTGCTGGGAAGGAGACGGCAGGGACGGCCTTGACTCGTTGAGGGGGAGTCGGGAGACGGGGCAAGTCTGGACTGAGATGTCCGTTCCCGGTAGATATAAAGAGCCCCGAGAAACGCAGAACGTCTGCGAGTGCCTCGTCTCGCGCCCAGACAATCGTGGGGGAAGCAAGCTGTGCAAGCAGCCCCAGCTCTGTATCTCGTGAGATGAACCACGACAATGGAGGCTCGTCGAACACAATCTGCAAGGGGCGGTGGCTGGTCTCCGCCTTGAAACATCGTATTCTCACGGCCAAGTCGTAACTGGCCCGCAGGGGAAACGATCCCTTCTCTGAAAGAATAACAATGTAGTACGTCTTGACACCATGCTTTGTTGTGAGATACAAGCCGAGTTTGACCTGCCGCGACGAAGTCCGAAGCCGGTTGAGGAAGCACCTGCTTTCGCTGGTGTCGCACAGATGGGGGCTTCCACATGGCATGTGTCCCCGCGTTTCTTTCAGCATCCGTTGTTGTGACTCGAAGCCAAGCATGCAAGCCACCGTAAACGTCCTCTTATGGACGGAGACTCTTGGGAAATGGAGTCGTCGAAAACCCCTGGTTTGCAATGGGGCTTGGGCTGCATCATGTATGCTATGACCTGTCTAATGTGATGCTTGAATCTTGCAGCGTTTGTTTACAACTAGCTAGAATTGAAATGGGAAATTGAATAGCTCCCTCGCGCTCCTTCTTTCGATCTTCGTCCTTGCAATCATTGGGCAAGGTCATCTGGCCAGATCTAGTCCCGCTGGGCCTTCGCTGCCAAGCACCGCGAAACAGTGTCCCCCCGGCAGAAGACAAGCACCGGGTGTCGGCTACCGTGTGTTGTTTATGTAGATATTCTTTTGGCACGGTGGAAGGCTGTCTCGGCTGAGGTCGCGCACTTGCCAGGAAGGTGATCTGGACTCACGTGTTTGCCGATGGGGGTTTTTTTCTTTATTCACTTGGATCATTGCGGGACATCGCAGGTGAAGCAGTCTGCCGCAAAATATTGAGCGAGTGATTCTGTCGTCCCGAGGATGCCTGGCATCGCTTCGTCTTTAAGATAACTAGGTTCAAGCCACCAGCGCCTTCCACCACGATATTCAGTTCAGCCTGGTCCGAGTTATAGTCTTGCTGACCCTGGGTGATAGTTAGCTGACCTCACATACCAATTCAGATCGCCTCTGATCCTTCTTAATGTTAAAATGGCTTGTTTTTTGGCTGATTTAGGGAACTCACACCTAGGTACTTAGGCTTCCACAGATAGAAGGTCTGTTCTTTCAACTCTTGAAGAGCTTGCCGCAAGAGGACACTCTTTCTTCTCACAAAGTAAGTGCGATAGAAACAAGTGCTTATGAAGGTCTCGTGAGAAAAACGTGGCGAGGGCGAAACTTAAAATCGAGGATCACGTCGCCGTAAAAGACTATGAAGCAGGATTTCAAGTTCAGAAAATTGTGGCGCAACCATTCTTTTCGTCAACCTTGACGAACGCCAACCAAATAAAGACTCAACCAGCCCCGTGATGGCCTCGCGAGAGGCAGCATGCGAGAGCAGTAAAAAGGTTCAGCCCCAGTTAAAAGTCAATCCAAGGGCTTGCTATCCAGTGACAGTATAATTAGAAATCTGAAAAGCGTGGAATTCGAGTTGTCGAAACATATATAATAGTCACCTCACCTCGCCTGTCTTACTTCGGTTGCCAACTCTTCCCGTTCAAGTCACACAACCAAATCACCGAAACATCGGAAATTTCGTCCGACCCGTCTTGTCCAACATCACCCTCGGGGAATCGCTGATTCACCATAACACCCAGCCTTATAAGCAATTCACTAGAGAGCCTCTATTCCGGGTTTCTCGTATAAAAATGTTCCACCTCGAGGGGATTTTCGTTCACGACCTCGAAAACGCCAACAAAGCAAACCCAAGCAAGAGCGAGGACGGCAACAACTCTCAACCACAAACCACTGCTACACACCAACCACAAAAAGACGTGACACAATGTCGGTCAACAGATACGTCTACCCCAACGCCCAGGGCAACGCCAATGGTTACGGCAATGGCCAGGGCAATGGCAACAGCAACGGCGGCGGCGGCATGCCGAACCACGCCAACGGCAACTACGCCCCCAACGGCGGCGGCGGCGGCGGCGGCGGCGGCGGCTACCCGTACCCAGGAGGCTACGCATCCACCTACCGCAGCAGCACGACCTCCTACCCCGCCGCAGGCGCCGACACCTGGACGCCCGGCCTGGCGATGAGCTACATGTCCAACGGGCCCCCGCGCAACGGCGCCAACCTCCACGCGCCGCCCTTCACGGTCGGCGGCGGCGCGGGGCCGACGTACAACGACGTCGACCGCGAGGAGATGGAGTCGCTGGGCGTGGGTGGGCACTGGCCCGGCACGAACGGCTCGCACGCGGGCTTGCACGGGAGGCACGGGTACGGGGGTTACCTGCCCGGCACGACGCCGCAGGGCGGGGGGTACATGCCGGAGAGGGCGGGGGATATCGGGAGGTACAACGCCGCTGCGGGACAGTACGGCGTCAACGGGATCTACGGCGATCCGAGGGAGGGACATGTGGAGCCGCGGAGGGGGGTTGTTACCATGCCGCCGTGGTATGGGAATGCCTCGGGCTATGGACGGGGCGGGGGCGGTCCTTAGAGAGTCGGGATGCTTGAAGTCAGGAGTTCGGAGTGAGAGGGGATGGAGTTGAGGTTGGGGAGTTTGGTTTCGCGATTGGCGTCTCATTACCACAAAGTTCCTCTGCATTTGCACTTCACGGCGCTGACCGTGGCCAAAAGCTGGGAGAAGAATAGCAATATACAATTATACCCACCAATGTTCATGATTCCAATGTGATGACAGGGGGTAATCCGTTCAAGAAGACATATCTCCAGCTAGCAATGCAACAACAGTTCGCACAGCCGTCATGGGCCCCTCGCTTCCTGATACGAGTCTTTCAAACACCTTGGATGCCGCGGCGAGGGATCCGCGCTCATCGCCCTGACGCCCTGTGCTCTTGTTAGTAAACAGTCATCGAATCTGTTCTGGTGACACTCACATCTGCCGGGCATTCCAATCATCAGCCCGACTTTACTCTGCGCCTCGCCGGTCCAGTCGAATTCGATTCTCCAGTCTATCCTCAAACACGACGTCTCCTCGTCCACCGCATCCGGGATCGGGATCTCGTAGGTCGTCCTCCCGAAGTGGGGCAGGAGCACCGAGCGGTTGAGGTTGTCCGCGTGGACCTTATCCCCCAGCACGTCGTCCGCCTCCTGGCCCGACGGGTCGTCGTCGTCCTTCCTCCTGCGCTTCTTGCGTCTCGTGCGGATCTTGGCCACGCTCGACCGCAGCTTCTCCCGGTCGCCGAGCTCGCTCTCCACCACGTGCCAGACGTGGGCGCGCTCGACGGCGACGCGGTACCACTCCGCCATGGCCCACGTGGCGACGCTGACGTTGCGCTTCATGTGGGTGTTGGAGCCGCCCTTGATGATCTTTTCGATGAACGGCCCGAGCTCGGGGACCGCGGCAGGGTCCAGCCGCGGGACGCCGAGCGACTTGATCTGGAGCTTTTCCGTCTCGACGATCATCTCGATTTTGGCCATGAACAAGCCTGCTGGATTTGCCGACCTGACGACGATGCTGTGCTTCCGCATGAGAGGCTCGCCGTCGTCCTCCCGCGGCAGCATACTGGTCGTTCCAGAAAACTCGAAGGGCGTGAATGCTTGGAGATACGGGAGCTCCTCGACAGCCGACATTTGAATGGGGTGGTGCGAGACGGGCGCAGGCAGCTCTTCCTCTGGCTTTGACACAAGTGGCTGAGCCTGTCCGAGAGATGCGAACGACAGCCATGACGCGGGGTTCATCGCCAGGTCGAACCACTCTTGGGCTGCGTCCGTCGGCTTCTCCTTCTCAGGGGCCACGAGGTGGCGCCGGAGCAGGTCGAAGAGCTGGTCGCGTCGAGAATCAGGAATGACCGGCTCGGTTCCTGACCTCAGAGACTGTACCCGTCGGACGCGGTCATTTTCCTCCGTCGCGAACTCCAGATCTGCCTCCAACTTTGCAATCTCGGCCTGCAGCGCGTCTCGTTCCTCTTTCAGTGCTTCGTGGGGGTCTGGTTCGGGGATGTGACGGTCGCCGTGCGTCCCGCCGGGTCCCTTCTTTGCTCTTGTGCTTCTTGATGTCTTCTTTGGACTCCTCTCCCGCGAAGCAGCCGCCACCGCCTTCTTCTTGAACGGGTCCGTCGTGTTCTGGGTGAACTCGGGGGGCCGTAGAGGCGGCTGCTTGAGTGGCGAGCTCTTGGATGGCGATTCGTTCCGCCGCCTTCGTTTCGAGGGTGTATCGTGAATTCCCATAGGAGGAGTCGTGACCACCGGGTCGAGCTGGCCTTTCTGCGTCGGAGTTGGGGGGAGTTCGGGCTCGGGATCGGGCTCGGGCTCCTGGGGAGGAGGTCGTGCGGGGATGACGCCGGTCCTGGGCGGCGTGCGCTTCAGAACACGACCAGCAAAAGGATTGATCTCTTCCTCTTCCGGTCCGGGTTCGGGTAGCGGTCTGGGGTTGGGCTTTCCGGAGGAACGGCGCGGCCTAGACGCCAGTGCTCCGCTGGGCCGCGAACTAGGCAGGCCTTTTCGTGCGGGAGAGACGACGGGTGACTCGGTGGTGGTTGGCCCAAACAAGCTCCCTCTCGGACGCGAGGGCTTCCGCTCTAAGAAAGACCGCTCCGTGTCCTGGCTCTGCCCCTGGCTGGCCGAGCCGTCTCCAGCGTCGTCTTGCACGGGAGGCGCTGCATTGTCGCCGGCGCGCTTTGCGGGACTGAGACTTCTTCTTCGCAGGATATCGGGGTTCGAACGCGCGAGGCTTGACCTAGTCGGCGACGCGAAGGACGGTCGTCTCGGAACCGGGATCCTGCTTCGTTGTGAGGGAGGGTCGGGGGGAGTCGTCGACTCGTTATTGTTGTCGCTGGGCTCGCCGCTGAGGCGGGGCGAGGTCCTCCGCCGTTTGGGCGCAGACTCTTCCATGTCGATGGCGCGTCGGGAGGTCTAAGAAAACATCTCGGCGCCCAAATTTCGTCGTCGGGAGAACTGCGCGCGTGGAGGGGTAGCGATTATGGTGGGCTGCACGAGGATGTTGAGTGAGCCTTAGCTACCCAGGTACTTGGTGTTGTGGATGGAGCGCGTTTGTGTACATGCGACCCGACCGCCTTCCAATTTAGGTGGGCCTTGAAAGTAAACAGCGCTCGGCGCGCCCAAGCTCCTCCAGGTGTAGGCGGAATCTTAGGTTCAAGGCATGGGCTTTCCCCAACTCCATATCATGGCAAAATAATTCATTTTTCAACTCTGGCCGTTTCGTCTTTGCCTTGTTGTTCTTCTTTGTCTTTTCTTTCACCTACTTTTTCTTCTTGAACATCCTATTGTTAGGTCTCTCCTAGAACGCGACAGCACGTGATACCCGTCTTCCGAATTACATAATCAGCAAATCCTAGACCGATGACGTCCGCGGCTATGACCGCATTCCAGTTGCCGGATTCGTTTCTTTTTCCCTCTGCAGTGACAGCAGCCCTGCCTCACTCGCCCGCTATGGACGCAACCTTCCCGCTTCAATCACCTTGAATTGGACCAAAACAAAAATCACCACACCAAATATGTCAACACCCGGCAGACTCATCCCCCGGCTCCGGCCGCTGGTGCCTCGCATCGCCCGCCCCTCCCGCAAGGCCTTCATCACGATCCAGGCCCAGACGCCCCCCGACCCGATCGAGCCGTCCAAGGCGCAAGCCCACCCGCTGGGCGCCTACTACGAGGCGATCCTCACGAACCCGCAGCCGATCCCCGACGTGAAGCCCGAGGAGCCCCCCTCGTCCTCCGCCGCGAAGCAGGAGCAGCAAGGCCGTAAGACCTCGCCTCTCTCCCCAGAACGCCCGGAACCCCCTGCTGAAGCTCAATCCGCACAGCCGGTGCCGACGCCGCCCCCGCAGACCGCCGCTGAGAAGGCGGCCATCGTCTTCGGCTCCGCCCTCGCCGGCCCCGCCGAGCGCCAGAGGCGCCTCGACGAGCTGCGCCAGAGGGGCACCACGGTCGCGGGCGTGCTCATCCCCCCGAGGCCCGAGGAGCCCGAGAACTGCTGCATGAGCGGCTGCGTCAACTGCGTGTGGGAGCGGTACAGGGAGGAGATGGAGGAGTGGTCCGCGGCGAACGCCGAGGCGCAGCTGAAGCTGAAGGAGGAGGAGCAACGGAAGAAGGGGCCCGCCGCGCCGGACACCGTCAGCATGGACGACGACGGCGGCGGCTCGGAGTCGAACTGGGTGCCAAAGGACCCCAAGATCGCCAAGAATATGTGGGACGAGAAGCTGTACACGGACATTCCGGTCGGCATCCGCGAGTTCATGAAGACGGAGAAGAAGCTGAAAGCAACGCACGAAAAAGAGGGAACGGTGGGCGGCTGAGGAGCCACGGGACTTGGTCTCCCCACGCATTCCTATCTTCGATCTTCCGTCACATACTATCCCATCAGCGAGCCCATAGACTTGATTTCTTTCAATATCATTTTGGTCCCCTTACTGGCGAAGGCCCCTGTGTTCAGATCGGCTGCTGTGGATGGTTCAGCTGGCAATACTGCATATGAACCAGCCCGTATTCTTCCACCATCCCTGGCTGGCATGGCAAGTCATGACCCATTCCATGGAATGGCCCAGTCTTTTTCCCATTCTCAGTCTTTAGCCTGGCTGACACCTAGCAGTGCTTGGAATATGCCTTGATAAGAAGCAACTTTGTTTGGGGTTCTATGGGCACCGAGCTGTTCTACTCATCTAGCTCCTCATGGCCAGGGAAGTCAAGTTTACTGGGTCGTGGGGCTTGAGGATGCGAATATTCGGGCGACATTTTTCCAGAGGGCCACAGGGCGCCTGCCATCTCCCAGTTGTTCCTTCCATCTCCATGGAGTTTGATCATGTTGCCACCGGTCAAGCATAACTCCAAAGGGCCAAACTCCAGGGCCAGCTGGGCAAGACAAACTACAAATACACGAGCCAAGCAGAGGAAACATGGTCATATGGCAAAGACAACAGACATGACAATCAGAAATGACAGCTCACAACATCTACACGATCTACACAGCAGTTATGATGCTATCAGCCAAAGTTGCCTAATAGACACCAACCACAGGCAAACTTAGAAGGCTGTGCTGGACAAGAGCAATGCTACCTATCAACAATACAGGGAAACAGATACTATGAGACTGGTGTATGAGAGCGAGCACAGGCAAAAGCACAAAGAGAATACAGACAACAGGCACAAGGACAGTGACGGACAATAACAACGGCACACAATAGCATAAAGAGATTACCAGGACGACAGACGCGAGAACAGTAACGGACGAGAACGACGACGGCTAAGAGCAGCACCCCACGACGACTAAGCGATGGGTTGATAAAACCAAAAGAGCTCCTTCTGTTTCTGAGAAACTCCTCGACCTCTCCAAAACACCATCATCATCCCTCCCCCCAAAAAACACATCATCAACCATGGAGCCCTCCATCTCCCCCGAGGAAGAGGAGGACATCAACCACCTCTACGGTCCCCTCCTCTCCCACGAGGACCTCGGATCTACCACTCCCACTACCATCGCCGCCCCTACCCCCACCCCCACCTCCTCCGAGATGGCCGCCCACGCCGCCAGCTCCTTCCGCGGCCACGTCTACTCCTCGCGCGACACCGTCGTCACCCGCGTCTACTCCGTCGCCAACCACGCAGACGACGACGACGACGACCACGGCCCCGCCGACAAGGACATCGCCGTCGTCCTCAAGGAGCACACCTCGTACGAGAAGCTCGAGGCCTACCGCGAGGCCGCCATCAAGGCCCGCGTCCACTTCACCAGCTGGCCCAGCGGCTTCGACCTGCCCCTCGTGCCCCGCCACGTCGACATCTTCGACGAGCGCAGCGGCGCCGCCCACGCCCGGGCCCGCGTCCCCGTCGCCGAGGGCATGGAGGGCGCGCTCCTGGTCGAGTACGTCCAGAACCTCGACGGCGCCGACGTGCAGAACCACACGCACAACCCGCGCGAGGCCTACTCCCGCCACCGCCCGCCCGCGCACGACCAGGTCTCCCTCCTCGGCGACACGCAGGTCCTCCTCCACCCCAAGGTCTGGCTCGGCATGCGCCGCCCGCGCCAGCCCAACCGCATCGCCGCCGCCGCTGGCAGCTACTTCGAGGAGCCGCTGTACCTGGACGAGGTGCTCTCCCGCCTGGGCGAGGACGTCACGCGCCGCCTCGCGCGGCAGATGGGCGCCGCGCTGGCCGTCATCCACTACGACATGATCCTCGACGCGGCCGAGGTGCGCTTCCGCCTCGCGCGGGACAAGCACGACCCGAGCCCGACGCTGTGGGCCTGCGGCCTCGACGAGATGCAGCCCGTCGGAGACGGAGACGGCGGCCGCCGCCGCGCGCGGGCGGGCGTCGAGGACTTCCTGGCGGAGCGCGTGTGGGCCAACGAGCCGTGCTTCCCGCGCCCCGACGTCGAGCCGTCCTGGGTGTTCGACGCCTTCCGCGAGCGCTACGTCGAGGTCGGCGAGCACATCCTCGGACGGATGGAGCTCTTCGAGGAGCGCGGCGAGGTCAGCCGTCCTGACCTGCAGCTGCTTGCGTTCATGCTGGGATCGCCGGTCGTCAGCACCAACTGAGAGCCCGTGCCGAGGACGATGAGCAAGAAGTGGCGATACGATGCGCTGGGAAAGGCGGCCACCATGTTCTGCAGGGTTTCATCGAGGCTCGGAGGATACGGCGTTTCGGGAAGGAAGCTCCAGGTTCGAGCTATGAGATGAAGTCGGGTCGCGGAATAGGACTGGCAGCAGTGCGGCGGGATGCCCCTTTCTGAATGTGAAGCAGAGAATAGCTAGCCATCCTCATAGTCCAGCAATGACTTGAGCAGAACTGGTCACTTCGCAGTGCTACGTGACTGTCTGTTACCTGATGTTTTGGAGAGGCCGACGTATCGTGCCTGCGGATCGGTGTGGCGGGCCCTCGAGATGTCGGAACCGAAAGAAAGTGGCAGGAAGTAGATCAATCCAAAGCTTCGTTTTTGGCAGGTGCGAAGTTGCTTACCAGATTGCCAGTGAGCACTACAATCCCAACCGGAGAGTTCGTCTGCCATACTACGTGGGGGCGTACAGGCTATCTCTACCGTGTTGACTGCGGCACCTCATCGACGAGCGAGCGCTTCCTACGGGATGTGTGTTCCCAGCACATGAAGAGACGGCGCGCCAACGTATTCAAAACTCGAAAATCTCATTGCAGTGTATGCGGGGGCTACTCGACGGACGCCCCATTGGTATCCTTAATTTTCTCCGGCCCAGGCTTTCCTTGGTTGCCTGCGGCCCCGGTCTAACTCCCTCTCGACCCGCGCTTCTCCTCACCCTTCCTTCGTGGCTCGTCTCGTTTTACTCGTGGGCTAGTGTATGTGTTGTATAGGTGTCTAGATTCTGTCTCGCTCGCGAGGGTGGGGCGTGGGCGTTTACTTGGCCTGGCCGGCGCCGTTGCGGTCGTGCTCGTCAATGTCGATGGCCTCCCAGGGGTAGTTGATCCAGATGTCCTTGACGGTGCGGGCGACGAAGTAGCGCTCGTCGGAGATCATGCTCTCGGGGAGGGTGCCCTTCTTCTGCTTGTCCTTGTTCTGTGGTTTGTGTCAGTAGGCTGGCGGGAGGGGCAGGAAGTGAAGAGCCTCAGAGGACAAAGAGGACAAGGACGTACGTGGAGGACAAAGATGCCAAACTGGGTCTTCTCGCCCTGGCCGCCCATGCGCTGGCGGGCGGCCTCGACGTCGCTCTCGAGCTCGCGGACGGCGTACTCGAGGGTGGTGCGGGTGTCGTCGACCTCGTCGACGATGAGGACGCGCTTGCCGACGAGGTTCTCCATGCCGCCGAGGGCGCTGAAGTCGAGCCACTGGGTGCGGGTGACCTTTGTGCCGGGGACCTCGGGGGCGCCCGAGGGGGTGGCGTTGCCGCCCATGGACTCGGGGAGGGCCTCGTAGAGGGAGAGGCCGATGGCCTGGATGGGGATGTTGGGGCTCCCCGGCTGCTTGAGGAAGGAGCGCAGGATGCGGGCGGGGATGAAGCCGCCGCCGCCGATGGCGATCATCAGCTGCGGCTGGAACTTCTCGAGGATCTCGGTCGCCGACTCCTGGCAGAGCTTGTGGACCTGGAGAAGGGGGGAAGAGAGAAGAGGTTAGCAATCCGCTCCTAGCAAAAGGGAGGCAGCACAGTGCAGCTCGAGGGTAGGACGTACATCGTTGTACGTGACGTAGAGCTTCTCGACCATTTTGGCGGTTGTGTTTGGAGGGGTTGATTTCCGAAGGGGCTGCGGGGTAGGCTGGAATGCTGCAGATTTGGAGAACGGCCGTATGTATGTTTCGCTCGTTGGCTTGTCTGTCGGCAGGGGTGGATAGGACCGAGGTCGAGGAGGAGGGTGGGAGGACGGGTATACGAACAAAGAAGACGGGGTGGGATATCACGAAGTGAATCGGAGAGGGAGGAAGGAGAGAAGAAAAAGAGAAAGAAAGTTAAGTAGACGGGGCCCGGGGCGCAAAGGTGCCGCTATTCACAACCCACTGCAGAAAAAAAAAAAAAGATGCGCCGCGGCAGGGGGTGGGGGGAGGAGGAGGAGGGAGTCACTGCCCGAGTCCTGACCGACCCCTCCATCAGAGGAGACCCCGCCATGGCGCAGGTGCGCTGGAGAGAGAGAAATTTTGCTGGTGCAGTGTGAGTGCTGGCGAGCCCCGCGATGGAAGCAGCGAACCGCTGTCGATGGCCCCACTCCACATGGACCGTACAGCGCTGCGCCCCGCATGTCCGTCATCTAACAGTGGCTGCCCGCCGTTGCCCAGTACGACGCCTTACAGAAGGCCATCGGAACTCGCCGCCGTCCCAGGCGATTAATGGCCAATCATGTTGTTTCACGATCATTTTTGTCCAATGACATCGCAAAGAAAGGTCGAGATCTGCCAATCCCACCTTCCTCTCTTTGCATCCCTCCACCGTGTCCGGGGGGGCCCTTGGGTGCCTGGCGGGAGTTAGCGCGTCGCTGAATTTTCCATCTTCCCTGTCGCTGAGCATGTCACGATAATTTCCAGGTTGACCTTCTGATCGCGTTCCACAACCCCCGATGACGAGTTGTCAAAGGGCAACTTTGAATCTGAGTTCATGACCTGGGAAGCTCCGACATAAAGTTGACGATGGATAGCTCGAGAATGCACGCCATCACAAGAGGACGCATTCGAGCCTGGTCAAGTGCTACCAACCGCTGTACCCTCAACTTTATGAAGATCAAAGAACCGAGCCGCAGATCAGTCCATGGGATTCGGGTACTTCTCCCTTCCAGAACGAGCGGTAGCTAGATATGTCGTTGAAGCCTAGTGTCAAGGCTCTTCGAGAAGATCACACGACCCTCTCGAATGTAAGTTTCTTCACAGGCCGATGGAACTTGGTCCACGAGAGCCCCTACAGCCGACAATCCTGAACCCGCGACCTGGGTACCTACATTGTTCAGATGTCAAAGCAGAAGCATCGTAGCAATGTAGCCCACAGTTTCAACTGTCGTTTTCGGTATCAATAATACCATTTGGGAAGTCGACTCCAGCGTCGGTCCCTTGACCATTCTTCAAGCAAGAAAGACTAGTGTATAGATCAGGATGACAAGCCACCGACCACCGCTTCTCCAGCATCAGATAACATGAGATGCTCTCATCAGAGCAATCATACCCTCCTCACGAATCCCCCTTACTGGTATCAACCGCGGCCAACACTCTCTTCATCAACATCTCCCCCCAGATCCGATACCCCTCCTCGTTCAGATGCACATGATCCTCCAGACACCTATCCAGCTCGATCTCAGGCGGCTCGACACACTCCACCCCCGTTCCCTCAAACTCCCCCACGATCCTCCGATACCCCTCGTTCGCCTCCTCCACCAACCCATCACCAACATCCCTCCTCCGGAACAGCCCGACAAGCAACACCCGTCCCCCAGCCTCCAGAAGCGCTCCCACGACCAGCCTTAACAAATCCAGGTCCTTCTCTCTGAGTCCCCGCTTGGGGTGCAGGTTATTCATGCCCACATGCAACACCCACACCCGCACCCCCCGCCGGCGGAGCACGTCCAGTAGACTCTCAAGCGGCCTCTCGACGTCCCTAGAGCCCACGAGCCGGTAAATCACATTCTCGATTCTATCACCGCCGACGCCGGCGTTGAACACACCCTGTAGCCGGCGCAGGACGGGGCCAGAGGCGTTGCTGTTGTGCCGCGCGATCGTCTCGTCGCTGACCATGGCGTCCGACGGCCAGGGCAGGAAACTCGGCGACAGGCCCGTGGTGATCATCCGCTCGATCATCGAGTCGCCGAGGAGCACGACGCGCGGCTCGTCGGAGTTGCTGCGCAGCTCGGCGAGGTGTCTGTCCCTCGAGGTCTCGTAGGATCGCTGTTTGAATTTTGCGTGGCGGTATAGCGATTCCATATCGAATTCCGTCATGGCGTTGAGTTTCATGAAAAAAAAGAGGACTACGATGCCAGGATAGCTGTGGCTGTTGTTACCGTGTGATGATAAAAGGTCGACGTCAAAGGGCTTCAATTATACAAAAAAAAGACAAAAACGTGTTAGACAAACGCTAATGGAAATTGTATTCAGAGCGCCGGCTAATGCTACTCTCCGCGTCAATCCAACGCATCTGCTTTCGCTCGCCGTCGAGAGGCTGAGCTCCGTGGTGCCCAAGGTAGCTGTGCTCAGCCCCCCGCTCCGCTCCGCGACCGATTGACTCACTCGGCGATCGCCTCGTCAGCCTGACAGCACGACCCGATACCCGTCCCCACGGGACTTTTTCTACTTCGCCGGTACTTTCAAAGCTTTGTGTTTGCGTCCAAGATACCCTCCTGCCCTCCTACTATGGCTACTGTCCACCACTGTTGTCCCTGTCGTTTTGTGCACTGTCGCTAGCTCAAACAGCAAGAATAGAAAGATTAAAGACAACAGGTACGGGCAGTATTGCCCATGGATAATGGGGAAGGACAGCGCCAAGGGACGTCGGACGGTAAGGACAACGACAGGGACCTTCCCCTCGTCTCGGTAATTCGCCGCGATAATTAAGCAGCAGGAGGGTCCCTCCGGCGCCAGTCGCTCGACGCGAGAGACCTGAGCGGCTGGTCCGACTTGGGCGGCCGCGGCCGGGCCTCCCTCGACCGGTCCTCGCCGCCGCGGGCCGTCCTCTCGCGCCAGACGGTGTTGTCCCTCGCCGGCACCCGTTCGGAGCTCAGCTGGCCCCGCTCCTGGAGCTTCTGCGGGATGGGGTTGGCAACCTTGACGCGCAGCCTCTCGCCCTCCCAGATCTTGCCGTCCAGCGCCTTCATGGCCTGGGCCGCCTCCTCGACGGTCTCGAAGTCGACGAAGCAGTAGTGGTGGTTGCCGGGCTTGGTGCGCGTCGTCTCGTGCGGGGTGATGCGCTTGCCAATCACAATGCTGTCGGGGAAATGGCGCGTCAGCAGGAGCACCAGAGAAAACTTGGGAGGGGGAAGGCGAAAAAAATACAATAAAACAAAAACTTACGGGTTGAAGCCCTCAAAGATCTGGCTGACCTCGGCCTGGTTGTGCTCCTGATCGACCATCTGGCCCAACCCTCCGACGTACAACCTCCGACCGTCCGTGTCGGTCTCGACGACCTGCTCGAAGTGCTCGATCGCGCCGTAGGGGCCCTGCTCGAGAGTGCCTCTGGGCCCAGCAGCCGCGCCGCGGTCGCGGCCACCAGCCTCCCTCTGTCCGTTCCAGTTCCCCCACCGGTTGAACCCGGACTCCGAGTCGCGGTTGCTGGAGCCCCAGCGACCGCTGCTCTTCTGCTTCTTGGGCTCGCAGGGGCCGACCTTGACCTGGCGGCCGCGCAGGCTGGCCTCGAGCGAGGACAGCGCGCGCTCGGCGTCGTCGCGCTCGGCGAAGTCGACGAAGCAGTAGCCCGGGTTGCGGGAGCTGACGGGGTCGATGGAGATGTGGATCTTCTCGTAGCCTTCGAAGCCGTTCTCCTGGAGCATCTGCTCGACCTCTTCCGGCTGGACGCTGTAGAGGAGGTTGCCCAGGTAGATGCGGCGGCCCTCGGCCAGGGCGGCGGGCTGCTCCGGTGAGCTCATCGTTTCGAGTCGCTTTGGGGGTTTCGCGCACGCGAAAAGAGGGAATTCGGCTGTTTTCGGTGGTCTCACGCGATGAATCTAGACCTAATTATGCCGTACTGATGACGTGACGCGCGCGAGGGTCGACAGCTGAAGTCGATTTTGTCCCTGAAGATCAGTCGGAAGGAAAGAAGTTTCGACGAGAACAGCGGGGTAGCGCGGGGTCTTTGCGCCCTGCCCTGGTTTTTCAGGGTCCGTACCCACCAACTCCCCTGTCCAGTGACTTTCAGGGCCTAGAGGTATGGAACCAGACGGTCGACAGCCCCCGTCAGTGCCTGACACTCGCTCTGAATTGACTTTGCCAGGTCACTTCCTCTTGTAATACAACTCTTGTCGACTTCATTTCTCTTATTTCAAGTCATCTGAAGGGCTGCTAGATGGTAGACCAAATCATAAATCAATTACATATTCATCCATGCAGAAATACTGCCCGAAACTCCAGCCCTCTGATCATGCATTCATTCCCTCCAAGCAATTGTCAACCATGTCTAGATCATGTTAAATGTTTGCCACCTAATTCCCAACATGCTTCGTTCAAACTGCCCGCTTCAGGTGATGAATACCGGCTGCCTGTTTCCCATCAAGTCGCTGCTGGGAACCTTGATATCCTTCTTGTCAAAGTCGTGCAACATGAGCCAGCAGATCATCCGGAACACGAGGGCGTACCAGATCTTGAACCGCTGCGTCTCGGCCCTCTTCTGCAGCGTCTTCGTCCATGATGGATCCTCCTTGCCCTTCTTTCCGGTGTCTTCGTCCGAGGACGAATCCTGATCATACATTAAGCCTGGAGTGGGCGTGAGGGACCTTTGGATAGCGGGAGGCTTCGTTTGGGAGTCTGGGTGGAGCGAGTTCGGCGATGACGGCGCCGAATCTCCCACATGTATCGGAATCGGTGAGTGGATGTGAAGAGACTGCTTGTAAATCTCTCTCGACACATGCTCTTGTTCTTCCTTCCCAGCGATAACGCTCCGGAGGATTCGCTTGAAGTATGTCTTCATGAACCTCTTCTCCCTCTTCTCCAGGCGCGACCCCAGTAGGTCGTGGAACGAAGCCGAGTCCTTTCTATGGCTGGTAGTGTCGGGGTTGTTGTTGATTGCGCCTAGCACCTCTTCCAGGTGACAGCGGAGAACGTCCATGACGACCTTCTGCTCGCCGCCCTTGATTATCTCGTCTGCCACATCGATCGCCCTGTGGAGATCGTTCATTTGGTGGTATGTGAGATGGCGGCTCTGTTCAACGTTCCCATACAGTTCCTTGGAGCAGTCGGCCAGTTGCTTTATCTTCTTGATATCCGATTTGACCTCGCTGTCAACATCCTTGGGCTGCTGCTTCTCCATGTTCTTATGGTCCTCTGCTACCAATTTGCTGTACGCCTTCAGAAGTCGTTTCAGTGACACCGAGTCTCCGTCCCAGGGAAATATCGTGGGATTTGGGAGGAATCTGAAGCATCGGTCCGTGATGTGAAGTGTTCTTGCGAGCATGCCAATGATTTCGAAGGTCACTGTCGACCACAATTAGTCCATGTGTCTTGTCTTTCCAAAGAATATGCGCGTACCTGGAAACAGATGCTTGTTTTTCCCACTGGTCTTCGCATAATTCGTAGTGTTGACGCTGCACCCGATCTGGGTGAGCGTCTCCGCGATTTCATCCTCGCTTCCCAGCTGCAAAATCTCGAGCTTGAGACCAGGTTTGGACGAGGTGAAGAGCGGATTTTGCCAGTGCGTGTCTTCAGAGGCATTCTGTCCATCCTTTTGGCTCCTTTTCCGGTACAGGGTTGGAACTCTCCCGAAGCAAAGCTCTTTGACCTCGGACGTTGGTATCACTCGCCTGGCCTCATTGACAGTTGATCCGGTATTTTCAAAGGTGAAGACGATGCCAAAGTCGGTCACTCGGTACCCCATCAGGCTATATCCGTTCCCTGCGGCCCTGTACTTGTTGTCGTCCGGGTCGAATACTTTCCAGTACAGCCCAAGGATGGCGGCGAGCTGGACCAGATGCGAGATGGTAGTGGTTGCGTAGGGCTTCTTGATGGCAGGGTTCATCTCGAAACTCCTCTTTTTGATTTGCATTTGAACAGCGAGGGTTGGCTTATCTTGTAGCTGCGAGAGGTCGTCCGTGCTTTGAATGTTCGTGGATGTGCCTGGCGAGGGAGGGGCGAGCTTGTTGGTCGAGTCGACCTCGTTCATCTCCCAAAACTTCGACTCCTTCTCCATCTTCTGTATCGCGACCAAAAGCGCAACCCATGTGGCCTTCTCGTTCTCGACAGTATGAACCCGGTCTTTGGCGCTGGGAGACTTTTTAGTCTGTGATCCATTCACTTCATCCCAGCTGACACGGCATTCGTCGCAACTTTCTGGGGTGCCTTTCATCGTGCGTGGCAATTGGCTCCTGACTGGTCCATCCTTGGCTTCCCCGTCCTTGCCTGACCCATTATTGACCTCTCCATTCTTGCCTGGCACATTCCATGTCATGACTGATGCGTTCCACGGCTTGGCTGGCCCGTTTTTGACTGGTTCGTCCTTGACTGGCCCGTTCTCGTTGTCGAAGGGTGCTATGAAGATGACGGGCGCCTCAAACAAGACCTCCACACGCAGTTGATAGGGCTTGAAGTTCGTTCCCGCGTTCTTGGCCCATTTCCCGATGACCTGTTCGTCGCAGTTGGGGAGGCCACGGGCGGAGGCCAGGATCGCCTGCGTTATTTGCAGCAACGCCACCACCAGGGCCACTACGGCCACGACGAGGGCCGTAGCGGCGACGGGCAGCTCATTATCGTTGTCGCCGGCCATGGCGAGAGATCCGGAAGAGACCGAAAGGGTCGACGGTGGAGGCGAGGATCTCGGCTAGGGAGAACGAGAAGTGCTGCGACGAAGAATCGGACTGAGTTACAGGGCGGAGGCCGGGAGATCTCTGGGCGAGCGCTAGTGTTCGGCGCCGGTAGGTGGGGCTGCTTCGCCGGCGAGAAGCGAATCCATCAATCGACAGATTGTCGTCGCTGTTGTTGCTTGCGATCCCCTCACAGCGGGTGAAAATGCGATGGAGGAGGAACAAGTGTGACCCAAAAGAAAGCGGTGGAGGAGAAGGAAGAGGCTCCGAGGGGGTCCTTCCATTTTTTTTCTCTCTGTTCCCTTCTTCCTTCCTTTTCTTTCTTTGCGGTGTCCCCGGGTCCCGTCGACAGGCAGGCCCGCACCGCCCGCCCGCCCCAAAAGGGAGGGCGCGACAGCGACAGCAGCAGCCTGCCGCTTCGCTAATGCAGCAACACCCCTGGAGATGCGCTCGCCCCCGGAAGAGACCGCCTGATGACGAACGCGCTGGATCATATCATGGCGCAGCTGTCAAAAGACACCAGAGCCTGCTTCGCCGACGCTCTCTGGAGAGCGCGCCATTGGTGGCCTTCTCCCAAGACTTTGGTCTGTGTAACCAATAATTGCTGAGTGGCTGTTACCCCCTGGGTTCAGCATGTCTTGGATGCAAGACACGGGGTTGATGGGCACACGGGCTGACTGACGGGCAAGACGACCCCCTTGTCGCAGCAGGACGTCGTCCTGGAGGGTGACCAGACCAGGCTATGGCAGAGCCTCAAATTGATGAACGGGCAAAGAGAAGAGCCGCCTTGTGACGTGGAAGTTGACGTATGTGTAGACGAACCCGATGACGGCTAAGGCTGATCAGGACATGCGAGGAATGTGATGGACAAGACAAGCTAGTGTACCCGGTTAGCATACCGTATGCTCTGGGAAAATTCAGAATTGGGCTACGGCGGTAACTATACCCCTCTCAGTACTGATCAGCAACGTTCTTCAGTTAAACTGTGGTTTTAGTACACTTTTCACAGTTTTAGTACGTTCACTAAGCTAGACCAAGTTTGGCCTAATTCTGAATTTCTCGAGTGTGTACGGTAGGCTAGGCCGGTGGCGTTCAACGATGCACAACGGGGAAAGATTGATTGGCTCACCTACAACTGAGGGTTAGGGTTGAAACTATCGTGAGAACCGGCCCGAGTTGACAACCAACTTTCCTAATAAGCTGATACCAAGGTCCTGGCTGGAAGTCAAGATCAAGATTCGTTGATGAGGATCGACAGTTCAAAATCAATGCCGCCAGGCTGTACAGATGACTCGTCTCAACTTGATTGCGTCCCGAGCTGACAACCTAGGATCGCCCTTGAACAGCTGTTCATCCGATGACGAAGATCCCGAGTTGTCTGTGCGCGCATCATCACCTTGCTGCGGAATGCGGGAGCGGGACGCTCGGATATCTTCCGAGAGTTTGCTTGGTTGCTCATTCATGCCTTCATATTACCGCTTCTACATAGTAAACCAATGTCACCCTTTCAGAATGCCGTGCTGGCTGGAGTGACTGGACGCATTCTCCACGTCATCAGGGAGATTTTCGTACCGCCCGTTCTGGCGCTCACCGTCCTGCCGGAACTCCGACACGATAACCTCCTTGGTCTGCATGATCCCCTCCATCGGCCCCAGCTTGCGCCTGCTGTTCATCGCAAACTCCTCGTCGCCGGCGCCCCCGCGGACGGTAGACCGGTGCGCCGTCGACGCGTGCGTCCCGCCGGCGTAGTAGTGCAGCCCCGAGGTCCCGTGCGACTTGGCCGACGACTTGGCCTGCCTCTTCTTGTTCCACAGGCCGTACAGCGTGGGCGCGTTGACGACGATGGCCGCGGTGAGCAGCTCCGTGCTCGCCCACGTCGTGCGGTTGACCTGGCTGTCCTTGTTGGTGATGTTGATCGGCAGCCGGATGACGGTGATGGCGATGATGAAGACGCCCAGCGTGAAGAGCGCGTAGAGCTGCAGCTTGCGCTGCCAGGGCGTCTTGAGCGTGACGACGAGCGGGATCGGGAGGACGAGGAGCATGAAGTCCGTCACGATGTTGAGCACGCCGACCACCACCAGTTGGACCTGCGCCTTGGAGCACGAGCCTGGGGGGGCGCACAAGGAGTTAGTTATGGTTGAGATCGGAAAAAGTGACTGGTCACAACTCACCAGGGTCAGGAACAACCTGCCAGTACAGATGGAAGGGGTTGCATTCGCTGAACGTCGTCACCTGGCAGGCGACGTAGGTGCCGAAGAAGACGATCGAGAAAGACCAGATGGTGATCTTTTCGTATCGCAGGTTGAGCAGCAGACGACGGTAAACGTCCAGGAGGACGAGCTTCTGCAACCAGAGGCTTTAGAGAGTGTTAGCACATGTTCAACTCTTTACGCGACCGTCCCTGACTCGAATGCTAGCGAAAGAGGGCATACAAGCGAAATCCGGGGCGGCGGGTTACAGCAGCGCACGGGTGTAGTGCAGACTAGTATCACAATAGTAGGAGGGGGGTTGAGGGATAGCACTGACTAAGAGTTGTAGAAGACCCGGTTCGCAATGGACAACTTGCTGCCGATCTCCCGCCTGTAGATCTCCTCGTCCGTGAAGGTGTGCGTCAGCCGGACCTTGGCCGAGACGTTGTTCGTGCCCCAGGTGAGCACCACGTGGATGAGTCCCAGCCGCGTGAGGGCGCAGACGCAGGCCGCGATGGTCAGGTAGTCGCCTAGGTTGTAGTCCTGCCTCGACGCCTTTCTCCAGACCAGCCTGACGCCCATCAGGGTGAGGGCCAGGCAGCTGAAGAGCCAGTGCAGGAGGAGCGTCGGGTCGTCCATGGCGATGAGATTTCCGAGACGCCCTCGCTGTGAGTCTCTCTCTCTCTCGCGCGCGCACGAAGCGGTCGGATGGGACGGAGAGTCCGGATGGGGTTCGCGAGAAAGGAGGGAAGAGACGAAAAAAGGGTCTTTCGAAAGGAACAGAAACAGACGGGGAACGACAAGATCATGAACCATTATTATTAGTTCCTCTCCTCCCTCTCGTACACCAGAGCCAACCTAATTACCTCCTCGCACTAGAGGATTGTGGGATGTAGGAACCTTGCTTAGCTTCCGGTCCTGCATCTCCCCATCCCGGGCGCCCGCAAGTTACTGTACGAGCAGACGGGGGGGACAGTCATACCATACCGAGGAGGTCTGGCGGCGTGACCTCCTCGAATCCCTTTCCAGGCCCTACGACCCGGGCCGGATGGGAAGGATCAGGGCTCGAGATCTCCGGTTTTCTTGAACCCCAACTCTCCCTGATCCCTCTTGCTCCGGAAGTACGTCGGCCGCGGACTTCTCCATAAGAGTGTGATTGCGATCCACCCGTGGATCCCCTCTCGTCAGTGGCAAGTCGGCAACACAAAGGGAGAGAGAGAGAGAGGGGGGAGAGCATCTCTGGGGTTCTAGAAGCCGAGGGCAGCGAGGGATTGTGTTGCGAATCCGAGGCCATCTCATCCGGTCGCTTCGATCTCGTCCAAGCTGGCCTGCTTCTCCTTCGAATTAAGGGATATGTAAGCATCCATAGCCGAGAGTGAAGGTGGAGCGGGTCGAATCTTCAGCGGCACGTACATACTGACGACGTTCGCTTAGATCTCTTGTCAAGCCGCCCAGGAAAAGACAAGTCACTTTTCTTCTTTCCCATCTTCCCAACGTCGCAACGTCCCCCTTATCAAAACAGCGAGAACAAGCCCAGGGCACCAACAAGAAGTTACAGTCGGCCGTTGGGGGGTTGGCGTACCTTGCAGGGATGTACCGGGGTAAAAAGTCTGCGAGGCAGAAAAGGCCGGGATGGCGAGACTAACACTAGCGGACGATTGTCACGATACAGCCACAGCCGCATTTCGAGGGCCCGGCGGCCGGTCTTGGCCCTCGGCACTCTTGGCCGTAGCATTAGTGTACATTATTAACCGCGACATGATCAGGTTTTTTCTCTGTTGTGCAAGAGTTGGGTGGAAAAGGGCCCAGTTGTCCATCCAAGGTTGAGATCGATCATCGTAATAAGCAGTGCAAGCACCTCGGCCCCGCAAGTTGTTGATCAACGACTTCTTCCCCGCCGAGAAGGCAAAACTGATCATGCGTGGCGTGTGGTCTTTTTTCTGGTCGTCATATTTTGGTAGGCTTTTGGCCATGCCGGCAGATCGTTAGCCCCCAAACGGCCCCCAAACGTTCGGAGAGTTGTTGTTGTCTCTCTGTCAGACTTGCGGAATAATACTCGGGTAGCAACGTTGAAAAAAAATTGCTTCCAGAAGAACTTTTGCTTCTTCTCTTTTCTCACCGCGCAGCGCACGGAGATTATGGCTCGGGCTCGATCCGCATTCAGCCCTTCCAGCGAACCCACGGCGGTCGACTGATGCTACGCAAGCTCCATCGTATAGATGAGACCATCGACCGTGCCTGGAACCCCAGTCCCTGTCCACCTGGTGCTGACTCGTGTAGCGCAGGGACGCACAGCAAGGGACGAACGCCGTTACACACGACTTGTTGTGTTGATATGGGCAGGGTCTCCTCAACTTCTTCTCTCTACTGGATCGAAACTCGGGCGGGAGCGGGCTGTGGTCGTGTGTATTGTCGTACAACCCTGCCGTTGCTTGCCCACCCACCACCGTCGTGCTCCTCCTTCTCCGACTCCCGGCCGCCTGGCCAGGCTGTCTGGCGCGCGGTGAAGCCCACTGGGTGGAAGGCGAGTCCCACGATCGGGAAGTGGCCGCGCAGTGTCTTTGGTTTGTTCGGGCGAGTGCCGCCCATCCAGGGGGGCAGACCGAGCCACCGGTGGTAGGAAAGGCCGGCCAAGTCTCGAGGTGGTATTATTGCCTCGCTCCTTGGCCGCTCCATAGCCTCCATAGCCTCCTTCCAACGTCTCCATCAGCCCTATCATTGTAATACTAATCACACCGGATGGGGGTCGGTCCCTTTAATGCTCGCAAGTAGCTTAGCGGAACGTTCGGCGAGGTGGTTTTCGTTCAATTAAAAGAAAGTGAATTGCCACCCCTTTCGCGCGGAAAGCCTGTCGATCCCCTGCCCAACCACTGTCGCTCCTTTTTCTCCCCCCTTCACGCTCGTTTATTCGTGGTTACGGTCTTTCTCACCGTTACCGTCCTCTCGTTTTCCCACCGGTCTCCTGCCTGTCTGTCTGCTCAAGCACCAACCCTGGTTGTCTCATCAAACTCAAAATAGTTGTGACGCCGACCTAAAGCAAGACAACATGCAGTTCCTCAAGTTCGCAGCCGTGGCCGCCGCCCTGCTGGGCCAGTCCTCCGCCGTCCCGGCCGCCCCGGAGACGGACTGCAAGTCGGAGGTTCCCACCATCCGCTCCTACTTCTACGTCGGAGGCGGCTACGTCGACGACGGCTCCGGCGGCCACATCTTCCGCGACCAGATGTACGTCGAGAAGCTGCTCCCTGTCGGAGGAGTCACCCAGGAGACGCCGATCGTCCTGATCCACGGACAGGCCCAGACGGGAAGCGTAAGTGATTTGCAGATCTCGCCCTTGTCTCCTCTCCCTCTTCCCTCAGATGATTACAATGCTTCAAACTTAGCCACCAAACGTGTCGCTGACCATGCCCGACAGAACTTCCTCAACAAGCCCGACGGCGGTCGTGGCTGGGCCTCCCACTTCGTGAGGCAGGGCTTCGAGGTCTACGTCGTCGACCAGACCTTCCGCGGCCGCTCCGCCTGGATGCCGGCCTACGGCGCCTCCAAGCCGTCGACCTACTCGGCCGAGATCATCCAGCAGCGCTTCACCGCCGTCAAGGACTACATGCTCTGGCCCCAGGCCGACAAGCACACCCAGTGGCCCGGCACCGGCGTCATGGGCGACCCCGTCTTCGACGCCTTCTACTCCTCCAACGTCCAGTTCGTCAACAACGCCACCTACCAGCAGAAGACGGTCCAGGACGCCGGCGCCGCCCTCCTCGACCGCATCGGCCGCCCCGCCGTCGTCCTCGGCCACAGCCAGGGCGGCCTCATGCCTCTTGTTATTGCCGACGTCCGCCCCGAGCTCACCAAGGCCCTCATCCTCCTCGAGCCCACGGGCCCGCCCTTCCGCGAGGCCGTCTTCAGCACCAAGGCCGGCCGCCCCTACGGCCTGACCGACATCCCGCTCGCCTTCTCCCCGGCCGTCGAAGACCCCGTCACCGACCTCGTCCAGCAGAGCTACGCCGCCAAGAGCGAGGACCACGTCGAGTGCATGCTGCAGGCCGCGGAGCCCGCGCCGCGCCAGCTCGTCAACCTCGCCCCCAAGCCCATCCTGCTCGTCACCTCCGAGGCGTCCTACCACGCTCCCTACGACCACTGCACCGTCGAGTTCCTGCAGCAGGCCGGCTGCAGCAAGGCCGAGCACCTCGAGCTCGGCGAGGCGGGCATCCACGGCAACGGCCACATGTTCTTCATGGAGCAGAACAGCTACGAGATCCAGAAGGTCATCCGCGACTGGATCCTTGCCCTGTAAGGAACGGATTGTGCATGGCATGGCGGTGTGTGTTTGTTTGTGGGGATGTTTTGTGCCCACGTGTACAGTTCTGTACGACTTTGAAGCGGATACCCCCGTAGATGATGAATATCAAAATCTGGCAATGATGTGCGCCCGCGCATCCTGAGACTATTGACTCTTCCCATTCCCGAAAAGGAATTCGCGTGATGCGTGATCGTCGACGACAAGGCTCCTCTTGGAGTTTTTGACTCGGAACCTCGTTCATTGAAGTGAGTTTGGCCGGAGAATATCTTGCGCAAGGCCTAGAGGGCTTGAGGGAAGTTGATGATCGACTTTCGAGATCGCCCGCGAGGGTTTTCGATAGCGCCAGACCCCGACTCATGACCAGCCGGCCATGTGGCATAGATCGTCACCGGCGTCCCACATGGCACAATGGCAGACTCGGAGCTCGCCGCCTCGTCGACGTCAAGCTGCCCGTCGTCTAGAGGTGATGTCAAGGACGCCACGGCCCTGCCGACCCGGCCGGCTCATGTCCATGTCCGTGTTATATCCCGCGCGACCCCGGGCAACTCTCGTCTCTGATGGGTCCTGGCCGCAAAGGCCGGCGGCATTCTCGGAACATGGCCGTCGCAGGGTGGCGCCGGAGGCTAGCTCGTCATTGGAAGCCGGATGTCGGTCGGCCCTGGTCAGGACCCAAGCCTCCATCCAGAGAATCAACCTCGGCTGAAGGCCATTGGTGAATAAACAAAAGCTCTGATGGGATTTTGATCTCAGGATTCAGGAAACTGTCTTGTCGATCTTTCACCCATCGCAACCGTAGAAAATGAGCACGTAGCCGACGTGGGGTGCACGTTTCGAGGTTGGTCTTCTGAACCAGACTGTTGACGATGTTGGATTTCATTGCCATCCTTCTCTTGGCGGTCCACGGCTGCAACCTAGCCAGAACCAGAAAGACTTGTTCGGCAACTGTGACATCGCGACAGCCCACAACTCATCCGACTACAACGGTCCTCCACTCCGGCTGCGTCTTCACCCAAACATCGGGATACACGGTACCGACGGCCAGCCGGCGAAACACACCCTGCTCATCCTCGTCCGCGATCATGACCAGCAGCACCCACTCGAACCACTCGCAGAGCCTCGAGCTCGAAGCCGAGCCCTCTGTCTTGCGCATCCGCCTCTTGGCCCGGCCGACGCCGAGGACCAGGACGGCGTGCTCCTTCTCGGGCTCCTCGTGGAAGAGGTGGTGCACCAGCCAGGGACTCATGCGCATCGTGACTCCGACGGTCTCGCCGTCCGCGGTGGTGATGTAGCACCCCGTGCGTCTCTTGCGGGGCGGGATGAAGAACCACGAGCTCCCGTAGGGCCTCACACGCAGGCGTGCCACCGAGGTGTTGAATACCAGCGCATTGGGTATGTCGGCAGCCAGGGAGCAGGCCTTCTCGTCGAGCTTGGCCAGGCGTTCCCACTCGGCTGGAGAGTCGGTGTTGAGCGGCGGCCACCAGTATATCCTCTCATGCTCCTCCAGTAACCGAAACGCAGTCTTCATGCGGTCGTCTGTCGAAGGGTCCGTGAGTGCTTCTGTCCGAGGCAACATGTGCTCATTGGACGGCTTCCAGCCGTGACGGAGAGCGACCTCGAGACACTGTCTGACTACAAGGTCCACCCCGTCGTCTGCGATATCTTTCGACCTGTCCTCCTTGTCGATGGAGTGCGGCCACCAGGCCGGGTCAGTCTCCTTGATGACGGCGAGGGCCCACCACCGACACTGCTTTCTCAAGCGTTCCAGGGGCATCTCTCGATGAACAACCTTCCGCAGCCTGGAGTCTGCGCCCGACATGAAGAACTCGACAATTCCCGCCCTGGCCCCCGAGGTCTTGGTCAGGTATGTATCGTCGCCGATGACCCATTCCTCGGGCCACTCGACACCGTCCACCCACGACGCCCAGCTCCAGCTCGGCACACCGGAAACGGCGCGCCTTTTACCCCCGTCGTCGTTCGGGATCCAGAGCAGCGACTCGAGGAAGAACTTCTCCGGGTGCCCGCACAGCATGTCCGTCTGGAGGCGGCTCCGGAGGATGCTACCGACGCCGGCGAAGGCGTTGAGTATGTCTTCTTGGAAGGTGAGCGAGCGCGGCGTGTACTGCTGCAACGGTCCGGTGCATACGTCAAGACTGTTCTGGGCTTCGTCTACGAAGGTGTCGTTCAGCCCTTCGTTTTGCCAGTACGCCGTCTTCGTCCAGCTCTCCTCTGGGTATCTCTCCGTGTTGTCAGACCATCTCTCCTTGCAGCAGTTGCCGTACACCTGACCCTCGTCGAAGAAGAGGCGCCGCCTGGATAGGAACCTCTCCTGGAACGTCCAGGCCCGGTCGTTCCATTTGGAATTCTGCACCGCGAGCTCGACCCAGGGGATGCGGGCGTCTCCCATCGGG
The DNA here is from genome assembly GCA_030770045.1 of Colletotrichum brevisporum. Lineage (NCBI taxonomy): Eukaryota > Fungi > Ascomycota > Sordariomycetes > Glomerellales > Glomerellaceae > Colletotrichum > Colletotrichum brevisporum. The sequence goes on from JAUGSI010000002.1 coordinate 7,722,982, forward strand.
TTCCGCATCGTCGCCAGCAGATCCCACGAGTGATTCATGTAGCTGTTTGGCCGCGGCCGAGAGGAGACGCCCGGTAGACCTCTTGTGACTCCATCGCCCAGCGCCACGATCGTGAGGAACGCCCGGTGGTAGATGACCCCCATGGCGTCCAGCTGCTCCCCCTTGGTGTCCATGTCGTCCTGCACGATGCACAGCCTGTCAATCCATAAGTACCGTTGCCCGAGCTCCGCGCACAGCTGGATGGCGTCGACGATGACCTCCGGCAGGGCCTCGCGATCCAGACCTCCTGGCTTCTCCATCTCCTGTACGTTGTCTTTCTGCAGCTGTAGCTTCTGCTTCTCTGCCGAGTCGGACGCGAGGGCCCAGACGTAGCTCAGAGCGACGTATTCATCAGGGTCTGGCATCGCCACCACGCACCAGTCTGTCGTGTCCACGAGCCGGAAAGACGACGGGAGCGTGATCGACGTCGGCGTCCGCAGGGCGTTGCAGTCGGACCCGTGGTTCTCGACGCAACGGCCGAGCCAGCTCTTGACCTGCTGGTAGTTCATCGTCTTCCTCTCCCAAACGGAGACACCCAAAAGCCCGTGACACCACTGCTCGTACTTCAGATCCATCTGGATGATACGCGGCTCAAAGGACCATTCCTCTTGCCCCTGGGGACAGGTCGCAACGACCACAGCCAACACGCACTTCTGCGACGTCGGTAACATCCCTTGCTGTACCGCCACCTCCTCAGACGTCGCGCGGTGATCGTCGCACGGATCGTACACGAACGGCTTCCACACCGCGATCTTGGCCTCGACACCCGGCGCGACGTGCGCCCGCAGGGCGTCACGGACGGTCCTGCAGATCGCGCAGCCCCCGCTTGCCGAGAAGTCTTCGAGCTGGCGGTAGGCGAGGTCCTTCACGTCCGAGTAGTTGTTCTTCCGCATCGGCGGCCAGAAGGGGTTGTGCTTGTAGCAGAAGAGCAGCGGGTTGAGGTGCGCAAACTTGTCCTGCTTCTCGAGGCACGAGGAGACGTGCTGGAGGTCGTCCCAGTCCTGGCAGTCCCCGCAGAGGATGGGATTGTGCTGGCGGGGGCGGTCGCCGTCGTGGCATATGCTGCATTTACTCATCGCTTCGTATTCCGATGCGCAAGCAATTGTTGTGCGCACTTGTTCGTGTTGTGTTGTCTCTGGTTTGAGTTATAGTTGTCTCACTAATTGAGTGAGGCTTTTGTTGACTTGTGTATAGAATACTTCCATGTTATTTAAGCATGCAGGGGGTGCTTGAAGTAGTATTGGTCTGCATACCTGTATAAACCCCGCTTCCTTCTTGGCCCCTAGGAGTAAGCGTATCTTAACAACCGCCTCCCCCCCTTCAAGACTTCAAGAACAGCAAGTCTGTCAATTCGTCCTCATTCCAACCTCCGCGACAATGTTTCGTCGCAAGAAGACGCCTGCCAGAGAGCCTCGCCAAGTCTTTGGCTTCGACCGTGATGCCGTCGTCTCACTCGTGAACGGCCACTACCGCCTGCTCGTGGACATGGGTCATCTGCACCCGGAAGCCCTTCAGGCGCCACCCGAGACGGGATGGACCGATGAGGAGCTGAACGTCGACGCGCTACGGATCCTGGGACGCTCCGACGAGGTTATTGACCTCTTACGACATCTTCCGTATCCGAGGGCGGGACCCCCCGGTACTGACGAAGCGGGCGACGACGCGGTGGTCTACTATGAGACAAAGGTTCTATCCTACCTCAGGAACAAGTGGCAGCCCGAACAGGACCCAGATCCGAATTGGCACAAACGGCCGTTTGCCATGCTTGGATTGGCACCTTTTGACAAGCTCTTGCCACCACGTATGGTATCCTTGACACGTGACGAAGCAGCCATCGGAGTGATTTGGCTCATCGATACAGAAAAAGGTTTGGTTTTTGAATACTTAGATCTTTTATTTCATATCTTGTTTCTGTTTTACGGTATGCTAACAGAGGCGCAGGATGTGTGTATCCTCAGGGCGACGATTACTACCATTATGAGGATGATGAGGCCGAAGAAAACGCGCCATGGCTCGCCGCAAAGCCGGTTTCATTCCAGACCTTCTTCGCCAAGATGAACAAGGACATCTCAAGTCTGAAGCTGGTTCCAGCACCTGCGGCGGGAAACTTCGGGGCTGCTATTCGAAAAGCGAACGACCCGGATGCCAAGGTAAGCCCCGATCGCGAACACACAGCTTTACCCTGCTGCGTATGACATCCAACGTCATCGGGTACTGATAGTCTGAAGACAATGAAGAAGCTGTACCGTGAGCACGGTTGGCCGGACGCCTTCAGGAAAGATGAGTTTCTCAGGGCTGCCGTGCCTGCTCGCGCCGCCGTCTTGGACGACGAGTATGACTGGTCAGACGCGTAGACGAGGCTATCTGCTCAAACAGAAAGAGCACTACTGTGGTTTCTCAACGATGGAGGTAAAGGCATGGTTCAAGTTACAAAGAAGCGAACAGATATTCATCTTCCGGCGAATCCTCGCACTTGAGTCCATGGAGTGTGCACTTATCAACTGACTGCAATACAATAGTAATACGTCGGCCAAATCTGCGTACCGCAGTTCTCCCCAGCTGGCCCAAGGACAGGGTTCAGCGCGAATAGAACCGACATCTCGATGCCATTATCCGTCGCTAGCTGCCAGCAAGACGCACCGTCCCCGGCCTGGGCGAACTTGCTGCAATTGGCGGGAATGCCAGCCTGCGTGTTCGTAGGCTTGACCGCAGCCGTGGTGGTCGCCGGCGGCGCCACCGTCGTCGTCGTCGTCGGCGTCGTTACCGAGCCGGCAGACACGCCGACGCAGTAGTAGTACGTCGGCCAGATCATGGTGCCACAGTTCTCGCCCGCGGCGCCCAGCACGGGATTCCAGCTGTAGAACAGCGCGAGGTCGACGCCCGCATCGGTGGCGAGCTGCCAGCACCCGGCGCCGTCGCCGGCCTGCGTCCACTTGTTGCATTTGGGGTCTGTCCCCTCGTGCTGCGGCGTCGGCTTCGGGACGGACGAGGTCGTCGCGGACGCGGTCGTCGCCGGGAGGCTTCGCGTGGTGGTCGGGCCGGTGGTGCCGTCGCCAGGGACGCCGACGCAGTAGTAATACCCGAGCCAGATCTGGGTTCCGCAGCGCTCGCCGTCGGCGCCCAAGGCCGGGTTGAGTTCCCATAGTCTGGTCTGCGTGATCTGGGCGTCGTTGGCAATCTTCCAACATGAGGCGGCGGTGTTCTCCGCCTTGACGAAGCGGTTGCAGTTCTCCGGGATGCCCTCTTGCTTGCGATCGGCTGGGACGGTGGAGGGATCTGTGATGACGGGGAGAAGCTCGGTGCTCCCCGGACCGCCGCGGATAGGCCCGTTGGAGTCTTCGGGGATCTGGTCATCGGGCGGCTTCACCCAAGTGCCGCCAGGTCGTCTGGAAGGTCAAAAGTTTCAGCGGCTGAGCCTGAAGGGTTGCAAGCAAATGGACTTAAGAAGTACGGGATACTCACGAGATGCACAGATACTGGCTTTCAGTCAGATGATCACAAGCACCCATCAGATTAGGATTCCAGGTCATAAGCTGTGCAACGCTGATCGGCTCGGTATCATTCGATATGGCCTTTGAGATGGTCTCGCTGTTGTAGCGATGAAGACGTTAACACTTCGTGGCACGGAGATGGTGTTGCGATGCAATTGAGATGGCGGTACTGACCAAGTATCTCCGGCGTTGACGCGGAGTAGCTCACAGGCTTCCGGCACGCAGACGAAGTCATGTGAGTAGCAATCTTCCGTGCTAGTTGCGTACATGAGCTGGCCCGTTGCGACGCCATACTCCTCAGCGAGCTCATTGCAGGCCTCGATACCGTCCTCGCTGGCATACCGAACATCGACGGCACGTACAGTACAGTTTGTCGGCACCACCGGCTCAGCTGGCTCCGGCTCCGGTTCGGCTTCGTCGGGATCTTCTTCTCCGTCGGGGATGTCTTCATCAATGCCGGGGTCTGTGGTGTCTTCCTCAGGGTCCCACGGGGTCCCGTCATCGCCAAGGATGGGATTGCCCGTGGACGGCATATCCGTGGGCTCCGGGGCCGTGTCGTTGAGCTCCGTGGCGTAGGGATACAACGGGACAGCGCGCGTGGCCAAGGGGCCAATGCTCGTCTGGCAACCCGACTGGATGTCCTGGAACTCACCAACGAGATAGTCAGAGTGGTCGGTGTCTGGCAGGAACTCCGACGTCACGCGGCGATAGAGCATATTAAGGAAACACTCAGAACAGAGCAAATCATCATCGTATAATGTCGAGATGCGACTGTTCTCAGCGGACACGTTGGCCGGGTTGATGCACCACGGGTCCGTGGGATTTGCTGCGCAGTCGACTTGGACGACGTCCGAGCCGGTCCAGTTGTAGGACGCGGGCAGGCACCATTTGCTGCTCGTATCTCGCAGGCAGGCCATCTCCAGGCCCTCTGCGAAGCGGAGACTAAGCGTCTCGGCCGGCACGGCACGATCGCCGACAACTAGCCAATCTTCAGTGCAAGCGGAAGCCACGGTCTCTCTCCAGGCTCGGACATTGGTCTCGCAGCCTGGGACGCACAGGGTCCTAACATCCTGTTCAGTCCAGTAGACGTCGTCGACTTTGACGGTCCATCCGAACAGATCTTTGTCGCATGGCAAGGTAGTATTGCTGGCTGTATTAGTGTCGTCTAGACCAATTTAGGCATATTCATTGGCGAAGGACTCACAGGGCCTTGACGCAGTTTTCGCTGATACCAAGCATCTCAGCCATTGGCTGGGTGGGAACGAGCGGGTATAGTTGGAAACCCAGCTCACCAAAGGCGAATGGCAAAAGTGCCAGGCCAGCAAGGCCTTGCTTGATTGACAACATCGTCACAGACAAAAGAGTGGAAGCTTGTGACAGATGAAAGGTGGGCAGCGCGGCGACTGCTGGGTTGGAGTAGATGGGTTGTCCAAGTTTTAATAAGACTCGTCTAGTCGGAATCCCCAACAGTTTTGATATTCCCGCACGCGCTGGAAACGCAGAAATGCTTCGGGCATGTCCCCGGGTCTCCGTCAACCCTTCATGTTGCCTCGGCTGAGGAGATTAAGACATTTCTCGCCGAGAGCCTAGATCTTGCTCAAAATAGGCACTCATATCATCCTCGTGCCCTCAAATAGCGCATGTGACTTATGCATATATCTTTAGATGGACTCAATGGTAAGTTAGGCGGACGCAATGGTAAGGGGTTTCTGTCAGGGACTTGTTGTCTCAATGATTGCGACGCTGTGTGTTGGTCAAGAACCACGAACTCGCATGTCAAGCTCATTGCCAAGGACATCTGGGCCGACCAAAACCAATACCAAGCTCATGAATCCGAATTCTGCTCGGACCCTGAGAAGCATGTGCAACTCGCCAATGAGGACGCGAGTAGAAAGCGAGCGCAAAGCGGGATGGGGTTGTATTGAACTGATGTGAGCTGGTTCGACAATCTAAACAATAAGCACTAGGCGCTGCAGGTCGGATTCGACTCGTCCGAAGCTTCATTAAGGTGCATGAACCCCTGCATTCGGGCGCCACCGACAGATAACAGTTTGAGAAGTCGTGACCGACGGAGGGAGATGTGCTCTTCGTCTCTAAAGGACCAAGAAGACAATGAAGAATGGGAGAAGAAGAATAGAAACCTCTTAAATGACCATGATCATCCGCACAAGCGACGAAACTCTTGATGCCAATTCACAGAGTCTTTACTCAGTTTCATTCATTTGCCGCTTTCTCTGTAACCTCTTCTGCTGGTTGACATCCACAGTCATGCGGTTTCTCCACGTTTCATGGACCACTTTGGTCCTGTCCACTCTTTCACGCCACGTCGTCGCAGAGTCTTATTTCGCTCTCAACTCAGCTTACGGTCTTTTGCGGAACACTGTCGCTGCTGAGGACCTAGAGCTTCCCGTGGGAACCTGCAACGCTGACACGCCGTGTGTGAACGGTGCTTGCTGCGGTGGTGTAAGTTATCGATCTTGTTACTTTTTACTTTCTACCTATCTCAAATGTTTTGCTAGCTAACCCTTCTCTCTTCCCATGTAGAACGGTAGCGGTCTGTGTGGCTACTCTCCGGCGGAATGCGGTGCCGCCAACTGCACCTCCAACTGCGATGCCAAAGCCGAGTGTGGCCAGTACGGCAAGCCTGGGAAACAGACTTGTCCTCTTGGGGTTTGTTGCTCCGAATTCGGGTAAGCCATTTTGTAGTCATCTCTTTCGGATCGAGTCTGAAGGCAGGCTAACATCGCCCGCAATAGCTTCTGTGGCTCAACCTCGGAGTTCTGCGATGCCGGCTGTCAAAAGGGCTTCGGCGGCTGCGGTGACGTGAAGCGGCCCTCCTGCAGCAAGGACGGCGGCAGCATCAACAAGCGGTCCATAGGCTACTACGAGTCCTGGGCCAACACCAGAGCCTGCAGCGCTGTGTCCCCTGAGGACCTCAACTTGGACGGTCTCACGCACATCAACTTCGCCTTCGTCTTCTTCGACCCGTCCTCATTTCAGATCGTTCCCATGGATAAGAACGCCGGCACCCTCTTGAATCGATTCACCAAGCTCAAGGAAAAGAAGGCTGGCTTGCAGACTTGGGTCAGCGTCGGCGGATGGTCATTTAACGATCGTACGTGCAAGTCGCCGTGGATAAATCCCCCTCCCCCCTCGTTCAAGGCCGCTCGCTGCCTGTTGACTTCATTCGAAGGCAACCAGACTGACCTGATTCTCGCTTATAGCTGGCCCTTACCAGAAAGCCTTCAGTACAATGGCATCGACAGCTGGGAACAGAAAGATGTTTGTTGATGGCCTGATCAAGTTTATGGAGGTGAGAGTGTTGTCTTCCCAAATGACAAGTCGGCACTAACACCCTTTTTACCCAGACCTATGGCTTCGACGGCATGGATCTCGATTGGGAATACCCAACTGCTGGTGAGCCTCCACACTCATAACACCCCGAGCAATCTCATCAAACTAATTCAATCCAACAGATGACCGTGGTGGCACCGCAGATGACACCGCCAACTTCGTGTTGTTGTGCAAGGATATCAAGGCGGCGTTCGGCAGTCGCTTCGGCTACTCCATCACTCTGCCAGCGTCGTACTGGTACCTACAGAACTTCGACCTGGCCGGCATGCAGCCGTTTGTTGATTGGTTCAACATAATGTCTTATGATATCCACGGCGTGTGGGATGCCGCCTCGAAATTCGTCGGTCCTATCGTCGCTCCGCACACTAATCTCACGGAGATCGACATGGGTTTGGACCTTCTCTGGCGCGCGGGCCTCAAACCCGAGAATGTTGTTCTCGGTCAGGGGTGTACGTGTTTCTGATCATTGAAGGCTTTGATAAACTAATCTCATTATACCTTAGATTACGGTCGCTCGTTTACCCTCAAGGACCCCAGTTGCAACAAGCCGAATGGTGTTTGCCAATTCTCAGGTGGCGCCAAGGAAGGCCCGTGTTCCAAGGCCTCGGGCATTCTGACCTTGCAAGAGATCTTTGATATCATCGAGGAGAAGAATCTCAAGCCCCAGTTCGATGAGAAGGCAGGGGTGAAATGTGAGTATCTCCCTGGTGTGTGCGATGAGGTTTGATGACCATTCTGACAGTAACGCAGGGATTCATTGGGATAGTGATCAGTGGGTGTCATATGACGATGCCCAGACTTTGATGATGAAGAAGTCGTTTGCAAACTCTCGTTGTCTAGGTAAGCCAAACAGGTGGAAGGTCACCTGCCCCATTGGTGAGATGAACTGGGCTGATTAGATGCTATTTCAGGCGGCTCTATGATTTGGGCTCTGGACCAAGTCGATCAATCGAGCAAGAGTCTGCAGTATCCCGAAGACTGGTCGGACGAAGAGATCTCCTTGTCGGAAGACATGATCGCCGACGAAGAAGTCAAGGGCGTCTGCTACACCACCAAGTGCGGCGAGTCTTGCCGGAAGGGTGACCATGAAGCATCGCAGATGAACGGGCAGCCAGGGCTTTCCACCATGGATCGGTGCCCTAAGAACAAGTTTCGCCGACTGTGTTGCAACAAGGGCACCACCATGGGCAAGTGCCGCTGGAGAGGCTACCGAGGACTTGGCCTCGCGTGCACTGGAGGCTGCGCCGATCTAGAGACGGAAATCACACAGAACACGAACCATCACAGCGACAAGGAGGACCAGACCTGCAGTGGAGGCACCCAGAGCTACTGCTGCGAAGGCTTCATGCCACCCATCAGCAAAGAGCAGATGGAAGAGAAGATCAAGGACGAGGCAGCTGATGCCGCAATCGCTGCCGCCGAAGCGTTGGCTTTGGAGGTCGCGGCAAAGGCATTCTGCCGAATCGCCATCACGGCGGCCCTCACCCCCTTGACCTTCATTCCTTTCGTCGGTAAGTCTAACATTCCACTCCCGTTGCGCTGTATAGGTTTCTGCGTGGCATTTCATGCTAACAAATACGCTTCGCGCCAGGCTGGATCATCCGTCTTGCGATTCAAGCTGCCGTTCCTGCACTTGCCAACCTCTGTGCTAAGGGAATCGTCAAGGGCGGCAAATCTGTCTTCAAGTTCCGAGGCAAGGACTACGACGTCAAGCTAGATAAGCCCCTCACCACCAAAAACGACCGCGGCAACCGAGACAAGTCAGACAAGGTGGATGAGAAGGACGGCCACTGCGACCTGAAAGACAACAAGCGCCTGGCTAAGCGCGCAGCGCTCCGTCCTAAGTCAGAGACGTCAACACGAATCATCCCGAAGCGCCAAACAATCGCGAAGACTTGCAACGGCGCGTTGTATCCCCAGCCGTGTCTGCACTATCAGTCCGTGATCAACAACCAGAACGGCATGGCTACCCTGACCTGCACGACAGCGGGCGGCGGCGGCATCAGACCCGTCGTTGAAAAGTACAACAAGGAGCATCATACCAAGTGGATCAACGGGTGGATGCAGTCCAGGAACCTCAACTGTCAGCGCGATGAGTACCCTCCAGCCGCCATCTGGCAAGGACGCGACATGAGACAATGGATCCGCCTCGTGCCCGGAGCGCAAAACGAGGGTGCCGGTCAGCTCTTCAGGGGCGTCTGTCCCGCCAAGTACAAGATGTCGCCCGAGGAAGGCAGACGCCTCCTCAAGGTCACCCGCAACTGCAAGCGCCTCGTCTCCAAGTTCGTGGTGACCCGGACGGCGACCACGAGGGTGATGAAGATGAAGTTCACCAACATGCCGGACCTCGCGGACGACGGCATCCCCGCCAATCCGTGCTACCCCAAGACTCTCATTGACGACCCGGGTTTCGCGCTGAGGGCCAACGACCCCTGGTACAAGGCTCACCCTTCCAACAGGCGAAGCGTCCGCTTGTATCGAAATTCGCCCTTGTCCGATATCGTCGCTGGCAAGACCAGCCGTGCAGGCTACAACAAGAGAGAGGACGGGCAAGACTTTGACCCGGAAAGCTTCAATCCCGACGACGTGTGGGTAGATGAAGGCAACTCCACGCGCAAGGCAACAGATGAGGAACTGCTTGACCAACTGGGCTTTTTGCGCTGCGAGAACGGCGACTGCGAGGAGGAGCTTGGCGATCTCGGGGTCAAGTCCTTGCCATTCATCAATCCCAGCCCGACAGTGCCTATTGAGGTTGTGGCGTATGCTACACCGGCGGACGCTCTGCCTACATCGCTCGCCAACGTGCTGGAGACGGCGTCATCGATCCATGAGGAGGCTAGGTCGCTGATCACGCCAGCACCGCAATTTGAGTACGAGTACGAGGTTGAATATGAGGAATAACTTATCTTGGTTGAGTTTGGACGGAGAAAAAGGCGTGATTTCTGCGAGGGTCAGGTAGTCACGAGAATGGATGTGTTCATTGCTGAAGGAGTTTGTACAACATGGAGGAATATAGAGTGTGTTGAGCTCATAATAAGTAGCATCTCAGGCGAGGAACAGAACTTTTGAATTCGTGAGATAGCTCGCCGTGTGGCTGGCTGTTACAGACAAAATAACCCACTGTCCAAGAAAATGTAACAGACTGAAATAACGATGAAATGAGAGACATCGCACGCTTATCCAAGAAAACAGGAACTCATACGCGTGTAACGCACGACCCTCAAGCCAGCTCCGCCTCGATAATACACTCTCCCATGTCCATTCCTCTCCAGATCTTGACAACTCGCAGGCCGGCACCCTCGACCATGCTACGCCACTGGCCCTCTGTTCTCTCTGCCGCCGCCAAACCTGCCATCATGAGGATATCTAGCGATGTCACCCTGGCAACGGCTCTCCTCTCGTTGATCATGTTCTCGTGGATGAGCAGCTTCGAGTATCCCTTTTCCATGGCCCCAGTCAGGACCTGGAGGATCTCCTTCGCCTTCGGCTCAGGCCAGTCGTGCAGTATGCCGTGCATGAAATACGCCCTTGCGCCCCTGACCGGCTGCGGCGTGAAGAAGTCATACTCCTGAACTGTAATCGCCGGGTCTACGTCTACATCCTTCAGAATGATCGGCAGGTCCTGAAGGACCAGGCTTCCCGCCGGAATCCCCGGGTGGCGGACGTGGAACTTGACCAAGTCATGACCCTTGCCCCCTCCGACGTCAACAACAAGCGGACCAGGATGCGCGCCATCGAGGAGGTCTTTGGTCGGGTACACGTCCACCCAGTCTGTGAGGTTGCCGCGCGAGTTGCCCTCCATCGCGTTGTTGAAGTCGGCCTTCAGAAGCGGGTTCGAGCCGACGTACTCGAAGAACTTGGCGCCGGGCCCGCGCCAGTACTGCAGGTTGCAGTCGGCGTTGTCCGTCGGGTTCTTGTACCCGGATTCCTTGAGGAAGTACGCCAGCGTGCGGAGCAGCGGGTTCACAAGCTCCCCGTAGAAGCCGCCGTACCAGGCGCAAAGCGAGGGGTCCTCGCCGAGGGCCTTGGCCCAGGGCGTGGGGGTGTAAGTGTCGAGGTCCGTCTCGACGATGAGATCCTGGCCTGCCGTGGCTCTCATCAGACGCCCTTGGAGTAGATGCTGTTAGAGCATGCCGGGAGCCCAAGGAGCTGGAGTTCGACTCACTGATGAGGACCTCGTCCGCATTGACGAGCTTTGCGAGCTCGGTGCAAGTGATGGGCTCGCCGCCTGTTTCGGCCCACTTCTTGAATACGCCCACGTCGATGAGCGTCTTGATGGCAGCGTTGCCGCCGGACCTGGTGATTACATGTTCCCAAGCGATCTCCCAGGGATTCTGCACCTGTCGCAGGGCCTTGTTGAGAGCGTCTCTCACGCGGACGCGATCATTGTTATTCGCGAACAACCCTGCGTTGATGTCATTAAGACTGGCTACGATGGCGTCTGCTTCGGACATGGCGGTACGTGGCAGCATGAAAGACAAGAGTAGACTAAAGCACTAGAAGAAACGAGACAGATCACCACCCGCAAACAAAACCAAAAGAGAGGGATTTTAAACTCTCCCTGTTCTCTCTCTGTTGAACCGGGAACCTGGGTCTTCGCCAGCCCCTGCAAGGAAATATATTGCCTTGCACCAACAGCACTGAGAGCACCAACGACATATGCAACGGTATGGCGCAGCAGCCATGCCTGTCATGTGGGGGTTCCATCAAAGAGCGACCAACACGGCGAAGTTGATTCTTCATTTGGCAGAGTGGGTCGAAACAACGAAAGTCGATTCGCCTGTGACTGAAGGCCGTCAACGGGGGGTGTCAGCAAACATCCCTCGCGAGTTACGAGACCCATGTTCCGGGTTGTTGAAGGATCTCGGTCCTTCCAACTACGGAAAATGTTTGCTTGCCGGCTCCACGGTCGAGGTCCCCCGAGCGGAAGTCCGAGTCAATGTTTGCTCACAAGGTCCACTGCTCATATCTGATAGCTGTGTTTGCTTTCTGACCATGTGGGCCGGTAGGCGTTGGAACCAACAGAGTCTCGGGTAATTGGGGTTTCGTCATCCTCACTGACAAGGACTTGTGCCCGATTGTGGCTTGCTTCGAAGCCTTCAGACTCGTCCCACGTTCTTTCCTTTTGTATGGACATTCTTTCATCTATGTCGTACCTAATTGGTTAGACCCAGACGCGAAATTCTTCATCTGTTCCCCTGATTACTTGCGAGTACCTATTCAGTCTCTGGCCCTCCGGCCCGCTTACCCCAAAGGACTGGTTTAGTCAAGCCATTTTGTACTGTTCATGTCCGACCACACCAGTCTTCATTACGTTATCATAAAGCCTGGCATGTTCGATTTGTGAGAGTCTCGGGCTCGTTACCTGCTAGGTGAGTGCTCCGGTTGAATCATTCGAGTCCGCTCGCAAAAGCTGCGTGGTTCAAGGATGGTCAGCCCAACAACCTACGAAACCAACAATGACGCCGATGCTTGTTCCGATTCCTCTTGCGATCATCAACAGCCGTTCGATTCACAAAACTCTCGCTCGTGTAAGAACTGCCGAACACACCATGTCTCCTTGGTCTTCGAAAGAGGGCTCAAGAACTTCGAAAAGCAATGTTCCACCAGGATCTTTCATTTCTAACCGGATGAAGCGTGGCCGAGGATTGGTGCTTGGCATGTTCTCCTTCCAGTGCTTCTGCACTTGGGCCTTTAGCTTGGCATTGCAGTCTCTGGCCCAAAATTGATCCCGACCAACCGGGCATGTGAGGAACTCGATTCAGTTCGAGGAAGAGTATGTATCATTCTGTCCCAAGGTAATCGTGTTGGAAGCAGTTGCGTAGGGGTGTCTGCACGAGAACGAACCACAGATGAGGCGACACATCAATCTCTAGAGGCATGGACATAGCGGCTCTAGTACCCAAATACCGTTAGAACCATAGAATTGAAAACTATAGGGAAGGTTCAAACCTATAGTATTGAAAGTTGTCGTTTGGATCGCCCCGGTGGTTCTTGGTTCTACTGGGCGGATCCAGATTGTTTAAAGAACATAACCATAAGCCAAGCCATCTGAAGGCGGGCTCCAGAACGGATAAATGGGGATGGTGTGCACTACTAAAGAATCGTTGGGAGAATAGGTGTAAAGGCGATTCCAATTGAGGCTATCCCTGCGTAAAACTTGGGATCAGATGGATTATTCGCTGCGCAAACCCTGAAGGCTTACTGCTCACAGCCTGTGTCAAGAAAGTCCACTGCTTCGTGGATGTTCCGACGAAGTCTATGTTTAAGCTGCTGCTGGAACCGAGTCGTTGAAGAGGCCAAGCATTATATATCTCCATACTGTTGATGGCGTGCTCATCAACCTAGGCACGTGCCTCTAAGAATTTTGCTCTAAGCTTCGAATGTAGTATTTGTCTCCCGACTCTCATTGTGAAGCAAGCATCCCTACATGGACGTTATGCAAAATTCCCGAGACCAGATGAAACAGAATTCCATTTACGAAGAGTGAGCAAGGCGAGGCTAGAGTCGCTGTCTTGCAACCGACTAATTCTAGTCACCAGCTTGTCCATACGTGTTTCTGCCCATCCAAGAGACCCTGAACTACGACCTCCACCCCGGACGGACTAGTTCGTCCATGCAGGCGCGAAAACGATTTGTCCCTACGGATGTCGAAGCTTATTTGGACTTCATAAGCCCGCCCAACAGTAGTCCGTCCTAACTCTATGGCCTCGTTTTCCGTTGTTTTAGAGTTACGACGCTAAGACCATGTGAGACACGACTCACCCGCCCTCCCAAAGACTTCTTAAATCCTACAATGACTCGCCGACGCGTATGCTTGTCATTCTTTTTCCGTTTTCATCACACCTTACCTCATCCTCGTAGGCGTCGTTGTATCGCTCCCACCAGCATGGGGCGAAAGGCTATTCACGTGTGTGCCCCGCGCGGGACGTACGCGCTAGGACCTGACGGTTGCATTGATCGCCATGATGTAGCTTCCCGAGCTAATCAAGGCTTTTTTTTTTACCTCTTTTCCCTTTCTTCACGTAGTGAACCACCACGCCACTCTTTTTACACGCCCTTTCCTCTTTCTCTCAATGGGCAGAATTGTTATTTCTGTCGAGTTCGAGTAGCCGCTCAACCGCTTGAAGTGCCGCGTCCGATCGCTCAGTCGCTCTTCGAGTGTCTCATGCCGGCATCTTCCAACGACCTCCGCAACACGTCGCGCCGGGGCTGAAAGACGCTAAAGAACTGGGGAAATTGTTGGAAAACTGGGACGTTCCGCATCGGGTATCTTTTGAATCGAGGTTGCTGCCGTGGAGGAGTCGTCGGCATGGGGTGCCGGCCATCGACGAGCTGCTTCGCCTGCAAGGCGAGGAAGGTAAAGGTGACCGAACCACCCGCGCGCTCTTCCACGCAGAAGCCTTGCTGACGCTTCTCAAGTGTGACCTGCAAAAGCCATACTGCAACCGTTGCATATCGCAGGGGCGGCAGTGTCCCGGCTACGCGGACCCGTGGACGGTGGTCCACCGCCAGCAGAACGCCGCGGCGGCGCACCAGGTCCAGGTGCGCGTGGCCAAGCGCCTCAAGGAGCGGGAGGACAGCTGGGTCGCGGCCCCAACCGGCGGCGGCAGGGCGGACGCGGTCGCGGTCGCGGATGCGGGCGAGTCGAGCTCCTCCCCCGAGAGCCAGAAGAGCAGCGACTCGTCCGAGGAGGAGGTGGTCGTTAGGAGGCCCTCCAACATCCCGCGGACGGTTCAGCAGGACGTGGCGGTGTACTCGATGAGGCACTTCCACTCAAATTACACATCCGGTAACGAGGTCGGCTTCTTCAACCTCTTGTTCGACCTCAAGCCGCGAAAGGACTCTCCGGGCGTGTTCGAGGAAGCGGTCAAGGCCACGGCGCTGGCGAGTTCTTCATTTCAGCTGTGTCAGTCCGGCATGATGAGCCAGGCGAAGCAGCATTACGGGAAGGCCATAGCGAAGCTCAGCGCCGCACTGCGGGAATCGGACAAGGCAAAAGATGACTCTGTAATTGTGGCATTTCTTACCTTGGGGCTTTTCGAGGTAGGCTCAGAGGAAAGACTACGCCCACAACTAGACACTGATTTACTGACATGATGTATTAAAGGCCATCATACCCGACAAAACCCCACACAAGATCGCATCGCACTGCCGCGGGTCGCTCGCCCTTCTCAGGTACCGGGCGGAGCAAGGCATCGCGACGTCTCTGGACAAGGCCTCGTTGGCTTTCATCGCCCAGCTAGGGGTCAGTCTCGCCCCTTTCTTGATCCGCACTGCTCACCCCGCGCGAGATAATCACAAGGTGTGACGATACTAACTCCTAGTCCCAGATTCTCGAGATATTCGTGGGCCAGGAAGGCCGGTCGCCGATCCTGACCGGCCTGACCCAGGCGACGTGGGCGCAGGACGGCGTCGTCGAGCCGCTGATAGCCCGGGCCATCGACTACAAGTACAAGGTCCAGAGCACGATGGCGGCCCTCAGCGCGGAGAAGGGGGAGAAGGCGTCTGTTGAGGAGGTCACGGAGGTGTTCGAGACGGGCATCGCCGTGATCCGCGACCTCCAGGCGGCGGCGAACTACCGTATCACCTCGCCGGCGCCGCGCGAGACAAAACCCGACGGCACCGAGAGCGGTCTCAACACGTTCAACGGCCTGCTCGGCCGCCGGACCGAGGCGAGCGACGCGATTGCCAAGGGCTTGTATCTCACTGTGCGGCTGCACCTTGTGGAGCAGGTGCTCAGCCTACTCATCGCGGTGGGTGAGCCGACGCGCGAGCAGCTGAAGTCGCTCGTGGACCTACCGCACGGTTTGACGGCGCTGGAGCAGGTGTGCGAGCAGATCCGCGTGGTGTTCGGTTTCGATGGACGGGCGTCGGTGTGCCAGAAGCAGGGGCTTGGGTTCCAGGCGTGGTGCATGTTCTGGCCCATGATCTCGGTGCTCAAGTCCCCGCTGGCGGACGACGACACAAGGATGTGGGTGCTGGACAAGTGTATAAGGGTGAGTCATGCCTCCGGATTCGGGATGGCGATGTACCAGATGGGGTGGTTCAATACCCAGGGCGCGGATGGAGCTGCCGCTGGGCAGTGAGGGACGGCTCTTGAGGCCTTCTTTCTTTTTGCTATGTTTTGGAGTTGGCTAGCGTGTAGAATATACCCTGTTCCTTCCCCCTTTTCAATCAAGTTATGGAGTACGAGAGTGTAAAGGAAAGCTTGTGACGGATGGAACCTGATCTGAGTTACAAGTATGAGAGCTGAGTTATTTCACCTATTAGGCTGAAGTTACAGATGCTTCCAGGACACATTCCCATGGTACAATTCAGCGCTCTCCGCTCCCAAGAAATCTGAGTTGCGCATGTGTTTTATACGTCGAAACTCATCAGACGTGTGTTTCCCCAAGTCTGCACAATCGCAGACCATTCTAGGCTTCATCCGTAATATCACATTTACGAGTCATGCTGACACCTCATTAACTCGAGTCAACGTCTTGAGATCACAAGCCAGCCAGCCCTCCGTCACGATTCGTTCGGATTTTGAGTCCCGAGATGACTGCATGCTTACGAAGCTCTCGCTTGCTGACGGAAAGGTTATGGAACAAGCTTCGCTATAATATAATTGTAGCCCTCAATGGGCATTCCGACCGAGGCGGAAAGAACCCCCGGCATCTGGCCCTGGGCTCCCTGTAGTCTAAACGTGAGGCCGGTGCGAGCGGTCAGAATAGTGGGCCTCTCGGTTCGGCTCCGGGATCTTGTGGGGCCGATACTAGCCCCGAGATCGAGACGAGTGAAGTCCAATGACGGCAGAAGGTCGCATTTTCTGCAAGCTTACGCGCATTGAAGGAAGTTCTCTCCGTCTATCCAAGCTTTCCTACTTTATTTGCATTCAATATGCTATGTTTGACTTCTGATCGACGTGTTTTGACCGAGTTTGGAGTTATTCGTTGCCTTGGGCTCTGTTGCAACAGCAGCCACAACTCGTGAGTAAGAATGCAGCGGACATGCGAAGCCTCCCGACCTGCCCCGGCGCGAAGGATCGTATGGGTATAGACAAATCGAGGCTAGGCTGGATCTTCATCTTGGAATCTCT
Source organism: Colletotrichum brevisporum (assembly GCA_030770045.1). Lineage (NCBI taxonomy): Eukaryota > Fungi > Ascomycota > Sordariomycetes > Glomerellales > Glomerellaceae > Colletotrichum > Colletotrichum brevisporum. Next base: position 7,739,950 of record JAUGSI010000002.1, read on the forward strand.
GAAAAGTACCGGAGCCTGCAAGGAATACGACATTCTGAGGCAACCGCCTACACTACCTGGGCTCAAATCTCCTGCCCGATGAACAGCCACGCTATCCTGAGGCTTCGGAACATTCTTCTCGTCCCGATGTGTTCTGGCGTTTCTTCGTTCTACTAACAGTAGCAAAGAATAGTTTGAAAAGCTTTGCGGGCCAAAAGGAGCAAGTGGCAGCTATGGAGGAATTTATCAGCGTGTTTTTTGACATTTTGAATTTCGATCTATCATGTGGAAATCTGCCATTCTGGATATGAGCCAACCACCGACCACCAACGCTGCCCGGCATAACAGCCAATGGATTTCGGATCTTAAACTCATCAAAGATGTTCAATCAGCCAAAGAGAAATACCCAGTCTCGTCGCCTGCGTGTCGTGCCTTCCTGCATCACAAGGCAAAGAAAGTCCCAATTGCCTGCCGCGGCGCCGTTACATCACACCCCGCTGCAGAAGGGCCAATCACCGTCCCCGGAACAGAACCCCACCGCGCCCTGCACCTCACACCGAAAAAGGAACTCCCCAACGACGGCGCTCGTCCCAACTCGGGAGGGGAGAGACACCGATAGCGACACCGACAGCGACACCACGCAAGCCCAGGGAAAACATACTCGTGCAGGCTAACCAATCACGAAACTCGGCATACTCTACTCGCCGGCTAGGATTGCTCGTTTCCGTCCCCAGAAGAGGCAGAAACTAGAACTAATCAGGGCAGGAAGCCGGGGTGTGTGTGACGTTTCTTTTTGAAGGGGTCTTGAAGGAGAGAACGAGAGAAGAGCCATGGCCGAACCACCAGCACCAACACAGCCATCGCAGGCACCGGCATCAGAAGGAAAAGCCATGACACCAGACGCCATCGCACAGCTCCTCGCGACCGCCTCGTCGTGGGCTGACCCCGGCACCGAGGACCAGGGCCGCGGGCACCGGACGGCGCTCCTGGGGGACGTGCTCTTCACGGCGCAGCAGCTGTGGTTTGCGGGGAGCGACGAGATCGAACTCGTTGCGGAGAAGCTGGGCGACGGCAGCCGGGACGGTAAGCAGTGAAGATCCTTGGGAAGACTCATACGCTGATGTTGTGATATCGTAGCCTCATGGAGACTCCCTCTCGGTGACTCGGGTGTCCTCGACTTCTTCCTCAGCATCATCGTCGTGCCTGGTCTTCGTCCGGCGTTGAAGAGGCATGCGCTGCGTCTCATCGGAAACTCGTGTGCGGACACGGGTATTTCAGCCCTTCCCTCCTCAGGTATACGTATTTGGTGCTGACTACCCACAGATGAGAACCGCGCCCGCGTCGTGGCTTCAAACGCTCTCCCCACCATCGTCAGCTTGCTCGAGGACGACCAGGCTCTCCCCTTCGCCGTGCCTGTGCTGTACAACATCCTCGTTGACTACGAGCCCGCCCAGCAGGCAGCGAGCGCATCCTCCCTCACCCTCGGCCTGGTGAACCTCCTCACCAGCCCGCGCCTTGGAGCCGCCCAACACCTCATCGGCATCATCGGCAAGATCCTCGCTCTGCTCGCCACTCATGGTGCTTCTTCTCCTGCTTCACCTCATACCTCGAGGACTACCTGCTGACACCCCCCTACAGAATCCGAAGCTACCATGGCACCACCCCAAACGCCAGCCCTCCTCCTCACGCTCGCTCTGACGCCCACGACCGAGCCCGAGGACTTCGTCTCCCTCACCGCTGTCGCCCTCGCCTACCTCACCCACGCGCCCATCCAGTCGGCTCTCGTCGCCACGGGTTCCGTACCCATTCTCCTCGCCACCTTCTACCACCTGCAGACCCAGCTCGAGGCCATCCGCGTCGAGGATGAGGACGCCGCCGTCCTGCTCAAGAGCCTCCCGCAGTCCTTCGTCCAGATCCTCGCCGACGTCTCCTACGACGACGCCTTCGTCGCCCACAATCCAATCGGCTCCCCCGTCCTCCAGACGCTGCAGTCCTGGCTCTCCCTACCCAACGTCCACCTTCAGTCGGCCGCCTGCCTCTGCCTCGGCAACGTCGCCCGCTCCGACGAGGCCTCCTTCGCCCTCGTCCGCGACCACGCCGTCCACCTCCCGCTTGTTCCCTTGCTCCGCGTCACCCAGGACTCAATCCTCCTGCACTCCGCCCTCTCCTTCCTCAAGAACCTCGCCATCCCGCCCCAGAACAAGCCCACCCTCGGCGAAGCTGGCCTCTTGGACGCAGACATCCTCCCTCGGATCTGGTCCATCGACACTAACCCCCAGGTCCAGTTCGCCGCCGTCTCCCTAACGCGTCTCCTCCTGGTCAACACACCGCCCAACGTCCGCCGCCTCTGCGCCCCGCTGAACCCGGACCCTCTGTCACCAGCCCACGGCGCCACGCACCTGCACCGCCTGCTCGACCTCTTCGCCCGCTCCGACGCGGAGCACACCCGGACGGAAGCCGCACGCGCCGCCGCGGCAGTCTGCCGCGTGCTTCACACGATGCCCATACCCCCCGTGTTGCCAGACTGGGACCCCGCGGAGGACGGCTACGTCTTCCGCCCGGAGAACCCGCTCCCTCCCCAAGCTGCTGCCGAAGCCGACGCGGACGGCGGCGCGGGACGCAGAGCGGGCTTCTACCGCAGACACCCTGGTCTCGGCCCGGCGCTGGCGTTCCTCGTGTCGCAGAAGAAGTTCCCCGTCCTCCGCAGCGAGGCCTGGTTCGTCTTCGCACTGATGTGCCGCGCCCCGGACGGCGCGGACGTTGTCCTCCGAGCACTGCGGGCGCCGGGTGCGTTCGAGGCGCTGACGGAAGCCATCACGGGGCGCAGCTTCTCCGGCGATGATCAAGCGACCGACGAGGCCACGGCAGGAAACCAGGAGGCTGTCGTAGTCGCCGGCGGTGACCAGAGCGCTGCGCTGGCTGACGGGCTGGGCCTGGAACCGCAGCAGGTGGACCCGTCGCAGGCGGCGGGGATGAAGAAGGTCGACCGGGAGAACGGGCTGGTGATGGTCGCGGAGCTGCTGAAGGGCGGGCACGCGGGCGAGCTGCCGGCCGTGAGGAGGGCGGCGTTCGAGGAGATGTTAAGAGAGGGAGGGGGGATGCTTGCGGAGGACAAGGGAAAGGGGAAGGAGCTGTAGCGGAATGGCAACAATGACATCGAAAAGAAATAAGATAGCAGGCGTTAATTCACGGATGGTGGAAGCATCACCAATGTTGTTGACCTGCTGCAATGGGTGGTCTAGATGAGAAAGATGGCATATGCATCAAGTCAAGGGGACATGGATCATAATCTGTACCGCCTCAATAGCATGGCAAGTATGTCACATCACGGCAACAGGGAAGAGAGCGGTCAAATCAATCCATAGTCTACTCCTGGCACTCCATAATACACGTCACGTCGTCTTCATGCGATGATGTCTTGCTTTTTCGCGTTCCCAGAGAGGCGTGATCAATGCAGTAGTTTCTTTGTGTGAACCTTGTCCTGGATATTTCTCTTCTTCTCATTCCACTAAACCATCGCCTAGGCCAGCAGATAGAAAACCCGACTCCTGGAACCTCTCTTTTTTATTCCCTAAGAAAAAGTCCAGAAGTGTTTCTTTTTAACGTGTCGAAAGCAGCGGCCGAAACCCCAATTCCATGCATCGCATTACAGTCATATGCCTATGGATTGCCGTGGCCGCGGCAGCAAACATGAACCCCCCCGACACCACAAGAGACGACAGCAAAGAGCGGGAAGCGTCAAGAAGAACAAACGAAGCAGCAGCGAGGCGGCTAGGCTTATTTCTTGGCAGCCTCGGCCTCGGCGGCGTCGCGGGCACGCTTCTCGCGCTTGCCCTGGTTGCGGGCCTCCGCCCTGGCGAGGCGGAGGGTGCGGTAGGCACCGCCCTCGGAAGCCTTGGGGACGTCGGACTTGGCGATCTCGGAGAAGCCGGCGTTGACCTTCTCGATGGGGAGGATGGCGGAGATGTTCTTGGCGGTCTCGGTGCTGGCGAGGTCGACCTTGGAGTCGCCCTGCTTGGGCTTGTTGGAGCGGCGGGGGAAGACAACGAGGCGCTCCTTGTAGGCCTTGAGGCGGGCGACGTTGGCGGCGAGGGACTCCTCGCTCAGGTTCTGGCGGCGGCCATCGACGGCGATACCGATGGTGGGAGCGTAGAGGCGGGGGATACCGGCGGCCTGTGGTTTTTGTGTCAACTCGACCGTTCCTTCTCTCCTGGGACCTGCGATTTCCCATTTTCCCATCTCCCTCGGGGGGGTTGTTTATCGTACCTTGAGCTCAGCCAGGGTGAAACCGCGGCCGGCACGGACCTTGCGGTTGTACTTGATCGTAGGGCAACGAACAACGGGACGGAGGAGGTCGACGGGGCGGGGAGCGACCTTGGCAGCCTTGGCCTGACGCGCGACACGGCGGCTGTGCTTCTTGCCGGCCTGTGATGGAAGAAAATCCAAAGTCAGAACCGAATATTCCTCGAAATAGTTCCACCTCGAATTTTTCGACGCTCTCTCGGTGTGCTGTAGTTCTCATACCTGGTCGAAGTGCGTCCTGACGCGGCGCTGCCAATCCTTGCGGAAGTCTGTTGAGTCGGGTGTCAGTTGCGTCTGTCCATCGCGGGATGTCGAGCGTCGGGGGAATTCTCACGGTTGTGGGGAATCTGCTGGTTGTGTGCGATCGCCTATACAGAGAAAAAAAAACGACGGTCAGTAAATTCGGTCGCGACGATATTCGAGAACCGCAACGGCGGCGAGGGCGGGCGTGCGTACCATTGTGCCTGTGTCGTCGCGATCAAAGGGTTAGTAGGTCCTGGGGCCGGTCGTCGAGATGCTGCTGCTTGAGGCGATTGGATTTCCTGCGGAGGAGACAGTTCAAAATCTCTGGAGGGCATGAAAACCCTACGAGTTTTCGGTAGGGACGGTACGTACTGTGGGCATTTTTTTCTCGGTTGGGTGGGTCCTGCAGGCTCGTGGTGGTCCAATCCACCGCCGCACCTGCCTCACTGTCTGTGTGGGTGGCGCAAGGGCAGGCGGTGCAGGCGACGGGCGAACCTTGATCCGTGAGGTTGTGGCCGCGGGCCAGTCGTGGCTGCCTCAGTGGGACCGCACTCGATTTTTCGCTTCCGGGGTACGTACCTTACTGATTGGGGCCACAGCCTAGAAATCTATAAACAGGCACCCACCTCGCCGAACTTCTCTCTTGACTCCTTTTGAAAGACATACTTACCTTGTCCGGCTCCAGGGAGATCAAGAATTCCTTGGAGCAAAGGGAGAGGCCTGCATTGCACATCGCGGAGTCGATCCCTTTCGATTGTCCTTCGGGACCGTCGCGGGCGCAATTTTTGATATATGCCTTCTTTTCATTGTGTTCTCTGCCTTGCGCAGGGTCATGAAGAAGAGTTTGACGGCGACGATTGCTCGCAATTTGGCAGTCTACCATCTCCGGGCGTTACGTCTTGCCTTAGATGCCTGACCTGAAGCCGCGCCCTTCGGCAGTGGCAGTCGCCGTAGCTCTAGAACAGTTCCAGCTCTTCGAATTCGGTTGTGGATGGGCTTCTTGTTGGAGCTGGCTAGGTGCTTAGTCATTGACAGCGAACTCTGACGCCCTCAATTGATGTTCGCTTGACAACAGGAGCAGCTCCGAGTGCCATTTCAGCATTTGTAGCAATTGAATCGTGGCCCATTGCCTCCCATCTAATAGCTCTCTTCCCAATAAACCACAGCCAAAATCTCTGCTAGCCATGGCCATTTTTCCATTCCCGATGGCTGGAACAGCTGCCCGCAGCTACTGCCCGCAGCTAGAGCTCAGTCAGCTCGGAAGGGTGGCAATAGGCCTTAAAAAAAAAAAAAAAAAGTCTCGTACGACACACGTTGTGACCACCCCGGAACAAACCGCGCCAATAAACGGCCCGCCAATACCAGCGCCGCGGGACCCATCCATCCCCAAGCTCCAAAAAATCTCATGAACAGCCCATCATCCATTCTGTGATCCAAACCCCCGTCTTGGTTTCCCCGTCCTCCGAGACCCCCGAACCCGCCCTTCTCGTCGCGAACGACCTGCCGTCCCGAGATACCGACAGCCCGATCTCTCGCCAATCGATTGCTACAACAGCCAATTGCGTTCATTGTCAAGACACACCCTCGAGAGCCAGGACCTCGACAGAGACTTAGAAAAGATGGCATCCCGAGTCGGCCCCCGAAGCGCCTCGGACGCAACGCGCTTCACCTCGACCACCCCGCACGCCGCCTCCAAGTCCGCTCCCACAACAGCAAAATCCTCGGCGACACAAAAGACACCGGCCCCCTCACCAAAGATCCCCGGCCGGCTACCGGGCGAGACCCCCGAGGAGCGCGTCCGCCGCCTCCGCGCAGCCCACGAGGCGGCGCGCAAGGCCCAGACCTCGAGCGTCGACCGCGTCATCGGCGGCAGCAGGCGCTTCTTTGACGTGGCGCACAAGGCGACCGTCGTAGGTCTGGTTGGGTTCACGGGTACGTAGGAATATCCCTCTTTCCCTCGCCCTCCCCTCGTCGGGATTCGAGGAAGAAACATACGATGGGAGAAAGAACGCAGACGAGCTGACATATTTCCCCCCAAACCAGTCATCGCAGGCCTCGTCTCCGTCTACTCCGTCTACGACATGGTGACGTACAACAAGCAGCGCCGCGCCGACTTCATCGAGGCCCAGCGCAAGATGGAGGAGGACTCCCTCTCCGCCGCCCGCCTGGCCTTCATCAACGGCACCGCCACCGACGCCCAGGTCACCCTGGTCGAGGAGGCCAACGCCCGCGCCCGCGAGACGGGCATCAAGCTGCCCCCGCTCCTGTCGGCGCCCACCGTCACGACGCAGGCCGAGAAGATCTTCGGCACGGGACAGCAGCACACGCAGCAGCAGCAGCAGACGACGGAGGCCGCTTCGACGACAACGACAGAGGAGGCCCAGCAGAAGGCGAGCAGCTGGTGGTCCGCCGCCGTCCCCTCGGGCGCGGGCGCGAAAGAGTCCATCCAGGACACGGCCAAGGCCGCCTTCGACCGCGAGAGGGAGAACCAGAGGCAGGGCGGCCCGCTGGACCAGATCGGCCTGCCGCAGGAGGAGAAGAAGCCCGAGAAGAAGGGGTGGTGGTAAACCACTGCCCTCTTCTGGGAATTTCTGTTATAATTTGATACGCACGAAGCCTTTGAGGAAAATAGCCGGCGGGCGCGGATGCTGCGATGTTGTGACGATATCGAAGGCGGCGGGGGTTATAGATACACACAGTCAACACAACGGAGAGGGGAAGGACCCGATGGAAAAGGAAGGCAGCTTCCCCAGGGTCGTGTCGATAATGCTGCGAGGGGCAAGAGTCGTATGGTCATAGCGAGGGGGGCAAGGAACAAAGAGAAGGAGAAGCAGAGAGAAAAAAGTCGCTGTACGAGTGCCAGTCCAGCTTCTAGCCTCCTGGGAAGGTCACCAGGCAGAGAGGAGAGGGGAGATTCTCGGGAGCAGAAGAGTGTTCACTGTATCATAGTGTAGACTTTTTTCTTTTTTTGACTGGATGTGCATTAGACGGCGTCCGGTTGATCTTTTGCATGCGGGCAAGGAAATATCACCCTCATCTTTTGCATTCGTATTGGCCGCGTGGATGGTCGTTTTACCTGTGACGATATCAGCTAGGTCACGGTAACTCGCAAACCCATGTTTATTTAGCCCACTTCTTTGACCGGTCTGGACTGACGGGCATGGAAAGCGGTACTGTGACCTCAGCAAGGCATGGATGTAATAGACCCGGAATAGATGGGTCTTGGTGTAGTTCTTGTTGAAGAGGCGAGCATTGGCGGTTGGGTCATCCGTGGTCACAATCCGGTGTGTTGATGAATCCAGCGCTCCGAACCTCTGCGGTCTTCTTTGCCTTTCACGCCCTAGGTAGGTAGTATGATGATGGCCTTTGGGCCCTTGCTTGGTGTTACATGGCCCTTCCAGCCGGGACAGTGGCCGACGACAGTAAGTGACGATAGTGGTGAACGGCAGCAACGATAGTGACGACGATGACCAGAGCACATAACTAACACTGGCAGTCGGATAGGGGACCATCGGCCGCCGAGTCCGACACCTCAGACCAACGAGCCAAACCGGAGAGATTAAGGCTGTCGGTCAAGTTGAGGTGGTCCTCCGCCGGGAATCCAAATACTCGACCGGACCCCGGCACAATGAAGCAACGCAGCCAGTCGTCCGGACAAACATCGCAACTCCACCTAGGTAACGGCAGAAAGGATAAATGAAGAAGACTTGAAACCAGGCTGGCCCCGGCTCTCTGGGAGGAGTTTTCTCACGTCACCTATTTTCAGCCTGTTTCGAAGATCCAAAAAGTCTTGGCCGGCGGCAAAATACAACGACAAGCTCGAGGCGAAAGAAGGATAAAAATAAAAATAAAAAATGCGAAGATCGTCAGATATGAGGCACGAACGGACGACGAACTCAGTCTTCACAGACGGGGTGCCTCAAAGCTCCACGAGGATCACTTGACGAGAGGTCCCTGCTGGGCGTCAGCTCCATTGCAAGCAGAAGTACCTATCCATCGTCCGTCACTGCCGTCTGCCACCGCCCGTCACTGCCGTCCTTCACCATCACTGTCGTCCTGGACTATGGGCTGTATGATCACATCACCTCACACGAATGAGCAGTTGGACCATGTTGAAAGTGATTGAGCAAAGCTGACGCCCTCGCTAATTATGTCCGCACCGGACTGTATTATGTACTACGCTGTAGTGTGTGGTATTACGCCCGAATGACCGCCCAATAACGCCAAACTGTCAAATCTTCACCCTTTTCATAATTTGCAAGTGCTCATGCCCACTTTTCTCTATACGTCGCCGCAGTCGCCTGGCCTCGGCGAGGTTCCCCGTAATGCGGTCTTGCTGCCCGTCCTACGAGACGACGAGGTGGTTGAAGTGGCCCGGGACCTTCAGGCGGCACTTTTCGCAGTCGGCACGGTAGCCAATGCTCAGGCTCATCTTGGCGCCCGGTTGGCAGCTCCAGTTGTTCATGGTATGTCGTGACCGAATGTGTCCCTTGCGGCCGGGTGACGGCGTTGCGGGTGCGGAGATGGACTCTGTTGGATGCGAGTCGGTCGCCACGACCTTGTCTTCACCCGACATTCCGTGGTCCTCGACATCCATCATGCCCGAGTCCTGCGCGTGTGCATGGCCGTTGAGCGACGACTGCTGCAAGCGCATCGTAAGCTGAGACGGGAAGCCGCTGTCGAGGACCATTCCCGGGGGGCTCAGGCTCCCGCTGCCGGCGTGGCTGGCGACGTCCTCTCCTTCACTAATGGGGGACGGCAGGCGTCGGTTCTGGACGGCGTGCCAGTCGTGGGAGCCGTCCATGGAGCGCGGGATGGTGCGGGACTCGTCAGAGCCGAAGCCGGCGTGGATGTGGCCCATGTTCACGACCCCGTTGAGGTGGCTGACGGCGGGTCCGGGACCACCCCAAGCGCCACCCCGGACCTGGGCGGCGAAGCTCGGCTGGATGGGGGTCGGCATGCGGCCGTGGACCGACGGGGCGTGATCCGGAAGAACGTGCTCTTGCGGTACGGGCGGCGGCGACATCGTATCCATCATGTCCATGTCCCGATCGGGCTCGGCGTGTTGGAAGGGCGAGGGCTGGCACGACATGGGCGCCGGTGATGACGACCAAGGCGAGAAGCGCGACTTGGGTTGCTCCTCGGAATCGGAATCGCCGGGCGTGAGGGTGCACGGGGCGGCATTGAGGGGGATGATAGGCGTCGACCAGCGCTTCGAGGAGAAGGGAGAGGAAGGCGACGTTCGGAGGGGTAGGCACTGCAGGCGTTTCTGGGAGGAAAGGGTTAGCGAGCATATTCCGAGGGGCAATCGTCAAGCCGCTCCATCAGGGTTCTCGCGGACGCCGACGGACCAGCAAGAGCAACGAATCTTGGGAGTGAGTCTTGGGACAGGACATGTGACGTACATTTCTGTGTTCGCCGAAGCTGAGGGTGCCGTTCATGAGGTCGTCTTCCTCATCGCGTCCCCTCTTCCGTGGTGTGCCAGCGAAGTGCGTCACCTGCTGCGGTTGGACGCCGAACATGATGATGGGCTTCTCCTGTCGGGTAGATGCAATGATAACGGGCTGTTTCGCGGGCCAAGTCCAGTAATGACGGTTCGTTCGTAAGATGTGAGTGATCCGGCAGGTATTGCAGAAGGGAGAAAGAAATGATGGACGCCGTCGACGAGGTGTGCGTCCGTGTCTGCAGCGCAAAGGCAATGGCAATGGCAATGGCCGTGGCAGTGGTTTGGCCGCCAAGGTGCCCCGGACTAAGAGTGCCGGGATTCGCGGGGGTTGGGGGGGACCGGACGGGCTGGGGAGCAGGGCGGCGGGCAGGCGCAGGCGCAGGTGCAGGTGCTGTGCGCTTGCAGGGAAGGCGGCGAAGACGCAGAAGCAGGATCCGTCGCTGCTGCCGTCTGCGCTGATTGGAGCCGGGAAACTGGAAGGAGGCTGAGTTGAGGGAACGCGGTGCAAGATGCCAGAAGCAAGAAGCAACCAGTCCGTCGAGGGTGCAGGTGCAGCTGCAGTAGCGATGCAGGTTTGTACAAGCGGACGAGGCGAGGTGAAGTAAGGTGAGGTAAGGTGAGGAGATGTATCCGTAGGTACCGAGGGTAGCGCAAGTGTCGCCCAATAAGGCAAGGCTCACGACTCCGAGCTCTGGATCTGCGGCACTACCGTCCGGCGTTCTGGGGGGGCAGATGCGTAGGGTACCGCAAGGTACATAACACGATGATGCAGCCAAAGTGCAGTTCTCTCTTTCCCAGATTCTGATTCTGTTTTGCGTGCTCCTGTCGTCACGGATCTGAGTTGCCGAGTCGTTTATCGTTTCCGGAAGGGAAGAAGAGGCTAAGGAAACTCAAACCAGCTTGCCGGAAGAGAAGGAAGTCGCAAGTAAAGTAGTGGTCGGAAGGAAAGAGGGAGAGGGAGGGGGGAAGGGGAAGGAGAAACCGAAATGTTCAAGCAGCAGCAGGCAGGAAGGCGGGAGCTCCAGGCGACAGCACTAGCAGGACCAACAGTGGCAGGCATCAAAACGTGGTTGCCAGAATTGGTGAAAAAAAAGTCCTGGGCAAGGGCCGCAAGGTAGCGCCACAAAAGGGGGGGAGGGGACGCGCTAACAGAACGCGCTAGTTGTTCCACACTGCTGGAATCCGACCGAGGCAGCGAGGCCCTTGTGTCTTGTGTCGTGAAGTCGCAGGCGATTGATTGGGTCGAGGAGGAATGCTCAAGGGTCCCAAGGGAGCGTGTTCCGGCGTCTTCGAGATGCCGTGCAACGTGTCTCTTGAGGAATGGAAACACAGGCGGCTTTCTCTCGGCGTCTTGTTGGTTTACTGCATGCCAGGGCGAACAGTCCCAAAGAAGGGAGATAAAGAGAGCGCCTGGCTGTCGAGACTTTGTAAAGGGTATTCCTCCCAGTTCCGGAATGACTCGGCAGATTCGAGAAAAGAGAACTCTAAAGAGAAGATGGCGAAACAACCACGTCGGCCCTCGACTCGAGGCAGGTCTTCGGGAAAGGAGGAAGGGGGTGCGGGCTGCGGAGAATTATTTCACGGCAACAGTTGCAGAGGAGAAGAAGAAAGAAAGCAGAACAGGCGAGATATAGGACAAGGTGCCGTTAGAAACGAGAGGGGTGGCCAGACGGCTTCTTATTCCGCAGAGGTACTCCGTAGACTCTATCAGAACCAAACCTGACCGGGGGTTCCGCCGGCGGTCAAGTCACGGAGAGAGCCAGGCGGCGGCGGTGCGGTTGGTGATGCCCGTCCTGCTGCTGGAGTCCCATCCATCTGCTGCTGAACGGGATTGTAACCCGCTCCCCGTAGCAACTGCTCCTGAGTTCTGCTCGCGTGCTCCCTCTTCGTGAGCAAGTTTGTTGTCGCCGAGTCTACTTCCAACCCACAGCTCACCCTTCGCGCCGAGCGAGAGAGAGCGACTGACTTGAATCCTGCCGAACCAGGTCCAGCCCCCCTCGAGTATTTAGTTCTCGGCGTCGCAAGTGCATCGCAACGAAAAGGGCCGCCTGTTGGTCCTGCTGCCCACCCCAATTCATCAAGACGGAGGAGGGGGGATCTGTGCGGGGGATCCTTGGAGTTTAAGGGTACCCGTTCGTTCGCTCCCTGCGAGCCGACAACGACAACGAAAAGGTCAGTCAGTCAGGGAGGAGGAGTGTGTGTCCGTGTGGGCGAGGCGCCATTCGCTGGTTCGTCCCGCCTACCACCACCCGCCCGTCACATGCGGAAGGGGCCTTGCTCGCTGAGTGGTGAGGGCGGGTTTCAGGATTGCTTCATGAGGTGCCGGGGGGCAATCGTCGGCGGTGGAATGAAGGAAAATCGGTAAAATAAGAAAGAAGAAAAAGAAGAATGTGCGGGTAGGGCCCAAAGAGAAAGTGAGTTTTTGGGCGTTGTTCGACTACGGAAGGGAGTCAAGTGAGTGGCGCGAAATGAGTGACTGAATGAGCTTGATCACAGCAGTGTTATTGGAAGTAGACGACGGTTGAGAGGCTGGTGATGATGATGGTAAGAGTGCTGTTTTTCGACCCAATAACGCTTCAGTATATGCAATTACGTAGACGTCGCGCGATGAGAGGATCCAGCGGATACATTCATGACTCTTTGTTCCCAGAGCCCACCGTCTTTCGAACGCGCAAGTTAGAGCAGCCCCAAACTGGCTGAGGCTGCTTCAGATCCTCTTACAGGACCATTAATCAACACGCGGAATTCCCCGTTCTTTCCTCTATCTCTCTGAGCAGATTCCTCCAACATGGACGAGTCAAGAGGGGCGCACAGCTCAAGCACCGGCAAAGGCTCACCAGTTCCAGGCCCTGGCCGGCCGCACTTTGATGCCAAGAATCTCTCCCGGCCACTTTGACGGGGGCACGGAGCCAACAACACGACAGCCAACCACGGGCGCTATGCCGGATAAGCATACCTATGCTCTTAACCCTGAGAGCGAAGAGTCGTAATGGCCCCCCTCCCTCCTCTTTCTCCGATGCTACCTACCAACTCCAAGGTCCCGTCTCAGACACAGATCTCTGGCTCTACCGCCATTATCCACAGGGCAACAATAGCCATGGAGCAGGCCCTGGGATTGGACAAGTTACGGCGAGTTCCAGGGGGCAGCAGTCGTACCCGAGAAAGCAGCATCACCAACACCATTGCCGGGAGGGAACGCCCGTTTTCTTATCACAGAGACAGAATGAAAAAAAAAATCCTTCAAATTCCCATGCCCCCGAGTGCCCCAGGCCGTGCGCCGCGGGGTTTACGAACCGGCGTGAACGCCCACGAACTGCTGCCCCGTAAACGGCAAAGGTCGAGTACCTGTGCTCGATAGTGTCACCACCAACGACATGAGCTTTGACTTTTCAATGGCGGAATTGAGGGAAAGAGAACTCTCAGACCTCTCAGAAGCGGCCATGACACAACTCGCTATTCGTTGACGGCCTGGCCTGCTAGCAGAGGGGAAAAGATGGTGGGCTGCCACGGCTATCGGAAGGCGAAAGTGACGTCTGCCTATCAGTTGTCGAGGAGCCTCAATGCAAAGGGTCCTGTCCTCTGCTCGGACCCCTTGCCCCCAAGAACGAACCCGAGGCTGAATTTCTGCCCCAGAATTCCAAGTGGAGCGATTCTGACTCTGGTGGTTTTATTTTCGGGTCTCTTTCGGTGAGCCTTCGGTGAGCGGTGATAAACTCCTACACCTCTCTTGTCGGAAATGATTCCACCTGGCGTGGCAACTGCTCGCACTCGGATCACACGATGTTTAATGCTTTACTTTTCATTTTCTCAGACGATCGTTTTTTATGGCCTTGATTCGAGGAGACTGACAACCTATGGTCTCTTATCGAATCCAGCGGAACATTAAAGTATCTACAGGAGAAAGATGGACTGAGGGGATTAGGTCTTGATGTGAATGATTCGAACCACGCTTCACTCGAAACTACTCAAGGTCATCTCCCGAGAAAAGTCTCATCAAATTTCATCGCCGCCTCGCTTCCTCCCCGAGACCGAACCATAACGTAACCGCCAGGGCCAGCGCCAGGTAATCCGTGCCGTCGATGTCATCCAGCTCAATCACATTCGGGAAAGACCCCTCCTCGCAGAAGTCCCAAAGCCTCGCAAATAGCTCGTCCCGCGCCCTCGCCGCGAGCCGCAGGATCGACGGCCCCAGGCCCGCCGCCTCGGCCGCGGTGACCTGCGTCAGCGTCCAGCTCGTCTCCAGCACGGGGTCGTCCCGCGACCGTTTGAACAGCCTCATCTTGCGCCGCTGGTCCGCGGCCATGTCGTCGACCCGGTCCGTGTTGGTGTACGCGACGGCCGGGTTCACGGGGAAGAGGTGCCGTTTTCGGTGGAAATTGGCCGGGAGGGCGATGTGGTCGGATGCTTGGACGAGGCAGAGCACCGCTGCGCTGCCTGCGCCGATGAAGGATTGGAGCGTGAGCGTGGTAAGGTCCGAGGTATCCGCGGGCGGGGAGAAGAGGCACCGCAGGTCTGACAGCAGGGCGAAGAGGGCGTCCCATTGTGCCTGGGTGAAGGGCGAGTACCCCGCGTCCGTGTCGATGGCGTGCGAGAGGTCCAGCACCACGAGCTCCGCGTGCTCTGCCGTGAAGTCGTTCACCTGCCGGACGATCTCGGCGACGGACTCCCCGTTGGCGCCCTGCCAGCCTAGGACGCTGCGCGTGTCGGAGTAGTGCCCCGTGAAGTACGCGCCGCGCGAGACCACGGGCCGGACGTCGAAGTACCGCGCCCCCGCGCGCAGCTGCGCCCCCACGGGGAGGGTCTGCGTGCGCACGTTGTCCGGGGTGACGAAGGCCGACGTCCGCGTGGCGAGGTCCGCCAGGCTCATGCCCGCGTCGTGCGACTCTAAAAGACAGATCTGGCGCAGCGTGAGGTGGCCGATGGACGGGAGGAGGAGGCGCATCCAGTCGGCTCCCGGCGGGTTCGACGAGACCAGCCCGTGAGGATCTGCTTCGGACCCGCCGAGGAAGAGGAAGGCGCTGCCGTCGTGGACGAAGGGCGTGGTGATTCTGCTGCCGCGCGGGTTGTTGAGGGCGGCGACGTCGAGGAGGTGAAGGTAGTAGCGGGACTCCGGGCTGCGGTCGCTGCCGGCGACGCCGACCTCGAAGGCCGGGAAGTGGAAGCCGAAGGAGTACTGCGTGCGGCCCCAGTCGTGGGTTGTTGCGGTGCGGAATTCGGCGTAGGTTGTGGCGATGGCGCCTGGTGGTGTTAACGGACGTGAAGAGGTTGAACCGTGGTGGACTAGGCACCAGCGTGTGACACTTGCCCCAGCTGAAGGTTGACCGGCTCGAGATGTATCAAGCCTGGTTCTCGTTTGAGAAGAGAACTCACCTGGTTCGATCTTCTCTGGTAAAGACCAGTCGTTCATGTCGCCCTCCCTGGGATCGGGCTGGAAGGTCCGCGTCCACGTGTAAGTGGTGGCGTTGACGAGGTAGAGTCTTCCGCCCCAGCCCATCTTATTCTTGATCGTACCTGAGGTTTATATCACGCTTTAGCAATCGAAGTATCCTGTGGTGATGAGACTGAGCCCGGTCGTATACAGACGGTGAGGTGAGGTCGGAGGTTGGACGCAGGTTCCCCAACTCCGTATAACCTGCAGATTTTATACTTTGGCGGGTGATGATATCATTCGCTCGCTGGCCGCAGTCGTTATTGGAGCGACATCCCACGTCGTTTCTTTTTCGGTTTGGTTCATTCTTCCCTTTTTCTTCTTTTGTTCTTTGTGACAGCTTGGGTATTAGATAGATTGTACACATGGCCATGGGAAGAAGCACCTTAGCCTCCTGATGTGCTGCGGCAAATGAATCTTTTCAATACACCGAGGTAAAGTTGATAGATTCTCTGTGAATAACTGCTGTGCAATATTCTCTTTCAGAGATTAGATGAAGACTCGACCGTTCTGGAAGACATCTACCAGAAGTGGTTGTGAGTTGGTATACACATGTGATATATTTGTTGAGCAGTTGAAATTGCAGTCCTAATATTCAATGAGCAACGTCTATGAGAAACCGTCATTCATAGATGTTTTTAATCGTGCCTAAAAAGGAAAAAAAAGTCAATATTAAACAGATATTACATAGCATCCAATGCAAGTTATGGCTTAGACACTTGCCATTCGACCCGTTTTAAGCAGACTTGATTGACTCTTCATCATCAAATAGGAAGCCAAAGAGGCCGATGTGACGGGAAGTGTTCTTACAGAAGCGCAGGCAGTGTCAGAATCGGAATCACGACTCCTGAGGCTGTCGTTCAGTGTGCTGTTAGTGTTCTTACCCCCGGGCACCTGGTGTGTCCGAACAACTACGTGCTCGGAAACATGTGCCAGGCTTTAGGGTGATGGCACGGAATACTTGCTCTAATCAACTTGGAAGTTTATACTGACGCTCTTGAACACAACGCAAGAGACATTCCAAAGTCGCTTTGATCACAGCAAGTGCATTCCAGCATCCAGACGTGGGCTGGTCATGATGAATGTGCTGCAGTCTACAGGTACTGAGCCTTGTCCGAGTCACCCACAGAGGCTCGCTCTGCTTGTGGAGCGTACGGTTTTAAGGTTGCAACCTTGTCTCTTTCGATCACATTTCGTATGTCACATATATAATTGAGATGCAGGCGTCTTGATCAAGCTAGATCTTTGTAAAAGAACATAAGAAAAACTCTACTTCATATAACCCCTGATCTGAAGTCGCTGATGAGCATCACCAGTCTCTTCTGTCTATGAGTCGGAGTCACCCAGAAAGGTCACCTTGGACAGACCGACGTCCAGCCCCGCACCTTCGGTCAGTCTCGGTGAGTAATGCACCGGCAACGAGTTGCATTGGCCAATGGGACATGCGACATTACCACGGGTTCCACAGAGGGTCCAACGGTCGTCTCAGTGTCACATCAGACCCTTCACCGCCAACGGTTGGCACCATTCGCGGATGGCACGACAGACATTGTCGCGACAGAAAGTCTACCGAAAGACAATCTTGACCTGCGAGTTGACTTGGCGTTGACACTTGCAATTGCAGCAGCTTCAACTGCAGCCATGAGTGCGTCCGCAATGCCAATTGGCAACGTAGAAGTAAGAGGCGAGGAAGGAACACTGTAGGTTTAGCGGCCGAAGTGCGGCCATTTGCCCCTCCATGCCCCGCCATCGGCGCCTGCCCCTATCCCCCCCTGTCTGCGTCACCGCGAGGACGGAATGCCCATTAACAACACAGGGCCGCCGTCACAGCGTTCCGTCTTCGAGGGGACTCCCGACCTGTGACGTCGGCAGACCCAGCGTGACGCGAGAAATATTCTCTCCTCCTGCTGACGTCGCCAAGGTAAACGCGGGACTTGGTTGACATTGTTCCCACTCGAAGGGCTGAATTTCGACGAGAATTACTTGACATGTTGACGCACGTGGAACGATAACGGCGCCCTTTGGACTGCATCAGGCCGTAGATTGGAGCCAATTCGAAGTACCTCATCATGTACTATGTAATAGTGTTCGGCACCAAAATTGTGCCGTAAATACCTCTGTCTACTTCCAACTACCGGCGGGACTGCCTCCGGAGCAGAGACGGGAGGGAAGAGAAAAAAAAAGGACTCCGTTCCGCTATAGCAGGTCACCACGCCACCACACACACACAAAAAACGTGCACGCACACAAAAGCAGCAACCATTGAAAATTTGCCGGGATCGCAGTTTCCGTCCTACGGGCGGTCTCATTAAGAATTAAGGAAAAAATAAAAAAGGAAAACAAGAGTCCACCCACTCTCTGAGTCACCGCCCTCGTCCTCCCCCCTCCATCTATCGTGCCCCAAAAAAGGGCACTACCGCCACTGTCAATTCACTCACACCCTTCCCCTGTGGACGAACATTCATCCCTCTCCCACAATCTCGGTCACCGACGGCTCAAGCAGCAGATCCCACGATTACTCCCAGTTCCGCAGTCCACGACTCCTCGGCGAACCGATTCCGCGCCCGCGCCTCTCGCCGCCATCCAGTGCCATTTGCTCTGCTTTAAGTTGTTAACGTCGCTGTAAGCTCCCAATTGCTCTCACTTGATTGGTCTCTCGAATCTTTCAGGGTCCTGTCGTGTTGGTTGCGGCGTCTGGCGGCGGTCTTCCACCGCGACGACGCATTCTCACGATGGAGTAACCCCGCGATTCACTGCGGCGGCGCATCCGGTGGCCATCACCACAATCACCATGGCACGCGCGAGTTCACCTTCAATTGACTGACATATGTCGACAGTTTTTTCTAAAGATACCCTTTTCTTCACAAAAACCACATCCAAAATGCCTGCTCTCGACCTCCAGCATGAGCCCCTCGCGGCCGACGACGTGCGAAGTGAGTCATCCTTTTTTTCTGTGCTTTTCCCCCCTCCCCTCATAAAAAATTGAGCCCACCCACACCTTGAGAATGTCGCCCCTCCGTGGGACTCATTCCGCACCCCGAGACCCACAGCGGCATTCCGTCCACACCGGCTTAAGCCGCTGCCGGTCGTGCGGTGCATCGACGACCGAGCCATCGAGTCTTCCACGAGGCTTCCCGCCGGACTCAGCTCCGTCTCGTCCCTGTCTCATTGGCCGCTCCATCGCTCCCGTCGCCGCCGCCAAACCAACACTATCCGCTCCCGCACCCTCCCATGGCCCTCCCGCTGACCCGCCCCCAGTCCTGGGACAGGATCCCTTGATCCCCCCCGCGCTGCTCTCCTCCGAGATCCCCATGACCGAGACGGCCCTGCAGACGGTCGTCCGCGGCCGCAACGAGGCCGTCGACATCATCATGGGCAAGGACGACCGCCTGCTGGTCATCATCGGCCCCTGCTCCGTTCACGACCCGGCCACCGCCCTCGAGTACTGCGCCCGCC
The DNA here is from genome assembly GCA_030770045.1 of Colletotrichum brevisporum. Taxonomy (NCBI): domain Eukaryota; kingdom Fungi; phylum Ascomycota; class Sordariomycetes; order Glomerellales; family Glomerellaceae; genus Colletotrichum; species Colletotrichum brevisporum. Next base: position 7,758,804 of record JAUGSI010000002.1, read on the forward strand.
TCAAGGCCGTGGCCGCCCGCCTCGAGGGCGACCTGTGCGTCGTCATGCGCGCCTACCTCGAGAAGCCCCGCACCACCGTCGGCTGGAAGGGCCTCATCAACGACCCGGACATCGACTCCACCTTCAAGATCAACAAGGGCCTGCGCGTCTCGCGCACCCTGTTCCGCGACCTGACCGCCTCCGGGATGCCCATCGCCAGCGAGATGCTCGACACCATCTCGCCGCAGTTCCTGGCCGACTTCATCTCCGTCGGTGCCATCGGCGCCCGCACGACCGAGTCGCAGCTGCACCGCGAGCTGGCCTCGGGCCTGTCCTTCCCCGTCGGCTTCAAGAATGGTACTGATGGCAACCTCGGCGTCGCCATCGACGCCATCGGTGCGGCGGCCGCGAAGCACCACTTCATGGGCGTCACCAAGCAGGGCCTGGCCGCCATCACCCGCACCCGCGGCAACGAGCACGGCTTCGTCATCCTCCGCGGCGGCTCCAAGGGCCCCAACTTCGACAAGGAGAACGTCCAGAAGGCCAAGCAGACCCTGACCCAGAAGGGCCAGAAGCAGGCCATCATGATCGACTGCTCTCACGGTTGGTGCTCCCCTTTCCCTCTGATTTTTCAGTCAAGACTAACACGAACCAGGCAACTCCAACAAGGACCACCGCAACCAGCCCAAGGTCGCCGCCGTCGTCGGCGACCAGCTGAGGGAGGGCGAGAAGTCCATCATCGGCGTCATGATCGAGTCCAACATCAACGAGGGCAACCAGAAGGTCCCCGCCGAGGGCCCCGCCGCGCTCAAGAAGGGCGTCTCCATCACCGACGCCTGCATCGACTGGGACTCAACCGTCGCCGTGCTCGAGGACCTGGCCTCCGCCGTCCGTGCCCGCCGCGAGGCCAACGCGGGTTCTGCTAATGGCAACGAGGAGAGCCACAAGGTCACCCACCTCGAGGAGGAGTAAACAGTGTTTGTGTAATGAATGAAAAATGAAAAGAAAGGGTTCTAGGAGAGAGGAAGAGCTGGGTTGGGGGGATAAGTCCAATTGTGCATGGCAGATTTTCTTTTGCATTTCAGGCAGGCTTCCAGGAAAGGAAAACAAAAAAGTTCAAGTTTTTTTTTTATTATACAATCTCACGGTTTCATGGGTAATGATGTCTTTTGCTTTGCCGGGGTCCGCAAGAGTTGGTCCCTAAGAGCCGTAGGAAAGCAGGCGAGAGAGTGAGCAAATAGCTTCTCAACATGACAACGCAATTTCCCCATTCAGATGTGATCGAAACACCGTGGGCAATCATTGAAACCCATGCCGTGACCGTGAGGGACGCCCACCGAAACCCCCGTTCTCTGATATACACGATGCCGTAGATGTAGTCGCAGCCCACGCAACCAAGCCCAGAACGCCATTCCCTTCCCAAACACCCAGCCCCCCTTTTCAAACATAAGACACCGCATCATCAGTTCGTCCCAGCCGCCCCCAGCGGGCTATAGTCCCCCCTCCCCCTCCCCGCGGCCGCCGCCTCGGCAGCGCGCTTCCCCTCCCGCAGCTCCTGCGCGCGCTTGAACGCCGCCCACCCCAGCAAGCCCGTCGTGCCGAGCAGGAACCCCCAGACAATCACCCGGTCCTTGTTGCTGTCGCGCTGGAAGCACATGGTCTGCACGTTCTCCTCCGTCGCCTCGCGGCAGAAGTCGATGCCGCGGCTGAGGCAGAAGGCCTTTGTGCACTGGGAGCAGGAGGACGAGGCGGCGCGCTTGACCTCGTTATTGGGGTGGTTGCGCGGCGAGGAGGAGGAAGAGTCGTCGTGTTGCGGGCCGAGGGCTACTATTGTGCTGTTCTTGAAGCAGGTGCATTTGCAGAATGTTGGTGCTCCTGGGAGGGGGGGGGGGGGGATGTTAGCCGTGGTGATTGATCGTCGCTCGCGGGGGGGGGGTGGGAGATTGTGGTGGAGGTGCTGGGGGAGGGAGCTGTCGCGTGGAGGGACTTACCGTCTGCGCTGACGAGAGCTATCAGCCCGCAAAGGAGCAGGAGTATGATTGATGACCGATTCATGTTGGGGTGCGACTCTCGACTATAACCGTGAGAAATTCGTCCAGGACGTGATGCGTCTGCAATCGTAGCTAGCCGTCGCCGGACGACCTGAGGTAGATGAGGCTGACGGCCCCGGCCGATGGAGACCCACATTAGCCACACGCGAACGCGGCTGTCGAAAACTCACCAGTGGCTGGAGCTTTTCCCGCCCTCTGATTCGCCAGCCTGACCCCGGCACCCAAAAAAGTTCAATTGGAGAACGACAGCTCCCTCTGACCATCGTCGAGTCCCCCAAGGAGAGGAGAGAGAGAGGGCCTACCGTCAAACCACCTCCCTCCAAGCACACACACACAACCATACGATGCGCCGCATATCACGCCTGCGGCCCGTCGGCGGCGCCCTGACGCCCCAGTGCGCCTGCACCGCCTCGCCCGCGACTCTCCCCATCTCGACGACCGCCCGTTTCGCAGCGCCCCTCACGACGACGACCGCGTCCAACTTCAACTTCCGCAAGCTCATCCTGGGCGGCGACGACAAGAAGAAGGACGCCACCCAGGCCGCCCCGGACCCCGCCGACGCTGAAGCCGTTCGGAAGGCGAAGCAGGAGCGCCTCGCGGCCGACCTCGCGGACGCCGAGCAGGAGCTGGCCCAGTTCGAGGCCAGGAAGGCCAGGTCTGGCCGCACCCCGAGGCGCCTCACCCGCGAGGAGTTCCAAGCCCACAGGGAGAGGTCGTCCCGCACCAACGGCCTGCAGGCCGGCCCCCGCGGCCAGAGGGCGCCCACGCCCGAGGCCGCCAAGGAGCTGGGCTACACGCCGGCGCCGTCGGCCAAGGGCCTCGAGGAGATCGGCGGCTCGGAGGGGTGGTGGGAGCGCCCCGGCCACTGGCGCCCCGCCGACGAGGTCAAGACCTACTCGCCCTGGACGGTCGCCGGCCGGGTGACGGACGCCGGCGCGCTGGCCATGTACCTCCGCCAGGCCGTCACCGAGGTGCTCTGCAGGCCGAGGGTCGCGCGTGTCCCGTCGCGACGGTGGGGCTTCGACCTCGACCGGAACCTTAGGCTGTCCACGGAGATGTTCGTCGGGATCGACGAGAGCGGGAAGCCGCGTCTCTATCACACCGAAGACGGGAGCCCCGTCAAGCACCAAGAGTTCACCCCGCCCGATGAAGGGGTCCAGCGTGTCAAGGCCACGCCCGAGCCGTCCGACATTCCCGCGGAGCTCATCGCGTCCGCCCTCGAGAAAATCTCCCCCAAGGATCAGTGGAAGCAGGTTCCCCTCAAGGATCCCGTCTTCGCCTTCGCCGTAAGTTTCCGAGAGACAGAGAGAACAGAGAACAGACAGACGAGAGGAAGGAGGCTGACATGAAGCATCACCCCAAACCACAGGTCGCCAAGCGCTTCTTCTTCCTCACGGGCCACCGCGTCCACGACGCCAAGCTCATGACATGCAAAACCGTCCGCGACCTCGTGGCGGCCGTCACCGAGCGCCCCAAGCCCACCAAGGTCGCCGAGGCCGTCCGCCAAGACGGCGCGCTGCTCTCGCTGCCCAACATCAAGGTCTACGACCGCCGCGTCACGCCCATCGACAAGGAGAAGGAGGTGGGCAGGTGGAAGGTCATCGAGGGGGAGCTCAAGAAGAGGGACCTGCCCATCACCGGCCACAAGCACCTCACGAGGCCCAAGGAGAGGGACTGGATCATGGGCAAGGCGTAATGTCGGGGTCAACGACTTGGGAGGGGAAAACGAACAAGAAGGGGAGAAGTGCCCGGGGCCTCCTGGCAGGGACGGAAACGTACGCCATCCGGGAGGAAGGCAAAGGGTTCGGAGCAGGAATGTGTCTGGTGTAGACCCTTGTACAGATATTGTACCCAATGTAACATATGGAATATCATCGATTCTTACTCTGCCCCGCGGCCGGTCTGGACACCAGGTGCTTCCTTCCACTGTTCATCTCCTGCCTCTGCGGACCGTCCCCAGAACGCGCCTTCCCGGGATGCCTTCCGACGAAGTCCTTCCCGGAGTTCGCCCTGTCCTTTCTCTTCTGTCCTTGATCTGTAAGCCAGTGTATTCAACTCTTCCCCCTCCGCATCAGCTGAACATCTCTTCTTCACCCAAACATCGCAGACTTATTTTGCTTCACACTTGATATCATCGCCGTACTATTCATCGCCAATACTCTACGTCTACCACCATGGCAGGATACGGCAACGTCTATAGCGACTGGCGCGACTGGCTGTCGGCAAACGTCAACCAACACTTCGTACAGCACCCAAGCCTGGATAGGGAGCTCGATGCCGCCCTTAAAGAGATCTCCAGGATGAGCAACCCTGCGATGGAGCCTCCGTCACCAGGGGCCTCGCCCTCGTGGCGCCGTCTGTGCGCAATCTGGGGAAACGAGAACATACGTCCATATCCTGGCGAGGCGCCGTCCGTCGTCGACTGCGAGATTCTGCGTCTTCTGCGGCTGCTGGACAATGGTGGCTCGCCGCACTGCGACATCGAGGAGATGCTGGCGAAGCACAGCTGGGACTATGCCAAGTGCTGCGAGCCCTCTCTTACCGACTGGGAAAAGCACCTCCCTCGCTCCCCCTCTACCGACGTTGTTTCCGAAGACTCTGGCAACACTCCCGGCTCCGGTGAGACGCCGCCCGATGCTCCTTTAGGTAGCGACAACGCTGAACTTGCTCACCATAACGACGAGTTGGTTTCGGACGACTCTGGCAACTCTCCCGGCGGCGTTGAGACGCTGCCCGATGCTCCTTCCCGTGGGAGCGAGAGCGACGCCGGATGGGACGAGCTTGACGCGTAAAGTTGAGAAGCCACATGAGAGACTACATACGAAGCGCAGGCGTGGAAATATACACCGCCTTGGCAACAGCCACAAGGCTAGCGTTGTGACCTATCAGCTCGTCTAGACAGTACTTGATAACTTTATTGTTGTTTTTGTCGTTGTCGTCCATCATCATCGTCGTCGTCGTTCCACTTGGGGGTGTTGGATACTATACTATAGTAAGGGGTGATGAATAAGATCTCCCAATTGCATAGACGTGAGGCTGGCTGCCAACAAGACTTGAGGGTGCGAATTTGTTGGACCCGTCCTACAACAAGCCATTACCTCCTGATGTATGATTTAGGTATACAAGTACGCCATCTTCCGTCATTTCCATCCAGGAGCCATCAAGCAGGAACAACTGTCAGGTGGTGTGGCAGCCTTGGGCCACAACAGGTACCCCATCTCAAGGTGTCTGATTCGACTTTTCGATATCGACAACACCCCAGCCTCACATTCGCACGACCAGAACAGGAAACTAGCGTTCATTCAGCCCTCTTTCGGGGCACGTAGCTTCAATTATCGCTACCTAGGATGCATAGGGGGTCGGACTCCCAAAGGCCCAGTGTTTCCCCCCCTTTCCCTTTCCTCCCCTTTCGAATCGGTTCATCCCATCGTCAAATCGTTAAAAACCCGATGCTCTGGATCGTTTCCCCCACCTGCTCCCGTCTTCAACAGACAACTCGCTTCGAACTGTTTAGTCTGCGAAGGAGATGCGTTAGTTCCTGTGATCTTTTGTCTTTGGCGGATGGAGGTCACTCACTGAAGGAGAAGTTGCCGTTGTCGTTGCCGATGCGCTCGGCCAGGTTGACGTCGGCGTCGATGGCCTCGCCGTCGACGTTGAAGAGCCTGGCGCGGAGGATGGGGACGTTGTCGTCGCCCTCGAGGCTGAAGTGGATGTCCTCGGCGGAGTCGGCGAAGCCTGTGCGGGGGTTGGTGTTAGCCATGAGGTCCATTGTCGATGGGGCGAGGGATAGAAGAGGGAAAGAGGGAAGGGTACGAACCGGATCCACCCCACTCAAAGGAGCCGTTGCTGTTGCCGATGAAGTCGTTGAGGTTGACCTCGGTCTCCTGCCACTCGCCGTCGCCGTTGGCGAGCTCGGCGCGGAGGATGTGGCCGTCGTCGACGCGGATGTTCTGGGCGGAGGCGTGGAAAGACATTTTTGGTTTGGTTTGGTTTGGTTTGGGTATCAAAGAAGTGATTTGTTTGGAGGTGCTTGGAAGTTGAAGAACGAGAGGCCGAGGACAGGAGCAGAGATGTGGAGGACGGAGGTTTATATATACCTGCCTTCCACCCCGGGGAAAGAGGGTCCACGTCTTCCAGGTACCTTACAGTGTACGCCTCTCTTCACGGACCCATCGCCCTACAAAGAAGGAGCTGAAACGGCAGGGGCGATTGGCGAGGCGAGGAGGGGCGGCGGCGGCGGCGAGAGGCCTCCATCGTATTCATTGGGGAAGTCGCGGTACGATTAAACACGTGGAGGCAGGTGTGAGGATAAGTCACTCGAGAAGCGGTCTTGGAGGGAAGGGTGTGGGTGGGATTTTGGGATGAGATGCCCGCTTGGCGATCGCGTCACGTTTGCCTTGTTGGCCGTCAATTCTTCTCTTCTTGGGGAGGACGGGGGCGGGGGGAGGGAGACGTGTTTGCTTTGCTTTGCTTCTTCCGTTGCTTCGGTTTGCTTCTATGTCACTGCTTCCCCTTGCTCAGGGAGCACGCGAGAGAGAGAGAGAGAGTGTGTGAGAAAGCCTGGCCCAGGTCCCCTTTCTTGCTGCTACCGTGGAAACTGCACCCTGATGCCACCGTCGCCAGCCCACCTCGCCCACCCCGCCCTGCAAGGATTAGAGCTTCACCAGCGAGCGGCGCCGTTGGTTGGACGGAGGGCCCGCGGAGTGGGGAGCTTCGGGGCGGGATGGAGGGGTAGGTAGCTCAGCTCAGCTCTCTCTTCGCCTCTCTTCTGAGCCTCTCCTGCTCTGGAGTCTGGTTCCACGTCGTTTCGCGCTCTGTCTCTCCGACGTGTTCCTCTCCCTCCCTCCCGCGGCTGCCTCTTCGCTCCCAAGACTCGGGTGAGACACCCCCGCCGGCAAGAGGGTGCCGAGAGCTCGCGATGCGGGCCGCTTGGCGCGCATGCACCTCTCTCTCTGCTCCTCATGCAGGGTTTTTGCCGTGAAGTTGGAAGGTAGGCGAGGTGGGATTACGCGGCCCTGCAGAAGGGGGTGGAAAGCTCGGGTGGTTCTTTTTTGGTAGATCTCACGGCGGGAGGCAGCCGCGCGCTTGAGGGGGAGTAAGGGGGAAATTATGAATGGCGGTTGGGGTGTGAAGGTTACATGGTAATCGCATGATGTTTGTTTACTTCGGATTCCGTTGTTTGGATGCCTCCCAGAGCCCCATTGGCGGCCGCATGCTGGGCGACCGTCTCGAAGATGCTATTTAGAATTTTAAACATAAACATTACATGCAGTGGCGTCGAAAGACACGGGCATGGAATACCACGTCGTCACCGCATTTCCGATGGGGGCCGAAAGACTGAGTGCTTGATCGAGGTGGAGAGAGCGAGACGGCCATTGGGGTCGCAGAGCTCTCTCTCCGAGGAAGGAGGGGGAGGGGGAGGGCCTCAAGGTTGCTGACGGGGGCCAAGGGCCAAGATCCCAAGGCGATGCCGCTCAATGATGAGCCAAGCTCTGCTGGATGGATTGCCTCGTGAGGGGTGGGCGTGGGACGTATTCTCGGATTTTGCTCGTCTTTTGACGTACGATGACAGTGTGCCTGGGGAATGTCGTCGGAGGTACAGTGAGCTTTGAGCAATCAACTGCCCGAGCATGGGAGGGTATGCAGTACCTACCCGGGATTCATGGCATGTCGTCCACTTGGGTGGCATGAGGCTGTACGGATAGCGAGCTTCTTCCCCTTCCCTCGGGGTCCGTACACCACGGAGTAACGGCCATCTCAACGTCTGGCCTCTACAGTAGGGAGTTCCGCGCTGTCTGTCGGGAGCCCCGAGCTATCGATTTGCCGAAAGGAGGTTAGTCGGCGGGGGGAGACGGGGGCCACGGCCTGCGGCCTGGACCGATGCGTTCCGCTCACTGTCGTTTTTTATTGTTTGCTAGTATGCTACTCCCGCCATTCATCGTGATGCAGACGCTTGTAGTTCTAGGAGTGGTTTTACGGTCAAAAGCCGTCCAGGGCGCACCGAAGACGAGGCTGAAGATGGATTGATTGAATGAAGCCATCAGAAACGTCCACGGGGAGCTGCTAATTGCTTGGTTCGTTCAAACGGTGAGGCTCGTGTGCTTGAGTCGCGATGTCGTAGTGACCGCACAGGCCACCTCAGCTTTGGAGGGGTTTGGAGTGTGGCCAAGGCGGGGCGGAGCGGGGTGAGGTGATCATGCTTCACCACAGGAGCGGTCAGAAGGAGGATTGGCAAAAGTCAGATTAATCAACGGCGGACAACGTCTCGACACCTTGATGGCCGAGAAGTTATCTATAAAGCTGAACAATGCTCCGTGATTGTCTGCGAGCAGCTGGCTGGCTACACGTCGCAATCATTCTCAAAGGAAGCCGGCTTCGAACCAGCCAACCGGTGCGAGGGGCGCCAATGCCGCTTGACCCAAGTTGACAACAAGTACGTGACGTTTTGCGGTTGCGTCACGGCAGTAACTGGTCGTAAACACTGGCCGTCAACAGAGGTCACGACAGTATCACGGTATTGCGGGGACTAAGAGCGGCGTCTCAACAGGTCAATTGCCAAATGAGCGACTAGCTAAGCCAAACAGATCCCCTCCCCTTCGCAGGAAAGAAGAACCCATTCGCCGATACAGCAAACATTCCTCATAACCATCCATGTTCCCGAAACCCCAAAAAGGCAAACTCGTATCATCGTGGCCGAAGAAGACGGGATGACAATGATGTCGCGAGGCATCTCCGCCGCAACAACACCGCCGTCATACGGAAACTTGTATCATGGCTCGTAGGTCGTCAAAGGTAGGAAGCAGCTTATTTGCAGCTGGAGCAGGAGCAGCTAGAGCCGCAGTTGCCTGAGACAGGTGGCGTTAGCGCGATGCTGCTTGACGATGTCGTGACCGCTGCAGGACAGGGGTCGACAGGCCGGAAGAACTTACAGGAGGAAGCGCCGGAGCAGCCGCAGTCACCCTTCATTTTGATGGATTGGTTGGTTGGTTGGGAGGTGGTTTGAAAAGTGGTTGTGTGTGATGGAATCGGTTGTTCACGTTGTGGAGATCAGAGAGACGGTCGAGAAGAGGATAAGAAAGCGCGCACTTTTATATCCAGAAGCCTACCCGTCCACCACCGTCACAAGAGAGGGGGAGGAGGGGTCAGATGTCAGATGAGGGTGGCCAGATGGAGCCGGATCGGGCGGCCGTCATTGGTGGTGCGCTTGCGCCGTTTGTGCTGGCCGGACCGTGGGATGGTGGTGGGGATTGCGGCCTTTGTGCGTTGACGGTGGCCACTCGTCGCCCTCGGCGCGAATCGCCACGAGAGGCATCCCCTCGCTGTCGTTGGACCGGTCCTGCCCCTCATCTCAGCCCCCTCCCAATCCTCCTCTGTTATCTGCTGTTGTGTCGCCCTTCTCTTACCGCCAAGGATAGAGTTTTGGTGCGTGCGGCTTTTGTGCTGGACGCTAGGATTCTCGAATTGGTTCTTCATGCAGCTTTCCAGCTGACCCTGCCTCCAAGGGTTAGACGATGAGATGAGATGCGATCAGGACAGCAGTAGGAACCTAGGTACCTGCTTTCCAGCCTAGAACGCGACGGCATCTTCCAGCACCTGCAAGACTGTTGGCCGGGTGCTGATAGCGCACGCTGCTTCAGGCAGGACCCTGAAAGCACCGGCGGGCGGCTGACGTCGGGGCACCTGGGGGCGAGGAGGGGTATCCCGACCAAAGACGACACCCTCTCTTCATGGTGATAGCCGTGGCTGTGACGTCTGCCGGGCGCGTGGCTGTCTCGAGTTGCGCTTTTTGTGCGTTATTCTTGGCCATTCATCGTATCGTATGCCGATTTTAGCTGAGACCGGACGGCCGTTTCTTCGAGGCATTTCTGCGCGGGATTCCAAGCGACCTGGGCTTCTTCGATCGGGGTCACCGTCTGGCGGGAATACCTGGCAGGGGGTACAGGGGAGGGGCAGATTTTCTTCATCACCGCCTCTTCAGCGAGGAAGGACGCCCCGCTGCCGCTCTCCACGTCGCCAACGTTTTGGCGTGCCTGTGCATTGGCCTCCGATGTCGACCGACCGTTCCCGTCCCAACCACCTGTGGTTGGTTATGCGGCGCGGACAAGGACCGCGCCGGAGCGTTTGCGAAGCCGCGTCTTTAGCTTTCCGACCGGCGTCTTCCTGCGGCCATGCCGCCGGCGTCACACCCAGCAAGCTGATGGCTGGATCTTCTCGTGGTTGGGGGTTCGCTGGGCTGGTTTGAGTGGTGTTGGCGGGTGATGTCGGTAGGGTAGGCAGCGACGACAGCGGAAATCCATGTTCGGCCCCTCACGTGAAAGGCAGGCACTCACACATGGCAATCGCAGCCCGAGGGCACCTGCCTCTGCGCTGATTGTCGAAACTTGCGCAAAGAACCTCGACCTGAACAGCCAGAGCCATTCTCTTCATCTTCTGCATCACACATCGCGAGATATAGTATCTGTACACCAAGGGCGGTTTTCGGTGATGATTGGTAGGAGCCTGTCTTTCGCAGAGATCCTTTGCCACCCGCTGACGTATCAAGCACAGCTTTGTGTCTTGGATCGTGGCCAGCATCATCCAACCACGATCGCCAGGTGACAGCGCGACGGACACACAAGCGTCGCGCCGCTGCTCGAGGCCAATCCCATGAGATACTGCACAACGAATGTCATCCGGATGGTCCATGATGATCTGGGTTCCCATCTTCCCACATCGGCTCGAAACATGGTTAACGATGTTCCCTTGACGACCATGTTGGAACGAACGCTCCTTGGAGCAAGTATTCAGGAATTCGTTACCGGAATATCGATTGGAAAAGACCCGCGCCCGCTCTAAATAACTGTACAGTTCCTCATACGTTAGCCGCCGGCGCTGTTAGCCCGCCGGCCCTCCCGCTGGGCTTCACCCGCAACTTCATACCCGTCCTCGGCGACGCCCCCATCTTCATCTCCTGGAACGCCCAGTCCCCAACCAACAGATCCATGTCGGTGAAAGTCGTCCTCGGCACCTTGCTCTTGTTCTCCGGCAGCGTCTCGTAGTCGAACCACCGCGCCGTGAGCAGCAGCAGCACCCGCATCTCGTCCATCGCGAGGTCCTGCCCCATGCACGCCCTCGGCCCGCGCTCGAACGGCCGCCAGGCGAAGCGGTGCTGCGCCGTGCCCTCCTCGCCCAGGAACCGCTCCGGCCGGAAGACCTTTGGGTCACCCCAGATGGCCGGGTCGAAATGCGTTGTGTAATTGGAGATGGACAGCATGTGACCCTGGAGCGGCAGCCGCCGGCCGTCCCATTCGAGGAACTCGTGGCCCGGTTGCGCCTTTCGTGCGGTGAAGCCGACGGGGAACAGCCGGAGTGTCTCCTTGATGACGGCCGTGGTGTACTCGAGCTCGTTCGTCTTTTGAGGGCTCGTCCGCAGCGTCTCGGCGCTCTCTAGGACGTCGGCGGGGAACACGGCGTCATGCTCTTCGCGCATGCGCTGCATCACCTTGGGGTGCAGGCTAAGAAGCATCATTATGAATGTGAAGGTGTCGGTGATGGTACCGTGGCCGCCTAGAATAAGGGTTTTAAGACTGCGGGGGCCAGTTAGTAACACTGCGAGAAAACCCAAAACTCGAAAGACGGGGGAAGACTCACTTGACGATGACGGTCTCCAGGAACTGCCCGCGGGGCGGTCCTGTGTTCCCGCTCTGGATGTAATCGGCAATGATGCGGTCCATGATGCTCTTCGCCTGCCTCCTGGTCGGTAGCTCCTTCTCGTCCTTCATCACCTCGTACCTCTCCACGATGGCCTTCTCGAGGATCTTGGAGCTCCTGCTCTTTACGAACTGTATCTTGAAGGACTTGACCGCCCTATCCACCGGGTTCCACGATTGGAGCATGAAGTTCAGGTGCTCAACCAAGAGCCTCATGTCGTCCAGCAGCTGCGAGCCCTTCCCCTGCGCGTCGAGCGAGAACCCAAAGACGATGACACCAATAACGTCGAAGACAGCCTTGGCCGTCTCCTGTTCCAGGTTGACCGGCCGCCCCTCGTCAGCCAGCTCGCGCAGCCGCCGGTGGAAGACGAGGACGTGCTCGGCGAACATGCCCAGCATGGGCTTCACGTAGCTCGGCGAGAACCCGGAACCCAGCAGCCGGTGCGCGAACTTCCACGGCTCCCCGTTGACGCCGACGATGTTGTCCTTGCCGAGGACGGGCTTCATGAAGCGGTCGATCTCGTCGTGCTTGAGCGTCGGCGAGACGGTCAGCAGCTGCATCGACGCGTCCGGGTCCGTCACGACGAGCTGCGGGTAGGTGAGCGGCCAGAGGTCGAGGTACCACGCCCCCGGCAGGTTGTACTTCTGCGCGATGGCCGTGATGTAGTACTGCGGGTGGCAGTTGGGCGGCATCGTGGCCGCGACCTCGGCCATGAGCTTCAGGTGGCCCAAGAGGAAGGAGTGGCCGGGCGCCTTCGGCTATTCTTGCTGTCAGTTTCCATCTCCCCGAATCCCTCCTTTCCCTCGGATTTCCCTCTTCGAATTGGATTCGTGCATTGGTGAGAGGGTGTTGTTGATTGCATTCCATGGTGTGTGAGGCGTACCTTATCCTTGTAGAGGGTCCTCACCTGCCAGAGGCGCAAGACCCCGTAGCCCAGCCATGCCACGCCGAAGGAGAAGGCGATCAGCCAGTTTGAGACACCAAACATGGTCGATTTTCGTTTGTGTCTATGTTGTCGCACAACAACAGGAAACACCAAAAAAGGGGAAACGGAACGCAAAAGAAAAAGCGAGCACCAAGGAAATTTTGTAGCAGAACCAGTGCTAAATCACACCCCGCTCCAGCTTGGGTCGGTAGCTCGTAAAGGCGCGAAGCTACCGGGAACCAGGTCCTCAGCTCTTAGATCCTACCTACATGGAATGGATCGCTAAACGATTGCCGGTTTTGGGGTTCAGGGGAGCTCGGATTAGATTTCGCTGCGGTTCATTGGCTCAGTCGGACTGGTCCGGGGCTTGACGCCCCTGGAGCTGGAAGCCTCCTAGGTAATCCCTCCCCGAATACTGGTGCCTAGGCTCTTGCTAGTGCAGTGGAAGGGACAGGCAGTGACATCCTACTGAAATCCTACTGGGTTAGCTGCCTGGCACTACCTAGTGACGGCAGTTGCCTCGATAACTAACTGTCCCCGGCGCCTTTCCAGGATTTCATCATCTTCATGGCTCTGAAAGGAAGTCGATTGCGTCGGCGGCTGGGTTTGTCTTATCCGTCCAGGCTTCGAGGATTATACTCATTGGGGTTGGGCGTGGAGGATTCGACTGCTTTGGGATGATTGGTTGGTGTCTTGAAGTCCCTACACCGAGGCTTATCGAGCTCCTCCCATGCTCATCGCGTATGCCGGTGACAGGCGGAACGCACTCGAAAGACCAGGTTCCCCCTAAGCATAGACATGTGATGCAAACCCGACTCAACGTCGTCACTCTTGGTGCGACATCTGCAACTGCATGTCTTGAAATCCTGGGCGCGCTCAGAAGCATCGCGCAGCTTTTTGCGGTCGTATCTAGCGCTGATTCCGCATCTTTCTCTTTCCAACCTGCCTGAGCAAGTTGGTCTCTATTGGTGCAGCCATAATCTTCGCCAACTGAGAGTAGGAATTGGAAGGGCCTCGAGGTGAGACCAACCCGGAGTCTTGAGATACCTACCTGGGACTATTTGGGTCTAGGCACCAGTCTCGGTGCTTCTAGACGTCGTGATTTGGCCAAGGAAATAAAACAATGATACAAGACCTAGGCTTTCTTCTCGTGTTTCTTCTGCCGTCATAGTCGTTCATAGGCTTGAAGCTCGAGGAAACCCCGGAGCTCCTTTCAGTTCTAGAACGTATAACGAGTCGAGAGATAGAAGAGCTAGTCCCAATTCGTTACCACTTCTTAGTCTATTCCCAGATCTCTTCAGGTTGCTAATGAGACTTCCAAACAAGCGCAACTCCGCATGTTTGGAGATGAGACGACATACTACGTGCAGCTTGATTCGCGGCTATTGGAAATCAACTTTTCAAAGTATTTAGGGAACTTCCTCTTCCTTCAAACTTGTCATCTTGGCATCTGTCCGACATTATCATGATACTGCTTCAACACCCAGGCTGAAGACAACCGGGGATGTAGATGCATCCCGTAGCCCTGTCGTTGGATTCAGTGGCTAGTGGACAGGGTTCCCATCTCATCTGTGCCCCCATTATCTGCTCTTTCCCTGAGTGATTGGGATATTCTAGAAGCTAGGAGCCTGTCTTGACGGGCCGGGACATACCTTCCACACTGTACAATGTAGGCATTAAGGCATGCTTTGTCTGCCGCCGTCATGCAGATGTAAGTCGGGTAGGCACAATTCCTTGGTATGAATTTGCACATCCCGCGGACCACAAAGGGGCTGCATCTTCCAGCCATCAGTGCATCCTTCTGCACCCACCCTTAAAGGGTAGAGTGGTGGCTTCCTGTTGACGAATGTGAGGCCCCGACGTTGCCTTCCCATTGCATATGGTGGAAAGGCCCCATTGAGTTCCTGGCACCTGCCAGCTATTGTCATAGGAACCCATATTAACCGAGGGCGCTGTTAACGACATGGCACAAGCACAAACTGTCTTTTGCCACAGAACCTAGACTAAACACAACTTTTGTTGATTTTGAAAGCCATTTGACTCTTTGCCATACATTTCCATCTCCCTGGACATGCGTGCAAATGCACATGTATTTCTGGACACCCTGGTTAATCTGACCACGAAGGTAACGACTCAGCTGCTTATCATGCTTCAAGCACTAACACCCCGAAGCAACCTAGGCAACGAGAGAAGGCTATCTACACACTTCGGCATCACCTACCGCATCCCCGCTCTTCTTCAGAAGATCCAGACGGGTCAAGTCAGGTGACGAGGAAGCTGCAAAGAGTAGCTCTTGCCTACCTTCCTCGAAAGTTGAAACCTGAAACCAAGGCACCTGCCTAGGTACCTTCTTCAGGTCAGACAACTAGGTACTTCTGATACCTTGACCGAGGGAAGGAGGTCTATCTCTCTCTCTGTGTCCCTCCCTCCCCCTTTTCTTTCCCCAGCACCTCGAGTGTCGACATGAGGAAGGAGCAGCGCAGACAGGCAAGCAACTTGTATCTTTCCTCTCCTTCTGCAGGCCTCAGTTTTGCCTCTCTTCTTCCTGTTGAGACCTGCGATCTCTGCGTTCTCCCAGCATCACCTCACTCACTCGGCCTCCAAAGCTACCTCTCCTTGTCGCGCTGGACTCTCGTCTACTCGGGCGTCAAGTCTCGAGGCAACTTATTCGCTCCTCCAGATGCCGCCCCAGGGACTCAAGATCGACCTGCCTTGATTTCGCCAACATCTGTCAGCCAAAATGCCTTCGCCCCAGTCTCAGCAACAGAAACGCGCTGTCAAGTCAAGCCAATACAAGCATCATGGCAACAAACGTCCACCCCGAGCTCGACCGGGAATTGTCAGGAAAGACGTCACTCCTACCAAACGTGCCGACATCCACGACCTGCCCAACGAGCTGCTCTGGGGTATCGTCAAGTCCGTCGCCGAGAACGGCGACAGAAAGCAGCTATTGTCCCTTTCCTTAACCAACAAACTCTTCCATTCTTTCGCCCATACAGAGCTGTACCGTCACATCGAAATTCGAGCTCCCCACACCTACCGTCTGCTGACCAGAACCTTGATCGAGAACCCATCGGTTCGGCCCCTCGTTCGCAAGATTGCTGTCCATCTGGCAGGCTCAAATGGATGGCGCATGGAGAACGCCGGCTCTGACTTCAAGAACTGGCCCGGCCTGTCCTTCGACGAGTCGAAGCTCTCTACGACCGACCAGCATCTCCTGGTGCTTACCCGAGTTGTCTGCACCAACAACGGTGGCGACAACGCACGATGCGTCCTTGCACTCTGTCTCCTATTCCTCGCTCGTGCCGAGGACGTCACACTCGATCTGGATTACTACTGCCGCCCCAACGGCCGTGTCCTCGTCACCGGTCTCCGCATGCTTTCGTCCTCCCAAGGCAATGATGCTGACAATTTTCATCACGCACCCGTCTTTGCTCACGCCAAGAAGCTTCGCATCACCGGAAACACTTTCGTGTGGACTTTCGATACCATCTTCGGCAAGCCTTTTCACCTGTTGCCCTCTCTCCTTGCCCCTGACAAGCTGGTCGAGATGTCTTTGGATGGCGACGAGAACCGCTGGAACATCCTGGATGACGTGAACTTCAACCGAAACCTCCCTTTGGAGAGTATACGGCTGAACCAGAGCAAGACGGACGCTTCGGGACTCTGCAGGTTGCTGAGACGCTGCCCGGATCTCAAACAACTCCAGGTAGCGGTGAGATACCGCCGTGTCGCCCTCCCTGATAAGGATCAGGCTGGAGATATCAACAATGTTCTTCCGACCTCCTGCCCCAAGCTTGAGGTGCTCTCTCTACGCATCGAGGGAGCTTTCGATCGTTTCTTCGGCCGACATACACACATCATGACCTGTCTTGCCAACATGAACCATTTGAGAGACCTTCGTATCGATATTAATCTCTTCTTCGATAGCCCAGCAAACATCCAGATGCTGGCTTCATCTTTCCCGGATATGCTTCCTCCAAACGTGGAAAGTTTAGGATTGGATGCGACCTGGGCCCTCGGCAACCTGAACGGAAGGGTCTCCGCCAGTCACCCCTCGGTCGTAGCCTACAAGAGAGGCATGGAACGTCTCATCAAACACCTTTGCGAAGCCACCAAGACGCGACTGGTACGTCTGAAATACATTGTCATTGGATTCAAGTTCGGAAAGCCGGTCCAGTGGACTCTGGATGCTAAGAAGCTCTTGGCCGGTACGGATGTCAAGATCAAGCTGACGAACACCACGAATGCTTGGATGATTTGGGGAGATTCTTGGGAAGACTTGTTCAACTAAACCTTCTCAGTCGACGGAATCTGGATAGCTGAAGCTTGGGGTGGAGGGGGCCGGGGAGTTCGGTTCACGGAAAGGATTTGTGGTGGAAGATGAACAAGGTCGGAAGGGGAAATACGGATGTCGCCGTCGGTGGTGGACCACTTAACAGATCTTCAAGGCATGCTGAGACACCACGGCAAGCGTCGACTGATGCAAAGGACCGACCATATGGCATCCCAGATTCAGCTGCCAAGGGCAGCCGGTTACTATAGACTGAAGGTGTCATCAGTATTTGCTCCATAGCTCTACAGCTGATGAATCGCTTCTAACACCCAACTGGACCTAGTAAATTGTGATCGTAGAGCAGCGTCTTCTCACATCAACAGAAATTACATCTTGGACCTCGTGTGTATTGCCGTATGCTAACGAGTGGAGATGTACAACCCGTCACTCCTGAAATGCCTTTTGCGATTCCTCTCCTTCTTCTCCATGATCCCAGAAACAGACTCAAATCTCAGGTTCCGCACACGTCGGGGAAACGATTGAATCAGCCTCAGCCTGGAGAGGACCGCGGTGCCTCAAGGCTGGGTCAATCATCTAGCAGCAGGGCTTCACGAGGGTCCATAGGCAACCTGAACACCGAAAACTGTCACATACGACCATACCCATTGGAAAACTCGGGATCCCGTCCGCTCTCCCATAGATAAGCCAATGAGGGCCGGATTAGTAGTTGGGTCGGTGACGACCAGCGAATACCTGGTGTTGTATGTTTTTTACTCGTGGGAGCATGTGGATCCAGCGTGCTGCGCAGAATGTGGATCGTATGCATTAAATAGTTTACAATGGAGTTCTATGCAGCAAAGAGTTTACAATTTTTTACAATCAGTTTACAATTAGGTAATCCAGCTGCCTTACCTGGTAAAAGGTTATTGACCCGGATAGAGCGTTGGAGGATTCTTTTGAAGGGGGGCTGGGAGTTTAAGACGATCGGAGCTGCGGGTAGATGCATAATCATGAGAGACACTGAGCGACGGATGAGGTGAATGTCGTAAGCTTTTGGTGCTGCCCGCGTTGGTGTTCATGGCGTGCATCCATCCTTTTGCCCGCGCCATTGAAGACTATGCCGCCGTTATGCCCAGTTTTCCAGTGTCAGTTCCCATTCTATCCTCGTCGGCACGTCGGGTAGTGCCGTGCCGCCCGCGAGGCCGGTGCGAACTTCTAAATCCGTACCTACCTTCACTGGAAACAGAAAAGGCTACACGATCAACGCAACAGTCTTGCGTAGGCATGTTTTCTATTAACCCTTTTGGTGTGAGACCGTTACACACGATATGGGAGGCTTTCTCAGCTTGGCACTGTCAGGCTTGACTGATATTCATCCGGGTGCCTTGATAGAGCCAGTACGAGACCGGAAACAGGGAGAAGGTCAAAAGACGTGATAGGTCTCACACTAGTCTTCTGAGTGATCAACGACCTGGCCTCCTCGAGGCTCCAGAGAAAGAGTGAGCTTTTAGACACAGTATGTCATCAACCCTCAAGACTCAAAGCTTCAACGATCCTCGGTCTATGAAAGTCTCCAGTGCTATAGCACCAACCTCAAGAGAGACGAACGATCTCTGCCGACACCATTTCCGCAATATCAAGATTGCTCTCCTAATCATTCGCATCTACATTCCTGAAAACGTCCGTCGAACTACGTGCATCGCATCCCCGGCTGAACGCAGACTCGGCCTTCATCCCAAGTGCTTTCGACACAAATGGCCGATTCCGAACGGTCCACGGAGCCTTAAATGCAGCAAGACGCCACGAGAAATGATGCCGTTACAGAAGATACCAAATATGTCGATCAAAATTCTGATGGACCGAAAAACGCCGTTGCGTACGAGCGGGTTGCGGCGCACGAGGACGTGGCTCCCGGACTCGATCGCGACAACCAAAAGCTTTTCACAACCATCCTGGTGGACCTGACCGTGCTCGTGCTCACTATCGCGTTCGTTGTGTTCGTTGTGTTCGTTGTGATGATCTGGCGCTTGAATGGGCTGGAGATTCACGGCAGCTCGTGGAGCATGGACGACTGGAAGAACGCCATCACCCTTGTGAGTGACAATCGACTCTTCTGTCCTGACGTCCTTAGCCGACTTACCCGCATACATGCCTTGTTATTGTGGGAACAGACTGCTAATCATGAGCGAGCTCAGCTTGCCACTGTATTCCCAATCCTTTTCGCTGCCGTCACAAGTCGATCAATGTCAGAACTCGCGCGATGGAGACTACAGCACGGAGCTACCGTGGGCTGCCTAGAGCAGCTCGTGGGAAGCCGAACGGTTGGCGCGACTGTTCTGACCGTGTTCAATCTTCGATCATTCAACACATTAACGATCTTGTTGCTCGTTGTTTGGACGTCATCGCCCCTCGGAGCACAGGCTCTTCTCCGTATGCTGGAATCCAGAGGAGAGCCTCAGTTGGCTACTACGCGTGTGGTGTACTTTGACAGCAGTGCATTATCCACGGCAGCAACATTTATTCCAATGGATTTCACCGAGACTCACAAATCCATCGCCACGCAACGCAATTTGCAATCATTATACATGGCTCATGTTCTGACGCCCGAACATATCAAGTCGGATACCGTGGACCTCTGGGGGAACGTCAAGATACCGTATCTGCGCAGTACAGATTCTGAATGGCAAGAACTGCCCATCAACTCCAGCGAAATCGAGTACTCGTCTTTGGCTGGAATCCCTGTAAGAATCGTCAAAGATGGAAGTACAACATTCTTCATCGAATCCAGTTACATCAGGCTGGACTGCACGAGAGTAGAGTATAGGCCTGGTGGCTTGGAAGTTCCTCATTCAGAGATGATCGAATTCTTGATGCTCATAAATGCTACAGATGTTATGGCTGGGGGTAACAGAAATCGAACCTTTCATCTGCCAAACGGAACTTGGCACGGATACCCCTACACCACGACGCCGGGCTCGCTTGCGAGCTGGAGCTTGGCACTCGACAGGTTCGTCGATCCGATCTGGACGAGATCCAACAAAACCGTCTCGATGAACCAAAGCACGCATGCCCCTCTCGTCCCGGATGACCATGAATCTGAGCGCAACCGGCCGCTTTTGTTTAGAAACGAAACAGGAATTGACGCCGGCCCAACGTCCCTTCTCATCGAAACGGGCTGCGTAAATAAGGCCGATGACTCGACAACGGCACTGAGAGGCTACTGCGGCGTAACCCAGGAGTACGTCGAGTCCCGGGTCAGTTGTTCAAGCGACAAGTCCTCTGCCTCGCGCAAGTGTCGCGTTGTAGCTCAGAGACCCTCCCAGAAGCGAAATGCACCGGCAGACATTTCATTTCTTTCGTTCCCGGACAATTTTCATTACGTGTCCCGCAGGATGCCAATGTCGGCGGGGACCTTGTATAACCATAAAGCCGAACCGTCGCTTTACTATCTGCAAGACCCCTCTTTGAAGGGCATGACACAGGAGCCATGCTTTGCGGAGAGCATCAAGGCCGAGACCCTCGGTCCTCGTCTTGGCCAGCTGATAAACACCTTCCTTACGCTGAGCCAATTGTCCATACAGAACCGGAACGACGTATCAGAGAGCAACATCACAACCTCTGCAGAGACAAGCAACATAATCGTTCGTTTCAAGGTCTCAAGGACATGGGCAACGCTCTGCCTCCTTTCAGGAGCCGCGCTGTGTGTTTTGGGAGTCGTGGGTATCATGTGCAAGCATTGGGCAAGGGGACCCGAGGTTTTCGGATACGTGTCGACTGTATTCAGAGACTCACGGTACGTGGAAATATCACCCGAGGCAACCCGGCTAGATGGAATCGACCTTTCGAGACAGATGAAGGATGTTGAGATACGGCTCGGTGTGACGGAGACCACGGAAACTGGAGAGTCTATTGTAGGCGTTGGACTCGTTAAAGGGATGAAGAACGCCGCAGATGCCCACTGAAGACTCGAAAGATTAGGGTGTTTCGAAGAAACTTTTATTGGGCTCGTGTTACAAATATGTCGTCGTTGGCTTATTAATCGTGTTCAACTCCCCTGATGTGAATTGAATATCCACTGTTGCGGATATTCAATGTCACTGAGATGTTTTAGGAAGCTCACATGCAACTATCGTCATCAAGTCATGCGTGCCATCGCCTCCCGCGACAGCCCCCAAGTCGAAGACAACTCCCCGAGAGTCTGGTTCAAGTACTGAAACTCTTCCAGTATCCCAAAAGCCTTTGCCGAGCGGCTCGCTTGCACCGCGCCGTAGACGAAGACGAGCGGCGCATGCTGGAGGCCGTACTGCGTTCGGTACGTCCGGACAAGGGAGGTGATGTCCTGCGCTGACGTGACGCAGTATTGGCGGGACTTTTCCTCCGTCTCGTTACCGCGAGACGCGATGGCCTGGTCGTGGTTCAGAGCTATGCGGGCGCTGTGGAAGAGAAGACTGTTTCGGATGTTTAGTCGCTGAGTCTAAGACGTGACGGATCGTTTCTTACTGCAAGGCCAAGACTCCTGGGATCGGCTTTGACGCAGGCCCCCATTTGTGCCACTTTGCAAAGTCTGGGAGGGACTCCCGCCATCGGTTGAGGTCGAGGTTTAGATTGTCGAAGCACACGCGCCGGCTGAGGTCGTCTAGGTGAGGTCTCGAGGAGAACAGCGTAGACATCATGCGCTCGATTATGCGTGACAAACGAATTTGTTCGTGGAGGTATGGGATCATGGAGGTAGCTTTTGCGGATTCTGCGTAGTCGTCGTCGAAACCTACTGGTCGCCACAGTGCCATCTCAGGAGGTTCTCTGAAGTCTTTTCAGCAAGGTCCAGGGTTGAATACGGCTGGGCGGTTGAAGTTCACGTACGGCAAGGTCTCCATCGGTTGCACTTCCGCTTCGTCGTATACAAGATAGACAGAACGTCCGAGTATAAGGCTGATGAGCTTATCTGAGATGTAGCAGCCCCAGTAGATGCGCCTGCGGATTTCGACGTCTTCAGGGGTTGCTAGAGAGGAATCGTGCTGAACCCAGTCCTTCGGGTCGCGCTGGAGACCGAGGTCTTGCGCCATGCGGAAGGCGATACCTAATCCTTTTTGTCAGTTTACCTACATGGATAGATCTGAGACATGCTGTCCAAAGATCCCAAAGAGCCAGGATTACGGCCTCACCTGAGTATCCCCATCCTTTCGACAAGTTGCCCCTTCCAATTTCGTAGAATGCCAAGCAAAGAAACGCTTGAACAGTAGCTACTGATGGCCTCGTCAGGCCCGTGACCATGATGATGCTCTCCGCGGCCAGGAAGAATTGGTCGCCGAAAGGCTTCGTTTCGAGCGACATGAGGGCTCCCAAGGCGCAAATCGAGAGCAACAGAGATGACGACCAATACTTTCCGTTCTTCCGGTCACCAAAGTGATCTCTCAGAAAGGCTTCGCGGTAAATGAACATGAAGTGAGGATACTGCCACCTGAAAAACTGCGTGAGCGACTTCATGACGACCTCGTCACTCATCCGGATCCCAAAGTGCTCCATGACGCTTTCGAAATGCGATTCTACTCCGTCGTAGTAGCCTTGAACGGCGACAGCGTCGGCACCTTTCTGTCCTTGACCAGCCTCTGCGCGGAAGATGCTCGTGGCGCCGTGATACACCAGCGACCCCTCAAGCCCCAGCTCCAGGTTCGCCTCGTTCCGCGCGTTGATGCCGAGCTGCGTGACGTACTCGCCGGGTGCCTGCGTGCTCGTTGTAGCAGGGGAGTCCTCCTCAAGCGCGGCGGCCCTGAGCATCTCATCTCGCTGCTGCGGCGTCGACGCGCGGAGCTCCTTGACGAATGACTCGAGCCAGGCGATCCGGCTTTCGAGGCTCGCCACGTACTCGTGCGAGACGGGGACCCGCTTACGGTCGATCTCGCGGTACTCGCATGGCATTTTGGCCGCTGTGCAGTTTTGACAAGGCGCCGCTCGAGAGCACTTCAGCTGCAGGACCAACACACAGGTTAGATATACGTCCAGAAAGGAACAAGAATGTGACCAAGCAGACCTTCCTGTATTGACACCGCTTGCACCTGTTTCTTGTTAATACCCAAGAGTAATACCGCACAGAAACGGAGGTAACCTACGAGATACGTTTGGCGGCCTTGGGAGAGCTTGGAGGCATGGTCAATGTTCTGCTGCCGGTGGGGAGATGTAGATGGAGATTGGTGAGAGTTTGCGGGGGAGGAACTGCATGAAATACGGAGCTGAATTGCGCTAGAGTCACCTCCGATCGCGGCTCCAGGGATATGCGGCATCGTCACTCAGGAAGGGCACCACGTTCGTTCAAGTGCTTGAAACTCCATGTCAATTGCAGTCATCCCAAATCGCCCCAACTAACATAAACGAACATAGAAAAAGACGCTACTCTGCTCAACAGTTATACGAGCGGCAGCCCTGTCCGAAGACCCGTCTCGAGAGCGGAAACTAGCCTCTCGACATCTTCTAGATTGTTGTAAAACCCAAACGACACTCGGATCCCCGAGCGAAACCTCGTAACCATGATTCCGGATGCTTTAAGGTGCTCCAGCCACCTGGGGTCGTGAAGTCGAAGGACATGAAGATGCGGCGCGTGCTGCCTTCTCTCTGTAGGTCCCACGACGCCAATGCCCAGACCGGCGCAAGACCGGCGTAATGCCTCTCCCAAGCTGAATAGGTGATCCTCCACGTTCTTCGGCGTCATCACCTCCAGGTAAAACTGCAGAAAAGCACGCGCCGCCACGGCGGAGATGAAGCTCATGTTGGCGTGCTCGTACCGCTTAGCCGTGGAATGGAACTCGACCGGCCCCTCGGGGATCAAGAAGTCCTCTCCATCAGCGGCGCTGCTTACACCACCGTAGCCGACGAGCGGCGGCGTTGGATCGAGCTCGGCGATCACGTTCGCATCGATATAGAGTGCGGCAAAACCGGTTGGCGTGTTCAGGCCCTTGTGTAGACTGAACGCCGCGGCAGACACTCCGAGCGCTTGGATGTCGACGTCCGCGAAGCCGACTTGTTGTGTCAGATCTGCAAGAACGTGGATCCCCCGGGGGCGAAACGCTCTGCACACATCTGCAACGTCGTTCCACTGGCCGCTGTGGAACATGATGGAGCTGAGGCCGATCGCTTTCGTCCGGTCGTCGACGTATGGCGCAAAAGTGTCTGCGTTTGCCGCCGCGGGGTGGTCGGGGTCTGTCGGGACGAGGCGAACCTCAAGCCCCGCGGGCCGAAGAGCCATCCAGCCGAAGGCCTGGTTCGGGTGTTCGCAGTCGAGGATGACGACGTTGTCACCTGGTTCGAATTTCACGCCGCGGATGAAGCTTCCGAGCCCTTCCGTGGTGTCGCGGACGAATGCGATGGAAGAGGGGTCGGTGTTGATGTATTTGGCAAGAAGCTCGCGGACGGCTTCGACATCTTCCTTCCAGCACGCCTTGGGCGAGGGGTGGTGTAGGGACTCTGCGCAGAAACGACCGATTGCCTCGTTGACGATGAGATTGGATGGTGGCATGAAGCCGGCATTGAGGTGTGTTATCTCTCCATCATTTACAAGAGGCACCAGACGGCGAAAGATCTGGAAGTCGGCGTTGGGAGTGAGAACTGAGGTCTTGAGGCTCTTTGCCGTGGTCGTCGGGGGTGAATCGAAGAGATCTTGGGTACTCGAAGGGGCCATTTTGACGGATTGACTGCAGAGAACAACGATGCTCGAGAAATTTGCTCATTCGAAGTTTGACATCTGGAAGCAGCCAGCAGCACGCCCTTAAATACCGGCCTCCTTCATGCCGTGACAACCCAGAACTGTCTCTCCAAGATCGTGGAGTTCAGTCTCCGTGACCGGTCGCCAGGACTAGAACTTGGCAGACGTCCGATTCGTCGCCGATGAGGGAATCCATGGCGAGATCAGGTCAAAATTCGAAGACACGATGCGGGATAAGCATCAGTGGCGTGGAAAGAGGTCCGATCGGGTGCAGATGTTGCGGCCGGCATGTCATCAAACCGGCGTTGAGGCCCGGGATCCAGTATGGAGTTGCAAGTCCGTCCACTCACGGAGCAGGATTGAGATCCGCTCCTTCCCATTTCGGTCCAACTTGAAAGTCCCCAGGAATCGGACTTGCAACTCCGTTGTGGAGCATCTTCCCTCCCACTCCCAACTTGCGTTGTCGGCTCTGACTTTATCGTCGTGGTTTGCTCCCCGGCATGTGCTAGTTGATGGCCAGTCTTGATAAGTGAGTCATGGATTGTATGGCAATCGCCAAAGCGATCTTGGAACTTCAAAAGTCAAAAGTCCGGGGCCATCTCCGAACTATAATAGCCACCTTCGAAAACCAGCAAGAGGAAAGCAAGACATCGGTAATCGTATTAGCCGGGCATCCGAGTATTAAATGAAATCGGCTTTATAAAGCAAAAAACTCGCCAGTGACCTCTCAATTGAGTCACTTTGATTGCCCGAGTCTAGAATCAAAAGGCAAGTGACTATCGTGGAGTCTAATCTTTCTGAGTTTGATCTGAGCTTTTGACATGGAGGCAATGTTATTCTAACAAATCTGACTTTGGAGAGAACGGCAAATTATGAGAAGATTCTTGGATAATTAATTACATATATTCATTACACCTAAATTTACATGCTCAGCTCGCTTCGGCTCAGACGCGGCACATCCGACCGTTGCTGGCAACGCTCCACTGCTCGCTGCCGACGGCGTTGCGGGCGTAGAAGAATCCCTCGGGATCCCACTTCTCCTTCAGGCACAGCAGGGACTTGTAGTTGCTGCCGAAGAACGCGGACTGGAAGTCGGGCTGCTGGAAGTCGGCCTCGTTCATGTAGGCGCCGCCGTTCGGGGTCAGGGCCTCGATCTCCTTCATGACGACGTTGGTCATGAGGTCCTGGTTGGCGAGCATCTCCTCCCAGGGCGCGGTGAAGTTCCAGACCGTGGTCAGCGTGGCGTGGACGAGGGCGTTGCGCCAGGCCGGGGTGACGGAGTTGGTGTCCTTGCTGCCGAACTTACCGACGTCGGTGCCGACGCCGATGAAGGTGACGCCCTTGGCGGCGACGCTGCGGGAGAAGGAGCCGATCTCCTTGATGTTCTCGCGGGGGATGAGGCGGCCGCCGTACTGGGCGATGCCGACCTGGATGTTGCCGATGGGCAGGGGACCGAAGTACTGGTCGTAGTGGTTGTAGTAGCTCTCGAACTCGGAGTAGTTGACGGTGTACTTGATGCCGAGGGCGTCGAGGCGGGCGACGAAGGGGGCGAGGAGGGTCTTGACCTCGTCGGCGGTCTTGTTGAAGGCGTTGAGGGGCGCGATCTGGAAGAAGGCGGCAGCGAAGTAGTACACAACCATAGAGCCGCCATCAACCATGCCGGCGAGCTCCTCGTGGAAGGCATCGATGGCGTTGAAGAAGGCCTTGTTATCGTTTTCAGCAGCCTGGATAACGAGAGTAGCGCCGCCAACCTTGGCATCAGGGTGGGCTTTGACAGTCATCGAAGTCACCACACCCCAGTTGCCGGCACCACCACCAGAGAGAGCCCAGAAGAGGTCAGGGTTTTCGGTCTTGGAGGCAGTAAGAAGCTTGCCATCCGCAGTGACAACCTCCCACTCCAGAACGTTGTCGGCACTCAGACCAAAGGAGGTAGAGAGAGCAGAGTGACCACCGCCCTGGGTGTAACCACCAGCGAGACCGACAGTAGGGCACTCACCGCCAACGACGGCGAGGCCGGCGTTGTGAGCAGCCTCCATGATCTCGAAACCCTGAACACCAGCACCGACCTTAGCGGCCTTGCCTTGGTAAGCAGCTGTGTTCCAGTCGACAATGCTGATGCTGTTCATGTGATGAGTCCACACGGACAGGGCTCCGGCACCGGTTGAGCGGCCAAGGTAGTCATGACCGGTGTTGCGGACGACGAAGCGGATGTTGTGCTCTTGAGCAAAGGCAATAGTCGCCTGGATGTGCTCAGGGGTCTTCGCATCGACGGCATAGACGACGTAGTTGCCCAGAAGACACGGACGAGACTGCGGCTGGAAGGGGTCACAGCTCTGGTTGGCGAAGAAGGGCGCCATGATGGAGGAGGAAGAATCCATGCTATTCAACTGTTAGACACCATCGCTGCGAATGTCCCCGAATTCCGCTGTTACGTACTGGATGTCGGAATTCTGCCATTGCTTCTGGAGAGAGGCACAGGTCGCCGCGTCGTACGTAGGGTCGTGGCAAGGAGATCCCAGAGGGACGGTGGCAATCAGGTTGCCGCCGACGGTGGTGTTGAAGGCATTCCAAGTCTCGACGGAGGGCCAGCAGCTGTCGCCGGGGAAGCACTTGCAGTCGTCGGCAGCCCGCTCGGTGACGGGAGTGTTGGCGGCGACGCCAATGAAGGGGCGGTTCGGGGCAGCAATGGCCGCGCCGGCGAGGGCCGCGTGGAGGACAGAGCTCTTCATGTTGACGGAGCTCTGTGGGAGGGAAGAGGGGGAGAGGAGGAGAGAGAACGGACGGACGACACAACAAGGAGCACGCTGAAGTGAGGATCGACGCGCTAGAGGAAGAGAGAAAGACCGTGATGCCGCTGGATCCCTTTCATCAAAAGAGAGTTTCTCTTCTCTCCTTCTTCACCGACGGCCAAGGGCGACCACTTTAGTACGACGCAAGACTATGTCTACCGGGCCGCCGGGACTACGAGATGCAGGTCCCATTCACCAACTACAGGGACGAAGTTTCCCGACTAGGATGGCCGCGCCGAGATTGGGGGTCTATAAGACGACTTCGCCCCCCGAACTAGTGGAAGCCTCTCGTGTGCGGGTCTACTATTGACGATGAACCCATAGCAACCTTTGCAATAATACAGCGATTAGATAGGTCCTCACTCGGGAGACAAAAAAAAAAAAGGCCGTTTTTTTTTTTTTTGGTGGTGGTGGGTGCAGGTAAAAGCGGACATCTTTTTTGTCCCCCGAGTGGCCCCCTGATGGCGTTAGTAACAGCAAACAAACAAGCAAACACGCAAGCAAACATGCAAGCAAACATGCAAGCAAACATGCAAGCAAACCTCTATAACGCGCATAAGAGCCTGGGATGAACGCAAATACAGTTCCGTTTATGGCTGGTCTCCTTTTCGTCCCTTGTCTAGTGTAGTACCGTCTCTCTGAGGGATCACATCCGTACTCTATCACACTATGTGCTGGGGGCTGTGGGGAAGCAATGCCAACCTAGATGCCGACAGCAGGTCAGGGGTACTGGAAGCCTCGGCCTGCTAGCTCCGGTCTCCTGTCTCCGCTTCAAGATCCAAGTTCTCTCGTCGCGTCGGGCGGCACACTGCTCTCTCGGCTCCCACCTGACGAGAAGACGTGGAGATCCGGGCCACCAGCTTCCCGGCCTCATGGTATGATGGTGGATTTCGGTCCTGGTCTGGCCCGGCTGAAGTCGGAGTTGGTCCACGCCGCCCGCTTGCATACACTTCTTGTTCAGCGGGACCTGTCGCGGCTGGTCAGTCGTGTGGCCCCGGTAGACAAAAGCTTGGCGTTTGCGTTACCGACGTGCTGCAGAGTTGGCATGAGTACCTGCAGACCGCATGTCGCTTACCTCGATGCTACCTGAGATGTTGGAACTTGGCCAGCACGAAAGGACTCTTGCTGTCGGTGTATGGAGTCAAATATTGAAGTTTATACCAGTGTAGTACAAGATAGGTACTGTCGTAGTGTACCTCAACCAGTGCACCAAGTACTGCCGTGTAGACTTGCGCCAGCTGGTCAAAAAGTAAAAAAGTGCACCAAGTACCAAGTATAGAGACACGAGATTCCAACGCAGCCAACAGACCCGACCGCACGTTGACGAGACTTCCCGGAGTTTGTCTCGGCGTTTTGGAAGATTTTGTTACGGCCAGGACATGCTTCCAGGGTCGGAAATTGAAGCTACGGGGGGGTTCCTGTTACCAATTTTTTTTTGTTTTTTTTTTCCTTCTTAACACCATCATCAGTAGAGGCAAAAACGCATATTTTAACTCAATTCCAGCCATATTATTAGTATCTACTATATACTACTATATATTTATAAAAACTAAAGAAAGTATATAAATACCCTTAAAGCTAGTTAGTAAGTTAAAAACCTTATTAATAACTTATAAAATAAGAATAAAAGACGAGTTAGTAAAGAGCTTACTAGATTTTCTTTTTTTATTACTATATTACCTAAATCCTTAAAACTACTATACTTAACTATACTAAGTATATTAATACAGTAACTATATATACTATAGGCTACTAACTAATTAGAATAATTAATAAAAACGTTACTATTATTAATTAGTATATTAACTAATTAAAGCTAAAATAGTATTACTAAGACCTAGAAACTAAAAAGTTTATAGCTTATTATATACTTTTATACTAAGTAGTAACCTTTTTACTACTCTTCTACTACTATAGTAGACTAGGGAGTAGTAGTAATAATATGACTACTTTATAAAAGTTTATTAAGTAGTTTAAGAAGATTAATTAGTAGTTTTAAAAGGGAGATATTTACTTAAAGGATAAAGTAATAGTAGAGTAGGTTAAAAGATATTATAACTACTTTAATAAGGTTAAAAAGGTATTTAAAAAGGGAATAAGGGAGTACTAACTCTATTAAAAAAAAGGGGGGGGACAGGAGGATGTAAAGGAGCTACGGGGGGGTTGGTGTTGCGTTGAAGTTTATTCAGACCCGACACGACGGGTGGAGAATTCTGATGACCACCACATTCCGGCTCTTAGTAGAGGATCACTAAGAGGGACCCCTCATCTCTTGCTCGGGGGACCGGCAGGGGCCTCGCGGTGGTCTAACCAGAAATTCGTCATCTAGTGTACCGCTAAAGAAGATGTCCTTCCAAGATTTTCGGTAGAAGCCGCATCGTACGAGCCGCCACATCGCGGTGAGATGAGTGGGAAAGAGGTAGGCCGTTCGCTGTTTGTGTGTTCGTGAGACCTTGGTAAATCTCGATCGGAACTCGTCACCGGTAACCAATTTTTGCTGACATGAGATGAGCTAGCGATTCTGCTACTGGTTCGGGATGGCATGGTCGGAGACGAGAATACTCGAATCGAAACGATCATGACGGCTCGCCAAACTCGAGACGTTGGAGATTCCATGGTCGAGATTGGACCAATTCGAAAGAGACCTGCTGAATCATGAAATCATTCTCCCGTAGAGAGTCTGGACCGGACCAACCATCTGCGGTCATCCGTGGTTGGAGTCTTGGAGACGAGATGACAGGAGTTGTGCAATTTGGAAAGTTTATGCACGGGCAGAGAAAACAGACGAGAAGACGACAGCACAGACTCTCGTCCCGTCCCGCGGGATTTCGAGCGGTCCACTTCAAGTTGCGTGTGCGCAAAGGTTGTCAATATCGGCCGCGGCTCTTCGGATCCAAAAGAGATTGAAAGCGCCCTACGGATAGATAATGATTAGGGCCTGATCGGCACGGCCGATTCGGCAGTGGCCATTCTGCACTATGGAGTAAAAAGGAGGCGAAGATCAGCATTTTCTGTATTTTTTGGCCTTACTATACCTTTTTAGGTATAAAGATCACTTGTACAAAAAGGGATCTATCCTAAACCTTAGTTATACTAAAAAAGGCCCTTATGTAGAATATATCTTTTTAACTAAGGGCTAAATTTCTTATATATTTTACTAAAAGTAAAAAAGTACGTTCTTTTTTACTATTTTTTATAGTTAAAAATGAGTCCTATAAAATCAAGGTTCGTATATTAATTTTAGCTAAAACATTGTATAGTTAGGAGTAATAAAAAACTATAATTACACCTCCTAACCCTTATAACTACTATAACTATCTAAAATAATAATATAAATAATAATAAAGTAGAGAGATAAGTAGTAGCTATTATAGTAGTCTCTATAGTATATACTATAGTTACTATAGCTATTAATATAGATTTTAGTAGTACCCTTAAATAGCTTTAAATTAATAAAAGAACGTTACTTTAAATAGGGGTCCCTAGACCTATTTATAGTGGGCCTTTAATAGCTATAATAAAAGCCCTTAACTTTTTTATTAGTAATAAGGAGGTCTTTTATAGTTTCTTTTAGTTAATAAAGGCTAAATTTAGTAACTTTATTACGTAGTTTAAAAGGGAGACTACTGTATAAAATATAAGGTACTAAACTATTAAGTAAAAAGTAATAGTACTTCTATATATTATAAACTACTCTATATTATAATAAAATACCTTATTATAGTTTAATATAACCTAAAGTACTATATCTAACGTCTTTTATAATATTTTTAATAGTATATACCTTTTATATAAGTACTTTGTTAAGTAGCCTAATAATAAGTACCTTATAAGGGAATTAAAGTTAAATCTAGTGAAGAGTTAGTTTGATAGTTATATTAAAGCTATTAATAGAACTTATATACCTACTTTTATTCCTAAAGTAGAGTAAAAATAGTTCTTTAACTGTAAGGGGGGGGTCTTGTAAAATATTCTAGTAGTAGTTTATATAAACTATTTAATTTTATATATACTTACTAGCGGTAAAGGGTCGCTTAATAACGTAAGTCTATTATACTATATATTAATAAGGTCCTTTTTAATACTACAAAAAAGGTTCTACCTTACTAATGTAGGGTTTAGGGGTAAGCACTAAGGTATTGTTGTTCTTTTTTAAGGTAAGAAGTACTACCTTAAGGATTTTACTAGCGATACTTTAAAGAAGCTAAAAAATAAAAAAGAGCTATATAACTTATATTATATAAGGTATTACTATATTATTAAAAAGGTATTTAGTATTTTAAAAAGATCTTTTTTAATCCTAAAGAGTACTCTACTAAAGTATAACCTTATAATATAAGTAAAGTTTATATATAGCCTAATAGGGCTATATAACTTTATTTAATTAAAGTAGAAGGAGTAGAAGAGGTTAATAGCTAAAGAAAGGGAGATTTTAAGACTTACCTAGTAGTACATAAATAAGAGTATTAAAGTAAAAGTTAATAATAAATTATACTATTAGTTAATAATATAGGAGTAGAATTAATAAAGTACTTATATAAAGAAGTAAAAAGAACGTAAGATTAATAATTTAAGTACTTTATAGAGTAGTAATTAAGGCTATAGATATAGATAGTCAGGAGTAGAAAAAGAGAGTAGTTATAGATTTAGTAAAAGGGAAAATAATTAAACAAAACAGCTATTACTAGACTTTATAATATTTAAGTTACTACCCCGTAGATACCTAGCCTTATACTAAAAAAACGTAATAAGTCTTAGTTTTTTTTATTAATATAGTTATAGGTCTTACTAGGAAAATTTCTATATTTTAACCTATTTTAAAAAAAAATCTAAGAAATTCTATTAGTTTAATTATTATAAAGTTAAAGATTGATATTTATATTTCCTAAAGCTAAAAGGGTATCTCTACCTCTTTAGCTATATTATTATTTTTAGCTCCCTTAATATCAATTACCTTATTAACTTTATTAACCTTATTAACCTTATTAGACAAATTAATCTCCTTCTTCTTTTAAAGCTTATATTATATTAAAAACTCCTTTTTTACCTTCTTTAGAAAAATTAAGAATTTTCTAAGCTACTCTAAGTAATTAATAAAAAATTCCTTAATATTAATAAGCTACTAAGTACTTATCTCGTTACTAAAGATCTCTATATAAAAGGCAATTACCTTCTCTTATACCTTTTCTACTATAGCCTTTTTTAACTAAAATACTAGTATAAGTCCCTTAACTAACTTATCCCTAAAGTAGTTAATTATTTTTAGTATCTTTAATAAGTATATATTCTCCCCCTACTATACCTTTACCACTAGCTAAGGTTGATCTTTAATAAGGGTATTTATAGTGATATTTATTACTAGGTTTTTATTAGAATTAAGTTAATCCCAGCGCTACTTCCTTACTACACTACGTAACACAACCACATTAAACAACTATAAGTCCATAGTAGTATCTTTCCAATATAGTATATCTTTAATTTTAATTAAATTTCTACCTATCACCTATACTAACAACTAAAGCTCCTATAGTATACTTTAAATCTATAAAAAGCCTCTAGTTTTAATTTATATTAACTTAGGGTATTTTTAATAAAACTCCTTTTAAGTTTCACTAATTACTAAAAAAAAACTACTCTTATTATTATACTCTATACTTAACCTTTTATATAACTATAGCACTTTTTAGTATATTATATATAAATACTTATACTTATTATAAAGGCTATCAATAGTCTATAGTTACTAAAGGAATACTACTAATATTTCAAGTAGGATTTTCTTAAGAGTATTAGTAATTACTATATTTTTATTACTTATATTAAAAAGAGCCCCGCGTTACTAGAGCCTTAAGTAACCCTTAATAAGTAGCTTTTTAGTATTCTTTATCTACGTAACCGCCCTATTAAGGGACTAGGTTTAAGTAGTTAGCTATAAAGAAGAAGTATTATTAACTATTAATTAGGACGGGTTTAACTACGATTCGTTAATATTACTATCTTTATTACTATATTCTAAAGTAGTAAAGTTATTATTAAATATTAAGAGAGGCTTTATATTGTTATTATTATTATTAATAGACTCTAAATAGAGTTTAGATTTATTAAAAAAGCTTAGGACCCTTACCTACTTTAAGTATTAATAGCTTATAGTAATGTATTATAAAAAAGTAGTTTTATACTACCTAAATTAATTAACTATAATATTTTCAACCTAAGAGTAGTCATACGGGTAATCTACAGCGTTCTAAAAAGAGTATAAATTAATCCCCCCCTCCCTATAGCAGTACTTAACGCTAAGACCCTCCTACTAACTCATAAAAAAATAGGGGCTAAAAGTCACTCTCTACTCCACCGCGCAGAATAGCCACCGCCGATTCTTTCGTGCCAATCAGGCCCTTAGTCGTCTGCTCAGAGAAGGAGCCCTGAAAGCTCATCTCCATGAGTCAAAGCGCGACGGGGTTAAGGACTTAAGATCATGCGAGTCCCACTTCGTCGTTTTTCTTCTTCTTCTGCCGGTTTCCGCAAGTTCAGCGAGAGGGCCCTCCTTCGAGCTGGAACATCTGGAGAAGTCCACACCTACCGGCA
Organism: Colletotrichum brevisporum; assembly: GCA_030770045.1. NCBI lineage: Eukaryota > Fungi > Ascomycota > Sordariomycetes > Glomerellales > Glomerellaceae > Colletotrichum > Colletotrichum brevisporum. Next base: position 7,792,792 of record JAUGSI010000002.1, read on the forward strand.
TCTGCAGGGAGCGTAGCGCGCCCTAGGTAATATCTCGTGGTTGTATGTTATCCTCACCTGAAAAGCGGAATGCTGGAACTTCTGGAAATTCTTTCTGCTAGTGGAGTTGAGCCCGGAGATGCAAGGGTTGATGCGCTACGCGAGCTAAGTCGGCACTCGAGATCCACGCTGTGAGCTTGTGGCACACTAACGGACAGCTTGCGTTTTTCAGTCGGTTGTTGCCCTCTGGAATGAAGTCTTTGTCGTTTTGGAATATACTCCGAGTTATCGTCCACCCGACTCTAATACTAATGCTCGGTGTACCTGTAGACGGCGCTGGTGAAACCTGTTGTGATTGAAACCGACCTGCTGCTATCGGGATAGCATGTCGAACTGTCGCAAAGTAGGGCCTAACGAGCTTAACCGCTCATGGTCAATTCCCCGAACCGGCGTTACGCGCCCGCCCCTCGGACAGGGATATCCTCGCATGTCACAACTGAGTTGTCAGTGGTCACCGCACGCCCAAAGTCGGGTCTCCTCGGGTTTGGCTTTCGATGCCCGCGTTACGGGTCGGGCAGTGAGGGGCCATCACTAGCCCGCCAAGTTGTCAAAATCCCCCGGCTGCTACCTTTGCAACTGTGCGTTAAGCCTCCTGTGAGTTCTTCCAGACAGCGCAGCATTTCAGCCCCCAAGAAATGTGAATGTCATATATGACTACCGGAAAAAGAGCAGGCGAGGGTCACATAAAACTCTGTTTGGCTTAGATTGAGGGTCTTGGGTCAGGCCCTGGAGGTAAAGACGTTGAGAACTTGAGGGTCGTATGCTCGGAAGAACTCCGTCCTCGGGACATGACCCCCGCAGACCCTGTGGCAGCTTAGCGAGTACCTACTACCTACTGTGTCTTCCTCGAGTTTCTGACAGAGAATCCTGCCCAAAAGACGACGTCGCCGAGGAGGAGGAGAAGAAGAAGAAGAAGAAGAGAGCTGCTCCCCATCCCTGTATCTGCGCTAATTAACACTGGCGTGAATACAGCCCCCAAAGCCCTGCACGCCAGAACACCCGAGGCGCCCAGATGCTCGATACTACCACCTTCCCAAGGCCTCGGGACCAAGGCCTCGGAACCGAGAGGAAAGATGCCGTACATGCAGACGGGGAGGCAACGTGACAAGCGAGGAATACCAGTCCTCTTATCTCCCAGACACTCCACAAGTTCTCCTTGGCAAAACTTTCCAACATCCTAGACGAAGAGGAAGACAAGAAAGGAAGAACAGCCCAGGACTCGTCCCACGAACTCATGAACAAACACCAGTCCAGATAAAGCGGCCCAACCCCATTCTGGACTACGCCACTCCCGTCTCCTCCGCGCCTGTCCCCCCCTCCTTCAGCTTTACCTGGGGAGCGACCCCGTCGGCTCGATCGGCAACGCCAGCCTTGCCCGTGCTTCGGACTTTCACACCATTCCTTCCTCACGCCAAACGGCAATCGAGTTCAAGAGCTCTCAGCCTTACCCGTAAAGGCTCCGGCGTTTTCCATACTGTTCACCGACTGTGCTTCGTCCAAAGGAGGCTATTCACGAGGTCGATCACAATGAGTGAGTCGTGGACCTACCACACCCCACCGGGGACCGAGTCCACGGGCCCGACGATCACGGCCATCGCCCTGGTGTTCTCCGCGCTGTCTCTGGTGATAATGTGCATGCGGCTCTACGTCCGCCTGGTGATGCTCAAGGCGGCTGGGTCAGGTAAGTTGCAGCGGAATTCCGACTCTGCGGTTGAGTGGATCTTAAGCTGACGTTGAAACGGATAGATGACTGGGTCATCATCATCACTTGGGTAAGCAGGAGATGATGAATCTTTAGTGAGTCCGTTCTGACTCGAAGGTTCTAGGTTGCCGCCTGTGGCTTCGCCGTAGTGAGCGCCGTTCGTAAGTTATCTCTACGCCCCTAGTATTATCGTGACACTAACATCAGCGGGAAGAAACAAAATGGGGCCTTGGGTTGAAGAAGCTGGAAGACATGCCTGAAGAGAATCTCTACAACTTCGGTCTCCTGCAATATGTCGGTGCGCCGTTGTAAGTCGAGTCGCAATGCCCACGGGCTAGAACAATGTTTGGACTGACAGTTGCGACGACAGCTACATTAGCAGTATTCTCGGTTTCAAGCTGAGCTTGCTTTTATCTTACCTCCGATTTATCCCAACGGGCGTCTACAGATGGACGACCTTCGCCACCATCGGGCTCTGCATAGCCTACCACATCTCATTCTTGGTCGTCCAGGTCAATCTCTGCACACCGGTACGGGACCTCCTTCTGTGTTTCTGTAGGAGATGGTCAGCTAAACAGTTCTCAGATCGCGAAGCAGTGGGATCCTACCATCACGAACGGCTCCTGCATCCCCGGCGTGCCCTTCTACACGAGCATGGCAGCCCTGACAATTGTCTTCGACATCGTAGTGTACGTCGCTCCATCCATCCCCTTGGCACGTCGCTGCATGAACTGACGTATCCACCGGGCAGCATGTTCCTCCCCTTCCCCGTCCTCGCGACATCCAAGATCCAGAAGCGCAAGAAGTTCGTTCTGCTCGGCCTCTTCAGCCTCGGCGCCTTCATCACCGTGATCCAGATCATCCGCATCCAGACCGTCCACTCGCTCGCCAACTACCTCGACTCGGCGCCGCTCATCATGTGGTCCGCCATCGAGAACAACCTCGGCATCATCGTCACCTGCGTGCCGACTCTCGCGCCGCTGGTCAAGTACTTCAACGAGAAGAGCAGGTCGGGGAGCAGGAGCAACAAGTACGGCGCCGGGGGAGCGAGCGGGTACGGCCGGAGCAACGCCAACGGCACCGGCGCCGGGGGCGTCGGGAGCAGGTACGCGCTGCAGAGCTGGAGGCCTGGGATGAGCGGGATGCAGCCGCTGAGCAGCGGTGTTGATCACAGCGAGACGGAGGTTGGTATCGAGAGTCGCGGCGGCAGGGGCAAGGGCTCGGAAGACGGGAGTGCGGATTTCCACTTCGATGCGCCGGTTATCGTGAAGAAGACGGAGGTTGTAGTCACGAGTGATCCGAGGGAGCCGGGGCAGGCAGTCTGAGGCAGTTAGCGTATGTTCGGAATGAAGTGTACCGGAGTAGTTGCAATACCATGGGACGCGGACGGAGATGACGACCGCGCTGGAGCGCATATCATCAGGTCTCCGCGTTCCTTCCCAAGCCTCGTGTCAGCCTGGCATGAGAGATCGATGTAGGAAGGGAAAAAATCAAAAACGAAGAATCGATATTGACAATTCCCATATGGCAAGTTAGCTGTTCTCACTCCCCGGTGATCCTTGGTGTGGTGTTGTGGCAAGGTAGTTTGTTAGGTAGATGCCTACCTGCCAGCAGAAGAGACTCGAACTGCCCCTGGTGTAGTATCGCATGATGGAAGTGTTTATGGAGGTGCACCCAACACCTTGCGAATGCAGGGAAGGAGCCAATCATGAGGTTTAGACGGAGACTCATGTCTCTTTGCAGAATCTGACATTGCTTCTGCCAAAGTTTCAAAGACTGAAGCATTGGCGGAAACAAGAGGCAAGGTCAGGAACTAAGCCACAGAGACGAGTTTGTCTAAATGCTCTGCCTCAGAAGACAAAGATTGAATGAGACAACGAAGTTGTCCTGGATTTGAACTTCGAATCAAGGTCCAAAGGATCTCAAAGAACAGGCAAGATAAACCACCAAAGGCCCTACTGATTTTGAGTTCATAACTCACCAAGAGTAACACCGCACAGATTGAGGGATACCAGAGCAAGGTTGGACAGTAAGAGACAAGGGAGCAAGGTCAGAATGATGGACAGTGACCTGAAGAGACAAAGAGCGGAGTTCACGACAGTTGGCCGCCATTGAAGTCACGCGAGAGGGGCATCAAACACCGGACACAGATGAAGGACAAGGACGCCGGGGAGAAAATGATGGACTCCATTGCCAGTAAGCTAGTGAGGTTGATACAAATGAGCCATGGCGCCTTCCATGCTAAACCTTTCTGTCTGCCACACAAGCCAGGCACCTCTGTCCGAATTCAATCCGCCCAGCCATCAGTCCATGTTGTTGCACTGCTCAAGAGCGACGCGTAAGAGCGATGCGTAAGAGCAACGCTTAAGAACGAGCGTTGCGACGACGGGCGGAGCTGACGAAGAGGCTCTCGTCCTCGGAGCTTTGGTCCTCTCTCTTAATGGCGGTGTTACCGAAGGATCCATAGCTGGCCTCGCCGTTCTCGTCCTCGACGCTCTGGCGAATCACGTCGGTCTTACCGTAGGTGCGCTTGGCGGGCTCGTCATTCTTCTTGAGCTTGTCGAGGAGGGCGCCAGAAGCGATGGGCTTCTGGACGCGACCCTCGCGGACGCGGTGGATGACGCCCTGGTCGTCCTTGAGTATAACCTTCAGGTCGTGGAGGAGCTTGCGGGCCTGGTTGCTCTTCTGTTTGTTCTCCATGGCGTTGACGAGAGCCTCGAGCTCGGTGGTGCTGCTGATGTCGAGAGCCATGACGGGGCCGGCGGCAGCGGGAGGAGGAGCGCTGGGGGCCATGAGGGCGACGGGGACGATGGGGCCGACGGCGGTGATGGGAGCCGGGGCGGGAGCCTCCTGGGCGGGCTTGAGGTTGTACTGGAGCTCGTCATAGAGGGCATGCTGGGCGTGAAGGTTGTTGCCATAGTCGAGCATCTCAGAGTTCTGGTGAACGACGAGGTGGCGGAAGATCTCGGTGGGGTAGCGGCCGCCGTAGAGGGCGACGACGGAGAGGACGTCGCGCTGGGTGAGGGTGCGGTTCTCCATGACCTTGCCGAACACCTTCTTGTAGATGGCGTGGTCAGTGACCTTCTCGCGCCAGAAGGCGGTCTCGATGTCCTCGAGGATGATCTCGAGAAGCTGACTGTCAATCTTGTTGATCAAGGAGCGAATGAAGTTGCGCGAGGCGGCCATCTGGTCCTGGAACCAATCGTGGTTTGCTTCGAGAACGGCTTGCTCGACCCAGGTCTCGGTGTGACAGCGTAAGTAAAGGTCACGGAGGACGCGGTTGTAGTCGCCGCCGTACTGAACGGGGAGAATGGCCTCGAGGGCGAGGAAGTCGACGAGGTCGGGCTGGCGGTCGCGCTCCTCGAGGTTCTTGTCCTTCAGGGAGTTGCAGAGGGACTGGTAGATGGTGTTGTCGGAGATGCAACGACGGAAGGCGTTGGCGTTAATGCGAGATTCAATGCGACCGAGGAGAGCGGGAGTGTATCTGGCCGTCTCTCGAATGTTGCCTCGGGCCTCCTCGGCGCGGCGCAGGCGCTCCTCGGGAGTGATGATCGCGGTGCCTCGGTCACGTCGTCCACTCATGATGAATGATTGTAAGGATATCTTTGGTGGTGTATCAATGGGACGAGGTGATGTTTTGGGGAAGAAAAGTTGGAAGTTGAGGTTGTCTGATGTTGACGAGGTGGAGGTGTAGATGTTGAGTGGAAGACTGAGTTGTGGACGCGTTGCTGCTTTTTATTTGTTATTCAGGGTTCAAATACGGCAGGACCCTTGAGGAAGGAAGGAGCAACTGATGAGCCTGCCTCGAAACGAAAATTAAGGTTGTTTCGAGACGTCTTTCCAAGATCAATAGAAGTCAGCTCTGATGTTGTTGTTTGGGTTGTGATGCTTTTTTTGGAGTTGTGTTTGATTACTTACCTCAAGTAGTTGTGACGGCGTTGTTATGAAACGGGCTGAATAATCGAAGCCGTCGTGACGATACGGGTTAAGGAAGCCGGCAGCCAGAGGTGACAGACAAGGGCGCAAAGGGAAAATCAGGTGAATGATGGAGGTTAAGCAAGGGCACAGGGGATGGGCCTCAAGGACAAGATGAGGAAGGAACGGATTTCCTGATAAAGGCAAGAGCAACCTCTATTTGCTGAATAAACAAGGGGCGGTCAGAAACAATGGGCATGAGTTGGGGTGACTTGGAATATTCAGGCTTCACGTGACTTGTTCCTGTTGCTTGGGAACCTTGGGATGTGGTTGAGAGATCTAGGAAGGTGCTACTCCGGTGGGACTCAAAGGTGAGTTGATTTTCAAGTTTCTGACTCTTGCCTGCCTTCAGTGTATGGAAGATGCAGTGGCTGTTCTTCCATTCGTAGTGAGTGCTGACTTCGTTGCGATGTGTATCTTGGAGTTGGAGGCTCCGAGTCATCATGACATGGCGTCGCTGTTTGGAGGCATGGAAGCGATCTATAGTTTCCAGAAGTCGCAGCAGGCTAACCACTGTCTCGGCAATAGGCTACGTTGATACAGGCGCCGGTGCTCCCCGAGCTGGTAACCCCCAAGAAGGCTGGTCTGGGTGGAAGAACCCCAAGGAGGTGATGTCCTAGAACAGAATTAAGGTGCCAGGAAGCTATCATGTTTCCTATTTTCTCTTCCTAATGCTATGCTTTGTGGCGAACAGCTGCCCACCTTGGCCCAGCTGCCACCCACAATGTGTGCTCGTACATGTCGTCAAAATCATCATTCATGAGCCAACCACAGTTGGCTGGACAAAAGACCGCGTTCCCGCCCGCTGTTGTGAGGCATTCTCGGTCGCAGAAATACACCAAAACAAAAGCCAATACTACCCAAACATAAACACAGCGACACGACAAAAACACGACGCGTCAAGCTCAGTTCGCCAGGGGCCGGATGCCGAGGATGCTCATCCCATTCTCCACCACCTGTCTCGCATTCTCGTACAACACGGCCCTGGCGCGATCGACCTCTGGATCATTGGGTGTCTCCTCTTCCTCTTCGTCGCCCTCCTCTTCCTCTCCGTCGTCGTCGTCAAGGCACACGATGAGCTGCTCGACCAGCCGATACAGGAGAGCCAGCACGGCGGACGGCTCGAGCGACTTGTACGCGGAGTTGACCACATCGGGATATTGCGCCATCAATCTGAGAAGATTCGTGTACTCCTCCTCTTGCAGGTGCGAGTAGTCAACGTCCCCAACCGCGGTCCCGTCTGCTCCAATCTGCTGCAGCGTCAGAACCAAACGGGCATATGCCGTCTGCAGCGCGGCGCCGGTGTCGCCGTCAAACTCCGTCATTTTCTTGCTGTCAAAGGCGTACCCGTTGCTACGCTTCGTGTTCATGTCCTGAGCCACCAGGGACGTGATGCCAAAGGGCTCCGCGGCGGCAGCTGGGGCCTCGTTGTTCTCGTCCGCCTCGATGGCATCCTTCACGGCGTTGGCACACTGGTCCAGCATGTCGCCAAAGAGGTGCGCGTTACCGAGTTGCTGCGAGAGACCCTGCACCTTGCCGAAGCCGACGTGTTGCAGCTTCTTCGCCAAATCAACGCGGCCCATGAGCTCAATCGCCTTGAACACGCGCGCGAAGTGGCCATCCTGCTCCGACGTGACGACGTAGATCATTTTGTCGAAGCCGTACTTCTTCTCGCGGTCGAGCACGGCGGCGATGTCGCGGAGCAGGTACATCGTCGTCCCGGTGCGGTTCCGGACCACGGCTGTGCTGAGTCCCTTGGAGCCGTGCTTCTTGAAGTCGATGATCCACGACCCGTCGCTCTCCTCCAGCACGCCCTTGTCTCGCAGCACGTCCTCGACCTCGGCGATCGACTCGGACGTGACCTGTGACTCACCAGCGTACTCGTCGAACTTGATCCCGAGCCGGGCATAGGCCTTGGTGTAGTCCTCGACGTACACGTCGCGGAACTTCTTCCAGAGCGCCATGGCGTCCGCGTCGCCGTCCTCGAGGCGCTTGAAGAAGGCGTTGCGCTCGGCGTAGATACCGCGCGACTCGATCTCCGCGGTACTCTTGTTCTCGGCCTTGGCCTTGTTGCTCTCTTCCGTCTCGGGCTTGAAGGCTTCTTCGATTTTGTTGTACACGTCCAGCAGGTGGCGGATTGGGTCCTTCTGGAACTCCTCTTCGGAGCCGAACTTCTCCCAGCCGACGGCGAGGAGGGCGACCTGCTTGCCCCAGTCACCGAGGTAGTTCAGCCGGACGACGTCCCAGCCCATGCGGTCGTAGAGGTTGGCGATGGAGGCGCCGTTGATGGTGCTCCGGAGGTGCCTGCCCTCGAACTCGCTGGCCATGTTGGGGGAGGAGAATTCAACGACGACTTTCTGCTTGCCGGAGTCTGGGGAGGCTGGGTCCCGGAGACCGGAGGACTCGTCGCCGCCATAGAGCTCCTTGCGGTCGGCGATGAAGGGAAGAAGGAGTCTTGGGAGGATGAAGGGATGGGAGAAGATTCGGATATGGATGCCATCAACGAAAGGGAAAGTGTAGAGGGGCGACGTGGGAAACTGCACATGTCCCGGTCAGCTACTTCTTCTTGAGAGGGTAGGACACACTCTTCGTACCTTGGAAAGAAGCTCTGCTGCTACTGTCGGGTTCGCTTTGATCTTGAGACGGGGGAGGATGACGACCAGGTCGCCCATGGATATCGCGGCCGTGGTCTGGATAGCTTCGTACGCGACGGCAGGGTCGCAACCGACAACCTCAGCCACAATCTGGGCCAAGTACGATCGGAAAATATCCAGCGGGCGGACGAGCACATCGGCGACGGGGAAAGAGGGAACAGGCGTGTCGAGGCTCAGCCTCTCAAGGGAAGATTGAAGACCACTGATGGAGAGAGTTGCCATGTTGGTTATGCTCTGCTCTGCATGCTCCGCTGCACTGCCTTTTCGTGCTGGTGTGTAAGAATGGAGAAAGAAATTGGAAAAGTTTCGTCACAAACGATTGAGGTCTTCTTCAGCATGGAAGACAACCCGCCCTGAGCTCGACGGGCTGCAGTGGCGTGGTCAGGCTTCGGGCTGGTGGTGTTGTTGATTGACGCGGCAAGACGAGATTGGAGGTCTTGCATGCAGCTCTGACGCTGGGTACTTTCCCCCGGTGCTCTATTGATGTCCAACTGACTTGGGAGGCGATCGTGGTACTTGGGCAGCTACCCTATGATGTTATCTCTCGGGTTGTTGGCTGGTATCGATTAGCTCGCCCTGTTTTCGCCTGCATAAAATCTGCAGCTCTTGCGATTGGTCTGGTTACTTTTGACACATCAGCTTCGAGAGTAGCCAAGAACCAATCCTGGGACTCACCGAAGATAGCCAAGGCGTCAGCAACGGCCCACGTGCATAATGGAGGGCACACTTTGGCATCATGGGGATTCCTGGTGTTCCAGCGGAGTTCCATAATCCAGGTTGTCGAGATCTCCATCGTTTCGGGCTGGGACGTCAGGCTTTTTTTCCCGTCAAAGGACCCTTTCATTGCTGCCCTAGTTTCCGGTATCACTTTGCCGCATCAGATGCGAACGGCTGCGTCCTGCGATATCAAGTCCTGCTTCTAGATCTTCCGATGGAATCTGAGGTAAAGTCTGGCAGGCAGCAGGCAGTTCTCTTGGTGTGCGGTTTAATGCCGGGCATGGTTTGTTGATGTCGCTAGGCTTACCCAAGAGTCCGGCCCGAGCGACAAGCTCTGGGTTATGATTTTGCCTCGCCATCGAGCCCATGAACCTTGTACATATTGTTTGTTTGCGTGGGAGGACCTGCTTGTCCATCGTCTCGGCTTCTTGAACGGTCTCTCTGGCGCCATTGACAAGGCCGCTTGATGGCTCCGTGGGATTCTGGGATCGACTGCGTAGCCAACGACAGAGCTTCCACCCATACCAGAACAACAGTGGCAGGACGAATAGAGCAGATAAAGAGATGAAGGTGAGGAGGAAGTGTTTCCAGTCCCGTTTGAAAGTAAGAACTCCGTCCACGCTGAAAATCGCGGCGGTCAGAACCAGCGGATGGGAGACCTGCACCCATGGTGTCAGCACTCCATCAGCCGAGAGGGCAACCAAGTAGTCGTGCGGACTGAGCAAAACCTACGATTAACTGCCATGTCATGATGACAAGAACAGAAAAGCGCTCTGGCGCAGGGGTAGGAGCTATGGGCGTGGCATTTGATTGCTTCGCATCTGTGAGTTGACTCTTGAGGACGAACTAAGCGAGGCGTTAGACGTCCACCTTGTCTTCTTTAAGTGGTCAGAGTTCTGGCTTACCGCCTTGCGCGCAATTACGCAATCTTCTAAGATCTTATCGCATCGCACTATCATGCGTTCGAATCGCAGCTGTAGTTGCCGTAGCTCGTTAAATGTCTTCCGGATGTGAGTGAGATAGGGCAAGCAATCTCGCACATTGCCTGGATGTCCATCGTTTGCCAGAAAGTAGCTGACGTCGGTTTTCATGAAAATTTCTCCCATCTCCACAGTCTCCTGGATGTCGGCTACCCAATCCCGGAGGGAACCTTTCATGCTGATGATCCCCATCTGAGCGTCGTCGAACTGTTGATATTGGTCGGTAGGCATGGGACACGCCGTTGTGACTGATCACGCGTCTCCGCAAATTTTCGCCGCCATTCCCTGGTCTGTTGCAGCGGAGACCCGTAATGCCGGAAAGGCGAAGGTGGTGGTTAAAGAAAGAGGCACACCATGCCTGTCATCTTCATCAAAGTTGACCTGGGATTTCCATAGCCTTGCATTGGTTGAGACGAACTTCCATGACCCGCAAAAAGTGATGGCGGAAACGGCGAACTGACACTGATGTAGTCTCGACCCCACAGCTGAAGGTCAAAACATGCAATCTCTCACGGAATTCTCGTAAAAGCTTACCATGTCGCGGGTAGGGTCGTCGGCGTCGGCTTCTTCCTCGAACCAATTTTCGACGAGCATGAGCCCTGTCCATCTCCACTGGTCATAGCCGGTTGCTAAGCATGAGATCTGGCTGGCGTAGACTCCATCGAACTGGTCTAAAGCAGGTTCCATACCAGCGAGCTCTCGAAGGTAAGTTACATCCGTGGTAGAACGCAGGGGCTCTCCGTCATAGCTTTTCGTCCGCTTGTCCAACATCAGTACTCTGGTGGACCTCCAAACACGAAGAGGAAATGAGAACTCGAGCGAAAGGAGGTCGCGCGACCATCTAATGTCGCGATTAAACAGATTAGACGAAGACTTTCTTTATCGGTGAGATGCGCTACTGACCGCTAACGATACCCCGATTGTCGCCCAAGAGCAGCAGTACTTGAGGATAAAATCACATAGCTGTCTTACCAGAGATTAGGGCGGATCTGTCAGGCCCTTGATGGTTCCGCAGGTCGAGTCTGCGATATGTCGGTGATGTTGTTAGATCAAAATGTTGCTAAGATTGTGCAAAAGAAAAGTCTTGCCACTTACATCAATCGACCTTCCGCGTCAACATCATCAGAGGTGGCAGAGTTGAGAATGAACCGCTGGCAGAAGTTAGTCGATATGTTGAGATGTTTGTACAATGGACGTCTTGTGCAAAAACCTCTTTGAGCAGTCCTTCGAGCAATTCTCGCGAAGACAACGCGCCCCGCCACGGTCTGAACTTCGTCTTGCCGAACCCATTACAGAAGTCGATGAGAAGCGCTACCTTGGCCAGCGGACAGCGTTCTGACCCTTCCCGAAGATCCTGAAGCGTAGCATCGTGGCAGATGTCGAGAATAGAATCGATTCGATACTGATCCTGTCTCAAATCGTCGGTCTGGAAGAAATAGGTTATGTCGTCTTCGGGAGAATCATAGATCTCTTTCCGGCGGACCCATGGGAAGTCCTCCCACTGCACCGAAATATCCTGGCGTGTGAAATGTCTGGATGGCCATGAGTACGCTCCGACGTTTTCCTCCGTCCCATGCCTTTCGATCTCATCTGTCTTGGCATTCGAAGGTAGCAGGCGGGGAGTCGCCGCCGGCTCATGGATATGTGAACATGAGGCGTAACCTGCGGAACTGGGTGATCGGCCTCGGGAGCGGGTCCGGGAAACGTCCCCGACATCACGCGTGGAAGCTACCTTCTGGCGTACTATGCCTTCTCGAGATCTGCAAGAAGCCAAAATAAACACGACGCGGGTGGGGGGGTTTGCAGAGCAGCGGGCGTCGATTCCACTTCAAGATTCAGCGTTGTACCGTCCGAGGAGAATATTAGATATCGATTAGGGTGAGTGCAGTTTATCCAAATGACTTTTGAGCGCCAAGGGTATCTCAGTTGTACCGAATACGAAGCGACGAGAAGGTCCAGGTCTCCAGTTTTGTCCAAGCGCGTCCCCTCAAAGTCATCCCCTTCAAGTCCCAGGTTGTTCGAGATGGTGGCAGTGCCCAAGCGGCGAGTGTTGATGATGGCGGGTCTGGCGTTTGTGGCAACGCTGACCTGCACATGGTACTGACGGTGGCAGGGATCGACGACAACGGACGCGCTGACCTGGTGGCACTGTGGGTGTACCCATATTCGATGGAAGTCCAAGGCGTGGGAAGAGCGTCCGAACGTCATTCGGTGGGGATTGCACTCACGCAGGTCCAATAAAAGGCATAGCGCTTTCGGGGAGGCTACGATGCCAATAGCGACGTGTCAGCTGCTGACGGGAAGGACCGGAATCAGAGTCTTGGGTTGAAATGAAGCAAAAACATACCATCGTGATCGATTTCGGGCTTCAGGAAAATACCGCGCCCCGTTTATCTTCGCCCGCCCGCCGAGATGTATCGTCCAATTCTCTTGCGAAGCTCCCCCCCTTGCAGCCCTCTTCGGGTGATTGGTTCATATGAATCTGGTGTGGTGCACTGGTGCTCTTTCGTCGAATGTTTCTCTCTTCACCTCGGTGGTGAGGGACCAAGAGACAAGGACGATTGGTTGGAGGGACGTAAGGCAGCCAGATGAGGCGGCATACAAGCACATCGTCTAAAAGGTGGCAGAATTCCAGAATAAGAAGGTCGAGCCTGAACGTATTAAGAGCAGCGGAAAGGGGTGCCTTACGCCTACACCCTCGATGTTTGACCAAGGGAAGGCATTCTTGTGCAACGGCACTCAACAAAGGGTGTACCCTACCGAATAGGGGAACAGATCAGCTTCGAAAATGGTGGCAAGAAACACCAGGAGATGTACACATCTCAGTGTATACTGAACCTACTTGTAGCTGAATGGAAAAGAAACCAGGAGGTTTGACACAGATGAAGAGAAGAAAGTTTTAGCAAGGGAGAAAAGGGGTTCTCATGTCCCCGCGCGGGCCTAAGCAGCCCAGGAATGCTTGGCTCAACAGGGGGGAGAGGCGAGAACTGTGATGACAGTTCAACTGACCATTGGGGGGGGGGTTACCTGACCTGACCTACCCGTTTAAGGAAGGTGCGAAAAAAAGAGGTAGGGTAGAGTCATTAATTAGTTGAAAGAGACATGTATGGGTTTAGGTAACTAGATTTTTAATTAGTTATATATAAGTAACTAATTATACAACTAAAACTCTTTTACTAATTAAGTACTTTAAATAAAATTATAGTCTTTTATTTTAACTTTACTTTTATTTTTTATCTTTTTTATAACTTTTAATAATTTATAGCCCTTTTAAAGTACTTCTAAGTGTAATATTAGTACTATAGTTAAACTTAAGAAGTAAGTATCTTTTAAGAAATACTTTCAGAGTACTTTAAAACTAATTTTAAAATCGTAGTATATATTAAGTATAAACTAAGTTAATTTTAACTTTAGAGTAATTAGGTCTTTAAAATAGCTGACTTAAGTATTTTACTAACCTTTTTATTTAAAAAACTAATACTATAAGTTTGCCATAAGTCTTTTTAAAGTCCTTTTGAAATCACTAAAACCGTTTTAAACTTCTTTTTTAAAAATAAATAGAACTACTATTACTTTAGGTAAAGTTTACTATTATTATTCTTAAAATAAAGAGTACTGTACTTATAATAAGTTAGTATATAATCCTTATAAACTACTTTAGAATTGCTGCATAATATACTTTAAAATTTAATTCTGTTTATAACAAGTCCTAGCTTCTTATATTATACTTATAAGTATAGTAATTATAGTAATAAAACTTTATTTATAATTAAAAACTATAAAACTAGTTTTATTAAAATAATTAAAACTAAAGTAGTAATTAGTAAGTACTTTAAAACTACTTTTAAAGTAATTTAAGATTAATTCTTAAAATTCTATAAATACTTTTGTTTTTAAGTTAGGTGGGCTTTTTATAAAATTATTACTTTTAAAAGTAAAAGTAATGTAGCTACTTCTACTTTAAATTAGCTTTATTAAAGTTAAAGGAAAATGAGTATAAGTTTATAACTATTTTTAGAGTATTTTAAATTTTAAAGTTTTTTAAATTAATATTACTTAAATACTTATTTTAGTTAGTTACCTTTTTACTTATAATAAAGTTAATTACTACAATAACTTCCTAAAAAAGTTAATACTAATGACCTTGATTCTTTAACTACTTTAAGAACTTTAGTACTGTTTAAAAACCTTTAAAGTATAGGTTAGATTGTTAGTTTAGAATTACTTTAAAATTGATTCTAAGGTTAAGGGTACTATTAAGGATAAGGAAGAAAAAGTTAAGGAGTAAGTTTTAAAACGACTTTTAAAGTACTTTTAAATTAGTTTAGGATAGTTTGTTTTTTTTTAGGTATTTAGAAAGATACTTTATTAGACTACTATAGAGGTAGTAAGTAGTAAATATATTTATAGCTTAACTTAATTTTTAAAGTAATTCTAGACTATTTTAAAAGTATTTTATAATTTTTAAACATTAAAGTACTATTTATATAAATTATAATTTTATTTTATTAATATATAAATTATATTAATATTTAAAGTAAATAATAAAATAAATATATATTTAATTATAATATATATTTTTAAATTATAATATATAATATTAAAAAGTATATAATATATTAAATTATAATTTAATTAGTATAATTATTTAATATATAATTAAAATTATAATATTATAATATTTATTTATATTATAAAAAATTAAATAGAATAAAACAGTATTATTTGATAGTTATTATTTTATATAATAATTTAATTTAAGTATTTAAATATATATAATATATATAATATATATAATATATTATATTATTATTAAGTATATTAATATATAAATTAAATATAAATTAAATATATATTTATAAATAACTTTTTAAGTTAATACTATATAATTTAATATAAGTAAAATAATAATAATCTTAAAATTATATATAATAATAATTATATTTATTTAAGTTTTAATAGTTTTATTATATTTTATAATATATATAATATATTTATTAATATACTTTTAAATATAATTTAAATTTAAGTATTTAAATATATATAATATATATAATATATTATATATAATATATATAATATATTATATATATTATATTATTATTAAGTATATTAATATATAAATTAAATATAAATTAAATATATATATATTTATAAATAACTTTTAAGTTAATACTATATAATTTAATATAAGTAAAATAATAATAATCTTAAAATTATATATAATAATAATTATATTTATTTAAGTTTTAATAGTTTTATTATATTTTATAATATATATAATATATTTATTAATATACTTTTAAATATAATTTAAATTTTAAATTATATAAAAACTTAAAGTAATGTATTTTTAATTTTTAAATTATTATAATAACTTTATATATTATATAATTTAAATATTTATAGTTATTATTTAAATTAAAATTTAATTATAACTATAAAAATAAGATATATATAGATTTTAAACTAATTAAAATATATTTTATAAGTAATAAATTAAATTAAACTTTAAATATATATAGTTATAATAATGCATTTATTATTAAAAATTAATTTATATTTATATTTTTAATAAATAATAATTACTTTATTAATATTATATTAATTAAAAATACGTATATATATTTTAAAATTAATATTTATTAAAAAAAACTATTACTTTTTTTTAAATATAATATATAATTAAAAAACTTTAAAGTATATATTATAATATACTAATATATATATATTATAATATACTTAAAAGTATATTTATTAATATAATAATAAATATATTAATTTACAAGTAATAATTTAAAGTAATTTAAATAGTACTTTAAGTAGTAGTTTAAATAATAGTTTTAATAATAAAAAACTTATTAGATTATTAAAAAAATAAAAATAAAAGTAAAAAAGAAATAAAAGGCAAGTGGGGCCTAAACCTCAGCTTTAATAAGCTAGGGTCTAAACTGCTAGGTCAACTACAATAGTGGAATAAACCACTCTAAATGTCTCTTATCAACCTATCTAGGGTCTCGTGGTAACCCGACCTCGTAGCCAACCGCAGCACCCAGTAATGACTGTCATCCCAGGCCAACCACACGCAGGGCCTAGAGCCCTTAGCTAAACTGTACGTAACGTATAAACCCTAAAAGGACTAGTCTTGGCCGGCTAGGCCCGAGGGTAAGGCACTAGGCCTATAAAATGGGGCTTCCCCTAGCCTATAGGGGTCTAGACTTCTACTTTTTTAGTAAGTAATTAATCTAAATGATAAAATACAATATAATACTGGCTAACACTACGATAATACTTTTTATCTCTTTATTTGCGTATTATGCGCTAAACCTATTATTTACTAATATTAATGATATTACTATAGAAGTATTTATTAATGCCGACCTTAATACTCTTTATCTCATATATATACTTTTAATAATAGTTTAAATAAAATATATTTTATTATTAGTATAAGTATATAGTACTTATATATTTTAAATTTACTATATATTAAATTAAATTAATTAGTACTTATTATTATTAAGATATATAGTAGTAATATAACTTATTAATTTAATATTAATAAAATAAAAAGTTTTAAACCTTTTTAAGTTATAAAGATTTAAACTATTAATACCACTGTTTTAAATAAATAATAATTTTACTATACTAATAGTTCTTTTTTAATAATATACTTTTTAAATTAAACTTTATAATTAATAAATATATAAAATAGTTTAATTAAAAAGTTTTAATTTATATAAAAGTATTAAAATAAACCCTTTTATATTTAATTTATTTTTTATAAAACTAAATTATTCTAACGTTTTATTTATTTTATTATATATACTATTAAATAGTATATTTTATATTATATATACTATTTTAATAGGCAACAAACTTAAAGTATTTAATTAATAAATTAACTTTATATTTAATTAAATTAACTTTTTTATATTAAGTATAATATTACTATAAAGTCTTTATATTTTTTAGTATTCGTTTAATACTTTTATATTTATATTTATATATAATAATATTTAAAATAAATAAAGTAAGTATAATAATAAATAATAAATTTATATTTAAACTTATTTATATTTTATTATATATATATATATAAATATACTTTATTTATAAATATATTTTATTTATATATTTTTAAAAGATATAATTTAAGGTTTTATAATATATTATTTAAAATAAATTAAAATTAATATAAATTAATAAATATACTTTTATAAATAAATAATAATAAATAACTTCTTATTAAATAATATAAATTATTATATATATTAAAAAATAAATAATAAAAGAATTAATAAAAAGTTTATTTATAATAGTAGTATTCTTTAAAAATGTATATATATTACTAAAATGTCTTAAGATTTATATATAGTATATTTTAGTTAAATATTTATATAAATAAAACTTTATTTTATGTCTATTTATTAATAATAGTATTATTATTATTATAATATATAAAGTAGATAAATAAAAGTATTAAAGTATATATATTTTTATTAAGTTTATTTAAACCTACTTAATAAATTTAAAAATAATTAATTTTATTTAATATACTCTATTAAATGTTTTATTTAGTATACTATTTAAATATATTTAAAACTTAGAAATAATAATGATTAACTTTATAAATAAAATATATAAATATATAAATATAGAAATATATAAATATATAAATATAGAAATATAGAAATATATAAATATATAAATATATAAATATATAAATATATAAATATATAAATATATAAATATATAAATATATAAATATATAAATATATAAATATATAAATATATAAATATATAAATATATAAATATATAAATATATAAATATATAAATATATAAATATATAAATATATAAATATATAAATATATAAATATATAAATATATAAATATATAAATATATAAATATATAAATATATAAATATATAAATATATAAAATATAATTTAAAAGTTTATTATTTATAAATAAATAAAATTAATAAAATTATAATAAATTTAATACTACTTCTAAGCTACTTTAAAATTACTTTAAATACTCTATCTTAAATACCTCTTTCTTTTCTTAATCTTAAACCGCCTTTTCTCTTATATTAACTTTTTTTTTTTAAACTTTAAATACCTTTACTTAATAGTTAAATAATACTCTTTTAAATCTATTTTAGCTTACTCTTAAAGTACTTTTTTATTTTAAAAATTAACTATAAAAGCTTTTTATAAGTTATTTTAGGCCTATACTACTCTTAAGACTAATAGGGACTATTGGTACTTAACTCTAGAAGATAAGAAGTGATGGAGATACTTTGGTCCTTATTTAACTGATTTTAAAGGGGTTTAGGACTGGTTTTGGATAACTTTTAAATTACTTTAGAAAGTAGAACTTAAGTTCTGTAATAGTAAAGATTGGGAAGGGGTTAAAAAATGTTAAAAAAGTAGTTTTTTAAATTGTATATTATTAGTTGTATTATACTTTGTGTAGTTTTAAATCCGATGCGCTTTTAAATTAATTTAAAAGTAGTTAAAAAGTACTTAGAGGAATTACTTACTTAACTTCTTTATAGTAGTTTAATATTTACTTATAATAGAAATATTACGCTATATAAATCTAATACTAAGGGTAGTAAAGATTTTATTTTGTTAAAGGATTTTAAGGTTGTATTACTTGTATTTAAAACTACTTTAGAAGTACTTTTAGAATAGAGGTAAAAGACTTATATATTTATATATAAGAGTAGGTTAATATATTAATTACTTTAGTAATATAAAGCCTTATATAGTAACTCTATAATATTAGTATTAGGAGTAAAAAGGTTCTAGTTTTTTAAACTAATTTTAAAGTACTTCTAGTTTAGTTTATAAAATATAGTATATTGTTACTTATAGTCTACCTAGTCTACTAGTTAAGGCTTACCTAAATATATAAAAAGGTTAAAGTATATTTAAAAGTAATTTAGAAGTACTTTATTTATATTTTAGTATATTATAAAGGATATAGTAATTACTCTGTAACTAATAGAATAAAAGGCTTTATATTTAATTCTAAAGTAATTTAAGAGAGTAGTCCTTATTAGTATAATTTTTTATACTCTAATTAAAGTAAATAATATAGTATTGTACTGTTTGCTTAATATACTACTTTTAATTATGTTGCTAATTATTTAGTTTAGTAAAGTAGGACTTAAAGCCTTTTAAAATTAGTTTTAAAGTACTTTAGAAGTAGTATTACTTATTAATAATATTCTAGTAGTTTTAATTAATAGTTACACTTAATAGACTATTACTATAGATATACTTTTAACGGACTTTATATTTAACATACTCTTAAAGTAGTTTAAAAACGATTTTATATATACGTTTATATATACTATTAAATTTGTAGTTTAAGAAGACTTAAACTAATAGAATAGTTAAAAGGTATTAGGTTTAGAAATAGTTTTAAATTAAATTAGAACTACTTATACTTCTTAGAAGTTACCTTATGCCAGGCCTAAATAACTTTAATATTCTAGGGCTTAGTTATATACTTATAATTTATATTAAGCTAAAATATTTTAAAAGTACTTTACTTCTAAAGCTTTATTTACTCTTTATGGAAATAAATATAAAGGTAATTTAAACTATTATTCTTAAAGAATTAGATATACTATATAATAAATTAAAAAGCTATTTAGAAGTAGTTTTAAAGGGTTTTTACTTAATGGTTATTATGGTGTTAGGTATATTAATACTTATACTAAATGCTTAATTTATTATAATTAGTAGGGTTTTAAAAAGCCTTTTACTTATAGATAATTAACTGTAAATAATTTAAATTTAAGAGGCTTTAGTAAATATTAAAGATTAATTTACTACTATATTTAGTATAGAGTTTAGTTAATTTATTTGACTAGAGAAAGTTATTTAAAAGTAATTTAGAAGCTATTTTAAAGTACTTTAAGAATTAAAATAACTTACTTAAACCCGTTTATAGTTTATTAATTTTTTTTACTATATTTATAATTCCCTATATAATATATAAAGGGGTAGAGATGGGTGGAGGGGGGGGGTAGGTATAAAGACTATAAGAGGTTATAAGAATAACTAGAGTTGCTTTTAAATTAATTAGGATAAAGTAGTTTTACTTTACTTTATAGTAAACTTATTAAATTTTTAAGGGGGTAAAGTATATTATATTTAAAGAACGTTTTAGAAGTACTTTTAGATTACTTTAAGACTTAATATGTACTATAATGGGGGGTTTTTTGATAGTTACTTATAAATAAGTAATAGTTTTTTTAGGGAAAGGGGAGTAATAGAGTTCTTTTTAGGATTTTTTAAATAAGTTTTAAATAGCTTTAGAACTTAATAGGGGGGTAATTAATATAGTAGTTTTAATAACTAGTTTTAATTTAGCTTTAATAGATATAAAATACTTAGAGGTATAGTTTTTTAGAAATACCCTAAAAGTAGTTTAAAATTAATTTTAAGTAACTATAAAGTATTTATTTATTTAGTACTATAAAACTTATATTTTATAGGTTTTAAGAGTAATATTATAAGTAGAACTTTTTTTAAAGTAGTTAAGTTATATTTAAGTTTAATTAAAAAAAAGTAAGTAAGATTTTAAATTGTTTTTAAAGTAGTTTAAAAGTTAAAATACTTAATAGTTTTTTTTAATAACGTCCCTTTAAGAGTCTAAATATAAAGATTTGTGATATTATTAATTATTTTGGGAGTAATTTAGGAGTGATTTTAGATTAGTAGGGTTTAGTTATAATGTAAATATACCTTTTTCTTTATATACTGGTATATTGTTTGTATATAAACTGTGCTTTAAAGAAAGGTAGATATAGTTTATTTAGATACTACTTTTTGTTGGTAGTTATATTAATTTTAAAATAGGTTAAAAGTGCTTTTAAAGTGATTTAGAACTAATATACTACTTTTTATAGTTATTTTAGGGTTTTAAGTAGTAATACTCTAATATTAACTATATAAAGAATACTTATTATATTAGTTTTAGGGTATTTAAGTATTATAGAGTAGTATATAACTTTTTTAGTTATTAAAAAAGTATTATTAATACTTTAGTATTAATTTTGTTTTACTTAAGTAGAAATAAAAATAGGGACTAAAGGGGTAGATTAAAATTAAGTATAGAATTTCTAAAACGATTTAGAAGTAGTTTAGAAGGGGCTTAGGAGCTTTTTACTTTAATTAAGGCTAAAGAGTTAGTAAGTTATTTAAGTAAGTACTAGTAATAGGTAATTACTTTTTAAATTTTATAGTTTAATTTATTTTTAGGAAAAAGGGTAAACCCTGTGGCCTATAGTTAAGGGAAAACCTCTTTATTTACTATTATTAGAAAGTACTTTTAAAAGGGTCTAGAATTAATTTAAAAAGTAAATATTATAGTCTTTATTTATTATAAAAAATAAAAAGTAAAAGGAGGAATAGTTTAATATTACCTAACTATAAGTAGCTAACTTTATAGGTCCTCACTTAGTTAAGTAACTAGTAGGCCCGCTAGGCCTAATACGGTAGGTTAGGTTAGGTAACCCCCCCCCCCCCAATGGTTAGTTGAACACTGGTCTCGCGAGAACCGAGACAGGATCAGGCTATCTGTCCATACCGGGCGAGTTATATAGGTGGTGCACGTGGGGCCTAACGCCAAAATAAGCTACTGCAGATCTGAATTCTTGCGCCATACGTCCTTTTTCCGTCAAAACCTCGTCACCCTACACAAATCTCACAGGTGAACCTACCCAGAGTCAGACGCTTCTGGAGTCCTGACCGTCTGTGACTTGGAATTTTGTTTTATAATCCCGGGGCGAGAGTCTGGTTATGTGCAGATTGTAATAGGTGACGTTCTATCAAGGTGACAATGTTGGACCAGGCTGCCAAGGGGTCTCGGCCGACATGACAATCTTACTTTCCTATTATCATTTGTGCATTGGAGCCGGGGTGCAATCACCCAATCCCTGGCCGGAATTTATTGTATTACACCTAATAAGGGGTGCTACATATTGCGCTAGGGTTGTCGACGACGCAGCTTTCGGTGAGCTCGAGAACAATACTTCATCCGGACCTTGTTATGCTGGGCATCACCGCGTCCTCTCTCGTGCTCTCATTTAACGTGTGTCGGTTGCCGAATTCAAGAAAATGGAGCCATTCCTCGCCAATCGTTGACGGAGCTACGCAGGTGCGCTGGCATTGTGGCTGTTGAAGCGCACACGACACCGGTTGAGAACGAGGCATGTAACAAAGTGCGATTCAGGATACGCTCACGCCGACTAATTTCGAGCGAGACGTGCATTTCTCCATGCGGCTCTCCCCTCGGCCACTAATGACGGCAAACACCCGACCGAGGGTGTAGTATACCACTGCACCTGTCCGCCCCGTCCAACAGAAAGGACCGTCCGTAGACGGCGTCGTGCGACCCGCCGCCATGTCGATTGAACACACGCGTCGTCTGACGCTACATGATTGTCGAAGCAAGCAAGCCCGAGGAAGGTTGGGGCGGACTGGAGTCAAGACGATTGATCATTGGGCCCAGGGCGCGGTCCGGTTCTTGTACCCCAAAGATGCCAACGGATGTGACAATCCAGTGAAACGGCCGTCGGTCATGATTGAGGTCTGTGGAAAGGCTCCGGGCGGCTATGAGGTCGCAATCCGTGACCAGCCCTTGACCGGAGGTGGCTGTTTGTTGACTGGCTTGCGACATTGCGCAAACGACCTGGAACGTTCGATTATGAGCGCTTCTGACAGTGTCGAATGGAACCCAAGGATGTGGTCAGTGAGTGATCTCATTTCAAATTATCGCACCTGGATGGAAGTCATATCTCGCATCTGATGAGAACATTCTTCGGCTGCAATGCTACCGACATGTGGAGAAAATGGCGTTCGCAGGTCCAGAGGGCCTTCGATGATTGGAAAGCTAAACGCTGTTCCGTCCATGGATACATTATGTGACACGTGGGTGGTTCTGTCATATGCGAAGGAGAAATGAGAGATAGAGCAATTAATGACTGGGACGTGGTGACAGATGATCCTTCGACAGGCATGGAAGAGAATCTGTGGAAGGGGCCACCTCATGACCAGTACAGAACGAACAGATACGTAGTACCTGCTCAATAATATTGCTGAAGAAATGTCGTGACATCGCTCGGAGTGCCGAAACTACCTACAGCGGGGACGGGGGTACTGTTCCCGAGACGGTGAACTGCCGTTGCCGCATCGATAGAGAAATTTGCGTCAATTAATTTCAGACCCTAGCTTGGTACGACAACCATCACCCCGTGAAAACAGTTGTTGCGTGAGATCAAGACAGCACAAGCACAGCATGATCGACGCTAAGGAATTCACGGGACGGGTTTCTGGACCCCAGTGAAGTTCTGACCATGCCCTGTACGGATAGCAGTGACCTTAAAATGCTGCGCCGTTGGGGAATCTTAGCATCAAATGCAGTGCTCAATCATTTGGAAATTGACTGCTTGGCTGGAAACGAGATCCGCGCTTCTTTCAAGCAAAACATCACCGTGCGTAGCTAATGTGAGACATCAAGGGATAGTAATTTCGTAATTCAACACAGACGCCTGACACCGCGCTAAAAAGAAAATTCCAAATCTAGTACAGCACTCTGGGCGCCCAAAACGGGGCCTGCTGCAAGTCGACCTCTATGCGACACTTGTCGTTGAGCTCAGCCCCGTCGTCGGTGCAGTGGACCACCTTCCGACAGTGCTCCACCTCCTGGCGGCTGACGCCGGCCGGGTCCCGAGGGATCCACACCACCGGGGCCGGAGATGCCATCTCCGGTGGCCAGTAGGCACGCCGAGCGTAGTCAGGGGGGTACGTTGCGGTGGGGTCCGGGAGGTCATTAGGTATCAGCCGGCGGAGAGTTGCGAAATCATCAAATACGCCTGGATGCAGCCAGTGAAGCAGGAAGTTGGGCTTAACAGACGGATCCGGATTCATCCAATACGCGAGATAACCAAGTGGACGTGCTAGACCACAATCCTCGGCGGTCTTCTGGAGCTTCTTGACCAAGGCACCGCTCGACCAGTCTGTGATGGAGACCATCAGGCCCCTTGTGCCTTCGAGGCCTCTCGTGCCATTCGTCTCGTGTGCCGGGCCTTCGTTTTCGTCAATGGAATCAATAAAGTCGGGATACGTTGCGTTGATATCGGCATCGGTAAGAAAATCGTCTTGAGGATAATAGGCGGCCGGTCCGCCATCCAGTTCCTCCACCTCGAGTGCGAGGGCTCTTGGAATGTTGTAGAGCAGGGGAGAGACTGCTTCTCTGAGAGAAAGGTGAACCAAAGCTGCGAAGATGAGGAAGCCGACCATTAAAAGCATGGGTATATAAGCCTCGCGAAGGGCAAACAATCCGATAAGACAGACGGTCGCAAGGTAAAGCCCAACCAGCAAATGCATGAGGGCGCGCGGATACACAAGCCCTCGCGTGTCGATAGAGGAGTTGGTCACGTAGAGGAGATTGTACTTGTAGACGAGGTAGATCGAGAAGATGCCAACCGTAGCGAAACCGAGAACGACCGGGGCAATGCAAGAGTAGCTAATGGCTACTCAAAAGTTAGCATGGAGCTTTTAGGTTTCTATAGATCACTTACCAATGACACCCATGTTGGTGAAAATTGGGAAGACCGCCCCCCAGTGTATGGGCCGTTGCCTATGCCATATCCTGAAGAGTCCACGGGGGTTATCGAAGCTTTTGGCAAAGATGTGATGGCGAACTATGTCGAAAACTCGGACCAGAGATGCAGCGCCAACGGCTAGGCACTGTATGAGTATGTAGGAGATGTAGAAGTTGGAGGCCTTGGGAAGATTCTCGGCCAAGAGATCCTTCGCTGAGAAGGGATCTTGCAGAACTTGGGCAAAAGCAGCGGACGCAGCAGAGGTCAACGTCGTAACTAGGAAGACCTGCACTACTTGGAACGCAAAATAGGCATGCTGAACAAACAACTCGATCAAAGACAATGACGGGACACCGGCGAGACGGGCACAGCCTGGAGGGGGTTAGCATGATGAGCAAATTATGGCTGAGACTTGGTTTACCTCTCAACATCCACGGGACTATTGCCATAAGAAACGACAGCGCCAAAGCCGGCAACAGACCGCTGATGATGCCGGTGACAGGATCCGGCAGTTTCAGCATCCATTTGAGAAACGGGAAGGTATCCGCGAGAAACTTGATGTTGGAGATGGCACCAACAAACGCGGACGGGACGGACCAAAAGATGATAGCGGTCGCAATGATGGCTCTCATCATGAAGCCTCTAACGATTCGCTCGAACCATTGCATCCTCAAGGAGCTCCATATAATCTCGTCGGGTCGCATGCCGATGTAGCGCGGGGACATGTGCAAGGGTCGGTTGTGCGCGAGAGTCTGATACGCTCGCTCGGCGTCGGCCTGGGAGGAAAACTCGACAAAGGCGGCAGGCAAGCGACGGCCCTCGCCTTTGAGAAAGCCTCGACGAAGTTTGTTGATTTGCTTTGTGAGAGCCTTGATGCGGTTTCGGGTCCACTTGATGGTGTCGACTCGACGGAAGAAGTTTGCCAACGGTCGGTGATAAGGTCTTTCGCTGGCCCCTATCCACTGAGCAGCAACCGAGCCGTTGACGTCGGGTAGCATGGTGTTCTCGTGGTGAGGGAATCCCTTTTCGGCGTCCTCGGACTGGTTGGATCCTCTGCTTGATGTCGGGCTCGATACGGTCTCCGGTGCTGCAGAAGCAGCAGCCGTAGCGGCCTTCAACTGCTTATTCCGGCGTTGGTTTGCCATCTTGATCAGCCTGATCTCGGCCCTTTCCAGACGAGTGGCAGTCTCGTCGCGCTCCTTGACCAGCCTCTCCAGGTCGCTCGTGTCTCGAGGAATCCAGACATTCTTGACCGTGTCTCCAAAGACTTTGCGTAGTCGGGCGGCGTCCATGTACTTTGGGGGGACGCAGCTGAAGAGAACGGTTCGTGACGATAGCCGCTTGGCATAGTATGGCGATAACAAGTAAGCGTGGCGAAGATTGATGTAGTAGATGCATTCGCGGTAGATGGTGAAGAGGATAAATCCTGGCACCCAAGGTTAGCATATGCACGTTGGTTTGAGACGAGGGAAGCCTCACCAAAGAAAATCCAAGCCACTATGGCATGGGCAAAGAAGATGTGCGGGTCCTTAATGTTACCGATGGTGATGCGGTCCAGCTGTGTGAGGCCACCACTGCCGCTGGCATGAATCGACATCAAGGTCGGCCATGTGATGCAGCAGCCAACGAAACAGATCAAACTCAGGACCTTGAGATAGCGGAGGAAGAGGAAGGCATCTAGCGAGGAGCGGTTCAGGACGTCGGTGTCGGGCTCGCTCCAGAAGGGCTTGACCCAATCCAGCCATCCTTGAGGCAAGGGTAAGCTTTGTTCACTGGAGATCGGATGTCAGTGCGGGCGGGCTAAGGTAGCAAAGGGATGCATACTGGGAGAAGAAGTTTCTTAAAATCGTGCGTGGTGAATAGACCCGATGGCTCTTCCGGCGCAGGATCCAGAAGATCAAGATACAGACGACGGCATAGACCAGCACAGGGATGAGAGTGCTGACGAGGGCCATCAACGACGACGAGTCAGAGCCATCGAGCTGCAGTTTACTGAGGGTCCCGCCACAGGTGGAATTATCCCGGGCGGAGCCGACTCGGTTGTCAGCTTCGCAGTTGTCGGCCTGTATTTGCGATCAGTTGGGGGCCATTTCTAGCATTCTTTGTGGGTGTCTCACCATGTTCATTGCGTTGGATACGCCGCAACATGTCTCTGCCTCTTGCTCCCGGGCAGTCGGCGGCGCGACGTCGATGTTTGTCGAATCGCAAGGGATGTCGTGACGATCGTCATCAGGTGCTGACGGGAGCTGTCGAAAGGCTCAAAGGAAATTTGCTGGAGGGGTGAGCGAGCCGCGTCAATTAAGGCAGAGCTGGCAGCAGGTTGCCGAGAAGACAGGCGACCCCCGCGCGTCCTTGCAGCTCCTAGCGCGTGGGTGGCGGGCTGGATGGACCATTGACGGCGATGGTGGCTGGCCGTTGCAGCTCGCCGCCTTTGTTGGGCCGGTAGCGTGGCTCCTTGCCGTTGGCGATCGTCAGTACCGTGGGCCGTTGGGAAGGCGAGCGGCCCGAAGTGTCACTTGGCAGTCCGTTGTTTTAATTGACGTTGATGGTGTTTGGACGAAACGAGATTCAAGGTGAAGACGAAGACGAAGATGCTGGTCGATCGATTGAAAGCGGAAAACACGGGGAGGCAAGACCCCTGGACTGTCCTCCTGCCAAAAAAGCTCACCTCGCACGACCGACCAGGAACCAGGAGAGGCTAGACCAAAAGGGGATACAGGGGACCCCCGTAGTGGAGACCCTGAGACGGCCCATCGAAACATCCGTCACAGGCTCATTGGCTGCCTCTCGCGAAATCGCTCCGCCTCGGTGAGTAAGCATGTTTTGATTGCGATGCTTCGGAGTGGCTGAGTTTTGGGCCAATCATAATCGGATCCGAATAGCTTGGTGCAATTGACTTTGCGGCCAAAAAACGTGGTAGGAAGCTTCGGATGGTTCGTACATGCCGAGTCTCGGTGCTGACCTCAGCATAGGCACGGGGACTCATTCTTTCTTCATACCTGAAGTTTGAAGCTACGAGAAACATCTTCATCTTCTCTCAACCAGACAAAGAACGAAAGACATCAGCCATGACCTCCGGGGCAAACGCAAAGTCCCTCTCAACCTTCTCGTTCAGACCCCACGCCTCGGGCCCATCATCCAACACAGTCGCTCTTCGCATGTCTCTCTTGTGGCTGCCGACGATGGGCGTGCCCCTGTGAAGGGTGCATGTGTTGTCCCACATCACCAGATCACCCACCGCCTTCCAGGGAACCGAGACGACGTACTTGTCTTGTGTGGCATGTCTGTACAGGAAATCGAGCTTCTCCCTGCCTTCGTTCTCCGGCAGGCCGTCTATGTGGTGGCAGTGAGAGGGGACGAAGAGGTTCATTCGTCCACTGCGCTCGTGAAGCTGGGCGATCTTGTGCTTGCTCATCAGATGGGTTCCTGGATTCAGCTTGGCAAAGAACTCCGGGCACGCCGTCTTCCGAGAATGCCAGAACGAGTGGTTGGCGACGTAGTTGTTGTCCAGAAGTTCCTGTTCCTGTGCCTCGGGCAGGTCATCCCACGCAGTTCGCGTGTCGGCGAAGTCGGTGTTGCCGCCACCTCCTGCAGGGGGGATCTCGTGAGCGAGGAGGATGGAGTAGGTTGCCCGGTGAGCGTTGAAGCTGCTGTCGACGTGAAACAGCGTATTTCCCTGGGGGATATATCAGTCGGACGTGTTGATGCCATGAAGCCACCCGAGGAAAGATGCTGACCTTACTAATCTGCGCTCTAGGATCACCGGAGCTGATGATGTTTCCGCTGGCGTCAATGTTGCCTTGATCCGTCAACTCCGCCTGCTTGAGCCGCGACTGAGCTCCAGTGTCCTTGCGGCGCTCGAGCTCCCCGAATCGACGTGAGAAAGCGATGTGAGACTCGTCGGTCAGTCCCGTCGAGGGGAAGACCAGCACCCCGTACTGCAGCAGGTCAGCTAAAGGCACGATTGACACAAGTTACACAGCCCGGAAGAGACAAACCTTGGTGATGGCGGCTCTGATTTCCTCAAACACGTCGTCTGGCATCGGCTTCGTAAAGTCAACCCCACGCACTTCTGCCCCAAAGGTCGGGTGAAGAGGCGTGAGCTTGAGCGTCATTGTGTGTCGTGAGAAGATCGTCAGGACTCAGTGAGGTTGTGTTCTCTGAATCCGATAATTGGACGTTTTCGATTTTATCCCCCGCGTGGCCGTCAGGGGAATCACTCATGAGATCGAAGTTCCTCGTGAGTATGAGATTCGAATTCACCCCTCTCGAGTCTCATTTCCTACGCGTCACGTTTGCTGCTCGACGTCGCTCACATGACAGCCCCACGTCCCTTTATTTGGCTTTCGCCTTATCTCTTCTCCACGAGTCATTCCGAGGTTGAAGCTCCAGTATCCATAGGTATCTCCACGAAATCGTCCCTTCAACAGGGCATGTCCCTGCTGGAATGACTCCAGTCTGCGCTCTCCGAGCGACCGGCTCGCAGGAAAAAGTGAAATTCTCCAGTCGGTTTGTTTTGTTTATCAACACCAAGTTTGCCCATCACCAGCTTCATCACTGTCGCCGGCATCTTGGGCCTGGTCAACTCAGGCTCGAGCCTAGCCGCCGCCGAACACCATTTGGGTCTGATTATGAGAAAACTCAAGATGCCCGTCCGTTCCTTACTCGATCCCATCCTGGGTCCCCGGCGCCGGCAGCCGGATCCCATACCCACAGACACCGTGATCCCACTCTCGGCAATGGACAGCTCGTGGATGATGCGCATGATGATCATGAGCTGGTCCATGTGCTTCCACGACGTCCTCGACGCCGACATGCTCCACGACTCCCTCTCGGAGCTTCTCACAATCGGCGACTGGCGAAAGCTCGGCGGACGGCCGAGGGTGACGGTACCATGGCACCCCTCCCTCAACGTCACATCATGAAAGACTAACACACCCGTACAGAAGAAGGGAAAGATCGAGCTCCACGTGCCCGAGTCGTTCACGCCTTCACGCCCGGCAGTGCACTTCACCACCGAGCCGAACCCCTCAAGCGTCAAGTTCCACCCCTTGGCCTCCACCATCCCCTTTTACTTCTCCTCCCCGTCCACCCAGCCGAGTATCATCGACACCCCGGAGACCCTTCACTCCAGCCTCGCCGGCCCGGAAGCGCCGATGTCCTTCGACGACTACCGCTACACGGACCGTCCGGCGCTCTCCCTCCACGTCATCACCTTCGCCGACGCAACCTTCGTGACGTTGACGTACCCGCACAGCATCACCGACGGTATGGGCCGGCGCGAGCTCATCGAGAACTGGTGCCGCGTCCTCGCCGGCCGCAAGGCCGAAGTGATGCCCATGGCCGACCCGGCGTTCGACCCGATGGCCAGGGTCTCAACCTCCGACCCCCCGCGGTACGACGAGCCCTTCCTCTGGGAGCATAAACGCCTCCGCGGCTGGGGCAAGATCCGCTTCACGCTCGGCCTCCTATGGTACCTCATCCGTAACAAGATCCGGCAGCGCAACATCTTCATCCCGGCCTCCGCGCTGCGCTCCCTCCGCCAACGCGCCGAGGACGACCTAGCCCGCGACGGCACCGTCGCAGAGCGCCTCAGCGACGGCGACGTCCTCACGGCCTGGCTCGTCCGCCTCGCCTGCTCGCCCATCACCCAGACCAACAAGACCTCGCGGCCGATATCCGTCTCCTCCGCGCTCGACCTCCGCGGCCGCCTGCACGAGAACGACATGCCCTCCGACGTGGCCTACGTCTCCAACATCGTCGCCTACAACTGGACCAACGCCACGGCGCTCGACCTGCTCCACGGCACCTTCGGCCGGGCGGCAGATTTGATCCGCAACTCGGTGCGGTCGCAGCTCACGCACGCGCAGCTCTACGCCTCGACGCGGCTGACGTACGAGGCCGTCGCCGAGAGCGGGAGCACGAACCAGTTCGCCGAGCCGAGCGGCTTCGTCGTGTCCGTGTCGAACGTCTCCAAGGCGCGGTTCCACGAGGTCATCGACTTCAGCCCGGCCATCCGCGGCGAGGGCAGCGACGAGATCCGGACGACGCCTAGGGGCAAGATTGCGTGGCAGTGTAATACGCCCCGGATGAGGCTGAAGCCGCCGTGTTTGATCTATATCCAGGGCAAGGATCATTCCGGGAACTACCTGGCGCAGATGCTTGTCTCCGAGAAGACGTGGCGTCTGGTCGAGGAGGACATCGGGTCCTGGAGGTCGTAGGTGACTACCTAGGTACCAACAAGACTTGCTCTGACTTCTAGCTTTTGACTTGCTGTCATGTATGTGGGGGCACTTACTTTCCTTCCCATGTTTTTTATGTTATAGCGATCATTCAATTCCTTCTCCTTACTAGTATATTAATACAAGTCTCTCTTTCTGCTTCCATGTACAACCGACCACAGCAGAAGACCTCGAATGGGGAAGAACCCGCGGAGTCGTGACACTGCATCAATACATGTAGCATTCTCGTTCCAGGACGTCTCTGCGTAACAGGCAATGAGCGCTCACGAAAATCAAAAGGACGCCATGTAGTCGTACCAGCCGGATTTCGATATTGAACCTGCCTACATGCGACCCCAGTTGCATTGGACGGCCGATCGTCATCGTGTCATCACTAGCCAAGCCAGGCTACACCCGCGTAGGTCACTTGACAAAATTACTCTTAGGTCTTGAGCCATGAAGGAACACACACGTTCAAACACCCCAACGGAAAACGAGCAAACCCGCAAAATGAGGCTTCGCCCGACTTCAGTTGAGATGTCGTCCGCATCGTCTTGGCTCACCGGAAGTCGACCGCAGAGACATCGACCAACCCCAGCTCGTTTACGAGAATTTCTTTTTGTTTTCCTTTCACATCTTTCTTTATCCATTACATAAACGCACGAAGGGACAGTCATGTCATGGCCGTTGGGACTAGCGGCCGTCCGCGACCAGCTAGGTACCTAGCTGCGTGCATGATCAGCGAATGACGTGGCGTGCAGCGGGCTGCGCTGCAGCAGGGTTATAATTATCTCACATACGCAGCCTGATGCGGACTCGAAGTGCGGTCAGCATTTCTGAAGGCGTGCCAATAGACGTTCCGACATATTTCTCGGACCACGTTGGGAACCGGTGAGATGTAAGACAGCGTTAGGCTATGTCAGATGCTTGGCATGTTCAGTGAAAGGGCGGAGCATTTGCTTCGAGCATCGAAGACTGCATGCCAGTCTCAGCAAGACAGGTATGGATACTTTGGAAGCCAGGCAATACTCTATGTTTTACAATCACTTGTTGAAGCCCAGAAGAGACTGGAAACAATGTACATGCTATGCATGTTTTGCAAGTGTGGCTTCTGCTTGTCGGAAATAGGTAGAACAAAATGAGCATTGCGCTCTACCAAACGCTGCTATCCAGGGTCTCTGAGGCCCCTATCGACGATCCCAATCTTTCACAAGACGGTTTAAAAGATCAAGTTGCCTAAACACTTAAATAGTAGACATCCAGGACAAATCGACCGTCAACGAAGACTTTCTACTCCCTCAGTTTCCGAGAGCAGATGAACGAACATCGTTCCTGACCCCTTTACTTCGGTGTTAGCTGCAAGCATAGTCTTCATTGGAAGCCAATAGGGTTGGTTCCTGGCGCTGTGGATGGATAGGGCAAAAGGATTTTGGCCAAGTGGTTTTCTGGCAACCGGTTCGCCGAATGGGAGACTGGAGAAGCGATAAAGGTGGTATATCACTCCGCCACATCAACCTTCATGCAGGAACAGTCGGTACCTACAGTAGTAGCGTGGGTTCGTGTTCAATGAACAATGACTTTGTACCATAATGGTATGAATAAGAAAAAGTTAGATTCCGTTGAGTAGAGCCATGTGCCGCACATGTTGAACAGAGAAGATGGCAAGGTGCCTGTCAATGCTCGAGTTCAACATCGTCCGAGCCCGACCTCATGGAAGCACTAGTTGAGGCATCTACAATACCCCAGCCGGTCACGTCTTGGCCCCTTCTCATTTTTCCTTTCTGTGCCGAAGCAACACAGAAGTCTTTGTGTTCGGGCCATTCCGCTTTCAATTCTCGGACCGCACACGATGCCGACATGTTTACTCGTTCGGTACCAGCAAATGAACAACGTTGCTACCACGTGGATGAAACCTCATCACTTACATTTACCTGATACGGAAGGAAGCATTGACGAGCCTACTTCCGAAGCCAACAAGATGCTCGGCAACCACCAGGATTGCCAAGAGGTCGGATCCAACTCCGCTTCGGCCGCATCGCCAAGCTCTCTTGCTGTTGCTTGGACCTTCAGCTTCCTGACTTGTCAAAACCTCAAACCTCGTTGCCATGACACTACACCATGAGTAAACAAGAACCACCTCCAAAAGCGCAAGCTGGAAAAATCAACTCTCTCATACGTTCTGGCGCCCGCATGAGCACTCCAAGACCAAACCCGCCCGTGCCGTCCGTACGAGGCCCGGGGCAAGTCGTCCGTTTTTCTCGATTCCCGATCTTTTCATTCCTCCACCCAACGGCCAACAACCGCATGGTCAGTCCATCCTCTCCAAAATATTATGCCGGGAGCTCTTGGCCATGGTAAGCATGAACAGCCCCAGTCGCTGACGTGCATGTCGGGGAGCGGGCTGGCCCCCGAGCAACCCCACAGTCGACCAGACACTATTGGCAAAATGCCGCCACATTCCAAGAGAACATACATATACGAAAAGAATATGTATCAGGGATTTTGTTCCTGACCTGTTTCGTGGAACGAATGGGGGCCTCTTGCGACGCCAAGATTTTCGTATTCCGAGGAGGGGGGGTAAAGCCACCTCCACACGCAGCCCGACACGACTTGGACCTTGCCTTAGCCTTAGCCTCCTCGCCGTTGGGATCGCCGGCCCGGGACCTGCAGTCAGCACGATCCGATGCCGGTGTGTGGTTCCCGCAGCCTCCTCTTCGAGAGCGTACCCGAGCCCGCTTGTTCTCCGCCTCAGCTGGAGGCACGGGGGAGAAACCGTTGGCCAACGCCAAGGTCGACGCACAGGACCAGGGGCAGGGCAATTGCCCAATTGCTGGCTCGCTGCCGCGGCGACCCCCAGTTATATCAGGAGTGACGACCTTTTCTAGCGGCGGAATTATCGAGCGCCCGCGTCGCCCGATGTTACTGCTCGGCAACGTCGATTCGTGCCCGGGTGGCGTGACAATCCGGCTGGATTTCGATTCCCGGTTCTGTCGTTTTGGTTGCCGTCGAATATACATATAGGATGGCCGGTATCCCGCACCGATTCGTTCCCGTTTGCTGGGACAGGGGCAAGCTTGTCGAGGAACGAAGCATCGTTCCGTCTCTCCGTCTGATATCGCATAGTTGAGAGCAGAGCCTTGTCGACAACATGGTGCAATTCAAGGTGCGGTGTCTGTTGGCGGCGGCCTACGGCGCCGTCGTTGCCGCTGCAGCTTGCACTTCCGACCTCGTCGTGGACGACTTGTCCAACTCTTTCACAACCAACCGAAACAACCTCGGATCATGGACGTCAGGTGAGACTTCCCATGAACCTACCTAGCATCTGTCTTCAGTCCTCTGACCCAATTGGTAGACGACGGAAGTATGGCCAGCATGTCCGCGTCCGGCGGCATCCTCAGCTTCACCCCGAAAGCTGGAGCCTACTACTACGAGACATTCCCTTGCCGCGCGCTCAACGCCGACTCATACACGCACCTGCTGCTCAACATCAAGGCGCCTGCGTCCGGTGCTGCCTTTACGGTGCAACTCACTACAGCTTCGAGTTGTCCGGCCACAACCGGCACGAAGGCGTCCTTCCGCGTCACCGGCCTCACCGGCAGCATGCAGACCGTTCGCATCCCCCTGAGCAGCTTTGGAGGCGCGAACCTGGGTGCTGCGGTTTCTGTTGTCATTGAATCCTTTTCCTCTACCCAGCAGTGGCAGTTGGACAAGGTCTCCTTCGGTTGTGGAAACCCAACAGGGTCTACCAGTGAGTAGTCAAATTCTTTTACACCTGCTTCGTACTAATCACATATCGTAGCTGTTGCGCCCACTCAGTCAACCTCGTCTCGAGCCTCAACATCAACAGTATCCAACCCCGGCAACTGCTCGCCGCTCCTCATCGACGACTGGGCCTCACAGTCGCGTCTCGACTTCCTCGGATACAACGCGCTCCTCCTGCCGACCAACGACGATGGGACGATGCAATCTCGAGTCGTGAGCAACAACCGCATCACGTTGACGCCCAAGTCCTCCTCCGGCTCGTATTTCTACAGCCAGACCGGCTGCGTCAACGCTAACAGGTTCGGCGGCATATCGCTCCGCATCAAGGCGCCCGCCGGCACGACGCTCAGGATCGAGTTAACCTCCAAGACAACCTGCGACGGCGCGACGACCGGGTCTGCTTCCCAGTCAAACGCCCAGTTGGGTTGGACCTTCGACGGTACCGAGAAGCTCTACAGTCTTGACTGGTCCAAGTTTTCCGGCATCAACCTGAATATGGTTCGCTCCATCGTGATCTCCTCGCCAAGTAACCCCGTCACTCTCGGTCCCATCGCCTTCTATTGTGGAAGCACCCCGACCGCCTGGGTCGTCCCCTCGGCCAGCAGCCCCCCCGGTCCCACGGGCACCGTCCCAGCTCCCGCCGCAACGGCCTCAGCGCTTGTGATCGACTCCTTCGCCAGCTCCGGCTCCAACGCGCTCGGCTTCTGGCACGGCGGCGAGGAGATGAACCTCTCCTGGGGCTCCAACCGCCTCACCATGGTCGCCTCGGGCCCAGACTACGCCTTCACCACTCTCGTCAGCAACGGCTGCCGCGATCTCCGCGGATACTCCGGAGCCTACTTGCACATCGCCTTCTCTGGCCACACCAAGTTCTCCGTGGCGCTGCAGCAGCACAACACCCAGTGCAACTCGGGCGTCGCGCCCTACCCGGAGACGCGCGATAGCCTCGAGGCGGCACGCTACGCCCGCGGGAACGACATCTACATCCCCATCTCGCACTTCAACATCAACCTGCAGCGCGTCAGCAGCGTCGCGATCCGCGGGGTCTACACCAGCGAGCCGCTCGTGCTCACCAAGATCGAGATCGTCCCCTCGATCCCCTCGGGCGTGACCATCCCGCAGAAGCTCCCCTCGGGCACGCTCGTCTTCGCCTGCACGCGGCCCAACTCCTTCGCCTTCGGCATCGACGACGGCAACCCGCGCTACGCCGCGCGCCTGGCCGAGATCATCCGCGACGCGGGCATCAAGGTGACCTTCTTCGCCGTCGGCGCCGTGCTGGAGAACAACTCGACGGGCATGGCGAGCCTGTACCAGCAGCTCCGCAGCGAGGGCCACCAGATCGCGCTGCACTCGTACACGCACCCGCGCATGGAGGGCCTGCCGAGCGTGGAGGCCATCGACTGGGAGTACAACGAGGACTACCGCGTGATGGAGGGCATCTTCAACGAGCGGAGCAACTACTTCCGGCCGCCGTTCGGCGTCGAGGGCGCGCGGATGAGGCAGCGCTGGGCGGCGACGTCGCGGGCGGAGAGGCCGTACATCATCAACTGGAGCGTCGACGTGCAGGACTGGCTGTGGGCGGAGACGAGCACGCCCGAGAAGCAGGTCGACGCGTTCAACGCGGACGTCGCCAAGGGGGGCAACCTCGTCGTGATGCACTTCTCGTACGAGTCGACGGTGAACTACTTCCCCGAGTTCATCAAGCAGGCCAAGGCGACCGGGAAGCAGATCATGCGCATCGACCAGTGCATGGAGGACCCTAACGCGCCGCCGCTGTGATTGCCTCGGTAGTTGTGATGTGGTCGGAGAGAAACATACACAACAACTGTGTGGTTGCTGGATCGATTTATGAGTACTAAAACGTAATGTTTGTTGGATGCGGAAAAAGTAATGAGCTCAAAGTAATAGCTTAGTACATATGAAGCCCCTTTTCTAATGATTGATTTTCAACGCTGGCCAACTTGGTGAACCTAAAACAGTAGCTGAGTACAGGAGTTGTCGAATAGTACATCCCGTTTGTCGTTGCCTCTGGGAACTTGCGAAACTTGCGAAACACTCATCCCTGAGTTATCAAGCAACTGCGTCGTCCTCGCAAACTCTCCATACCAGCCTCTCACCGCTGACAGCTTTGTTTCTCAGCAAGACGATGGCATCTTGGGCCCGCTCTAGTAACGTCTCTCCCTTGACTTCGCGTTGCGGATTCGGCCGTATCACCTTTTGCTCGAGCAAGGTGGGAATGATTTCGCACTGCATCTTGTCCTTGAATAGTTTGTTCTGCCACCAGTCAGCGCTTAATCCTTAATCAAGCCGGTACCGAACCCGGATCCACCCACCTTGAGGTAGAAATGCGTCCTCACGCCCCTGACAACGACTCCCTCCTTCCACTGCCCTACGGCCGGCTCTGTCATCTGGTATACCGGCGCCTGGATCTCGGTCGGGTCCTTGATGACAACAGGCAGCATCACAGCCACTCTCGTTCCCTTCTCCGCCAGCTGGGTGATGGGCCCGAGCGACCCTGTCAGGTGTCCGATGCAGTCGATGATGTATGGTACACCCTTCGGCCCGAGCTGCTCTCGAATCTGCTCCACGACGCGCTTGTCGCGGTAATCGAAGCATACCTTCGCACCCAAAGACTTCAAGTACTCGTGGTGCTTCCCACTCGCAACAACGACTAGGTTGCGGTACCCCCAGTGCCTGAACACCTCGATGGCGTACATCCCCACGCTCCCAGCGCCGCCCCACAGCAATATCGCCGCGTCGGCATCGGGCGGCGTCCAGTCCTTCGGTATCGGCCAGGGCAGCGGTAATCCGAGGTCCTCGACGGCGGCCTGGAACACGGTGACGAGGTTATCCGGCGCGGTGACGGCCTCTTTCATGGTCAGGCCCTTCGGCATGCGGCCGAGCAGGAACGTCGGGACGGTGATGAGCGTCTGCGCGGCCTTTTCCTTGCCGTCCTTGACGTCGCGGAACGAGTATCCGAGGACCTTGTCGCCGATGGCGATGTCCTCGACGTGGTGTGGCCCGGGCCCGACGAGGAGCACGGTGCCGGCGAAGGTGTCGCCGAGGATGCGGGGGAACATGTCGATCAGCAAGCCGCCGTCGGCCTGGTGCAGGTGGTAGGGGGTCGAGGAGGTCCATTCCACCTTCACGATGACCTCGCCAGCTTCGGGTAGGTAGGTCGGGGCGTCGATGAGAATCAGCGGCTCGCGCGGGGCCTTGACGGCGACGGCCGGGTGGATTGCCGGGATTTCAATGTCCATTTCGGATGGTTCGGTGCTGGGCTTGTATTGAGGTCGTCACAGGTCGGGTATCGAGTGAAGATGGGGAAAAGAGGCGAGGAGGAAGAAAGAAACAAAACACGCCTAGACCAAACAATAAACGAATTCCCCCCTTTTGAGGAATGATGAGCACTTCAGCTCTGAGATGGGGAAAATAAGCTTCGAAATCCGTCTTCGATCTAAGGGTCCTATGACAGCATCGTGCATGTCTAGCCCAGTCGCTAAAGAGAGGCTGTTGGATCGCGGGGCTGACTGGCGAGCATCCTGCGGGGGTCGCCGCCCGAGGGAAGGGCTTACCAATCGATCGCGATGGATGGTACGCGGGTGTTGCCGTGACACTTTCGTCTCAGGAATGTCGGAGCATTTCTCGGCCTGGCAGTGGGCAGGTTCTGGCGTGTGCACTTAGCAATTATTGGATCGCGATGCCTGCCGGATGGTGTTTTGTTGGGACGAACTCCCTGCCGGCCTGTGGTTCGTGATCAGGTAGGTATGCGCTGTGGAATAGCAGCTAATAATTGGGGAATCCAGCAGTGAGTTGTCCAACATGCCAATCCACCCGCAGGGGTAAGAACGACACGCGTGGACGGAGTTCCGAGAATGAGACCACTTCTTGGTCAATCTGATGATTACTGATAAAGAACGCAATGCCAACGCTCACTCACATCTCACCTCCACGGACGAACGGACAACTCGGCGGAGGACGGCACCGCCGACCCGGCTCGGTGCTCCACCAGGCCCACAATACCCGGCCAAACTCGGATCTGATGTCACACAGACTCACTGAGATGTTCAAAAATCAGCAAAAAATCATCGCTGGCCACAGCTTGCAGCAGGGACAAAAGATATGATCAGTGGGAGGCTTGAACTCCCGGCCTTGGCATCACTTGATATATCCCGGAGGAGATATATTAGTACCACGCTCTAACCAACTGAGCTAACCGACCTGCTGGTTGTGTGGTGACATACAACCCTAAGGTCCATATAATGGTACCCACTGCGTTGCTTTCTGCGATGGGCCGCTCCACTGGAGGCACTCAACTTCAAGGCGTCAAGAGCAAAGGTGGAACGTCGGAGCTCAAGATGGAGACACGATATGCGTAGAATATGAGCCCACTCTAAAAGCTGAGAAGCAAATTCCGGCACGAGCTCGTCTCGAGCATTAACGTGCCTTGAAACCCTCAACTACGGAGCACCACCAAGAAAATATAACAGGTTTCGTGACTATGTACAAGAATCCTTCAGAATTGCAACCTTAATCTCGTCCCAGGTACCCAACCCAACGTTCTCGTAGGCTTTCACACTCAAGGGAGACACTGGCTGTAGTACTGGCTCGACACCTTGCAGGTGCCCTGCGCACAAGTGGTAGGACCAGTCCAGCCCTCTCCGCCACACTGCCCATAGAGCGAAGCGGAGCCTCCGCCACCGCCGCTCGACGGGGGAGGGCTGGAAGTGGGAGGAGGACTTGAAGTAGGGGGAGGAGACGAACCACCGCCGGAGCAGGTGATCACCGCAGGCCCGGGGATAGAGTACGGCCGCCCGCCGTTAGTCGGCCTCCCCATGTTGTCGTAGATGCTGACGAGGATGCCCGGGTGGTTGGCGGCGTAACCGCCGGGGAAGCTGACGAAGTTGGACCCGGCGTTGTTCCCTGAACCGGTAACACGGATCCTGTCATCGCCAGTCAGCACCTAAAAGCATGTTCTCTGCAGAGGACCTTTACTCACTGAGCACATTCCATGTAGAACTGGGCCTCGCCCGGGATCGAGGCGCTATGGAGCGCGAGCAGCTCGACGCGGAGCAGGTAGTCCCCGGGCGCCACGCAGGACGGGAGGGTGAAGTAGTGCCACCCGCCGTTGGAGATCATCGTGTCGACGGCCCAGGTGCCCCCGCTGAGCCCGGCCTCGGCGACCTTGAACCACTTGAGGCCGGCGTTGGGGGTGCTCGCGGCGTTGTCCACCTTGGCGAGGTACACCATGATGGGGCCTGGAAAGTAGCATTCAGGTCAGCGCGACGGAGCCGGATAAGGTGATACATGTATAAATCGAACGCACCCTTGTGACTGGCGGCTATG
Organism: Colletotrichum brevisporum; assembly: GCA_030770045.1. NCBI lineage: Eukaryota > Fungi > Ascomycota > Sordariomycetes > Glomerellales > Glomerellaceae > Colletotrichum > Colletotrichum brevisporum. The sequence continues at coordinate 7,832,822 of JAUGSI010000002.1, forward strand.
GGATGATCGGGATCGTTGGACCCCTGGGCGCCGCCGATGACGTGCCCCCACCACGCGCCGACCTGGGCTCCAGCCGGAATGGTGATGACGTTGTTGTCCTTGTGCTGGATGTTGTTGTTGCACGCGAAACCTCCGTCATTGACGTTCTGGATTGGGTTGTTGCTGGACGGGGCGCGGATGCCCTTAAGAGAGCCCTGGTCGACACCGTTGACGGAGAGCTTTTGGAAGATGGCGTGGCCAGAGGCCGAGGCGACGAGAAGGGAGAGACCGGCGGAGACTCTCATGATGACGAGAGAAGGGAGGGAAACAGGTCAAGAGATGCCTCAAGGATGGAATGGATTAATTCGACGTTGTCATGCAGCTCCTGGTTCGGGGGGTGATCCTCACTTCATATAGATGCCGAGTTGTCAATGCAAGATAGAAGACGTCCAAATCCCGTCGCGGTATACCATGCTCCGCAATATTGCTTCTTAGATCACTTGCCATTACACACGATACCCAAGCAGGAGTTGCTCATTAGCGTACCAGATTTTGACATTTCTTACCACCCCAACCCGGGCGTCTAACTCGCGTTCTCTGTGCGTTGCCGCGTATTGTCCAGCCTCTGAGACGGAACGTCTACCCCTGCCTCCGATAAAGTATGGTTGCATCTGCCAGTACGCTTTCTTTTCCATCGATCACATTCGCCAACTCCTACCGATCGGACCGAACCCCGGTCGTGTTTCCCGCGGAATGCAGGTTCCGGGACGTACGAAGAAGCAACGGAGCCCGCGCTAGCGTTCCCTTGGCGGTCGCTTCAGAGACGAGCCGTCGCAGTCTGGAACTAGCAGACTGTCATGTTCTCCGGATTATTGGGTTCGCAGCCCGGTGGCGCGGTACGCGAACACACCTGACACAAAGGGCAACGTCGCTTAGGCGTGGGAAGGGATGCTTGATTGCTGCCGATAGCCGTCATGATCGGGTGACGTGTTTGAGCTTGATTTAGAACTGAGGGTTAAGCTTAGATGGGGTGACAGCGGCACGGTCTCGTTGAGAATGACTCCCTTGCCATTTAATATCTGGGAACCGAAGGGGGGTTGGTATTGGTACTGCAATTACCACAACTGGGAGTCGAGATGTAAGCTGCGATTACAAGAGACAAATAGCGATTTCTAGACACCCACGGGTTCCGGCGGGCGAAAACCTCGCATCAGGTCTGTAAGACACGTGCACTTGGAGTTTAGAAAGCAGACTAGAGTTCACGGCCAGATCCCTTTCGTCATGTTGTAATCATTTATTTCGTCAAGTCATAAGCATTCCTTAGCCGGCGTAGTCCTTCATCGCGTCGCCAATGGCATCAAACTCCTCCCCCTCCTTAACCTCCTTGCCTCCCTTAAGCTCCTTGTTCGTAGTCTGAATCAATACCCGGCGGTAGCTCGTCAGCGCCGGCGTTCCGCTGTCAGTCACCTCAAGCACCAAGTGCAGCACCTGGCCCTTGGCCTTGGGCTTCTGGCTGATCAAGTCAACACAGCACTTCTCCGCCGGTGGCACCGCGACGCGGACCTTCTTGCCCTCGTCGTCCAGCTTCTCAACGCCAAGGTGCGAGACCTCGAACTGCACGAGCCACTGTGACGCGGTGGGCTCGCGGTATTGCCACCACTTGAACGTCAACGCGTCGCCGTCAGGGTCGTATGTACCCGCGGCGTCGAGCTCAATCGTCGTACCGGCCTCGGCCTCGAAGCACAGCGGCGCCAGCCCCCGGTCGCCGTTGACGACGACGATAGGGTGGTGGTTCGCTGACGCAAGGTCCGGGCTGAGCGTCCACCGCATGCGGGCGGTGAAGTCGTTCTGGAAGGCGTCGCGCCAACGCCAGATGGTAGCCTGGTTTGAGCGGTATGTCTTGCCGTCAACGCCCTCGACGAGATCCGTCATGTCGCTGTAGTGCTTGCCCCGCTGGCCGGCGTCGCTCGAGTCCGTGAGGTCGTAGCGGCCGCCCCATGAGCCATACTCAGGGTGCTCGCGATCTCCAAGACCGTTCTGAATAAGGTATAGGAATGTCGGGGTGTCGCCCTCGGGGATGAAGAGGTAGTCCGGGTACGCGGAGCCGAGAGGCCCGATCTGGATGTTGTCCTTGATCCACTGCTTCGAGACCTTTGTGAAATCCGGGCCCCCCTGGTCAAAGCCGTAATACTTGTCGCCCGAGATTCCCGTCCAGGCGGCGAGGCCATACTGGTTCCAGCCGTGGACGGAGGAGATATAGAAGATGTCCGGGAACTGGGTGCGGATCCACGCCGAGGTGTCGTCTTGGTCCGAGATGGTGTACACACGCAGTTTCGCCCGCAGCTTGGCTGCTTGCTCAGCCGAGTGCTTGTCGCGAATGGTCAGGAGGACCTGGGCGAGGACGTTGGTACCACCCCAGACGAGAACCCAGAGGGGGTCCTCAGAGGGGGCCTCAATCCTCTCGAGGAGGAGCTGGGCGCCGTCCGTCAGGGGCTTATCCGAGCCAACGCCAGCCATACCGTAGACCTGGACCACCAGAGCTTATCAGTCCTCCATTGAGCTTCATGCTATAAGGGGACAATAGGCGCTGGTTGCTTACCGGTGGGCCTGACTTGACCAGGGCCCGAAGGCTATCAGCCGAGGGGTACGGAAAGTCGGGGTGTGTATGCTTGTTCAGGTTGTCGACAGCACCGGCGTAGGCGTCGAGGATCTTGTGAATGTCCTGGGGGCAGACCTTGTTCTTCATCCATGTTGAAGAGACGGCCACGAGGCCCTCGGTCTGGAACTGGTTCGAATAGAGGAGGTAACGAACGAGGGACTCGGCGTCGTCGGGCTCGTTGGAGATGTCTGTGAGGACAAACACTCTCGGTTTGCTAGGGAAGGTCTGAAGGCTGGTAGTTTGCGCCATGTTGACTGCTTTCTTGGGAGGGGGGCCTCCTGTCAACTGTTTCGTTGCGGGTTGTGACGTGAGCGTGCGGGACGAGGAAGATGGTGAGGCGACGAAATGGGACTCGTTGTTGCAGACAAGGTGGGCGGGGGGTTCTCAACCAGGCGCCTGACTTTCTGATGATGATGTTACGATTGTTTCTTTGGGATGTCAGGCTTCCAAAGCGGCGCGTCTCTTTGTATGACGACTCGACGTGTCGTTGGAAGTGGGATGCTAACGATTTCCCGGTTTGGACAATGTGGTTAGACACACAGACGCGGAACCATCGCGTGGTCCCCTCGGCCGGATTCCGGCGCTGCTAAATAATCTCCAGGGCATCCAAACCCCGCATGACATGGATGTCGATGGGGCACCGTTGGTGTTGGGTCTGGGCTTTGTCTCGTTCGGGGGTTTTCAAGCGCCCACGCGACTCGTGTGGAGCTGAAATTTTCCCAGTTTCCCGGTCTCAAGTTCCCGACGTTATGGTCCGGACTAGCGTCATCCTCGAGGCAGAGAGAATGGGATCGATACAGCTTCAGGTTGGTCGTACTTGCAGGCGAGGAGATGTTGAATGGACATTCAACGACAACTTGTGCTTCAGACTGGGGACGTGCGGCAACTCATCCCGCGCCATGGCTTGGTGGCTCCGTATCAGCGTCACGCATCAATGAGATCAGATCAATGCTTAGACTTGGAAATATTACGGGCGCAATAAACAGCAACAACATCGAAATCATGCAATTCGTTGATGCCCCAATCAGGCAACCCTAACCACTTTGCCCTTTCCCCCCACGCTCCTGCAACGGTTGAACCTCGGGAATCAACCAACGTGATATTCGCTCTTGAGTTCTTTTCCGTGGAACTCGACGGACTTACCGAGAGTCACGACGGTTTTCTAAAGCCTAGCCAAAGTCGGATGACTCCCCGAACCATCCCCCACACTGCCGTCCACCGCCTATACAGCGTCAAGACACTTTTACACCACGGCTCGGGAATAACCGGGATTCCGAGTGTTGGTGCTACGCACGAGACATGATGAGATTTCTCCCACCGTAGTTAGCACACCTATCCTAGAATTCATGGAGTCACCAGCCACAGGAGCTAGGGGTTATGATTCCCGAAACAGGAAATCAGAGGCACTTCATCGGACAACAGAGTGGATATTTGTGTGACTGCCCCTGACTCGTCCCTCTCATTCTCCAGCTCTCACCCACTCTTCATGTCCTCCAGGCGATGCTCCGACTTTTTGTCGGGGCCCCGCAGGTCCATCCAGTCCCCGGATCATGCTGGCGAACACCCCCAGACCCACGGCCGTCCTTCCCGACAGGTTCCAGAGTAGGGTGACCGTCCCATGATGTCCGCATGGGGCCATCGGATGGCATCGTAAGTACGATTCGTGGTTGTTTATAAAGACTTGCCGAAGTCCGTGACACTGCAACTTAAACTCGTGGCAGTCCAGCTTGGCGCGTCTTGTCAATTTCAGTCTCTTTGCGACCCTTCCCCTGAAGTTGACCTCAGGCCCCTTTTCAACTTTTGTCAGTCGTTCAAGAGCCTTGAAAACCTTTTCAGTTGTGTTTTGCTTTTGCCCAAACGAAAATAACAACTCGCCCACCATGGTCGAAAAGAGCGACGCCGACCACCTCGAGCACCCGGGCGAGCACCAGGCCCAACTCGCCAACCTGGGAAACCAGGAAGAGCACGATCTCGGCAAGTTGGAGTCGTTCAGAAAGTACCCCAAAGCGTGCTTCTGGTGCATCTACGCCGTGTGGTGTGTCCTGGTCTTGAGTTTCGAGAACCAGGCCGGCGGCAGCATTCTCAGTATTCCCGAATTCCGTAAGGACTTTGGCCACTTCTACAACGGCGACTATGTCCTCGATGCTAAGTGGCAGTCTGCCTTCAACGGTGCCCCTGTTGCTTCGTGAGTCTACCCGGCCTTGGCTACTGCAAGACACAGAGAAAAGTGTGCTGACTTTGGGTTTCGACAGTGCGGTCGTCGGTGCGCTGGGAAGCGGTAACCTTGCGGATTGGCTTGGACGAAGAACTGTCATCATGATGGCTCTGGCCATCTCCTTTATCGGAATCACCATGGAGTTCGTGGCAACTACAAACGAGGTTTTCTTCGGCGGCAAGTTCGTCAACGGTTTCGCCATCGGTGCCCTTTCGTCAGTGACCGTCACTTACATTGGAGAGGTATGATTCAAACATCCTGGCATGGACGCTTCTCAACAAAGCTGCATGCTAACGCAACTGAACACAGGTCACCCCCCTTGCGCTCCGTGGTCTCTTTACCTGTCTCTCCGCCCTGTCCTACACCTTGGGACCCCTCGTCGTCGCCCTCATCATCAACGAGACCGGAACATTCAACAACCGATGGGCATACCGCGCCGTCTTCTGCGGCCAGTACGGCTTCGCCGCCATCGCCGCCGCCTTCGTCTGGTTTATGCCCGAGAGCCCGTGGTATCTCGCCATGAAGGAGAAGGATGACCAGGCCCTCCGAAGTCTTGCCAAGCTCGGTCATGCCGGCGACGAGGGCCGTGTCCGGCTCGCCGTGATCCACCAGACGCTCGAGCAGGTCAAGAGCGAGACCGCCGGTGTCAGCTACATCGACTGCTTCCGCAAGAGCAACCTCCGACGTACCATCATCTCTATCTCCCCGCTCTGCATTCAGTCCCTCTCTGGCATCACCTTCGCCGCCGGATACAGCACGTACTACATGCAGCTTGCTGGCTACAGCACCGAGGACAGCTTCAAGCTTCAGATCGTGCAGCAGGTCATCTCCCTCATCGGCAATGTTATGTCGTGGTACCTGGTCGATAGGATGGGTCGCCGCAGCCTGACTGTCTACGGCCTGGCGGTTCTTACGGTGATTCTGCTGGTTACTGGTGGCCTGGCGCTGCCCGAGCAAATCGCGACGAACAAGGGCACCGTCGCCCTCATCCTGCTCTATTGCTGGTGGTACAACGTCACGATCGGTGCGACCGCGTACACCGTCCTGGCCGAAGTGTCTACGTCCCGCCTCCGCATCAAGACCATAGCCATCGGTCTCGCCCTGCAGAACGCTCTCAACACGATGTGGAGCTTTGTTCTGCCCTACCTTTTCAACCCTGACCAGCTGAACATGAAGGCGAAGATTGCCTTCATCTTCGGTGGCCTGTCTGTCATTTCCCTCGTCCACCTGTGGTTCAACTTGCCCGAGACGGCTGGCAGGACTTACGAGGAGTTGGATGAAATGTTCGTGAAGAAGATTCCCGCCCGCAAGTTCAAGTCTTACACCCCCGAGGTCACCATTCGGGGACAGGCCGTGAAGACGGCGATTGAGAAGGAGGAGAACATGAACCTGTAAACTTTGTGTAGAATTAGTAGTCGGCGTACGATACCCGTGTTTGTTTATGGAATTACCGACCGTGGTCGCATTTGAAAGAAATTCCGGAGACTCCAGTCCTTGCATGAGTGATGCTTCGGTTCCCTGGCCTTTTCTCGAACCTGCAGATTGGCTTTGACTGAGCCCCTGACAATCCCCACCCATTCAGAAGCAGCTCTGAATGCCGGCTGCCTGGGATCGAAGCTGTGCCTCAATCCCTGATGCTAACGCCGGTTGGGGTAAGTTTCTGAGGTATATTTCAGTTGATGGACTTGTTTTGGTGTGAACCACCGCCGCCTGGTGTGCTGACGGCGACTCTCGCGATTCTTCCGACCTATCCGCCTGGCATCGCCGTAGCATCACGGAGCTGCTTTAATTGGCCGAGAGTGAAACATTGGCGACTGCGAGTGTGCGAAAGTCCGAGACTGCTTCCCCAAAGCAGATACATACCTATAGGCTATCACTACTTGATGATCGTCCTTCGGCTAAGTCCATTCGTGCCTAGCCGCTGTGCCACCTCAAGTCGGGTGCTTGCTGACACCCTTAGTGCTGACATCGGGTGCCGAAAGGGTGGCCGCAAATCAGAGGCTTGAGATCTTCTCCTCTGCAACCTTCCATCGACTCCGGTATTGTCGGCATAAAGTGCCAGTACCCTTGGAACTCCGGGCAGTTCGGTTTCTTCTCATGATTTTCCGGCGTCACGAATGAATGATGGATAAAACTTCAACAAAGATGCCATCCGTGGCGGTGATTGGCGCAGGTCAGTCGTCCACTGCGCCTGAAATGACTTCATCGGACATCTGGCTGATTGAATTCGCAGGAGCCACCGGAATATCCATGCTCAAGACCCTTCGCGAGGATGGATTTGAGGCGACACTGTTTGAGAGGAGGAGTCGCGTTGGAGGACTCTGGTCATACACCGAAGACAAGACCATGACGACGGCGCTTCCGAGTAAGGTTGACAGGCATCTACGGCATCGATCACTGGGTTGACGCAGGGCTTTAGCTACAAGGGCTATCATCAGCAAGTACACCTGCGGCTTCACGGACTTTCCCATGCCAGACAGTAAGACCAGCAACCCATGAGACAGGCAGAGGCGGAGTGAGGGCTAACATGGAGACAGAATACGGCCCGTTCTTGACCCAGGCTGACTTCGAGGAGTACATGGAATCTTACGCTGAGCACTTCGGCCTCTATAAGCACATCGTTTTCAATACCCTTGTGAAGGAAGTCGTGCGCAACGATGATGGCGCCAAGTGGAAAGTCGAGATGATCAAGTCCGGCACGCCGGAAGTCCAGCTATTTGACAAGGTGGTCTTCTGCCACGGATACCAAACAAAGAAGAAGATGCCAATCTATGAGGGACAAGAGAAATTTCAAGGGACCATCATTCACTCTCAGGAGTTTCGGAAGTAAGCATAGGCTCTTCGACTAAATCGTCGATGCCATCGACTTGCTGACGATGAATCTTAGTCCCGCGGACTTCAAGGGCCAGAAAGTTGTCCTCGTCGGCCTCAGCGCCACTCTCAGCGACATCCTCCCCACGATAGTAGACCAGGCCAATAAGGTCTACATCTCGCACCGAAACGGATCGTGGATCGTGAGCCGCTGGCGCAACGGCCTGCCAACCGACCTGCTCGTCACCCGTTGGCGCCGGCAAATGTCGTTCTTCATGCAAAGCCACTTTCCGAACATGACGAACAAGCTCACAAAGCTCGGCACGGGCCTTCTAATGAGGCAATATGGCGAGCTGGACCCATCATACCGGTTCTTCGAAAACGTCGCGCCGCTGACCCTGTCCATCTCCGGGTGCATGGATAACGTCCTGGAGCTTCTTCGCGAGGGGAAAGTCACCTCGCTCCACGGTATCAGGCGCTTCACGGGGCCAAGGACCGTCGAGTTTGACGATGGCACCGTACTCGACGATGTCGACGCGGTGATCTGCTGCACGGGATACAAGGCGGACTTCGACCTCGTTCCCTTCCTCGAGACGAGCAAACCCAAAACCGACAAGGTCGGCCACTCATTCGGCGGGCCCCCGATCGCGCGCCTGTATATGAACATATTCCCGCCGGCACACGCGGACAGCATCGCGATCCTGGCGTACTCGACCTACGGCAAGAACAACGGCTTCTCCTTCTCAGACGTGACTTCCATGGCAATCAGCAACATCTGGCGCGGCGTGAGCGCCGACATGATCCCGCCGCGGGCCGAGATGGAGAGATCGATCGACCGGCACCACCAGTGGATCGCGGGCCGCTGGCACCAGGAGAACCGGTCCGACGTGGCTGCCGTCAAGCAGTGGGAGTTCCAGGGGTTCTTACACAAGGCCGCGGGCACCGGCATGGAGAAATTAGGATGGGGCTGGAGCGGGTGGAAGACGTGGTTCAAGGACCCTTACATGGTTTACCTGATCAATCACGGCGTCGAAACGGCCCATGCCTTTCGATACTTTGAGACTGAGAAGAGGAAGACCTGGGACGGCGCGAGGGAGGCCATCATTCACATAAACAAGCTCGTCCAGCAACTCAAAGCTTCTAAGAAGTGACAACTGGCTAAAGCCGTTAGCGTTAGAGTAGGTATAGTAGAATGAGAATGATAGTGGCTTCGTGCACCTTTGAAGGAATGTGTTTCATTTTCATTTGCGACGAATGAAATCGTTGTCAGTAGTATGGCCTCATGTCATGTTACGTCCTCGGGTATTATCTGCCGGAAACTCGACCCCGGCCGGAGTTAGCCCCGCAAACTCCGGGGCCCAAGCCCGCCTACGGAGCCGTACTAATAGTGGCCGCGAAGATCCTTCGGCGATGGTGACTGCCGCCCTGCACTGCCGCCCTTCCGACGTCCCACCGGCTGCTTAAGGCCGATGCAGAACCCTTGTGTTTGAAGGCGTACAACCGACCGAAACATACTGCTACGTCATCAACTCTGTCGAACCCCGCACTAAAACCACAGAGTTAGACGTCTGATTCCACCAGTTCGATGACTCAAGTCCGGCGGTTTGACAAAATCCGGTGGATATTTCCGGCCCTGGTCAGCCGTCTACAGCCAGCAACCCCTCCCCGAGGTGGGGATATAAAGCTCACGGTGACGTTCTCGCATGGTATTAAAAGTCATAAATTCTCCCATCGCCTAGGTACTTAAGAACTGGGACTGCTCAAACACAGGGAATCCATTACAACGAGTCGTCAACGATTTCGAGAGTCAGCAATCATGTCCAACTTCCTGGCGCCCGCCCCCGAACCGCCCACCGAGCTGGGAAGACTCCGCGTGCTCTCGCCCAATGCCGGCATCCGCGTCTCTCCCCTTGCGCTCGGTGCCATGTCCATCGGTGAGGCCTGGGCCGAGGCCATGGGCGCGATGAATAAGGAGCAGTCGTTCAAGCTGCTCGACGCCTTCTTCGAGGCCGGCGGAAACTTCATCGACACGGCGAACAACTACCAGGACGAGCAGTCCGAAGCTTGGATAGGCGAGTGGATGGAGGAGAGAGGCAACCGGGACCGCATGGTGATCGCCACCAAGTACACGTCCGACTTCAGGAACCATGCCTACGGCAAGGGCAATACGGCGAACTTCATGGGCAACCACCGTCGCAGCCTCCACGTGAGCGTGCAAGCGTCGCTGAAGAAGCTCAAGACGGATTTCATCGATATCCTGTACCTGCACTGGTGGGACCACACGACCTCGATCAAGGAGATCATGGATTCCCTGCACATCCTCGTCGAACAGGGCAAGGTCCTCTATCTCGGTGTCTCGGACACGCCTGCCTGGATCGTCAGCGCGGCCAACACGTATGCTGTCGACCACGGTAAGACACCGTTCAGCGTGTATCAGGGCCGGTGGAGCGTGATGCACCGCGACTTCGAGCGCGACATCCTCCCCATGGCCAAGGCGTTCGGCATGGCGCTCTGCCCGTGGGATGTTCTGGGCTCCGGCAAGTTCCAGACGAAGAAGGCCATCGAGGAGCGCAAGAAGACCGGCGAGGGGCTCAGGTCCTTCGTCAGCAGCGGCCAGCAGACAGACATGGAGATCAAGATCAGCGAGGCTCTGGAAAAGGTCGCCGGCGAGCACGGAGTTGAGAGTGTGACGGCCATTGCTCTGGCGTATGTCCGCAGCAAGGCGCCCAACGTCATTCCCATCGTCGGCGGGCGAAAGGTCGAGCACCTGAAGGATAACATCAACGCCCTCAAGATCAAGCTCACGAACGAGCAGATTGAGTTCCTGGAGAGCGTTAGGCCGTTTGAGATTGGGTTCCCAAGCAACTTCATCGGACCGGATCCCGAGATCACCGGGTCTTCGGCTCGCTTGTCGCGGGGTGCCCAGATGTCCTTCCCCAACGCGGGCAGGCAAACAAGTGTTTAAGTAATTAGTGTTTTACGCTGGAGGACTAGCGGACAGTTGGTCAAGGTTAATGAATACAATCATAACAGAGATGGGGCCCTCTCTCCCAATCTGCTCTCACAATTGCATTTTCCTCCGATCATGCTATTACGATCGTGGTCTCGGCACGTCCGTCCTCCCTTCTCTGGCTGCTTAGGTCATTCAACTGGACCGCTTTGTTCCCCTCTTCCGCATACGTTGCATATGTCAAGTAGTCCCGGTACTCTGGAGCTTCCGGGTCAAAGGTGCTCGGCTGCGTTCCGGTCGCGGTCGAAGTGCTCTTCATACTCTTCTTCGTGGTCGCAACAGCTGAGTTGGCCGTCTCTCTAGCCGCTGCCGTGATGCGTGTCATCGTCTCACGGATCCTCCTGGCAATAGACCGCCCGGTTCTCGGTTGGTTCCTCTCTTGCATCACGGCATCCTCTCTCTGGTGGTGGAAGCGCGGCTTGACGCGGCGGATGAATGCCGTCATGCCAGGCATACAGGCACATATGACGCTCACGTGCATCTCGATCAGCGACCATATGGACAGCTGCTTGAAGTCGTCTGTCGTTCGGGACCGCTGTTAGTCACTTGCCTCTAGAAAGAGCCGAAATATTTGGCAACTCAGTCTCTTACAGGTTGGATTCTGCGACCCACTGAACTGGGCTATCGTTGCTAGGCGGATGCCGCTAGATATTGTGACGCTAAGAAGGGTGTAAGTCTCAAATTCTCAACGCTGCGATACAAGGAAGCGCGTTTAGCTCGGCTTACAATAAACCCACGATAAATATCAGGCTTACGCCAATTTCTTTTTTCAAAGTCCAAGATACTTTGATACTAGGAAGCCATCAGCATTGTTTGCTCGTGTCCTCGAAACTCAACATCGACTCACAACTGTGTCACGGGCAGGACGAACAACGCAAGGTCAATGGCGATGTTGAATCCCCCGTTCGCGAAGGCCATTGTCCCTGTGTTTGCACACTGCATCAATCAGAGATCATTAGCCAATAAAACCGACTGATGACAGGCATCGTAACTTTCAGCCACATGGTGGTTGATTCACGGAGGCACACGTACCTTGCCTTCGTGCTGGTCGTCCCACACGGTCCAATTGTAGGAAATCGGCATGCAAATGAGGATGACGGCAAGAATTTGCCCCACACCGTAAGCAATAGTGATGATGAGCATTACGTAGCATGCCTTGCGAAACCATGGTTCTGAGAAGAGTCTCAAGTAGAAGATGACGATCGATAATTTGGTGGCGGCGACTACCACAGAGTATAAGAGCTCTTCTACGAAGAACATCTTCACAAGAGTTAGCGTGAAACTTTCCACTACCCTATAGACTGCGCTTAAGGACAGCCCTGGGTGGGTTGCTCACCAACAACATCTCCGTGATGTAATCAGGAGGCACCGTCCAAACATCCCGGCCCAGGCCGATACCAACAACTGAATTGACTGTTAGCAACCCCAAGTTCATGACGGAGAAACAAGAAATCAACCTACGGATCTGGGACAATACGTCCGCAGGTACCAGTGCCGCCTGAAAATGTGTTAACATAGCACTCGGTATCGTCAGTCGACAGCATTAGGCATACCCAAGCCGCGAGAATCGTCCAGTCGTCCCACCCGAAAGGAAAGGAAGGGTTCAGTGCGGGAACCTTTGAAACCAAGCGAGCGCCTACAGCCAGGACGGAGAGTGAAAAAAGTGTCCAGGTGATTGGGGGCTGGTCGGCGTTGTGATGAACCGGCGCGCCGCAGGATGTCTTTGAGTAGTTCAGGGCCTCTGGACGCCCGAGGCTGTCAGTCGTACTTGCGACGAGGCAGAGACGCAGTTACACAGGGGTCAGGAATTGTTACGCACGAAGAGACTCAATGACGGTGCATCTTTGCGCAAGGCATGCAGCAATCCCTTCGTTGAGTTGCTGGTTGGTGCAGATACATGCGAAGTCGGTCGGCTGGCAGGTCGACTTGGCTAGTTCAGTCGTGGTGCAGTTGATCTGGTCGACAGCGTAGTGAGTAAACGACTCCCATGCTCGGTCCAGTCCGGGAAGAAAAAGGTCGTGTCAAACTTACGGCACACGGCGACAGTGATGCAGCAAGCTGTTGCATTGCTGCGGCTGCCGGATCGGCGGCCCCGGTGGGTATCGTTGCATTCGGCGGGGGCGCAGCCGGCGTCCCGGTCGCGGTGACAGCGACCGCGAACGTCAACGTGGCTGCTATGCGTTTAAACATCGTCTCCAGTCAAGTCGCCTAGAAGCTAACAAAGACGAACGCCGCGTATTGACCGGCCTCGGCCCATGTGAGTGATTAGGAAACAAAAAATACAAAACTCATGCCGAGGCAGATGAACACCTGGCCCCACAGAGCCTTATATCAATGTCCTCGTCAAATGGAGCTGGGCGGCTTTCTGCCCGCCATTACTTTAGTTGAAAGGCAGCAACTTTCGAGAGAGCTTATTGTTGCAGGCGGAGACCTCCGCATCTGCGCAATTAAGCCCATCCGGCACACGGAGCGTTCCTCTTGAGACAGCTGTGGCTATTTCTGCTCGGGCTGTTGAGCTTAAAAGGCAGAATCGGTTAATTTCGAGTCAGTCCCCGTGGGGTATGTGGTTCTCTGGTAGAATTAGCCCGATCCGTACGTTGAAACGCAGTAGATGGGATCATATCATCACTCTTGCGTAACGTGGGAAATTGGAAAGCAGCTCGTCCTCGGAGATACTTTCCCGTGCCTGTGCGATTGAAGAGTTCGAAGAAAGGTGCCGGCAGTTGGTTGAATTGTTGCCCTCAAGTGTGAAGATGGCCCGAAGCCAATGCACTGGGTTCCTGGCGGACAAACCTACCCTCTCAACGCGGGATCTGCTGCCGAGATTTGAGTTGGGATGAAAGCTTCTAGCCTAGAGTATACCGATGCGGACTTATTAGGACGATGGAGATGCTGTTCGAGTTCGCATTATTTCTTCCTGCAGCCAGCCTTATCTGATAATTCTCTAATGAGCGTGGGAAAATTGCAGGAGCTTGAGTAAAGTTGATGTTGTGATAGCTGAAGCTATTCGTGGCTGCGTACGTAAGCGACTGCTTACTTAAGCGGCTTACTTAAGCAACTTTACTCTATCTCCCGCCCCTATAAGGGGGCCTTTACTTTTACTCTACTATATTATAAAACTTAAAGATTAAGTTATTACTTTTACTTTACTTTAACTACTTATACTTAACTATATAATAGTTATAAACTTAGTTTATACTATACTTCTAAACTACTATTTTTAAAGTAAATATACTTACTAAGAAAATATTTACACAAATACTCTTTTATTATAATATTTTAATTCTTTAATTACTATTTTAATTTAACTATATTAAGCTTAACTTTAACCTCTTTCCTTCTATTCTTCTATAAACTTATAAAGTAATATAATTACTTTATATAGTTTAAAAACTTTTAAATTAAAGTAGTTATATAAGGGATTTAGTTTTAATTTAACTCTAATAACTTAGTTTTACTAAATAAGTCCCTAAAGGAAGTATTTTTAATTTTATTTACTTAGTAGTTTTATAACTAAAATATAAAGGTAAAAAGAATCTATTAAATCTACTTTAGTTTATAAAAAAATAGTACTACTAAGTGCTAACTTAGCACCTTAATTAAATATAAAGACGATATTAACCTTATAAAGGCCCCTAAAGTATAAATTTACTTTTAGAGTAAAGAAAAGTAGTTTAAAAGTGCCCTAGGGCCCTTTTTAAGTAATAAAACTCTAGGTAATTTAATACTTAATAGTAATAAACCTAAGCTAAAGTATAACTTACTTTTTACTAAATAAAGTAAAGGCGCGCTTAATAACTATTTTAGTTATATTTTTAATAAAGCTATTAATAATAAAGTTTAGAAGTAAAAGGTAAAAGCCTTTAAGAAAATTAAGTTATATATTAATAAGTTAGTATTTTTAGATATTCTTAAACTAATTTAATTTAAACTCTTTAACTAAAAAAATACCTCTTTTTATAACTTACTCTAAAGCCTTTAAACTTTATACTTTTTAAATAATACTAGTTTTTTAATTATAATATAATAAAAGTATTAAGTAATACTAAAAAAAGTAAATAGTAGTACTACACTAAGTATTTAATTAAGGGAATTCTGCGCTATATACCTTTAAGTAATATAATACTACCTTTTAAACGTAATAGGACTATTTATAGTTTAAGACTTCTTTTTTACTATAGAGTAAAGGATTACTCTAGAATAGGCACGGAACGAACTTAAGTAGGTTTTTATAAAGAAGAGGCTTAATTAAGCTTAAATTTTACTTAAAAACTATATATTTATACTTAAAGACTTTTTTTATAAAGACTTACTTTTTAAATCTAAAAGTAAATTATTTAGTATCTTTTTAACTTTTATAAGTTACTCTAATACTATAATCTCTAAAGCCCTATAATCCTTTACCACTAAACCTAAAGGGATTTACTATATTTATAACTAAAATTATAGTTAAGTTTTTATAGACTATAAATATATTTACTTTATAGTTTTTAAGTAAAGTAACTATACTATTATTAAAGTTACTTTTAATAAAATTAATAAAATTTAAAAGAAACTTAATATAAAAGAGTACTAAAACCTTTTAATTAAAGTTATTTAAGTTAGTTAGATTAAAGTTAACCCCCTTTATTATTTAGGTTTAATATACTTTATTAAATAAGGGAAGAAAAGAAAGGGAGGTAAGGATATAAACGCTTTAAATACTAAAGCCGCTTTTAAACTAATCCTTTTAATAGTATACTAAGTTATAGTTATAATTAGTAGTAAACTAGTTTAAAAAGTTCTAAAGACCTTTACCTTACTTATACACACTATAAACGTTTTTTTTACTCCCCTAACTACTTTTTATACTTTAAGTATAAGTACAGTATTTAATAACTATAATACAACCTATTTTATTAATAACCTCTTTCTTCTTAAAAGGGACTCTATTTACTCCCTTAATAAGGAGGGATGTGTTAAATTAAAAACTACTTTATACTTTATTTTAGTAGTAGGTATAAGGGTTATAAAGAATGTACTTAATAGCTTAAATAGTTCAAATACCCTTAACTTAATACTAATAAACATTACTTATATAAAGAACTTCTATATAAATATTATTTTTAAAGTACTTTTATAAAAAAAGGGTATTTAGTATATTAGTTATAATACTTTGTTCTATATAGGTATTAGTCTATTAAAAAGAACTAAAAATAAAAGTAAAAAGAGACAAAAGGCAGAATTGAACCTACAGCCTCTAGCTCTAATAAGCTAGACTCTAAACTACTAGGTTAACTACCAATAGTGGAATAAACCACTCTAAATGTCTCTTATCAACCCCTCTAGAGTGCTCGTAGCTAACCACAACCCTCGTAGCCGACCACAGCGCCCGTGGCCAACCACAGTAAATGCGGCCAACCACACGCAGGGCCTAGAGCCACTTAACTAAACTATATATAATGTACTAAACCCTAAAAGGACTAGTACTTTAGAAGCTAGGCCTAAAGGGCAAGGTACTAGGCCTATAAAAAGCAGGGCTCCCCCTAGCCTACAGAGGTCTAGACTTCTACTTTTTTAATAAGTAAGTAATACAGTAAAACACTAATACAATACTATTACTACTATAACAATACTTCTATCTCTTTTATTTATATATTATATACTAAACCTATTCCTTTACTAACTCTATTAAGCCCAATATTACTATAAAAGTATTTATCAGATTTCGCGTATATTTATATATATATAAAGCTATACCTTAAGGGCTATTAACGCGTTTTTCACTTTAACAGCACTATAGGCCTTTAAACCCCCTAAACGCAGCTACAGCCTTTAGAGCCAGCAAAACATTACTCCAGAGCAGCTATTAGCTACCTTAAACGCTAAAATCCACCCATACATTGTAGTATACTAGTAACTCTAAGCTACATAATCTAACACACTTCCCTAGTAAGGGCCTCTTAAGGGCTTTGTTAAATCTAATTATAAATAAAATTACGTACTAACTACACTCTAACCACTCTATAATTACTTTTATATAGCTTACTTCCCTAGAACTATAATCCCTTTAAAGTCCTTATCTTAAGTAGTCCCGTTATCCTTATTAAACCTCTATCCCTATAGTAAAAAAAGTAATACTATTTTTAGAGTACTTAAGAGCCACAATCCCTTCTATCTATTCCTTATTAGTAAAGTTAAGGCCCTTATAGTATTTACTTTAAAGCTTAGTGTTGTAAAGTACTTAAAGTTAAGCCGTTTAATCCACTATATTAAGTTACTTAAAAAAAAGTTTAAAGTAGGTACTAGTAAGTAGCTTTGTAAGGCTGTTTACTATTAACTATACTATAGACTAATATTTAATTTTAATATAGCCTTTCTAAGTCTTTTAATACAGTTAGTAGTTATAAATATTAATATAGTAAAGCTTTATATATAGTTAAACCGTCTCTTTATTAATAAAATAGATTATTTATTAATTATTATATTAAATACGTATATTTAGCACAGTAGTATTAAAAGTAAAAGCAGCACTAAAGGTCTACTTACTAAGGTCTATATAAAGTATAGTTATTAAACGGCTTATAAAAATAGCCTCTTTAGTTACTTAAGAAAAAGTAAGAAGCTCGGCCTTAGTTGTTAATGTAGTTATAGTATTTTATTTATTAGCTTACTACTTAATAAGGCTATTAAAAAGCTTAATTATAAATACTTAAAAACTCTTACAGTTTAGTATGTTATTAGTAAAGCTAGTATTTAAAGTAATTACTAAACCGTTATCAGAGCTACCTTCTTTGTAGCTAAATTTAAGATAAAGAGCGTACTTTGTAGAAAGGTATTTAATTACTTATTCTACCTCTTTAAAGTACTTAGGGCTGGGGTTGTGGTTAAAGTGTATAAGATAGTTTACTATAAGGGCTATATCTAGCCTTATTATTATTATACTATACATAATTAAACCAACATCACTTTAGTAATAATTAATATCTGTATATAGAGTAGAGCCCTTATAAAGGAGTAATTTAAGTAATTAAATTAGAAAAGTATATAGTTACTTTACTTATAGGCCTCGCTTTTTTAAGTACTTAATAACTTTATTAATATAAATAGACTATAAGAGCTAAAGGCGCTTTATAGTGTAGTTGCAAATAACTTTAATTTTTAGAAACTATTATAAATCTTTACTACTCTTAAAAAAGTATCGCTTCTAAAGTACTCCCACAAGTAAAAGGGCCTTTTTATAGTATTCAAAGGGAAAGTATAAAACATAGTTATTAATATAAAAAAAGAAAATAATATAACTGTACATCTAACAGTAATTCTTACTTACTATACACTCTAGCTTAAGCTCTTTTAAACTAGCTTCTAAATAGTATTACTATAGAAATAAAGAGTAGTGTAGGCTATAAAGTACTTTATTAAGCTTAAGAATATACCTAGGCTTTTAATACCTAGGGGGTATTTATATATAAATATCTTTATTAAGTAGAACTTATATAAACGTATTTACTGTATTATATTATAGAAGCTTAAAATCAAAGTGGTTTATAATAGCTATAAGTATTTAAAATAATATACCAGTAAGTATTAAAGTATAAGTATCTCACTCGTCTTTTAGTTACTAGTCGCTATGTATAATAAAGTGCACTTTAATTTTAAAGAGCCTCTTGTGCTTATTTAATTTATATATATATACTTAATAGTATTCTAGGATCTAAGAGCTGTTAGTAGTACTCTTAAGAATCTCTTTTTAAAAGTTAGTCTTATAATAGCTTTATAAATAGTTTACTTTAACTACTTATATTAAAATTATATAAGGGTAAGCTAATACTTTTAAATAAAATATAGGTAGAGGCTAGAGCTTTTACTAAGGGGTATTAAGAATAGAAACTTTAGTTTATAGTTAATATAGCGCTTTGCACTCGCTTAATAAAATCTAAGTACCTATAACCCCTCTCTATAGTTAAATCTTACTATTAAAGTATTTAATATCTACGTTTTAAAACGCCCTTATAGTATATTAAATACTAAGGGTCCCCTTTAACGGGTTATAAGTAACTAAATAACTAGCCTAAAAGTAGCTTTACTATAGAGTATTTTAAAATAACAATAGAGTATTAGTTAAAAAGGTAGCTTTATAAGACGTTTATTTATACTAGAGTATATAAGCTACTAGAGTGGCTTAGTTTATAGACTTAGCCGCAAATACAGACTAGTAAGGGTTTATAAAAAAAAGGTTTTTATTTATTAACTTAACTATAATCTACCTCTCTAAGTATTAATTTTTTTTAATTAATATTTAAAAAAATAAAATAAGTAAGTTAAAAGGAGTAAGTAGGAGTTTAAAGTAAGTAAAGGAGTATCTATAGTCGCGGGGTTTATTGTTATTAAAAGTAGTATTGCTTAAGTTAAGTTTATTAAAAACATTATTAAAGGAGTTTATAAAAGGAGACACTTTATTGTTTTTTTTACTTAGTAAGAATAGATAAAGCTACGTCTAAGAGTCAGTCTTATTAGCTACAGTAAGGCTCTTTTGAACCTACTTAGTAATAACTTAAAAGTTAAGGTTATTATAGTTGCTAGTAAGTAAATTTAAGTTACTATTATAGTATTCTCTTTTGTTAAACGTAACGTTACGTATAGTAACAATCTTCCTAGTTATAGAGTTCTATATTTAATACTAATTTATAAATATATAACTAATAAAGAAGTCTATAAAGGCATAGTTATAAAGGCGGTTAAGACGCTTTTTTTTAAGCTACGCAGCGGCTATAAAGGTATATACCTTACACCTATATAATCTTAAGTATATAAGGCTTAGTTTCGTAGTCTTGTTGCTGTAAAGCTATTAATAAAGCACTTTATACAGAGTCTTCTAACTAAAGGCCGCTTAAGGTATATAGTTATAAAGATAAGTTACTACTTTATAAATATTAAACTACACTTTATAAAGTAACTTACTACTTTTATGTATTGTTTAAGCCTTTATTTTAATTATAGCGCTAATATACTTAGTACTACTATTTTAATTTTATATATACAGAGTAGATAGCTTAACGCATTTACTGCGCCTCTAGAGGTTGTTTATAAAGTAGTAGTACCTTTTAATCTTACTATTATACTTAAAAGTAAGTATTTTAATATTGTATTAAATCTTTAAAAGTAAAATAAACTTTTTAAAAACTTTAGTAAGTATCTTTGTACTATAGTTATATAGGTAGTAGTTCTATAAGTACTATAAAATATAATTAATAAATACTAACACAAATATAAACCCACTATAGCCCTTAGTATATAAGTAAAAGTTAAATATAATATACTTACTAGGATAGGTATATGTATTACTTTCCCATAGCTTATAGTTAATAATTTGCCTTACTTTACTAACACCACAAGTATTGCAGCTTAAAAGGGTATTGCTAGGTGCTGTTTTAGGGGTAATAAAGATTTAGACGCTATGGGTTAATAAAGAGAGGTACTAGAGTGGTTTAGGGCTAGAGTAGCTAAGCCGCTAGTACTATATTTCTTTAGAGCCTTTTAAAAATTTTTATTTTTGTTAAGAGTACTTTGTTTAATAGTGCAGAGTATATATATACTAAATAGCCTATATAGAGTCTTTATATATAAGTACTTTATTAAAAAGCTTATTATACTCTAATACTCTTTAACTGTATATAGTTTTAATAAAACTAAAAGGGGAGTAATTAAATTTATATAGTATAAAGTACTACTTAGAGCACTTATCCTACTAGTACCTATACTTATAGAGCTAGTTATAAAAGATAAGGTTAGTTACTATAAATGTATATAATATAACGTTATATAAGTATAAATTAAATTATTTACTATTAACTAATATAACGTATATACTTATATTTTTATATCCTTTAATTATAAAGAGCTTAAAACTAGTTTATAGGTAATTACTTATACTAGTTGTTTAAAAGTTATTAAACTATTGTTTATTTTTAAAAATATAAATAAATACACTAGAGTTAAGGAGGCAGGAGTTCCTGAGGGAATATAGTAACGGGCCCTTATATTAAGCGGCCTAAAACGCTATAAATAAATGCTTAATACTCCTTATATAGTAACTATAGAGTTACTAGCCTTAAATCTCTTTAATATACTAAATTAACTATTTATTATTTATAAAGTTCTTTTTAATTCTTTTATAGTAGTAGTTAAGCGGCTTTTACCCGTTATATATGTACTTTAAAAAAGTATAAAAGTAATTTTTAAAGTAGTAGTATATAAAGTATACTAAGTAAAAAGGGACTAATAGAGTAAAAGAAGTAGAAGATACTAATAAAGCTTTACTTTATAATCTTTTTAAGTTAGTATTATTATATTTATAGCTACTAAAGTACTTAAAAGGACTATAGGGAGCTACTTTATTAATAGTAAAAGTACTTTATACGCTTCTCCCGCGTTCTATAGACTCTAGTATTTATTTAATTATAGTAGTTATTTTAGTAATAGCTTTATTAAAACTATAGTTATCCTAGTTATTACTTATTATTGTATAACGGCTTTTAATTTAAAATTAAAGTAGTAAATAATTAAAGAAGTAAAGTAACTTATAAATCTATAAATCTCCTTTATAAGCTACTTTAAACTTAATAGTATAACTCTTATATATATAGTTAACCTATATTATAAACTATTTAACTATAGTAGCTTTTATTATAAGCTACTTATTATAGAGTATAGTAAAGTAGTTAATATAAAACTAATTAGCGCGTTAATAGTGTATACTTTTTATAAGTCTAAAGTATTTATAAAGGTTTTAAATCTAAACTACTAGCCCTAAAGCACTTAAATAGTACTAAATCCTAAACTTTTTAATAATAGTACTTTATATTTAAAGAATAATAGTATTCTTAACCTTCTTTTACTCTTAGTATATTACTTTTATAGTATAGTATAGAGATAAAGAGTTAATATAGTACTTAAAGGCCTTTTTAAAAAGGTTAGCTGTTGTTTTAATACGGTAGTAGTCTACTATACTAAATAGGAGTAAGAAGTTCTTTCCTAAAAGCACTTAAGAAAAAGGGTTCATAGTAAGCTTATCTACTCTAGATCCTACGGTCTAAGAGTAAAGAGCTCTTGACTTAAAGCTATAGTAAATAACGGACTTTAAGTAGTCGCTAAAGTATAGCTCTTAGAGCAGAGTATTACTAATAAAAAGCTCTAGATCTATAAAAGTCGGGTTAAAAGCTTCCTATATATTAAGGGTATTTATAAGTACTTAAAAGTTATAAAGCTATAAGTGCTAAGTAGCTAGGCTGTTAAAGATAGTCTTTTAAAGAGTTAAAAGGACGTTTATAGTGATCTTTGTATTTAATAAAGTAGTTTAAAAATAATTAATTATATATAGTAAAAGGAGTAGTAGAATAAGACTCTTAATTATTAGATTTTGTATATATTTATATATATATAAAACTATACCTTAAGGGCTATTAACGCGTTTTTTACTTTAATAGCGCTATAGGCCTTTGAACCCCCTAAATGTAGTTATAGCCTTTAGAGCCGGCAAAACATTACTCTAAAGCGGCTATTAGCTACCTTAAACACCAAAATCTACCTATACGTCGTAGTATACCAGCAGCTCTAAGCCACATAATCTAATAGTATTTAGTAATTTTAATACTAACTTTAATACCTTTATACCTATACTTATAAGTTATAAACCTAGCTTATTAACTAACTTAACCTTTTTAATTAATTATAAAAGTCTATTTAAACTTACTTATTTAATAACTAACTTTATTTTAACTATAAAAAACTAAAAACTATAACTAATACTTATAAATTACCTATAATTTAAGTCTTTAAGTAACTAAAAAACCTAGTTTTTAAAAAATCCTTAAATTATTTAACCTTTTTTAATAAATCCTTAATAAATCCTTATATATACCTACTATAGTAAATAAATTTTTAAACAATATTTAATTAATATAACCTATATAGAAATTAAAATTATAGTAGCTCTTACTATCTAACTTAACTAATAAAAGCTACTATAAGTTAATATTAATAACCCTAAAGTTATAGACTTTAAGTTTATTAATTATAATAAACTAACTAAGATAGTTAAAAAAAATATAGTAGGACTTTATAGTTTTAACTATTTATTTAAACTACTTAGTTAGCTATATAATAAGTAGTTTACTCCTATTATTTTAAAAAAATAACCCTTAGGTTTTTAGGAGTCTACTTAGTCTTAATTATTTAAATAAAAAAGACTTTAAACTTATAAAATATAAATAAAATTACTATTTTAAAGTTAAAAAAACAATTAAATTATTAAGTATAGTCTTTAAGATTCTATATAGTGCTAGCTAGTAAAGATCTAGTAATAAATCTTATTAAACTACTAAATAATAAAAATAAAAATCTAAATAATAAAATATTAAGTTATATAAAACTTTTTTATAAAAATAGCCCTTTAAGAGTTATAAAAGACTCTAAAATAACTCTAAAAGCTTAAAAAAGCTTAAAAGAGTTATATTAACTAAAAGGATTTATAAACAAGTTTCTTACTTATAAAGAGTTTTTTAATACTACTCTTAAAGACTTTGATATTCTTAAAAAATACTTTAATAAAGTTAAAGAACTTATAAATAATTTAGTTCTAAATAACCTAGCTTTACCTAAACAGGTAATTATAACTTAAGTTTTAAATAGTTTAAACAACTCTTATAAGGGGTTTATAACTAATATAACTTAATTTTTAAAAAAAGACTTAAAAGCCTATACTATTTATTAGTCTATTAAAAAGAACTAAAAATAAAAGTAAAAAAAGACAAAAGGTAGAATTGAACCTATAGCCTTTAGTTCTAATAAGCTAGACTCTAAACTGCTAGGTTAACTACTAATAGTGGAATAAACCACTCTAAATGTCTCTTATTAACCCCTCTAGGGTGCTTGTAGCCAACCACAACCCTCGTGGCCAACCACAGCGCCCGTGGCCAACCACAGTAAATACGGCCAACCACACGTAGGGCCTAGAGCCACTTAGTTAAACTATACATAATGTACTAAACCCTAAAAGGACTAGTGCTTTAGAAACTAGGCCTAAAGGGTAAGGCACTAGGCCTATAAAAGGCAGGGCTCCCCCTAGCCTATAGGGGTCTAGACTTTTACTTTCTTAATAAGTAAATAATACAACAAAATACTAATATAACACTATTACTACTATAATAATACTTTTATCTTTTTTATTTATATATTATATACTAAACCTATTCCTTTACTAACTTTATTAAGCCCAATATTACTATAAAAGTATTTAGTAATCTTAATACCAACTTTAATACCCTTATACTTATACTTATAAGTTATAAGCCCAGTTTATTAACTAACCCAACCTTCTTAACTAATCACAAGAGTCTATTTAGACCTACTTATTTAATAACTAACTTTATTTCAACTATAAAAAACTAAAAACTATAACTAATACTTATAAATTACCCATAATTTAAGTCCCTAAGTAACTAAGAAACCTAGTTTTTAAAAAATCCTTAAATTATCTAACCTTCTTTAATAAATCCTTAATAAATCCTTGTATATACCTACTATAGTAAATGAATTTTTAAACAGTATTTAATTAATACAACCTATATAGAAATTAAGATTATAGTAGTTCTTACTATCTAGCTTAGCTAATAAAAACTACTATAAGTTAATATTAATAACTCTAAAGTTATAAACTTTAAGTTTATTAGCTATAATAAACTAACTAAGATAGTTAAAAAAGATATAGTAGGACTTTATAGTTTTAACTATTTATTTAAACTACCTAGTTAGCTATATAATAAGTAGTTTACTCTTATTATTTTAAAGAAATAACCCTTAAGTTTTTAGAAGTCTACTTAGTCTTAGTTATTTAAATAAAAAAGACTTTAAACTTATAAAATATAAATAAAATCACTATTCTAAAGCTAAAAGGATAATTAAATTATTAAGTATAGTCTTTAAAATTCTATACAGTGCTAACTAGTAAAGATTTAGTAATAAATTTTACTAAACTACTAAATAATAAAAATAAAAATTTAAATAATAAAATATTAAGTTATATAAAACTTCTTTATAAAAATAGCCTTTTAAGAGTTATAAAAGACTCTAAAATAACTCTAAAAGCTTAAAAAAGCTTAAAAGAGCTATATTAACCAAAAAGATTTACAAACAAGTTTTTTATTTATAAAAAGTTTTTTAATACTACTCTTAAAAACTTTAATACTCTTAAAAAATACCTTAATAAAGTTAAAAAGCTTATAAATAATTTAGCTCTAAACAACCTAGTTTTACTTAAATAAGTAATTATAGCTTAGGTTTTAAATAGTTTAGACGACTTTTACAAGGGGTTTATAACTAATATAACCTAATTTTTAAAAAAAAACTTAAAAGTTTATACTATTAAGTCTTTATTTACTAATTTATTAAATAAATCTAAAAAAAAGAGTAATAATAACTCTATATAATTCTTTAAGTCTTAAATTAAATCTAAAAAGACTACTAAACCCTAAAAATAAACTAAAGGTCAATACTATAACTACTATAAAAAAACCAGCTATATAAAAAATATTTATAGATTTTTATATCCTAATAAAGCTTCTAATTAATTTAAAAAAATATTAAAAAATAACCCTTTTATAAATAATAAAAAAGAAAAAAGAGTTAAAAAATAGAATAAAAGAAAATAACAAGTTAATACAGTTATTAATAACGATTCTAACTCTTTTAATTTATTAAAAAAAGTTATAGTTACTTTAAACTTAATAAACATTAACTTAATAACTAAAAAGAACTTAAATTCTAATATAGAATTTAAAAATATAAGAATTACTTCTAAAACCCCTATTAATATAGATTTTAAAACTAATAACTTATTACTAAGTAACTTAATAAAACAGTCAAATAAAGAACTTTTAGATTCTTCTACTTATAAAGAAAAATAACTATTTTATTTAGACTTAGCTATAATAATCCATATAACTAATAACCTATCTCTACTTAATAATATTAAAACTATTAAAACAAAAGTCAATTAGAGAAAAGTAAACCATCTTTTTACTTATAAAAAGGGTAATTTAACTACTATAATAAATAATACTTTTTATATTATAAAAAATATTTATTATATACCTAAACTAGGTATTAATTTCTTAAGTTAAGCTAAACTTACTAAAATAAGTATAGCCTTAATTTACTATAATAAACCTATACTATATAATATAATTAAAGACAAAGTCCTTCTAATAGGAATAAAAAGGAACAACCTCTACTTCTTTAACCTTAATATAAATAAGAAAGTAATTAATATAATAAAAGATACTATAAAAGAGTCCTAAAGTTAGGATTAAACCCTAGACCCTAATATCAATATAATAAAGCTATGGCATAACCGATTAGGCCATATAAACTAGTAATCTTTACTTACTATTCTAAATCAAACTAAAATTACATATAAAAGGGCTACTACAGAGGTATTTTATAAACTACCCTGCAAGGCCTATTTAAAAAGAAAATTTACTAATACTATAAATAAAAAGTCTAGCAATTACGCAAAAGACTACCTTTACTTATACAAAATTGCGTTAGACTTATGTGGGCCAATTATACCTAAAATATATAATAATTATAAATGGTTTATACTATTTATAGATAAAAAGACCCGTTTTATATGGGGTAAATTATTAAAAATAAAGGAATCTAAAGAGGTTTCTACTGCTTTTAAGGAATTTAAATCCTTAGCTGAAAATAATAAAAATAAGTATAAAATTAATTAATTTAATATAGATAGTAGTAAAGAGTTTAATAATAAAAGAATAAAAACTATATATATAAAGAATGGTATAACTTATAATATAAAACCACTTTATACGTATAAGCCTAATAGTATTATTGAAAGAATAATACGTAATATAATAAATAAAGTAAGGGCTATGCTAATAAATGCTAATGTTGACTTTAAACTATGGGGAGAAGCTCTTTTAGTAGCTATATATCTATATAATAGAACCCTATATAAGTTAATAGTTTATAAAATACTATATGAAGCTAAGAATAATATAAAACCCTCTTTAGATTATATAAGGGTCTGGGGGAGTATTTGTTACTATAAAAATAAAGACCCTAATATTAAAAAGCTTGATAATAGAGCTAAAAAGGGTATAATTCTTAACTATGGTAATAATGCCTATAGAATATGGGATTTAAAAGAAAATAAAGCTTTTTGGTCTAGAGACGTTAAAGTATTTGAGAATATCTTTATAAAAGATACTAATAATAATAATTAAGAACTATTTATACTAAATAAAATAAATTATCTATAATTTAGTATAACTAAAAGTGGAAAAGAATTTTAAAGTGATAGTTTTTTTGAGATAGACTTGGATTATAATAATATTAATAAAACTAATAATAATAATAATAATAATAATAACTTTAAATTAACTATAGAAATCCCTTATATGGATAAAGAGATCCGGGAAAGCTATAGATGGGTTGAAAATTAAGAATGTGTA
This sequence comes from Colletotrichum brevisporum, assembly GCA_030770045.1. Taxonomy (NCBI): domain Eukaryota; kingdom Fungi; phylum Ascomycota; class Sordariomycetes; order Glomerellales; family Glomerellaceae; genus Colletotrichum; species Colletotrichum brevisporum. Next base: position 7,860,007 of record JAUGSI010000002.1, read on the forward strand.
CTATTTATAATAAAAGACTGCCTATTTCTAAATATAATATCTGCTATTAATAGCTTAAAGGATAAAATCTCTTATATATTAAGTATTAATAACTTAGATGAACTTACTATATATAAATAAGTTTTAGAATTTAATAATTTATAAAACTAGATTTAAACTATGTATAAGGAATTAAATATATTAACTAAATTAAATATTTAGAGTATTATTAAAAAACCATAATTTATTAAACCTCTTGGAGGTAGATGGGTTTATAGAAAAAAGGCTAATAATGATATTAATACTAAAGCTGAAAAACCTAATAAATATAAGGCTTGTTGGGTAGTATAGGGTTATAATTAATATATAGGTATTGATTACTTAGAAACCTTTAGTACTACCTGTAGGCCTGAATCCTATAGGCTATTATTCTTAATAGCTATATAAAATAATTGGGATATTAAATAATATGATGTTATTAGTGTGTTTATATACGCTGATATTGATAAAGAGATATACGTCTAATTACCTACTGGTTTTTTTAATAATAATAATAATAAATTAGTTTTTAATAAAGATTATAAAGATTCTAATAAAGGATTAGTCTGTAAACTAAATAAAGCCTTATACGGCTTAAAATAAAGTCCTAGACTGTGGTATAAGTATTTAAAAGATATACTTAAAAAGGAAGGCTTTAATATAACGCCTTATAATAAAACTGTTTTTATACTTAATAAAAAAGGAGTTAAAGCTATTATGGCTTGTTATGTGGATGACTTTTTGGTTGTTACTCCTAACCCTAAAATTACTAATAGTATAATTAATAATATTTCTAAGGAGATTAATATAAAACTACTAGGGGTGCTTGAAACCTTTTTAGGTGTTGAAGTAGATATAAATAGGGAAAATAAAACCCTATTTCTACATCAAACTAAATATACTAAAAAACTACTAGTTAAATATAATAAAACCCACTTATATAGGTATTTAACGCCTATAAATAATAATATAAAATTAGTGGAAAATACAGGTTAAGCTACTAAAGAAGAAATAAAATAATTCTAATAAGAGATAGGCTTTTTAATATATTCTGCTTTAAAAACCAGGCTAGATATAGCCTTTATAGTTATATTATTAGCTTGTTATATGAGTAATCCTTCTAAAGAGTATTTTATTGCTCTAGATTGGTTATGGGGATATTTAAATAAATTCTTTAACTTAGGGATTTTATATAACTGCTTTGTTAAATTTGAAATAATAGGATTTTTAGACTTTAATTGGGCTGGAGATCTTAATGATAGAAAATCTACTACTGGCTATTTATTTTACCTAGGATTTTATAATATAATTAGTTGGAATACTATGAAATAAAAAATAGTAGCTTTATTTATTTGTGAAGCTGAGTATATGGCTTTTATTGAAGCTATTAAAGAAGTTATATATTTATATAACTCTTATAATTATATATTTGAATTTTTAGACCTTAAAAGTCTAAATAAACCTAAGATTTTTATAGATAATAAAGTAGCTTAAAAACTAGTTAAAAATCCTGAATTTTATAAAAAGGTTAAGTATATTGATATTAAATATTACTTTATAAGAAATGTAATAATTAATAATAAAGCTTTACTATTCTACGTATTTACTAAAGATAATTTGGCTGATGTTTTAACTAAGCCTGTGGGTAAAATAATATTTAATAATTATATAACTACTTTAAGTATAGTAGATTATAAAGGTTTTTTATTTTTTTTTAAAAATGAAACTAAAATAAAAAAGAATATAAATTTATTAAAGGATAAGTTAAAAATAAATAACTTGTTATATTAAAAAGAGAAGGTTTTCCTTATTAATATATATTTTCTTCTATTTTTATTCTAAATATTTTTACTTAAAAAGAAAGGTTTTTATAGAGTTTTTATATAGAAGTTTTTAATACTAAAGAAGTTTTTTAATATACTTTAAGAACGCTAAGATCTGTAATAAAATTAAATTAATATACATCTTAAGGGGGGATATTAGTCTATTAAAAAGAACTAAAAATAAAAGTAAAAAGAGACAAAAGGTAGAATTAAACCTATAGCCTCTAGCTCTAATAAGCTAGACTCTAAACTACTAAGTTAACTACTAATAGTAGAATAAACTACTCTAAATATCTTTTATTAACCCCTCTAAGGTACTTATGGCTAACCATAACCCTCGTAGCTAACCACAGCACCCGTAGCTAACTATAGTAAATACAGCTAACTACACACAAGGCCTAAAGCTACTTAGCTAAACTATATATAACGTACTAAACCCTAAAAGGACTAGTGCCTTAGAAGCTAGGCCTAAAGAGCAAGGCACTAGGCCTATAAAAAGCAGGGCTTCCTTTAGCCTATAGGGGTCTAGACTTCTACTTTCTTAGTAAGTAAGTAATACAATAAAATACTAATATAATACTATTACTACTATAATAATACTTTTATCTCTTTTATTTGTATATTATGCACTAAATCTATTCCTTTATTAACTCTATTAAGCCCGATATTACTATAGAAGTATTCAGTAATCTCAATACCGACCTTAATACCCTTATACCTGTGCTTATACTATTAAATCTTTATTTACTAATTTATTAAATAAATCTAAAAGAAAAAGTAATAATAACTTTATACAATTTTCTAAGTCTTAAATTAAGTTTAAAAAAACTATTAAACCCTAGAAATAAACTAAGGGTTAATACTATAACTATTATAAAAAAACTAGCTATATAGAGAATATTTATAGATTTTTATATCCTAATAAAGCTCTTAATTAGTTTAAAAGAATATTAAAAAACAACCCTTTTATAAATAATAAAAAAAAAAAAAGTTAAAAAATAGAATAGAAAAAAACAACAAATTAATACAGTTATTAATAATAATTCTAACTCTTCTAATTTATTAAAAAAAATTACAGTTACTTTAGACTTAATAAATATTAACTTAGTAACTAAAAAGAACTTAAATTTTAATATAGAATTTAAAAATATAAAAATTACCTCTAAAACCCCTATTAATATAGATTTTAAAACTAATAACTTATCACTAAATAACTTAATAAAACAGTCAAATAAAGAACTTTTAAATTCTTCTACTTATAAAGGAAAATAACTATTTTATTTAGACTCAGCTATAACAATCTATATAACTAATAACCTATCTCTACTCAATAATATTAAAACTATTAAAACAAAAGTTAATTAAAGTAAAGCAAACCGTCTTTTTACTTATAAAAAGGGTAATTTAACTACTATAATAAATAATACTCTTTATATTATAAAAAATATTTATTATATACTTAAACTAAGTATTAATCTCTTAAGTTAAGCTAAACTTACTAAAATAAGTATAGCTTCAATCTACTATAATAAGCCTATACTATACAATATAATTAAAAACAAAGTCTTTTTAGTAGGAATAAAGAAAAACAACCTCTACTTCTTTAACCTTAATATAAACAAAGAAGTAATTAATATAATAAAAGACACTATAAAAGAGTCCTAAAGTTAGGATCAAACCCTAGACTCTAATATTAATATAATAAAGTTATAGTATAACTAATTAAGCTATATAAACCAACAATCTTTACTTACTATTCTAGATTAAACTAAAATTACGTATAAAAGGGCTACTGTAGAGGCATTTTATAAACTACCCTATAAGGCCTATTTAAAAGGAAAATTTACTAATACTATAAATAAAAAGTCTAGTAATTATACAAAAAACTACTTTTACTTATATAAAATTACATTAGACTTATATAAGCTAATTATACTTAAAATATATAATAATTATAAATAGTTTATACTATTTATAAATAAAAAGACCCGTTTTATATAGGGTAAATTATTAAAAATAAAGGAATTTAAAGAGATTTCTACTACTTTTAAGGAATTTAAATCCTTAGTTAAAAATAATAAAAATAAGTATAAAATTAATTAATTTAATATAAACGGTAGTAAAGAGTTTAATAATAAAAGAATAAAAACCATATACATAAAGAATAGTATAACTTATAATATAAAACTACTTTATACGTATAAGCCTAATAGTATTATTAAAAGAATAATACATAATATAATAAATAAAGTAAGGGCTATGCTAATAAACGCTAATATTAACTTTAAACTATAGAAAAAAGCTTTTTTAGTAGCTATATATCTATATAATAGAACCCTATATAAGTTAATAACTTATAAAACACTATATAAAGCTAAGAATAATACAAAACCCTCTTTAAATTATATAAAGGTCTAGGGGAGTATTTATTACTATAAAAATAAAGACCTTAATATTAAAAAGCTTAATAATAAAGCTAAAAAGGGTATAATTCTTAACTATAGTAATAATACCTATAGAATATAGGATTTAAAAGAAAATAAAGCTCTTTAGTTTAGAGACGTTAAAGTATTTAAGAATATTTTTATAAAAGATACTAATAATAATAATTAAAAACTATTTATACTAAATAAAATAAATTATTTATAATTTAGTATAACTAAAAGTAAAAAAGAATTTTAAAGTAATAGTTTCTTTAAAATAGACTTAAATTATAATAATATTAATAAAACTAATAATAATAATAATAATAATAATAATAACTCTAAATTAACTATAAAAATCCCTTATATAGATAAAGAGATCTAGGAAAGCTATAAATAGGTTAAAAATTAAGAATATATACTATTTATAATAAAAAACTACCTATTTTTAAATATAATATCTACTATTAATAGTTTAAAGGATAAAATCTTTTATATACTAAGTATTAATAACTTAGATAAACTTACTATATATAAATAAGTTTTAGAATTTAACAATTTATAAAACTAAATTTAAGTTATATATAAAGAATTAAATATATTAACTAAATTAAATACTTAGAGTATTATTAAAAAACCACAATCTATTAAACCTCTTAGAGGTAAATAGGTTTATAGAAAAAAGGCTAATAATAAAAATAATACTAAAACTAAAAAACCTAATAAATATAAGGCTTATTAGGTAGTATAGGGTTATAATTAATATATAGGTATTAATTACTTAAAAACCTTTAGTACTACTTATAGGCCTAAATCCTATAGACTATTATTTTTAATAGCTATATAAAATAATTAGGATATTAAATAATATAACGTTATTAGTACGTTTATACATACTAATATTAATAAAGAAATATACATCTAATTACCTACTAGCTTTTTTAATAATAATAATAATAAATTAGTCTTTAATAAAAATTATAAAAATTCTAATAAAGGATTAGTTTATAAACTTAATAAAGCTTTATACAGCTTAAAACAAAGTCCTAAACTATAGTATAAGTATTAAAAAGATATACTTAAAAAAAAAGGCTTTAATATAACACTTTATAATAAGGCTATTTTTATACTTAATAAAAAAGGAGTTAAAGCTATTATAGCTTATTATATAGATGACTTTTTAGTTATTACTCTTAACCCTAAAATTACTAATAGTATAATTAATAATATCTTTAAAAAAATTAATATAAAACTACTAGGGGTACTTAAAACCTTTTTAAGTATTAAAGTAAATATAAATAGAGAAAATAAAACCCTATTTCTATATTAAACTAAATATACTAAAAAACTACTAATTAAATATAATAAAACCTACTTATATAGGTATTTAATACTTATAAATAATAATATAAAATTAGTGGAAAATACAGATTAAGCTACTAAAAAAGAAATAAAATAATTCTAATAAGAGATAGATTCTTTAATATATTCTACCTTAAAAACCAGGCTAAATATAGCCTTTATAGTCATATTATTAGCTTATTATATAAGTAATCCTTTTAAAGAGCATTTTATTACTTTAGATTAGTTATAGGGATATTTAAATAAATTCCCTAACCTAGGGATTTTATACAACTACTCTATTAAATTTAAAATAATAGGATTTTTAGACTCTAATTAAGCTAAAGATCTTAATAATAGAAAGTCTACTACTAGCTATTTATTTTACTTAGGATTTTATAATATAATTAGTTAGAATACTATAAAATAAAAAATAGTAGCTTTATTTACTTATAAAGCTAAATATATAGCTTTTATTAAAACTATTAAAGAAGCTATATATTTATATAACTTTTATAATTATATATTTAAATCTTTAGACCTTAAAAGTCTAAATAAACCTAAGATTCTTATAGATAATAAAGCAGCTCAAAAACTAGCTAAAAATCCTGAATTTTATAAAAAGGTTAAGTATATTAATATTAAATATTACTTTATAAGAAATACAATAATTAATAATAAAGCTTTACTATTCTACGTATTTACTAAAAATAATTTAGTTAATATTTTAACTAAGTCTGTGGGTAAAATAATATTTAATAATTATATAATTACTTTAAGTATAGTAAACTATAAAGGTTTTTTATCTTTTTTTAAAAATAAAACTAAAATAAAAAAGAATATAAATTTATTAAAGGATAAGTTAAAAATAAATAACTTATTATATTAAAAAAAAAGGTTTTCTTTATTAATATATATTTTCTTCTATTTTTACTTTAAATATTTTTACCTAAAAAAAAAGGTTTTTATAGAGTTTTTATATAGAAGTTTTTAATACTAAAGAAGTTTTTTTAATATACTTTAAAAATACTAAAATCTATAATAAAATTAAATTAATGTATATCTTAAAGGGGGATATTAATTTATTAAAAAGAATTAAAAATAAAAGTAAAAAGAAATAAAAAGTAGAATTAAACTTATAGCCTTTAGCTTTAATAAACTAAACTCTAAACTACTAGGTTAACTACTCATAGTAGAATAAACTACTCTAAATATCTTTTATTAACCCCTTTAAAGTACTTGTAACTAACTATAACCCTTATAGCTAACTATAGTGCCCGTGGCTAACTATAGTAAATACAGCTAACTATATACAGGGCCTAGAGCTACTTAACTAAACTATATATAACGTACTAAACCCTAAAAGGACTAGTGCTTTAAAAGCTAGGTCTAAAGGGTAAAGTACTAGGCCTATAAAAGGCAGGGCTTTCCCTAGTCTACAGGGGTCTAAACTTCTACTTTCTTAGTAAGTAAGTAATACAGCAAAACACTAATACAATACTATTACTACTATAACAATACTTTTATTTCTTTTATTTATATATTATACACTAAACCTATTCCTTTACTAACTCTATTAAGCCCAATATTACTATAAAAGTATTTAGTAATTTCGATACTAACCTTAATACTCTTATACCTGTGCTTATAGTAAGTAATAATAAAAAAAGTTTTATAGTTAAAAAGTTAAAAAGGAGGATAAATATTATTTTTTTTAAATTTAAAGTTACTTCTTTTTATTCTATATCCCTATATATCTCTATTAGCTTTACTATAACTATAAATATAACTATATTAGTTATAGCCTTTTAAAAGTCCTACTACTAATTAAGAGACTATAATAATAATCCCTTTATATAGTATCTTTACTTTAGCTACTTAAGACCTAAAGTACTTAGTTATTTTTTGTATAATACTTAGGGGGTAAGACTTAAAGGCTTAATACACCTTTAGTATAAGTATTACGTAATAACCTACGCTACTTAAGTAGTTTTAAAATAAACCTCTAAGAGTTAAGTTATATAGCTATATAAATAGATATTTTAAAACCTTTTTAACTACTCTAAGGAGTATAATTAAAGCTATTAACTTATAGTAATTAAAGATAAGTATACTAACTACCTCTTTACCTTCCCCTATATTAATAAACAATATAAATCCGTCTTTTATATACTAAAAATATTTAAATACTAAGTAGTAAGGTAGTATAGTATATTTATTTATAAGATTTATTAAAACGTTAAATACGTAGTAATTATAATATATAGCTATACTAAGTACTAGTAATAGACTTTAAAAAAGGGAATTAAAATTAAAATAACTTTATTATATATAAAAAAACTAAATAAAAGGGGTAAGTATACTAAATAAGAAATAATACTATAAATTATTAAAATACTTACTTTATTTAGTCTCTCCCTTATTTTATAGGTAAAAGTAGTTATAGTTATAGCCTTCTTTTATAATATAAGCCCCCTTAAGTAAAGAGTATAGTTTTTTTTAATTTAAGTTAAAGAGACCTAGTTTTACTAGTACTTCTACTAGTAGTAACCCTCTTACTAGGCCCTTTTAATACGTAACCTTTACTCTTACTAGAACTAAATATACGTATATAGTTATAAAGTATACTCCTTTAAGAAAGACTATAAAGTAAATTAAAAAAGATACGACTTTAAAGTAGAAGTAAGAGTGTACTTTAGATACTTTGTAAGATATATTTTAAATACTTATAACTTTTATTAAATTTAAGTACCTTTACTTAAATAAGTTATTATTATACATAATATAACTTTTAATAAAATAAAGTTTTACTTAAAGTTTAATATAAAGGTAGTAGAGTAACGTAAAGTAGTTTGTACTATAATTAAAGCTATTTAAAAGTCTATCTCCTTCCTTAATACTAAACTTTAAGTTTTAAGTATTTTTAAAATAATTAATACTTTATTAATATATAATAAAAAAGAACTATTTTTACTAATACTTATTTTAGTAGTTAGGAACTTAAGTAAGGGTATTTTAAAGGCTAACTTAAAGCTATTTAACTAGTATAGGGGGTAGTTATTAACCTTAGACTCTATACTAGTACTTAAAAAGACTTAGAATTATATATAAAGAATAAAAAGCTCTATACTTAATATAAGAGTACGTTAGGCCTATAAGCTATTATTGTCCCCTAACCCGCTCTCTACTCTAGAAGTTAACTCTTTTTATAAAAAGATTAAAAACGAAATTATTATAGTAACTAATACTAAGGTTTTATAAAAACTAGATATAAAGACTAAATTTTTTCTACTCTAGAAAAGTAACTTACTTTTTTCTTTAATATAGTTATATATAGATTTAAAAAAAAATAAGTAGCTCTTTAAAGGAATTAGAATAGATATATAACTATAAAAATCTAAACTAACTTAAATTAAAACTACAGAAATTACTACACTTTTATAACTACTTTATATTCCTTAATACTAAATATAACTAGAACGCCTTTTTTAATATATATATACTAGATTATAACTGTACTTTAAAAGAAGTAACTTAGGGATACTATATGTATTATTATATAGTTTTTACTTTAATTAATAAAGTAAAGTAAGTTAAGTTAGTTATACTAAATATAAGGGTTTATTTAAGTTAACTTAGTAAGGCTCTAACTATATACTAAAGTATTTACTTACTACTACTAAAGCTAAAGAACTGTTTTTATAAAGTAGTTAATAAAGAGGTATTTAAGTTTAAGGAAATAGGGGCGTAAAAGGTTATTAACTTTTATAAAGCTAAAGTAAAGTTAATCCCTTTTAAGTAAGTATTTACGTATAAACTTAATAAAAATAAGTATTTCTAGTACTATAAAGTAAGGCTCTATATTTATAAAGATCTTTAAAAAAAGTATCCCTTTAAATAAACTTATATAGTTACACTTATAACTTATACTTTAAGAGTTACTATAGCTTTTATAGTATAATTTAACCTTAAAGTTAATTAGTTTAATATAATTAATATATTCTTAAATACTAAAAGGGGACCTAATAACCCTTTAGTTATATACTACCTTCCTAAGGGCTTTAAGTAGAGTAGTAAGCTTTTTAAGCTTTACTACACTCTTTATAGTTTAAAGGATACTCCTTTTTTTTAGTATAAAGAGTTTTTTTTAACCCTTTAAAGCCTTAGACTTATACTAACTAATAAAGACCTGTGCTTCTTTTAGAGCTATAATTACTATATACTTATCCTTTTTTATATAAATAATATCTTTATTATAAACTATAGGGATAATACTATAAAAGTAAAGTAAATTGTTAAGAGTATTAAAGTAAAGTATAAATTTAAAGAATAAGGAGCTATTAAGTAGTACTTTAGGATTTAGGTTATTTATAATTATAAAGTAAAAAAGATTTATTTTATCTATAATTAGTATATTTAACGCGTTATAGAGAAGTTTAGCTTTATAGACTCCTACTACCCTTTAACTCTATTACTACTTACCCCCCTTAAAAAGAATACTAAAGACCCTATTAATATTAATATAAAGCTATACTAAAAAAAGATTAGTTTAATTTTATATACTATAATTATAATTTACTTTAATATAGCTTTTACTTATACTATTTGTTTAAGATTTCTAATAAACCCTTTTTATAAATACTAAATTACTATAAATTAAGTTATTTATTACTTATACTATACTTACTACTTTTTGTTTTACTATAATAACTTAGGGGGTAAGGAAGTATAGGTACTTTTAATTACTAAAGATACTTTATTTATAAATAATAAGAAAATATAAAGGTTGTTCTAGGAATATATTATTTTATTTTTTAGTAGCTTTATTTAATAGAAGGCTATAAGGTAAAATACTATAATAACTTTAATAACTAAAACTAAGTTTTTTAGTTTTAAGTATACTATAAAAGAGATAATTACTTTTAAAAGGCTTTTTAAAGACCTTAAATTTAAACTAAGTAATATATAGTAAATTTACTATAATAACTATTAAACTATATACTTTATAGTAGGGGAAAGGGAGTGTATTTTAATAAAACTTTACTATATTAATATATAAAATACATAGTTTTACTAAGAGTATATTAAAACGTTATTTAATATTATTTATATACTAACTAATAAAATACTTATTAATAGCCTTATTAAAGTACTTTTTTATTTAAAGTTTAAATAGTTTAAAGTACTCCTTAACTTTTAAAATATTAAGTTATATATTATAAAAAGTAAAAAGAATATATAAGGTAAATACGGCCTTAGGCCTACGTTTATTTAATTCCTTTTAGTTTAAGGGCTAGAGAGTATAAAAAGCTTTTACAAAAGAGCCGCTACTATGCCGCGCTAGGCGCTACTACTATACTAAATACTACTACTACTATTAATACTACTACTAAAGTAAACTTATATTTTTATTATTATTACTACTATTAAAGTAGACTTATACTAGATTAGAGTTAAGTAATACTACTACTACTAAAGTAGATTTATACTTTTTTATATTTAACTTATAAAGTATTTTTAAATATATTTAATATAAACTAGAATAAAGAGGCTGTACTTTAGTTAAAATTAACTATAACTAGGGTATTAAAGTTTATTTAAGTAATAGTTAAATATAAAAGCTCTTTATTATAAGTAGGAAAATAGTTCTTAATACTTACTTTAACTACCTTTTTAGGGGTCTATAGAGTAATAGCTATTTTAGATAGCTTTAAAGGAGTTGTTTTTATAAAGGTTATTTTAACTTTAAAAGCTAGTATTAAAAAAGCTAAAGTCTTTTTCTTTTTTTTTTTTAAAAGAGTTAATTTTTAGTTACTACTTTTACCCTTTAGTATAAATACTAGTAAAGGCTAGGCCTTTATATTATTAAAAACTATAAAAATAATATACTTAAAGTTCCTATACTAAACTATAGTTTTTAGAATAAAAAACTTATTTTATTAGTACTAAATAAAGCTATTACTAGAAAAGGGAGTATAAAGCTTTTTTTTATTTTTATAGTAATAATACTTTAAGTTATTAATTAGGGCGTTATATATACTAAAGTCCTTACTAACTAGTATACTATAAATATATTAAATATAAATAAGAGTTTTAAACTAAATACTCTTATTATTAAAAACTACTATACTTTTAACTATACTAAAATAAAGTTAGTAATTAAACTAAAAGAATAATATAAAAAAACTAAAACTTACTATAACTACTTAGGAGTAGTTTAAGTATTTTAGGAGTAAGGAAAGGGGCGTTAGTAAAAGGCCCTAAACCTCCCTTTTTTATAACCTCCCTTTAAGTTATAATAAACTAACTAGTAAAAGTAGTATTAACTACCTTTTTAGTATAGTATAGAGCTATTTAAAATAGTTAGTATAAACTTATAGTAATAAAAATAAAAGTAACTTATTTTAAAAAGCTATAAACTCTTTATAGTTAGTTAACTAAGTAGCTATAAAAGTAAAGTACTTTTTTTCTTTAAAGTCTATATAAATATAAAGTTAAATATAACTTAACTAAAATAATAATAAATAAACTTACTATTAAAGGGGGTGGAAGTAGTTTCTTACTTAAAAGACTCTATAAAGCCCCCTTTACTACTAGTATTATTAAGTTAGTTTAAATTAAAATATATATTAGTTTAAGTAATAATAATATAAAAAAGAAATAATTAAATATACTAGTAGTAGCTTTAGTAGCTATAACTATAGTTACTATAGTAACTATAGCTTCCTTATTAACCTTATTTTTTATATACTTTATAGTATATACTATATAAATAAACTTAGTTTACTTTTTTTTAAAAGTATTATTAACTATTATACTATATAAACTATTAAAATACTATATCTTAAACTAAATACTATTAATACTTTTAAACTATATAAAGTAGAGTATTATAGTATTAGGGGCAAAATTAAGAGTATTTATACTTTATATAAATATTATTATTAAAAGAAAAAAAAAAGATTAGGGCCTTTAAAGAATTATTATTTACTTACTTTAAACTAGGTATTTACTTAAATTTAGTTAATTAAAGGCACTTAAAGATATTTATTAATTTTTTTACTTACCTTTTACTATATAAATAAAAGTATAACTACTTTAATAATAGTAATAAAAGTATTATAATAAAGTAAGAGTAGTATTAATAAAGTAAAGGGATTTTTATTTTATTTATTAGTTTTTTTTATAATATAAAATCTTTTATTTATACTCTCTTTTATTAAATATTAATATAAATATTTTTAACTACGTATTAGGAGGCTATAAGTATAGTATTTTTAGACTTCTTTTAAATTTAGAGGGGTATATTATAATAACTAAAGCTATTTATAGCTGTATATATAAGCAACTACTTACTTAAGTAGCTTACTTAAGTAACTTTACTCTGTTTCCTATCCCTATAAGGGGGCCTTTACTTTTACTCTACTACATTGTAGGACTTAGAGATCAAGCCGTTACTTTTACTTCGCTTCGACCACTCGTACTTAGCCGCGTGACAGTTGAGATACTGATGAAGTCTCCTGAAGTCAGTAGGTGGGTGTCTTTTGCAAACCACTGGGCATCTCGGAGATGAAACCAAGTGGACGAGTCGTGTAGAGCCTTACAAGTCATCGATTCCACGCGAACACGACAGCCTTTAGTTTGAGCCTGAGCGTACGTGCGAATCACAGGACGGAACACACTCCGCTCACCTTCATGGGTATTGGTGGCTGTTGTTGAAGTCTAAGTTCTCGCCGCGTGTATGAGCGGGCAGAAGAGGCAGCAAACTGACTCGAGATGGTTAATTGACATTTCCGTTTGCGCAAAGTGCAGCCAATCATATCCCAACGCTCGAAGAACCCGACAACCTCCAGACGTGTTCGGGTTGCATCGATCTCCTGACCTTGAGTTGTTGAATGCATGGCGCACACGAGCTGGCAGCATGGCCTACCTACATTACCCCAGTCATAAAGTCATAATATCGCCATTTTTGCCATGTTTTGGGGCATTAAAGCCGCCAGGCAGCACAACTCTTGCGAGATCTGGTCGTCAAAGCTTGGCGATGCTCTCGGTCTCGCTTCACAGATGGTAGGATGGACCAAGCGCTTTTCCCGAAGAATCGGGCGGTCGGGACAAGCCGCTGCAAGGTCCCTACGGGTTCCCCTCAGATACCGATAACAAGCGACTCACAAGACGTCAGCTCGCACTCAACCATGTCTCGGTTCAAGACTCTAAGGATTCGAGGGGCTTCTTGGAAGGAGGCACAGCAAAACGACCGGTCCAATTGGAGCGGCGAATGGTCCGCCCTTCCGGCAGCGCTAGCTGTGCCTCTTGGGAGCCCAGTTCAGAGGAGATGGTCGATCTCGCCCCCGTGCATAGTACTACATGGAACCGCCAAGTTGAAGCTTGCGCAGCGATGGCAAGCTGCATAAGACCATCAGAGTTGATCAACCAATTACCCGACGGACGGCAAAAAATATGACAGACTATGGGATTGAGAGGGGAGAAGATAGTTGTCACTTCGGTCTTACAGGTTCAGCTTTTGCCGAAAAGGGCCTTTGGTGACTGCACCTCGCTGTGCCGCGCTGCAGCCTCCCAAGCGCTCTATCCAGGACGCCCGACGATACGCGGGGGCCAGAAATATTTCGCCCATGTCTGGTGCGTGCTAGTTCGCGAAAGGAAGGCGAAAACAACCTGGAGTTCTAGTTCGAAACCCCCCCTCGTGGATTCAAACCTGTATAGGCATCTCGGAGTACGCAGACGCTTAGTCTGAGTTGCTTGGCGGATCCTGCGGGATCTCGACACCTTGCAAGACACCCGTAAACATGGGCTGCGATAGGATCACGCTGGAACTCCCCGCGCGAGCGCCAAGGCACATCTCTGCCTTATCAGTTTCTAGGCGTTGGAACGACTTCATTCGTGGGGACTTTGGTCACGATGAGACAGAGTGTTTTGCCCAGATGTGGTTGTCTATAAGTTGATCTGTTCCTGCCGTCTGTCGGTTGTCAGCTGAATCCCACACCATTCAACCCGATCACAACATCTTTAAGTCGCATCAGTTTCGCCAGATACAATGCGTCTCATTTCTTTTGCTGCCGCCGCCTCCTTGGTGGCTGTCGCTGCCGCCGCTGGCCCTGTGCCGGCTGAGGCCCGCCAGGTTTCGCCGGTATGAGCACCCCGTTCTCAACAGACGTGCATGTTGTCAACTAACCACTCGCCTTGGCCATAGTGCGTCGAAGCCTGCATGCAAGAGCTGGGCATCTTCGATGGCCACGCTCACCAGCTCTGCAGGGGGGAATGCGGCGAGCTTAAGAAGCGCGATGCTGCCCCTGCTGCCGTTGCTGCCCCCGTTGAGCGCCGCCAGAACACTGCCGTAAGTCTATATCCGGTACATTATCTTCAATAAAGACACGGGGAGGCTGATTAAAAGTTCTGCAATCTGATAGTGCGTCGACGCTTGCCTGAACATCTGGCCTGACAGGACTCGCAACGAGTGCGCGGCGTTCTGCAACGAGGTGAAGAAGCGCGATGTTGCCCCCGTTGAGCGCCGCCAGACCACCGTAAGTCTAAATCCAGCACAATTTGCCGCTTGAGGGCTAACGATCCTCCAATAGTGCGTCCGTACCTGCCTCAACATCTTTCCTGGTAGAACCGTCAACGAGTGCGCGGCGTGGTGTAACGAGGTGAAGAAGCGCGAGCCTGCGCCTGCCCCCGCGGAGATTGTCGAGAAGCGCCAGATCTCTCCTGTAAGTGCTCCCCGTCTTGGTTCCTTAGGGATTTCAAGCTGACAAAAGGTTTAGTGTGTCCAAACTTGCATGGACGTTGAGTTCGGCGGTATTTACGACGGCAAGGCTCGCTCCGAATGCGAGAAGAGATGCGGCGAGAGGACGAGGCGCGAGTCGGCCCCTGCCCCGGTGGCCAATGTCGAGAAGCGCCAGTACTCCCAGGTATGCATTGATATCTGTCGATCAACACGCAAGGGGCCAGATGAGAGATACTCACACGTTATCCAGTGCGTTCAGACTTGCCTTGATGTCGACATGGGCGGTATCTACGACGGAAAGGCCGTTGGCTTTTGCCGCATCCAGTGTGGAGAGGCTAAGAAGCGTGAGATTGCGCCCATTGCCTCGGCCAACGTCGAGAAGCGCCAGTACTCTCAGGTATGTATCGACATTGTCCTTTCGGCCCCCAATTGGCCAGATGAGTTTCTAATACGAGGTCTAGTGTGTGCAAACATGCCTCGATGTTGACATGGGTGGCATCTACGACGGCAAGGCCGTTTCTTTCTGTCGTGCCAAGTGTGGAGAGGCTAAGAAGCGTGATGCTGTGGCTCCCGTTGAGGAGCGCCAGCTTACCCACTCTCCAGTAAGTGCCGATACCCTACATCCAAGGAGATGAGAGACTTACAGGGAGACAGTGTGTTGAAGATTGCCTGGAGAACTTCCTGGGTGGCATCCGCGACGGAAAGGCTATTAGCATCTGCCGAAGGAGGTGCGGTGAGGCCAAGAAGCGGGCACCGGAGTCCGCTCCCGCCCCTGCTCCCGTCATCAAGGAGCGCCAGCTGTCTGAGGTATGAACGGTGACTCGATCGCGCAGTCTCGGGGACTCCTTAGGCTAACAGACTTCCAGTGCGTCCGAAACTGCATGGACGACCTTGGAATCTACGACGGCCATGCGATCTCGCAATGCCGCAGAACCTGTGGCGAGCGCCCTTAGACAACTCAAAACATGGGAATAAGACGTGAGGATCGGGATTACTTTCTGGGGGCCTGGACGAATCGCCTTCGATTGTAACTAGCTCAAGACTAGATCCTTCGCGGCCTCCGCTCCTCTGTACTCGCCAATACGGCTGCAGTTGATGGCATTGATTCTCATCACGAACAAATAAATTGAATCAGCCCAAGTTGTCACATTTCCTTGGAACGCACAACCCGTGAAAAGATTCAAACTTCTCGAGTTGAGAGCTCTGACCCAAAGAATTTGGATAAACAGGCCTAGCCTCAAGTTCACCTGCCGCAAATAAGCATAGTTGAGCATCGACGGGGAATATCTATGCTTATTGATCCCTTCCCACATGATAGCCCACAATCCTTCCGATAGACTTGGGTAGAAGGAATCGGTGGAGACAGAGAAAATAGGATTTTCAGTAAGTGCATCCGCAGTGTTAGGATTGAAGGGTCAAAAACAGCTATCAACTCCCCTCACTCGACCTTCAATCCTTGCCTATGACTTGAATCACGAATCATCCGATAGTAATACATCCAGTACGTGCTGCTCTTACTTTCTCCTATTTTCTCGTCTTCTCGGGATTGTTTCTTTTGAACACGAAAATGTGTGCAGGTTTACCTGCAGCGATGTAAAGTTGCCTAGGTAGGAAATCTTACGCGCATCCCGAGAATCGACGTCGGGGGTTACCCCGCATGTTGCCCTGCCGAAGAAGCCCAAGTCGTGGAGAAATGTAACATCGCCATCCATTAGAGAGACGGTGAAGATCAGGTTTACGCAGCGCTACCCCACTCGTGACAACACCTTTGACGTGGGGATTGAAGGGTGTTTCCGGCTTCAGTCAATTGAAGCCCTCGGGTAACGCAGATCATGCCCGGCCAACTGCCAAGTTCTCTTAATTTGTGGACTATAACCACCCTGTTGCCTTATTGCGACCTCCATTGTCCACTTCTCGGGTGATTGCGAAGTCGGGAAATGGCATGACGTACATCATCGAGTCTATAAAGGGTATTTGCACCCACCGTGCATCGTCAATATACGCGGAGTATCGGGTTGAATGGGCAGTGGGACCGTTCGTGAATGAGATACAAAAGAAATGAGTTTCCCAGGCCAATTCACAGATTTTGGGGCATCATTTTGTGCAGGCTTCCCGCTGGCTCTGACTTCAAGATGTTGTCGAATTTCTCAAGGGTCCTTTCCTGGACCCTTTTCCTCGCCAATCCAACCCTGCTGTTGGCGCAGAACAACACTTGCGAATCCTCGAGATATGACAGCAAGCACCGCGTCTTTGTGCTCACCGACATGAGTAACGAGCCCGATGACCAGATGAGTCTCGTTCGTTTCCTCACCTACGCCAACGAGCTCGACATCCAGGGCATCTCGGCAACTACCTCCACCTGGCTGCGCAACCGCACCGACCCCGAGACCATCCGCAAAGTCATCGGAGACGGCTACGGAAGCGTCGTCCAGAACCTCAGCGCCAATGCTCCGTCCTACGCCCCGTATCCCTCTGCAGAGGAGCTCCTCGCCAAGGTCACCTCGGCCCACCCGGTCTACGGGCTTCAGGCGCTCGACTACAACAACATCAGCGATGCCGCGTCGTCCCTGATCGCGGCAGCCGATAACTCCGAGAGGCCACTTTGGGTTTCCGTCTGGGGAGGAGCTGCAGTTCTCGCCGAGACCCTTCAGCATGTGACCAACACCCGCGACGAAGGCGCCGCAAGCGCGTTCATCAGCAAGCTGAGGGTCTACTCCATCTCCGACCAGGACGACGCTGGATCCTGGATCCGGGCCCGCTACCCTACTCTGTCCTACATCGTCTCTCTTCACGGCTGGAATGAGTACACCCAGCCGACGTGGATCGGGATTTCTGGTGAGGAGTACAGGCACTTCGATGTCGGTGGACCTGACTCTAAACTCGTGTCCAACGAGTGGCTGGAAGAACACATCCGCATCGGACCCCTGGGTGAGCACTACCTCGAGTGGCATTTCATCATGGAGGGCGACACTCCCGCCTTCCTCACCCTCATCCAGAACGGCCTCGGCGACATCGACCATCCTGAATGGGGAAGCTGGGGAGGCCGCTACGTGCAGGTCGATGCGCCCACCGCCGCCATCCGCAGCGTGTACTCGGATACGGCAGACTACGTACAAAAACTGGACGGCAAGGCTTACCTCAGCAGGTTTGCCACAATCTGGCGGTGGAGGGCTGACTACCAGTACGACTTCGCCTCCCGGATGCGCTGGACCGTCAACGGCAACTTCGACGAGAACAACCACCAGCCCGTGGCCGTGGTGAACGGGTCTTGTGGTCCTGCGGCAGAGGTGGTGTCCTACAAGCTGGGCGACCAGATCGTGTTCGATGCGTCTCAGAGCTGGGACCCCGACTCGGATGCGCTCAGTTTCGACTGGTTCCACTATCGCGAGGCCGGCGCGAGAGGACTGGAGGGCTTTGACATCCCTCTCGTGAGCAAAGACTTGAACATCACGAGTCTCAACGACGACGGAAGCATCGTCCGCGTTGCGCCTCAGCGTAACCAGGTGAGTGAATTCCTGTGGCTATATCATGACTTTATTGATCAGGATGGCTAATAACGTTGCTTTGTGCAGACCATGCATCTCATTCTTGCAGTGCGAGACGACACCGACATGCCTCTGGTCACCTACCGAAGGCTGATCTTGCAGCCGTCTTGATTTGTGCTGCTCAAGGAGGCAAGGAGGGGGTCGCGCGGAAAAGAAAGAGATAGCTGAAGGCCTAGACTAATAATTCAGCGTTGTGGTATACAGGCCAGTTAGTAGTATAGGAGCTTTCTTGTCTTTATTTTCGAACACCTCACAATCCATCTGGCACCAGTCGTAGCCGTGATCGCCTACAATCTGCGTTTATCGTCTTCGAGCTGGGAAGCGCCGAGAAAGACGGGATATTTCGCTCGTCAGGGGTACAGCGTCTAGAAATATGCAGGCGGCCTGATTCTCAAAAGAGGGCAAAACAAACAGTACCAAAGCACACAATAGTGAAAGATTCTTGCAAATGACGCAATACCAAGTGTAAGGGACAAAAAGCAAAAGATATCGTCAAGGACAGGATTCGAACCTGCGCGACCGAAGCCACTGCCTCAACTGCTGATGTTTCCATTGCTGGAACCATGTAGCAGGGCAGCCCATTAACCACTCTGGCACCTTGACCTTACTTTGCTTGTGGATTTGCTGGTGGATCACACATCATACCTTCCCCGTCATTGTGCATCGTTTAGTGGCTGCACGTGAGGTGAATCATCTGGCGAGACTTGAAACGGAATTCCGCTGACAATGGAACTGTGAATAATCTACATACTGAGTTCAGATGTTTCATTTAGTGTGCAAACATCCATATTCGATTTTAGCTGTCGTTCCTCGCCTCAGTAATTACATTGTTGAGCCTGAGCCGGCTCGTGTTGACCTGTGGCCAAGTTCCCTAGGGGCCACTCAGGCGGGTCGGTCGATTGCAGGCCTACACTAATAGCGTAGGAAAGCTCACTGACCCTCGGAAAACAGCGCCAAATTTGTCGCATGCATGTAAATGCTCATCGTCTCGATTTATATCTAGGATAAAGCGTCGATATGATGTACAGCATTCGACCCAACCTTAGCGGCATACTTTAGTTCGTAGACCTTGTTGGTTCTCGAGGACACACTTCAATCCGGCGCAGCATCCCTTGAACAGAGGATCGCCATCGTTGCACGGGACTGGAGGCCAAAGCTCGTTAGACCCCAGCAAGGATTCATACTCGTTAAAAAACCAGAGACCTACAATCTGCAGCTCTACAATCGGCTTGTCGCCCGAGCAGTTTTCCGGATTGTTCGGCAGCCTACATTTTCCGTCAGCATGATCTTATGAGGTGCGCCAAACATTGTAAAGAAAAAAGAGAATCAAAAGCAACACCCACCATCTCAGACGGTGCTGCTGAAGCAACAGCGGCAATGCCGAAGAGTATGGCAGAGAATTTCATGCTGATGTGTTGAACCAAGGAGAACTGGAAAGAATAGTGAACTCTGAAACGAAGTGCCAGACTTCGAAAAATCCAGGAATCGGGCAAGACTTGAAGAGAAAGAAAACGAGAGGGAAATGATGCGTGGACGAATACTAGATAACAGTCTCCAACCCGCTTTATGTATTACCGGATCCTTGGGTCTCCCTAAGCGCTCTGGCGCGCTCGACGTTAGTTCCAAGACCTCACACCTAGGCAGTCGTCACGGTACCATGCGGGTAGCCAAGCCGTCAGTACTATCGCCAACATACCGGTGCGCTCAAACGTACATGAGACAAGTCGAGGGCGGGATTATTCTATCATTGCCTATGCAGAAAGTCTTAAAATATCAACAAGTAAACTCTGAGAACCGGGGGAGAGACCCCGTCGTCGCCGGCGATGCCGGACACGCGCGACGTTGAACCCAACGGCCGGACTTGGCCTCGGACTCATGAAGCTCCCGGTGAGGTGGTCCCTACTTACGCGGCCATGCCTCGTCCGAAATTCGTCCGGAATCTCTCCTGCGGAAAGTTATCTGAAGCTCTACGCCCTCTACTTTCCAAGACTGCATGAATACAGTTCGAACGAAAAGTTGCCAAAACTAGATCAAATCGGCAATGTCTGCGCCTTCCCTCGGCAACGTCAGTCGACGTCGCATGAGCTTTTCGACTCGGTTCGGCATGAGTTGACTCGCGAGGGCCTTCTCTCCCGCCACACTATACTCTGGTCAATGTGGGTAGAGAAAAAGAGAGACCATTATTCTTACCCAGGCCGTTTCGTTGTATATAGTGGCTTTGGAGCCGGAAACATGGTCTAAGAATGTGAGAATCGTGCTTTCTTTCTCTCTGTTCTCAGGGAGCTAGTGGTCGAGCGAGTCGTTCGCTCCCTGAGATCAGGGAGATTCAATCGACCGAATTGAGTCCTGCCGACGAAACTTTTCACTTAGATATTCACTACTCCTGGGGAACACCTTACATCACTACATCTATGATCCGTCCTTCGTACATTATAAACTCCAGAACGGCTCCAATTCGGCGGTGTTGCACTGTTGCGCGTTGAGTCCCCGAACTCCGTCGATGGTACCTGTATGTCGGAGCCTGAAAGGCTCAGTGCAGCCAGTAATTCACGATCCGTACCCCAATAGGATTATGACGTCCATGGCGGTGGCTGTAAGTTCGTCCCCTTACTGTAACCATGCAGAAGCGCATCTTGGCCTCCCATTGCTGCATGTGCTCGTACCTTTGCCTAAGGCCAAGCATTCGCTGTCCGCGGGCGGCCGCGGGTTGTACTTTAGTTGGGCTTGATTGATGACCTGCCAAGATGGGCTGAGTACAGGGCGCGACAGCGATCGTCATCGGAGCGAGTGCGAGCTCGGCGGCGCAGCAGTGTAACTATTGCTGATTCGGGGGCAAACCAGACCAAGATACTTATACCACCAAAAGCCGGGCAATCTGGGTGCCAACTTATGTTTTACGTTTCATCTGAGGATAATTTCACCACAACAGTTCGCTTCATTGTCTATCTGTCGGTCGAAATCATATCGCCAAATTAGCGATACAAGTTCTTCACTTGGACCTTTCAAAACAGCAGTGAAATCATCCTGTCTTACTGCCCCTCATCAGCCATGGCCGACGGCAAGGCGGGCCAGAATGACGAGTCTCCATCTAACGGGAGTTCGATATTGCTGCAAGGACTCGTTCGTGAGCGAGACAAGAACTTCGTTCGACCAAGCGGGCCAGTTCAGAAGAAAGACGATATTGTCGAAGACGTCGTTAGAGCTGCAGCAGCAGGATTCGGATTCATCTCGGAAGCGGTGCATCACCACCGGGAGAAGAAAGGAAAGGCCTCAGACGCCAACACCCATCACCCTCCCCAGCCTCTGGAGACTGAAACCCGTTCGCCCACGTCAACAAGGTTAATTTCAGGTAATGGTGCAGGAACAGAACATGTGGGCTCGGCGACGCCAAACGCTCAAGATCCAGTCAATATGATGACGCGAAGGCATCCTGGCAGTTGAAAACGTCAGGCTCGGGGATGCTGGCACTGCCGATCGTCTTCTGGCGATGGGCTGGCAGGAGCTGGGTTCGTACTGGCATCGCCGGATGCTCGACGGCGTTGGTCGCGGTCACTCTCGACTTCGTCATTTTGTTCTTCCGGTTACAACTGGAACCAGCCGCTGGTCACCCTCGTCTGTTGGTTCAGCCTGACCTTTTCTGCTCGACAATCTCCATTAATACTGATTTTGATTGACAGCGGGTGAACACCTGGTGGCAAAGGCGCTGAAGGTGAACTGGATGCATCAGCAAATTTTTCTTACGGCTGGTCTGTCGTTTACTGGCAAACCAGATTTGGCAATGAAGTCTGATCGTTCGACGAAGAGTTTATGCCGTTAACGCCGATACAGCAAACTGCTGGAAACTGGGCATCGACAATACCATGATCTTCGCCAGACGAAAAAATCCCTCGCGGTTCAAAGCCATGGGACGCGTCGTCAATCTCGGCAGAAGTCGTTGGCGATGAAACCCTTGCTGGCAACCGACGATCGGTCGACATACCTGAAGACAAGTCCGGCAACGAGAGAAGAACGCAAATCGTTGAACCGGATATCGTGATTTGAAGGCACTCAGTAGCGTTGCGGAAATTCAGGAACAGAAGAAGACAACATGCAGACCCTCGATGCCAACTCTTGCTTTGAGCCGGTTTGATCCATTGTGATCCCAACCACCCTGTCACTGGTCGAGATGTTGTGGCCTCGCTGCTGGAGGCGGAGGTAGCGTTATCGTCGAAGAAATCGACCTGAAGAGACGTGCAGCAGCAGTTCTTGACTCCAGACGTTCCATTCAGGACCTCTACCGCTGGACATCCAACTGCAACCGCTTGGTGGAACTTCTTGACGAAGAAGTTCGAATCTAGTCGCAAACAACAATGACAAGCTGTTGGAAGAAGAGTCGAAGGAAGCAGCAACTTTGGGACGGCCGACCAGCACCGATCTCACAGCGACTGATTCAGGTTCGACAGCTTCGACATCTGTGTCGACGCCAGCGAAGGAACCCCTGAAGACAAGCGACACGGACTCGAAGGGTTCAACCCAAGCGGATGCGAAGAAAGACACAATTCCGGATGAGGAGGATCAGGCATCGAGCAATCATGAAAAGACAGAGAAGGAGCTGAAAGCAGAACAGAAGGCGGCAAAAAAGAAGAGGGCGAAGGAAGAGGAGGAAGAGAAACGACAGGCCAAGAAAATGGAGGCTCAGGAGAAGAAGGCAAAAGAAAAGGAAGTTAAAGAGCTTAAAGCTCGAGAGAAGGAAACGAAAGAAAAAGAAGCCAAGGAGAAGAAAGCTAAAGAGAAGGAAGAGAGGGAGAACGAGAAGAGGGAGCGGAAGGCTATAGAGAAGGAAGAAAAGGAGCGAAAGGCAAAGGAGAAGAAGGCCGCCCCAAGCCCTGAGAACATTCTAAAGGGGTTATTTCAGAAGGTAAGAACCCCCCTTCCCACTTTCCGGACAATAGTGACTGGCTAACATGTATCCCAGGATGTTCTTTATCTGATTATTGTTAACTCTCCCCGAAGAGACGATGTCAATACCACCGCCAGCGTCGAAGGGGTTTTTGAGATGAGCAGTACCCCATCGTAGCAGCTGAGGGAGTATGATGGACTGATACTCAAGAGAAACTCCTACCCGAGATATCTTATTGAATAGAATTAAGTGTTTTTAATAGACTCAATGCTATTTCGTCTGTCTCGAATGTTTTCTACAAATAAGATGTGATGGAGTCTAGATTCTAAATAGAGAATGACGCCAGTAATCCTTTCCTTGCACACTGACCACGCCCAAGCCGCACTAGGCTAGTAATTGAACCAGGTACAAATCTTACCAGCACCTTCTGGTGGGAAGAGAGAGTCTCCTGTCAAAATCTTTCCCCGTATCAGCCGTCATTGTCCATCTCGGGTGTACCCAACATACTCATTTCTTGCGGCGTCTAAGTTTTTTATCAAGGTGTGAGCGTGCATCCAAGGTCGGTGTTGCATCTATTTAGACATCTCTCGAAGTTGGCCTGGTTCCCTCTTGAGTTAAAGCAATCTCCACGGCACAAATTGCACTATCAAGTATCTTGTCAATCATGGCGTGGTCCCGAGAATAGTGAAGCGATTCAATACGTGCCTGCGTGTTCTGGCGAGGCTCCACGGCAAAAGCGGCCGCAACAGCACTGCCCGCGAATAGGGCAACTAGGATAGTAGAGAATTGCATCCTGTATCGGTACGGTCGATCAACGACAGCCGTGGTAGCTTCTCAAAGGCAAGTAAGAGAGTTAAAGAAAGTCGATGGTAGAGACTGAGTATTCAAACGAACGAAACGGGGGTAGTGGCGAGGGGCCTATTAAATATTCGTTCCAAGGTAGAGACAGTTCATGCTAGTTGAACAATTGGGACAATATAAGCAAAGGTGCACTTCGGAGTTTTACTGCGCGCTCTGTGTAGCTGTACTCAATTTACTCCCTTGACTGACACCAACTTGATACAGCCCCGGAACGGAATCCGACTACAGATTACTGAACATTCAGGGTGATATAGGTAGGTACCGAGTCCTGTGAGTGGCTGGAATGCCTGCCCTTGCTTTGCCGGCGGCACTTGGTCTCAGGTCGGCAGGGTCCAAAACACCAAAGAGGTGCTCAAACCCTGGGTTGTCGCTTTCATAGTCCGTCCCGAAGTATTATTGAGACGAACTATTTTTCCGCCGGTTGCTACTCCGTAGTGTACCGGGCTCCTGGGATACTGACTAGTGAAGAAGACCATAGAAAAACTCTATTTCATCTGACCCCTGGAACACCGACGTCTAAACGACAACCCATCCTGGCACGGAATGTAAGATGAGCAATGCGTTCCAGGCATCTGGAACAGGCGAATACACTAATTCGGCTACTTCGGCTACCTTTTCTATGACACGGTAGCCGCGACGAGGAGAGGGCAAAGTCAGGGCTCAGTCTCGATGTTCCATGTCGATGTTGGGCATAGGATTTGGGGGCAGTGCGGGGAACAACGGCTTCTACGCAGATGGCTTTTCATGACGATCTCTCACCGCTGATAGGCGAAACGTCTCCAGCCTCCAGCAAACCAAGAGTCGAGCTGCACCAAATAGAGCGTCGTTTCTGTGCGCCACAGCGTGCCCGAATCTGACCACCTACATTAGTCTCCTATCGTCCCCCCGGCAATGTATCGCCCTGTTTATGCATTGGCTCTAGAGATTTCGCACTTTCTTGCCTGGGGATCGGGCACTCCCCGTTGGGCGTTCCAAGAACAGCCTCAGTTGTGTGCCTCGCCGGTTGCCTCCCTTACTATTGGTTTGTTGAGACCCGGGGCTACGAGTACAATAACATGCAACCGCCGTAGAAGCCTTGTCTTCTCGACTTTGGGGTCTCGAAGCCGGCGATCATTCTTTCGCTTCAAAAACACCTCTTCTTCTCGGTTCCCGCCTCTATGATACTTCTTGAAACTATACAAGACGCAAATCGCACTTCGGTAGTCCCGTGATTGGGGCTATAGTGAAAGTAAACGGCATGGCTGCATCCGGGCCGATCGGGAGGTATGAAGATGGGCCTGGCGGTTCTTTGGACACCTGCGCTGCAGCTGTCGAACCTGTTGCTGCAAGTCCGCGGTCTGTTGTGTCAGAGGAGGTATACTCTGCAACGTCTTCAATCAGTGAAACAAAGTGTCACAAAGAGCTGCTGGGGAGCAAGCTAACGATAGAAGGCATCCTGGAAAACACAATGCCGCGAATCGGGCATGCGAAAGATGTGAGATGTCTTCCAGTCGGCAATGCGATCAAGTGCTTACAAAACTGAAAAACAGCTACATTCCAAACCCTTCTCAAGAGGTCCTAGAGCCTTTGCGGGCGATAGTACCATCATGGCAGCATCCTTATCTGTTCCCTATTCTCCAGGATTATTTCAATGTCCCGCCTCAACATCAGTCGGGTCATGTTGGTCACATTAGTGCAAGTTCCCTCCGTCCAAGTTGTCATGGGACTATCTAGAACGGGTTTCTAACATTTATCGGATTTTCTTCACTGCAGCAGCACGAAGACGGTCAAATCTCGGTTTCTACTGCTAATATCTTTCTGGCGACCTGGGATTGTGAACCTGGGGCTACAGAGAAGGCTGGTGTATCAAACACTTCTGAGTCGGAGTCATTGACAGAGGCTGATCTTCGAATGTTTCTTGACGGCGATAGATCGAATATGCCGGGACAATGTGAAGTCAGAGTACTTCTCACCACTGTTGGAAATGACAGTGGTGGACGGACCACAGTAATATTCATGGAGACTTGCTCGACGTCCGCCAAGCTTCGACAACCTCCGCAAGAATGGGACAAAGCAGCCAAAGAATGGGTGCATCTCGATGATCAAACTTCTCACACTGGCGAGTTTATTGCTGCTCTTGGGTTACTCATCCGCGAAGCTGCAAGCGACTGGCGCGGCGTCGCCTGCTGGCTTGACAGATATTTCCGCAACGTTTTCGGGGTGCGTGGGTTTGATCTCATTGATTACTCTCAAGAAACTTAGGTTATTTACGCGTGGCTTAGATGCTTCTAATCTGGGAACAGTAAAAGCTAACGGTTTCACAGAGTGATTCGATTCCCTTGAGGAGCCAAAAATCGACCCTTATGGAAACTGAATATTTCGAATGTAGTTTGCGCCGCCTGCATAACGTGGTTTCGGGACTCAAAAGTCAGATGTATCAGCTTCTGAGGGACTTTGAGCACCATATCTCGGCAACTCAGACAGAGCCAAAACTGGAATGGGAATACGAAATACTGCTTCAAGACGCATCAAATTGTCTCAATGGGCTTGAAGTTGAGATCGGCAACCAAAAGAACCAGGTAAGTAGGATCCAGTTTCATGACAGTCACAGAAACTATGAATTTCGAGGCGAGCGAAGGAACTAATACTTGACTACTAGTTGGGCCTCCATGTAGCTCTTGAGAGTAACCGGGCTATAGTTCTCCAGCACCGGAATGTAACGATTGTGAGTTCAGAAGTACTAAATACTGTGATTGGCTTTGGAATGAATCAGTGCTAACATATCATCTATGCAAAAGCTGCAGTTCTTTTCCCCGGTGGCCCTCGCGGGAAGCATTATACAAACAGGCATCATAGCTAAGCAGCAACTAGCTTGCTTCGTAGTTCTGTCCGTTGGTTTGGGTCTCGTCACGTGGAAGTTGCAAAAGATCATAGCCTCGTATGACAGATTACGGGCGAGTCTTGGTGCTGCCAGAACGGACATGAAACGAGCGCACATGCAGTTAGACAGCGTCTGTGACGACCTGCGGCCCGTAGCCAGACCGATGCTGCTTTGCTTCGTGGTTCTGACAGCTGCTTTTGCTCTCATCAGATGGAACCTTCCAAGGGCAACAGGCTGGTACAACAGTTTCTGGGCGAGTCGGGGCACTGAAAGAGAGGGCATCGAACGCATGCACATGCAGTTCGACAGGGTTTGTGACGACCTGCACCCCCAAGATCTGACATCTCCTCGGCGGAAGTCTACGACACTCATTGGCGGCTTCGGGGCAATACAACATGCCGTTAGAACACGATTGATTCCAACGGGGTCTAGAGCACAATCATCCAACGCCCTGGGCGAATGTGAGGCGGCACTCGACCTTCAGCAGCCCAACACAGAGCATCCGCCAGGAACGTTGGATCGACCAGATCCGAGGCGGAGGACAAGGGGAATGCTGAATGTGGGCAAACAACAGAGCCCTCCAGGAACCTTGGCAAGACCACGCCAAGTACTTCGTGCCGGAGCGGGGACCTCTCTGGGGTACCTGAAGCTGGTGGTTCGCAAATCAATCTCATTTATGAGCAAAGGGAGACGCATCCCACCAGGCTATGTTCGACTGTCCTGGACCTGTGTAAGTGTCACTAAGATTTGATAGCCGTCTTCTTGCTACGGACTAATCATTTCTCAGAAATGCGGGAGAACGCTTAGTCGCGAAATCCCGAGCGAGCAGGAGGCCGTAGCCGTCAACTTCGTCATCAAGACATGCGGCCGCGACATCAACATCCAGCGTTCCAGTTGCGACACAGGTAGAGACCCATCTCCCTCAGCGCAATCCACAGGCAGTGAGTCGTCATCATCGCTTGCCGGAAAAGCCACACCTGTTAGTCAGTCTCCATCGACCGCGCCAACGACCCCAGACAGGCAAGATATGCCACACCCCTTCTTAGCGGCCGATACCCCGCAATACATGCTTGTATGTATGAAGGTCGGGTCTCTCAACCGCTTAGAAAACGTGGATGTCACCAACGTCGAAAACGACGAACAACTTTTCAATCGGCTGAGAGCCGCCTACGCGAAGCATCGCGGGGTGGGGCTTTTCGACATCAATAAGTCACTTCGAGAGCTTGGTTTCAAAGAAGTACTGGCTTCATTGTACGAGAACCTGCACAGTGGGAATATCCGTAACCCTTTCAAAAAGGCCGTCAACATGAAGTACATCAAAGTAAGCGTCGCAACTCCATTCCGCCCAGAGCTCAATCCCGGTCTGAAGGTGCAGGCCATGCTAACCACTGAAACCTAGTTGGAACTGGTCTATCTGCAAAAGTCTGGTGAAGCTCTCAGGAATATCGTCACTGACTCAATACCGTCCAAAGACGAGGTCATGCGGCAGGAATACGCATTCAGCCCGTGTCCCCCGCAAACCCCATCGGGTCTGCCCATCGAACCAGAGTTCTTCATGCACGCCTTTCTGGAGCCCGGCGATCATTTCGATTGTGCGCTGCAGATCCTGCCCAAGAAGCTTTACACGGAACTGTTCTGGGACAAGTCCAAAAAACCCATCGACCACCGCCCTTCCGGCTGGGGATTTTACATCGAGGACGGCACTAACTGGCCTTTCGTCACTTTATTTATTCTCATCATAGTCGGTTTACTGCTCTTGATCACGGTGTTGTGGTGTTGCTTGATGAAAGACGTCCAAGGAGGGACGGGAATCGGGCAATTTGGTCTTGGTATTTTGGCGACAGTTATCGCTCTTATGGTTCGCAACTGGCACATCTGACCAGCAAACATGTGTTCCCAGGGGAAATGCTTGGAAGGTCGGAATAACCACAGACCGCTCTTTATCGAAATCACATCTCAACTTTACGTCAAGACTCCAAGCATCCGCGTTGCCGCTTCCTCCGTTACGAACTTGGCATCGACGAATATGGACGGGCGTTTCCACCCCCCTTCATATTCCCAACGACTCCTTTATTTTCAGCGAGCGCACCCACAGTCCGACCAACCGCTACCGTCATCAGGGCCCCAAACTCGACCAATTGCCCGCCTGCTTCCATTTTGCGATGTTGACGGTCCCACAAAGGGGTTCGCGAAAAGGCGCAAGGGGTCGGTGGACTCCTCTACGACGCTGCCGCAGATAGATCGAGTCAGGGGCGTGATTGGTGGCAGTTGCCCGTCCGCCTGTGGGGGTGATCAGTGGGAACAGGGATTCCCGGAGCCGCGCACGCGTATGCGATGAATTAAAGTCGGAGGGGTTGTTTCCTGTCGATCCATCGGCGCCTTTAATCTCTATCCGGGACGAAATTGTGGTCTCTTTCTGTCTGCGTGGGAAGCCTCTTTAAAATCGCGATTCCCACCTACGGAGAAACGGCACATCTGCACATCTTCCACCGGCACGTCTCTCCCGAAAAGCACACTACCCAAAGACATCCATCGAAATGTTGTTCACCCACGCGCTGATCGCCGCCCTCGTCACCGGCGTCTGGGGCCACGGTGTGGTCCAGGACCCGGAGCCTCGCACGGTACGTTCCCGGATTCGAAAGCCCTACTCCGGCCCCCGAAAGCTAACCACTTTGATGAACAGTCCGGCCCGCAGCACGAGGCGCTCTGCGGCAAGGCCGTTGTTGACCAGCTCGAGAGCGGTAAGCCGCCATCTCTCTTTACATGGTACCTTCTTCCGTGCTGACCAACACGACCAGACATCGCCGGCCCCATTGAGAACGCCATGAAGATCGCCGACGGCGACTACAACTGCAACGCCTTCCTCTGCCGCGGCTACCAGTACGAGGACAACGAGGCCAATGTCAAGGCCGTGAAGGCCGGAGACGTCATCCCCTTCCACATCGACCTGATCGCCGGCCACAGACCAGGTTACGCTGTGAGTAACGCCCCAGCATTCCCATTAACTCTCGCGATCTGCCTGTAGCTAACACCGCGTTCAGAACATCTCCGTCGTCGACCTCGCGACCAACACCATCATCGGCGAGCCCCTGATCTCGTGGGCCGACTGGCCGACCGACAACCCCGACCCCCTTGCCGACAGTGAGTTCACCTAGATCTGGAGTGTGGCTTGCATCTTGTGCTGATGATATGCTGTAGCCGACTTCAACGTCACCATCCCCGACACACTGGCCGAGGCCTGCGACGCCGGCGGCAAGTGCGCGATCCAGTGGTTCTGGTACGCCAAGACGAACAAGCAGACGTACGAGAGCTGCATCGACTTTTACGTCGAGGATTGTTGATCTCGGAACGATGAGAGTGGCTTTCCGATCGCGGTCGCGTTTTCTTTCGCATAGTACATATTGCCCAACTGTTCAAAGCTCAGCCTGGTACATACTCTAGACAAGAGCATATCATGCAGCAGCATCTTAGACATGCTAGCCTCCGTACTTTTCTCTCTCCTCTTGGTTGAAGACTCTCAGATGTCCCAGCTGAACTTGGCTTCCGGCCGTGGCGCTGATCCTCGCTCGCGCTAATGTGTGATTCACTCCTTCATTCCAAGCCACCATGGACGCTAAACCCAGCAGACGATAAGCAAGAGGAAGTTAAGCTTTGTAGTGTAGGCGACATCCAACGAGACCCGGTCTGTGGGTGGATTCAAGCCCCGAGAAACAGACCAGCGGATCGGCAAGGAAGCCATGGGAGTTATCAGACCTGTGCCTGCGCAAGTGCATATGACGCGCGTGCTCATCCCACCCGGCCCTCCTCGTACCTAAAAGGACGACTATAGTTGCAATAGTCCGCATCGATCTCTCCTGGGAGAAGCACCTTGGATACCAGACTCAAGCAGACTCCATCGACACTCCCAAGAAATCTGCAATGAGAATAGAGAGTTCATCCCGAAGACACAGCAACCTCATAGCCAAGCCTCAGGTTAACCATTCCAACAATGACGCCAGAATAGTCAAAAACAACTTGGCCGTAGCCACACGTTGCATGGCTTTCCGCCCGGTCGTAAAAATAACCAACAGGGCTGAGAGGCGCCGCCTAGCGCCGCCCTACCGGACGCTCTGCCGGCACAACGGCTCCAAATCCTAACCCGGACTCCTTTAACTTCCTTCCAGGCACGCGAGCCAGGGCTGCAGGGAATTGATCTCTCTCCCCTTTTCCCCAGCCCTGCAATTCTAGAAGTCAAAGACACGGGTGAGCGGCAGACGCCTCGCAGAAGCTTTTCATATGTGGTCTTTGGTTTGTACATATATAAACCTAGGAAAAGTCGTTTTTGCCTAAGAGCTATTGCCCATCCATTCCTTTCAGGGTCGTCGACTGCAGTAATCAAGTCCTCGACTTTCTCCAAGCCCCAAGCCGGTAACATATCCAACATGGGCAAAGACTGCAAAAAGTCCCCGGCCAAGGTGGCCCTCAAGTGCTTCGTCGGAGCATGGGGCTTCATCAACTCGACCCTCGTGTACGTCTCGCCCTTCACCACTCTCCCCCTTCCAAACCTCTAACATCCCACAGCAACACAACCTCAAACAAAATCATAACCCAAGACTGGGCCTACCCCGTCCCCTCGGGAATGTCCCTCTTCACCCCGAACGGCTACACGGCCCTCCTCGTGACGGCCAACGACACCACCCGCCCGGACCTCCGCCCGCAAGGGCTCGACCAGGCCAACCCCTCCTCCTCGCCCGACTCGGAGTGGGCCAAGATCGGGAAGTACAGCGTCGCCGGCGCGGGGCCGTTCCGCCTCTCCAACGTCACGGGCGACAAGGGACCCGAAGGGCCGGAGGGCGTGAACTCTGGTTCGTTCCTCACGTCGACGCTGCCTGCGCGCCTGGGGCCATTCGAGTTCACGTTCAAGTTCTACGACGACTGCGAGGTTTGGAACCTGCACCAGGACGTTGGCGGGGGGTTGCAGCGCGTGGCGTGGTATGAGAGACTGCCGGACCAGGAGGAGTACTAGACGGCGTGCCGTGGGGATGTTCTGGTGTATTATATTTTGTGTGCTCGGGGGATGGTGTCTGCCGCTCACGCCTGGTAGATAGATACAATGCATATAGTCAATAGATACCTAAAAGCCTCATGGGAGTTCTCGTCTTGACCGAAGAGCAGAGCCCTCACCACCCCAAACTCCCCGTCCAACTCCCAGGTCTCGTCACAAAACACTCCGCATAAAACCAACCCCCCTCCTCAAGCCCACCCGCATCCATCCCCCTCCTCTCAACCCCCTCAACAGCCCCCCTCCCCTCCTCCCTCGACACGAACCTCCTCTGCCGGAAAACGCTCCCCTCCACCTTCTCCGTAACCAAGCCCCATCTCCTCTTCAACATCTCAGCAATCTCGTCAAACTCATACACCCTTAGGACAAACGTCACGATCCACAGCGCTCTAGGGTCCGCCGCGCAGCTGACCACGCGCTCGAACGTGCGCGGGCCGACGTAGCCCACGCCGCCGGTGCACACCACGACTTCCATGTCCTTCAGGGACTGGGCCATCCCTGGAGAGGGGTCGGAGCGCTCCAGGTCCTCGGCCCAGCCCGACGCCATAAGTCCCGTCGCGATGGCGTACTCGATTGCCTGGGGCGCGACGTCGAGCCCGCAGACCTCAATCTCCGGCCGGCGCAGCTTCGACGCGAAGAAGCCCCTATCCCTTGCCATCTGCTCCTCGGAAGACGACCCGGAGGCGTAGTACTCCGTCAGGCCCTCGAGGTCGGTGTCGTACCGGAGGAGGGCGGCGTTGATCCCGTACGAGCAGCACACGTCAAGCACCTTCCTCGGCCGGCTGGTTGCGGAAGGCTGGGCAGAGAGCTCGAGGACGCGCTCCACGAAGGGGAGGGCGTGCTGCGGGACCTGGTACTCGAGCGGCCTCAGCGCGGAAAAGTAGGCACGCGGATCCGGCTCGTTGTATATCGAGCCAAAGTCCGCCTTGCGCGTGTTGGCGGGCTTCTCGGGCAGTTCTTCGACGGTCATCTTCGTATTTGCCTGGTGATACACGCAGGGTGAGGGAAGGGGGTTGTAGCTACTAATGGAAGTAGGCTGTCGATCTCGGTGGTGACAGTTAATTGAGAAAGCAAGCCCCCCTGCCGACGAGGGCAGCCGAGGAGTCGACCGGTCTTATGGCACCCGAATCCTGCCAGAAAACCTGCTTCGAGAGTATAGCCGCCATCGTCCCCCAGCAACGGTATTCCCGTCCTGCAAGCTGAGTCCAGCGCAACCGAGTTACATCCCGCATGGCTGCGGCGCGGCCCGCGAGACCCGCCTCGCTTCGGTCCATAGTCAGACGCAAAGGTCTCGCTGCATATTATCGCGTCACCACGGGTGGGGTACTGTCGGCTGATTTAGGGACGTTCTGACGGGGATCTTTCCTTCATTGCGTAACTCGCTGAGGGAGCAGGGTTGAGGTGTTGCGTGTTCTGCATGAGCTTGCTTGAGAGCTGCAGTTGAACGTTGAGCTTTCCGAAAGGGTGCCGGATTACCGGCAGCCTCGGAATTACAATGCGTACAGAGTCGAGGTCCAACAATATGTGTGCAAAAGCTAACGTTCGAGCAAAGGAAGTAGAGTGTGTTGAAATCAACCCATAGGGGTCTTTACATTATATCATTAATAGATCATGTACTATGTTTATATGTATACTTATTACATGACACTCCAAATCGGCATCAACGGCTAGTACTGTCCCAGAACCTCAATTTGAGGAGTCTTGTAGACGTCCCAGTTGTCGGCGTGGGCAGGGTTGCCAAACGGCCTGAGAGCCGCAAAGCGGAAGTTGTAGGTGCCGGGGGCGATCTGGCTACCGTTGCCCAGCTTGCCAAACCACCAGTGCTCGTTGTAGCTCGTGGCCGTGTTGCGGGAGGAGTCGGTAATGGGGTAGGTAAAAGTATCGTCGGCGTCGTACGCCTCCGGATCGAAAACCTCGACGTTGCCCGAGCCAACCCACGAGGCGACGGAACCGACGTAGCCGTTCTCGCCAACGACGGGCGGGTAGGTCCACTGGCGCTCGGTCCAGCCAGCCTCGTAGATGTCCCAGCGGGTCTCGCGGGTTCCCCAGAAGAGCTTCTGGAGGATCTTGGGGAAGTCCTGAACGCCGGTGCTCAGGTCAAAAGTGTAAGACGACTTCTCGCTGATGGGGACATCATCGGTGCCGGAGAAGGACAGGGGCCAGCCGGCCTCGTGGACACCTCCGAGGGTGTTGCGGAGGTCGGCGCCAACGCCGGCGTAGGGGACGGAAACCTGCTCGCCATTGTCGCCCTGAATGACAACCTTGCCGCCGTAGAGGGGCAGGCTGGCGGCGTTCCAGCCGAGGTTGTCGGGGTTGTTGAAGTTGACCGAGACCTTCTTGCTCTCGCCGGCCTTCAGGGTGAAGTCGCGGGGGAAGCTAATGTCGGGGGTGTAGGTCTTGGGGGACAGCTGGGCAAAGGTCTTGACCCGCTTGGTGGCCGGGAAGCTGCCGGTGGCAGGGACCACGGTCAGAGCGTCGACACCGGCATTGGGCTGCACGGAGAACTTGTAGGTGACATCCGTCTTGCCGTTGTTGGTGACGGTGACGTCGTGGTAGCGGCTGAAGTAACGGGTGTCGTTGAGCTGAATCTTCTCAAACTCAAGCTGGGTGTCGTAGTGGAGCACCTTCCAAGCGTCAATCATGCCGTTGCCGACTTGGGCGGGAGGGGCACTGTAGCCGTAGTCGGTGGCAGTGCCGTCAGACCAGGGCAGAGCAAAGCCACTGGAAATGATGCGGCGGGACAGAGCGCGGGCGAAGCCCTTGCCCTGGACGCTGCGGCCGCCGTGCTGGCTGATGTAGAGAGCGGCAACGCCGGCAACGTACGGGCAGGCCATGGAGGTTCCGCTCTGGATGGCGTACTCGCCGTTGAGGTAGGTGGAGAAAATGCTGCCTCCAGGAGCGGCGATGTCGGGCTTGAGCTGGTTGTCGTAGAGCAGACCCCAGCTGGTGAAGGTGTTGGGCCGGTTGCCAGCAGGGTAGTCCAGAGCGATGGGGACCTCGGGGTTGACCGAGAAGTCCGCAGTGACCTTGGTACCTGCGACAATAGCCTCGATAAAGGAGGCTCCAGCCTCGGCGGTAATCATGGCAATCTGAGTCTCGGTGTTGCTCGTGCCGGGGGTCGTCATAGGAGACTCGTTGTTGTAAATGAGGATGTACTGGGCGCCCAGGGCAGCGAGGTTCTCCTGCTTGACCTGGAAATTGCAGCCTCCCCTGCGGACGATGGGAATCTTGCCCGTGAGATCAGGGCTGCCCTCGGGGTAAGGTTCGCACCCGTCTGCAGTGGACGAGGTGTCGGTGTTGAGAGCAACGATAGGCCAGTCGACGACGGTGTTGGGGAAGTAGCCCTGGGCGGGGAGGTAGCCGACGCGGACGGTCTCGGAATCGCCAAAGGTGGCCTCGAAGGGAATCGCAGGCAAGACCTCAGTCTCGATAGAGGCCACGGCCACGACGTTCTTGCCAGACGAGCCCGAGCTGCCGTAGAAGGGCCCGATGGCTCCGCTGTTTCCAGCGGAGATGGTGACGACAACACCCTCATCGACCAGGCGGGAAGCAACTTCGGCCCAGGCGTTGTTGGACCAGCCGTTGGCACCGCCGATACTAGCAGTGATGATGTCGACGCCGTCCGCGTAGGCAGCGAGGAACGACTCGATCAAGGTCGCCGTGTCGGTGGTAGCGGCGTTGGAGAAGACCTTGTAGGCGTAGAGGGTAGCCTCGGGGGCAACGCCAGTCCAGCTGGAAACATGTCAGCTTGGTCGGTCTGTGGGGAGGGGACTGCGATGACATACAACTCGTTCTTGCCGGCGACGATACCTGCGACGTGAGTGCCGTGGCCGCGGGTATCGAGCGGGTCGTCATCGGGCGCCTTGGGACCACTCTGGGGGTACAAGCCGTCTCCGACGAAGTCGTAGCCGGCTGCGACCTTGAAACCGGGCCCGAAGCCACCGCCGAGGGCGGGGTGGTTGTACCAGATACCGGTGTCGACGACACCGACCTTGACGCCCTTGCCAAAGATGCCCTGGGCGTGGAGCTTGCTCACACCAGTGACGTTGTGGGTGGTGTACGAGGGTCCCTCGTCCGGGGCAGCGGCCTTGGGCTCCAACGGGGCGAGCTTGACCTCCTCGTTGGGCCAGACGTTGAGGACGTCGGGGAGCTTCAGCAGGGTATCGAGGGTGTACGTCTCGGTCTCGATGCTGGCGCCGGAGAAGACATCGCTGGAGAACTCCTTGACGACGGTGATGCCGTCGGCGGAGGCGACATTCTGGCGACGTACACGGCGGCTGGAACCCTGTGGTAAAGAAGAAGTGAGTGTCAGCTGGGGACTACAACCGTGGGCGGCAGACCGCGCAGCGGGCACTCACAGGAGCGTATTCAATGATGAAGCTCTTGGCGACGAAGGCGACGGTCTCCTTGTCGGTGCCGGCGTCCTGGCGGGGTGAAAGAGCGGCAACGCCCCCGAGGTGGAGGGCGAGGGCGAAGGCGGAAACGGTGGCCGAGATGCGCATCTTGCCGGGCTTGCGGGGTCAGGTCTGAAAGGAGTGACGACGAGACTTGCAAAGCTACCGAGAAGGGATCTTGCGCGGCATGGAGTCGCGGGCATCATGGTGGTTTAAGTAGTCGTTCCCCCTCCCCAGACTAGACTCTCTCGATCAAGACCCCGGTCTGGGTGTCTTGGTTGCAGAGTCCCCTTCCAGGGCCAGGCAGCAGATGATCATGATCCCATGCGAGCAACGCAAGCTGCAAGAGTCAGGACAGGAGGAGGGCGAAGGCCGAGGAATTGAGAAGCCACCCAGCTCATCTACCCTGTCCAAGGCGTGATGCCCGGGATCAAACGGAGAGTCGATTGGCCGGAAGGCAAGATACGACGTCGAGGGAAGAAGGTCGCAGGCTTGCTATCCTTGCCTCGCGCGGTCGATGGCAGACGGGTCGCAGAGTCGCAGCGGGGCCACGGGATGCGAGGAGCAGGTGAAGAAAGGCAGACCAGGCCAGGCCTGGGACCAGAGTATCATGGGATCTAGCCCAGGTGCGGACGGATGATGGTTTGCCAAGGCCATCACAGCTTCCTCGTTGGGATGGAGCGGATGGAACGGCGCTGGTCGGGCGGGGTGTAATTAGCTCAAGCTCGAATGGCGCGCGGCGCGTCAAGATGGACCTACCGTCTTGAGATTGTGTGGGGGGTTCCTAGCCGTGATGGTTGCCAAGATGTGGTATCGGAGACCGGGGGGTTCAATGTGTAGGACTCGAGATGTCGTCCATCCGTTGGTGCATCTCCTAGTCGGTGGTGCAAACCTCTAGGTTGCATGTCGAGGGCATTCGACGAGCACACGGCGGTGAAGCAGCCGTACAGCGTGGTTGGAGGACAGAGGGTTGGAGAATGGATCTGGAAATGGGAGTCGACTGCCGTTGAAGACGACGATGGTGGCTTGAGATGGTTTGGATATGCCGCGAGACAAGAATCTCACCTGCCGCAGTGTACCTGCGTACCTGCGTACCTGCCTAGGTAACCTCGGGAGGGCATGGAAGGTACCAGGTATCTAGATTCTAGGTGCCGTCGGGCAAGGAGGCCCCACAGTCATCCAGGCACCAAAGGACAGCCATAGGCGGGACACAAGTTTGTACAGCGCGACGGTGGAACGCCCAGCGCATTTCACGAGGGAAAGAGCAAGGGAGACGGAGAGCGCGCAGGGAGAGTACGGCGTTGAGTTGGTTTAGTGTCACTCGTAACTGCGATAAGCTGAAGGCCCGTGTGGTTCGGTTGTCAGGTACCTGAGCTACCTACGCTGCCGCTAGGCCTGGTTTGGCAGCTTGAATGTCGATCTCCACCTTTACAGAGCAGGTACCTAGGTACAAACTCCGCCTCGCCAGTCCAGTGACCAAGGGGCTTCCTTCTTCCTTCCTCCTCGCCCATCACCAGTATCGAACCCACCACGAACCGAATCCTCTCAGCAGTGCATTGCTGCATTCGTTTTGCCAACATTCTGATGGCTCAAACTCAGGCCACATTCATCTCATCGTGCATTAGTTCGAGGATCGGGATATTAACATATCTCTAGAGAAAAAGAAACAAACTCGACGCTGCCAGATGTACCGCCGCTGCCCCAGGGGCCTCCGCCCACATACTTTGAACCACCAACTACTTCCAAAGTCCCAGAAGAGATATCCGCCCGATCACGAGCTCTGCACAAGAATCCAAGACACAAACAGGCACCCCGCGCAGGAATTCGAAATGAGCCAAGGTCCAAGATGTTATAAAAAAAAACCTACGGATACAGAGATCAACGCAACCTTTTGAGACTCGCAGCTCCAGCGTCGCATCGCGGCACATCCCCTCCCCGGCCGCCTACAAGGGAGCCCGGGTCGGCTGGAGAGGCCGACAGACTGCGCCCGCCGGGCACGCCTTACGCCCCAGTAAACAAAACATAATGGATTGTTGAGTCTAGTCTTGCTCAAGGCGGAATCCGTGAGTCGATCCGGGGCTGGGGCAGACACACGATTGCCTTGTTTAAGAATCTGCTGACAATACTTGTGGCATGACCGAACGGCACGAGTAAAGACCGGCACCCGCATACCAAACGTCGGCAACCGCCTCCATCATCTCTCAGATGTCTATCTAGATCTGCGCAGGAAGGTGAATGCGTTTGGAGAGGCGAACGAGCAGCTGCACGACGACGACGCTATTGATTTCCCGACCATGTGGTCTGTATCCCGATCGGGGAGGTAGATCTGCCCATCGCCCAACGTCGAGCCGAGCCCCAAGCCCCTCTTCCCCTGGCAGAAGTGGGCTCCCTGCCGCTTGCATGATGTGCCTGCTCAGGAACCAACCGCGAGGAGGGGCAAATACGGGTTCTACATCTTGTCTGTACGTCCTAGACCGAGGGCGGAAGCTGTGAAGTGAAGTCGACAATGGCAGCATAGCTGTCGCCATCTCACGATGGCGTCCATCTCAAGACCCGGGTCTTATCAATCTATCATTCGCCACATGACCTCGACGCATCCTCATTGGCCCGAGACGTTGCCGGCTCGAGACCACCAGGTGCTATTTCGAGAGGAAGATCGCCAACACGGCAAAGGTGGCAATTGAGGAGAGGAGGACGACGCGGGATCTCGATCGGACGATTCACGGTAGACGGCCCCTTGGTGACCTGCTCCCACCGCGATATCGCGGATTTTCGGCGCGAGTGATCCGGTAGTATCCGTTGATCACCTATTCGCCCAGAGCAAAGTTACCGTTAAGACTCGTGCGTTTCCCGGAGTCGAGCCCGATAATGTTCCAGTGCTGATTCCCAACC
Source organism: Colletotrichum brevisporum (assembly GCA_030770045.1). Taxonomy (NCBI): domain Eukaryota; kingdom Fungi; phylum Ascomycota; class Sordariomycetes; order Glomerellales; family Glomerellaceae; genus Colletotrichum; species Colletotrichum brevisporum. Next base: position 7,899,826 of record JAUGSI010000002.1, read on the forward strand.
AGGCCCCTTTCTAGAGATGTCCGATGCGGTTGGCAGGATAAACCTCCTGCGTGTGTCCAGCGATACCTCAGCTGGCTCTTCAGAATCCTTGCTCCCGAGTCTTGTCACGAAATCGAGACGCAAAAATTCTCGGCGATGGCACGGATGTATGCTCGCATAGACGGTTCATTCCACCCGCCATTCGTCCGTCAGTTTGCGGATCTGGTATCCGGTTGCCCATCCCAGCTCCTCCTCGATATCGGAGAGCAGCCTCAAGACGAGCTTTTGATGTCGCTCCTCGTGGAACGACTGGCCGGCCACAAACAGCGGCTGGACGGAATGGATCCGCACCGGGCCCGTGGGGTCTGCGAGGCTGATGCCGCATATCTCGCGGCTGTGGCGGAGCACCTCTCTCTGGATGTGCCGGTACGACCGCAGGCGCGCCGACAGTGTCGATCGAATGGCCGTGGACTCCTGAGGCCTGTTGGTGAGGAGTATAATGCGGGCCATGTGGTAGCTCTGCATCGTTGACGCGCACATGGGCACGTCGTACCAGATCTGCTCCACCTCATCGTCGCCATCATCGGCACTCCCTGCGACCTTTGTCCGAGCGCTCGGTGTGAAAGTGGTCGGCAGCCCGTTGAACCAGTCGTCGAGCTCCGCCTCGAGCTTCTGCCACGTCTCGAGGAGAATCTCCTGCGTGATGCCCAGAGACATACGCTGACCCACCGGCCGGGAATAGTCCTCCGAGGAGATGGCGTCTCCCGACGTAATAAAGTTGACAATCTTGCCAAGGAGCCAGAGCACCTCGTTGCTCTTGGTGTCCTCCGTCGCGTCGGCCGGGGCACGGGCGTCGGATGCGCTGAAAGGACTGAAAGACAACAGGATCGGGGGTTCTTGGTCAACGGCCGCGGAGAGGCCAAAGTTTTGCCAGATCCGAACGTGATCCGAGTTGAGGCGTGTTTGGGTCTCGCTGATGACTGTGGGGACGCAACGCGAGTTAGCTTCGATGACGGCCTTTCCACGCAGACAAAACGAGGGGATACGGCCAGTCCTTACATGCGCAGAGAAAGTCCTGCCGGGCCAGACTCCAGAAGATCGGCCCCCTGACGGGTGATGACGGGATTCGCACGGGAGAGCAGTTGCTGAGGCCCTCGTCGGCGGAGGAATAGAGCGGCAGGGCCGTCAAGTGCGCCTTCCATGCGTTCCCAGGGGCCGTCATCAGCTCGTAGACGCAGAGGATGGCGACGGCGGCGAAGGTGTCGGCGTGTCTTCCGCTGGTGCCACTGCGGTCCGGGCCGTTTTCGTCTTCATCGTCACCATTTCCGCCCGCGGCGATCGAGGTTTTGAGACGTCTGATGGCTTGGTGATAGTACCGAACGGCGTGGTAGTCCCAGTCTGGGGCTCTGGACGCCCCTGCGAATGAGTTCCTCGAGCTGCCGTGTGTCCTGCTGCCTACACGCGACAGATGCTTGGCCGCAAGAGCGCAGATGGCGGACTTGAGTAACGGGCGTGTGGTTGCGAGGATGGGGACTTTGCAGGAGAAGTAGGCGCTCGTGTCGAAGAGATCCATCCTGAAGCTGTTTGAGCATCTCTTTCATCGCACCAGGAAGCGCACTTACCATTGTCCCGGCCCTTCTCTGAAGTGCCTCACAAGCTGTAGTGCCAGCACGCTTGACTCCGCGTCGGTGTCGTCCAGGCTCGTATCGTCGTCAACAGGTTCCGACGGGGCACCGACCGGCGAGCCACTCGTTCTGGCGCGGTTGTGCGCGGCGGATTCGATATCGGCGATCTGGGTCGTCGTGAAGAGGACCGCAGAGCTCTCGTGCGGATTTGCCGCGAAATTGGAGCCAGGATGCGCCTGAAGCCCGGCATCTATGGCGCCGCCGATGTCGAGGTCATGCGTTGGAGGAGTCGGCAGCATGTTTTCCCAGCCGTAGGGCGAGGCGTCTCCGGAGTTGCCTGTTCCGTGAAGCCGATTCGGCATCTCAGCCTCGAGGAGGGAGTTTTCATCACCTTCAAACGGGTTCGCTATGTTCACAAACGTCACTTGAAGCTGCGTCAGCCATGGTCATGATACACGTCAACCCGGACGACGGACGCACGTTCAGTCGGGACCTCGAGCCACACCTGGTCCCTCGCGAAGAGCCGCTCAGGGACGTCCCGGGCCGACCTTTCCTGGCCCCTCTCGAGGAGGCCCTGGGCCTCGAAGTGCCGGAACTTGGTGTCCTCGGAGAAGACACATTCGCGGTCGGATTTCGTGCACTGTCCGCAGGCGGGCTTTACCTCGTCGCACTTCAGCTTTCTTTGTCGGCATATGATGCTGTCCATGTCAGAATACGAATCGACTCGAACAGGAGGCAGCGAACCAGCCATGGTGCGAGCGCATTGCTCGGCGATGATCCCCGCTATGGAGATCCATGGATCCCGGCGGAAAGGGGCGACCTTTTGAGATGAACAACGAAAGCGGGTGTCCAGGTTGAGGCAAGATTTTCCTCTATCTGCCCGAGAATGCTTTGCGGAAGAAGTGGCTCCTCTAAAATCTCTCCCCAACCACGGCTGCCCGGCTTTGCTGGGCAACGGAAGCCTCCGGTGGGTGCGGCCGGAGATGTCCAGGAAGGGCTGAGCCGTGCGGTGAAAACAAGCAGAGAAATCTGACGGGATGATTACCTAAATAGAAAGAATTGCGGGGACAAACTCCGTGCCGGAGATGGGTAAGGTGAGTGAGTCAATCACATGATCGCATTTGCTAATTCCACCGGAACTGCTAGTCTTGCATTAAACTGGCCTCTACATCACCCTCTAAAGCCAGGACGGCAACGCTCAGCCGGCCAACGGAGGATAGACGATTCATGGTTCATGAAAATGACCGTTCGGCCTGGCTAGCGCTGGTCAGCAGACTCGACGACTTCGTTGGTGCGTCCGAAATCGTGCAACCAGCTTGTGCCCTCGACCTATAGGCTCTCCATTGTCAAGCACCCCAAGGTGGCTGACAAGAATAAAACGTGTCGACGAAACGCTCGAAATGTTATGGCCCAGGAAAGCTGACAGGGTAGAAGGAAACATCAGCGGAGTTTCCCGCTCACACTCGTAACGGGGCAGAGAGCCCGGGACAGAGTTTTTGCTCGTTAATGAGGGCATCCGGCGGTGTGCTTGAATAGGACTACAGACGACCGAGGGTTACACAGGGCCGAGTCAAAAGTTTGGCACCTCGCCACTCCGGGATGGGTACTGGCCCGGCGATCCCCCACCGTCCGTCGTCGGTGCTATGAGCGACATTCCCCGTAAAACTTCCGGTAGCTTGCGGCCTGAAAGTCCGACGACGTCCGTTCATCATTGGGTGCTACACCTGACCCCCTACGACTCGTGAGGAATGGCAACTGGGCCGAGTCAAAGTGGGAAAAAAAACTATTCTGGAACAACGCTTACCTTAAAGCCACGTTCCGCGTAGGTCTCATGTTGTATGACCGTCTAGCTGGCAACCTGCCGGTGGATGACGAATAGGCACGATGATAGTCGGGGAGACTAGTCGTCGGATCTACTCAGAAGGGAAGTCCGCTCCGATCGCATGCCTGAATGCGGAAACGTCTCGACTTTACGGCGGCGAATTCGTCTACGTGTAGTCTATTACAAAGTAACAGGGTCTCGGCTGGTGGAGACGAGTCTTTTGAAATATCATGTCACTTCTTTCCACCTTCAAGTTGCGAACAACAGCTTCAGCGACAAGCAACTTCGAAACAGTCAGAACCTACAGAGTGTTGCTCTGTGACCGAGCAACATGCTTTTCAAAATGCCACCGCTCTACGTCAGGGCGTCGATAGCCACGGCTTTCGTCACCATGCTATGGGGGTGAGTTAGTCCTCCTCCGCTTCCGAAACCCACTAGACGTTCCCTGCCGAAGGATTTGTACTAACATGTGCCTACCCGTCAACAGCCTCGACACCTCCAGCGTAGGCCCCGTAACAGCCATGACGACCTTCAAATCCTCCTTCGGCGAGTTCTCCGCCACCGTCCACGGCGCCATCGTCTCCTCCATGCTCGTAACCGGAACCTTCAGCGCCCTGGTTGCGGGCATCCTCGCCGATCAGCACGGCCGCGTGTCCGTCATATCAGCGGGGGCGGCCATCTACGGCCTCGGCGCGGCGCTGGAGTGCGGCGCCGTGCATTTAGCTATGTTCGTCGCGGGGAGAGCGGTCAAAGGCGCCGGAACAGGGCTTTTTGTCAGCACTGTCTCCGTCCAGCTGTGCGAGATCACGCCCGCCAAGGTCCGCGGGTTCTGGGTCGCCTTCTCGCAGTTCCTGCTGACCTGCGGGCTCGTGGTCGGGTACTTCCTCTGCTACGCCACGGGGCGCATCGAGAATAGCTCCGCGAGCTGGCGCGTGCCCCTGGCGATCCAGTCCGCGCTGGCGTTCGGCTTCGCCGTCGTCGTCATCTTCGTCCCGCCCAGCCCGAGGTGGCTCATAACCCAGGGCAGACAAGACGACGCGCGGCGCGTCATGGCGCAGCTCGGCTTCAGCGAGGAGGAGCAGGCCGAGACGCTCTCGCAGACGGCGGTGCGGGTGGAGCAGACGCGGAAGGGCACGGCGCAGAACATCCGCGCGCTGTTCTCCGACTTCCACACCGCGGTGTCCGGAAGATACCGCTCCCGCACGCTGTTCGGCATCTTCCTCATGTCCTTCCAACAGCTGTCTGGCATAAACGGAGTATTGTACTACGCGCCGCTCATGTTCCGCCAGGCCGGCCTCGGCTCGGAGGAGGCCACCTTCCTCGCCTCGGGCGTGACGGCGCTGGTGATCATGGTCGTCACCATCCCCGCCACCATCTTCGCCGACGCCTGGGGCCGGCGCACGTCAACCCTCGTCGGCGGCGCCGGCATCGTCATCTCCATGTTCCTGATGGGCTCGCTCTACGCAGCGGACCAGGTCCACTCGGGCCGCGGCGCGGGTAGATGGGTCGTCATCGTGTGCATCTACGTCTTCAACATCGCCTTCAACGCCACCTGGGCCGTGTCCTTCCGGACCTACCTCGTCGAGAGCCTCCCCCGCGAGACGCGCTCCAGCGGCGCCGCGCTGGCGCAGGTGGGCAACTGGGCGGCCGACTTCGCCGTCGCGCTGGCCACGCCGCCGTTCCTCGCGGCCTCCGGTTCGGGACCGTATTTCTTCTTCGGGGGGTGCACGCTCGTCGCGGTCGTGGTGTGCGCCTTGTGGATGGTCGAGACGCGGAATCGGAGCCTGGAGGCTATCGAGGCGGCGTATCTGGAGAAGAAGGAGGGGAAGGGGGGTAGTTTGGTTGCGTCGAGGGAGGTTGCCGAGAGTCCTTCTGGCGTTGTCGGGAAGTAGACTTTGGACGGTTGATTTTGGGCCGCGCTCCATGCTGGGGATGCGGTTCAGAGAGATCTGTGACTCTAGCAGGTCGATGGCTGACGTGGACTCTCCAGAGTGAATGGAACCAAGTAATAGCCTGGCAAAACCCAACTTGGATTCGGAGGACAATAAAAGTCTCAAAGTCGGGGATCAAGGCATACAAATGTAAAAGTACTCTATTAATGTATTATGTTTATGCTCAGGTACGACGCGCCTCAGTCGTCCCTCGACCGCCCCTGGTTCTCAATCGCCCACAGCTCGCCGAACCGGCTGCCCTCCGTCTCCACCAGCCTCCGCGGGCTGCCCGTCTCGACGACGCGGCCCTTGTCCATGACGACGACGGCGTCGAAAAAGTCCACGACCATGTCCAGCCGGTGCGACACCATGACGATGGTGTAGTGCGCAAACTCGTCCTTGATGATCTCCTGCATCAGCCGGTCCGTCGCGTGGTCGACGCTCGAGCTGACCTCGTCCAGCAGCAGCACGCCACCGCAGCGCTTCTTGGACCGGGCGTCCTTGACCCTTCGCCGGAGGATCGCCCGCCCCAGGCTGAAGAGCTGCTTCTGGCCCGCGCTGAGGCTGTCGGCCGTCATGCCCTCGTGCAGCCCGCCGCGCTCCTCGACGAAGGCGGAGAGCTGCACCGCGCGCAGCACCGAGAGGCACTCGGCGTCCGAGGCCGCGTTGAAGGGGTCGAGGTTGGACTTGACGGTCGTGCCGTCGGGGAGGAACACGGCGTCCTGCGGGACGGCGATGATGCGGCGGCGGAGGGTCGAGCGGTCGATGCGGTGGAAGGGGACGTCGTCGATGGACATGTTTTGGGAGCAGGTCGACAGCGGATCGAGGAGGCGGAGGAGGAGGAGGATGAGTGACGACTTTCCGCTGCCCGTGCGGCCGCAGAGGGCCACCTTTTGCTTCGGCTGTATCGAAAAGGTGAGGTCCTTCAGGGCCAGGCTTGGAGGTGTGCTTTCGCCGTCTGCCGACGTCTCCTGCTCGTTGCTGTAAGACGCGGACACGCCCTTGAGCTCGATGTTTCCGTTCTCGGGCCACTCCTCCGACGGTTCAATGTCCTCGCCCTCGAGGTTCTCCGGCTTGACTTTTTCGGAAAAGGTCTTGATACGCGCGACGGCGCCGATCGACGTCTCCAGCTGCGTGTAGAAGCGAATGAGCATGGCAATCGTCTCGCCCCACGACATGAGCGTGACCAACGAGGCACCCGTGAAACCAGAGTTGGTCCTCAGCTGCGTGGCGAGCGCGACGAGGATGACGGCGATGCACGCGACCATCAGCTGCATGGTCACGACGAGCCACTGCTGGATCATGGCGAGGAGGTAGGCAGGCCGCTGGGAGGTGTCGAGAAGGTGCTGGTTGTGCGTAATGTCTTTGCCCGTCCAGCCAAAGGCTCGAATCGTAGCGACGCCCTTGATGGTGTCCAGGAAGTGGGTGCTGGCTGCGTCAGTCACTCAAACGGCCGTGTAGGGAAGCGGAAACTTACTAGAGCGGGCTCTTGGACTCCAGGTCCAGCAATCGCAACTGGCGCGAGGTCCTCAGGTAGAACTTCTGGACGATCCAGCAGAGCACAATCATGAACGGGTAGCTGATGGCCATGTACGGCGAGGCGACGGCAATGACAGCTCCCATAGCGATGGAATCAAACAAGGAAACCACGGCGTTGAGAAGTGACATGGGCAGCTCGCTGTCGATGAGGGTCATGTCCTGGGAAAACAGATTCGTGACGACACCCGAGTCGGTGGTCGTGAAGAAGGTGAGTGGCGCGTGGATGACCGTCTGCAGGGCCTGCTGGTGCAGCATCTGGCCCGAGGACGTCGTCATCCAGATGATAAGAGCAACACCCCCGACCAAGAGGGCCAGAAGTTGCAGGGCCTTGAAGAGACCGAACAAGCCTGCATAGTACGCACTGCTCTGGTGCAGGGTGTCCTCGGTCCAGTACTTCATCCAAATCGTCGGGAAGCTGTTGAAGGTGGAGTAAAAGACACACCCAACGAGGAAGACGAGGACGGCGGAGCGGCTCAGACTGTTAAAGTAGTGCACGTAGACCTTGAGGTCTCCCGTCTGCCGCGACTTGTCCAGCAGCTCTGCAGCGATGGCCGGCGGGCGCTTGGGCTTTGATGCTGGCGATGCTGGCTTGTCTTCACTGGTACTGTTCTTCCCAGGCTCGGATTCGGTGTCGGAGTCCGTGGCCTTGACACCAAGGCTCGCCACATACTTCTTGTCCTTCATCAGGTCCTCAAAAGTGCCCTCCTCGACGAGGGTGCCGTCGGATCCGAGAGCGATGATGTGATCAGCCAAGGGCAGGTACTTGATGGCATGCGTGCAGAGTATAGCGGTGGCCTTGCGACGCCGGATGATCCCGTCCAACCCAAAAACCCTGCGGAATACTTCGCCGGCGGTGTCGTTGTCGAGGCCGCTCAGGATATCGTCGAAGATCAAGAGGTCGCTGTTGAGGTAGAGAGCCCGCGCCAAAGAGACACGCTGTTTCTGTCCACCGCTAAGCATGATGCCGTTGCTACCGATCTTGGTATCATCGCCGTAGGGCAGAAGCAGGAGATCCGTCTGCAGCATGCAGGCTTCGACGATCTCGTCGTACTTTGCCTGGTTGAACGTCGAATAGCCGACAATGTTGTCCCTGATAGAGCCGTTGGAGAGGAACGGCGTCTGCTCGCAGTACCCGATGGCCGCATTGCGAGAGGGTATCGCGACAAGACCACTATTGAACGGCACCTCTCCGAGAAGAACCTTGCAGAGTGTCGACTTGCCCGACGCGACAGGTCCAACGATGGTCGTAATCTGGGATGCCGGAATGGTGGCAGTGATGTTCTGCAGAACCATCTTGTCCGAAGTCCAACCGAAGCTGCCGTCCACGATGTAGATCGAGGGGTTCGGGCGTTTGCTGTCGTAGCTCTGGCGCTTGCCGTTGTTGAGCGGCGTCAGTGGAATTCCCTCCAGGTTGTCCCGGTACGCACTCTCCTCGGACGTCCTGTCAACCGACGCTGGCCGGCGAGACGACACGCGAAAATCGACCCGCGAGTCTGCCTCGAGGAATTGCTGGATGCGACCCAAGCAAGTGAAGGCAGCAATGACGTTAGGAACCATTTGGAACAGCTGGCCTAGGGGGGCGTTCAACAAGACCAAGAACGAGAATGAGGTGAAAATGGTCGTTGTATCAAGGCGGGAGGAGGCGAAAGCAAAGGTGACCGCAGGGGAGATCATGCTGGGCGCCAAGGCCGCGAGGGCTGTGACGATGATGAGCCAGCGGAACTGGTTTCCAATGCGCAACTCTTCGAGGCGCATCTTCTGGACGAAGTCGGCGACGGGCGCTGTGATGCCGGAGATGCGGAGGTATTTCATGTTGGAAATGACGTTGGCCGTCAGCCCGACGCGCTTCTGGATTTGTGCCATCCAGCGAGACTGGCGTTCACCCGTGAATTTGGCGGCCACTACTGTGATGCCGGTACACACGAGGATCACGATGATCGGGGCGATGAAAGACACGCCCAGCTGGCGTTGCAGAAGCCAGCAGCCGAGGGCGACCTCGATGAGGTTTGCCCAGAACTCGTGCAGGCCGTAAAACCCGCGAACGATGCGCTCCGTATCGGTGCTCATGAGGGTGACGGCGGCCGCATCTCCGGCCGCGGTTATGTCGGCCTCGGTGGTCTTCTTGTAGATGACGGCCGCAAGACAACCACGCGACATGTAAAGAGCTCTCTGCTGGAAGTAGTAATAGAGGGCGGTCGATATCGCGATGCCCGCGTACATCAGGGCTGCGGCGCCGATGAGGCCGTAGCCGACATTCTTGGGGGCATCTTGGTCCTGGAGGTACTCGAGAAGAGTCTGGATGAAGAAGGGCTGGCTGAAGCTGAAGCCGATCAAGGCTATCCTGGGGGCGACCGGCATGAGCAGCGGCACGGCGAGGGCTTTTCCGAGAGCCTTTGCGAGCCCGTGCTTCTTCCCTCGGTAGGTACCCTTTTGAAGCTCCTGTTCCAGAGTGATCTGCATCGTCTCGGCAATCATGCCCTGATCGAGGGAGTAGAGGTCGCGAACGGACAAGACGTTGCGGTAGCCATGGAGGAAGAGACGGTTGAGCCACCAGTAGACACCCAGGCTGAAGAGACCGCTCGTCTCCTCGGGGCTGTGTTCGTCTGCCGTCCAGCGGATCCACCGCGTCTTTCTCTGGGCCTCGACAAAGAGGATGACGATCTTGACAACCAGCGATGCGGTAAAGAACCTGGCAAAGAGCTGGCTCGGGAACGTGCGGGCCATCAGCCAGGAAGTCCTCGTCTGCGCAATGTCAAAGAGAACCTGAAGGAAGACGTAGGCAGTCAAGAGAATGGATGGCCGGGGGGCTTTCGAATGCTCAAAGTAGGATAGGGCGATCATGAAAAGGGCGGCGAGGAAGGCGAGAACCGACGCGGACGCGGCGAAGCCGTCGACGCGGGAGCCATTGGTTGTTGTCTGAAGGATTAGAAGCGCAAACTGGAGCGTTGCGAAGACTGTGGCTATTGCCTGCGCCGATTATCAGCCCCAGTCACGAGGGAGGGGAAATGGTGGTAAGATGGCTTACGAGCTTGATTGACTGCACAGTCTTTGCGCCGACAATTCGCGGTTTTCTCGACAGGTATACGATGCGTGGCAACGAGAGCGCGGCAAAAACGGCGGCCGGAATAATGGCGAGGAATATCCTCTCAAAGCGGAGGGTGAAGTCGAAATCACCGCGACAGCCGCGGACGCCGGGCCCGAGAGAGTCGTCGTTGAGACATTGGGAGCTCATCGCGGAGCGTCTCTTGGCGAAACTTGGCGAAACAAGCACTCAATTTGACGTTACGTCGGAGGGTACCGGTCCCGCGGACTTTAGGATCCAGTGCGTGGCGTAAGATACGAAGGATTTGCCCAGCAGAGATGTCCGGCAAAATGAGTCGTCGAGGCGAGGTGGAGGGATAAACGGCTTTAAGGCGAGGAACGTCTCGGACCGGGGAGCTACTTGAAACTCCGGCGTGGGCTTGCCAAATAAGCTTAATCACCGTGAACGCGGAATCCAAGAGGTGATAAACGATTGACTCATCTGTCAGGCTATCAGCCAGGGGCCTGCCTGCGGGAGACGAATCTTACACGCATTGCGTTCGGTGTTGACGAAGCCCGCCTACGGCGACAAAAGTACCGCGTGCTACAGGGCCCGTCTGACTGCGCCTTCGTCCGTCGATGCAAGGCCTTGAGCTCGCGGCCGTAGTCATCGACGCGCAACGCCGTAAGAATACAGCAACAGTGGTCACGCCGTGTCGGGCAAGGATGCGCCATTGGGCCGGGGCTCGCAGGTGCTGGTGGCGGGTTTGACGCCGGCCGCCACTGCGGGTGTTTGATGGAGCAGGCGTCCAACCTTGCTGTACGAAGCCGAAAGAGGAAGGTCGTTGGGGATGGCGGGCATGGAATGATGTTTGGACGGGCTTCCGAGGGGAATCCGATCCAGCCAAGTCGGAGGTTTTCCTGCGTCCAGCGGCCACATGGTGGCTGAGACGAGTGACGGTGATGGTGTCAGATGTGATAATAGCATGCAATGCGGCGTGGATTGGCAGAGCTGGACAATTGAAAGACCTCGAAATCGCCGTTTGGGGGCTGTCAAATCTTTGATTCTCTTCTACTGCTGGAAAGACGATATCGACAACAACCGAACAAAACTCGGCATCGTTCTCGGTTTCGGTGCTGCACACGTGGGCTTCTTCGACTTGGGCCATCATGTCGATCCAGATTGAAGTGCTATCGGCAGCCCGTCCCGCCTCGAACCGGGATCGCCGTCGCGCCGAATTCGTGCCAAGGACAGGCGACCCTCGCCGCGAAAGTGGCCCTGGAAGGCCGAAGAAATGGTATCCACATCGCCGGTGATGCGATAGATTGCTGCTCTAGCCTAATCTCTGGGCAATGGAGTCGTCAACGGAGTACGACGTTCTTGGTATCAACGGCTGACGAAGCCGGTTCCTTTGAGGAGAAGAGATGTCATGGTCGAGAAGGGATCCGCTGGCGGTGAGAATGGACGCGTCTGCTCTTCGCGTCGAGGGCCTAGGTGTCGACGAAGACGATGACGAGGCCTGGTGGTCGCTTGCCGAGACCCGACAGAAGAAGGTTCCAGACCCAGGGTTCCGGTCGTCTAGCTGCTCATAGGGCTGCGATAAGGTAACCCGATTCACATTTTCAGCGAAACGATGTCAACGTCGCATCCAAATATGTTGCACTTGGCTGTTCGCTCATTCTTTTTCGAAAAGGCACGACCTTTCAACTGAGGCGGAGGATTGCGGCCCAAAGTCGCTGGCGGGGAGGACCGACACAGACACTATGTGCATGGGGCAGACCACAGTGCAACGACCATAAGGTGGGGCGCCTGCACGTTACGTAGTCCCCCTAGGACAAGCGTCCACGTGATGAGTTCGCTCTTATTTACTAAGGTGCTTACCTAGGTGCCTGGGTACGAGCCTTACACTGCAATGGCGATTCCAAGTGCACACCAAGGGGTTCATTCTCTCCAATCCATCTTGCTCTTTTATTTATCTCAATCTTTTCGTTGCTTTCTCTCCGCCCAGAAGCATCTTTCGGCCATTCGCATCAAATGCATGGCTCACAAGTATGCTTTCGCTTTTTCCTTCTCATCCATATGGTCCATCTCCCCCCTGGTATCTGGCCGTCTCTATGGAGTGTATTCAGACTTTTGGCGCCGCTTGTACACTGTACCTAGGTACCTGTCTCAGTCAGTGTCACCATAGACCCTGCAGAACCCAAATGTGCTGGAGATAGCTGGCTGCCCGTTCGCAGCACTGCTTCCCCGCACGTCACAGTGCTGTCAGGCGGGCACTTCACCTGGGGCCCCAACCAGCATGGCCAGGTGCCTCATGTACCGAGGCCGTCTGGGTAGGTAAGGTAGGTACCTTGAGTAGGTGCCTAACTACGGATACCTTGGTACCTCTTGCTGCAAATTCCGGTTCAGCGGCTTAGCAAGCACTGGACACATGGGCGACTTCCAGGTTGGAAGCCGCCCATACTGTCATCCTCCGGCCGGCACCGGTGTCGGGGAAGGAACACACGCTGCCACGCTGCCAACAGTAGCAGCCCGCCAAGCTTCATCGTCGGACGATGCATGAGCCCAAGACCGAGGCAGACAAATCTTGGGCCAAAACCGTACCAGCTGCTCAGCCGAAGGGATCTTCACGCGCCGTTTTCGAGGTGGTCTGATTTATAGACCCGGAGTCTTTAAAAGCAACGGCATCGAAGACGAACGTCAAGCACTTGGTCGTTCAGGTCAACACATCAAACAACCGAGTCACCACAGAGTCATTGAATCGGTCATCCATCTCCGAACCTACATCAACCAGCTTGGGCACTGATTCACCCCAGCTGCTTGATTCAAAAAGAAGCAATTGCCCCGCTCTTTTCCGGAACGAAAACACGAAGGCATCGTCAACACACAGAAACAGATATTGCATCCACATCACCGTCACAGAGCAACTTCGAGATAAGCAGGACCGAGGCACTACCCCACCACAGAGAACGCCCACCATGTGCATCGTCGTCCTCACCACCGCCCACCCCGACTACGCGCTCATCGTCGTCGACAACCGCGATGAGTTCATCCTCCGCCCCACCTCCCGGCCGCACTGGTGGTCCCATCCGTCCGGCGCCACCGTCCTCTCCGCCCGGGACCTCCAGCGGGAGGAGAAGGGCACGTGGCTAGGCATCACCAAGACGGGCCAGCTCGCCGTCCTCACCAACTACCGCGAGACGGACCTGCAGGACTCCAAGCACCCCATCCACGCCGCCCGCAGCCGCGGCGGCATGGTCACCGCCTGGCTCGGCTCCGACCCCGCCGAGCCCGCCGCCGACTCGGTCGACAGCCTCGTCAGGGACGGTGGCGTCAAGGGCGTCGGCGGCTTCTCCATGGTGGCCGGCAAGCTCAAGCGCAAGCGCGGCGACGACGAGAAGCCCGCCCGCGCCCTCGAGGGCATCGCCATCGTCTCCAACCGCTGCGACAACCTCCAGGACGTGCCGTGGGTCGCCGAGCAGCGCGGCGAGGTCTACGGCCTCAGCAACACCGTCTACGACGACCCGAACCCGTGGCCCAAGGTCGAGAACGGCAAGCGCCTCGTCAAGGAGGCCGTGCAGGACGCCGTCGCGCGGGGCCTGGACGAGGAGGCGCTGGCCGACCGCCTCTTCGCCGTGCTCGACACGGACACGCTGCCGATGCACCCGGACATGAGCCTGGCCGACTACATCAAGGAGCTCAAGCAGTCCATCTACATCCCCGCCATCGGCGACGAGAGCCACCGGAAGGCCATGCAGGAGGCGGTGGCGCGCGGGCCGGGCCGCTTCGCGACGGACGACCAGAAGGCCGCCGAGAGCCTCCAGCTGGGCGAGCGGCCCGACCCGCCGGCGCAGGCCAACATGGGCTTCGAGGTGGGACTGTACGGCACGCAGCGCCAGACTATCATCATGGTCGACTGGGACGGCAACGTGTCGTATCGCGAGAGGGCGCTCTGGGACGGCAACGGCAACCCGATCGAGCGCGGCAAGGGCGACGAGGTGTTTCGCTTCAAGATCGAGGGCTGGGAGAGTTGAGGGACTTAGGAGGCCGGCCTTGGCTTACCGCATGTGTATCTTGGATAGGGAGGTAGTGTATAGAGTGGATGCATACATTTCGCCGTCACTTTGGGAGAATCACCATATCCATTTCGTGATGAGCAAATCTGCTCTGAGGCCACTACGCTCGACTCAAGCTCTTTATTACGTAGTGCTCAACATATTCTGAGTTCTATGCCCACATCATTGTTCCGATTTCCATCACTCCCACGATGCCACCAAAAGTAGCCTGTGAGTATTGCCCAACGACAGCAGACGAACGATGAGCAGCGCGGAAATTGCCTCTCTCATCACATGACATCCATACTGCTCCTTCCTTACCTCGATAGACTGCCTAGAAAGGCATCAATAAATACGTACTACTAAGGAACTTGCGGAGGTACCTCCCTGGGCACTCCTAGCTATGGAGGAAAGTTCATGAGGTAATCGCCCTGGTGGGAGGTGGCTAAGTTGCTTTAAAGGAAGGAGCGTTAAGCTAGTGGGTTCCTTGAAGCAAGGGAAGGAAGGAAGGCCATTTATCTTTGTCCGTTTTCGAGGCAGGACCTAAACGGTGAAGTCGCGGCTCAACAAAGGAGGAAAGAGCCCCCCATCCCTGCGGCCTCAAAGCAACTCCTCGGGAAGGAGCTGCAGGACAGGAAGCATGAGGCAGGAAGGAAGTTAGAGCATTGGATCTGTGCACGTAAAACTAAAACGCCTGGACGCCTTTTCATCCGAACCCTCTTCAATCCCCCATTCATCCATCCATCATCCACGTCTCCATCAGCCACCATCTCTTCTCGCTTGTTCTCCACCGGATACCTGCTCCCAACCGTCTGGCTGTGCGTTGCGTTGGCTTTTTGGCTTCCCTCTTCCCCATTTTGGCACTCCCCCTCCACAATGTCGGCCGGAACCCAAGCGTCGACCGGAACTCAAGATTCGACCGGAACCCAAACGTCGACCGGGTTAAGTCTCTTAAAAGGCGCCTGGGATTGCTGGACGTCTGGCGTCCCGGACCTCCTGCGCACCATCTATCTCGACGTCTGCCATTGCTTCGAAAATAGACAAACGTGCTATCACATACGACGTCTCTTCACCTTCTCTATTTAGCAAATTGGGAAGTCACTCGAAGCCATCATCTACGCTGTCAGTCAGGCCTACTTCACCATTCTCATCGGCTTTTCTATGCTGGGCCCTTACCTCTTCGCCTACACCTGCGCGGGCGCCCTCGGCATACCCGTCCTTGTTGCGGAAACATGCATCAATTTCGTCCGCCTTCTCGCTCAATATCGCCACGACCTGGTACCCTTCCTGCTCGTGGTTCTGGTCAAACTCGTTCACGCATCCCTGCTATTTGTTCTCGGCCCTCTAGCAACTGTGGTGATGTTCATCATCGCCTGGCCCGTGGCCATATGCAACAAGGCAGCGGTTCCCATTGCCACACTCAGGGGATATCTGTCCACAACAATCGCCGCACTTTGGGCAATGCTTCCAGGTTCGAACGGGGGAGCACCACAGACGGACCAGGCTCAGACAATTCCGGAGATGCAGCCGCCGGCCCTGATGCCAGCCCCGCCATCAGACCAGCCGTCGGACCAGTCGAGGTCGTCCTCCCCCTCGAAGAGAAATTAGGACATCAGCCGCGAACTTTGCCCCCTCAGTCAAGCTCGCGTGGACGCGTTGCATCGTCACACAGTGCTCGGAAGCTTTCTGCGAGTTTCTCGGGAGTCGGTCCTCTTTTCAGCAACCCGACAGTCGCCAGCTTTGATATCAACGCCGTCACGCTTCCGGAAGCTCCCAAACATAAAGAAAACGAAGCAATGTCCAACGGAGGGGCTAATGACCGAGTTCGACAGATTTACAATAACCCCAAGTGTCCCTCGAAGCAATCACCAGACAGCAGCACTTCTTTTGTTGCTACCACTGCGCCGGGATTTCACCAGCAGTCAGCAAGTCAGCATCATGCAGAGAAGAAGCGCCTTCCAAAGTCTCGCACCCTGGCTGTTCTTTCCAATATCACGGCATCTCTATCAAGGTCATCCCTCACGAGCTTTTCCGGCAACGAACGCAAATTTTCCAAGGATTCTGTCCCGTCCCGCAACATTAGCAGCTCGTCGACAGTCACGACCGGAACCTTTTCCACCATTGCGTCCAGAGCACCTAGCCCCGTTGTTACCGCGACGAACCCTCTTATCATCACCACTGCCCAGCCTTCCGAGTACTGGTCGGGCCGCTTCATTTCTCTACACGACCGTTTTCACAACGAAGAGCTGCAGCCCCAATCGCTGTCCATCTTGGTGTCGGCCCACGCTTCTCGGTCTACTCTTCTCCCGCAGCAACAAGCAGCTTACCAAGGCCGAGGCAATCTTCCCCTTAGTAATACCACGGCTCTCGAACGTTACGGCCCTTCTGTTATCCGGGAAGCCAACCGCCTGTCCGACGACGACAACCGCTGTCTGCGGGTCTTTCTGCACCTCGACTCGCTCTGCGCAACTCCCGAGGCTCAACAGAGCCTGCATGCCTGGCAAGCGACATACGCACGCATGCATAATCGCGAGGCGCTCCTTCCTGATGGTGCGAGCATGGATAAGGGCTTCGTGGCTCGACTGTTTGGTGGACGCCGAAGCACGAGCGGTTCTCGGCCCGAGAAAAAGGTCGTCGAAGGCAAGAAACGTCGGACTGGGAAGCGGGCCAGTATCTTCTAAGGGTGTCTGCTTGATTCACACATGAGCATGGATCTGGGCGTTTTTCTTTTCTTTTCACGTGGAGGAGGTACGAGCAGCATCGCCATTGGATCGCCAGAAGTCACGAAGGAGGCAGAGAGTCGTCGGAAAATGCGTATGCCAAGGGTGAGGCACCCCTGTATCTGTATATAAGAGGGCTATGAGAGACGAAAACTCAGCTGTAGGAGACCAATACCCATTTAGTTCTACACCAACCGGAACACTCTCCCACCCCAACGCCTATCAATGCATCGTGTGACCCTGTTCCCTTGGGCCCTGTATCTCTGATTGTGCGTCTGCCCTGGCCCGCTGGGGCCAGAATCCCGAGGCAGCACGCTAATCCTCGGCCTTCTTGCGGAGCTTGAGATAGTCCCTAATCTGCTCGTGTTTACTGGCGAAGAACATGCCCAGCTTGTCGTTGCGCCACACGAGCACGCCAATCTCGGAGGCGTAGCCGGCGATGTCCTCGTACTCCCTCGGGTGGTCGAAGTCGCGGAACAGGAAGCCGCTGGTGGTGGTCATGCGCTCCGTCTCGAGCTGCCAGAGGCGGATCTGGTCGACGACGGTGGGGGGCAGGACGGGCCTGGAGCGCAGGGCGGAGAGGCGGTGCATCTGCTCGTGGGCGTGGGAGGCGAGGTAGGAGATGATCTGGTCGCCGGTGATGCCGCGCTCGACGGCGTTGCGGATGGAGGAGCGGGTCAGGCGGCCGGACACCATGTCGGCGAAGCGCAGCTTCAGCTTGCAGAAGAGGGAGAGGACGGCGATCTGCAGCGGGGTCTGGCCGTAGGCGTAGACGCGGTAGTTTGTCTCGACGATTATGCTGCCTGCTTTTGCGTCTTCTGCCGCGCCGGTCGAAGGGGTGGCAGAGGAAGAGCTGCGGGAGCCGGTGGCCGCGGTCATGGCGGCGGAGAAGCTCGAGCCGCTGGCGCTGGCGCTGCGGAGGGCGCTGGAGGAGCTGGTCAGGGTGGTGGCGAGGCGGGTGGGGAAGTACTGCTGGGGCTTGTGGGAGGGTATGTAGATGAGGCCGAAGTCCATGAGGCTGGGGAGCATGTTGCGGCGCTCCTCGGTCAGGGCGTCGGTGTCGTAGGCGCGGCCGAGCTCGAGGGAGGCGAGGAGGAAGAGGAAGCTGAGCATGTCGGTGCTGGTGCCCACGCCGCCGCCGCCGCCGCCGCCGCCGCCGTTCCCGTCAGAGTGCTGCTGCTCGGCGGCCTCGAGCCAGAGGAGCAGCAGGGTCCAGACCTGGGCGTTGGCCTCCTGGAGGAGGAAGGTGAAGCCGGCCTGGGTGATGGTGGCGGAGGAGCCGGAGCGGCGGACGAGCTGGCCGGCGACGAGGAGGTTCTTGACGGACGACTTAGGCCCGGCGAGGTCGGCGGCGCCGGGGTTGACGGTGTTGACGATGTAGTGGAGGATGTCGTCCCACTTGCGGCGGGCGTAGCGGTCGAGGAAGGGGACGGTGATCTCGGGGGGCACGGGGAGGCCCGAGGGCACGCCGAAGGAGTTGTGGTGGCCGCCGCCCTCGAGGGCGAGGCGGAGCGAGGATTTGAAGTTGGTGGTGAGCTGCATCTCCTGCGGGCGGTCTTTCGAGGGGGGCGTTATCTGGAGGATGTGCAGGACTCGGAGGGTCGAGAGGGCTTGGTCTTTTTGCCTGGAGAGGGGGTGTTAGGACGGCATCGGCGTTTGGGGGTTGGGAAAGGCGGCAAAGGGTTCGTACCTTCTCGCCTCGGGCTTCACCCAGAGGTCCAGGTCCTCGAGCAGCATGGGCTTCGGCATGTAGAGGATGGCCATCACGATGGTCTTGGCTGGTGACGGGGGTCAGCGGTGATGCTCCGCCAGCCTCGTACACGCGGGCATCGTGCGCTTACCCAATGGTGGTATCATCCGGCGGAAGATCGCAAAGGCCGTCGAGGGCTGGAGGTACAGCTTCCTGAAGGTGGTGCCCGGCAGCTTCTCCAGGTAGTCGGCCAGCTGGAGCGACTGACCCGAGCTGACCGACATGATGGGCGGTTGTCGCGCGCGCGGGGGGCAGGGAGAGGGATGGTTTATTTCGTGCTCGTTATCTCATGTTCGAATGTTCTCGGAGCGGCTCGTCGGCGTTGCTCGCGCTTGCTCGTCGTGGGTCGTGGGGGTATCTCGATATCGTGGGGTGGGAATTTGGGAAGTGGAAGTTCGACGATTATTTGCGACGACGTGCAGTCCGTCATTCAATCATTGAGCAGGGATCAGGCAGCGGAAGTTTCCGCCTGAGGACCTTTACTGTGGTGTGTGCCTGAGCCTTATCTTATCAGCCTGCTGTGCTCGTCGCATCGTTGAGACCAGTCCTTGGCGCTCTGTGCTCCAGGTACCTACTATTAAGCACCTGGGACGATAGGTACCTGCGCGCTGTGGTGACTGGGACGGGCACGTCATGTAGCCTTCAATTGCCGAAGCTCGCCGAAGCTCCCCCATCCTCACCCGGAGCCTCTTCTAAACCACCTCGTTGACAACTCCCATTGACTTGTCGAGACCCCCGAAATGCCTCCCAAGCTGCCTCCCCTCCGCTTCGTGCGGTCTGTGAGTTTTGCGAAGCGCAATCGGCGTTCCCGCCGGTGCTGACCGTCCCGCCAGGTGCTCAACTCGTTCGCCAAAGAGTCTGGGCTTGAGCCGAGGTGAGTGCTCCGGAAACGTCTGAGCTTCTCGCCCGGGCAGTTGCGCTTGTCACATTATTGGTATTGGTCGCTGACTTGCAGCGCAGGTTACTTGGTAACAACGTAATTATTCACCTCACTTTCGGGCAAAATTAGGACTCAGACTTACCGAACTGTAGTTCCGGGTGACGGGCGCCTCGGTTGGCAAGGTCGACTTTGAGCTGGCCATCCAAAAGGAGCACACGGTACGACCCTCCCTCTCTGGCCGTGGAAAAAAATGCCTCAGACGGAAAGAAATGCCTCAAGACTGATCGCGTGCCGATAGAACCGCCTGCAGACGATCCACGGGGGCACTCTGGCCAGCCTCGTGGACCTCGGGGGATCCCTCGCCGTCGCGTCCAAGGGCCGCTTCATGACGGGCGTGTCGACGGACATCAACGGTAGGTGGAACCCGTCGACGGATACGAGATGCCCCCCCCTTCTTGCGAATTGTTCTGGAACGAGTCCTGACGACGGCACACCGCAGTCACGTACCTGAACCCCGGCGGCACGCCTGGGGACATCATGACGGGAACCGCGACCTGCGACAAGAGTACGTTTCCACCTCGGGCTTCTATTTTGTAAAAGCTTGGATCTGACGCAGCACACAGTGGGGAGGACGCTCGCCTACACGACGGTCAACTTCTTCAACAAGAAGGGCGAGCTCGCTGCTCGCGGCAGCCACACGAAGTGAGCCAGGCCATGTCTTAGTCAGCAACCCTTTGGCAGCATGGCAGCTAACATCGACCCAGATACATCGCCAAGACGTGGGCTTCAGAGGACTTTGTGGCTCCCGAAGAGTACATTGCCGAGGAGGAGGAGAAATAGATTCCTTTGATGTCGCTACGTTGGATGCATGAACGACTTACAGTCAGTCTTGTCTCGTTGGAATGACACCAGCATGAATTATTCTGCCTGATGCCTATGAAGTGAAGTTGTTCGCTGACGGTCCTTCTAAGCAGCGTGGCAGTGGAGTGATCGCCAAGGCACCACTGGGCTTCAAGCACTATCACTCCAGCGTGCCTTACACTACCGATAGCCGCAGCCACCAACACCGCCTCTGGGGAAGGGGCGGTGCAATTACCACATGGTAACTGGAAGATGTTCAAGGTGTAAATCTTTCCCCCAAGCACCAGCCATAGGCGAGCGGCAGTGCATTTCTCACCTCCAGCAATACAACACAATATTTAATTCTTCCCGGTCGGTGAAGGTGAGATCGTCGCTGGCGCATTCCTGATTCTTTTTTTTCCAATGTAGAAGAATGCCCAGGGATCGACGAGTCGCACGCCGCTTGCACCCAACTCGATTCAAAGAATGGCATGCCATCGACGTCAACGCTCCTGGGCAGAACGCTCTTGGTGCAACTTGGTGCAAGAACCAAGTCAGAACCCAAGAAGACCCTGAGAATTAAGCTTGACTTTTGAGGGGGAAAACGTCTTGACGCCCAAGCCGCCGAGATGCCAAAGGCAAGCCACGCCGGGCAATGGCAAGATGGGTACGGTGATCTCGTCCCCGCTGACGGGCGCACCGTCACAGTGTGACGGCCAAGCCCAACGTCACAAAGTGGACTGCACCGTGACCACTGTGAACCCGTGGTCACGGGCCTTGGCGCACCAAGACGAACCGAAGGAGCCACTGAGGCAAGCCCAGGCACGACGTGACTGTGAATGTGAATGGGGCAACACGAACCAACACCGCCCCCGGGCGATGCGCTGTTTCCCTCCCGGACGGGGCATCTCGCACTCTCCTTGGCGCTCTTTCCCCCGGGGGGTGGGGGGCCTCAGCGTTCAGTGCCTCACCTTATTTACGGGCGCCTTACCCGAAGCGGCTACTGCCCATCATGTCGTGCCGGCCGGCGAGGCATCCCTGGCGACCTCGCGGCTCCCGGTCCAATCAAAAGCAGCCTTGTTTTCTTCTCTCTCGCCCGGCTGGTGAGCACTGAGGCCCAGGGCAAGCAAGCAAGTCCAGGGGTCTTGTTTGTGGTAGCCTAAAGCGGAGGGATAGAGAGACGAACCGACCTGCCAAGTCAGGGATGAGGATAGGTAGCCACGTAGCCAAGGCCTGCGTCGAACCTTCCGTGCATGCCAATCTCGACTCGACCCTCGACGAGGCTGGACGTGTTTACTTAAGAAACTCCTGGTCCGCTGTTGGTTTGTTGCCATCATCATCATCATCATCATCATCATCATCAACATTCTTGGTGCTCCATCGAATAACCCATCTCAACAGGCAGTGACACTTCCAGAACCCACAGATTCATCGACTCGGAGCTTCATTTGCAGACCACGACGACAAAACACCTCTCAAGATGATCGGCGCTATCGTCGGTATCATCTCGCTCGTGCTCGTTGCACTCGCCTTCCTCGGCACCATCTACATCACGATCCGCATCCTTCGCAAGCCCGGCTACCGCCTCGACGACACCCGCCGATGGGTTGACTACACCAAAGGCGGCCTGAGCTTCTGGCTTGCGTGAGTCTCCCTCAAACTTCCTCGTCTCTCGACAGCCAAAGACTAACGAGCTTCTGAACCACAGGGCGCAACTAGTCCAAGTCATCATGCTCATCGTCGCCATCGCCGCGGGCGTCCAGAATATTGACTTGTACTTTAACTCCGTCGCCCGCCGCGTCATCCAGTCCCTCGCCTTCGTGTCGCACGCATTCGGCGTCTTGGCCCACGTCTGCATCACCCTCGCTTTCTTCTACCTCTCCCACGCCCTCACCCAGCTCCGAAACCCGGGACAGGAGGACTCGTCAAAGTACCGCAAGGGCCGCGTCTGGGCTCTAGGCGCCGCCGGCCTCGTCGTCGGGCTCACGGTGGTCGCTTTCGCTCTATGGCTCAGCGTCACCACCCCAAACTACTACTACTACGACGACGGCTACAGCATGAGGAGCCTCGTCGCGCAGTGTTTCAATATGGCTTGCTTCGGCATCCTCATCATCTTCGCCATTGCCAACGTCGTCTACTCGGCCAAGGCGCGCAAGAAGGCCCTCGGAAGCCCCCTCCAAAAGGTGCGTAGCTCTCCGATCCCCTTCAGTGTGGGCTATCACAACAGAAAACTGACATGTCCCGAAAACAGGCCGCCAAGATCCTCGTCATTTGCACCTCCCTCTGGCTCGTCCGCATGGTCTGGACCATTGTCAGCTTCTTCTTCGTCGGCGTCGGCGGTATCGTCGCCTTCCACGTAGTCTTTACGTTCCTCGAAATCATCCTCTCCGTCTGGCTCGGGCTTGCCATCCTGTACATGCTCTACCGCCTGGCCTCAAGGGAGTCGTACGCGCTGTCCAAGGCGAGCTACCGCGCCGGCGGTAAGACCGGCGACGCGGAGCAGACCATCTAAAGGCGCATATCCAATACGTCACGCCGCAGCTGGGGGCTGTCCGTGGTTCATGACACGACACGAGCAACGATAGACGATAGAGGGGGATGGCCAGCGGTTGCACATCGGGAGGCCTTTCTTGCAAGAGGGTATAATTGATCGACGGGGCTGTGTGAAGTAGCAGTCACTGGGTATGGCAGAGGAGGATGATACCACTTGATTCCTAGAAGAGCATAGCATACAAGAATAATTAATGTTTTCTACCATGAAGCTTTTGCGTTGCGGCGACTTTGTTAGGTACCACAGCTCCTTTTGTGATTGTGCCTGGGCACTTTCCTGCCTTGCAACTCTCCCTGGCAGGTTTGAATGCCGAGTACGTCGCCTTTTGTATCCTGCAAGCAATTGCAACAAAAGACAGATCAGGAAGATTTTTACCCATCTGCAAGGGCACAATCACGACTGAGATGGCGAGGGAACATACCCTGCAGTATCTGCCTAGTCTGCAATCATAGCTCCGTTTTCAAGATAACTAGTTATTGGCACGAGCCTCTCCCCTTCGCTGTATGCCCTATGCTGCTGCCGTAGCCTCTTTCTCGGTGGGCTTCCTGCCGTAGACAGAGAACCTGGAGGTTGAATAGATTAGCAAAAACCGGCCAAAAAAAGCACGGGATGGGCTGTCTATCTCACAGCGGGTAGTACGCGTGGATGTTTAGGTCCCTGAACTCCTTGCGGACCTGTGCCATGGCGACCAGGACCTCCTCGCGGGTCCAGCCGTGCGAGCGCGTGAGGAAGGTGAGGCAGAGCGCCTCGTAGCCGGGGACGATGTTCTCGTGGCTCCACATGCCAATCTCCTTGTGCCTGGGGTCCCTAGGCCACGCATTAATAGGCCACTTGTGCTGGATGAGCTTGACGTCGACGAAGCCCGTGCGCACCAGCACGTCCTTGAGCATCTTCATGTCCTGGGCCGGCCGGCCGCTGCGGTTGGAGGCGTCCTGGAGGAGCCTGACGGTCTTCATGATCATCGAGTCGTCCCTGAGCGTGCCGTCGTCGCTGAGGGGCGACATGTTGGTCTCGATGAACTCGGCGTACCCGCCCGGGTTCAGGTTGCTGTTGGGGCAGGGTCAGTTCGGATGCGGGGAAGGCGCCGGAGCCGTCTCGACTCACTCGAAGCACTTCTTGACGTAGACGTCCCAGTCCTGGACGCAGCCGTTCAGCATCCTGCTGTGGATGTAGTCGAACGGCTGCGAGTAGGTCCACTCCTCCTCGAAGTCGTCGATCTCGAACCTCACGTTCGGGGGGGTGCTGTAGAGACGCGCAGAGTCAGCGATCGAGGCCCGGGCCGCTTCTAACGCACTTCCAGGTCCCCCAAGGGGGGGCTTCTCTGAGAGGGGTGTTGGGGGTGTCGTACAATTCCGGAAAGCTGGCCGAGAGGTCCATGCCGAGGACGTCGGCCTCGGGATGCTCCTCGCCAAAGTCGATGGTCCAGATGCCGGTGCCGGCGCCGACGTCGAGGACGCGGCCGACCTTGGAGCCCGGGTCGTTGGGCGGCGCGTTGCCGAGCCGGTCATTGAAGGTGAGCAGGAACAGGTTGTGCTGGAGGTCTGTATCCCAGGCGTGTCTCGGTCAGACGGGCGTTCCTTCGGCTCGCGGGAAGAAGAAGCGGGACGCTCCGGGTTCCCCGGGCGTAAACTCTCGGGCACCACTCACCTAAGCGGTCGTTCTCCGGCTCGTCGTTGGGCAGGTGGTATTCTGGCAGGGACGGTGCGTGTGAGTACGTGCGAGGTTCGGCGCGGGGCGGTGATCACCGAGGCCGGGCGGGAGGGGGGGTTTCTCACTGCCGTCTTTGTAGGCGTGGTAGGTCCTGCCGTTCTCCTGCCGGTAGTCGAGGACGGAAGCGGCGATGCTGGTGCTGGACGACGGGATGCTCTGGAAGGGGAGGGCGGTCTGTTAGAAAAGGTACGGCCACACACGGCTGGATACGGCGGCATCGGTCCATACACCCGCTCTCACGGAGGAGTCATCGTCAGAAACGGCCTGGAAGGCGTTAGCGACGACTCTACTTGTGCGACAGAATGGAGAGGAGAGGGCAAGAACCTCGTCGTCGGCAGCGATCGCGACCACATGGTCGGGTACGATGCCCGTTTCAGGCAATTCGACGTGGGACATTTTTCTTTTTTCGGCGGGCAGGAGGAAGAGGAGATGCGATTGAGAGAGGGCGTAGATGCACAATTAGGGCGTGGTTGATTTTGTCGGATTCCTTTGAGGAGCTCTCGGATCTCGTCGATCAACGTGTTTCCTGGAGGTGCTCGGGCGATGGAGCTTCGTTCGGCGAGGACGTTTATCTACTGGGCGCGGGATTCGGGCTTGTTTCCCCCCTCTTCTTGGCCCCTGGACGGCCCGTTGGTTTAGGCCGTTGGTTGGACGGAGATGTTTCCACAACGAGCAGCGCTTTCCGCGTCTCAGGGGACGCGATGACCTCTTGGGTATCCATCCCTTCGGAACGTCTCCCATGTGAAGAAGAGAGTTAGTAATAACTTGCCTCCCCCCCACGCTCACGTTGGCGGATTCAAACCGTTGCAATTTCACACGATGTAGTTCCGCGATTAAGCCTAGCTTGCTGCAATCGGTACATTATCAATTCTGTTCGCGCACTAGTAGATGCTTCACACGTCCTCCCATTCGGCCGGTTGTCCGTTTTATACGCCAAAGTTCCGACAACCCCCACCTCCTGAGTGACATTCGATATTTACATTGAGATCTGTTAGTGCAGCAGTGGCCGAAAGCACCGTGGCACTAACGTGCTCGACCTCCCTGTCCTTGTGTGCCCCTTTTCTTCATCATTCGAGGGAAATACGCGCGATGGCAGATCCGCCGGCCAGCCTGCCAATCTTGCGCATGACCACGCGGAGATCCTGCATCGCTGCCCTCGGTTGGCCTTCCTCGATTCTTCCGCAGAACTCGTGGAGGCTCTTCAGGCACCCCTTCAAGAGGGTGTCGTCCCCCGGCCGAGGGGGGACCTGGAACGTCCGCGTGCCGAACTCGACCAGCACGCTGTGCGCCCGCTCCGTGACGCGGCTCCGGGGGTCCGGGTCCGGTATCTCCACCGGCCGCACCGGCCGCACCGCACGGGCCAGAGGCCCGAGGTACAGCATGTCGATGCTGGCCATGTCCACGTCCGCAGCCGCCGTGCCGACGATCCCGAGCATCGACTCGAGCCGGTGCAGGGCCGAGGGGTACAACCTCGCCTCGAGGTCCTCGAGGACCCCGCCCATGTGCCGCCAGAGCCGCCGGGCCGAGTCCCTGGCCAGAAGCATGTGCGTGCGCCGCTCGGTGACCAGGTCCAGCTGCAGACGCTCCAGGGTGATGCTGTCGCCGTCCCGGCTGACGGCTCCCGGCTCGGTCCACCCGCCCGCGGGGGGGTTCGGATCGAACGGCTCGAACTCGGGCTTCTCGTGCTCCAAGCAGCGGCCGACGTCGATCAGGCTCAAGACGGCTTCCGCGCGGGGCCGCTCGAGGTGCGGCGAGTAGCAGAACGTCCTCGCGCACCTCGGCGCGAGGGCCTCGAACAGATCGGCGCCGCAGCCGTCGCAGTCGCAGTCGTCGCCGAGGACGAGCCAGGTCGTCGCGGGCGTCGCCCCCATCTTCTCGATGGCCGCCTCGACCGTGGCCACGTCCGGGTGGGCGGGGCACGGGGTCCCGTGCGCGGCGAGCCCGCCCCCCGAGAACGGCCCCGTGACGATGGCGTCGACGAGGTCGTACACGTCGATGGACTCGGCGTCCGTCAGCCGCGGCGGGCGCGGCCCGGCGGCGACGGCGGCGACCGGGATGCCCCACTCGCGCAGGCGGACCAGCAGCTCGACGCTGCCCAGCACCGGCCTCGCGTGGTCGTCGTATGCCCTCTCGTAGATCTTGTAGAACGCTTCCGCCTCGGCGGCGCTCGGCGGCGGGAGCCCGGCGTCGAAGAAGAATAGGTTGGCTTCTGCCCATACAGCCCCGTTAGACGTGAGCTCGCCGCGCCACCACGCTTGCCGGGTCCTCTTGGTCGACTTGTCGAGACTGTGGAAGAGGTCCAGGTGGTTGTGGGCGGCAAGGGCGGGGAAATGCTCCTGGAGATCGTTGACGGCGCCTCTCAGCGAGTAGTGGCGGTCGAAGAGTGCGTTTTGCAGGTCTATCACCACTACAGGACGGCCGTTTGTATTCGCTGCCAGTCCCGTAGCTTGGTCGTCTTGTTGTGGCTCGGGTGCCTCCGGAGGAGGGGAGCCGCTCACGAATAGTGGGAGTCCCATGGTTCTGGCTGTCTTGTGTTGACGGTGTTTCGTAGAGAGACAGAGATGGACGAAGATGGCCAGTGACGGACAGAAACAGTCGTAGAGTTTCTATGTCAAAGTATTGGGTGTGTAGAGTGAAGAAAGAATGATGAGAGTGTGTAAAATCAAGGTCAATACGCACACACACACACATATATATACATTTGTCAGAGCAATTGGTGACTGAAGCTCATGAACTATCAAGGCTTACTGTCGACCCTCAAGGTCTTGCGCCACCGAGTTGAATCGTTCAAAGAGGTTGTGGATCGCAAGCCTCAAAGCGCATGTCTGCCTAGTCACCAGGCTTTGGGGAGGCAAGATTGTTATGGGTGTGGGAGGAGGTCACGGGAAAGCTCAAGCGAGGCTTTCGTTTCATTCAACTCTCTGTCTATATGGACCTCGGATGCTGTGATGAGAGACATTGGTTAGCGTCCATCTGCCAGACTTGAAACTTAAAAAAGGCCGGATAAGCTTTTCTCAGAAACCAGGGGGCTTAACGTGCTGTCTTTACATTAGTCCAGACTCAATGCACAACGATATAGAAAGCAGATCAAGTCGTTTATCTTGTGTGAACCGGTGACTAGCAAGGTTTGCCGTCTTCAGCCTCGAAACTCAGAGGCCCACAAGCCTGGAAGCCTGGAAGCCATCAACTTAAAAGAGATAGAAGGCCACAAGAAACTCTCTCCCAAAAAGTATAATCTCAGTCGGCTTATAAGTCGATATCCACGTCCAAGGTCAGCGTACGGCATCCTTCTGCCTCTCGTTCGACGGAAATGTCACTCAACCATCAAAGTAACTTGAAGAGAGAAACGAAGTCCCGCGTCAGCTTTTTCGTACGTGCTAGCCTGCTTAAATCTGGCTAGGCACAATCAACTACCACCTCGAGGCACGCGTTGTCGATAACTATTCACTCCTCCAGCACTCCGGTCTCGAACTAACCACCGGAAGACCACATACAATGTCATCACCAGAGGCCCATACGTCTTGGAGCCGCTTCCCCGCGGAGGTTAGGAATCAAATCCTGACGCTCTTGCTCAACGACGGCTGCAGCCTGGCCGGCTTCGCCACCGTGTCGCGAGAATGGCAGACCATGATCGAGCACCACAACTTCGCCCAGATCAAGGTGACCGACGACCGGCTCGCCGACTTCGGCCCGTTCACCCATCGCAACCGGGCCCTCGTGCGCCGCATCCTGGTCTGTCTTTTCACGGACTTCTACACGAACAACCAGTTTCCATACCTGTTCTCGATCCTCAGCCAGTGGAAACCGACGGGCGACGGCCTGGTTCTCGACTTCAGATTGATTTACCGGGACAAATTTATTCGCACGCGTGGTTATCTAACCCCGCGCACTTACCACTTCAACGGGGACGGCTGGGCCTACCCCATGCAGAGGTTCTTGTCCTCGGTCAAATGCATCATCGACGTCGAAGACTTCCCCCAGAGCCAGGAAAATTGGAATAGCCGTGCCTACCTCCCGTGGACGATGGACCGCGTGCAGTGGTGGGATACGCAGCGGCTGGTTCCGGCAGTCACTGGCATCGTCATACGACAGGAGGAATGGGACTTTCTCAGCGGATGGGCGCCGTGCATTTTGCGGCGGGTGTTCTCCCGCTTTCCCGGGCTCGGGGAGATCGAGTGCGAGCCTGGAAACCTTTGTCTTGGTGATTGTTCGGGTTCGTGCCCGGCTTCGTGTAAGTAGCATCGAGCTCATGAGCCCCCCTCTCTTTGTCTATCCTTTTACTGATCCTAGGGCGTTTTAAACGCCAACCCAGCTTACTTCTCGCTCAGCGAAGGAGACGCCGGTAAAGAGCTCGTCCTTTTCACCGACTACAGCCGCATGACGTACTCGATGACCGAATCCATCCACCTCCCGACATCCAGGCTCGCCGGGGCCCTCGCCCGCGCGAGCCAGAAGCTCGGAAAGCTCTCCGCGTCGTACGGGATCGACGCCAGCCCCTTCCTCGAGGCCTGCGAGCCCCGGATGCACTGGCGCGAGCTCACCTCTCTCACGCTGACCTCGCGCCTCCTCGCGCCCGACGGGGACGCGGACGAGATCAACGACGTGCTGCAGCAGGCGGCCAAGGCGGCCGAAAGGATGCCGAAGCTCGAGCTGTTCGAGCTATGGAACGAGATGAAAGAGTCGGCGGCGCTCTTCAGCTACCGCTCCGCCGGCCCCGACAAGTCCGCCGAGATCACGTGGCGCGGGACGTGGTCCCACGACCCGTCGCCCGCCGTGCTGCAGGCCTGGAGGGCGGTTGCGCTAGGGCGCGGCTGCGGCGAGCTGTTCACGCCCGTTTTTGTGAGGGAGGACGTGGACCACGGGCTCATCAAGACTCGCGAGGATGCGATTCGTCTCTTGAAACTTTCGACGCCGCTTTTGGGTCGCGAATGGGGCAAGGAAAGTGAAGATGTCAGGAACACGATGCCTAGGTTTGCGTTACCGCTTGCGTACGAGTAGACCGTGAGTCTAAGGGTCGTTCTTTCCTACTCTCGGTTCCTCGAAGCGAGCGTCGGCTTCGTGCACGAAGCCAGTTATCACATTGGTACACGGAAGTTACTGTGGTTGGATTCAAAAGGAATTGAGTCTTGATACTGGGTCCTTCCCCTATTTAAAGCTTAATAACAGTAATTCCCAGAGTTCAGTAACAACGTCTAGTAAGAACAACAGAGCCTAGTGAGGATAATAGATAAAGCTGAGCGACTACAGCAGAGTCTACGTACATACATAGTAATCGATATAGAGCTCAGCAAGCTCAGTAAGTAGTGAAAGGCCCCAATAGACACTTAATGAGGTCCCAATAGCAAAACTAAACGTTATCATAAGTGTCCGAATCAAAGTGTAAATTCGCCCAATCCTAACGCAACAACTAATTGCCAGTCCCATGAGCAAAGGAAATAGACAGCCTACACTTCTGTAACTAAAATACCACCCCCATATCAAAGTGTTGTGCAGCATGTGACTGTAGCTTTCCGTAACATTTGGTGGCTCAGGACATAGCACCAGTTTGACAGACGTTGTTAGTGACTTAAGTCTCTAGTTGGAGCACACTTGCCAATTATGCACAAGAATATGACTCGGCTCGTGCAATAACTCATGGTTTCCGCACTGGAGCCATCATCAAAGGAACTAGAGCAACCGAAAACAGCGACCAGATTTGAGAGAGCACACATCTGTCCCTATGACACTAGGTACGAATCTTGCTCTAACAGCATTCTCAGAACATCATCTGCTCCAGATACTTGGCAGCAAACTCTGGCAAGTCTCGGTACGGCTCTCTCTTGTCGTCTAGAACCAAGTCCTCCAAGGTGGCCTTCTTATATCCGGGAACGTCCCAGACGTCAGAGGAGAGCATGGCCATCAGCTCCCCCGTGCCCCAAATCTTGCGACAGAACCACACCAGGGAAAAGATCTCGCCGGCCTCGACGCAGTGCCGAAACTCGGACATGACCTTTTCCAGGCTGTGCGTGAGCGTCTTGGGCTCCTCGCCGTTCCTCCGCTTCATCACGGCGGCGATCTCCTCCCCGGTGGGCGCGAGCTCGGACAGGGTGATGGCTCGGTTCTGGATCTCGGAGACGGGGTTGGTGGTGAAGATGGACACGTAGGCAGCCGCGACATAATCTCTCGTGCTTGGCTTAGAGGTCAGCAATAGCCATTACAAGACACGCCGAAGTCTGATAATTTGCAACTTACCACATGTTGGCCTTTTCCTGGGCAGCGTTGCCAGTGTACACGAGTCTGTTCCCATCGATATCAATTCCCATCGCACTAGTTGTTTCACTCATGATTAGCAATTTGAAGGCACCTTGGAATGATCAAGCAACAGAGACTCACTAGGTGCTCAGTGTGAATTCCGCAAAGTTCCCAATGAGGACGACGGTCATCGGGATACCAGCGTCTCGGACAGCCTGTTGGAGGTCTTCCTTGGCCTTGATGACGGGAACCAGCCGTCCCTCCTCACCATAGCGCAGACCCATGTCAGACGGTACGAAGAGCTTGACATTGGTTCGCGGTATGGCCTTGACGAACCCGTGCTCCCTGCTCACACCCTCGTCTCCAACGAGAGAACTAGGT
This sequence comes from Colletotrichum brevisporum, assembly GCA_030770045.1. Lineage (NCBI taxonomy): Eukaryota > Fungi > Ascomycota > Sordariomycetes > Glomerellales > Glomerellaceae > Colletotrichum > Colletotrichum brevisporum. The sequence goes on from JAUGSI010000002.1 coordinate 7,930,862, forward strand.
AAGGGAATCAGCAACATCCCGCGTGGACAATGTGCCGAACCACGAAGAACTAATTACAGCACGATGTCAATGTCCTGCAGCGCGTTGACTAGAGCATCCTCGTCCAGTACCTCTACCTCGATCTTGCGGACACCGGCGGGAAGGGAAGACGTATCGGAACTGGAACGGTGCAGCACCGTGATGGGTGCACCGGAGGCAATCAAGGCGGCCACTATCCGAGCGTTGGCAAAGCCTCGGTGCCCGTACACGGCTATCCGGTTGAAAGACATATCGACGACGTTTGGGCGGTAGCAATAATTGACAACAAGAGACGCGACTGCAGCAAGCCTGAGTCTTCAACCGTATGTTGTCAAAGGTCAAGTACTTATAGTGAAGCTATTTAGGTGGTAGCATGATGTAAATGGGGCCCATGTCAACCTGTCGAACATGGAGTCTGCACACAACAAGTACTGAATTCCTCACTACGATGTGCACACATCATGTAGTTGAATCAGGGCGACAGGGTTGACCGTGGATCCTTTTCAGCCGCCACCCCTCACCTCGGATTTTCGCCCGAATAGGAAAGTCTACTTGCGGGGCCGGACTATTAGTTGTGCGTGAACGACCACGAGTCGTTTCAAAAACGTGAGTCTTTCTGCTTCTCGTCCCAAGCGCCAAAATCACGAACCGAGGCGTCAACAACATCGATTTCTGATCACCATATCGACATGACCACTGCGCCTCCCCACTCCAGAGAATCTTTCCGTGTCCGATTTGCGCCCAAGCAGGAGATCAAGGACTATGCCTCGCCCGTCGCTCGACCCTCTCTGGGTGACAGCCTCACAACTCCTCCACAAGACGGCCAAGTCCAAGCACATGCCAGGGTTCAGCAGCAATATAAGAAAAGGCAGCCGAGTCTTCTGCAGCGACGAGGTCACACCAAGAGCCGACTTGGCTGCAAGGAATACAAGCTACGGAAGGTCAAGTGCGACCGAACGCTTCCCGTGTGCGTCCGCTGCCAGCGCCGCGGCTCCATCTGCTACTCCGAAAAGCCTCCGGGGAGTTGGCAGGTCACCATGCCGCTCATGATTTGCCGCGGTCTCGAGGATCCTTGGATGGGGGAGGTGAAGCCCGACCGGAATCTGTTACAGTACTGGCTGGAACAGACGAGCCACATGCTGGCCCTCCGCGCCGACAACAACCCGCTGTCGTATCCGCTACTAGAGCACCTTGTCTCCACGCCTTCGCTACTACACGCGATCCAGAGCATCAGCGCCGGTCAGGAGCGGTTCTTCGAGCAGTCCAGCCTGGCGCCGTGTCTGAGACAGCGCCGCTTGACTCTGCAAGCCTTGCGGCGCGAGATGCGTGACGTCAGCCAGATGACGCCGGCTACCCTCCTTACAGTCTTCCTGCAGGGCGTTTCCCGGACCTGGACGGAAGGCCGCACGAAGGATTATGGCAAGGAGCACATCTGCGCTTCTCGGGGTCTTTTGGAGACGATGCTAGAGAATCCTCGGAAGCGCCAGCAACCTCTGGTCCAGTTCCTGCTTGGATGGTATCTGTACTGGGACATGTCCTGCGCCTTCGTGGCAGAACCGGGCGACCTGCCGCCGCTCGATACACCACTCATACTCGAGAACCTCCACTCCATGCGAGGCAACTTCCATCCCATGGTCGGCTTCTCGGCCGAACTGATGTTTCTAAATGGTTGTCTCGGCCGGCACTGTCGGGTCGTCATCGAAACAGGGGAGCGCGACCCAATACTGGAGGCCAATCTTGAAGCACAACTTCTCAGTTGGAATCCCCAGCACCAAGATGACGACTTGGTGGACTTGAGCATGGCATACCGTAACCACGGTCTCATCATGCTGTATAACGTTTGCGGAGTGCCGCCTCGAAGGCATGAACATGGGGGTCTGAACGGAAAAGACAGCACGGAGAAGTTTTCAGCGAACGAAGAACCAGACAAAGCAACAGCATCAAAGTCGGCAATTAAGGAAAGAGCAACCTTGTACGCAGTCGAGTCACCAGTGCGTTCCCTTGCCATTGGCACATTAGAAAGGCTCTTCAAGTGTCCCGTCGACACGCCCGCATTCAACTTCCACGCGACGCCGCTGCTCACAGCTGCCGCAGAACTGAGGCACGATGAGATGGAGCTGCGGGAGCTCGCAATCAATCACTTCAAGGCCATGTACTCGACAAACAGGGTGGTAGTCAATCTGTGGGCAATCGACCTTCTGAGAGAGGTATGGGAGTACAACGACTCTGGCGTACGTACGACTTGGCTGGAACTGCTCAGGCTCAAAGACTGGACATTTACGTTTGCCTGATTTACAAACGGCACTTTGCGCGTGCCATCTACATCATCCTCGCTGTATTAAAGAACGTCTACTATGGCCCTTAGCCCAGCCAACCCCCAGTGCGAGCGAGCATGCTCTTCTCATTCGTGCTGTTTCAGGCAAATAATTTCGTGGAACCACATTCTAAGATTCTAGACATGCCCGCCGAAGTCAATACGTAGGAGCTGCGTTCTGAGTCTGCTTGAAATACCTAAACCCCCAACGGTTCTAAGCGGCATCTCTATGTCAGTGCCATTCTCGGATTCTGTTTTCCGCCTAACCGAGCCGTTGAGTCAGACACTTAATTTAGTACAGGTGACAGGAGCCGTCCCAGCAAAGAGGCTTTGCGATCATCCCAGCTGGAACCACCAAAGCATGGCTACCCGTAGTACTCTGGTGGGCCTGAACAGTGCTACGGCTCGACTATCCCTGTTTCCATCCCTGCCATCACCTTTTATGAACGCCAATGCCGGCTTCACAGACGTTAAATCAGCTTCTGGCGTGAATTTGTGTGAAGATCAACCTCACGATGATTGCTCGGCGTTTGTCCTGCCTCGCATTTTGCTCATCAAGTACCATCGGGGCAAACCGACATCACGGTTACAGGGGCCTCTTGGTCCGGGGGTCCCATATTCCTGTAACTGCCGACTTGTACCCAGTCATCGATGACTGCGAGAATGCATGCCCATAGAGGGAAACTCAACATAAATACTGTATACCATTCGCTAGAGAGGGCATTCGATGCCATTTACCTAACGCTCATCATCACCTGCACTAAGTATTGTTAGTCAAAGCACGCTGTCCGTCATGTCGAACTTCGATCCAAATGATTTCTCCCGCTTCTCCGGATTCCGTATTCTGGAGACCACCTACAAGGAGGTCTTGGATCACAAGATCGCCTGCCACGTCTTGATACCAAAGCAACTGCTTGAGCAGAAGAAGCCCGAAAGCCCTCGCCCGATTCTCTTTCGAGTCCATGGCGGCGGATTCATCGCGGGATCATCGCTCTTCCCCAACTTCTTCGCGCCCTGGCATCTCGAGCTCGCGGCGCGGCACGACGCCGTGATCGTCAGCTGCGACTACAGACTCGCCCCCGAGGCGTCCATCGACGAGCTTCTCGAAGACGTGCAGGACTGCCTCGAGTGGACGCAACGCACGCTCCCGGCCTTCGTCAGCGATAAGGCAGGCATCAAGATCGATGCGGCCAGGATCATGGTCGCGGGGGATAGCGCGGGGGGTTACCTCAGCCTGTACCTCGGCCTAACCAACCCCTCGTCCATACGAGCCGTCGTCGCAGCGTACCCAGAGGTCGATCTCGAGTCTCCCCACTTCTCGGAGAACTACGACAAGTCCATGTTCGGCGTGCCGCACCTCCCCGAGAGCATGGTGGACGAGCACATGGCAAGCATCGCAGCTGGAGGCAAGCGGTCGTTCGTCTCGGCGGACACGCAGTGCGCCCGCGGGCAACTCATGTTCAGCTTCATACAAAACGGCCGCGTCACCGACATCTTCCCTCCCAGCCGCACTGATCTGAATCTGCTAAAGAGAATTCGGGCGGGGGCGAAGTTCCCGCGGGGCGGTGTGTTTGTCTGGCATGGCAGGGAGGACACGGTTGTGCCCGTGGGTGGGAGTATCAAGCTGGCTGAGACGATCATGGAGCATGGCCCTGAGCTTGCCTTTGTGCTGGCTCTGCGGGATGGAGAACACGGGTTTGACGCAACGGCGTCGATTGACGACGAGTGGATGCGTGACGGTCTGAACGGGCTGGTCTACGCCTGGCTGGCATGAAAGCTGATGATTTTGAGAACTACATGGACGAGCCTTAGGCAGTATGTGACGCACTTCTACAAAACAGCTGCGGTTTTACAGTAGTGTTTGACATGAAGAATTCTCCCCTCCCTTTAGAATAAGGCGATGAGTGTCACTAGTAGAGAGATACCTTGGTTGGTAAGCTGGTTCTTTTTATGGTGTCAGGCAACTAGTTTCAACTTGCGGTTGATGTTGGTCGGTATAGTTTACACTCTATTTGTCATGCCATGTCACATGATGGGTGAGTTTCAATAATCTTTGCGGTAGTTGCCTAAATAAAAGAGTTTTGCTATTGGGGCCTTATCAAGTCGCTATTCTTGGTTTATTAGTCTTGACTATCGTTCATAAGCTCTGTTGTTGTAACTGGGGTCTGTTGTCGTCGGTGGGCTCTATTATCATACTCCTATTCCCTATAAGGGTATTAAAAGTAAGAGAAGGCCCCAACATGAACTTAATAAGGCCCCTAGAGCAGAACTCATACTAAAAACCAACATTACTATTTCCTTAAGCTTCTCGTAACTTCAGACCCAAACCATCGTTACTATTCCGTAACACAACTCTGTGCTTTTCACTTGCTTCTTTCATCCATGCTAAGTCAGGCAAACTCTCCTTTTCGCCGACCGGGCGCTCAAGTCCGTGGTAGAGAAGAGGTAACGGCGAGCTTTTCAAGTAGGAAACTTGCGGGTCCGCCACATGGTTGAAAAGAACAGATACATGCTCAAAATCATCATAATACCCGGGTACAGGACGAAGTTCCAGTCGATGCGGTAGTACTGCGCTATCACGAGAACTTCGCCAGCTCTCAGCTTCCTGGACGACTGAACGGTGCGGATGGTGTTTTCGATGGCTATGGCCACGTTGCCCACGTACGAGTTCAAGGTCGCCCTCAACGGATCCGTCCCTCTCTTGGAGTTCTCGAACGACAACGCAAACAGATCCGTGGTGATGTCATCCGCCCGAACGACGGAGTTGGACGTCGACTCGTCCTCGTAGGCGTGGCCATGGAGCACGCGAGCCAGGACATTCCGAAGTCCGACGTGCGCCTCCCAGGCGACCGTGTATCGACACGTCCCGGTATCGTTGAAGTTGCAGGGCGCCCCTGAGACGGCGATGTTCTTCCCCTCGTCGCCCTGTTCTATCTCGGCGAGACCGGTCTTGGCCGAGACCGTTCGATTGATTGATCGCGTGGTGGAATTGTAGGCGGTCTCGTTGATCGTGCGAACTTGCCAGTACAGTATGCATTCCGCCGCCTCGTACTTCTCATCGACCTGAGCGAGTCCTGCAACGTGGATGATTACGCCACGAGTGTTGAACTTCGCGAAGTTGGTATCCTTCGGTACTTTTGGGCTCGCTTTCAAACGGAGGTAGGCATCCCTGGCCACCTTCCCTTCGCTGGTGTTGACATTGAAGCGACTGGTGATGTTCGCCTGCGTTGAGTACCCGACACCCTTGGAATGACCACCGCCTCTGCGCTTTGGCATTTCTTGCCGACGTCCAGGGTGGTGGCATTGTCCCACTTGCGGGCGGTCGGAGAGCACGTGATGGGCAGCGTGTTGGCGACGTAGCCCTCGAGATACTGCGGGTTTTCGTAAAAGGACCATGCGTTGAATATAGCCGCCTGCATGGTTCTGTTCGCGGTCAGGTAGCTGCCCTTGCCTTCTTGGTCGTTGTGTATGAACTCGTCGTATCGGTTGCTGAATGGCAGGATGGCTTTGGCAGGATGGTCGACGGACGCGTTCGATACGGGCTTGAATGAGCTGTCATTCTTTACGAGGATTGTGTTTTGTGTCGAAGAGCCTAGGTAGAGCGTGCCGATGACCAAGCTACCTACTTATAGTACTTATAGCACCTCGTACCTACCTAAAATCATTTTAACACAGTCGGTCTTATAGGCTTCTATACAATGTTCAAATGAAGCTATTAAAGACAAAATATGTCTAGGGTATGTTTTATTACTTTAATTCACGACTGGAAACTCGGAAACTCGGAAACGCCGAATGAATATTTGTTTTACTCTACTTGACATGCCACAGATCCTCTTCCGTTGCGGCGATACTTCCCTCCTGCTCAAAATCCGTTCCTTGTGCCCGTGATTCTCCAACTAACGGTACAAACTTTTCAATCACCTCAGCGAATTCGCGAACATAATCCCTGAGATAGGAGGCTTCAAGTAATTGCTCCACGGCACGCTCTTGGCGTACACGATCCTTTTCTTCAAGTAAGGCAATTCTTGCCTGCAACTCTGCCGTCAGATTGAAACCGCTCTCTATTTCTCTGCGGGCATCCAGTAGGTCACGCTCCAATTCCTCCTTTTCTCAGGTCAGTAATGCTATTCTTGCGTTACCTAAAGGTAACAATATGCTCATGGCCCGGTCTCGAACAGCCCTGCTCAGATGGCATAACGGCAGGCTCTGTGTCAGCGGACCTGAGTGTCGGAACAGCCTCGAAACATGCAACCAGTTGCCCCGTTGTGTCATTGCCACATGCCGTAGCTCATCCGACCGCCCTGGTCGTGGAATATGGTGCGCGAACCTCATTACAACTTGGAGGGACTGGAACTGATGAGAGCATCCAATAAGAGTCATAAGCCTCTCGGCACCAGACCGATCTCACCGCATCACGTGCAGGATGCAGATGTAATGTGCAGTGGCATGTGGCCACCCTCGTCAGCACGCTTCATTCCCATCCCAAGAATCCCACCATCGGGTCGCCGTGCTCCCCGGTTTACTCTACTGAAACAGTCACGGTAGCTGTCAATCGCGGATGGACGTCAAGACCTGCACCGCCAACGGTACCGAAAAGAGCGAGATGGTCCCGAGCCATTCCTGCCGGCACTGCCAACGGTTCACCATCTACCTTTACGATGAGTTCTCTTCGGCCGCCACGCTCGGACCCGGCGATGGAGTCTACAAACAACTTGTCCTCAACCCTAGCCAGGTCCGCGTCATGCAGCAAGGCGCGAGCCATCAGGCTCACAGCGTCAACAGATTCCGCAGCTACCTCGAGAGCGACCTGTCCGGCTGCTCATTCTTTGAAGCCTCGTTGGAGGACATGCGCAACTACGCCGACGACGGCTGCGAGTTGGCTCGACAACTCGTGCAGAGGCTGGCGCAGTTCGTTGCCCCCGGCCGGCCGGAGATGGCCTGGGCTCGCGATGCCCTGCCGGTTAAGTACGCCCTGGGCGTGAAGAGGCTGCTGCCCGAATGCATGGTGTTTGGCTACGTCGACATGGCGCGCATGAAATGGCACGGCCTCAACGGCTTTGGCAATCTGCAGCTCGCCCGCCATCTGCCCAGTACGTACACGCCCATCGCACTGCGTCAGGACCCGGCGTCCCAGGTCGTCGACAATTACCCCGTCAGCCTAGATGCCGCGTCGCCCGGGACCATGGCGAGGGTAAGGGAAAGGCTGCTGGAGTGTCTCGAGGGCCACGGGAATTGCGCCAAGCCGAGATGGGACTATACGCCGACCAGACTCGTCGAGCTGGCGCAGGAGGGCAGCGACGACGGTTTCTGCCGGCTACGCGAGATGGGATCCTGCGTGTTGCCGTATTGCGCGCTGTCGTATTGCTGGGGAGGCGACCAGACGTTCAAGACGACGTCGAAGACGCTGCGCGGCTACTACAAGCAACTACCAGGAGAGCTGCCGCAGACGCTGCTCGACGCCATGCTCGTCACCAGGCGGTTGGGGTTCCGCCACCTTTGGGTCGACGCCCTCTGCATCATCCAAGACTCGGACGCCGACCGGGCCCGCGAGATTGGCCGGATGGCGCGGGTATACAGCAACGCAACGGTGACCATCGCGGCCACGAGGGCCACGGCCGTACGGGACGGCTTCCTGGGCCCCCGGCCTACCCTCGTAGACGAAGCGGCGGCCGGCCATGCCTACACGCTGCCCGCCCAGATGGCAAACGGCGAGGTCGGCGAGGTGACGCTGATACCGGGCAGGGACGCCGAAAAGTGCGAGCCCCTCGACGAGCGCGGGTGGTGCTTCCAAGAGCGCCTGCTCTCCCCCCGGGTGCTGGATTTCATGACTCTGCGCACCGTCTTCAGCTGCAGGGAGGCGGCCGTGAGCGACGGCTGGAGCGACCACGCCCCGGGCAGTGCCTACGGCGAGGCGCTGAACATGAGCTCTCTGGACATGGCCCGGCTGCTCGCCGGCAGTACTGGCGGCGGCGGCGGTGGCGGCGGCGGCGGCGGCGGTGGGCAGGACCTGATGGACGCATGGCTCAAGGTGGTGACGGCGTTTGCGGGACGGCACCTCACGTACTTTGCGGACAAGCTCCCCGCCGTGGCAGGGCTGGCCGAGAGCTTTGGCGGCCAGATGGCGGACGACGACGAGTACTGCGCGGGCCTGTGGCTGCGCAGCATGCCGGCGAGCCTGCTGTGGAAGGGCTCCAAGACGGCGGCCCCGGATCTCCGCAGTGACGCCGTCCCTTCTTGGTCGTGGGCCTCGGTGCCCGGGCCCGTCTGGTCGCTACCGCCGGCGGACATGGACGCAGGTATGGACATGGACGCGACGGTGGGCGGCTACGCGGCCGATCTGATAGATCCCCGGGTACCGTACGGCCCGGTCCGCAACGCGAGGCTGACCATGACGGCGCACGTGCGGCGGGCCCAGTGGCTGCGAGCCGACCGTACGGGCGACTTTTTCATGAGCGATGTCTTGCTCCTGAGCGACGAGCCGCCATCCACAAGCCCCGTCCACGGCCAGTGTGAAGGAACCTCGGCGGCATCCGAGAATGGACACGTCGGGCACGACGCGGGCATGCTGCACTTTGAGCCCGACGCCACAGGGGAGTGGGCGTCCGAGGCTCTGGCAGCTGCAACAGACGTGCAGCTTGTCTACTTTGGCACGATCAGTGTTGATGGGAGACCCAGGCTCGTCGGGCTCGTGGTCATGGCTTCCCAGGGCTGCGGCCAGGTGTTTGTGCGAGCCGGGACCTTTTACTGCGACAATAACAGACACATGCCGAGGGTTCGTGCTTGGTTCGTGGCCGCAAAGCGGGAGTCCATCATCCTAGGCTGAGTGCATGGGCATTGAGCCGGATCACGTTGGTAGAGGATCGCAAATCACTTGGCAGACATGAATGGTTGCACTTTTATGCCCAGAACTCACAGTCAACCGGGGATCCCGGCAGTAGGCTTCAAAAGACGGACACATGCTCGGCATTGCGTGGTAGACTCTACTGCTCCGACTGTCCACCGTTCCCTGATCCTCCCTACTGCACTATACAGTGGCCTTTCTCATGTTGTCCGCTACCTGTGTTGCCACCACTCCTGTTGCCTCCACCTCTGCCATTGCTGCTTCTGTTTCCACCACTTCTAGCGTTGTTGTTGCTACCTCTCGTGTTGCTGCCCCTCGTGTTGCTGCTTCTGGTGGTGCTGTGACTCCGGACGTTGCTGTGGCTTGTAGTGTTGCGCTGCGCTCGACTCTCCCTCCCGGCACTTCTCTGAGCGTGGCGGCTTCCCGCCCTCTGGGTACACGACGTACAGGTTCCCCCAAACATGTGTGGCCAACGCTTGTCTATGGTCCCCCGACAACTTCTCGCACTACATGTGATGGGTCTGGCAGGCATTGGCTCGATCCAGGTGAGAACGTTGCGGCTAGGGGGACGGGGTTGATTTCATGACACTCCATCCATCCACCCAGTTCTCTTTCCAGTTCTCTCCGTCTTGCCCTCTGTGCCCTTTATACAAACTGACAGGCGAGGTGAACAATGCGGGGTAACACAGTCAGTCAACCACATATCGAGATCAATCATGTCTTGACTTGATTCGTCGCCGGACTGCGCGAGCCAGTAAGAAGTCAGCGCCGTACCTAGAGGACTCGCAGTTGGCACAAGATATGACGCATTATAGGTGGAAACTGCCAGCCTGCTTCCGGTGTGGCTGAGCCAAAATCTCGGTGACCCCCTCATGCAGGCTGAGTGTCTAGTCGCCCAATCACCTTTGTTTCGGGCCACTTCAGCTGACCCATGGCCGCGGCGACAGGATAGAGTATGAAAAGCCGCAAGAGCGTGACGGCGAAGTCGGCTGCTGACTGCAGGTTGCGAAAGGGTGTAGACAGCAGGTTCTCGCCCCACGAGTCGTGGAGCTCTCCGTCGTACGACCTCAAAAGGTACAGGTATAGAGCAAATACAATCAGAGCGATCGTGATGGAAACCAGCTCCAGGGTCCACCATCCATCGAGGACCCTGTTCGTGAACGATGGGCGGTTTACGTCCCGGAGAGACTTTTGAGAGTCATCGTCAGGGAGACAAGGATCGACTTCGGCAGCAACCGCCGTACTTCGACTATTCTCGACGAGGGGGGTCGACAAAGGGCTCTGCTCGGTATCGGTGCGCATGTTGCAACTGCCCGGGGAAACTTGACCCGGATCCTAGCTAAAGACCCAAGCAGCGAAAAAATCACAACGGAAGAGCGATTCCAAGTTGCTTCTCAGCTGTCGTTCAAATAAGAAGAATTCTCCCCATGCCACACATATCTCGCTTAAAGTCTGCTTCGCCTGTTTGATCTTCGGCGAGGCTCCCTGTAGCTGTGCTTTTAGAGGGTTGAAGCTGACTGCATATGGGCCAGTCTGCCCTCGAACATACGCATGGGCTGGCGGGGGTTCGAAAGCGATGACGCTGCTGGTGGCTGAAGCGGAACTCGGCACACGGCCAAGGCAAATGCAGCCTGATCAAAACAAGCAAAAAGATTAGCACCAGCAACTCACAAGCAGGCTGCAGCTGAGGAGGCTGAGAACTCACCCCACGCTCATCTATATATATCCTGGCTAGTCAAGGAAGATCGATCTGCGTCTTGTCTCGTTCATGTGGTTTCAAGTTCTAAATTATGTCCGGGGACGACTAATTTTTATGACAAATGAGCCTGTTGGGCAGAGTCTCGACAGCCAACGTGTAGTACCATGTCGAGCGCAGCATCGCCCGCGTCCAGAGACAACCCACCAAAGTTGATTTCACAGGTACCCCGAGAAAAGATGGCTTCTTGCAACTCATTCAAAGCTCGACTCGGAGCAAGAATGGGTTTCAAGCAACCTACTTCTGTACGAATGTTAATACTAGAGACATCACAGAGAGAGAACCTTCAGGATAGCCGATTCTTAAGATAAGGACTACACTCTCGTAGTTACTGAGGTTCCCGGCGTTATGCTTTTAAGTCCATTTTATAATCCACCAGGCAGGCCCCTTCCGATACAAAGACGCACTCGCGTCTCGCGTCCCCGTATCTAGTGTTTCCGGGATTTGCTCTTATCGTCCCTACTGGCGCACCGAAAGACCTTAATTCCCCTCAAGCTGTCATTGGTCGCCTGATCAGGCCCAGAAGGCACGGAGAAGAGGTGGGCTGTCAGCCTGCATGAAACCCCTGTCATGGTCGCTCGCACAATGGGGGCGTCCAGTCTCATCCACGGTCTCCATTTCGCGTTTCTTCTTCGCTAGACGCCTCTCATCGACTTGCCCGTCGATTCCCTTCAACGGTGTCATGCGTCTGCTCAACGCGACTACTCTGATCATCGAGACGGTCCTCCCAGGAAAGGAGCCGCCGTACGCGATCCTCTCCCACCGCTGGACCGATGACGAGGTTCTGCTCAACGACATTCAGAATGGCACCGCCCGCCACAACGCGAGCTTCGCAAAGCTGAAGGGCTGCTGCGACGTGGCCCTTAGCCAGGGTCTGTCTCACGTCTGGATCGACACCTGCTGCATCGACCAGACGAGCAGCGCCGAGCTCTCCGAGGCCATCAACTCCATGTTCAGCTGGTACCGCGGGGCTCGGGTGTGCTACGCCTACCTGTTCGACGCGGACGGCGCCCACGACTTCCTCGCGAGCCAGTGGTTCAACCGCGGCTGGACGCTGCAGGAACTCATCGCCCCCAAGGAGGTCCAGTTCTACGCTGGAGACTGGACGCAATTCGGCGACAGGCGATTCTTGTCGTCCTCCATCAGTGAAGTCACGGGCATCGCGGAGGAATATCTGCACGGCGGCAACATCTGGAGCGCCTGCATCGCCGAGAGGATGTCCTGGGCCGCTCGGAGGAAGACCACGAAGCCCGAGGACATTGCATACTGCCTGCTGGGGATCTTCAACATTCACATGCCCCTGCTGTATGGCGAAGGGAGCGAGAACGCCTTCATACGCCTCCAGCGCGAGATCATCAGCAGCCTGAAGTCGCCCGACGACTCCTGGCTGGCCTGGGGCGTCCAGCCCGCCCCGGACGCCGCTTCGATTGAGACGGAGCCAGCGCAGGTTCAGCTGGGCGGCGTGCTAGCCCGGTCTCCGTCGCTTTTCCGAGACTGCCGCGATGTCGTCCTCGCCCAGCGGGGCGCCGCGACCGCGATCTCGTGGGTCGACATAACGAATGCGAACATCCAAATCAACCTGCCCATCGTGCGGGTGAACGACCGAGACCACCTGCTGCTAGGCTGCCGTCCTCGCTCGGACTATTGGAGCGTAATGGCCATCGCCGTATCCAGGCTTTCCGGCCGCTACTACAGGACGTCGTCGCGGACAATAAACGTCAAGGAAGAGCTCTGGTCCGACGACGGCGGGAGCGGGAGATCAGTGGGCGGCATCAACCTGTCTCCCGACCCGCACACGGCAACGGCGGCCGATAAGAAGGCCGGCGATCTCTTCTATGCGGTACAGCTGCTTATGAAGGGATTCAGGGTTTTCGAGGTGTTCCCGCCGGCGGCATGGGAACCGCGCGACCACATCCGCATCCATCTCGGCGTTCAAGACAGATACCAAGAGGGGCCGCGGAGACTTGTCCGGCTGGAACGCCACTCGACACCCGACGACAGCTCGGATCCGCACCACTACCTCCTGGACCTCAACTTCAAACGAGTGCGTCGCGAACATCAGGAAGAGCCGGTGGTTGGGCCATACTGCAGGGTCGGCGTTGTGCCTCGAGATTCGCCCCCATTGCGGGAAGATCTTGCAGACGTCCAGTTTGACAGGGCGGTCATCGTCTCGGGAATGTCGAAGGCATTAACGGCCGAGGTTACGTACAGGAAACTATATAAGGAATATGCCTACGTCGTTGACGTGTGTACGGGCGACGAGGACGTGATACGCAGGGCGAAAAGGGCCATTGAGGACGAGCCGGAATGGACTGAGGCGCCCACGCCGACGCTGAGCAGAGACCCAGCGGCACGGTGGGAAATATTCATCTTTATAACCATTTGTATAGCCGGGACGCTGTTGTTGTGCTTGGTGTGCTTGGTGTGGGTCCTCCTTTGCGACTTTACATTCTTGGTTCTACCGTATTGGGCTTTTATGTGGGCTGGCGACTCAGTGGGCTTGCGAATTCTCCTGATGGGGGTATGGTTCTTGGGCTTTCTGGTCTTCATTGTGGTTCTCATCCACTTCGGAGTTATCAGACCGAAAAGAGGTCGCCCACGCCGAACATATGGGACGTTCGCATAGATACGTACTTGAATCATGGCACACACCTCAGGATTCTTAATTATCGTTCAGACTAGGTCCAGATTTCCTGCCGCGGGGTATAGTGCGTCACAGGAGGTCTTTAAACTGCAGCGAACCTTTCACGAATATATACAACTCTGGCAAGTAAATACAAGAAACCCCCCGTTTTCTCCCCTTCTATTCACCCACAACACCCCTGATGCCTGCTCAGCAGACATTAGGCCCAGCCTCCAAAGCCGCAGCAACAGTCTCGGCAACAGCGTCGTGGATGGGGTACGTAGGGTGCAAGCTGTTCAGCCAAAAGTACTCGTCCACTTTCACGCCGCAGCTCTCGACGAGCGTATCCTGCGCCTCGGTTCCGCTACACCAATCGTCAGTTTCTTCAAGCTTCTCTCTCAGGGGTGACAAAACTCACTTCTCGTACGCCTCGCAGTAAGCCGTCGTGTTCCTCAACCCAGCCGTGCTCTCAAACTTGCCAGGCTGGTCCAGCACATCATTAAACACCTTGTTCGCATCGACAACCCACCCGTTCGCGCCCTCCCACCCGGTGACGTTCCTCGCCATGTCCGCGATCCGGGCGTTGAAGTCGGCAATGTCGTCTTTCGCGAGCTTCTGCGCGTCAGCGCTCTCGGCAAGCAACATCGGCGTCCGGTCGACAGGCGGCACGCCCAGCCAGACAAAGTTCCTCCCGCCCGCGTCGTAGATCTCCTGGGCGAGGGACGTGTACACGTCCACAATCTTGGCGTTCAGCGCGGCCGTCGCGTCGGGGCCGTTCCAGTACGAGTTCCCGATGTCGTTCACGCCGATCCAGAACGCGAACAGCGAGTCTGCCGCGCTCCAAGCGGGCTGCTTCCTGTCGGCGTACGCAGGGCGGAACAGCGTCTGCACCTGGTCCTTCAGCGTGAGCACCGTGTCGGCGTAGGGCTTCACCAGCGCCGCGTCGACGGTCGCGCCGCCGTAGGCCATGTTGTACGCGTACAGCAGCGAGGCGTTGTGCTTGACGGCGAGGAAGTCGACCCAGTTCGGCCCGTTGGACGAGGTCCAGCCCGGGTAGGACGGGTTGCCGAGCGGGTTGGACGGGTTGGGGGCCTCGAGGGAGGTGTTGAAGCCCGTCTGGGAGTAGGAGTCGCCGCTGGTATGTGTCAGCTGGTCCCGGAGTTTTCGAAGAGAGGAGCGGGGTTTACAAGATGAAGGCGTGCTTGACGCCCGCGAAGCCGGGCCACTCCGCCGTCGCGGCGCAGCGCTTGTCGAGGGCGCTGGCGCCGGCGGCCAGGAGGCTCGTTGCGAGGACGTGGGACTTCATCGTGAGTGAACCTGCACTTTTTTCCAAGGGCTTTCTTTCGACACTTTTCTCTCTCGAAACACAAGAAACGAATGACGGAAACGAACGGACGAACGAGAGAATGAATGAGTAGCAGATCCAAAAGATCGACGGGAACCCGGCACCTATATGAGCATCACCAAGGGGGTGGTGCTTCGCGAGGATTTAATCTATGCCTTACCCGCCCCAGAGCCCCTCAATAAACGGGAGAGGAGCGAGCTGCGCATGGGTAGGGACTTAAGCGAAGCATCCCCGGCCGCTTCGGAAGGCTCCATTTGGTGAAGCGCCGGCATCCGAGTCCGATGGATGATGAAGGAGCGGATCTGCCTCGGCAGTCATTTGTGAGAATGTCGCAATGGCTCTCTCACCTGACGCCCATGGCAGGCCGCACAGAGGCGGTAACATGGCCGTCTTCTGAGATCACCCTCAATCCAAACCCAAAAGTTCATCGCATCTTTCTCATCCGAACCGCTCAACTCAAAACCCCCTTGTCCCGTTGTGTGAGTGGAGAAAGCCCCTCGCGTGGAGTGAAGCAGAAATAAAGTGAAAGTGGGCTCGCCATGAGACGGACGAGACCGGGTTTCGGAGATTGCACGTCACGTGTCGCGGAGGCACGCCTCCGTGCGAGTGGTGTCTGGGTTGACGTTGCCGCTCGCGTGGATGAAAGAGTGCAGATCCTTGAGCTTTTTTGTTGTTTTCTGTTGATCCGAGGCGAGTTTGTCCGTCCATTCGGGCGAGTAGTCTAAATTGTCGCGATGAAGGATACCCTTGCTCGCCGGGATCACGCATCGCCCAGACTCGAGAACACAATCACGAGCTATCGTTGGCTTCTTCAATCCTGCGTCGCATTCAATCACTTGCTTTCGAAGCCTGTTGCGTGTAAAAGTCGTAATTCGTTATTTCCCGTCTAAGAAACAAAGTCCACAGCATGATAGGACGGTCCATCTCCAAACCGTCGAGAAAAAAGTGTCCGCTCTGCCCGGCACTGCACTGCAATGGGGCCTGGCCGCAGTTGCCTGAGCCGGATTCCATACTTCTGAATAAAGCCAGTCCTCGAGTCCTTTTTTTCTATGTGGTAACAGTAGTGTATGTTTGCGCCATGCCGAACCCAAAACCCAGAACCAATGCGTCAAATTTCACCCCCTTCATAAATGGTGTCTCGTGTCTCTTGCATATTTATACAGTTTGCGTAGATTGCCGTACGCCGAGTCGGTTCGGAGAGCACCGATCAGGTGAGGGTCGCCAGCATGGCGCGCATGAGAGCCGGGGGAGGACCTATTGGTTCCGCGTGTCAGCCGGCGACATTCTCGACAAGACGCGGTGACAAGAAGCGCACCTTATCGGTACTTAGGTACGCTGATGGCCATCCTACCTTTCTTGTCCTTCTCGATGCGCACCCCGCGCCGCGGCTCCTCAACCTTCTCGACCTTCTCCTCGTAGAGCACCACCGCGCCGTCCGGCATCTGCTCGGCGCGGACGAGATCGCGGCTCGCACCGCGCCTGCGACCGTGCAGCTCGGCCTCTAGGGCCCGGATCTCGGAGCGGATGTTCTTGCGCGAGCGGGAGCGGCTGCGGCGGCGCTCGGCAACGGCCATCGGGCCGATGGGGATCTCCTCGCTAACCTCGCGCCGCTCGTAGACGACGGGCGTCGCGGACGTCGCGGTCGTCGACGTGCAGTATGAGGTGGCACTGCGAGCGGGGGAGACCTCGCGGATGACTGTCTTCCTCTCGTACACCTCCTCGACCGGTGCTGGTGCGGGAGCATCAACGATAACGGGAGCGGGCGGTGGCGGGGCCGGAGCCGGAGCCGGAGCCGGAGCCGGAGCCGGAGCTGGAGCGGCGATCACCGTGGGCGGTGCGGGAGGAGGTGCCACCACGGATGGCGGGGGAGGAGGGGCTACGACGACCGGCGGCGGCGGCGGTGGGAGGGCGGCCACGGGTGGGGGGATCGTGTAGATCTCCTCGTGGCGCTCCTCAATTCTACCGGCGGACGAACGAGCAGCAGCAATCTCCATTTCACCTGCATCAAGTTAGATCACGTTGAAGAAACAACGGGGCGGTCGACTCACTCTGCTTGTACTCTTCGCTGAGCTTCAGCAGCTCGTCGATGTTGGCTTGGCCGAGGGCCTTGAGGACGATGACAGTGTTGCCCTGGGCGTGTTAGCACATGACGCTGCTGGAGGAACTCTAACAACCCACCTCCTCAATGTAGGGGTATCCCAAGTCGATGAGCGCCCTCTTGGACACCAAGCGTCCAGGAATGCGAGTCTTGCCCTTCTTGGGGTACTCGCTGCGGATGGTAGTGGCGCCGCTGGTGCTGGTCGACCTGCTCGAGGTGCTGCTGGACCTGGAGCTGCTCCTGTGTGACTTCGTCCTGGTGGACCTCGAGACCCTGGACTCCCTGCTGCGGTCCCGGCGCCTGCGCGTCTTCACAAACTCGCGCTCCTTGAACCGTTCGGGCATGGTCCGGTACTCCTCGTCGCCGTAAAAGCCAGGCTCGGCAATCTGGATGTCGTCGTAACGCTGAGAGGGCGCAGGGCCAAGCTGGCGGGTGCGGGGCAGCGGGATGGGAACGTATGGGGGGCTTCTGAAGTCTTCACGGCGGATGTCTTCTCGGCGGGCCGGAGGAGGGTACTCCTCGCGCTCGCGCTCGAAGAAGCGAAGGGGTCGTCGATCAAAGGTGTCCAAAGAAGACTGGCGGCGGACCATGGTCGGGCGACGGGGAGGAGAAGGGCTGCGACGCTCTCGCTCCCTCTCAAGGTTAAGGCGGCGGTCGAATTCCCGATCAAAGGGCTCCCCACGACGGCGGCCATAGCGGTCCTCCTCGTGATAGCGGCGGTCCCGCACATAGTCGTCGTCGTACGCACGAGGTCCGCGGTCGTAGCGCTCGTCGGAGTGCTCTCTGCCGCGGCGGGGCGGCGGGTAGTAGTCGTCTCGGTCTCGCTCTTCGAAGCGGCTTCGCTCGTCGAAACGGCTTCTCTCGTCGAAGCGGCGGTCGTCGCCGTAGCCACGATCGCGTTCTCGCTCGTACATGAAGCGGTCGCGGTCCCAGCGTTCAGCGCGGCCGGCCATTTTGGGCAGTCGTAACGTATGGAAGGGTTGGTGGGAATGAATTAGAGTCCGCCTTGAGTATGACAAGATGGTAGTATAAAACGTGGTTGTCGCTAAAAAGGCGTCCCGGATGGTCACTGATCAGGACGCGGAGGTTGTGGATGTGGAATGGGCGGGTGATGGCAGGAGTTTCGCAGAGTTGAATCGAGGACGAGGAAAAAAGGTGTCCGTCCGTGTTGCAGGATCCCAGATTTCGGTGCGATGACGACACTTTCAAGGGGGCGAGCGAGAGAGAAGAGGGGGGAAAAGCGGGAAATGTACGCTGCGCTGCGGGTGGAATGTTCCCTCTACCGCCTGCAGGCCAGAGACCAATAGCGCCGGTAGTGTCGGTGAAGGCCGTTGACCCGCTGGGTCGAGTGGGTATCGGATTGGATAATGGAGTTGTTAGTGTCCGTATAGCGGTGCCGCCCTGCGTTGCGTGGCGTGCGAGTGGCTGTTCAGGGGGCCAGATGTGACGCTACGAGAGTGGCAGTGTATCACCGTCGAGTCTGCCGACGACGAGGGTGTGAAAGGCGGAGAGACAGAGGGTGGACTCGGAGGGACCCCTTTCGCTGACTGAGGTGATGAGTGATAACGGGTGATGCGAGTGATGCAAGCCGCCCGAGGATGACAACGGTTGGGTGATTGGATGTTCCAGTAACAACCGAGTCGTGTGGTGGTAGGCTTGGGAGACAACCAGCCTATGAGAAAGTCGGAGCAAGGGCAGGAAGCCGGCGAATCTGCCAGCTGACCTCACCAACTGGACCGGTGACCTATGGCCTGGTGATGGTTCTCGTCCTTGCAAGTTGGTCTCTTGTAGACACTCCTTGACACTGGGTGATACGCGTCGCTGCTGCTGCTTCTCCTGGGGGAGGACTGTAGTCGCTCGAGCTGGCCGCGAGGATTGTCGATTTAAGGGTTCTCAAGAAGAAGGGTCCTTTCAACTGAGAATGAAGGGGGCTGGGCGACACGGAGTTTTGTATTTGTAGTTTCGGTCGTTGGGTTCCACGGACGACAATGGTGGTGGAGAGAACCAAGGCAGACCTTTTGACGACGGGAGCCAGGACAGGGGATGATGGTGCTCGAGAAAAAAGGTGGTGTGGTGTGGACTGGAAAGCAGAGCTGGTGCCGAGTTGGCGATGCTGCTTGGAGCGATGATCCCAGCTGGTTTGGCACACAGCTTCCCTCGATGGGCTGGCAGTGTGGTAGAGCACTGATGTCCGCTGTTAGTAGCGCCAACGACGGATGGACCGTTGCTCTCCCGCGTGTCGCGGGAGCACGCCAATGAGGATGCGGATTCTCGTCCAAACCGGATAACCAAAGCCTGTTTCACCGTCAGACAGGCTCTCGTCGGGAGTGACATGCCACCGCTCGGACGGGAAGCGATCGCAGTGCATTAACAAAGACCATCAGCACCATATCGACCGTTGGAACCGTCGTCCAAAGGCTGGCGGGAGGTCGAGGGCCGCGCAACAAGGCTACTCCTTGCAGAATTCGCTTCCCGACGCCCGTGTCGTTGCTTTTCGCTCCATTCCAGCCCTTTGTCCATTCCAGACCCGGTCCACCGCGCCGCGTTAGCCTCAGCAGTCGTGCCCGCTCTTGCTCGGTTTTCGAACCTGACGGCCCTCACATCGCCGCTTGGGCAGCCATCGCCGGGGAACCGAATGGAAGGCACGCCGATTCCAGGCCGGATCTGCCATTCTGCGCAGCGCGGGATCCCCGTCTCGCAGGGCTCTCGGAAGGCCCATACCCTGGGAGTCCCCATCTTCATGGACCGCGGCCCCGTCGTTGGGCCTGAATGGATCGGCGGGGCATTTGGAAGATGGGCGGTGCTTGGGTGCTCTCGTTCTGTGGGAATTTCGTTCGGAATTTGCGCAGTCATTGTCTTGGGGTGCGTCTGCAGCCAGTCGTCTTCCAACCCTCTGGCCTAGCTTCGTCTGCCTCGTCTCGACTCTCCCTGCCTTTCGGTGCTGCATCTTCTTGGGGTTCGAAACTGCCCTCGCTGGCGTCACGGTGCCGCTGCCCGCTTGGCTGCACCAACTGCGTTGTTGAGCTCTTCTGCGGGGATGAGACCTGTCCGCCACCATGCTCGATGACGTCGGGCACCAAGCCTGGCCCAGTGACAGTTAGTGCTCGTCGCCCAACCAGCCGCCGGCGTGGGACCTCACCTTAATTGCGGCGGTGTTGACCCTCGTACCCTCGGTATGCTTTCCAGAGGGTGGACGCGTGGGAGCTTCGAAGCCCTGGAACCCTAGGGAGATAGCTCTTCTCCACAGCCGACGAGACCTTGTGTGCCCGATGGCGGCCCTATTGGACGATGGGGAAATCGTCGAAGCTGGGGTGATCCTATTCTGGGGAGCGCTGAATCTGCGGCATCATGCTTGTGATTTTTGGCATTGTCGGTCTTTGTTCTTTGTCGGCGGGCTTCGTGTGGTCGTGTGGTCAATTCCAAACCAATTCCAATTCCATTTCGCTGCGGCTGATGCTGCAACCTGGTGTTGCTGTTTTTGGTAATTGGATTAATTTGTGTAGATGGTGGGTGAGTGGATGGAATTTTGGTGATTACAATGGAATTTACCGCCCGCTTCCTTCCTTCCCTCTTTGTCCCAAGCGCAAGGAAAGACACGATAATTGTAGGTGTGTTATCTGGAGGCTGAGGTAATACAGATAAGAAACATGTGATACGGTGGGGCTTGATACGAGCAGATGTGTTGGGCTGCTTCCGCCAATCATGCTTCGGTGTTTCTGGAGCTTCGCTCCCCAACAGCCACCGGAACTCCTCCCTGCACCGGCTTCTCGACCGGGCTGCCGCTTGAGCAAACATCGTGAAGCAAACACCAACTCCTCGAGCTATGATTCTGCCTCACCAACAGCCCAACATGGGCACCCCTACAGCATGTCGAGCGGCTCAAGTCAAGCAGCACAAACAGACGAAGCCTCCAAAAGCGCTCCTCTCCATTGGCCGGCGTCCATAGGCAGCCACCAACGCCATCTCCATCAGCTTGCAGCAGAGGCTCGACTACAGCCATGAAGTCTCGAGGCTGCATTGACCAACAAGCCCTTTGCCCTTTTGTTTTTGGTATCCGCCAAACAAACGACGCCCAGAGGAGCGCCTCGCTCGAGGACCCCGACCCGGCCCAACACGGCGGGCCGCTTCCACGTGCTACCAACGTTAAGCTTACCTCTTTCCGAAGAGCTCGGTTTGCTTGCCTCGGGGTATCATGCGCCCGACCATTCTTACTCACCAGTATGAGACAGGGGATCGACTGTCGAGTCATGTCAAGGACTGAAGCCTGCCTAGCTCGATAGTCCCTACCGCAGAGGCCCGAGGTGCGACGGCCGCAAGAGCTCCGAAAGGCCACGACGTGGGAGAGACGTGTTTGCTCCACGAGAGGCAGCCCAGTTGATTCAACTTATGGCGCGAGCCTCCAGGACGATAGGAGCGTCTCCAGTCACCTCGGCCAGCATGCGACGAGGGAGCCTTCCTGCATGAATTTGTCGACATTTCGTCCCCCGTGTTCCGGCAACGATCCGCGTTCCGCAAAGACATCATCAAAAGCATCACGGAAGAGTCGGGTCCCGTACTAAAGTCTCTGTCGACATTCCGGTCCTAGAATTTACGAGCCAACGTCCCGCGTCCCGCAACAGCATCACGGCTGCCGGTGAAAAGCTTCGCGGAAGGGTCGGGTCGCACTGCCGCCGCAAGGAGAATGCTGCGCGAGACCCCGGAACGACGTCTTCTGCACCGTCTTGGTGGCAGAGAAGTCGAGGGACGGTCGACGAGGTCCGCTCCGTGAACTATCCCGTCGGCCCGTGTCAAACTATCCCGCCGGCTGGCGTGAAAAGGCGTGGGCAGGACGCTGTTTTATGGACAATTATTCAGCTTTGTCAGCGATCGGAACCTTGCTGCGAACCATTCCGTCCGCCTCTACCGTCGCATCAACCTGGCACTTGGCTCGGGCACAGCACAGGTTGCAATTGGAGGGAGCAAGCCGGTGTTTGCCTGGCTCCCCTTGCACCGATAGTAAGGGTAGGCGAGTGAAGGATGCTAGCCTGGCCTGGGCCAAACCATTCGATCGGATGAGGGTGCAGAAGCTCAGCGCTGGACAGTTGCCGACGACGAGTGCCGATATCTCATTCCGAGACGAGACTGGTATGGAGCGCGATCTGCATTCAGCCCCAATTCCCCCAAACTTGGCTTTTTTCCGTGACTGGTTTGCGGTCAATGTCCGGAGGGAAACATCAGAAGACAAGCCGAAATTGAAGAATCAGCATTTCCTATCACAGGGTGCATCATATCACAGCTGGTGTCGTGGTTCGGTCAATCGTCGTGCGAAGGGATCATCGTCACTGCACTCTACCAACGTGCTCATCATGCAGCATCGCCTAAACAAACATCCGGCATCACGCACCCTTCACGCACCTTTGACAGCAGTGCGTCCCGAGTCCCTGAAACCAGAGATGGTGTGCAACGACCCAGATCTCTGCCGTCTCACCGCGTCATCAGAGAAAAGGAACCTCCTGACTGGCCAGACAGAACCGAAGTGGGAGAGAAATAGACCCGACAGCCAGGGTCCTTGGTCAGCAAAGCCAGACGTGGCCAAGACGCCGCCTTCCGAGCTGGCATCCGATGCAGGTCTTTCTACGGATGCACCGTAGTGCTATCGACAAGCATCTGGGCCTGGTGGGCTTTTACCCCGCGTCCGCGTTGCGTGTGGACGAAGTTGTCCGGGGTTGCCTGCGACGCCTCCACCCCCGAAATCTGGGGGAGAATTGGCAGGGGTTGAGACGAAGTAGAAATATCGACGGTCTGCAACAACTAAAGCAAACAGTCTGAGCTTTGGACACTCTCGATTGCTTCCAGTCAGTCTCAACGGCCGTAATAGTCGACTCCCTTCACTGCAAAAGGCCGTGCATCCATCTTGGCTCCACAACCCCGGTTCACCGCCGCGATCCCGCCTAGGCCGAAAATTTGCTTGAAAAGTCTCCGACGCGTCCGCCGGACACCTTTTCGACATGATCACCGACAAGCCCGTTGTCGAGAATATCGACAACATCGACTCAAGCATGGCGCCACGGTCCTCGGGTGCGAGGGACGACCCAGAGAAGTACGGCCCAGTCATCAAAGGAGCTGGATCGGTCACTTACACGCCGCAGGTACACACCGGAATCCATCTCTTTCGACCCTGCAGCAGAGCGACGCTTGCGACTCAAGATCGACCTCATGATCATCCCTTCGGTTGCGCTGCTCTATTTGTTCTGTTTCATCGACAGAGCCAACATCGGTACGTGATGAGCCGCAGGTGCTTGTCTCCGCAGCTAACACCCACCAGGCAATGCCCGCATCGCCGGCCTCGAGAAAGACCTCGGTATGACAGGTTACGACTACAACGCGACGCTTAGCGTCTTCTATGTCTCTTACATCATCTTCGAAATTCCTTCGAATATTCTGTGCAAGGCCATGGGGCCAGGCTGGTGTCTCCCGCTCCTCACTCTGCTCTTCGGCGTCTGCTCCATCGGAACGGCCTTTGTCAACACCGTCCCCCAGGCCATGGGCGTCCGCTTCCTGCTCGGAATCTTCGAGGCCGGAATGCTTCCGGGTTCGTTCCGCCGTCGTCAAGTCAGGGTCCGATTATGTCTAATGTTGCTTAGGTATCGCCTACTACCTTTCCCGATGGTACCGCCGCGCCGAGCTGGCTTTCCGGTAAGACACAACGTCCCTCGCAAGACTTGAGTACCTCTAACTCGACCAAGGCTGAGCTTGTACATCGTGATGGCGCCCCTCGCCGGTGCCTTCGGCGGTCTTCTTGCCTCCGCCATCCTCAAGCTCCCGGGTTTCGGCAGCGTCCACTCCTGGCGCATGATCTTCGCCATCGAAGGCATCATCACCGTCGGCCTCGCCCTGATCAGCTTCGTCACCATCACCGACCGCCCCGCCACGGCCCGCTGGCTCTCCCAGGAGGAGAAGGACCTCGCCGAGGCCCGCGTCCGCTCCGAGCGCGTCGGCCAGTCCGAGGTCCTCGACCGTATGGATACCCGCAAGTTGAAGCGAGGAATCCTGTGCCCGGTGACGCTCAGCACGTCCTTCGTCTTCCTGCTCAACAACGTCACGGTCCAGGGCCTCGCCTTCTTCCTCCCGACGATCGTCCGGAACATCTACCCCACGGCGACCGTCGAGCGCCAGCAGCTGTTCACCGTCCCGCCGTACGTCGTCGGCGCCTTCTTCACCGTCCTGCTGCCGCTGCTCAGCTGGCGCCTCGACCGCCGGCAAATCTTCTTCATCATGTCGGCGCCGCTGGCCATGGTCGGGTATATCATGTTCCTGGCGAGCAAGGGCCTGCAGGTGCGCTACGGCGCGACGTTTCTCATCACGTCGGCCGTCTTCGCCCTCGGCGCCCTGACGAACGCGCAGGTCTCGGCCAACGTGGTGTCCGATACGGCGCGCAGCTCGGCCATTGGGACCAACGTCATGTTTGGTAACATTGGCGGTCTGGTGTCAACAGTATGTCTTCTGCGTCCTAGCGTTGATGCTTCGCTGACTTTCATCTAGTGGGCGTTCCTCCCGTGGGACGGGCCAAACTACCCCATCGGAAACGGGCTGAACCTGGCGACCACCAGCACCATTCTCATCGTCTCGACGCTGACGCTCTTCTGGATGAAGCGCGACAACCGCCGGCGGGAGGGCAAGGTCGTGGCCGAGGAGCTGAGCGGCATGTCGCCCCAGGAGGAGAGCGAACTGGACTGGAAGCACCCGCAGTTTCGGTGGCGGCCGTAGACGGGACGGAGTGTTCGATAGACCATTAGTAAGACGGGCCGTTACTCGTGGACCCTCATCCAATCCATCAGCTCCCGCCAGTCCACGCACCGATGCTCCGTGCCGAACCCCGTGACGCCGCCGAGGGTCTTGTTCGCGACCTCCACCGTCAGGTCCTGCTGATGATTAGCCCAAATCTCCCACTTCTGTCAGTGTCGCGTACCGGTTTGCACATCAGGCTCTGCCGGAGAAGATCGAAGCAGTGCCCGATGTGATATATATCGTGACCATGCTCATGCCCTCCACTTCCCCCCGCGCCGCCTGCGAAATCGGCCCTTGCCTCGTACAGCGTCATCCGTATCGCGTCTAGGCAGTGGATCTGGTGAAACACGGCAAAGCAGCTCTCCTGCGGCGCAATCTCCGGATGTGTAAAAAACCCGCCCTGCTCCGGGATGAGCGACGACCACGCCTCGTTTACTCCCTCCGAGGGGGGCATCGCGTAGGAGAGGTTCAGCTGCAACGTCGTCGGGTAAAGGGGTACTGGGAGGTGTCAGCGGAGGTTGGAGGGGGAGTGGAGGAGGGAGGACGTACGGTGGAGGGTTGAGCGGGCTGGTTCGTCGCCGTGGTATCGCGTCTGGGAGTCGAGAATGGGCAGGTTGGGGAGAATTGTTGTTAGGAGGAGGAGGGTTATGTAAACGGCGTGTATTCTTAGGCGGTGCCATGATGAGGATGCGTGTCGGTCGGGACGTCCTTGCTCCTCTTGTTCGATTTTGGAATATTGATGGGATTGCGTCCAGGGTGCCATCTTGCGGATCCCGTGACTGTCGATGCGAAAGGGAGGGAGAGGTGGAGATGGGAATCGCGGCGTTTATAGAACCTCATCCCAGCGAATTCGACACCGAACCGAGAGCAACCGACCGCTTTCCGTGTTTAAATGCCACCGTTCCCATGGCCGAGCCGTCTCGTCGCGAAGGAAATAAGCAATCCGCTGGGCCTTGGCCACGAAGGCGCAGGCGTTCGGGAATTCGAGGCCCTGGTCTCGGGAGCGTTCGTTTCCATGCCGATCACCGGGGCGTGGGAGACCGGGAGTCAGCAAGTTGGAGTGTTCCTCCTCGGCGATCGGCGGTGCATCAGACGGGCGGTCAAACGCCGGAACAAGCCATCCCCGTGAGTACAGGGCGCGAGATGACTTGTCTGTGGGCTATGCGGTTGCGACGTCACTCCTGAAAATAAAGAGAACTGTCGTTCGTCTTGAATCCGAGTAAAGCTAGGTCAGGGGTCGAGGTTGACTGAGTCGTGATGTTACCGAGTGGCGCGTGTGGCTGTGGCTCAAACCGTGGGGTCTGCGTTTCAGTTCCTGGTGCGGATGCTCCGCGGGACAACCGTCCTTGTGTCAACGACGTCGTGAGACTTGGCAACTCATGAGAGACGATTGAGAGCTTTCACGTGATTCCGTACTTAAAGAGCCCCTTTTAAATGAAAAATAAATCATTCCAACATTCAGAACTAATTACAAGAAATTGGTATCCTTAAAAACACTCAAGCTCACAGCTTGCTCTTGCTCTTCCCCGCGCAGCACTCCCCGCCAGACACGACAGCCAGCCTGCTGACCTTGTCCGCGGCGTCCAGCACCCCCTTCCCGGCGGCCGCGACCTGGCTCGGCGTGCTGCAGTAGCTTGGCGGCACGTCCATGACGGGGTTGTTGGCGAAGAAGTTGCGCGGCCGCAGGAGCAGGGTGATGGGCTCGACGGGCATGACGGGGAAGTCCTCGGGCGCGGGGATGTGGGTGACGCCGAAGGTGTGCCAGAGCACGACGTCCTCCTGCTCGACCGACTCGGCGCCGTTGCCGACCCACTCCGGGATGCCGGCGGAGGGCTCGCCCGAGGTCTGGGGGACGTGGCGGCCTGCGGGCCAGAGCTCGTCGTCGCGGTCTGCTTTCGTCAGTATCGTGTTTGAAGAGCAGCCTTCTGTTAGAATAAGGGAAAGAGGGAAAGAGGGGACCTACACTTTGTCACGTGCACCGCGTGTCTCGCGAAGCCAGCGCGCTTCCACACCAGCGAGCCCTCCTTGGGCAGCAGCCCGGGAACCTCGCGGCTGACGAGCTTATACGACGCGGGCTTGCCGCTGTACGGGTGCAGCTTCTCCGTATTGGAGATCTCCCAGGTCCGGCTGGTGGAGCCGTCGTAGTCGGTGCGGGCCTGGCCCGTGGTGGCGAGCTTGGTGCGGCGCGCGGAGAAGGCATTACCATAGAAATTCTCTGGCGAGCCGACAGGAGCATCCGAGGCAACGGCGTCAACGGCGAAAACGGTGTTGCGCGGGCCATCGACGTTGGCGTCCACGCGCAGGCAGAAGAGGTGCTGGTGGTTGTGGGCGTTGACGCCCGGGTAGACCTGGGTGCCCCAGCCCTTGGTGTCTTCGCCGGGGTTCATGGCATAGGTGTTGAGGATGCCGGTGAGCTTGATCTCGGGCTGGATCGTGCCGTCTTGCTGTGGGGGTGTTAGTCGACTATGGTAAGGTTTGGAGAGCGAGAGAGAAGACTCACGTGGAAGATCCACTGTATGGCGTACTCGTAGTTGGCGGCGGTGAAGATTTGCTGGATGATGAGCTTCCGGCCGCGGGTGACAATCACAGAGTCGTCACGGAAGTCGGTGTGCTTGAAGAGAATGCCGCTGTCCTCCTCGTGGATGCAGATGGCGTTCTTGATGGTGCGGACGCCGCCGGCGCGGGTGGGGAAGTCGGCGTCGAGGTAGTGGATCTCGCCCTTGCAGTCGCAGCCGAGCGAGAGGCTGTTGGTCATGTATCCCGCGCCGTACTCGCCAAGGTCGAAGGCGTGCTTGCGCTGGTGCGGGTGCTCCGGGTTGCCGTAGGGGACGACCATTTCCGCGAGGGACAGGCGGTAGAAGATGGGGCGGCGGTTGCCCTTGTCGTTGTAGGTGATGTTGCTAAGGACGATGCCCTCGCGGTAGTTGAAGCCGATGTGGAAGTTCCAGTTCT
Organism: Colletotrichum brevisporum; assembly: GCA_030770045.1. Lineage (NCBI taxonomy): Eukaryota > Fungi > Ascomycota > Sordariomycetes > Glomerellales > Glomerellaceae > Colletotrichum > Colletotrichum brevisporum. Next base: position 7,958,576 of record JAUGSI010000002.1, read on the forward strand.
GCCACGAGATCTCGCGGCCGGCCATGGTGAAGGAGACGCCCTCGGGCTGGGTGATGTTGATGGGCTTGAGGTCGCGGCGGTAGCCGCCGAGCTTCTGGATGGCGGCCGGGTGGTAGTCGACGGGGGCGGCGCGGGAGAGCGGGCGGCGGACGTTGGGGATGTCGATGGCGACGACGGCCTGCTTGTCGGCGTCGTAGATGGGGCAGAAGTCGAGCGGGTACTGGTACTGGCAGGTGTCCGGGTCGGGGCGGTAGTACATGAGGGCCTGCTGGAGGCGGACGGTGCTGCCGTGGCGCTCGTCGTAGCCGATGGTCCAGGGGTCGCAGTAGACCTTGTGCATGTCGGAGGCGGGGATGCCCGAGATTTCGCACTGCTCGATGACCTTGGGTTCGGTGCGGCAGACGTGTTCGACGATCTGGAGTTCTTCCATTGTGATCTGAGGTGAAGTCCTTGGTTAGCAATTTTCGGTGGTGATGATGGTGATTGTGTTGCGCTTGGAAACGGCGACTCACAATCGGCTGCACGCCATGCATGTGCTCCCACTTCGTGATGGCGCCCGAGGCAATGTCGACGAGGCCATCGTACACCTTGCCACCCTTGGCAATCACGACGACATCGGCGACGCGACGCGGCCGCGGGGTGGTGGCGGGCGAGGCGAGCCACGCCGTCATCTCGGCCTTGCGCGGCTCGTGCAGGGAGACGACGTTGAAGAAGACGTCGCCATGGGCCTTGGTGACGGCGGCAATGGCCGTCTCGATCTCGGCCGAGGAGAGCGGGTCGAGGGGGTGTAGTGCTGACATCGTTGCGGGTGTATGTTGTGTCTGTGTCGAGAGAGATGTGAGGGACAGAAAACCTCTTCAATTGACGGACGGGAGCTCGAGATAAAGCTTATATCTTCAGCTTTGTCCGCGGCCGCAGGCTGGAGGGGGGCCTCGATCCGCGACGTCCCGTCACGGGCAACCGGATCAGGTAAATTTCCATCTGAATCCCAGGAGCTGGTGCTTCATGCCAATCAATGCCGTGGATCCGTCACCTTAGCAGCGGCCAGTCGTAATCGAATTGATAAGATGCCGTTGGAGATTGGGGGGGCTGGCTGGCTTGGGTAGGGTCCGATAAGGGACGGAGCTCGGCCAGAGCTCAGGGACTCCCGGCTCAGCTTCGAGAAAGCCAAGGGTCTCATGTCGTTTGCAGATCGTCCCATACACATTGTGCATTAGCTGGTAATTGGCGAGAGAGATGCAGCAGAGAAGAAGAGCAGCTTGGGTTCACCGTTCAGCTGAGTTGCGGAAATGCAGGAAGATTGAGGCAGGTGGGGGGAAAGACGAGACGACGGTCTGAATGGGGAAGGGCTACACGATAAGCTCCCGGGTATCTTATCGCGGGCGGGGTAGCGGACCCACCAGCCGGCACCGGAGCACCACGTGTGACACGGCCAGCTGCGGCACCACGGGGAAGCGAAGCGGTCGGGACCAGGATCGGAGCCAGTGTCACCAGCGTTCTCGTCGGATACTATTTCCTGTTTCGGTTTGGGCTGGTTCAGATGCACTGGTGGTGAATGCTTTACCTAACACCGATCCTTTGATAGCAGCTGGCCAGTCGCTTAGGAAGAAGTATGAGCTCATCTAATGACAATACATACCAGGTAGGAAACAGTTTGAGCTGGGGATAATTAGGTGTCTTAGCGGAAAGCCTTCCACCTACCGCCCCAAGCTCCTTCCCGTTGCAAAATAACGAAATGGAAAGCTCCTGCCACATTGCTCTGAAAGATGAAAATGAAAATCCCTCCTTCCCAAAAGGCTTCAGCCTCTTTGAGCCAACATGCCTGAGGTACCTACCTACCTAGCTCTCTCCTGGGTATTTGCCCGAGGCAAAAAGAAAATTAGTAGAAGAGATTCGTGGTCAATTCCATCTGTTGGTTGCTTCAATTCGCACCTCGACGATGTTGGAATGACCGGTTATCGGACTTTAAGAGTCGACCACCCCCTTCCTCGATGATGACGTCAGCAAAAAATCTGCGTCGCTTCCGGCTCCGAACGGTGACGGAGGCGACTCCCGGTCCTGCTGCATCCCATATGTCGGCCAGGCTTTACTACTCCATCACACACGGCCCAGACATGGAGAAGAAAGCTTCCCAACCCCCGGCCTCCCGGTCCCCGGCCTTCGCCACCCCCCTGCCGCAGTCGTCCCGCTCCGACATCCTGGAGTGGCGCTTCCCGAAGCCCTACCACCAGTACGTCCTGACCGGCAAGTCCCGCGCCGCCTGGCACACCTCCTTCGTGATACCCCACCTCAACCTGCTGCTCGACGCGGGTCTCGTCGTCAACAACCTGAGGCCGAAGCACATCCTCATCACCCATGGACACAGCGATCACTGTGAGGGAATCAAGACTCGCCGCATATCATATCCGAACAGAAAGTTAACACGCATACACAGGTCTCCTCGCTCCCGCCTTCACCAAGCGCGAGGACCCCCCAGACGTCGCCTGCCCCGTCGAGATGAAGAAGGCGCTGGACGACTTCCTCCTCGCCAAGACGCTTCTTAACCGCGGCGGGCTCTACACGAGCGACGACGCCGAGTCCGTCGGTTTGAAAGTAGACGGCAAGGGCGTCGACGAGGAGGGCAGGACGGAGGGCGAGAGGGCCTTCCTCGGCACCCACGTCACGATACCCGTCAGGGACGGCGACGTCGTGCCCCTCCGCCGCCTCAAGGACATGCACGCCCTCGTCTTCCGGTGCGACCACAACGTCCCGAGCGTCGGCTACGTCATCCGCACCACGACCCAGAAGCTCAAGCCCGAGTTCACCGCGCTGCCCGGCCCGGAGCTCAAGGCCCTGCGCCAGTCGGGCGTGCAGCTCACGGCACCCGTGACCACCCCGGTGTTCGCGTTCCTGGGGGACACGACGGCGAGGACGCTCGAGGCGGAGCCCGAGTGGCTGAAGGCGGGCATCCCGGTGGTCATCACCGAGTGCAGCTTCCTGTACGACGAGCACACCGCGCAGGCCGCGAAGACGAAGCACACTACGTGGAACGACCTCGAGAAGGTGGTGCGGAAGTGGCCGAGGACGACGTTTATACTCACTCACTTCAGTATGCGGTATAGCAACGAGGACGTTGTCAGGTTCTTTGACGGGCTGGAGGATCCGCCGGCCAATATCGTCGTGTGGGCGGATGGGCAGCTAGATTAGAAGGAGGTTTGTCCAGACATGTTGTTGACATAAGAGTTGATGAACTTGATGCATCAGATCAGTCCCCACCAGCCAAGGGCGGAGAAGGTGATTACACACTCGTTTACAAGCCCGATTGCAGGCTGGATCGAAATAGATTAGAACTCCCGTTCACCGTCACGGTTTCCAAGGCTCCTGGTTATGCTAGGCAACCTCGGTGGCAAGTGGCAAGCGGCGTAAACGTGGTGTAGGTCTGCACAGCCTCACCCTCCCCTGATAGATGCAATGCAGATGCAGCTTATCCCGGACGATCCGGCCATCATCCCCACAGACGCTCATTGGGCCGTCGGAAGGTGCGACGTTCCAGAACCAGCTGAATCCGTAAAACAGGCTAGACTACTGTCAGTTAGGTTGCTCTCTGACTCATTGATGGGAGAACAGGCAGGCAACAGTTCTACATGGTTCGGACCCGACCGAAGGTCGGAACCGCCACCACTCGTGCGTTGTCAAGCACGCGTGACCAGTGAGGGCGATGTGTTCAACGTTTGCGCCCCTGAATCCTGAGAGGCTCAGTTACTGCGCCCGTCCAGAGTTCGAACATATCAACCGCGAAGGGTGGCCGACATGGGATGCGAACGGGCGTCCAGCCGATTACCACCACTCCATGGTTGCTGCGGTCGACGGCGTTGGCTACGGTTGCTTGAAAGAACAGAAGGCGACCAAAGGTCTTGGAAAACCCCAGGGCGGAGTCTTGGATCGCTGGGGACATCATATCGTGGAGGTGCGAAGAGCCGCATCGGCCAAGACGAGGCACTCAATCAGGCGATGACCATATCATTGTAATATAATACGGCCCACGGGCCCGAAACCCATTAGAGGAAACATCGCCTAACAAGCCTCATCGCATCTGTCTGTTCATTATCTACTTACACATTCAATACAAGCACCAGAGATACACACTCCCTAACTAGGTTGGTCTTCAGCACCGGCATAGCTTCCAGTCGGACCGACAAAGTGCTTCCCGCCAGCCATCCTTATCGGCATTCAGCCTTCAACTCAGAGCCTCCCGGCACCTGATTGTTGCCGACATGGGCCCATACGACCTTCGCGCCCGGAGTTACGGGGCAGACTTGCTCAGTCCCCCTTCGGTCTGTCGAGGGAGTGTTCAGCAAGTTTGGCCCGGATCGTCCTCCTCCCGCCAAAGTACCAGTTCTACCCCCGACATTCCTGACGACTCCGGCCCCTCTGGCACCAAGAAAAGAAAGAGGGACGCTGGCGTATCTGACGGACCTGGCGAAGACCAGGCCGAACTCGAACTCGGGAAGCAGGCAGATGACATCAGGAAAAGGAAGGTCGTGTGCCCTTTCAAGAAACGGTACCCTGAGAGGTTCGTAACGTCGAGGGCCTGCTCCGGGCCTGGGTTCAGTGGGCCATGCAGGCTGAGGTCAGTCCTTCGTTTTTGCTTGAAACCGACGCATGATATCCATCACAGAGATGAGCTGAAACCTTCGCTTGCAGGGAGCACCTGAAGAGATGCCACTTCAAGGAGCACACGTGCGTCCGGTGCGGCTCCGAGTTCGAGAACAGCGAGGCTCTCCTAGACCATAGTCTAGCACCGATCCAGTGCGATGTCATCCCTGCAAAAGTCGAGACGGGCTTCATGACCCAGCAGCAGTTCGACAAGGTCTTCAAGCGCCGATGCGGCCGAAGGTCCCTCGCGGACAGATGGAGAGAGACATTCATGACCCTCTTCCCCGACGTCGACGAGGCCTTGGTGCCGAGCCCGTGTGAGTAGTATCGCACGTATTTCAGCCTTTTATTCTTGGGTTGCTGAAAGGCTATTGGCTGTCGCTGACGTCTTGCTGGGTTTTCTAGATGCCGATACGTCGTCGGCGGTTCCGCCAGTCCAGCCCTTCGATGCCGTCCGTTGCGACGCCTACTTTGCGCAACACTTCCCCGGCCCGGTCATTGAAAGGCTGGCCGAGCGGCCCGAGTTTCGCATGATGTCGGCTGAGGCCATGGCAGTGATTGCCAGCATAACCCAGCAGGTGGCAGTTGAGACCGTTGACGGCTACATTACTTGGCAGGGGGCTGGCAGTAGTAGTGCCGTGCCGCGCCTTCCAACCATCGAATCTATCACCTGGCCCCCTGGAGGCACGGATATCGGAGTTGGAGACGATTTGCTTGGCGAGGTTCATTTGGACCCTGAACTCTACGAGCAAGGGGTGGAGGGGTGGCCTGCGGGAGACATCACTCACACGTAACAACCTGGTTCTCGACTAGACCGGCACCTCGAACAAGTCAAGAAGAACGATAGTTTCACACGAATGGACGGAGAGATGAGTTTGGGAAAGGCTGTGCGGTATAAGCAGTTGTAGCTGCGTTGTACTCTCTGTTTCATAGCGTAGGTGAAAGGAGCGACGTTGCGCGAAAGGCGTGCGTTGCAAGCCGTGCCGACGTTTCAGAAGCTCTCGATGAGCGACGTCGCCAGACGGCTGGGTGAGAAATACAGACGCAAGTTTCTATAATTAGGATTAAACAACAAACCCCGACTGTGACGACGCCATTGCGAGCCCTTCCGGTGTAGATGACGATGAGCGTTGACTGGCTGACCACTGCCGAGGCGTTGGTTGTGAGAGCCAAAGCCTGAGGAACGTCGTGGTTGATGAAGGAGTTGTGAGGTTTCCTTCGTGGCTCGCTTGGGGTCGTCGGTAGAAGAAGAGTTGGGCCGAGTATGTAGGTCGGCCGGCCTATGGGGGTATATCCGTATCCGTAAATCGTAACCAGTAAAAGGCGGCAAAAAGGCCGCAGTCGTCGAATAAGTCCAAAGCCATGATCCCTCCTCTGATTCCTTTTACATACGTTCCGGTTGAACAATTCCGACAACAAAGTCATGCCAAGGAAACGTGCCTCCAGCCACCTCGAAAAGCAGCTTCACGACATGATGAGAAGAGCTATCGTCGCACCGACGGCAGCGGTGAGTATGCTCACTTGGAACGACGAGCGGCCGGCATCGTTGACGGGCGCCGAGGTCGCGAACGGGGTTTTGCTGGGAAGGGGGTTCCATGAGTCGCCGCCGCCGTCGCCTTCCTGCGTCGGGGATGCGGACGCGCCGCCAGCGCCCCCCGAAGGCGTTGCCGTTGCGGTGGCTGGCGACGACCCGATGCCCGAGGGGGAGGAGATGGCCGAGACGAACGACCCGGAGACCGTCTTGCCGCCACCTGAACCTGCGCCGGCGCAACCGCAAACTGATCCTCGTGTTAGTACCGTGATGCGAGTGAGCCGTTGGAACATGAAGGCGACACAACTCTGTTTGAAAGCCGAGAGAGCATAGATCTAAACGAAAAGCGACCAGCAGGCACGACGATACAACAAAACAGAACTAACCCGACGAAGCACCGTTGATGACGGCCTGGAACGACGCCGAGGGACACCCCGTCGCGACGCACGGCTCGATGGCGGCGTACAAGGCTGCCTCCTTGGCGCACTGGCAGCCAAAGTCGAGGCTGTCGCAGCCGACGAAGGACGCGCCCTCGAGGAAGCAGCCCTGCGCGCAGGAGGGGATCGCGGTGACGGCCACGCTGGCGCAGTTGTCGGCTGCGACGGCAGCGCGGGCCAGGAGGGCCAGGCTGAAGAGGAGACGGACTGCTTTCTGCATCGTGGAGTTGCTCGGCGGCGTGTTATATCGAGGGCAGTGTCGTCCAAGGGATTGGTGACTGAAGGCTGGACTGGGAGATGGTGAAACGGGAAATGCTTCAAGGGGTAGGTGTCGAGATGAAGATGGAGCGTTCAATTCGTGGGGAGGGAGGTGGACTCATGCAGGAGGACTCGAGGAAGATGGGTGACAAGCTTTAGTTGTGCCAGGAGCAGGAAGGGGAAGAGGGTAGCAGCGAGAACGGGGGACCTCAAGGGCGGTCACGTTATTTTGTTTCCTTGGCCTTAAGAATTCGAGAATCGAATGAAGATCAGCCATCTGGGAGCTAGCTGCCTTCACCTTGGGAAGAAGAGCTGGACCAAGGCTCGCTGGCGCTTTCAGCCCCTTCGTACCTCAGCTGCTCTCTGCTAATACCAGCCAGCCAGCTTCCTCGGAAGTTATTCTTTCCTTCGAGCTGTCTCTTTCACATGCGGTTGCCAGCCGGACGGCCGTTCGGCATGAGGTCATGGTGGTGTTGGGAATATCATCACAAATACGACGCAGGTGGAGGGATGTCACCCACACCACCAACACACTGTTGGCTAGCACGACTGTAGTAACCAGCTAGTACACGCCAACCGGCACAACAGGCACGCAGCTTTGACAGTCCCATATCTCTCAAGCCAAGGCCAACGACAAGGTGTGGTGCTCTCGGAGCTACAATCCACTTTTCTCCTCCGCATTTACCCCGGGCGTCACTCGGGGTCGGGGCTGCCTTCCGATACGGGGCAAGACGCGGGGAGAAGCGACAGGGGTCCGCTGGTCTTTGGTGTGGATGGGGGCGCCGATCGCCTTTCCCATGGGACCTGGCGCTACGGCAGGTGTTTGTCTCTTTTAAGCTTTCATCTACTCCATTGCAGGAACGAATCGTTTGTCCGATGCGCCTCGGAGGAGAGGCCGCTATCGAGCCGTCGTGGGCCGGGGGGTTGGAGTCTTGGAGGGGGGAGCATCCCTGGCGATGTGATTCGCCGTGCAGGTGATGGAATTACTCAGGTAGTGAGAGACATGGACAGCCGAGGCTGGGCGAGGGCGCACGCGACCGACTTTGACATTTGATCATGTTCGTCGTTCCTCTTCGGGGGTGCAGCTCGTGTTGAACGTTAGATGTCAAGGCTGGAGGTCAGGAAAAGCTGGACTGTACGCTACTCTCACAACAACCACCCAATCAACTTCGAAAGTCCAATTGCCTTCAATTGGGCCGAGAACCCTCAGTAGCTTGGGCTTACTTATCACTAGGGTCTTTAGTCTCTGGGAAAGCGTGGACAGAACCAATTGAAGCCACCGTCTTCCGGTGAGCTAATCATCGCTCAGAGACACTAACGTGGTACGGTCGATCGGTTGGACGTCAGCTCAGTATAAAAACAGACACGACTCACTTGATTCAGCGACTCAAAGCTAGCTGGACAGCGAACTTCGACTACCAGTGGCAAAATTAAAGCCCGTCAGCTTCTAAATCGACACGAGAGGATGACATCTCCTTCGTGGCTCGATGAACCCGATGTCTCCCCGAACGTGGCACATGAGATGATCCTCCCAGTGCTGACCCATCAGTGGACGGATTCGGCTGTCATTTTGGATTCATCATGCGCAACAGGACGGCTGCAGACAGGCAGGAATCATGATTCTGGCGAGATTTCGACGTCGTAAAAGACATGTCCCTCCCCAGCAATGCCCAGCCCGGGAGACACCTCCATCACATACCGGTCCTGTCGGGTCCGAAGGGGGTCCCCTTTCGACTATGGGCCGGCTCGGGTCCGGCCTTGCTGGTACCCCCCGCCTAAATGGTGGACATCATGCTTCGTCTACTGTCTAAGCATTTGACATTCAATTGTTACAAATCATCGGAGAGTGGAATATCCAAATATGGGTAAGTTTATTGGGGAGTATCCAGTTGAGAGTCGTGATGCAGCTGCTGGAGCCAGCACACCATCCAAGGCACCAACAGATACAAGCTAACTCACAGAACATATCAATAAGGGCCTTTTGATATTATATCGAAACGTCACTTAGTTGTATCGAGCCAACGGGTTGGAAGGGTTAACAGCCATTTCCCACCATGCTCAATGATTCAATCACGTGACGTGGCAGGTCCACAGTACGTACCTTGAACTGGGAAATCTCTCCGTTGTCTCGCTTCACTCTCTTCATTTCGAGACATCAGCCCACTGCGCTGCTTGGTCTCAACCCGATCGGTGGCACTTCTTCAGTCTCAAAAACCCCCATTCAGTGATTTTCAACTTTCCAGGTCTAGTTATTTCGGCACCTTGAGTCTCATTCGTTCAACCCGAATTTCCCCGAGTGACTCATCTGGCCGTAACCACGATGGAAGAGTTCCCCACGCCGCCCGCAGGCCTTGCCATGCACAAAGACTTCATCAGCGAAGAGCACGAGGCAGAGATCATCCGCACATTCGAGACCCTGGACTGGCCGGAACGGCGCGGCCGCAAGTCCCTGCACTGGGGCTACACCTTCAGCTACAAGACCTTCGGCATCGACGAGGACACCCCCTACCGGCCGTTCCCGGACTGGCTCGTGCCCCTGCTGCCGACGTCGGAGGGCCGGCCGCCGGACCAGGTCTGCCTGCAACACTACCCACCGGGCAGCGGCATCCCGCCCCACGTCGACACGCACAGCGCCTTCGACCAGCTGTACGCGCTCTCGCTGGGCGCGCCCGTGTTCATGCAGTTCCGGCGGGGAGACGACCGGGTCGACGTCGACCTGCTGCCGAGGAGCATGCTACGCATGGCCGGCGACTCGAGGCTGCACTGGACGCACGGGATCAAGTCGCGCTCGACGGATACGCTGGAGGACGGCACGGTGCGCCCGCGCCAGCCGCGGTGGAGTTTGACGTACCGCTGGCTGAGGGAGGGCGCGACGTGTGAATGCGGGAACGAGAAGCTGTGTGACACGGCGCAGGCGAGGATCGGCGTTGAGAGGGAGTACCGGTGGAAGCAGGAGACGGGCACGGAGGGGGGGAAGAAGGCGGACCTAGCTGGGGACGCACAGGTAGCGAATGGAACATCATGACACCACACTGCCGTCTCGTGATCGTCCCCAAAGGGCGATGCTAGTTTGGGTTAGTCCAGAACAGCTTCTGATATCCCCATTGCCAATTTGCCTCATGAAGCAGGTCGTTCATCACGATGGATATGGCCGCGTCAAAGTCACCATACTGCTTTGGCTCAGGAAATGATGCCTTCAAACGCGTCATCTACCTCTGATGTCTTGGGAAAAGGTATCTTTCGGGCTCATGCTACACCTTCGATGATTCATCGCAAGGTTCGTTCACTCATTCACTACTCGCTTCCTCGTGATGGGCTTGCCCGCTCCTGTCTACCTGGGTAGCTACCTACTTTAACATCCCTTCCTAGGTAGACACCAGCTTGAGAATAGCAACCCCATCCCCGCTAAGTACCGTGTAGGCTGTCTTGGTTCCAGCACCCAGAACCCCGAGCCGCTCAATCGGGTCTTCTTCTTGTCTGCCTCGTGCCCAACTCGCTTGAATGGTCAAACTCTAACATAACTACCAAGTGTCGATGGCCATAGTGGGCCGGAGGTTCGGAGCGTGGCTATGGCAGCTTTTACTCTCCCCATGCCGTGTCTATTTTTAAAACAAGCAGTCTACCTGTTTAGTCCCTATCCATGTATGTACGTTGAGCCAACCGTTGGATCAAGTCGTAAACACTGTCCAGCCGGTAGCAGGTACCCTCGACCTCGAGCTGTGAACCAAGGATGGAGCCTGCAGGAGGTTGTTGAGAGGCTCGGTATCGCTTTCTACATCGATGACCTGACCGATGTCGATGTTGTCGAAGTCAAACTTCCTTCAGCCCACTTTCTCGGCTATTCGATCGCCCACGCTCGTTCTGTCGTCGTCGAAGAAACCCCTGTCTGATCGAGAGGGTCTCTCGACGCTGCAGCTTATCCACCGGCTATGCCTATCCTCCAGCTGCTTTGGTCCGCTGTTCAACTGCGACTCAATCTTCGAAGCAGTTTTCAATAGATTGGAAACGCCTATAATCAGTCGCCACGCTGGAGTATTTTACACGAGCCCGGGAGATTCGTACGGCCCCGAGGCGCTGCTGTAATACCCCGCTCGGCTGGATCGCCATCCCCGTCGAAAAGATCTCAAGGCGCTCGGGCAACCTCGATGACGAGAAGAGGTTGTTGTCGCACGTTCTCGGAGGGCCGAGCTAGCTCGGCTCTCACCTCGGACACCGCGAACACCAGCCCTGATCGATCAGAAGCATGAAGAAGACTCAGCTAGGGCACCCCCTACTGGCCAAGAAGCTTCCGGCATTATTATGTTCTACAGAGTCGCGTGGGTGTTTTCGAAGTCTCTGGAGGAGTACTTGATTTGCGTATCCCAGGCTCTGGGAGAGAGTTTGGTTTGGAGGGACCCTTGGACAGGAAAGAGTCGTACGCCTCGGGCGATTCGGAGAGAACACAGTCGCTCTGGTCGGGGTCGACTGGGCAGTCCAGCCACGTCGAAGGCAGGTTGCGGAAGTTGTCTTGCTGTCGAGCGGAGTCCGTCCGCATTCCAGGCTGGTTCTCCGATCTAGTCGAATCCGCCCTTGACGTTTCTTGTCTGGGCAACCAACTCTTCAGCCATCTCTCGAAAAAGCCTCTGTCATCCGTCGATTTCCGCGTTGGGGGTTTCGAGCTCGTTCGCTGGAGGGGCGGCGATTTCCTCGCGCTCGGCCGTTGCTCTTCTAGGCAGGTTCGCGTCGGGGCTCGATCGAGAGAAGTCGTCGAACAAGGGTAGTCAAGTGTGATGCAATAATGACATCTGGTTTTCCCCCAGACTATGGGAATCGGGATGCACTCCTTGAAGGTCGTTAATTAGAATAACCGCCAATCAGTTCTCTCCGATGGTTGATTACCTCTCGCTCGTCCTTCAGACATTCCATGCAAGTTTGAGTTCGCGACATCGTGGGAGAATTTGACCGAGGCTTCTTCAAGCCGCGGGTGTTGAACGAGAATCAGCGTTCGCTGAACTCAAAAAGCGTCAATCTTGCTCTCGTCCTCCTCGATTTTGATGACCGAACGCTGGCACACAAGGCCCAGATCATGCCGGGTTGCCGGCGCCGAGGCGGTGGACGCGGTGGATATCGAATCTCGGCAAGCGCGATGCCTCTCGCACACGTGGACGTACGCTCCATCGAACGATCTCAGGCAGACATCGCGGTGAGGCACACAGCAGCGCCTCAGAAAGGCGCGTCGATGGCGCAGGTGGAATTTGCCGGACATTTCGTACAACCCGAGGACGATTGATGCGGTAATTGGAATTCGGCAACGTTCAGCTTGTCGGTGATGGCTGTGCGCGCTGGGCGATTGTTCTTCCTTTCTTTTTCTCCGGTTGCCTTCCTCCGGGGAATAGGTAAGTCTTCGTTCGCGTAACGTGGGCCCGCCACGTTGCTCGACCACGTTCACCCACCCACCTGGGAAGCTCTCAAACGAAGTTGCGATTAGAATGGACGAGGGACAGGGGAAAGGGCACGGCCTCGAAGCACCCCTGAACAGCTGAAAAGTCTCACAAAAAAAACGCCTCGTTAACGCCCAGAGACCGTTGGTAGCACAACCTGATCTGATGGCATGCATTAGAATATGGGGCAGTGTACGGATATGTGTGCTAGCCTGGGTCGGACTTGGGCCGGCCACCCGGAGGCCTGGCTTGGTGATCACTTACCATCATGCCCACCCCAAGCGCTTAGCCGAGTCTCGAAAGTTCTTCTGCCCCGGCAGTGAGTTCCCGGCAAACGTTGCCAGTGGATTGGCCTCGATTGCAACCTGCCAATGAGAAATAAGGTCGCGATCCCCGGCCGGGAGAAGCCGTCGGCCTGTGTTGTCGCGTTTGATGTTGCCCAGCGAGTTTCCAGGCCTTGCCCAGGCGCCTGGTCGGCATCACAGTCTGTGGGAATAACCTGTCAGATTACGTGGCTTAGAGCCGCTGGCACACTACGACGTATGGGCGGATTTCGGTGTTCGAGGTGGCCGATGGCCGCTCTAGAGTAACGTTTCGCCGGCTCTAAAGGCTATAGCTGCGTTCAGGGGGTTCAAAGGCCCACAGCGCTATCAAAGCAAAAAGAATACATTAATAGCCCTTAAGGTATAGCTTTATATATATACAAATATACATAAAATCTAATAATTAAGAGTCTTATTCTACTACCCCCTCTACTATATATAATTAATTATTTTTAAACTACTTTATTAAATACAAAGATTACTATAAACGTCCTTTTAACCCCTTAAAAAACTATCCTTAATAGTTTAACTACTTAGTACCTATAGTTCTATAACTTTTAAGTACTTATAAATACTCTTAATATATAAAAAGCTTTTAACTTAACTTCTATAGATTTAAAGCCCTTTATTAGTAATACTTTACTTTAAAAGCTATATTTTAGTAACTACTTAAAGTCTATTACTTACTATAGTCCTAAACTAAAAGCCCTTTACTCCTAAACTATAGAATTTAAAGTAAATAAACTTACTATAAACCCTCTTCTTTAAGTACTTCTAGGAGAGAACCTTCTACTCCCGTTTAGAGTAATAAACTACTATTATACTAAAACAATAACTAACTTCTTTAAAAAAGCTTTTAAGTACTATATTAACTCTTTATTTCTATACTATACTATAAAAGTAATATACTAAAAATAAAAAAAGACTAAAAATACTATTATTCTTTAAATATAAAGTACTATTATTAAAAAACTTAAAATTTAGTACTACTTAAGTACTTTAGGGCTAGTAGTTTAGATTTAAAACCTTTATAAATACTTTAAATTTATAAAAAATATATACTACTAATATACTAACTAGCTTTATATTAACTACTTTATTACGTTTTATAATAAGTAGTTTATAATAAGAGTTATTATAACTAAATAGTTTATAATATAAATTAATTATATATATAAAAGTTATACTATTAAGTTTAAAGTAGTTTATAAAGAAGATTTATAGATTTATAAATTACTTTGCTTTTTTAATTATTTACTACTTTAATTTTAAACTAAAAACTATTATATAATAATAAATAATAGCTAAGATAACTATAGTTTTAATAAAATTATTACTAAAATAACTACTATAATTAAATAAATACTAGAGTTTATAAAACGCGGAAAAAGTATATAAAGCGCTTTTACTATTAATAAAGTAGTTCTTTATAGTTCTCTTAAGTACTTTAGTAGCTATAAATATAATAATACTAACTTAAAAAGATTATAGAATAAAGTTTTATTAGTGTCTTCTGCTCCCTTTACTCTATTAGCCCCTTTTTACTTAGTATACTTTATATACTACTACTTTAAAAATTACTTTTATACCTTTCTAGAGTATATATATAATAAGTAAAAGCTACTTAACTACTACTATAAAAAAGTTAAAAAGAACTTTATAAATAATAAATAGTTAATTTAGTATATGAAAGATATTTAAGACTAGTAATTATATAGTTACTATATAGGGAGTATTAAGTGCTTATTTATAGTATTTTAGGCTACTTAATATAAGGGCTTATTACTATATTCTTTTAAGAACTCCTACTTCTTTAACTTTAGTGTATTTATTTATATTTTTAGAAATAAATAATGGTTTAGTAACTTTTAAGTAGTTAATATAAGTAGTTACTTATAGGCTAGCTTTAAGCTCTTTGCAATTAAAGGATATAGAAATGTAAGTATATATATTATATTAGTTAATAGTAAATAATTTAGTTTATACTTATATAACGTTATATTATGTATGTTTATAGTAACTAACCTTATCTCTTATAACTAGCTCTATAAGTGCGGGTACTAGTAGGATAAGTACTTTAAATAGTACTTTATACTATATAAATTTAATTACTCTTTTTTTAGTTTTATTAAAACTATATATAATTAAAGAGTATTAGAGTATAATAAACTTTTTAATAAGGTGCTTATATATAAAGACTCTATATAGGTTGTTTAGTATATATATACTCTATACTATTAAATAAAGTACTTTTAATAAAAATAAAATCTTTTAAAAAGCTTTAAGGAAACGTAGTACTAGTAGCTTAGTTACTCTAGTTTTAAACTACTTTAGTGCCTCTTTTTATTAGCCTATAGTATTTAAATCTTTATTACTCTTAAAATAGTACTTAGTAATGCCCTTTTAAACTATAATACTTATAGTATTAGTAAAGTAAGGCGAATTATTAACTACAAGCTATAGAAGAGTAATACGTATACCCACCCTAGTAAGTATATTACGTTTAACTTCTACTTATATACTAAAGATTATAGTAGGTTTATATCTATATTAGTATTTATTAACTATATTTTATAGTACTTATAGAACTATTACCTATATAACTATAGTATAAAAATACTTACTAAGGTTTTTAAGAAGTTTATTTTATTTTTAAAGATTTAATATAACGTTAAAATACTTACTTTTAAGTATAATAGTAAAATTAAAAAGTACTACTACCTTATAAATAACTTCTAAAGGTGCAGTAAATGTATTAAGCTATTTACTTTATATATATAAAATTAAAATAGTAGTACTAAGTGCATTAGTACTATAATTAAAATAAAGGCTTAAATAATATATAAAAGTAGTAAGCTACTCTATAAAGTATAGCCTAATATCTATAAAGTAGTAACTTATCTCTATAACTATATACTTTAAATAGCCCTTAATTAAAAAACTCTATATAAAGCACTCTACTAATAACTTTATAATAATAAAACTACAAAACTAAACCTTATATACTTAAGATTATATAGGTATAAAGTATATACCCTTATAGCTACTATATAGTTTAAAAAGAAGTATCTTAACTACCTTTATAGCTATACCTTTATAAACTTCCTTATTAGTTATATATTTATAAATTAGTATTAAATATAAAACCCTATAACTAAAAAAATTATTACTATACATAATATTATATTTAATAAAAAAAAATACTATAATAGTAACTTAAATTTACTTATTAATAACTATAATAACCTTAACCTTTAAACTATTACTTAGTAGGTTTAAAAGAGCTTTACTATAGCTAGTAAAACTAACTTTTAAACGTAGTTCTACTTATCCTTACTAAATAAAAAAATAATAAAGTATCTCTTTTTATAAACTCCCTTAATAACGTTTTTAATAAACTTAACTTAAGCAATACTACTTTTAATAATAATAAACCCTATAACTATAAATACTCCTTTATTTACTTTAAACTTCTACTTACTTCTCTTAACTTACCCGTTTTATTCTTTTAAGTATTAATTAAAAAAAACTAATACCTAAAGAGGTAAATTATAACTAAATTAATAAACAAAAACCTTTTCTTTATAAACCCTTACTAGTCTATATTTATAGCTAAGCCTATAAACTAAGCCACTCTAGTAGTTTATATACCCTAGTATAAATAAACGTTTTATAAAGCCGCTTTTTTAGTTAGTACCCTATTATTATTTTAAAATACTCTATAATAAAGCCGCTTTTAGGCTAGTTACTTAGTTATTTATAACCTATTAAAGGGGACCCCTAGTATTTAATATACTATAGGGGCGTTTTAAAACGCAGATATTAAATACTTTAATAATAAGATTTAGCTATAAGGAGGGGTTATAAGTACTTAGATTTTATTAAGTAAGTATAAAGTACTATACTAACTACAAATTAAAGTTTCTACTCCTAGTACCCCCTAGTAAAAGCTCTAGCCCCTACTTATATTTTATTTAAAAGTATTAACTTACCTTTATACAATTTTAATATAAATAACTAAAGTAAACTATTTATAAAGTTATTATAAAACTAACTCTTAAAAAAAAGTTTTTAAAAGTACTATTAATAGTTTTTAGATTCTAAAATACTATTAAGTATATATATATAAATTAAATAAGTATAAAAGACTCTTTAAAATTAAAGTACGCCTTATTATATATAGTAATTAGTAGTTAAGAGATAAGTAAAATACTTATACTTTAATACTTACTAGTATATTATTTTAAATACTTATAGTTATTATAAACCACTTTAATTTTAAACTTTTATAATATAACGTAGTAAATATATTTATACGGGTTCTACTTAATAAAGACATTTATATATAAATACCCCCTAGGTATTAAAAGCCTAAGTATATCTTTAAGTTTAATAAAGTACTTTATAGCTTATACCACTTTTTACTCTTATAGTAATACTATTTAAAAGCCGGTTTAAAAAAGCTTAAGTTAGAGTATATAGTAAGTAAGAATTACTATTAGATACGTAGCTATATTATTTTTTTTTTTATATTAATAACTGTATTTTATACTTCCCCTTTAAATACTACAAAAAAGCCCTTTTACTTATAAAAGTACTTTAAAAGTAATACTTTCTTAAAAGTAGTAAAGATTTATAATAGTTTTTAGGAATTAAAGTTATTTATAACTATACTATAAAGCACCTTTAGCTTTTATAGTCTATTTATATTAATAAAGTTATTAAGTATTTAAAAAGGCAAGGCCCGCAAATAAAGCAACTATATACTTTTTTAATTTAATTACTTAAACTACTTCTTTATAAAGGCTTTACTTTATATATAAATATTAAATATTACTAAAGTAATATTAATTTAATTATATATAGTATAATAATAATAAGGCTGGATATAGCCCTTATAATAAACTATTTTATACACTTTAACTACAACTCTAGCCCTAAGTACCTTAAAGAGGTAGAATAAGTAATTAAATACCTTTTTATAAAGTATACTCTTTACTTTAAATTTAGCTATAAAAAAGGCGGCCCTAATAATAGTTTAGTAATTACTTTAGATACTAGTTTTACTAATAATATACTAAACTATAAAAGCTTTTAAGTATTTATAATTAAGCTTTTTAGTAACTTTATTAAGTAATAAACTAATAAATAAAATACTATAACTATATTAATAACTAAGGTTAAGCTTTTTACTTTTTTTTAAGTAGTTAAAGAAGCTATTTTTATAAGTTATTTAATAACTATACTTTATATAGACCTTAGTAAGTAGACTTTTAAGCATTTATTTCGCTTTAATGCTTAATATATTAAGTATATATATATTTAATATAATAATAATAAATTAAATCATTTATTAATAAAACAGCTAACTATATATATGTGTTTTCAATATAGTTTAATAATATCTATAACCATTTGTGCTTAGTATTAAAAAAGCTTAAAAAGGCTATATTAAATAAATATTAGTCTATAGTGCGTTTAATATACAGCCTATTAAAATCATCATCAGTATCTTATTTAAAACCTTTTAAGCAACGCTTAATATAAAAATTAAATAACTTAACTTTAAGCAATTTTTGTTAATACTTCAAGTTTTAAAATAACACTATATGGGTCTTAACTTATTAATAAGTAACAAATAAAAACAATTATAGCTTTCCGGCATCAAAAATAGTATTACTTTTATTATAGAGATAGAGGTTTACAAGGATAATAGAACCAACAAACAAGGACTTTAGCGGAATATATTTTAAAGAGGTAAGCTATATAAATGTAATTATATATAGTTTTATAGCTAGTATAAATTTATTTATAATGATTTTAATAGCCCTTAAAACAATGCATGAAAGGTAATAAATTATATAGTTTAGAGTTTATTAGTATACTTATAATAAATAGTAGATTTAAATGTTGTGTTGTGTTTTGCAGTCAAAATTATAGAGTAATGTTTATCAGTTCTAAAAGGTCATGCTGTGTTTAGGGTTTGTTATCTATAGTGCTATATTTAAAGTAAAAGTGCGTTAATAATTCCATGCAGAGCTATATACATATTAAACACATACACAAACTAACATAACCATATCATAATAATAATCCCTAGGTAGTTAATTGCTATGGAGTGGGCACTATCCTAGAAATTATTTATTATATAGTGATTCAAGCCTTCACTAGAAAGGCTTATAATTTATTTATTTCTAACTTTAATTACTTAATCCTTATATTTATACTCATTCATTTATTTACTTATATAAACTAATATTAATTAATAATATATATATAGTTTACTACCACTCTATAACCATAAACTAAGAAATGATAAAAATATATTATTATAAATATAGTTATCAAACCTAAATTAACTTATTAATAAAATAATATTTTAATATAATTAAACTTTTATTTATTAAATCAAAATAAATTAAAACTATTTTACTTAAAAAAGCGTTTATTATATACTTAATTATTAAAAATCCTAACCATATGTTTTATAATTTACTACTTTAGACTATTATATTAACCCTCTTTAAAGAACTCTTGGTTCTTTTATAACTTTAAAGCTGTTTTGATACGTACTTATTGATAATCCATTATTTATTAAACCTTTAATAGTAACTCCAAAGGGGCTTCGATAGTTAAATATTAATAATAGCTATTAAAAGATAAATACTTAATATAGAACAAAAGAACCATATTTTGCTGCTACCTGCTTAGGCTTATCACTAAATTCAACTAGTCTTAATACCTAGGATTATAAAGATACTTGCCCTAATTTATACTAATAAAGAACTAAGAAATGAATCGAGAAAGAGTATATATATAATCATGAATCCATGTCTTAAGTTTCAAGCTTTCTGAGAAGTGTATTATTAATCCTTATTAATTTTTAAATATCTTTTAGCCCCTTTAGTAAATCATTATATCCCTTTAGTTAAATACTTAGATTAATTACTTAAGTGCCTTAAACCCTTAAGATCCCTTTAGTAACTAGTAGTACTATTATTAGTATTAAACCTTAGCTTTTATTAACACTACTTTACTATTAAAAAGCTGGTTATAATATTTTAATAGTTTCTATTTAGTAAATTAACCTTTAATACTAATAAATAGTATTCTATAATAGCTTTTTTAGAAATACTAAGTATACCCCTACCTTATTTAACTCCTTAAGATAAAGTGCTAGGAACTTAGTTTAGGAGTTATAAAACGTAGAGGATTACTTTATACTTAATATTAAGTATAATAAAGATAGAGAAGTTATTATTACTAAAGAGGTGTTTAATGCCCTCTTATAATAACTTAAAAAAATAGAATAATATAATAAGTGACTTATAAACCTAGCTAATAATAACTTTAAAAACCTGGCTAAACTTTAGGAAGCTACTAAATCTACCTAGGGTAAGTTTACTTAAATCTAAGGAATTATTAATAAACTTAATACTAATTTAAAAGGAGAAAAGAATACTAAAAAACAGCTCTAGGATTAGTTTAAGACCCTCTACGCTACTACTAATATTATTAAAACCCCTATCTATAACGGGCGCGAAAAACTTAAACTTAACTTACCTATTACTTATAATAGAACCCCCAGAATACTTAAAGGATTCTTAATTTAGGTTAAAAACTACTAAAGCTTTTATTATAACAGCTTTAAGAATAATACTAAGTATGTTATTTATACTACTATATTCCTTTATAGATATACTTTCTAGTAGATTAAACTATTTTAGGAATAGTTTTTTAAAGCTAAAACTTTAGATAACTATACTACTAAAGTTAGGGATATTTTCTTTACCTTTAAGGGATTTAAATATACCTTTTAAACCCTATTCTAGGACCCTAACTAGAAGTAATAAACTAAATAAGATCTTACTTTACTTAGATAGACTAAGTCCACTACTTACTATACTACTAAATTCTAACGCATCGGCGTATAGCTAGACCTTACTAAAGAATCTAGAATTTTTATGTTTTACTAAGGACTAAAAGATAAAATTAAAAATAAGCTTATTAAACTTAATTACCCTAAGGACTTTCTTTAGTATACTAAACTTATAATTAAAATTAATAACTAACTTTAAAAATAACGCCGTAAAAAAGAAGAATAATAACTAGACACTAACTCTAGTAAAAAGTACTAATAGTAGCTATAATAATTCTAGTACCGCAACTAGGGATAGCTACCCTAGTAGAATAACTAGTACGGACGAAATAATAACTAGTAAAGCACCACTTAGGGATACTATATAGGCCCTATAAACCTTAGTACTATAGAATAATAAGAACCCTATAAGGGACGTACTTTTAAGTATTATAACTATAATAAGTTAGAATATATAGCTAAAAACTACTACTAACTTAAGAAATAACAATAGTAACTAGTGCCTACTAGTAAATAACTTAATACTGTAATTAAAAAAAACTATACTAAATTATTATAAATAGTTTACTATAGTAATAAGTATTTAATTTACTAGGATAGTAAAAAAAAAGTAGGATAGTACTCTAAGGATACTGGATACTCTAGATATAATACTACTTACCTAGTGAAGAAAACACTTACTATAGCCTATAAAGTACTATACTAGAAACTAGCTTAAAGAACTAAAAAACAACTAGATAGTATAAACTCTAAATAAACTAGTAACGACTTTATAGTATAAATTAGTGATAAAGAAGTTAAATATAAAAATAAGTACTTTATAAAAATACTTAGTACTATAATTAAAGAACTTAAATATACTACTAATATAGAACCCAATAAAGAACACGTAGAATACTACTAGATCCTGCTTACTAGAAGGAACAAAAGAATAGTAGTACGTAACGATCTCCTAAAGCTTAGGTAACTATATTATAAGAATATAGAAAAAGGAAAAAAGGCTATAGTCTACCTTATAACTTAAGATAAAGTTTATAAAATAAATATACTTTATAACTTAAATAAACCTCGTGATATTACTTAATAATATACTTAGAACGAAGTTACTTAAAAGGCCTTACTAGAAACCTAAGACTTAGATTTTAAAAAGGAACCCTTAATCTAAAAGAAAGAATAAAAATACTTACTGTATATCCCCGTAGATAATAATAAGTAATGGATAATTTTCTATAGAACTAACCCCGTTAAGAAGAACGAAGAATAGCTGCTTAAGAAGATAACAAAAGACTATAAGTGGCTTAGACCCTTACACTTAAAATACTATAAAGTTTTTTAGGCCTAGTGCCTAAAAAACGGATACTAGGAACACTTTGCCGAAAAACTTAACTTGTAATTCTTCTTAAAAAGAAAATACAATGCCCTAAGGAAAATATTTACCTGCGCAAAGAACTCTACAAGTGGATAATTAGGGAATACTAGGGACTAGAGAAAGTAGTGTTTGGACTAGACCCTAACTTCCTAATACGATACTTATATAATAATAGTATAAACTAGTAAGAGTACTATATTAATTAATATTAAATCTACTATGTTATTAAAGTAAGGACTCTTTAAAAAAAATAACTTTAAAAAAAGACGGGAACTAGCTTTACTCTACTAGTTATTAATATTAAAGGAACCCTTAAGAAGGGAGGAATAGTTAAGTACTTTAATAGTAATAGGACGTATATAAAACAGAAGTAGTTAAAAAACTAAACTTACTTACTAAAAAAGGATTATAATAAGTAAAAATAATAAGATTTATTTACTTAGTTATAAAGGTAAACTAGAAAGATAAACACCTTTATCTCGATATTATAATAAACGGAACACGGGTTAAAGCCCTTATTAATAGTAGTACTTAAAGTAATTTTATATTACTACGGGTTATAAATAAACTATAATTACTATAGAATAAAAAAAAAGAACCCTATAAACTTAATAACGTAAAAGGAAAAGGAGTATAGTATAGAGAAGGTATTATTAATTATAAAACTATACCCCTTATATTAAGCTACTATAACTAGAAGATGTACTACTACCTTAATATTACTAATATAGAATAACATAATATAATTTTAAGAATACTATAGTTATATAAAGAAAACCTATAGATAGATTAGAAGGCTCACTACTTCTATTAGGACCATAAGAAGAGTTTAGTTACTAAAGGATACAGTTAACTACTAGCTTTAAATAAACCTTAATACAATATACTAATAATATATAAATTATAATTTATTACTTTTTTAAAAGTTAAAAAAGTAGTTACTAGGCCGTTATATATAAAGGAACTTACTATAATATAAATAGAATTAATTTCTAATAAAGATTAACTTTTATCTATTTTAAAAGAATATAAGGTGTATAAAAAGCTATTTACTTCAATACTAGAAATAGGCCTACTGGAATATAGTACCTTTGACTATAAAATCCCTATTAAAAAGGGACAAATACTATTATTTAATAGAGTTTATTAATTAAACTAGTAAGAAATACAAGCACTCAATAAGTACATCAACAAACACCTAGCTAAGGCCTATATCAGGGAATTAATATTACCTATAGGATACCTGTTGCCACGGTAGGTAGGTAATAAGTAGTATAAAGTAATATTATACTACTTATATAATAAAAAGAGTATATATACTAATATATATAGTATATATAATAAGTGGGGTATACTGTAGTAAGGCGTATATAGTAAAGAGAGTAGAATAGTTGGATTGGTTTAGCTTAAGAAAAGAGAGACTAGATATGGGAGGGTTTACTACCCTTATATAGACCTAATCCTTCTTACTAGAATATTCTATATGCTTACTAATATACAATTTGATTTGTAAGTATATTATTAAAAGAGAAGGCCTATTAGGAATAGTAGATTATTAATACTAAGAGTAGTATTAATAATCTAAGCCTCTAGGGCATAGTAGAAGATTCTAGGACCTTCTGCTTACTAATATTAGATTAGTAAGCTGTACTACTACTTCTTAGAGATAGTAGTAAGTACTATTTACTCTAGTTTAGTATAGAGTAAATATAGGGCGTATAAGTACTATATACTAATACTGCTAACAATACCCAATTCTATTTATACTAAAAAAGAATAATAAACTATAATTATATATTAACTACTAACAACTTAACAATATCACAATTAAGAACTAATACCTACTACTACTTATCTTAAAACTATAAGACCTACTCTATAGAACTAACTAGTTTATAGTTCTTAACCTTAAAGGAGCCTATAACTTAATTAGAATTAAAAAAGGGGAGGAGTAAAAGACCGCCTTTTACTATTACTAGGGACATTTTAAATACTTTATAATACCCTTTAGACTTACTAATACTCCTATAATATTCTAAAACATAATTAACTACATTTTATAAAAAAAACTTAATATTTTTATTATTACTTACCTTAATAATATTTTGATTTTTTTAAAAACCCTTAAAAAACATAAGTAATATATATACTAAGTACTCTAAAAACTATAAAAAGCTAAACTCCTAGTTAAACTAAAGAAAAGTAAATTTTATACTTAAGAAGTGGACTACCTTAGATTCACTATTATACCCGGTATTATTAAGATATTAAATAAAACAATTATAGTAGTTAAAGAATAGCTAATACTATAGAACATTAAGGATATATAATTATTCCTTAAATTCGTTAATTTTTATTAATAATTCCTTAAAGGATACTTAAGAAATATCTCTACCCTTATAGACCTTATAAAAAAGGACACAAAGTAGTAATAGAGTAAAAAAGAAAAACACTACGTTCTAGAAAATTAAGGACTAAGTAACTAGTAAACTAGTATTTATAATACTTAACTTAAACCTACTATTTAAAGTCGAGACTAATACTTTAAACTATACTATTAATAAATAACTTAGTTAATATAATTTAAAAAGACGTTTATACTTATATGCCTTTTACTTAAAAAAACTTAGTAGACTAGAACTTAACTATAAGTACAGGTATAAGGGTATTAAGGTCGGTATTAAGATTACTAAATACTTCTATAGTAATATTGGGCTTAATAGAGTTAGTAAAGGAATAGGTTTAGTGTATAATATATAAATAAAAGAGATAGAAGTATTGTTGTAGTAGTAATAGTGTTATATTAGTGTTTTACTATATTACTTACTTATTAAAAAAGTAGAAGTTTAGACCCCTATAGACTAGGGGGAGTCCTGCCTTTTATAGGCTTAGTACTTTGCCCTTTAGGCCTAGCTTTTAAAGTACTAGTTCTTTTAGGGTTTAGTATGTTATGTATAGTTTAGCTAAGTAGTGCTAGGCCCTGTGTGTGGTTAGCTATATTTACTATAGTTAGTTATAGGCGCTGTAGTTAGCTATAAGGGTTGTAGTTAGCCATAAGTACCCTAGAGGGGTTAATAAGAGATATTTAGAGTAGTTTATTCTACTATTAGTAGTTAACCTAGTAGTTTAGAGTTTAGCTTATTAAAGCTAAAAACTATAGGTTTAATTCTACCTTTTGTTTTTTTTTACTTTTATTTTTAGTTCTTTTTAATAGACTAATATCCCCCCTTAAAATGTATATTAATTTAATTTTATTATAGATCTTAGTGTTCTTAAGGTATATTAAAAGACTCCTTTAGTATTAAAAACTTCTATATAAAAACTCTATAAAAAGCCTTTCTTTTTAAGTAAAAATATTTAGAGTAAAAATAAAAAAAAATATATATTAATAAGGAAAACTTTTTTTTTTAATATAATAAGTTATTTATTTTTAACTTATTCTTTAATAGATTTATATTTTTTTTATTTTAGTTTTATTTTTAAGAAAAAATAAAAAACCTTTATAGTTTACTATACTTAAAGTAGTTATATAATTATTAAATATTATTTTACCCACAGACTTAGTTAAAATATTAGTTAAATTATTTTTAGTAAATACGTAGAATAGTAAAGCTTTATTATTAATTATTGTATTTTTTATAAAGTAATATTTAATATTAATATACTTAACCTTTTTATAAAATTTAGGATTTTTAACTAGTTTTTAAGCTACTTTATTATTTATAAGAATTTTAAATTTATTTAAACTTTTAAAGTCTAAAAATTTAAATATATAATTATAAAAGTTATATAAATATATAGCTTTTTTAATAGCTTTAATAAGAGCTATATATTTAGCTTTATAAGTAAATAAAGCTACTGTTTTTTGTTTTATAGTATTCTAACTAATTATATTATAAAATCCTAGGTAAAATAAATAGCTAGTAGTAGATTTTCTATTATTAAGATCTCTAGTCTAATTAAAGTCTAATAATCCTATTATTTTAAATTTAACAGAGTAGTTATATAAAATCCCTAAGTTAAGGAATTTATTTAAATATCCCTATAACTAATTTAGAATAATAAAATACTCTTTAAAAGGATTACTTATATAATAAATTAATAATATAACTATAAAAGCTATATCTAGCCTGGTTTTTAAAACAGAATATATTAAAGAGTCTATCTTTTATTAGAATTATTTTATTTTTTCTTTAGTAGCTTAATCTGTATTTTTTATAAATTTTATATTATTATTTATAGGTATTAAATGCCTATATAAGTGGGTTTTATTATATTTAACTAATAGTTTTTTAGTATATTTAGTTTAATATAAAAATAGGGTTTTATTTTTTTTATTTATATCTACTTTAATACTTAAAAAGGTTTTAAGTACCCTTAGTAGTTTTATATTAATCTCTTTAAAAATATTAT
This sequence comes from Colletotrichum brevisporum, assembly GCA_030770045.1. Classification (NCBI taxonomy): domain Eukaryota; kingdom Fungi; phylum Ascomycota; class Sordariomycetes; order Glomerellales; family Glomerellaceae; genus Colletotrichum; species Colletotrichum brevisporum. The sequence continues at coordinate 7,984,841 of JAUGSI010000002.1, forward strand.
TAATTATACTATTAGTAATTTTAGAGTTAAGAGTAATAACTAAAAAGTTATCTATATAATAAGCTATAATAACTTTAACTCCTTTTTATTAAGTATAAAAACAACTTTATTATAAGGCGTTATATTAAAGCCTTTTTTTTAAGTATATTTTTTAAATACTTATACTATAGTTTAGGACTTTATTTTAAGTTATATAAGGCTTTATTTAGTTTATAAACTAATCCTTTATTAAAATCTTTATAATCTTTATTAAAGACTAATTTATTATTATTATTATTAAAAAAACTAATAAGTAATTAAACGTATATCTCTTTATTAATATTAGTATATATAAACGCACTAGTAATATTATATTATTTAATATCTTAATTATTTTATATAGCTATTAAAAATAATAGTTTATAGGATTTAGGTCTATAGGTAGTACTAAAGGTTTTTAGGTAATTAATACCTATATATTAATTATAACTCTATACTACCTAACAAGCTTTATATTTATTAGGTTTTTTAACTTTAGTATTAATATTATTATTAGCTTTTTTTTATAAACCTATCTACTTTTAAAAGGTTTAATACATTATAGTTTTTTAATAATACTTTAAGTATTTAATTTAGTTAATATATTTAATTCTTTATATATAACTTAGATTTAGTTTTTTAAATTATTAAATTCTAAAACTTATTTATATATAGTAGGTTTATTTAAGTTATTAATACTTAGTATATAAGAGATTTTATCCTTTAAGCTATTAATAGTAGATATTATGTTTAAAGATAAGTAGTCTTTTATTATAAATAGTACATATTCTTAATTTTTAACTTATTTATAGTTTTCCTAGATTTCTTTATCTATATAAGGGATTTCTATAATTAATTTAAAGTTATTATTATTATTATTATTATTATTAATTTTATTAATATTATTATAATCTAAGTTTATTTTAAAAAAACTATTACTTTAAGATTCTTTTCTACTTTTAGTTATATTAAATTATAAATAATTTATTCTATTTAGTATAAATAGTTTTTAATTATTATTATTAGTATTTTTTATAAAAGTATTTTTAAATACTTTAACGTCTTTAAACTAAAGAACTTTATTTTCTTTTAAATCCTATATTCTATAAGTATTATTACTATAATTAAGAATTATACCTTTTTTAGCTTTATTATTAAGCTTTTTAATATTAGGGTCTTTATTTTTATAGTAATAAATACTCCCCTAGACCCTTATATAATTTAAAAAGGGTTTTGTATTATTCTTAGTTTTATATAGTATTTTATAAGCTATTAACTTATGTAGGGTTCTATTATATAAATATATAGCTACTAAAAAAGCTTCTTTTTATAGTTTAAAGTTAATATTAGTATTTATTAGTATAGCCCTTACTTTATTTATTATATTATATATTATTCTTTTAATAATACTATTAAATTTATATATATAAAGTGGTTTTATATTATAAGTTATACTATTCTTTATATATATAGTTTTTATTCTTTTATTATTAAACTCTTTACTACTATCTATATTAAATTAATTAATTTTATATCTATTTTTATTATTTTTAACTAAGGATTTAAATTCTTTAAAAGTAGTAGAAACCTCTTTAGATTCCTTTATTTTTAATAATTTACTCTATATAAAACGAGTCTTTTTATTTATAAATAGTATAAACTATTTATAATTATTATATGTTTTAGGTGTAATTAGCCTATATAAGTCTAACGTAATTTTGTATAAGTAAGGGTAGTTTTTTGTGTAATTGCTAGACTTTTTATTTATAGTATTAGTGAATTTTCCTTTTAAATAGGCCTTATAGAGTAGTTTATAAAATACCTCTATAGTAGCCCTTTTATACGTAATTTTAGTTTAATTTAGAATAGTAAGTAAAAATTACTAGTTTATATAGCCTAATTAGTTATACTATAGCTTTATTATATTAATATTAGGGTCTAGAGTTTAATTCTAACTTTAGAACTCTTTTATAGTATCTTTTATTATATTAATTACTTCTTTATTTATATTAAGGTTAAAGAAGTAGAGGTTGTTTTTTTTTATTTCTACTAAAAAAACTTTATCTTTAATTATATTATATAGTATAGGCTTATTATAGTAAATTAAAGCTATACCTATTTTAATAAGTTTAACTTAACTTAAGAAATTAATACCTAGTTTAGGTATATAATAAATATTTTTTATAATATAAAAAGTATTATTTATTATAGTAGTTAAATTACCCTTTTTATAAATAAAAAAATAGTTTACTTTACCCTAATTAACCTTTATTTTAATAGTTTTAATATTATTAAATAAAAATAGGTTATTAGTTATATAAATTATTATAGTTAAATTTAAATAAAATAGTTATTTTTTTTATAAGTAAAAGAATTTAAAAGTTCTTTATTTAACTATTTTATTAAGTTACTTAGTAATAGGTTATTAGTTTTAAAATCTATATTAATAGGGGTTTTAAAAGTAATTCTTATATTTTTAAATTCTATATTAGAATTTAAATCCTCTTTAGTTACTAAGTTAATATTTATTACGTTTAAAGTAACTATAACTTCTTTTAATAAATTAAAAGAATTAGAATTATTATTAATAACTATATTAACTTATTATTTGTTTTTATTCTTATTTTTAAATCTTTTTTGTTTTTATTATTTATAAAAGGATTATTTTTTAATATTCTTTTAAACTAATTAGGAGCTTTATTAAAATATAAAAATCCACAAATATTCTCTATATAACTAGTTTTTTTATAATAGTTATAGTATTAACCTTTAGTTTATTTCTAAAGTTTAGTAGTTTTTTTAAACTTAATTTAAAACTTAAAAAATTATATAGAATTATTATTACTCTTTCTCTTAAATTTATCTAATAAATTAGCAAATAAAGACTTAATAATATAGACTTTTAAGTCTTTTCTTAAAAATTAAGTTATATTAGTTATAAACCCCTTATAAAAGTCGTTTAAACTATTTAAAACCTAAACTATAATTACCTATTTAAGTAAAACTAGGTTATTTAAAACTAAATTATCTATAAACTCTTTAACTTTATTAAAGTATTCTTTAAAAGTATTAAAGTCTTTAAAAATAGTATTAAAAAACTCTTTATAAATAAAAAACTTATTTATAAATCCTTTTAGTTAATATAGCTCTTTTAAGTTTTTTTAAGTTTCTAAAGCTATTTTAAAGTCTTTTATAACTCTTAAAGGGCTATTTTTATAAAAAGGTTTTATATAACTTAATATTTTATTATTTAGATTTTTATTTTTATTATTTAGTAGTTTAGTAAGATCTATTACTAAATCTTTACTAGTTAGTACCGTATAGAAATTTAGAGACTATACTTAATAATTTAATTATCCTTTTAGCTTTAGAATAGTAATTTTATTTATATTTTATAAGTTTAAAGTCTTTTTTATTTAAATAACTAAAACTAAGTAGATTCCTAAAAACCTAAGGGTTATTTTTCTTAAAATAATAAGAGTAAACTACTTATTATATAACTAACTAAGTAATTTAAATAAATAGTTAAAACTATAAAGTCCTACTATATCTTTTTTAACTATTTTAATTAATTTATTATAGTTAATAAACTTAAAGTTTATAACTTTAGAGTTATTAATATTAACTCGTAGTAGCTTTTATTAGTTAAGTTAAATAATAAGAGCTACTATAATTTTAATTTCTATATAGGTTATATTAATTAAATATTATTTAAAAATTTATTCGCTATAGTAGGTATATATAAGGATTTATTAAGGATTTATTAAGGAAGGTTAGATAATTTAAGGATTTTCTAAAAACTAGGTTTTTTAGTTACTTAGGGACTTAAATTATAGGTAATTTATAAGTATTAATGATAGTTTTTAGTTTTTTATAGTTAAAATAAAGTTAGTTATTAAATACGTAGGTCTAAATAGACTTTTATAATTAATTAAAAAAGTTAAGTTAGTTAATAAACTGGGCTTATAACCTATAAGTATAAGTATAAAAGTATTAAAGTTAGTATTAAAATTACTAAATACTTCTATAGTAATATTAGGCTTAATAGAGTTAGTAAAGGAATAGGTTTAGTATATAATATATAAATAAAAAAGATAAAAGTATTATTATAGTAGTAATAGTATTATATTAGTGTTTTACTATATTACTTACTTACTAAGAAAGTAAAAGTCTAGACTCCTATAAACTAGGGGGAGCTTTGCCTTTTATAAGCCTAGTACCTTACCCTTTAGGCCTAGCTTCTAAAGCACTAGTCCTTTTAAAGTTTAGTACGTTATATATAGTTTAACTAAGTAGCTTTAGGCTCTATATATAGTTAGTTGCATTTACTATAGTTAATTATAAATACTATAGTTAGCTATAAGGGTTATAGTTAGCTATAAGCACCCTAAAGGGGTTAATAAGAGACATTTAAAGTAGTTTATTCTACTATTAGTAGTTAACCTAGTAGTTTAGAGTTTAGCTTATTAAAGCTAAAGGCTATAGGTTTAATTCTACCTTTTATCTCTTTTTACTTTTATTTTTAATTCTTTTTAATAAACTAATAGGAAATAAGTCACTAAAGCTATTAAGTACTATAATATCTATAACAAAAGTAAACTAGTATACTATAAACTATATAAAGAACTATAACTACTTTCTATACTTAATAAACTATAGTAGTTAATTTCCCTTAACTTTATTATTAAGCTACTATAGTTAAAAGAACTAGTAATAGAAAAGAGGTTTAATAGTATTTTAGTTATTATTAATAGACTTACTAAATATTTATACTTTATCTTATAGATTAAAGTAAGTACCGTAGAAAATCTCACTTATATTTTTAACAAATACATTCTTAGCTAGTACAGTCTACTAAAAGATATTGTTTCCAATAAAGGAACGTAGTTTACTTTAAAGTTTTAAAAATCTCTAGTTTTATAGCTTAGATCCAAACTATAACTATTAACTACTTTTTACCTATAAACTAATAGATAAATAAAAAGGATTAACTAAATCCTAAGAATATACTTAAAATACTACTTTAACTATTAATAAAATAATTAAGTATAACTACTACTAATAACTTAATTTACCTATAATAGCGCAATAGGAGAAAGTACGCAAAATTTACCTTTTTACCTTAACTACAGATTCAAACTAACTACCTATAAAGAACCATAAGTAGGACCTATAGTAGTAAAAGTAGTTACTTAAATTAACTAGATTAAGAAAGTCTACGAATAACTCTAACACAACTTAGAATTCGTTAAATAACGTATATATAAATATACTAACACCTTAAGGATAAAGGGACTATTCTTTAAAAAGGAAGATAGCACGTACTTTATTTAACGTAATATTAAAACTAAATAACTAAGTAATAAGTTAGACTTTAAGAAACTCGGACCCTTTAAGATTATTAAAAAAATCTTAAAAGTTAATTTTAAATTCGTACTACTAGATACTATAAAATACTACTTAGTTTTCTATATTTTACTCTTTAAACTAGTACTAAAAGGATCCTATACATAAAATTATATTAAAGTTAACTTAGAACGGGAATACGAAGTCAACTAGATTTTAGACTACTAAAAACAATATAAAAAAGAAAAATACTTAGTTAAATAAGTAGGATATAAATATAAAGAAAATATATAGGAACTTAAAGAATACTTATAGTACTTAGAATAGCTATAATAGGAGTATAAAAAAAAAGAATAAAGTAATATTAAGATAAAGAATTTTTTTACTTAAGAACACCTAGCTAGGAGTAATTTAAGGAACCCTAGTACCCTTTAAAAACGTAACTAAAATACTAAGTAATTCTAAAAGATTACTAACCCCTAAATTATTCTAAGAAGACTTACTAGTGCCCTAGCTAGTAAGATTTAATATCACTCAAGATTCTAATACAGTAAAACAACAATCCTCTACTTTTAACTTATTAAAAAACTATATTCCTTAACAAATTAACTCTAACATATAATTCTTTAAAAAACGCTTTTAATAATAAAAACAGGAAAGGCAACCTAAAGTAGTAGTAAGCTACGTCTATAGCACCTTAAAAGCCTCTTCTACCTTTTACTTAGCCCATTTAATTTTTTACTATTCTAATAAGTAATAGGATACTATACTAGTTAGCAAAGAACCCCCTACAGTAAACGGATACTTATAAGTATTTATTATATTATTCTTATCACAACGCGTTGTACTAGTACATATATACTTACTATAGTAATTTAAATTTTTACTTATTTTATAGACTTTATTTAGTTTAAAGTACAGAGAATAAAGTATAACGTTAATACCCTTAGATTTAATTACTAAAGTAAAAGTATATTATTTTTAAGTTTTATAATTTTTAGAATTAAGTTTTTACTTTAAAATACACTCTAATATAGTATTAGTATTAATATTAATAGAATAAAAAGTAGTATAACTCTAAATAAAGAGTATAACCTACTTATAACTAGGTTTTAAAAATAAAACCTTTAAAGGAAAAGTTAATATTATAACTTATTAGTTAGTAGACCTTTAATAGTAACTCTATAGGGGGCTTAGTAGTTAAATAAGTAATAATAGCTTATATTAATATAAATACTTAATATAGAATAGAAGAACTATATACTAAGGTTAAATTAATTAAACTTACTACTAATTCTAGTTAATTCAATACTCGGAATTATAAAAATACTATTTTAATTTAGTACTAAGGATTAAGGAACTAAGGAAGTAATTTAGGGAAGTATATATATATATAGCTAGAACTTAAGTACTTTAAGTTTTACTTTTTATAGTTTTTTAACTATTAACTTTATACTAATCTTTAGATACTTTTAGCCCTTTAGTAGTAACTACTATAACACCTTTATTAAATACTTAGATTAATTACTTAAGTGCCTTAAACCCTTAGAATCCCTTTAGTAATTAGTAGTACTATTATTAGTATTAAACTTTAGCTTTTATTAATACTACCTTACTATTAAAAGGCTGGCTATAATATTACTCTTCTCCTTTTCCTATATAACTTCAGAGTTTTTTTATTAAAAAGCCCTAAGGCTAAGTTATACTTTATAATAGTACTTAAAAGTAAGTTAAGTATATTATTAGTTATTTATAATACTAATAATATATACTATATTTTAGAAAAATTATAAGATTATTAGGGTATTTTAATACTTAACTAAAGACCCTAATATATTAAAAATTACTAGTAGTAATTTATTGTATAAGTAGATACGCTCTTAAGACTATGGTTTAGGGGAAATACTTATATTTAAAGTATTATTAGTTTAATAATTTTTTATTAAAGGTCTTTTTAAATAATAGAATCTTTAGTATAAAAGTAATTTTTAGTAGTATATAGTATTAATTAATAAACTACTATAAAAAAGGTACTTAAGTAGCTACGATGGGTCCCGGCTAAAACTACTATTAGTTTATAGTGTAGTAACCAAGTAAAAAAATACTACTAACTATATGTTTTATATATTATAGAGAAATCCTTTTTTTATTTTTCATTTTTATTATTTATTACTACTACTTTACCCCCCTTAAATAATACTAGATAGTAAAAAAGTAATTACTTAATAACTATTTATATTATTATTAATTAATTATAAAGACTTTATTACTAAATAACTATAATTATTATTTAGCTATAAGTGCCTAGCTACTTTTACTATAGACTAATAAGTCTATTAGTTATATAGCTATAGTTAAAGATTTAGAACTAAGGCTTAGGAGTTTCTTTTTATATACTAAATTTATTTATATTTACTAGAATATAAAAGGAATTTATTTATTTAAAGAAATTAACTTAAAATAGTAAAGTAAAGGTACTATAATATACTTAAGTAATATAAAACGTTATAACTTTATAATAAAAATCTATAGTAATATAATACAAAAGTTAGTTAATATTAGCTTTATTTAAAATCCCCTCCTTTATCTATTAACTCTAGTATTTATTACTTTTATTATATTCTTACTACTAGATAATAAAAAGGTAATAATAATATTTTTAGTACTATAAGGACTTTAAGAGATTCTTTTTACGTAACTATAGTTATACTATTAGTTAATATAGTTATAATAAAAAAACTCTTAAGAAGGTAGTCAAAGTTAAGGATAAAAGATAAGGCTATTTATAACGTTTTTATAATATTAACTCTAGAGATTAATTAAAACGTACTATTCTTAGAATTAATAAATTAGTTTAAAGCTATTATAACTACTAAAGAGACTAATAGAGCTATAAATACCCTTACTCTAACGCTTTTAAATATTACTTTTTAAGTTATTAATATAACTATTTAAAGCCCTTAATATAATATAAATTCTATAATAAAACTTAGAACTAAAAGACTTATAATAGCTATATTCTAGTATATTAGTAATTATATAGTTATTAAAATAGTTAATATAAAACTATACAACTACTTTTACTTTAACTTTATTAAATAAACTGTTAATATATTTAAATATATAAATAAGAATATCTAGTGCTATTTTAGGGATTTCCTTTTATATTATAGTATTTATATTAACTATACCTTAGCTAATAAATATATTATATATAAAATCTATACTTTATTAATATTTAATAAGTTTTTTATATAGTTTAAAGATTAAATAAATATTATAATATAATAAAACTACTTTTTTAAGACTTTTATAGAACGTTTTAAGTTCCTTAATAAGATTTCTTTATATAATATATAAATTTTATTATTTAGGGATTATAGCTTTATAGAGTTTTAGCTTTATAAAACCTTAAAAGCCTTTAGGAATCTATAACTCCCTCTACTACTACCACTAAAACACAAGTAGTATAAAACTCTATTATAAAATACTTATTAATACTATTTAATATAATAATACTCTATCTACCCTCCTCCCCCTTAATAGCCCGTTTTTAATTAATACAAAAACTACTATAATAACTATAAAAGAGATAATACTAATAACTATAGCTTTACTTTAAATAACTCTTTATTATTAAAAGTACTTATTAACTTTATAAAGTTTTATAATAACTATATAAAGTATAGTAGTAGTTAATTTAATGTTTTTATAATAAAGATTTAGATATTTTATTAATAGTATAAGTTTATTAGGATTAATTAAATATAATATACTAGAGTTATTTTAGTTATACTTAAGAATTAAGTCTTAATATACTACTTTTAGTATCTCTATAACTCTATAAGACCTTTTAATTAGAATACTATAATTAAAAGTCTCTAAGGCTACTTTAAGACTAAAGATATACGTTAATAGTACTTTTTTAAATAGTAATAATTTTTTTATTTATATAATTTATAAGAACCTAATAAAGATAAAGGTAAAGGTACTTAATATACTAATTAACTGCCTTATAGATATTTAGCTTATACTATTAGTTAAATTATAAATTAAAAACACTTTTTATAACTAGTTTATTAATATATACTATAGAGTAAAAGAATATAGTTTTTATTTTTATAATTCTACTATAAACTTTATTAGGATTATTATATAACTACGATTTTTTATTAGTACTTTTAAACTAATTTAAAAAACACCTTAGTACTTAACTAAGGCCTTTAAGCTATATAGTACTTATATTATTAATTAGATATATAACTATAGTGGCTAGGCTACTCTAGGAAAGGAAGACTATAAGAATTATAACGCTAGAGACTATAGGAAAGAAATTAATATTCCTAACTATAAGGATCCAGTACAGAGCTAAGCACCTAGCATACCTTTAGTAAAAGTAAAGGTAAATATTAGTAAATCTTAGTATAGTAAACCCCTACTAAGCCCTTAGTAAGGACGCACAAAGGGAAAATAGAAGACAAAAGGGGGAAGTTAAGTAAAAGTAATTAAATACACTTATATTTACCTTTAAGATACTATAATTAGACCCAACGTAGGTATATAGCTCTTAAAACCTTTATACTTTTTTACTTTTATTTTAATATAAGAGGTTAGTAATAAGTACATTATAAAGAATTTAATATAGTACTATATAAAATACTAGTAAATACTTAATAAACTTTACTTCTAACCCGAACTAAAATAAAAACAATAGGGATATAGTTAATTAAATAATAAGTAAAGTAGTTTTATAGTAGAACTCTACTAAAAACCTAGCTAGTTATTAGGATTATAAAAGTAATAGTTAATATAAGTACAGTATAGGAAATATAATAATAGACATAAGTAATATAAAGGGGTTAAGTAACTTAAATAAAAAAAGCAACTTTAATTTATAGTAGTAATAATACACTAGGTATTTACTAACTCTTAACTATAATAAAGAACTATTTATATATAAAATAATAGAACTAATTTAGGAACTATAGACCTAGAATACCTAACTATAAGCACAACCCCTACTAAATACTCTACTTTAGATTATAGTATAATGAACTAAAAGTACTAAGTAGGTTACTAAAGTAATAAAGACTATTTAATAAACTATTACCTACTATTTAGTAAAATAGTAAAAAAATCTACTTATATATAATATAGCTTATTTTATAAAGAACTTAATTAGTTTAGTTAGAGAGAACTAGTTTTTTATAATTAAAGTGGCCTATATATATAAAAAAGGTACTACTATAGCTTAATAGATCTAGTAGGCTATAAGTATAATAAGGTATACCCTATATAGTAATTAGTATAGCTACTAGTAAGTATTTACTAATAACTATATAAAGAATAAATAAAACTTAACGCCTACTTAAACTAAATTTAAGGTCTTTATTTAAAACTAATATATTACTCTAAAGTTATAAAAATAAAACTATTAAAATATACTATAAAAATACTATTAAAAAATAATAAAAAACCTATTATTCTATTCTACTATTAAAAAGCTATTTACTAAACCCTTAGTAAAGATATAAAGGGGAAAGGTAAAGTATACTAGTTTTTTTAGTACCTATATTAGTCTATATATAAGGAGCTAATATACTAGGACTTTAAGTACCTAAATACCTATAAAACTTTAATTTATACTTAATATATTTAAAAAATATTATAGAGGCGCGGACCTTTTAAAGGAGCTCTATAAAATAAAAACTATAAAAAATACTACTCTAAGTTTTATAAGTAAAGAAAATAGGGAGTATTATTATAACTTTACTTAAGGGAAAAAAGTAGCCTAGACTATTACTAAATAGACTATAAGGGTAAAAAGAACTAGCTATTTAGGGTCTAAGGGTTTATAATAACTCTAAAAAACTTAGATACTAACTATAAACTAAAAAGGAACTTTAGTAAAGTTATTTATTATAACTATTAAAAAAAGAAATACTATATAACTAACTATAAAGTACTAAAGTAAAATACTTACTAAAATCTCTAAAAACTACTATACAAAAGTATTAATATAATCTAAGTCTAGGAGTTAAGTAGTTTAAAAAATAAGTAGGTATAGACTAGCTACTAATTAAACCTATACTAAAAGTTATTTTAGTACTTATAGGGGAGATAGTTAAAAGCTAAGTTATTACTATAGTGGGTTATAATAAAGTTAAAATTATAGTAGATATAGATATTTATATATAATTAGATATTCTTAATATTAATTTAGTTAAATAGTTTAAACTTAAAAAAGTATTTAATATAATATTCCCTAAAATTTTAGTATTTAATAGTTAACTTATTAGTAATATTAAGGTATATTAACTAACTTTCTTCTTTATTAATAAGTATAACACACTCTATAAGGTTAAGTGCGTATTTATAGTAACGTTTTACTTAAAAGGCACTAAAAGTATCCTTCTAGTAAATAATACTATGAGTATAAAAAGTATCCTTATAAATATATATATACGAACCTAGTGGTATACCCTAGTATCTTTTATATCCTTAAAAGTATTTACCTAAAATATAATAAAAAATAAGTTTAAGGTATTTATAATATATATTATAGAGGCCTACACTATAGTAAAAAATAAAGGAATCTTTACTAATAACTTACTTAAATAAGGATATATAGTAATACTTAAAAGCCTTTTAAAAAAACTTTACCCTTATATTAATATATTTAATAAGAAAGTAGTAATATAAGTTTTAATACTAGTGGACGTAGAATACTTAATTAACTTTATTAAAGGAAAAGAGCTACTATATAAGCCTATTTACTTAATATCGCTAGAACAACTCTAAGTACTTTTTAAATATATTAAAAATATAGTAGCTTAAAGGTAGATTAAGCCCTCTATAAACTTAGTAGGAGTCCCTATAATATTTGTCCCTATGAAAGACGGTAGTTTGTGACTATATATTAACTATAGGGGCCTAAATACAATTACTATTAAGAACCGCTACCCTTTACTACTTATTAGTAAGCTTTTAAATAGGCTTACTAGGGTATAATAAATTTTAAAAATTAATCTTAAAGAGGTATACTATAGAATTTGTATTAAGAAGTCTAACTAGTAAGAAACAGTGTTTCTTATACACTATAGCTACTTTAAGTACATAGTAATACCGTTTAAACAAACTAATACTTTAGTTACTTTTTAGGCTTATAGTTAGTAGGTACTTAGTAATATTATAAATATTTATATTATTACGTACTTAAATAATATTTTAATCTACTCCTAAATACAAAAAGACTACATAAAGTACTTAAAAATAGTTTTAAAACGCTTAAAAAATACTAAACTCTTTATAAAACTATTAAAATATAAGTTTTATAAATAAAAAGTTAACTTTTTTAAGTTTAAAATTACCTATAATAGAATAATAATAAACCTAGAACGCGTCCAAGCTATTACTAAATAGTTAATACTAAAAAGCTATTATAATATCTAAGTTTTCCTAGAATTCTATAACTTCTACTATAAGTTTATTAAAAAGTACTTATATATTATAGAACTACTAAATAGGGCCCTTAAGGGTAGTAAAAATAGTATAAAGTTAAGAGCCTTTATCTAAATAAAGAAGATATAAAAGGTATTTAATAACTTTTATTAATACTTTAATAAAGTACTAATACTAAAGTACTATAACCCTAAGTTAAATATTTACATAAAAACTAACGCGTCTACTTATATAGTCTCTAGTATAGTATTATAAAAATATAGAATATAATAGTACTTAATTACTTTTTAGTTTAAAAAACTTATAAAGACTAAAATATACTAGGCTATAGGCTAGTAAAAGCTCTTTATCATTATAAAGAGTTTAAACTACTAAGTATAGTACTTATAAAGTCTCCTAAAACCCTTTTTAGTTCTAATAAATTACTAAGTACTAAAGGGCGTTATAAACGTACCTATATAGGATATTTATAAAAGGCTTACTTAATAAATATACCACCTATTAGTATTTAATTTTAAAATTTAATATTAGTCTAGAAAAACTAACGCTACTAATAGACTCTTTAAATACTCTAACTATATAAAAAGTAAAATATTAATTAAAAACGTTATTTTTATACTCTAAAAGAAGTTAATAATTATAAAGGTAATTCTAATAAATACTTAGTAATATATTACTAATATGAAAACTAAATTAAGTATAGTAATATATATATATATTTAAGTTATTTAAGCTAGTATATAACCCTAGACCTAACTAGCTAGCTCTATAAAGGGAGGATCCTTACCTTTATACTAGTATATACTCTATAGAAATACTAGTACTTAAGGCTATAACAATACTATAGTAGTTAAAGTAGTTACTTATACTATAGACTAAAATATAAATTTAATAAATACTTAGTAAGAAATTAGTTATAATTAAAAGAACTTAACTAGAGCTAGGGTTACTAGTTTAGAATAGTATATTTTATATACTATAATAAGGGAGTTTATTTAAAGTAAAATAGTATTTAAACTATAACTATTATTAAACTTTAAAAAAACAATTAGAAAACTATAAACTAAAAACTAATTTTATAAAAATACTATAAATATAGTTTAAGTATATACTAAAACCTACACAGAATATTACTTAAATAAGAATAGTACTTTATAGTTTTATAAGTAACTAGTACTCTCTAATAAGAACTTACTATAAAAAGAAATTATTTAAGCTTATTATAATAACCTAAAAACTAGCTATATAAGTACTAATACAACTAAGTTCATTCTTAAAGAGTTCTACTAAAACTACTTAATAAAAGATATTAATAAATATATTACTAAATACTTATAATACTAAAGAGTGCGAGTACTTAAATATAAACTATATAAATTACTTTAACTACTCCTAATACTAACGTACCTATTTTAAGAAATTAGTCTAGATTTTATTACTAAACTTTTATTAAGTACTTAAAATAATAGGTATATATATAATACAATCCTTATAATTATATATTAAATAATAAAAATAGTATACTTTATTATAATATAAAAGACTATTGATATAGTATAGTTAGTATGGACTTTTTATAAAACAATTAAATACTATTTTAGTACTTTAAAAAGTATAGTTAGGAATAGAGATAAGTTATTTACGAGCCTTTTTTAAAAGGAATTTACTAAAGTAAAAGTAATAGTTTATTAACTATTTATAGTTTAGTACTTATAAATAAATAGTATAACTAAATAGGTATACTAGTCCTTAAAATCATACCTCTATAAGTACACTAGTACTATACTAAAAAGGTAGGTAACCTAGCTACTAAAAGCTAAGTTTGTATATAATAATAGTAAATATATAACTATTAGGGTTAGTCTATTCTAAGTATTAATAGTATACTACTTCTAAGTAATAAAGTATATTTTATTATAGAAAAAAGATATACCTAAGGGTGTTAGGGAGTAAATTGCTTATATAGTAAAAGGTTATTAATATATAGTTAAGTATTAGTAATATACAATAGAGATGTAGACTAGAAATTATAATAAAAAATGCTTTTTAAAGGAGTATATAGTTAGAAAAGTAGTTAGTCTTTTAATAAAAAACTTTTTTTTCTATAAGAGTAAAAAAACCCTAGTACTAAAATATATTAAAGTTCCTATTATTAAAAGAATTAAAAATAGTACTTACTATATCTAACTCTTAGAAAAGTACTAATAGTTATATAATGTATTTTATATTAACTTTATTAAACCCTAAATAAGTAAAGTAGCTAGGGACTAGAACCTTTTAAATATAAAGGACCTTTAAAAAGAATAAAAAGTTAAAAACATTATATTTAACTATAAGGATAGTAAAAATAATACTATTCTTTATTAAATAAAAAGAGTAGCTTATAAAGTATAATATATAAAAGTTTATAAAATACTTAGTAAATACTTAATAAGTTCTTAAAAAATATTATATATAAACTAAAAAGTTTTATAAGAAATACAATAATAAGTAGTAATATTTATAATAATAAAGAGATATATTATATAAAAAGAAAAGTCTTTAGAAATTAAATTAAAAATCTACTTAAACTAATTAAAACCCTATAAAACTTTAAATAAAGCTATTCTAAAAACTACTACTAAAAGAAAAAGAACTAAAAAAAACGTAATCTACTTCTACTTCTACTACTACTATCACTCTAACTACTACTACTACTACTAATACTACCTATATTTATATTTATATAATCCTTTAATAAAATCTTTAGTAAAGCTATATACTACTGTGTTATATAAATTTTCTTTCTCTACATCTTCTACTAACTATAAAACTTTAAAGGACCTTATTCTATAAAGGCCTTAGAAAAAAGAAGCACACCTAGCTAACTATTTTTTATAAACTCTAAAAATAACTTATATAAATTAGTTTTACTAAATATAGTAGAGTATAAAAGCTTAATAGTGCTTTTATTTTTAGTAATAGAATAGTAGAAGGGATTATTAGTAATAAAATAGTAGAATAAACTTTAGAGTTTAAAAAGGGTAGTAAAGTTATACTAGTATAGAGGAAGAGTTATAAAGAGTATAAACTTAGTACTTTCTTTATATAGAGTATTATTACTTTTATAGTAAGTCTAGTAGAAAATAAGTATATAAAGTAAGTTAAATAAATTTATGTTTTTTTAAGTAGTATTTTGTGTAGATATTTTAGTAAGTTATTCTAAAAAGAATGCATTATAGCTATGTATTTTTAAGCAGTATAATTAAATAGAAGTATCTAATAGGGTGTATCTAGTAGGTTTAACCCCCTCTAGCTTAAGTAGTCTCAAGTAGAGCTCAGCAGAGCGTACGTACCTTAACGCTTCTACTTACCTGCTTTTCCTATAGTAATAACGACGATACTATCACTAATAAGTGGTACTAAATATATTAAAATAAACCTTTACTTATGCAAACCTTTGGCCGGATTATACTATAGGCACTGTGATATACTATAGGGCCTAACAAACCCTAGTAGCGTTTATAATTAAACAAAAAGACACTACTACTATAAGCAAGGCCTTTGTTAATTCCTCCCGTCTTCCACACATATATAACAACCCAAAAGCACCCTAATAAACAAACCACCTACTATAATATTTAATAGAAGGTTACTTACCCTAAGTCCTTACGACTAGAATAATAACTATTATATAACTTTATAGTTATTAACTAACTATAAAAGTAGTAATAAATACTTTATAGTTAAAGGGGTTAATAAAATTAACTTAACCTATAACTAGTATATATTCTTTAATAAGGAAAAAAAGAAGCTTACTATTACTATAATTTACTACTATTAGACCACTAGTAATAGGCTTAATATAAATATAATAATTCTTAGATTATAAAATAGAACCCTTTTAGGTATTCTATAGTCTAAGGCTAACTATAAATACTTTAATTAGTTAAAGGACGCGGCTACTAGATCTATAGTACTCTAAATAGCTACTAATATTAGTATATTTAGCGAGGCCTATATATAATAATATTAAGGGGGATACTAATAATAGTAGGGCTAAGCGGCTGGACCAGCTGTAGCTGTGCGGCTAAGGGAAGTAATGGAACGGTTTAAATTGGATTTAATAGGTTTAAAGGGATGGTAGAAGGCGTTAGTAGTTTTAGCGGCGTTAATAGTATAATTAGTAGTCTACTTTAAAATTAATTAAAAACACTTATTACTTTAAATCCATAGAAGCTGTGTTATAGTAGGTGAATTCAAGTGCCATTAACGACAAAAAAGATTAATGAGGTAGGTAGCTGGATAGCTATTTCCTAGAGTATGTAGCCCATAGGCTGTTAGTTACCCTAGAGGGGGTTGTAAGTTA
The DNA here is from genome assembly GCA_030770045.1 of Colletotrichum brevisporum. Lineage (NCBI taxonomy): Eukaryota > Fungi > Ascomycota > Sordariomycetes > Glomerellales > Glomerellaceae > Colletotrichum > Colletotrichum brevisporum. The sequence goes on from JAUGSI010000002.1 coordinate 8,002,014, forward strand.
AATAAATAAGTAACTAACTTTAAGGTACATAATAGTACTAGTAGTTTTATAAAAAGCCTACTACGTTTATAAACTAAACTCTTAAAAAGTATATTTAACTTTACTAGGCTTTTTAGTTAGAATTATAAAGATAGGGTTCTAAAACTACTTAGTAAGTATATAAAAAGTACTACTAATATACTAAATAAAGTACTAAAATTACTAGTTAATATAGTTAAAAATAAAACCTTTATTTATAAAATAAGTATAATAATACTTAATATAGTTTTACTAAGCTTAAGTAATACTATTTAAAACTATAGAAATTTATAAAAAGTTAATAAATATTTACTAAATATAAAAAAAAAGTAACTTACGCAGTAATACTTTTACTTAGTAATAGAGTAAGTAGTATATATATTAGGGTAATTTTTAGAAGCTATATAGAATATTTAGTAGTTCTTACTTAAAAGTAAAATATAGTAAGTATATAGTATAGTAATACTAAGTTAGTTAAAGAAGTTAATTTTAGTATTTACTAGGAACTTAGTAAGGTAGATGGAGTAAGTAAGAGTAGATATTATATTAAAGAAGTAAGTTAAGTATTAAAAAATACTAAAAACGTAATAGTAGTTAAAAAAAAATAAAGTATAATTAATAAAAAAAAAGAGTAAAAAATTATAAGTTATTAAAGAAGAAAAAGATTTAAAGCTAATAGATTAAGAGTTATTATTATATAGGCTCCTTTTATAAAATAAATAGTTTAAATATAGTAAGTATATAGAGAAGTTATTTATAAAAAGTACTAAATAAAAGAGAAAGGTACGGCTCCCTTATACCTTAAATATAAAAAGTATAAAAAGTATAATTTATAAATATAACTATAAGCTATTAGATTTTAAAAAAACCTAATATAAAAGATAAAAAAAGCTAGGAATCTACTTTATAGTAATAATAAATAAATAATATTATAGAATATACTTACTAGTATTCCTATAAATACTTACTAAATAAAAAATAAAAAAGCTATAAGTATATAATTAAAATAAATTATAATTAAAAGGGGGGATAAAAAGAACAAACTAATAAAATAAAGTACTTAACTATTCTTTTTATATAATAAAGTAAAAGGAAAGAAACAAAATTAGAACTAGTATAGTAACCCTTTAGTATAACGTTACTAAAATAATATAATATAGTAAATACTAATATACTTATTCCTATATTAATAGTACTAGTATACTATTCCTTATAGTAATAGCTTTAGTATAAAAAGTAACGGTATAGGATACTACTAGGGACTAGTAAACTAAGAGGGGGGATAGTATAAGGATCTAGTATAGAACTAAGTACCTAGTATATCTTTAGTGAAAGTAAAAGTAAATATTAATAAATTTTAGTATAGTAAACCCCTATTAAGCCTTTAGTAAAAACGTATAAAGGGAAAATAGGAAAAAAAGGGGGAAGTTAAGTAAAAGTAACTAAATACACCTATACCTACCTTTAAGATACTATAATCAAACCCGACCTAAGTATATAGCCCCTAAAACCTTTATACTAATACCCTTTTAAATTAATAAATAATAAAAAGTACTATATTTATAGTAAATTAGGCTATTAATTATAGAAATACTTTACTAAGGACTATAGTAAAGTATATAACTACTACTACTAAGTTAATTACTTTTAAAATGTTATATTAGTATTTTTTCAATTATCTTTTATAGAATATAAAGGTATTAAAATATTTAATAATATTTAAAAGTATAATAAAGAACCTGTAAATAGATACTTTTTAGACGATAAGGGTAGTAAAGCTATAGAACCTTAGTTAACTATATTTATAACTACTTATTTAATAAAGAAAGAAGTTAATAGCCCTAAAACAGTAGTAATCTTTATTAAGTAAGCGGCGGCCTATACTATAACAATAGAAGATATAAACTTAATAAAATTAACGCTTTATACTTATAATAGTTAATATTTTAAAGCTATTTTTTAAGGTATTATGCCTAATACTAGGGTAGTAGAGTTTTTTATAGTAAGCTATAGTTAGTATATAGCCTTTAGAAAGACGATTTTTCCTAACTTTAAATTTAATACTATAAGTACTAGTAGTGTATTGATTTACTTTAGTATTAGTAATAGTATTAAATCCCTTAGATTAGTTAAGATCCCCTTACCTTTTAGAAATATTGTTTTTTACGTTATACTAACTAATACGTTTTTTTTACTATACTTTTAAGATATAGACCGCCTAGGAATTATATTTAATAATATTAATAATATCTTATATAAGGGAGATATTACAGTATTAATTATTTAATAATAGGAGCATAGCTAGCTACTGTTTAATTATAAGTAAGTAATAATATACTACTACTTTACTACTAGTAAGCTTTAATAGCTTTATTATTAATTTAAGTACTCCTTTATTATAAAACTCTATAATACACTTAAAAAAGCTAGTTATTAATTAGATATTGAAATATTAAAGACTTTAATAAAAGTATACTACTACTATTAACTCTATAGGATAGTACTTTTAAGATTCTAATTTATATTATAAAATAAGTATTACTTTAACTATAAAGTTATTATAAATATTATATACTTTAATAGAAAACTAGTTATTTACTTTATTAATACTATAACTAAATTTACTACTATAAGGTTTATTAAAAGTATATCTACTAAAGTAGTTTAAAAAGGTATTTATATAGTATAAATTAATATATACTAAGGACTTTTTAACTTTTTTATAACTAATACTATAACGATATTTAGAGTTATAGAGTTTAAGGGATATACTAAAAAGTAAGGAATTACTCTTAAAATTATACCTATTAAAGTTCATAACTTTATTAGTAAAATTAAAAGATACTATACTATTTTAAAGTAGGTTTATTAAATCCACTATACTAAAAACCTACTTTTACTACTTAAGATTATACTTTAAGTAAGTATTAAGAATATTAATAATATAGTAGGCCTAACGGCTTTATACTAACCCTTTTTGTTTTTAGAATATACCTATAAATTAATAACTTCTTTTTACTAGCTTTAAATATTACTAAGTATACTTAAGTAATTAAAAAGACTATTAAGGAGATTTATTACTTTTATGCGTAGTATAAGGTTAATAGTGCCCTTAATATATATAACAAACTAAAGATACTTAAGACCTTAAGACTTTTACTTTAATTAATAGTTTAAGTATAGTATAAGAAAGGTAGTTAGTAAGGCCCTTATTAATTAATTTTAATAAATAGTAAAGAATATGTAGTTGCTCTTTTATAAGGCCTAAGATCCTTTTAATTAATAGTTATTAAGTTATACTATAAAGATATTAATAATACAGGTTCTAAAATTCCTTTTTTACTAAAAGACTTTATAATAATAAAGTATAAAGTTAAGGGTAGAGTTAAATATAAGGATAAGGTTAAAGAGATCTTTAATAAAATTATTATTAATATAAAGCCTTTTTCTACTAAAGACTTAGTACTGGTAAAAGCCCTAAAATAATACTTAGACCTAATAAAAGGTCTAGGTAAAAAGATAAAAAACACTGCTTAAAGAGAGATTTGAACCCTCGACCTCTAGACCTAGGAAATAAAAAGTAAAAAGTAAACCACTATGCCAAACTGCCACTGCCATGTTCTCAGCAGCAGCAGCTGGCTGTTAGTGGCTTAAATTGGTGTAATTTACACATATATGCCTAATAGGGCTAATCCAAGCAGCTAAATCCTAGCTTACGCCCAGCTGATTGCTAGTGCCAGTGCGTAAAACGCCGGTTTAACTAGTAATACAGCCGGCCTATTATAGTGGTTTTACTAGTAAACTAGTGCCCTACTAGTAGTAAACTAAGCCTAGTTTAGTAAGGACCAACTTTTCAGCTAGCATGTGAAAAAGCATGTGAAAAGGGGAAGAAAAAGTCTATATAAGCAGCAGTTTACCCCCAGTATTTAGAATAGAAAAAAAAAAGTAATTACAACCCAATACAGCCAACTACTACTATTCTACCCAATCAAATTACACGATTCTATGGTGCCCCACTTTTCTTTTACTTTTATATATCCGACTAAGCCTAAAATAGCCTTAGTTTATAAAAGCTATTTTAAGCATAACCTCTACTCGCACTTCCTCGCTCTTAGTATAATAATAAAGCTAACTATAAAAAACCTTAACTATAATATTTATTTTAGTTAAAAAAGAGGTTAATTTTGCCCTTATTATTAAGTTAAGAAAGTAGGGAACTATTACTACTCTTAGGGAGCTATTTTAAAAGTTAATAAAGAAAGAGATTTTAGCCTTATAAAACTATAATATTTTTAATATTATTCTATTTAACTCTAAGGTTTATAGTAGATTTAGAATATTAAACTTTTATATTATTACTAAAGTTAAAGTAGAAATAATAAATTCGCTTTATAAGAAGTCCCGCTTTATTATATAAAGCTATACTAATAATTAAAAAACTATAATTTTAATATAGTTCTTTATAATTTAAAGATTTAATTAATAGTTAATCTTAGTACTTACTCTAACCCTTATATAAACTAGTATAAAGCTATAGCTTTAAAATATTATATAAGTATATATATAATTAAAAATATAACTTAATTAAATAATCCTTATATACCTTTTAACTTAAATCTATAATTAATACTTAAGTAATACTACTATAGTTATTAAAAGACCTTTTTATAGTATTATAAAGACTAAAATATACTAATAAGTAATATACTATTAATACTATAAAAAAAAGTTTAAAATAAGTATATTAATATACAACCTATACTTTTTAATATTATTAATTAATAACCCGGACTTTATTTTAGTTAAAATATAAATAAATAATACCCTTAATTTCTTAATAAATAAATTTTTAACTTATAAAATATTAAAACTTAAAAAAGTAAACTTTATAGTTAAAGTAAAGATATTCCTAACTTTAGAAAAGCTATTAATATTTAATAGTAGTATTTTAATACTAAAAAGCGAATTCCTTACTTTTTATTAAAAAGGCTAAAGTAAAAAGCTTATAATTATTAAACTTAATAAGAATTAAAAGACTTAATATATCTAATAGTGCGCCTAAGAAGTATATATTACGTTAATTTATTAACTTAAAATATTATATAATCTCTTTATAGTAGCTTAATATTAAGAACTTATAAATAAAAATATTACTACTATTAATAAGTAATTATATTAGTAAATAATTAATTAGTACTAAGAATTAAAATACGTTTTTTTAACTTTAAAAAGAGTAAGCTCTTTATTTTTATAAATAAATTATTTATTAATAATATAGACCTTTTACTATAACTAAAATTTATTATTATTTTTATAAAAAATTAATTTATTAGTAATAATATATTTAAGATTTATAGTAATGTTATTTACTATAGTTTCATAAAACGTAAGTAAGTTATAAAAAGTATTTTTATTTTAGAAATTTATACTATAACTACTAGTATTAATATAGTTTATACTATTATAACTACTCTTAGGCTTGTTAGTAATTGTTTTAATATTCCCCTAATTTTATTTATTATATATATTAACTTTTATTTACTTTATAAGTACTTTATTAAACTAAGTACTATTAAAGAAAAACGATTAATAATTAATAGTATAGTATTAAAGTAATTCTATAAGTACTAAGAGCTTTAAGAGATATAATAAATTACTAGAAATAGTAATATTACTAATAGTTTTATAAAGATAAAACTAAACTACGCTTTTAAAGGCTTTATTTTAATAAATAAAATTATAATTAAAATAAAAAACTAGGTAATAAAAGAAGGATAAAAAAAAGGTATTTAAGTTAAAGAAATCTATAAATCTAATAAGAGAACTAGGATTACTAGGAAATATAAAAAAATAGTAGTATTTATAATAGTAATTAAACCTTTAGTTAGAACTTATAGCTTTATTTAAAATAAGGCTATTTAGCTTTAAAAAGATTAGTTAAAAAGAAATTAATTAAAAAAGTTTAAAAACGTTGTTTTTAGCAGCAAGAATTGCCGCGATCCTATTGCCCGGTAGGGCTGAAGCAAAAGCATCCATTCTCGCTCGGCCTCTCCGTGTGAGTAATCACTAATCAGGCGTAGGCTACATCTGCTGTTCTGGGCCTGGCGTGACGGGCGAGTTCAGACAAGTTTCCGGAAACGATCGAATTGGGTCCAACCCGTCGACAACTTCTCCCCCCAGTCGTTCATGAATAATGGCCCCTCCTAAAAACCCATGATTGGCTCCGTCGTAAAAGACTAAACCCTAGGGCGTAAAACCCCCTTGGCCCCTGACGAGGAAGCTGACGTCGCAGGGCAGACCAGGGTCCGGCCGCCGCACGGGAGCGTCCTTCGGCTCCCGAGGGCCGCGCGGGGACCATGTGCTTTATATGACTGATGCCGCCCAAGATTTTTACATCGCTCGCCTTGGCGGAGACCCTGTCTCACAACAGTCCCGCGCAACCCGCCTTCCGAGAGATCCAATCCTTCAACGGGCTCGAGTGTAGGGGGTCGTCCCTGATCTGACAGCTGTCAGCCAACGTATTGCCCTTTTCCCAAATACTCGGATCTGTCCGAAGCGTCCAATAAGCTTTTTGGGGGGCGTAACCGGAGACAGAGGCGGTTGGGAAAGGACAAGATGCCGGCGGACTTGCAGATTCCAGGTACCGGAGTCTTCGCTCTGGACCCCACGCCCAGAAAGCCCAAGCGAACCCGGGCTTCAGCCTCAAAGGTGTTTTCCCCGAGGAGCAAAGTCTCTAAAAGAAACTCAAGAAAGAGAGAGGGACACCTGTGCTGACAGCGGCCGATGTGCTAAAAGGTTAGGACCGGTTGTCTGACATGGTTGGTAACAACACTGATGCTATTTGTTTAGCTTGTCCAAGACTGGTCCGACTGACGCCGCCCTTTGTGATAGCAAGTAAGGCCTCTTCCGCCTCTATAGCTGATTAGTTCGCTGCGTTTGGCCGTTTCTTCTGCTCAGAAACGTCTCTCTCTCTCTCTCTCCTCCCCACGGCACTGACTGTTGCTGCACCAGAATACGACATGTGAAATGTGACGAAGCGAAACCTACATGCAAGAGGTGTAGGAAGGACAAACACAAGTGCGATGGATACGCGAACCCGACCTCTCCACAGGCCAAGCGTTCGCCGAGCGCCGCCACGCCGGCCGCCACATTCGCCACGGCCGCAACAACGATATCGTCCCTACTCGAGGAACAGCGGCGAAACAGGATCATCATGCACCTGACGCCGCCGGTCGACTGGGACATCTCGGGGACGAGCCTCGAGAGAGCCATGTTCCACCATGTCAACACCTGTACGGTACCGGACTTCGGGTCGGCGACGCCGCTGGCGAAGCTCTGGAGCAACTACATTTTACCACTTGGGTACTACTCGGACTCGGTGAAGCACGCCGTCATTGCCCTCGGAGTCGCACACCGGGCGTTCCTCGAGGGCCCTTGCCCCGACTCAGACCCGTCCGGTTCCGCGATGGCGCTCAACGAGCTCGCGAACAAGCATTACCGAATGGCTGTTGGCGAGGCCATCCGCGTCATGGCCGACCCGTCGCCCGTCAACATTCGCGTCACCCTTGCGTGCTGCCTGGTCTTCGTGTGCTTGGAGATCGTCAGAGGCCAGTACGACAAGGCGGTGCAGCACCTCAGGTCCGGATCCAAGGTTCTCGAATCGCTGCGTCAGGCCGCGCTAGCCAGCAGGCGGAATCCACTATCCATCGCCCCGTCCGAGAGGGCGCTCGTCGAGACGGTGGACAGGCACTTTGACCAGCTCTGCGACGTGACGAACATGTTTGCATGCATGGGCATGGACGCCTCCATGCTCATCGAGGATCACATCGTGCCGGATCTGTCATTCTTCACGAGGCCCGAGGACAGCGACCGGACCGGACCGATTACGAACGTCTCCGAGGCCCGGTACCAGCTCCACTACGTCGAGCTCGCCATGGCTGAGGCCTTCGACGAGACGACCATGAGCTGCAACTCGTCTTGCAAGACCTGCCAGTCCGACTGCTCGAGCAAGTCCTCGACGCCCGCGTCGAACAGCCCCAAAGATCCGGTCCCGCCCAGCCCCAAGGAGGCCGAGTGGGAGGAGGCGGAGCGGGGCTTCCGGGCCTGGTGCGCGCGCTTCGAGGCCTTCGAGGCGGGCCTCCTGGGACGGGCCACGAGGATGACTCCCGCGGAAGAGGACGAGCTCAAGGCGCTGCGCTTCTCGAAGCGAACGTGGGAGGTGTTCAACCAGCACGACACGCCCTGCGCGATGAAGGACTCGGACAAGGGCGAGCTGGCGGCGCTGGTGGACATGGCCGAGGACGTGATCCTGTCGAAGCCGAGCGGGGCGCGGCCGAGCTTCGCGCTGGCGGCGGACGCTGTGCCGTCGCTGTCGTATATCTGCGCGTACTGCGAGGACCCGGTGCTCGAGCGGAGGATCATCGACCTGCTGCGCCGGATGAGGCGGCGGGAGGGCATGTGGGACAGCCAGGAGATGGCCAACCTGTACGAGTTCATCGCGCGGGCCAAGATGGACAACACGTGGAAGGACGAGTACAACTGGGAGAGTCTGCCGAACCTGGCGAGGATGATGAGCAGCCTTTCGATATCCGGGAGGGAGCGGTCCGCGACGCCGTCACCCCTGACTTTGCTCTGAAGGGGCTTTCGTCGGAATGGCGGGGGACCTGGCGTACGGAGTGTTTCGGGACTGGAGGGAAAGAAAAGTCTTGAATTTACGTGATCGTCGGCGTAGGCGGTGGGATATCTGGTGACTGGAGGGCTTCGAGTTGGGGGAAGCTTTGATAAGTCTTGTTCGACGGGTCCGAGAATGGCTTCCCTTGAGGAGACGAAGGAGACTCAAGCTCACGGGGGCATGGTGTATTATATGCAGTTACGGCCTTCTGAATGAATATACCACACCCCTTCATGTCCGTGTCTTCCAGCTATTCGAGAGACGTGGAAGCTTAACACAACAGTGGAAGAGATTATGTGCCGTAAGAAAAAGGTTTGTCCAACACGTTGAAGATGACTTTGCCCGGGTAAGTCAGAGTCCCGAGATAATTATGTACATGAATGATGAAATGCCCAATGTCCCACGCCACGTTTGTAAAGACCGTCGTCCCGCGCTTATTTTCCCAGCCGTCAAGTTCCCATTCCCGCCGTTAGTTGTCAGTCAACTCGGTGTTCCACTGCTCATCTAAGGCATGCAGGCCAAGGTGCCAAACTTGTTGGTTATGCGGGTGGAGTCTGCGGAATAAGCTTAATATCAGCCAAGACACGTTTTCTCGATCCAGAGCGCGATCGTCCGTGACTCGCGGCAAGGGTGGTTGCCAGGATGGGGGGGATCAATGCCCACGTACCGAGGTTCACCGAGTTCTCCGTTGCACTGCCAGCACAGGTGCAGTTCATCCAGACTTCGGTGACTCCGAATGGCCCGTAGACGGGATCGGGCAGACGGTACGAGAAGCAGTCGACGCAGACTTCTCCGAAATTGCCTTGGTTCGCCCACTTTTTCACATGATGTCCCCTGTCAGCATTCAACCTCATCCGTGAAGTGGGCGGCGTCCCGACAACCGGGAGGGGGCATGGGAATGTTCTAGCCCTCTTCTTTTTTTTTCGGGTAAGTGGGTTGATGAAAACTCACCTGGATCTTGTTGCTCGAGAAACCGAGGCAGGTGTTCAGGTCGAGCGAGGACGAGTTCATGGTGTCTTTGCCGTCACCGATGTCGCAGTTCGCCGTCAGGACGTCGGTGAAGGCATCGACGTGCTCGTCCGTGCAGCTCTTTCCGAAGTCGCCGGCGAGCACCGAGGTGGCGAGCAGAGCAAAGGTTGCGAGGAACTTCATTGTCTGAGTAGATCTGTGGTTGAGATGTGGTCTGTTTGGCTTCTTGAGGCCTTGTCGTGAGCTGACTAGTTCTGAGCGATCACATTCCTGGGAATAGCCTCTTTAATAGACAGAGAACCTGGGAGAGAATTTGCCTCCGGGAGCAAATTTCTCCCGCGCGGCATGTGGCCTGTTTTCCCGCGCGCGGAAGAGTTCCACTTTCTGATATCCAGCGATGCCGGCGATGCCGCGATGTTCCTGAACAGGAGAAATAGACGAAGCAATCTTGTGGCCAGCCAACACTCAACCGGGCAGGTGCGGAAGATCCACGTCCAGGGTTGCGATCTTACCAGCCAAATCAAGCAAGGCGAGGCGACGCGTCGGTAGAATGAACGTGAGAAAGGAAGGCACCCAAGTTAATAGAAGTCCGTTATTAACATTTTGACAAGGAACAAAGAGGGGCCACTCGATGGGGTGTGCTATCTCCCCGCCGCCATGGGCAGACGTGTTGGTTGGCTTACTTGTTTGGGTTACAGCCAATGCTACTCTATGATGTATAATATGCAGGGTTCTATGATTGTGGGTTCAAAATGTGTTGACAGGTGACTTTTAGGACACAAATCACGCAGAGGGATCCATCGAAACATGCGGTGTGATGCAGTTCGACGAGGTCGTAAGTGCGGTAATGGCGCCTGCTTAAGACGGAGGTTCAACAGAACTGGTTGGGTCATGTTACAACTAGCTGACTGATGATGAGAAATGCTATGGGTCGCAAGTATCATCCCGGAGACAGATCTTTGGTAAAACATGCCTTTGGAGAAGCTATGCTAAAGTTAGTATCAGAAGAAGGGAGCTCTGATTCGTCACCCCAATTTCAATATCAAACACCTCCATCTAACTCGGCTCTCCCATGACAATAACAACGACGACGACGGAAGACAACGAAGACGACTATGAGCCCATGGTGTCTTTGATACCTAGGATAAATTCTAGGGAAAGAACTTTGGGAGGCCTAGCTACGTAGTTATAGCTAGAGGTGGTGTTGAATTCTAGGGAGGGGGGTGATGAATCAGATCTCCACTCGAAGATTGCACTCTCTTCCAAATTATCGCATGAATAGTTGATTCTCTTACTCTATGGTGAGAATATAGTTAGCAAGGTCCAACGCCTGGATATACAGCAGCATGGCAACATGGCAATAGGGCAGAAATGGATGGAGCCTGGCCTGTAAACCACAACCTCCTTCCCCCTCTTCACGAAAGAGAGATTGACAAGACGCAAACCCGGTGCCTGGAAGTCATAAGTCAACATCTTTCCAGATAGCAGTTGCCCAGTCAAGAACTTAAAAGATTGTTAACTGGTTGCTTCTGGAAGTCCAGGCTCATCATACGATATCAAATCTCAAGGTAAATCTTTGAAAATAACTGAAAGATTCATGTTTGCGGTAGACATACACATATGGTTTAATACTGTTACCTACGGTGCCGAATGCTGTCTTGTTTCCTGCTCCGTCGGACCAACACAGCTTTCATGGCGGGGGTGGATGATGATCCAACAGAGCCCTGATTTAATGCCAGTCTAACTCTTACTTGTTTCACGCCATCACAGCTTGTACATCCGTTTGGTCGCCACGGAAAGGGCTCCGCTTCGAGAGCTTCCAGTTTCACGAGTAGACATTCATCTTGCTGGCGTCTCGACACTTCGCATATGTTTTCTGAGAAGAGAACCAAGCCTTCTAAACGCTGATGTTCGCAAACCCGATCTCGAATCTCGGATCGACGCAGAACTTTATGCTCGACCGTCATTGGACCGCTGTTCATGATCTCAACCGAGAGGGGCAAGGTGACATAGTTAGCATGCCGCATGTCACCTTAAAGTAACAGGGTTGAGACGGAATTACCGCCTGGCAGCGCTCTAAGTGTGACCTTGTACACAAAGTAGCTCCGTAGGGAAGTTTGTCAGCCAAAAGTAAATCATCATGGAGGTCCTAGTAGGCTCACCCCATTTCTAGGCCTTGCCGTCTGCGCAATCCACCAATTGATGTTTTACTTGGGCACATGGGAGTCGACACTGACAATGCGGAAGATGGGCGAACGAATGAGCGGCTAGTAATCTACTATGCCCGGTCATCTTAATCATTCCGCTAGTACAGATACCTATGTGGGTTCAGACGGGTTCTCATGATTAACCAGAATGGGAGTTATGACTCGGAGTACCTACAGCATCCGTATTCTTGAACCTAAACGACCTGTTGTATCATGAACTAGATATTGACGCCTAGTTGACGCGTAAGCTATTAGAGTCTGGTGCCATTCGATATGATGTCTCCCAGGTTCGTCTAAGCCAATAGGATTCAACCACCATTGAAGCTATCTAGCTAAACCGAGAAAAGGCTCTTTTAATACCAAGCGAATAAATTTAGAAATAGAGAAACATTATAGTTCAATGGGCCTTGTAGCAGCCACGCCGCCAGCCTAACCACGTCCCCCGATCGAGAGGTCTGACGATGATTGTGTGTTAGCTATGTTGTTTTTAGGTACTGATCGGGTTCACATAAAGATATTTAGCAGAATACTAGATATGGAGGCCGAATACAGAAATAAGGAAGTCGAGAATTGAATCGATTCTTATTTCGTTATCTTATTATAGCAGCACAGGGTACCATACAAATCGAAGCATATCATGGCTATAGCGGTTGCAAGCGTGTAAAAGCTCCTATTGATCCCTTTTGAGATTCCTTTTAAGGACATGCATCTGGCAAAATAACACAGGTAATATGACCTGTATGGGAGGTGGACATCACTCAGCTTAAACAACTACACCACGTTGCTGCATTGACTGCGGAAAGGAACATTCTTGTCTGGACACTCCATTGACCGGTTCCTGTCAAATAGACTTTTAAATCGCTTTTAAATCGCTTGGTTGAACGCCTCGGCAAGTTTCAAGTAGCACGCATGGGTTCATGTTTGTCTCATCGTGTTCAACCCCTACCGTCCCCTCCATAACAAGGTCAGTCGGCCGATGGTACATGCCAAGCGCTGCCCCGTCCCGCCCCGTTCCGCCAGCGTTAACCGAGGCCTCTCTTCCGCCGACCGTGAACATCACTCGTCAGCTCTCAGCTCATGCCCTTTATAGCTTGGTGGCTTGGCTAAAGCAACATAAAAGGGCACAAGCGGGGCTTGCGGTGAGGCGTCGAAAGCGATTTCTCCGGGTTTTCCTTAAGGGGTATCCAGCCAATTGCATTTGCAGCTCAGCCCAGAGTCTTGGTTCGGATTCTCGCTACTCTCTGGCAATTTCATGTTGGTCACTTCTAGCATTAATTCGGCTGCAACAGGGGTCAGGACTCTGCCAGAGGGTGGCATGTTGAATCAGTGAATGAGTCACATTACTTCCCGGATCACCTTTATCCAATCTTCAGGCGTACTGAGTCTAAGAATTGCCGTCACAGACGTTTCAAAATCAAGGCCATTCGGAATATCGAGAACAAAGATACAGAAACAGCATCGCGGAAACACACTCGGTCGTGGCCCTTTGAACATGGCGTTGGTTCGTTGGTCCGTTGACCACAAACGCCACACGCGGACCGATCATCCGCTAAACTGGCATGCAGACTGCAGAGAACCCGACTCGTTGGTAAATGAAGCAACGCAACCTGAACCTTTTGTTCAAGCATTGTGATCCAACTCAACAGGGGTTTACAGGGATTTAAACTGACTCTTGAACCATTTTGGCACCCATCATGTTGCCTTCCTTGCTGTACCTCTCTTTTTCTTTCTTTCCTCCTCTATTTCCCTATCTCCACCCCGTTCCTTCCAAACAATCCTGTCATTCTCTCTGTGCAGTGGGCTTCTTCGTCGTTATGCCCCACGATGTTTGTGTGCTTGTGCTCTTGGCCATCGTCACAGTCACAACAGCTGCGGCTGGTGCTACGGCGACCGAGCTGGACCTAACATTTCCACGTGACAATGAGACTTACTCACCAACCTACCCACTCCCAATCGTCTTCACGATACAAGACCCTGCCCCTGCATGGCCTTACAACTTCGCCTATAACTGGAGACTTTACCCAGTTTCCAGACTGGCTAAAGCTGGAGAGACGGTGCGGTTCCCGGGACAATTCCCGAGCCCGTTTGTGCCTACATCCGAGTCGGGTGCGGTGAATATATCGGAGCCGCTCATTCACATCTATTCGACGGGCGAACTCATCAACATAACCGACAAGGAGTGGTTCCTCTATTGGCGGGTGCACACGATTCGGAACTGCCCGCCAAGCGGCGACGAGAATCAGCCGATGCCCACTTACGCCGAACCCACCCCCGAACAGACTGGCGCGATTTCTTCAACATCAGCGAAAACGGAAAGATCCCTGACGTCTACCAAGGCGGAGAGGACAACGCTGACTGCTCGCAGCCACTTTGGACTGTCAATTTCATGGGCGAGGCAGACAACAGCTGGCTTCCTTACGAACAAGGTTGGCGGACACCTACATGCCCCTGGTTTGATCAGGAGAATCCTCACCCGCCTCCTGACCCCTCCGCTGTCAAGGCAAACCAGGAGCTGGCACAAAATGTATCCATCTAGATGCTGGCGGCAGCGCGGTGTATCGGGGTTCCGTCGTGGCCCAACGATATACTCGTTGGCCGTGTCGTGATGAGGGGTAGCGGGATTGGATCACCCAAGCGACGCCGGCATTCTCAACCACGAGGGTGTTTTTGATTTTTGCTGGTGTACTATCACTCGGTCTGAATTTCTTCATTTGGCTGTGATTATAGGCTTTCAAAGGGTATTAACCTCGAAGAGTTTGTAGCTGCACTGCCCGCTGTCAAATTGGCAACTCGATTCGACGTCCATGAGCGATAACCGTACACAGCTACTCACGTCCAAAGGGCTGCTCTTAGACAGCAGAGTGCTTGTGGAGAATCCGGACTGAGCTCAGGGAGAGCGCGGCGAGTAAGAGACGTGACCTGATTTACAAGATGCCATCATGCCAGTTTTCAGCTCTTACGGACAACAGGTCATAGTATCCGATTCAATTGATTTATCCAGTACTAATCAGTGTCTCCGGAAGTTTCCACCTTGTCGGCATCTGTTGCCACATCTTCCTGTTCTGATCTTTGCATCATTCTTTGTTGTCTCCTGACGGCCCGTTTTGCTTTTTTTCTCAACCTTTTCTCTACTTTTGCCTCTCGATTAGCTTTGTCTATTGGCGCCTGTATCTCTCCCGCTGTAGGTGGGCTCGGCCTCTGTGCTACCTCTCTGAATAACTGCAGTAATGCGTTGGGAAAGCTTGAAGGTTGTTGTTTGGCATCTCGTACTACAAGCATAAGTAAAGCTTGTAAACAGAAGCGTGCGTCGTTTCCAGCTGCATGCAGATTTGCAAAAGGAATTTCCAAAGTATCCAGCAGCCTTTCCAACCCATATCGGTAATGTAAACGAAGAGGAAATTAGGCTGGTTTGTTGGTGTCAATGATACAGAGTGAGCGATTGGAAAGATCAATATTTAGTTGTTGAATGATCTTGAGGTCTGAATCGGTCCCATGGAATACCAAAACAATATCCCGATCAGCTGGGATTAGAGCCTCAACCTTCGGCTTTAATTCTTCGGTCGCAATAGATTGCGAAGTTCCAAAAAGAAACTTGTTCGAGGCTCGTCGACAGTATTGAGAAGTTCCGACTGTAAATTGATGAGATGTTATCATCTGGGTGCAATCTTTTGAAGCTGGATTTGAAAACGCGTTTTGAAGGTTTCGAGTGTCTAATATCGAGAGCCCGATGTGAAGCTGTTGGTCTGGGAGCAGCTTCTCGTATCCTTGAAACGTATCGACGTCAAACCCGACAAACAAGAAGTCTTTCATTGGAGAATTCCGCAATCCATTTCCAGGTCTTCTCAGAGGGAGTGTAGCTGAAGCGGGGTTGACGTCGCCGTGATATCCCAGAAGCTGGCGTAAAATAAGAGTCTCGTCTATCAGAAGACCAGCATGAGGCGGGATTGATGGTGATACAGAATCAAAAGACTCATGTATGGATGCCATGTGGATTACAGATAGGCCAGTTGGTTCTGGAAGCCAAGTCTGTAGGTACGAATGCGTTTGAGAGCCGCTGTAGACTCAAGAGCTGATGAATGTTCGAGAGCCCCTGTTCGTACGAGAGCCGCTGTGGACTTGAGAGCAAGTACAGACATTCGAGAGCTGCTATGCGCAAGAGAGCCACCAACGACGCTCAGTATGTCTCGGTGGAGAAAGCCTCTCGTGTTCGATTATTGTGCTCGGGTCCGGTGATTGTCGTCGTCGAATCGATGAGTATGAGGGTCTCGCAGATGTGGTGTCGGAAATGATGTGCTTCTGCAACACCGCGATGTTGAACAGGTCATCGTACACATGTTGGATGTTGGGTGTGCGGGGAAGAGAAGGCCGGCCCCCTAAATACTACGAATAGTATGAGCTACTTGCCACATGTGAACCTGGAATCGACCCTCTTATCTTACCCCTAATCCTCGTCACCCGTTCACCCCAGCCAGTCAATTGACCTTGCAGCGGCGGATGATCTGGCTGTCAGGTTACGCTCGCTCTGAACGTAGGAGATTGAATCTAGAGTGCATCTCATCCAGGCGTGGGAGAGCACCACTTCCCGATGCGATCCGTACGGCATCGCGATGCTGGAGACCTTGTCTCGTCGTCCCCATGTTAATTCCCCTTCAAATTCAATCCGATGAAAACTTACAGACGCACTTGCAATAAAGAGACAAGCTGGACAGCAACGGGAAGCTCGCCGAAGCTAGGCCTCTTCTTGTTGGCCATTGGCGGTTGTTCATCATGAAAGTTGTGAATAGCATTCGGAATATTTAACTAAAGCTCTCGCCAACGGCGCCTGGCTGGGGACTACAGCGGACGCAAGACCAGACCCTTTGAAGCCTTGCCAGGAGTCGAGTTCTTGCAGCCTGGAGAAGAGGCTTACGCGAGTCCCACCACCAAAAGCGTATTTCCAGGAGGCTGGGGCGCAATCACGAGGCATGACCTTGTCATCGGGTAAGTCAGGCACAGCCCGCCCTCGATTGGCCTGCTCTTTTGCTCTCCAGGATGGCATCACTGGCTTCATCTTGCTGACATCCTTCTCTTCCTCCAGAGCGATCAACACGGCAAACACGTGGCCCAACAACGAGGCAACCATGCACGGCGCGGGGGAAACCGAAATCGATGAACCGTGGATCAGTGGGAGCGACATCAACATCCGTGCTCCGGGCATCGTCCGCATTCCAGTCTGCTCTTGGGAGACCGCTGAAGCCAATTGGTCCAAGTACCCGAACGACAAGAGCAAGCCGGCCAAGTACCCTTGCAATTGATGATGTACTGATGTCGAAAGCCGCGGTCGACTTGGCCTTGCTGGTGGTCGTCCGGCGGTTGATTGCAGGCAACTGGGTTGAGAATTCCAAGTTTCTTGGGGAGAGCAGTCAGCACTCATTCTAATAAATATAGGTATCGTTTACAAATCGAAGGATGACGCTCGGGATATAAGAGGTTTCTTTCCACACTGCCAGTGACTCGTGTCTTAACTCCGTTAAGCTGGTGTTCTGAGTCAAGTCCCGGTCCAATCGGCGTTAAAAGTGGGACCGACTCGCGTCGTCTCTGAGAGCGCGCCGGGGCTGAGGAACTGTGATTAAAGCAGCACAGCTCCGTCACTCTACACCATTATCGTGCCATTTCTCTCATCTCCTCCTTACCGTCTCTAGTGTGGGTCGATCTTGCAGTTTGTATTTGCCCATCTCCCGTTCTGTTTGGGGCTATGACAATGTCCGATGCGCGTCCGGCATGTGGGATCCGGGTCTTGCGGCGCCGACGTGAGCGGCCGATCGTGGTTTGTCAGGAGTGCCATCGCCGAAAGCTCAAGTGCAACAAGAAACAGCCTTGCGACAGGTGCATCAAGCACAACCCACCTCTGAAGTGCACCTACGCCCCTGATGTCGACAGGAGGCACAAGGCGCCGTCCGAAGGAGCACACTCTCATTCTCGCCATGAGTCCGACCAGGCGCCGAGCTACGTTAGAGGAGCGGCTCGGCTTGAATCTCCGCCGATAACGCCGTCAGAAGCCTGCCAAACTTTAGCCGTTTCGGAGCCGGCTTCGAAGCAACCGACTCCGGACAACCTGGAAGTCATCGGGGCAACGAGTCCTCAGGAAGGCGGCTTCAATCTTGCCGCAGAGCAACAGCAGCAGCAACTGAGCGGTGACCAAACAACAGCGAGAACTGCAACTAGTCAACGGGTTCCAAAGAGGTTGTGGTTTGGACGAAGCAGTAATCACTGGCTCTTCCGTGAGGTATGGGCAGTATGCAGCTCCGCATTCTCTTGCTCCGCTCTTGTCGGTACATATATGTTTCTCTGACATGCCGTACAGTTTGAACACATCTCCAAAGTCCTGAATCAAGCGGGAGTCACCCGGCCTGACGGCCAGTTTGCGACCTTTCACGACATGAAGACGGATCTCATCGAGCGCCGGAACGCATTTGCCGGGGCTCCAGAGGAGCTGAGCATGTTCATATGCGAGGAAATCCCTCAGAAGGACGTGACGGAGCTTTTAGTAGACCGATACTTTAACACCTACGGCTCAGTCTTGCTTTTCCTGGACGAGGCCTGCTTCCGAGCTGACTTGGAAGAGCATTGGGAAGCTCCACAGGACTCAGCGGTAGCAACTTGCATGCGGATCCTGCTCGTCATTTCCATCGCCAATGGCTCGCTCAACGACGCCAACGGGCGACTGCCGCACGCGCGGGTGGTAGCCTGGTGGCATCTCATCCAAGCGTGGCAAAGCGTTGCCCTTCGCTCGGATCCGTACGGCATCGCGAAGCTGCAGTCCTGTTGTCTCGTCGTACTTATGCGTCACATATACAACCTGGACGCCACTGCCAGCTTGCACTCCTCCAACGCCCTTGTGCGCAACGCGATGATCGCGGGTCTGCATCGTGACCCGGCCTTGACCGACTACGTCCCAACGCCCGAGGATCTAAAGCTCCGTCAGCACCTCTGGTACACGATCCTCGAACTCGATCTACAAAGCTCCATGGATGATGGGATCCAGCCATCCCTGAGGCCCGAAGATTGGGATGTGCCGCTGCCCAGAGGGGATGTCGACCCCAAGAAACAACATGCGGATGTTGAACCTCAAGATATGTCGACGTCCAGAAACATCCTCATCTCTTCGCTGCCGGCCAGGATCAAGATTGCCCACTACCTGAACGGCATCAAGTCCTCGCCACGATACGACGAAGCCCTCCTTCTCCACGCAGAGCTCAAGGCGGTCGCACACCCGCTCTCATTCGCGTTCACGTCGCCGGAGCAAAGCCGGAACAAGAGCTTCGCACACGGATGGTCAGCGCTTCTGACCAACAGGTCTTTCTTCGCCCTCCACCTCCCCTTTGCGCTGCTAAGTAGTCCCCCGTTCGCGTTTTCCCACAATCTCTGCGTCGCCACGGCCCTTTCTATCCTGGATCGCCTCGATCCCCCGGAAAGCCATGGGGCGTGGTCTGACGACGACCCTCTGGTCGCGATGATGCGCAGCTCAAGCGCCGTCTTCCAGATGATCGCATTCCCCGCCGTCCTTTTCGTCTGTAGCCTGCTGGAAGGTAACATCGGGAACCACCAGCCGTGGACCCTGGTCTCCGAGCTGACGGGCCGGCTCGTGTCCGTCGTCGAGAGCTTTCTCGTCATCGCCGAGAAGAGGCTTCCGAGGCAAGAGTATGTTGCGAGGGCGTACTTGATCCCCGCCATGGTGCTGTCCCGCGCGCGACGCGCGGGGGAGGGGATGAGCAGGGAGGAGATCGAGGCTGGCGATCAGGCCATCGCCGGGGAGATAACGGCCAGGTGCTTCGAGATGTTCAGGAAGAGGCCGGATCTACCACGAAAATAAGCTTTCTCCCCTCTTTTCTCCGCACGGATACTGTCGTGTTTCAACGGCATAGTTTGGGGGGATCGCCATGGGTACTGGAGTTGACCTGACTCGGCCTGCACGTGGAGCATGCATTGCCATGCCTTTTCATCGGCCGAACTGCAGTCGTGGCGGGAGTTTGATTCCGAGGCACAAACACTACCAGTGCGTATTCGGGCGTCAGGTCCGTCTCCATCGTCCAGGTAGGTTGTCCTCTCTGTGTGCCGCGTGCGTATACGGCTTCCTCTCTCTGGACGTTTCTCTATCCGTGTGAAGGGGTTGCGAGCGAGAGGTCCTCTGTGCGACGGAGCTGACCGCGGTCGTGCTAGGTGAGGTGGTATGCTCCTCGATAGAAATATACTGGCGCGTTGGCTGGGTATAAGTCGTGTCTAAACGATCAGTGAGAGAATGAGTGATTTCTTGATTTCTTAGCACGGAAAGACGCCTGAATATGGATTTGGCAACAAAAATAGCTGATACTATGTACCGTCCTTCGATGTCCCATGTCGTACTCCGTCCAGTCACGGATAACTAGTCCCTTCAAGCCTCCCAGGCCTGCGGCACGCCTCTGGGTCCGTTCTTCTTCGCGTTCTTGGATGCCTTTGAGTTCTTTGACGCCTGCGACGCCTTCGATGCCTTCGATGCTTTGGACGCCTTGGAATCCTTAGACGCCTGTGAGTGGTACGACTTGAGAGAGTTCGTGCATCCTTGCCCGCAGTTGCCGGCGTCCTGCTTCTTGTGGTTGTCGTTGTGCTTCTTCACGTCCGCTGGCGTGTTGGCCCTAGTCTCGATGGTGCTCTCGTGCGCCTCAAGGGGCAGGGTGGTGGCATCGACCTCAGAGTCTGCGGTCGGCAGGAGGGCGAGGTCTTCCCGAGCAGCAGTCGGCAGCGCGCTGGCGACGTTGCTGGCGGACAGGACAGCGAGGGCGAGAGTTGCGAAGAAGCGCATTTTGAGTTGATTTGTGAGAGATGGTTGTTGTCGTGGTAGTGGGTATGGAAATGTTGTGAGGAAATGTTGTCTAAAGCGCAGACGATCTTGTGTGTGATGTAGAAGGAGATGGAAGTTGAATGACTTGAGTCTGGGGAGGAGACTGTGTTGATGAGGTTCCTGAGAGGCCTCTTTATAGGAATTCTGAGGACGATTTCCGGACATCTATGGTATCCTTTGCGTCAAGAGTGCCGACTCGGCAAGAGTCTGCTGCTTCGTTGATCTGTTTGAACGGCAACTTTCACCACGACTGGAGCTGCCCTCCGGGCATATTCGTGAACATACGAAACGTGCTCAGCGGACTACTTTACATGATTTAAGCTTTGGGGCGGCGCGTTTTCTCCACTTGAGTAAGGTTAATTCTGTCGTTCATAAGACTTGATATCGGGCGAAGACCGGCATTGAGATGATGTTGACCCTGTCCGGGGATCAGGATGTCACGCCCCTGTGCCGCCTGGACTGGCCCGGTTTGAAACGCATCACAAAAGATAACTCTGCAGCTTGCGTAGTCTTCACGGTGAAATGACGGTGAAATCCATCGGTCATCTCCATGTAGTATCCTGTGTGATTCGCACACTAGGCTGGGGAAATCCGCCGCCGTTTGCTATTGTTTTAGCTTATTTTTACGGAAAACATTCTAAGGAAAACAAGCGGGGAGACTTAGAAGAAACTGAGCCCTCTTCTTCCTGGGTTTGTAGGAGTAATGATCGCAGTCGGGTCACTGCGTGGAAAGGCTTACGTCGACGACCTGTCCAACACAGTCGGCGTCCGATAACCGACCCAGGGTTCGGACTGGTGAAACGTCCCGGCTCCCACTTCTTGCGATGGATTCAGCGTACCGGCAATTCACCCGACCCTACTCGATTTCGAGGGAATATGAGCTACGGGCTGCTTTTCCGTGCGTTGAAGGAGTATTCAGAACAACAGCTGCGAGTTATTAACCACGTGCCCTGTTACCTATGCAGGATAAGTCGGAGTGAAGGCCCGAAGCTTTGCACTTTGGACAAACTTTTATCCAGAATTACCCGTTGCAAATAGCGTGCATATTGCCTCCTCATCTTTAAGCTTCTTTTAACCAGTGTCGCCAATTCCGTACCTGCAGATATGGTGCCGACTCGAATCATAATTCCCTCATGATGCCCCCCTCCGCGAAAGATGCGGACAAGGATGTCGTAGGTCCGACTAGGCACCAAGACGCGGAGAAGAAACGGCACGCCCTATGTTGGCTCTTCCCCGGCTCCGGCGGAGACATGTTCACGTCTTGCTATCGACGAGTCATCAGGATGGGCACGTCCAGGGCGCAGAATCCGTGCTTCGTGCTGCGAACCTGGCGGGCGTCAATCAAACATGACGGCCGTCGATCAGTCCCAGTCATCCGGAAGAGGAGGGCGATCGAATGGCTCGGCATGACAGGTGCATTTCATGAGGGAGGAGTGTGCTCGGGCCCCGAAAACCGCGCGTTGTGTTCCAACTTGGCGTTTCTCTTCGGACGGCCTTGTCGGAAACGCCTCTGTGCTGCGTGTCTTCCGATTCATGAGCAAGAGAACAGCCGCGGCTGAGGTCGACGGTAAGAACACGAACCCGAGCCCATGAGGCCAACCGGGGGGGTAGCAAGGGCAACCTGAGTTGTTCGGAATGCGACGGAGAGAATTCGACAAACTTTGTTCTTACAGGGCCCGAAAGATCGGGTCTAGTGGCCGTTTGGTTCGAGGTAGACCCTGCCAAATCTGCAGCCCACGGCCACCCGACGAGGCGGCTGAGACGCCGAACCTTAACTCAACTGACAACGCCGGTCGGCACAACCGACGAGGACGGGCGTCGCGGGGAGTTGGGGTTTAGCCGCCGACCGTCCGTCTGGTCATCATGCAGTCGATGCGCGTGATAGTGATGCGGCCCTCGGAAGCAGGTACCCGGCGATAATCTAGAAGGAAAGTCGGGGCTGAGCATATTCCCCCTGGACCTGCCCTAACACCAAACGTGGTATTGTTTTAGCGAGCGTGCTTATATCCTCCGATGGTCTCCGGCGGAGACTAGTTTTTAAGGTTATTATTTCCTGGGAGGGAATGCCCTTCTGCCTCGGCGAACCAAGACCGCCATTGGTGTTGGTCCGTCGAGGAACTTGGCATTGTGGCCTCGATATTTTACGAAGAACGTGTCTCTTGGCAAGTTTGAACAGGACTAATAAGTAGTTAGAACTACGTGGAATCCAGTTGGAAATGCTTAACGCAGACTTGAACATGGCCTCCTTCAAACAGCAATCCATCTTGGCATCCCAGACCTGTGAAGGCCATCATTTGGAGAAACTTCCTTGAAAGTGCCCGCGTACTTGGAACAGCGTTGGTAAAAGCGTAGGAGGCATGTAACTTATTGATTTGGAAATTCTCGTGCGTTTATGACTGTAAGTTGGACTTCAGGGCCGAGGAAACCGGCGATAACCGTCGAAGATCTTGTTGGTCGGTGGCAATGCTGTGTTGTCGGCATAACCAAGCTTGCTAGGTGATGCTGGGTTTAGACCAGACGGCGGTCTGAAACCATTACAGAGACAGTACACTTCGCAATTGGCTGCCATCACGTATAACATGTCTTGTCTAGTGCATTTCAAGTCAGTTATCAGCACAGGGACAAAGTGGCCGGTTGTCTGGAAGTCATACAGCTTTTCATTACCACCAACCTCCGGCATCTCCAATAAACATCATCCTGCTTTTATGTCCTTTCATTCTCGACGCTGACGCTGAAGACGTCCGTCCTAACAATTCTCCCGCTGGACTGACTCTTGTTTAGGGTCCTCTCCTTACTACCCCCGGTCGCAGCCGTCGTCGTGGTTATCTCGGTTAGGCTTATGGTGTTGTCCTGTCCTTGTGCCCTCTTTCTGCGGTCCCGGGAGGGCGGGTCTATACCTTCCGATCTCACCCTGCCGCCCGGCCCCGGGCCGGGGTTTGGGAAGTTCCTGCGGCCGCCGGAGCTGAATGTGCGCTTGCCAAAAAGGAGGTCGCCGAGTGGTTGGAGGGTCGGAATGCACGCCGCGATTACAATGGTTCCGCCTTCGACACTAGGCGAGGCAAGACTGTCAGACGCGTGATTCGCGATGGTATTGGAGATCGGGTCTCTTGACTCACATGGTCCAAATAACCAAATCGGATGTGTCGTCTGACACGAGTTGCATTAGTCAAATACCTCTAGGTGCCCGTAACGCATCTGAACGTACATAAAAAGTCAGGACTTGCGAGGCCTGGTAACCGAGTGCACTTGTATATTGCGACGACTGAAGATCTGCGGCACCCGGTCAGCGTTGTCCCACGGCAAAGCAAGATCATCGTGTAGTGTCCCACATCGATCCGATGCCCAGCGCCACGCTGAGAGCCACCTTCTTCCGCATGCTCATTTGTAGTTTGGCAAGAACGATCGCAGGGTACACGGCGAGGTACGCGTCGACGAAGGCAGCGAGACCTGGGGCCACATCGATTAGCTAGAGACTCCAACGACTCCAGTCTTCTCGCTCCGGGCCGCCCACATCCTGTATAAATGGAAATGTTCACGAGAACCCACTTATCCCAGCACTTCTTCCCCGTGATTGAAAAGTCCCACATCGACTGCGTCGGCTGGCATTGAATAAAGAGGCAGACCATGGTGATGATCAGGCTTAGCAGCGTGAGGAGGGCCATGGCCCAAAGGAGGTTCCTATGCCACACTCTCGGGTTGAGAAGACGGGTGAGGAGGGCGACGACGGCCACCTTTGGAAGGCAAAATGACATGACGCCCGCGGGGAAGCCGACGGTGGTCCAGAAGATGGCCTTTTGTTGCTGCTCGAGGGAGAGGGTTTCGAAGTGGCGGCCGTTTCCGTATAACACTGCGACGATGGCTGTTCCAACGTTCACCCAGCTGCAAGCCTGGACGTTGGAACGGCATAGTCAGCGCGTTGGATCTCCCGTTTTCGTCATGCTGATAGCACGTCGAAAGGCTCTGGTCAGAAGCGAGGCCAAGACTTACGACTGATACCATGATCAGGTAGTCATCGAGCTGGAGTTTCCCGCGTATCTTGCCCCTGACGAAGATGCGCGCGGCTGCGAAGAGTGTGCTGAGGACGGTGACGGATATGATGATGACGAGAGAGGCAGGTCCTTTGTCCTCAGCCTCCCACTCCGGGGTATGTGGCACCGCCATCCCGTCAAACTAGATGCCGAAGAGGACATACATCGCCGTCGGTCGCGGGGTCGTTGAAGACTTGAAGTTGGACAGAAACTCAAACGCGGAGAGAAACAACTTAAGGCCAAGTCGGTGTCTAATTCCGAAAACCTTGTCAGAACGCGAGGGGATCAGGCGGCACGGTCCAAACTTTGGCAGCTTGTGCTCGGATCGGGGGGCGGCCGGGCCAGCGGCGGGACGATCGCGAAGATCTGTCATCATGATCCTCGTGCATGAACTCCCATCGCGGTCCCACTGGCGCCGGCTCGGGAATTGATCATGAGGTTGTATAGGACGTGCTGCGGCCGATAAATAGACTGGGCCGAGTTTCCGTGGGTGAATGGGACTTTGGATCGCAACTTGAAGAATCGGACCACCTCTTCCCACTTGCAGGAATCCTCAAGTTGGAGGCTGGCACTATTTGCAACGCTGTCATGGGGCTGGGTTATAATGACGGAACAAAAGACCTCGCCGTTGGAACCAACAAGACCTTTTTATTCGCCAGCAGCATCGGCCCAGCTCGACATCCCAGGTGGAGTCGTATTCGGCCGGGCTCCCGATTCTCCCCGCACCACAGACCGGGTCGGTGGTCATGGGTATGTCCGCATCGTCCGGGGCTGTGGAGGGTAGCCAGCAAACTGTTGGTGCGTTGTTGCAGGAGAAGGTGCATGAAGATATGAGCTTCATGCAGCAGGTTTCCTCGCTTTCTGGACTTGGCGACCATGGGCACGACGGGCAAATTGCCACTTTCTTCTCTGCCCCGATGCCCTTAGGCTGGATCACGCCAAACACTGTATGACGACTTTTCGTGTTAAATATCTGCTCTCCTTTTTTGAGGGGCATGGTGGGAAGGCCTTCGCTTTTTGAACCTGTTCTTCCCACCATATCGTCCGTTCCATCGGCCCGCTCCCCACCACCCGATTCGCATCTAGTTCAGTTCACTCGCAATGGGTTCCGTTCCTGAGACTGTACTTGGACCTTTCGGTCGCCGTGAAACCGAGCGACATCAAGAGCGCGGCGGAGCTGTCCGTCAAAATCGGCACCCTTGGCGCCTCGCTGTCCCTTGATGATAATGAGTCGCGCCTCGAACTGCTGAGGCAGGCTCGCTCTCTCGTCCAGGCCTTAGAGACGCCTAGGGAGACGATGGTCAAGCATTTATGGGCTCAGGTAGGCTGCCCTCTTGATCTATAGGCCTGTACAAAATCTTCTGACTCACATGTAGCCAGGCGTGGGTTTCGCCATGGCTACCGGAGTTGAGTCAGGTCTCTTCAAGTACATGGTCGCCAACCCCGGCCCGAGGAAGGTGAAAGAGCTCGCGTCGGTCCTGAGTTTCGATCCTGACATTTTGGCGCGCCTGCTGCGCCATCTCGGCTACCACGAATATCTGAAAGAAGTCGGCAAAGACGAATACGAAGCTATAAATTTCTCGAAGGGACTCAGTCTCCCCACCATTGGCGACGGCTACTCATGCGTGTAAGTCAGCTCCCTTGGGCTACCTGCGCGACCTGACTTCTGACCTTTCATACCTATGCAGGGTCGGCGGCGTCTGGCCGACGTTTTGCAACTTTCCCAAATACCTCCGGAAGTACGAGCGAAGAATATCAGAGGACCCGAGGCAAGGACCGTTGCAGGACGTCATTGGGGCCAACGGGACCTTCTTCGAGCACGTCAAGAACAACTGGCTGGCCGGCGAGTTCCAGAATTCCATGGCCGGGTACGGGTCAGGTCGCGCGTCGTGGATGGACCCGAGTTCGTATCCCGTCAGCGAGCGGCTCATTCAAGGTGCGGACGCGTCTCCTAACGCTGCCTTCATCGTCGACGTTGGCGGCGGCATCGGACGCGACCTGGATGAGTTCTGCCGCAAGTGCCCCGGTGCACCGGGCCGGCATGTTCTGCAGGACCTGCCACACGTCATTGCGCAGGTTGAGGGTGTCAACCCGCGGATCGAAACGATGGCGTATGACTTTTTGACCAAGCAGCCAGTGGTCGGCGCGCGGGCTTACTACATGCGCTCCGTGCTGCATGACTGGACGGATGAAGTTTGTGGGGATATCCTGACGCGAGTGGTTGCAGCAATGAAGCCGGGGTATAGTAAGTTGCTGCTTAATGAGAACGTGATCCCACCGACGGGGGCGGACTGGCAGATGACGGCGCTGGACATGGTCATGATGACCATCTTTGCGTCGAGGGAGAGGACGGACCAGCAGTGGCGGGGGCTGCTGGAGAAGGCGGGCCTGAGGATCGTGAAGATCTGGTCCAGGGGCGAAGGCGTGGAGAGCTTGATCAAGTGCGAGCTGGTTTGAAATGCGTAGCTTGGCACTGGCAAGCGAATGAACATGAAGAAGTATGTTTGCGTAAGCGTCAATGAGCACACTCACCCGTCAAGAAAGATAGAAGATACCAATAACTATGTTCACGGCCGAAAGATGCGGATGATGGCGGTGGACACACTGATCATGCCGGGACCGGTCGGCCAGACTCGCCTCTTACTATCTTGGCAGTCGGCCTCTGCCCCGCTACGTCGGCCGTCCCCCCTCCGCACGCTCGGCTTTCAAGTGGAGTCTCATTGGCCAGCCGACACGGCGTTCCGACCGAATCCTCTGCCGATATTATGGATCCTCCGGCCCGGCACTAACGGTCGGACAAACTCCCCCTCGCCCATTGTCCGACTTGCCGCTGTGCCGTTCCCGATCCACATTTCCATCAGAAATTTCTTCACGAGCTTCGCCCGAAGCCCCGACGATCGACAACCACGTGTACGAATGAAGGTGTGCGTAACGTAATCAAGGGGGTTCTATCTGGCCGAGGCGATGGCCCAGGGGCCCACCTTGCTCGAGAGAGTGGAGAGCCGTTGGACGCAATCTTCAGGGGTGTCCTCATTCTTCAGCCAACCAAGACCTTGTTCCGCTCCTCGAGGAGAAATCTCGACCCCTCTCCGCGGGCCGTTTGACATCTCCGGTGCCCAGGCTGTTAGGCAAAGCTAGCAATAGCCTACACATAGGCTATAGTCGTTACACAAGTGATTATCTCCAAGGACTAGCGTAGCTGGGCAGGCTGACGGTGCATCCGAACGCGGCAGATATTGCTTCTGCTGTGGTAACTGTGCCGGCTACGTGCGTCTTGCTTGCGAGTGCGTCAGTCTTCAGAGAATCTATTTGTGGAGAGTGAAAAATCCCTCGAATCAGACCACCAACGGCAACCAACATTGATCACAGCGCATAGTCGGCGCATCCAGGCGTTACTGAGAGCCTAATGATCCATGGCTCTCCGTGGCTTTGCGCCCCCTTGGGCGGTCTGGGCGACGCTGTTGATCTCTCGAGTGTAATGCCCCCTCGGGCGTTGTAACCCTCGGCACCGTGGACTTTATCGGGTGTAGACCCAAATGCAGGATAGGAGTGACAAGGGTGGACCGCCGCTCGCCATCACGGCCCCCCCAGACTCTCTCCACAGCGGTAAGACGGGAAATGTAGTCTGGCCTGGCAGAGTGAAGAAGGAGGAGGAGGGGAAAGAGAGAAAACGGCAATGCCCTCTCTTCTTCGCCGGCGTTGAAAGTTTGCGTGCTTCGACATTCACCCTCAACCTCTCAGATTGGTGTGATCGGTCAAAACCACCATCACCAAACATGTCGACCATCGACACCGCATCGTCGCCAGTCGACGTCTCGGCGTCCTACCTGAGCGCCCGCAACGTGCTGGGCCTCGTCGGCCTTTGGCTGGTCTACCAGCTCCTCAAGGCCCTCTACAACGTCTCGCCGCTGCACCCGCTGAGCCACATTCCCGGCCCGAAGCTGGCGGCCGCGACGTACATTCCCGAGTTCTACCACGACGTCATCCGGTTCGGCCGGTACACCCGGGAGATCCAGCGCATGCACCAGATTTACGGTAACGATCTCGGGAAGCTTGAGACCGAGCGCGAAGCTGTGATCTGACGTTTCCCTCCCAAGGACCCATCGTACGCATCAACCCCCACGAGGTGCACTGCAACGACGCCAACTTCGCCGACGAGATCTACGCCGTCAGCGGCCGCAAGCGCGACAAGCCCGTCCACCAGATCAACGGCTCTGCGTAGGCCCAACCTCGAAGCCCTCTCCCACGAATCCCCGTGGCTAACTCCCACTGCGTACAGCATCGGCGAGTCCGGCTTCGGCACCTGCGACCATGACGTCCACCGCGTCCGCCGCATTCCCCTCGCCAAGTTCTTCTCCCGCGGTATGATCGCCCGCCTCGAGGGCGAGCTCCACGCCCTCGTCCAGAGGCTCTGCGACAAGCTCCTCGATGAGGCGGGCAAGCCCGAGTTCGACGTCACCATGGCCTACAGCTGCTTCACCTCGGACGCCATCTCGGGCTACTGCTTCGGCGACAGCTTCGGCTTCCTGCAGCAGGAGGGCTGGTACCCCAACTTCCGCGACGCGACGGCCGCGACGCTGCGCCCCGTCTTCGTGTTCCGCTTCTTCCCCTGGACCAAGTCTCTGATCGTGCTCGGAGAGTGGTGAGTTGCGCGTTTCTGCTGAGATTCTGTCGACGAGATGTGAGTGAGCGATGACTGATCGTAAGCAACACAGGTTCGTCAACTACCTCCCCGCCGACATCGCCCTCCTCGTCCAGAGCCTTAAGATCGACATGCCCAAGCGCGTCATGAAGACAAAGGCCGAGCTCGACGCCGGCATCCGCCACGAGCGCCAGACCGTCTTCGGCACCCTCCTCGAGTCGGACCTCGGCGTCCTCGAGAAGGAGCCCCGCCGTCTGACGGACGAGGCCACGGCCGTCATCGGCGCCGGCACCGAGACGACGAGCTGGGCGCTGGCCGTCATCACCTACCACCTCCTCACGCAGCCCGCGCTGCTCGCCAAGCTGCGCGCCGAGCTCGAGGGCGTCGTCGACGACCCGAACCACCTGCCCGCCTGGACCGTCCTCGAGAACCTGCCGTACCTCGGCGCCGTGCTGCAGGAGGGGCTGAGGCTGTCGTACGGCGTCTCGGCGCGCACGGCGCGCGTGGCGACGCAGGAGGACATCGTGTACCGCGGCGAGTTCGGCAAGAAGCCCGTCGAGTACGTCATCCCGCGCGGCTACGCCGTCGGCATGTCTGCGGCCATCACGCACCACGACGAGACGGTGTTCCCGGACTCGCACAGGTTCGTGCCGGAGCGCTGGCTGGACCAGAACAACCAGCGCCGCAAGGACGTTGAGAAGGGCATGCTGGCTTTCTCCAAGGGCAGCCGTGGATGCCTGGGCATGAAGTGAGTTTTCCTTTCCTCTTTCGAGATGATGCAGCTTTTTTGCTAACCTTCTGCGTAGCTTGGCGCTCTGCGAGCTCAACCTGTGCCTGACGGCCCTGGTCCTGCGTGTCTTCCCCAGCATGCAGCTGTTCGACACGGAGGAGGAGGACCTCGCGTATGACCACGACATGTTCGTCCCCGAGCCCGCCAAGGGCACCACGGGCGTCCGGGTCAAGATAGTCTAAATAGCATCGAGGACGTGCAGTGAGGGCTCCATTCACCAGAGCGGCCGAGTTCTCGGCCGAGGAGATGATGGCAACGCCCCGAGCTTATACCCCAGGGGTCGGTCGCCAGTCCAGTCCTCATCACTCTAGGCGAGGCTTACTCACATATGACTACTATCAAACTAATTCACTTCACGCTGATGACGGCCCCCTTGTTAAATCCCCGATGTTTTCATCCTGTCATCCGCGGAACCCAGCATGAAATCCTTCCCAAAGAAGCCTCCATGGTGGGTGTCTCGTCTGGCCTCGTATCGGTCGGGGGGCGAATGACGGATGTGATCCTGGTGACATTTTCTGGAGCGATCCGGACCCATGTAGCTCATCGCCCCTTTTCCGGTCTTCCGCGGCGGACGACATGCGGCTGGATCGTGATGGGACGCCGCTCGAGGGAAGGAAGAGGAATCCCATGGGGACGAACTCGAGCTACGCTTACTCCTCATACGAGTCCATCATGCGCAGTACCGTCAGAGTAGCAACACCTGCTCCTTTGGTAACGACCGCCCCGGGTAGAGTTTGGTTTCGTGATGATCCCAATACCTACCGACATGAGCAACACTAGCCTCCTACCATCCCCTTCCTCGCCGAGCCGCGTGGATCGGCGCGTTTCAAAGCCCCCAAGAGTCGAACTTGGCCCGGATGGACTCTTCTAGTGCGGAATGCAATTCCGGCCCTTCGATTGGGCGGGCTAACAGATTGCTCTCTTCCTTGCATGGAACCCGGCCCTTCTCGTTCGGACGTTGGAGATGTCTTTTGCCTAGTGCGGTGGAGTTTTCTACTTCGGATTCACCCTTGTCTAGCGTACCGAGTGGCCGCGGCCGACTGGGACCCTCTTCTTCTCGTCCCCGACTCCCCGTTGGACCGTGTCTCATTGGCCTCGGCACATGTGGGTTTCGAGATTCCAGCATCCTGTTCCTGTCAGACTTGGTTGTTGTGCTGTGCCAGATGTTCCGGTTGCCCTCCCCCCTCAGCGTGCAGCCACCACACGGATGGAGAGGGGCGAAGGAGGGAATACGGGCCCTGAGTGAGAGTGTTCTCTCCAATGACATTCTCTGACAGGTCTTTGACAGCCCATCAAAGGTCCCAACGGACAATATCTGGGGTTA
This sequence comes from Colletotrichum brevisporum, assembly GCA_030770045.1. Lineage (NCBI taxonomy): Eukaryota > Fungi > Ascomycota > Sordariomycetes > Glomerellales > Glomerellaceae > Colletotrichum > Colletotrichum brevisporum. The sequence continues at coordinate 8,033,520 of JAUGSI010000002.1, forward strand.
CATCCATGAGACCTAGTGTATACCCGGTTCTGATCTCCTCCTCCCCCCCTTGGCCACGGGAAGGCAAGCCACGCCGCGTCGTGCGTACTACACTACGGCTCCTCTCGCCCCTGCAGATGAGATCTGCCGGAGCCAGCGGCCCCCAACTCGATAATACCAGCCAGCCGCTTAAAGTCCTCAGGGAAGACACCTCTCTTGTTATCTTCCATCAGCGCTGCTGTTCCCCCGTTGCGTGGAAGTTGCCTGTTCGTGCTAGGAAAGAATCGACACATCGAACACGCTCGCTTACATTCCACGATGTGGTCAACGACGGTCGACCCCGATCTGCGGATGCTCCCGCCGCAGGGCCTCCCGCTGGCCATCATCATCGTCTCGTGCATCTTCCTCGTCTTCTCCGTCGTCTGCGTCGCCCTGCGCACCCGCATCCGCATCGTGGAGCGCACCTTCGGTCTCGACGACGCCCTCATGGCAGCAGGAACGGTACGCTCCCAGACGAGTCTTATATACAAAAGGGAAGAAGGCAGTTGCTTACTCGGATGGACCAGGTCTCCTACGTGGTCGTCGTCGGCCTCGCCGTGTACGGCTGCTTCGTCGGGCTGGGCACGCTCGAGGAGCACCTCAACCAGTGGCTCTGGTCGGAGGGGCTCAAGATCTACATCGTCTGGATCCTCAACTACGTCGTCGCCCTCGCGCTCGTCAAGTCGTCCGTGTGCCTCACGATCCAGCGCATCGTCACCACGGACCGCGGCCTGCGGATCGCCGTCTGGGTGCTGCTCGGCCTCACCTGGGCGTCCTTCTTCGTGACGTTCGTCGGCACGCTGCTGTACTGCAAGCCCGTCGAGGCGCTGTGGATGCCGCAGATGATCCTCGCTGGCACGGGAACCTGCGCGGACGTGCACGTGTTGATCGCGCTGGGGCACGTCGCGACGAGCTCTGCCATCGTCACGGACCTGGCGCTCGTGGTCGTGCCGGCTGTGATTCTCTGGGGCACGCAGATGAAGACGCAGACGAAGCTGCAGGTCTTTGGCCTGCTGTCCTTTGCCTCGGTGTGAGTTGCCATCTGTTCACACACATTTCCACACATCGTTCACAGCTAACACAACCGCAGCGCCTCCATCATCACAATGGTCCGCATCCCCTACGTCAACCACTTCAAAGCCCAAACGAACCTCCAATTCTGGGTCGCCCACACCGTGCTCTGCTCCAACGTCGAGACGGGCATCGGCTGCATCGCCTCCTCCGTGCCCTCCCTCCGGCGCTTCATCGCGCGCACCCGCGGCGCCACGTCCCAGGAGAACTCGGCGCCCAGCAGGAGCAACAACACCAAGACGGGCCTCTTCACATTCGGCAGCAAGCCGCTCGACGCCAGGAGCCGCGACCGGTACAGGAACCCGACGGACGTGGGCTTCAGCCTGGCGACGGTGGCGGGACGCGACGACTCGTCGTGGGAGCGTCTCGGCGGCGACGGCGACTCGGATAAAGGGGATTTGTTGCCACCGCCCGGCAGCAGCGGGAGCACGAAGGGGGGTATCACGGCGCAGTACACGTACCGGGTCGATATCGAGACGTCGCCTCCGCCTTTGCCTTCTCACGGCCCTGGGAACGTCAACCAGCACCAACGATGAGAGAGGTCTGGACCGGGTCGGTAGGGTAGGGGACCGATGTCGAGCCGACGTCCGTTCGCCGAGAAAAAGAAAAAAAAGAAGAGCAGTTGCTCCATCCACAAATAGCACTAATGTACAAAATTTGTGTCAAAGACAAAGAAGTCCACGAGTGACGCTACCTCCTCTCGCGGAACCAACCTGCGCGGTTTCCACGGAAATTAATCAAAGCAAGGCATTGGCCTGTTGGGAGGTCGTCAAGGGGGGGGAGGCCAATCAAGTGGCAATATGGCTTACGAATCCATCACCATCGTGGAGTGGAGTTGGAAAGTTGTGGGTTTTCCAAAACTTCGCGATGGCCCATCTCCACCCAAAATCCATGATTCCATATGGAGCCAACTCAAGTTCCGCCGTCCGCGTCCGCGAGCCCGCTGAATCTCGCTGCCCAGCACGTGTGAGGGCCTGTCCTTGACCCCTGGCGCTATGACCTCCCCATAGCCACGGTGAGCCATTATCGCCGACTCCAAGGGGAACATCTCGGGAATGTGGGTTGAGTCCGATCGCCAAACGTCGCGCTCGTATTTTTCTTCCCGCCGATTCCACCGCGTATGAGTCGGATAGAAGGGGGCAGGCCTGGCTGGGCTGGGCTGGGAGTCCGTGCCATTTTCGAAGCTGGAGATGCCGTCGCCCAGAGTCAGTGCGAAGGAGAGAATGTGCGGATCCGATAGCCGACCCAAGACTCTTGAGTTGTGAGCCCTTACTCGGCACGATTCGACCTCTGTGCTCTGAGGCTCCAGTGTCTCTTCCGTCCTGTGGACCTGTCAAGGGCAAGACTTGCCCCTCTAGGGTACGCTCGATGCACGCTGCCGTCATCGACCCGTCACTCGGCGGTTTGGCGAGAGAGGAGATGAGAGACTCTCGTCTAGCTGCCAAGATTTTGACATGTCTTTTGTCCAGACCTTCTGTCACATCTCGAGCCTCCTGAAAGAAGGCGCCAGTCCACGGATATCCGGACTCGACTGCTCCTCAGTGGCGTTGAAATGAGTCGCTTCAGGTAACTCGAGCGTCGACCTTGCTTCCTACATCAGTTCGATCGAATAGGGCATCTAGACCCGTACACACAAATGGATCCATCTTGTGCTCCTTGACCGCGGGGCATTTTATCTATCACCCCCTCTTCTAGTATCCAACACCCCCTATATGGCTTAGCTCTCTATTTATCGGCCTCCCTCCCATTCTACTGTACAATAATAAGGGACAATGATAACAAATAATAATCATAGGCAACAACGATAGACGACAACAACGACGACGTTTAATGGGGTCATGTAGTGTACGCTTTATATTTTCAACGCTAATGCTGAGTCAAGTCTGCCTGGTGGACGACACCTCAAATACCCCACAAGTGTTGGAAGAAGCGTCCGAGCTTCACATTGACGTACTCCCATAACAGATAGAGAGCCGCAAGAAACATAAGAATAGTGAAATAAATGTAGGCTCTGAAAAGCATCTCTTTCCAATTACACGTGCGGTCTTGTGAATGTCTGTTGTGGCGGACAGGTCCGCTGTCGTGGACGTTTGTGGTATGGGTGACATGTATGGTGTTGGTGACACGCATGGTGTTGGTGACAGCGTCGGCGGCGGCTTCTTCGTTGGTGGGGTCCTGGAGGTGATCAAGGTCGGGTACCCCTTCGGTACGATTTCCATCGTTGGTGCTGGTGCCACTTTGGTTGTTGTCCTGCACTCCGTTGCTTGTCTCCCCCTCGGGTCTGTTTGTGCGTACGGCCATCCTAGTCGTGCTCCCGTTGCCATCATCGGCCCTGGAAGAACGACTTCTCAGGTCAGCTTCTCACATCAAGACAACGTTGTAGACGATGGATTGACGTGGTGGGGTGGGGTGGTGAGGGGATGACGTACCGAGCGAGAGTTTGCATTTCGGTTCCTTCCATTTTTGCGGGTGTTCAAGTTGGATGATGATGTTTCTGATTCTTTTGGTGGTAGAACTGTGCGGATTGCTTGTTTGCTTTGATAGCGATGGTCAAAAGTCGGCGTTGGAATGCAATGATGGATGATGTGATGGTTGAAGAGGGAAGAAAACGGGAGTCGTCCAGGTCTGACGCAGAAAGCGATCAAATACTCCATCCATCCAGTCTTCCCGCTTTCTCGATTGTCAGGAGCGTCAGCATTTCTTGTTCCTTCCATCTTCGATGCGGGACGGCAAGTTCATCGACGGCGCTGTGACTGCCTGCAACGTCCCCCCAACTCCCAGCTTCCTGCCGACGCTCACGAGTTGTGGCCGTGGCCCTGTGGGAGGAGCGAGGAAAAAGGAGAAGAACAAAACAGAGACGGCAGGAACAGCAACGTTGAGATGTACCTGATCATGATGAGGAAGGTGATATCAGAAACAACTACCACAGGTGGAGGATAATTAACTTGAGTCTGGCAGGAACATACGAAGAAAGTATTCAGATCCAACCTGCAAGTACTACTGATGTAAACGACGAAAGAACAATCATGGAAATCTGACATCGGAAACCACCGGCCGGTGATCAGAGATGAAAAGCCCATCGTCAAACCGATTCGGCAAGACAGCGTGCGTCAAAACCTCCATCCCCCTCGCCGTCGGATCCCGCACGAACAGGTGGTCGATGAGCGTGTCGTCCCAGTCGATGCCCGTGAACGCCGTGTACGTCTTGGAGTGTCCCGTCCGTCGCGCCTCGGGCGTCACATCCCGCGTGTTCTGCAAGTTTCCATCCGCGACCAGCGTACGGTACGCCGGGTTGTCTGGTTGAACGTTCAGATCGCCGCCGAGAAACACCGGCACCGGCTCCCCTGTCTCCGAAGCGGCAATCTCCCACTCCTTCGCGAGTTCGACGAGCAGCTCCGCGCTGTGCTCCCTCGCCGTCTGGCCCTGGTGGTCCCAGTGCGTGCACATGAACACCAGCGGAAGACCGGTTCCAACATGTCTCAGCGACGCAACCGTCACGATCCTCGGGAGCGCGGCGTCCCAGCCCTTCGACCCAGCCACATCGGGCGTCTCGCTGAGCCAGTACGTCCGGTTCTCTGCGAGCTCCCACGTCTCAGGTCGGTAGAAGATCGGCGAGAACTCGCCCCTCGCAGCGCCGTCGTCGCGGCCGACGCCGATGTGGGCCCACTTCGGTCCGAGATCCTGCGCGATGTCGAGGAGCTGCCGCTCGACGACCTCCTGCATGCAGACGAGGGACTCGGGGCGGGCGGCCGTCTCGTAGTTGAGCTGCGCCGCGAGCCGGGGCCGGCGGACGGACCACTGCGCCTCGTTGATGCCGGTGATCGGGGTGGCCCAGCGGATGTTGTATGTCATGAGCCGGACGGTGAGGTCGGGGGTTTGGCAGCGGATGCCGCTGGCTCCGAGGAGTGCTGCGAGTGCAAGTGTCGGTCTCATGGCTGTGTTTATGAGGTGTATATCCAGTTGAGCCAGTCCATCTCTGCTATTTCCCTGGAATTCCGTGCTATTTATCCCCATTTTGTGCCTGGCCAAGATCACATCATCTGTTTCCTGGTGAGGAGAAAGTCGCATTCGAATCCTCACGATGCTGGCTCAGTAACACAGCATGTCGTCACATCGCCCGCTTCCAAGCATTTTCGTCGACAGACACGGTAAGGCGCGATGCTCCTTCAACTCTTCACGCCTGCCATTGGATCGACAGCCCTTGCCCACGTTGCCCTGATCGACGAGTTTCCTCGTTTCCACGTGCATATCGAAAAGTCTGTTATTCGCCAATGTGGAAGGAAATATGCAGCCAAGAGATGCGCAGGCCAGGGGGTGGGCGACTGCTCTCCCCGATAGACGTGAGAAGTTCAGTCTGATCATCTTGATACCTAAACAGCAGAATGTTCTTTTCAAGACCTTGGATGTGATGCTTCTCAGCCATTGGATCAGCACAATCCTTTTACATGCCTTGATGATTGGGCACTTCTTTACTACAAAGCTGCTCGCAGATCTAGCTATCGGCTTGGACCCAGCACCGTATTCCATCTGAATACCGCCTTGAAGCCTAGTCCTTCCACGAAGCAAATCAAGGCTTCCACCGCCGCACCAGGATGTGCATGACCACGTAAACCACCGTGCCGAAGCCCAGCATCCCCGAGATGACCCCGAAGCCCATGAGGTACTTGGGCGCGTCGCCCGTGGGGAACAGGTACGCGCCGTAGATCTGCGCGAGGTTTCCGAGCGCGTTCATGAGCGCCAGCGCGATGGCGCGCACCTCGGCGTCCATGCTGCCGAACGTCGAGCTCGCGAACGACAGCGACATGGCGTTGGACGCCCACAGCCCCGCGGCCATCAGCACGAGCAGCACGTAGCGCGCCGTGAAGTTGTACACGACGCAGACGATTATGGACGTGACCATGCTGAAGGCCAGCCAGCACGCAATGACGATGCCGCGGTGCTCCGGGATCTTGTCGCCAAAGTAGCCGGTGATGGCCGTGCAGACGAAGGCGAAGGCGTAGATCGGGACCTGGGAGGGTTGTTGTTAGATATTTGCGCCGGTTATTATAGTCACGGACGACTTACAGTCATGTACTGCGCCTGGACAGTCGAGGTGAAGCCAAGACCATTGACGAGGGTCGGGTAGAAGTAGGACAGGGTAGACGAGCCAACGATGACCTGGTTTCGAATTAGCATCGTTCTTATCCGCAGCAGGGTGGCGAGAGTCCTCACCATGTATCCAAAGATGAAACCCCAGGTCCTCCAGTCGCGGAGAGCCAGCATAAACGACTTCATCTTGCCCAGCTTCTCGTTCGCATCGCGCACGGTGACATTGTCCTCCTGCAAGCGGGCAACGGCGATCGCGCGTTCGCGCTCCGTCAGCCTCTTGGAGGTGGAGGGGAAGTCGAGCAGGATGAAGGCCGATATTCCGGCCCACCCGATGGTCGCGACACCCTCGACGATGAACAGCCACCGCCACCCGCGGATCCCGTGCGCGCCCTCCAGGCCGCTGGTGATGGCGCCGGCGAGCAGGCCACCGAAGGCACCGGATAGGATGGCGGCTGACATGAAGACGGCGAAGCGGCGCGACTGCTCGGCGCGGCGGTACCACGAGGAGATGATGAGCAGGATGCCCGGGGCGAAGCCTGACTCCATGATACCGACGAACTACTCGTGGATGAAGTTGTCAGCAACGTGAGCCTATTATTGTATTCGATATCAGACAGTGGGCACATACGACTCGAAGGATGATGAGGTGGTGGTAATGCTGGACAACGGCCATGATGCACGTCAACACGCCCCAGATGGCCATGATGAAGGGGAGGTATAGCGACGGGCGGGTTCGGACAAGGATCATGTTGGAGGGCGGCTCGAAGATGACATAGCCAACTGCAAGGCATTAGCACGCAGCCCTTTGGAGTGTTTCGATCGACGTTGAGCGGGTGCGACTTACTGAAGAACACCGCGAGGACGACGCTGTACTGCGAGGAGGAGAGATGAAGGTCATCGGCCATTCCTGCAATCTTGGCATTTCCGATGCTGTCGAGAAAGAGATACGTTAGTTGATGCTTCACAAGCACGAGGCTGACGAGCAGGTACTGAGACTCACTTGGTTCTGTCCATGTATGACAACAGATACATAAGCCTAAGGGGGGAAAGTCGTTAGACCGCAACTCCCAAATGGCATCCGGACAAGCCGGACCAGCCTAGATCTCACCAGATGGTCGGCATCAAGAAGAGGTCAATCTTCTTGACCAGAGCCTTTTCCTCCTCCTCCGTCCATGTCAGGGTCTGGCTGGACGACTCGATGTGCTCGGGCGGGATGCCGAGGTCCTTCTTGTCGGTGACCTCCATGCTCGGCGAGGACGATGACTGGTTGACAGTCATGATGATTCCAGTCCTCTGTCTCAGTGTCGATGTTGATCTCTAAGAGGTGTCTTCGGGTCTTGGCGTGCGGAGGGGGTTGAGAGAAAGGAACGACGGATTGACTCGGTAGGTTGCAAAGAGAGCAACAGGGACACTGAATTGTGACTGCCGGTTCTTTATAGCAGAATGGCCGGCGAGAATGGGATCTGCTAGGCCGGAGTTGAGGAGACAACACGTCCGTCTGACAAGTAAGCAATCAAGGCCAACCTGCAACTCCGCACGGTTCCGTTGTCTCTCTCTGTCTCTCCTGTGTGAAATGCCCGAGAAGCTCGGAGACCCCAAGTCTTGCCCCCGCAAAGGAAGCCTCACCCCGTGGAGGAGGCTTGGACACCGTCCCCAGAATTCCGTTCCCCAGATTCCGGCATGATCCAGGGTATGCCTGGTTCGGATGCAGGATGGAGAGTGTGGTTCCCGGATGAGGGGAATCCAATGAGGACCGCGAACGAGAAACGCCGCTAGCAGGATGCCTCGACGCGAAGACCAAGTTGTCGTGCCTCGACGCGAAACAACTCCCTTTCCTAGAGCCGGATTGGCCAGAGACCGGACGATACCCCCGTCTCAACCCTGTTCGTCTCTTTTTCCCCGCATGACTCGAGGGTCGCGAGGATGAGGGGTTCGAACTGCGCTCAAACTAGAGCCAATGGGCAATTCTCCCCGTGCCGATGTACTACACCTCGCCACAAGGTGCTGTTCGTCTGAGAACGGGGCGAAGTTGCCTCGAGCGCTGCAACAGCTCGCCGAACGGTGCCCGATCCGAGTCCGGAGCGGAGAAGCAGTTGACGGGCGCCCACGATGTTCCGCTGGTTGCTATATCATTGCGACGGCTTCTCCTGACCAAGTTCCGGGTATCAACTCTCAGCCTCTACAGGACTAACCACCACATCATCTTACCTGATCCACCAACGTCAAGTCTCTGCACACCTTATCGTTATTGCAAGGCATCTCATCCATCAATCCAAGCAGAGAACTCGACATGTCTCCCAGCGCAACCGCAGACGTCACCCCGGCCCAGAACGGCAACGGCAACGGCAACGTTGCCGGTGCCGCGGCCTCTGCCCCTGCTCCCTCAACAACATCAACAACCCCGGAGTTCCTCAACACCCAGCCCGGACCTGATCACGACTGGAGGGTCTCCCTCAAGAACAAGGTCGTCGCCATCACTGGTGCCAACAGGGGCATCGGCCTCGGCATCGCAGAGGTCTGCCTGGCCAACGAGGCCGCCGCCGTCTACTCGCTCGACCTCTTCGAGCCCGGCGAGGAGTTCCAGGCCGTCCAGAAGGCGAACCCCAAGCGCATCCACTACCTCCACTGCGACGTCACCAAGGAGGAGAGCGTCACGGCCGCCGCCGACGCCATCGTCGCCGCCGAGGGCGCCATCCACGGCCTCGTCGCCAACGCCGGCATGACGAAGCACCAGCCCGCGCTCGACTTCAGCCGCGCCCAGCTGGAGCAGCTCTTCAACCTCAACGTCTTCGGCGCCTGATTCTGCGCGACGACCGTGGCGCGCAAGTTCATCGAGCTCGGCGTCAAGGGCTCCATCGTCTTCACCGCCTCCATGACCTCGTACCGCCCCAACCGCGCGGCCCCCTCGGCGCCGTACGGCGCGACCAAGGGCGCCGTCCGCAACATGACGCACACCCTCGCCATGGAGTGGGCCAAGCACGGCATCCGCGTCAACTCCATCTCCCCCGGGTTCGTGAAGACGGCCATGACCTACTTCGTCGACCAGGCCCCCGACTGGAACCTCAAGATGCAGTACTACGGGGGCATGCCCCGGCTGGCCGACCCGAAGGAGCTTGGCGGCGCGTATGTGTACTTGCTGTCGGACGGCGCAAGCTACACGACAGGGATCGACATCCCCGTCGCTGGAATCGTCGGTGCCTGGTAGAGCGTAGCGTCGGGAAGAACGGATGTGAGAAGAGGAAAAAGGGTTACACAAGGATAAACAGGTCGGAGGCGTGGCTTGCCCCGGGCTCATGTAATGATGTACACGAATACCGACCATACATAGATGATAGACGACGATACACGTCTGAATCAAACTCCAGATGCTCCAGTTCCACAATACTTCACAACCCAAGCATGTCATACAGCCTTTCATGTCGTTACCCTCAGAACCCTTCCCTCCATATTCTCCCCAGCTCTTCCGTCAGCCCCTTGGACGGAAACCTGCTAATGTCGACGGATCTTTCCAAGATACTCAGCAGCTCGGCTTGCTTTCGTACATCTTGAGCGCATTGGCCAACTGGGAGAGCGAGAGTCAGTATCATTGTGACCGAAGGTTGACGAGAGTAGAGCAGGAAGGACTTACCAGCAAAGACTACCTGCACATTCAGAAAGCCCATGGCAACGTCAGTCTCCCGTGACGCGCGGCCGATGCCGCAGACCATATGGAGGCTCAATTCTCGTTCAGCAGCCTCTGCCGCCGCCGGTACGCGTTGAGCCCACCAGTCGACGGCTGCGCGAGCAACACCACGGCCCTCGCGAAGTGGTACATCTGCACGGCGCCCGCGTGCCTGTGAGGATGGACCCAGATGGGCTGGAACACGGGCTGCTCGGCGGCCTCCTTCCCGGACGTCGACGACGACGGAATCTGGCCGAAATTGTTACTACCGCCACCGTTATTATGCACCACCACCGACGGGGACGAGGAGCTAGGTCGGCTAGTCCCCCTTGGGCTCGCCCCCTGCCCAGGACCGCCCGATATGGGCGCGAACGATGCCGGCAGCGCCTCGCGCCACTCCTCGAGCGAGCGCAGCAGCCTGTTGCCGTGGTTCATTCGCTGGGTCAGATCCTGCATGGAGGGCGCGGCGTCGTGGGCGGCGTAGGCCACACACTTGGCCGCGATGAAGACGACCCTGTTCGCGAGCTCGTCCGGCGTGAGGTCCCGAATCGTCCTTTGCGGCTGGAAGATTGTGAGCGTCCGCCGGCCGGATCTGAAGGCGGCCCAGATGTCCTGCCGGATCCACGCCCACCAGACGGCCCTCCTGAAGCCGTCGGTGGACTCCTCGTTGTTGTCCTGGGACCGCTGGATCCAGAACGCGCCTCTGAGATGCCGCTCCCAGTCCCCGTTGTTCGAGGGCCCGTTAGAGTCGAACATCTCGTAGGTGCTGATCATGATGGCCGTGCCCAGGATCTCGTGGGAGTTGGCGTAGGACGGGTACAGTAGCGTGTGGGACAGGTACTGCAGCGTCTCATAGTAATACTGGGTCGCCATGCGAGCTGGATCCTGATCCGGGACGCCGCCGCCGCCACCATCTTGATAGCTCGTCTCCGGCGACGGGGGGTTGCTCGCTGCCGGCACAGGATTTGAACTATCTTGGTGGGGTCCTAGGGACTTGTGCCTCGCAGCAACAGCAAGGATGGACTTGAGGAGGCCAATGTTACGGACGGCGAGGTGCGGGACAAAGTCGGTGAAGTGGCGTTCCGGGTCGAAGAGGTCAAGAATCGGGCCGACGACCTCGACGTAGTACCGGAAGTAGACTAGATCCGTCCCTGACAGCTCGATATTGGTGGTGGTGTTCCAAGGCGGCGTGATAGGGGCGTCGTCGTCCTGGCCGAACAGCGTCCGCTGCTCCGCGTCGTCGCGCGGCGACTCGGGGATAGGGGTCTGCCTCCGCGAGAGGGTGCTCTCGTCAAAGACCCACCTCACATCCCCGTTGGGGAGGCTGTTGAGCCTCTGGATGTTGTTGATAGCGTCCTGGGCGAGCAGATCGTACCACTCGAAGGGCGAGATGTTCAACAGGGATGTCTGGCTGAGGGCCAGGGGCGAGAAGCCAAGATCGGCGTCGGCGACGCTGGGTTGAAGGGCGTCGTCAACGACACCCAATGGGCCGCACGGGTCCGTCGGCTCGAAGGAAGAGATGAATGGGGTCGTGAAGTCGGTCGGGCGAGCGGGTGCTGTCGCGTCCTCTGGGGCCGCGGACGTGACGACGCCGCCGTTGCTGCTCTCTTCTTCTCCTGCCGCGGTGATGGCAGGGAGGACATCGTCCGGGACATCCTGGACATCCTGGTCCCCATCAGCGTCTATGTTCGGGACGGTCGAGTCTGAACGATATCGTCTCCCAGGTGCCTGCTCACCAGCGGCAGCCTGAGCGTACTGACACTCCCGGTCAGACTTGCAGCACTGGGCGCATTTCGGCTTGCCCTCGTCGCACTTGATGCGCCTCTTCCTGCATGTCAAGCTGGATATGGCAGAGAGATGTCAGTCTAAGATGATCATGACGTAGCTACTCCGTGTTCTACAAACTACCAGAACTTCTCTCCAAAGGAATCGACAACGGCAGATAGAGCTCGATCAACTCACCACCCAGTTGACGTCCGCAAACCACGCGCGCGAGACGGCCGGACGCGTCGCGGGCGTCCATCTTGTGCAGAAGCAGCTACCGAGCCCGCCACCGACGACGCGGTTGACCTGCGTCTGCCGCTGCCGCCGTCGCTGGGCGCGGTATCCATCGGGCGAGTCTCGCGACGAGGACGGCTGTGGTCCCTGTCGGGAGATTCAGGGGGCATGAGACTTCGTGGGGTCTTCTCGGTCGTTGAGGGGACCTCTCATAACATCTCATGCCACTTCATGTCGTTGGCGTTGGGTCTAAGTCGGGGAGGCGCGGGTTGGTTAGACCGTGGGCGTGCTTCGTCTCGAGGTTCCCAACGCGCCCTTAAGTAACTGGTTCCCTGGTTGACTGTGGAGTTAGACCTGTTTTTTTTCGTATGCTGAGACGAAAAACCCCGCAGGATTCGATCTTTTCCCCCCCGCACCCCGCGCAATGGTCGGCAACTTGGGGGAGGCCGATGCTTGACTCGTTGGGACTTCAGGAATGCGATTGCTATTACCAAGACTTGAAACCATGATTTTCACCTGTAAGAAACCAGGTTTGATGTGGGGAAATGTCTAGAAAGAGGAGTAGTTGGGCAGTTTGAAATCCCGAGCGTTGGAGTTGTCGGAGAGTTTCCGAGTTGCGCAAGATACAGTTACATCGGCTCCCTCTCTCAATTCGCATCAGCTCCAAGAACACAGTAAACAACTCAGACACATGGGAAATAAACCTCGCCAATTCCGGGAAAAGACGAGACATGTCAAGAAGAGCACGGCACGTCGTTTGGTGGCACCTCGTCGTTTCAATCTACATGTACCTACGCCTTCCCACTGCTACCGCAAATGTCCATCCAGCGCTCCGTCTCGGCCTGCAGAACATCCATGCCCTCGTCTATCAGCTGCATCATCGGCTTGTGCGCGTTCTTCTCTAGATGCTTGGTCCACATCTCCAGCAGCAGCTTATTGACGTTGAGCTTCAGCGCGCCGTTGCCGATACACTTAGTCATGACATCGGCGGTGAAGTCGTTGGTGCCGTGCAGCGCCATGAGCACCCGCCCGTCGATCTGCTTGTCGACCGCCGCGAGCCTCTCATAGTCCAGCTGGGGCCCGGCCGGGCCGTAGTCGCCGTGGATGTTGCCCACGCTCGGGGCGAGTAGGTCAATCTCTGCCGCGATGAAGTCCTCGACTTCGCTTGGCGTTGTGAACAGGGCTTGTGGGAAAGTTAGACGTGCTGTTCAAGTTGAAAAGACCGAGACTTTGAGAGAGCAGCGTTGCTTACCTTGCAGGTCGCCTGTGTCAGCAATCCCGTCCTCGCCGCCATTGATCCGGCCGCTCTCTGCCTCAACGGCAATACCACGCTCGTGGCAAACCCGTGTGAGCACCTTGGTCTTCGCCAGATTCTCGTCGTGGTCGTAGTGGCTCATATCGACCATAATAGAATCGAATGGTAGCCTAGCCGCGACGGCCCTAATCTGAGCCTCATTCTGGGCGTGATCAAGGTGCAGGGAGAGCGGTACAGTCGCCGACTTGATGGCAGCAGCCGCAGCCCACGCCAATGTCGGCAGCTGCTCGACTGTAGAAGGGAACAGAAGCAAGATCAGTGGTGACCGCTTGGCCTCTGCGGCACGCACAAGCGCTGTAAGGTGTTCAATGTTGTACCTGTCCAGTTGCTTGTCTTAGACATGGGGTGCTATGGCATGAAGAGTGGGGGGGGGGGGTGTAGTCCCCGTTGGACAAGGACTCACGCAATAGCTGCGAGAACACCATAACGGCCCGCTTTCGCAGCCCGGAGGATCTGGATTGTGCGGTTGGTGCTTGGGTCGAAGGATGCCATATTGGACTGACTGTGTGTGTGTGTGTTGAGTTGAGAGACCGGAGACTAGGGAGAGATCAATCAGTTTTGGAGCATAGACGCTGCTCATCTGTGAAGCCGAACATCAACTCATTTTACCAATGACTTGATTACCATGAACGAAGCCAATCTCTTCCCCTCTCTGTTCTTTCTCTAACAGCTTGCCCGCTAAGCTCACTCAATGCTTTCGCACCTCGTTACGAGTCAACCAGACTAGTTCACCAACCCCACTTGGTTCTCGATGCGAGATCACAACCCCTGTTCACCACCCCTGTTGCTCTGGGTGTCCCATCTCGCCTCGAGAAGTTTTGCGTCTCCGAGTGTGCACCATTCTCCAACTCGATCCGAATCGAGACGAAACGACACACCGTCGCGGCCGGCAACGGGGCAAAGGACCTCGCCAGCATCACGGGACCACCTCCATGGCCATGCCACCGCGCCAGAGCATCGTTCCCCATGGGCGGCGATCTGGCGTCGCATCGGATTTGAACCCGCCCGAGCAATGAACAACGCGGGGCGAAGTTCGTCCCTCGCCTACCCCGCGTGACGACAAACTGGTCCGTTTCTCGTTGTCTTCGAGTCGATAAGCGTATCCATCTCGGTCATGATGGGGGCCTTTATAAGGGGAGGCTTCTCTGCCGCGGCGTCGGGTGTGCCGCAGGTGTTGGAGTGTATCGCAGTCTCTTTCAACTGCAAATCCCATAACAAACCCTTCACAACATCACAAAACCATGGCGCCGTCGCTGGAGCTCTACGAGAAGGCCACCGAGAGCTTGCCCGTCAAGCCCAACGTCACGAACACCCATGGCGTCCCGGCAGTCACCGACTTCGAGTTCGAGAGCTCCGACAAGCATGACCGGGTGCTGAAGGTCTTCCGTGCCTTCATCGCGGACTTGTGCCAGCAGTTCAATGGAGGTCACCCTGGGTGAGTTCTTCCTCGCGGTTCTGCAATGTGACGTTGAAGACTTGAACCAAGCTGACGTGATGTCTCTATCACAGTTCCGCCATGGGCATGGCAGCTATCGGCATTGCCCTCTACAAGTACGTCATGAAGTACTCTCCCAGCAACTGCGAATACTTCAACCGAGACCGCTTTGTCCTGTCCAACGGTAAGTCTTCACTACATTCTATCGAGTCTCCGATGGCGACAGAAACACTGACGAATAACACGCAGGCCACGCGTGCCTCTGGCAATACCTCTTCATGCACCTCGTCGGTGTCAAGAGCATGACGATCGACCAGTTGAAGTCATACCACTCCGAGAAGACCGACTCGCTCTGCCCCGGACATCCCGAGATCGAGAACGAGGGCGTCGAGGTGACAACAGGCCCCCTCGGTCAGGGCGTTGCCAACGCCGTCGGCCTCGCGATGGCCACCAAGAACCTCGCCGCCACATACAACAAGCCTGGCTTCGAGCTCGTGAACAACATGACGTGGTGCATGATCGGCGACGCCTGTCTGCAGGAGGGCGTTGGTCTTGAGGCTGTGTCCCTGGCCGGCCACTGGAAGCTCAACAACCTGTGCATCATCTACGATAACAACTCCATCACCTGCGACGGAACCGCCGACGTTGCCAACACTGAAGACATCAACGGCAAGATGAGGGCGACGGGATGGAACGTTCTCGAGGTCCTCGACGGAAACTCCAACGTTGCCGGTACGTTCGCTCTCTCTTCTTCTTCATTCAAAAATATATGTATCCATGGAAAGATCGAGCTGACCTTCTCAATCAACAGCTATCGCCAACGCCCTCATCGCCGCCCGCAGCAGCGACCGCCCTACCTTCATCAACATCCGAACCACCATCGGCTTCGGCTCCGTCAAAGCCGGTGACGCCAAGACGCACGGCGCCGCCCTCGGCGTCGACGACGTCGCCAACATCAAGAAGACGTTCGGTCTCAGCCCGGATGAGCACTTCTCTATCCCTCAGGACGTCTATGATTTCTTCGCTGACGTCGTCAAGCGCGGCAAGACGCACGAGGCTGGCTGGGCCTCCACCCTCCAGAAGTACTCGGAGCAGCACCCCGAGCTCGCCGCCGAGTTCAAGCTGCGCGTCGAGGGCAAGATGCCCGCCGACTGGACCAAGATCATCCCCTCCAAGGACCAGCTACCGACGGAGCCGACGGCGACCCGCAAGTCTGCTGGCATCGTGGGCAACCCCCTTGGCGAGAAGATGAGAAACTTCCTCGTCGGCACTGCTGACCTGACGCCGTCGTGCAATGTCGCCTACAACCAGAAGGTCGACTTCCAGTCCGTAAGTCATCTCACCCCTTAAACCTCCTTACCTTGGGCACGTCTAACCATTTCCAGCCCGAGCTCCGAACCGCCTGCAACCTCAACGGCGACTAGTCGGGCCGCTACATCCACTACGGGATCCGCGAGCACGCCATGGCGGCCATCTCCAACGGCCTCGCGGCCTTCAGGAAGGGCACCTACCTCCCCATCACCAGCTCCTTCTTCATGTTCTACCTCTACGCCGCGCCGGCCGTCCGCATGGCGGCGCTCCAAGGCCTCCAGCAGATCCACATCGCCACGCACGATAGCATCGGCACCGGCGAGGACGGCCCCACGCACCAGCCGATCGCCCTCCCGGCCCTCTACCGCGCCATGCCCAACACCCTCTACATCCGCCCAGCCGACTCGGAGGAGGTCGCCGGCGCATTCATCGCCGCCATCAACGCCACCGAGACGCCCACCATCATCTCCCTGTCTCGCCAGACCCTGACGCAGTACCCCCAGCACTCCTCCCGCGAGGGCGTCGCCAAGGGCGCGTACGTCTTCGTCGAGGACGACGCCTTCGACGTGACCCTCATCGGCGTCGGCTCCGAGCTGGGCTACGCGATGCAGACGCGCGACCTCCTGCAGAGCGAGTTCGGCATCCGCGCGCGCGTGGTGTCGTTCCCCTGCCAGCGCCTCTTCGAGCAGCAGAGCCGCGAATACAAGCACTCGGTGCTCAAGCCGCGCGCCGGAAAGCCGACGGTCGTCATCGAGGCGTACGCCGCCAACGGCTGGGAGCGGTATGCTGATGCGTCCTTCTCGATGCGCCGCTTCGGCAAGAGTCTGCCCTCGAAGGCGGCGTACGACTACTTTGGTTACAAGCCGTCGCGGATGGCGCCCATCATCAAGGATCTGGTCGAGGAGGTGCGGAGGGACGGTATCGAGGTGCTGAGGGGCGACTTTAGGGATCTGAACGGTCCTCTGGGCGTTGGTTTCGAGCATTGAGTTTTGCCCCTTGAAAGCCCGCGGATGCGGCGCAGGGGTTTGTGGTTATTGGCATCATGAGTATATAGGAAACACGGCGCTGCTTTTGATGTTATGATTATGAGCAAAAGAATAAAAACATCTTGGAATCTAACGTTCGTTCGTTGCTAGCTCACCACGATTGACTTGTCCTGACAATCATCCGAGGAGCCGACGAGATACGTCGACACCATGGAAGTTGCTTCACACCCACTCCCTCGGCGATCTCCAATTACCCAAGAGCGACAGGCTTCCCCGCGTGTAGCCTAAATGCAAGAAGCTTCAGGGGCGGAGTTCCGTTATTGGAGAATCGCATCATCCTCCGTACCCTTCCCCGCCGCAGATCCCTCTGCCCATGCACCGCCGGGCAAAGCCATGCCTTCTCAACGTCCATCACCTTCTGGTCTCCCCTCGATGCTCGGGCTAATTCACAGCGCAACCGACGTCACGAACCGGAATGCTGGGAAGGAGAGAGGGGCTGGACTCCATCCTGGGGTCCCCGTCAGTCCCGGCTCGTCCTCCGTGTGGAGGAATTGCGCCCGGTAATTATTCCGGGTAAAATGCTACAAAACCCGCGAGGGGAACGCCAGCTTTGGTTGCAATGATAGCGGGACAGAGCTCGTTTCTCGCAGTTGTGTTGTTGCTATGGCTCTGAAGACGCTGGTTTACGCAGCTTTGCTGCCGGCCTTTGCCTTGGCCAAGATTGACAGGCAAGTCAATTGGTTTCGAGATTCAGTGTCGTCAACAACTAACTGAATCGTCTTTAACAGAGAGCGGATAGTGTCGCAGTTCAATGTCGTTCGCACCAGCCTGATCAACAACGAGACCACTCCGTTGCAAGTCGGCAACGGCAACTTTGCCTTCAATGTCGACAACACGGGCATGCAGGTGAGACTTCAACGCCGACTCGGCCGGTCCCTTGTATAAGCTGACTATCTCAAAAGACCTTCTTGCCGTTCAACACTCTGTCAAGTTGGGCATGGCACAATGACTCCCTCCCAACGAACGGGTGAGCCCCCGTTGCCTCTGGCATCTTCCTCTCTTCCACCGCGCCACTGACCGTAAACCCTCAGGGAGGAGTTGAGCGACTACACCGGCGTCCCGAGGCTCACGCACGGCCGGAACGTCTCATACGACATCCCGGACCCCAACCTCCCCGCGGTCTCGCAGTGGCTCATCGGCAACCCGAACCGCGTCAACCTGGGCCGCATCGGCCTCAAGTACAAGAACGCAACCCTCTCGGCCGCCGACATCTCGGAGCCCCGCCAGGAGCTCACGCTCTGGGCCGGCACCGTCACCTCGACGTTCAAGGTCGGCGGCGAGGCCGTGACGGTCGTGACCCAGGGCGACTTCGACTCGGACGCCGTCGCGTTCCGCGTCGAGTCCGCGCTGCTCGCGTCGGGCGACCTCGAGGTCGAGCTCGACTTCCCCTACCCGCCGATCCACACCACGAAGTACAAGTACGAGGTCTTCGCCGGCGTGTACGACTTCCCGCTGAATCACACGACCCACGTCGCCGCGAGCTGCGGGCGCCCCGACCTCGCACACATCCGACACGAGATGGAGGAGACGAGCTACTTCGTCAACCTGCGCTGGCCGGCCGATGCCCCGCTCGCGCTCTCGAGGAATGAGCCCGAGGGGTCGGACAAGGTCACCGCCCACCGGTACACGCTCTCGCCTTCCGGCGACTCTTCCGCGGGATCGCTGGAGGTTACGGCGCACTTCTCGCCGGACCGGCGCGCCCCGGACCTCCCCTCCGAGATTAGCGAGCGAAACACGGCCGGGTGGCACGATTACTGGAGCGAGGGCGGCTTCGTCGACCTGACGCTCTCGTCGAACCCCAATGCCACCGAGCTGCAGCGGCGCATCGTGCTCTCGCAGTACCACGTCCGGGTGAACAGCGCTGCGTCTGGCCAGTCGCCGCAGGAGAGCGGGCTCATGAACAACGGGTGGTACGGTGAGTCGATACCACGTCACTGGATGTTCTGTCCCCATTCGCTGATCTTGACCGGCAGGCAAGTTCCACATGGAGATGGTCGTCTGGCACAACGCGCACTGGGTTACGTGGGGCCGCAAGAAGTACTTTGACAACATCTTCCCAGAGCTCTACGAGGCGCTCCTGCCGTCTTCATTTGCGAGGGCAAAGGCAATGGGCTGGGAGGGGGCTCGGTAAGTCTTCCACAACCGAGACCGGCGTGTGTCCGACTAACAGCCAGTCTAGTTGGCCCAAGATGACGGAGCTTATTACCGGTAGGAGCTCGCCCGGTGGCATCAACGGTCTTCTCCTCTGGCAACAGGTGAGTAACTCGGCCCTTTCCAAGGCAGCACGGCGTACTGAGAGGGACAGCCTCACACCATGTTCCTGGCCGAGCTGGCCTACCAGTCGTCGCCAACGGAGGAGACCCTCAAGCAGTGGGACGAGGTCATCACCGCGGCGGCCGACTACATGGCGTCCTACGCCTGGAAGAACGAGACCTCCGGCCACTACGACCTAGGACCACCGTGAGAACCACCCCCCCTGTGGAGAGTACGAGACTGACAACCAAACTCCGCAGTTCCTACGGAGTAACCGAGAACACACCCCCAGCCCAAACACTCAACCTGGCCTACGAGGTAAGCTGTCAATTCCTATCATAACACGGCCACTCACTAACCCCTCTCCCAGATCTCCTACTGGCGCTACGGCCTCGACAAAGCCCGCGAGTGGAAACAGCGCCTCAACCAACCCGTCCCGGAAAAATGGACGACAGTCGCCTCCAACCTCGCACCGCCACCTCAGATCGATGGCCTGTACGCCGTGTACGACGGCCTCAACGCCTCCTGGTGGGAAGACCCGGCGCTTAACGGCGACCCCCGCAGCCTCATCATGATGCAGGGCATGCTCCCGGACACGCCCGCCGTCGATCCGGAAGTCGCCCTCCGCACGGCGGACAAGGTGTGGGAGGTCTGGACGGACCAGAAGATCCGCGGCTGGGGCCGGCCCGTCCTGGCGGTCAACTCGGCGCGCATCGGAAACCCGGAGCGGGCCGTGTATCACCTCACGGCGTACAGCTACTGGACCTTCGACGATGCGGGATTCGCTGTGCGAGGTGGTGATGGTGAGCTGATGCCTGTTCTAGGGATTTCGTCCGTCGTTTGCTAATGATTGATATCAGGTGGCACGCCCCCTCCGTTCATGCCCGGAAACGCTGGCTTCCTTTACGCAGGTGAGTGGCCTCGACTCGCCTCGTCTGAAGCTCGACAACTACTGACATCGTGATCCAGTGGCGTACATGGCGGCCGGTTGGCAGGGCTCCGAAGGCGATGCACCTGGCTTTCCCAAGGACGGCGGATGGGTCGTCAAGCACGAGGGGTTGCAGAAGGCCCCTTGAAGAATCCATTGTCACTTACATGAACCATAGTCAAGCATCTCAGATTCCCATCCAAAGTGTATCAGCAACGTTGTGTGGCGCAAAATGGAATCATAATTATGTTCGTGTCCATATGGTACATGAAGTCCCCCCTTCTCTACCACTCCCTGATCTCGCCTCCGGGCCCGATGAAGCCAGGGCTCACCCACGCCTTGGCATCCTTGGCCAGCTCACGAACCTGCTCCTCGTCGATCTCAATACCCAGTCCGGGCCCGGTGAGAAGGTCGATGTATCCATCCGTGACCTTCCAGACCTCGGGGTTCTTGGTGTAGCTCGTGAGGTCCTGGCCGGTGCTGTTGTAGTGAATACCAAGACTCATCTCCTGGATCACGAAGTTGGGCGACGCCAAATCAACCTGCACGTTCGCAGCCAGCGCGATAGGGCCAAGCGGGCAGTGCGGCGCAAGCGCGACATCGTAAGCCTCAGCCATGGCCGCGATCCGCCGCATCTCGGAAATGCCGCCGACGTGCGAGATGTCAGGCTGCAGGATGTCCACGCAGCCCGCCTCCAGGAAGGGCTTCACGTCCCAGCGGCTATGGAGGCGCTCGCCGAGGGCGATGGGGATCGAGGTCAGGCCGGCGATCTCCTTGATGCCGCCGATGTGCTCGGACAGCAGGGGCTCCTCGATGAAGAGCGGGCGGTGCGGCTCGAGGGCCTTGGCGAGCTGCTTGGCCATGGGCTTGTGGACGCGGCCGTGGAAGTCGACGCCGGCGTCCATGCCGAGGGCCTTGACGGCCTTGACGCGCTCGACGGCCGAGTCGAGGGCCGCGGGGGAGTCGAGCCAGCCGAGGTCCTCGGTGCCGTTCATCTTGACGGCCTTGAAGCCTTGTTCCTTGCGTGCGAGACTGGTAGGAGAAGGTCAGATGCGAGGGACAAGAGGTGGATGGGCAAGGGGAATGGGGAACGTACGCTTGCTGCTCAACATCGCCGGGTCTGTCGCCACCGATCCAGGCGTACACCTTGAGCTTGTCCCTGACCTTTCCGCCGAGGAGCTGCCAGATGGGCAGGTTGAGCTTTCGTGCTGGGGAGAGTCAGTGGATGGACACATCACAAACAAGGGGATTTAGCGTACCCTTCAGATCCCACAGAGCGATGTCGATACCAGCCAATGCGCTCATGAAGACGGGGCCGCCGCGGTAAAAGGTCGTCCGCCACGACATCTGCCAGATGTGCTCGATATCACTGCACGAGGGGTCAGCATCGCTGGTCGGACGAGGTTATTGATTGAGAGTCCACGTACTCGGCCTCCATGCCGGAATACCTCTCGAACCAGGCATCCAGACACCCCTCGACGGCCTGGGTGTGGCCCTCAAGCGAGGCCTCACCCCAGCCGACGTTGCCGTCCTCGTCGGTGATCTTGACGAAGAGCCACCTGGGCGGCACCCGGAAGTACTCCATCTTTGCGATCTTGCCCATCTTGAATGTGGCGTGGGGTGATGTGACGTGGGAGAGGGGTAACGGGATTGAGTTGAGGTCAGGGGGTGAGGATGAGATGAAGGTGAGTGAGACGGGAGTATGAGATGAGAGAGAGATGAGTAGCTAGCACACAACGGCAGGAACAACTCCTCTTGAGGCAATCGTGAACTATTATGACCCAACGAAGCGGAGTTCTGACGGAGTTGAGAGGCGTCTCTCCACATCGTTCGGACGGAACCCCGGAACCTCGCCGATCCGTACCCGTCGAGCCCTCGACGCGTGCCCCCCGTCCGTCTCCGCAGCAGGTGGTTTACCCGGCCGCAAGCGGCAAGTGGGGAGTCATGAGGAGCAGCAAGCAGAAGACACACGACTCTGAGTCTGGAGGGACGCTGTGGAGGGGTTGCGCGGGACACGCGGGCAGTGAGGGGGTTCGGTGCGCCCTCACCCGAGCCGGATCAAGTGTGGGGCAGCGGGTCGGTGCGGGGCTTCGGTGAGCGCTTTTCCGATCGGTGAGGAAAAAGGGGGTGAAGCGGCGGAAAAGCGAGGCACGGCGTTCACCGAGGATGAGAGGGTCTGATTGGTGGTTTCATGCAATTTCCATGGTGTCCCTTTCTATACGGATACCTGTATCTGACATTTCCCATGGTCTATCCCCCCGTGCCATTATCCCTGGTATTCTAAAGGTTTCTCACGGGCAAGAATCTATTTCGCTGCAGCGGCCTCGGCCCTGATCTTCTTCTGCTGCGCAACCCACGTCTCCACCGCCTTCTTGAGCGTCTCCGGGTCCGACTCGCCAAAGATGTCCTGGCCCAGGCGCGCGGGGAAGTTGTAGCGGTGCTTCCTGTCGAGGGAGTTGATCTTCTCGAAGACCTCCTTGGGCAGCTCGAACACTGTGTATCACGTCAGTCACCGGTTCATCTCCAGCGTGGTATGGATGGATGGAAAACGTACCCTCGTAGTTCTTCTCGATTCTCGAGGGCGTCACGGACTTGGGCAGCACGACGGTGCCCCTCTGGACGGCCCAGCTGATGAGCACCTGCGCGGGCTCCTTGCCCAGGGACTTGGCCAGCTCGATGATGGTGGGGTCGTCGACGGCGCTGTTCGTCGTTAGAATTTGGGGTAGACAGCAACATCTTGGGGGGGGGGATCTCTTACCGAGGCAGGTTGTAGATGTTGTTGGCCAGGGGGCTGTAAGCAGTGACCACGATACCCTGCATTTCCCACCGCCAAGTCAGCACATGCACTACCCCAAGCTCGAAATTCTCCGGTCGACGATGCAACCACGGATCCTTATCCTTCGGAATTGGGTCCGGAGGGGCTGGGCGGGGGAGGGGGAGTGGGAGAGGGACCGGGGATGAGGGAGTGAGGGGCACGAAGGGGGGAGGGGCACGGATTAACTCACGTTCTCCTTGGACCAGGCCAGCAGGTCGGGCTGCTGCAGGTACGGGTGCGCCTCGATCTGGTTCACGGCGGGCTTGATCTCGGCCGTCTTCCACAGCTCCTCGATCTTCTCGCGGGTGAAGTTGGAGACGCCGATGCTGCGGATCTTGCCCTTCTTGACGAGGGCCTCCATGGCCTTCCACGTCTCGGCGACGGGCACGTCGATGACGTCGACGGCCTCGGTGACGGGGTGCAGAGGGAAGCGGTTCGTGTCGTTCTCCTTTCTGAAGGACACGGGCCAGTGGATCTGGTCTCGCGTTAGGCTTTTTCTTTCACGCAGGGGTTGATGGAGGAAGGGGTTTGTCTTACCAGGTACAGGTCGACATAGTCGGTCTGCAGGTCTGCGAGGGTGATGTCGAGCGCCGTCTCAACGTCCTCGGCCTTGTGGTGGGTGTTCCAGAGCTTGCTGGTGACCTAGCGGTGGGGGGTTAGTCTCATCGAGTCCTCTTGGGCTCGGCAACGAGGTGCGGCTTACGAAAATGTCTTTCCTGGGGACGCCGGAGGCCTTGATACCATCGCCAACCTCCTTCTCGTTGTCGTAGACGGCCGCAGCGTCGATGTGGCGGTATCCCGACTTGAGGGCGTGCTCAACGGCGTTCTTGACCTCGTTGGGCTTGGATTGCTACACGCATGCAACGTCAGGTTCCGGATCACACACAAAGTCTAACGGGCCTTGTCTTACCCAGGTGCCCAGGCCGACGGCGGGCATCTCGTGTCCCGAGAGGAGCTTGAAAGACGTGGGGAGAGACATGGTTTCGGCTGTAACTGGCGTAACTGAAGTTCCGACGGATAGGGTATCGTGAGTAGCAAAAAAAGATAACTAGGAGCAGAAGGAAGTAAAAAACGAGGTTATCCGTGAGGGAAATGTGTCATATGTCACTCTTCAAGATTTCACCTTGTACTAAAATCCCACGACGCCTCTTATATCCCCCACATGAGGCTGTCGTCAGTCGCAATCGCCTGCGAAACACAGGTTTCCGGCTCCAGAGCGGGGGAGGGGCGGCCGTCGACGGCACGCGGCATCCCACGTCCCGTCCCACACACGGAGAAGCAATTAGGTAACCCTCTTTTCCGGTCATCTGTACACTAGTTGCCGAAAGAAATACAGAGAGCAGAAACACAGGAGCCGCAATTCATAGGAAATAGGGGGCGCAACGGCCGGGGAACCGGCAAGGAAGCGCGCGTCGGAACGTTGACCGCAGTCCCCTGCCCCTCCACCCCCACCCCCGCGTCATCACACCCCGAGAAACGCCATCCATGTGGACCGGTGCGTCTTCGCGAACTTTGCCGAAGACACCGAGACCGGCGGGGGGCGGGGGAGGAAGACGAAGAAGTAGAGGCGGTTCGAGCCCCCTCGGGGCATGCATGGCTGACACGTTTCTCGTCTTTAATTGAGGGGTGAACAAAACCATCACCACCAACGGGAACAGCTTTCTTTCCTTTGCCAACTCGACCGAACAAGTGATACCCAGCATCTCAACTTCAGCTTCTCTGTTCTTTGTTCCCCCTTTTCTAGCCAATTCAAACCACAAACATCCCCACAATGGCCGCAAGAGTCCCCCCCACCGGCGTCTTCGTGCCCGTGCCGACCTTCTTCCACCCGGCCTCGGCCTCGGCCGGCTCCCTCCAGCCCAAGGTCGACGTCGAGACCCAGACGAAGCACAGCGTCTACCTCGCGCAGAACGGCATCCGCGGCCTGGTCCTGCTCGGCTCCACGGGCGAGGCCATCCACCTCAACCGCGCCGAGCGCATCGAGCTCGTCTCGGGCGTCAAGAAGGGCCTCGAGGAGGCCGGCTTCCCCGACTACCCCATCATGGCCGGCGTCCTCACCAACGGCGTCGACGAGACGCTCGAGTGGCTCGAGGACTACGCCAAGGCCGGCGCCCAGTGGGGTCTCGTCCTCGTGCCCGGATACTTTGGCACCGCCGCCAACCAGGAGAACATCAAGGAGTGGTACACTCTGATCGCTGACAAGAGCCCCCTGCCCATTCTCATGTGAGTGTTCCCGTTGGAGTGAACTGAAAGACAGCCGGCTGACGCGCGCTTCTCAACGCAGCTACAACTACCCCGGCGTCACCAACAACGTCCTCGTCGAGCCCGACACGTACCAGGAGCTCGCCCAGCACCCCAACATCGTCGGCTGCAAGATGTAAGAGATACCCCAGAGGTCCACATGCAAGAAACTTGTCCTGACAACAGATCCCCAGGTCCCACGGCAACGTCTCCCTCCACATCCAAGTCTCCTCCGACCCGCGCGTCGACCACTCCAAGTTCCGCGTCTACAGCGGCTTCGGCCAGCAGCTCGCTCCCATCGTTCTCTTCGGCGCCGCGGGCGTCATCGACGGCCTCGCCGCCTTCTACCCCAAGACCGTCTCGCGCCTCTTCGAGCTCGCCGAGAAGCGCCCCGTCGAGCAGGGCACCCTGGAGGAGGTCCAGCGCCTGCAGTACGCCGTCAGCCGCGCCGAGGACTTCATCGGCAAGACGGGCATCATCGGCATCCGCGAGGGCATCATCCGCAAGGCCGGCTTCGGCGCGCTCGAGGGCGGTCGCCTGCCGCTCAAGGGACGCCTGCCTGAGGCGACGTGGACCTCGCTTGAGAAGCTGCTGCTGTCCAACATTGACGAGATTGAGAAGTCTCTGTAAATGGGGCCGGTGGTTATGAATAAATAAATAAATAATGATTCAATGATCCATCCATGGTAATCAAGAACATACAAAGTGACCTCTCGTGTGCTATCCATGGAATCCATGCCTCGTCTGTCGAGGTAATGCTCAACGTCAAGGAAGGTATGTGCCAACATAGTCCGACTGATTCGGTCCACGGAGGCACTGAAGGCACTCGTTAAAGTAGTCACCGCAAAAGAAATACAAATACTCCATGCCCAGAAGCCTTCAGGGCAAAAGATTGGACAATCTAGGAATCGAACCTAGGACCTACCCCATACTCCAGGCGGAAGACGCCTGATGCGAAGGGGTCGTTATACCACTAAACCAATCGCCCGTTTCTTGTTGAATGAGAAGACAGCATGATTGTTCATATCAGAACGAAGCTGAGGGCTTTTGAGACTGTCTAGACCAGTTGCGGGATGCAGAGTGAGACGTGGCGTCGTTGGCGATGCCGGAAAGGTTCACGACATTCCGGAGGGACGACGCGGTGTCACGGTGACAGGCGGTTGAGTCTGTAAAGTGGACCCGATTGGCAGCGTTTGAAGACTTGACAAACGAAAAGGCGAGCCCTCGGGCCTTGTAAGCATGCTATTGTATGCGTACCACATCTGAATTGTCCAAACACAACAACAGTAGAAGTTGTGGTGAGCAAAGGCGATGAGAGTGTCGATGAAAGTCCGCGGCAACCACCTCGGCATTTACAGCGATGCCACGGCCTGGAGCTCCCCGCACTCAGGGGATAAATCCGCCTACCAGCGGCGTGCAACGCGACCACAGGGCCTCGCCGTCCGACGCCGGTGTATTTCACCCCGACGACTTTCACTCATTCACTCATGAGATTCTGAGATTCACTCATCAACTCATCTCATCTCGTTCATCTCACTCACCATCGCATCAAGACCACGCATCTCATCAAACCACTCACCAACTTCGACAACATGCCTTCCACCGACCCGCCCCCGAGACCGCCCTTCTCGTCCCTCCCCCTTGACCCTCACGGCCCCCCGGGAAACGCCTGGGGCCTGTACGGCAAGGACGACCGCCTCGGGGCGCTGAACCTGCTCACCCCCGCGGTGGTGGCCGCCGCCGCGGCCTCGGAGATCAGAACTGGCGACCGGGTCTCGCTCGACTGGGCGCTCAACAATCCCTCGCAGCCGAGCTTCGACCGGGCGCCGTTCGAGTCGCGGCTCGTCAACAGAAAGAGCCCCGATGGCAAGGAGCGCATCGTCAATGACGACATCTTGCACTTCAACACGCAGTGCAGCAGCCAGTGGGACGGGTTCAGGCACTATGGTGAGTGAGAGCAGAAGGGTGTGTTAGTGAGTGAGTGAGAGGTTGCTAATGTGAATGAAGGGTACCAAAAGGCGAAGAGGTACTACAACAACACGACACAGGAGGACCTAGAGAACCCAGAGAAGATAGGCATCGACGGTACCTCCTCAGCCTACCTCACGATGCATGCCCTCAGAGACTGACCGTCCGCAGCATGGGTTGAAAAGGGCGGCATCGTCGGCCGCGGAGTGCTCCTCGACTACGCCGCCTTCTGCGCCCGTAACGGCATCTCGATCGACCCCTTCTCGAGCAGCTCCATCCCCATCGCACACCTCCAACAGATCGCAGCCGAGAGCAACATCACCTTCCGCACGGGCGACATCCTCTTCGTCCGCTGCGGCTTCACGGAAGCCTACAACGCGCGCGACGACGAAGGCCAGCGCTCCGTCGCGGCGCGCGCGAGCCCGGACTTCCTGGGCGTCGAGCCCACCGCGGGAGCGCTGCGCTGGATCTGGGAGACGGGGTTCGCGGCCGTGGCGGGCGACGCGCCGAGCTTCGAGCGCGCGCCCATCGCGGGCCCGCACACGGCGCCCGGCGAGGCCTGGGCCGGCGAGGCGTGGGAGGACGAGATGCAGACCGGCGGGCTGCTGCACCAGTGGCTCCTCGGCGGATGGGGCCTGCCCATCGGCGAGATGTTCGACCTCGAGGCGCTGAGCGCCAAGTGCCGCGAGCTCGGGAGGTGGACGTTCTTCGTGAGCAGCGTGCCGCTCAAGGTAAGCAAACGCAGAGACAGGAAAGGTTTTAGGGGATGGTGTCATCCCTGTCCATGTTGACTCGTTTGCTGACTTTGACGATGCTAGGTGCCCGGAGGCGTGGCTAGTCCCCCAAACGCCGTTGCCGTATTCTGAGGGGTCTCTTTACAGTTGGTTACATGAGTTGATGATATCTAATGAAATGCTATTGCCATGGATATGAAGCGAGGTTTCATCCGTCTCAGTGAAATGGGAGGCAGCTCACACCAACGCCAACACCAACATCATAAACCAACAGGGAATAGCCCCCATTCAGGGATGTTCTGCTTACACACCATGCGGTTGGAGTCTAGCCTGCAGATCCCTGGCCACTTTTGAAATTGCGGTGGTCTGTTGTTTAAGCTTCCCCGCCGCAAACAGCTCGGCACGGCTCTAGAACACTCTTCTCTCTGTAGCTCCGGTCTCAAAGGCCGAGGGCAGCCTGTTGAGTCCAACCTCTTCCGGCTGTCACCGAGCATGAGTTGCTCTCGGCCATCCTCCCTACGGGAACCATCGAGAACTCGCCTTCGAGAATGGGTACTCGCCCCAAGGCCCCTGTTCCTCAGACTGCAGTGCCAACCATCACGGGAATACATGTTTCCTTGAGCCCCAACAACGATAAGCGTACATGGCATGTAGCATGACTGTATGGCTGATCAGTGATCACTCGACTCAACTCGGTTGGCCGGGGGTATCTTCCCCCGCAGGAAGCACACACACGCTCACCACATCCATGCCTAGTAGACAACCATCATTCCACAAGGATCCTCTCTCCCCGTCTCTCGCCGGGGGATGCCCAGGTACCCCGCATCGTCTCTCTCCATTCCCAAAAGGATTAAGAATGAGGTGACATTTCCGTCTCCCCTTCACGGGAGTCCCCTCTCTTTCTGCCCTCCTCCCACACACGCCATGTGTTTCCGTGTGTCCAGCACCAAGCAGCAGCAGCATCAGGGGAGCCGCCGCCGCGCCGAATTGCTCGCTGCCGGCCGTTCACCGCACCCGCCGCCGCCGCCCGCGCCCGCAGCCCCTTGTAGACGGATTGACTGGAACTGACTAGATCCATTTTTATTTCTCGATCGATCTCACATCCATCCGCCCGCCGACGGCAAATGGACTTGAAGTCTGACGACGTCGTCGTCGTCGACTCCGGTGTCGGCGTCGGCATCGGGAGTAACGGCACCCACGGCAGCGGCAATGCCCATGCCAATGGGTCCGGCGGAACTGGTCCTTCGACTGGGAGTGCCGCTGCTGCTGGTGGTAGTGGTGGTTCCGGTCTGTTGGGCCTGAATGGGGCATCCCATCACGAGAGCCGCCGCCATTCCCACTCACACCATCCGCAGGGCCTGGATAACCACGCTCACGACCACCACCATAGACACGGCAGTATCAGCTCACTCAGCGGAAGCGGCAACATCATCAACGGCAACGGAACAGTCTCTGGCGTCAACGGGACTAGCAGCGGCAATGGCAGCAGCCAGCTTGCTTCTCCGCCCCTCTCACATCCGTCCAACGCCACGACGGCTTCGTCGACGGGTACGACGGCAACGACAACATCAGCAGCGAACACGACAACAACGACACCACCCCTGGCAGCAGACAGCGCCAGACGCCGCCGGCACCGCGACAAGGAGCGCGTGCGCGTCACGCGGGCCTGCGACAGGTGCAAGAAGCGCAAGATCCGCTGCACCGGCATCCAGCCGTGCGAGTTGTGCATCCGCACCGACTCCCACTGCACCTACAACGCGTCTTATGCACGCGGCCGCCAGCCGCCCGTGGCCACTCGGGAGGATGTCGCCCGAATGGACCTCGACGGCCTCGACGTCTCCGTCCCGAGCACTTCCGTCCACCCTGCCGCGGGCGACGAGGGCCATCATCATCCCTCGTCCGCGGGGGGCTTGATGGCTTCGTCGGGGGTGACATCGTCGTCCATCGTCGTCGACGTGTCCGAGCACCAGCAGACTGTAGACTCTGACACCCAGGACGACACCGCCATGATGAACAACGGCTCCAACCTCCACGCGGGCAGCATCGGCGTAGGCGTAGCCGGCGGCAGCGTCCCCGGCACCGCCGAGCCCCCCTCCCGGGCCTCCCCCGAGCCCACGCAGACGGACCTCCAGGGCCACTACGTCGGCCCCTCGTCCGGCGTGTCCTTCCTGCTGAGGGTCCAGAAGCGCCTGCACCAGGCCGTCTCCTTCTCCCAGGCCTCGTCCATCTTCACGTTCGGCGACGCGCCGCTGCCGGACTTTGACCCCAGCGGCGCCTTCTGCGTGCTGCTGTCCCGGGACGAGGCCTCGACGCTGCTTAAGCGGTACTTCGACTTCGCCGTCCCTACGCACCGCTTCCTGCACCGGCCTACTGTCGAGGGCTGGCTTGAAGAGTTCTTCGAGACCAACGGCGCCATGAGGAGCCAGGAGGACGCCCCCGCCCGCCGAGCTCTCTTGTTCATGGTGTTTGCCCAGGCCCAGGAGTACAGTGGCAGCCCAAGATCCAAGGAGAACAGCGAGGTCAGGTATGTTTGTAAAGCTTACTCCCCCTTTCCCCCTTCCTGTCCCCCTCCATATCCTCCTTTATGTCCCAAACCCCCGTCGACACGGACAAATATCCGTGTCAAAGTCTGGCTCACTCTCACCCCCTGAAAGGCATTGCCAACCCACCCCCTTACTGCCCTCACACCCCCTTTCCACCCCTTACATGTGCCGTTGCACTGACACGACGGAAACCCGTCTCCAGCGCTCGATACTTCTTGGCTGCAGACCACCAGCTCTCCAAGGAGCGCGGCGCGGTCCGCCTGACCAGCGTGCAGGCCCGCCTGTGCCAGTGCTTCTGGCTGCTCTCCCAGTCGCGCATCAACCACTGCTGGAGCCTCTTCGGCACCGCGGGCCACCTCGCCCTCGCCATCGGCCTCAACCGCAACCGCCACGCCGACCCGGCCGGCGGCTACGCCAACTACATCGAGCTCGAGTGCCGCCGGCGCACCTTCTGGTGCGCGTACAGCCTCGACAACTACCTCAGCGCCGCCCTGGGGCGGCCCAGGACGTTCCACGACGAGGACATTGACCAGGAGCTGCCCTCGTGTTCTGAGGATGGGGATTTGCACGCCGACCACATCACCCCGCGCATGGGACGCGGGCAGTCTCTCATGTTGGCACCTGTTGCTCATGTCAAGTAAGTGTCATGTCTGCTACCTACCCTCAAATAGTTCTATGACTGACCCTTGGACAAAGACTCTCCCGGATAGTGAGCATGATCCTCCGCGATCTGTACTCCATCCGCCCCTCCTCCTTCTCCAACCGCTGCGCCCTCGCGGCCAAGTACTCGCAGAACCTCAAGCACTGGCGCGCCGAGCTCTCGCAGTTCCTCGACGACGGCATCAACACGGCCCTGCTCATCCCCATCTTCCAGCGCCAGCGCAACGTGCTCAACCTCGCCTACTGGCACGCCGTCATCCTCACCCACCGGCCCTTCCTGCTCAGCAACTTCGCCCGCCTGCAGCGCAACGGCAAGAGCCGCCGCAAGAGCGTCGCGCCGCACAAGGACCAGACCGACGACAGCGTCCACGCGTGTCTGGACGCGGCCATGCACGTCGTTGACACTGTTAATGACTTGATTCAAGCCGGGCAGCTCTTCCGGGCGTTCTGGGTGAGCCTTTCTTCCTCCCCCTTTTTCGAGATCTCGTTAAGATATCCAGTACTAATCACGAGCCCTAGTTCACCTCATACTTCGCCTTCTCCGCCGTAGTCGTCCTCTACGTCTACACTATCCAGCAGAGGACAGCGCCAGCCGAGACGTGGCAGGCCTACTTCAACGCCGCGACGCGGTGCCAGACGCAGCTCGCCACGCTGGCCGACAACGAGTCGCAGCTGGTGGCGCGGTACTGCCTCGTCCTCGAGGAGCTGCGCATCGAGGCCTTGCGGCAGACGGAGCGCCTCCACGCGGCGGCCGTCGGCAACCAGCAGATCGGATCCCTGGGCCGCAACGCCGTGACGGCGGACGACCTGCAGAACCAGCACGACCAGCAGCAGCACCAGCAGCAGCAGCAGCAGAACGCGCTCGCCGGGCTCGGGTTCCCTGACGTCGGGGGCGCCGACGACTTTGTGGGCTTCGACGCGAGCCCGAGCAGTTCCCTGGCTGATATGACGAGCTGGGGCCAGTTCGATTCGATGGTGAGTTGTGAACCTTGCGACTTGTTTTTACTTCCACTCGTGAGGACAAGACGACTGACTCTCTTCTGGCCAGGTCACATCGGGATTCGGCGGTCTGGAGGCGCTGCTCAATGACGACTCGCTACGATTCTAATGACCTCTGTTTGCATGATGAAACGCATCACCGAGATTGTAAAAATGTTCCCTCCTCGATTTGCATTTTCCGGCGGACTTGGTCTGTGTCTTTTCGTCTGCGAAACGGTGTTATTACGGCGCTTGTTCAGGGATATATATACATCTTCACCAGTTTTATTGTTCTTCACCTGTCTTCAACGTCGGCTTCGAGTCAACGACCATGTTCAAATGAATTGTTTCTTGAAATTATTTACAAGTTTCTACCTGCCCAAAGCGACGCTCGGAGTGAACCAACCTCATCAACATCATAAAATCATCACAAAGTAGCCGCCTCAATCGCCTCAAGAATGGCCAGCACGCCCTCGGCGCCAGGGTCGGGCACCTTGCCCCAAGCCGACTCCTCGACGTACACGGCGCGGCCCAACGATGCCTTCATGCCCTTGGTCGCCTCGACGCCCTTCCTCGCCGCGGCGACGGCATCCGTCACGCTCGCACCGCCGGCGAGCGCGCCGACGAACGGCTCCAGCGCATCCATGAGCGTCCGGTCGCCCTGCCTCGCCGGCGTCGCCTGCTGCAGCTTCGCGAGCGCGCCCGCGGCTACCTTGGACCACGCCTCGCGGCCCAGCACGCCCGCGGGGGCCCCGCGCAGCTCCGACGCCAGAGCGGCGAAGAAGATGCTGTAGATGGCGCCCGAGGTGCCGTCCATGTTGTCCTCGACGACGTTGGTCAGGTCGATGGCCGTGCGGACCGCGTCGTCGCTGAGGGCGGAGGACTCGGCGTACTTGGCCACGGCCTTTGCGCCGCGGACCAGCGTGACGCCGCAGTCGCCGTCGCCGACTTGGCTGTCGTGCGCTGTGATCTGGGGCTCGGCCTCGATGAGTCTGCGGGAGGCCTCGGCGACGGCCTTCTTGAAGGTCTCGACGTCAACTGTTCGGGTATCGCGTTAGTCAAGATCTTGCCCAGGTGCTATGCTACTCGCGGGAAACTTACGCTGGACGCCGCTCTTTGCGCCGTCGGAGCCGTGGGCCGTCTCGCCGCTCTCGACGATGCGCTGCTTGACGTCGCCGTCGGTCTCGCCGCGCGGCGAGTACGCCCAGCCGACGGCGTCGGTGGAGGCGTCGACGTACTTGACCATCTCGGGCGTGGCCTTGAGGAGGGTGATGCTGAAACCGGGGCCGTTCAAGCTCGTCATGTAGGTGCCGGAGATGACGCGAGCCAGCTTCAGTCCGCGAGCGCCTGCAGAAGAGTCCAGGTCAGCATTCGTCTCATCTCCATCTCGCCAGGAGAGGGAGTTCTTACCGAGGGCGTTAACGACCTTGGCGGTGATGCCGCCAAACTCCAACGGCGACACGCCGCCGAGGTTGTTCACGAGCAGCACGACGTCCTTGGCGTCCGAGAAGTCGACGTACGCCCTGTCGGAGTCGCTCGTGTCGAGAAGCTGCGTGAGCATGGCCTCGACGAGCGCCGGCAGCTCCGGGCGGGGCTTGAGGACCTGGCACCCAGGCTCGTTGTGAATACCCATGCCGAGCTCGACCTGGCTCTCCGCGGACGACGGCGCGGCAGCCTCGCGGCCGGGGATATGGACGTGCTCCAGCGACGCGCCGACGGTCACCATGTTGTCGGTGACCTCGCGTCCGAGGCGCAGCACGTCACCCAGGTCCGCGCCCGTCTCCTTGTGCGCGCCGAGGATCTTGTGCACGAGCACGGTGCCCGCGAGGCCGCGGCGGCCGACCTTGCCGCTCTTCTTGCGGCCGACGGAGACGTCGTCGCCGACGACGAGGACCTCGACCGGCACGCCGAGGGCGGCCTTGGCCTTCTCGGCCGCCAGGTGGAAGTGGAAGACGTCGCCGGTGTAGTTCTTGATGATGAGCAGCACGCCCGCGGGTCCCGCGACGCGGCCGATGCCCGAGAGGATCTGGGCGACGCTGGGGGAGGCGAAGATGGAGCCCGAGACTGCGGCTGTGAGCATGCCGGAGCCGACGAAGCCGGCGTGCGCGGGCTCGTGGCCGGCGCCACCGCCCGAGAGGAGGGAGACCTTTTGCGCGTCGTTGCCGGTGAGCCAGATGGCTGTGAGAAGGAAGTGGTTAGCTGCCAATCGTCTCCTCTCCGGGGCTTCATAGGGCTTCACATACTCTTCTTGGACTTGTCAAAAGACAGACCCGAATGGGTCAGGACCAAGCCCTCGAGGGCATCGAGAACGAGATTCTCGGCTTCGTCGTAAAAGTGTCTCGACATTTTGGCTTCGTGTCTGACGTGGATGTTCACGATAAATCTCAAAAAATGTCTTCAAATTAAGAACCCAACGAGATTTGTTCCAGTGGTGCGATCCTCTTTCTTCTTCTTTCTAAACACGCGCGCGTGCCCGCCCGGAGTTCTCTCCCATAATAAGCAAACAGAATCCTCCAGCCCTCGTTCGACCCCTCCTCTCAACCCCGCAGCTATTCGAGTCCATCGTCCGACTCCCCTCGGTCTCCTCCCCCGCAGTCTCCATCAGCTCGGAAATACTCGTAAGGTGGTGGGTGGTGCCTGGGGTTGACAGGGGTGTCAGGAAGAGTCTCCGATCCGATCGATAAAAACGCGGACTTCATCCCACCGGGACAACCTGACGGGAGTCTCACCGGAAAGCTGGTCCGTGCGTCCCGGTGATGGCCGCCCCCGGTGCTTTTCCGTCTCGAGGGCCCCCGGCCACCCCGCGGTGTTGCTTTTCCGTCGGTTGTCTCGGCACAGACCCGTGACCTGCGCTTGGCCTGGGGTTGAGTGGTGGGATAGACGCAGAGCGGTGCCGTACTCGTCATTGCCACCGAGATGCGGGGGAGGAACAGATTTCGCCGGTTGGCTGGTTGGCTGGCCTGGGCTGGCCGTAATCACACGCGAACAGGAGGGACGGAAGTGTCTGGTGTGTGTTTGTGCGTGGTGTGCGTGTGTCTAGCCACCAGATGAACATGGGACAAGGGTGTGGTGGCCCAGGCAGATAGATGGGTGAAGGAAAATGGGCTATCGATGGATAATAATAATAGGCTTTGGGCTCTTCTCCAGAATGCCATCTTCAAGTCCACAACACACGCTACGGATGAACGGGGTTTGAGTAATTTGCTTGATAAGGTCGCTGCATTTTGAAGCCTTCATTAGACCGCCATTCCCTCCTCGTCTGAGACTTATTTGAGCCGTGATTCTTCACCTCATACAACTTCTTCCCTCCTTTCTCTTTTCGTTCTTCTTCCGCTAGCGTCCTTCACCTACCGCCTTTTTCACCATGGCCATCCACACAGAAGGCGTGGCGTCGAGGTCCATCCTCACGTCGGAGAAGCCCACCGTTGAGATCGTCGAGACAGTCAAGCCCATCGAACTGAGGACAGTTACGGACCTGCTGCTGAGGCGGGTAGAGGAGGCGCCAGACGTCGATGTCCTGGCTTACCCGGCAAGTGCCCGCGGCAGAGACGACTATGTCGACTACACTGCCAAGGACCTTGACCGCTTCGCCGATGAGGCTGCGCGCAAGTATGCCCAGGCCGGTCTGCTCCCAGAGGTACGTCTAATCTCATTCACTATCTCATTCATACTCTCACTCATCAGCTCACTCACTCAAAACTCACTCTCATCCAACTCAAGTGATGACTGAGTCGGGATGAGTTGAAATGAGAGTATATGAGAGAGAGAAACATTCGAGTCGCATCACGAACGTCAACTAACGAAAAGTCCAGAACCCCGGCTCAAGCCAAGCAGAGGTTGTCGCGCTCTTGGCCAACTCGGACATCAACTATGTCGTCGCCATGTTCGCCCTCTCGAGGATGGGCTTCGCCGTGCTCTACCTCTCGACGCGCCTTTCCCCTGAGGCCTACGTCAACCTCCTCAAGAAGACCAACTGCAACCGCATCGTCATCGCGGACCGTTACGCCCCCGTGGCCTCCCAGATCAACGAGCTGTCCCCCATCAAGACGTTCGGCATCCTCGACAAGGCCGAATACGACCTGCCCACCCCCTCGGGCGAGCGCTTCCCCGTCTTCACCCACCCCAACTCCTTGCAGCGCATGTGCTTCATCGTCCACTCGTCCGGCTCGACCGGTCTCCCCAAGCCCATCTTCCAGACGCACGGCGCCTGCATCTCCAACTACTCGAGCGGCATCCCCTACCGCGCCTTCTTGACGCTGCCGCTCTTCCACAACCACGGCATCTCCACGCTGTTCCGTGCCATCTACGCTGGCAACCGCATCGCCATCTACAACGCCAACCTGCCCCTGTCCGGCACGACTCTGGTGAAGGCGATGGCGGCGACGGAGCCCGGCAGCTTGCACTGCGTGCCTTATGCGCTCAAGCTTCTCGCCGAGACCGAGGGCGGTATCGAGGCCCTGAAGAGGCTCAAGCTCGTCCTTTACGGCGGTAGCAGTTGCCCGGATGACCTGGGTGACCGCCTCGTTGAGGAGGGTGTCTACCTCGTCGGACACTACGGAGCGTAAGTCAACATGTCACATCACACGAAAGAATCGTCGAGCTGACCACTACCGACACAGAACCGAAATGGGCCAGCTCATGACCTCGTTCCGCGAGCCCGGAGACAAGTACTGGAACTACATGCGGCCGCTGCCCTCGGCCAAGCCGTGGCTGCGCATGATTGAAATCACCGAAGGCATCTACGAGTGCGTCGTCCTCGACGGCCTCCCGTCCAAGGTCATGGCCAATTCGGACGACCCGGAGCCCAACTGCTACCGCACCCGCGACACCTTCGTTGCTCACCCGACCATCCCCGACGCCTGGCGCTACCTCGGCCGTCTCGACGACCGCGTCACCCTCGTCAACGGCGAGAAGGTCCTCCCCATCCCCTACGAGAACCACATCCGCGAGCAGGAGCTCGTACAAGAGGTCGTCGTCTTTGGCGTCGGCAAGTCCATCCCGGGTCTCGTCATCATCCCCAGCGAGAGCGCAAAGGGCATGTCCAAGGATGAGATCATCACGACTCTGACCCCCGTCATCGACGAGGCCAACGCCCGCGCCGAGGCCTTCGGCCGCGTATCCCGCGAGATGATCGAGGTCCTCGACGTCGGCACGGAGTACCCGCGCACCGACAAGGGCACCGTCATCCGTGCCGGCTTCTACAAGCAGTTTGCGGACCTCATCGAGGACGTCTACCGCCGCTTCGAGGCGCCCAAGGACGACGCCGAGGGCGGCGCTGACCTCGTCACCCTCGACCTGCCCCAGCTCGAGGACCACCTTCTCGACCTCTTCCGCACCAAGCTCGGCTTCGCCTCCCTCGACAAGGGCACTGACTTCTTCGAGGCCGGCGTCGACAGTCTGCAGGCGAGCACCGCCCGCGGCCACATCCAGCGCGGCGTCAACCTCGGCGGCAAGACGCTCGGCCAGAACGTTGTCTTCGAGTTCCCCAACGTCCTCTCCCTTGCCAAGCACGTCCACTCCCTCCGCACCGGCGAGGCCGCCGAGGCCGAGGACGAGATCGAGCTCATGAAGAAGCTGATCGCGAAGTACTCCGACTTCACCGAGCGCAAGCCCGGCACTGTCACTCCGGACGGCGAGACCGTCGTCCTCACCGGCGCCACGGGCTCCCTCGGCGCGCACCTCCTGCACCAGGTCGTCCGCCAGCCCTACGTCAAGGCCGTTTACTGCCTCGCCCGCGCCGCCTCTCCGGAGGACGCCCGGTCCCGCGTCGTGTCCTCCGTGACCTCCAAGGGCCTCGACCTCTCCGAGGCCGACTGGGCCAAGGTCCGCTGCCTCCCGACGAACCTCGGCCAGGAGGACCTCGGGCTCACCGAGTCCGATGCCGCGGAGCTTCGCCGCTCCCTCACGACGGTGATCCACTCGGCCTGGGCCGTCAACTTCAACATCGGCGTCGCGAGCTTCGAGGCGCAGCACATCCGCGGCGTGCACAACCTGCTCAACTTCTGCCTGGCCACCGAGACCGTCGCGCCCGCGCGGTTCTACTTCTGCTCGTCCATCTCCGCCGCCGCCGGCACGCCGATCCCGGCGCGCATCGCCGAGACGTACGTCGAGAACCTGCACCACGCGCAGAACATGGGCTACGCAAGGTCCAAGGTCGTCACGGAGCACGTCGTCAAGGCCGCGGCCACCAGGACGGGAATGACGGCGCGCGTGCTCCGCCTGGGCCAGATCGTCGGCGACTCGGTCGGCGGCGTCTGGAACCAGACCGAGGCCATCCCGCTCATGATCCGCAGCGCAAAGGTCATCAAGGCGCTGCCTGCTTTGGACGAGGTAAGATTGCCCGACACTCCGAACAACATCCCGATCTTGCAAGCTAACATGCTCCTTCCAGACCCCCTCGTGGATGCCGGCCGACAAGATGGCCCTCGCGGTCCTCGAGCTGGCCCGCCTCACCGGCCCTCGCTGCCACTCCTGCGGCGCGCCCCCCGCGTCCCCGGACGACGCGGACCTTAACCTGGTCTACCAGGTGCAGAACCCGGCGCTGTTCCACTGGACCTTCGACTTCCTGCGCGCCCTCCGCGCCGCGGGGCTGGAGTTCCAGATCGTCTCGCAGCGCGAGTGGGTGCGCCGGCTGCGCGAGTCCGACCCGGACCCGGCGCGCAACCCGACGTACAAGCTGCTGGGCTTCTTCGAGGAGAAGTACGACAACGACCGCCCCGGGCGCGAGGGCCTCGTGTTCGAGACGAAGCGCACCGGCGAGCGGAGCCCGGCCGTCGGCGCCGGGTGGGACGTCGTCGGCAGCGGGCTCGTTGAGAAGATGGTCCGGTGGATGGAGACGCAGTGGTAGTAGACTTGTGCGCTGATAGACGCATGTGTTATGCTTTTGTTGCTTTTGTATGTTTTCAACTCATTGATGGCGTTGGGCATTGTGTAGTATGAGACCCTTTCGAGTCTGTTTTGATGTTTTTTAGGATATCATCATGATTATGACAAATTGAGCATTTCTTTTCTTAAACACCTCTTATCATGGAGCCCCTGAAGCGGTCTTACGCTGATACTATGTTGCCAGAACCAGTAGAATGCATCTGGATGTGACAACAAAGGTAAAATGCGCACACGTGGGATGGCCTTCCATGGAAATTTTACTGGAATATGACTTTGAGAACGAAATTTCATGGACGC
This sequence comes from Colletotrichum brevisporum, assembly GCA_030770045.1. Classification (NCBI taxonomy): domain Eukaryota; kingdom Fungi; phylum Ascomycota; class Sordariomycetes; order Glomerellales; family Glomerellaceae; genus Colletotrichum; species Colletotrichum brevisporum. The sequence continues at coordinate 8,072,765 of JAUGSI010000002.1, forward strand.
CGAATCACACACCACTCCCTTCCTGAGAGCCGATGACTTGCATACAGAAGGCTGGGGAGGACCTCCGTGGGTATTCCGGAGGTCCGACAAGCGCGGGCGATCTTCAATGAGAGATTGAATTAAAGCATCAATCTACCGCCCAGTTCGTCCAGAACTTCAATCCTTTTGCGAAATTCAACAACTTCAGACAAGAAGGAAAACCGCACACAAACTGATACATCATGCGTCCTCACGTGCTTTCGCTGCTCGGCCTCGCCCTCTCGCAGGCGGCGACGTCAACGACCTCCCCCCCGCTCAACATCACCGCCATCGCGACTCGCGACGGCTACTCGGTCCTCGAGTGCTGGCAGATCACATCGGTACCTGTCGAGGCGCGCGCGGCGCTCAACTACGCTGTCGGCGGCGACATGACGCGCGCCGAGTGGTCCATCATCCGGCCCAGGACGACGGTGGGAGAGGCCTGGGCGCCGGCTGTGCAGTGAGTAATTTTCTCGTGCTTTTTTTTCTTGCCTCATTTTATTTTTGGTTTGATGATTTCGTCATGCTGGTTTAGAGGGGACGTCCCTGTCAGAGGAACATGTCTTGCATCGGTTGACGTCAAGAGCTCGGGGCAAGAGGACATGGAGCATCGCGGATGGCTAGTCATTCACGGTTATTTTCTCGGAATTTGGCAGAGCAGCAAAGCTGACGGAGAGTACAGGCTAAGCGTCATTCTCAACGGACTCATCCGGATCACGGCGCCAGCATCCAAGAACGCATCGATGCCGCTGCCGGGCAGCTCTCTCGACGACGTCCCGCCGCCGCCGGAGCAGAGGGTGGCCTACATCCAGCCCGGCTCGGTGACGTCGTCGCTCGTGATCGCGGCGGACGTGAAGGCCGCGAGCACGCTCGCCGGGCACTTCACCGAGTTCCCCGGCGACGAGCCGACGGTGCTGGTGCAGGTGCCGTGGGCGGGGGACGCGGCGCCGGAGCACACCGTCGTTGGGGAGGGGCCGTGTGAGAGGGGGACGTGGACGTTCTGAAGAGGCACGTGTCTGAGTACAGACACGGGGCGAGAGGAACAATGGCAATGTTCAGGCCAGCCACCTTTTGCTCATGGTGCCTCGGACCAAGGGGAGGGGGAATCAACTCACTAGTGGTTTAGTATGTTCTTGCGAGGGATTGGGAGAGAATCAATTACCGAACCGGTCCCAAAGTCAAGAGGGAAGCATCGCGTTAGCCGACGGTGAGGAGAGCCCGTCGGAAGCTTCCTTGGATATTAGTTGATGGCCGTGCGATGAAGAGGGGAGAGAGGAACGTAATGGTGTCCTACGATGCATGTGGTAGACGTGCTTTACCGACTACGCCAATGGGACGGGAACGGCTCGGATGAGGCGACAAGGTTTTGCCAATTCGCATGGGAGTAATGCCTTTGACAGGGCCAGAAGCAAGAAAACCATCCGTACTTTGCGCCTACACCACGTTATGCTTAGTATTTCGTCTGGAGGCCGGCGCGCGCATTGAGAACACAGCCACTGCCAATTTCCATGCGTGAAGGTGTGTAGGTGTTCAGAGGAAAAGAAAGATCAGCGCTTTTTCTTCTCGCAGTAGCTAAGAGAGTCTATAGTACTGCCGGTTGTTTCTTTACTCTTGCCGGGACACCCGCTGACGGCGCATGTGGCTATGACTGCGCGATGCGACGGGCGAACGGGGGCCGAGAAAGAGTCGGGGATAGCCTCTGACGATCCCTTCATCGGTGATGCGACGGCGACGATGACGCTACCCGGACGAGTGCCGGGGATGAATGAGGGGGATATTAGGGGAGGGAGCCAGGTGATACCACGAACGGCATCCCTTGGAACACCGCACGCGAGAAAGAGGGAACGAAGCACAAATTTACGGAGGCCGTGAGACCTAACCGCGGTCGCCGAGGTTCTGGTCCGTCGCCGTGATGTTGTGTTTCGTGTCTCCGTCTAGCTATCCAAAATGCTACCTCAGCAGTGTGACTGAAGCTGACGGGCCCAGGCCACTCGAGACATGCGACCTTGCACGAGACCAGCTCGTCTTGCTTTTTCATTCGTTTCCTACGAGGGAAATCCCGACGTGCAGACGGAGATCCAAAATGCAAGGCCCAGAACCCCGGGATGTGACACCCTCTCTCTCTCTCTCTCTCTCTCTCTCCCTCCCCCTTTGATTCGAGCGAAAGGTGGTCTCGTGGGGGTGCGGATGATGCAGCCGTACATGATCGCCGGCAAATAGGAATTGGGGAATAAGAAATTCTTACCCTACACAATCGACAAAGTAGAAAAACAAAGCAAAGGAAAGCTGACCGATCTTGGGAATAGCCCTAACAAGAAACGAAAAAGCACACACTCCTCCCTTCCGCCCGATCGATGCCTGTGCGCTGCTGGCACGATGCTTCTTTCTCGGGCCCTCTGCGGGTGCTACTCCGCATCTCGCGCCGGCGGGGAGGGGGGAGGGAATAGGGTTCTGACAGCGATCATCCCGGGAGAGGTGTGCGGCATGCCGGAATAGGCATGCGGACCCGGGAGATGGTGGTGGGATTTCTCTCGCTCTCTCGGCGGTGGGGTGGAGGATCGCAGTCAAGGTCTGGGCTCAAGGTCTCACGGTGAGAGAGTGAGAGGGGTACGGTGAGGTGAGAGAGATGTAGTCAGTAGAACGCCGGCCGACGCTCCTCTGGCACGCGCAGCCTTGAGGAATGCTTGAAAAAGAAACGTGAAAAAGTGAGCACGGGCCGGCTTGCTCAGCTGCCGTTGGGTGGTTTGAACGGGAACATGTCTTATCTCGCGGCAAGGCTAGGGAAGACAGGCAGGCAGGCAGGCAGGTCTATATCGTCCAAGGCAGAAACACGAACGTGACCTCGTGAGCCCGTTGATCATTGCCTCTTCAGGGCGGGACGCGAGGGATGATGGAGGTCGAGACCTACTGAAGAGAGAAATCGTAGGTGGCTGAAGCTCTTCACGTCGTCACGTAATAGTGTAATAAGGGGGTATTGCTTTTTGCTCGTGCTGGCTTCGACTCTCGCTCCTCGATCCCATCGCATCGCATCACGAGATGTAAAGAATGTCGAGCTAGCTCCAGATGCCAAGCTTGAGGCGGGTGAAAGGGACGACCAAGCAGGCGGTTCGCACCTCTGCCTGAAGCCAGGCAGCTCGACGAGCGGGGGAAGGAAATGCAACATGGATGCTAAGCTTCCATCGTCGGTGGCGAAGCAAACTGAGCTGAACTCCAAGACTGTGCCTCACGAGGTTGTTCCTCTCTGCCCACATACGTAAGCCGTGCCGGCCGGCGGCCTTGTGCGTGTCTCTCATACTCTCTCCAAGTCTCGGGCCTGAATGGCTTCAGGTGATCGCGCGTCTCGCTCTCCTTCTCCCCGAGTGAGAGACAAAACCTCACCCCCACACCCGTCGTCAGATGTCAGCCATCTTCCCATCGACGGGTAGCAGACGAATCGCAGACCCAACGAGGGGAGCGGATAGGTATGACACGCCCCTCGGCGGGTTCGGGTCGTAGCAGCTGGTTGACGCGGTAGGCGGTGATTGGGAGGTGAATCAGGGGCGACGAGAAGTGGCGCCCAGTACGTGACGCAGTTGGTGGGTTAAACGTGGTGACTGCAGAATAGCCCACGGGAGCCGATGATGATGAGGGTGTGCCATGAGCGAGTTGGGTAGTTGGTTGACATGTGAAAAGGAGGAAGACAGTAACAGCAATAACAACAACAACATTAACCTGCCACGAGGGTGGAGGGGACGCACCCACCAACCAAAATAGTAGCCCCGAAAAAGCCAATGGGACTTCAGAATGTCACCGGCACACAAACCAATGAAGGCGCGTGGCTTGGTGGGAGCTTGGCTCGGCTTGTGCCTGTGCCTTGTGCCAGAGAGACACCACCTCCCGTCCCGTTTGGTTCGACAGGACTCAGATGACCGGACACTGAACGCCGTTCACCATCGCTCGGTCGGTGTTCGTTCAGCCCAGGGGCGGGAGTGGCAGCGTAGCTGCATGTGCCTAGCTGTGTGAGCACGATATGGGAACACGATATGGGAACACGATTTGGCTTGTGATACGTGACTCCTCGGTGTCGCAATTGCTGCCTCGTCGTGTGTTGCATTGGTTCTGGGAGCTCTAAGGCTGCGATGGCTCTTCTCAGGAGTGGTTTATTATGGATGGTCGCATTCTGATGGAGGGAGGTCCATCCTTCGATCTCCTCGTGTTCGATCAAACACAGCGCTCAAGGAGTCCAGACAACTCATACGCAGCTCTATCATCTCACCACTCGCTGCTCACTTCGCCGCATCCTTCGCCGGTTACAGCAGCGAATCAGGGCGCCTATCTTCGCCCTGTGTTCTTGAACCTATTGCCGGTCTTCTACCCGCCCACTGACAGACGCTTTGCTTGACTCGAGTCTCGAACCAACCACAACAGGCCCAGACCCATCGGCGGTTGCGCGGGAATAGACTGTGAGGGGCCGCCGGACACATCTCGACAGGGGTGACCTGCAGCGCGTCCCGCCTTCTGGAGCTCGCTTCGTTGCTTGGGTGTGTGTGTGCGCCGGTTCTTGGCTCTTTTTGTGCGCCGGGACGAACAATCGAACGCGATTTCAATAGGAAGAAAAGTGCGCCGACTGCTGGAGAAGTCGGACAGGAACTGCGACGAGAACAGTGAAATCCAAGAGTTCTGGATGTGGATGGGGGATATCAACTCACGCCGGGTCCATCCCTCTCTCACACACCCACTCCGCTCATCTCATCGTCGTCTCATTCATCTCAACTCACACTCTCATTCCATTTTCCCCTCACCAATCTTTCTGGGTGCCAACTCTGCCCATCTCTCGCTATTTTTCTTCCACTCTTCGTTCGGCGTCACCGCCAGTTGCTCCAGACTCTCAAGGCTTATTCCCTCTTGGCCAAAACTCAACGACATTCGCTCCTCTCACACTCACTTCCATTCTCACCATCAGGATCCACCGCCTCACTCACGCAAGCAAACAGACATACGCAGCCTGCATACAACTCACGCATAAGCGCAAATCCTGCAGAGAGCGAGCTTCTGGGCACGGATAACAGCCGAGTACGTATTCTCTCATCAGTCTCTCGTGCCTTGCCGAATTCACACACACACATTCACCTAACCCTACACGAGCTACCCTCAGCGCAGCTAGCTGCATGAAAAGGAGAGGGTCTCGCAACGCGACTTGAGACGACTCGCCAACGAGCGGCGTCAAGACAAGAGTCACAGAGAGACCCAAGTGGATATACCCTCTTGGCTCTCTGGCCCCCATCCCACTTATCCGTGTTGTGTTTCTTGCGTTTCTTCTCCCCTCTCCACCGCGACGCATCACCAACCGACGGCGGGGTTGGAACTTGGCTGGTCTAGAACCAAGTTGCGCCCCGGGCTTTTCACAAGCGCCTGCCGCCGTTCCCCCCCTCCCTCGTGTTGTATGGAAGTCGCCTGTTGATTGTTTTGTTTAGCGTGTAGCAGGGCCTACACACGACGTACGTCGTCCATATGGTCGTCCCAACTTTTGAAACTCTGCCACACGAAAGGCCCTTTTTTTTCCTTCTGTCTTCTGGGGTTTGATGCTTCTTGGCGTGTGTTCAGTACCTTGCAGAGCTTTCTCGTCTCTGTCGAATTGATTGACGGCTTGGGTCCGGGTGTGTTCAGTGTATACATTTCCACTCACTCGCTCATTCATCCTCCCGATATATCACCGCCATTTCCCACACTCACTCACACGTACATGCGCTATCACAGGCACATACATACACACACGCCCCCCGGTCTCTGCAACTCGCCGAGTCGGTTTCCCTCCCGCCGGCGCTGTCGCAACTGGTTTCCTGTCCAGGCCGAAGACACAACTACACTACATATCCGGCTGTGCCCCCCCTTTCCTTAGGGGAATCTAGACGTTCGACCTGCAGCTTCCTGCGTCTTCCCACGTCGGCGGCTTGTTGTGTCCCTCTCATCCACTATTATTACTCCGTCACCAGGTCACCCGCGTCGTGCATCTGCATCGCAGCCTGATCGACTCCCTCAGTATCCATCTCTCACCCAGCAACAAAACCGAAGCCATACTCGGTACGGACTACGGAGTATCATAACATCACTTCAGAGTTGCCATCCCCTCTCCCAATCTCAGAAGAACGTGGGTACCTCGCCCTAAAGTCCCGTCCAGCCACCGCCTGCCGCCCACCGCTCCCATCGCACCGCGCCGGCACCGGCACCGGTACGCCGCACCGGACGCCCCATCCAGCCATCGACCGGAACCTAGGATCCCTCGACTCTTCCCCCTCCTCTTGACACGCCCCCCCGGTCTCCTATCCCGTTGCCAACACATGAGATTGACGTTCTGCCATTGTCATCTTGTCGCGGTTCCCGCCCGCATAACCACCAAGAGAAACAACAACAACCCCTAACCCACCACACAAACACGCACACGCAACATCGCACATCCGGCAGCAGCGCATAGAGGGGCAAAGCAAGCCACATCATCAACCCACGCATAACCTTTTGGGACCGGCGATCAACCATCGAGCAAGCCCTGGCTCTTGGTTCCTGGTTCTACCCATTCACCACAGGGGCCCACGGCACGCACAAACTCTGAAGCCTTTCGATATCAAGCATTGCGTTTAAGTGTATTGCTCCTGATTTGCGCCTTAACATCGCCATTATTAGCCGCCGTACCTACTTATCATCCCTTCCCCCCCCCTCCATCTCCTCGCTCGACGCCTCTTCCCTCGTCTTCACCCCCATCTGAGACTTTGAGCATCATCATCACCCCACGGGAGGGCTAGAAGCCCAGACAAGACAGGAAGAACAGCGACAACAGGGGCACTTCTGCGCGCACCCGGCCCCCTCTCTTTCTGCATTCCTCAGCAAGACATCCCAGGTCCCAGCTGCGGCACCACGAGACCCCCTCCCCGCGGGCGCCTCACCGCAACATTTCTGACCCAATCACGGCGGTCCAGCCCGCCCACGACGACAACCTCCCCCTGCCACCCGCGAACCGGGGGGGATTCTGCTCCATCGAGACCAGGGTTCGAGGCGAGGAAAAAAACCACAGCGAAGCACCGCAGTGGAGTTGATCAAGTTTGAAAGAGAGAGAAAAACCACCCGATTCACGATTCCATCGACGGTCTGGTTCGTTTCCTGCATCCTGCTTGCAGCGCAGAGAACCAACAGCGCCCAATCCCGCTTCTCTTCTGTCTCCGTCGTCCTCCACCTAAGAGTCACATCATACAGGGGTGTTAAGAGGAAGAGAGGAAAAATACTCCGTACGCACAACAAGAACAACAATTCAAAACAATCCGACACTTCTTCGCAGGTCTCGCCAGATCAACACCAGCCCTGAAAAGACAGGGACCCTCATCCACCAAGAGGGTCTGTTATTTTTCTGCCTCCGTGTGCAGACCGCAACTTCTGATATCCCTCCCGTCATTCATCTCTCGGTCATCTCCGCCTTTGACCCTCGACCCAAAATCTCGTCTACATATTAAACCCCCAAGGGGAGGCCTGTCACACACGCACGAACCTCTTCTTCTTCTTCTCTCCCCCAGACGTTTAATCTCTCTCGAGCCCCCAATCGCAGCTCGAAGCTTGGTTACTAAAAGCTCGCTCGTTGGTAACCCGTCCTCCCGTCTCGGTCTGTCGTCAACTCTTCCACATCCGGAGTCGACAACAAGAGCAGTCCTTCAATGGGTTCATAGCGATCAATCATACCGCGCAAGCAACAGAATCATACACCACACACACAACAAACCGCAGTCATGTCTCGCCTCTCGCCCTTCCCCTCCAACATGACCTTCCGCACCGAGTCCCGCGCGAGCGTCGCCGCCTCCGACACGACGTACTACACCTGCGCCTACCAGTCCTTCAACGACGTCGAGCTCTTCGCCCCGAGCTCCCCGCCGACCCGCGCCCCGGCCCCGGTCCGGTCCACGTTGCCGCCCTCCGTGACAACATCACCACAACAAACTACCCGTCAGAGCCGCCGCAGCACCAGCAGGGAGAAGGAAGACCCCAAGCCCACGGAGATGCGCCGCCAGGACTCGGGCTACGAGTCCCTGCCTCCTCGCGGCTCCTTCTCCCAGCAGCGCCGCACCTCCACCGCCTCCTCGTCCCAGTCCTCCCAGCAGCAGCAGAACTCCTCGTCGTCCTCGCCATCGCGCCCCCGCGGCCGCCCCACGATCCGCCGCGCCCCCAAGACGAGCCCCTACCCGACCACGGCCCGCACGAGCGGGAGCAGCCTGTACCCTTCCTCGCGCGGCCACCACGCCTCCCACGCCCAGCCGGCGACCTTCTTCCACTTCCCCGCGCACCCGACGGACCTCGAGCTCGCGAACCGCACGCCGCGGAGGGAGGACGACCGCCGCGGCCTCTTGTCTCCGACCCAGCAGCAGCAGACGGAGGGCGGCGAGTGCACCGAGGTGTCGGCGCTGCCGCCGCAGGCGACGCACTACTGGACCAGCGACCGCACGCGCCGGCTGGAGTACGCGGCCATCGACGCCGCGAGCCGGGGCGTCAAGGGCTGGTGCAAGCGGAACCTGGTCCCGGACTGCTTCGTGCCGAGGGAGAAGCACGTCGCCTTCGACGACGACACGGGCAGCGTCCGGCGGTACAGGCTCGAGCTCGACGAGGAGACGCCCGAGAAGGGGTGCGAGTTCGGCGGGCGGAGGAGGGGGTGGTTCGGGTGGCGCCGGTCCAAGACCGCGTGAATCGCGACAATCACACCCCCACTTCCAAGTTTCATTTTGGGATTGAGGAGCTTTTCTCATTCTCACCGGGTTTTCGAGATTTTTCCTTTAATGCTGGTGTCACGGGTCTTTTACGGAGAGGGAGCATCTGTTTTTCGGCATTTGCACACAACGCGGCTGGAGGAGGCCAGGCCCGCGCAATTGGCGTTCTATACCCAGCATTCGGTATCTTTTTTTCTTCTTTTTTCTACCTCTCTTCTCTCTGTTTGGTTTTGGTCACTTATTCAGTTTTTGTAATGTTTGTTGTTGATTGTTGAGAGAAAGAGAGAGACGTTTGAGACGAAGCAAACGAAGGCACGAACGCAGCTGTCGTTGAACATGGAGAACTTCAGACTGGAGCATAGCGAACACATTAGATGATAGAGCGAGTTGACGCGCACGAAGTGTTGCGCAGCAGTTTTGTTTATCTTTGGACACAATGAGGTCGTCGTTCAGAGGACCCAATACAATCAGACACGAGATAGGAGTTGTTGATAGCTTTCACAACAGACTGGATCACAATTTCACTCGCACATGACCTCCTTTCCCTGCCGTGAGAACCGAGCCAACCTCAACAAGTTCGCTAACCCTAGTCTTAGTCTTGAGGCTCTCGTCCTCGTCTGATCTAGCAGGCCCACCAAGAAACCAATACCGCCTTGGGAGGCCTGCGCGTTGCCCCTGGCAGTACCGAGTCCATGTTAAAGGGGGAGGGGGTGGTGGACACCGCCAGACTGGATGACCGGGGGGCTGGTCGCCCGAAATGAGAAGACGAAAGTCGGTGTCGCTTGTTTAGCTTCTCGAAGCCGGGCCCCCGTCCGGATCCGGGTGCCCGGGGATACGGTCCGGCCCGTATCGGAAGCTCTTCCGGGAGTGAAGAGGCGGTGAAGAGGGGGCGGGCAGGTCTCGATGGGTCAGATGACTAGTGTAGGTTCGACATGGGCTGTTAGTCTAGGTACGGGGCGAGTTGAAGTTGTGCGCCGGGGGAAATATCACAACCGAGATCACATATTTCAGATAATCGATATTGTGTATGTCATGTGTTGTGTATCGTGGGGTGGGTTCACTAGAACATCGCGAGGACTTTGAAGCGAGATGTCGTTCCGAGCTCAAGACAGGGATCCGACTCGAAAGGAGAGAACTCCGTCGATGATCCATCATCCCCGGTCCCGCCAGTTCGCGGCCCCCAACCCTCACGTCTTGGCCTCCAGACGCGACATTCCGCCGCCCTCACCGCTCGTTGAAGCCCGCCAGACACACAAGACACGCCCCCATCACCAACCCCCCACCATCTCAACCGATCCCGCCAGCCGCAGCCTCGATCCCTGGGGACGCTGCCAGCCCCCCACCCTTCCTCACTCTGCCGACTTGACGCACTCGATCACGGCTAGATGCCGCCACGGGCCCCGGCCCCTCGACACGCTCCGGATCGCCAGGCCCGCGCGCCCCAGCACGTCCGTCCAGCACTCGAGCGTCCGCTGCTTCCCGCCGAACGTCAGCATCATGAAGTCGAGCATCGTCGACGTGTAGTGCGGCGGGCTGCCCATGACGTCCTCCTGGATCAACAGCTTGCTGTCCGCCGCCATGGCGCCCGCCACGACGCGGAGCATGTTGGCCGCGACCTCGTCGCCGTAGTTGTGCAGGCACCGTCTGATCCAGTACACCATTGCGCCTGCGCGACGTCAGCCAAGTTTACCTCGGCCCTGGGTGTATTTGCATAGACGCATGTCTCAGCATGTTGGGCAAGGAAGCAACACACCTTTGACGGGCTGCTCCTTGTGAAAGTCGATAACCTGCTTCTGCACGAGCCTCATGTCCTCGTCATCCAACTCCCTCACGGCCGCGACGACCTCGGCCCGGTCCTGCAGCACGCACCGCTCGAGCGGCAGGCCGGGGCTATCCCGGTGGATCGCTCGGATGGCCTGGCCCCGCCCGGCGCCGACGTCCACAAGCACCGGCCGGTCCTTCTCCGCCTCGGCGGTGGCGGCGGCGCGCTCGACCAGCCAGCCAAAGTCGTAGATGCCCGCGATCGGCATCTTCTCCTCGATGGGGCCCATGGCGCGCAGGAACCGCTGCATCCGCGCAGGGTCGTGCTGCAGCATCTCGTACCACCCGTACTCGGGCGTGCCGTAGGCGAAGGTGCCCGGCACGTGGTTGAGCGTCTGGGGCTCCTTGCGGCCGTACTTTTCGAAGTAGGCCGGCATGTGCACGTAGGGAACTAGGCCGTTCTCCCAGCTTACGGTTGTGAGCTTCACGGAAGCCCAGGAGAGAAAGGGGTAGGTAGGCAGAGAGAAAGGAAGGAGGTAAACTCACGCCATGCCTACGATCTGCCCTGCTGGGTGGCCTTCGATGTAGATCCGTGAGCGCTTCGTGTGCGCGACAGAGTCGTCGCCGACTTGCTCCAAGATGCCCATCGAGGTCAACACGCCTCCGATCCGTCCTGGCCGGCGTCAGCCAACACATCTGCCTCATTTCACTCGCACACGAGGGGTCCGGAGCTCACGTATCAAAGACTCCTCAGCCTCAACCTTCCCCGCCAGTTCGGCATACGAAATGCTCCCCTCGGTGGGAATCGCATCGTACGCCTTCCACTCCCAGAACAGCCTGCTCGCGCCCAGCCGCGCGACCTCGGCCGTCGCGTCGAACCACTCGTCGGCCGGGTCCTTGACGGCCGCGACCAGCGCGTTCGCGGCGTCCACGACGCGCCGCCGCTGGGTCTTGTCGACGTCGCCCCCCGGCGCGTGCCGCTCGTCCATGAACGCGCGCACGGCCGCGGCGACCTCGTCTGCTGCGGAGGCGGCCTCCGCCCGGACCTGGTCTGCGGAGTTTTCTCCGGTCATCTTGGACGGGATGAACCTTGTGGTGTGTTTGTGCGGCGTGTAAGTGCGGCAGGGCGGCAGTTCGAACTGTCACCAAGTCGCCTAGTAAGAGAAAGACGGGATATTACGTGGCGCAGGTGAAGTAGCGGCAGGCGCCGAAGAAGGAAATCAAGGAACGGTTGAGGCCGAATCGTAGCAGTTATTAGACGGTCGGTCCTCCTTGGGCTTTGTCGCTTCAGCTCCGACCCGATCGAGGGAATGGTCCAAGTAGACTTCGGAAAGGAACAGGAAGACGAGGGGGGAGTGAGGGAAGCATCGATTGAACGGCACATGATAATCAATCTCTCCCACCCCTGATACCCGCCTCCCAAATGCGGCGATGCAACCTCCATAAACAAGACAGTAGCCTCAAAACGGCAGCTCGGCGTGCCCCAATCGTCGACGGCAACGTGCCGCAGAGGTCTTACTAGATTGCTTCTTGTGCGAGTTATGTGCTCCGATATATCGAGTAAACGAGGGCCCCCCCCCGCGCCGTCCAATGTGACCATCTGAGACTAACGTCGAGCTAGACCAGAACGACGGATCTAGGCCGGACGGGGGAGCACGGGCGGGATTAGCTGAAAGAGCCACGGTCGATGGATCAGAGACATGGAGGGACGCCACCGCGGGCTGGGCCCCATCAGTCCTCTTGCATCGCCGGCGACGCCTCCGGTTCTTCTGCTACTGGTCTTCTTGCATTGCCGCTCACAGTGGAAGACCGCGCGATGTAGATAAGAAAAGGTCCGTCGGGACTTGGGAGGCAGCGTAGCATCGTCGGCCTCCGAGCCTGACAGAACGAAATGGAGGAAAATGGGCAAGGGGGATTCAAGACGAAGAAAACTTGACCAATTCCTTCTCTTATCATTACTTCGTCGGGACTGGGCGTGATAATCGTAGGCTGACACCGAGGAGCACACCAGCTCGGTCTCTATGAACCAGATTAAAGGCTTTTTTAGGTTCAAGCTCGCAGTCCAACGGTCTCTTCCAAGTTTTCTCCATTCCGTCACATTTCACCTTTCTCATTGTGCGTGTTTCTTTCATTCCGTAACTCCCTTTCCCAAGAACCGAGTTCCTGGGGCTGGCTAGCTAGCTGGCCGACTCGGGGAATTCATTCCGCACAGGATTGCGCGTTCAGACTGGCTGTAGTGTTTCAAAGGGGGAGGAGATTGAACCATTCTTAATCACCCTCCTCCGCCCATTCTTCAGTCTAGGTTCGGTCACTTCTCCAAAAGCCCCTTCCCCTCGGATGTTCTCGACGGCATACCCCTGGACCCTTCACATCCGTCAGACGACCACTTGCGACGAAACTGTCGACAGCTGAGACCCGCGACTTGAGTGAAAAGAGCAGGGCGGAATCATCGTGAGGAAATTGAAGGAAGACGCAAAAGCGACGACAGGATAGACGTTTCAGCAATGGCAGACTTGACAAATCCAGCCATCCCAGCCGGGAAGATGTCATCACCTCCTCCTCAAGCTCAACCATCCTCAGACGTCCGATCACCCCAGCAGGTCGACGCAGAAAACACAGTCGAGGCCGACACGGACGACGGCGCTTCGGCACACGGAGGAAGCGACACCGACGAGGGCTTCGACTCGGCCAGCAGCCACTCGGGCTCGACGTCGCTCTCGGCCAGCGTGCGCGACTACGTCTTCGAGAACCACCGGCGCTACCACAAGTACATGGAGGGCCGTTACCTCCTCCCCAACGACGAGCCCGAGCAGGAGCGCGAGGACATGAAGCACGCCATGTGCGTCAACGTCATGGACGGGAAGCTGCACAGCGCACCGCTGGAGAGCCCGCAGAAGATTGTCGACATTGGCACGGGGACGGGGATCTGGGCGATTGACAGTGGGTTTTCCCTTGGTCACTTACTTGTCTTTGCGAGTTTTTGCCGGCTGTTTCTTCGTTTTCATCTCTTGGTTTGCGGTTGATATCAATCCCTGCCGATCATCCTGTTTGCGACGGATGGAATGACGTCCGATGGCCAAGCAACGGATCTTCAACGCCCCTGCCCACCACCTAACCCGCATATCCATCACCCATCACGCTGACACATCTACAGTGGGCGACGAGTTTCCCGAGGCAGAGGTCGTCGGCATCGACCTCTCCCCAATTCAGCCGGACTGGGTGCCCCCCAACGTCCGCTTCGTCGTCGACGATGCCGAGGCTGACTGGGTATGGGCCCCCAACACTCTCGACTTCGTCCACGCGCGGCACATGTGCATGGCCGTCAAAGACTGGCCGCGCCTCCTCTCCCAGGCCCGCGAAGCGCTCCGCCCCGGCGGCTGGGTAGAGCTGCAGGAGCTGCGCTTCCACCTCCAATGCGACGACGGCACGATGCCCGGTCCCGACGGGTACGGCTACGGGAAGTTCATCGATCTCTGCATGGAGGGCTTCCGGACCTTCGGCATCGACCCGCTGATGATGGAGCGCAACGCCGAGCTGTTGCGCGGCGGCGGGTTCGAGAACGTCGTGGAGAAGGTCTGGAAGGTCCCGATCGGGGTGTGGCCGCGCGACCCGAAGCTCAAGACCATCGGGCTGTACAACCGTAGCATGCTCGTCGACGCGCTGCAGGCTGTGAGCATGGCGCCGCTGACGAGAGGGATGAAGTGGACCGCGTCCGAGGTCGAATTGTTTCTCATCGACGTGCGGAAGAGTTTGATGAACACGTCGGTACACTCGTACCTGACGTTTCACGTCGTGTACGGGCAGAAGCCGGGGAAGAATGACAAGTCGTAGCGGGCACGGGAAGAGGGCGTAGCAGTTAAGACGAGGGTGAGAACAGTTTTCAAGATATCCACTCAGGTAGCGTTTCCAATTGGAGTTATGAATCTTACACTGCCTGTTCGGATTCTCCCAGCCAAACCCAAAAACTGTCCTAAGGTCAGGTTTTCTTCTTGGAAGGACAAACGGACACCAATTAGGAGAGTAACAACCAGTGGAGAGGACTTGATGCGGGAAAGCAACTGAGAAATTGTATCGACCAGTCCAGTGTTAAGTTCTAGAGACTGCGAAAAGAATGGCTATTTACAAGTATGAAATCGTTCGCATTAATGCATTCCATAGTCATCCACATCATCATCGCCTCTTCGGGCGAGAAAGCACATATTCGGAGATAACGTTGAATCGGTTTATCGAGAGACGGTATTGCTCCTCTAGAGCGTGTATCGGAACTGGCAAGTATGTTAGCAAATCTCTGACCGTGGTCAAGGCCGAGGTAGGTGCTCACGTAGGGGTTCTCAAAGTCGGTGTAGTCCGCCTCGCCGTACTCCTTGCCCCTCTTGGCCCTCTCCTCCTCAGTCAGGCCGTCGGTCGCCATCTCAGCGTCCCTCTTCTTGTTGCGCCTGACCAGCACCCAGCGCCAAAGCAGGATGAGCGCGAACTCGAGCGCGAAGCAGATGGCGCAGCCGATTGTTCCCGGCGTGTACTTGGGCGCGTCCTTGGCCGTGAAGATCTGACTGCCGACCATGTTGCCGACGCAGTAGCCGATGAAGGTGAAGCTGCTGGTGATGGTGCGCTTCGTGCGCCCCGCCGTGTTGCTCGGGATCAGGGTCCAGGCGAGGAAGAGCCCGAGGACGAAGGGGACGGTCATGAAGTAGCAACCCCACTTGGTCCACTTGATGCTCGGGTCGTTGGGGAGGAGGGACATACCGAGGAAGCCGGCGAAGGGGGGCAGGACGGAGAAGGCCATGAACCAGAGGCGCAGGTTGGAGTACTTGCTGCAGGTCAGGCCGACGCCGATGAAGATGATGACGGAGAAGACGGAGCGGGGGATCTCGATCAGGATGGCTTGCAGGTTGGCTGTTGAGAGTTCTGTTAGTGGGTGCCATTCTTTCACTTGTATCTCTAAGGGGGCAAGCATACTGAAGCCGAAAGAGGTCATGATGATGCTGCCAAAGGTCGTGAGGCCGCCGTTGGGGACGGAGCTGAGGAAGGCGTTGATGCCGGCGAACCAGAAGCAGGGGTCAATTAGACACTCGCGGACCTGCTTCCACTTCCAGCCCTTGATGGCGGTGCGGTCGTGGCCGGTGTTGTTGGACATGATTCGGGCGCTGGCCTATTCGAGGTCAACACCGGGCGTTCTTTGCAGCGGAGTTTAATGGTTGGCCAGACTTACCATGTCCTTCTCCTCCTTGGTCAACCACAACACCTCGGAGGGTGTGCCGAGCAGGAACAGACAGAGACAACCGACGAGAGTGGTGAGACCTCCCAGGAACTGTTCATCAAATCAGTCCATGTTCTGCGCAATGCCCGAAAAACTTGAGAACCCACGTAGGAGATGTACCGCCACGGCTGCTTGGTCGGATCGTTCTGCGTCGCCGAGCCGATGCCGAACATGATGAGCTTGGCGACGACGCCGAAGCCGGCGTTGGCGCTCTGGAAGACGAGCGAGCGGGACGCGTGCTCGCGCGTCTTGTACCAGGTGCCGACCAGCAGGATGAAGCCGGGCGAGATGCAGCACTCGAAGGCACCCTGGAGACCGCGGAGGACGATGAGGTGGGTGAAGTTCTTCGCGAAGCCGGTGCTCAGTACGATGATGCCCCAGCAGATCATGTAGACGCTGAGGGTCCGGCCCATCTTGTACCGCTGGAGGACGACGTTGCTGGGGAACTCGAAGCACATGTACGTAATGTCTGGTCGGGGGCGTGGTTAGTCATCGTTTGGTCGAGTGCCTCACAACGAGGGTGGGGGGGGGAGAGTGAGCGGTTGCATACAGAAGATGGTCGTGAGCCATGAGTACTGCTGACCCACAAGGCCGGTGTCTTCACGCAGGCCGAAGATGGCCTGGGTTCCGAGGGCCGTCTTGTCGACCTGCTGGATGCCGTAGCAGAGCCACATGAGCGGAAGAAGGTATCTGTCAACCTTCCTCTTGAGCTTGTGGAACTCCTTCTCGGTGTAGCGGTTTTCGACCTCGACTGAATAGACGGATTGTCAGCGTTAATTCAAGAACGAGGGCATACGGGGGTAGAAGTACCGAGATCCGTCTCCACGAGCCTCTCGCTCTTCGTGTCCGACTGGTCATTGTCGGAGACGGCAACGGGACTCTTCTTCTCGACGACGGAATCCTCAGGAGACGCCATGGTTGCTTCAGGTCACGGAGGAGTGGTCGAGGTTGAAGTCGCTTGTCGGAAAACACCAACGCAGCTTCTGTACTGCAGTTTCTATGTGTGCTGCTGTGTGCGGTCGCATAGGGATCGGCTTATATGATCTCAAGACCCCGTGCCATCTTCAAGCGACTGCCGGCTGTCGGAGGCAACATGCACCCCCGGTCGACTGTCTGCAGTTGAGATAAGGATTCCCGCGGAGAGCGTTGGCTCTCGGTTGCGACTGTCAGAATAGCCGACCGAAGACCTGGACCATGCCATCGCAGTGGAACCTGTGGCAACTTGACCTGGCAAGTCGCTCGCTCTCTGTCGGCGTATCTTGCCTCGTCGTATGGTCCCTCGTCGGACGATATCAGTCCCCATCGCGATTATGTATCTCATCCTGCCGGCGCTGATAACGAGAGTCTCGCCGGGCGATAAGGCCCAGGGGAGGCAAGTTCGTTCCTACCGTCGAGACTTCGGGACGAAGATTACCGTCGCGGATAAGATATCCGGGAGGTGACTTGTGAGAGGCTGGGGTTGATGCTTTGCAGGGATTTGATTGTCACGTTCCATTTTGAGTGCGCCGCAACGCTGCATAAATGTCTTGGCTGTCATTGTTGGGTTGATAGGGCGCGACGCGGGATGATAAGCGGCGGGAGGCGGGGTTCTGACCGGGGAGTTGCCGGACAACGTCGTCCGACGACCGGATATCAACTGTCTTGGCACAGATATTGGAGGGCGTGAGGGGATGCAGAAGAAATCCTCCGGAGATGCGCGTCAATGACGAATATCTTGGCCTTTCGACGTGTGGTACGTTCGGACTCATGTCCGCGGCCTACTTGTACTCACTGAGCCAGTCTTGATAAGATGGGCGAGAATCGCACAACCGACCTTCGGTCTCTGGAATATTTCCAAGATGGTTTGTGAGTTCAGAGTGCAAAAGCAACGCATGGGAGAGTTGCTATAGCCTCTTCGCGGTTGGTTTCTGATAGCCCAACCACATGCATTCGGGGTTGCGCAGCGACGGTATTCGCCAATCATAACAAGGCCTCAAAACCACATCGCTCGTACTGACGGTTGATACAGATATCGCCAAGAAAGAGCGTTCTTGGGAAGACGTTTCCGTGAGCCTGGACACTGGGAATTCGGTGTGCAGCTCATCGATGGCCTGGAAACAGACCGCTTGGCGTTGGTACGACGCTACGCCGTGCGCCGTGATGAAGAATGGCAATCCATCAACAAGAACCGATCACATCAAAATCCTACTAGCAGAAAACGTCTTATCACGAAACCCAGAGGTAGCAGATTATGCGCCTGCTCTTGTGCCGTGGTGCTGCGTCGGACCAACGCCCGATTCTTATCGGCGCACGCGTTGGCCTTCCATATCCGTCGGGCAAGCTCCGAACGAGTCTAATCAGGCTGATGAATGTCGATCTTGTCTTCCTTGGCGTGATGGTGCTGCTGAACGCAGTGGCGTCTGATTGAGTGACTACGGTTTTTGCAAGTGGATTTGACCTATGGCTCTGGTCTATTGCGGGGTGTTGAGGTGTATCAGTACTGACTGTTGTCTCACGCGTTGGATTTCTCTTTCTGGATCCATCAAGGCTTCTTCACTTGTGGTTGACTATCAGATAGTTGAGGCGATGATGAGCGAATTTGTGGGAAACGTCATGTTAAGCCGAACGACATGAACTTCAACTGGGATCACGCCTATGATTATATGGTCGTGCATAGGCTCTTTACCTGAGCACAGAGGCTTTTCTTTTGAACAAGCATAGATCTATCCTCCATCCTTTCAAGGGAAGGCCAAGCCGTTGACTTCAGATAGGCGTCGCCAAGGACCCCAGTTCCCGATCCTGCGGCGAGCCTCAAGCAAGAAGGCACGTGACGAGGATCGATGAGAAAGCTGAGATGGATTTACTAGTCCTGTCTTGCTATGTTTTCGAGAACATTTCAACATGCAGCCGAAGACGACTGACCTCAGGGACTGGGAAAACAAGCTTCACAGTAGGTCTGCAGGGTATCCCGGGAAGCAGGTCATACGCGCGGCCCTCGTCCGCGAGATGCTTGGTTTGAGACCGGTGAGCCGATTCAAGGCGTCGGAACGAGAGAAAGTTGGGAGTATCATACTGAGTTTACGGGGGAAAAAATACTTTCCCTCCAACGTTGTCGGACATGCCTACATGTATTCACAGACAGTGTACTGTGAGGCCGTGCTGGCGTCAAGGCTTGGCCCGGCGCTAAACGTCATGACGTACTGTGTGTCAATGTTGGAGTCTGATGCAGCAAAGAGAAGCAGAGCGGAGAGTGATAGGGCAGATCTAGAAATAGCTGGTGTTAGGTACTACCAAGGCAAGTCCTAGTTGGCGGTGGGAAATTTCCTCGTTTAGAGAGGAATAAAATGCCACTTCAAGTCCATTCTCAGCCCACATTCGCAGCATCTTAATATTTCCTCATCTTGGCAGACATTTACTTACACAGTGACTCTGCATCATGAGCTCTTCCCCCTCTGCCCTTCGCCAAATTGGCATCTACCGGAATCTTCCAACCTTTGATGAGTCTATTGAAGGCCTCACTGCCATCATCACCGGTGCCAATGGCGTCTCGGGCTTCAACACGATGCGGGCTCTCTTGGATAGTCCCAAGCGCTGGAAGACCATCTTCTGCTTCTCTCGCCGTCCTCCCCCGGAGAGGATGATGAGCCTTTTGTCGACCGATGCTCGTTCCAGGATTGAGATTGTCACTTGTGACTTCCTCGATGAGCCTGCGTCAATTGTCAAGAGCATGAAACAGGCCAACGTGCGAGCTGATCACGTTTTCTTCTACTCCTATATCCACAAGGACTGGTCTGACGCTGACGGTCTTGTCGAGAGCAACGTCGCCCTCTTGAAGAACTTCCTCGAAGCGCTGGAGCTGGCACATGTTAAACCTGCTCGATTTGTACTCCAGACCGGCGGCAAGAGCCACGGAGTGCACATTGGCCGCACGCGCTCCCCTCTCCTCGAGTCCGACCCTCAACCCAGGCACTTGGAGCCCAATTTCTACTACGTCCAGGAGGACTTGCTTAGGGCATTTTGCAAGAAGCACGGCGCGGATTGGAACATCATCATGCCTTGTTTTGTACTTGGGACATCGTCGCAGGCGGCAATGAACATGCTTCATCTGTTTGGCGTCTACGCTGCGGTTCAAGCACGCAAGAAGGAGCCTCTTATCTTCGGAGGGGACTGGGAGTCGTGGCAGTTTGAGTACAACATAGGCTCCGCACGCATGACCGGCTACCTCAGCGAGTGGGCGGCTCTCGGCAAGCACTGCGCCAACGAGAGCTTCAACGCCCAAGACGGAGGTCCTCTGGTGTGGGAGCGTTTCTTCCCCGAGCTGGCCGGCTGGTTCGCCGTCGAGGGAGTGGTTCCGCCGCCGGATGACGAGTCCGGCGTGGAAACCAAGACCCACGGCAAGTCGGGCAAGGAAGCGCCCCTCGGCTACGGCCCGCCCGCCTCTTCCAAGACGCGGTTCACGCTCAGCGACTGGGCCAGGGACGAGAAGAACGCCGCCGCTTGGCGCGAGATCATGAGGGAGTCTGGAGGCAGGATCACGAACGACCCCTTCGCGGACCCCGAAGCCTTCTTCATGTCCGAGATTGCGTACCTGCGGGGCGGGAGCCCGTGTCTCAACAAGGCGAGACGGCTGGGATGGACAGGATTTGTTGACACGACGGAAAGCATATTCGAGACGTTCAAGGAGCTGGGAGAAATTGGACTCCTGCCGCCGATGAAGGTTGACTCCGCTCGCCCCATGTGCTGAGTTTAGGGGGCTAAGACGAGGTGATTGCCCACGCAGAGTCAGACCACAGGGAGAAAGTCCGGGCGGATCGCGGGGCTCTTCCAGCACGTGTTCGGCGTCGCGGACCCGTCGCTCGCGGTGGTGGGGCAGGTGAAGGCGGCGATGTCGTCCCGGGTGTACTAGCACCAGGCCATGGCGGCGGTGGCCCGGCAGCAGGACGAGTGGGAGGTGAAGAGGCTTCGGTATTACAAGAGGCCTGGTTCGCGGTGCCACGAGATCAAGCCGGACTTTGGGGAGTACTTTGAGCTTCTGAGGGGCGTGGGTTTCGGGGTGTTGGCTCTGAAGCAGACGTGGTGGAGGGATTTGAAGAGGAGGGAGGAGGAGAGGAAGTCAAAGCCGGTCCAGGCAAAGTCGTGAATACATAGTCTTGAAGAATACGAGGGCCCGGTGGGCGACTGCCGGTAAATCTCGGCATCATCAAAATGACTCCGTTGAAATCCTTCCAGCTTCTTTCTCATCGTGTCGCTTTTTTTTTCGCAATTGGAATATTGTTCGAGACCGCTCTTCAAGTCTCAACAACCCAACTAGCCAGCCTTCGCCAAGACAAACAGAGGACGTCAAAAAGTCCCGCGGGTGTGGTTCTCGGCGGTAGGCCTCCAATACGGCCAATTTGCCGACTTGAAGGGACCGACGATCGGCTAAGAACCCCCACACGGGATCGAGACCGCCCAATAGACGCCGGATCCCATCGCGAACGGGTGGGTTTGCGGCATCCTAACGTTACACTAGCATATTCCGTCATTCGGGCGAAGAATGAGCAGTTGATCCATCTGTGGAAAATTGCGTTTTTTTTTCTTTTTCACCGAGAGGAATAGGGAAGTTCTCGGCCATGGGCGGCTCAAAGACGAACGGAGGTCGCCACGGCGAGTCGTGACATGGGGGGACTGAAAGTATTAAAAGTAAATGAGAGAGTCCCGTTTCGTTGAGTCGTATTCTGTCGCGTTTCGTCTCCTTTCGTGAACTCTTTGCTCCAGTTGTCAGAGGCATAAATCGACATGGCTGAAGAAGTTCCCAAGGCCGCAGCGGCGGATGTCCAAGCCCAGGACCACGCCGCCGACGGCGACCCCGTGAAGCGCGTGTGGTACCACACGACGCTCTTCAATGCCTTTGTTATTGGAGTAGTTGGTATGTTGTGTTTTATTGAGATTAATGAGAACAGCCCTCTAACAACACCCAGGCTTCATGGCCCCCGGCCTGTGGAACGCGATGAACGCCCTCGGAGCCGGCGGCGCCCAGGAGCCCTTCCTCGTCAACGCCGCCAACGCCCTCGTCTTTGGCCTCATGGGCTTCCTCTGCCTCTTCGGCGGGCCGATCGCGAACCGCATCGGCCTCGCGCGCACCCTCCTCCTCGGCGCCGTCGGCTACCCGCTCTACTCGGCGGGGCTGTACACCAACAACCGCTTCGGCAACGTGTGGTTCGTCCTCGTCGGCGCGGCGGCGTGCGGCATCTCGGCGGGGCTGTTCTGGGCGTCCGAGGGCGCCGTCGCGCTGGGGTACCCGGAGCCGGCGAAGAGGGGCAAGTACATGAACATCTGGCTCTTCTTCCGCGTCGCGGGCCCCCTGGTCGGCGGGGCCATCGTCCTCGCGCTGAACAACGACGCCGCGGCCAAGAAGAAGGGCAAGGTCGGGTCGCAGACGTACCTCATCTTCATCGCGCTGCAGTGCCTCAGCGTGCCCGTGGCGCTGCTGCTCTCTCCGCCCGAGAAGGTGCAGCGCAGCGACGGGAGCAGGGTCATCATCCGCGCGGAGAAGTCGCTCAAGGCCGAGTTCCGCGAGCTGTGGCGCATCTCGAAGAGGAAAGATCTGTTGCTGTTGCTGCCCATCTTCTGGGCGGCGTACTTCAACCAGTACAGCGGCAACTTCCAGTCGTACTACTTCGGCGTGCGGGCGCGCGCGCTGATCGGGTTCGTGAGCAACTTCGGCACGCTGCTGTCGTCGCAGCTGATCAGCATGCTGCTCGACTACAAGGGGTTCACGGTCAAGAAGCGCATCGTGGTCGGGTTCTACTACGTCGTGGCCTGGCACGTCGTCGCGTGGGTGTACGGGTGGGTGGTGCAGGAGAAGTACACGGCGAACCCCCCGGCGTACGACTGGGAGGACAAGGGCTTCACCGAGGGCTTCTTCGTGCTGGTGCTGTGGGACTTTGCGCGCCAGTCGCTGCAGAACTGGCTGTACTACCTGCTGGCGACCAAGACGGACAACATCTCGGAGCTGGCGCGGTACTCGGGCATCCTGCGCGGCCAGGAGAGCTTCGGGCAGGCTGTCGCTTTTGGGCTGAATACGGTCAAGTGGCGCGGCGGGAGGGTGCCGCTGATTGTCAACACTGTTCTTTTGGGTGAGTGCTTCCTTGGATGTTTGATGGATGAGTGCTAATCCGATGTAGTTCTCGCTGTGTACCCCACGTGGCTCGTCGTCAGGGACCATGTCCCCGTCGAGGGCGAGAAGACGGCGACGATCGAGGAGGGGTCCCAGGGAGACCTGGCCGAGACGAGGTTGTCGATGGAGGAGAGGAAGGAGTTTGCCATTGGGCAGACAGGTCTCGGAAGAGACGCCAAGATGTGACCTGGGCATGGTTTTGGTCCTTCGACATTGGTCCCTCAACATCATGGAGGCTGCTCTCTCTCAAAAAGGGACGGCGGGATTTTGTGACGTGAACTTTATTATAATGAATCTATAATGTCTTGAGTATATATCCATGGCTTAGACAGCTCGGCCAGCTCGAACACGATTGGTTGTGCCACGCCCGTTTCAACTGTGCAAATATGCGTTGACTTTGCTTGCTGGCGAGCATAATGAGAAAACGTCAAGAACCTCACGTCGAAGTGTGACTACTGCTCGTAAAGCCTCGGATGATTTTGACACGCAACCGAGACGCAGGAGGAAATCAAGGAACGGACATGGCCGCTGAACGAAACAACTTTTATATACGCTGATGTATCTTGTCCGGGTGCTACACGGCTCTCGACGCGCGGGACTTGTTGTCCCGGTGGCGCTTCTCCTTGGCCGCCGTCTTGCGGCGCTTCATCCACGACTGGTTCAGGTTCCTGCGATTCTCCCAGAACCACTTCTGGAAGTCGCCGCCGGGGCCGTTGTCCTCGGCCGCGGCGTTGCGCTCGGCGTTGAGCGTGGCCTCGACCTCCTCGCGCGTTTCCTCCTCGTCCTCGTCCTCGTCCTCGTCGTCCTCGGCGCCGATGGCCCAGAACGGCTTCGTGTGGTTCGGGTGCGCCGTGTCGGGCGTGGGCGCCGCGCTGCGGACGTTGCGCCACTCGAACTCCTGCTCGGTGAAGGGCGTCATGGGCATCTGGCTGCCGGGCGCCGCGCCGTCCTCCTCCTCGATGTCGTCGTTGTCGCCGCCGGCGCCGAAGAAGCTGAACGGCGCGGCCTCCGGGGCGGGGTCCGCGGTCGACTTGCCGTCGGGCTTCGGGCGCTTGTAGAGGGCCTCCAGGGGGTGGACCTGGGCCGGCGTGGCGGGCGGGATCTTGATCGTCAGGCTGACGTTGGAGCTCGAGGATTTCGGCCGGGCGGCGTCGGCGGCTTTGACTCCAGCCAGCGGGCTTTCTGTGGCAGTCGGTGCTGCGGCCTTGTCTGCGTCCTCCATCTCATCGTCGGAGTCTGAGTCCGAGGCTTCATCGGACGACGTGCCGCTGCTGCTCGTGGAGTCGTCGTCGACAGGAGGGGGCGGCTTCGATGCTTCCTTCTTCTTCTTTGCAGGTGTCGCCGGCTGCGCTTTGACTTGTTCCTCCTCGTCTGAGCTCTCGTCCGAAGACGTGTCCTCGTCGGATGAGGTGCCGCTGCTGCTGGTCGAGTCCTCGTCCTGCGGGGGAGGGGGAGGGGTAGGCGCCTTGGCGGCCTTCTTCTTCTTCTTCTTCGGGGTGTCCGACTCGGGAACGGGCGCAGAGGCTGTTCTCTTAATCTTCTCCTGCTCGATCACGTTGCCCTGGGCGTCGACCCATCCCTTGCCCTCGACAAACTCGGTCGTCAGCGCCTCGGCGGGGGCGGGCTTGGTGGCCTTGAGGAAGGTAGGGAACTTGGTCGTCTTCTCGAACTCGTGGATGACGACCTCGCGGGACTTGTTCTTCTTGCGCTTCTTCCGCTCCGTCTCCTCCTCGTCAGCATCGGCGGGCGTCGCGGCGGGGAGCTTCGCGGGCAGCTTGGTCTTGAGCAGGCACTCCTCCTTGTCGGTGTACTTGGAGCGCTCCTCGCGCTTCTTGTGCTTGTCCTTCTTGTCCTTCTTGTCCTTCTTGTCCTTCTTCTCCTTGTCCTTTTTGCTCTTCTTCTCCCGGATCTTGGCCTCCTCGGGTACGGTCCATCCCCTCTTGACCTTGCGGTCCTTCAGCTCGACGCCCTCGACGAGGTTGTGGTCGCGCTTGCGCTTCTTGCGCTCCTCCTTGTCCTTGGAGCTCTTCTTCCGCTTCTTGCCCGTCTCCCCCTCCTCGCCGGCCACCGGCAGGTAGCTCTTCTCGGGGCGCGCGGCCTCTATCCTCATCTTGGTTCCCTTGAGCACGGCACCGTTGAGCCTCTTCTTGATCTTCTCGGCGTCGGCCTCGGGCAGCTCGACGTAGCCGTAGCGCCGGTCGGGGAAGGTCTCTATCGTGTGGTAGGAGATGTTGCGGGCCTTGGGAAGGGTCGCGGCGGGGATGACGACCTTGACGAGGTCCTGGTCGAAGGGGGTGATGTGCAGCCGGACGTAGGCGCTGCTGGCGTCGGGGGGGCCAGCAGGTTCAGAGGTCGTTGTCGCTGCGCCGGCCGGGGGCATCATTAGGTATTGTCGACGGGAGGGCAACAAGGAGAGCAGACTCCAGACGCTGGCGACAACGTCGTGGGCAGTCGAGGTCAAAGAAAGGCGGTTCAAGCCAAAGAGGTCGGCGTAGCTTCGCGAGAGGATTTTGCCGATCTGAGCTCGAAAACCCTTTGTTGCGCAGGGATTTCCATTGGTCAAATTTTTGGTTTAGCCAAAGGCCGTGCGCATCTGACAGAACTGTGTCCCAACACTGTAGGGTCCACTCTTTTATTCGCTTATGTCAGCACTCGGTCCACCACCATACCCACCTAGGTAGGTAGGGGTCAATTCCGGTTCACTTCTCAGGAAGGAGCTTCTAAGTGAAGGTACCTACCTGTGTACTCTTCTGCCCAAGTTGAGCAGGAACTCTTCTCATAACCGTGACTTCCTACTCTTCATCAGGTACTCACTTAGAAAATGGAAGGCCGAAAAATGAAACTTTCCTTCTTTCCCATTCAATATTTTCGGACTCGAGTGGCCGTGTACCTTTCAACTTCCCCTCCTTCAATGATTTCAACAGTTTGATCAAATGCAAGGGCAGTGGCTGCTCCTGCCATTGCCGTCACACAGAAGCTGCGATGGACGTTTCTTCCTTTGATGGAGCGTCTACGTCTCGTCGACAGGCTGCCCAACTTCAGCTCTTTCAGCACTTCCATTCCATCAACCTATTCAACTTCGATTTGGCCGTCTGGGGCATTCTTTTCCTGAACCATCCCTGCGACGCGAGCCCGAATGCCGCAAGCAATATTCAAGTTTTTGTCAACGCCGCTGTCTTTAGCATCTTCTTTTCTTCTGGTGGCCCTTTCCGTTATTCTTATCATCATGGATCAGCTCTGGGACCTCTGGAAAGACACCGACAACGTCGACAAGAACAAGGCTCCGACTCCAGAGCCCCAAGACAAGAATGCCCTCCACAGCCTCCCTGGCGTCTTTATCCCCAAAAAAGGAACCGTCATCTTCCCTCAGACTCATCGGGCGCCTTCGGGACGCAATCATCCTCGTCACGCACCACCCAAGCAGCCGGCAACCACTGTCGACTGCAGTCTGGTCAGTGGTGGCACTCCTGGAGATGCCTCGTGGAAGCCCGCCGCAAGTCCTGTCATCCGTCGACCCTCGAAATGCCAACCTGCGGATGACAACAACCCACCAAAAGCCGTTGTTACTGTCGTGGAGGCCGTTGCCATGGAGAACGCCGCCGGGTCGACGGTGGCTGCCATTTCCAAGTTCTTTTTTGCAGCCTAGGTAGCTAACTGCTTCTATAGCATCGGCAGCCAATCCGCCTCTGCCTGCTGATCCTCGCCGGACGGCAAGCGCGGGATTCGGGGTGCAAGACATAGCTCGCAAAGGCGCTGGAAACTCTACAGGCGAAAACCCCGACACTCGTACCTCCGCCGCAGAGATGCCGATCTCTGGCCAACCTGGTGCCCCGGGCCATCAGCAACCCAGTCCTGACCCCGACGGTCCCCTTCTCGGTGCCGAGCAGGCGGAGTCCAGGACCCCATCTCCCGGCCAAGTCAAGCGAAGGCGTGACATTGTGCGAAGAGTTGTGCCGAAAGTCCGAAGACATACGATTCAACCATGCCTACGATGGAAGGAAGAATCACGCACGCGATTAGCTGCACCATGTGTCATGGATCGTGCGAGTACATCCTCACAGACGACCAGGTACAGGATATTGTCGAGATCATATGCCGTGAACTATGCAATCATAGCAGACAGCTCGATGCAGAGCAGGCTTCCGACGGCAAGCACCCGAAGATGCTTGGTAATAACGGTGAAGTCCACAAGTTAGTCAGGAAGCCAAGCTGCCTCGCCACCGCAATCGAACCTCAGGCTTCGGGCACGGCAGGTCCTACCACAACCACGATCGAGCCTCCGCCAGCAATCTTCTCGTATAATGGTTTTATGAAGGACCAGCCTAGCTCCTCTAATGAGACGCCGGAGACTGTCCCGGATCAAAGTGCTGCCAGCAATCGATCCCCCGCGGGTGGCGAGTCCACCGTTGGCAAGTCTCCGGACCAAGATGTCCTTCCTAGCCCAATTGCGGGTGGCCAGACAGCCTCTGCGACCGATGAGGCCCCAGGATCATCCGCTCGGGCATCCGCCGAAGGCTCGCCGACTTCTTCAATGTCTCAACCAGGCGGGGTTCTCTCGTCCCTCAAGGCAATACTTAGCACGGAGGCCGCGAAAGAAGAGAACAAGAAGCCCGAACCTGACTCCAGCTCCCCTCAGTCCGGCACGCCTGAAGTCGACATGACAGCACAGCCTTCTCCTGCCGCAGAGCGAGATGATCCTGCGCAAGATTCGAGAAAGGAAGCCCAAGAGCAGGAGTCCACCGATGATGAGCCGGGTTCACAGTCGACTACCAACAAACCGGAACCCAATGACAAAAAGTCGAGTCAGGTCCCTTCTGTTGATGGGACGCATCAATCTTCCACGGCCACTCATCCGACATCCAAGGCTTCGGCCGACGTGTCAACTGAATCTACTCCTTCGCCAAATGACCCAGAAAACGTCCCAGAGTTTCATGGTTTTTCCATTGGTTCACAATTAGTCTCTGAGATCAACCAGCGCAAGGAAAGCCGGCGGAAGGGAAGTTCGCGGAAGTCTGCCGCTAGCGACAATCACACGCAACCCGAATTGGTCTCTTTCCCTGCACCGAGTAAAAACCTGCAGACACCTCCGTCGGGTTTGGATGGACAGGCACATGACACTGACAACATGTACCATCTTGGGATCGATGCAAGGATTGGTACTTCAATCTCGGTGTTCAAACCTGTTCTGGTAAATCCCTCACCCTTCATCACGAAGCAAGTCCTCTCTGGGGAAAATGTCTTCGATTCTGCCTTTTCTTTCAATGGCCCAAAACGCACTCGAGAGGAATCAGAGGAACCTGCCGCTCTGCACCTCGCCGAAGAGAAAGGCCCGTCAGCTTAGTATCAGGACCAGGCCAGGAGTGCCGCGAGATCACAGTCTATTAACGTTTCAGACCCTCCTGTTCCAGAGGTTTCTGAGGGCCAAACCAGGAGCGCCGCGAGATCACAATCTGTTAACCTTTCCTTTTCAGAGCCTCAGGAACCAGCCAGGAATGCCGCAAGGTCACGGTCCAGTCACGCTTCGGAGCCTCTTGCAACAGACGTCCCTGAAAATTCTGAGGCCAGACCCAGTTTCGTGCAGAAGCTCAGCCGAAAGATTAGCTCGGTTTTCAAACCATCTGCTCCATCGCCCCCAACACGAGCGGCGGCGCAAAACTTGAAAAGCGGAAATGTTTCAAAGGTGGTATTTGATGCCCTCGTAGCGTCTCGGCCTCCAGCGTGAAGGGGTCGATGTTGGTAACGACACCTATCCAAGTGTCTACCCTCCAAGGCAGAGGATTGAAGCCACTCGGGTCTGTGTCATGTCAGGACTTCAGCATCTTGGAGGCTCGCAGTCGACAGGTTAGTAGCATGGTGTTCCAGATTGATGGATGGTTCTCGATTGCCGCATTATCCTAAAGATTCTCATCCGTAACAGTCAATAAACATCGCCGCTATTGGCCTCCCTACATAGGAACTTGTCCTCTATTTGCTCGTCTTGCATAGTGGTGATTTTGGCAAAGAGCCCAACCTACCTGACGCTCATGACAACCTGGTGGCCAATGACTTTAACTCAACTAACGGTCAGGCTCACGTGCCGTTCCGTGAGCTGATATTATTGGCACCATTTCCGTCCATGCTGACGGGGATGGTGGGTTTTCAACCACCTTGCAGGATAAGCACATGTCACACCACACACAACTGATCGTGTCCTGACGCCGCACAGCTCCCGCACAGCTGTCACTGGCCGGGGACTACTGCAGCCAAGGTCACGGAATGCTTCCCCATGAATGGCCTTCGCGACTAACCTGATTCAATGCGAGCCAACCTTTTCCAGGCCGCCTCACCAGTTTCTACCCTGACCGCCCACCTGCCCACGCATTGGGGGGTGTGATTTCGGCCCTAGCCACCCAACAGCATGAATATTTGGTTTATATACTGCAGCCTGTCGTGGAATACTCGTGACTGTGAGACCTGCGATTATTCTTTCCGAAGCTGCTAGTCGAAGATGACATCAACTGGATTGATCCCCACGCCGCCGGGGTCCGCCACCCCGAGCGAGAAAGACCACGCGAACAGCACAGCAGTGAGCATCCTTTTGAAAGATGCCGTGGGTAGACGTGAAGCTGATGGATTAGCTGCAGCAGTATGCCGCCATGAAGAACCCGGCGCTCCCGGCCGACGGCCCCGGCTACGATACGTTCTCGCACAAACTCCTCGCGTCGACGATGATCCTGGCCCCGGCAGTTGCGACGTGGAAAGTCGGAGGCGGGTACATCACCTTTGCTCTCTTTTTCGTTCTCTTACAGGTCCCGATCGCGGCTGCGTTCTGGTTCGTCGCGTCGAGGATCTCGCCGCCCGTCGGCGGGGAGGAGTCGCGCACGCCCGGGCGGCCTGTCGAGGACTACTTGGATTTCAAGACGGAGAAAGACCGGGAGAGGTTCTGGGGTAGACACAAGATTCCCATGGAGACGTTTGTGGAGATGTATGTTGGGGGGCAGGTTGAGTTTAGGGGCGATGCGCTGGAGGTGCTTGAGATGAGGCATGACTGGGCGAGTTGGAAGTTTACCTGGGGGTTGTTGAGTTTTGTGGTCTTTGCGTTGCTGCCGAAGATGGTTATGAGGGCCTTTTCTTCCAGTGAGTTTTTGTTTCCTTGCTTGAGGGAGATGCTGACTTTTGTGTTAAAGAAGGACAAGCCAAAGAGAAGACGGAGCTCGGCAGCGAGTTTTACTCCTGGTTCCTCGGGCCGCGGCTGCTTTACAGCTCGGGGATCGTATCCGACCTAGAGGCTGAGGAGCCGCTGAGGGAGCTGCAGGATAACAAGCTCGCCGTCGTGTGCGAGAAGATTGGCCTGCGGCCGGGGGACAGGATGCTCGACCTCGGATGCGGATGGGGCGCGCTGGCGACGTTTGCAAGCGTCAAGTACGGCGCCGATGTGACCGGTACGACTTTTCACCAGGAGCAGGCGGATCTGGCGAACTGGCGGCTCCAAGAGGCGGGCGTGTCGGAGCACCAGAGCCGGATATGCGTTGCAGCTGATGAGAATGTTGCGGGTGAGAGGTTTGACAAGATTACCTGCCTGCGGACTGGGGAACAGCTCTCTGGTCAGCGGATGGGGCGCTTCTTTGAGCGGTGCTACGAGATGCTGGAGGACGATGGGGTGATGTACCTCGAGGTTTCGGGGTTGAGGATGGCGTGGCAGTATGAGGACCTCGTTTGGGGGTTGTTTTTGGCCAAGTACATCCCTGGATTTGGGGATATGTCGCCGCTGCCGGTCTATGTTGCGGCGCTGGAAGCTGCTGGGTTTGAGATTCAGAGGTGAGTTGGGCTGGGATGTTTCGTTTGAGGGGTTCAACTGACTGGCTTGCAGCGTTGAGAATGTTGGGCATCACTACTCTGCGACCGTCTGGCGGTGGTACAAGAACTGGGTCGGCAACGCTGAGGAGGTCAAGGCAAAGTATGGGGAGAACTTTTACAGGGTGAGTTTTGATGCCTCCATAGGCGCTAGAAAAGGGAGCTGATAGAGTGGTTTAGATCTGGGAGTACTTCCTGGCGACGGCGACGATCATGGCGCGGCAGGGGACGACGGCGAGCTACCAGATCACGCTCGTCAAGAACCTGAACGGCGTCTCGCGCGTGGGCATGCAGGGGACTCGGCTTTCTGTGGAGGAGGCTCTGGGGAGGAGCAGGGCCGCTGGAAAGGCCGTGTTTCCCATTTGAGAGTCTGCGATCATGGGACGAGAGGTCTAGGTGGACAGCATGGCTTGGGGGGCCACGTGCAGGCATGTTTGATGTAGAGCTGAGATTTCGGTAGCATGGGGTAATACACAAGTTGTATACTACCTATGGAGGAAGAGAGCATTGGCTACGCCTGACTGGTGCTGCGATGTAAAAAGGCGAAGGTTGAAACGATGTGAACCGTGATTACATAATTAACAACGTCTCGTCTCGAGTCCACGATGCGGCGCGAATGCCTCTCTACCCATGTGTTGCGCGGCTAAGTACGAGTGGTCCAAGTGAAGTGAAAAGCAGCGGCTTGATCTTCAAGTCAAGTCCATCCTACGACGTAGTGGTGGGGGAGCGAAGGCCCCTTTTAGGCGCTTGAGATGGCGCAAAGCCGCTTAGCTAGGCCACTGAAGTAAACAGTCGCTTACGTGAGCAGGTGCGAATAACTTCAGTTATCACGACACCACGCTTAAGGCATGGCGATGAAGGAATCAACCGAACAAACAAAAAGAAAGGAACAGAACGACCAAGACTGCAGGTACAATCATTGAATTGCAAAAGCAAAAGCTATGGACGCTCAGGGAATTGAACCCTGGACCATTCACACACGCTGATCAAGGAAGAACTCTTGAAGATGCGAAGCGAATATCATACCCCTAGACCAAGCGCCCGGTGTTTGCTGACAAATCGTGTGGCTAGGAGGCCTAAGATACGAATGGGCAGGTGGACTCCTGTGGGTAGTGGATGCGCGGGTGATGCGGCTGCCTGGGCTCGCTACATGGGCAGGTGGGTACCTGAAGAGACTGGACAGAGGTAAACTGATAACCTGACATAGGTATTGAAACATTATCATGGTGATGGAGGCGATGTCTGTCGCAGTTGAGGGCGGCCACGCAAGCGGGCAAACGACTTACACCTCGATTCAGGACCCACAAGGAACTCGACGGATGGAGTGGGTGGGAGACACCGAACCGAGGGAGTGGATCTGTTTAGAAGGCCTCCTGATATCTCATTTCCGTCCTCTCTGAGATTTTCGATGAATCTTATTGTCCAATCTCAACGGAAAGTCTTGCGTGCCAGACGTGCAAGGACCGAGACATGGCCATTTTTGGCCGGGCGGAGGTTATGACCCGGGAGAGACCCGCGTTCAAGTAGTACTTCAACCTTGGGTTCACATAACATACCTCATTACCAATTTTTCGCCGAGAAAAGGACCAATGCGAAGCGAATTTGCGACCTGGTTGCACTTGTCTTTGCGCATGATGCTATTCATTCCATGTTGGAATGCGGAACGATCCCCCAAGTGGACGAGGGATGGTCTGAGGTCAAGCCTGAAATTCACAGCACATTCCACCAACGACAGTGGGCTTGATAAATATGAACGCAGGCTCTCGGCAAGCAGATCTTCGCGAGTTTTCCTTCTGAACAGTTTTCGTTGGTGACTGCGCGAGTCGGCCTGCCACGATGTCGTATCGAGGTCCCCAGAAGAACCCCTTGATCGTTCTCTGCGACGGCTCGTGGAGCGGCCGCGAGCCTGGGTCGCAGTCCAACCTCCACATCCTCGCCAACTTGATATGGGGCGGCAACGGTCTGCCCACGGACGACGAGTATGCGCATCTACACCCGACAGGCAAGGCACATTACGCCAATAGTGTGCCGGTAGGCAGCACCTTCATGGAGTAAGTCGTGCAACCCTGTCCACGATCGGAGACGATTTCTGACGCACGACCTCTGGCAGCCAAGTCTTTCACGGACTCAATGTTCTGGACATCGAGCAGCAGTGCGTCGACACGTACGAGTACCTCGTTCGCGGCTACACCCCGCAAGAGACGGAGATCTGGATGTTCGGGCTCTCCCGAGGCGCGTATATCGTACGCGCCGTGGCAGGGATGATCAACAACTGCGGCATCGCGAAGCCGGTCTACAAAGGCAACGGCGACCTCGACGATGAGGGAATACACCAGCTCTGCCAGGAGGTCTACCGCATCTACCGCGACCCCTCGGACGACAACGCGCCCAAGTCCAAGCAGTCCATGCTGTTCAGGAGGAGGAACAGCTGGCCGCTCATCGGCGACGGCGAGACGGTGGACTCGCCTGTGCGGTTCATGGGGATCTTCGACACCGTTGGCGAGCGCGGTATTCCCGAGTTTGCGAGCGGTCCTGGCGTCGACTGGCCGAAGCTTCATGACCTGCATGTCTCGAGCGTGGTGTCGGACGTCTACCACGCCGTGTCGCTGCATGACAGGTTGTACGCCTTCCGGCCGTGTCTCATCTCGCGAGACACCGAGTACGGGCCGTCCTACGGCATCACCGAGAGATGGTTCCCCGGCACGCACTACGACGTCGCACGGCAGCGGTTCAAAGCTGTGCGGGGGATATTGCCGGAGAGACTCGAGGGCATGCTTCCGGCATGGACGTGGAGGAGCCGGACGGTCGAGCCGAACGAGGTGCTCTCCGACCTCGTGCTGAAGTGGATGCTGGAATGCATCGGCGAGCACGACCCTTGCGGCTTCGTCATACCCAAAGGACACCTCTACCGGGAGCTTGATCGGCTCAAGTTGAGAATCCTCAAGCCCAAAGCTATGGGAGACGGGGACGTGTACGACCGGATAGTCTCTTTCGCTCCGTTCGGGATATACCTGGACCTGGCCCTGTCAATGGCGTTTGGCAAGAGGTGGCAGGAGAGCCACGCGTACCGTCTCCTGTTAGCCTGCAGGGACCGACAAGTTCCCGAATTGACGGCGTCCGCGTACAACTACCGCGGTCCCGATCCGGACCTCGACGGAAACATCGTGCAGAAGTTGGCAGGTCTCCCCGGGAGCTCATCGGAACCTCGCGAGGAGCCTGATGCAAGATACCCGTCGACGACGTACGATGACTTGGTGATTAGGCGTGCGGCAAGGTTTTAGGCTACATGGAGCTTTATGTATATAAATATGTGCGAGATGTCGAAACTTGCTCTGGAATTCCGAGGTTCATGTTCTTCTCCCACGCGTGTCGACAGTGATAGTAGCCGGATCCTCTGAGGCGCCCGAACGTCCTTTGGCCGCGCTGTGCTCTCGACCGAAGCAGAAAGACCTTTTAGCAATAACCGCGTTTAGTCATGCAAGAGTAGCTCGTGCAGACGTTTCTCCTGAGAGGGAGAGCAGAGGCTAAAGTTCATGTTTCGTGGCGAGGGACACGCGCTCACTTCCTTCAATTTCTCCCAGAGACCGACATCGAACCCTTGAAATTGGAATGAATCCCACGAAATGGGGTAAGGGAGTTCGTCTGATGTAATTCAAAGAGATTGGTTGGATTAGGCTCGGTGGCACTTGCATCCTGCGGCACGACCAAGCAAAACTGGAAGAGTCCGCTCAACACCACGATAGAACAACTGCACCAAAAATGAAAAACATACATCACCAGGTATTCGCTGGTCGTCACCGACCCAACTACTAATCCGGCCCTCACTGGCTTATCTATGGGAGAGCGGACGGGATCCCGAGTTCTCCAGTGGGTATGGTCGTATGTGACAGAGCAAGGATGTGTGAGGCACTATATTCCGTTCCCAAGGCGAAACATCGTCTTCCTGTGTGTTGACTCCTCATGCCTACCTGAGATGAATCTGTCCGTGCTTTTCGGGTCTGAAAATACTAGATAGCGAAAACACAGAATGCTTGAGCGAGGGCCCCACCGAAAATATAAAAATTCAATCCACCCGGCGTGAGTACGAGTGAATCAAACAACTTTGGCATTGGAAGTCAATCTGATTTGACCCGACGCATCGGAAGTCTACACCTAGGCTTCTAGTTCCCTTCTTTTCCAGCCCCTTGGCTAATGCGTTAGGTTCAAGTTCAGGTTTGGCGGTTTAGCCACTTCAAGTGCACCAGCTACCCCAGCAGTGCCTAGCGTTTCCCTACGCAAAGACAGGAGGGGAATGGAAGTCTGTTTTCTCACCACAAGAATCTTTGCTTTCGAACGTCAGATCGCATATTCCAGGGCTGCGATGGGAAGGTCTACACATTCAAGGGGCGTATTTGATCCCTCGCGATGACAAGACCTTGTCTCGAAGTTTCCTAGGTATACTTACTGGTCAGTTTCCCTTTGCACAAGAATGCAGTTGCTTACACGGCAAAGCGTGAGAAACAGCTGGGGTTTATTCTCCAGACAACCATAACTAGAGGGCACGGGACGAACCCATCAGGCGTAGATGTAGTCGAAATTACTAAGTTTAAGTCAACATCTTATCATTCCACCCTCTCGCATTTTTTTGGGACAATCTCCTCCATTACATGTCAGGTACATTATCGCGTGATGCGTCCAGTGATGCTGAGTGATTCGCTGCCGGTTGATAGCTGCGATCCCCGCGGATGACAGACGGATCGGGGTGGGGTATGATGTAGTTGTCGTACTTGATCCTACGCATGAGACTCACCCTATTCAATACTCCAGTGTCGAGATAGCCTATGTGGTGACATGTACAATCCTGCAAGTCAATCCGTCTATTTGCATGTCTCTGGCGATCCGAACCTCACTTGGACCATCCATATACCTAGTCGACGAGAGCCGCGACCGCAATTTGAACAGGAAAGCCGCTTAGGGTGGCGTGGGCCACGATGTAGGTCATGCTGATGGGTCACGCTGAGCAGCGATAACTTTACTGATTATGAAGCCAAGACGGTTGACAACCTTGCGGCATGGGGTACTACCATGATGTAGTTGACGATGGAAAGGATTCCTTCCTTTGAGGCATTCCTCACGGAAAGTTAAACGCGACGGCGCGAAAGGCTATTGAAAAGACGTGTTACTGGTTGATAGACATCCAAAACCCGAGATGTCATGTCATGCATGGATTTGCCAAGGGACTGGCAGGAACCGAGGTGACCAACCGATTGAAGGTAAGCCACATCAGCAGCATCAAAAGTTCCGCAGTAAGTCGATCATATCCCTCCACCTGCACGAGGGGTGAGAGCACACTTGCTCCCCGCAGTCTAATCCGTAGCATCAGCGGCTTCAAAATCCAACCCTCATTCCAACCTCCGTCTGTGAAAATCTAGGTTGATGCAATTGAGAAGGGTTTCGTCAAAACTGTGCAGTAATAGACAAAAAAACGTTGTGAATAGTTGTCACCCGCAATGTCGCTAGGCGAAGACTTGATAATTGCGTAGGTAGCTTCGGGTCACAACATAAAATAATTACTGATACTAAGGAGTGGACGCAATGATCCTTCCATCGATTGAAGCAAAGGCAGTATAATCCTCAACCGGCCCCCATGTACCGAACGGGCCGCTCCTTAGCGTGTCACGCCACTTACTAGGCAGCCACTTAATCCAACGTTGCGGTCTTACTTTCCTACCATCACTGACGGAAGAGATGGCCCACTCAGCGATGATCCAAGTCTGGAGGGCATTCTTGGCATAAGCAAGACAGAACTGCTGAAATTCACGCAAATATCATTGATTCTCTGACGTGTACGTAGGTTGACATCTCTCCGTTGTGATTTCAGTGTGTATCCCGCTCTCTGGTGGTCTGGGACAAGAATATCTGGGATAAGAAAAGATGGGCTAGAATGAATAGGGGAACTGACTGAGAATCGTCAAGTCCTGCAGACTAAAATGAACGAGCCAGGAAACCTTCTAACTCTAGAACTGCTCATTGGTTAGTTCGGAAGAGGTACGTTATTATCATTAGTGAGTGTGGAATGAGACCATTCAACAGACTGAATGTACCTATGGCAATAGGATCGCAACATGTCTCTTCTGCATAACGCCATACTTGATGTTGTCGATCACAGTGTACAGGGGTCATGTCCAAGGATATACATTGGGTTATGAACTAGATAGGGCATAATATTCAGAAAGTAATCCACGATCCTTCAGAGTAACTCCGACGGATATCATAGTTGATCAGCGGATTAGCTTTATTTACCTTCCCCATATGGGCACTGAGATAGATTCTAATACCTTCAAACATCTATAAAGAGGCAGCAAAACCCACGTTGTTTTCCCCTATCACTCTCATCCACAGTGCCATAAAGGTTCAGAATAAAACCCAACGCAAACATCAAACCACTTTTCAAACCTCACACTATTCTAGAAACCCCCATCAACCCATCAACATGCAGTTCACCAAGTCCTTCCTCGCCGTTTTCCTCGCCTCCACCGCTGTGGCCACCGCCGCCCCCGCCGAGACTAACGACCTCGCGGCCATTATCAAGGGCAAGGTCGACTCCGCGTATGCTGTCGAGGCCCTCACGGCCCGCGACGGCCTGACCAAGCGCGCTTGTAACTACAACGGCTGTGACGACTGTCTTAGTAGAGCTGGACTTTGCAGGGTCTGCCAGGGTCCGGGCGACCACCTCTCAGCGTGCCTCGGTTGGTAAGTCGTGCCCCCTTTCTATCCGTTGCAGGAGCCACGATGGAATTTAACGCACCACGACAGCATGCAGATCTGCTTCGGCTCGGCTAAGTGCGGCTGCTAAATCTACTGATTGGTTGGCCCAACGGGGATGATTCCTAGTGCGCCTTTCGGAGGGCTGTGGAGGCTTCGGAAGTAAGATGGATATTCGATTCTCTGTCACTCGCTATGTTTGCTCAGTTGGAATGGGAAGTGTCACAAGGAAGCTCAACTAACAAGCACACGGGCTACTACGCGTCCTATGCTTCTTATGTGACATCACTTCACAGACGTATATACATCTAGCGGAATGTTCGTGTCATTCTCTTATGCAGCTATCAAGACACACAGTCTCTCACATGCTCCCTACTGCTTGCTATGTTCTTCGGCTAGGTGGTGACAAGACTAGTAGTTTGCATTAGCGATACATGTTTTCAACCCTGCCTCTTTACAGTTCCCTTATCCTGGGGATAAAACGCCCTAAACGGCATTCGCCCATCTACCATTTTCGTTAGAAGAGTACAACTGCTCCAGGGCGTTGTACCTACATTCAGCCCGAACACGCCCAGATGAAGGCTGTGGAAGATTCCAGCTGCGTCTTGGTATCGGTCCCTTTTTACCCGTGAGGTTGCGCAACTTCAGGCCCTGACACATCCATTCAGCATGTACATCAAAAACCACTTCATACAAAAGGTGTCCATACATCGCTGTGACATCGGATAAGGCCATGAAGGCGCTTCAATTTCGCCTTTCTCCACCAAACATTGCTTTCTTTCTCAACATCGTATTGCTGCGAAGAGTCGGCAAAGAGTAGCCGACGGACGCCGAGGGCATCATTCGCAACGTACAGAGTGTCGATAGCCCTTGGTAAGGTAGGATCAAACAAGAGGATATCCCGATCGTCGCTGACTTCGTTCGTCAGGCCGGCAATGTACTGGATGCCCTCAAAGTCGACATGCCTGGCGTAGATCTTCTCAGAAGTCTTGACGGACGACACACCAGACATTCCCTCCACGCATCTTTCGTTGACATACTCAGCGGCGAAGATCTGACGACTCATCCGATTCATGGGCTTCAGGGCCAGCATGTAGTCGACAATGATCTGCCGTAGTTCCTCCGGTAGGTAGGGAAGATGACGGGTTGCTGCGCCTAGGATTCCAGGCAAACAGGACTCAAGCCATGAATGACGAGAATAGTCGTAAGTAATAAAGAAGTCGAATTCGAGTGCTGAAACGTCGAGAGCCCTGGTGAGTATCGAGCGGGGCGTGTTCTCGATGCAGTGAATATGGCACCCAACTCTCAACTCAGGGTGGTGGCACCTCCTACCGTACGGGGGGACCATTTGAGTACATATGATATATTTCACGTCTTCAGCACGATTTAGTGAGCCGGAGAGGCTGTACGTGAATGACTCAGATATGTCGATATCGCATCGCCGAACCAAGGTTGTCAGAATAGGTAGTAAATGCAGAGTGTGGCGCAATACTCTTCTTTCGTCGAGGTGAAGCTCGAACCGACAAAGTCCGCAACGGCGCGGCACGCAGACGGACTTCACCGCCGTTAAAGTCATATCTCCAGCGTGTCCAAAACACTTCGGCAGGAAAGAAGTAGAAGAGAAAGTTTTGCGTCGTCAAATAGTGCTCGCCCATGCCCTATGCCCTCGGATCATCTTTTTGCCAGGACGGTTAGAAGTAGGTAGCCGTTGATGGGCCGGAGCAAGTGGGTGATGCAGCCAAAAACGCATCAACCAGGGAACCTATGGCAATCTCAGTAACCAGTATAGCTGAGACTAGCTGAGTTATGTCTGTATCCTCTCTGGGCTAATTCTTCCGCTTCTGTCCTTGCTTGCGTATTTCACAGACTACTAGCCCCTGTTCCTCGACACAGCCTAGGTAGACGGCCTGTTAATAAGGAGAGTTTATAGTCTCTCCGAGATCGATTGAATCCGAATTCACGAGCAACTATAATCTTAATTAACATACATTGGGCAGAAATACCTACTTGTCATATATCCCGCTCTAAAAGCTCCCTTTATAATACTGCTCTCCAGGCGAAAGCTCACTTGCCCCAAGACTCTGGCCAGAATTCTGTCCCAGCGATCCATTGGTACGTTCGTCCGATTCTCGTTGAATCCACTTCATACTCCGGATGGCTGGGGTGGCTGGCCCCCACCGATAGCGCTGATCGTGAAGACAACTGGCGTGTTCAAAAGTGCTGAGAGCGATGTTGATGCTGTACCGACGGAGGAGGACGTGCTGCGTGGAGGCGTCGAAGTTGTCGTGGAGCTTGTACTGGTAGAGCCTGTAGGTGAGCTGGGGCTTGACGATACGCTCGTCGATGTCCCTGGCGAGGATGGGATCGAGTTGGAAGCAGCAGTCGAGCCTGTGGTGAAGCTGGCAGTGCCGGTGCTTGCGACGCTCGATGGAGAGAGCGTTGAAGTGCTCGTAGCAGCCGTGGAAGAGGTTGCTGAGCGCGAAGATCCTGTGGAGCTGGTTTGGGTACTGGTTGACGATAGAGTACTGCTGAGGGCAGAGCTGGGAGTCAAGCTGACAGAAACGGTAGTCGATGAGCCAGCAGCACTTCCAGAAGAGGTTGAACTCGTGGTTGAGCTAGTAGAAGTCGTGTGGCTTATGGAGGAGGATGCACTTCCCGAACTGCTAGAAGAGGACGAAATAGTGGTGCTCTCAGTTGATGATGGTGTTACTGTTGTTGAAGAACTGTCGCTGCTGCTGCTACTGACGCTGCTGCTACTGCTCAACGTGCTGCTGGTTTCGGAAGTACTGCTCGAAGTGCTACTGGAAGTGAGAGCCGTTGAGCTGCTCGAACTCGTTGTCGACGTATGAGGTCTATCGGGAGCGATGTATATATCGACGGCACTGTTGCCAAGGCCCCCGCAGAACGAACCGTCACCGTTCCCCCCCGGACACGGTCGACTGCACAAGGCTTCATTGGGGCCTGAGTCGAAGGTCAAGCTCGCCGGCGGGGGGTTGGTGCTGCAGTAGCAGTACGCTTGGAACAGAAGTGCGTATCTGGTGTTTAGTTAGACGGCACATCTCTGCTGGCATGAAGCGGGTCGGTTTTGGGCATCATAGAAGCCGCTGTCGATGCTGGTGGCATACGAGGAAGATGACACTTCTCCGCATCCAAAATACTGCATCACACCTGGCACGGCGAATGCGTTCTGGTCCGCTACCAAGGCGGCAACTAGGCAGGGGAGAAGAAGAAAGAGAGCCGACATCGCGGCCAAGTGATCGTGTAGCTTCGGCATCATCGTGATTGCTAATCGGTTTGTGTGGAGATTGGTCGGTGATGATGAGTTGTCAAAGATGGTACGAAGTAAAAGTCGGGACGGTCGTCATGTTTCTTGGGATCGCGGGCATGCCAGCTTGTATTCCATCATTGACAGGCATAGTGGTGCGTGGGATCCGAAAAAAATAATGTTTACTGGAATGATCATCAATCTCGCCGTGGAATCTGTTCTAATCCGGGAAATGTTCCGGCATTCGCATGAAAAAATAAATTCCTGGCATGCCACGCCAGACGCCAAACGCTGCTTGGGCATGTACGAAGTTCAGCCCAGACTGTTCCTCTTGGCGTGCCCACAGCAAATCATTAGAAGAAACTATCGCAGCTTTGAAAAACTCCCAATTTCGTACACAGATATAATGCACAGTGTATACCGACTATGGTGACATGGATATCGGGTAAAAACACAGAAAGAAGTAGCGGTTGCTCCCATTCGTCCGAAGAGCCTGCGTGCATGTGCTCGTGATTGCATCCCGAGTAGCAATCCACAAATCAACTGAAATATGTGCCAGAAACGAGTTGTTCAAAGTAATGACATTATGTTCGAAAACTTGAAATGACAGGACATCCTCTCCTGACATACCCCATCGTCGTCCTGGCCACTATCCCGTTGGCTGAGGTCCTGGTGGGAACGCTGCTGCCTGAATGGAGAGGAGCAGCGGGATGCCGACTAAATCGGAGGGGATTACAGATGCAGATGTAGAGCTTGTAGAAATAGACACGCTTGTTGACGAAGATATGGAGGACGATTGGCTGCCGGACGTTACGCCTGGGGATGAGGCACCAGACAGAGAGGAAGTAGAGCTAGACGATACTGCGCTCGAGACAGAACCCGTCGGACTCTGGCCTGTGGTCGACGACCGTGATCTCGTAGAGCTGGTAGAGGAAGTGGTGCCGCTGGTAGAGGTCCTCGAAGAAGACAAGGTGCTGGACGTCACACTGGATGAGGCTGTCGATGTCGACGCACTCCCTGTTGCAGAAGTTGACGGCGTGCTGCTGGATGATTGATTTGTGAGAGAGGTGCTTGAGGACCCAGACGAAATACTCGTACTAGCCGTGGTGGTCGATTCGGTGCTGCTGGTTGATTGAAGAGAGGTGCTGCTTGATGACGCCGAAGAACTCGTAGTCGATATGGTGGGCGAGGACGCGCTTGTTGAGGTGGAAGTGCCAGTGGTGGGTACCGTCTCGCTTGCACTGCTGCTGGTGGATGTAGGGGATGTTGACGGAGTACCTGAACTCTCACTCGTTGACGAGCTGGTGTAAGCCGTGGAGGACGAGCTGCTGGAGCTGGAACTACTCGAGATTGATTGGGAACTGCTGGCTGATGAGCTGCTGGAGCTGGAATCACTGGAGCTCGAGGCACTGCTGGAACTAGATGATGAACTGCTGGCTGTTGAGCTGCTGGAGCTCGAGGAAGTGGTTGTCTGCAGCGGTCTTCGCGGATCAGAATAGACATTAACCAGCCCCGCCTCATCATTGCCGCATTGGGCGAGGCTGTTCCCCGGACAGCAGTCGAAGCAGAGTTCTTGAAATGCGAAGGTGTACTCGGCGCCGCTCTCAGCCTTCGGTACGCAGAAGCACGCCGAACCTCGCAAAAAGGCGTACTGGTAGTTTCCTTCTTCGATGCAGATCTGCTGGCACCGGTCTGGTTGGACTTCAGGACCGCTATCGGCTGGGACGATAACGTCGTCTATGCCACCCACAGACGCACATCCCAAATAGTTGGTGTTTGGCCTTGCAAACTCGGCTTGGGGGTGAGTGGGACACTGTGCGGCGGCCATATCGGGGAGGAGGAGAAGCTGTGATATGAGCTGCAGACGCAGGATGGCTCCGAAGAACCAGACTATTGATCCGGACATCTGTGATTAGTGGTTTGATACTCCGTATGGGTTTGGTTCGAGTTGACGCCTTGTCTCAGGGGGTTGTTGGCCGTCTCGGGTGTATCTCGCAATTGAAGATACATAGGTAGAGAGGGAGAAGAGAACGACCGATTCTCAGGGGGCTCAGTCTAACATATACGTGAGGAGGAGATGTTAAGAATGGCACGTTCACCTCAAAATGCATGTCGTAGTCTAGTTCGATTATTATCCCTGAACAATGTAGGACGGCCTCGAGGAATCGTCGCCCCGCGTCAGCAAGGAACATGCTGCGTGCCGCACGCTGACTTACTTGTCTTGGAAGCGTCATCTCACTGGCCTTGCAGACGTTGAGAGGAATATGAGCCAAATGAGCCAAGTGTCGATTCAAAACCGGCTAGCCGGCAATCAGAAGCCACTTGGAATGCGGCAAGGTGAGATATCCGCGTCGCCAATACCAACAGAATGTTTACTGTCTCATCTATCGGCATCGAGGGATCAACCATAAACGTCTGAGGCGTCACGAAGTATGGCGTGCCTCTAATGCTGAAGAAGCGGAAACGGCCGGCAAGTTTGGGTCTTGAAGATATCCCGCCATATCGAGAACCATGAATTGAACCTGGGAACCGACAACAGCTCTTTGAAACATCTTGCGAGTTGCGTATTGTAACTTGGGTGCCACTTTGGTAGCAAAAACAGTGATCACGTCTATATGGGCATTCCTCGCCACGCGTTATTGCTCTAGTGATCCAGAGCAATATTGATGTTTTGCAACATTGCTAATAGCTGTCAACTTCTAATCAAATCTCGGCCATGTTCTCTACAAGCCCTGTCCAACGATCAAGCTTATACCGTCGCAACATCTACCACGTGTTTCTGCCAACCGAAAATCGGGCAGTTAGCAAACCTAGAGACCCCCCTAGCCATGTGTAGGGCTCGTGGAGTTTATACATATTGCTATCCCCGCTCTCAGGTGAAGCCCCTAGTTGAACTACCAGTTGGCCGACTCGTCATCGCTTCTTACGCCGGGCGAGATGGCACATAACTCGCATGTAAGCCGTACAGAATCGGGATTGCCCCGCTCCAATGAAAACGTCTACGCCGCAGAGAGTTGCACCGTGACCGCTTCGGACGTCGGATGCCGAATTTCGATCTCCGATTGAGGCGCGTAAGGACATTGCTTGACATGACAGTGAAAACTCGAAAAGGGCTTGCGCGCCAACGACCAACTGCGCGCGTGATGGATCAGCGCCATTCGCCCGGCCCGCCTCTCCACCGCGGCCAGATCGGGGCGTGACAAAAGTCCCAGAATCATTCGAGTCTTGAAGCAGAAACCACGCGGCGTTTCTGAGATCATGGTTCCAAGGTGTTTGTCGGATCGAGGATGCTTACGTCTCCACGGAGGACAAGAACTTACGAGATTGCGAATCACTGGCGTTTCTAGCATATACGATTCTTTCCCAGACGAGGACTCATCTGAATTGAACGAGAACTCGTCACAACGGAATAGCAATGAGCTCCGTCAGCGCGATCAGGGCCTGAACCAGAAAGAATAGTTCACGTTTCAAGGTCATGGCTTCGCCCAAGTTTCCCTTGCGACTTAGGAACTGCGTTGTCCCAGATAGTTTGAACAAGTTGTGTACCTCGAGGAATCAATGTTCAGACTCTTCAACACGGGAAAATGAATGATCTTGGTATGATGTGGCTGGCTGACAGCCCCTATCGAGCAGGGCGCAGGCGCGTCCAGGGTGTTGGGGCACAAGGTGGGGATGGGTTGCGTGTGGCCAGGCGTCAACTGCTTGGCGGCGGTGACGTATCCCCTTTCTCGATATGATGGTCAAAGGAAGCTATAAGGTAACAAAGATTTGCTTGCAGTTGGTTGATACCGACTCACATCACATCGCTCAGCCTTCTTCTAGTTCCAACATCTTATCCAGCCGAACCCCAACAGTTCATTCCACCGACAAAACTTCGCGATCATGGCCGCGCAGTCTGGATCACAGCCTCCTAATACGGCGCCCAACGATGGCAGCGCTGCCGCCCAGAACGTCAGCAAAGACGAGC
This sequence comes from Colletotrichum brevisporum, assembly GCA_030770045.1. Lineage (NCBI taxonomy): Eukaryota > Fungi > Ascomycota > Sordariomycetes > Glomerellales > Glomerellaceae > Colletotrichum > Colletotrichum brevisporum. Next base: position 8,117,465 of record JAUGSI010000002.1, read on the forward strand.
TCCGAGACGAGTATATGAGGAAGATACAAAAGGGCATCGACGACATGCTCGCGAAGCAACCCGATCTCGCCGGGCACGCCTCCGCGTGGCCGTCCACCTACGCCCCGGGCATGGACTTCGTGGCCTCTTGCCAGGAGTACCTCGACCCAGCCGGCCGGGAGCGCTTCACCGCGGCCATGAGCCGGTACATGGGCATGGCGAAGCCCGCCCCCGGCTCGGAGGGGCTCGACATCTTCGATGAGGCCCGGAACGAGTGCCGGGCGCTCCTGGAGGGGCGGCCGGACTTGCAGGCGCGGTGGGATGAAGTCTTTGGAGGCCGGGAGTCTTGGAGGAAGGTCTATGATGCAGTTCGGGAGGGCAAGACCGAGTATACCGGGGGCAGTGATGCTTGTGTGTTGTCTTCCCAACGGGACTAGTATTTGACTATGGCTATGAAATTATGCGATGAGAGTGGTGGCGCAATGCTGTGGCAGAGGTATCCTGAATCGCAAAAGACAGCAAGACATGCACGCTAGGCTTTTGAAAATGCACACAAGGCCTTCCTTCATCCGACGCAAAGCTCAGCATTCGGGAAGCCGGACCTGCCCCTCCCTCTTCCTCCACGGCGTGAAGATGCCCTTGAACCAGTCCCAGGTGTGAATGCCGATGCTCATGGTGCCAAACAAGAACATGGGCATCAGGTTGTTCGCAAACATGAACATGAGACCGCCGGACTGCTTGACGACGTCGTACAGCTCGCCGCGCATGACGGCCAGCGACTCTTCCTCGTTCCTCCAGGGCCCGACGAGGCGGAACTTGGAGTTGAAGTTGCTGCCCATGGCCCACGTGAAGAAAACCCGGAAGCCCTTGGTAAGGACGTGGGTGAGGCGCGGGGCCGAACCCATGTCGAGCGCGAGCTGGTAGACGTAGCTCTCGTGGTCGACGCCGCGCTTCTCGGCCCAGGGGTCGCGGCCGCAGCGGGGGTGGAGCTTCCAGTCGATGTCGTAGCCGGCGACGGCGTTGGGTTCAAGGGGTCGGCCGTCTGGGGAAGGGGCGAGGCCGTAGACGGTTGGGTATTTCGATTGGAGGAGGCGGAGGATCCAGAACTGGGTCTGCATCTCGGCGAGGGGAGGGATGGCGCCTAGATGGTGTTAGTTGATCGTCGAGTTGCGATTGACGGTAGGAGGGAATCATACCTAGGTTCGGCCTCACGAAGCCGATGAAGCCGGTTGTGACGTCGTTGCTGTGGTAGACGGCTCGTACGTCGGCCGAATCAGGCGTGCCGTAGCTCTCGTCTAGGAATGGGAAGCGGCGGGTATAGCCCGTTGCGAACAACACGATGTCCGGCTTCACGACGATCCCCTTCATCTTCTCTGCCTCGGGTCTTCCGTTGTCGACGAAATGCATCACCCCGTTGTCGTCCACGTACTCGGGCCACGGCGCGACGTCGATGTATCGGCCCTTCGTATCGATGTCGAACTCCTTGATGTAGAAGAAGAACCTGCGAATGCGCTCTCTCCATGAGAGGGGCTTGCGCCAGGGGGCTGAGAGGTACGGTATCGCTCTCGTCGACTTTGCCGGAAAGACTGCAACTCTGTCAGTGAACGTCAGCGAATCCGTGGAAATGTGAACTCACAATGGTCGATATGCATCCGTTCACGACGCATTCCCCCGACAAGCTGATCCCAGCCCTCCAGGGTTCCGCCGAGTAGCTCGAAGGTGACGTCGATCTGTTGGTTGTAGAAGTCCCATAGTAACTGGCTAGACTGCAGTTTCGCGGGAACGTAGGCGGTATCGAAAAGACTTGTGATCGAGCAGTCTACAGGCTTCTCTTTGACGTCTGTTCCCCTTCCCCAAAAGCCGAACATGGCAGGAGCCGGCACAGTCTGCGATGGTCAGTACTTGAAGTCATGGATCTCAGTCTGAGGCTTGGACGACGGTGTCTTACCTTGGGCGCGACAATGAACCCATCGCGGTGACACATGACAACGTGCTGGACTGTCTCCGTCGTCGCCGCAAGATGGCCGAGATCCTGCGCCGTCTCCCCGGTGCCAACAATGACGACGGTCGGCTTCTCGCTCTTGATGTCCCGGAGTTGATCCCGAGTCTTGAAATCGGAGGAGTGGAGCACCTTCGGTACCCGTTCGATTCCCTTAATGGGCGGTATCCGAGGCTCGACGTTCAATCCGGAGCAGACGGCAACGGCATCGCAGGCGTAGTCGAACGTCGTGCCATCTTGCCGGGTCACGGTGACGATATGCCCACCGTCCCCTGTCCGTCGGACGCGGGTGACTGGTGACGAACACTCGATGTGCTGCCGAAGCTGGTACCGGTCGCAGTACTCGTTCAGATATTGCACGTATAGCGGCGGCGGGACGTAGTCGGGGGCGTCACGGGGTAAACGATGATCGGAGAAGGCTGTGAGATATTTCGACGAGACGAGCTGTGGCATGGGTCAGCTGCTTGACCTTTCCAGACACAAGCGGGCATGATTTGACAGAGACGAAGAAGAGCTTGCACCGCAACGTTGGTCAACATACCTCGGCGTCCTCGTAGACGCGGTACTTGAAGGTTCCTCCAATATCATCCTCCTTCTCGAAGACGCGCACCTCAATGGGCTCGATCGTGAAGAACTCGTGCGCCCACTTGAGATACCGAGCCGTCGCCAGACCCGCGGGTCCGGCACCGATGACGGCAACTCTGAGCGGCATGACTACCGCGGGGCCGAGGCTCAACTGTTGTTGCAGGGTATCCCGATGTTGTGAAACATGAACCGGACGTTTCGAGAGTAAAAGGGCGCACGCTCAAAAGCACACGCCTTCCGTCGCGAAAGGGCACAACCAGAGGGAAAGAACGAAAATGGGGAAGCGCGGAGCGCAAGCTAGGAAGGTAGGGGATGGGGAAGCCTTTTTGCAAATTCCACTCATGGGACGACGGGAAAGAGAAACGGTCGAGTCTTATTATGGCTTAACACCGCAAGCTCGTCCCCAGTCCGCACAGACGAGGGCACTACACGACGGGACGGCGGCACCCCCTTGGACGGGTGAGCGGACTCGTGATGGAGGGTGGTAGCGTCCGGTCTAGTCCCTGCGTCTGGCGCGCGCCGGCCTGGTCTGACGGCACATTTTGGCATCGTCTAGACACGGAAGAGGCATGGGACCGGACCTAACGCCGAGCTAATGGCTGAATCTCCCCATGCGCACGTAGAGTAGCGTGTGAGGCATCCCGGCCGCTTGGGAGGGACTCCCCCTCCTCTTCAACTCCGGCCTGAGCTGGCGAACCCAATGGAGAGGTTCAGCTGTGGTCGATGGGCAATGCCAAGGGTGCAGTAGCGCGCCGTCGCGACGAGGGATTTTCCTTGTTCTCGCCATGATACCTTTGGGATCTGGGCGGGGTAGACAATATCTGCAGCGGAGACTTTGGGACCCAAGGGTATTGGCTCTTCTCGAGTTCGTCTATCTGTTGTCTTGGATTGGCCGAGCACGTCGCCTTGTCGGAGTTGTTTGGGTAATTCTGGAGCTCGAGAACCGCGAAGTGGACACCGCAATCACGGTACTTGCAATGGTGGCACCCATTAGCGTAGCATCATATGAGCCGTTCTATCGGGAACTTGCGGGTCGATTCGTTGCTCGTGTCAGGGATCTGGATTCTGGAGGTTGGAGAGCCCACGTCCCGGCGAAAGACACAGGGTTCTCGAGAGTCCAGCGAGGCCTAGCGAGGACAAAGGCGGCCGCTGCCCGGCGCCACGGCGGCGCTCGCAGAGTCGTGGGAAGACAAAGCCCAACGGCGGCTTCCGGCGATGGGGTCCGGCCTGAGCTCGAGTCTATTCTGTAGACGGGACGATGAGCCTTGGCTGCCACGCCTGCCCCGGCCCGGAAGCTGTGGAATCATCTGTCTGCCACGAGGTCATGATGCCTACGGGCGTACCGCTTGTCGTGTGGTGGTCATGACTCTGTGGTGTGGCCTGTCATATCTCGCGAATCAATGAAGGCCAAGGAAGCGACGTAACCCTGGATAGGCAATGTCTGACCGCCACTTCAACTAGAAAGCTTCCTATTTAGAACAGCAGTTGTCATCTTACGATAGCCTATCCACTTGGCCCCAAACCCAAGCAGTCTCGGCCTTGTAGCATTGGCCATTGTCCTCGACGTGGGCTCACCTCCGCTGGAGAACGTAACTTATTCACAATTGGGTGCTCCGTTTCTATAAGCGCATCGGCCGATTGGACTTGACGCTGAACCCCTGTTTCGAGCACATGCATGCGTTGTTGGACCACGTTTTGTCCGTTTGCGGGTAATCCCGCCTGAGCCGCAGGACGCGCATCTAAAAACCGTACTACTTCAGCGATCGAGTCGCCGAATCCTGTTTTCCGTGATCACCAAAGGGAAAGGCCTACTCTGGATCGTATGGGTGATCAGTGACATGCATCAGCATCCGTCACATGCCAGAGCCGTGAAGCATCCACAAACACACCGAGTGGCGATTCTGAGAGTCGGACCGGAGAATCGACAACTCCCCGATCCCCATATCCCTGACTACAAACGCAACGTTCTGGTGGAAATCCGTGGGTCCTCAATGCAGTCAAGCTGTGTGCAGTATGCACTCTGCAGGGACAGCGGACAGCCGGCAGCACGAAGTTGATGAGGCCAATCCAGGAGTTACACGTTGAGTTGCAATTGTACTCGGTGAGAGTTGCTGCAGGAGGTAACATTGAGCGGATACAATGGGGCATCAGCGGCAACCTAGACTACGACGGAGGTTTTCGGCCATGCTATTTCCCTTGAAAGAAAAGCAGGAGCTTTTTAGCCAGAGTGGTCAATCATAACGTCTGGTATTTTTCAGTGGTTATATCATGTTGCATTGTACCTTTGGCAATATGTTCCCTGTAGTTTTGGCTTGAGCCCTGAATTCCTCTCGGTATTTTGCTCGTCTCTTCAAGCAATAGAACTCATCTTATGGCAAACTCGAATTTTGAGAAACTTGCTATTTGGCCTGCAAGACTCAGACAGCAAGCGCAGCGCAGCCTGGGCAGTTTTCTCGCGCGCAAGGATCAAGAAAGCTCATCACATAGGAGTCCAAGAAAGTTCAAGTTCGTAACAGGTTTCGCGAGTTCTGGTCTTGGGCTATTCAAATTCAATCACAATCGCGAGCCCAAACTCCGGGTCCAGGCAGAGACAAGAACCAGGCCCAACCGCACACACATCTTCAATACTGTACAAGAACACCGGCTGCCCTTTTGCGGACAGTTTCCCTCAGCATCGCCAGCGCTTCCATATCTTCATTCCCCGTCAAAGAATGATTGCTCCTCCAGTGCTCGCCATTCCGCCCGGGAGGCAGAAAGGCCCAAGGGCGACGGCTCGAGTTGGCACTGTCGAGCGGTTGTGGGTTGAAGTTGACGTAGAGCGGCAGCCTTAGCTCCTGCATGCCAATGTATCGCCGGAAGATAGGGTCCTGAAATTTGCTTTGCATCTCGTTCTTCATCAGCGCAAAGGCGTACCCGCTCGGGACCGTGGATAGATGTGGCGGGGCTCCCAACCAGAACTCATTCATCTTCAAATAAGACCATCTGCAATGGGTAGCCGTAGATCCCATCTTGAAAACTCTGAGTGACGACATTGAAGTGCGCCAATGAACCAAAACGTCGTGCCAGCTGAGCCACGAGCGATAGTAGACACCCCAATGGTCAGAGCGATTGCCGCCTTGCCACGAATCCGGAAGATACCCGCGATTTGAAATCACGATCTCTTTTCCGTCATTGTTTGTGAGGCGAGTGTCAGGAGCAATGGTCTCTGACGGGCTCACGGTACAGTATGCCTCTGACAGAAGAACGCACTCGTCGAGGTAAAGCTCTTGCAAACCACCATTCCCCAAGGAAGCAAACCAATCGATTTGCCACTCGTGGCTGAAGCAGTATCGCACAAGCGACAGGACTCTCAGTTGTGGGAAGCCCGAGTCCGCGCCGGTTCCAGGGTTGATGCAACGAAAGTCAAACTTGGGGCGATAACCCCAGATCTCATCGTGACAGAGGGACAAGACCGTAAGATTGCGTGCCAGAGTTGGGGTCAGCCAAGTTGGCAAGTGGTCGACGATGAATCGGAATCCGTTTCTCGGTTTGAACGTGGACATTTCCATGTACTCGTCATCTCTTCCAAGACCCTCCCTGTCGGGCGAGATCGTGAGGCTTAAGCTTCTCAAGCTGGGGAGAGACGTGACCTGTTGGAAAGTTCTCCAGTTGCACAGATGCTCCAGGCCTGGCGTTTCTGATGATTGCACGTGGGGCACAGGGACAAAGCGGCTGTAATACTCTCTGGGGTCGGCGAAACCAACGTTCGTGATCGATAGCTGCTCGAGAAAGATTCGAGGACTCTGTTCTCTCAAGAACGCCCAAAACGTCTCGTTCGTGAGGGTCATTGTGGTGACCAAGAACTTCAAGAGCCCGAAATCGGCTTCCGGTGCACCGCGCAGGTTCTGGTTCGGCTTCAGAACTCGATCGCCGAGGATGCAGCTGAAGACGACGAGCATAATCCAATGGCGAATGCTATACCTCAGGGCATCCATGCCGTTTGGCGGGAAGTAGAAGGGCGGTGTGAAGTCTGGAAGTCGTCTGAATCGTAAGTCCAAGACCTTGAGGCCTGCGAAACGTCTGATGGAAGGTAGGGCTGCGAAGAAGTCATAGTGGTTGCGGATAGGTTCGCAAGTATCGTAACGGCAGGTGACGTGTCTGACATGCTTCCTGAGATGAGGCCTTTGTGCCACCATTTTGAAGCCCATATAGTGGTGTGGCCTAACCTGGACATGTCTGAAGACCTCAGGCGTTGCTGCGGCACAGAAGGCCTTGCTCACGAGCCGGGCATTGCGTTTGGTGATGCTTGGTGTGTGGGAGACGATGAGTTGGATCACCTCCACGGGTAACGCTCGCAGTTCTGGCCCGATGACCTCCATATCTGATCAGCTTCGAGAGAGAGCTCATCCACAGAAAGACGGGGTGTTGCCGCAGCGGGATTGTGCCTGGCCAGCTTTAAACATGCTGCTGAGCTGGATGAGGCCACCGTTTTATCGTTTTCCCGCAACAGCGCGAAGGAATATGCAAGCCGCCAAAAAAGAAACCATGTCTCGCCCCGCGAGATAGCCGTAAGTAGGTATCCGGCTTGGCGCACTAGACTCAAAGGAACACCTGCAGGGTTCTTCATCAGGATATACAATGGTCTCTTGTGGATGAAGGGTGAAAGGATTGGCACTCGCTTGATTCCCCTCTTGTTGTATCTGCTGTTTGGAAAGCAGCCGAGACTTTACGCAGTTTTTCGAAGCTTTGAGAAGCTACTCTGACGTTGCCAGTTGGTCCGGTCCTTTGGCCCGGTCTCTAAGCGTCTAGGTAAGGGAGGTCATTCGATCGATGCCTTGCTGAAACCACCAGACGTCGGCGTTGAATTCTTCTCTCTAGGTTTCTCGGACTCTTGACGTACTACAATGAATTTATGTGTCTAGTAAAGAAACTCCGAAAGACGTCTCCAGGCATCCAAGGTTGGCGATCGCGCCCCCAGCCCCGCTGCCACCCGTAGCAACAAGGTCGCCGAAGGCGCGCTTTGAAAATAGGCCATCACGAGGTCGAATATCTCCTTGAGTCTCCTGTATCATTCAAGGAAGCGCTCGCAGAGGCCCGCTGGTTTCGATCAATTTCTTCGCCAAGGACTTCCCCGGACCGGGGCATAACGTAATCAGCCACGGGTTATTGAGCCAGAGTCTCTTCATGCAGGCAGTACACCTTCTACTGGCCGGACTTTCTAAAAAGGGTTACAAGATTCTGGAATGAGTATCAGCATGAATGAATGTAGTCTCACTATAAACAGGCGGCATTCAGCCTAGCTACCCCCAGCCTAGCTACCCCCAGCCTAGCTACCCCATTGCTAGACCGATATTAGACTCGTTTTCCTCCGCATCCCAAGTGTTGTTCAAGACATCTAATGTCTGATTCAATGCCCAATCCTGCAAACACTCGCATGGCGTTGGCAATGAACACCAGGCGCATTGATTTCCTGATACGCCCAGAACGACACTGGAACGCGGAGGATCCTCGAAAGCGATGCCGTCTTGTATACCTGCCATCGGTCCAAATTTAGAGGGAGTTTGATTGTTAGAAGCATCCTTTGGCGGTGGCCCAATGTGGTCATTGAAAAGCTCTCTTGTTGGGAACAACACAGAGTCGGCGGTCTGAGAGGACCGCGTGGCGGGGAATGACTCTGCAACAGTATGACTAGGACCAGAATTCGTCCTGTCTGATAGTGAATTTGATTGCAAGCCAAGTAAGGTGTTGATAAAAGACTGGCCAGATATTGGATGCGTGGAGTCGCTCGCCGACTCGAGAGAGAGTGGCGCTCTGACCAGACCGGGGGTGAGCTGTCGCCGAACGTCGTATACTGGGGAGCCTACAACCATGTCTCTGCAGGCCTGTAAAGTGTGGTCAATGAAGGATTGGGAGAGGCCCCAAAGGGTGTGTCCCAGCTCCTGGTGCGTCACGGAAGCAGCCCCAAAAATCATGTTGGAGGAGACCTTTTGGAGAGCAGATGCGCAGCGGCCGGCGTTGCGTTCGAAAGCCTTCTTGACTTCATCTGCCTCGATGACGGGCTCGAACTCTTCAGAGAAGTCAGCGCTGAAAGGTAGTTGTCGTGGAAGAGCAAGAAGGGCTACTTACTGTCTGATTTGACCTCTTGGTCCTGTGGAAAGAGAGCCTGCCAAAGCGCCGCCCAAGTTGTGACGCTCACCTTCAGTCTCCGGTCACGAAGTTTGTCGGCCACTTCATCAGTGATACCGTCTTCCGGGTTTTCAAGGACGGCGGTTTCGATGGCGTCCCGTGGCTGGCAAATCTGATCAGGAAAAGATACTCGGAGATGATCGTCTCTTTCTTTGAGTGTACCAAATTTCTCGCGACAGCGGCTGCAGGTGAAGTGCTGGTTCGCGCGGCTGGTTTTCTGCTTATGGAAAGTCGCGATATGACGCCTGTAATACTTTCAGTCAGATCGATCATATAACCTTAAAATCAGGTTATTGGGGACTGGCGTACTTTACCAGCGTGATTGACGGAAATGACTGGGTCGCGCAGTTCAGATGGTCCCTCACATTGAATCTCAGGGGATTGCGCTTCCTGAACGGGCAGCTCAATCGAATCTCTCCTTTCAGCCTCTTCGCGTTTTGTTCAACGTCGCCGTCCCAGTTGTTATCACGACCGCCGCCGTTCCTTTTTGAATTTGAGCCATTGTCGTCGGGATCACCTTCGTCTCTACTACCTGAGTAGAGCGACCGTTTCCTGGAGGAGCTACCGGGCTGCGATATCGGAAACGTTTGATTAGAAGAGCCTTTATGGGGCGTCTCGTTGTCTCGCATTTCCTGGTCTTCACTCTCTGTGGTTGTGAGGGAGTATTCATCAACCAATGGTTCGCTAGTGATGATTGAGAGTTCGCCCATGCACTTCCTGACACTTGACCATGCATCCTGGGGTCTTGAAACATCATCCATGGATAGTCCAAAGGCTCTTGAGAGAATTAGATCACATATGTCGTCGGTGAGACTGTTCGGGTCTGGCAATAAGCTGTCTGTGGATGTTGGCTGACGTTGCTGCCTGCAGTCTGTTTCTTCGTCGGCGAGAATGTTCGGATCAGGCGCAAGGATATCCGGAAATATTAGCTGACTCCGCTGCCTGAATTCTGTTTCGTCTTCGATGACGGATACTGAGGAAGAACTAAACAGGGAAAAGGTGATGTTACTTTGATCTGCAGCGGAGTCTGAAAGGGAGCTGCAACGTACCGAGTGGCAGCATCACCTTCTAGATACAGCGTTAGTTTGAAGGGATCAACCTCCAAAGTCTCTTCTTCAAGCTGAAAAGAGACGGCTTCGCTTGGGGGTATTTCTAGAACCAGCTGCTTCGAAGGGGTCTGAGACTTCTCGTTTGGAAGTGCATCCACTACTTGGGGTTCAAGTTCTTTTGCCTCTCGATGTGGCAGGCACCATTCACTGGTGGCCGTTGAAGCGGGAATGAAGCCCTCGCACCTGCCCAGCAACTCGTTGAGGCACCCCTCGTAATTGACTGCCGCGACGGTGTCCTCCCCCGCTTTCGCAAGACAGTCCTTGAGAATCGTAACTGCATCCCGCCCATCGGCGCCCCTGGCCTGGATACTGGCTCCAGCTTCGACAAGTGCCTTTACGGCTGTCTTGCGGCAGCACCTAGCTGCAACCAGCAAGGCTGTCTCGCCGTTTCGATTTCGAGCCTCGAATCTGGCACCGGCATGGATGAGAATTTGCAAGATTTCCATGGTCTGAAGGTTGCCTGCTTCCTCGGGAAGGAACGCAACAAAGTCCATCAGAACGGTGTTGCCAAATGAGTTGTATGAGTTGATGTCCACGCCACCTTCGAGGAGTTGCGCGATGTAATTTGCCGCTTGACTCAAGGCGCTGCGAACGAGTTGCGCTCTCGAGGTTGTTTCGGCTTGATCGTTGAGTGTCCACGCAGTCCAAACATGACGTCTGGTGAAGGCAGAAGTTTTTAAAAGCCCACTGAACAAGTATTTGAGTCGCGCGAATATCGCAGCTGCGAGGCAATGAAAGCCATTGCGGCCTTGGGCGTCTTCCGTCTGCGCCTTTTCGCTAGCCTCGCGAGTGACCCTCAGAATCCTCACCTCATATGCCGCAAAGTCGACCGGGGATGCATTTTCTTCGGGCGCCGCAAGGTCTAGTCGCCAAAGGGCCTCGATGCCTGCGGAACCATCAGGTCCTCTTGGAACCGGTCCTTGCTGCAGGAGAGAACTTTTGTCGGCGTCGTTGCCCAAAAGCATCATGCTTTCTGGTTTCAGGCCGAAGACGTCTCTCTTAGACAGGGTGGTAGAGTCGAATAGCCGAAGAAGCCTCCCAAGGGTATGAGAGTCATCGATCTTACGACAAGCAAGATGCGCTAGAGTCTGTCCGTAGACATCCTGCGCTTGTACGGGGAATCCGGCTGATCTCAACTCTAGCGTAAGGCCATAGAGTGCAAGTGCGTCATCCGAGTACCAATCTTCCCTCAGGGCGTGCAAGAAGGTCTGGCCCCCAGAGTTGGTCACACACGCAGTACTGTACTCGGAGGCGTCGAGATACTGAATCAACGTGGAGTGCTTTGCTCGAGCCGCAATAAGATGTAGAACCGTGTTTCCGAAACAGTCGTGTAATTGTCGAGTATCGTTCGATAACGGACGAGAATCCAAGATATTCAAGGCCCTGGTCGATATCGAGGATGAAGAGACCTCAATAGTAATTCTCTGGGCTTTTCCTAAAGTCGAAGCAAATACATCTGTTTCTGTGATGCGTGGTGGCTCCCCTACGGCACGCTGTATGCTTCTGGCAGTACAAGTCGAGGTTGAGGAACGACGATGGTAGGACAAGTTCGGTTGCCTTCGATGTGTCTAGAGTGTCTTCAAGCTCTTCGACTACCCTGTTGATAGCACCCAGCTCCTGGGCGAGTACAACAGTGTCGTTTGAATGTGTCGACATAGCATCTTCGTCGTCTTTGTCCCGAACTGAGCTGTCCCGTTTCATTGACCGGAAAGTGCTGAGAATTCTCGACCGGTATGATAAGCTGGAACTTGTTCTTCGCTGGGTCGGGTCGAAAGAAGGAGGACGACTTGCGGAGCCTGGCATTGAGGTGCTTTCTCTTGTGCTACCTGACCTTGTAACATCGTAATTGCTAAGTTCTGTGGATGGTCTGTCCGACACGATCGAAGACGCCGGCATGCTGATGAATGAGTCGTTGTCGCCAACCAGTGTCGTCCCGGTGACTCGGGAGAGGATGGACTCGGGATACTGTTTCTGTAACGTTGACCAACTTCTGTCATCGTATGCCGGCTCATTCTGAGAACCATCCTTAGGCGTGCTGGCGTCTGACAACCGGTGTCTAGTAATCACGTTAGCGGTAAATCGCACCAAGAAAGGTGCTGTCGCCCCGACTTGGGAATACATACGACTCGTGAAAGAGCTTTTGACGAGTGCGAAGGTCCCGGAGAGATCTCCAAGCCCACAAATTTCTCTTCGAAAGAGAGCCAATGTCCGTAGTACCAGGAGCCGTGGATTTGTGCGGACCCAGGTCATCTGCCGTGCCGACCGCGGGGTGAATGACAATGTCGTCAGTTGCTTGTGTGGGAGTCGAAGCCATTATGTTTCACAATATTGCATCGGCATATGAAATACAAGCAGATAGAGTGGGGAGAGACTCGCTTGCAACATCCAGGTAGGAAAAGATTCATCCCGAGAAATCGGGCATGAGCAGGCAAGGCTGCTCCAAGAGCCTGGTGGCGGCCTCTGGAGGACTCATCGAGGTACTCAGCTGGAAGCCTCAGCCTGCATGAGAGTAATCCTGCATGAAGACTAATTAGGGGCGGTTATCATGGTTGTTCCCACCTGCGTAAGATAGCAGGGCAGGAACTTCGGTGCAGTTACGTATGCAGGGCAATCTGACGTGATTTCCACCCCCTTTAAAACAGTATCCGCCCTGATTGGCTTATACAATCGAGTCTGAGAGACTCTCGGCACGAATACCGCCCACAATTGGCAAGGAAGCCTGCGAAGTAAGCGCCGGATTATGGCGATGTCTCGCAGCATGTTGGGTCCTCCACGCGCGCGCTGATTGGCTTATACTCGTCAGTCTGAGGTTGAAGGATCCCAAGGTTGTAAGGGTCAATGTCCGGAGACGGCATACAACCGACATCGTTGAGTTCATGAACAATATCGTCGCAATGGGCTGAAATCTGGAGTCGTGATGCTCAATGAAAGTATGGCGAAGATTTACTGGAACATGTCGGCGAAGCTATAAATGATTCTCACCTGAGATCTAAACCAGCTGGAAACCTTGCAAATGGGCAAACAATTGTGTCAACATAATAGCAGTGTAAGACATTGAAACATGTGCTGCTGGTGAAACAATATATCGAAACTTCATCAACAAGTCTTATATGCTTCTGCCATCCAGATTCGATGTCTTCACCGTCCGGTCCTGGCGGTTCCAGTTCGTTGAACTCTAAGTCAGAAAGGTATGTCCGCCTCCCAGACTCGGTACTAGGATATTAAGAGTTTTTCAGGCCTCAATGTCAACAAAGCCTGACACTGACTTGACGCGTTTAGTTCGTACGAAGACTCAATGCTAGCCGCTTTCATCTACGACACTTCCTCGGTTCAAGACCGCCTGATACAACGCTCTTCAGCAACCAAGTCGTCGACGACGAAGGGGAGTTAGACTGTCGACATCTACGAATCAAAGAAAGCGTGAACAATATATAATGAGAATTAGTTCGACATGATTTCAGGGCAACCGTTTTCAATAAAGCATTGATTGGAGCTGGTGACAAGTTGCGGTGGTATGTCAACTTCGGGGCTTTCTTAGGGTTATTCGCCTTGACGTTTCAACGACGGACTGTGAGAGCTCATGCATAATCAATAAGCTAGAAAGCTACAAAATCTCAAAGTCTCGCACATCAAGCATCGGATCCTCGTAAATGTTCCAGAGCTCGCCTTGCATAATGCCATTCACCCAAGCTCGCCCTTCGTATGTGTACTGAGCCTCCTCGGTATGGTGGATGTTTGCATCAATGGGACGCAGAACAACAGGGACATCGCTACCGTAAAACAGCGCGATTGCATCTCCAGGCAGGACGCTTTGTCGCGCAACACCGACGAAGCCCGTCTTGGTCGTAATCAAGAAACCAATGTCTTCTTCGCACAGAGGATCGCTCGGATCACGCGAGGCATCAGGGTCGCCTTTGCGCGTGGGGCAATAGCACTCCCATGGACTGGTGCACTTTTCGAAATCGCGGCTCATGAAGTTTCTTGCGTCTTCCGAGAGGCCGACGATGCTATCCCATACCCTGAAAAGCCTAGAGGGACCGCAACGACAGCCCTCGACCACGCAATCGCTGTAACGAACCGCACTAAGGCTAGACCAGTCGACGTTAGGCCGTTCGGAGGGGTTCCAGTGAGATAACACTTGGGTTGCTTGGTCCTCGAAAGAGACGGAGATCATGTTCCTTTTCGCATGAGTTATGATCCAGTTGGGCCGCATGACTCTGCGAAGGCTGTCGGTTCGCAGTTTCGATGTGCCAGATTTGCCAGTAGCCGAAGGGTACGGATTCTCAGTCGGGAACTGCGAGAAGATTAAATTCAATCTGAAAGCGATGTCCGCCTCGCATGTTCGGGAATCCCGCACCGGGATTTCTGGAAGGACGTTCTCGACTCGGTCGAATATCACACCCCGAACCGTGAGCTTCCTCTGGTCCTCGGACATCTCGACAAAGGCCCTTTCGTGAAGGTTGCCGTTCCCGTCGAACGTCCATCTTTCACCTCCGAGGCGAAAGTGAGCGTCTTCTGTGAAACACGTTCTATCTGAGAAGTCAACCGCCCAGCTGGGTAGCCCTTCCATGCGGAACGGGGCTGGCTTTGCCCAGTTGAGGATGCGGAACCGGTCGGGTCTCAGCCCCGTCTGGTGTGTAGTTTTGTCGCCGTAGCTACTAAAGACGGGATACCTCGGAGCCCTTGGGTGCTTTCCACAGCTGCCTTTGCTATGCCACACTGTCAGGGCTTCGTCATAGGCGTCCTTGTGGGTGACGTTGCACAAGATGTCAGTGAATGTCGCCTGCGTGAAAATCTCTGATTCGTGGAGCCCATAGTCTGGCTTCATGAGAGCTGCTTGTTCTGGCTTGACGAGGCTGAGAATACTGTAAATCTTGTCTCTGGGATCAGTGGACGCGCAATTGCGTGCCAAGAGAGCTGTTTCGCCGAGACTTCCGTTATAGTGCCATCGATCTCGGTTCAGCCGAAGCGAAAATATCCTGCTGAGCTCAGGGATGGTTTCCCAGGTCCTGAGGAGATCAGAGTAAAATGTATTCCAGCTGACTTCAGCCGGCCCAAACGCAACGCTCAAGTCACTGGCCAGCACGAGCTCCTGGATGAACCAGGATCTGGTCCACCACGGTGGTGATGCTTTTGACAACGAGTCTCGGAGCACTTCTTCTCTCCAGCGCGTGAGTGCCTTGTCTTTTTTGGCCTGGCCTTATTCTTTTCCGTGTCTGTCTTTTCATCTCCGATGGTTGCTTGGTCGATGCTCGGAACCGCCGGTAGGGGAATATCGTCAGCATCGCCCAACCATATGACCACAGACCCTGCAGACTTGTAGATCCGCCCCATCATCTGAACCTGACGGTTGCGCTCAGCGAGGTTGTCTTGTTTGATGCACAATGAGTCCACCCAAAGTGTCCTTGGCTTGTCGAGACGACGGAGACGACGTAGAGCTGCGTGGAGGTTATCCGTAACCGGGACAACCTTCTGCCCATCTAAGTTGATCGTACGGCCCTCTGTTGATCTTCCCCATACATAAGATAGAGCTTCATAGTTGTAAGCTGAAGGCAAGCCTCTGCTGAAAGTCACCGCGTCCTTTTTATTCCTTTCTTCCATTATGGCGGAAAGGAGTGCTGCCTGTCTCTCATCGACGTTTTGGTACCTGATGGAGAATGCTTGTTTTGCTTTGAGAATGTCTTTGGCCGCTTGACTCCGGATCACGATGTTGTGCAGGTTCAGGTTCGCGTTCGCAGGATCTGAGAAATCGACGCGGTCGATGACTGTGGGAACGAAGTCCGGATCGTCGTCTTCGTCAGACTGAGAAGCCTTTTGCTCGCTGTCGTCATTTACCTTGCCGAACGCTTCAAGAAGCCTTGACTTGGCTCGCTCGAGATCGTCAAGCGAGACCTTGCCGATCCTACAGCGGATAGGATCCCCAGTTGCTCCTGGGAGAAGGTAGAGCAGTCGAATCTCGCTTCTCACAACGTTAAGGTCCGCAATGTCCGGGCTGTACGCAATGGATCTAGGGGTCGGGTAAGACATCTTGCGTTTATCCGAGGCGGCTTGCGCCAGCTCCCCTACTTTGACCGCTTTTCACTGGTCAGAGACGGCCAAATACTGTGGTGCTGGCGGATGCAACTCGTCCATCCAGCTGGTCGGCATCAGAACCACAACGGGAGATTGATCGGTCGGCTGGACGATGACCTGGGCTTTCCATTGAGAGCGCTGATGTTGAGGAGGTATCGACAGGAGAGCTGTTGTCACCGGACCTAGACTTAGGTGTGCATTCTGCGCCCTTTCAATCTGAAACCGACATAACGTGATTGAAGAAGTGGACAGGGTAAAGAAGATCTCTGTCGGAGTCCATGTCCAGGCATACGGTAACATTTGAGAATTAGAAGACACAGGAGTTGGGATGTCGAAGTGACGCTCGGAAAGGGGAATGGGATGCCTCAAGACCTCATTCTCGTACCTAACAAGCAGAACGGCGACTTGGATCGATAGATTATGGGTCGATAGCTTTGGCTGACCTGTTTCAGTCTCTTTCCCTGGCTGTTTCGGTTGTTTGGAAGCCTCGACGCTTGCGACAAACAGGTAAGATCCGCAAGTAGAAAATTTCAAGTCGACAGAAATCCGACGGCCTACGTATGTCAGTTTGCTCGCCCCTGGTCTTCTCGCAGCAGTGATAGCGACTCACCACCTTTGCTGAACGGCCTCATTTGCTGAATAACCTGGTCTTCGTCATCCCCAAAGCGCGCCAGCACAAGTTTGGTCGGGCTCAGGGACCATGCCACAATCAGGGCCGTCGGGTGGAAAGTTGGCTTAGAGCTGTGAAGTATTCGCTCTCCAGAAGACGAGAACTCGAAGATGCAGTCCTGGTCTTTGGAAGTGTCGTAGACTCGAAGCCTGGGGAGTTGGAAGAAACCGACGTTAGCTCCATTCATCATGGTGAGCTATCCGAGACTTACTCGGTCGCCAACGTCCAATTCGAGAAGCGTCGCATCGTGATCGGCCCGTTGGCATCTGCCTCGAGCAACAGATGGGACTTGTCGAAGCACCATCCCCCCCCAGCAGTGCACTTAGTGCAGAGGTCTAGATCGCTAGCGTGGCACTCGAAGCAGTGCAGCCAACGGTGTGCATCGGAGCCGCATCCGTCGCAAACTTTGTATTCGTGTGCTCGTAGTAGCTCGGAGAAATGCGCCTCGTTCACCGACGTCTCCATCATGTCGCATGTATGCATTCGTTTGAGGCTCTCGGTGCTTCGAACAGAAGAAGCACCGCTTTCGAGGGACGAAGAAGTCCACGCGCTTCTCCCCGAGTCAACGTTTGCCGAGTCGCTGAGGCTCTGAATATCATCCTCGCGGCTCTCCTCGTTGTCGTCGTCGTCAGACCAACTTGAATCGATGCTCTCGGTCTCTTCGGTATACCGGTCAGAGTTGTTGCTGGATGCGTTGCTCATGGCTTCCAGATCGTCATGTTCTTCGGATGGCGGAGGCGCGATGTCTTCTGGTAGATCATCGAAGTCTGTCTGTTCGCCCAGAATTTTGCGCCGCACCACGGCTTTGCGCTCGGGATACCAATCTTGATACCAGTCAGGGTACCAGTCTATCTTCTCATAGATCTTCTGTACGTGATCTCCGAGGCGCTTTTGGCGGGCTTCCTCTTCCTCTGGATTGAGGGGTGCCTGAAGCTGCATTCGCCTCGTGACTGCGGCATAATTCCCTCGGCGACTCGCCTCCTCCCAGAACTCAGTCAAAAAACCTTCAGCCTCGGCTTTTGAAAGCGAGTCTTGATTCAAAAAGGGGGTTTCCATGAGTCGAGTACCCGCTCGTAGATATTGACCGCTCCCGAGAAAAGCCGCCGGTTTGCTGTACACCGAAGGATTCCTCGCGGGTATCAGAGGAACCCCGTCACCGTCTTTGGAGATTTCCCATGCGGATTTCTCGTTGTCATTGATTGGTGCAGTTGCCTGTTCGATTAGCTGAGGACCATCCGGCAGTAGTTGCCATTTGTCCAAGATGAAGCTGGACTTGGAGCTCGTCTTGCCGTCTCCTGGGACTTGTCGACAGAGGTAGAAGAACGTCCCGTTGTCGGATAAGGCGATATCGGTGGCCATTTTGGCGTTTTCTGTTCTCGAACTTCCATGGATTGTTGCTGTATGCATCGTGATTGTTGAGGACCAGTTGCTGTTTTCCGCTGACGAAGTTGCAATTGAGCCTTGAGGGTGTCGGTTGTTTTTCGCCAACTTCGACCTTCACCGAGAAGAAATGTCAGAGTCGAACTTCTCTACGACTTTGTTGTCGGGGGAAACCTGCAACTTTCCATGTTCCTCCCCTTGTCATCATCAGTGGGTGCCTAGGCTTTCCTAAATCTCCGTTGGTTGGCTTTGTCGGCTTCAACCCCTGCTCGGAACTTCCAACATACTGCAGCTCGTCGCTCCGCCCCCTCTCAGCGGGCGCCTGACTAGGGTCTTTCTGACACTGTCGCCGCGCGGTACGCCTTGTCGCGGGGTAAAGATTGGCTGTTGGGGATCCTGCAGACTTCACCTGCAGAAAGCTCCAGCATGGCGAAACGATAGGAAGCTCCGGAGGTACCGATCCGCTTGGGCTGAGCAGGCGATCATTCAGCTGCAGCCTGAACTGCGCCTTCGTTGGGTGCCTAGAGCGGATATTACCATGATGCTTGCTGGTCAGCCGACAGACACGTTGCCAATAAGACTCCCCCTGCGCGCTCAACACCAAGAGTCCAGCATTTTGCTGACATCCAGTCCGCCGAAAGAAGTTTCAGTCTGGTCTACGAACACGTTTCACTGAATACAGCATACTTATGAGATAGCGGACGGGGCGTGAATATGTCAGACCACGGCGATAATGCGGATGGCACCGCCAGCGAAAGAGAGCCGGAGACACCCACCGCACCTGAAGAGGTCCCTCAAGTGAAGGGCTTCGTGAAGCCGGAACGCAAGTCCATCGGTCGGACAGATGAGGTGTAAGTCTTCGGGGGGTCTCACATGAGTTTAGCTAACACCCTGGCCAGGTACAACAAGTCAGGCAGCCCACTCAAGTCCATGCTTTCTTGCTCCGAGCTGACCAGCAGCGAACCTCAGAGAGAAGAGGCGATATGAGTATCGTCGTACGCGAGTGCAAAAGGCAGACACATATCGCTTCACCAAGTATGTCATAGTTGTTAGGCGACAAATCAACAAGGATGGATATCCGACCGGCGTCAAGGTGGACATCAGAGGGCCTCGGTTGCAAAAGGCTTTACTCGACCTCAACAAGGATACTAAGGGCTTTGGATTTGAAGAAGACCCCCCGACGATGAGAACATACAAAAATGTCGCGGATGCTTTCTGGGCACGAATGGCGCTAAACAATCCCTTCTAGATTGACACCAGAATCTTTTTCCACTCGCTTGAAGGTCTCGAGCGACTTCTCACCGAGGCCGAGAACGAGTCTCCTGTAGACGATGAGAAAGTATTTGAAATCCGCGCAGGAATCCAGTTCATACACGAGGACTTTGCCGACACGTTTGCCTCGTTGAGAACCCTTCTGCCGAACAACCAGATCAACTTCGAGAACCTATGGACTTTGTATCCACCCAACACCATCGCCTGGGCTGGAGATTCCTTTGGCCATATTCAGGGTTATAAAGTGAGGCTGACACATAATGCAGAGGACTCGAGCGGCATGCCTTGCGTCTTCTTGGATACCGACTACATCGACGTAAGTGTTCAGTTTCGAAAGCTTAGAAAGATTTGCTGATTGTTTCAGTATAACGGGAAAAGCGTCGGCTGGGTAAAGAACAAGATGCTGAAAGTCCCCTGCTTCCTCGGTGTCAAGGACATCTGGTCTCTGCCTGTCATACCCTTGGACATGGGACCCGATCCGGAGAGGTTCAGGAAAAAGCTTATGACAGACGGAGAGCTTGCATTAAAACGACATGGTCGCCAGTTGGTTGAGTACGAAGGCTCAGCGATGAATCAAGTGGGCGATTGCTGGATCAAGTTCAATGTCTGTTCACCAAATGCAAACCTTCTGATGAGACCAATTACTAACGCACCACGATAGCCTCATGGACGCGTCATGCTTGACCCTGAAACTTGGGATCGCATAGAGCCCAGCAATCCGGCCGTTCCAAGTGTTGACTCTTTGACTTCCAAGGAGGTTGAAGAGGACGAAGAGAAGCTCATGCTTGTTAGCACCATTGTCTATGGATACAGCTTAGGGGACAAGACATGGGGTAATTCCCGATGCCTTCTGTTTAAGATGAAACCCATATATGCTAACTGATGGGTACCTAGGCAAATTCAGCGTGTCGCAAACCTCAAATGCAAATTGGAACGACGATGCGTTCAAGGCACTAGTACTTGATGAAAACGTCAAGGAATTCGTTCACGATCTCGTTACTGAGCACAAGTCTGGAAACAGCAGAGCGTTCGACGACATTGTCCGAGACAAGGGGAAGGGCTTGGTTGGATTACTGGCAGGATCTCCTGGTGTTGGAAAGGTATAAAACCTCTGCTAGAGAGCTATTTCAGGTAATGCAGCTGACCGCATGTCCCAGACACTGACAGCTGAGGCCATATCGGAGATCAGCAGGCGCCCGCTCTATATGATCTCGTCGGGCGAGCTCGGCTACTTGCCCACGGATATTCACAAGAATCTCATCAGAATTCTCGAGCTTGCAGAACACTGGGACGCGGTGGTGTTGCTGGATGAAGCGGACTGCTTCCTGGCAGCCCGTGACAACCTGGACCTCGCCCGAAACGCCACCGTGTCTGTCTTTCTGCGCGAGCTGGAGTATTACCAGGGGATCTTGATTCTCACGACCAACAGGGCCACAGCTATCGATACCGCATTCCAGAGTCGCATTCACTTCTCGCTTCAGTACCCTGACCTGGATCTTGCAGGCCGCAGGGCGATCTGGCAGAACTTCATCAAGATGGCGCAGAGAAACACCAAGCTGAAACTAGATATCGACGAGAAGTCTTTGGAGGCCCTGGCAGAGCTTCAACTGAACGGCCGTCAGATCAAAAATTCTATGAGCGTCGCGCAGACAGTGGCGCTGAAGCGCAGCAAGCCTTTGACACTGGAGACGGTCCAGACGGCTATGAAGCTGTCGCAGCATGCTTGGTTATCTTAGGGGGAGAGGAAGACTAGAGGGATGTAGCTCCTTCAAAAAATATGAGTCTCAGATGAGAAGCGTTTATTGACACCGATCTGCGCTGCAACAGCCTGACAGCAGTCTGTTATTTTGTTCGATCAAGCAAGTGACTTTGAAACTAGATTTGTTTAATTGAGAGAGCCGAGACCCCTCAGCCTGTCTTTGCGATCTTGCCTTCTTGCCTTCTACCTAGACCACCTGTGCCACATGATACTAGTTGACAATGTTGCGCTTCTCCTCACCAAAGACTCCAGTGAGCACGCGGCTATACCGCTCCGCATGTAGTAGGCTCTGGACTGTTTTGCTCTGGTAGACATAGAAACCTTCTGGCTCTGGCAAATGTCTTAGTGACTGAGCCCGGTGGCGGTAGCAGCGGCGAGACACGAGATTCAACTCAGAAGGCATCAATGGATTTCTCTACAGATTCTCTGAAATCGGCAGTTCCGTCCTGTGCCACAGCGAACTTACGTCAATACGTTTCTCACGACAGATCCAGCTTTTACCCCACAGCTCCCCAGAAAGCTTATCAACGCAACCCATCCCGAAGTCGGATCCAAGATTTACGAGCTGGCAAGGAATTGCCGCGCGATAGTCCAATGACATGACAGAGAAGAGTACAGGCGGTGACAGAGCAACCCAGGGGCGTTGAGAGCTCGCAGGGAGCACCCGGTGAGGAGGCATGTCTACAGATGAACTCCTCGCCGATCAGCGACAGATAAGACGAGGAGAAATATTCGCGCTACTGTCAAATTGACTTTGCGACTCATGCATACCTGCCATAATAAGCTAGCCTCATCGAGGGAATTGCGGCCCGCTCAATGCTATGCCGGCACTCAGCGGGCGGATGCTTGGGGAAGCTTCGAACATGTCTTCCAGAACTCGGGTCTTGGCGAATTGAGGCTTCACAGGAAAGAATGCGCAACTCGGCCACTCTGGCAGAACGGTGAAGTGTGAAACTCGGATTGATCAGAGTAGCTATACTGGTATGAATCGGTTCTCAGCATGGACCAGTAAACCACAATTCTGTACGTTTCCCCCGCGTGGAGAACGTGCTAGAGCATCCGCCATTTATCACTGCCGGGGTGGGCATGCGTCGTACGTAGTCATTCCCCAAGAACTGACTCGCGATAGGGAAGAGCGATAAACAGAGGAGCCCCTATCAAACATGTGGCCATCTCATAACTAGAGGGTCGCCCTCTTTCCAGGTCCGATTCCATTTTGGTCATCTTCAGCCGGAACTCAGAACCACTGGAAAGAAGTCAAGTTGTCAAAATGGGCCACGGAAGACAAGTGCAGACCACAATCAACTACTTCGATGATCCTGGCGTGCCTCTGGTGCCCATGATCATCGGAGGGTGAGTCGATACTACGGCGTACAACTCTTCTTCAAGCTAATTGGCTCGCCCAGCCCGACACCCGGAAAGCCTCAGCCCAAGGTCGCCATCCCTACAACCATTACCGATGTCACCGGAAGGGAAGATGAATTCACCCTCGACGTTCAAGGATTCCACTACGTCAAGCACGAGAGCCAGATGACAAACTGGGACGACGACGAAGAGATCAAGCGAGTCAACTATCCCGAGATGGAGAAGCTCTGCTGGAAGGTCTTGTCAGAAACGGCAAATCTGTAAGCAAACTCGGGATCGTGCCGTGCGGGCTCGAACACGGCGTCACGCCAATTGAGGCTCTCGTTAACCTTACCAGTCCGAAACCATCTGAAATCCACATCCTGACGCATATCATCCGCCGCGGTCCTAAAGACGGCCAAGGGCCAAAGGGCCCGGCGCCGTTGTACGGAGTCCACGTGGACCAGTCTTTCAACGCGGCCGAGGGTGTCGCTCAGAGATGGCTAGGTGACAGGGCAGAGGAGCTGCTGAAGAAGCCACGCTACCAGATCATCAACGTAAGTCCCTCGCGTGGTTCTGCCGAAGATTCACTATTGACGCGAACGTCAGATGTGGCGGCCCATCCGTCCCATCACCCGAGACCCCTTTGCCGTATCCGACGCGCGCTCGATTCCCGACTCGGACTTGGTCTTCGTACCCGTGCGGTTCCCGGACCACGACACGGAGGCCGTCGAGGTGCGGCCGCCGACGGACTCGCCGCACAAGTGGTACTTCAAGGACAAGCAGCAGACCGACGACGTGCTGTTCTTCAAGCAGGTCGACTCCAGCAAGAAGCCGGGCGTCCCCCGGCGTGTGCCTCACTGCGCGTTCAAAGACACCGAGCTTCCGGAGGGAGAGGGCGAGCCGAGAGTGAGTATTGAGGTCAGGGCCTTTGTCTTCTACGACGAGGAGTAATTATTCTGTTTCTACCCATGTACATCGAGAACATAATCACTTTGAATCGTCAATCGCAGATGCAGCGATCAGCTCAAGTTCATGTTAGACGAGCATCCTAGCAATATTCTTGGCCAAGAGAGCATGGACAGGGAAGGTTGGGTGAATGCTGTCCCTCCACATGTATTCGTTCGCGGCGTGCGTGCAGTTGTCCCACTTGGTGTCGGGTTCTGGCGTGCCACTGTGTGTTCGTGTCTAGTTAGTATGACAGACACACGGTCGTTTTTTTGGTTCTAGTTGAAGGTTTGGGAGAGCACAACTCACTTCTTATAGGCCGTACAGTACGTTGTGGTGTTTCGGTACACAGTCGTCTCTTTGTAACGATCCGGCGTATCCATGACTCTGTCGAAAAGGCCGTATGTGTCGTACTGGAAGATGGTTGTATCCTTGTGAGCCTTCTTCAAACCCCGGACAAGATCCTCGAGACGCGCGTTCCAGTCTGCCACAGCTGCCCTCTGGAGCGGAACGCGTGTTCCGGCGGCCCTTGACTGCGTCGTTCTCGGCATTCGCTCCAAGGGTGGTACGTTGAGGAGGAGATAATTCCTTGCGCCGACGTCGTAGAGCTTCTCCAGTAGTTGCTTGTACTTCTCGAAGATCAACGGGTGCAATTCCGTTGAGTTGCCGTTAAGGTACGACTTGTCAATGTCGTTGATACCAATCCAGAAGCCAAAGAGTATGGTAGAGGGGCTCCAGGACTGGTTGCCAGCGCTGTAATAGGGCAAAAACTGGGCTTCAACTTGAGTTACGACATCAACGCCAGATTTAACTAAACTGCTGTCGACTGTCGCGCCACTGAAGGCAAAGTTATGCGTAAGAAGAAGAGACGCATTGTACTTGGTCGTCAAGTACTGGATCCAGTTCTCCCCATTGGCGCTAGTTGGGCCGGGGTACGTCGGGTTTCCGAATGGGTTGGACGCAGAAGGCTGTGACCGACTGACAACAAAATTTGTCTTCGTATAGGAGTCGCCACTATGTATCGGAATGTTAGCGATTATGGCTGTGGAGAAAGACGAGTGATACTTTTTACAATGTGAAGAGAGATTCGAGCTGTGAAAGGCCAGGGTAAAGGGCTGAAGCTCCGCAGACGGCAATCAAGACAACCAGTATCACAAGCTTCATTTTGTCGGACAACTGGTAAGATAGGACTTTTCGATAAAACTAGAACGTCTTTCTCAGTTGTGATGATCTGGCTGTGCAATATCTCGTTCCATAAGGGCTCGACCGTAGCGTGTCTTTATAGTCGTCTTGCAGGCGGCTTTACAGTTATTCGGGATGTTTATTTAGTTGCCCGGTCCTGCAAGCCCGCTCTACCTCGCGGACGAGCGGAATATCAAATTGGGCCGAGCTGGACCGCTAGACAATCTGAGAAATAGTATCTCCGTGAATCATTATACTTAAGAACTTAAGAACATGACGGGTAGGGGTCGGCGTAGATCAGCAGCTTGTGTTACAATATGAGCTGTGCAATTTTTGCTGGTTGATTGGTTTCCACCAATGATGTTAAGCCTTTTCCGGAACACGGTGCATCTCTATCGGGGTTCCTAACCATCTCCCGGACATACGGGATGTGGGGATGACAGAATTGGGTTGACGTCGGCTAGATTGACCAGGGCGATCGCGTAGAAGCGCCGGAACAATCCGTCCTGAATTGACAGGGTGACGGATCTCTCCGGCACTTGCTGCAAGGAAAAAGCAGCAGGACTAATCGGTCGAGGCAAGAGGCTCGGTAGGCAAGACCAAACAGATCGGCGGTAAGTGAACGGTGACCCTGGAGCAAGGTGCAACAACTATGTCTTAACCGAACCATCGACAAGAGGCATGACTATGAGATCAATGACACTGCGAGTTCGTATGTGGCTCTTCAGGGCAGGCATATGGAGAAAACTTGAATGTAAGCTATTAAACCAAGATCGATTCCGTGGGCGGGATGCTTTGACAGCATGAAGTGAACTCACGCTCAGGCTTGAGCGCGGAAACATTCGAAGTAGCTATTCTGGGTCATCGCAATGCCATGCAGGGCTATGAGAGGGCTGGCATGTAGTAGTCATGCTGGTTTGCCAAGAGCCAGCATGCAGCTAGTTGTGGGCGAACGTCTTCAGTTGCCGCCTCGAACAAGCCTGTGGTAATTAAAAGTTCAGATTTGCACTATCTCTCAATAGGACTCAGTAGACGTGATACGTTTGACCACGACCAACCCTCGGGACCCGGCTCCGCTTCGGTTCGGAACCAAATGTGGGTCCCGGTAGTGTTCCGGCAACCTCCGTTGAGTATGTTCTAGGTATCCCGTCGTTTTCCAGGTTGACTTCCCTCGGAAATGAAAATAGTTCTAGCTTCCCTACTTGTACCAAGCCATCCTCCCAAAAACACACAGTAACGCCATCATTGCGTGTTCTCTGGTCTCTACACCTCATCTGCTGCCGGGATCACAGACAAAAGCTCTTTCGCCCACGCCGCCGCCGTCCCCGCCGCGTAAGCCTGCCAGCTCTTGTTCTTGTGAGAGTCGGAGTAGTCGCATATGCCGCGAACCATGAGGCATGGGAAGTTGTTCATGAGGCCCGCGCCCTCCATCTCGAAGCAGAGCACCCCGCTCAGGTCTTTGCTAACCCTGTCCCTCTCAGTAGCTGTCCGCATCACCTGGTTCCCAGAGGCAATAGTTCCGTAATGCACTACCACCTGCTCCGTAATTTCTCGTTGTGAACGCGAGACCTGCTTGTCAGGCCTGCACCCTTCGCACGTGTGGTGCCCCTCGTGGTCGTACGTCGCATCGAAGAGGACGTCTTGTCCTGCCCTGACTCGCTGGAACCTGGCGACATCTTCGAACTTGGAGAGATGTTCGGAGAACTTGCTTCTCCCTCGGAACTCGTTTGCTCGTACCCGGGCCACCGCTGCGAGTAGCATCTGCGACGGCATGTTAAGCATCCCGGTCCTTGCGGACCCGCTCGGTGTCGCCTTGCCCATGTCGTATTGCACTACCCCGCCATGTATGTTGTGCGGTTGACCAACAACCACATCGCCGAGCCGAACGTCAGCTTCAGCGCTTGGAACACCTCCGCCGATCCCGACCATCAGCACAAACCGGATGCCCCTAAACGTAGATTTCATCTGAGTCGCCACCGCCGCCGCGGGATCGCTGCCGATACGTCCCGCCGGCAGGCATACAATCACTGTGTTATGCTTGCCAATCGACCCCAGAACGTATAGGTTTTCGTCGTTATCGTTGTGTTCGCGTCGGAACTCGCCGTGCTCGTCGTCGAGCATCTCCTCTGCTGCCGCTAGCTCGATCGGGAGAGCGCATATCCATCCCACTGTGTAATCTTCACGGAGAGGCTCTCGTGGCTCCGAACTTGGCTTTTCCTCCGAACCTTTAGGGCGTATTGGAAGCTCATTGATACCAGAGCTCGTCTGCGGCTGTTGGTCTCTCGGCTCTTCTGGTATTGGTTCTGGCCGCTCTGGTTGAGGAACCACGGTCTCCTTTACCTCAACCGGTGCAGCTGATGTTAGCCGGTGTTGCACTTTCCATAAAAACATCTTGGCTTCGAGCGTAGTCTCGTGATGGACACCCAACCGCCACTCGTAACGTTCCACCGCATCTTGAAGTATCGATTCGGCCTCGTGGTACCTCTCCTGGAAATAGAAGTTCAATCCCAGCCGAAAATGGCTTCTGATGGTCCAGAGATCATTTCGTCCATGTCCTTCGCTGAAAGATTGCACTGCTTGCCGGAATAATTCCTCTGCATCGCCGTACTTCTGTTGGCGTTGGAGTGCGAGACCCAGCGCGTATTTTCCGGACCACACGGCGAACAGGTCTCCATCTCTCTCCAGGCCAGCTGCTGATGATTTGAGGAACCCCTCAGCCTCTGCGGCATCTTTTTTCTGGTATAGAATCGCAAACCCCAGTAAATACTTGTTCCTGAGCGTCGAAATGTCATTGGACCCGAAGTATTTCTCCATCCCCGCTTCTGCCTTCCTGTTACGACCCGTTGGTTAACAGACCTCTGACGGTGACCCCGCAGGGGGCTCAGCGGTTAAATGGGCAATAGTAGCTTATATTAGTGTAACACCTAATATAGAACAGAAGAACTATATATTAAGGTTAGATTAATTAAGCTTACTACTAATCCTAATTAATCTAATACCCAGGATTATAAAAATACTATTCTAATTTAATACTAAAGATTAAGGAACTAAGGAAATAATCTAAAGAAATATATATATATATATATAGCTAGGACTTAAGTACCTTAAGTTCTACTTTTTATAATTCTTTAGTTATTAACCTTATATTAATCTTTAAATACTTTTAGCCTTTTAGTAGTAACTACTATAACTCTTTTATTAAATACCTAAACTAATTACTTAAGTACCTTAAACCCTTAAGATCCCTTTAGTACTTAATAGTACTATTATTAGTATTAAACTTTAGTTTTTATTAATATAAACTTTATTATTAAAAGGCTAGTTATAATATTTTAATAACTTTTATTTAATAAGTTAACCCTTAATATTTATTAATAGTATTTTATAATAGCTTTTTCTAAAAATACTAAGTATACTCCTACCTTATTTAACTCCTTTAAATAAGGTACTAAAAACCTAGTTTAGGAGTTATAGGATATAAAAAACTATTTTATACTTAATATTAAGTATAATAAAAATAGAAAAGTTATTATTACTAAAGAGGTATTTAATACCCTTTTATAATAACTTAAAAAGATAAAGTAATATAATAAGTAACTTACTAATTTAGTTAATAGTAATTCTAAAAGTCTAACTAAACTTTAAAAAGCCACTAAATTTACCTAAAAATAGTTTACTTAAATTTAAGGAATTATTAATAAATTTAATATTAACTTAAAAAGTAAAGAAAATACTAATAAATAGTTCTAGAATGAACTTAAAATACTTTATACTACTACTAATATTATTAAAATACTTATTTATAATAAATATAAAAAACTTAAACTTAACTTATTTATTACTTATAATAGAACCCCTAAACTACTAAAAAGATTCTTAATTTAGGTTAAGAACTATTAAAGTTTTTATTATAATAACTTTAAGAGTAACACTAAGTGTATTATTTATACTACGATATTCTTTTATAAACGTACTTTTTAATAAATTAAACTATTCTAAGAATAGTTCTTTAAAGTTAAAACTTTAGATAATTGTACTATTAAAGTTAAGGATATTTTCTTTACTTTTAAAGGATTTAAATATACCCTTTAAACCCTTTTTTAAGACCCTAATTAAAAGTAATAAGCTAAATAAAATCTTACTTTACTTAAATAAACTAAGTCTACTACTTACTATACTACTAAATTCTAATATATTAGTATATAACTAAATCTTACTAAAAAATCTAAAATCTTTATATTTTACTAAGGTTTAAAGAATAAAGGTAAGGATAAACTTATTAAAATTAACTACTCTAATGATTTCCTTTAATACACTAAACTTATTATTAAAATTAATAATTATTTTTAAAAAAGACACTATAAAAAAGGAAAGTAATAACTAAGTACTAACTTAAATAAAAAGTACTAATAGTAACCTCAATAATTCTAGTACTATAACTAAAAATAATAACCTTAGCAGAATAACTAGTAAGGATAAAATAACTACTAATAAAGTACTACTTATAAATACTATATAGGCCCTATAAACTTTAGTACTACTAAATAATACAAAATTAATAAAGGATATACCTTTAAATATTATAACTATAATAAGTTTAAATATATAGTTAAAAACTATTATTAACTTAAAAAGTTATAGTAGTAACCCGTACTAAGAAGTAAATAATTTAATACTATTTTTAAAAAGAATTATACTAAGTTATTATAAAGAGTATACTATAGTAATAAATATACTATTTATTAAAATAGTAAAGAGAATATAGGATAGTACCCTAGGAATACTAGCCGTTCTAGCTATAACGTTACTAATATCCTAAAAAAGACCCTTATAGTCTCCTATTAAGCACTATACTATAAACTAGCCTATAAAGCTATAAAGCAACTTAATAGTATAAATACATAATAAGTATATTATAACCTACCAACACTTACTAATAAGGAAGTTAAGTATAATAATAAATAAATTATTAATAAACTTAATACTATAATTAAAAGCCTTTAATATACTATAGATATAGAATTAAATAAGGACTATATAAAGTATATTTAAATACTATTTATAAAAAAGAACAAAAGAATAGTAGTATACATTAACCTACCCATACTTTAACAATTCTAGGTAGAAAATAGTAAAAGATTAGAAAGAATTATAGCGTACCCTATAACCTAAAAAAAGGATTTTAAATCTAATATATTTTATAACTTAAATAAACCTTATAATATTATTTAACGATATACTTAGGACAAAGTTATTTAAAGGGCCCTACTTAATACTTAGAACTTAAACTCTAAAAAGGAACCTTTCATATAAAAGAAAGAATATAGATATTTATTATATATTCCCTTAAATAATAATAAATAATAAATTGTGTTTTATAGAACTAACCTAGTTAAGAGGATAGGTAAAAGGTAGTCCTAGAGTATAATAGGAAATTATAAATAACTAAAGCTTATATATAAGAAGTACTATAATAATTTTTAGTTATAATACTTTAATAATAAATACTAAAAATATCTTACTAAAAAACTTGATTCTCGATTTTTTTTATAAAAGAAGAAGAATACTTTATATAAAAATATTTATTTTAGTTAAGAACTTTATATATAGATTATTAGGGAATATAAGGGCTTAAAAAAAGTAGTCTTTAAATTAAACCCTAACTTTTTTATATAATATTTATATAACAATAATATAAACTAGTAGAAATATTATATTAACTAGTACTAGGTCTACTATATTATTAAAATTAAAACTCTTTAAAAAAAGTAACTTTAAAAAAAGGAAACTAGCTTTACTTTATTAGTTATTAATATTAAAGATACCTTTATAAAAGGAGGAGTAGCCAAGTACTTTAATAGGAATAGAATATATATAGAATAGAGGCTATAATATTTAAAAAACTAGATTTATTTATTATAGTAGAATTAAAATAAGTAATAATAATAAGATTTATTAGTTTAGTTATAAAAGTAAGTTAGAATAATAGATACCTTTACTTTAAATTAATAGTAAATAGAATATGGGTTAAAGTCTTTATTAATAGTAGTACTTAAGGTAATTTTATATTACTAAAAATAGTAAATAATTTATAATTACTATAGAATAAAAAAAAGGATCTCTATATACTTTATAATATAAAAGGAGAAGAAGTATAGTATAGTAGAGGTATTATTAATAGTAAGACTATATTTCTTACTTTAAGCTACTATAACTAGAAGATATACCAGCGCTTTAATATTACAGATATAAAATATTAAGATATTATTCTAGGACTACTATAACTATATAATAAAAACCTATAAATAGATTAAAAGGCTTATTACTTTTATTAATACTATATAGAAAGTTTAGTTACTAAAGGACATAGTTAATTACTAACTTTAAATAAACCTTATTATAATATACTAATAATATATATATTATAATTTATTATTTACTTAAAAGTTAAAGAAGTAGTTACTAGGCTATTATATATAAAAGACCTTATTATAATATAGGAAAAATTAATCCCTAATAAAAATTAACTTCTATTTATTTTAAAAAAATATAAAGTATATAAAAAACTATTTATTTTAATACTAGAAATAGGCTTATTAGAATATAGTACCTTTAATTATAAAATTCCTATTAAAAAGGGATAGATACTATTATTAAATAAAGTTTATTAGTTAACTTAATAGGAAATAACAGTACTTAATAAGTATATTAATAAATATTTAACTAAGGGCTATATTACAAAATTAATATTACCTATAGGATACTTAATTCTATTTATACTAAAAAAGAATAGTAAACTATAACTATATATTAATTACTAATAATTTAATAATATTATAATTAAGAATTAATACTTACTACTACTTATTTTAAAACTACAAAACCTACTTTATAAAGCTAACTAGTTTATAGTCCTTAACTTTAAAGGAACTTATAATTTAATTAGAATTAAAAAAGGGAAGGAGTAAAAAACTATATTCTACTTTTACTAGGGATATTTTAAGTACTTTATAATGCCCTTTAGATTTATTAACACCCCTATAATATTCTAAAATATAATTAATTATATTCTATAAAAAAAACTTTATATTTTTATAATTATATATTTTAACAATATTTTAACTATTTTAAAAACCTATAAAGAATATAAATAGTATATATACTAAGTACTATAGAAACTCTAAAAAGCTAAACTCCTTATTAAACTAAAGAAAATCGAGTTTTATACTTAAAAGGTAGACTACTTTAGATTTATAATTATACTTAGTATTATTAAGATATTAAATAAGAAGATTATTGTAGTTAAGGACTAGCTAATACCCTAGAATATTAAAGATATTTAATTATTTTTTAGATTTATTAACGTTTATTAATAATTCTTTAAAGGATACTTAGGAAATACTTTTATACTTATAGATCTTACTAAAAAGGACGCTAAATAGGAATAAATAAAAAAAGAAAAAGTTATATTCTAGAAGATTAAGGACTAAGTCCTTAGTAAACCTATACTTATAATACTTAATTTAAACTTACTATTTAAAGTAAAAACTAATACTTTAAATTATACTATTAATAAATAACTTAGATAATAAAATAAAGAAGGATATTTGTACTTATATGCCTTTTACTTAAGAAAACTTAGTAGACTAAAACTTAACTACTAAATTTATAATAAAGAACTTATAGTTATTATTAAAGTATTTAAGGAATAGAGACTATACTTATTACGGACTAACTATAAAGTTATAGTATATATAGATTATAAGAATTTTATATGTTTTACTATATTTAGAGACTTAAATAATTAATAAATTAAATAGCTAGAAATGTTTTTAGAATTTAATTTTTATATTGTTTATAGAAAAGGATTAAAACATAGAAGAGTAAATGCTTTTAATACATAATTAGACTTAGAATTAATGGTTTTAGACAAGACTTAAGTAATTCTAAAGAAGGATTTAAATAGAAACTTTATATTAGTTATTTACCTTTTTATAATTACTAAATAAATTAGTATTAATATACTTAAATAGATAATTAATAAAATAATTAGAATAATTTATAGTATTAAAGTATATAAATACTAAGGAGTTACTAAAATATAGAAATGTATCTAATAATACTATAGTAATAGAGTTATATAAAAATAAGTAGCTAGAGCTATTAAAAACTATAAAGTTTATAATAAAAGTAAATTAGAACACTATAAACTATATAGAGATATTTAACCTCTTTTAGTACTTAATAAAGTATAATAATTAATTTTCTTTAATTTTATTATTAAGTTACTATAATTAAAGGAACTACTTACTAGAAAATCGTTTAATAGTATTTTAGTTATAGTAGACTGATTTACTAAGTATATATATTTTATTTTATAGATTAAAGTAAGTATAGTAGAAAAGCTTGTATATATTTTTAATAAGTATATTCTTAGTTAATACGGGTTACTAGAAGATATTATATTTAATAGAGGAATATAGTTTACTTTAAAGTTTTAGAAATTTCTGATTTTATAGTTTAGATTTAAACTATAATTATTTACTACTTTATACCCCTAGACTAATAGATAAATAAAAAGAATTAACTAAATCCTTAAAATATACTTAACATATTATATTAACTACTAATAAAATAATTAAGTTATCCTATTACTAATAGCCTAATTTACTTATAATAGTATAATAAAAGAAAGTATATAGTACTTACTTTTTTATTTTAATTATAGATTTAAACTAACTACTTATAAAGAACTATAAGTAGGACCTATAGTAGTTAACGTAGTTATTTATATTAATTAAATTAAGGAAATTTATAAGTAACTCTAAAACGACCTAGAATTTATTAAATAATATATATATAAATATACTAATACCTTAAGGATAAAGGGACTATTCTTTTAAGAAAGAAATAGTACGTACTTTGTATAATAAAATATTAAAACTAAATAACTAAGTAATAAGTTAGATTTTAAGAAACTTGGACTCTTTAAAATTATTAAAAAAATCTTAAAAGTTAATTTTAAACTTATACTACTAAATACTATAAGATATTACTTAGTCTTTTATATTTTACTTTTTAAAGTAGTACTATAGGGTTTATATACTATAGACTATATTAAAGTTAATTTAGAATAAAATTATAAAGTTAAAAGAATTATTAACTATATTAATTAGTAAGATAATGTAGAGGTTAAGTACTTAATTAAGTAGAAAAACTATAGTTATAAAGATAATACTTAGGAACCCGTATTAAACTTTATAAATATATAAAATAAGCTATAAGAATACTAGACCTAATAGTAAAAAGGATAACGTACTCTAACCTTAGAAATACTAATAAGTAAGTTATATATTATATAACTATAACCTAAAATTTAATTAATTAAACCTTTTAGAATAAATTAAATATTTCTTTATTTAAAAACGCTTAGCCTAAAATAAATTAAGGACCCTCTATAGTAGCTTTAGAAGTTTCCCTTAGTAGGAAACTAGGGGTACTAGGATTTTAGTTTATTAATACTTTATTAAAATTAACTATACCAAAAGTACTAATGGATTAGGCTTTTTAGATAGCTTTAAAAGAACTTATAGGCTTTTTAGCTATAATATTTATTAAATCCCAACCTTTTTGAAATACTATTTGTTTTTACTACTGTATATAATTTAAGTAAGTTAAAACTTTATTTATATTATTTTAGACTTTTTTTAAAGCCTTTATTTGTTTTTAAAATAGCTCTTTAGACTCTTTTTTTTATTATTTAAATAATAGGACTTTACTATAAGTTACTTAACTAAGAAAAAAATTAGTATATAAAACTACTAAGTAAAGGGAATACTTAATTTATAAGTATAAATTATATTCTTTAATATATTATAGGATTTCTATATACTACTTACTACAATATACTTACTATAAATTAAGGAACTAAGTAACATTCTATAATAGAACCCCTTAGTATAATAATAAAAATAAGATATAACTTTAAAACCCTTTTTAGTAATTTCTAAATAATAATATTAATAGTATAAAGAAGAAAATACTTTTTAATTTAACGCGTAACTTAATATAATATTAGTATTAAATAATTAGAACGTAAGTTTATAGGTCTTTTAAATTAAAACCTATAATTTACTTATATTTAGTCTTAAGGATAAGACCTTTAAGGGGAGACTTATTATTATAATCTATTAGTTATAAACTAATAAGTACTTTATATATAGGGGATTAGTAGTTAAAAGGGAAATAGGAAATATAACTAATGCGGAACACGGGTAGACTCTTGAAAAAAGGAAGAACTATAATATAAGTTATATATAAATAAAATAAAGTACTAAGTACCTATAACTAAAACTAAGTACTTAGTAGTAATTACTAAGTACTTATTAATAATTACTAAGTACTTACTTAACTAGTATTATACTTACTATTATAGTAGGGATAAAGGAACGGGATTTATATATAAATAGAACTTAAGTACCCTTAAGTTCTTTTTTTATAGTTTTTTAATTATTAACCTTATATTAATCTTTAGATACTTTTAGCCCTTTAATAGTAACTACTACGACCCTTTTATTAGATACCTAGACTAATTACTTAAGTACTTTAAGCCCTAGGATCCCTTTAGTAATTAGTAGTACTATTATTAGTATTAAACCTTAGCTTCTATTAATATAAACCTTATTGTTAGAAGGCTGGCTGTATTAAGTGTAGTAAAAGAAAGTACATAGTACTTACTTTTTTACTTTAATTACGGATTTAAATTAACTACTTATAAAGAACTATAAGCAGGACTTATAGTAGTAAAAGCAGTTACTTATATTAACTAAATTAAGGAAATTTATAAATAACTCTAAAATAATTTAGAATTTATCAGATAATGTATATATAAACATATTAGTACTTTAAAAATAAAGGGACTATTTTTTAAAAAAAGAGATAGCGCGTATCTTATATAATAAAATATTAAAACTAAATAACTAAGTAATAAGTTAAACTTTAAAAAACTTAGACCCTTTAAAATTATTAGAAAAATCTTAAAAGTTAGCTTTAAACTTATACTACTAGATACTATAAAATATCACCTAGTTTTCTATATTTTATTACTTAAACTAGTACTAAAAGGATCCTATACATAAGACTATATTAAGGTTAACCTAGAATAGGAATATAAAGTTAATTAGATCCTAGACTACTAAAAGTAGTAAGGAAAAGAAGAATACTTAGTTAAATAAGTAGGATATAAATATAAAAAAGATATATAAAAACCTTAGGAATACCTATAATACTTAAAATAGCTATAATAAAAATACAAAAAGAAAAAAAACGAGGTAATATTAAAGTAGAATATTTTTTTATCTAGGAATACCTAGCCTAGAGTAGTCTAAGGAACCCTAGTACCCTCTAAGGATATAACTAGAATACTAAGTAACTCTAAAAAATCACTAACCCCTAGATTATTCTAAGAAGACTTATTAGTACCCTAGCTAGTAAGATCTAACATCACCTAAAATTCTAATACAGTAAGACAATAATTCTCTACCTTTAACTTATTAAGAGACTGTATTCCCTAATAGATAAACTTTAACTTATAATCCTTTAAAAAATACTTTTAATAATAAAAATAAAAAAAGCGACCTAGAGTAGTAGTAAGCTGTGTCTATAGCACCTTAAAAGCCTTTTTTACCTCTTACTTAGCCTATTTAATTTTTTACTATTCTAATAAATAATGGGATACTATGCTAGTTAGTAGAGAACCCTTTATAATAAACAGACACCTATAAGTATTTACTACGTTATTCCTATTATAGCGCGTTATACTATTGTATATATACTTACTATAGTAGTTTAAATTTTTACTTATTTTATAGACTTTATTTAGTTTAAAGTATAGAGAATAAAGTATAATATTAATACTTTTAGATTTAATTACTAAAGTAAGAGTATATTACTCCTAAGTTTTAAAATTTTTAGAATTAGGGTTTTGCTTTAAAATACGTCCTAATATTGTATTAGTATTGATATTAATAGAATAGAAAAATAGCGCAACCCTAAAGTAAGGAGCACGACCTATTTATAACTAGGTCTTAAGGATAAAACTTTTAAAAGAGGAGCTAATATTATAACTTATTAATTAATAGACTTTTAATAGTAACTCTATAGAGGGCTTAGTAGTTAAATAGGTAATAGTAGTTTATATTAGTATAATACTTAATACAGAATAGAAGAACTATATATTAAGGTTAAATTAGTTAAGCTTACTACTAATCCTAATTAATTTAATACCTAAGATTATAAAGATACTATTTTAATTTAATACTAAGGATTAGGGAATTAAGGAAATAATTCAAGGAAATATATATATATATATAGCTAGGACTTAAGTACTTTAAGTTCTACTTTTTATAGTTCTTTAGTTATTAACTTTATATTAATCTTTAGATACTTTTAGTCCTCTAGTAGTAACTACTACGACCCTTTTATTAGATACCTAGACTGATCACCTAAGTGCCTTAAACCCTCAGGATCCCTTTAGTAACTAGTAGCACTGTTGTCAGCGTCAAACCTCAGCTTCTGTTTACACAAACCTCACTGTCAGAAGGCTGGCCGTAACACTTCCGTAGGGAACCTTCAGCTTCACCCCACCTACTCAAGCTGTTGAGTGTTCGCCCAAGCCAGTGATGACTCTTGATTGTGCTTTCGTAGTCTACACCTCGGGTTCTTTCGAACCCCTCTGCGGCCTTTCGTAGTGAAAATTCAGCCAGAGCGAGCTTGCCTTGCTCGTAAAGCGATCGGCCAAGCCAGAGGTGACTGTTGAGTGTGGATTCGTGACCATCCCCTGAAGTTCTCTCGCAACCGCTTGTAGCTATTCGCAGTGCCCATTCAGCCTCATCCCACCGCCCCAGCTTGTAAAGTGCGCGTCCGAGCCAATAGTTGGCATGAAGCCCATATTCATCGTCGGTGGCGCTGGCTCCCTCGACCCTCTCGACGACTTTTCGGAAAACCACTTCCGCATCGGTATACTTGTTTCTCTTGAAGTGGGCAAAGCCCAGCCAGTGGTGAGTCGCGATCGTTTGTTCGTGATCCTTGCCAAGTCCTCTCTCGGAACGCTCAGCAGCTTTTTTGAGGAGTCTCTCTGCCTTGGCAAACTTTTCCTGCTTGAGGCACGCGCGCCCCCACCAGAAAAGGCTTGTTCCCGTATCGTCATATGTATCGATTGTCTCTAATCGTTCCATGTCCTGGAATAGCCTCTCAGACTGTGCGTACTTTTCTTTCGCGAAGTACACCCTTGCCAGCCAGACATTGCTGCTGAGACATTGCTGCTGAGAGTTTTCTCGTTTTGTGCTCCGGAAGTTGATTTGTATCTGCCTGCGACATCTTTGAGCAGCAACTCGCTCATGTCATACTCTGCCAGCTCGAAAAGGGTCACCCCCAATGTGAACTTGGCCGCAAGCGTGCGTTTGTGGTCGCGCCCCTTCGCCTTTTCCAAAAGCTTTACTGCTTTACGCAGTGGGGGCACAGCCTCTGTGAATTTCCTTTGCTTGTAATGCTCGTTGCCGGCATCAACTAGCTCAGAATACGAAGGCGACGAGGGCTTCATGACTTTCTGATACGGCACCAAACCGAGTCGGATGAGTTCATCAGCAAAACCTGCGGGATAAAGTCAGCTTCAAAAGTCTCGGCCCGGGTATGAAGTGCTAGTTACTTTACCGTTTCCGCTTGTCGTAGTACCAAGTACTCGATTACGGGACCACTTTTTCCGGCTCTTGTTGGACGACGTGAGAGCTGTGATGCTGTAGTCAGGCAGGCGGGGAGTGAAGTCGCTTTGCGGCTGAACCACTCGTCAAGAGGTCAGGCGGGACAGACAAACAGTTATCACTGAGGGGTACTTCACGTGATATGAGATTGTCTCACGTCGTACGGAGTTAGGAGAAGGCTCTCGGGACTTGGCAAGCGCGCGTCATGAGACTATGCAAGACGAAGGCACAGCTGCATCAACGGCCCACTGAGGTCTCACCTCTCTTGCATTTGCCAAGCGTCTCCTCGAGCTTGCTGTCTACTTTGCAACACCCCAGAGTTGGAGTTGAAATCCGAATTACAAAACGAAAATACCGAAGCAGATGGGACAGAATTGATTCTACAGCACTAACGGTGACTTATGTTCACACGAGAACCAGATCCTGTAGACTTGTATCGGGCCCAACTGCTTCGCCATCCATGATGCCGCATACGTAACATTCTCCAACAAGCCGGAACTTGCCTTCCGCCGTCTTTCTCAGAGCAAAAGGTACATTGCAGCCGTCGAATATGTGGACTTCATCCCCAATTTCAGTGTTCGCGGGGAATAAGCCCAAGTAACCGTTCTTCGTGACTCCCAGCCTTCGATTCTTGAGCGCATTCTTCATTGCCGTTTGGAAGTCTTGGAACACTTCTCCAGGCGATTTGGCCTTCCGTTCTTCGAGCTTTGACAACTCCAGCCTGCCGCGACCCACAGGCCTTTTCTGCCGTGGTGTGTAAGTCTGGTCCGATAGCGATGGTTCCAAGCCCGTGGACGCGTCGAGGAGCAGACTCGCGATCTCAGCAAAGGTCTCTGGACACTTCAGCCTCCCAAGGCCATCTTTCCCGGCGACCAGGGTGTGCCAGAAAGCAGAAAACAACGTATGACTGCCCGGGTAGATCTCCAACTGCTTGACAAACTCCCAGAACTGAAGAATAGTCTGATTCTCCGTGGATGGGTTGACGTAGGTGATATCGGGTTCCTCGAACACATCGCTGAGCTTGACGACGGTGTCGAAGAAGAAACCTCGCACATGCAGCTCTTTGTCGTTCTGGCTATCGACGACGGCGTCGATCTTCAGCATCACCGGCTCGAAGCGCCCGTGGGCTTTATAGATGCCCTGCGAGGACGTTGCGAAACCAAAGGCGACGGTCTGGCGAGGCTTGCTGAAGTCGGGCACCCACGACGGTAGCCCAGGAGAGTCGTGGTCGACGGAGCACAAAACTTCAGTTAACGACCAAGACCGCGAGTCGAGAGATAGATGGTGTACTACGATGGAGTGGTACAGCTTAGACTGCGGGAACTCTTCGTCGTACGAGACTTTGACGGCGGCCCTGTGCGTGTCGTCTGTTATTCCGAGGAGCCCGGAGACCTTGTCCCGCGCGTCGTAGCACTAGGCATATCGTGTCTGAACCATCAGGGCAAAGAGGGTGCCGTGGAGTTGGTCAAGCTCCCACGCCAGCTGGCACACGTCCCGGCCCTTGGCCGAGAATTGGGCTTGCATCCAGCGGGATATCTCGGTGGTGGTCAGCTGGTTGCAGGAACTGGACAGATTCCCTCAAATCATGAGACTATTGCCGCAGACGATCCACGGGTCGCGAGAGAGCTTGACCTCTTGAATAATCCATAGCCGCGTGAACCAGGGCCTCGACAGGAAGTCCCACAGATCCTTCCAAGTCTGCGACTTCGGGCCAGGTAGCTGGAGTCTCTCAAACTCGCCGGGGTCGATGCCTTCTTCGCCTGTAAACTGGAGACGGATATTGACGTCCTCGAGGAGCTCCACGGCTGACTTGGGGCCTTCGGTTTCCTCGCCCAGCCAGATGGCGGTATTCTCTGCGTGTCGGTAGACCCTCGACATGAGAGGAATCTGTTGCTCTTTTTCTTTGTTGTTCTTTTGGTCTATGCAGATCTGGTCGATCCACATGACCACAGACCGGTCCTCTCTGCGGAACCGCCGGAGAGCGGCCTCAAGAGAC
Source organism: Colletotrichum brevisporum (assembly GCA_030770045.1). Lineage (NCBI taxonomy): Eukaryota > Fungi > Ascomycota > Sordariomycetes > Glomerellales > Glomerellaceae > Colletotrichum > Colletotrichum brevisporum. The sequence continues at coordinate 8,157,682 of JAUGSI010000002.1, forward strand.
CTGGTTATCTTCAACCCGTGGCCGTCGCAGTTGAAGTTGGTATTGAACTGTGGAGGTCCCTAGGTATAGCTTAACGCTGTATAAAGAACTTGTGGTGAGGTTAGGGCGTATGAGTGTATATTGAATTGAGGTTGTATTAAAAAGAGATCTATACTATGAGGTGCTGTACTCGTTAGAGCGTTATATTTATACTTAGTTACCCTAGTGCTTAAGGCGCAGCGCGTAAGGCTAGAGCCTTAGAAGGCTTATTACAACACACTCCCTAGTAATAATAACGTCGCTATTAGTTGTATTAAAAGTATATCCCTTACCTCTTTTTTTTATTTTAAATATAAATAAATAAAGTATTTAAAACACTCTTTAAAGTTATATAAATAAAAATATATAAAAAGAATATTTTTTATAGTTATATAGGCTATAGGGAGTACTTATAACTATAGCTAAAATTATAGTTATTGTTTTTTAAAGTATAAAGATTTTTTACTAAGTAAGCTATAGGTAGTAGGATATATATAATTTTTTTAGTTACTACTTAAAAATTTTTTTTTTTTAGTATACTTATTTTAATAAATTATAAGTTACTACTTTACCTCTCTATACTCTATATACTACTTTTAAAACATTTTTATTAATAAAAATATATAGAAATTAAATAGTTAAAATACCTTTTAAAAAGTATATAATAAGTAAAGAGTATAAAGTAAAAATTACTAAGGGTAAGAAGCGTACTAGGTTTAAGTATAAGTACGTAGTATATAGTAGTTTTACTAACTCTACCGACCCCTTTAATACTATTAGTAGCTATAGCTATAATAATAATAAAAATAAAAATAATAATAATAATAAGTACTTACTATCCTAGCTGACTACTCCGCTCTATATAACTCCTCCCCCCTACGACCCCTCTCTCCCCCTAGTCTCCTCCTATACTCTATATAAAAAAAACTACGCCCTTACACTATTTAATAAAAACAACCTTAAGTATAACTCCCCTTATAAAGGGTATACTAACTCCAGCCTTAAAAATTACTTTTTTAACTACTACTTTATTACTAAGAATAATACTTAAAACTACTATATTTAGTATATTAATAGCTATAAGTAGTATATTAATTTTTACTAAAACGCTATATTTTAGTATTACTAGTTTATTATAGTACACTTTTTGGGCGGGTTTTATTATATAAGTTCCTTTTTATACTTTTTAGTAGTTTATAGTTAATTTATTTAGTTTTATAGTAGGTTTATAAAGTATATAATAACTTATAGGAGGTTATTAAGTTTAACTTTATACCCTTTTTTATTAAAAGTAAGGTTAAAAAGGAAAAAGAAAAAAAGAAGGTTAAGTTTAAAAAAGAGGAAAAAAAGGAGTTTAAAAAAGAGAAAGAGTTATTTAATAAGGAGGAAGATAAAGAAGAAATTACTAGTATATCTATAGAATGTACTATATACTAAATTTATACTAAGGCTATTATAGGGAGTATCTACTAATTTATAAATAAGCTTTTTACTACTTATAACTATACTTAAGTAATTTAAAAGGGTATTTATTAACTCTTTATAAAGTTAATTAATACTTTTATACTTTAAAAGTATTTTTTAAACTATTATATTTATTTTTAGTATTTAGAGGGCCTTTAGACTATAATTACTTTACTTTTTTCTACGCGCTTAGTAAAGTGGTATAGGCCTTTTAGCCTAATATAATAACTTACTTATAGACTATTTTTTCTCTCTACTTAAGTACTCCTTTCTTTTTTTTATATAGTTATAATATATACTAAAGTATTATAAAGGTTAAAGAGTACTCTAAAGTACTTAAACTTACTTTTTATAAGGTTTTTAGTAAGTTTATTAGCTAGTATATTATTTATAGGTATATATATAACGTTAAAAAAATACTTAGTATATTTTTAATAAAGCTATATATTTTAAATATTTATGTGTTTTAAGTATATAGTTATATACTCTTTTTTACTTACTATAAAGTAGATTGTTTATTAGTTATTATAGTAGACTTTTTAAGTGTTTTTAAAGTTAAAATCTATTTTTTTAAGGAGTTATTAAAGTACTATTAATTTTTTAGTAGTGTACTTAAGTATTAAGAGCTTTACTTTTATTATTAATATAGTAACTATATTCTATTTCTTAGCCTTTTAGTATAGTAGACTACTAAAGAGCTTAATAATATATTTATAAAACAATTTTTTTATCTCTTTATTATTTATAAAAAAAGTATCTCTTATTATAAAAAGCACTTTTATATTACCCCCTATGCTACTATAGTATATAGTAAAGTAATATATAAAATATAAGTAGTAAATAACTTAGTTAGTAGCCTTAAAGTACACTTAAAAGGGATTTATTAAAAAGTGTAAAAGCTATAAAGTAGTAAAGGTAACGTTTAGGTAGATTATAATAGTAGTATAAAGAATTAAACTAACTTTTTTCTAAAACTCTTTAATTTCCTAATATAATATTTAACTTAGGTTTTTAATAAAGTTAACTATTAGTAGTAGTATAGCTAGGTGTAGTGCGTTAGCGAGGTTATACTTTTTAACTATTTTATTAATATATATATTATAAATTAAAAGAATATATTATTTAGAATAGTTTTTAATTACTCTAATACTAAGGAAGTACTCTATAGGGCCTTACTTCTTAAGCTTATATACGTCTTTAATACCCTTAATTATTATTTAAGTATACTTAGCCTTATTTAGGTAGTATACTATAAAGATATTATTAATATAAAATATAATAAGAATGTGCTTTTAAGGGTCTTAAAAAAAATATAGTTTTTTATTATAGTGTTTAAGACTAAGGTAATAAAGAGTCTTTAAAAACTCTTTATACTATAAAAAAGAAGTATTTTATAGTTTATAAAGTACTTATTTAAGCTTAATATACTTCCTTAGTTAATAAAAGCTATTTAGGAGTTTATAATAAATAGGTAGAGTATTAGGGTTAAGCTTTGTATTTAAAAAGGCGTTTATAATATTAAACTACTAAATATTATAATTAAACTATACTTTAAAAGATATTAAAAGGTAAAAGGATTATACTATAAGAGTTATAGTACAGGTATATTATAATAGATTTATATTTTAAAGGTCTTTTTAAATGTAAATACGTGCTTTATAGTAGTTAAGGATACTATTAAGCTTAAACTTATAAATAAAGACTTATTTTAGGGGAAGGGGTTATAATAAGGCCTTTTAATAATCTAGCTTTTATTATATCCCTATAAAAATAAGTTTATATATTTTTTTATATACTATATTTATAAAAAGTTTTTAGAGCTTTAGAAGAAGCTTTTTTATAGCTTTTTATAACTTTAAAGTACTAATAAGGTTATTTATATAAAACTCTTTTTTTTATTAGTATATTTATAGTTATAGAGTATTATATAAACTATGTTTTAAATAATATAGTATAGATAAGTATATTTATATTCTTTATCCTTAAATACTTTTTATTAATTAAGTATAAATATAGTAAAAAAAGTGTTACTTAAGTTACTATATAGTATTTTATAAGTATTATTAATATATATATAAATAATATAGTTTCCTCCCTTAGACTCTAAATTAAGCCCTATTAAGTACTAGTTACTATATATAAATAGAGTTAGTACTTTTTAAGGCATTTTTAAAGTATTTAAAGGGATAGTATTATTTAAGTTGTTCTTACTAACTAACTAAGCCTTTTTTAACTAGGTAGTTAAAGGTTTATACTTAATAGTTAAAGATCCTAAGTATTCTATAAAATCTCCTATACGCGTATAGGCCTAGTTATTTATAAATTTAACTAATTTAAAAGGTTCTACTAACTTAGCCTTATCTATCTTAGATCCTCTAGTATTAGTAGTTACTTTATATAGCCTTTTACTTCTAAGGTTTTATAAGACTAGCTTAGGGGTAAGGTTAGGGGATATTAGTTTTTTATTTTATAGTATACTATACTCTTTATATATAGGAGTATTACTTAGTTTAATAATATTTTATTAAGTAAGTCTAGTATCTTATAGTTTAATAGATTTATTATTAGCTTCTTTTTAGTTACCCTTAAAGTCCCTAAGGGTCTTATAAACTTTGCTCTAAAACTTTATAAGCTTTTTAAACTTTAAAATAATTATTTATATAATTTCTAAGTAAAGGGTATAGTTAGTATTATCTTTTAAATAAAACTTTATTTTATTAAAAATAACATTATATATAATAATAACCTTAGTTAAGTATAGGTACTTAGATTTTATATAAGTTTATTATTTTAAGGACGTATCCTATAAAGTATTTAATATATACTTTTAGTATAACTTTAAACCGTTTTTTTTTAATTCCTATTTTTTTTATACTTAAGGGGGTAAACTTAGTATTTATATATATAGAGTTTACTTTAATAAAAGTATAGGTTATAGTTTATAAAGTAGTTATAAGTTAAAGTCTATTATTTAAAGTAGTATCTAAACTATTCTACTTTAACTTTATTTAAAAAGTACTAATAGCTTAATTTATATAGACTTATATTAAATATATTAATACTTATAAGTACTAACTTTTTTTAAAAGTACTTAAAAAGGCCTACTTTTTCTTTTATACAAATCCCTTAGTTTATACTCTTTTATTTAGCGTACTTAGCGCCTCCTACAGGCTCTTTAGTATATACTAGTAGTGTTTTAAAATTAATACCCTTTTTTTGTATCTATATCTAAAAGCTAATAACGCCTTTAATAGTAATTATAGTGCACTTATTATCTATACGTATTTTATAAATATTAAGTCCTTTATATTATTTAACTTATTTTTTAAATATTTAAAGGACTTTAAATACTTTTAAGTAATCCTTTTTAGGGAGAATAAAGTGAAAGAGCTTATTAAAGTACTTATTTTTAATAACTAAGAACTAACTATTATTATTATATATGCGTGGGAAGTTAAAGAGGTTTTAAAAAATATAGTAATATAGTTAACTAGCTTTATTCTTAAACGCTCTATATAATATTTACTATATTATATATATAACTATATAATTCTAGTACTCTATACGGATTAGGCTATAAATCTTTACTTTTTAAGTATAGTATACTAAGTACTTAAAAGCTTTATAACTAAAGTAGCTTGCTCTAAGGTGCTAGAGTGCTATAGAGTTAATACGGTTATATAGAGGTTAGTAGCTAGAATAGTATTTTATATATTTAATAATTTAAGTTATATATACTATTATGGTATTACTGATAGATATAGAATATAGATAGAAGGAAAATAGTTTATATTTAAAAAAATAGATATTATTACAGCGTTTTAGAGTCTTTACTATAGTACTATTTTTTATTATTCTAATTCTAAGTATATAGTTAAAGCTATAGTACTAAATACTAGCCTTAAAAAGGACTATTTTAAAAATAATATTAATATAGAAACCCTCTATTACTATAACGTTAGTAAGTATTAAATTTACTATTAAGTTACTCTTTTTATTTATTAAAATGCTTTATATAATATAGGTCCTGTATTTAAGAACCGGAATCCTATTTATACTAGTATCTATATAGTCTTTTAAACTAGAGGCCTTAAATATACTAGGTTTAATAAATGCTATATAGTTAATAAAGTAGGTTAAGCTATAGTTATTATATATAGTACTTTAGGAAAGTAGGTAGGTTAATATAATAGTTAAAAAGATTAAGTATTTAATTGTATTACTTTTTAAAGAGGTGTTAGGTAAGAATATAATATTAATAATATCTCCTAAGACCTTTAAAGTATCTTTTATAGTGTTTAGGGAGTCCCTATTATAGCTACTATGTCTTTAATATTTTTTTTTAGAATATAAAAGTATGTTTTTATTTAATTAGTTGTACTTAATTAGTTTTTTTTTAAGGTCTTTTTACTTTAGATTTACTAAAGTTAATTTAATACTATTAATTTTAGTATTTAAAAGGGACTAGATATATTTAAAGAACTCTATTAGGGCCTTACTAAGACGTTTATAGGTATAGGCGGACTACTAATAAGGCGTTCTATAGGGGTATTTTTAGATACTAGATAGTAAGTTAGTTTAGCCTATAAAAGTAGAGAAAGCGGCTTTATTATAGGCCCCCGTTTATTATATTAATTTATTTTTAATTTTTATAAAAAAGAGTACTTTATACTAATATAACGTTAAAAAGTCTTTATTAAATTAGAGTTCTTTTTAAATTCTATTAAGCTACTAGCCTTTTTATATAGGGGTATATTAAGTACTAACTACTTTAAAAAAAATTTATACTACTTATACGTTTTAAACCTTTAAAACGCTCCTATATATAGTTTAAAAGAAGTAGTTATACTAATAGTTGTACTACTTAGTAGGATTAAGGTTTTTGTGTATAGTGTTTTTAAGGATAGTATTATACTCTTTTTAAAGTAATATTAAAGTAACTAGGTTATTTAAAGTAAGTTGTACTTTAAGCTTGTGTATATATACTTAAGTTAAGTATAGTTCTAGAATAGTAAGTTTTTAATAAACTAGGCTAGTATATAAAGAGTTAATAGACTAATTTATTTAATATTAAATACTTTTTAAAGTAACTATAATAGCTGTGTATTATACTTATTTTTATAAAAAGTATTTAATATTATTTATATAATTTACTACTATATTTCTTAATATTTATTTAGTTAATTAATATAGTAGATCTATAGTATTATTATAAAACTATTCTATATTAGGGTTTATTTACTTATTTAACTAGGTTTTAATATCTACTTTATATTATTTTTTTACGTTTTTATTAATTTATATAAGGTATTTAGTGTATATAGGATTAATTAAGTAAATATAGTTTATATTTAGTGTATTTAAAGTATCTAAGTTAAGGTATAACTAGACTCTTTAAAGCTCTACTTAGTAGTATAGTTTTTTATAAAATTATAGTTAGTTTTTTAAGGACTTAAAAATAATTATTAAGCTTATTAGGGTATTATAGGGAATAGTTAAAGTATTTATTATAAAATACTATAGTACTACTAGGAGCTTAAGAGAGATAAAAAGAAAGAAACCTAAAGTTTATATACTTTACTTAGGTAGTTAGGGGTAATAGATACTAGTTAGAGATAAACTGGGTTTATAACTATAGTAAGGTTAGGGTATATAAGTATATATTAAATTAAAGTTATATTAAAAAGAGATTTATGTTATAAAGTACTGTACTTATTAAAGTGTTATATCTATACTTAGTCACTCTAGTGCCTAAGGCGCGGCGCGCGAGGCTAGAGCCTTAAAAGGCTTATCGCGATAGAACTTAAGTTGTGAGATTGTTTATAGACAAGGAACATTGGGTGTCTGGTATGCTCGAATGCGGTCTCTCGTGGACGAATTCAACAGAACAATAGTGGAGCGCGCCCTTCAGTTCATCTCCAAACGCTCCTGCTTTAATCTCGAGAACTCGAATCTCAAAAGGATCGACAATCGGCTGGTAGAGCCTCTCCTTGAGTCGGGGCCTCTCCGGGATGACCCTTGTCGATGCCCATTATCGGATCAACTCTCTTGTGTCTTCGGGAAAGTCGTAAGGCTCGCCGAAGGGCGCTAGCTTCAGTTCTTTACGGATATCGTAATCTGTCCAGTACTCCTTCGCCCCCGTGTCTTGGAAGAACTCGGAGACGTCGTCAGTCATGTTGCAAACTGCGGTGCAGCGACGTGTTGTTTTCGAGATCGAAGGCTGGGCTAGAAAGATGGAAAGAAAGAGGGGGAATTGTACTTTTGTCTGGGCCTGCCCCGTTTTGTTCCGCGCGACATCGTTGCATCTGACATGCATAGAACGTAGGCTCGTGTGGGTGTTTTCAACCCATGGATGGCGGCAAGCGGGCGAATCAGGCTCAAGGGAATCAGGGTCGGCCAAGACTACGAATCCTACGACTCATCTTCCCGAAACAACATCGCGAACTCATACAACGCGACCTCGCGATAGTTCTGTTCACTACCCCGCCCCGCATTGCCCCAGTTGCATCGACGTCGCGAGCACTAAACAGAATCTTTTCTCGGTAGTTGAACGAAGAGCGCAGAGAGGAGAAGTCATAAGTGATGTTCAGGGCTGGAAATGGACAGCACAGACAGCTATAGTTGACAACATAAGAATCTCTTCGCGGTCGACCTGGACGACAGTGAAGATTGAACAGTAAACCTGGTAACCATGTTGCGAATAGAAGAACGGATCAACGTCGAGTGGCTCTTGGTTCTGCAGTGCACGGAATCTCCGCAATAAGGGCCCCGTCCCGGCAACCCGGCTAGAATTGTGCCAGCCCACGTTCCCCGTCTTGGCTCCCGGTTGGCGGGAACCAAGTTTTGATCTCGATCGCCGTGCACTTTGTGTACAATACATGAGCGATAGACTCGGCAACTAATGCGACTCAATGTCTATATATTTTTGTTCAAAAACAAACGATGACTCTCAAGACGAGTTGTGCAACTTCAACCCATTTCTTGCTGCCTGGCGAAGCCACAATTGTCTTTCTTTTCGGACTCTTTTCGATATTACCCCTTTCGCGGAAGCTGACATACGGCTGACGAGGCACGGCCTCGACCGATGTGGGCTCGATATTCCTCCCCAGGTCTGTTCTTCCGAAGTGAGGCCTTTGGACGACATCCGATTGCTGATCGTCAGGTCCCGGTGGATGGTTGCCAAGGGGTTTGACTCGTTGGCACCCATAAAAGGGACTCTTAAGGCCCCCAAGCGGAACTGCCGAAGTCAGCGCTGAAGAGTGTGGGGTTCTGCCTAGCAATTTCCGATGAAGCGATCCGTGCAACTCGTCTTGCTCCTTTTCGGGTGCGGGTAGAGTCGTGATGCCGGTGGAGCATCAGTCCATCGGATGGACTTCTTTCAGGGGAGCCTGCTGTTGAGGAATTGCGAAATGCCCCCCGAGATCCGAGTTCCAGGCCGGAGCTATCGAGATATATTCCCTCCTGACGTCCCTCCGGACCGGACCTGCGCAGCCTGACTCTCTCGTCAACTCTCGCCGGTCAAGCCCCCCCAAAGAGTCGCCTCCCATGATGTGCAACGCCAAGTTCGTGGCAACCTTTGCCAGCCTCCTTGCCTCGGCGAGCGCAGGCCCCAGCGTGCAGCTCGGCAACGGCCTCACCGTCCAGGGCCGCATCGCCCCGGACGCCCCCAAGGTCGCCGAGTTCCTTGGCATCCCGTACGCCGCGCCGCCTCTCGACGACCTGCGATGGGAGCCTCCCCAGCCCTACGTCGTGCCGCAGTCGAGCAACCCCTTCGCCAACGGCACCGTCCTCAACGCCACGGCGCTTCCTCCCTCGTGCTGGCAGTACATCTCCATCCACCCGGCCATCCAGCGCGTCGACGTCCCCGAGTTCATGATCGGCGCCGCCGGCATGGACGAGGACTGCCTCACGGCCAGCGTGTGGGCCCCCGCCGACGCCGTTCCCGCCCCGTCCTCCGGCAGCGAGGGCGCGGCCTCCGCCGGCCTCCCGGTCATCATCTGGTTCTACGGCGGCGGCTTCGAGACGGGCGGCACCGACGTGCCGTACCAGATGCCGCAGAACTGGATCCAGCGCTCGCAGGAGCACATCTTCGTCACCTTCAACTACCGCATGAAGCTCTTCGGCTTCCCCAACTCGGCCGCGCTCGAGGAGCAGAACCTCGGCCTGCTCGACCAGCGCTTCGCCGTCGAGTGGGTGCGCGACAACATCGCCAGCTTCGGCGGCGACCCGGCGCGCATGACGCTCTGGGGCCACTCGGCCGGCTCCGTCGCCGTCGACTACTACAGCTTCGCCTACGCCGAGGACCCCATCGTCCGCGGCCTCGTCATGGACTCGGGCACCGCCCACCTGGACCAGCTGATGAGCCACGACGAGAGCCACTCCAACTTCACCTTCGTCGCCCAGCAGCTCGGCTGCGGCAACCTGACCGACGCCAAGGCCGAGCTCGCCTGCATGCGCAAGATCCCGGCCGAGACCCTCGAGCGCTTCGTCGCCGACTACAAGGACTCCGAGGTCACCCCTAGCATCGGCTTCTCCCCTCTCATCGACAACAAGATCGTCTTTGCCAACTACACTGAGAAGGCCGCTCTCGGCGAGTTTTCCGACCTGGTGAGTTGATCTTGGTTAGACAAGGAGTATCTGACTGACTTGATATAGCCCGCCATCATCGGCTTCAACCACGATGAGGGTCTGTTCCTTGCCCCCTACGACGTGAACGGCCCGGACCCGGCCGTTGCCGACAGCCTGTCGTACCAGTTCTTCTGGTGCCCTGCTACCAAGACCACCAAGTGAGTCCTCTTGTTCTCGCCAGCACCTCGAGCTGCTGCTGACTAACAACTCATCAGCGAGCGTCTGGCCGCCGGAAGAACCACCTACCGCTTCTTCTACAACGCCGTCTTCAGCAACACCTCCCCCCACCCCTGGATGGGCGCCTACCACGGCAGCGAGCTCCCCATGATCTTCGGCACCCACGCCGACTTCCGCGGCAACTCGACCCCCTTCGAGTACGAGCTCAGCCACACCATGGAGGACGCCCTGACCGCCTTCATCAAGGACTCCACCGCCGGCCTCGACGCCATCAACTGGCCCGTCTACACCGCCGAGGGCCGCCTCGTCCGCACCTACGGCGAGAACAACGTCACCGTTGGCCAACGCACCCTCGCCTCCATCGAGCAGGGCTGCGCCGACCTTGGACTCTTGTAGACTTGGGATGATGAGCTCGGCTGCTAGTGCCATAGTTACTCCGCCTTTACGGACATTCAATAGTAAATATTACGTCAATCCATTGGTGCATCCTTTGTCACTGCTCTCTCTCTGCCATCTGAACTTTCCGGCCTGCTGTATAAAGCGAGAAACCTGGCACGTATTGTGATGCGGACTCGCGAAGCACTGCCTCGTTTCGGTCAAAAGACTCGGCGATACCGCGCAATCGTCGGCAGAATCTCGACCCCAGCCATGAGGGCTGGACTCCATCATGCTTCTATTTTCGACCTTATAGCTCATAATCTAATAGACCCATCGTCCCTCCCTCTCCTGTATATCTAAGACTGGCGTAGAGTCCATCGAAATAACACTTCGGATTCCTTTTTACCTCCTCTCAGTCCGCCTTGTGCCAAAGCTCGTTGGTGGGCAAACTAAGTCTGATCATTCAATCCGACGCCTCGGCGTCAGGCGGTGGTCTTCTCCAACTCAAAACGATTTCACCGGTGTCTCATTTATGAGTCCAGAAACTCCAAGACTCGAGGTCGCTGCTAAGTGAGACGCAGTCTCCATACAGCATCGACGTTGCGCTGTGGATCAAACATTCTCTGCCGGCGATGGTAACGTTGAATCTGAGACTCAATACGGGATCGCTGTCTGTTATGTCAACTTATCACTCAGCAGGTAGAAATCACTTCTTACCGTCTCGAGTACTTACGCCCTGACTTGATATTCTCAACATGAGGAATACAACTTACTTGCTTGAGGTTCAGCCAGTCGGATGACCCTCGAGACAATTAAACAATGACTTTTGACACGATGCCAGGGTATCAGGGGCTTCTGGTGTGGTTGTCAACTTGACAATTGTGACTTCCGAGTGAGTTGCCGCCGAATGGGCTGAAAAGGACTCAACTTCACATCCAAAGTCTATTTCTCAAGGTTCACACTGTGGTCTTACTGCAACTGCAACGACAAGCCTCGCCAAATCAACCAGTATTCCAACTGGCTCCTGAAAAGCTACCTTCATGGTGTTTGCTGATGCCATTTGTCACAGGACGTTCGTTGACGGCGCAGACAAACCTACCAGTTCAAACTCCAGTCGCTGTGCCTTCCGCCAAACATCTCCCCCAGCACATTCCACCCAGCCCATGACCAGTAGGGTCAGCAGAGTTTTACAATCTTCGTGTGTACTTTTTTTTTGTATTCATCTATCGCGTTGACGCATCTCCGTGTATACATATCTCATGTCTTCATCCCAAAACGCGGAACTCATCATGGGCCACATCCAGCCCGCCCGCAAAAGCCTCCGCAACCTTCAAGCCCCGGACGCGCTCCTCCTCCACCCGATCCCAGGTCCACCCGTTCGTCGCAGGCGGGGGCGGGGGCAGGACCGCAGCGGGCATCGGCACCGGCACCGGCACGCTCTCCTTCTCGTGCCTCTTGGACGACGACGACTTCTCTCCCTTGTCCTTCTTGCTGGACTTGGAGTCCTTCTCCTTGTCCTTGGACTTCTTCTCCTTCTTGGTCTTGTTCAGCGAGTCCGAGGAGGCGTTGTTGCTGACCCAGCTCATGTCGATCAGCTTCTTGTCCTTCTTCGACTTGCTCAGCGAGTCCGACGACACGTTGTTCTGAGCCCAGCTCATGTCCGAGGAGGAGGCGTAGGAGGACGAGGCGGACTCCGACCGGAGCACGCCCGCGGCCTGGAAGAACCTCTCCGGCGGCACGGTCAGGCGGCCGGCCTTGACGACGCACTTGGAGACGGCCGTGGCGTAGACGCTGGGCGATCTCGAAGGTCCCTTGCCCTTTACCGACTTCTGTCGCTTCTCGGAGAAGTGGGTGACGACGTAGATCCACTTGCGGTCCCAGGTGAGGATCCGGCTGTGCATGTCGAAAGCCGCACCGACCGGGATCTCTCTCTTGAACATGCAGGAGGTGCCGGCGAGGAGGATCTGGACGCCATCCTTGTACTCGGCCTGCTTGCACAGTCCGCCGCGGATAGCCTGAGCCCGCAGCGCGGCGAGGAGATCGGTCCTCGCCACGTCGAGATCAGAGAAGTAGGTGCTGTTGGACTTGTGGAAGTTGTAGTCCGACTCCAGCAGGGTGACGCGAGAAGAAGTGACGACGGGGCGGAAGATAGACCCCGGCCTGGAGTCGAAGTGACCCTTCCTGGGGAACCAGATGTTGGAGAAGACGCGAAGCTAGGGGGGGTCTTTGTCACAACGATGCCAAGAAAAAGAAGAAAAGAGCTACGCCTCGGTGAGACTCGAAACTTACGTGCCAGACGAACGGCAACCTCTTGAAGTTGAAACAGAAGAGAGCGGCGGCGACGACGGCAAGGCACGTCTTGCCCTTGTTCTTCGCGGCCCAGCACGACGCCTGATCGAGGGCCCGCAGGAGGATGGGCTTCGCGGTGTTGTAGGCCTCGATGGCCCTCGCGCGCGCCGTCGCGCCGATGCCCTGAGGCTGAGGGGACGACCAAGGCAGAGCCTCCGTCGCCCGTTTTCGCAGCATCGTGCTTTCGTTCCTCGACCGGGGGGTTGATGGTTGAGGAATGCGCACGACCAATTGAGACGGATGATTTGCAGTGGAATGATGGGATTTCCTCGGTCAAGCAAATGTCAGGCTTAAAAAGTCGGGACCCATGATGAGTCAGTTGGCCGGGGGAAAAGGCGGTCAGGGGGATTGTGTGTGTGTGCATGTGCGGCAGTGCCCAGGATTCAGGATTCAGGAACCATTGCCACGTTCCGGGCGAACCGCAAAAGTCTCAGCCTCTCAGCTTCCAAGATACGTTGGCCGGCTACGGCCCTGGGCGATGCAAGGGGTAAAGTGGATAGCAGAGTCGAATCACCCAATCATGAGATGATCCCATCTTGATGTTTGAACGATCGTGCAGTCTCTTGTTGAGGGGGTGGATTCTTGGGTCGCCTTTTGCTGCGCATTGAATCGAAGCTGAAGCCGCTTCTGCAACGTTCTAATGTCTTCTCTGTAATGCCCCGCATGAGCGATCAGTCTTAAATCGAACGGCGCCGCGTCAACTGACCCTAAGGACGCTGCAACTTAGACAGCCCGCGAGACGCTGGTACTCAACATCGTTGTCAGGACTTCCACTGGCGCCGCAGCAGTGGTAAGAGACTCCAGTGTCTGCCTACGCCTCTAGTTTGCCGAGGTTCTTCCAAGTTGAGGAAAACGAGGCAATTGCTGGAATACGCGACGCGACGCGCGGGCTTCCGATCCCCGCTCTGTAGTCATCATTCAGCGGGGTGTGGGCCAGGGCAATCAAGCGATTAACCCCTGTAGTTGTGAGCCAAGTCAAGATTGAGGCCGGGTTTCTGGTGATGTCATTGCTTGGTCTTCAATGGTTGCAGGCCAGCTAGGTAATCAACCTGCAACGATGAGCTACGTTGGAGTTGGCTTGATGAGTCTGGACTTTTCGACGGGAGTATGGAGCCACAAGTTGGAAGTCAGTCTTGAAAAACACGTTGACGATGATCGTCCGACTCACGTCGGCGGGTAGCCGCCGCATTGTTTAAGACAGACTGGCTGAACTCTCTTAGCTAGTCTCTTTCCATTCGCGGCCTTGCGTTGTAAAATTACTTTCTCTTATTGGATACCGATAACAGAGCCTGGAATTTAAGTTCGACAATTCAATCGCAACATTGAGTCTTCATCAACATCTTCAAAGCTGCAGCTCTTGAACAGAACACCATCAATATGGTCACGGGTCTCGCCAAATATGAACGGAGACCAGACGGCATTTGTTCCAATTGGAAGTTCTTCCTGGCCCACGGGATGCTCTTCATAACAATTGCTGCGCTCTGCACGTCAGCCGGCTGTCGTTCCTCGCAGACTCTGAGGCGTAATCCGCAGCAGTCCTGTCTTCCCAATCTTCGACCAGCGGGTCGGCTCCCGCGTCGACTCCGCCGGCGACCCATATTTCCCTTGCGTTGGCTTCTCATCGGCCTCTTCAATGAGGACTCCATGACGTCTTCTCAACTGTACATCCAACAGGTAAGCACGGCACCGAGAGTTCGGGGTTCGGCCCTGATTTGCTTCCAGTTCTGCGTCACCTTTGTGAGTCGTTGTCAACTCTGGAGTTGGGAACTGCCCCTGTTCGTGCTTTTAGACTTGAGGGAACGTTGCTCGACACTACGAATCACTCGTCAATGAGCAGTCACTCTAGTATGAAGGCGGTCTACGCTGTTTCGATATTCCTGTTCATGAGTCTCTATTCCACCCCCGGAGTCGCCGCGCTGCTGGCCCATCACTAGGGGCCGCATAAATGAGGGAGCGACTCAAGCAGATGCATCCTTCGAGAACGAGGCGCCCCAGGTTGACGAGGAAGTCAGCGAGATCGGGGTCTCGGTCCAGGAAGGCCTCCAGATGAATCGTCTCATCAGTTTCTGTGCAGTGTTTACTGCAAGAAGGGTAGGGATCAATCGAACGCGGAGTCGCGGACGATAATTTCCGCGGACGCCGTCTCGCCGAAGGGCCTTCGACTCCATGTTGACCGTTGAAAAGTAACATGCGGCGAGGAGACCCTCATCCGAGCAGATATAAACCTACCGGATCGGAGAAGCGGGTAGGAGGCACTTCTTCACCATCGCCATTGCCAAGCACCCCTTCACCAAAACGAACATCCTACTGACGACCGACCTGCTTCAAATCGAGGGAAACTTACCGGTCGTCTTGCGCTACGGCCGGTGCGGGTATTGCTCGCTGCTGTCCCCGTTGTGTCGAGATTCGCCCAGCTGATCACGGCCGCCACGCTCACCAAAAGACCGATCGCTAGGTATCATTCCCCGAGGCGCACTATTGTCCCGGTTCACAGTAGCATACAACGTAAGTCTCGATCTATTGCCTCAGACGGTAGATACGTCCTCACTTGTTGGGGCAATTGCTCCCCGGGGCAGGAGTGCGCTGTATCCGCGGACAGTTCTGGAGAGAACCCGTTCCACACGCGTCAGATACGCACGTTGGGCCTCGCGTCAGCGGAAGGGTACTTTCTGGCTGGGTTTGTGGCGCCGTGCTGCATCGACGCAAGTGCCCTCGGCTGAGGGTCGAGATACAGCTACACATGGTTTCCCTCCTGTGAGGTCTCGGTACTTCGGATTGCAGCTTGATCTTCGAGAGAAATGGAGCGCTTCCTGTCGGAAATCGACCAGATGATGAGTTCTGTGGGTGATGTCAGTGGTGTTTGGTTTGCTGGCCTCTTTCCTCGTCCAGTTCCACTTACTTTTAACTACTGGGAGGTTTCCAAGCGTGCCAGGTTATTAGTAGTTACTGTGATCTCTAAGAAGAAGGAAGGCAGCAAGGCAACTCGAGTTACAGTAGTTGATTATGGGCGAAAGGTAAACAAGAGATGTTTCCGGCTATGAGAATCCATCGCTCACCAACATGTCTGCCTACTCTCTGCCCAAGATATCTGCTTAGGTATGTGGTTGACTCCCGGAATGCTGTGAACAACTAGCGGAGGATGTGTTGGAGGTCCGAAGGCCATCTGGGACCTTCTCCAGTTGAAGCTGGACACTGGACACAATACCGCTTCGGCTTCTACAGATCCATCCACTTTACCCAAAGCCTGTGACGACAAAACCAAACCGAGCTGAGATCTCAACATCCGTCACATCATAGGGAGCAATCAGCCAACTCACCCACCCCCCTTCTCAAAGTAAAGGTCCCTCAACAACCTACCCGATTTGAGCCTCGCGCCTGGGGGCAACAACTCACTGTTATCAGCCGTTACTAGCAACGCGTTTCGAAAGAAATTTTCTTTACCACCCAGCTCCAAGCTCCAGGTCAGGTTGTTTTGAGTCACCAACAATCACTCACCACTTTCCTTTGGGGAGAAGCATCACCAACAACCTCATTTTTCAGCATCAAATCACCATCCCTGTCCGTCATCATCCATCATTATCCCTGTCCATCGTCGTCCTTCCCTACGCTTACAGTATTTCTAGCAAGAATACCAACAAAGAAAGGAACGCAATGGAAGCCGAGAGCAACAACCAGGCCGCCCCCTCCAGCCCCGGCTCCGGCCGCCGGTTCGTCCTTCCCAGCCAGCACCGCTTCCGCTGCAGCCGCTGCAGGGCGTGGAGGGAGCGGCCCTGGTTCGAGCGGTACAAGCCGAAGGACCCCCAAAACCTGGGTGGCGACGGCATGAGGATCTGGAAGACCTGCAACCGCTGCATGTGGCAGAAGTCCGGCATGGACCCCGCCGACTGGGTCGAGATGCACTGCGTCTGGCTGTTCGACGGCTACTGCCCTTGCCACTACGGCGAGTTCGGTGACCACCGCTGGGGATTCTGCGAGAACAACTTCCAGACGACCCGGAAGAGCGACGAGAGCACCGACCAGGGGGCAACTGTGGAAGGAGAAGAACAAGCCAGTGGCAGTACTGAGCAGATTCGGAACGCGGAGGGCCAGCCCCAAGACACGACTGCGGGAGGACCGGCCAATGGCGATGCCCAGCAGGCCCAGAGCGCCGATATCCGAGCCCAAGAGGAGACCGATCAGCAGATGGCCGAGGGCGAGAACGAGCAGAAGATCAACGGCCAGGTTCAAATGCTTTTCGCGGCTGACGGCGACGCCGGAGACCAGCAGCTCACCAACAACCAGACCCAGATGTCCCTCGCTGCCGAGGACTGTTTCAAGAACCAACAAGAGATCCAGGTGTTCGCCGATGGCTATGTCGAGCACCAATGCCAGCCTCAGTGACGGACCGGCATCGCGCACGGGGTCGAAGCAGAAGTATCAATGTGCAGATAGGCGTGGAGAGTGCCACGGAGAGCAGTAGTACCCGGCAGGAGTGGTGTATGCCCGGCTAGCTTTCCTAGTGGTGTGACTCGTGATGATGGGTATGCCATTGGTCCCTACTCCTGGCAACATGTTACTTTCTTTGGCTAACAGAACACGCAGGTTACAACGGACTAATACGGCCTTTGCTGTGCAGGAGATCCTGGGGAAAAGCGGAGAAGGGCGTATTGGCGGTGGACATCAGATACACGATTGGATCGGGCTGTCAAGCGACGGAGGCTAGATGCTGCAAGAATTCTGGGCACGCCCGTTTGGGGACATGTTGGACGAGACCGGGAGTTGGTGTGGGTTGGGCTGATCCCCTGGGGCGAACAAAAGCTGAGGATTACCGAGAACGAGCTTGCTTTCCTGTTCCGCGCCGCCGGTATGTCGAAGTGGTGAGCACATTTCGAGGCTGGATCGGGCACGGCGGGCTTCGGACGCTTGGAAACAACGAGCTGAAACGCGACAAAGGCATATCAAGATGGGAACGCTCATCATACATACGCCCGAAGCATGGTCTACGTTTTCTGGGACTTCCGACTTGACATGTTCGTTTTAAGTGCCCCGGGAGCAGAAGTAGGGCGGCCCAAACAGCTGCTAAGCGGGAGAAGAGGCTATAAATCAGCAGAGAGACGTGGCTTCGGTTGGTTTGGACGAAACGCTTCTCCCCCAACGGGAGGCATGCGAATCCCACATCAACCTGATCACCGGAAATGTTAGCCCATTAGACAGTATCCTCGCACTCACAGACAATGCGGGAGACGCATGATCAAAGTCCCAGCCCCGTGGAACCACCCAGGCCACGCCACTGTAGTCTCTGCAGAGGGTTGTGATGCGATTTGTCCAGTTGCCGCTGGCCAGTGATTGGTCGACGGACTACTCCGCGGCCAAATGAAGGGAGCTTCCGCCAACAAGACACCACTGGTCGAGAAGCTGCAATGCCGCTGCAAGATGTTTCTAGCGCGTCGTGCCGTTGTACCGTGGGCAGACTGGAGTGGCATCCGAGACCCGGGGCTTTGGTTCGCAACAGAGCAACGCAGAGAGGAGACGTGCCACTGATAGGTCTTGGGCGAGCTTACTCGCGAGCTAACGAGGTTCCTGCAACAGAAATGTCAACGTTTTTGGGTTCTTTCGGGACTGTGATGCTTGGCTTTCTCACCCGTGAGCATGTCTGTCAGCTTATTACAATGAAGAAGTGGGCCGCCACGGCGGTAGGACGAGCGTGACTGGAAGTTCGGCCGAGGCTGGCCGAGGAGAGGGCCGCAGGTTGGAGAAGACAGGGAGTTGATTCGCGCGGAACTCCACCAGGAGAAGTATCATGCACGGCGACGGAAAGCCGGTGTCGTTTGGCTGGGGTCGACGGCAAGACAGAGCTTTGGAGCCGAAAGTCAGGGGTCGGTCCCTGTCACGCGAGACTGTGCAGGGAAATGGTGCTTAGTGTTGCAGGCTCTCTGCTGTTGGAAGGATCGACCGATGACTATCTTTTGACGGCTTGGCTGGCGATTTGGACGTCTAGATAGATGTTGTTGGTTACTTGTTTGCTCTCGATGGTCACGAGGAGGGGGTGCTTCCTCACTTGCCGGCTTGCAGTCGCTCAGTTGCTTCTGGCCTCGGGGCTTGGGCTGGACCGGATACTCGGGAGGTAAATGAATGGGCGGCCACGCCGGAAGTCTCGATTTTGGAAAGGCATGGCGTTGTGGTCTTGTTGAATACAATGTTTGCAATGACGGGAATGTTTGTCGGACGCCGGGAGGGACCGGGCTATGGAGGTGGTAAGGACAGGGACCTAAGGCAAGAGAAGGAACGCTAAGAATGGCCCTTTCCCGTTAAAGCTTCTTCGGCAAGTGGGTTCCCGTTACCTAAGCTGCGAGTTACGTACCAAAGGCGTTGAAACTAAATTCCACTATACTACGAGGAAGGTAGGTACGAACATCAGCCAGGAAGGCACAAAGACTTTTCCACTGTCAATGTCTAACGACCAACATGCATTCCAATATTCCAGGGAACAAAATCCCAACTTGGAATATTTCAACATGTAGGTAAACCTCTACTCCGACACCAAGAGGGGAAATGAGGAGAAAGGGAGGGTGGTATTGCAGATGTAACGGCAGCCGGTGGTGTTGACTGGCACCCCCAAGGTTCCTGCCCACAGTGGCCAGTTAAGCAGTGAAGCCAACTAAGTACCTACGTAGATACTTGGGCAACTCGCCTACCTAGGTAGGTACACTAGGTACCTAACTACATACCTAGGTACTCTGGGGACTAAGGCAGGCACAAGATTCAGCACTCCTTGCACTGAACAATGTCCATAGGTACGGAGTAGACCACCACATCACCAAAGGGAAGGAAGGACTGGGCCAGTAGGAGCTCCTCAGTGGCTATAGCCTGAAATGCTCCTCCCCCTCAGCGGTTCATCACGCCACGAAATCCCCAGACTTTCCCCACATCCTCCCCCGAGGCTCCCTCAGACGGCGCTATTCCTTTTTGAAACGAATCCAGACCCACCCGCGGCCGCGCTAGGCACCGCAACCCCCAACCCTTCCGATCCCCTCGGGCAAGAGCGAGGGGCAGCAGCGTGGGCAGGACCAATCCATTCATCTCCTGCGCCTAAGAAGTTCCACCAATCGAGCCATGGACATGGCCATCCTCTTTTTCTTCCTCGGACATCACGCTCAAATCATTCCCAACCAGCCCAGTCCAGTCAAGCCTCGCGACGTTGGCTGTGCTTCGCCGTACGGATACACACGTGGAGTCTCTTCTTTTCTTTTCTTTGACGCGTGAGGCGTGACCCCCTGCTGTGGCCATAGTCGACGGTCCGACGTCCCTATACCGCCGTCTCTCCACGAAAACACCCCTGCCGAATCTCTGCCCTCCCTGTTTTTCACATCGTCTGGAGACGCCTCGACTTTCGACGCCGCGATGCTCGACGTCTCCCCGTTGGTTCTAGCCCTCGACCTCCCCGCCAGCTAGCTACCCACCTACCCCGACCTCACTCCGTACCGTACCGTACCGCGGACACATCTGCATCGCTCTTCGGCTCCCCGCGCCCCCAGTTCGCTCCTCCGCCTTTCTCTGGCCATTCACGTGTCGTCAAATCCTTCAACTTCCTCCGCAGTTTATTCTCTCCCGGCCCTGTCGACCAGTCATCGTCTCCCAAGACCGTCAATCCCGCCGCTAGCCCGCCAGCTCCCGATCGCCTGCCCACTCGTCTGTGGACTACGGTTCGCACATGGCCTGGTATCCCCTGCCGGTGCATAGGAATAGACCAGTCCCGTGAGGACGGCCTTACCTGCGGCATCTTTCAGGCTGGTACGGGTGCTGAGCGAGTACCAAGCTATATACGGCACGGCCTCGGACACCCTTGTCTTGGTGTGATTGGGGAATGGCCAGCCAGGGGTCGAGCTTGGGGAAACGACCATGCCATCCTTCCCCCAATGGAACAGCATAGCTGCAATCCCATCTCGTGTGGCATGGGATGGGATGGGATGGGATGCTCTCCATGCACTCTGCAACCATGGTATGAGACGACAGAAGCCGGCCGTCTGGCACCACGTTGAGCTCTCGACGCGACTTTTTAAATACCCTGATCCCACCCCAGCTCACGCTTTGCTCCGTCTCTCTTCTCTCGCCACCACTCTGCTCCAGGAGCTTGTCAACCGTCAAACATCTCAAGAAGCCGGGGACCTCAGCCAGTCAGTCAGCAGCAGCCATGGCCAACGAAATCACGGGCAATTCGCCCCCTCGCCAGCACGAGGACATCCGCCTCGAGAAGGGCACTCCCCACATCTCCCAGCTCAACGATGTCGGCCTCGACGACAAGGTCCTCAACTCGGAGGCCCAGCAGGCCACCGATGTTGAGCACAGCTTCGGCGTCTGGCAGGGTCTGAAGACCTACAAGCGCGCCGCCTTCTGGTCCATCGGTGAGTTGCGTCGTGATCCCCAATCTGTGCGACCTTCGAGCTAACGAGCCATTCACAGTCATCTCCACCACCGTCATCATGGAGGGCTACGACACGACCCTTCTCGGCTCCTTCTACGGCTACCCGGAATTCCGAAAGAAGTACGGCGAGTGGCTTGACGACGAGCATGGCTATCAAATCTCTTCCACCTGGCAGCAGCGCTTCAACTGTCTTGGTGCCGTGGCCAACATCATCGGCGCCCTCCTGAACGGATACTTCACCCCCAAAATTGGCCACCGCTGGGTCCTCATCTACTCCCTGGGCTGGATGACCGCCTTCATCTTTGTCGTCTTCTTCGCCCACAACATCGAGGTCCAGCTCGTCGGTCAGATTCTGTGCAACCTTCCCTGGGGTGTCTTCGCCACCACCGGTCCCGCCTATGCAGCCGAAGTCACGCCTCTGGCCATCCGTGCCTATCTCACCTCGTATGTCAACCTCTGCTGGTGCATTGGCCAGTTCATCTCTGCCGGTGTCCTCAAGGGCCTTGTCAACCGACCCGACGAGTGGAGCTACAAGATCCCCTTTGCCATTCAATGGGTCTGGCCCATTCCCCTTGCCATCGCCGCCTACATGGCCCCTGAGTCTCCCTGGCACCTGGTGCGCCTCGGTAGGCTCGAGGAAGCCAAGAAGTCGTTGGAGCGTCTATCTCAGCCTGAGCACAACCTCAACCACGACAACACCATTGCCATGATGGTCCACACGAACAAGCTCGAGATGGAGGAGCAGTCGGGTGCCACTCTGATGGACTGCTTCAAGGGCACTAACCTCCGCCGCACCGAGATCGCTTGCATGGCCTTCCTCTCCCAAATCACCAACGGAGGTGCGCTCTGCTACTCGGGATCTTTCTTCTTCCAGCAGACGGGTCTTTCCCCCGACGCCTCATACGGCCTGGGCTTGGGCGGTACCGCCATCGCCTTTTGCGGCACAATCATCTCTTGGTACTACATCTTCAAGATTGGCCGCCGCACCATCTGGCTTTATGGCTTCTTCTCCCTCGTGCTGATCCTTTGGATCATTGGCTTCTTGTCTGTCGCCCCCAACCAGACCAAGTCCATCATCTGGGGCCAATCCGTTCTCTGCATCGTCTGGCTCGGCTTTTACTCAATGTCTGTCGGACCCATTGTCTACACGCTCGTCGCCGAAGTTGGCTCCACCCGTCTGAGGACCCAGACCGTCGTCCTGGCGCGCAGCACTTACTACGTCGGCAACATTCTCTGCGGTGGCGTCCTTCAGCCCAAGATGCTGGCACCCGGTGACTGGAACTTGAAGGGAAAGACTGTGAGTAAATCTCCATTTCGAAATGTCCAGCACGAGCTAACGGAATTCTTCCCAGGCTTTCTTCTGGGCCGTCCTTGCCACCCTCACCTTTGTCTGGGGATACTTCCGTATGTTCGAGACCAAGAACCGCACCTTCGGAGAGATGGACGTCATGTTCCAGAAGCACATTTCGGCTCGCAAGTCTGCCAAGTACGAGCTTACCCAGGAGGAGGTTTTCCTGGCCGAGCAGACCCGCGATGTTTCGGAGATGCCTGTTCAGACGGAGAAGCACTGATCCACAAATGGATTTACGATTCGCGAGATACCCCAAATCGCCCTTTCTTAGGGTCTGTCATTTATTGCTATCTTTCTATACTACGAGAGGTGGCGCGCTGTCATGGTGTTGCTTCCGAGCCATGAGTTGATACCTAATACCCAATCTCACTTCCACCTCTCAATTTCATCTCGATGGCCGTCTGTTCTCTGTGACTATGTTTCGGAGGATTTGTTTTCAAGAGATTACGAATTATAAGTAAGAAATTACATGGCGTTGTGCCCTGTTATGCCTTCAGGGGCAAAACCTCAAAGACCGGTGTCTCGTAGACGTCCCAGTTATCCGCCGCCTCGGGATTTCCGAACGGGAACAGAGCGGCGAACCGCATCTTGTACTTGCCCAGGGCGATCTGGGTGCCGTTCGCCAACTTTCCAAGCCACCACAACTCGACGCCGTACCGCCCTACGATGTCCCTGGGCACATCGCGCATGGGCAGCGTGATCACGTCGTTGGGGTCGTCCACGGCAGGGTCGATCTGGTTCTTCCCGGAGGCCTTGGACCAGCTCGTCGCGGCCCCAACAAATCCGGCCTCGCCCACGACGGGAGGGTACTTCCAGTCCCGCTCCGTCCACGACTCGTCGAAGATGTCCCACCGCAGCTCGCGCGTCGCGTAGTGCACGCGCGTGTACAGGTTCGGGAAGTCCTGCGCCGCCACGTCGAGGTCGAAGGTGAAGTTGGCCTTGTCCGCGATGGGGATGTCGGCCGTCGTCGACGTGATCCGCGGGAAGCCGATGGGGTAGTCGAACATGATGCCGATGTCCCTCTTGAGGTCGGCCGCCAGCCCCATGTACGGCACGCCGAGCGTCTCGCCGTTGCTGCCCTTGATCAGCACCTTGCCGCTGTACAGCGGCAGCTCCTTCGGGTCGAGGCCCTGGCCCTCGGGGTACTTGAAGTTGAACTGCGCCGTCTTGGTCTCGCCCGGCTGGACGGTGAAGGAGCCCCCCGGGAACGAGACGGAGGGCGTCATCTTCTTGGGCGCGGCCATGACCTCCTCGAACCACGCGATCTTGGGCGTGCCCCAGACCTCCGGGTCGAGGTTGACGGTGTTCATGCCGCCAAACTCCTGCTGCTCGAAGCTGTACGTCACGGGCTGCGACCCGGCGTTCGTCACGTCGACGGAGTGGTACCTGCTGAAGTGATGCGTGTCGTTGAGCGCGAACTTGGCAAAGGACAGGCTCGTGGCGTAGTCGAGCACTTTGGTCGCGTTGACCAGCCCCGTCCCGACCTGTGCGACGGGGGCGTAGAACGGGTACTCGTTGTTCTCCAGCTGCCCGTCGTCCCACTTGATCGCATCCCCAGAAGCAATCAGCCGCATGGCGAGGGTCTTCGCCCACTCCGGCCCGTGGGCGCTGCGGCCCCCGAACTTGCTCACGTACAGCGCCGCGACGCCCGCCACGTACGGACAGGACATGGACGTCCCGCTGAGGATCGCGTAGCCCCCTCCCGCGTAGGAGCTCAGGATCTGGCCACCGGGTGCGGCGACGTCGGGCTTGATGCGCAGGTCGTTCGCCGCGCCGAGGGACGTGAAGGCGCTCGGCGCGCCGCCGTTCTCCTCGTTCTTGACGCCGACGATGTTGAAGATGGGGCGCTCCGTGAAGTCGGCCGTCACGCTGCCTCCCGCCCTGAGGGTGTTGATGATGGCCTCCCCGACGCGGGCCTCGACCATCGCGATGAGGCTGCTGGCGTCGTCAGTCGTGGGGCGCACGAGAGGCATCTCGTTGCTGTAGAAGAGGATGTGGGACGCGTTGAAGGGCGCGAGGTTCGCCTGCTTCTGGGCGAAGTTGCAGCCGCCCCGTCGGACGAGGGCGACCACCCCCGTGAGGTCGGGCGTCGTGGGGGGTAGAGGGCTGCAGGCCTCGTCCGCGGCGCTGGTGTTCAGGCTCAGAGGGACGATGGGCCAGTTTTCCACCTCGGAGGGGAACCAGTCCTCCATCGCCCTGTACGCGACGCGCGTCTCGTTGGACTTGCCATCGAGGGTGAAGACGCCCCTGAAGGACGAGGACGCGATCACGTCCGCCTCGACGGAGGCCACGGCCACGACGTGCTCTCCCGAGGACCCGCTGCTCGCCGCGTACGCCCCGGCCTGGCCGTCGTTGCCGGCGGAGATGGTCACCAGCACGCCCTCGTCCACGAGCCGCGAGGCCACGAGGGCCCAGGCGTTGTCCGCGAAGCCGCTCAGCCCGCCGATGGAGGAGGTGATGATGTCGGCGCCGGCGTCGTAGGCGGCGAGGAAGGCCTCGATGAGGGTGTCCTCGTCCGTGCCGTCGACTGTGCCGAAGACCTTGTAGGCGTAGAGGGTTGCTTCGGGGGCGACGCCGGTGAAGCTGGGGTTTGTTAGTGGGAGGTGCGAAAAGGAGGAGAGGAGGTAGGAGAGGGGGGGCTTGCATGCTGCTGTTTCCTGCGATGATGCCTGCTACGTGCGTGCCGTGGCCTTGTTGGTCTAACGGGTCGGAGTCGGGGTTCTTGACTTCGCCTTCAGTCGGCCATGCTATTTCCATCACGTTAGCAATATTCCTTCACACATCTTCTCGGGAGAAACTCACATCCGTCGCCGACGAAGTCATACCCCCCAGCTACCTTGAACCCCTCCCCGAACCCCCCGCCCAGCGCCTCGTGGTCGTACCAGATCCCCGTGTCCACGACGGCGACTTTCGCGCCCTTGCCGAGGACCCCCGCGGCGTGCGCCTTGTCGACGCCCGTCATGTGGTGCAGGTCGTACCCGATGGCCGTGGCGTTCTCGCTGAACGAGGCCAGAGGGACGGACGGCGACAGCTTGTACCGGCGGGACTGCCATGCCTGGCGGACCGGGGCGAGGGCCTGGAGGGAGTCGATGTTGGAGTCGTCGGACTCTAGGGAGGCGCCGGTGAAGATTGGGGTCTGGAAGAGGCGGACTAGCTTCACGCCTGAATTGGCCGTTAGGGATGCTGCGGCTGCGGCTGCGTCGGTGTCCTGGGGAGGATGTTAGTTGTGATGGAGGAAGAGATAGGGCATGGGAGAGGTTACGTCGGTGAACTCGACTATGAAGCGCTTTGGTTCGATGATGGTTTTGTTGACTGCTGTCTCGGGGGCGTTGTCGTCTGCGCGGCGCATAAGGGGGTGGTCGCGGAGCGCGAGGGCTTCTGTTGCGGAGGCCGCGAGGAGGAGGTGGGGGAGACGCATCCTGGGTGTGTCTTGCGAATGAACGGGACACCGGATAGGGATATCTCTTGATGAGAGTCTCGTTGAGGGATGGGTAGTGTGGTGATGTTTATATACCTGATGTCCCGACATCCACCCGCGCGACTCATATCGCAGTCGACACGATTTGGTGATGGCCGAGCTGCCGTTGCATCAATAGACCAGACGCTCTGCATGGCCAATTTTTCGTATTCCGGCGCTGCAACGTTGATGGAGCATGGGTTGCTAGCCAGCGGTGATGGGGAGTTAAGAGCCTTGGCGAACTCTTCGATGTGATTGTTATCTTTGGAAGCAGAGAGGCACGTCATGTCGATGTCGTATCTCGACATTTACCAGTCTCCATTGCGCCTTTTCAGTCTCGACTGCAGATTCTCTAATCTAAACCCCTGCTCTAGTGAGCGAAAGACTCCCGCCGGCTGCGTTGTGTGAAAGTGTTGCCCTTTTCTCGTGTCGGGATGGCCCGATGGGATTGGGATCTTGTGATTGGGATCCTTGGTGGATGTAACCCTGTCCCATCGCGACCTTCCCGATTCTCACAACGGAGTTGACCCCTTGTCGGTTGCTCATGCAGGAACGAGAGCGGTTGATGGTGTTGTCTTGGCTGAGGTCCACTCTGCGGGGGTTACGGCCGGAGGCCGGGGAGTTGACGGGCTGCGAGGGAGTTTGGTTTGGGTTATCTGATGGTCGGGAATATGAGGATTTGGAGTTGGCTTGATGAAGTGTTGGTTGCCAGGTCTCGCGATCAGAATAAATTTTGTCGGGATTGTATGGATAGGTATTCTAACAGACTGGGTGACATCCGCGTTGCCTGCTGAGCCGTCTATCACAAGTATCATTTGTTGTAGTTTGTTCTAGTCTAGTCAACTACCTACCATGAAGATAGTCGAAATCCACCCAGAAGATTGCACCGCATATCACATCACAAGCCTGATACAGTCTTGCTGGCGTTCGGCAATGTCCTCCGTCGACTTGGTCAACCTACGTTGAGATCAGGCTGAGCCAAGGTTGCCTAACTTGATCATGGCCTTCTCATTCGTCCGTCCCCATGCAACCCAAATCACCAATCATCAATCAGGGGCTCAGCGGGTGAAAGAGTGAGGCTGTGCCGCAAAACCTCCCGAAATACCCTCAGCAGGCAGTAAGCCATCTTCACTTCCGGCAACGATCAAGCAGCAATCTTCCCCCCGCGCCCCCTCCTCCCCCGCGGGACGAACGATTTGCAAAAAGTAAAGGCTGCTCTTCAACATTTACCCAATCGGCATCAACAGCCCTGGCTTGATATTTGTCGCCGACATGGACCCTGTCACCGCCCTCGGAGCGGCGGCCGCTGCGGCCCAATTCACAGGCGTCGCCATGAAGGCTATCAAGCTGGCGAAGGGCATCTGCTCGGGGGTGAAAGACGCCCCAGAATCCATCAAAAGACACGTTAGTCAGCTGGAGACACTGAACGAAACGGCCGCAAGAGTCAAAGACAACAGCACCCTGGCGGCTGATGCGGCCACGGGGGCGATTTTGAACGAATGTACCGCCACGGTCAAAGCTGTCACCTCTCTCCTGGAGAGCGTCAAGTCTTCTGATGGCGAAAATCTCGCTCAACGAGGGTGGAAGGTCGTCGTCGGGATGAGTCGAGAGCAGGACATCATCCATTTACTTGACGATTTGGAGAGAACCAAAGCTTCCTTGCTCGTGCATATCGCGACCATCAATTCGTGAGTATGCCCTCAGAAAGAAGGTAGCGGCTTGTCTTTAACATATGCCTAGATCTCAAATTGACGCCATCATACAAAATCAACAAAAGCACGGCGAGGGCATCGCTGCCGTCCAGAACGTGCTGGAATATGCCCACATCGCCGGTGACGAGGAGCAGGTATTCCTTCGGGGCATGTTCGTAACAGACCCTCGCGACGACAGGGCGGCGCTACTCAGAATCAAAGGCGACCGAGTCGATGGCACCTGTACGTGGGTAATCGAGACCGTTGCGTATCAGACTTGGTTCAGCTCTGCCTGCCAAGGTCTGTGGATACTTGGTGGTCCTGGCATGGGCAAGTCCATGATGTCGATCTTTCTTACTCAACATCTGGAAGCCGAAGCTCCGACTCGAAGGCAGGTAACTGTCATCTATTTCCTCTGCGACAATCGGGATGCGAACAAGAACAACGCTGTTGCGGTTCTCCGTGGCCTGGTTTGGCAACTGGCGCGGCTGCAGCCACAGCTTTTACATCATGGCCTCGCCGAACTACAATCTCGAGGCAGCAGACCTGAGAGCCTGCACAATATCGAGGCTCTTTGGAGGATATTTTGCAAGATGGTAGGCGACGCCGAGGCTGGACTCGTCTACTGCGTCATCGACGGGCTGGACGAGTGCGTCGAGCGAGGGGTGAATCCCCTCATAGAGTTGCTTTCGAAGAAGGAACCAACCCCGAATTTCAAACCCATCATTCTGAGCCGGCCTCTTCAGGATGTCCCAGCTAGAGCGCTCAAGAGCCTCGTCCGCCTGAGGCTCGACCCCGATTCGGAGGACCAGGTTAACGCCGATCTAATGGCATTCATCCAAGAGAGGGTCGCAGAGCTATCAGAAAACAAAAAATACCCGACATCCTTGCGACAGCTCGTTGAAAGTACATTTGCCAAGAAGTCAGAGTCCACCTTTCTTTGGATCGGGTTCGCTGCCAGGGAGCTGAGAACGGTACCGATCAACGAGGTCGAGCGATACCTTGCGAGCCTCCCTTCCGGCCTCAGTGGTATATACGACAGAATATTCATCAATATGGATCAAAGACATGTTCAGAGAGTTCATCAAGTCTTGCTATTGGCCGTCATAGCGTACCGCCCGCTTTCCCTGGAGGAGGTCACAAGCATGCTCGACATTCGGCCTTCTAAGACCCTTACCAGCCTGGAAGTTTTACAGAGCACCATATCTCAATGCGAGAACTTATTGGTTGTCGTCGATGGAAGGATCGATCTTGTCCACCAGTCTATCAAGGATTACATTCTCCATGAACCAGCCAACCCAGGACAATTCTCGGCCGGCTACCACATAAAGCTAGAGGTTGCACA
The DNA here is from genome assembly GCA_030770045.1 of Colletotrichum brevisporum. Taxonomy (NCBI): domain Eukaryota; kingdom Fungi; phylum Ascomycota; class Sordariomycetes; order Glomerellales; family Glomerellaceae; genus Colletotrichum; species Colletotrichum brevisporum. The sequence continues at coordinate 8,186,941 of JAUGSI010000002.1, forward strand.
CAAAAAGGCAACAATTCTCTGCATGAATCATCTCGAGAAACTACCAGATAGACCGTGGGAGTACTCCCACGGGGAGGCTTATCAGGAATGGTATTTTCGAGATCATGCAAGAGACAGTGCCGACGAGCTTGTTGGCATCGCAGGCCGGGCTCTTCGCTTCTTGACGGGCAGATTCCTTTACCTCTACCTAGATACCTTCGGAGAAGATGAAATGATCAGACTTGCGAAGCCGATCCATGTGGCCTCCATTGCCGGCGTTGGTCCCATGGCTTCGCATATCCTTGAAAAAGAGTCTTGGGCGTCCGTCCCTGGGCTGTCCAGGGCGCACATGCAGTGGACGCCACTAAATTTTGCAGCTTTGCAAGGACACGAACATATTTTGGAGATGTTCTTCGAGAAGAAGAGACGAGGCGGATCCTTGGCCCTGAATTCCAGGGACGATACGGGAGCAACGGCGCTGTCCGTGGCATCTTATATGGGATACCCCGGCGTTGTGAAGGTCCTCCTTGGTCACAAAGCCAAACCGAACTTGTGGGATAAAGATCACAGCACTCCACTGACAGCTGCCATTTTTGGTAGCTATCGGAGACCGGAACGAGCTTTTCAACCTGTCATCTCGCAACTTCTGGCCGCCGGAGCCGATACATCAATCAAATGGCTTGGTAACTGGACTCCACTCTATCTGTCCCTATATTTGCTCCCTCAGTGCACAGAGCAACTTCTGCAGGCAGGCGCAGACCCAAACCTTCGGAACGAGGACGTGACTCTCCCGATATATTTCGCAGTTAGCTTGCTAAAGGCAGACTTATGCCGTCCTCTCTTGCTGAAGGAAGCAAATCCTAACCTTCCCCATAAAGACGGGCGCAGCCCCCTTCATCTGATCTCGAATCCGAACTGTGGCATCGCTTACAATGAAGCGGTGGAACACAAAATGGCGTTTTCAAAGTGGCCCCATTGGAGGCGCGCAAAGAGAGATATCGATTGGGACGATGGTAGGACTTTGGACCATCTCCTGGAGCATGGCGCGGAGCCCAACTTCAGAGGTCCGGACGGACATACGCCACTGACTTGGTGCGCGCATGAGAAGCCTTGGTACTCAGAAATAATCGCCGAAAAGCTGATAAGGGGTGGAGCGGACGTTGACGCACAGGATAGTAGTGGTTGCACGGCGTTGCACTGGGCTTTGAAATTCGGCAACGAGAGTTTGGCACAGGTGTTGCGCAATGCTGGCGCTAATACACTTCTAAGGAACCACAACGGTCAAACTGCGGGGGATATGGGAGGCGCTCAGAGTAGCTCTTCACAGTCATGTTAGGATTGTGGCCTTTACAGAGGAGATAACACCTCGCGTGGTATACACTCTTACATGTAATCGTTGTTTGTTCACTTATTTGCTTTTCAATTTCTCATTGCGTTGCGTATTTCTCGAATGAGAAATGCTCAAAAAGGCATCCGCCGAATCATCAGTAAACAGACCTTGTGGTGTGAAGACTAGGGTGAATCTCAAACAAATCTGCGAGAATAAAGGCAACTACCATGCTCTACTTTGGTCGTCGACACTCCAGGATAGAATCTAAAGGGCTGGGAGAATATTGGCATCAGACTCGAAGGGAAGGTATGTGTAACATCGCATGACTTTCTATTACACAACATACAATTTTGATGTTTCGACAGGGTAGAAAGAGACTGCTTCACAGTTTCGAGAAGGGTCTGCTGATTCATATGTATTTAGTAACCTTAACAACGGGGCTACATTCGCAGCCAGATCGATGAAAATATCACGGCTACCTCGGCTGTCGACTTCAATGAATCGTTTGCTCACTGGCCCGAACGACTTATAAAACCAAGATATAGAAACAAGAAACCAAAAAGACTGCGTCCCAACGAGATCTTGTCAGCTCCATAGGATTGTGGTCACCCACAACACAACACACCGACGATATGAAGATTAGCATGTCTAGTATGGGCTTGCCTTCTAGTGTGGTGGTTTACCTTTGGAATACAGGTTCTGGGTTACGACGTAAGGTTCGCTGTTACGAAGGTTCGCTGTTACGCATTCAAGTCTTGACTATTACAGTGAAGAGACTTACTAACAATTTCAATAGATCGAAAATAGCTGCTTGTCTCGTGGCTGGCCAAAGTGAAGACGGTTAGAGGTCTCCTTCATCGCTAAAAGAAGTAATATTAGTACGAGTTTAGCATTTTGTTTCGAAACTTGCATTCATGCCTTACCCTCGTCATACCTATCGTACCGTCTGCCTTCAGATGATGCTTCTGGAATCTTTGTGACTCCTGGCCGACCGGCTTCTAAACTTGCGCTGAGAACCGTTGGAAATGGCAACACATGCCAGATTACCTACAGCCACATTGAAAGCTGAAATAACGACCTTGAAAGCTGGTGATAAGCCTGAAAAATGTGTATATCTTAATAATGCTGCTGGATCGCAAGCGACTTCCCCTTGGCAACGACCAACTTTCCCAGGTTGCAAAGGTCTACCACAGCCACAAACGATGTAAGCTTAACAGTGTCTTTGCACCGGATGGTGTTCATAAATGGTCGTCGACTTGGATTTCAGCCGCAAAAGTTGTTGACTAAACACTTTCTTGGCATTCGTTGATGAAGTTATTGCTAGATGGTCGCCGATGTAGATCTCGCCATCGCCGAAGGCACGAAACTCAACACTTGATACAAGCAAGTGTTGCGGTCCAGACATGCTTACATGTATCTAACTCGGCAGGCCTCCGGCGACCTGGGACGTCATCTCATCTGTTCACGCGGCCTTGGGCTCCGAAAATCACCTTCGTTCTCATAAATATGCCTCAGCCGCAAGCCTCAGCCAGCCTCGGGCACTAAAAGACCACGTTGACGGGGAAAGTGTGGATAGAAAGTGCCAAGATGGCCCACGGCTCAGGGACGCCAAGATGGAGTTGACGTGCTCTCATACCAAACACAACTGCGTGGGATGCTTGGCAGCGAAACTATGAAACTGCCGAATTGCTGTGGTGGGCTCACAGGTTCGGTTGACAGTTGGGAAACATTTCGCCACCAACACAGCCCCATCCCAAGCGATTTCTCCTTCTTCTGCCTCTTCGGATGCAGGTACCTGGTGATTGGTCTAATGATGAGACGACTCTTTGACAAAATAACTCCTTGGCATTCGGCTTCCACGACCACCTGTTGTCTGCGTGGTGCTGCCAGGGCGGATGTAAGTTTTCTCCCCGCGACATACGACATCATGCCGAACTACTCGGCTTCAGACAGAACGTGTCGTTTCATCTCGCGTACTCGTACCCATCGTCTGGGTCTTGTCTCCTTTCGTGACGGCGTGAAAGCCGCGATGGCAGCTCGAATCATGAGGCCAGGCGGTCCAACATCGGCCCACAAACCCCAGACCGGCCCAAAATGCGTCATCCCCTTGGCTTTCGATCCTCGATAGTGACGCCAGCGGCTTGTTTTTCCGTCAGTTGTGGCAATCGACACCCACGGGCGCTGCCCCGCGATATTCTTAGCCAACCTTTGGTGGTAGAAGAACCGCCGCGAAAGCAGGCGCAAGCTTACTGCGATTGCCGCCAATAGATATTGTCCCCTAACCCAGCGATATCGTTTCTCTCCAAAGCTATTGGTCGTCCATCTTGGGACGACTCTCCGATCTACGTTGAGATGGTTGGCTGTGCAGACGAAAATCCAATCAGACTGGCTCCCGCCCACCATCGTGCAAGCCAACTTCAACTTCATTCACGGCCCCGATGCAGCGGGAAAGCTTACTCTATTGGCGACAGCCCTGTCCGCGAAAGCAAAAGAGAAGAGGGTTGACTGAGAGTGACCGGATTGGACGCATTGACTTCCACTCCTGAAGCTCCCGCCGGGAGTTTAGTTAAGCTTTTGGGGTTATGTGCATCAGATCCAGGATGTTTGCTCTTTGGGAGCGAATCACCAATTGTCCGAAGAAGAAACGGCGGCACGATTCGCTTCTTTGCTCCTCTGAGGCTCGATCGGCCCCTTTTGCTTTTACTTCAAGTACCAGCACACACCCTGCTCGCGGTGGAAGTTTAATAACTCGCCGGCGGCAGTCTTGGGTCCGTCAACCCGCCTTCCGGCGGCACAGAGGCAACTTGGGAGTCTTCCCGATGGGAGGGTTCCAGCCCGTCGTGACAGTCGCCCTGGCGCGGCAAACTCAGATGGCTAGCGCGTCGATCGACTTCCCCCGTGCGTAAATGATGCCGCGCTTTATGCTTTGGGAGAGCAAACGTTGCCCGCCGCACCAGTCTCTTTCTGCGGCTCTTCCCCTCCGCGCTAAGGTCTAGCTAGATTGGAGCCGCAGAGGGAGTATTCTCCGAGACACACTCGCTGGCCAAGAGCCAATCTTAACCCTGTCAACCACTTGGCAAGGGCAGAAGATCTTCAGGGCCCTCAGGGACAAGTCAGGAACGGAGTGCTCTTGGCTCCTTAGATCCAGGAACGACGCTCAGATGCCGACGTTTCCAAGCTTGCAGGCACGCTTGCCGGGAACCGAGTCTTAGCTCCTCGCCAAAAAAGAAGCTTGACTGCCGATATCAGCCCCCTGCCCTTGACCTCGAGCTGAACAAGCTTCGTGTGCGACGTGACAAGCGGTAGCATTTGCCGAACAGAAACGTGACGATCGACGAATTCATCGAACTAGTCAGTGCGTGGTCAGCAGCATCGATGTTTCAAAACTCCAAGGTGGACCTTCCGTGACGACAAACACCGGGTAGCTGGACGGGCAGGCAGAGTCAGAATCCCGACCCGGGGACTTCTCTAAATACGTCTCGAACACCGCCTCTTCCCGTCTGTTCTTCCCGTCCGTTCTTCACGAACGGTTCACAAGCTTGACAACTGACATCTGACAACTCCGTCGATCACCAGCAACCTGCGGGCTCACCATGACAAGCGAGCAATGAGCAAAGACGAGCTCATCAGCGCCGCGCCGCCCCCGCCGGGGGTGGTATCCAACTTCGAAAATCCTTCCGACTCCCTCGTGCCGCAGGTCCTCGTCGTCGCCATCCTGCTCAACGCCCTCGCCATCGTCTTCTGCGGCATCCGCCTGTACACGGTCCGGGTTGTCATACACCGCCATCAGCTGGATGACGACCTCATCTTCGTCGGCCTCGTCTTCGCCACTGCCTACTCGATCATCCAGATCTACGAGACTCGTAATGGCGCGGGGCACCATATCTGGGATGTCTCCAAGGCCGACGCGATTGCGTTCCACAAGCTCAGCATGATGGACCTCGCGGCGTACAGCCTCTCGATCCTGTTCACCAAAGCCTCGATCCTCGTCTTCTACCTGCGATTTCCGCTCAAGAAGACGGTCCGCATCGTCGTGTACGCCGTCATGTTCGCGACGGCGGCCTACTCCGCCGCTGGCGCGCTTGGCTGGGTGTACCTCTGCACGCCGATGGCCAAGATCTGGGAGCCGGACGTCCCGGGGACCTGCGTCGACCGCGCGATGTGGTGGCTGATGCTCTCCGTCAGCAACGTCGCGACCGACTTCGCCATTCTCATGCTCCCGATATGGATACTGTCACCGCTGTCTTTGCGGCTCGTCAAGAAAATCGAGATGACGATATTCCTGATGGCTGGCGGATTGTAAGTCCGATGCCAAACCACGCGGCTATTCAAGCCGTAATGGTCGCCTGCGTGAAGTCATGCTGACGGGCGATGAACCTTGTAGTGTACTCGGACCAAGTATCGTCCGACTGGTAATGATCCCGATAGGCTTCAACAACTCAGACTTTACTTGGACTGCATCGATCAGCATCATCTGGTGGTACGTCCCCTTCATCGACGCCCTTAACGCCCTAGGCTATTGATGCTAACGCCGTGACAGTGTGGTCGAGGCCAATTTCGGCATCATCTGCACGTGCCTTCCCTTTCTCAAGGCTTTCATCAAGCACGTTTCGCCAAGTTTCTCCAAGAAGCTCGCCATGAACGACGAGCCTAATTCTCCAACGGTATTCGACAGGGCCGCGGCACTGGCCAGCTTGCCAGCGCCCAAGTCGGCTCGGCGCAAGAGCTTGGGGCGGCAGACCGTACACGAGGTGCCCAACGGTCCTGAGATGCAGGACTGGCCGCTCAAGAGTGACGAGCCGTTTGTTTACGTCGAAGAGCGCCTATCTCTGGATCGCATGTCAATGGAGAAGAAGTACCCGCACGCTGTGAAGCCTGTTGATGCAGCGGATATGGTGTGATAGATCACCACGTAAAGGGAGGCTGGTCTGTGTTTATAATACCCATGACGATGATGACTGATGAAGTCGATGCCTGTATATCAAGATATCCACCAACACAAGCACAGCGCAATGCCAATCAGATTCACCTACTGCGTCGCCTTTTGGAACATTGAGCGGTTCGGTCAATGGCTTAGAGAATCAAGTTGGGCTAATGGCCAGGCCTGTTTCAGCGAATGGGTGACAGGTTGCCCGACAGCCACTCAGACCTCTTTGAATTGTTTGAGAGATTCCATTCCAAAGTCAAAGTAGAGTGATTAGTAATGTTTCCGAAGAGTGCGGTGCCCCTATGTCCGCTTTTCGTCCGGTTCGGCCGTCCCCAGTCGCGGCGCCATGCAGCCGGGTTCACGGCACACAAGGGTGCCGCTAAGTCTCGTCCTGACCTCCTGGAGTCTTCGAAGGCCATTGGAAGCTCGGTGATATCGGTCGAAGCATTGAGGGACCGCGGGTGTTGTGGGTCGTGCGACGCATTCGCCGTTGACTCTCACGGCGTCAAAATCTTTGGAAACGCCGGTCCGTCAGACGGGCATAAGCGGTTCGTGGTTGGTAATGCGGACTTACAATCCAGATTTCGGGCTCTGTGATTGGGAAATGAAAATCAGAAGGGCACTCAAGCTCATTTAGAATCCCACTGGCGCCATTCTTGTGATCCTTAGCTCCGTAAGGCCAGCCAATCTCGGCGGGGGGAGGTTGAGCGGTGGAGGTTCTCACGGCTCTTGTGCGGGTTGCCGCTGTGGGCCCTCGGCGCCGAAGTTTTCGCTCAGACCGGGGTGAGGTACTCTCCACGCAAAATCTGGTGGTGCGCTACATTCGGCCTCGGCGCTTACAAGGGCGCCGCCCGCCGACTAGACCCACCTCTCGGCGTTCTCTGCCCCTTTACCAACAACACAATATTGATCAGGCCCGCGCAAATTCGCTACGCGAGCCAGATCTCACGCAATAGCGTGGTCCAGAGCCGCAGATCCATTCGTTGCCTGGCCCCGTCGGTCCCATCGGAAACCGAGTTTGCCTGTCGTTGTTTGGCATCAGATGGGGTCTCGGACGGGAGCCCACATCAGCCTGGTCAGAAATGGAGATCACGGCGCCGGCAACGTGGGCCGCTGACGTCTTCGATCTTTTTCTTCTGTTTTTTTTCCAACTCCTTATGACTCCCCGACTTCTACAGATCTAGAGTACTTATTCTCGAATCGTTCCTGTGTTACATGGGGTCTGTTCCCGGCATCATTCACTCTTCATCGACCAACATTCACTACCCCTGACCGAGAGACTTAAGGCATCATACGACTTCTCCTTTTCCAGACCGACACTTCAACCGACAGCAGGACAAAGAACGAGCGTCAAAATGTCGAAGCGAGAGAACCTGGCGTCGCCGGCGGACTCCCAGATGACCGTTACAGACCCGCAACAGCCTTACACCTCCGATCCCAAGACGGACTACTCTTCAGACCACCCTTCCACCATCCAGCAGCCCAGCGATCCAGAGAAGGCCGGCGGCGCAAAGCCATCGTACCCCGGGAGCGATGCGCCTGACGGCGGTGTCCAGGCTTGGCTGGTTGTTCTTGGCGCGTGGTGCACTTCGTTCTGCAGTTTTGGATGGGTGAACAGTACGTTGCATCCGACGTAACCTTGCTTGAGCCTCATGCTAACGGCCGTTGTGCTACAGGTGTCGGAGCATTCCAGGAGTACTACCAGAATGAGCTCTTGACCAACTACTCCGCGAGTACCATCTCATGGATCCCATCGCTGCAAATCTTCTTCATGATGGGCATGGTAAGCTTCCCCTGCCTGGCAGTTACTCACAGATGTTAACGCGTGTTCAGGGCCCCATTATCGGCAAGCTTTACGACAGCTACGGCCCCCGGTGGCTCATCTTCATCGGCTCAATCCTCCACGTCTTCGGCCTGATGATGACCTCCCTCGCGACGCAGTACTACCAGATCCTCCTCGCCCAGGGCATCTGCTCCGCCATCGGCGTCTCCGCCATCATGCAGCCCGCGCTCAACTGCATCCACGGCTGGTTCAACGTCAAGCGCGGCGCCGCCTTCGGCCTGCTCTCGACGGGCTCCAGCATCGGCGGCATCATCTTCCCCATCATGGTCACCCGCCTGATCAAGAGCGTCGGCTACGCCTGGGCCATGCGCACCTGCGCCTTCATGATCCTCGCCCTCCTCATCGTCGCGAACCTGACCGTCAGGGCGTACCACCCGCCCCGCCCGCAGAAGCTCACCCGCGAGCAGCTCCTGGCCCCCTTCAAGGAGACCGAGTTCATGCTCGTCGTCGTCGGCTTCTTCCTCTTCACCTACGGCATCTTCGTCCCCATCAACTACATCCAGGTCCAGGCCCTGCAGGCCGGCATGAGCCCGGACCTCGCGCAGTACCTCGTCGCCATCCTCAACGCGGGCAGCCTCTTCGGGCGCATCTTCTCGGGCATCATGGGCGACCGCATCGGCAAGTACAACATCTTCGTCGTCGTCTGCTACCTGACCGGCATCTGGATCCTCGCGCTCTGGATCCCCGCGTCCTCCGACGGCGCGCTCGTCGCCTTCACCGTGCTGTTCGGATTCTGCTCCGGCGCGTACGTGTCGCTGATCGCGCCCCTCGTGGCGGCCATCTCGCCGTTCAACGAGATTGGCTTCCGCACCGGCATCACGTTCCTGACCAACTCGATTGGAGGACTCACGACCAACCCCATCAACGGCGCCATCCTCGCCGGCCCGAGCGGGTGGGTCGGCATCAAGGTGTTTGCTGGTGTGTTCTGCCTGGCCGGGACTACGTTCATTCTGATGGCGCGTATCCACCGGACTGGCTGGAAGGTGTTCGTCGCGTTCTAGGCATGGAATAGAATCTGTAAATAATGCATAGAGCGGGGGTTTCATCACATTATCGACGGCGTTTCGATGGCATCGGATACCAACAGGATTATAGACATCTCCTATCATAGACTCTCATACCCTTATATAATTTCACGCTGTGCTGAACACAGCAGATCTCCAATCACTAGACTTTCGTTTTCGATCTGAGTTGATTATTCATAGATGACCATGCAGAGGCAAATCTTGTGTGTGAAGTCTCGGTCAACGGACTGAGCCGAGCCTCATGTGTGTGAGCCGTATATTGAAGTATCCGTTGTGGTATCCATCGTGTATGTGAACGGGTGGAAGCCCCGAAAGAGACGGCTTCGGAAAAGGGGGTTATCTGTGAGAGTCGTTTTGCCAACCTCGAGTAACTCGAATTCCTTGACTGTAAACAGCAAGGCTGCAAGTGTGTCGACCACCGGGGTCCGCGTCAAAGACCACGAACTCCCGTTTCCGAACTAGATTTTCGAAAGAGTGTCCCTTCTTTCCGTCACTTCTTCCGTCAACTCCGTCGAGATAACCGGCGGAGGGACATCTTCCGGGGTGAAGTAGTCCTTCGGCTCGCACCACTCCATCTTCGTCATCGGTACTTAGTGTGTCACCGGGAAGAACTTGGCGAGGGCCGTATAGATCAAAGCCGTGGACGAGAAGCCAATGAAGAAGGAGAAGTAGAACGACCTAGCCGTCTCTATAGAGGTCGGTAGCCCGACCGCGCCCATGAAGCCGTAGGCGCAGGCGCCGGTCCCCGCGACGTAAGCCGCGACGGCACGCAGGTTGACTCCGTTCCAGTAGTAGTACGACCCCTCCTTGGATGCGGTGAATAGATCGTCGACGTCGATGTGACCTCTGTTGAGGAGGTAGTAGTGGCAAAATATGATGCCGATGAAGGACGACAGGAAGATACTGGTTTCGGGTCAGTATTGCCATCCGTGATTCTCCTCCGCCTCGAGCAGGAAAGTCACTAACGCAAAGTTCTCGAGAAAAGAAACGAAGACACTTGCTGAGCTCAAGAGTCTCCACGGGCAGATGGCCATGCAAAGTAGACCACAGATCAGAGTGCCTCGCTGGTAGTTGACGTACTTCGGAAAGAGCCCGGCAAGATCGTAGCCAGCGCTTTGAATCGCAGGGAACGTCAGTTTTGGTTCTTGTATGTCAATAGCAGGGAAGCTCTTGCACTTACGGGAGGGCGTTTTGCAAAACGACGCTGATGAGAGTCGAGTATGTGAAGGCAACGCCAAGGAAAAAGCATGCCGTGCGTGTTCCTGCGGTGTAATCTCTCGAAAGTATCTGGTCCAAAAGTAGTACAGGGTTCCATCGCGGCTAAAGTGATACGATTAGCACTGGTAGCCTGTCAAAAGGCACGCAAGTCCCTTACCTCGCCGAAGAGATTGGCTCCCGCAGAGGCGACAAAGCCGCCTATCAACGGGACTATAGAGTGCGCCAACATCCCTCCAACCATTTGAGGAATGATAGAGTCACTGGGGCGCCTCGAATACCGCTGCCAGTCCGCGGCGTTCATCATGAACGTTGCCTGGTTGGAGATGTTCATGAAGAAGAACCGGGCGATGAGCCAGGACCGCTCAGATCCTTGGACGTCGCTCGACGCATCCCACATGTGTCCGATACCGCCAGCGAGTGAGATGAACCAGCCCAGCATGGCAAACGCCGAAGCGAAGAAGACGACGACCTTGGTGAAGATGGCCCACTTCAGCTTCGGGACAGGGATGCAGTTGGTCGTCAACATCATGACCCTGACGTTCATGGCTCGTCAGCCGGACCGTCTCGAAAATGAGCCTCACCCTGAGACCAATTCTGTTGGGAATGTAAAGAAAAATGGAAGAAGGGCAAATGGTGATGAATTTTGTGCCGAATGAGTGTTCACGGTAGCCACCTCTCCGACTTGCAGCCTATCTCGGAGATGATGTGTCACTACTCATGCGGTCAAGTGAAAGCTTACACGTACCAAAATAACATGATGCCAACGAACTGACCAGTAGTAATACCTTCTTGAGACTGTATCTTTTGCGGAAGATTCGCGATTCCGGGGAAGACGGCGTGTATCGTGACACTGGAAGTCAGACGACGCTTCAATGCTACCATCACCACCCGGAGGGGAACTTACTAGACGCAGAAGCCTCCCTGGACGACTCCGATTCCCATGAACACGATCGTCATGGCCGTGCGGTTGAGGACAGGCCACCACGCTCCATATACCCCCCAACTGGTCCGCAGCAGGGCCGGCATCGGAATATGGTAGACCGCACCGGGCCGCCCATTTGCGACGATGAAGACCTCGCCGACGACGCGGCCGCCGAAGATGGCAAGGAGGGACTCCCAGGCGGTTAGGCCCTCGGCGACGCCGGCAGCAACGCTCTGCCAGCTCGTCACAGATGACGCGGCAGAAAGCCAGAACGTGAGCCAGACCAGCCAGCCCCAGGTGCGATCCTTGCGGGGCAGGGGCCGCAGGTCGTCGTTGACGAGGAACGACACTGGCGAGCCCTCGGCGTGCTTCAGCTTGAGGGAGGCCGCGGCCAGCTTGATGGCACCCATAGCTGGCTAGTGTAGAGCGCAATATGGAGGCCTGGTTCGCTCTGGTGTATCTTCGTTTGCCTGTCTAATAGGCAGGCTTGTGTGACTTGTGTGGGAGGAAAAGCCCTCGTTGAAAAGTTTTACCTCATAGATTATTTCATACAGCCCTGCATTAGTAGTTCTGCATAGATGATTCACCCATCGGTATAAGCTTATGCCTGCAAAGATCATGGAAGGCACCGATCTAAGCCGGTTTCGCTCCCTTCTTGGTCCAAAGAGAGGAAATCACGCGTAGCCCCCGTTCTGCAGTGGAGTTTGCGCTGAATTTAAGCCGAAGAAAGTGTAACCTTGGGTAGATACAGACGAACTGGCACTACATCGTGGTTCTCGCTTCATAGACCGGCTGGACAGGTACTCCCTGATAGAGTCTTCGGGAACTAGCGAGAGCTTAATGATACAGGGTTCAAGCCACCCCCAGGAACGTCGTCTCTGCTCTCCCCTTCCCCTTTGACTAACTCGACGGATGACATAACCTGAGATGGATATCAATTAACGGATTGTACGATACTGCATTGGTGTCCAAGTCGGGTAAGTCCAGGGCGACGATCGAGGTTTCTCCGTCAACAAACGCCACGGATAATGTAAACAGTAAACAGAACGGTGCCTATACTAACCATCCAACATGCGGCAATGTCTAACCGCGCCGTCAAAGCAAAAGTCGCAAAAAGAGAAGAGGTGAAGCAAGAGGCAAGGTAAAACGCCTTGTGATTTGATCACAGATCATAGTCCGTCAGGAGGCGGAAAGAACTACACGATGACTATGTCTCTCATCCTGCACATGGAATATCTTTTGCATCATCCTTGTTTTAAACGCACTCCCAGCTGTCCGCCTTGGTGGGGTCGCCTTCACCCTTGAACACGTTCCGAGTCGGGTACTTGCAATGCCTCCTCTGCAAGTCGACCTCCCCAGATGCCGTCAGCCGGCTCCCCAGGATATACTCGGGCGCGACCCCGTCCTCGACCCATCTCACGATGGCAGCCAGCACGTTGGCGTCCGGGTCGTACGACGCAAACGACTCCGGGTTGCCGCCAATCAGGCTTGCCCCTGTTCCCCCGCGGCAGTGGGCCATGCCGGAGATTCTGAAATACCGATAGAACCCGTCCAGCTCCGCAGGGGACAGGCCCATGGTCTGCGACACATGCTCGTAATACCGCTCTGAGTTGTGGCTGCTGATCGCGTTGTCTTCGAGACCGTGGTAGTGCAGGACCTTGACTCCCCTGTCCCTGGCGCTGGAGAGGTCGCCCTCCCACGTCGCCGCGTTCCACGGGTTCTGCTGCATCGCCACGTCGTAGTCGTCCAGGCCCAGCGTCGCGGGGTCCCAGTTGGTGTCATTGTAGACGACGTACCGCCACCATTCGGTGGGATACGGGTGCGCCTGACCGTTGAACAGTCTTTCCGTCGCATTGGCTCCCGGCTGAAGGCCAGGGTAGATGACCTTGCCATCCCGATCGAGAACGGGGGAGAAGATACCCCGAACAGTACCGGCTTGCTCGTCGCTCAGGCAGGTCCCGGCCTGTCCCTCGGCGCAGATCAGGCCGTCGGGCTTGTACTGGCACTGGCTCGGGTCTTCGAGGATACCGTCCTCGAGACCGTCCAAGGCATCGCACTGCTCCATGATATCCGCGTACACCAGCTCCCACTGCGGAGGCGAGAGGAACCTCGCCGCCTCGCTGGTGCCCGTCTTGACGAACAGCTGCCCGGTCCAGTACATCAGCGAGATGAAGTCGAACGCCGGCGCGCCGGCGACGATGCCGTCGTAGTCCCCGGGGAACGTCTGCGCCTCTTTGAAGCCCTGGCGGCCGCCCGTCGAGCAGCCCAGGTAGTACGACTTGGTGTGCTTCCGGCCGTAGAACTGCTCGGCGATGGCCTTGCCCAGCTCGGCCTCGAGGTGCACGGAGCGGTAGACGTAGTCCTCGATGAGGCCCGGGTTGTGGAGGAACGGTGCTCCCGACGTGCCGTCGTGGCCGTTGTTGGAGCCGATGGTCGCGAACTGCTGCGTCGCGCCGTAGTTGAGGTCCCCGTATTTGATGCAACCGTTCAAGCCCCCGTTGCCCGTTCCTAGGAAGCGCCCGCTCCACTCGAGGGGCAGCCACGCCTCGTAGGATATGTTGCTCTGTGGCCCTGTGGTTGTGAGGAACGCCACGCGGCAGATGTCGACGTCGGAGACTTGAGAGGGGATGGCGCAGGAGGGGTGGTTATCCGGCAGCAGGATGGTCGTTCCCGCCGGGACGAAGGTTGTCTCATGGATGACGGTGTCGGGGAGGCTCAGGCGGCTTGCCAAGGACGCGCAGTCCTCGGCAGTCAAGCCGCGGACGGAGCCGACAGCCGACAGGAGCTGGAGAGCCGAGGGATAGGACGCTTTCATGGCGAAGAAGAATGCCTCGAATAAGGGCGTGATGAAATCCATGGTGACTGGCTGCCTGCCTGGGCAGTATTTATCTCGATCCCGTTCGACTCGTCCTCACCGCTGCAACGTCTGCTTCGGTAGCAACCCGATTTACCGTGCTCTGCTGCCGTGGTTCTCATCAATATCAGTATCTGCGGCTTGGCTTCTGGGAGATATTGACCCCCGCAGTCGAATCAAAGGCGCTGGTTGGCCCCGATCCCGCGGAGAGGATCTCGAGTGCCGGTTCTTCGCAGAGACTTGCCCTGATGAACCCTTGGGGGGAATAATGCAACGCCCCGCCGATCACCTGCCTAACCCGCAATAGGGGACCGTGGGGAAGAGCGTGCGGGGATCGTTGCTTCTTCAGAGGGGCTTCTCCGCGACGGTTTTCGGATTTCTCATCAGCAACGGGGATGACGAGTCACGATGCGACTTGACGGCTTTTCTCTCGGGGTAGGTGAGGAGGCTGGCGGATGTCAACTCCTCATGTCGTGACGGAAAATGAGAAAAACAGTGGGGATTTCCGGTCCGTGAGGAAACCGACAGCTCGGCAATTCTCTTGCTGTGTACGGAGTAGTCCGTAACCTGACTGGGCTGAGTCGACCCTTGTCTGCCAGGCGGATTCGGTACTTTCATGTAACGAGAGGTCGGGAAAGCTTTCCCGCCTTGTAAAGCTTCAACCCAATGTTGATAAGTTGATGCTGCAGACTCAAGTCGGGTTAAGCGGCAATCTCGTCTACAGTCCGTTGCATCGGCGGCTTCCAAAACCCAAAGTGGGGCAACGCTTACCTATACAGAAACGCTAAATTTTACCCGTAAATCTAACTTTCTTCATATAGTAGCTTTTTATTAATACTACTATTAATACCGCTATTAATTAGTATCCTACTACTACTATTAAAAATAATTATAAAGTTATTTAAAAACTATATATTACCCTATATACTATAATAGCTCTAAATATTTTAATATACTAATTTATTAAAATTAATTTAATACTTCCGTTCCTTAACTTTAATAATAGTTTTATTACTAAAGCTACTAACTATACTTAATAAATAATTTAAACGTACTACTACTAATATAACCTTATTAATAAAGTTTAATAATATAAAAAATTCCGTAAAAGTAGCTAAAAAATAGAGATTTAGTACTATATTAAGCTACTTAAGCTATTAAAGTATTATAATAATTTACTATTAAATAAAATATAAAAGTTTTTATTTAAGTAGTTTAATTTTAATATTAATAAATTAATAATTAATTAATATTTTAAAAAGGTAAGTTAGACTAATAAAAAAATATATATTATAGTTACTTAATAAGATTTAGAAAAAAGGCTTAAGTGGCTCTATTATATATAGTAGTATAAACTAGAGTAGTTAATTTTTATTAATAAGTTAGGAATAAATAAAAATATTAATAAAAAGTAAACGGAATAAGCTTTAAAAGGCCTTATGCTATAGAAATTAGTAGAGCTAAAATAGGGTTAGTAAATACAACTCTTATTAATACTAACTCTTAAAAGTATATTAAATCTTTTAGTATACTTAGAGATAATAAATAGTAAGGACTTTATAGTATAAATTATTTACTATATATTACCTAAGTATAGAAGGTTTCCTACCCCTTATTTAGTAATTATTATAAATAATATATTACGACCCGTTGGTTAATAGACCTTTAATAGTGACTCTATAGGGGGCTTAGTAGTTAAATAGGTGATGTTAGTTTATATTAGTATAATATACTACAGAGTGGAAGAACTAGGATATAAGTTATGTAATAATAAGTAGAACTGATATATAATAAGTAGTTTTGAGGTAGGACTAATAATACTAAGGGTGGTTTATAGTAATAAATTAATATACTTAATATTAGTTCTAGAGATAAAGGGATATATTTATAGGAATAGGATTTGTATATAGATAGGACTTAAGTACTCTTAAGTCCTTTTTTTTATAGTTCTTTAGTTATTAACTTTATATTAATTTTTAAATACTTTTAGTTTTTTAGTAGTAACTATTATAACTCTTTTATTAAATACTTAGACTAATTACTTATATACTTTAAACCCTAGGATCCCTTTAATACTCTATAGTACTGTTTATAGTATTAAGCTTTAGTTTTTATTAATATAAACTTTACTATTAAAAAGTTAGTTATAATATTTTAATAGTTTTTGTTTAGTAAGTTGATTTTTGATATTAATAAATAGTATTTTATGATATTTACCTCTAGAATACTTAAGACTACTCTTAGTTTAATTAAGTTAGTTAGTAAATAAATTTATAATTTTATTTAAAAACTAGGAGAATAGTATATAAAGGACGATAGAGAAATTAGTGATAATAATGATGATACTAAAGAATAGTTCTAGAAGGTTAATAAAGATATTAGAGAAATTTAGAAATTCTATAACGAGAATATAGTTAAATTTTATAATTTTAAAGAGATAATAAAAGAATTTAGTAATAGACTTTAATGTATTTTTAATATAAAGAATAAACTTAAGATACTCTATACTATTATTAATATTATTACTACTTTTATTTAAGATAGATGTAAGAAACTTAAGTTTAACTTATTTGTTATTTATGATAGAACTTTTGGAATATTAAAAGGATTTTTGATTTAGGTTAAGACTTATTAGAACTTTTATTATAGTAACTTTAGGAATAATATTAAGTGTATTATTTATACTACTATGTTTTTTTATAGGTACGCTTTTTAATAGATAGAACTATTTTAGGAATAGTTTTTTGAAGTTGAAACTTTAGACTACTGTATTAGTAAAGTTAGGGATATTTTTGTTATATTTAATAGATTTAAATAAGTTTTTTAAATTTTATTCTAGGACCCTAATTAGAAACGATAAGTTAAGTGTGACTTTGCTTTACTTAAGTAGACTAAGTTTATTATTTATTATACTACTAAGTTCTAATATATTAGTGCGTAACTAGACCTTATTAAGGAATTTAGAATCTTTATATTTTACTAAGGTTTAAAGGATAAAGTTAAAGATAAACTTATTAAAATTAATTAATTTAAAGACTTTTTTTAGTATACTAAATTTATAATTAAAATTAATAATTATTTATAGAAAAGACGCTGTAAGAAAGGAGAACGACGACTAGGTACTAACTTTAGTAAAAAGTACTAATAAATACTATAATAATTTTAGTACTATAACTAGGGGTAGTAACTCTAGTAGAATAATTAGTAATTCTAAAATAATAACTAGTAAAGTACTACTTATAAATACTATATAGGTCCTATAAACTTTAGTACTACTAAATAATAAGAATATAATAAGGGATATACTTTTAAGTACTATAACTATAATAAATTAGGATATATAGTTAAAAATTACTATTAAGTTAAAAAGTAATAATGGTAATTAGTATTAAAAGGTAAGTAATTTAATGCGGTTTTTAAGGAAGATTATACTAAATTCTTATAGATTATTTATTATAGTAATGAATGTACTATTTATGGGAATAGTAAAGAGAATATAGGATGGTACTTTAAAGATACTAGTTAATCTAGCTATAATACTACTAATATTTTTAAGAGAATACTTACTATTACTTATAAAGTACTTTATTAGAAATTAGTCTAAAAGGTTTAGAAATAGTTTAATAATATAAACTTGTAATAAGTGTACTACGATCTGATAGTACTTAGTGATGAAGAAGTTAGATACGATAATGAGTTGATTATTTAAAAATTTAATACTATGATTAAAGGACTGAGATACGTAGTTAATATAGAACCCGATAAAGACTATATAGAATATACTTAGATACTACTTATTTAAAGAAATGAAAGAATAGAAGTTTGTAATAAATTGTTTATATTTAGAAAAGTTTATAAGGAAAATGCGGAAAAAATAGAATGAATTATAGTTTACTTTATAGTTTAAGAAATAGGATATAAATTAGATATACTTTATGATTTAGATAAACTTTGTAATGTTGTCCGACGATGTGTTTAGAATGAAGTTACTTAGGGGGCTTTGTTTGATACTTAGGATTTGGACTTTGAAAAGGAATCTTTAATATAGAAGAAAGAATGGAAGTACTTACTGCGTATTTCTTTAGATAATGATAAGTAATGAATTATTTTTTATAGAACTAACTTTATTAGAAGAATTAGAAGATGGCTATTTAGTAGTATACTAGGAGACTATAAATAGCTAAAGCTACTATATAAAAAATATTATAATATTTTTTAGTTATAATGTTTTAATAATAAATATTAAAAGTATTTTGTGAAAAAACTTGATTTTTAATTCTTTTTTTGAAGAAAGAAGGACGCTCTGTGTAAGAATATTTACTTTAGTTAAGAACTTAATATATGGATTATTTGTAAATATAAAGGATTTAAAGAAGTAGTATTTAGACTAAATCCGAACTTTTTAATAAAGTACCTATACAACAACACTATAAACTAGTAAGAATGCTATATTGACTAGTGCTAAATTTATTATATTGTTAAAGTATAAATATTTAAGAGGAAGTAACTTTAAGAAGAAAAAGGAACTAGCTTTGTACTGCTAGTTTTTAATATTAAAGATACTTTTAAGAAAGGAGGAGTGGTTAAGTACTTTAATAATAATAGAATATATATAGAACAGAGGTTTAAGTAGTTAAAAAACTAGACTTGCCTACTAATAAAGGATTATAATAAGTAATTAAGATAAGATTTATTAGTTTAGTTATAAAAGTAAGTTAAGAAGACAAATACTTTTACTTTAATATTATAGTAAATAGAATACGGGTTAGAGCTTTAATTAATAGTAGTACTTAAGGTAATTTTATATTATTATAAGTTATAAATAATTTGTAACTACTATAGAATAAAAAAAAGGACTTTTATTTATTTAATAATATAGAAGGGGAAGGAGTATAGTATAGTAGAGGTATTATTAATAGAGAGATTGTGCCCTTTACTTTAAGCTACTATAATTAAAAGATATACTACTACTTTAATATTATAGATATAGGATAATAAAATATTATTTTAGGAATACTATAGCTATAAAAAGAGAACTTATAAATAAATTAGAAGGCTAGTTACTTTTATTAGGACTATAAGAAGAGTTTAGTTACTAAAGGATATAGTTAATTATTAGTTTTAAATGAACTTTATTAAGAAATACTAATAATATATATATTATAATTTATTATTTTTTTAAAAGTTAAGGAAGTAGTTACTAGGCTATTGTGTATAAAGAACTTTACTATAATATAAAAAAAACTAATTTTTAATAAAAATTAATTTTTGTTTATTTTAGAAGAATATAAAGTATATAAAAAGCTGTTTGCTCCGATACTAGAAATAGGCTTATTAGAGTATAGTACTTTTAACTACGAGATCTTTATTAAGGAGGAATAGATACTATTATTTAATAGAATTTATTAGTTAAACTAGTAAAAAATAAAAGTACTTAATAAGTATATTAATAAATATTTAGTTAAAGACTATATTAAAAAATTAATATTACCCGTAGGATACTTAATTCTATTTATATTAAAAAAAACAGTAAACTATAACTATATATTAATTATTAATAACTTAATAATATTATAATTAAGAACTAATACTTATTACTACTTATTTTAGAACTATAAGATTTATTTTATAGAGTTAATTAGTTTATAGTTTTTAATTTTAAAGGAGTTTATAATTTAATTAGAATTAAAGAAGGGGAGGAGTAGAAGACTGTATTCTGCTTTTACTAAGGATATTTTAAGTACTTTATTATACCTTTTAGACTTACTAACGTTTTTATAATATTCTAAAATATAATTAACTATATTTTATAAAAAAAGCTTAATATTTTTATAATTATATATTTTAATAATATTTTTATTTTTTTAAAAACCCTTAAAGAATATAAGTAATATGTGTACTGGGTACTTTAGAAACTCTAGGAAGTTAAACTCTTTATTAAACTAGAAAAAAGCGAGTTCTATATATAGAAGGTGGACTACTTTAGATTTATAATTATACTTAGAATTATTAAGATATTAGATAAGAAAATTGTTATAGTTAAAGACTAGTTGATACTTTAGAATGTTAAGGATATTTAATTATTTTTTGGATTTATTAACTTTTATTAATGATTTTTTAAGGGATACTTTAGAAATATTAGAGTTTTAATAGACTTAATAAAAAAAGAAGTTAAATAGAATTAGATAAAAAAAGAAGAAATAGTATTTTAGAAAATTAAGGACTAGGTTTTTAGTGAACTAGTACTTATAATACTTGACCTAAATTTACTATTTGAAGTTGAGACTAATGCTTTAGACTATACTATTAGTGGATAACTTAGTTAATATAATAAAGAAGAACACCTATACTTATGTGCTTTTTACTTAAAAAAACTTAGTAGACTAAAACTTAACTACTAAATTTATAATAAAAAACTTATAGCTATTATTAAAGTATTTAAGGAATAGAGGCTATACTTTTTAAGAATAAACTATAAAGTTATAGTATATACAGATTATAAGAATCTAGTATACTTTACTACGTTTAAAGACTTTAATAAATAATAAATTAAATAGTTAGAATTCTTTTTAGAATTTAATTTCTATATTATTTATAGGAAAGGATTAGAAAACGGAAGAGTTAATGCTTTTAGTAGATAATTGGATTTAGAATTAATAGTCCTAGACGAGACTTAAGTAATTTTTAAAAAGGATTTAGATAGAAACTTTGTATTAGTTATTTGCTTTTTTATAATTACTAAATAAATTAGTACTAGTATGCTTAGATAGATAACTAATAAGATAATTAGAATAATTTATAGTACTAAAGTATATAGATACTAAGGAGTTATTAAAATATAAAAATGTATTTAATAATACTATAGTAATAGAGTTATAGAAGAATAAGTAGCTAAAGTTATTAAGGATTATAAAGTTTATAATAAAAGTAAACTAGGATACTATAAATTATATAGAGAAATTTAACCTTTTTTAGTACCTAATAAAGTATAGTAATTAATTTCCCTTAATTTTATTATTAAATTACTACAATTAAAGAAACTACTTATTAAAAAATAGTTTAATAGTATTTTAGTTATAGTAGACTGACTTATTAAGTATATATATTTTATTTTATAAATTAAAGTAAGTATAGTAAAAGAGTTTATATATATTTTTAATAAGTATACTTTTAGTTAGTATAGTCTACTAAAAGATATTATATTAAATAAAGGAATATAGTTTATTTTAAAGTTTTAAAAATTTTTAATTTTATAGTTTAGATTTAAACTATAACTATTTACTACTTTTTACTTTTAAACCAATAAATAAATAAAAAGAATTAACTAAATTTTAAAAATATACTTAAAATATTATATTAATTATTAATAAAATAATTAAGTTATTTTATTATTAATAGTTTAATTTATTTATAATAGTATAGTAGAAAAAAGTATACAATACTTACTTTTTTACTTTAACTATAAATTTAAACTAACTATTTATAAAAAACTACAAGTAGAACTTATAGTAGTAAAAGTAGTTATTTATATTAATTAAATTAAGAAAATTTATATATAACTTTAATATAAGTTAGAATTTATTAAATAATATATATATAAATATACTAATACTTTAAAAATAAAAGGACTATTTTTTAAAGAGAGAAATAGTACGTACTTTATACAACAAAATATTAAAACTAAACAACTAAGTAATAAGTTAAACTATAAAAAACTAAAACTATTTAAAATTACTAGAAAAATTTTAAAAGTTAACTTTAAACTTATACTATTTAATACTATAAAATATTATTTAGTTTTTTATATTTTACTTTTTAAACTAGTACTACAAGATTTATATACTATTAACTATATTAAAGTTAATTCTAAATAAAACTACAAAGTTAAAAGAATTATTAATTATATTAATTAATAAAACAATATAAAAGTTTAGTACTTTATTAAGTAAAAAAACTATAGATATAAAAATAATACTTAGGAATTTACTTTAAACTTAGTAAATATAATAAACAAACTAAAGGAATATTAGATATAGTAGTAAGAACAATAAAACACTAAGTCTATACTAAGTATAATAAATAAGTTATATATTATATATTTATAACTTAAGATTTAATTAATTAAACTTTTAAAAATAAAATAAATATTTTTTTACTTAAAAATACTTAACTCTAAGTAATAGGAATATACTTCTTTACTTTACTAACTAAAGAACTAAAATTAATAAACTTATTCCTAAAGTTAAAGAAGGCCTATAATAGCTTATTTTTTAAACTTACTACCTAAAAATTACTTACTACAAACTACTTATAAGTATCTAATACCAATAATACATTACTATCTAATAGGACACTATCCTTCTAATTAACCTCCTATATACTCTACTTAAAAGCCTTAATCTACCTTTTCTAAACTTTTTTTAAATCTTCTAAATACAACTTAAGTGACTTACTACCTCCACTATTTACAATTACAAACACTTAAACTTATAATATAAAGTTAGGAGTTCTTTATCCGCTTTTTTTTTTCTTTTATTTTACTCCTTTTATTAAGAATTTAACTTTTAAACTACAAAATATTAGTACTACTTTTACTATTAAAATAAAAATACTTATAAGTAAATACTACTAAGACCCTATTATAAGGCTTTTTTACTACAATATAAGTACAATAATAAATAAACTTTTTACTAAAACAATATAAAACTTTTATATAGAAATAATAAGTATAAGATATATTGTTATTAATTGATTGAGACTTGATGTACTTAATAAGTATAGCTTTTTTATAATTTTTTATTATAATTAATTATGATTTTAATTTTTAAATACAACCTAATATAGTATTAGTACTATAGTAAATAAGGAAGTATAATTATGGATCCCTAACTTAAGATTAACGACTTATTTATAATAAAGTCTTAAGAATAAGACTTTTAAAAAAGGAGTTAATATTACAACCCGTTAGTTAATAGACCTTTAATAGTAACCCTATAGGGGGCTTAGTAGTTAAATAGGCAATATTAGTTTATATTAGTATAATATACTACAGAGTAGAAGAACTAGGATATAAGTTATATAATAATAAGTAGGACTAATATATAATAAGTGGTTTTAAGGTAGGACTAATAATACTAAGGGTAGTTTATAGTGATAGACTAATAGATTTAATATTAGTTTTAAAGATAAAGGGATATATTTATAGGAATAGGACTTATATATAGATAGGCCTTAAGTAC
The DNA here is from genome assembly GCA_030770045.1 of Colletotrichum brevisporum. Taxonomy (NCBI): domain Eukaryota; kingdom Fungi; phylum Ascomycota; class Sordariomycetes; order Glomerellales; family Glomerellaceae; genus Colletotrichum; species Colletotrichum brevisporum. The sequence continues at coordinate 8,210,278 of JAUGSI010000002.1, forward strand.
TTTTAAGTTTTTCTTTTTATAGTTTTTTAGTTATTAACTTTATACTAATTTTTAAATACTTTTAGTCCTTTAGTAGTAACTACTACAACTCTTTTATTAGATACTTAAATTAATTATTTGTGTGTTTTAAACTCTAGGATTCTTTTAGTACTCTATAGTACTGTTTATAGTGTTAAGTTTTAGCTTTTGTTAATATAAACCTTACTGTTAGAAGGCTGGCTATAATATAATACCTTATTTTACTACTAAAAAAATATTTAAATTACTTGTAAAGAAGTTAGTATATATCTTAAATACCTTCTACTATACTTACTTAACTTTAACTTTATTAAAAAGTACTTTAGAAACTTAAAAAAGTATATTAAAAAGAACTTTTATATATATAATACTAGTAATAAGGATGTTTATAATTAAGTAGAGTTTTTATGTAACTATACTTTAAAGGTAAAGTAAAGATTACTATAAATTACTAGTTACTTCCGCTACGTATTTATTAATTTTAATAGTACTAAGGGCATTTTTAATAAATTTATAAGTAAAGTTATAAGTAATAAAGAAAGTAGAAATATATTAAGTAAAATAAGTAACGGGTTAAAGCTGTTATTAATCTATAAGGATACTATAGTTAAGTGGGTAAAATAAAAAGAAAAAAATAATAGTAATAGGTTAAGGCCGTTATTAAATAAGCTATAAGGATACTATAGTTAAGTAGATAAAGTAAAAAGAAAAAAGATACTATAAATAGTACCTATTATAGTCTATTATCTAACTTAAACTAAGTACTAATATTCTTTTTATTAATTTTTTTATAGCTTAACTCTATATTATCTTTATTAAATAGTAAATTAGTAAAATAACTTAAAGATATTTTATTATTTAATATATTAATTAGTTTTAATTATAATTTACTAAATTATAATAAAAGCTTATTAATAATTATTTAAAGTAATATTTAATTTTTATTAAATAAATAAGTATTAAATTAATTTAAATTTAGTAGTAGTAGTTAAATAGAAAAGGAGATTTTAAATAAGAGGCTTAGGAGGGAGCAAAAAGACTTTATAGGAGACTATTAGAGTACTAACTTAATTAATAATTAATTTAGTAATATAGTATTTTATTTATTTTAGTACCCCCTCTTAGCCTTAACTAATACCTTTTATAACCTATAATCTTCTTTAGCTTTTTTTTTAGTAAAAGACTTTATAAGGGCTGTAGTAGTAGTATTAGATATATATAGTTAATTTTAAACTATAGGATTAAGTAACTTAATAATCCCTATAGGCTTTGTAGATACTGTTAATATTTCTCTACTATATAAGTAAAAAATACTATTATTAATAAAAGTTTTAATATTTAATTTAATAATATTTATAATATCTAGAGTAATACCCTCTTTGTTAAACTAATAATTAAGGAGCCTTTTAATTAAGTAAAAACTACTGTAGTATTTACTTAATTATTTAAGTATTATTAAGAAATAGTTATTAATGTTTAAATACTTACTTAGTATAGTAGTAAACTAAATAAGAAAGTTATTAACTTAATTATAGTACTTAGTTAGTAAATTTAGTACTACTAAAAATAATAATTAAATAGAAAGTTATTACTATAGTAAGGGAGTATATAGGGACTTATTTAGAACTATAAACTTATATAGAGTAAGGTAAAGTTAACCCTAATATACTAGTAGTAATAACTAAGTTAGAAGAGGTAAGGTTAGTAGCGCGCTATAAAAGTTTATAATAGTATTACTTAAGGTTTAATTTAGTTAACTAGGAGTGGCTATAGGGGTTAGAGGAGTTAAAATATTAGTCTAAACAGCTATTTAAATACTCTTACAATTTAGTATTTATTTATTTTAATTATTCTTAGTTATATTAATTATAGTACCTTTGTATTTATTAATTACAAATATAATACTAAGTAGTAGTTTATTAAGTATAACGTTAGTCTCCTTTTTAAGTAGGGCCCTTTATTATTCTTTAATATTAAAAAACTTTAATTTATAGTATTTTTTATTAAAAGTAATCTAACACTAAGAATACTAATAATTTCCGCTTTTAGTAGTATTTTTATAAACCACTGGCTTAGGGTATAGTTAATAACACAGTAAGTCTTTAAATATATTCTATATCTTTTTCTTTACTTACTTAATAGTAGTAAGTATTTTATTATTAATATACTTTTTTTACTTAGTTTAATAAAAGGGTTAACTACTGCGGTTTTAAGTATATAAAGTAATTAATATAGTATTGTAGTTAACTTAGGTTTCTGTTATAGTAAAGATACTAAGCTAAAAAACGAACGTCACTTTAATTATAGTCTCACTATACTTACTAGTTTTAAGGATCTAGTTAACTAGTAAGTACTATAGTAAATATAGTTAGGTATTATTAGTTATAGTATTATATTTATTTTAATATATTAAGTAAATAGGTTTAAAACTCTTTTTTTACTAACTAACTTAAAAAGTAATATATAACTTTATAGTTTTAAGTATAGCTTTAAGTTAATTATAGATTTACTTTTTAATATTAACAATAGTATCCCTTTACTTCCTAAGTACTAAGGATTTAACTTTATTATACTATATTTTTTATAACTTAATTATATAGAGTAGTTTTATTACAGCTAGCCTTTTAACAGTAAGGTTTATATTAATAAAAGCTAAGGCTTAATACTATAAATAGTACTATAGGGTACTAAAGGGATTTTAGGGTTTAAAGTATATAGGTAATTAGTTTAAGTATTTAATAAAAGGGTTGTAGTAGTTACTACTAAAGAGCTAAAAGTATTTAAAAATTAATACAAAGTTAATAGTTAAAGAACTATAGAAGGAAGGACTTAAGGGTACTTAAGTCCTATTTATATATAAGTCCCGTTTTTATAAATATATCCCTTTATCTCTAGAACTAATATTAGGTATATTAGTTTATTACTATAGACTACCCTTAGTACTATTAGTCCTATTCTAAGACTACTTATTATATATTAATTCTACTTATTATTACGTGATTTATATTTTAGTTCTTTTACTTTATAGTATATTATACTAATATAAACTAATATTACTTATTTAACTACTAAGTCCCCTATAGAGTTACTATTAAAGGTTTATTAATTAATAAGTTATGATATTAGTTCTTTTTTTAAAAGTCTTATCTTTAAGACTTTATTATAAGTAAGTTGTTAGTTTTAGGTTAGGGATCTATAATTATACTTCTTTATTTACTATAGTACTAATACTATATTAAGTTGCGTTTAGAAATTAAAATTATAATTAACTATAATAAAAAATTATAAAAGAGCTGTACTTATTAAGTACGTTAAGTTTTAATTAATTAATAGCGATATACTTTATACTTATTATTTTTATATAAAGGTTCTGTATTATTTTAATAAAAAGTTTATTTATTATTGTACTTATATTATAGTAAAAAAGCCTTATAATAGGGTTTTAGTAGTGTTTACTTATAAGTATTTTTATTTTAATAGTAAGGGTAGTACTAATGTTTTGTAGTTTAAAAGTTGAATTCTTAGTAAAAGGAGTAGGATAAGAAGGAATAAAAAGTAGGTAAGGAGCTCTTGACTTTGTATTACGAGTTTAAGTATTTATAATTATAAATAGTAAAGGTAGTAAGTTACTTAAGTTATATTTAAAAGATCTAGAAGAAAGTTTAAAAAAAGTAAACTAAGGCTTTTAAGTAGGGTATATAAAAGGTTAATTAGGAGGATAGTATTTTACTAGATAGTAACGTATTGTTAGTGTTAAATACTTATAAGTAGTTTATAGTAAGTGATTTTTAGGTAGTAGGTTTAGAAAACGAGTTACTATAGGCCTTTTTTAGTTTTAGGAATAAGTTTATTAATTTTAGTTTTTTAGTTAGTAAGGCGGAGGGGTGTATTTCTGTTACTTAGAGTTAAGTATTTTTAAGTAAAGAAACGTTTGTTTTGTTCTTAGAGGTTTAATTAGTTAAATTTTAAGTTATGGGTATATAATACGTAACTTATTTATTATACTTAGTGTAGGTTTAGTATTTTATTATTTTTATTACTATATTTAATATTTCTTTAGTTTATTTATTATATTTACTAAGTTTAAAGTAGGTTTTTAAGTATTATCTTTATATTTATAGTTTTTTTACTTAATAAGGTACTAAACTTCTATATTGTCCTATTAGTTAATATAGTTAATAATTCTTTTGACTTTATAGTTTTATTTAGAGTTAACTTTAATATAGTCTATAGTATGTGAACCTTATAGTACTAGTTTGAAAAGTAAAATATAGAAGACTAGGTGATATTTTATAGTATTAGGTAGTATAAGTTTAAAGTTAACTTTTGAGATTTTTTTAGTAATTTTAAATAGTTTTAGTTTTTTATAGTTTAATTTATTATTTAATTGTTTAGTTTTAATATTTTGTTATATAAGGTACGCGCTATTTTTCTTTTTAAAGGATAGTCTCTTTATTCTTAAGGTATTAGTGTATTTGTATATATGTTATTTAATAAATTCTAAATTATATTAGAGTTAGTTATAGACTTTTTTAATTTAGTTAATGTAAGCGACTGCTTTTACTACTATAGGTTCTACTTATAGTTTTTTATAGGTAGTTAGTTTAAATTTGTAGTTAAGGTAAAAAAGTAAGTATTATATACTTTTTTTTATTATACTATTATAGGTAAATTAAGTTGTTAGTAATAGAATAACTTAATTGTTTTACTAGTAGTTAATATAATATCTTAGGTATATTTTTAGAATTTAATTAATTTTTTTTATTTATTTGTTAGTTTAGGGGTAGAAGGTAGTAAATAGTTGTAGTTTAGATTTAAGTTATAAAATTAAAGATTTTTAAAACTTTAAAGTAAACTATGTTTCTTTATTTAATATAATATTTTTTAGTAGACTGTGCTAGCTAAGGATATACTTATTAAAAATATATATAAGCTTTTTTACTATACTTACTTTAACCTATAGGATAAAATATACATACTTAGTAAGTTAATTTATTATAACTAAAATACTATTAAACTATTTTTTAGTAAGTAGTTCTTTTAATTATAGTAATTTAATAATAAAATTAAAGGAAATTAATTACTATACTTTATTAAGTACTAAAAGAGGTTATATTTTTTTATATAGTTTATAGTGTCTTAGTTTACTTTTATTATAAACTTTATAATTCTTAATAGCTTTAGCTATTTATCCTTATATAACTCTATTACTATAGTATTATTAAATGTATTTCTATGTTTTAGTAACTCTTTAGTATTTATGTGCTTTAGTACTGTAAATCGTTTTAATTATCTTATTAGTTATTTATCTAGGCGTACTAGTACTAATCTATTTAGTAATTATAAGGAGGTAAATAGTTAGTATAAGGTTTTTATTTAAATTCTTTTTAAGAATTACTTAAGTTTTATCTAGGACCGTTAATTCTAGGTCCGATTGTTTACTAAGGGCATTAGCTTTTCTATTTTCTAATCCTTTTTTATAGATAATATAGAAATTAAATTCTAAGAGAAATTTTAACTATTTGATTTGTTGTTTATTAAGGTTTTTAAACGTAGTAAAGTATACTAGATTTTTGTAATTTGTATATACTATAACTTTATAGTTTGTTTTTAAAAAGTATAGTCTTTATTTTTTAAATACTTTAATAATAACTATAAGTTTTTTATTATAGATTTAGTAGTTAAGTTTTAGTTTACTAAGTTTCCTTAAATAAAAGGCGTATAAGTATAAGTGTCTTTTTTTATTATACTAACTAAGTTATTTATTAATAGCGTAGTCTAAGGCGTTAGTTTTTACTTTAAATAGTAGATTTAAGTTAAGTATTATAAGTACGGGTTTATTAAAAACCTAGTCCTTAATTTTCTAGAATACTATTTTTTCTTTTTTTATCTATTTTTATTTTATATCTTTTTTAATAAAGTCTATAAGTATAGTGATATTTTCTAAGTATTTTTTAAAGAATTGTTAGTAAAAGTTAATAAATCTAAGGAATAATTAAATATCCTTAATATTTTAGAGTATTAGCTAGTTCTTAACTACGGCAATCTTTTTGTTTAATATTTTGATAATACTAAGTGTGATTGTGAATTTAAGGTAATTTACTTTTTATATATAGAACTTGCTTTTTTTTAGTTCAATAAGGAGCTTAGTTTTTTAAAGTTTCTAGAGTACTTAGTGTATGTATTACTTATATTTTTTAAGGGTTCTTAAGAAAATAAGGATGTTGTTGAGATATGTAATTATAAAGATATTAAGTTTTTTTTATAAAATATAGTTAATTATATTTTAGAATATTGTGGGGGTATTAGTAAGTTTAAAGGGTATAATAAGGCATTGTAATATCCTTTAGTAGAGAGGTAGAATATAGTCTACTCCTCCCCTTCTTAATTCTAATTAGGTTGAGAGTTTCTTTGTTGCTTTAAGTTTTTGTAACCAGTTAGGTTCTATAGAGTAGGTTTTGTAGTTTTAAGATAAGTAGTAGTGAGTATTTCACTTTTAATTGTAATATTATTGGGTTATTAGTAGTTAATATATGTTATAGTCTTTATTTATTTTTTTAAAGGGGCTAGGGATCGATATTCTATAGGTAATATTACCCTTTGATGAATTTCGTAGTTAAATGTTGATGACATTTAGATAAGTACTTTATTTCCTAATGGGTTTCAACTAATAAACTCTATTAAATGACAGTATTTATTTTTTTTTAATAGGGATCTTGTGGTTAAAGGTGCTATGCTTTAGTAGGCCTATTTCTAGTATTAAAGTAAATAGCTTTTTGTATACTTTATATTCTTTTGAAATAAACGAAAGTTAATCTTTGTTAGGGATTAATTCTTTTTGTATTATAGTAAGGTCCTTTATGCGCAACGGCTTAGTAACTACTTCCTTAACCTTTAAGAAAGTAATAAATTATAATATATATATTATTAGCTTTTTTTAGTGAGGTTTATTTAAAGCTAGTAGTTAACTATATCCTTTAGTAACTAAACTCTTTTTGTAGTTCTAATAAAGGTAGCTAGCCTTTTAATTTATCCGTAGGTTTTTTTTTTGTAGTTATAGTATTTTTAGGATAATGTTTTATTGTTTTATATTTATAATATCAAGGTGGTGGTATATTTTCTAGTTGTGGTAGCTTAAAGTAAGGGGTATAGTTTCTTTATTAACAATACCTCTACTATACTATACTCCTTCCCCTTTTACAAGCATGGCATGTATGTATCTTTTTATTCTATAGTAGTTATAAACATTATAATGAAGAAAATATAAAAGTTACTTTAGGTGCTACTATTAATTAGGACTTTAATTTATATTTTATTTTATTGTTAATATTATGTATGTTTTTTGTTTGTTTGTATTTTATGATGGCGTAGATGGATTTATTTTTTGTGTTATTAAGTTACGCATAAATAGGTGCATGTATATTAAAGTGTATCTATATACCTTAAAGGAATTTGCCCCTATTACGCCCCCGCGCTAGCCGTTAGGGGTTCGGCCAGTTGACCTCTATTAATCCGGACTATCCCTTAGTTATTAGCCTTTATAGAAGTAAATCCACTCCCACAGCACGTATATGTGTTTAAATCTACGTAATCTAATATACCCTCCTGGCAAGGGCCTTAAAAACTTTTGTACATTTATATTAATAGTTAAAAGGCCTTAAATATATCTTATTTATCTTTTTAGTATAGCAATCTATAACTTCTAATTACTTTTAATTATCAATTGTTTAGTAATTAGTATCTTTTTAAATACCTCCTGATGTTTCTCTTTACTCTATTTAACTCTAAATAGTCCTATTTCATCTCTTATTAAACCTCTACCTATAGTAAAAAGAGTAGTACCGTTTTTAAAGTACTTAAGACTTATAATCCCTCTTTTTATTCTTTATTAATAGCAGCTCTTGGTTAATTTATCTTTAAAACTTAGTATTATAAAGTACCTTAAAAAGAGTTAATTAGTCTAATTAATGAAAAATTTAACTACTTTTGAACACTTTAAAGCAAGTTACTAGTAAGTAGCTGATAAACTTTATTGGCTATTACTTACTATAGAGGTATATTTTCGAATTAACAATATAGCCTTTTAAGCCAATAAGAAGGTAGTTATATATATTAACGTAGTAATAGCTTTATTCAAAGAACTATTCCTACAATAAAGGGACGATGACACTATCGCACCATCCATATAACTTCTTAATTAGGCTGCTACTTCTAAAGGTCTTTTGTTGAATTTATTAAAGGGCCGTTATTAATTCGGCTTATGTTAAAATGGCTTCTTTTTAGATTACTTAAAAAGCGTAAGTAGCTTTAGCCTTTGTAGTAGCATTATAGTAATGGTTTTATTGCTTAATTGTATACTAATTAAATCCATTAAAGCTAATCCTAATTATAAAGACTTAAAAGCTCTTATAGTTTACTATATTATTAACAAAACTTATATCTAAAGTAATTACTAGCTTATTATTAGGTCCTTCTTTTATAGACCATAGGTTTAAACACAAAGCGTACGTTATAGGTGCAGTTAAAGTATATCTATGTCTTTTTAGCTTCCTTGAAGAAGCCGAAAATGGGGTTATAGTTGGTATGGGCTAAATAACTAGCCGGAAGAGCAATATCGGGCCGGGCTATTATTACTAAGTATATTACAAAGCTAACATCGCTTTAATATTAGTTAGTTTTAGTATATATTACTGTTCCTTTATATAAAAGAAGCTTACTTAGCTAGAGTAGTAAGGTATACACTTTTCTCGATTTTATTAAGTACTACTAGAGCCGTTAGCAGCTAATATATATAGATTGCAAAAGCCATGCCACCTACAACACATGGAATACAAATAACTTGGACAATCCTATGAACTATTGAGGGCGCCCAATGTTCTTACAATACTGCTTCTAGTATTTAATAAGCCCATAGCGCCTTATTATGAAATTCTGTAAAAGGGAAGCAAGCATGATGAAGTATTCTGGTATAAAAAATTACACACCTAGATGTATTTTTATTGTAATAGTTTTTACTAGTAATTCAAGAATTGGAAAATTTTATAAACCCACCAAGATAGAAATTATTAAAGGAGTACAGGTAATAATGTAATTGTGTTAATTTAACAACTTACATAGTACTTTTCTTTAATAACTAGGTATTTATATATAAATATTTTATTAAGTTTAATATAAATAAAAGCATTTACAGACAAATATAGTGCTTAAAATTAAAGTAGTTAATAATAGCTAGATTATTTTAGAAATATATATACTTGTATGGCTATACATGTCTTTTACTCTATTAACACTAATAATAGTCTCTTTATATAATAAGTCAAGCTTGAATTTAAAAGAGTCTACTAAGTACTTACATTAATCTTATATAGAAACCTAATAGCATTTAAAAATCTAGTTATTTTCTATAATATAGCACTTTTTTATGCTTATTTTTAAATAGCTTCTAAAATAAGTTACCTTAGCTACTTATATAGCTGTAGTATATAAATAAGTTAATACTTCTATATAAAATATAAATAAAGGTTAGAAATCTTTCTAAAGAGTACCCAGTACTAGTAAATTACTATATACTTTGTATAGTATCTTATGCCTACTTAGTAAAGAGGTTTTATTTCCCTAAGTACCTAAATCCTTTCCCTACAACTAAAGATTACTATTAAAATACTTAATATCCACCTTTTAGGATACCCCTAAAGTATATTAAATACTAAGGATCCCCTTTAACGGTTTATAAGTAGCTAGAGGGCTAGTCTAGAAGCAGTAACACTATAGAGTATTTTAGTATAATAATAAAGTCCCTACTAGAAAAGCGGCCTTATAAGAGTTTTGCTTTTAATAGGGTCTTAAAAGCATATTATAATAGGTTTACTTAAAGTCTTTTAAATTATTATAACTCGTTACTACTCCCGTATACCTCCCTAGACACTCTTCCTTATAAATAAGTACTTAAAAAAAAGTAGTTAGTAAGTTAAGTAGTATTAATTATTTGTTTTAAAAGGGCCAAGTTATATAATATTTGGCTCAGGGGGTCTACTTTATAGTAGGGTTTTAGAATCAAGATTTTTGAAATCCTACTAGGCCTTTATAAAAAGTATTACTTTGTTACCTTTCTTCTTTACTTAGTAGAAGGGTCTATAATAGGGCTGATGTTGAGCATTTCCTCTTTTATTAGTAAGTGCTGTTGTAAAACTGTATACAGAAGACATTAAAGTTAAAGTTTAATATATCCTTTATAAGGGCCTTAAGGTTACTATTGTATTATTAAGTTTTGTTAAACGTTATCCTTTATAGTAATAATGTATTTTTTTATAATAGGATTTATATATACTAATAATTATTAAGGCATACTTGTTGTGTTAACTTATATGTATAGCTAGTAAAGTAGTTAAGGCGTTTCTTTTAAGCTGTAGTCGTTTAATAAAGGTGTATATACTTTATAACTATATACTTGTAAGTATATAAGACTTTATCTTTTTTATAGTATTATTATTTCTAAGTTTAAAAGTATCTCCTTATATATTTTAACTAAAAGCTACTTATAGTGTATAAGAAAGAAAACACGTCATAGACTATATATATATTGCTTAAATCTTATAGAAGAACTTTACTATTTCCTCTTATAGTCCTCATTTTGCCTTAATTATAGTACTAACGTATTTATAATTATTTTAATTTATATATTTAGGCCAATAGCTTAATAAGACGGCCTTATACTTAAAAAGTAGCGTACATTCTCTTATATACTTAATAAGTTTCCTCTATTGTCTAAACACTTAATACATTTATATTATATTAAAACTTTTTATTATAGTAATAAACTCTTGTTAAATAAGTCAATAAAAGTATTAGTGGAGTAATTAAATATGTATTAATAAATCCTTATAAATATTGAGTAATATAGTTAGTAAATGAAAATAAATATAACCCCATTTACTTTTATATATAAATAGAAGTTAAACGCGATATACTTTATTTGTGAGGGTATATACGTTTCGTGCTTGTATGTCTTATTATTCTTTTTTTTACTTTACTAATGCCGTACTGGGAGGCAGTGCGCTAGAGCCTTATTCGTTTTATTTAAAGGTACTAATAGTAATTTAGATCTTTTCTAGTAAAGCTATTAAGCGGTAGAGTGGCTAGGCGATGGTTAAGCCGCTAGTACTATGCCCTTGTTTACTTTTAAATATGCATGCTTTATAGAGTTGTATTGATTTTTACTATCGTAGGGTATAAGTATACTAAATAGCTCATATAAATAAAAGGTTTTTATGTACTATTTTAAAAAAGTAACTTCGTTATACTTGCGCATATACTAACTATATTTAACTTTAACAAATACTAAGGAATTATAAAAATTAGACCTTTATAGTACACTAAGTCACTTCCGGGGCGTTTATTTTAATTAATATCCTTACCATATGAATGCTAGCAGACAAAATTCGTTACTATAGACGGAAGAAAGCACATGCGAAAGGCGTATTATAGACTTTCTATTAAATCATAACTCTAATACTTATATCTCAATATACCTTAATTACAAGTAGCTTAAAGCCTCACTTATACGTGTTACTTACACTAGCTACTTAAAACTTTATAAATAGCTACTCGTTATAGAATATATAAATTAACGCGCTGGAGTTAATATGTAAAGCTTTTAAAGGGTGGGCTTGTAACCTTAAAGAGTGGCCTGAAATCACTAGAAATAAGACTTTTAATAATACTAACTATAAAGTTATTTACTATAAAGATTCTTAATAAGTTTAATTAATTAAATCATAGTCTTAGAAGTACTTATTAGTATACTTTTTAATAAATTATATTATAGGTATTATTCTTAAATACTTTTAGAAAAATATAATAATATAAATAAATAAATGCTAGTAAGTTATAAGAAAGTGTGTATTATGTTATATAGAGCCTAGTAATTATTTCTGTTTAATAAGCACTTTATAAGTAGTCTATACTTACTTATTTAAACTAAACTATTTAATTAATTAATACTAAATACCCAAGCAAGAATAAAATTCTTTCATAATTCTAGTAAATTATTAATAACTTAGTAATTAATAAAATTATCCCTAAGTATAGGTAGTATACTTACGCCCGTATACCTTCTGATTATATTGTAAAAAATCCCTAAATAAAGCTTTAAATAAAAAAGTACTTATGACTTTAAACATTAAGTACCTAAGAGTCATTTTAATAAGATTTTAAGTAATATTATTATCCCTATATCTAGTAATTATGCTAACCTATTTTCAGTAGTAAACGTACTTTTAAAGTGTTATAGAAATAAGGTGCCATAAAATAGTTCTTGCAATACTTAATTATATAGGTTATAGTAAAGAGATAAAGTTATATTAAAATAATTCTTAAAACATAGTAGCTAGTTAGCTAGTCCCTCGTTTATATTACAGTACTAGTACTAAAGCTTAAAAAACACGGTTTTTTATATCTATATAACTAAGTTATTTTTATTCTTCTTATAGTCTTTATAATAATAATTATTAGCCTCAAATAATTCTGGCATAGTATAAAACTTAAAGTACTTAGTAAAAAGGTTTATAATACTTATAGTACAGTAAAAGTCATTAATACTATATAAAAAAGAAACGTCCTTAAGGATAATAGCTAGGGGGCCGGATCCTACGAGTATTATAAAGTAAAGACTTAGTAGTTTTAGTCTATAGTAAGTAAAGTTCTTTAGGTAGTTACTAGTAGGGAGCTTTTTTATTTGTAGTAGTATCATTATTATAATAATTAGTAGCTAAAGTCCTATCCAGTCATTACGTCCGAGGTTAAGAGAGACCCCCTAAACTTAAACAGTGTTTTACTAGGGATCTTAACTTAAACGACATAAAGATTTACTATAATCAAATTATTATAATAATATATTTATTTAGGTGTCATTTTATAGTAATAATTAATTACATAGTAAAGGGGTTATGTATAGTATAAGACTTAACTATTAAGCATACAAGAAAACATTTACACAATGGTGCATTCATATATTTTGGTAGTTAATTTCTATTTCATTATGCCCAAAAATAACTATTTGGAGTGTTTCCAGCCGCTGGACCTTTTATTAATCTAAGTCATCCTTGGTTATTGGGCTCATAGTACAACCGCTTCCACAGCACCGTTGTTTTTGTAGTCCTAAATCCTATAATCTAATATAGTAGTTACTTTATTATAATTCTTTATTATAGGCGAAATTCAGTTTTTTAACTACTGCTTTTTGTTTTATATATACCCGTTTCTATTAGGTATAATTAACTACTTTTTTTATAAGAGCGTTTTGATATTAACAATTAGTATGCAGTTTAGTTTCTTTTTTTTTTGTGTTGTTATTTTCGGAGCGTTTGTGCTTTCATCGATATAATGGACCGAATAAAGAAGGTGATGTTCTTACTAGTCCTTAGTATTGTTATATAACACTTATTAGAAAGTTTGCTTTAGTCTAAATACTATTTTTTAGTTTTTTGGTATTTATAGATAATTTCATATATTGTTTTTAGTTTTGCTGCGTAGATGTTTTATATAGCGTTTTTTTTTTTTAAAAAAAGAATTAGAAGTTGAGTTTTTTTATAAAATATTTTTAATATTTGTTATTAAGATATTGTAAACTAAAAAAATGCTATAATGTTTTTTATAGTGGTTTAGTTATTTATGGTTTTTTAGTATACTATTAGGTAGCTACTAGTTTTTTTTTTAAGGGATTAGTTTTATATAAAAACATCATTAGCCTATTGTTATTAAGGGATGTATAGTAAGTGCTTCGTTTTTTTTTTTTTTTATATTAGGGGTCTTTTAGAGTCTAAGTTCTATATTGTGTAGGTCTCTCTCATAATCCTTTTATTCTGTATATATCATTATTAGAAGAAAGATACACCATTTTAAATTGCAGGAGTGGTATTAATTTGTATCTTGTTTCTGAAATATATAAAGTGAGGGCTAGAATTTCTTTTATTTTTTTTATGTTTTTTTTTATAAAGTTTTGCTATGTATTAATTATTGTAGACTTTTATTTTTTATTTTTTATACATAGTGTTTAGGTGTTCTGTATAGTTCTTATTAGGTTTATATTGTTTATATTTTAGACTTTTAATTATAGTATTAAGTTTTTAGCTAATTAATTATTATTATATTTAATTTTTTTATTATTGTAGACTATTAATTATAGTATACTATTGTAGGTTTATATTATTATTATTCTTGCCTTTGGCTATTTTTAAAAGTATTTATAAGTGAATAGTAAGTATTTTTTAAAGATATATTATATATTATAGCTAAATTTAATAGCATTTTTAAAGTATCATTTAATATTCTTTTATTATTCCTATAAATAGTGTTATATTTATTAATACATATATAAGCTATATTTATAATCTTTTCCTTAAAGATTAATTATTAAGTTACTACTTTCTTAGTACTAGTTACTATTATTACTTCTTTAACCAGTAATTTTCTAATTATCTATTATTATAGTTATAGTACCTAAAAAGTACGTCTCTTATTATATTTTATTATTTAATAGTACTAAAGTCTATAGTCTTATATAGTATTTATGTATGTATGTTTACTGAAGTTATTATTTAGGTTGATTAGTTATTTGATTGTAATAATTTCTAGTTATAGTATTAAAATTATTATATATTTATTATAATTTTTTACTAGCTAGCGACTAGTTATTATTTTTTTATAGCATCTTTTTGATAAATATTATTAATTTTTAATTTATAAGTTTAGTATACTAAAAAAAGTCTTCAGGTTAGCAATAATCTTAAGTTTGTTTTTTAACTTTGATCCTTACTTTGAAAAAGTAGAATATAAAGATTCTAAATCTTTTTTGCAGTATTCAGGTTGCGCTGATGTGCTAGAACTAGTATATAGTAAGTAGTAGATTTAGCTATTTAAATACGGTAAGGTTATACTTAACTTATTATTTTAGTTAGGCTTTAAAATAGAGCTTGAAGGTATTTTATTTAAATTTATTAAAATATAATAAAGATATTTAATGATTAGTATAGTAGTTTAAAGTTTTAACTAAAAATCATTCAGAATAGTTTTGGCTTGTTTTCTAAAGGCGTTTATGAAATGTAGTGTAGATAACGGCTTAGTATTGTTTTTTAAAGTTACTTAATAGAAGTTTTAGTAGGTTTGAACTAATGCACAAGAATTCCTTTAGTATTCTAAGAGCGTATTATAAAATAATAAGTAAATTAAACCGCTAATACTAAATATAGTTAGTAATAATAATAGTAGTAGTGATAGAGTATCTAAGTTTTGTTTTTTATATTAATAATATATATTATATTTATTATTTAAAATTTTTTTTATTATATTTTTAAAATTATAAAGTTTAATATATTCTTATTATAAAGTTTCTAAATTTCTTAATATCTTATTAACTTTTAAAACTATTTTTTAGTATTATTATTATTATTAATAGTTTTCTATTGTCCTTTTATACTATTCTTCAGTTCCTAAGAAAAGTTACGTGAATTTATTTATTAACTAAGAATTAGTTAAACTAGGTAGTTTTAAGTGTTTTTAGGAAGCAAATATTATAAATATTTATTAATATTTAAAGATTAATTATTAAATAGAAGCTATTAAATATTATAACTACTTTTTTAATAGTATAATATATTAATAAAAACTAAACTACATTATAAATAGTGCGTAATATAATACCATGGATCGTGAATTTAGTATATAAGTAATAAGTCTAAGTATTGCATTAAAAAGGGTTGAAAAATTACTACTAAAAAACTAAAATATTTAAAATTTAATATAAAGTTAATAACTAAAGAACTATAAAAAAAAGAACTTAAAGTACTTAAGTTTTATTTCTATATAAATCCTGATGATAAATATATCTTTATCTTCAACCATTTATTGTAACATATTAGTTTATTAATATAAATCAATTCTTTGTACTATTATTCATTCTAGAACTACTTATTATATTATCCTACTTATTATTACGTAACTTATATTCTAGTTCTTCACTAGAAAAGGTATATAATAATATAACTAATGTCGGTTTTATTTAATTCATTGTAAGTCCCTATGGAAATATTGTTAGTTTATTAACCATTAACAGGCTATAATAAGTTTAAGTAAAAAGAGTATACTTATTAAAAGTTAGTTTAATATATAAATAAGAATTTTTATAAATAGTATAAATTTTAATCTTTAGTAAAATATTATTAAAAGGTATGTTATAATCTTGCTACTATAGAGTATAAATATTACTTTGTTTAAAGGTGTATTTTTATTATTACTTTAAAGAGGGGTTTTATTAGTTATTGCGCGTACTTATTATTACTAAAAAAGAAAGAGTGCTTTTATTATTACTAAAATATACTGAAATATTGAATATTTTTAAGTAAAATTTTATTATTAATATAATGAAATTTTGTACTATTATTATTACCAGTTAACTTCGCATTATTTTTAAGAGAATTTAATCACTTTTGCAGTATATAACAGCAATCATGGTTTACTTTTGAGGCATGTTAGTTACTTTAGCTAACTAATATAGCCATCATTTACTAAATTTATTAGTGAATAAATTAGTAGGTATTCTTTGACCTAATCGTTTCGCTTACTTTTATTAATAGTACATTTATATAATTATAACTCTCCACTTCATTTATTAACTCTAAAATAATAACTGTAATATTTTTTATTAAAAGTATTTTTATATTACTTATAAGTATAGGTATAAGTAGCTAAAGGAGCTAGTAATAAATTATTAACTAAATTAATTAATACTTAGTACTTTTAAAGAGCTATAAAAATAACTTTATAGTAATAAATAATAGAAATAATAAATAGTAAATAAGGATATTTAAGATATTAAAGTAAGGTATTAATCTTAAGGTAAAACGGCTAAGTTAGAATCTATTACTACCCCCTTAAAAATAGTAACACTATACTAGTATAATAAATATAAACTCTATATATACTAAGAAAAAGAAACGTATAATCTAACAGCCTAGAGGCCTTTATAGAGGGCTAATTACCCTATTAGTAATGAAATTCGTGGTGTTCTATATAGTGTTGTGCAAAAACGCGAATTTTCCGTGTAGTAAGTAGTGCCCCACTTTGGGTTTTAGAAGCCGCCGATGCAACAGACTGTAACTCTCGAGGGAAACGCGCACCAGTCTCCCATGACCTCCGGCGAATGGCATCGCCCGTTGGATGTTATCCCCCCCAATGAGCTTCTCTCACTTGGTAAATAGCTGGAGCGCAACTGAAATTCTTCAACAAAGATTTGGGCAGCTCCTTTTGCCATTGATGGCAGTTCAAGACAAGCGTACGATCTCCAGACACGATGTGCTGAGTTATTCCGGGTTACCTGCACATAAAATCCATCCGAACAGAGTAACAACGTGAGAGAAAAACATATTCGTGCTATACTAACTACCTCGAGGCGGTCACTACCTTGAACTTCCACAAAGAATGCAGACCATCTCGAATCACAGCTACAACAGCTTGAGCGTTACAAGTCCCGTCTCTTCATTCCAAGGTCGTAATCACGCGCCAGCTAGATGCGCTGTGAATAGTTGCCGCCTCTAATCCATTCAAGGGGTCGCGCTCCGAGCCACCACAGCCCCTCTCCTTCGCATCCAATGTCTGGGGCCTTGCTTGGGCCATCTTCGAACGGCGCTCATTCCTCGATGGCTTCTCACTTCCCGAACACGGCGCGACTAACGACGGAGTAGATGCTGCCGGGGCTCTGCGGCCTGGATGGTGGAAATAGTGATGGTGCCAGCCAACGTAATCGTGAGAGAAGACCGTTCGACGTGAGAGTGGGATCGAAGATTGGGGGTCGGCGTGTAGGTGCAGAGCTCTGCAGAGATATTCACGACCGTCAGTGTGACGGTGGAGGTGGATCTAGTTGACATTTTCAGGCCGATGCTCGACGTCGGGCGTGAAGAGTGGTTGAGTGCGAGGCAAAAGGTGCTCGAGTCCTCGTAGGTTAGGTTGTGTGTTCCGGCGATGTCCAGGGGTCTTGACGACGTCATTCGCATGATATACGAGGATTTCCTGTTCCAATGAAGCGATCAGCACGGGAAGGATCAAGACAGAGGTTTTCTCGGTGTACCTGAGTGTTGCTGTCCGCGATCGGTATCTGCACTGCTCCTTCCTCTATCGAAGATGGCATCGGGACTAATATAGGTGCTCATTGATCCGTCCATGGAGACAAATCTTCTCGTTGATGATTCTTCTGGATCGATCTGGGTTTTCGTCGGGTAGGTAGAATGCGACCTTTTCCTCGATGCTTTTCTGTGGAGGAACAAAGGACCCGGGCGTAAGACTTCGGCAAGCGATGGAACCAAGTAGGAGTTTCGAACGATGTCCGTCTACCTTTGTTGGCAGTTGCTTCTGGGGCATATTTTGTCAGCTTTCACGTTTCTAGCAGACAGGCCTTCTGGAACTCGGGGGAGCACACCGGACTGTGCTGCACAGGCGACGCTGTCTGGTATAGTTTCGACAACAAGGAGCGGGCACATTTCACCTGTGGGTGGGCCTGGCCTACTGCCGTAAAGTTCAGCCTGGTGTCTCTGGATGATTTCCGAAGTTGGTTATGGGTGAGTTTCATCACACAGAAGCTGGTTATTGTTTCATTGGCACGAGGGGATTTGTATTTGCTCTTCTGAGGTTCTCACAATGTTCTCTGATGATCCTCTGAGCTTCTATGTACTGGGGAGTCCTGAGACCCCGGGTTTAGACTCTCCTACATGCAGTTGGCCTGGCTGTGGCACGTTGGATAGAGACAGTGGTATCTCCCGAAGTTATTAGGGACTTCCAGCTGCTGCGTGGGCATATTTTGAGCCAAGCTCGTCCCGATGTGTGCTGCCTTGGTTAGGTTTTCAGCCCTACAGCGCCCGTTGAGTCTCTTCCCATTGTCTCAAGAAGGAGTTGTCTTGTGTTAGGGATATCCTTTGCTGTTGTCCTGCATCGTCCATTACCTGGGTCGTATTTTCACCAAGTTTTGTAGACCTCGGACTGTGTTTAGATATTATCTATGCTAGATTTCTGTCTCTTGTCTGGGTTATCTTGGTCTGTTTCCTTGTCGACACCTAGGTCTGCCGCCCAACTGGTTCCTGTTGACATCAAATTTGATCACCTTTGCTGCCTCTCAGGTGATATTTATTACCGATGTCCTGTTGCTGTTGTTACCTGAGCTTGTAGGGCTATTTGCCTTGTTCATATGTTGACAGAGTTGCCTTATCTCTGTGACTGACTTGTCCGGTCATCCTGTTGGCTTTGCCTCTGTCACCCCTAATCACTCATCATCTCTGGTTTGTTGTCTTTGTTGCCTATCTGCCTAGTTTGGTATCTTTCCAGTGTCTGTCGTCCCGCCTTCTAGGACGACGGACGACACAGGACAACAGCCCAAGATGACGGACGACGACACTGGACGACAAAGGCAACAAGAGTGACGGACGACGACGAGGAAAGCCGACGATGTAATCATATACCCCCGCCTTGACGACTCAGCGTCTCTGTGGCTGCCTGGGTAAGAGGAGGAAAATTTCTCTCCCCTCTAAATCTTCTCTCCTCCCTCCCCCAACACGATCTCCTCCCAGAAGGTATTTACTCTCGCCTCCCTCTTTTTCTTCCCTCGAGCTCGAGGGAAATTTCGTTCTATGGAACAGCTAGCTAACAACGAGAACGAGAACAACAGCAAAGCCACCAAGATGTCCTGGAACGTGATCGACCCCCGGCTCTACGCCAACAAGGAGGACTTCGCCCGCGACGCCAGCAGCCGCCGTCGTCTCGCCGACGAGATGGCCGCGATCGCTGCGCGCGCCGCCGACGGCCCGTCCGCCGAAGGCTCCCCCGCGGCGACCGTCGTTCCTTCCGAGGACGACGAGGGGGGCCATCTGACGGGCCAGTACCCCTACCATGGTCGTGGTTGCTGCGGCTCGCCCATTCGGCAGCCATGGGACGGTCGTTCGCCGCGGTCCGTCGTTCCTGGGCGCGCGCCGACCTACCCCGCGCCCCCCTCCCACGGCCCGCCTGCCGCCGCCTTCTCCTCGGGTTAGGGATACCAGGAGAACGGCAACGACGGCCAGGGAGGGAAGGCAGGGGACGGAGGTGAGGAGGACGAGGAAGAGTAAGTCATGCCCTCCTTATTTAAGGCGACGTGCCTTCTAACCATTTCTTACCGCAGGCCTCGGACTCCCACTCCGGCCCCGGCCTCAGTCCGACGAGGCGGCCGAGCCCCTCGCCAACCTGCTCCGCGGGCTGCTGCTGCTGCTGCTGCTGCCCGGCCCTCTGCCGCCCCCTCTGTGGCCCCGGCCGCGCCGGCCCCCGCTGTTCCAACGGCCGTTCCGGCGGTCGTTCCCGTTGCCGCCCGCGCCGTTCCCGCCAGCGCTCCGACCGTCGCTCCCGTCGCTCCCGTCGCTCCCGTTGCCGCCCCCGCCGCCCCTCGCCGCCGCCCTGCTCCTGCCTCGGCAGCTCGTGCCCCGGCGGCTCCTGCCCCGGCCGCTGATGCCGCCGCCGCCAACTCCGGCCCGCGCCCTGCCCTCCCGCCGGGCTTCCGGTACGAGGGCAACTTCATCATGAGCCACAGGCGGCAGGGAGGCGCGAACCCCCCGGAGGGCCACGGGCGCTCAGATCGCAAGCCCGAGTCGCGGGAACCTCGCGACGGCCTCCGGTTCTGCGCGACCTGCACGTCGTGGGTGTGGAGCGCCTGCTTCGATCGGGAGCTCAAACGCAAGGAGACGGCGTCCATGTGCAACCACTGCTGGCGGCGAAAGGGCAAGACGGAGATGTCGCTCAACGACTGGCTCCTCAAGTACGAGCCGCACGTCCTACACATCAAGAAGAAGGAAGATGCGTACCGCTTCTCGTAGGAGGGCGGCGAGTTTGGGCTGCGAGCTTGGTGAGAAGCTCTGCGGCCTGGGGAGAGGACCTGGGGAGGATGTCGAGGACAGGCCATCCCTGGGCATGACACGGAAGGATTGCTGGTAAGTCTGAGTTTCTCTGTTTCTTTTCTCCTGCTCGAATGGCCCGGCGGCGCTTCTCTCGTACGAAACATGACGTCGTCTGGGGGATGTGAAGAGACGATGTGAGCGGCATAACGTTTGAGCCCGCCTGACACCACACGAGAACGATATGCGACGAATGCTATGATATGAGACGGCGGCTATGGCCATGCGTCGGGGCCGCTCCCTGGCCTGAGGGGGTTCGATCGTCTGGCCGACGGTGTCAACTCCGTGGTTCGGTCCAGGGACGTCCCCGGCTTCTCCAGATCGTGCCGGTGGGGGTTTGCCTTGCCGATAGCCGGAAGCCGAGACAGACAGTTGAACAGATGGCAATGGACTCAATACTGACAACATGGATGGAATGATGCAGATTATCCTTTCCTATACGACGTTTCACGGTTTTTGCGACGCCAAGGGGCGGATACTACGACAGACGACAGAACCTAATCAAAGAAAACACCAAAAAAACGAAGAAAACGAAATAAACCCGACCAAAAAAGACCGCGCGACGTCTTGAATGTCAGAGTTCTGTTTGATTACATAAAACACGATTCAGTCCAGGAGAGACAGCCAGTGAGTATCGCCTTCACCTTCCCAATCATCGTCGTCAGTCTTTCCTTCCCTTCTCTGTTGTTTCCTCCTTCCCGTCCCGTCGCGGTCTGTGTGTTCATTCCACCGGCAAGTGCAGGTGAACAGCATGGCTCCCTCCCCTCCTTCCTTCGGCAGTGGATGGGACAAGTACTCCGTATCCGTACACATGTTCAAAAAGGGAAAGACAGCTTGGTGCAGCTTCCCTCACTGGATGTTGGCGCTAACGCAAAACAGGAAGGCAACTCCACCGCGCTCCACTTTCCATCAAACTCCATTGGCGACAAGCGAGAACGACACGTGATGGCGCGAGGCGTTGAAGGGAAGGACCAGACGACCCCTCGACAGCCAATTGGCCGACAGACCAGTGGTACCTGCCACTGGCAGTGGCTTCCAGTACGTACCTGGCAGTTGGGCCGGGAAATTGGGGAGATTGGACTCGTTCGCTTATCCCTGCAAGCCCCCTGCAGCTGCCCTGTCACTGCCCCGTGTTCCCCCCCCCCCGTCACGCAGCCCAACTTGGACTCGACTCGACTCGACTCGACCAGATTCCCTGTCCCCGGGACGGTTGAAGGGTCCCCGGCTTCCCTCCAGCTTGGTTTGTCCCTTTTTCACTTTCTTTGGCACGGAAAAAGAAAGCAAAAAAGAGGCCATCTCGACGGCCGTTCCCATCGTTTTGTTTGTCTGTTGTCTCTCTCTTCTTCCTCGCAAACGCTGCCCGAGCCGACCCGACCGACAGTCTCCTGCTTTTCGCCCTCTCGATCGACCACCACCCAAAGCTCCGTTTGGCAGACAACGACAACGTCACGATACGCCTCGCTCCCCAATCTGGCTCTGTTTGCAAGAAAACGAGGACGGCAACGCGCTCATTACACCCACACTCATTCTAGTTTATTGCCTCCGGCCTTCGCTAGCTCCCGCCCCGACCCCGACTGGAGCAAACGGAACGCCTCCCGCGCGCGACCCGCGACCGATTCACGCGCTAGCAAGACTTGGACCCGAATCCGTGCGTCGCGTCCAATATTATACAGAAAATTCCCCTCTCCTTCCGAATACCTACACCTACCTATCCAACAACTTTCCTTCCAACTTCGGCCACGCCTCCTCCTGCATGCTCTCGACGCGCTGAGAAACCCCTACCTCCAAAGCCATGGACGAGAAGCAGGCGCCTGGGAGGCCTAGCGGGCTTCCACGACCTTCGCGTCTGCCCGTTTCCCGTCTGCCAGCTCCCAAGCCCGTCCCGAAGCCGGCTCCTACTGTCCGGCCTGCCCCGTCACGAGAAGGCTTGAACTCGGGTCTTCGCAACCCCCGTCTACGACCGGCTGCCTCGCGAGACCAGTTGAGCTCGGCGCCAGCTCCCAAGAAGCCCGAGCCTCGACCAGCCCCGACTCTGAGACGAGAGGTTCCGCCGCCCTCTCTGAGGAGGCCAGAAGCGAGAGCTCCCACCCTGAAGAGCGTTCGCAGCGTCCCACGCCTGAATGCCAACCAGTTGGCCTACAGCAAGCCTCCGACACCGCCCGAAGACAAGGAAAATGCAGTCACCTCGCGGCCCACGAGCTCGGCACGCCGTCCTTCCGAGCCCTCCATCGCCCTGCCCTCCGATCCGACACCCGAAGTTCCTCCTCTCCCACGAGACGTAAGCCCTCCCGCCGTCGACGAGGCCAACCCCGAGGCCGATTCCGCAGCCCTCCAGACCCCGACGGAGAAGCCATGCAAGCCTCGCCCGTCGCTCGCCGAACGCACAATGGAGACCCTCTCGCAGCTGCCCTCGTCGCCTGCTCTCAGCAAGAAGCCGTCCTCGTTCTTCGACCCGGAAGGCGCATCGAGACCTCGTTCGAGCGCAGAGAGCGGCAACTCGAGGCCCGGTTCAAGCTACACCTCCGACGGTTCAGTGAGACCTCACTCGCGTCACAGCCGCCCAGGGTCCAGCTCTGGCGCTGAAGAGAATCCCTTCGCGAGCAACCGAGGAACGCCGACGGTATCCAAGCTGCTGGGTACTATCGAGGGAACGCCGACGGGTCGAACGTCTGGTGTCCGGTCTCTCAAGGCGCCGACAATGAGGACAACGCCGCAAGCATCTCCCTCTGGGCGCCCCTCTTCCTCCGGCATCCCTGTTCACAGCAGCCCAAGCCCGACCAGACCGAGCGGCATCATGCCTCCCCCAAAGACCCCTGCAAGCGCCGTAGGTGCTCGCCCGCTGAAGACCCGCGCCTCTGTCAATGGCCTGTACAAGAAGCCGTCCCTCCCCGCCTTGAACCAAACGGCACCGCTTGCGTCCACCCCGCAGAAGCCCGCTCCCAAGTTGAAGTCGGCCAAGTCCTACGGCTCGCTTCGAAAGCCCTCGCCCACAAAGATCGGTCTCCCGGCCCCTGCCCCTGTCGACGGTGCCGAACCCAGCGAATTCCGCAAGAGCTCTGCCGCTCTTCGAGACCAGATTGCCAAAGCCAGGGCAGCCAAGCGCGCTGCCGACCGTCAAGCCACCGAAGCTGCTGCGGCGCCTGCTGCTCGGCCCGAGTCTGTCCCCGAGGAAGCCCCTGGGGTTGTCTCCGAAGTTGCTGCCGAGCCATTCGCGACAATCCCTCCCACGACCGAGATCGAGCCACCGATAGTGCCGGCAGACGAGGGCTTCGACTTTGGAATCGGAGGCATTGGGGTTGCCCTCACGTCCGATCCCTTCAACACGCGGAGGTCCGAGAATGCCCAGAACAAGATCATCCAGCAGCGCGTCGGGGCCGGACGTAGCACCGGCAGACTCAACATCGCCGCACTGGGCCTCAAGACAATCCCCGACGACGTTCTCAAGATGTACGACATGGAGTCCATGGGCGCGTACGACGGCTCGTGGGCGGAGAGTGTCGACCTGACCCGGTTTGTGGCTGCCGACAACGAACTCGAGACCATTGACGACAGCATCTTCCCGGATGTCACGCCCGAGCAGATGGCAGAAGACGAGGACTCCAACGGTAACATCTTTGGCGGGCTCGAGGCCATGGACCTGCACGGCAATTCCTTGATATCCTTGCCCATGGGACTGCGCCAGCTTCGTCTGCTCACGTCCCTCAACTTGGTGAGATTCTCCATTTAGTTATATTTATGGGCCCTGACTAACCTTGGACAGTCTCAAAACCGCCTGGCCAACAACTGCCTCGAAGTCATCACCGAGGTGACGCCTCTCCGCGACCTGAAGCTTGCCAACAACCTGCTTTACGGCCCGCTGGACTCGAGCTTTTCCAAGCTCCAGAACCTCGAGATCTTCGACCTCCACGGCAACAACGTCTCCTCGCTCCCCGAAGGCATCGAGAACCTCTCCCGGCTGCGCATCCTCAACCTGAGCGACAACTCCTTCGAGTCGCTTCCGTTTGCGAACCTCGCCAAGCTGCCCTTGACAGAGCTCGTTGCGAACAAGAACAAGCTCTCCGGTACCCTGATCCAGCAAGGCGTGGAGGCCCTCTCGAACCTGCAGATGCTGGACCTGTCTTCGAACCAGATCACCCACCTCGTGGCCTCGGGCTCGACCATCCGCCTACCCTCTGTCCACCAGATTGTGCTGTCGATGAACCGCCTCAAGGAGCTGCCCGACGTGACGTCGTGGACTGCGCTCATGACTCTGACGGCCAACGAGAACGCGATCCAAGAGTTCCCGACCGGGTTCACCAAGCTGGAGAAGCTGAGACACGTCGACTTCACCTCCAACGATATCCGCGTCGTTCCGCCGGAAATCAGCAGGATGGACAACCTGACCATGATTCGTCTGAGCGGCAACCCCTTGCGCGACAAGAAGTTTGTCTCGGCCACCACCGAAGAGTTGAAGGAAGTCTTGGCCGGACGCCTCGAACCCCCTCCGCCGTACCAAGATCCCGCCCCAGAGACCGACGCCGCCGCTGTTCCCGTTGCGGATGCGCTCGACGAAATCGCCGACGGCTTTGGCAAGCTATCCATCAAGGACGCACCTCCTGTGCCGCCCATCCCGTCGGACGAAGAGAAGGACGACAATGCCTCGGATAACGACGATTTCGCGACACCCCCCACGTCGTCAAAGACTTCACCTGCACGAGCCCGCTCGCAGACGCTGTCCAAAGAAGTCTGGCCCGTTAAGCAAGGTGGCATTCTGGACCGATCCAACACCAAGTCGTCGTCGCTGCACCCGGTGGTCTGCTCGAGAGTCGCTGCCGACAACGTGGTTCGCGAGATTCAGCTCCACCACAACCTGTTCACCTGCTTCCCCAACTCGCTGTCCTTCTTCGCCGAGTCTCTCGCCGCGCTTTCTCTCGCTCACAACCAGCTCGTTGGGGAGACGTACTTGACGGAAGAGCTCGACCTGCCGGCCCTGCGCGAGCTGAACCTGGTTAGCAACCACATCACCAGCCTCTCCCCGCTGACCCTGCACCTGAAGTCGCCGCAGCTGGAAAAGATGGACGTCTCTCTCAACCGCATCACTGCCCTGCCGTCCGACCTGCGATCCGTCTTCCCCCGCCTTGTGGTCCTGTTGGCAGCGAACAACCACCTGATTGAGCTCGACCCAGACACGATCAAGGGTCTCGAGGTCATCGACGCCGGAAACAACGACATCGCGCATCTCAACCCTAGGATCGGCCTGCTTGGCGGCAGCGGAGGGCTCAAGCGTCTGGAGGTGTCGGGCAACCGCTTCCGGGTTCCTCGGTACAGCGTCCTCGAACGGGGTACGGACGCCACGTTGCGGTGGCTCAGGGGGAGGGTGCCCGTCGCGGAGATGGCATCGTGGAGGGAGACCCAGGGTGATTCTGGCAGCATGTCGGACACGAGTCTGGCGGACGTGGACTGATGGGAAGGGGTACTGGTTTGAGGTGTCTTGCTTCGGGGGCTTTCTGCTTCTTGCACATACTTTCGTACACTCGTGGCTCGGTAGATACCGCGTTAAAAAGAGGGAGGAGTTGAGGAATCTTTTCTATCGGCCGCTGATATCCTGTACTATTACTGTATAATAAACTCATCCGAGGCGACGTCCTCTGGTCTTTAAAGTTTCGTCTCCGGTTCTGTGCGTTCAAAAGTCTCCGAGAAGATGAGGGCCTCAGTTCTGGAGACCCTTGGTTGAAAATCAATCGTTGACGACCGAATTCACAGATTAACAAGACAATTAAGACCGCAAGCAACACAACTGGTATCTTTTAGTCGTAAAACTACGCAAAGAAAACATGCTATTCTAGGTAGCTCGGGAACGCCAGCCCATCCACCTGGAACTCCGTTATCAGCGTGTTCCAGTCGGGGAAGTCCTGCATCATGTTGCTCCAATCCATCCCCTCGACGCCGTTCATCCCATTCATCCCGTCCACCACGGTCTCCGACGCCTCGGCCTCCGACCGGTCATCGGCCGCGCCGGGCGTCGGGTACGCCTCCTTGTCCGCCGGCTCCTTCTCACCACCACCCTGCTGCAGCCTCTGCCGGATCGCCAGCGCCTTCTCCCTCAGCGCCTCGAGGATCGTCATCTTCGCCGCCGGGCCGGACCCGACCCCGGAGCCCCTCGTGTACTCCAGCGTCATCTCGACCGTCCGCCACGCCCTCTCCACGCTCGGCCCCTCGGGCCTCACGCACAGGTGCCACAGCGCGTACAGCAGCATGTGGTACTGCGGGTACGACCGCAGCGACCAGAGGTACGGCCGCAGCAGCTCGTCCGACGTCAGGCCCTGGCTCGCCTCGAGGATCTCGAGCGCCTGGGCGAGGTTCTCCTCCGTGGCGAACGACTCGCGCGCCTCCGGGCGCTCGAGGTGCAGCCACTGCTGCCGCATCACGAGGTCGACCTTGCGGATGATGAAGCGCGCGACGAGCAGCGTCTGCCGCTGGTGCGGGATGACGGGGTTGCAGTGCCGCAGGAACCCCTCGGCGTAGTCGCGCAGCTCGCCGACGATCTCGTCGCGCACGGAGGCGGGCGCGGGGTGCTCGTCCCAGTCGGACGCGATCTGCGCCAGGCGGTGCCACGCGCGCGCGATGCGGACGTTGATCAGCGCGAGGGTCATCTGCGTCCAGCCCGGTCTCGAGGGTGGGTGCGAGGACATCTCCGGGAAGAGGTCGGCGTCGTCGAGGTTGGAGGGGAAGTCGACGCCGACGCGGGCGGAGAAGCTGGTCGGGTTCTGGATGCCGTAGTCCTCGGAGGCGCGGCCGTCGCGGGCGACGAGGTGCCACCACAGCCGGCGCCGGATCTCGGATTCGAAGGGGGAGAGGCCGAGGCGCGTGCCGTCGCGGTGGAGGCCGATGGACTGCGCCGCGCGGATGGCGAGGCCGTTGAGGGTCCAGAGGCCGCGGCCGGTGTTGTGCGTGCGGAGGGCGGCCTGGATAGGAGCATTCGTCAGAACTACCGTAAAGGGGGAGGAGGATGAAGGAGATGGGGGACGCACCAGGTAGACGGCCAGCGCCTCGAGCGTCTTCACCGTGGGGTGCTCGAGGAAGTCGGCCTTGGCAAAGGCCTGCTCCAGCCCCGTCTTGAAGCGCTGCAGCGAGGTGACCTTGTCCTCGCCCGTGATGCGCTGGACGGTGGGCGGGTCGAGGATGGTGGCGGACATGAAGAAGACGGCGAACATGAGCGCCATGGCGTCGAGCGACGCGTGGCCCGGGTCGTCGATGGCCGTGTAGATGAGCACCTCGGCCGTGGGGCGGTGGATGATCTTGTTGCAGACCTCGACGTTGTCGACGTAGTTGCGCCAGAGCTCGATCGAGCCCCACTTGGGCGGGAGGAGGTCGGCGAGGTTCACCTTGAGGTCCGGCGGGGAGAGGATGCCCATCGGGTTGAAGGGGGAGGGGGTTGCGTGGGGGGCGTCGCTCTGTGGTGTCGTGAGGACGGACTGGATGTCGTGTTCCTTTGGTACTTGTCAGTCTGGGTGTCTGCTAAAGAACACTATCAAAAGGGTTGTTTACCTCTTCTATGACCCTCGAGATGAGAACCTCGTCAAAGTACTGGCTCGACGCCCCCTTCCGCACGAGGATCTCGTCCCCGGCGCCCTTCTCGAACGGCCCCGAAGGCGGCGCGGTAGCAGGCCTCGAGCCCCCCTCAGCCGGCCGGAGGACGGAAGCGGCCGGCGTGCCGGCAACGGACGCGGGCCCGCCGAAGCGGTGGTGGTGGTGGCCGGCAGCAGCACCGGCGGCGGCGGACGTGAGCGTCTTCTCGAGGTCCGATATCCGGCTCGCGACGTCGGCGATGGTGGTCTTGCGCACGCGCCGGACCGGCTGGCCCGCCTGCGGGTAGAAGCAGGCGAAGCCGCCGCGGGCGCACGACGCGCAGGGCGACTTCTTGTCGCAGCGGACCTTGCGGCGGTGGCACAGGTTGCAGGACCGCTCGATCTTTCTGCCGGGGGGCGCCGCGACGCCGCTGCCGCTTGCGTGGACGGGGCTGGGGCTGCTTTCGGCGGCCGGACGGGGGTGTGATTGGCCCGCGGTCGGCAAAGTCTCGGAGGACTCGGGCGGCCGCTGGGCCGTGGAGGCGGAGGACGAGTCCGGGCCGGCGCCGGTGCTGGCGGAGGAGGCCGGAGACATGGCAACGCTTCTCGGTCGACGCACCCGAGATAAAGACAGGGGTTCTCCTTTTCTTTGCGATTGTCTCTTGGCTTCTGCGCTCTAGGCTTGGCTGAATGGAATCGAAAGAGGGTCGTCGTCGACGACGAGAGAGGCGTCGGGCGGACTGACACCAAGTCGATGTCCGGACCCTTCGGGCTCGGCGTCAGACTCAACGCCGAAGCCGAACGCCCTCCCCCCCTGCTGACCAACGCCCGCACGCTGCAGGCACACGACTCGCGCCTTCGGATTTAAAAGGAATGGCGCGGTGGATGATCCAGGTTCCTCGCCCCGGGGGAACTTTTGTTTGTCATCAGCAGCAGACGGGGCCAAGTCGGAGTGCGCTCCGTCCGCTTGCGGTACCGCTATCGGTTTTGCAAGCTTTCTTTTTGCGTCGTCTCTTGTTGTCTTTCGTTAAGCTTTTTTTCATTTCCTTCTAGGTCACCGAAAGCTGTCTCCCCTTCCACGTGTCGCGGGACCTCTGACTCTGCTGATTCTCGGGGAATCTGGACTTCAATCCGAGTCCGGTCCAGGCACCTTTGCCCACGCGGGCCTCCATCCATTCCCCTTGGGACTCGAATTTCTCTCTCCAGGTTGTACCCGTTTTCTTTTTGAAATCTTCCAATTTGAGCCCGCCTCGTTCCGCCCGCCCAGCTTTCTTTCCCTTCGGAAAGCATGACCTTGTCTCTGGAGAATAGCCCTGCAACGCGACCGAAGGCTCCGCGCGAATGCGAGAATGGCGGCTTGACGTCGCGACGATTCATGGAATCCTGCCGGTGGGATGAATCGTTTGGAAACCACCAAGTCTTCTTCTGTTTCCCGCAAAGCGAGGGATTCGTGGATTTCGGGAACGGCCTCGACTGCAAGTTGCCCCTCAGTTGACGTTTGGGAAATTTCCACCTTTTCGCAGAACTCAAGACGCTTTAAGGTTCCGTCTTACCGGGAATGTCCAAAATGTGACCTCTGCCCACTTCCATGGACAAGGTGGTGATGGTGGTGGTAGTGGTGGGGATGGCATCGACGTGCTCTTATCAAATCTCCGATGCCGCAAGAGAGACTCGAGAACAAGCGCAAACGAGTTGGGGGTGCCTGGCGCAGTGGCTTTTCGGGCCGTGGAATCGTCGATTCTTTTGGTCGCCCTCATGGATGTCGTGGAAGCTTGCTGCAGGGAAGAGCTCACAAGTTGATGCGTTCCTGGTCATCCCTCAGGGACCGCCCCTCGTCTCTGCGCCAATGGTTCTTCTTGTTCGACATCGCCAACGTCGGTCATGTTTTCCGCGACTTATTAAAGCGACGATTATATTGCGACATCAATCACGTAACGAAAACACTGGCCGGGAAGGGTAGCACCAGGAGACCCCTTCGCTGGCGATGATCCGAGGGCTCTGTCGTCGTCGCCTGGACCGAGCGTGCTCGGCCCGGAGAGTGCTGCGGTGCTTCTGTGCCATCAACCACCACGACTGAACCTCTGAAGCAGCTGTCCCGGCGGCTTTCGAACCCCATTCTCTGGTTAGCTTGGACTGGTGGGCGTTCTCTTGGGGTGAACCGTCGCCCGTCTATCATTCCGATGCTGGGCGAGACCCCCCACGACCAGATGACAGTTGGGAAGGGGCTGAGTGATCGAGTGAACGAGTGTGTGAAGTTGTCAAGGGGGCTCCCGTCCATGTGAGCTGAAACGCAAACAGCCAACAATCCCACCCCTCCAGGCACATGGAGAGAGGCATGTGCCAAGTGGTGCCACCCACCGCGGAACGACTCGTCGTCCATCCCTCCGCTTCCTCGCTTCCTTCTTTGCTGCTCGGTGCAGCAAGCAAGAACCTTTCCAGGGCGCCATCATGTCCCCACCTGGAAGACGGTGAAGGGAGAGTACGGACGAAAAGCACGCACAGCGACGCAGAAGGTTTTGTCCACTGCACATGGGCCTCTCGCAGAGATTCATGCGAAAAAGAGTCTGGGCGCTGCAAACGCCAGCCAGACTCGCCGGGTCCCGATGCTGGCATGAAACCCGCCCCCTCCCTCCCTTCAAGTAACGGTGGTTGCGCGGTAGCCAAAATCAACGTTGCGGGAAGGCTAATTATTCAGATTCTAACCACCCCGGGCGCTGGGCCGGGCATCAGACAGTGGGTGGCAAACGGCGATCGGACGTTGTTTGACGCAGCAAGGATTCATACATGCACGCGTTGAGGGGGCGGGAGAAGAGGGGTGGAAAATGGTGGGGGGAATGGAAAATAGAAGCCATTATGAGCACCGAGAGATGTAGAGAAAAGGGCAAGCATGATTCGTCAAGAGCAACAGGTGTAGAAATCTGTATTCAAGTCTTGAAACGAGAGAATGGTATCACGATTTTCCGGATTTTGGCTCGTCAGCTACCCTCTCTCACACCCAAGCCCATCCCACTCCTACCTTTCGCGCGCCGAGGGGCGGCGAGGTATCCTAAGCCGTCGTCGTGGATCCCATCGACAGTCTCTAGAACAGTTCCTTTTTTGGTTCGGGTGATGCTGTGAAAAACAACGAAATCTCCCCCCCTCCACGAAAGCCACCGCGCGCCCTGGTAACAAAATCAACTGGGGAACAAAGTAAAACGTTCTGGCTGATCAACCCTCCGACTCCCGTGTCGAAGGCGTTGCTTCTTTTTTCTTGGAAGAATGCCCATCATGGAAAACATATCAAGCACGGTTAGCTTGCCTCGTGGAAAAAAAACGACCCCTGAAGACAATAATTCCGGAAACCCAACAGCCGTTACATGAAACATGATGATATCTGACCGTCTCTCGCCTGGTGAACTAGTTAAAAAAATAAAAGGATAAGAACAATAGTCTTTGAACAAATCCGATCCGAGATGGAAGAGAAGAACAAAAGACGGGGACCGTAATTTCCAACGTGAAGAGAGACATAAATCGACACTATACTCCCACCGAGATGGGCGGCAGGTTCGGCAAGAGGTCGAGCCACGACGACCCGGGATTCGCGTCCCTCGCGTCCCACATGGCCTTGAGGAACACCTCCATGTTGTTCCTATACCTCGTGTTGCTGCTGTCGATGAGCGACTTCATCGTGTCCAGCGCCGCCATCTTCTCCGCCTGGTCCTTGGCCTCGATGGCGGCCAGCGTGTAGGGGAAGCTCGCGCACCGCTGCGTCTCCTGGGACACGGTCTGCGTCATGGTCAGGTCCGACAGGATGCTCTTGGCCATGGCGGCCGCCATGTCGTCCTTCTCGCCGAACCGGTACCGCAGCCGGTGCGCGAACAGCAGCGCCGCCGTCTTGTAGATGCGGCTCTGGGCCAGCATGTGGATCACCTCGGCCGTGGTGAAGCGCGTCGTGAAGTCGGGCGGGATCCGCGGCTGCCACGCCTCGACGTCCTGCTCGATCTCGTCCAGCGCGCGCCACTGCTCCTCGACGTCCACCTCGTGGAACAGGCTGTAGCTCACCCGGCTCAGGTCGTACATGTGCTGCAGCAGGGGCATGCACACGCCGAGGTACGCGTCGACGTGGCCGTCGCCGGGCGCCGCGATGCCGCACACGGGGAGCTCGCGCTGCATCAGGCACTCGTTGATGTCGACGGCCGTCATGTACACGAGGATGTAGTGCGTCCGCTCGCTGGAGATGAGCGAGGTGCCGAGGAGGTGGCGGATGTGGCTCAGGACGTACCGCCGCACGGGCGCGGCGCTGGTGCCGAGGGCCATGTTGGAGAAGTACACGATGCCGAGGCCGAGGCCGGCCCAGGGGAGGAGCTCCTCGCGCTTGAGGCTCGGCAGCGGACACGAGCGGAGCTGCTCGACGGCCATGGCGCCGCGGTGCAGGTTCGCCTCCGGGTCGTACTCGCCCGTCTCGAGGCCCATGGTGGCCGCGAAGGCGCTGTACATGGCGATGTAGGCGTCCTTGCCCTGGTCGAACATGGAGAAGAGGTGGACGGTCATGTCGAGCTGCATGCTGTCGACGAAGGTCGGCCCGATGAAATACTGCATGAAGTTGGCCTTGTGCAGCAGCCGCGAGAGCGTCGTCCGCTCCACGGGCGCCAGCCGGCCGAGGGTGCTTCCGTACGGGCTGAGGGACTCGAAGATCTTGGCCGGCGGGCTCGAGGCCGAGTCGGAGGAGGAGTCTGAGGACGTGTCGTCGGGCGGGCTGCCGGCGCCGTTCGTGAGCGTGGCGTCGCTGGGTTTTCGCGCTGCCGCGCACGGCGGGCTGAAGCGGCGGGCTATTGAGGACGGCGTCGTCGATGTCGTCGTTGTGGTTGTCGTCGTCGTCGTTGTCGTCGAGGCTATGCTGGGCTTGCGGGGGATCGCGGGACATGGGCCGTTACCGCTGAGGCCCATGATCTTGCTCCGGATGGCGACCTTTGACCGGCCCTTGACGGCGGACCGCGGCACGGGGCGCACGAAGACGCAGTCCCGGCCGTTCATGAGGCACCGGTCGCATTGCGGGTTACCTTCCGAGAAGGTGCATTTTGATTTCTGGTAGTAGCACGGCGCGCAAGCCTTTGCAACGGGCTGTTCAAGTGGCGAACGAGGTCAGCGCTGAGCAGGTCAGGTTGAGGGCAGAGGAAACGGATCGCGACAGGCGAGGTTGAGTCGAGACGACGTTGGCGGCGACGAGCACGACGACGACCACGGTCGCGGCCGTCGACCGCCATGTACGTCCCCTCGCTCAACACAGCACCAATCTTCCGTACGATCACGAGGCCCACGGAGATAGGCGATGACGAGATATCGCAACTCACCATTGTGAAGAATCAGCGCAGGGTGGGGTGTGCCATTCGAGGTGCTCCAACAGACAAAGTTCTGTGGGGGGGAGAGCACAGTGACGCACGCCGGTAAATCTGGGTCGAATGGCGGCTGCCGGGGGTGAAGAGGGGGGGGGGGGGGGGGAGGGGTGATGATTAATATTCTGGTCGAGATTCCTCTAGGGCGCGTCTCTGCGCTCCTGTTCGTTCCGCTTCGTTTCCTGTTCCTCGGCGGTGGAGATTTCTTCTCTCTTCTCTTCGTGTCGTCTAGCAAGTATCCGAAGGTCGTCGTGGTTCGTCGCTGTGGGCCTCGCTGGCGTGTCTCGGCTTCTCTTCTGCTGGTCTCCTCTGCGTGCCGAGTGGTGCGGGTAGGGAAGACTGGCGTATGTGTGCGTGTGTGCGGTAAGACGTTTGGAACGTAGTAGTAGCAGTCGCAGTCGTGGAGACGGCAGGTTTGACCAGTCAGACAGATGTAAATGCCGAAGGACTTAAGGAATAAGGGGGGAGGGGACAGCGGAATGGGATGTAGAGGTGATGTTATGTGATGGCTTGTTCCAGTCGAGAGACAGAGTGGTTGTAGGGGGCCCTGGGGAGGTGGAAATAAGCTTCGGGCATGGCGCGCATGGATTCCGTCTCTGATGGAGTCCTGTGTTTGTCAAGTTAGGCTGAGATGGCGGTCTGATCCATGGGTTTGATTTGTGAGGAACTGCTGCTCGGTATCGGGATGGAGACTCGGGTTGTTTGGTCTGGTCTGGTGGTGCTCCGTTCAAGCAGAAGCGAGTCGACGACTTGCGCAGCCTAGGAAACACATGCAGGTGCCTGGCTTTAGGTACAGCTGTAGGTATCCTGCAACCCCCTTTTGAGAAGTGAGCAGCAGGAGGCCTTGACTTGCTTGACCAGGGACAGAAGGGGGCACGCAGAGTTAGCGCAGGTGAGGTACAGTTAGGTAGAGGCCAGGTCAAGGTTGTAGAACGGAACGAACTGTTCTGCGTGGGCTGAAGCAAAGAAAGAGACAAGGAATGGATTGGATGGACGGATGAAGAGGTGACCGCCCAGCACACAGCATGGAAAGACCGCGAGGGTTAGGGGTCGGTCCCTCGACTGGAACATGACATTCTACCTACGAACACTGCTGTTCTTCTAGCTCGTAGGTAGTCTGTACGTACGGATACTATCAGCTTCTTCTCTTGACGCATGTGGCAGATGGAATGCCCGTGCTGACAGTCAACTCTTCACCCCCTGGCCCTCCTTACCGTCCCTCCTCTCCACCGCTCCACCCCTCCACTCCAAGTCTCCCATCATCGTCTTCATCGTCTTCTTCAGCTCTTTCCCCCGAGGCAAGATACGGCGCGGTACATCAATACCCTGCAGCGCTGAGCGGGTAGCTGGCCGCATGCGGGCTTGGGTCCTGTTAGTGCGCCATCCTCCGTCTTTGAACCGGGGTGGCAGTTCCAGCGCTAGTCCGCATCGTGGATAGCGCTCTCCAGTGGTGCTGGAGGCGAAAACGAGCATGGACGTGGAGACGCAGGGCACATCGCAGGCGAAGCTGCGTAGAGGTATCTTTCAGTCTCGCCGCGAAGCAGCTCTGGGATGCTCGACAGGTCTGCCATGGACGCTTCGCTTTGCCTCAAGCGGCGGCCCTGCTTACCTGCCTTGCAACACTCTGCTGCCCCCCTGAAACGTAGCTGCGGTACAGTCACATTGTGGGCACGCCCGTTGGGCTCTTGGGGGGAGGGGGTTGAAGGAAAGTGGCCTGTTTTGACTTTTTCCCATGCCCTCGCACGGATGGTCGGTCGACTAGAGAAGCGAGGAGGGGGTGGAGGTCCTTGATTCCCCTCGGTGAGGTGGATAATGGAGACAGGAACGTGGTTAAGACCAGATGGACGACTGTCGCTCCCAACCACTTTCTACTCAGTCGTCGTTGCAGACCTCGCTGCGGACAATGCAGATAGAGGAAAGACACACACACGCACACACACACAGACAGAGGGAAAAACGACTCGCGGCGTCTTGGCCCGCGGCGGGGCGGTGTGACTCGGTCCAAGGCCCCGGCAGGGAAGCTCCCGGCTTGGGGTCCCGGAATGGCACACCGAGGCAGCACAGCATTTTTGGATGTCATGTCGCTTTCCAATTCTGGTAGGAAAAGCACATGTCTTTTCTTTCTCTTTCAGCGGGGGAAGTGGGTGGCGGGGTGGCAGTGATCAGACCCTGGGGACGACGTGGAGAGACACCAGAGACGCGAACGCACAGAGGCAAAGAAGACAAGAGACATGGACAACCAACAGAAGACACGGACAGAAACAGATACGGAGAGAGAGGCGGGCCTGGATCGCTCCGTTTCCCACACGGTATATTCCTGTTTCCGGTCCGGTCTTGGAAATGCTCGCTGTCTCTCTCGGACGTGCCATCGGGGGCAAAGCTGTTCTCGGAGCGTGCTGGATTTGCAAAATAGGCAAGCCAGTCCGCATATTCGAGCGAGATGAGAGAGAAGGCCTGAGTTGGGGATTGGGTCTGGCTCTCCCCGGGCTTCTATTTGGGACGCGGGCATGCTGATGCTTGCTTCCGGGGAAAGGTTCCTGCAGCTGCAGGCTGCACGTTGTTTCTCCATGCGCACACACGCATCATGTAAGGTGTGTTAAAAATGATACTTTTACTTGCTTATCACCTTATTACTGATCTACACCACGCGGCATGGAGAGTGGCGGGTGCAATTATAGCACTAATGATCGGTCATCTGCGGGTTGAGGTTATGTCTATTCATCATCCCTCCCTCGTCACTTCTTCGTCAAGAGAGAGAGAGAGAGAGAGAGAGAGAGAGAGAGAGAGAGAGAGAGAGAGAGAGAGAGAGAGAGAGAGAGAGAGAGACCATTCCGTAAACACCTTTTGGCCGCCCAGCTTGTCCTGGTCGTGCTGCATGGTGGCTGGCCTCAATCTCAGTCCGCGCCTTGAAGTCTCAACGAACACATGCCCACGCAGCACAACAGGGGTGAGACAGCACGCTATGAAGATGGATGGACGCTCTCCAATGCTTTCTAAGCGGCCACTGAATCGTACCCTGCGCTGTGTAGGTTGTCAACTGTCACTGTTAGCCCAGGACCGTCACCTGGCGGAAGCATTTTGCTCCCCTAAGTGGCCTAATTAGCCCACGTGGGAGGTCATTGACCCCCCTGTCTTGTCCGTCTTGATCAGCGCTGCAGCTGGCACATGGCGACATCTAAATGCAGCTGGGCGGGCGTGATCTTCCAAGAATAATAGCCCCCTTTTCTTTTGGTTGTCCATATCAAACGCCCAAAACATTAAGGCTTCAAGGCGTTGTATATACGACAGAGCACATAAGAATGTTTGATATGCCTCTGTCTGTTGATGAAAGAAACAATCTCGATGACGTGTGATGTAGTCTCACGCAAGTCCAAAGAGTATACGAGACGCAAGGAACCAAGCGCCATACCAACTAACCATTTAGCCACGCCAACTGACATGTTCCCCGTCGGCCCCAACGACCCCGATCTCACAGAAGCTAGACGCCACTGGGCTAGGTGAGTGTCGAATTGAGGTATCCGCAGGCCAAGTTGCCAAGGTAGACTCGAGCATCTACCGCGTGGGACGCAGGCG
This sequence comes from Colletotrichum brevisporum, assembly GCA_030770045.1. Lineage (NCBI taxonomy): Eukaryota > Fungi > Ascomycota > Sordariomycetes > Glomerellales > Glomerellaceae > Colletotrichum > Colletotrichum brevisporum. Next base: position 8,247,745 of record JAUGSI010000002.1, read on the forward strand.
ACCGCGGAAAGCTTCATCGTTGCATCCCCGGCTTCAACGGCATGGCTTGCCCTGGTCTCCCCTCTCCAGCATGCCCAACATGCCCTCTCCCCGTTGAGGCACTGGGAAGCGCTTCCAAGAAGACGATCAACCATCATGAACCCAGCCCGCACGGACGAGAGAAGGAATTCCCGCCTCCCGCGCGGTGATCAGGACGGAGGAGCGTCAAAACAGAACGAAATCCCTCCTCCCTCCCCCCACCACACAGCATCAACTCATTCAATATGTCTTGGCACCAAGCGGAGAGGTGCATCCAGATGCTCACAGCCTCATGCTCTCCCTCCATTCCCAGACTCCGTTTTCCCGCTATGTGTTTCCCGTACCCTCTTGGAATGAGACGCGCGTTTCCGCTTCAAGTCGTCGCTACGACTCGGCCGGTAGCAAACGAGAGAGTCATTGGCCCGCATCGTTCTTGGCCACCCTTCACGGTTGAAGACTTAGCACAGCACCGCCATCGCGGGTGGGCAACCGTCGTACTTGTCCATCATCTCCGTCCTCTTGGCAGGCGGACAGCGCCATCCTCCGTGGCACATACACATACGCGTGCACACACTGAAGCGTGCTCCCCAGAGGACTTTGACTCCTGCCAGCGCTGCGTCAATCAGGCCGTGCCGTGACTATCGTCATCCCCCAGCGGGCGCGACCCCGCTTGGCGCAACTCCATCATCGAGATTGCGCACCGCTGCGAAGGGCGGGATCTTCCCCCGACCAAGGGTAACTACGAATTGCCATGCCTGGGAACTCGTACGAGTTTACACGGCGCCTTTCGCTGGGAGAATCCGGAATAGAAGCAGAACGTGCTAGAACCTTGTACAAGTACACTCAAGGACGCTTTCGGACCTGCTTCCGAGCATCACCCGCGTAGCTGGGTTGGCTAGTTCATCCATCATCCCCTCCCCGCCCCGTCCAATGCCTTGAGCAGACTCAAGGTTGACTCGCCACGAGGCTCCCTGGGACAGAAACAAAGGAGAAGGGCGAGGCAAAAGAATAGTAAGAAAACACAAAAAATCAGTGAGAAGGTCCAGCCAGCCATAAGCAAGCCCCAACCCAAACCAGAGCCATCACACTCTTCCGAGTTTCTCGCAATGCAACTTGGCGACTCCCCGACCAAGGAGCTGCCCTATGAACGAGCCGGGCGCGGCACCACCACCGACCCCAGGTTTTAAGGCTCTTCCTGGGAGACGGACCCTGCAGGGGGGGGGGGCACCGCAGCTGCACAGCTCTCGTTCTGCAGCGGGTGAGATGGGGCTTCTCGTCTCTCCGACCTGCGTGTCGATGCCTCGACGATCCATCCATGTCCTTAGATGCCCTGCCTGCTGGCGGAACGTTCCTGGGAGCATCCCAGAGACCTTGGCAGCCCACGAAACCCGACTCGCCTCGCAGACGAGAGGCGCCATGCCCTTTGGGCTCTGGTCTTGTCTGCCGTGCTGTGTGGAGTGTCGTCTGTGTAATCCCAATCTAATCAGTAATCCATCAAAGCAGCCCTCTCGCGGACGCACAACCCCCCCATCTGGTGCCCATCAAGGTTCGCGCAGTCCCTGGCTCTGGCCGCAGATCATCTCCCGTGCTGCTTCTTTGGCCATCAACCCCCAGGCTGTGTCACAGCTCGGACGCCCGCCCGCTGCCCAGGGAGGTGGGGTTAAACCCTGCTGCTGCTGGGTGCTGCTCTCCGCTGTTATCCTCAATTCCAGTCTCCAACCCCAGCCATCCTCCTTCCCTCCCTCCCCCATGTATCACTCTCTCTTGGCACTTATCGTTTGTATGTGTCTTTCTCCAGCGTCAAAGAAATGAAAGAGGGGAAAAGAGCCCGAAACATATGGAATGGCCCGAACACCGGAGAGTGCCGTGTGCAAGATCTCGGAAAACATGGTTTGAACCGTCACCGAGCTAAACCAGTGGCTCCGCCCTATCTAATTAGATCCTTTTTAACTGCGGTTTAGTATTCTCCCACTTGGCGGATGGATGGGTCGTATCTTCAACGTCGTTTTCTACTACTGAGCAGTTAGCAACTGGTTGGTCATTGTCGCGGCTTTCTTGCATCCGTCCGTAATCCCCACGCTCTTCTGTCTGCCTCGTGACGACGACGCCCAGACTTGGCGTTGAACCAGTCCCCCTCAAGAGGCGATTCAGAACGGTTGACCATTTATACGAACGAACAAATCAGAAGCCGGGAAAACCAAACTGCTCTTCTCCCTCCATGCACACCCGTTGTCCTCCCAGACGAGTCAAGAAGCTCGAGAGAGCCCTGCCTCGGGAGACCAGACGACTCGGGATCGCGCTCGGGTTTCCTCGCTGGAAAGCATGCGGCTGACTCGACCAGATGCCCCAGCCACGAGTCCATCGTGCTGAGAGGTGCACGTGAGGAAGCTTGGGGCCTCCCTCCACGAAACCCCCCGGAGCCGGAGGAGAAGGATTGTGCGAGGCCACGATGCAGCAGCAGCTTCTTCTCCTCCCGCTGTGCCCGTGTCCTCGGGAAGTCGACGGCGGGACTTCCAGCAGGCCCCAGCGGGTGCCCGGGAGTCAACGACGACGACGGTCCACGAGCCTCAAGCTGGTTCCTCCGCAGCGCGCACGACTCTCCGTCCTGTTCCCGATCTGTGTCGTGCCGTCAATTTGTTCCGGTGTTAGTCCGCACCCCACGTCCTTTCAGGTCAAGAAGTCTTGACCGGGGAGAAGCCCTTTTGCTATCCGCGGCAGCACGACACGACACGCGGGCGAGGGGACCCATTAAATCTCATCGTTTCCGGATAGTTTCCGATCTGTCAAGGCCTGCCTCCCGTCGAGATCCCGGGCCATCTCCGCGAATCTCCGCGATCCATTTGCGGGCGTCATCGCATGGATAGCCGACGGTCGTCACTTGGGTGAACGGGCAAGTGCACGATTAATTGCCCGTCGACCGCCGTTTACCGGCGGGCTATTGTTCGAATTCTGAGGCTCCATGATCCCCGACCAACGGCTTCGTTTGATCAACAACAAGTTGGTGTAGTAGGTATTGAGGCCCGGAGAGTGTGTTTGTTCTTCATGGCCTCGACCCTGCTTGGCGCCGGGAGGTAACAACCCACAATCCGAACAACAACATCAACGTGTTGCGCGGCCCGTCGTCGCTAGTTTGCTTTACACGTTAAGTTGTTCGTTTGACGGGCGTCCCGGGGATGCAGGTCGCCAATTACTTTCCTTCTTACTTTCTTGTGCCTCTGGAATATGTCCAACTCTACTCTAAGAAGCAACCCAGACGTCCGGTTCACGCCAGGGCCCTGGCTTCTGGCTTCCGGTGCCTTTCAGTCTCTGATAGCTAGGCGCCGTAAATAATGCTGCCATTGATTTGTTAATCATTTCAGGAAGCAGATTCCGTTAACAAGCACTGCAGTATTAGTGATCCCCAACCGTCCTACTTAATCACCGGTCATAAACTCCGAGAAACACCCCCCCTTCTGCCGACACCTGCATGTTCTGCCTGAATGATCGCTTCCCACAGAAGAAAGTTAAATCCTACAGAACCAAGGCTTAGGTAATAGAAAGGAAAACCGTATGTCGCCCATTGCAACCTCTTCTCGCTCAAGGGTCACCTGGTGACGAAAACGCACACCTAAGTAACTCTCCGCATGGCCCTGCCGCCCTCCCCGCGTCACCATCGTCATCTCCAACCGCTCGCCATGACCTTCTTGGAGATTCGGCAGTTTTTCTATTGGCCATTAGACTTTCTCGGGGGCCACTTGTGAACGCCGAGGCAGTGAGATATCGCTCTCCAGCGTCGAGAGATATGCCGTCTGCCATGCCCGGCCAGCAACTAGGGGCCATTTCATATCTGATGATGTCAATAACCTTTTCGTTTTGATTCTGAAGCGATACGAGACTGGATTCGGATTTATGTTATGCGGGAACATTAGGGTGAAATGCCGTGTCTTTCATACAGTCTCCCCGATAGAACATACCCGCTAAACAGAGATATCTTGCTCATATCCCATCTCGAATGAGCTGGTGTCGACTCGTGGCATTGTCCCCATCATCATCTCGTGCCAAAGGTCGGATCAACTTAACTGATACACTGTTGAATACCCAGGCGGAACATCCATCTACATGGCCATGGATTCGCCCCTCTCGGCGGAGGACCCGGTTGACCGCCGCACCTACACCGAAACAGCCGTCCTCCTCCTCCGATACTACTGGTCGCTCCTCCTCCTCCTCCTCCTTGTCTGCTCCGCATTCCGGGCCCGGTACCTCTCCCCGCTCCGACGTCTCCCAGGCCCCTTCCTGGCTTCCTTCACCCCGCTCTGGAAGGTCCTCTCTACGGCCTCCGGCCACACCCAACTAGACCACATCGCCCTCCACCGCCGCCACGGCTCCGTCGTCCGCATCGGTCCCAACGAGGTCTCTCTCTCCTCCCCGGAGGCGGCCCGACGCGTCCTCGCCGCAGGCAAGGGCTTCCGCAAGACGTCCTTCTACGCGGTCTTCCCCCCCGCCGAGAACCCAGACATCTTCACCGAGATCGACGAGGACGCCCACGCCCGCAAGAAAAAGGTCGCCAACGTCCCTTACTCCATGGCCGCGATGCAGCAGCTCGGCCCCTTCATCGACGACGTCGTCGACCTGCTGGTCTCCAAGCTCGACGGGTTCGCCGGGGGCCCGCGGCACGTCGTCGTCGTCGACCTGGGCGCGTGGCTGCACTACTTCGCCTTCGACGTGCTCGGCGAGGTGGCCTTCTCGCGGAGCTTCGGGTTCCTCGCCGAGGGCCGGGACGTCGACGCCGCCATCGCGACGATCGACCGGTCCCAGGCGTACAACGGCATCGTCGGGCAGGTCCCCTGGGCGGACGCGCTGCTGCGCCGGAACCCGCTGTGGAGGCTCGTGCCGGGGCTCGTCGACGCGGGGAGGGGCGCGCCCGTCACGCGCATCGCGCTGGGCGAAATGGAGAGGCGGAGGCCGTTCGACAAGGAGAGCGAGGGGAGGGTGAGGAGCGAGGACGGGAGGCGGGATTTGATGGCGAGCCTGATCCAGGGGCATCTCAAGGATCCGGAGAGGTTCACGGAGGGAGACGTCTTTGCAGTCGCCCACGGAGCTATGTGAGCAGATGAATGAAAACCTAGCTTTGAGAAGGATCGGAAGACGCTGATGAACGCATAGATTCGCCGGCTCGGACTCAACCGCCTCGACGATGCAGTCCCTCCTCTGGCACGTCCTCTCCTCTGAACGCATCCACTCAACCCTCGCCGCCGAGATCACCTCCGCCGTCGCCACGGGCGCCCTCCCGGCCACCGGCAACATCTCCTGGGCCGAGGCTCAGGCCCTGCCTTACTTCCAGGCATGTCTCAAGGAGGCGATGCGCGTCCGCCCGGCGGTCGGCCTCAACATAACCCGCGTCGTACCCCATGGCGGCATCGAGCTCGATGGGCACTTTTTCCCCGCCGGCACCGAAGTCGCCGTCAACGCGTGGGTTCTGCACCGCGAGAGGGGGACGTTCGGTCCTGACGCCGACGACTACCGGCCCGAAAGGTGGCTCGGAACCGCCGAGGAGGCGAAGAGGATGGAGAGGTACATGTTCCAGGTAAGGAGTCTCCCCTCGTTGCCGTTGTACTCGTGAGGAGGGGACGAAGAAAGCTAACGCTGCTTTTTCTTCCGCATAAGTTTGGAGGAGGTAGCCACGTGTGCATCGGCCGGAACCTGGCGCTGCTGGAGATCAACAAGGTCGTGCCGCGGCTGTTCAGGGACTTCAGGTTCGAGCTCGCCCACCCCGGACGTCCTCTGAAAGCAAACGCCACATTCTTCGTCGTCCAGGAGGGGTTGGAGGTTTATGTTGAGAGGAGGGCGACGGTGTAGATAATGACTCCCTTACCGTCTTAGGTTGATCTGATATGACAGAGAAAGACGTTCGATGACTGCCCGAGTGATGAATTCATGTGGATTTCGAAGACTACTCCCACAGTCGGGTTGGGTAACTAGACAAATGACAAGGCGTTGAAGACAAAACTACGCATAGCAGGATCGTTTCTCAACGCGGGCTCCAAATGCGCGGGAGGACGTGACACTACTCTTCTCGAGGGGGGGGCCCTCTGTTCCCGTCCGTCGCCGGCCATGCTCGAGGTTGGGAAGCTTGAAGCTGACTTTTCGCGAGCGGATGCCCTCGGGCCCGACCGCAGAAACAACTCCGGACCTGCGCAAAACCTTCATGTATGAGATTTTGCGCTATCTAAATATGAATCGCGCCGATGGTTTAGTGGTAAAATTCTCCGTTGCCATCCAGCAGCGTCGGGGAGCCGGGGGTTCGATTCCCCCTCGGCGCATTTCTTTTGCATTCTGGCTCTCTGAATCCTCGTTTTGTCTTTTTTTGGTCGTTCGAGCTCTTGGTTACTATCTGACACCATTTGTCTAGGTAGTTTCAACATGCCAGACGTGATATGAGGTCTGTTTGTGGACGATAAATGCAACTAGGATAGAACGAAAAGATTTCATAAACTATTCTGGACCCATGGACCACCATCAGAGTCCAAAGGCTGAAGAATAGTACATTAAACAACAGGCTCCTTTGTCTTCTCTCTGGTGCCCCAAAAGACCAATGCTCTTCCCAGCCTCTCCAGCATCCCTCACCAGTCTCTGCTCCCTGTCCAAACCCCCAAACTTCCGTCTATCTGGGATGATGATCCCTTCTGATCGGCCTTCGTCTTTCTCGTTGTACGTGCCCGCAAAGCACTTAGTCCGACGATTCTCTCTTTCGTGTTCAAAAGGCTCGGGCTGTTCAGAGGAGGTCGGCTCGTCTTTGGGAGATTGCGCTGCTCGGGATGCCCCCAGTCTCGACGAGTGACCATCCTAGATCCCATAGGTCAGGGTTGGTTGGTATTCAGGAAGTGCTCGGGGGTGTGTATATGCGGCAAAGATTCTTCCCGCTCCGTAAATGCGATTCTCCATCGTTCCTAGGAGATTTCCAAATGCAAACCCCAACGCCACGACCATATATGCTCGTCCCCTTTCTTCTCCCCTTATTTAGCAGCATTGACAGTCCAAGCCTTCCCCTGCCCGCTCTCGAGTCGTACCTCCTCCCACCCCCCATCCCGCGTCGGGCTCCAGTACCCATCCTCCTCATCCTTAACAGCGTCCCGCCGCGACCTCTCCCGCAACTTCGCGCACTCCTTCGCCGTCTTCTTGAAGATCAGGTACGGCAGCAGGAAAGGCCACAGGGCGAGGACGCCGGCGCAGAAGAGCGCGAGGAGGGCCTTGTCGTTCGCCTTGCGCGGGGACTCGGCGTACCACTTCGGGGCCTGCAGGCGGTAGCCGTTCATGCAGGTGTAGACGATGATGCCGATGATGATGTAGCCGAAGGCGCAGGACACACCCATGGAGACACGGATGTCCGGGCCGGGGGCGGGGGTGTCGGGGTCGGGTGGTGTTGGTGCCATTTGCGGTGCTTGCGCTGCGGTTTTCTGTTTCTGCGATGCGGCTTCTTGACTGCGGTTTCTTGATTTCAGGGTGTTTGCTCTCGGTCTTCCTTTCCTTTCTTGCTTGATCGTGGATGAGATTGCTATTCGGTAGTGAGACTTGAAGGGTTGTCGAAGATGGTGGGTGAGGTTATCGAGAGCCGTCTGAAGGAAATGATTTTCGTAGTCGGGAGAGGAGATGATTTGGGGAGAAAGGTTACGTCGAACTGCGCAAGACGCCAATCGAAGAAACTGATGACTACACTGCCTCAAGGCACACACGTTTTGCCCTTATCGAGGACCCAGCAGCAGGAACTCAAGGCCAATAAATCGGGGGAGGGCGTTCATAAAGTTCGACGCCTCTCTGCAGGCCTGATATATCCGCATCACGCGCCGCCACCAGCTGCCATCGCCGCAGAGGTACTCGGGGCTGTGCGGCCAGCCACTCGGTAGCCATCGCGAGGAGGCAAATGGGGCAGTAGATGAGAACTGCTAACAGCCAGAGGGTACCTGGTGCTGTGGCTGTCATCATAGGTATGTTATGCGCCGCTCGACAAGAGGTTACATCGACCGGCCGGTTCGGTGAGGGAGATGTGGTATGATGCGACGAGAACAAAGTACTTCAGCGTTGGAAACTATGTCAGTGCAAGTACCAATCCTATGTCATCTGCTTGAGACCGCATTCGTGCCGTCACAGTTCCGACCGCAAACTTCAGTTTAACAGGCGTCTTGAACACACTTATGCCAGGCAATATTGAGATGAGATCGAGCACTTGATCAGTCCAACAGTTTCTCCCGGCGAGGTTGAGGCTGTTAGTTGAAACCAAAAGAACCGATTCAGGGGAAGAATGATGCAAGTCAATAATTTGTCACGTGAAGGAGAAGTTGATAGATGACCTTCGTTAGTTCCTCAAGCTGGAGAGCTTTCCTGGCTCATGAGCTCTGGACTGCGATCGGTCGTCCTCCACTCGGAGTAAAAGGCCCGCTCGACGTCTCGCCACGTCAAAGTAGGGATACCTCACACCTCCGTCTGGCTAATTCAAGAGGTGCTCTTCTACTTTCATGAGTTGTGAACATTAGGGAGTTTTGTTGATCATTTGGTAGAAGGGGAAATTGCTGACAAGTCATCCGTCTGAATGTGACGTTTCTCTCGGGAACTCAGAGTTGGGACGACTTCCCTGTCCGATCCCGCGGCCACGGGAGCGAGCTATGGGTTGATCCAATCAATGCTCTGGGCGATCCGGGCCCCAAAAGGTTACGATTCGGATCAAAGTCGGCTATAACAAAGCGTCGGGAGTTGCCCGACATCCAAACCCCAAAAGGGACGCAAACATGCCATCTCGGTTGTCTTCATTGTGGACTTTGATGATGCGAGAGCGGACCAGAGAGCCGGATTGGCTGCGGGGAGATCCTGCGGATGTAAGCGTCTTATCTCAATCCCACTAACACCAGCAAAAGTCCGCTCGGGGGTGCGCGGTGCGGGGTGTCTGAGGGTGTATCACCATCGCAGGTCGATATGGCGTCAGCCCGGGTTCGGCGCCGACCCACCGAAACGCACGTTATCGCCCGGCCGGGGGCGGGGAGGCACCGATTCGCACGCTGCGAGGGGAGTGATAAAGAAGAAGTCGACCCTGCGAACTTGTCTTGGATTTCCCTCGGTGCGTGGTCTGCAGCGATTGAGTTTTAGCTTTCGAATTCGAGATGGGTAGCAGCAACCAGCTTCAAGTCGCCATCATCGGCGCTGGCATCGCCGGCTTGACGTCGGCCATCGCACTCAAGAACCATCCCGGCATCGACGTCCATATCTACGACAAGGCGAAGGAGCTGCGGGAGGTTGGAGCGTCGATTGCGCTGGGCCCGAACGGACTGAGAACGCTCGAGAAGCTGGGCATCACTAATGCGCTCGACGACGAGATTGCGTTTCGCAACAAGTCGGGCTATCCCATGATCTATAGGTGAGTCGGTCGAGTCTACCACAACTTGACATTACAGTTCTGACAGCGCGTCTTAGACACTACCAGACGGGCGAGATCGTCTCAGTCGATGAGCACCGCGGTGAGATCGAGCCACGCCACAAGACGGCCCGTTTCCACCGGCCGCATCTGCAGCAGGCCCTGCTCAAGCACATCGACCCGGCGCGTATCCACTTGAACAAGGCGTTTCAGACCATCGCCAACGACGAGACGACGGGCCGGCTGCACATCACCTTCGCAGACGGCACGGCCATCATGGCGGACATTCTCCTTGGCGCAGACGGCATCCACTCGGGAGTACGCAGCTTCTACGTGCCGTCGAGCCGGTCCAAGTGGACGGGATGGACGGCGTTCCGCGCTGTGTACCCGATCTCGCACCTGGCGCACATCCCGGACCTCCCGGACGAAGCGGAGCACTGGTGGGGCGTCGACCGGACGTGGTTCATGTCGAAGCTAGGCCGCGGGTTGTTCTGCATCGTGGCGTCGCACCAAAGCGACCCAGACGCAACAGACGCGGCATACCGGGACACAGTGTGGAACACCGACAGCGACGTGAGCTTGCTCAAGGACCACTACGCGGGCTGGCACCGGCTGGTGAAGGACATCATCGAGGCGACGCCGGCGGACTCGCTGAGAGTATACCCGAACGCGTCGGCGCACGGGTTAGAGAGCTGGGTGCTGGGCGAGGGAAGGGTAACGTTTGCGGGTGACGCAGCGCATGCGCATGGTGGTGCGTTCGCGGCAGGCGGCAGTCTCGCTATCGACGACGCGTGGGCATTCACTTCGGCCGTGAAGCACGTGTTCCCAGTGACGGCGACGGAGGCGCCTAGTGCCGAGGAGATCGAGAGGGCTCTGAGGCTATACGAGAAGACAAGGAAGGCGCACACGGATCGGGTGCTCGAGACGGTGCACTCGACCAACAAGAAGAAGGTCGAGAGGTTGGGCGAAGTCGAGACGGACGAGCAGCTGAGGGCGAGGATGAAGAACCGCGTCGAGCCTGTCTGGATCCACGAGCACGACGTGGAGGCGGTCTTCCGCCAGGTGTTGGAGGACGAGGCGAAGGCGAGGTTTCAGGCAACAGAAGCGCCGGTTCAGATAGAAAGTCGGTTGTAGATGAAGAATAATAGACGATGATCTGTGATGCCTGTACATTAGTCCGTGACATACATGTGTCGAGGTTGATGTGGACATACTCCTAGCTGCGACGAGATATCGTACGAAGCTTCCTATTTCGATATGGCAGATGTGTTTAGCAGAGAAAGTCGAACTCGAGAGGATGGATCTGGAAGCAAACATGACAAGAAGATGGTCGTCGATGATGTTCCTCCAAACGCAACACAAAGGACTAGGACCGGAGTAGGTGAAGCAGTGAGAGAGAAACTCTGCAAGTGTCTCGGGCAGACAGAGCCCAAGGCGGGAATAGGTTCGTTCCTCATCTGATCACGTGCTGGCATACACAAAGAATCGAAAAGAAGAATAATGATGTTTTGGAAAGAACGGAATTGGAAGCAACCTGGGAACCTCCTTCTAATACCTACCTAAGGTAGTATCATTCTTTCCCTCCAAGTGCTCAGTGAAGCCTTCCTTCCAGGTTAGGTAGTGACAAGATGGTGGTCCCTGCTCTGCACTAGCTGCCGTTGCGGCCCGTGCTTTGTCTCCCGTCTCGACCCACTAAATGAACAGGAAGAGCGTCTCTGGTTGGCCAATGGCTTGCTCGTTCTGGATCACCCACCTGAATGTGGAGCCATCTGTTGTCTTCGTCCAATGGCCGAGCTCTCGCAAGCTCCACTAGCACCTTCCACGGGCGGTGCTGTCCCTTCCCTTCCCGCTTTGCCGCTGTCACACTGAAGGAAAGCGCGTGGGATGTAGCTCGTTCGCACCTGCTCCTCCAGATTGTCGAGGATTTACGGCGGGTTGCGGTGCAGTCCCTCAGCCCCGATCGCATTCCCTCCTCGGGCATCCTCCCTCACCCTCCTCTCCTCATTGTTTGCTTCCCTCCCTCTCGACCCCCACGGTTCCTCGCGCGCCTCTGGTATTCGCACCGTTGTCTCCCTGCCGTCAGCTACCCCGCCGCCAGCCGAAGAAACACCTCGTTTTGTTTGCGCCGCTAGACATGGCACAGCCTTGCAGCAACCGGGTGCCTCGACGAAAGGCATCATGATTCTCTAGGTTGTCAGGCCTCTCTCCTCCAATTCTTCTACCCGGTACCTCGACCTCTTTTGTCCCTATAGCTATGACCACCAACTCTGACAGCAGCCTCCTCACCCTTCAGCCCCTCCGTCCGAACATGGCACCGCAAACGAAGCCCGCCCCGGCGAAGCCTGCTCCGAGAACCCCTCAGAAGCCGCCTCAGAGCGAGCGACACGTCGAGATCATCGAGAAACTGAATCGCGACTACAACCTCGACATTAGGATTCCCGACGTAACGCTGACCCCGCTGTCCGCTCGCGACCGCGCCCGTCAAGACCCCGCCTTCGCCCGCAGCGACAAAATAATCAATGGCATCCGCTATCACTGCTGGAAGAGCACGCACTTGCTCGATAACATACTGCGTTGCTTCCGGAACGAAGCCAAAGCCGCGTCCCAGAAATGGATTCGCCTCATAGATCCCGACGAGCCTTCCCAGCCCCCGAAACCCCCGACAGCCGCCTCCCCTGGAGAGATTTTGGAACTGCAGGAGATATTCATTGAATTGCTTGAGAAGGCCAAGCCAAAAAGGAGAGCACCAGACCTTTCCCACTCCGACAGCCGCACTGCAGTCGTCTCTTCCGGTGATTCTGCGAGAACTAAGAGAAGACCCGCAGAGGATACCAAGAAGGGTTCGCCCAAGAGGGTCAAGGCCAGTCCCCCGGACGGCGAGGATGTCCAAGAAGTCATCACAGACGCCCTGGACCATGTTCCGAGCCGGTCGCGGTCAGCCAAACCTTTCTTGTCCTCTGCCCGATTCAGCCGGCTTGAACAGAGACCCCCGCGAGCGACCACCGCGCCATTCCTGGGGGGAAGCGTATACGCCCACACCTCCTTCGCGACGTCCGTCAACACGAGCCGAACTTCGATTTTCTCAGCCCCGAATGACCCGGGACCTAGTACGCAGGAAACAATACCTGCTTCTAGCGACGACGAGACTTTGCGACGACTGGGGCCAGCCAAGGAGCCTGGCTCTTCGCAGTCCCAAGACCTCTTCCCCGTATCGTCTGGACACATCGAGGCCTTCAACATTTCCTTCAAAGAGCACGAAGTAGACACATCTCCGAGGCTCAACACTCAAACCCCCGGCCCCGGACCAACTCCGGCCGCCAGTTCTCCTGGAGCGACTGTGTACTCGGACATCTCGGGCCTCGATGATCCGTCGCTCTACCAGCCTGCCGCTCGTCTCAGTCGATCTCAGCCAGTTGACCTCGTGTCGCGACTAGACGCTACATGGCGTGAGTCTGCCTCTTTTCTTCCTCCCGCACTACGCCCCTTCCTTCTTCAATACTCTGGCCCCTATTGTTTTACACCTGTTAAATAGACGATAGCTAGGTTTCCCCCTTGGCTCAACAGAGCCCCCTTCGCCATAACGTGGGAGTTTACTCGTATCGCTCTTCATTGTGGTGTCGATGTTGGCGAGATGGAGATGTCTTACCAGCCGGACTGGCACAACTACCCTAATCTGCGAAAGGCCCTCTTTGAGCACCCCCTTTTTGCCGGTAAATCTTTCCCTGAGAGGCCCAGCACAGAAGCTTGGACTGCAGCATTGAGCGGCTTCAAGTCTCCACGAGGACAGGTCGTCACGTTTGCCGCCTCGCTCGAACAGAGCAAAGACAAGAAGTCAGGCCCCATCTTTGCCCTTACCATGCAGCCAGTCATCTTGGACCAGGGCTGTCGCCTGCACCGCAAATTCGGTTCTGATCGTTTCTTGGAGATCTTGATGCCGTCGCCCAACTGCTGGGAGGGGCCTATCAAGTCCCCAGAGGTGAGGGAGCAAGTTACCAACTGGCTGTCCACGAGGCTGCATTACCTGGCTGGGAGGCAGTGGCGGGCGTTCTATGCCAGGGATGCTGGGCACAAGACACCGCCCAAGACTTTTGCCCTGGGACCCGATCCCAAACCTGTTTTTCGGGAGAGGATTAGCCTTTTTGCAGAGCATGGGAATAACTTCCTTGCTTCTCCTCCGAACCCCAGGCCGTCATTGGACATCTCCGGGGACATCAGAGCCAAAATGGAAGTTCGGCACATGCTTGACTGGCTTCTGCAGTTGGACGACAATGAAGATCAGCCATTCCTCAAACTGTTTGCGCGAATCCAATTGGGCCTCAGCAAAACAACTCCCGTGGTCGTGCTCGAACATGGTCAGATACGTCACCGCAAGCAAGACATGCTTTCGACAGAGGGCAAGGTCATGAACGACGGCATCGGCATGATGTCGCGATCGCTCGCGCGCAAAATCAAAGAGGTTCTCGGCCTGGGAGACATTCCATCCGCCATTCAAGGACGGCTAGGCCCTGCCAAAGGCATGTGGATCATAGATGTCCAGGACGACTCAGACGAGCTTTGGATTGAGACATGGCCCTCCCAGCGAAAGTGGCATTGCGACTTCCAGGACCCGCAACACCGCACACTCGAGGTCCGCAGCCACGCCGCAGAGCCACGATCTGCTAGCCTCAACATCCAGTTTCTGCCCGTTCTAGAGGATCGTGCCATGGATAAGAACGCGATGCGGAAGGCCATTGGCGATAGTCTGAGGGACGAACTAAATCGTGAGCTTGAGGCGCAGAAAAGCGCAATGCGATATCCTATCCAGTTCCGGCAATGGGTCAACGAAAACTCCGTGCCCAGGAAGTACCGCCTAGCTCACAATCGGGTTCCTTTCCTCGCCGGTCTACCTGAATCGACCGAGGAGACAATGAACTTTCTACTGGACGGCGGCTTCAACCCGCAGACGCAGAGATACCTCCAGGAATTAGCCTGGAACCAAAGGAAGTCCAAATGCGAGAACCTCAAGAAGAAGATGAGCATCAAGATACCCAGTTCCGCCTACCTCTATATGGTTGTCGATTTCTGGGGCTACCTGGAGGAGGATGAAGTCCATGTGTGCTTCTCATCCAAGTTCCAGACCGAGTCTTTCTCAGATTCCATGCTCCACGGATGCGATGTCCTGGTGGCCCGGTCTCCAGCTCATTTCGTGAGCGACGTGCAGAGAGTCAAAGCGGTGTTCAAGCCGGAGCTGCACGCACTCAAGGACGTGGTCGTTTTCTCGTCGAAAGGGCGCGTGCCGCTGGCCGACAAGCTATCGGGTGGTGACTACGACGGCGACAAGGCCTGGGTGTGCTGGGAGCCAAGCATCGTGTCCAACTTTGTCAATGCCGAGGTCCCTCCCAGCCCAGACCTGTCAGATTACCTAAAGAAGGAAAAGACGACATACGGAGATTTGGTACAGCGGCATGGCAAGGCCGCGGCCGTTTCCGACATGATTACAAACAGCATCGCCTTCAGCATGCGTCCGAGTTTCTTGGGTATTGCAACCAACTTCAAGGAGCGGCTCTGCTACCGCATCAACGATGTCAATAACAAGTATGCACTCTACTTGAGCACCCTTCTCGGCAGCCTTGTCGACCAAGCCAAGCAGGGGTACGAGTTTAACGCGGAAGACTGGAAGAGATTTCGGCAGGAACTGCTCGACAGCCACAAGTTCAGGGACCTCGATGAGCCGGCCTACAAGAAAGAAAGCTGGACAGGAGGGAACCCTTTGCACATCATCGATTATCTGAAGTTTTCGGTGGCGAAGCCGGCTATCGACATGGAGCTCGAGAGGTTTCACCGAGCAATGAACTCCAGATCGGACAGGTCCAGGCACGAATTGAGATCCTTGCAACTGAGCAGAGACGACGAGGAAGAACACACCGCCGAGTATTGGGACCCTGATCTCGTCAAGCCTTTCGAGGAATTTAGCAAGCTAGCGAAAGGAAACTCGTCCGCCAAAAGAGTTCTCCGAAACCTCATCAAAGACCTCAAGGTGCTGGAGAAGGAGTGGATCACAACTATAGCTGCGGCCAAGGACAAAGATGACCTGCCCCGCCACATTCTCGAGATTTACGAAAAGTGGCGCGCCATCGAGCCACGAGCGGACGGCGTGCTGGATCCTTTGCTCCAGGCTTATCTGATCCAGTCATACGCAAGCGAGGATCGCACGTTGTGGGCTCTGCTACGCGCAAGTACTCTTTTCAAGCACTTCTACAACCGCAAGCCCTCGTTCGTCTGGCGTATGGCGGGCATACAGCTACAGCTAATCAAGGCCATGACGACTGGCACCCGCGACAATGTCCTGGTTTCTGTGGTCTCGAATTTGTACGCGGCTCTGAAGCCGGACGCCAAGTTCATCAGCCACGCTGTATCCAAGATGAAGGAGGACGGCTCCGAATACCCAGCATTAGACTCGGATGGCGACGACGACGCGGGCGAGGACTAGTCCCGCCCACTACACCCCTATGTCTTTTCACAAATCAGGCAGACAAATGCCTGTTCTGGTGGCGAACTCACTGAAAGCTTATGATGGAAGGGCATGCCCTCCCCCGAGCGAAGTCAGCCGAGTTCAAGATGACGATTGGCGCGAGCTTCGAGCGTGTTGTTAGATGGATACCCTTCTGCGTAGCGTTTTTTGTCTTGTATATTCGCGTTTTCCCGGTGTATTTCCTGGATTCTCATAGAATAAGACCGAGATTTTCTACGTGGGTGGCCTCGATGTTGAGACTTTTTGACTTTGTAGGCGTGGATCGTCTCCATCACAGGAAAAAAACCAAAACCCGCCAGTTGAGTTTATCAAGGTGACGATGATGCATGAAAAAACGCCCAACCTCCACCCATCTTCACCCTGACAGACCCTTTTGGATAGTGGCGTTGTAATATTTGTAAATCTCTGACGATTATGGCCGGTGCTTTTCGGAGGGCATAAAAGTCTGCCGTGCTCATCATTTCCCCCTTCCCAACATTTCCTTCCTTCATCCATCTTCTACTCTCACGTTTTCCCCCAACTATCATTCTTTGGTGGTCTTTCCTTTCCCCCCTCTTTCGAAACACAGACAAACCACCAGAGACTCTGGCGACGATGGTCTACCCCTCTTCGTCTTCGGGGTCGTCGGCCTACGAGTCGGCCCCTTCCCTCCCCGACACCTTATCACCCCCCTCGTCGCCGCCCAAACGTGGTCGCGGCTTTCAAAGCCGCCACAGCCACCTGGACCTCACGCACCGCCTGGTTCGCTCCGAGACGCCGAGCCCAGCCCCGAGAAGAAGAAGACCTTCTGTCGGCCAGCCCTGGTTCCTCAGGGACCTGCTGGACGACCAGGAGATGCACCGCCTGGAGATGCGGCACCTGAACGACAACTCGACCACGCGCGCGCAGGTTCCCTCGGAGCGCTCGTTGGCGGCCTTTTCGGAGGGCTCGGAGTCGGACGGGATGGACGCGGAGGTTGTGCTTGGGCAGAGGGAGCTCAAGGGCAAGGAGAAGGAGGTCTTCGAGCCGATCTTCGCGAGCATCATGGACGCCAATGACCCGACGGATCTGGAGGCGCTCGTTACCAAGATGGATCACCTCGAGACGGAGTATGAGGGCAAGGGCAAGGAGAAGGAGGTCGCGCAGCTGATGAGCGGCGGCGGCATGGCCTCGTTCGGGCGCTACGGCCCCCCCATGATTGCCTTCACGAGAGGGGATACGGATGCGGTTAGTCACATGACGGACGAGCAGCTGGAGAAGGAGTCCCCGGACTTCAAGGGCAAGGGCAAGGAGAAGGAGGTCGTGCAGCCGAGCAGCAGCCGCAGCGAGCTCCCCTCGCCCTACCCCTACCCGCCTTTCATGAGGCTGTCGGAGGAGGAGGAAGAAATGATGATCAAGATTGATGAGCGGCTGCTGTTCGAGGAAGAAAGGAAATTGGCCGAAATGGAGAAGCTGATTGACGAAGAGTTGAGGAACACACGCAACAAAGCCAAGGGAAAAGAGACGGAGGTTGCGCAGCCGAGCAGCAGCAGCAGCGGCACGACCTCGCGCGAGCTCACCCCGCTCTCCCCAGATTCCATAAGGATGCTGGAGGAGGAAGAGAGAATGGCCTTGTTCAAGGAGTGGATGACCGAAGAGGTGAAGAACAAACCCAAAGGCAAGCCCATCATGGCCCGCTCGCGGGTCGACTACAACCTCAGGCGCAGGGACGAGGACAGCGCGCGCCCGCAGAAGACGGCGGACGAGAACAAGGATCAGCTTGACGCCAGGGCCGAGGAGGAGGAGGAGATGGGGGCGATCTTCTCCCGGGACGGTCCGTTTGGTACTCCCACCATCACCCTAACCACTCGTGACGTCAAGGGCAAGTGTAAGGAGGCGGACATCGAGGCCAAGGCCAAGCAGTTCATGAAGTCCGTCTACGGCCTCGACTACGTCAAGGGCATGGAGAAGGAGGTTGAGCTCTCGTCTGGCGAGTCTACGCTGCCCGTCGACAACGTTCCGGTTGTCGAGAGCAAGAACAAGGGGAAGGAGGAGGACTTGCAGTCGTCTCTCGCGCAGTTAGAAGCCGCGCATAACAAGGGCAAGGGCAAGGAAAAGGAGGTCTTGCCTTCTCCTCCCAAGGTTACCGGATGAGGTTTGATTCCTCCGTTCCACGACGAGTAAACGACGATTATCTGCACGTGTGTAGGAAGATAAGGCGGCAGGCAAGAGAAGGCGAGCCCCGTACCTGGGGCCCTCCCGGCTCGTACGAGGAGGAAGAGGAGGAAGAGGAGGAAGAGGAGGAAGAGGAGGAAGAGGAGGAAGAGGAGGAAGAGGAGGAAGAGGAGGAAGAGGAGGAGGAGGAGGAGGAGGAGCTCTACTCGGAGGAGTACTCGGAGGACGAGCGGGATGGCGTCGCCGGTCCCTCTCGCGCTCGCGCCTCCGCTCACACCTCCAAACCTGCCTCCAGATACAACTCCGAATCTGCCCCGGCATCTGCTACCGCATCTGCCTCTGGGTCCGCCTCCGCTTCCGCGTCTGCCTCGGCCGACGCCTCTGGAGCTTCGTCCGCCTCTGCCAATGCCTCGGCTGCCCCGGCCCCCGAGACCGAGCAGAAGAGCCGTGCCGTCGACGCCGTCGTCGCGCAGCCCCAGCAGCCCGGGCCCCTGGAGCTGATCGAGGAGGTCAGGGAGAGACTGACCGGGGAGATCAGGGCCCTCGACGCCCGCCTGAAGAAGGACACGAGCGACCTGAACGAGAGGGCTTCTTGCGACGAGAGAAGGCCTGGGCAAAATAGAAGGCCAAGGTAGCAGATGGAGACGAAACCCCACGACACTTCCAAGAAGCAGAAGAGAAGGTCGTTGCGGCAATGGAAGGCCAGAGGCCAATCCCCGCCTTGGCAGCAAAGACAAGGAGGAGTTCCGGCCACCTTATTGCCCCAGATGGCCTCTGATGTGTCCCGGCCGCCTATTTCGACCAACGGACAGCCCCCGATTTCCCGCGGTCAGAACCCGACTAATTTTCCTTACGGAGCGATCCCGCCATCCTTCGACGCATATGGGCGGTATATCTACGGACCGCCCTCGATGTCCGACAACCAGACCGGGCGGTATCCCTCCTACGGAGCGATCCCGTCGTCCTTCGGCCAAAATGGGCCGCATACTTCGCCCTACCGACCGGCCGCGGACGTCTTCAGCAATGTCCCGCCGACTGGACCGGCCTTCACCACGCCTCACCCCTGGAAATCTAGCCTGCAGAACTCCATGTTCGGTAGCCAGAGTTCGGGGTTCTCGTTGCCATACACTAAGCCTCGCGGGCAACCCCAGCTCCCGCAATATCCCACCGGTGTACCACGCGCGCAACCTGGCCCTCAAAACCCGAATTATCCCACCCGTGGTATGCCTCGCGCACAATCTGGCCTTCAGGTCCCGAGTTATTATCCCGCCTCGTGTTATCCTCTTAGCTACCAAAACCACCACCTGCCGACCATGTCTTCCCACGCCCCTGCCTCCTTCTATGCCATGGGTTGTGATGGAGACAGCCCGCTTCCCCCTTCGCCCTGGGCTGGCCCCCGCCAGCCCGCGATGGCCTCGTCGTCGAAGACGACCTCGCCGCTCTTCCATCCCTTGTCGACGCCAGTGCCGGTGCCGGCTGGGGCTCAGATGAAGCCGCAGCCGCAGCCTCCGGCCCCGTCCCAGACTCAGCGGCCGTCCTTGAAGGACTCTCGGGAACCGTCGGTGGACGAGCTCGCCACGCAGCTGGGCAACTGCCACCTCACGCCACCTCCCCCGGCCCGGGCGCCCAAGCAATACGCGCCGATCGAGCCCACGTGGCTTGCCCCAATCCCTCCCTTCAACCCTCTTAAGAAGCGGCAGGTCGTCAGCGGCAGCAGGAGCAACAGCACCGCCGCCGGTCCCAGCACGCCGAAGGACGAGGAGTCTGACGTCGACGAGAAGTGCGGGAAGTTCGAGAGGTGGCTGCAAGACCGTGGTCGTGTCGTCGAGCAGGAGAGCCGTTTGACGCAGTGGCGCCGAGAGGCCTTGGAGCGCGCGAAGGCGCGTCGAGAGGCCGAGAGCGTCGGTAAGAAGCCTTCTTCCTCCCGGGTGCTGGTCGATAAGCCTGACGTCGATGAGTCTCGGACGAGCCGTGAGGATGAGCAGGTCAAGGGCGAGGTCAGCAACGAGTCCGATTCCGAGATCAAGTCTGAGGTCGACGACGAGGTCAACGACGAGTCCGAGTCTGAGATTGAGTCTGAGGTCAAGGACGAGGTCGACGACGAGGTCAACGACGAACTCAACAGCGAGATCGAGTCTGAGGTCGAAGACGAGGGCGACGACGAGGTCAAGTCTGAGGCCAACGACGAGGTCAGCAACGAGTCCGAGTCCGAGATCGAGCCTGAGGTCACCGACGAAGTCAACGGCGAGATCGAGTCCCAGGTCGAGTCCGAGGCAAAGGACGAGATCGAGCCCGAGACTCAGCCCGAGACCCAGCCCGGGACTGAAGACGAGGAGATTGAGGCCGAGGAGATTGAGGCCGAGGAGAGTGAGTACTACGACAGTGAGGACTACCAGAGTGAGTACGAGGTTGAGTACGTAGAGATTGCGGATGAGTCTGAAGAAGACGGGTCCGAGGACGAGTTTTGGGATGAGCCGTCGTCGAGCGAGGAAGAATACATCGTCGTCTACGATGGACCTCGACCTCGTTCCGGCTGAGATGAGCGCGTTCCTTTTCCCGCGAGTCGGAGCAACGACTTACGCGCGCGGAAGGCCGAGACGAACGGAATAGGCTTGCTTGGCTTTCTCATCCTGCGACCCCGCTGGTCTCCGCAAACATGTACCAGACGGCCGTACTATATGGAATGGCTTCTTTGGCTTTTGGAGATACTCTGGTGTCGGTAGTCTATTTGCTTTCTTCATCTTTATCGTCTCGATTCGATAGGTAGAGTACGACACCTAGGTTGCCGTGTCTGTTCAATACCATCCCCTCTCACCTTTACAAGACTCCTTATCCAAGATGTCGTGAACCGTTCCAGACAATCAGATTGCTCAATACAACGAACGATGCAGTCCTGGTTGGCCATGAAAAGTGGTTTGTTGTGTTGTTTTTGTGCTAATTTTCTACCTTTTCGCGTGTTTTTCTTTTTCTTTTCTAGTTTCTTGTTTCTGGAAACTGTGTGATGATGGATGCTCGAAGCATCAGACTCCTTGTGAGTCGACAACAGCCATGGCAGCTGGAAATTCCCGAGTAAATAAAAGAAAGCCCTCGAACCACCGTTAACGCCAGTGTTTGCCATGTCCTTCCATACCTCCGGGTTGAAATCCCCCCCACCCATCGACAATCACTTCATGTTTATTGCCATCACATCACGCCGCCTTGGAAGGGTCCTGGAAGAAGATGACCTGCACCGTGACGTCGTCGCGCACGTTCCGCGCGAGCGGCGGGTACGCCAGCGCCGCGCCGGTGAAGAGCGTCCTGCGGTTCCCGCCCAGGGCGTTCTTGACGAGGTGCACGGCCGCGTTGTCCAGGTCCTCGACGACGAAGTGCTCCGGCGTGGCGGCCCAGTTGGGCCAGCCCTCCTTCATGTCGAAGCTGCTCGGCGCCGCGGGGCTCGCGGCCAGCTTGTCGCCCGGCGTCCGCTTGCCGGCCCTCCGGGCGGCGACCCAGCGCGAGACGCACTCGACCGCGTTCTCGGACGAGATGTGGTCCCAGAGCCCGTCGGACGCGAGGATGACGAAGTCGCCGGCGCTCACCGCCGTGGTCGTCACGACGGGGGCGGCGGTCATGTACGGCGGCGTGGAGGCCTTGGGCCGCGGGGACGTGCCCCAGAAGCTGTCGCGCACGCGGCGGATGAAGTCGGCGTCCCACTTCCAGCGGTGGTCGCCGAAGGCGCGGGTGACGGCGATGCCGAAGAGGCGGCCGGACTTGGGGTCGATCATGTCGGCCTCCTCGCCGGGGTGCTCGCGGGCGAGGCGGTCGAACTCGTCCTTGTTGTGGCCGTTCTGGTCCTTGGAGAGGGCGCGGGCGGCGTAGGTGGTCGGGGTCGACGCGGAGCCGAGGACCGCGCGGGAGTCGCCGGTGCAGGCGACGCGGAGGGTCGAGGTGGACGGGTCGAAGATGGAGAGCAGGGCGCAGGAGCCGGCGATGGCGGGGGCGAGGGCGGCGGTGACGCGGGCGTCGCCCGGCTCGGCGGCGAGGCCTTCGACTGCGCGCTTTGCGTTGGTGAAGATGAGGTCGTCGAGGTCGGTGAAGGCCTTGACGATGGTGGCGTCGACGGAGGAGTCCGGGGACGAGGACGGGAGCTGGGCGATGGCGGAGGAGACGGCGGGTATGAGGGCCTTCTTGAGGAGGACCGAGGTAGCCCAACCGCTGGAACCGGGTCGGTTATGTTAGTGAGAGCTGATCGCATGAGATGGCATGGTACGAGACTCACGCATGGCCGTCGTAGACGCCGTTGAAGAGGGCCTCGGACTTGCCCACGCCCGGGGCCAGGGAGTAGGCCATCATGTCCTCGACGGGGTGGTTGCTCGAGACTCTGGCGGCGTGGACGTGCGTGTTCTTGCCGCCGGCGGTGAAGGAACCAATGAAGACGTCCTCTCGGATCTTCTCGTCGGCCTTCTCGAAGCTACCGGCATCGACGGGCGTCTGGGCGAGGTCGTCGAGGTCGACCGGGTCGGATCCGAGACGGGGGATCTTGCCGTCGGAGCCGCCGTCGCGGCGGAGCGAGGACAGGCCCCAGTAGGAGGCCGCCGTGCCCACAATAAGCCCGATGATGAGGGGTGCGCGGGAGGGCTGCTTGCTGGAAGGAGACGCGGACGGGCCGGTGGAGGAGAGACGCGTCCAGCGCGGTCCGGCGCGGAGGGTGGTGGACTTCGTGGGGAGGCCGAGCCCGAGGCCGAGGCGGGCGCCCGCGTTGGGGCGGCGCGCTGCGCGGTGTAGCATCATCGGAAGCAGTGCAGGTCGAGAGGAGCAAAAGCCGGCTGGATTGGGTGGGATCTTCCTCCCTTGGCGACTTGGCGACGGCGTTTGGTGGTCGTCGTTACCGCGCTGTTGGGATGAGGATGAGGATCGATGGATGGATGGACGAGAGAGACGAAGGTGTATGACTTTGCAAGGTTTTCTCTGTTTCAATTTAAAGGAATGAACGAAAAACGAACCGAATCAGATTTTAAGATGAGGTGGTAAGCTCTAAACTCCAAAGGATAAACAACCCCTCCCCTTACCACGACCGTTTGTGTGTTTGTCTCACTTGACCAGGGGAGAAGAGTCGTGCCTCTCACTCACACTCTCACGCTCACTAACTCTCAGCCGGGGGCTCGCTAATCCTCTGAGGTGAGATTTCGTGGCAGGTGATCGCGTGCTGATGCAGCCACCCAATGCGCACCCCTCCCCTGGCACAGAGCGCGCGGAGACTCGGAGACCCACGGGGCTAAACGTGTCAGCAAGGTTGCTCGGCGTGCCCAGCCCGGCCTCAGTGGGACTTGTCGGACTTGGGAGAGTGAGAACCAGGGCAAAGGAGGACGGACCTCCTGGAAACAGTTTAGGTTGTTGAGCTGATGATGTCGGTATGTGGCTTGGAGGAGGAAAAGTGACTCACCAGGAGAGATGTGATGAGTTCGGGGGGTACAGTGTTTTGAAACCTCACTCGTGATACTGGAGTAATGGATGTTGGGTGTTTGGTGCAACAGAAGTGCCATTAACAAATGATAAGGGAGGTCTTGGCTTTCACTTGAACGTTCACTCTTTAGTGAGACTCTCACCACATGCTGCTCACCACCTGTAATGAGGGGGAATAAAGATGAACTCACCCAACAGTAGCAAGGTAGGACGAACTTTATAATCCACCCAGCCCAAAAGATGGTATGTTACATGAGGGAACTGTTCTGGGTAACGTACATTAGTCCTCTTCACTTCTCACTGACCTCTCATGTGAGCCTCAAGCTTTCAGTGAGTATGGAGTGACGCCCAGCTTTCTCTCGCCAGCCATCTCATCAAAGTCAGTCAGAGTTGGGCAAGAACTCATCTCGTCTTTACCTCAAATGAAAGATGTTGTGTCTTTGGTCGTCACTCATACTGATCTTGGGTTGGTTGACAAACATACTCACCCAACTCCGGCTCAGTGAAATGGAGTAGGGCCTCATACTAACCGCCCACCAACGACCATCTCCCACGCCACCATCCCCGCCCTCACACGGTTCCCATCCACCTCCTCGCCTTGTCCTGAATGACCTCGCGAGTGGGCGTCTGCGCCGCCGCCCTCGGCACGATGCCGTCGCTCTGCGTACTGACGAGAAACTTGCCGATCCCGATGCCGTTGTTAGACCGCTTGCCGAAGTAGCTCCTCAGCTTCCGCTTCTCCGCCGAGTTGAACCCCTCGTCCGTCGCGTTCAGGTACACCAGCGCCATGCCGATCGGCAGCGGCGCCGACTGCACCCCGAACGTCCCCGCCGCCGGGTGGAAGAGCACGTCGACGATGTCGGCGATCTTGGTGCAGTAAGACCGCGGATCCGTACGTTCCGGCAGGTCCGCATTGGCGACGGCTTCGGGGCCGAGGGCGAGGCGCAGCGCGCTGTAGGTTAGGATGCAGGTCGCCCAGAAGAGGCCCATCGCGGATGCGACGACGACGTCGCAGGCTGTCGGGTCGGCTGCTCCGCGCGCCTGGAGGTCTGCGAGCTCGGCCCGGGGCGAGATGTTGTCTAGCCACCAGGTTAGTTCCCGGTCGATGCGCCAGCAGTCCGCGATGAGACTGCTACGCTTCGCCTCCTTCTCGTCGCCCGGCTCGCAATCGCGCACGGAGTCGAGGTCCTCTAGGAGGCCTGGTATGTCAGTGAAGATGTCGACTAGGACGTCCCTAGGAGTCTTGGGATGTGTCTTCCATGGGACGGTCTTCCAGACGGGATGGCTCAGGGGACATTTCCTCCGCTGCTTGATGTGAGATATCACCTGTTCCGGTCAGCCTTGTTTCATCAAACGAGAGAGGTTCCAGCTAGGTTCGACATACTAGATGCACACGAGCCGAGCAGAAGAGCCGATGGGCGTGGCCATCAACGTGGCTACCGGGTCTTCGCTGTGCCATCAGAGCCATCTCACCCATGGCATGGCCCTCCCAGCTCTGAGCCTGCGAGATTCCTCGACGTTCCCTGTCGTCGGCACCGTACAGGAGCTGTGTTCGGCATCTCATATTAGCCCAGGACACTCACCTTAACCAAAGCGAGGAAGAACGAACACACCTCATACAACCCAAGGATCCTCGTGGCAACCATCAACGCGTCCGACCTCCACCTCGTCGGATGCCGCAGCGCAAGATTCGTCTCGCTAAGCGCGCGGCAGTAGAACCGCAATCCGTCATCGACCATCCACTGCTGCCCATCCCTCCGGCCAACAGTCCCGAGGCTGATGGCCAGCAGCGTCTGCCGCAGCGCCGGCTCGGTGCGGTAGAGGTCCTGCACCGTCAGCGCCCAGTCGGCGTGCGAGTACCGCGCGATGGGGTTCGCCGGGCCGTCGCCGACGGGCGCGCCGGGGATGTAGCCGTCCCAGAAGAGGTCGACCATCTTCTCCTCGTAGGCGGCGCGGGACAGAGAGGAGGAGTGCATGATGGACGTCGAGGACGTCTTCAACACTGCCGCTGCTGCCGCGGGAGCCGCCGCGGGAGCCGCCGCGGGAGCCGCCGCCCGTGCCGTGGTCCCGGCCGTCGGATTCGTCACGTTGACGAAGATGCGCTTGCGCTCATAGCCCTCGCATTCGATCCCTGCCTTGAGACACTGCCCGCAGGCCGGGCGCTGGAGGTCGCACTTGGATTCGCGCTCGGTCAGCTACTTCAGCACCATGTCGATTGGAGAAGAGGACATGAATCTCGGAGATGGGCACCAGAGGGTCTAATCAACACCTACTCCCTTCTTGCGTCTGCGACACGTGTTGCAGCCCTTGGACCGGCCGGGAACCCCTACCATCGTCACGCATTCGGCCGGCGGAGGAGAATCAAAAGAAAAACGATAGCGGACCAAGAAACGCACGTCTGGGATGCGATCGCAGCCCCGGCGCGAGATGCTTCTCGTTCGGGAATGGCTGGGCGGCAGTGTTTTAATACACGGATGCGGGGGTTGCTGCGGCCGGAGAATACGTCAATCTCCCGACGGCGCGCGGGACGAGGGATCTAATCTTGTCGCATAGGGCTTAATCTTTGACTAGGATATCATCGGTGACAGGTCTCAAGAACGCCCTCCTACTAGGAGGCTTAGATCAATGACGGCAGCATTTGGCTTGTAGCCGCTGCGTGAGACGGGGAGTCGGACGGTCGGACGGTCGTCGGAGGAATCGCTCACTCGACCACTCACTCCCACATTGTTGATAGACTTGCCTAAATCGAGCTGGAGAGCTGCCCGCGTATGTAGCGAAGGATTCCCGCCAAGGGTACGAACGTCTTACCCGCGCGTTCATGGCTAGCTGACCAGTCAACGACCGTCAATGTAAGCCATCTCCTATACCGCTTTGGGAAGCATTGAGCGCGCCGCCGTCATGATTCCGGGGCGGATATCGGTACAGCCCCTCAAGATCTCCGGAGCTTCGCGAGACGACGGACGGTCGAAGATGAACAGCCAACCACCGCCGGCCGTCGGGCTCTCCAAGAGGACAAACGGAGAGGGCCGATAGGAGTGATATCGCCTGCGCGGACGTCTAGTCCATGTATCTGCATACCACACCATAGCCTTGTGGGCCACGCGCATGCAGGAAGGGTCTGGTCTCGATGGGCATTGGGAGCGGTAGGGAACATGGAGACCTTTGCCATGTCCGCAGCCCAGATCAGCATGGGCGGTAGGTTGCTGCTTGACAAGACGAAGAGAAAGAGGATTGGATATAAGAGCCCCGTCTCCTCTCCATCTCTGGTTCAGATTCTCACAACAAGCTCCATCGACAACAATCCTTTTCACATTCATCCCCAAGAATCACCTTGGACATCTCTCCAGGTACACATATCGCATCTCCTACGCCAGAATCACTTTGATACAACTTGCCAGAGCCCACTGCCCGACATGGTCCAGCCAACGCGCCCGCCCGCCAACGGCTTCGTCGCCGTGGCCCGCAAGGTCTACAACCCCCTCGGCTTCGCCAAGGGCTATAACTTCGTCCTCTTCTTCATATTCTTCGGCGCCCTCATGGGCTTCACCCTCGCCCGCTTCCAGTACCTCAGCTTCAGCATCTTCTGTGGCGAGGACGGCGCCGCCCCGGGCGAGTGCTACTACTACCGGCAGAGCACCGAAAAGATTGGTATTATTGTCCACCTCGCCGCCATTCTCCCGGCCAGCTTCCTCGCCTGCCTCCAGTTCATCCCCGTGATCCGCCACAAGGCGCTCATGGTGCACCGCGTCAACGGCTACGCCGTCGTACTGTTATCCCTTGTTGGCACCGGGAGTATCTTCATGTTCCTGAGGAATGCTTTTGGCGGCGGGCTCGACACCCAGGCCGCCGTCGGGCTCGTGTCCATGCTCTTCATCGGCTCTATGGTGCTGGCCTGGATCAACATCAAGAGGCTTCAGATCGAGCAGCACCGCGCCTGGATGCTGCGCGCCTGGTTCTACGTAAGTGCATCCGCCTCCTCCCCCGGCCCCCTCGCAGACCTGTCGACTCTCATCTCGGAAGCATTGCTGACCAAGATCTTCTACGCGCAGGCCGGCTGCATCGTGACCATGCGGCTCATCCAATACTTCGCAGCCATCATCATCAGCATGATAGGCACCTACTACACTGCGCGCCCCTGCGCCCAGGTCGCCGACATGGTCGAGGACGCCAACCGCACCCTCGAGCTGTACCCGGAGTGCGCCACGTTCTTCTCGGGCGAGAACCCGGGCCAGCAGGTCGTCGTGCACGCCGACCTCACCTCCCCCTCCTCCGCCGCCGAGGCCGGCGCGGCCGCGGGAATGGCGTTCGGGATGGCTATCTGGCTGGCCTTTGCGCTGCACGCTATTGGCGTGGAAGTATACGTGAGCTTGCTTCTCTTTCCTTTGTCCCTTTTGTGCAAAATTGTCTCTCTTGATGTCGAGTTTGGACGCTGACGCGAGACGAACAGTTGAGACTCACTCCCGCCGAGGCCGAGCGGCTCCGCAACGTGTCGTACAAGAGGCAGCTCGAGGCCGGGATGAAGTGCCCCGGAAGGGCTGGGATCACGGCTGACCGGATTGGAGACTCGGAGAAGTGGCAGCCCGCGAACTGCGGGCTGCGGACGCCAGAGATTATGCAGAAGGGATCTCACGATGGCTCTGCCCTGCAGCTGCCGACTCCCTGAAGCTGCAGCTGCACATATGAATCTTTTAACTGAGACACAGGACAGCGTTGGGGCTGGCGGAAAACTTTGGATTCAAGAGGCATGGAGTATAAAGGGCTGGAAGAAGATGGCACGGGGTTTCTTATTACAGCAAGCGGCGCATTTGGATTTCGCTGGATAGAAGTTCGACATTGCGGAACAGTTTGAGTTAGGTTTCATGCAATATTTGGCTTCCTCGAGGACAAACATGGAAACGACTCAATGCATTTTGCTTTGCATGATTGTGCCGTCAGACGACAGCTGCAACACATATATTCTCAAGTTCACTACAAGACCTGAAAGGAGCGGAATTGATAATGTAGCAGACACTCTAAGAGGTATTTCGAGCAAAAGCTTGACCTACATAAATGTGCTTCTAGCAAATTTCGCGTGATGATGGAGGCGCGGGGCGTGGAGCATGTAGTTAATCCATAACCCACGGACTCATCATCAAGGACAGAGAGATTATTCCGATGGGGCTTCTTGACAATAAGATTCGATCTAAACGAGTTTTTGTTAGCAAAGAAACTGTTCCGTCGGCGCCTCCGTTACGACTCGATGTCCTAGCCGACTGGAGTCTGGCAGTCTGGAGCCAGCATGATTACTTACCGGGTTTCAAAGTACCAGCCTCAACGTGAAGGCTCATCAACTCCAACAATGCTATTAACTTTCCCGCTTAGCGTTTTAAACGAGGAAACTCTCCTGAACGAGCATTGCCTTTCTACAGCTCGCCCCAGCGTCTCGTCGCCCACCTCTCTGGTGGGTACATGATGCCTCCACTGCTCCATCCACCTCGAAGATGATCGGCGGACATAGCTCAGTTGGGAGAGCGTCAGACTGAAGTATGGGTCTCACGACCCATTGAAAACTTCAATCACTTAATCTGAAGGTCGTGTGTTCAATCCACACTGGCCGCATCTTCACATTTTTGCCGGCGGCGACGATGGACTCGTGGCCAGTCGGCTATAGCCCTCGAGCTGATTGAACGCCTTTAAACAAACAGACTTTTGATTCTCTTTTTGATTCTTGGTTGGTCGGTGTTGGTACAAAACCAGCTGGACGACTGTTAGTTATCATCAGCCGTCACTGCTCCATAAGGACGTGGAAACTTTTCTTTCTCATGCTTGGGTATGTACTCTGGCAGGACGATTTCTAGCAACTGGAATAACACCGACAGAACTATGATGACCAATCGCTTCTTCCCCGTACGTGAGACTAATTCAGAGTTCCGTGCTACCACGCAAGACCAACCTCCCGCCGCGTCGATCTGCGCCAAGCGCCATCGCGCAAACACATGTCTCACCCCAACGATGCACTAGGGATGGATAATCATATGGCGATCCCTCGACAACTTGGCAATTGACTCTGAACTTCATTTACTACTAGAAACATGAGTGGCAGATAGCCCCTTGCCCAATTGACTACGTTCGTCTCCCTCGCCTTGTTTTCTTTACAGCTGGAGTGGTCGAAGAGACTAGGCTACGTGGAACGGACCCAAGGCAAAGCTTCTCGTCTAGGAAACGACGGCCTCCGCCCAAGGGAGAGGGGGAGGAGGTTGAGGTGGCATCGTAAACGTCGTGCACATGTCCAACCGCAGGGTGCAATGCGGGCTTGTCTGACACGCCGAGACATGGCGGCCCCGGAAGCATGAGAACGAGGTGAGATGTGCACCCTGAGACCCAATTACAACGGCCGTGTATAGCATTACGGGCCGGCGCGTCTGCGAGATGCTGTGAGCCGGTGAGACAAACAACAGCCTGTCCAAGACAGTTGACGCGAGGTAGCATATTGGCGAGGATTCCGAGTACGTTGAACGTTCCTCGGCAGGGCGTGCGTCCGATGTCTGCTGTCCTTTTAACTAGACAACTCGACGTGTGCCCTTTCCCGTCTCCCTTCTTCCCTCCTTTCCCGCAGAATATTGTGATTCTCCTTCCACCTGCACACATCTTGATCAACACACGCGACACGCAGCAGAGATGACGACCCCGATCCCCCGGCCGCCGCATGTGCCCATCCTGGGCAACATCCGCAACATCGACCAGAAGAACCCATGGTGGTCCCTAAAGAAGCTGGCCGAGGACCATGGGGAGATCTTCAAGATCAAGGTCATCACCAAGGCGCCCGTCGTCTTCGTCGCCAGCGTGGCCCTCGCCGAGGAGCTCTGCAACGAGAAGCGCTTCCGCAAATACGTCGGCGGGCCGATCGAGGAGATCCGCTTCGCCGTGCACGACGCGCTCTTCACGGCCTACCACCACGAGGAGGACAGCTGGGGCAGGGCGCACCGCATCATCGCGCCCAAGCTCTCGCCGCAGTCCGTGGCGGAGCGCTTCGACGACATGGTCAGCACGACCAACGAGCTGCTCGCCAAGTGGAGGGACCTCGGCCCCAACGCCGAGGTCTCGGCCGTCGGCGAGCTCAACAGGCTCAACCTCGAGGCCACGACGCTCGCCCTCTTCGGCAACAAGCTCGACTGCCTCACGGGGCCGGAGCACCCCATGCTCGGCGGCATGGAGGTCTCGACGTCCGAGGCGGTGCTGCGGCCTAACCGGTTGCCGCTGATGAACCCGCTCAAGTACCAGGGCAAGTTCAACGCCTCGACGGCGGTGATGAGGACGTACGCGGCCCAGATGGTCGACCACCGCAACGCCAACCCGACGGACCGCAAGGACCTGCTCTCGGCCATGATGTTGGCGGAGGACCCGGAGACGGGCAAGAAGCTCAAGGACTCGCAGGTCATCGACGAGATCGTGTCGATGCCGATCGGCAGCAGCACGGCGCCGTGCATGGTCGCGGCCGCCATCTACTTCATGTGCAAGAACCCCGAGGTCGTGGCGAGGGCGCGCGAGGAGCTCGACGCCGTCGTCGGCGACGGCGAGCTGGCGTACTCGCACCTGTCGCAGCTGCGCTACGTCGAGGGCATCGTCCGCGAGTCGCTGCGGCTGTCGTTCGCGGCGCCCGGGTTCAACATCGAGCCGATCCCCGACGCGCAGAAGAAGCCGGTGCCGCTCGCGGGGGGCATGTACGAGGTCGCGCACGACCAGAAGATGGTCGTCGTGCTCGCCGGGGTGAACCGCGACCCCAAGGTGTTCGAGGACCCGCACGCGTTCAGGCCGGAGCGCATGGTGGGCGAGAAGTACGAGGAGCTGCCGCTGGCCGCGAGGAGGTACTACGGCAACGGGAAGCGCGAGTGCGTCGGGAAGCACTACGCCTGGCTGTGGAACATGGTCGTGATGGCCAAGCTGATCAAGGAGGTCGACTTTACCATGTCGAACCCGGGGTACGAGATGACGCAGGACGGGTGGTTCAACGTGAGGCCGATCGACTTCAACGTCAAGGTGAAGCCGAGGGAGAACAGCAAGAACTGGACGCTGTAAGCCGCGGGCTCTTAAAATGGCATGGATGTTAATCTCGTTAATTCCCACAATCTTTGTAATCAATATCTCACGTTCACTTCCATCGGCGTCACTTGTGACAGACTGGTTGATGTGCTTCGAAATCATTATTTATTACTCATTACGTCTCCCCATCCGTTTACTGAGGGATAGTCAGAGACAACGAGGCCTCGTCGGCCGCGCTACCCTTCTTGGAGACACCACCCTGAGCCAGAGCAATCTCGTTCTTGGCATCGTCGGCGGCGAAGAAGGCGGCCGTCGCGAACGGCGCGCCGAGCATGCAGTCGCCGGTGGCGATGTTGAGCGCGCAGAAGCCATCCTCGCCATCGGCGAAGTTGCGGATGTAGTTGCGCACGGGGATCTTGACGAGGGCCTTCTTGCCGGCCTCGACGCCGGCGAACTCCAGGTCGATGGTGAGGTCGCGGGGCACCGAGTCGCAGGAGCCGTTCCAGGCGGTGTGGCCGAAGGAGTCCTTGACGAAACCGGCGGCGGCGTAGAAGGCGTCGAGCGCGGACGAGCTGATGGGCAGGTCGTCGGTCTGGGTGCCCGAGTCGATGTGGCAGGCGGCCGTGGTGATGTCCGAGTTGTCGAGGGTGACGTTCTTGACGCGGACGGTAGGGGGCGGGACGAAGTAGCCGACGGAAGCGCCAAGGCGGTCGTTCTTGACCGCGGGCACGCGGACGAGGTCGCCGACGTACTTGGACGTGTCGACGGCGCCGAAGAGGGCGTTTCCGGTGAAGGTGCCGTTCCAATCGGCCGGGGCCTCGTCGAACCACATGCTCTGGACGGGGGCGCTGATGGCTCCCTTCTCGAGGAGGTCCTGGCGGACGTGGGGGCCGGTGGTGTTCCACTCGGCGGTGCGGTAGAAGGGGGCGGTGCCGAGGATGCCGAGGTCGTAGGCGGCCGGGATGCACTGGCCGCCGTCCATGAGGCGCTGCTGCATGTAGTAGGCGAGGGCGACGCGGGTGTCGACGGTGGAGGTCAGGCCCGAGTCCGAGGCGAAGTGGAAGCTGTCGTTGACGCTCTGCTGCGCCTGGACGACCTTGGTGTAGGCGCCGTAGGCGAAGAAGCCGGAGAACGGCTCCGGCTCGGAGGCCGTCGGGCTGTTGGGCCAGTCGTAAAAGGGGTCGACGGTGATGTTGCACTGGCCCGGGCAGAAGAGGCCGGTGCAGCCCCAGTTGTTGATGGCGTCCGGGCCGAAGACCCAGAAGTTCTCGGAGCCCTGGTCGAAGACGACCTCGACCTCCTTGCCGGAGACGGGGTTCACGAGGTTGGTCGCGATCTTGTGACCGCCGCCGTAGTGGTAGTGGAGGGGCACGCTGACCGTGGGGATGGCCGCGAGGGCGCCGTTGGCCAGGGCCGCCATGGCGAGGGACTGGGTGCGCATCTTGTCTGTGGGGAGAGGAAGACGGTGACGAGATGAGGAAGACGGAAGCGTGAGGAGGGAAGAGACTACATCCAAGACCGAGAGATGAGAGTTGCTCTTGTACTATCGTTCGTTGGCAACGGCCTCCGTTGAGAGCCGAGGTTCACTTGCCCTCACGCCTTACGAGGATTGTGACGGGGATATGAAAACCGGGGCAGAACATCAATGCTATTTTGAGAGACGGGTAAGTCCTAGAGTTTCTTTCTCTGCGGGGCCGAGGAGATGTGAGCAGTTCATGAGGTCACAAGGCCATAGACGGTGGAGGGCATTCGGAGTCGCCTTGTCCGCTTCCAAGGTTCTGCCAGGAAGACTGCCTCTAAACTTGCCCAACAAGCTGCCCCCAACGGCAAGAAACCAAGCGCAGAATTGCCGCTTGTTCCGGCACAAAAGAACCTTCTTCGTATTAAGATTGTGACAGCTCTCAAATGTAGTGCGCGGATGGGGTTGCAATGAGGTCAGTGGTGGACATGAACACGGTGAACGAAAGCGAGATTGGCTCAATGCCATCGCACCCGGTAGGAAACTCGGGGTCTCCCAAGTGTGCGAGGTCCACGTCAAGGATCCCCCCGGCCGCTATGATGGCCACGATCATGTCAAAATTTTGTTCACGCGATGACCTCGGCCTGTCGAGCGAACCCGCTGAACGGGTAGCCCATGCCGAGAAAGCTTGTCTTTTGCCCACCGGCTTGGTATTAGAGCAGACGACGGGCCGTGTGAAGCTGTGATGTCTATGTTGACTGCAGCCACTGTCGACAACCGTCTCGCACTCGTTTGTTAGGACGAAGACGACAGCAAAGTCCAAGATGAGATTCTCGTGGGCTACCCTGCTGCTGAGCGGCCTCGCTCTGGGCCACCCGACATCCAGCAGCCGCGCCGTCTTCGAGTCGGCCAAGCAGCTCCCGCAGGGCTGGCGACTCGTCGGCCCGGCCGAGGACCGGCTCCCCCTGAGGCTCTCCATCGCCCTCAAGCAGCCCGGGCTCTCGGACCTCAAGGCCCCGGCTCGAGGTCACGACCCGGCGGCGGCCGAGTACGGCGCGCACGTCTCGCGGGATGCCATGGAGGCGTACCAGGAGCCCGGCGAGGAGGCGTACCACGTCGTCGCCTCGTGGCTCGAGGACTACGGCATCTACGACTTCAAGAGGGACGGCGCGTGGGTGCGCTTCAACACCACCGTCGGCGGCGCGAACCGCCTGCTCGACTGCCGGTTCGCGCAGTACCGGTACGGCGGCGAGGAGCCTGCGCTCCGCGCGAGGGAGTACGCGCTGCCCGCGCGGCTGGCAGAGCACATCGACTTTGTGTTTCCCGTCACGCAGTTCCTGAGCCGGCCGCCGAGGATCCAGGACTCGGTGAGGGATGTGGCCAAGGTAAAGCGGGCTGATACGAGTAAGTCACTGACTCTCTTTCACGGACTTGGCAAGACTTTACGACTGACCAAACCCCAGTGCCTGAAAGCTGCTGGTCGTACACCACCCCAGACTGCATCGTAGACCTCTACAACATCAACTACAGCCTGCCCGACGGCTCCTCGCCCACGGACTTTGGCATCGCCGGCTTCCTCGAGGAGTACCCCAACGTGCCGTTCCTGCAGAACTTCCTCGCGTCGTACAGCCCGCGCAGGAACACCGCCGGCTACGACCCCAAGTACCCCCTCGCCGTCGAGTCCATCAACGGCGGCAACACCACCACCGAGGGCGGCGGCGTCGAGGCCCAGCTCGACATACAGTACAGCATGCCCTTCATCCAGCCCATGAACGTCACCTACTTCTCCACGGGCGGCCGCGGGCCCGAGATCGGCCTGGACGGCAAGGACAAGACGCCGCAGGAGAGCGGCAACGAGCCGTGGATCGAGTTCCTCGAGGCCCTGCTCGCGCGCGAGCACATCCCCCACGTCATCTCCATCTCGTACACGGACGACGAGCAGGCCATCCCGCTCCCCTACGCGCGCCGAGTGTGCGACCTGTTCATGCAGGTCGCTGCCCGCGGAGTGTCGGTCCTCGTGGCCACGGGCGACGGCGGCGCGGCGGGCATCCGCTCGGGAAACTGCGTGTCCAACGACGGGAAGAACACGACCAAGTTCCTGCCGACGTTCCCCGTCGACTGTCCGTACGTGACGGGCGTCGGCGCCACGGGCGCGTACGCGCCGGCCGAGCCGGCGTGGTACAGCTCCGGCGGGTTCAGCGAGTACTTTGAGCGGCCCGCGTGGCAGGACGCGGCGGCGCGGGCGTACATCGCGGGGATCAACGGGTCGCACGACGGGTGGTACGCGCCGGGCGGGCGGGGCAGTCCGGACATCTCGGCCGTCGGGTCGCGGTTCCTGATGCAGCCCGGCTGGACGCAGAAGGGCACCAGCGCGAGCACGCCCGTCGTCGCGGCCATGATCGCGCTGGCGAATGACAAGAGGATGAGGGAGGGCAAGGCGCCGCTCGGGTTCCTCAACCCGCTGCTGTACTCGGACAAGGTCCGCGCTGCTATTGATGATGTGACGAGCGGCTCCTCCGGGAGCTGTCCCGTTGGAGACCAGGTTGAGAGCGGGTGGCTGGCGACGGCCGGGTGGGATCCCGCGACGGGGTTGGGGACGCTGAACTTTGGCAAGTTTATCGAGGCACTTGAGTAATGTGTAATGGGCTGGTGCGACGAAAAAGCAGTAATATGAACATGAATATCAGTACATCGTCGTCCTGTGGCCCTGTGATCTCTGTTGTTTGTGGATAGACAATCTCAGTCCCCGTGATATCAGAATCTCCCTAGAAGGCAATCAAGTGTACCACACAACCTCTAGATAGCTCTCATACTTGCCACCAAGATGAATAACCTGTTGCGCCGACTTTTCAGGATCGGACTTGAGGAACTCAAACTCGGGCAGACTCATGTCGTGTCCCGAAACTTTGAGAACCAACTGCTCCCCGGCGTCGAACTGGATAGCTGTCGGCCAGATCCAAACCTCAAGCTCAACAATCTCCCCCGGCGCCAGTGGCTCGTCCCCGTCGTGCGCGAACGTCTGCCAGTGCATCTGGCACAACTCAGGCGCGACCCTCCTCCGGCTCGCCCGCAGCCTGCCCGTCGGGCCGAGGTACTTGAGCGGGTTCACGTCCGCCACCTCCTCTAGCCCCGCGACACCGAGATCCGCGAGCGGAACGTTGACGTGCTCCAGCTCTACCCTTTTCGCGTCCCTCTTCCTCAGCTGCGCGTGCATATCAAAGTCCGTCCGCGAGGGACAGGCCGTGTGGACGACCAGCCGCGACGGACCGACGAGCGTGGTCGCGTGGTCGAAGGTGTAGACGAACTCGAGCGCGCCGGCCCCTTCGTACGAGAGCGAGCCGGACGAGGGGTCGTTGATCTGGTTCATCGTGCCGTCCTGCGCGAGGTGCAGGCGCTGCAGCTTCGTGCTCGAGGTGCAGGGGACGAGCCAGGGGAGGTGGTCGAAGGAGAGGTCGATGATGGGCGGCTTGTTGAAGCCGAGCACCGCGAGGCGCACGGGGGGCGTCTGCTCCCATCTGTTGTCCTTGTCTTTGAGGTAGCGGTCGAAGAATCTTTGGAGATCGTCGGTCCGGGGTTTGCTGTAGAGGTCGTACCACTCTTGTGTGGCGTGGACGGCGATCCTGGTGAGGGGTTAGCATCGCCTTAGATCTGTCTCGTTGATGTCCGTGACTGGATCGACTTGCCACTTCTTCTGGTGGGCAATCTCCTCGAACGCTCGAAAGCTGCCGATGGTGTGCAGCATCGTGGAGAAGCTCCCGAGGATGTAGGCGGGGACCTGGATCCGGTCCATCCGAGCCCTCTTGTCGTCCCAGTACTCGCGGCAGTTCGGGTGCTCGAGCAGCATCGCCAAGTTGTCCTCCTGCTCTCCGCGGCCTGGACGAAATAGCATCAGCTACTACATTTTAACAAAGATCCCGTGTCCGTTGCTCACCACGTAGAACCGTCTTGATCACGCCAGCGAACCCGGGGTCGGGGATCCCGCCCCGGCAGACCGTCTCCCGCAGCATGTCGCCGGCCCCCTCGAACGGCGCGACGCACGCGAGGTGAGGCGGCCTCTCGGCGGCGACGAACCACTGCGCGATCGCGAGCCACGAGTTGCCCGCCATGCCGACCTTGCCCGAGCACCACGGCAGCTTCGCGATCGCCTCCACGCAGTCGTGCCCGTCCCTGCCCTCCGCCGTGCCCCAGACCCGCGAGTCGCCCTCGGAGTCGCCGATGCCGCGGGCGTCTGCGTTGACGACTGCGTAGCCGCGCGGAACCCACTCGGCGGGGTCGAGTCTGGTTGATGTCAGTGAGATGTACGGCACCCAGATGGTGAGAGATGAGGCGTACCCTTCAAAGGACTCGTAGCCCGAGAGCCTGCCCAGCGGGATCCCGAGTCGGAAGGGGAACTTGTCCAGGTTGAGGGTGCCTAGCGGAACCACCAAGTCAGCGAGTTTACCACCATCATCAGCTAGATCATGCTTACCTGTTCCGCTCTTCCCGTAGGGCGACCACATCAGCACGGCCGGGACCTTTTCCTCCGTCTTGGGACGGAAGACGTCGACCCGGATGCGGACCCCGTCCCGCAGCGTTACGAACTGGTCGCTCTCGAAGATGATGTCGCACGGCAGGGGACGGTTCTCCGGCGTCTTCCGGTGGCCGGCCGGCAGCTCCACCCGGGACGGCGCCTTGGGGTCCCACGGCGGAGGGGCCATGGGGCACTGGATTACCTCGATAGAGTTGACGATGAATGGCGCCATGTTGGGTGGTATCCAGCTCAAGGCTTTGTTAGTCGAGGGACGTTATGTGGCTCTTGCGTCAAAGTGTCAGTCGTCAAGGAGCCATTCATTCTTATACGACCCAAGAGCCATCGTCTCTTACATCTGATCTGCTCCCCCACATCACCGTTCGTCACCTCCAAGTGGTCAAGATCATCAAAACAGGACGGGGGGCCCAACCGCAGTCCACTCCATATTCCACTCTCTCCATCTCCCTCTCTGTTCGACCGGCAAGCTTTCACGGCAGTCTCCTCTAACGGTGGCTCAGCGTTCAGGGTTTGTGTCAATCCAAAGAGGGAAAAGTAGCCGCCGCCTCGGAACGGGTGAGACGATCGAGCGGTCGGAAGAAGCTCTGACGCATGGTCTTGGCGTTATGAACAGCTCCCAACTGGAGCGGTTCGGGGACCTCCAGGAACTTTTTGACTTTTCCCCTCTGCCTATTCGGGAGTTAACCGCGGCGTTCTGGGAAGAGAGGGGCCGGCGGTCGGACACCCGAAGATGGCCGACTCGCCGATTACGTACCGGCGCGAATGGCATCGTGAGACCCGCTTCGTCTACACATTTCGGGGGGATTTCTGCGTGAACAGTCGCCCCGGGCCGCTGACTAACTCCGCCGATCTGGGGTTCGTCGGAAATCGCGGCACGATGCGTCGGATAGGTGGACGCTAGCAGGAAGACGGGGAAGAGAAGGGGTCCGTTTGATCAGCGATCACCCGAGGCACGGCGGAGCAGTCGGACAACTCGTGTAAATACTCGCGGTGCTCTCTGTTCATAAATGTGCCCAGCGCCGACGGCTTGTTGCTAACTGATGGGCCAACAGCCAAGACATGACGATCCCAAAGACATCAGGCGCGCCCGCGCTCTACGTCGACGACGACTGCGCCTTCAAGGTCATCCGCGACGTCCCGATCCCCGAGCCGGCCGCGGACGAGGTCGTCGTCAAGACGCTCTACTCGGGCGTCAACCCGGCGGACGTCAAGCACGCGCCGCACCTGGGCGTCCGGTCGACGACGCTCGGCTACGACTTCTGCGGGCGCGTGACGGCGGCTCCTGCGGCATCTTGCTTGAAAGTCGGCGACCTCGCGGCGGGACACACGCCGACGGGCGTCGGGAGGCCGAGGAGGTACGGCGCGCACCAGGAGTTTCTCGCCTGTCCTGAGGAGCTCGTCTTCCGGGTGCCGGGGAACCTGCCCGCGGAGCGCGCGGCGTGTCTTGCTACGGTAGTCGCGACGGCTGCTGACGGGCTGTGCAACATCTGTGGATTCCCGGTACCAGGAGACGAGCAGCCGGGGGAGTTTGAGGCGGGACCGCTACTTGTCTGGGGCGCGTCGACGAGCGTTGGGTTGTGTATGGTCCAGCTTGCAAAGGCGAGCGGTGCGTCGCCGATATTCGCCACGGCGTCGCCCAAGAGGCACGAGGTGCTGAAGAGGCTGGGCGCAACGCGGTGCTTCGACTATGCTGCTCCGGACGTGGCGTCGCAGATCCGGGAGGCGGTGGCGGACGCCGGGGCGGGGCCGATCCGGTATGCAGCTGACTGCGCCGGGGCGCCTGGAGAAGATGGTTCGGCGGCGCGGATGGCGAAGTGCGTCGACAACGAGGCGGTGAAGTTTGCGGTGGTCACGCCCGGGCCGGATCAGCGGTTCAAGATGATGCTGGCGTCGGCGAACGCGCCTATCAAGCTGGCGTTCGGCGGAGGGCCGGTGGTGGAGATCCCGGCCCGGCCGGAGGCGTTCAGGCGCATGTGGAAGTCGGTGGTATGGGCGGCGGAGAGCTACGGGTCGGGGTTCGAGCTTCCGGTGGTGGATGTGTTCCGGGGCACGGCGGAGGATGCGCTCGAGGAGGTCAAGAAGGTGGCGGAGCAGGGCAAGTTTGGCAAGCTGGTGCTGGAGCAACCGCTGCGTTAGGGCGATATCACGAAGACAGGATAGATAGGACGGATGCGGGGGAGATGGAACGGCATTGGATTGCATCAACAGATTACAGCACCAGGGTTTCCCGAGGGCAACTGTGTTGGTTGCATGCCTGGGCTCATGCACTATCAACCAACACAAGCACTTTACATTCCTTCATAAAGGAACTTAGTGTTGTCAATTAGTATTTATTAATACGGAATCCCTGCGGTTATTACCCCCCCACCCCCTCCTCCACCCTTCTATCCCCCCCTTTCTTCTCTTTAGTACTCTCTTATTCCCTTCTTAAATATCTTTTTAACCTTATAAAAGTAGTTATAATATCTTTTAACTTACTTTATTATTACTTTATTCTTTAAATAAATACCTCCCTTTTAAAACTATTAATTAATTTTTTTAAACTACTTAATAAGTTTTTATAAAGTATAAGTATAGGTATAAGGGTATTAAGGTCGGTATTAAGATTACTAAATACTTCTATAGTAATATTGGGCTTAATAGAGTTGGTAAAGGAATAGGTTTAGTATATAATATATAAATAAAAGAGATAGAAGTATTGTTATAGTAGTAATAGTGTTGTATTAGTGTTTTACTATATTACTTATTTACTAAAAAAGTAGAAGTTTAGACCCCTGTAGGCTAGGGGGAGCCCTGCTTTTTATAGGCTTAGTGCTTTGCCCTTTAGGCCTAGTTTTTAAAGTACTAGTCCTTTTAGAGTTTAGTATATTATATATAGTTTAATTAAGTAGTTTTAGGCTTTATATATAGTTAGTTGTATTTATTATAGTTAACTACGGGTGCTGTAGTTAGCTATAAGGGTTATAGTTAGCTATAAGCACCCTAGAGGGGTTAATAAGAGATATTTAGAGTAGTTTATTCTACTATTAGTAGTTAACTTAGTAGTTTAAAGTTTAGTTTATTAGAGCTAGAGGCTATAGGTTTAATTCTACTTTTTATTTCTTTTTACTTTTATTTTTAGTTTTTTTTAATAGATTAATATCCCCCTTTAAAATATATATTAATTTAATTTTATTATAGATTTTAGTGTTTTTAAGGTGTATTAAAAGACTTTTTTAGTATTAAAAACTTTTATATAAAAACTTTATAAAAACCTTTTTTTTAAGTAAAAATATTTAAAGTAAAAATAAAAGAAAATATATATTAATAAGGAAAACGTTTTTTATTAATATAATAAGTTATTTATTTTTAATTTATCTTTTAATAGATTTATATTTTTTTTATTTTAGTTTTATTTTTAAGAAAAAATAAAAAACTTTTATAGTTTACTATACTTAAAGTAGTTATATAATTATTAAGTATTATTTTACCTATAGGCTTAGTTAAAATATTAGCTAAATTATCTTTAGTAGATATGTAGAATAGTGAAGCTTTATTATTAATTATTGCATTTCTTATAAAGTAATATTTAATATTAATATACTTAACTTTTTTATAAAATTCAGGATTTTTAGCTAGTTTTTAAGCTACTTCATTATCTATAAGAATCTTAGGTTTATTTAGACTTTTAAGGTCTAAAGATTTAAATATATAATTATAAGAGTTATATAAATATATAACTTCTTTAATAACTTTAAAAAAAGCTATATATTTAACTTTATAAGTAAATAAAGCTACTATTTTGTATTTTATAGTATTTTAATTAATTATATTATAAAATCCTAGGCAAAATAAATAGCCAGTAGTAGATTTTTTATTATTAAGATTTCTAGTCTAATTAGAGTCTAAAAATCCTATTATTTTAAATTTAATAAAGTAGTTATATAAAATCCCTAGGTTAGGGAATTTATTTAAATATCCCTATAACTAATTTAAAGCAATAAAATACTCTTTAAAAGGATTACTTATATAACGAGCTAATAATATAACTATAAAGGCTATATTTAGTCTGGTTTTTAAGGTAGAATATATTAAAGAGCCTATCTTTTATTAGAATTTTCTTTTTTTAATAACTTAACCTATATTTTCTACTAATCTTTTATTATTATTTATAGGCGTTAAATACCTATATAAGTAGGTTTTATTATATTTAACTAATAGTTTTTTAGTATATTTAGTTTAATATAAAAATAGGGTTTTATTTTCCTTATTTATATTTACTTTAATACCTAAAAAGGTTTTAGGCACCCCTAGTAGTTTTATATTAATTTTTTTAAAGATATTATTAATTATACTATTAATAATTTTAGGATTAAGAGTAACAACCAAAAAGTCATCTACATAACAAGCTATAATAGCTTTAACTCCTTTTTTATTAAGTATAAAAACAGCCTTATTATAAAGCGTTATATTAAAGCCTTCCTTTTTAAGTATATCTTTTAAATACTTATACTACAATCTAGGACTTTGTTTTAAGCCGTATAAGGCTTTATTTAGTTTACAGACTAATTCTTTATTAGAATCTTTATAATTTTTATTAAAGACTAATTTATTATTATTATTATCAAAAAAACTAGTAGGTAATTAAATGTATATCTCTTTATTAATATCGGTATATATAAACGCAGTAGTAACGTTATACTATTTAATATTTTAATTATTTTATATAGCTATTAAGAATAATAGCCTATAGGATTTAGGCCTATAAGTAGTACTAAAGGTTTTTAGGTAATTAATGCCTATATATTAATTATAACCCTATACTACCTATTAGTCTATTAAAAAGAACTAAAAATAAAAGTAAAAAGAGACAAAAGGCAGAATTAAACCTACAGCTTCTAGCTCTAATAAGCTAGACTCTAAACTACTAGATCAACTACTAATAGTAAAATAAACCACTCTAAATATCTCTTATTAACCCCTCTAGGGTGCTTATAACTAACTATAACCCTTATAGCTAACTACAGCACCTATAACTAACTATAGTAAATACAGCTAACTATATATAAGGCCTAGAGCTACTTAACTAAACTATATATAATATACTAAACCCTAAAAGGACTAGTACCTTAAAAGCTAGGCCTAAAGGGTAAGGCACTAGGTTTATAAAAAGCAGGGCTCCCTCTAGCCTATAGGGGTCTAAACTTCTACTTTCTTAGTAAGTAAGTAATATAATAAAATACTAATATAATACTATTACTACTATAACAATACTTTTATCTCTTTTATTTACATATTATATACTAAACCTATTCCTTTACTAACTCTATTAAGCCCAATATTACTATAGAAGTATTCAGCAATCTCAATACCAACCTCAATACTCTTATACCTGTGCTTACACTACTTAATAAGCCTTATATTTATTAGGTTTTTTAGTTTTAGTATTAATATTATTATTAGCCTTTTTTTTATAAACCTATCTACCTCTAAGAGGTTTAATGAATTATAGTTTTTTAATAATACTCTAAGTATTTAATTTAGTTAATATATTTAATTCCTTATACATAGCTTAAATCTAGTTTTATAAATTGTTAGATTCTAAAACTTATTTATATATAGTAGGTTTATCTAAGTTATTAATACTTAGTATATAAGAAATTTGATCCTTTAAGCTATTAATAGTAGATATTATATTTAAAAATAGGTAGTTTTTTATTATAAATAGTGCAGATTCTTAATTTTTAACCTATTTATAGCTTTTCCGGATCTCTTTATTTATATAGGGGATTTCTATAGTTAATTTAGAGTTATTATTATTATTATTATTATTATTATTAGTTTTATTAATATTATTATAATTTAGGTTTATTTTAAAGAAACTATTACTTTAAGATTTTTTTTTGCTTTTAGTTATACTAAATTATAGATAATTTATTTTATTTAGTATAGATAGTTTTTAATTATTATTATTAGTATGTTTTATAAAAATATTTTTAAATACTTTAACGTCTTTAGATTAAAGAGCTTTATTTTCTTTTAAATCCTATATTCTATAGGTATTATTACTATAGTTAAGAATTATACCCTTTTTAGCTTTATTATTAAGCTTTTTAATATTAGGGTCTTTATTTTTATAGTAATAAATACTCCCCTAGACTTTTATATAATTTAAAAAGGGTTTTATATTATTCTTAGCTTTATATAGTGTTTTATAAGTTATTAACTTATGTAGGGTTCTATTATATAGATATATAGCTATTAAAAAGCTTCTTTTTATAGTTTAAAGTTAATATTAGTATTTATTAGTATAGTTCTTACTTTATTTATTATATTATATATTATTCTTTTAATAATACTATTAAGTTTATATGTATAAAGTGGTTTTATAGTATGAGTTATACTATTCTTTATATATATAGTTTTTATTTTTTTATTATTAAACTCTTTACTATTGTTTGTATTAAATTAATTAATTTTATACTTATTTTTATTATTTTTAACTAAGGATTTAAATTCTTTAAAAATAATAAAAACCTCTTTAGATTCCTTTATTTTTAATAATTTACTCTATATAAAACGGGTCTTTTTATTTATAAATAGTATAAACTATTTATAATTATTATATGTTTTAAGTATAATTAGCCTATATAAGTTTAATATAATTTTATATAAATAAGGGTAGTTTTTTGTGTAATTACTAGACTTTTTATTTATAGTATTAATAAATATTTTTTTTAAATAAACCTTATAGAGTAGTTTATAAAATACCTTTATAGTAGCCTTTTTATATATAATTTTAGTTTAATTTAGAATAGTAAGTAAAGATTATTAGTTTATATAGTTTAATTAGTTATATTATAGTTTTATTATATTAATGTTAGGGTCTAGGGTTTAATTCTGACTTTAGGACTTTTTTATAGTATCTTTTATTATATTAATTACTTCTTTATTTATATTAAGGTTAAAGAAGTAGAAGTTGTTCCTCTTTATTTCTATTAAAAGGACTTTATTTTTAATTATATTATATAGTATAGGCTTATTATAGTAAATTAAGGCTATACTTATTTTAGTAAGTTTAGCTTAATTTAAAAGATTAATACTTAGTTTAGGTATATAATAAATATTTTT
The DNA here is from genome assembly GCA_030770045.1 of Colletotrichum brevisporum. Classification (NCBI taxonomy): domain Eukaryota; kingdom Fungi; phylum Ascomycota; class Sordariomycetes; order Glomerellales; family Glomerellaceae; genus Colletotrichum; species Colletotrichum brevisporum. The sequence goes on from JAUGSI010000002.1 coordinate 8,292,341, forward strand.
TATAATATAAAGAGTATTATTTATTATAGTAGTTAAATTACTCTTTTTATAAGTAAAAAAATAGTTTACTTTACTTTAATTAACCTTTATTTTAATAGTTTTAATATTATTAAGTAGAGATAGGTTATTAGTTATATAGATTGTTATAGCTAAGTTTAAATAAAATAGTTATTTTTTTTTATAAGTAGAAGAATTTAAAAGTTCTTTATTTAACTATTTTATTAAGTTATTTAGTAATAGGTTATTAGTTTTAAAATCTATATTAATAGGGGTTTTAGAGGTAATTCTTATATTTTTAAATTCTATATTAGAATTTAAGTCTTTTTTAGTTACTAAGTTAATATTTATTAAGTTTAAAGTAACTATAACTTTTTTTAATAAATTAAAAAAGTCAGAATTATTATTAATAACTATATTAACTTATTATTTTCTTTTATTCTATTTTTTAACTTTTTTTTTATTATTTATAAAAGGGTTATTTTTTAATATTCTTTTGAATTAATTAGGAGCTTTATTAAGATATAAAAATCTATAAATATTCTTTATATAGTTGGTTTTTTTGTAGTAGTTATAGTATTGATTCTTAGTTTGTTTTTAGGGTTTAGTAGTTTTTTTAAACTTAATTTAAGATTTAGAAAATTATATAGAGTTATTATTACTTTTGTTTTTAGATTTATTTAATAAATTAGTGAATAAAGACTTAATAGTATAGGTTTTTAAGTTTTTTTTTAAAGATTAAGTTATATTAGTTATAAACCCTTTATAAAAGTTATTTAAACTATTTAAAACCTAAGCTATAATTACTTATTTAGGTAAAGCTAGGTTGTTTAGAGCTAGATTATTTATAAGCTTTTTAATTTTATTAAGGTATTTTTTAAGAGTATTAAAGTTTTTAAGAGTAGTATTAAAAAACTCTTTATAAGTAAAAAACTTATTTATAAATTCTTTTAGTTAATATAGTTTTTTAAAACTTTTTTAAACTTTTAGAGCTATTTTAGAGTCTTTTATAACTCTTAAAGGACTATTTTTATAAAAAAGTTTTATATAACTTAATATTTTATTATTTAGATTTTTATTTTTATTATTTAGTAGTTTAGTAAAATTTATTACTAGATCTTTACTAGCTAGTACTGTATAGAATTTTAAAAACTATACTTAATAATTTAATTATTTTTTTAGTTTTAAAATAGTAATTTTATTTATATTTTATAAGTTTAAAGTTTTTTTTATTTAAATAACTAAAACTAAGTAAACTTTTAAAAACTTAAGAGTTATTTTTTGAAGATAATAAAAGTAAACTACTTATTATATAGTTAACTAGGTAGTTTAAATAGATAGTTAAGACTATAAAGTTTTACTATATTTTTTTTAACTATTTTAGTTAGTTTATTATAGTTAATAGACTTAAAGTTTATAACTTTAGGGTTATTAATATTAACTTATAGTAGCTTTTATTAGTTAAGTTAGATAATAAAAGTTATTATAATTTTAATTTTTATATAAGTTGTATTAATTAAATATTATTTAAAAATTTGTTTATTATAGTAGGTATATATAAGGATTTATTAAGGATTTATTAAGAAAGGTTAAATAATTTAAGGATTTTTTAAAAACTAGGTTTTTTAGTTGTTTAGGGACTTAAATTATAGGTAATTTATAAGTATTAGTTATAGTTTTTGGTTTTTTGTAGTTAAAATAAAGTTAGTTATTAAATAAGTAGGTTTAAATAGACTTTTGTAATTAGTTAGGAAGGTTGGGTTAGTTAATAAACTAAGTTTATAACTTATAAGTATAAGTATAAAAGTATTAATATGCATAAGACATTAAATACTTTTATAGTAAGAAGCATTAGAGTTAGTAAAAAAATAGGTTTAGTATATAATATATAAATAAAAGAGATAGAAGTATTATTATAGTAGTAATAGTATTATATTAGTGTTTTACTATATTATTTATTTACTAAAAAAGTAGAAGTTTAGACCCCTATAGGCTAGGGGGAGCCCTGCTTTTTATAGGCCTAGTGCCTTGCCCTTTAGGCTTAGCTTTTAAGGTACTAGTTTTTTTAGGGTTTAGTATGTTATATATAGTTTAGTTAAGTAGCTTTAGGCTTTGTATGTAGTTGGCTATATTTACTATAGTTAGCTATGGGTGTTGTGGTTGGCTATGAGGGTTGTGGTTGGCCACGAGTACTTTAAAGGGGTTGATAAGAGATATTTAGAGTAGTTTATTCTACTATTAGTAGTTAACTTAGTAGTTTAAAGTCTAGCTTATTAGAGCTAGAGGCTATAGGTTTAATTCTACTTTTTGTTTTTTTTTACTTTTATTTTTAGTTCTTTTTAATAGACTAATATAAAGTAATAATAATAATATTATTATTCTTTAGTTTACTATAGTAGTAAAGGAATAGTAAAAAAGTTACTATTTAGTATAAAAGCATGTAATAAACTATAGACTTTTTAGTTTTTAGGTTTTAGTAATACTATTTTAACTTTAGTTAGTTAATATATTAGTTAATAATAGTAACGTTTTTATTAATTATTTTAATTAACTAGTAGCTTATAATATATATAACTGTAAGTATAGGTATAAGGGTATTAAGGTTAGTTTTAAAATTACTAAATACTTTTATAGTAATATTAGGCTTAATAGAGTTAGTAAAGGAATAGGTTTAGTATATAATATATAAATAAAAGAGGTAGAAATATTATTGTAGTAGTAATAGTATTATATTAGTACTTTACTATATTACTTATTTACTAAAAAAGTAGAAGTTTAGACCTCTATAGGCTAAGGGGAGTTTTGCTTCTTATAAGCCTAGTACTTTACTCTTTAGGCCTAGCTTTTAAAGTACTAGTCTTTTTAGAGTTTAGTATATTATGTATAGTTTAGTTAAGTAGCTTTAGGCTCTATATATAGTTAACTATATTTACTATAGTTAGCTACAAGTACTATAGTTAGCTATAAGAGTTATAATTAGCTACGAGTACCCTAGAGGGGTAGATAAGAGATATTTAGAGTGGTTTATTCTACTAAAGGTAGTTAACCTAGTAGCTTAGAGTCTAGCTTATTAGAGCTAAAGGCTATAGATTTAATTCTACCTTTTATCTCTTTTTACTTTTATTTTTAGTTCTTTTTAATAAACTAATAATAACTACTACGTTAGTATACTTAGTATAGTTAAGTATAGTAATTTTAAGAATTTAAGTAATATAGTAATAAAAAGAAGAAATCTAATAAGTTTAGCCCTACTAGCTCGTCTTTTATCCTTATTCTATAAGTTATTAATAAAGTTTTTAACCTACTAACTAGCTTTAAAAGTATTTATATACTTTCTTTAGTTTTTATAAATATATAGTAGTATATAGTAAATACTAATAATATAACTAGAATTAAGTTAAAATATGCGTTTTTGCCTCTACAAATAATAGTGTTAAAAAAGAAAAAAAAAAAAAAATTAGTAACAGGTATAAGCACTTTACATCTATAACATAAAAGCATAGTATAAATCCAGGCTTACACCCACGTATATGTAAAAGGTAAGACAGTTATTAAATTTTACATATATTTATATATATATAAAGCTATACCTTAAGGACTATCAACGCATTTTTCGCTTTTAATAGTACTATAGGCCTTTAAACCCCCTAAACGCAGCCACGGCCTTTAAAGCTAGCAAAACATTACTCTAAAGTAGCTATTAGCCACCTTAAACACTAAAATCCACTTATACATCATAGTATACTAGCAGCTCTAAGCCACATAATCTAACACACCTCCCTAGTAAAGGCCTTTTAAGGACCTTATTAAATCTAATTATAAATAAAATTATATACTAGCCGCGTTCTAACTACTTTATAATTACTTTTATATAACTCACCTTCTTAAAGCTATAATTCCTTTAAAATCCTTATTTTAAGTAGTTCCATTATCCTTATTAAACCTCTATCTCTATAATAAAAAAAGTAATACTATTTTTAAAATACTTAAGAGCTACAATCCCTTCTATTTATTCTTTATTAATAAAGTTAAGGCCCTTATAGTATTTACTTTAAAACTTAGTATTATAAAGTATTTAAAACTAAACTATTTAATTTACTATATTAAGTTACTTAAAAAAAAGTTTAAAGTAAGTACTAGTAAGTAGCTTTATAAGGCTATTTACTATTAACTATACTATAGGCTAATATTTAACTTTAATATAACTTTTTTAAGCCTCTTAATACAATTAATAGTTATAGATATTAATATAGTAAAGCTTTATACATAATTAAACTATCTCTTTATTAATAAAATAAATTATCTATTAATTATTATATTAAATACGTATACTTAGCATAGTAGTATTAGGAATAAAAGTAGCGCCAAAGGTCTACTCGCTAAAGTTTATACAAAGCGTAGTTATTAAATAACTTATAAAAATAGCTTTTTTAACTACTTAAAAGAAAGTAAAAAGCTTAGCTTTAGTTATTAATATAGTTATAGTATTCTATTTATTAACTTATTACTTAATAAAGCTACTAAAAAGCTTAATTATAAATACTTAAGAGCTTTTATAGTCTAGTATATTATTAGCAAAGCTAGTATTTAAAGCAATTACTAAACTATTATTAGGGCTACTTTTTTTACAGCTAAATTTAAAGTAAAAAGTACGCTTTATAAAGAAGTATTTAATTACTTATTCCGCCTCTTTAAAGTACTTAAAGCTAAGGTTATAGTTAAAGTGCACAAGACAGCTTACTACAAAAGCTACATCTAGCCTTGTTATTATTATACTATATATAATTAAACTAATATTACTTTAGTAATAGTTAATATTTATATATAAAGTAGAGTTCTTATAAAGAAGTAACTTAAATAATTAAATTAGAAAAGTATATAGTTACTTTATTTATAGGCTTTACCTTTTTAGGTACTTAATAACTTTATTAATATAAATAAACTATAAAAGCTAAAAGTACTTTATAGTATAGTTATAAATAACTTTAATCCTTAAGAACTATTATAAGTCTTTACTACCCTTAAGAAAGTATTACTTTTAAAGTACTTTTATAAGTAAAAGGGCCTTTTTATAGTATTTAAAGGGGAAGTATAAAATATAGTTATTAATATAAAAAAAGAAGGTAATACAACTGTGTATTTAATAGTAATTCTTACCCGCCACGCACTCTAGCCTAAGCTCTTTTAAACTAGTTTTTAAATAGCATTACTATAAAAGTAAAGAGTAGTATAAGCTGTAGAGTGCTTTATTAAACTTAAGAATATACTTAGACTTTTAATACCCAGGGGGTATTTATATATAAACGTTTTTATTAAGTAGAACTTATATAAACGTATTTACTATATTATATTATAAAAACTTAAAATTAAAGTAGTTTATAATAACTATAAGTATTTAAAAAAATATACTAGTAAGTATTAAAGTATAAGTATTTTACTTATTTTTTAGCTACTAGTTACTATATATAATAAGGCGTACTTTAATTTTAAGGAGTCTTCTATACTTATTTAACTTATACGTATATACTTAATAGTATTCTAGAATTTAAAAGCCGTTAGTAGTACTCTTAAGAACTTTTTTTTAAAAATTAGTCTTATAATAGTTTTATAAATAGTTCACCTTAACTACTTATATTAAAATCGTATAAGGGTAAGCTAATACTTTTAAATAAAATATAAGTAGGGACTAGAGTTTTTACTAGGGGGTACTAAAAGTAGGAACTTTAGTTTATAGTTAGTATAGCGCTTTATACTTATTTAATAAAATTTAAGTACTTATAACCCCTTTTTATAGCTAAATCTTATTATTAAAGTATTTAATATTTGTGTTTTAAAACGCCCCTATAGTATATTAAATACTAGGGGTCCCCTTTAATAGATTATAAGTAACTAAGTAGCTAGCCTAGAAGTAGCTTTACTATAGAGTATTTTAAAACAATAATAAAGTACTAACTAAAAAAGTAGCTTTATAAAATATTTATTTATACTAAAATATATAAACTACTAAAGTAACTTAATTTATAAACTTAGTTATAAATACAAACTAGTAAGAGTTTATAAAAAAAAGGTTTTTATTTACTAACTTAACTATAATCCACCTCCCTAAGTAATAGTTTTTTTTAATTAGTACTTAAAAGAATAAAACGGATAAGTTAAAAGAAGTAGATAGGAGTTTAAAGTAAATAAAGGAGTATCTATAGTTATAGGGTTTATCATTATTAAGAGTAGTATTGCCTAAATTAAGTTTATTAAAAATGTTATTAAGGGAGTTTATAAAAAAGAACACTTTATTGTTTTCTTTATTTAATAAAAATAAATAAAGCTATATTTAAGAGTTAGTTTTACTAACTATAGTAAAGCTCTTTTAAACCTACTTAATAATAATTTAAAAGTTAAAGTTATTATAGTTACTAATAAATAAATTTAAGTTACTATTATAGTATTCTCTTTTATTAAATATAACATTATATATAGTAACAATCTTTCTAGTTATAGAGTTTTATATTTAATACTAATTTATAAATATATAGCTAATAAGAAAGTCTATAAAGGTACAGCTGTAAAGGCAGTTAAGACACTTTTTTTTAAGCTACGTAGTAGCTATAAAGGCATACGCCTTATACCTATATAATCTTAAGTATATAAAGCTTAGTTTTATAGTTTTATTACTATAGAGCTGTTAGTAAAGTACTTTATATAGAGTCTTTTAACTAAGGGCTACTTAAAGTATATAGTTATAAAAATAAGTTACTACTTTATAAATATTAAACTATACTTTATAAAATAACTTACTACCTTTATATATTATTTAAGTCTTTATTTTAATTATAGTACTAACGTACTTAACGCTACTATTTTAATCTTATGTATATAGAGTAGATAGCTTAACGCATTTACTACGCCTCTAGAGGTTATTTATAAAGTAGTAATACTTTTTAATCTTACTATTATACTTAAAAGTAAGTATTTTAATATTATATTAAACCTTTAAAAGTAAAATAAACTTCTTAAAGACCTTAGTAAGTATCTTTATACTATAGTTATATAAGTAATAGTCTTATAAGTACTATAAAACGTAGTTAATAAATACTAATATAAATATAAACCTACTATAACTTTTAGTATATAAGTAGAAGTTAAACGTAATACACTCGCTAGGGTAAGTATACGCGTTATTCTCCTATAGTTCGCAGTTAATAATTCACCTTACTTTACTAATACTATAAATATTATAACTTAAAAGGGTATTACTAAGTACCGTTTTAGAGGTAATAAAGATTTAAATACTATAGGTTAATAAAAAAAAGTATTAGAGTAGTTTAGAACTAGAGTAGTTAAGCTACTAGTACTATATTTCTTTAGAGCCTTTTAAAAATCCTTATTTTTATTAAAAGTACTTTATTTAACGGCGCGGAGTATATATATACTAAATAGCTTATATAGAGTCTTTATATATAAGCACTTTATTAAAAAGCTTATTATACTCTAATACTCTTTAACTATATATAGTTTTAATAAAGCTAAAAAGGGAGTAATTAAATCTATATAGTATAAAGTACTATTTAGAGCACTTATTCTACTAGTACTTATACTTATAAAGCTAGTTATAAGAAATAAAGTTAGTTACTATAAACGTATATAATATAATATTATATAAGTATAAACTAAATTATTCGCTATTAACTAATATAATATATATACTTATATCTCTATATTTTTTAATTATAAAGGGCTTAAAGCTAGCCTATAAGTAATTACTTATACTAACTATTTAAAAGTTACTAAACTATTATTTATTTTTAAAAATATAAATAAACGCACTAAAGTTAAAAAGGCAGAAGTCCCTAAGGAGATATAGTAATAAGCCTTTATATTAAGTAGCTTAAAACGCTATAGGTAAACACTTAATACTCCCTACGTAGTAACTATATAGTTACTAGCTTTAAATTTCTTTAATATACTAAATTAGTTATTTATTATTTATAAAGTTCTTTTTAACTTTTTTATAGTAGTAATTAAGTAGCTTTTACCTATTATATATATGCTTTAGAAAAGTATAAAAGTAATTTTTAAAGTAGTAGTATATAAAGTATACTAAGTAAAAAGGGGCTAATAGAGTAAAGGGAGTAGGAAATACTAATAAAGCTTTACTCTATAATCTTTTTAAGTTAGTATTATTATATTTATAGCTACTAAAGTACTTAAGAGGGCCGTAGGGAGCTACTTTATTAATAACAAAAGCACTTTATATACTTTTTCTATATTCTATAAACTCTAGTATCTATTTAATTATAGTAGTTATTTTAGTAATAACTTTATTAAAACTATAGTTATTCTAGTTATTATTTATTATTATATAATAGCTTTTAGTTTAAAATTAAAGTAGTAAATAGTTAAAAGAATAAAGTAGTTTATAAATTTATAAATCTCCTTTATAAACTACTTTAAATTTAATAGTATAACTTTTATATATATAGTTAACCTATATTATAAACTATTTAACTATAGTAACTTTTATTATAAACTACTTATTATAAAGTATAGTAAAGTAGTTAATATAAAGCTAGTTAGTACATTAGTAGTATATACTTTTTATAAGTTTAAAGTACTTATAGAGGTTTTAAATTTAAACTACTAACTCTAAAGTACTTAAATAGTACTAAATTTTAAACTTTTTAATAATAGTACTTTATATTTAAAAAATAATAGTATTTTTAGCCTTTTTTTACTTTTAATATATTACTTTTATAGTATAGTATAGGGATAAAGAGTTAATATAGTACTTAAAGACCTTTTTAAAAAAATTAACTATTATTTTAGTATAGTAGTAGTCTACTATACTAAATAAAAGTAGGAGGTTCTTTCTTAAAGGTACTTAAAAAAGAGAGTTTATAATAAACTTATCCACTTTAGATTTTATAGTTTAAAAGTAAAGGACTCTTAGTTTAAAACTATAATAAATAATAAACTTTAAGTAGTTACTAAAGTACAGCTTCTAGAGTAGGGTATTACTAATAAAGGGCTTTAGATTTATAAAAGTTAAGTTAAAAGCTTTTTATATATTAAGGGTATTTATAAGTACTTAAAAGTTATAAAGCTATAAGTGCTAAATAACTAAGCTATTAAGGATAGTTTTTTAAAGAGTTAAAAAGATATTTATAGTAATTTTTATATTTAATAAAGTAGTTTAGAAATAATTAATTATATATAGTAGAGGGGGTAGTAAAATAAGACTTTTAATTATTAAATTTTGTGTATATTTATATATATATAAAGCTATGCTTTAAGGGCCATTAACGCGTTTTTTGCTTTTAATAGTACTGTAGGCCTTTAAACCCCCTAAACGCAGCTACGGCCTTTAGAGCCGGCAAAACGTTACTCTAGAGCAGCTATTAGCCACCTTAAACGCCGAAATCCGCCTATACGTCGTAGTATACCAGCGGCTCTAAGCCACGTAATCTGACAACAGTGCTACCTACACACCAAATCATCTTCCGTGATCGGCCCCTCCCGCGGCGGGGCGTCAGGGTGCCGGAGGCCTCGGCCGACGATAAGGAGCCCAGGTCCCGGGGGCAGCTCCGGTCGAGCGCCGGTCTGGACCGCGGTGGCGTTATCTTGAGCCAATCACCGCTCTCCAATTATGCCGAAGCCCCACACCCGTCGGCAAGACGAACGCCGCGTTCGGCTCCAGCGTTCTGGGCGGGCAACAGTAACACACCAACAGCGAAAGAAACGCACAGAAAAGACTGAATCAGTGATCCACTAGGAGAGTTGGCGCATGCGCTACGGAGAAAAAAATAGCAAAAAAATAAAATAAAAACCAAAGGCGGAAGGTCCATTCTTTCCCACTGACGCAACAGCGGGGATTCTGCACGTCTTTCCGTCGCCGTTGGTTATCCGGGGAAAACACTCAGCACACTGGACTCTCACTCACTCACTCACTCACTTTCCCTCTCACACTCAATCTCATCCTCCTTCTCACTCATCGATAGGAAAGATTACGGTTTTCCGACTTTTAACCACTCTAACCCCTCGTCCTGTCCCTCCTATTCCTTGTCTTCTCTCTCTCCGTCTCCTCACCCCTCCCCTCCATAGGTCTCTTGACGACCTTCCCGGTTCTGTCAAAACTCTACTTGAGCCTCTCTCTCCATCTCTCTGCGCCGTTGGTGTACCTGTAGTCTGAGCGCCGTGACGCAATAAGATCCCGTTCCTCCTGCTCGCCACCGTCCCGTTCCGTCCCGTACCGTCTCCGTCACCGTCCCGAATTGCGAACTGCGTCCTCCGTCCCTGCCCTCTCGATGGCCGCAGATGAACGGACGCCCCTCCTCAAGTCCGGCGCCGGGGCCGTGAAGCGGTTCGGCGCCGGCCTCTGGTCTCCGGCGAACCGCATCCTCTTCGCCGGCTTCCTCGTCTCCCTGACCCTAGGCCTCACCCAAGTCCCGTACGTCGCCCAACAAGATGCCTCGCCATCACCACCAGACTAACCCGCCGCAGCATCATCTACGTCTTCCGCGTCATGGCCTGCGAGCACTTCTACACCACCCACCCGCCCTTCGACGGCCCCGCCGCCGACATGTGCCACCGCCGCGAGATCGACGCCAACACCGCCACCCAGGTCTCCATCCTCGGCATGACCACCTCCGTCTGCGGCATCCTCAACCTCTTCATCTGCGGCGACCTCATCAAGCGCTGGGGCACCCGCTGGGCCCTCGTCAGCCAGACCGGCCTGCTCGGCATCCGCGTCTCGTGCCAGATACTCGCCGTCTCCGCCGGCGGCCAGCGGGGCATCGATCTCATGCAGTACACCCAGCTGATCGGCATCCTCGGCGGGCCGCGCGGATACATGTAGGCCCCCCCCTTTTTGCTGATGATGCCGGCATCCCCGTACTGATTCCGTGCAGGCTCGTCCTCAACACCGCCGTCGCAGAGGTCGTCGAGCGGAGAAAGCACACCGGCGTCTTCGGCAGGCTGCAAGGCGCCGTCATGATCGGCACCGCCATCGGCTACCTGCGTACGTCCCCTCAACCCACTCAAGGCAGCATGATTGATCGCTAACAACTCCACCAGTCGGCGGCGTCATCGGCGACGTCTTCGGCATCTCCAGCCCCTTCGTCTCCGCCGTCGGCTGCTTCGCCGTCGCCACCACCTACGGCGCCGTCTTCTGGCCCCCGCCGCCCGAGGACACCGACGAGGCCGCCGGCAAGACGACGTCCGGGGCCTCGGGCTTCCTGGCCCCGATCAAGGTCCTCATGCCCCAGCGCTACCGCCTCGACAACGGCAAGGTCGCCAAGCACTACGGCCTCGTCTTTCTCGCCCTCGGCATCTTCTTTGGCGTGGTATGTTCTCGTCACCAACAAAAGATCATCCTACTATAGTACTGACGGTTTCATCCAGTTCGCGACCGGCTACGCCCCCATCCTGATCCAGATGTACGCCACCTCGCGCTTCAACTTCGGCACCACCGAGAACGGCATCCTCATGTCCGGCAACTCGTGGATCCGCGGCGTCTTCCTCATGTTCATCTTCCCCGAGATCATCGACGGCGGCCGCCGCTGGTTCGCCTCGTCCACCCGCGCCGGCGCCCTGCACGCCCCGCTGCCCGAGGAGGAGCGCGGCCTGATCCCGACCCACCCGGGCGACATGGACCCGGCCCCGGGGCTGATGAACGCCTCCGAGCCGACGGGCGCGCCGCCCGAGGAGGAGGACGAGGACAGCACGTTCGATCTGTTCTTCCTCAGGTGGAGTCTCGTTGTCGATGGTGTTGTTACGTCGCTTGCGGCTTGGGCTACTGAGGGGTGGCACGTTTACCTGGGTATGTGACCGTCATGAGCGCTGTGGTTCTGAGATGACTGACCCCGATCGCAGCCGCGTTCCTCCTCCCGTTCGCCTCCGGCTCGGCCCCGGCCGCCAAGGGCGTCATCACCGAGATGTGCCCGCCCCACCAGCGCCACGACGCCCTGAGCGCCATCACCCTCGTCGAGAGCGCCGCCACCCTGACGACCCAGGGCATCTTCGGCTTCATCTTTGCGTCCCTGTCGGAGATTGGCAAGCCCAACCTGACCTTCTTCTGCAACGCGGTGAGCACGGATGCCCCTCTTCGTGTTTTAATGGTGACTAATTAGACTTTCAGGGCCTCGCTGTCATTGCCGTCGGCATCTTGCTCCTGGCGCACTACCCCCCTCCCAATAGCGTCAGGATTGAAGAGGAAGGTGAAGAGACTGCCGCACAGCAGTAGCATAGCGGGGGTTATATGAGTTGTTATTCAAAGAGGCATCGGCCGATGTCTAGATACCCGCCCTTTCGAGATGGAAATGGGCAGTAATTGAGGGGGGAAGATGAGAGAGAGCACTTTTGCCTTCGCGATGAGCATTCAGCATGAAACCAGCGACAAACAACCTGTCTAAAACAATTGGGTCGGCGTGGTGCATAAGTGTTTGAGCAACCAAAAGTGTATAGTTAGATGAGAAAAGCAAATGCACTTCTTCACCCGTTCGAACTCTTCCAGCTCAGTTTCTTGAGAGCTTGTCGCATTCGGAACGGCGAACGGTGAATCCGCTGGTTACAGGGCTGGCTCGCATGCTGAAGTCGACTTGATGATGCAAAATCGGGGCATGCAAGCCCTTGACCCAATTCAATCGGCGACTCGCTCCAGTCTCGGTGTTGATGACATAAAGTCCAGCGGCGGTGCTCTCTCCCCAGACCCCGACGCCCCCGGAGCCGCCGACGGACCCACCCCGGCAGGTGCCACCGCATATCCCGCGGCCTTGAATCCCGAACTCAGGGTCCTCTTTCTCCGGTCCCATGCCATTTCTGCTTTCTGCTTTTCGGTCTTTGCGATTTCACAAAAACGAGTCTTCGTAATGGCAGGGCGCCGCAGTGGGTTCGCGCATCAAACCTTGCAAAAAGTCGCTTCGGCCCAAGTCCAGTGTCGTTGCCCCAATTGACGCCATCGTCAAACGCCGAGATGTGGCGTGATTCTCAAGATCGTGGAGTTCGTTCGGCTGCCTCGAGTTCGGCCATGGGAATTCGCTCTTAAAAAAAAAAAACCCGTTGAGCGTTATTTATAAGACCGGCGACTTGCGAGGCTCGTCTCGCCATTCCAACTGTACCATTCCAATTTCCTGACAGCCACCAGAGGAAAACTGTTCATCTCATTCAACGAAACATCACTCTCAACTCCCCGCCCACATCGCCACCATGAACCTCCAAACGATGAGAATCGCCAGAGCCGTCGCCCGCACGTCACGGATCGCATCACAGGTCCGTTACTCGTCAAGCCAATCTCAATCTCTTCCCCGTATCCTCTTCCCCGACACAAGATATTATGCGCCGGCAGACTGGTCGCGGTTGATGAAGATGGCGGCTGTCAGGGTCACACAGTAAGTCACTTACACGCAATTGGTCTCTCTCTTTCGTACAGGACTCTGACTGGGTCGTCTAGGTATGCCGGGTTCGCGTCGATGGTCATGTTCTGGCCGTACCCCATCTACAAGATCTCGGAGGCATTGTACTGAGTTGCATGGGATTGCGAAGGACTAGAAGCTAGCGATTTAGAATTTATTTCATTTAATTTTACTAGACTTGTCGTCAACTTTCATACATGTTGTGAATTTCGCTGCCAGGTCTTGCCTTCGAATCGTGTTGTCCCTGAGCGACGACGAACTTCGAAACTTGAGAGAGAGATCTCGCGTGGTTACAACTTCGATCACCTCTACCTGCTTCGTTCATTTGAAGGTTTATAGGCTTAAATGACATGTCAGGTAGAACAATCCCACTACGAAAGATCTGTACGTATACGTGCACCTGAAAGATCGCCGATGGCCCTCTCCACACGCTCGCCGCGGGGTGTCGGCGGTCTGGGCTCTGCCGCAATTCCATGACATCAGCCGGCAGGGACTAACCGTTCACGGAAACAAGACATCAAGCCGGTTGATGAAGATCGGTTGTTTGGTCCCAAATCTAGCTCCGCCAAGCGAACGAATAGCCATCGGATTTTGAGATTTCGATTGAAGAACATCGATATTCTGGCGCCGACGCCGCTCCCGAGTCGTCAAGGACTGGGATGTTATCCAGGTCTTGAGTGGGCTTCAACCTAAAACCTTTTCTTCACTATCTACTTGCTGTCTCTCTGTGATAGAGACACGCCGGCAAACACTGATGTGATGTCCGCTCTCCTGGCATGAAGCGATGAATTAACCGCAGCATGATGGATTTTTGCAATATCCAGAGCAGGCAGACTTGTTTCGGTCTGAAAAAGGTGAACTTCGATATCAGACGCGTGGACTAGACTCGGATGGTCTGAGCTAACCTCCAGGCGTCATTGACTTTTCAGATCGGCGCCATAGGCGTCTCCTAGAGCCATTTGGGAATAGCCTCCCCTCACAGAACCCAAGGATTCCAATCTCTCAATCGGCGCGCAACATTTCAATAAGATCATTGTGATTTGCTGGATACGTAAGAGTGATGTTTTCCTGCCCCGGTGCGTCATCACATCAACTTGACGCTTGATATCTAATACCCGCCTCACGCATGACACGAAGCTCGTCAGTCTAGTCACCACCATCCGAGCCTGAGACCTCCGATATAAGAGCTGCCAGTACCTACATTCAAGTGGAAACAGTCCAACGCATTTTCAAACATCCCATAGAAGCCGCCCAGAAGACGCACAACATGCCTTCAGCCGACACGTCTTTCGCAGCCCACGTGGCCAACCAGTTCAGCACCTACGAGAAGGACAGGCAGATGCCCTCCAAGGACGCCGTCTACACCACCAGCAACGGCGTCCCCGTGCCGCACGCCTACGAGGCCCAGCGCGGCGGCGAGAGCGGCCCCTTGCTCCTGCAGGACTTCCACCTGATCGACCTGCTCTCGCACTTCGACCGCGAGCGCATCCCGGAGCGCGTGGTGCATGCCAAGGGCAGCGGCGCCCACGGCTTCTTCGAGTGCACGAATCCGATCCCGGAGCTGTCGCGGGCGGGCCTGTTCTCGACGAAGGGCAAGAAGTGTCCCATCACCGTCCGCTTCTCTACTGTGGGGGGCGAGTCTGGGTCCCCGGATCTGGCTCGCGATCCGAGGGGCTTTTCGGTGAAGTTCCGCACCGAGGAGGGGAATTGGGACATGGTTGCGAATAACACGCCGGTTTTCTTTCTGAGGGATCCTGCCAAGTTTCCGCAGTTCATTCACACGCAGAAGAGAGACCCAGTATGTACCAGATGCTGCTTGTAGCATGGATAGATGCTGACGTGGTATAGCAAACGCATCTCAATCACATGGATGATTCGTTCATGGTCAGAATGCAATCCAGACCTCTTGAAGGAAGGACAGGGAGCTGACAAGTGTGTTAGTTCTGGGACTATCTCTCACAGAACCCCGAGTCGATCCATCAGGTCATGATCCTCATGGGCGACCGCGGCATCCCCGACGGCTACCGCTTCATGCACGGCTACGCCGGCCACACCCTCAAGCTCGTCAACAAGGACGGCGACTGGGTCTACGCCCAGATCCACATGAAGTCGCAGCAGGGCACCAAGTTCATCACCCAAGAGGACTCCATGACCAAGTCCGCCGACTACTCGGGCAAGGACCTATTCGAGGCCATCAAGGCCGGCGACTACCCAAAGTGGTCCGTCGAGGTCCAGACCATGACGGCAAAGGAGGCAGAGGACGCGTGGGAGAACGACAAGATCAACGTCTTCGACCTCACGCACGTCTGGCCCCAGGGCAAGTACCCGCTCAAGAAGATCGGCGAGTTCACCCTCAACGAGAACCCGGTCGACTACTTCGCCGAGGTCGAGCAGATCGCCTTCAACCCGGCGCACATGCCGCCCGGCATCGAGCCCTCGGCCGACCCGGTCCTCCAGTCCCGCCTGTTCTCGTACCCGGACACGCACCGCCACCGCATCGGCGTGAACTACCAGCAGCTCCCCGTCAACGCGCCGCGGAACGGGTTCAGGGCGGCCAGCTTCCAGCGCGACGGCGCCATGGCGTTCTTCAACCAGGGCGCGAGGCCGAACTACCTCAGCTCCATCGACCCGGTCGGGTTCCGCGGCCGTACCACTGGTCTGGACAAGACCCACGACCGGTTCGCCGGCGAGGCGATTGCTTTCCTGTCGGAGATCCGGCCCGAGGACTTTAACGCGCCGCGCGCGTTGTGGCAGAAGGTCTGGGACGAGCCTGCTCGCGAGCGGTTTGTCAACAACGTCACTGGAAAGATGGAGCTGTGCGAGGACCAGGAGCCGCTGAAGAGGCAGATTGCCATCTTCCGCGAGGTTGACCCTGATATCGCGCAGCGTCTTGAGAAAAGTACGGGCATCAAGGGATATGACGGCATCGCTGACATGAAGTTCAATGGCACGCATAACGGTTTCGCTAAAAGCGAGGCGAACAGGTACGCCAACGGGCTGGATGTGTCCAAGTGTAACAGCGTGGCACGAAACAATGGTGCCCCGGTCAGGGGGACGCATGAGGGTGTTGAGGGTGTGAATGGCAGATGAGGCTGTCTTGAGCTGTAGGCAGTGTAGGCGAATAGAGCATAATGAATATGAGTCAATACTTCTACTTTCAACCTTGGCTATTTCTTTTTAGCGCCAGCCTTGCTCCCCTTTTTCGTTTTCTCCCTGTTGTTGCCTGCTGATGGTTTGTGGTTTTGAGGCTGTGCAAAACATGTGCATGTTGGTCCGCAACCGTGATTCGGCCGGCCTGTCAGCCCATACAGCCTGCCGGAACGCCTTACTCTGAGGCATCTTTGTGAAACAATCAGGAAATATGTAATTCATCGTTATTTAATAGTTGGTTTACCGTCGCAGATAATCGTTTTGTTTCACAGGGAAACAAACTCACCACTTGAACTCGATCTCAGCATCAGATAACCCTCGACCAGACAAGAATGCAACTCCCACTCGCATCTCTCCTAAAAGTCGTAAAAGGCGTGGCACAAGCAACAAAGTCTACAGAGGAACAGATTGAACCGCCGGTCCGGCTATTGTCATCTTACGGCACAGGCCAAGAAGATGGCGACATCACTCCCACACAGGAGAGCCGGTCGCAAACGCCAACTTTCTCCGAATGGCAGTCAATCATCAGAGAGAACCCCGCAGGCCTAGACGAAACATCTCTTCACATAGCAAGCCTTGCCATTGCAATCTCATATGTCCGGGAATCATGCCGCCAGAACCAACCCCTCACGCAAGACGACACGAACAACATCTGGTCCACCATCTACAACGCCATGACAAGTGAGAACCTCTCTCGTCCGCTCTTCACAGCCTCCCGCAGCGCGCAGGGTCTCCTCGCGGTGCCTCTCTGCAGCCTCCTCAAGGACGGCAGCATCGACGAGCTCATCCGCCTGCACGTCTGGATGCCGGACGGCAAGCGCGCCAACCCGGACTTTGGGCTGCACTCCCACCAAGCCTTTGCGCAGAGCTGGATTCTGGCTGGCGAGGGCCTGGATCACGCGTTTGAGGTCGAGCGCGTTGACGGCGAGGGCGCGACGCACGCTGGCTACGCCCTTGCGTGGGACGACGGTAAAGGCCATGGGTCGTCTTACAAGACGCACCAGGCGTACTCGGTCGTGAGGAACACCGGGGAGCTCTTCCGGGCCGAGGAGGTTGCGACGGAGAGGCATGTCCGGGGTGACTCGTACTGCATACCCGCGGCGGCGTTTCATACAACGGAGGTTGCGGGGGATAAGCTCCATGCTACTTTGTTCTTCTTCGACTCCCACCGGGGGTTTGTCAAAGACGCTGGGGTACTGGGGCCGAAGGACGGGGAGTTTTATAAGCAGCTCAGGGATCCTGCCGGCATCACGCCGGCGGAATTGGCCAGGGCCGTAGAGGCTGTCCGGGCTGAAGAGATGGTGGCCGACGGGGCTCTGTCTGAGGTACGATCAGCTCTGTAAACAGGCCGTGAGGGTTTTGTATGGATTGCTGTACTTGGCAGCAGGGAATATTGGACATCCGGATTTGGCGTTCGGCGTCAGGATTCGACGGAATGTTGACTGATGGATTTCACTGAGAAAAACGAGATGAAGGGCTCGGATATTAGGATACCATGAACTTTTGATTGCTTTTCCGATCTTAAACCATGTCCTCCGTGTCTTATTTCGTTCTCCTTCATGAACCATGTCCCGTGGAAACCACCAGACCTTCAACCCTTCACCACCTCGGTGGACAAGTCAGCAGGCCAAACCGGCTGATCAACGCCATTCCCTCGCGTCCCGACGTTATACGAGAGGTCCACAGCCTTGTCCTTGAACTGGGCCACGGGCTTGACCACGAGGAACGTGCCGTTGACCGCGCCAGAATTGCGCGGCTCGAAGAAGTGCGTTTGGAAGAGAGTACCGACGTCGTGGGAGTAGAGAAGCTTGGAGACGGCAGGGACGGTGTAAGGCATGGTGTGGTAGTGCCTGAAGACGGGCGAGCCGTGGCGCTCCCACATCTCCTTCCACACCGGCTCCGGGTACGTCCCGCACGAGCGGACGAGCCACTGGTTGTAGTAGTTGAGGGCGACCTTTTCCTTCCTGTCAGCATGGCCGGGATATGGAATGTAAGAGGGACTCCTTACATCTACGCCATAGCTGCCTCCGTTCTCGGCTCGCTTCATCAAGGCGTCTAGGGCGGCTATGCTGCCACATAGGCCGGCGCTGCGGCTAATCAGCCTCTTTCCGTATATCCTGGATGGCTGTGCGGGGCACAATCAAGAGATGCTTACCCGTAGTCGGAGACGGGGAACGGGGGGGTGACAGCCTCGTCGTGTCCCATGGCATGGCCAAACTCCCAAGAGACACCGCAACACTGTGAACGTAGATGTCAGCAAGTCACCAACACACCTGGGACATCACTCATGTATACTCACGGCGTCGCTGATCTGCTGCCACCCGCCGCGGTTCTGCCACGGACCGTGCCACCCATAGCAGTTCTCGCGGAGGTGGACAATGCCACGTTCTCTGTTCTTGACTAGGTCAAAGATGTCGTCGCGGCCGAATCCGAGCTTCTGCATCACGCCGGGCCGGTACGCGTCAACAACGACATCCGCGTCCCGAATCAGCGCGCGCAGCTTCTCCTTATCCGCCTCCTTCGTCAGGTCGAGGTGGCAGTTCCACTTGCCCCAGTTGAGGTCCTGGTGCAGGAGGGACATGTCAGTGAGTTCGGGGCAGGTGACGCGCATCACGCTGGCACCGAGCTCAGCCAACCCGCGAGAGACGGCCGGGCCAGCGATGATGCGCGAGAGGTCCACGACCTTGAGCCCTGCGAGCGGCCGCTTGACGGAGGAGGGGAGCGCGGTGTTCTCGGGCCACCAGGACGCGGGCTGCCTCGCGCCGCTGCGGGCTTTGTGGATCTCGTAGAGGCCGACGTTGGCGCAGGCTTTGCCCTGTTCGCTTGCGAAGTACTCCTCAGAAGACATCGCGACGACTCCGGCCTGGCGGTGCTTGTCGTTGAGGAGCTTGTCCAGGTCGTCGTAGTTGTGCTGTTCTACGGCCTTCTTGAAGCGCTCGACTACCGAGTCGTACGTATCGATCGCCTCGCCGTCTGAGGGCAGGCCCAGGGCCTTGAGCGTGGGGTCCGGGTTGATGCCTCCTGTCGGAATGTTAGCATCAAATATGGAGGAGTCTGGTCTAGGAAGTAGATAACTTGCCGTGCGTCTGGTAGTATCGCCCGTCTTTTGTCTTGTAGATGTTAGTCGTCAGCTGCCTGTGAAGACCAGCCTGGCACCTGTGCTTGTCGGTTTCGGGAAACATGCGCATGACCTCGGGGAGGAAGCTCGCCATGGCCATGGGCGTCATCTTGCCGTCGGTGCCGATCAAAGAAGCGATCAGCGGCGACATGAAGAACAGAGCCGCGTGGTCACTATTCTCACAAGAATTCGTCAGTTACTAAAACCTTTTGCAAAGAGACCAGGGACCAGGCTTACGTGTCGATGGTGACTTCTGCCGGCTCCGCGTTGTACTTCTTCTGTATCAACCGGTTGACCATTGTCGCCTCGAGCGCCTTGAGGGCCGCCATGCTCTCTGCGAACTTCCAGTTGAGGGGCACGCTCGGCTTACTGTTGCCCTCGAACTTGACGAGATGGGCGAGAGACTTGAGGTCGGAGGGAAGGTCCTTCACGAGAGGGTTCTCCAAGATGCCCGTGAGGAATATGGCTTTCGCCTCCTGAGGAACTGAGTAGTCTGACAAAGAACCCATGATGTTGCCGTTGATGTTGTTGTAGGTAATTAGTGGTGTTCGTTGGAGTCGTCGATACGAGCGGGCGCTTGTAAGCGTTCTGAGAAGGGAGGAGAAGGCGGCGGTTATATGGCAGGGAGGTGATACGTTAGAGCAGAAGCAGTTGTTTTGTTCAAAACGGTTGATACCTTGTGAAGTTCGTGTCATCTCATCTACGGTGCTAACGGTGCTACTCGCCTTATCGGACTATGGCACGTGTGCGTCGAGCAGCATGACGGACGGAAGCAGTCACGAGCAAAGGGAGCAGCATGTTCAGCTGTCTATTGAAAGACCGAAAGCTTGCATGCGACCCGACTACTATGTGGATCTGTTCTCAATACAATGGGCTGTGAGAGATCCGCGTAGAAGATTTGACTCAAGCTTGATTTACCACAACAAGTTATTCATTGTGGATGCTGAAGAACATCTTGACCATATCCGCAAGACTAGCGGTCTTTTCATGGAAAAGCTCCTAGAGACCTGCTAATGTTACATAGTCGGCCATGGCGACTCGGAGCGATCAAGCCCCCGAGTGAGGGTGTTGAGCCCTGGACTTTCGGGAACTTCGACTAACCCGCCATCCGTGCGACTGCAAAGCTGCACCACACCTTGTATCGTCTGATGATGAGGAGGGCGGCTGCCGTTGGCGGACCGTCCGGGCCCATGCACAGCTCGGCGATAGAGCTTCAGACGAAACATACCCAAGCTCCAGAGCACTGTCCAAACCACCCCGCGTTGCTTTTCAAAGGGAAAGGTTAGTGGCTACTTGTGAACGTGGGATGGTCGAATGAAATCGAGTGATGCCTTCGTGACAAGCCCAGCATGTAGTCACCAGCGGACGCCGCGACCGATTGCATCTGAAAACCGGCCCATATCTTGTAGGTTGTACTCTATCCTTCTATATAACCTCGTCATGCGCAACTACCCGCAGGCTCTGACTTCTCAAAGCTCTTCATCGGCTCCAGGCCCCAGCGCCCGAACATGGCGTCGTCCTCGTCCCAGCTGTTGCAGTCCGTCGTCAGCATCTTCTCGCCCGTGAAGATGGCGTTTGCGCCCGCCATGAAGCACAGCGCCTGCTTCTCCTCCGACATGGTCTTCCGGCCCGCGGCGATGCGGATGATGGTCGACGGCATGATGATACGCGCCGTCGCGATGGTCCGGAGCATGCTCGTGAACTGGATCGGCGTCCGGTCGCCGAGCGGGGTGCCCTTGATCGGAACCAGCGCGTTGACGGGGAAGCTCTCCGGGTGCGACGGCAGCGTCGAGACGGTGTGCAGCAGCCCGACGCGGTCGTCCGACGACTCTCCCAGGCCGAGGATGCCGCCGGAGCAGACGTTGATCCCGGCGTCGCGGACGTGGGCCAGGGTGCGCAGGCGCTCGTCGTAGCTGCGCGTCGAGATGACGGAGGGGTAGAACTCGCGGCTCGTGTCGACGTTGTGGTTGTACGCGGTGAGCCCCGCGTCCTTGAGCTCGCGCGCCTGCTCGGCGTCGATCATGCCGAGCGTGACGCAGGCCTCCATGCCCATCTCGCGCACGCCGGTGATCATGGCCTTGATGTTGCGCAGGCTGTTCTTGCGGCCGCGCATGTCGCGCCAGGCGGCGCCCATGCAGAAGCGCGTGCTGCCGTTCTCCTTGGCCTTGCGGGCCGCGGCGAGGACGGACTCAACCGACTCGACCTTCTTGGCCTTGAGACCCGTGCCGTCCTGGTACCGCGTCGACTGCGCGCAGTAGGAGCAGTCCTCGGTGCAGCCGCCGGTCTTGATGTTCATGAGGGTGCAGAGCTGGACCTCGGATGGGCTGTGGAATCGGCGGTGGACGGAGCCCTGGTGATGAGTGTTTCTGTTAGCTTCAACTTCATGATCGGTGCGTGTGTGTGAAGATGTGTGGGTGGGAGTTGGTGAGACGGCGACGCACGGCTTGGAAGGCCAGCTCCATCAGGGGCTGGTAGTAGATGGCCGAGATTTCCTCCCTCGTCCAGTCGTGCCTGACTTCGGTCATGTTGACCGCCTTGTGAAAGATCTTCTTCGCCTCAATGGCTCGCTGGGCTGCTGCCAGATTCGGGTCCTCCGCCGGGGGCGGCGGAGCGGGGGCGACGGCGACGGCCTCCGCGACCGATGACATGCGTGCTCGTGATGCCAACGGAACTGACTTTTGGCTGATGTGGGAGGGGCGCAATGCTCGCTTCGTCGTCGTCTGGAGGCCGCGAAGGGCCGCAGTCCTGGCCATCGCCATGGCGCTGGTCTTCATCTTGAACCGGTACTATCACGTCTGGGACGGAACGATATACACCTTGATGGGGGCGGTCTTCACGTCCGAAGCCGATGTTCTTCGAACTGTAATTCGGGGCACGGAGTCAATGTCCTCAGCCAAGCTTTCGGCGGCCTCAAGCTTCGTCGTCTTCAGCGAATCCAGACAACACAGGTCCTTAGATGCAATCGAGAGTAGGGAAATCGTGGAATCGTCTTTCTACAGCTTCGTCACGGGCGTTGGGATGAGGGGTGAGGGGTTTTGTAGCTTCAGGGTTCACCTTCGGCAACCGGTCGATCAGTAGCTGTCTCTCCCCCCTGCGCTTGCGTATGCGCACATACATGTTGGACAGCTACCTATCCCGCCGGCTATGTGATGTAGGGTAACATGTGCACGCATGT
Source organism: Colletotrichum brevisporum (assembly GCA_030770045.1). Classification (NCBI taxonomy): domain Eukaryota; kingdom Fungi; phylum Ascomycota; class Sordariomycetes; order Glomerellales; family Glomerellaceae; genus Colletotrichum; species Colletotrichum brevisporum. The sequence goes on from JAUGSI010000002.1 coordinate 8,315,184, forward strand.
CTGAGTCAATTTACAAGCAAGTCGCGCCCGTAGAGGCTAGCAGAGCTACTGCTGCTTCGGACAAGCGGATGTGAGTCCGGGATTGGTGGAAAGCTGGCGGGGTTTAGGGAGGTTGAGGGTAGCTCCGGCTGCTCAGGGGTGGGTAAATAGGACAGAAGCAGGGGAGAGGTCATCGACAAAAGAAAGGATACAATAGGACAGCAGCCAGAGACGCACAAGACTTGTCGGGCGTCGATGCCGCGAGTGGAGCGGTTAATCCCTGGCTGGACGCATCCACGGCTTGACCTGCGTCCTACTTGCGCCCCCAAAACCCCAACAAATCTAGTGTAGTGTAGCTATGGCCTATGAGCCCAGGGCTGACGGTGTCTTCCCCCGCTCCGCGGATCCCGCGAAGAGATCTCCCGGTTGTGCTTCTGTACGGTTTGGTGTACCTCGGCTTGGTTGAGTCAAAGCTGGGGCTCTCAGTTCAATCGTTGGCGAAGATCTGCCCGTGGTGGGTTTTCAGTGATCCTCTTCCATAGACGACGACCGGGCGGGCCTCCATTGAGATGAGGTGCGGACATTGAGTAACCCGCGGATATTGAGTAGTCCCGCAGTCGACTGACGGTGCGAGCTGCCTGTCGACATCCGGGAAACACGTAGACCATTTCCAGAATTATCAGACTTTCGGAGGACTTCTTCGACAGGTGAAGTCTCACATGGGTGGCCGTTTGTCATTCAAAACTTTGTGTCCACGAATGGCAGGTTGGATGTAACCAGGGCAAGGTCTGGCTGCATTTCAGCGAACAATGCAATGGGTCGTATCCACAGCTGCTTTTTATTGAGCTTCCCGGCGGCTGGTCTTTAACTTGAGCATTACGTAGGAAATTGGGAGTCGTGCCTGGTCCAGCGCATTGGGGCAGTCATCCTCATCTCGGGCAGGTCAAATTCGTTGAACATGAGCTATGGGCGTTGAGTACCCGAAACCCCCACGCTGCGAACCGTTGGCCTCCCTGTGGTAGTATGAATACAGCTAATACGAACGAATGAGAGCTCGGGTTACAATCGGCTTGTAGAAGACGCATGTTGTGCCGAAGAAAAGCGTAATTAAGCGGGAATAATCCCGGTTGTGAGTCACCCAAATGTCGCTAAACTCCACATCGTGCTCTTCGTAGAACCATGAACTGCAATTTCGCGACTGCATCACAACAACGAGTGATCTACTCCACTTCTTCATCAGCCCTGATGGTCTAGCGGTATGATTCTCCCTTAGGGTCTCTACATCTTCGTCTTGACGATAAAATTGCGACGCGAATGGGAGAGGTCCCAGGTTCGATCCCTGGTTAGGGCCCAATCCTTTTGCAATTCTGCTTGATGTGTCTTTTTTGCATTGCGAACCGTTTCTTCGAGTGATCAATCGATGGATCTTTGTTTATTCTTGTCTCTGGTCAAGGACGGCTCCTCTTTTGTTGTTATTTCGTCGTGCAAGCAACGTATTGAAAACCACCTTCTTGCTACGACTGACTATGTGTTCAACCTGACCTGACACCATTTGGGGATTGAAACTCAAAACCTCAACAAGGCTTGCTACATCCGGAGCAAACGCTCGCCACCGAATCGTCCATGCTCCTGCGTCATAAGTTTAGACACTCAGCCGCACCACGAGGCACAACCTGAAGACCGGGAAGTCAGATCTTTTTCCGTCTATCAAAAGCAAGAGACTGGACAAATAGCCCGCCTTGGACGGCAGGAGTAGGGACGTTCGCAGAAACATGGCAAACCACTCAAATGAGGAGACTCACTAATGATGCAGGACACGCCTCCATCACCCATGGGACAGTTCTCGAGACAGTAGTCCATGCTGATAGAGCAGTTGTCGTCGGGGTTGCAACACAGGTTCCAGCCGCAGTCGCAACGGGCCTCGATAATGGCGTCAGGGGCACGCGGGGCCTTCTCTGCTGGGGTGAAATGAAGACGTTAGTCAAGAACAAGTGCGTGTGATTTTGATTTCGGATGTAGTAGTCTACAAGCTCCAGAGTCTGTCGTCATGTTTTGCCGCAAAGATGGCGACAGAACGACAAGATATGTTGCAATCTCACTCACCGTCAGTTGGAAGAGCGTAAGCGGCCTGAACGCTCAGGACTGTAGCGACGAGGGACAAAGTCAACTGCATTTTGACAGACAGTTCGCGATTTGCTGTTTGCGGCGGTTGTTTTGGTTGTGCTGCTCTTGTCTGGAAGCTGGCTGATGAGTGAGAGAAACTCGAATGTTGAAAGCTGTAGAATCAACCAGCTTTATAGCTTTTCTGGTATAATAGCAATCGTTGCGTAACTGTCTAATGCTCCCCTGTTTGTTCTGATCCGCGCTGCCGCTGTTGCCAGTTCTATTGTTGATCGCATACTCAAGTTACCTGAGGTTTGAGCATCTCCGTACATAGAACCATCTTGGCGCCAGTAATGTGATGGGAGGTGCCAAGCCGTGAGTTGTGATTTGATGCGTTGAGTCCTTCTTATGCAGCAACCTGTGGCAGCCAAGAGGCTCCTACGATCCTACGATCCTAAAATTCTTTCTTCCTCGAGTTGGAACCGTCAGTGTGCGGCCGATCCTCCTGGGCGGCTGCCTAATGCACACGCACCGCTCATCTCAACCACTTCAGGCTCGTGGGAATCACGCCAAGCTCCAGAGTCTTACTTACTTATACCTATAGCAGCCTTCTTCATCAGCAACTCGTGCCTCACAATTTGTTGATGCTTGGCACGTGGTGATGCCACTGGTGAGAACCTATTGGCAGGTTCGGATTTGGTGTTGATCTACTAAGCTGTATCCGTACATCCCGGATCAGAGTTCACATCTATCGGCCAGTTTTGCACGAATGTGGTATTGCTCACAATCGGGATGCGTTGATGAAGGTGTAGCGGATATTGCTTTTCCGACTGGAAGTCTAGAGTTGCTGCTGTCGGAACACTAAAACAAGTCACGGTCTATTTGTGGTCATTTAGCCATTTACCCATTCTATCTACATTGAACTCTTAGCGGTAAAGGCGTCCCAGGCATGACTGAGGGTCAAGCACAGGGTATCGAGGGTGAGAAGACTTGGGAACAACACCATAATACCGCAGCATCTTCTTCTTCTTCGTATGTGATAAGCGGACTGCCGAATTGCAAGAAGACGCTTCGGACCATGACCTTGATTAAGCCCGCGGACCGCGCGGAAACCTTCGACGATTATTAATTCATGGACTACTGCGCGTTAAGACTTTCACCTTTAGACCTGGTCCCCGAGGCCGGGTAGCCTCGGCCGCTTTGGGCTCCTCATCACTGGCAGGTTGCGCCATTAACCCTCCAGCCCGGTTGCATGTGGTTAAGCGGAGAAGACGCGAGAGAAAACAATTTGGGTACACCAGTCTTTGAATTCAAAACTCTAGTTCTGTAGCATTTGACGTGAGTTTAATGATGATGGAAATGCCCGAGAACTCCGTACAGACTCCGGAAGAACTCAGAGAACATGTTGGTAGACACTCAAAATACCATCAGATCATTGGCACGATTGGCAGGGCACCCCATATGTAGTCAGGCGAAACTGCCTTGGATGCTATGTTATGCTGGCTTATTGGCGAACTCGAACGGAAGTTGGAGCTTAAACGCCTGATTTATAGATGGGGGCATCGTCACCTATACTACTGAATGACTCGAGTTACACTCGGTGCGACTCGCGTGAGTTTGCATACGTGAAACGCGAGCCTTCCGCGCGGTTTCCGGGTGTAGGTAGTTCGCATTCATTGGAATAAATGGCCAGCCTTATGGCTTTGGAAATTCTCCCTCCTGTTGTTTGATTCATTTTTCCCCGTCGTCATCTGAACATAGGTTGCTAAGCTCTCGGATATGATGCCCGACACCCAAGTTCCGACTCGTATGGAGAACTCGGGCCAAGCCACCCACGATAATAAGAGGAAGCAAGTTCTGGGTTCTTTCAACTACTTCAACGGCCCGGGCATTCCTGGCCTCAACGACCTCACCATCATCGAGGGGACGTCTCCGGAAAACAAGACATATCATCTTCCAGTCACTGACTTGCGCTCCCTACCCGCCCCGCTATCCAGTATACACACGAGAAGAATGGCTTCCAGATCGTACGGCAGCCCCTGCCCATTTCGCCTTCACCGGCGTCAGTCCATGACGAGAAAGTCATGGCCACTGAGTACTACCCTGCCATGACGGCCCTGATCAAGGAGGCTCTCGGCGCGCGCTGCGCCATCGTGCGAAAGCACTCCATCCGCGACATTCCGAGCTGGGCGCCAATCGGCATGGACCCGAAGGTTGGATTCGAGATCAAGCATCTGGCGCCCTTCAACATCGCCCACTCGGACTACACGCCATCAGGGGCCCGGGGCCACTTCCGTGCCATGAGGGAGCCTGACTGGTGCAACGACCACCACACGGCGGATGGCTGCGCCTCGGAGGCGGAGAGAGAGGAGTTCTTTAAGCTGCGGCGGGAGATCATCGACGCCGAGGACCGCGCCATCGCCGAACTCGGGATCGGCCCGGAGGTGGTGGAGGAGGACACGCAGCCAAGGGGAGGGCACTGGGAATGGGACGGCACCAACTACGACGGCCCGCGGTACGCTTTCTTCAGCGTCTGGCGCGCACTCGAGACGGTGCACCGAGATCCGCTCGCCGTCATGGACATGGGCCTCCCCGCTTCCAAGAAAGTCGAGTTCGCGCCGCTGACGCGGACGTACAGAAATCGGCCGAAGTGCGTACCCTACTACTACAGCCAGAACATGATGATACGGCCAGTGAGGACCGGGGACAGCGACTCCGGTTTCGAGGAGGAGGATGACGGGCTGGGGGATCGACAGCATAACTGGTTCTACCTCAGCGAGCAGACGCCGGAGGAAGTATACTTTATCAAGTTCTTCGACAGCGAGGCGCTGGTGCGCCGGGGCAAGGGGGACGACAGTCTCCAGCTCCTGTGCCCGCACAGCGCTTTCCACGTTGCCGATGCTGACGACGCGCCGGCTCGGCGTAGTGTCGAGCTGAGGATCTGGTGTGTTTGGTAAAGGGATACTGGAGTTGGAAATATTGGCGTCATTTGGCTTTCCGTTCCAGATTGAATGTCCAGTTTAGAGGAACAACAGGAATTGTTCTATGGCAATTGAGCCAACCGAACCCTAGCCAGCAATCAGTATCTGCATGTGTAAATCCATATTCAAGACAGAGATCGCAACGGTCTGTCTGAATTCAATGTTCGTACATATTGTTAAGTAATCCATCTGGTTTGCCGATACTCCGACGAACCAATCGCCGAATTGCTGTCCGATGTCCATCCCAATGCAAGTCAAAACCTGCATCTGTGTATTTTAAGCAACTACTTGCAATCTCGATATTTTTGGCATGCAATGCCTCATTATCTGAATTGAGGTCATTCATGCAGCCGCCTGATAAGACGTCTCCAACCCGGTCCCGAAGCCTTCAATTGCTTGATATGCTCGGAACTTCATGCTCCCGAATGTGTGACTTTGAAGACATATGACTGTTTGCTTGAGGAGCCAACCGGCGAAGCATTGAGGCTTTCCAGTCTAGTCGAACCTGAATTTCTGAAGGACCAGACGTCTTTGGAGCATGAAAGAATATAGAGGCCCAGAACCGGCGGTCGGCGTCCAAATTGTCAACAACAGCGTTGGTGATCTGTGTCTTTCTCACATGGCTGCCGTCAGATGGTAGTACGGGGTGCTATACAGTCGTAAATCAACGTCTCTCCAGCCAGGAAACAATGTTGATGTCGAATGTTCCTGTGCGACTTGCAAATAGCTTGCTGGCCTTATGTTGTGGAGCATCCCTGCGTCAGAGACTCGAGCTCGTATTGCTCTGGAGTTAAGTCTGGACCGCTCCTCCGGCCTAGTTGGTACGACACTGCTTCCCGCACGAGAAGCCGTATTGTGTAACGTCCCGCACACGCCGACTACTATCCCGTGTTTCGTCTCAGGAACACAAAGTTACGAGCCCCTTTCAGTTGGTCGTTCTGAGCGGGCGCATGCCTTGGGACTATCTTGCGGGGGCTACTTCCAACGCGGGGGTATGAGGTTGTGCGACCTGGATATTTAATTTAAATCAGGCTCTGGAGGATGCTTGCGAAATCCCTTACATCCATGAATGGACCACAAGGGTCTTGCCGCCCGTCCATTTCTTTATGGCGAGTACGCCATCTTTTGGCCCTCGAGGGAGTGAAGCTCCCACGAGCAATTGCGAAGCAAACATTCGTATATTCGTCGCGCCTTGAACCTCTCGACTGGAGGTTGTGGATGATAGTTAAAATGATGATGGGGCCGTCGAGCTGGACGGATTGCGCACATCATGCCCCGTGAGTCAACTCCAATTTGCATCGTGCACTGATGGCAATGTTCTTCATGTTGATTTTGATTCTTGCCGGAGCCCTGCCTCTGGCTCGATGTTTTCATGAGCAGGGGCATCATCAGCCTGTGCGTCGTTTTGACAATCCTACGAACCCTGCCAATCACTTCCAAAACACCACGACGGCCAAGTCATCAGTTCAGCCGACTGTTCAGCCAACTGCACAGCCAACTTGCAACAACGGGGAAGGGTTTTGTAGGTCAACGTTGGTCGTCCCGTGGCAAAACACTACTGTGGTTAGTTTAGTATTGCTGTGCGCAGTTGATGTCTCAAGGCTAACTCGACTTCAGACCACCCTGGACACGCCCGTTACCCCCGTGGTTACCCAAACTTCACAATGGGCTTTAAGCAGCACTGTCCCCGCGGGCTTGAATACAAGAAACGTCAGTCTTGTTTTACCCACGTCCAGTATTTCCATCATCTCATCGGTGCCTGGCAACTTGACTTCCGCACGTTCGCCCACGACAAGTCCCCGGCCCCCGACCAGTCTGCGGAACTCACTAAGTTCACTCACAAGTAGCTCCTTCCCGCCCACTGTTTCCCCAGCCACCGTCACAAATAGCTTCATTCCACCCACGGTGACGAGAAGTGTTATTGTCATTTCCTCGGTGCCCTCCGAGAGAGAGCCGCCATCCACAACCGACTTGCAAGGCACAGCAACACCTTCGGATGTCCTCCAGCCACCCACACACATCCTGATACCTTCAGCACCGGCAACCAACAGCTCCGCAGTTTTGGTACCGCCGCCTCCCGTTCCTACTTCAACTGGGGAGTTCATCTCTTTGCCGCAGACAAACACGGCTACGCCTACCTCATCTGCCAGTCCCGCTGTGTCTTTCGGACTGTCGAGCCTCTCGTCAATCCTGACATCCACGAGTCTGCAGACCACTTCACCGCAATCCACTCACTCAACTGTCACCGAGTTGCCAACTGATGTACTGCTGATCCCCTTTGATCTGAAAGGGGTAACACAAACTACCCCGTTCTACATTACCACCACCTCTCCAGGTAGCGACTTTCCCACCATCGTTCCAGGTTGGTTTCTTGGCCCTCGTTACATAGTAACCATCCTCTGACGCTTTCCAGTAATCTTCCCTTTCGACGGCCCTCCCGTGGTATGCTTTAGCTGTTTCACCAAGTTTCCCCCCAATGTCGAAATCAAAGTCCCCAAATTTTGCATTCAGTTGTTCGGTCTCAAGATCGGAAACTGCCCTCCCAGTGACAACGGCGGGGGCGGCGGCCAAGACAAGCCGGACCCGGAGAAAGATGACAAACCTTCGACAGCCAAATCGACGGCAACATCAACAGCAAGTTCGTCTTGCACCACCATCGTGACAGCAACCCACCGGAGCGTATTCTGTTCCATTACTGTGACTCAAGGTGAGCATTCCCATTGATGTCTAATTTCCAGCTCACAGGCTGATCCCCTGAACGCCACAGGTCCAGGGGCTCGGAGCGGCCAGCAGGCAGCTACAAGCTGTGTTACCAGCGCCTACACTACGGTCACCGGCTGCAGCGCGAGACCAGCGGCGACAACCGTGAGAACAACTTCGACGGTGTCTCAGAGCGAAAGCGAGCCGACGTGCGAGCCCGAGACCTGCGGTGGCAGCGAATGTCCTGCCCTGCCGAGGCGAGAGCTGCTGGACGAGCAGGAACATGCAGGCTTGTTGAAACGCGGCAACCCGGCTGAGGGCGAGTGGCCAGATCCGAGCGATTATGTGAACCCGGATAGTTTCATCGGCCGGCAGCTCATCGCCATCAGACGTGGTCTGGATCCCAGTGTAAACGGCGGGTACGACCCTGTACTTGTTCCTCACGGCGATGTGGCTGGCAACGTGCCGAGGGACCGTCTCGGCATCACCACGGCCAACCATATTCTTTTCAAATCCCGCGTTGCGGCGATTGCACTCGAAGGCCTCTATGGCTGCACGTCGGTCGTCGTGGTGTCCCGGCGAGGGGCCTGGGTCAGTCACATCTGGGAGAGAGATATGACGCTGGAAGATCAGTTCCAGAAGAAGGTTATCGGAGACGATGAAGAAAGCACCGGCATCAAACACGCCTTCAAAGAATGGGATCCCGCGTTTGAGTTCTTCGAGTACGGTCTTGAAGACATGGTGGAAAACCCGGAAGACCGCCGCGTGGGTTTCACATTCGGCGACGTCTTGCCAAGCGGTGCCGACGAAGAAGACGATACGCTCAAAACTCCCAGAGACCTCGGCACGCGGGCGTTCATATTCACCCCCCGAAACAGGCTGGCTAGTAGATACAAGGACGATGGCACGCTGATGGACGAGTCTGAGTTCCTAGACAACATCGACTTCCACAAGGGCACGGTACGGAACGGGCTGCGCGTTGCCCGCCTTTCGGGCCTCATCACCGACCTCTTTGAGGGAATCCCAGTGGAAGTGGTCGACTACATGCCACTTCCCCTCACCAACGAAATGCATCTGAGATTCGACCGACTCGCTGATGAGAGAAATGCAGCCAAGCGACCAGAGACCGCTGATGAAGCCCGTCGCCGGAAGATGGAGGTCTGGAACTACATGGACAGAAAGCAGCTGGGCACGCCGCGAGGCAAGTTGCTTCTTCAGTACAGGCCGGCAAAGACATGCAACGACAAGGCTGCGTGGCGCCTGTGGATAGAGAATCAAGGGGTTGAGCGCCGGAGTGATGAGTGGACACCGGAACGCGGCCAGGTCTTTGGAGATCCCGACTCAGACTCAGATGACCCCGATGATTCCGATGGTTTATATGACTCCGACGACATCTATGGTTCTGGTCCACCGTTGAGACGGCGGCAGGAGGCTTGCCCGATGCCCACGACCAAGACCTCCGGCAGCGCATCCAAGACGCCAGTCACCAGCCAGGCCAAGTCGACACCAACTTTGTCGCGGACGGCTCCTTTCCCAACGACCCGTTCCCTCAACCAGACCGCGACGGTGCCTGGAAAACCTACTTCGACTTCCACACCCACAGCAGGAGTGGCGATTCTGTATGAGCTCGACTCTGGCGTCGATGAAGGAGGAGGTCGCGTCGGGCAATGGCAGATATTCCAGAGAGGTGGCCCGAACGCGATTTTTGACGCCTGCAGAACCAGTCATGCCAGATGCACGTTGCAAGTTACGGGCCCTCAAGCCGTGAGCCCGTGGCCGCCCAACTTCGACGCTACGAGTCCGGTTCATGGTCGCAATGGTTGTCGGTACTATGGGAGAGCTGACGGTCCGGGGAGGTTTTCCTGCGAAGGGGTCGCTCAGTTTGATTGCGTTAAGGATCCATCATTTGATCCTGACAGTTCCTCCAAATCTCTGGATTGTGAGTCTGGGTCGAAGAAAAGTAGCCTCTTTCCCCGAGTAGTCTGCTGGCTTCCCGGGATGGAATAGAGGGCTCTTCAAGGGGGCTGGTAGGCGAGCTGAGTTTATTTAACGTCCTGACGTCGAATATACATGTATCAACACTCAGTGAATGAGCTCAGTTGAGATTGAACCCTTTTCCTCTGACACCAGCTTCCGCTGCGTCAAGCACCCGGTTTTCCGCTTTTTTTCTTAGAAACAGATGCATTGAGCCTCGTTCAAACCCGTACACCTGCCGCCTGATCGTCTCTGGATTTGGAGAGTTAGTGTGGCCCAAGTCTGGACGGTGCTGTTCAAGATGGCTTACCAAGCCTCGGGCGGCACAATTAGCATCGCAAATTTTGGGAGCATCGCAAATCTCGCCGTTTTGGGGCAATGCGCTCGCCACCCAAGAGAAGGCCACGAGCATGATAGAGATCGAAAGGGTCTTCATGGTGGAGGTGGGGAGTTGAATCTGGAAGATGAGCCGGAGCGATTCTGTGAGAGATAGGATTGAACGAAGATACGTATGTAACGAAGAATGATAGGCAGTGTGACTAGGCGCTGGACGTGGTTCGAATCTGATCTCCATGAGTGGGAGGAGTGGAATGAGTGTGCAATTTATATGAAATCCATGTATTTCTCATTCATCTCAATGCCATCATATGCACCCGAATGAGACGGCCTAGGAACGTGAATTCTTGGCTCCAGGTTTCAGAGAACCAGGGGATCGAATGAGTCGTCATCTTCAAACGGTTTCGTCCAGGTCCCTGGGGCAAGGTACTGCCAAAATGGCTTCAAAAGCCACAATGCCATCTCTTTAGCCAGTGTATTCCCTGGTTACAAGTACGGATGAACCGGGGTTTTGACAGCTCGAGCGATCTGCACTACTGCGGCTCGACTGAGAACCAGACTGCCGGATTTCAAGGGACAGAAATAGGTCCGTTATTTAGTAACAAAGAATTCTCAGAGACGTTGGAGGTCGAAGGCAAGACTCACGAGATGCAGGTATTTCAGGCATTTTCAGTCTTCATTTACCAAAGGAATTGGATGCCAAAATGACAGGTTCGCACACTGCCGTCTTGTATTTTACGCCGATGGATTCTGGGCTGAATTCAACAATCACATGCTGCGAAAAGTCTATTTTAGTAGATTTCCGATTTCCCGGCTTCCTGTAAACGGTGTCGGACTCGTGATGGTTACCGAGATGCGCAACTCGGGACAACCGAGTTTGAGGCTTTGAGCGAGTCTGCGCCAAGACAATGCCAACAGAACATGGTTCATCTCTCACAACAGTATCGACCAGATGCTCATCTGCAGCGGTTTTCTTCTCGCTTTTACGAAATTTTCGTCGTCTCAAAGTTATAACTGCCTGCGTGAACTCTGTTGCCAAAAGAGTTTGCATTATCGATCAGAGGCGAATACAGACGATGGTGTCTTGTGACAAGTTCATCCCAACTTTCTGAACCGACACCCCACTAATCGTGTCGTTGAGTTTACCTAGTCATAACGACGGTATCTGAATGATCATGACTATCAATCAATACGTCCTAATACTTACAAAGAACCCCAGTATTCTGCATGATTTTTCTCGATACTCCTGACGTACTTGTTTTTTCAGTTGATCCTCAGTAGGCTGGTTGTCATGTGGGTTATGCAATCTGCCCTGCGGCTGGAAGCGTAATCGCTTCAATCTCAAGCCTACCGCCAGTCTCCCTCAGCATGCAGTGGGTCATCGCCCACATCTCACTCAGCCCTGATGGTCTAGCGGTATGATTCTCCCTTAGGGTTGTCGTCTGATAACACGCATGGGAGAGGTCCCAGGTTCGATCCCTGGTTAGGGCCCAAATCTTTTGAATTCATGGGTGATTCACTCCTTTTTGTTCTCTTGTCTCCCGGTTTCTGTTTTGTCGCCATGTCATCCAGACCTCGGTGTCTCTGAGCTAGAAGCATCTTGAATTTAAGTATTCCTAGCACTTATTGTCCGTCGCCCACCCCGAGGAAAGCGACACCACTATGGTCGCTTCCATTACAAGTTTGTCCTGTCGCGGAAACGTCCTACTGACCCTATCTGGCTGCTACAATAAGACGGCGGACCAAGGCGACCCGAAGACTGTCAGGGCCGGCTTCGAAGCCATTTGTGACCACAACGTCTCGATCCGGAGTGGGCCACCCGGTCGGCTGTCCACGGCAAGTAGATCGCAGTTGGCTACTGGCATTGATCAGCAGTCCTGGAGATCCTGCTTCATGAAGGAATGATTGGCTGGGAACGTTGGGGAGACGGGCGATGATATGTATGGCAGCGGCGGGAGACGTCAGCAACATTCATGCCCATTCCAACTATTCGTGTGTGTCGCCAATGCCGCAACGCCATTCGTGGCTCTTGGAAACCCATTCTAAGTCTGTCCACCTAAGCACAGGTCCACTTTCAATTGCCTACGGTCTTGTCGGGGGCAACCAGGCTTAAAGCAGTGAACTCAGGACAACTTTGGTATAGAACAACCGAACTGGAAAAGAAAACCAGATCAGCGGGTTAGAGCTTTGTATTGGCTAGCAGGACGGCAGTACTTCCACCGCAGCTGGGAGGGGCTGCCGGCCGGGACGTTAATCAGACGACACCTCCACGACATCATCAGGGCCGCTGAGTTAGCGTCAACCAGAAAATTGCCCCAGAGCCTGATTGTGGTGATGGGGAGGCAAACATGTCTGACACGGTGGCTGCTTACAACAGGGTCTCAGGTGGCTTGGAACCGGCAGAGCTAGACGTGCCGGGTTATGCTTGTTCTCACTTCAGGACGGAAGGCTGGCCAATTGCGATGTCAATCACGACACCAAGAGTTCAAGACCGATGCTGTTTGACTAAAATAGTGCTCAGCCCAACGGATGATCCCACCCAAGCGGACCTCGAAGGATGCGATCCCTGTGTAGGCAGCGAAATTAGGACGCTTACCTGCAGCCTGAGCATCGCAAGCGAGCGTCCTGGGGGCGATTTATCTACCAGGGACAATGCAACCCTGGTATTTTGAGTCCGAGCCTTCTGAATCCAAGTCCGAGCCGGTGTAACGAGGAGAAATGAGCAACAAAAGCACTTGCTTCCCCTCCTGAGCTCACGCTGCTCGCGTGCTCAGTCTTTGATTTTGATCCTGGCTAGATTTCAGGTCGGCTTTCCTTCCAGCCATGGCGTCAAAGGTCGAATATAGCTCCCTCCAACCGGACGTCTCCGGCGACGATCGGACGTCGGCCGAGAAGGATGGCCTCCGGGCAGAACACGGAACGGCCTCGCCTCCCAACGGCCACTCGCACTACCCGGGCTCGACGGCGGACCGCATGTTCAGGTTCCGCGACTTCAAGTTTCTCAAGATCTATATCGTGTGCATCTCACTATACGCCGCCGCCGCCGTCGCTGCCGTGGTCTGGGCGTACCACGGCCCGGTCGTGAGCGGAGCAAGCTACCAGAGTCGCGTCTTCCGCACACCGGACAGCTTGACGGTCAACCAGCTCTACTCCGGTGTCGCCCTCTCGGCGCTGCTCGCCCCGGCCGGCATGCTGGTGCAGTGGATCATGCACGAGTTCCGACACCTGCGCCTCTTCGCCCTCACGGCCCAGAGGCCCGTCGCCCTCGCCGACCTCGACAAGATCGGAGACGACTCCAGCGCGTGGACGCTCAAGGTCCTGGGCAAGTACTCGTGGTGGTACGCCGTCATGCAGGGCGCCCTGATCGCCATCCGCACGACCATCGTCCCCGTCGGTACCCTGATGCTCACGACCGGGATTCATAACGAAAACGTGGAAGGGTTCGGCGTCGTGGGGCTCCCGATCATGCCCATCGAGGGCTCAAACGTTCGGCGGCTGGCCAGATCCATGGGATGGAACGGGGAGGGCACATTTGAGCAGACACTGGACGAAAATGACGACTTTCTTTCTCAGGCGGAGTACGCGTTTGTCGGCAATATCGTCAGCCAGAGCGCCCTCGTCGACGTCTTCAAGGGACATATCGGGCCAACCCCTACGCACAACATCACTTACAATACCAACACGACGTACAGTGGGCTCGTCTTCTTTACCTGGGACGGCAAGTGCGAGGCCGCCCTCGATATTCCGTACACAACGGTGGTTACCGAGGAAAAGACGACGTATAACTTCGTCATGCCCAATTCGGCGGTTCGGCAAATCCACCTGTCGCCAACCGGGGGAACGCAATCCCTGCAAATGTGGAACGACGCTCCGAACTCGACGCACATCAACGGACTTCCCATCAGTGGCACAACCTACTTCATATCTGCTGCCCCCAAGGACACACTCAAGGAACTCAAGAAGAACGCCACGTCCTCCGCCAGCCTCATTCAAGCGGCCGATGGCAACTGGATCTCGCGGTCCAAGTGCACTCCCGAGTTCTCCTGGGAGGTAGGGCGGTGCACCTTCAACGGCACCCTCATGACAGATTGTCAAGCGGAACCGCAATCAAACACGGCGCCTCTCGACGTGGAGGCCCTCGACAAGCTGGCTGACTACATGACGGCGATCCCCTGGTATCTATGGAACAATAGTATCTCCGCCATCGACAAGACCTTCGACTATCTCTATGTGATTCCGGTAGAGGAGGACTGGGGCCACTTCTTCGGCAACCTCGCGGACTCGTTAGCCGCCATCTCAACGGCAGGCTACTTCGGCACCGCGACGGTGCCCGTCGTGTCTGTCGTCCCCGAGGACGTGTACATCGTGCGCACCGCAGTACTGTGGGTCATCCTGGCCATGTTCACCCTCGTTCCGGTTATGAGCTGCATCGACATCTGGCGCAGCAAGTCCCGTGGGCTGCCTTTCAGAGCGGCCACATTCTTGGCCATCGCCAACGCTGTCAGGGGCCCGTGGTGGGATCGAGAGCTGTACGGGAGCTGCGCTGCGAACGAGCAGTCTATGCAAAAGCGGAGCGCGTCGTCTGTTATGTTTGGAGTTGATGCGAACAACCCTTACCATGTCGGATTGCTACCGGCAGTGCTACCTATTCAGAGAGGACAGACGTACTTTGGTGTGAGGGAACCGAAGAAAGACATAGACTGACTATTCCAAGATAGATGTGATAGTTGGGGAAATTAAGAGACTTCCGCTGGCGTCCTAGCCAAACAGAGACCTCGACGTCACTACAAACTGTGAGGCTTCTTACGCAGACATCAGTTCTCTCGAGACATTCACTCGCGAGCTCCTGCAGCGAGCAAACTTTCAACGACTCTGGCGTGGCGACCTGCAGAAGCTGCTTCTACTGCCGTCTGCAATCTTTGAGGAGAGCGTGCGTTGACATCGGCTCCCGCGGAAAGTAATAGCCGGACGACCTCGACGTGACCCCCTCTTGAAGCATCATGTAGAGCTGTGTCTCCTCTGTTGGAGCTCGCGTTAACATCAGCTCCTGCGGAAAGTAATAGCTGAACAATGTCAACATGACCCCGGTTTGAAGCTGCCTGTAAAGCGGTCTCCAAACTCCACACGTGTCTGACAGAGCGCGCGTTCACATCGGCTCCTGCGTAAAGCAATAGCCGAGCGACCTGAATGTGACCCTGTTCCGAAGCTGCCCCTAGAGCTGCTGAAACCTCGTTAGAGTCGGCTCCTGCTGAAAGTAATAACTGAACGACTTTCTCGCGGCCGTACAATGCAGCTGCTTGTAGAGCTTCCCCTGCTAAACTGTGAGAATAGGAAACCCTTTTATCCTTAGCCCCTGAGAAAAGCAGCAGCTTGATGACTTCGAGGTGCCCAGCCTTTGAAGCCTCTATTACGGCACACGAGACTAATGAAATCTCATCTGCTGACATCTCCTCAAGCAGAGCATCGAGCGAATCCACGTCACCTTCAATTGCCAAGCGTCTCACAGCATCGCTTTTCTCTTCGCCGTAGATCTCACCGAGGCCTACAAAAAGTCGAATAATGGCAAAATGTCGATTTTGCAGACTCCAAAGCCAAATACGGCGACTCATGTTCCCAGGCTCTTGTTGGCCTGACCAGGGCATTTCTGCCAAAGCATGGCCTTGGGTTATGAACCGGCTCCACGTACTCCATGTCAAGGAATCACTACTCCTAAATCGGAGAGTATGTGAGATCCAGTGGACAGAAGCGTAGTTGAGAAAGCGGTACTGGCCATGCAGCGAATTCATAGCCTCCGCATCACCCGACGACCTGTTATACGTAGCCAGGTTGGTTTCTGTGAAGTCTTTATGATTCATGGTAATGGCGTTCCTGATGACGTAGCTGACGGACGTGGAAATTTTCGATGAGGTTGTCAATGCTGAGGAAGCCATTCCAACAGGGTTAACTCTTAATGGCTTTTGCCGTCGTTCAAGGGTGGTGACGAAGTCGCTGAAGTTGAGATAGGTGACACAGACCTCGCCGGCGTGATGGTCCGCGTCTTCTAGCTCAAAATGGAATTCGGCGAGGTCGGGTGTAGAGAGATCGTTGGTAATGAACTCATAGACTGCCTTGTGTGAGAACTCAGCAGTTCCCATCTCCTCGTCAACGCGGACGAGATTCTCGCACCATACAGGTAGTTGATGAATGCCGTTAATGAGCCTTCCAGGTCTCGAGGACGGCTGGCCAATCTCCATCGACATGGCTTCGCGGAGCTCATCTAACGTTAGATGACGCTTCGCGACGGCAATCCATTGAAAGGCCTTTTTAGCGACAGGAGCATTTCCTCGGATGATTATGCGCTGAAGAACTCGTTTGAATGTCTCGGTCAAGTTCTTTGGAAGGCGGTTGATGGCATCCCGAACGTCATCATCGCAATGCTGAGCGCAGATTTCGTCCATCAGAAAAGTAACCCAGAGAAACCTTACTCGTCAGAATGAACGCCGAACAAAAGGCAGACAGTGTCAACTTACATTCCATCTGCACGGTTGATTAGGGCCTGTTGCACATCGTCAATGATCGGTGTGCTCTGAACCTTGAGATCTCCGTTTCGCCGTCTTTCTTGAAGTGTCTCCTTAATAAAATTGCCAATGTCGGTCGTAGCTTCCGCGCACGCCATTCTGACCGTCGCTATGGTCGGGAATCGTTCTCTAAGTTCGCCTGACAAGCTCTCACGGCTTGAAAGGAAAACTCTGAAGCTTGACTCGGATCTAACTGAGGCCAGGGATTGAAGCAGGACACGGCGTTCTGCGGGTTCAAACTCATCAAGACCGTCGACAAAGACATAGAATACGTCCGCCTGATCGACTATCTTTTGGAGGAGAGAGGTCAACTGACCCATCTCTGAGGAGGGCCTGCGATCCAAATCTGCTAGGTTATTCTCCCAATCTTTAGAGAGCCTTACAGGATCGAGTGATTGCCGAAGAATTGACCTCAGTGTAGTTTCAGCGGATAACGTGGTTGGATCCGCGAATTGCGGGAAGAAGAATGTGAGAATTTCACCGGGTCCACGCCGACGTGCGTAACTGTGTTCAATTGCACTCGCACTTCATCAACAGTCAACAATTACTGTAGGTAAAGTAATATAAGGGCGTACTCACGTGAGGACCGTCTTACCAGATCCAACTATTTGGGGTCAGCGCAGCCGGGAAACAATTGTTTTTCCATCGAACATACTCTTGCCCGAGCACCATATCCATGGTGAGCATGTTCCTTCGTCCCATCCAGTAAAAGTTGTCGATTGCAATAGCCACTCTGCAGTTCCGGGGTGTCTTATTTTACAGGCTTTTTTATATGGCGTAAGATAGTCGTAGGAAGACAGCGATTCGAGCAAACGGCGACGATTCTCTTCTGTTGTGCTGTTAGTTGCTAATGTGGGCCTTGGTGATGAAGAACCCGCAACTTACCCGCTCGACGGAAGTCTTGTTGGAGTTGTTCGTTTTTAATGGTGTCTAGACTGCCATCTACCCGCGAGATGAACTGCATGAGCGTTCGCCTCCCAGTTGATGCTGCTTTCCTCTCCGCTTGTTGGAGTCTTTGGTCTTGAAGATCGGCTTTCACCTTTGCAAGATTGATCTCCTGCTTGACCCCCAAGCTACATCTTCGAATCGTCTCCAGATCAGGACTAAATTCCTGCTGAAACGACTGCAGAAAGGCGTTTCGCAACTGCGTTTGCCCTGAATTCGCGAATGTCAGCGCCATTCGCTTGTAGTACTTTGGCTCGGAAATAAGTCCCTTACAAGGCCGCTGTACTGCTTCTATTAGGTGCTTGCAGCAACGGATGATTGAGGCATTGAAGTCGCAGACGGCCTTCTGAAGTTCCGCCGAGTTCGGGAATAATGTCTGATAATTGGCAAAACGGGGGCAGTCTCTACCGAACTGCATGAATAGGTCCGAGATCCGTTCATAGTACGAGGTGAAGTTCAGTACAACCTATGCGACAAAAGTCAGATGATTCATTCAGAAAAGGGCGGACGTGTTTGTGCTTTCCGTACCTGAAGGGTCAAGCTGACGCTTCCCCAGACCAGTGCAGCAATCTCCGGGTGCGACGAGACAAACGTGCCGATGATTGCGGAGGATTCTCGGACGAACTGCAGCACTGAGTGCAACCTGCTGGCGACACTGGGGCCTCTCGATCGAGCGGCAGACATGTCGAGCTTTGCCGTGAAGACGAGCACAGCACCTGCATCAGGGACGTCTCGGAGCTCTTGGAGCTCTGCGCGCTGATCGGCAGTCAGGATCTTTCGGAAGTCGTCGACTGCATTCTGCAATTCTTCGGTCGGCGGTATCGTCGATGCGACAGACGAGGACGGAACCAAGGCCATCGCGGTCGACGGTCGTTTGCCTCAGACGAATGCAAGTTTGGTGAACGTTGGAGAAGGGCTGTTTGAGTGCTAAAGGCAGTTGCCGGAGTGCGGCAAAGCTCACAGCCTGATGTTGACGCCTCCGGGTTTATCAGGATCCAGGACAGGGATGTCACGTCGGTGATTCGCTAGATCATGGTCTTCTTGGCTTCGCCTGACAGGGTGTAGTAACATGCTGCAGATGGTGGTGTGTACACTGAGGGTCAGATGACAGAGAGGTTCCGACACTGGTCTTGTGCATAAAAGCAGAGGGGAAAAGAATACATGCAGGAAAGCCCCTTTGCTGCAAATGGCGTGTTATGCACAGAGTTCGCTGAGAAAACTTCCACCGGCGGTTGGTACTGCTCGAATGAACTCCAATCGACTGTGTCAAGGATGCCGCCCCAGATGGATTCTAGATGCTGCCGAGACATCACGTTGCGTCAGAGTTCGGCCTCCGACGTTTGCGACCGATGGCGGCTCATCCAGGGCATGTCTATATGATCTAACAACCTGTCTGGCTGCCTTCAAAGATCAGTTATGGCTAAGATATCGGGGCACGCGGCGTGGGTCGACACGAGGTGCCCGGGTGCCTTTGCGGCGTTGGTGAGGATCGCTGCCCCAGAAGCTCGGGGTAGCCTAGATGACATGTGGTGCGAGGATGAAGAAGGATGTAACTGCGCAGTTTCGAGCGGCCCGTGTTTCCCGGACGGAGTTCTCGGGTTTGTGAAGTCAGGAACGGTGGCCCCGAGGCTGGCAGGCCGAGTACACTTGTGCGGCGACACGTTTGACTCGATGGACGCGCAACCAACTCCCAGGTCGTGTGTGGCCTACCCGAGCGAGGCTGTCAGATCTGCCAAAGGATAACTTGACGAACCTCGCCGCTGCAACAGCGGCGTACGTTGCCGTCTAGCGAGAGCTCGGTACCGGGCTCGCCAGCGTCTCCGACGCCCAGACGCCGTTCCGGTCCGCAAGTATTAACAACCTACCGAGGCCTGTTCATAGCCTAGCCCG
Organism: Colletotrichum brevisporum; assembly: GCA_030770045.1. Lineage (NCBI taxonomy): Eukaryota > Fungi > Ascomycota > Sordariomycetes > Glomerellales > Glomerellaceae > Colletotrichum > Colletotrichum brevisporum. The sequence goes on from JAUGSI010000002.1 coordinate 8,334,649, forward strand.
CCGGCCAGCTCACTCACTCGGCAGGCGGCCGGCTAAGAAGAAGACCCGAGTTCCGGAGGAATCGAGCAGGGACATGGCTGGCTTCTGCCGGGCTTGTGTGTGTGGGGGATGTCGTGCTGAGAATGAGCAGGGTGCGCAACTTGGGCTGGTCACTTCCAGGGTGCGTGGACACGTGGGATGGCTTCGAGAGGGTGTTTGGGGTGGAAGGGAGGGGTTGGAGGCGGTGAAGGTCGTCCCCGAGACGAGGCAGAGGTTAGCCGGACGAGTATAGCCGTCTCGTTCATAGTGTAGCAGATGAGTACCGTGGCATCCGGCTTCCTTGGGTTGTGCGAAAGGCTCGTCTCCTGTGTTTCCTGCTGTGCCGCGTGGCACTCCATCCCGGCTCGTGTGATTCCATGTCAACCGCAACAATACAAACATCGTGCCGGAGGAGGACCGTCTCGTCTAAATATCGAGGTAGATAGTTTATCTATATCGTCTCCGCGTCGGGAGCTGAACCCGGGAGTTGTCAGCATCACGCAATCCAGACATGGAAGGACAACCACGGCACCAGGCCTCATGGCTCGCCTACGATCCCAGCCGCCAGGGGTTCTCGTTGTTGTCCCATCGTGAGAGACTGTTTCACCGTTCTCCAAAGGTCGAAAGCTGAAAAAGATTCGGGCGTCGCCGGATCCCAAAGTCCCATGTGAGACAGCTGGCCATTGAGGACCCCGGTCGAGAGGGGAGTTGTTCCGGAGCTGAGTCCGGCCGTCATGGTAGCACGAAGAGTGGGATGCCAATGTGAATTCCATATCACGCTCCTCTGGCCCCCGTTCCCTTCTCTCCCATGGCCATGCCCAGACCTGCCATTGTCACTCAATCCGAAACCGAAATCGCCTATTCCAAGCCATCGAGAAGCAAGCCTCTGTCGCGCGTGGGCTTCTTTGCGTGCCGTGCGCCTGTCTGGCGAAACATCACGGCCTGGGCTGGCCCTCTATCATGCTCTCGCGCACGGCGCAGGCGCGTCTAGCTCGCTTATAGGGTTGCATCCACCGCGCGAGCGCAGCCAGGACTTCAACAGCCATTCAGCCGCCCTTGCCTGTCGTTATGCGCGCGGGCTGTGCTTCTCTGCCCTACGGGCCCTACGGGGCAAGGACCATACAGGACAGGGTGCACGAGTCGGTAACCATGTTGATGCCCTTGCTTGCCCTGTCCGGTCCGTACTGTTTTGGACAAGCCTAGACCTTTTGCGACCGCGATGAGATCGGACGGCAGGAGACAATTCCGAGGGCGCAATGGAGGAGAGTCATGAGGACGGACCGACGGGCAGGACACGCTGTCTGGTAAGTGTAGATAGAAGCCGGGCCGGGCTGGGATTGACGATATGGGACGATGCGGTCGTGCGCGTCTCGTGATGGCAGGTGACAGTGATCGTGATATTCCGCGGAACGACCGTTCCATGCAGGCGAGCACGTTGTTGGTTGACGATTCGAGACGCTTTCCTCCTCACCAGTCAGGAAGGTGATGATGGACATTGGACGGCGACGGAGCCTCCCACCCGGACCGGAGTAGCCCACAGCTCTGATCCTTGCGTGGGCGCGGGCTGGACTCTGTTCGAATCGCGGCAAGCGGTTTAAATCACTCACCTGAAGGGTTTCGAGGTCGATGAAATTCCCATCCGCCTGAAAGGTTGCGCCGGAGTGTGGCCCGCGAGTCTATATGTGCTGTCACCCATGAGCTTAGGATTGCTAAGAAGATGGGAATTGAAACGGCCCAGGCACTTGACGGTGTGGAGAGAGAGAGACAACAGAGTTCACGGCCGAGCCGCTTGGCCCCGTCTGATGACGGTCCCAGATAGAAAGAGGCTGAGATACCACGAGAGAAGCTGAGAGAGACAAAAGAGGGCTGAGATGAGGGCTGAGGCCGCATGAAGTTTTTTTTTTTTTCTGTTCTTTTACGGGGGGCTGATCGGATGGATCGTGACGGAAATATCTCTTTTTCTCCCTCCCTTGGGTCGCGCGCAAGGAGGGGCGTCGACCGTGGGAATGGAGTCAACTCCACCAGAGAAGAAGCTTATACGAGGCAATTGTGATTCGCGACTCGCCCTGCCCCCCTGGCAGCCCTGCCGATGCCGCCGCTCTGGCGCCGGTGCTTGTGTCCGTCAGTAGAAATGATGGGCGTCGATCACCGTCGATGGGCTCGTATCGGCCACAGACAGCCGAGGTAGCTCAACCAAGCAGAATTGTTGTCCAATCGGCTTTCGTGAGAATAGCAAAAATCAAAGAGTGTCAATCAACGGCGTCGGTCCTTTTTTCCGTTCTTGCGCCCTCCAATCTCGACCGTGGTCTTGCCCTCATCTCGATCCAAGGGGGCGGGGAGCGGGCTCAAATGCCACGTTTTGTGAGATGAGGATGGCCGGGTGCCTGAGATGGCGCCCGCTGTCCGTTCATCACGTCAACCGTCACACTAAAATGAGATGCGAAACCGTCCTCGCCAGCACATGTGTGTTCCCTGAAGTGGCGGGGTGCTCGGCGCAGCGTCAAAGATGAATTGAAGCCAAGCGAACACACGCGCCAACGAGACGAAGGGAAGAAAGGAGGAAATAGGGAGGAAACTCGGGGGCCTTTTCTGCCCAGGCTTGCTTGGGCTTAGTCGACCAAACTCAAATGCTCGCGAATGCAGCCCTGAGGGGGCCGCTAGGTAGGCGAGAAATTCGCCAACCGGAAGACCCTGGATTGCGTGATGATGATATTTTGGTGTTGGTGAGTTTGCGCGATGAAAGTGAGTGTTACAGGGTGAGTGAGTGTGACAGTGAGTGAGTGAGTGAGTGAGTGAGTGAGTGAGTGAGTAAGTGAGTAAGTGAGAGGTGTCAACAGCAGAATGGATCGGATCTGCAGACGCGGCGCCGGACGATAGAGAGACAGACAAGAGCAGAAAAATAAAAACCGCGTGAATTCGTACGAGAATAGAGTATAACTCGTGTTTCTGAAACACAGTCAATTTGTTCTAGAATCCTATTAATAGCGGCGGCATCCTTGGATGGGGACAGAAAAGACCCTCCCTTTCTCTGTATAGTGCGCGTAGGCAGTTCCCGCTGCCTGGGCAGCCCTTGACGATGGGAAATGGGCTAGAGGGAGTTATACAATGCATACTATGTATATGTGTACTAGTAATCAGAAAATTGGGCAGCGCAAACCTTCGAGCAGATCAAAAGGAACAAAAGGGTCCTGTCTATCTGCCCGTCTGGGGTTGCTGCTAGTCAGGTGTCAGCCAGAGCGACGCGAGAGCCAGACTCTGGCCCATCCTCTCCTTCTCAGTGCTGGGTAGGTAGGTAGTTCCGTGAGCCGTCGTCTGCTCTTCTGCTCTCTCTCTCCGGCGAATTAAACTCCGTAAATCGTCGGCACCATGGACGGCCAAGAGCGGACTCGGCGGAGACGGCGAGCAGCTGTGCCCCCCTCCACTCTCAATTAAGGTCTTGTTAGTCATTATGCGACTTTTTGCTGCAGTCCCAGAGCCTGGGCAAAGGTACCTTGACAAACGCAAATCATACATGCCCGGGGGGCGGGCTTGGGTTTGGATAGAGAAGAGGAAGGAGAGGAGAGCAGAGGGAGGCTGGGCTGGGCTAAAGCTGAGCTGCTGGCTGGGCTCACTGACTGGCTGACTGATTGATTGATTGACGGGCCAGGCTGGCTGGCTGGACTCTTCGTTCGACTCTACGACGGTAGCACCAGACCCAGGCCGTAGCAAAAGGCCCCCCCCCGGTCGAAAGGGCTAGAAGTACGGACCGTCACATAACGTCCCAAGGGCGAGGTGCTCGAGTAACGCCGGCAAGGATGCGTCTGGCTGCTTCTGGCGCACTGGTCGGCCTCTGGTACACTGGGCGCTGGCCCTCCTTTGTTCCCTGTCCTGCCCATCTATCCTGAAGGGCAGCTTGGGGCCCGAGAACCCACAGTCGAGAGGTCCAGGGACTCCGACTGGAGATGGGGACCTGGATGGCAATGGAGATGCAATATCCACAGTCCACGGTCCAGCCAGACGCCCGCCCTGAGCGAGCCAAAGGCCGTGGGCCCCTCTCCAAATCTCTCTCTCTCCAGTCTTTTTTCCCTCTGTCTGTCTGGGTCTCTAGGAGGCCGAGGGCGAGGAAAACAAAACGGGCAAGGTCCAGTACGGTAATAACACGCATAGGGTGGTGGACATGGCATGGTCCTATGTATGGATATTGGGGGGATGCCGTGTAACTCGTTCCCCCCGTCGATGGATGCCGTCCAGTGCCGTAATCCCCAACCCGAGATGATAAAGACCCTTTGAGATCCTCCCCCCTTCCACCCCCCTCTTCGCTACGTGAACCCTTTATTTTCTTTTCTTTTTTGTGTGTGTGCATCTGGGAGTTGTTTCCTCTACTTTCTCACTGTGTCTCTCCTTCTCTCTACTTAGGGTTTCTCTTGGCTTTCCATCACCCCCCGGCCATCCATCCCTAGGAACCTTACCAAACAACCCGAGACGAAGCTTTTCCCGAACATCCTTCCGGACCAGTTCCGTCACACACAACCACCTACACAGACACACCACCTCGTCTTGCCTACATCATCAGGCATTACACACCACACCTATCCAACAAAGGCACAGCCCTCCCGAACTACAACTCTACTTTTTAAGAATCACTACTGCCTGCTAGCCGGAGCAGCTGGGAAGGGAAGCGTCTAGAAGGATTATTACCAACGTACCGAGTAGCCTGCGTCAACAACCCCACGACAACACTAGCAGCTACACACATACACCAAGACAACCTCACCACCAACAATAACAACGACGACACCGAACCTCAACGTCGTCCACTGATAACTCGTCGACGAAGAACGGCTTTCCGTCTCGACGACATACCTACACACCGACGACCACCTACCCCCGGGCCCTCAACGCCCGAGACCAACCCGCACAACCGTCACCACGGCTTCCCCAGCGATCGCCACGATGGGCTCCCCGAGCGGACCCCTCCGCCCCCGGGCGTCGTCCAACTTCATGGGCATACGCGCCGTCGGCTTCCCCACGTCAATGACGCCGCAGGAGAAGCACCTCTTCACGGACCGGGTCAACACGGCGACGACGCGGCTCTCGAGCACCATGGCCGCCAGCGACGGCGGCGCCGGGTCGTACGTCTTCGTCATCTACTTCCACAAGAACACCGCCGCCGACGCGCTCGCATTGCTGCAGGCCGCCGACATTCGGGTAAGGGGCCACGAGATCCAGTTCTCATGGCTCTGAGCTCGCGACTCGCCTCTTCACATCTCCGTTTCCGACCAGTCCTTTGACCGACGGGCTTTTTTTTTTCCCCCCTCGTCGGTCAGTCTGACAAATCTACCTGTCCCGTCTGCCACGTCCCGGGCCCAGGTCCGGTCTAGATCCCCATCCCTCAGGGGGGCCCCTGGGCGAGGCGTCCGACAGGCAGATGAGTCTCATACACTACAGTCGGCTCTCTACCCCTGGCCAGCATGTTGTGTCTGGCTGGAACAGACCGAGGGTTGATCCTTTCTTGCTTTTTTTTTCTACTTGAACTGTCATGTTACTCTTTTTTTTTTACCGATACCCCCAAGTTTTTTCTTTCTTGTTCATTTCTTGAACCATTCTTGTTTTTTACACTACAATTACATTAGCATCGCAAGAGCGCATAAAAGCGAAGCGAGAAGAAGAAGCAGAAGAATAAGAAGAATCATCCATACAATCCATCTCTCTCCGTGCCAATTCCGTCAATATGCGATTCATGAATCCCGTCCCGTCTATCGCCACCAAACCACCAACCCCTCACCACCGTCTCTTGTCTACGTCTCCTCCGTCAAGTCTAGTCCAGTCCAACTCAACTCTAGCTGTTGCTCTAGTCTATCCCATCCATCCATACACCCTCCCGTCAACCCCTCCCCTTCCCCTCCCCCTCGTCCTCCAATTCCCGCCCGACCGCCCCGGGAGCGAATCCTTCAGCGATCCATCGTCCCCCTACCCCCTCGACGATCTGCAAGTCTAGGCCCCCCTAACACCCTAGACACGTTCCCCATCTCTGCGGCGCAAATCATCCATCGCGCCCCTCCACCCTTCTCCATCTCTCGCCTTATCTCGTCAAGCAATCCTGATCACGCAAGAAGATCCAGCACCGCGCGTCTCTCGATTTTTTTCTTCGTGGTTCGATCCGGTACCGTTCGCCTCTCCATCAAACTAATGCCGGACCCAGTCCAAACCTCGCCAGTACCACGGCCCGCCGAGAACGGGGACGATAGTGCGGCACATTTGGGGCGGCAGATTACACTGATACTTCCCTCATCAATCCATGGATTACCACTGCAAGCCTTTCCTGCGCATCGGTCCATCCCCTAACTTCCCCGGGTGGACCGGCGCGGCAGCCACTTTTTTGCGAAAGGGGTGTGTGGGCGCCTTTGCTCCCCCTCGAGCTCCTCTCTGTTGTGTGTCGATGGATGCCTGTGCGTGCCCCAAACACCGTTTTGTAGAACCGTTACAAGCGGGCCGCCGCAGCCTACCTACGCGGAGACGAGACGGTGGGACGGGACACATTCAAGAGATGGGGTAGGGAAACGACGTCGCGCGCGGGATCAAACGAGATGAGGTGACGCGGAGGACGAGGCGCCTTACGTGGCCAGGCTTCGTCGTCACCACCACATGCACTCAGTTTCGCCCTCAGGTCTGGGTGAGGACGTACGTGCCCACAGTTCACTGCAACTGTAACCTGCTTTTTTTTCGACATGGGGGAGACGGACTCTCGCTTGCAGTCTCTCAGCGATAGGGTCGCATTCGTTCGGCAATCGGACCCAGCGGGCATGGAAAATCTTCACGCAGATGGGAGAGAAACGGGGCCGGGAACAACTTAGATGAGACGCGCCAACGCAATCATGGCCTTTTCTTCTTCTCTTTCTCCATCTGCTCCTCTCTGCTCCTCCTGCGCACGCAAGAGAAAACACTCAAAACACGGCAAATGAGAGAAGGACGGACGCTATGGGGATCCCCCCTCGGGATGGATGGATCCCTCGGGAGCGAACAGACAGGGACGTGGGAGGTCTTTTTGCGGATGCGCGCGGATACGCGGACGCGGACGCGGGAATGCAATCTTTCCTCGGAGGAAATTTCTCAGTGGGAGGGGACGACATGATCGAAATTCGAGACACACCAGCAAAAAAGTATTTGACAATGGGCGGGGTTCCCACAAAGAGTGGCTGACAATCACAATCACGCTTCTCATTCCGTTTTCCCCCTCACCCCCTCCCTCCTCTTCACTTCCGTTCGCAAGGACGGAGCCAGCATGGAAAGTCCAAGCGGCACGCGACGGCGGGAAGGGGGAAACGCAACATACGTGCAGTGCAATTGACACTTTGTCCTTGCATACAAACATCGGCTGACAGGAGTTCCAGACCGAGTTCGATTTTGATTAGGTACCCGGCCCGAACGTGGGGGATTGGCAAGCGACCTACACAGCATGAGCAAGAGACATGAAGAGGGGCATCCGTGGGGTGGATGAGCTGACTGATGACTCGGAAGAGACTCGACGGTTGGGAATTGAGGGAAGACCCCAACTCGGCCCAAACCCCAAGGCCAAGAGTCTCAGGGCCAAGGCAGCATTCTCGAGCTTCCGTTTCCCTTTGATGCTGCTTTTCTTTCTTACCTTTCTTGTCGTCGGCTCCCATTATTATGCTTTGTCAACCTCTGGACAGAGAAGGATCTGGACCGCTTGGCCTTCCCCCGCCTCCGTCACTTCCCCGGCTTCCGTCATATCCCCGGCCTCCCTTGGTGCCATCCGCGTCATTTGACTCTCGATGTCTCTCAAGGAAACCTCTAAACTTTGTTCCTTCTTCTCGTGATCTCTGTGTGTTCTGCTTCTTGCCAACTACCTCCACTCCTCGCAACGGACATCACGTCGTATTCGTAACCCTCCCAAGTCTCGGGCTCGGGGTCGGATGTCGTTCCCCGGGCCCAGCCTTGTTGCAACGCATTATCACTGCGGGAAACGACGGGTGGGTGGTGGATGAATGGACGGAGCCCCCTCCGTTTCTCACTTCCGCCTCCCCTCCGCCTCCCCCTCCTCACAAAAAAAGAGGCTGTGTGTGTTGTTTTTTGGTTCTGTTGGTAACACAGCAGATGTCAAGGTGACCAGTCACAGAACGACTGTTTGTCACTTTGCCCTCTTGGCTTTTGTCATCAGATCATGGACGCGGAAGCAGTTCAAGCTTCGGGGCGAAGGGAGAACCAACAATCAGATATCAAAATAGAAGAGCAAAACTGGAAGTGGTCACCCGACCAATATCCCAACTTGCCGGAACCATCATCATCCCCCGCCTCCCCTCTCCCGTATCGTTCCGTTTGTTGCCTCTCTGCGCCTTTCCTTCCGGCGGTGACACATACACACACAGCCCCCCAAAAGGACGCAAGCAGGCAACGAAGCCATCGCCAAACCACCTCCATCCCTGCACCGCTCTTTGACACGAGAGGGGGGAAACGGCACCACCACCGCGTCCACCACCCCCATTGACCGCAATCCCGTCTTTAATCTCCGTTTCGCCCACACGTCCGTTCACTGGATCCAGATGGGCCGATTACGGGACGGACTGAGAAATGCCTCTCGAGGGCCGGGTCAGGCCCTCCATCAATCCCACAGTACAGCGAACGGTTGCTTAAAGTGAAACAGGGGAAACTTGCCGTCTGTATTTCAGCGTTTGCGCCTCTCTCTCCCCCCTCTCTCTGCTTCTCGGCCACATTGCGCGGTCTCCTGCCGGGATCCGGGGTCCGTCTCTCGCGATCAGTGCCCCTCCACATTCCATCCCACGTCCGCGGAGGGGAGCGCTCGACAGCGAACGGACGCCCGGCACGGTCCCCCGGGCTGGGTCAGGTTGCGTGTCGTCCTGCTCTCGCCCTCCACGCAGGATCCGACGTGGATCCGTTGGCGCGGACGCGGACGGGTCGCCATTCGGACGCAAACTCCGTCGCCCGTTTCGCGATCTGCGGGATTGGCGCCGGGCTGTCCAAACGGACAGGACCCGCGCAAACGTCGACGTTTACCGTGGCACCGCCGCCAGGAACTGCCACAGGGGAAGTATTTGAAAATCATGAAACACGTGGCTGTACAACTCGTCTCTGCTTCCCCATCTCACGACTTCACACGAGATGTCTTGGCTGACAGTCCGCTCAAACCTGGGTTCAAACGAGCGCCTGCCTTCGTTTGTCCCCCCTCTCTCACGTCGTACGATACCGTAGGCTCTGTCACGTTCTTGGGGCGAGTATGATCGCCGCCAACGTGGGGAAAATCCCGCAACTCGTCGTCGATCCGCACCGCGTCTGGCCCTCTGGCATGTTAGACGCAGATGGCGACCTGACCTGACAAGTCTCATGCCGCCTGTGACCTGTCGCGAATGTCATAAGGCAAGCCCTTGCACGAACTTTTCGCCGCCGCGAACCACAAGAAGCCGAACCCCACCGGCCGCAGCCCGTCTTGTGCGGTGAGGATGCGGAAGATGCCAACAAGAGCTAAGCGCCGCGGCCGCGTCCACGAGGCGGATGATCTGCAAGTGGTTAAAGGCCTTCGAGAACCTCGAAGGAGGGTTTGGTTACATGTCAGCGTGGCCACTCGAAGATGGTGTCTTGGTCTGTTCCCGTGCGGGCCGGCCACGACGTAGTTCTGGAAGGATCTCGCGAGTAAACCTCAGGGGAACCTGGGGTACAGTGATCTGGACCTTGACGTTCGCCTGCTACACCAGGACACGAAGGGCGACGCGAACATTCTCGGCGATAAGAACACCATCTCGTGGCCGTATTCGGCCACGACGGTATTCCGAAGGTGTCGTCAAGGGCGGCAATCAGAGACTGGGGGCGCGTCTGCCGCTGTCTAAATCAGACCTCTACAGGTTGGATCGTCCCCGAGAGCCTCGATGAGACAGGCGGGTCGTCCTCGGAGACCCGCGAGCTCTAGAAATCCTGGACCTAGCTTGCGGTCCTCGCAGCTGTCAGAACTTGCTTCCTCGTGAATAGGGCGTTCCTGGAGACGAACATCGTACGTAGATCTACCTAGCTTACACCGCCGCAGGAGACATCATCCGCGACGGTTGGAAAGAAGAGGCGACGGCTGGTGTTGGTTGACGAGTGTCTTGACACTACCTAGACAGAAAACCTTGAGCTCGAGGATCGTGGTTGAGAGCTCAGCGGAGGCCGGCATCCAACTCTTGGCTTCACAACAAGAACAGGAGGTGAGCAGTAAGAAGAGCGAGCTTCACGTTGACTTCGTTTCTTGGGGACCACAGCCGTTCTCTCAATATGTGCTTGCGCCCACGGCTTCATTCAGTCGACGGACGTCCCTCGAAGCTGGATATGAGATTTATCCACGAGGGATTCATGGAAGATTGCCCCGTCACAAAAGCCATCGAACATGGAATGCCGTATTGCTGAACTTTTGCAACTGTGCGGGCTCTCGGAGGGCATCTCGCGTCCGTTGTCCTGCGGTCCGGACTGCGTGCGCGCGTCACACGTTCAGATCATAAGACGGCTCCGCCGATGGTTCTCGGACATGACTTACATCCGTTCCGTGAGGCGCCGCGTGACTAGCTCAGCCAGGGACGCAGGCGGCTTACATCCCACCACCACCAAAACGGGCAACGCTCAAATGTCTCGGGCCATTCGTTCTCCGTGTCGATGGAATGTAAGCCAGCTTACACACACAGCCTCCGGGTTAAGCCTAGTCCTTTCTACTTTCTACCTCTTTGAGCGCGCTTGATTTCGCCTTACGTCAACAACTCGGGTTTTTGGGCGCTGACGCGAGCTCTCTCAGCTGCCTCGGTTGCCCGGGAAGACCAAACGGGGTCTTGATCTTGTCCCGGCACTGAGACATGCAGCAAGCTTACACCTCCACGTCCCCAATCAGGCAAAGTCGCAAGAGGGCCCTGGATCGTCAGATCAAGCGCTTCTGCAGGCGGCTTACACCCGCGATGGCTTCATCCGGTCATTAGTCTCTGGCCGTAAGGCCGTGCGAAACACGCGGCCAGGCAACAACAGCCTTATGGTCACTTGAACGAGCGGGCGAACGAGAATACCGGCGGCGCAACGTCTCAGACTTTTTATCTACGCGTGACAACAAAGTGGCATTGTATTCTCCGTCAGGATGAAGTTGATATAAAACATCCATGACCTCTTCTTCGAGTAGACTCTGGTTCATGGCAGTGAAGATTGCAGATATCAAATTACAGCTATCTTCCAACCTTACATTGGAACCTAGGACTTTGCAACTCAATCTTAAACCAAGCTCAACGCAAAGTTTCCATCTTCTTGAGAGTGTCTTGACAACAATCCTCTACTACGAAAGCTCGTCAGCCTCGTCTAGCATCCCAATAACCATCGCGCTCCTCCCCGTCAGCCGGTTCACCAAGCAGCACATCCAAGAACCAAGAACCCTGTCCGAAAGCCCTGAGACTCCTATTCCTTTACGAAACCATCTCTACCCGCTACTCTCTCTTCAACTCAACCCCTTTCCACCATGCCGCTCCTATTCGTCTACGAAAAAGACCTAGTCAACCCAACACCCCAAATCCCCTCCCTCGAGGGAAAGGTCATCTTCATCACAGGCGGTAAGTCCTCTTCCACATTCTCTCCACTACCCTCTTGATTGGGTCCCGTCTGCCCCAACCATCCTCTCAACACGTGACATGACGATGGATACGAGAGTTTCCCTCCCGCCTCGCAAGCCACCACGAAACCCTTTACGAGATCACACCCTCTCCTCCACACAGAAACGTCAATACCTTTATCATTGCAAACCACCCTTCCCTTCCTAACAAACAACCTTAAGGGGCCGTGGCTCAGTGGTCAGAGTGCTCTGTCAGATTTCACCCTAAACTGGCCTTAATCTAACGGCGCAAACGTGCTTGAACTGGCAGAGAGGACGGTGGTTCGAATCCATCCGGCTCCATCTTTTTTGCCCTTTTTCCCTTCTGCCCCTTTTGCCTTGTCTCCTTCTGTCCGTTTTGACTTTTCCCCTGCCGTGACTCCAAGTCACACGTCCCGTATCGCCACACACACCGCCCCTATTGTTTTTGCCTCTCTCTCTCTCCTACGCCCCTGGGTGACAACATACCCTTATCATTGTAAACAACCCCCTCCCCTCCTAACAAATGCTCAAAAAAGGGGGCTGTGGCTCAGTGGTCAGAGTGCTCTGTCAGATTTCCACCTCAACTGGCCTAAATTGTATGGCCCAAGTGTAAACTACCTGGCAGAGAGGTCGGTGGTTCGAATCCATCTGGCTCCATTCCTTTTTGGCTTTTCCAACACCCATCTGGACACTATCACGTTCGTCCATACACCGTCACACACGTCCATACACTATTGCACACGCCCATATAACATCACACACATCCGCCGAGTAGAACAACGTCTCCGGTGTTTGTTCCCAGCCTCGGTGATAGTCTATACGTCAACCCCCACTAACAAACAATTACAAACACGAACCTGTGGTGAGAGATCCAACGCAGAGCTAACAACCTCCCAGGGACAGCAGGCCTAGGCAAATCAACAATCGAGACCCTCCTCGCCCACAACCCGTCACACATCTACTTCTCAGGCCGCTCCCGCCCCGCCGCCGAAGCGTTGGTATCCTCCCTCACCAAACCCCCCTCCTCCTCTGTCACTCCCTCCTCTGCAGCGTCAGCCCCGCCCCTGACATTCGTCCAAATGGACCTCACCTCCCTCCCCTCCATCAAAGCCGCCACAGCAAACACATTCACGCACACCCGGCTCGACGTCCTGATCAACAACGCCGGCATCATGGCCTCGCCCCCCGGCCTGAGCGAGGACGGCTACGAGGTGCAGTTCGCGACGAACCACCTGGGCCACGCGATGCTCGTCCGCGCCCTGATGCCGGTGCTGGAACGCACCGCCGCGCTGCCGGGTTCGGACGTGCGGATCGTGAACGTCACGTCGGCGGGGTACCGAGGACACCCGCGGGAGGGGATATCCTTCGCCACGCTGGGGACGACGCAGGCCGGGCCGCCGGTGCTGGGGAAATGGATCCGATACGGGTATGTTACTTCGAGAATGATAAGATCATACTAACAGCTAGTCTAGGCAAAGCAAGCTCGCCAACATCCTCTTCACGACCGAGCTCGCCCGGCGCTACCCGGCCATAACATCCGTCGCCGTCCACCCGGGCGTCGTCGACACGGGCCTCGTGACGAACCAGAGCCTCCTGGGCCGCGCGTCCGTCTACGTGCCGAACAAGCTCATGGGCGCGACGGTGCTGACCCCCGAGAAGGGGTGCTGGAACCAGGTGTGGGCGGCGGCGGCGGCGACGCGCGAGGAGCTCAGCAGCGGGAGCTTCTACATGCCCGTCGGGCAGCTGGCGGATGACAAGCTCGACGCGTGCGCCGCGGACGAGAAGCTCGCGGGCGAGCTGTGGCGGTGGACCGAGGACGTGCTGGAGCGGTTCGACTGAAGGAAAAAGGGGGAGCGGGTATCAGACCCTGAGCAAGTGTCAGCGGGAGGCTTGGGTGAGATATATTGTCAACTTCCACTTTGGATATTTAGTTTCAGCCAGTCTTTGGAAGACCCTGAATGGCATCAATGGGCTTTAGCCACTCGGCAGGAGCCTCACTCGTGCCTTGCCGTCTGTCTTGTCAGCTTGAACATCTACCGTGGTCAACAAGGACTGAACTCCGGAGGCGCGCGCTTGCCGACATCGCTCGACCCGGCCCGATACCCCCAGAGACGGGACCCAAGCCGGGACGCCGCCGAGGACATTAATGGCATGGCTACCGCCGGGCATATGTCCCGATATCTACCGTCTCATCTCCAATCGTCACACCAGACGCCTAGGGCGAGGGAGGGCGCGATGCCAATGCGAACCCGAACATGCGTCTCGTCAGCGCGCCCATCGCATGTAATGTCGCCTTGCACCATCGCGCCGCCGACGCGCGCCATCGTCACCTCAATCTCGCCCGCGTCACGCCACCCGCCACTCATCAGATATTAAGACGCACGCCGGTGGACGCCGGTGAACGCCCCCGACCGCCAGGCCGGTGGCTGCACTGCATGCTTTGAGCGTGGCCTGCGCTTAATCTCCCGTCCTCTTTTGCGATATTTACCGTGCTCACGGCCAGTCCATCCCAAAGACGGTCCTTATCGCGCGCGAGTAAGAACAACAAGCCTGCCGACGTCACGTTGACGGCCGACAAGCCCCTCTCAAATTCCAATCTCGCCAGGGTCGGCCTGCAGCGGGCATTTCGACGATGGCAGACCCCGCCCTACGCCATTGCCGCCTCTCAACGCGGACCGCGCCTTAGACCGCGTCGAGCTGATTACTCGGGAGATTTGTTTACAAACAAACTTAGATTGCAGCCTGGGATGGCGGCAGTAGATAGATGCCGCAAGATACCGCATCTCGCGTGTACATGGGTTCCATCGCCACACGGAGTACTGCAGCTTGTATCGAGCGACTGCGGCGTGCCCACACCACAGACGCTGTATCACGGTCTTGACGCCAATGTGCCCGAGGCAGCGTGAGTCTGGGTGACATCAGACAGGCAAGGGGGGCCGGTCGCAAGACAAGACAGGTCTGGCGCCATGCGACCTCTCTCGGCCGGTAGTGTAGTGTAGGCAAGTAGGGTAATCAGCAGATCCTGCAGCGAGGGAGGCCGCGTCGAATTCCACCTCCCTTCCAGTCCGATTGAGAACCCGCCGCCTCGGGTTGCATTCCTCTGACCGACAAGGGAAAAACAAGCCCTCCAGCAGCACGTGGAGAAGTGGGAATACCCAGTGTTCGCCCTGTTCTGCGTCGTTTTTTTTCCAAGATTTGGACGCGGCGGCGAGAGGTCCAGACTTCGGCCCCAAAAGCCTTATGCAACGCCAGGCCTCCATCATCGTCCACGGACCGCCCCTGGGGGCCCTTTGGTCCGCCTGGTTGGAAATCGGGGGCGGCCCAGCCGGAGGGTAGAGCCACGCTGGCGCGCGGAGATTGGGGCGGTCCAACGTGGTGCGGAAGCGAAATAACGTCCACGAGTTAGCGCCGACAAGGGGGGAGTGACGAGGGCCAGCGGTGGAGCGAAGCGTTCAGAGGCTGCAGACTCGGTGCCAATCAGGGCATCGAATATCGTGACTTCGGGATTGCAGTGCGCTTCGGGATGCAGTAAAACCCAGCCTGTGGAGAGCGTTTTCAGACTGGAGCGTTTGACTCATATTGCCTGACGTCGATGACTTCAGTTCGTGGGACTGGTCTGTCTGTGACGATAGAATTGACTAGGTCGCGAGTGAATGAGCTGGACGTCTCTCGCATGAAAGAATCTTCGGGCATCGGCATGTCAAGTTGAGTCTGGATCCAGAGCCATCCTCGACTCGTTGAATGATAGCTTCGTCGACACTCTCGGCCACGCTCGGGATTTATCCATCCAAAAAACAGCATCGACTCTGTAGCTCCCCGGCAGGCTATCGGTCATCGGCCTCGTCTTCCCCAAGCGATCAGCTCCAGGACAGCCTTGCCAGCAACGTGCCTTGTTGTGGATCGTGGAGACGCGCTCTATAGTGGCGAGGGGCGGAAAAAGCTTTGAGTTGTCAAGAACAATTGGAAAATCTTAAAGACTGGGAACGGCCCGGCTTGCAAAGAGGCGAGCGTCATCATCAGACGAACCATGGCCAGCGCATCGGTTGCTGACCCCGTTCCTCCTCCCCGGTCAATCAAGCTGCGACAACCTCAATCTGCGGCTCTACCGGGCCATCTGTAGTGTACCCAGGCCGTGAACGTTCATGCCGTGCCCGCCAAACTGGGTAGAACCCGGCCAAGGCGGGGAAGTCGTTCGCCGTTTCAATAAGCGGGAATTATTGTCGCCCTCTTGGAAAATTGCACTGCAATAGTGTGATAAATCTTCCGTGGCTCTGTCGGCAAAGCCCTCGAGCCCACTTCTTCCTTCATTAACGTTGATTAGCAATAATCGCTCTTCGATCTCGATTGTTCCTTTGCTCCTTGGCTGACGTGCGGGGGCCCAAATCCTCGCACACAGTACACACACACTTGTCCGTCAATCGTGTCGTATGAGAGAGAGGCATTGTCGATCCTGCGTGAGAGATTGCGGTCCGTCGTCTGCAAGTTTCGCCAAGTGAGTTTGAGCTCTCACACCAAAGCAGAGTTTGATCATCGCCTGGGGTTTACATGGTACAACTCCCACCGACGGCCAAAATAGCTGTGGGCAGAACAATCAACAACCAGTTACCAGGGATTGGGGACATGCTAGCTTTCAGCACCAAAAAGAGAATCAGGTTTGCCCATCGTCATGTCGCCCGCTCCGCCCTACCAGGCTCACGGCGGCCTGGCCGGTGACACTGACACTGCAGCCACCAGGCTGGGGCTTCGTGTGCTGAATCGTCGTTGGGCACTCTCAGTCGGTAGAAAGGATCCATCGCTCTCCCGAAAATCGTTAAATATTTCGGTGGATGGATGCCGGGATCTGGAAGTGAGATCTGATACCCATAAAACCGCATGGGGCAGAGGGGCGGCGTTTTCCGGCCCTCTTGTGCACAAGAGCATATTCGCTCTCTGGATGCAAGCGGTAGGTCGTATACGCATCTCTCTCTCAAGCTCGAAGTGTGCCTCGATTCTTTCGGTGCTGCTCAGTTCCGGCCGTTCAAGAAGGCACCGCCAAAGTGTATGGTCCCCCACACGGGGAAATTCGAACGATGCGACACCCTCATCGCGATAGCTCCTCATTGTGTTCACCGGCTTGAACGGCCACGCCACGCCACGCCACGCCTCTGCCTCGAGCTCCTCCCCCCTCTCAGCGCGAAATGTCACCCTCCGCTGGAAAGGGGAAGGTGCCAGGCACATGCTTCTCATTGGCCGCGGAACCACACGACCGATCCGCAGGGATCATCGGGGGGGGGGGGGGCACGTCCGAACGTCTCGCCTCAAATTTTGAAAAGGGGTGTGAAGCAAGAGGTGTCGTCGCTTGCTTCTGACAGCCAATGTTTGCTTCGCCTGTGGTTGTGCTCCGTAGACGACTTTCAAGTTTCTTGCACTCGCTCAATGTTCGACATGGATTCGTTGCTGTCGCTGAAGTATCGAAGCACCATGATGGATAAAGTTGTGAGATGGCACGATTCAGCAGAGGTCGATGGCCTGTGCCGATATGCCATTTGTGAGTGAACGCTGAACAGAATTGTTCGAGCATTGCCTCCGGTCCGGCCAAAGGGGTCTCCACCGGAGTTTGTTTCCGCAGGCAAATGACTCTGAACCACGACCTTTTCGACAGCTCAAACAAACTCGCAAGTCTTGAACCACCCTGAACCAGTTGTGAATCAATGTTTCCAGACAATGGTCTTGGCGATCCAAGACCCGCGGTCCCGGTCTGCTTGTCACAGGCACCCCTCCAGCACGTTGATCGCAGGACAGAAAACAGCGTTTGCGTACTGGACCTCGGCGTTGGTGCCCTCCACGATGGATGCGATAACGAGGCGTAACTGTGGCATCCCGCCCTAGTAAGCCCGACAAGTGCCGTTGCTTCCGTCGAGAGCGTCAGTTCCGCGCCGTCGCGGCCCAGACAACCGGGGTCACTTCCGAGGTCTACGGCGAGGGCGGAGGACAACTGTAGAAGTGGAAGAAATGAACAATCTCCAAGTGAGACAGGGCCCACGCAGGCCAACTCGCAGGCCAACCACAAGTGCCCATCGAATCACCCTCCTCGCAGCACCGAGACAGACAGACGTCGAAGCAAAACGCCGACCCGAAACCAAACAGCGTGGATAGTGAAAAGAGCACCGTAGGCCGAGGACTCTCTAGTGATCAATGCTGCTCGTTACGCAAGGTTTTGTCCAAGACATGTTCTGGTTTGGGTGAGTAGTTCTAGCTGGAAAAGACCCCTTGATTGGTCAAGAGTCGAAACACGTCTCTCACCAGAGCCGACGGAAACGCGGGGGTTGCATGGCAGCGCGGGTGATTTGCAAAGTGGGCGCGGACCAGGACCAATGCTGGCCTGGCAAAGTGTGTCGGCACTGCTATTCGAGCCGCCCCATGAGCCATTGTGCGGCGGTGGACAATCGGTATTTGTCGATGGCGAACACCAGAACCTAAATGCCAGCCCGAGCAAATAGACTCCCGCATAAGCCTGGGCAGCCGCAGAATGATATGTGTGTGTGTGCGACACGACCACTTGTAGTCTCGTATCGTGGTGTGCCGTGCCATCGCATCTCATCCCTTGCTACCCACGGACGATGGTGGCAAAACAGAATACAAGCGTCTGCCACGCACGCCGGGCTCGAAGGTTAGGGCCGGAAAAGGGGGCAGGTGTGCGTGATGTGAACATTGTGGTGGTTGCAGTGTATTAGACGCGAGCTTCGACGGGATATCGCGTAACGCCACCGGAGGGTACACCAGCAACCGGGGACAGAAGTTACGAGGAGGTACAGTAGGTAATGCAAACTGACGACAACGGCGCGGACAGACGTTGGGTTCTAACAGCTTATTGGATCCCTCCATCTATGGGCAAACCGCCGCGACGAGGTACAGGGCTCACAGCAGGTTGAACCCACGCGGGAACACGTTTGACCGTCCACGCGGACGGTGAGGTTTCATTGCAAGAAATGCACTATTGTCGCGGTAACGGAACCACAATTGGGATGAGGATGAGGCTGAACCGGGAGACTCGAGTTATAGGATGCCCTGATTGATGAGCAGATGCCCAGCCGCAGTCGCCCTGCCGTGGTTGAGCTGAGGAAGGGCGTCCGGCCAGTACCCGTTAGCGTTCAGACAGATATTCCTCGCCAGCGCGCCAGACGATTATGACCCGGAGAGCGAGTCTGGCGATAATGAGCATGTCCCAGTATCTTCCACGAACAAAATGGCATCAGTGTTGTTCCTGCTGGTTGTCGATATTCAGCCAATCCTGACCCAACCAACCGAAATCATCATAATCAACATTTATAGCGCGCACAGCAAAAAGAAGGTAAAGGCTTCAGCGTTGCACGGCTGGCGTAGTCACCAGATAATAGTCCATGCGCAGCAGTTCAGGTGCAGGAGACACCAGAAAGACGTCATAGCGAGCCTGAATTTTGTATTGCCGTTGCACGCCTCTTTGAGCGCATTCTGAACTCTTTCTGCGGCCTGAAATTTATTCTCCAGCACCATTTGCTCTATTCTGCCACCATTTATGGTCAATGGCTGGCATTCAACGTCGTCGTGGTTTCACATGGTAACCAGACAGCAGCACTGGCGATGGCAACACGGTGACGCGTCATCCTTCCACCTGCTGGAAGTGAAAACCACGGTATCATGGCCTGGCGTCGGTATGCCTTTGTTGAAAGACCATGTACAGCGGCGTACGCTGGAAGGCCTGGCAATACAAGAACAGCGGCGTTGCTGGAACCGTTAACGCAGACGCCGCCTGAGCGCTAACGTTGCTGCAGCAAAACTGTTGAAAGGAAGGCTGGGTTAGGATGACGAGCGGGATCCTGATGTAAGCAATTTGGGGGGAGCGGCAGCGGCAGCGGCAGGGGCTCGAATAAGAGGACGTAATAAGATGCGGGATGCAGCCAACTCCCGTTGCTGCTAGGGCCACGCCTCCCCATGCTATCCGGCTCGATGTTTGGATGGACGGGCAATCTGCGGGACGAAAGCTTCATCGGGCACCCCTCAATGCAGACGCGCGAAGATACCTAGTGTAGACAGTAGCGGGCGATAGAGAAGTAGCATCCGCGGTTGGAGCGCTCATGGTTGGGCCGGGGCACTGCGACGGCGGCAAGAGGTTCGCGGGGCGAGAATTTGCGCCCACCGTTTGTGTTCAGGCCGAAACAAATCACGGGTACCCAAGACCAAGAGGTAGGTAGGTATGCGGAGGCCGGTGTTGCTTGCGAGACGAGACGGGGAGAACAGGTCCGGGGCCGGGGAGGGGCTAGATTCCGGCGGGATGTTGTTGTTTTTGTTGTGGTGGTGGTGGTGGTAGTGGTGGTGATGGATGATTTGATTCCCTTGTTTCGTCCGTTTGTTCCGTTGCCCGGGACCCGACGAGGCACGAGACGCGCAGCGGAAGAGAACAGACGGTGACAATCTTGCAGTGGCGGGAGGGCGATGGATTGCTCGGACGGGTCTCGGCCGCGACGTGGAGGCGATGGGGAGGGGGGCGAGGCTGTGTGTTGCTAGTATTGACGCAAGCTCTGAGCCTCTGACGATGCGACGAGGCGGCTGTCGTCTCTGATTGCTGGCAGCTCTCCGTCTGTCTCCCTGCGTGTGCGGGTGCCGACGCTGGCGGAGGGTGGCGATGCTTTTCTTGGGTCCCCTGGGCTCTTTGGAAAGACATGAGGGCGATAGGCTACCTCCCGAGTTACCATAGACGAGGCCGGAGGATACCGGACGGGATCAAACAGCGGCGAGGGAAGCCGAGGTGACATAAAAGTAACGGAGGCGTTGCCGATCCGGAGGATGCTGGCATTGGGCAGTGTCATATGCGTGCCCTCGGCGGCTGTTTATGTTTCTTCTTTGGGCCATGGTGAAGCCTGATCAAATCGAGGCCGGTGGGAGAGAAAAAGAGAGAGAGAGAGAATTGGTTGGGCTGCTGGTTTGTTTTGACGAGAATTGCTTGTTTAGATTTTCCGGTGGCAGAGGAATGAGACAGACGATGGGCAGGAATGTCTGGCGCGCCTGCTGTTGCTGATGTCTACACCTAGAGTATCTACCTACCTAGGTAGGTATCTGTAGGTAACTGTGTGATTGGAGATGCTGCAGGGCCAGGAAGGAGCACCGCTACCTGCAGTCTGGCACTGGTGGTTCCTTCCTACCTCACTGGTGACGCGTGGAAGAGGCAGGCACAGACAGGCACACAGCTGTGTACCCCACCCGTACCAGACTTTGAATCCGTGACGCGACTGCCCGCTGTGAAAGGGAAGCATCACGACACTGGAAGGAGCAATGGGCAGGGCAGGTGGGGCAGAGCAGAGGGGCGGGGCTGCATCGTCAGTCCCGTGGAACCTCGATACTTTGATAATGGTACGGATATCATATGTCCGTAGGTATCCGTATGTATAGGTATGCTGTAAGCACCAAGTGATAATAGCTCCTTCCTCCTTCCTCCTTCCCCAGTAGTTGCTTTTTTCTCCTTGGAAAAAGTGACGAACCCAGGCAGGTGCGTCACCCTGCCTCACAACGTAGAGCCTAAAGTGCCGCACTCTCTAGGTACGTGGGTAGGTATCTAGGGGGTTCTTGTACCCATAGATCTACCTACCTGCCTATGGGAAAGTACCGGCATCTGTAGCTGTGGTAGGCAGACAGAGGTGAGGAGAGGAATCGAGGAAGGAAGGAAGGACGGAAGAAACCACCAAAGAAAAAAAAAGAATATACCCCACCTCAAATTTGACGTCTCACACCCCCTCCGTAATTTTAACCCACGGCTCTTACGCATTACCTACCTACTCTGTACCCTGGACGTGACGGCTGTTAAGCCCCTGCAGGACGGCTGCACCACCACCACTAACATCTCCCGCCGCTGGTCACACTCACGCCCCTTGCAGCACGCAGCCAGGCCAGACAGACCAAATAGAAGCCATGGAGGCACGCCAGTGGCCAGGCACAGAGCATTCTGCCCCCCGAGGGCTCAGGGGGCCGGCGCAGGTACGGACGCCAGGCGGCCAGCCGAGCCAGGCACGGAACACAGGGGGTCCCTTTTCAGAGGGCAGTCCCGCTTCTCCAATCTCATCGCCCCCTACGGCGGTACACCACCAGGCACACTACACCAGATGGGTACTATCGTAGGTACACCAGCGCGGTAGTGTACATTCGACCAGGTACCTGAGCTTCCAGCCGGCTAGCGTACGCTGCTTCAACTCCCCTGTCCCCTGTCTTCCTATTCCCTGTCCCCTGAAATCGAGTGGAAGGTGCAAGGTGCTCGGTCTCACTCTCAATTCAATGTCAGTGGACGACCAAGAAGAGGACGTTCTTTTCCCTCCCAGGACGCTCCTTCCTCGCCCCGTCACTCCCAATTCCAGCTGTCTCCAGTCCTTCCTTTCCCCTCGTCTGCCATTCCCGGTCCCCTTGCCCTGCTCCTCTCTGATCAACCATACCCAAGTCGCTCGCTCCCTTTCTTCTTTTTTCCCGGGTCGGTTTGTTTGCCTGTCAGGGAAATAGGGAAAGAAAAATTAAGAGGAAGAAAAATCAAACGGGTAAAAGACACAGACCCAACGGCATTCCCGCAGCTTCAGACCACTTTCTCCTCACCCGACCCGAGTCGTTCTTTTTTTTCTCTTCTCTTCTCGCCATCCAGGTATCTTTCGCTTCCCGCCGCCTCTCGAGAGCGCCCTTCGTCTCCGACCCCTTTGCCCGGAGAAGAATTCGAGACGACACTGCCAGATCCAGCATCTCTGCGACCTTTCACCCCCCCGGGACCCCCAGAAACGGAATCCTCGACCGGGTTTATCGATTAGATTCGCCTCCCCCCTGACGAAGAGGAGAGCTGGACGGGACTGACCGACTGGACTCCCTTTCGTCTGGTCGACGCGCGATTCAGCAGCTTCACTTCTCCTTCTCTACCGCCTGAACACCTCTACCCGAACCGCTCGCATAGTGAAGTGGGAGCTAGAAAGGCGGAAACAGGAACGGACCTAGGCCAAGCTCCTCCGTCCGAAGTCGAGTAGACGCACAGCTTGCTGCCGCCAGCCTATTGTGCAGCAGACCATCGGAGTTTGTGTGCGACTCTCGCCCGCCGACCGACTTCGTTCGTTCGTTCGCTCGCACGCACCCTTGGACCGAGCCAATTTCAGGGTTATCTACACGCCAATTTTCCACCATTGTTTTCTTTCGATTCGCGAGGCATACGACCTTCGCCCGGCTTTTTCGTCTCCATCACATCTTCTCCCCAGGATCGACGCCGTCTTGGATCTTCACGAGGAGCCGAACACCTACCTACATGCGACGTTGACAGCCAGGTTCAATCCCCATACTGCTGAAACACTCCCGACACAACGCAGTCGCTCGACCAGGTATGTTGTTCACATATGCCTCCCCCCATCCTGCCCCTGGCCCTTCGCAGCAGGTTCTCCTATGCCTTGATCGCCCGTCGCAGTCATGTCAAAACTCGGGCCCTTCCTTGATCTCAATTAGCAGGCTGCGACGGGGCTCAAGCACAGCTTCTGCCTTTCCGACGTGCTGCCAAACTCAATCGCTACCTGCTCGCGTTCAGAGCCGTCTGGAGCTGAGACCGGAACCTGCCTGCGGGTCCAAGGGCTCCTGTCAGATCCTTTTGCTAACCTCGCTATTTGAGTGCAGGCATCCCATCTTCAGACGGTTTCTTGCCCAATCGACGGGAACGACGTTGCCAGTTTCAAACAAACTGTCGCTCTTTCGTCCCAACTTCTCGGCTCGCCATCCCAACCACCACCATTAATGGAAGCCGTTTAAGCAGAGCTGCCTCCCCCGAGCTCTCTAGCTATCCCACCAGAACTTAAAAGAGGGGCCTTGCAAACACCAGAATTTGAATTTGTCCCGTGCCACAAAGGCCACGATAATCACCATGAACCGTTTCCGCACGAAGAAGAAGGCCAAGGACGATGCCGCCTCGACGCCCAGAGCTTCCCACGAGTCCGAGTCGACCACCCCGTTCCGGCTGTTTGGCAAGGGCAAGAAGTCCCAGGAAGAGGAGCCCAAGAAGGAGATCGACCTCGAGAATGCCCTGCCGTCGTCGGACGACTTCCGCACCAGCTTGTTGATGACGGGCCTCTCCGCCCGTTTCTCCATGCTGAGAGAGCAGGATGACCCCAACACCAAGATTGGCAAGGCGAGCGACGACAGCGTGCTGTTTCCCAAGCGACAGTCGAGGATGGACTTTGGCTTTGGCGGTGGCGTCCCTGCACTGTCGGATATTGCCGAGGTCGAGTCCCTCAGAAAGGAAGCCCCTTTCAACCGCATGGACTCGTATCACTCGGCAGACGGCAATTCCATCTCAGGGAGCATGATGGACCGATCAAAGCCCGGAGAGGGAAACAACCTCTTCGGAGGTCGCCAGAAAATCTACAAGATTGCGGCAGGCAACGCATCCACCAAGAACGTCGAGGGCGGAGGCATGAGCCACCGTGCTGTCTACGATGACGACGTTCCCATGTCGTCCTTCCAGAAATGGAGACAAGCCGAGAAGTCAAAAATGTCATTCGACGACGATGATGACCTCGTTCAGTCGACGTCCAGCCTTGATCTGCGACGTGCAGAGTCGCCTCCTCCTGCTGGCTACGATCGCAA
Source organism: Colletotrichum brevisporum (assembly GCA_030770045.1). NCBI lineage: Eukaryota > Fungi > Ascomycota > Sordariomycetes > Glomerellales > Glomerellaceae > Colletotrichum > Colletotrichum brevisporum. The sequence continues at coordinate 8,358,854 of JAUGSI010000002.1, forward strand.
GAGGGAGACAAACTCCACCACATCTTCTACTCCGTCCCTGGGCCGCAACTCGACTGCCGCCACGTCGGTCATGTCACAACCCACATCCTCGGCCAAGGACTGGCAGTCTACGACGACTGCACCCAACTCCGCCGCGGGCACTCCTCTCCTCGACAGGAGCATGACCCGTACCAGACGCCTCTACGAGTCGGGGCTCAACAACGACCTCCAGGAGCAGCAGTCCTCGGCCCTGTCCCGCATGGATACCCTCTCCCGCCAGCGAACGCTCGGCACCAGGACCCCCGATATCCTTCAGAGCGGTCCGTCGCCAACCACCAGTCTGTTTGCTGACCGTTTCGGCGAGAGGAGGATTCTGGCCAAGGGCAGTGCGCCAAACCTGAGGTCCGCTAGCCCTCCGGCAGTCGGATCCCCCATCGCACCCATGGATCTCGGCATCAGGACGGCGCCGAACCCCGAGCCCAAGTCGGCGTTCGGAGGTGCTCCGCCCCTGAGCCCGCCCATCAGCGAGGGCGAGGAGAGCTCAATCCTCCCGAACGACAGAGGCAAGGCCACGGCCATGGGCATGTTCCAGAAGCCCATGCACTCTTACGACGAGTCCCGGTACGCCCAGAGACAGATGCAGCTTCAGCAGGGCCGGGAGACACCTACAAACAGGTTCCGTGCCGAATCCAGCGCTTCTCAACCCACGGGCAGGTCGCGATCGTCCTCTTCCGCCCAGAGACAGCCTGTCGAAAGAACCGAACCCGTGGTGTCAATCGAGGCCACTTTGAAGGAGGAGGAAGCCGGATCCATCTACTTGAACGACGACGAGAGGGACGGGCAGAGATCGCCTATGGCCGCCACAAGAAGGCCCGCCGACCGTGACCACCCGGCCTTCAGAGACTCTGCGCTGCCTACACCGCTGTCCCTGGGCTCCAGAGCGTCGGTCGAGCCGTCTCCGACCTCGGATCAGCCCTTCCCGTCCGCCACAGTCAACAGGCTGGATGCTCCCCAAGACTCGCCCACGCTCCCCTCGTCTTCGGGCCTGAGTGGCATGGTTCGCGCTCATCTGCGGACCGACAGCAACACCTCGTCCATCTACGGTTCTGCGCCGCAGACGTCCACTTTCGCCTCGAGGTTTCCCCTCGACCCTTACGACCCCTCGTCTCTGGCCGACTTGGGAGTCACCTCTAACCCGTGGGATGTCCAATCTCCTGACTGGGCGTCCCCGACCTTGCCGACTTTCAACGAGCAGGTCCACGCCGAGCCGAAGGAGCAGCCGGCGCCCGTGCCTCGGGAGAACCCGCCTACGGAGTCGGCGAACCGCAACACCGCCTCGAGTGCCGAGATGGAGAAGGACCAGGACGAGTTCGCCAGCCAACTCGCAGACCGCGCACAGCGGGTACGCGAGAGGCTGACGTCCTACGTCGAGTCGGACCGCGACAGCCGCTCCCTCTCCCCTCATTCCATTGACCGCACCCGAGAGCCGTCACTGCCTCGGCCGAACCCACTCGGGATCCTTCGGTCCAAGACCAGCAGAGGCTCCCTGGCCGACCGCCCTAACCGCGAGAACAGCCAACACTCCAAGGCCATCAAGATGCTTGGTCTTGCGTCCTCCACCATCAGCAGTGCCCCCAGCCCGAACAAGAGCAGCTTCGACGAGAAGGACAAGGAGCCCCAGTCTCCCGTCAGGGAGGAGCGGGAGAAGCCAAGCTTCCCTAGGTCCGAGACGGCGCCCGCCCACGTCCTCTCGCAGGAGGAGCCCAAGGACAAGGAAGAGGACAACATGCACGCAGGCCTGCGGGCGTTCAGACAAGCTCGCAAGGAGCTCCAGAAGCTGAAGGACGTCGAGTCTCAGCGCAGCCCAACGTCCAACGCGATGCCTTTGGTACCCGGTGCTCTGCCTGGTGCTACCGTCGGTCCCATGGTAGGCCCTCCGGCATCGAGGACGGCACCGAGCCGCGAGCGGACCCCAGGTGGCCGATCCCCGTCCCGGGAGAGGCGGCCGCCCCCGGTCACATACCAGCGGACTCCGAGTGAGGAGACCCAGCCCCACGCCGGCCAAGGCAGATCTCGTCCCACGGACCGGACCGAGCGGGATCGCAGCGGCTCGGAGGCGAGCGGCGGCGAGAGAGCTCACCGTCCAGCTCGGCTTCGCACCGTTTCCTCTCCTCACGAGGAGCGTGGTGCCTTGAACCCCAATGGCCCTCCGCCGGCGCGCTCACCGATGCTGCATTCGCCCGGTCTTCCCGGCACCAACATTCGGCGATCGCCCATCATGCCGCCTCAGCCTTACCCGTCCGCTAACGGTCCCCACAAGCAGCTCGACCGGTCTGTCTCCTCTGGCAATCTCGCGGTCCAGAACCGCCGCCGTGCGCAACAAGAACCTGGACAGCCGTCTCCGGTCTCGCCGATGGCGCCCATGCCGTCGCCGTCGATTCCGGCCAGCCAGTCCACGCCGTCGTTTGTGCCCTCCCGCCGACCTTCGGCCCCTCCGGTTCCCTCTCTGGGTTCCGAGTCTGCGCCCGTCAGTCGGCTGGACGAGTCCATGAAGCGGGTGGTCAAGAAGAAGGACATCTCCGAGCCGACCTTTGTGTCGTCTACCTCCCGCGTGCCGACTGTTGCTCTGCCCGAGACGTCTGAGTCGCGGTCGAGGAGCGGTTCGCGGTCGCGTTCCGGCAGCATCCTCGGTGCCGCCGCGTCCACGCCGAACCTCCACGCCCACGCCAACGGGTATGCTCCCCCGGTGCCTCCCATCAACCCCAAGCGTCGCAACGTGATCGGCTCCATCATGGGCCGCAAGGGCGATGAGGACATGGGCCCGCCCTCTCCCCATTTCCCCCCGCCGCCAATCCCTGGCGATGTCAACGGAGACAGCAGCAGCGCGTTCTCGGTGAGCGACGAGGAGGACGCCCACGGCGGAGGCCGACGCCGGCTGCGAAAGACAATCAGCGAGGCGAACGGCATGAACATGCGTGCTCGTCTCACCCGGGGCTACAGCCCTCCCGACATGCCCGCACCGACAGCCGTTCCGGGCGGCGTTCACAACAGCGCCATGCCCGGCGGCATGATCTAAACAGCTTCAGAACGATGCGATTTATTTTTATTCACTTCTAATCCACTCCCATTATCAACAAGGATGGCAAAAAGGAAGAGAGGGGAGGGGAGAAAATGGAACTTTACGAATCTACGAGAACTCTTTCTATACTGGCTCTAGTTATTTTCACCCACATACGCACGCATCGTTCAAGCGATGCGTGGTGTTTATTGTATATCTCTTATTTCCTTTCACTCATTTCCTCTCACTCGCTCGTCGCCACGCTGGTGCTCGACGCTATTGGACACGACTCCTGGAGAGGATCTTAATTAGGCGGGGCCCTGGGATTTGCGGCAACGGGAATGCGTTCCGGCGGCGGGCCTGGCGTCTCCGCGTGCAGGATCTGGAGAACATTTGGGGGCGGTACTGCGCAGGTGGTTTCAATCGGAAGAATACCAGAGTGTTTCAATGTTGTATCCGGGGCAGGTTTGGAGTTGACACACCACGGACTAGATAGAGTCGTGGGAGCAATCAAAGTCTTTGCACAAGTTGGTCTCAAGCTTTAATGACGCCAGGTGTGACGGAATGAGTGATGTGCCTGTGCTGGTGAGTTGGCCGGGCGAGACTCCGGAGGTTGCCCCGGATCGACATGTCCGCCTGGACGGACGGCGTGATCAATACAGCCTGCAGAGAAGCTTCGACTCCTCCTGGTTCCCATGCATGGCACCCCGCATCCCCAGCCCCCCGCAAGTCCCCCCCTTGCGGCTAACGAGGCCGTTCCGGGGAGAACGCAGTCTTCTCCGCCGGGCTGCCGCTCCGGGCAATCAGCCGGCGTTCGGGTCTTCGCCCGGTGTTCGGCCTGGTGACTCTAGCCATGGCTGTATACATAACAAGCAGCGACGACGGTCTTTTACGAACCGGTTCACCCGAGTTCTACTTTTTACCGACATCATCTGCATCTTGCAAGGGCCTATAGGACAATGGTGTCGCTGCTGCTGGTCGTCTCGCTGCTCGCCGCGTCGGTGCGGGCGGTGTGGAATCCCATCATCTCCGTGTTCAACCCGGACCCGGCCATCCTGCGCGTGGGGGAGGATTACTACGTTGCGACGTCTTCTTTTGAGTTCTGGCCTGGGATCCCGATTTACCACAGTGCGGCCCCTTCCTCCATCGATGGTGATGTAGATGGAACCCGATGGCGCTGACGATGTGTGTAGGTAGGGACTTGAGCAACTGGACTCTCATCTCGCACGCGGCCACGCGGCCGGAGCAGCTGCAGCTCTACGGGACGCCTACCTCTGCTGGTAAGAGAACCATTCGCGCTCTCGTCGGAGAAGAAAATGCTCACTGACGAAAAAACAAAACAGGCGCCTGGGCACCGAGCCTGGCGCGCTTTGACGGCAGGTTCTGGCTCTCGGGCATGACGCGCTGGACGTACGACCCGGTTGCTAGGGTCTGGCCGCGCGTGTTCTTCATGTCGTCGCCGGACCTGGCGGGCTGGTCGGACCCCGTGTGGGCGGAGCCGTGGGGCATCGACCCGGAGCTGTTCCGGGACGAGAAGACGGGGAAGACGTACTTGAACCTCATGGCGCCGAACAACAACGCGCAGAGGCTCTGGGGGCTGTCGCAGTGCGAGGTCGATGTCGTCTCCGGGAAGTGTCTGGGAGCGTATGTCAGTCTGTGGAACGGGACTCTGGAGCACGACGGGAGCGCGAGGCCCGAGGGGCCGAAGATGTTTCGGAGGGAGGGGTTTTACTACCTCCTCATTGCTGAAGGTGAGTTCCGAGATGGGGATTATGGGGGATAGGAACGCTGACGATGAGTAGGCGGGACGGACGAGCTTCACCGCGCGTCGATCGCGAGGTCGACGTCGCCCTCGGGGCCGTTCGAGGCCGGGCCCGCGAACCCGATCATGTACAACGGCCGGTGGGGCAACCTGACGGTGCAGTCGACGGGGCATGCCACCTTTGTTGAAGGGAGGGACGGGGAGTGGTATGCCTCGTTCATCGCGAGAAGGAACGTGAACGGCAGTTCTCCTCTGGGTGAGTTTTCGCGAAGCTTCAAGAGTTTTGCTGTTGGAAAGCTGACACGCGACGGAACCAGGACGGGAGACGTTCCTCGCGGACGTCGCATGGGAAGACGGCTGGCCGGTCATCAACGGCGGGAGGCCCATCCTGCTCAGCGAGGAGGTCGGCCCCAGGACGGGCAGCCCACGGAAAATCCCCGAGCCCTGGGTCGACGAGTTCCCCGGCCCGGAGCTGGATCGCTCGTGGTACCAGCTCCGCACGCCGTACACCAGCAACTACGACGTCTGCGGCGGGCGGCTGGCGCTCCGGCCGAACGTCTTCGGGCTGAGCGACAGGGACACGCCGGCGGCGGTGCTGCGGAAGCAGACGTCGCTGAACATGAGCTTCTCCGCGGAGCTGTCGGGCTTCGAAGGGGGTCTGGGGCCGAGGAATCGTGTCGGTGTTTCTGCGTACCTGTCCGAGTTCCAGCACCAGGACGTCGGGGTCAGGGGGTGCGTGAACGAGACGGGGATGTGTCTGTACGCCGAGACGAGGCGGAACGGCACCGTCGACGTGAGTTTTCTTTCTCCTTTTTTTGAGTGTTTGGAAGTAGCTGACAGACACGCAGTACTGGCAACTCCCCCTCAACGAGACGGACGCCCTGCCCGGCGGCATCAGGCTGCACATCCGGGCCGAGCCGCTGGCGTACCGGCTGGGGTACAGCTTCGGGACGGACGAGCCGACGTACGTGGCGGAGGTCGAGTCGCGGTGGCAGGCGTTCGCGCCGGCGGGGTGGTTCGTGTTCACGGGCATGTCGTTTGCGCTGTTCGCGACGGGGGAGGGGGAGCCGTGGCCGTTTGACGGGCCGGAGGTCGGGTTTGCGAGGGTTGAGGAGAGGTATTTTGGGGAGGATGTGCCGGACTATGACTTTTGGTAGGGGTGGATCTCATTTCGGGGTCGAGGGATGAATGAGCGGGTGAGGGTGAGGGTGAGATGAGAGTGACACGGGCGATGCAGGTTCGGGAGGGTGGGCCTATGGGGTGAGCGCTGACGGTGCGGGGGAGGTGCGCTCGGCCCGGAATGCCGGGGCGGGGCCACTTAAAACGGCCGACGTGCTTCGGGAGGGGAATCTTATCTTGAACATCAACCGACGTCTGGACTGCTACTGAGTTGGAACTCCTGCCAGACTTGCGAGAGTACATACGTAAGGCCTCTTCATTAACAGACATTCTATTCATCGCATTCCTTGATATCACCCAGAGCCGTCCAGCTTCAACCATGGCCTTCATCCGCCCGTACAAACCCTCAGACTTTGAGGACACCGCGCACATCGTACGTCGATCCTCTCACCGATGACCACCCCGACTAACATTCTGTAGTGCCGCGCAACCCTGCCCCCCTCGCTCGCCCGCTCCGAGGCCGCCCGCCGCACGGCGCCCTACGTCTGGACGCACCAGTACACCCTCCTCTCGCCCTCGACCTGCCACGTCCTCGACGACGGCGCCGGCCGCGTGGTGGGGTACTGCATCGGCTGCCCCGACGTCGAGGCCTTTGCGGCGGCGTACCCGCGCTACGTGGCCGAGGTCCTCGAGACGTCGGAGGAGCTGAAGGGCAGGCGGCCGCAGAGCCTGGAGGTGCAGGCGCCGTGGACGTTGGAAGGGGGGGAGGTGAACGAGGAGGCGCTGCTGCAGCAGGCGTGGAACCCCGTTTGGCTTGTGCTCGACCCCGGGAGGAGGGAGATTTGGGGCGAGTGGAGGGGGACGATGCACATCGACCTGCTGGAGGAGTACCAGGGGAAGGGGTGGGGGAGGAAGCTGATTGGGAAGTTTGAGGAGAGCCTGAAGGCTGCGGAGGGGGGCGCAAGGGTGTATGGGAAGGGGTGGCATATCGGCGTCGGGGGGGAGAATGAGAAGGTTGTTGCGTTTTATGAGAAGATGGGCTTCCGGGTGTGGCCGAGTGCCGAGAAGGGGTCCATCTGGATGGTGAGGGATATCGAGTAGGTGTGACCACGAAGGGATGTCGGCGCTTTCATGGATATACCGAACCTGGGGAGAGATGTTTGAGACTCTTGTCGCTAGGTATCTTGGGCAGATCCTGTTTTTGACCAGTGATATTGATCCGGCCGTACTGAGTTGTCTTTTGGGAGAAGAGGCCTGCCGTGAGGAATATCGCAACCACTCAACTTGTATCGTCAACATCAATATCAGCACAGCCAAGATGGTGTAGCTTACTCTGTAGCTCCCAGTCGGTGATCCCCACTCGTCTCATTCGTGGCCCACCACGTCGTCGCCTTTGCGGGTCTCACTCTCGGGATCCATAGTCCACCTTGCTGTCCCCAAGCAGCAAGCCTTGTTGGCTCAGTGGTAAAGCGCCTCACTAGTAATGAGGAGATCGGGCGTTCGATTCGCCCACGAGGCAGTTCAAAGACTGTTCAGCAGTCGCACATTCTTTTGCAATTTTTTGGTGTTGTGGAATCATCGTACTTCCCGGTCTTCGTTCGATTTAGCGAGACAACAACTGTCAAAGAGGAGTTGCGATTGCTTTTATGCCTAAAAGCAGACTGAGTCGACTTAATCCCTCTTATGTTTGTTCGTACAGTTGTATGCGCAGTTGGCAAGACACTCCGAGGTCTTCGGAGTCTCCTTCCCCAGGCCCAAAACACCAGAGTCGTGCGGTGGAGATGGTGGAGCGCGGCACCGGATCCCCTCACCTCTTTTGGGCAACCGGCGCTTTACGTAAGGGGGCAGTATGCGGGGTTCATCCCGGTGACGTGCTCCGGGCTTCTCGAGACTGAACTTATAAGATTCGGATCTTCGTCTGAACTCGGCGAATCTTTGCCTCTCATCACTTCTTTTTTCACCTCTTATTTATACGAGCTGTCGCAATGTCCGCCGCCGACTTGGACCCCGCCCAGCGCCTCCGGGACCGCAAGCCGATCCCGAAGCCCGTCCCGGCCTACCTCCCGACCGCCGGCTCGCCGCTGACCGTCGACGCCGAGCTCTACGGCGCCGCGCAGAAGGCGCCCCGCGTGCTGGTCGAGGAGTTTACCCTGCCCATCCGCTCCGGCAGGGCGTGGAAGGCGCCCGCCGGGTCGATTGTCAGAATCAGCACCCCCGAGGGGCCTCAAGTCGGTAAGCAGCCATCGTCCTCCTGAAGATCTTGTCAACGAAGACTGACAACCCAAGGCGACCTCAACATCTGGAACGCCCACAACCCCCGCGAGCGCTTCTGGGCCTCCCGCACCCGCCAGCTGCACGCGAGCCACGTCTCCGTCGGCGACCGGCTGTGGTCCAACCTGCCGTACATCCGGCCGCTGGCCACCATCGTCGCGGACACGCTGGCGTGGTACGGCGAGGACGAGCACGGGGCGCGCGTGCACGACCTGCTCGGCACGCGGTGCGACCCCTACATCAACTCGATCCTGAGCGGCGGGAGCTACGACTTCCAGTGCCACTCGAACCTGACGCGCGCCGTGGTCCCGTGGGGGCTGAACGAGGGAGATGTGCACGACGTGATCAACATCTTCCAGGCCACGGGGCTGGACGAGAAGGGGAGGTATTTCATGAACCCTTGTCCTGCGGGGCCGGGGGATTACATCGAGTTTTTGGCGGAGCAGGATCTCTTGATGGCGCTGAGTGAGTATCTTCCAGCTGTGGGATGATGAGTTGGAAGTGAGGCTGACTCGGTGACAGGCACATGCCCCGGCGGCGACCTGTCGCTCTGGGGATTCGGCGAGGACAGCGAGGAGGAGATGATCAAGTGCTGCCGCCCGCTCAAGGTCGAGGTCTTCCGGCTCGAGGACGAGGGCCTGCTGGCGCGCGGGGGGTGGAAGCCGGCCGAGGTGTCGCCGTACAAGGGGCGGCACGGGATGACCATTCCGCTGGGGGAGGTGCGCAACTGAGTTGGAGTTTGGAAATGGAGTTGGCGGGCTGTTTCCAGAGTGAAGGAGAGAGATGAGATACCAGGGTGACGGGATGAGGGCGTTTACAGAATTAAGATTATCCAACATAAACGACAAGTGGTGAAGCAAAGCTTGACCGGACTCGGAGGGGTGAAATCAGGTCATACCGAGAGGTTCAAGTGGTGATAATTGCCCGCGAAGACTTTACGAACAACTAATTCAGTTTGCAACCCAACGATTATCTAACTGCGTACTCGAAGCTCAAGATTCATACACTCAACTTTCCTGCAGCCTTGCCACCCCTATAAATCAAAACCCGCTTCTTGGTCGCCTTGAACCCGCGCACCAAACCTGTTCTCGGGTCTCTACTCACGCCCCCTCCGATCGCAACACCATTCCTCCGGACGCCAATCCTCCTCAACCCCCGGACGACCTTGCCATAATCCCCAAAGAACCCGTGCGCCCTCACATCTCCCCCCGAAAGCATCCCGTGCCCCAGCGTCACGCCCAGCACGCCCGCCACACTAACAGCGTGCGCCGCGGCGTCCCGGTCCGGCTGCAGCAGGAGCGAGTACACGCACCCGGTGTACCGCACCGGCCTCCGCGACGCAGCGCCGGCAGGAAACACCCACGACTTGCCCCCGTCGAGGGACACCGGGTGCCACGGCGTGACGACCAGCCCGCCGACGCGGCACATCACCTCCCTCCGCACAGGCGTCCTCAGCACCGCGACCACGCGCCTGGGGCCGGAGGGCGTCTGCACCGCCGCGCCGCGCCGCAGCGTCCGGATGGGGGCCTCGCGGCCCGAGGCCAGGCGCACCGGCGTCGAGGCCGCGAAGCACACGCCCGAGGCGCTGTTGTACGAGCTCATCTTGATGCGTCCGCGGTGCGACACCCCTCCGCCTCCTCCGCCGCGGAAGCCATGGCCATAAGTATTGGACGGCGTCGGCGCGGGGAGGTTGTCGAACGCCGCGTCGAGCGCGTCCCTGCAGGAGACGAAGAGCGGGCTGTCGGCGCCGTAGAGCAGCGGCCCGGCGTCCTTGAAGGAGTTGCAGACCTGCCGGGCGTGCGCGTTGAGGAGGGAGGGCAGGTAGTGGACGCCCCATTTTGCGTAGTACTCGGGCGTGGAGAGGGCGAGGGCGACCTGCCCGCGGGGCTGGGCGCCGGCGAGGTCCTCGAGGAGGGACTTGTTCTGCGGGTCGGAGGGGAAGGGCGCGGCGGGGAGGTCCTTGACGAGGGCGTCGAGCTGTTGGAGCTTCTGGGGCGTGATCTCCGGGAGGGCTTCGTGCTCGCCGTCTTCGCGGATGGGGATTATGGAGGAGAGGAAGGCGCAGATCTGCGAGCGGGAGATGTGGTAGGCGATCTCGGACTCGGGGAGGGTCGCGCCGGAGAGGAGGGAGTGGGTTGTGGACTTTTTGTGGACGGTGCTTGTCATGCGGGAGTACTCGAGGGAGGCGATGATGTTGGCGCTCTCTTGGGAGAGATCTTTGGGCGCCTTGACGGCGAGGTAGATGTCTCGAGACTGGCCGTACTGGAGGTTGCCGAGGGATATCGAGAGCTGCTTCGGCTCGCCGTCCTCGTCGGGGAGGGTGAGGACCTCTTGCTTGTCGACCGAGTCGCCGGTCGTCTCCTCGAGGTCCATTACGGCGGGGTATGTGAGTCGGAGTGTGGCGTTGACGGCAAAGGTTGCTTGGAGATTAGCCACCGCGTGGACGAAGACGGTTCCCTGGAGATGTTAGCCTCAACGGGATCATGTTCAGGGCCGGGATCAACCCACGATCATGCCAGCATCCGGAATGAAGGCATAGTTGCCCCCGCCAATCTCGGCGATGGACTTGAGCAGGCCGGACCTCAGCGAGTATCCGAAGCCAAAGGTGTGCACCGAGGCGGGGAGCTGCTCCATGCCGCGCAGCTTCGGCACGTAGCCTTGAACGGGGCACCTTTTCGTCGTTAGCACATCTGGTATGTTTTGGCTCTGACATATGTCACTCACATGTGATTCGGCATGCCGTCCGTCAGGACCATGATGGCCGGCACCCGTCCCGTATTCGCCTCCCCGCCCTCCTTGAACAGCTTGATCCCCTCGAGCAGCCCGTGCCACAGGTTCGTCGCGTCTACGGGCCTCATGCCCTCGACGTTCTTCTCGGCCAGCTTCTTGTTCTTGGCCGTCATGGGGGTGAGCTTCTGCACGACCTTGGCGCGGGACGCGAACGTCACGATGCCGAGACGGTCCCCGTCGCCCATGGTCTCGAGGATCGTCCGCGCCGCGTGCTTGACGAGGTCCAGCACCGAGAGCCCGTTGTTCTCGGCCTTCTCGCCGGGGTTCGTCGGCACCGGCGCCGCGCAGCCCATGCTGCCTGAGACGTCGATCACCAGGACGATGTCGCAGGGCACGTGGGCGGGCGGCTTGGAGGGCTCGCGCGGGGGCGTGATCTTGGCGATGAGGCCTTCGCGGGAGGGGAGGGGGTGCAGGGAGAGGGCGACGTCCTCGTGGGGAGAGGCGTCAGGTGTTTCTGCGCATGTGTCTGCGTCCATTGTGCTGGTGGTCGTCCATGCTGAGATGGTTGACTTGGTGTCGGCGCGGGAGATGGTGGATGCGTTGTCCTTGGAGGAGGATCCGAATAGCCACTTTTTGACCTGGCGATGCGTCAGTTTGAGGGATGTTGGGGCTCATTCGGTTGTCTTACCATGATGAAGTACGCTGTCAGGGAGTTGACTTCTGAATGTCTTAGTATGGGAGAGGAACGAAAACGAGTGACCAATCTTGTCAAAGTGCAGATTTCCCCGTTGATATAACAAATAGGGTAGCCAGTTGAGTGATACGGACTGTTCGGGAACAGACAGATTGGCCTCATTCTTCAACATCAATGAACCCAACGTTGATAAAGGAGGGGCTCCTCTCGGTGGTCAGATCGCTTCCAGGCTGACACCTCCCCTCCCTTGGCCGAATCCGGCAGCCCTAACAACTACTTCGCACAATAACCAATCCTACGGTGTTTGATGGTGTAAGAGCCGCTCAACCAGTTGCACCGCCTACACGTAAAGGTCATCTCGGCGATGGATCCGAGCGGCCTGGCGCTGTTGGCTGCCTAAAGGCTAACAGCTTTCCAAGGGGACGCTATACCAGGTAGCCATGTGGAAATAAAAAACTAAATTGGATCGCTGGCAGTGCTGCGCTGCATGGAATTGTTCTGCTTGAGGGGCAACCAACACGATGGAGAGAACGGGCAGTGACACATCGCCGAGAAACCCTCCGAGGCCACTCCGGGTTACACTGTACCGGCGCCGGGGCACTGGAGCGGGCGGGGCGGGGCTCGGCTGCACCACCAAGGCACCTAGTGTAGGCATTCTCGTGGGCGCACACGCTGTGATGTGGTACGGGTACCCGAGATGTTCCCAGCGAAGTGGAAAGACTGCGGCAACCAGCGAATCTGAATCGCCATCAGCCCTTCCTCGGAAAGGAGTCGCCGGGGAGGCCAGACGGCTCTGTTGGCCGAGGAAGCTGGCCACTTCAGCTCCGCCTCGCTGTGTTCAGCGCTCGGCAAACCCGCGGTTGTGCGGTTGGGTCAGTGTACGCGGGTGCGCATTACTCGACCGAGTATAAGGCCTCCGGGCCTCCCTTCGCCATCGCCCAGAGTCCTTCTCATCCACTGTCTCTCTTGTCTCTCTCCTCGGGCCCTTCAGCTCGGGACTGCTTGCCTCCTGTTTTGGGTGACGTGTACTCTTACCCTTTGGCTGACGGCGTCTTGTCAGACGAGGGCTGAGGGGGAGGCTTTCAGTCACCCGGCGGGAATCTACACTACGCGGCGCCATGCTCCCCTAACCCACGGACTCTTGTTACTCATCGACGTGGTCAGTGAGATGAAAGGCAGAATATGCCTTTGACAGTCACTGACCGTCGCCATTGACTGCCGCCACCGACAGAGTGCGTCCTGCAGCCCTGGGATGGCCGTGGAACGCGGATTATGCCTCGGACGGGCAGTCCGCTCTAGCAGAGAGCACCGCCACCTCTTTCAGCGCAGCGAGTCCTTGGATGGACAGGGGTAAGCTCGTTCTGAAAAGTCTCTCGGCTGGCACTAAATTCCGCTACTGCAAGCGTGCGTTGCTTTAGGGGTTCCCCGCGAGGGACCCTGTCTGGTCCTCGCATGCCTCCAAGGTCGTGCCTTTGAGTTTTTCACGTGCTCTGGGACGTTTAGCAGAAACATCTGCGTCATAGGTTCAAGGGATGCGGGGGGAACGTCTCGGTGCTTGGGGCCGTTATTTCTCTGACTTCTTGGCGCTGGGTTGGTTGCATCGGTGGCTGCCGAGGGGAGAGAGTCTGTTCTGCCGTTCCTCTCCATCATCGTGAAGCCATCTGGCTGGCTCAGGGGACTTGTCTGTCTTAATGTGTAGTGCCGTGTAGTTCGTCTGCCATGGTCATTCAATCGCGAACCGCGGTGGTCCCCGACGAAAAATATCCGAGATGGCATTTGTCGAGAGCGCAGAAGATGAGAATGCCGCCCCTCGCTTGTCGTCGAGAAACATCGTCATCTGTCTGTGCTGCCCGCAGCCTACGGCATCTCACAGGCCTCGTGCGCCAAGACCGAGAAACGCCCAAGCATGGCAGGCATCTCTTGAGACGGGAAGCTAATGCCTGCACATCGTCAAGCGCTCAAGGGTTTGGGCACGGTCTTTGACGTCGACCCCTTCTTCCTTCACGAGAATGACCCGCTTCGAAAGGCAGGAAAAGGATGTCATCGTGGTCTGCGATAATAGCGAGGCGGGCGATGACGCCGTTGTCTTGCGCTTCGCGAAAATGCATCGGGTCTCAAAGGGGAGTCTCAGAGCGCATAGATTCACCTCTTCCAAAATAGCCGCGCGAATATGCTCCATCCTCCCTTCTCATGGGCGGGTCGTCTGACGACGAGGGAAAGGCCTCAATCTCACGGACTTGCCGGATTCGCCGGACGGGATTGTGGTCCCCTCGCCCCTCACCAGCGTCTGGCCTCGAGTCGTGGCCTCGGTGAGTGAGCGACGCGGGGATGAGCCGACGCAGGCCGCATTGAAGGGACCCGTTTTCTTTGTCCTTTTATTTTTGGACGTCTGACGCTTTTGATAATTGCGCTGATTACTTTTGTGGACTCTGAGAACGGTGTTTGCCATGTGCTTCAAACACACTACCATCTTATTAATTGTAATGAGTGAGTGAATGAGGGATGAGTGAGTGGGCGGGTGAGTGAGTGAGTGACGAGTCACAGCGACGCTCACTGTCCCCAACTCTCGCCTGCCTGCTGCTCCATCACCTCCATCACCACCATCATTCCATCCGCGAGCCAGTTTGGCATGCTGTAGCTCCGTGGCGCGGTTGATGCGACTCCTTGGCTTTTGCCTTTTCTGCCCCGGATTCTCCTCACACGCCCCCCTCCATCTTCCCTAGTGAAGTGTAGCGTCAGGCATCACGGTCCCGTTCCGCTCCCCGGATGCGTCAAAGTCTGACCGTTGGCCCTCGAGGGAGAGATCTCACTTTTCAGTTGATCTTGCTCATCTTGCGGGGTTAGCGAGGTCGGCACCCTGAATAGGAAGAAGATCATCATCCGTGTGTCGCAGAGATCACCGGTTCGCCTCCTCGAAGGTTTCTTCGCGGGTGGTTGGAGGGCGGAAGAGGAGGGGGAACAGGAAGAGCCAAACCTCGGGTTTGAATGAAGCCTCATCCTCCTGCCCCGTCACAAATCCCATCGCCGGCTTCTGACCCGAGAAGCCCGCCATTCTTCCTACGCTGCATGCATCTCAGAGGGATGCCGCCGCCCACTCTCGTGCGCTAGTGCCCACCACGCGCATCAGAACCCCCCCTGTTCCTCCGCAGTCCATTATCGCGGGCCTTCCATTAGCTCGGTTCCCATTTCCATTTCCCCAGCATTCGCATAATACCGAGCCCGTCCAATGGAGTGCAAGGGGACGGGGGAATAGGGTGTGATCCCCTCGCCGATTCGCTGGCCGCCGCCCCCCAGGCGTTGGCCGCGTCGGGCTACCTGCAGGACTGATGCTGCTTGTTCTCACTTGCCTGCAGTCGTCCCCGAGCGAACGTGGGGGGAGGAGGGGAGGGAAACGCAATTCTGGGGGGGGGGGGGGGGGGGGGGGGGGGGGGGGGATGGGAAAGCTTGTGAGATGAACTGCAGAGTACTTCTCTCTCTCTCTGTCACACCGCACATGCTATGCGGCACGAATGAGACAGACGTGGGAGCAGAGAGACGGACGAGTCGCTTTTCCCATCCTCCCACAGGCCGGACGCGTCGGAGGCTTCAACTGCCTTGGGGTTAGGAGGGTGGGAGGCAGAGACAGAGAGTGTTGCCACGAGGAGCTGGATAGCTGCGTTTGGGAGACTGCCGTGGTGTGGCATCCTCCTCCCTCGTCCTCACTTCAACACCACGTCCTTGGACTTGAGGAGAGAGACGATGACGATGAAGGGATGGCCCCGGGCCCTACTCGTCCCATGCCCGCCACGTCCCATCTGTGCATCTCCAAGCGCAGCGTTTCACCCGCCGGACCCCGGAGCCTGCCGACGCCCTCTTGGCAGCGAAGTGTAAACCCGCACCGCACGCGTCGTGACGGAGGTGGGCGTGGTGACTGGTCGGCGTGGTGAATGGTACTACTCGATG
Organism: Colletotrichum brevisporum; assembly: GCA_030770045.1. Classification (NCBI taxonomy): domain Eukaryota; kingdom Fungi; phylum Ascomycota; class Sordariomycetes; order Glomerellales; family Glomerellaceae; genus Colletotrichum; species Colletotrichum brevisporum. Next base: position 8,374,409 of record JAUGSI010000002.1, read on the forward strand.
GCTGAGGGTAAGAGAAATTATGGGAATTGTCTCTTCGCCCTCACCGAATTCTCCCGCAGGACCGGATCCCCCATGGCTCGTGCACGCTGCATCAGTTTTTTTCTTTTACACCTACGTCAGGGCAGTTGGTCACGCTAAACTCAGGCTGAAGGGAGAGAGAGAGACATGCGAGCTCGGAGTGAGAGACAAGCCCAGCCCTGCGCCTCCTTTCTCAACTACCTTTTCTATCTACCAGTCCTTTTTGAGTTTCTCTGGAGAAGTGTAGTAATAAGGCCCTGTCAAAACTCTCAAACTAAAACCCCGCATCCGATCGGCGGCTGCGATTTGCTGGTCCGTCTGTCTGCCTCTCTCTGTGCGCGCCTCTCTCAGGGTCCAACCAACCATGACCCATGCAGCACCCAGCCATGGATAATGTGTGATGGAGGTGTGTGTGATGCTGTGCTATGTACACCCGACCATCCGTGGGGACCGGCACACCACTTACACGCCTCCTTCTCCTTCTTGCCTTGTTGGACGTAGGACGACGGACAGACCAGGGGTCCAAGGGCTCCGATGGACGGCAGGCCGGGAACGGGAAGACGGGAGAGAGAGGAGGAGCAGGCAGAGGAGGGAAACGTCTATAAGTTCTGGCTCTCTCCTCCGTCCTTTCCGTGGATGGTTTACTCCATCTCCCTCATCACTCGCTCGAACGTCAAACGAACAACAAAGAAAACCAGTTTCAGCCTCGAGCAACCTCGCCTTACAACCTTTTCACAAACACCAACACTCCCAAACAACAGCCAAGATGCCCGCCGCCCCCAGCTGCTGCAAGTGCGGAAGCATGATCGTCATCAGCAACTCGTGCCCGTCCTGCGGCCACCACGAGTGCCAGACCTGCCTCTAAATGAAAACGACTCGACGAGAAGAGGAACGACGATGAGCCTGTGACGGAACCTTCGACGACGATGGGGTCGTGAAAAAAGTCTTCCGGCCCCTACCGTCGCATCGCCCACTTCGCGCTTCTTTTTTTCATTACACCGAGAGAGGCTCCGACAACCACCACCACCACCACCACCACCACCACCAGATATCCATCACCAACAAAAACCACAAATCAAATACCACCCCCTTCCGGACGCGCCCGGCGCCGCCAATGGGACGACGCGCCTTTTCTTGGAGCGCAGCCTCGCTTGAACCGCCGCCCCCCACAAGGCAACGACAAAGCCAAAAAGCCGATGCAATCCGCTCGCCTTCAGAGAGATCTGAGCCTCCCCCTGGACGAAAATTTCTCGGGCAGCCGTCGAGGCTCAACATCCACACATCGGATTTCGCCGTCACGACTTCTTATCCCCGGGCGGCAAGAAGGGGCGTTCGCCGCTTGGCGTCTTTTCTGGCACGGTGTTTCTACGATTGATTTTGCATTTCTCAACAACTGCTGGGATACCCCCATACCCCCACTGCTTTGCAGAGTTTCTTTCAGCAAAGGCGTTGGATCGAAAGAGAGGGAGGAGAGAGGGTTACGCGATGAAGCGGAGTTGGATTCGGAACTGTGTAACTGGATAAAAACAATCTCAACACACACCCTAAAAACATTCGGAAAATTTTCAAAATCCATCATTCTTATGCCAAGCCTGCTCTTACCATCTGCCAAGGTCGTGAATGTTGCGCTCTCAAAGAACGCTTCCGCAGTCTCCGAAGAGTATCCCGGAAAAGTGGATCTGTTTTTACTGCCGTAACGGACATGAACGCCGTATCCGTAATTTTTTCCATTTCCCCATAGCCAATGTGTTCCGCATCCTCCACCAAAAGTAAAAATTGCATGTTTCCGGGATGCTGGATGGACTGTTGAACTGCCCACCTCAATCTAAAAGTCGACCCATGGCGAAATGTCTGTGGAACGTTTCCCCAACGGACGGACACTCGCCTTGCATCGTACACTGCAGTAGCGCGGCGGCAATACACAGTAGGTGTTGTTGTTAGCGTCGTACCCTGGGTGAAGTTTGTGCAGCGAATAATAACCATTACACCGGTGTGAACCATTGAACAATCGCGGAAGCAATCCGTACCACATGCGATATCACGATACTGCTCTTTCTGTTACTATTGCTGTTGTTAATAGCGATCGTCATTGTTGTTGCTACCTGTCCCTTTTATTACTATTGTTCGTTGGTCACTGTTGTCCTCCTTCTCTGGCCGTATGTGCCTCAACAGAGAGGCCGCCCGAGGCGGCGACTCACTTTGATGGGCAGCGTATAGTTGGAAAACTGTCTCGCCAGGACTTCAACCTGTCTTTCAACCTCCGTCCGTTGATGGGGCCACTCATGGGGAGTTAGCAACTCCAGCTCCAGGGCCTTTAGGTTGGGAAGCCTGCCTTCGGTGGCTGCATCAACAAGCCAGGCGACGTCCTGCGAACATGACGGATGAGGATGGCGACCAGTTCTTGATTGCCAGATGCTTGAGGCTCTTTGGGAGTGTTCTGATAACCGCCTCACCGGAGATGGGAGACAGGTAATCCACGTCATGACTTTGACAGCTGAGAGTCAGGGTTTCAAGTTTGGTGAACTCGTAGGACGAGCCGTGGTGCCCACCCGTATACACATTCGGCGAATCCCAGAAGCAGCCTGTGTCGATCACCTCCAATTCCAGCTCAGTAAGCGTCGCCGCTGAGTATTGCTTCAACGCGTCGAAGCACTTCTTGGGTGACAAGACGTCGTCTTCGCTCACCTGGCCCGACCTGCCACACCAGAATGATAATTCTCCTTGCGTCAAGCTCAACCGACGCAGGTCTTTGCAGGAACGAAGAATCAATCTGAACGAGGCACATCCCAGCCTGCAGCTGTTGAGGCTGAGGTCGCGAACGTTGGAGAAGAAGTCGAAGGGTTCCGCCACGCTCCACCTTTGGAGGGCGACCGTGTCGAGGTTCATCGGCAATAGCTTCCAGATATCCCGTACATCCAGCATGCAATAACCCACCAAGTCACCCTTGGGGCCTGGGTACACCTTGAACGATTTGAGCTTGCGCAGAGGTGGGAGGCTAGGACGTGGACGAATCGGGACCGGCTTCCAGGGCAAGTCGTCCTGCCGCTCCATGCGGTACTTATCAACTGAGTGGGATATGGTCTCGACGTTGGGGATGCGCCCGAGCAAAAGAATCAACATGATGGCCTTGGATTGTTACTTGTCCATGAGCCATCCCTCCGCTGGACCACCGGTGTATGGGCTTTCGCGAGCCAGCTTTTTGAGGAGCGCCACGTCGGCGAGAGGGTTGCGATAGTCGGAGGGGTCCCAATCGTAGGTGAGCTTGAGGGACCGCACGAGGCTGCCGAGGTCCGGGCGGCGGGCGAGGGTTTGGAGCAGCTTGCAGAATTGAAGTTGAGGCCTGTTTCCCACGACGACGTGGATCTGTTGGTACAGGAAGCCCTCGGCTATGCCTCCGAGGGATCTGGACACCCGGCAGAGACTTGCGAAGGTGCTCTGCGACTTCCAGTTCCGAGTGGTGTCGAAATTTCCCACTTCAGGAGAATACCGATGGGCATCGCTGCGAGTGATGTCATCCTTGAGCTGGCGGACTGAGGAGAAGATCTCGAGAATGAGCTCGACGGGGATACTCGAGAGTCTGTCCATGGTGCCGTCGCCCGGTGTGCTGTCGAGTCCCGCTGGTACTTTTTAATCGTCAGCTCATCTTCTGTATTGGTTTCATGGATATGATGAATACCTGATGCCTGAGCTTGGATTCGTCGTGGCTTAGATCTAGTTGAAGTAATGCTCCTGCTAGTGTACACAGTCGGATAGTGGTTTGATGGTTGAATGAAAAGTACAAGTGATAGAAGGAAAGTAAAGACTGGCTGGCATTTTTCTGGTTTTATTTCCCTTCAACTTTATGATAAAGTGGCGCTGAGGTGACAGGCTTCTGCTTCATGGCGTCAGCCGTAAAGTAACGGCGACTTACACCTACATGTAAGCGACCAGCTCTGAGGCATCATGACAACTACGAACAAGTCAGCAATTGCCAGGAACTCTTCCTCAAGAAGCTTTGCCGAGTTTCACCAGGGTGCAGGTAAGCTGGCCGTTCTTCGCAACTTGACATCTAACTTGGATGATACGAGTTTAAAGGTTACTGTCTTTTCTCCTTTCCATGTTTGGCGAACTGCGGCACTCTGAATGGATTCAAAACAAGCTTTCAGCCTCAAAGTCTGTTTGAGTGGGCTTGCAGAAGAATCGAAGAAATACCTGGATAAACACCCGAAAAGCTCGGTGTCCACATGTAGACTGTTGCTCAAGGTCCTCAGCTTCGTGCATTTAAATATCACACCCATCCCATGTTGATCGCTGCCTTTCCAAGTCCGTTCCATCTTCACCCCCAAACAATCTCAAGACGTTTTCACCATGGCCGACACGAACCTAAGCGGGAGACTACGGCTCCCCGCGGAGCTTTTCTATCACATCATACCCTTCATCTTGCCCGACAACGACGACGACGACTGGAGCGTTTGCCAGGGGCAACTGGCAACCATGTGCAAGGTCAATACTCTTTTCAGGAAGATAGCCCAGTCTCTACTTTATGAACAGATCCAGGTCCCTGTCCTGAAAATGAAGCAACCCTCCAGCAGGCTCGCTTGTCTAGTCTACACCCTCCGGCTCCGCCCCGATCTTGGGCGGCTAGTCAAGCGCGTCAGGCTGGAATTCATCCCCAAGAGGTACATCGAGCGACTACGAGCAGCCGGGCGCCCGAGGTACCGACTAACGTACTCGGTGAATCTGGGAACAGAAAAGCTACTGGACCTCCTGTTCATTAAGACGGCAAATCTGGAGGACCTTTGCTTACTGGGCTCCTCGGTGAGGGACCATCTTTTTGTAAAGCCGACCCTGGGAATGTGGTCGTCCGAAGCCGAACAACTACCGCGGCTAAAGTCGATAGGTCTGCGACCAGATCGCCGGTACGAGTCCCGTCATGAATGGGTTTCTCTGGAGGACATCGAATACTTCATGCGTCTTGCGCCCGGCGGCCTCGACCGAATCTATTCCCGGCGCTGCAACGAAAGCATGAAGCTGCGGTATTACTCCATCGCTCTCAACTTGACAGAGATTGTTTTAGAAGATTGCATGGTAAAAGAACGAGAATTTAGAGAATTTGCAATCAGCTTTAGAAACCTGCGCCGGTTCAAGTACACTGCAGGTGACTATTCGCCCGATCGTGTCCTCAGCCCGCGTGGTCTTTTGGATGTCTTGGCGCAGTACGCGGACACCCTGACCGATTTGCATCTGCGCATGCGGAAGGGCTACGCCAACGAGTGGCCGACCGGAGAGGGCTTCCAATCTTTCGCGAGTTTCACGAGCCTCAAACGCCTGAAGGTCTATTCCGGCGACTTTGAAGAACGTGGGCGGAGAGCCGGAGATGTCATAGCAACGCTCCCCGAGAGCCTCGAGACGTTTGGCCTGGTGCGGTGGTCCGGCCGGATGGCGAAACATCTCTTCTTGATCGACCACGCCGCCAGCGAGGGCCGGTTTCCGCACCTCGAGGCCCTGGAAGTCGACTGCTCCACTGGAGGCAAGGGATTCGACGTGGAAGGTGTCCGGTCCGAGCTATCCACGCTTCCTCTGCGTATTGTGATGCAGTAAGGAAAATCTGAGGAAGACGACGGGGATGACAGTGAAGATTATGCTGACGATTCGAGAAACAGGCCTATCCGCTGGACTGACGACGGTTGCGACCGGACTGACATTGATTCTGACGAGGACTCTGATGAGGACTCTGACGAGGACTCTGACGGTGACTCTGACGACTTTGACGACGATTCTGAGAGAACTCTAGCGACGATTTTGAGGACGATTTTGATGAAGACTCTGATGTGGACTACGATGGCAGTTATGATGGGAATCTGGACAATCGGAACACATCTCATACCAGTTCTTCTGTGGTTCTTTCAGGGGGTCTTTCAGGCGGTCTGTCAGACGGTTTCTCATGCGGCCAGCACTAATGATGGAACATAACCCCAGGAACGCTGGGCTGGAAGTCAAACAAACTACTACGAAAGCTTATAATACCCAAAACATATGTAAAATAGTGCGTCAAATAGAAACATTACTGGAACTGCCAGAACCAAACTCACGAATCATAACATGTATGAAAGCGGCCCACGGACATTATGGAAACCATAGAGAATGCGAGACGACATTCATATCATCCATATGCACAGTATGGAGATTATGGGTAGCATGGATGCTGCAGGAATCTTCAAAGACGTCTATGAGGGCAGATGATACAACATATAGAGTAAATGGCATGATTAAAATATGGTTATTAAGAGTACAAAGAAGAAGTCTAGATGAGAATGGAAACAGCAGTGTTGCTCGGGTCCATGACCATGTACGGCACGCTTCCCTTGTCCATCATCATGCTCGTGACGACGAACTCGACCTCGAGCTCGCGGAGGTCGTAGTAAAAGGCCTCGCTCGCCCTCTGGATCCGCTTGCTCTCCCGGTCCCAGCGGCAGTGCGTCCGCCACTGCGACTGCGCGAACGAGATGAGGCTGCGGTCGCTGGCGACCTTGAAGCTGAGCAGCCACGGGACCTGCGCGGCGAGGAGCCACTCGCGCTGCCGGCCGATGGGCAGGGCCTTCGTGAGGTCCTTCTCCGTGTAGCCCAGAAGCTCGTCCAGCGAGCTCGGGAGGTCCCGGCACAGCATGGGCGGCTTGGCGATGACGAAGGCCTGGTAGAAGTTCTGGAGGTAGTTGACCGTCGTGTGGAAGGGCGACGCGATGTGGATGCACATGGTGATGGCGTCGGTGAGCTCGTCGAGGCTGCGGATCGTGGGGAAGTTCTTGACGCGCCCGCCGTCCTGGGCCTCGCGGCACCAGTTCTGCACGCTCGGGTCGTCGCGGATCTGCTGGTCCGCCTTGTGCTCGTCGTAGTGCGTGAGGAGCATCGCGCGGACGTACTTGCGGATGACGTGCCACATGGAGAGGATGTTCTTGGCGTAGGCGTAGTTCTTATAGCGCTTGTCCTCGAGGCCCTCCTTGGTGTTGGGGAACCCGCGGCGCTCGAGGTCGTTAGGCACGTAGTTGTCCTGGTAGTCAAAGTTCTCGAACTCGTAGGCCATGTACTTGAAGCACTGGTCCGGGCTGAGGCCGACGAGGTCGCGGATCACCTGCGGCACGAGCGTCTGGCGCGCCCCCGCGTTGAGCGAGAGGGTCTTGTACCAGTGCGGCTGGAGGAGGCGGAAGACGACGTGCTCCATCGGGATGGTCCGGTGCGTCGCGACGATGACGGACTCCTCGATGAAGTGAGCTCGCGTCAGGTGGACGCCGACCTCATGGCGGATCCAGTCCGACACCTGCGCGCACGTCTTCGCGTACCGCCACGGCCAGTCCTCCTTCTCGAAGACGGAGGGGTCGGACGGGCGGTGGCGGCGGTTGAAGATGGTGACGGACTCGGACATGCTGCCCTTGTAGTCGCACACGATGGCGACCGGGTGCAGCTTGCCGTCAGGGTGGAGCTGGAAGAGCGAGACGGCCGCGCAGGCCCAGTTGTCGTCCGAGTTGGGCTCCTTGTGGTGCATCGTGTCGTGCGGGCTGGCGCCGACGGCCTCGCGGAAGTAGCGGCAGTCCTGGACGAAGAGGACCTCGGGCTTGAGCTGGTCGAGGTGCTTGGCCCAGAAGTCGTAGCCAAGGCGGCGAGCGGCGTCGACGAACTCGTCGAGCAGGTCCTGCGGCACGCGCTCGAGCGTCGTCGGGTTGGTTCCCGTGAAGGACTGCTCGGCGAAGCGCCGGTCCGAGTACCAGTCCGGAAGGAGGCCAACGTTGGTTCCGCGCGCGATGTCGGTGCCCGTCTTGCGGTGGAACTTGTTGTAGCGCTCGCAGTCGGCGATCTTGGGGCCGGCGTACGGCGTGCCGCCGAGGATCGTGTCGAGCGTGTTGAGGATGTGCGCCCGCTCGCGGTTGATGATGTTGTCGCGGTCGACGATGTTGTCCGGGATGACCTGCCGCACCATGACGGCAGTCTCCAGGAGGCCGAGACGGTTAAAGATGTGCGTCTCGGGCACGCGATCCGGAAGGGGGATGCACTGGAGATGAGGGGGGTAGGCGAGGCCGCCGTCCTCGTTGTATGGGAACGAAGAGTATTGGTAGATCTTGCGCTTGAACTCGAGGTCGATGAAGCGGGGGATGCTGGGTTCGATCTGGAGCACGTCGAAGTAGGTCTCGAAGCTGGGAGGGTTGTTAACGATGTTCATGTGGAAAGAAGATGTCTCTTGCTCACCTGCGCTCAATCTTCTGGTAGGCGTGAGTAATGGCAGCTTGGGTTCCCTCATAGGTGCCCTCGGTGATCCTGCCCTTGCCGGGCCTCGCGTTCTTTCCGAAGTCGTCCTGGTCGAGCCGGGCGACGATACCCTGCTTCAGGAGCTCGTTGTCGAAGACGCCAGGGTCAAAGTCCAGCAGGGAAAGCTCCGAGATTCTCTGTCTGAGCTTCTCCTTTCGCTGCGCCAGGTTGGGCTGCCTGAGGATGTCTCCCACCTTGGGCAGGCCGTTGGCCTGACTCGGCATGACGAGGTTCAGAATAGCGGCCATTGTGTCAATGATGCTTGGTCACTGGAGAAGCTCAAGGGAACGAGTATGGAGAGGGAAAGAATTCAATCTTGAAGCTGCCGAGAACCTCCGGCCTATATACGCGATCTCGTTGCTGCTTGTAACTATTGTTGTTATCTGGACCCCGAAAACATCTCTCACTCATTGGAACGCGTCGATTTCCATCCCTCTCAGAATCAGCTCTGACAGAGACATTCCCTGCGCCTCAATACGCTGAAGATGTGAGTTTCTTCGGCCTAGATGCGGAAACAAAATCAACCGAGAGGAGTTTATCCCACGAAGAGGCCAAGTCCAACGACAATCAGTAAGCTTACATGCATCAACCGAAACCGCACAAGCCACCGGGCCTTGGCCGAGACGTTGGTTGCCATGCGAGCTCGTGTCCAGCGGTCCGCCTCCGCGCTCGCGAGGAATGCCGGCTAATTGTGCAACGAAGCCGTTCTCGCCAGTTCCCACGGAGCCAGAAGGTTAATGTCTCACAAGAAACTGCCGGTTTGGGCGGACATGGTATTCTTCGGCATGTGCGCGAGGCATGTTTGAATTTGGGGGCTGAGATCGGCGTGCGCCTGAGCAGGCACGTTGTGATCTGGATGAATTCAGCTGCATTGCCGGATTTGGAGTTTTCAGGTAGCCACGAGAGCTGACTTGACTTTACTATTCAATACACACAGAGGTTGTAGGTAGGCAAGGGAACACACACAAACGACCATAATCCCGGAGTCCCCTATCGGCATCTCCCCGTGTCCACATTCCTGGCCTTTTATCACTTGACGGGGAACCAGCACCTCACCTTGGGGTGGAAATCGGTGTGGTAGGAGTCGTCGCACTGAAAGACCTGCTTGTGCTCCGGGTCCAGGATGCAGGCGAATTCCTCGACGCCTTCGCAGCGGAACGTCCCGAACGTCTTCTTCCCGTCTCCGTTCCACCTGTACTTGCACTTCTTCCTCCCGAAGACGTCCTTCTTTGCGTCGAAGCTCTCGGGCCAGTAGCGCGACGAGAAAAAGTCCTTTAGCTTGTAGCCCAACTCGTCCGTCTCGCAGAGCTTCAGAATCTGTTGCTCGCGCTTGAACGGCATCATCATCCACATCTCGCCGCCGCCGATGGCCCCGGAAGACCCGTCAATCTGCTTCCTGAGGTAGATCCAGACGGCTTCGGACGGCTCCGGCTTCGGGGGCGGTTTCGGAGGTGCCTTGGAGGTTGTCGGGGTGGGCTTGGGCGGCGTCGTCGGGGGAGTCGGTTTCTTGGACGTGGACGTGGACGTAGACTTGGACGTGGTCTTTGACGTAGTCTTGGGGGCGGCAATGACTGTGACGGTCTTGATGCCCTTTTTGACGGTCGTCGTCGTGAAGGCGCTCAGGGACACGGTGTACCATGACGTTGGCGTCGTTCGCGTCGAGGACGACGTCTTGCCTCCGGGTAGCGTGTTGTTCATCGTTCCCGTAAACCACGTCCCAGTCCCGCCGGATAATGCGGTGGAAGACGTCCGATTCAGCGAAGCCATCGCGGAGGTCGGCAACGACACCGAACGAGTCCCGGATCCTGTCAATAGAGCCGTTGTTGCGTTGGTGCCGTTTGTGGGCTGAGGCGGCACCATGCCCGTGCCAGTCCTGGATCCCGTCCCGGAGCCCGTACGCAGAGTGGTGGCTACGTTGGTGCCGTTTGTCGGTCGCGGCGGCACTAGACCCGTGCCAGTCCCGGATCCTGTCAAGAGAGCCGTCGTCGCGTTGGTGCCCTTCGTCGGTAGAGGAGGCATCATGCCCGTGCGGGTTGCCGAGCCGCTGACTCCCAGCGATCCCGAGATGGCTGGCCCGGTGGGCTGCGAGCCCGGAGACCCCGCCGAGGTCGTGATGTTCTTGTCGTTGTCGATCGGGCGCGGCAGGCAGCCCGACTGCCTCTTGGCCGGACCACCCGGCTGGGCGGGCGGCCCCGGAGCCCGGAAGACCTGGCCCTCCTCTGGATCGAACATGACGGTGCGGAGGTCCCCAGTCCTCCCCGAGAAGAGGCGCCACCCGGCCAGTTCCGAACATCTCCTGGCCGGGCGGTACTGTATCACGAGCTTACCGGTGGGCGTCTCGCGATACTGCGCTACAAGATCCGCAAAGATTTGAGTCCTCATCTTCTCGCCCCGCTGAAACGCGTCCATCTGGGCTTGCGTCAGCACCGGCGGGACATACTGGTTGGTAGTTACCCGAATGTTCCCTGGGAAAATCTCGTTCAACTGGGAGACGATGGCCATCACGGAGTTGGGGTTGGCTACTTCGAGGGCTGGTATGGGGTTCTGCAACCACTCGTCCGTGCGCTCAGGGAGGTATTCAGGCCTCTTACGAGGCGTGATAATGAAGGCGTGCAGGCCCAAGGAATGCAGGTTGTCGTGGCGGAGGTCGCCAAATATGACGCCCTTGCTTCCCTGACTCGGGTTGTTGAAGAGGTTCATAATGCCATGCTTAGCGAACTGGAAGACCGGCGAGTCTTCATTCAACCCGTATCGAAACCGGTCGAAAGCGCGGTCCAGTTTGGCTGGGTCCCGCATGGTACTCTCCCAGAAGTGGCCTGCGATGGCGCCTCGCCTAGACATGATGACGACGATGGTACAACCGTAGATTGTATCGATGGCCAGAGACTCTACCTTGTCCCTGAACTCGAGGTGCTCGCTCATGACGTATTCTGCCACATCTATCCCTGGCACTGCAACAGGAGGCCTAAGCAATAGCTTGGGATGATACCTCCCCGGCTCGGGCGGGTTTTCCAAGGCTCGACGCGCTGCTGTCATTTGGTCCGTCATGAACTGGGGATAGCCGTTCGGGTAGTCCCTCGTGTCGATCCAGTCGCCCTGTTCCGGGTTCCCGCGCTTCTCGATGCTGCGCCGCTCCACGTCGACGTCGGCTAGCGGGGGCATCTGCGCTTCGCATCCGGCGTCGCCGCAGTTCCCCACCTCGCAGATGGGGTGAGGCTTCCTGGTCGGACAGGCCGCCGCGCGGGTAGAGGTGCTGGGCGGGGTGCCGGCTTGCCTCCGGACCGGGTTCCGACCTTGCGGGGGTAGGCGTTGGAAGATCTGCCGATCCGTAGGTTCCCACTCTGTTTCCGCCATCGGCACCGTCTTGAAGTCGTACCATATCCTCCACCTGGCCACGTCCTCGCAGTTTGTCGCTGGCCGGTACTGGATGAGAGCCTTTCCGCGGGGGGTCTTGAAATCGTGGTCAAAAATAACACGTTTTGCATCTTCCATCCTTGTCTGGCCGTTTAGAGCGCTGAAGAGCTCGGCCTCGGACAACGGGATCCTGTTGTACGGTCGGGTGTAGACACTGATCTTCTTGTGCTCGAACAGGTCCTCCGACACGAGGTCGTACTCGATCGTGCCAGCGGCAATGGGGTATTCCCCGTTATCGTGCACCTCGCGCGCGGGCTTTCCGTATTCCGGGTCCAGAATGTCGTCGGTGGACAGCGGCACATTATTCTCGTCGACGTACATGAGCTTGCTCATACTGACCCTGAGCCCCCGACGCGGGGTTAGGATGTAAGCCCGCAAGTCCAGGAGGGCAGGGTCTGTATACTCGTCGCCAAACATGGTTCCTTGGTCGCCAATCTGGGGATTGTTTATGAGGTTCATGATGCCGTACTCGTTGTAAGGCTGGGTCGGGTCATTATCTCCGGATCTGTAGCGATAGGCATCCAGAGCGTCTCGTATGTACTCTCCCTCGTTTTTCATGCTGTCTTCCCATATGTGGCAGGCCCATGCGCCTCTCCTGGAAATCAGAATAACAGCTGTGCAGCCGCCAAGAGTGTTGATGGCGAGCGAGGTCACCTGGTCGCCGAAGGGGATCCATTGCGTTGATACTGGGAGCGAGTTGGGAGCGATCTCATTTTCATCCGGAATTTTGAGAAGATCCGGGGCGAAGGGGCCTGCCCCTTCATATGCTGCTCGAACCTGGAGCGGGAGAAACTCGTCGTAGCCGCGGTAATAGTCCCCGGGCTGAACCCACTGTCCGTTTGCAGGGTCTCCGCGTTTCTCCAGATTTCTGGGCTGGGGTTGCATCGGTGCCTTGCAAGAATCGCCGGAGCATCCGCCGCCGGGGGTGCAGGAGGGAAGTGGTCTTGCCGATACGGTGGTCGTCGAGGCATGCGTGCTGGTCAAGGTCGTCACCGAGTTCATGACACTGCAGCCCGTGACCGTCGTGTAAGCGCTGGTTATGCAGGTCGTGCTGACGCTCGTGCGCTTCTTGGTGCCCTCGGTCACGGCTATGTGATTGAAGTTGCGCCAGTTAGCAGAGCCCCCCTAGCAGCTTGGGAAAGGCAAGACATGTTTGTCACTTACCTCGAGTCACGGAACAGAAAACAGTCCGGTGCGTGGCAGTGACGGTGACGGTACAGGACGACGTGGAAGACGCAGTCGACTTTTCATCCGACTTTGACTTGGGGTCGTCGGGGTCGTCGTCGGGCTTGTCTCCTCCATCGCCTCCGCCGCCACCTCCGGGTTCTTTCTCGCTCCCAGGAGGACAGTTGCCAATCTTCAGTCCAAAGAGCTGGATGCAGAACTCGGGCGTCTTGATTGCGATATTGGGCGGGAACTTGGGGAAGCACTTGAAGCAGATGACGGGAGGTCCCTTGAAGGGAATGATGACTAGACGCCCAACTGTTAGCCTGTGTCTTGACCGAGTTGCACCGAGAGCTTACTTGGAACGATCGTAGGGTCACTGCCACCCGGAGAAGTGGTTGTGATGTAGGTGGGCGACGTGTATGTTGCCGAAGTCAGGGTCACAAACTGCGCGTCAGGAGGGGGTTCGGTGATCGTGGGAGGCGCTTCCGAGGTGGAGTTAACGCTCGATGTTGGTGCTTCGGGAGACGCTGTTACCCCGGGCGAGACGTCGCCCGTGGATCCTCGCCCAGGAGGAGGAACGATGGGCCCCGGAACCCACAGGGACGAAGTAGTAGCAGGATTCTTCGTCTGAGGCGGAGGCGGAAAGTTTGGCATGGGAATGAGCGAAGAAGATGGTGAAGAACTAGGTCTTTGGGGAGGTCCAATGCTCGGCGGCCCAAAAAGTCCGGTTGGCGATGTAGAAGGCGTGCTCGCGCCGCCGGGCATAGACGGTGGCTGAACGCTGACGCTTATGATGGTCGCTGTTACGGTGACAGGTTGGTTGATTGTCGGGGATGTCGTCGCCGGTGTCGTGGTGTTGTTACCACGGGGGCGCCCTGAAGTATTGGGCAACGACGAAGCAATCAATGAGGTACGTCTCACTGCCGATGTGGCGGTGTTGTTACCACGGGGACGCCCTGAAATGCTGCGTGACGATGAAGCAGTCGCCGGTGTGGTAGAGTTGTTGCCACGCGGTCGCTCGGAGACGCTGATTGAAGATGGAGCAATCGTAGAATTGCCCCAAGGGATGCTTTGAGAGAACCCGGGGGATGTCCATGGCCTGGTTGGCTCCATACTCATCGACGTCAAACTTGAATTCTGCCAGCGCGAGGATGTAGGAATCGGCAGCGGAGCAATCTATATTACACGTTAACTCTCACATCGAGGACACCGGGGTTTCCGGACGACTTACGGTTGTAGAGTTGGGACTGAGAGTGGCCGGGGAGTTGGAGATGGGAGTAGCGGGAGCTGGCAGGCTGCAGAGACCAGTGCCGTCCGCGCATGTCGGCAACGGAGGGGGGATCGAAGAGTTCCAAAACTGGGTGAAGCTGTTGCTCTGCGCAAGATCCGGTAAAGCTTGGGCTAGAGCCAACACCCATAACAGGGCAAAAAAGGGCTTTCGAGACATGGCAGTCGTCATCCAAGGTGCGCTTCGATTCTGGGAGTGCCGGATGCGGAACACCGACTGGAGGTTGTTCCTTTCTCTCCGGTCTATTTGGAGAGCATGAGGTAGAGAGAGCTGGGCACAGGGCGAATGCTGTTGCTGTTATTATAACTTGGAAAGTGAGAGATGGGAGACTGGTTTGTGAGGAGCGCTTCACAGGCCCTGACCGCAACGGCCTCTTCTCGGATGGTCTTCATCAACACTGGACCCGCGGTCTCACAAGAGGGAGAGTAAAAACGCATTGCCACTGGATGGAGATTATTCCGCGCAGCATTTGGGTGCCAGATGCTTGGAGTTGACTCAAAGAGATATGCCCGGTTGGCTCACTGGCAGTTTTGCAGCTCTCGAACACTCGGCCTCTGCTCGCAATTAAGCATCAATCGGCCCATGAATACAAGAAACAGCAACCATTTAGATGAACTGAGGTTTGAGATAGATGCAAGCCACAGACTCCCGCGGGTCTGCGGGGGCCAGCCGTGGACAAACCTGACTTCTCGTCCTCGGTTCCGTTGTCATACTTCTTGACGCAAGGGAGATGCGCAGATTAAAGGCAAATGGCAGCTCCCAATACAAACTTCTTAGGAGGTCCTCGGCATTGAAGGCCGTGGGAACATGGTGTTTCTTTGTCGGAGGAAAAGCCACCTCGGTTCTATTCCCCGAGCAACGTTCCCTGCTTCAGGCTTGCGACGGTTCTTCGCGATCATGAAGATGCAGGTATCGTGTCCTCGACGGATCGCTTGTTGGTAATTGCTGGTCACACGGTCGGAGGGTTTTCTCCCAAGTCTGTGCCAACACTCTTTATTCAAGTCCACATGTGTTTTGAACCGTGCGGATGCTTGTGTTCCACAAGCTACAGGGAAATGAAGCCCATCTTCACGGATGAATCGAGTACACAAAGGTCTAGACCACTTCAGTACTGCGGACGTTGAACCATGCATAATTTCCACGACCGAGGTGATCTCTCGAAGATCGAAGAAGTTGCCCTCTTTACCAGCTCCGCCACGCTATTATTGGGTTCTCGCGACAGGTCTTGTCTCTTGATGATTAATCTCAGATTCGTCACCGGCACCAAACCATTGAACTCCCGGCCCCCTGTCCCGGGTCCAGAATGGAGGAAACCATTGCTCTCGATGGGCGCGTCCTTCAAGACGGGCCGAGTGCGGGTGAGGATGTGCCGTGGTGGGAATCACTAAGACCTCTCCCTTGGAAGCTTGCATCCGAAGGTCGGGTGCCACCGCAGAGACGGCGACGTTTGACAAGCGAGAGGCGCGGAAGTAGTCGACTACATGTACTTGCACCATTCCTGCGATTCTTTGCTACACAGGAAATCCGGCCAGATCGCGGTCGTGACGTCTTCTCCAGTTGGTCCGTACTCGGTGACGGCGCTTCAAGTCGAAGACATTGAGGTCTGACTGACAGCTGCCAACGCCAAGGAACAAATGATCTACTGTTTACTCAGTGAGCCTGCCCATGTTGACTAACCATCGACCGGTCGTTGAAAAATGACAAAAGAAATTGCCGAAGACGATGTTTGATCGATCTTGCGAGAATAGAAGGCCATTATGAGCAAAAGCAAAAGGATTGGGCCCTAACCAGGGATCGAACCTGGGACCTCTCCCATGCGAGCTGTCGCAGACAACCCTAAGGGAGAATCATACCGCTAGACCATCAGGGCTTGAAGCGCTTGTTGGCGCATCGTGGGTTGTGGTGGATGCCCATTCCGGTGGACAATTTTGGTCATGTTGGACGGATCCGAGATTCGTGGTGTGTTTGTGGAGTTGGTGCGGGTCACTCGACTGGGTTGATGTTGCGACGAATTTGTGGGTGGGGGACAACTCAAAACTGTCTGGCATGGATGCTTACGAGTTGAATAACACCGTTGACTACCAGTGGTGCTCTTGTTTGATGGTCCGCGGTGATGTCGGGCAATCTGCTTGCAAGTAGGTTACTGGTTGTTGACAATTCCGCCTCTGGATTGACGCTGCCTACGACCGGCCAGTTGGAGGGTCCGTGGACGGGAAGTAGCGCGTTTGGACGTGACAAAGTGATTAGACATGGACATTACTTATCTTGTTGCGACTTCAAGTTGTGCTTGTGAGCCATGTCGCCTAAACTCACGTGTGTCCCTGAGACGATTATGTCGATTTTTAAATTGGAAAAAATAACGCCCAAAGTAAAAATACATCTAGCAGTCATCACTACTGAAGTGCCTCTGTACAATCACTCTTGGTAATGTGCTTATTCAACTTAATTTATTGATACTCAAAATCCATGTGAAGCCCCTCACTAACAGAAAACCACGTTTTACCTCCTCTTCCCCGCCGGCCCCGGGACCTTGCGGCCCTGGCGAAGATCGTCCGCGATCCTGGGATCGGGCCTGTTGGAGTTGAGAAACCTGTCGAGGCCAGCCTGGTCGGGGGACCTGAAGTTCCTGGTGCGTGCAGGCAGCGACTTGGTGCACTCGGTGAGGTCGTTGATGTTGAAGACGCCAAGGAGAGAGAGGCGGATGTACTCGCGGGCATAGTCCTGTGAGGGAAAACTAATCAGTATACGTCGAAAGGGTAATGAAGCGCTACTAGTAACAGCTGGAAATGCTTACCTCGTTCCAGTGAGACTGGCCACCCGGGCCGGCAAAGTCCTGGAACTCCTGGCTGATGCGCGAGTCCCTGGCCAGCACGATATCACTCGCGAAGCGGAAGACGCGAGCCGGGGCGCTGCCGAGGGTCTCCGAATAGAACGCGACGTCCCAGACGCCGGGGGTTGAGTCCTGCGGGTCGCCGGCGCGGGAGGGATCGACAAAGCGCTGCTGCGAGGTTGTGTGGGCGCCGATGAGGGCCGTCAGGCCGTGGGGCTTGATGGTCTTGTTCTCGAAGAGCTGGATGAGGAAGTCGGCGGACCCGGTGACGGGAGGCAGCAGGCCGTCCGGGCAGTTCTGGGCCGAGTCCCTGCGGCCGATGTACGTGCGGATACGGGGGCCGAGGGGGCAGACGACGGTGGCGGCGTTGGCGGAGAACTGGATCAGGTCGGCCATGCTGATGCCGAACTGCCTGTACTGCTCGAACCACACCCTGGTCTGGGCGACGATCTCCTGGAGACCCAGGTTCTCGCTGCGTGACATCTCGTCCGGCGACAGGATGATGGAGCCGTCGGCGCCGCCGAGGTCGCCGGTATTCTTGGACCAGCCGCCAGCATCGTGGAAACCCAGGCGGACGGCGGCACGGGCAAGATCGGTGCAGCGGCCGGACGGACCGCGGAAGGCAACCTCCATGTCGTTGGCGATGTGCTTCCAGATGCAGCACGTATCGGCGGCGCAGGCCGGGGTGCCCCTGGCGGGCGGCTGGTTGCCGGGGCTCGGCGGCGTGCTCCTGTAAGGCTCGTCGCTCTCGGGGTTTTCGCCGCCGGTGAGGAGGGCCTTGACGCTCTTGCCAACGCGGGTCAGCTGGCGGTCGTCGAGGGTGAGGAGGTCGCCGATGAGCTCGTTCGAGTCCAAGGAGTCGTCTTCGGGGCCGCCGGGACCTTTGCCTTTGCCTCTGCCTTTACCGCCTGGGCCGGGACCGCCTCCTTTACCGGCTGGACCGCCTTGGGCGACGCGGGGACGGATCCTGTTGCGACTGTACGATGGGTCCTTGATGCCGGCGCGGGCACGGATCTCGGCTACGGTGTCCTTCATGCCGGGGTAGGCGAGGACGGGGCTGACCGCGAGGGCGGCGGCGAGTAGAGAGAGGCGCATTTTGGCGGGTGAATTGTGAAATGGAGAAGTAACGAAGGCTTTTGAATCAGAATAGAGCGAGTGTATCTGTCGGTATCGGGCGCAAGTTACACAGCACTCGCAGACCGGGAGGTATCAGAAAGAGAGGACGACGATGTCAACGTCGGAACGAATGTGGTAAGAGACCAAAGAGATGAAGAGGCTTGGGATGATGATCCAGAAGCAGCGACAAAGAGGGGGCCTCTAGCCTCATTATATCCTCCGATAGTCGATAGATCGATCCCCGGCGATGGGCCTTGGTTGATTCTTGGTAACCGGAGCTCATCACGAAGCTTGGCTGTGGAGACGAGCAGACGGCGTCAAGCCGACTAGCCCTTTCGGGGTCTCGGTCCCGTCAAGCAATGCACGTCCGTAGATGGTTGCTTCTTTCCTTCGCGCGTTTGGTTCCCGCTTCCTTTTGAGCCGCACTGGCGTGGCCCAAGCACTCTCTGGCGCTCCGCCTCAACGGAGTGCGATTAGAAGAGCAACGAGAATCAGGTTGTTCCTCATTGGATGCCCCGCGCCCGTACCTGAGGGTGGCTTTGGTGTACAGGCTAAGAGGCGTCGACGGCGAGGAAACAAAGGGGTTCGTTTGTCTGTGTGGCGACTGCCGCTGAGGACGGCAGATCCATCGTCCGAGAAGGTGAGCAGCAACATGTCAAAGGGGCTTGACTCACGTCAATTAGGCACGAGCATCGCGGATGGGGCATGTTGACGCTCATGTATATCCGATATCCAGCATCTCATCGTTACATACATGTCCCAAGATCCTGCATGATAGAGCCAGCGTCTCGGGATTGATGTTCGACTAGAGGTGCAGATCACTCGCATTAGCTCCTCGAAATACGAGAGTCACGAATCGGATGCCCTCCCATGAGAAACATCTAACCCCGTTCCGATAGTGGATCAGGATATCGAAGGAGATGGAAAGGGCCTAGAGGAATCTGAAGCACCTTTGCTCAAAAAGGGGGAAACGGAGATACACTAAATTCCGATTCCCCCAAGGGCACACACAAGAGTATCGCGGGTGTCGTATATTGAGCGCCGCAACTCACGGGCTTGACCCCGGACCGGAAAAAACAATGCAAATGGCGCTCCCAACGGCAGGCTTGGCAATCGATTCCTCAGTTCTTCTGAAACATTTGAGCTTGGAGCTCTCGAGACATCAAGATACGAGATGTCGTCCCTAAGCTAGTCATGATGTGCCCGGTCGTTTGGTGTCGTCCGATGCTTTGTCTCACAAACCAAAAAGTCAAAAAGAAAAGAAGAAAACACCCAACGCTCAGACGGAGACCACTGGCTGAGACACGAGCGTTGACCTGTGTCAACCTCATCCGTCCTCAACGTCGGGCACAGGCGTCTTCCCATCAGCCTCGTGGCATCCGGTCTGCACACAACTGACAATTTACACAAGCGCAGATCTCGACTGGCCTGGGCACCCAATCGCCTCTGCTGAGTGGTGCGACGGCGCCATCTGGCCGGTTCGGGATGGTCGGACCCGGAGGCTGAGAGAACAAGCTCAAGAGCGGTGCCTTGCTAGTCTCTTTCAGTGTAAGCAAATCTGTAATGGCCTCCTCATCCCGCCTTTCCAGTCGTTGGTTCAAACGACGATAACAACAAGGCTTTTTGGTCGGGGCGGGCAGACAGAAAGTGCCTGCCCACAAGCAAGCGCTAGACTAGCTTTGTTCCTCGCGTGTCTCTTTGACCCCCTTTGAGGGTCGACTGTGTCTCGCGTTCAGCTTAGAGAATCGGTCCGGGAAGGATTCTTAGGTGGCGGTTCATCGCGACGATTCTCATCTTCCAAGTCAAGAGCCAGCCTGGCCCAACCCTGCTGCTGCTGCTGCGTCCTCTTGATCCAGCTGCCAGTAACCCCCTATCTCGCGGAACGTCTGCTCGAAGCCAGGAATGATCTCGTCCAGGTCCCTCGCCGGCACGTCGAACATGTCCGTACACTGCGCCGCCTCGAACCTGTCCGAGTGGGCCGGCATGTACACCGCCCCGTCGAACTTGATGGCGACCCGGACGCTCACCTCGGGGCTCTCGTCGGTCGGCGCCCGCTTGTAGTGCCGCATGTATCCCCCCCTCACGTCGCGGTTCCACCGCACGACCTCGGGCGAGGCCGTCTTGGCCAGCCCGCCGTGCAGGAAGGCCACGCGCCCGTCGTCCGGGTGGTGCTGCGCGAACGAGTGTCCGCAGTAGAACCCCTCGTTGTCCGTCCCGACGCTCGCGAGCCAGCGCCGCGGCTTTCCGTACTTCGTTCGCAGCGCGTGCCACGCAAAGCGGAAGGTGTCCTTGTCGCCGAGCAGAAAGTCTGAGTAGTAGGACCCCTGCTCGTTGTTGAGCCACGACGCGAGCTGCAGGTGGTACCAGAAGCGCGTCTTGTCGACGAGGAGCTGGCCGCTCTCCTGCTCGTACTCGTCCATGCGGCAGGGTGTGTTGGAGATTGCCCAGGCGGGGTTCTGGGGCCGCGTGCGCGCGATGTCGGGCCAGAATACGGAGTGGTACTCGAGGTACTGTGCTGAGTCGTAGAGCGTCGCCGGGTCGAGGATCGGGATGTTGTCCGAGTCGAGGAGCAGGGGCTCGGCCCAGCGGGCGTTGAGCAGCGCTGCCGTCTTGAGCTGGTAGTTGATCCCGAAGATGCCGTCCTTCTTGACGTGCACGATGTTGTGCTCCTTGGAGAGGTCGTTGTAGTAGATGGGGCTATAGAGCTCGTTGAATTCGGCCATGGCACCGATGTCCATCTCGTCATCCCAGTAGTGTATCTCAATCGGAATCGTCGAGCCGAGCTTTTTGAGCTGGCGCAGCATCACCTTGACGCGCATCATCGTATCAGCGTTGCCTGCGACGATAACGATCCCCCGCCCGGAGAATTGGTCCTTGACGCTTGTGTACGGTATCATGCTGCCCTTGACGAAGTCGTGCCATTCGCGCCGCCGCAGCTCAATCTCGAGGACCGGGCGGTCCTCGACGACCCAGTCCAGCGAGTCGGCGAACTGGAAGTCGACGTACGTGTCGGCTGGCCATGTGCACGTCGCGCGCGCTTCAGCTTGCGGAATGCCCCTTTCGTTGATCACGGCTGCAAAGTGTGGGATGAAGTCATCTGCAGTGGTCAGCTTGTGTGCATCGGAGACGAGTTGCGCCTGTTGTGGCGGCGATTCCCCGTTGAGGTTGTTGTCCAGCAAGGGGACCTCGACATGATCGGGCGGGATTTTCGTATCAAGAACTCCCTCGGTCGGGGGATGGTCTTGGAGGACGTTGTTCCATTGTGTCGCTTGAGAATCCGTGTCCGCGTTGCCGCTCTTGAAGATCAGGATGACCGTGAATGTGATGGCCACCGCAAAGATGACGCGCGCCCGCTTCATTCCCGCCATGTTGGATGGAGATGGCACAGCAAGGAAATCAAAAGAAACCGACGTCGTCCTCGAGACGGGGACGGGCCGTCACCCTCTTTGCATCGCCTCCCGGAACCAAGCCAAGATCTCGTTGGCGTGTTTGACCATCTTGTTCCAGCTTGTTTCCCTCGGCTCCAGCCATCCGATATCACTGAATCTCCATGTGAATTGTGCAGGGGTGATCCCCAACGCGCGCAATCCGTCGGGGTGGGATCGAGTCGTGCGGGGTTCGTCGTATCCTGGAATACACCATCAAGCTTTTCCTCTCAGGAACTGATATCACGGGATGTAATTGGTTGAGATGTGTGACTCTGTCCATCCCCGGTCACTCCCCCGCGTATCATCGCCGGAATGCAGGTGAGGTGCATGATGGTGTCTACTCTCGTTTGGGAGAGGGCTTCGCGGCTGCACGTCAGTGTTCACTTGGAGGTGTCCGATGGGATGCCACGGCATGTGATTTTGACATGGGGAACATCTCAGCACGTCATTGACATGAATATGTCCATAGAGATACCACTCAGATATGCTACAAGTATGAACATTGGATACATCTACAACTTCGCCCGTCCGCTTCCGAGGCTGTCCCAGTCGTACTGGGTGAAGGGCACATACGTGTGGCCCTTGCCGTGCCGTTCAATCCACATCAGCTGGTCGCCCCCTTCGATCTTGCTCGGGTCGACGCCCTGCTGCTTCAGCGGCACTTTGTTCTGCTTGTTGTTATGACTCGCGATGCCGCTGTTCAACAGCCTGATGAAGATCGGAACGGCGTATCGGGGGAGCCTGGATCGCGAGTGCCTTTCTCGATGTTAGCTTGGGCGGATCTATGAGAGCTTCCAGCAGCAGTACTAACCTAAGGAAGTCGGCAAAGTCAAAAGTCCCCTTCTTGTCCCCGGCAATGTCAAGCGCAGCTGCACCAGCCTTGCCGTCGTGGCCCGGGAGAGAGACGCCGTATACTACGGCCTCGTTGACACCAGGGTACTCTCCGAGAACTTCCGCAACCTCCGCCGTGGAAACATTCTCGCCTTTCCAGCGGTAGGTGTCACCGAGTCTGGGACCTGTCAGCACAGTCACAGTGCATGTCGGGAAGACTCACCGGTCCATGAAGTACCACCGTCCCTCCGCATCCCGCCTCATCGAGTCGCCAGTCCGGTAGAAGACATCCCCCTTCTTCAACACGTCCTTGACATACTTCTTGTTCGTCGCCTCCGGGTTGTTAAAGTACCCCGGGAAGGGTCTCTCCCCGGGGTGCTCGGCCAGAATCTCCCCGCCCACCTCGTACGGCATCCGCACGACGAGCCCCGTCTTTGGGTCCCGCAGCACTTCTCCAGTATCCGTGTCGACGGCCACCGGGACAATCGTGTTCCTGTACTTGAACCGGAACAGCAACCCGTGGTGCCCGACGGCGTTGGCGAAGAAGTCCCCCCGTGACAGATTGCGCAGGCCCACCGCGCCCTCGGTGCTGTTGTAGAACTCGCAGATGGTGTCGATGCCGAAGCGCTCCTGGAAGCGCCGCCAGACGTCGGGCCGGCAGCCGTTGCCGAAGGCGGCGTGGGCGTGGTGGTCCTTGTCGCGCGGGGAGCGGGGCGCCGCGAGGAGGTAGCGGAGGGTCTCGCCGACGTAGGCGAACCAGGTCGCGTTGGAGTCGCGGACGTCGTCCCAGAAGGAGGAGACGCTGAACTTGGGGGCCATGCAGACCGTAGATCCTGACTGGCGGGCTGTTAGAATCGTGTCTCTTGGAGGTTGGGACGGACGGTCTTACGAGTATCTGCGAGATCATCGTGATGCCTCCAGTTCCGTGGTAGTATGGCTATGATCTTGGTGAGTACAGGTACCAATAGGCAGAGAGGGGTTTCTTACCATGCATATGTAACAACGTTCTTGCTCACCATTTGTCGGTCGGAACCCGAGATCACTCTGGTATCTTTAGTATCTCAAGCAAAATCGGAACGCACTATTAATACCCACCGGTAACGACAAGCTGGCGGCAGCAGCAGTAGGAAGCGGGACAGCTTTCGGCAGGCCGGTAGTTCCACTGCAGACGTCAGATGAAGCATCTTCCTGTACAGCACCCGGGCCATCTCACCTGGTATAAAACAAAGCCATCGCGTCCCCGGGCATAACGCCCTTTCTCAGGTTGTCGTGCGGCCGGACCGGATCCATCTGGTAGATCCGCGGCCTCTCCTCAGCCAGGTTAACGACGTGGACGCCTCTCATCTCCAGCTCGGACCGAACATCTTCGTACCGCGCAGCGGCATCGGGAGGCCCGTCGACGAGGATGAGCTTTGCCGTGCTGATCTCGATACACCCGAGAAGCGCCTTCCCCGCGAGGTTGTAGTTGATCATCGCCGGCGCCGCCCCGATGGCCAGCAATCCGACCCAAGCAAACGCAAAGTCGGGCGAATTCTGCATGAACAGCGCGACGAAGTCTCCCGGCTTCACACCATGCGAGAGAAACAGCTGCGCATACTGGTTGACCCGGTCGTACGCGACGGTCCACGAGACGGAGCCGGCGCGGGTCCAGATCGCCTCGTCGTACGGCCGTCTCTGGACTGCCTGCTCGAAGATGCAGTACGGCGACACGCGCTTTGTCTTGACTTTATTTCCCCGCAGCCTGTCAGAAGGGAACGTCGAGATCATATTGTGATCGGCTTCGGCTTCTTACCGGCGTTCTCGATCGCCCTTGAGATGGCCCAGCGGGCTCGGATCGACCTGATGTCCTTGGAGATGTGATACTTGGCGTCGAGGTACATGGAGGAGGCCGCGCCGCCTGCCAGCGCGGCTGCTGCAACTGTGATGCTTCGATGTTAGCTCGTTCGGACATTGTTGTCACTTGAGGATAGCGGCGGTCAAAGGAACCGGCGCGGCGGGAAGAGTCCGGATTTCTTACCGAGCGCCATGATCGGAAAAGCCGGTCGGGAATCGGTCTCCTAGTGCTTTCGTAGTCCTTCGATCTGTGGTCGTTGGAAATCAAGTATGCGCAAGAACACCAGGACTCAACGATGTGTCTCAGAAGATACAGTACGTGAGGAGAGGTTCTGCGGAAGCAAGATGCGGCGTAACGAAACTCAAGATACGTCACCTCGTTCCGACCGGCAAACCTCCTCCTCTTCCTCTTCCTCCTCCGCAGGCGAAGGACCGAGATATGGAGCTGAATCCCTGTGAAACGCGGGGGACCGGGCAGCGAGGAACCCCGCCGGCTTGCCCGCGGGCGTGAGGGAAAGCCAAACGAGCGGAAATGGGGGATTACAAGGTTCACCGGGGATTGAAGGTTGCAATCATCTGCCGAGCTTGCTCTATTGTCACGTCCCAAGCTCCAATGGCACTGCCCCGCCATTCGCCCCTTCGGAAAGTATGAGCGGCATTTGAGCTGCTTGCGAAGCG
The DNA here is from genome assembly GCA_030770045.1 of Colletotrichum brevisporum. NCBI lineage: Eukaryota > Fungi > Ascomycota > Sordariomycetes > Glomerellales > Glomerellaceae > Colletotrichum > Colletotrichum brevisporum. The sequence goes on from JAUGSI010000002.1 coordinate 8,399,289, forward strand.
AGTAGGATCTAGGTCGCACTCAAGTCGTCTCTGCGTAGGATCGAAGCAAACAAAAAGTTGGAGAAGCGCGCGGGGACGCGGGACCGAGGCATGATTGGGCGTTGACCACCTGTTGCGAAGGCCGACTGCCGAGGGTAAGAAGGGTCCGGCACCCTGCCTTTGCGACGAGGAAAACGCAGCAGCATACGGGCGTTTGTCTCGTGTTTGGAGCACAGCGATTGGGCGAGTTTGATATCTCGTCCGACGTCTGCGGTTCAGGGATTTCAGCTTCTGGAACATTGGGAGAGCGAGCCAATTCGAGCGCGGGAATGCCGAGCCCGGGCTTCGTTGCGAATTCCGATATCACTAATCCCCAAAATTACACGTCCGGAAAAACGACCGTCTGCTCCTCCCGACGGGTGCTCGAAGCAATTGGCCTTCCGAGGTGCCAACGGCCCGGCAGGTCCGCGTTTCGGCCCCGCATCGCCGTCGCCGGCCGACCGTAACGGCGTCAGTCGGCATCGACTCTCGCGACGTCGGCCAGTTGCTCGATATACTCGCAACAGCAGTATTATGCGGAACTCAATCCTTATCCATTGCCCAGGTTTTGATGGAAAGCCCCAGCGAACATAACAAATCCGAAAATCATGCATATCAGAACAAGATCGATGTCATCCGCGTCTATCTTCACCCCTCACAGACACGCCCCACGTAAATTAGGTTTCGGAAACGAGTACAGTTATGAAGCTTGATTATGAATTAGAATATCATGAGAATATAGAAAATCGACCGATATTCCGACCGATATTACCCCATAATGAACAGCGACAACCACGTATGCACAAGTCGTGAGAACTATTATACCCTTATACCCAGCACAGCTCATCGCCACAGAACCCTTCAATTCTAACCAAGCTCTGGCCCTTGACCAAGTGACTTTCGAAAGCCGAATATCTCTGGGAAATGGTGCTGATGGGCGGGAAATCGGTCCGAAGAGATGTCGTGAGCCTCGAGAGCTTTTGTAGCACTGTGATGCTGTCAGAGATTGATACTTCAACCAGATCAGCAGAGGTTGGTGCCTACCTTGAAGAAATATGAGGACTATTGCAAACGCGGCCCCGGCTGTGATGAAGGCAGCAGTCGGCTCAATGATGGAGCTGGCTCCCGCTACTTCATCTGCCAGCGAACGACCGTTTGATCTTTCTGGCGGATCCGGCGGTTTGGGACTTGGAGGAGGTGAGAGAAGATTATAGTCTCGAAGCGATGCAACCCCGATTCCCGTCCGGACTGACCAGGTTTCTCCTGGGCACTCATGTCTCTCGGCGCCTTTATGTTCTTTTGCGCGCATCTTCGGGTCGAATCCCGGTTGTGGCGTCGTTTCTCCCAGCAGGTCGATCTTGGCCGCCAGTGTCGATGCAAGGGACTGGAAGCTCCTCAGGATGTCGACGTCAGGATCGATGACCTCGCACTCATCCACGTCGACGCCCCATATCGCTCCGACGGCATCCCTGTACGCTTCCAAGTCTCCCAGCTGGTCGGCAGACATGTAGAGCGCCTGCCAGCGATGAAGATCGCCGAAGAAGGCCATCGCGTAGTCCTCGTGGTGGAGGTCGCTGATGCTCTCCTCCATCGCCTTTGCGACGCACAGGAACTGGATGGCATCAAGGACGGTGGACGGCGCCTGGCCTCGGCACAGGTTCCTCATCGTCGAGAGGCCGGCGGACCAGCTGTGCTGGTGGTTTCGAAAACCCTGCAAAACGGCACGGAATTTTGTGTGTGACTTGCTTGCCGCCTTCAACATGGACGAGTGTTGGCGTCGGAAACAGCGCTTGAGCTTTGCGACTCTTTCGTGAGCCAGGGGCTGGATACTGGACGTCAGTCCGGCCCGTCCCGTTCTGTTCCAGGTCTGATGCATCACGTTTTGGAGCATGCGGTTCATGTTTTCCACAACGACTTCTCTCCTCGTGTTAGGATTGGGACTCTGTTGATGTTGCTCACATAGGGACGTGGATTGTTGCGGGGTGAGCAACATCGGAGGACAAGGCGAGCAAGATTCTCCTGATTGATCGATGTCCATGCCCTGCTGAACGAGGAACTGGCCATATTCTTGCTGCCCTCTTGTTTCGGTAGGAGATAACACATGCTCTGACCAGCCCGACCCTTCGACTCTTGGGTCTATGTGCAGGAGGGGTTGCACAAAACGCGGGCGGGTAGCAGCAAGCAGTGGCATCTCAAGCCTATTTCCCTCGTCCGTGTTGGCGCCGCGATCAAGAAGCAATTGAACAACGTCCATGTGTCCTTTCCGGAAGGCAAAACTCAGCCATTTTCGATAGGGCGGATTCCATGCCTCAAAGTCGCCAGCCGAGGCCACTCGACTGAGCAGTGCCTCGACGACGGAGCATCGGCCATCGTGCACCGCCGACTGCAGGGCTTCCATGACGACGTCACCGCAAATGTAGCCCTGATCGAATAGAAGATGAATCGTTTCGATTCGGCCGTGGCGAGCGGCAGCGTACAGCGCCGAGGGAATCCACCTTGATCCGGCGACCTGTCTTGCGCCGTTGCGAAGCAGGATCTTGATCGCAGCAATGTGGCCCTCGGCAGCGGCCTCTTCCATGAGCATGCTGAGAAAAGTGACTTTGAAGGCGGCCAAGTGGTTAAGGGCGAATTGAAGGCCCAGGATGTCGCCGGCGGAAACCAGACCCATCACCCAGGCGCAGCATCCCGACGGGGGACGCGGTGCGTTCTCCGGGATCCTCTCCCAACGGCAGCCGCATAGATCTGAACAGGGGGGTACTTCATCGCCAATGTCCTCGCACTCTTCGATCTCCTGGAAGGCTTGGTCGAGTCGGTCAATGTTCGTTTGCAGCCTTTGCTCTTGGAAGTCGGACCACTGGTCGTAGCTGAGGAATCCCCTTTCGTGCAGCTGCTCGAAGCCGAGCAGAGAGATGTAGTCGCCGTCGCCGAGAAAGCGGTTCACGAGGAGGTCGAGCTCGAGTGACAGACGCAGCAAGGTTGGCTTCTCGGCTGTCTCGTTGACAATCTCCTCGAGACGACTCCTCAGAAGCCCAGAATGCTTGAGGAGGACGAGGCCGTTGAACGTGACCTCGCCCGATCCGGGTCTCTCATTCACCGGCAAGGCGGAGAACAGCTCATCCCGGAGTGGCCTGCTGAAGACCGAGATCGTCAAGTCCATACGGACGACGGTTGCCTGGAAAGCAAAAGCGGCCGGGAAATGATCCGGTCGGCGGCAGGCGCATTCTTCCGCGCAGGCCTTCTCGGCGCCTACGTCCACCCGCGATCCGCGGTTCGGGACGTCCGTCCAGAACGGAAAGCCGCTGTCATGGAGGATTAGCGTTTTGCATGACCAAAGAGGGGCTGTTTTCTACTTGCCTTGCAAGGTTTTCCATGACGCGAAATCTGACCGTTCCAAAGCGGTAAGGACATGCCGCATCGTACGTCTGCACCGAGCTCGTTGACATGCAGCTGTTGGGAGCAAGATCTGGCTCCAGGGCTTTGCTCAGGCTCGGTCCATCACTTATCAAACCCGCAGGCCATGGATCGGAGTCTGGGGACGAGGTATGTTCGTTCATAATCCCGCGAAGGCCATCTGATCCGGTGTTCGCGTTCCTCGGACCAGAACAGTTGAGCGTGGCAGCAGGGTCGGATGGACCGCTCAACACCTGTCTCTGTCTGTACGATACCGAAGCAGGCAGCCCGAACTCTTTCGTGGGATTACCACGACTTGTCGCTGGATACTTGCATTCGAGCCGTCTGGCGGCACGATCCCGTACAGCCTGAGACCTCACCGGCCTGTTGTCGCGGAACGTGCTCTTCCGGTTCTTGCTGCTATTCTTCTTGAATCCCCACTTAGCCAGGCGGGTTTTGCACATGCGCTCGCTGCCGAGAGAGCGTCAGCAGATTACCCGATAGTTTGATCATTCGGTGTCTATGCTTGACGTACTTTGTGTGGAAATCGTGCTCGTTTGACAGGGTCTCGACGACGTCCGGCAGCGGCATGTCCTGGTCGAGGAACAGATGCTTGATGAGATTTTCCTTGGCCATCCACTCGGTGTCGGGGTATGATCGGGGTTGGTGGTTGGGGGGACGGACGCCCTTGATAGTGTTGGTCGGTCGAGATGCCATGGGTGAATCTATCGGCAAGTAAAGTGTGCTGGGGTTGTTATAACTGAGGTCGGTATGGGAGCGGAATTGAGCCTATGCGGCAGAGAAAGTGCAGAATTCAGTTGCTTTATCTTCGCGGGGAAATCAGGGGTGAAGGATGTGTTGATTGCTTTCTGGCTGCATTGGCGAATACATACGAATGCGACAACCTGTGGGAAAGTACCCAGCATATCATCCTCACACCCACCTGGCCACACAGCTCACAAGTACAAGTTTGATGATGGCTAGATAAGAACATAGTAGTAGCTGAATATACGACAGCGTGCATGGCGGTGTTGGGAGCCTTGGCATGGTACACAGCCTGTCATATCGCAAGGCGGCGACGTTGGCCATAATGCAGGCAACGAGATCTTGATGAAAGACGTTCATTTGTAATCTTTGTAATCAACTACGCCCGAAGATGAGGCATTCTCGCGTTTTGACGGCCTTGGTGGTCAGAGGAGGGGAGGGAGACAATCTTGGTTGCCTTGGTAAATAAGCCCGGTTGCCTTGCAGGGGGCAGGTCTGCCCGAACATCTGCGCCCCATATGGCCCATATGAGGGAACTGGCTCATCTGAGGTAGAAGACGGAATTTGAGGGGGATGCTCATGGTGTTTCTCCAGCCAATTTCGCTTCTTGGTCAATACTCAAGTGACTTCAGCGTGCATGAAGTGCATGAAGGGGGGTCGGTCGGTCGGTACAACAGGGTCGCTTCACGTACAGTTGTCCGTCAGTGAGTCACTGCACCGCGCTTCTCAACCAATAATCCAGCCATCACAGAGGGCCGTCATTCATGGACGGCTCATCGGGTGCCGCTTGATCGCATCTTTGCCCTGGTTGTTTGGGACTGAGGTGAAGTTCCTGGCCATTGCAGGCAATAATTCGATCCCATACCGCGGGGCTGCTGTTCATACCGTGGCGCCGGGGGGGGGGCGGGGGGCGGGGAATGGGATGCAGGGGAACACGCAGAAGAGTTGGGTTGGGGTAGGTAGGTAGTCATGGACGGGGCGAGATCTTCGGTATCGTAGGTTGGGGTTGGGAGAGACTGATGAGCGAGACCTGTGACACGTTCACGTACTCTACTCGATAATGGGGCAAACCTGTATTATCCGCGTCGTTGTCGTCGAGTAGTCTAGTCTTTCTCTGGTTTTCTTACTGGGAAATTTTGTTTTGGTGGGTATAGACCGTTTAACATCGTAGATGGTGGCCGGTTGGGATTGTCCATAGCGCACAGAGGCACAGAAGACAGAGAGCAATCAGACTGTTTGAGTTCATGCACGCAACCCAAATCATAGAAAGTACACTCGTTAACCGATCAAAACACATGCAGGTGGGAATGCAGTGCTTTCCGTGTAAAAAGATCAAAAATGCAAAAGGTTTGGCGTCAAGGACAGGATTCGAACCTGCGCGACCGAAGCCACTGCCTGAACAGCTGTCAGAAGAACTGATAGCAGGGCAGCCCATTAACCACTCTGGCACCTTGACTGTTGATGTTTGCTTCTAAGCCAAGCCACGTACAAGACCCTAGCCCCGCGGCCCCGGACACCCCCGGTTGCACGAACACTGCCAACCGCCCATTGTGTTGTCTTGCTGATACTATTTTGAAGCCATTGAAGGGGCGAAGGTTAAGAGCAAGTTGCGTTCAATGCGTGCGGGGATGCATTGTCGGGTCTTGGCTGACCATCCGAAGCCGCAGGCCCGCAGGACCGCTCCGCTCCCTTCCGGACCAACAAACGGCAGCTTCACCCCTTGGGTACGACCCCACGAACGTCACATGACGATGACGTGAAGGCCTCGAGGTCTAAAAGGGTTCACACCTGCACTTCTGTCCTTCTTCACTTACATCTCTCATCTTTTACATCTCATCCAGCCCAGCTGTCTGCTCGAGCGTCCTGACACATTGCACTCTCACCTACCTTCCCCGCATTACTCGGATTCAGCAGCAAACCACCATCGGAAGCCGGCATCCGAACGACATACAGCAGTTCACCATGGCCACCGCGCAGCAGCTCAACCTCCCGGACGGACGAGTCCTCTCGTACCACCTCTCCAGCGATGGTCCGGAGCCCGTGGTCCTCCTGGCCAACTCGCTCTCGGCGCCGTTCAAGGCCTGGGACCACGTCGCCAAGCTTCTCAACGACAACGGCTTCCGCACGCTGCGCTTCGACCAGCCGGGCCACGGCCGCTCCTCGGCGCCCAAGGGCCTCGACACGGAGTTTGAGACGATAGCCGACGACGTGCACCACCTGATCACGTCGCTCGGCATCGCGAAGCTGTTCGGCTGGGTCGGCGTGTCGATGGGCGCGGCGACGAGCTTCTACTTCGTCAGCAAGTACCCGGGCGTGGTGCACAAGGTGGCCATCTGCGACACGATCGCGGCGTCGCCGAAGAACGCGGGCGTGGAGGACGCGTTCGGGCCGAGGGCCAAGGCGGCGGGCGAGGCTGGGGACATGCGCGAGCAGGTCGAGGGCACGATGGAGCGCTGGTTCGGGGCGGAGTGGATCGGGGCGAACGCGGAGGAGGCGGCGAGGGTGCGGGGGATCATGAACGAGACGACGGTGGAGGGGTTCCAGACGTGCATCCACGCGCTGCAGAGCGACCGGTTCGACATCCGGCCGCTGTTTGGCAAGGTCGGGGCCGGCGTTGACGAGGCGCTGCTCGTGGTGGGCGAGAAGGACGCCAACCTGCCGCAGACGATGGCGGAGATGCGGGACAAGGTCGAGGAGGGGTTCCGGGCGGTGGGCAAGGACAACAAGATCGAGCTCAAGGTGATCAAGAACGCGGGTCACGTGTGCTTCATTGACGGGTTTGAGCAGTTTAAGGAGGTTATTCTGGGATACCTCAAGGCTTAAGCTTAGGGGGGATAGCCTTCCGTTTGCGGTCTTTGGGCTCGGTGAGAGAGAAAGGACTTGGTAGGAAGACTTACACCAGTACTTAGATACCCGTCTACGGCAGTTGATGGAGGTAGCAAAAGACAAAGCGCGCCGGTCTTGGACCTCAAAAGCAACGGAGAAATGGCACAGAATACCTATAGCAGTTGTAGTGAGTACCTTGACATCAAAGTCCCTCCTCCCAGGCCTTTGTCACTCGGTGAGGCGCCCAATCAAAGCAGCCGAATCAACCCACTGGGCCCGTGCTCTCACCTTGGCCCCTCTTGGCTTAGCGGCTCGTGGCTTCGGCCTCAGCCGCCCACTTCCAGCCTCTTTTTTCCGCAGATTTTCCCCTTTCGCCCAGCCCATCCATTCCAGCAACTGCTGTCCAGGTGCTCCTTCCTGCTGCTGCTGCTGCTCCTGCTCCTGCCCGTGCTGTGCGCTGCCCACAGCAACCGCCCGACAACCATCACCACCTTCGCTTCTTTCCACCCACACACACCACCACCACTACCTCCACAACCACCACCACCACCCGTGCGGCAGACAAAGGCGTCGAAGCGCAAGAAAGAGAGCCTTTGCTCTCCTCCCCTCCCCCTTTCTTCCCTCCTCATCTCCGACCCTTCTTAAGTCGCTGCGCCCAGCGCTCTCTTCCTGCGTCAACACCGTCGCCAATTCCCGTCTCCGCCCTGTTCCACCGCTGACGTGGTGTTGTGCTCGACGCGACGTCTCCGCACCCGTCCACCGCAACATTCGAACCTGGCACTTTTACGGCTTAATAGCAGCTTTACTTCAGCTTTCCTCCTGTCATTCGAAACACTGCGTCCGGTTTCTTTGCAGCGACTCGTCCCGACTCTCATTCGTCGACAACATGGCTGCACCCGACGCTCACGCTGCTGCCCAGCAGCCCAACGGCACCCCGTCCGACTCTCGCTCCCTTGCCGACGAGCCCACGACCCCCCTCGAGAACGATGTCAACCCATTGAGCCTCTCGCAGGTGACGCTGCCGTCGACCGAGATCCCAGGCTCCCCGATGGACCCCAACGCCTCGTTCAAGACGGAGGTGAACGACGACCGGATGAGCTCCGCCGCCGTGATCCCCTCGTCGCTGACGCCGCCTCCTTCGTCCCAGGCCGTGGCACACACTGGAGGCGGTGCTTACCAGACTTCCTACGGCGCCTCCCAGCGCTCTGCTCTATTCTCTCCCCCAGCCACCGGCCTCAACACGACGATCCGACGCGATGGTGGACTGGGTATGGAATACGTGCCCCCCGCGCCCCAGCAGGTGCTCGAAGCGACCACCGACGAGCTGCGAGCCATGATGCAGACGTGCATCGCCGAGCATGCCAAGCTGAAGATGGAGGCCGCACACCACAAGCTGCAGTACAACCTACTCAACCTCCAGGCCGAGGAGGACGCCAAGCGCGCTGCCGTCGAGCAGGAGATGGCCCGCCGCGAAGTCGAAGCCCTCGTGAGGGCCGAGCCGTCCAAGCAGGCAGTGCTCGAGCTCAAGGCCGCCCAGAACAAGTACCTCGAGATGAAGAGCTCCTACGAGACGGCCATGGAGGAGAACGAGGAGCTGGCCCGCCGCGTCCGGCTGGGCAGGAAGTTCTTTTTGCAAAAGGAGGAGGAGATTGCCGAGCTGATGAGGGAGCGCGATATCCTGCTGACCCGCATCTCCGAGAACCGCCAGCACATGCAAATCCTCTGCAGTCCGGGCGGCATGTACCACGGCGCCATGGCCTCCAAGCACCAGGCCCAGTCACAGTCACAGTCACAGTCACAGTCACAGTCGCAGCCGCAGTCGCAGTCGCAGCCGGCCGTCTCAACACCACAGCAGGCCCAGCGGGGAACCCCTAAGCAGACCCCGCGATCTGCTGTCCGCGATGTGCGGATGGATAGGGAGCATGCGTCCATGGATACCCTGCTCCAAGCCCTTCACCACGAGACCAACAACAGCACGCCGACGACGCCCACGGCAGCGGCGGTCGGACCCGCGGCCCGCATGTCGTCCAAGCACACACGAAACGCGCAGTCGCTGTCGTCTCTACCTACGACGCCCCTCCCCCGCCCGAACCGTCACGGGCACTCTGGTCTCCTGCCCTCGGCGAACCTCGTCCCCCAGAGCGAGCCTCGGTACCGCTACAGCACCAAGGTCATCCCCGGCACGCCGCCGCCCGTGGCGCCGGCCAGCGAGCCCCAGAAGAGCCGCGAGAGCACCATCTCGGTCTCGGACAACGAGGAGCTGGCCCGCCAGGCGCTCGAGTCGGTTGCCAAGTCGGCGTACCTGTCCCAGGGATCGCGCGGCGGCTCCCGGGGGCCCCGCCGGCCTCTGCCGGGAGGCGCCGGCCAGTCGGAGGAGGAGGCGTACGAGAGCCAGGCGAGCCAGGCGGCGTCGGAGATGCTGCGCCGCGACCCCCGCGAGAGCTTCGAGGTGGCGTCGTCGATCGGGTCCCGCGACGGCACGCCGGCGCCGGCGGAGAAGAGCGCGAGGCTGCAGGCCAAGCTCTTCCCGGGGATGAGCAAGAACCGCGAGGCGCCCGCAGCGAAGCGCAAGTTCAACGAGGGCGTGACCAACGCGCAAGAGGCGCTGTCCAACATTGCGAGCCAGTCCAAGAGGATGCGGGCGGCCAGCGGCGGCGCCGAGGAGTCGCACAGGGTCGGCCTTGGAATTCAATACAGCCGCAGCTAGTAGGCGCGGGCGGGCGCGGATGGTTCGTCCGGTGGCTGGGAGGAACACGGCCGCATGAGGCCCAAGAGTCGGGAGCAAAGCACCAGCATGGGGTCCCCCCTCACCCTCGCCCTCGCCCCCAGTCTCCAGCGAAGCGGTGTGTGGGGATAGCACGGCGGCAGCGGCGTTGGACGGCGAATTATTTTTTTTCTACAGGGAGCAACTGACGTGGCAGAGCTGCACACTTTATGGATACGGAAACTGAAAAAATTGTTGCATTGCGGATGATACCACCGACTGGCAGGTCGTTTGTCTTGGACACCAGGCAAGACTTGAACCTGAAAGTCGAGATTCCAAGTAGGTAGGTAGTTAAGCAGACATATTAGAACGTTTATGACGACTTGATCAATGGTCAGGAAAGGGGGCACGGATGCCACCACCACAGCAACAGTGACAGCCGAGAACCACAGACTCTGGCAGGGTATCCGCGAAGGAACAGCTAGACAGGGGGCCCTGGGGACGGCGAACCAAGGGTCGCTCGCCTGTGAGGAGGAAGATGCAGAACCTCGAGAGATGCTGCATGCGATATCCACCCGCGCGCACAATCATGATCACGCTGCTGCCATTCCGTGCCGTTGTCACCAGCACGCCATGCTGTTTTCTCTTCGTACATATCTGCGCCCCTCAAAGGGTTCATGTATAGATGTATAGATAGACCCAGATATACATACATACCCCTCAGTCCGTGCCTCCAAAGGTGCAGCAGCGGTGGTCTTGTTCTTCACCGAAGGTTAAACTTGACCGCCGATCGGAAACATCTCTTCTTCGGCTTGCATGTCCCGCCACCCTTTACAAAGTCGACGTTTACAGTGGTGGTTGTGGCGTTATATTATCATACTCTGTCCCATCGTCTTGCCGCGTTCCCGTCGCGGTTGAGGTTTCGGGTTTTGCTGCAATTACAGATCTTTCCCGTCTCATCCCATCTGGATCTGAAGTGCATACCACCGGAAGTAATTGAAGCTTCGTCACATAGAAAAGCTGGAGAAAACACCGTGAAAGCCTCGGCGCTCGGAGGTAGATCACCATCGAGGGGGCTTGCGGCCTTTTTTCCCATCTGGCACTCACCGCTTCACCTCTCTACCATTGTTAGCGAGCGCCTGGACTTTGACCCCCGCCCCCGAGTATACATACTGCATACCCCTGCAACGACGATCCAACTTATCCCTATTTTCCGCGATCCCTTATCCCAGCCCGCTGAGCTTCATTTCATCACTCAGCTCAACTTCTCCGCCCTAACCACTCACTTCGCTCCACGAATACAACCTCACGCGCTACGGGGTGAGAGAGAGAGAGAAAAAAACAAGAGACGGCCGAACAACACACGACACGATGAGGGATCACCCAAGCAGCCCCCGCCAGGGATCCCCCGCCCCCCAGGCCCCGCGGCGGCTGTGCGACGAGCTGGGCGACTTCATGTCCTCGAGCGGCGACGACTACGACGACGAGGACCGCGAGAGCAACCCCGGGGAGGAGATGGAGACGCCGCTGTCGTCGCGGAAGAGCTCGCAGAGCGAGGGGTACTTCGACCACGACGGCAGCGACGGCGACGCGACGGAGAACGAGGCCGAGCGGCGGCGGGGCTCGTCGACGTTCAGGCCGCAGCCTCTGCAAGACTTCTCGTCGACGAGAAAGTTCCCCCGGTTCAGCGACGACGAAGCCTGCGAGAGCAGGCCCGCGACGGCGACGCAGCAGCGCGCCCCGCCGTTCCGGAGGTCCTCGACGTGTCCCGTCATCACGCCCGACTTTTTATCGAGCGCCGCCGAGGAGGTTGTGAGGATCATGCCCGGCCAGGCCGAGTACATGAAGCGCATGGTCGCCGGGTGGCGCGAGATCCAGCGGCGGTCGAGCGTCGGCGCGATCCAGCAGGTCGCTACTACCGCGGAAGCAGCGACGGCGGCGGCGGCGGGAGGGAGGGGGGAGAGGGCGAGGCCGAGGACGGCGCCTAGTCCGATGTATCCCCCGCCGTCGGTCAGCTTCGCGTCGTTTCCGAGGACGGTGCCGGAGAGGGTCGAGGAGGAGCTTGTGCAGGTGGAGGAGGAGGAAGAAGAAGGAGAAGAACCACAGCAGGAGGAGGAAGTTTCGCGGCCGTCGACGCCGTCGGAGAGGAGCTCTTCGCCAGGACCGGAGGAAAGAGAGGCGGAGAGGGTCGAGACGACGCTGGACGAGCTCCGCGCGTTCGCGAAGCAGCAAGCAGAAGCGGCGATCTTGGCTTCGCCGCAGGCAGCGGACCAGGGCGCGAGGCTCGCCGTCGCGGAGCGCTGCATCGACGCCATCGGCCGCGTGTACGACCGCAAGCGCCGCGAGCGCGGGAGGAGGCGGCGCCGGCTGGGCGTGAAGTGCGTCGCGGCGCTGGTGCGCATCTGCGAGATGTTCGCGAGCGAGGGCGCGGACGGGGGATCGTACCGGTTCGAGCCCGTCATGGAGGGCTTTGGAAGTGACAGCGAGAGCGACGCGGACGACGAGGCCGAGGAGGAGGATGAGAGGTTCCCCCGGGCGAGCCCGATCACGCGCGCGTGGTGCGAGGCGCAGAGCGACCTCACGGCCGTCGGGTCGGGGGATTACTTCTTCGCGGGGGACGACAAGATGCCGCCGTCGCCGACCAGGGACCCCTACGACGACCGGCGGCACGCGGCGCTGGTGGAGCAGGCCAAGGCGGAGCTCGCGACGCTGCTCGCCGAGGCGGAGGCGGAGCGCCGGACGCCGTTCGAGGAGCGGCACTCGCGCGTCGTGTACGCGGTCGAGGCGTACCTGGCGCGGCTGAGCGAGATGGAGGCCTCGCACGACGCCGAGTTCCGCTGGCACGACGAGATGAAGGCGTTCCACGCCGCGATGGGGTCGTCGCGCGGGGTCCTCGCGTCGTCGGAGCCGGGCGCCGCGATGGCGCTGGTCGCGAGCCTGAGCTTCTGCTTCATCCCGATCGCGACCGTGTTGTGGTACGTCACGGAGCCGACGACGACGTGGATGCTGTGGAGGATCTTCATCCCCATCGGGTGCTATTTCCTGTTGCTGGGGGCGTTCTACGTCGACCAGAAGACGGCGCACGATGCGCTGTACGAGGAGATGGTGCCGAGGGAGGCGAGGGAGATGAGGAGGCGGCACCGGCGGGAGAGGGAGCTGCTCCAGGGGGCGCATGAGAAGGCGCTGCAGAGGCTGCATTCTCCGGAGTGATGGGGTATATGAGTAGGGTGTATTTGTAGGGTTTATGATAATGATTCTGATGTCTTCTCTCTGTCAATCTCGACCTTTGCTGGGTATGTTGGGGGGACTTGGTGAAGATGGGGATGAGATGGGAACGAGAACCAACCGACGGACGAGGGAGACGCAACGATACCTGGGATGAACCCCGGACTTGATATCACCAATGCACAATGCACATGGGCTGGGAAGTCCACCGGCAGAGTCCACATAAGCCTAAGAACCCTCTGGGCGTGAATCCAAACTGCTGGTGCTTCCTCCACAAGACCTTCCCCTCGACAAGCAAGATCAATGTCTCATGATCCGGGGGTATTAGCTTTCCAACCCTCGCAGTACATGCATGATAACGCCACTCTTTACCCCGACAACCCTTCACGGAGATGCTCGACCAACACCTTCAGCCAGGCCAAAGGCCTCGGGGAGCTGGAAGCCCGGATACAGCTCCTTCATCCGGGCCACGGTGTCCTGGATGATATCATAACCAAAGTGAAAGTCGTAAAACTCCTCCGGCTTGGCTGTACACACTCATTAGTCTCGGCCTCGCGGGGAACAGACGGGCATCACTTACTGGGGATCCTCTCGACGGGCTGCACGAACTCGGACGCCGCCTCCCGGATCTTGTCGGCCTCGTCCTGCGCCGCGTTGCTGAAGATGGTGACGGCGCTCGCCCGGCCCCGGCGGATGCCCTCGAAGGCCTCGAGCCGCCCGGGGACGTCTGCCGCGGAGGAGGCGTGCGAGAGGCAGATGCCGAGGGCGATGCCGTCTTCGATTGCTTGGGCGCCGCCTTGGCCCTGGTCTGGGAGGTGTGAGTCGCACTGTTGGATGAGGTGGATGGAGGTGTTCTTACGAGGCAGCATGGGGTGGGCTGCGTCGCCGATGAGGATCATGCGGCCTTTTCGCCAGGTCGGGATGGGGGCTCGGTATAGGAGGGGCCATTGCTTCACTTCGCTTGCTTTGCTGTTTGCTGTCAGTCTTGGTTATCTCGAAATTCCTTCGAGTACCAACTTTAGGAGCGCCAGAACACTCGGGTGGAAGTTGGAGAATCTCTCGAGGAGATGCGACTTGTCGACAGGTTCGTGCCAATCTACGTGTCTGTCAGCGACCCCGTCGCACCATATCAAAGCTGAACGAACCTTCTTTCGTAGAAGTCCCGACCTCGCTGTGGAAGATCCCGATGCAGTTCAGCACCTCGCCACTAGTATCGTCAGTCTACAACACCCACAGCAGATTCATGGGACACACTCTCGACAGGGGTACGTGACGATGCGCTTCCCCTCCCCGAGGAACATCCTCACGCTGCCCTCGGCGGACTCGAAGATGTCGGCCGTCGCGGGGTCGGACAGCACGTCGTCCATCGGGATCAGGAACCGGTAGCAGAAGTTGTCCTGCCCGGCCGGGGACGCAGGGTTCGGCGCGCCGAGGACGGCCTCGACGCCGCCGCTGTGGATGCCGTCCGCTACGACGACCACGTCTGCCGTCACCGTCGTCCCGTCGGCGAGCGATATCGACGCGTTGTCCGGATCCTTTACACTTCGTCAGCGCCGGCTCGCAGCGAGACGGAACTTCAACCCACGTATCTCGCCACCTCGCACCCCAACCTCCACCCGAGCGGCAGCGTCCCCGGACTTTCAAGAGTGGCCATGCGCTTCAGCTCCTGGTGCAGGTCGACGCGGTGCGCAAAGTACCACGGGCACCCGTACCCCTTCGCGATGGACCCCAGGTCCAGCTCGTGGACGACGGCGAGCGTGTCGCCGCGGAGCCGCTTGCTGCCCGCCGCCGGGACGAAGCGGGCGCGCTGGGGGTCCATGCCGAGGGCGAGCAGCGGGCGGGACGCGTTGGTCTGGACGTTGATCGCGGCGCCGATCTCGTTGCTCAGCGTGGACTTTTCGTAGACGGTGACGCGGTGGCCGGCGCGACGGAGGGAGATTGCGGCTGCGAGGCCCGCGATGCCGCCGCCTACGATGGCGACGTCGAGCATCTTGATTTGGGTGGGAGCCGGAGGGGTATCGTGGTATCTCGCGATGGTCTGTCGGGATAGATCCAAACGTTGGGTACCCAGAGGTGGGGGAGAGGCGGACAACTGCTGGCTCGAGAGCGGCAGAGCTTCCAACTTTAATCTGCCTTGTTCCTTGAGAGATCAGACGCAGGAGAAGACGAGGATCTGCAGAGAGGATTCACGGCCGAGATCAGGGTCGCGGCCGGGCCGCTTCGTGTGCATTAGGCTAGCCGCCACGGTCAGAGGGCGCATACGCGGTGAGGGAGCCGGCCCAATGGGACGAGGACATGGCCGACGGCGTCTTCAGGCGGGCTTGATCTTGCCGCCTCAAAAGCTTCTTTTTCTCTATAGACCGTGACATATGCTTGCCGGCGTCATCGTCATTGGATCGCGTCGCGCCGTTGAACGCCGGGTCTGCGGGGCATCGGACCGGACCGATCGTGGGGAAGTCCCGGCAGGGTCCTTACCTATGATGGCTGAAGTCATGCCCTCTGAACGAACGAATGGAGCAATTCTGCTGACTATTGACTCCAGCAATTAGGATATTCATGGGGAAATATCTGCTGGATCCTGATTGGTGGTCTTGTTGATTCAATGATCGTATGTGTTGCCGTTGGTGTTGCCAGGGCAGCGCGGTTCTCACACTCAGCGCCTGCAACTCAAATCTTTTGCATTCAAGTCGCAGCAAGTTCGTTGTTGTGAATCTGTCAAGGGGGATGAAATTTCATCACCTCGACTCTTGTCGCCCAAGATGGCGGGTCGTGAGTTGTCGCGAAGCTGCATGCGGCTCAATTGAAACCCTTCATGAAGATCCCGTTCTAGACCTGCTGGACACGGTGAATTGACGAAGTTCTCAATCGTCGAGACGAGTCTGCAGACTTGTGTGTTTCTGAGAGCACCCTGCTGGCTCTTCCTATTCAGCGGATCGTCGATGTTGGTCGAATGGGTCTCGATCCTGAATGGCTGCGTTTGACTGCTGTCAAAGCCAATGAATAATGCCAAGAACTATGAAATTCGTGTACGATACGAATACTCGGCCGCAGAGGGACGAGCCCCCACGGGGAGATCGCGCATCCCTATCGCCGCAACTGGGCTGCGGCGGGTGTAAGACCCATTTTCGTCGATCATTCCTCCCCACCAGAGCTCGGGGTCGGTTTCGGGGACTCGATGTCGTCCAATATCCCGCCCGGTTGCCGGGAAATCAGTGGTTCATCCGGGCAGCTTTGTGAGATGCGACCGCTTGTCAACGACTCACGAGTTGTGACGGGTCCTTGTGCGAGTCAAGTCTGCATGTGGGCGAACAGGGCACACCAATGGCGAGTATCCTTTCATCTAATAATAATGCCCGTCATCTAGCCACTTTGCCATCAGTGAACATCCAGGATGACCGATCCCGAACTCGAAAACCAGCAACTCCCACCCCACGAACCGCGTAATCGTCAACTGGCGATTCACTGGCCAAGCCTCCCCCGCCGAGCCGTAGCTAGGTAGGCTAGCCCTCATACCGAGAGCCATGATGGCGGAGGGGCCCGTCGATGGCTCGAGGGCCAGTCAAGTGCGAGACCGAATCCGAGACCGACCACATAAGGGGGAGTTAAGCATTGACTGCCGGATCGCAACAGCGTCGCTCTCTGGAGTCCCACTGCCGACGGTCATTCTAGGTAGTGAAACTCCGCTGGTGGAGTCTGCGTCCTCCGCGAGGAGGAAGAAGCAATGTCCACGCGAATGTGATTGAGCGGGAGATGACGTGCCAGGGCATGGCAAACACACATGCAACGCTCCAGTCTCTCTTACCAACAGACCCTCTCTTAGCAGATGCAAGCGAGAATGGAGCTACTAGGATCCGGCGAAGGCGTCCCCGCCTTTGAGGCGTATTAGATGCCATCTTATTAGCTCCTTCTTTTCTTCTTTCGCGCTCGCTTTCGTCTGAAGTCGCTGATAAAACCATCGCGTCGGAACGTCCTGTTTGTTGGTTGGAAGTCTGAGGGTCTCACGCTTCTTTCCATCACCATCGCCCCTCACCGACAACTCGAAATCCCTCCTCGTACCTTCGCTTGCATTCAGCTTGCTCTGAGGAACACACGATCGCATTATGGCGCTCATTACTTTCGGCCTGGCCAATACCATCGGCCTGGTCTTTGGCCTCGTGAGTCCAGTCCAGTCTTCTCGCAGCACTTACCTCCACCACCGAGACATTTGAATACAGGGATTCATCTAACAAACTCTCGCTCCCACCAGGCCTTCCTCTACGTGTTCTCCCAAATCTTCTACAACCTCTTCCTCCACCCCCTGAGCCGCTTCCCCGGCCCCTTCTGGATGCGCACGACACGTCTCCCCTTCTGCTACAAGCTCCTCACGGGCACCCTGCCCTACGACATGCTCGACCTGCACCGCCGCTACGGCACCGTCGTGCGCATCGCCCCGGACGAGCTCGCCTTCCACGACTCGCGCGCCTGGAAGGACATCATGGGCCACCGCTCCCAGGGCGGCGCCGAGATGGACAAGTCGCAGAAGTTCTACCGCGCCGTCCCCGGGGCGCCCTCCGACATCGTCAACTCGGGCCGCGAGGAGCACTCCGCCCTGCGCCGCTCGCTCGCCCACGGCTTCAGCGAGCGCAGCATGCGCGACCAGCAGCCCATCATCATGAAGTACGTCGACCTCCTCATGGACCGCCTCCGCGAGCACGGCGCCGGCGGGGCGAAGGCCCTCGACCTGGCTGCTTGGTACAACTACACCACGTTTGATGTCATTGGCGACTTGGCTTTCGGGGAGGCCTTTGGGTGTCTCGATGGGTCGGACTACCACCCCTGGGTGCGCGCCATCTTCCAGCTCGCTCGCGTCGGCACCGTGCTCCAGACTGCGACGCACTACCCCTTCATCAAGACCCTGATGATGGCCTTAGTCCCTGAGAGCGTGAAGCGTCAGAGGGAATCACACGAGGAGTTCACCAAGGCCAAGCTCGAGCGCCGCCTCGAGTTGGGCCAGGACCGGCCTGACCTGATCGAGGGCCTGCTCAAGAAGAAGGATGACTGGGTAAGTCCTGGCAGATATCACCCCCGGCAGACGATGCTAAAGCAAGAGGCGTAGAACATGACCTTCGACAAGCTGAAAGCTAACTGCGGCATTCTCATCATCGGCGGCTCCGAGACGACGGCCACCCTGCTCTCCGGCGTGACCTACTTCCTCCTGACGAACCCCGAGCCGATGCGCAAGCTCACCGACGAGATCCGCTCCTCCTTCAAGAGCGAGGGCGAGATCGACTTTGTTTCTGTTAACAACCTGCCCTACCTGCTTGCCTGTCTCGACGAGGCCCTCCGCATGTACCCTCCCGTCCCCATCGGCCTGCCCCGCATCGTCCCGGCCGGCGGCGCGAAGATTGTCGACGAGTTTGTCCCCGAAGGCGTGAGTTCCATCTCTGAACAGTTGGGAGAAACCTGAGCTGAAACGCGCATGACCAGACCACCGTCTCCGTCTACCAGTGGGCCATGTACTACTCGGAGAAGAACTTCAAGGACCCCAAGAGCTACCGCCCCGAGAGGTGGCTCGCCGACCCCGAGTTCGCGAGCGACAACAAGGACGCCTTCCAGCCCTTCCACCTCGGACCCCGCAACTGCATCGGCAGGAAGTGAGTTGATTTACCTACCCCCCTTTTTTTGCCCCCGGTCTACCCGAGACATGATCGATCTTTACGCGGAACCTTTGCTAATACGCGTATTACGCAGCTTGGCGTACGTCGAGATGCGCGTCATCCTCGCGCGCATGCTGTGGAGCTTTGACATGAAGATTGCCGACGATAGCCTGGACTGGGTCGGCCGGCAGAAGATTTACCTGCTGTGGGAAAAGGGACCGCTTAATGTCCACTTGACGCCCGTTACGCGCTCATAAGCGCGGCCTTCTTGATACGAAGAGCGGGTGTTTGGAGGCACGCTTCAAGTGTGCCGTTGGGATTTGTCATCATCATTACGCAGCATCGGCATCGTCAGCACTCCCGTTGATGGTTGCACAGCGAGCGTCGTCGCGTTTCTTTTGTTAAGCTTGGCACCGAGGAGGCATATCATGTACTGCATGTCACGACGAGTATAGACTTTTGGTATTTCTTTAGTAGATAAATCTTAAAAAAAGACACGCAGAATTCCAAACGGTTCGTTGTTATCAGAGTTATAGTTTGGACTGAATAGTAATCTGTTGCTTACTTACAAGCTTCGTGCCCCAGGACCATGGGAGCCAATTGGGGACCGTGGATGCAAATGAACACCTAATTCAGTCTTGGCAGACAAGGTGAATTGCCGCATTGTCGGGTTGAAAACCGACGATGTTGAGGCGAGGCGGGCTGTGATTGTGAGATCTCAACTGTTGTTGGTCGGGGTGGTTCTTCCCTTGGCCCAGCTAATGTTGCTGTGCCATCCGTCCAAGCAGACAGGCAATGCCCCGAGGAGGGTTAAAAATGCAGTGAAAAAGTCCTGCTTGGCTAATTTGGTACCGTACCCGCAGAGCCAAGCATGATGTTCAATTCATGTCCGGGGTTACGATTGCCCCATTGGTGGTGGAATGCAGATCGGCATTACCTTCACTACAATTTTAAAGAATGGGATCAAATACAGACGAGAGCTTCGTCGGTGTTATAACGAAGCAGATACATGTACCTTGTGATATCGTACAGTACCTGGCTGCAGGGGCGGCGGGCCACGGGCCAAGAAGGAAGCAGACTGATGAATCGAACAATCGACTGCTTGAGTCTTCTTATGTTGAAATCTTCATTTTCATCGATTCAGTTCAGTCACGTAGTACCGTACTACTCTCAGGTGTGAAGAGGGAAGATGACAGACGATATTTCGAAATCAATCCCTACATACCTGCACGGATGATCAGGGTCCAGTGAGACGGGATGACGGCCGGGGGGCGCGGAAGAGACGCAAACCAATCAATTCCCAATGTTCATCTGGAAGTGCCGGAATGGTATCACGACTTTGAGGCGGTCTTAAAATCGACGCTGTGATGGGCTGAGAGGTTCTCCATGTGACGATGTAACTACCTACGCGTCGGTCCATCCGGTGTCCAAGTAAGGTTCGGTCCCAAGAGAAGTACACCGGTAGATCCCAACTACCCCGCCCTCTGTTGACATGAGTTGAGTCGGCGAGCCAAGTGAAGGAGTGCTCGGCCGATCAGAGTTCTCATCATAGCGTGGCTACGTGAAGTTTAAGTCAGGGGCCGGCATAACCTTCTTATGCTCGACTCGAGACTATAAACATCGGCAATGGACGCTTCACGATTCCTGTCCGCCTGTTCCGGCTCTGTTGCTTCTCCTCCAGCGTCTGAGACAAAGACTCGTCAGTTTCTCGCCCGAAGTCAGCGTTAGCCGTGTTGCACTCGTTGACTTGCACAGCCCTTTTCCAACCGGGCACACCAACAGACTCGAAACCATGCGGTGGTTCGGCAAGGCGTCGATAGCCACGATGCTGTCAAAGGCTTGGGCCGCGGAGCTCTCGCCAGGCCCTCTGACGCAGCATGTCAACATCTTCACGGGCACTGCGCAAAACAGCAATCCCGGCAACGTCTTTGCCGGAGCTTCCGTGCCGTTCGGGATGGCCAAGGTGACTATCCAAGTTGCTGGCTACTCTCCGGCGGGTTACGTATCCGAATCGAAAGAGCTGACGCGCGGCGTATCCCCGCTGCACGATTCCGGCACCGGCAGCTCGGCGGGCAGCTACGGCAACTTCTGCATCATGCCCGTCGTCTGCAACGACTTCACGTCCTGTCCCACGCTGGAGGAGCCCCGGTCTCTGCGCCGAGTTGGCGATGGCAACAACGACACGGGCTTCCCGGGCTATTTCAGCACGCCTCTGGCCAACGGTGTGCGGGTCGAGCTGGCTTCCACACAGGCGGCGTCCCTTGAGCGTTACACGTTCCCGGAGGGCGCCACGCCGACATTGGTTCTGGACTGGACCGACGACTCACAGCATTCTTTCCGTCATGGTGAGATGCGTGCTGATTGGGGGGCGCAACGGATAGTCATGAACGGCACGTATCGAAGCAGCTTCGGACCGGGTCGGTTTACCTACACGGCTTTTCAGTGTGTCGACTTGGCCCTGGCCGGAGCCATGACGGATCATGCGTTCTTCGGAGGCAACACCAACGACTTGGACACTCTTCGTTCTGATCTGAGCAGTTGGAATCTGCCTCTAGTTTCTGAGCTGGAGCAACCCCTTCAAGCCGGCGCCATCGTCAGATTCTTGCAACCTCCGGGAAACAGGTCCATCCTCGTGCGTCGGGGCGTCTCTTATACATCTCCGGACATTGCGTGCAAGAACATGGAACGAGAGATCCCGGATCCGGACTTTGACAAGCTGGTTATGGCAAACAACGCACTTTGGGAAGACAAGCTGAGCCGCATCACGCTAGCGGACGACACGACCGACCCCATTCGGAAGCTGTTCTATACGTCGTTTTATCGAACCTTCTTGTCGCCCAACAATGCCACCGGCAACGCACCACCGCCATATACGGACTCCCCGCACCCGTACTTCGATGGTCTTTATTGCTCATGGGATACCTACCGAACTCTGTTTCCCCTGATGGCCCTGACCTCGCCTCGAGAGATGGCCCAGATCGTCGACACATATGTCGACGGATTCCGCAAAGAAGGTTGGCTGCCAGAATGCCGCGCGAACAACGTCCGCGGCTGGGTCCAGGGCGGCAACAACGGCGTCCCCATCGTAGCCGACTTCGTCGTCAAGTACGCCGAGCACGCGGACAAGCTCGGGGTCAGCATGGAAGACTTCTGGAGGGCGCTGAAGCACGACGTCAGCGAGACGCCCGAGAACTGGGACTTCGAGGGCCGCCGCACCGAGACGTACAACAAACTGGGCTACATCGCGTACAACTACCTGGACACCAACGGGAGGGGCCAGCGCACGCGCGAGGCGAGCCGCGGGCTTGAATACGCGTTCGGCGACTTCACCGTTGGCATGGCGGCGCGCGCACTCAAGCAGCCGGCGTCCGTGTCGGAGGAGCTGTTCAACCGCAGTCTGTCGTACCGTAACAACTTCAACCCGGACATCCAGTCGGACGGATTCTCGAACTTTGTGGCCCGGCGCTTTGAGAATGGCACGTTCGCGGCGTCGCAGCCTATCGACTGCTCTCCCCGGACAAACAAAATCCCCATGCGATCGTAGCAGTTTGCAGCGACAAACACATGGGGTTACTATATTCAGTTGGAGTACAGCTTATATGCACCCCACGACGTCAAAGGCCTGGTCAACATTCTGGGCGGTAACAAAACCTTTGAAGATCGACCAACCAGCTCTTCGACTTCGGTTAATACCCCTGAACGGCGCCCAGCTTCCAGACGCCCTCGCTCTTCCACCACGTCGGGAAGCCGGCTGCTTCGGTCACGCAGGTCCGCCGCATCGTCTACGACAACTTCAACTTGAACCGCAGCGGCCTGCCCGGCAACGATGACAACGCTGCCATGGCGAGCTTGCCTGTCGTGGTATTCCCCGGTTTTACCCCTGCGCGTTTGCCCGGGCGATGTTGAGGTTTCGCCGTCTGTTCGGGTACGTGGTGAAGAATGAGGTGATGGGCACCGTCAACGTCAAAGTCAATACGGCTTCGCATCCACAGTTTGGCGCGATACTCCCCCGGTTGCGCCCGCGCATGTCGATACTGCAGTTTGGATGGCAAAATCTCCAGCTGGTCGCCAGCCATTGATTTCGCTGTCTTCGCAGCCATAGCGGAACTTCGCGACGGACTCGAAGAAAGAGACACGCCAGGTTTTGTTGCGCGGCGGAACTGGCGTTTGCCCGCACTTCCACCGTGGTCAAGCGGCTTTCACGATGTCTGGATGGAGTTCACAACAGACGCTGGTTTCGGACAACACGCATTTTTCCTCCTGCATCAGCCGCATCGTACAGGGGCAGCACTCTGTTCATTCAGATGCCACGGCAAACCCCTGAACCTACCTGCAGGAAACCTCCTTCTACCCGCCCCTGAATGACGGTTAAACTGTTCGTCAGATTTTGCAGGCCGCAACCCCAGGCATAATCTCCTCCTGACGGCTGGACAGCAGTCTGCCGCAGCAGGTCTGCACAATCCGTGTCAAAATCAAGACTAATTTCTGCATGAGCGTCGCATACGCACCAGCGGGTTAAGGTTTGTCGATGGTTGCACTGGGCCCAGAATTGTAGATATTCAACCGGGCCCGCATTTGAGGTTTCGGGACAGGCCGGATAAGTATTTATCTTCCGATATTATAAGAGAACCAGGTGTCCTCTTGTTTTTGAATCAACCGTAGATACCGATACAGGCCCCGACAACTCATAGGCCAGTCGAGAGAGATCTCAACATCGAGGTAGAATTGATGAAGGCGAGAAGGCGGTTCTTCTGGTCGCGCAACCGCAGGATACTCATCCTGGAGCACCTTCGAAGCCAATCCATGCCAGGATAACCCGCGCCTGCGAGTACGCGACGTTGCCGCCCACGGACGAAAATGGTATCGACCGGAGCGGTATGGTGACAAGAGATATCTTCGGCGACCAGGAAACCTGGCTTGAGAGATGTCATATTTGCGGATTTTCTTCCATAAAATCCCGAGGATTCGAGGCGACCATGGTGATGATCTCTCGACCGATAGCTGACCCGATTCTGCGCTATCTGGCGGTAGAGGCGTTCCGGCATGAAGAGTCATGAACTTCGGAATAATGTTCCGTTCCAGAGCCCACAAGTCTGAGCGCACCGTCTGCTCGAACCCGGATCATACGATCTCGTTATAACAGCCGATCGACAGGCGAATTTCGTCGTCTTCCAGGCGTCAAAGTTCAGGTCGCCGCGTGTAGGCCTCTTTAAAGTCGTGAACCCGATACACAGCAGTCCTCCTGGTCCACTCCAGAATAGACGACGACGACAAAGATGCTGACACTGGAATCCACGGCCTGGCCCTTTTTCCTGCTTTCGCCAGAGTTCAATTTTCCATCGCTTTCAGGTCACAGGCCCGCGCACCCGCCAGGTCGATGGCGTCGTTAATACTGACCATGACTGGTTTGCCATTTCAGTTCGCCGCCTGACCGGTGACTGATGTGCGCTGGCCTGACAAAGAAAGCCCAGCGGCAGGTCGTTTGTTCTTCGACCACGGATGGCCCGCGATGCGGTTTGTTTTGATCGCCACCACTTGTTCTCAGCATCATGTTTGGTTCTGGTGATCGTGGTCGGCCTGAGATAAGCGCGCGCGCGAGAAGACACACCACCGCCAGAAGCAGTTGTTTTGGTTCTTTCAGCGGGAAATTTCGGCGGGGCGCGAATGACTTCGTCTTCAGAACCGGCAGTCTTTCTGAAACTGGCGATGTAGACCTGGACTGATGTCACGATCTGCACTGTCGAGAATTTGCGGCCTGGCAAGTCGTTCCTTCATATCCTTCAAAGCCTCTGAGATCATTTTCGTCAGATCTGAGTTTCCCGCGCCCTGTCTCAGCCGAACGGTGCCCTCCAGCGTGGCTACGAGTAAAGACGCGCGTCGCGGTAGCGGGACTGTCCTGCTCGGTACTGTTCTGAATTCCCAAAACCACGCACAACTTTTCGAACCACAGGTCTGAATGTACGTAGATTAGGCAATGTTTTTATACTTAAGGCGCATGAATTCTCTGGGTCTTCACGATGAATGCGGCAGGCCCGGCAACCTGAATGAGCTGCACCGATGCTGCTACTGCCCCGAGAATTTCAAGGCCGCCGGCTGACATATTGCTCGAATCTAGTGGAACAGAAAATCTGAGACTTATCGGAGATGGTGCGGAAATGTGAGTTTGCGAACTCGGAAGATTATGGGAAGAAGCCTTGCCATGACTGTTCAAGATAGGTACAGCCCGATCTGGTGAGCTACCTATTCAATGCAAAAGCGTCGGAGTGGCTGAGGGGAGACACCGAAACCAGGGTCCGGTCTGGATACATTTGATCTTCACTGCATGCTGAATGCGTCTACGAGGACTGTACTGGCCAGCCTCGGTCACCCTGGCGATGACGACGGCGAATGATCAGGTGAGGCGCTCTGCCTGCCTGAACCCCGCCTTGTGCTGCCCCAGCCGGTTTAACTGCTGCGAAGCACATGTGTATATTATGGCAGTGATTAATCTTAATGTCGCGATCCTCTGAGGCAAGATTCTCATCGGCGGGTTCGACGCACACCTGAGAAGAGTTTCGCCATTGTCCAACACACATAACTTTCGATGGACTACGTTCGGGCGACCACACGCGCGCGGGGCGGTCCCCAAGGAAGCGTCAACTTGAACGACTTTCGTTTTTCCGTCTTGCAAACTCGAGCCAAATTCACGACGGTCCTGACTCCCGCCAGCCGATCGCCAAGCACTACTGCACCAACGCCCGATTTAATCACATTCGTCTCACTCGCTTGCGAGGTTTACCAGACGGAAAATGACGACCTTGTCCGAGTCCAACAGTACCCTCGACATTAGAAACTTACCAGGGAAAGGGTCATACAAGTCTTGTGACACATGCTCAGGTTGCTGTGTCCGCGCTTTCTGGTGTTGGTCACGGTACGATCCGGTCGTTCACTGAAGGCGTCGTCATCAAGCGTCCGAGACGCAGTGTCTTAGAGGAAACGACCGACGGCCTTATCAGTTTTATCACCGAGCTGCGCATCAGATCCCACAAGGCACTCAGATCTCACCCGAACATTGCCCTCTTCCGCGGCGTTGGTTGGGACTTTGAAGATGAAGAGGCGACAATTCCACGTCCAATCATTCTCGAGGAGTTTGCGCCTCAAGGAGCTCTTGACAACTTCTGGCGAAACTGGAAGTTCGTGAACTTGAACTTCAAGGCCAGACTCAACTTTTGCTTGGACATCGCTCAAGGTTTATCCGCGCTCCACCACTGTGGCGTCGTTCATGGCGACGTGAAGCCCGAGAACATTCTCGTCTTCCCTCGGAAAGACACACGCAACTCCTTCACACTGAAGCTGACGGACTTTGGTCACTCAGTGATCGAAGCTGATAATTTCAGATTTCTTCCAGCGTTCACGCCACAGTGGTCCGCCCCGGAGGTTACCAAAAAGACGCATATGACCTTTCCGCAAATGAAAGCGACGGACTACTACTCCTTCGGACTAGTCACGCTCTCGATTATGCTTGGCCGCCCATTCTATGTGGACATAGAAGATGCAGAGAATTTCAAAGAAGATGGTAGCATTCTTCTGAAGCTCGTGAGGCTCGTTGAATAGGAGGATCGATCCAAGGACGACTCGGATCTCGAAGTCGGCACCATCGTTCGACTTCTCCGCAAGACCGTACAAGTGAACTACAGAGCCCGAAGTCTTGAAGAGTGTTTTTCCATTATCGAAACACACAGAATCGAGAACCAGGCCGCGACCAATGGCCTTGCGCCAGCAGCACCCCCGCTGAAGGAACCCTCGGTCTCTGTCTCTGTACCGGCCCTCGACGTTGTCGCGAAGGTCTGTGATTCTATCTTTTGCCTTTACCCAACGGATATCTGACGAGATGATTACATGTTGCGATTGGATACCAGACTTTTATTCGATGCAGCCATCAGCTAAAAGAGCACATCGCAAACGCGCTGCTGAAAATAGCGGCGAACTCGGAAGACCCTAGGACGCCCGCCGCGGCGTGGGAACTGACGATTTGCTACTTCTCCGGATTCGGTGTACCAAGAGATTTCGATTGCGCTTTGAAATGGCTCTCTTTGGCGCGAGATCACCATGTCTCTGCTGCCCAGGAATTTTTCAACCCGCTGCAGGAAGCCATAGTTGTCGCCAAAGAGGCCCAAAGCAAAGACATCGTAACCTCCTTCAAACTGGTGAACACCAGCCGGGAGGATAAATCGTCGATGGGCATAACTGCAGCAAATACTATGCCTCCACAGACCTGGGTCGATCCAAGTAGCGGAGAGGGAGTTGGCGAACAGCGTTCAACGGCAACCACCGACACTCTTGCAGATCCCAATATCATCAACGACCACAGCCAAGAGCCAAGCAACGAAGCACTTCTTCAGAAGTATCTTGATGATGCCAAGTCGAGCCCCAAATCATCCACGCCGGTCAAACCAGCCTCTCCAGCAATGGCCGATCATGTACGGGACGCCGTCGAGACTGGTGCTCTGAACCAACTTCGAGAAATCATCAACTTTGATCCGACGCAGATCAACAGTGTCGATGCGGCTGGGAACACCCCTCTGCTCCTCGCAGCAGAATACAAGCAAGTCGATGTCGTAAAATACTTGCTTTCTTGTCCAAGCTTAGACGCGCATGCGTACAACAGCTTGGGCCAGACAGCACTTCATTTTCTGGTTAATTCGAGGACGAGCACGTGGCTAAAATTGTCACATCTCTGGTCAAAAAGGGAGCCGACCTTTCTCGCGAGGCACTGCCGATGCGGAAGGCCAAAGACAGCCTCATTTTCTTCGGCGGATTGCGTTGCTGTCCCATGCTCAACGCCATTCTGCACAACAGAACAGTCTTTCTCCAGGAGCTTCTCGAGGCTGCCCATTCCGGTTCACAGAGCTCCTTTTGCCAGATCTGCGAGGCTGGATCCCGGTTTCGTCGGATTCTGGCTGTCGCTCTTTCACTGTTTCGAGTCGACGTCCTGGAGATACTGAAGACTCACTTGATGCGTTATTCAAGACTCGAAGCCATCGATCTCGCCAACATACAAGTCTGGGCCGGCCAAGAGCTACTACGATTGTATCAAGTTCCTTTCAGCAGCGTCGCAGTATCAGCAATGGATATACCAGAGAGTTTCTTCCGCGCCATTATCTATGGGGGCTGCTACGTCGACACTCTCGAGCGCACGCTAGATTTCCTCGTAGCCATTCATCGAACAGACAACTCTCCAACTTCTTCTTCTCTTCCAGTGAAGATGTTGGGGGCTGCATCTGCGGGAGGCAGCTTGGATGCTGTAAATTCTCTGCTGAAGAGAATGGAAACACCACCTTCGGGCACTCCGGGTTGGCTTTTATGCAGGAGTAGACAGCGGGGCGGCCTGCGGGACGGCCAACGAAGCGATATGAGACATTTTGTACCCGCAAGTCCCCTTCAAAAGGCTATTCAATCTGGCTTCCGGGACATTTGCGACCGAATTGTGGCCTATCACGTCTCTTCCATACGCGAGGAGGTTCGCTACATATGTCAAGATCTCAAGGACATGATGGACCCGGAAGATCCGAAACCGAAAGAATGTCGCGATGACCCGCCATTATGGTTGAGGTTCTATCGACAAGTTCAGGGACGGGCTGAGAGGCTTACGATGCCTGACGAGCACACCCACAGCTTCGAGAACTCGGAGGCACTCATTGACAGCGCGATCAGCAACCGACATCGTGACACATATTTTTTGTGAGAAAATACTCTGTCTTTCCAGATTGTGTCAATACTTGGATGCAACGTATCCGTCTAACATAAGTGTCGCAGGTCCCGAATTGTCGACGAGGCGCAAATCAAGCATCCCCACGTGTACTCTTGGTACCTTTACCGAGCCGTGACGGACTTGAATTTTAAAGCGGCAGATATCGTACTCAAGAGTATGCCAGAAGCCTTGCATCAAAGAGACCTCCGTTACCGAGTGTCTCCTCTAACGAACTTCTATCGCTGGAACCAAACGAAAATTGTCCCGTCATTCAACTACGAGTACCAGACGGTGACCGAAACAGTCTTGCTACTTGGCACGTATGATCAATGCCGATTCATTCTGAGGAACGTGCTTTCTCAAAGGTCTGGCGGGGTAGGACGCTCAAGCCGGTGTAGATGGAGCCAATTCCGGTCTTGGTGGCAGTTTCGTCGCCGCAGGAAACCATCGCATGGGGAGGACAGTGTGCCTGAGTGGTACAGATGCCCGCTAGA
The DNA here is from genome assembly GCA_030770045.1 of Colletotrichum brevisporum. Classification (NCBI taxonomy): domain Eukaryota; kingdom Fungi; phylum Ascomycota; class Sordariomycetes; order Glomerellales; family Glomerellaceae; genus Colletotrichum; species Colletotrichum brevisporum. The sequence continues at coordinate 8,428,077 of JAUGSI010000002.1, forward strand.
CTCGACGGAGTTCAACGCCCTACTCAAGGGCAATATCTTACGAAACAAGCCGGAGAGAAAGGCTCTCTGGCACGTCATTGTCGCACAGATTTCCACCGGCCACTCGATCTCCGGGGATGACCTGAAGCTGGCCGTGGAAATTTCAAACACGGAAGCACTTCGCGAAATGCTGGACATAGGTTGCGCAATCAACGGTTCTTGGAGACACTACTTCGACACCCCTCTACAACACGCTATGAGCATTTACTCGGAATGTGAAGAAAGGAAAGCCGACTTTCTGCTCGATTCTGGGTTTCTCATGCCGATGCAACAAAAAATGCTTATGGATCTGCACGGCATGGACGGGCCACCGGCGCTGCGGGGCCCTGACATTCAGACACATTCTGAAATCTACGAAAGATACTGGCGGACTCGCAGGGAGCAGCTCTTTGACCTGTACCAGCACAAGCTGAACGAGGCAGTCACAGTGCTTCGAGAGCGGGGCGGTCGCATACCACCATTGTCACCCGTCACGAAGAAGGTCTCGGGCGCTCCTGGGGCGGTGCGAGCCTGGTCCTACGTTCTCCACGCGTTTCTGTACGCGGGCCTCTTACCCAACATTCTCGTCTTCACTACACAGGGAACATGGGACCACGCGTCCACGGGGCAAAAGTTCTGCTTTGCGTACCTCTGGGCGTTGTTGTCGTGTACCCTGCCACACTTTCGGCCTGCGGGTTACTTCATTGGCTGGGTCGAAGAGAATACGAAAATATTCTTGTACGCGCCTTTCCCCACCATCTTTCTGTTCAATCACATCGTGGTACCGTATCTTGTCATTGGGTATGGGTGGCGACCTTTGCGGTCTTGCGATTATTTCGTGCGGAATGGCCAGTTGGGGTCGACGTGTGATGATTACACCTTCCTGTTGCCACTTGCAGTAGCAGGTTTTGAGATGATAATGTTTTCAGTGGTCGTTTTCTTCGATCTGTGGTTAGACAGGGTCGCTCGACGACGAAAGTCTAACAGCAGTGGATCGGTAATATATACGTAGCTAGATGATAGATTAATGGGATGGAGGATAGTGTCTACGCACACTAGGTAAAGGTTGAAAGTGAATTTTGTGTCAGGGCGCGTGTCAACCTCACACGGTAAATGGCTGTTTTGCTTCAGTCTAGCGAGGCAAATGGAACGAGTAGAAGTGGGAAGCGTATCAGCAGGGAATGGGATACCAGCTCCGATAGGCAGCGCCGCAACTGAAGCGTTGAATTTCTCAGGAGATGCGGCATGATAGTGTAACGGCTCCGGATCGGGCCTTCCTGGATGCTGGCACGGGCCGGCGGGACGCGTACCCTATAGGTACGACCCCCATGCCGGCTCGACCGGGCCCCGCTATCCCACGGCCCCACTATTGCCGGGCGGTGGCCGCTGGTCTTCCCCGGGGTTTAAAGGCAGCCGAGATGCAATGATTCGGTTTCCGGGTTTACAATTGACGACCAAACCCACCAAGTACATAGGTATATAAGGTCCTGCCTCATCAGGCGATACTTGCCATCCCCCTCTGAGACACTGAGGTCGCCCGCCTGCAGCTCCCTGTGGGGATGCGCGTTTCCAAGACGCTCCGCTATAAATTACATTCCCCAGTTCTTTTCCAAGCTGAGCCCCCTGTAAACATGGACCTCACGATAGCGTTTCGGACCGTATTACCGTGCCCCCCCGATGAGCAGCAAACACAGTCCGAACTCGGTCGCGACAGAACGCGTCGTCACCGCTTCGTGACACCCCCCGAGCTTACCAGCAAACAACCCTCCTTCGTATTCAACGCCAAGATGGGTGAGCCTCGCACTCGAGGCACCACGAACGGTATAAACCCCCTGCTGACGATAAGCAGTGGCGCAGCAGCTTCCCGGGCGTAGTTCCCCGAGCCCCACATAATGGTACCTATACGTGCTGTCTACAGTGACACTGTACTCCGTAGTGGTGGGTTAATTAGTGAATGGCACAACGTCATCTCACCACAGGGGCAGCGGCACAGTCGAAACAGGGGGGGGGGGGAAGGAAGCAGAGCTTCGCAACCCAGCCTTCCTTCCTTCCCCGTTGGCGCTACGGATACGTAGCAAGAGCTAGGCAGCAACCCCTTGCACTTGCACCTGGACGACCTGGAGCTTCCTTCCCTCCCCGCAGCTGAAGCTTCCCCCAACATCTCCATCTCCATCTCCATCTCCATCTTCCCCCATCTCCAATCCATCGACCTCCGCCTCGTCCATCTCATCGCCAGGAAAAACATCCAACGGCCCGGAGAACCTTATCTGCCACACCTATCGACACCGTCAAGATGCCGGCCTTCCCCCGTTGGACCAACTCCCAGGACGAGTACCCGAACCCCGTCGTCATGCCGGCGGTCCGCGAAGCTCCCCGCGTGCCTCGCCCGGCTCGCCGCGCCGCCGCCGGGGAACCCTCGACAACGGCCACGGCGACGACCTCGGCAAAGGCACCGGCACCGGCAATCACCGAAGCCTCCCGCCCCGCCCACGGCGACGGCGCCACCGCCGAGTACTTCGCCCACTCCACCGCGAAGCGCGTCGCGACCGACGTGCTCATCTCCAAGGCCCTCAAGGAGCAGTACCCGCACCTCGAGCTCGTCGTCGTGCCCGAGCGCACCTACGCCTCCAGCTGCAACCTCCTCGCCTTCGCCGCCGCCGGCAACGCCTCGTACGAGCCCGTCGAGGACAAGTCCGACCCGCTGCCGTCCTCGCTCGAGTGGCTCGTCTACCTCCCCCCCGCCCGCCGCATGGACGGCAACCTCGGCGCCCTGGCCAACAGCGTCATCTTCGGCAAGTACCTCTACAGGTGGCAGGGCAAGGAGTTCATCGTCTACCTCGTCGACGGCCGCGACGGCACCTCCGGGTACGTCACCACCAAGAACTACTACATCCTGGCCCCCGAGACGTACCACATCGACCGCCTCGTCCTGGCCGCCGGCTCCTGGAGCGACGACCTGCACGACGAGGTCTGGGTCTACGACCAGGGCATGTGGACCAAGAGCCGCGACCTGTTCGAGAGCATCCGCAACGCCTCGTGGGACAACGTCATCCTCGACGCCGACATGAAGAAGGCCATCATCGAGGACCACCTGTCCTTCTACAACTCGCGGGACACCTACCAGAACCTCAAGGTCCCCTGGAAGCGCGGCCTCATCTACTACGGCCCGCCCGGCAACGGCAAGACCATCTCCGTCAAGGCCACCATGAACATGCTCTACGACAAGAAAATCCCCACCCTCTACGTCCGCACCCTGGTCTCCTACATGGGGCCCGAGTACTCCATCCGCACCATCTTCGAGCAGGCCCGCCGCTTCGCGCCATGCTATCTGGTGTTTGAGGACCTTGACACGATCGTGTCCGACGGCGTGAGGAGCTACTTCCTCAACGAGATGGACGGCCTCAAGGCCAACGACGGCATTTTTGTCATTGGCAGCACCAACCATCTCGACCGTCTCGACCCTGGCATCTCCGTAAGTCTTCATTTCGTCCTGGCACCGCTGAGAGTCTCGCATGCTGACCTTCCTGCCCCCGCAGAAACGCCCCTCGCGCTTCGACCGCAAGTACTACTTCCCCGACCCCGACCTCGAGCAGCGCGTCGCCTACTGCAAGTTCTGGCAGAACAAGCTCAAGAGCAACAAGGACGTCGAGTTCCCCGACCGCCTGTGCAGGGCCATCGCCAAGATCACCGACAAGTTCAGCTTCGCGTACATCCAGGAGGCCTTCGTCGCCGCCCTGCTGGCCATCGCGCGGGAGTCCAAGGACGGCAAGAGCAGGCGCGACTCGGTCGACGCGCTGACGGAGCAGCTCGAGGACGACTGGCTGGGCGTCGTCGAGGCCTCGGCCGACGAGGACCTGGAGAAGCTGGTCCTGTGGGTCGAGATCAAGAAGCAGATCGAGATCCTGCGCGAGGGCATGGAGGAGAGGGAATAGGGCCCGCGGCGCGGATATGCCTCGTTTGGTCGTGGCATGGCTGCGTTTGTATGATCAGAAGGTCGCATAGCATATGTAATGGGTAATGAGATCAAGGAACACATCATTTGGATATCACCAGCAGATAGGCCCCCGCCTGACTCAAACTTCAACCGGGAGTGAATCCGACGGGGACGCCGCCTGGGCCAGTAGCCGCCGCCGCATCTGCTCGGGCGCTTGGTCGAAGAAGGAATTGAGCCGCAGGGCGACGGGTCGGATGAGCAGCTTCGCGGTCGAGTCGGCCTGTCCTTCCAGACGCTGAAGCGACGCCCGGAAGCTCTGGATCAGGTTCCAGGCGGCCTCCACTTCCGACGGCTCCAGCGCGAGGAGGAATAGGTAGATGAGGAAGTTGCCACAAAGAATAAGCTGTGACCGGGCATCTGCATCACAGGACTGTCAGCGGTTGATCAAGTACCCGGGACGAGGGACCCAGGAAGACGTACGCCGGCCCCAGAAGCCCTGCAAGTCCTCCGACGTCACCGTTGCCATGAACCGCGTGAAGCCTGCAAGGTCTGCGAGGGCGGTGCCGAACCAGCGTCGGAGGTTGGAGGAGGGGTTCTTCTTGGCCTCGTTCGTTGCTGGGCTCATCAGAGCGCGATATAGGAGGGCCAGGTAGGCGTGATAGGCGAGGTGGAGGGGTGCTGGATGCGTTAGTCCATGGCTGGTGGTTCCGGAATGGGGTCAAGCCGGACGTACCATTGTGCGAGGGGCCGACGGCTCTCTCTGGCTGAGGCATCGCTAGACACTGGGGGAGTAGGACGTCCCAGCCGCTGAGCTTCTCCCCGAGGGCGAGGAGGCGGCTGGCTTTGGAGGGTTCTGCAGAAACTGGTGGCACTAGGCGTGGTACCTGGCTAAACGAGGCTGTCAGTACCTGCGTCAGATGGTCCAAGACGGACGTGTACTCACAAACTGCATTCGATCAGATCACGCGCAGCCCGAGTGACCTTGACGAGCTCCAGGAACCTCGCCCCGGTAGCGATCTGGAACCGGACGCTCGCCGGGTCGACAAGGCTCTGCAGTTCTTCGGGAACGTCCTCGTCGCTGCGCAAGTCCTCCATCGTGATATCTGACGTGTTGAAGGACGCCGGATATACATGCGGCGGGTTCCCATGACACACTGCCGACCACGTATCCGCGACGAAGGCCGCCCACCACAGCTTCCTCCTCAACCTCTTCTCCCACCCCTGGATGGACCACTTCTCGGCGTCCTGGTGCAAGCCTATCATCTGCGCCACAGCCACGGCCTGGGCGGTGGAGGTCCAGGTCCGCGGGTGCTCGATGCTGTCGACGTCGTTGGGCTTGACGTGCAGCAGGAGCAGACTGGCCTGCAGCTTGGCGAGGTTCGGCGCGTCGAGCTCACGCTGCAGAGAGTCCGTCGCGAGGTCCGCGAGCTCGTGCTGGGCGAAGGGGAACGGTCCCTTCAGCGAGGGATCGCTCTTCCAAAACACCGAGGCGAGGGCGTAGACGGCGCCTCGGAGCGACGCTGGGAGCTTCGTCTTGTCTGCGGCGTACTGGCGCAGGAACCTGACCTTGGAGAGGACGGGCAGCACCGGGTGGATGTGCTTGAAGTACAGCCGCACGAGGATCTGGCCGTAGGGCCCGACGAGGTGCTCGATCTCGCGGGAGGCGGCGCGCTTGGCGGCGTTGTCGTGGGCGGCGAACTCGTCCTGCAGGAGGCAGAAGTGCACGGGGGGGTCCCAGGGGTAGGCGGTGCCGGCGTAGACCTGGATCATGTCGGCGTCGACGTCGTTGGGGCTGCTGAAGATGCCGGAGCGGATGGAGTCGAGCACGTGGGTGTCCTGCTCCGCGCCGGGGCCCATGCTATGCGCCGTGCGGTTCTCGTTGTCCTCGAGGGTCCATATGCCGTCGGCGGGGATGTGGGGGGCACCAGAGGTGTTGAGGTGGGCTGGCGATGGATTGGCTGTGCTTTCATCGCCGGGGGTTCGAGGTTGGTCGGCATGCAAGGACTGGAGTCTAGTATCAGGAGAAGAACGCATCGCATCCGGCCCAGAGTCCGCATGGAGCCCCGGCGGCTGGGCTACCATCGCGACCCCATCATCGTAGGGAGCATCATCGGATGCGGAGGCCGTAGACGCGGAGGGAGCGGACATGGAGCCGCCAGGGGCGGATGACGTGCATTCCAGGCCTCGTCCCTTGCAGAAATTGCCTGGATCCGATCAATGAGATGTTTTCAATAGTCGAGCCCCAGGCTGGAGGCAGGACGTACATGGCGGGACGGACTCGATGATGCAGACCGTCTTCCTCCTGCGGCACGTATCGCACGGCCTGTTCTTCCGGCTGCGCCATTGCCTAGCGTTGCCGAAATCGCTCTGAACCTTGAACTTCCGCCGCCGCGGGGTCGGAAGCGGGCTATCGGGGGCCATTGTGGAAGACCTGAGTCGAGAGATCCCGATGCAGTGGTTGGAGATTTGAGCGATCTGCCGTTGATCGTGGTGTTGATGTTGTTCGCCGATGAGGAAGGTGTGGGGGGAAGAGAGTTGGCCGATGCAGCAGTGACGGTGTGGTACGTACCGTGAGTAGCTGGCCGACGTCCATGTGGGGCGGCCGAATTATGTAATTTTTGTTAGTCCATTTTTGAGTGTCGCATCGGCCAATGCAATGCGACCTTGGGGTGGGATCTCCCGTCGGCCGCCTGGCTCCAGCTGGTCACCAAAATCATGCCCTCCATTACTGCTGACCCCTTTTCACGATAATGACTCGACGAAGCCTGTATAGGCCTGTCTGTACCGGTGGGCTAAGGGGCTGTACGCTTTTGTGTCCCGGACTTCCATGAAATAACTGGATTTTGAGTCGAAATGCGAGGATAAGAAAGATGACATGAAAGACAAAGGACTTCCATAACCATAACCCCAAAATATGCACATATTTAATGGCATTATAATAAGCCCCTGAGATCAAAGGAAAAAGGGGGCATGTAAATTGGTACGCTCTAATCATACACGCGAGTTCAGCAATCGAAAAACTATAATCAAACCACAGCTACATGTCTTGCTTGATGCCAGCATCGGCATCGTCCGTCTTGCCCCCAGCCCCCGAGCGCAAATCGACGACATTCGGCGTCTCGGCCAACGTAACGTCCCACTTGCCGAGGTGGAACTGCTGGAGTTCCCTTGCCGACGGAGAATCTCTGACAAAGGCATCGAGAGCCGGAGCCGGAAAGAGCTTGTGCAGCGCCGTGTACACAAGCCCGCTGGAGAGGAGGCCGTACACGTACGACATGTAGTACAACTCGGTAGCGCCGTCGCTGACCGTGACCGAGGTGTCGACGGCGGCCACGAAGCCGGGCATGCAGGGAATGACACCGACGAGCCACTGTCAAGCATTAGAGAGGATGAGGAACACGCTCTTGAGGAAGGATGACTTACCGCAACCGGGGCTCGCCAGTTGCAGCCGTACGAGAACCAGTAGATGCTCTCCGCATCGCCGCGGTACAGGTCATCCACGTTGATCTTCCTCTTATTGACGACGAGGTAGCTAGCAATCATCAACCCCGTCATCGGCGCCAGGAACACGCTGTAGCTCGACAGCACGGTCAGGAACGTCGTCGCGGTGTTGACGAGTCGCCAGGGGTTGACCACGACGCTGAAAACGGCGGTGAGGTACGCGCCGCGGCGGATGTTGAGGTACCGCGGGAACGTCGCCGCGAGGTCGAAGCCGCCCGCGAGCGCGTTGCCGGGGACGTTGACGCCGACCTGCGATACGACGAGGCACAGCCCCGCGAAGAAGCACGCCGCGCGCGTGCCCGCCGTCTCGTTCTGCGCGAGAAGCTGCGCGAACAGTGCGGGCGGGCTCCAGATGGCCTCGCCGCCGAACCGGTTCTGCGTCGCGGCGGTGACGAGGATGCCGATCAGCGAGCTGAAGATGCCGTAGAACGGGAACGACACGGCCTGGCCGAGGATGGCGTGCCGCGGCTCCGTCGCGAAGCGCGAGTAGTCGTTCTGGTTGAGGATGCCGGCCGCGATGGACCCGATCGTGGAGACGACGCCGTAGACCATCAGCCACGCGACGCTCTGCGGGCCTCCCGTGCTCGGCAGCGGGGTGCCGGACGTTATGGTGTCGCCGAAGCCGGCGGGGCCCATGGTCGCGAGAGCCCAGATGAGGAGGACGAGGAAGAAGACGAGGGTGATGGAGCAGGCGACGCGGAAGAACTTCTCGAGGCGGTGGGGGCGGATCCAGAGCACGGGGAGGCTGATGACGTTGAAGATGATGTAGCAGACGAAAAGCGCCGTCGTCATGCCCGTGTCGGCGGGCATATTGTTGGGGATGTGGGATTCGACGCGCGGGTCCCAGGAGAGGAGGATCACGTAGACGCATTCGCCGCCGACCCAGGCCGTGAAGCCGTACCTAGGAGCTGTTAGAGGGCTTGGGGGTAATTATCAATCTCTCGACGAATACGGACCAAACTGTTGGCTCTTTGTTAGCTGCATGACTTTGACTGATGTAGAAAGGCTGGAGTTACTGACCCAAGGAGAGGAAGATGCGATTCCAGATCGTGAACTGTGACCCCCACATGCCCCAGACGGCTCGACTAAACACGGGGAACCCGACTGATGCATGGTCAATAGGGCTGGGAGGCGGGTGTGGTATGTTCAAGAGGTATCCTACCATGGTAATAGCTGCCGGGTAGCGAGTTGAGGATGACGGCCCCGGTGGCAAGGACGTTACCGAGAACAATGCCTGCAAACCTGTCAGCTGATTGACAATCGAAACTAACCGCAGGTAAGGACTGACAGATGAAGGCCTGCCACCACGTAAGACCCAGCGGGATGAGGGCGCTGCCGGTGAGGTACGTCGTGATGTTACAGTTGACCAGAAGCCCTGGTCAGGGGTCAGCATCACGGGGGTTGCAGCTGCACTCTCAGGAACTGACAGTAGTTGTGGAACATTAAGAAACCCCATTTTCGTCTCTTGGACTCGATCGGCCGGATGTCATCGTTCTGCAGCGGTGACACATCGGTTAGTAACAGATGCAGAAAGACCCTAGGCAGCGCCGGTCGAGAAAGGCCCGGAAACGCGGAGGCGGGCAATGCATTGGGGGTTACGTACAATCCATCGGGAGACGAAGCGGAGTTCCGAGCGCTGCAGGACGTCCTGCTACCCCATTGTATGTGGCAATTGACGTGTCGCGTTGTCTAGGAGAGACAACAACCACACCCCGACTAAAGGTTGACCGAGGAGTCATATAAGTTTCTCGTCTCCGACATCGTTATCTCGGGACGCCAAGTTGCCATCGACCGGAAGACACTAACGAGGATACTTATCGCTTCCTAAACAGATTAGTTCGTCCGACGCTGCGCTGACTGCACGAGCCGAAGCGACATGCCGGGGAGTCCCCGGTCAAGCGGGAGGTTGGCCGATCTTTGGACCCCTGATGATCGGCCAACTCTGCTTTGCCAGCGGGGACAATGTTATTAACCGACGAAGCATCAAGTTGAATCCCTTCAACTCCACTCACGACGACGGTTCGACGGCGTGGAGACGATGTTCCCCGATCTAATCTCGAGTTGCCCCTCTAGAGATTTGATGATACTTCGGCCATCAACATCTCGACAACCGCTCCTTACCGCCGGGCGTTCTCAACCTTGGACTCGCTGCTGATAAGAGACGGCTACGCCCCCTGAGTAAACCTTGGAAGTATCACAGCAGAATTCCAAGAGTTGACAGACCACTCCAAGCCAGCCGCCATGTCTCTCTACCGAATCGGCGTCGACGTCGGCGGCACCAACACCGACGCCGCGATCCTCGACATCACCGCCGCCGACACCCCCGGCCGCGGCGTTCTCTCCTCCCACAAGGCCTCCACGACCCCCGACATCACCAGCGGCATCGAGGCCGCCATCCGCGCCGTCCTCGCCGGGTCCGCCGTCGACCAGCGCCGCGTCCTCAGCGTCACCATCGGCACCACGCACTTCATCAACGCCCTCGTCGAGGCCGACACCCGGCGCCTCAGCCGCGTCGCCGTCGTCCGCCTCTGCGGGCCCTTCACCCGCCAGATCCCGCCCTTCTCCGACTTCCCCTCGGGCCTGCGCCGCATCCTCGATGGCGGGGTGTACTACCTCGACGGCGGTCTCGAGATCGACGGCCGGGAGATTGCGCCCCTCGACCACGAGCAGATCAGGCAAGCCGCGAGGGACATCGTAGCCTTGGGCGTGAAAGCCGTCGCGCTGGTCGGCATCTTCGCCCCCCTGGACCACGCAGGCATCCACGAGGAGACGTGCAAGCGCATCATGCTCGAGGAGGCGCCCGGCCTGGACGTCGTCTGCTCGCACGACATCGGGCCCCCCGGCCTCCTGGAGCGCGAGAACGCCACGATACTTAACGCGGCCATCCTGCGGACGGCGCATAAGGTCACGAGGGGCTTCCACCGCGCCATGGCGAGGCTGAAGCTCGCGTGCCCGCTGTACCTCTCCCAGAACGACGGCACGCTGATCGATGCCGACGCTGCAGCCGACTACCCTATTAAGACGTTTGCCAGCGGTCCGACGAATAGCATGACGGGCGCAGCGTTCCTTGCCGGGCTTGATAAGGTCAAGACCGTCACGTCAGACACAGCAAACTCTACCGAGGGAGAATCGGCGGAGCCGCAGGTCCTGGTCGTGGATATTGGCGGCACGACGACTGATGTCTGCGCCCTCCTGCCCTCGGGCTTTCCCAGGCAAGCGCCAGGGTTCGTGGAGGTCGGTGGCGTGAGGACGGCCTTCTCCATGCCGGAGGTCGTGTCAATAGGCCTGGGCGGCGGCAGCAAGGTCACAACTGACTCTGGCGAGGTTGCTGTTGGCCCGGGCTCCGTGGGCCACTTCCTCACAGAGAAGGCGAGGGTATTTGGCGGGCCGACGCTCACAGCAACCGACATCGTCGTTGCCTCCAGCAAGGCCCAGCTGGGAGACGCAGGACTCATCAAGGACGTGCCCGCCTCCACGGTCGACCAGGCGTGCCGGAGGATCAAGACCATGCTCGAGGGCGTGATCGAGCAGATGAAGGTCTCTGCAGCCCCCGTACACGTCCTCCTGGTGGGCGGCGGCGCTCTTCTCGTCACCGAAGACCTGGACGGCGTTGAGAAGTGCATTCAGCCGATCCACCAGGGCGCAGCAAACGCTGTCGGCGCGGCCATCGGCAAGATCTCAGGCGAGGTGGACGTCATCGAGATCCTCGAGGGCCGGGACGAAAAGGCTGTGGTTGCGGCAACATGCCAAAAGGCCATCGACCTGGCGATCCAAAAGGGCGCTTCGCCTGAGGACGTGAGGATAGTCGAGGTCAACAAGATGCCGCTGCAGTACGTCGATAACGGCGCGATGAGGATCCAAGTCCGGGCCGTGGGCAGACTTAGCGTCCCAGAGAACCCAGTATTCCCTGCGGACAGCGTCGATGCCGCGGAGGAAGAGGAGAAAGAGACCGAGGCGGCCAAGGAGAGCGTCCCGGACGCGCTGGAGCCCACGACGAAGCCCTCGCTCAAGGTCGACCTTCTGACTTACCGCCCGAGTGTGAGAGATGGCGTTTGGTACGTGTCAGAGGTTGACCTCGAGCTGATATCGACAGGCTGCGGCGTGCTCGGCACCGGCGGCGGCGGGCCGACGCACCACGAGTTCCTCAAGAGTCTGCAGGCCCTTAGGACGAGCGAGGCGGGAAAGATGAGGATCATATCTCCCAAGGCGCTCAAGGACGACGACTTTGTGTGCTTCGGGTCGTGGTACGGCACGCCCAGCGTCATTAACGAGAGGATCGCGGGCGGGACGGAGATTCCTGCGGGTATCGATGTCGTGACGAAGATCCTTGGGAACAAGTCCCTCGACGGCATCTTTATCGACGAAATGTGAGCAAAGCCATTAAGGAGAGAGGAGAGAAAGTTGCTAACTTGTATCAGTGGGGGCGGCAACGGCTTGAGCGTTTTCCCGACGGGCATTCACTACGATGTCCCCGTGGTCGACGGCGACGGCATGGGCAGAGCATACCCAACTATGTACCAAGGTAGGATACCTAGGGCTTCCCTTGGACGTTCCAGAGACTGATGATGTTGTTCAACAGAGACTTTGAGCGTGTACGGTCACCCTCTCACACCCTGTGCCCTCGCAGACGCAAGGGGGAACGTCTCCGTTGTCATGGTGAGTCATTGTTCGCCCTCGAAACAAGTTGTTCAACAATCAAGCTGACTGAGCCAGAACACCGACACCCCTATCCGCCTGGAGCGCTTTCTGCGCACGGCGGCCATCGAGCTCGGTCTCGGCTGCGCCGTCTGCGCCCGGCCGCTGCCCGGATCCGCCATCAAGTCGCACGGCGTCCCGAACACCGTATCCCAGGCCTGGTATCTGGGACGCGCCGTTCACATGGCGAGGCGGAGGAAGTCGAGTTACATCGACGCGATTGTGAGTATCCAATAACGTCCATGGAAATGTAGTGTCTTGGGAACTAACTAGGCCATCTCAGTTCGACGTGTGCGCTGGCAAGCTCCTCTTCACAGGCAAGATCATCGACGTCAGGCGGTACGTCGGCGGCGGCTACACCATGGGCAGCGTCCTCCTGGCCCCCCTGTCCGACGAGGACCGCGACTCGGACGCCAAGGACACCGGCTCCGGCGGCCGCCATATGCTCATCCCCTTCCAGAACGAGTACCTGTACGCCGCGCTCACGGACTCGGAAGGGTCCGAGAAGGACCAGGAGGTCATCTGCACCGTGCCGGACCTCATCTCGATCCTCGGCCAGGACGGCGAGGCGATCGGGTCGCAGGACCTGCGGTACGGGCTGCGCGTGAACGTCATCGCGCTGCCTGCGCATCCGCTATGGAAGACGGAGAAGGGGATGCCGGTCGGCGGGCCCAAGGCTTTCGGGCTGGATATGCCCTTCGTTGGAGTCGGAGAGTACACCGAGCCGAGGAGTGTCATTGACGAGTTTGGAATGTAATGCTAGAACCTAGGGATATGATTAAGCAAGACACGGGGCTACGGGACACCCGCCGTGTAATACGTTAATACCAAGACGCAGCAAGCAAAACAAGACAGCACAACAAGAAATAAGAACGATGGACAAAGACGACGACGAATACCTACAATATTAGTAACCATTAGGCGATAGAGCCTTTAATGCAGGTGTAGGTAGAGGCGGTGTTGAATGGGAGGGAATGACGAATAAGATCCCGTATTGCGCAACTACCTATCCTTGGTTGTGACCATATTGTGGTCGCATATCTCTAAAGGGATCTCTAAAGGGATCTAATCACGGAGCTCTACTACTCCCACGCGCGAAACTATCCTTGATCCCTATGTCAACTATCCATTGTTGTTCTCAAAACTGTTGGAGGCCAGGCGGCTACGCGGTGTAGCGGCACTCGATCTTGCGGGAGATTGTCTCCTGTGGAAGTCAAAGTTAGCAGTCCGTCAAATGTCAAAGAGGCACCACACCCAGGGGGGGTACTTACCAGGTTGACCTCGGTCTTCTTGACCTCGCACCATCCAGCGCCCTCGTCATTCGGGTCCTTCGCCGTGTACAGGCCCCAGACTTGGACCCTGCTGCCCATCTTGGACTCGAAATCGATGCCTAAGAAGCCCTGGACGAAGCCGATGCGAAGCTGGCCGCCGGCGTCATCCCTGAGGAGGAGCTCGCTGGGCAGCTTGACGTGGCCGTCGGCGCTCGCGGCGCGGCCCGAGATAACGATGGACTCGTCGCCGTCGTCGTCGTACTCGTACACGGTCGCGATGGCCATGTGCGTCGACTCGTTGAAGCGGATCTCCTGGCTGATGACCACGGCGCGATCGACCTTGGGCGGGTTGTTGATGATGAAGGTCGGGGCGGTGGTGCTGGTCTGCGGACCGGTAGAGGTGCTTGACAAAGACGAGGCTGTCGACATGGCGCTGGTCGGCGAGCCGGTCGAGGTACTCGACAGGGACAGGGTCATCGACATCGTGTCGTCGATCTCGGTGACGGTCTCGGACGCGGTGGCCGTGACAACGACCGTGGCGACACGCTTCGACGAGGTCGAAACCGTGGAGGAGGAACCGATAGGCGCGCCAACGATGACTGTCGACGTGGAGTCGTCCCAATTGGTTGTGGTCTCGGACGTGGTCGCCGTGACGACAACAGTGACAAGGGGCTTTGTGGAAGAGGTCGGGACGACGAAGGGGGTTGATCCGGTCAAAGAGCTGGTCGAAGAGGTGGCGTTGAGAGTCGAAGTGACGGTCGAGGTCTGGTTGGCAGGCGGAATGATGACGGCCGAGGTCTGGTTAGCCGGCGGGATGATGATCGCACCCGCAGAGTCGGTCGGCTGGGTGCCAGCAGACGGAGACGCAGAGGCAGACTCCGAGCCACCAGTAGCCGTAGCCTCGGGCGATCCAGGGGCGGCGGGAAGGTCCCAGAAGTGCTCCCAGATCCTGAAGTGCTCGAACCAGACCCGGATGCCCGCCTGGGTCACCTCCACGCCGTTCTCGTCGATCCTCTTGTGCGAAGGGTGGTACTGCCAGTGGACGAGGCCGTTCGGCGCGTGGTAGTTCTCCATGGGGGGCGCGGTTCCTCCGGGCCAGCCGTGCCAGTACGAGGGGCCCTTGACGTAGGCCCGGACCTGGACGAAGGTCGGGTCGAGCGCGTCCGCGTCCGGGAACGTGTCCCTCAGGATCTGGTCCCACTCGGTGACCTTGCCGAAATGCAGCACGTTCGGTCTCCTCTCTGTTCCGATTCCAGGCTCAGGCTCGAAAGCGACCGAGAGCCAGAAGGCGCCGGCCCTCGGCGTGAAGATGAAGGCCTTCTTGACGACGCTATCGAAGATGCGCGTGTTGGCCCGCAGCTGGTTCACGCCGGCGTAGTTCCGGGCCGGCTCGCCGTCCTCGAGGAATTCCTTCACAGACTTCCTGAACTCGTCGCCCAGGTTCATGCCGCGGTACGGGCTGCCGAACTTGTCCACGCCGCCGGGGACCTGGAAGTTGGGCACCTCCCAGTTGTGACTGGTGTAGATGCCGTGGTCCGTCACGATAACCAGGGCGCTGCAACCCCAGAGAGGACCGGTGCCGCCCATGAGCGGCTTGTCGCCAAACTCGTCGGCGTGCATCGTCGAGTAGCCCATCAGGAGCCTCTGGCCGCTTGGGAGGGTCCGCGGCTCCTTGAGACCCTTGCAGTAGTCGTGCATGATCCGGTACATGCGATTGAACCAATCTTCGAAGCCTGCTGGCCACTCCATCGGGTCGGTGAGACCGGGCCCGTCGAGGACCGCTTCGTCTCCCTCTTCCAGCTGACGAGTCTGGAGTTCATTCTTCTCCTCGCAGCTGCCGCAAGAACTGTCTTCAGCGCCACACAGGAAGGTGGTGGGGGCGGCCGACGCAGTCGTGTAGGTGGTTGTCGTTGTGGTCTCGATGGTCTGGCTGCACTGAACGACGGTGGGCTTGCAAGTGACGGTCTCATGGCAGGTCGTGGTCCAGCTGGTAGACTTGCTGAAGGTTGTGACCGGGTGGACGAGGCAAGTTAAGTCGCAGTGAGGGGAGATCCTGGACGTAACGGTGCAGGACGACGCGGAGGAGGAATACAGCGACTGAGAGGGCTCGGGGTCCTCAGGATCCTCAGGCTTCGGGTCAGGCTTGGGCTTCGGAAGAGGGGGGAGCTTCGGAGGCTAGAGGCACTGGTTAGTATGGCTTGAAGATGCTGAAGTGCGAGGGACAAACATACCTTTGCCCATGGGAATCCGAGAGGACCAGGGGTGTTGGTGTCGCTGCAGAACAGGAAGGGGATGATGCATCTGGGATGGCAAAGAATCTGTCCAGGACCACAGATCCAGACAGGGATGATCCACGGGATGATAATACCATCGTCTCTCTTGGTGGTTGTGTGGTGGTCGGAAGAGACCCATGTGACTGAAGTGGTCGGCTCGACACCTTCGGGAGGTTGAATCGTTGCAGTCCAGGGCAAGACCGTAAAATCAAGAACCGCCGACGAAGAGCTGAAGGTCGTCGAGGCTGGGCCGCCGGTGATGGTACTACCGGGATGGGCAGTAGTGGTCCGAGTAGCTGGAGTGCTCCAGGCAGTCTGGGCCGAAGACGTCGAGGCAGTAGTCGTGGGGTCAGCTGGTCCCGTAGTGGTGTTGTCGTCGTCCGTGATGGGAGTGTCAGTAGCGGGAGCATCCGAAAAGGACGGCGATGGCGACGACGGGCCTGGGGGAGAGGCGCTTCCGACGATGTCTGAAGACGAAGCACCCTCACCGCCCTCGGTAGAGGCAACGCTGGAGGAAGGCTGCTCGCCAGTGGGGCCGGTAGAGACAGACTCCGTGGAAATGACGCCGGACGCGGTCGAAGCAGTGATAGACTCGGTCTGAGAGACACCTGGAAGAGACTCGGTCGAAACAGTGCTAGACAGAGACTGGATCGGATCAGTGGTGGCACTCGATGGGGCCTCAGTGGCAGCAATGCCTGACGATGACTCGGTAGCAGGGACACCGGAGGTAGACTCAACAGGCTGGGCGGTGTCGTGGTTAGACTGAGTGGAAGTGGGAGCGACACCCGAGACAGACTCAGTCGGGACAACGCCGGTGAGAGACTCAGTAAGCTGCAGCGAGTCTGTCGAAGGCTGGCTTTGACCAGGCGTGACAGCCACCGAGGTCTGGACGACCGTCGAAGACAATGAGACAGTGCCGTCGGAGGGAGGGCCGCCACCGGTTGACTGAGTCTGCTGGCCCGAAGACGAAGAGTCAAGGCCTCTGTTGGTTGAACGGGTGCCACTGGTCAAAGCAGAAGGTTGAAGAAACTCGGTCGAGGAAATGGTCTGGCCACCGCTGCTTTCAAGGGAAGCCGAGTCAATGGCCGAAGCAGTGCTGGTAAGCTGCTGGGAGCTGGTCGATGGGATCTAGACACCTGAGCCAGTTCCGGCAGAAGCACTGTGGCCGTCATCCGAAGATCTCTGCGTACCCTGGGTAGTCTCGGCTACTGAGCGAGACATCGAAAGGCCAGGGTCGCCAGAGAGTGTGCCCCAGATGCTTCCCGAAGCGGAAACGAGAGGGTTGACAATGCTAGAAGTGTGGGAAGCCACCCAGGTGCTGTTCGGGAAAGGAGCGCCAGACTCGGGAGCTCCAGAGATGCCAGATGTGGGAAGAGTGCCATTTGGAAGGGTAGACTGGGTGGATGACATTCCAGGGCTGTGAGAGGGGATCCAAGTTCCGTTGATCGGGACAGTGACGTTCACACTGGTGGAGAGACCGCTGTCGGTGGCTGGGAGCGAGGGAACAGGCTGTCCAGGAAGGTGTGAAGACATGGAGGCAGGGAGATCGGTGATACCGCAGGGAAGAGTGACCAGAATGTACTTGGTCACGATACTTGTGACGAGCCGACCGTCCTGGCGGGTGGAAGCAGACAGGGACAGGCTGGACTCATCGCGAGTAGTCAGGGAAGTAAGAGTCAAGGATTGATTGCTCCGCTTGTGGATGTGCCCTGTAAGGAAGCAAGTATTAGGCACGGAAGCGGCGAGAGAGGGCATCTTGTGTTTTGCGATAACTTACCAAAGTCTCGAGCCTCAGAGACATCGATCAAGAGGCCAGAAAGCGCGCCGAGCTGGAGCAGGCCGTAGCACAAAGCCTTCGGCGAAGCTATGCGCAGCTCCATCTCGTAGGGAGTTCCTTGTGATGCCTTGTTATAATTGACAAGAGGAAACACAAAGATGAAGTCCCATAGGGAGAAGGTTGGTGATGAGAAGAAAGACCTCAATGTGGTGGTGGGTGGGAGAGAAAGGAATGAGGTAGGGTGGGAAGAAAGGGAGACAAGGCTTAAGTTGGAAGTTGCCCTGGTTGAAAGGCAGAAGAGAGAGGGCAACAAGGAGGGAGGATACCAAAAAAGGGCAGATAACCGAGAATATCAGCTACGCACAATTCTTTTATTTTATTATCAATTCACCGAATCCGTGGGTGAACCCTTTTCAAAAGTGATGGCATGTCTGAGAGGTTGACAACTTAGGCAAGAGCGCGCTCTTGCCAACTTTGAAAACAGTCAACTCCAAGGATGTTATTTCACGTGACCCCCACTACCTATAGGTGAATATCTCTTGACAGGGGCAAAGGGTATTCCACCAGACAAACATAGAATACCCAAACTGCACATGGAAACAATCCTGCATTTGTCGGCTACACACATAGGCAGTCATAAGGTTGACCCACCCGATTTAAACGTCATGGATGTTTTGATGGACTCTGAGGGACGGATAGGTAGCTATCACTGTATCAAGAGCTCTGTTGACCTATGATTGTTGTACTCGTCGTCGTTACTAGGAACATTTGAAAACACTCTATTAGAAAAGGACTTGAACGTGTGTATCATTCTGTGGAGGATCTTCTGCGGGCAATCAATGTGGTGTATTGGGTGGTTACAGGAGGAAGAAAAGAGGCTGCAGTAGTAGGGCCTAAAGAAGGCTAGGAAGCCCCCAAGGGGTGCTCCTTAATACATTCTGTGTCTAGACTCGATCAAGGTAACGTGACAGGCTTTCGAGGAATCTTGAGTCTACTTTCCAACTCCCTTTTCGGAGAAGTCGAATTCCCTTCCAATCACAGCTCCAAGTGACGATACCTTTGAGATCTCTGACGAGTCATATTCAAGACTCGGGAGCGTTCTCAAAGTCCCTGTAGGAATATCCCAACCCCTCGGGCTCACGTTTCTCAACAGGGGCATTTTCGAAGTCCCTGTATGAATACCCCAGCCCCTCAGGCTCACGCTTCTCGACAGGAGCGTTCTCAAAGTCCCTGTATGAGTACCCGAGGCCTTCAGGCTCGCGCTTCTCAACGGGCGCATTCTCAAAGTCTCTGTAAGAGTAACCGAGTCCCTCTGGCTTGCGCTTTTGAACTGGGGCACTCTCAAAGTCCCTGTAGGAGTAACCCAGTCCCTCGCGCTTCTTGACCCACCGCCCGCGCTTTTGGACGGGGGCATTCTCGAAGTCGCGGTACGAATACCCCAGTCCCTCCGGCCTGCGCTTCTGCACCGGTGCGTTCTCGAAATCTCTGTAAGAGTACCCCAATCCCTCGGGCTTGCGCTTCTCGACAGGAGCATTCTCGAAATCTCTGTACGAGTAGCCAAGGCCCTCTGGCTCGGGCTCGGGCTCGCGCTTCATGGGAGCGGCTGGGACATTGTGGAGGGCCTTTGAATAACAAGTCGTAAGCATCAACATCTCAAAAAGTCGTTCATCATATCGGAAAGACTTACATGCTCTGCTCCGGTAGGCACGGCAGCGGCGGTAGCGGCGAGGATGGCGAGAACAGCTTCGAAACGCATTTTGATATGTTTGGAAAATTTCCGAGTGTGACTCTCAAATGAGTAATAGCTTGACTGTCTTGTGAGAATTGAATTGAGCTGGAGGCTTGGCTTCCTGTCAGAAGTCTGAGATCGACAACTCGCAGTCGCCGGTTTATATTGACTTCGCGGAAGTACCAAGGGGCTCTTGATCTTCCGTTCCCGTCTGCAACCCCGTGATCTTCTCCAGCCCGTCTCGTCTCGTACCCCGTGGCTCCAGTCTGAATCACGATGTTCTCGAATCGCGAACATTTCTCCGTCATGCGAATATCCATAGAAACTCGCCCAACAAAACCTAATCTCGGGTCAGTTTTCCGACGGTAGAAAGCCCGGACCGGCTGGTTTCGTACGAAGAGGGCTCGAGTCCGAGTCTTTGACAGGCACTCTCAACCGAAGGTTGACACGCGTCACTCACGATGGACCAGGGTGCCAAAGAGGACGGAACAGTTCCAACTCTTCGGTATCGGTTCCTTTCACGAAGAATAAGTTTCCTGTTGATATGCCGGGATTTCCTGGGAATCGGAGTGTTCTGCCATCTTGGCATTTTTGATCACTTTCAAACTTTTGGACATTCTTTTGACTTTCGGAATTCTTTCGTTGTGTTTGATGCGAGCCTGGTTCATGAACAGTTTTCTGCAGCTGAGCCGCCGATTTTCCAAAGTGTTCTACCTCCCGCTCGGACCGGTTGCTCACTGGGCCGTTTCCATCACATTCGTTCAGTAATCGTCAGCCCAGGTTGGAAACCTGAAGCTCTAGTGAAAAGTCAATGGCAAGTACGCGGATCCCTGGTAAGCGAAAAGTGACGGATTTGCCTCCCGACTGACCCGCGGGTGATAACACGGCCTTGCAGTGCTTGAGTCAGGACGAACAGGCTTGTGCGGGTTGGTTTCCATCGGGATGACATGTGTCATGCAGAGTATCCGCTAGTAGGTCCGGCATTTCTAACTACTCATTTAATTGGTGTGTTCGTTGCCGTGACTCAAAGTGGTTGATGGCGGAGGCGGTGAAGCTAATTTCCCGCCACGACGATGACAACGGACTACAACGACGACGACGACGGACGACGATAACTACAACAACAATGAGGGCAGCCAAAAGTCTATAGAGCATTTAATACCTAGTGTAAATCCTAGGGAAAGTACTTAGGGACGCCTAGCTACGTAGTTTTAGCTAGAGGGT
Organism: Colletotrichum brevisporum; assembly: GCA_030770045.1. Classification (NCBI taxonomy): domain Eukaryota; kingdom Fungi; phylum Ascomycota; class Sordariomycetes; order Glomerellales; family Glomerellaceae; genus Colletotrichum; species Colletotrichum brevisporum. The sequence continues at coordinate 8,448,499 of JAUGSI010000002.1, forward strand.
GCCCCCGAAATCGAGCGTTGCCCCGGGGAAACTGCCTAAATCCAACACGTCTAACGCGGGCTCTCATCGCGCTACCAGCAATTCTCAGTGGTGCGAGTTACCAGCCTGCGGGTTATTCAGCTTCCATCTTGCTTCGTCCTTCTTCAACTGCTTCCAGCCCTCGCTCAAACTGCAAGCAGGCCATCCGCATTAGCTCAAATCTACTTGAAAAGTGCAGGCAGTATGCGATGAACTTACGGTGTCTGTTTTGTCTTCGGACGGAGCTCCCCGTACAAATCATCTGTTTTGTTCCGTTAAGCTGTGTTCCGACAGACCTCCCCGGAGGCTTGGACGTCGACTTACAATAGCTGCGATCATTCAAGTGTCCATGCGTCTCTTTCCATGCTATAACATTCTCAAAGTCCCAGCACATGTCGGTGTTGACAAAATCCGGCGTTGGAGTGGGATGACCTTCGAGCCAAATGTATGGGATTATCTGCATGTTCGGCCTACACATGAGGCCTTCCAGCAGGATGTAGATGCAGTGATCTACGTGGGCCTGGCCCAGCGGAGACTTGCTTGAAGCCCCGTAGTAATCACTGGCAATAAGACGTCAGTTTCCGTCTTCTCCCCTGGTATGCCGGCATGTCACTTACCTATGAGCTTCTCGACGCAGGACGTCCAGGCAGTGAATCTTATGAAACACGTCCATGAACCCGGCGTGCATGTCCTCGCCGAACCCAAACTCTTCGGGCATCAGGGCGACGTAGTCGGGGTCCTTGCCCATCTCCACGACCTCGTCTCTGCGCAATGGAAAGAGGTGCGTGCTGGTGACGCGGCTCCACGCCGCGTCGACCTCGGGAGAAGGCGCCTGGCGATAGATGCTCGGCGTTAGGCCCGGCTCGAGAGATGAATTGATGCTAAGTCTGGGCGAGAGGGTGATGGGATACCGGTCGTAAAGCGGCGCTGTTCCGTGTCAGCTTCTGCATGAGTGGGCTAGGACGCCGATACTATTGCTCACAGTACGCAGATGTGACTTTGATGCACTTCTGAATGTCCGGTTTCTTCACGATCAAAGCGCTCAGTAGGATGAAGTTGGTGAACACCGAAAACAATAGTAAAATCTCTCTAGCGAGCAGGTGACGATGCTGTCGGCTTCTCTGCGCGTGCTGGCTGCTGCTCGAACCAGACTCCCACGAACAGCATTCTTCGTCAGGGCTTTTGGAGTCCATGGTGTTTTTGTTTACATCAGCTTCACGTCGTGATCCTGTCATCTGGAAAGTGATGGACTTCTGGACCATGGAAAGGTGGGTTAACAGATAAGTGATCGATTCATGCTGAGTGTGCACTACAACCAACTTTCGACCTGCCCTTCGGGGACGCCAGACAGCCAGGGTCATGCGCCGATTCCGACATGAACCGAGCTCCTTGCTTTTGCCCAGTTCTGGACGCAAGGTTCAATAGATGTCACCTACGTCTCAGACGGGCTCAACTCGATTAAATTGGCTGGGCGGCTCCGCAAGCACGCACTTCACCTCATCCATATTCACGCAGCCTTTACGTATCCTCCACCAAATCACATGAGCCTAGCGAAAATGGCACCCCAGCTTCCGACAGTCAGTCGAATGATGGCCTACCTGTCAGCCGTACTTCTCGCAGGCCTCCTCGCCTTCACTCTAACATTGTCCCAACCCGATATCCAGGAGATGGTGCGAGCTCCCCGCCCAGTCCTCTCCCAAAAGCCCCCCGCAATTAAGAGCACCTTCGAGCACCTCAGACAGCTGGAGGACCTAGGCCCAGCCGGCGACCAGATCTGGAACTCCGTGGTACTACCCAAAGAGGGTGGCTTCCTCTGGGTTCAGGCCAACAGCACCGACGGCCAGGATGGCCGAGAGGGCTGGGGAATCACCATGTTCCACGCCTTGCACTGCTTGCAGATGGTCAGGGAGGTGTTCAAGATGGCTGTCGCTCCGTCGGACCCCAACGAATCTCCACAGCCGCAACTCTCCCGTCGGAGATCGGCATCTCATTCACACCACGTGGATCCGAAGCACGCCACTCACTGTTTCTCGTATCTCTATCAGGTTCGCAATAACTGGGAAGCCTCCCCCTTGAGACACAGAGAAGAAATTGACTCAAGTACAAGGTCATTACGTGTGCAGCTGATGGCACACTTGAGCCCCCGCAGCGCCGGTTCGACGCGCAGGGAAGGGAGACGTCGTGGGTGGTGAACGGGGCCGGGGTTCAGCACACCTGCCGGGATCCTCAGCTATTGTGGGACGTCGTCGGAAAAAGCGAGCAAGAGGCGATCGAAGTGCCAAGCTGGGAGCCGGGGTACACTCTTTGGGACGTGTTCGGATAGATGCTTTGCCCGTGCGTGTATGATAAATGGGCAACAGCGAAACCTTACTTTGTTGACTCGTAACAATAGCACTTTCATCATCGTTCGGAAAACTGATAGTGTAGTGACCAACAATGGCAGCATTTTCCGCGGCATTATCTTGCCAGAGTTTGGCCCAATGCAGGGGAGAATCCTATGTTCTTGCCCCTTTTCATGCGGCTTTCGGACTTCAAACTCGAACAAGCTTATTGCAAATCCACAACCAAAGAATTTGACCTGCGGCTTCCGGGAGTGTGCGGTTCGGGGGTTGATCCCTGAGTTGACTATCTCTTCCCGGCAGACTGAGTTACCTTAGTCTCGAACTCTCTTGCAGAAGTGCCCGTATTTGCAGTTGCGACCTACACCGCAAACTCCAATCCACCATCTGCCTTCTCAACCGAAAATGCTGGGTCTCATTGGATTCGTGACGCTGCTTCAGCCCGTTCTTGCTTGGTTACCTACCGGTGCGTTGGGATGGGGGGATGATGAGAGTCCGCCGGTACGCCATGACATCAACGACCTCGCTCACGAAGAGGGGCCGCAGTTTAGTCTGTTTATCCTCGCACTTGTAGAGGTTCAGGAGAGACCCGAAGACGACGATAATAGCTACTTCCAAATAGCCGGTGAGTTGCCTATAGCAATGGCAGACTTATCCCACCGTGTCGTGGTTATTGTGGCTAACGACCATAGGCATACATGGTCTCGGGTTTAAGTCCTACAACGAGGTTCCGTTCCCAGACCCGAAAGAGCCGGGTTACTGCGCTCACTACAGCATCACGTTTCCCACCTGGCACAGGATTTACCTCCTGCACTTTGAGTCTATGATATCCCAGGCTGCGTCTAGCATCGCGACAACATACCCGGAGAACGTCAGAAATGAGTACATGCGAGCAGCAGAATCTGTTAGACTACCCTACTGGGATTGGCTGAGCAGAGCAGAGCTTCCGGAAGTGGTCACGCGCGAGAAAATTACTGTCAACGCCCCGGAAGGCCGGAGAGAAATGTACAATCCACTGTTTACGTACAGATTTCATGCCGATGACAACAGGAAAGGATCTCGAGGAGTATGTGAAGCCATTTATGCCAGCATACCTATGGCCAACACTTCGGTGCTCTGTTGCTGACATAGCCGCTCCAGGAAGCCGTTACGCAGACTCTAAGGAGGCCCGGGACAGACGGAAGGAGCAACCACACTGCCGCGAACAACTTTCTTTCGCAGCGACAATCATTGTGTGTCATGACAAAGAACGAATCAACTCGGACCCTGCGTCAACTGACAATCGCATAGGCTGCTATCAGTGACGCACGCGAGTCTCATGCATACAGGCATCTACAATGAGTTTGCCCGGATGCCATTCCCATTCGACCCGTTCGACAGCAATATCGAAGTGCTCCACAACGCGATCCACAACGCGGCCGGCGGAGAAGGCAGCCAGTTGACCACGACGAAATTCGCGGCCTTCGACCCCCTGTTCTGGCTTCATCACGCCAACCTAGACCGTGTGTTTGCGTTTTGGCAGGTTCTGAACCCCGCCGCGACGATAGTGGATGAGAGGGAGAGGTCTGGCGAAATCGCCGGATGGGACAAGGGTAAGCCTCTCATGGATTTGCACGGGGGCGAAAAGGACGCTAACTTGCTATCTCAGGACTCAAACCATTTCGGCGCGAGAACGGTAGTCTGTGGACATCCCGTGAGGCGTGGGACTGGGAAGCATTGGGGTATACGTATTCGGGGCTGTCCCAGAGGAATGACCAAAAGCCGGATAGGGAGCGGATGTTACGCATCACGTTGGAAGAGAGGTATTGGTCAAAGTTTGTCGATGAGAAAGTATTGATATAAATACAAACCCATGTTCAATTCTTCTCATCATGACCATATATTTCTGATCGCAGCCACGTGAAGGCCACATTGTTCATGATACGGTTTAGAGATGGAGACGAAGGCCTAGGTTGATCGTGATGAATAGCGGGAAGCTCTATGTGACGTCAATTTTGGTTTATTAATGAATCTATATTTAAATTCAACACACTCAGGCGTGTACATCTCAATCACCGGTGCCAAAGCTTTCTCCACATTCTACCACCGCTTTCAAACAAGCTTCCTGCCACCTTGACCTCAGTGCTCATCCCGGGGTCGATGCCAATGGTCATCCAGGCGAATATACCATCCTCAACCTTACTGCCAAGCATCACATACTGCAGAATTGGATCAGAAGCGGTAGCCTCCTGCATGAGAACGGCATCTTCCTCGTTCTTGATGCGCCACTGAGTGTTGGAGTTGTAGGGATGCGTCTTAGCAACCTTGTCCAACAGGGTTGCGTCGAAGAAAACCTGCCCGACGTGCGATGCCCGGATCGTGTGATTAGCTGTTGAATCAGTGGTAACGGTGTTGTTTGGGAGCCTTCCTACGGACTTGGGATCGTGTGCTAGCAGGTGAATATGCGTTGCTCGCCCTAATTCACGATGTCAGTTGCGCCATAAGTAGCGTTTTCGGGTAGCTTACCCGTGTACCACCCAGGGACGACGCTCTTGAAGCGCACAACGCCTGCCGCGTCCGTCTTCTGCACCCCCCTGAGCCAGCTCTCATTGACGATGCCTCCAGTCATTTGCTTTACTCCATTCTCGTCCACATCCAACGTAGCAAGGCTTTCGCCGTTATCGACGCTCGCAACTCCGCTGTAGCATCCTGTGGCGTTTGCCTGCCATACTTCTAGGTAGAGATCCTCGATGGGTGTGCAGGTCCTTGTGTTGATGAACTGCATTTCAAGCACGAGGGGAACTCCGACTTGGGACTCGGATATGTCCTCACGAATCAGCTCCCCAGTGACAAAATAAGGCCTGAGACAGGGTCAGCGTTCACGATAACATCGAGCTGTCAAAGGCATAAGACTCACCCCGACGTGGCCGCTGGTTGGAGGGCATAGTTGGAGTAGTCTGCAAACAACAGCTTCCCATTGTCATCCACTTCCTTTCCGGCTTGGTGATCCGTCGACAAGACTGAGCGGAGATCTCTGACGGCGTAATAAGGCTTTCCCAGGTTCAGGAAAGGAACGCCTGTGCCATGGTCGGGCTCTACTTCTTGAATGGTCTTCGTCCGCCTTCGAATGGCAGCGGAATTGACACCATTTCGGTTGCGGCAGTCTTTGACCGCCTTTGGCTGCCGTGAGAGAAAATCCCTCCTCGCCCTGGCTTCCGCGGGGATGTCACCTCCCGGATGGCACAGGACACGTACTCCTGCCAGCCAGAGAAGGACAGAAGTCTGAATGGAAAGGTGCATTATGGTATACGAGAAGACCTGTAGCCGAAGAATATTCGGAGATTTCTTCGAAAGAAGGCGCCGCTTGCTCGTGTGGTCAACCTTAAGGGTATGTCACTAGGGGATCTCTGGGGACTGATTCTCCCGGGGCCGTTGCGGACCAGAAAAGCACCCGTCCGAGCTCGGATCGTCCCACGAGGTCAACGGAATAGGTACGCTGGGTATATCGCGGGGACAAGGATGGCACTGCGCGTAATCCGAAAGGTGAAGATAAACTCCGGGTCTGGGCTTTGGGATCCGACGGACCCCGCCGTTTCTAAGGTTCATAAGAGCACGTCGCACGACTCAGCTTCCAAATAACTCCTTGTCAATCGAACGGCCTCTGACTCATAGTGTAAGTATTTCCCCGAAACTCTCTTTGATTCAAGAGCCAATGATTAGATAACCCGAAAAAGGTGCAAAAGCCGGGCTCCGAACCTTGAGTCCACTATGTTCGCAGACAGTATGGGTTGGGATGTTAACCCATTCAGACAACCGATCACGAGGAAGATCCGATAGCGCGGTTGGAACGCAGCAACGTGTCATCCTTCAAGTAAGAAGGAATCAGCTGCCTGGGCAGGTGCTTGGGCAGGTTCAGGTTGGCAGGAGACTTTGTTCGCTACGGCCTCAGGTTGGAGATACATACAGAGTGAAATCGGGCCTCCAGCATATAGGCCACCAGTCTTACTGAAATGAAAACAGAATGATCAAAGATAACACGCAGGAAAAGTCTTAATTGTCAATTCATGATACCGCAGCTCTCAGTAGCACTCTCCAGCCCGGACTCTCACAAAGCTGTTGATCTTGTTCCAACCAGGCAAGCCTCTGGCCGCAGTGAGGATTGTGTCCGCACAGTGTTTTACGTGGTCCCAGTCTCGAGCATGTTCCTCGATCATACTTTGAGGAGCATGTCAGCTTCTTGATGGAATATCAGGGGCAATGTCGAGGACATCAGTGGGACACCTACCCGCCAAAAGCCAGCCCTGCAGCCCCTTGCACGAGAAGATTTATGCAGTGAGCAAAATGATGTCGCTCTGTTGTCCAGACGATAGCTGGAAGCGATGAAAAATCCACTCAGCGTCATAATCCCATAAATGAGGTGTTGGGGTCTTACTTTCCAATGGTATTCCAGCCCATTCATGCTCGTGTATCTCTCGCTCTCCCAACGGATCCCTATAAAACCGGTAGGGTTCAGAGTCGATGGCCTTCAGTGTTGGCTTGACATGCTGGCCGAGCGCAGTGCTGCACCGTTTCGGAAGCCATCTGTTTGACAGGGGCTCGAAGACGCAGTCTCTCCCCACGGCGGCGGCTGTGTCGTTGCCGCAAGACCTATTATTGTCAGCTGATACTGTAGATTCTTCGCGAAAGAAAAGCACTATACAGATGCATGTCCTGAAGCCCAGCCTTCGAGCTGGTGACGTCAGAATATTGCGGAAAAGACCGGATCTCGAGATGGCCTGCCCAGAAACCAAAGAAAATCCAGGTCAGAGTGATTCCGAGTAAAATAGATGCGACGCGCCAGCGCCAAAGCGCCCGGTTCTTGTCGTGAATAATATCAAAAATGTTCTCTGAAGGATATGCGCCGTTTTCTTCCTCAGCCCGGGTAGGCAAATGGGAGTAGTTGGCGGGAGCAGGTCCAAAGAACTTGGATCTCAGCGACCGCAGAGGTGCTTGGGATAGCAGACTCGATTTTTCTCTCAGGCATTCCTCCAAGGATACTTCTCTGCTCATTGTGGGCCTACCGGCTCCGATGTCCAGTGACGAGCTGGGCCGTGTTGTCGACGACTCTCCAGAGCTTTGATCATAGCCCATATTGCTCGATTAGGTGGAATGTATCGCAAAGCAGCTGGCGTGTTATCGCGATGGGTGCGTCCTGGCGTGAAATTATTGAAGCGTTCGGTGATTGTGTGTAGTCGGCATGGAGCCTTGGTTGTAGAGCTTCCGGATAAGACGGCCGGCGGGATTGCTGGCCGGGTGGCATGCGGGCATCCGGAAATGGACGCCGGCGAAGCGAATGCGAGTCGCTAAACTCTGGCCCACTTCCGTAGAAACAAACTTTTGACGGGACTCAGATCAGACGATCACTAATACGGAGACTTCCTCCCATCGGACCGAGTCATGGAGCTTTCCCGGCGCGTGAGCTGCTGTTCGGAGCATCGAGCGGCTTTTCCCAGCTCCAAGCTCCCAGGTCGAGGATAGTGCCGATTTGCCGCGTCATCATAAACTCACCGCCAAATTATTCGCGGTTTCGAGGCTTCGGGCTGAGATCCATTTTCCAAGGTGCACGTCTCGATCTATTGCCGTACCAACCGGCCTGGCACTTACCTTTGCGAAAGAGAGCAGCAAGTTACAATGACTATGAGGTTTGGAATACGGGCGCAGCTTTCAGGAAACTCGTTTTGGCTAACACGACGGCAGACAACCAGGCATGGCATCTTCTCTGAGAAGAATGTGGACGAAGATGTCCCGCAAAGATGGCTCTGAATACACGCATCTACAGCCAGTAGCAGAAGAGCCGGCCGTTTCCCTTCCGTCTAATGACCTAGCGGGAATGCCCACGCGCTCTCAAAATGGTCAAATAGACTATCTGAACGGCCTTCGAGGTCTTGCTTGCCTATCAGTATACATCTGGCACTTCAGCTGGCCTTACCAGACTGGCCTGTTCTTCGCCTATGGCCTTGACGACCAAAACACCAGCTTCCTACAGCTGCCCTTCATCCGCCTCATTTACGCCGGGGATGCAATGGTGCGAGTGTTCTTCGTGCTCTCGGGTCTTGTACTGTCGTTGGGACCGCTCAGCGCCGCGTATGAGGGCGATATGGAGAGAGTTGCGAAGAAAGTCGCCTCTCTGGGGATCCGGCGAGGATTCAGACTCTTCATACCGCCTGTAGTGGCCAGCATTTCTACGATGATCGCAAGTTGTCTAGGCTGGCTGGATAACCTGCCGCCGTCGACCCCAGCCCCAACACGCGCTCAGCAACACGCCAGAACACCCCTTCGACAATCCAATTTTGGCCTCCAGATCTTGGACTGGATGCGGTGGGTTGTGCAAAGCCTCATGAACCCGTGGCCTTCCAACACCATCCCGCCTGCGAGCCAGTACGGCTCCCAATTTTGGACCATTCCCCACGAGTTCAGGTGCAGCATGACAATCTTCATGCTGCTGGTGGTACTGGCTCCGGTTCGCAGGAGAGTCCGCCTCTTCACTACGCTCGCCATGTCGGCTTTCTGCATGCTGCTGAAGAGGGAACAAGAAGAATTGAGTCTCTTCTTGGCGGGCATGAGCTTGGCACAGATGGAGATTTGGCGGGCAGAGGGAAAGCCACAAAAGAGAAACTGCTGGTTCAAGCTCGAACAAGTCTTCGCCTGGTTGCGTCTCATCATAGGGCTTTACCTGCTCAGCTGGCCGCCGAACAAGGGCTTTCTATCGCCCCCGTTCCGGCTCCTCGGCACCATCGACAGACAGCACAACCACTGGCACAATCTGGGCGCCACTATGCTTCTCTCCGCCGTTCTGAGAGTTCGTCTCGCCCAGAGGTTCCTGTCGCTGAGACCGATTCTGTACTTGGGCAAGATATCGTACGCCCTCTACTGCGTTCACTATCTGATAGTCTTAGTGGTGGGGAGCCGCCTCCTAGCGTTCTTCTGGGCTTGGACGGGCAAGGAGGGCTGGGTTCAGGAACAAGGGGGGTTCATGCTCGCGTTGGGGTTGACCACTTGCGCGGTCATCATGGCCAGCGATGTATTTTACAGGACCGTGGATTCCGCGGCCATCCGCCTCGCGCGGAAGGTGGAAGATCTGGTCACAAAGTGATCAATGGAACCAAAGCTTCAATGACATCGATCATGCTAAACTTTCTGCCCCACCTCCCCTGTCATGATCTGCAATGCTTCTTTTGCGACTTTGACCTTAGACGAAGGGTCGAGTCAGTTCAGATAAGGTTCGCGAGCAGACCTGACGGCACCACGCAAGCATCCAGCCGTCTTCCAAATGTTCATGCCGAAATTTGAAACTTGATGTTTCCTTTCAATCCCCCCCCACCTCGGTCCGAACACTTTTGACATGGATTTTGGTGCTGTTCAAGGGAGCATAGTAGGTCATCCTTGCCTGTTGCCATAGCTCGCCGAAGCGAAGTACGAGCTCTCTTAGTCCCGGCACGTGTCATTCATCGCCTGGTAGGTTCTTATGCTGTCTGTGGTCTTTGCCATGCAGAGAGCTTGGGAAGCTGCGAAGCCAACCGCATACTGCCCGCTATTGTTCACGAAATCATTACTTTGCATTACGATATGGACAGCAAAACACCCTTTGAACCTGTCGATTTAGACGATGATGTCGAAAGACATGGCCTTTTGAGGCAGACACACTCCAGCACCACGCGCAACCAGAACCTGTCAAGAGTAGAGAAGCTTGTTGCGTCACTCAAAATATTGTTCTACATCAGCGTTACTGTTTGTCTGTGGGTAGTGACCTTTTCAGTTCACAAATCCTCAACGCCAGCCCCTACTCAAAAGACCCTGACGGAAGGTCTGTATATGGGCTATGGCAAGGGAGACTGGGCACTGGCAGAGGAGATTTCCGGACAGGTTCCAGTAGGCAAGTCGCATCTGAAAGTAGAGATATGTTCAAGCTAGTGCTAATCTCACGGGACAGTAAGCAAGCAGCTTTGGATGTTCTGGAATGACAGCAAGTTCATCCTCGATGACCCCAAGGCGGCCACGCGGGAGAACGAGATTGCCCTGAAGAAGGCATGGGAGAGCATAGTCCCGGGTAATTCCTCTTCCAACTCTCACTTTCCATAACACAAACTGACGGCCACAACAGAAGGAAATGGGTTCATCCTTATCGACGATCCGCACAACCCAGCCCTGCCACCTCCTATAAACCAAAGCCCCGAGTCCGACGTGCCGATGGACAGGTTCTGTCTTACGGTCTTCCACCAACTTCACTGCCTCCGTGGCATACAGGAGGCCTTCTACGCACTGGTCAAAGACCCGACATCGGAACCGGCGCTCGCCCATGTCAACCACTGCATCGACTACATCCGGGTGGGAGTCATGTGCTACGGCGACACGGCGTTGGAGGGCCAGAGCACGTACAGCTCCAAAGACAGGGCGAACGGCAATGGCTCAAATCACGTGTGCAAGGACTTTGGGGCGCTGCTGGAATGGGCGAACGATAGGAGCAGTCACAAGAAGGCGAGGGAAATCTGGGAGATGCACAAGGGGCAGTTCGGTGCTGTGTGAACATGGGTAGTTTCGCTGGGGAGTTGCGTATTCAGAACTCAATTGTAACTTGCGACAAGATATTAAGTTCTTCGGCATAACGTCCAGGATCTGCGACTACCCACACCATCGGATTCGGTAGGCAACGTCAAACTTGAGCTGCCTCCCTGCCGCTGGAACAGGGAAGCATGAGTCAAAGGAAAGTTCATCCCGACAGGCTATGCACGAGCCAACCGGGAACCTGATCTGCAAGACTGAACCTCCCCTTGCAGAGTCAATGTTCGGACTAAGTGGGCAGCATACCTACTAGAAAGACAATCGGTCCGCAGCTGACGAGCATTACGGAATTATGCCGTGTAGCTCCGGGAGGTACGTGACCGCTGACTCGGCCGGCAGTTCAGATACGGAACCCATGAGTAGCGTAGTATCCCACCTGCAGGCCTTGCCGCTGTATTGAAACCGAATGGTGTTATAGTGTCGTCTGTTCCAAGAAGACTTGTCACATCGAACATCCGTGGGAACCATCTAACAATGTCCTTCGTGTGGCTAATGCTTCTTACCGGCTGCTTTCAGGCCACCTTTGCTTTGGCCTATGGCCCTCGGACTGTGTCAACCACGCTGGGACAACGCTCAAGTAGCAAGGTGAGTTGTACGATATAGACGCGGTTTTCAAAGCCTGGGGATTCTAACTGTAACTTCAGACACCTTGGGTGGCTCAAGAGGACGCCAGCCCCATACTTGATGTTCATTCGATGACCGGAGTTGATCAACTACACGCCAAGAACCTAACAGGCAAGGGCGTCCGAGTTGCCATAGTGGATGGTGGACTGGACTACCTACATCCCGCCTTGGGAGCCGGCTTTGGGCCGGGATACAAAGTCGAATATGGCTGGGACTTTGTGGGAGACGATGTGCGTTTGATTTGCCCTGCTATCGCACCCCTTTCTAAATGTCCTGTAGGTCAAGCCGCCGAACAGGGCGAAACCGGACGAGGACCCTTACGGGGACTGCTCCAACCACGCCACTCATACCGCCGGCATACTCTTTGCAGACGATGTGGAAGGCAACACAGGCTTCAAAGGTGTTGCGCCGGGGGTTACTGTTGAGCACTACCGAGTGTTTGACTGCAACGGAATGAGCACCGGCAACGTCGTGGTGGATGCCGTCAACAAAGCCTACGAACGAGGAGTTGACATTATCAACCTGTCACTGGGGAGCGGAAGCAGACCATTCTCTGACGGTAAGCCCTTTCTTGCACTTCTGGGTGGTATCCAATGGGCTAATGTCATGCCCAGATCCGCTGTCAACCCTAATTTCGCGTATTAACAGAGAGGGGAAGACGTTTATCGTCACAGTTAGTGGCAACAACGGACACGCCGGGACCTTCGGAGCTGCTGCGCCCGAGGGTGGAGGTGACGACTTGTTCGGCGTTGGTAGCGTTGACGCTGCCTACAAGTACTCTGTATATCGGCCGGCAACCCTCGTTGTGGATGGAGCCGTTTCCAAGAATCTGTCTTACAACCCTGAGACGTGGACGGCGCATAGGCGGAGCGAGTTCCCTCCCCGAGTGGAGGTTGTGGCTCTTAGTGGCAACCCAGCCCAGGGAGCCGACGGCTGTGACGCTGTTGATGGTTCGCAGCTTCCAAAAGACACTTTGGTCCTCCTCCAGCGGGGCGGGTGTACGTTGAAGGCCAAAATGGAGAATCTTGCTCGAGCAGGCATGAAGTACGCCCTCATATACAACAACGTCGACGGCCCGGCATTTGACCTTGAGGTCCGGCTCAACGAAGGCCTGCAACTCCAAGGCGCGGCATCACTTACCAAAGCCGATGGCGAAGAGCTTCTATCACTGTTAGCGAATGGGCACAAGGTGGAAGTCGAACTGGACAGCAACTTCACCCGCCAGCCCATCCTTAGCTTCACCCTCAACACCAAAACAGGGGGGAAGGTCAGTACATTCACGACCTGGGGGCCAAGCGGAGAGGGAAGGCTGCTCACCAGCGTCCTGGCGCCCGGTGGCGGCATCCTGAGCACCTTTCCACGGCGGAACGGAGGCTTCGGCATTCAAAGCGGCAGTAGCATGGCTGTTCCGTACATTGCCGGTGCTCTTGCACTGCTCAAGGAGGCACACCCGGCAGTTAAGACGAACCAGCTCGCCAGCGTTCTGGCCATGACTGCGCGGCCATTGAACTTCAACGACGGGACGAATCGGTCATACGAGTTCCTATCCAGCCCGTGGCAACAGGGCTCGGGCCTTATTAACGCCTCTGTTGCCTTGGCGGCCCTGGATTCCGGTGTCAAAACAAGCGCAACGAGACTTGCGTTCAATGATACCGAGTTCGGGCAAAAGACCTTGAGCTTTCGTGTTCACAATGACGGTCCGAGCCAGATCACATACGATATCTCAGTCGTGCAGGGGCCAAGCATTCTTGCTCTCGAACACAAAGGCGCAATGCCCTTCGCGGCTGCGCAAGCGTCCCGAAGGGCTACCCCCGAGTTTCTCGAAACGGTTCGACGGTTTCCCGAAAGCCAACGTATTGCTTCGTTGAACAGGCTGGCTCGACCCAGCGGAGGTCAGCATATCAGGAATCAAGGTGGATATCACGAGTCTAAGGTTCGTAGAACAGAAATGCCCACTGTATGGCGGCTGGATCCAACTCACTTCATCATCCGGCACAAATGGCAACGAGCTGTCCATCCCTTTCGCTGGTATTGGATGTAGTGTCGAAATCCAGCCTCGGTCACTGCGTCCATATCACTGGCAACTTCCGGGTGACGTCAGGACGGCGCCTTTGGAACAATTTGGCACGAATTGAAGAAGGGCACGTCTTCGCTCACGACGGAACAGACTGCCTTTATTTTTGATCCGGATAATGAACGCTTTGAGTCTGAAAATACCAGTTCTGGTGGTTGCAGATGGACCTCGAAGAGTTCGAGCCGGGCTTATATGGTAGAAGCGACGGCGGTGGGCTATTCCCTCGGGAAGTTGGATCGCGCACTGGTGGCTGGGGAAGGGTAGAGACGGTGCAACTGGTGAAGAAAGCAGACGGCGGGTTGCGGTCAGATCTTTCCTGGTGCGAACGGAATACCGCTATGGGACCATTATGGCGGAGAGCGCTGGCAGCAGGCGAAGAGGACTGGACGGATGAGGGCTTCAGCTCCAAGTTCAGAATAGAGTATGCGAGTCCTGGCAGGCAGTCTGGCAACGACAACAACAGCGACCCTGGAGGGTTGACAGAACTACTACCATGCTTCTAGTATAGATACGATTATCAAAGAGAGGAATATTTTGCTGAAGGTACGTGAAATAGGTCTATCAGACGCCATTGGCGCCTGCCACAACGAGAGGAATGAATAAACGTTGCTCCATGAAACCCCTAACTTCTTCCCACAAAACTCTCTTATGGCCCGAGTCTCCGGAAACATCGTAGATGGACCTGAAACACGACAGCAACTCCTCATGGAGACCACATTGACCCGCTTCCACGTCTGGTAAGATCTCCAATAACCAGATGAACAAGACCTCGTCGCGTGTTCTCAATGAGAGGGCCACTAATCGCCCTGCAGCTCAAGGTTTATCAATCGCCGCACTGGCAAGATCCGTTGCAACGGCGGGCAGTTCTTGACGTAACGACTTTCATGATCTTTCCCTGGGCCATAATCCCTCAGATATATTCCACTGCAGAACAGAAGTTCCAGCAAGCTCTTCGCTAGGGGTGATGAAGAAACGATAGGAGAGTTATCATGTGGGGTCGAAAACTCCACACGCTTGTACGTCGTTTGGTAGGCAGCGCCTCCAAGCTGGAAGAGCTCCTGCGCAGCGTCGAGATGTCCGTTTTGAACTGCAACATGAAGAGGCGTATCCATATTCGAATCAACGATAAGGGTGGCTGGTCCGTCGGCGTTGGCGAGGAGTCTTACTGTCCCTAAATGACCGGCGTGCAGCCAGCGAGAACATCTCCGCCACTCTTGAGGCAGTTGAGGCGAAGAACCGGATGTTGATTCTGCGGCGAATCAAGAGCAAATCACCTGACTGGTTTCGTCTCAAAGCCGATGCCAAATGAATAAGCTGCCAATTGTCAAGGTTCCAGTGTGACCTCTCTGGGTGTTTGATTAACTCATTCATGTGCGCCATCTCGACAACCATGGCCGCGGGTCGTCGCAATATGGCAGCTGGGTCAGCACCCGCGTTTAGGAGAATTCTTACGATTTCTCTCCTGGTTGAGGAATCATAGGACGCGACAGGCAATGTGCAGGCCGATGGGCAGCCACCAGTGAGCATGTCATCGGTATGCCCCACAACAGTATTGGCAACGCATGGGGCGGCTGATGGTAACAATATGAGCAGGACCATTAGACGGAGTCAGTGCTAACTTCAGCACCCTCTCCGAGAAGAAGCTCTGCGGTTTCCCAGCAATCGCGAGCATGACGCATACAAGGAGTCTAACGGCCAAGCTCTATGTGGTACGGATGCGCTCACCCTGCAAGTAAGAATCGCATTGTCAGAATTGTTAGCGGCGTAGTTCTAGTGGCATGGTGGGACGAATTGAGTGCGTCGATAATAGCACCTCCCTTGAGAAGCAGCTCTGCAATTTCCAGCGATTCGTGGTCGATAGCGATGTGCAAAGGAGGCTGGCAACCGTCCGCGTAAAGATTCAGATTCTGGACCTTTTTAAACAGGAAACAACGCATCAGCCGCACAGCCGTTGAACGGTAAAGCGCTCTAAGTGGTGTCAGACACGTTCCCAGTATCGATGCCGCGAGGAATTTACGGTATGCGCACCGCACGACAATACAATGTTCGGTCGCCATGCCTGGGCACTGAAATAGGCCATCTCCAGACGGTTGTTCTTTACGTTTTCAAACAAAATGGTAACCGTATTACCGCCCTCTATCAGGTAGCCAAATTACAACGGAAGTGCCGCGTACGTTGGGAACAGGTCGCTTTCCGTAACGTTAGTGAAGTCCATGGAAAGACTCTGTATATCCATTGGGTGTGGAAGGTATGCAATCCTGAGCCATTGGAGGACGTTGGGATTCCACCCTCGTGCTAGAAGCAATCGAACCAATTCCGGTATCGCCGCATTCCCGGCGAAGTGGGGCTAAAACAGGTCTTTCCATCACCAGCTAAGGCTTGCCACTGCTCGGTAACTCGCGCGTCGTCGCACAGCTCCCGCGATCGTTTTCACGGCGGGCTCCGCATTGTTGCCATCACCGCAGTCGACTTTACGCTGATGCTGAAGGAGATAATGTTAATAAAGTCTGGCCCCTTCCAGCGATGCGATCAGGAGAGTCGCACCGGCTGCGATCCATTGGCATTCTGATGCGGGAAAAGTGCGACAGTAACAATGAACCATTGCGTCTTTAATAATTACGCGGTGCCTCTTTCTCTGACGTGGAGATGCCTTTTGAACCAATGTTCCCCGCGAGATCGAATGGCAAGTTCAGCAAGCTGCACATGGTCGTTTTCGACAGCTGTCTCAAAAGTATAGATCATCATCGCGCCCCAGTCATCTTCCTCGAAGTCGGAAAGCGCCGAAAGTCAGAATACTGAGACTTCCAGAACAGTATCAGCACACTCTCGGTGTCCCCTCAGGGTAGCCAGGCGGAAGGGATGAGGATCCGGGATGGTCACGTTTCGGCCAGTTAGGCGGAATTCCATGTCTGAGCCCACAGTGTCGAGTCTCGCCCCCATAACCAAGAGAAATTTCAAGACTCCCGAATGACCGTTGTACGTTGCCAGGTGGAGGGCCGACATGCCAGCCTTTGACCGAGAGTCGATGGTGACACATGCAAGCTCTTGCGCAGCCTCGTGTAGTCTTGGCTGCAGAATGTGGCCGCTTTTCTATGGCCTCGATGGGCTCGCCTGATGAAGTGTGCGATAAAAACTTGACCAGAGCAATTCAAAGACTGAGAAGTCGACTGGGCGGATCTCATCGTCGAACCATTTTTCTGAAACAGCAATCGAGCCGGTGACGGTGATCTCCATTGGCGTCGCATATTCCGAGTCTTGGATGGGAGACAGATATTCGGCGGTTGTGTTCTTGGTCGTTACTTTCTCATCAGGATATGCCCTTTGTCCCAGAATACCGATCGTGTCGGCGATGGTGAGGTCCATCGATGTTCTACTGTGCTTGACATCCGGTTGGGGGGTGGTTGGAGAGCTATCCATGGTGATACTCATCGGAGTCACGTAGTCATCGGAGTCCGACTTTGAATCAGTGGCGGGACTCTCGGCTGCGTAACTCATTGGTGTGGCATAGACATCGGAGTTCGTCTTGGAAGGTGCGGGAGAGGTGGCTGTGGTGAATCCGCCTATATACATAGCATCCTGACTTTGCCCATCATGGGCAGTCAGGCTGGAATCCATGCCCGGTCTCGGTGTTGTTCGCATGTCTGTTGTCACCATGACCGCCTTGGGTTCGTTGTCGACGGCCTTTGGAGTGGCGGCAAGATCAATGGCTTCGGGGTCCGCTGCCGATGCTTCCTCAAATGTGGATCTTGACCCCGACGATACACCGAATATCTGTTTTGTGGTGTTCAACGGTTGTTGGATCGTGGCGTCAGCCTTGATATTTGCCGATGATCTACTATTCGGCGCCCCAAGACCTGTAACTTCAGCCGAACGGGCATGTTCACCGCTTTCCACGCTCTTTATAGGCGTCACTGCAAACACCGAGCCGTTCCCAGAACCGTGGTGCTGAACCGCTCTCAACGGATTTGACAAATGTGAACGGTGCAGATGATCGGACAGTTCTACGTCGATGTAATTGTGGAGTCGTGATGGCTCACCCGGCGATTGCTCACTGGAGGGAACACCGGATGGTGAACTCGGGCGGACCAAGGTTTGTACGAGATGCGGCGGGTAGGAAACGACTGCTTCAAGGAAATCCATAATGGGCGTCCGAGCACTCGCGATGGGAAAGTCGGGGGTCCGGATATCAATCGATACCGTCTGGCGAGCTGGGCTTGCCGCAGGCGTGCGAACATCCGGGACCAGCAACGACGAAGCAGGCGCTGCAGCAGCTTCCGCAACCTCGAATGACTGGTCTGGCGGGGCTGTACGGTACGTGAGACCGGGAGGAGTCGGCGCTGAGCTTGTCAGTGATCAGGGTAATCGGAAAGGTATTTTGAGATTCTCATCTCACCCGAAACTGGCAAAGCTGCTCCGTCACGTAGCTTTCGTCTTTTGGCGAATCGATCAAGATTACCCGATGGGACTTCATAATCTCTCAATATGAAGATGGTGGACTTTCCGTCTTGTTCCTTGCGTCGTTTTCGGATGCGTAGCATGGCCCATGATTCGGCAGTCGAGGTGTTCTTCCGGAGATTCCAGTCCTTCAACTTCTTCTTGTACTGCCTCTCGCTGCCAAGGTGTTAGGTGCGCAGAGCGTGCAAGAGGGTCAAAGGGGACTTACGTGGCGAAGAATCGATTTTCATTCTTCATCAAGTCGATTACAACGTCCAACTCCTTGTCCAGTCCTATATAGAGCTCAGTAATCCGTGCTCGCTGGTTCTCCCAGTCTTGCTCCGACGTTGGACGAATTAGCTGGGATGTAGTAGGGGGCTGAAGAATCTGCCGAGATGTTTGGGTCTCGGCTCTGGCCCAGCCATTCTGATTAGGGGCCTGAAGGCCGTCTCCCGGTCCTTCGGGAGCGAATGGTGCGTTGCTGGTGGACGCAGAGCCATTTAAAGCCGGCCCAGCCCAGCCAAACGGTTGTGGCCATGCTTGGGGCTGCGGCGCAACAAGAGATATTCGGCCTGGGCCAAAGTTGGAAGAGGATTGCTGGTGAAAAGGCTGCATTGCAACTGAGCTAGGGATATCGTGTGATGGAGAGAAGTTAGCGGATGTTTTGCATCGTCAAGCCGACGGAGGGGGGTGCAAGAGCCCTACTTATGCTAGGTAAGCCATTACGCGCCTATGAAAGAGAGGCACTTACTGCGCAACTTGCTCTGTGTAACCCCAGACATCAACGCCGCCTCTCCCTTGCAAAAGGACACCACATGATGCGCTGGCCAATCCCGATCCAGGAACAAAAGGCTCCTGCATCAAAGGCAGCCGCAGCCTTCTCTTACCTGTAAGGCCCGATGGCAGATCCATCGGAATCGGTAAAAAGTGATTGCGGTGTCACACCCTCAATAGGTAGGTAGCAAAGAGTTCTAGTACCGCTCTTAGCTCTGTTGAAACCAGCACAGCACAGAATATTTATCACTCGTATTTTTATACAGAAGTACGCTCGAGAACTGTAACTCAATTGACTGAGCCCGGAAAGGGGAGGGCGATCTGGGTTCATCTCAATGGTTACTATGGCTCCCGTCTTCAAAGCGACAGATGTCGAGAAAACCCAAGGAGATGAAGTGAAAAAAAATGTTCCAGAAGGGCTTCCATCAGGTGGTGGGTCATGGCTGAGGAATGTTTCTTCGGGACCTGAAACGAATAGTTCAACATCGGAACTTACTTGACTCCTCTAGATCTACGAGGACCCTCGGTCGGAACTACTTTGCATGCCAACAGGGTAAGTTCTCTACCTAGGCACTCAGTCCAGTGAAAACTACTAATGAGGGTATATAATGTCTCTAAGCCCCGTTAGCTGGTCGCTCATGGCAAGGTTCGTCGCCAATCTCAGCCATGAGATCCTCTAACTCTTTCTGCAGGCTCCGGATGACCTCCGCATACTGCGGATCTTGGTAACAGTTGATCAGCTCGAGAGGATCTTGCTTGCAGTCGAAAAACTCCCACTCCCTGTCCTGCCCGCCCTCCCTCGTCCCAGGGAGTCCGAAGCCCTCGTTGTACCAGTAGATCAGCTTGTACCGCTGGCTCCGGACGCCGTAGTGGGCATAGCAGTTGTGCACAATGTCGCGGTGCATCCAGTAGCGGTGGAAGGCCAGCTGCCTCCAGTCCGCCGGGGTGCTGCCGCGGGTCAGGTCTCAAAAAGAGCGGCCCTGCATGTAGGAGGGTATCTTCACGCCGGCCTAGTCGAGCCAGGTAGGCGCAAAATCGACGTTGGAGATGATGTCGTTACAAATGGAGCCAGCCTGAATCTCGGATGGGTAGCGGATAAGGAAAGGCATCTGGAAGGATTCCTCGTACATGTACCTCTTATCGTATCACCCATGCTCGCCGAGGAAAAAGCCCTGATCGGAGGTATAGATGACGATGGTATTGCGGGTCAGTTCGTTCTGGTCGAGGTAATCCAGCAGCCGGCCGACCCCATCGTCGACGGCCTGGATAGTGCGGAGATATCTCTGCATATAGCGCTGATACTTGAAGTGGTGCAGCTCCTCCTGCGTCTTGAAGGTGAAAAGCTGGCCTGTTGCCTTGTCGATCAGACGCACGTTGGAAACGTCCTCCGGGTGAGGCACCATGCGGATGGTGCCGACATATACATCCAGGGGGGCCAGCTCTCCGACCTCTGTGTATGTTGTATCTAGATTATTATTACGATTGTTGGTGCTTTATTACTATTATTGTTGTAGGTTTGTTGGTCGTCTTATACAGGTAGCACCCATCCATGTCACCCCGCACTTCCCCAGATTTGGCAGCGCGGGGATAGGAATAGAAAGCGGGCGGGTGCCGCTGCGTCGGTCTTCTTTCCGTCAAATTTGTCTTTTACGAAGCAATGAAATGCGAATTACCATGAATTTCTCTCCGTATCTCATTGATGAGCGGGCTTCTACCCGCCAAGCTGCAGAGTTGGGCCCAATTGATCGACGGAACAATATCTGTGAGTACGGATATAGGACCGGGCAGTTGCCCGTCCCAATATCATGAGGGCGGGATTTTGCCCGTCTTGACTCTTGAGCCACCGAGAGCCGTGAATGAGACGGATGTCGCGAAGCATGAAAGCGGGATTCTAGGGCCCATGTTCTCAATCGTTGTCGGCTGCAGGCTTGCTCGGCGACGGCGCGCGTCCGATGATGCCGCCGTATCAAGGTCCAGGCGGGAACCGGGCCCTCGAAGATGCCGCCCTACAGAGTCTACCGAGACCCGACGATGTTCGTCCTGTTTGATTGATGACCGGGCACTCTAGGACCACATCGTACGTTCCTACATGATTCCCTGGCCAATCATGATTCAGGGACAATGGGCCTTTACATGGGAGGCGGCTGGAGGCTTTTGTGAAGACGACATCATGTCGGGTAAGTTCGCAGATAGAACTGATATCATTTCACAGCGTAGGCAACAAAAATGGTGGAATTGAATCGTTCTTTGGTCATTTACCGAATCATCTAGGTAGCAGCACATATGCAGCGACTTTTACAGATAAAACTGGGCGCCTTGGGCAGGTCGGCGTAAATCTTCTGGTGGTGGACACATTATGTCGGGTAGTAGGCTCTTTCGAAGTTATCCTGAGGTCCTCACCGTCCCGTCATGGATCCACCGCCGCCTCACCCGAATGTACCACCACTGGATCCCATCTCCTGGTAGATAGGTAGCTACCTAGACTTCTGGCGTAGGCACCGAAGATCTCTCGCCGGTGACCGCCCTCACCATGTCAGTGACGCCGATTGAAGCGCTTGCAGTGTGATAGCCGGAGGAGGCCGGAGCCTACAGCGCATCGGCACCCACAGTTGCCGGGTGGGCCCCACGGCGCCAGTCCGAGCAGTGGAGCACCGGCTGAAGCCAGCTGAGACCGGCGGTCCTTAATCCAATACACTCGGGTTATTGCCCCGGAGGTCCTCCAGAACACGCGGGGCCACTACCGTTGCGAGAGAGGGGAGAGAGAGATGATTAAACTACCCATTGAAGAAAACCTAGCAACAGTCAAACAATGGTGAGTTCCCCCTTGCCAAAATATTCAATGTGCATCTCCTAAATGCCGTCTGGATCAGAAGGAACCTTTTGCTGCTACGCCGATCCCCCGTAGGCCAGTTAAATGAAGTAAACAAATGGAGGAAAGCTCCAGGATACCATTCATTCCCGGTTATCAACCATCACGCGCCAATCCCCTTAACTCCGATCCCGGTGAACCTGCACGCGATTTGGCGAAACTCCGGGGGGTGCATACCTGAGGCCTCTCCCTCCCACTCTTCCCAGTCCGCTCCGACGACGGAGATCAGTAGATGCTCAATGAATCACCCATCTGTGGCTGTACTAAAGCTGCGCGAATCGCAATGCTGCCACCGATATGCGTAAACCTATATGACATTCTGAAAAATGGTCCAAATATTGCTGTTCTGTTCCCCCAACCAGTAGGTGTCACATATTACCGGCAACGCATTGGCACAAGAAACCCATAAATAACGAGCTCTCTCTTCCTTTAGGTGACCATTCTCGTCCCACCCGCCTATTGACGTGGAACGCACTGACGCGCAAAGTCCGTTCCCCTCTATACCGCAAGATGAATTATACGGGGGTTGATGTCCAAGCCCCATCACTCTTCTGGCACAGCATCTTCGGTTCTACAGTCAGCGAAGCTCATGATGGAATCGTTCATAACCCGTCTGCGCATGGGTCAGTTGATAACTCCTGTGGCAGAACCGAGTGTGCGCCTGTAAGGCGGGGACTACTCACTCCGTGGGAACCTCGCTCGGCGCCAAAGTCTCAGTTTTGGCGTCGTCTGCGGGATCCGCGAGCGCGGATTCTGCTGCAACTGTAACGGCATTCGGAGTGCTGGCGCTGGATTCCCTGGCCATTTTCGCCGCACCTCGGTTGTGGCGCGAGATCCATCGGTCAGTCGGAGGATCCCCGTTGCCATCCACGACTGGTGTCTCGAGGTCAGTAGAGGCCTCTTCGATCGGTTTCAAACGCCGCCTAGCGGGGCTGTATCGTGGCTGACCGTTGACGAAGTGCCAGGGCAGTAACAAACCCCACGGTCTCCAGGAAGACCATCGGCAGCATTGCCAAAGGTCTTGTACCTAGGAGGGAGGGCAGTGGGGTGTTGCATGACATGGAGAAACTCACCTGGGCGGGCGAGACGAGTGACAATGTCCTTGACGCCATTATATGGCACATCACACTCGTTGAAATGCTGCACCACCAGGCCGTATTTGGTCAGGCCCCTCGAGAACACGAACTTGCAGTTCGGAGTCGGGCATTGCAGAATGAAAGGCTGTTTACCGGCTCCAAGGTCGTACATGAAGACCTTCTGTCCTTTGTTAGGCGGCCTGCTAGCAACGGACGTGATGATAGGTCTAGGGCTACCATCTCGCGGTTCCCCTTCCGGCTCCTCCTCCGATTCCCTCTCCAGCTCCTCTTCTGGCTCCTCTCGCGGCTCCTCGCCGGCCCTGCTTTTCGGACGGTTCGACCTTCGCTTGGTCTCCCTCCAGCTGTCGTTTGGCGCAGGACGCTTTGAATAGGTCTTCATAGGCCGGCTTGGAAGCTTTCGACGAGGAGCAGCAGGGCTTGGAGAGGCACATATGGGCGTATTCGGCTAGTTGGTCTGCTGAAAAAAAAGCAGTCAGTGATGTCATGTCCCTGGTATCGCGCGACGACCTCGGCGCATACAACCTCGTCGTCGGTTTCTCCCTCGTCGTCTTCTTCTTTGTCCAGTCCCTCCATTCTTATCAGAGCGGGCCTCAGGCCGGGCGGGGGAGCCGCTTCTGGAGTGGCCGTCGTGCAGCCGAGGGTGTAGCATCCTTGGATGAACTTGACGAGGGACACGTAGGGCGGCATGTTGTCCCGGACCGAAGGCTCGAGCGTCTCGTAGTCCTCTGGGGACGTCACCGAGATCCGCGTTAGGAACGCGTCGATGATCTTCGCGCGGTCGCTCTCGTGGTCGCGGATGAGCTGGCCGAGCCTCTCCTTGAACTTGTTCTCGATCTGGTCCTTGTCCTGCAGCACCGCCGCCTTGATCTGTCGGGCGGCAGCTTCGAGCTCGTGCTGTTCCATGGTGATCGGGATGAGACGCGTGGGGATTGCTCGTTCGGTTGGCTTGCGTCCGCCGGGTTGGGGAGTGAGTGTTGTCCGGCGAGGTGCAGGCACACTGGCAAATACATGTACCTTCAGGTCTGCAGGATGAGAGGTTCAGGAACTCGCAAGGATAATATCTGAATCAAGAAGGTTTGCTAAAGCCCCGGATGCCGTGGTATGTAATAGCAACGTGTACAGATTAAAGTCATTAAACCCTGGAGACATGGAATGATTTACGCAAACAGCTCCAGGGGATATGCGGCTGGAAAAACTGCTATTTCCATTCAAGCTGGTGCCTCGCCCTGCGTCACAGACTGTTCGGCCATTTTTGTCCTTATTGTTTCCTTCGCTTCCATTTGCGTTCCAAATTACCCTTGCATCGACCAAGAGCTGTACCCGATTCATCGAGGCACGTGGGGATACGCAAACAACAGGGATTGTCAAAGAGATTGTTTGCCTAAAGTACCTGTGCTGGTGGCGTCGTCGTGGAAATGGTTTGAAAAAATAGTCATAGAAACGGAAATCAAGTACTCTCTTGCCATCCTATATTATGTTCTTGCAATTCAATAGGTATGCGGTCTTGCAATGCTACATGTGGACCTTGACATGAGAGTATCAACCCAAAGCCCGCGTTCGCTCAACACCTTGCACAGTATCCCTTTCAGCACACTTCGAGCATCGCTTAGGCATCCCTTCACCGCAATTCGATGTTCTATCCGAATTCCGCAAAGTTCACACATTGAGCTCGTACAACTATGCCACCCGGAATGGCAAAACGGTCAAGCTCGAGAGTGGCAAAGGCCGCCCAGACGGCAAAGGTGCCGGTGTAAGTCGCATCGTCAGGCCAGACACTAGAGGAACGCCAGGCAGAGAGGGGAAAATGATGCTGACCTAAAATAAACCCCCAGCGTCATCGCAGTCGACGTTGGAAGCACCGCCGCCCGCATAGCGGTCAACTACATCTCCAAGGGCCTCGTGGGCCCGCGGTTCAACACCTCAGCGAGGAGCACGCACAACATGTACCAGTACGAGAAGGGTGCCCTCAACGCCTCAATCAACATCTCCGACAGCGGGCCGGTCTGGGTCGGCGACAGCGTCTGCGCGTCGAGCGTCCAGCTGCCGGTCAAGTTCCTCGTCGGCAACGGCAGGGGCATCGACGACAGCAACCCGCTCGTCGCGGAGCTCCGGCGGAACGAGCACGACCCCAAGTTCCGCAAGCGCTGCCGGCGCGGCGTGCGCGCCTTTATGGAGGCCGTGGCCCGCGAGATCGACAAGCTGTGCGAGATGAAGTCGGAGCCACTCGACGTGAGGGAGCTCGGCCTCTCGGTGCCGGCCCACTGGACCGTCGACGAGGACGTCCGGTTCAAGAGGGAGGTCGAGAATGTGTTCCCCGTGGTGGCCAAGGCGATGCGCGGGGTGAAGATTGCCTTCGTCTCGGAGATTGAGTGCATTGCGCACTACATTTGCCACAAGCCGACCCGCGAGGAGGACATCCTGGGCGGCCCCGGCGACAAGTACGTTCTGTTTCTTGACTTTGGGGGTCACAGCCTGGTAAGTACGCCGGTCCGTCAACCGAGCTGCGCGCGATCGGTAGCTAATCCCTGCGGCCACCTGCGCAGAATGGTTGCATCTTTTTCGTCAGGAACGAAGTGGCAAGGGACCGCGTCTTCTTCCGAATTGGACAACCATTTGGTGAGTCACGTACCCCGGGAAATCAATATGGACGACTGACGGCCGGCCAAAAGGTGTCGTAGGAGGAACTGCCCAGTGGGAGGCTGCAGTCAGCGCGCACTGCACCGATAACATCTTCGCCGAAGACAATGACGAGGACGCCGCGGCCGAGATCCGGAACAACATGATGCAGGAGTTCAAGAGGCAGATCATGGTCATGGGGGGCGAGCCCTTTGAGAACATGAACCTCTGGGCCCGGGCGCCCAAGGGATACCCCTCGGGCGAGCAGTTCTCCATCACCATCGAGGCGGATGAGGCGACGCGCTTCTTCCAAGATGCGCTGAGGCAGCCGCTCAACATGGCGAAAGAGAAGATCACAGAGCTCAAGAAGCTGTCCAGGACTCCTTTGCTGAGTGACATCCGAGTCGTTGTGTCTGGGGGCAGCGCCAAGAACCTGAAGGTACAGAATGATCTGGAAGCGTTTTGCAAGAAGGAGAAGGTGCCTCCGCCGCAGTACGTGTATGAGACGTCAGGGCCCTTTGAGTAAGTCTTTTCGAATCGGAGATGTGGGCTGGAAATTGGCATCTTGCTTACACCGCCGCCTGACTGTAGTTCCTTCAAAGTTGCCGAGGGCGCGGCAATAGCTGTGGCGAACCACAAGACCCTGAGGAGTTTCATCCGGGATGGGGCGGCGTTCGGTCTCCAAATGTTGCAGGGAGACGGCGACGATAGTATTTGGGATTCACAGGCTCCGATGTTGTTGGCCAGTGAGGTGAGTGGAGGAAACCGGGCAGGGAGGAAACCAGCCCCCCTTCCCCTCCGTTTCTTATTTCCTCTTCCCTCCCTTTTTTGTCACGGGAGTTTCTCTGACGATCATCAAAGGAAAACGGCTGGGAAGAAGGGTGGTCGTACACCTTCGACGTGTCTGGCACAGACCGTCTCAAAATCATTTGTGATCCCTTCTGGGAGCCCGAGCGGCAAGGCAGTCGACTAGATTGCCGCAGTACATATGACCTTCTCGATCTTCTCGTGCCCGAGAAGGGGCGTTGGAGGTACACACTCTGTTGCCGGAAGTCGGAGGAAAGTAAGGAGGAGGAGGATGATGGTGGGGATGGCGAGTACAGAGAGCACTGGGAAAACGAGAACAAGCGCAGAGAAAACGAGAACATGGAGGAAGTGGACAGAGAGGGCGAGGGCAGCGAGGATGAGGACAGACTCGTGCTTATTCGGGAGAGGCTCCATGCCGACACCGAAGAAGTCGAGGACTCCGACGCGGTCGAGCTCAAGCTCGAGTTCGACCGGAATGGCAACTGCTTCCTCGTAGACCCAGAGGAGGGGCTACAATCCCTACACTGCGGTCTGGGTCTCGACGAGAAGGGCAAGTTCGTCGCGCTCACCGAAAAGTTCGAGGCCAGGCTGGCGAAGACCGTTGGCGCCCGCTGGGCGCCGGAGAGCCCGGCCAACCCCCCAGCCCCGACTCCTGATGATGTCGACCTCTCCGCCCCGGGCCCTAGCAATGCCGACCCCCTTCCCTCCGTGCCGGCTTCTGACAACGACGACTTCAACGACCTCCCCCCAACCCCGGCTCCCGAAGCTGCCAGGCCCCGGTCGTGGGAGAGCCTTCTTCCTCCTTGCTTTTCTCCTTCTCCCATCCGCAAGAAGAAACGGAAACTCGGGACGACAACTTTTACTGCCGCGAACCCTCCGAAATCGAAGCGTCCCGAGAAAAGCGGGAGGGCGAAGCCCCATGGCAGGCTTGCCGAAATTTCGCCTAGTCGCGTGCGTATTCGCCTAGATGACATTTGAAAGGGCGCCGGTGTTTCAAGGCCGAGAAACCAGAAATGGTGTTCATTTTACACCATGGTCCATACTACATTTGTTTCCTTTCACTCATTTACTTCATCCGTCCGGCCTGTGAGGCATCGGAACGGCGGCAAAAAAGGAAAGAACCTTCTTCTTATGGGGCATTTAGGGGTTTAGCTAGAACATCATTGAAACAAGAAGTCAGGTATAGGTAGTCAACATACCGACCTGAGTATTTGCTCGTTTGCGTCATACTCCTCGATAGTGACTTTGATTTTTTACGGTTCGAATGTCCGTTGCCATTATGTTCTCCAGCCCCAAACCCAAGACCCTCATGGCAGGCGTGAAATTTTCATCTTCACTCTTTTGCTTACCTAGGCACCCAAGCAGGAAGGTCACAAACACCACAAGCTTAGGTTCATCAAATAATAATTGTTGTAAAATTCGTTTGGGGCTGAAAGATACAGCCCCAAAGAATATGGTTTACCAGCTGGGTGTGCGTGCGTTATTTTGTTAACCACCTGCCGGGGTATCACAAGCCCTGGAGTGCACATATAGAGGTGTGACTACATGTAGACAGGGCAACAGGACATAATGGTGTTTGGAATATTACTCAGTCTCACACAAGCAGATATCGGTTGCCTGCATGTTGGCGACCCTACTCCCGCAAGCAAGAAGACGAGAGCTTTTGGGGTATCAGACACCCTCTGACCCACTACAACGATGCCCGCCAGAGAGTGGAAGTGCAAAGGTCGTGTGTAACTTCACCTCCACATTCGGTATTATCAAAAATCATTGCCCCGCGGGCAGGACGAGCGTCGGGCAAATAGTCAATAGAGTGGGCGGCTACTATCTAGAGCTCACTGAGACTGAGTTACAGGTTATAAATTCCCCGTCCCCCCAGCTGGGCGACGACAGGCCCGGTGGGCTAAAATTGGTGTACGTACATACAATAGATAACGGCTAGACCTCCCTTGACCGCTCTAGCTTGCAATAAATAGATTTCCGAGTTGGCTGGACGCCTAAATCGTGTAACTCGAACGAAAGCCCTCCCAGCAAACAATGCCGGATCCTTGGATCCCCCAGCGCCAGTATCCAAACCTGCTTCTCCAATGGGGCTCAAAGAAGCTCGGTTTTTATACGAGTTCCCTCATGGCCCGTGGCATACGCACCGAGCGGCCTGATTCGCTCCCGTCAGCTGAGCCGCGCGCTCTGTATGTCGTCGCCGCGAAATCGGGCGTGCGAGAAGGGGGGTGAGGTAACAATGCGTCACGTGACGTCATCGTCAGCCTATGGCCTCTGCCGGCCCCCCCAGTACCCTACCCAGTACTTTCGGTTCCGTGTTGCGCCCCAACCCCAGCCACGACATGGAAGGTGGTCGGAGACGCTGCCCTGGGCGTGGATCAGATTTTCGGCCGCTGTCGTGGCCTACTACTCAAATCGATCATTTCGGCCACAGTCATTACATTTGACCGCCGGTAGCCTACATTGGCTCCGGTCGGTTGCCTTCGGGCCGGCTCCTCGTTTACTTCGTCCTCCTGGTCGCTCTCCGGCACGGTGTACACCGAATCCTCGTACTCATCGTACGACGACCGCGCCGGCGGCGGCCGCCTGGCGGCACGCGGGCTATAGGACGTCGGGACGGGCTTCGGCTGAAAGCTGCTTCGCGAGAGCACGGGGAGGTGGCCCGAGGGCTTGACGCCGGCGGGCCGCATCCTCTTCTTCGCGGGCTCGGCCGACCTCGGGGTCTCATTCGCGGGGGCCTTGCGGCGGCGGCCGGCGGGGGTGCTCCCGCTCCAGTTGCGCAGCTGTTCTTCCACAACGATCTCGGGGCAGGCGATGATTGCACCGTTCTCATCAAGAGCCAGGCCGCGGCCGTAGTCCTCGACGTCAGACTTGGGCAAGCAGCAGCGGCTGGCGGGGTCGAAGTAGAGTGGCAGGTTGCTTACCCACTTGAGCTGGGTGGGCAGCCAGCGGGAGCTGCGCGACTTCTTGAAGAGCTTGCGCCCGAGGATCTTGATTCCCATTTCGTCGCGGGCGGTGTACCGGGATAGAGTGAAGCTCCAGTGGCCCTTTGAGAGGCTGGGGAGCTCGATGATGTTGTAGCAAGAGTTGGAGGGAATGAAGTCCCACTGTTCGCCGGCCTGCAGGATCGGGCTGCACACTATCCTCATCTTGGTCTCGGGTTCGACGAACACCCTCGTGTAATGGGGGCCGCTCTAGAGGCGCATTATCAGTATTTTGCATGGGTCTCGGGGTAACAGATCGAGAGGGACTCTTACATGATCAAAAAGGAGGTCCGCGGCGCTCTGCCAACCACAGAAGTCACTCTGGCCCGATCCTTGGCTGGGCTGTTGATACAAACGGCCTTGTTGAAGGCCGAATGCCGCGCCAGACATGATGAAGTCGTCTACGGACCTCATCCTCGCGCTCGCGAGGGCCGCTCCCTTGGAGATGCTCCAAGATCTATAGCGCGTTAGTGTTTGAACCTGGGTTCAACGATTTCCACCGTAGCAGCCGCCTTGCAAGGTGGGGGTTTCTTACTCTCTATCGCCCGCTGTCCTGTAAAAGGGGATCAGGTCATATCGCAATCCTTCCTTGGCGCAGGCCTCCCGTAGGCGCTCCTGGACTGCAAAGAACTTGCCGCTGCCGCCCGACAGCACGACCCTGACCTCGCGGTCGAGACTGGAGGCAAGCTTGATCTGCTCGCAAGCCAGGTCGACGGGCTTCTTCAACGCGCTCCAGAAGCACTGCTCGATGTGCTTGGGGTTGATGCTGATCTCGATGTCCTCCTGGGCGCCGTTTGCGTTGGGGGCATGCATGTAAAGCGTTTTCCACGTCTTCATTTTCTTAATCATGATGTGGAAGTCCTGCAGCACCTCGGCGCGCTGCTTCGGGGTGAGCTGGAGATGGAGGATCTCGTTGGAGTAATCGTCTGCGTACTTGGCGACCATGTGCTCCCAGACCTGGGTGCCTCCGTGTGCCGCTGGAGCCGAGCGTCAGTATCAGGAGAAGAAGGCCGGAAGCGACGCAGGGCGCGTGGAGAGAGAATGATTCAAAGATGGTAACTTGGACACTTACAAAAAGAGCTGCCGACCAGGGCGTAGCTGAGATCGTCGACGCCCCGTCTGACAACGCTGAACATGCATCCGTTCTAGCCTCATGGCGTCAGCTGCAGCTCCGGGCTCGTCCCATGATTCGGGTCTACTCACCATCGCGTGGCCGCCAAAGTCGAGGAACAAAAGGAGGGTCGGCTTCTGGAGGGATGTGTCCTCGAGGACGGCCTGGATGTGCTTGGAGCTCCGGAAGGCGTTGTGGGCCATGGCCAAACTCTCCTCGTGGAAGAAGATGTCATCGCCGACGTCGGCCATGACGGGGAACTCGGGCATGACGGCGTTGAGGAGGTCCTCGTAGGTTCCCCTCTCCTCCGAGGTCCAGTGCTCCGGATATGATAGGGCGATAGCGTCGATAGAAAACGGGCCGTGCTCGCCGTACTGTGACAGATCCTGGATGTCCCGGAGAACGGTGCGGAGGATGGACTGCATGCCCTGGCGGATGCGCCTCTCGAGCTCGCGGACCTCGGAATCGCCTCCGTTGGCGCGTCGGTGGCGGACGGCCTCGTCGATGAGGGGATTGGTGGTGTGTCGCGTGCGGGTGAAGTACATCTTGGACGATACCTCCTTGCGGTTCTCGCCCAGGACATCCTCGCCGAGGTAGGGCTCGCCGTTGTCCTCGAGGAAGAGGGTGGAGTTGTAGGCTCCCTCTTGATAGCGCTCGTCGTGCGCCGGAATGGTGTTCTCGTTCCATACTGTGATGAGCTTCTCAGAGTCGCGGAAGAAGAGACTGGCGCGGATAGCGGTGCTTCCCCAGTCTATGCCCAGTACCCTGCGCGCAGCGACGATGTCAGTTCCTGTGGTTGGCGCGATCGGGTTGCGGCTCAATACATGGTAGCAAGCATCGCGAATATGTGTTACTTACGCCGTCTGCGACTGGCTGTCGGCCCTGGACAGGTATTAGTATCAATCATCAACCTCTCGAGAGAATAATGCGGGTTGAGGTGAGAAACTCACTCGCCGTGGGCGCGTGCCGAGCCGTTCTCCGACATGACAGACGGGCTGAGGCTCGGCCGCTCAGACACGTCCCGAGGGAACGTGGACTGTCGATTTGAAGTGGACGACGATCAGTTTACAGCTCTCAAAGACGAGGGGAGCAGGTCCCGTCGGGAGTCGTGTCGTCGGTGAATCGGGAGAAGAGGTGTTCCGGGCTGCAGAATGAGAGCATGGAGAGAGGCGGAGACGCGCTAGGTAGGTAGATAGGTAAGTAGAACCGTGGAAAGGGCGCCCGAGCCAATAGCCAGGGGGGTTCCTTGGGGAGCGGGGGCCCTGCCACCGACCCTGTGGGAGGCTGGAGGGAGGGGGGAGGGGCGGTCCTTCCACGCAAACGCGACGCGCCTTCCGGACACGAAAAGCAAACGCTGATTGACAGGGAAGGTACGGATACCTACCACCCTACCTACAAGGGCACCTACCTGCACCACGCAGTTTGGTAATATCTGTATAAGCGATAGTATCCGCTGTATACCACGGGCAGTTGCATACACAGACAGCCCACCCGGGGCTTCGCTTTGTGCATAGAGCGTCCGTACCTGGCACCTCCAAGACACGAAATGCCTTCAGTCCCGAGTCGCCATGGACTCACTAACAATTCGCAGTATTGCACTTGTTTGCTCTTTGTAATGCACTATGTAAAAAGAAGACCTGGAAAGAGGAAACCGGACATACAGGGAGTTGTTTCTCATCAATGGTTGGATGCACCTCCCTGCCTTCCGGATTCCGCACCTTGGTACCTGCCGTGGACAGGACCCTACCTACCTAGGTACCTATTTAGGTACCTAAGGTACCTACGACGCCACATCAGGCAAGCCACGATAGCCTTGAGATCTGTCCGCCCCACATCCAAGCGGGTACGTGTTTGCCTCCTCGGTGCATTTCCACCTCCCCATCACTCACACTCCAACGTCACGGCCTTCCCAACGTCCAACCCCACGGTATACCGCGCTTCGTCAACCCAAAAGGATTAACAGATATCCATCTGTGGTGTATTGTTTCTGCATCTTACACCGATTCCCTGTCAATATCTCATTTCTGAATCCCATCGCCCAATAGCGAGGGCTCATCTGGGCGGGCGCCCTCCTCATTGCCCATCTCCGACGCGAGCCATGGCTTCCTCTCACGACCGGCCAGACTCCTCGGCCCCCCAGCCGGCGACCCTCTCCCCGGAGACCAAACAGCAGGTGGATGCTGAAGTCGACGAATGCCACAAGCATTTCCGAGGGCAAATTAACCGTCACCTAGAGGAGATTTTTGCTAGGCTCGGCGCTGCTAGGGCGGATGCCCGAGCCCGTCTCATCCAGTCTCTGCCACAGCGCTTCCCCGCCGACGAGCGTGAAGCCATCGTCACTCATATAGAGCAGACATTCTCGCCCAACCTCGAGAGCTTCACGTATCGCCAGGTCGGCTCCTTCTTCACGTCAACATTCGCCCTGCGCTACTGCAACGAACTCCCGCTCTTCACCATGCCCATCTGCCTCGGTGACGCCCCGAGCGGCCCTGTGCGGCCTACCCGTCGCCCTCATGGCACGACCACTAAGCTTGCGTCGAATACTCAGGCCATCCCGGCACCGCATCAGCCCACGATCGGCGCCTTTGCCAGCGAGCCCCGTCGCCTGCCACTCCCTTCATCCGTCGCCCCGACGCCTGGGGAAACGGATCCTTCAACGCTTCCTGCGGCCCTTCCTGCGGCCCTTCCTGCAACGCGCCCTAGAGCTGCTCTGTTCGCGGCTCCTCCTCCGCCCTCGGAACGGACCCAGATTCGGGTCCCGCCCACCTCTGCCACGCCGCAGACCGCCGCCGGCCGCCGGAGTCGACGGGACCATCCCCCTGACAACTTGAACTCTGGGATACCGACCAAGTACAAAGAGTACAAAAAGTCGCAGAAGGAGACGCACCCGCGAGAGCCATCGTCTAAGAACCATACGAAGCCGCCTCTCAAGCGGAAGAGAGAGGCGCCTAGCCACAGGGGCTCGGATCTGGCTCCGAGGGATCGCCCGGCGAAGCAGCCCAGGACAGAAAAGTTGCCAGCGAACAACGACCGGAAGCCCCCTCCGGAAGGGGCCACCGGTCCCGACGTTGTGTACACCCGGGGGCGCCGCGGCGAGCCGGTGAACAAGCCCATCGTCAACTCGGCAATGTCCCGCTTATTCCCGTACAGCTATGTCTTCCCATATACACTGCCCGATTCCGAGCCCGCCTTCTATATTTTGCTCTGCCCGGAGCCGGAGTGCGCGAGCCCGCAATTCTCAGCGCACCCCCTCAAACACGACCGTGCCGCGAAGCATCTCAAGAAGTGCAGTGTTTGGTTCGACAGCGAGGCCACCATGGTGAGCCGGTACGCGCGGAAGGGTAAGTTGTTGCGTTCTGTCCCGCCCGATCAGCGCAAGACTTGGCACACTGCTAACCCAACGAAATCGCGCAGTCCTCACACACACGGGGAGTACCCCGATATCTGAGGACGCGGCCGCCAACTACAACAAAAAAGTTGCCGATCTCATCGGGAAGAAGCGTAGCGAGCACGACCTCAGCCAAGACAAGAACCGAGGAGCTCAGGACTTGCCGGCCCATGGTTCGGTGGAAGAGGTCGTGGACGATCACGAAGTGGGCATTACCGTGGTCCCGGATAAGACAAAGGCCGCAGCGGACGCGTCCATGGAGGTGGGCAAGGTATAGAATGGCCCCGCTGGCGGTAGCTCGCAGTTGTCTCTCCGGTCTGGTAAAAAAGCTTTTGTCAGGGCGACGGGAGGTGACGCGGAAGGTAATGAGCGTGAGGCAGTAGGCGCGGTTGGGTCGGGGGTGAGCCTCGAGGAGGACAATGAGCTGTACGATGAAGAACTGCTTGAAGGAGCCCTGGCGCTATTGTCAATGGGTCGGTAATTGGGGGGCCCTCGACCGCGAGTATTGCTAGTCGAGCGGACTTGAGGCTCCCAAAGGGACGGTGGAACGATTCCACGTTAGTAGACATATTTTAGAACGGTCATTTGAACCGGCGCGTGGATAAAAATTATTTGGCGTGTTTTATTTCTTGGGCACCCGTTGGTGTCGTGATACATGCATGGTATCGTGCTTCGTGTTTCTTACATCTCGTCAGGGGGGCATGCCCCTCATTCTTCGGTTCATGGAAATCCAACATCTTTCCCCCCTAGGAGAGAAACCCTATCCGTAGTTCGTAATTATCGAGCGTTTTCTGTTTCGCCCGTCGCTCAACGTTGCAGTCATTATTACAATCGTCCCACACTCTAAAGCCCCGGGGCGGCGCGCCCAAGCTTCGGGCTGACCCTAACCCTGAGGTCATGGCCCCCCGTTCACCACCCGCCCGCTCAAAATCGCGCGCTCGCTCGGATTCACATGTTCTCGACGGCCTCAAAGGCCTCTGCGAAGCCGGGCTCCCTCTTGGTCTCGGCCCATACCCTCTCGCGCAGTCCGTGGCCCTCGGACGTGTACATTACCGCCGGCCACCTGTCAGTGCGGGTTAGTCTTGCAGGTCAGTATTCCCAAGGGTGGGGGTCCGACTCACGGCTTGATGACGCCGTCCGAGGTCAGGCTCCCGTGGCTCTCGGGCCCCTTGACGAGCGCGGCGTCGAGGTAGCTCCGGGCGCCGACCTCGACGCTGCGGCCCAGCGTCTTCTTGAGCACGCCCATGAAGAAGGGCTCGACGGAGGGCTTGACGATGTTGGTGCCCGCGGTGAGGCCGGAGCTGGACATGTTGACGATGACGTGCTCCGGGTCGACGTAGGTGGCGAGCTTGGCGACGAAGAGCTGGCCGAGGAACTTGGACAGCTGGTAGTTCTTGCCCGTCTCCCACAGGCGCTCCTTGTCGGCCGGCTTGAACAGCGAGCCCGTCACCATGTCCTCCTCGGGCTCGTGCCAGTACGTCACGTCGGAGCTGACGACGACGAGCCGCGCGGCCTCGCCCGGCGGCCGCCTCTCCTTGAGCACGGGGAGGAGCAGCAGGGCCTGCAGCGCGGTGGAGAGGTAGTTGACCTGCAGCATCATCTCGTGGCCCTCGCGCGAGCGGGCGAACTCCTGGCAGACGACGGCGGCGTTGAGGACGACGACGTCGACGCGGTCGAGGTCGGCGCGGCAGCGGGCGGCGAAGGCGCGGACCGAGTCGTACGACCCCATCTCGAGGTGCCAGACGCGCACGTCGGCGAGCGGGAACTCGCGGCGGAGGCCCTCGGCGAGGTGGTCGCCCTTGGTGGTGTCGCGGACGGCCATGACGAGGCGGCCGAGGCTGCGCTCGAGGAACTGCCGCGAGGCCTCGAGGCCGAGGCCGCTGCTGGCGCCCGTCATGACGAGCGTGCAGTCGGTGAGATCGAACTCGATGGGGATCTCGGCCGGGGTGACGACGGCCTGGCGGTAGAGGAAGGCTAGCGGGTTGGCTTCCCAGCCGGCCTTGTCGGCTAGGTTGTTGGACATGATTAGGGGTGTGTGTGTGTGTGTGGTGTTTGTGGTGCTGTGGGTTAGTATGTGAGAATGAGAGTGAGTGAAAGTGAGAGCGAGTGAGTGAGTGTGAGTATGAGTTTGAGCGTCGTATGAGAGTGCGTATGTGCTGTGAGCGATTATGTGGTGCAGGGTGGCGTGGCGGCCGAGGTATGAGTTGGGGATTTCAATGACAGACAGCAATTGTAGAGATTACGAGCGACGAGATTGGCGAGAAAGCTTAGCCTGGTCCTGCACGCAATTCGGAAATGCGGGAAGGGGGGGAAAAGGGCGACAGGAGGGAACACGCGGATTTGGCGGTTCTCCTGTTCAGATGAAGTACCTCGGCGGACCCGTTAATTATGGAGATTTTGCGAGAAACATAAAACGAGATTGCGCGAGAGAGCCCGCTTCGGTTTTCTGCGTTGTTTTTTTTTTTCTGTCTCTCTTGGCTGGTGCTTGTTTCCCGGCGGGCTGGGTCTCGATAAATTTGATGTCATGCTTCTTTTTTGTCTGTTTCCTCTCCGCCCAACCTATTTATTAAATGTCCACCGGTGCCCCGTCTCGGGGGTCCCGCATGATGGGAAAAAAAGGTTTTGGACGTCCCATCCCGGGATTCCCCCACGGGGCGCGGCGTGCCCTGAGGGCCGAGCGGCGGCAGGTTTCGAGACGCGCCAGTGCCTCCTTCGGATGTTTGGATTGGGAGATGGTTTTCTGGTGGTTAGGCACTTGCTGCGCGGTAGGTTGTCAGTTCCTGCCCGTCATGCATGTGTCGTGGCGATCTTGGACGACCGGCCGCGTGTGCGGAGAGGGTAGCACGGAAGGGGGAGTTTGTCTCATGATCGGCCACATACTCCGCGCCGGGGGTCGGGGGTCCACGACGCTCGGTGTTGCAGCTAAGAAAAGAATGAGAGGATGGGAAGCATCAGAGGAACGGGAGGATGCGACTGGACGGCTTAGTCACTAGGGTTGCAGTGGACTGACTTGATGGTGGTTCGGCAATGGATGGTGACGCTGGATTCGAGATCGATATCATGGTGCAACTGACGTCGTTTGTGGTGTTTTTGGGGGGGGCAGTGCAGTGCTATAAACTTCTGACTAGCCGCGAAACATTGTCAACCAGTGTATCGGGCGACGTGGTGGAAGCAACATCAGGAGAAGTCTAAAGGCCGCAGGTGACCTCGCTGAATCGTCCGGGATTCTTCGGTGAATCTCGGTGAGTGTCGGCTGAGTGGATCCCCGCAGCACACCTGGAGGGCCCCACCTCAGTGATCCTCGGTAGAATGTTCTTCCGACAGAAACCTCTCGGTGAGCTCGGTGAGACACGTGCACAGCATAAACTCCGGAAATAGACGACCAATCCGTGAATACGTGGATACGTACCTATTTCCCCTCCACCCCTCCATCCGCTGAAGGGCCCCCCCACCCCTCCCACCTTGATTCGTTAGGGTTGATGAGATCTCCCCCCCATGGTGGGGTCGTGGGAAATGCAACCTTGGCCTTTCTCAGCGACGTTTCGTCTTTCGCAGTCCATCACCGCCAATCCAATCCTCTGAACAGCTCCCCGAGTTCCACGATCAACCCCTTCCCCTTTCTTTTTGTTCCCAACCCGGACCCAGAGACGAACTGCTGCTACTGCTGCTCTCTCGCTTTCTCTAATCTTTCAATCCTTCCTAGCCTCGCCAGCCTCCTCCGATCCCTCCGCGTTCTCCACAAAAAAGAGGCCACGCATCGCCGTTCCGGTCCCGACACCGACACCGATACCGATATCTTCCTCCGTTCCTCGTCCTCGTCCACACACAGACAAGATGTCCGGCCTCGACGCCCCCGAGATCGCCGCGGCCTACGACGCCGTCCGCTCCGACAAGGACGCCACCAACTGGCTCCTCATCTCGTACGCGGGCGCCGTCGGCAACAAGATGTCCCTGACCAAGACGGGGTCCGGCGGCCTGGCCGAGCTCGCCGGCGAGCTGGACGACGCGCAGGTGCAGTACGCCTACGTGCGCGTCGAGTACGCCAACGACGCCGAGAGCAAGCGCGTCAAGTTCGCCTTCGTCATCTGGATCGGCGAGAACACAAAGGTCATGCGCAAGGCCCGCGTCAGCATCGAGAGCTCCGACGTCAAGCGCGTCGTGCCGCACCACAGCATCACCGTCAACGCCAGCGACAAGGGCGACCTCGACGAGGACGACATCGTCAAGCGGTTACGCAAGGCTGGCGGTGCCGACTACAACGGCGGACGCGGCTGATCGATCGATACACCGAGAGACTATACAAAAGAAGGGCTTCGGGGGCATTGGGGGCGCAAGAGAGGATGCAATTGAAGAGGCAGAGCAGCACACCTACACCTACACCTACATCTACCTACCTACACCCACACACCGGCGGCACATGAACCGCCTACGCTACGAGTACACGGTATCTGGCCAGGCGGAGGCGCTTTGGGGGAAGCGATATGCATCATACTTGGTTTTTTTCCTGCAAAATACAGCATCTCAGACCTTGGATAAATACATCGGTCCCCTTCTCTCTGGGGACCCGGCGCGAGCCGAAGAACATCAAGGGACTTTATATACCACATACCATTTCAACACCTTTGCTGTTGCATTGGGGCTCTGCCGGAAGAGTCCCGAGAATGATGCCCGTCCATCTGACCGGGTCATCCCCGGCCTTCTAGTCCCAGGTCTGCCTCTAGTGTTCTAGAAGCCCTCTAGAAGAATCATTGGGTTCAGCAGCCTGTGCTGTGAGCCTCTTGCCGCCTAGTATGGGGGTAAATCGCATATAAAGCGCTTTCCCAGACCAGCCTTCGTGGCATGAAGACTGCGTTCGCCAACTAAAACGGCCACGTCGATATTCTCCGGTCCCCAGAGCCCTCCGCGCCGGGTCAACCCCTGTAAGCCCGGTGCCTCCATGCCCCGGGGCGACGAGCATGGGACACGCCGGTCCGCGCCGGAGCTAGCAATCTCCCGTCAAAATTAGCTCGTTTATGCTTGTGCGGGTGAGTATACAGGCATTTAATGCCCCCGCCGATGTTTCCTGTTGATCCTGCACTACGTCCCAGCCTTCGGTCTCGCAGCACCCTAGCAGTCCATCCATCCTCCTCGCGTTGAGCTCAAGGGGGGCTGGTCTTCCGTCCCGCCCCCGACGCAGCCACCGTCGCCGTCATCGACACCCTGTGGCTATCGTGGGCCGAGGCACCTTGGGCGGTGCTTATAGAGCTTGTCGGTCTTGTTCCGGTGCCGAATGGGCTTGGACCAGGGCACCATCGGCCTGGCCGCCGTCGAAATCTCGGGGATGGGTCATGGCTGGAAGGCAAACACCCAGTCGTTGGGGGGGCTGGTGTGTATACTCCCTTGACGGCTCCAACAGGCCCGAGCTGGGCGACGGAGCTCTCGGTAGCGTGTTATACTCGACTGAATCTGGCGCGCTGCAGGTCGTCGCTCGGATGTGGGGTTTCGGCCCCCGGGCGGAAGGTGGCATGAGCGGGGCTGACTCTGCGAAGTACCGGTCCTCACGGCGGAAGGGGGGTGGGGCTTGTCCCTCCGGCCGCCTTGTGGATGTGGAGGGTCCGTATCTCACTAGCTTCACTCTCTTGACTGCCTTAGTAGGTTGGAGGGTAGGTTAAGTGTCGTACACGTGGCGCCAAGAATGCCTACCGAGGGGCAGATTGTGGGCGTGGGCAGACAGTAGCTTCTATCACCGGTTAGCATCTACCGGCCCTAGATAGTCTGACTGATGTTATTATTGATTGGATGGTATTCATGTGCCATGCTAGGCGGGGAAACAGCCACAGCTCGGTCTGCCCAATGCCCAAATTCTCAGCAGATTCCTCCCGGGCTCGGCGGCTTAGAGCTGTGGCTGCGGAAGGCGGAATTTTCTATGTGGTTAGAACGCTCTGTTGATTATTGGAGTGTACAATGTCATCTGCTATATGGTTTGTGCTGTCCGTAGGGAGCTCAAGACTTTCTCGACGGGACAACCCGCGCCCCCAGACCCTAACTCTGGATCGAATCCCTGCTGTACGGGATCTATACCAAGACGTATATACATTGAATGACAATCCATGCCCGTTATCTGTGGCCGCCAAACTCTTATCTCGTTTTACTGTAACGGGGAATCCATCATTCCCCTGGGGAATAATCCCGATGGTGTCCGCAGCTCATCGCCAACGAAAATGACCAAAGGGCTCCGTGTCACGTCCCCGGCCTGCAGTCAGCAACCTTTATATGCCTGATTGGCAGCAGGCTTTCCCTAGAAGTAGGGCTGTCGGACGCTGGGAGTATTTCGAGTGCCGCATGACCTAGAGCCCGATATGCAGGCAATCGGTCTATTCTCTTGGCTGCGTTGATGCCTGGAGCCTTGTCGTCGGAACACAAGATCCATTCTTAATCGTCCCCGAAGCTCGGTCTTAACTCCAATAGCCGTCAGAATCTTCCACGGACGCCCAAGCCTTCCTTGCCAACCTCAATCTGCACATCGAAATCATGGATGGCCTCAGCGTGGCCGCCAGCATCGCCGGGCTGGTCGCCCTGGCCATGCAGCTGACCCAGACAACCCACAAGCTCATCGCCTTCCTCGACACAATCCACGACGCGCCAGCCGAGGTCCTCCGCCTGAGCGACCTACTCAAGATGATCTTTGCCATGGCCGATAACATCATCAACGCACTCGAGAACCAGGGTCGGGGACGCAGCGGCCACGTCCCCGGCCGCAAGCACGTATATGATGTTCTCGTCGTCTGCCTGCAGCGCCTCTCGCCCATACAAGACGCCTTAAATAAGACAGAGAGCTTCCACCCGGGAAGTGGCATCGTGACGAGGAGCTGGGGGAAGGTAAAGCTGGCCCTCAAAAAGGACGAGGTAGTCGAGATGGAGCGGCAACTTGAGCAGGCTCTGGCTGTTTTGAATGTTTCTCTGACGACCACCCTTCCGTAAGTCGAGAGAATTGCGCCTTATGATGGTTCCAGTTGGCTGACGCTTCTCTAGGCACGTCAATAGCAGAGTCTGTGGAGATGGCGGGCTTACTGAAACGCCCACATCTCAAGATGTCAAGATGCAGCTACATGAGAGCACGAACGACTCAAATACAGACAAGCAACGCGCAGCCCAGCACCGACTTGGTATTGTCACCTCGACTTCCTCTAGCCACTACTCCTTGGCAGGTCTCGCATCGATCTCTGTCGAGACACGGCAAAGACGTCGAAAAGCTAAAGACTTGTACAGTAACGAGTTCGAAGCAACCCACAGGAGCAGGCGTTACAAACTCTGGGTGCCACTCATATCCAGGTCCATTGAAATTTCGAACACGCGACTGGGCTATTGTTCACCTTCGTTCGGTCTTAAATTCCCCCATGTGATGGCATACTCGACCTATTTTAGCAAGGTTCGCCCCATACTCCAAAGCCGCGGCTTGGAGGGCTTCCAAGAGCTCATTGGCAGGGGCATCTGCTCTATGGAGAGTGAGTATCTAATCGACGCTGGGATCTCGACAGTACTGTCGGGCCTTACTGTCTCCATTGCAGAGGTGCGTTACCGGAAAACATTCTTTTGAGCTTATACTGACACCCAATTCGCCTTTAAGGATGCAGAGTTGCAGAGACTCGGCGACATTGTCCCCTTTATGCAACAGCTAGGTTACACTGTAGATGCAAGGGTTGCGAAATACACGTAAGCAAGTTTCCATCATATACCTATCGTTATAGTACATAGGGAAGTCTCGATCCTATGGGGTTTTGTGTGCATAATTGCTAATCGTTAGGTCTCGGTATGCAGATTGACGCGTAAATGGACTAACTATGAATGTCACTCACGGTTCAGGTCTATCTGTATGGGAATAGACCTTGTTAAATATGAACCTGAGGACATTATTCCGCATTGGAGCGAACCAGTGGGCGGTTCGGGGCTGTGGAAACATCGACTCATTTTCGACGCCATAGAATGGCTAGCGATCTCAGGTCAAGATCGTTCCGCACTTCCAACCACCGATTACCTTGGTTCTCTCCTCTGCCTCGCCTGTCTTTGGTGGTCTAACGCAGAAAGATGGTGTCATGAGAGCCGGACAATAGCCTTCGGGCAGGACATCATCTTGAAGTTGATCAAGAGCGGTTCAGACATACATTATCAAGACCGCCACGGGAGAACTGCGCTGCACACCATCTTATGGAGTGTCAATCCAGTCCTTGTCGAGCAGCCCCATGTTCTGTCTAACTTTTTCGGCCTACTGGAAAAGGGCCAAGTGGACACCAGCCGCTACCTTGAAAGAGAGTCTATCTTAAATCCAGCTCCTATCGAGTTATTTCACCAATCCAATAGAGTGGGTTCCCATCAATCCAATGGAGTGGGGCCTACCTGCGCACTCTCAAGACCGAGGAGAATCACCCGATCACTTCTGGACACGGGTTCCAACTCTATGAATATCGTCAGCATAGACCCCAAAAGTTCGGGTGTCCTATTACTTAAACACTTCAACTTCAATCCGGATATCTATCTCGAAGCGGGGCCACACTGCGAACAAGCCGTGGCGTGTATAAAAGCATTGGGCTTGGACTGTTTCAGTCAGTGGATGAAAGAGAGAAGCATTGAAGAGTTGTTAGACGCTTATGACTCAAAGTTACGAGATATGGAAGAATACGAAGCAGAGCATGAGGAGAAAAATGAGCGAGGGGTTACACTTGCGGAGGTGAATGACCACATCGTCAACGGTCGCTTCAAGAAAGCCGCAAAGCTGGCTGCTAGCCTTGAGTTGTGCGACTGCGATGTCAACGGTAACTACATCGAACTTTGGCCATTTTATGGAGGCACTCACACCATGTGTCAGTCTGGGAACAAGCTGGGGCAACCTTGTCTCTCACCGAAAACAGGCTGGTGCAAGACTCATTCCTGTCGCTTCAATCACTCCAGGTTCGCGAGGAAGCAGGAGAAGAAGCAGTTGAAGATTCTAAGACAGATGGGCCTGAAACCAGTGAAGCGGAAGATACCAGGCACATGGGTGGAGTAATATTCGAGTCTGTTGCGCAGGGACTGGCATCCGAGTTTCTGGGGGCTTTCGTTAAGTGTCTACTATTATCTGTACCCGTAGTCCCTGTCCAAGTGATCAAGTGATCGTTGTTCATCAACCCTGTGTCCTCCTTTCGACTACCATTAGTACCCTAGAAACTTCAATATTACCAATATGGGTACCTAAGTAACGGGAACGGTGAACTCAGAAGGGCCTATGTACGTCTCCTGTTACCCAGTAGAGCCCAGGATCTCGGGCCTGTCCTCGATCGGCAGCATCGTGGCCGCAACCTCGTTCTTCTCGACGCTCTGCGCGTCAAAGATGGAAAGCTTGTAGCCCTGAGCGACGCGTTTGAACTCGATGCCGGCAACGGGGTCGGAGCAGACGATCGGTGGGGAGGAGATGGGAAACTTCTTCCCGACGGCGGTTGAGGCGGAGCAAGTGACCGGGACGACGGGGAGAGTTGCGAGGCCTCGCGAGATCACGGTGATGCTACCTAAGAAAGTCAGCGTTGGGTCGTTGTGACATTAACGGCCCCGGACGTATTGAGGGAAACGTTTGGGGCAAGTGGGGGTTGAAGAGTGAACTTAGGCGACAGTTGGCCATGAACTCGCTTGCATAGAAGTGAGTGATGGACTCCTGCCGCTGTTGAAGGTCCGTAGGAGCAGCGATCGCCAATGCGGGAAGGACGACTGGGAGAATGAAACGAGGCCTTATGATGACTGATTAAGGGAACCCGCTGGTGATATACGGACTTCTTATGGCTGATTCGGCTGATTATGTTTCTTAAAGGAA
Organism: Colletotrichum brevisporum; assembly: GCA_030770045.1. NCBI lineage: Eukaryota > Fungi > Ascomycota > Sordariomycetes > Glomerellales > Glomerellaceae > Colletotrichum > Colletotrichum brevisporum. Next base: position 8,492,028 of record JAUGSI010000002.1, read on the forward strand.
GATATTATTCATCACCCCCTCTTCTAGTACTGTGTGACTTGGCTCTCTGATTGTCCCCCTCTACCATACAACGGACAACAACAACGGATAACAATGATAGACGACGAGGACGGACGACGAGGATGGACGACAATGACGGACAACAACGACAACAACAACAACGACAATAATAAGAGGTAATAATAAGCCTACACAGCCCTTAGCTTAAGGACGCCTAGCTACGTAGTTGTGGCTAGAGGGGTGTTGAATACTAGAGGAGGGGGCGATAAATAAGATCTCCCTTCTTAAAGTAACGACCTACAGCTGGCTTGTATAAGCGGCTCATAGTCTCGCTTAGGCGACATTTGGTTGACTACCTTAGTATCTTTCGTTTCCCCACCTAGTTTCTAGTCTTGTGTATTCTTTCACTTTGAACATCATCTTACCAAACCACGTATCGAAGCCTTCGCAGTCTTCTCGGACACTAAGCCACCATAACCATACGATGTAACAGGAAGCCACGGGGAAGCCGAAGTCCTACCTAAGTCCCTTGACGTAATCATAGTAGCCACGATTGGGCCACGGTGCTCTCGTGGCCGGTGGGAGATTTCAGGTGGGACGGTGCGCGGTCAGGTGGTCGCGGAGTCGCGCGGACGCCCGGCATTTGGTGCTGACGAGAAGGACTCGATCGGCACGACGGGATACCAGATAGGGCAACTGCAGGTTGAACGGGTGCGACTGTGAGATCTGACATGAGACAGGGACACCAGATGGGTTGGTTGCATTCCGAGGGAAGGTTCTTCAAGTGCGACCACGGGCAAGACGGGGTCTGAATCCTTTCCCCGGCCCCGTAGCAATAAGTCCCGGGCCGATCGATCATGTGTCGTAAAGAATCCTCCGAGAGGGTCGGCATAGGGTTCGCCACCAGACTACCGGCTTTCTTGCTGGAGCACAGGTGCCTGCCTACCTATTGGTATGTTGGATTACCGCACTCATAAAATGCCAGTCCTGCCTCCGACTGTCATGAATTGGCCTTCTGTTCTTACTCACGAGCATTGCTATCAACCATTTCACTCTCGAGACACCGAAATGGACCGGACAGCCATGTGAGTAAAGCAAAACTGCCGTGTGGTATCATTAACGTCACAAAGGGCCGTATATCAGGCCGAGCAATGTACAAAATGAGCGTCTGTCACGCTGTGCCATGCCGATAGACGCGTTCCCTTCTTTTTCCTTTTCCTGAACCGTCATCCCAAAAGAAAAGAATACTCGTTTCCCCCATCACATGCTAGACACTTGTGTCTAGAGGTATACCTTTCCCAAGAAAGCACCGCAAAAGCAAAATGCAATACGCTCCCTTTTCCCCCTCCAGAGTCATTTAGAGCGTGTAAAAGAAGTCCGGACGCCTGTCTCCGGCAACCCACTTCTGCTCCTCGGTCATGGAGGCCCACTTGGCGTTCATCTTGCCGGCGCGGCGGGACGAGTTCATGCGGCGGAAGGCGATGTGCATGAAGACGGAGCCGCCGAGGAGGAAGAGCACCTGGTAGCCGAGGACGACGGCGTGGCCGGTGAAGAAGCGCGGGCTCTCGTGGGAGAGGTAGATGTTGGACGACACGACGCCGTTGAGGTTGCCCCAGCCGACGACCATGCCCAGCACGAAGGCGCGCTTCAGCGAGCCCTCGGTGTTGTTGATGACCCAGGACAGTGTGTTGGAGATGGTCGGGTAGATACCGGCGGCGCCGAGGAAGGTGCCGGCGTACTGGATCTGCGGGTCGCTCGAGGCCATGAGCATGACGAAGCCGACGATGCCGATGGTGACGGTCGCGACGTTGCAGTAGCCGCGGTAGCGGGTGCGGTCGGCGATGACGCCCACGGTGACGGTCAGGGCGGCGGCGACGGCGTAGGGCGGGACGGAGAGGAGCTGGGCCTTGGTTCCGGTGTGGCCCATGCCGCGGAGGATGGTGGGCAGGAAGAGGGAGAAGGCGTAGAGGGGCACGAGGCAGCCCATGTAGATGACCATGTAGCCGTAGGTCTTCCAGTCCTTCATGGCCTCGTAGATGTGGCGCTTGTCGAAGTCCTCAGCGGTGCGGCCCTGCTTGTCGGCGATTAGGCGGCGCTGGACGCGGATGCGCTCCTCCGGGGTGAGGAAGCGGGCGTCCTCGGGCCAGTCGAAGACCATCCACCAGCAGAAGGCACCAACGATGACGGTGGCGAGACCCTCGATGATGAAGATCCAGGCCCAGCCGGGCCTGCCGCCGATGCCGTTCATCTTGGCGATGGCGGCGGCGAGGAGACCACCGAAGGAACCAGCCAGGGCGGCGGCGGAGAAGAACACGGCGGAGCGGACACCGATCTCGGAGCCCTTGTACCAACAGGAGAGATAGTAGTTGACACCGGGGAAGAGACCGGCCTCGGCGATACCAAGGAACCAACGGGCGGCCAGCAGGCCGGAGAAGTTGTGGCAGAGACCCATGAGGGTCATGATAGTGCCCCAGGCGACGATGATGCCGGTGAAGAAGATGCGGGGTGTGAGGCGCTTCAGGAGGGCGTTGGTGGCGGGCTCGAAGACGGCGTAGGAGATGAAGAAGATGGTGAGCGACATGTTGTAGTCGCCGTCTTTCATGCCGAGGTCGCCCTCCATGCCGGCGAGACGGGCATTTCCGATATTTGTTCGGTCGAGGAACGAGAGGAGGTAGCTATGGGGAGCGGGTTAGAAATGTTGCGCCACGGGCGTGAGAGTGCGAGGTGAGTGGGTGAGTGGTGAGCTTACAGGAGAGAGAGCCAGGGGACGAGCCAGAGGTCAACCTTCCACATCAACTTGCGGTCCTATTCGCAAAGCACCCATGTTAGCTGTCTGGACTTCTTTGTTGCTACGCCTCTACCGTCACAGCGAGAGAAACACGGGGAGGATTGACTAGTGAGGACGTACAATCTCGGCCCGCTCTTCGGGAGTCTTGCCCGCATCGGGATCGGGTAGCTCGGCCAGTTGTCGGGCCTGCTCGACCTGGGCTGCGTTGGGCTTCTCGTCCGAACTCTCGTTCAGCTCGATGTCGCGCTTGTTGTAGTGCTCTCCCATGGCTGCGGTTCGTGTTTGCTTCCCAGAGAATGGGTTGAGAAGGGTAAGGGGAAGAGGGGGTATGGGTGCAGGGAGGCGGCGGGCGTCGTGTCTCTTTCCGATCTGTGTGCGAGAGCGAGAGAGAAGAATGCGCTCTTCTACTGGCAACCGGGCTTCTTCGTGGTGCCGTTTGGTTCGGCCAGATGCTCGGGTGGTTCAAGAGCACGGGGACGACGGGAGCGCGCCGGGATTTGGTTGGGCCCTGGTCTCTGGGGAGAAGACCGAGAGAGAGCGACTATGGACAGCAATGAGCGCGAGCGCGATGCGATGCGGTGCAACGCGGCAAGAGGGAAGATGCGATTGTGCGCTGCCGGAAGGACGGAGAGGGGTCGAGGGGTCTGAGGGGTTAAATAAGGTGAGAGACGATCTCTTCTTTCCCCGGGATGGGATGAAACGTCGGGGCACGTCTTCATATGAACCGAGACGAGGAGAGCAGTGGGAGTTCAGACGGAGCAGCAGGAGGAGACATCCATGACGGACGAGGCTACATGTGGGCGTCCGACTGGGCAACTCCATCAAGTGATAGAGTGTAGGGGTGGTAGGGAGGGACTCCTCACTCCTCCGTCGCCGCCGAGTGCTACGTGATGATCCACTCACACTCATACATGTTGATTTGCGAACGGTAGCAACAGAGATTGAGAGGCGTAGGACCGACGTCGAGGGCGACGAAGTACTCCGTATGGTGTAAGCAATCCCCTCCCATCCACATCCACATTGGCATGGCAGATGGAGGGGGAGGACATGGGGGAGGGAGGGATGGATGCGGGTAGACATCACTGTGCGGGGGGGAGGGAGCGTTTTCGCAGGGGGTGTTGATGTGGTTCCGCACACCCATGTCTTTTTCCGTCGCAGAGAAAGACTTTGCAGAGCACAACCTGGGAAACAAAAGTACCAATCAGACACCCATATTCGATTCCGTAGGTACTGTGGTTGTACTGCGTTGCTCTTCCCGACGTCGAGTCTTGACTCTCGGCGCAAGCCACAGGTAAAGCCACTGTTGGAGTTATGAGCCATGATGAGCACGAGGTAACCTTCCACAACAACGAAACTCTTATGCTGGACAAACCCGTGACGGAAAAAGACCAGATTAAAGCCCATCCACTGCTTAAGATTCAGGTAAACCCCACGGGTCATGTGGTATTTGGAGCGCAGAGTACATGACAGTACTCCGTACGGATGGCCTACGGTACAATATCGAGAAAGGCGTGAGAAAAAGACAGGGACCGGCAAGGGGCGCCTCATCCGCGACGACACTTCTCCGCGCACTACTCCTGCAGGTAGAGCACTCGTCCATCTCTGCTGGCTGCATCTAAAATTTTGTGTATTTTTTCTTCCTGTCCGTACGACCGGATTACTTACCTGCAAATGCGCGCCCAGAGATCTTGGCACCTCTCGTGAGCCCATCCCGGAAACGGCTCTGCTGTTGGTGATTGGCCGGCAGACCGGGGGCGTCCGGGGGGGGCACCTGGCCGGGGTTCGCCGGAGCTAAGGCTTGAGTTGGAATTGGGTGGGAGATGCGACTCTGAGATGGAGGCGGAGGAGGACGGCGAAGGGCCAGAAGAAAGGTGCCAAGGCTCAGAGAGAGCGAGTGCAACGGCGCTGGGAAAGAGAGAGGACAGATCCATGACTCGTATCTTGCAGGCCGGGGTCGTTCACCGTCACGTCGCGTTCACGACCCTGTTCTGTCCTGTTGGCGCCATAAGTGCAGCAGCGCCCTTGGGATCTATGATCTGCGATGCGTCCGCTGTACGTATCAGGCGTGAGTGTATGTACACAAACACAGCAGCGAAAATGCCCCGGGACAAGCGATTAAGAGGTGGTGGTAATAGGGGGGGCGGCGCTTCTCCTGCATATTCGATGTTTGTGCTACGGCATGGCGCTGAGAAGGTCCGACTGTTTGCGCCCCAAGACGCGCTGGGCGCTACGTGGAATATTCCAAAAACTCCTCCATTATAGATACCAAGTACGGACTCTCCCTAGCGCCCCTGTCGCCGAGAGCACGCAACTCAGTATTGGGGGGAGAGGGGGGAGTCGTACCCGTTTTGACCGGACATGAAGCGTTCCATCGAGTTCTGGGCCAACGAGACTGGGCAAGGAAGGCGCGTGTTGAGTCGTGAGGGTCGCAAGGGAGTGGGCGATTTTTTCGAAGAATTTTTCCCCAATATCTGTCGTCTTGGTGGTGTTTCTCCTCACAACTACCGCCCCAGTCAACACCCATGACAAGTTCACTTTCGCCATTTTGTCATCATCAACGCCCCATCTTCCCCTCACGGAGTTCTCCACTTCTTTCAAGGCAGAATAAGCATAAGAGAGGGCTAAAACAGACAATGAGAGCGAGATTTGCAGGCCTAAACGGATATGACGGGGTCACCAGCCCTCATCCGTGCCCTCGTTTCTGAGTCTCCCCCGCAATCCAGTGGCTTTTCCACGTTCCTTGGGCGTCATGTTTCCCCGCACGGAGACAGACCGAGAAGAGGAGAAGCAGGTTGGGGGAGGTGGACTTGGATGGATCATGGGAGGACCGGCAGTGGGTAACGGGCGGCAGGGGATGAGCTCCTTGCGGGCTCCTTCCCCGTCTGTCATCCTGCTAGCGCCACGGCCAAGATCTCTGCTCTCTTTTCGAGTCTGTTGCGCCGTCAGGCGCAATATTTCGCGTGCCATTGGTGTGGATAGCGTAATCAACGAGTTGGGAGTAGGGGAGGGCAACCCCAGACGGACTTCTGCCCGGGGCAACCAACGGGAACCGATACCGGGGGAAAGACCGCCATCTCGTCACCGCCGTCGAAATACGGACGCCGGGGAGAAGAGCCCAGTTAACTAGCTCTCTGCCTGCGTGCGCCCGGGTTGATGAAGGTTCTGGGCCGCCCACCGGCCTAGATTCAATACGCCGCAGCCCAACCACGGCCAGGCGCATACTAGTGAGCCTTGGTGGTTCTTGGAGTCTTGGTGCCCTCTTCCCCAATTCCTCGCTTTGGGGTTTCTAGACCCCTTCCCCTCTCCCTCACAGGCTCAAAAGGGGATGGCGGACAAGACGGGACCAAGAACGAGCAAAGACGGTCGGACGACGAGATAAGCTTTGCGGCCATTTCTAGTTACCTGATAGCGACACGAACCTAGACGAAACATCCGCCTACGAGTTGTGGTGGCTTACGTTAGTGGAAGTGTAGGTTTCCAGTTCCAAGGTTCTAAACCAACTTCTCTCTCTCAATATACCCCAGATATGGGGAGAAATACGGAGTAAAGGAAATCTCGTTTCGTTGGTATTCGCGGGGAAGATTGGCGCCAAAATCTGCAATCTTGACACCCATCCATCCTTTTTTCCCCAGCTTTTGCTGCCAATGTCGGCCCATATCCGCCGGAAACCGCACCACTTTGACGAGAGGCTCAGCCACCCACGCATCCACACACACCCACCACCCACTTCCAAGTTTCCCCGTAGTGTATCCGTACAGCATCACGGCATTAGAGACCAACATGCAGACCACACGACGAAAAGAGAATTCCCAACATTTCTCACTAGCGTCCCTGGCGTCGTTCCGATGTGTCCCTATGCCAATCCTACGTGGCCACGCGACGAACGCCCACGCCCCGGATAGCGGCCTGGGGGAAGGGGGCAACACGCGCGCGCACATTGACTTCGCGCTATCCCGCAGTCCCCCCTCCCCCCGGACGAGGCGGCTACAAATGGAAGCCTATTTGAACGGCTTCCGCGGGGACAGGGTTCAGACCTACGGCTCTGGGACGATGATTTCTCGGGTCTGGCCCGTGTTGCGATGCTCGCATGGCCATCTAGGCCAGCCACCTTCGCACGACGGCGTTCGGAGATTGCGGGGGAAGAGAGAAGAAGTTGGACTGCCGGCGGTTGCGGAAGTCGTGGCTCTGGTCGGGTGAACCGACGCGTCCAATCTCGAGAAAGAGAGGGCGCGGTCAGGTGGTGATGCCGTGTCAATATGGTCCTCGCCTACGTTGTGACATCAACTCCTCCCTTCGGCATGTGATCCAGCATCGGCAAGGCAAATTATTCTGCCATCCCTCCATCTCCTTCCCCTATCTTCTTTCCTATTTTCAAAAACCCCCACTGTCTGAGACTGCATCTTGTTCAACATCCGAAGCGAGTCCTGCCTGGATGAAGGAGGTGACACAGAAAACCATGCAGCGCATTCAGCCCCCCCTCGGAAAGTGGTTCCATTGCGTTGGGCCTCTCGCTCGCCTCGCATGCAAGGTTTCAGTTTCCACGACATAACGTGCGAAATAGAAGCATGAGGGAAAATAATTGGAATAGGAGGAAAACGGCATCCCCGGGCGGCTACTTGCACTGTTGGGAAGAGGTGGTGATGGGGCTTCAGGTGAGACGGCAGAGATTTCTCAGCTTCGGGGCATTGTTTTCTCCCTCACCCTCCCCAGCATGCGCCGTGAGATTCGGATCTGCTTGAAACACGTGGGCTTTTCTTCTTTGCATACATACAAAGCAACGCGTTGCCTGGTTCCAACCAGATGCGAAATAGGGGTTGCAGCACCCATGTTCCAACACACCAATGGGCCCAAGACGTGGGAATGCTGATGCGTCTCGCACGGCGTGCTGGCACACGTACCTGAATCTTGCTTTTCCTTTTCTTTGTTTTCCAGTCTCTGAACGTCCGGTTTCGAAGGCACAGCACACCATCCTTTCCAATAATTGTGCCCAAAATGGTTCCTGAACCCTGGGAGACGATGCTTGCTTGCCACGGATCCAGCATGACGGAGGGGCGGGCGATGCAGGCACCCGCTCGATGGGACGAACATTGGATGCATCATGCTTCCACCCGTTATTATTCCTGCTTTCTCTTCCGGGCACTGGGCAGACAGTAGGAATTCCGGCCGACAACCACTTGATACTTATCCTTTTGCCCCGGCAAGGGGGGGAAAGAACATGCGATTGCGCGCCAGTACACACACCGCCACTTCCGGATGTGCCGACTGGACCCTGATTGCAACAGTCCAATGCTGTTTCTTTTCTTTTCTCCTACGTCCGGAGTGTGAGATACAACAAGCCGGGTGCTTGCAAGCTCGCATCCCGAAACCAATTCTTTTGGTCGTCTCGGAGATCGGCTCCGGTGACCACCCAGCGCCTGTGCCATGCAGGGGCGATTAGCAAGGTCAGAGCAGAGCAGGGCAGGGCAGAAGCCCACCGGCTGCCAGGACCGCGGCGCCGGGCCGGAGATGTTGGCGTGTCGTGATGTTTGCCCCCTACAGAAAGCCCGGGCATTCAGTCCGCTTCGCGGGTTTTGGGGATGTTTAGCGAGTTCGAGAATAGCTGAGAGCCGATGGGCGTGCTGTTCACTGGGCACAATGCGATCCAGCCTCAGGGCATAGTCTTGAAAATGACGATGCCTGGGTGAATGTGGCCCGAGCAAATCTGACATCATTGGGGCTCTTCACCGTCTCTTTTCGCACGGCTGCATGCATGAACGGTGGCATATAGTGTCTGAAGCTTCTTGCGAAGTCCGAGGCCGCATGCCTAGGACTCAAGCACGGCTCGCCAGTTGACCTCAATCTAGGTTGCGCGTGATTCGTAATGATGAGGTTCTCTGCTTCCAGCACCATACTCGTGTTTGTCTCACACTGAAAGAACTGAATCCTAGTTCTGCTCATTGAGGTGTGTTCTTCAACTAGGTGGAATCAGTTTGATCATCTTTGATACGACTGAGTTGTAGGCTTCTCAATGCGAGTCTGCTGCTGTACGAACTAAGTTGTTCTGGGTTCTAGTGTCCTTGGTTTACACAGGTTGTTGATCTGCAGAGTCTCGTAAGAGGCTTTAACTACCTAGTACGAAAAGCCTTTGATATGTTAGTCACTACAATCCAACGCGTTCATGTTCCATACAAACGCTTGTTCCGTAGCCCCAGTTAGCACTCGCGAGATCGACGGTGGTCGAGGACACAAGACCAGGTACTTTCAAGAGCGAAAAGAGATAGCCTACAGCTCGCAATGGCCTACTAAAAGCAGTTTACTCTGTGCTCTAACTAGGAAAGTCGTAGCTTAGTGCATGTAGGGTGCGTAAACTTCCCGTTGACTTCCGAGGTTGCCCATAACTTACATTGCCGCATCGCAGTAACCTTAGATCTCAACCCGTTGGTAGTGGAGGACGTTCCGTGATGGAAACAGTTGCCTGCCTCCTGAATTGGAAATCTTCGCCTCGAGTCCAGATAACCTCTGCCAAGCCAGATTGCCGACCTCATAACACGGGACTTAACAAGACCCGCCCCTGTCATGATGGGCCTCATGGCATAAACTATGACCAACCCTGCCGGTGACTATTGAGTCTTGACATCACACTGACCCGCCGCGCTCCACCAAGAGCCTCTTATTCTGCCCGTTAGATCATTGACATTGGCATTCGCTTCGGGCCGAGCTAGCAGCAGTTGAAACTAGTTGGCTAGGCGTCGTCGGATTTTAGCCTGCAGTCTTGTCCGGGAATAACGACACAAGAGCGGCCTACCTGTCCGATGCCCGTGGGCCCGCCTTCGCCTCTCGCCCCCCTCCGAACCGGCACCGAGTGCTTTTGGCCGACTTCTGGGCCTTCATGGGTCCTGCGTGGGGTCCCAGTTTATCCTCGGGCAATTTTTTCGCTGACCGACTGCCAGGGCGGCATGAACTCGCCTGCCGCCCGGGGGTGTCTCGGCGGCTCAACTTTTACTTCTTCACATCATACGAAGTCTCGGGCGAGCAGACCCTGACACCGTGTAAACCTCCCCTTTAGCTAGCCTTTGTGCATATTGTTAGGTCGTTGTAAACTGCGACTCAGCCATGGCGGAACCCGAGCCTAAACACGCCAAGACAGACGCCGGGACCGGCGCCGCCCCGGAGCCCCTCACCCTTCCGCTCGGGGAGACGGCGCCGGCGGAGCCGTACAGCATCTTCACCCGGAAGGAAAAGTGGTTCATCGTCGGCATGGTCGCGGTAGCCGGATTCTACAGGTAAGGCGGCCTGTAGGGTGTTTGGTGAGTGAAGCTGACTTGGGTTAAGCCCGCTGCCCGCGAACATCTACCTGCCCGCCATTCCGAAGCTGTCCGAGGCATTTGGCAAGTCCGTCGAGGCCCTGAACTTGAGTGTTACTGCATTTCTTGCCATGCAGGGAATTTGTGAGTATCCGTCTCCCTTCAATGCGTCTAGACAACTCCTGGGGTTCGTTGAGCTAACCCTGCAGCAGCCCCGATGCTCTGGGGCCCTTTGTCCGACCGATACGGAAGACGTCCAGTATTCTTGGTCTGCCTGACTGTTCTGATAGGCGCCTGCGTCGGCATTGCGGTGTGTCCTACGGATGCCTTCTGGTTGTTGATTGTACTGCGATGCCTCCAAGCTGCGGGCTGTGCTAGTACCATCGCCCTTGGTGAGTGTTCCGGCCGGACAACAATATCCAGATGCTAACTTGACCCAGGTGCCGGCGTAATTGGTGACATATCAACTCCGGAAGAAAGAGGCGGTTTCTTTGGCATGTTCAATCTTGGACCAATGGTGAGACCAGCGACTCCAACCCCTTAGAAGTTTATCTGGCTAAAACTGACTCCGTCCCAGATCTCACCCTGCATTGCCCCTGCTATTGGCGGCGCCCTATCCGATAATTTGGGCTGGCGGTCCATCTTCTGGTTCCTGATCGTCATGGCCGTTTGCTGCCTCCTGTTCATCCTTCTGTAAGCCCCTCCCCGTCCTACCTATCTATGCAGCTTTTCTCACACTGCCCAGCTTCCTCCCCGAGACTCTCCGCAACCTCGTCGGCAACGGAAGCGTCTCCCTTGGCGGTATCTACACCCCGCTGGTCCCCATCGTCGGCCGGTCCCGCAAGAAGCAAAAGGCCACCCGATCCAAGCCTGGCGTCCGGCCCTCTATCAACCCCTTCGCCATCCTCGTCTACCCCGACGTCGCCATCACGCTCACCTTCACCGGCATAGTCTACGCCGTAAACAACACCGTAGTAACCACTGTCGCCTCCTCCTTTGCAAGGGTCTACCCTTGGCTCTCCGAGACAGCGCTAGGGCTGTGCTACCTCCCCACCGGGTTTGGGATGATCGTAGGCAGCACACTGACGGGCAAGTTCCTCGACTGGGACTACGCGCGGATCAAGCGGCGCGTCGAGGAGTCTGACGGCGCCATCGAGTTCCCCAAGGAGTACGCGAGGCTGCGTACCATGCCAGTTCTGCTGGTGCTCTTCTCGGCCAGCGTGATTGCTTGGGGCTTTTGCGTCGACAAAGGGGTGCATATGGCAGTGCCCCTATGTCTTCAGGTCGTGTGTAAGTAGTTGCTACCTGATTTACAAGGAATGGACTGACAGGAGCAGTGGGATACACTTCGATCTCGATTCTCAACACCACTATGACACTGATGATTGACATTCTTCAGAGCAGGAGCTCGGCAGCAACGGCTTGTGTAAGTGGCACTCTGGCTCTTCTGGCGTTAGTTATGTCCATGAACTGACTATATACACAGACCAACCTGGTCAGATGCCTGCTTGCTGCGCTGCTCGTCGGTCTTATCGACAGAATGACCGCGGCTCTGCGTGTTAGCTGGAGCTACGTTCTGCTTGGAGGTGTTTGTGCCCTAATGTTGCCGCTCATGTACATTGAGATGAAGGTTGGGCCCAAGTGGAGGATGCGAAGGGATTTGAAAGCTATTGAGGATTAGGCAGGTCGAAGAATTCTCGTAGTTATCCACTGAATCTACATGTACCCATGCTCTATATAAAAGTACGCCATATAGATATGTCGCACATCTATATCACAGTGGATGTCTAGTTTCTTGGTATTGTCTTTGCGGCCATATTTAGGACTCCAATGTCGAACATGCATGCGTAGCTGGAGACTTCGAAATGATTTGAACAACAAACAACGGCGTAGATGCTGAATAGGCTAGCTTACTACGAGCTTAACGGCCAATACGGACTTGTCGTGTTAAACGGCAAGATCCTGAACAATTTTGGCCACGGTAGTGGCCGACGCCAAAGCCAACAAGTTACATGTAGGAAGCCAGAAGCGGCTTTTCTACTAGTAAAAGGTTTCACTCACAGCAAGTTAAGACTGAATTCTAGTACGACTGGATGATTATTATGTGTTGGGGAAAGTCCCACGACTGAAAACCCCACTGGACAATCATGTGTAAGGTGTTGATAGAAACCCAAACGCTAACCACAGTCAAACCTGCTTCCGCAGAAGTCCAACCTAGACCTCGTTGCCCAACATGTCCTTGCTCCAGTACTGGTCGCCGTCCTTCCTGCAAGTCTTGTACACGCACCTCGGCTTGTTGTCGCCGTCGTTGTTCGGGGCCGTGATCCTGTACTGGTCGCCCTTCTTCTCCCACTTCTTCCCGCAGGTCTTCTTGGTCCACTCCTGGACATCGAACTCGGTGTGCTTGAGGGCGACATAGGCGCACAAGCGGTCTCCCGCCTCGCCCGCGCAGGTGTTGATTTCGCCAGTCTCTGTAGTCTTGGAGACGGCGAACCCGCCGCTGATGAAGCCGTAGGGAGATGAGATTGAAGCGCTCCACTCGACGGTGTACGATGTCGCCTCGGACGAAGAGATCTCGCAGCCTCTCTGGCCGCAGATTTGCTCGCGCTGTGGGTGTTGTTAGCTGAAAAGACCAAGCCACTTCATCCTGTCAGTTCTCTGCCAACTTACTGTGACTTGCTTCTGCAACCACCAAGTCTTGGGGTTCCCACCACCAACTTTCTCCACCTTGGTCTCATCGGTGCACACGGGTGGGTTGACCTGGCGGTTTTCGAGTCCGGAGAGGCCCCGGCTGGCCATGGTGGAGTCATCAAGCGGAGCTGCCATGGCGGCAGCAGACAGGATGGCAGCAACGAAGGAGGTTGAAGGGTACATATTGAATAGTTATTGGGGATGCTGAATTTGAGTGATGTGTACAGTCTTTCTTTAAATTTAGGACTTGAATTGAGTTGGAATCCGTGTTTTCTGTTGATGAAGTAAAAAGACTGTAATTTATGCGTCGAAATCCACCCTTTTATGTCCCAGTGATGCTCAAGAAACTACTGTCATCGAGATCACATATGCTCACTCAGCCTCTGGATTACCAGGTTACAGTCGCAATGATTATGTTGAGATCCTTCCCGACATCGACCTCTTATGTCTACTTTGGGTAGCTAAATGCAAATCTTGGGGTTCGTGGTTGCCTGTATTGATGCTATCGTATAGTTCAAAAACCTGCTCTGTAGAAATTTCAATGTCACAAAGGCTACAGAACCGCCCCTTCCTTCATTCCGTCATTGAATCTCGTGTATCCCTGTGTGGCCGGAAGTACGCAATGCTTCATCCCGTGTCTTACGTCCCTGGATCAGAACGACACATCTGGTCTCATGCGCAGTATCTAAGCACTGTTTGACTGTCTTGGATTAGGGTCACTAGCGCTCAATGGGGCATGGAAGCTCTCGGCGTAAGCACAACTAATTCCATGGTTCCCCTGCTATGACTAGACATTGCCCCAAGCAGCCCAACGATGGAACACTCAATCTGCTGTCGACTTTTCTTGATTCACCACATCACGATTGCCCTTGATCAGCCCGACCGAGACTTCCCTGGCATGACAGAAATACCACAACCTTCAGCCCAGGTACGTCATACCATTGACTTCATTTGAACCATGGAAAGAATCTATTACCTCAAGCGCCTTTAATTCTGCCTATCCAAGCTTATAGACCATCAAGGAGCGGAACTAGATTGATTTTTTTATAGGTACTTAAAGTCAAATACAAGACGTTCTAGTCGTAATATGAACTCTCTCGAGATGTTTTCGTAAGGTTGTCTTAAATGTGTCTCGGTCGCTCGCCTCCGCCCACGATATCCAAAGCTGCGATAAGAAAAGAAGACAGTAGCAAGTTTTAGAGGATCACAAGGACTTGTATGTGTAGTACTGCAGACGTAGAGCCACCGGTACAGCTGCAGGTGTTTGTGATCTCCAGCTCACACATCAGAACAATACGATCTTCTGTTGATTTATCATTTGTCTGCCCAGACTTGGTAGACCTATGGCATATATATCACACAGCTAAGGACGAGTATTTAAGGTGATGTGAAAAGAACGACTTAATCTCTAAGTCCTACAGTATCGTGATGTAGAGATAGAGGCCAAAAGTCGCAGCGCTCCTGTAGACTGTTGGCGTATGATGGACCTATTGGTACAATCCTCGTGAAAGTCCCGAGGTGACGCATCTCGGCTAGATTCCGACCACATGTTTCCTAGCTACTACGCTTCAAAGGCACCCTAACAGACTCAATTCTGGTCTGCATCGCCAATGAGGATTGGTTGAAGGTGGCATTGCAGAACCCTTTTTTGGGATGGTTTTTGGATAGTCAAGCGAGGCGAGGACGCCATTCAAGCAGTTCGTTGGATCCAAAGGAGTCCACAAGCAGCGCTGCATCTGCCTCATTTGTCAATGTATTACTCTGTCGGCGCTATTGCAGGAAAGTGGATAATTGCAAGGGATTTATGTTTACAGGGGAGGGCCTTTTGCTTTGTGCCACGGTTGTTTCTCAAGACCTGCCTGTAACATCCTCAATGTCAATTCAGCAACGATGCACGCATTGACCCACGCCGATCAACCGCTGAGCCTGTGTTGGATAATTAAATTCCAGTAATGCCATGGATTGGGCAGCCCGACCATCCTCGCTTTGGCCACTGAGTCCTATAATGCGCCGCCAAGCTCATCGTCAAGCCATGACCAGTTGGGTCCAGAGCGACGATGAAAGCGTCAGTGGGTTAGGAAGCATATCTCAAGGAAGTGAGCCCCCATCTTAACAAAGCACATGTGTGGCGTAATAAGAACTATCATCCATATCATACGGAAGTCAGAGAGATAGTTTAAGCAAAATGGGGACCTGAGCTATTTGATAAGCAGTTCCTTGCTGCAAATAGCTTATGGACTGATTCACTGCCCATGTATTCTCTTAAACCTTTACAGGTAATACAGGTCCAAAACCCCCAAATACGCTCGAGGGCATTCTTCCGGGACTATTGTTAGTATGGCTTATACTTAATTAAGCCAAGCATCAACAAGGGTATCACTTGCTGTAGCCCTAAGAGACGGCTCGAATTTCAACATGCCCCTAATCAGTTTACCTATACTGACAATGTCCTCCCTTGTGAACTCAGCGTGTTTGTTATTGTCGAAGTAGTAGACCTCTGCGAGCCATTCCTGAAGTGAACCGATGGGGTCTTCATCATCATCATCAGGCAAATCCTTAATTAATGCTTGTTGTTTGTCCCGCCACCGTGATGGAAGCCCGTCAGTAGCTCGGCTCATCATTTGTTGAACAAGAATCGGAGTGGTTAACATGATGTTATCGAAGGGAGTATGACCAGTGAAAAGTTCAAAAAGCTACATCAGTTAGCTCTGTTGTCCATATAGGATATATAACAGAGGTTTTATCAGGCATCCAGCGCTCCACAGGTCCACTCGACGATCCAATGTGTCTTCAAAGATGGCCTCTGGTGGTCGTAGGACCAACGGGGTATTCAGTGTGCTCGGGGCGTTGTTATTGAAGAACGCCTCTCCGAAATCGATGATTTTGACTGATGGGGAGGATAATAGTATGTCACTGTACCGGAATGAAGCAGACCGAACGACGTGGGATGGGATATTGCGCCATAAAGACTTCCCATCTAGTCTGGTCACTGGGCTGGTTTCAGGCTCCCCAAGCCTGTCGACGAAGTCTCTTTTGTCCAGGAAATTCAGGTCGGGTATCGAAATGGCCAAGTTTCTGGTGTGAACATCTGAATTTCGAGTCAGCAGTACGCAGAGAAGGCATCCATAGCTGGCGGATCAGTTTACCCCCGTGGCCAATGTCGTGGGAGGCGAGCAAATCAAGTCCTTGCATAGCCTGGCTCGCAAAGACTTTAGCAAGCTTTGCCGGAAGTCTCTCATCCCAGCAATGTGATGCAACAGCATCGGCCACACTAGGACCGACGAGTTCAAGCACAAGACAGTTGTGGGTTCCATTGGGACCGACCACGGTAAAATGGTCCAACATGTGATTCAAATGGAACCACCCGGGGTGGTATCTTGGAAGGGCGGATATTGCCCGCAAGATCTCAAGTTCGCGTGTATGCCTCATGTCTGAAACTGAAACCTTGATGGCGACATATTGGCCTTCGCTGTCCGAGAGTAAGTTAGTAAAGACGGTTTCATATTCCAGCAGATAGAAACACCTTTGGTCTTTTGCAGCCCACGTGGTGGAAGAGCCACCCCGGCCTAGTTTGTGCAGAATCTTGTATCGACCATCCTTAAGAACGTCGCCTAACCCAAGTGGATGGTAACCTCCTGGTTGGTATCGGTGTAGTGGCTCGGCATGATCGATATCGGATCTGTATGTCAGTGCAGGGTTTCGGAAGTTGCGGCAGCAATGAGCATTGGTCTTGAAGAAAAGACGAAGAGAAACTGGCTGGATCCTCCCTCGTGTGGAAAATACCGCCGGAAGCCTCAGAGGTACCATCCCGGTCGCGTGATGATTTAGTAACATCGATCGCGCTGGTTGTTGAGCGAATATTGACTAGACAAGAGTAAGGATGATGTTGAGGGTCCCGGAGCGATTGTTCTGTAGGCTGACGATGCTGACGACGAGGAAGACGAGAGAAATCCTGGGTAGTATGTCACCAACTTAGAAGATGAGAACCCCGCGGGCCCGCGCGCACGTGTCTTGTGCAAAAGGAAAAATTAGAAGAAGACAAATGTGAAAAACTCTACTTCTAAATAACTCCACATATGCAAACAAAAACTCCGAGAGCTGAAAATTCTCCACGCGTGACCATGATCACCAAACTCCGGGCGCGTAGATACCTCCCAATTGAAAAGGGGCAGGGCGCAACGAGCGATTCAATAATAAAGCCTCGGCTTTCGGCGCTACCCAATATGCTCCAAGTCTCCTAGCTCATTTGCCACCTTTGCTCCAAATCAGGAGATATCGGACATAGCCATCCGAAACCGGCGCGTAGTCTCCCAGCTTGAGATTGAGTCCTTGATCGGCGTCCACCCACTGCAATTTTCGTTCCGCCTTCTGCAGTACGTATGGAGCCAGTTCTGGGACGTGGGTCTTCAGCGTGCCGTTACCACCCCTGGGGCTTGGATCGTTTTGGTTCAAGATTCGACACGACCAGTGTAGTTTTCCCGCCTCTCTATCGAACGCGGCTCCCAGCCAAATCGTTAATCGAACGATGTTATGGTCGGGACGTCTGATGGAAAGCTCTACCGTGAATTCAGCCATTTCTGTATCCCCGTGGTCGATGGAGTTGAACCACATGATGTCGTGGTTTCCTGTGAGCGTAATGTTCCACTCGCCCTCTATCCATGCATATCGCAGTGCTTCGGATGAGAAGAGGGGGAACACGCCAACTCTCTTGAATTCCCTTCCCAGCTGTGTCTCATACGAGGACGGCAGTGTGTGCTTCTGGAGGCCACGACTGGTGTCCCACGACAGGTCATCTTGTCGCTTGACCACGATGTTCTTCAACATCGAGACCTCGGTGTACAGCCTCGAAAGGGTAAGCGGCTGCGGGGGCCACGTCTGCCGCCCGACGAGCAAGGTACCGTACCTGTTCTTCCCGCGGACTGGGATCCACGCCGCGAGCTGGAAGGACGTCAGCGCGTTGAACTCCGTGGCCAGGCCGATGATGTACCCGGTCATGGTGGCCAGAACGGGGCGCCGAATGGACAGGCCGGCGTTCGTCATGTGGAACATAAGGATCTCCTCCGCGGTGCCGACGAAAGAGGACGCCAACTGCAGCTCGTCCCAGTTTTGGAACGCCGAGGGGGCGGGCGCGAGAAGGCTGGTCCAGCCCGCCGGCATGGAGTCGTCCCAGGGCCAGCAGAATATGGTCATATCGTTCGAGACTTTGATTACCTCCTCCTGCAGCCGCTTAAAAGCTTTGCTGCCCTCGCCGTAAAGCAGGGGCATGTTAATGTCGAAGATGCCCAGCATGCAGTACGCGATGTCCTCCTCCCGCGTGGTGACCCTTTCGGACACCCACGACAGTTTCGTGGCCACGTTGGCGCGGGCGATGGGCGTCTTGCCGGTCAAGAAGTCGCGGTGAATGCCCGTGGCCTCGACAAGGGCGCTCGTCAACGCGTCGCCTCTGGTACCAATGCGAGACCAGTCTGCCGCGTAGAAGTCGACGCGCTTCGGGGCCAAGAGCTCCTGGAGGGTCCAGCCCCGAGTGAACCAGCGGCTGTTGCGGACCTGTGCTACCAATGGCCCAAGATCGTGGAGATTGCTGTTCGATACATCTGCCAGGTAGGCGAAACACATCTCTGCATTAGCGTACCAGGCGAACATGGAGTTGATGGCCTCGGACAGCTCAGCCGAGCTGCTCTTGTCGATGCAGTTGGTGTCGACCCAAAGCCACTTGAAACCGAGGGCCTTGGCCATGAGGCAGGCATTTGCGACCTTACGGTGGCCTGCTTTCTTTTGCGCCGCTTTTGTATTGCTTTCCCATTCCTGAAACGTTGTCTCTTCCGTTTCCCACGTGTGCGATAGGATGGTATAGGGGGGTATGCCAGCTCCGAAGAACTCGTGGAGCTTCAAGCTTTCGACGTTAATGAGGCGCATTGTGTTATCCTGGCCGCAGTTCAGAATAATAGAGCAAATATTTGCAAGCAGAGGAAGATAACAGTCAACAAATGGCCTTCTGGATACTCATGGGACAGATAGGGTAGAGGCACAGGATGTTTGTTGTGTTGCTGTTCTCGCTGCAATGTTTCCCGCGCAGCCGTGCGATCTGTGGGAGAATTGCATTGTGGAGCGAGCAGGCTGACATTTTGTAGCTAAGGCGTCTGCTCCAAATCTAGGTACCTAATATAGTCTGACTACGAACACCAGTTCGTAACAAGCAGAGTGTGTTGCAGGTGTGGTAGAGAGTGTCTGGCCAATCCCGTTACCGTGGCTAAGAACATGCAAGGGAGCAGCCCCCTGCTCAGTGTTAGGAAGCTGCTAAACCGAGATGAGTCAGACTGCCAGTACCTAGCTGAGAGTAAAAACTAAAGCCTGGCAAGAAGCCTCATCTTTCCACGCCTTGATTGTATGTGCTCTCCAGCTATTTAAATGTTCAAGTCCAGTGACGTAGAACGAACTCACTTGATACGCATCTGGTCGACAATTGGCCACAAATGCCCCTCCATTGATAACTCTCTGTTAAAAGAAAGTGATTGCCTCCGGGGAAAGACCCTTTTCAGCTGCGATTTCCAGGTACTCCCCTTCCATCAATCCGTCTATATAGCATCCGCCCAACACCATCGCGCTTTTTTTGTGGACTCGGACACTCTCGGATAACAAGAGGGACGGAGCAGCCAATAATGATTGCAATCCGGTCTCCCACTCTAGTCCCGTCCGGCACAAAGCCCAATGACCTTTCCGTGGTAGCAAACCTCCTCCTGTTCGACAACATGAAGGCTATGGAGTTGGTCAACTTGGGTTCTCTCAAGACCGACCCCGATTTCGTTGCGTAGCCCTGCGTCAAGCGGCGCAAATCATCGTCAGTTACGTGACACACTCTGCCGTCAACGACTTTTCTGTTCCCTGTCAAAGCCCTGAAGAACTTTTCTCCAGGGTTACCATCGGTTCCCAAACCCCCGGCCTTCCTCATTCCCGGCAAATCCATCCACGCATCATAAGGCGCCCAGAAACACGTGCCATTGGCGCTATGACAGGTTACGTAGCCTTCCGGCCCAACGCCTTGAACAGAATCAACGACAAAGCCGTGGACGCCGAGAGTTGTAAAATGACCCAAAGAAGATGGGCATGTGCAAGAGACGGGCCGAAAATTGGGTAAAGGATGGATCACTGGCTTCAAATAACCTGAGGCGCAATACACCATACGATTGATGATTTCGAACCGGTGGGAAGCGTCGTGGCCTGATGCACTGAGTTGTATGCATCTGTAGCAGTAGTCGAAGTTCGGGCAGTCGATGCACTCATATCCCGTTCCTCTAATGCACACTCCACATGCATCGCAGAAGCGGTTGTGATACATGTGCAACTTTCCGCAGCCCCGGCATTCA
The DNA here is from genome assembly GCA_030770045.1 of Colletotrichum brevisporum. Classification (NCBI taxonomy): domain Eukaryota; kingdom Fungi; phylum Ascomycota; class Sordariomycetes; order Glomerellales; family Glomerellaceae; genus Colletotrichum; species Colletotrichum brevisporum. The sequence continues at coordinate 8,512,154 of JAUGSI010000002.1, forward strand.
TATTCTGTTTGGGGATAGCATCCCGCTTGGCCTTGTCTTACCGCCCGCAGCGGTTGCCCGAACGTGGTCAAAGAGTTGGTGTCGTATCCGTTGAGGGTGTGGGAGTGTCCGGGCCAAAACTGAAACTTCTGCTGGCCAAACCATGGGATCCAACCCGAGGAATGAGAGACTGATTTTGAGACCTGGAAGTCATGCGCGCGACGGCAAAGGATATCCAGGCATTTGGTGTTGCTCATTATGTGAAAAGTAGCTTTCCCATAGACCTCTGTGAACGTGTTCTTCTCTGAGTAATCCGGCATCCATTCTGTTCGGCTCAGATCGCTCGCCATTGACAGGAACGCGTAGATGCCATCCCTAGGGTCGAAAGCCTCGAAAGAGGAAAGGTTGTCAAGCAGTCTTTCGAGGGTGAGGGCATCTGCGTCTCCTCGTATTACTGCCATCGAGATGTCGAAGAGACGGCTGAGATTATCAACAGGGTCCAGAACCGGGGCCGGAAATGCGTGTGTTCTGTTTTCGGAGCCAGGTACGAGTTGCGTACACGTCGCCTCTTGTCGTTCACCTTGTGCAAAATTGAGGGGCACCCGCTTGAGAACATTGCAGAGAGGCAGGAGGTATCTGAAGCAGAATTGGCTATTTCCGATGAAACCATGCTTGTCTTTCGATAAGAGTCAAAGACAAACTCTTGGACAATCCATCGGCGTGTAAACCAAGGGCGTCTGATAAGGTCGAGTAACGCTTTCCAGGATGAGACGTCATACATCTTGGCGTCGAGGAAGTTGTTGAATTTGCGATTTCGAACCCTCTCAGGATTGTTCAGGCCGTTATTCACGTGGCAGAGTTCCATGGCGTTGACTAGATCGATAGCCACGTCGCTGTTTTCCGTCTTTTCTCCTAGCCAAATGAGGAGGTTTCTGTCTTTGTAGATCTTATCCATTTTGCGAACCTGGTGTCCCTTTTCGTCATTGTTGCCTCGATCGATGCAAATCGCATCGACCCAGAAGGCTCTGGGTCTGATCACGATGCTAAACTGCCTAAGAAGGGCCTCGAGATTTGGCCTGATTTGGAATTTTCGCCATGCCGTGTGGCTGCATTCGAGAGTAGGAAGGTCGAGGGGCGGTGGCGGCGAGGTGAGGGCAGAGAGTGTGTCTGTATCTGGTGAACATGGGAAGACAGCATCTTGGAATGGTTGGATTGCTGAGCTGCTTCCGGGGCAGTTGCAATTTGCATTCCCGCCATCTCTGAGTAGCATAGAAGAGGAAGCATCCTGTTGACCCCAGGTGTAGGACACGGGGAAATAAGGCGGGGCGTCGTCGCGTCGGCAAGTGATCAGCTCCCCCCGAAGGGTCTGATCTTCATCGTCGGCGATGGGCATGAGCCTTAGAAGCCTGATGCAATTCGCTGGGTCGAGGAGTGGGACGTATTCGTACTCTTGTGTAGTCGACATTTCGAGTCTGGTGGCTGGGGACGAGTTGTGTTGTGGGAAGATGAGGAAATTGAGAGGCTGATGAGCTGTCGTATGATGAATCGAATGAAAAGTTGGAAGCTTTTGACTATAAATCCATTCTGGAACCTCTCCGGTAAGCCCTTGTGCTCGTCCAGGCGGTCGATATTGAGGTTTAGCCCGCTTGCCTGGGTCGAGTCTACGACCCCTTCGACAGGAGGATGCATGTATCTATGACTCCCACGTTCAGCGTGTGACGCTACACATTCATAGACAACCAGACAATTTCGGCAAGGACCCAAACTAGTGCAAAGCCACGCCACAGAGGCTTTGCGAGACCTTCTCATGCCGACGATGTTTAGCGCCGCGCTCTTGGTAGGTAGGTCTGCCTGCATGTGTCTCCTTGAAGCCTGAGACATGAACCTTATCAGCCTCAATGTCGGTGTCGTGCCTGTTCATGGTTGATGATGTAAAAGTACATTTTGGGGAACCCTTGGGCATCTTTTGGTCCATTGAACTATCCAGGGCTGTTCCAAGTAGGAACTTCGGGCCCCTTAGCCAAGGAGTAAGCTCAATCTGTGAGTAGGGACAGCGATATTGGCTTGCAGGTTCTTGAAACTAGGAAAAAAAGGATTGCTTTCTCCTATCGGCTATCCCTGACAGGAACCAAAGGGTCCATGTCTCAGGGTCTCAGGAGATGGCGCAGTCAGCAGTGAATATGCCAAAGACGATGCCTTTCTGAGAAGCGAAAGTGCAGAATGCCATCCCCCCCCCAACGAACTCTTGTCTCACCATGCTACCGGCATGGCTTCCCAACACGCATCGTAACGGACTTCGGAAGAGGCGGTGAGAGGTCTGTTACGGGCGCTCTCACAGTAGGCCATAGGCTATACAGGCATTTCGACGCTGACAGGAGGGCCTTGCCTGGTGTCTATGGCCTCAGTGTTATGCTCTTCAGCCAGCCTCAATCCTGGGCTTTCACTGAAGCATAGCTTGGCCTTTCGTTGGCATGTCGCCAAGTCCGCGGCATCTAGAGAGGGCCCAGGCTTTGGTTGCATCAATAACGAAACCCTCCTGCGACAACTGTTGCCCTTCACCCCACCTAGACCCTCGAGGTACTCGTGGCTTACGACACACGAGGTCCCGGGCCCGTCTATAGCGAGAGTCCGGTGCTTCCGAGGGTACCGTCGCAAAAGGTAGGCCATGCAAAGGTCCGTCGTGCACTCGGTCCCCGGCCCAGGGATCACGGGCGGCGTCCGACTCCATAGGCACTCTAGCCATCAATGCCGCGACGAGACTTGTCGGGGAAATCGACACGTCGGCCGCCGGCTCCCGGGCGCAGGTCAAGTCAAAGATGGCGGACGGAAGAGAGGAGATGGTGTTCAGGTAAGCTCACTAAAGCAATGTGGGCGTGGTTCAGCACCGACAATTTGGGCAGGTCGGCAGCGAGAATCGGAGAATCATGTTTACCGACACCGAAGCCACTCGGGGGCATTGGCTCGGGCTTCTCCGGGCGAGTGTTGTAGCATTCCGGAGCATCCGGTGGCATCCGGAGGCACCCCCCGGCCGCCAGGCCCTAGAAAGAAGGTTATTTAGCCAACGGGGTCCGGACTTCAGATAGTCGCCGATGGTTTAGGGCGGACTAGCGGTGATATCGGCGGAAAAAATGGCACCAAGGGGTTCTTTAATTTTTTGCTTACTATCTTGATTGCTCACTTTCCTGAGCTAATCCAATACGCGGGCTAGTCTCACGCAACTTTTCGGTAGCTGCCGGAGATGACGGCAGGGCTGGACTAAGCCAACGACACAGTAGTCCGTTTTGAGAGATACGCGGTAGACCCGTAAACCGGACCGTAACCTGACGCATGTTAGGCATGTAAACCGCGTAAAACGACGACGATCCGGGACAGAGTACGAAGTTACGCGGTTGTGCCAGAAGCGGATTGGAGCGGGTTAGGGGCGGGAATAAGCACTTGTTGTCCGGTATACTGTAAACATCGCAACCAACCCGACCTGGATATAAAGAGTACTCTTGACGGCACATCGTGAGGCAAACGGCAGTCAAACAGTCGCGATGTTCCAGAAGATGGACCGACGAACCCAACGTCCTTGTCTTCAAGCGCGCTGGGGTGCGTTGCGGAGAAAGACAGTTCCGTTGGTTAATTGTCAGCTGTTAGTGCAGAGACTCGGCGAGAGGGCAAGACGAGCCCCGAGCGAAAATGTTTCAACCGAGTGATGATGTGTGCCAAGACAAGTTCCCCATTTCTTTGCATCTCTGTGTTTTTTTCCGTTAGTTTTTTCCCACCCCTTTGCTGGTCGCATTGAGAGGGTCCCCGGCCTCTCTCCGAAGGCAATCAATCATGCCACTCACGAACCACCTGCCAATTAAAAAGATTTCCTCGCTAGGCTGAGATGTAGAGGGAGAAAGCCGGCGTTTAACAGCGATTGACCTCTTCCCCAAGACAGCATGGCGGCGGCATGTTGAGGCATCCCGACACCCCGTGGTTGGTTGTGTCGTGGGCGGTGGTGGTGGTCGGCGATGCGGTGAACTGCACAGGAGTGTCACCCGCCAGATCCCCGCCTCCCGACAATTGGGGACTTGGCGGGTTCGGTCCTCATCGATGATTGAGTCGTCTTGATCGCCGGGCGGCCAGAGGTGATCGCGTGCCCGTCACGAATTGGTTCCAACTCCCGCCTTGTCCCCAGATCAGAATGCCATCAAACAGACTGGAGAACTCGTCAGCAAGAGAGATAAAGGGGCGAGCAGCGGAGCGGGGACTGTCAGGCAGCAGTGCGAAGTTCTTCCTTTTTCAGTGACACGCGGTGCTTCTTGGCTGGTCCGGAGCAGGTGTCCGCCTCATGTCTCTCATCCTCCTCCTCCACCGTTCCACGAAAGCACACGACAAGACAGTAAGACGCCGCCCAACGGAACACCCACAGCGTGGTGGAGGTCGGCGAACGGACCAGAACGACAAGACGGATTGTCGGATGTCGCGGATGCAGTCCCTCCCCACCACACCATAGCTCCCACTCCCCTTCCACCCCCTGTCTGCGGTTCATCTCCCACACCCCCTTGCCCGCTGCCGTCATCAGGATCCTCGTGCCCACTTGCCCAAGAGCGCGCGTCCAGTGACGGAGCCGCGTTTCCCTCTCGCCAGACATTGGAGGGTTTGTCATGCGCATGCGCATACGCGGTAAGGGGGGGCCTCCTCTCGCTCTCCCAGTTTTCGTTATCTCCTGTTGTGAATCTCGAAACGGTATTCCTTCCAAAAGAACGGCGATCGAGCCTCGGCCGGAAGCATGAAAAAGAACGTCAAGAACTCGCAGTTAGAGTCCGCGGTTGGACCGTACGTCTGAGCGCGCGCGCGGGAAACAAGCTCGGTTCGCACGTCACAAAGTCAAGTCACGTCAGTCAGAGCCAAGGAAACATAAACGGCGAGCTGCCAGAGAGGTGTAGCGTATCTTACCGTGTACCCGTTTCCGAGCTGTCTCTCTGACTCTGGGGGGCACGCGACATTCCATCTCGTCTCCTGCATATAGGCTTTGATTCACCCCAGACCATTGGCCACCGCACCAACATTCACACACCCCTTATTCTTCTTCTTACTGTCACCGAATACCACCGCCACCCAGCACTGCGATACGGTACGGCTAGGCACTTGAGAAAGTAACTCTGTACGCGCAAGGAAAAAACGTGTAACCCTTGGCGTTCGCGGCACTTGGCGGGCGATTCGTCCACGTCAGGGATGCTCCCAGCCCATGCTTCGCCCCCCCTTGACCACCCACCCACCCCCCTTGCGAGCCAAGAAGTTCGCTCGCCGTCCGCCGATGATAGAGAGTGGGAGATCCACCGTCCGCCCATTGGCATTACTGTAGCATTGGCCGCCGCCGTTGCCCGGAATTCCGTTGTCAGGGACATGGCTCTAGGCAGAGCTTTTCTCTCTGTTCCTCCCCCTGCCCAGCACCAAAAAAAATCAAAGCTCGCTCCCGCCCCATTCACTGATCCATCAGTGATCAGAGAGAAACGATGGCCCTGGTAGGGCCTCGTAAGGATGGACCAGGGGACGGAAGCCTTGCGGAACCCGCTGATGTGGACAGCCGCCGCGGCGGGATTGTGGGAGGACATACGGATACTCCGTTATGAGCACCATGCCGATGATGGGGAGCAACACGCTCCGTCAGAACCAATTCGTGCTGCGCCATGCAGAGCAGAGAGCAGCAAAGCACCCAAGCAGACGTCGAAAAGTCAACCTTGTCTGCAAGGTCCAGCCGTGTGGGTTGTGCCGAGCCTTGGGGCTCGAGGGTAAACTGTGCCGATGTCTATTATGGTATTATTACCTAGTATTACCATCGCTCCGTCTGATCCATGCCCCTCGCTGTCCTGCGTGATGCGCGTTGGTTCTCCCGCTTACCTTACCTTTTGCCTTACCTTTGCCTTAGTTCTCGAGCGTTAGATTCCGATCGTAGGCCGTTTTCCTTTCCTCCATCAACATCAACTCCCCCATACCAGCATCCCATAATCATCATCATCACAAGACGTTCAAGGCATAGTCCATCAGACGTCTCTCTCCTCCGCCCATCCCCGGTGCCCGTCCGGGATCACAATCTTAATCTCACGCAGACTGGGCCGCCAGCAGCAGAGAGATACCTTACACACACCCTCGTCCCCTCCCGGTCCTCCCATTGGACCTCGCCGGTGGACATCGTCCGTCAGATTCCCATCCCACCCGCACCCGCCTCGGGACCTGCGCACCCTTCCCGAGCCTCCCGCCCATTCATATACCACCGCGGCGCCGGCGGACCTTGGACATAGCCAAGCCTCCAGTTTTTTTCCTGTCTTCTCTGTGCACTCCCTCGCAGTTCACACGCAGTCGTCACCAGATTGTCGTGCCCCCCTCCAGTCCCGAACGCACAATCGGCTGTTTCCCTCCGCATTCGGACCAACCTCACCTCTCCTGGCGCCAACACTCGCCTCGCCCTGCTAAGCAGACCAACGAAAGGACAGAGAAAGAGAACCAAGGAGAGTCAGAAAAAGAAAAGAAAGGAAAATGGGCATCGGCGCCGTAGCAGAGCCGTTGGTGGTAATCACCCTCCTCTTCGGCGGGACCTGGTTCAACCGCAACACGGGCGGCGCGACCAACGCCTACGACAACCTCGGGTGGAAGGGGCCCGCCGACTTCGACGATGGCGAGCACAAGCGGTCCGACGACCGGCGGACCTCCGGCAACTCGACACCGGACTCGGAGGACTCGCTGCTCTCCCTCGGCGCCTGGAGCTCGTCGTCGACCCTCGCGCCGCACGAGGAGCCGCCCCGGCGCATGCGGCGCATCAAGTTCTTCGGCTACCAGCGCCTGGTATCGTCGCCCAACACGAGGGTCTTCAAGGACCGTCTGCTGAGCCGCGTGCTGCGCAAGTTTCCCTTCCTTGTCGAGGCTTGGTACTGGGCCTTGATCTACTGGGTAAGACAATACACCTACCTATCTATCACGGTCGTCTCTTGATGGAAGAGCTCCTGCTAAACATTCACCATCATGAACAGGTCTACCAGGTCGGCCGCGCCTTCACGGCCCTCACCCTCAACGAGGGCACCGTCGACGTAGCCCGCAAGCACGCCCTGCAGCTCATCCACCTCGAGCAGCGCCTGCACCTCTTCGTCGAGGTCCCCGTGCAGCAGTACTTCCTCCAGATGCCGACCATCATGCGCTGGATCAACCGCATCTACTCCTTCATCCACATCCCCGGCACCATCCTCTTCCTCGTCATCCTCTACTTCGTCACCACCACCCGCCGCCGCCGCGCCGTGTCCGCCAAGATCGGAGGCAACGAGAACGTCCGCTGGGGATCCGCCGGCCCAGCCTTGTACGAGGCCCGTCGCCGCACCATGGCCACCTGCAATCTGCTCGCCTTCGTCGTCTTCACCCTGTGGCCCTGCATGCCGCCGCGCCTGCTGAGCGCTCCGGATTACAACGGCCCGGACGCCGGCGAGGCTAAGAGCTTCGGGTTCGTGGATACCGTCCACAGCGCCGACGGCGAGAGCAGTGTGTGGACGACGAACAAGTTCTGCAACCAGTACGGTATGTGACGCTCCGCCCCCCTCTCTCATCGTGAAGACTCCGTTGGCTGACTCTCTTATAGCCGCCATGCCCTCCCTCCACTTCGGCTACTCTCTCCTCATCGGCCTGACCGTCGCCACCCTCCCGCTGCCCTCGATCCGCTCGCGTCCCTGGAAGCGCTTCGCCATCGCCGCCATCGGCATGTCCTACCCGGCGCTCATCCTGACCGCCATCGTCGCGACCGCGAACCACTTCGTCCTCGACGCTGTCGCCGGCGCCATCGTCTGCGGCATCGCGTGGAACTGCAACGGCGTGCTCCTCAACCTGCTCGTCATCGAGGACTACTTCCTCCGCCTCGTGCGCATCCACAAGCCCGTCAACTGGACCGACCCCGAGGCCTCGGTCGAGCAGGAGTGGAAGCCCAGCGCGACCGTTGACGATGTCTAATTGAGAGCAAGCGTTGTTTGAAAGAGAGCTATTTACGATAATAATCTGGTTTAATGACCTTGGGGGGGCTTGCAATGTGCGAATAGAAATTACCGGAACATTTTTTGTTTTATTCTTCTCTACTGGTTTATTATCTGGTGGAAAGCACCATTGGTAGTTGCATGGAAAGCAACATACGACCTGGGGCAAATCGGAGATGTTTCCTTTCGCTAGCATACCAGGGGCGAGTCAAACCACGGTTCTCGCAGGGAGTTTCGGGGCTCTGGGACATTGTTTTCGCTCGCTGATTTTGTCACCAGTCTTTTGACTTGGGATGTCCAGGTCCGGAAAGGATAGAGAGAGTTTGGGGAGGCGAGCATGAGCAGCCAAAGCACATACGCAACCAGTAGTGTTAATGAAGAAGCAAAACGACCAACATTCCCACGAGCAACGATCGAGGGTGTTTGGTCCCCGTGCAATTAAGATTTCCGGCCGCTTGTTTCTTGGCGCCGGAGACTTTCCGGCCCTTAAACATCTGTTTACGTTCAGAGTTGGACGACTGAAGCGGCTCCTGTGACGAAGGATGCGGCATCTCCCTCGCGTGCATCATCAAGGCGCCTCGCCTCCGCTCGGACTTTCCTCCTTCCCGCTTTGTTTATTTCCCCAAAGCACGGCGATATACAGCACGGTCTAGAATACTGAGGTACATACACTTGCCTGTTACAATTCGATGCTTGGCGGCGGGTTCATGCGCAAGGGAACTAAACACTAACAGGAAGAAGGCAGCGAGGTTTATATGCCTTCAGAACGTGGGCATAAATGGAGGAGTTAAGATTTCTCTGCAACCCGGCAGTTCAAGAGGCACAAAGACGAAGAATATTTGCAGTGCCAGCCGTCGATCAGTGGGTAGTGGCGGGACAAGCAAGCAGTATTCCAACTAGCTCAGACTGAGCGGGATGAGCCCGGATCATAGGGACCCGCTCTGCCCGAGTCGGTGCCGTGTCCTTGGACCCACATAGCCCGGGGCCGTTCCGCAGCCTGCCATCAGTGAGGGCCTCTATTATAGAAGCCCGCCAACGACAAGCCAGTAGCGGCGGGTAGACTGACCGAACCGAAGCCGAAATTTTGGTGTGCAATGGCCGATGACCACTCAGCGAGCACATTGACTCGACCGTCAAGGGACCGGCCGCCCCCGGCATTGTGGTATCGCCCGATGGGTGTATCTCGGTTGGCCTCGGCGAATGCGGCGACGTCACCGCTCTCTTCGTGAATGTGGCGGAGATTGGACTCCAAGGCACCGGCAAGCTGGCCAGTGCCTGGCGTTGGTGCATGATGCCGGTATCCCAAAGTTGCCAACCGCGTGGGCAGCTACATCTCTCCGCCATGGACTTTGACGCCGCCACTTTCCCATGCTACTCAAACTCAAAGTTAAGAGACCACAAAATTCGGAGATGGAACAATGAATTTAAAGACTCTTTCTCCAGTCCTTTCAGCTCTCGTGCGAGACACCCGGAACCGGGTTTTCACCCGTTGCCTTATTCGCCCAAGCCTGCAAGGCTAACCTCCATTCGGTTCGCTGTACCATATGGCTTTGAGTCGTAGTCTGCAGTGGGAATGGGTTCGATTCCAATCAGTGGTAGAATAAATATCTAGGTTTGGTTCACTTCTGAGAACGTCGTCGTCATTTACACGTGTATTCCCAGCAGTTGGTCTTCTAGGGAGCCACAGCTCAACTAGTAAAAGCCTCTCTTGGCGCCAAAAGAACAGCCTGAAGACGGCTCAGCCCAGTATCCGGAATTTCTCTCTTTCTCACCCTGTCAAATTCATCCTGAGGACATCGCGGCTTCGTGTATCGTGATGGAATGAGAAGTGGGCGTCGTCAACTGCCTATGGTTCCAGTCTCTCGAGACTCCAGGGCGAACAGGGACTCCCGAAAGTCATCGACGCCAATATCACCGAGACGTCGCAAGCCACTGCTTCTACGGCAGCAATGAGGTCGATATGGCTCCTCCTCCTCGCCTTGGCCTCCATCTCGGTTGCACAAATTTATCGTGTCGGCGATAATCCGGCTTGCGCTGTGAGGACACCCGTCACACCGTCTGCAAGATCAAGCACTGACATACTTCCCAGGTCCCGTGTATCATGGCCGCGTCCGAGGTAGCTAACTGCTCCGTCATCGACGAGAGCTGCGTGTGTCCCAGCGAAGCCATTCAAAAACACGTCGAGTTCTGTGCATTGGGGAGCTGCTCCTTCAAAGACGCACTTGGTAAGGAGTTCTCATGTCATTGAAATCTGCGAGCCGTTCCTTCGACTGACCGGTGTGCTGGACAAATTTGCAGCCACGATGAATATCACCTCGACGGCCTGCGGTTTCCCCGACCACGACGAGTACACGAAGACCATGCCCGTCCGAACCAACCTGTTCGTCTTTTTGCCGACGCTCTCCTTCGTCCTTCGGATGGTGGTCAAAGGGGCCAGACTTTCGTCCTGGGGAGCGGACGATACAACTATCGTCGTGGCATATGTGAGCGCCTCTACAGAGCCATCCTGGCAAAGAAGAAGGAAGTGAGAATAGGACTGACAGGTTCGACTTATCAGGCTTTGGCATTGGGTATGACGGTGTCAAGTTACACTTGTGAGTACAGTGTCTCAAATGCGGCGTGGAATGATCACAGACGTTATATACTAACCTTCCCTCGGCATTAAGGGGCTTCCGTCGGTGCCGGCAAGGATCTCTGGACCCTTTCAGAAGTCAACGTAAACCGAACCTTCCAGGTACTATCCGTCGTCTCGTTCTCAACTCCTTTGCTCGACTTACATGTGAGGCCGGCTGGTTGACACATGTTAGATGCTCCTGGTTAGTCAGTTACAGTACTTCACCGGCCTCACCGCAATCAGGGCATCCATTCTCTTCATGTACCTGAGAATATTTCCGAACCCGAGATTCCGCGCCGTCCTCTGGGCGACCCACGCTTCCAACGTCTCGGTCTGCGTGGCGATGATATTCATCTTCGTTTTCCGGTGCATCCCCGTGAACATGACCTGGACGCTCTGGGTCGGGGGCGGCGACGGCCGCTGCCTGCCGATCGAGAAGCTGGGAATTGCGCAGGGGGTGGTGTTCATCGCGCTGGACGTCTGGCTGCTCATCCTGCCGGCCACGCAGGTGTGGCGTCTGAAGATGAAGAAGAGCAGAAAGGTTGGCGTCACGCTCATGTTCGGCATGGGAATCTTGTGAGTCAACTCCGTCGTCATTGGGAAATGCCTCTGTGATTCTCTCTGCTTGAATGTATCCGCGTCTGACTGGAAGGTCTCCTCGCAGCACCACGGTCATCGGTATTATTCGCTTGACGACGATGTCGCAAGCCGTCAACCACCCTCTCAACCCAACCGGTATGTCCCAAAAGAAAAGAACAGAAAGAAGTAGCAAAAGCCCCCTGCGAAATGCGATAGGACGGCTTGAAGCTGAGAAAACACGCTCTTTTCCTCTAGTTACCGCCGTGATTCCCGATATGTGGTCCTGTTTCGAATGCTACGTTGCGGTCTTCACGGCCTGCGCCCCAAATACCTGGAAGTTCATTAAGCACTTTGTTTTGAGGACACGAGAGGCTACGAGAGATTTGGAATTTCACGAGAACAGTCAAGAGATGGCCGATGGAACCAAAAGGACTACATGTAGTCAGACACTGGTTGCTACGTCTGACGGGAGTCGACTGCACGAAAGTCGGGGACAATGAATCCATAGATTCGCTGATTCATAAATTTGTGTTTGCGAATAGAGAGGTGTTGTAAACACGATGCTTCAACCATCGAAACAAAGAGACATATTTCAGGATTTCGATTGGTCTATATGTTCCGAAACTTCGGTGCCTATTATATTGGATAGACAAAAACGGGTACATTAAACGAAGGTTCGCCCTCAGCTTAATTTATAACACTTTCCACATCCTTCCTCATCGAATCCCGTACCTGATCCAACTGTCGGGAAGGGGACGATCGTCACGGACCGTTTATCCAGCCTTTGAGACAATATTTGAAGCGCCAACATCAGTAATCCCATAAATTATACCAATTCTCAGTTCGGGAGTACCGGTTCCAGCAAGACTGGTCACCACAAAGCGTCTCACCGCCTTCCAACGTTGCTGGATCGAGCATGGAGGCCCAAGTCTGCAAATTCCGGATCTTTATTCGAAGCCGAGGGACATCGCTGGAGGCTCCCACATCGTTCCTCAACGGCAAATCAAGGCTGTATGTCAATGTGACGCTGCGTCCATGCAGTGCCCATTTATAACGGGCAGGGCAAATGGGACAGGACAGGTTGTGCATATTGCGGCGCTCCCAGCTATCCAATTTCTTATGACAGCGCCCTCCCATGAACCTCCCTGCACGTCGATGTTTCACGCCCTGGCACAGGCAACAATACCACATGCAGCCAAAAAAGGGATTTGCGCTGTGCGGGGGACAGGCTTCTTGTTTCCTGGCGGCTAGGCCACTGAAACAAATGCAGCGGTCCCAAGCGAAAGGTCCCAGCAATTTGTCACTGTCGAACGACATGTGTGGGCAGAGCAATCTGTCTCCGAATCGTGTCTTAAGGCGGTCAAGGCCATCTCTCAACAACTGCTTCGTGATCAGCTGGGTTCTGCCAATATGACAGACCTCCACGGTCCATTCGGAGTAAAAATGACTGGGATTGTCCTGCCATGTGAATAGATTCGGTTTCTTCTCTTTTCCGTTCTTCCGAAAGAGCATCGTGCACTCTTTACAGGATGGCAGGACTTTGTCTCTCCAATAGCCTGGAGCGGTGAAGGTGTCATGAAGCGAAATGCTGCGGTGGGGGCAGATCCTCAACTTGCCCTCCCATCCAACGCAGATCAGATCGCGGTCGAGAAGAAGCTGCCCGGCGGAGAAGAAGTGTATCGAGTGATCAATGCCGCACATGCTGCAGAACTTCCGCGGGGTGGAGCGGAAGTCCAACGGACTGCGTCTGGGCTCAATCGATATAGGTCCATCGGGGAGACACGATTTGCACAACCGGTCGCGCCGAAGAAGCGCGGCGCAGACCTTCTTTTGCGAGTCGTTGAGCTTCGAGAGACGGAACTGGAATAGAGGCCTGTAGTGCAGCGCCGGCGATAACGATGATGACTCATCATCCTGGGCGGTTCCGGTACTGTCTTGGACGCTGCTCCATCCCAACATGTAGAAACTCTGTCGCCTATGGCGATACGATTCCTGCAAGCCAGAGAAGTCGGCGAGCGTGAAGATTGAGAAGACGAGCCGGCAGCTCTGGCGGGCCATGCACATGTCGACGGGGTCGAGACACTCCATGATCCCGAGGACGATTTCCCGAGGTAACTGATAGATCCAGCTGTTTTCTTTGTTCTTCTCTGCGTTGAGCTCAAATATTCGTGTGTATCCGGTAAAAACCGGTGGTTTTATGTATTCGAAGTGAGACTTCCGTGGTTTGAAAGGAATCGTTGCTGTGTAGTCCGGTTTTGGACCGTCCCCGCTCCATGAAAGGGACATCAACGGAAACCACGGCCACTTGATCACGGGAAATCGACCTGCGGTTATGGGAGCGAGCCCAGAAGATGACGAGCTCGTCCTGCGGGAACTCGTGTCCGGTTGGGCCATCGCTAGTGAACTGCTACGGAGCTCGGAGTCTGCCGATCTGGTGGGAAGCTCGAAGTGAGTAGCGGTATGGGCGATGGGACTAGTCCGCTTACCACCTGCTTTTATACGAAGAGGGTATGGAGACCTGTTAACGTTTGTACCATGATGGTTCTGTGGCGCTTAACGGTCATCATCTGACTGAATTGGTAAAAGTCTGATTTTCAACGCCACAATCATCAGGGCAGATAAATAACGCGAACTACCTATATCCATGCCTTGTCATTCGTGCTGTCAAGGCACTGAAGTGGGTTACAAACTTTGAGTTTACACTGCCTCCTCACGCCACAAGATCTTACTGGATGAGACATTGTTCAAGTCTGGTGTTTTGCTGTTGGGGCCTTCCGTTACTTATTAGATTGACTATGTCCATAGAATCACTGTAGTAAATAGTGGATAATAGCTACAGAGTTCAGGAACAATAACAGAGCCTAGCGACGGCGACAGAGCCGAGGGACGACGACAGAGCCGAGGGACGACGACAGAGCCGAGGGACGACGATAGAGCCTAGCGACGGCAACAGAGCCTAGCGATAGCATACTACATAATGGTCAATTAGGACCTAATAGCCTCGGTGAGTGAGGGAAGGCCCTGATAGCTACAACTCAACAAGGCCCCAATAGCAGAGTTCGTGGTTAACACACCTCGTGTTATTCATGCTGAAAAGCCCTACGACTATAGGCTTGCAGGCGTAGAGCTGCTATCATCGGAACACAGTTTGACTCTGCTTCAAAGGCGGGCTTGGTGGTCACATGACCGGGCGGTGCGGTTATTGCGGCCTGGAGCCGGATGAGCTTTGAGCACGGCGTTTGAATTATGTACAGAGTTGCTTCTATAAGCCCTCAGTCCTCGAAGGGCTAAGATATGTACAGGAAAAGCAGGTCAGGCTCTCAACTAACACATGCGTTGTTGAGTGTCACTATCCCGAGGGCCTGACAAATCCCCCCATCAGCGGTCCCTGACCAGCCCGTCCATGTGTGGTGTATTTCTCATCCTCCCCTCTCTCTCGTTCTCTGGCCGAGTCGCACGCGCCAAGACGGCACCAGCTTAGCAGCCCTCGCGGCCGAGGGCGCGGATGACGTCGATGCAGGCGGCGCCGGTGTACTTGTTGTCGGCCTGGCCCTCGGGGCACGAGCAGTTGGGGTCGATGAAGGGGGAGCCGGCGCCGATGTTCTGGGGGCCGTCGCCGCAGACGTTGGCGCAGCGGCCCTTCTCGTACTGGCAGGAGATGGCGCCGCCGACGCAGATGCGCTTGCCGTTAGGGCCGGACTTCTGGGCCTGGACGCCGAGGGCGAGGACGGCGAGGGAGAGGACGGCGGTGAGCTGCATGGTTGCGGTGTTGGGTGGTTTTTGGTTTGGTTTTTGAGGTGGATTAGGAATTAAGGAGAGAGAGGGTATTATTGCTTAGGCTGAGGATCGCAGTATGGAAGCTGATGACGAGGCGAGATGGAAAAGGTCTTTGTCTCGGGGAGACCAGATGCTCTTCTTATACATCCAGAGCCATCGTCTGCCAGACCTATAGCATTGCCCAGAGAGCCCACGATGGACCGAACCGAACCAGACGAGGTGCTCTGAGCTCATCAAGGTGCATGGGTTGGGGTCGGCAGCGCCGTGACCCCCTAATATCGCGGCGGCCCTAAACCCCGATCGTGAAGCTGTGTGTGGATTGATACTAAGAGGTCGGTCGTCCAAATAAGGCATGTCGCTCAGCCTCCCCCCTGACGAACAGCTAACTAGGCGCGTTACATGACTAAGTTTGCCTGCCGCCTCTGACAGTTCAGACCGGGGTTCTACCGATTTTTGCGCGCGCGAGGGGCGGGCCAGATGCCGGTTGACCGAATAGTTTATCTTGGGGGAGGAGCCGGAGGAGTTTCGTTTATGGAGTGTTACCTCTGAAGCGGATGGCTCCGATCTTCCGGGCGAGCTACAGAAGTTCGAATTCGGATCGTCTGCCGGGAGGCCCCCAGGACCCCAACGCTGTGTTCGGTGCTTATCTGGTTTTGCACTCTACCGATCGACTCTGTGAACGAGGGACAACCATTGAGCTTGCTTGGCACGTGGGATAGTGAGAGGCCCTCCAGTCAGATAATGTAGTATTCACGTGGTTCCAGACTGCACTGGATCTACGCATCAATCGACCAGACCAAGGGTCCAGCCGTACGAGTCTGATGACCTGTCATTGCCAAAGAGACTGAAATTGGGATGACTGGGTAGTTTATTGATTCTAGGAGGGACCTGGGCGCGTCGAAAGGGTTGTCGCCTAGTCAAGAGCGGTCTTGGAGCCCGACAACTGCGTTACCGGAGAAGCAAGACCCGAGGGCTGTCTTCTCTACCGAGGGACGGTCGTCATGTTTGACCTCAACGTCGCCCAGGTAGCATGCATACGGATCTTTTGCTGAGGCGTAAACTCGGTCAAGCTGTGGCAGGTCGTCAGCAAAGAGTTGCAACTCCAGAGCAGCCATCTCTCACCAGTAATCATCCGAGTAGTCCATGAAGTTGTGGATCGGGTCCAGACCAGGCATGTCGGGGCAGGAATCCTTCCCGATCGGGCACCCGACGGTCTCCGTGCTCGCGGCCGGGGTGTCGTCGATGGTGTTCCCCACGTCGTCGCACTGGTACGTGTCGAACACGTGCTTCAGCCCGAACCAGTGGCCCGCCTCGTGGATGGCGGTGTATCCAAGGTTGACGATGGGGTTGGGCCCGCCTGGCATGGCGATGGAGTTGATGTTGCAGCCGTCCTCGCGGAAGGTCATATCCTCGAAGCTGGCCGTGATGTTGTCCCTGGGGAGGTTGCAGGAACCCCACGAGCCGGAGGCCATGTCGGTATCTTTAGGTACGTGTTAGTCGGCTGTCAGTCAGATGAGCTAGGGGGAAGAGGGCAGCAGGAGCCTAAACCGGAGCCCTCTCTCGGCGGCTAGTGTGGCTGGAGACATGGAAGACGTGGAATAAACAGACTGCGGGGTGTGGGAAAGAGTCCCCCCTAGGTTGGAAGCAACATACAAAAGTAAAAGTTCAAAGAATTGTATCCACCCTTGCGAGTAGAACTCAGGAACTGCTTCTTCAACTCCACCCTCTCGCTCGTCAGGGGCCAGTCAAACGTAGCCAAGAAGTCGTCCACCGTCCGCGAGGCAACGACACGGTCCCAGTGCATCCTGATGTCGTACTTGGCGTACGTCTCCTGCAGGACCTGGAACTGCTTCTCCAGCGTCTCGTCCTTGATGGCGTCGGTATTGTCCTTGGAGCTGACCGTGTGGAAGTACACGGTGACGTCGATCGGGGCGAGCGAGCCGGGCTGGCTGCTGTCGTCGCCGCGGGCTCGCAGCTTGATGGACTTCTCGTTGGCTTGGACCTTGGGCAGGGTTCGGGCGAAGCTCTTCTCGGATACTTTGGAACCGCAACGTCGTTCGGTTTCCACGGAGGCTGCGCCGGCGATGAAGTTGGAAAGGAGCAGCAGTGCCCAAGAAGCTTGCGAGACTCTCATGGCTGCTCGACACTGTATAGCACGTGGATATTGAAGTTGGTGTGCATATGATAGTGAGCCCTTACGACAGGGCGGGCAAGGTGTAGTTTATGTAGGTGTGTTAATCTCAAGTCCCCCCACGTCTTGGGCTCTTATTTTAGCCTCCTCTAGTTTCTACACGGCCACGTTGAGACGTAATACGAGATAGAGTAAAGTGGATCGGTCTGTAGGGAATATTGATAAACCAAGGATGCCATTGAAGCGGTAAGAATGTACGTGGGTATCCACGAGCCTGCTCGAGTGGGCGTGTAGCGGAACTACGTTTCCGTCGGGCAATACGAGAAGAGCTGGACATCCACCTTCCTTCACGATCTTTAGTAGCCTCGTGATGGTTACAGAATGATTACAATCATCGCTGGATTCCGGGCAATACAGCCGAATTTCATAAGGATAGGCCCCCCCGGAGCACAACCGTATTCGGGATCAAGTTTGCCGTAGATCCACGTCTCTTCTTGGGAGGCAGAACCCGGGTGCCCGCGGGCCCCGCGTAGGCCCCAGGGCTGGAGCTACCGGCACCAGAAGATCGGATACGGGGCAGTATTAGATGCACCTTGACTCAGAGTAAAAGAACAGTCTAATTCAACTTATAAACGCTACAGTCTCTCCGTTATAGAGGAGCTCTATACACCATCTTCCCGGCCTTTTGATGGCGCTAATAGAGACTACGACAACTACATGATCTCTTCTTGGACGGCTCAAAGCTGCGCCATGCCCACGTATGTACAATGATAACTATCGACTCTGCTTCACGATGATGGTTTTTGCTTTAGACAAAAGAAGAACCTGCCACTGATTGATAGGGTTTTCAGTTCTCTGTTCTGTGACACGAATCCATTTGCAGCGGTATCAAAGCGGTTGCTGGGGCAAAGCTACATTGTCGAAGGGTACATCTGAAGAATCTAACAGTTGGTTCCAGCTCAAAAGCTTGAATAAGTCCCTGGCGGCACCTGAAGGGACCGGAGATCGACAGGCAGCAGCGAAGCTAGTCCGAAGGAGAAGAGGACCGGCGGCCTCCCACCGGCAGTCGCTTCCCCACGCCGACACGGGGTACCCGGTCACGGATCCCGATATCCCCGAGGACACGGCATCTCACGTTGTGTCTTCGGTCAAACTCCTTCAACTTTCCACGAATCACTTCACTTTATCTGACAAGTGAAGGCACGATTTTGAAAGATAGAATTGTATTGCTGTTACGATCAGATGAGACCGATTGCGGCTGTAAGGTTCTTAGGAGTAAAGAACCGTTCTTCAGGTATGTGTTGTATTTCAGCTAACCAACACAGGCACAGGAAGCTCATATCCTCCCACTACATTGCACTACATGGAATAGAAACCATAAAAGGTTTGTCTCTATAGGTAGACTTGAAGTTAAAGTCGAGACTGAGAGGTCTCGAACCCAGCTGGGTTATGTTTATCCACAATCCTATTTTTACTCGGAAACGGGTTTCCGAAACCTCTCTTGATCTTTTCCCTGAGAGTCAATAAGTTGAAGACAAAAGACGAACCTGAGAAAGAGATCTTTCGCGAGGAACATAGTATTAGTGCTTGAACCGAGAGTATAACCGCCCGGGCAAGATGTCAACAGCGGGTCTTTACAAATAGCTCGATAGACTTCTAAACACTACAAACGTGAGAGGGTTCATCAATATTACCAAGCACAAGGTCAAAGATTCCCATAACAACACCACGATGATCTTACAATCTTTGGCTAAGGAACGGCGGGGGGCCGAGATACTAAACCAGACGAGACCATGGTACCTAGGTACCGTAAGGCTGACCCGCCGCCTGACGAAGACAGCGTGCGATGGTTTCAGTGGGCCATGGGAGGGTTAAAGTGAGGGTATCCGAAGTCGTTTATCTACGAGGTTTTGGTGTTTGTAAGAACGGGGGAAAGGGGGGCAACATACCTGATGGCGACATTGGGTCTGCAGGTTATTGACTGTGTCTCGGGGTTGGAGAGCATGGAAGAGCATTGGAAGTCTGCTCGCGAGAGCAGGCATATCGAGAAACTTGAGAGCAGTTGAGGGTGCCATCGAGGCTGCGTGGATGGTAATAGACCTCGTAAGCTTCTACTTGCATGTGGATTCGTATCAGACGTGCGGAGGATGTAGTTGGATCATGTAGATCTGCCAAGCCATCATCCAATCTGTAACGCTGCATTGGCCAGAGTCAATTGGAGCATCGTCTCAACCTCGCCGGGACTACTGCAGAAGCTGCATGCCGTAAGCAAGATGATCGGGAATGCGCGGGCACCCGGGAGTTCGTGTCCAGAAACGGCACTTCACGTTTGATGATCAAGTTGTAGCATATGAAGTAGAGTTTTTCTTATGTTCTTTTACAAAGTAGCAGAGTGGCTCAGTAATCGCCAAACAACCCTCTTCTCATGGGACGACCTTGTTCCTCAGACGGCCGAGAAGTGACGCTGAGAGTTGAACCCTCTTCATGCCAAGAGTAGAGTTTAGGCGTCTGGGAATACGAAGCGGAGGAAGAAAAGGGGTGGCAGTCGATGTAGCTCGAGGCTGTGGTTTCGAGGCGTCGCCACCAAGCCCGTATGGTGTCACGCATGGTCGAGTTTCCAGCGTGAGCAGACGACACCAAACAGCCTGAGTACGTAGGCATGGTTGGACAAAACCCATAGTTCGAGCGGGCACATTCGATATTATCGCCATCATACCACGGTTGGCAATAGCAGCCACGCCAGCGCCACGTGGTCGGTACGAACCGAGCATGGCGCGTCTCTCTGCCATTGTCGCCAAGGGCAACGACGATTGCCGACGATCACTAATCGGAAATGCCGCTCGCCAGACGCAACCAGGGGGGTATTGCGAGAGACAGCCATGCCATATTGGAAAGATGGCAATGATGTTAGTTGTGTGCCGGCAGCAGGGAGTACCTGGTTTCGTTGGCCTGATGCAACGATGAAAGCTCATGACAAGGTAAGATGGGGTTGAAGAGGGCGTCCGAGAGCGAGCGCGAAGTGGAAACGGGCCAGAACTGGCCGTGGATAGCAATGAAAGGGCTTGCTCGACATGACTCCGATCGGTGATGGTGGGGTGGGCTTCATCTCGGTGCTCTCTGGTCGGCATGGTCGAGGACGGCCGCTCTCCTCCCCCAGGGCTGATCGGAGACGTCGGCGCGACACAGGCGAGAGGGCATCCGCTCTGTCCCCATCCCTCCCCTCCTCTCCCTTCTCTTCCACTGCGCGGGACCGCAGAGTGTCGCTTTGGTGCCAGCAGGACGGGAATCGAAAAGGCGAAGGAATGTTTCGTGCACTGGCCGCATGTTCCGTCGTTTCGGGTCGGGAACCCACGAGGCGGGCTGTCGATGTATCAGGTCGATGGATCTATAACAGGGCGATCGTGCGAGCGCGATAGGTGTTGTGGCACACGGGCGACGGGAATAAGAAAGCGCTGTGAGAGACAGCGTCGAGAGAAGAAGACCCGGTCGGGCTTAGGTTCCCAAGAGGGAGGCCAAGAGCGCCGCCCTGCTGTGGTGCTGAGCTCAGTGGGTTTGCGCGTGGCATTCGATTACTCGTGGGCTGCGACGGTGCTTCTCGAACGCGCCATCGAGAGCTTTTCCACGGCGCAAACGCTCACAGACGCACAAACTCCACGGTCTTTGGGATGCCATATCGTGCGTTTCAACAAGGGCCCGAGCGTCGAGGAGAGGCCGAGGTTTGGATCCCTACAGCGGTGGAAGTCGCCCCGTAGGGTAGGATTCTGGGAGGGGAACGGGACTCGAAGATGTCGGTGTCTCACAATGAGTGGTCGATGGGGGACGCAAATTGAGTGCGGTGCACGCTGGACGGGTTCGAAATGACACCTGGGGGCCAAGGCGTGGGGGCCTGGGCAGAGGAGAAGAGAGAGGGGCGAGAGGTAATCACAAGTTTGATGTGGTTTTCAGGTGAGCGTTCGACGGAGGAATAGAAGCAATTTTGCAAGGCGAGAAAAACTGGAGATGCACAAACGATGGTGTTCGTCCGAACGAGGTAAGCTTCGCGGGTGCATTGCATCTTCCCGCCTGCCGTCTGGACTCTGGTGTGTGGTGGAAGGAAAGGCAGGCACGACAGGGCGGGCAGCAAAATGCAGGAACGCGACTGCAGTGTGCTGCAGGCACTCAGCGGCCACCATCTTGGGGGAAGGAGCCCGCCCGGAGACATGAGGCAGGACCCTTTTCCCCACTGGGACTGGAGGAGAGATGGTCGCCGCGGGAAGGAGGTCCCCGGGTAGGCACGCTGATCCCCTAGGCATGGAAAATTAGTGCCTGCTGCACACACAGTGACACACTGAACCACAGCAGAGTACGTACTCGCTGAGGGAGCTAGCCCGCCGCTAGCGAGCGCCCGGACCGGATACTGACACGGGCCCGGCCAACCACAAGCTTTCTGCTCGACGAAAGGCCCCACCGGTGTCGAGTGTTTAGCCTCAGGTGGACTGGTATGATCCCGAATGGGGAAAGGAGAGGGGACCACGAAAGAGTAAGTCGAGGAAAGAGCAGCCACGATGGCAGTAGAATAGGCAGATACCTAATGTAGTGTAAAATAGAACGATCCAGCTGGTGACTCGGATGTCAAGAAGGAACAAAAGAAAATAGAAACGCCGAGACTGTTGGACGGCAAGAAACAACGCCCAACGGCCGCGGCAGATGGAAGACGTGGACGTGGAAGAACAAAGAGGTAGACGACCTAGAGGCCAGTTGAAACTCAAGGCCCGTGGTGGGCAACAATCAAGCTGCAATCACATGCCTTTGCTCTCTTTCTGAGTAATCCGTGTTGCGTCGGCCGAGCCTCAGTGCCCAAAGGGTCCAGGGTCCATGGTTCATTTATTCAGTCAGTCCATTCCATAAGGATGGTCCAGGCGCTTGCAGGCGTCTCAGGCAGGGGAATGGTGTAGTAGTATCTTTTCGTTTTCGTTCTCATTCACCCATGGGACGACGGGACGAGACGCAGATATGGAGGCGACGTCGGGGAGGTGAGCTTGCTGCCCGGGTGTTCGTGTCGAGCGGGAACCGGTTTGAGATGGGACGGGACATACCCTGCTGGGAATGTAGGAATACGGGGTCAGTTGAGAGAAGACGCCTGTCAAATCTGCCCCCTCGAGGCCCAGCGCGACTCGGGGCGACCCTGGCCGCAGCGATCGCAATGTGTTTTTGCCGGTCTGGCCTGAAGTAATAAATCGTGGGCTGGGCCCTATCGAAACCGCAAACACGCGACAGATGTGTTTGGTTCACTTGTTTGGGGATGGAGATGGAGACGGTTTGAATAGTTTCGACTCTGGGTACGGATACCCTGCGAATACCTGTAGTGTAAGGCAGCCACCTCTGTATGTCTACCTAATACGTACCGCAGGTAGCCCAGACGCTACCAGCGAAGCGATTCCTAACCTTTCTTCTTATCTTGGGCCTGGAGTGATGCTAAAGTAGTTGACAGCTGGTGCATTGTCGTCGTCTTAATGCGCATTGACGGCCATAGTGACGCGATCCCGCTCAGCCCTTTTCCCAATGTTTTTTCCCTTCCCGTTTTTTTCCTTACTCACTTCTCAGAGGCATTTGTTTAATTATACATGCTCATGCTGAATTACTTGGGTAGTAGTACCTCAATTACCTGAGGACTGGTACCTCACCTCCGTATTACATGCGTTCCTTCCTCCTCCCCCTCTTCCCCGTCCCCTCTGATTGATTGAAGGCCCCTGCGCACCCTGTTCTCCCCCCACCCACACTCGCTGCACCAGCGACCACCCACACCTCCGTCGGCCACTCACAGCGCGGACCAGCTTCAGCCCGGCGTCGGTCAGGTCTCTCCACCAACCAACCACTCACGGGGAGCGAAGCCCAGCACGCATCGCAGCTGCTGCACCGTCCTTGCCATTCCTGGCCGTCGTTCCTGTGTGCTTCAGGGGTTCCTGCTTTTCTTGGCCTGGGCTTGTATCCGTACCTGCTGGACTCGGCGCACCTTCCTGTCTTCCAGTGCTTTCTTTACGTCGTCGCTACCTACTGCCATTTCAGCTTGGGACTGTTTACTGCCTAATAGCTACCTAGGTAGTAGGTATCTAGGTACTTGAGCTGTATACTTTGTACCAGCGTGGCGTATTGGGTACTGGCCGCTACTTGCTGCTGTTGTGTTGTTGTTGCCATTCGCTACCGCTCTGTTGTTGTTGGCTGCTGCCCCTCATCGCACCTCCTTCCTCCCTTGGGTCAGAAATTCTTCACCTTGGATCGGCCCTTCGCGTGTCTGGTGATCTTTGATTCTTAATTTTTTTTTTCTTCTGCCTGCCGGTCACTTGATTACCTCCTTCCCGCCTTCGTGCCCCAGCTTGGCCCCATTCCACCTTTCGGAAAACTCAGAGACACGCCAATCTCGCTCGCATCGGGAGGTTTCAGACACTCCAACGGCTATCACGACCACCACGAACGAACGACTTGCGGCCTCGACCTCGAACCCCGACCGACCTCACCTGCGTCTCTCGCTCTCTCTGTCAAACCCCCGTCCGTCGTCGCTTCGTCGTCCTTCCACTCGCTTTCCACCAGCCTTCCATCGTTGATACCCCTGGACCATCAGCACCACCACAACCCCTTGCCCTGTCTTGGTCGTGGGTGTGGCCTGTCTGTCGGTGCCGTCTCTTCCACCGTCCTCCTCTTTTTATTTTCTTTATTTTATTTTTCGCTCCGCCGAAATTCCACGTCCCTGCGCCCAGAAAAAAAAATTACGGATACCCATTGGAATTGCTCCATCTGCTCGCGAACACAACCCGGCCAGCACGCTGCGCTTGCTCTGTCTGCACCCTCCCGGAGCTCCTCCTTGCGGCCCATCTTCCCCTCGTCGCTTTTTCGGCCGATCCACGCGAGACTTTCGACCTTCTGCCGCGCGCCTCGCCCCCACGTCCTCCGTCATCTAGCCTCGCTCGCCTGTCTTGCGTACCTCTTGTGCCTGACGGATACCAGCGCCGTGTCTGAATCACTCGCTCTTCGCACCTGGCCCGCTGCTCTCCTGTCCCTGATGAAGCGATAGCCGATCGTCCCCACGAGGCCACCTCAACCACCACCGCCCAGCCCTGTCAGGGTCCACAGGTTCGCGACCGACCGACCAGACCAGCAGACCAGATCGCCTTGCAGCCCAGCCTGTCGGGTGCTCTGCGACCTGCACCCGTATCCCGTACTGGACCCAAGTCGACCGTTGTTCCGGCCTAACACACGACGAAACGAACGATATTCGATACCTCCCTAACCATAACCTCCTCCCGAAATCGAAGCTTCGACATTGACCCTCGAATTCGACCTCGACGACGCCTTGCGCTTGCCGTCGACCCCACGAGCTTTCAATGCCCTGGCAGCCTCTTCCCCGAATCGCCTTCGCCGTCGCGACCTACCCATTCGCCGCCTCGGGCCCGGCCGACCTCCCCCTCGAGATCGGCGATGAGCTATACATAATCGAGGAGACTCCTGACGGCAGCTGGCTGCGCGGTTACCTGGTAGCCCCTCCCAGTCTGCTGGCCGGACTGACCTCCGTCAAGGGCCAGACCCTAGAGGCTCGTGTCTTCAGTGGCATCTTCCCTAGGAGTTGCGTCGAGGTACGCGAGGTCCTCGGCGAGTCTGACGAGACCGAGGACGGCGAAGATGCCGCCAGTGACGACGCTGCCGCGGCGAATGGCGACGTGCAAATAGGGAGCGACTCGGGCAAGAGCGGCCTTACCCCGACCGAGAAGAAAAAGAGAACGACCGCCGACGGACACAAGTCTACGGGGAGCTCACGGGGGTCCAAAACAGAGCATGGAGGCCGCAAACCCCTCAAGGAACTGCCCAATGGCACCCGGGGACGCCTTTCCGTACCCGTAAAGAGAGACCCCGACGCTCCTCGCCCAGCTGCCCCGGTTCCCATGCTAAAGATTGGCGACGAGACTCCAACATCAGCGGCCGAGCCGCTAATTGACGAGATTGCCAGCTGTCTGCGCGAATGGCACTCGACGAACCTGCACGGCCTGCTCCTGTCGCGCCAGTACCCCCGCCTCGACAAGCTCTCGCAACTAATCACGACCCTCAACCTGAGCAGACAGCAATTCCTCCACAATGTCCTCACAAGGCACGAGTACGACAAACTGCGGGAAAAGACGGTCTGGGACCTAGTCCGCGTGAACAAGCTCTGCGGAGGCGAGGTCATTGTGCGAGACCCAATGGAGCGCGGGCGGGTGCTCACAGGAGACGATTCGGTGGTGGAAATCACGAAGCTGCAGTCCGTAATGAGCGTCTTGGACGAGCCTCCCCAACCTACCGCTGAGCCGACCGCCCTGCACCACCTCCTCGTCGATGTCAGGGGCTTTGCCGGCGCATCTGCCGAAGAGACGTCCCTGGTTGTCTACCTGGTGGCCAAGCCGGCCGGAGGCCAAGCAACAGCGCTCTCCGAATGCTTCATCATCGACATACCCCCCGGCGGAACGATTGGCAGCCTCTCCAAGTCGGGCCAGACGAGAACAATATTCTGCGACCTGTCCTCACAAGACATTGGCGATGTCGCCTCGGCCGAGACAGAGCTCTACCTCATCGTCAAGGTACGGTGCAGCCAACAAGTCATCGCCAGCGGCAAGCCGGATTCCCGATCTGGCGCCAAGTCACAGGGCAATGGGGCGCACAAAGACCCAAACAAGCCTCCGTCCGCCGGTGGCAATAAGCCTTCTAGGAGAAGTCTAATGTGGGGTTCGAAAACCGCACGCGCATTCTCGCGGGGGGGAGCGACATCAAGGCTCGACTCTCTGTCAGAACAACCCGACGCACGTCCCGGAACCCAGGAAGATGGTCAGGAGAGCGCTGCACCGCCCAGCACAGCTGGGTCGAGGACGCGAGGCTCGTTCGACGCCGGCTCGGGCTTCCGCATGGCGGAGCGGACCGTAGGCCTGGGTGTCCTGAAACTAAATGCGATCATGAAGCAGGACGAGGAAGTTGAGCAGGTCGTGAGCATATGGTCTCCCTCCCTCACCCTCCCGACCGAGAAGCAGGGTCTCCACGAGGACTGGGACATCTTGATCCGAGACGTCCTGGACAGTCCAAGTGGCCACTACGAAAAGTCGCGACGCGCGGAGCGAGTGCAGGTCCATCTCAAGTCGTTCAACCACCCAGAGGTCGAGACCTTGGTCAAGGTTACACCAACATTGCTGTCGGGAATTCGAAGGACTAACAAGATGGGCTTCTCCGGAGCGCCCACCAAACCGAGGTCTGACATTTACGTCACCCTGGACACCGCCGCACTGTCGAAGCAAAACCTCCTCTCCCGATATGCAGGGAACCCGACGACCCTGTCCAGCAGCGTACACGGGAACAACATGCAAGTCACACTCGAGGTGCGGAGAACAAGCGGGGAAAAGATCCCAAACTGCATCTTCTCCTCATCCAACACCGAGGGGCTCACCACGTGGAAGTCTGTTGCAGTAGATCGGGGCGAGCGTTGGAGCCAAACTGTGCGACTCGCCGTTCCACCGCAGGATGTCTTCACGTCTCACCTCGTCATGTTCCTGTCCGAGCTGCCGAATGCTCCCTTCGCGGTTGCCCACATGCCCCTGTGGAACCAAGAGGCCTTTGTCCGAGACGGAGCACATGCCCTCCTGCTATACAAGGTCGACGAGTACACCTCCACGGCGCAGGCTGGACCATCTGGGAAGGGTGGCTATCTCTCGCTGCAGTGGAGCGCCAGGGGCAACGACGAACACTCCGCCGAGGTCACAGGGCCGCTTGCACTTCTCCGCGTCGATACTTACCTGTGCAGTACGAGATTCTCCCAGGACCGCATTGTCTTGGGCCTGATCAAGTGGAAGGACGCCACCAAGGACGATATCCCGAATCTGCTGAAGCATCTCATCTTCGTTCCGGAAATCGAGGTTGTCAAGCTTCTCAGCGACGTTCTCGACTCTCTCTTCGGCATCCTCGTCGAGCATTCTGGCAACAACGAGCTCGAGGACCTCGTGTTCACTGCCTTGGTCAGGGTCCTAGGCATCGTCCACGATAGGCGATTCAACCTGGGTCCTCTGGTAGACCAGTATGCCGAGACGCGCTTCAACTATCCCTTCGCCACGGCTTGTCTCGTTCGGTCATTCACGCGTCTGCTGGAGAAGCCCACCGAGCCCGAAACATCGAGGAAGCTCCGATCCACGTTCAAGGTTGTGCGACACATCCTCAAGTTCATCACCCATGCCCGAGGACAGCAGAAGGCAAAGGAAGCCGGATTGGGCATCACAACGTCCGGCTCTACCCCCGGTTTCACCCGAGAACTGAGAAACATCTTCAAGGCCCTCGACTCCATGATGCGCAGCAACGCGCCCGTGCTTGTCGGCAGTCAGACCCTCGCCGTCCAGCACTTCCACACGTGGCTCCCCGAGCTGGCTGGGCTCTTGAAGACCGAGGAGATCCTGCACATCGCCATCGACTTCCTCGATTCCTGTGCCGACGTCAAGGGCAAGCTCGTGTTGTACAAGCTTGTTCTGATCATCAACTACTCCAAGCTCGACATGTTCTCGCACCCCGACCAGAAGTCCGCACTCACGGCCAACACGGTTCGATGGATTGCGCCGCACTGGGGCCACAACGAGGACGTCACGGACCTGTGGAAGGATCAGGTGCGCCTCTGCTGCTCTGTTCTCGCCAGCCAGGTCGACAACCTGGGCGCCGAGATCCCCGATTACCTGCCCAAGATCATCGACTCGTATTTGTCGATTGTGTCCACCAACATCAAGCCTCGCAACCGCCTTTCGCTCCTCTTCCCGACATCCTACCCCTTCCCGTCGAAGCCCATCGCAGAGGAATGCACCTTTGACGAAGCACTAATCGAGCTCTCCGCCATTCTTTCAGCTGTTTCGAATTCACCTAGCGGCATGCAACTGGAGTTGACAGAAGGCGACCTAACTGTTTTACTTGAAAATACCCTGCGCGTTCACATGAGTATCTTAATGGGCGAGGCTTTCCCGCCCGAGTGGCTGAGTGTTCACATCTACCATCACAAGTCCACCATGAGGACATTGCAGTACCTCTCCAGCATTTTGCTGGAGTCTTTCCTTCCCCACCCCGACGAGGCCGAAAACTTCAACACGGAGCTTTGGAAAATGTTCTTCACGACAATGCTGAAACTCGTCGGCAGCCCATCACTCGCCCTGGAGACCTTCCCCGAGCAGAAGCGCAGGGCAGTGTGGAAGATTGCCGGCGACGTGAGAGAGCACGGAGCCGAGCTGTTGAGACGAACCTGGGAGGCCATCGGCTGGGAGACGAGCAGCGACGAGCGCGTTAGGTACGGCCTGTCCAAGATGGGTGGTTACCAGGTTCAGTACGTGCCTACCTTGGTCGGCCCGATCGTCGAGCTTTGTCTTAGTGTGCACGAAGGTCTTCGGCGGATGGCCGTGGAGGTGTTGCAGACCATGATCGTCAGCGAGTGGACACTGAGCGAAGACCTTTCCGTCATCCAGACCGAGATGATCGACTGCCTCGACCACTACTTCAAGTCCAAGCCCCTGACGGAGAGCATCCTGCAGAAGCTCTTTGTCAACGAAGTCATCGAGAGGTTTGCACCGCTGGAGGCGATACCCGACGACTCTTTGCACGCGGGTCTGCGAGACCTCATGGGCACCGTCGACGAGTTCCTCGATCTACTCGTGGCAGTCCACAGTGGCGACATCACAAGCGAGGCGTCGCATCTTATCAACCGCCTCAGGCTGATGGAGTTCCTCCGAGACATGCAGAAGGAGGAGATCTTCATTCGCTACGTCCACCAACTCGCCATCCTTCAAGGAGAAGCGCGGAACCACTGCGAGGCAGGTCTCGCCCTGCGCCTTCACGCCGACCTGTACGAGTGGGATCCCACGAAGCCTGTGCCAGCATTGGACGACCCCGAGTTCCCGGCCCAGACGCACTTCGAGCGCAAGGAGCGCATCTACTTCGACATGATCAAGTACTTCGAGGACGGCGAGGCCTGGAGCAGCGCGCTCGCTGCGTACCAGGAACTGCGCGTCCAGTACGAGAGCAACGTCTTCGACTTTGCGAAGCTGGCTAGAACCGAGCGCGCGATCGCTACCATCTACGAGACCATATCGAAGAGCGACAAGCTGGTGCCAAAGTACTTCAAGGTGGTGTACAAGGGTTTGGGTTTCCCGCCCAGCCTGCGCGACAAGGAGTTCGTCTACGAAGGATCGCCTACGGAACGCGCCTCCGCCTTTACAGACCGCATGCAGGAGCAATATCCCTCGGCCCAGATCGTCACGGGCGGCGATGTCGACGACGTCGAAGGACAGTTCTTGGTTGTCTCCGCCATCTCGCCCCATCGCAACCTCGGCCACCAGGTGTTCCAGCGCGCTCGCGTCCCCCAGGTTATCCGCGACTACCTGCTGTCTGCCCACCCCCAGAGTTTCTCGGTCTCATCCAAGCGCAGCACGTCCGGACCCGTCCAGGAGCACTACGCCGAGAAGATGGTCTTCACCACCGCCGACCCGTTCCCTACGATCCTGCGGCGCAGCGAAATCGTCCGCACAGAAGAGGTCAAGCTTAGCGCTCGTGAAACCGGCCTGGAGCGAATCGTGAGAAAGACACAGGAGATGACGGCGATCGAGAAGCGCATCGCGGAAGGCGACGAAGAGAACGCTCAGCTCCTCGTGGATGCTATCAGCATTTCTGTCAATCCAGAGTCGGAGAGTAGCGTCGTTTGCTACCGTCGACTGCTTCCCGCACCCAAGGACGACGAAGACGAGGACGAGGACGAAGAAGAGGAAGAGATTGAGCTCGATCCCCAGGACAACGCCATCAAGATGGCTCTTGTTGACCACGCTATCATGATCAAGCGGTGCCTCGCCACGTTTTCCCGAAGTTCAAACGAGATCCTCAGCCGAAGACACGAGGAACTTCAGCAATGTACGTCGCCTCCATCCCTTTTATGATGTTCCTGCTGACCCTTCCAGACTTTGAAAGCACGTTCGCGCCCGAAATCGCACTCTTCGCTCCCCCGCAGCCATCCCGCGACTCCTCCGCGACCTCCCCGAGCTGGAGACGATCATCGCCGACCACCGAGCAAGTGTCCCCCCAGCCACCGAGCATCGCCGGCGTCATTACCAACGGGGTCATCGCCGAGGAGGCAGCGACCGTAGCACCCATCGCAGTTCGCGGGCGTGGCACTCGACTCAGCTTCCTTGGGGGCCGTAAGAAGGAATCCCCGGTGCTCCAGCAGACCGGCAGCGATACCCAGACGAACGGAGACGGCGATGACACGGCCAGCCATCGCAGCCGGAGCTTCAGCAAACCCCAGGATAACCCCAACCGCCGCAGCATCTTCCGCGCCCCGTCCTCGGACGCAGCTCGCAACCCAGGCAGTAATGATGTCACGAGCGAGTGGGTGACAGACTCGGGCGGGCGCCAGAGCTCAGACACCGGCACACACCTGACAGAAAAGGAGCGCGAGTATAGGGACGAGCGACCTGTGGAGGCACCCAGCATCGTCAAGCGAGGCAGCGTTAGGAAGAGGCTAAGCATGCTGAAGCTGGGCAAGAAGTCTGGCAAGGCCGGCGGAATCATGGGCAGCGTGCACGAAGAGTAGGACTTCACGGCAGCGGCCGAGCAGCTGGGGTACATGAACAAGACGACGGGAGAGTGGCAGTACTCGGTATCGTGAGGATGCACATTGGAGCACACGGTACGGCCGCCTCCATGTCGTTGGGACGGAAAAGAAGAGGTGTACATATGTGATCGCTACGGCGAACCCCACGGGGATCGGGCTTGGGGAGGCACAGGATATTTACCGGTTCTTTCTTTTTCTTTGTTTGCGTATTTTCGCAAGCGACGCGAGGTTTCTCTTTTGGGGAGAGGGCAAATGGTGTTCTGGATATGTATCTGTAGGATCCCTCCATATCAGCACGACAGCCGCAGCACATAGATGTGCACATTTGCTGTTGCTTTTTCTCGTGGAATTACAAACAAGAAACTTGAGGTTTTTAAGTTCTCTCTCAACCATGGACCAATAATCTGGTGAAGTGTGGCTGCGAAGTAGTTTCGACGGCAGCTCTTCTCCCATCGACAGTCAACCCAGCATAATGGCCTTTACAGCAGGAAATCGCCCCCAGACTCCTTCAGTATCAGCTGATACTCCGGCACGAACTGCATGTACATGACGGCCGGCGTGCCGGTGCCTTCTTTCGTGTACCGCGCCTCCTCGTCGTCGACGAGCGTCTTGGCCAGCCCCGAGGCAGCAGCGCCGTTGGAACCCGGAGCGACGGCGGCCTCGACGAGGAGCTGGGCGTGGCACGCGCGCTCGAGGGCGATGAAGAAGGCGGCCGCCTCGGCCACGGTGCCGCCGCACGTCAGCAGGCCGTGGTTCTGCAGGATGAGGTTCTTGTTCGTCGGGCCGAGGTGGTCCGCGATGCGGCGGCCTTCCTCGGCCGCGAGGACGACGCCGCCGAAGGAGGGGTAGACGGAGAGGTCGTCGTAGAACATGCACGAGTCCTGGTTCAGCATCTCGATCGGCCGGCCAAAGGTGCTCCACGCCCGGCCGTAGGGGCTGTGCATGTGGCACGCGGCGTTGACGTCGGGCCGGCGCCGGTGCAGGGCCGAGTGGATCATGAAGCCGGCCGTGTTGACGGGCCCGTCGCCGCCGCCGAGCCGGGCGCCGGCCTCGTCGATGTGCACCATGTCCGAGACCTTGAGGACGCCGAAGTGCACGCCGTATGGGTTGATCCAGAACGTGTCTGGCCTAACGGGATCTTTCGGGTGTCAGCGTTTTGCCAGGGTGAAGGAAGGGGGGGGGGGGTTTATTACCCCTGAGACTGATGTGTCCGCTGCTGCCGTCCGCGAAGCCCAGCCGGGCGAAGATGCGGAAGGCCGCGGCCATCTGCTCTAGCTGCCAGCGCCGGGCGGCTTCCTTGGTCTCCGGGACGGGGATCTCGTGGAGACGCTTGACTTTGCCGCTTGACGAGCCCGAGTCCAGCGCCGATACGGGGGCGGCCGGTGCGGGGTTGGTGCCCGGAGGTGTTGTTGCGCTTGGGGACATTGTGTGTGCGTTGGTTGTGACTTGCGGTAATCTTTCTGTTGTGAAAGAGCGGCTTTCGACTATCTTGAGTTTCTTCCCTCTCCCAAACGTCTGCGATTCTAGTTGCTGCGACTCTTCCAGACTACATATCGATCACCATGCGGGGGACCTGCGATGAGGTGATCTCGGATAGCGGTTACTCCGCACTTGTCGGATCCGTGTACGTTGGAGGAGAGGGGAAAACGGATAAACGGATACGCGACATCGGCGGCGGCTAGAGACGGGAGTATGATCAATGTTGCGATGACAAACATGAGCTCATAGACGCACGCCCTGCCTCGGCATACCAATCTCCCCCGAACTTCCGACTAAGAGAAGGGAGATTTACACACCCTCCTCCAGTAACCAACACTCCTATGTTGCTTACCTATAACAAAGGACGAGGACGACGGACAACAACGACAATGGTGACGGATAATAGCGACGGGCGACAATTCCAGTGAGTGTTTAAAAGGGACACCTCGCTACGCATTTGTACTTGAAATGGTGTGTAGAAGATGAGGTGATGAATAAGATCTCCCTAAGAGAAACACACACCCCCTTCTTCCCCAAAAGTGACGTACTTACGCACTGCTTATCTCCTCACCAGATCTAGATTCGGCAGGAGCCGCTAATTGCTGAGCCGCGCCCGGCTCGTGCTTCAGGTGACCTCGGTCAGAGAAGGTTGTCGTCGGGCATCGGGTGGGAGTTACCTAAAAGTTGAAATGCCATAGACGTGAGCTTCGGGTATGGGGTCCCGGAAGAGATAGGAATGTCATGTGAAGCATGTCGAGAGCTTGCTAAGTCCTCGCGTGACCCGGAACGCCGCTGCTGTTTCTCGTTCTTCTGGTGTGTATGTTCACACTCGTCCCATACCTAGGTAGGTAGGTAGGTTTGATCAACCCACGAGAGCATCAACATCCTGTTCGCCGCTGAAAGGTTCACCGAGGGAGAACCTGGATTCCTTGACCTGATCCGAAATCACCATCATCCCAGAGTAAACCTCGCATCATCATGTCAACCGGTCTCGTTTCCGTTCCCCGCCCCGGTCCTCCGAGACCCCCGGGACCCGCTCCCGATTATGTAGACGCCGACGCCCTCCGGACGACCTTCGCTCTCGCCATGTCGGCCATGTACAAGGCCGAGGTGCCCTTGTACGGCGACCTCATCCGCATCGTCCAGCAGGTCAACCAAGACGCCCAGGCGGCGAAGCTCCGCGGCCTCGACGGCTCCGCGACGATGGGCGCGAGCATCGAACGCCTCACCCTCGAGCGGCACGGCGCGATCCGCCTGGGCACACCGCGAGAGCTGCGCACCGTCCGCCGCGTCTTCGCGCTCCTCGGCATGCGCGCGGTGGGATACTACGATCTCTCGGTGGCCGGCCTGCCCATGCACGCGACCTGCTTCCGGCCGACTTCGACACTGTCCCTAGAGCGTAATCCGTTCCGCGTGTTTACGACCTTGCTCCGCCCGGAGCTGCTCAAGTCAGGGAGGGCCCGGGCCGTGGCCCTGGAGCTCCTCGAGCGACGGAACATCTTCACCGACGCCCTCGTCGACCTCCTAGACACCGCTGAGCACGCACAAGGGGGCCGGTTGACGTCCGAGCAGGCGGAGCGCTTCGTCGTCGAGGCCCTGCGCACCTTTGGCTGGCAGCCCCTTGCCGCCGCGACGCACGAGGAGTACTCCCTGCTTCGCGAGGAACACCCGATCCTCGCGGACATTGCCTGCTTCCGGTCGTCACATATTAACCACCTCACACCGCGGGCGCTGGACGTTGGAGCGGCACAGAGGGCCATGCTGGCGGCCGGTATGGCCGTAAAGAGCCGGATCGAGGGCCCGCCGCGTAGGAAGTGTCCGATCCTGCTGCGGCAGACGAGCTTCCTGGCCCTTCGAGAGGGCATACGTTTCGCCACCGGGGTCGCGGGTGACGACGAGTTTGTTGACGGGTTTCACAAGGCTAGGTTCGGAGAGATTGAGGAGCGCGGCGCTGCTGTGACGCCTGCGGGACGGAAGTTGTATGACGAGCTTCTCGACGAGGCCATGGCCGCTGCACGGGAGGGCGGTAGGGCAGCGGACCCGGCTGCTGTAGATGTGGTTCTGGAGGAAGCTTTTGAGAGGTATCCGGACGACTGGAACGAGCTGCGCCGCCGCGGCCTGGTCTACTCCGAGTATAGGTGCACGAGGGATGCCAGCGACAAGATTGCGGGTCTTTCGGATGTCAGCACGTCAGATCCACGGTCTTTCTTGGATAGGCTGGTCTCCGAGGGCTTCCTCGAAGCTCTGCCGATAACCTACGAAGACTTCTTACCCTTCTCGGCGGCCGGCATTTTTCAGTCGAACCTTCAGTCCGGTGGCGGCCCCGGCGACTCGGCAGCCATGGATGACGGGGGAGAGCCGGCAAGGCCGGACCTGGAGGGTTACGAGGCGGCTATGGGATGCCGCGTGCTGGACCCGAATGAGTTGTACGCACAGGCGGAGCAACGCAGCCTGGAGAGGTGCGCAGAGGAACTCGGACTCAGTTTCCGAGTTGTTTCTCGGTTACTGTAGTTTGCGGGTGTGGGTGGGGGCTGGGTGTGTGAGTTTTGGCGATCGCTGGAATCTTCGGACATGGTCTCTTTTCTTTTCTACGATTTACCCATAGCTTACTTTACCGTAATCATCCCCCTAATCCGCGGTCACTCTAGCGATGAGTTGCCTTCTACAGTCGGCGTTGCGTATCAAATCCATGGTCTTAGTGCCGATATTCCGGCTGGTTTTCCGGCGGTTTTGAGTCGAGACTATTCCTTGAATCACAGGACCATTGAGACGAATGACAGCCAATGACTTCAGAATAAGCTTTGTATTTTGCTATACTGCTACTTGAACAGCGGGAGCGACGCAAAACTCAAAATAGTGGTCCGACTCGTGGCATTTCATGCTCGTTACCCCTGGTTCCCTGAAGCAGATGCATAGAAAGCGAAGGAGGGCCGCGGCTATCGCTCACGGAAGCCTGGGCTTTCATGCTCGGACCAGTGAGTCATATGTCGGGTCCGGATTCTCTTTGGGTTACTGTGCTGATGGTTCGCTGCGGCACGGGACTCGAAGACCTTTCCAGCGGTAGCGTGTTACGGAGGCCATGCGCCATGTAGGTTGTGACCACTTACACTGCTCTTGAACGAGGTGCGTGGTGTTGGCTGATAGAGAGAAAGTGGTAGCTGGGCCTCTACGTAAAGATGGGGGCAACCTATGATGAAATCCAACGCCGCTTTTACTGTCATATGAAAGAAGCAAACCTCTTGGGAATGTTGTTGAGACATCTTGTTTATCGCCTCCTCCTCCGGTATTCAATACCCCCTTGAGCCAGGACTATTGAGCTGATTTTCCCTCAGTAATCCCTACTATTCAGGATTAATTGTTGTTTCGTTGTCTATTGTTGTCGTCGCTGTTGTCTATGATTGTCCTTGTCGTCCGACACCGTAGTTCTTTTGCCAAGCCACATAGGGGTGTTGAATACTAGAAGAGGGGTGATGAATAAGACGTCCTATGTTCTTTCCGGAGCGTCTGCGTTGGGGGGATACACGTTCGGGTTGGGATTGATAGCCGTCTGTCTGACCCCTATACACAACCTAATAAAACAAGCAGAATAAAAAATCATATACTGAATTAACTCGGGTTCCTGACTCAGGTTAAAAACTGTTGAATAGACCCAGGTGTTACTGATTAGCACCCTTAGAGAAACGCGTGGGTGCCCATTTACTGGTAAGAACGTATGTTGTATCGCTGTACAGTCAGCACCCCTTCGTCTGCCGAGGATATTGAATAAGGCTAGTAGGTAGTTTTGATCTCTTATAACTCTGAGCGTACGGTCCAGTCTTGGGAAAGATGCAGATGTGCCAGATATCTGGGCACTCAACGAGGCAGTCTTCGTTGAGACTGATCAGTGCAGGTGGTGATACCTTCTTGCTTGGCCCCTGTGTTGCCACCTGGCAGACTGACAATCAGTAATTAGCTGCATCATGGCAGTGTCTGACACGTCGGAACACATGGGTAGCACATGCTCTTGTACGTACCTGTCCTCACTCTGACGGCACTTCAGACGCGGCAGTTTGGATCCTATCCGTTCAACAGGCGGATTCCGGCCAGCACATATGCTACTTCCTTTTGGAGAGCGAGAGATTTGGGGGGAGCATTGACTGGGCAGACAAACCTTCACATGCGTCTTCTTGCAGCCCTTCTTGGCCAGCATGGAACGGTGATTGAGGCAAGAGCGTTTCGGGGCAAGGTTGTTAGCAGCGGCTCCTGAACGGTGCCATAGAGGAATCAAGGGTGACAACAGTGATGGCAAAAAGTCGGCACCTCAAATGTGCCGACAAGTCGATTGTTACGTTCTTTTACCTGGTGAGCTTTCTTCGATAGTCCACAGCTCGCTATCAACCCGGTGGAGAGCAACTCGGGGATGTGAAAGGGGCTACCTACTTGCTGTCGAGGTTCGGAGAACAAAGGAGGGTAGAATGTTGCTCTAGAGGGAAGAAACAAGAGCTCGATCTTCGGGACCTTTCTGCAAAGCTGACGCCACGAATTCCCCATGCTCAACGTGATAATTTACCGGAGCGGTGGTCGTGCCGATCAAATTTCGGCTGTCATCGGACCGTCGTCCCTCGGGCCCCCTTGGCAGATCATTCTAGCCGCGGAATATTATCCATCCAGGCCTTTCATGACTGCGTCGTCAGTCATGAGCTGTCAATTTGTCATGGGCGCCCATGAGAGAGACCGTCTTGGGAATAGGCGAAGAGGAAACTAGAGGCGCCATAAGCACCCAATATCCATGACGATGGCGAAGCAGCTGTGGCTTATACACCTAAAAGTTCGGTAAACGGCGAACCTACCCGCCGAAGAGCCGGTGTGAGACATCTGGATTCCAGACATTTCCGTTTGCGTAGGCGCGGAGGAACAATGGCTCAGTGAGTGGAGGGGGCTTCAAGCTGTCTCTGTCAGACTCTGTCAGAGCTAGGGAGTCAGAAAAGGGCGATTGTTCTGTCCGGAGACGAGGGACTTACAGACATATCACAGGTCCGAAAGACCCTGCAACGGCCAGAGTACGACGTGTAGGGCCAGGAGTTGTGTGTTAGTCTTGAAAGCATACCGAATAGACTCTTGACGTGGTACCATAACGATGTACGCTGCGACAGGGTCACAGAGTGTTTCCCGAGCGTCGTGTACTCTCGCACTAACGGGAGTTGCACTGCACGAATCATCACCGCCAACCATGACAGGACACAAGGGTGGATGGGCAAGTGCATGTGATGTTTGGGATGGAAATCAGTGCCAGTAGGGTTTCTGCGAGGCTGTCTCTCAACAAGAGAGAAGAGAAGGACCAGAGGACGCAAACGTTGTACGCCTCTTGAGCCAATACGCCCCTCAAGAGAGGTCTCAAGGGGTCTAGCAAGGCTGTCCAACGGCGCTATTTAATAATAGATTCGTGGGTAACATTGAATACTGATTAAACGTATTCTCGGGCGACTCTAATGCATCAACAAGCGCGACAGAACAAAACGCCTCTGAAGACGTTTTGGGGTGCAATCGCGAAGGCTTCGCATCTCCCGACACTGGCTCGATAGACACTGACTAGTGGTGAGCACACGTACTAGTGTAGAGACAGACTACAGTTTCCTCCTTTAACTGAACAGGGGCAAACGCTCCGGGAGTGACGGCTACCAAGTTTATGTCAGAGTCGATTACGAGATGGCCAAGCCGCCTTCCAGATCACTCATGTCCTTCGAGGCCCTTGTGGCTGGACGGGATCTATTTTAGCGCTTATGTAGATTCTACCGAATTCCTGGGGAGAAATGATCTGATTGAATGCCCACTCATTTCCGTTTCCGTAGGTCGTCACCCTGTCGAGGCCTTTGTGTGGCTAATCGTCCCATCTACGCGGGCTTGGGTTTTGTCTCAGCCTCAACCCTCCACCGGGAATTGAGGGCGGGTGCAATGAGGCTTCCCCACCCCCTCGGGGCTGCCAGATGCTTCTTCAACTGCTTCTGGGGGAGGACCAAGGGCCTCGGCGTAGGGCTTGTCCGACAAGAACCGAGCAACAAGGAGAAGCCCAGGTGCTCGGGGCATGAGAGGACCGTGGTCCATGGCACGACCATGGCCCTTGGCAAGAAGCTGAATAACAAGCTTTCCTTTCAGCCAAGGAGAAGATTGGACGAGGGAAAAGAAGCCTCGCTCTCAGACATCTCGCTATGCCTATCGCGTCTGATTCCTGTCAGTACCTTCCGCGCCAACCGCGGAACCCTCGAGCCCTTCTAGAACAAAGTTTTGAGGGTTTCATCTTGTCATCCCCCTCCTCAGACGGAGGTGGCGTAACGGGGAGATGGTAAAGCAAAATCATCATGTATCCCCCATCCTCCATGTCTATCGCCGCCTGTGCTCGAGTTCTCGTTTTACGCTTCTCCACTTCGTTGCTTTGATCGTGGAGTCTGGAGGCAATCGACGACGACAACCACGACACCGAACGATATACCAGGCCATTCGACGACCACGACGACAATAGTAATAGCTTTGTGCCATGTATACGAATCCTCAATGACTATACACACCACCGCGTGGGCAAATGTATGATGCACCTGCTGTATAAGGCAATGCTGAACAGTGCGACGACGACGACGATATCCCCGCTCCAGCTACTCTCGCGCGACGCCGGCTCGGCGGACGACGTCGATGGCATCGACACCCACAGCATCGGGGGCATCATCGTCGCCTCGGTCGTCCCGGCGACGGCCATCTCGACCATGTTTGCGCTGTCACGGTTATTTGTGAGGGGGTGGATCCAGAAACGGGTTCAATTCGACGACGGGATACTGCTCGCCGCAGTGGTACGGACTCTCTCAACTTTTGGCGATTCAGGAATGCGATGGCTGAAGTATTGTGTTGTGTACAGGTCTCCGGGTGGACATCGACTGCGACGACGTTGAAGGCGGTATCGATCGGACACGGCCGGCACGTGGCGCTGCTCAACGACGGACAGAAGGAGGCGATCCTTCAGTGGACAATCATGGCCTTCTCGTTCGGCATCTTCGCGCTGGTGCTGCCGAAGCTGGCCGTCGTGGCCCTTGTTAATCGGCTGCTCCAACCCAAGCGCGCGCACCGCGTGTTTCTGTGGGCGCTCGGGGTGTTCTGCGGGCTGGCGCTTCTCGGGAACGTGATCGGGCTGTACTCGCAATGTTCTCCGGTACAGGACGAGATGTCATTCATGACGAAGGCATGTCTAGGGCCGGACATGGCTGTTGAGTACTCAATATCTACGAGTGGTAAGCATGGGCTTTTTCTGCATCCACTGATGAGATGCTGACATGTCTCTAGCTATATCGGCGGCTACGAATGCGTACTTGTCGGTGTACGTTGCTCTATCAATTCGCAAGTTGCACTTTGCGAGGAGAAAACGAATCGGGTTGGCGATATCGTTGGTTTTGGGACTTGTGTGAGTATACAGTCACGCGTTGAAGTTGTGCATGGCCATGACTAATTTCTGTTCAGTGCTCTTTTCACAGCCATCTTCAAGTGCACACGACTAAAGTCTCTGGGGAGTCCTGATTTTACTTGTGAGATATTTTGAGTCAATCTCCCGTGATCCTGGTCCTAACAACTAGACAGATGATGCTGCAGATCTTGTCATCTGGACGAGCATCGAAGCCGACGTCGTTATCATGGCGGCGTGCATACCAGCGATGCAACCACTTGTTGACTACCTTTTCCCACATCCGAGCGACTCGTCGAGCTCGATTACGACGCCAGCGTCTCCGACATCGATCACTCCACGCAAGAAGCTGTGGAGCATCAGCCACGACCCGGAGGCGGCGCGCGAGATGTACGAGACGGAACTACAGATACCCGAGATGATCATGGTGGAGCGCGAATTTCAAATCAACGTGAGCACGAGCGTGCAGCGGGAGTGGTCGCCGACGACAAATCCGTCGGCGGTGAAAGAGGATGAGAAGTTCCGGGTCCTCAAGGACCATGGGCCAGACGGGACGGTCACGACGACGGTGGTGGTGATGACCTCAGCACCCGTCGACATTGCGAGATTTCCTACCGGACTCCAAGCGTGAGGGCACAAATATTCTAATGACACATACATACATACCCCATAATAGACTTGACGAATCGCTCCAAAAAAGCTACGGCTTAACGTTTGTTTCGGCCAAAGCGTTCCATTACATTACATGAAGGCTTCCTCAACGTTGATGGCTGCATTGACTCGGACTCTACCCACCTCCATCTCCATCGCCTTATCTCCCCGAACCACACCACCCACTCGCAAGACAACAGCTTAGTCAACTCGGGAACGCGAAGTGACAAGCCCCACGAGTGGCTGTGGTCTTCGTGGCTCAGTTGGTAGAGCGTTGGTCTCATATTTGCGAAATGAATATGACTCTGTCTTTAGACTGAGATATCCAAAGGTCGTGAGTTCGAGCCTCACCGAGGACATCTTTTTGGTTCTGTAGCAGAGGATTGATCATGCATTATTTGATTACGCTGCTGCTCCTCGCTTTTGCTGTTTCCGGCCCCAGAAACTGTCAAAACAGCCCCCGTCCGAGCTCCCGCACAAACCAAAAGTCGAGCCTATTTTCAAGGTTATTCCTCGCACGGTTCCCTAGAGTCTTCGGGTCCAACGTGTACCGGCTGGCCGGTTTTTATTACAACCCCGTCAACCATTTAGTCCGTCCTGCTCATTATGAGACTGTATGCAACCTCTTTGTTCACGTTGTTCAAACAGCCACGACGGACGAGCACCGGCCGAGACCTTAAAGCCTGCAAGAAGCATACACAGGAGCCGCAGGGGGCGGACGCTACGGCATTGACGTACAACTCCGTGCGGGATCGCCAGCGAACGACAGGCTCAGCATGTCATGTCAAGGTTCTTCATCCCCTGAATGACTCGCGCCTAAAGTCGTCAATGTCTCACTCGGACACTACTAGACTCCGAAGTTCGTCCGTTTAAAGATGAAGCTCGAAATCAACACATCTAGATACCTGAAGCAGTTTTGACGTTCACATTTGGCCTTATCACCACGAATTCCCACGACCGGATAAGTCGGGACGCGTGCTAAGCCCTCGGCTACGTAGAGATGGGGCCCTCTTCAGCAGGCCAAGATTGAAGCTTCGCCATTCCACGTGTCATTTAATTGGAGCAGCGGTGTGTGTTTTGTCTGTCCGTGAACCGCAGCAAACGCGTCACGGTCGGGACATAGGCCACCCCGACCGTGTGTATCTTTCCACATCATCAGCCTCACAACCACGGCACAGCTCAACGTACACCATGAGGGCATTTTTCTCGCAGGCAAAGAAGAAGATCGAGGCCGAGATTGCAGCCATCACCGGCGACGATGACGACAAGCCGGCCCAGCAGCCGCAGCAGCAGCACCAGCCGCCGCCGCCGCCTGAGCACTTCCAGCAACCGCCCAGGGCCGTCTTTGCTCATTTCATGGTACGCGCCCACACCCCGTAACCGCACGATGTCGTACTTCTATCCACGTGAAAGAAGAAGAGCGTGCCTGGTGGTTTCATCTGAAGTTTCGCTAACGACCGGCACGGCCCATAGCTGAGCAACACATGCGGCTACACCGTAGACGAGTACAAGGTAGACATCGGCCTCGCCCAGGAGGCTCACATCGACGGCTTCGTCGTC
Source organism: Colletotrichum brevisporum (assembly GCA_030770045.1). Classification (NCBI taxonomy): domain Eukaryota; kingdom Fungi; phylum Ascomycota; class Sordariomycetes; order Glomerellales; family Glomerellaceae; genus Colletotrichum; species Colletotrichum brevisporum. Next base: position 8,553,938 of record JAUGSI010000002.1, read on the forward strand.
AACTTCGGCATCCACGAGGAGGCCATCGCCAAGCTTCCCGAGTTCTTCACCGCCGCCGAGCAGACGGGCTTCAAGCTGCTGCTGTCCTTCGACTATGAAGGCGCCGGCGCCTGGCCCAAGGAGCGCGTCATCGAGATGCTGAACCGGGTGAGTTTCGGGCGATGCGACGAGACGAGACAAAGGCTAATCTCGAGCCGCTAGTTCTCCCCCTCCCCGGCTTATTTCCGCCGCGGATGGCAGCCGCTCGTGTCCACCTTTGAGGGCCCCGGCAACGCCGCCGACTGGCACGACATCAAGGCGGCCACCGGCTGCTTCTTCATGCCCTCCTTCTCCTCCATCGGCGCCGAGAACGCCGTGAACACGGGCGTTACGGACGGCCTCTTCAGCTGGGCCGCCTGGCCCCACGGCAACAGCCGGAAGATGGATCCCGAGCTGGACAGGTCGTACCGGCACTTCCTCGGCCACCGGCCCTACATGGTCGCCGTCTCGCCGTGGTTCTACACGAACCTGCCCACCTGGAACAAGAACTGGACCTGGAAGAGCGACGACCTATGGAACGACCGCTGGAACGAGATTCTCTCTCTAAGGCCCGAATACGTGCAGATCGTAAGTACTCCCGTTCGCACCCTGTCCTTCTCAGAGAGGGAAATGAAACATGAGGCGAGAGACCAATTTTGACTAACCACCGTCCCAGATCTCGTGGAACGACTTTGGAGAGTCCCACTATATTGGCCCCCTCCACGAGAAGCAGTTCGGCGCCTTCGAGTACGGCAAGGCCCCGTTTAACTACGTCCGCGACATGCCCCACGATGGCTGGCGCCTGCTCCTCCCCTTCCTGATTGACCTGTACAAGAACGGCACCGCCGCCGTCCACCGAGAAGGTCTTGTGACTTGGTACCGTCTGCACCCGGGCCACGCCGGCGACAGCGGCGGCACGACTGGCAACACGCCCAGCCACGGCCAGGAGCTCTTCCACCCGGCCGAGATCGTCGAGGACAAGGTCGTCTTCTCGGCGCTGCTGACAGGGCCTGCGTCCGTGACGGTTAGCATCGGCGGCGTGCCGAGCCAGGGGTCGTGGGATGACGATGGCGTGCCGGCTGGCGGTGTGGGCGTGTACCATGGAAGTGTGCCGTTTGACGGCCGGCTTGGTGAGGTTGTTGTCACGGTCCACCGCGGCGATGAAGTTGTTGCTCAGGTGCAGGGGCGGCCTATCACGGAGGAGTGCACTCAGGGTGTGAACAACTGGAACGCCTGGGTTGGAGGTTCTATGTCGCATGCTGGGACTTACGCCGTCGCTCACTTGGGTTGAATCTATGTGGAGTAAGGTTCCCGCGGCTGTCAATCAAGACATATATTACAAATCGTAGAATCTGGAGTTTTTAAGTATTGAAAAACCCGTGTCTCCACCCTATCCTGTTTGGATATCTTAATGATGAAATCTGTGTGAAGATCTATACAACCTGCCTGATACCCGGAGTGATGTCTTCCAACTTCACAATGAGTTCTTCCCACAGCTGTTTCTGGACCCTCAGTGCCTCTTCGCTTGTGACTAAGGCCGATGGTCTAAGATTGCCCAAGTCAACTTCAAAGACTTAAGCGTACCGAGTTTTGAGCGGAGTGACTTACGTTCCGACTGCTCCATCGTCGAGATATTTCCCATGGGTCTCTTGTCCGCCGTCAGCAGCGAGGACGACAGTCCGGCTGGCCTGCTCAGCTGTCCTCGCGACCAGCCAGAAAACAAATCGAACGACATGGCGCTGAATATTGCCGACGTTTCTGGCCACCTCTGAGTGCGCAAGTCCGGGGTTCACGACAGAGACTACCACGTTCCCTGCCCTATCGCTGTTCGAGATTTTGTCGGCAAGCTCACGGGCCAACAAGAGCTGCATGAGTTTAGAAACGTTGTACCTGACGGAGGAACAAGGGTTAATCAATGTGCGCCGAACATTCAACAAGTATTGGTGGCCTTACCTGTCCTGCATGCGGGCGTTCTCTTCCACTGCGAGGTCTTTGAAGATGTGAGGACTCGTCCGCTCTGGGAACTTGGTCTGGGCGTGGCCCAGGGAGCCAGTAAACGTAAGGACGGTCTCCTTGTCGAACTGCAAAGATGTCTCTCTCAGCTTTGGCAGAGTCAGCAGTGACAGCAGAAGCGTGTTAACGACGTTGACCGTGATAAGGATGTCGTCCTGCTCGGCCCGCACAAAGTTGTACATCATCACCCCAGCGTTGTTGACGAGCACGTCCAGCCGGTCAAGACCTCCCAGACGCTTCCCAAACTTGACGACGCTCTCGTACGACGAGAGGTCTAGCTCCCAAACTTCGGCTACACCCTTCCTGCCCGTGGAATCCTCGATCGCGGCGGCGGCGGCCTCGCCCTTGGATACGCTCCGGACGGCCAGGATGACCTTGGACGCGTCGAGGCGGACGAGGTGGCGCGCGACTTCCAAGCCAATTCCCGTATTAGAGCCGGTTACGACGATGGTCTGGCCGGTGAACTTCTTCGTGGGAGTCGGCACCTCGACCCAGAGCTGGGAGCGGAGGAGGTTGATCACAGAGGACATTTTGGTATCTGTGGGGGTGATGAGTACGGATGTTGTTCGGGGAGATAATCAACAAGACGCAGAATATGAGAGTGGTGTTCCGTTCCCAGACGCAGAAGCCGAATATGTCTTTAGTACTGGCCCTGAGTCTGGTGTGATATGATGCGGGGAACTTCCACCGGCCTTGCTCGTGGCGCGACTTGTCACATTAATGAAGGAGGCGGGTTTCCGCCAAGTCTTCACATATCGCTGCCGGCGGTCGCGCCGCAGGCCTGCCGAAGTGGGACGGAGATTGGTGCATATACTAATTTAGAGTATGCAGTACGGAGTATTAGTTGGGATTCTATAATCGATTGATCCAAGGTGCTTTCATGGCTTCCATGGCTTCCATTCCAGGCAGGCTTTTGTCATAAATATGATATTGTCTGTCTAGAGAAGACAAAGTAGAGCTCAATTCTTGTGTGGCTAAATTAACTTGACGTTTGAGATATTTCAACTTGTTCTCAGGATGCTCCTGGTATATTTGCTGGAGAATATCGCTGCTCGACAGGGCCCGAGAACAAGTGCTTTTGGAACATGGCGCATCACTGGGAGCGGGTTTATTGCTCTGGGAGTTGACTTTGTCTCACTATGGGCTGCAGAATAATGATGAAAACAGACATTCCATCATTGAAGCAGCCGCCACCCTTGAAGGATGCCTGCCTAGGTATGGACCAGGTCAGCCCTCATGGCCGTGACGCAGGCTTTGTCGGCGGAATCCCGCCCGGAGTGGGGCCGTGGCTTCGGCCTTCCGTGCCCTCAAAACTAACCGAACGGGAGCTTCCGGCCGTCCAGGTCATTGTCTTTCCTCCAAAGTCCACTTGAGAGATATCCTTATCCAATATTTCAGATGTCCAGTAGGTGCTCAATCTTGGCGACACAGCTCATGCAAATAAGACAGGCCATCAAGGTTCTCACCACCCGGGCCTCGCATCCAAAGCGTGAGAAGTCTCCGAAAATCCTCCGTGCAACTGCATATAATGACGACACTATTTTGGCACGGCCCTTTCTCTCTCTAGACTATGATCATTTCCGAACCATCACTACTCTATTCGTTTTAGTTCCAATTCCTCAAAGCACCCAATAATGGCGGATACCAACAAGAAACCTGTCGACCACTTCAATGAAATCGCCCACTCCTACGAGAAGAGCACCGGAGGCTGCACACGGGAGCTAGCGGAGCGGTTCGTCCCACTGCTCAACATCACGAGCGACTCAGTCGTACTCGACAACGCCTGCGGCACCGGCATCGTCACCGACGTGCTGGTCAACAAGTTTGGGCCGGGCAAAGGACCTGCGATCAACGCCGTCGACGGGTCTTCGAGAATGGTCGAGATCGTGGAGGCGAGGTTTCATGAAAGCAAAAACGTCACCGCCGCAGTAATGCCCGGCGAGGACCTCGCCTTCCCCGATGAGACTTTCACCCACTCCGTCACGAACCTCGGCTTCCTCTTCTTCGAGGACGCACAGAAGGGTGCGGCGGAGGTCTGGCGGACCCTGAGGCCAGGAGGCATAGCTGTTGTGACGAACTGGGAGGAGCTCGGGTACCTCCCGATCCTCAGGCGGCTGCAGCGCGAGATCCGCCCCGAGGATGAGCCGTTCGACGTGCCCATTGGGCGGGACTGGTTCAGGCCGGCGCACACCGAAGAGGTCCTGCGGTACGGGGGGTTTCAGGACGTAGGGCTCCAGGCCATGACCGTTCACTGGGGGGCAGGGAGCGTGGAGGAGGTGGCGTCCTCGTTGGCACAGATGTTTGGGCCTGCCGTGTTTAAGGAATGGGGCGAAGAGGAGAAGGAGAAAGCTATTCAGCTTCTTCCGTCGATTCTGAGAGAGGAAACTGTGTCTTTGGAGAGGGACGGTCGGCCCTGTGTCGGAGTTACAATGAAGGCCATCGTGGCTGTCTGTAAGAAGTAGTTCCGGAAAGGACAATCCAAATTTCGAATGTGAGCTTCAAGAGGCCCTCCTAATATTGAAATCTCCGTGGAAAACAGACCCGCATCGAGACTGACGTTCTAATTGTTGCGGTTTCGTCAATCGACATATGCTCCATCACGCGAACCAGTATCAGGAAACGTAATAAGGAACATTATTCGTTGGCTAGGTGATGCAGAAAAGAATACCGTCGCGCCACCTCTTATCAAACGCTCATCGTCCGGACCTAGTTGGTCAACTTGCTCGTCTTGAGGCCCTCGAGAGGCGGGTTTAGCGTCACCTTCCGAACGTCTGTTGGATTGGTTCACAGGCTCCTTTTCGCGTGGTATCAACCTCAAAGTTGATCAGGGGGAAGGCGTGGGGCTTGCATCATAAAATGCCATCTCTCCTCCGAGGCAAAAAGAAATGTAATTTCGCGGCGTAGAAAAGCTTCGCCGTCCTGCTTATTGACCTCTGCGGTGCCATCAGCCAAGTCGAGATTATCGAAATGTAAACCGAAGAAAACTTCCCAGAGTGTAAGCCGGCCCGATTCCTTCCATGACGCCCGGAACTGGAAATTGCCGTCGGAGTTGCGCAATACGTAGGCAATCATGCGCGCGACTGCCCAAGCAGATCTTGATGGGCAATTTGCTTGGCCTTTGGTTTCCCTCCACTCGTGCGACGTCTTGGACACTGCTTTCTTCAATTCCCCGCTTACCGACTTGAAATCGCAGATTGTGCCAAGTACACGGGTGGCCAGTTCTGTTGATTCCTGCGGTCGAAGGAGGAAGAAGAAATCAACGATGAATGGCTTGGAATAGTGACATTGCACGGCTTGGAAGAAGATATCCTCCGTCAGATCCCACTTCAGAATTTGAAGGGAGCATGCCGGTCTTCCGAATTGGTAGCGATGGATAAAGCGACAGTTGTCATGTACTTGAACTGACCCGAACCAACTCAGCAGCTCATCGAAGTCACCAGAACATGGAGACTTCATAGCCTGACTGCATGTGATGTTTGTCGTGGTCATAACAGGTTGGCGCTCCAAAAGAATGTCGAGAACCGCCTGGTTGTTGTCTCCGTTGAGTTGCATCCCGATCGCCAGGGAAGTGAAGAGGGGAAGTTGTTAGATGAAATGGGACATCTGTTTTCGCAGCGGCAATTCCACACCATTTTTGTAACGGAATCTTTGGTACCAGCCGCCGACGGCAAACAAATGAGTGAGATCGCAAAAGAACAGGCACTGATATAGTCCCCGGAAGAATTCTTGGTTGGGTATGTCGTAGTCCGGAACCATATCGCAGCTCATTGTCGCCGCTGCCGAAAGCCCTAGGAGAGCGTAAATCATGTCTCGTGAATCCGTGGCAACAGCATACTGGACTCGTAGGAGGAGACCGTAAAGACCATTTCTGTTCCCGGATCCTGAAATCTTTCTGAACGGTCCTGGCATAAGTTCCAGAACGAACTGGCAGCTCCGACTCGGTTCAACTCCCAAGAGTCGAGGTAGAAGAGGAAAGTGACGTGATGAGACTTCCTTTCTGCCACAGCAAATTAAGGCTGATCGAGCCTTTTCTACCTCTTGGAGAATCCATACCCGTTCGAACCAGGGTCTCCCCAGGAGCTTCAGAAGTCCTTCGCGGTGAGAGATCATAGTGGTTGAGAGGTACGTAAATGACGTCTCTTGCGCGCATTGCCATATGTCGACCCATCTCGGGTCTTGCAGGCTCAGGTGGTGGTACTGGGGGTCGTTCGAGATCATGTCTTCCAGGTTCTGCAGGGCCTCTATGATAGAGTTTGTCTGCAGGTCTCCAGGACCGAGCCAGAATAGAACCTGCTCGGCCTTGGAATAGATATCGCCCATCTGCCGAACCTGATGACCTCGTTCTTTGAGGTTCGCCTGGTCAATGCAAACGGCATTGACCCACAGGATCCGATCTTTGTGGGAGAGCCGAAGATAGTCGAGTGCATAGAAGAGGTTGTCAGTGATCTTCAACTTCTTCCCGGCGACTTCGATCTCAAAGCCCTGGTAGGACGAGCCCCAGACGTAAGAAAGAGCTTCGTACGGAACAGCATTGTCGATATCGTCGAAGTTGGCCTGGAAGATCTCACAGCAGATAGGGCCACCCACAGACTTGAACAATCTCAATAGTCTGATGGAACGGACATAGAGGTCTAAAAGTTCGTGTCGAAAGGCCTCCGTTGGGGAAGAAGAGAAGGCAAGAGAGGTTGACATGTTGACAGGAATTGCTGCCAGGCGTGACTGGGTGTGGCATCAACTACCAAGAGTCCAAGGACCTTCGCAGGATGACAGGCTATAAATGGGACAATTGAAAACATTCGCCAGGGCGTCGAATCAACCTAGCCTTGGTGGCAAAGCCGTTTACACTCTGGTACCTTCATGAGGTTCAAGATAGGCTCAACTAGTGTCTGCCTTTCGGCCTTGAATGAACTTTCCGGAGTATGTTTCTGCCCTTGAAGTGGCTATGTTTGTCTCGTGTCACCCCCTTTTTCATATCTAGTTTATTTTAAAGATCAAAAACTCGTTAGTTCGGATACGTCTTTCATTTAAATCAATGAATCATAATCGAACATTTGCAAACCAGACCGTTCTGTGGCTTCAAATGCAATCAAAGACGGTGGTGCGTTGGACGAAACGAGCAACTCAATCAAAATCTACCTTCGGATCTTACCATCGCATTCAATCTTTGAAAAGAAAGATAAACTTCCCTGTTGCAGGAAGGCCAAGTCATATTGAAAGTAAGCTCAGCACCAGCGGTCCATCTCCAAGACTCCCTGGCAAAATCTCCCAGATCCCTCGGAGGTTTCTGGCCTATTCCCTACTCATTCTCTACGCCTCGAGTCGCCGCACTCGAACCTTCAGGCCACCATTCACACGCAGCGCAGGGCACGGGTTCACCAGCACAATGTCCTCCTGTCTTACCTCGGGCTCGAACCTGAATTTGCTCAGGACCTCCACCAGCACCATCTTCATCTCCAACATCGCAAATACTCTGCCCATGCACGACCGTGGCCCAAAGAAGAACGTCGCCAGAGCGAAAGGGTCCTTGGCCTCTCCCGTCAAGTCGTTCCAACGATCCGGGTTAAACTCGTCCACATCGTCACCCCAAATGACGGGGTTGCGGTTGATGATGTTGGGGAGCATCAGGAGCGACGTGCCCTTGGGGATCAGCGTGCCGCAGATTTCGACGTCCTCGACGGCCTCCCGGGCGGACGTGACGCCGGGGGCCTGAAACCGTAGGTTCTCCTTGCAAAAGTTGTCAAGGTAGCGCAGACCCTCGATGTCCGCGTAGTCCGGGTTCGGCTTGCGGGCAAGGAGGCCCTGGACCTCTACGCGGAGCTTGTTTTGGATGTCCGGCCGGATGGACAGCGTGTTCGTCGCCCACATCAGACTGTTGGCCGAAGTCTCGTACCCGGCGAAGAGGAAGTTGAGCATGTTGTGCATTATTTTGTCTTCCGGCCAGGGCTCTTCGGCGGACTGTTCCGTCAGTATATACGTGAGTATATCCGGCTCGGCGCTGGTGTCGATCTTGCCGGCTTCTATTTCGGCTTTTCGATGCCTGATAATCTTTCTTATCCTCGTGCGAGTCTCCTTGATGCCGTTGTTGAATATTCGGTTCTCCTTCAGAGGCAGATAACGGATCGCGGGCACAAATGCGCTGATGCCGAGCAGAGCCAACCCCAACGGAGATGTGTTGAAGGCTTCCTGGAAACAGTGACGGAAGATGGAGTCTTTCAGGACGATATTCATGTCCATGCCCATGGTGAACAATACGATAACATCAAGCGTCACCCTGGCATAAACATCGGACACTAAGCGAAGAATCAGTATCTACTTTGCTGCGGCGAGATCTGACAAAGTCAGGAATTGATGGTTTACCTACCGTCCACTACCCCGCTTCCAGATTCGGCAAGCTGGTCGAAGAGCTCCATCAGTTGTTGCGCCTTTTGCTGGAAGACAGGAAGCACCAGCTTAGTCTTTCCGATGCTCATAGGCGCTATGCGAGACAGTCAGTTAGTTTCTCGCCAGGGGGCGTCGTGCAGGGGCAGATAACCCACGGGAGAGGAATTTCCTTTGTTCCTTCTGCTCCTCTCCTTCGGAGAACGCCACGCCAACACCCGCGATGGGGGTTATAATCCTAGTGAGGAATTTTGGCTTGATGAAAGAATCGGCCTTCGTCTGTAAGATCTCCCTGAACGCGTCGATACGGGTGACGAGAAGGTCTTCGGAGTGGCCGAATCCGATGAACCGAATGAACCGCTCGCCCCTCCATGTCCTCATCCAAGTGGCATACGGCTCATTGGGATCGCCAGATCCCATCTGTTTGATGAGATGCCCAAGAAGGAAGTGATGGTCCTGCCGGGCGTCAGTCTGGGAGCTTTGGCTGCCCGGACTCAGATGATTCAGACTCACCTTTGGCCCCGGGAGATGCCGGAGAGGAGAAACATAGAAGGGATAGATGAATATGTTGTAAACTCCGAGGGCCAAATAATACGTGGCAATGCATCCGACAAAGACTCGGGCGTAGAGTTGGACCAAGGTTAGGCGAAGGGCTGGAAGGATGGCGGCAGGCACCGCGAGGAACACAGCGTACTGCCAGGTCTGGTGAGAGACGCCCATGGCTTACGACCTGTGGATTAAAAATCTTGCTGGAGACTGAGGCTTTGAAAGCGTTTTAGATACAGAGTCCAGGTCACTGTCTCGCGGAAGAATGAGAAGTGTGAGAAGGAGCGAAGGAAGTAAGAGCTTGAGGTGAGAAGAGGGGAAACAGATACCATCCTGGATCTCGCCGTGCCTTTAAGAAAGTCCCTCGAACGATTAAGACGTCCCCCACAACGGCTTCCTTGAATCACCTCCCTGCGTAAGCGAGACCATACCCATGCAATGCAGAGCGCTTATCGTTAGACCGCGGCTGTGTTACCCCGGGCCGGTCAAGTTGGTAGTTTGATTGGCCCGTGTAATTGAGCATTCTGGTATCGGTATCATGCAGGCTTTCCGCCATCAAGCCGCGGATCAAATGAAAAGCCCGACAGCCTGTACATTCATGCTTATCACCAGAAGCAGCTGTCCCAAGAAGGAAGATGGTCTTTGGGTTCTAGGTCTGTCCCATACCACGCCACTGTAAGACCCCAAGACACTATGCCAAGCTAGCCACGACATGGATGGGGCTAAGTGAAGCCGGGAATGACGTGCAGGACATTAATGCGAGGACGGTTTCCCCTCAACCTGACAACTCTGGTTTCACAGCTCAGCTCGTGACAGAAGGGGGCGCCCAATTGTTATCCCACTTCAATACCCCAGTCCACGGCCACGTCTTTGATGAGGGAGGTCTTATTCATTAACCCCCTCCTCTGGTATTCAACACCCCCTCTAGCTACAACTGTATAGCTATGCGTCTCTAAGTACTTTCCTGAGGATTAATACTATTACAGGCTCTATAAGCTGCTTATTATCCATCGTCGTCGTTGTCCGTCTTCGTCCTTGTCCTCGTTGCTGTTGTCCATCGTCTTCGTCCTCGTCGTTATTATTATGGGAGAGCCAAGCCGCTTCATGAGAGTGTTGGTGCTATTGAGAGGAGGGAGTTATGAATAAGATCTCCCTTTGATTCCTACTGCTAAAACGGTTCAGCAACATGTTTCCTACATGAATACCACACCAAGAATGCCACTCTTTTCGGTGCGACATTGGAAGGGACCTCTTAGTCCCTACTTGAGTAAGGGTGTTTGCCTCTCAGCTACGATCCAGAGTAGCAGAGTGCCAGAGTAGCCCAGCCGCCGAGACCCCAATCCCGGACGCATCAAACCTAACCCAAGAAGTGTATCAGTCCAGCCGTAAAGGAGACTGTCGTACCTGGTAATGGTTAGTTGGACCCGACGCTCTCTAGTGGCGTAATTATGAGACGTATGGAGCAAATGAGGGAAAAGACACGCCAGCCAGATGCTTCGGAAGTTCGGAATCGAAGTAAGAACGATAGCGCAGGCGCAGACGCTTTACTGGCCATACATGTCGACCACAGATGGGTTCACCGATCTTGTGCAGGCCGTTGAATCGGCTATGAAGATGGCGCAGCCGACGTTGCGCATGACGCAGTGGACGTTGACTTCTCCCGACTAGCCTTACCAGCGCAGCCCAGCGCATAGGAGAAGCATGCCCGGGTCTGTGAAGGAGATGCGGAGGCTTGGCTTTCCGAAGCTACTGTTCCGCGTCGACACTGCTCGGTATATGCGGTCGATGGTCATGGTGGATGGACACGTAGTTGAAGCTAGCGATCTGGACACTTTGGTAGCAGCAATCAGTCCAGGGTGATTGACACGAAGTTTGCGTAGCAGATGTAGGTGTTCCGTAAAAGAAGGTGCTGTGTGATGCCATTACTTAGATTATGGGCTGTGTTGCTGTAAATTGAACGGTCGGATCAGGTTTCTTGAAAGCACCTGAACCGTGACATTGTCGACATGGTCATAATATGTGAGTATGTCGTGTTACCAATATCTTCAATGAGTTTCCAGTTTCTCCAACGTAACAAGACTCACGGAGACGAGGCTGAAAAAGAAAATAAACAGAGATAGTCCAAAAGTTGCTTTTGTCTTTCGCTTCATCTCCCACATCGTCTGGTTGCCTGGGTCGGTCTATTCGTCTCGTCAAGTCATATGCGGGTGGTACAGCCAATGCAAGATGTTAGGTCGATTAGGAAGGTAACGAATGCATAAAAGAAACTCGCATTCCCCCGCAGTTTCTTCTGTGTGGTCAGGTCTGGGTTCGGCTCTCGGTTCCTTGATGTCGGGAGGGAGTTTGTGTGTCCCATTTGTCTCCTACTACACTTGCACTCACGATGCATATGAGACTTAGTCATTGTTTCTTTTGGGCAGTGATCCTTACGTCAGTTTAGCAGTCCATGGGACCGAGCATATCGGCTTATTATCTCATTGCTTGACCTAGGACCGACTCACGTGAACACATTCTAGCACGCTTATGGTTGGTTTTTGGGCAGGATCATAGATGTCACATATAGTTTGTCATCAACGTCTTGGATGGCACAGCCCATGCAGAGATGAGATCCAGGCTTACATGTCAGCACTTACCAGGCAACAGCATCGAGATGTCTTGCAGCTGAGCATCTGATGTCCATCCATATCTTGGGCGTTCCACTGCCCGATGCCTCGCTTAGTGGCCGATCCGCAGTCTATCATCTCGGCTCATATTGTTGGGTACCAGTCATCAGAGAGGCGGGCGGGATGACCCGCACTCTTTGCACGGACGAGACGGGATGACTGGGTATTGTGTTATATTTCAGCCTGACATACGTCGTTAGCAATTCTTGTGGGTTAGAAATCCCTCCGTACTCGTCGGCCGGTTGCGATACGTCCTGATCGCAAAGTCTATGAACCGATCAACGTCGTCTGCGGTAGACATAAACCCAAACGATACTCGTACAGCCCCTACTGCACCGGTCAACCGTTGATAAGTATCCAGGGAGGAATTTTCCATCCTGCTCAGCGGGAGCAAAGCTTTCCTGTCTAAACCGAACGCGGCTTCGCTGGCGCCGGGATTGCAAAAGCAGCCCGTCCGTAACGAAATCTTCTCGGCCGCAGACTCTCTGGCGACTATCCTTTCCTCAATCACCTTCCCTGATGCGTCCAAGAAGTTGAAGCATACTGTCCCACCCCTCGACTCCATCTCCGTCGGGCCGTAAATCCGGACCATTGGCGAGCCGTCGTCGTGCTCAAGGTGCTGAAGCCGGCCCAGGCACCACCCTGTGAGGCACCGCACCCTCGTCCCGATGAGATCCATCCCAATGTCATCCAGCCAGTCCAAACCAACTTGTACGTCCGGTATCGACAAGAAGTTAACCGTTCCGTCTTCGAAGGCAGCTTCGTCCCGCGCCATGGCGTGCCACGGCACGCCTACCGAAGCCGCCGTGATTGTCCCGCCAGAGAACCACGGCCGCGACGCTGCAAGCCGAGCCATAGCGTCCCGCTTCACCACAAGGCATCCAACTCCCGTGGGATACCCGAACAGCTTGTACCAGCTCATTACCAGAAACTCAGGCTGACAGCCGCCGGCCGCGGAGAGGTCAAGCCGTGCGGCGGGGAGATACGCGGCCGCGTCCAGGAGCACATCGTACCCTTGCTCCTGCGCGGCGGCGACCCAGGAGAGCGGGTGACGGACGCCGCTAAAGTTGCTCTGCGCCGGGTACGCAAGGAGGCCGCTGCTCCTCCGCTTGGACCGCCTCGCGGGGCCGCCGGCGACGCGGAACAGCAGGTCCTTGCGGCGCCGCAGGGCTGAAAGAAGGTCCTCGGTTTCGATCCGCAGATCTGGGGCACGAACGGGGACGTAGACGGTCCGCGAGCGGGCCCGGCGAGCGTACTCGCGGAGCCCGTTGAGGGAGTTGTGGTTGTCGGCTGTGAGGACTAGTCTCGCGCCCCGGCGGAAGGGGTAGGATTCGGCAACAAGCCGGGCGGCGCCGGTGGCGTTCGGGGTGAAGACGACGGCGTATTCTTTCGGCGAGGCGTTGAGGTGATCAAGGACGCGGGATCTGGCCTCCTCGATGAGGTGGGTTGCGGATTGGCTCGTGGGGTTGATAGAGTGCGGGTTGCCGAAGACGTTTTGTTCTAGTCGCGACTCGTGGGCCTGGATCTGGCACTTAGCGGCAAGGCCGGCGCCGGTGAAGTCGAGGTAGAGGTGGCCCTGGTCGTCGAGATATCCATACTCGGTGGCCCGCAACTCGTCCAGCCGTACTGTGGTACTGTATTCTGGGTAGGCGTCTAAGATGGACCCCATCCTGAGCGAATGTTGGCACACAAATTTTGGAGACAAGAGGCTTAAGACTCTGCAACAGAGGCAACAACAGGCATCGGATCATACAAAAGGCTGATAAGTAGGGCGGGGGACGAACCGCCGGGAACCCGGGGTTATAAGCAACGGGATACCGGGGGGTGGCAACGGCAGCAAGACATCCTCCATGCCAAAGGGGGTGAATCCTTCAACCAATGATGACTCGAACAGGCCTAATGTTCAATCGTTGTCTTGCATCATGACTGGGGTGGTGAATGCCCTCTCCACCTACACACAAGAGGCTGGCAGGCCACGGGAATGAGAGGGCTGCATCAGCCGGCTATCGGATCTCGGTATCTCCTAGCGTGTCTTTGGCTAGGCAGCTCGTGGAGGTGAGTCTGTCGTGTCTCATGGCTGTTGATGTCCATCAGGTGACGCCGTTTTAGCACTGCTGTACAACGTGTTGTCCTGACATAGTCCCTGATACATGCATTTCCATGAATGTGCGCGCCAGGCCGTGCGTCCGTCTGGTCTTGTCTCGGACGCAGAGCCCTGCCCGAGGTTGCATCACCGGCTTAGAGAATCCCTACCAGGGGCACAGGTCGATTCTGGACTCTGCAGACTTGTCGAGATGCGTATTTTAGCTTCGAAGGTGGTCCAGGGTGTCCTTCTTGTGTGACCGGGGTGTTGTAGAGGCTGGATGGATGGGTGGGACGTCACTTTTAGGCTGGCCGATGACAGCTGAGCGCGAAGGATCAAATCGCATACCTAGCCGACTCCGCCGCAGGAGCGGAGAGTGACGGGGAATTGACACCTAAATGGGGGCCAACTGAAGATGAACAACCGAACGTATGGTATGCAAGGGAGTCGTTTTGTGTGACAGATGGATGGATTCGTTGTTCATTCTTTTTGCCGGAAGTTGGAACCGTGCCTTCAACCATTGAACACTCTGCCTTCAAGGGAGTCTTTCAGGGTACCGAAAATGGAAATCAATCCTTACTCGAGTCTGGAAATAGTACAACCGAGACAAATTTCAGTCGAGATTTCACCGCCTCGTGACGTGGCTTGTACCCTGATTCATCTGGCCACGGACTTCTTCAGCATTCATAGAGGGACGAATTGTCGGGACTCTTATCCTGCCGGGATCCGTATCCGAGCGGTTACGACCCAGGTTCTGCCAACGTGTCTGGGCTCTCGTTACTTAAAAATCGTGGACATAGAAGAGTCTCATGAACCCATGCGCTCTCTCCGCCTCTTTCGAGCTTTACGAGACCTTGAACAGGGTCAGTGAACAGTGAACAGTTCAATGGCGTCGATACATACCCGCCCCCTTCAGTTGCGTGTTCGTCATAACCCAAGGGTTGCGTGCTGTCGCACGGGTTGTGGATCGCCCCGAGGCGCTATTTGCAACGGCGCGGCCTAGCTTGGAGGGGTTGGTCAGCACCAACTTCGATTCGGCTTCGCGCCGTCCGCTCCCGCCCAGTCAGTCGGACGGAATGCGAAAAAGTTGGTGTGCCCGCCTCAGCTCGCACTGGAACCCAGCTCGATGAGCGGCGACTGGCGGTGCAGAGTCGCTTGTTCCGGGCGGATGATTGGATGTCTCGGACGTCTTTTTCGTCCCAGGCCTGGTTTTGGTTCCGAAAGAGGGTGGAGGGCAATGAAGAGCCCCTCTCCCCTCCGCGGCACGTTGTTCACGTCGCATACGCAGCCATGGGGCACGGCTTACCCTTCGCTACCCCGATCTGGACCAAGTTCGTTCCCAGGAGAGCGATGAGCGGCGCAAATTAGAGAGCCGAGGCCCTGCGTGACTGCACGGCACCCCTGTCCGCATCTCAGGAATGCTCTGGCTGGCGCTGGACAGTTAACCGGTGTGCCTGGGCCGCCGTATCACAACATGAGTAGTAATGCATTCCAACGGCATCACGAATCGTTCCGACGACGCCCGGAATTTTGTCTTCGTGCCCTTTGTGTCTCCGCAGACTCGTCGAGTCGCCGAGGCACGACTGGTTTGTAGCACCGAGACACGGAAACTCGCCGACCGTGGAACTGTCGGTGACACTGTGAAGGGAGAAAGACTAATGATTGTCTTGGTGGTGAGGCGAATGCAGAACGAACGGCCTGGAGACGCCAGGACAGAGACGTAGGAGGGTCAATGAGATAGCCTACTGGCCGATAGCCCGGCTAAGAGATCCCGCTAGATTAGACCTGCACCTAAGATCGTGGGTTGGGGCTTAGTTCGAGTTACAGGCCAGCCCAGATCTTGACAATGGGCAGGGAGACTAAGAGAGCGCCAACAACTCGTCCGCTGTAGCATGGACACGTTGACAACCAGCGAGGACCCGTGGCTGAACATGGCATCGCGTGAGTGCCAAAACTGATACCAAGGGTCAGCCTCACGTCCGAAGAGTTGCATTCTATGTCACACTGTCTGATAGTTGACAAGAACCGCAAACAATTACGGCCGCAACTCTGAAATGTCCCGGCAATCGCGGTACGAGTCCAAGTTATTAGATATCCAATGATTGATAGGTACTGGACCAAGGTGGTGTAGATCATGCGGCTCTTGCATGATGGCACAGTATGGTCTGTTCCGCATTTCTCAACCGGAATCAGTTTTTCTTCCGTGATGATTCTCTTTTCTCGAGACTGCCTGGGCATTTAGCCGAATGCAAGCAGAACACTCTTGGCTTCTCCAGTGGCCACTTACCGGTGTGGGAACTGTTGAAAACCTGGGTCTCAATGTGAATATCCGCGAACCCCTCAGAAGTGATGTGCCAATTCTGCTGGCAGGGTGGAACAGAAAGAT
The DNA here is from genome assembly GCA_030770045.1 of Colletotrichum brevisporum. Classification (NCBI taxonomy): domain Eukaryota; kingdom Fungi; phylum Ascomycota; class Sordariomycetes; order Glomerellales; family Glomerellaceae; genus Colletotrichum; species Colletotrichum brevisporum. The sequence goes on from JAUGSI010000002.1 coordinate 8,570,025, forward strand.
GCTTTTGTGCTCTGTTATTATTATTTCATTTTCTGCAGCAGTACTGAAATCTACCGATGTCTGGTTACCAGCCCTTCCACGGCACCCAAGTATCCCGCACGACATCGTCCTCGTCCACGACATAGTACACGTGGAACGACGCCGCCGTGATGCAGGCGTGCTGGCAGTACAGGAAGATCTTGTCGCCCACGTCGAAGTTGGCCTCGACGTCCCTGCGCTCCGGCTCGGCGTTCTTGGAGCCGGCGGCCTGCTGTGATACCTCGCCCACGATGCCGTGCTCCTGCGACATTCGCACGACGGCCCACCCCGGCTTGCCCACGACGCTGCCGAAGCCCGGCAGGGGGCCGGTCTCCTTGGACAGCGCGATCACGCCCGCGTTGATGAGCAGCTCGTTGCGCTCCGGGTACACGCTGCACACCTCGGCTGTCACCCTGACGGCCTGGTCCTGCTCGGAGACGAGGCCTGTGCCGACCTGCTGGAGGTCGTTTGTGGGGAAGTTTCCTGGAGGCGTTGTCAGTCTTCTCTACTTCTTGTCCATCACTGTGCAAGTCCCAAACACTTACCTGCGTGCAGCTCCAGAGTCACGTTCTCAGGGATGGAGGTCTTCAGCGTGCCAACAACGTGAGCCGTCGGCGTTGCGCCAACGGAGAGCGTCAGCTTCTGGTCGCCGACGATGAGCTTCGCGGCGGTCAGCACCCCGTTGATCTCGTCCGTCAAGAACCCCTCGGCCTGCTCTTGTGTCCTGGCGCCGTAAGAGTGGCCCGCGTGGCAGTAGAACCCGTACAGCGACGTGTTGGCGGACTCGTTGACCCGTCGGATGACCTGCTGCAACCTCTCACCACCAACGGGCAAGCCAGCACGCTTAGATCCGATATCGATCTTGATAAAGACGTCCCACGGCGCCTGGGAAGAGTCCGGGTTCTTCTTTGCAAAGTCCTCGAGGAGGGCAATCTGCTTCTCATGGTCGATCATGAGGAAGATGCGCGCAGTTTTTCGAAATCCGCTCAGAAACGGGAGGGCGCCGGAGCTGACGGGCAGTCCGTAGAGGATTTCATCCAAAATCCCCTCCTCGACGAGGGGCAGCAGGCCACGGATCTCGGAGAGGGTTGAGGCGACAGTCTTCCGGTACTTGCCGTTGCCGAGCATCATCCTCGTCACCTCTGTGCTCTGAAGACACGTCAGCTGCCACCCTCGACCAGGCCTTCTCGTGAAGAAGTGCTCACCTTGAGAGTCTTGACGTGTGGCCTGAACGAAACTCCGGCCTTTTCGACATCCTGATGCAGGGTTTCCACGTTCTTCTTGATGGCGGGCAGGCTCAGGATGAACGCGGGGCAAGGCAGATCGGTGGCCTTGGTGCCGATAAACGAGCGGTGGTTCTGAAGTCCGTAATCCATCTTGATGTGAGCGTGACAGGCGTTGGTGGTGTTGACCAATTCCTGTTCAGTGTAGTTGTTGAGTTGTGCTGATGTTTGTTTTGAACAAGTAGCACGTTCTCGGGCCAGTAAAGTAACAGCACGCAGCCGCGGGCGACCACGGCGCACCCGACTCGCCGAAGGAAGCCGCCGAGAACGGCGATAGCGGCGCTGTCTGTGCCATTTGGCGCTGTTCGCTGAAGAACCGCCCGCCCGCCCCGCTCCGGCTCCGGCGGCTGTTGGCGCTAAACTTGCGCTGATTGGGCGCCCACCGACGTTTCCCGCGGCACTTATCGCAGCTCGCTTGCCCGCGGCTCCTCGGAAGTATAAATGGCGGGTGCTGGGAGCCCTGGTCAGGCGAGGCAATCACGAGTATACACGGTTGGTGATCAGTGGCCTTTTTGTTCGGCTCTACTCGCTATTCTCTGGTGATGCGCCGAGTTGGAGCTCGGAGTGGCTGCATGTGAGCTCTTCGAAGCCTGGTTCAAGGGTTGAAGAGGACCAGGGACGTCTCTGATTTGTTCTTTGAGCGATCTGAGGCCCAAATTGTCCTCAGCTGGATAAACTTGCGCCGGTCAAAGTGCGGTCATTATGTATTCACCGCCGCCCTTCATTTGTTCTTACAAGAAGGTGGCTTGGAGGTAATCTTTAGGGCAGCTTTGCTAGTGTTGTCGATCTGGTCTTTGCTGGAAGCCCACTTAGAGAGTAAAGCGACAAGTGAACTGAATAACTACTGATACGGTCAATCAAAAGGCAGTGGTCTATCGCAACAATCAGCTGAGTCAAAAGTTGAGTTGTAGTGAGTAAGTATTCAGGGAGAAAAATATGGGACCGAGATGACTTTCTTCTATGCCCATACCTATATATGTGAGATTAGTTGGACGTCCACGACAAGCTATGCAGCTTAAAGAGTTTGAGGAAGAACGTTTTCCAATCGATGGGCATTGTTCCTCAAGGCTCAGCAATTGCTAGCTAGCTATTAGGTTGTTCCAGTTACAACGTTTCGGCTGAGTTGCTTGTCTCATCGACTGGACTAAGCCTCCAGACTCACATTGACCCCGCCTGGGCCCTGCTTAAAGTAGGTAGTCAACCATGATTGCGTCGATAGACTTATGCGGTGGATGCTAAGCATCGTCTCTAAGAGAGAGCCGTAGCGCATAACCACTCTCCACATGCAAAGCCTCTCGGTTATCAAGCCAGTCGCAAACCTCGCTTGCCTCTTGAGTAGAAGCAGAAAACCTGCATATGAGACCTCGTACCCGGGTGCTTTCTAGCCTGCATAGAATTCCTATTTGTAAAACTACAAGGCTCTTGGGTCTACAGCCGCTGACTACGAGCCTGAGACGCAACACGGTGTTCAGAGATGGATTGTGGCTATGCTAGCAGCTACCATAGTTGTGGATTCCACATTGTTGACTGAGGAATATTCAGCAACTACTAGGTAGAGTGGGCAGACTAAGAATGTCAGAGTTAATTTTATTCGTAACTTGAAACTCAGGAGACTAGCGAAGTGTTCAGCAATCTCGGTTCATCAAGAGTGTTGGCGTGGCTAAGTCATCGATCTTTCCCCCTTCATGACAAGTATTCATGACAAGTAGCAAAATGTAACAGACTCTGCGCAGTAATCACCGATAGACATGTATCCATACGTGGTGTGGAGACGCCGATGATGAAAGAAGACAGGAAATAGGCAACATTGTGTTGGTTGATCCTGAGTGAGCCGTTTTCCACCCCGATGAGTTGACGTGCTTTGCGGGGTTTCGACCGGATTTTATGTCAGCCCTCAGCATTGACAAATCACATATTAGAAGAGGAACAGAGCAAAGTTGATTTGTAACCAAAGTGGCACGATCAGGCGGACGCGGATATGAGGGGGATATCTCTCTGCGGAATAGGTGTCCGATGGTGTGGATGCGTGGAAACGGACCCTGCGGATGGCGTGCTGAGTCGGAGCGGGGTAGAGATCCAGGCTGATCAGCCAGGTGGTTTGGAACGGACAATGGCAGATCGTTGTCGGACGCGCTCCGAGGTGGCTCGCTGATTGCCGGCGACATCCGGTGTCCTCACCGAGCGAACCCCACCGGCGTCGCCGGACTTGAAGCCCGGGTCCTTGACTGCACTCAACCATCAAGACTGCATAGAAACAACGAGAATTCGACGACCGCTGCGAAAAGTAAGAAGCAATCTTCAGCGTTTCGCCATATCGATCAAACCATCTCGACCAAAATGGACCCGAGGTGACATCCCACTGGGGAGCCCCTTGCCGAAATCGGCTACAGTTGGTAAGGCGTGATTATCTTGCAGTTGTCGTCATATCCTGCAACAGATGTATATAGACCAACGTGCGACAGACCAACTTGTGGGATATCCTATGTTACGGCAGCAAGATACCCAAGCCACCATTCAAACACATTCACAATGCCTACCGAGTTCATCAGCGTCACATTTCCCAACGCCTCCACGGAGATCAACCCGATCCCTGGTGCTGGCGTTGACCCCGAGTTCCTCGTCCGCTACGGCAGGTCTCTGGATGACTACGGCTACAACTACACCCTCGTGCCTTACGGCTCGGACTCGTTCGACCCTTTCACCATCGGTGCCACCATCGCCGCCGTGACCAAGAACGTCAAGGTCATCATCGCCCTGCGCCCCAACACGCTGTACCCCACCGTCGCGGCAAAGGCCCTCGCGACCCTCGACCAGCTCAGCAAGGGCCGCGTCGTCGTGCACTTGATCGCCGGCGGCTCCGACGCCGAGCAGGCCAAGGAGGGCGACTTCCTCTCCAAGGACGAGCGCTACGGCCGCCTCGAGGACTACATCAAGATCCTGCGGCGCGCGTGGGAGTCCCCCGAGCCCTTCGACTGGGAGTCCAAGTACTTCACCTTCAAGAACTTCTCCAACAAGGTGCGCCCCACGGCGGGCACCATCCCCGTCTCCGTCGGCGGCTCCTCGGACGAGGCCTACCGCATCGGCGGCTCGCTCGCCGACATCTTCGGCCTCTGGGGCGAGCCCCTGAAGGAGACCAAGGAGCAGGTCGACCGCATCTTCGCCGAGGCCGAGAAGGCCGGCCGCAAGGACCGCCCCCGCATCTGGGTCACCTTCCGGCCCATCGTCGCCGAGACGGACGACCTCGCCTGGGAGAAGGCGCACCGCACCCTCGACGCGCTCAAGGGCAACATCTCCGCCGGCCAGGGCAAGCCGGGCCAGGACGCTTCGGCCGCGGGAGCGCCGCAGAACGTCGGCTCGCAGCGCCTGCTCGACATTGCCAAGCGCGGCGAGGTCCAGGACCGCGCGCTGTGGTACCCGACCGTCACGGCGACCAACGCCCGCGGCGCGTCGACGGCGCTCGTGGGGTCGCCGCAGACCATCACCGACTCTATCATCGACTACGTGGACCTCGGCGCGGAGCTGATCTCCATCCGCGGTTACGACAACCTGAACGACGCCATCGACTACGGCCGCTACATCCTGCCCAAGGTGCGTGGCGTGCTCAAGGAGCGCGAGAACGGCGCTGCCAGTGCGTGAAGATTTGTGGAAGGGGGCTTGAGTGATGATACCTGGCGAGCGGAGGAAGTAGCATGACTGTACGAAGCAACTAGATAGCATCTTGGAATTTGAGCAGAATACCATTATCATCCTGAGATCCAGACACCTTGATGGCCGCTTGATGTTACCAGCTTTCGCGGGAAAGGTTTAGAAGCAACCACAACAGCTCAAGCCAAGTAGGCAAACACGATGCGTTGTTGAGTACCGTCAGGTTTGGTGTTACTATTTTCTACGGCGTGAATTCGTCATGTTCATTACATTACATTTCCGTCACTCATTCCCTCGTCTACATACCCTCATCTTCCATTACCTACGTGATGTACACCGGCATCCGGCTTCCAAACAAGTCGCTCTTGTCCACCTGGACGTCCTTGCCGTGGAAGTCGTGCAGCAGCAGCCAGCAGATCATCCGGAACACCAGCATGCACCACGCGTCGCTGATCTGCTGCTCGAGCACCTTGGGCAGCGGCTCGGCCGACGCCTCGGACGCGATGGACCGCGCCCCGGCGCCGCCGCGCTGCCGGCGGTGCTCCTCGTGCCGTAGCTGGCGCCAGACGACCTCGACGACGCGCCGGCGGACGGAGAAGAGGTAGATCTCGACGAGCACGCCGTGCCGCTCGCTCGAGGACGCGGAGTCGAGCTGCTGCAGGAGCGAGATCTCCTTCTTCGCCTCGGCGGTGACCTCCTCGGTGGCCGCCGTGACGATCGGCGACATGCCCGGGACGACCAGGTCGTGCCTGGGGTCTCTCGCGGGCTGGCCGGGACCGGCTTCCACGGGCGAGGTGGCGACGGCGGCGGCGACGACGGCCTTGTACTCGCCGTCCTTGTCGTTGAGGATGCGTAGGATCTCCTGGAAGTGGACGCGGACGACGTTCTTGACGAGGTCGGCGCGCTCGGGGGCCTTGAGGTACTTGTCGCACTCGTCGATGGCGAAGTGGAGGGCCATGACGAGGTCGTTGGAGTAGATGCGCTCCTCGGTGTTCTTGGTCGGGCGCAGAACGGCCTCGGGGCCGTCGCGGGCCTCGAGCTCGGCGAACTGCTTCTCGATGTTCTTGGCGCCCTTGGCGATGATTTCGATTTTGGAGTCTGGCTTTGCCTCGAGGATGGGCTCCGCGCTCTCTTCCATCGCGTGGACAAAGTCGCCCAGCAGCGTGCGCAGGGAGAAGGACTTGCGATCCCAGTTCCATATCGTGGGGTTCGGGAGCATGCGGAAGGCGGTGCCGGGGATCTGGAGGACCATGCCGGTCATGCCAAGGAGTTCAAAGGCAACTGGGAGATATTGTCAGTTATGGTCAGTCTCTCAGACTAGGATAGGAAACCTACCGGGAAACAGATGGGCGTGACGCGTCTCGGGCGTTGGCCTGCGGAAGTACTTGACCGTGTTGGTGTTGCATCCCAGGACGACGAGAGTCTCGGCGATGGCCGACATGCTGCCGAGCTGCAGGGTGCCGATGTCCTTCGGCTCGTCCGTGTACTTGTGGTTATCGTCGTTGCTGCGGCGGAAGATGGTCGGGCAGTATCCGAAGCAGAGCTCCTTGACGCGGTCGTTAGGCACGACGCGGTTCTCGTGGAACCAGGTCGGCCCCGTCTTCTGGAACGTGAAGACGACGCCGAGGTCGTCGACGTCGTAGCCCGTGATCATGAAGCCGTTGCCCTGGGCGCGGTACCGGTCCGCGTTGCGGTCGAACTCCTTCCAGTAGACGCCCAGCATCGCCGCGATCTCGACCAGGTGCGAGATGGTCGTCGTCGCGTACGGCTTCTTCATGTTGTCCGGCATGCTGTCCCACGACTTCTTCTTGCGCTGCATGCCGACGGCCAGGGTGTGCGAGACGGGGGTCGCGGACTGGTTCGGGAGGCAGGCCGTCTGCTCCTCCCAGTTGGGGTTGTGGCCGAAGTACTCGTCGTTCTGCCACGTCCGCGACTCCTTCTCCATGCGCTGGACGGCCATCAGCAGCGCCAGCCAGGTCGCGAGCTCGTTGTCGGCGGTGTGGACGGCCTGGCGCGTCGCGCCGGCGCGGAGGTTCTTGTCGATCTGGTTGTACTGGTCCTGGTCGTACGTGTAGGTCCGCTGGTAGCTCTCCGGGGTGCCGACCATGTAGGTGATCTCCTTGTCCTTGTGCGCGCCCAGGGGGCCGCGGAGGTTGTTGGGCGGCGCCACGAAGATTACGGGGCTCTCGAACTCGACCTCGAAGCGGAACTCTGACCACTTCAACTTGCGCCGGGTGAACTGCCACCACTCGCCGATGACCTCCTTCTTGCAGTTGGAGTACCCCGTGGCAGAGGCGTAGTATTGTTGTAGCGCCTGGAAGATGGCGATGACGAAGGCCAGGACGGAGATGACCAAGGCCACGACGGCCACGATCAGCTCGCTGGCGTCGTCGGACGCCATGATGTCGGCGGAGATGGGTCGGCGTTGCTTGAATCAACTACTCTCTTGCGGCGCGGAGATCAATGTTAAATGAGAATTAGCATTGCTCTCTTTCAAGGAAGACTTTAAGCGATGCGCAACTGAGAGAAAAGACGAGGAAGAAATGAGAAAATGTTTTGAAAAGATGGAAGAGACTCCGGAACGCCAACCACCAACCACCAAACTCCCGGGGGTCTTCTGCATCAAAATACCGCTAGGCAGCTGCAAGAAGGATTGAGTACCCGCCGGTCGCCTCGCCGAATGATCTACAGGCCCCTGTATTACACTCTTCGCTGCGTGATTCAGTTGGTTGCAGTCGACAAGGGGGCTTCCGCAGGGAGGCGGTCCAGCTGGATGCGATGCGACCGTAGGGACTTTCGATCAACCCGCCCACAACGTGACTCGTTTAGCGCTGCACGACGACGTTGTGCGAAGGAGTCTCCATTGTTCCTCTGGCCGATGGCTAACAACTTCTGACTTTGAAGCCGCGTCGCCTAGCGCAACTAACAACAGCCAGATTGAAGAGACCAGCGACGCGCTTGTGCAACAGTGATGGCAGTCGCGCCAGACCGCGCGGCAGTGATACGACCAGCCTTGCGAAAAGCTTGAAGGATGAAGCATCGTCTCTCGTCAGCGCTTATGCACCTCGGTGGGACACGCTGGAGTCGTCGAGACGGGTGGTTGGTCGTTCGCGCCAGGGATTCAACTCCCTCACGACAGCTGACGTTGGGTGCCGTCGCACAGCCACAGCGCGTCCAACAAACAATTGTTCACATTCCGTCTGTTTGCGGAAGTTCTTTAGCTTTGGCGACTATGACGTTGTGTGAATGACGAAGGATTCAGGAGGAAGTTTGAAAGAGAGCTGGCTGAGCTCTACAAGCCAATTCAACTAAGATTCAATTACCGCGTTTTGCGAAGAGAACCCCTCTCGCAGCCAGTAGTTACTACCTGTCAATAGCGCGGTGGTTGTATTTTGGTTGAGTTTGAGGATGCTGTAACTCAGACAGCGACCACTGCTATCATCTACGAACGCAAAAGCTCAACGTTCTAGAAGCTCATTGTATTGGGCAAGATTCAACTATAGAATGAGTAGTCCCTACCTAGTAATGCAGGGTTTCGAGGCACAGAAACAGTCGCGAGCATTAGTTGCTAAAGCGACGTTAGGAGTTGCGACTTCCTAATATTATGTCCGCCGCCTACGTTATCTCCTGCGTTAGCATTCTCGTAAATCATTCTGCGGTATTGAGTAGAGACACACCTTTTCAGCAATAGCATAAACAGTAGCCTGCGTATGCGCCGACGGCAACAGGGGCATAGTACTAGCATCGACAACCCGCAGGCCCTCGACGCCATAGACCCTCAACTCTGAGTCCACCACGCCGCCAAGAGCCTTGGGCATCATGGCGCAAGTCCCAGAGTAGTGAAGCTCAGTCGAAGCAACGCCCCTGACAAATTCCAGCACATCTGCATCGCTCTCGATCGCCGCCCCCGGGAGCGTCTCGGTCGCGCCGAGAGCCTGGACGGGACCGGCGGCGATGAGCCTCCTGTTGAAGCGCAGCGCCTCAACGAGCACCCTGCCGTCGTACGGGTGAGATAGGTATCGCGGGTCGACCTCCGGCGGCGCGAACAGGTCGGACGAGGAGATGGATACGGTGCCCCTACTGAGGGGGTGCATCAGGATGTTGGCGATCGTGCGGCCGCCGTCGAGGTAGAGGAGCTCCATGGCTGCGGTGGATGATTTGCTGTGCATGGAGAGGATCTGTTCGACTTGCTTCTCGTAACCTGCCACTACCGTCGCGTCGAGGCCTTCGGGGAGGAATTCGGTCGCGGTGCTGTTCACGGTTGAGAGGAGGGTCGCAGAGACATCGGTTGATGTGAAGTTTGCCAGGGGGACGAAGGCAAGCGCCTCGGCGATGGTGTCAGTCCAACGGCCTTAAGGTGGCCATGCATTAGTTTCGACGTGTTGAATATGATCGCTCTTCGGGATTTGCTTGCCTTTTCTCTCAGCGTAGTAGAGGTCTCGTTGCTCCGCGTCAAAGGTCGCGTTATCGAGATCGGCGTTTCCGGGAATGCCGTCGCGCACTGCAAGAGATCGTAAGCCTCCCTCAACATGGCTTCAAAATGAGGGGCTGGATGCTCACAAGATGCCAAGGTAATTCCATAGGGGTGATCTTGTAGGTTGGCGCCAACCCCCGGCAGATCGACCAAGGTCTCTATCCCGTGCTTCGAGAGGACAGACGAGGGGCCAATCCCAGAAAGCTGGAGGATCTTGGGGCTGTTCAAGGCGCCGGCGGAGACGATGACTTCTTTCCCGGCATTGATCGTCTCCATGGGTGAGTCGGGTCCATTGGTGAGCTGTTGCGCGAAGCTGTAAGTGCACTGGCCTGGAGCGTTCCGTGGAGCTCTCATGAGATACCCACCTCGATTCCCTTTGAAACGACCTTTTCGTCCACTTTGGCCAAGACCAGTTTCGTAACTCGGTAACCAACAACAACATTCAGATTAGCTCTGCTCACGGCCTGGTCGTAGTAAGACGTCCTCGCGCTGGACCGCGACTGGTTCCTCGCATCGACAGCGTGCGTCGTGAGGTAGGCACCCAGCGGGTTGCATGCTTGGTCAACGGGCGAGCTTACGCCGAGGCCGTGCATTGCCTCCAGAAAGTTCGCTTCATGGCCCAGTCAGCTTGGGAACATAGCGCGCCGGTTCCCTTGGACCTACTGTTGTTGGGGTGTGACCAGGACAAGTAGCTCGACTTCACCGGCCCTTCGAAGCCGTGGCACTCTGGATCGTAGGTAAGGCCATACAGGGAAGCATGATCCGCCGGTGCTGGGGTGAAGGTTTCACTCTGTCACTTCAGTCAGACAGCTCAAACTGACAGCTCTAACCGTTCTTGCCTGCTGTTGACTTGCCTTCTTGAAATATGGGAGAAGCCCCTGGAAGTCCCACCCCTCATTCCCGAGAGCGGCCCAGGCGTCGTAGTTGGATGGCATCCCCCGATCAAAGATCATGGCGTTGATAGTGCTGCTCCCGCCGATGGTATGGCCCTGCGTGAGGTCGACGGTCCGGCCCTGGAGGTGCTCCTGCGGCACCGTCGTCAGGTTCCAGTCGTACCGCGTTCCTGGGGCGAAGCCCGTGGCGCCCGGGTAAAACCGTGGGATCATGACCGATTCTTCGTAGTCGTCACTGTTTTTACGTGTCAGCAGATTTGGCGCAACCGCTCGTCTTTGTGCGGACTTACGGCATGCCGGACTCGACTACCAGGACGCTATCTAGAGATCCGATCAGTTATGCACGATCTTCGGTCCTGATAAAGTACTAACTAGCCGGGTCGGCGGATAGCCTCGAGGCGAGGACCATGCCGGCGGTGCCGGCGCCGACGATGATGTAGTCATAGGTGCCGTTGACGGAGTTCTTCGACTGGGCCGCGACTGTAATTGCCACGGCGAGAGAGGCCTGAACCAATCGTGACATCAACGCCATGATGGGCAGCTGTCTCGTCCGAACCAAGAGACACTTCAGAAGGTTTTCGCCGCCCATTAGAGACTCCGGGCCCCCTTATGAAGACTCCAACGGCGACCGGCTTGGGCGGGATGCACCCTGGAAAGTCCAGCGGGTGCGAAGTAACCTCATTAAACCTTATCTGATCGCGCAACCATGTCGGGAACCATCCCCACTGATTTTGTGAGTTGCCGAGGCTTGATTCGGCCGGTATACGTTGACAGAAACCTTAAAGAGATATGCGCTGAGACCTATGGCATATGGATTCAGCTCGCAAACTAGAATACAGCGAGGAAAAACGGCGTCTTGTTATTCAACATCCACTCCCCGGGTCAGTTGCTGAACTTAGTCTTGCTTGACTGCGGGTTAATGTGATGATGTGCTAAAACGTAGGGTGCCTATAGTCCTAATTCGCAGATAAAGTCCGCCAATTACTGATTGGGTTGTAAAAGGTCGCCTGCAAACAACAGACATGAACAAAAAGATTGGTCATTGACGATCAGAGCAAAAGAATTGCGCCGAGGGGGAATCGAACCCCCGGCTCCCCGACGCTGCTGGATGGCAACGGAGAATTTTACCACTAAACCATCGGCGCTGCTGATGATTGGGATCACCATGCTCCCTGGTGGATGCTGGAGGGTCAACCGAGATGCGCTTATGGCGGGGACCCAGAGTCAAGTCCCCAGCAAGCATCGGCAACTCACGTGAGAAGTAGGCACGAGAATATGGTCGTTTGCATTTCTCGCAGGCAACTTATGTATTCAGAGGCTTCCCCGTCGCCTCGGCCCAATCCCGCTGCAAATCCCCGGCCGTCTGGGCGAGTCCCTCCCGCCATCCCCCGGCCGCGTCCTGCGCCCACCCGATTTTGTCCAGCCACTTGAGCAGGCCCTCGGCGCGCGCCCCGTCCGGGTGGTCTAGTAGGCCGACGGCGATGTCGAGCATGTCCGGGCGGTCGCGGACGGCGTAGAACACGCTGGCGGAGCACCGCGAGCAGAAGTACCGCTCGATCTCGGGCGAGCTGTTGTAGTACGCCAGCGTGCCGAGGCGCGGGTCCTTGTCTTTAGAGTCCACCGCCTCGCGCAGGGAGGTGATGGTCTGGGGGAACTCTGAGGCTCCGGGGAAGGATATGTGCGACAGCAGCGCGAATGCCCAGGCGATGAGGTCGGAGCCGAAGCTGAGCCTGCACGAGTCGCAGCACTCGAGGCTGCCCGTGTACTTGAGCGTCTTGGGGTCCACGAACCAGCGGCGCAGGTCTTCCTCCGGTGTCGAGCCGAGGTCGGCGCCGCTGCGGAGCTGGAGCTGGACGCCCTTGCAGAAGCAGGAAAGGTTCGTGATCTCGGGCGAGGGCTTTGCGGCCAGTTGTTCGTTGGACAGTTTTCTTGGGCCGGGCCAGTCCGCAGGCACCTCCTCGACGTCGGCCCCGCGGCGGCCCTGCTTGAACCGCTTCACGGGCTTCCCGTCCTCGTCCTCGCGTGGCAGCCAGATCGAGGCGCCGCCGTCGAGGGTGTCCCCAACGAACATGTGCGTGGCGTACCGGGCTACCCCGGCCCCGTTCACCAGTGCGCCGGTGATCACCCAAGGCTTGTCCCCCGTGGCATTGCCCATACAGAACAGGCCAGAGGAGCATGTCGGGCACGAGAAGAGGTCGATGTTCTCGGAGAAAGTGAATTTCTGCAATCGGGAGAGGTCGACGGACGGCGCGGGCCAAGCCGCAGCCGAGGAGTATAGGGCGCCGGTGACCCGGCGGCAAGAAGTGCAGTGGCAGCACGAGGCCTGCAGGGGAAGCGCGGACTTGGCGACGGTGGCTGTGAACGTGTGGGCCTTGCAGAGGCAGTGTGCCGTGATTGTGGTGGTCTCGTCAGCCATGGTAATGATATTTTGGTGTGTCGGAGGCTGAGCTGTGTTGGAGCTCGTTATCGCTTCTTTGCGGGGGAAGTGGTTTACGAAACTCTTGATATAGGAGGGAAAAGGGCGCGTTTGACGATCCTTGTATGATCGCCCGCTACGTCACCGGCGCGGTTCCCTGCATCCATTACCCCAAACTCCGCATTCGTTGCCTGGATGGAGCCGGGGATCGATACGACCTCCACGGCAGCCGACAGTGACAGGTAAGACGGCTCAAGGTTTCCCCAGAGCTACTACGATATCTAGGCTTCTAGTTGTGGCGGTGAACAATCTGTGGTTTACGTCGCCTGAGTACGCAACTCCAGGCACACTCTTGTCTGATGGTGTGTTGAATGCTGATGCCAAGAACCGATAGTGATGACAGTTCAACTGACCATTAGGGGGGGGGGTTACCTGACCTGACCTACCCGTTTAGGGAAGGTGCGAAAAAAAAGAGGTAGGGGCAGGGAATTAATTGATTAGTTGAAAAATTGTGTGTAGGTCTAGGTGACTAGATTTTTAATTAGTTATATATAAGTGACTAATTATACAACTGGGCCCACTTTTACTAATTAGGCACTTCGACCTACTAGGGTATAAATTCTTTTTTTTTTTAACTTTACTTCTATTTTTTATCTTTTTTATAACTTTAATAATCTATAGCCCTTCTAAAGTACTTTTAAAATTAGTAATATTAGTACTATAGTTAAACTTAAGAACTCTATAAGTATTTTTTAGAAATACTCCTAAAGTACTTTAAAACTAATTCTAAAATAAGTAGTATATATTAAGTATAAATTAAGTTAACTTAACTCTAAAGGTAATTAAGTTTTTAAAAATAGTTAGTTTTAGTGTTTTATTAACTTTTTTATTTAAAAAGTTAATACTATAAGTTTATAAGCCTTTTTAAAGCCCTTTTAGAGTACTTTTAAAGCTGTTTTAACTTTTTTTTTAAAAAATAAAATAGAACTACTACTATTATTTTAAGTAAGGTTTATTATTATTACTTTTAAAATAAAAGCACTATTACTTATAATAAAGTTAATATATAATCCTTTTTAGACTACTTTAGAATTGCTTTTAATATACTTTTAAAGGTAACTCTGTTTATAACTAAGTTTAACTTTTTGTACTATGCTTATAAGTATAGTAACTATAGTAATAGAACTTTATTTATAGTTAAGGACTATAAAACTAGTTTTACTAAAGTAACTAAAATTAAAGTAGCGATTAGTAAGTACTTTAGAACTATTTTTAAAGTAATTTAGGATTAATTTTTAAAGAATTCTATAAATACTTTTTTACCCTTTAAGTTAAGAGTAAGGCTTTTATAGAGATTGTTACTTTTAAAAAGTAAAAGTAGCTGGCTATTTTTACTAAATTAAAGCTTTTTACTAAGGTTAAAAAGGGAAATAAGAGTATAAGTTTATAACTACTTTTAAAGTATTTTTAAAGTCCTTTTAAAGTCTTTTTAGATTAATATTATTTAAATACTTATTTTAGTTAGTTACTTTTTTACTTATAATAAGGTTAATTACTATAATAGTTATAAAGAGATTAATACTAATAAGTATAAGTTTTTTAACTACTTTAGAAGTACTTTAGTACTAATTTTAAAAAGGCTTTTTTAAAGAGTATAAAATTAGTTATTTAGTTTAGGATTACTTTAAAATTAATTTTAAGGTTAAGGGTACTACTAAGAATAAGGAAAAAGAAGTTAAGGAGTAAGTTTTAAAACGACTTTTAAAGTACTTCTAAATTAGTTTAGGATAGTTTACTTTTTTTTAGGTGTTTAGAAAAATACTCTATTAAACTACTATAGAAGTAGTAAGTAGTAAATATATTTATAGCTTAACTTAATTTTTAAAGCGATTCTGGACTACTTTAGAAGTATTTTATAATGTTTAAAAGTTAAAGTACTATTTATATAAATTATAATTTTATTTTATTTATATATAAATTATATTAATATTTAAAGTAAATAATAAAATAAATATATATTTAATAATTATAATATATATTTTTAATTATAATACTATATAATATTAAAAAAAGTATATAATATATTAAATTATAATTTTAATTAATTATAATTATTTAATATATAATTAAAATTATAAATATTATATATTTATATTATAAAACTTAAAATAGGAATAAAGTATTTTAAAGTAGTTATTATTTTATATAATAATTTAAATTTAAGTATTTAAATATATATAATATATATAATATATTATATATATTATATTATTATTAAGTATATTAATATATAAATTAAAATATAAATTAAATATATATATTTATAAATAACTTTTTAAGTTAATACTATAAATTTAATATAAGTAAAATAATAATAATCTTAAAATTATATATAATAATAATTTATATTTATTTAAGTTTTAATAGTTTTATTATATTTTATAATATATATAATATATTTATTAATATACTTTTTTTAAATATAATTTAAATTTAAGTATTTAAATATATATAATATATATAATATATTATATATATTATATTATTATTAAGTATATTAATATATAAATTAAATATAAATTAAATATATATTTATAAATAACTTTTAAGTTAATACTATATAATTTAATATAAGTAAAATAATAATAATTTAAAATTATATATAATAATAATTATATTTATTTAAGTTTTAATAGTTTATTATATTTTATAATATATATAATATATTATTAATATAAATATAATTTAAATTTTAGAATTATATAAAAACTTAAAGTAATATATTTTTATTTTTAAATTATTATAATAACTATATATATATAATTTAAATATTTATAGTTATTCTTTAAATTAAGTTAATTATAACTATAAAATAAAATATATATAGATTTTAAACTAATTAAAATATATTTTATAAAAGTAATAATTAATTAAACTTTAAACTATATATAGTTATAATAGTAAAGTTTATTATTAAAAAGTGAATTTATATTTATATTTTTAATAAATAATAATTACTTTATTATTAATATTATAATTAAAAAATACGTATATACTACTATTTTAAAAATTAAGAGTATTTTATTAAAAAAACTATTCTGCTTTTTTTAAATATAATATATAATTAAAAAACTTTAAAGTATATATAATATACTAATATATATATATTATAATATACTTAAAAGTATATTTATTAATATAATAATAAATATACTAATTTAAGTAATAATTTAAAGTAATTAAAAGTAATTTAAAGTAATTTAAATAGTACTTTAAGTAGTAGTTTAAATAATAGTTTTAATATTTTTAATAGTAGTTTAAATATTATTTTATTAGTAGTATAAGTATATAGTACTTATATTTTAAATTTACTATATATAAATTAAATTAATTGAAGTACTTATTACTATTAGTATATAGTAATATAACTTATTAATTTAATATTAATAAATAAAAGTTTTTAAACCTTTTTTTAAGTTATAAAGATTTATTATTAATACTGTTTTTAGTATTAATAATTTACTATTACTAATAGTTCTTTTTTTAATAATATACTTTTAAATTAAACTTTATAATTAATAAATATAAAATAGTTTAATTAAAAAGTTTTAATTTATATAAGTAGTAAAATAAACCCTTTTATATTTAATTTATTTTTTATAAAACTAAATTATTCTAACGTTTTATTTATTTTATTATATATGCTATTTAAATAGTATATTTTATAATATATATACTATTTAATAGTATTTAAACTTAAAGTATTTAATTAATAAATTAAACTTTATACTATTAAATTAACTTTTTTTTATATTAAGTATAATATTACTATAAAAGTCTTTATATTTTTTAGTATTAATTTACTTTTATATTTTTATTTATGTATAATAATATTTAAAATAAATAAAGTAAGTATAATAATAAATAATAAATTATATTTAAACTTATTTATATTTTATTATATATATATATATAAATATACTTTATTTATAAATATATTTTATTTATATATTTTTAAAGATATAATTTAAGGTTTATAATATATTATTTAAATAAATTAAAATTAATATAAATTAATAAATATACTTTTATAAATAAATAATAATAAATAACTTCTTATTAAATATTATAAATTATTATATATATTAAAAAATAAATAATAAAAAATTAATAAAAGTTTATTTATAATAGTAGTATTCTTTTAAAAATGTATATATATTACTAAATTTAAATTTATATATAGTATAATTAGTTAATATTTATATAAATAAAACTTTATTTTAATATTACTATTTATTAATAAATATTATTATTATTATTATAATATATAAAGTAGATAAATAAAAGTATTAAAGTATATATATTTTATTAAGTTTTATTTAAAACTACTTAATAAATTTAAAAATAATTAATTTTATTAAATATACTCTATTAAATCCTTTTTATTTAATTATACTATTTAAAAATATATTTAAATATTAAATAATAATGATTAACTTTATAAATATAGAAATATATAAATATATAAATATATAAATATATAAATATATAAATATATAAATATATAAATATATAAATATATAAATATATAAATATATAAATATATAAATATATAAATATATAAATATATAAATATATAAATATATAAATATATAAATATATAAATATATAAATATATAAATATAAATATATAAATATATAAATATATAAATATATAAATATATAAATATAGATATAAATATATTTATATATTTATATAGTTATATATTTATATAAATATATAAAATATAATTTAAAAGTTTATTATTTATAAATAAATAAAACTAATAAAATTATAATAAATTTAATACTACTTCTAAACTACTTTAAAATTACTTTAAATACTCTATTTTAAACGCCTCTTTTTTTCCTTAATTTTAAGCTACTTTTTTTTTTGTACTAACTTTTTTTTTTTTAAGTTTTAAATACTTTTATTTAATAGTTAAACAATACTTTTTTAAATTTATTTTAGTTTACTTTTAAAGTACTTTTTTATTCTAAAGATTAACTATAGAAGCTTTTTATAAGTTATTTTAGGTTTATATTACTCTTAAGACTAATAGGGACTATTAGTACTTAACTTTAAAAGATAAGAAGTAATGGGGATACTTTAGCCTTTACTTAACTGATTCTAAAGGGGTTTAGGGCTAGTTCTGGATAACTTTTAAATTACTTTAAGAAGTAGGACTTGAGCTTTGTAATAGTAAAAATTAAGAAGGGGTTAAAAGACGTTAAGAAAGTAGTTTTTTAAATTATATATTATTAACTATATTATACTCTACGTAGTTTTAAATTTAATATACTTTTAAATTAACTTAAAAGTAATTAAAAAGTACTTAGAGGAATTACTTACTTAACTTTTTTATAGTAGTTTAATATTTACTTATAATAAAAATATTATACTATATAAATTCAATATTAAGAGTAGTAAAAATTTTATTTTATTAAAGGATTTTAAGGTTGTATTATTTATATTTAAAACTACTTTAGAAGTACTTTTAAAATAAAAGTAAAAGATTTATATATTTATATATAAGAGTAAGTTAATATATTAACTACTTTAGTAATATAAAGCCTTATATAGTAACTCTATAATATTAGTATTAAGAGTAAAGAGGTTTTAGTTTTTTAAACTAATTTTAGAGTACTTTTAGTTTAGTTTATAAAATATAGTATATTATTATTTATAGTCTACTTAGTTTATTAGTTAAAGCTTATTTAAATATATAAAAAGGTTAAAGTATATTTAAGAGTAATTTAGAAGTACTTTACTTATATTTTAGTATATTATAAAGGATATAGTAATTACTTTGTAACTAATAGAATAAAAGGCCTTGTATTTAATTCTAAAGTAATTTAGGAAAGTAGTTTTTATTAGTATAATTTTTTATGCCTTGATTAAAGTAAATAATGTAGTATTGTACTGTTTGCTTAATATACTACTCTTAATTATGTTACTGATTACTTAGTTTAGTAAAGTAGGACTTAAAGCTTTTTAAAATTAATTTTAAAGTACTTTAAAAGTAGTATTATTTATTAATAATATTTTAGTAGTTTTAATTAATAGTTATACTTAGTAGACTATTACTATGGATATACTTTTAATGGACTTTATATTTAATATACTCTTAAAGTAGTTTAAAAACGATTTTATATATATGTTTGTATATACTGTTAGATTTGTAGTTTAAAAAAACTTAAACTAATAGAATAGTTAAAAGGTATTAAGTTTAGAAGTAGTTTTAAATTAAATTAGGACTACTTATACTTCCTAGAAGTTGCTTTATACTAGGTCTAAATAACTTTAATATTCTAGGGCTTAATTATATACTTATAATTTATATTAAGTTAAAATATTTTAAAAGTACTTTATTTTTAAAGCTCTATTTACTTTTTATAAAAATAAATATAGAGGTAATTTAAACTATTACTTTTAAAGAATTAAATATACTATATAATAAATTAAAAAGTTATTTAGAAGTAGTTTTAAAGGGTTTCTACTTAATAGTTATTATAGTATTAAGTATATTAATACTTATACTAAATACTTAATTTATTATAACTAGTAGGGTTCTGAAGAGCCTTTTACTTATAGATAATTAATTATAAATAATTTAAATTTAAGAGGCTTTAGTAAATATTAAAGATTAATTTACTACTATATTTAGTATAGAGTTTAGCTAATTTATTTGACTAGAGGAAGTTATTTAGAAGTAATTTAGAAGTTATTCTAAAGTACTTTAAAAATTAAAATAACTTATTTAAACTTATTTATAGTTTATTAATTTTTTTTACTATATTTATAATCCTTTATATAATATATAAAAGAGTAAAGATGGGTAGAGGGGGGGGGTGGGTATAGAGACTATAAGAGGTTATAAGAATAACTAGAGTTGCTTTTAAATTAATTAGGATAAAGTAGTTTTACTTTACTTTATAATAAACTTATTAAATTTCTAAGGGGGTAAAGTGTATTGTATTTAAAAAACGTTTTAGAAGTGCTTTTAGATTACTTTAAAACTTAATATGTACTATAATAGGGGGTCTTTTAATAGTTATTTATAAATAAGTAATAGTTTTTTTAGGGGAAGGGGGGTAATAGAGCCCCTTTTAGGATCTTTTAAATAAGTTCTAAATAGCTTTAGAACTTAATAGAGGGGTAATTAATATAGTAGTTTTGATGATTAGCTTTAATTTAGCTTTAATAGATATAAGATACTTAGAGGTATAGCTCTTTAGAAATACTTTAAAAGTAGTTTAGAATTAATTTTAGGTAACTATAAAGTATTTACTTACTTAGTACTATAAGATTTATATTTTATAAGTTTTAAGGGTAATATTATAAATAGAACCCTTTTTAAAGTAGTTAAGTTGTACTTAAGTTTAATTAAAAGAAAGTAAGTAAGATTTTAAATTGTTTTTAAAGTAGTTTAGAAGTTAAAATACTTAATAGCCTTTTTTAATAACGTTCTTTTAAGAGTTTAGATACGAAGATTTGTGATATTATTAATTATTTTAGGAGTAATTTGGGAGTGATTTTAAATTAGTAGGGTTTGGTTATAATGTAAATATGCCTTTTCTTTTATATACTAGTATATTGCTTATATATAAACTGTACTTTAAAAAAAGTAGATATAGTTTATTTAGGTATTATTTTTTGTTAGTGGTTGTACTGATTTTAAAATGGGTTAGAAGTGCTTTTAAAGTAATTTAGAACTAATATACTGCTTTTTATGGTTGTTTTAGGGTTTTAAGTAGTAATACCTTAATATTAACTATATAAAGAATACTTATTATATTAGTTTTAGGGTATTTAGGTATTATAGAGTAGTATATAACTTTTTTAGTTATTAAAGAAGTATTATTAATACTTTAGTGTTGATTTTACTTTGTTTAAGTAAAAATAAAAATAGGGACTAAGGGGGTAGATTGAAATTAAGTATAGAATTTTTAAAATAATTTAGAAGTGGTTTAAAAGGGGCTTAGGAGCCTTTTACTTTAATTAAAGTTAAAGAGCTAGTAAGTTATTTAAGTAGGTGTTGGTAATAGGTAATTGCTTTTTAAGCTTTGTAGTTTAATTTATCCTTAGGAAAAAGGGTAAACTTTATAGCCTGTAATTAAGGGAAAACCTCTTTGTCTACTATTGTTAGGAAGTGCTTCTAAAAGGGTTTGGAATTAATTTGGGAAGTGGATATTGTGGTTTTTGTTTATTATAAAAAATAAAAAGTAAAAGAAGGGATAGTTTGATATTATTTAACTATAAGTAGTTAACTTTGTGGGTCTTTGCTTAGTTAAGTGACTAGTGGGCCTGCTAGGCCTAATGCAGTAGGTTAGGTTAGGTAACCCCCCCCCCCTAATGGTTAGTTGAATACTGGTCTTAAACCAATGTCCAGGCTACAATTATTGACTAGCGGCCTACTGTTAGGTGTACCAGACGAGACGACTATTAGCTCTCTTATTATGTGGCTGGTTAGTTATGATATCATGATAGAGACTAGTCGTACATGAATGCTCAACTCTAGGGGTCTGAAACAGAGATAACAACTTCCCCTAACCTATTGTGGGGAATCACAGCCTCTCTAGCCACGAGAGATACAAAAAGGGGCTGCGGCTCTGTCCGAGTGGCTTAACAGTTTCGAAAGTCTTCCGAGACATGAACCAATATGCACAATTATGCAGGGTTAGGGTTACCCTTATGCAGGAATAGAATCACGCCAACGCTCAACGCCAACCCGTTAGTCATCTCTCACCGCGAGTTCCGGGACTCAGTGTGGGTCGGCCCGAACTTCTAACAGTGTCCGTTACATAACTTTGTGCTCCGAACTCTCTGTCTACCGACAACCTTTTTCTCCCTCTCTCTTCCCTTGTCTCGGTCCCAAGGAAGCGCCAGCAGCGGCGGAAGTCAAGCAGAACTCCGGCAGAGTTTCGATCTGCAGCTGCCAGATTCCGCTCTCCCAAAGTCACCTTCCCGTCCCGGTCCCCTTCCGGGCCAAACCCCGAAAGGTCATGGACGAGCACGACGCGGCGGTGAGGCGCATCGCCGCCGTCGTCAAGGAGTTCCATTCCCGCCGGGAGCCGTTCCGCATCTTCCACGGCTCCACCAGCAGCACGCGGCCCGCCCACGGCCAGCGCGTCGTCGACATCTCCGAGCTCGACCACGTCCTCCGCATTGACGCAGCCGCCGGCGTCGCCATCGTCGAGCCCAACGTGCCCATGGACCGCCTCGTCGACGCCACCATCCGCTGCGGCCTCATCCCCCCGGTCGTCATGGAGTTCCCCGGCATCACCGTCGGCGGCGGCTTCGCCGGGTCCGCTGGGGAGAGCAGCTCCTTCCGCCACGGTTACTTTGACGAGACGGTGCGCTCCGTCGAGATGATCCTCGCCAACGGGGACGTTGTCAATGCCTCGCCCGAGGAGAACCCGGACCTGTTCAAGGGCGCGGCGGGAGCGCTCGGCACGCTCGGCATCGTCACCAGGCTCGAGCTGCGCCTCCTCCCGGCCAAAAAGTTCGTCAAGGTGACGTACCACCCGTACTCGAGCATCCCGGACGCCGTCGCCGCGATCCGGCGGGAGACGGGGCTGGCGCACAACGACTACGTCGAGGGGCTCGTCTTCTCGCGCACCAGCGCCGCCGTCGTCACGGGCCAGCTGACGGACGAGATGCCCGCCAAGTACAAGCCGCAGACGTTCACGCGGTCGCGGGACCCGTGGTTCTATCTCCACGCTCGGAAGCGCATCGCCAACGCCGTCCCGACGCCGGACCTCGTGCCCCTGCGGGACTACCTCTTCCGCTACGACCGGGGCGCCTTCTGGATGGGCGAGCTGGCGTTCCGGTACTTCGGCTTCGTGCCGTTCAACCGCCTCACCCGCCGCGCGGTCAACCGGCTCATGGACACGCGCACCCTGTACAAGGCCGGGCTGGGGGGCAACGGCAGCCGGATGACGTTCCGGTACCTGGTGCACGACCTCTCGCTGCCGTACGGAACCGTGCAGACTTTCATCGACTGGGTCGCGGACAACCTCGAGATCTGGCCGCTGTGGCTCTGCCCGCTGCGCGCCGTCGAGGGGCCGACCTTTCATCCATCCACGACGGACCCGGAGGACGCGACACCGCAGCCGATGCTCAACGTCGGGGTCTGGGGCCCGTCGTCGAAGAAGATCGACCGCTTCGTGCGGCAGAACCGCGACCTCGAGGCGCGGTTGGCGGAGCTGGGCGGGCGCAAGGTGCTCTACTCGCACGCGTACTACACGGAGAAGGAGTTCTGGGACCTTTACGACCGGCCATGGTACTCAGGGTTGCGGGAGCGGTACGGGGCGACGAGCTTGCCGGACGTTTACGACAAGGTCCGGGTCGACGTTGCCAGGGAGCGGGAGCGCAAGTCGCTGAAGGATAAGGTCGCCGTGTCGTGGCCTTTTGCTGGGCTCATTGGGGTGTGGTCCGCGATTCGGAGGTGACCCCGGGGGTTATAATGCGAGATTCACGAGGATGACGCATGAGGCTTTTTTCTTTTCTTTTCTTTTTCTCTTGCTAAGAACCAGGGTTTCGTTCCATGTTTTCTGGGAGGAATCCGACGACGGCATGGATGGGAGTTTGGCACACGGCCGGCATCTGCCCTTTGAGGCTTCTTCTCTTGGTGATTTCCACGGTCGATATTTTCATTGTTTCACGACGGACATTGCGTACGGCCTTACTTTGACGATGTATGATATTCACTTCGAGTACAAACTTGGGGAACACGGACATATGACCTGCGCTCAAACTCGCGGAGCTTCTTCAACGTTGATGCAACTCAGGCATGCACCGCCGGACCGTCGGCATCATAGACAGGATCCTTCGTAAACCACTCAATCTTTCCAATCCCTGAGACCTTGCCCTCCTCGCCCTTCTTCCCGTAGCACATGTCCCAGTGGCACCCCTTGGGATAACTTCCAACCATCTCAAAGCCACCATCCATATCCTCCAACAGGCGATGAGAGACTCCGGCCGGGACGATCATCACATCCCCCCTTTCGACCACTGGCTCGACCCGGCCTTCGTTCTCCTCCCCGCCGAAGCAAAGCCTCGCCCGTCCATTGCTGACGCACAGCACCTCGTGCGTCGTGCTGTGGAAGTGGCTGGTGCTGTACATGGTGTACCGCCATTGCGGCTCGACGACGCCAACGGAGGAGAGGTGCGACTCGATCGCGGAAGCGGCTGCTGTGGATGGGAAGGCGGAGTGGTAGATCATGAGCGGCTTGTGCTGGATGCTAGTGTTGGGAAGAAGGTTGTGTGCGGGGATGAGATGCTTTGAGACGCGGAGGGAAGAGAGGGGGGTGATGGCCACCGTGGAAGGCATGATGACTTCAGGCTGTGCTGTCTTGGACTTGGATTGTTGTGGATGGTGTTTTGGGCGATTTGGGGTTGCTAACGTTGTTGCTTGAAGTGAGTCTTAAACGCGATAAGGATGTCTGACGTCATGCCTGCAATAAGATGACCAAAGAGTGATTCACCTTGTCACGTTAATCTCAACATCAGTTTGGCACAGCTATCCTCTAAGGACAACGAGACATATACTCCTTGCGGTCGTGTATTAGCATTGGCTGACAGGCCGTCAACCTCTATCGTCTATCTGTAAGCAACGACAACTCCCCAACGCCAGCATCGGAAGCCAAACATGACCTAAACATACAATCAGCCCTTGTTCGGCCCGGCCACCTCCTTCCACGTGGCCGCGATGCCGCCCCAGTACTTCTCCGGGTGCACGCGCATATGCCCGACGTGGCCGCTGCCCTCAAACACCACAGTTTCGAGCTTGTAGCCCGCCTTGGCGACGCGGGCGATGTTCTCCTCGATCTCGCTGTGGTGGATGATGAGGTCGTCCGGGCCGTAGTAGTACAGCTTCCGCACGTTTCGAGTCACGTAGCGCTCGTCCGTCATGGCCCTGTTGCTGAAGATGGGCGCGGGCTCCCAGCCCATGACGTTCTGCACTCCGCGGACGGCGGCCAGCAGCACGCCCGCGATGACCTTGATCACGACGTACGGCAGCGGGACGTACGGCGCCAGGCCCATGGCCGTCGCGTCGGACCAGCGGCCCAGTGTCTCCCAGGTCATGAAGGGGCTCCCCGGCGTGGAGTCGTAGACGACGAGGCGCTGGGGCATGGGCGCGTCGTGGATCTGGCGGTAGGCCTCCATGGCGGAGGCGAAGTTGATGCCGCCCATGTTGGACATGGTCTGGATCAGCACGGCGTCCTCGTCGGCGCGGCCGCGGACGTCTGCAGGGTAGGCGGCCTCGACGACGGGGCGCATGCCGGCGGCACGCTGCTGGACGTCCTCGAGCATGCCGCGGCGGATGGAGGAGAGGACGGCGATCTGGCGGGCGTGGGGAAAGAGCTTGCGGTAGCCGTCGGTGTACTTCACGACGTGCTTCGGGGAGGCGTCGCCCCAGCCGAAGACGATCACGACGCGCGGATGGTCGGGGGAGGGGGAGGTGCCCGGGGCGAGGTCCTCGCCCTCGCGGACGAAGACTTGGTCGGTGAGGGCCGTGAAGCCGGGGAACGAGGGTTGTTTGGGCGCCATTCTTGCGTGTGATAAGAGGTTGTGATGAGAGGTGAAAAAATTATTATGGGGCCGAGATGAGGATCACGATCACGGAAGTGAGGGTGAGGGTGAGGGTGAGAGTGAGCTGTGAGTTGGCGACGTGGGCCAAGCGAAGTCGACAGGATTCATAAGAAAGGTTCAAGCACACATCACAGGAGACAACCTTTTTTCAGGAGCAATCAGGCCGTATCTTCGGCGCTATCTTAAGGAGAACCGGAGGCTCGGTCGGACCAGCACCACAACGGCGACGCCGCCGCGTTGTTGGGATTTCGTGGATCCATCGGAGCCAAGGCGTTGGGACCCGACCTGTCCTATAAGATGGACATTCACTCCACCCTAGATTTGATCCAAAGGATGGATTCCGCGCGGCATGGCTGTCAGGGGTCAAAGGATTGGCTGACCGGCAGTTAAGCTGCTGTCGTGGCGGTTGAAAGGAGGCCCTTTGGTTGTCACTGAAAACTCATCTCACATTGTTTGAAATCTCACTGAGCTAATTCTTCCTAGTGGGTAAGGATGAGTAAACATACGACCTGGTCCACTTACCGAGGTACCTCTTATCTCCTAATCTCCGATGGCCATTGCTGAAGAAAATCAGGTGACAGTGAGAGTGCCGAGGTACGCTCAATGAGGAGCGGCATGTCGGGCCAAACTCCGACCGATCAGACACCGGCAAGGGAATCCCCTGAGACGGAGTCCATAGGCCCCTACGGAGTTCAGCGGTCCAGGCGTAGTGCCGTCATGAACCCCGGCGGCTAAGAGGATACTGCCCCGGATTCTCACAACGCGAACGTGTGGGACGCACCTCGGATCCTCGAGTCCGTATTACTGGCCCCCTCGGATCTTCAAGTATTACTGATCTTACATTATTCCCTTGTGAGGATCAGTCAACCTTCGGCTGTCTCCTCTGCTGGTTGGTTAGTTAGTTGCGTTACGATACTTTCCGCCAAACAAGTAACCCCCTCTTCCACCCTCGCCCGGCAGCATGGCATCCGCCCCATCCCACGAGATGGTGCCCTTCGCCGACGCGACAAAGGTGACGAGGCCAGCCCCGAATGTCTACGGCGCCAACCTCGTCTCGGCGTGGTGCATCGGCTCAGGTTCGTCGCCGCCGCCCCCGGGGGAGGGGCCGCCCGGAGGACACGACTGACGGAACGACAGTCCCGAACGGCGGCTACGTCGCCTCCGTGATCCTGCGCGCGGCCTCCCTCCACCTGACCTCGAGGGGCCAGCCGGACGCCATCCACGCGCACTTCGAGTACGTCAGCCGCACCGAGGTCGGCCCCGCCGTGCTGGTCGTCGACGAGGTGAAGCTCGGCCGCGGCCTGTCGACGCTGCACGTCACGCTCTACCAGCACGAGGTCCTGCCCTCGGCGCCGTGGACCACCTCCGCATCCCGCCGGAACGTCGTCGCGTACGTCACAAACGGCCGCCTCAGCCTCGAGAAGGGACTCAGTTTGGATAGCGGCTGGGGCCTCGCGCCGCCGCCGAAGCCCGTTGAATTTAGTATGCTGCTGCACGGGAAAGACCCGCATTGGGTGAGGAGGGACCGGTTGAACGCGCGCGCCACGTCGTTTGCCCGGGCGCACACGAACCTGGAGCACTACGCCCCGCGCGAGGGCGTCCGGCGCGGGATGATGGACCTGTGGCTGCGCTTCAACGGCGGGAAGCAGCGGTTCACGAATGCTTCCCTGGGATACGTCGCCGACGCGTACCCGACCATCGTCGAGGGGTGGCGGCCGCGCCGGGACGAGGAGCAGACGCCGTTCCGGTCCGACGAGATGTTCTGGTACCCGACGCTGGCGCTCAACCTCGACGTCAAGCGGGCGCTGCCCGAAGAGGGCGCCGAGTGGCTATTCATCCGGTGTCTGGCCAAGGTCATCCGCAACGGCCGGCTGGACTTGGAGGTTATCGTGCTGGACGGGGAAGGGAATGTGGTGGCGCTGAGCAGCCATGTCAACATGATCCTGTCGGCGGAGCGGAATCTACAGAAACGCAGCCACGCCAAGCCCAAGATGTAGCTGAATTTAGCTGTGTTCGTAAGACAGACAGGTATCCGTAAAGTAGATGAGATAAAAGAACAATGCGTTCCTCGTGTTCTCTGTTGTGTACAAACCTTCGGTGGTGAGTCGCACAACATATCCTCCGCCACATTGCTGCTACATGACATGCATGCCACAATGCTATCCACCACAAACATCACACCATGAACAATAGGGACAACCGGTCATCCGTGCCATGTTTCCCCACTTTCTCGCCAGTTGAAAAGCCAAGCGAAAGTTCGCACTTCTCGCTTCACGATGAGTCCCACCGCCATGGAGCCCCAACAGCGGGTCAGCAATGCCTCTATAGGATGCAACCGGCCGCCAGCAACGCAACCATTGGTTTCTGCCTATAGAAATCCCGATATCGGCTCAATGGTCTAGCGGTATGATTCGCCCTTCGGGTGCTTGTGCATCATCACAACCCTTCCGCACAGCGGGAATGGGCGAGGTCTCGGGTTCGATTCCCGATTGAGCCCGTGTTTACAACTTTTGTCTTTTGATGATGTTGTCGTTGGTCGCAATTCGGATGCCTATCTTATTTTTGTACCGACTTTTTGTATCTGTGTCCTTCCTGTCTGTCCGCCGTCCATCACACTATGCCGGGGGGCTGTTCGTCTTTTTACTCGGCCTTGTGTGGGTTGAGTTGAGTTGGCTGGATTGGATTAGACGAGATGGCTAAGCTGAAGATAGCAGCCCGTAACGCTGGGTTGTGTGAGGTTTCGCAAGAGATCATTAGCAGATAAGGAACGCAGTCGGTCTAACTGGGGAGATAGAAGCGATAAAATGCGGCATGAACGAATCAAGTAGTAGATGGATTGGAGGCCAAAGGCAGCTGAATGTCGACACTTGAATGCATCCCGGGTGTTGTCTTCTTTACGGGCCACTGCTATTTGGAATATTGAACTCTTGACGCGAAAATCGTTTCCATGAAATTAAACCTGACTAACGCCTCCAAATTCCTTCTATCCAGTCAGTCTAGTGTCAATCCCTCCAACTTCCCGTCAAACAAATACACGACAACTAGTACATTAAACACACAGCGGGTTCGACCATCTCGGCCAGTCAGTCTCGATAGAGCACACCCGTTCAAGCCTTCTTCCCCCTCCAAACACTGGGCATCGAAAACCTCTTCGGCACCCTCGCCAGCCAGTACAGGCCCAGCGCCGCGGCCACATTGAAGATGATATACACCCACATGAGGCCGTAGTTGCGCCACCTGTTGTCGAAAGACGCAGACACCGTCCCCAGGAACGCGTCCGTGGTCGCCATCGGACAGTACAGACACCCCTCGTTGCTCTCGGGATTGAACACGCGGCCGCCCGCCAACTGCACGAACGGCTCCATGTACTGCCCGCAGGTGGCGTTCATCCCCGGCTCGAATCGGAGGAGCTCCAGCTGCGAGCACATGACGTCGTTGTGCGCGAGCCCTGTCGATAGGAGGCCGTCGACGAGGTACGTCAGCGGGGAGACCCTGTACATGAACTTCCAGAAGCCGGGCAGGGCGTCCTTGGGAACGATGACGCTGGTGGTTTTGCATGTTAGCTGGAACCTTGTGAAGGCTTGTATCTATACGATGGGCCTTTGGAACTCACCCGCAAAAGATCAGACACAGGGCAAATAGCAGCAGTGCCAGCGTGGCCCCGATCTCGGCCGTCGGCACGCCCGCGACGACCATGTCCGCGAACGTCGACTCGAAGAGCAAGAAGGCCCAGACGAGCAGGAACATCAGCCCGCCGCGCGCGGCCTCCGCGCCCTCTGCGTTGCGCTGCATGCCGACGAGGTAGTAGAACGGGAAGAAGACGGCCAGGGCGGCGAGCGTGTTCCACGGCAGCTCGACGACGACGTTGACGAGCACAAAGACGCGCCACGAGTAGGCGCGCGAGGCGCGCTCGCGGGCCTCGTACTGCTCGCGCTGTAGGATGAAGTTGGGCATGGTCTGGTAGACGAGGAAGGCGAATACGACGAGGAGCATGAAGACGGAGAACATCTGGCTCTGGAGGCCCTGCATCGTGAGGTGGGTGTTTTGGAAGGATAGGCCGATGAAGAGACTCTAGGTAGTTGTTAGTGGTAGGCTTGAGGGGTTAGACGAAGGTATGACTTGCCGTTCCTCCGGAGAGAATGAGCTTGGAGTAGATGTACGACGGCGTGCGCCAGTACTGCTGGAACACGCGCTGCATGCACATCGCCAACTGCACATGGAACGGGTTCGCATACGTCGACAGCTCCTCGCCCGTCCCGTGGCTCCGAGTGTTCTGGGCCTGGCTCTCCAGCCGTTCCAGCTCGCGGCGCACCTCGCCGAACTCGGCGCTGTCCTTCCACGTCTGGGGCCAGTCTCTCTCGGTCTTGGCCCCCGGCGCGGCCCCGATCACGCGGAGCATCCACTCGGCGGGATTCTCGTCCGGGTCGCACGGCGGCGCGCCGTGTCGCTCAAAGTACTCCGTCAGCGTTCTCGATCCCTCGCCGACGTCGCCGAAGTAGACCGTCTGCCCGCCGCGGGCTAGCAGCAGAAGGCGGTCGAATTGCTGGAAGAGGAGCGCTGAGGGCTGGTGGATGGTGCATAGGATTGCTTGACCGTTCTCTGAAAGCTTCCTAATGAGTGACGCGATGGACCATGCGGTCTGACTATCGAGGCCCGAGGTTGGCTCGTCGAGGAAGAGAAGGAGGTCTGGCTTGGCCGCCAGCTCGACACCGATTGTCAGACGCTTGCGTTGCTCGACGTTGAGTCCTGTTACGCATGAATTAGCCGCTGAATAGTTGAGAGTCACAAGGCTGGTTGCTGACCTTCGCCCGGCACACCAACAACCGCGTCTGCGTAGGCTTCCATCTCCAGGAGGCCGATGACCTCCTCAACATAAGCGTACTTCTCCTCCTTGCTTACAGAGGCAGGCTGACGGAGCATCGCGCTGAACTGCAGGGCCTCGCGGACCGTCGACGTCTCGAGGTGGATGTCTTGCTGCTGGACGTAGCCCGTCTTCCTCTGGAACGACTGGTCCCGGGGGATACCGTTGACGAGCATGTCGCCGGACACCACTCCCATCGTGACGCGGTTAGCTAGCACATCCAGCAGGGTCGTCTTGCCTGCACCGGTAGAGCCCTGCGCTGGGTCAGCTGCGTCGTCACTGTGGATAACTTGATAGTCCTTACCATCAAAACCGTCAGCGTGCCTGGCTTCACCCACCCATCGACATGGTTGAGGATGCGCCTGTCCTGCCCCTTGATCGTAATGTCGTAGCATACATCCCGCCAGTGGAACACGGAAGAGTGCTTCTGCTCAGTGGACGGGCGTTTCACCGCCGACGGAGAGGGAGGGACCTCGCTCTTCTCGTGGTGATAGACACGGTCCGGCTGCGCAGTCTCCTCGTCCGACGGCGAGTTCTTTGTCACAGGCGCCTTGCGACCTCTTTTGAAGAGCAGGACCTCACCTTTGGAGCGGTTCGTTGTGATGAACTCCGCCGCCAGGAGGTAGACAGCCAAGAAGAAGATGATATAGCCGATGATGATTCCGAAGTTCCTGTGCTCCTCGTTAGCTCCCTTCGTCCCAAGCAGCACTAAACTGAGACCGCGCCCACTCACCTCCACATGTGTGACTTCAAGTAGCTGTAGTGCGCCTTCATGTAAAAGTCGCCGTCGACAAAGTCCGCCCCGGGCATCGCGCCGGCAACCGCACAGGTCCTCTCGGTCGGGCCCGCATTCGGGTACGCCGGGACGTACTGCACGCAGGGGAACTGCCGGCCGGCGAACTCGTTGGCGACCAGGCTCTCGAAGGCGTAGGCGATGGGGTTTATGTAGTTGATCCAGCGGAGCCAGCCCTTCATGCTGCCGGTCGGCAGAACGAAGCCGGTGTAGATGACGAGAGCGAGGATGAAGATGGCGGCCGGGGTGAGCGCCTGGTGGATCGTGCGCGAGGTCTGGCCGATGGTGCGCAGGATCATGGACATGGAAAGGGTGGTGGTGAAACCGAAGAGGAGGAAGATGAAGAAGGCGTCGGCCTCCTGGCGGAGCTTGGCCATGAAGTAGAGGGGTATGTTGAAGGCGAGGGTGGACAGGACCTTGCTCGGGAGGTCGCAGATGGTGGACGAGATGGCTTCCGAGAAGGGGTGGTACAGGGCGTAACGGGCGTGCTTCTCGACGATGGGCCTTTGGGCGTAGAGGGTGAGGATCTGGAAGCAAGTTAGCGATTGGTGTAACTATGAGTTATTGCCGGGGTAGTCTCACTTCAAGTGCACTGCTCAACCCGTTGAACAGAATGGCGAAGAACAAGAGAACGCAGCGGGAGTTCATGCTCGACGCGTCTGGTGGGAGGTCGAAGAAGATACTCCCGAGGACGATGGAGATGACGAGATTGCCAGCCACGGTCACGAAGAAGAACAGCTTGTCTCCCAGGAGTCGTTGGTATCCGCGCTGCATGCACAACCACACTTGCATAGGTACGGAGATGGTATACGGAGACTTGGAGGATCTACGAACGAGTGGTTAGCATGTTGCAACAACAGAAGATGTGGGTATGACCAGAACAACTTACATCAAAGTCTGCTTGTGAGCCTTGCGAGTCTCGACGAACTTTTCGACTTCAGGACCGTCCATCGGGTACTGCTCCTCAAACGAGAAGATGTCATCCATGAGGCGGGCCCTCAGCTCGCTGCCCTTCCATACGGCCGCGAACTCGTGAGGGCTCCGGGGCACCCTGTTCTCGAATCCACTCCGGACGACGCGCTCAGCAGGGTTGGTCAGCGAAGTAAGGAAGTCGGCGGTCGTCTGGCGGTCGGGACAGGCGTAGCCCATGTCGATGAAGTACTGCCTCGCCAGGCCGGTCGGTCCGAAGTAGATCTGCCGTCCCTGGTACAGGACGGAAACCTTGTCGAAAGTCTGGCATATTTCAGATTAGCACGGCCATTCTGTCGCAACATTGATATCGTGCACGTATACTGACATCGTAAGCTGGCTGGGAAGCCTGATACATGGCCACAACGGCCGACGTCTTTGCCAGGTCGGTGGACAACCGCAGCGTCCGCGCAAACTCGAGGGCCGTCGCGCTGTCGAGACCCCGCGTGCTGTTGTCCCAGCACTGGATCGGGCTCTGGCTCAAGGTGACTTCGGCAATGCTCACCCTCTTACGCTCGCCACCACTGACGCCCCTGACGAAGTCGTTGCCGACCTTGGTGTTGATGGTGTGCGAGATACCAAAGACGGCCATGACGACGTCCCGAAGGTGCTCGGCGTATCGTCTCCTACCGACGCCGGGAAGTCGGTTCTTGGGCGTCCGGGCCAGGGCAGCGAAGAGCAGGGTCTGACCGACGGTCAGGTGGGGGAAGTGGATGTCGGTCTCGGCCTGGTAGATGACCTCGCCGCGGAAAGCCTTGTGCATGGTTTCCATGGGGATGCCTGGGATGGGATTAGACTTTGGAGTTGGAGCTGTGGGATGCTTGCCGCGTTACTGACCTTGGTAGCTAAAGTGCGAGTGCTTGTCCAGATGAAGTCCGTCAGTCTCACCGGCGATCGTCTTCAACAGAGTAGTGACACCGCTACCAGGGCGGCCGAGGACCAGAAG
Organism: Colletotrichum brevisporum; assembly: GCA_030770045.1. NCBI lineage: Eukaryota > Fungi > Ascomycota > Sordariomycetes > Glomerellales > Glomerellaceae > Colletotrichum > Colletotrichum brevisporum. Next base: position 8,602,960 of record JAUGSI010000002.1, read on the forward strand.
CATCTCGCCGCTCCTGACAAGACCGTCAAACTCCCGTAGGATGTCTATCTTCTGGCGCCTTTTGCTGAGAAACTGCTTGGCCATCAAGGGGGCCTGGTAGAGAACGTTGAGGACATCCTTCTGATAGTCCGTGTCCGTGCCAAAGCCGTGGACACTCAAGTTGCGCCATGCCACGCCGGCCTCCAAGCGCGGGTACTCCTCGGGGTTGTGAGCCGAGTGCTGGAGGAGGGCCTTCGCCCATTTCCTGGCGTTGAACTGCTCGCGGCAGTTGGGGTCCAGGGAGGGATGGGAGGAGAGGAAGGGGTTGATCGTTGGGTCAATCCTGGATACTGTTCTAATGAGCTCCATGCTGCGGGGCCGAATGACTTCGTTAAGTCTAGAATCGTTCTCGACGTCTGTCTCATCCTGGTATTGATACGTGGTGTGTAGTGTTTTGGCGTGGAGGGTGTCGTCAGAGGGAGACGGCTTGACGCCCTCAGACGAGCTGGGAGAGCTCCTCATCGTGATTACAGGCCGAAGCCCTATATTAAGTAATAAGAAAGGTTTTGGTGAGGAAAGAAAGTTGCACAAAGGAGTTGAGAGTTGGCTCGAGGTGCAAGCTGGAAGGCCAGGTCTAATAAATAATTACGATGGAAACAAGACACAGAGGCTAGAGCATGTGATAAAACTAACTGACACGGGAGAGTTCTTATTCACATGGAATCTGTTGGGCCAAAAATCATCATTTCGCTGGTTTCTTCAATCGGAGCCAACTCAAAGCCTCGCCTAGACCAAGACATGGTTCGCAACCCGAGCCTGTCAGCAAAAAGCCGACTCCAAACTCTGCCACATGCAGTGAGATATGCCACAAACGAAAGGTCGGCACCGAGATCCCCTACTTCTCGAATACTAGTACCCATAAATAATCTAGGAAGCCTGTCTATCATAACGTGGGCCAACGGCCTTCTGCGAGAGCCGCCGACATGTGGGTGTGTGTTGTTGCGTGCTTGGACTTGCCGAATCCGGCAGTTCGGCGCCGAGGTCTGGAGAGGGGCCTCCACCCCCTTAAACCGAAAGAAAAGCATCAAAGCTTCCCACTCCCGCTCGTCCAAAGTTTTGTCCCACCACACTTGTCGTCGGCCGAATGTTTGACATTTCAACCGTCTTTTCAGTTTTTATTTTTGTTGTCTTTGTCGGTCGTTCTTGAGAAGCGCCGAGCATGATCGAGAAGCCTGCGTCGAGCTCTAGCCCCGGTCCGACTGGGGCCATCCGAACCCACAAGTCCTGCGATGCCTGTAAGGCCCGTAAGGTCCGATGCCCAGGTACGTCCTCGGCCGATCTTCTTCAGAGGCGGCCGTGATTGAGAACGGATCGGAGCTTAGAAACCGTTGTTGACTTGTTTCCAAAGGCTCCGGGCTACCCGGTCCTTGTGCGAACTGTGTAGTAAGTCGTCGACCGTCCAGCAACTCTGTTGCTCCCTCCATACTGACTCGAGAGAAGCGTCGGAAGGCAGAATGTCACTTCAGCATTAAGAGGCTGGCCCACAGACGAAATGGTAAGCTCCAAGCCGGACCCTTGTCATCTGGCACCAACCCGTCCATACTTCTCACCTGGGTTCTTCATGGGTTGGTGATGTAAGTTGACCGACTCTTTTCCAGTTGCCGGCCAACTCCTGCCGACCAACTACTCTTCAGCAAACCAGCAAAAGCCAAGTGCTCCGGACGCGAAAGCTGTGCTCGATCTTTCGACCGCGGGCGTCAAGCAACAGCCCAACGACTCATGCGACCCGAGATCAACGCCGCCAAAGTCTCCACCGCACCGCATTCAAGATCTGCACGTTGACCGCGTTCTCGCGAAGGCGCAGAGACCAAGGTCTGCGGGCAGGAAGACCGCCGAAGACGTGATCTTCGTCCCCGTGAGTTTGCCCCTCCTGAGTCCACGATAGACTAAATCACTGACGAGGCACCAGCGTAATGGCATTTTTGGTAATCCTTGCCTACAAAAATACTTCTTAAGATGCAGTATCTTACTAACAGAAGCAGGTGGCCGCAACAGTCTCACTTTCTTCTCGGATAGCAGGCTGCTGTCGTTATCGGGACGCCTGCGGAACAACAAAGTCAACGAGCTGGTTGGGAGGATCTCCACGGTGGTGAACGGCCGATTGAGGCGTGGCGACGTGACGACTACGGCGCGACGTCTCCAGCAACCCGAATCGGTCACAGACCGGCCCAAAGTTGCGTTGTACATCAAACGTAAGTTCTCTTTTCACACCAGACACGACGGCACAACGGAAACTAACTAGTTGCAGTCTACTTTGGGCGCGTGCACCCCATGTTTCCCTTCCTTGACAAGACATCGTTTGAGACAACAGTCTCAAGCCCCAACTTTCCAGATCTCCTCAGCCAAAGCAAGCAATGGTCCTGTCTCTACCACACCGTCCTCGCGCTAGGCGCCCAGTACTGCGACGGCGGGTCGTTCGAGGCGGGGAAGGGCGAGTCCTGGCGGCTGTTTTCGGTTGCGTTGGGCACGTTTTCCGACCTCCTCCTCCTCCCAGACTCTCTCACCACGCTCCAGGCTCTGACGGCCATGTCGGTGTATGGGCTGGGTATCTGTGGCCTGGCCGTTGAGCCGGTGATCATGTCGGAGGCGGCGCGGCGGGCGCAGAGCATGTCGAGTAACAGCTTCACCGGAAGCGCTGCCTATGCATACCAAAAGGCGTTCTGGATCTTGTACGCCATTGAGAAGATTACGAGCTTCCACTTTGGGCGGAGTTCGGTGGGTCGTAACGTCTCCGAGAAGAATAACTTGACCAGTTTGCTGACATCGTCCCCAGGGCTTCGTCGACAACGACATCTTCTGTCCAATCCCAGTCGTGCCCGAAGCGTGCGTCGGAGACTTTAACTGGTTCCTCCACCTGGTCCGGTTCGGGCGCCTCCTATCTCGGGCGTACTCATCCCTGTTCGCGGTCGGCGTGTCGGGAAACTCCAACTCGTACTACCTGGACGTCATCCGCCAACTATCCGACGAGCTGGAGGAGTGGCGGTTCTCAATGCCCGACGCCGGGTTCAGACCTGGCGGAGCTGTCCGTCCTCAGGCAGTGCCGGGTCCTGTTGCGAGGTCTCTCTCGCTCATTGTGCATTACCTTTACAACAGCTTGCTACTCACTCTGTCGAGGACGACGCTGGTGTACCTGTCCAGCTCTGAAGAAGATACGGCTGCTTCAGAGCGAAAGGGCGCCAGTTTGAAAGCCATCCTTGGCGCGTCTCGGTCCATCCTAGAGTTGACTACGATGATTGAGGTAGAGCCATACACAGTAACCTGGTGAGTGACAATATGCCTTTGACACAGTCGTCTGGCGAGTTAGTTCTGATGCATCCTGGAGGGTCATTGCGGGAATCCCGATCACGGCCTTGTTTGTCCTATTCGACATTGTCATCCACGACCCGCGGCAGCCAGACACGGCCTCCAACCTGGCGCTTCTCGACATGGTAGCCGGTCACTTCAGCCGGATCGAGTACGCCAGCGGCGGCACCCTCCCTGGCTCTCTCATCGCCGAGTTTGCCAAGATTGCTCGAGACTACGTCAATGGAGTGCAGAACTCCGACTTTGGAACTGGGCACGTTGAACTTCCCATCCAGTCCTCCATGAACGTTCAGCAACCACCGTCGTTAAGTGCTGGCGCAGGAGGACCAACCGACATGTCCATGGACTTGTCGTCAAATGTGAGATTCCCGTGCCAGAAAGCTAGGTCTCGAGTTACTGTTTACTAAGTAAATCCCCTCGCAGCAGTTGCCGAGCGACAATCTGGTTATCAACTCCATGCCCACGAGCTTTGCTGAATTTTCACTCGATGGCGGCGCGGATCAACTCTCGCCAGGAGCCCTCATGGGCACAGATGTCATGGGCATCTTTAGCTACTTTCTTCCTGACTTAGACCCGATGTTCTACCAGGGGTTGACGCAAGAGTACGACTTTCTGCAGGATGCACCTGCGAATACTAATACCCAAGCTTAAGTAGTTGGGAAGTTGGGGGATGACTTTGTTAGAGTTACTCGGGCGCACGATTAATACCCTGAAAACAGACATTGACTGACCTGAATGTGCTGTCATGAAATTTCAAATCGCAGTTGAAGCTTCAATTACCAATTCTCGTCTTTAGGTAAGCTCAATTGCTACGGTTTTCGCACTTGTTTCCCGCCTTGGGATTCAGGTGCCGACATCATTTGGAGTTCCAGTCTCTAACCCCAGCCGATCGTCCAATTCCCTGCTTCGTGACAGCGGTTTTACAACCATAAAACTGTTTCAAACGCCCTTAGTAAACTGTACTCTGACTCGGCCTGTTCGTCTTGTGCTTGTGTGTAACACGAGGCCTGAACTCCGCAGCGCGAGATACAACCTCTTACGGTGCATTTCCGCAATGCCGCCAAGGGTCTCCCGGGCCTCCCGTACGTCAAATCAGGTCTAGCGAGCCTGCTTGCGCGGTCCCATCCGATCCGCAGGCGATGGTCTGATCCCTGTTCCCGGGTGTTTAGTGTTCTCCGTAGAGGCACATAAAGACAAAAAGTCCGCGTCCGGTGTTCCGCGGTTAACGTCATGAAGCCGCATGGTACGAGGTAGGGCAGGAAAACAGCTCACAACCCGAATCCAACTCCCTTACCGTCGTCTTCATGGCATCCGAGAGCCCAGCAGCATCGCAGCAGGGCAGCAGCACAAACGGGAAGACGCCTCACGTCTTGGCCTGCGTCTTCTGCCACCAGCGCAAGATCAAGTGCGACCGCAGGTCCCCCTGCGCCAACTGCATCAAGGTTCGTCAGCCGAGGAACCCGAAAGGAAGCCCTCCTCCTCCACATACACGCGTGCTGATCCGCAACCCTCGCGAGCAAGGCCGACCAGCCGTGCGTCCCCTCGAAGCGCGCCCCCCCGGGCGCCGGGCGGAGGCGCGTCGTCAAGGACTTGCTCGACAGGCTGAACCAGTGCGAGTCGCTACTGAGTCAGGTTGCGCCGCGCGATGTCGTCGCCGCAGCCGCCGGTGATGGACGGTCGGTCACCGGAGCGACGCCCCCGGCATGGCGGCAAGGGGAGCCGATGGCCGCAGACAGCCCGGCCCTGTCGTACGTGAGCTACGAGGAGGCCCGGAGACAGCCGACGTCGAGGCCGAACGGCAAGATCGTCGTCGACGACGGGCGCCCGACGTTTATGGAGAGTGGCTTGCGCTCAAACGTTGTCGACCATGTGAGTCACATGCACGAACCGGGCACATCTACCCAGTTAAGTCACGAAGCATCCTGACGCTCGCAGCTGCAACTCTCTAGGCTGAGTCTAGACGATGGGGTCGTCGACGACCATGCGGACTCTTCCGATTCCGTTGCGGCCACCGAGACGAACGAATCCGCCAGCCTGGACAGCAGGGAGTCGATGGACTTTGACCTGCTCGCCCTCGGGCCGGTCCAGATGCTCCGCCTGTGGCAGGTCTTCCTCGAAAGGGTGAACCCGATGACCAAGGTCATCCACGTGCCCACGCTGGAGCCTCTCGTCTTCGAAGCCGCGACGGACCATTCCAACGTCAAGCCGGATGTCGAGGCCCTGCTGTGCTCCATCAACGTACTCGCTATTCTGGCCCTGTCCGATTCGGAGGCGGAGCAAATCCTTAACGTCGAGAAGGGCAAGGCCCTGAGGAAGTCTAGCTTCGCGTTGAAAAAGGCTCTTGCAAGGGTCGACTTCTTGCGGAGATATAACACCACTATCCTGCAATGTCTCGTCCTCTATCTGGTAAGTTCCCCCCACAGAGTGCCACATTGCTCAGTCCCAAATCTTCAGCTGACCCTCGTCGCCAGGTCTCGCTGCAAGGGCAGTTCGATCGCCATGCCACGTGGATCTTGACGGGCACGCTGGTGAGGATAGCCCAGCGGATGGGCCTTCACCGCGACGGCGAGCTCCTCGGCCTTCAGCCCTTCGAGACGGAGATGCGTCGGCGCATATGGTGGCAGATCATCATGCTCGAGACCAAGTATGCCATCCTCGCCGGGTTCTGCGACACCCTGCTTCCGCCCAACTGGGACACCCAGCTCCCAAGCAATGTCAACGATGCGGACCTGCTGCCTGGGTCCGCCGAGCCGGTCCGCTCGCGCGAGGGCGCTACGGAGATGGCGTTCTGCCTGATGCTCTACGAATCGCGGCAGTTCTTCTGCGAGAACCCGATGGACGAGTTCGAGGCCGTCATCCTCCGCGCGGGGGACGCCAAGACTCAGACGACGCTGGATGCGCAGTCCTTGGAGAGGTACCGCATAATCGTCGACGAGTTCGAGGAGAGGTTTCTGCAGGCCGAGAAGCGCTACTGCAACCCCACGATCGGCGGCATTCATGTCATGGCCTGCAGGCTGCGGCCGCTGCTCGTCCAGAGGCTGCGGGACATGATGGCGCACGCGAGGGAGACGCGGGACCAGGAAGCGGAGGGCCGGGGTAGACAGAGTTCCTTCTTCAAGGTCTGGGTCATCAACTTTGAGGGCGACATCGAGTGGTACGACAGCATCGATGAGCGGTTCCGGTGGTATCCCAAGCTCCACCTCCAGTCAGACGCCTTCTCGGTCATGATCGAGCTGCTACAGTGGCAGCCAGTGGACGCGATCGTCGATAGGGCGTGGAGGGTCGTCGACCGGGTGTACCATCATCATCCCGAGTTGTACGATCTTGGTAAGAAGGAGAACTTGCAGCGGGCGGAGAACCTGATGGCCGGATGGCAGAGGCGCGAGGCCGCGTTCTGCGGAATTGGCAAGGCTTGTGAGATGCCTGCCGTCATAGAAAGGTTGAGAGCCAGCGGTATCTTCCCTGCAACTCGAACAGGGCCTGCCGAGCAGTGGGCAACTCCCGCGCCGGACCCGACACTGTTTCCTGGTCTTGGGACAACGGATTTCAGTGGCTTTGGCGACTTTGACGGAAATATCCTGTTGAATCCGGATGCAGCTTCGTTCCTCTGGGATGTCCCAGAAGGTATGCCCTACTCGCAGCCATAGACGCGAGAGTTATATTTACGTAGTAGCTAGGAAGCGGTATGCTTCCCTTGGTACAGCCGCTGAAAGCCAAAATTAAGGGGGCTATTAAACGCTCTGAGAATCCTTTCAGTGACAAAGCTCCTCTGCCGCATTCTTGCATATACAATCGTCTCAGTCTCAGTGGGCGACGGGCTTGAGGTAAACGCTCAACGGGATGCGGTCCCAAATACCATAAGCTCTCTGTCTCTCAATCCAACCATCGTTGCCTCGGGCCAGGCTGAGGTCGAAGTCAAACAGGATCCTGGCAAGAACCATTCTCATCTCCGCGTAGGCAAGGCTGTCATGTGGTCAGTCAGTCAGTCCGACGAACGTCGTTCAACCTGGGACACAGGGGTACCTACTTTCGGCCGATGCAGTTGCGAGGCCCAATGCTGAAAGCCTGCAATGAGTCGAAACGGTTGAGCTCGTCGTCTTCAGTCTCCAAGAACCGTTCCGGCCTGTACTTCCACGGGTCGGTCCAGTTGTCGGGGCTGTGGTTCGACGACCACTGTTGAATCTCGACAAGAGTCTGTAAACCATTCTTAGCAGCTCAAAATCCGTGAGAGAGACCAGCTTACCCCTGAAGGAACGTGTTCCGAGGCGATTTGACAGCCGCAGTCGGGGACCTCTCGAATCAGGCCGGACACGACAGGTGGGTACAGTCGCAGCGTCTCGTTGAGGACCGCGAGCATGTACGACAGCTTGGTCACGGAGTTGATGGTGATTTCGTCCGCGCTCTTGAAGGAGGAGCGGACCTCCTGGGTAACCTTCTGAAGGACGTCCGGGTGGTTTAGGAGCAGATAGGTGGCTCCTGAGAGCGTGGTCGCCGTCGTCTCCGATCCCGCAAGGACGAGGATCAGGGCGTTGGAGGACAGCTGCTCAAAAGAGATGTTCTGACGACAGGTATCAGCAAATAGTCACCGAAATGCGAAGCTGGGGTACTTTTCAACGCACCCACTCCTCTCGCCGTCTCAAAAGCCCCTCAAACAAGTCCTTGCGGTCCTGCTCCATGGACAATCGATTCTTCATCATATCATCCGTGTTCTTCCGCAGCTTGTTCATCGCCTTCATGCCCCCGGTCCTGAAGAGGGCCTGCACGATGAACCCCAGCCCAACGTACTTCAGAGCCGTCATGATGGCGCCGAAGCGGATCACGCCAAAGACGAAGGCAACCCAGGGGTGGTAGTCGGCCCGGTCGAGGCAACGGAACGACTGCCCGAAGATAAGGTCGCCGGCGATGTCGAACGTCGTCCAGTTGTACCACGCCTCGATGTTCACCGGCCCCTCCTTGGACCTCTCCCTGAGCTTCTCGACGAGCTGGTCGATATACTTGGCGATCATGCCCTCCTGCTCGCGCATCGAGCTGTCGGAGAAGCCGTGGGCGAGGGCGCGGCGGAGGCGCTGGTGCAGCTCGCGGTCGGCGCTGAGGATGCTCTTGGGCAGGTCCTTGACCGTCTCGGTGAAGATCTTGGACTTGGGCATCTCGGCGACGCCCTTGGCGCCGCTGGGCTGGAAGCCGTAGATGTCCTTCCACGCGTCCGCGTACGTGAAAGAGAGGTGGTTCGGGCTGATGCGGACGACGGGCCCGTAGCGGTCGTGTAGCTTCTGGGTGAGAAAGGCCTGGTTCCCGAGCGCGTGCTGGACGGCCCACGGCACCGAGCTGGCGCGCTGCAGGAGGGGGCCCGGATACTTGCGAAGGGGGTGGAAGAACAGGTTGTAGCCCGCCGCCATCAGTTGCCAGAGCACGGCCTGCAGTGAGATTCAGTACGGTCGGACTGGACGATCAAGTAGTTCTGGACACTTACGGCTATGACAGCGATCTCAAGCACTTGAAAAGTATTGGCCGCAAGGACCCTGGCGACGTCTGTGGTCTTCAACATCGTGGTAATCTGTCCTCCGCGATAATCGTCTATACACTGTGATAAAAAATCGTCGAAGAAGGGCACTAAGGAATGAGGAGAGAGGAAGGCGTTCTAGAAGTATGTAGATGACGCGTTACGCATCTGTCCTATCTCCCCCAGGCCTCAACTCCTCCCACAAGCGCGGCATCGAACCCCCGTCCTGTATGGATGGGATGGTAACCGGTCGAAGCGAAGCGCCAGGGAATGTAGGGTCTTCTGGGCGGTCGCTTCGGTGTATATGGAAACCCCGGACCAATCCAATCGCTTGTGAGAGTCGCATTCATGCATGCAAGAATCGTATCGAAACACCGGACGAGCCCCGGATGGCCGATCGCCGTGGACCGCTTCTCCGCACTTGGGTCACACCCGTCTCGCTTCGCGTTCGGGAAGCTCGCATCCGGGCCCTTGTTTACGAGAAAAGAGACTGCCAACGGAGGAGCAGACAAGAGGAGTTGTTAAATGCATGGGCTCCCGCATGACGTTGGTTATCGTCCGGAGAACCAACGTCGCTACCCATCTATATCCCGAGGTTACCTAAGAAACGGCAAGTGGCCACTGACATAGACTCTAGCTTGGTAGAAACTTACGAAAGTCTAATACTGAAATCGGAAATTGGAATAGAGCAAGAAAAACCACTCGTTTTGTCAGTCTTCTTTGCGGGGTCAGTTGTTGATTCACGGAACATCATGATGTCAGGTTACCCGGCTTCGACATTTAGACAACCAACAGACGAATGCAACCCCAGACTGCACATCGCTGCACATGCATAGCCGATAAGTGCATTTCGAAGCCACCAATGAGAACCCTAGAGAGCTTCATAACGCTGTGCTTACTCCGCGGCTGTTGGCTTGTTGTGAGTGGCCAGGCCAGGCAGGCATCCGCAATAACGTTCGTTGAGCGATTTTTGATTTCTCGCTTCATCATCTCATGGTCAAGAGTCCAGCCAACCGAAAAACCTAGTTTCACGCTAGCGAACGGCATTCCCAACTCGACGGTTGGAGTTTGAGTTTTCATCTTCGGCGTGAGGGTCTGTTTCGATTGGCTGCCTGATCTTCCGAAAGGAACACGTAGAACGAGATGAACCACAGGCCAGCGCTGTACCGCCAGGAGGACAAGGCGAAACGTCGGGCTGAGAGGAAGGAAAGGGAAGCTTATGTCGGTTGACCTGCTCTCTGGGTTGTAATCACAAAGTGAATGGAACTAATCAGCTCGTGTTTTCATTTAGCCCAGCCGACACATTTGGCTTCCTCGTCAAACATCAATCAGTACACCAGACGATCTGTCCAGTTCGGATTCCGAAGATGTGACGCCTGTAAGAGAAAGGATCCTTGGGAAGAAACCTGATGCCGTGGTCGTCAAGGAGGGTCAATATTCCAACGCGGTAAACTACGATACTGTTGCAACATAAGCCACGGCTACTACGGCCTAGCCACAGCAGCTGTGGCTGCTGCCGGCGGCCTAAGGCATCTTGGGGCACGTGACCCCCGGCGCCCGGGCCACCCTCGGCGGCAGCGGCCAACTTCTTCTAGCAGCTGTTGAGTTACGCGTAGATAGGTACGTATATTAAACAAAGTATCTATGTGCCTCAAAGCGCGAATTTCGCCCCTATTACGCCCCGCGCTAGCTATTAGGGGTTCGGCCACTAGACCTTTTATTAATCCAGGCCGTCCCTTAGTTATTAGCTTTTATAGGTAGCCAAAATCCACTCCTATAGCGCTTAGAGTAGTAAACTTAAATCTATATAATTTAATATACTTTTTTAATAAGGGCCTTTATAAGGCTTTTATTACTATATTAATAGTTAAAAAGCCTTTTAAATATATTATTTTATTCACTCCTTTTAGTATATAATTTATAACTCTAATTACTCCCTTAATTACTCTATAATTACTTAATAATTAGTATTTCTTAAATACCTCCTTAAAGTAGCTTCTCTTTACTTTATTTAGCTTTTAAGTAGTTCTATTACCCTTATTAAACCTCTACCCCTATAGTAAAAAGAGTAGTACTATTTTTAAAGTACTTAAGGCTTATAATCCCTCTTTTTATTTCTTATTAATAAAGTTAAAGCCCTTAAGCTACTTACTCTTAAGCTTAGTATTATAAAGTACTTTAAATTAATTAGTTTAATTAATAAAATTTAGTTACTTAAGAAATACTTTAAAGCGGGTACTAGTAAGTAGCTTTATAAACCTATTAACTATTAGCTTTACTATAGGAGTATATTTAATAATAATATAGCCTTTTTAAGCCTTTTAATATAGCTAGTAGTTATATATATTAATATAGTATAGTTTTATTTATAGCTAAACCGTTTTTTTATTAATAAAGTAGATTGTTTATTAATTATTATACTAAATCTATATACTTAGTACTAGAGCCACTAAAGCGGCTCTAAAGGTCTTTTTATTTAGATCTATATAAAGGGCTATTATTAATTAGCTTATAAAGATAGCTTCTTTTACTACTTAGGAAAGTATAAATAGCTTAACCTTAGTAGTTAATATAGTAACGGTATTCTATTTATTAATTTACTACTTAATTAAGCTACTAAAAAGCTTAATTATAAAGACTTAAAAGCTTTTATAGTTTACTATATTATTAGTAAAACTTATATTTAAGGTAATTACTAGTCCGTTATTAGGTCCTTCTTTTTTATAACTATATTTAAAATACAAAGTACACTAGTAAATAAAGTATACTATAGCTCTTTTAGTTTCTTTAGTGTGCTCTAGGCTGGGGTTATAGTTAAAGTAAGCTAAATAACTAACTAGAAAAGTAACATTAGGCCGGGCTATTGTTACCGGGTATATTACAAAGCTAATGTTACTTTAATATTAGTTAGTTTTAGTATATATTACTATTCCCTTATATAGGAGAAGCTTATTTAGCTAGAGTAGTAAGGTATATACTTTCCTTAATTTTGTTAAGTACTACTAGAGTTGTTTAGTAAGTTTATTAATATATATAAATTATAAAAGCTATAAGTACTTTATAGTATAGTTATAAATAACTTTAATTCCTAGAAACTATTATAAGTTTTAACTACCTTTAAGGTAATACTGTTTTTAAAAAGCTTTAATAAGCTCTATAGCCTTATTATAGTACTTTAAAGAGAAGTAAAGTATATAGTTATTTATATAAAAGAAGAAGATTACGCGCCTATACATTTAATAGTAGTTTTTATTAGTAACTTACTTAAGTTTAAGTACTTATAAACCCGCTTTGAGATAGTGTTGTTAAAGAAGTAGTAAATAATGTAATTTATAAAGTACCTTAATAAACTTAAGAATAGTGCTTTTTTTTTAGTAATTAGAAGGTATTTATATATAAATATCTTTATTAAACTTAATATAAATAAAAGTATTTATAGTATTATATTATAAAAGCTTAAAATTAAAGTAGTTAATAATAACTATTAATGTTTAAAAGGATATATTAATAAGTATTAAGGTATATGTTTTTTAATTATTTTAATACTACTAGTTTTTTTATATAATAAGTTAAGTTTTAATTTTAAAAAGCCTATTATACTTATTTAACTTATATATATAAACTTAATAGTATCTAAAGATTTAAGTGTTTTTTATAGTGCTTATAGGTACCTTTCTTTATAAATTTATTTCTAAATAACTTCTAAAATAAATCGCTTTAACTACTTGTATAGTCGTAGTATATAGGTAAACTAATACTTCTATATAAAATATAAGTAAAAGTTAGAGGTCTTTCTAAGGGGTACTTAGTGCTAGTAAATTACTATATACTTTGTACGGCATTTTGTACCTACTTAGTAAAGAGGTCTTGTTTTCCTGGGCGCCTAAATCCTTTCTCTATAGCTAAAGATTACTATTAAAGTACTTAATATTTACTTTTTAGAATACCCCTAAAGTATATTAAATACTAGAAATCCCCTTTAATGGTTTATAAGTAGTTAGAGGGCTAGTCTAGAAACAGCAATACTATAAAGTATTTTAGTATAATAATAAGGTTCCTATTAAAAAAGTAGCTTTATAAAAACTTCGCTTTTAATAGAGTCTTAAAGGTATATTATAATAAGTCTATTTAGAGTTTTTTAAATTGTTATAACTTATTACTACTTCCGTACACCTCTCTAGACACTCTTCTTTATAAATAAGTACTTAAAAGAAGGTGGTTAGTGAGTTAGGTAGTATTAATATTAACTTAAAGTAGACTATTAAGTATAAATATTCGCTAGAGGGAGCTTGCTTTATAGTAGGGTCTTTAGGATTAGGATTTTTAGAGATCTTACTAAGGCCTTTTATAAAAGGTATTACTTTATTGTTTTTTTTACTTAGTAGAAGGAGTCTATACAGAACTTAATAGTTACTTTCCCCTTTATTAGTAAAGTAGTTATAAACCTATATAGTAATAGTATTAAGGTTAAGGTTTAATATATCCCTTATAAGGGCCTTAAAGTTACTATTATATTGTTAAGTCTTATTAAATATTATATCCCTTGTAGTAATAATCTTACTTTATAATAGGATCTATATATAGTACTAATTTATTAAAATATACCTAATAAGGAATTCTAGAAAAGCATAACTAGTAAGGTAGTTAAGGCACTTTTTCTTAAGCTAAGCAGCTACTATAAGGGTATATACTTTATAACTATATACTTATAAGTATATAAAACTTAGCTTTGTAGTATTATTGTTTTTAAGCCGGTAGTAGAGCGCTTTATATAGGGTCTTTTAACTAAAAGCCACTTACAGTATATAGTTATAAAAATATACTATAGACTTATATATATTAAACTAAATCTTGTAGAAAAGCTTAATACCTTCCCTTATAGTCCTTACTTTAGTTTTAATTATAGTACTAACGCACTCAGTGCTACTATTTTAATTTTATATATTTAGGGCTAATAGCTTAACAAGATAGCCTTGCGCTTAAAAAGCAGCTATTAGTTTTTTATACTTAATAAGCTCTTTATTATACTTAAATACTAACATATTTATATTATATTAAAGCTTTATTATAATAATAAACTTATTAAAGGTTTTAGTAAAAGTATTAGTAAAGTAATTAAAAAGGTAATAATTTTATAAATATTGGGTAATATAGTTAATAAATACTAGTATAGATATAAACCTACTATATCCTTTAGTATATAAATAGAAGTTAAATATAATATACTTACTGGGGAGGGTATACGCGTTACTCTCTTATGGCTTGCGTTTTATTATTCTCTTTACTTTACTAATACTATACGCGTTATAGTAAGGCTTAGGAGCCTCGTTATCTTATTTAAGGGCGCTAATAGTAATTTAGACTCTTTTTATAGAGCTTATTAAGTAGTGGAGTGGCTTAGGGCTGGAGTAGCTAAGCTACTAGTACTATATTTCTTTGTTACTTTTAAAAGGCTATTGTCTTATAAAGTTGTATTTATTTTACTACTATAAAGTATAAGTATACTAAATAGCCTATGTAGAGCTATAGCTACTACGTACTATTTTAGAAGTAACTTTATTATACTTAAGTATATACTAACTATATTTAACTTTAATAATACTAAGGGGACTATAATTAAACCTTTATAGTATTAACTAATACTTAGAGCGCTTGTCCTACTAGTATCCTTATTTATACAACTACTAGTAAAAAATAAGATTTATTATTATAAATATATAAAGTACTATGTTATAAAGGCGTATTGTAGATCTTCTTTTATTAACTTAAGTAACCTTAATACTTCTATTTTTATATACTTTAATTATAAGTAGCTTAGAGCCTATCTATATATAGTTACTTACGCTAGCTACTTAAAGCTTTATAAATAGCTACTTATTATAGAATATATAAATTAATGTACTAGAGTTAAGGAGGTAGAAGTTTCTAAAAAAGTAAGCTTATAGGCCCTTAAAAGGAGCAGCCTAAAACACTACTAGTGGCTTCTTAAGACTCCTAACATACTAACTATAAAGTTATTTATTATAGAGATTTTTAATAAGTTTAATTAACTAATTATTAATCTCTAAGTACTTATTAATATACTTTTAATAAGCTATATTATAGTACTATTTTTTAAATACTTTTTTTAAAAAAATATAATAATATAAATTAAGTAAATAAGTAAGGTTGTAAGTGGGGTAGATATTATATTATATAGAGCCTTAGTAATTACTTTATTTTAAGTAAGTACTTTATAAGTAGTTTTTGTGCTATTTATTTAACTCTAAGCCGTTTAATTAATTAATACTAAATACCCTAAGGGCATACTAAGATCTTCTAGTTAACTCTAGCAAGTTATTAATAGCTTTAGTAATTAATAAGAATATCCCTTTAAACGTAGTAGTATACTACGCCCTAGAGTACCTTACTTTAAAACCCTAAATAAAGCTCTAAATAGAAGAGTACTTAAGGACTTTATAAATATTAAATACCTAAAAGTTAGTTTTTAATAAAGCTTTAAGTAAAACAGCTTGTCTCTTGTATATTTTAGTAATTTATAAGTTAAACTACTTAGTAGTAGCTACTTTTAAAATAAATCGGTAGAAATAAAGTACTATAAAATAGTCCTAAAGTACTTACTCTATGTAGTTATAGTAAAGAGATAAGGTTATATTAAAACGGCTTTTAAGATATAGTAGCTAGTTAGTTAGTCCCTTATTTATATTATAGTACTAGTACTAAAACTTAAAAGATATAGTTTTTTATATCTATATAACTAAATTATTTTTATTCTTTTTATAGTTTTTATAATAATAACTAATAGCTCTTTAAATACTCTAAATATCGGTATAAAGCTTAAAATACTTAGTAAAAAAGTCTATAATACTTATAGCATAGTAGAAGTTATTAATACTATATAAAAGGAGAACGTCCTTAGAGATAACGGCTAGGGGGCTGGATTTTATAGGTGTTATAGAGTAAAGGCTTAGTAGCTTTAGTCTATAGTAAGTAAAGCTCTTTAAGTAGTTACTTAAGAGTAGTTTTAGTAGTAACGCTATACTGCTAATTAATAGTTAAAAGTCTATATTTAGGTTAATAGTGTCCTAAAGGTTAAGGGAGACCCCCTAAACTTAAATGGTATTTTACTAAGGGATCTAATCCTTAGGGCTAATAAAGAAGATCTTACTAGTAATTAAATTAGTTATTATAGTAATATATTTGTTTAAAAAGACTTGTAGTAATTGATTAATTAAGTGTAGTAAAGGGGTTGTAGTATAAAACTCTTAATTATTAAGTTACGTATAGATAAGTATATATATTAAATAAAGTATCTATATACCTTAAAGCGCGAATTTCGCCCCTATTACGCCCCGTACTAGCCGTTAGGGGTTTAGCCGCTGGACCTTTTATTAATCCAGGCCGTTCTTTAGTTATTGGCTCTTACGGGTGGCCGAAATCCGCTCCTACGGCGCTTAGAGTGGTGGGCTCAAATCCACGTAATCTGATAGCAGTACTAACAACTACTACTTTTACCTAAATCAATCCATTTATAACAAGCATTTTTAACCCCTAGGTTTAAGTTAAAAATACCCTCCCTAGCTAATTTAATACTAATTAGTAGTTAACCCTCTTATTAACTACTACTAAAGCTATTTAATAATTTATATATATTATATACTTATTTAACTACCTAGATTAGGGATTTTAGTTATAGTAGAGATAATATATAATAAACAACCTTAACTCCTAAGAACTAGCCCCTAATAATACTATTTACTATACTAAAATCCCTTTAACTTTAAAAAATAACCTTAACTCTTAAAAGCTAGCTATCAAATTACGTGGCTTAGAGCCGCTGGTACACTACAATGTATAGGTGGATTTTAGTATTTAAAGTAGCTAATAGCTGCTCTAGAGTAACGTTTTACTAGCTTTAAAGGCCGTAACTACGTTTAGGGGGTTTAAAGACCTATAGTACTATTAAAAAAAAAAACGCGTTAATAGCCCTTAAGGTATAGCTTTATATATATATAAATATATATAAAATTTAATAATTAAGAGTTTTATTCTACTACTCCCTTTACTATATATAACTAATTATTTTTAAACTACTTTATTAAATATAAAAATTACTATAAACGTCCTTTTAACCCCTTAAAAGACTATTCTTAACAGCCTAACTACTTAGTACCTATAGTTTTATAACTTTTAAATACTTATAAATACCCTTAATGTATAAAAAGCTTTTAACTTAACTTTTATAAATCTAGAGCCCCTTATTAGTAATACCCTACTCTAGGAGCTGTGCTTTAGTAACTACTTAAAGTCTATTATTTACTATAGTTCTAAGCTAAAAGCCCTTTATTTTTAAACTATAGGATCTAGAATAAACAAGCTTACTATAAACCCTTTTTCTTAAGTACTTTTAAAAAAGAACCTTCTACTCTTATTTAAAGTAGTAAACTATTACTATACTAAAATAATAGTTAACCTCTTTAAAAAGGCCCTTAAGTACTATATTAACTCTTTATTCCTATACTATACTATAAAAGTAATATACTAAAAGTAAAAAAAGACTAAAAATACTATTATTTTTTAAATATAAAGTACTATTATTAAAAAGCTTAGAACTTAGTACTATTTAAGTACTTTAGGACTAGTAGTTTAAATTTAAAACCTTTATAAATACTTTAAATTTATAAAAAGTATATACTACTAGTGTACTAACTAGTTATATATTAACTATTTTACTATACTCTATAATAAGTAGTTTATAATAAGAACTACTATAGTAGAATAGTTTATAATATAAGTTAATAATATATATAAAAGCTGTACTATTAAGTTTAAAGTAGCTTATAAAAAAAACCTATAAATCTATAAATTACTTTACTCTTTTAACTACTTATTACTTTAATTATAAACTAAGAGTTATTATATAATAATAGGTAATAGTTAGGATAATTATAGTTTTAATAAAGCTATTACTAAAATAACTACTATAATTAAATAAATACTAAAGTTTATAAAATATAAAAGAAGTGTATAAGGCGCTTTTACTATTAATAAAGTAGCTCTTTATAGCTCTTTTAAGTACTTTAGTAGCTATAAATATAATAATACTAACCTAAAAAGATTATAGAGTAAAGTTTTATTAGTATTTCTTACTCCTTTTACTTTATTAGTCCCTTTTTATTTAGTATACTTTATATACTACTACTTTAAAAATTACTTTTATACCTTTCTAGAGTACGCGTATAATAAATAAAAGTTACTAAACTACTACTATAAAAAAGCTAAAAAGAACTTTATAAATAATAAATAGTTAATTTAGTACGTTAAAGAGATTTAAAGTTAGTAACTATATAGTTACTATATAAAGAGTATTAAGTATTTACTTATAGTATTTTAAGCTACTTAATATAAGGATTTATTACTATATTCCTTTAAGGACTCCTACTTCTTTAACTCTAGTACGTTTATTTATATTTTTAAAGATGAATAATAGTTTAGTAACTTTTAAGTAACTAGTATAAGTAATTACTTATAAATTAGCTTTAAGTCCTTTATAATTAAAGGATATAGAAATATAAGTATATATATTATATTAGTTAATAGTAAATAATTTAATTTATACTTATATAATATTATATTATATATGTCTATAGTAATTAACTTTATTTCTTATAACTAACTTTATAAGTACAGGTACTAGTAGAATAAGTACCTTAAGTAGCACTCTATACTATATAGATCTAATTACTTTTTTTTTAGCTTTATTAAAACTATATATAACTAAAGAGTATTAAAGTATAATAAGTTTCTTAATAAGGCACTTATATATAAAGACTTTATATAAACTGTTTAATATATATATACTTTATACTATTAAATAAAGTACTTTTAATAAAAATAAAAATCTTTAAAAAGCTTTAAAGAAATATAGTACTAGTAGTTTAGCTACTCTAGTCCTAAACTACTTTAGTGCCTCTCTTTATTAGCCCGTAGTATCTAAATCTTTATTACTCCTAGAATAGTACTTAGTAATACCCTTTTAAACTATAATACTTATAGTATTAGTAAAGTAAAGTGAATTATTAACTATAGGTTATAGAAGAGTAACGTATATACCCGCCCTAGTAAGTATATTATATTTAACTTTTACTTATATACTAAGGACTATAATAAGTTTATATCTATATTAGTATTTACTAACCGCATTTTATAGTACTTATAGAACTACTATCTATATAACTATAGTATAAAAATACTTACTAAAGTCTTTAAAAAGTTTATTTTACTTTTAAAAGTCTAATATAATATTAAAATACTTACTTTTAAATATAATAGTAAAATCAAAAGGTACTACTACCTTATAAACAACCTCTAAAAGTACAGTAAACGCATTAAGCTATTTACTCTATATATATAAAATTAAAATAGTAGTACTAAGTATATTAGTACTATAATTAAAATAAAGGCTTAAATAATATATAAAAGTAGTAAGCTACTCTATAAAGTATAGCCTAATATCCACAGAGTAGCAACTTATCTTTATAACCGCACACCTTAAGTGGCCCTTAATTAAAAAACCCTATATAAAGCACTCTACTAATAACTCTATAGTAATAAAACTATAAAACTAAGCTTTATGTACTTAAGATTATATAAGTATAAAGTGTATACCCTTATAGCCACTGTATAGCTTAAAAAAAGTATTTTAACTACTTTTATAGTTATACTTTTATAGGCTTCTTTATTAACTATATATTTATAAATTAGTATTAAATATAAAACTCTATAACTAAAAAAATTATCACTATATATAACGTTATGTTTAACAAAAAAAAACACTATAATAACAACTTAAATTTACTTACTAATAACTATAATAACTTTAACCTTTAAGTTATTACTAAGTAGATTTAAAAAAGCTTTACTATAACTAGTAAAACTAACTCTTAAATATAGCTCTACTTATTTTTATTAAATAAAAAAAATAATAAAGTATCCCCTTTTATAAACTTCCCTAAAAACGTTTTTAATAAACTTAACTTAAGTAATACTACTCTTAATAATAATAAACTCTATAACTATAAATACTTCTCTACTTACTTTAAACTCCTACTTACCCCTCTTAACTTACCTATTTTATTCTTTTAAACACTAATTAAAAAAACTAACACCTAAAGAGGTAGATTATAGCTAAGTCAATAAACAAAAACCTTCTCTCTACAAACCCTTACTAGTCTATATTTATAGCTAAGTCTATAAACTAAGCCGCCCTAGTAGTTTATATACCCTAGTATAAATAAACGTCTTATAAAGCTACTTTCTTAGCTAGTACCCTATTGTTATTTTAAAATACTCTATAATAAAGCTACTTTTAGACTAACTACCTAGTTACTTATAACCTATTAAAGGGAACCCCTAGTATTTAATATACTATAAAAGTATCTTAAAACACAAATATTAAACACTTTAATAGTAAGATTTAGTTATAAAAAAGGGTCATAAGCACTTAAATTTTATTAAACAAGCATAAAGTGCTATACTAACTATAGACTAAAGTTCCTACTCCTAGTACCCCCTAGTAAAAGCTCTAGCTCCTACTTATATTTTATTTAAAAGTATTAACTTACTTTTATATAATTTTAATATAAGTAGCTAAGGTAAACTATCTATAAAACTATTACAAAACTAACTCTTAAAAGAAAGTTCTTAAAAGTACTACTAATAGCTCCTAAATCCTAGAATACTATTAAGTATATATATATATAAATTAAATAAGTACAAAAAACTCCTTAAAATTAAAGCGCACTTTATTATATATAATAACTAGTAGCTAAAAAATAAGTAAAATACTTATACTTTAATACTTATTAATATATTATTTTAAATACTTATAACTATTATAAACTACTTTAATTTTAAGTTCTTATAATACAATACAGTAAATACGTTTATACGGGTTCTACTTAATAAAAACATTTATATATAAATACCCCCTAAGTATTAAAAGCCTAAGTATATCCTTAAGCTTAATAAAGCACTCTACAGCCTATACCGCTCTCTACTTCTATAGTAATACTATTTAAAAACTAATTTAAAAAAACTTAAACTAAAGTATATAGTAGGTAAAAATTACTATTAAATATATAGTTATATTATTTTCTTTTTTTATATTAATAACTACGTTTTATACTTCTCCTTTAAATACTACAAAAAGGCCCTTTTACTTATAAAAGTACTTTAAAAGTAATACTTTTTTAAAGATAGTAAAGACTTATAATAGTTCCTAGGGATTAAAGTTATCTACAACCGTACTATAAAGTACTTTTAACTCTTATAGTCTATTTATATTAAGAAAGTTATTAAGTACTTAAAAAAGTAAAGCCTATAAGTAAAATAACTATATACTTCTTTAATTTAATTATTTAAACTACTCCCTTATAAAACCTCTATTCTATATACAAACATTAACTATTACTAAAGTAATATTAATTTAATTATATATAGTATAATAATAATAAAGCCGGATATAGCCCTTATAACAAGCCGTTTTACGTACTTTAACCATAACCCCAGCCCTAAGCACCTTAAAAAAGCAGAATAAGTAATTAAATACCTCTTTATAAAGCATACTCTTTACTTTAAATTTAACTACAAAAAAAGCAGCCCTAATAATAGTTTAGTAATTACTTTAAATACTAGCTTTACTAATAATATACTAAACTATAAAAGCTCTTAAGTATTTATAATTAAGCTTTTTAATAGCCTTATTAAGTAACAAGCTAATAAATAAAATACTATAACTATATTAATAACTAAGGCTAAGTTTTTTACTCTCTTTTAAGTAGCTAAAAAGGCTATTTTTATAAACTATTTAATAATTATACTTTATATAAACCTTAGTAAGTGGACCTTTAGCGCCACTTTTACTTCTAACACTACCGTACTAAGTATATACATTTAATATAATAATTAATAAACAATCTATCTCGTTAATAAAAAGATAATTTAACTATATATAAAGCTTTACTATATTAATATCTATAACTACTAACTACATTAAAAGGCTTAAAAAAACTATATTAAAGTTAAATATTAGCCCATAGTATAGTTAATAATAAATAGCCTTATAAAGCTACTTACTAGTGCCTACTTTAAACTCTTCTTTAAGTAACTTAATATAGTAAATTAAATAACTTAACTTTAAACATTTTATAATACTAAGCTTTAAAGTAAATATTACAAAAACCTTAACTTTACTAATAAAGAATAAACAAAAGGGATTATAACTCTTAAGTACTTTAAAAATAGTATTACTCTTCCTACTATAGGGATAAAAGTTTAATAAAAATAATAGAACTACTTAAAATAAGAACTTTAAAGGGATTATAGCCCTAAAAAGGCAAGCTATGCAAAAGCAATTATAGAGCAGTTAAAGTATAGTTAACACATAATTTTATTTATAATTAAATTTAATAAGGCCCTTAAAAGGCCCTTACTAGGGAGGCATATTAAATTATATAGCTTAAAGCCACTAGTATACTATAACGTATAGGCGGATTTTAGCGTTTAAAGTGGCTAATAGCCGCTCTGGAGTAACGTTTCGCCAGCTCTAAAAGCTGTAGCTGCGTTTAGGGGGTTCAAAGGCCCACAGCACCATCAAAGCAAAAAAAAAAAAAAAAAACGCGTTAATAGCCCTTAAGGCATAGCTTTACATACATACAAATATACGCAAAATCTAATATATATAACTATAATATAAAGATACTTATTAAGGTCTTTAAAAAGTTTATT
Source organism: Colletotrichum brevisporum (assembly GCA_030770045.1). Taxonomy (NCBI): domain Eukaryota; kingdom Fungi; phylum Ascomycota; class Sordariomycetes; order Glomerellales; family Glomerellaceae; genus Colletotrichum; species Colletotrichum brevisporum. The sequence goes on from JAUGSI010000002.1 coordinate 8,625,590, forward strand.
TTATTTTTAAAGGTTTAATATAACGTTAAGATACTTACTTTTAAGTATAATAGTAAAATTAAAAGGTACTACTACTTTATAAACAACCTCTAAAGGCGTAGTAAACGCGTTAAACTATCTACCCTATATACATAAAATCAAAACAGTAGCACTAAGCGCGTTAGTACTATAATTAAAATAAAGGCTTAAACAATACACAAAGGTAGTAAACTGCCCTATAAAGTATAGTCTAATATCTATAGAGTAGCGACTTATTTTTATAACTATATACTTTAAATAGCTTTTAATTAAAAGACTTTATATAAAGTACTCTATTAACGACTCTATAGTAATAAGACTATAAAACTAAGCCTTATATACTTAAAATTATATAAGTACAAAGCGTATACCTTTATAGCTACTATACAGTTTTAAAGAAAGTATCTTAACTACCTTTATAGCTATACCTTTATAGGCTTCTTTATTAACTATATATTTATAAATTAATATTAAATATAAAACCCTATAACTAAAAAGATTATTACTATATATAATATTACGTTTAATAAAAAAGAATACTATAATAGTAACCCGGATTTACTTACTAGCAACTATAATAACCTTAACCTTTAAACTATTACTAAGTAAATTTAAAAGAGCCTTACTATAGCTAGTAAGACTAACTCTTAAATATAGCTCTACTTATTCTTACTAAATAAAAAAAACAATAAAGTATCCCCTTTTATAAACTCTCTTAATAATATTTCTAATAAACTTAATCTAAATAATACTACCCTTAATAATAATAAACCCTATAACTATAAATACTTCTCTACTTACTTTAAACTCCTACTTACCCCTCTTAACTTACTTATTTTATTCTTTTAAGTACTAATTAAAAAAAACTAACGCCTAAAAAAGTAAATTATAACTAAGTTAGTAAATAAAAACCTTTTTTTTATAAACCTTTACTAGTTTATACTTATAACTAAGCCTATAAACTAAACTACTCTAGTAACTTATATACCTTAGTATAAATAAACGTTTTATAAAGCCACTTTTTTAACTAGTACTCTATTATCATTTTAAAATACTCTACAGTAAAGCCACTTTTAAACTAGCAACTTAGTTACTTATAACCTATTAAAGAGGACCCCTAGTATTAATATACTATAGAAGTATTCTAAAATATAAATATTAAACACTCTAATAATAAAATTTAACTATAAAAATAGGTTATAGGTACTTAAATTTTATTAAGTAAGTATAAAGTACTATACTAACTATAAACTAAAATTCCTACTCTTAATACCCCCTAGTAAAAACTCTAGCCCCTACTTATATTTTATTTAAAAGTATTAGTTTATTTTTATATAATTTTAATACAAGTAACTAAAGCAAACTATTTATAAAACTATTATAAAACTAACTCTTAAAAAAAAGTTCTTAAAAGTACTACTAATAGCTTTTAAATTCTAAAATACTATTAAGTATATATATATAAATTAAATAAATATAAAAAACTCTTTAAAATTAAAATACACCTCGTTATACATAGTAACTAGTAACTAAAAAATAAGTAAAATACTTATACTTTAATACTTACTAGTATATTATTTTAAATACTTATAACTATTATAAATTACTTTAATCTTAAGCTTCTATAATATAACGTAGTAAATACATTTATATAGGTTCTACTTAATAAAAATATTTATATATAAATACCCCCTAGGTATTAAAAGCCTAGGTATATTTTTAAGCTTAATAAAGTACTTTATAGCTTATACCACTTTCTATTCCTATAGTAACGCTATTTAAAAACTAGTTTAAAAAAACTTAAGTTAAAGTATATAGTAAGTAAGAATTACTATTAAATACGTAGTTATATTATCTTTTTTTTTATATTAATAACTACGTCCTATACTTCCCCTCTAAATACTATAAAAAGGCCCTTTTACTTATAAAAGTACTTTAAAAGTAATACTTTTTTAAAAGTAGTAAAGACTTATAATAGTTTCTAGGGATTAAAGTTATTTATAACGATACTATAAAGTACTTTTAGCTTTTATAGTTTATTTATATTAATAAAGTTATTAAGTATTTAAAAAAGTAAGGCTTATAAGTAAAGTAACTAAATACTTTTTTAATTTAATTACTTTAACTACTCCCTTATAAGGGCTTTATTTTATATATAAATATTAATTATTATTAAAGTAATATTAGTTTAATTATATATAGTATAATAATAATAAAGCTAGACGTAGCCCTTATAATAAGCTATTTTATATACTTTAACTATAACCCCAGCCCTAAATACTTTAAAAAAGTAAAATAAATAATTAAATACCTCTCTATAAAGCGCACTCTTTACTTTAAATTTAGCTATAAAAAAAGTAGCTCTAATAATAGTTTAGTAATTACTTTAAATACTAGCTTTACTAATAATACACTAAACTATAAAAGGTTTTAAGTATTTATAATTAAACTTTTTAGTAGCCTTATTAAGTAGTAAACTAATAAATAAAATACTATAACTATATTAATAACTAAAGCTAAGCTTCTCACTCTCTCTTAAGTAGCTAAAAAGGCTATTTTTATAAACTATTTAATAACTATACTTTATATAAATCTTAGTAAACAAACCTTTAGTACTATTCCTACTCCTAAAGCTACTATACTAAGTATATGTATTTAATATAATAATTAATAAATAATCTATTTTATTAATAAAAAACGGTCTAACTATATATAAAGCTTTACTACATTAATATCTACAACTACTAACTATATTAAAAAGCTTAAAAAAACTATATTAAAATTCAATATTAACCTATAGTATAGTTAATAGTAAATAGCTTTATAAAGCCACTTACTAGTACCTACTTTAAACTCTTCCTTAAGTAACTTAATATAGTAAACTAAACAGCTTAACTTTAAGTACTTTATAATACTAAACTTTAAAGTAAACGTCGTAAGGACCTTAACTTTATTAATAAGGAATAGATAAAAGGGATTATAGCTCTTAAGTACTCTAAAAACAGTATTACTTTTTTTACTATAAAAATAAAAGTTTAATAAAAATAATAAAACTACTTAAAATAAGGACTTTAAAGGAATTAAAGTTCTAAAAAAATAAACTATATAAAAGTAATTATAAAGTAGTTAAAGTATAGTTAGTATATAATTTTACTTATAATTAGATCTAATAAGGCCCTTAAGAGGCCCTTACTAAAGAAGTATATTAAATTATATAACTTAAAGCTACTAGTATACTATAATATATAAGCGGATTTCAGTGTTTAAGGTGGCTAATAGCTACTCTAGAGTAACGTTTTGCTAGCTCTAAAGGCTATAGCTGCGTTTAGGGGGTTTAAAGGCCTATAGCGCTATTAAAGTAAAAAACGCGTTAATAGCCCTTAAGGTATAGCTTTATATATATATAAATATATACAAAATCTAATATCTAGAGTAACGTTTTACTAGCTCTAAAGGCCGTAGCTGCGTTTAGGGGGTTCAAAGGCCCACAGCGCCATTAAAGCAAAAAACGCATTAATAGCCCTTAAGGCATAGCTTTACATACATACAAATATACGCGAAATCTAACACTAGCCCCTAATTAACTAAAAACCTTAAAAAAAGCATTTAAAATATAATTTACTTATATTTTCTTTTAAAAAATTTATCCCTTTAGTTACTAAAAACTACTAAAATAAATAATTTATAAAACATCCCTAAATTTAAAGTAAACTAGGATTATAGTATTATTTATACCTTACCTAAGTAATTCTATAGCCCTTAGGTCTATAGGGTTATAACCCTAAGGCTATTATAGTAGCCTCGTCTCTTTACTACTACCTAACTAAATTAATTCTATAGCTTTTAAGTCTATAGCTCTCAAGTCTATAGCTCTTAAACCCATAAATTAATAACTTTAAAGTCCCTTCCGTCTCTTTTTTATAAAAGGCCTACTTTCCCTAATAGCTTTAAAGCCTTAAGAATTTTTATTCTTCTAACCTACTAGCTATATTATAGCTATATAAATTAATCTTAAAACCCTTTTTACTTTCATAAAAACTCTACTTAACTCTACTCCTTTACTTAAATATACGGATTTTTAACTTCCCCTAATTAATACCCTTAAGTATATAGATCTATAACTTCCCCTCTTTAAGAGACGGATTTAATAGCCCCTAAGGCTACTATTTTTTAAGTATATAGATATATAACTTTTCCTTTCTACGTAATAGATCTAACAGCCCCCCCCTCCCCCTAAGGCCCCTATTTACTAAGCTATAGATCTAGTAGCCCTAAGGCCCTATTACCCTTACCTACTTAAAAAGTAAAAAAATATTAAAGGAAATAATAACTAACTACTTATAAAAGGCTATTACTGACTATTTTTTTTAAAAACTAAGAGCTACTAAAGGGGTAATAGGGAAGGTAAGGGATAGTAGTACTAAAGGCATCGTTAGCTATAGTTATAGTAATAAGGCACTATAGATTAGTAAGAACTAGTACGGGTAGTATAGTATATAGATTAAGTATACTATAGGTAGTATAGATATGTAATAAAGCCGGTAGATGTATAGTAGGCCCTAGTTATAGCTATACGTATAGTAGTCCTATTAAATATAAAGCTTAATTCTTATAGGGATTTTTTAATTTTTTATTATTTATAAAAGATAGTAATTTATTAAACTGTGTTAATTACTACTCTTTTTATAATTATAATTATTCTTTTAGGTTAAGGCCTTATACTTTAGGTATTACAACTAGCTTTTTAATAGTAAGGTTTGTGTTAATAGAAGCTGAGGTTTAATGTTATAAATAGTACTATAGAGCACTAAAGGGATCCTAGGGTTTAAGGTATATAGGTAATTAGCTTAAGTGTTTAATAAGAGGGTTATAGTAGTTACTACTAAAAGGCTAAAAGTATTTAAAGATTAATATAAGGTTAATAGTTAAAGAACTATAAGAAAAAGGACTTAAGGGTACTTAAGTCCTATTTATATATAAGTCCCGTTTTTATAAATATATCCCTTTATTTCTAGAACTAATATTAAGTATATTAGTTTATTACTATAGACTGCTTTTAGTATTATTAGTTCTATTCTAGAACTACTTATTATGTATTAGTTTTACTTATTATTATATAAATTATATTTTAGTTTTTCTACTCTATAGTATATTATACTAATATAAACTAATATTACTTATTTAACTACTAAGCTCCTTATAGAGCTACTATTAAAGGTCTATTAACTAATAGGTTATAATATTAGCTCTTTTTTTAAAAGGTTTTATATTTAAAACTTTATTATAAATAGGTTATTAGTTCTAAATTAGGGAATTATAATTATACTTCTTTATTTACTATAGTATTAATACTATATTAAGTTACGTTTAAAAATTAAGATTATAATTAACTATAATAAAAAATTATAAAAAAGCTATACTTATTAAGTATATTAAGTCTTAATTAATTAATAGTAATATACTTTATACTTATTACTTTTATATAAAAGTTTTATATTATTTTAGTAAAAAATCTACTTATTATTATACTTATATTATAGTAAAAAAGCTTTATAATAGGGTTTTAGTAGTATTTACTTATGAGTATTTTTGTTTTAATAGAGGTAGTAGTAGTACTAATGTTCTGTAGTTTAAAAGTTAAATTTCTAGTAAAAGGAGTAGGATAAAAAAAAAGAAAGTAAGTAAGGAGCTTTTAGCTTTTTGTTATAAGTTTAAGTATTTATAATTATAAATAGTAAAGGTAGTGAGTCGCCTAAGTTATATTTAAAAAATTTAAAAAAAGGTTTATTAAAAATAGACTAAGGCTTTTAAGTAGGGTATATAGGAGGTTAACTAAAAAGATAGTGTTTTACTAAATAGTGATATATTATTAGTATTAAATACTTATAGGTAGTTTATAGTAAGTAACTTTTAAGTAGTAGGTTTAGAAAATAAGCTATTATAGCTTTTTTTTAACTTTAGTAATAAGTTTACTAACCTAGGGCCTTTACTTATTAGTATTTTTAGTAATATAGTAGAGGGTTTTTAATTTATTCTAAACTAAGCGTTTCTAGGTAAAGAAATATTTAATTTATTTTTAGGGGTTTAGTTAGCCGAATCTTAAATTATAGGTATATAATATATAATAGTTCTATTAGTTTCTTAGTATTTATAGTAGCCTATTGTTCTTACTACTAGGTCTAGTATTTTTACAGTTTGTTTTATATATATACTAAGTTTAATACGGGTTCCTAAGTATTATTTTTATAATTATAGTTTCTTTACTTAATAAGATATTAAAGTTCTTTATTATTTTACTAATTAATATAGTTAATAATTCTTTTAACTTTATAGTTTTATTTAGAATTAACTTTAATATAGTTAGTAGTATATAAACCTTATAGTACTAGTTTAAGAAGTAAAATATAGAAAACTAGGTGATATTTTATAGTATTTAGTAGTACGAGTTTAAAGTTAACTCTTAAGATTTATTTAATAATTCTAAAGGGTTTAAGTTTTTTAAAGTCTAATTTATTAGTTAGTTATTTAGTTTTAATATTTTATTATATAAAGTACATACTATTTCCCTCTTTAAAGAATAGTCCCTTTATCCTTAAAGTATTAGTATATTTATATATATATTACTTAATAAATTCTAAGTTATATTAAAGTTAGTTATAAATTTCCTAAATTTAATTAATATAAGTAACTACTTTTACTACTATAGATCCTACTTTTAGTTTTTTATAAGTAGTTAGTTTAAATCTATAGTTAAAGTAAAAAAGTAAGTACTATATACTTTTTTTACTATACTATTATAAGTAAATTAGGCTATTAGTAATAAAATCACTCAATTATTTTACTAGTAGTTAATGTAATATTTTAGGTATATTTTAAAAATTTAATTTTTTTTTTTTATTTATTTATTAGTCTAGAAGTAAAAAGTAGTAAATAGTTATAGTTTAAATTTATATTATAAAATTAAAGATTTCTAAAACTTTAAAGTAAACTATATTCCTTTATTTAATATAATATTTTTTAGTAAACTATATTAACTAAAAATATACTTATTAAAGATATATAGAAGGTCTTCTACTATACTTACTTTAATTTATAAAATAAAATATATATACTTACTAAGTTGGTTTACTATAACTAAAATACTATTAAACTAATTTTTAGTAAGTAGTTCCTTTAATTATAGTAATTTAATAGTAAAATTAGGGAAAATTAATTACTATACTTTATTAGATACTAAAAGAAGTTAAATTTCTCTATATAACTTATAGTGTTTTAGTTTACTTTTATTATAAACTTTATAATCCTTAATAACTTTAACTACTTATTTTTATATAACTTTATTACTATAATATTATTAAATATATTTCTATATTTTAGTAACTTTTTAGTATTTATATACTTTAGTACTATAAATTATTTTAATTATTTTATTAGTTATTTATTTAAGTATACTAGTACTAATTTATTTAGTAATTATAAAAAGGTAAATAACTAGTATAAAGTTTCTATTTAAATCTTTCTTAAAGATAACTTAAGTCTTATTTAGGACTATTAATTCTAAGTCTAATTATTTACTAAAAGTATTTATCTTTCTATTTTTAATTCCTTTTTTATAAATAATCTAAAAGTTAAATTCTAAAAGGAATTCTAACTATTTAATTTATTATTTATTAAGGTCTTTAAACGTAGTAAAGTATATAAAGTTTTTATAATTTATATATACTATAACTTTATAGTTAGTTCTTAATAAGTATAGTTTTTATTTTTTAAATACTTTAATAATAACTATAAGTTCTTTATTATAAATTTAGTAGTTAAGTTTTAGTTTACTAAGTTTTTTTAAGTAAAAGGCGTATGGGTATAATTGTTCTTTTTTATTATATTAACTAAATTATTTATTAATAGTATAGTTTAAGGTATTAGTTTTTACTTTAAATAGTAGATTTAGGTTTAGTATTATAAGTATAGGTTTACTAAGGACCTAGTTTTTAATTTTTTAAAATACTACTTCTTTTTTTTATTTATTTCTATTAAGTATCTTTTTTAATAAAATCTATAAGTATAAAAATATTCTTTAAGTATCTTTTAAGGAATTATTAATAAAAATTAATAAACCTAAAGAATAATTAAATATCCTTAATATTCTATAGTATTAACTAGTTCTTAATTATAGTAATTTCTTTATTTAATATTTTAATAATTTTAAATATAATAGTAAACCTAAAATAGTTTACTTTTTAAGTATAAAACTTACTTTTTTTTGATTTAATAAAAAGTTTAGCTTTTTAGAGTTTTTAAAGTACTTAATATACGTATTATGTATGTTTTTTAAGGGTTTTTAAAAAAAAATATTATTAAAATATATAATTATAAAAATATTAAGTTTTTTTATAGTATATAGTTAATTATATTTTAAAACGTAATAGGGGTGTTAGTAAGTTTAAAGGGTATAATAAAATACTTAAAATATTCTTAGTAAGAGTAGAATACTATTTTTTACTCTTTTCCTTTTTTAATTCTAATTAAGTTATAAGCTTTTTTAAAGTTAAAAGTTATAAACTAGTTAGTTTTATAGAGTAGGTATTATAGTTTTAAAATAAGTAGTAATAAGTATTAGTTTTTAATTATAATATTATTAAGTTAATAATAATTAATATATAGTTATAGTTTACTATTTATTTTTAGTATAAATAGAATTAAGTATTTTATAAGTAATATTAATTTTTTAATATAGTCCTTAATTAAGTATATTTTAATTTACTTATTATAGTAAGGTTAGGGCGTATAAGTATATATTAAATTAAGGTTGTATTAAGAAGAGATTTATACTATAAGGCGTTGTGCTTATTAAAGCGTTATATCTATACTTAGTCACCCTAGTGCCTGAGGCGCAGTGCGCGAGGCTGGAGCTTTAAAAGGCTTATTGTAACATACCCCCTAGTAATAGTAACGTTACTATTAGCCGCGTTAAGGGTATATCCTTTACCTCCTTTTTTATTCTAAATACAGGTAAATAAAGTATTTAAAATACTTTTTAAAGTTATATAAATAAAAATATATAAAGGAAATATTTTTTATAGTTTTATAAACTATAAAAAGTACTTATAACTATAGCTAAAATTATAGTTACTGTTTTTTAAAGTATAAAGATTTTTTACTAAATAAGCTATAAGTAGTAGGATATATTTAGTTTTTCTAGCTACTACTTAAAATCCTTTTTTTTTCTTTAGTACACTTATTATAATAAATTATAAATTACTACTTTACTTCTCTATACTCTACGTACTACTTTTAAAACGTTTTTATTAATAAAAATATATAAAAATTAAATAATTAAAATACTTTTTAAAAAGTATATAATAAGTAAAGAGTATAAAGTAAAAATTACTAAGAACAAAAAGCGCACTAGACTTAAGTATAAGTACACAGTATATAGTAGCTTTACTAACTCTACTAACCCCCTTAATACTATTAATAGCTATAACTATAATAATAAAAAGAGTAAGGATAATAATAATAATAAGTATTTACTATCTTAACTAACTACCCTACTTTGTATAACCCCTCCCCCCTATAACCCCTTTCTCCCCTTAGTCTCTTTCTATACTCTATATAAAAAGAACTACGCCCTTATACTATTTAATAAAAACAACCTTAAGTACAACCCCCTTTACAAGGGGTATACTAACTCTAGCTTTAAGAACTACTCTTCTAGCTACTACTTTATTACTAAGGGCAACACTTAAAACTACTATATTTAATATATTAATAACTATAAATAGTATATTAATTTTTACTAAAATACTATATTTTAGTATCACTAGTTTATTATAGTATATTCTTTAAGTAAGTTTTATTATATAAGTCCCTTTTTATACTTTTTAGTAGTTTATAATTAATTTATTTAGTTTTATAGTAGGTTTATAAAGTGCGTAATAACTTATAAGAGGTTGTTAAGTCTAACCCTATACCCTTTTCTATTAAGAGTAAAATTAAAGAAAAGGAAGAAAAAAAAAAGGCTAAGTTTAAGAAGGAGGAAAAGGAGGAGTCTAAGGAAGAGAAGGAGTTACTTAATAAGGAGGAGGATAAGGAGGAAATTACTAGTATACTTATAGGATATACTATATACTAAGTTTATACTAAGGCTGTTATAGAGGGTATTTACTAACTTATAAATAAGCTCTTTACTATCTATAACTATATCTAGGTAATTTAAAAGAGTATTTATTAACTCCTTATAAAGCTAATTAATACCCTTATACTTTAAAAGTATTTTTTAAACTATTATATTTATTTTTAGTATTTAAGGGGCCTTTAGACTATAATTACTTTACTTTCTTCTACACGCCTAGCAAGGTAGTACGGGCCTTTTAGCCTAATATAATAACTTACCTATAGACTGTCTTTTCTCTCTACTTAAGTACTCTTTTCTTTTTTTTATATAGTTATAATATATACTAAAGTGTTATAGAGGTTAAAGAGTACTTTAAAGTACTTAAACTTACTTTTTATAAAGTTCTTAGTAAGTCTATTAGTTAGTATATTGTTTATAAGTATATATATAACGTTAAAAGAGTACTTAGTATATTTTTAATAAAGCTATATATTTTAAATATTTATATATCTTAAGCGCGTAGTTATATACTTTTTTTTACTTACTATAAAGTAAATTATTTACTAGTTATTATAGTAAACTTTTTAAGTATCTCTAAAGTTAAAATCTATTTCTTTAAAGAGTTATTAAAGCACTATTAATTCTTTAGTAGTATACTTAAGTATTAAAAGCTCTACTTCTATTATTAACGTAGTAACTATATTCTATCTCCTAGCTTTCTAGTATAGTAGACCACTAAAAAACTTAATAATATATTTATAAAATAATTTTTTTATTTCCTTATTATCTATAAAGGAGGTATTTCCTACTATAAAAAGCGCTTCTATATTACCCCCTATACTACTATAGTATATAGTAAAGTAATATATTAAATATAAGTAGTAAATAACTTAATTAGTAGTTTTAAAGTACACTTAAAAGGGATTTATTAGGAAGTATAAGAGCTATAAAGTAGTAAAGGCGATATCTAGGTAAATTATAATAGTAGTATAAAAAATTAAGCTAACCTTTTTTTAAAACTCCTTAACCTTTTAATATAATACTTAACCCGGGTTCTTAATAAAGTTAACTATTAGTAGTAGTATAGCTAAGTATAGTACATTAGTAAAGTTATACTTCTTAGCTATTTTATTAATATATATATTATAAATTAAAAGAATATATTATTTAAAATAGTCTTTAATTATTTCAATACTAAAGAAGTACTCTATAGGGCCTTACCCCTTAAGCTTATATATATCCTTAATACCCCTAATTATTGTTTAAGTATACTTAGCTTTATTTAAGTAGTATACTATAAAAATATTATTAACGTAAAATATAATAAGAACGTACTTTTAAGGGTCTTAAAAGAGATATAGCTCCTTATTATAGTATTTAAAACCAAGGCAATAAAGAGTCTTTAAGAACTCTTTATACTATAAAAAAAGAGTATTTTATAGTTTATAAAGTACCTATTTAAACTTAATATACTTTCCTAGTTAATAAAAGCCGTCTAAGAGTTTATAATAAATAGATAGAGTATTAGAATTAAGCTTTATATTTAAAAAAGCATTTATAATATTAAACTACTAAATATTATAGTTAAATTATATTCTAAAGGATATTAAAAAGTAAAAGGATTATACTATAAAAGTTATAGTATAAGTATATTATAATAGATCTATATTTTAAAGATCTCTTTAAATATAAATACGTACTTTATAGTAGTTAAGGACTCTATTAAGTTTAAACTTATAAGTAAAAACCTATTTTAAAGGAAGGGGTTATAATAAAGCCTTTTAACAATCTAGCTCTTACTACGTCCCTATAGAAGTAAGCTTATATATTTCCTTATATACTACGTTTATAAAAAGTTCTTAGAACTTTAAAAGAAACTTCTTTATAGCCTTCTATAACTTTAAAGTACTAATAAAGTTATTTATATAAAACTCTCCTTCTTTTATAGTATATTTATAGTTATAAAGTATTATATAGACTGCGTTTTAAATAATATAGTATTAATAGGTATATTTATATCCTTTATTCTTAAATAGTTTTTACTAATTAAGTATAAATATAGTAAAAAAGGTATTACCTAAACTACTATATAGTATTTTATAAGTATTATTAATATATATATAAATAATATAGTTTCCTCTTTTAAACTCTAAATTAAGCTCTATTAAGTACTAGTTACTATATATAAATAGAGCTAGTACTTTTTAAAGTGTTTTTAAAGTATTTAAAGGGATAGTATTATTTAAGTTATCTTTACTAACTAGCTAGGCCTTTTTTAGTTAGGTAGTTAAAGGTTTATATTTAATAGTTAAAGATCTTAAGCGTTTTATAGAATCTCCTATGTACGCGTAGGCCTAGTTATTTATAAGTTTAATTAATTTAAAAGGTTCTACTAGCTTAGCCTTATTTATCTTAAGTCCTTTAGTATTAGTAGTTACCTTATATAGCCTTTTACTCCTAAGGTTTTATAAAACTAGCTTAGGGGTAAAGTTAGGGGATATTAGCCCCCTATTTTATAGTATACTATACTCTTTATACACAAAAGCATTACTTAGCTTAATAATATTTTATTAAATAAGTCTAGTATTTTATAGTTTAATAGGCTTATTATTAGCTTTTTTTTAGTTACCTTTAAAGTCTTTAAAGGTCTTATAGACCTTACTCTAGAACTCTATAGGCTTTTTAAGCTTTAAAATAACTATTTATATAATTTCTAAGTAAAGGGTATAGTTAGTATTATCTTTTAAGTAGAACTTTGTTTTGTTAAAGGTAATATTATATATGATATGTACTTAGTTAAGTACGGGTACCTAAATTCTATATAAGTTTATTATTTTAGGGACGTATTTTATAAAGTATCTAATATACGCTTTTAGTATAACTTTAAACTGTTTTTTTTAATTCCTATTTTTTTTTATACTTAAAGGGGTAAGTTTAGTATTTATATATACAGAGTTTACCCTAATAAAGGCACAGGTTATAGTCTATAAAGTAGTTATAAACTAGAGCTTACTACCTAAAGTAATATCTAAACCATTCTACTTTAACCTTATTTAAAAAGCACTAAGAGCTTAATTTATATAGACTTATATTAAATATATTAATACCTATAAGCACTAACTCTCTCTAGAAGTACTTAGGAAGGTTTACTCTCTTCTTTATATAAATTCCCTAGTTTATACCCTTTTATCTAGTATACTCAGCACTTCTTATAAGTTCTTTAGTATATACTAATAGTATTTTAAAATTAATACTTTCTTTTTATACTTATATCTAAAAGCTAGTAACGCCTTTAATAGCAATTATAGTACACTTATTATCTATACGTATCTTATAAATATTAAGTCCTTTATATTATTTAACCTATTTTTTAAACATTTAAAGGACCTTAAATACTTTAGAATAATCCTTTTTAAAGAAAGTAAAGCTAGAGAGCTTACTAGAGTACTTATCTTTAATAACTAAAAGCTAGTTATTACTATTATACGCGCGTAAGAAGTTAAAGAGGTCCTAGAAGATATAGTAATATAGTTAACTAGCTTTATTCTTAAACGCTTTATATAATATTTACTATATTATATATATAACTATATAGTCCTAGTACTCTATACGGGTTAGGCTATAAATCCTTACCCCCTAAGTATAGTATACTAAGTACTTAAGAGCTTTATAACTAAGGTAGCCTACCCTAAAGTACTAGAGTACTATAGAGTTAATATAGTTATATAGAGGTTAGTAGCTAGGATAGTATCTTACGCGTTTAATAATCTAAGTTATATATACTATTATAGTATTACTAATAGACGTAGAATATAAGTAAAAGGAAAATAGTTTGTATTTAAAAAAACAGATATTATTATAGTGTTCTAAAGTCTTTACTATAGTACTATTTTCTATTATTTTAATCCTAAGTATATAGTCAAGGCTATAGTACTAAATACTAGCCTTAAAAAGAACCACTTTAAAAATAATATTAATATAAAAACCCTTTATTACTATAACGTTAGTAAGTATTAGATTTACTATTAAGTTACCCTTTCTATTTATTAGGACACTTTATATAACACAGGTCCCGCGTCTAAAAACTAAAATCCTATTTATACTAGTATTTATATAGTCTTTTAGACTAGAGGCCTTAAACGTACTAGGTTTAATAAATACTATATAATTAATAAAGTGGGTTAAGTTATAGTTATTATATATAGTACTTTAGGAGAGTAGGTGGGTTAACGTAACGGTTAAAAAGATTAAGTGTCTAATTATATCACCTTCTAAAAAGGCGTTAAGTAAAAATATAATATTAATAATATCTCCTAGAACCTCTAGAGTATCTCCCATAGTATTTAAAGAGTCTTTATTATAGCTACTGCGTCCCTAACGTCTCTTTTTAAAATATAAAAGTATATTTTTATTTAATTAACTATACTTAATTAACTTTTCCTTAAAGTCCTCTTACTTTAAATTTACTAAAGCTAACTTAATACTATTAATTTTAGTATTTAAAAGGGACTAGATATACTTAAAGAACCCTATTAGGGCCTTACTAAAACGTCTATAGGTATAAGCGGGCTACTAATAAAGCGTTTTATAGGGGTATTCTTAAATACTAGATAGTAAGTTAGTTTAGTCTATAAAAGTAAAAAAAGTAGCTCCACTACGGGCCCCTATCTATTATATTAATTTATTCTTAACTTTTATAAAAATAAGTACTTTATACTAATATAATATTAAAGAGTCTTTATTAAATTAAAGTTCTTTTTAGATTCTATCGAGCTACTAGCCTTCCTACGTAGAGGTATATTAAGTACTAACTACTTTAAAAAATTTTTATACTACTTATACTCCCTAAACCTCTAAAACACCCCTATATATAGTTTAAAAAAAGTAATTATACTAGTAGTTATACTATATAATAAAATTAAGGTTTCTATACACAGTATCTCTAAAGATAGTATTATACCCTTTTTAAAGTAATATTAAAGTAACTAGATTATTTAGAGTAAGTTATACTTTAAGCTTATATATATATACTTAAGTTAAGTATAGTTCTAAAGTAGTAAGTTTCTAATAAACTAGGCTAGTATATAAGGAGTTAATAAACTAATTTATTTAATACTAAACGCTTTTTAAAGCAGCTATAATAGTTACGTATTATACTTATTTTTATAAAAAGTATTTAATATTATTTATATAATTTCCTACTATATTTTTTAATATTTATTTAATTAACTAATATAGTAGATCTATAGTATTATTATAAAACTATCCCGTATTAGGGTTTGTCTATTTATCTAGCTAAGTCTTAACATCTACTTTATATTATCTTCTTATATCTTTATTAACTTATATAAAGTATTTAGTGTGTATAGAATTAATTAAGTAAATATAGTTTATACTTAGTATATCTAAAGCGTTTAAGTTAAAGTACAACCAGACTCCTTAAAGCTCTACTTAGTAGTATAGCTCTTTATAGAATTATAACTAGTCTCTTAAGGACCTAAAGATAATTATTAAGCTTATTAGAGTATTATAAAAAATAGTTAAAGTATCTATTATAAAATACTATAGTACTACTAGGAGCTTAAAAGAAATAAAAAAAAAGGAACCTAAAGCTTATATACCTTACTTAAGTAGTTAAGAGTAATAGATACTAGTTAAAAATAAGTTAAGTTTATAACTATAGTAAGGTTAGGGTGTATAAGTATATATTAAATTAAGGTTATATTAAAAAGAAATCTATACTATAAGGCGCTGTGCTTATTAGAGCGTTATATCTATACTTAGTTACCCTAGTACCTAAGGCGCGGTGCGCGAGGCTGGAGCCTTAGAAGGCTCATCGCAACACTTATTAAGTACTTTTATTTTTTATTAATTTAATTAATAAACTTTATTAAATAATAGTATTTATTTTTTTAATAAAGATTTTATAATTAAAAGTACTATGTTTTAGTAGGTTTATTTTTAGTATTAAAGTAAATAGCTTTTTATATACTTTATATTCTTTTAAAATAAATAAAAGTTAATCTTTATTAAAGATTAATTCTTTTTATATTATAGTAAAGTACTTTTTCTATAACGGCCTAGTAACTACTTCTTTAACCTTTAAGTAAGTAATAAATTATAATATTATTATTAACTTTTTTTAGTATTAAAGTTTATTTAAAACGAGTAGTTAACTATATCTTTTAGTAACTAAACTCTTTTTATAGTCCTAATAAAGGTAGCTAGCCTTTTAGTTTATCTATAGGTTTTTTTTTATAGCTATAGTATATTTAGGATAATATTTTATTATTTTATATCTGTAATATTAAGGCGGTAGTATATTTTTTAGTTATAGTAGCTTAAAGTAACTAGTATAGTTTTACTATTAATAATAGCTCTACTATACTATACTCTTTTTTTTTTATATTATTAAATAAATAAAAATTCTCTTTTTTATTTTATAGTATTTATAGTTTATTTATAACTTATAATAATATAAAGTTACTTTAAGTACTACTATTAATTAAAGCTTTAATTTATATTTTATTTACTATAATATTAAGGTAAAGGTGTTCTTCTTTTAAACTTAGTTTTATAATTAAATATATAGATCTTATTTTAGTTGCTTATTATAATCCTTTTATAGTAAATAAGTCTAGTTTTTTAACTACTTTAGCCTCTATTTAGTATATATTCTATCTTTATTAAGGTACTTAATTACTCTTCTTTTTATAAGGGTGTCCTTCATACTAATAACTAGTAGTATAAAGTTAGTTCTTTTTTTTAAAGCTATTTCTTTTTAAAAGTTTATACTTTAATAATATAGTAGACTTAATATTAGTTAATATAGTAATTTTATTAGTTTATATTGTTAGTATATAGGTACTTTATTAGAAAGTTTAAGTTTAGTTTAAATACTACTTTTTTAAGTCCTTTATATTCTTAAATAATTTATATATTAAGCTTCTAGCTAAGATAAATGTTTTTATATAGAGTGTTCTTTTTTTTTTGAAAAAAGAATTGGGAGTTAAGTTGTTTTATAAAGTATTTTTAATATTTATTATTAAGGTATTATAACTAGAAAATATTATAATGTTTTTTATATAGGCGTTTTAGTTATTTATAGTTTCTTAGTATACTAGTAGGTAGCTATTTTTTAGTTTTTTAAATAGAGTTAGTTTTATAAAAAATAATTTATTACTTATTATTATTTAAAGAAATATATAGTAGGTACTTACGTTTCTTTTTTTATATTAGAGGTTCTTTTTTAAAGTCTAAGTACTAAGTATTAAGTAGGACTCTTTAAGTTACTTTATTTTAAGTATATTAATAAGTAATATTATAAGGTTTATTTAAATTATAGAGTGTGTTGTTTTTTAGGTCTTTTTTTAAAACTATAAAGTTTAGTAAGACTTTTTTTACTTTTTTTTTATTATTATAGTAAAGTTGTTTTAATTTTTTAATATTACTATAGGTAGTTATTTTATTATAACTTATTAGTTAATAGACTTTTAATAGTGACCCCGTAGGGCGCTTAGTAGTTAAATAAGCAATATCAGTCTATATTAGTATAATAAACTATAGAGTAAAAGAACTAGGGTATAAGTTATATAATAATAAGTAGAACTAATATATAATTAATAGTCTTAGGATAGAACTAATAATACTAAGAGTAGTTTATAGTAATAAACTAATATACTTAACATTAGTCCTAAAGATAAAGGGATATATTTATAGGAAATAGGACTTATATATAAATAAAACTTAAGTACCTTTAAGTCCTTTTTTTTATAGTTCTTTAGTTATTAACCTTATATTAATCTTTAAATACTTTTAGCCTTTTAATAGTAACTACTATAACCCTCTTATTAAATACTTAAACTAATTACCTAAGTACTTTAAACCCTTAAAATCCCTTTAGTAATTAATAGTACTATTATTAGTATTAAACCTTAGCTTTTATTAATACAAACCTTACTATTAAAAGACTAACTATAATATTTTAATAACTTCTATTTAATAAATTAACCCTTAATATTTACTAATAGTATCCTATAATAACTTCCTCTAAAAACACTAAGTACACCCCTACCTTATTTAACTCCTTTAAACAAGGCACTAAAAACCTAGCCTAAAAGTTATAAAACATAAAAAACTACTCTATACCTAACATTAAGTATAACAAGAATAAAAAAGCTATTATTACTAAAGATATTTTTAATACCCTTTTATAGTAACTTAAAAAAACAAAGTAACGTAATAAGTAACTTACTAACTTAGTTAATAGTAACTCTAAAAACCTAGCTAAACTTTAAAAAACTACTAAGTCTACTTAAAGAGAGTTTACTTAGATTTAAAGAATTATTAATAAACTTAATATTAACCTAAAAAGCAAAAAAAACACTAATAAATAGCTCTAGAATTAATTTAAAATACTCTATACTACTACTAATATTATTAAAACACCTATTTATAATAAATATAAAAAACTTAAACTTAACTTACTTATTACCTATAATAAAACCCCTAAAATACTTAAAGGATTTTTAATTTAAGTTAAGAACTACTAAAGCTTTTATTATAATAGCTTTAAAAGTAATACTAAGCGTATTATCTACACCACTATATTCCTCTATAAACACACTTTTTAATAAATTAAACTATTCTAAAAACAGTTTCTTAAAACTAAAACCTTAAACTACTATACTAATAAAGTTAGGAATATTTTTACTACCTTTAAGGGATTTAAGTAAACCCTTTAGACTCTATTCTAGAACCCTAATTAAACATAATAAACTAAGTATAACTTTACTTTACTTAAATAAACTAAATTTACTACCTACTATACTATTAAATTCTAATGTATTAGTATATAACTAGATTTTATTAAAGAATCTAAAATCTTTATATTTTACTAAGGCCTAAAGGATAACATTAAGAATAAACTTATTAAAATTAACTACTTTAAAGATTTCCTTTAATATACTAAACTTACTATTAAAATTAATAACTATCTTTAAAAAAACACTATAAAAAAAACAATAACTAGATACTAACTTAAGTAAGAAGTACTAATAGCAGCTTAAATAATTCTAGTATTATAACTAAAAGTAATAACTACTATAAAATAACTAGTAAGAACAAAATAACTATTAATACAGTACTACGTATAAATACTATATAGGCCCTATAGACCTTAGTACTACTAAATAATACAAACCCAGTAAAAAACGTACCTTTAAGTACTATAACTATAATAAACCTAAATATATAACTAAAAACTACTATTAACTTAAAAAGTAATAATAGTAATTAGTACTAAAAAGTAAGTAACTTAATACTACTTTTAAAAAAAACTATACTAAACTATTATAAATAGTATATTATAGTAATGAATACTTAATCTATTAAAATAAAAAAGAATAAATAAAATAGTACTTTAGAAATAATAAATACTCTAAATATAATACTATAAATATACTTAAAAAAACACTTATAGTCGCCTATAAGGCACCCTACTATAAACTAGTCTATAAACCTAGGGAATAGTTAAATAGTATAAATTTATAATAAGTAAATAATAACTTTATAGAACTAGTAGATAATAAAGAAATCCAATACAATAATAAATAAGTTATTAATAAACTTAATATTATAATTAAAGAACTCTAATACACAGTCGATATAGAACTTAATAAAGACTATAGTAAATACCTTTAAATTCTAGTAATAAAAACGGTAGAAAGGATAAACGCTTATAATAATATACTTAAGCTTAAATAGCTCTATTATAATAGTAAAAAAGAAGTAAAAAGGGCCTTACTTAACTCTATATTTTACAAAAAGACCCTTAAAATAAATATACTATATAACTTAAATAAACCTTATAACGTTACTTAATAATATACTTAAAATAAAGTTACTTAAGGGGCATAACTTAATACTTAGGATTTAGATTTTAAAAAAGAACCTCTAATTTAAAAAAAAGAATATAAATACTTATTATAAATTCCTTTAAATAATAATAAGTAACGAATTATATTCTATAGAATAGACCCTATTTAAAAGGACGAAAAGTAGCTACTTAAAAGCCTTTTAAAAAACTATAAATAACTTAAACCCCTATATAAAAAATACTATAACGTGTTTTAGATATAATGCCTTAAGAATAAATATTAAGAATACTTTACTAAGAAACTTAACTCGCAATTCTTTTTTAAAAAAAAAAGACGCTTTATATAAAAACGTCTACTTTAGTAAAAAACTTAATATATAGACTATTTAAAAATATAAAAAACTTAAAAAAGTAGTATTTAAACTAAACCCTAACTTCTTAATAAAGTACCTCTATAACAACAATATAGAATAGTAAGAATACTATATTAATAGATATTAGGTTTATTATATTACTAAAGTATAAATACTTAAAAAAATAACTCTAAAAAAAAAGAAACTAGTTTTATACTACTAATTATTAGTATTAAGAATACTCTTATAAAAAAAGGAGTAGTTAAGTACTTTAATAGGGATAGAGTATATATAGAACAGAGGCTAAAGTAGTTAAAAAACTAGACTTACTTACTATAAAAGGATTATAATAAGTAACTAAAACAAAATTTATTAACTTAACTATAAAAGTAAGTTAAGACAATAAATACCTTTACTTTAATATTATAGTAAATAGAATACGGGTTAGAGCCCTAATTAATAGTAGTACTTAAAGTAACTTTATATTACTATAAGTAGTAAATAACTTATAAATACTATAAAATAAAAAAGAAACTCCCTACGCGCTTTATAACGTAGAAGGAAAAGGAGTATAGTATAGTAGAGGTATTGTTAATAGTAAAACTATACCCCTTACTTTAAGCTACTATAACTAGAAAATATACTACTATTTTAATATTATAAAAATAAAAAATTAAGATATAATTCTAAAAATACTATAGTTATAAAAAAAGAACTTATAAATAGATTAGTAGGCTAGTTACTTTTATTAAGATAATAAAAAGAGTTTAGTTACTAAAGGATATAGTTAACTACTAACTTTAAATAAACCTTACTATAATATACTAATAATATATATATTATAATTTATTATTTACTTAAAAGTTAAGGAAGTAGTTACTAGGCTGTTATATATAAAGAACCTTATAATAATATAAAAAAAACTAATTCTTAATAAAAATTAACTTTTATTTATTTTAAAAGAGTATAAAGTATATAAAAAGCTATTTACTCTAATACTTAAAATAGGCCTACAAGAATATAGTACTTTTAACTATAAAATCCCTATTAAAGAGGGATAAATACTATTATTTAATAGAATTTATTAATTAAACTAATAACAAATAAAAGTACTTAATAAATATATTAATAAATACTTAGTTAAGAACTATATTAAAGAATTAATATTACTTATAGAATACTTAATTCTATTTATACTAAAAGAAAATAGTAAACTATAACTATATATTAACTACTAATAACTTAATAATATTATAATTAAAAACTAATACCTACTACTACTTATTTTAAAACTATAAAACCTACTTTATAGAGCTAACTAGTTTATAGCCCTTAACTTTAAAGGGGCCTATAACTTAATTAAAATTAAAAAAAAAGGAATAGAAGACTATATTCTACTTTTACTAAGGATATTTTAAGTACTTTATAATATTCTTTAAACTTACTAATACCCTTATAATATTTTAAAATATAATTAACTATATTTTATAAAAAAAACTTAATATTTTTATTATTACTTACTTTAATAATATTCTTATTTTTTTAAAAACTCTTAAAAAGTATAAAGAATATATATACTAAGTATTTTAAAAACTATAAAAAGTTAAGTTACTTATTAAACTAAAGAAAAGCGAATTCTATACTTAGAAAGTAAACTACTTTAGATTTATAATTGAATTTAGTATTATTAAAATATTAAATAAAAAATTATTATAGTTAAGGACTAGTTAATACTATAGAATATTAAGGACGTATAATTATTCTTTAAATTTATTAACTTCTACTAATAATTTTTTAAGGAATACTTAGGAAATATTTCTATACTTATAGACTTTATTAAAAAAGATACTAAGTAAAAATAAATAAAAAAAGAAAAAATAGTATTTTAAAAGATTAAAAACTAGGTCCTTAGTAAACCTATACTTATAATACCTAACTTAAATCTACTATTTAAAGTAAAAACTAATACTTTAAACTACACTATTAGTAAATAACTTAGTTAATATAATAAAAAAGGACATCTATACCTATACGCTTTTTATTTAAAAAAACTTAGTAAACTAAAACTTAACTATTAAATCTATAATAAAGAACTTATAACTATTATTAAAGTTTTTAAAGAATAAAAACTATACTTTTTAGGAATAAACTATAAGTTATAGTATATATAAATTATAAGAACTTTATATATTTTATAATGTTTAAAGACTTTAATAAATAATAAATTAAATAGTTAGAATTCCTTTTAGAATTTAACTTTTGTATTATTTATAAAAAAGGACTAGAAAATAGAAGAATAAATGCTTTTAATAGATAATTAGATTTAAATTTAATAGTTTTAAATAAAACTTAAGTAATTTTTAAAAAGGACTTAAATAAAAACCTAGTACTAGTTATTTACTTTTTTATAATTACTAAACGGATTAATACTAATATACTTAGATAGATAACTAATAAGATAATTAAAATAATTTATAGTACTAAAGTATATAGATACTAAGGAGTTACTAAAATATAAAAATATATTTAATAATATTATAGTAATAGAGTTATTAAGGAATAAGTAGTTAGAGTTATTAAGGATTATAAAGTTTATAATAAAAGTAAACTAGAATACTATAAACTGTATAGAGAAATATAACCTTTTTTAGTACTTTATAAAGTATAGTAATTAATTTCTCTTAATTTTATTATTAAACTACTATAATTAAAGGAACTACTTACTAGAAAATAGTTTAATAGTATTTTAGTTATTATAAACTAATTTATTAAATATACTTATTTTATTTTATAAATTAAAATAAGTATAGTAAAAGAGCTTATATATACTTTTAATAAGTATATTTTTAGTTAGTACGGTTTATTAAAAGATATTATATTTAATAAAGGAACGTAGTTTACTTTAAAGTTTTAAAAATCTCTAATTTTATAGTTTAAATTTAAAGTATAACTATTTACTACTTTTTACTCTTAGACTAATAAATAAATAAAAAGAATTAATTAAATTTTTAAAATATACTTAAAATATTATATTAATTACTAGTAGAATAATTAGGTTACTCTATTACTAGTAACTTAATTTACTTATAATAGTGTAGTAGGAGAAAGTATATAATAGTTACTTTTTTACTTTAATTATAAATTTAAACTAACTACTTATAAAGAACTATAAGTAAGATTTATAGTAGTTAAAATAGTTACTTATATTAATTAAATTAAAAAGATCTATAAATAAGTCTAAAATAACCTAGAATTTATTAAATAACGTATATATAAATACACTAATACTTTAAAAATAAAGGAACTATTCTTTAAAAAGAGAAATAGTATATACTTTATATAATAAAATATTAAAACTAAATAATTAAGTAATAAGTTAAACTATAAAAAATTCAGACTCTTTAAAATTATTAAGAAAATCTCAGAAATTAACTTTAAACTTACACTACTAAATACTATAAAATACTACTTAATCTTTTATATTTTACTCTTTAAACTAGTACTATAAAGCTTATATACTATTAACTATATTAAAGTTAACCTAGAATAAAACTATAAAGTTAAAAGAATTATTAATTACATTAATTAGCAAGATAGTACAGAACTCCAATACTTTATTAAATAAAAAAACTATAGTTATAAAGATAATACTTAAGAACCTATATTAAACTTTATAAATATATAAAGTAAATTATAAAAATACTAAACTTAGTAGTAAAAAAAATAACGTACCCTAGCTATAGAAATACTAATAAATAAACTATGTATTATATATCCACAACTTAAAATTTAACTAATCAAACCTTTAAAAATAAATTAAATATTTCTTTACTTAAAAACATCTAGTTTAAAATAAATTAAAAACCCTCTACTATAGTACTAAAAGTATTAATAAGTAAAGGACCTAAATTAGTAAACTTATTACTAAAACTAAAAAAAAAACTATAATAGTTCGTTTTTTAAACCTACTATTTAAAAATTACTTACTATAAACTACTTATAAGTATCTAACACTAATAATATATTACTATTTAATAAAACACTATCCTCCTAATTTACCTTTTATATACTCTACTTAAAAGCCTTAATTTACCTTTCCTAAATTTTTTTACAATTTTTTAAATATAACTTAAGTAACTTACTACCTCTATTATTTATAACTATAAATACTTAAACTTATAATAAAGTGTAAGCACAGGTATGAGGGTATTGAGGTCGGTATCGAGATTGCCGAATACTTCTATAGTAATATCGGGCTTAATAGAGTTGGTAAAGGAATAGGTTTGGTGCATAATATGTAAATAAAAGAGATAGAAGTATTGTTGTAGTAGTAATAGTGTTGTATTGGTGTTTTGTTGTATTACTTGCTTGCTAAGAAAGTAGAAGTCTAGACCCCTGTAGGCTGGGGGGAGCCCTGCCTTTTATAGGCCTAGTGCCTTGCCCTTTGGGCCTAGCTTCTAAGGCACTAGTCCTTTTAGGGTTTAGTACGTTACGTACAGTTTAGCTAAGTGGCTCTAGGCCCTGCGTGTGGTTGGCCGCATTTACTGTGGTTGGCCACGGGCGCTGTGGTCGGCCACGAGGGTTGTGGTTGGCCACGAGCACCCTAGAGGGGTTAATAAGAGACATTTAGAGTGGTTTATTCCACTATTGGTAGTTGACCTAGCAGTTTAGAGTCTAGCTTATTAGAGCTAGAGGCTGTAGGTTCAATTCTGCCTTTTGTCTCTTTTTACTTTTATTTTTAGTTCTTTTTAATAGACTAATATAAAGAACTAAAAGCTCCTTACTTACTTTCTCTTTCTTCTTATCCTACTCCTTTTACTAAAAACTTAACTTTTAAACTATAAAACATTAGTACTATTACTATTCTACTAAAATAAAGATACTTATAAGTAGATACTACTAAAACCCTATTACAAAACTTCTTAACTACAATATAAGTATAATAATAAATAGACTTCTCGCTAAAATAACAAAGGACCTTTATATAAAAGTAGTAAGTATAAAGTATATTACTATTAACTAATTAAAACTTAATATACTTAATAAGTATAGTTCTTTTATAATCTTTTATTATAGTTAAATATAATTTTAACTTCTAAACGTAACTTAATATAGTATTAGTACTATAGTAAAATAAAGAAGTATAATTATAGATCCCTAACTTAAAACTAATAATCTACTTATAATAAAGTCTTAAAGATAAGACCTTTAAAAAAAAGCTAATATTATAACTTATTAGTTAATAAACTTTTAATAATAACCCTATAGGGGACTTAGTAGTTAAATAAGTAATGTTAGTTTATATTAGTATAATAAACTATAAAGTAAAAGAACTAGGGTATAAGTCACGTAATAATAAGTAGAACTAATATATAATAAGCAGTTTTAGGATAGAACTAATAATACTAAAGGTGGTTTATAGTAATAAACTAATATACCTAATATTAGTTCTAGAAATAAAGGGATATATTTATAAAGAATAGGACTTATATATAAATAGAACTTAAGTACTTTTAAATCCTCCTTTTTATAGTTCTTTAACTATTAATTTTATATTAATCTTTAAATACTTTTAGCCCTTTAATAGTAACTACTATAACCCTCTTATTAAATACTTAAATTAATTACCTAAGTACTTTAAACCCTTAAGATCCCTTTAGTAATTAGTAGTACTATTATTAGTATTAAACCTTAGCTTCTATTAACACAAACCTTACTATTAAAAGGCTAGCTATAATATATTCTTTTTACCCTTTTTATTACTAGTATTTAAAGATACTCCTTATAATCCTCCTCTAGTTCTATATTAGTAGTATATTTTAATCCTGTAATTATAGTATTAAATTGTTTAATAATCCGTTTATTATCGTGCCTAACTTCTTTATTACTAACTAATTCTATAAAGTTATAGTTAGTATATTGTGGGTTTATACTATTAAGTTATTTTTTAGCTTTTTAAAATAGCTTCTAGTATAGTACTTAATAAAAAACAGTAAGTATTTTTTTAAGTATATTGGTAATATTATAGCTAGATCGGCTAGTATCTTTAGAGTACTATTCTATATTTTCCTTACTATTCTAATAAATAGTATATTTATTACTATAGTATACTATTTATAATAATTTAGTATAGTTTTCTTTATAAATAGTATTAAATTACTTACCTCCTAGCACTAATTACTATTATTACTTTTTAGCTTAGTAATAGTCCTTAGCTATATATCCTAACTTATTATAGTTATAGTACTTAAAAGTACGTTTTTTATTAGGTTTTTATTATTTAGTAGTACTAAGGTTTATAGGGCCTATATAGTATTTATAAGTAGTACTTTATTACTAATTATTTCGTTCTTACTAGTTATTCTACTAAAGTTACTACCCTTAGTTATAGTACTAGAATTATTATAACTACTATTAGTACTTTTTACTAGAGTTAGTACTTAATTATTATTTTCCTTTTTTATAATATCTTTCTTATAAATAGTTATTAATCTTAATTACAAACTTAGTATACTAAAAAAAATCTTTAAAATAGTTAATTTTAATAAGTTCGTTTTTAACTTTATCCTTTAAACCTTAATAAAATATAAAAATTCTAAATTTTTTAATAAAATCTAGTTATATACTAATATATTAGAATTTAGTAGTATAATAAATAGTAAACTTAGTCTATTTAAGTAAAGTAAAATCTTATTTAGTTTATTACTTTTAGTTAAAGTCCTAGAATAGGATTTAAAGGGCGTATTTAAATTTTTTAAAAGTAGAAAAGATATCTCTAACTTTAGTAGTATAGTTATTTAAGGTTTTAGTTTTAAAGAACTATTCTTAAAATAGTTTAATTTATTAAAAAGCGCGTCTATAGAGGAATATAGTAGTATAAATAACTTACTTAGTATTATTTTTAAAGTTATTATAATAAAAGCTTTAGTAGCTTTTAACTTAAATTAAGAATCCTTTAAGCGTCCTAGGGGTTTTATTATAGGTAATAAGTAAGTTAAGTTTAAGTTTTTTACGTTTATTATAAATAAGTATCTTAATAATATTAGTAGTAGTATAGAGGGTTTTATTCTAGTTCTTAACCTTTTATATATATTTATTAGTTTATTAAATAGCGTTCTAAAGTTCTTTTATTTAAGTAAAGTATTTATTTAATATTTTCTAGAGTTACTTAATATCACAGTAAGCCTATTTAAGCTACTTATTAGTAGTATTATTATTAAATTTATTTCTATTATCTTTTATATATTATTTTCTTAGTTTTTAAGTAAGGTTTTAAGTCTACTTACTAGAGGACTTAAACGAAGTAGGGGTAACCTCAGGTATTTTAACTAAAGATATTATAAAATACTATTTATTAGTATTAAAAGTTAACTTACTAAATTAAAGCTATTAAAATATTATAGTTAACTTTTTAATAATAAAGTTTATATTAATAAAAACTAAAGTTTAATATTATAAATAGTATTATAAAGTACTAAAGAGATTTTAGAGTTTAAAGTATATAAGTAATTAGTTTAAGTATTTAATAAAAGGGTTATAGTAGTTACTACTAAAAGGTTAAAAGTATTTAAAAATTAATATAAAGTTAATAATTAAAAAACTATAAAAAAAAGGATTTAAAGGTATTTAAGTTCTATTTATATATAAGTTCCGTTTTTATAAATATATCCCTTTATTTCTAAAATTAATATTAAGTATATTAGTTTATTACTATAAACTACCCTTAGTATTATTAGTCCTATCTTAAAACTACTTATTATATATTAGTTTTATTTATTATTATATAACTTATATCCTAGTTTTTCTACTCTATAGTATATTATACTAATATAGACTAACGTTACTTATTTAACTCCTAAGCCCCCTATAGAGTTACTATTAAAGGTCTATTAACTAATGGGTTGTAATATTAAGTCTTAAAGTAAAAAGTACTAGTATTATAATATAAGCTACAGCTACTATAGCCTAACTATAACAACTATAGCTACTACTAATAGCCTAAAGTATTTTAGGGCACATAACCCCTAGTACCCAGGCCACCCTTAGCAGCAGCAGCTAACTTCTTTTAATAGCACTAATAACTACTACTTTTACTTAAATTAATTTATTTATAATAAGTATTTTTAACTCCTAAGTTTAAGTTAAAAATACCCTCCCTAGCTAATCTAATTATTAAATTACATAGCTTAGAACCACTAGTATACTATAACGTATAGGTAGATTTTAGCGTTTAAAGTAGCTAATAGCCGCTCTAGAGCAATGTTTTGCTGGCTCTAAAGACTGTAGTTATGTTTAAGGGGTTCAAAGGCCCACAGCGCCGTCAAAACAAAAAACGCGTTAATAGCCCTTAAAGTATAGCTTTATATATATATAAATATATACAAAATCTAATAATTAAAAGTCTTATTCTACTACCCCCTTTACTGCATATAATTAATTATTTTTAAACTGCTTTATTAAACACAAAGATCACTATAAACATCCTTTTGACCCCTTAAAAGACCATTCTTAATAGCCTAGCTACTTAGCACCTATAGCTCCACAACTTTTAAGCACTTATAAATACCCTTGACGCGTAGAAAGCTCTTAACCCAACCTCTATAGATCTAGAGCCCCTTATTAATAATACCCCGCCCCAGAAGCCGCACCTTAATAACTACCTAAAGTCTATTACTTACTATAACCCTAAGCTAAAAACCCTTTACTCCTAAACTATAGAATCTAGAGTGGATAAGCTTACTATAAACCCTCCTCTTTAAGTACCTCTAAAAAAAAACCTTCTACTCCTATTTAGTATAATAAACTACTACTATACTAAGACAATAACTAACTTTTTTAAAAAGGCCCTTAAATACTACGTTAACTCTTTGTCCCTATACTATACTATAAAAATAATATACTAAAAGTAAAAAAAAGTTAAAAATACTATCGTTTTTTAAATATAAAGTACTATTATTAAAAAACTTAGAATCTAGTACTACCTAAGTACTTTAGAACTAATAGTCTAAATTTAAAACCTTTATAAATACTTTAAACTTATAAAAAGTATATACTACTAACGCACTAACCAGCTTTATATTAACCACCTTACTATACCCTACAATAAGCGGCTTATAATAAAAGCCACTACAGCTAAATAGTTTATAATATAAGTTAACTATATATATAAAAGTCGTACTGTTAAGCTTAAAGCGGCTTATAAAGGAGATTTATAAATCTATAAACTACTTCACTCCCTTAACTATTTACCACTTTAATCTTAAGCTAAAAACTATTGTATAATAATAAGTAATAATTAAGATAACTATAGTCTTAATAAAACCGTTACTAAAATAACCACTATAATTAAATAAATACTAAAGTCTATAGAATACGGGAGAAGCATATAAGGCGCCTTTGCTATTAATAAAGTAGTTCTCCGTAGCCCTTCTAAGCACTTTAATAACTATAAATATAATAATACTAACCCAAAAAAATCGCAAAGCAAAGCTTTATTAGCGTCTCTTACTCTCTTTACTCTATTAGCCCTTTTTTATTTAGTATATTTTATATACTACTGCCTTAAAAATTACTTTTATACCTTTTTAAAGCACGCGTATAACGGGTAAAAGCTGCTTAACTACTACTATAAAAGAGCTAAAAAAAACCTTATAAATAATAAATAACTAATCTAGTATATTAAAAAGATTTAAAGCTAGTAACTCTATAGTTACTATATAGAGAGTATTAAATATTTATCCGTAGCGTTTTAGGCCGCTTAACACAAGGGCCTATTACTATATCCCCTTAAGGACTCCTACCTCCTTAACTCCAGCACGTCTATTTATATTTTTAAAAATAAACAACAGTTTAATAACCTTTAAGTAGCTAGTATAAATAATTACTTATAAACTAGCTTTAAGCCCCTTATAATTAAAGAATATAGAGACATAAGTATATATATTATATTAATTAATAGTAAACAATCCAGCTTATACTTATATAACATCGTATTATATATATTTATAGTAACTAACCTTATTTCTTATAACTAACTTTATAAGTGTGGGTACTAGTAGAATAAGTACCCTAAGTAGTACTCTATACTATATAAATCTAATTACTCCCCTTTTAACTTTGTTAAAACTATATATAGCTAAAGAGTATTAAAGTATAATAAGCTTTCTAATAAAGTACTTGTATATAAAGATTCTATATAGGCTATTTAGTATATATATACTCCATACTATTAAATAAAACACTTTTAATAAAAACAAAAATCTCTAAAAAGCTTTAAAAAAATATAGTACTAGTAGCTTAGCCACCCTAGCCCTAAACTACTCTAACACCTCTTCTTATTAGCCTATAGCGTTTAAATCTCTATCACCCCTAGAACAGCACTTAGTAATATCCTTTTAAACTATAATACTTATAATATTAATAAAGTAAAGCAAATTATTAACTACAAACTATAAAAAAACAACGCATATACCTACCCTAGTAAGCGTATTACGTTTAACTTCTACCTATATACTAAAAGCTATAGTAAGTTTATATCTGTATTAGTATTTACTAACTGCGTTTTATAGTACTTATAAAACTACTACCTATATAACCACAATACAAAAACACTTACTAAGGTTTTTAAAAAGTTTATTTTACTCCTAAAGGTCTAATATAACGTTAAAATACTTATTTTTAAGTATAATAGTAAAATTAAAAAGTACTACTGCTTTATAAATAACCTCTAGAGGCACAGTAAACGCGTTAAGCCATCTACCCTATATATATAAAATCAAAACAGTAGCGCTAAGTGCATTAGCGCTATAATTAAAATAAAAGCTTAAACGATACGTAAAGGTAGTAAACTACTCTATAAAGTATAGTCTAACATTTATAGAGTAGTAACCTATCTTTATAACCACATACCCAAGGGCCTTACTAAAATAAGACTTATAAAGCACTTACTAACAACTTATAATAAAACTATAAAACTAAGCCTATATACTTAAAATCATATAAGTATAAAGTATATATCTTTATATTACCAGCAGTTTAAAAAAGCATCTTAACTACCTTCAGAGTTTGTGTACCTGAGTAAGCTTCCTATTAATTCATATATTTATAAATTAATATTAATGATAAAACCCTATAACTAAAAAAATCATTACTATATATAATAATATTGCCAATAAAAAACACTATAATAGTAAATCAAATTTACTTATCAGTAACTATAATAACCCTAACCTTTGTTTATTACTAAATAAGTTTAAAAAGCCTTACTATAACTAATAAAATTAACTTTAAACATAGCTCTACTTTTATTCTTATTAAACAAAAATAAGAAAGTGCATCTCTTATAAACTCTTAATAATATTTTTAATAAACTTAACTTAAGTAATAATACCTTTAATAATAATAAACCTATAACTATAAATACTCCTCCTATTTACTTTAACCTATTTTACCCCTCCTAATCCTCGTCTGCTTTATTCTTTTGGCATTTAATTAAAAAAAATCCAATACTAAAAATGTACCTAACTAAGTTAATAAATAAAACTTTTCTGAGAACTCTTACTAATTCATATATTCATAACTAAGCCTATAAACTAAACTACCCTATAAATTCATATACCTCAGTATAAATAAATATCTTATACGTCTTTTTTTTTTAGCTAGTATCCTATTGTTATTTGAAATATCATAATAAAACCACTTCTAAACTAGCTTACTTAGTTATTTATAACCTATTAAAGGACCCCTAATTTAATATAATAATAAAAGTGTCCAAAACAATGATATTTAAACAGTCGCACAGTGAGATTTTATTATTATGTGTGTATTAAAATACTTAAATTTTATTAAATAAGTATAAAGCACTATACTAACTACGAACTAAAGTTCCTACTCTTAGTACCCCCTAATAAAAGCTCTAGCCCCTACCTACGTCTTATTTAAAAGTATTAACTTACCTTTATATAATTTTAATATAAATAACTAAAGTAAACTATTTATAAAGTTATTACAAAACTAACTCTTAAAAAAAAGTTCTTAAAAATACTACTAATAACTCTTAAATCCTAAAATACTATTAAGTATATATATATAAATTAAATAAGTATAGGAGGCTCCTTAAGATCAAAGTACGCTTTGTTATATATAATAACTAATAGTTAAAAAATAAACAAAATACCTATACTTTAATACTTACTAGTATATCGTTTTAAACACTTATAGCCGTTATAAACCACTTTAATCTTAAACTCCTATAATACAATACAGTAAACGCGTTTATACAAATTCTACTTAATAAAAACGTTTATATATAAATACCCCCTAAGTATTAAAAGCCTAGGTATATTCTTAACTAATACATCATAGTCTATACTTACTTCTATAGTAACGCTATTTAAAGAAGAAAAGCTTAAACTAAAGCATATAGTAAATAAGAATACTATTAAATATACAGCTATATTATCTTTTCTTCTACATTAATAACTATATCTCTATACTTCCCTCTAAGCATTATAAAAGCCTTATTTATAAAAGGCCGAAATAATACTTTTTTAAAAGTAGTAAAAACTATAATAGTTCCAAGAATGTTATTTTATAACTATAATTATAAAGCGCCTTTAACTCTTATAATATTTATAATATTGTTATTAAGTAATAAAAAGATAAACCTATAAGTAAAAATAACTACTTTAATTAATTATTTTAAACTATCTTATACTTCATCTATATATAAATATTAATTATTACTAAAGTAATATTAGCTAATTATATATAGTATAATAATAATAATAACTGACGTAGCCTGTAGTAAGCCGTTTTATACACTTTAACTATAACCCCAGCCCTAAGTACTTTAAAAGAATAAGTAATTAAATAAATTTATAAAGTATATTCTTTTTATTTTAAATTTAGCTTATAAAAAAAGTGGTTCTAATAATAGTTTAGTAATTACTTTTTAAATACTAACTTTATCAATAATATACTAAACCGTAAAAAGCTCTAAGTATTTTATAATTGTTTTTAGTAGCCTTATTGCGAAAATCACAAACAGAATACTATAACCATATTAATAACCAAAGCTAAACTTCTTACTCTTTCTTAAAGAAGTGCAAAAAAACTATCTTTATAAGTCATACAACTATACTTTATATAAACCAATACAGACCTTTATACTACTTACTCCTAATACTAATGGTACTAAGGTATATATTTAATACAATAATTAATAAATAATCTATTTTATTAATAAAAAATAAATTGAAGTATGCTTATCATATTAATATTTATAAATTACTAACTACGTTAAAAAGTTAAAGTGTTGTATTGTTAAATATTAACTTATACAGTTAATAATATTAAATAGCCTTATAAAACTACTTATTAGCACCTACTTTAAACTCCTTTCCTTAAATTAACTTCAATATAGTAAATTAAATAGCTTAACTAAGCACGTTATAATACTAAACTTTAAAATAAACGCTATAAAGGTTCAACTTTACTAATGTTAGTTATGCTAGTGCGATTGTAGTTTAAATATTAATTAAAAACAGTATTACTCTTTCTACTATAGGGATAAAGGTTTAATAAAAATAATAGAACTATTTAAAATAAAGACTTTAAAGGAATTATAACTCTAGAAAAGTAAGCTATGCGCAATTAAAACAATTAAAGCAGAATAATATAATTTTGTTATAATTAAACGCAATAAAGCCCTTAAAAGCCTTGTTAGGGGAGGTATATTTAAATTACGTATTTATTACTAGTACTATAATATATAGGCGGATTTCGGCGTTCAAAGTGGCTAATAGCTGCTCTAGAGTAATATTTTGCCGGCTCCAAAGGCTGTAGCTGCGTTCAAGGGGTTTAAAGGCCCACAGTGCCGTTAAAGCGAAAAACGCGTTAATGGCCCTTAAGGCATAGCTTCGAGAGCATGTTTGAATATACGCGAAATCTGACAATCACGATAATTACCAGAGCTCGCCAAACTCAGACTCTCCAGTCCAGAAGTCTCGTCGTGGTCAGTATTCACCGTTGCGAATTTCGAGATCGATCAGGCATTTTTGGCGCGAGGGAAAGCCCGCGATGCAACGAAGACGAGAGCATATCCGCTTAGCGAGTGGAAGGGCGTCACTTTGGGAGTGGCTGAGAGCAAGGCAGCTCTGGGCTGTCCATTCTTCCAAAAGCTCGTGATTCAGCGGCCTCTCTCAGCAGTTGCACCAGAGGTCGCCGAAGATCGCTGCAGCGTTTCCATGGGTACGGTCTTTGACGACCATCCGAGCATCCAGTTCAACTGGAGGGGCGGACGATACGACGGGCTCTACTACATGTACGCCGTGCCAGGTGAGTCGTCCTCAAGAAGTTTGTTGCTGGATGATTACTGATCTCGAAAAGGTTCACTACCCCCAGCGAGTCCTTTTGTTGATATCCTCCCCCCAAACCTAGTTCTCAACTCTGAACTGAGTTTCAGCCGAATCAAGTCCTGGTTGTCAGAGTGTTCCGCGTCACACAGAAAACGCCCGCCGCACTCGGGGAACTTCATGCCGAAAAGAGTTCTTCATGTCACCAAGTCAGGGAACCAGCTGTCAATTCGGTTGTCATCAGACCATCCGCCTGGAAAATATGCGACGCTCTCGTACTGCTGGGGAGGCGACCAGCCTTCGAAGACTTTGCGGTCCAACTTTCAGTCCTATCTGTCTGACATACCACTCGGCGACTTGCCCCTGACAATACAGCACGCAGCGATAGTCACCCACGGCATCGGCTTGTCGTACCTGTGGGTGGACGCCATGTGCATCATCCAGGATGATGACGATGACAAGATGGATCAGATCTCGCGGATGCACGCCGTGTACAGCAACTCGTGGGTCACCATCGCCGCGGCAGAGGCAAAAGCCAGCGGTGACGGCTTTCTTCAGCCCCGCGGACAGTGGCAGCCCGTTAAGATGAAGGCCCGTTTCGATGACAACGTCTTCTCAGACGTCCTTCTAGTCCCCCATGGGCAGGGTCCGATGTCCTGCCGATCCGACGCGCCGCTCTTCAAGCGTGGCTGGACGATGCAGGAGACTCTTCTCTCGTCTCGGGTCTTGTTGTACGGCCACCGGGAGCTCACATTCCTGTGTCTCGAAGGCGAGAGGTCTGAGGGCGGCCTGCCACCCGACGTTCGTCGCTATCAGACGTACTACGACCCTGGGGCGAGTATGTTCCGGGACATGGAGCACCCGGAGAGCTGGAGCTATCTGGTCAGCGCATACTCGCAGCGGCTGCTCACAGTAGAAGGCGACAAGCTCCTCGGCATCGGGGCGTTGGCCGAGGCGTACGGGCGCAGGAAGGGGCTGGACGGATACGTCGCGGGGATGTGGAAGGCGGACTTCCTCCAGCAGTGTCTATGGACGACAGAGACGACGAACGAGGCGAGACTGCCACAACACCCGATGAGGAACCGCGCTCCATCGTGGTCTTGGGCCAGCTTGGACGGGCATATCTCCAGCTTCGGCGTGTCTGCGAACATGCCGGCCATGATGCTCCCGGAGACGATGCCACCGCACGTTACCTGTCGAATCGTCCATATCCAGACGACGCTAGTCACTCCCGAAAACCCTTATGGCATGGTCAGCGACGGGTTTTTAGCTTTCGAAGGGAAGATGAGGGAGTTGACATGGCACAATAGCGGCACCAGGTGGAGGGAGATGGGACGGCTCGTTCAAGACGATGAGAAGCACTGGATCAGCAGGCGAGGACTGACGATTGATCCGAGGATGAGTCTCAGTATCGATCACCCGCAGGATTGGCCAGTAGGAGAGGGTCGTCTGTGGAGCATCGAGATATGCAAGTCGGACGAGGGTCGGGGCTATGCTCTCTTACTGAAGGAGATGGAGGGTGGGAATAGGACGTTCCAGAGAGTTGGCCGATTGGAACTGACTGAGAGGGATGGATTCGACGACTGGTTTGATAGTCCCCATGAGTGGCAGGAGATCGTCGTCGTCTGAATCGGCTCTAATATTGGTGTCCAAAGTTGACTTTCACTCGAAGCTAGGAAGACTCTGGCTTGCTGGCTGTATGAACAAGTATTGATCGTCGACAATTACGGATACACGTGGACATATGCCGATGGCATTTCTCAACTTCCCGAATGTCCGGAGCCTTCCATCCGCATGTTGCCCGCCCACCACCAGCCCCAACGTCGCATTCATTACCTGTGGAGTCCCCTGAACATCCTTGCCGTTTGAGTAGAGGGACCTGCGGGGGTCTGTCATGCCTCGAATGGGTCCAGTCTCGAGAGGTGAGGCTCGTCGGCAAATGGCAGAGAGCCTCTGCTGAAATGTTCGGGGTAAACCGAGGCGGCTGACTCGGGGGTGTCTTGGGGCTTGGCCGCAGAAGATCAGCGCAAGATTTTCGGTTGAGGTGAGATGCTTGTTTCATTGTCACATCACGGGACCAGAGCGTCGGGACATGGCGATTCACGGCGATTCGAAATGGAAGAATAATTGGCGTGTGGAGAAATCTCAAATTGGTATCAATTGCAGTGAAACTAAGTTCAAAATGCCGCCTCTCAGTGCGCAACGGAGTTGGAGTTGTCGGCGCACGAGAAGGCGACCGAGCCACCGGACTCCTTGTAGGTCTTCATGATGCCGACGACAGAGCCGTAGGCGCCGGCGATCATGAGGAAGAAACCACTGACGACGACGAAGACGCTGAAGCAGACCATGGCGATCCAGCGCGGCCGCTTCTCGAGCTTGCCGGCGCTCCAGTTGTCGTAGAGCCACATGCAGCCCATCGGCTGGAAGGAGAGGAGAGTGCCGAAGAGGGCGCCGACGAGAGAGACGAGGCCGTCGAAGACGGGGATGGAGCTGGCGATCAGGTAGGCGATGACGGCGATGCTGAAGGTGCAGCCGAGCCAGGTGATCCAGTGCTTGGCCGTGTTGGCCGTGAGGTGCTTGGAGCCGCGGAGGAGGCGGATGAAGATGTACTTGGCGGGCAACTGGATTGTTTGTTAGTTATCAACCCAATCGGAGTAGAGTATAGAAGACTTACGTGGATGACGAGCGTAGTGGTGACGATGAGACCAGGCAGAGCCAAGCCGTAGCAGACCTTCTTCATGGTGACGCCTGCAGAGCCGAGGGCAGGGGAGGCGACGTAGGAGCCACAGAAGTAGTAGACGACGACGCCGATGGCGATGTAGGTGACGGTCACGACGCCCTGGCAGATGAAGAGCGCGCGGGAGTAGTGCCGGGGGTCGCGCATCTCGGAGACGATGGAGAAGAAGGCGGGTGTGCCGGCGAAGGCGAAGACCAGAGTCGACAGCGCGGAAGCGCACTCGGTGAAGGACGGGTTGCCGACGACCTTGTAGTCCGAGATCCAGACGCCGCCCTGAGGAGCCGCGGCCGGGCGGTCCTGGACTCCGACCGCGATGGTGAGCGTCAGGACTGCGTTTTTGTTAGCTTGCCATTCATGGAAAAGAACCGTTAATTCGATGCACAGGGACTCGCGTAGTTACTTACTGGAGGTCAGAATGGCGACGAGGCCAATCCAGGCGAACCAGGTGATCTTGCCCAGGGTTTGGATGCTACCAAAGCAGAAGCCGGCGACGGCAGCCACGGCAACGAAGATGGCAGTGCAGGCGCCGTGAGTCGACACGGAGTTGAGAGCGATGGAGGCGCCGAGCATGCCGGAGCCAGCGACGAAGATCCAGTCTGTTCCAACGCGGATTGTTAGAATACGGCACCCTGGTCAACGATTCACAACTGGCGACTTACACAGGCAGAACACAGCACCGAAGAACTCGCGGCCGATGCGGCCGAAGAGCAGCCGGCCGACGTCGTCGATGCTGTACACCTGCGGGTGGTTCAGCTTGAACACGCCGACGATGTAATCGGACCACGTGGTGATGCCGGCGATGATGATGAGTGCGATGACGCCGGGCACGATGCCGAGCACGTGGAAGGTGCCCGGGATTGAGAGGACGCCCAGTCCGATCTGGGTCTTCATCATGAGAGCGGCCGTTCCCAGCCACCCGACCTAGGGTATGGGATTAGTATTCCGAAACGGAGGTCTTTTAATGTCTTGCGCGCGCATATGCGTGTGTGTCGCTATCCCGAGGAACGAGGTCGAATGTGTGTTCTTACATTGCGATAGTTCGGACCGCCTTCGCCGATTTCACCAAAGACCGCGTCGTAGCCGGAGCTGGGGTCGTCCATCACGACGCCGGTCTGCGAATGAGTGGAGATCTGGCCGAGCTCGTCGGCCTCCTTGTTCTTCTCTCGCATGTTGGGAGCCATTGTTGTTCGATTTAGACGATGCGTTTCCTTCTCTATATTCCAAAAGGAGGATGCAGGGTGGTCGGTCGTGTTCAAGGTCACTGCGAAGCGAGATTTCTTTTTCAAGATATCGAAGAGCAGTCACTCTGAGCGTTGGGTTGTTGTGGGTGTCGACTGAAGTTCAATTCGTCTCTCTAAGAGAGGTCGAGGTTGGTGTTTCAGGAGGTGAAGAGATTTATCTTGTTGTCGGGCGACATGAAGGTCGTTGTTGTTGACAATGACAATCGGGATACCAAAGGCAAAGACGTTCAAGTATGTGTAGAGACCTGGCACTATGAAGCGACTCGAGGCTCAGCTGCAAGAGGATGGAGATCAACAGTCAAGACAACGTCGTTTGAGACGGGGGAATGAGGCGCTTTTCAACAAGATCAGGTCTAGCGCTGGCCCGCCTCTCCATGCCTTCTTCAGCTTCGAATACCGCCAGGGGTGGTGGTGGTGCGGACATGGAAGCATCAGTTGGATGCCACCGCCAAGAACCAAGGTTCCAGTCTGGAGGCTTCTCTGTCAGAATGCAGAGGCAGGTTGCCTCCAGCAATAGCAGATGAGATAGCCTGCCTGAGGTAAATTACGTACCTATTCTGCGAGTTGCCTCTCCATATTTTCCCCGGACTTCGTCGACTGGGAACTACGTCACAGCGGGACGAGTGTTCAAGGATTCAGGGGTAAAATGACTCGCCATGGCAATGATTTTTCTCAGGGTCGCAGTAGGCGGTAGCGACGAACTTTCGGCCATTGTCCGGCAAATCTGTCCTCTGGGGTCAGAGATTTGCGATAGTCGATACATCGGATGCTGATCCGGCACATATCGAACATGTCACCTATCTGATAACCCTCCCTCTCTATCTTTTCCCCCTTCTAACGCCCTTGCCTGGAGTTGAAGACAACCAAACTCCAACGGATAAGTCGGAACCAAGTCAGACAAATGGCCGGTCAAGTTAACTCCCCCTCCCCTGTACCCTCGGCTCACCGGTGATAGGCAACAACCTGTTACCAATTTTTTTTTTTTTTTTTTCCCTTCTCAACACCATCATCGGTGGAGGCAAAAACGCACATTTCAACTCAATTCCAGCCACATTGTCAGTGTCTACTATACACTGCTACACATTCTAGAAAGGTTGCTGCTCGGCACAGGAGCACGTAATGGGCCGTAGACTTCTCGGTCTCCGGGTCTTGGCGATGCCATCTCGGCTTCAGCTAGTTAATGTACCGGTTAACGATAGTGACGTTTTTATTGATTGTTCTGGTTAGCTAGTGGCCCATAGCGTACATGGCCACCGCGTCGACGTGCTTAGTGTAGTTGGTCATGGTGGTTCCGAGGATTCAGGTGATGTGGTGATGAAAAGAGGAAATCCAGCAAGCTGTAAGGCCCTACTAGCTCGTCTTTTATCCTCATTCTATAAGTCATTGGTAAGGTTTTCAACCTGCTAGCTAGCTTCAAGGGTATTCGTATACTTTCCCTGGTTTTTGCGAATGTGATAGGCAACAACACAAGCACCGACGAGGCGGACCAAACTGAAAAAACAACGCAAAAAACATAATTACCCAGCAGGGCGAAAAAGGGCTATTCCGCCATTTGCCCTTGTCCGGGCGGGTCGGGCGCTCCCCTCTCCCCGTTTTCCTCCAACGGCTGAGAGGCAAGCTGCGTCAGGCCAGGGCGCAAGGTGCGCATAGCAGAACAAGCGGAGATCTGCGGCTCCATGACTCGCCGGGCATTGGCCTATCTAAGGGTTCACCTTCTGCGGGAATCCCTGCCGCGTCCATTGCTGCGGAGCCCCAACTCGTCTCGAGTGTGGACGGTAAAACACCATCGGGTGAGCTTCCGGTCATCTGCCAGCGCGCCCCGTGGAGAACATCGGAAGGTGACCCGACCTCCTCCGACCAAGAAAATTCTTGCCGGGGTTCTCTACACCAACCCCACTGACAGACGACGGCTGAGAGACCCGCGATGTAGCCACGAGTTCGGGGCTCTCTGATGTCACTGTCGGACGGTTCATCTTCCCACCCCCTTCTTGCTTCGTGGATTGTCTGGGACCGGGCTGGGAACGACCACGATGAACTCGGAATGCGATCGTGACGCTAATTTTTCCCATTTCCCCGTGGGGAGAGACAAGACGCAGATGAGATGACGGCGCTCGCCCGTGGAGCAGCTCATTACGTACAGAGAAATGCGACTCGGCCCCGTCCAGTCTAACTGAAGTGTGCCACCAGCGTCGCCGGATTCGTCGGTGAAAATACGGGGTTTCCTGCTCTGTAATGCTAGTCAAGCTGTGGGCTCGATGTTGATGCGCGTCAATCGTGTGAGGGAATGGGTTGGGGCGGTTGCGGTTGCGGTTGCTATTGAATCCCTTCGAGGCAGCACGTTGATATCGAGGAGGGTAGGCACTATCAATTATCTCTGAGGACCATTAATATCAAGGTAAGCTCAAGATACGGCAATTGGCTTTTCTTAGCCTGGGAATGCCGAAGGAAAAAACAGTTATCCCTGTCTACTTGGCTATCTGTCATCGGATGATCCGCGCCGTTCTAACGTGAGTCTAGTTTGAGTGTGGCAGACTTCAGCACACGCGACGTGCGCCTGGCCTTATCGGTTCCATTGCCGTTGTCTTCCCCGCATTCTGGTCGAGCGAGGCGGCTGTCAGCCGTGGCGCCTAGTTGGTGAAGAGTTTGAGTTTATTGTTGGCCTCGGGAAGACACCCCCGTCTATCTCTCTGTCTCGTGTCATGCTGTCCTGTACTCTACCTTGCTGTATCTTCATAGAGACTAACTGCTGAGTGCTACTAATGCACTCTGACAACATGGGTGGCCGTGTCTCGCCCCCGAAAACCGACATACGGCCGGCCTGCCCGGCATCCCTCCTCCTCTTCGTCAGCGTCGATGGAACGTTGTCGTTATCTTCAATAAGGCACATCTTGCAGCAGAGTGATAACCGCGTTGCGTCCGTTATCGGTCAGTTGTCAAGGCCTGGAACGGGCTTTTATTTTTATCATCCGCGCTGCGTATCTCGAAACACGCAACAGAAGACAACGTTTTGGTGTAGAGATAACCCCAAAACTACACCCAACCCCCTTGTCAATTCTCCAGCGGTACCCACCGCGGCATCGCTACCCCGCGTTCTAGTCCCGCGAAAGATCGTCACGTCACACACCACACAACAACCGCTTTGAGGCTCGCACCCACCGCCCGAGACGGGTGGTTTTGGCCTAGAGCTGTATTGATATCTCGGATTGATTGAGTGCTCTTGGGAAACTGCTGTTATTCCTCTCGGGTACGGCACAGAGACAGCATAATGGAACCAGGAGCCGGGCGCAACAAAGTCACCAAGCGATCGTCCAACGCGTGAGTGCCCAGCCCCGTCCCGCCGGGTCCCCTTCCGCGTGTCCGGTTCTGCCTGCGACTAACACACCGAGGGATGTTAGCTGTGTAAGATGTCGAAGACAGAAGATCAAGTGCTCTGGCTCTCAGCCCTGCGACGCCTGCGGCAAGCGTAAGCAATCCTGCATTTTCGACGAGCGCGACCAGAGGATAGTCGTCACGCGAGGGTACGTCGTCTCTTATAACATGTCATTCAAGTCGATGAAAGCTCACACCAACCTCCTCCGGCAGTTATATCATCGACCTACAGCAAAGGATCGAACGATGGGAGCGGAGCAAGAGCACAAACGAACCATCCCGAGAGTCGATTGAGGCCGCCAACCTAGCCGACAAGGTCGAGAGCGGTCTGTTGTCCCCTTACTGCCTACCTACCTATCTTAACCGGGCTGATGAGCTGACCTTGCATAGGCGCTGAGAGCGATGGCAACTTGCCACCTGCAGATGGCCCAGATAGACCACAACCCTCCCAAGGCGCCGATAAGGAGGCCATGGACTCTCAATCTCGGCCGAAGCAACCAATGGACCCCGTGGCCTCGACGCTCACGAACCCCCTTTCTACGGGTCAGTCCGAGTTTATGACGGCGCCCACAGGGAGGATATGTAAGTCCGACCTCAGTTTTCCTTCGGCGTGGAAGCCGAAAAGTTCTAACACCGTCCAGTCTACCTCGGGACGTCGTCGAACTGGTCCTTCACCCGCCGCGTCCTCAACATCACCCATCAGTATGTCCACAAGACGCCGCTACCGACGAGCGCCCTCATATTCGACGGCGCGGCCTACACCCTCGACTGGGACGGGTACCGGGTCGGCGACGGGCCGGAGATGCCGGCCCTCCCGACCCAGGACTACGCCATCTACCTCGTCAACGCCGTCAAGTTCCACTGCGGCCAGATGTTCCACCTCTTCGACGAGGAGACCTTCATGAAATCGCTGTACCACTTCTACGCCGACCCGAACCCGCGCGCGGACCCGACGGACCTGTGGTTCATCCACTTCCTCCTCGTCCTCGCCTTCGGCAAGGCCTTCACGACCAAGGCGAGCCGCGGCCGGAAGCCGCCCGGGAGCGACTTTTATACCAAAGCGGTCCAGCTGCTTCCCGAGCTGAGCGT
Source organism: Colletotrichum brevisporum (assembly GCA_030770045.1). Classification (NCBI taxonomy): domain Eukaryota; kingdom Fungi; phylum Ascomycota; class Sordariomycetes; order Glomerellales; family Glomerellaceae; genus Colletotrichum; species Colletotrichum brevisporum. The sequence continues at coordinate 8,668,742 of JAUGSI010000002.1, forward strand.
CCTGCTGAGGCAGGCGACTCTCTCCACGGAGATATTGTGCTGTATTGCGCTATACATGCAGTGTGCTGACTTTCGGCACTCTTCCCACAACTTTGTGAGTCTTTCCGTTCTGCGTATCGCGTGCTTGGCGTCTAACTAAAGTCATAGATCGGCCAGGCTATCCGTATGGCGATGGGCGAAGGCATGCACACGGATATGCCGGCCCAGCAGCTAGGAGAGGCGCATGTCGAGAGGTGTCGTCGGATATGGTGGACGGTGCATATCTTGGACCGGGAGATGACTTCGCTGTTCGGTCTGCCCCCGCCCATACACGACGACTACGTCCTGTGTCGGCTGCCCACATACTCGGGCTCTTCGCAGCGCACGGCGGCCTTGCGAATGAGGATTAAGCTGTCTGAGGTGATTGGCAGTATCAACCGAAGTAAGCAATTGCCTGATGGTCCCTTGAGTCTGTCCTCTGCTAACCGAGCTGGCTTGTAGAGGTGTATGGTCGAGACGGGAGACTGAACAACAAGTTCATGCTGGGAACGAAGGAAGTGCTTGCGAGAATGGCCGAGGTCGCGGACGAGCTGCAGAATTCCTTCGCTCTGCCCCTCGAGAGAGATACGAGTTGCATATCGAGGACCTCGGCCCACTTGCATCTCCTCCACCACCAGGTACGTGCCGATATCGCGCGGGAATCCGAAGACATTGAGCTGACGGGTGTTCGTTCGAAGTGCATTGTTCTCGCAACAAGGCCTCTGTTGTTTTGCTTCCTCAAGATCCGCTTCGAATCCGAGAGCAAGTGCGCGGAGCTTCTCGGGTCGTCGCAGACGGTACGCAACCTGATGCAGATGTGCATCGACTCCTCCCAACAGATGGTCGCCATTCTCGAGTGTCTCCAATCGCAGGGTCTCCTAGGTGAGTTGCCAGAAGAGGAAAAACCCGACTTCCCAGTCTATCCCGTACTCACGCGACGTTCTAGAGTCTTTCCTCCCGTTCGACCTAGAGGCGATCTTCGTCTCGACCGGCTGTCTCATTCTGGGACCCGCCATCGATCCGCAGACCTTTGACAACCAGTCGTTTGCCCTAGAAAAGGCGTACGGCGTGTTTGACGAGATGATCGCAGCAGGGAACGTCGTCGCTAACTTCCAAAAGACGGAGCTGCAACAGCTCGAGGCCATGTTGCAGCAGCTCTCGCAACCCGTGCCGCAGCAGCAGGCGCCGAAGGACCCAACGATCGACATGATGTGCCACCAACAGCAGCAGCAACAGCAGCAGCAGCAGATCCCGGATAACACGAGCCCCAACGACACGGTGATCTCGTCCATGGCGACGGACCTCTCGCAACACGAGAGCTACGGGTCGTCGATCCCGGGGAACATGGACGAGATGGCGTTCGATAGCGGGTTGACAATGACGCAGCTGCTCGACATGGCGAACTCGATCGAGCACGACGATACGGAGTGGATGTCCCAGACGATTGTAGAGCATAGCATTTGGTAGCCCAATCTTTGTCTTGTCACACGTTTAAGCGAAATAAATTGCCATTTTCGAGTCCGATCAGCTCCGCATGCCCTTTCTGGCTCTGTTGCTTCGTGTGAGTGGTCGAGAGGTCATCGGAAGCTGACCCGTCTTGTCTTCGGGACCCCTTACGAGTCCATCTCTACGAGAGATCGGCGGCCACCTGTGGGTCTTTGACATGGTCTTTCATCCTTCCAGGACACCGGGAGGTCTCATGGCATTCTCTACGGGTTCAAAAGGGATGTGAGTTTGATTGGACATGAATGTATTATGCTCATCTACAGCTTGGAGGCCTTGGGGTTCTGAAGCTCGGCAAACTCCATGGTGTTTCCGAGGCGCCAGCTAACCGTATCTCCCCAGCTCCCGTCCTTGTCAGCGACGTCCTTCCATCTCCACCTCGCAACCGGCTGTTTCCCATCCGCGGCCTCGAGCAGGTTCTTAATCCAAGCCCCGATCAAGGGGATCAGCTTGGCCGCGTGCCCCGAGTCTCCCGACATCAGCACCACCGAAGACTCCGACCCGGGCACGTAGTCGACGATAAAGTCCGAGTCGTTCGTGTCCGCGAACCAGCACAGCGACTGGTTAACCAGCGGCCGGTCCGCCAGCTCAGGCAGCGTCTGCGCGAGCAGCTTGCGGACCTTCTCCTGGTCGTGTGCCGGCATGAACGCGCTCTCTGCGTGCGAGGGCGGCAGGCTCACGCCCGTCTTAGGATCCGTGTTCACGTAGCCGCCGCCCATGGGGCACAGCTTGAGCAGGTTGGTCTTGGGGTCCGGCTCAAAGAAGAAGCCGTAGTCACGGGCATAGGTGACGGGCAAGCCGCGGAGCGCAGACGTCTCGTCGTCCGTGAGGCGGACGTGGGCGACGGACCACGACTTGGCGACGACCTGGCGCCCGCACTCCGGGACCAGGCGCGCTGCCGCCGCGCCGACGGCGACGATCACGACAGCTGCAGGGACGTGGCGGCCCTGTTGGGTCTTGACGCCCGTTGCTCTCCTGCCGTTGGGCGTGTTCTGGTAGGATACCTGTGAGATGGCCCCGTGCCGGCCGAGGAAGAACTTGACGCCCCTGACTTGTGTCGCCTTGTACAGGGCGACGAGGGCGTTGCCCGAGTGGACGTAACCATCAAACTTGTTGAGGTAGCCCGTCCACCCGGAACAGGGGCCGGCTTTGTACTGCCAGACGTTCTCCTCGATGTCGTTTCCACCCCTGATGGGCACAACGTGCTTGACCATGGCCGGATGGCCTTCTGCCGCCTGCTGGAACCGCTTGAGCGTCTCGACTGCCCTCTCGGGTGCCTTGTCCGAGACGCAGTGCAGGAACCCGACCTGGTGGAAGTGCGGCGCGAAAAGCGGCGTCTTCCACGCCCGGATGGCTTCCTAATCTCGCGTGAGCCATGTACAATGAGCTGACCAGGCGTGAGCTATGAACGTAGACTTACCAGAGTCAGGTCAGTATAGAAAGGATCCTCGTACTCTGCCCTGAGGATCTTGTTGATGTCATTGGCGGCCGACTCCTGCGGGGGTATCTGCTCGTGCTTGTCGAAGACGGAGATGTCCGTGTACCCGGCCAGGGCGAGATGATAGGCCGTGGAAAGGCCGAAGGCGCCGGCGCCGACGATGATGATGGGATCCGACTTGCTGACGCCCATGGTGATAGGTCTTGATGAGAGAAAGAGGTGATGTGTGAAACACGGGCTCAGGCAATCTCGTGGTGACTGAACCTGAAATTTGCTGCTTATGACCTATGTAACCTCGAGCGGCCGTGTGTGATTTTCCCGTCGAGCAGACCGGTTCGATGCGGGAAAAGCACCGGCTTCGGAACCACGGTTTGGCGATGAGGCTATTCCCGAGGCACCCCCTCCCCCAGACGGAGCGGGGGAACCGGGCAGGTAGCAGAATGAGGCCATGTGATGAGTCCCCTCGGCAGGTGTTCCTGGCCACAGAGACATGCTGCCCAGGCTTATCGACCTGCACACTTGACGCGGCGCGGGTGCTGAGCCGGCTTTCATGAGTTCTAGGTTGCCAGTGTACAGTCGGAAGTGCACCCGATGGGAGATACCGACAATGATTGGGTGAACCGGTCGGTGTGGGGCATCGGCACAGGGGTCGGGAGGTCGACCCGATGTCCTCCGTTGGGGACGCTTCTTGTCAGTCAAGTCCCTTGCCGGACGATTCGTGATCTTGTACTAAGAAAGATTACTGTGGAGTACCATGGAGTCGGCTGTACAGCCGATAATGCATGAGAGAGGAGAGTCTGGCGACATCAGCTCACGGCGAGGGGCCTGCTGCAAGGGGTATTCGAAGAAGCAAAAGCGACGAGCTGAGACAAGTTATTCTACCCTTGAATACTGACGTCACGTTATTGAGATGCTCCACGCCGGTCCACTCGAAAGAAACTCATGGGGTAAATCAGGGCCCTATGGTGGTCGTCGTGGAAATGGATATCTAGGTACGCACCGTGGCCGGACTCTGCGGACTTTCCGGGCCCCGGGTCTTCGGCGCAAGTGGGCCTCTCTTCCTCCGGTGACTTGCCAAGGTACCTCCTGATTCTTACGCAAACAATCCAGATTCGTAGATGATGACAACATAGGAATTTGACCGTAGAACCAAGGAACTGCCGACTGATCAAACCAACGCTCATCAATCCTAATATTTCCTCCCGAGTTCCTTCACTCAAGAGTTGTTGCAACCTCTGCCAGCGTCTTGAAGTGTGTTGGTCCCATTCGTTGGCATTCAAAATAGTCACGCGGAAGTGGTTCTCGCCAGTCAAAATCGCAGCCGGGTACAGCGACGAGGTTAGATCTGTCAGTGTGGGCGAAGGAGTCTTACATGAAGGCAACAGACCACCGAAGTTCAATAGGATACCACATCAATGTAGTTGTGAAATGTTGATGTATTACAGCCTTTAACATATCCGTCCGCAGGCAGTTTTTATCGAATCCAAAAACAAACAACAATACCGCCCAGTGATTCCGGCCACTTGAATGTCGCCTGTCATGCCAATTTTTCCCAGTTGGCTTGTACACATCTACTTGTTGCTGGGGTACAGGAACTCGGTCAGGGGGAAGAACTCCTCCTTGATCAGTCTCGGGCTGGTGAAGCGCCTCATAACGTCCGCACTGCCCGCCTTGTCATTGGTGCCAGAGGCGCGCGCACCGCCGAAGGACTGCTGTCCGATCAGGGCGGCAGTGGTCTTGCAGTCTGGGAAATGGTTAGTCTTGTTGAAACTCGGAAAGGGATGCTAGGAGACATACTAATGTAAAAGTTGCCCGCGGAGTATCGCAGGGCATCCTCCGCCTCACGGATGGCGCGGCGGTCGCTGGCGAACACGGCACCAGTCAGCGCAAAGCCGCCGCCGCCCTGGTCAACCTTCTTCAGGGTGGATGACCACTCCGCGTCGGGGTAGGTCGACACGGCAAGCACGGGGCCAAAGATCTCCTCGTTGAAGAGGCGGTGGTCGGGCGAGTTGGCGAGGTAGACGGTCGGGTTGACGTAGTACCCCTTGGAGCCATCGTAGGTGCCGCCGACAATCAGCTTCAGCGAGGGGTCCTTGTTGCTCTCGTCGATGACGCGCTTGATCTTCTCGAACGAGCGCTCGTGGATCACGGGGCCCATGAAGGCGTCCAGCTTGCCGTCGGGACTGCCGATTGTGATCTTCTTGACGTTCTCCGTCAGCTTCGAGAGGAACTCCTCGGCCTTGGACTCGGGGAGGTAGACGCGGGAGGTGGCGGAGCACTTCTGGCCCTGGTACTCGAAGGCGCCGCGGAGGGTGTGCAGGGCGGCGCTGTCGATGTCAGCGGAGGGGTGGACCAGGTGGAAGTTCTTGCCGCTGGTCTCGCCGACGACGCGGGGGAACTCGCGGTAGGTCTTCTTGCCGATGCCCTCGCCGATTTTGGCGTACAGAGAGCGGAAGACGTCGGAGGAGCCGACGAAGTTGAGTCCAGCGAAGTCACGGTGCGCGAGCGCGACGTCGGTGACCTCCTCGGCGTCGCCAGGGACAAACTGGATCACGTTCGGGGGCAGGCCGGCCTCGAGGAGGATGTTGTAGACCAGTTGGCTGGCGTAGATGTTGCTGGGGGACGGCTTCCAGAGAACCACGTTACCCATGAGAGCGGGGCCAGAGATCAGGTTGCCGCCGATGGCGGTGAAGTTGAAGGGAGAGATGGCGTAGACAAATCCCTCGAGGGGGCGCCACTCCAGACGACTGTCCTTTGCGTTAGCCTTGAATTCCTTTCACTTGCTTGGGTTCGTGTAGGACTCGCCTCCACATGCCATCCGACCCGCGGGTAGGCTGCTTCTCCAAGATCTCAGCGGCGAAGTTGCAGTTGAGCCTGAAGAAGTCGGCCAGCTCGGCCGCAGCGTCAATCTCGCCCTGCCACATGTTCTTGCCCTGGCCCAGCATCGTCGCCGCGATGAGCTCGTATCTGTACTTTGTCGCGACGAGCTCCGCCGCCCTCAGGAAGATGGCGGCCCTGTCGACGAACGGCGTGTCCTCCCAGCTCTTCTTGGCCTCCAGCGCCGACTCGATGGCGGCGGCGACCTGTTCTTTCGACGCGAGGGGGAAGTTGGAAAAAGGCGTGGCATGCTCGGAGGGCATGACGGTGTTGAAGGACTTGGCGGCGGTCTGGACCTGGCCGTTGTAGAAGAGGTCGCTTCTCGCGGGGAGGCTCGATCGCAGCTTGGTGAGGGCCTGCTCCAGCTTTGCGCGCTCCGGGGAGCCCTTCTCGTACAGTGGCTGGAGGTCGCGAAGTCAGCCAAGTGGTCTTTCAGGTACGAAGCAAACGGAACTCACGTTGGGCTCATTCCTGGCGTCTGGTAGTCTGAAGGGGGCGGTGGACTTTGTTCTGGTTTGTTGGAGAGTGAGAGTAGCCGAGATGGGGCGGATTGTTCTGAACGACCGCGCGGGCCTCGCGGCTCTGATGATGCTTGCTACCTGCATTGTGTTTGTGTGTATGTGTATGTGGTGGTGGTGATGTGAAGAGCCTGAACAAGAAGGCCGGCGACGGTTTTCTTGGTTGATTCAGGGAATTTGCGACACGATGAGCTGGATGGGAGTACTGAGGAGACACCAACACCTGCAACTTCAAAGCATTCTCGTCCTATTTGACAGTAGCTATCCCGGCCGTGGTCCCGACAGAGCTCCGTAGCAATTGTCCAATCATGTCACAGATCGATGTCATTCTGTGCTCGAAGCCGAGATCGGACGGGGCGGATCCCGGCGTGACCCCGCGCCGGACGGCCTGCCGATATCAATGCGTGCAGGGTCCGCGCCGTGCGGAGTCCATCATGAGCTCCCCGCAGATACCGGTGGCTGGGGTCTGGGCTCCGGCGGCTTGTGACGCGCGGTTACAGTTGCGTATCATCGTATCGTGGAGAGCTTCAGAGCCTGGGAGACGGCTCGCGAGCCGTTGTCAGAGTTGTTGTGGTCATGTATCTGTTACGCATCTCTTTCCGGTTCTAGTTGTAAACTACCTAAAGTAAAGGAACGTGATGGGACAAGATAATAACCAAAACTCCATACGGACGTCATTCTGTTGTGGCTACGATAGCAAAGATCTTAGGAGAATTGGGACAGTTTCTCGTTGTCTGCCCTCCGAGATAGCAGAACGTGTAAAGCGGATAGCTTCTGATGTGACTCGGGAGGATGAAGATAAGTAGCAGGTTGCCCACGTCGGCCGCTAAAGCAGAATTCCAAGTAATTTCTGCCACATAGGGACACACACTGCATCAATGACACAAGGAGCGCCCGCGAAAGACGTGACCGGCACGAACCAACACTCGTGTCCCCTCCTACAGCAACTGGCAGGGGACCTGGCAGCGGGAGCCATCTCCGCATTCTTAATCTCCCCGGCAGTCACGATACTAGATCGGTAAGTCAAGTTGGTCTGGCCCGAGCGACAAGACCGAGTCATTCGCTAACCCAACACCCCAGGGCAGTCGTCGAACGAACATCGACCGGCCGGCCCCTCATCCGAGGTCTCCGCTCTCAGCTCTCCTCCGCCATCCGCCGGCCCGGGTCCTTTTTTCTATCCAAACCCCTGGCCATCGTCTGGACCCTATATGCGGGGACATACGCCACGGCAAACGGCGCGACGACGCTAGCCGAGAGGTTCGACGGACCAGCGGCCGTGAGCACCGCGACCTTTGCCTCCACGTTCCTCGTCAACGTGCCCCTCGGCGTGTGGAAGGACCTCCGATTCGCCGAGATCTTCGGCGCGGGCGGTAGCGCACCCGGGGCAGCGACCAGCGCCGCCGTCTCGACGCCGCGCAAGCTCCCGAGGGCTGCGACGGCCACGTTCCTTGTCAGAGACGCCGTGACCATCTTCGGCTCGTTCACCCTCCCGACCTGGGTGTCGGCTGCCGTCCCGGACGGGTTGATGGCCTCCCCGCACGCCAAGGCGACGCTGACGCAGCTGACGGTTCCCGTGATGTCGCAGCTCGTGGCGTCGCCGATTCACCTGATCGCTTTGGACTACTACGACAGGCAGCAGAGGCTGCCGTTCTCGGACAGGGTCGCGAAGACGAGGGAGCATGTGCCGTCGACGATCGTCATGCGGTGTATCAGGATCATTCCTGCGTTCAGTGTTGGTTGTGTTGCGAATTTGGAGTTGAGATCGCTCTTCCACAACTGGTCACCTAGAATAGAACAGCATGAATAGACTCTTAGATGAGCGCTGGGTTGACATCAACTTTGATTGAGGTCTTGTGATTTCCCCTAACTGAACCTATGGTAAACCGCGTTCAAACGACGTATAAATACACGCTAGAGGACATCGTGTTATTCCAACAAGATCGAGAAAATATTCAACTGGAATTCAGTCTAGTTGATCTCGTTTATGAACGTCTAGTATCATTCACATGAGGTGTGCTCTCCATCAAACGCGCCACAGTGACCGCCTCCCTCACCGCTTTGCCAACATGTCCCCTGACAGCACCCTCCTCCAAGACCATCAGACCCCCAATGGTGCATCCTTCGGGCGACGTGCCCTGATCTTTTAGCAAGCCCGGGTGCAATCCTTCTTTCATGAGGGTTGCGGTGCCCAACATGGACTGGAAGATCATGGTCTGGGCGATGTCCCTCGGCATCCCAACGGCGACCGCGGCGTCAATCATGGCATCGCAGATGACGGCGAAGAAAGCCGGCGTCGAGCCCCCGACGGCAGTGGTCGCGTTCATCAGCTTCGGGGATATCTTGACCCCTTTTCCGATCTTTTCAAAGATGGCCTCAGTTAGACTGAGGTAATGAGCGGGAACTGGGGGGTCTGAGATCTCGATGGCTGTGAGGGACTGGGACACCATAGCGGCGATGTTGGGAAGCGTCCGCACGACCCAGGCGCGGCCGTTTGTGTTCTCGGTCGTAGTCTCGCTGCCGTAGAGCGTCGACTCGATTTTTCCTCTCGTCCATCCGGCAGCGACACTGATCAACAGCTTGTCCTTCACGGCGTCGGCTGTCCCGGGCTGGGTCAAGACTGACTCTACGTCGCCGGGGTCGACTCCCAGAATAACTACTTGAGACTCTTTCAAGGCTCCAATGTTGTCTCCCCTTGAGACTCGTAACTTGTCGCCGGCACTGGGAAACCTGTCTTTCAAAGCCTTTTCTGACTTTTCGCTCCGCACGCAGGCGATGAATTTGATGATCGGGAGGGAGTAGCCCTCGGAGCTGGAAGCATCGAACAGGGCCTTGAGGATGGGAATGCCGAGGTTTCCTGGAGTCTAGAGTCAGTGCCAGTCGATTTTCACAGCGACGGAGGTCATACCGCAGCCAAGGATACACAGAGTAATGTCTTTCAAGTCTGCCATGGTGATGGTTGCTGTTTGCGTAGTACTCAGTGTGAAGCTGATGTGACTGAAGAGAATGGTAAAAGCGAAAACTGAATTTACCCCAAACACTCTAGAACTCTCAACACAATCTCTCGATGAAGCTATAGAAAGCTACCCCTGCTACCCCTCATCCTCCTCACGTCACTCGGGAGCTTCCCGGTCATGCATGTGGAGAAGTGGAGTTGATACCGGAAGCCCTCCCGGCCAAGCTCGACAGATATGCGATGTTCAGACACGAGATACGGAAAACAGTCACGAGCCAACAAAGACCCCGCCGGATCGACGTAAAAGCTCCGATTAACGAGAGAGATGCTATCGCCTATCTAGCCTAACCAATAGTCCGAGACCGGAACAGCCTGGACCGCAGCCTCCTCCCCAGCTCCGCCTTCAGCGCCGCGTACTCGTCTACCGTCCTCGACACGGCATCCCTGTTCTCGACGGCCCTCCGCAGGAGGTACGCCACGCACTCGCCCATCGTGCCCCAGGTCGAGCACTTCCACACCTGCGGCGACGGCTCCCCGCGGCTCTTGTCCCCCAGCTGCAGCAGCGAGAAGCTGACCTCGTCCGACATGCCCTGCAGCTGTGCGAAGCCGACCGGCACCGTCGGCAGCCCGTCCCGCGTGCGCTGGCGGTGCATTTCGTGCGCCGCCACGACGCTGCGGCGGTTGTGGCTCGCGAGGAAGAGCTCCAGCGAGGGGAACGGCTTGCCTCCCGGGGCGCCGTGCAGGCCGATGCGTCGTCGCAGCGCGCCCTGCGCGATGCCGTCGTACGCAGCGTCCGTGTCTGGCTTGGTGTCGTGGATGAGCGACCGCTCGTCCGAGCCAATGTACGCGCCGCGGACGAGCTTGAGGCCCAGCGTGAAGCCCTCAGCGTTGGCGAGGTCGAGGTGCTTGGATAGCGTGTTGGGTGTGCTCTTGAGGTAGGCCTGGTAGGTGTTGTAGATTGTCGCGCGGCCGCCATTGCTGTTGTACCTCCGCATGAGCTCCAGACCGGTGCGGAAGATGCCCCATTGGAACTTCTGGGACTCGGCGTCGAGAAGGAGGCGGATGCCGCGCTCCTTGCAGCGGGAGGAGACCTCGTAAAGGGCGTCCATCATTTGCTGGGGAGGTAGTTCGTCGGCGGCGAAGGCGGCGGTTGCCCTTGGGCCGGCGCCGGTTAGTCTGGAGTCAGACGTGTTAGCTGCTGTTGGTTCTAGATGTGGTTTTGGATTGAGGTTGGACTTACTTCAGGGCCAGCTGGTCCCCATCACCAAGCAGGTCAACAGTCTCTAGTACACCCTTTCTCCAAGTCTCAATGTTTGAACATGGCCCGGAATCTTTGTCCTTGACGGAATCGATTCCCAGCCCATGAACAGCGTTGGTCCGGTGATCAAACACGGTTTCTTTCGCATAGGTAAGAATTGTACCGCGAAACCCCATGAATCTCAGGTGCCTCATGGTGTCTTTTGTCTCTGCTGGTGTCTCTCCGGCGCAGAACTGCTTGTAAAAGACGCTCTTTAGGAAAGAGTGAAGAACAGGGTTACGGTCGACGCTCAACAACAACCCTCTGTGAGGTTTTGTGAGGAACGACAACAGCGATAGAGATGGGCCGAGCAGGTACGGTTTTGACGATATCGCGGACACCAGTAGTGATCTCAGGAGGACGGGTGTAGGCAAGGCGGATAGTGGTGCTGGTACGGTTGTTTGGGTGCTCTTCTCAAGGATGAGGGGTGCTGCTGAAGCATGCCGTGCCCTCGAGGAGAGAGGCTTCTTGGAAAGAACAGCGGCATGACGGCTCCATTGAGTCCGTGTTGTGAGAAGCGGTGCTCGAGAAGACATTGTGAAGACTATTCTGTTGATGATTGATTCTACTGAGCAATACACTCAACCTAAGGAGGCGTTCTTTGACTCTTATGCTACATATACATCGTGACAACCTATGCTTCCGAGCCGGAACCCCTCTGCCATCGCGGACACATGACCATCGCTGCTGCTTCCTCCAACACTGCCTGTCACTATCTGATGCGCATACCGGACACGGAAACTCAAGCCTTGACCACCAGACGTCGTTGGGAGTTGAACTGCCAGCTTATCGATACCCCGCCCAAAACGCGGGGTAAGATATATGTCCATCTGACTATCAAACAAAGATAGGAGGCGTGTATGCAGCGTAACTGTCCGATCTGGTTCTGGACCCTGAGAACATTATCGGCAGCTAAATCCGACTATGGTCTGTGTGGGGTAGGGCGGTGTTTGGGAGGGCCGGTAGCGCCTCCGTGAGGACTACGCATGACCGGAAGGCCAAACCGACATGTTTATCGTACGTATCACTGTCAGTTGACCTCAACTGGATCAGAGATGTCACGAGCGGCGCAGCTGGGCTTCAATGCTTATCTTGGGACACTCCTGCAACAGATTGAACGAGCCAAGAGCTCTTGGATTGGAACCACGTCGCTCTCACTGAGTCAAGCATACTACCCTTTGTTTCCAGGAATGGCTTTGTATCTCGATGCCCCCACGATCCGTGTTGACTCTGTGTTGCTATAAATACGAGCCGTCCCGGTACCGACAGCCGGCGGGTTATCATTACACGAGACCCCCTCAATCCTTCGTCTATGGCACCCCCTTTCCACTTCTGGTGGCCTGCCCAACTTCCGAGTTTGTCTGGTCCTCCGCGTACCGCTTGTATACGGAGATGTAAGCGTCCCTCTCGCTCAGCGTGTCTTTGACGCTTTGTCTATCGTTGATCGCATCGTACCACTGTCTCCACCGCTTCCATACCTCCTCATCCTCGCCTCCCTTCCCGACCTCTGGGAGACCGAGACCACCGGGCTTGTAGTGATCGAAAAGGAAGACACGCACCGCCCACGGCGCCACCATGACGTCGACGAGACTGATCTCCTTTCCGAGGAACCACGGTCCTTCGGGATCCATCTCCTTGGTCAAGGTCTTAATGTGTCCGAGAAACTCATTGCGAACTTGATCGATGCTGTAATCTTTCTTGGGCGTGTGCTGGATAAACTTGTAGAACGCCGGCACGATGCGCGAGTTGATGTGGTCGATCCAAAGCCGGCACCTCGCGCGCTCATAGGGACCATCGGGAAGGAGGTGCGGCCCGTAGCTGTTCCCGGAGTACGCCTCCTCGAGGTACTCGCAGAGAATCGTGCTGTCGTAGAGCGGCTTCTGCTGCGCGCCCTTGACGTCGACGGGGACAGCGAGGGTCGGGACAAGTCCCCGCGGGTTCAGCGCGAGGAACTCCGGGTCCTTCTTGTAAGGGTTGATCTCGATGTACTGGTAAGGGATCCGCTTCTCCTCGAGCACCATCCATGACCGCTGCACGAAGGGGCAGAACCAGCCCCCGTAGAGCTTCAGCGGGTGCTCGTCCGAGTGCCGGGCGACTAAGTCGGCTGCGGCGCCGGTGGTGCGGGGGTAAATGGAAGTATCGACGTTGGGCATTCTGCTGTGACTGCAACTGGGTGAAAAAGATTTGACTGAAGTCTGGTTGTGTCTGTATTGCTGTCGCTGGAGATGCCCAAGACGAGTTGGTTACTGTTCATGACGTGGTCGTCGCGATGACGTGATGAGGATTGGGAGCACCCGGAATAGTGGGGCCGAGGGGCAATCTCGGCCCCGGTCGGCTCCATCCGCGCCGAGGCTTGCGATGTAGATAGTAACGACCGTCGTGTCTTGCAGTCATGAGATACAATGAGGTCCAGGACGAATCTCGCCAATTTTGCAACAAAGAATGGTCTGGGCCGGTCGATCGGGCGCTCCATTGGTAGCACCCGACACCATACGCAGACGCCGGCATCAGTGTGCATGCCAAACTCGAGGATATCCTGAGGGTCGGTCACATGGGGGTGGTTTTGAGATACACCGGTAGAGACAATAACACTATACAATCTGTGCCGTAAGAACATTTACACCCTGTGAGACAAACCTCTCCTCTCCCAACCGGCCTCTGACGACTTCGTTCTTCCAACTGCTCAAACAAAAACCCCACGTATCTCAGAGTAGGTCTCCCTTGGGCCCTGTCTTGTGACTGCTCGCGTCGCCCCCCTGTCGGCCTCCATGTTATCATCGCGGGGGATCCGCCAGAACTGTACTCGAAGGCCATCATCATGCATCTCATTTATCCGGAGCAGCAGGGCCTTCCACAAGTCTTGGTTCTTCACCAATTTGCCACTCTTGCACTTCCACCCGTTCTCTGCCCAGGTACGCGACCAATCGGTAGCACCGTTGGCGACGTAGGTTGAATCAGTCGCTATAACGACATTTTTGGTTCCGTCCATATGCCACTTGCAATACTGCAAAGCCCCAAGGGCCGCCCGAAGCTCGGCGCGGTTGCTGGTAGGTTGGTGGGGCTTGTCGTCTGGCCCGCGATTTTCCAGCCTGAAGTCGACAGATTGCCCGTCTCTGTAGACGAAGCTGCAGCCGGCGGTGGCCTCTGGTTTGCCGTTGGAGGGGCAGGCACCGTCCACGAAAATGAGAATCGAGAATGGACCCTCCCTGCTGACAAAGCGCTGGCTGAAGGGCACGAAAAAGTCGAACGGTTGGGAGAAGAACTTCATTTCTCGATGGGTGAATTGCGTCGGCCAGTGGCCATCGGGCGACGTGGCGAGCTTGTTGTAGTGGTCCAAATATCGGTCAAGCCCGACGTGTTTGAACAAACGCGCAACGACAAACGGCATGGCGGGACTAGAATCGAAACAACACGTATCGCAGGTAGTCCGGAGATGGGCTTTGCAGACGCCGAGTCCAATCCCGCCGGGCAACGTCACCAGAGTCGTGGTTTCGGGATCCATGGCAGAGTATATGAGAGAGATTGGTGTGTTCTTAGGTCACAAAGCAAACAACAAGACGTGATGTTGAAATGGGAAGGTCGAACGCTTTACGAATCCTGATCGAAGGGATAGAGAGTACCCCTTGTGCCAACTGGACTAAAACTTGAGATGGGGCGACCGGATGATACCTTTGCCGTCCCGGAACTCTCAATGTAAGGGACAGGACTAGATCGGACATGGTCCTATTACCATCCGTGTGGCCCGTCCACTGTATGGGCGACTTGTGTAAAAAAGAAAAGATAAAAGTAAAACTTCTGCGTGTAAATAACCCCTTGCATGCAAAGAATGCTCTGAAAACTGAAACACTGCATGGCTGACCGTTGACGGCGTTACTCGGCCATAGTTTAGCAGCATACGGAATCTAGTTGGCCAAACTGGGAGTAATTTCCACCTGCAATGGATTCAAAGCCATAAAGACGAGCTTGAGCAAGTTTGTACGCATGCGTTGCTGCATGAGTCCCAAATGGACCCGTCCCTGAGGCAGTCTTCGCTGAATACTACTATCAGTCGCAAGTTCATCACATCCCAAGGGTATATCGGCAAGATGTAGTCTGATTCCGAATATTAGGTATTGTGACTAGTACTCTAGGCTGGAACCAGAGTATCATGATCAATTTTCTGAGCCACTTGAGTGTACCTCCATCGGCTAAAGTACGCCGGAGTCTTGCCCTCTCCGCCATTGCTCGTAGCGTACGCTCCAACGGTAGTTCCTAGAACCCTGTCAGTATCCAGGCTTCAACAAGAATCAAGTCATAAGGACAATGGGTGCTTACCAGAGAACGGCCCACTGCCGCCGGAGACAATTAGCGCGCTCGCAGACCCAATCTTCATAAACGCCTCCGGCCTAGACGCCGGGGCCGCGCCGAACACGTACTCGGTGTCACTAACAGCCGCCGCAGAAAGCCGGATCTTCTCGGACCGCCACTCCTTCGGGACGGGGATGACGATCTCCTCGGGCACAGCGATTCCAGGCTTCCCCGACGCCTCGACGCGGAACCGGAACCGCGGCACCAGGGCCCCATCCGAGCACGTCGGGAGGTTGACGATGCCGAGGTCGATGTGCTGCACCTGCGTCAGGAACACGGTGACGCCGGCCTCCTCGCCCGCGACCTTGGGCTGGAAGTCGACGTCGACAGTATAATTGAACAGCGTGGCGCTCTGCTTGCGCGCGATGAAGGCCAGGCCATCCTCCTTAGGGTCAAAGTCCGGCGTTCCTGAGAGGTTGGTCGGCGACGGCGAGATCTGGAGTGTTCCCGGGTGACCCTCGGGCGAGATCGCGAACAGCGACGTCTTGGGCGGCCGCCAGGTGAAGAAGTGCCTCGGCAGCGCCGAGCCCGGCTCAAAGTCAACGACGTCCGGCTCGTCGATCCAGTGGCCGTCGCCGGGGATGTCCTTGTTCGTCGGCGGCAGCGGGCCCGTCATCGTCCCCCGGATCATGTCCAGGACGGGCCACTCCCCCTCCTCCCAGGTCACGGCGTAGAGCACCGTCTCGCGGCCCATGGGGTAGACCTCCCACTCCGGGCCGGACCGCGTCGCCAGCGCGACGCCCCACCAGTTGCCCGCGGCGTCCTGGAAGAAGTCGGCGTGCCCGACCGTCTGGAAGTACTCGTCCGTGTTCTTGGCCGTGAGGATCGGGTTGCCTTCGTAGCCCTCGAACGGTCCCGTGGGGGACTTGCCACGGGCGATCGTCACGGAGTGGTTGGTCTCGGTGCCGCCCTCGCCGATGAGGAGGTAGTAGTAGTCGTCCTTGAGGAAGATGTGGGGTCCCTCCGGGTTGCGGTCGCCGGTGCCGTTCCAGACCCGCACCGGCTCCGTCGCCGCGCCGGTCGTGAGGTCGACCTCGCTGATGTAGATGCCCGCCGCGACGGACATGTACACCTTGCCCGAGTCCCAGAACAGGTCCGGGTCGATGTCGTTGGCCGGGTTCTCCACGCGCAGCGGGCCGGTCCAGGAGGCGTCGTCGTAAGGGTCCGTCGTGGTGAAGACCAGGATCTTGGGGCCCCAGGCCTCGTACCAGGAGACGTACGACGTGATGAGGTACAGGACGCCCTCGTGGTAGCGAATGGTCGAGGCCCAGATGCCGTCGCTCTGGCCCGAGTTGCGGAAGAGCTCCGGCAGCTGCTCCGGCCGGGTGAGGGCGTTGCTCGCGAGCTTCCAGTTGACCAGGTCCTTGCTAGCGTACACCGGCACGCCCGGGAAGGCCAGGAACGAGGACGTCGTGCAGAAGAAGGTGTTGTCCAGCTCCTTGACAAACGCGCAGCTGGGATCCGAGTTCCATCCCGGCAAGATGGGGTTGTGGAAGGTCTGGTTGACCTGCTGCGCCTGACCCTGGGCCGCCATCGTGACGATGAACAGCCAGAGGAGGCCGAGGAAGCGCATTGTAGAGGTAGATATTTGAGACGAAGGCGATAAGGACACTACAACAATCTCTACACTCGAGTCTAGACCTCTGTATCGCATCATACTGGCCAATCCGGTTCCTATCCGTATTTATAGTCATGTTAGCGTAAATCTCTACATCCGCCGTACATCCGCCCAGCGACTTAGCGATATAGTAGACCTGCAGCTCGGGGATTTCTTCTATCAACATACGAAACCGAGAACGAGGTTGGTGAGATATTCCGCCAATTCGACCCCTGGACCGGCAGGAGATGGACCACGGCAATTGGTCATCGGCCGTATTTTTCGGCTTGGGGCCGAAGCAATCGGCCAGAACCCCGCATCAGAACGTGCAATTCCGACGGGCTTGCGCGCCGATGATACCGTCGCGTTCGCGATGTCGAAAACGGGTTGGGTTAGCGCTGCGCAACGTCATACGTCTATCGTACGTCCAAATAAGGGTAATGTAGCCGCGGATGAACGCTTATACGATTTTCCCCAAAAGGATTTTGTATCTGGCTTGGCCTGCCGGTCGCTTGCATAACAGCAGTTGTTAAAGTCTGTATACATCAACCAACGCTCGACTACAGGAAATTAGACACAAGAAAATCCAGCTTCTCCCCAGGAAACACACAGTGTCTCTCACGGGTTCGAAAGCACAAAAGCAACGTCGCCCTGGCTCGCGCCGCCTTTGCACGTCGACTTGAACGTGCCGGTGGGACACGTAGCCCTCGCGGCGCGGACGCACCCCTCCCAGCGGCCCTTGGACACATTGATGGTGGCGCCCGCGACGGTCGGGTTGAGCGTGAACTTGGCCGTCCCGGACTGGCCCGTCGTGCTCTTGGGCGCGCCGCCGCACTTCTGGATGGACCCCTGGATGCCGCCGCAGATGCCGAGCAGCGCGACGTTGGCGTCGTGCTCGACGACCTTTCTGCAAGTCCCAAGGGTTAGGAATCTTGTAGGAATTGCGATTGTCAAACAACGAGTGTCTTACGCGTTCTTGTTTGTGCAGGTCGTACCCGTCACGGCGTCTGGGTTGACGGGCCTCGAGGCGCGTGCCTCGAGCCCAACTTCGAGGTCTGCGGGATGGGGCAAGGCCGCTGAAAGGCCAGACAGCACGATCAAGCTGGAGGCGAGAGTAGAGATCAACATATTGAAGTCGAATTAAGATAAGGTCGTGAAACGAATTGGGCCCGCCAAGATTAATCAATAAAGACTCGTTAGAGATGGAGAATAAGGTAGATTGCAGCTTGATCACAACCGGACGAAAAGAAAGGCCAAGACTGATGGTTTTAACCATGGCAGATCCGGTAGATCAAAGACTGTCCGGCGGTATAATATCCCCCTTGTATAGGCAATTCAGCGTGGGGTGACGTTCCAGCAGGGGGATAGCCAAGACGGTTACGGTTTCATCAATCTGCTCTCCTGTCGGGGATGCGACGAACGACGCCCTTGTCATCGTCCCAAACCTCTGCCGAAGATCCGAACGTCCCTGTCACCCACGTGGATTCAATCGTGTTGCATCGAAGAATTGCAGTTGCGAAGTAGACGCCAAAAAGTAGTTGGGATTGAGTTAAAAGGAAAGGAGGCTTCCTAGGGGTTATTCTCCACTAGCGATACTTGGGCAGTTTTGCAAGCGCCCAAAGCAACACGGGGTACCTATTGAAACCAAATCAAGTGTCCCCTTTAACTCAGGCCTCAAACGCTGCCTGATAAATCATAAAGACGTTGCCAGAAGGATCCAGGTACTTTGCAAACCACCCATCTCCGCGGGCATCCGACTTTCCCAGGACTTGCTTCCCTCCAAGTGAAATGATCTTTTCGTGGTTCTTTTCTCGTTGGTCAGCACCCATGTTCATCTTCAAGTTCCTGTATCATTGACGAATCTTGGGGAGAGTACACCATCAACTAACCTCACCAACCGAATCTACCAGGAAGGAAACAGTCATTCCAATGTATTGAGCCGTGCCACCGTTCGTGGCCGTCAGCGTTCTGTCATTGGCCTTGATGATCGCGCCTTCCATATTTGCGAGCCGTCAATTAGACTTGAGACGGCTTTCCTCGGTGACGGGGGAAGTAGGAACTGACAAGCGGGCTCATCAATCTTGAAGAGAGCAATGAAGTCATCTTGGTGGCGGGGAGACTTGGGGAATTGCCAAGAGGGGAAAATCGCCTGGTAGAAACTCTACGTGTTGGGAATTCTCAGCAAGATCAGCCATCCTTTCTACAGTGCAACGGAAGAAGCATGTACAAGATGTCTTACGCGCAGCGCCTGGACGTCCACGGCGGGGATCTCGATCCAGTTGACTCCCCCGTGCGGCGGCCGCACCGAGAAGGGCTTCGAGATGTTGGTATACTTGAACATGGTGAAAGGTACAGAAGAGATGAGAACTTCCAAAGGAGCTGATTAAATAGATGATGCGAGAGGGTGAAGACAAAAAGGACAAACTTCGTATTATTATATACCTTCAGGATTCAGCAGCTCAGTCCGGCCTCGGTCGCCTCGGCGGCCGAGGACCTCAAGTCCTCCGACCAACCAGGTTAGAACAAAGCTAAAAAGAATGCTAGCACTTGACGTTACTGAGCAGCAAAACCCCGTCTGAGAGCCTATCTATGCAACGGGTTGCTCTGGGTAAAGTGATGGACAAACTAATAACTCAGTGGCAAAGTTCCGAAGTTCATCTCAAAATTTCCCGTCCGTCACAGATCCACACCTCAGCCGCAGTCTCTGACGTTAGTGCAGTTCCTGCAGAGCCTCATCCCATGCTAGGCACGGTTATGTATCTGGCCATCATTGCAGACTCAGGCCAAGGGGTGCCAGTGTGCATGAGGTTCACACACGACGTGTGGGATGTCGGGAAAGCTACCCGATAGCATCGACGATTTAAGTTGGATGACAGCGTATTACACCGCGACGTCCATAAGCCGTGTAGTTACCCATTAGAGCCAACAGAATGTTCGATTCTAGATGTCTCAGCAGGCTCAAACTACATCTACCATCCATTGTACAGCTATCGTTGCGCCCTCCAATTGTTTCTCAATGGATCTTGTGCGAGATTGGTTGCACTAAGGGTTCCGGCGGAGACTTTGAAGCTGTCGAGAGAGTGGTCCGGAGGAGAAGATAAAAGGTTCTGGTGTTACACTACCTACTAATACTTCGACAACAGCAAATAAAGAGAAATCAGGCAGACAGTCGTGATGGTGTTCGCCCCGGCCAAGCCGACGAGGGAGAATATCCTATGTATTACGGAGTACTTTACACGTGAATTATTTGGCTTGCCTAAATAACTGGGCCACTGTTTCGGGCAGGACTCAGAAGCACCGACCGAATCCCTCCACAGTTGCCGGTGGGATGACTGCACGGGTCTCTCTCCGACCCTCGGTCAGCTATCCCACCGGCACCGCGGAGCATCCTGCCTGTGATTCCGTGATTGACGTCTAACTATTGAAACTGCATCGCTGTCATCAGCCTGGATATTGGGACGTTATCTCTACTGACGTCGGTGAGCGAGCCCTGCAAATGTCCGGGTCCGCCAGTCTCTTTTCGACAAGAAAGAATGCATGTCCTGACGACAATAGCGAGAGACTATCGGGAATCATCTCAAATTCTGTTCCGAGCCTCTCTCTATTGTCCTGACTCCTTTGAAGATTACCAACTCTCCCTGTGCGATGTTATTCTCGCAAACACGCCAGGCTACTCTTTGCAGATCTTGGACAAGCTGGTATCGCAGAGACGTTCAATTGGAAGCGCATTACTCTCTCGTCTTATATAGGTCACAAGCAAGGGGATATTATAACTCAAGTCACCCAGAATACCGCAATCATTTTCCATCTCATTAGTCCCTTCATATGCTCAGACGTATTCAGCAGTCACCGTGTTGTACCTTTGGTCTGGAATTTGTCAGCCTGTATTCTCGATAGCCCCAGTGAAACGTAACTTACTGTTGAACAGCAGTGTGTATGTGGTTGAGGCCGACAGATAGACTGCCTCAATCTTGCAGGCCAGCTCGTAGTACATTTGTCCGTCAGATCCCCGACGCCTAGCAAGACTGTGCTCGGGGATGTGACTAACGTCGGCCTCAACGTGAACGACCATGGAAACGTTGTCATCTCGTGCTACAGGAGCCAGACGTGCCTGGCGGTCTGAGTAGATGTCCATCTTGATCTTCTTGATGCGACCCCCGGAAACCAATCCGGTCCAGACAAAGGATGTGAAGAAAGGCTCGTTCTCGGAAACGTTGTCCCCGCGTTGAATAAACCACTCCATGGTGTAAACCTTGTGGCAGCCGTCGAGACCGCACCAATGTCTCTTGTCCGCGAGATGGCCATGGATTTTGGGGTCGTATCTGGTCCGCCACTCGGTTCCGTAATGCTTTCGGGCTTTGCGATTCTGGATCTTGACCTGGGTGAGTTTGTCAGGAGAGACCTGGGCAAGGCCTTTCATGACTGCTCCTTGCACAACAGCCTGCCATGCGTTGGGGGGCTGCATGATCCGAACATTCTTGTCAATAGCATTCCGTAGACGCTCCTTGAGGTAGTTGGATGCACCGAAGCCGCCGACCAGAAGAACAGCACGAATCGGGACGTTGCTGGAAATGATCTGGTCCTTGACAAGCTTGATACACTCCAAAACAACAGGTTCAAAGATTGTCTGCAGATCCGAGGCCTTGAGGGCGAATCGGCCGCGGTTGATTCCTAGCTCCCTGTTGTTGCTCAGGCCCCCGACGGGGATCGTGTACGTCTCGTTCGGGGCAGCGCCTAACGTGAACTGGCGTTTGACCTAGGCACGCAGAGTCAGCACATATTATTCGTCCTATGGTCGTCTTAGACCAACCTTCTTCTCGAATTGTTCCATCGCCTCGGCCATGACATCGTCGTCGAAGCCCTCTTCCTTGCCCAGCTTCGCCTTCAAAAACTTGGCGAAACGCATGTTGAGAAAGGTCGACCCGCACAACGCACCAGATCCGGGTGCGGCCTCCTTGACTTCCAGAATGGGTTTCAGACCGGTGATGGTGTACGAAATAAGGTCAACGGTGCCGCCGCCAGCGTCAACAACGACGACTGTGTCTCCGGCCTTGAGGCCGTGCGGGTCTAGACCGTGCAAGGCATAGATCGCAGCAGCCTCTGGCTCAGATACGAGATGGATCGGGGCATTGGAAGTAACCAAGCCCACGGCCTTCTGGCATGCCTGCTTCGTCTTGTCCTTGGCTAGGTCGGACCAGATCGCAGGGACAGTAACGACAAACTCCAACGGCGTCGTCTTGACGACCTGTTCACCGAGCTTCTCTCTGAGGGTATAGAGCAAGTGTTCACCGAGAGCTGAGATGTAGTCGGTGACGAGCTTATCCACGTTGCGGCCACCTCTGGCGTCCGAGGAGACCGCCTGCCCCATTGTCTGGAGGGAAGGGTCGAGATCACTGTTCTTGGTCAGCAGAAGTAAACCCCAACACCTAATGTAGGGGACTCACAGCTTGAACCACTCGATGATTTGATCTTGGGGTGCGTTCATGGGGATAGAGAAGCCCCATTGAACATCATTCCCGGAGTATCTGAGCTTGCTGGGTACCTTATCAGAGGACTCGCCCTCGCGAATGGTCTTGCTGATAGGCCAGGTTGTGATGGCAGTTCGTCGATCGGAGCGTTGAGTCTCGGCCCATGCGACTCCAGAGTATGTGGTTCCGAAGTCAATGCCGACGATGATCTTGCGATCGCTGTCGTCGAGGTTGAGCTTCTCGAAAGCGTCCATGATGACGATGTTTGGGGAGATGCTGTGGGTATCTTGAGTGAGCTCTTTTTGATGGGGTATCGCGAAGGGAAAAAGGGGAGGTGCGAATTCAAGAAAAGCGACAACTAAAATATTTCGAAATCCAGCTGAATCTTGCAGGAACTGGTCTTTGGGGCAGGGACAGCTGATTTGGCAGTGGGTCAGGGGTGGCCTCGTTTTGGTGCCTTCGAGATTGTGCTTGCCTTGGCTTGATACGCCACAATCAGAATGAACGTTGGCGACGGAAGCTGCAACCTGAGAGGAGGAAGAAAAGAGGAAAGCGAGAGACGGCGATGTCAGGAGGCGAGAACCGGGTGCTTACAGAAAAACAAAGATATCTAGGTAGGCGAGGGCCAGGTCAGCAGACCGGAGAAATCAGCCTTGAAGAACCTCAGGTGGAGACATTGTGTCGGCAAGAGCAGCAAGAGGCTCTGGCTGAGCATCTTTGGCTTCATGGAACTGAAGGCATAAGGAAGGGAAGACGATGTATGCAGTACATCCAGCCACCCATAGAAAAACGGAGGTAGGAGTACCTTCCGCGCGAAGCTGTGCGCTTCAAGCTCTATTCCCTGTCGAGACAGTCGTGGAGGGAAGGACCTGGCAAGGCAGAGCTGCGGCGAATGCTGTGACTGGGCGGCTCGGTGGGTTTGTGTGGGTCCCGGAACGCCATTGTTTTTGGTGGAGGTGGGCACGGCGTGGAAGGCGCGAGGTTCGGCCGTCTGAACGAACCATACAACACGAAATGGAAGCCACCCAAATGAGGTGATAGGTGCTGCGGCCCCTGGCACTACCTATTGTTGAGGCCTGCAAGCAGATTTTGTCACGTGGAGATGAATTGCACCATGCAGTTGGGCATTGACGAGGGGTGAGGGTGGTGGCTCAACCATCCATCTCAGGTCCCGGGGTGGTGAGAGGCGGACAGCCGCGAGCGCTTGTTCCGCCCGGCATTGGTGGGCGGAGCGGACAGCAACCTGCGTCCACCTTGCGTCCGGGCGAGCAGCCAAGAGCTCCGAAGCTTATTTCGGGAGTGCGTTCCACAGCCAAGCTTGAGGCGATCCCGGACCCGCCAGTCCAAGCAACTCAATGTGCGTCACATGGTCGATTTGATCGATAGTTCTGATAAGAAGATCGATGTGCCTAGATACGATGCTTCTCTTGTCTCCTTTTTGGTATCTACATGCCTGCCTACAATGGCATGTAATAGGCATCCTAATCGCCATATTTCCTGATGGTTCCCCGTCCGCTGAGTTGATCGTTGCAGACCCACAACGTGCCGCCCAATCGGGTAGGTAGGCGGCAGGGGCTTCTAGGAACACTACACTAGCCCATAGATGTAGCTGAGGCAGCATGCTTTGTTGCTCACGCTTTCTTCCATTTCATGAAATGGATGTATGCTCAGTAGTCCAAGAGGTAATCATGCATTTCTGAAGACATGAGGCTGAGAAACAGAATGCCTGCAAACCAAGCAATGCGCCTGTCGATGATGGCTGGCAGTCTTGTGGCGCTGGTACTCTTACACTAGGTACCTAGTGACACTCAACAGCTTGCCCGGGGACCTACAGCTGCATCAAACAGGGACCATCAGTACACAGGTACCTGTACTTTTCCCACCAACCCCACGCAGTGTCAGTTTGAGGCCCTACACTTTTACACTTTACATCCATACTTCCTTCCCTGCCTCAAACCCACCACCTGAAAAGCAGTCACAGACCACGCGACACCTTTGATTGACTGGAGCAATCAGGCCAAAAGTGATCGGCGTGGGCGATGACATGAGGCAGACTGGTCTTTCCATTGCATTCGGTTCCATCCCCCCAAGACACACTGCTGCTTGGCAAAGGGAAAGAGCATGAACATGAAAGAAGCCGATCCTTCTTCAAGGAGGTGGAGCCATTCTTCGCTCGCCATCTCTGTCGATTATCCGAATTCCCCCTTGTCGCATTCAACTGAACTACCTGGTCCTTCCTCATCCCAGGAGCGCAACTTGGACGTTGAAATTGCCGTCCAAACCCCTCCTTCCGCCGCTTCCGCCGCCCAGCATCCCCGGCTCTCAACCGTCATGGACGATCTCAAACAGCTCGACCCGAGCTTCCCGCAGAACTGCTGGAGCTCCAACCCTCCTCCGGTCCCAAACAAGACGCCCTTCGAGCCCGATGCCGCGAACGTTCCTCGTGGTGATATGAAACTGAGCTACAGCGCGGCCCTCAAGAACCAGCACATCGCGTACCAAGAGCCAGTCAGCCCGTCTCTCAGCCTAGGGTCTCTCGGCCTAGACTTTACTTCAGAGACCAGCTCAGTGCTCGACGCGATGGGATTCACAAAGACCGACATGCCAGCTCCTGTTCTTGAGAACGGCAATGGACCACAGCTTCGGGGACCCAGGCAAGCCCTTCCCAAAGGCCTCGTTGCCACCCGTTTTTCCAACGTTCCCACCCCCCGCCCGCAATCCTCCGCATCGAACTCGTCCACTTTCGTTGAGTGTGACCTGATCGATCTCGAAACTGACTTCTCTTTGCCTCCAAGAGAAACACCCGAACAAGATGGCGGGAAACCAGCCCATCGCGTCGAGAAAGACAACGGCACTGGCCAGGAACTGCGTCTGCGTCGCGAGATCACCGAGCTTCGACAGAAGCTGGCATCGTCTGCAGCGCGTGCCGAGATTGCAGAAGAAACAGCCGACCGAATGAGGGAGAGGATTGAGGAGATCAAGAACACCAAAGTCGCAACCGTCTCCGAGTCGGAGAGAGACATCAATTCGGCTCGTCAAACCATCCGGGGGCTGGAGACTGAGAACTCATCGCTGAAGGAACAGCTAGGAGACGCGCAGTCTCATATCTTCAGCCTCCAACCCTACCGTCAGGAGCTCACCCCCGAGGGGGTTGGCCGGGTATGTCAACGTCCTTCCTGTGCACTGCGTTGTGGTCTCTGACGGATTCGCAGGAATACGACGACCTTGTCGATGGGATCACCGACTGGGTTGCAAAGTTCATGGATCCTCTACTGAACGACCACGGAAAAGGGGTGGATGAGCTTCTCTCGAACGCTCGCAAGAGACCCACTGAAGCCGGCAGGCTGAAGCGGATGATTCGCATGCATCCTGACCTGGTTCACGGCGCCACGTTCCCAGAGACGGACGAAGACATTATCATCGCCATCATCATGAGGTTTCTCGATGAAAACATCTTCCAGAAGATTCTGTACGGCGCCCTGCCAACAGAAGTCCAAGCGCTCAGTCTCGTCGAGGCCTCAATGCAGAACCACGTCGAGCCGAAGCGAGGTAAGAAGCAGCGCCTTCCCACCAAGGTTCGTCAGCAGTACTAAAGACAAATCCAGACCTTTTTGCCATTCGCACATGGGCAGCCGAGGCTTACAACGCCATATTGTCCGCGCACTCTTTTAGGAGCACCAGAGTGGCAGCGGTGAATCATCTGACGCGCGAGCTTGCCAGCATCTTTTCTATCGTCTGCCCAAGAGGCAAGGAAGAGTCGTTCCACAGAAATTTCGAAAAACACTGCATCAAGCCTGCCATGATGCTGTACGAGAAGATGCAAGTGTCGACTCACCACTTCTATTTCGACACGAACCCCTACATGATGTGGGGTCCCGAGGGCGAGCTCGTGCCGACGGCGGATTTTGTGAACAACTTGCACGAGCTTGACTGCCGAAACATCCTACAGAATCGTAAAGCCTTCAACGTCACGAAGATGGACCCTCCGCCTAC
This sequence comes from Colletotrichum brevisporum, assembly GCA_030770045.1. Lineage (NCBI taxonomy): Eukaryota > Fungi > Ascomycota > Sordariomycetes > Glomerellales > Glomerellaceae > Colletotrichum > Colletotrichum brevisporum. The sequence goes on from JAUGSI010000002.1 coordinate 8,694,751, forward strand.
CGAGAGAGAGCTTTACCAGCACCTGCTCAACGTCTGCACCCTCGCTCCAGCCCTTATGATGCGGCAAGTCGGCCGCAAGGACGTGATCAGGGAGCCGCAGGTCGTGCGCCGGCAACAGATGCTGGTGGCATACGGCCCGGTAGAGAAGCGCGAGTCGTTCCGGAACGATGGGGAGAAAACTCTTCTCGAATATCTTTGTACCGCTAAGAGCGAACGGGAGCGGGCGGAAGCGGGTGGATGGACGCCATTCCGTTGGGCAGCCTAAGCACGTTGCTGGAGACGGCCGTTTGCCCACTCCCACGCCTCCCCGACGGCCAAGGCCCGTTTTCGGATAGGGCGTTTGCAAGGCGTAGACTCGACCTCAGAAACACGAGATTGTGACCGTGGCAGAAATACCCAGCTGAGACGTTGGAGCTCTTATGATAGAAGGCCACGGTGTTTGTAGCAGTAAATTGGTATTTTCTATTTGCATCTATCTGTCAAGTCCCCTTTGTCTGCGTCATCCTTGATACGATAGAGTGAGTGTAGTTATGGCCTTAATATTCGCGTTTCTTAACGCTGAGCCGTTCGTTCCAACTTCTCCTGTGGTTCATCATCTCTCCCACCACTCCTCCCAGCAAGCTCATCATAGATTCAAGAGGTGCAGTCAGTTTGCCTTGGCGGGGTCTAGACTCAACGCCCATGAAGGACTTCGAAGGAGGAAGTACCGGTACTTCATGCAGTGGAGGGCCTCATTTGTCACAGGGAACGCCTACGCTAATTGAGTCGGTGGCATGAACGGTGGGGGGCCCACCTGTAAGGCGAAGCGAAGGTGGGCCCATCTCAGGCACACGACCCAGGGCAGGAAGGCACCCCGCCTCCTCATTCATGAGCGTTCCTGCCCTGCCAGGTTAGTGAATGGTTCCCCAATTTGAGGGTACCCAGGCAGTGCCAGGTAGGTACACAGGTACCCGGCCAGCCCGGGCACAGCCGCTATGCCATGAACCACTCGGACGTGAACCGCTGGAGCTGCGACGGCTTCCGACTCCAAGGTTCTCCCCATTGCCGCCTCATCTGACCACACCTCAGTTCGTTCTGTCATGCGGCTACCGCCAGGGCTGGATGCAAACGCGCAGCCAACTCGTTCGTTCTCTCTTTTCCGGTGACACCCTGGATTCTGTTGCGTCTATGTAGGTGCTTGTTTCCCCCCCGGCAAGCAGTCCCCCAGCACTACATCAACTTCGTCGCTATTCGCTGCCTGCAAACTTGTACGCGAAGTTAGGTGAACTTGGATTCTTTTGATCTGTTCCATCTCACACATTTCAGACCAGCAACCAACTCGAACGTCCTATCGAAATCCCGACCCGTCGTTGCCGTTCCTCGTAGCCTGCGCGAATCGTCCATATGCTCGGACGGTGATGCAAGATTGAAAGGGCCCGAGTACCACTCCAAGCAGCAAGCAAGGCCACCCTGGCGAGCAGTTGCCTGCCAGCAAGCATCTACTCCAAGAATCCACGAAAAAGCAGCAACGGCACGTTCCAGAACGAACCCGACCCGTCAAGCGGTTCGTCGATTCTGAGACTCTCCTCATCATCGTCTCGTGCACCTGCGAGCGGAGGAGGCCAGGTTGACGGCGGCAACGAAGTAGCCTCCGGCTCCCCCCGCAGGCCTAGCCCCGTCTGTCGCCAACAACTGTGCCGCGCCACAGATACTCTTACACGATAACTCCCACCACGTCCCATCTGCAGCCAGAAGGCTTCGTCGTCGACGGAATACCTAAATCGGTCGCCGCAGAAGCGCCACCTGGTCAAGACACGCAAGACGAGGGCGGCAATCACCTCAATCGGCAAAAGGCCAACCCTCCTGAGCTACCGACATCGAGATATGTCCCTGGCGCCAACGCCGTCCACGTAGCCAGAATGTTTGCCCCTCCTCACACCGGGCAACCCCCCTCCTACCACTCGAGTACGAGTGTCTCTCACCTGGGTCGGTTCGACGATCTTCTGGATCCTCCTCCCGACTACGACTACGCTTGGGCAACAACGCCGGGTAACGGGCCGGTCGAAGAGGGACAGCGGCCACAGACACAAGAAGATAGGCATTTCGACTTGTCAGACCGGCCGCTACCTCTTATTCCTTCTCTTTTTCCTGAAGTTCCACGAGGCCTTCCTCGCGATCACGAAAACATGGCTCCCGACACCCAAGAGCGGCGGCAACCCACTACTCCCACACATCTCGTACCCGAGCGGGCTTTCTCCTACGGTACCATCAGCGCCGACATCATGGCCGGCTTTGATGACACCGCATCTCCGCCCAGCGCGAGAAACCCGGCCAACCAAACTACAGTCTCATCACCGCCATCGCTGCGGCCCCACAGAGGCTACCTCCCAACCCCGGCGTCCATCCTCGAGGACTTCGATTTGGCACCCTTCTCTCCCCAATCGACGGGCGGCAGCGCCAGTACGGCTGCCACTACGCCTCCCGTGAGTTCACCGCCCACGAGGTCCCGGGCTACCTCTCAAGTCCTCGGGTCGAACAACCCGTACTTGAGTTTGCTCGAACAGAAGGAGGAGGCCATGATGCTTGCCTTCTTGCGCAGGCAAGATGCGGCAAGTGGCTCACGCTCTGCAGACCTTGCAGCCGATGACTTTAGGTAGGTTCTGTCGTTCCCCCAGCAGGCTCGACCATCTTTTAGCGGTCTATTTGGAACCTTTCTGCAGACGTCTTTGACGGCTAACAAACCTCAGTTTCGGCCAGCGTTACCAGAGAGCCGCCGACACGACAGATGTTGTCGTCACCAGACAGAGGATGCCGGCCAATGACCTTGGAGGATCGAGAGAGTGTCCCATCTGCGCCGAAATGAGAGAGTCCTCTGAGTTTCCCATGCTCAGCGTAACATCAACGTGCACGCACCCGCCTGAGGCGTGTCTGGAATGCCTCCAGATGTCGATTAGGTCAGACCTCAACAGCAAAATGTGGACCGATATCCAATGTCCAGAGTGCCGAGAGCTTCTTGAATACGTGGATATTCAGAAATATGCAGACGAGGAGACATTTGCTCGGTGAGCACCCATCCTTGATACAAACGGACAGGCCAGACCACTCACGCTTCCACAGATACGAGGCCCTGGCTGTCCGAGCCGCCATGGCCGAAGCCGAGAACTTCATCTGGTGTACCGCTGACTGCGGCTCTGGACAGCTCCACATGACCGGCAAGGACCAACCCATCGTCACCTGCTTGCACTGCGGTCATCGCTCGTGCTTCACCCACAACCTGGCTTGGCACGAGAATATGTCGTGCGAAGAGTACAACTCCCTTCTCCGAGACCCCGAGAACTTTCGTTCCAGAATCGAGATGGGGCACGACGAGCTGGATTCAGCAAGGCGCGCTCAGGAGGATGCGGACCGCGCGATGGCTCAGGGCCTAATGGCCGAACAACAGTTGGACATTCAGAGACGTGAGGCCAGAGAGCGTGCCGAAAGAGAGAGAGCGCAGAAGGCGGTGGCACTCGCCAGAGTCGTCGCCGCACGACGCAAGGCCGAAGAACAGAAGAGTCAGGCCACCGTGAGGAAGACGACGAAGCCGTGTCCAGGATGTGGTTGGGCCATTGAGAAAAGTGCCGGATGGTAAGCTCCCGCTCCTAAAACGCCGTGTAGAAGATGGGCTAACAAAGAGCTGCAGTTCACACATGATCTGTAAGTAGTCCTTGGCCCTCGTCTTTATTTCGTTCTCCTCGGTGTCCTCTTCTCAACCGAGTTTTGCATTTGAAGCTTGAAGCCAACAGGGTCGCAGGCATCAAATGCTCCTACGAGTTCTGCTGGGGGTGCCACTCCGCCTGGCAACGATGGCACAACGTCCATTGCCGCGGCGCACAAGACAGATAGAGGAGGTTCTAACCGTGACGACGCATTTCTTTAGGTACCATGTGCAACTTCCAATTCTGCTATAACTGCGGCGCCGACCACAAGCAAATCATGTTGCACGGCAACAGTGTTCACCGTAGGGATTGCCCGAACCACACGCGCAATCTCCCCATCATCGGCCGGATAGTGACGGCCTTGGAAGACTTCGTCGATGGGCACCAACGGACCTGAAGAAGAATTGGAAGAGGAGGTTTGCGTACCATGCGTTGGAATTGCCTCCATCTGCTGTTTATTCTTGGTTGGCCCCAGCACAAGGACTGCGGTCGTTTGTTTCCCTTTGGCAAATGTTGTTTGTTGCAAATGGCGACAGATCGGGGGCGGACCGCCTGTTGGCGGGGGGCGTTGCGAACCCATGATACCAGGAGGCTAGAACCAGCGTCGGCTGGGGGTCAGGAGGGGAGAGGGGATCAAGTACTGCTTTTCAGTCAGACAAAGGTGTAAGGAGGGAGCTCTGGAACGATCTGTAACAATATATATGAAAATAAAAAAAAAGATTCTTTGGAGAGTTTCAAGACCTCTACGCCTGAAGTTTTCCCTCTGGTTGGTCTACGTATATACAGATTTGTGTTTGTGTGAGACAGAGAAAGAAGACGGACTGTCAAAGGAGGTTGCGTGTGTAAAATGAAAGAAAGTCCCGTCAAAAATCATTTCATGCATGTCCCTGTAGAATATTTCCCCAAAACTCAACACCGAAAAGATCACTCGCGCCAACGTTTAGAATGCCAAACCCCCTAACCATAAAAGAACCACGACGCTCTCGTTGCCTTCCCCTTACGCCGCCGTCAGCTCGGCGATGCGGCGCTCGATCTCGGGGACCTGTCGCAGCAGGACGTCGAGGTCCTCCTTCTCGTCCTCGAGCTTGAGGCGGCGGTCGGCGTCGAGCTTGGTGAAGACGTAGTTGCCCTGGCCGTCGAACTGGAGGATGCGGGAGTGGTACTTCCACAGGCTGCGGCGGTGGGAGACGGTCATGAGGGTGATGCCGAGCGACTTTGCGTTCTCGTACATGGCCTTCTCCGTGTCGAGGGTGACGCTGGAGGTGCACTCGTCGAGGATGGCGTAGCGGGGCCGGTGGTAGAAGAGCCGGGCCATGGCGACGCGCTGCTGGAGACCCCCGGAGAGGACGTCGCGCCACTCGGCCTCGGCGTCCCAGCCGGAGTCGTAGAGCTCGGGGAGGTGCTCGAGGCCGAGGAGGGAGAGGATGGAGAGGAGGTCGGCGTCGGTGACGCCCTTGGCGCGCATCTGGCGGAGGGAGTCCGGGTAGGTGATCTGCTGGCGGAGGGAGCCGCGGGAGAGGTAGGGCCGCTGGGGGATGTAGAAGATGTCGGTGAAGGGGGGCTTGTGGACGGTGCCGCCGTAGACGGGCCAGAGGCCGCCGAGGATGCGGAAGAGGGAGGACTTGCCGCAGCCGTTGGGGCCGACGACGAGGAGGTGGTCGCCCTGCTTGAGGGAGAAGGAGAGGGCCTTGACGAGGACGTCGCCGTTGGGGGAGATGATGGGGCTGGGGGAGTGTTAGTCTGGCTGTGCTTTGTGCGAAAAAGGGAGAGGGGCAACCTACACGTTGAGGAACTCAATGTCCTTGCTCTCGACGACGGTGCCGCGGCCCTTGAGGACGGCCTCGTTGTTCTCGGTGCCGGAGCTGGAGACGAGCTTCTTCTCGAAGCGGCCGGCGCGGATGTCGTTCATGACCTCGAGGAGGGAGTCGACGCGCGACGTGTAGCCGGCCAGCTCCATGATCTCGCGGTACGAGAACATGATGCGCCCGAAGGCGTCGGAGGCGGAGAGCAGCATGCGGCGGTTCGTGACGAAGCTCTCGGTGCGGTCGCCCATGTTGAGGGAGACGTGGCCGGGCATCTTGACGAAGACGGGCACGGAGCAGAGCAGCAGGCCGAGGGCGCCCCAGAAGTACTTAATGACGAAGTCCTCCATGAAGCCGTGGTAGAAGCGGCGGCGGAGGATGTAGTTGACGTGCTTGATGAGGGTGAAGTAGCCCTTGTCGAGGGTGTCCTTCTCGGCCTCGTGGCCGTGATAGAGGGCGACCTCCTCTGAGTGGTCGATGAGGCGCGAGTGCTGGAAGCGGAACTCGCCCTCGAGGCGGGCCTCGTCGGCGACGAACTTGCCGAAGGGGGGCGTCAGGGCGCGCATGACGTTGGCGGAGAGCTGGACGAGCAGAGCCATGGAGACAACGCCCTCGCCGCCGACGCTGCGGGACAGGGAATGTGTGTAGATGGTCTGGAGGGAGGTTAGCGTGGTATCACCGTGGAGGAGGAGGCTGGGTGGTGTGTACCATGTCGAGGATTGGCTTCGCCAGGTTGCTGTACAGCTCGGCCAAGCTGTTGGAGAACTTTGCGACGTCGACGGCGATCAGCTGGTCGGGGTTGTTTATCCTGTCGTCGAGAGAGGAGATGCCGTAGAAGGTCAACTTGGAGAGGTATTTGTCGTGGATGTGCTGCGTCAAGCGTGTCCGGTACTTGAGCGACAGTTCTGCTTGGTGATAGGACAGCTGCGGAGAAGTCATTAATTAGCAAAGGACAGCAAGACCAACCGAGTATGGAGATGGAACTGACCATGGAGTTTGTAAATGTTGCGGGAATGGCAATCAACATCCACCACGCGATGCGCATCAGGAACTCCCTTCCGTTGCCCTTGACAAGACTCTTGACGATGGCGCCGTCCATGGCGGCGACCTTAAGACTGATCAACGTCCGCACGACGAGGAAGAAGGAGTGGCTGATGAGCAGGCGGGCCTCCTTGCTCCTCCAGCCGGGTATGACGATGCGCAGCAGACGCAACAGGGAGCGGAAGAACTCGCGGTTCAGCTCGACCTTCTTGCGCTTCTTGGTCGCGTCCTCGTCCGAGGGGGCGGCGAGGGTGGCTCGGTTCTCGCGGGCGGCGGCGTCGCGGGCGGAGGCGGCCTTCTGCTCGGAGATGGCATGGCGGATGCGGTTCGCGAGGGCGACGAAGAGGGTGATCCAGACGGCGCGCGAGATGCGCGTGCGGTTCGAGAGGTAGAGCTGGGTGAGCTGGAGGACGAGGTTGCGGATCGTGCGTTCGCCGGGCGGGGTGAGGAGGAGAGATACTTTGGACTGGGCGGCCATGGCGGGCGGCGAGCTGAGCCCCCGGCGGAGGGGACGTCGGCGAGGGGGGAGGCTTCTGGGTTCTTTGGAAGGGCTCGGGGTCGGTCGCGGTCGAGGCTATTCGGACGAGATCGAGGTCGATGCCGAGGTCGAGGATCAGGATGGAAAGTCCGGGCTACGTCACCAGGATTCGCTGGTGGGATTGGAGCGTTCGGCGCATTCGACGCGTACCGATTGACCAGCCGCAGTGATGGTGGAAAGGTCGTCGATGGGGAGCGAGAGAGTTGCGAATCGTTTCCTCCGTCAGCAGGAAAAGGACGATGGTGTTGAACGTGAAAACATGTTTGGTCCGGTCTGGTGACACGGCTCTCTTCGGATGGAGGCGCTGCGCTGGGCCTTTGTGCTGCTTGTGCTCTTCAGGGAAGGTAGGTACCTGCCTACAGGCTACCGGACGCTACCTGGTTGCTGGGGCTTTCCCATTCGCTCTTCCCCCCACGACTCGGGGGCGGGTCCTTTGTCCGCTGCAGCGCTTGTTGTCCCTCGGCCCCGGGAGTGACAGTGGGCAAGGGTGCTGAAGAGGACCGAACCCCAGGAAATGGGGGGTGCTGATTGGGCAACCCCGGAAAATGCAGCCAGCTGGCACGTTCCCATGTGAATCGGGTGCCGGTTGCATGTGATTTGATATGGTCTTATGTAAGCTTTAGAAGCTGACTAAGACGACAGTACCTGGTGTGGCTACCTAGGTTGTGGTGGTCAGCAAGGTCCATGCCTGAGCCACACCGCGGGGCAGTGACCGAACCTTTTTTTTTTTTTTTTGATTTTCTTAGGTCAAGTTCCCCTCAGATGCGCCCGAGTGACTCTATCACCACAATATTTTCGATCAAGTAACAACCAAACTCTTCACCGAAAAGCCTACCCGCCAATAACCCCCGCGCAACCGACAATATGGCCGACGAGAACATTTCCATCTACGACGAGATCGAAATCGAGGACATGACCTGGGACGAGGACATGCAAATCTACCACTACCCCTGCCCGTGTGGCGACAAGTTCCAGATCGCGCTCGCCGACCTGCGTGACGACGAGGACATTGCCGTGTGTCCCAGCTGCAGTCTTATGATCCGTGTCATCTTTGACAAGGTACGTTGGCCCTCGAAAAGCCATGAAGTCGGACGTAGCTGATCCCAGATGCCCGCAGGATGACCTCCCCAAGGACCCCGAGGACGAGCCGGCCGTCGACGAGGCGTCCGCCCAGATTCCCGTCGCTGCCTAAACCCGTCGCGATGCTACAACGATACGCACCGGGAAGATCTCAGGCGGAAGGTGCGGGACATGTACGGGAAGCGACGCCGTCTCGACAGGGCGACATACAAGGCCCCGAATGCATGACCTCGCGCCGGGACACAGTTCCCCCGCAGTCGTCCGCCGAGTCGTCGAATACTCCCAGGCCACCGACTTGTGAAGCTCCTCAGGTAGCGGATGCCCTCCCTCTTCCCCCGGTCACACAGCCACAACGAAGGCGTGCGACGGCACACGTGGGTTACTCCCCGTACGCCGAGCGGGGCTTTCTGTGTCAATAGAAGGAAATTAGGCCGTGATGAGACGGGCGCACAAACGGCAAACAAGCTCACTTGTCCTCGGACCTGGCCCGTCTCGTCAGGGGGAGGGGATGTCGGCGGAGCGATGTCTCGTGCGCTGGGCCCAGGTTACCCATTCGGAGCGACTTTCCTCCAACTGAAGTGGCGTAGCGAGACCCGAGGAACTCGAGAAGACATTGAATATGTTAGAGATCTTCGATTCCGAGGATACGTTCTTGAAAAATATGCCACATTCAGAATGGTCACACATATCAAGGCACAAGAGGTGTCTTTGATTTTGACTTCTATTAATTAGCAGAATTAAATGCTATATCGTGATTAACTCCTCATTAATCATCGTATGCTTGTCCAACGCCGTCGCCCGATTCCAAGAAAATAGTTTCCTCCAAGCCGTTGATTCATCATCGTACATGTATCCGTAAATCCGTTTGATCAATCCAAAAAGGGGGTAATGAGAAAAGAAGATGGTTTGCCGATTGCGTCACTCTCCGCTCAAAAGCATGCCGCTTAGAAGAGGAAGAGGCTGGCGACGCCAAAGGCGATGAGGCCGGCGACGGAGCCCTGGAGGCTGACCCGGTCGGCGGCGGCGGTGGGCACGGTGACGGGGCCGGAGGTGGTCGCGTTGGGGGCCACGGTGACGGTGGCGGTGGAGGTAGCGAAGGTGCCTTTTTTGATGATGTTAGCGAGCTGTCCTTGACGAGCAAATCTGACATAGACAGAAGAAGAAGAAGACTGGGGGATGTAGTAAAAGGGCGTCTCACTGTCAACGGTGGGGGGGATGACGGGGGTGGCCTCGGTGATGGTGGTGACGGGGTCGAGGGTGATGGTGGCGTCCTCGGTGCCGGTGAGGGTGGGCATGGGCACGGGGGGCGCGACGATGACGGTGGTGGTGGTCAGGCCGCTCAGGACGGTGGAGGTGCCGACGGAGACGGTGACGGTGGTGCTGGGCTCGACGTCGGTGGGCTCGGGCTCCGGCGAGACGGTCACGGTGGTCTCGGGGACGGTGGCGGTGACGGTCTCGGACGGGGTGGGGTCCGGGAAGACGGGGAGCGTGAGCGTGGCGGTGATGCCGTCGGTGATGACGATGGAGGTGACGGACTGGGCGGCGGCGAGGCCGGCGGCGGCGGAGAGGATGGCGAAGGAACGCATTTTGGTTGTTGGGTTTTTGTGAAGAGGTTTAGAGCCTTAGTGTTGTTGTTGTTGTTGGAATTAGAGGAAGCGACTGGCTTTTTAGCTCGGAAGCTGGAGCTCTTGCAGTGTTGTTTAGGAGGCGGTGATTAAGTTGCTGCGGGATGGAGAGAGAAACAGATTCACGAAGCCACTGGAACGGGAGGTGGGATATATACTACGAGATACCGGGTGAAGCTACGGTGTGTGACAAGACGGAGAGACAGAAGAGACGTACGACTACGTACGCCGCGAGATAGTGTGTGTGTACATCGGTCGAGTCGGTGACAGCAGCGTTGCCAAGTATGGCGATTTCTTTGCACGACATCATCTCGACGAGGGGTGACGGCAGAGCCTGGGTTGGTGGCCGGGCCGGGGGTTGATGGCCTGTCTTCCTGTCTGTCTGTCTGCACTTGCAGCCTGCATCTGCGCCTTTGAGCTGTCTGTACCACTGCCAGAGGTAGAGAGAATGGCAAAGGTTGGGAGAGATGTGGATGTTGCGTTGCGTTGCCGGGGGTTGCTGCGATGATGGTGGGTATGTGCATGCAGGCCCCGGTCGAAAGCAGAAGCAGGGAAGGAGGACTACCACTACCACTCCTCAGTGGTACTCCCGGATGGTGGTGGTGTCGTCGTCGTCGTCGAGGGACATTCGCACATCACCACCTGCTTCTGCTCTGGCGGTTCTTGGCTTGACAAGGGTCGGGAGGGGCAGAAGGTGGGAGGAGCCGAATATGAGCGGAAACAGGGTTGGCGGTACGTCGACCGGGGGTTGCACCCAAGAAGACGACGGCATAGAAATTGTAGAGGAGAAAAGGCTGGGATGCGCATATGGAGGTTCCGTGGTGAGCTGTGATGGGTCGGAGGTGGATGCCGAGATGGCTGGGGATGGGGATGGCTTCACTTGCAGCCGTCCATGCCTCCATCCCCCCTCCGACGAGCACTGCCCGATTCCGTCGTCCATTCGGGTACTCTGAACCTCGCAGAGACACATTGAAACAATCGACAATCGACGATTGATGGGCAAAAAGGAAAGCCGCGTGTTTCCCCCACCGCCTGGATCTGCGCGGATGTTGTTTCATGTTTGCTGCCATCTCATGTCATTGGCAGCCTCGGCGATGCAAATCAGCTTATCCTCCCCCAACCCGACAGAGTTCTGACGAGCGCCCATCTTCCACGATGTGTGCGTGTGTGGTGCGCGTGGACCAAGGGCCGAGAGAAGCGAGATCTCGGTCCAAGGCATCTAGGCCTATCGACACAAGCCTTTCATGCCCTGTAATTCCCTGGAAGAACAGAAGAGAGGTGACGCCAGCCAACGGTGCTAACGGCGCCGAGTTTCCGTAAACCTGTAGGCTCGCACGAAGAGCGGGAAAAGCATCTCGTCATTTCGGAGGGGGGAAGCAAGCAAACATGCCCGAGAAACCAAGCTCTTTCGCTGAGATTCGGTGGTCGTACGGTAAAACCAATACCCGTAGACGTCTGTCTGTCTGCCAGCAGGTTGTTGACGGATACCAAGCTGGCGATACCCGAATGCCGTGCTCTGTTGCGTCATACCTGACGAGGGCCAGCGACCGGCCGGACAGGGGGGGGAGGTGGCCTTCATTCACCTTCCTCGCTAGTTTCCGTGAACTGAGGAGGATGAACAAGAGAATGGCGGCTGCATCGGCTCTTCCCCTTGTGCCTGGACTGGTCGGGCCAGTGGCATGGCACTCTCTCCAGAGTCCATTCCAACCCCCCTCAGTTCTGGACTCTACTTCTCCTCACGGCGTCACATCATGTTTGACTGGAGATCAACTCTGTTGACGACTGGATGAACGCAGGCCCAAGACGGAAGAGAAGGGAAAAGAGGGTGGCAGGGACAGGGGTCGAGGGACGGCGGCACAGGGGTCCCGGCCAAGTTTCCCACCCTTCTCGACTCTCTCGATGGTTGTCGTCCAGTCATTTCTTCCAGATTTTTCGAGTCTTTGTTTTTCTGCTTCACAACGGCGTCACCTAGCCACTTCTCTTAAATGCGTTAAGCCAATGGCAGAGCAGAACGGGGTCACCAGCCACCCTCATCGTGACGTTTCCCGTGCAACGGTCACCGCACACGCAAGCCACACCGTTTTTCCACCCTGGTGTTTCCCGTTTTCCACGAATGAGAACCGACGGCACTCTACTCGGGACGGCCGCCTTGGAAAAGACGCTCCTTGCAGTGGCCTTGGACGACCTCATCGGCGGCCCGCGTCGCTGTCATGCCACGGCAGCAAGAGGGCATTCGATGTTTAACGTCTGATTCCCATCGAGGACCCCGTTTCCCTGCTTTGCGAACTGGGCTAGTCGACCGCCTTGCTTTCAGGCCGCGATGCAGCGTCCCCCGGATTTTCCCTGCCGAATCCCAAGAAACTTGGGTATCTGTGAAAACAGGGTTGCGTTTTATCCCCTCGAGTTTGTGTCTGGGTCCCTGGGTTGTGCAGGCCCGGCACCAGCCCCAGTCCCAGCCTTCTCGCAAGGAACCGAGCCAGCTCTCCACGTCGCCTTTACAAAGGTTGGGTGCAAGCTCGGGAGGGACGAATTCGGCATGAAGCAGTCCAGTTCTTGTATGTTTCATGCTTAATCGCCTTCGCTTGCTCGTGAATACCCACGTTAGTGCAGCGACCTCACGACAACGTTAATACCAGGTAGCGTATATATATCTGCTTAAGTGAAGCAGAAATGTTGGGACTCTTACAGCCGAGAGGCAGTGATTTGAAAACGGCCGAGTCTTGGTGGTTGGCATCGGCCGGCTTCTCACCTTGCGACCCGTGAAAATTAACCACGTCACCCGCTCCGTCGCGCAGGCCCGCGCCATCGCCATCGCGCCTCGCCGGCCCCGATGTATTCCACGGGGCGATATCCGACTACCGACGAAACCGCCGGAAACGCGCGTTGGAGTGTTACGTGACGGTAAAGCTGTCCTCTGCGCTGGAGAATGTGCTCGTCCTTTGTAGATCCAAAAAAAAGACATCGTGCTTGCGAAAACTTTGAGGTGTCGTGGCTTGGAGATTATCGAATGGTGGGCTACGCGGGCTTTTTATACTATTCCAGAGTGTGCCCGACAAGATCTCTCAGTGAAATGGGGGCCCGAAGTCTTCCTAGCTGACCATAGTAGAGCCGCCATTCCTATTGATATATTAGGAGCGAGGGGAGGGCAGATTAATCCCGTTCCGTACTAGAGTCTTGACTGATGTTGGTGGAAGTCGTGAAAAGGGAGAGAAGACTTATTGGGAGAGATTGAATTCCTGGTCCACTCGCTCGTGAAAGTGCAACTAGCCACTTTCCGTCATCCCCACGCAATCAGCAGAGAATACAAGGCAACGGACGGACGACGACGCCGGGTGGGGGACCCGTTCACAGCGAGGGAGGCCAAATATAAAAACCGCCAATTCTGTACGTTGGTATTCAAGCCCGCGATATTCATTATTTGCCAGGATGACCAGTTGGCCAACAACAACAACCTCGTGTACTTGCCAAACTAAAACTCGTCGGAATGTAGCTCGTTAAATAGTGGCGGGCTAGCACGGTCTGACAACGAGGAAGGAGCAGGACAGGTTCTCCGAGCCATGCAACCCGCACGTCTTCCGTGCGGCATGCCGCGGTGGTCTCGAGCCGCCCGAAGGCCCCGGAGGACCGCCGGAGCCAAGCCCCGCCAAGTCCGGCGCTAGATCCGGAAGTCCTAGTGATTACCCCCCGTCAAACGCACCGACGGAGCATGCAAGCACCACACAGCGAAACGCACAAGGAACTGACATCTGACTCTTGACATTTATTTGATTTTACGTCATCTTTCGGCCAAACACATCTAGTCTAACCGCGCTCACTCGACGTTGGCGAACAAGAAGTTGGGCGCGCCGGGCACCGCGCCGTCGGCGTTGGGCGGGAGGTCCTCCACCACGGCGCCGGTGACCAGGTCCGTGCCCTTCCTGCTGCCCTCCTCGACGGCCAGGATCGTCACCTCGACGAGGTTGGCGCTGCGCTTGAGGCCGTCGACCATGTCGACCAGCACCGCCTTCTCGTCGAACGCGAGCTTGCGCTCGAGCACCGCGCCCGCCGGTTCGCCCGCCTGCAGCCTGCGCTTGAGCCCTTGCACGAACGGCATGGCCTTCTTCATCTCGCCCATCTTGGCGATGCGGCCGTTGAGCGCCTTGTCGTCGGCCGAGTTGGTCTCGGGGTTCCACATCTCCTTGAGCAGGTCGATGTAGGCCTGCTGCCACTGCGGGAACTTCTCGCTCATGAAGACGGTGAGCTTCTTGGGCTTCTTGGGGTCGAACGACGTCTCCTTGCCCTTGGCCTTCTTCTTGAGCTGCAGCGACTCGGCCGAGTTGACGTTGGACGCCGTCACCGAGATGTACTTGCGCGCCGCCGTGAGGGCCGCGTCCGTCTCGGGGATCTCGGGGAACGTCGCCTGCTGGATCGACGTCGGCTTGCCGAGGATCTCGATCCACACCGACTCGGCCCAGTGGGGCGCGACGACGGCGAGGAGGAGACACTGGAGCTCGATGAAGCGGATGACCAGGTCGTGGTGCATCTTGACCGACGCACAGCTCTCGCGGTAGAAGGAGAGGGCGTTGTTGAAGCTGCGGGGTGTTAGTGATGATCTAACCGCAATAAAGATCTAGGAAGCTTACTCGTAGAAACCGGCCTTCAACGCGAGCTTGTAGGAAGTCTCGTCTGTCAATCACGTTAGCAAACTATGCCACCAAGCTACAATCCGCGTTTGCTTCACTCACTGTACTGGTGGATGGCCTCCTTGGCAATGGTGTTCATCTCGTTGTTGAAGACCTTGTCGAAGAAGTTCCACTCGCCCGTGCGGAGCTCGCTCTTGTTCTTGACGGCGTCGTCGCACCACTCCCTCAGGGTGTAGAGACGGAGAATGGCCTGGTTGGCGACGTCCTCCTCGAAGTTGCTGTCACCCATGGTGTCGCCGGCGTCGGCGAGACCGATACGGGCGGCGTCGGCACCGAACTTGCGCGCGACGTCCTGCATGGTCAGGAAGTTGCCGGTCGACTTGCTCATCTTCTCGCCGTTCAGCATCAGGTGGCCGTTGGTGCGGATGCCCTTGGGCCAGTACTCGGGGCTGAAGATGGCAAGGTGGATGTACAGGAAGAAGGTCAGGTGGTTGCCGATCAGGTCCTTTCCGGAGCTGCGGAGGTCGAGGGGGTAGAAGTACTCGAAGGAGCGGCGCATGCTCTCGAGGGTGTCCTTGGAGATCTTGCACTCCGACAGGAGCTTGTCGTCGAGCTCGCGGCGGCAGAAGACGTAGTCCCAGACCTCGTCGATCATCTGCTCGGCCGAGATGTCGCCGGTGCCCTTCTCCCTGCCGAAGATGTCCTTGTGCAGGTAGGGGGCGATGGTGTAGTACGCCATGTAGATGGTGCTGTCACTGAGGGACTCGACGAGGAACTGGGGGTCCCAAGGCAGCTTGGAGCCGAGACCGTACGATCTCGCGCAGGCCCACTGGTTCAGCCAGTTGAGGACACCCTGGAAGGCGTTCTTGGTCTCGGGACTGAAGGTGTTGAGGCCCTTGCCGTCGGCGTTCTCGACCCAGTCGAGGGCAGTCTTCTTCCACGACTCTTCACCGTAGTCGAGGTACCACTGGTCCATCAGGGAGACGATGCAGTCGTCGGCAGATCGGCTGACGACCTTGCGCTCGGGCTCCGAGTAGGCAAAGGCAAGACCCTGGTCGAAGAGGGACTGGCGGACCTTGGGCTTGGCAGACTCGACAGACTCGCCCTTGAACTCGCCGACCTTCATCTTACCCTTGTAGTAGCCCTCAGAGTAGGCGGTCTCCTTAGCCTTGTCCAGCTGGACGGTGTCCTTGGGCGAGGCGATCTTGAGCTGCTCGACGAGGGTCTTGGCGATCATGTCACCAGAAGGGGTGTCGATGATGGGGATGATCTCCAGCTCGGCCCACTCCTGCTCGATGCCGTAGTAGGCAGCCTTCTTGCGGAGGTCCATGGTCATGACCCAATCGGCGGGACTGTCGGAGGGGACGGAGGTGACAACACCGGTACCCTTGGTGGGCAAGATGGAGTCCATGGGGAGAACGCGAACGCCGGCCTCGTGGACAGAGAAGGGGGCGTGGACGCGGGTACCGATCAGGGCGGATCCGTTAATGTCGGCGGTCTGGTCGACGACGCCCTCCTGGAGGAAGAGACCCTGGTAGGCCATGTTGCGGGCGGCGCGCAGGGTCATGATGTAGTAGTCCTTCTCGGAGGCCTTGAAGACACCGTAGGTGATCTTGGGGGAGACAAAGACGGCGTTCTGGCCGTACATGGTCTCGGGACGCAGGGTGGCGGGGATGAGGAAGACGTTGGCATCGGCGGGGAGCTTGGACTTGAGCTCCTCCTCGGCCTTGGGGGCCCACTCGAGGACCTTCATCTTGAGGCCGGTGTACTCCTGAGGACCGACACCTACGGGACATTAGTATCGAGGGCCTTGAAGCCGGCGTGCTCACTACTCACCTTCACCCTCGGCTCGGTCGTGGTCCATGCAGGGCTGGCCGTCCTTGATGGAGTAAATGGTGTATCTCTTGCCGAACTTGATCTTGTTCAGCTCCTTGAGGCGGATCATCTGCCAGCGCACAAAGGCATCGAAGTAGGGATTGGCCTCGGTGGTGATGAAAGATCTGCGCCAATCTTTGGAAGTCAGAAGCACTCAAGAATCGGATGGACGGCATCACGAACCTATTCTGAAACCAAGGCTGGTAAGATCCTCCTGAGCCAGGGGAGGGAAGAAGGTCAACCAGTAGGAAGCATCAGCAAAGAGGTGAATCTCTTGCCTCGGGATGCCCATGGCCTCCATGATTTGGAACTGTGCAGCATGTCAGTCGCCAACCCCGAAACGTCTGCTGGCGCCATTGCGGCCCGGAACGCACCTGGTACTTGGCCTTGACGGTCTTGGCGGCCGCCTTGCTCTTCTTGGTGGTGAACTTGGTGATGTCCTCGCGGGCCTGCTTGGCGTCGGCGGGCGCGTCGTCGACGACGACCTCCTCCTCCTTGTATCCCTCGAAGTCGCGGCCGAACATGGCGACCTCGTTCTTCAGCTTATCGGCGACGGCCTTGATGGGCATACCGGTCGCGTGCCATCCCATGGGGAACAGGGCGCGCTTGCCCTGCATGCGAGCGACCTAGAGACAGTTCCATCAGCCCTCCGTCTTGAGGAATCCGGGGTGTGCGTGCGTATGTTCGAACGAGGGGTGGCTTACACCGGCGCCGAACTCGACCTTGGACACGGAGAACAAGTGACCGGCGTGGAGACGGCCGTTCATGTAGGGGAAGGCCATGCATCCCATCCTGCAATTCCGTCAACATCCATTCTTGTACGATCGATCCAACACAGCAATTCGTCGTACCACTTGGGCTGCTGCTCGCGCAGCTCGGCGGCGGAGATGGAGCCCAGAGGGATCTCCTTCGTAGACGGGGCGTCAATCTCGAAGATCTTCTCCTCGGACCACTTCTGCTGGTACTTCTTCTCGAGGGAGATGAGGAAGTCGCGCTTCTCGGTTCCCTTGAGCTCCTTGGTCTTGGAGACTTGGAGGGCCTCGAGGGCCTTGGCGGCTTCGTTCGCCATGATGGAGAGCGACTGGAGGAGGCGTTCACGAAATTGGTGCCGGTCGGGGGGTAGCGGGAGGACCACAGGGACGAACCCGGTCGATCCAATGGGGGGGGTTCTTAAGGACCGAGTGTGACTCTGGGAGTCCTATGCGTCAGGGAGTCACTCTTGCGAATGAGCCCTCGGTCTGCGTTCGGTTCGTGGGTGTTGCGCTTCTTTGAGTCACAACCACAGATTTCGTCGCAGCTCCGATGTTTTTTTCGAGGCTGAGAGTGTGCCCCGCGATGGCCTTTGGGGGTGCGGAAATGGCGGAGTACTGTCGGGCCACTGGCCGCTGTGTCACACACTGCTGGAGAGCGCTGAGTCCCTTCTGTTTCGACAGCCCCTCGCGGTACGTACCCCGCCGACTCGAAGTCACTGTGGCTTGCCCGCGGGAAAGTGGATCTTGAATGTGGCCACGCCCACTGATCGGTGTGGCTCAGCCAACGCTTCTAGGTCCCCGGCCAGCCGCGGATCCAGCGCTTCTCGAGGTCTGCCAGCCCTCGA
The DNA here is from genome assembly GCA_030770045.1 of Colletotrichum brevisporum. Classification (NCBI taxonomy): domain Eukaryota; kingdom Fungi; phylum Ascomycota; class Sordariomycetes; order Glomerellales; family Glomerellaceae; genus Colletotrichum; species Colletotrichum brevisporum. The sequence goes on from JAUGSI010000002.1 coordinate 8,712,608, forward strand.
TGTCCTCGCCAGCCATTGCGCCCGTCTGCCCCTCGACGAAAGCTCCCCGATCGCAGCGAACATGCTTCCGACCCTGATCCGGCGCGCCGCCAACGCGGCCGGTCGCCGCTTCGACGTGTTCACGAACCCGTACCGCACGAAAAAAGTCTGGCCGCCCGACTTCCAGAACCTCTCCCCGCAGATGCAGCTCCGGTTCGAGAAGAAGTACAAGCGGCGCCTGGCGCTGGTATACGCGCGGCCGAGATGGAACAAGGCGATCAAGCTGATCCAGCTGGTGGTCGTCACTGGTGCGTGGGAGGACTCTCGAGGTGGACTCGGTTTGGCACAAGATACTGACTGGAGCATGCAGGTTTCCTCGGCTGGACGTTTTGCTTTTCCGAGTTTGAGTTTTGGGGCAAGCAGTACCGCCCCTCCGAAGAGGTATAGCACATTCTACTGAAAGATCTCGCGATGCTTGCTGACTCCTCGCGCCTCCGCAGATCCGGAAGCACTTCCGCAATCTGTTCGGCACCATCGACGCCGAGAAGCGATACGAGCGCCGCAGGGACGCACCCGAGCCATCTTCCTCCGAGTCCCCCAAATGAGAACCGATACGCAAGGCGTAGGCATTGGAAGGAGTTTATGGCGTTTTTGAATACCCGGCCGAAAAAAATAGCCCCCACCCGTGTAACAACATGTTCGTCCAAGACAATAATGGTATTCCTCTCCCTCTTCGCAGCTTCTGGTTCCGTTTCTAGCAGCGCCTTTTTCCATGCTTTCGTTCTACCGTCCATGCCACACAAAGTTGCCTCCCATGCCCAGACCGCCGCCGATGCCCGCGCCCCGGCCCTCGTTGACGGGCCTCTTGGCCACGGTGCCCTGCGCGCGCACGCCGGAGACGATGCGGTCCAGGTTCGTCTCGATGACGACGCCGCCGACGATCATCTCGCCCAGCGTGGCGTGCAGCGTCTCGAAGTTGAAGATGAGGTCCAGCTCGCACACGTTCTCGAACAGCTTGTCGAGCGCCTCGACGTAGACCTGGATGAGGTCAATGAGCGCCAGCGGCGACTCGGTCGACGTCGAGATGACGATGAAGTAGAGCGTCGCGTAGTTGCGGTACGTCACGAGCGACGGCACGTCGTTCTCCTCCTCGGACGACGACGAGTGCGAGGTGCCCGAGGCGGCGAGCAGGGGCGGCAGCGGGAGGAAGTTGCACGACCCGGCGGGGCGGTTCGAGACGAGGGTGAAGATCTCGGAGATCAGGCGCTGTTGCATGCTCGTTTCCTGCGCGGCGCAAGTGTTTGTCAGTATGGCGGCTTAAGCTTGGGGGCGCTTCGTGGAGATCGTGGAGGAACCGACGAGCTGGGTGTAGAACTTGGTCAGCCGGGGCTGACCCTGGCCGTTGAAGACCAGAAAGGCGTTGATCATTGTGACCGGTGTGAAATGCGCATCCCGTCTGTACAGCCTGTGGTGGACGGCAGCGAGCTTGCTCCCTTCGTCGCGGGGTGTTTCTGTCCGGCGACGACAGCTCGAGGTGCAACAGAGAGGCTATGGTGGGGGGGGGGGGACGGAGAGACCGGCGCCAACCGCCCGGAACTGCACCGTTGTCCAACTGCCTCCCAAAATTAGAGGTGCGACTCTGTACCTGGCACATGACTTTCTGACGTAATCTTTGCTGGCCCGGACCACTTGCCGATCCAAGCTCGCACCTTCCCGTCAACCGCGGAACCGAAGCTGCAGCAACGTGGGGAAGCAGCGGAAGCTACCCAGGTACCTGACCTTACCTCCCCGGCAGTGTGCTTTCTTTCTTGTACTTCTCTCCAGAAACGCAACGCTCACGATCTGCAATTCCCCCTCCTGTCGTACACATTCAACCGTCTCAATCATATCCAAGCAGTCCAATTTGTCATCGATAGTATCAAGAAACCGCAATTATGGCACGAAGCAACCTTACCCGCGCAGCTGCCCGCACTCTCCGAACCTCCTCCTCCGTCACCCCGCGCCGCTTCCTCCTCGCAGCCTCAAAACAGGTCACTGGCGCCGCCACCACCGTCCCCGCTGCCACAATCGCCGCCCGCCGGCTCTTCATGACGTCGTCCCCCGCCGCGCGCGGCATCATGCCCGACACGGACAACCCGCAGGTCAAGGAGACGCCCAAGTCGGAGGTCAAGACGAGCGTCGCCGAGCTCACCGACGCCGAGTACCACGAGCTGGCGGACGCGTACCTCGAGACCGTCGTCACGAAGCTGGAGGAGATACAGGACGAGAAAGATGGCGTGGATGTGGAATTCGCGGTACGTTTATGTCTTTCTATTTGTTGTTCTTTTGTCCTCGACACGAACTTTTAAACTTTTCGAACTACACCAATCCTCCTTGGCCCGGGCTTCTTTGATACGAGAACGCTTACTGACTCGTCCTTCCTTCGAACACAGGCCGGCGTTATGACCGTCACCTTCCCGGACGCGGGCACCTACGTGATCAACAAGCAGCCCCCCAACAAGCAGATCTGGCTCTCCTCGCCCATCTCGGGCCCCAAGCGCTACGACTGGGTCATCGTCGGCGACTCCCAGAGCGACAAGGAGGGCACCGCCGCCGGCGCCTGGGTCTACTCCCGCGACGGCAGCACCCTCGACGACCTCTTCCTCAAGGAGCTCGACGTCGACCTCAGCCTGGCGCCGTCCAGCTACGGCGAGGACCAGTCTTAGTAGGGCTTCGGGTTCGGTGCGCTCGTGCTGGGCGCGTCTGCCTTGGGGCTCTCGCTCATGGCTGATGCTGAGAGCTTCGACCCGTTCCTCTTGTTTTGATGAGCTGCTTTGACCGTTGCGGCGGCAATGACGTGATTGCCGCACCCGGTCGAGCGTTGTGCCTGGGTATGTGTGCCTGCCTCGGCACGGACATGCTGGCGGTGGGCATGTGTATTTCTACATGGCGATGGGGAGTTTCAACGGGAGGGATTTGATCTTTGCAGGGCCTCGTCGCAGACGAAGGACCGTCGAGGACAACGGCATTTTAAGGCTCGTGTATACAAGAAAATATCTGTAAAGGAAGCAAGCAAGTAAGCAAGCGCTAGACAGCGCAATATCATATTGGAGTACGGCCGTTTGGCTGGAAAGACCAAGCAATAACCTCTTGAAGCGTTGAAACATCAACCTCACAATGTGTTACTCGAGTCACGTCATCACCGGCACCAACAAGATGTAGTTGTACTTTGAACGTTGGGAGTCATGTCTGCTCTATTTACGATCTAAGCGCTCGTTTCTCGCTTCAGATACAATGCTTGCCTGCTTTTTGTCAAGGTCGTAAATATCCCAAACTCCGGCCGCGGCCGCTGCCGCCTGGGCTCGCTCCTAACTCCCTGGTGTGAACTCTTGAAAAGGGGTAACATCCTCTCTCCCTCCATTAACCGCGTCCTCGCAGAGGCGGACTCGTATCCAGTGGTGTCGGGGAATCGTCGTTCGTCGTAACTGAAAACTGTTGCTAGTGCAGAAGCAGTGTCGTGCTTAGCGAGGGTATCGTGTAGTCGTTCCAATCTCGCAGGCTCCCCTATCGCTCCCGCTGCCCCATAATCCCATAATCTCTCCAATCTAAACGTGTGATTTTCTCGGTTTTTTTTTTGTTTTTTTTTTACTTTCTTTGGTGACCGACTCCGTCTTCGTTACCCCGGGAGCTCCGACCTCTCGACGGGCGCCGGTAGCTCGATGGCCGGCCCTTGCTGTGTCAAGGGCATCTCGTGTAGCCCCCTCGGAGCGGGCAGCTCAAGCGTCTCGCCCGTGTTCTGGGCGACGATGGCACCGGCGGCGCCGTCGGGCTTCTCGGGGTCACCATCCGTCACTGTGCCTAGCGACCGCTCCCGCCTCGCGATCCTCCTTTCCCTCCTCCAGTTCCATACCCATACCAGGGCGACGATGAAGAAGACGAGGCCCGCGGTGGCGCCCACGGTGATGCCGATGACCTGCCCCGGCGTGAGCCCGGACTGCTGGAGGATGTTGTTGGGAAACGAGGGCGAGGCCTCGCCGGTGGGGCCCGGCGGGAGGTTGGTGACCTCTGCTGTCCTTGTCGCCTCGGTCGACGAGGTCGTCGACGACAGCGTGGCGCTGGGGCCGAAGCGGTTTGTTGGGAAAGGCAGCGACATGGTCGGCAGACCGAATGGGAAGGATGGGAATGGCTGCGCCAGCTTGCTTCGGGGGGGGCTGGCTTGCGTTTGGTTTTGTTTTCTAAAAACAACGAGACACTAATGTCGAGAGAAGACCATGGAACCGAGGGAGATGTCATGAGAAGGACCAGCTTCGCCCCCCATTCCTTCGTGTTTCTGCGAACCCACGGTTCGTTGACGGGAGGCGCAGCCTTTTTGACAGACTCCCCATGTGATGTCCGGCGACCATGGCGGGCAGCATCTGGCAGCGGTGGCAGCCGAGAGGGGAGGAAGACAGGCAGGATGCAGGAGGTGGGGTGTGTGCGTGTTCTAGGTGCGTGTGTGCGTATGGTGTCTTGTTCGTGTCTAAGCACCCGAGCGTTGCGGCGTCCTGAGATGAAGCCCACGACGTCAGGTCGCAGAGGGCCGTGTGTGTGGTTGCTGGTCGTGCCCTGCGCACCAAGAAAATATTAAACCGGCTGGCCCCCAAGACCGGATAGCCGGCCAGAGCAAGACAAAAAGGCGACTTCTTCTGGCTGGCGGTTCATGATCGATCGCTGGCAATTGGGTGTCGGCCACGTCGTCGGCGTGGTGGTGGGAGATGTTTCGGACTTGGGCGTTCCAAGTCGAATCTTGGCACGGAGTCGGCGCAAAACCCGAAGTTGAGATGAGATCACCCGGCGCCAAAGTGTTGGCCCCGAGTTCATCGGAAGCTACCCCCAGCAAATCAGAGCTTGTCGGCACGACGACCGTCTTGTCTTCGGCTTGATTTGCCTTTTGATTTGCCTTTCTTCCCTTTACGTAGGAGTCGTATTCTGTTCTTGGGGCCCCCCCCGGCCTCGTGTTCGCAGGAGGCGTGTTGTATTTCTAGTTGCCCTCTCATGTCATCTTCGTACTTCAACCTGCATGTTCGCCCTCGAGCACTGAGTTGGGAAAGGCCAGCCACTCCGACCAGTAGTCACCGAGGTGTGCCGAGATGGAGCGAATAAGGTACTGGCCCGCGTCGCGAAACATCCAAAAGTCCCGGCTCCAGTGGAGCAGGACGCCGTAATAGGCGAGGATGACGAGGGCCTCGGGGCGGCGCTGCTTGAGTACGTCGATAAAGCCGGTGGTGACGTGCACGCCGAAGGACATGACGGAAGAGGATTGATGGCTGCCCACTCCGGAAAGACTGCGGTAGATGCCGTAAGAGTCGCGGAGGGCGCGGGTCGCAGCCCGGCAGGCCTCGAGAGAGGCGGGGCGCAGGTCGGCCTGGTCCAACATGCTGTTCACGACCTCTAGCTCGGGTACGGCTGCTACGGGATGGCGCGACTCGAGAAACTGGATGTAGTCTTTGGCCTTGGAGTCGCGAATAGTGTGCCAATTGCGGGCGGTGACGGCATTCACGCCGCGGTGGAGGGTCAGGTACCAGGCGAACTGATCGAGGAAACCGTTGAAGTCGTCGCGGTAGTTGCGCAGTGTGTCGCAGAGCAGCTGGCCGCCGACGAAAGAAGTGAAGAGGAACATGGGAATGCAGTTCTCGTCCGAGAGCTCCTCCTTGGCCTCGTTGAAGAGCATCAGGCCGCGCGTCTGTAGTTGGGTGGCCTGGTGACGCCAGAAGTCGGCGCGAGAGGACTCGGCCTCCTCCATGTGCAAAGCGGAGTGGGCGAGGAGTATATCCATGAGGTAGGGGGCGCCGAGGGCGGCCTCGATGGCCATGTCCATCATGGGCTTCTGGAACTGCTCCACGGAGATGAAGATGGGCATCTCGGTGTGCAGATGGCGGAAGAGGTGCATGTGGTCGAGGGTGAAGAACTGGCCGTTGGCAGGGCGGAGGACCTCGTTGTTCTCGCCCGCACGCAGAACAAAGTCGTTGACGACGGTGGTGATGGACGGCGAGCCTGCCGAGTCGACGTTGGCTAACCCCGGGGTCGGAACGCCATTGGTAGCCGGGCTGACCACCGAGCCGCCGTCAGCAGCACGGGCACGCTTGGCCGGGACGACGGATCGGGTCGTGATCGGGAGGGAGTCGAGATAGGAGCAGTGCCGCTCGGCGGTCGCGCAGTTCACGCAGGTCGGACGTGTCTCGTCGCACTTGACGTGGCGCCTCTTGCACTCCTTGCAGCCATTGCGAGACTTTCTATGCGCCCGGCGCAGCTTGACGTCACCGGCACCAGCACCGGCGGCCGCGGCCGCGGCGTCGTCGCTATTGTTTGTCGAATTGCCGGCGGCGGGGGAGTGGTTGCGCGTTCGGGGTGGCATCGTGCCTACCTAGTTGCGAGACAGGATTAGAGAAACGGGCGTGACAGGAGAGACAGGCGGCGTTGATTAGCCATTGAGATCGTTGGGCGGCCGGGAGGAGGGAGAACGACGGGCTGGGCAGAGCGCGACGACGAGACACTTCTTTAAGCCCTTGGAAATACGAGGTGGAGTGGTGATGAAGATGCGAAAGCGAGATCTTTCAGCCTTGGTGGGGGAGTAGAGGGAAGGAAAAAAAAAAAAAAAGAGCATAACAAAAGACGACTGTTGGGGAAGGAAGGAGGCACCAAGGCGGTTCGGCAGCTGCCGTTTCAATGGCATCAATCCCTGCACTTTGTACCTACCTTATCGAGGATCGTTGGGGGGAGCAGGTGGAGTCCCGTTTTAAGGCGCTACAGCGGGGAACACTCTGCCCGGGGCCTAATGCACTTGTGGCAGCCCCTGAAAAAGACCGAACTGCGCCATCCGTCCACGCGGCTTGTCCCCAAAGGTCCCTGTAGCTGCAATCACATCGTCACCTATCACGCGCTGATGGCCCTCGTCGGCCAATAACGTCGTTGAAGAAAATAATAACGCCGCGATTCTTCCGGGAAGCTCTGCAGAGGCAGGTACGTATTACATGATGCTCTTTCCTTGATCACGAAACGAATTCCAGTCTAGTCCAATGCTCGCTCTCGCTCTCCAGACTTTCCCGTTTCATCAACTTTCGTCTCCATCTCCTCTGCCTGATGCATATCGTCATAAAAATCAACGCCAAATTACAAACACCCCGGAAATCCTGCCACGGCCTCTTCCCGGCCTCTCCCCGGCCTCGACCGCGTGGCTACCCTACCAGCTAAGCTTCCGACCATATCTGCCATCCCTTGGCCTCACCGCATCGTCTTGCGCATCGAACGCTGCTGCGACTCCTGCTCGGCCATGTCGAATCCCCCCTCGACGTCCGACGTCGACTGGTGGCCGCTCTTGCGGATCTGGAAGGCGCTGGGAAACCGCCAGGCGAAGGCAACCATGACAAGGAACATGAGCATCGCGTCGAAGACGTACAATGTCCACTCGTTCTGCAGCGGGTAGCCATCACCGCCCATGACATACTCGACCAGGCGGAAGATGGACCGCACCATGATGAGCGCGCTCACGGCGTACAACATCCACAGGCCCGACTTCCATGGGGAGTTGCCGCTCGCGGACGCCTCGGTCGGGTACTTGGCCAGCCGCGTGTGGAAGATGACGGACGTGATCCAGAAAATGCCGAAGAGGACGATCTGGATGACGAGGCCGGCGACGATGAGGTTCTGGCCCATCTTCTGGTTGCCGTCCTTGACCATCAGCCCGGCGCCGCTCGCCTGCACGAGGAACGAGAAGCAGTCGCCCGTGACGAAGATGCGCGTGAGCCAGTTGACGCGGATCACCGACAGCGACTCGCCGTGGACGCTGCGGATGATGCGGCCGAGCGTCATGTATACCGAGGCCGCGAAGAGCGCCGGAGCAACAAGGATCGTGACGCTCTGCATCACGTACGGGCCGATCTCGCCGGTCCGCTCGCGGGCGATGGCTCGTCCTGCGTATCCGATGATTTCGACTGTGAACAACGGAGGTCAGCAACAGAAACACACGGGGTGCGGAGGAGCAAGGCAAGGAGAAAGCTTACGGAGACCGCCGATGGCAAAGACTATGCAGTACCACGTCTTGGTCTTTGCAATCATCCACCCGTGGTAGAGCGTGACGAGGACGAAAAGCACCTCGAAGATGATGGCGGCAACCAGGTTCGGCACGTAGTGCCACAGGTAGTACCCGTTGTGCGACTGAAGCTCCGGCATTTTGGACTTTTTCTTTCGCTTCGATGGCGTTGCCTCGGTTGCTCGTTCAGTCGATGATGGCTTGGGCGAGGATACTGTCGATGATGTTGACACTGATGTTGCCGGCTCCGTTCGTGTCCCAGAGTCGAGCCGCCAAGGCACAAGGGCTCGAGTATAGCCATCTTTATAGCGAAATCCGCACCAACCTGAAGGAAATGAAATTGGGGCCGTACACGGCATCGGATTCCCGCCCCGGAACGTGTTATCGCCATCTCTCCCATACGCGTTTGCGGGTCGCTGACGGCGATGGACGGGCGAAGCTTTGCAAACTCGATATCCGAGGAACCGGTACATAGCCGTCCTCGACGGGGTTCCACAGCTTCCCCCATTTAGACGGGTACGTGGATGGAATCGCTTCTGATTGGTTTCTTCTCTAGTGTTGGTGTTGGCTGATCCGGTGGGTCCGTCATCACGGCTTATTCCATACGCGTATTCAACACTACAGGGAGGATGCCATCTCCTGTCCATCATCATTACTAGCGTTCCCTGGGCCACTCTGCCCAGCCTCTTTTTCTATACGCTCTTGAAGAGGACCAAAGGCCTACGTATACCCACTACGCCCTACCGTCTGGTTTCCTCTTTACGAGGAAGCTAGGCAACCCCCACAGTGTTGGTTGGTTAAGCTTGAGTCGCAACATGTCCCGCGGGTTTGTGCCCTTGGCACACGTCTTGGGCAGGACAGTCGACAAAGCTTGAACTCGGGTAAACATCAGCCTGAACTCCGACCCTGTTGCCCGCTCCCTTGGCGTCGGTAGCAACGGCCTTCTCGGGCGACTCTGAACTCGAAAGGAGCCTCAAGTCTTGGGCCCACCCGCGGTTGACCGCACCTTAGTCATTCCGATCCGGGACCTGCCTCATATGAATCGGTGGCAGGTTTATAAAAACAGATTCTCGCAGGGAACTAGGTCAGTTAACACTTCGAATCTTCGGTGTTTTTCAGATATTCGAAGCTCGTGTGATGGGTGGGTGACTTTTGTCGAACCAATTCCATTCAATTCGACCCAGATTTTTTTTTCTCTCTCGAAATTGCGCCTAAGAGTCTCGACTCGCAGCAAAACCTCTCGATACAGCTCCACCTACTGAGGACAGTTCTCCTTTGTAGTCAAATTCTTCGGTGTATTGCCTTGGATCAGCAACTGGTCGGATAACTTGATGCCTTTCCAGTGTATGGCATTGAATGGGGGGGAGAAACAAGAAAAACACAAAAGGCTAACCAGTAGTCAAAGATGCATACCCAATTTCCTTCCGCCGACGAGATTTTGTGCGTTGTCCTTGACGAGGGAGGGCAGCTTCAACTGGAGAAAATTCCACGTACGTGGGACCTCCTTTCCTTTTTTTCTTTTTTTTTTTTTTTAAAAAAAAAGAGAAGAATCACCTTCCCACCTAGGTAACGTGCTCTTTGGCTTAGGGGCTTTCATGAGCTAGCCGAGGAAAACTCGTGGCCCAGGAATAGCACGCTTGCCAATGGCCGTGTGCAACCCTAAGGTGTAATCACGGCTACTTCGAGGTTACCAAGTACGAGCCATGGACGACGCAATGGCTGGCATCCTCGGGGCTGTAAAGCTAAACGACTTACCTACGGTGTATGGATCCTTCGGTTGCTGAGCGGGCAGGCGTCGGAGCTTATGTCCGCCAAACTACATGACAAGATCGCCAGTCTGGTCTTTCGAAGCTACATGACTTTGGAAGTGGACGGCAAGCAAGTGGTGTTCAGGGATGTATTCTTCTCTGTTGTTGATACCTGGATACAGACACTGTGCCGCTATCGAAATTTTGAAATAGATGATGGCTATCAACCGGTCATTTCTTTTAGTCACTATTGCTCATTACTGTGTTTAGGACTTTGTTACTGTTCGCTGCCGTCTCTACAGACATACGACGTCGTTTTGCTGTAGCAGACGTTCCTTGAATGGTTAGGTAGTTGATACTGAACAGAGCACTCGGGGCTGGAGGCCACTATGCAGGGTGTCTGCGACATTTGCCTAATCAGGTCCTCGTGAGAAGAAAGAACCAGCCTTTTGACGCAAGTCCACTCTTTCAATTGCCCGGAGATCCTTCAACTTGTTCCCGGATTATCGGGAAGAAGACGTGCCGCGAAGCTGAGCTCCATCCTTCTCCAGCCTTCCCAGATCCGGCAAAGGAGAAGATAGGTGGTCACGTTGATGGCACGTTACCCCGCGACTTGGTCCTTCCGGCCTCCCGGCTTAGGGCTGACTGCGAGTTTCCTACAGACGGTAGGCAACGTCACATGGGCTGATTGGTCATTTCTCGAGACATTTGCCTATTTTGAGTCGGCAACTGGTCAACTCATCCGTTCCATTCAGTACTTCCAAGTGTTTTCGGCGAGGCGAAGTAGTGGCGTCATCCCCCATGCAAGCAGCAGAAGTGAGAGAGGAAAGCTGGCAGTATGCTGGTCTGTATCTATTGCCGACCACATTGATCTTATCAGGAACAGGGAGTTATCCATAATGTAGGACTGCAGATGAGGTGGTTCATTGCGTCTTCTCTACCCATATGTCGGTAACATAGAATATTGATCATGTATCATAGGTATCGGAGGGTTTGGGAGCCGGGATGGTCTGCAGTGTTAGACACCCTGATGTAGTAGCATTTCTCAAAGTGAGAATCTGCGAAAATAGACCGTACTGGAATGCAGCGTCAAACGTAACAGGCAGCAGGGCGACGATCCGGGGCCGCAGAGTCCGGTGAGATGACATCTACACCGCCATCATCCACGGCCGCGATCGCCGCGCTTGTCTGTTGCCTCGATGCCGGCAATGGGAAAACAAGGCTGGGCCCATAATACAGAGTTGCGTATGCCACGTTGATCCTGCGCCGGGTTTGGACGATAATTTTAGACGCGCTGGACTGCACTAGTGCAGTTCATCCCAAACGCCTTTTGCTCTGGTCAGGATACTGAAGTTCCCGGTGGCGGGGTAAGACAACCACATTACCCAGGCTGGTAGCTGGTACTCCGCCACGCGCACCAACATCCTGCGCCGTTTACCTTGTCTTTGTCAGACGCCATAAGCACTTTCTTCCTCCGTGTGCGCGGCAACTGACCACTCACGGGTCTCCGGGGTGAGAAGATAGCGTCGGTCAGGATTTAGTGCCGTGCTGTGTTTCCCGCCGGGACGTCGCCTTTCCGGCTGCCTGGGTGCTTTGCTGCGGCTGCTGCTGCCGGTAGTTGGGTGAGATGCTAAGTCTGTTTCCAGAAACATTTTGCAGTTGGACAACACACACATGGACTAGTCTCTTGGACAGCCTACCGGAAAGTCGTGATGCGGTTGTGGAAGAGGATCGTTCCGCATGGCTCTACAGCGAGCGCCGTTGATATTGGCAAAATGACCAGAGCAAAAGTACCAATGTCGTGAAGTCCAAAATGTGTATATAACAAGTCGTGATTCTCCCTAAAGTGAGGTTTTGTTTTCTCTCTCACCATCACACAACAACTCAAACAACCAAACCAATCTTCCAACCTTTTCCTTCGTCTCTTTTCTTATCTCATTTCCTTATTTCCTAGAGTCAATCTTCTTTTGGATTTTTCCTCTTTAAGAACAACAACAACAGCAACAACAACAAAATGTTCTCCATCAAGACCCTCACCGCCGTCCTCCTGGCCTCCGCCGCCGTCGTCTCGGCCGCCCCGACCGCCACCGACGGGCACAAGAACCCGACCAAGACGACGCACCTGACGGGCGTCACGCACTCCGTCGTCGCCGGCCTCGGCGGCCTGCGCTTCGACCCGGACAACGTCGTGGCCGAGGTCGGCGACGTCGTCGAGTGGCACTTCCTCCCGCGCAACCACTCCATCGTGCAGTCCAACTTCGCCGACCCCTGCCAGCCGCTCGCCGACGGCACCGGCTTCTTCTCGGGCTTCGAGTTTTTCACCCCCGAGGGCCAGGCCGACAACGTCTTCCAGGTCGTCGTCGAGGACAAGAAGACCATCGTGAGTAGCATCCTTCCGTTCTCCTTTCCGTCTTAGAGAGACTTGCTGACATTGCGTTTCTCCCAGTGGTACTACTGCGCCCAGAACGTCGGCCAGCACTGCAAGAACGGCATGGTCGGCGTCATCAACCAGAACTTCGACAACCAGGCCGTCTCCCTCGCCAAGCACAAGGAGCTCGCCGCCAAGAAGGGCGACGCCGTCATCCCTCCTGTCCAGCAGGGCGGCGACGTCATTCCCAACCCCAACCCCCTGGGCGGCTTCAAGCTCTAAGTGCTTATGCCGACGACACGCATGGGACGATGGAACTCCTTGGGCGAGACGAACGAGAGGAAGGGGCTAGGGCATACTGCATCTGTCGGCGTTTTGATGGTTTCTTGATGGGCTTTTGGACATTTTCTCTTTTTGGCTTGGCCTTTATTAGACTACTTATCACTCTTTCTGGTATATAGTAAACACACTGTTCTGCTTGCGAATTCGTCTGTGCTAGTCTAAGGATGTGTGCGTAGTCTTGTCGCTTCACCTATACTGTAGCCGGTTGGTTGTCGTCAGTCACCTATCCAATGCTTTTGGACCATTTTCACATTTCACTGTCGTCCGTCACCGTCGTCCGTCACCGTCCTCACCACTGGGTCTGCCATCGCTGTTCTTCTTGGCCTAAGATGTAGGACGGGACCTACATGATTGACCGAGTAAGCATATAGGAACTGGCCTCATGACCTGTTCTACAGTGACATGGACTAATATTACTGCTGACCTAGATAGAAATGACTAAGTATTGATGGACGTCAAGACAGATGACACCCGTCTTAGTACGCCCCCTTTCTCTCCGACCACTTGGGCTGCGGCGCGGGCTCGACCTTTCCGAAGCCGCTGGCAGAGACCATGCCGACCTCCCACTTGAGTCCCTCGACCTTGGCTCCGTCCTTCTCCATCGCCCAGAGGGTGATGCCCAGGTGGTTGGATCCCTGGTAGTTGAGGACGCCCTCGGGGATGGGGAAGCGCGTCTGCGGGCCGACGTGGTGCACGAACTTGCCATACTGGTATCCGTTCACGAAGACCTGAGCGCGGTACGCAGTGGTCGTCGTGTTGGCGAACGTGAGCGAGATGGGGATGTCGAAGCCGGTGGGCAGGTCAAGGTCGAACGTCGCCGAGTAGAACGCGACGCCCGCCTTGTCAATGCCCTCCGTCGGCCCCTTGCTGTCCGCCCACGACTCCGACGGCGGCTGCGGCCAGTGGTACCCCTGGCGCTCGACGAACAAGCCTCCCTCGTTCTGCGGGCCGCGGGAGCTGTCGGCGTAGTCCTCGCCGCCCAGGTTGCCCGTGATCTTCCACTTGACGTCGGCCTGCTCGTGGCCCGCGAGCGCGTAGTTGAGGATGCCGCGCGGGTTCTTCTGCTGCTCCTCGCCGACGACCCAGTTGCCGTTCAGGCCCATGTGGTCCACGACGACGGTGAAGACGTACTCCTTGTCCTTGGCCAGCTTCGGCAGGCGGAAGGTGCTGTTGTGCGCGGGCATGACGGCGTTGCCGGCCCAGGACCCGACGAACTCGTCGCCGAGCCACACCGAGGCGCCGTAGGCGTTGCCGCCCTGCGTCGTCAGGTTGAAGACGTCCTCCTCGCCGTTGGCGGTGAAGCGGCCGCGGTAGACGAGCGAGCCCGTGTGGTAGCCGTAGTCGCCGCCGTACAGGCTGGTCGGCGTCTTGAGCGGGTGGGCCGTGTTGTACGTCTCCTCGAGGCCCGCGTCGGTCCAGAGCTCGTCCGAGTAGTCGGCCTGGATCTCGGGGAGCGAGTCGACGTACTTCCAGGGGAGCTGGCCGATGCAGGGCAGCTTGATGGTGGGGACCTGGAAGTCGACGGTGGCGGTGACGACGCCGCGGTCGCTCTGCTTGAAGTCGAGAGACTTGCCGTTGAAGTTGAGCGTCTTGAGGGAGGACGGGGCGCCGCCGATGACCTCGATCGGGGTGGTGGCGTTGACGTCGCCAGAGAAGCTGAGGGTGTCGCTGTCGACTGCGACGGTGCGGACGAGGTATCCGGCCTTGACGATCACGTCGGAGGTGGCGTAGTTGCCCTCGGTCGGGGGGACCCAGAAGTTGTAGGCCTCGTTGCGGCCTGGGACGCGTGTGAGTATGGGTAGGCCTGAGAAAAGCAGGATGACTTACTCAACAGGTAGACGTAGAGATCGCCGTGGACGCGGACAACCTTGCGCTCGTCTGAGACGGCCCAGCCAAGGATAGTGTAGCCGTCCTTTTGCTCAATTGTAACGTCAGATCCCTCAATCACATCGTCGTCGGTGACGTCGCCCTGGTCACCCTCAACAGCGAGCTCGTGGTGCTCGTCGGGGCCGCCGTAGACCACCAGGACGGTCATGTCGTCGTACTTCTTCCTTTGCGGATGTTAGTTACCGTGCATGGCGCTCCCAGAGACTCAACTCACCAGGTAAAGATCTCGGCAGACGAGTAGACCAGGTTCTTATCGCCGACTGGGTAGTCGCTGACGTGGATCTTGGAATCTCTCCGGGTCAGGTAGAGACCATCACTGAGCTGCGGGACCTCCAGCTCGCCGTACTTGACCGTGTCGACCTTGAGCTTGTACGAGACGGTGTCGAGAGAGTCGTACTGGGTGTGTCTGCATCTTCGTTAGCCCCATAGAAAGGGTTGGAAGAGTGTCCGTCTACCCACCTCGAGATGTAGAACTTGGTAGTCTTGGTCGTCGCAAGAGTGACGGTGACGGCATCGCTGTTGGTGAACTCGAGCGAGGAGTTGAACCGGTCGGCCTCAAGGTAGGCGGGTGTGACGTGGAAGAAGTTGGCCTGAAGCTTCGTCTCGCTGTACTTCTCCCGGTGGACGAGGCGCTCCTCGGTGACCTGCGCACCGTAGTCATAAGAGGTGTAGCCGTCGGAGTGGCCGAGGTTGCCCCAGTTGGTGCCGCCCCAGGTCTGTCAAGAGGTAAGCAAAGACCGAATAGTGTTCAGATGAAGGACGTCATTACCATGTAGACGTTGAAGATGGTGACTCCAACAGCGTAGTTGTTCTTGAAGAGCACGCGCTCGAACTCGTGGTTCAGCAGACCAGCACAAGATTCGAAGCCAGCGCCTCCCCACGGCTGAAAGCCGCCGCCTTGGAACTATGAAAGGACGTTCGTCAGTCAAGTCAACATCTTACACGCCCACGGCTACTCTCTTCCGTACCTCAACGATGGTGTAGGGGCTGTCAGGCGCGATGGCATCGTTGGTCGCGAGCCAGTCGGTCGGCAAGCCGTTCTCGGGCCAAACGGTCGGGTTCCAGCAGTCGAAGCCGAGAGGGTAGGCGTCGTGGCCGTAGATGTCGACGCTCGCGGGCGTCGAGGTGGTGATGGCACCGAGCTGCCAGGCCTCGTTGTTGACGTACGGCACGACGACGCCGGCGCTGCGGAACTGGTTGTCGACGTACTTCCAGTAGTCGTAGTCCGGGAACGGGTACGGGTCGATGGCGGCGTTGTACTCGTTCTCCTGCTGGAACAGGATGACGGGCCCGCCGTTGGTGATCTGGGCCTTGGCAATGATGCCTCCGAGGGCGGCGGTGTAGCTGTCTTGGTCAGGCTTCTGAAGCAGTGAGCCGATCCAGAGTTTCAAGTGGCTTACTTGTCGGTGGCCTTGAGGTAGGCCTCGTCGCCGGCTCTGAGGGCTCCCTGGACTCGTTGCAGCCAGCCGGGGAAACCTCCTCCCGTGACTTCGGCGTTGATGTACGGTCCAGGACGCTATTGATACCAGTCAGAGATGATTAGTCTTGGAAACCTGCCGTGAATACGCACCGCAAATAGGTACAACCCAGCCTTCTCGGCGGCCTCGAACAGCGGCTCGAGGGCGAAGATTCCCTCGGCGCGGACTTCACCAGGCTTCGCCTCTATCAAGCCCCAGTTGACATAGAAAGAGACCGAGTTGTAGCCTGCTGCCTTGATCTTCTGAAGGATGTCGAGCCACAGGGACGTGACCGGCATTCTGTTTGAGTGTGTAAGTACCCATGTCCGGCCCGTCTGGGTGGAAGTGTTTACCTGAAAGCGTGGAACTCTGCGCTAAAGATCATGAGTCTCTCGCCGTTGATGAAAAGACTCTTGTCATCCCAGGTAACCTGCTCCAAGAATCAGTCCCCAGTCCGACACATAGCCCTCGGTGACCAATGCACCACCGGGGAAAACGGCAAACTCACGACGTCCTGCTGCCTCCCATTCAGGAGGTGCATGTCTCTCCCCACGGCCCTTCCACTGACTCCATTGAGCCAGCTGAGGGCCAGAAGAGAGAGGTACTTGACGCGTGAAAGCAACATGTCTAATTGCAGCTTGACGCGGTCAATCGAGACGTTGAGCGAGCTAGCTCTTCCATGGATTCCACGAAAAGCGCGGGCCCTTGCCTACTATATCATACAATCCATCGTATATCCGCCGCTCTTCCCCGCAACTGACTTTGAATGCCACCTTTCCCCTGGGCCTTGTAATGTAGCGTCGGAAGCGTCGGTATTGTCGCATCGTGAATGGCTGGCAGATGTCAGGCACAGCAATCTCAACCGGGTCGATCGATTCGACAATGCCAATTTAGCGGTGGCCGCCCCTCCTCTCTTCGACCTCCAGTCTCCTCTCCGCCTCTTACCCCAACTCTGTGAGCTCATCAGGTTACCATTTGAAGCCGCGGGCATGGCATGACATGCATCAATCGACCGGGCGACGCCAACAGGCAATGCGGTAGAGACACAGAGAGACGATTCGTCCAACCACAACCCTGTCTTCCCCCGCTCTGTGCCCCGCGTCAGTCGGTTAACCGATGCTTGGAGAGCTGTTCGTCCCGTCGAGGGTAAGGTTTCCCCCTGCTTGGGGAATCGCGCCACTACAACGGCCCGCGCGGCCGGAGAGCCCAGGGACGCAATTGAAACTTCCGTCCATACAGAGCCGGCGATGCGTGGTCGACGCGGAGAAACAGCAGAAGCCTGCGTCCCTTGTCGTAGGCGACGGGCTTGGCCTGCAAGCTTGTAGGCACGTTCAAGCTGTTGCGTTGATTCTTCCGGTAGAAGAGACCCCGCAAGGAGATGCCGGTCCGGGGTCCTTTGACCATAATGGGAGCTTGGAGGAGTAATATCCGAGAGTAATTACGTCAAGGGACCGGCAGGGGGGAAACAGCGGTAATATTACACAGCGGAAAAACCAGACAATCCCCTGGCCGACCTGAAGCTTAAACTGAAGCTTCTTGCATGGAGATTGGAACGGTCTGGAGTTGAACCTCATGCGGAATTCGGGTCCGTAAGTTGTGTGTATTCAGCGGCACTTTCATTACGGGCGTCAAGGCATGTATGTACTCGTAACCCTTGCCCGGACGCCAAGACAGACATCAAACATTATTTACATGAACACATTTTCTCTGTTCTTGAGTCGTTATCTTCATGCCTGCTTCAGGCCCAGGAGCTCGGTCAGCTTGAGCATGCTGACGGTGACCTTGTTGGTGGTGCTCGGGGGCAGGACACCGGCGCCCATGATGAGCAGGTAGTCCGGGTCCTCCTCCATGATGTGCAGGTCGCGGGTGTAGGCGCCGGCCTCGGGGGAGTCGTACGCGACCCAGGCGGACGGGTCGCCGCCGCGGCGGTTGATGAACAGCGGCGCGCTGTTGCTGCTCACGACGATGGTGCCGTTGCAGCCGCCGACGGGGGACCAGACGACGGTCGGGCTGTTGATGGGGAAGACGCCGCCGTTGGTGCTGTTGATGTACATGTCGGGCTTGTCGGCGAAGGTGCGAGGGTCCTTGGCGATGCGGTAGTAGATGGGGAACGAGTACGGCTCGATGATGGGCGCTCCGCCCCATTCGAAGACGTACATGTAGTCGCCGTTGGCGAGCTGCGTGACGTAGGGCATGCCGGGGCGGTCGGTGTAGCGGGGGTAGGAGACGTCAATGACCACGTCGGACCAGTTCTTGAGGTCCTTGGTCGTCTGGTGGGAGATCTCCTGGCCGTGGTCGGGGGAGCGCTGGTCGGCGTAGTAGAGAATCAGGTCGTCCTCGTAGATGCTGGGGAGAAGATGTTAGTCAGCTTCGGGACTGCCTTGAGGCGTGCGATTCGAGGACTTACAGGATGAAGGGCTCCCAGATGGGCGTTTCCTCGTTGATGGGAACAGCCTTGCCGCCAGCAGCGACGTGGGACAGGAACTCCCAGGTGCGGCCCTTATCGGGAGAGGCATACAGGTCGATCTTGGTCTGGCTCAGGTCGGTGGGAATGCTGTTGCCGGCGAGGAGGATGGTTCCGGCAGGGTAGCCGGCGAAGTCCTGGCGCAGCTCGTACAGGAAGGGCTGGTATCGCAGGCCCCAGTTGTTGGCCTGGTCATGGACCTGGCCGATCTCCTCCCAGTTGAGGCCGCCATCGAGGGACTCGTAGATGGGGTACCAGACCAGAGGGGGCTCTGGGGAGTAGTTCTCCCACGTGCCCAGCAGGCGGCCGTCCTCGAGCTGGATGGTGCGAGGGTACAGGACGCGCGGGTCCGTGTAGTTCTCGGGCGGCTGGAAGATGAGGTTCCGCTCGAAGGTCTCGAGGGCGGAGACGAGGCCGCAGGAAAGAGCGCCGACGGCGGCGAAGAGGGCGGACCGGAGCATCATGGCTGCGATCTGACTCGACGATCTCTAGAAGATGGAGAGTGCGGGGAGACAGAGAGCTGCTACATCTTCACGTACCCGGACTGACAGGACGGCACCTTTTATAACGGTGACATCGGACCTCGTTCTCGCCAACGCGGGACCCATGGCCGTGGTACCATGGGAGCAACAGAGCTGGGGTTCGTTGGCTGGGTGGCCGCCGACGACGACGCGATGCGACATGGCCCGAGCAGTGAGCGCCCTCTCGGTAACCTCGGCCATGTGGCGATGCCCATGATCTTCCTGCTAGTGACGAGAAGCTGGCCTTCCCCCGGACTGGAGAAAAGCGTGGAGAAGCCAAAGCTGAAATCACGGTGACATGGGACTCAAAGAGGAGAAATCCCGGGTTGCCAACGCTAGAATGGAGCGTGTTGGCGCAAAAGTCAATAAGCGCACGCAGGCCGCTTCCATGGCAGACGGATGGTGAGCGGTATGCGCTCCAAACAAACAGACGGCAGCGTGAGGCGGCGGCACAAACCGCGGGACTTGACGACAGGGATCATGCCGAGATCGAAGAAATGAGATTCGGGGGTTTGGGAGCGAGAGCCGGGCCAATGTTGTCTCGAGCTGCGGCGCTCATTTCGACAAACCCCAAAGACTCAAACTGCGGAGACGGGTTTTTTCGTGCGGGGGAAAAGATGGAGTCAAACTACCGAAAGGAAAACAGTGTGGCGGGCTGATGGAGATGCGCTCCAATCAGGCTTGCCAATCCTTCCATGGGCCTCAGAGGTGGTGATGCTTGGTCATGGCTTGGCCTTTTGCATTCGAGCTCAGCTGATGAGCCGATTCGAGAGGGGAACAAGTTGTGGATCGACGAGAATGCCTCGGGAACTGGTTGTACTCGACCGCGTCCTGGTCCCGTCATTTCCCTGCGTCAACCGGCTCACCGCCCCTCACATGCATGGCCTGACCTGGGGCCGGGGCCTGGACTTGCGGTTATGTCATGGATTACAAGCCGTGAGCCAGGTTGTTCCGACGTGCACGGGTCTCGGAAGTCAAGTGTTGGTTAATAGGACTGGAGTTGCTGAAGTTCCCGACTTAGGTAAGTGACAAGTTTTTGTTTCCGTTGCCACAACGAACAACCTAGTCAAGCCATGGGCCTGGCTCACATTCTGATACTGGACGAATCTCTTTTATATGGAGGCTACTTGCTCTAATAAAACCTGTTGTTAAAGAGCGGCCGCTAATTGATTTGACTCGATGCTCTTTCGACACACTGTCAAGTTTCTCATGCTAACTAGCTGCCATAACCAGCGTTACTAGCCAAGCCAAGACATTAATAAACCCGATTGTAATATTGTGTGATGAAACATACAATTGCCACGCTCATACGGCTGAGAAAATTCATGCAGGCATGGTCTGTGGCCGGCGTTCATCTCAACTGAGGACATGTCAGGCAAAAGCTTGAACTCCGGGGTCCGAGTTCGAAGACCACTTGAACATGGCCCGACGTAATAACAGCTCTGCAGGTGAGGCATTGAAATCGTATATTCATCAACCAGTGCTCGATGCCTGTGTATTCGAGGATATCAAATAGTGGGACGTCATAGCATAGCGCACACAAGCGAGGCAGAGTGAGAGTTTGAATATGGAAATGGACGATGAATCAATGTTTCTATGGGAACGACTGTCATCACCATCCCAAGCCTAATAACTTCAAGTGTGCTGCATAAGTAGCCCGGAGAGTGTTCGGAATGAAGACATCATCATGTTGTCTCTCTCAAGTACTAGGACTGCTCATGTCGCAACCAATTCCCTCCCCCAATCAAGTTCCCCAATTCATCGGTCCAGCTTAGCAGTCATCGCACATGGCGAGGCAGCCAAACATGCAGCCGGAGCGCTGGAGCGCAGACTTGCGGTCAGGGCCTCCGTAGCCTATTCCATCGCGTCAGATGCGGTCGAGAGAGCTTCAAAAGAAACAGGCGCGTAACTTACTGTCGTGGCAATCCGAAGTGCATCTCAGGCAGGACTTGCCCGAGAAGGGGGCACTGCATCCTGCCATGATCGAAGGGACAACGGCGGCAGCAATGAGAACAAGAGTCTTGGAGAAGAGCATATTTGCGAAGGGTGTTGTGTATTTTGAACGAGTTGTCAAGTCGGATGGCGTTTGAGGCGGGAGTTGAAGGTTGTGGTTGGCAATTGTGGTTATTGATGATGAACTTCTATGGCCTCTCTTGGGGACAAGATGACTATTTATGTCGAAATCTCCTTATACCTGTCGTTGGAAAGGCTTGAGCCTGGACATGATCGCGGCCGACCTCGGGCTGGACGTTCAACTCAGGAGACTGTAATGGATTCGAAGGATTGAAGCTGTCATGGCCTTGTCTGGTGATTGCTTACACCTGTGGGGACCGTATCAGCCTTCTCGTGACCGATCATCAAGTGGCCTCATGAGAAAATAGACGAGAGAGCTGACGATGGTGGCCAGAATATCATAAATCAGACCAAAAGTACTTTTGAGGCTGAAATTTCGCTCTGAAGGGGACCTCCGGTCTTCGGCAGATGCCCGAGTGATCATACCAGAGTAAGCAAAATGCCAAGATTTAAGGTGGGCGAAGGAATGTGAAGCTATCGCGAACCAGGGCGTTGCCCCTGCAGCTCCACCATCGCTTGTCAGGCAACAGCTAGAATTCAATTTTAACCTCGTCGGGCCGGACCGTGGCGACTGATTCAAAAGTTCCCCGTGCCTCCAGACAGTTTATTTATCCTCGTAAATATAATAAGAGGGCTTCGCCTGCCCTGCAGCCTCTCCTTGGTGATATGGTTCTTCAAGTTTCGAACCGCCCCTGAGGCGATCGAGTGATGCGTGCAGTTGATCTGTTGCTCGTAATGGCAACCATAGATAAAAGCTCACCGGTCAACAGTGCCAATGACCGTTGTGTGGATATAAAAGTCACACATAGTTGATGTTGAGCTTCAGGCGTAAAAGTGATATGGGTTGGCTCGCTGGTCAGCGAAAGGAAGACTGAAGTATGTACATGCAAGGAAAGGGGTAAAGAAAGCTACAGTCACAAGGTAATGCTGTGTTTAATGGAGTGATAAGTCTTAAACAACCGACACAACTGTTTTGATAACATTGAAAGAAGTAGAAACACAGCCTGATCGATGGGGCGGGCGCAGGTAGCCCTGGAAACGTATGGCCAACGACGGATGCCCAAAGAGTTCCCGACCAGCGGTCGATGATACCTTCGGCCGGAGTGACTCGAGCTTGGTTACATTAGTAACTTGCAAGGGTTTCTTACCCCGAAGTTGAGGCAACCCCTCCGACTGTTTCTATTTCAATGGCAGGGTTCAGCCGGCCTAACTTCAACAAGAGACTAAAACATTTTGTACAATCTTCCAGCCTATGCTGCGATCCAATGGACATGATTCATCAGACCTCTCCTGAATTGAGCCAACTCAAAGGGAGATTTTGGCTGCAACATGGTCTTTTCGACTACTCCAAGGCGTCTCTCCCGGATCCCCGCCGATCGACAACTCGCAGAGTCCACTGCAACAGATTGCGATCCTCTGCCCTTGCCATTAGGGGCAACAGCCAATTCAATCCGTGAGTCGCAGGGCCGTATGTCGATGGTATTTGAATGAATACCACACCAAACTCGGCAATTTCCTTTTCTGTCACTTGCCTAAACTATGTATCATAGTACCGGCCCATCAACTCAAAAAAATAGGCTTTACAGTTACAATTCCGCGGCTTATCAGTCCGCAGATGATGAAACAGCTAGTTCAAGTTGGCCAGGCGGCGGCAAGCAACACTAAACTGACTTGTGGTGATGCAGCTATCAGGCCATATCAGGGGCAATGGATCTGCCGTGAGAGTTGTGGGAAGTGTTGACTACGGATTGCATGATGCGCAGCGGCGACTTCGACTCGCATGGTACGCTGGGCCCAGTGCTTAACAGCCTACACATAACAAAATGGCCGAGAATATGTTCGCACAGAGTTAAATATTAAGATTTAGGCTGACATGTATATATGCACAGAATCTCGAATATGTACAATGAAAAGAGAGAAGAAGCTGTGAGTCGCCGGCAAAATCTACAACCACCAGCCCTGCTTCTTCTTGATCCATCCGTGCACTACGGCCGCGATTTCAAGGTTATTCTTCTCAAGATGTCCGAAATGTCCGTTGCCCTTGATGCCGACCTCGCTGAGCTTGATCCACTCGGGATCTCCTCCGACCTGTTTCAGGTAGTCGATGATGCAGTGGTCGTAGGTAATGTGCACGCTGGCTTCTCCGGTCAGCGCGACGTAGGGAACGCTGGAGATCTTCGGGAGCTTCCGAACCGGCTCCTTCTGGCGGTAGCAGTTGCGATGGGCCAGCGTTTCCTCGCCCACGGCCTCGATCTGGTCCGCAAGCTCGGCAGCATCGGCGACGGCCGGCTCATAGTCGACGTGAGTGTTCGTCAGGCCCCACGGGTTCGCCGCGCGGCCCCCGAGGCCGTAGCCATAGGCCCAGAAAGGGATCGTCGAGGGCTCGAGGTTGATGTTGCCGGCGAAGTACTGCGGGCAGTCGTTGGCCATGACGAGGGCGAGCTTCGATCCCAACGAGTGGGAGATGACATACGACTTGGCACCGATGAGCGAGAGCAGCTCACAGCCGGCGGCGCGGATGGCCAGCTCCTGAGAGACGTAGCTGCTCGTGTACGGGATGAAGCTCTGCTGGAACTGGTCAAAGGTCGGGTCGCCGCGCATGCCCGTGCCGGGCCACTGAGTGTGAAGCTGGGACTGGGGGTAGGTGTTATAGCCCTTGACGGCTGTAAAGCCCATCTCGACGAACTCGGCCGACATGCCCACGGCCATGGTGAAGTCGGCCGCGTTGTTAGCAGTCGACCGGCCGATGCTGTTGGCGTCGATCAGGTAGAGTTGATAGCCCTGCTTCAGGAAGTAGGTCGCCCACCCCGGGCGGTTGTCAGGGGTATTGAGCCATGTGGTGGCTGAAATGCCGCCGCCGTGGAGGAAGACAAGAGGCGTCGGGCGGACCTTGAGTATCGGCGTGAGCTTCTCGACGTAGATCTGGCCAACGGTGATGTTTCCCGTAGGGTCCGATGCGCTCTGGCCGCCGACGTAGAAGAACTCTCGGCTGTGCAGAGTTTCCTGGGGTCTACAGTTTGAGCTGACTGCGTTGACCCCCGTGCAGTCGGCTGCGGTCGCGCTGATGCCGACGGCGCCTAGAACGAGCACGGAGAGTGCCGAAAGCCGGACCATCTTCAGGCGTGAACGAGCGTGGGAAACGAGTGTGTGGTCGTGTCAAAGTTTGAAGGAGAGAGTTGACACGCAATACGCACACGCCGGTCGATGTCAACGAACGTCGCACTAGAGGCGAGCGCGCAGATCGTGGAGAACACGCAAGCCACAGGACGGCAAACCGGATTTTCCCCTTTCACTGGGCCCTGACGAACGAGAACCATCTGTTAATATAAGCTAAACACCGGGACTTGGTCGTTTCTATGTTGGCAACTTGGACCTTCAAGAACAAAACACCTC
Source organism: Colletotrichum brevisporum (assembly GCA_030770045.1). NCBI lineage: Eukaryota > Fungi > Ascomycota > Sordariomycetes > Glomerellales > Glomerellaceae > Colletotrichum > Colletotrichum brevisporum. Next base: position 8,736,887 of record JAUGSI010000002.1, read on the forward strand.
ATATCCGCACTGCGGCCCCCAAGCCCAAGAATTTCTGCAATGGCAATTTCGGAGAGCCCACGGCGCCGGTGACACGCTAATCGGAGATGTTGCCCAAGAAGATCATGGCCGGCAGAGCTGGTCTCAAAGTGCTGGCCCACAGGGAAAACCCATCCTGCAGAGTTTATGTCTGCAGCTGGGTCCAGTCCGATCTTTGACGTCTTAGGGCCTGCCACCAGAGGCTATTGGCTCTTGTGTCTCTCGCTTACAGAAGCGCAGGGCTTCGCCCGAGTTGGCTTTGGCTGGCCAGGTTTGCCGGTGCGGATAGCTCTCGACAATGACTCGTAATCACCTCACTTCCCAGGACCTGCCCGCACAAGAGCGAACCTTGTCCTTGCTTTCCTTTAATCTAATCCACCGTGCTTTGGCAGCTGAATGCTATCGAGGGGGCTTGGTCCAAAACCACGGCTCCTCCTCGCCCCCCATGTTGAAGCTGCGGTCGCGAGTTCCTCACGATGGCACCCTCCCACGATCCCGGGACTTCGCAACCGATGGGGGGCCTTTTTTGATATGGATACTGCAGACGATCAGCGAGCTGGGTTCCATTTCACGTGAAACCGGACTACACAAACCGCGCTATGATCCGTTGACGAAATTTCTCCGCCGTTGAACCGCCTGAAGCCCATCTGGAGAAGCCTGGAACATTGTGAGCAAAAGGCTGCATAATAATAACATAAAGCGGACCAGCTTCCCTTCGCGGGGGGCTCCCTCTCCTACCCTTCGAGCCGCGAGCTTGTTCTGACGATTCTACTCCCGCTTCGCCATGTCCAACAACAGCACGGGCTCCGCAAAGATTGGAAAACCGCCCAGCAATACCAGGGATTACAACATCATCAGGGGGATCTACCGGCAATATGGCCTGACAACCCTCGACCCCAGCCTGGGGTATGTCTTTGCCGCCAAGGAGCCTGCGGATGCCGTCCACGAGTCGAAGCAGGCGGCCATCATCGCCGGCATGGTGATCGTGATACTCGCCATCGTAGTTCCAACGACGGCGAGGTTGGTGGTCAAGGGCCGGGGGGCGCAGACCAAGTTCGGATCGGACGACTGGGTGATCGTCGCGGCTTCGGTATGGTGACTCCGATCTATATGAGCTCTCCCCATCGTCGCAAGTCGAAGGAGGCTAATGAGACTACTCTTGCTTTCCAGATACTGGCCGTGGTATACCCGATCCTTCAAATAGTGGTTGTCATCGACGCAGGAGCAGGGCTACACACATGGGAGCGAACATACAACGACTATCAGTTCTACTCGTATTACCTCACTGTCTGCCGAATCCTCTACTATCCAACCGTCGGCATCATCAAGATCTCAATCACCTTATTCATCCGCCGACTCGTCGATACCGCCTACAGAACCTGGAGGATAGTCGCGGACATCTTCCTCGGCACTCTCGTCGCCTTCGTCCTAGCATCGATATTCTGGGGCATCTTCGTGTGCAACCCTCCGAGGGCCGTCTGGGACAGGGAATACGCAGGAGCTTTGGAGGAGCCGGCGACGTGCGGGAGCACCCTCCTGAGCTCCAAGGTCCTCAGCATCATTCATGTCGTCCAGAGCGTCCTGCTGCTGGCGACACCGATCATCATCTTGTGGCGGGTGCGTATCGATCGGGGCAAGAAAATTCGCCTTTTCATCATCTGGACGGCGGGCGGCCTCACGGTTTCGGGCGGCTTGCTGCAGCAGACGCAGCCTTTTACCTCCGCCGACATCTTCTGGGACTACACCGTCATCCTGCGCTGGACGGTGCTCGATATTGCGATGGGTATCGTGACGGCCTCGCTGCCGGTACTGGACGCGGCGATTATGGGCTCATGGCACGCCGCCAAGTCCACCCTAGGTATCTCTCACCACGACCGGCAGGCCACCAGCGCCACGAACAAGAGCTCGACAAACCCGGGGACAATTGGCTCCGGCCCAAGGAGACCGTTTGCGAGCTCCTCTGAGAACATCATCAACAAAGACAACGGGATCGAAATGGACGTCGTCCAGCAAGCCCACAGTAACACCAGGACAGAGGAACATAGGGATAGCTTAGATGTAAACACAACAGGGCATGACGGACGGAAGCACGGGGTGAATACCATAGTATGACGATTGAATGATACGATAGCATATAGTCAACGTAATGATAAAACAGGGTTATGGATCGAGACAACGCGCCAAGGTGACAAAAATTTCCACTTTGCTCCTCTCTTGTTACGCAGCTCGACGCGGCAGTTGTTACGGCTTGGGAAAACTGGCACGCTTTGGTGGAGTGTTGGTTTGTTGATCCCCCTTGTGATAATCAACCAGGGCCCCACGCTATCCCGCCGGATGGAGACCAGGTCCTCGGAACACCCCTGTATACTGAGTGGCCTCCCACGATCTAGCAGACCGTGCATTGTATGTCTGAAGCTCGTGAAGTGGGTGTCCCTACCCGCCGCAACGCCACGGCACCGCCCCTATGCTGAGTTATGAATATGCCCCCAAATGACAGTGTCAAAGCGTCCGGAAGTTGGGCGAGTTTCGTTCCTCGCACCGGACCGTCCGATGTTTGCTTGTGCGGTATTTTGGGCGCAAGCCTTGACTGTCCCTGATCAAGCAACCCTAGTACTATTCTCATTGATTGACAAGCTGTAGAATTTCAAGCCAAATAGTGTCCTGTCTTGTTTTCTGGAATGCGAGTTGTCAACTCCAGGTGCAGGCAAAATGATGTTTTCCGGGGAAGTGCAACGAGGAAGAATGTTGTTGACTGTTTGTTGCAAATTGTCTTCGGTACGACGCAGTTCCAGTTCAGCATTTGGATGTTTCTATGCAGGGACATACCTCTTTTGCTCAGTACCAAAAAATGATAGACAGCTGTTAGTTCGTACAAGGATTGTTTACCTCACTAAATTGAGTGGAACCAGGTGTTGAGCTCTCCGACACTCAATAGTGAGACCTAGTTAGACGCGAAGATCTAAGAAAACCAAGCTTACAGACGAGTTCCACCAACAGCTCTTTTAACTTTCTGACGGCTAATCGGCAGAGTTCCAGTGCGGCGGTACCAGACCTCGTTAACTAACCAATATCGAGAGGAATCAATCGTCAGTAGGGTCTCGCTTATACGAAGCATTGAATTCTGTCAGCTTACTGCCTCGGATCTATGTTGCCTCGGGCACTACTACGCTGTTCTTACTGCAGCAAGACCCACACTCGTCAGACCACCACGAGATATGCTTCCATTTCACTCCACGGGAAACGACAAGACTAGAAGCGGGGAAATGGCTATTTTGCATATTTGTTACACAAAAGCAAGTTACCAGCGCTAACGGTTGACAAGTTTCACTGTGCAAGTCAGTCGAGAGCTAAAATCAACATCTCGGTGAGAGGATGCAGCCAGATCGAGCGACGGCTTAGTCACTAATTAGTGATTGCGAATCGACTTAACCGGGGAAGATAGATTCTCTTGCGATATTCCATTTCATCGACTAACCGAGCACTTTGGATGCTCAGGTGGTCAGGCAATTGGTGCCCGAACTCCAGGCTGATAGCCCATCTGCTGATCCAAGCCCAACCATCGCCAGATTCCCATCACGTTCTAAGATGCTGAGCTCCGCCCGATGTTGGGAACATGTCAGTAGAATTCGATCATCCTCAGTCTTGGCAATCCATCAATCCGCGCATACAAGCAGGGTTGCGCTACGTAATTGTTGCTTAATTGAAGACTCGTCTGACTTCCAGAGACCAGCCACATGCTGCGCTGATGGGTGTCTTCAGCTACTTCTTCCCAGGTCTACCTATTTTAGTGCCCTTGCTCAGATTTGTCGATCACACAGATTTACATCACCGAACCCGAGTTCCAGAAAACGGGGATGTGCAGAACGTTGCTGGAAAACGCCACCAGTCATCAGGAGAACGCCTGGCCAAGAAAGATTCTACGGACGTTCCAAAGTCTTAGACAAATCCTGGCCTGAAGCAGTAATTGAGCTGCCGGCTAGGCGTCATACGCCGGACGTCTGGAATGCTGATGAGCCACATTCGTAACAGAAATAGTCAACTAACGGCCCCCAACGTAAGACTGCTGGTCAAGGGATTCGGTTATGTCTTACCGGTGGAGAAGCGGGTAATGGCGTGACTGCCACCACTGGGAGGGTGAACAAGTTGACCTTCCAGAGTTGGATAGTCTCCAAGACCCTTGGCAATCCTTTTCTGCGAGGTTATGCCGGAACGAACCGACAACTTGCGTGGGCGACGATCTATCCAAGGGAGTGAAAGGCCGCGTGCTCCCAAAGACGCGCCATGTTCGTCGACCCCTTCGGGCAGGGCCCCTAGGCAGCAACCTGCAGCCCTGTCCCCGCGGATGCGTAGGTCGGGATCGGAGCGGGTCAGATGCAAGATGCGGCCTGGACCGCCGGCAAAATGCTCCACCGTGGTTGGGAACCCTGTCTAATTTCTCTCTAATCGAGCGATCGTCGGCGTCAAGAAGGTTTCCATTGGCCCCCTCGCATTCCTCACAGTAGTGTTGAAGTCTGGGACGCAAGGGACCGGAAGACCTTCCAGACTGAGACGGTGTTGTGTCTAGACTCCATCGTCGTTGCCGAGAGGGCTGCCAAACTCTCCGGATGGGTTGACGCAACATCATCAGCCAAGATGCGTTTTCTCGCCGGTATGCATGTCGTATGTCTCGACCGCCATGCTCAAGCCGGCGATATCTGGGTGATGGACGAGAGCATCGAAGCTATAAGTAGGCGAAGGCCTCACGATGTTAAAAATGATGTTCTCCATCAACAGACAGAACCCCGAAGCAACCACCCCAAGCACTCAAAGCATCTTTCACCATGCACTATTCTATCTTTGCAACTGCTCTTCTCGCAGCCGGCCAGGCTGTTGCCCTGGTTCGCTCGACAAAGCCCACCCAGACTTCTGGCGGATGGGCCGTTGGCGGATACACCTACGCCAGCAGGTCCATCTTCAACTTTGCGACGGGCACATCGCTCCCCGCGGGTTTGTACCGAAGCACCTGGCCGATCGACACCACGCACGTCTATGAGGCCGCCAACGCCGTCGTCTCTGGCGGCTATCTGAACCTCAAGGTCCCCGGCGGGCAGACGTCCAAGCCGTACCGATGCGGCGAGGTTTCCACCACCGTCTCCAACATCAAGTACGCCTCCGTCAGAACTGTCGCGATCTTCAGCGATCCCATTGGCGTCTGCAACGGTAAGAATATCTTCTGCTGGGGAATCGTAAGCGCAACTGCTGACTTCGGTCCAGGCATCTTCTTCTACAAGAACGGTACCCAGGAGATTGATATCGAGTGGCTGTCTGACCCTGCCTCCCTCAGCAACCAGGGCACGCGCTGGCTGTGGCTGACAAACCAGGACGCCGACCTCAACGGCGAGAAGACAATCAACAACATCCTGCCCCCCTCAAACCCTACCCAGGAGGAGCACGAGTACCGTATTGACTGGACCCCGGGTCTGGTCAAGTGGTTCGTCGACGGCGTCCAGGTGTGGCAGACAACGAGCGATGTCCCCACCGTCCCCGGGTCCTGGGTCTTCAACAACTGGGCCAACGGAGACATCGGCTGGAGTGCCGGACCCCCGCCCCAGGAGGCCAACTTCAAGATCAAGGACGTTGAGATGTACTACAATACCGCTTAAGAGCCGAACTAAAGGAGAAACCAGCTTCTTTTCTTACTGTATATAGCCTGCTTGGTTTGTTTACTTTGTTTCACACCAGTGGTTGTTGGGGGACGGTTATATTTGGCCATGTGGGAAGAGGAGTTGAACGATTATGTGTCTTAGCGTTGCGTTTGGCTTCATGTTTTAGCGATAGCGCTGAAATTGAGTACAGTCGTTTCCTCAAACTGGCTAGATCATCAAGAGACTCTACGATGTAACCCCCATGAGGAGAATTGGTCAAGATCACACGTCCATGGTCATAAAATTGGTCGAGATCGATTCGTGCCCAGAAACGCAGAACTGTTTGTGATCAACATAACACAAAGTCAAATACACCGGAGATGGAACGCGATGTAAAGAAACACAACACTTTATTGGTATCTTCTTGCCTGATTGGCTCTATAATTATCATTCTTGTATTCGTGCACGCTCATTATAACACTGACGAATAGCAGCTCCTCTCACTGGTCCACCTCAATGCCTCGTTGCGTAGGGCGAGGTCATGCTCACGGCCTCCTCCTCCCCGTGTGCATCCAGCCTGTCGTACCCGCCGCCACCGTATCCCATTGTGCGCTCGTTTTGGCCGTAGCCGGGGTGCGTTCCCTGGCCGTAGGGGGTCGAGTAGTTGGCGGTGGCGTCCTGCTGGTTCTTCTTCTTGTTCTTCTTGACGAACATCTTCTTAATCTTCTTGGCTGCCTTCTTAATGGCCTTCTTGATCCACTTTGTCGGGTCGTACATGAATGGAGGGTTGCTGCTGCCGTTGCCGCTGCCGTCACCGCCATCGTCCTTGCCGCTGCCATCGTAGCCTCCACCGTTGCCATCCTTGCGCTTGCGTCTGCGGCAGAGGCAGCAGCATGTGGCGGTTCCGGCGACGAGGACGAGGACGCAGACGATGATGATGGCCATGACGCCGCCGGGCATGTGGAAACCGCCGTCATCATCGTCGTCGTCAGAAGACCCATTGCGGGCGAGTAACGAGGAGCGGAGTAGGGAGTTATAGATGACAGGCATTGTGACTGATCGTGGGGTCTCGGTTCGGTGGGTTGACGAGACTTGATAGGGGTCTTTCGTGGTTGTGTATGGTACCGAGGAGTTATGGTTATCCGATTAGGTACTGTGGTGGGACTTCTTTCTGAGAACGGATCGCTTGATGGTAGCAGGTTTATGATGAAGGTGAAGGTGGTGATGATTTGAGACTTGAGAACAGCCAAGGCATACAGGAGAGCAATTTGTTATATACAGGCCGGCTCGACAGAGCATAAGTCCAAATCAGAGCTCTACGGGAGCTCCCTGGCGCGCTGAGAGTGTGGCTTGGCGGGCCCTGTTAGTTCCCTTCATTTAACGGGATTCTATTAATGTCAACGCGCTGCAGCTCTACAGGGTCGGCAGCCCCGACATTTGGTCGATAACCGTTGCAGGCTGACTCGCGCGAGCAATTTGAGCCCCGTAAGGCGATGCGGTGAAGACATCTCGGGCTTGCCGCAAGAGATTACAGAGGGAAATCCTTGCTCTCAGTTTCGCATTTTTATGTCGACAGCGGATGAAATGACGCTGCGGCAATGATCGACCCGGTGGGATGGAAGTGCCTCTGTGTACCTATGATCAGAAATAAGCACACATTCGGGTGGGCGAGGTCACGATCAGCAGGAAGTCTTAGGGGCGCATACCCCAGACACATGGATGGGGCATTTCCGATGTTCTTTCTGATGGCTCGTCCCTTCCTATCGGACGAACTGTACAAAAGGCGGGCGCCCCAGTGTGGGGAGGAAAAGTCTTCTTCATCTGGTCTTGAGGCTGAGGAGTCGGAACATGATTCCGAAGCGTAGCCCGAGCCCGCACAACACAGGCATCGCCACACTAACTACTCTGAGCATGCGCGAAGCCACGACGAAGACTTGTGAAAATGATATCTTGGTCATGTCTCGCCACATTCAACCCGTTTACACTTCTAACATGGGGGAGGGGCCTTGGAACGGGGCCCCGAGATCTGTTCTGGAGCCAAAGTCCCGTGCAAACACCCGAGTATGCGACCATGATGGAGATCTCGCAATGATGGAGCCCAAAATCTGTATCTTCTCATCCCTGGTTCAGCTGAAGATGCAAGAGAGCGGACGTTCCTCGGGGTTTACATAGACAACATCAGCCCTGAAAGAGCCGAGACTATCGATCAGAATCACGCTTTGAAGCTGTTCATCTGACCATCTTCGGGCCTTCTTTCAATAGTGAAATTGTCGCGATATCTTGACTTGGAGAAACAAGAGTTGACAGGTCATTTGATCTACAGGGCAGAATGCCACCTCACCCCCAAATACTCCGCCAAACTCCGCCCTCGTCACGTTGTTGGTGCCATCATATAGGAACAGAACGGATGAATAGCTGGTAGTCGTGCGACTCTAACAAGGTTCGAGGCCGTGGGCTGCCAACCTCAGAGAGGCATGTGTCGGGCCGCGGCCACACAACGGCCCTATTCACCCCGCGCTGGTTTCCAGTTGGAGATGTGACAGCCGACACTAACAGAACTTACTACCCCGCCATCACCTGCATGTCATTTAAGGATGGCCCCGGACTGCCAGGACGAGTTTAGATCCAGGGAAACAAGTGCGGGAAGGGCCGTCTCGGTTGGAGGTACTTCGGCGGTGCTTGACGCCGCATGTGGCAGCACCTCGACTAAGCCCATGAGAGTGGCATCATGGAACTCTGATGGTTCGCGATGGATGCTGTTCTGCTTGTCTATAAAAAGGCAACAGAGTCTGGAGGAAAATCCAGCAGATGCACTCTACGAGAAGACATCAGCCTTCAAGCATCGTCTAGACTTGTTCTATCAAGGGTTGCAACCAACAGACTGAAAGCCCTGCTTCGAAACCAACCAACATGAAGCCATCAAACTTGCTATCTGTAGGCAGTTTCCTCGGCTCTGCATATGGGCATGGCTACTTGACCATCCCCTTCAGTCGCACTCGACTCGGCGCAGAGGTTTGAGTCCCCACAACTCGGCTTCAACTCGCCTCAACTAACCATCCTACCAACAGGCCGGCATCGACTCCTGCCCAGAGTGTACCATCCGTGAGCCCGTCGCCGCCTGGCCGGACGTCACGGCCGCGACGGTGGGACGCAGCGGGCCCTGCGGCTACAATGCCCGTGTAAGCGTCGACTACAACCAGCCCGGCTCCAGCTGGGGCAACTCTCCCGTGGCGACCTACACCCGGGGCCAAGTCGTCGATGTCCAGTGGTGCGTCGACAATAACGGCGACCACGGCGGCATGTTCAGCTACCGCATCTGCCAGGACCAGGCCCTCGTCGACAAGTTCACCACCCCAGGATACCTGCCCACCGACGCCGAGAAGCAGGCCGCTGAGGACTGCTTCCAGCGCGGCACGCTCCCGTGTACGGACGTCTCTGGCCAGAGCTGCGGATACAGCCCGGACTGCACCCAGGGGCAGCCGTGCTGGCGGAACGACTGGTTCACCTGCAACGCCTTCCAGGCCGGCAGCCGAAGGGCGTGCCAGGGGGTCGACAACGCGCCCCTAGGGTCCTGCTACACCTCCATCGCGGGCGGCTACACCGTGACGAAGAAGATCAAGATCCCGGACTACGTCTCGAACCACACGCTGCTCTCTCTTCGGTGGAACTCGTTCCAGACTGGGCAGGTTTACCTCACCTGCGCGGACATCGCCATCTCGGGCGGCAATGGCGGAGGTAGCAACCCGGGGACCTCGACGCGGACCACGTCCGCCGCGGCGACGGCGACGAGCGGAAGCTGCACGGCGGCAAGCAGCGTGGCCGTCACGTTCAACGAGATCGTCAAGACGGTGCCGGGACAGACGATCAAGATCGCCGGATCAATCCCAGCGTTGGGGAACTGGAACGCGGCGTCTGCGCCGGCGATGTCGGCGGCGCAGTACACGAGCACGAACAACCTATGGACCTACACGGTGACGCTGCCGGCAGGGCAGACGTTCGAGTATAAGTTCATCAACGTTGCGGCGAGCGGCGCAGCGACGTGGGAGAGCGACCCGAATCGGTCGTACACGGTGCCGCGCGGTTGCGCGACAGCGGTGACCGTAAGCAGCAGCTGGAAATGAGGGGAACACGTTGGGTGGCAGGGCGTTTTCGCGGGCTTTCTACTGTGGTGCGATTGTATTTAGCGTCGTGTCGTGTTTTCTTGAGCAATTGCAGTAATCATGGATGCGGTGGAGGTAACTCGGACCTTTCTCCGAACGGCAAGTCGTAATCAGAGAATCAAGAGGCAGCCTACATGAAAGCTAGAAATCAACGCGAATTGCTTCTTCCTCTCTACAGCCAACGGCTGCTGTGATGGTAGTGAGCTGTGGTCCTGCATGAAAATGAGGCGAAGTTGCAGCTCCCAGACAGCAGCAACCCACATCCGCACGCTACACGTGTCTCTCGATAGGCAGTTGTTTCCACTGTTGTCAGCGCTCTCCCAGGGGTTGTGTGGCTTCAAGACGGCTCTTCTGCCGATGGCCCAATGCTGCTCAGCCCTGGCAGGGATGGGAAGCGAGAGATAGGCGATCCCGTCTCGCCACAAAAGATTGGGGAAATTCGGGGGCGGAGTTGGGTGCTGACAGCGAGCCCCTCAGCTCAGGCCGTAGCACTCAGGTCGTGGGATTGAGGCCGCTCGGTGGCTTAACGGTCGAGTTGAACGGTGAACCCTCTTTTTGAGGCCTCAGTGGGCCGAAGGATCTGTGTGTTCTCACCTCTGCAGAACGGAGTGAAACGTAAATTATTGCGAATGCCTAGACACCGCAGACAAGTAATAGCCTTTAGGCATGGCTCTTGCCACAGAGATCGGCGAATGAGCAATACGGCGACCTGCGTTTAGAGGCTTTTCTGCCTTGGGCTCTGCGTGCTGTCGCGGCGTCTACCCGAGCTCTAGTGCTTACATCGCGTCTGTCCGCGACGTAACCTTGTTGTCAATTGGCTCTTTCATTCGATCAACCCATGCCATTAGATCCGTCAAACGCAGGCAGCAGTGGCCTCACTTCACGAGGCTGCCGTATGGCGTTTCTGTTTCGCGCTTCTCCCCCGCCAAACCACCGTGGACATGGGTGAGTCACTGCCTCTTGGGAGGCAAACGAACACTGCCGGGTGAGGCAGCCGCCGCTTGCAGCAATGCGAAGTGCATACCCGCTGCCTGGCTGACCATGGTTGCTATGCATGGGGCTTTTTCTACTTTTCTGAATTTCGTTGCGTCTTAAGTCTTGGGGCGAAGATACAAATAGGTGCTTCCAACCCTCCCCCCCTTGCTCCTTTTCTCTTGGTCCATCAACGACCTCTCTTTCCTTGTCTGTTTTACTAGATACCTAGAAGCATCGACACAATGGCGCCCGGCAGCACAATCGCAGAGTCCCTGGGCCTGACTATGGTGGACGACACCAAGTCGTCGGTCCAGGAGACCAACGGCACGAACGGCAAGAAAACCATCACAAACGCCGACGATACAAACGGCAGCACAACGAATGGCGAGGCCAAGACCGACGAGGACGCATCAACAGAGTCCGACGGCGAGGAGAAGACTGAGAAAGAGCCCAAGAAGGAGCTGGCCCCCGTCGGCTCTATCAGCGAGACGAAAAACATCTACTCGACGCCCAAGGACAGCGACGGCAACTGGACATGGGTCGACAAGTATCCCGAGGACGTCCATGAGGCCGCCGAGAACGAGGAGACTGAGCAGTACGCCGTCCTTGTGCGGAACATCAAGAGCTCCGACAGCCGCAAGAAGCTCGAGGCGCACTCCATCGTCATCCAGTCGCCCTGGCTGAAGACGGCCCTCGCCGAGATCCTAGAGGGCTACACCGGCGTTGCCTGCGAGCTCGAGCGCCTCGAGTTTGAGGCCCCCTTCCACCCCTTCGTGCACCGCTGGACCGACCTCTGCAGGTACATGAAGAAGACCGGCCTCGACGAGAAGACCAAGGAGCATCTCGACATCCTGCACGGCATCCTCCAGTACGAGATCGGTGACTCCATCAAGGTCTTTGAGGACTACGTCGCCAAGGGCGTCATTACCTTTGAGCATCTGTGGATGATCTTCCAGCCGGGAGCCATCGTACTCTCGGCCTACAAGGGCCCTCTCTCGGCCTTCGAGCTCGAGGAGACCGAGTACAAGGCGACGCAGTGCGGCAAGTACCTCGAGCTGAGCGCCGACTGCGTCGATTACGGCGGCAAGACGTTCGGCCGCTACGGCGAGAGCATCAAGGTGCCCGAGTTCCTCGGCACCAAGAAGATCACCAGCCTCAACGCGTACCCCTGGGCGTTCCACGCCGAGAAGGAAAAGGTCCGCGCTGCCCTCGTGCACCGCGGCCAGATCTTCGAGGAGCTCGCCGGCCACCACTACAAGCAATACTCGGGCACTGCCATCACCTGGGACCGCGAAGGCAACGAGGTGCCGATCCAGGTCGACGGCCGCATCGTCGTCGATATCAACTCGTTCAACCGCTTCAGTCCCTACTACCCGCGCTACCTGAGCGAATGGACTCCCAAGGACCACGAGGCCCTCGCGGCCTGGAGAAAGCAGCACGGCGAGGGCAAGGACGGCAACCCCAAGCTCACCCCTTATCATCAGATGCTCGCCCGCTCCCGCACGCGCGGCTACTCTCTGAAGCTCAAGAAGTGGCTTGACTTCTTCGTCGAGCAGATCGGCGAGATCACATGGAACACGGACGCTTTCGACAAGCTCGTCCTCCCCGAGGACCAGAAGGAGCTCATCCTCGCCTTCTCCGAGTCGCAGCTCGGCGGCTCCAGCTTCGACGATGTCATCTCGGGCAAGGGACGTGGCGTCATCTGCCTGCTCTCAGGCCCTCCAGGAGTTGGTAAGACGCTCACGGCCGAGGCCGTCGCGGAGAACCTGCGCGTGCCGCTGCACACGCTCAGCTCTGGCGACCTCGGCTCGCATCCCTGGGAGGTCGAAGACGGGCTGTCCCGTATCCTCGAGCTCGTCGCGCGGTGGGACGCTATCCTGCTACTGGACGAGTGTGACGTCTTCCTCGAGGCGCGCTCCGCACACGACCTTGAGCGTAATAAGGTGGTCTCTATCTTCCTGCGGACGCTCGAGTACTACGAGGGTATCCTCTTCATGACGACGAACCGCGTCGGCAACATCGACGCCGCGTTCCAGTCGCGTATCCACGTCTCGCTTGAGTACCCGGACCTGACGCCCGAGTCGCGCCGCCAGATCTGGGGCAACTTCTTGGGCGGCACCAAGCTCGAGAGCGAGGTCTCGGAGGCAGACATCGACGAGCTGTCGACGCTGTCGCTCAATGGCCGGCAGATCAAGAACGTGCTAAAGACGGCACAGCTGCTGGCCGCGAGGAAGAAGAGCCCCTTGCGGCGCAACTTCATCGACACAGTCCTCAGCATCGAGAAGAGACGCCCTTACGCCAACGGGCCTGGCCAGTAGATGGGCACTGGGGTTGTTTCTGGTCTCGGCTTCGATGGAGAGGGGCCTTGTATGCTTTGTCGCCTGGAGTTCCGGTTACTTTATTTAAGTGTTTGATGATAGCAATGAACGAATGTCATGACTAAACTCGCACGATTGGTGCTGTTACATGTTGGAGACTGTGATATGGTACTCACATGAGAACATAATGAACATAAAAGCCAGACACTGGACTTAGTCCTACCCAGACCCCAGAGAGCCACAGGTCAAAAAAAGATAACCCATCTTCAGAGATGGGAACTCGGGAGACATCCAGGCCGACATCCCAGACTCAACGAACGAAAAGCAAAAGATAACGATGTCAACCGCTGACGGGAATTGAGCCCGACGTGGGGGTCGAACCCACAACCTTGAGATTAAGAGTCTCACGCTCTACCGATTGAGCTAGCCGGGCAGATGGGAACATCTGCCTTGATTGTTGGCGAGCATGGCTGGGAAGACAAATACAAAGGGTGGGTTTGAAGGCGGCGCAGAGTTTTCACAGAGGTGTGGACCGGTGGCGGAGACGGCCCCGGTGTTGGCGGGTCCGTTCCTTCGGCAGTTCCGAGTGGGTTTTCGGCTCTGAGTGATTAGATCGAGAATCTGGGGCGGCGGATGGGGCGGAGATGGTTGATCGGAGCAACCTAGGCGAGAGCCAACTAACTGGCCACAAGTCAGTATGGCGTTGAGACTGAAGAAAACGTGCACGTGGGGTTCGCGACACTGTTGATGTTTTTGGCAATGCCCATCGGGCTGGGTGCTCAAGTGCTCACTTGTCACACCGTTGCAGAGTATTTGGGCCCCCGAGTCCTCATCCCTGGGACTCTAATCTGTCCTGAGGAGTTCTGCCGCATGTAGAAGCCAGTAGCATTTGTGAAAGGCTTCTTCCAGACGGCCTGGCCCCCTGGCACCCAGTGGCAGCTCCGTCATCCTCGGACTCGAAATCAATAATGAGGATTGCGTTGTAGTGCCCGGCTGGATCCAACTGGCAGAAACTGCAAGGATTCGAACAAAGTCGTCATCCGGTCAAGATGGGTGGTGTGAATACTATGTAGAGCGACTCACTGTGGATCCTCCGAGCAAAGCCGAGGGGAACTAGGGATTGGGGTCAACGTAATTTCTGGTTGTGCTAGCTTATGACTGCGTCTGCCTGCATCGGAGGGCGGGGGAGGGGTTAATGGCAGTCTTGCTCGGCTTTCTGACATCAGGTTCCGGCAGGGGAGAGACAGCCAGGGGTCCGGTCTGGTTCCACGAGTTGAGCCACGGCGTCGATAGACTCTTATTGAGAACACGGCTGAAAGACTATGGAAGCACATCATCCGTATATGGCTACTCGAGTTTGTATTCCCACAGCCTGTGGTTGACACAAGCTGATGAAAATCATGACTTTCCCTTCTGAGTACGGATATGTGAGCGTGATGTGCCATCCTATCTATCAGCTTACCCTGCCCGATGAACGAAGCTACCCCGCCATAACGCTTGGCATGCTGCTTCTTCTAGCACTAACAAGGCAGGTCGATGATCGTCCCAAGCGACCAAGCTCGCCCGTCCCGCGCGGTCTGACTGCGCGGATTCCTGCCTACGGTGCTCGGCGGGTTGGGGTAGCTCGCATGCTGCCTGGGAAGAGCTGCTTCTAGCTCCATAGAAGTCCCCGAAAGCGACAGGGGGTCATCTCCATGATGACGAACCCGTGGTTCTTGCGTCTGTCATGCAGACGTGCCATGGACTTTTGCGCCGAACGATTGCGAGAGCTGTTGAGCGATGGCATCACCGGGCTTACCGGCTCTTCGCGGCAAACACACGCACACCTGTCTGAGGGGGAGCATGTTAGTCAGGAGACTCTATGATGATCCGTATGCGCGTTCCTGCGAACGACTCCATGCAGATCGAGAGCTATAAAACGAGCTGCAGCAGCTCGCCCGCGCTCTCGTTTCCCCTTGCGAGAAAACCTCTCTTCTAACCAATTCCCTTATCACGGCGATTGGGTCTCAGTAAATCTCGTTACCTGATTTCTCCGCTATGCGTAGCTATCTCCTAGCCTTCCTAACCCTCGCGGGCGTTGCCTCGGCATGCCAGCGAGACCTGGTCCTCGCCCCCCGGCACACCCACCGAAAGCCCATCACCCGGCGAGCCGACGATGTCTGGCCGCCGGTGCTGACGGAGCACGAGACGACCCTGGTCAATGCCTTCGACAACGTCACCATCGACGAGTGGTCCGACTACTACGGCCACCAGGTCAAGCTCGCCGGCCTCGGGAAGGAGGCCGCGCAGTGGACGGCCGACCGCTGGTCTGAGAACGGCTTCGATGCGCACCTGAACGAGTACCACGTCTACCTGACTTACCCGGTGCATGCGTCGCTGCAGATCACCTATGAGAATGGCACCACCGCAGACGTCAGGCTCGACGAGGATGTGCTCGACGAGGACGACGTTACGGGGCGCGAGGACAACCAGCCTACGTTCCACGGGTACTCTGCCTCGGGCAACGTGACTGGCGAATATGTCTATGTCGGGTATGTCCTGCTGATGTTCATGCCGCCACAGGTTCGAGGATCACTACTAACGCGTGGAACGAAGACGAGGTTCCCAGGCTGACTTCGACCGTCTGGTCGACCTCGGCGTCGAGCTCGAGGGCAAGATCGCCCTCACCCGATACGGCGGACTCTTCCGAGGCCTGAAGGTCAAGAACGCGGAGGACCACGGCATGATTGGTGCCGTCATCTTCACCGACCCCGCCGACGACGGCAACTTGACCGTGGCGAACGGCTACGAGGCCTATCCCAGTATGTCGTGCATCATGTGCCATGAGGATGGTAAATATGCTAACTCGGGATCCTCCAGATGGCCCTGCCAGAAACCCGAGCTCTGTCCAGAAGGGCTCCGTCCTCTTCCTCTCCACGAACCCAGGTGACCCGACCACACCAGGCTACGCCTCCCACGAGGGCGTCGACCGAGCCGACACATCCCACGTCACGCCCCAGATCCCGTCCATCCCCATCTCGTATGCCTCCGCGGAGCCCCTGCTGGCGGCCCTCGACGGCTTCGGATCGTCCGCGGACGAGGTCAACCGCACCGTCTGGGCCGGTGCCCTGGACGCCGAGTACAGCACCGACCCGGCCCCGGGCGTCACGCTGCACCTGGACAACCTGAGCGAAGGCAAGATCACGCCCATCTGGAACGTCATCGGCCACATCAACGGCACCAACGCCGACGAGACCATCGTCATTGGCAACCACCGCGACACGTGGATGATCGGCGGCAACGGTGACCCCAACTCGGGCTCTGCCATCCTCGTTGAGTTCACAAAGGCCATCGCGGCCCTGCGCGAGAAGGGCTGGGTTCCCAAGAGAAACATGTGAGTACCATCAGAGACAAACCTGGAAAGCCCCCCATGGATGCTGACGACAGATCTAGCGTGCTCGGCTCCTGGGACGCCGAGGAGTACGGGCTCATTGGCAGCACAGAATGGGTTGAGGACAACGTCAACTGGCTCACCGAGACGGCCGTGGCCTATCTCAACATCGACGTTGCCGTCTCCGGGCCACGGCCGAATCTCGCGACCACTCCCGAGCTGCACACCCTCGCCACCAATACCTTCAAGAACGTCATTTACCCCAACTTTGGCGGCTACAACATCAGCCTCTACGATGCGTGGGAGGAGGCTTCAGGCGGCATCGTAGAGCCTCTCGGAAGCGGAAGCGACTACACTGCGTTCCTGCACAGAGGAATCAACTCCGTGGGTTTGCCCTTTTTCTTGCATCACCCTCTGGGGCTGTGAGCTTTACCAGGTCCCATACGACGATCAAAATCACACGATAGTGACATACTGACATGAATCCATTCCCAGCTCGACGTCGGCTCCAGCGGCAGTGCAGGCGACCCTATCTGGCACTACCACTCGAACTACGACACGTACCACTGGATGGCCAACTTCGGCGACCCGGGCTTCCAGGTCCACGCCGCCATGGGCCAGTACCTCGCCTTGCTGGCCTTCCACCTCGCCGACGACGAGGTGCTGCCCATCGACCTGCCCAACTACGCCTCCGAGCTGAGCGCGTACTTGGAGGATCTCTCCGAGTACATTGAGTCCGAGGGCGAGGAGCTCGACCTGAAGGAACTGTCCGACGCCATCGACGTCTTCGCGGCGCGCGCTGACGAGGTCAAGGCTCTCGAGAGGCTGGCTGTCGCGACCAACGACACGGACCTGATTACGGTGGTGAACCACAAGTACCGCGACTTCCAGCGCGGTTTCATCAGTCAGGGAGGTCTTCCTGACCGCGAGTTTTACAAGCATGTCGTCACTGCCCCTGGATTGGATACCGGTAAGCATCATCTTTCGCTGTAATCATTCAAAATACCTTCGAGATCTAACCTGGCGGACGTTTAGGGTACGCTGCCGTGCTGTTCCCTGGCATCACTGAGGGCGTGCAGTATGGCGACGGTAACTTGACCGTTGCCGAGGACTGGGTGTCCAAGACGGCACGTGGCATCCTGCGCGCCGCCGAGATTATCAAGACGTGATGATTCAGAAAGCGATGAACAGGCTTGGTGTGCTTCCTCTTCTTCGTGTTCGAGGTCCCGTGGAGTTTTGGGCGTATGCGGCGGCTTGGTGGGCAAAGGTGGCATCGTGAAGGCATACCCCGTCGACTCAGGTCGACAGAGAGACGACTTATGATGGCGTTGTGACGACGATGAAGCTAACCTGTGATACCCTCCTTTGGAATTGTTATATACTGAAGTGTCTAGAGGCACCCTATAAGTTTAATCGCCATGTTTCATGAACACTCCAGACGTTTCCAGATTATAACTGGCCTCCTATTTCAGTTCACCAAGAACTCGTGGTGCCAAGTCCGACCTTCGAGTAACCCGCAGGTGGAAGTCGTCCGTGATCCAAAACCCTGCATCCCACAGTTTCAAAGGCTCTTGCGGAGTGACAACGGCGAAGTCAAACCTTCGCAGCAACTGCAACGGAGTTCAATCAGCAACACTAGACCAACAGGTGTAGTCTCCAAGTGGTTAGTCACCTCAACGAATATCTTGTTCAGTTCCATGAACGCAATAGACTTCCCTAGGCACTGGAAACGGCCGTGCCCGAAGTCGAGTTCAACAACGGCGCCCATCTCCCTGAAGCGGTTCTCGTCGGCCGCCGCGGCCTCAAGCCATCGCTCTGGCCGGAAGGCGTCCGCGTCGACGCCAAACGTATCCCGACACCTCATCAGACGATGGATGTTGACGCCCAGCTGCGTGCCTTCGGGCAGGAAGTGCCCGCAGACCTCGGCGCCGCCGGGGGCCACCTGCTTGTAGTTGAGGCCTGTCTGGGGCGGGTACATCCGGATGCCCTCCTTGATGACGGCCTGCAGGAATGGCATATCACGGGCCTCGGCGTCCGTGATCGGGGAGCTAACGCGCCCTCTGCGTATCCCGTCGTCGATCTCGCGGCGGAGTGTGTTGAGGGACGAAGGGGTGTTTAGGAGGCAGAGCATCGTCATCCGGATGGCTGTGGCGGTGGAGTCTGAGCCCGCAATGCTGATGGCAGGTTAGCATCCTCGTCACTGAATGGTCGGGGGTTTAACTGTACAATTCGAGAAAGATCTCGGCTAGGAGTTCTTTGTAAGTTAGCCCGTTGCGTAGGTGGTGAAAAATAATGGTGCCGTCGGTTGATTCCTGGCCAGCAGCGAGCTTCTTGTCGACGATGCCCCTAGCCACACTGCACTTCGTCAGTTCTTTAGCCTCTCTGTCTTCGAGACCTATTAAAGAAAGGGGCTAGGCTCGAGCTTACTGCATCAACTTCCCAAAGCCATACTTCTCGTTAGAGAATGGCAGCAGCTTGCTTAGCGGCCAATACTGCAGGGACATGCCGATGTAGGGCATGTTGAGCATGACGGTGAAGACGGGGAACGTCTCGTCGTTGGTCTTGACGTAGCCCCAGAGGTCCTCGTCGTCGACGACGAAACCGAGGGCTTGCCCAAAGGAGAGTTCGCTGACGACGTCGAGAGCAAAGTACTGCGACTTGTGCGCAAACTCCATCGGCCGAAAGTCGTCTGCCGTCGATACGTACTTGGACTCTACGAGGCGAATGAACTGGTTGACGATCCTGTCGATACCTTCCTCGAAGCCGCCGTTGTCTCGGCCGGCGTACTGCCAATGATTAACTGCACGAAGTCTGTTGCTTCTCGGTGGGGATGGAGCGTACTCCGGGACTCAGCTTGGTCTTGAGCTCCTTGCGGGCCTCGTCGTCTCTCATCGAGAACAGGCTGTGCGTGTCCGGGACGACCTTTGCGAGTTCGTACCACGGTCCCTTGGTGAATTTAGAGCGGACGGCGGATATCGCGCGATAGGATTCTGCGTCGCCGAAGAGGACTTCGTTCGGGCCGACACGAACCAGCGGTCCTTGGGAAAGCATTCAAACATCAACGTCGGGACCCTTTTAGCCCACATCTCGGTCGACATCTTACCATACTTGTCACCTAGCTCCTTCAACCGGAAGCTGAGCTTCCCGCCCGTCGTCATGATATTCATTGGCAGGAGCGAGATCGAGTTGAGAAACGGACCCGGGACGTGCCTCAGGCGGTACCACGAGGCGAAGTACCATGTCGAGAACAAGCCAATTGCGAGCGCGGTGATGATTCCGGAGGAGGACGTCGGGGTGAGATTCCCCAGAGACCATGCCGCATCGTGAGACATCATGACGGGCAAAACAAGGGCATCAACGTCGGAATCAAGATCGAAAACATTGGAAGAAAGGAGAATACTTTGGCGGGCAGGAGTCTAGTCTAAAAACATGAGCAAAGTCCAGGACATTCTCATCAACGCTGGACCGTCAGTGTGCGGGGTTGTCATCGCCCCATCGGAGGGCGGGATCAACCGCATCTCCCGTGTTTACGGCGGCCGACGGCGCGATGTAGGCCAAGATGCCAATGGTGACACAAGATTTGGCGACTTTTATGTGGATGATGATTGGCAGATAATCATCTGCAAAGTGCCCCTCCACGGTGAACCGCGCTCGAATAAGCGGGCGTTACCAGTTGGGGCCTGCAGTTAATGGTTGCTTGAGCCGGTGTAGGCGGATGTATGGTGTTGGTCTTTTGGCTGGGACTACAAGACTTGTACTCGAAGTGAAGAGACTCGATAACTTTCGGGTGGGCCCGACGAAGCAAGCACTGAGTGACAATCGCTTGTGCTGCAAGGGGTAAAATTCAGTATAGGTGTTCTGTCTGTTAGGGACATTGACTGGGATGAATCCTTGTGTTGAGCAACTTAAATCTCCATCGTCAACTCGCTTAGCAGCTCTGCGTGAGATGGTTTGATCGATGCTTTTGAAGGGCGACGGGAACAAAGTAGCCGGCAAACCCCGAAGTGGTTAGGAATATGGGGAATATGGCGAGATGGTAGTACAATTGATAGCCTACCTGTATCTCTGACATCGCATTTTGATGGCTTGGTTCCCGCTCAGCTCCGTCAGCTCGGGATTAGTTTTCCATGCCCCCCTGTGCTCAGGCCTACCTACTTTCTTACCTGCGTCGACCATCAGCCTCGGACCGCTGGATCCTTCGATCCCGCGCTTTCTCAACGGTGCCACGGGATTGGTCACACGAGGTGAAAAGCAAGCCGATACGTAGGCGAGCTTGTCCGGAAACAAACATTGACAGCCATGTCGCGTCGTCCTCAGTAAGCAAAGGGAGGAGGACGCGGGCAAGGGCAGAGACAAAGGGCCGGAGTCGGACAAGGGTCTAGCGCCCTTTTTATGAACAATTTTTGTCTTATTCTTTCGCGGTGACTTTGCATAATTCATGATCCACTGTCAGAGTGTCCCCGAAAAGAAGTGGGATCATCCAGTTTTCTATCGCGTGGAAAATCTTCTGGAATGTTACCAAATTCCCACTCGCTGCCGATCAGCAACATCCACCTGGCGGTATCACCGGAGCAGAGGATTGCCATCGCAGAAAGAGAGGGCCCTCCTCCGCCGTGTCCGAATCACCCCAGTTTGCTCAAAAGTCTCCAGGGCCGAGTCAAGACCAACAAAGACGCAGAGAGAGTTTTCAATCGCACATCCCGCACCAGGCCGTACTGCGCCGTTTCCGGCGGCCTCCGCAGCAGCTCTTCGCACCGTCACTTCAGACAAACTCAGCTGAACCTTGCGAGGAGGGATTGTGGCGGGCTAAGACACAGCCACGAGTCGAGGCCAAGCGCCCATTCATCGTAGTCCCAACCGCGTGGAACTCGAGCTCGTTGCCTAGTGGCATAGCAGCGCATGTAAGGGCGTGCTTGTCCTGACGGGGGAAAGATTCGAGTCGATCGGCTTCCTACTAATCCGCCCTGGGCTTCCTCCTCAAACGTGGCGATGCCTCTTGGTATTTTCTCTGGTACGCGCCAGCGGACGGAAGATAGCAACCGCCAGCAGGAAGCTAACGAATCCTCCGTCTCATCATCCTCCCCCTCGGTGCCGCTGGCGGAAACGGGGACGACAACATCATCATCACCACCACCATCAGGAGCATGGCAACATTCCTCGTCGACGTCCCTCAAGAAGCTGGGCACCACAGTGAACGTCACGGAGACGACGCGCAAACCGATGGAGGACGCGCATGGCATCGACCTGAGTTCGCTAAGCGGATCGGCGCATCACTACGGCGCCGATCCCCTGTTCCGCGGCCACGACTCACCCGACAGCTTCTCGGACGGGACTCACCAAACTCACCAGCATTATCACCAACAGCAGCATCAACACCACCTCGACCAGGGTCACGATGCGCGCGCTTCGTTGCTGTATAATGCGCAGGAACCGGGGTATGGCGGTTATGCTGCAGGGCCGCAAATGCAGCAACAATACCAGCAACAGCAACACAAAGATTACGAACAGATCCCTCGACATGATCAACAACAACATCACCAGCAGCACCCGCTGCAGCAACACACTACAGAGCAGCAGCAGAAGCCTCCTGTGCCGCCACCGTACGTCGCTGCGAACTACCTGGGGCCTCCGAACGAGCCGAGCAAGTCGTTTCGCATGCGGAAGCCTCACTGGCACTCGTCATGGAACATGTACGTCTGGCTGCTCCTCGGCATCGCCTTCGCCATCGGTCACCACGCCTTCTACCAGACCCTCGACGGCAAGCCGGCCGACGACCAAGTCCGCATGCTGCGCTACGGCACGATCCTCGCTTTCGCAGCCAAGGCGAGCTTGGGCGCCGCCGTCATCTCGGCCTATCAGCAGCGCATCTGGACCACGGTGCGGTCGAGATTGATGAGCATCGCCGCCCTCGACTCCATGTTTGCCGCGACCGAGAACTTCATCGCGCTCCTCAATTGGGAGTTCCTCAAAAGCGCCAAAGCCGCCGCCGCACTGGCTCTTTTTGTCTGGTAGGTCTTCCTCCTTCTCCGTCTTGACCGGCATCGCATCGCCAAGGGCGCGGGCAAATGGTCGCTCACACAAGAGACCGAAACAACAGGCTCTCTCCGCTCGTGGTCATCCTTACCGCCAACACGCTCGTCGTACAGCCCGAGACCACCGTCCAGAACACGACCTGCCCCGGCGTCCGCAGTCTCAACTTCGCAATGGAGGGGCTCGCCGACTGGCGCAAACCCGTCCGTATCGACGGGCTGTACGAGATGCCGCTCTCGTTCTGGAACACGACGAAACCGCCGGGAGACGAGACGCCCGGCTGGTTCGACTACTACACGGCCCCGAGCCCCAACTTCCAGCAGACTGCGACGCTCGGTGCGTTCTTCCAGGAGGTCGTCGCGCGCAAGAACGCGTCCGTCGAGATTTGCACGCGCGGATGGAACTGCACCTTCGAGGTCCAATTCACGGCCCCGGGTTACAAGTGCCAGGAGCTTGCCAAAGGCGTCGGATCGCAACCAAAGAACCTCACACAAGAATCAGGGGGTCAGGCCCAGGCACCGTTCGGGACCGACCTGCTCCTCCCCAAGGGCACCTTCGCCTACTACGCCTTCACGAGCGGCGGCGAGTACTCGACGATGCAGATGAAAGACGTCGACATCGGCGGCATCCCGAAGACGAAGCCACCCTACCCGCCGCACATGGGAGCCTTCCGAACCGAGCCTGTCGTCTGGATAGGGCACGTTCTGACCGGGAGGAAAGACGGCGACCCGGCGGCCCGGGTCGGGGACGGATCGAACTTCATCCCGACCATCTTCGCCTGCGAGCACTACGAGACCGAGTACACGGCCGTGTTCAACTACACGGACGCGACGCAGTCGGCCTACATGAAGAACAAGCGCTTCATTGCGCCCATCATCAACACGACATACGTACCCGGGCGCAGCGCCGACGACGGTACGGCGGACAACGTGACGGCCATCCCGGAGGAGAACTACGTTCTTCCGAGCGACGTCCAGCGCTACCGTCGCACCGCGGCGTATCACTCCCTCGGCTTCATGCTGCGCAAGTTCCTCAACGGCACCGTGCAGACGAACGCGCAGCTGGTCAACCCCGTCACCAACACGGACGCGATCCAGACCAAGCTGCTCGACCCGCGCAACAACTTCTTCCCGCGTGAGGACCTCATGGATGCCATTCAGGGATTCTACGAGGACCTGATCTTGTCCATCTTCTCGATGCCGCAGTTCCTGCCCGTCGTCTGGGCGGCCGCGCCGGGGGAGATGTCCGGACAGCTCCGCGAGGGCGGCGTCGCGACGGGTAATTCCACGGCATACCGATACCCGTGCCGCCGGTCGCGCGTCGTGCTGACATACAGCTACCATGCGCGCGACCTCTGGATCGTTTACGCCGTCGCCATCGCCCTGGCGCTTTCGGGTGTCGCTGCGGGGGCGATGGCTGTGCGGGAGAACGGCGGCGTGCTGAGGAATACGCGCTTCTCGAGCATCGTCGCGGCGACGAGGGGCCCCGCGCTGGAGAAGATAAACTGGGAGGGGCCGGATCGGGACCGCGGCGACGTGCCGTCCGATGTGAAGAGGCTGAAGCTCGGGTACGGCGTCATGAGCCAGGGGCTGGTGAGTCCGGCGGGCGCCGGTGCGGGAATGGGGTATCCTCCGGGCCAGGGTCTGGGTCCGGTCTGGACGCCGAGCGAGGTCAAGTGCGGGTTTGGTTTGCCTGGCGATGTTAATCAGAACAAGAGGGAGGGTTCCCTGTTTCACAAGTAGAGTGTGTCAAAGGTAATAACACGTTCAATTAGATTATTTCTGACACTGTTGATGCCGCGGGGACACCTTTAGTGCAAGACGAGATCGTCCATGGGACATCCCTGATCGACTGACTCTCTCTTCGTCTTCTCCGTGATGATCTTGCGCGTCAGCTCCATGAGCCTGTCGGCGAGTTCATCATCCTGCGCCAGCTTGTTGCCAGGCTCGGGAATCGCAGGCGGGCAAATGTACTGGCCCGACTCCTTGATGGCTGTGGCCGCGAATACGGCGGACACGGCGCCCTCCCACAGGTTCTTCTTCAAAGGCTCCATGCCAACGGACATGGCGTATCCTCCCAAGGGGTATCTGCAGGGGTCAGTCAACAGTCTTCGCCGAATCTCTTGGGGAATACTCACGGCTCGTGGATGTCCTCCTTGCTCATCTTAGTGCTCACAAATCCGGGGTGCGTGGCGTTCATGAGGACGTTGGGATGTCCGTTCTGCGTGACCTTACGGTTGAAATACCTGGCGTACAGAATGTTGGCGAGCTTGCTCCGGCCGTACTGTCCGTTCGGGCCCAGATCTTGGTTCAGCTCTTCAAGACTCTCGAACTTCGTGTCCGACGGCGCCGCCTGGTGCGCGTTACTAGCTTGATTCACGATCCTCACGATGTCTCCCTTCTCCGCCGTCTCCTTGATGAGCGGAAGCAAGTGCGACGTCAGCACGACATGGCCCATGTGGTTGATGGCCATGTGCCGGTCGACGCCGTAGTCGGTGAGCTGGTACGTCATGACCCCGCGACCGGCGTTGTTGACGATGATGTCGAGACGGTCTGCATCATTCTTGATCGCCTCGGCGACCTCCTTAACACGCTTCCAGTCCGACATGTCGCACTGGAACCACTTGGTGCGGTGCGCCTTCTCGGTGCCAAGGTCCTTAGCGATGGCATCCGTGGCGCCGTCGACGACGTCCTGCGACACTGAAAGGATGTAGAGCTTGGCGACATTGTGCGAGAGGAGCGTGTGCGTGACACCATAGCCGATGCCCTCGCTGCCGCCCGTGACGACAGCGATTTTGCCCGTGAGGTCTGGGCAGTCTTCCAGCTTGAACTGGCGGGACCCGAGCTTCGCGGCGGTGTCGCCTCCGATGTTCTCGGCGATGGCGTTCTGTGGTAGAGGTCAGGATCTATCTCGTGGTATAAGCAGGTTCTGTTACCTTGACGGCTTGCATTTTCACAGGGCTGGTGGAATGTATAGATCTGAAGTTTGAACTTTTTGGCACGAGAGATGTTGCTTCACTGGGGCCAGGGCGTGTGGTAAACGAGCAGACGGATGTCAAGTCTGATAACTTATGGCTTCTCCAAGCACGGATTGGAATTCGAATTCGCTGTGCACTCATTGGGTAGAACAGCTAATATGCCGGATGATCTCACTCCTTCTCCGCTTCATTGGCTTGTTGTCCTCATGTATCTTCTTATATGGGAAGGGCGTGGAGCCCCATGAATCATCGATGTCACTGTCTTAGGTCTGGTGCCGCCCCAACACTCAAACATAACGTGGGTGTTCGATGACGCGCGCATGTTTCTCGGGCGCCTTCACCTGAATCCAGGATCTACGACGGGATTTTGCCGCACAAATTCAAAAATGGTGTGGCTTTTGTTTGCTCTTCGGCGTTGGTTGTGAACATACAACGTTTGGTGTCGTCATAGGTGCGTATTGCATGTTATTTGACTATTTCAGACACCATCATCATTTAACTACGACTATCCGAGTTCGACCTTAATAGAAACACGGCTCTTCCGAATCTATTCACCGGCCCGCGGCCGCGGATGAAAGTCTCCGGGCATTGTGCAGCCAAGCAGAAGACAGTCAAGTGCTTGGATGGGGCGGCACGTCATTATCTCTAGAAACAGCACAACTCCGGTGGCTGATGGCAGCGTTTTCATGCCGTCATAGCTTTCTCATACTTAGCTATTTGGACACGCAGATTTCTCGCTGCAGTTTTTTATAGACGTTCCAGGGTCGGTATCTACATATAGCAACCCCAGTTGTTCATAGCGTTCATCTCCAACCCTCGAGGCATTGTCCATCGACTGAATTCGTCAATTCCAGGCATCTTCTATAAATATAGTCCATTAAAGGGAGTCATTCATTTAAATCTACTCGTTATCCCCCAGGAACTTAAGTTATCGTCGTCCAATACACCAATAGTATAGTGTTTCGTTTGGGTCGTTTCGTTCAGTAGTAGCAAGAGGCCAGTTTTCTTATGTCCTTATTATAATAGCTAAAGCTATTCGTGGCTACATACATAAACAACTACTTACTTAAGCGGCTTACCTAAGCGACTTTACTCCATCTCCCGCCCCTATAAGGGGGCCTTTACTTTTACTCTACTATATTATAAAACTTAAAAATTAAACTATTACTTTTACTTTACTTTAACTATTTATACTTAACTATATAATAATTATAAGTTTAATTTATACTATACTTTTAAACTACTATTTCTAAAGTAAATATACTTATTAAAAAAATATTTATATAAATACTTTTTTATTATAATATTTTAATTCTTTAACTACTCTTTTAATTTAACTATATTAAACTTAACTTTAACCTTCTCTTTTTTATTTTTCTATAAACTTATAAAGTAGTATAACTACTTTATATAGTTTAAAAACCTTTAAATTAAAGTAGTTATATAAAGGGTTTAGTTTTAATTTAACTTTAATAACTTAGTTTTACTAAATAAGTCCTTAAAAAAAGTATTTTTAATTTTGTTTATTTAGTAGCTTTATAATTAAAATATAAAAGTAAAAAGAATTTATTAAATTTACTTTAATTTATAAAAGAATAGTACTACTAAGTACTAACTTAGTACCTTAATTGAATATAAAAATAGTATTAATTTTATAAAGGCCCTTAAAGTATAAACTTATTTTTAAAGTAAAGGGAAGTAGTTTAAAAGTACTTTAGGGCCCTTTTTAAGTAAGAAAACTCTAAGTAATTTAATACTTAATAGTAATAAACCTAAGCTAGAGTATAACCCGCTTTTTACTAAATAAAGTAAAAGTATACTTAATAATTATTTTAATTATATTTTTAATAAAGTTATTAATAATAAAGTTTAAAAGTAAAAAGTAAAAGTCTTTAAAAAAATTAAGTTATATATTAATAAATTAGTATTTTTAAATATTTTTAAACTAATTTAGTTTAAACTCTTTAACTAAAAAGATACTTTTTTTTATAGTTTACTTTAAAGCCTTTAAACTTAATACTTTTTAAGTAATACTAATCTTTTAATTATAATATAATAAAAATATTAAGTAATACTAAAAAAAGTAAATAGTAGTACTATATTAAGTATTTAGTTAAGGGAATTCTAGGCTATATACCTTTAAGTAACACAATACTACCTCTTAAATACAACAAAACTACTTATAGTTTAAGACTTTTTCTCTACTATAGAGTAAAGGATTACTTTAAAATAAGTATAGAATAAACTTAAATAGGTTTTTATAAGGAAAAGACTTAATTAAGTCTAAATTTTACTTAAAAACTATATATTTATACTTAAAAACCTCTTTTATAAAGACTTACTTCTTAAGTCTAAAAGTAAATTATTTAGTATCTTTTTAACTTTTATAAGTTACTTTAATACTATAATCTTTAAAGCCCTATAATCCTTTACTACTAAACTTAAGGGGATTTAGTATATTTATAGCTAAAACTATAATTAAACTCCTATAGACTATAAATATATTTACTTTATAGTTTTTAAATAAAGTAACTATACTATTACTAAAGTTACCCCTAATAAAGTTAAAAAAATTTAAAGAAAAATTAATATAAAGAAGTACTAAGGCCTTTTAGTTTAACTTACTTAAGTTAGTTAAATTAAAATTAACCTACTCTATTACTTAAGTATAGTATACTTTACTAGATAAGGAAAAAGATAAAAAGAAAGTAAAAATATAAATACTTTAAATACTAAAACTACTTCTAAATTAACCCTTTTAATAGTATACTAAGTTATAGTTATAATTAGTAGTAAGTTAGTTTAAAAGGCCCTAAGGACCCCTACTTTACTTATACATACTATAAACGTTTTTTTTACTCCCCTAACTACTCTTTATACTTTAAGTATAAATATAGTATTTAATAACTATAGTATAACTTATTTTATTAATAACTTTTCCTTTTTTAAAAAGGGCTTTATTTACCCCCTTAATAAAAAGGGATATATTAAATTAAAAACCACTTTATACCCTATTTTAGTAGTAAATATAAAAGTTATAAAAAATATACTTAATAGCTTAAACGGACTAAATACCCTTAACTTAATACTAATAAACGTTATTTATATAAAGAACTTTTATATAAATATTATCTTTAAAGTACTTTTATAAAAAAAGGGTATTTAATATATTAGTTATAATACTTTATTTTATATAAATAATAATAAAAAGAGTTTTATAGTAACGAAGTTAAAAAAAAAATAAATATTATTTTTTTTAAATTTAAAGTTACTTTTTCTTACTCTATATTTTTATATATCCTTATTAACTTTACTATAACTATAAATATAATTATATTAACTATAACCTTTTAAAAGTCCTACTACTAACTAAAAAACTATAATAATAATCCCCTTATATAGTATCTTTACTTTAGCTACTTAGGACCTAAGGTACTTAACTATTTCCTATATAATACTTAAGGAGTAAAACTTAAAAGCCTAATACACCTTTAGTATAAGTATTATATAATAACCTATACTACCTAAATAGTCTTAAAATAAACCTCTAAAAATTAAACTATACAGCTATATAAATAAATATCTTAAAACCTTTTTAACTACCCTAAAGGGTATAATTAAAACTACTAACTTATAGTAATTAAAAATAAGTATACTAACTACCTTTTTACCTTTCTTTATATTAATAAATAATATAAATCTATCTTTTATATACTAAAAATATTTAAACACTAAGTAGTAAAGTAGTATAGTGTATTTATTTATAAAATTTATTAAAACGTTAAATATATAGTAATTATAATACATAACTATACTAAATACTAGTAATAGGCCCTAGAAAAGGGAATTAAAATTAAAATAACTCTATTATATACAAAAGAACTAAATAAAGGGAGCAAGTACGCCAGAAAAAAAATAATACTATAAATTATTAAAATACTTACTTTATCTAACTTTTCCCTTATCTTATAAATAGAAGTAGCTATAGCTATAGCTTTTCTTTATAACATAAGCCCCCTTAAGTAAAAAGTATAGTTTTCTTTAATTTAAGTTAAAAAGGCCTAGTTCTACTAGTACTTCTACTAATAGTAACTCTTTTACTAGGCCCTTTTAATATATAACCTTTACCCTTACTAAAGCTAAATATATATATATAGTTATAAAGTATACCCCTTTAAAAAAAACTATAAAGTAAATTAAAAAAAACACAACTTTAAAATAAAAGTAAAAGTGTACTTTAAATACCTTATAGGATACGTTTTAAATACCTATAACCTTTATTAAATTTAAGTACTTTTACTTAAATAAATTCATATATATATAATATAACGCTTTAATAAATAAAGTTATTTTAGCTTAATATAAAAGTAGTAGAATAAAATGTAGTAGTTTATTACTATAGTTACCAAAGCACTATTTAAACCCTATTTCTTGCTAAATACTAACTGATTTTAAAAATTATTTTAAATAATTAATACTTATTAATATATAATAAAGAAAAATACTATACTGTACCACCCTAGTAATAAGAACCTAAATAAAGGCATTTTAAGACTAACTTAAAGTTATGTTTAATTAGTATATAGGGGTAGTTATTAACTCAGACCTATACACAATTTTCAAGAGACTCAGGGTTGCATTATGAAGTAAAAAATATACTTGTACATAAGTATATATTAATTTATAACTATTATTATTTCTAACTTACTTTTTGCCTTTAAATTAATTCTTTTTATAGGGTCATCATCCTACTGTGCACTAAATATAAACTTGTAAACTAAATATAAGCTAAATCTTTTACTTTAAAGACAACTTACTTTCCCCATAATATAACTATATAATTTAAAAAATAAATAACCCCTAAAAGGTTAAGTGATTACCTCTCAACACAAAGATCTAAATAACTTAAATTAAGCTATAAAAAATTACTGTAACTATAACTGTACACATTTGCTAATACTAGTATAACTAAAACGCCTTTTTTTAATATATACCTAATTATAACTATATAAAAAAACAAGCAAAAATATATATATATTACTATAATTTTATTTAATACAAATAAATGAGATTAAATTAGTTATACCCTACATATAAAGGTTTATAAATAATTTAATAAACTTAATTATTAAATGACTTGTTACCTACTAAGCTAAAAACCCTTTATAAGTAATTAATAAAAGTGTTAAACTTAAAGAAATAGAAGTATAAAAAGTTATTAACTCCTATAAAGCTAAAGTAAAGTTAATTCCCTTTAAGTAGGTATTTATATATAAACTTAATAAAAATAAGTATTTCTAGTACTATAAAATAAAGCTCTATGTTTATAGGGATCTTTAGGAAAAGTATCCCCTTAAGTAAACCTATATAGCTATATTTATAACTTATACTTTTAAAGTTACTATAGTCCTTATAATATAATTTAATCTTAAAGTTAACTAATTTAATATAGTTAATATATTCCTAAATACTAAAAAGGGACCTAATAACTCTTTAGTTATATACTACCTCTTTAAGAGCTTTAAATAGAGTAGTAAGTTCTTTAAGCTTTACTATACCCTTTATAGCCTAAGAAATACCCCTTTTTTTAGTATAAAGAGTTTTCTTTAACTCTTTAAAGCCTTAGACTTATACTAACTAATAAAGACCTATACTTTTTTTAAAACTATAACTACTATATACTTATCCTTTTTTATATAAATAATATTTTTATTATAAACTATAAAAATAATACTATAAAAGTAAAGTAAATTATTAAGGGTATTAAAGTAAAGTATAAATTTAAAAAATAAAGAGCTGTTAAGTAGTACTTTAGGATCTAGGTTATTTATAACTATAAAGTAAAAAAGATCTATTTTACCTATAATTAGTATATTTAACGCGTTATAGAGAAGTTTAGCTTTATAAACTCCTACTACTTTTTAACTCTATTACTATTTATCCCCCTTAAAAAAATACTAAAAACCTTATTAATACTAATATAAAGCTATACTAAGAAAGAATTAGTTTAATTCTATATACTACAATTATAATTTACCCTAATATAACTTTTACCTATACTATTCTTTTAAAATTCTTAATAAACCCTTTTTATAAATACTAAATTACTATAAATTAAGTTATTTATTACTTATACTATACTTACTACCTTTTACTCTACTATAGTAACTTAGGGAATAAGGAAGCATAGGTACTTTTAATTATTAAAAATACTTTATTTATAAATAATAAAAAAATATAAAGGTTATTCTAAGGATATATTATTTTACTTTTTAAAAGCCTTATTTAATAAAAGGCTATAAAGTAAAATACTATAATAACTTTAATAACTAAAGCTAAACTTTTTGACTTTAAGTATACTATAAAAAAAACAATTACTCTTAAAAGACTTTTTAAAAACCTTAAACTTAAATTAAATAATATATAGTAAATTTACTATAATAACTATTAAACTATATACTTTATAGTAGGAAAAAGGGAGCGTATTTTAATAAAACTTTACTATATTAATATATAAAATATATAACTTTATTAAAAGTATACTAAAAGGTTATTTAATATTATTTATATATTAATTAATAAAATACCTACTAATAGCCTTACTAAAGCACTTTTTTATTTAAAGTTTAAATAGTTTAAAGTGCTCCTTAATTTTTAAAATATTAAGTTATATATTATAAAGAGTAAAGAAAATATATAAAGTAAATACAGCTTTAAACCTATATTTATTTAATTCCTTTTAGCCTAAGGGCTAGAGAGTATAAAACTTTATAAAGCTTTACTACTACACTACTAAGTACTACTACTATACTAAACACTATATAATGTAATACTACCACTAAAGTAGACTTATACTAAGTTAGGATTAAGTAATGCCTACCTACTACTAAAAGCGACATACCTCTTTATATTTATCACAAAATGTGCCTAAATATATTTAATAAAACTGAATAAAAAGCTATACTTTAGTTAAAGTTAATTATAACTAAAGTATTAAGTTACTTAAAGTAAGCAAATAAATAAAAAATTCTTTATTATAAGTAGAAAAATGAATATTTTAATACTTATTTTAACCTTTTTAGGGTTATAAAGTAATAGTTACTTTAAATAGTTTTAAAATTTGTTTTTATAAAAGGTTATTTTAACCTTAAAGGTTAGTATTAAAAAGGCTAAAGCCTTTTCCTTTTTCTTTTAAGGTGCTCTAGCTACTCTTACTCTTTGATATAAATACTAATAAAGACTAGTTTTTTTGTATTATTAAGAGCTATAAGAACTAATATATAAAGTCTTTACTTCCTACTTCAATTTTTATAATAAAACTATTTTATTTTAATGCAAATAAGGTTATTATTAAGGAGTACAGACACTTTTCTTACATAGTAATAATACTTTAAGCTATTAGTTAGGGTATTATATATACTAGGGTCCCTATTAATTAGTATACTATAAACGTACTAAATATAAGTAAAAGCCCTAGGTTAAATACCCTTACTATTAAAGACTACTATACTTTTAACTATATTAAAGTAAAGTTAGTAATTAAACTAAAAGGATAATATAAAAAAACTAAACTTACTATAACTACTTAAAAGTAACTTAAGTATTTTAAAAGTAGGGGGAGGGGCGTTAGTAAAAGTTCCTAAACCTCCCTCTTTTATAACCTCCTTTTAGACTATAGTAAGTTAATTAGTAGAAGTAGTATTAACTACCTTTTTAGTATAGTATAGAGCTATTTAAAATAGTTAGTATAGACTTATAGTAATAAAAATAAAGGTGACTTACTTTAAAAGGCTATAAACTCTTTATAGTTAGTTAACTAAGTAACTATAAGGGTAAGGTACTTCTTTTCTTTAAAGTTTATATAAATATAAAGTTAAATATAACCTAACTAAAATAGTAATAAATAAACGTATTATTAGGGGGGGTAGGAATAGTTTCTTATTTAAAAGACTCTATAAAGTCCCCTTTACTACTAGTATTATTAAGTTAGTTTAGATTAAAATACACATTAGTTTAAATAATAATAATATAAAAAGGAGATAATTAAATATACTAGTAGTAGCTTTAATAGCTATAGCTATAGTTACTATAGTAGCTACGGCTTTTTTATTAGCCTTATTCTTTACGCACTTTATAGTGTGTACTGCGTAAATAGGCTTAGTTTACTTCTTTTTAAAAGTATTATTAACTATTATACTATATAAATTATTAAAATATTATATTTTAAATTAAATACTATTAATACTTTTAAACTATATAAAGTAGAGTATTATAGTATTAGGGGTAAAATTAAGGGTATTTATACTTTATATAGATATTATTACTAAAAGAGGAAAAAAAAAGAAATTAAGGCCCTTAAAGGATTATTATTTACCTACCTTAAGCTAGGTATTTACTTAAATCTAGCTAATTAGAGGCACTTAAGGATATTTACTAATTTTTTTACTTACCTTTTACTATATAAATAAAAGTATAACTACTTTAATAATAGTAACAAAAGTATTATAATAAAACAAGGGTAGTATTAATAAAGTAAAGGGATTTTTATTTTAATTATTAGTTTTTTTTATAATATAAAATCTTTTATTTATACTTTTTTTTATTAAATATTAATATAAATATTTTTAACTATATATTAAAAAGCTATAAGTATAGTATCTTTAGACTTTTTTTAAGTCTAGGGGGTATATTATAATAGCTAAAGCTATTTATAGCTATATACGTAAGTAACTACTTATTTAAGTAGCTTACTTAAGTAACTTTACTCTATTTCTTACCCCTATAAAGGGGCCTTTACTTTTACTTTACTATATTATAGGACTTAGAGATTAAGCCGTTACTTTTACTTCACTTTAACCACTTATACTTAGCTGTGTGACAGTCCTGTAATAGTATTGCGTTTTAACGTGTTTGGAAGTTGAGTGGTGAGGAGACTGTATTGGGGGTGTAAATTTGTCGGAATAACCACATCGGCGTCAGCCACCCGTGGCTGACGGCAGTGTGGCGGGGCACGGACCCGACTCCGCCGTCACATAGGCATCTCGAGCTCCTCGCTAGGAGGGCTCTGAATCCATCCATCTTCAACCTCATCATTGACCCCTACGTTCAGCAATCGATTGCCACCCGTTTACCCTGCGTAAACCAACAAAATTACTGAGGATCCCCCTCTTCCTTCTGAATCCCCGAACGCGTTGTTGGAAAGTCGGCCGGCTGAAGCAAAAGATAAAGCCATGGAGTGAGTGAGTCTTTCATTGACGGTTATATTGAGAGTTGGAAAAACGAGATCATCATGCTTTTCCTTGGTATTTCAAGCTTCTTTCGCATTGACGCAATAGGAGGGTGCCCAAACCTTCTCCTATGTTGGGCAATCGTGCCGTGTGGCACGTGGACGGGCTTGAATCAGGTTCTCGGTTCTATAAGAGTATTCTTTCTTTTTGGAAAACCTTGGATGAGGGCAACCGAACTGAGTATCGTCAAGACTGCCTCACTCACACATTCGGGGGACATTGTGCCACTCTAGGTTAGAGCAGGACAACCCGAGACAAAAGAAAAGGCCAAGTAGGAGAACCCCCTCGCCAAGAATATTTCATTCACCACTTCTGGATCGCGCCGACTCTGTTTCGGAAAACAGGAGAGTTTGGCTTTTACTGCCTACAAGGGCTCAAGTTTGAAGAGATAACTTACCGCAAAGGATGTGGAGTTGCGTGCTGCAAACGACTAGAGATTGGTGATAGCTGCGGCGCGGGTCTGTGTCCAGGTATGGTATTTGAAACAAACAGAGGCCATTCTTGTCTTTCTCATCTCAGAGTCTTGATCAAAATCTGTACAGAAGGATTGACGACAAACGCATGTTCGGGTACATCAGTAACCCATTGGAAATATATGTCGGGACGTGTTGGCCACGCCAGACATGACTCGACCAACGAACAGCCAAGGGATCCCGCTCTTATGCCAAATAACTGAAAACCAAGAGGAGATCGATATAGTAATAAGTATGAAACACGAATCGAAATTATAGAAGATGACCCTGCATTCAATGCGTGGGCCGTGCTATGTACATGGGGCCTGGGCCTCGAACTCATGAACCCCCTAGAACCCCAAAGTCTGGCCAGCCTCCTTGGTGACGGCCGCCTTGACGTTGCCGGATCCAAGGAGGGAATACGAGTAAGGGGGGCTGCTGGCGGTGAGCTTGCCGACGGGGGCGGTGTTTGCGCTCTGGCCAGTGAGTGTGACATCGATGGCGACAACGTAACTGTGTGTCACGGGACGTTAGCAGACAGCTTGGTAGACAAAGTACGCATGTGGCGTCTGAGGCACGCATCACGACAGACGGGCTGACTTACCCGACCTCCTTGCTGGACTCGGTGAAGATGGCCTTCTTGCCGACGTTCTCAAAGAGGGAGCTCTGAATGAGAGCCTGAGCGCCCATGCGAGAGTTGAGACCTGCAGGGGACCCCGTGTCAGTTCGTTCCGCTCTCCGTGTACGTCCTCAGAATCCTAGTCGAGGCTGGTTGTTCATGGGTAGATGGGGGTTCTGGGCTTACCGGTGTCCATGGTGTTGTAGTAGTTGTTGTAGATGTGGGCGGTGCCGAACCGCAGGAGCGGGCCACGGCTACGGACGTTGTACCAGTGGTTGTTGGCGTAGGTGACACGGAAGGTGCCTGTGTCCTCGGCGGCATTGTTGTCCGAGTGGCCAACGAGAGAGCCCTTGGAGTGGTCGTGAAAGTAGGTGTGCGAGATGGTGACCCAGTCGGCGGCGTGGGACAGGTCGGTCAGGCCGTCGTAGAAGTCCTTGTCGACGCTGCCGTCGCGGGTGGCGCTGAGGTCGCAGTGGTCAACCCACATCTGAACCCGTTAGTTTCCTGCCGCCGCTGCTTTATTGTTTCGCTTTTGACTGTGGAGAGAGTGACTTACGTTCGTGGACAGCTGGATGGTGATGGCATCGCCATAGTCCTTCTCGACCTTGCTGATCTTCATGTTGCGGACGATGACGTTCTTCTGGCCGAGGATGGTGAGTCCGATGCCCTCCAGAGCTGTGAAGAACGATGTCAGCCCATTCATATTTAGCCCGTTCAGCTGATGTGTTTCAGAATTGAGTCTTACAGCTGCCAGATTTTCCGACAATGGTCTTGTCAGATCCGACCTGCACCTTTGCCTTGCCGACGATTTTGCCCTGGACGATGATAATTCCCGGGCCCGAAGCAATGGCTGCAGCGGACAGCTGTGCCAGGTTTGTCACCGTGGTCGTGGTGCCTCCGGCGCCGCCCTTGGTGCTAGACGGAAGAGGTTAGCCAATGCTATCGATACACTCAGCCTGTCTCTATCAAACCTACCCGCCGTTCTGGGTGCAGTAGCCGATGTTGCAGGCGTCGGTAATAGCCGCTCGCTTGCTCAGCAGATGGCCATCCTCGGCAGTAGGAGTCGGCGAGGCAGATCCGGTGACCGCCAGCAGGGCCCAGGATGCGAGGCCGAGAAACTTCATGGTAGATATCACGAAACGAAAGACACAAAAGTATGGACAGAGAATCAGAAAAGTATGTGCTGCGGCGTGAAGTCGGTGGAGCGGTAACAATAAGCATAAAACCTTTCGTCGAAACTCGTGGAGACGGATCTGTTATATGCTGACCAGATCATCAGAGATCACCAACTAATCTGACAACGTAGCATCGCGTACAGGACAATGTTTCCTGTTCACCCCACTACTTCTTCTACAACAGACAGCCAAGACTGGGGAAATAGTCAAGTAGCATGCCAGCGCCACCGCCTCATCTCCCTTGGCGTTGCCATGCCCATATTGTCCCGCCAGTCCCGCCAAAGGTCGCGAGGGCTTTCTGGTGGGATCACCGGCGCTTTTCAAATCCCCCGAATAAGACGAAGCCTCTGCCATCGTCGCGTGAGCTCCCCCGGGCGGCACTCGTCTCGCAGCGTCGCGTGCGAAGCGGGAGGCCTTGCCCGAACGGGCAGACGACGCAACGGCGGTGCTCGTTGCGATTGGAGCAGCAATTTATTCGATTCCGCTGCTGGACGGGGCCTGTCGATCCTTCATTCACGGTATTTCAGGGGTCGCGGAGAAAATTGTTGTTGGAGGAAATTAAATTGCCAGGACCTCACGCGCCCACCCACCCACTCCGGGGACGAAAAACGTGGGGAAGAAGCGACGGCGCGAACTGGCGGCCTCACCCCGTGCCTCCGGGGGTTACATCGGGACCCGAGTCCGACCGGGGTGGTGGGGCTCAGGACGCCTGGCTTTTCTATTTCTTCGACAGAAATTCCGACTTCTCGGGCCTCTCGAAGCTGTTTCTCGGCCGTGTGGATTACAGGCATAAGGGGAGCTATGTCTGAGCGTGACAACCTCAAAACCGGATGATCCGATGAGGAAATCAGTTCGCCAAGATCTAGCCCTCTACGTCTTGACTTCCATGAGCCTTTAGGTTGATGAGAAATGAGACCAACAACGAGACATCAGAGAAAGCATAAATCCGTTCTAAGGACCTATGTGGGCAGGCTTTCCCATAGCAAGATCTCGATGGGTTGCAGCTCGAGGGGTAGGAGAGCAGACGCAGCCTCTCAACCCTCGCGTCCGGCTGGAGACCCGGCCGAATTCCGTGAGGGTGTTCCCCTCTCGCTCTCGCACGAACGATGTTGCATGTTTCTATATCAAAGGTCTACGGCCGAGTTGTTCGGACCGAGCAGATTCTTCGGAGGCAGTGTCCGCGTGGGCGTCTCGAGAACAAACACGCCAAAGCTAAAGATTGTTCGTCTTTGCTTCTCGTCCAAGAGCTCATGATGTGAAGGCAGCCTCAAGTCCTTCCGATGTTCGCGGGACGCGTGGGATCCGGTGCACTAACCACACTCTAAAGAGAACGGGCAGACACCATGGGCAGAAACACCTCCTCTCAAACCGAATGGTCTTGCAACTCAGACCATACAGAAGGCTTCCAGTCGCAGCCCTGATGGTTGCGACCCCTACATCCAGCAAGGCTCGCCATGAATGCCCCGATTGGTTCAAACCTATTCCGCCAGAAACATTCACGGTCGAGGGAGAACACAGACACCTACCTTCGAAGGTGACAAGCTTTCAGCTGCACCATGCGGCACGATCCGTCAAGATGGGCTGGGCTGGGTCTGATCCGGCCGAGCACTTCAAGTCTCAGGTGGCAGACACTATTTTGGACTTTATCTTTCTTTAGTCCTTCTCGCTTGGACATTCTTCTCCAGCTATTTGGAGCCCGTCCCATGAAGTCTTCGTGTTTCCTGGAGCATTGCGTCTCGTCAGGAGTTGCACATTCTGCATTTCTCATAAACAATTCGTCGCGAGAGGGGTATTTCGGGCCCCTATTCGGAGAAAGACGAACAGCCGCCGAAGCTTTTGTCGTGTCTTTCTTTCCTTGGCAGTTTCCCATCGTGTTTCTTTCCCAAAGTGTGAATGGCTGCATTTACACATCGCGACCGATTCGGCGTTTGGGGCATCCGAATTCCAACTCGTCGCAAGGTACCTGTTGTCGTTTCAGCGTCTGTTTTCGCTTCCCTGATTGGATTCCACCGTCGCGAGTAAGGACGACACTTCCCCGTGGAAGACGTTTGGGGAGGAAGAAAGCCAAGAGAAGCCAAGATGATCTTGAGTTAGAACTTCACGATTCGGCAAAATAGTGTTTCTTGCATGTGGTGCGGGTAAAATCTGATAAACTGCAGATTCTATCCTTATTCATGTTTACTATCAAAGAAAGGAGCGACTCAGATTGATCTTCGTGCTCGAAAACTCAAAATGGCGCTGGGTATGGGGGTGAGCATGAGCCTCAGCGTCCGAGCCCGGCCGAATATGTTTCGACAATGGGAATTCAGCAACTCGAAATGCACCGACCTTCAGTCGAAAAGACCACAGAGCCTGCCCCCTCACCTTTACCCCGAAAAATTGCGCAGCTGTTTCAAGGCGACGACTGAAGAGGCAGCACTGGCCCTCGTGTGGCCAGCTCACAGGCGGAGCCAACGACTTCTCTGCCCCCTTTTTTTGCCTCTGCCCAGTTTCCCTCTCCTCCCCCTTACTCGCTCACCGGGACTTTTCCGAGAGCCCAATTTTCTTGTTACCTCTTCCTCCATCACGATGAGCTGCCCGATGAACCGATACAGCGGCACGGGTTCGATTGCGAAGATCGACGAACTGCTAAGCGCCTCGTAAAAAGTTCTAGAACAGCACACGTATGTGTCCACAGAAAATATCTGGCGGTCTGGAATCAGAAGTTTGAATTTTGTTCAACTGGGAGATATCAGTGCCTCAGCTGGGTTAGGGATCACAGCGAGCCTTCGTGGCATGTGAGGCGGTTGAAGGTTGTCCAAGGAACCCCTGCCTGGATTTGAGAGATAAAGCTGGGGTATGCCGTCCTCCACACCGGGTGGCTTTTTCTCAGCCCACCCACTGCCTCCAGCCTCGGGCTCCCCAGCCACTTCTCTCTCGCTTTTTCCGGTGCCCTTTTCGAGCGTCTGACGCCGAAGTAGAGGGTGTCCTGGCATCATTCAACTCGCGAGGCGCAGATCTTCTCCACCATCCCGGAACTCACAACCCCACGGAAGCGATTCTTCAAACGCGGGTGGCTTTTTGTCTTTTTGCTCTTGCTGCCCTATCATCCTCATGGCCCAGTGACACCAACCACACCATCTCGACTCGACTGAGTCAACCGGACGGAACTTCCGATTGCCCCTCTAACTGTCCCAGAGGAGGTGTGGGACTGGCCTTACCCAAGAAGGCTGATGACCAGCACTCTTGATACAACTCTCTGCCACGCCTCGCGCAGTGGTGTTGCAGATGGGCCTTACTATCGTGGCAGCGGTGGAGATGAGGTTGTCACGAGGGGTGAAGGACAGCTGGCCCTGCAGCAGAGACAACAGGAAAAAGAAAATTCAGAAAGACAAGTGAAGGGATTACCAGTCTAGTCGCCAATTCTGTCCACTACCGGAGCCTGGTCCGAAGGATTCCTCACCGCTCAATGGACCTCATGTAAATGGACCCCTTATATCCGTGATTTTGTCTGCCTCACTGGCTGTCTGCGAGAAATAGAGGGAAAAGGGGGG
Organism: Colletotrichum brevisporum; assembly: GCA_030770045.1. NCBI lineage: Eukaryota > Fungi > Ascomycota > Sordariomycetes > Glomerellales > Glomerellaceae > Colletotrichum > Colletotrichum brevisporum. The sequence continues at coordinate 8,777,425 of JAUGSI010000002.1, forward strand.
CCGACGCCCGTATCTACTTCTTGGCGCCCTCGCACATCCAGCCTCCCGGCGGGGGCTAATATCACGACTGCTACTAAGACAGGCAGGCCATGAGCAGATGACAGCGTGGGGGGGCCTGCTGAGGAGGGACGATATTGGAGAGGGGCACGTGCGTGTGGGTAATAAGAGTGCCAGGAGCAGACATGAAGCGGTTCGGATATCCGACGTGGACGCCTTCGTAACGCTATACGCACTCGAACTCGAGGACTCCCGCACGGGAGCGCATGAGAGTACAGGGAACCCAGACTCTTTCTCAAGTGCGGTAAGCACACTTACGCATGGAATGCCCGTCAACTCCGACACCTGATGTGGATATCTTTAACACTACCGCCTTGAGTCCCCATATCCACTTTGTAAAAGAACATAAGAAAAACTCTACTTCATATAACCCCTTGGAAGTTTAAATGCTCTGACGATGAAAACCTTTCCTACGAAACTTCGGTCCCCATATCCACACAACGAGCCAGCCAAGAGCCGGCGAGAATGATACGGGCTCGGAGATGTAGACTGGGAGGGCGTGACAAGAGGAGACAGAAACTTCCAACGCGGTGGATAGAGCCAATACGACGACTCTGCGAGACATCGAGATCTGGCCAACCCCTGGCCATCCTGACAGCAAATAATGTTGAGAGAAACGGTGAGGCGCCAAGCCATAGAGACAGAGTCTATTCTGCTGTGGCTCTAGGCATGTGAAGCCGTCCGTTATTCATAACTCCCCACGAAGCTTTGCCCGGGGGCGCAGACGGAAGAGAAAAAGGCCGGAGCGACCTGTTGGCTGAACGAAGGAAAACTCACGACTAACAGCGAACATCAGGGGCCGCGCCGTCTCGCCAATGCTCGTCCCAGCCTTTAGACTCCATCCAGTGTGCCTCTCATCCGAGCCACACCAGCGTACGCAGACATCGGCCATTGTTGCTCTGACTGGCTGATCAGACGCCTCTGGATACAACGAAGCCTCGCAATCTCCCTGTCTCGGACCTTTTTTTGCTTAGAGTTAGCAGATCATCTGCATTAAGGGTCAAAGACCACCTGGGAAAGCCAAAAGTCAAGAGGCAATCTCCGTACACCAAAAAAGGGCGAAATGGTGGTGGAGAATACCTGCGACGTTTCTAATTCCAAAGAGATGAGCATCCTTTCCGTCATCGTCAAAGTCGTTTTCACCCCCTTCATGATTCAGATTCCGTTCCCCATCCACCTACCACCGTCTCTCTCAGTTCGGCATCGCCAGACGGCGGCGGCAACCGAGAGACACAGAAAACTGGACCCAAGGACCCTCAACTCATAAGCCAGACCTCTTAAAGGGTGTTCCGGGGTCAGCAAATGGCAGCCTTTCTGCCTGGCGTCTCCCGATCTCCCCGGGATCCCACGATTGACGACACCATCGTGAAGCTGTCAGGCTGGGATACTGCAGTCTTACGTGTCAATGAGGAGTCGATTCGGCCGCATTAGCGGCTCCGTCTCTGGAGTTGCAACGGCGGTGATCCCGGCCGGCCGCCCGCATTAACGTTCGTTTTATCACATCGGAACCCCAACCACACCACACAGACGTTGGCCACGCCTCAATTTGCCTCAGCGTCTGGGCTCGTTTCACCCCGTTACTGCTCCCCTAACCGACTGTTGCCCTTCTCTGTATGCCTCTCCCTCCCACACCTCAGCGTCTCGTTTGAGTTGAAGTAGCCCAGCCCGCTTTGACGTCATCCGTCCAGGATCTCGGCTACACTTCCCCCCCGGTACCCTCGGCGGACAATCAGGCCTCGCCCCGGCTGCGACTCTGCTCCCGCATGAGATCTGCTCTGGGGTAATCCATGTGTCTACCTCTGTGCTCCGCCTTGCCCACGGCCTGCCGGGCACGTAAACGGTCGCCAGATTCTCTCGATCCCGCAGTGAGAGACCGCCAGGTGAACTCGACGAGGCTCAACGTTCCCCTGTCGAACGAGCCCCCACCAGTCATTCTTCCGGAATGTTGCGTCCCCCGCGGACCATGTCGAAACTAAGTCGGTGGCTGATCAGACGAAGGGATTCAAGGCCTAACGAACCGAAAGTTGCGGTGACGTCGAGCAATGAGTGGCTGGTTGGGTACCCATTCAGAGTTCGGAAAGGGTAGAGTCAAGGTATATTATGCCTTCGGACACCTTCGGCACGGGGTTGGTGGTTGTGAGGAACTCGGAAACATGGTGGACATCCACGACGCATACAGAGCCCGCATCAAAAGACTAGACGACAAGAAAGAGCAACTTACTCAGTAAACATCTTTACGACAACCTCTGTGTTTCTGTCACCACGGCCGGCCTACATATTCAAGACCCCCCTCGATTCATATCACTTCCCTCTCCGGCCCTCTGCCTGACACCCGTCTTTGAACGCATCATGTCAGGGCAGCAGACCGGAACACTGAAGGCGCCCGAGGGTGAACCATCTCCAGTATCGCCAGCAACAGCAGTCGACCCTAACGCCTTCTCAGACGACGAGCACGCAACGCAGTCTCCAAGGTACACCCAGCACGCGCAGCAGCCGTCGAGAGTCGGCTCGCGCTCAGTCCGCGGACGCAGCACCCGCCTCGCCAACGGAAGGGACTCGATCGAGGACCCCCTTCCCACCGGCGTGTCCACCAAGTCGACGAGACCACTCCGTGACGCCCGGTACGCCGGCAACGGCGGCGACTACGACGACGTGGATTCCGACACAGATCGGTACTGGGGCAACAACGACCGGCACCCGGACTACAGTGGAGGACGCGCCCCGCGCACCCGTCCTCCCCGGGCTCACCTCAACCGGCCGCAGCCCTACTACACCAACAACAGCTACGACGCGGCCACGGAGGCCAAGGACTACTACGAGGAGACGCGGTCCTACGAGCCCGGTGACTACATGGGCCGGCCGCCGTCCCGCAGGATGTACGATGAGGAGATGGGCTACCCCTCCCGGGCCGGCGGCGTGGCGGTCCGCAGCACCAATGGCGACACGGCGCGCATCGATTGGCGCAACCTCACGCGCGAGGAGAAGGCCCAGGTGATGCGCCTCCCGCTCACGCAGTGGATGAACTCGGACTTCAAGAACCACTTTGTTGCCAGTCTCGGCGAGCTCGTCGGCACCACCATGTTCCTCTTCTTCGCCTTCGCCGGCGCTGAGGTTGCCAACAGCAACAAGGATACCTCGGGGCCCGGCCTCGGCGGCTCCAACAACGCGCGGCTACTCTACATCTCCTTCTCCTTCGGTTTCTCCCTCATGGTCAACGTCTGGATCTTCTTCCGCATCAGCGGTGGTCTATTCAACCCGGCGGTGACGCTTGCTATGTTCCTCGTGCGCGCCATCCCGGCGTCGCGTGCGGTATGCCTGTTTATCTCGCAGCTTCTCGGCGGTATGCTGGCCTCCGTCATCGTGAGGTTCCTCTTCCCCAACGCCTTCAACGTGCGCACGACGCTCGGCGGCGGCGCCAACCTCGTCCAGGGCGTCTTCATCGAGGCCATCCTCACGGCCGAGCTCGTTTTCACCATCTTCATGCTCGCCAAGGAAAAGCATCGGGCTACCTTCATCGCGCCGCTCGGCATCGGCATGGCGCTGTTCATCGCCCATCTCGCCGGTATCCAGTTCACCGGCGCCTCGCTCAACCCGGCGCGGAGCTTCGGCCCCTGCGTCATCACGGCCACCTTTGAGTCGGAGCACTGGATCTACTGTGAGTTCCTTTCCTGCGTTGTGTGTGTAGGACATTTGCTAATTAGGTTATGCCACAGGGGTTGGACCAGCCATCGGTGCTCTGATCTCCGTCGTCTTCTACAAGTTCATCAAGACTCTCGAGTACGAGATGGCCAACCCGGGTGCCGACGGCGACCCGGAGAACGACCCTACCCAGAACCTGGCCAAGCTGGCCGAGTTGCGCATGTCTCGCACCAAGTCTGCCAAGCAATGATGTCAACAAACATGACAAGAAGAAAACAGCAAACCAGACAAAAACACCACGACTCAACATCGCGACGAGGACGACTACAAACCCACCCGACACAAAGAAAGCGATAATGATGGGGAATGGATGAGGATAATGAATTGACGTTAATGAATTTGGCATGTGTCTCGGAACAGGGCATCCCCAACGTCCTGGGCAGAATGACGGAACGTCCGCAACGATCTCTTTTGTCTCGTTTTCTCTCTCTTTTTCTTTTTTACTTCCGTCAAAGGAACAGAAACAAGATGAAGTTACAGTCTCATGACGAACACTGATTGGAAACTGGGATACGACATAACAAGTTAGAAGGGACAAAACATCATCTTTTGCAAATAAACCAAAGAACTATTACATCATCACTTGAGACAGAGTGACAGAGAAATTGATTGATTGTGTGTGCTTTTGGTCATGGTATCATAAATATGCTGGCTACGTAAAAGTTGCCTCAATGCGGTATGCGATATGCTGGATGCAGTCGTCTCATAGCCGATTACTCAGCTGCTCCAAAAACATCTTCTCTTCGGGCGTGATGAACATGTGCTCAGGCACGATCACCTCGCCGGGCCTCATGATTAGCACCGGCTCCGGCCTGATAGTTGAGTCGCTCCGGCTCCTTGATTCCACCTCATCGGCTTCGGCCTTACCCCCGCGGCTCTCCTCGTCAACGTCCTGCCGCCGCCAGGGTACGGGGTGCAGGCGCAAGTCCTCTGGGGTCCACCAGTACTGCGGGAAGCGGCGCTGGATGTTGTTGATGACGAGGGCGGTGACCAGCATGACAACGCAGCCGAGCAGGACGACGGGAACGAGGAGCCAGCCAAGGCGAACGACTTTGTCATCAACGACAGCAAGCAGGGCCGTGGCGCCGGCCGGGGGGTGGACTGTCTTAGTGAGAGCCATTACGGTGGTCGCAAGCGCGCAGGAGAGGGCACCGCCGAGCCAGCGTACGGACTCAAAGTGCGGGCTCAGCTGGAAGAGCTTGCAGACGGCAACGCCGACGAGGGCAGCGAGGAGCTGGCCGAGGACCGAATTACGGGGCTGTGCGAGGGGGGACTCGATTGAGTAGAACTCTAGCACTGCGGCTGCGCCCTGCAAGGGAGGGAGAACCCGAGTCAGCTTCTTCGTCCGTTCTTGCGTTCTTGTGTGCATGTCACTGCCGAGTGACGTGATATCGTCACATGAGATGTCACATGAGTTGAGCGAAGTGAGTGTGAGATGAGAGGGCAAGGCATGAAACGGGAGGTGAGGGGCTCATGGAGGCCCGGGTCACAGACGGCTTGGACCCTCACTCCGTTATAACACTGGTGTGTATGAGAGGTGTGGGAACAGTTTGTCAGGTGAGATGAGGTGGTAAAGGGGGGGGGCGAGTGAAGGTTTGGACTGGTCCAGAGTAAAATGAGATGCTGATGAGGGTGAGGGAGAGAAATGTCCAACTTACAAAGCTGCCGACGATGATAGGGGCGCCATGCTCCCTAAATGAGGGCACCAGGTGAGAGATCTTGGCAACGACGGCGACGCCGCAGAAGACGCCGATGCAGGCCCAAAAGGTCGGTACGAGGTTCCCGACATTGTCCGGCTTCGTCCTGCGGTAGCCTAGGAAGTGTGCGATCGGGTACGGGAGGTATTTCCATGGCGGCGCGGGAACGAAGGGATTGAGGAACCGATCAATGTCGAAGCTCCAGTTCCTTGGGTTGCATCGCGACATCGGGAATGGTGCTGCTGCGCGGTGCGGCGCGCCAAGTCTGGGGTAAGATGCTCGATTTGGTGATCGCTTCTGGGGAAATTGGGGAGCCACTTAAATCGGGCAAGGGACCGATGCGCGGCAGATCCGGAGGGTTGGAGTTGAGTGAATGAGTTCCAACTCTGCCGATTTCTTTTTACCCCCCTTTTCTTCCTCTTTCGTTTTTCTCTTCAATGTCCTGGCGAGCGCCAACCGTTCGAGTCTTCGTCCTGTCTTTCTGTTCTTCTGTCCTTTTGCGCTCTTTCGTCGTCGTGGTCTTCGGGAATCGGGGGATGGTAGCGTCGAGTACGCAGGCAAGGTAATAAAGAACCAGCGGCCAGCTATTAACACGTGCTATTACTAGTTAAAAGAAACTAGTACTAGCAGCAGGAGGTGGTGGAACGAGTGTCAATGTCACGAACCACTGTCAACCTTGGGTTCGAAGTGAGACAGACAGACAACAGATCAACGAGCAGAATCGTCGTTTTCGTCCAATTCCAATCCAGCCCTGGGTCCCGCCAGATCTCTCCCATCTCCCTCCCACGGATCTCGCATCGTTATTAACGACCCTTAGCGCCGCGGAGATTCAACATCACCATGGACGCCTGACAGTCTCTTCTGCTGGGTGACCGGCTTGGAGGCGCGTCATATTTGGTAACAGAAACTCCCTTTCGGGCTTAGCTCCCGGGCCGGACGGGGGCACCGCCGGGCAAGAAGTGGGCCAGGCGACGGCTATTACATATAACAGATGGCAACTCGTCATCTGATGCCCGTCTTGAGCCATTCAGACGACCCTGTTGACCCTATTGACCCTGTGAGGAGGGCTCGGCCGTCGTTCGGTTTCCTGGAGTCTTGAGAATTTTTTTCCCGGAGGCACGGTTTGCTCGGTTGTGGCTTTCCTCCCGCCGGCCGCCGACTCTCCGGACCTCCGGAATGGACCCAAATGATGTGACTCTTTTCTTTCCCTGAGGATGAGTAATATGAGTAATAGGTCCACGGGAGGTCGGCGCTATTGCTTCTTCACATTTTTTCTCCTTCTTCTCCGAAAGCTGCAGTAAATTCGCCGGCGAGTCAACCGAGGCAAGATTCTGGTCCGTTTCTTTGGCTACCTATTTGGAAACGGTTTGGGTGGGATGGACGGTCATGTGTGTGTTACCCCACACTCTCTCCCCAACTCCCAAGCCTCACTCACCCCTTGACAACGCACACAGAGGGGGCGGAGGTTGACATCCTCTGCTTGGCGGTCATTCTTGCGATGCTTTGTTTCCTCGTCGTTTTCGTCTCTCTTTCTGTTGATTAAAAAATGTCGATCTGCTACAACTCACGCAACTACGCCTAGGACAAACGTTCGAGATACCACAAGTGTCGTTGGAATGCAACCAGCAACGCGTCGCGGCGTGGACCACGACGCGTTACCACCACATGGAGCAAGCCGGAACCACCCCTCCCCGGTGCCTGTGTCTGTGCTTGTGCGCATCGCACCGGAAATTGCTGGCATCCTGCTTAGACCTTGCCTAAGCGAGCATGGGCACAGCAGCGAGCAAACCGTCTGTTTGTGTCACCAGCAAGTCGAGGCCTTTGCCGGTCGCTCTTTTGCTTCGCTGGCCGTATTGAAGCACTCGTATTGCTTGGGCAGCAACGGCTTGTCTAGAACTAGGAACAACAGGCTTGCCAAAGGATCCAAGACTGGGACTGTAAGACGAGACCCTGGACGTCACCCAAAGTCTATCCTGAGCTCCCCGGAGGCCGTGTGCCATCGTTCTTTCATGGTCTGATCCATCGGATGATGTCGTCTTGCGGCATCGTCGGATTCACTCACCTTCCAGCTCTTAGCTGACTATGTTCATCCCGACGGAGGTGGTGACTTGAGCTCTATGAGTGCTGCCCGGGGTGTTAGCTTCAAACCTATCTTGCTCTGCTTTGAAGAAGCCCGACGTTCGCTGCTCATCTCAGCTAATTTGTAAGTCTGTGCAGTGACTTGGCCCTCAAGCCCTCAATCCGACAATTGGGGGCTTCCAGTCGCAGTTAACTTCTTGAGGCAGATCGTGTACCAATTGCGGCGTTGCTATCATGACTGGTGTACGATCCTGGTGAGGAGTTTAGGTCCCACGGGCCAATGTTACAGTTGTATTCATTGATGAATTCCGAGAAATAACCACTTATCCTTTTGTACCCACCACAACACCTGCATTCTCCTGGCCCAGTAGATGTTTCAACCAACTCAGTTCTTGCATCTCGACACGTGCAGTAGATTTCATGCTGCGGTGTGCCGCAGCTGGAGGCCTTCATAAAAACTCAGCACACAACTCCTCTCATAAAGTCCAACCAGGGCGTTGATCGAACGGAAAATACGGCCAACAGCGCGAGTCCAACGCTAATGATCATTGGGTTGCTGAAAACGGCGCAAGAATGACTGCGACTTGACGTTGTAGGTACACTCAGAGTGGTTAACAGCGTTACGGTCGTTTGGACGACGACAACTGGGTCAGTTGAAAAAGCATCCGTCGTCGCCGCCGTCACAGGCGTGGTCGTCGTCGAATCTAATTCCCTCCCAGTCACGTTGACTACAGAACCTCCAGTCCAGCCGCTGGACAGGGTCAAATCCTTCAACCGGCCCGATCCATCGGTACCTAGTCCAGCTCATCGTCTTCCACGGTATCGAGGGCGTCATGAACTAGCTTGGCGTTGCGCTGGACCTCGAGAGATTGTCGCAAACCACCTCCCAGGTCGGGGGCTCCCTTCCGCCGTCCGTCAAGCACATGAAGTGGTCGCTCCAGCCGTGCGGGTTGTCGGGGCGACTAGGTCGGTGCTGACCTGGCACAACTCGGCGCACGACATGCCGGACGCCGGGTACCCAGGCGGCATTATCCGCGTGACGCTGTACTGGAAGCTGGAGCAGCATTTGGTGAAGCGGGGTGCGTGGTTGCGGTTAAAGGTCGGCGTCTTGCACACGACTCCCGCCAGGTTGTCTGGCCTTTCCAAGAAGGCATTCGGAACCGTCGGGTTGAAGGTGACGTCGCCGATGCACCACGGATAGGTTAATGGTGCTCTTCGGTGGTGCACAAATGATTCTCTAGGGATCCTCAGATTGTTTCTTAATGTCGCGTTGATCTTCTGTACTGACTCGATATGAGCCCGAAGGATTCAATCGACGGCCATTGAACAAATGGAATGATGAAGGTTCATTTTGAGTATATTGAGAATTTTGTTCTCCCGGGCGAAGAAGGGTATCTTTATCAGGAAACTAAGATTCTACAGCTAGTTTGAGTGTGCTCGTGCAATAATGCAAGAGAAAGACGGAGTCTCAACTTGATACCCCTACTGGATGACATTTCTTTGAAGGAGATCACTCAACGGCGAAGGCCCCTACTGCTGTCCAGCCAGCGCCGATTGATCCTCCTCTCTCCCATACGGCCCTCGTTTGTTAGTCTTACATTTAAATAACTTCAAGACTTAAGTAGAAGAACTAGGTTAGAACTAACCGAAGAAAAAGGTAGAGCCTGAGCTCCAATACCTCAGTTTGTTATGGTCAGCAACACCGTTGAGCTGTTTGAGCCATAGCCGATTGAGCCACTCAGGCACGAGGATAAGTCGAAAGCGCGGTTGACCGGCAGCAGCGCGAGTCTCTAATGATAGATGGAAAGGGGACACCAGGGGGCAGGTAGCGAATAAGCGAAGGCAGACACACTTAACGTTCGGTTATCTATGGATAAGGCTTTTGCTAAAATTCCTACATTTGTCAAATTGTGATCAAGTGGAATGAAATGTAATAATAATAATGCTTTATGATTTGCTGTAATCAGTGGGACTAGGCAAGAAGTCCGCATCCTGCAACCACGAAACCGAGTTTGCGTTGATTGAAGGTCGGGAAGACACAAACTCGCCAAAAATTGGGTTGTAGCCTAGGCAGACCCAAGAGAGGTTTGAACCTTGCCTCTAGTCAAGGCATCGTGTGGTCCGCGACGGGTGTCTGGGGACGTGGTAACGCAGGCAATATAGAGTAGGGCGCATGTCACCAGTCCGAGGACGCCGAGATCCAATTTGCAAGCAACTAACGGCATTGACCAGAGACGAGCTCGGCCACTAAAAATAGCACCTCGGCACTATTGAGACCCTTGTCAAGGTCCCGCAACGACGACCAGGAGACAAGCAGAAGTCATAAAGAGCGAGTCTAATATATTGGGTGTCAAAAAGGGGTGTGCGAAAACTTGGGAAACGGCCAAGGCGACTTTCAGGTAGTAGATGTTCAGGTTGATGATATAGCTCAAATTGAAAGTTGGTTACGATATGCTTAGAGCCTCGAGTGAGACGAACAAGGACCAGCGAGTAATGAAGCTAAAGCTTAGGCGAAGAGCACTGTGCGCTTGGTTCTGAACAGTGGATGACTGGATGTGTGGACTGGTGGACCGCTGCGTCTTCCAATCCTACGGTATTAAATGGTTATTAGTCTTGGGGAACCGCCGCCAAGTGCCGATCCCAGTCGAACTTCGTATTCTCCAAGCAGTTCCACAATATGAGCCCTGGAACCTCGAGAGAGTGACCTCACCGCACGATCGGCTCTTTAATAAGGGGGCGGTCCCCAGGTCTTCGGCAATTGCACAGGCGCCATTTATTTCAACTCAACGACGGAAACGAAAGCAGGACAAGCCTCCACGATGCAGTTCACGACTCTCACCGCCGGCCTCTTGGCCCTCGCCACGACCGCGATCGCGACCCCGATCATGGGCAACATCAAGATGTTCTACGACCCTGCCGCCGACTGCCTGGGCACCGCGCTCCAGGCCCAAGGCGGACAGTCGCTGGCTATCCCGCCCGACTACGTCAACGAGTGCCACACCATCCCCATCGGACTCGACAACCAGACTTACAAGCGTTTCGCCGCCGTCCCTCTGACCCCCATCTTCGGTTGTGAGTGAAAATTCTAAACGAGGAACGCAATTGAGATTGTGTGGAAAGCGATGGCTGACTGTTTCCGGTTCTTACAGTTGAGCTCTACACCGATGCAGAGTGCCAGACTCTCGCCACGAACGTGTCCAACGTCTGCGTTTCCGATGTTCAGTCCTACATCCCCCGTCGCCTGGACGGCAACTAATTTACAATCGCCCCCGTGGTATCGAAACGAGACGGTAAACGGCGCTTTTGGCGGAAATACCTAGACTCTATGTATTTGCAGCACCACCGACAAAGATGGCATGTAGATGAGGGAGGAGAGCGACAAAGAAAAAGGCTTCATGCGGCAGCTAAATGGCGAGTCACCAGGCAGTGTGGATGAATAGCCAGCTACTAGATTAGTGGTAAAACATAATCAACAAACAATGTCATATTGGAAAGACCGGCAGACTTGTCAACGCAATTGTTGACTTCGGCAGACTGTTCATTTTCCACAAATGGCTGGTCTTGGGATTGAACGTGTTGGGCATTCTTAGCAATGGAGATTTCCTCTATGTGTTTTCTCTATTCTACTTCACAGCCGGCGTCAGAATCTCCAGCTCATTCCCGCCCCAGCAGCCATTTCATACCCTTCATCGTGTTCGATGCCAGCTCTGCAGGAATATCCTTCGGCGCAAAGATGGACCAGCCCTGGTGTCCCCAGTTGGGGTACCTGTCCACCCTCGCCTCGACACCGTTGTCCTTCAGCACCTTTGCGTAGATCAGACCGTCGTCTCGCAGTGGGTCCTTGTCGCCGACCTGGATGAACGCCCTCGGCGACTTCGGGATCGCCTCGGGATCGTTAACGGGCGAGAACCATGGCGATTTGACGTCCGCCTCGAGAGCCTTCGCTACGTCGTCGATGACAGCCGTGGTGAACGTCGGGCTCCACGTCGAGTTCTCCTCGCGGGATACCCATTCCGCCCTATACTTCTCCGGCACGATCTCCTTGGTGAGGACGAGGGGAATGCTCATGAAGACGCCCGTGACGCCGAGGCCCTCGACGCCGGATCGCTGCGCGACGACGGAGGCGATGTTGGCGCCGGCCGAGAAGCCGCCGATGACGAAGCCCGCCCCGATGTCGGCGCCGAAGCGGCCGGCGTTGCGGGCGAGCCAGTTGGCCGTCTCCCAGCCGTCCGTCACAGAGCGCGGGAACTTGTGCTCCGGGGCGAGGCGGTAGTCGGCGTTGACGACGACGGCGCCGAACTCGAGCGCGAACTCGCGAGCGGGGCGGGTCACTGGCTCGACGCCGGCGACGATGAAGCCGCCGCCCGACCAGAGGAGAATGAGCGGCCTGCCGCCGTTGGACTCGTTGACGCCGCGGGGCCGAACGATCTGCAGGTCGATCTTGTGGCCGTCTGGGAGCGTGGCGACGTCGCGGAATTCCTCGAGGGAGGGGTCTAGAGGCGGGAGCGCGGCAAGGAGGGTCTTGAGCAGCTCAGGTCGGCCCTCGCGGGACTTGACGAATGCGTCCATGTTGGCAGGTGAGATGGCGCGGTTGAGTTATAGCGGCGTCGCTTCGAGTTCTGAGGACAAGAGAGGAGGGGTGTTGGGGTTGTCGAGTTGCGACAGAAGAAACAACAACGAGAGACAACGAAAGTCCCCGCCTTCCACTGTGAGGGGGTGGGTCCGGGAATGTGTCCGGGATGAGCTCGCGGGGGGGACGCGGTGCAGCCGGGAAACTATTTCGACCGGTTTCTTGAACTTGCGACTTTTGGTAAGTTGGATGGCGTCTTAATGGTCAAGGATGGGGGTTCGGACCCGCAGCCGGGTTGCTTTTCACCGATGAGCGAGGCGCCCATCATCAAGTAGGTAAGGAACAGAACTGGGCTACAAACCATTGAGATGAGATCTGCGTTAGTCGAGTGATTCCTGGAACAGTCACGAGTCAGGGGTAAGCGGTCATTCTTCAAAAGGATAACATTGAAACTTCGATTCACAACTGGCTGTGAACCAAGACGTGACCAATTCAACACAAAACTCAGGGCTCTATTTCACTCGCTAATAGGGTATTGAAATTCTCAAGTATTCGTGGCATGACCCAAACCAGCAAAACAATTCAAACAGTATGTCCCTCTCGATCCGTATCTAAAGCTCTCGCGCCCCAGCAACTTGGGCAGACTTCGAGTCACCCCCAGACAACGCCGTCTCGCCATCCGCGAGCTTGGGGTTCTCCTCGTCCGACGACGCCTGGCCCCCGAGAGCCGACTCGTATCCCAGCTCGGCCATCTCCGGGTGCCTCCTGTCCCACCACAGCATGGCGAGCTGTACGGCGATCGTGGCGACGGTGAAGGCCGTTGTGAGCGGGAAGCCGATAGGGTAGCGCGGGGCGTCGGCGACGCGGAAGGCGCCCAAAGGAATGGTGGCGTGGCCGACGTAGACGATGGTGACGGTCATGGCGACGATGACGCTACGGGCCTCGGGCTCCTTGCGCAATATCTCGGCCATCCAGGCAATGAGCGATGGGCTTCCCGCGTTTGTGGCGTAGGTGAGGAAGTAGAAGGCAAGGATGACGCGGTGATCCGACGGCCATCCGCAGAGGACGGCGAGACAGATGCCGTGAGCGGCGGCGGAGAAGATACTGATCTGCCAGCGCCAATGCTTGCGATCTGAGAGCCAGTTGAGGCCGACGTTGGTGACGATCTGCAGCGCGTAGCCGCCGAGGGGCAGGATGTTGACGTGGTACGTGTCGTAGACGCGGTTGCCGGCGGAGTCCTTGATGCTCTCGAGGTAGAGGACGAAGTACGAGTTGGCGCGATGCGCCCAGGCGCTGAAGGCGAAGGCAAAAAGGTAGAAGTAGGTGACGGGATGGACGATGAGCTGGCGCAGCTTGCGGCGCAGGACGGCGGCCGGGATGCGCTTCGACGTGTTGACGCCCGAGTCGCCCATGCGCTCGCGGGCGAGGCGCTTCTCGTTCTCGGTGAGGTAGATAGCGCGGGTGTTGGCGGGGGAGTCCGGTACGGTGACGAAAGCGATGAGGCCCTGGCCGACGGTGACGGCGCCGGAGATGATGAAGAGCCACTGCCAGCCGGCGAGGCCGTGGACGCCGTTCATGTCGCGGTAGAGGGCGGCCTGCAGGGCACCGAGGAACATGGCGCCGGCGACGTCGCAGACGGTGAAGCAGGCGACACGGACGGCGAGCTCGGCCGGGGTGTACCAGTTGAAGATGAGGGCGACAACGGACGGCCAGAAGGCGGAGGAGAAGAGGCCGAGGAAGAAGCGGAGGCCGAAAATCGTCTGGGCGTTGGTAGCCTTCAAAGTGCTGCGGATCATCTGTTAGTCGAGGCTATGTTGTGACAAGGAGCTGATGTTTTGGATGAATACTTACAAAAGGACCAGCAATCCCCAAGTCATCTCGCAAAAGGGGAGAAACATGGAAGGGCGGAACTGTGTGCCCATAGCTGTCAGCGAGGCTGGCCCCAATTACCGGACGTGATGACGGAAGCAACTCACTCTTGTCTGGATCAGTTGACCAGGTACCAAGCCGAGGGCATAACCGATGGAGAAGAACGTGTTGAACTCGACGAGCTCGTTTCCATATAGATTCAGCGACTCTCTCATTCCCGAGACATAAGCCTGGGTGGTAGCCGACTGGTCCATCTCCTTCATGATGCCGGCGAGGAACATCCATGCCAGGAGCATGACGTCGAGCTTGAAGACAAGGACATTGCGGGGATCGCGAAAGTACGGGATGACCTTGGAGATGTGCTTGAAGATGCCCTCCTCCGGGGGTCCATAGTTGATGGGTTCATCGGTCGAGCGCGCAAGCGCAGACGAGACGGGCGTGGACTCGCCCATGGTCGAGTCGATATCCGAAGATAGAATGGTCGAGTGCAACGAGCGGCGGGGAACAAGGTCGACGCGCGAGCGGAGAAGATTCGGAGTGGTCGCGATACCCTCACAGCTGAGCAAACAGATGGAGAGTGGGCAGTAAAGGGCTATATAAGCCTGTCGAGCTCAGGTCGTATTGTCGAAACGTAAGAGCATCCGTCGATAACATACGACTCAGGCAACCCGGAGGAAGAGAGGATGGGAGGGATTAGGAAAAAGGCCTTTCCAGATGAAGTGGTTTTCAAATGTCGCGATCCCGAAGCTTTGCAGCACCATCCCGCGTCCGACGTCCCATTCTAGCAATTTTCCAAGAACGCTTAAAGTCTCGGCAACCCCCACAACGCCTCGACCACGCCAGACGAGGGCTCGACTTCTCCCCAATCACAGAGTCCAACCGAGCCCGGTTACGGGTGACGGTGGGTGCGGGTAGGGCATCGGCGGTCGGCGGGGGCCCCTCGAGTCGGGGAATGAGGATAATACTGGAGAAGAGACGGGCTCTGGGACCAGATAAACCCCTGCCGCCGGCGATTGCGTGACTGAGGGTCCAGACTGCGACATCTCGCGAACCGGTTGTTCGCGCCCTGCGAGAGCGTAAGATGCAGGACTCGCCTCTCCGCATCAGGTAATTTTTGTCGGGCTGTCAGCGACGGTGTGGTGGCGTTCGTTGAGAAGAGCCGAAGGTCGTGTAGATCCCGGAGAGTTGGCTGCGTCGGCCAGAGACCGCAGTTCTGACGAAGACAGCTGTGCGTGCTGAGGAATGGAGATCCGGATAAGATGACATATCCGAGATACGGATACCCAGGCTGGCACTACAAAGTCAGCTCGGCTCCCACTTTCGACAGCGAACTCTTGCTTTCTCCTCTTTTTACCCCTCTCGCCGTCAGTTTCTTATCTATCGAAAGGAACGTTTGTGTTGTCTGCCAAGAGACTAACATGCAGCGGAGGTACGATAACGCCGATCGGACCGGCCAGCATTGATTGCCTCGACAGAATTCGACGAACACCTGCTTCTGTGTTCGCAACCTGAAATTAGCAATGACTTGAAAAGCACGGCTTGAACTCTTTTTTTGTGCACGCCCATTTCTAATTTCCGACTGGCTCGGGCACTTCATCTGGGCGATGATTGATTGCTTGAGGGACCGTCGAACCCCTAAAGGTATGGACAACGAACGAGTTGAAGAACTGAAATGGCGCAGAGGTCGCAGAAAGATTAGACCCAGACAGCTCCCGATGGAACGGTACACTATGGGCGCAGGAAAAAGATGTGTGGACTGCAATGCATCGACTGCCTTGGCCAAATTCATAGTTGTGGCTCAGGGGCGTGATACTGGGCAGGTTGGCATGCTCGACTTGATGCAGTCAAAAGGGGGATTTCAAAGGGTTCTTCCAGGATATTAAGATTCAGAAGCACCCATATCCGTTATTGCTTTTGTAAAGAGTGCTAGGCTTGAACGAACCACGCGTGGGAGCAGAATCAGTGGCTTCAGAGTGAGACACTGCCGTGGCTGCATGAGCTGAGGACAGGGATGACAGCCTCGCGGGGACCTTGGCACCGACGTACGGAGTACTATGTGTTAGCTATTCGACGGCTTCCCAAACTCACAGAGAGTCCAATTCTCTGGAACACTTTTTTTCGCAGAGTAACTTGAGCTGGAGTGCCGCGGCGAGGCGAGTTGCAGTTCGCGTGCCTGGTGCTTTCAACGGCTCGCAACGACGCACAACGCGCACCAAAACACATCACGGTCCGCCACCGCGCTGCGAACATGGCCTCATTTTCAAGCCTTGCGCGTTACTCTTGTCTCACCCGCCACACCGCCAATCAGACCCAGCGAATCTTTTCTTTTCCCTCCGTTAGTACCAGGGCCTCGGCGGTACCAGTACCGCCGTGAGCACACGCACGGCACGCTGTTGCCCGCTTGGCTTCGCCCTCCCTTGACTTGGGCGATGGAATCACTCGATGTCTCTGTGAAACCGCCGAGACAAGACAGGGGGAGCACGCTGCGGCGGCACGTGTCGGGCGGCGGGCGTTTGCGTTCAAACTCTTCCCGTCTCCCTCCACACGTGGCACAACGTGCTCGCACGTTTGGTGTAATACTTCTCTTCCCTCGTGTCCGTTACACACAGCCGATCTGGTGCTCCCGAACACTATCGACCACGGCAAGAAAGAAAGGGGGAGGAACTCTCAATTGTCGAGGCCATCTTGGGTCTGCCAACAGCAAATCGACGAACCAACATCCCGACTTCCTTCGGAGACGCGCGGTACCGAGTTGTTGGAGAGAGCACGATGACGAACTCGAACTGGCCAGGGCACATGACGGACTACTCGGATCTCGAGAGCGGCTCGCGGCAGCAGACGCTCGAGGTGAAACGGAACCATGTCGACCACCGGCCCTCGACGATAGACGTGGCGATTCCCATATCAACTGAGGTGCGGCCCTCGAAGACATGGCACTCGTGGTGGCGGCGGTACTGGGTGTTCGTGCTGGCCATGACCATCCTGGTTATCGGCGGGATAATTGCCGGGGCCGTTGGGGGGATATCTGCGGCCGAGAAGGCGGACAAGAACGGCAGTTGAGGTTTAGGGAGACGTCTTTTGGTAAGTTTCTTTCCACTTCGGTTTGGCTGTCACTGCCATCTTCGAATTTTAACCGGGGTAATCACACAAATGCTGACAGGAAGTCTAAATAGGGCGTGTTAGACTTCTGCGGCCGAGCGGGTAGCTTCTGATGCTATTGGTGCCGGCTAATCTGACTGGCAACATCATTCATCAAACGTGGTTATCTTCTGGACATTGCGGAGATTGTTATCGCTGGGTACAAATAGGTACAGAGACAAAAGGGGGACAGCATAGCGATACCAGATTGTGCATGACGGGAGATTCGGGGCGGCTAAGCGGTCTATTTCACAGCATAGAAGGAAACATAATATCACCAAATCACTCCAATGGCTGAGCCGTTGGGCCTTTGCAGCACAAATGCAGAGATAGAAGGGTTTCTTATCATCATCTTCCAAGAACAACCTCTCGGGCACGATGGTTCGTTGATCACTTTCCACGAATGTTGGAGTTTAATTTGGGCAGTAAAGGGAGGTGTATGTCGCGAATGTTGAGGTATAAAGCTTAAACAACAATATGTACCTTCAACCTCGCATGGAGATAGAAAAGGTCTTCACTCCATGAAGCGTCAAGACCTGGCTCCTCGGCGATAAGGAAGCATGCACTTAGCGCGAACAATCACATAATGAATAGACGAAGATTTCAGCCACGCCTCCTACAAGCCTCAATTCAGTACCGTCTGCCATTTCTCCTGTCCGTCCTTAGTTGCGTACTGGCCAAAAGGGTTTCCCAAGACCTGTAAGCCACAAGCCATGTGATCCCAAACGCGGGCGCCGGAACTTAAAAGACTGTAAAAGTCTTTCCACGCTGGACAACTTGGACGAAACCTTTCAAAACTCCTTTCTCTCACACACAACGGACATAGAAGAAGCCGGCTCACTATCATGGGGTTCATTATGAGTCGCGGCGTTCGGAACGTCGGCTTTCTCGGTGATATCGACCGAAAGATGGCTCTGCTGCAGGAGATCCATGGACTTGGTCAGCCCGAAGCCGCGAGGTTTTCAGGGTCCAGCAAGGCCTCGCTCTGGAGTATGCTTCTTATTCAAGACGTCGACGCCCTAAGACGGATTCGCGACGACTTGAAGTACCCGAAAAGGAGGGTCGATATCACGCTGAGGCGCCTCCATGGGAATACCCATGGCTTTCCGAAGCTACTATCAATCTGTATGGAAACATCTTGAATCCCGCTCATGGAATCGTTTCCAGCGTTGCTAATCATGAAAATAGTCGTGGAAGGGAACAACCCTGATCTCCCTATTCCGATGACTGTAGGAAGTCGAAACAAAGAAGAAGCAGAACAAGTGAGCAGTTCTCTGTTCTCAATCACCATCTCTATTTTACGTTTAATTCACGTTATCCTTCGCCATGGGAGACATCTAAACTAATGGTCACATAACCCCAAGGTTAAGAAGCGTGACAACGACAAGTGCGTTGTGACTGGAATAGCTGGTACGGATGTCTGTGACATCTTTCCGTGGGTGGATTCGAGAAGACGAAGCATCATCGACTTATGCTTTTGTACAATGCCAACCTACTTTGATGAGGACAGCTAGCTGTCGGATAAGCTTGCGCTTGAGACCACACACATTACCGACACCCGACGAAATATGATCTGCCTGAGCCCGGAACTCCGGAGCTGGTGGAGGCTGGGACGCTTCATCCTGGTCCCCATAGGCGGACCGTTAAAGATGAGATCCCGGTGGTGCCAGCGGATGAAGTTCTATTGGACTCGTGCCACCGATGTTGGAGGGATGGAGGCCGAAATGACTCTGGACACCGACCCGAGAACCCGTTTCAAGGCCCCGTTCGACGGGTTCGACGCGTATAACATCAAAGACAGACAAGCTGTTACGGTGTGCGCTGATTGCCAAGAAGATCTTCCTGATTACGAGCTTCTGGACTTGCAAGCAAAGCTCATGACGGCTTGGGCACTGACCGGGGGAGCAGACCCTCGTGAGTACGAGCACCCTTCAGGTGACGAAGAAGCATGGGACATGCATGCGGTTTGCGAGGATCTCAGGAAGCGATTGTCAAGCATTAGATATGGACCTACCCTTGTCGAGGACCAACGGGACGGCCTGGGCGACGCTTCACCTGCAGCCGCTGCGTAGGAAGCAGCGGAGGGCGG
This sequence comes from Colletotrichum brevisporum, assembly GCA_030770045.1. Taxonomy (NCBI): domain Eukaryota; kingdom Fungi; phylum Ascomycota; class Sordariomycetes; order Glomerellales; family Glomerellaceae; genus Colletotrichum; species Colletotrichum brevisporum. Next base: position 8,796,623 of record JAUGSI010000002.1, read on the forward strand.
CTCTCAATCTCCCGAGATCCTCGGGCTCTCGGTAGATCAACCACGCCATCCGCCTGATTTCCTCCTGTCATCGTCGTCGTCGTCGTCGTCCAGCGTCTTCCTTCATTTTCCGGCATTTTGACAGTGTTCAATTCTCGGGTTAAGGGTTTTCGTGACCCAGCTACAAACTTTCAGTTCAGCAGCAAACGGATTGTCAACACATGCCAACCGAGCGGCAACTTCCTCTTCCTCAGTCAACTGCAATTGCGACGATTGGCCGTCCTCATCTTCAAAAGAATATCAATTGGGAACCATGTGTTTAGATTAAACTAGATAACGGCAATGTCCAGCGTTGAGCACATAATTACCCCAGGACCTCTCGCGACAAGCACTGTTGATGATTCAGAGTCGTCGAAATGTTAGCGCACGTTGTGACACGGACATGTCGGCACCATGCCGACGGACGGGATTCCAACCTGACCGTCAGAGTCCCGAAGTAGCATCGGTGAAACTTAACAAGGCGCCAGTTCGTTTCCAGACGAGATATGCGACCGGCCGCCCAATGCGCCATCGATGGGTGCCAGCCGACTCAACGACAAAGAGGGCTAATAGAAGATCATGCGCGAAGTAGCGGGCGTGCATTGTAGCATTTGCAACCCCGTGGTGTGAGGTTACAGGCCGAAAGACTTTGAAAGTTCCATCTTGCATGCCATCGCCGGTCGGCAGGCAGACCACGAGAGATGTCATGGTAGAGTCAGATTAGGAGGGTTTGGACGGATGACCGTGCTCGTACAGTCCCAGACTTCATCCCATGTTGAGCAATTGGAAGACTGCCGAGGAAATCCATTACAGACTTCATTGTCACGAGTCGGGGCCTCATGGTGCCCAGCCGAGGAACCGGAGTAGCCCACTACACTTGGGGAGTCCTTGAGTAAGAGTCTTGTAAGCCGGCGGCCCAGCTGCAAGGTCTTGGCCGGAGAACTCTAATACAAATTGCCAAGGGAAAGCGTTTCGGTAGTTGTGGGAATTTGCCCATTCGGCCGGAGAATTCGATCGCTGACTGAAGGCGAATTTACGTCCCTCGCAGTCGTCTGATGCCCCATATCTGGGTATAAGACAGAGGGGGCCCATGTCAGAGTCCTCACCGGCCAGATTTCGGATCGAACTTTCGCGAAAGGCCATCATCATATCAAGACTCGGGCCAATATCTGCCTTAGTTAATGACCATGGCTCCCGGTCACATGGACAACGACACCCCAGAGACCCATGCCTCCAAAGACACGACGACATACGGCCTGAGTAAGATATGGCCCGAAGCATACGACCTCGCCGGGTCGAACCTCCCGTGCCGCCTGGAGGGCGAGATTGGCGACCTGGTCGTGCTTGGCGAGATCCCAAAAGAGATTGACGGGACCTTCTACCGGGTTATGACGGATCCCTTCGTGCCGCCACATCCGGGCAACGTGCCCCTCGACGGCGACGGCAACATCTCGGCCTTCCGAATCCGCGACGGCCGGGTCGACATGAAAATGCGTTACGTCGAGACGGAGCGCTACAAGCTAGAGCGCAAGGCCAACAAGGCCCTCTTCGGGCTGTACCGCAACCCCTTTACGCACCACCCTTGCGTCCGCGCCGCCGTGGACTCGACGGCCAACACCAACGTCGTCTTCTGGGCCGAGCGCTTCCTCGCCCTCAAGGAAGGCGGCCTGCCGTACTCGGTCGACCCTCAGACGCTCGAGACACTCACCTACGACCCGTTCGGCTCGCAGGTCCGGTCCAAGACTTTCACAGCGCACCCCAAAGTCGACCCCTACTCGGACGAGCTCGTCGTCTTCGGATACGAGGCAAAAGGTCTCGCGACTCTTGACATCGTGATATACTCCCTCGACGCCCGCGGCGTGAAGCACGACGAGCAGTGGATCCAGTCTCCCTGGTGCGCGCCGATCCACGACTGCGCCATCACGCCGAATTGGATCGTCCTCGTGCTGTGGTGCTTCGAGGCCGACGTCGAGCGGATGAGGAGGGGCGGACACCACTGGGCGTGGGACTACGACCGGCCGGCGACATTCATCGTCGTGCCGCGGCGGAGTACGACGCCGCTGCCGCCAGGGTGGAAGCTTGGCGAGCATCGGGTGTACTCGTGGCGGAACTGCATGCTCATCCACACGGGCGGGGCGTGGGAGAGCGAGGACGGCAGCACGCTGTTCCTCGAGACAACGCGGGTGCACGACAATGGGTTCCCGTTCTTCCCGGCCGACGACGGGAGGATGCCTGTGCAAGATCCGGCGTCGGACTACGTCCGCTGGACGCTGGACCTGACGCAGCCCGACGGCAGCAGTGTGCCGGACCCGGAGGTGATACTCGACATCCCCGCCGAGTTCCCGCGGCTGGACGAACGGTTCCTGACGAAGCCGTATAACTACGTGTGGATCAACGTCTTCCTGCACGACCGAGAGGATGAAGGCCTGGGGCACACGATGGTAGAGGGGTTGAACGGGCTGGCGATGCACGACCTCAGGACGAGGACGACGAGATACTTTCGCGCGGGGCCGGGGTGCTTCGTGCAGGAGCCGATCTTCGTACCGAGGAGCGACGACGCGCCGGAAGGGGATGGTTGGGTCATGGCGATGGTCGAGCGGCGGGGGGCGAACAGGAACGAGATTGTGGTGCTGGATACGAGGGAGTTTGAGAGGCCGATCGCGGTCATCCAGCTGCCGTTCCACGTCAAGGCGCAGGTCCACGGCAACTGGGTGGATCAGAGGCGGCTCAAGACGTGGGAGAAGCTGGCGAGGGACGTCGAGGTCGGGCCGATCAGCGGTCAGGGGGCGCTGGAGCCTTTGTGAGTCGAGAGTGCGGGATGCAAAAGTGACGATATTTAATGATACATGACACGAAGTATGGAATAATCACCAACTCATTGAGTCGTTCAGCTTGGGGGTATCTTGTTGTATTTGATTCGAAGAACACCACGCTAAACGTCCATGATAAACATCCATCCACTCTCACGCGCGAATCATCAAACACCAAGTGAGCTGGCTGTACAGGAGGTGCATTAATCGTGACGTCTGACGAGGAAACAGTTTCTCAGCCGTCGATCCTCCCACACGAGCCGCGGCACTTGAGCAGCCCTCTTCTCCGTCCTCCTTTCTTCCCAACGAACCAGCACCTTACGGCATGGCGATCCAGCTCCCGCAAAAGAACACGATGCTCAAGCACACGATGCCGATGACGGGACCGGTGGTCAGGGGCGGCGGCACGGGGATGTTGGACAGCTGCAGGACGGTGCGCTGGGTGAAGTTGCGCTCGGCCTCGACGAGGGCGAGGGCGGTCAGGTTGCCGCAGGCGTCGTTGAGGGCCTTGTCCATGATGACGCTCGGCAGGCGGGCGATGGCCGTGTCGAGCACCTCAGCGTTGTAGTGGTTGCCCTCGGGCGAGGCGGCGAAGAAGGTGGCGCGGTACGTGCTGTTGGCGCCGACGGTTGAGAGGTTCGCGATGCGCGAGTACTCGCCGCAGGACATGATGGTCGACTGCGGGTTGGTGGCTGCGGGGGCGCCGGCGGCCTGTCGGACGACGACGGCTGGGCCCGGAGGCGGGTTGGCGATGGCCTTGCCGAGGACGGCGTGGGAGAAGACCGCGAGGGCCAGGAGGAGGAGCTTGGCGAGGGATAAGTCGTGCATCTTCGGTTTTCTTTTCGGAGATTGACTGTTTTCTTTCGGATTGAAATGTCGGACGAGGGTGGGTTCGGGTCTTATTAGTCGACGGACTTGACGATGGTGGACTGAATCGTAGGAACGAGAGGACCGCGACGAAGCCACTCAAAAAACCAATACAAAATGCACCCCTGGTAACTTGTTTTAAAAAGTGGCCGGCCACTGAGAAGTGAATGAAAGAAGTAAAAGAGAAAGAAAGGTTAAACTACACCGTTACAACAGTCAAAAGAAGGTTGGAGCAACAGGACGAGAAAAGGCAGGTCACGCTCAGGGACAGGGAACGGCTTCTGCATCGTTATATGTGCCAACGATAAAACAGCAGATGGTTCTCAAGTCTGGTTGTCAGTGCAGAAAAAGTACAGGGGGTTGAGGCGTCTGAGACGAGATGACACATTCGGGGACTCGGATCAGACGGTCTGGTGTCTTGGGTGAAGCCACACTAAAAGGGGGACAGCAAGCCAGGGGACTGAGCTAGGGTTTCTCCATCTTGGCTTTTGGTTTAGTCTCCGGTTGTCAATATCAGAAAATCAAGAATTGGGGATCGTGGTGGCGTTGTGTCATTTCTTCAACTCCTCGACAAGAGGAAATGAGCAGCGACAACTCATGAGGCTCTCTATGATATTTCTGCGAGTCCGCCACACACGCCAGAGAGACAGAGGACCCCCTGGCAACCTCTCACGCTAAATGTGTGGTCCGGCTGTGGCCCCCTCCTGTTTGATCCTCAACTAGCACGACGGGTCGCGGTTTTTGGTCGCTGGGCATGACGAGCCCAGCCAGACGTCGAACCAGTCAATCCCGGAATCGTCTTTTCGAGAGCCGATCGCCCGGTCGTGTTTACGGGTTATTGTGAGCTTGGCACCAACTCCCAGGCTCCGGTGAACGTGAAGAGTTAAGACTCGATCGAATCCCGTCCCCCCTTCCCTCCGACCAGAGACGTGACCGGGGTGGCTAGGGCCACAGCTAATCGGGCGCCCGTCAGACGCTAGGGTGGTGGTGTCGTGAGACTCGGGCGCTTGTGTCTGGTCGGGCTTGGTGTCGTGTCTTGGTCTTGGTGCTGTAATATCGTGTATCGTGTGAAAATCATTCCTGGGGTATTATTGATAAAACGCCTACGCTCCAAACCATACAGAATCCCCATCGCATCCTTCCCACCGTATCAGCCGGCTCCCATCGCCGCCTCGGCCGCATTCCTCGCACTCGCGCTCCTCTTCTTTCCCCCTCCTTTCGGCTTCTGCATCTTGCCCCCGAGCCCGCCCAGGTTCAGCGGCGGCGGCTCGACGGCCTTGATGCCGCACTTGATGGCCATGCTGGCGAAGAACCCTCCCACGGGCCGCAGCTCGTCCGTGAACACGGCCACGTTGACGAACGACGTGCACCGCTCCCCGCGGAACAGCTTGGCCTCGCACCCGTCCCCCTTGTTGCCCGTGAAGAGCCCGCACTGCGCCGTCGCGGGGAGGTCGTAGCACTGCCCGTTGCCCGTCGAGAAGCGCGGGTTCGTCGACGCGTTGGCGGGGAGCTCGAGGTCCACGATCTTGGCGCCGGAGCGGCACGTCTTGACGCCGGGGGAGCTCGTGAAGAGCTGCACCGCGATCGGCACGCGCGGCTTGCTCGGGTCCGCGGGGCCTGTGGTGTTGGGACGCGTGATGTCGACCTCGTCGGCCGTCGCGATCGGTTTTGGAGGTGCTGGCGGCGTCGGGGGCGGGTCTTCGCGGTCCACGATCCCCGGCGCCGCGAGGGCTGTCGATGCGAGCCAGACGGCCGCGATTACCGCTCGGAGGATGGCGCTTGAGGCTATTCGCATTGTTGACGATGATTCCAACTTCAGGGTCTTTTTGGGAGTTGCAAAGACATAACTTCTGTTTGCGATGCACGGCGTCCAAACAGTCGAACTTTGTTTCTGTCTTCTCGACGCTTGACAACTCGGCCGGGTCCGGCGGCGATGCCAAGCTGCATCACTGGCGTTTCAGACCGTCTCCTTTTGGTCGGTGCACGGATTCTCTGGTGAAACGCCCCGATTCTAAGACTCGAGAAGCGATTCAGACGGTTATAATGACTGAGTAATTGCATTATTCCCGTCCAAGCAAGGTAAAGATCAGCTGGTTTGGACTGATAGGTTGAATGATTGTATTAAAAGAGGTAGTATCCTCAATGGCGTCCGTCCTGATCCCAGGCGGACGTATATGCAACAACTGACAACAGCACTCTGGTATCTCTGTCTCTCTCTAAGGTATAAATCTCCCAAGGACAACCAACCGGCCGGGACTTGTTCGTACATCGTGAATGACTCTAACTCATCTAACCGCTCTTAAGGATCGAGGTGGTCGGCGACACCTCGCGGTCGCCCTTCTGCTCCGCGTTGAGGATCGCGCTCTCCACCGCCGCAGCCACGTCAATGTGGAAGAACGGCCTGTTCATGCCCTGGATGGCCGCCAGCTTTCCGTCCCCGCGGCCCGCAACCTGCGCCGCCCCGTCGCCGCCAATTTCCTTGCTCGGCGCGATGGCATCCTCCTCGTCTCGCGAGTGCTGCTGCGTCGCGAGGTGCGGCGGCGGCGCGGATGCCGAGTCCACGGGCGCGAAGCTGTAGATGGGCTTCCACCGGCCGATGGTCTCGTCCTTGATGGAGGGGAAGCCGAACCCGGCGGCGGCGAGCGCGCGCCGCGTCCAGCGGTTGTTGACGTTGGCGAAGTGCCACTCGACCACCTCGGGCTCGGCGTAGTGGTCCAGCTGGTTGCGCACGTCGATGAGGCCCTGGATCGAGGTCACGTCGATGTTGTTGACGGCGGAGCAGTCGAGGACGATGGCGCGCAGGATCGGGCGGGAGTCGTCCATGTCGATCTTGGCGCCGCGGCGCGGGCCGGGGTCGTTCCACGGACGGTCCTGTGATGCACATGTTAGTCTTCTGGCTCTTGTGTCTTGTCAATGTGAAGGTGTAGTCTTACGCCGAGCTTCTCGTAGCGGTCGAGGATGGTCCGGCGGGCGTGCCTCATGACAAAGTCGACGAGTCCGTCCATGTAGTGCGCCTGGTTGGTGTAGTTGAAGCCCTCGCCGAAACGGTAGACAAACACGCCCGGGTAGGGGGTCTGGACGTCGATTACGGGGTTCGACGCGTCGTTCTTGAGCAGCGGGACGTAGGCCTCCCGCGAGGGCAGGTCGATGGCCTCGCCGCGGTCGTTGAAGGGCACGCCCTTGCCGGCGGTGTCCTTGGTGGCGCGGTAGACGCGGACGCGTCCGAGGAAGTGGCCCTTGGCCTTGGCCAGGCGCACGAGCAGGAGGGCGGCAGAGGCGCACATGGTCAGGTATATGCCCTTCTCGATGTCGGTGAAGATGGTGAGGATGACGCCGCCGAAGAAGATGAAGACCTCCAGGGGCGAGACCTCCCAGAACTGGTAGACGACCTTGGGGGGCGTGATCAGGTCGCCGACGGCGTGGATGATCAGACCTGCGAGAGAAGCCATGGGGATGTAGAAGAAGACGGCGGTAAGGGCATACAGGGCCAACAGAACAATAACGGCGGTGAAGATACCGGCCAGGGGCGTGCGGACACCAGCCTTAGACTTGATGGCGGTACGGGAGAAGGATCCGGTGGCCGGGTAGGCACCAAGGAAGGGCCCGAAGAGATTGGTGAAGCCAACAGCGACAAGCTCCTGAGACGGGTTGATGACGTAGTTGTTAATACGGCCGAAAGACTTGGAGATGGCAATGTGCTCGATGATGAGCACGATGATAGTGACGGGCAGGTCCGGCGCGACGGCGGAGAGCAGGCCCGTGTCGATCTTGGGGACGCCGGCGTGCTGGAAGCCACTGGGGACGGTGCCGAGGATCCTGAACTTGGCCTTCTTGGCGTTCCAGTTGACGTTGCGGTTGACGAGCCAGCTGATGAGGACGTAGAGCAGGATGACGAAGGCCATGCGCAGGGTGGACATGAAGAACCAGAACTTCTTGCGGTGCGGCTGGCGCTCCGACATGAAGTTGCAGACGAAGCGGATGGCGTACAACAGGAAGAGGGCCGACAAGCCCATGGCGGCGTCGAGTTTGGCCCGGGGCAGGGCCTTGAGAGTGTCGATGATTACCATGTAGGTGGCGCCGCGGGTGTTGACCCCGGAGATGCCGAGGAGGGCGGGGACCTGGCCGGCGGCGATGCTGATGGCGGCGCCGGTCATGAAGGAGGTGATGGCGACCAGGGGGATGAACTCGACGACCCAGCCGAGGCGGACGAGGCCGATGCCGAGCAGGACGGCGCCCGAGATGACGGCCAGGGCCTGGGCGATCTGGGGCGCCTCGTACTCCGGGTGGGAGTCGCGCACGCGCAGGACGATGTTGCCGACCAGCTGGGACATGACGGCGACGGTGCCGATGGTGATGTCCTTGGACGTCGCGAAGGCCCAGTAGAGGAGGAAGCCGACGAAGGACGTGTACAACCCGTACTCGGGGCTCAGCTGGGCGAGCAGGGCGTACGCCATGCCCTGGGGGATGACCACGAAACCGACAGTGACGCCTTCATGGGACACATGCTGTCAGCGACTGGTCATATCTGTGGTGTCTCTTGGCATCGAGGATTGGTCGGGGATGGAGGGGGAAAACAGGCTGCTCGAAGTGTCCTTGTCCACGCGGGGAGCCCTGCATACAGCCTGTGTAACACAAAGACAGACACGCACACACACCAACAACTCCAACACGCGGGGAAAGGGTCTCGGGGCACGTGGAGTGGTGCAGAGGAAGAAAAAGACAAAGAGACGGGACGGACCTGCGATGATGTCTCCCAGCAGCCAGGTGGTATTGTAGTGGAAGATCCAAGACCAGAAGGGGAACAGGCTCTTGACATATGCGAGGGTGCCCGGGATCGTGGGCTTGTGTGCCAGGAGGAACTCCTTGACGGTCGGCTCCTCCTCGTCGTACTGCTCGACGGAGCGGAAGGAGGCGGCGGCCGACTGGACGGCCTCTCTCGGCTCGTTGCGGTACCGGGCGTCGACGTCGATGCCGAGGCCCTTGGCCAGGACACGGCCGGCGTTCGTCATTGTGCGTATATGTATGTGGTCGTGCTCCGAGTCGCGGGAAGAGGGAGGATCGGCTCGGGAGGAAGAGAGGAAACAATTCCAAAGATCGTCAACGGATCAGATCAAGATCAAGATCAGATCGCAGGAAGAAAGCCGAACTGGATTGGAATGGTCCTGGCTGGCAAGGCAACGTGTATAGCCAAGAATGCCGGATGGTCTGGCAATGAAGAGACCGGCGCAAAGATCAAGGGATAAAGAGAGGATGAACCTGGCCGGGGGAAGCGGACGACGCGGATCAGACTTCCAGGTCGGACGGGGGGCGGGAATCTTATATATGCGACGGACGACGATACATCTGATTTTTCGTATGATAAAAAATCCCGAGAGAGGAGAGCTCTAGACGATGATGTATCCCTCACCCCTCCTCCGTCTTGGGCGTAGAGCTTGGCCGCGTCGCCAAGGAGCGTGGCTTCGGATCGTCCTGGCCTCGCCAAGAGGCTCGATTGGAGCCCTGTGATGTCGCGCTCCCACATGCCGCCCGGGGGGGTGTACGAACGTGTGTGTGCTGTAGGCTGTATTATGTATATATGATGAGGAGGAGGAACGGATGGTCATCCTTTTCTGACGACATGATCAATCTTCATGGCGTTGCATGAGGGGTGGACACCCTTAATTCACCTGGTTTTGCTGCCGATTTGTTTGTTCTTTCCCTCCCCCAAGAGCTTCTGGTATTCAAATGAACCACTCTTCAGCTTCTCATGTGTTCCCAGCTGCTCGGGATGGCCCATGTACTGGGTGAGATGGTGTAGTGTAGTATCGTGTCTAAAGTGTGCGGTCTGGCCCCCAGGGAACGCAGAGGGAGAGAGGGGAGGGCCACCCCCATAGTGAAAAGAGCTAATAAGGGTCCTCCTGTTCGTTCCGATTGTGAAAAAAGTGTAATTCACTCCCCCGGCATGCGCGTGTTCGGGGACACGACTCTGTTTCTGTCTCTCTCTCCAGACGGAGAAAGGCCTTTGGTCTAGCGTGACCAGGGTGTGAGATTTTGTGTCTGACTGACTCTTGTTAGTTATAGTTAGTGCGTGGGGGGCCCCCGGGAAAGCTGTCAGAAAAGCAAATTCCGCCGTTCTTAATCCAATTCACCGGCCTGGGATCCGGCATGTGCCCGTGTGACGGGTAATGGATGGATGGATAGATGGGTGAAGAGCTGAGCTGACCAACAGCTACATAGGTAGCTAGCTGCATGAAGCTCTTCTTCGGCGCGCGGCTAACATGGTAAAACCCGCCTCGCTGTGCGTGGGCGTGCATGGGTGTCCATTCGACGGGTGAGGACTCTTCCCTGTCTGTTTCTCCAACACCTCCTCTGCCATATCGCGTTCATCATGCTGGCCACATACACAACACACACGGTGCTAGTCGCGGCAGACGGCGCTTGGGGCTGATCGGTAGAGCCAGAGCTAAATTGCGTTCCAGACCGCGCAGGACTAGAGAAGTCGAGAAGAATTCGCGAGATGGACGGCGATTGGGGGAGGCAGGGGAGGTTCTTGGAAACTGGGAAGACGTTGCAACTTGCAAGAAGCGCCGGACATCGCGGGCTGGGAGGGAGCTGGCGCAGGTACTAACATCTGTTCCGCGTGCTTGGCTTACAGAATAGACGGACGACTTCTCCGCGGCATGCGCCGTCTGCCCTGGTCACCGAGAGAGTTTCCTGTCGTCTTCGTCGTCCATCTCCCGGGTCTTATTCCACAGCCATCGAGCTGTACCGGGGCCCTTTACAGTCCACGTCTCCTCTTGTTAAGCTTAAATGCCAGACGAACCCGTCACGCACGCGCCCGTCCGCGATACCGCGTCCAGCATAGTCGCTCTTCTGTGCGACCCAGAGCAACGCTGCCGAAGACCCGAGATGGGCAAACTGAATGGCAAGCAAGAAGTCGGCCATCGATACATGGACGCGCGGAACGGATAATGTCACTCTGATCATCGCGACCTCTGTCCTCCTAACCCCTGTCTCCCCCCTCCCCACTTTCGCATTTGCCTCCCGCGTCCCAGCAGGGAAGAAAAGTAGGACCATTAGGCAAGAAGCCTCATCCTTGCCTTGTTCGTTTCCCTCAACTCCCTCACTGTCGCTCTCTTTCTCGGCTACTTGGGGTTTACTATGGTAGGCTAGACCGGGGGGAGGGGGGTGTAAGTTGTGCGCCGCGAAAGTTGGAGAAAAAAAGAATTGGGGGCGCGGGGAGCATATTGGACGATGGTTCCGAGCACGCAATTCTTGGCGCAAATGAGTCCAACTTCGCAGGATCCCCCCCATATCTTGGGAGAGAGCCAAACAACAACAGGCAGTCGAAGGCAACACTACCATCTCCCAGTTCGGGTCCCCTTCTTGGCTTGTTCCCCTTTCTTCTCTCTCTTCTTAATTCTTGGCGGCCGATTTCACCATCTCCCCAGTCAACAACACCATCACCGCCGCCGCCCACCTCCTACCTCCCACCCTCGTTCTCCCACGAGCCAGCGCCCGCGCCGAGACGTCCTAATCCCTTCAAGGGCGCCGTTCTTGTGTTCAGGAAAGCTTGAGACGTGAGCTTGTCGATGCTTGTTCGGTCTGGGCGCTCGCGGGAAGGCTCAGCCAAGGCCGACCGAATCTGCGCTGTCTGAAAGGCACGATCCGCTGGCTGGCAGTATTTCTTGGTCTTTTCTTGGAACTCTCCGCAAGTAGCAACATGTCACGCGATTTTGGCAAAAAAAATTATTTGGAGGCGAGGGAAAAATGGGTTGAACGCGGAAGGAAATGCGCAGTGTGTCTTGGATGTCGTGTTACTGACGGCAGACCAGCAGCAAGGTCTTCCCCTCTGCTCCCCCCCTTTTTAGCAATTGTCAAAGGAGCAAACGGGGGCAAGGAACCTCAGCCCTGGAGACTATTACGTGAATCAATCGAGGCATCGCCGCGGGAGGATGGGTGAGAGGGTGAAGGGCCGGCCGGGACGGACACTATCCACCGGTTTCACTCCCACCTCCCAGCTGAGCGGGAGAGACTTCTTCCTGGTTAGACTTTTTAGACACACCTGCACATGCATGTCGCGCCCGAGAGAGCTCTAAGATTGGGTCGGTGTCTCCAGACATGCCAGCGGAAGCGAGCCGTCACCTGGAAGCGCGGCTGCTCTCGCCCACTCCATCGGTGCGTGGCTGGACGACACCGCCAACCCCCCTTGGACCATCGCGATGGTCGATCCAACACATCATCAGCAGCGAGGCCAATGTCTTGAAAGCTTCCCAAGTCTGCTACGGCTGAGGAGATAGTGCGATATCCCAGCGACGTTGATGAGCAGCTGGGCATCATCAATTGTGACGGAGGTGGCCTGGAACGCCATAGATCGTCGTGATTGCGCATTGCGCCATCCGCGCGGGCTGTAAATGGAAGAAGATGCTAACACAGTGAAGATGTTGCCAGCTTCACTGGCTCGGGCACCTCTCACCCGGAGATTCGATTTTCTCTGCCTTCGCCCTTACATGTCCGAATCTCGATCCAGGGTCTCTGTCAGAGCAGGCCCAACAGCGGGACGGAAGGATCACCACGGATGGAAGAGGGTGAAAACGTTAGACTGTGCATGCGTGGGCGAGCGTGTTCCCTAGGCTCTGTCTCTACGGCCGCATGCATGAGCGGTCCCGAGAACGAGTCTCTCACCTCACACCCCCCTCCATGTTCTCTCTCTCACACACAACCACAATCTCTCCACATCCCGCGGTGGTGTCAGAAATCACAGGAGAATGGAATCGGGGGCGAGATGTTTCGGTGAGTCAAGGTTGCTCGAAAGGGATAACAGCACCGATCACAACACATCGATCTCCTGTGTCTCCGGGACAGTTTCGAGAGCCTCCATTGCTCCCAGATGTCGGACTATTGGCAACGAAGAGCTACGGAATCGCCGCAGCCCGTGGACACTCCGCGTATTTAGTGCCAGACCAAGCTGCCGGCATTCATCAAAGGGCCCTCGACAGACATCCAGATCTCGCCACCGTTGACCGAGGCAAAGGGAGAAAGCCCGCCAGAAAAGTCTTCACTCGGCAGCCGGGTGTGTCACAGCTTCGGACTGGCACCCACATAAAGATACTAGAATGAGCGACCGGGGAGTAACGGACAGACCCTTGGTGGGAAAAGTCCCACGGCTCTGGTTCTGGGCCTTCCTGCAAGGAGAGCCAGGGCGGTACGACAGAGACAGAGAGGAACAGGCAACCGACAAGAGAGGCCGCCTCGCTTGGCCACACGGTTCTAGAAAGCTGCGCCGGCATTGAAGGGGGTAGGGGCGTGTGTGTTTCTGCGTTTGTTTAAATACGCCAACCGTCTCGATGGCTCTGCGAGCACGTCATCGCCAGTAGGTGCGAGAGCGGCCGAGCCCCCCTTGTTGCACTTGCTACGAGGGTATAGGGTCCTTTTGATGACAGTTCTGGGATGGGAGGTTCGAACACCAGGCAGCAGCTGCAACAGAGCCAATTTCACAGCGTGTATATCCTGGTGTCCCACGGGGTGAGGCTCCGGACGTTGACCGCCGCGGGCGGTTCTTGGCGGCCGCTCCGAGGTGGAGCTCCGGCCCCGGGTTTCGGGGCGTTCGTTTCCGACTGGCGAGGCCGCCCTTACGCATTCACTGCATCCTACCTACCGTTATGAATCCGTATTACCGACGTTTAGACGCTCATTTCACGACTCGCTGCCAAAAGGAGATACTCCCTTATTTTTGGAAACTGCAAAAACCTCACTGCCAGAGGGGACAAAGCCACAGCCGCTAACAAAACAGTCAGGTCTCCGGATTGTAATCGTCCTTGTCGCCGGTGCCGGCGGAATAAGCAGGACTGATCGGCTTCGACCTGTAATGTCCGCCCAAGCCGGAGCAGAGGCATCTTTAGGTGGCATTGAACGCTGACGATGAACGAGGAGCCGCAGCAAAAGAATCGGCAAAGGACGGGACCAAGGTGGGTTGCTCGGCTCGCGGAGCAGCTCTAGCGGCGGCTCAAACATCTGCCGAACTCCCAAACAAATCACCCTCTGGCAGGAAACGGCTTTTGCCCCAACGCCGATCGACTTCAGAAAAACCGCATCTGCGAAGCATGATTCGTCTTTCCTGCCATGGTTTCCGCCAAGAGCTATCATCCCTGAGCTTGACGCCGTCGAGCAGGCTGTTTACGACAGCTGTCCTCCTGGAAGGGACACGAAAACGACATGCGAATTGACAATAGCCGAATGGAAGAGGTAAGACCGGCCGCTTCTAACACGTCCATCGACGTGCCAATGCGATCCTTTGACTTACGCACGTGCTTGCGAGACCCTCAAGCTTGCATGTGGTCTTTGGCAATCCGGGGAGAAACTCAACGGTCGTTCGTCCTATTCTCAGGTTTCTCTCACGATATGCTCGAGAAGTTCCACGCCGAGTTCTCGAAAAGCCAGATTATCAACAGACTCGTGCGTGAAGGGCAAGCGGCGGATAATTCGGGTGGCAACGTCCACCACGGACCCAACCATCCTGACTCGGAGAGGTAAGAACATCCGTGGAAAGCAGACAAAAGTCTAAACAGTTTGTTTCCAATTTGAAACAACTTGCTTTGGGTGAGATGTCTCCTGCTTGCTCGTCCCGTTTAAGTTTCCTCCTGCCGGACTTGCATGGCGGTGCTAGGATATCGGCCTGAGCGGCGTCAGATCAATGCTAACAACCGAATAACGAGCTCTCTCACAGCTGTTGGCGACAATTTGAGAAGCCCATGAACGAATTAGAAAGTAAACAGATGTGAATTTCAAGCGAGATACTGCATTTCGTCCGGCAACCGCCTCTGCGGGCTCGACGTCAACCCTTCTGTTGCCGCTCTTCCCGCTATGCGCCATGACGCCCGAACACCGCCTCCTGATAGACAATGCAGGACATCCTGAGGGAAGCTCAGAGGAAACCTTGAGCCGACTTGAGACCGAATTAGCTTTGACGTCTTGTCACGTGTTTCCAGGGACTCCCAGCTATCCCGACAAAATTGAAGGAAAACAGACGAAGGAAAGTCTCTAGAACAACGCAAAGAAGGATTTTGCCCTCCTTCTTCTCCGTTCTCAACTGCCCAGCAACACCATCGATACAACAGCAAGGCGGGCAGATCAGGAAAAAGACGAGAAACAGAAACCATGTGGGCAGACTTGTGGTCGTTCCACGGCCTCGCCGCGGTCTTCCGCTGGATGCTCATGCCAACGACCCATCTCCCGCCCTTGTCCCACGCGGTGTCCGAGGGAGCCCACGCAGCCTCGAACTGGGTATCTGGAGTCGCATCATCCGACCTCACGAACTCGGCCGCGGTCGACGCGCAGGACGGGTTCGATCCGCTGCAGTACGTTGATCCTCTCATCGGCTCGCGCAACGGCGGCAACGTCTTCGCCGGCGCGACGCTGCCGTACGGCATGGCAAAGGCCTCGGCCGACACGAACAGCAGCTCGAACCAGGGCGGCTTCACTCTCGACGGGAATCCAATCACAGGCTTCTCCGTCATGCACGACTCCGGGACGGGTGGCTCGCCGTCGCTCGGAAACTTCCCGCTCTTCGCGTACACGACGTGCCCCAGCGGCGTCATCAATTTCTGCGCGTTTCCCAAGAAGTCGCGGGCGCGGTACGGCTACTTCAACGAGCAGGACGTGAAGGCGAAGCCGGGGCTCTTCAACGTGACGCTCCGGGACGGCATCAGGATCGAGATGACGACGACGCAGCGCGTTTCGCTCTTCAGGTTCACCTTCCCGCAGCAGGGGCAGCCGCTAATCCTGCAGGACCTGACGGACCTCGGTGACTCGCGGCAGGACAACGCGTCCATCAAGGTCGACGGCCGGACAGGGCGGATCACGGGCAGCGCGAGGTTCAACCCGAGCTTCGGCAGCGGCAACTTCGTGCTGCACTTCTGCACCGACTTCAACGGCGCCGAGGTCCTGGACAACGGGGTCTTCGTGGACAGCCGGGCGAGCGCCGACGTCAAGAACATGACCATCTCTCGGTCGATCAACGGGTACCCGCTGCCTGGGGGCGCCTTCGTGCGGTTCAAGTCGGCGGACCAGCCCATCACGGCGCGTGTGGCGACAAGCTTCATCAGCGTCGAGCAGGCTTGCTCCCATGCCGTCGCCGAGATACCCGACTACAACTTCGTCCGGGTGTCGCAGGAGGCGACGGAGATCTGGCGCAAGAAGCTCAGCCCGATCAAGGTCAACACGGACCGGGTGGACGAGTCGTTCGCGCGGAACTTCTATAGCGGCATCTACCGGACCATGGTTAATCCGCAAAACTACACGGGCGAGAACCCGTTGTGGAAGAGCAAAGAGCCCTACTGGGACTCGTTCTACTGTCTTTGGGACTCCTTCCGGTCGCAGATCCCGTTCCTCGTCATCGTTGACCCCGTGGCGGTCGCGGAGATGGTGCGCTCACTTATCGACACGTACGTCCACGTCGGCTGGCTGCCGGACTGTCGGATGAGCCTTTGCAAGGGGTTCACGCAAGGCGGTTCCAATGCAGACAACGTCCTGGCGGACGCGTACCTGAAGAACATCACCCAGGGGATCGACTGGGACAAGGGGTACGAAGCAGTTGTCAAAGACGCCGAAGAAGAGCCGTTCGACTGGAGCGTCAACGGGCGCGGCGGGCTGGACAGTTGGAAGCGGCTGGGCTATATCCCCGTGCAGGACTTTGACGTCAAGGGCTTCGGAACGCTGACGCGGAGCGTATCGCGCACGCTGGAGTACAGCTATAACGACTTTTGCATCGCGCAGATGGCCGACAAGATGGGCGGCAAAGACTCAGACGTCGAGCGGTACCGGTCGTCGAGCAGCAACTGGCGCAGCCTGTACAAGCAGGACCAGAAGTCAGCCTTCTTCAACGGCACAGACACGGGGTTCCGAGGGTTCTTCGAGCCGAAGTACTTGAACCAGACGTGGGCGTATCAGAACCCGCTCAACTGCAGCAACCTGGACGGGAATAGTGCCTGCTCCCTACAGAACAACGGGCCGGAAACGTTTGAGAGTAGTCTCTGGGAGTACGGATTGTGAGTTATTCGCCGCCCACATCAATGTAATGGGTGTTGTGCTGACTATAGCAGTTTTGTCCCTCACGACCAAGCAACTCTCATAACAACTTACGGAGGCCCGGACGCCTTTGTCAAGAGGCTTGACTTTCTTCATGACCAGAACATCACGTACATCGGGAACGAGCCGGCGTTCCTCACGGTCTTCCAGTACCACTACGCTGGAAGACCCGCGCTATCAGCCAAGAGAGCACACTACTACATCCCGTCTTTCTTCTCCCCGAAACCTGAGGGGCTTCCAGGGAATGACGATAGCGGTGCCATGGGATCTTTCCTCGCTTTCTCCATGATGGGTCTGTTCCCGAACCCCGGACAGAACGTGTACCTCATTACCCCGCCCTTCTTCGAGAGCGTCGAGATAACGCACCCTCAGACAGGCAAGACGGCTAAGGTGAGGAACATCAACTTCGACCCGAGGTACCGCAATATCTACATCCAGAACGCCACGCTGAACGGCGAGCCGTACCGCAAGAACTGGCTCGACCATAGTTTCTTCACGGACGGCAAGGAGCTGGTGTTGACTCTCGGACGGCGGGAGAGCGACTGGGGCACGAGGGTGCAGGACCTACCGCCAAGTCTCGGGGAGTACAAGGGGTTCAATAGAACTTTTCCTTCGAATAGGACGGCGAGAAGGTTCGAGGATAATTACAAGGGTGACTTTGCGGTCGCCGGGGTGGACTTGGTGTTATAGATTATTGGCATGTCGGAAGGAACTTAATTTGTGTCGTTACCTGTTTGTTGCGAGTATTGTGTAAACACATTCCCCATTTTGTCTCGTACATGCAACATATCATTTGTAGAAAGCTGATTACCTCTTCTCGTTACCGCATCTATATGATCCGGGACCCTCGTTGGCGTTTACTTGTACTGCATGTGGACTTCTCAAGCTCCATCTACCTAAAATACATAAATATACGTAGGGTAGTACTCTCCATTCGCATTTGATTAACGTGATTTGGGATCGAGTAATGATCAGAGGCACTTAGCCATTCATAACAGCAAAAGGATGGACAATCTAGGAATCGAACCTAGGACCTACCCCATGCGAAGGAGTCGTTATACCACTAAACCAATCGCCCGCTTGCTACTTATTGAAGAGAACATGCTTCGGGACAACTCATGATCGATTCAGCGCTGGATTGTGTCGTTCCAGCCGTCCAGTCGCATCGCGTGGGGTGAGACATCGCGTCGTTTCGTCGCCGGATGCGGCGGGCGTCGGAAGAAGGGTTCTGGCCAACGGCAGGGTCTCCACCCTTGGCACGGAAAGGTCAATACCGGCATGATCTAAAGGACAGAGAGTAACAAATCACAAGAGAGCTGTTGAAAAGCACGTCAAACGTGAGCTGCGTACGAACTACTGTTTTGATGCGATCCTCTGGCCTACAGACAGCCGCAACTCTGATATCAAATTTGTGTGAATATTACGAAACATTGGAGATTCTGCATGATCCATACTGTCTGCCGTATCCTTTTCCTGAATGCCTTTCTTGCTACAGCTGCGTGGTGGCTGTAGTGATATACAGGGTCTGGTTGAGTGGATTCTCGACGTTGCGAGGGAAGTACCAGACAGGTTCTCCTCGATTTGCTTAAGTCCACTTCAACGCCTTGTGTTCGTACACTTCTTTCTTTGCCGTAGGAATGTCATCAAACAGCGAGGCTTTGACAAAGGCCTTGCCTGGCACAGCCGGTGACGTCGTTTTAACGGGGCTGGCCAGGTTGTCAGCAACACCACAACATCCGCAAGCGATTGGCTAATTGGGAATTTGCTTACCTTCCACAGTTCTTGCAGAAAAATCGCTAGACCGGCCTTGTCAGAAACAAGGGTCATTGTTCATGTGTTTGCACTGGGGTACTTACGTGGATGGTGTTACCAGAGTCCGTGTTGCTATCATGGTACTCGGACAAGGTCTGCTGGTTGTCTTCCAGCTGCAACTGGTCGTCTGCTAATAAGAAATTCATCGAGAATGCTGTCACGGTTAGTTTTAGAGCGTTGAAGAAATGGTTGAAGAACGTACGGCCGCCAGCCCTCTTGCAATTGGTGCTGCGTTCAGATGTCAGCATCGGATTGCTCGGCGAAAGAAACACAGAATGCTGCAGAGCCCACGCACCAGTGGCAGATCATGACGGTGTCTGGCTTCGTCTCGACCACGACCTTGATCGATCCGCAATTGCAGTGTCCTCTGTATTCACCCATGACGCCGAAGGAGAATAATCTCGTCGTAACTCAGGATGTGAAGTTGTGAGGAGAAAGTCAAGATCGTCTACGGCTGAGCGGGGAGCTGTCGAGGAAGGATCGCTTGATTCAATTCACTGGCGAATGATATTTACATGTGTGCCGTGTGATCGGGAACGGGAACCCGCCCGGTCGATGACCAATCACGAGTCATGAGTGGCGGCTTGATTATAATGACGTCCGCGGGAACTCAAAGTTCGGCTGATTTCGACGGCACGAAGAGGCGGGGAAGACTTGACCATACCGCGTTAGCCGTATCGCGATGTCTCCACGACTAGGGTCCCACAGACCAAGTGAGGAGATCGTAGATCCGCATTCATGCATACAGGCCGGTTTTGTTTCTGTCATGGCTTGGTAGTAGACACATCTTGCATTGCTACCTGAGCCGTTGAACGAGGCCAACGCGGTGGACTGCTCCTCTACCTACGATACGATACGCCCTACGTCCAGTCGCTCCACTTGGAACCCTGCCAGTAGACGTTCCCCTCGTTCTCGAACTGTGGCCCCTCAGCGTCGATGATGTGTCCCAGCTCGCATCCCGAGTACTCGACGCGAGCCTGCTGGATATAGAACTCGTCGAAGCGGGGCGAGAGGGCCTCGCGCAGGCTGGCGACGTTGCCCTGCGGGTGCAGGGCTCTCCAGGGCTGCGAGCAGGTCGAGCCCTTGCAGGACTTGAGGACGAACAACAGGGAGTCCAGCCTGGGGATGACCTTGCTCAGAGGGTAGCCCAGAATCGGGGCGTGAGCGGCCAGGGCGGCTTCGTCCTCGTGCAAAAGATTGTGCAGCTGGCCGGGGTCGGTCTGCAGGTGTGTGTGTGCTCTGGTCAACAGAACTGCCACGTGAAAGAGGAAGAGAAACAGGGAACTGGTGGTATGCAAGATAAAACTTACGGTCATGTCGTATAGCTCGTGTTCGTTTGTGCACCAGACGGAGTAGTACAGGTTGTAGTCCTCACCGACAACGCGGAGGGCCTTGTAAGTGTTGTTGAAGATGCGCTTGGTATCGCCGCCGTCGAAGCCGAACTTGCTCTCGGTGATGGCCCAGCCCCAGTACTCGACATTGACATGCTCGCGGGTCAACGGCGCCTCGGCGAGCTCCTTTTCGGAAAGCGGGATCGGGGCGCCGTCAAAGTCGGCGCGGAGGGGCGCGCCGGCAAGGGACAGGATCGTCGGAACCAGGTCAACGTGTGCAGTTACAGCCTCAGCGACACCGCCCTTCGGGACGCCAGGCCCGCGGACGATGAGCGGGATGTTGATGTCCGTCTCGTATCCGCACTCCTTGCCGGGCTGCAGCCGGTGTTGGCCGATGTGGTAGCCATTGTCGGTCGTGTAGAAGATGTACGTGTTGTCGAGGATGCCATGTTTCTCCAACCTCTCAACGAGACCATCGACGAGCTCATCGACGGCCTGCAAGGCGCGCAAGCGGCTGCGGTAGTGCTCGTCGTTGTACTCGACGTTCTCGTCCGTCAGCTTGGGCTGGCGCCGGATCCAGTCGGCGCCCGAGGGCTTGTCCGGGTTGAAGTTCTTGGTGCGCGGGACCCTGGCGTCCGGGAAGAGTTTCTCGTGCCTCTTAGCTGCCATGGGGATGCTTACCCGGAAGAGGTCGTCGGAGACGGGGACGTCGGACTCGGGACCCTTGACGGGCAGGAGGACGGATGAGTTCACGTTGCTGTGGGGGGCGATGGGGGCAATGCCCAGGAAGAAGGGCTTGCCGGCCTCGACGGCATCATCGAGGAAGCCGAAAGCCTTTTCGGCGACGAGGTCAGTCGAGTACTCGCCGAGGTGGTTGACCGGCTTGTCCTTGTTGCGCTGGAAGGTGGCGTTCCAGTAGTCGTATGTGTTCGGGTCGAGCAGAAAATCCTATCAGAAGGTGTGAGTCAAGACAGTCATATACTTAACTCAGCCGGGAGAGTCCAATCCTGAAGCTGGGGGAAGGATTTGCATACGGAAGAGTTCCAGCCATTCAGATGTGGACTGTCGTAGTTCCATACCGTGTGGGCGTTGAACATCTTCCCCGTGTAGAACGTGTTATATCCGGCGTTCTGCAGCCACACCGGCAGGTAGTTCTCATTGTGGCCATTCTTGACGAAGATGGGGAATCCGCCTGCAGGGATCCGGGTTAGCATCTACCCACCTCGCAAATGCCGAATGTCGCTCGGCCTTCCCGTCGTGGGGGTCTCTGGTGGCAGGACGGGAAGGGGGCATCTGGGAGGAGACAGCAATCTTACCATAGGGAGGATTGAGATCCGTGACGTTGGTGTTGTGAGCCAGCTTGCCCGTCCACAGACTGGCGCGTGAGGGGCAGCAGACAGCCGTCGTGCAGAAGTGCTTCTTGTAGAGCGTGCCCTCCTCAACGAGGCGTTTCTGGATGAGGGGAATGTACTCGAGCGAGTTCATATGAAGGTCCTGGTCGTCGGTGAGGACGAATACGATGTTCGGTTGAGACGTCGATGACGACACCGTATCATGGTCCAGGCCGGCGAGGGGAGTCTGGGCATCGCCAAACGCCGCGACGGCTCTGCCGGAGAGAACAAGGGCCCCAGTGGCCAAGTTCGACAGCTTGACGCGCATGTTGGAGATTGTTGATTGGTATCTGCTCAATCAATTGCAAGTCAACTTACAGGTGAGGAACAAACTTAACAACAGACAAGAGGTTCAACAGGAAAGAAAGAAAAAGCTTTCTAAGATGAGCCTTTTCAGTCTTCAACAGCTTCAACTGAAGGGCAGAAAAATATCATTCAAAGATAGGTGACTAAATTCCCGAAACCCCGATGCGAGATGCGGCTCGCCGGATGTTATTATCTCGATAGCTAGTGGGCGAGTTCCGATGACGTGCTCTGGCCCCAGTTTCGCAACACCGGGAACCGCCCACAACCCTCCACCGGCTGCAAAGAGAGCCGTAAACTCCACAGCAACTCAGCGACCTGACAGCGTCAGTGCGAGCCGAAATCCGACCTTGGTGCCGGCGAGATCAGCAACGACATGCGGTTTGGTGAAGTTCTCCTTATTCGACCTGTTCCGTGCCGGTCGGAGTCCCGCGGAGATGTCTGATCCTGGTTATCCGCCTCAGTTTTTCTTGGCCTTTGAATGTCGTCTTCGACACTAAAATGCTGTCAGAGAGTCGGCTTGGCCTGTACTGTTGAAGACATTTCGAGACTTTGGGGTTTTTGGTTCATGTTCGTGCAAGGGAGCAGACATATTCAACAGATGCAAAGTCTGAAGTTACATTGATAAGAGAGGTACTTGAATGAGAGGGGAAAGGCAAGCCGGGAAACGTCACGGTTGCTAGCAGCTACCATTAACTGCCAATGTCTCGATCAGAGTCTATCATCACCCAAGTAGCGTTCATATACCTAGAAAAGGAAGTTGTCGGCTATATGACAAGTTGCCTCTCTTAGTACGTTGCTTGGCTGGGCAGCAAGGAACCTAGATCATCCTCGCACCAACTGGCATGCTGCCGAGGAGCCTACTGACTCCCTTGCTCTAACAACATGCACCTTGTCACAATAGTTCAAGGGTTCTGCCCAGTAGCTTTGGCTGTTTTACAAACGGCTGGATTGGCAAGCATGCATGCTCAGGGTCCACGCCTCCGGCATCGAGCCGAGGGCTGGAGACTGGTTCCAATGCAACACACATGTATCCCCCACGATGATGCAAGACTCACTGCAGATGATGGTATCGTTTCTATCTTATCGTACCTACTCATCTTGGTGCGCAGCCTAATCGATTCTCCCCAGCTTGCTTTGCGACGAGACGTGGCGACTAGGAGAGACTCGAGACCACAGGTGGCCGCCCCTGCGTAGCTGGCTATGGGTCTCGGCTTCCAAATAAATAGACTCCAGTAAATGCTCTTCTTGCAGCCGTTCCCGTTCCACCCTTTCTCTCCATCCGAAATTGTCCTCCTTGGCTCTCTTTGCAGCACTGTTACCATGGTCACTGCGATTTCCTCCAAGCCTGCTATCGAGTCGGCGTCGGACTCGTCCGAGTCTGTCGACAAGGGCGTCCCGAAGGAGACAATCAACCCCGTTGCACCACTCGGCAAGCCAAGGCCGGAAAGGAGGTTCTGGTTCCAAAAGAGACAGAACTATGATCCGAAAGCCATAGGCACCCAGGCGGGTTCAACTTCGACGTCGTGAGACAGACTAGTTATTTACTGTTATCTTTCTACAGCCCAGTGTTTATGATGATCCGGCCCTGGCACCGCAATACCAACCGCGAAAGACCTGGTGGGTGGACATGGCTTCCGGTCACTGTTGTCATCACTTATTTTGTCTAGGGAGAATCTCCATCGCTTCGACCCGTCGGCAAGATGGACTTGGGAAGAGGAAGATGCCGTCGTGCGCAAGACCGACTGGCGAATCATGATCTGGGCCTGTTCGTGCCGGCCCATTTGTCACGTCATAGTCGTACGCTAACAGGCCGAAAGGTATCATGTTTATCGGCCTCGAAATTGACCGCGCAAACCTCAGCCAGGTAGGCAAAAAATCATGAACCAAAATCAGCTCAACGCTCGATACATGCTAACCACGGCGATAGGCTTTGACTGACAACTTCTTGAATGACCTGGGCCTGAGTACTAATCGTAAGTTCCCATGGCCGAAATGAGAGTCAAACAGATTTGATTGACAACAAACCAAGACTACAACATGGGCAACACCGTCTTCTCGCTGTCGTTTCTTTGCGCCGAGCTGCCGTCTCAGCTGGTCTCAAAATGGGTTGGCCCTGACCGTTGGATCCCTGCGCAGCTCGTGCTCTGGTCTCTTGTGGCCGTCTGCCAGTTCAAGCTGAACGGCTACGCCTCATTTCTGATCTGCCGCTGCCTCCTTGGTCTCCTCCAGGGTGGCTTTATCCCGGACGTTAGTGTGAACCCCGCCCCTCTGCGCAAATGGCGTAACTGACCTCCTGAAATAGATCATTCTGTACCTGTCCTACTTCTATAAGCACGCAGAGATGACTATTCGGCTCGGCTTCTTCTGGATGGCCATGACGTTCGCCGACATCTTGTGCGCCATTCTCGCGTACGGCATTCTTCACATGCGCGGCGTTCTGGGCTACGAGGGTTGGAGATGGCTGTTCCTGATTGAGGTGAGAGGATTAAATGGCCCGTATCAACTTGACCAACATTAACATTTCCCAGGGCCTTTTCACCATGTGCATCGGCTTCATGTCGTTTCTTCTTATGCCGGCAGGGCCCACGCAGACTGCGAGCTGGTTCAGGGGCAAAAAAGGGTGGTACACCCCACGGTGAGTGTTCTTCGCTTTAGACCCTTGTTAGTTGATCATGGCTAAACCATGAAAGGGAGGAGGAAATCATGGTCAACCGCATCATTCGTGATGACCCTAACAAGGGGTCTATGCACAACCGGGAGAGAATCACTCTCAAGTTGCTCTGGAAGAGCATGTGTGACTATGACTTATGGTATGGTATTATCAGCGCGCGTTCACACTACAGCAGGTTGCTGACTCTTGACTAGGCCAATCTACCTCATTGGCTTCACGTTTCTCGTCCCGGCCACCACCCCGAAGCAGTATCTCACCCTTTCCCTTCGTGGCCTCGGCTTCGACACCTTTCACACCAACCTGCTCGTCATCCCCCAGCAGGTTCTTGGAAGTGCGTAAACCCATTCCCGTTTTCAAAATTCTTTGGGTGACAATTTCTTCAGCGATCTCGATGATGCTCCTGCTGTGGGTCGCAGAGAGGACAAAGAACATCCTCGCCTGGGCCGCCTTCTCCCAGGTCTGGATGCTGCCGTTCCTGGTCTACCTCAGGGTGGTCGACACTACCAAAGTCTCGCGGTGGACCGTGTGGATCGTTATGACGTTGATGCTTACGAAGCCGATGCGTGAGTGTCCCGGTCCTCACAACTCAAGACCAAATTGGTCTTATCTGCAACAATAAACTGACTCAAAGCCCCCTAGCGCACCCTATGCAAGTAAATCTCGTCTCGCGAAACTCCAACGCCGTGCGTTCACGCACCGTCTCCGCGGCGTTGTACAACATGACGGTGCAGGTCAGCACCATCATCGGCTCCAACATCTACAGGACCGACGATGCGCCGCTGTACCGCCGCGGCAACAGTGCTCTCCTTGGCATCGTGGCCTGGAACCCTTTGCTGTACGCAGGCGGCAGGGCTTACTACAAGTGGCGCAACAAGGTGCGGGGCGAGAAATGGGAGGCAATGCGGGAGGACGAGAAGGTTGCCTACCTGGACGCGAATGACGACCAGGGTAGCAAGCGCTTGGACTTCCGCTTTACGTATTAACCGGCGATGATTCCAAGTTCTGTGTCGAGGTTGTAGCCATGGCCGTGTCACAGAGCGAGAGAGGCCACATACGTGTAACTAGCAATCCTCTCAGCAAGCTAGGTATTTACTTATGGAACTGAGAACCATTCTGTCTGGCCGCAACTTGTTTTGCCTAAATTTCCTCGAAGGTCCTGACGGTTTCTTCATACAGAGGGGATTTGAAGGCGTGGTTCTCCATCATTGTTGAGTCTTCTAACAGGGTGTTTACTAATCGTCACAAACTGAACAGCTCCTCCCAACGTCTCGAACAGCCTCCAGACTTCGAACCAAAGCAGTGATCGCTAACTTAGCTGTCTATCAACCCCGCATTGCCCGCAGGATTCTCCTCTCGGAATCCGCAACCAACCAGCTGGCTATATCTCGGGAGTAAGGCCAGCCCCCCGGGACGGCAATCGGGAATGTAACCGCAAGTCCCGTCTGACCCCGCCTGGCCCGTCCGATTCCAGATACGCCAAATACGCGCCAGCCTATCAAATTCAATATCAAGATAAGCACCAAGGAGCTCAATAATGAGCGACTGTTGAGCCGATAAGAAGCGGCAATCTTCATGGCTTTGACCTCGTAGAGCAAGTCCGAGTCACAGCCCTCTATCACACCAATTCCCAATATATGAGTCTATTTGCGACATCGGATGAACATCCGTTATCTCCTCCAGTCTGAGCGGTGAACATCCACCTCCTTCTCTTGGTTTTAAGGCACTGTTGCCGCAATCATCTGGCCTCATAATCATATCCTTCCTCGTGCCCGGACTCTCTCGCCACAATGACCACTTCGTCTTCAGTAGCCGGAGTAGCAACAACCTCCACGACGGAGACCAGTTCTCTTCCTACCATCAATATGACCAATCCAGCGGCCACCAGCGCGGTCCTCCACCGCACGCTGAAGAGCGTACCACCGCAGGTCATCTCGGCCAACGGAAAGCACCTGACCTTCTCCGATGGCAAGACCATCTTGGACACAACGTGTGGCGCGGGCGTGGCCTGTATCGGCTACAACAACGAGCGCGTTAAGAAGGCCATGGCCGAGCAGCTCGACAAATTCGCCTACTGCAACTCCATGTTCTTCAGCCACCCAATTGGCGAGGAGCTGGCGACAGAGCTGATTAACAGCACCGAGGGGGCAATGTCTAAGGCGTACATCATGTGTTCAGGTCAGTGTGCCATTGGGTTCGTTAGAGAATAACGAAGGCCGTGTCGCTGAATGATATCCAGGCTCGGAGGCGATGGAAGCGGCGATGAAGATGGCGCGGCAATATTACGTGGAGATCAGTCAGCCGAAGCGCATCAACTTCATCGCTCGCGAGGGCTCCTACCACGGCACGACTTTGGGATCGCTTTCGATGAGCGGGCACGTCGCCCGCCGGAGCCTCTTCTCGGATATGCTGCTCCCCAACATCGCGCGCGTGTCTGCCTGCTACCCGTACCGAGGCATGAAGGACGGCCAGACGACTGAGGAGTACGTCGAGCAGCTGGCCCAAGAGCTGGATCAGAAGTTCCAAGAGCTCGGCCCCGAGACTGTCTGCGCCTTCGTGGCGGAGCCGGTTGTGGGAGCGGTATGTCTCCGTTTTTCTTCTCTCGCGGCAGTGTTGTTCTAACTGTCTTCGACCCCGACAGACTCTAGGCTGTGTCCCTGCCGTGCCGGGATACTTCAAGGCCATGAAGAAGGTATGCGAGAAACACGGCGCCCTTCTGATTCTGGACGGTGAGACCGGAGAAAAATATTCAAAGACTAACAGTCGAAGTCTAACTTGTTTGGCAGAGGTCATGTCTGGCATGGGTCGTTGCGGAAGCCTGCACGCGTGGCAGCAAGAGGACGTCATTCCAGATATCCAGACGATCGCAAAGGGTCTGGGTGGCGGGTATGCACCCGTTGCCGGTATCTTGATCAACCATCGAATTGCGGATGCACTTAAAGATGGAACAGGGCAGGTTATACGCTTAATTCTCTCTACTTTTGGTACTGACAGCTTCGAAGTGCATTCTCACATGGACATACGTACCAGGGTCATCCCGTAGGATGCGCCGCGTCCCTAGAGGTGCAGCGCATCATCCGGGAGGATAACCTTGTAGCCAATGTCTGCACCCAAGGAGCTCTACTCGAGAGGCTCCTGCACGAATATCTCGACGACCACCCACACGTGGGTAACATCAGAGGCAAGGGCTTGTTTTGGGGGGTGAGTCATGATGCCCACAAGGATCCCAGGATTGTTGCATGTGCTGACAGGCCGATGATTCAAGATCGAGTTTGTACAAGATAAGTCGAGCAAGGAGCCGTTTCCACGCTCTGCCGATGTCGCCAACAGAGTACATATCGTTGGCCTTAACGACCTCGGCATCAGCCTGTACCCGGGAATGGGAACGAAAGACGGAATCCTTGGAGACCACGTTTTGTTGGCTCCTGTATATACAACAACGGAAGAGGAGGTATATGAAATTGCGGAGAAGACTCGGGATACGATACTCAAAGCTTTTAAAGAGCTATAATCTGTTGCGCTCAAATGAGCACCATTCATGTACTTACGATAAAGAAGATGTCCGCACTGGACATACATGCATGAGCCATTTAAAGCTGTCTACCACACTGTAACCCAACCTCTTGACCATAAGACATCTTACAATCGAAGCTCTCGCCTTTTTAGTAGACTTAAACTACAGTCCACAGAGAAACTTGACTGTCAACTCGTACGCCTCGTCCCTCAACTTGGCATCGTCGGAGCCCTCTTCCTTGGTCTTGTCCCAACCATGCCTCACGCCATCGAACCGTTTGAGCAACACCTTATTTCCGGCTTTTTTCAATTTTTCAGCAAGCTCCTCGGCCTCAGGCGCCATTCTATCTTTCTCGGCAGTGATGATAAGCACATTTTCGGGAAAGGAGCTGGGTTCCGCGTTGAGGACGGAGATGCGAGGGTCGGAGGGTTCCACGCCGGAAGGCAGGTACGAGTCTCTGAAGGCGCCCATGATGACCTTCAACGGTGCGGGAATCGGAGGCAGAGTCCCGTCCAAAAGTCTCTTTTCTGCGGCAAAGACCTCCATGCTGGTGGGCGGATAGAACACCGCCACGCCGCGGATCGCGTTGTTGGGAACCTTGGACTGTTTTCTGAGGTTCGAGGCCACTGCGAGCGCGAGGTTACCACCGGAGCTGAACCCAGAGAGGACGATGTTGCACGCATCGTACTCGTCTTGCTTCCCGAGAACCTGCAGGACGAGCTCCTCTGCGTCTTCCAGCGCCGCAGGGAAGGGATACTCCGGGGCGAGGGCGTAGCTGGCGTCCAGGACTGTGTAGGACGTCTGCTCGGCGATGCGCCTGCAGAAGAGCTCGTCGGCGCCGTGGGCGTCAAAGACGAAGGCCCCTCCGTTCCAGTTGAGCAACACCGGGCTTGGTTTGATGGGCTTTTTGGAGTGGTCTGGCCAGCCATGCAGTCAGCGGCTTGTCTCGATTCCGGAGTTAAGAGAGGTAAGTCGCGGCACGGATCCCACTCACAGATGTTGACTTTCACCTCGCGTTGGCCATCCCGGGACTTGAAGGTGAAGGACTCGTCAGGGCTAGGTGGGGCAGGCTTCACTCCGTCGAAAACCCGGAGGGCGGTAATGATGGTCTTGAGCCGTATGTACTCCAGGTATGAGTGCGGCATTATCGCGTGCAAGTGCAACCAAGGTATGCCTTTTGGATAGGGGTGGAATTCTGATTGAGTTTTCTTCTTGCCTGGGTGTTGAAGTACGATTGATCGTTACAAGCCAGGTCTTGGCGGGCCATTTATACCAAAAACAGCGTTGAAGACTTGGAACCAACACCAAATGCTGACGACCGGCTAACACGGAACACAACGTTTGAGCTGCCTAATCTGGCCTGGAGCCCCGTTCAGCCGCAAGCCAGATTGTAGACGTGCGCCCTGTCACCAACAGTCACGATGGGTCAGGATTGGTCCACGCATACATCAGTTCATGTGAGGTGTGAGGGAACCCAGAGCAAGGGTGACGATAAACTCCACTGTTGGGAAAGTCCTAGGAACGAAAGTCCTATTCAATGGCCGAAAGTCCTACATTCTTCCAAGTGTGGCCCGAAGTATCCAGGCTTCACGGCCGGTTATCTGTTTCTAAAGATTTGTTTGAAAGATGAGTAGTTTCATCGACTACTCTGAGGTGCGGGAGAATTTTGCGCCTGCCATTTGGAACAGCCGTTGAGATATGTCAAGGCATGATGGAGTTGTTCATATCAACGCAGGACTAACCCGCGCGACAGGTCTGGCGTTCAAGTTTGTAGGTATTTCACCACCTTGGCCCGGGTGCTAGGGGTGTTCGAGGCAGGCGCGAATCGTGGCGCATTGCAAAGGCTTGGTTTGAAACCCAACCAGACTTTTCTAACAGGAGTTGGTAAACCTGGGATATTCAAATGAGACGTAGTTACTTACTCGCTCTATTATTGCAGCTTATTTGGCCTTTTAACGAGTCTGATAGGCAACGTAAAGAGATAGATTATTTATTGTGATAGCTGAAGCTATTTGTAGCTATATATATAAGCAACTACTTACTTAAGTAGCTTATTTAAGTAACTTTATTCTATCTCCCGCCCCTATAAAGGGGCCTTTACTTTTACTCTATTATATTATAGAACTTAAAAATTAAGCTATTTATTATAGCCAGCCTTTTAATAATAAGGTTTATATTAACAAAAGCTAAGGTTTAATACTAATAATAGTACTACTAGTTACTAAAGGGATCTTAGAGTTTAAGGTACTTAAGTAATTAGTCTAGGTGTTTAATAAAAGGGTTATAGTAGTTTATTACGACCCATTAGTTAATAGACCTTTAATAGTGACCCTATAGGGGGCTTAGCGGTTAAATAGACAACGTTAGCCTATATTAGTATAACACACTATAAAGTAAAAGAACTAGGATATAAGTCATATAATAATAAGTAGAACTAATATATAATAAGTAGTTTTAAAATAGAACTAATAGTACTAAGAGTAGTTTATAGTAATAAACTAATATACTTAACGTTAGTCCTAGAAATAAAGGGATATATTTATAGGAACGGGACTTATATATAAATAAAACTTAAGTACTTTTATGTCCTCCTTTTTATAGTTCTTTAACTATTAACCTTATATTAATTTTTAAATACTTTTAGCCCTTTAGTAGTAACTACTATAACCCTTTTATTAAATACTTAGACTAATTACTTATATACTTTAACTCTAGAATCCCTTTAGTACTTTATAGTACTATTTATAGTATTAAGTTTTAGCTTTTATTAATATAAACTTTATTATTAAAAGGCTAGTTATAATATTTTAATAGTTTTTATTTAGTAAGTTAACTCTTAATACTAATAAATAATATTTTATAATATTTTTTATTAAAATACTTAAAGTTACTCCTACTTTATTTAAGTTCTTTAGTAAGTAAGCTTAAAACCTTGCTTAGGAACTAGGAGAATAATATATAAAAGATAATAGAGACGAATCTAGTAATAACGATACTAATAAGTAGTTTAAATAGACTTACTACAATATTAAGTAACTTTAGAAAATATTTAATAAATACTTTAGTTAAATAAAAGAACTTTAGGATACTATTTAATAAACTAATAAACGTATAAAGGAGGTTAAGGACTAGAATAAAACCCTTTATACTACTACTAATATTATTAAGATACTTATTTATAATAAATGTAAGAAACTTAAGCTTAACTTATTTATTATTTATAATAGAACTTTTAGAATATTAAAAGGATTCTTAATTTAAGTTAAGACTTATTAGAACTTTTATTATAGTAACTTTAAGAATAATACTAAGTGCGTTATCTATACTACTACATTTCTTTATAAACGTACTCTTTAATAAATAGAACTATTTTAAGAATAGTTCTTTAAAGTTAAAACTTTAAACTACTATACTAGTGAAGTTAGGGATATTTTTACTATATTTAATAGATTTAAATAAACTCTTTAAACCTTATTTTAAGACCCTAATTAAAAATAATAAGTTAAGTACGACTTTACTTTATTTAAATAAACTAAGTCTACTACCTACTATACTACTAAGTTTTAATATATTAGTGTGTAACTAGACCTTACTAAGGAATTTAGGATTTTTATATTTTATTAAGGCTTAAAGGACGAAGTTAAAGATAAGTTTATTAAAATTAATTAACTTAAAGACTTTTTTTAGTATACTAAATTTATAATTAAGATTAATAACTGTTTATAAAAAAGATACTATAAAAAAAGAGAATAATAACTAAGTGCTAACTCTAGTTAAAAGTACTAATAGTAGTTGCGATAATTCTAGTACTATAACTAAGAATAATAGCCTTAGTGGAGCTACTAGTAACCTTAAAATAATAACTAATAAAGTACTGCTTAGGGATACTATATAGGCCCTATAGATCTTAGTACTATAGAACAATAAGAATCTAGTAAGGAACGTACTTTTAAATACTATAACTATAATAAAATAGAATATATAGCTAAGGATTATTACTAACTTAAGAAATAATAATAGTAACTAGTATTTACTAGTAAGTAACTTAATACTATAATTAAAAAAGATTATACTAAGTTATTATAAATAGTTTACTATAGTAACAAATATTTAATTTATTAAAATAGTAAAGAAAAAGTAGGATAGTACTTTAAGGATACTAAATACTTAGGATATAATACTATATACCTGCTAAAAAAAATACTTATTATAGTTTATAAGGTACTTTATAAAAAACTAGCTTAGAAAACTAGAAAATAACTAAATAGTATAAACTTTAAATAAGTTAGTAACGATTTTATAGTATAAATTAGCAATGAAGAAGTTAGATACAAAAACAAACGCCTTATAAAGATACTTAGTACTATAATTAAAGAACTTAAGTACGCTATTAATATAGAACCCGACGAGAAATACATAGAATACTACTAAATCCTACTTATTAGGAGAAATAAAAGGATAGTAGTACGTAATGACCTTTTAAAACTTAAATAACTATATTATAAAAATGTGGAAAAAAGAGAGAAAGTTATAACTTACTCTATAACTTAAAATAAGCCCTATAAAATAGATATACTTTACGATTTAAACGAACTTTGTAATGTTATTTAATAATGTGTTTAGAACGAAGTTACTTAGAAGGCTCTATTAGATACTTAAGACTTAGATTCTAAAGAGGAACTCTTAATTAAAAAAAAAGAATAGAAATATTTACTATATATTTCTTTAAATAATAATAAATAATAAATAATCTTTTATAGAACTAATTCTATTAAGAAGAATAAAGAATGGCTATTTAAGAAAATAATAAGAAACTATAAGTAGCTTAGACTATTATACTAAAAATATTATAAAGTTTTTTAGGCCTAGTACTTAAAAGACGAATACTAGGAATATTTTATTATAAAGTTTAACGTATAATTTTTTTTAAAAAAAAATATAATACTTTAAGGAAAAACGTTTACCTAAGTAAAGAACTTTATAAGTAGATAATTAAAGAATATAAAGAACTAAAAGAAGTGGTATTTAAACTAGACCCTAGCTTTTTAATGCAATGCTTATATAATAACAGTATAAACTAATAAAAATACTATATTAACTAATACTAAATTTACTACGTTATTAAAGTAAGAACTCTATAAAGGAAATAACTTTAAGAAGAGACGGGAACTAGCTTTGCTCTACTAGTTATTAGTATTAAAGAAACCCTTAAGAAAAGAGGAATAGTTAAGTACTTTAATAGTAATAGGACGTATATAGAACGAAAGTAGTTAAAAAACTAAACTTACTTACTAAAGAAGGATTATAAAAGGTAGATATAATAAGATTTATTTATTTAACTATAAAAGTAAACTAGAAAGATGAATACCTTTATTTTGATATTATAATAAATAGAATACAGATTAAAGCCCTTATTAATAGTAGTACTTAAGGTAATTTTATATTACTATAAGTTATAAATAAACTATAGCTACTATAGAATAAAAAAGAAGAATTTTATGAATTTAATAATATAGAAGGAAAAGGAGTATAGTATAGAGAAGGTATTATTAATTATAAGACTGTGCTCCTTATATTAAGCTACTATAACTAGAAGATTTACTACTACTTTAATATTACTAATATAGAATAATATAATATAATTTTAGGAATACTATAGTTATATAAAGAAAACTTATAAATAGATTAAAAGGCTTGTTATTTTTATTAGGATTATAAAAAGAGTTTAGTTACTAAAGGATATAGTTAACTACTAACTTTAAATAAACTTTAATATAATATACTAATAATATATAAATTATAATTTATTATTTTTTTAAAGGTTAAGGAAGTAGTTGCTAGGTTGTTATATATAAAGGAATTTATTATAATACGAATAAAACCGATTTTTAATAAAGATTGACTTTTGTTTATTTTAGAAGAATATAAAGTATATAAAAAGCTATTTACTTTAATACTAGAAATAGGCTTACTAGAATATAGTGCTTTTAACTATAAAATCCCTATTAAAGAGGGATAGATACTATTATTTAATAGAATTTATTAACTAAACTAATAAAAAATATAAGTACTTAATAAGTATATTAATAAATACTTAGTTAAAGGCTATATTAAAGAATTAATATTACTTATAGG
Organism: Colletotrichum brevisporum; assembly: GCA_030770045.1. Lineage (NCBI taxonomy): Eukaryota > Fungi > Ascomycota > Sordariomycetes > Glomerellales > Glomerellaceae > Colletotrichum > Colletotrichum brevisporum. The sequence continues at coordinate 8,830,540 of JAUGSI010000002.1, forward strand.
ATATTTAATTTTATTTATACTAAAAAAGAATAGTAAATTATAATTATATATTAATTATTAATAACTTAATAATATTACTATTAAGAATTAGTACTTACTACTATTTATTTTAAAACTATAAGACTTACTTTATAGAGTTAATTAGTTTATAGCTCTTAACCTTAAAGGAGTTTATAATTTAATTTGAATTAAAGAAGGGGAGGAGTAGAAGATTGTATTCTGCTTTTACTAAGGATATTTTAAGTACTTTATTATACTTTTTAGACTTATTAATACCCCTATAATATTTTAGAATATAATTAACTATATACTATAAAAAAAGTTTAATATTTTTATTATTACTTATTTTAATAATATTTTTATTTTTTTAAAAACTTTAAAAGAATATAAGTAATACGTATACTAAGTACTTTAGAAGTTATAAGAAGTTAAACTCTTAGTTAAACTAAAGAAAAGTAAGTTTTATATTTAAAAAGTAAATTACTTTAGATTTACTATTATACCCGGTATTATTAAGATATTAAATAAGAAAATTATAGTAGTTAAAGAATAGTTAATACTATAGAACGTTAAGGATGTTTAGTTATTTTTTGGATTTATTAACTTTTACTGATAATTTTTTAAAGGATATTTAGGAAATATTTTTACTTTAATAGACTTTATAAAGAAAGATATAAAGTAGTAATGGAATAATAAAGAAAATACTATATTTTAAAAAATTAAGGATTAAGTTACTAATAGGCTGGTACTTATAATACTTAACCTAAACTTATTATTTAAAGTTGAAATTAATGTTTTAGACTATACTATTAGTGGATAACTTGGTTAATGCGATTTAAAGGGACGCTTATACTTGTGTGCTTTTTATTTAAGAAAACTTAGTGGACTAGAACTTAACTACTAGATTTATAATAAAGAACTTATAGTAATTATTAAAGTATTTAAGGAATAGAGACTGTACTTTTTAGGAATAAACTATAAAGTTATGGTATATACCGATTATAAGAACTTTATATACTTTACTATATTAAAAGTCCTTAATAAGAGATAAATTAGATAGGTAGAATTCTTTTTAGAATTTAACTTTTATATTATTTATAAAAAAGGATTAGAAAATAGAAGAGTAGATGCTTTTAGTAAATGACTGGACTACGAAGTTATAGTTTTAAGTAAAACTTAAGTGATCTTTAAAAAGGATCCTAAAAAAGACCTTATACTAGTTATTTTTTTTTTAATAATTACTAAATAGATTAGTACTAGTACGCTTAGATAAATAACCGATAAAATAATTAAAACGATTTATAGTATAAAAGTATATAGCTACTAAAGAGTTACTAAGACTTAAAAAAGAATTAAGTAATACTATAGTAATAGGGTTATTAGAGAATAAGTTACTTAAGCTATTAAGTACTATAATATTTATAATAAAAGTAAACTAGTACGCTATAAGTTATATAAAGAATTATAACTACTTTTTATACTTAATAAACTATAGTAATTAATTTTCCTTAATTTAATTGTTAAGTTATTATAGTTATAAGAACTAGTTATAAAAAAGAAGTTTAATAGTATTTTAGTTATTATTAATAGACTTACTAAGTATTTATACTTTATTTTATAAATTAAAGTAAGTACTATGGAAGATCTTGCTTATATTTTTAATAAGTATATTTTTAGTTAGTACGGTTTATTAGAAGATATTGGTTCTGATAGAGGAACGTAGTTTATTTTAAAGTTTTAGAAATTTTTAATTTTATAGTTTAGATTTAAATTATAACTATCTACTACCTTTTACTCCTAGATTAATAGATAAATAAAAAGGATTAATTAAATTCTAAAAATATACTTAAGATATTACTTTAACTATTAGTAAAATAATTAGGTATAACTATTACTAATAGCTTAATTTATTTATAATAGTATAATAGGAGAAAGTATATAAGAATTACCTTTTTACCTTAACTATAAATACTAACTAACTACTTATAAAGAACTAAGAACTAGATTATTAGTAGTAAAGGCTAAGGTCTATATAAAGGATATAAAGGAAATTTATAAAGTACTTTAGTACGACTTTGAATTTGTTAAATAATATATATATAAATACACTAATACTTTAAAAATAAAGGGACTATTTTTTAAAGAGGGAGATAGTACGTACTTTATTTAACGTAATATTAAAACCAAATAACTAAGTAATAAGTTAGACTTTAAAAAACTCGGACCCTTTAAGATTATTAAGAAAATTTTAGAAATTAACTTTAAACCTATACTATTAAATACTATAAGATACTACTTAGTTTTTTATATTTTACTTTTTAAACTAGTACTATAAAGCTTATATACTATAAACTATATTAAAGTTAATTTAGAATAAGATTATAAGATTAAATAGATTATTAACTATATTAATTAGTAAGATAATATAGAAGTTAAGTACTTAATTAAATAAAAAGACTACAGCTACGAAAATAATACTTAGGAATCTATATTAAACCTTATAAATGTATAAGATAAATTATAAGAATACTGGACTTAGTAGTAAGAAAGATAACGTACTTTAGATATAAAGATACTAATAAATAAGTTATGTATTATACGCCTATAACTTAAAATTTAACTAATTAAACTCTTAAGAATAAATTAAACCTTTTTTTACTTAAAAATACTTAACCCTAAGTAATAGAAATATACCCTTTTACTTTATTAACTAAGGGACTAAAATTAGTGAATTTATTTCTAAAGCTAAAAGAGGCCTATAGTGGCTTGTTTTCTAAACCTACCACTTAGAGATTACTTACTATAAACTACTTATAAGTATTTAACGCTAATAATACATTACTATCTAGTAGAACGCTATCCTTTTAATTAACTTCTTATATACTCTATTTAAAGGCTTTAATTTACTTTTTTTAAACTTTTTTTTTGGTTTTTTAAATATAATTTAAGCAACTCGCTACCTCTACTATCTATAATTACAAACGCTTAAACTCGCGATACAGAGCTAGAAGCTCTTTACCTACTTTTTTTTTCTTTTTATTCTACTTTTTTTACTAAGAATTTAACTTTTAAACTATAAAATATTAGTACTACCCTTACTATTAAAATAAAAATACTTATAGGTAGATACTATTAAGACTCTATTATAAGGCGTTTTTACTATAATATAAGTATAATAATAAATAAACTTTTTATTAAAATAATATAAGACCTTTATATAGAAATAATAAGTATAAAGTATATTACTATTAATCAATTAAAACTTAATGTACTTAATAAGTATAGTTTTCTTATAATCTTTTATTATAGTTAATTATGATTTTAATTTTTAAATATAACTTAATATAGTATTAGTACTATAGTAAATAAAGAAGTATAATTATGGATCCCTAACCTAGGACTAACAACCTATTTATAATAAAGTCTTAAGGATAAAACCTTTAAAAAAGGAGTTAATGTTACAACCCATTAGTTAATAGACCTCTAATAGTAACTCTATAGGGGGCTTAGTAGTTAAATAAGTAATATTAGCCTATATTAGTATAATATACTATAGAGTGGAAGAACTAGGATATAAGTTATATAATAATAAGTAGAACTAATATATAATAAATAGTTCTAGAATAGGACTAATAGTACTAAAGGCAGTCTATAGTAATAAACTAATATACTTAATATTAGTTTTAAAGATAAAGGGATATATTTATAGGAACGGGATTTATATATAAATAGAACTTAAGTACTCTTGAGTCCTTTCTTTTATAGTTCTTTAGCTATTAACCTTATATTAATTTTTAGATACTTTTAGCCCTTTAGTAGTAACTACTACAACCCTCTTATTAGACACTTAAACTAATTACCTATATGCCTTGACCCTAGGATCCCTTTAGCACTCTATAGTACTGTTTATAGTGTTAAGCCTTAGCTTTTATTAACACAAACCTTACTATTAGAAGGCTGGCCGTAATATAGTTACTACTAAAGGGTTAAAAGTATTTAAAAATTAATATAAGGTTAATAGTTAAAGAACTATAAAAGGGAGGACTTAAGGGTACTTAAGTCCTATTTATATATAAGTCCTATTCCTTTATTTATACTATAGTAGAAAGTATAATACTAGTTAAGTAAGTATTTAGTAATTACTAGTAAGTACTTAGTAATTACTATTAAGTACTTAGTTTTAGTTATAAGTACTTAGTCCTTTATTTTATTTTTATATAACTTATATTATAGTTTTTCTTTTTTCTAAAGAGTTTACTTATATTCTATATTAATTACGTTTTTTATTTTCCTTTTAACTACTAATTCCCTATATATAAAGCACCTATTAGTTCATAACTAATAGGTTATAATATTAAATCTCTCCTTAAAAGTCTTATTTTTAAAACTTAATATAAGTAGGTTGTGGTCCCTTAGTTAGAGGATCTACAAACCTGTATTCTAATTATTTAATACTAATATATTAGGTTACGCGTTAAAGTAAAAAGCGTCTTCTTTTTTATATTATTATTATTGTTATTTAGAAATTACTAAAAAGGGCTTTAAAGTTATACTTTACTCTTATTATTATACTAAAGGGTTTTATTATAAAATATTACTAGATTCTTTAATTTATAGTAAGTATATTATAGTAGGTAGTATATAAAAATCTTATAATATATTAAAAAATATAATTTATACTTATAAATTAAGTATTCCCTTTACTTAGTAGTTTTATATATTAATTCTTTTTTTTTAGTTAAATAACGTATAGTAGAGTCCCGTTATTTAAATAATAAAAAAAAGAGTTTAAAGAAATATTTTAAAAGTAAATAAAGGCTTTAAAAAAAGTATAAAATAATATAGATAAAGTTTTAACTTACTTAAATTATATATAGTAGTAGAAGTAAATAGTATTTTAAAAGGGTTGGGATTTAATAAATATTATAGTTAAAAAGTTTATAAGTTTTTTTAAAGCTATCTAAAAAGTCTAATTTATTAGTACTTTTAGTATAGTTAATTTTAACAAAGTATTAATAAACTAGAATCCTAGTACCCCTAGTTTTCTATTAGGGGAAACTTCTAAAGCTACTATAAAGGGTCCTTAATTTATTCTAAACTAAGTGTTTTTAGGTAAAGAAATGTTTAATTTGTTTTTAAAGGTTTAATTAGTTAAATGTTAGGTTATAGGTATATAATACGTAACTTATTAGTTAGTGTTTTAGTAGCTAAAGTATATTACTTTTCCTACTATTATATTTAGTATTTTTATAGTTTATTTTATATATTTATAAGGTTTAATATAGGTTCCTAAGTATTATTTTTATAACTATAGTTTTTTTATTTAATAAAATATTAGAGTTTTATACTATTTTATTAATTAATATAGTTAATAATTCTTTTAACTTTATAGTTTTACTTAAAGTTAACTTTAATATAGTTAGTAGTATATAATCCTTATAGTACTAGTTTAAAAAGTAAGATATAAAAGACTAAGTAATATTTTATAGTATTTAATAGTATAAGTTTAAAGTTAACTTTTAAAATTTTTTTAATAATCTTAAAGGGTCCGAGTTTCTTATAGTTTAACTTATTACTTAGTTATTTAGTTTTAATATTTTATTATATAAAGTACGTACTATCTCCCTTTTTAAAGAATAGTTCCTTTATCCTTAAGGTATTAGTATATTTATATATATATTATTTAATAAATTCTAAGTTATTTTAAAGTTATTTATAAATATTTTTAATTTAATTAATATAAGTAACTACTTTAACTACTATAGGTCCTACTTATAGTTCTTTATAAGTAGTTAGTTTAAATTTATAATTAAAGTAAAAAGGTAAATATTATATACTTTCTTTTACTATACTATTATAAGTAAATTAAGCTATTAGTAATAGAGTAACTTAATTATTCTATTAGTAGTTAATATAGTATTTTAAGTATATTTTAAAAATTTAATTAATTTTTTTTATTTATTTATTAGTTTAGGGGTAAAAAGTAGTAAATAGTTATAGTTTAGATTTAAGTTATAAAATTAAAAGTTTTTAAAACTTTAAAGTAAACTACGTTCCTTTATTAAATATAATACTTTTTAGTAAACTATACTAACTAAAAATATACTTATTAAAAGTATATATAAGCTCTTTTACTATACTTACTTTAATTTATAGAATAAAATAAGTATACTTAATAAGTTAATCTATAATAACTAAAATACTATTAAACTATTTTCCAGTAAGTAGTTCCTTTAATTATAGTAGTTTAATAATAAGATTAAGGAAAATTAATTACTATACTTTATTAAATACTAAAAAAGGTTGTATTTTTTTATACAGTTTATAGTGTTTTAACTTACTTTTATTATAAACTTTATAATCCTTAATAACTCTAGCTACTTATTCCTTAGTAACTCTATTACTATAATATTATTAAATATATTTTTATATTTTAATAACTCTTTAGTATTTATATACTTTAGTACTATAAATTATTTTAATTATTTTATTAGTTATTTATTTAAGTATACTAGTACTAATCTATTTAGTAATTATAAAGAAATAAACAACTAGTACTAGGTTTCTGTTTAAATCTTCCTTAAGGATTACTTAAGTCTCGTCTAGAACTATTAATTCTAAGTCTAATTATTAACTAAAAGCGTTTACTTTTCCGTTTTTTAATCCTTTTTTATAAATAATTTAAAAGTTAAATTCTAAAAAGAATTCCAACTATCTAATTTATTATTTATTAAAGTTTTTAAATATAGTAAAATATATAAAGTTTTTATAATTTATATATACTATAACTTTATAATTTATTCTTAAAAAGTATAGTTTTTATTCTTTAAATACTTTAATAATAGCTATTAATTCTTTATTATAGATTTAGTAGTTAAGTTTTAGTTTACTAAGTTTTTTTAAGTAAAAAGTATATAAGTATAAGCGTTCTTTTTTATTATATTAACTAAGTTATCTACTAATAGTATAGTTTAAGGCGTTAGTTTTAACTTTAAATAGTAGATTTAAGTTAAGTATTATAAGTACGGATTTACTAAGAACCTAGTCCTTAACCTTTTAAAATACTATTTTCTCTTTTTCTATTTATTTTTATTTAGTATTTTTTTAGTAAGGTCTATTAGGGTTAAGATATTTTCTAAGTATTTTTTAAGGAATTATTAATAGAAGTTAATAAATCTAAAGATTAATTAAATATTCTTAATATTCTAAGGTATTAGCTAGTCCTTAACTATAGTAATCTTTTTATTTAATATCTTAATAATTCTAAGTATAATTATAAATCCAAGGTAATTTACCTTTTAGGTATAAAACTTACTTTTCTTTAGTTTAATAAAGAGTTTAGCTTTTTAAAGCTTTTAAAGTACTTAATATATATATTATTTATATTCTTTAAGGGTTTTTAAAAAAATAAGAATATTATTAAAGTATATAATTATAAAAATATTAAGCTTCTTTTATAGGCTATAGTTAATTATATTTTAAAATACTATAGGGGCGTTAGTAAGTTTAAAGGGTATTATAAGGTACTTAAAATATCCTTAGTAAAAGTAGAATATAGTTTTTTACTCCTCCCCTTTTTTAATTTTAATTAAGTTATAGGCTCCTTTAAAGTTAAGGACTATAAATTAGTTAGCTTTATAAAGTAAACTTTATAGTTTAGAGATAAGTAGTAGTAAGTATTTATTTTTAATTATAATATTATTAAGTTATTAATAGTTAATATATAGTTATAATTTACTATTTCTTTTAGTATAAATAAAATTAAGTATTCTATAGGTAATATTAATTCTTTAATATAGCCTTTAGTTAAGTATTTATTAATATATTTATTTAGTACTTTTATTTTTTATTAGTGTAATTAGTAAACTCTATTAAATAACAGTATTTATCCCTCTTTAATAGGGATTTTATAATTAAAAGTACTATATTTTAGTAGGTTTATTTTAAGTATGAAAGTAAATAACTTTTTATATACTTTATATTCTTTGAAAATAAATAAAAATTAATCTTTATTAGGGATTAGTATTTATTATATTAGTATAAGGTCCTTTATATATAATAGCTTAGTAACTACTTTTTTAACTTTTAAGTAAGTAATAAATTATAATATATATATTATTAGTATATTATAGTAAAGTTTATTTAAAGCTAGTAGTTAACTGTGTTTTTTAGTAACTAAACTCTTTTTATTATCCTAATAAAAGTAGTTAGTTTACTAATCTATTTATAAGTTCTCTTTTTATAGCTATAGTATTTTTAGAATTATATTTTAATATTCTATATCTATAATATTAAAATAGTAGTATATCTTTTAGTTATAGTAGTTTAAAGTAAGGGGCATAGTTTTACTATTAATAATACTTTTACTATACTATACTCCTTTTCCTTCTATATTATAAAGTATATAGGGAGTCTCTTTTTTATTCTATAGTATTTATAAGTTATTTACTACTTATAGTAATATAAAGTTACTTTAAGTACTACTATTAATTAGGGCTCTAACCCGTATTCCGTTTACTATAACGTTAAAGTAAAGGTATTTATCTTCTTAACTTACTTTTATAGTTAAACTAATAAATCTTATTTTAGTTACTTATTATAATCCTTTTATAGTAGGTAAGTTTAGTTTTTTAACTACTTAGTCTCTATTTTATATATATTCTATCTCTATTAGGGTACTTAACTACTCCTCTTTTTATAAAGGTATTTTTAATACTAATAACTAGTAGTATAAAGCTAGTTTCTTTCTCTTCTTAGAGTTATTTTTTTTTAAGTATTTATACTTTAGTAATATAATAAACTTAGTATTTATTAATATAGTATTTTTATTATTCTATATTATTATTATAAAGGTACTTTATTAGGAAGTTAGGGTTAAGTCTAAATACTACTTCTTTAGGTCCTTTATATTTTTAAATAGTTTATATATTAAGTTCTTTACTAAAGTAGACGTTTTTATATAGGGCGTCCTTCTTTTTTTAAAAAAGAATTATAAGTTAAGTTTTTTAGTAAAGTATTTTTAATATTTATTTTTAAAGTATTATACTTAAAATATATTATAGTGTTTTTTATAAAGGGGTTTAAGCTATTTATAGTTTTTTAAAAGGCTTTTAAATAGCTACTTTCTATCCTTTTAAATAGGGTCTATTCTATAGAATTTAATTTATTACTTATTATTATTTAACAAAATTTATTATAAGTATTTATATTTCTTTTTTTAAGTTAGAGGTTTTTTTTTAGAATTTAAGTTTTAAATGTTAGGTTGTACCCCTTAAGTAACTTTATTTTAAGTACGTTATTAGGTAACGTTATAAGGTTTATCTAAGTTGTATAGTATATCCGTCTTAGGGGTCTTTTCCTAAGATATAGGGTTAAGTAAGGCCCCTTTTATCTCTTTTTTACTATTATAGTAGAGCTATTTAAGCTTAGGTATATTATTATAAGTATTTCTTCTTTTTACCCTTTTTATTACTAGGATTTAAAGGTATTTACTGTAGTTTTTATTAGGTTTTATATTAGCTGTATATTAGAGTTCTTTAATTATAATATTAAGTTTATTAATAATCTATTTATTATTATATTAAATTTCTTTATTATCTACTAGTCCTGTAAAGTTATTATTTACTTATTATAGATTTATACTGTTTAACTATTCTCTAGCTTTATAAGCTAGTTTATAGTAGGGTACTTTATAGGTAACTATAAGTGTTTTTTTAAGTATACGTATAGTATTATATTTAGAGTGTTTAGTGTTTTTAAAGTACTATTTTATTTATTCTTTTTTATTTTAGTAAATTAAGTATTTATTACTATAGTATACTATTTATAATAGTTTAGTATAGTCTTTTTTAAAAGTAGTATTAAGTTTCTTACCTTTTAGTACTAGTTACTATTATTACTTTTTAAGTTAACAGTAGTCCTTAGTTATATATCTAAACTTATTATAGTTATAGTACTTAAAAGTACGTCCTTTACTAGGTTTATATTATTCTACTATACTAAGGTCTATAGGGCCTGTATAGTATTTATATATAGTGCTACGTTAGTAGTTACTTTATTCTAGTTAGTTATTTTACTATAGCTGTTATTCTTAGTTATAATACTAGAATTATTTAGGCTACTATTAGTATTTTTATTTAAGTTAGTACTTAGTTATTATTTTCTTTTTTATAGTATTTTTTTTAAAAATAGTTATTAATTTTAATAGTATGTTTAGTATATTAAAGGAAATTTTTAAAGTAGTTAATTTTAATAAGTTTGTTTTTAACTTTATTTTTTAAGCCTTAGTAGAATATAAAAATTTTAGACTCTTTAGTAAGATCTAGTTATGTACTAATGCGTTAGAATTTAGTGGTATAGTAGGTAGTAGACTTAGTTTATTTAAATAAAGTAAGGCTGTACTTAGCTTATTATTTTTAATTAGAGTTTTAAAATAGAGTTTAAAGGGCTTATTTAAATTCCTTAAAAGTAGTAAAAATATCCCTAACTTTATTAGTATAGTAGTTTAAGGTTTTAGTTTTAAAGAACTATTCCTAGAATAGTTTAATTTATTAAAAAGTATATTTATAAAGGAATATAGTAGTATAAATAATATACTTATTATTGCTTTTAAAGCTATTATAATAAAAGCTTTAGTAGTTTTTAACTTAAATTAAGAATCCTTTAAGTATTCTAGGGGTTCTATTATAAGTAATGGGTAAGTTAAGCTTATGTTTTTTATATCTATTATAAATAAGTATTTTAATAATATTAGTAGTAGTATAGAGTATTTTAAGTTAATCCTAAAGCTATTTATTAGTGTTTTTTTTTTGCTTTTTAGGTTAATATTAAGTTTATTAATAATTCTTTAGATCTAGACGAATTCTCTTTAAGTAGACTTAGTGGTTTTTTAAAGTTTAGTTAGGTTTTTAGAGTTACTATTAGTTAAGATAATAAGTTGCTTATTATATTACTCTATTTTTTTGAGTTACTATAGAAGGGTATTAAAAATATCCTTAGTAATAAGGGCTTTACTGTTTTTATTATACTTAATATTTAGTATAGAATAGTTATTTATATCCTATAACTCTTAGGCTAAGTTCCTAGTACCTTATCTAAAGGAGTTAAATAAAGTAGGAGTATACTTAGTATTTTTAAAGAAAAATATTATAGAATACTATTTATTAGTATTAAAGGTTAACTTACTAAATAAGAGTTATTAAAATATTATATAATTAGCCTTTTGAATAGTGGGCATATATTAATAAAGTTAGTGTTTAATACTCATTAATAGTACTACTAGTTACTAAAGGGATCCTAGAACGAAGGTACTAAGTAATGGTTTGGTATTTAATAAAAAGGGTTATAATAGTTACTACTGTAGAACTATAAAGATATTAAAATAATATAGTTAATAGCAAGAATTATAAAAGTAATAAATTTAAGGCAATTAAGTCTTATTTATATAAAGTCCTGTCTTTTATTTAGTAATATAGAAATAGCTATATCAGTTGGGCAGTATACTAGTAATATTAGGTATAATAGTAATTACGCTGTAATTAGTTTTAAAGATAGGTACTTAGTTCCTTATTTTATTTTTATATAACTTATATTATAAATTTTCCTTTTTCTCGTGAGTCTATTTTGTGTTTTGTTAGTTATATTTCTCTTATTTCCTTTCTTAACTACTAACTTTGTTTATAGTAGTTCCTATTAGTTTATAAATTAATAGGTTATAATACATACTTTTACTTTACTTTAACTACTTATACTTAGTTATATAATAGTTATAAGTTTAATTTATATTGTATGAACAATTATTAAATTAATATATAATACTAAAATATATTTATATAAATATTCTTTTATTACTTTTAATTTTATAATTAATATTTTAATTTAATAAATATTAAACTTAATTTAACTTAACTTTTTTTAAACTCTTTAAAACTATAAAGTACTAGAATACTCATATAGTTTAAAACTTTTTAAATTAAAGCAGTTATATAAGTAGTTGTTAGCTTTAAAATTAACCCTAATAACTTTAGTTACTTAAATGGTTTATAAAAAGGCCTTTTAATTTTACTTACAAGAAGTAACTATATAAAATATAAAGGTAAAGTAAATTATTATATTATTTTAGTTAAAAGAAAATCATGACTTAGTATTAACAGTACTTTAACTAAATATAAAAATAGTATTAATCTTTTTAAAAAATTTTAGTATATAAATTTATTTAAAAGTAAAGAGAAAGTATTGGTTAAAGAAGAGGAATAAAGATACTTATGAGTTCTCATTATATAATAATACTCCTAAGAAATATACTTAATAATAAATCTGAATTAATGCACCTACTTCTTTAATAAATAAATTCAGAAGGTAATGACAACTACTTGCTATATCTTTAATAAAACTTACTAATAATAAAGTCTAAAGTAAAAATAGTTAAGGCCTTTAAAATAGAATTTATATATATATAATAACTTATTTAAATAATATTCCAAATCTATTTAAATGAACTCTTTTAAATAAAGAGAGAATATTCTTATATACTTTAAATTTTTTAAATCATACTTTTAAATATAAGTCTAATATTATAAGTTAATAAAGCACTATACATTTTAAAGAGTAAATAGTAATATTATACTAAGTACTTAGTTATAAGAGTTTTAAGTAATTTACCTTTAAGTAACTTAATATAAACTTTTAAATATAATAGGACTATTTATAGTTTAAGACTTTTTTACTACTATTAAGTAAAACATTACTATAAATTAAGTATAAAATAAATATAAGTAAGTTATTATAAAAAAAAGCTTAATAAGTTTTAGATTTAAATTAAGGACTATATATTTATACTTAAAAACCTTTTTTATAAAAACTTACTTTTAAAGTTTAAGAGTAAATTATTTAGTATTTTTTCAACTTTTATAGACTATTTTAATACTATAATTTTTAAGGCCCTATAATCCTTTACTACTAAGTTTAAAGGGATTTAGTATATTTATAATAAAAGCTATAGTTAACCTTTTACTAAGTATAAATATATTTATTTTATAGTTATTAAGTAAAGTAACTATACTAATATTAACATTACTTTTAAAAAAAACTAAAGAAATTTAAAAGAAACTTAATATAAAGGAGTACTAAGGTCTCTTTATTAAACTTACTTAGGTTAGTTAAATTAAACTTAATTCCCCTTATTACTTAAGTCTAGTATACTTTATTAAGTAGGGAAAGAAAAAAAAAGAAGGTAAGGATATAAATACTTTAAATACTAATACTACCTCTAAACTAAATCTTTTAAAGATATACTATATTATAGTTATAATTAATAATAAGTTAGTTTAAAAGGTCTTAAGAATCCCCGCTTTACTTATATATATTAGTAATGCTTTTTTTACTCCCCTAACTACTTTTTATACTCTAAGTATAAGTATAGTATTTAATAACTATAGTATAACCTATTTTATTAATAACTTCTTTCTTTTTAAAAAGGGCTTTATTAAGCCCCTTAATAAAAAAGTATATATTAAATTAAAAACTACTTTATACTCTATTTTAGTAATAAGTATAAGGGTTATAAAGAATATACTTAATAGTTTTAATAGGCTAAATACCTTTAACTTTATACTAATAAACATTATATATATAAAATAATTTTATATAAATATTATTTTTAAAATACTTTTAAAGAAGTTAAGTATTTAGTATACTAGTTTTAATACTTTACTTTAAGTAAGTATTAATAAAAAGAGTCTTATAATTAAGAAGTTAAAGAGGAGGATAAATATTATCTTTTTGAATTTAAAGTTACTTCTTTTTATTTTATATCCCTATGTATTTCTATTAGTTTTAATACTACTATAAACGTAGTTATATTAGTTATAGCTTTTTAAAAGTTCTACTATTAATTATAAAACTAAAGTAATAATCCCTTAGTATAGTATTTTTAAATTAGTTACTTAGAACCTAAAGTACTTAGTTATTTTTTATATAATACTTAGAGGGTAAGACTTAAAGGCCTAATACACTTTTAGTATAAGTATTATATAATAACCTATACTATTTAAGTGATCTTAAGGTAAACCTCTAAGGGTTATACTATTAGGCTATATAAATAGATATTCTAAGATCTTTTTAACTATCCTAAGGAGTATAATTAAAGCTATTAGTTTATAGTAATTAAAAATAAGTATACTAGCTACTTTTTTGCCTTTTTTTATATTAAAAATAATATAAATTTATTTTTTATATACTAAAAATATTTAAATACTAGGTAATAAGGTAGTACAGTATATTTATTTATAAGATTCATAAAAACATTAAATACATAGTAATTATAATATAAAGTTATACTAAGTACTAGTAATATGCCCTAAAAAGGGAATTAAAATTAAAATAGGTTTATTATATATAAAAGAACTAAATAAAGGGGGTAAGTATATTAAATAAAAAATAATACTATAAGTTATTAAAATACTTAAGGTATTTAGCCTTTCCCTTATTTTATAGGTTAAAGTAGCTATAGTTGTGGCTTATTTTTATAATATAAGCCCTTTTAAGTAAAAAGTATAGTTTTTATTAATTTAAGTTAAAGAGGCTTAGTTTTACTAGTATTTCTATTAGTAGTAACCTACTTACTAGGCCCTTTTAACGCGCGACTTTTGCCTTTATTAGGGTTAGATGTATATATATAGTTGTAGAGTATATTCTTTTAAAAAGCATTATAAAGTAAATTAAAAAAACGTAATTTTAAAGTAGAAGTAAGAGTGTACCTTAGATACCTTATAGGATATATTTTAAATACCTATAATTTTTATTAAATTTAAGTATCTTTACTTAAATAAGTTATTATTATATATAATATAACTTTTAATAAAATAAGGCGAAGTAGTCTGTACTATAGTTAAGGCTATTTAAGAGCCTATTGTTTCTCTTAATACTAAGCTTTAAGTCTTAAGTATCTTTAAAATAACTAATACTTTATTAATATATAATAAAAAAGAGCTATTTCTATTAATACTTACTTTAGTAACTAAGAACTTTAGTAAGGGTATTTTAGAGGTTGTATTAAAGCTATTTAACTAGTATAGGGGGTAGCTATTAACCCTTAACTCTATACTAGTACTTAAAGAGACTTAAGGCTATATATAGAAAGTAAAGAGTCCCGTACTCTATACTAGTGTATATTAGACTTATAAACTATTATTATTCTTTAACTTATTCTTTACTTTAAAAGTTAACTCTTTTTATAAAAGGATTAAAAATAAAATTATTATAGTAACTAATACTAAAGTTCTATAAGAACTAAATATAGAGGCTGAATCTTTTTTACTTTAGAAAGGTAACTTACTTTTTCCCCTAAT
Organism: Colletotrichum brevisporum; assembly: GCA_030770045.1. NCBI lineage: Eukaryota > Fungi > Ascomycota > Sordariomycetes > Glomerellales > Glomerellaceae > Colletotrichum > Colletotrichum brevisporum. The sequence goes on from JAUGSI010000002.1 coordinate 8,845,887, forward strand.
ATAGTTATATATAAATTTAAAAGAAATAAATAGCCCCTTAAAGGGATTAGAGTAAGTATATAACTACAAAAGTCTAAGTTAACCTAAATTAAAGTTATAAAAATTACTACGCTTCTATAACTACTTTACGTTCTTTAATACTTAATATAACTAAAACACCTTCTTTAATATATATATACTAAATTGTAATTATACTTTAAAAAAAGCAACTTAGGAATATTATATATATTACTATATAGTTTTTACTTTAATTAATAAAGTAAAATAAGTTAAATTAACTATACTAAATATAAGGGTTTATTTAGGTTAGTTTAATAAGGCTTTTACTACGTACTAGAGTATTTACTTACTACTACTAAAACTAAAGGACTACTTCTATAAAGTAGTTAATAAAGAGGTATTTAAGTTTAAAGAGATAAGGGTATAAATAGTTATTAATTTTTATAAGGCTAAAGTAAAGCTAATTCCCCTTAAGTAAGTATTTATATATAAATTTAATAAAAATAGATATTTTTAGTATTATAAAGTAAGGCTTTGTATTTATAGGGATCTTTAAAAGAAGTATCTCCCCTTAAATAAACCTATATAGTTATACTTATAGTTTATACTTTTAAAGTTACTATAGCTTTTATAGTATAATTTAACTTTAAAGTTAATTAGTTTAATATAGTTAATGTATTTCTAAATACTAAGAGGGGACCTAATAACTCTCTAGTTATATACTACCTCTTTAAGGGCTTTAAGTAGAGTAGTAAGTTTCTTAAGTTTTACTATATTCTTTATAGCTTTAGAGATACCCTTTTCTTTTAGTATAAAGAGTTTTTTTTAATCCTTTAAAACCTTAGGTTTATATTAATTAATAAAGACCTATACTTTTTTTAAAACTATAACTACTGTGTACTTATTTCTTTTTATATAAATAATATTCTTGTTATATACTATAGGGATAATACTATAAAAGTAAAGTAAATTATTAAGGGTATTAAAGTAAAGTATAAACTTAAAAAGAGAGTTTGCTTAAGAAATTTTGATCTAGGTTGATAATTATAAAGTAAAAAAGATTTATCTTATTTATAATTAGTATATTTAATATATTATAGAGAAGTTTAGCTTTATAGATTCTTACTACCCTTTAACTCTATTATTACTTACTCCCTTTGAGAAAAATACTAAAGACTCTATTAATACTAATGTAAAGCTATACTAGGAAAAGATTAGTTTAATTTTATATACTATAATTATACTCTACTTTAATATAACTTTTATTTATACTATTCTTTTAAAATTCGTAATAAATCCTTTTTATAAATACTAAATTACTATAAATTAAGCTATTTATTACCTATACTATACTTACTACTTTTACTAATATATAAATAGGTAGTATAGTAATAATTAAAGATACTTTATTTATAAATAATAAGAAAACGTAAAGGTTGTTTTAGGAATATATTATTTACTTTTAGAAGCTCATAATAAAGGCTTATGTATGTAAAATACTACAATAACTTTAATAACTAAGGCTAAGTTTTTTAGCTTTTGAAGTATATCATAAAAAAATAATTACTTTATAAGTATAAAGGGTAGTTATACAGGTATTAGATCACTAAAATACTTCTATAGTATATTTGTTAATAGAGTGCTGAAAGGAATAGGTTTAGTGTATAATATATAAAGGTGAGGTAGAAGTATTATAGTAGTAATAGTATTGTATTAGTATTTACTATATTGTTTATTTATTAAAAAGTGTAAAAGTCTAGACCCCTATAGGCTAGGGTTCTACCTTATAAGCCTAGGTACTTACTCTTAGGCCCAGTCATAATCTAGTCCTCTTTATAGTTTAGTACATGGCATAGCTGAAGTTGCAGTCAGACTCTATATAGTTAATAAATTAGGGGACTGAAGAATTCATAAAAGGTAGTTAACTATAAGTACTTTAGGTAGATATATATTTAAAGTGGTTTATTCTGTTGTAAGAATTTAGTAGTTTAGAGCTCCATTATTATGTTGAGGCTATAGGTTTGTTCCTGCCTTTTATCTCTTTACTACAGTTCTTTTTAATAATTAATATCCCTTTAAGATGTATATTAATTCTAATTTTATTATAGATTTTGTATTTTTAAAGTAAGTTAAAAACTTTTTTAGCATGAAACTTATATAAAAACTCTATAAAAACTTTTTTTAAATAAAATATTTAAAGTAAAAATAAAAGAAATATATATTAGTTACAAAACCTTCTTTTTTTTGTTAATATAATAGTTATTTATTTAACTATCCTTTAATAAATTTATATTCTTTTTTATTTTAATTTTATTTTTTAAAAACAATAAAAAACCTTATAGTTTAATATACTTAAAGTAGTTATAATTATTGGGTATTATTTTACCTAAAGTAGTTAAAATATTAAATAAATTATTTTAGTAGATATAATAATATGAAGCTTTATTATTAATTATTGTATTTTTTATAAAGTATATTTAATATTAATATACTTAATCTTTTATAAAATCTAGATTTTTAGTATTGTTTAGCCATTTTATTATCTATATGAATCTTAGGTTTATTTACACTTTAAGGTCTTAAAGATTTAAATATATAATTATAGAGTTATATAAATATATAGTTTCTTTAATAGCTTTGTTTTTTATATATTTAGCTTTATAAAGAATAAAGTTTAGCTATTTTGTTTATAGTATTCTAACTAATTATAGTAATATAAATCCTAGGTAAAATAAATATGTTGTTAGTAGTGGACTTTTTATTATTAAGATTTCAGTTTAATTAGAGTTTAAAAATCCTATTATTTTAATTAACAGTAGTTATATAAAACTAGTAGGGAATTTATTTAAATATCTTTATAACTAATCTAGAGCTATAAAATGTTTTAAAAGGGATTATTAATATAATAAGTTAATAATATAACTATAAAGGCTATATCTAGCCTATTTTTAAAAGAATATATTAAATATTTATTTCTTATTGAATTGTTTTATTTCTCTTTAGTAGCTTAACCTGTATTTTACTAAATTTATATTATTATTATAGAAGGTGTTAAAAATGCCTATATATGTGGTTTTATTATATTTAATTAGGGCTTTTTAGTATATTTAGTTTAATATAGAAATAGGTTTATTTTCCCTATTTATATTTACTTAATACCTAAAAATACTTTAAGCACCTTAGTAGTTTTATATTAATCTCTTTAGAGAGTATTATTAATTATAATATAATTTCAGGGCTAGGAGTAATAACTAAAGTTATTTATATAATAAACTATAATAGCTTTAACTCCTTTTTATTAAGTATAAAAATACTTATTGTAAGGTGTTATTAAAGCCTTTTATATATCTTTTATATACTTAATGTAGTCTAGGACTTGACAAGTTATAAGGCTTTATTTAGTTTATAAACTAATTTATTAAAAATCTTATAACTTTATTAAAGAATTAATTTATTATTATTATTATTAAAAACACTAGTAGGTAATTAAACGTATATCTCTTGATCGATATTAGCGTATATAAACGCACTAGTAACGTTATATTATTTAATATCTTAATATTTTATATATAGGTATTAAGAATAATAGTCTTATAGAATTTAGGAAGCCTATAGGTAACATATTAAAGATTTCTAGGTAATAATACTTTATATATTAATTATAACCTAAAATTAAACAATGCTCCTTATATTTATAGTTTTTAGCTTTAGTATTAATATTATTATTAGCTCTTTTTTCTCTAAAAAAACTCATCACCTCCTAGAGGCTTTAAGATTATAGTTTTTTAATAATACTTGCATTAATTTAGTTAATATATTTAATTCCTTATATATAACTTAAATTTATTTATAAATTATTAAATTCTAAAACTAATACATATAGTAGGTTTATTTAAGTTATTAATACTTAGTATATAAAGATTTTATCCTTGCTATTAATAGTAGATATTATATTTAAAATTGTATAGTTTTTTATTATAAATAGTGTATATTCTTAATTTTTAACCTATTTATAGTTTTCCTAGGATCTCTATCTAGTATAGGGATTTTTATAGATAATTTTGTGCTATTATTATTATTATTATTATTATTAATTTTATTAATATTATTATATTTAAGTCTATCTAAAGAAACTATTAATGCTTAAGATTCTTCCGCTTTTAGTTATACTAAATTATAGATGATTTATTTTATTTAGTATAGATAGTTCTTAATTATTATTATTATATCTTTTATAAAGATATTCTTAATACTTTATGCTTTTAGACTAAAGAGCTTTATTTTTAAACTATTCTATAAGTATTATTACTATAGTTAAGAATTATACTTCTTTTTTTAGCTCTATTATTAAACTTTTTAATATTAGGGTTTTTATTTTATAGTAGTAACATTCTCTAGACCCTTATATAATCTAAAGAGGGTTTTATATTATTCTTAGTTTTATATAGTATAGTTTTATGTTGTTAACTTATGGGGTTCTATTATATAAATATATAGCTACTAAATAAGCTTTTTTATAGTTTAAAGTTAATATTAGCGTTTATTAGTGTATAGCCTACTTTTATTGATATATTACGTATTATTTTTAATAATACTATTAGACTTATGCGTATAAGATAGCTCTTGTATTATAAGTTATAATTATTTTATATATATAGTTTTTTATTCTTTATTATTAAACTTTTACTACCGTCTATATTAAATTAATTAATTTTATTATTTTATTATTTTATTAAGGATTTAAATTTAAAAGTAGTAGAAACCTTTAAATTCCTTGTTTTAATAATTTACCTACATAAAACGGGTCTTTTTATTTATAAATATATAAAACTATTACAATTATTATATATTTTAAGTATAATTAGCCTATATAAGTCTAACGTAATTTATATAAGTAAGGGTGTCTTGTGTAATTACTAGAATTTTTATTTATAGTATTAGGAATTTTCCTTTTAAATAGGTCCTATAGAGAAGTTTGTAAAATACCTTATAGTATCTTATATATAATTTTTAGTTTAATTTAAAATAGTATAAAAATTACTATTATATAGCTTAATTACTTATACTATTACTTTATTATATTAATATTAGGCTATAGGGTTCAATTAACTTTAAGACTCTTTATAGTGTCTTTATTATATTAATTACTTTTATTTATATTAAAAGTAAAGAAGTAGTTATTTTTCTTTATTTCTACGAAAATAGATTCTATTTTTTTAATTATATTATATATATATAGGCTTATTATAGTACATTAAGGCTATGTTTATTTTAGTAAATTTAGCTTAACTAAGTAGATTAATACTTAGTTTAGGTATATAATAAATATTTTATAATATAAAGAGTATTATTTATTATAGTAGCAATTCATCTTTTATATAAAAGAACTTATTTATTTTAATTTTAATTAACCTTTATTTTAATAGTTTTAATATATAAGTAGATAGTTATTAGTTATATAGATTATTATAACTAAGTCTAAATAAAATAGTTATTTTTTTATAGTAACTTAAAGTTTTTTATTTAACTGTTTTAGTTATTACTTTAGTAATAGATATTAGTTTTAAAATCTATATTAATAGGGTTTAGCAGTACCTATATTTTTAAATTCTATATTAGAATCTAAGTCTTTAGTTACTTAAATTATTATTTATTAAGTCTAAAGTAACTATAACTTCTTCTAATAAATAAAAGAACGTTAATAATAATCCTTTATTAACTATTATTTTTTTATCTATTTTTAATTTTCTATTTTTACATTTATAAAAAGGGTTATTTTTTAATATTCTTTTAACCTAATTAAGAGCTTTATTAAAATATAAAAATTTATAAATATTCTTTATAGGCTATAGTTTTTTATAGTAGTTATAGTATTATAATCCTATTTATTTCTAGGTTTAGTAGTTTTTTAAACTTAATTAAGATTAAGAATATAGAGTTATTATTACTCTTTTTCGTAAATTTATTTAATAAATTAGTAAGTAAAGACTTAATAGTATAGGCTTTTAAGTTTTTTTTAAAAAATTAAGTTATATTAATTATAAACCCCTTATAAGAGTTATTTAAACTATTTAAACTACAGAATTACCTAATAATAAGCAGTTATTTAAAGCTAAATTATTTATAAGCTTTTTAACTTTATTAAAGTATTTTTAAGAGTATTAAAGTTTTTAAAAGTAGTATTAAAAACCTCTTTATAAGTAAGAAACTTGTTTATAAATCCTTTTGGTTAATATAGTTTTTTTAAGCTTTTTTAAGCTTTTAGAACTATTTTAGAGTCTTTTATAACTTTTAAAAAGCTATCTTTATAAAAAAGTCTTATATAGTTTAATATTTTATTATTTAAATTTTTATTTTTATTATTTAATAGTTTAGTAAGATTTATTACTAGATTTTTACTAACTAGTACTATATAAAATCTTAGAAACTATACTTAATAATTTAATTGTTCTTTTAGCTTTAGAATAGTGATTTTATTTATATTTTATAAGTTTAAAGTCTTTTTTATTAAATAACTAAACTAAGTAGAATTTTTTTAAAACCAAGTGGCTATTTTTATGATAATAAGAGTAAACTATTTATTATATAGCTAACTAAGTAGTTTAAATAAATAGTTACATAATTATGTTCTATTATATTTTTAACTATTTTTTTTATTAGTTTATTATAGTTAATAGACTGTTATAACTTTATTATTAATATTTATTTATAGTAGCTTTATTAGTTAAGCTAAAGAAAAGAGCTACTATAATTTCGATTAGATAGGTCATATTTAATTAAATATTATTTAAATTATGGGTTTATCTCACTATAGGTAGCAACCTAGCAGCTAGAGTCAATATTGTGCTGGAAGTTTTCTTTTCAGTTCAATTCTATCTTTTAGTTTTTTACTTTTATATTTAGTTTTTAATAGACTAATACATTGGCATGTTTTTTAGAGACTTCTAAACTTAAACTAGGTAATATATAATAAATTTATTGAGACAAAAATCCATTAAACTATATACTTTATAAAAAAGAAATAAAGAGTATATTTTAATAAGACTTTACCATATATTAATATAAAATATATATTTACTAAAGTATAATTAGAAAGGATTTAATATTATTTATATATCAACTAATAAAAATACTTACTATGTTTTATTAAAGTACTTTTTATTTAAAGCTTAAATAGTTTAAAGTACTTTTTTAATTTTTAAAATATTAAGTTATAAATTATAGGGAGTAAAGAGAGTGTATAAGGTAAATACAGCCTTAGGCCTACATTTATTTAATTTCTTTTAACTTAAGGGCTAGGGAGTGTAAAAGACTTTTATAAAAAAGCCACTACTATACTATACTAAGTACTACTACTATACTAAGTACTACTACTACTATTAATACTACTACTAAAGTAGACTTATACTAGGTTAGAGTTAAGTAATACTACTACTATTAAAGTAGACTTATACTTTTTTATATCTAGCCTATAGAGTATTTTTAAATATATTTAATATAGATTAAAATAAAGAAACTATATTTTTATTAAGGTTAATTATAATTAGAGTATTAAAGTTCGCTTAAGTAATAGCTAAATATAAGGGCTTTTTATTATAAGTAGGGGAATAGTCCTTAATACTTACTTTAACTACTTTTTTAAGGGTTTATAGAGTAATAGCTACTTTAGATAGTTTTAAAGAAGTTATTTTTATAAAGGTTATTTTAACTCTAGGAGTTAGTATTAAAAAGATTAAAGCCTTTTCTTTTTTAAAAAAGAATTAACCCTTAGCTACTACTTTTACTTTTTAATATAAATATTAGTAAAGGCTAGGTCTTTATATTATTAAGGGCTATAAAAATAATATACTTAAAGTCTTTATATTAAGCTATAGTTTTTATAATAAAGAACCTATTTTATTAGTACTAAGTAAAGCTATTACTAAAAAAGGAAGTATAAGGCTTTTTTTTATTTTTATAGTAATAATACTTTAAGTTATTAGTTAAGGCGTTATATAATAGGTCCTTACTAGTTAGTATAATATAACAATAAATATAAGTAAAAAGTCCAGACTAAATACCTTACTATTAAAAACTACTATACTTTTAGTTATACTTAAAGTAAAAGTTAGTAACTAAATTAAAGGATAATATAAAGACTAAACTTACTATAACTATTGTTGTAGCTTAGGTAATTTTGTAGCTAGGAGGGGTGTTAGTGTAGCACTAAACTTCCTTTTTATAACTTTTAGACTATAGTAGACTAGTTAGTAAAAGTAGGATAGTTGTTTTTTTGTATCGTATAGAAACTATTTAAAATAGTTAATAGATTTATAGTAATAGAAATAAAAGTAACTTATCTCTAAAAAGTATAACCTATAATTAGTTAGTTGCAGTTATGTTAGGTAAGGTACTTTTTTCTTTTTAAAGTTTAGAAAGGTATAAACGTAAAGCTAAATATAACTAACTAAAATAGTAATAAATAAGCTTATTATTAGGTGACTATTAGTTTTTACTAAAGGCTTATAAAGTTTCCTTACTACTAGTATTGTTTAAGAAGAATGAAATACGTATTAGTTGGTAATAATAATATAAAAAGGAGATAATTAAATATACTAGTAGTAGTTTTATAGTTATAGCTAGGCTACTATAGTAGTTATATTTTATTAACTTTATTCTTATATACTTATATGTACCGTGGTATAAATAGGCTTAGTTTATTTTCTTTTAAAAGTATTATTAATTATTATACTATATAAACTATTAAAATACTATATTTTAAATTAAATACTATTAATACTTTTAAACTATATAAAGTAGAGTATTATAGTGTTAAGAGTAAAATTAAGGGCATTTATACTTTATATAAATATTATTACTAGGGGAGAAAAAGAAAAGAAATTAGGGCTTTTAAAGGATTATTATTTACTTACTTTAAGTTAAATATTTACTTAGATTTAGTTAATTAAAGGCGCCTAAGGATATTTATTAATTTTTTTATTTAGTTTTTACTATATAAATAAAAGTAATAAAAGTATAACTACTTTTTAGTAAAAGTAATAAAAGTATTATAATAAAGTAAGGGTAGTATTAATAAAGTAAAGGGATTTTTATTTTTATTTATTAGTTTTTTTTATAGTATAAAAGCTTTTATTTATACTTTTTTTTATTAAATATTAATATAAATATTTTTAGTTATATATTAAAAGGCTATAAGTATAGTATTTTTAGACTTTTTTTAAGTTTAAGAGAGTATATTATAATAACTAAAGCTATTTATAACTATATATATATAACTACTGTTTCGGTAGCTAATAAGTAACTTATTTTATCTCCCTACCCCTAAGGGGCCCTCTTATTTTTAATTTATTATATTATATGGGAATTTAGAAATTGTTAAAGCATTTACTGCCAGAACCACCTATACTTAGCCGCGTGACATCATTCAAGTCCCATGCTCAACTCCGTTAAGTGAGGAACCAGCCGTCGGTATACCCCCGCCAGCTCCGGATTAAATATTATTTTTCGCGACCTTTGGCTTGGTCATGTCAAGAGTAGCGGCTCTCCACACGCATCAAGAATATCGGTCCAATCGACAACTGTGTCATTGTCGCTCTTCCGCCTCTGCCACAGGTCCTCGAGCGTGTCTAGTGACAGCGCGATATTCTGGAACCGCCGCTTCTGCAGCGTCATCTGGAGCCTCACGCGGACCGCGTCGATATGTTCTTCCTTGCGGGGCCTCCCCGCACAAGTAGGAATAAGGGAAGAGATATGACTGGGCGTGGCCGCCGACGGCATGGCCAGCGACGTGCCAGCGATGGCTGGAGACCTGGGTCCGGATCTTGGTCGGCAGAATATCCCAACCGCCACCTTCAGTCGAAACGCGGTCATTCGCAGCGGCAGGGCGGCGGCGCGCTCCTCGGCCGCCGAGTCTGCAGGGACCAGGCTGGTAGAGGAAGATCAGCACGCTCCAGAACGTGCGGGCCAAGGCCGCATACCTGGTGAGGCGTCCGGGCGGCACCGCCAGTCCTGCAGCTCCTGCTCGACCTCGGCGCAAGTCCCGCGAAACCGGAGCATTCTGCCTGCGGCCTCATCGGCGGGCAGTCCTGGTGATAGCCTCGTCTCTTCGTCGAGGCAGCAGAGCGTGAAGACGTGTCGCAGAAGGCCTGTCGCGACACCGAGGTAAGTGTCGACGACGTCGGTGATGCCGTCGAGATATCCGCAGTCCAGAAGAGGGCGCCGGCGCAGCGTGACGCTGGCGACAATGTCGTGGTAGGCGAAGTTGCGGAGAATCCACTGGCCTTCTGAACTCTTCTTGAAGACTTCAGGTCCGCGCAGCGTGCCGCCGGAACTCGTCGTCGCGCTCGCCGACTCGATGAGGAGTCTGGCGCCATTGAGGTGCGTGTACCACCCGTGCCGGCTGCCGACGCAGACGTCGCCGATGACGAAGGCGAGGCAGGTTGCCGCCTTTGACTCATACCAGGTGATATCGTTCTGGGGCGTGCCGAGGGCCACGGCCAGGTTGCTGATGGCTGTCGAGTGCGACTCAAGGGCGGAGACGCGGTAGGCCTCGTGACTCAGTGACAGGTGGCCCGAGGCGAAGGCAACGAGGGCGTCATAGAGAACGGTTGACTCCATCGCCATCGGCAAGAAAGCTGACGGAGTGAGCGTTGTCAACATGGTGCTTCTGATGATGACAGCAGTTGATGAAGTGTGAGACATCACCACTCACCCGAGAGGAACGAATTGAACTGCTCGTTTACAGTCAAGTGCTGGCTAAGGATCTCAATGTAATACCGCATGACGTGCCGCCGCTGCGGCAGCTCGGCATGATCCGCGGACGGCGCCGACGGATACAGAGGGAAACATCGCGACTGTTGTTGCTCGGCAATTTGTGAATCCGACGTCTGCGAAGCCCGAACCACAGGCTGCTGCTTCCGATCGACCCAGTCCGGCGGCACGACATCACGAGTTGTCCCCCGGATGCACTTCAGGTTCAAGCGAGCACAGGCCCCACACACGGGGAACGTGTTCTCGACGCATTTCTTACGCCTGCATGCTCCTCGGTTGTCAGAACCACGCTCGGCCGCGGGGCAAACAGATCGGGAGACAGAGAGCAAGGGTGGGTGAGTGTGCGAGGCAAACAAACTCACCGATATCGGCACGTCAAGCACCCTGTCTTGTCGTGTTTCGACCCTTTCCTCCGCCGCGTGTCGGTTTGCTGAGTCTGAGAGGTGGAAGCCATGTCGACGACTGACGGTTCAGCACGACGAGGCGGCGTGTTGGGCGTGATGGGCGCGACGTGAGGTACGAAGAGATCTGGATCTTGGCGACCGCCGACGAGGTGAGGGAGAAAAAAAGAGGATCCCCTGGGGCTTACATCGATGGGGAGAAAACGATGGGAACGCTTACCCGAATCGTCCTAGTTGATCACAGCATCGCACAGAGCCCTCGGGCTATGTTTCTTCCTTCGGCATTTGAGGGCATGATATGCGCCGCCATCGGCCCTTGGCTCTTTCACAATCCACATAACTCTCATCTAATTCGCTCGTGGAATCGAGATGCGGAGGTTGAGCTGTTGTTATCTCTTATCTTGCATTATCTTGCAGCTGTGTTGATATGAGGGTTTGATCGCATGACTCGCTCGCCGTTTATTGCAGAAGGCTCTACATCTCTGAGTAGTTTTATACTGTTCTGTGGCTGACCTCAGTTGTCTCCGTTGTATTAAGAACAACCAGCACCGTAGAAGGCGCCAAGAGAACGTTGATGATTCGGAAGCGCCAGATAGTTCTCTGCAAAGGCTCAGACGGACAAAAACTAGGCACGAGCGCCCGCGCAAAAGGTCACAGTGAGACAGAAAGGGGCTTTGAAGGAAGTGTGGGAGAAGGATTGAACCTGCCGATGTGATGCATGCAAGCAAAGAAATATTTGTCTCTATTCTGTCATTTCTGTCCATTGAAGTACTGACCACTAATCCTGAAAAGTGGTGATATTTTGGACCAATTGCTTGTAGTCCCTTCAGGGCGTTGAGAGAGTTGCACTTTTCAAGACCTCGAAGACGCTCAAGAACCTAAGAACAGCCTCACAACCCCCCCTATGGACATTTTTTGAAAGCAAGCACATCGGCAGATTTCTCGTTGAGAGGAACTGATTCCTCGTTGAGAGAAACTGACTCAAATGAGACCCAAGCCTAAGAACCCCAAGGGCTAAAAGTCACCCATTCTCCGCTATGAATCATCATGGCTCAACAAGCCAAACCAATCAGGGCTGAGAATACTCGCCGCTAAGTTCGGAAAATACGTCGATTATTCCGCCCTAACTTCTTAGCTTGATAGGGCCAGAATAATTTCCTTTGGCCTTTGTGGGATGAGACTGGTTCATCATCACCCCCAGCTATTAAATCATTGACCAAACCGCATAACGATTGAACTGAACTTTACCATCAGACTTCAACACATCCCAAATCACTTTCGAAACCCTGGCATGGCCGGTCCTAACCACGCAATTGTCTTTGGTGCAGCCGGGCTTCTCGGCTGGTCCGTTGTTGAGCAGCTGCTCTCCAATTACCCCGCGGAGGGCTCGTTTGGCACCGTCACCGCCGTCATCAATCGACCGCTCGCAAAGTCTGAGTCCTACTGGTCGGAGGACTTCCCGAGTCGGCCTGGTCTACAGTTCGTTCCGGGGGTCGACTTATTCGGCGGAACTGCGAACGACTTGTCCCAGCAGTTGAAGCAAAGCGTACCTGGCATAGCGGATGTCACCCACGTTTTTTACTTTGGTATGTGGCATAGCGAGCTGATTTCCATTTCCTTTCTAATACCTTTTCTAGTCTTCAAGGAGGTTAGCAGTGACCATGTTCTCGAACGCAAGACGAACTGCATCATGATGCAGCGCGTCGTTGAAGCCATCACAACGTCGTCAGGGAATCTGAAGTCTTTTGTTTATCCCGGAGGAACTAGAGTACGTTATACGTGCTATTCAGAGAGGGAACTATGTACCAACCTGCCCAGGGCTATGGCATCTGAAATCCCGGTGGTATGTTCCAGGCCCCCTTGAAGGAGTCAATGGCAGACAATCTGCCAAAAGACTACGCAGAAACAGTCGCCTACCCTTGGTTCAGGAAGATCCTCACCAAAGCCAGCGAGGGAAAGAATTGGACGTGGTCAGAAGTCTGCCCCGATGCCGTCGTTGGCTTCACGCCCAACGGATCCGGGTGGTCCTTGGCTCTTCACTGGGCGCAGTATCTTTCATTGTACGCTCACAACCACAAGGACGAAGACGGGCCGGTGGAGGTCTCCTTCCCAGGAAGCAATAACGGCTACAGCAGTCTCTTCACCCCCGTCTGCTCGCGGACGCTGGGGCGAATCGCCGTGCACGCCTCGCTGAATCCGGAGACGTGCGGCGGCAAAGTCATCAACATGGCTGACCGTGAGAAACCCATCGCGTTTCGGGAGATCTGGCCTTCTCTCGCTGAATCGTTTGGCATGAAAGGTGTCGGGCCTTCGGACGACGAGGAAGCTCTGAAGCCCGGAGAGTATGTGGAGAGACACAAGCACATTTTCAAGGTCCTGGGATTCCCGAAAGCGGTTGTCGCGGGAGTTGGAGCCGGGAGCTCGCAGCTCGATAGCGTTGGCTACTGGCTATCTTTCGACCGACAGCTGAGTGTGGAGAGACTTCGGTCTGTAGGGTTCACGGAGGAGAGAGACCCAGTTGAGGGGTGGCTCGAGGCTTTTGAGAAGTTCAGAAAAGCTGGCATTATCATGTGATATAATATGTACATAGAAGTGAATCTCATGCCTTGTTCCCATGCCCCATTTCTCTGGTTCAACCTGGTCTGGGGCATGCAAGCATTATTCGAAGCTGACTCGAATTTCGACCCGGAAATCCGTCCGGTGCCCACAGGTTCCTACTTGTCCCCGGTACGAAGGAGAGAGCTGTGCTGCCGCGGAGGAGCCGTGGAGTTTGTGGTTGCGTTGCTGCTCTGCATGTTGTTCCGGATGTTATCATACTGAGAGACGGGATAAGAGAGAAGGTTCCGCGACTTCTCAAGCTTGCCCATCCAGTCGGCCATGTTGCGCACGATACTCTGCTCCCCTGGTCTGTCCCCCGAGGCCTCCCAGAACATCGCCCCGCCCAGCTTCTTGTTTTTGATGTATCCCTGCTTGAACAACGAGCTCTTGAGGTCGTCGTACGAGACGAGCTCCCTCGTCGCGTTGTTGTACGAGTACGTCGCCTTGGCCACGTCGTCCCACAGCACGGCGGCCCCCGGTCGCGGGAGCTCCTTGTACATCCAGATGCCGGCCTGGCCCAGCGTGCCATTTGGCAGCCCGCGGTACGACTTCCCGAGGCCCTGGGTATTCTCGAACGCGCGGCCATACAGCGGCATCCCGAGGTTGATCTTCTGGGACGCGACGCCCGCGTGTCTGTAGTCGGCGATGGCTTTCTCGATGCTCGCTCTCGTGCTGAGCGGGTTCTTCCGGCTGGTATACACGTTGGACTGGTGGCCGGTGGTGTTCTCCCAGGGCCCCGCAAAGTCAAAGGCCATGAGCGACCAGAAGTCAAGCGAGCGGTCCATGGCACCGTGGTCGAAGGCCGCATAGTTCTGAGGCCCGGCCGGCGCGGCGAAGCCCAGAGTGAAGTGGTAGCCTCCGGCGTGCTTCTTCGAGTAGTCGTCCAGGCCGGTGCGGAGGTCGGCGAGGAGCTTGACGCAGTTGGCGTTGGTGGCCGTCGTGTTGGGGTATTCCCAGTCGACGTCCAGTCCGTCGAACCCGTGGTCGGCGACCATCTTGACGGCGGAAGACACGAAGTTGGCCCGGAGCCTGTCGTCCGCAGCGACAGGTACGAATTTGGGGGACCAGTTGTAGCCGCCGATGGACAGAATGACCTTCATGTACGGGTTCGCCATCTTCTTGAGGTATAGTTGCTTGACTAGGCCGTAAGCATTGTGACCAGGCTCGTTCGGGTTGTCTTTCGGAAAGGGTTTGCCCGTATCAGCAAAAGGGTCGGATGAGACGCTATTTCGGCAATGTCAGCGCTGGCAACGGTGTGAGTCTCATTATCTCAGGGGGAGGAGGCTTACACGGTCCCGTTGGGCATGATGTCGGCGAAAGCGTACATGATGTGGGTGACCTTATCGATGGGAATGTCGTCTGGATTGTACTTCGCCCCGTAGATGCTCCAGTTCGTCACGTAGAGGACGTTGCGGTGCTGCCCCTTTTTCATGTGAAATGTGACGCTGGTGCCGTTGCGTCGCCCGCCAGGCGGTTTCCCTCGCGTCGGGCAGGGCTTTCCGCTCGACGTTGAGCACCGGGCATGTTCCACCATGGGAACGGCGAGGACCAACGTGGCGGCAGCTAGCGATGTCAGAAGTGTCAAGAGCCTCATCGTAGCGGTGGCATTGGTCGGGATGCGACCACACAGACAACTGAGTAAGCGCTGGAGCAGGAACACCGCGATCACAGAAGGAAGTGCGGCTAAGATCTGGTTCTAAATGAGGATACGAGGCGGTTGGCAGCGGACTGAATCCACATCTGCCAAGAAACCGAAGCTTTGGGGGAGACGCGAAGCTCTGGATTTAGCCTTTGGGCCACAGGAGACGACATGCTATCAAGCTTTCGACAAGGAACATCTCCCGCTCCTCCCACAGAACTTCAGAACTCATGCTGTCTAAATGTCATCGAGAAATACCATCTTGAGTGCCCGGCTTGAGCGGAGCTCGGAAAGTCTCAGTTGCGAGTTACGCGTAGAAATTGCGTTGAACCCATCGGAAAGTTTCCTGCCGTCGGAGGAGCTCACAAGCCAAACAGGCAGCGAATTTACCTGTCCATAGCTTCCATGAACCGATATGTTGGTATTTGATATTCTGTTAGCGTAAACTATGCCCCCCTCAGCCCCTCAAAGCTTGTTGTCGTCGTCGGCGTCGAGCTCCAGTTCTCTTCTCGTTTCTGAGTGGCAGAGGAGCACGGCCGGGATGGTGCTGCCCCTCGCGGAAATGAGAAGCTGACGACGACAAAACCCTCTGTGCCGCGAGTCATTGGACCGCGGATAGGTGCTAAGCTTTCGGCCCTGGCTCACTGACCATGGTTCTCTCGGCGAGTGGCGAGACTCTTCGTCCCAAGAGAATGGCATCGGGGCAACTCACCGACATAAGTCTATCAAGCATCTTTGCCCCCCTTCCACGAGGAATGGTGTTCGCTTTGCAAACTGTCGGGATCAACATCTGCGCAGAGTTTGCGACCACGAGCGTCTATATGTCACTAGCGCCGTCTACATTGTAGGAATCCGCAACGCCTTGGCGGAGCTTGCGGGCGTCAGGCGGACCAAATCATCAGAGTTCTTCTCAATAGTGGTCTAGGCCATAACGCTTGATTGATATTCACTTTTCCTCTTATCACAAAGCTTCAGTGACGATGAACTTCGAGGTTCACCACGTAGTGCGTGGACCGATGCTATCAAGGCAGGGTAGGGTTCACTGCTCACAACCATTTGAGGAGCTGAAGCTCGGTATTCCCCAAGTACCATAGCGATACTCGAGACTCTCACATCGGCAGATGAATGTTCTGATTTTCACACAAGAGCTCATGACACTCTCATTCTCTCCCCTCCCCCGCCTGAAAGACAACTTATCCGGGATCAGTACCATTGAGACCAAGGGGACCTCTCAGTAACAACCCCCTGACTTGCGGGGTTCATGCGGGGAAGCGGAGATGGTTCCGTCGGGTTCAATCATCTCCAACTGCTTTCTAAGCCGTCGCAGGGGAAATCTTCTGACCTTTACTCGAGCCCCCTGTTCAGTTCTCCACACGACTGCCGTTCCGGTTCGGTTCACTCAGTCGCGGGGGGCGCCGATCGCATGTCTGCAGCCGAACTTCTCCTCTTTCTACCCTCCTCACGCCCGTACTCCAAACGCCACATTGAGGCCTACTTCCTCACTCAACTTCCCTGACACGGCTTCAGAGACTTGAGTTAAGGCAAGAGCCATGTCGAAACGCAGCTGGTCTGATGCTAATGAGGGCGTGGAGTTCATGACAGTAAGGACTTCGTTGTTGGACCATGCCACGTTGTTGAGACCGTTCTGATTCATGTCTAGTTACTGACCGCGGGCAACGGCGAAGGATCTTTTCCGCAAATATCCCGGAAAATCAAGGCGTGTGCCGCGTGTCGAAAGCACAAGGTTCGCACTACCCCATAAACTCAAAACGAAGCCATCGTTAACGGTAAGCCATTAGATCAAATGCCTGATGGACGAGAGTGGCCCGCCATGCCGGCGGTGCTCAGAACGCAACCTGAGCTGCGTGCTCGGCAAAAACTTGCAAAGCATCATCGACGAGAAGACTCAGTAAGCTCACGACGCGGTGTTGGGTTCAGTGAGGCTCGGGCTCTAACCCCTCCAGGTACAACGAAGCCGTACTCCAGGACATCGAGAGTTTACACAACACCCTCCGCGAGGTTGCGAAGAAGCTTGGGATCGAGGAACCGCCTGTACTTCAGAGCGCGACTCTGCAGAAGGCCGGCGAGTCTCCGCAGCAGAGCCGGCCGGCTCCGGCAACAAATGGCAATGGCTACCGTCTCGGCGCACCGGGCCACGATAACAACCACGGCCCGTCGTGCGACAACTCGCCCAAGATCTCGCCCGAAGATGAGAACCTGCCCCATGTCCCCATCCACTCGCTCTATGCCCTCACGAAGCTCAGAGCTTTGCGGTCTCCCGATGCCCTCGAGGGACACTCCAGCCCGGCCCTTGATGACTTCATCTCGCGAGGCGCTCTCCGGTTAGACGACGCCGAGCGCCTATTCCGCCTCTACCGCGACCGGCTTGATTCCTTCATGTACGGCGTCGGGTGCAAGTACCAGCAGCTCGACGAGCTCCGGCGCAGGAGCCCGATCCTGGCTGCCGCCATCCTCACCGTCGCGGCGCTCCACGACCCGCAGGCGAACGGCGTCTACGGTGTCTGCAGCTCCGAGTTCCGGCGGCTTACAGAGCGGTCCATGTTCGACCGCCGCGTCGACCGCGACTACCTGCGCGCCATGTGCGTCGCCTCGTACTGGCTGAGCGACGTGTCGTGGATGCTCTCGGGCTACGCCATACGCCGTGCGGCCGAGTGCAATCTGCACAACAGCTACGCGCGCGCCATCGAGGAGAAGAGCGAGGAGGCCGCCGACGGCGCGAGGCTGTGGTACATCCTCAACATCTGCGACCAGCATCTCGCCACGCTGTACGGGAGGCCGGCCATCGTCCAGGAGGACTCGTCCATGCAGCAGTGGGAGAGCTTTCTCCAGTCGCCAGTGGCCGGTGAGCAGGACAAGCGGTTGGCGAGCCAAGTTGCCCTCTTGGGCATCATCGGCAGCATCCGCGAGCTGTTTGGCCCGGACAAGGGGCAACCGACACCAAGGGCCTATGTCCATCAGATCACGCACTTCAACAAGCAGCTTGACCACTGGATCAAGCACTGGTCCGAGACGCTTCCAGGTATGAATCAACAATTCCGTTGTCTGAATCATCAGACTCGCTTGAATGCTGACCACGAACAGAGCAATCCCAGCATATCGGCCGGTTCCCCAGAAAGGGGGCGATGCTGCACTTCCACTTCGCCAAGTTGCACCTCTACTCGCACATCTTCCGTGGGCTCTCCGGCGACAGCCCGATCCCGCATCACTTTTTCGACTGCGCTGCCACGGCCGTCTCGGCCGCCACATCCACAGTCGAATTCATTCTCATGGACCCGGAAGTCGCCGCCGGCGTCATCGGTATGCCGTCATACCTCCACTGCATGACGGCCTTTGCATGCATGTTCCTGGTCAAGGTGGCCGTTAAGTACGGCGGCGACCTGGTTGAGCCCAGCCGCGTCTGGGACCTCACGACGAATCTGGTTCGGCATTTTCGGTCCCTGCCTGCGGGTCGCTGGCACCTCGCCAACCTCATGGCGCCCGGTCTTGAGAAGATGGCAGCTACTCTGAGGCCGGACCGTGAGGGGGACGCGGGCCGGGTTGCGGGGCAGGCCGTCACCTCAAGCAACGGAGTTGATGCGGTCCTTGATCCGCAACTCGGTGGCCCTGGTACCGATGGGACGTTTATTGGCTCCGAGGGTGAGTTCTTTTTCGACTACAATATGAACTTTGGGTTGTCTCCGGTGTTTCAATTCGACTTGTCGTCGCTGAACGCGGACAATGCGCCCATGACCGCGCCAGAGTTTGGAAGTGTCGAGTATCAAATGCAGGGTCCTGGTTCATGACCACTGGACGCTTGACAACAAACAGCACGCGTTATGACTGAATGTTGAGGGAAGAGAGTGGGGTTTGGGAACGGTGTTGGCGAGGAGGATAATACCACGTAGAATCTTGTAATTTCACATACCCTGAATCTGTCTAGGCCTGTACTCCGCCTCCAAGTATGCGCACTCCTCGTCTGTCAACCTCACCTTCAGAGCCCCTATCGTGTCCTTGATCCTCTTCTCCGAGGTCAGTCCGACAATGGGATAGCATCCCTGCTGGAGCACCCAGGCTGTCGACACGAGCGCCATGCTGACACCCTTCTTCTTCGCAACCTCCTGCACGCGGTCAACGATGTCCATATTTGCGTCGGCGAACCACTTGTGCGTCTTGGTGTCCGTCTGGCCGCGCAGCGACGTCTTGTCCTTGTCCTCGTCCGCGGCACGCGGCTTCGCGAGCAGGCCGCGGGCGATGGGCGACCAGGGGATCACGCCGACACCCGTCTCGCGGCAGAAGGGCAGCATCTCGCGCTCCTCCTCGCGGTACAGCAGGTTGTAGAAGGGCTGCATCGAGACGAACTTGGTCCAGCCGTTAGACTTGGCGATGTATTGCAGTCGCGCGAACTCCCAGGCGTACATGGACGACGCGCCGAGGTAGCGCACCTTGCCCGACCGGACGACTTCGTGGAGGGCGCGCATGATTTCTTCCGGCGGCGTTTCGCGGTCGAGGCGGTGGATCTGGAGGACGTCTTCGATCGGTCAGGATGCTGAAAACTCTTGGGGGGGAGGCACTTGCTCAACTCACCAATGTAGTCCGTGCCGAGTCGTTCCAGGCATTGGTCGACGGCATGGAAGATGTGTTTGCTGCTCAGACCCATCTGGTTGACGAGTGGCCCGTCGTTGACGCTGGCCGGTCTCGAGTTGTCATCCATGACCGGGTTGAAGATCTTAGACAGGATGACGACCTTTTGCCGGGGAATGTTGAATTTCTTGAGCGCCTTGCCGATGATACGTTCCGACTCGCCGTTCGAGTACGTGTCTGCTGTGTCCCAAGTGTTGATGCCGTTATCATAGGCCGCTTTGAGGAGCTGGAGCCCCTCCTCCTCGTCGAGGACCCAAGGGGAGCCTTCCCACTTGGAGGTGCCAAAGGCCATGCATCCTAGGATGATCTTGGAGACCTTCAGGCCGCTCTTTCCGAGTCTGGGAAAACAATATTAGTTAGCATCTTCAGAATCCGTCAATGACACGAGTATCCAATTGAGATAGCCATCGTTGGGCGACTGAGGGAGGGGTTGAGTTGCTCAACCGGGGGTCATGATGAACAACCCACCTTACGTATTCCATGTCCGATTACTGTTCGACAACTGCCAAGAATGAGATAGGCTTGGTACAAACTGTCCTACTTTTAGCATGAACCTGCAGTCAAATCCAGACGAACAGTCCCGAGTTTTGTTTCTCGTCCCATCACGTCATCCGCCCTTCGCGCTCTTCGGCCTCAACTCCTACCCCTCCGTCTGCGATGCTCCGTGAACTACCCCTGTCACTCTTTGAACCCCACGCGGTGCGGGGAAGCCCCCGGTGGGAGGCCGTTGCAGCCGTGTTTCTGGTCGCCGTCGGCATTCTCGCCGATTACCAAATTCGTCTTCCTGCATCGGCGACCTGTCCGGGCAGCGACTCGGATCGTGGCCGCACGCGTGCTTTCGTTGCGAGGGGCCGTTTTCCGCCTGCTCTAACTTGCGCCGGATATTTTCGGTTATTCGCAGGGGGATTCGAGCGAATTCACCCCGAGAAGACGTAATCAGGCGTCCCCCTGCTTGCGAGATCGGACGATTAAAAGTGAAGCCAAGGGTGAGGGGCAGAGGGGAAATCGTAGTTGCCATGCATCTACAATCACCAGAATCACGCCGAATCCCCATGCTGAATTCTCCGTGCCTCACACCAGCTCGGCCATAATCTTCACTTTCACGTTCACGGCATCAAAGAAACACAATGAGCGAGATCCTCATCACCGGCGCCGCCGGCTTCGTCGGCCAGGCCCTTGTCTCGGCCCTCGTCAACGCCAACCCCTCAAACCAGCTCACCATAACCGACATCGTCGAGCCCGCGGTCCCAGCCGACGTGTCTGCCGAGAGCAGTAGGATCACCTCGCGGAAAGACGACCTCACCGACCCCGCGGCCGTGGCAGCTCTGCTCTCCTCCAGACCCTTCGCCGCCGTCTACCTCCTGCATGGCCTGATGTCGGGCGGCGCGGAGGCGGACCTTGACCTTGGCCTCCGAGTCAACCTTGACTCGGTCCGGGCCGTGCTCGACTACCTCCGCAAGAACCGGCCGGGAACGACCGTCGTCTTCACCAGCTCCTGCGCCGTCTACGGCCCGCGCCAGCCCGTTATCGAAAGCGAGACGGTGCCGCGCCCACGAACGTCTTACGGTACCGAGAAGCTGATCATTGAGCTGCTGCTCGAGGACTACTCCCGACGTGGCCTGCTCGACGGGCGCATCGTCCGCCTGCCCACCGTCACCGTCCGCCCCGGCGCTCCCTCCGCCGCTGCCTCGAGTTTCGCCTCCGGAATCGTCCGCGAGACGCTGAAGGGCATCAAGAACGTGCTTCCCGTCAGCCGCGACCTCGAGGTCTGGGTCTGCAGTCCCAAGACTGTAGTCAACAACCTAGTCAAGATTAAGGACGTGCCAAAGGAGAAGTTTGGGGGATCGAGAATCGTCAACCTTCCTGGTATCACCGTCACCGTGCAGGAGATCCTGGACGCGGTGGAGAAGGTCGGGGGCAAGGAGGCGTTGTCGCTCATCGAGGAGAAGAAGGACCCTGCTGTCTTGGCCATCGTGGAGACCTGGGCTGCTCGTTTTGATGTCAGCAGGGCGTACGGCCTTGGCTTGGATCCTGATGGATCTATCCTGGAGGCCGTCGAGGCCTTTGCTAAGACATTAAAAGCGTAGACAGAAGGAGGTTTAATTCAGGAACAGAACTACGCATCAGAGATCGATGCATAGGGTATGAAGTAATGAAATACCAAAGCTACATGACGCCATTCACCTTCCATGTGATTATGCTTGAATCGTCTGTAGCTTAACCAACACCGAGCACCTTTCTTATGCGTGGACATCAGCCTATCTACAGTCACTGTTGGCCGTGTCCTTTCTGCCCCTATTCCAAACTCCCAAGTGCTGGACTGAGCTTTGCGATGAAGGCTGGTGAAGCATAGCCCTCTGTCGTGCAACTAAGGTGGGGGAGATCTCATGGCGGAACCAAGCAAGTGATACGAGTTATGAATAATGTTGCATTTGGGTACCATGCTTATAAATATCATGTTCGCCTGGCACTCCGTGCCTTTCAATTATGTGGGTATGAGAGGTAAATGCGCTTCTAACAGACGCTACTTGTGTGGACGGCACCCTCGAGATGTTTATAGCTTCGACCGCGGCCGTCTGATAAGTCTCTTTTCCCTGGCTCGTTCTTCCGACATGACCAGGTAATCCACGTCCAAGGTATTCACCATCGCTGGCGTCGCCTGACTGAGACTCGTGATGCCGCAGAGTCTCATCGACGTCTCGATCTCATCCTTGAGGACTAGGGGGGATCTGTCAGCGATACAACTTTGAGCTGGTGTAAGATTGCACTCACTCTGAGACAGGTGCTCGACTCCTTCTTGACCGTAGACTAGAGAGTAGAGGAAAGGCCGGCCAACACCAACGGCGGTCGCTCCAAGCGCAATGGCCTTGAGAATATCCGATCCACGCTCAAAGCCGCCATCCACGTATACCTCGAGCTTTTCAAAGACCTCAGGGCATTGCTCCCTCAGTTCCAGTAACACGAGGATTGATGCTTGAGAACTATAGTGGAACCTCGGGTTAGCATCCACTTCCTCGTAAGATACCGGCTGATACTCACCCATCAAGCGATCGACCGCCGTGATTGCTCAGCAACACGCCATCAACTCCATACTCGACCGCCAGCCGCACATCGTCGGCGGTCTGCACGCCCTTCAACACGATCGGGACGCCGCACGCCTCGCGGATCCACGTGAGATCCTCCCACGTGATGGCCTTGTCGATATACTGCGCCATGAGACGGCCCAACCCGCTGCCCTTCTTGTCCTTGCTGCTCTCGCCGCCGCTGATGGCCGAGCGGATAGTGCCGGCCTGCGCCGCGCGCTCGTCGGCCTCGCGCTTGCCCGGGACGGGTGCGTCGACTGTCACGAAGACGGCCTTGATTCCGAGTGCGCGCGCGGATTTCAGGATCTCAATGGTCTTGTGGCGCTCCGAGTTGATGTAGAGCTGGAAGAAAAAGGGCTGGTTTGGAGGGGCGGCGTTCACGATCGACTTGAGGGTGTATGAGGCGTTGCTGGAGATCTGGTGCGTGTCTTTGTGAGCACAAACTTCTCTGTGGGTGTGTCTGGGATGTGAGTGAACTCACGACTTGGATGATACCCTCGTTGGCTGCGCCTCGGCTCAGCGCGAGCTCGCCATCTGGGTGCACCAGCTTTGCCATCGCTGCGGGGGAGATGAAGAAGGGAGCGGAGCTCTCGAAACCGAGGATGTTCGTCTTGTAGTCGACATGAAGCACGTTCCTGAGAATCCTGGGCCTGATCATGATCCTCCGGACGAGCTCCTTGTTCTTCTTGTGTGTGATGAGATCCGTGGCAGCGGAAGAGTAGAAAGCCCAAGTCTTGGGTGTCAGGGCCTTAGAAGCCACCACCTCGAGGTCTGGGGCGCTCAGAATGGCTTCGAGAGGCGGGATGCCGTCGTCCTCCTCTGCCGCAGGAGGTGATGGGCGTTGTGCGACTCCAGCCGGGACGGTGGCGACGGAAGGCTGCGCCGACGCAGCTGGCGTGTCTGGCGTAGCATCTTTCAAGATACCAATGAACTTCTCTTCGGGCAGCTCCTCGAGGATGTCCGGTGCGTGAACCTCGTCGAAGATCTTGGTGGCGTTCGAGCCGGCGCACTTGAGGAGAACTGCAGAGGCACGACGAAGCGGTGAGCGTGAGACGACAATGACTCGAGGGCAGGGCGGAAGAAAGCTTGCGACGGAAAGCTTACCTGACGGACCTCCAGGGTGCTCGCTGATGAAATCTGTGATGTCCCAGACCTTGGAGTGCACCGCGATCCAGCAGTCCGACTTGCTGTTGTGCTTCCTGAGGTCGGCAAGGCTGATGACGTTCTCCTGCGGATTCATCGCCATGATGTGTATAACCGTTTCGGGATATGGGGGAGGGAGAGAGAGGAGAAGGATTGTTTGAGTTGGGACGATCTTGTTTCTCAGTTCTGAAGCCGGGCACGTTTCCCTCCCCAAAGTTCTCACGCCTTAGTCTAAGACTTCGGTCAAGAACGAAGCAAAATCAGCATGTCATCGGTCTAAGACCGCGAAAAGAAAAACGATTTCACGGATTTGCCACGCATCCGGCCAAGCCTCCGTCAACCCCAGACCGCGATTTCACAGAGAGAGACCCAAGCATCAGATCGCCTTTTCCAATCGCAACATCCCCGTCATCCCCGAACTCACCGCATGGCCCCCTGTCTCAGCTCCGCATCCGTGTCCCCCACGGTTCGGTTTTCTCGCCGATGTGGACCTTCGCTGAGTCGCCCCTAGGCCAGCTTCGGCAGGGCGACTTGGGAGAACCCCTCCTCAACGTAACGCCATCTCATCCGTATTACGCACCATCAGTTGCGCGTGGTACGAGTGGACGAGGCCACGACCGAGTACAGATGAAACTACTGCGAAGTCGGTCGGTAATCCGGCAAAGGCTGGGTTTTACAGCCGGTTGGAGGGGCTCTCCGCATTGCTCTCCGCATCTTCGGAGTTGGAGTCGAGAATAAGTGTTTTGAGGGGTACATTCCTAGGATCAGACGAGTGATCAGATTGTGAACTTGATATCCTTGACTTCACAGAGACAAATACCTTGTTGACTGAGACACAGCCATTGAGACCTTGCACTAACGTCTATCATCACTTGCTCTACGGATATTTGTTCCGAATACCTTCATCATGCCCTCCAGCACCATCGCCGCCAAATCCAAGCCCCTCCCTCCGGGGGTCTACACCCCGGTCGTCACCCTCTACAAGGCCGGCGACCCTCTCCAGCCCGTCGATCACGATGCCATGTACAAGCAGTGCCAGGCGCTGGTGCGCGCGGGAATGCACGGCCTCGTCTACTTAGGCACCAACGGCGAGCTGGCCCTCCTCACAGCCGACGAGCGCAAGGCCGTTCTCGAGACGGCGGCGCGCGCCATCAAAGAGCTCCAGAAGCCAGACTACCCCCTTGTTGCCGGCATCTCGGCCCAGTCGACGCGCGAGTCGATTCTCAACGCCAGGGACGCGGCAGCCGCGGGCGCCAACTTCGCGCTCCTCCTGCCGCCGAGCTACTGGGCCAAGGCGCTCTCCAACGACGCGATCCTGGGCTACTTCCGCGACGTTGCGGACGCCTCCCCGATCCCGGTGGTTGTGTACAACTTCCCGGGCGTCACGTCAGGCGTCGACCTCGACTCGGACCAGCTCGCCGCGCTGGCCTCGCATCCCAACATCGTGGCCGTGAAGCTGACATGTGGCAACGTCGGCAAGCTGACGCGGTTGACGAGCCGGTTCGCCCACGAGCAGTTTGGTGTTTTTGGCGGCAGCAGCGACTACCTGCTTCCCACGCTGCAGGCCGGCGGCAGCGGGTGCGTCACGGGCATGGGCAACATCTTCCCCGGCTCGACGTCCGCCGTGTATGACTTGTGGAAGGCCGGAAAGACAGATGAGGCGCAGAAGCTGCAATTCGACGTCGCCAACGCGGAGTGGGCTTGCAAGAAGGGCATCACGCTGACGAAGTACGGGGCTTGGCACTTCCTGGGTCGTCACATTGGCATCGACGACGAGTCGTCGTGGGAGATGAGGAGGCCTTACCTGCCGCTGGGCGACGCCACGAAGAAGTGGGCGTTGGAGACGCTGGGCGTCCTAGAGACTACCGAGAAGGAGAGGTCATGGAGTAAATAGAATGGCATGTGAATAGAAATTATGAGTAATGATGTCCTATTACAGACAGTATCCGGGGATTTAACTATTTATCCGTGTCGTCCTATGCTATCCATGGAAAGACAGTAGAAGCCCAGGCCTTTTCATGGAATGGATTTTGAATAGCGTAAGCTAAGCGACGAAGCTTATCTTGAACTCAAATCCTTAAGTTAGGGATTGAAAAGGTCACATTTGAAACAGGCAATCATCGAACTAACTCTCAACGTCAAATATGTGTTGTCTCGCGTTTCCAAACTTCTAGGGTATTGTAACTACATGTCATAACTTAAGCTTCGTCAACCCAGCTTTCCACGTTCCCGATCCTGACGTACTTGATGTACTGTCTGTGGAACGTGAAAGCAATGTGCACTATCGGCTTCTCTAGGTCCACAAAGATGCTGGGATAGCTCAGCTCGCGGTTCGTCTTCTCCTTCGAGTTATTCGTCATGCAGAACCCATCGCCCTCCTCGAGGACCCTCTCCTTCCATGTCAGGCCCTCGTCGCTCGAGATGGCAAGAGTCAACGTCTTCCTCGGCGTTCCCCAGATGGCCGTCTTGCCGTTGACCGCCTCCTGGTTCGGACGCTTGTCGTCCTCGGGCGTGATGTCGTCGTACAGCCCCTCTCTTCTGGCCATGTCAGGCTCCGCGGCGGAGCGGTTGAAGACGATGGCAATGTTACCAGACGGCAGACGAGCGGCACAGATACCGCTGTTGGGGTTCGGGAGAGCCGTCGGCTCCGGGGCGGTCCAGTTGAGCCCATCAGGAGACGTCGACCGGTAGACGTTGTCCGCCCAGCGACTCCGGTAGAAAGCGACGTATCTCGAGCCACCTTTTGACGGGGGAATAACATTCATGTGCACCGCACCGATGCTGTCCGGAACAACGTTCTCCGTCCACGTCTGGCCCTCATCCCGAGAGTAAAAGATGGCAGAGATGTCGTTGTTCCCGATCCATCTCTGCCCGGGTGTCGACCGGCAGTGGAAAACGGGCAGAACCCACGTGCCGTCGCCCAGCACCACCACGGGCTGTCTCATGAAAGCGCCGGCGACGCTGCCGAGGGGGTGCCGCGGTTCCGACCACGTGGCGCCGTTATTTTCAGACGTACGGGCCACGACGGAGCAGCCGTCCTGGTTGCCGGCGTCCTGCGAGGTGTGGAACAGCCAGAGGACACCGGTCTTGGGCGCCCTGAAGAGCACGGGGTTCTGGCAGCTGCGGCCGACATCTGAGGAGATCTTGCACGGCGCCGACCAGACGTCGGAGCCGGGCTCTTGGCGGGACAGCCAGATGCAGATGTCCGGCAGGCCCTCCTGCGAGCCGCCGAACCATGCGCAGAGGAGTGTGCCATCTGGTAGCTGGAGGAGGTTGGAGGCGTGGACCTGGACTGTTGCCGCGGGGATGGCCGCGCTGTGTAGGGTTGCAGACGACATTGTGCGTTTGGACACGGACGGATCGCCGAGCAGGGGAAAGTTGGAGCCAGATGCGGGATGAATGTGAAGTGTTCTTTGACTCGAGACCAGTATCGGTAAAGCTAGGGCTGTTGTTGCATGTGGTCTCCGAGAAGAGCTCTGTTTGCATCTAACCCTGGGCCACCAGAACGAGGTCGATTCTATGTATTACTCTGCTCCTCCACAATCCATGGAATCATTTGCCGCTCTGACAGGGATGAATCTGATAACCCCGCGTTGGCCGGCTCCCACATCCGCCCCCTCATCGACCTCGCGCTTCTCGCACGACTCAGGGTCCATCCGGCAGAAACGCCGGCCCCGCTGTTCAGTCTTCCGGGAGGTCCCCGTCCTTGGCTCTCCGTGTGACACAGTTGCCAGAGTTCGAAGCTAGGTGAGGTCTCCGACTTTCCTAATCTCGCCTAGCTCCGCGGAAACCTAGACGCGCAGAGACGACACCCTTGGCTTATACCACAGTGGAAGTCCGGAGAAATGGCAGGCATGAGTGGTGTATGTAGGACGTCCAACCGATCGGTGGAGCGGTTCGGCCAGATAATCAAACGATGGTCATCAGGGACATTTCCACTGGACCATCATTCCTGCACCTCGCGCGTTCCGGCATTCTCGCCGACAGCATTGGCTGATCCTCCTCGTCGAACGTCCACTCGCGCCGCAGTGGGACTCTCTCGTAGGAAACCAGAGGGTGGATTACGCGGGGTAATTGTTCGGCTGTTGCGTCTCCAGACTCTTCCCCCACGGGGTGGTTACATGGTCGCAGCGAGTATCGTTACAAACCATTGACTCAGGCGGTGCGGACTGCAGTATATGATACGCTCAGAGCCTTCTTGCCTTCAACTCGTTCTATCGCCGCAACGAAATCGTCCGATAGACTTTTCCGCTCCCACAAACCTCTTGCAACCTCCTTCATTCTCTCCCTTCCTGTCTGCTTTCACACCAAGGTCGACGGAGCATCTCTGCGAAAATGGGTGGCGGAACTTCGCTTTTCGCTTCTCCCGACTGGAAGAATGATCCCCGTGAGATCTTCAACTCGAAGCTCCTCTTGCTGGGGATCACCATCGCTTTCGCTGGTTGCTCCTATGGCTTCGACCAGGGAAACATCGGAGGCATCATGACCTTCCCTTCTTTCAGGAGGGCTTTCGGCTTCGATGAGATAAGCGAGGCCGAAGCTGACAAGAGAGGTGAGTTCAATCAATGCCTCTTCCAGCGTTGCATAAGGAGTCTTCTGAGCTAATCAAACGTGCAGAGGGAAATATAGCAGCCATGCGTAAGTGTTTTGCGTCGTTTGCATGCAAGTAAGACACGTCTTAACACGATAGGTACACAGTCGCTGCCGGAGGAACCGCAGGCTCTCTGCTCGCAGCTCCGCTTTCCGACTATCTCGGCCGGAAGAAGGCCGTAACCAGCATGGCCGCTCTGTTTCTCGTAGGGTGTGCCATGCAGGAGGTCCCGAACTTGAATGTCCTCTACGCCGGCCGTCTGCTGGCTGGTGTGGCGATCGGTGCAACGTCTATGGTGAGTGCCTTCTCGTCAAGTCGTAATAGATGATGTGTGTGCTGATAAGGCCGGACAGCTTGCTCCCCAGTACCTTGCCGAAAACTCCCCCAAGTCGATTCGAGGCTCTTTGACGACTTCCTACAACCTGATGATCATCTTTTCGTTGGCAGTGGCCTTCTGGGTCAACTATGCCGTTAGCCTCTGGCCTAACCAGGATCCCAACAACAACAAGGCTTGGCAACTGGCTCTTGGTATCCAGTTGATCCCCGGGTTCTTCCTGTTCGTCCTCATCTGGTGTATGTCTTCCCCCTTGCTCCGCGATACTTGTGTAAAACAACCAGACTGACCTGTTGTCTCCGCAGTTGTCATCGAGACCCCTCGGGCACTCATCGCTAAGGGCAAGGATGAAGTTGGCCTGAAGAACCTCTGCAAGTTGAGAGGCCTGCCGGCCGACCACCCCTATGTGCGCCAGGAATACATGGAGATCACCGCCCAGGTGGAGGCCGAGCAGGCGACCGCCAAGGGTAAGAACGACACCTCTCGCGATCGATCCCATCTGCTAACGGGCTAAACAGGAACCAACTACCTCGTCGTCATGCGAGACATCGGTACGAACGCCAGCAACCGGCGCCGCTTGTTCCTCGCTGTGATGCTGTTCCTATTCCACAAGCTCACCGGTACCGACTCGCTCAACTACTTCGCGCCCGAGATCTTCGCCATGATCGGCGTCCCCAAGGGCTCCAGCTCGCTTCTCACTACGGGCGTCTACGGCGTCGTCAAGCTGGCGACCACCATCATCTATGTAACCGTCATCGTTGACCGTGTTGGCCGCCGCCTGCCTCTCATCATTGGCGCGACCATCCAGGCCTCGGCCATGCTCTACATCGGCCTCTTCCTGCGGTTCTCCAAGGTCGAACCGGGCAGCGGTACTACGGCTGGAGGAATCGTTGGCATTATCGCGTAAGCGGCATCATATCGTAAACCGAACGGTGCATCTAAGTGCTAACATATTGCACAGCATCTACCTTTACGCCTTGGGATGGTCTTTCGGACACTCCGTTGCTCCCTACCTCACAGCGTAAGTCATACACAGACGACCCGGTATCAGAGAAGCCTCAATAATAATTCATAAACAGCGCCGAGATCTTCCCTCCCCGCATCCGATCCTTCTGCATGTCCTGCTGTCTCTTCACCAACTGGATCGTCAACTACGGCATCACCTCGGCGACCCCGCACATGCTGCGCACCATGGGCTACGGCACCTTCCTCTTCTTCGGCATCCTCACCTACATCGGCGCCATCTTCGTCTGGTTCTGCCTGCCGGAGCTCAAGGGCCGCAGCATTGAGTCCATGGACGACCTCTTCCAGCACTCCCTATGGACCATGTTCAAGCGCGCGTACCCCACTGAGAGCGACAAGGTCCGCCACGACGTCCAGGAGAGGCTCCACGCCAAGATGGAGGGCGAGGACGACAAGGACGTGGGGCAGGTCGCGATGGTCGAGGACAACAGCAGGCGGGTGTGAGAGGTATCGAGTGTGTGCGTGCGTATGTTTGCGTGTGTGTGTAGAAACTGCTATACTAGGCGGTGTGTGTTGGTGAGGTCTGGTTTCGATTCCGGCCATGATTGCTTGACGTTTGCGCTGCCACCTGAGAGATACCCGCATGGCGATGTCGCACTGTAGCTCAGCTTGATATAGCCTATAGGCAACTCAGTCTACTTTATTTCCAACAAGCCAAGTGTCAGATCAATGTTGAGAGTGCGAGGACATAACACAGATCATCACTTGTGCAGGCTGAAGACATTGCTGATGCCTCCGATTTACAGAGATTCTTTCTTCTCTATTCAAGAACTGAGAGGGATGTATGCACATCATCACATGCATCATCATACTCAATTCCATCGTGAAACTAATAGGTAGATTAGCCATCAATCTCAGACTTCGGACTCTGGGCGATGCGAAGCCTACCTGTGGGAACGGACCAGGCTACCAGCAAACCTCTCCAAACGTGAAAATGCTTCACCGGCCTTTACTCAAACACCCGGGCCATCCATGTCGCCACAGGCCTCTTTCTGTCCCAACCAACCCCCCGAACCCTGCATCGAAGACTGCCGGCACTCTTCAAGGCTCGCAAACGGCGCAAGGCGAATGCCGGCGAGGCCGAGGTCGAGATTTGCTTGACGACGGCAGGGGATTCCGAGGACGGCCATGCCATGTTGGAAGCTTGTTGTCGACTCTAGTGGTTGCAAGCGGCCGGTTTCGTCGATGCCGAGGTACGAAGACCCCATCGTTGTTCTTATCCTACATGCAAGGGATGAGACCCGAGCCGATGAGCTGGAACGCCCTATGCGGTTCCGTCGAGTGTGGAAAAGAGCCTTGGAACACCAACGGCGACCTTTCTTTCAGGTATTCTTGGCATGGGATGAGAAGTACACCTTTTCGGGTTGCCCCGTCCCCCTCGGATTGAATAATGTCTTCCAGCAGCCCTCGAATGGGTATGAGTTCGTGCCGATGTAAACTGTTTCTTTCTTAAGTGGTTGATATGCAACCAAGAGCTGTCAGTAAGGGAGGTACAGTGTCAGTCTTCTGTATCTATTGACTTGTTTTCAGAAGTCATCCCTAATCCTCAACCCGCGTAGAGAAAGAACAAGAAAAGGGATTGCCACGACCACCGAAACATCGTCCCCCCCTAGCCTGACGGATTGCCTTCACGGAGCATTTTCGAACATCTATCCTTTGAATAAAATCATGTGGTGTTAGCTTGAACTCTCGACTTCATGCACCCAGGCCTTGACATCTTTTTGTTAGCCGTAGCCCTTGACCATTCAATGCCAGTCGAGAACACTCTGCGAAACCTCGTGATGTGCTGGGCCTCAGCACTCAACATTGCTATCAATGCAAGTGCCCAGCAATTTGCAAGCTGTGGTCTTTCTATCAACCTCGTCACGCCTGTTAGGTCACACATCTCTTTGCGAGACTATACTTTTGCTCCCTTACGATGTATTGAGTTCAACTCTGTACCTAGTAGTCAAAGATTCTTTCTGAGATGACACAGTTTCGTCCCTTGACACACGGCGTACTCAGAAATCGATCTGCTATTGACGACTACATAGGGCCTCAACACCCGTGCCTCATCTAGACATCATCGCCAAAAGCCGAGCCTCTCTCTCACTCCAGAGCTAATCTCGTACACTCGCTCCTTTGCGCGTATTCTCCAACCAGCAGAAGCCATGTTGTTCCTTGCGACCCTTCTCGTCCCGCTCCTCGCCGCCGCCTGCAGAGCCGTCGACGTGGGATTCTTCGACAGCTGCACCGACGTGCGCTTTTACGACGTGGGGTTCGAGACGAACATCTACCTGACCTTTACGCCCTACATAATTGCAAAGTGCAGCGACAACAGGGGCGGCGAGAGATGCTCTTGGCTGCCGTTGATGCACTGCATCTCCAACAAGCATGGAAATCTGGCGTGGGAGAGACTGTGAGTTTTCTTTTCCTTCTCGTGTCGCCTGGCCGCTTGATTCGCCCTCCCCCCCTTACCCACTGACCTTGGTTTCATTCTTCCACTTGAGAGTTCCGTCTCCCTCGCCGTCAAGGCACAAACCCAGTTCAAGAGTCTCGGGCTAATCTCATTGTCTCCCGTCTCCTTTGACAGCGGGAATTTCCACCTCCGCTGTAGCCAGTGCAAGTACAACGAAGCAACGACGGAGATGACCTGCTCCTGCTGGTACGGCAGATACCTGCACAAGAAAACCAGTATTATCCTGAGTGAGTGATGTCCCGTTCCCCTCTCGCTTTCAAACTGTTCTTGCGATGCTTTTACTTTTCCCACGTTACCACTGACGCGGGGAAAAAAGACGATCTCATTCACAACGATGGCGGGGGTAGGCTTGTCTGCCACGATGTTCCCGCCGAGATAGTCCCATGCAACGAAGGTGAAATGACGAAGCTCCACAAGGTTCACTTGCAGTGACATGTCAGATGAGGGTTTCGATTCGGTAGTCGACAGGAAAGGCAAAACGTGGAAGAGGAGGGAATGGGAAAGCATTGGCATGTAATTACCTACCTTGAGTAGGCGACCCAGGTAGTGCTTCACACCCATGAGTAATCTTCTGGATGTACATAATGAGTCAACTAGCCAACATACCTGCATGCGTCCACTCGCTCCTTTCTGCATGATCCAAAGCGGGAGGAAGGACAAGAGAAACATATGCTGCCGTCGTTGTCAATGTGCTTAAACTTTTACCTTCAACTCATAATGGACAGGCGAAGAAACAAAAGATGAATCAGCGACGGAGAGCCCCTGGCAGTCTGGCTTTACATGCTTGATCTGTTTGCATATCATGGTGATAAGCACTCGCTCCCTGGGCTTTCCCTGGTCTGGTTTCTGTTTGTGAAAGTCCCTTGGCCCTACTCGTCAGCGTCTCGTACCCAAGCCCGAAAGGAAAACATGTTCTTTGACCGTACTGCCGGGGTCGTGTTGCTACTCAAAGCGATGGGGTGGCACAAACAGGACACCGGGCAGCCCGAGGGATGCAGAGTAAGCGAGCAAACACAAATAGACACAGACAATCCCTGAGTATTCCTCTTTGAAAACTTGAGAAGCAGGTGAATATAAAACTTTCTCCCCCCCATTACCTTACCGCCCTCCCAGAGTCTTCCTTATCAGGCTTTTCCCTCTTTCCACATCGACACCTCCCGCGCCAGCTACCCACCCTCGAAAAGAGTCAACCTTCGCCCTACGACACACACGCCGTCGCCAACCATGAGAATCTTCATCGCCGCTCTCCTCGTGCCCGCCTTCCTCGCGAACATGGCCCTGGGTGATTTCGGGACCGGTTTCCTGGGAGGCTGCACGTTCAAGGGCTTCTCCCGCGGCGAGCAGGAGAAGGACCCGGCCGTCATCTACGAGTGCCCGCTCAAGGACGGGGCTAAGTGGCCGCACGTCGCCTGCTCGAGGGTTCAGCTCAACGACTGCTTCGTCAACGACAGGGGCACGCTCGCGATCAGAGAAAAGTAAGAACGGCCCTTTCATCCCCATCTTCCGACCCATAGATCAGTGGACTTTTCTTTGCTGACACCGCGCGAAAAACAGGGGTGGTTTCGGACACAGCTGCAAGGACTGCAACTACGACAACAAGCGTGCCGTCCTCAGCTGCTCCTGCGGCGACGGAGCCGGCGGCCAGAAGGATACTTGGATCAGGATCGGTGAGTGAATTGGCTTCTGGCACCCGTTACCTCTTTACGTGGTCAGCGAGATACTGATACGGTTCCTCTTTCGCAGACCAGGCGGTGAGAACCTACGGAGGAAAGGTTCACTGCTACGGCATTCTTCCCGGAAACAACTGCAGCTTCTGAGTGGACTAGGGTGGAACGACAGAATCATCGGGCCACTTCACCCAATAATGGACATTGGAAAGAGGCGAATTTCTTCAGGCTTCTTGTAACTCTATTCGTCTTTCGTCGTCGTCGACGATCTACAATCAGTGGAAGTCTGCGCTTCCCGCTGTATTATCACCCCCATCAGGGCCTCAAATCAACTAGAAGCTGTATCGTACATGACTACTCCCTGGGTCGCGAACTGAGCCAATGACTATGGCGTCTCCGGGACCTAGCAACAACCACTCTCCCAACCTTTACATACGCATGTTGATAAGCTGAAAGCCGTTCTTGGTCGGGATCTGTCCTCGCAGCAGCAGACCAATCTCGGAAGGATGGAACCAGTTCATCCAGCACATGACGATGAGCATCAGCAGCGCGTCGAAGATGTACAGGTACACCTCGGACCTCATCAGCACGCCGTGGTTCCCCTCGATGTACTCGGCGGCCCTAAAGACACTCCGGATAAAGATCAGGGCGCCCGTGACGTAGAGTGTGATGAGGTACTGCTTCCAGCGGACGGCCGGGTCGGCGGTGCCGGGCGTCGGGGCCTTGGACATGCGCGTGTGGAATACGGCGGCGACGGAGATGAAGAAGCCGAAGAAGGCCAGCTGAACGAAGAGGCCGAAGATGACCATGTTCTCGCCGGTCTTGGCCATCTTCTCGCCGGCAGCCATCATGCCTCCGCCTGTGTATCACACTCGGGTAAGTCTTCTTTTTCGCCTGTGAAAACTTAAATTGGGTACGTGGAGGAGAGGTGGACGAGAGCAAAGTCGGTCATGTTGATGGGGCACTACACACCAGTGGACTGCATGAGGAGAGAGATGACGTCGCCCGTGACGAAGAGCTTCGTGAGCCACCGCAGCTTGATCATGGAATGCTTTTCTCCCTTTGTAAGGAGGTCGATACGTCCGAGGATCATGTAAATCGAGGCGGCCATGAAGGCGGGAGCGATGAGAATCAGGACGTTCTGCATGATGCATGGACCCAGGCCCCAGCAGCCCGGCTCGTCGGAGGCACTGGCGGCGCGAGCGCCAAAACCAAGAGTTTCGCCTGTGAAGGTGGGGACACAAGTTAGCGATCTAGGGATGCCGGCGGTGATGCCAGGAAAAATGCGTAAGGACTTACAGACGCCGCCAACGATCAGAGCCGTGAGGTACCAGGTCTTGGTCCTGTACATCTGCAAGACGTGCAGGACCGTGGTGATGGCGAAGAGAACGGCAAAGGCTATGGCGCCCGGTTTTGAGGGTTCATAGCGGTAGAATGCAAAAGCTGCGTCGGCATAGTTTGTGTTTTTGCAGGTTGACATCTTGAAGACAGGATATTAGAGATGGTGGGAAGTTGAGTAGAACGACGGTGCTAGATCGCAGGGAATCGAAAAGAGAGGGCAAAACTGTGAAGCCGAGGACGAAATGCTTGCGAAAGGCCTGAGAATGTAGAACACATTCGTGTGAGTTTCGGGAAAGAACTCAGCATCTCTTATACCATCGTGGAATTACCTACTCTCATTCTCAACGTCGAGACAAAATTCAAGAGACGCGTTAGCGGTATCCAAAAACTCGAGTATAGATGGGCCATGCACAGCCGCAATTCAAGACAAAACCTTGCTACGAGTATTCGGGGAGACGTCTAAATCTCCGAGAATCCACGCCGCAGATCTTGGACCGGTATCCCCGCGTTGGTTGAGTCCGTGTCGATGTAGGTGAGAAGCGGGTCCGAATACGCGGCAGAGAGCGTCAACCTCGCATAGATATGGTGGACTTAGTTGCCTCGTATCAGGCACCACAGTTGACCGCAGACATGATAGTAGTGTATTTTTAGAGACCTAGTCTCGGAGCTTCCAGATGTCGAATTTTGTCAAAAGGCATCCAACGCCTATCCCGCATCAACCAACGGACGGTATCGCGTGAGAGCCGTGCAATGGGCCCAGGGGCTGTGGCATGCAGACCACGCAAGACATAATCCATGTACTGCATCTTTCAGTTGAACTCAGTGATTTTCTGCTCGATACTCGTATTCCTCCTTTGCTCTTCGTTGGCTCGAGCAATCCGAGAGCTCCTGAGATCTGGAGGGAGCATCGGTATACCCGAGAAAAGGAGCTTTGCAGAAATGTGGGATATGCATCCATCGGGGCATGTAGGGGCAGAAACTTTGGGTTCGCTTACGTAAAGGCGGTATGCACCAAGCCCGTACCCCACCACTCCAAACGCGGCTACAAAAATCTCAACGCGAAAAGAAAATTTCGACTCTTTCCTCTTCTTTTCGTCACCACCAAGTCTACCGGTTCGCACCAAGACAAAGGCAGACGCGATTTCTCCGCCCGCAACGGCAACGAAATTTCCGAGGTCGAAGAAACGAAACCATGTGGTTAGTCTGCAGCTGAAACTGCGCACACTCAACAAACAAATCATGGGCGCGATTCACCTCTATCTCGTCCGCCACGGCGAGTCCGTCGACAATGTCGCGAACCTCTAGTACGCGTTGCCTTCCCTCCTTTCCCTCTCTTTTCACATACTGCACAACCTGGTCGGGTCTTCATCATCATGGGCGGGACGGCCAAACGCCCTCTTCGATGAATAACCCTTCCTAACGTTGCACGTCCAGTGCCGGGTCCCGCGACGCTTCGCTCACGTCCCACGGCTTCCTGCAAGCCAGGCGCCTGGGCGCGCACCTCGCCATCCGCACCGAGTCCGCCCGCGTCTCGCACGTCTTCGCCTCGAACCTGCAGCGCGCTGTGCGCACCGCCGAAGCAGTCCGCGACGCCGTCTCAGACGGAGCAGCGTCGTCGGCCGGTGGTGGCATACCAGTCGTGCAGCTGCCGGAGCTTCGCGAGAAGCACTTCGGCACAGGCGAGGGACAGAAGATCGGCGCCGCCGCTGCCGGTGAAAGGCACGTCGGCGCCGAGGGCCAGGACGCCATGCGCACCAGGGCTACTCGCTTCGTGGACGAGTACCTCGCGCCTCTGTTGGCTTGCGTCGACGAGAGCGAGGGAGAGGAGAGCGTCGTTGTCGTCGCGCACGGGATCATCCTGGGCGTGCTGGCGAGGGTGCTCCGCTCCGGGGGAGAGCTCGGGACGGTTGTGACGCCTGCGGACGATCGACCATCCCTGGCATGGAGCAACACCGGCTTCGTCGAGATGGTCATCGCGCCGTCGGCATCGCCGGGGTCGGCCGCTGCAAAGTGGCCGAACCTGTCTATCAAGACAGTCGCCGTCAACTGCACCGACCACCTGCAGGGCCTGAGAAAGACCCGCGGCGGTATCGGGAGCTCAAAGTTCGACGAGAAGCAGAAGACGCTGAATGCCTTCTTCGTGCCGACGGCCAAGAAGCGCAAGCACGGCGATGAGGCTTGATTTGCCTCTCTGGCCGCGGAGGCTGGTTCCATCTGACCGCCTCCGTGGCCGCCCACCGAAATGGTATGTTCGCATTTTTCCTTCTCGTCGCAGCACAATCCCAAGCTTGTCGTGATGATGCAACAAATATTCACAGACCTGTACCGAATGCGTATGTGTGGAAAAACTTTGTCCAACCGCTGTCTGACAACAAGCTCATCATTCACTTTATTGATCATGCACTCTCGTGGATGAGCCATTGGCTAACGCAAGCAAAAGCTTTTTTTCCAGATCAAGACGCAATGGGCTACAGATAGCTCATGGCCCAAGGCCGTAGACACTGAAATAATAAAAGACAAATTTGATCAATTCGCTTGCTCCCAAACACGCCGTGAATACCTATGCCTGCTCCAACGTCCACTACGATCATGTCTTCGTGCAAGTGCTTCGTTCCTACAAAAAAAGCCAGCCCATAATCCTACACGTTCCAGCACGCCCTATGACCAAACACGCCGAAACAACTGTTTTCCATTTCCTACACGTCCGTACTCCATTCGTCCCGTCCCGTAAACACCTT
Organism: Colletotrichum brevisporum; assembly: GCA_030770045.1. NCBI lineage: Eukaryota > Fungi > Ascomycota > Sordariomycetes > Glomerellales > Glomerellaceae > Colletotrichum > Colletotrichum brevisporum. The sequence goes on from JAUGSI010000002.1 coordinate 8,884,314, forward strand.
GTGAATCCTCTTGCTGACAGCCGGGCCGATCGCCCGGTCCGTGAACCCGCCGTCCTTGTTCGCGCTCTTGCGCAGGCTCTCCAGGGCCAGCGGGCCCTCCTCCTCCAGGCCCCTGACCAGCTCCGACACCGTCTCGTACTTAGTGGCGATGCCGTAGGCGATCGGGGCCGTCACCCGCACGATCTCCTGGAGCATCCTCACGTACGTGTCCTTGACGTCCTCCCCCGTGCGCACCTGGCCCGTCTCCATGCAGAACCCGGCGCCGGCGGCGTTGGCCGCCTCGCGCTGCTTGCGGTACGGCACCGTCGAGATGTGCTGCGTGAAGATGGCCGCCCACTGCGCCGTCTCGACGGGCACGGCCGTGTGGTGGATGAGAACGTCGTGCATGACCTGCAGCTGGAGCAGCGCGTCCTCGACGGCGTCCTCGTCGATGTACTCCTGCGGCTGCTGGTTCTTGCGGCGCCGGCCGCCTCCTGCTCCTGCCTGGGCGCTCGTGGAGGTCGAGGCGCCGCCCTCTTGCGGCTCCGCGTCCTGGTTCCGGACGGCCGAGACGAACTGCCGGTTCCGCACGTTGCGGTTCTTTCGCATCCACGGGGTCAGGCCCTCGATGAGGTAGATTATCTGGTCGCTCGCGAAGTGGCTCTTCATCTTGAGGACGTGCGCCTCGAGGTCGCTCCCCTCGGCGCCCTGTGCCATGGCCACGAACTCGGTGGCGGTGACGATGACGAGGGCGAACTTTTCGGGCTCGATGCGCATCGGTATGGGCTCCCACATGTTCAGTTCCTCGTTGAAGCGGCTGGCGACCTTTCTCCTCCACTTGATCACGTTGTCCACCGGGCTGTCCCACGTCGTGTGCTGGACGTCGAGGTCCTTGAGCAGCGTCTGCATCTGCAGGGCCACGGGGGGAGGCAGGCTCGAGGGGAGGTCTGCAATCATCTCGGGCGTCGATACCTTCTTGTCCGTCCGGATCTTGTTGACCTCCGCGAGGGCGGCAGCACGCTGCTTTTCCCTGGCCTTTTCCTCCTTCGCGGCTTCCTTCTCCTGCTTTTTGCGCTCCCTCTCCCGCTCTCGATCTGCAGCCTTTGCCTCCTTGTCTCTCGCTCGGTCGTCGGCCGACTTTTTTGTGGTGGTTCGTGCAGATGCTGTTTTCGCCGCCTTTGCTGGTGCCCTGGACGCTGGCTTCTTGGCCTCGATCCTGGCTCTGACTCTCGTCGCATCGAAATTATCGAGGTCGGGGAAATCGTCGTCGGAGCCGATGTCGAGGTTGCCAGGCGCAGGCTCTCCATCACTCAAGTCGATGATAACCTCGCTTGCGGACTTTGTAAAGACCCTACGTCGGGGCGGCGGGGAGGAGAAAGGGTCGCTGTGAATGTGTCGCTCCGGCGCAGAGCTCGAGATTGGATCCCAATTAGCCCTTCTCTTTGGGGATTCTGCCCTTTGCTTGCCCTTGGCGACCGCTGACAGCGAAGCCTTGGGGGGCTTTTCCCTGGTATTATTTGCCGGTGCTCGTCTCGGTGAACTTGCAAACGGATCGTTGTCGTCGTCGTCGTCATCGTCGAGGGTGATTGTTTCGGGCTTGGAAGGTTTGGAGGTCGGCTGTGGAGGTGCTCGAGGCGAGCTCGCAAATGGGTCGTCAGAGTCTAGGCCATAATCCGTGAGGTCGACGTTCGATTTTGCAGGCTTTTGCGCGGTGTTCTTGGGACTTTCCGGCCCTTGTCGTGGTTGCGCAGAGGGGGGAAGTTGTCGTGGAGGAGACGAGGCAAAGGGGTCGGATTCCAAGTCGCAGCCCGACTTGGTCGCAGCGGTCGCCGTCGGCCTTGAAGCGAAAGCGGGAGAGCTAGAGAATTCAATCGGGTCTTCCAGTGCCTGGGAGCGCCGAACGAGTGCCGACTGCTTCAAAGGAGGCCGGGAAGGCTGGTCTGCGGTAGAGTGCGGTCGCTGCAAGGAGTGGCTGCCGGGAGCCGGGGAGAGACGGGGTCTCTTATTGTCCCTGGGCTCGACATCTTGGCTGTTCTTGAGAGGCATGCTGCTGTCGAGGTCGATCGTCGTGTCGAAGTCGTCGGACATGAAGTGGACGGGCGGTTCGATCACCTCCGGCTCGTCTCGGGGTCGCTTTGCACCGGCAACGCTTCTGGGGGAGTACGAAGGCTTGGACATCTCGATGGGGGGCACTGGCTGGGTTGCGATGGCCACCGCAGCCAGCAGGGGCGAGTCTGCCGTCAAGTCGAAGACATCGTCAGAGTATGTCAGCGCAGCCGCAGCGGCGTCGGCTGCTGGTGGCCCTCCTCGTGGTGGTCGTGGTGGGGGTGCAGGTTCCTGGGACGGGCCCAAGGAGGGGCTCGACAGCAGGCTGATGACTTCCGCCGGCATGTCGCTTTTTTGGAGATTATTTCAGCTGACCATGGGCGGAGCTGGAAAACAAGAAAAGAGAGAAGCAAAACTCGGGATGCGCTGTCCCGGTACAGGGGGTAAACATCGAGACCAAAAATGCAGATTCACGACTTCGCAAGTGCACCGTTGGTCGCGTCAGAGTCCCGACGGTTGGTGGGCCATGCGCGGCACTCACCAGGTGGGGACCAGGGGTCCTAGCGCGAAAACGTCGCGACGCACGTGACTGCACCGACGGATCATTGTATGCATGAATCTGCTACTATGCACTTATGCAGCTTCCAGCACCCGATATCTTAATCATCTCCATTATTCGCTATTCAGTCCTCATCGCACTCTGAACATGTCTATGGCTGCGAGAGTTCACCTAGCCTGAACCTACCGGTCTTCTAGAATTCGCACGTGTTATGAATCAGAATCAGCATGAAGAGCGCTCGTGATCGATCCATCGCGTCTTCTACCGAGCAGTCGGGGGCCTCAGGACTGGTGGTTTACATGTTCAAATGTTGCAGTGGCCTTAATTGGTCACCTACCTACGTCGTCGGGATTAACTGCTATCCCTCCCTCTTGTCGTACTGCAAATCTCGACTCTTCCAACTTCCAAGCGCAGCAACAACCTCCTGCAAAGCCGCAGTCAGGGTAGGTAGGCATCTCAAATGAAAAGGTTTCGGCGTCTCTCTTCGCTCAGCGACCGGAGGCCCGGCATTGAAGACGACCTGGCGCTGTGCCGCACCGGCTTCGCCGCGAGTCCGAGAAAACCACGCCGCGTATGCCGTTTTCCATGAACAGACAAGGTCCGCCTCGGCGGCATGTAGGTAGCCTCACGCTCCGGATTGGTACCAGATGCAGTACGACTCGAACTCGTCGCCGTCCGTTGTCTCCGGGATCTGGTTTCCATGTGACCATGGCTGCGGCTTTATGCCTGAAGGTGCAATTCTCGGGTCCTTTTGGCCATCGTCTATCGGGACGGCTTTGATCGGGCTTTGAAGGAATGATGTTGAATGGGAGCTATCGGGAAGAACGTGTCAGTCGACCGTACTGCATATCCTGAATCGGCCAGTTCTAAATGTCTTCGATTGAAGCGGCCGGACCTCTCATTGAGACAGGGATGACGAGACGGCAAGGCCGATTTGAACGCGTTGTCAGTGAGCGAGAGTTTCGGTACGCAGCCGGAAAATCGGGAAACGGTTGGCTTCAGGCTAGATAGCGTCAATGCGACCGAGCACGGTCACCACAGAACAGTTTTGCCCGTGAAAGTACGCCGCGGATGTCCAATTACTGAAGAAGAAAATAATCTGATACCGTTCGTCGACAGACGGCGGTCCTCACTGGCATATATCGGTATCAACAACCCTACCAAAACAACCCGTTCCGGCAGTGGATTCCCCGGGCCGGTGGTGGTGGGGAGCCGCCAAGCCGGGCCCGACAACCAAAAACGAAGACGACAGACATAGCCCGGGGACCGAATACGACATCTACCCGACCCTTCACCCGCGGTTACAAACTCCTTTTTGGAAGGCAATAGGATGCCCGCTGACTCAAGAAAGGGCCGTTTGCCGCACGTGGTAAATTCATCTGGACCTCTCGCGTCGGAGCGCGGGGGCCCTCCCCCCCCCTCCGCGTTCGCTTCTTGGTTTCGTCCGTCTCCTAGGGAGATGAAAACCTAGAAACCGGAATATCGCGTCTTTTTGGCGATGCGGTCGTCGATCACCCGCATGGGAAACTTTGAGAAACTCGGGCAGATAACACAATTGGCCAATCGCCAACGTAAAAAGATGGAAAAGCTGCTCAACGCGGATGAATGTGTGAATGCTATTGACCCCTAGAGAGGGAAAAAAAACAAGACCATCCCACGTCTTCCGTCGCTGCCCACCAGTTCAACTTGCCGTTGCTACGCACGAACAGAATCCATCGGCTGGCAAGCTCCGTGCCAACTCACAGACGACACCCACCAGGAAAACCGAGGTTGGATGGCTTCCATGTCTCCAGCACCAGCCGAGGCCCGACGACAGGACCACCATCCACCAGAATCTGTCAAGAAGGCAGTCGCGGGCGCGGTCCTCGGGCCCCGGCCGCGTGCGGAGAGCGTGGTGAAAACCAGCAGAACGGCCCCCAAAGCATGTGTTCGATCGGGTAAAACCCGCGCCATACGATACAAAGCCTGGACCTCCAGAGTCACCGACGAGGACGTAAGCCCATGGAACGCGGGAAACCCCCGCCAACTTTCCCCCCCGTTGGTCGTCGCTCTCCCCGGCCCAGAAAGCTGCCGAGTCATGATGAAAAGCCTTAGCGGACTGTCTTTCCGATGTCCTGCAGGGTTGTTAGTTGCTTCCACAGAGAAAATCGAGGCGGGACGAGTGGCCGAACTTGAGGGAAAAGCTTCGTGACGACCGTTTCAAAACGAGCCGAGACGCTCTAAACCTTAACATTTCGCTTCCCACCCAACGGGGTGGAGGGTAACCTTTTTGCCAAGTCTTTCTTCCCTTTTTCCGATCTGATTCCCGGCTTCGGCTTGTCTCATGACGGGTTTTTATAGGACGGTGCGGACCCGACCGCGTGTGTGTATGCGTCCCCCTCATCCGTAGTTGGCAGTCTCTGATCTTCGGGGGACGTCTCTTCCCAACTCCTCGCCCAGTCCCAATGGTTGCCCACGGAACTCGGGGGCCCAAGAGTCTTGGCAGCTAACCCCTCAAGATTGACATCCACGGAGCCTCATCCAGAGCCAAGACAAGCCGCGGACGACGACAACGACGACGACTGACGATCATCAGAGTCGAGTAACGTCAAGTTATACCCCCGACCGAGTCTTGTTTGGCATGCCGAGAACCCGAAAGCGGGACAAACACAACGGCCCCACGGCCGGTTCGTCTGGCTTCTCGCATCAACATCCAGTACCCGACGTGTTCGCATAAGAAAGAGAGAAAGATATCATTTATCCCACCGGCCAAAACAATCCCCAGGGACCGCCGCCATGGCCGAGACGATCAAGGGCGCCCTCGACCTCTCCCGCGAGGAGGCCATGGCCATCACCGCCCTCGCGACGGCCGGCATCTACAACGCCCTCGAGATCTACGTCCTCATCTTCTCCACCTTCCGCCAGCGCCGCGGCCGCTACTTCTGGTCCATGATGGTCGCCAACACGGGCATCTTCGTCCACGCCATCGCCTCGCTGGTCCGCTTCCTCCGCCGCGGCAGCAACGTCGTGCCCGGCGCCTTCGCCCTAGCCGCCTGGTGCGCCATGGTGACGGGGCAGTCCGTCGTCCTCTGGTCCCGCCTCCACCTCGTCGTCTACTCACGCACCTGGACGCGCCTCGTCCTCGCCCTCATCGTGACCGACGCCTGCGCCCTGCACCTCCCCCAGTTCGTCTTCTGGGTCCTCTGCTGGGCGACGCCCCCCGCCGCGCAAGCCGGCTGGCTGGCCCGCTACGGCGTCTACGAGAAGGTCTCCATCATAGTCTTCACCTTGCAAGAGACCCTCCTGACGGGCATCTTCGCCCGCCAGGGCTTCTTCAATCTCCGGCCTTTGTTCGCCTTCAAGACGCGTTCCGCGCGGCTGATATCCTGGTACCTGCTGTCCCTTTTCGTGCTCGTCTTTCTGCTCGACGTGGCGCTCGTCACGCTCGAGTACACGGACAACTTTGCCTTCCAGGCGACGAGTAAGCCGCTCGTCTACAGCGTCAAGCTCAAGGTCGAGTTTACCGTGCTCAACAAGCTGCTGGCCTTCACCAAGATGAACAGCTGCGACTGCCACCACCTCAGCGACACCCTCGGCGGCGGCGGATATGCCAAGGGGCTCGTCACGTCCGACACCAACACCACGACCAAGGTGCCGACGACCGCGGGGCCGGGGCAGGGGCAGGGGCATGGGCCTTTCCAAGGGCCAGCGTCCCTGACGGACCTGGAGCGGCCGGATCACATATTCGACGGATAGCTGTGATGGCTGGGAGGAGACTTTGGTTGGGTTTTGATTGACGACGAAAAAGAATGGCATACACAGTGGCAATGGAATTCCAATAAGCCTGTTACAGCAGCGTGGATGATTTGATACCCCTAGAGCGAGCAGGCGCGATATTGTTTAGACAAACGAATCAAAACAAAACACATTCTTCCACTATCACGATACTTCGCCCACTGCAGGCAAAAGACTCTCGGGTGCAAGGCTTAGTCTGGCTTGGCCCCGATACACTTGACGAGGCCGAGTCTTGCCAGCAGAGTCAGGACGATCCAGTCCGGGGAAACCGGGCCTGGGGGATGACTCGGAATGGTCGACGAAGAAATAGAGTTGGCCCGCATGTCATTCAACTGCAGTTTTGAAGCACAGGGCGACAGAGAACAAACGCCGACCAAGGCTCATCCATGATCTCCGATGCGAACAAGCTTTACTGCAAAGAAACACAAATCGAAGACTGCTCTGCCCAGACGCTCGCGCACATGCGGGGTGGCATCCGGATCAGGCAAGCATGGGTTCAGGGACCATTCCTCTTGAACGTATGTCAACTGACAAGCGTATGAACAGAAGGTGGACTGAAGATGGGAGACGTGGATCCACAGCTGCGTGTGTGTTTTGGGAAGTGCAACTCGCCATGAGTAAGTAAGAGACAACGCAAACTTGAGTGTGCATGATTCGACCACTTGGCTCAACAGGACACCATACGCACTCCGTTGGAAGTGGTTTATCGACACGTCGAATCTATTCGTCGAGGTCTGCGGTTTGCAAGCAACTCGTATCAACACTAAAGAGCTGACCAAGCCGCCTCGCCTCACCTCTTTAACTAAGCTGCAGGTTTGACATCGACTACTGCATGCTGCGGGAGCTACTGTGCCGCGGCTGCATCGACATTTCCGCCCGGCCTTGCATACACGCAGGGCCGAATGGTAGGAGCTGGAGAGGTCAGCGTTGTGCGGCTCTTCTCTCTGGTGCGGCGCGTGTTCTCGCTCGGTCGATTCCATTCTCAGCAGTCGTTCGACGACCCATTCACATCCACCAACACGACGTCGAGACCAAGTATTTTACAAAGCCTAGCTGGCCAGCTAATCCCTCGCAGATCTGTCGAAGAGCGGAACTGCTCTCGGCCTTCGGGGGAGCTAAACATCCCGTCAGGCAGCCTGCTTGCGAGCATCGATGAGTAATCGATGAGGAAATGCGTGCGTCAGGCGAGGCCAGGTACAAGCGAGAGTGATGAAGGTGGTGGGCAGTGCATGGTGAAACGAGCATCGCGGCGGATGGCGGAAGCGGTTGGGAACGACGGGGCGAGCAGAGGAAGAGACGGCGGCAAGCCACCGTGTGACCTTACGTGCCGCGCACGAACGTGTAGCTAAGAAAAGGCCGCGCCAGTTCGTGGGCGTCGCCACACAGCAGGTGGGCGAGCGGACGGCTGGCTTGTGCTTGAACGGACGGGGAGAGCAGCCCGCTCGTCCTAGCTGGGGATATGCAGGCTCTTGGAGGCACGGTGTGAGGGTCTCCCGGCCAGGCTAATACGAGTCCTTCTCGAACCCCAAAGAGTCGTGCCATGGCACGTACGATTCGGCGATTGCTTGACAGTGACTCGAGGCGGGTTGAAGGCTAGTTTGCGATTGCCGACGGGGTCATTGAGACGCAGGACTCAAGTGCTACATTTCCGCGATGCCACGGGTTTTGAAGGGCGATAGTAGCAGGTGCGTTATATGACCAAAGATAGGGATGAACGCTGATGGATACGCCGCGGGCGCACGTGGGCTCGACATGACAATCAAACAGGGCGTCGCAGGGATTGGGCGACGAAGTCTATCGAGCAGCGAGGATCGTCTGCGCGGAGGTCCGTCGATCCGATGTTGGGGGCGGCACGGAAGTGTATGAGATTTGCCAAGTGCCCTTTGTGCCGTTCTAGAATGTAATTCGAACACGATCTTGGAATGAACGGGCCTAGAGGGCTTCCTGATGGACACGATGGATGCTGACGAGTAGTGTGTATCACGGCTTGAGATTCCGCGGCGCAGTAGCGGCGGGAGAAGACAGAAAAAGTCGAAACGGCTGCTCGTCCGCGATCTTGATCGAGTTCTAGAGCCCAGCAGGTCTCAGACCTCGTGGGGGGTGCAAACACTGCTGGTGAATGGGATGAAGGGACTATCAATGAAGCGAGACCCCTTTTTTCTTGCGTAGAGTACCCTGAGCGTGAAGGCGAAGACGCGCGCACGGTGGAACGGGTGCAGTTTTGGGTTTGCAATGATGGCAACGAGCTGCAGGAATTCGGAGGATTTCTTGGAGGCATCCAATGCAGGTTTGTCAGCTATTGAAGGGTGTCCTGCGCCGTGGTAAGGGGACGGAGGGTGATAGGACGATAGACGTGTTAGGAACGGCGCGCAAGGTTTCGGTGTGAGAGATTGGCGGGAACGTCGATCATGCCTTGGGACGTGTGTTGCAAAGGTCGGACCCGGTCTTGCCTTGATTAAACACAGATGACTGCTATTATTGGGATACCGTGACGGCGAATGGCGAGGTCTGGGGCGGCTGGTGGACGGGAGTGATTCCTGAGGGTAATGAAGCTGGCGTCAGTATTTCCAATCATCCACACCGACGACGAAGACCGTGCTGCCGGCTTGTTCGGGGACGTTGGCCAGAATCTCGGGGCTCGACGAGGGGCGCTGGTTGGCGAAGAGAGGGCAAAAAACAGTTCAGCTCCGAGCTTGAGCTTGGCTTGGAGCACCAAGCGGTCGGCCACCGTCGTCATCTTTGCCTCCCAAGGATTCAGCCGTTGCGGTGGTCCTACTCTCGTGTGCCTTGTCTGTAGGGTCTCAGTCATTCAGTCCAATCTCTCCCGCCACTCTGGTTCGCCGTTCTCACACGGCAGTCGAGTGGCCCCCCTCCTCGTCTCCAGGATTCGTTCGTGCGAATAGGGACGCAGCGCAGCGGGACGGGCGGCTGGTACACAACTGTCACGTCTCAGAAACCGGCAGGCCTGGTGAGGCGGGACCTCGGCCGGAAGTATATTTCTTGCCGGCTCGTCGGGGGAAAAGCCCTGGGTGTGCCGTCCTAATCCCATTGGTTGTGCTCTGCGGTCTCGGTTGGATCTTCATTCAACGTGGGTGTGGTCCCTGGGCTGCGAATGGCTGCTCATCGTCTGTGGGAATCAAACGGACCGCTCAGGCGACCAGTCCGTCCTTGGACCATCTCGCCGCTCGTCTTCGGGCCGGGCCCAGTCCTTAGCACCGATGGTGATGGAGAGGGGAGACGACGACAAGAGAGAAAAAGGAAACGTCGTCCATGTCCGCAGGTTGTTGGTGCAGAAATCTGACGAGTTTTTTCCCCCTTCCCTCTCTCGGCTTGTTGCAACTGCAGGCGAACGGGGACACTTTCCCCTCCCTGCGTTAGCCTTCCGTTCTTTGGGCCTTAGGTTGCGGAAATGTGCCTTAATCACGGCGCGGCCGCATCGATCTGCGGGATGGGAATTTGGGCAAAGCGGGATTGCCGTCGCGAAATTCGAGTGGTCGTGGCCTGTCTGGCATACCTAGGTAGGTAGGTAGGCAGTAGGTAGGTAGCTAGCTGTTGCTGTCGCTGTCTCACGAGAGGGCATTCTTTCATCATGTCAGCCAGGCCCTTTGTCTCTGGGGATTGTCTCTGCCTTGAGTAGACTGTAGCTCACCAACACAGAGAGATAGAGACCTAGACCTGTTGGAGAGAGGAACACCAAGAGGAGCTTTCGTGAGTACCGAGAAACCGGACCTCGAGGCGTAGGATGCCCGCCCCCCGGGGAATAAGGGGTCCAGACGACGACAAGGTGACCCGAAGTACCGATAATTACATGGATGGGCGGTGTTGTTTTGTTGTTTCATGCAATTTGTTGCTTGTTTTTTTCTCTCTCGTGGGCGGTTGTCGCTTCAACTGGAGGTGGAGAGTTCATGTTGAGGGCCACCTCACTCCGATGGCACTCTGTGGTGGATAGGTACAGAGTACAGGTACCTGAAGCAGTAGGGACGGTACTTACGGAGCATAGGCCCTTGGACATTGTCGGCGGGTTTTTGGGTGGAAGCCGGGCCCTGCGTCTGGCGTGGAGAGGTAGCTGTACCTTGCACCTTGCAGTGAGCACCTGGCCTCGCCGCCTCGCACTCGCGCGTCTAACGCAACATCAGGGGCCGCAGCGTGATTGCCCACTTCACATTCATCAATTCAAGTGGAGGGAGTCCATTCTGCGTGCTGCGCGCTGCGTGCTGCGTGCTTCCCTCGTACCTTGCAGCAGCAGCAGCAGCAGCAGCAGACTACCTGTGTACGTACCTATTTCTCTACCTGTGCCGGTCCAGGAAGGTATCCAGTAGGCGTCAGTACCTGCTTTTCTGTCTACCTATCTGCCGGTGCCTGGTTCCTGGTGCCTCTTGCCTCGTGCCCTCATGCCCTCGTTAAGCCTTCGTGCCTTCCTGACCTATTACTGCCACAACTCATCTCGTGGCGGGCATTTGGCAGTCGTGCGCTCTTCGTGCTCTTGCTCTTTTCTGCACGTTCGAACATTTGGCACGACAGGGTTTCCAAGCCACCATTCCAAATACAGGCTAGCGCAGGCCAGGGTGCCCCGCCAGGTACGACCCCCCGGCTCCCCTGGTGTGGGTGTCGGGCCCAAGTGGCTTGGCTTTCTTTCGCGCCCCACCATCGCCCTTTTTTTTTCTTCCTTCCATCTCAGTAATTTTGGCCCCCGCCAGTCGTTTCTCTTCTGGGCTGGCCCGACTCCTGGAGGAAGGGCCAAACAGCCAAACAACATCCTCTCCTTTTGGAGCCGGACTCCTGACCATAGGACGGGCTTGCCCTGGTCGACGGTGGTGCCGCTAGTTCTGACGAGGCGAAGAAACGGGCCTGAACGGAAAGAGAAAAAACGTGTTCGCCTGGGATTTCTGCACCATGTCGGGGTCGGGGGCGGTCTCGTCCAAGAAATCTAGTGGAAGAATGGCCTGGGCGAACGGTCCTGAATGACACGGTCCTCTTCGCCGTAGGTATCTTACCAACTTTAGGTACTCTGACATGGACCCTGATCCTGGAAATGCTTACACTACCTACCTACTATGATAGGTCCTCTATTAGGTGGGCAGTCCCTGAAGTGAAGCTGTCGTTTCTGTAATTACAGAAGGGACATGGGACGGAGACGATGCTATTTACAATAACGACGAGTTTTGTTGGTCAGCTGTAAACCACCACAAGTCAGTCTGGAATGAGAATGAGATTGAAATGGTTGAGTGATTTGGAGCACATGCACATGATGTTGAGTTGAGAAACCATCCCGGAATAGGTATCTTGCTACGGATAGCTCAGATATTGACCTCGAACTCGCTGCTGTTCCGCCGTAATGTGCTTCACTACGGTGTACCTACTGCAGCAATGCTTGTCTGCCTGCAACCCATCACCTAATTATTATGCCTATTTGCCATGGGACACTGACTTCCATTGTCGATAGGTAGCCAAACGTGTCTACGAGACAAGTCCGACCACTGCGACCTCGACTGTGACGACCGCGACTGCGTTTTTCATTGTTTGGTCGGTCGTTGCTTCCTCTTTCCTTGTTCTGTGCCTTCCTACCTCCAGCTTTAGCACCAGTAGCGTAGCTGGCGCCCTTGCGCCTTCCATCTTTCTTACCTCCTCCTTCCGTTGCTGCCTCGTTCCGCCATTCTTTCCTCTGTGACGTCCTACAGAGGAAGAAGAGGAAGGTACCTCAACACCAAGGCTGACGACATTCCTCTCTCTTCCTCCTCTTTCCCTCTCCTCCTCGCCTCCAACCTCCAAACGCCGTCCGCCACATAGATCCTACGGAGTACGGATACACACACTGCATCCTCAGCCAGGGCAAATCACCTCTACGGGCCCCCGTGGCTCTCTCGAGTCTCGACACCGACGATCGCCCGGGATAGTTCCCAGCCCTCACGCCGAAGCGACCTGAGCGTGGCCCCGAAGCAGAAGGAGACCCTCCTCACCCCCATCGCCATCATCCCCAAATCGGCCCAGCAGCCTCTCGACTGCGAGAACGGGCGCAGCCGTCACACGTCGCGCTCCCCAATCAGCGTCCTCCTTCAACGCGCTTCTAATTTGCCAGAAATCCACCCACCCTGGTCGCCGTCCACGAGCCCCACGACCCCCAACCGTCGAGCTTCGAAAGAAACACCACGCCCACCACCCACCGGCCCTGCGTCCCCTGGCATCCATTCCCCTGCCGCTGCGACTGGCACGGAAGACTGAAGTACTGTTCTGCTATTGCTGTCGGGTTACTGTCGTTGTTGCTGCTGCTGCTGCTGCTGCTGCTGCTGCTGCTACTCCTTCACGCTAGTCCACCACCACTACCACGCCAGCCCGCTGCACATTCGTCTCGCCAGCCAGTCTAGCCAGTCCACGCTATTCTCTCCAGTCCAGCAAACCCCAAACAACACAGCAAAGCAACACGCCGCGCTGCACGTCGAGACGGTATTAGACCACGCACCCCAAGCACGCACGGCGAGCACCAGCGAACGAACGAGAGAACGCCCCCCCATTCGCACCGCTTCTTGTCCGTCCACGCCCCCCCCTTTTACTCACCCCCCCTAATCCAATTCGCCTGGACCGGGACACCGCGCAACAAAACAGTTAATTATCCCGGGCTACCCTATCCTGAGAATATCTCCAACAATCTCGCGTTCCCAAGCAACGCCGGACAACGCATCGCTCTGCACCGCAACGGGCACCACAGCAGCCACTGGAGAGGCTCGCGTTCGATTCCTGTATCCGCCCACGGGGCCGCATGACGTCTGCGTCCGTCCGATTCCCACCAACCCGCTGCGACTGCTGCGCTGCCGCTGCCGTGGTGAGAGAAAACGCCCTCTCCTTTCCCCCTGTCCGCCTCGCGAAAGGACCGAACTTCACCACCGACCGACTACCCGCGCGACGGAAGCATAAGAATAGTGCATGGAAGTCGACACTCCCGCGACCGGGTCCCCTCCACGCACGTAATTCCACCCGCCGCCCACTTCGATCCGATTGCCCTTTGAGACATTGGCACGACAGCACCAGATCCTGAACAGTGCTTCACACCGTCGACGATACAGGGTCTGGGCCTGGGGTCTGCACAATCCAGACACCCCCCGTTCGTTCGCCTCTGCCGTTGGCTTCGCGCGCCTAACCTTATACAAGGGGGAGCGTATCCCTCCCGCGCCTTCCATCTAGAGAGAGCTCTTCTCTTCTCTTCCCATCATGGCCAGCTCCCCGCCGGCCTCCCCCGGGAATCACATACCCCAGAGACCGATGAGCGCCATGGTGCGACCAACGCCCAGAAGCAACAGCCGCTTGAGCATGACGAGCAAGCAAGGCGGTGGAAGCAGAGCCTCTGACGAAGATGGCCGGACTGCTGTCAAAGTCGGTGAGTTTGGTCCTGGTCCTGTTTTTCGGCATCGTCGTCTTGCTTTACGATGCCGCGTCCCCCTGTCTCCCCCCTTTCTCGCAAACGGAGCATCACACCACTGACCACGCTTTTTTCTCCTCTGCAGCCGTGCGTGTTCGACCGGCACTCAAGCCCACCGATCCGGGCTACGAATTAATCCCCCAACGATTTCAACGATCCATGGTCCAGGTCACGTCAAACACGAGTTTAGCCATCGATTCGCCGCAAGGGAGAAAGCTGTTCGTCTTTGACCGCGTCTTCGGCTCCGAGGTCGAACAGGATGGAATTTGGGAATACCTCAACGATTGCGTCACCGCCTTCGTCCAAGGTTACAATGTCTCGCTGCTGGCGTACGGCCAGTCGGGAGCTGGAAAGTCGTACACGATGGGCACGTCGGGTCCCAACGAGCAGGGTGACGTCGAGATCATGGGTGAGTCGCACCGCGTTCGCACGTCACGAACGTTCGTGTACCCCGAGGCTTGCTCAGCCTCTGGGCTGCTGGCTGACAAAGGTGTCGTAGGTGTTATTCCCAGAGCGGCGACGGCCTTGTTTGAGAAGCTCGACGGCTCGAGGAAACAGGCGAACCGCGGCTCCATGTCTCAGCTGCGAACACCGCATCGGTACTCCGCTCAGGGAGCCTCGAGCTCGCCTGCCGAGCGAAACTGGTCTTTGAAAGCCACCTACCTCGAAATCTATAACGAGCAGCTGCGCGATCTCCTGATTCCGGACCACGTTCCACAACATGAGCGTGGCAACGTCACGATTCGCGAAGATGTCAAGGGCAACATCATCCTCACCGGCCTCCGGCAGGTTGAGATCAACTCTGTGGATGACCTCATGAACGCATTGAATTTCGGCTCAACCCTCCGCCAGACAGATGCGACGGCCATTAACGCTCGGTCTTCCCGCTCTCACGCCGTATTCAGTCTCAACTTGGTGCAACGGAAGAGCGGGCTGCAGGGTTCCAATGGCGCCGATAAGCGATTCTCCGTTCCTATTGAAGCTATGACGGGATCCGAGACCTGGGTGACAACCGACAGCAAGCTGCACTTCGTCGACTTGGCAGGCAGTGAACGTCTGAAAAACACGGGCGCCCAGGGCGAGCGCGCTAAAGAGGGTATCTCCATCAACGCCGGACTGGCCGCGCTCGGCAAGGTCATCTCTCAGCTGTCGTCGCGACAGGCCGGAGCGCACGTCTCTTACCGCGACTCCAAGCTCACCCGCCTGCTGCAAGACTCACTGGGCGGAAATGCCATCACGTACATGATTGCTTGTGTAACGCCGGCCGAGTTCCATCTAAGCGAAACACTAAACACCGTCCAATATGCGCAGAGGGCCCGAGCTATCCAGAGCAAGCCGCGTATTCAGCAGGTGGAGGAGGGTGACAAGCAGGCCATCATTGACCGTCTGAAGGCGGAGGTATCGTTCCTTCGGGAACAAATCCGTAGCGCTGAGCGAGGGGGGGGCGAAAGACGCACAGCCTCTGCAGGCGAGCGGTCCGAGCGGCAGAATGAGCGGGAGGTCGAGCTGCAAAACCAGCTGCTCGACGCCCAGGAAAACTACACGACCCTGAGCCAACGTCACGCGAAGCTTATTGCGGAGATGGCAAAGGCCCGCGACAACGAGCTTGCCGAGAACAACCAGATTGAGGAGTCACTAGGTGACACCGCGACGGAACGACTGAACCGATCAAACTCTTTTGCCGCAGCCGTCGAGCAGGTCGTACTCGAATACGAAAAGACAATCCAGACGCTGGAGCAGTCTCTGTCCAGCACTCGCGGCACTCTCGCCAACACCGAAGCCAGCCTTCTCGAGAAGGAAAGCAAGTGCACTTACATCGAAACCATCAACACCCAGCTGCAGGCTCGATTGCAGAAGCTTATGGATCGAGAGGCGAGCACCGAGAACTATCTCCACGACCTGGAGAACAAGCTCGACGGACACACCTCCGGGGAGGAGAAGAACGCGACCATCGTTCTGGAGTTGCGAAAGGAGATTGCTCGCGTCAGAGAGAACGAGGCCTCTTGCGAAGATTACATCTCCACGCTGGAGGAGCGACTTGCTGAAGCGGATCAGGACGCCGAGCTTATGCAGCGCGAAATCGACCGCCTCGAGCAGGTGATTGAGCGCCAGCGCTCCCTTGGGAAACTGGACTCCCTCTTGCACGAGCTTGACCACATCCAGGGCGACAGCAAGGTTCCCGAGCCCGATATCGATGCCCCCAACGGTCTCGCCCGACGACAACTCGCCGACCACTCCCGCAGTCATTCACATGTTAGTCGCATGAGCCAGAGGGACGTGATTCTCGAGAACGTCGAAGGAGAGGCCGCCGCATCCAAGAACGCGGAATACGATGCGACCGGCGAGAATGGCGGAAGCAGTGCGGAGGCGAGGACACCCGAGACCGAGGAGCAAACCCTTCAGGCCGACAAGCACGAGTATCCTCCTCAAAGTCCTGCTCAGTCCAAGTTCGTCCAGGACAAGTTGGAGAACGTCACGCAGGAGCTCCTTGATCTTCGTGTCGAGCACGAGACGACCATTAACGAGTTTGATCTGCTGAACGTCAAGTACGAAGAGGCACTGCGCACCCTTGCGGAACTTCAGGATACGATTGACGAGTCCCGCCACCCAGAGCGCAAGGTCCGAGACTCGATGAAGTCGCTCACGTCACCGAACCCAACCAGGCCGCCCTCCTTCTTCTCCGACTCCAGGTCCAGCGATGTCAAGGACGGTGGTCAGTTTTCATCCCGCTCATTGTCTTCTGAGCTTTCTTCTGCATTGGAGTCGCCTGCTCATGTCGAGCCTTCCGATGCCGACACGGCTGCGACAGTCAAGCCGGAGCCCGGCTCCGAGCCCGAGCCCCACTCGGCCGAGGATCTCATGCACCAGGACCTCCTCGCTACCGAAGTCGAGAGATTCAAGACCCTCGCCGCCGAGAAGGAGGAGGCAGAGAAGGAGCTGGCCGACAAGTACACACAGCTCGAGAAGAAGCACCACGAGGCTTTGGACATGCTCGAGGAACTCCGGACAGAGGTCGCCCAAGCCAAGGCCCTCGAGGCCACATCGCCGCGGGCAGGCCAGCCTGTCATCCGTCGCAAGTCGAGCCAGAATGTCATGATCATCGACCGCGCCCACAGGTCCTTTGCCTCGCTTCGTAACATTGCCGCAGAGAACTTTGAGGAGCAGCCTGATGTCATGCAGAACTTCGAGCTGAACCTCAACGCCGCCATGCACGAACTCCACGCACGCTCGGAGAGAATCCAAGAGCTCGAGGCCAACATCGCATCCACCAAGAAGGAGATTGAGACGAAGATGACCATCATCTCTGGCCTCACTCGCGAGCGATCTAGTTTGCAGGCATCGCCGATGGACATGTCTGTCGTGTCCAACCTCAAGAACCAGCTGGAGGCGAACGAGAAGCAGATGAAGGAAATGAGGGAGACCCACGAGGCTAGCGAGAAGAAGCTGATGGCCGAACTCGAAAGCCTGCGCGCTGCCGTCAAGGAGGTCCCCGCCGTTGAGGAGACTGCCCCTGAGGCCTCTTCCGAGACTACCCCGGAGCCCGCCGTCGCTGTCGCCGCCGCCGCAGCTGTGGCGGCCGTCCCTGAAGCAGCCATGGAGGTTACAGATGTCGAGAACAAGGCCCTGCCAACGACCGAGGAGAATGACCGCAAGATCACGGAGCTCCAGGGCGAGTTGAAGAACTGGCAGGTGAAGCACCAGACCGCCTTGGACACGATGCAGCAGACGGAGACGAACATGAAGAAGACGATCGAAGAGCTCGAAGCTCAGATCACCACTCTCAACGCCCGGGCCGCTGAGCAGTCTGCCTCAAGAAGCGACGAGGAGGTCAAGGAGATGGAGGAGAAGCACGAGACGCTCGTCAAGTCTCTCCGTGACGAGATCGACGAGTACAAGGCGGCCATTGATGCCAACGCCAACAAGGTATCCGAGCTCGAAGCTGCTCACGCCGCGACGAAGGCGGAGCTCGAAGAGGCCATCAAGGCTCGGGATCTCCACGAGACGCAGGCGAAGACGCAGCAGAGCCTTATCGCGAACCTCGAGAACCAGATCGCGGCCCACGAGCAGGCACTCAAGACCCACCAGGAGGGCATGAAGCTGCTGCGGGAGAACCACGCCAAGGAACTCGAGCAGATGAAGCAGCTCGAGCAGAAGGGCTACGAGGAGCAAGTCGCAGTACTCCTGAACGAGCATGCCGAGAACGTCAGGGTTCTCGAGTGCGAGCTGAACGACGCCCGAGAGGATCTGATGAAGGTCGCCACTCAGGTTGCCTTCGCCCTCGGACTCGACGTCAGCATCGAGAAGATCACGGAGCGCATCGACGATCTCATTGCCGACCAGAAGGCGCTGTCCGACGAGCAGAGCAAGTCGAGCGAAGTCGAAAAGCACATGGCGGAGCTGTCCAGCATCAACGACAACCTCCTCAAGGAGTTGGAGCAGGCCAAGTCGACGCTGTCTGACCTCCTCACCGACAAGGGCGAGACCGTCAAGAGCCCCGCGCCCCTTCCCGACCAGCTGTCCGCGATTCGTAAGAAGATTTCGGACCTGGAGACGAAGAACAAGAAGAACTCTCGCCTCGTGGAGGAGCTTGAGGACCAACTTCAGAGCAACTTTGATCAGGTGCAGATTACCAACAACCGCATATCCACGCTGCAGACGGAGCGCAACCAACAGATCGAGGAAGCGCAGGCCGCCAAGTTCAAGGCCGAGTCCGAGTTGGAGGCACTCAGAGCCGAGTTCGCTTCCTTGCAGGTAAGATTTGTTTGCCCATGCACGCCACTCTCTAGCGATTCTAACAAGATACAGGCCAAGGTGGAGGAGTCGCCGGCTCCTGGCCACCCCCAACGATCCAACTCCATCAGCTCGCCTCTCCGAAAGAGCTCGTCCGCCGCCTCGCTCCCCTCGCCGCCCCCGGCGATCCCTCTTCCTCCCCTCCCCGGCGTCGGCGGCAGTGCGTCCGGCCCCAACGGCACAGTGCCCAACACGCCAACCCAGGCGAACCGGCCCGGCAGCAAGGACAACCACGGGTCTGCCAACCAAATCCAGGAAGACCAGGAAGCGCGCATCCGCACCATCGAGAAGCATCTCCAGGCCGAGAAGCAGCTCACGCAGACGCTGGAGGAGGCCCTCACCGACCTCGAGCGTCAGTCCAACAAGGTCAAGGCCGACAGCGACGCGTGGCGCAAGCGCTGCACGGAACTGGAGTCCGAGATCAAGGAGCTCAAGGACCGCCCCGCGCCGACGCCGCAGCCCGACAACCGCTGGAGTCTCCACGCCGTCGAGGAGGAGCGCAAGAAGCGCCAGGCCGCCGAGGCACAGCAGCGTCTGCTGGAGGAGCGCATGAACGCGCTGTCCAAGAAGAAGAAGAAGGGCTCCCTCAACTGCTTCTAGGCGAAGTCCGATTGTTGGGGCCGCGCGGTTCGCCGAGGTCGCCGCCGGGCCCGTGTGGGTTCGACCGTCTCGCGAGGCACGACCTGAAAAAAGGAATTACTGGTTTCATTTGTCGGAGAGGGGAGTTTTTTGCTTGTTCCGTTTTTGACTCTCGATACTACCCCCTTTTGCGACATTGCATTCTTGCACATCGTTTGCGGCATGTTTATGCTGGTCGAAGATGATTCCCCCTACGCATGGCGAAACCCAGAGACTGGGCAGGAGTTTCTCACAACTGGCGGGCTCGCGCTTGCGTTGTTCAACGAGGGCTCTTGATGTCTTTTTTTGTTTCTTGTTTCTTCTGTTCTCTTTCCCAATACCACTCGGCATATTTTGCTCATGCGACATGGAACCCCGTTCTTCTACACCAACCTCTTTTTATTCGCTTCTCCTGTCTTATCCTAATTATTTCACTTTACATAACTCGTCGACGAATAGCAAGAACAAAACGAACGTGCTCTGATGACGGCACGAGGGAAGGGATTCGGATGGTGGTGGTCGTGGTCCAGAGGACGACGGACCAAGCGGGGGGGTTGCGTTGCATTCGTTAGACTATTTCGCGGTGTGGAGAAGTGCAAAGCATACATCAATACCTTTGGCTAATCCTAGTTGTGCGCCGGACCGGACGGGGCTCGGTTGAATAAAAGACTCTTTTTGAAGTTCAATTCGTTTCTCGTGATACGATGCTTGCTTTTAAGTGTGTGCTCAATTCCTCTGCCCTGTCCCTTGCTGGTCACTGCTCTCCCTCCTCGGACGGGAGCACGTCGGGGAACCAGCCGTAGGACTCAAAGTCGACCTCGAACTCGCCCATGGCCGTCTGCGAGACCTCGACGTCCTCTGCGCGCAGGGCGTCGGCCTGGCTCCGGGCGCCTGAGGGCTGGGAGCTGGGGGGCTTTCGTCAGTTGCTTACCAATGAGAGTGGTTGGCGGAATGCAGGACGATGAGGATGTGGAATGAGATGAAAGAGGGAAGGAGAGAAGCATGCGTACCGCGGCGATATTGCGCCCTTGGCGTTGATGACGCGCTGCCAGGGGACGGTGTCGTGGTTGAAGCGGGAGGAGGGGTCGGTTGGGAGGTGTTTGAGGCAGATGCCGACCTGGCGGGGGCGTTCAGCTATGGGAGGTTAGTAGAGGTTTTATGAGAGGGGGATGTGAATGAGATGAGAAGATATGAGTGAGATTGAGATGAAGTGAGAAAGTGTGGGTGAGACGTACGTGTCCCGATGAGCCGCGCAATATGGCCGTAGGTCGTCACCTTGCCCGGGGGAATCTCCTGCACGGCCGAGTAGACGGCGTGGAAGAAGGCTTCGGCTTCTTCGGTGCGGGGCATTTTTCGGCGGCGAGGGCGGGGGAGGTGGGGGAGTTGTTTCCAGATGGTCACCGGGGAGGATTGGGTTGTTGGTTTCTGGTGAGATGAGGCAGGGTTGAACTCGGTTCTTGTTAGAAGGTTGATTGGTAAGAGGGTGTTTTGTGAGGTGAAGTTGAGTGAAGGGCGTGATGGGCATTGCTCTAACAATTTTGGAGAGTGATGGGTAGGGAATTGGGGGTTTTGATTGGTTGGTTGATGGGCTTGGAAGGGTGTTAGCACCGCATGTGTGCCTCACTAGGACACATTGTCTCTCACAATACAATCTTCACGATTTTGACTTCAGTAAATATTGTTATTTGGGATTTCTACTATCCGAAAGTTCTAATACCCAGTATCTCTAATCTCCGACATCTCTATCTTTCAGCACGTCCACTACACGGCGTCTGCATTATCCAGGACCGGTGGCGGCTGGCCCTTGTCTCATGAAGTAGCTCAACCTCCCAGGTTGCAGGCCACCATGTGTCAGACACTTATTGCATGACTTAGGACTCCATAGAGCTCTTTCTATTTATATCGCCCGGTAGTTCCTTCTTTAATTTTTTTTGATTCTGTATCCTATGCTCCCTATTGGCCATTGCTGTGTGCTCTGACTGGTAGTATTTGGCCACCCTTAGCGGGCTCTTCTCGAGGAACAGTCTCTCCGAGGACGAGTTCAGCTTCAACGTCGGCTTCAACGTCACAATGACATCTGACATACTTGCAGCCTTTGGCCTCTGGAATGTTTACATCAAGGACAGCAAAAGTTCAGACGTCGTACTCAGCAATGTCCCCTCCAAGACGCACTAGGCACCTAGACGATGCTGCTCCCTAAGGCAAAGAACGCAAGATCAGAAAGAGCCTCACCATAGAACTTGTCACCAATGAGATCGCACAGCCGAGAAGATTCCAAGTCGAATCGGTTGTCCGTTGCGATGCACTTGCCGCCAAGCCCCTGTGTGGCACATGCACGGCGCCTACTGGTTGCCTTGCCTTGTTGGCTGCTGACGCTGGCTTCCCATACACATGAATGTAGGTATGTCGTTACCCCGCTCCTCTCTGCTCTGTGCTTTTTCCTAATCTTGAAAACATCATCAACAGCACGCCTACCAAGAAAACCGAGCAAAACTTGTGAGTCCGTGGCTCCAAGCGTGGATGACTAACGAGGACTGTATACTGACACATGAGGTAGGACTACCAACCCTAGGCCCGCCAAAATGTCGAACGAAGTCGGTTTCTCCTTCCAGGCTGACATCGTCAACCTCGGATCCCTCACGCACATGATGACCGGTCGCGTTCTGAAGGCTCTGAGCGACGGCGGCGTCGATACCTATGCCGTTGCCTCGGCGTTCTGGCTCGGTGCCAAGATCCCCGTCCGCTCGTCTCTCGCGGACACGGTTCACATGCATGTGTCGAAGCGGCCTACGTATCACTCGGTTCTCAACAGGCTCTTATCCATCGGCTGGGGGCATTCGGCCCCCGTCATCGAAATGACCCGCACTCGAGCCGGGACGAACGCCTTGCTTCTCATTGGCGCCTTGGGAGAAGGGTCCTCGCCCTTTCAGGCCGCGCAATTCCTCTCAGAGCTTCTCGCTATATATGGGCTCGGTTCGGACATGATGCCTAGTACCGACGTTCTGAAGGGCCTCGTGGCGTACCTGACCCCTTTCGTTTATGACCTTGGGTTCTCGAAGGTCCTGCAGCACATCACAAACGTAGCTGAGGGTGCCATTGAGGCCGAAGCCATCAAATTTCGAGCCCTCGGAGACGACGATGCCGTCAAGGATACGAGGTCACAATGGCTCGCATTGAGACGTCTGGGCGCACCGGATTCACTGGCAAGAGCAATCAAGCAACTCGTGTACACGTCACAGAAGGGCCAGCAACATTACATGATCCTGGAGATGCGAGGATCCTGGCTACCCGCATTCGCGACCCACGTGCTTGGCATGTCAGTCCAGCTTCGCTGCGGTGACAAGCTGATCTGGGCTAGTGGTGGTGAGCATGGGAGTATCACTTTCCAGATAGGAAAACAACTCCAGCATAGATCTTCGCTTCTATCGTTGCGCGGACGGTTGACGTTTATCGAGTTCAAAGAGCATACCAGGTTCTTCAGTCCCCAAATATCAATCAATTACTCCCTCGACGTCGCCCTGGGGTCTCAACTTGTCAAATGGCCCCAAATCGATTTTGATCTTGCAGTCGCCATTCACATCGCAATCAGAAGGCTTTCACTTGGTTTGTTTCATGGCACGTTATCAAAATTATGGCGGTACCACGACACTTTCTCGAGATCAACTGAGACGTTTGATGGGTTAAAAACCTTGAAAACGGTTCTGGATTTCTTGCAAATAAACGACGACAAAGTTGCAAGAGTAAGTTGGGCGGAGCTCAATTGTAAAGAGGGTTCATTCTCGGATATGAACTCATGGGCAGTCGGTTTGACTCAAATTGATGCGACGAACATCACAAGATTGATCCAGGTATGTGGTGAGCATCAAGGCCAGGAAGATTCAGTCATTTCTATCTTCCAGAGCCAAAGCCACAGGAACTGCATGTGCCAAAAGGTCGGTCAAGTCATTCATGGCTTTGCCGTTACTGCACTAGCCCTGATGCAATGCAAGTTCGAGCCCTCGCAGCTCAGATTAAGAGAGGATGTTGTTACGGGTAATTATCGGACCAAATGGAGCGATGCACTGGTTCTGTGCAGAGGCTACACCGAGTCGCATAGTCCCTCTGCTTCCCAAGATGGTGGGCGAGTCTCAACTAACGATCTGTTTGAATACCTTGGGGTGCTTATTACCGGAGATTACATTGAGCCTGGGATAGGTGGTCGGTTGCCAAGCTTCGATGCACGTCCGGTTCTCGGAGTCTCGCGCGGGTCCTACACCATCTGCTATTCCTGTATCATGGACAGCGACTGCTATGATGAGGCTGGGGTTGTAATTCAGATACGGAGCGGTCGGGTATCGTTCCAAGGCAGCTTTCGGGAAACGATCGTAGAGTCCAACAAGAGCACAGAAGACGGCGCCTGGCATCAGCAGACGATGGATCCCAGTCAACTCACTGGTTCTTCCCGTCTCAAACCCCACTACATACCTCCGAAAACGACGGTCGAAATGAAGATTCAGCTCACAGAGGAGAGCATTTTCCTCCAATTTCGGCTAAAAAACGGCGCATCGCAGGCGTTTAGTTGCGATGTCAAGAATTCAGTTGACACATTTCGCACGATGTGGATGATTCCGCGCTGCCACCACGCCGTGGACTCTCCCTACCAGGCGAAGACCGACCAGGAGTTGGCCCTGGAGGGTTTTCACGCGGCGACGCTGACATCAGTCGATTTTGACGTGTTGGTCTATGCCTTGAAAGGTAATAAGCTTGAGCAGATCCTAACCTGCGGTCTGATTGTTGAGCAAACACATAAGCGGCTCATATATCATGAACCCATCGAGGAATGGGCGACCAAACCACCTGGGGTTGTCCAGGTCTCAAGTTGTCTGGAGTGTAGCATCCGCCTTGCGAGAAAGATAGCGGGAGATGATCTTGCCCATGTAGTCATGGGCGGGTAGAGAGGCGAAAATGATGGACGAAACGACAATCTAGCCTGTGGTCTCGCAGCCAACGATCAATAGGCAATTGAGCCACATTGACCAGTCACGAGGTGAATTCAAGAGGGATGCCAAATTGAATTCAAAAAGCTGTGGATGCTTCACTCTTCTATGGTTTCTTTCTTCCCCTTGTTCTTTCAAGTTTACTATTATTAGGTACTATATAAGGCCAATCTGATCAGAACTTAACATCAAATGGGTCCCCGCCTGTCCTTCTGGCAGCATGAGTCGATAAAGTTCGAGATACCTAGGCATGAAGGAGTAGTTACACTGAGATCTTTTCTCATTCCGAGTTTCAAGCCACATAGTGCTCACTCGATACGCTCAATTTAAGTTGACCATTCCACTGACGGCGACCTACGAACAAGAAAGCATCACAACCAATCCCCTCCCTACTCAGGTAACTACCAAAGTCGTCTGTGACTTGATATCCCTGCTGCTGGCCCCAACATAAACCGTGTACTCTCCGCTCTCGACCTTCCACTCTTGGCCAGCAACGTCCCAGACGCTGAGATCTCTCCTTCTCAGCGAGAAGGTCACGTCAGCACTCTCTCCAGGCTGTGTCGTAGCCTTTTGAAACCCGCGAAGCTGCCGGACCGGTTCTCCAGCCGCATCGGGAAACGAGATGTACAGTTGTGCTACCTCCGCGCCGGCCAGGGAGCCGGTGTTGCTGATGCTAGTCTTCACAGTTGCGACGACATCCCAGAGATCCTCGCGCCCGCCGACGGTCCTGTCACCCGTGGCGAACCCGCTCGCGAACCCGGAAGAGGTCTCAACGGTAACGGTGGAGGAGTACTCGAAGGTCGTGTATGACAAGCCGTACCCGAACTCGTATCTGGGAGTGATGTTGTACCGGTCAAAGTACTTGTAGTCGATGTAGTTGCCGTCCGAAAAGTCGAGGTCTAGGGCTGTCGAGCTGATGATTGCGTCTGGGTTGTAGTCACTTTCGTTCTTCGCGATGGTGTGCACCAGTCTGCCCGAGGGATTCTCGGCTCCGAAGAGGACGTCGTCAATGGCGTTGCCCGATTCTTGCCCCAGAGCGCCGGCGTAGAGCACACCCGTGACGTTCTCGTGCTCGATCCAGGCATCCACCAAGCGCGGACCGACGGTGTTGATCACGACAATGGTGTTGTTGCAGACGCCCGCGACCGTTACGACAAGTTCGTCCTGTTCCTCGTTGGCCAGCTCCTCGCGGTCGGCACCCTCCCCGCCCCACGCGTTCAGGAACACAACGCAGGCGTCCGAAAGCGTGGCGACGCCCGTCGTGGACTCGGTCAGCTCCGTGCCGGAACCAGCCATGCCGCTAAACGACGTCTCGGCGGTGTCGTTGAGCCACCATCTCAGCATGAAGACATCCTTAGCGGCGCGCTCGTTGAACAGCTGAAGAGGCGTAGTGAGGTACGCGAGAGAGCCCATGGCGGAACCTCCAACCACGGCCATGTGGCCCTGCATTGTGGATGGTTCGCCATCGTACACGCTGAGCGCGGTGTTAGCACCGACGTACCGCGGGCCCGCGTGGTACCCGAAGATGCTGATGCTGGTCCTGTTGACCAGCGGCAGGGCGCCGTCGGTGTTCTTCAGCAGCGCGATGGACGATGCGGCATACTCCCGCGCCATGGTACTGTGGTTGCCGCGGTTGTCAACGCGATTAGTCACACCGGCTTTGCTTGGAAATCCCTCATCCTGACCCAGGTGGAAGAAGCCCATCATGTTCCGGATCGCCATGTCGTCCAGCCTATCCGCGGAAAAGCCCCCGTTCCCCAGGGCTGCGCCGAGCGTCTCGTTGGACCAGTATCGGCTGGAAGACAGGTCCATCCCCGCGTTGGCCGCGTTGACAGCCGCTTGCTGGGCGCTGACGTCCGCGTGAACGATGCCAGGAAACCCGAGCTCGACCTTGAGGTACTTGGCCAGGAGGTCCTGGCTCTCGCAGGAGTAGGTGCCGTTAACCTTGTTCATGGCGCACATGGCGCCGCCCATTCCTTCGTGGACGGTGTCGTAGAATGGCCAGAGGTAGGTCTCGTGGAATGCCTTGTCGCCGATGGAGACGGTGTAGGCCCCAGACCCATCCGAGGATGTTGCGTTGCCGCCGGTAGTTGAGTTGGAGGACGCCTGACGGGCGGACAGAGTCGCGTTTCCTGGGCCGCCTCCGTTCGGGGGAGCACCACCGCCGCCACCGCCGCCCATGCCGCCGCTTGCCATGCGGTTGGTCTCCTGCTCGTTCATGATGAAGTGCTTGGCGCTGGGGATCACCCCGGCGGAAGACATCCCCTTGACGACCGCGCCAGCCATAACGCCGGCCTGATAGCTGTCCACACCGTACGTCTCGCCCGTGCGGCCGCACCATGCCGAGCGGCCCAGGGGCTCCAGAGTCGGGCCGTAGACCATGTTGATGCCCTTGCCTCTAAACTCCTCGCCGACGCCTCGGCCCTTGCCCTGGGCCGCGGCAGTGTCCCAGGTCATGACCATCGCCAGACCAGCGGGCCATGTGGTGACGTAGAAGTAGGTGAGGGGGTTGGTGGCGGAGTCGAGGCTGTTTAGTGCGGTAAAGTTGCCTCCGTCGCCTCCAGCCGCGATGGAGATCTTCTCGTCCGTCGTCAGGGTGGCCACGAGAGCTGCTGCCTTGTCGTAGGCATCTTGCCAGGCGCCGAGGTTGACTGGGTTTCTGCCTGTTAGTGACATCATGTAAGAAAATCGCAGGGAGACGCACTGGTTCCGGAGCTGAGTAGTTGCTCTGTGTAGTTGGCCGAGGCGTCGACAGCCAGGGTACCAGTCACGTAGGTGAGTATGGCCAGAGTCCAGGCGGTGAATGGCCGATACATGATGTGGGAGATGAGCGTCGAAGTCGGAGTCAAACAGAAAGAAACGAGAAAACAGACGTAAAAACGAACGGCAGTTCTCGCAAAACTCGAGGCAGAAGAATGGGCTGCAGGTTGACCGGTGGGAACTAAGCCACGATGTCTAAGAGAGACAACAACGACACTTGCCAAGCCTCTTATATGTCAACCGCTTCTGAGCCCATCATTTATCTCGGTCGTCTCGTTTAGGAAGTGAGTGACACTAGCGACGGGGAGATGCGAGAGAGTGGTGCCGTGCTTACGACGAACATAGTCCACGGCGGCATTGAACCGATCAAAAGCCGACTCGGAAGCTCGCATTGTGCCGCGTGAAAATCATCCATGTCGGGTACCGATTCCGTGGGTCGTACTTACATCGCCCGCCCCTGACCGGAAATTGTCCGCCAAGTCGTTGAATACAAAGGGAAAAGCATAGTCCTCATCGATAGAAGAGGAAGATATCATGGGATAAACGAGAGGCCCGGCATCGCGGCGTCGAGTAAAGCCCGTCTCAAGACGTTGACGCGGCCTCGAAGGTGGCTCGATGCAATCTGCCAATCAGCGACGGGGGCGCGGCGGGTGAACTCCACAGTCATATGGAAATAACTTCGAGAATGATCAACGGCTTGCGATCTGGCGTAGGCCGAGCAAGGGAGATAAACCGCGCACAGTGATGGGAGACTGGGATCAGTCCTTGACGCGTTGAAGAATGTGGACGTATGGGTAGATGCTAGCCAGAGACGGTCCAATTGCCGGCCGGGACGCGCGTGAAAGCCCCGAGCCAGGAGTTTGACAGAAATACTGCCCGGCAAGTGGAGTTCGAAGTGGAAGCGTATGAAGGTGGCATCGTCGGCGAGCTTATGGGGTTCCGGTCCCATTTATGGATTGTGGGTGAAAGCTCCCGAGAGTTACATCTGCCGACTTCTGTATTTTAGCGGACGTTTTTCGTTCAAGTGAACTGACAGAAACCGTCGGAATTAATAAGACGGAGTTTTCTCACAACGGAAAGCTTCTCTCTGCCTGACCTTCTTCACCCTGTCACCTTGCCGACAACAGCATTGGGGAAACAACATGATTGAGGACTGCGTAGATCATGGTGGCTGAGCGACAACGATGGGATCTAGGGAGTGGGGGCCCGCGTGTCGGTTGATGCCGATGATCACGGCCACATACCCATCAGACCCTGAAGATTGACCGATGTTGTTAAGTCCAGTCAGGCTTCTAAGACAGCTATAAGCCAGAGCGAGTGACCGTAGTTCAGTTTTACCTCAAAGTTGAAGAGTGTGAAGCAGACAAGTCATTTCTGATGCCCGCTCCGTGTAGGACGCAAAACGAAAACTGATTCGGGAGATCCGAGGAGTAGTAATATATAAGCAATGGAGTTGCCCTTGTGCATCCACTTGCTCAAGAACCCATAGCCCACACTGAGAGTCGATCTGTTCCTCTTAAACATCAAGGTTAGCTGTAGAAGCAAAACCGATGGCCAGATAGACAGAATCAAACAAGGCAGCCTCGCGCCCCCCTCGCATTGCCCCTATCGTAGACCTTATGAGGTCTTGTTCGGCTATGACATCTTTACTGTTCAAATTTCTGTCGCATGCAATTAGTCAATTACCCAGTGCCAGTAATTGACGTACACGGATTCTGGGTGGTTCCACAAGCAACGAGTCTCAATAAAAGTGTATTTTTGATGCATATATAAATCGAAAAGAGGCTTCCCATGCGAGCCTGGGAGTTCCCTCATTGGCTTAAACAGGCGATGTGAGACAAAATGCTCTCCCATAAGCAGGTTGGGAACGCAACTGCGCAGCATGGCGCAGGTAGATACCGGTTTCCAAGGACTTCCACCTACCAGACGCTGCAAAGTCGCCAAGGCAGTTCGCAGTCGCGCGGAGATTCTGCGCGAAGTTGCTTGGCATGGCAACGACGGTTGCCTCGTATGGTTCGCATTGGTTCGACATGGTCGGCAGGCCTTAGCCGCCGTAGATATAAGGTCTCGACTCTCGTTTATTCGGATTTGATCAGGTCACACCTAATTAATACCTCCCTACCAACATACAACAAGATCTTGCAAGAAACCATTGAGAAATCCCCGTCAGTAATCATCTGGAATTTTGAACAAGACCTTTTCTTTTACTGACTAGAAAAGACATTTTGAGAGAACGAGAGCCTTCATCACTCGTAGGCACCGGCGGACACCGGCTGCGGCGCCGATACGGCGTCCAAAGCTACAGTAATCCGCCGGTGCCATGCATCCGGCAGCCCTTTATTCGACTTGAAGATCATGGCATCCATTTTCAATAGAGGTCCCCATCTTCTAGCTTCTTCGTGCCTTCTCAAGCACTGCAGAAGTTTCGACATGGAGCTTTGATTTTCATCTGTGCTCCTGGGTCTCTGGGAACCCAGGCTGGCTTGTCTTAGAAGCCATGCAATGGTCATTTTCACAGCGCTCAATATTGTTTGTGTCTGGACGGATACCAGGTAAGTTTCCCATACCATCGAGCCCAGAACGCTGGATTCTGACGTTTACATCAGTCTGTAAAAAAACGCAAAATATGCAGTATGTTATGCCTTCTGGAATGATACCGCCGAGCTCTGCATCAGCTCACACAGACCCCGCAGATTCTCTTCCCAGGACTCGACCCTCGGCATGGACCGAGTCTTATCTCTCTGCAACTCTGGACAGAATTCAAAGTCAGAGGTGGGCCTAACAAGCCTACTTGAGTTTTTACAGTGATGCCGGCCATCGAGAACTCTGATTCCCGCACGCCGGAGCGTTTTCATGGCCGGCATCACTGCAAAAGCTCAAGCTCCTTCAACACGTCTGCTTCCATGCTTCCGAGAGACACGAATCCGACACAGCCATTTCATTTTCATCAGCATTTCCGGAGTTTTCATTTCTCTTTTGATTTTGATCGCGTCTACCATTGGGTTTCCGCTGCTTTGGGGTCGACAGGATCAGAAAGCACAAATCCACTTGGCGTCGCTCCTCAACATCTCCCGTCCCGGGGTGGGACTACAAATTCTCATCATCAGGTTGCGAGACTACACACGTAAGAAATCAGAGCTGTGAATAACGGTCTGATGAGTCAAAGCTAACATGAAGAAGTTATAACCCCTATATAGTATTGAACTTGCTTTACTAAGAGGTTCAAGTAAAAAAAAAAAAAAAAAACGTACGAAAAGCTTCAAGCGAAAAAGGATACTGACATTGCACATCCAACATTCACAACATAGCCTTGACTCCACAATGCTTCCGTCCGGGGCATTGTCGACATTGGAGGATACGGAGGCCGACGCTTTGTTGCACAACCTCCAAGCGGACGGCTACTTTATGCCATTTGATGGAAGAAACTGCACTTATCAGGGGAGCAGCAGCAAGGAATCAACAGCACCATCAGACAATACGGCGGCGACAGAGGGAAAAGACCCGCAAGATGAGACCGTGGCACCGTTGCCGACGACTTTCGACCGTCTACTTCGAGCCACCGAGGCCAGCTCGTCCCAGCAAGTTTGCGAGAGTGCGAACGTCACACAGGCGTCATCTCAGGATCTCTTGCCCGATGGTGGCTTGGCCCAACTGCCGCAATCCTCGCGTGGTCAGAAACGGAAACGGCATCAAGCATCTCATGATGCCGCCGAGCACCGTGGAAAACGAATCGAAGGACAGGTCGTACCATGTGGTCCTATCGATACCCCAGAGTTATCTGGCTCGCCGAAAACAGTCAAGAGAGCACCGGCGCAAGTCTTCCAGTGCCCGTTTTACACGCATAACCCGGAAAGGTTCGGGAGTTGTATCCATCAAGGCTGGACAATTCACAGACTGAAGTAAGTGTCGTCAAAAACTTGAAATTCTTGCTTGATGTGGAGGCCTTCGATACATTCAAATCACTGACGCTTCTATATCAGAGAACATTTATATCGCCGCCATTGCCCGGAACATGTTTGTAATCGGTGTTCCGAGAGCTTCAGATTTGAGTCTCAGCTTTCTCAGCATCGTCTCTCGGATCCGAATTGTGGGACGGAAGTCGGGTCAACCTGCGGTTACATCGACAGCAGAAAGAAGACCAAGATCAAAAAAGAGAGACTTCAGGGGAAGCCAGATGTTGAGAAATGGGATTGGATCTACCAACTCATCTTCGAATGCGCGCCGCCCTCCGCATCCGCAACACGCCAGCGTAAGTAAATATCGAAGACAGCCGATCTTCGGTCTCAGTATGATATCAGATCAGATTTATTAACGAACTTACAGCCCCAAGACGCCAGGCAACCGTACTTCCTGAGGAGAAAGAGCCGACTTTAGGCGATTTCGAAAAGTATGTGACCAACGAGCTGCCGGTTCCATGCGATCCAGACTCGCTGCGAGACTACCAGGCCTGCTTGAACGCGATCGCAAAGTTTAGGGGCCGGTGGTGCCAAATCCGAAGCAACGAAGCGTCCGAGGTCCCGACCGTCCCGTCACTCAGCTCGAGCGGGAACAGCCCGCGTCTCAGCGACTGTTCTCTTCGAATCGTCGACTTCGGCGAAGACACACCCGGCGCTTTGAGCATGGACTACGTCGGTGCTTGGCAGCCTGTACCCGATACCACGGCTGGCCACCTTGTGCTTCAAGACGACGCAGGGGGGCTGGGGACGTTCGGTGACACAAACTGGCCCTACTGTTGGCCCCAGGCCTTGCCACAGGCGGAGTTTGAGGCCGAGGTCTTGAGGCCAGAGGCTGAGGAGGCACAGTCGTTGCGCGGATGGGATAACGAATTTGGACTTTGGGAAGATGCTTCCCTCTTCTTCTAGTGTCATTTCCTTGCTTTTCAGCGTATCCACATGTTTTCCAATGTCCGTCAAAGATTTTGGCCTTTCATCAATGGCAACTCTCACAACTTCATCCACTGATTCGATGCATGTATGTCACAAGGTCAGCATGACCAGACGAATCCCAGCTTAATGCCGACCCAGGAGTGTTTGTTGCCGTATTCATATTCCCGGCAAAGTCCGGGCCCTCATCCGAGCATCCTTGTTGATCGGAAAGCGTCCCGCGGGAAGTCGCCCGACTTATCAGCCACTCGTATCTTTCTCTCCGCATCCAAATGATATCCGCCCCCGGGATTCCGGATGAGGAGGGGTTCATCCTGAGCGATACATATCTTATCATCCCGGTGGGGTCGAGGGGAAACTGCCAACGGAGAGGGAAGACCGTCACGCGGTTGCGCGAAGTCCGGGGCGTTGTCATGGGATCCCCGATTCAAACGGCCCATTAGAGTTCCACGGTAATTGGACCAAGCATTCGCCATGCCGGGACGAGACATGACAAGACGATAAGCGGGAACGCTTCTGTCCTCCTCCTTTCCGGGGAAAACGGCAACAACCCTGTCAGACTCCCCTCAAGTCCCACCCAGGCTCGGCCCAGATAAGTAACGGGCGAGGGGAGGCAACACGGTTCACCAGCGGCATCGGGCGGAGAAGACGCACTTTTGATAACGATCCATCGTGCAAAGGAACCCATGGCACGTTACGCTGGGATGGATGGGATGAGATGCTCGGGTGACCGTTATCGACGTGTAGCCGCGTAGGCAGGTCCCCTCACAGGGGACGGCCCCTCGGATTGAGTTCCATTGACGAATGGACTTATATGAGGGAGACATTCGACCGAATCATGCCATGGTTTCTAGTCCCCCTCTTTCTCCCCCCAGGTTGCCAG
The DNA here is from genome assembly GCA_030770045.1 of Colletotrichum brevisporum. Lineage (NCBI taxonomy): Eukaryota > Fungi > Ascomycota > Sordariomycetes > Glomerellales > Glomerellaceae > Colletotrichum > Colletotrichum brevisporum. The sequence goes on from JAUGSI010000002.1 coordinate 8,916,994, forward strand.
CATCTAGCAGCTCGCACTCATCCGAGGAGCCCAAGAGCCACTGGGCTCAACCGACTTCAACCAATTGACATCACCATACGACCTCTTAGGGTATAACGGCATCAAGATGGCGCACGAGGAGCCGCTTACTGCGGTCTCGTCTGACGAGAAGAGGCAACACGCGACAGACGTCTCGCAAGCAGCCGACGACCTGGAGCGGTTTCGGCGCGACCACCAATGGGATCCCAACCTTTCCCCAGAGAAGACCGACACGGTCAAGAAGGCCCTCCAGGACGGCGACTCGGAGGAGATCATCGCTGTCGACGCCATACTGACGGAGGACTCGCCGTACGAGGAGGTGCGTGCCGCCGTGCGCAACACGGACGGCGAGGAGGTGGCCAACACCGTCCGCGCGTGGATCCTGGGCATGATCTTCGTCACCATCGGCAGCGGCCTGAACATGTTTCTCAGCATGAGGTATGGTTCTCCTTCAAAGCACCCTTGTGTTCTTCACTGACCACTTCTCCACGACGTGCAGGAGTCCTGCCATCAACTTCCCCTCCATCATCGTCCAACTCCTCGTCTACCCGATCGGCTGCCTCTGGGCCAAGGTCATGCCCACGCGGGTCTTCAACACTTTCGGCGCCCGGTGGACCTTCAACACGGGGCCCTTCACGATTAAGGAGCACGTCGTCGTGACGCTCATGTCCAACGTCTCGATCGGCTACGCCTACAGCACCGACGCGCTGCTCGCCCTGCAGGGCAAGCCATTTTACGACGTCAACCTCGGCTGGGGCTTCCAGCTGCTCTTCACGCTGAGCTCGCAGCTCATCGGCATCGGGCTCGCAGGGCTGTGCCGTCGATTCCTCGTCTGGCCGTCGGCGATGATCTGGCCCAACCAGTTCGCCAACACGTCGCTCTTCTACGCGCTGCACGACCGTAGCAAGAGCGACGGCTCGCATAGCAATGGTTGGGTCATTAGCAGATACCGATACTTCTTTTACGTCCTCGCCGGCATGTTCTGCTACTACTGGATCCCCGGCGTCCTCTGGCAGGGCCTGTCAGTGTTCGCCTTCATCACCTGGATCAAGCCGAATAACGTTGTGCTGAACCAGCTGTTCGGTGGCTTCACGGGCTTGTCGTTGATACCTATTACGTTCGACTGGACGTACGTGTCTGCTTACCTCGGAGACCCCCTGCTCTCGCCCACACACACGCACATCAACGTGCTGATCGGTCTCTTCACCTTCGTCATCATCCCAACCATCGGCATCGCCTACACGGGCGCCCTATTCTCCGAGTATCTTCCCATCAACACCTCGCAGACGTACGACAACACCCAGGGCAACTACAACGTCAGCAAGATCCTGGGGCCGGGTTATACGTTCGATGTCGAGAAGTACAAGCAGTACTCGCCGCTCTTCCTCCCGCCAACGTTCGCCCTCAACTACGGCCTCTCTTTTGCCGCTCTAACGGCCGCCATCGTCCACTGTGGCCTCTTCCACGGCAAGGAGATCTGGTACCGCCTCAAGGCCGCCCGCAACCAGGAAGCTGACATCCACCTGAAGCTGATGAAGAAGTACCGTGACGCGCCCGAGTGGTGGTACGCCGTGCTCCTCGTCATTGCGCTGGGCCTCGGTCTTGCGACGGCCGAGGGCTACGACTCGCAGCTGCCCTGGTGGGCGTTCATCGTCGCCAACTTGCTGGCCATCGTCTTCGTCGTGCCGACGTGCACGATCCTGGCCATCTCGAACCTGGGCCTGGCGCTGAACGTGCTGTCCCCCTTCCTGGCCGGGTTCATGATCCCCGGGAAGCCCATCGGCGTCATGATCTTCAAGGTGTACAGCACCATCACGCTCGGCCAGGCGCAGACGTACTCGGGCGACCTCAAGATGGCGCACTACATGAAGATCCCGCCGAGGATCACGTTCTGGTGCCAGGTCGTGGCGACCATCTGGGCCGTGTTCGTGCAGATTGCCGTCATGAACTGGACGCTCGGCAACATTGAAGACGCCTGTGCCCTGTGAGTGAACCCTTCAATCCCTTTCCCTTTGGAACTGATCACCAACTGACATATCACGCCTCTGAAGCCACCAAGCAGCACACTTCACCTGCCCCAACGGACGCGCCTTCTTCAGCAGCTCCATCGTCTGGGGCGTCATCGGCCCGCGGCGCATGTTCGGCGCGGGCTCCATCTACCAGAACTTCAACTTCTTCTGGCTCATCGGCGCCTGCCTCCCCGTGATCTTCTACGTGCTTACCAAGGTGCTCAAGCTCAAGTTCACGCGCGCACTCCACGCGCCTGTGATGCTGGGCGCGATGGGCTGGCTGCCGCCGGCGACGCCGCTCAGCTTCTCGAGCTGGGCCATCGTGGGCCTGATCTTCAACCACGGCATCCGGAAGCGGTTCCAGGGGTGGTGGCGGACGTACAACTATATCACGGCGGCGGCGCTCGACGCGGGGCTCATCATCAGCACCATCGTCATCTTCTTCGCCATCACGCTACCCGACGTGACGATTCCGCAGTGGTGGGGGAACGTGGACGTGTTCAACACGGTGGTGAGTACATACCTTGTCTTGTTTGCTCCTCTGCCTACGGGTGCTAGCCCTTTGGTGTTTATCTCACATGACGTCTTGCGCTTGGTATCCGTCTGCACTGCGCTGCAATGCGTTCCATGCTGGCAGACGACAAAACCTGTTCTTGTCTCTTAGGAAAGTTTGTTGGCTGACTTTTTATCTCGCGAGCAGGACTCCACGTATGGCGCCATCTTGAAAACGGTAAAGGAGGGCGAGACGTTTGGCCCGGCCAGCTGGTGAGAAGGATCGCGAGATTCGGTCGGGCTATCTTGGTTTGCACACCTACGCCGGTGGTGCAGCCTTAACCTGCATGAGGGATGGTGGGAGGAGAGGGGGAGATGCAGATAGCCGCGGCTAGCGCAGTTGACTGATTGACTGATTTGAAGGCGGAGGCACCTCTTTTCGTTGCTTAATTTTGCTGCCCGAAGTTGCTACCCAAATGATGAAAAGAAAATACCAAATCAAAACTTCCCAACGTCCTCTTGCGTTGCATGAAGCATCATGCATGAATCGATCAGTTATCACACCACAGAGCCACGTTGCTGGCCTTACTTGCTTTGCTGCGGTATGATGAGTTCATGACGACGATTCTTGTACTGAAGAATGATCTGCCACCAAGTTATCAGAGACAAGAGAAAATGAAAAAGAGGGAAGAGAAAAGACCAAAAAGCTCGACGGTTCAATTTTTTGGATTATGGAAGTTTTGTACAGAAGGCTTTTGTTTGAGGTATGTTTAATGTCGTCGTCGTAGTTGTCGTTAATTGTTTGAGATTGTCCATAAAAGAGCAATACAGTAAAAAAAACCGTAAGAGAAAAAAACAAGTCTAATAGTACTCCGTTGATGCTGGGCGGATTCTTCGTTATTTGTTTGTTCGTGTGTTGTTGTGTTTGTTTGTGTGCCGCAGTCAGTTGAAACATGCAATCGTCAATGATGATAAAGTCGTCAGATAAAAGTGGGAAACACGGCAGCCTTCCATCCCTTTTCTTTCTCGCGCCGGTTCCGAGATGGACCAGAAGGAACCCCAGTCCGTCTCGGATCAAAATGCAACGAAAGCGAAAGCAGCCTTCCCTCCGAATTGAGAGTTCCGATCAAACCCCGAATGCCCGACCCCAGCTTCTCACAGCTTTCCAGCCATTCCCTAGAACGTTTTCCAGTCCTTTTGTCGTTGAGCGTCAATCGCGGGCCGTGGCGATGTCGTAGATGGACTCATGCTCCGGGGCGACCCGGTAGCTGCGCGACCGGGGCAGGTCGATGCGCTGCCGGTACGGCCTCGACGCGCCGTCGACGTGGTGGTCCGCCATCCGGCGCGGGATGTCGTCACCCAGGCCCTTGGGCATCGATTCGCGCCGCGAGGCCCTCCGCTCCCGGGAGGCGTGCGACCGGATCGAGGCGGCGTCATCGTTGGCGACAGCGAAGGACTCGCGGTGCTGCCGGCGGATCGAGGACGCGTCGTCGCCGACGTCGCGGTGCTGTCGCCGGAGCGAGACAGTGTCGTCGTCGCGGTGCTGTCGTCGGACCGAGACCGTGTCGTCGTCGCGGTGCCGCGGGGGCGGAGGGGGCATCGACATGGAGGGCGGCATCGGGGGTGCCGGGGGAGGGGCCATTACGGCCATGGGAGGCAGCGGCGGTGCCGGAGGGGGCGGAGGGGGCTCGGCGGACACGACGGGTTCCATCCTCTTGGGCTCAGAGACCGACAAACGTTTTGACTGCGGCGTTTGTTGTTGTGGTTGATGATATTGTTGGGGCTGTTGTTGGTGGTCGAGGATGGGTACCTCTGGATGCAGGTATACATCGTGGACACCAACGCCAGCGTCCGCAGTAGCGGAGAGATTATCGCCGTCGGACTCGCCCTCGGGTTCGTTCTCGTCCTCGTCTTCATCGTCGTCTCCGCCGTTGATGACGCTGGCCTCGAGCTTGGCGCCCTTCTTGCTGACGAGTTTTCCCTGGCGGTACTGCTCGAGCGCGCGCTTCAGGACGTTGCGCATGACGGCCTTGTTGACGTTGCGGCGGACGCGATCGAAGTAGCGGGTGACATCGCCGACGACCATCACCTGGGCGTCGTGATCGACCTCGAGAACATCGGCGTAATTTGCGCGCGAGTTCTCTTTGACGCGGAACTTGCCCGGGCGGAGCTGAAGGCCGACTGGTGAGAAAGGGAGCTTGTCGAAAGGCGGTGTGCGGTCGTTCTCGTCGAAAACGTAGCCCTGCTGGCTCGAGTCGATGCCGGGCTTCTGGAAATCGTTCTTGGTGGGGGTGGAGATTGGCCTTTTGGGAGTCAGAATCAAGGGTTAGCGGGGGGTCGACGGAGGGAGCGGGGGAGGGGTCGGGAGACACCAAGAAGGGAGGGGTTTGACGATAGTGATGTTGGTCACGATTGTCGTCGTTGGTGCTGGTGATGGGTTTGATGAAAATGGCGGTGATTGACTGGTGATGCTTACACGCAAACCACGTAGTGCGGGAATGTGTCGCTGTGTCTCAGAACGATGAAGCGCGTGTAGCCAAGGCACTTCCATTCCCACTCGAACTCGTGCGAGTCGGCCCATAGGAACTCGAAAACATCTCCGATCTCGAGGCGGGACGCGGGGCCAATGTCGTACCCTTTCCGAGCTGTAGATAATTGTCGAAAGTCAGCCAAAAACTAGCTCATCTCATTGAGCGGCAGAACGGCGGTAAAGAGGATGCGCTCGTCAGAGGCAAAACTCACCCAGAGGGTGCTCGTACGAGCTCTCGTGCGTCCCTACCGACGCATCATCTCCGTTCCCCGAGTCACTCTTGGCGCTCTTGGTACTCTTGCTCCTGAAAGTCGACAAATCACGGTTCCCGATCACCATCTCTTGCGACATCCCAGGGAAAAGAAAGGGAGAAGAAAAGAATAAGAGTAAGAAGGGAGGGGGGGCGTTCTTGTAAATGTCAAGGTGTCAAGGTGTCGGTCGGTCTGGAATTGGGGGGGTCGAATGGGACGGGCAGCTATTGCTATGGCGGGGAAAAAAATAAAAATAAAAAATAAAGCAAAAGGATGATCGGTCACTGTTAGCAGCGACTGCGAACTGCGACTGCGACTGGTAGGTAAGGGGGGGTGAAAAGAGAGGTGAGAGAGCAACAAGCAAATCAATCACCTCAGTCCGTGGATCGGGACCGGGACATGGATTGAACCAATGCAAGGCGAGGAGCCCAACCGCAAAACAACACATGCTCCTCTATTATTTTGTATTGCAACGCCCCGTTCCTACATGAGAAGTACATTTGTACATTTGAATCCGGGGCTGCTGAGTGGCCGACGATGCTAACTGGTCCGATGTGGGCAGCCTGGGCTGCATGAGAGAGGCCAGACTGTGTATGAGAGGCTAGACGAAGACCAGGATACTCCGTAGTGTAGACAGAGGAAGAAGGCGAGAGACACAGAGGAAGAGAAAGAGGGGGGCCCAAGGTGAGGGCGGTCTCGTCAATCTGCGGCCCAGCCAGTTTCTCTCTCCTCTCCGCCACGTCGCTGAGATGGATCATGCGCGATGTAGGATGGGATGGGATGTACACCATGTACACCACGGAGCATGGCATGTACCTGCTCATAATCATGTGCGTATCAGAGGTACGGTTGTGATGCCCAACCTCCACCGCCATGCGTCGGCCCTCATGCCAATGGCCCGCGATGAGCTTCACCGTCTCCACCCGTCCGCCCGTTCCAACCAGACGTGAGTTGTCCCAGGGCAAACAGGGGGAGAGGGGCAGCACCTCTCCAAGTCTCGGGTGTGTGTGTGTGAGTGTGAGAAGAAAACGACCCCGTCACCGCCATTTCGGCACGGAACATTCGCCTGCCTTCCGGAGCTTCAATTCGCTGATCAATCACGTTTCTGCCCGGCTTATCTCGTGGAAACTCCTGACTATTGCATGGAGCTCTTGTTTTCAGGAGGCAGAAACGCTCACCTTCTCGAACAATGGAAGAGCGGTAACCGGCAACCTTAAGCCTCGCTGATCACTGCAAATTGAAGACAGTCTGGCTCACTGAGAGGGGCGGGCTCAACGGTCCCCCTAATTCGGGGTTAGTGAGCTCAGCTGAGTGAGGGGTCGTCGTCGCTCCCCCGCCTATAAATAAACGCATTTCAGGGGACTCTTCGGAAAGATCCCTCTGATCGGAGAAAAAGGCCATCTCATCCAGCGGATGAGCCACGATGAGGCAGTTAAGAAGTGAAGAAAGCCTCACCAACACCGCCCAAGGCCAAGAGCCTCGAAAGCATGTAGTGAGCCTATCCAACCTCCGGAACCCACCTTCAAACGAAGAGTTTTCTCTCCCTCACCGTCGGCAGCCCAGACGGCAGCGGCGGCGTCTTCCGGCCCAGGGGTCCGGCTCGGATTCTGCAGCGGTCGGGATCGCCCAACCACTCACAACCAGGGGGCGGCCGACATCTCATTCCAACAACCATTGACTCTGCCGAGCCTCATCAAAGTGACGGTGACAATGACATGGAATTAGCCTGGTTGTTTTTGCCCTCGAGGGATCTTCGGTGAGGGCGTCAAAAATCTTTCATCACGACCCAGGATGACCTCACCGCTCACTCTCAGAGTGGACCCTGCCAGGATGGGCCAGCCTCTCTGAATGTTAGTCATAGGGGGTTAATCCGAGCAAATTCAGCACTGGCCGAGGTCTCTGGGAGAGCCTGCGAGCGCCGGCTGCAGTCGGTGATTGACGCAATCAAGTTTTCATCGATATTGGACTTTGCTCACCAACCTTTGCTTGAGAAACAACTCAACACAACGATTTTCGGCAAGAAATTGAATCTTTTCTCATCAGAAGAAAGTTTCAGCGTCACGCTCAGAGATCTGGATTGGCCAAGGTGACGTTCGCAAGCAGAAAGCGTCCTTTCCGGGAAAGGGGAAAGCAGGAGCGCTGCGCCTCGTGGAATCAAGCCAGACACGAAGTGTTGAGCCTTATTAAGTCGTATATCACATGGAACAACTAAAGACTTCCTTCTCCCTCGGCTCCAAGGTTCCTCTTGCTGGTCTGGCTGCCTAGGTACTCGCGGGCGGTTGGCCGTGCATCCGATTTCGCGGACTGGCCTGAGATTGCGATGCTGCCCATGGATAGCCCAAATCGTCGCGCAAAATTTGGCGAGAACAAAGAAGCTGCAGTAAGGACTGCTTACACGAAGTTTCCTCGGAATGCCATCCAATCCAATACACTACCTAGACGGATATTCCGATGGGCATGCTCACTCGTAGCCTTGATTTTCCACTTGCCCTCACAGAATATCATCAATCAACAGGCCTTGTTGGCTCAGTGGTAAAGCGCCTCACTAGTAATGAGGAGATCGGGCGTTCGATTCGCCCACGAGGCAACATCAAGTCGTTGGTGGATCAACAGATTCGCTGGTTATCATTTTGCACATGTTTTTTTGCCTCATCATACCCAGCGGACGATTTCCAATAGCCAACGTATCTGGAGGCCGCGAAGTGCCAGACCTAATTACAATTCTAGCAAACGAGTTATCCAAAGCACACACAGTCTTCCCCACTAGTTATCATGTCTCGATTCCATGACACTGCCACTACTCAAACCCATCTCAACTAGGTACTGTTGCTGATGGATTCAAGCTCAGCCCGTTTTTGAGTTTGATGCAATTTAGCTTCTGCATGTCTTGCGTCGGCTGAGCTTGCACTGCATCTCGGGCAACAAGCTATGCAATGCGGAGGCAGCTTGGAGACTCGCAATTGGCCCCGAGCCAAGTGAGTCATGATGATTCATCCGAACTCACCCCATGCCAAGCGCGGAAGAACAGTGACAGCCGCAAGTCACAGCAACCGTGAGGAGAACGAGGGGATGTGAGACGAGGAGGGAGGCCATTCGATCATATATAATACTATGTGCATTCAACCGTCACGCCATTTGATCGCCAAAAATACTATAAACACCCCTTGACAACCCAAGAATCCTCTGTATCGTCGTCACTTCCAGCACAATCATTTGCCATGTCGACAACCACAGAAAGCCACATCACCTTCTACGACATCGCCACCCGCCCTCCCGTCGAGGAGTCCAACTGCTCCCCGAACCCGTGGAAGGCCCGCATGGCCCTCAACTTCAAGGGCGTGCCCTACAAGACCACCTGGGTCGCCCAAGTCGACATCGAGAAGGTCCGCAAGGGACTCAAAGTCCCGCCGGTGCGCAAGTTCGCCGACGGCGAGGACTTCTACACCCTCCCCGTCATCTCCGACCCGTCCACCGGCGCGCTCGTCGGCGACTCCTTCGACATCGCGGCCTATCTCCAGAAAACCTACCCGGACTCCGGCGCGGGCGATCTCTTTCCTCCGCAGCCGCTCGATTACGACTTCGAGCACCCGTCGATTCTCGTCCCGCTCTCCGACTGCCGCGAGAGCGAGCACCCGGCCTACGCCAAGTTCAACGTCAACATTGACGCCGCCTTCACCGCGCACGTGCAGCTCACAACGCAGGGGTTCCCCTTCGACCCGGCAACCGAGGAGGCTACCAAGGCGCTTTTCGTCCAGCGCGCGTCCGCGTATGGGATCAAGAGCTGGGCGGACTTTGCTCTGGAGGGCGAGGCCCGGCAGAAGGTCATGGAGTCGTTCAAAGAGGTTCTCGGCGGGCTGGCAAGGCTGTTTCGGGAGGACACGAGCGGGCCGTTCCTGCTGGGCAAGAGGGCGAGCCACGCGGACTTTGTCGTTGGTGGCTGGCTGAGGATGTACTACGTGACGCTCCCGGAGAGTGAGTGGAAGGAGATTACGAGTTGGCACGATGGTATTTTTGGGAAGCTGCACGAAGCGCTGGCTGCGTATGCCGAGGTGAAATAGAACAGCGGAGTGCTTGAGGGGATTTCGTAAAGTTGAGCGCAGCAAAATGCAACTTGTGGTAGAGTTACTTTGCCTTTGTGAAAGCTCAACATCTGAACCATCTGATCTGACTCGTTTTCTACTTCCCCATCAGCGGCCTTCGTCTTTAAAGGCTTTCACACAGCGGCCCATCTTGTGGCGGCGGAAGTCGGTCCACCCTCTCCCTCGTCGTACATCACGGCGACAGTACTACTCCTGACGATACCGACTTCAGCGCCGGGTGATGTCTCGCTAGGTTGAACAGATGACGCAGTTTCCGAACGCTTGTCTGGGCTTACGATACTCTCCTCGCCATCGCCTTGCTCGCGTATTGTGAATCCATAGGCATCAACTTTCTTTCGAGGTGTTTTTCGCAGCTCAATGGGGTCTTGCGGTTGTCCGGCGCTCTGCTTGCTGTGGTTTTCGTATGGATGACTGCCCGACTTCTTATCCGTGCTCCAAATGCTGTGCCCCTTGAAGACCTCAAGCAGTGGCTGAAGCACCGGGATGCACGCGGCGATGATGATCAGGTTGCCTTCGATGCTACGACCAACGGTCATCAGCACTTTCACATCATTCACGTGGAAGCATTCATCTAAAACTTACGATGTCCAATACAATGGGTTGCAAAGATCATCTGGAATTGCGTTAAACCTGTCCAGACTAGGTATCGATCCCTATCGAGAAAGTGAGAACATCGATTTTGGACTTACAGCTAACGTCTTGACTCGAAAGGGTCGGCACACCGGTTGCTTTGACGATGCCGACGCAACCAGAGCTATGCTGTCGTCAGTCCAACGAAATTCCGCTGGGACAAGGACACGAGAACTTACACGACGCCCATTCCAAGAGCACAGCTGAGTGCCATCTTTTTCTTAGCTGGCATCTGGAGATTCCAGAGAGCGGCCGCTGGGTAGACGGCCAGGTAGAAGTCGAGGAATGCAGAAAAGGCTGTTTCAAGTCAGCAACTTAGCAACAACACCGGCGATGAACGTACAGCTAGCCCAGAATGCCAAACCTTCCAGGTTTTTGGGATGAAGACAGTTCCGTGGCATGGAAAAAGTCCATAGCGCTCTTGGGGGGCTGCATTGAAGCAGCAGAGTTAAAACCATCGCCGTGAGCGACAGACAGCACACGGTTCCCATAATCCACAGCACCCAGGTATGAAGCCTCCCAGGAGCAAGCAGCCGGGATAATAGGGCGATGACGGCCAGCTTCGGGAACCCCAGCGTCTCGATCCCCGGGAAGTACGCCGCCATCATCCACTTTACCGTATTTTGCTGCTGCTCAAGATCGAGCGTCGCGAAGTGCCGGCCGTTGCCCCATCGCACGGAGATTGTGACCAAAACATTTGAGATAATTGCGCAAACCTTTCACAACGCATAAACGTTAGTCAGATATTCTCGCATTGCAATGAAAACCACCGCATTCTAAGGTAGGTACGTACGGAGGATAGGATGATCCAATAGTCATCAGAGAACAGACGCCGGTGAACTGCGGCGCGCACGAAAAGTCGACCACCCACGAATATGAGACCGAGAGCTGTGAAGGCCCAGCAGACGGCGATGATCATGGGCCCTTTGTCTTCCGTCATCTTGATGTTGCCAAAAGAGGGAAAAATCTCAGATCAGAGTGAGATACCAAGAAGTCGAGCTGAAGAATACAGCGATCGTTGCGGCTATATTAGGACGGCATTTGACCCATGAGTAGTCGTGTGCTACGTTTCAACAGCTGCTGAACCGCTGCCTTTTCTATCAAAAAAACTTTAACCAGCCCATCCGTATGCCAAGATGGGCCGAAATCGACTCGATCATGCACCCCTGAACCAACACTTCTACCTGCGCATCAAAAGGATACCATTCTCCAGGATGTGTAAGAGGCTGCTGGGCCGTCGGCAACCTTCCCCGTCAGAAGGCGCCGGGATATAAAGCATATGGGCTTCGTTGCATAAATCTATGCCCCGTCACCGAGGTCACTTCTTAGTGAACATAGCTCCCGAGCTTCCATTGGGGGAATAATCATTAACTTTGCAATGAACTCAGGTGATTGAAGTAAAGAGGTTTGCTCCTATAAACAAGTCTTATGGTTGACCTGGAAATCACGGTACCAACCATCTCCCTTCCCTGACTTGAGACGACGACTGAGGCATGGTGTCCCTATTCTACCACCTCATCTGCTCGGCTGGCATAACATGGCTATATTCACATAGAGGGTATGCGCAGATCGTTGTACTTGCAGGATGAACATAAGAATACCATTTGTCTTGTGTGTGGATATGTATAGCAAGGATCAAAATGGCAGCGGGGCTCAACTGTAACCTCGCTCCAACAACATTGCTCGTCTATTGCAAGTATCAACGTATACCATCACCAGGAGACCACTAACCAACAACTGCACTAGGGTAACAACCCATGGACTTGCATATGGAAGTCCAGGAATCTAGCTGATCCTTGAAGTTTCCTTCAACCAACAAGTCCCACTGATTATACGAGAACAGAACCATCCCCGAACGCAATGCGCCCTGCGCCCAGATAAGGTCGCTGAGCCCGGAAGAGTGGAAAGTCCTAATTACTCCCGTCGATCCTTTGCCATTCTTAAATTTCTGGTCTTTCTATGGGTTTGCCAGACTCGCCTCTGTCTACATCACTGCCGTCATCACTCTCCTACTCGTGTCAGCGAGTATTCAAGAATTCAACCACCTCCAAAATGACTGAGCCGCTTAACCTCTCTGTCGCCACACGCGCGAGCAATTCCGACGCAGTGTCTGGGTTGATACAAGATATCAACAATCTGCACGGCGTCTTCAAAGACGGCGGGGAGGAGACACGTCACGAGCTGATCCTGAAAACGCGCAGCCTTCTTCACTCCCTTCAGACTCCCCGCGAGCTGATGGTACAGCATACTTGGGCCGACGTGAGTTCTTTCCATGGGCCCATATTCCTCGTCCCGGTCATGCTGATACTCCCTAGCCTGGACTTAACGCGGCCCTGATCACCGGCGTCGACATTGGACTCTGGAAACTCATGGTCAAGAATGGCGCGGACAAATCTCAACGGGTTGAAGATCTGGCCGGGCCGCTTGGAGTCGATTCAGTGCTACTAGGTAGGTTATCTCTTCCACCCTATTCAGGTGCGGGGAGCTCACGATGAATGGACAGGTCGCCTCTTGCGGCATGTTTGTGCGATGGGTCACCTGGAGGAAACAGCGCGGGACGAGTACAGACTCACGACCTTTTCGAAATCGCTGAGCCTCGACGTTATCGGCGATGGATACGTTGCTTTGTGAGTGCCACCGCGCCGTTGAAAGTCCCGCTCGCGGCCTGTTCAAAAGTGAGATTCAGGATCGGCTGACCGCGGCGTTGAAGACTCGGTGGAATCGGCCGTAGCCCGATCGAGTTCTACAAGTTTCTTCGTGCCACCAATTGGCGCAATCCTACTGATGCCGCGCATACAGCGATGCACGCGGCCTATGGCACTGACTTGCCGAACTGCTTCGAGTATCTCCGTTCCATCGGGCTTGGCCCTCAGACAAACCATCACAGTAGGTCGCTGGACACAACACAAGCGTCAAGATCACTCTTGTTGACAAACTCCTCTCCAAGTGGGTGGTTACAGGCAAGGCCGCGTGCCGTGGATGCACCCCTCATTGTACCCAGTCGAGGAGACACTATTTCCCGACATGGACGACTCGCCTGGGGCCCCTCTTGTGGTGGACATTGCTGGTGGACTTGGCCACGACATCGACGAGTTCAAGAAGCTCTACCCGAATCATCCTGGTGTAAGTGCTTGAGGGCTATGCGCCTTCCTCTCGATCTGCACTTGCTAACGATTGCGTGCCCTTCAGAAACTCATTCTCCAAGACTTGCCTGTTGTTATCAAGGAAGTTAAGGGCATCGACCAGTCAATCCAACTGATGGGCCACGACTTCCTGACGGAACAGCCGGTCAAGGGCGCCAAGGCCTACTTCATGCACTCGATCATGCACGACTGGCCCGATGACGTGTGCAGGACAATCCTGGGTCGTCTCGCGGAAGCAATGCAGCCAGGTTATAGCAAGCTGTTGATCTTCGAAGTCGTGATTCCCCCGACCGGTGCTTACTGGGAGGCGACGGCCGGAGACATTTTGATGATGACACAGCTTTCGGCCGTGGAGCGCACGGAGGAGCACTGGTATCAACTGATTGAAGGGAGCGGGTTGAACTTGAAAATTGTCAAGTTTTGGAAGTGCGGACAGTCGGATGTCGAGAACCTCATTGAGTGCGAATTGGCATAGGGACATTTACAAGAGGAGAACTCAGATCTTGAGCCAATGAGGCCTGCTAGTGATCGAGCATATCATCACCATTTGTATCGTCAAGACTGCATTTGTAGTCCAAGTCGGGTGTCGGGATGATTCATTTAGCCCCTTTGACTTTCATTGGTTGCATTGCGTGCATTGGGTCAGGGCGCTTATCACACCCAGATCAACGATCAATAGATGTACCTCAGTTTGGGAAGGCGTCACTCAAAACACGTCCTAGTCCAGGTCCGATAGTTCTAGAAATACTCAGTCATGAACCAGCTTGGTTGCTGAATTCTTCCGGCTGGAAACTTTGCGACCATGCCTCCCAATGAAGCCGCCTGGCTCGACGCCGAGAAGTCGTATCCCCATCAAGTGCGAGAAGCTCCGCTCTACGAGCCTGCCGACGACCACGTTCGCGTTCGAAACGCCGCAGTCGCAATTAACCCCGTTGACGGAGCAATTCAGAAGAACTCCTTGTTCCCCAGGACGTATCCTGCCATAGTGGGAATGGATCTGGCTGGAGTCGTCGATGCCGTTGGGCGGAACGTGACCCACGTCAAACCCGGAGACCGCGTTCTCGGGCTTGCTACATCGCTTGCCAGCGACGACAATGCCAACAGCGCATTTCAGAAGTATTCTTGCGTGCGCTCTGACTGCGTCTCGAAGATACCGGACAGTCTCAGTTTCGAACAGGGTGCGGTGCTGCCACTGGCACTGGCAACCGCAGCCCTCGGCATGTTTGGGCAAGCGGAACTCAACCTCGGACGACCCGGCCTCGATCAAGAGGACAGTCAGGAGACAGTTCTCGTTTGGGGAGGCTCAACGAGTGTCGGAGGCGTCGCGATTCAGCTAGCGAGGCTAGCTGGATACAAAGTCGTCGCAACGGCGTCTCCAAGCAACTACGGGTACGTTGCAGGTTTAGGGGCCGAGCAAGCCTTTGACTACCAGTCGACCTCTATCGTGGAAGATATTATCAAGTATCTGGAGGGCAGAATATTGGCAGGCGTGTTCGAAGCCAGCGGAATGGACGGTGCCATGAGCAGCAGCGTGCAAATCGTACTGGGAGCAACGAATCGGTCGTCCAACTCGATCGCGTGCGTCAGGTCTCCGCCAAAAGATGTCCCTCTTGGCGTGGATATGAAGCCATTTCTCTCGACAGATATCATACGAAGCACGTTGGCTTCTGAGATATTCACGGATCTGGTTCCGCGAGCGCTAGAGCAGGGAGAGCTCAGAGCTGTGCCGCAGGCGAAGGTTGTTGGCACCGGTCTGGAGTCTATCCAGGCAGGCCTAGATTTGCTCGAGGAAGGCGTTTCTGCGACAAAGATTGTAGTTAAACTACAGTGAGGCTGTCTTACTCTTGTCTTCCAAATGATCGAAGAGATAGTCGTTGTGTTATCGGACGGTTTCCCGGTGAATCGTGACTGCCACCGACGTAGGGTGATCAAGAACCCAAGCAGAGATGATCTGCGTCTCACATGCAATTGCAAGAGATTGTTGCGTATGCACACCTACTTAAGGAAGTTAGTGGACAGGGATAACTGCAGGGTCATCGGCGCAGATAGACGACGTGAATGGCGCAGATATGGGACCTTGGATGCTTATCTGCCTCTCCAACAGCTTGAACGACTTGAACGACGTATCGATTTGCGTGCGCAAGTGCCTCTGCCTGCTTACCGGGGGTATGGGTTGACTGGTGCCGTTTGGCTGAGAGCAGGCATCACGACGCGCGCGTCCCAAAACACCAAACCTGAGATCGGCCGCTGGTCTCAAAAGTCGCCCCTTTCTCGCAGATTCAAACGAGCCATGGCTGAAGCTTCGTCGGGCAACACAGAGTGACTCCGAAACCCAAGATACCGCCGCACATGGCATGCCCGGCTTTTAACGACCGGTCTTTTGGGCCTCGGGTCGACACCGACTGTCGCTCGTTCGACTTTACTCTGCGATTTGAAGACATCTTCTTCTCATGCCTTCCGTCTGCCCTATTCATCCTCCTGGCGCCATCGAGAATTGGTCTCTTGCTCCGTCAACCTGCCGCCTTCTCGCTTCGGTCTAAACTACTGGCGGCCAAGTTGGTACGTCGAGATTCCGAGATCCCGATCGCATTAACAGCGAATCTTTGACCTCACAATCCCCGGCTAACATGTGTTTTCAAAGGCAACCCTTACCGCTCTGATGGCTTCCCAGACAGCATTCCTGGCGCTGCGAACCCAAGACCCCCGCTTTCAGATCTCTGCCTCCGTTGCTGCCGATGTCCTGTCATTCGTCGCCACGATCGTAGCGTCGCTGTTATCCATCCTCACCCATCAGCGATCTCCCCGACCTTCGACGTTGCTCAGCCTCTATCTCTCCGCATCAATCGTTCTCGGCATCGCTCGCGTGCGGACGCTGTGGTTGCTTGAACAAGGCGCTTCGGTGCCGGCTGCCTTGACTCTCAGCTTCGTTCTCACCACAGCGGCGACGGTCCTCGAGTCGATCGCGTCGAAGAAGACAGCCCCCGACCGCAAATATGCCACGCCTGAGCAACGCAGTGACTTTTGGGCGAGGACCTGCTTCTTCTGGCTTGCGCAGACGTTCTCTGCGGGCTATCACAAAGTCATCTCTTTGAACGACCTGCCTGGTCTCGACCCCAGCCTCGAAAGCAGTCTCCTACACAAAGACCTGACTATTGCTTGGGACAAATGTGAGCCTCGCAAATCTCGAGCCGAGACGTGCCTTCGTGGAGCTTTTTACTAATCAGCGGCTATTCCAGATGATCATCGTTGCCGCCGTAGTCTACTGCGAGCTTGCTTCCGAAGCTATCTCATCCCTTTCCTGGCGCCCACGATTCCTCGCCTGTGTCTCACGGTCTTCACGTTCGCACAGCCCTTCCTTATCAACACGACAGTTACGTTCGTAAGCCAAGAAACCCCCGATGCCAACTATGGAAGAGGCCTCATCGGCGCCTGGGCCTTGGTTTACGCCGGCATCGCGGTGAGCACCTCGATATACCAGTACCACAACCTCCGCTCCACAACGAGATTACGCGGCGGCTTGATCGCGCTCGTCTATCAGCACGCGGTGCATACCAGGGAGGTCGACACGGGAAACATCACCGCAGTCACACTCATGGGTACCGACGTCGAACGCATCTTCAACTCCATGTCGGCTTTTCACATGGTTTGGGGCTCGCTAGTCGACATCGTCGTTGCCAGTTGGCTTCTGGGGCTGCAGCTCTCGCTTGCGTGTCTTGCTCCCATTGTGCTCGTCTTAGGTCAGTTGACGATTGGATCCTGTATGTATGCGCCTGACTGACAGAGTGTTTGTAGTCTTCATTGCCGCCATGTCGAGGATCTCCGTGCCCACTCAAAAAGCGCAGATACAGTGGATCGAAAGAATCCAACAGCGGCTCAAAGTTACCACCGCCATGCTCGGCGAGATGAAGGCGGTGAAGATGCTGGGCTTCACTCAGGTCATGTCGAACAGCGTCCAAAGGCTGCGGACCGACGAGATCAACACGTCAAAGTCTTTCCGAAAGCTCCTCGTGGCGACGCTGTTACTCTGTAAGTCTTCTTCTCGATCGCTCTCGCCTCCTTTTTTGCCGTCTAATCACGGGTTGTCTTAGCACTCACTCCGATCAACCTCGCCCCGATTGTCACTTTCGCGGTTTACACCGTCATTTCCGTCTTCTGGAAGAACGAGACGCTGCTGCCGGCTCAGGCGTTTACGTCCATTGCACTCATCTTGCTTCTCACCAACCCGGTCGTCATGTTCATCCAGCTGGTTCCCGTGGTTGTGCAATCCTTCGCCTGCTTTGACCGCATCCAAGACTTTTGCAACTACGGTTCAGCCCCGGAAACTACCAGTAATCCAAGTGAATCCGCACATGACGGATCACAGTCAACAAGAGACATTGGCCTAGGGCCGCTTGAATCTGTTGATGTCGCGAAGCCCAGCCCCTCGTCTAAGAGCCCCATTGTCTCATTCCGCGAGGAGACTCTGGGCTGGAAGCAGGACCAGCCGGTTCTCCACAATCTCAACGTCGACGTTCAACGGGCAGCCGTGACCGTCGTGGTTGGCCCGGTGGGAAGCGGAAAGTCAACTTTCCTAAGCGCCGTTTTAGGTGACTTGATCCCCGATGCATCAACGAGCAAGTCAGCTTCCTCAAACAGCGGCAGCAAAGATGAGATCGCATATTGTTCGCAGACCCCCTGGCTCGAAAACACGTCTATTCGTCACAACATACTGGGCGTCTCTTCCTACGAGGCAAAGTGGTACGACACCGTTGCCTCTGCCTGCGGACTCGACGCGGACTTGCAGGCGCTGCCGATGGGCGACAACACGCCTATAGGTAGCAAAGGTGTAAGCCTTAGCGGCGGTCAAAAACAGCGAATCGTGAGTCGAAGACGGGTCTGCTGCCGAATCTCTTGACATAAGTTGCTGACCTCTTGAATTGAATGCATGTAGGCTCTAGCAAGAGCAGTGTACTCCAAACGCAAGGTCGTCGTTCTGGACGACGTCTTCAGCGGCATGGACGCCCACACTGCCCACCACGTTTCAACAAGCCTTTTGCGTCCTAATGGTTTGCTTCGACGAAACCTTGCTTCTGTCGTTGTCGCAACTCACAGCCGTAAGTTCTCACGGGTCGATTCACTTCGGTTGCCAGCCTAGTCATTGACGTTTCTTTTCAACGTTCCAGACAAGATTATGGCCTTGGCGGACACCATCATCTCCTTGGAGAACGGCAGGATTGTCGAGGTTGGCAGCCCCACCACCCTTTCCCAAGGTCGCGGATACGTCAGTAGGCTCGGGCTGGTGATTGCTCCCAGTGATACGACCACAGACCCGCTGGACGCCGATGATGATGCTCAGCATGCCGACGAACAGCCCACCAAGCAGCTGTCCGCAGATCAGCCTACGCACACCGATATCAGACGCAAGAACGGCGAGATGTCGGTCTACAAGTACTACCTCGGGAGTGCAGGCTGGAGGGCGGTGACCCTGTACACCGTCTCCGTTGTGATGTGGATCTTCTTCACGGAATTTTCAAGTAAGTGGCTCGACTGCTCTACGTCTAACTGATGCCTTGTTGACTTTGTGTTTCCTTTCAAGCCGTCTGGGTCAAGTGGTGGTCCGAGGCGAATGCCGCAGAGCCCAACCGAAGCGTGGGATACTACATGGGCGTCTATGCCGCGTTCGGTGTCTTGGGAACCTTGGGGGCTTCTTTGGCTGCTTGGTTTGCCTTTCTCGACATCATTTCCAACTCGGCCCTGCATTTGCACTCTGACCTTCTCAGGACGACGCTCGCGTAAGTCACATTCGGGCTTGCTTCTGGGATATGTCCGAGATGATGCTGAAAAGTCCTGTGTGTACAGGTCCACCTTCCACTTTCTCACCAAGACGGACAGCGGTGAAATCCTCAACCGGTAAGTAACTTTCACTTCCTCTCAACGGGGCCATGTAGGCGCTGACGCGAAGGTTCTACAGGTTCAGTGAGGATATGCAACTCCTTGACATGGACTTGCCTTCGGACTTGGTGAACTACACCTCATGTAAGTCCCAATTGACGCCGTCAGGCGAAGTCCAATGTTTCTAAAACTCCCCGCCAGCGGCCGTGACGATACTGGCAAAGATCATCATCCTGGCCGTTTTCTCGCAGTACCTCGGAATCACCCTCCCTTTCCTCGCCACGATCCTTTACTTCCTGCAGCGCTACTACCTGCAGACCTCGCGCCAGGTACGCCTCCTCGGCATCGAGGCCAAGGCACCCCTTTACACCCACTTCTCCGAGTCCGTGGCCGGCGCCGCGACGATCCGCGCCTTCAACTGGCAGCGCCAGTACCAGGAGCGCAACTACCGCCACATCGACACGTCGCAGCGTCCCAACTACACGCAGAGCTGCATCCAATCTTGGCTCACGTTCGTGCTCAACCTCATCGTTTCCGTCTTGGCGGTGGTCCTGGTGGTGATTGTCGTGACCTGGCACGATCGGTTCAGCGCGGGTAGCGTGGGT
Organism: Colletotrichum brevisporum; assembly: GCA_030770045.1. Classification (NCBI taxonomy): domain Eukaryota; kingdom Fungi; phylum Ascomycota; class Sordariomycetes; order Glomerellales; family Glomerellaceae; genus Colletotrichum; species Colletotrichum brevisporum. The sequence goes on from JAUGSI010000002.1 coordinate 8,936,643, forward strand.
GTGAGTCTCGTCATGGTCATCGGGTTCAGCGAGGTACTGGCTCGCGTGATTCAGACCTGTACCAAGCTGGAGTCGAGCGTGGGGGCTGCTGCGAGGGTTAGGAGGTTCGTGATGGAGACGGAGACGGAGGTGTCGTCTGGAAAGAGGGAGATTCCCTCAGACTGGCCTCGTGCTGGAGGTCTCACGTTTTCAGACGTGGTTGCGTCTTACGGGTAGATCCTCCCGACGCATTCTGTCGTGAATTAGAAGTTGATGCTGACATCTAACCAGTCCAGACACCGAACCCGTTCTCAAAGGCGTCTCTCTGGCGATACAGCCCGGGCAACATGTTGCCATCTGCGGTCGTTCGGGCAGCGGCAAGACTTCACTCATCCTTAGTTTGCTGCAGATGACAGACATGCGAGAGGGAAATATCGAGCTGGATGGCGTTGATATGTCGACGCTGGTGCCGGCGGAGCTCCGTGCCCACGTAAATATCGTCTCCCAAGATGCCTTCCTGATGCCTGGCAGCCTTCGCCTTAATCTCGATCCCTTTGGCGAAGCTTCAGATGATGCAGAGATCACCCGGGCCCTGCAAAGAGTCGGTCTATGGAGTCTGGTTCGGGAGCAAGGCGGCTTAGACCAGGAGATGGACGTCGCGGGCTGGTCGGCCGGCCAGAAGCAACTCCTTTGCCTAGCCCGAGCAGTCATCAGGAAGTCCAAGATTCTGATCTTGGATGAGGCGATGAGCAGGTGAGTTGAGTCCAGGACAGGACCCCCCACCTAAGACTAACGTGTCATAGCGTGGACAGCGACACCGAGTCGGTGATGCAGGACGTCGTCGATGCCGAGTTCCGCGATTGCACAGTTCTGGCAGTCATGCACCGGCTCAAGCACGTCTCTCGATATGACAAGGTTGCGCTGCTCGGTGACGGGCAACTTCTGGAGTATGGCACTCCGTCTGCCCTGATGTCAGACGACTCAAGGTTTGCCGAGTTGTTCCGACTGAACAGGGACTAACTAGACAGTCTAAATTGTATGTATAGTTACTTGAATTGATGTGGATCCTCATGTTGTTGATGGTCAAATTGCCTTGCAACACAGCTGCTAAAGCTTGGCGCCCGCTCTAACGTGTTGGTCAACTCCCTGTGTAATGAGGCTATCGTCGCCAACCTTGCTGCCCATAGAGACAAAAATGAGCAAAAGTACATGCAACACCAGGCATTCGCTGGTCGTCACCGACCCAACTACTACTCTGGCCCTCACCGGTTTATCGATGGGAGAGCGGACGGGATCCCGAGTTCTCCAGTGGGTATGGTCGCATGTGTTGGAGTTGAGGGTGAGATCTGCCTATGCTGGTTTCTCGGCGATAGTTGGGGGCGACTAGGGACTTTCAGCGCTTGTCCCAATGAGAAAGCCCTCGTAGTTGGATCAGTCCGTTGCTAAGAATATGATTTGAAAAGGCACTCTGGATGGAACGATCCGATATCCCTAAGAAATTCTGTCAGCAACGGATTTCTTCGGTTTATGTCGACTTCAACCTCGGTGAGTAATCCCCCGGGGATTCATATCTCCGCCTCTGAACGCCGGGAGGACCGTCGGCCCTTTATAAGGCGATTTAGCCGAAGTCGAATGGGGCCAGCGGGATTGGCGTTCGCCGTGTCGAGCCAGTCACGGCGGCCGGGTGCACTTCGGCCGGCCAATTTGTGGGGCCCCGTGGGCTCCGAAGGGCCCCGGACAGGGTTCCGGAGGTTGCGAGTTTAGCCTAAATAACCCCAATGGTGAGTCTGGGGGAACCCGTGCCAGCTTGTGCTCACGCATGACTCCCGTGATTCCGTCTTGTTGTCCGACGCTACTCCGAATCGGGTCGGCTGCACCAAAGTCTCTCTTTCCGGGGGTGGCAGCTATTATCAGATGAGACGCCGATTCTCGAGATCTGGTGACGACGAGCCCGGCAATTGAGACGACCTACATCTTCAGTTTATGCAGAAAACGCCATAACTTGTTGGTTCCGGGACTCGAGACACGATACAACGTCTATTTCCCGACTTGCTTTTGGCCTCGCTTCCCAAGACATCCTCATCTACCCCGCGAATTCCGCTGGGCACACGTCGACCATGGCCACCGATAGCCTACCCCTCGACGTGGAGGGTCTCTTGAAGCAGCTCACTCTGGAGGAGAAGATCGACCTCCTCGCTGGTCAGGGCTCTTTCCGGACGACAGGCCTTCCCCATCGTGGCATCCCGGCTCTCATAGTATGTGCGCTTGCGCGACTTCGCGAAGACCGTGTCTAACACCGAACCAGACCTCAGACGGCCCTCATGGCATCCGCGGTCGTCGCGCGTTCCATCGGGTGAGTGGACCTATTCAATGTGATCTCGAACCCAATGACGGGACATAGCATAAGGCTAAACACAAGCCGTGCCCCAGAACCCGAGTCCCATGCTCCCGTCCGCCACCGGCATGGGAGCGACCTTCAACGCCGAGCTGCTCCACAAGGTAGGAAACCTCCTCGGCGAGGAGGCCAGGGCGCGCGGCGTCCACGTCCTTCTGGCTCCGACGATCTGCCTCCAGCGCTCGCCGCTCTTCGGCCGCGGCTTCGAGGCCTTCGCCGAGGACCCCTTCCTGAGCGGCATCCTCGGCGCCGCCTACATCAACGGCGTCCAGGAGCGTGGTGTCGCCACCAGCGTCAAGCACTACGCCGCCCACGACCAGTCCGACAACTCGATCGAGGACAACGTCTGCATGACCCAGCGCACCCTAAGGGAGGTCCACATGCTGCCCTTCCAGCTCGTCATGCGCGACTCGGACCCCTGGACCTTCATGACATCCTACAACAAGATCAACGGCATCCACGTGAGCGAGGACCCCCTCCTGCTGAAGCAGATCCTCCGCGACGAGTGGGGCTTCCGCGGGCTCGTCATGAGCGACTGGTTCGGCACGTACAGCACCTCCGAGGCCATCAACGCCGGCCTGGACCTCGAGATGCCCGGCCCGACGCAGTGGAGGGGCAAGTGCCTGAGCCTGGCGGTGAACAGCCGCAAGGTGCCGCGGACGACGGTCGACGAGAGCGTGCGGAATGTGCTGAACCTCGTCAACAAGGTCATGGACACGAAGCCCGAGGGCTACTTCTCCGCGTCGGACACCCGGGAGCAGCGCGCGCTGATCAGGCAGTTGGTCGCCGAGAGCATTGTCCTGCTCAAGAACGAAAAGGGGGTGCTGCCCATCAAGAGCGGCGAGGGAAAGAAGATCGGCCTCATCGGTGACCACGTCAAGAACCCGGCCCTGAGCGGCGGCGGGAGCGCAGAGGTTGAGCCCTACTACTCCGTGACGCCCTATAATGCCGTCGTGGAGGCGGTCGGAAAGGAGAATGTCTCGTTTGCCCTTGGCTGCCACTGTGAGTGACAGGTCCGAGCCCTTCCCAAGAATCATGTCGCTGATAGAAATCATAGCCTTCAGATTCAGCCCCCTCCTGAGGAATCTGAAGCCTCTCAACGCCGAGGGCTTCGGCTGGTCCGTCGAGATCTTCGGGGAGAACCCGGACGAGAACCCGGACGCCGAGGTCCTCCTGGCGGCCACCGCTGAGAAGGAGCTGATCGACGTCCCCGAAAGCTTCCACGCGACCCTGCCCAAGATGTTCTACGCCCGGGCGCGCGCGGTGTACACCCCGGAGACGACGGGGCCCTTCCGCTTCGGGTTGAGCACGTCGGGCAAGGGTCGAATGCGCATCGACGGCAAGGAAATGATCGACCTGTGGACGGAGCAGCCGCCCAAGACGGGCCCGACGCCGTGTTTCAACCGGCTGTCGATGGAGAGGTTCTGCGATACCGAGTTGACCGAGGGCAAGCCGATTAACATCGAGGTTGTGCAGGTCAACGAGGATCTTGCTGGTGGTGTAGGCACCGCGCTGACTCTGGCCGGGCGGGTCGGCGGCTTCGAGATCATCGACGAGGACCGCGCGATCGAGGAGGCGGCCGAGCTGGCCAAGAACGTCGACGTGCCCATTGTTGTCACGGGTCTGTCGTCAGACTTTGAATACGAGGGCGCTGACCGGAAGCACCTGAGGCTCCCGGGTCGCGTCGACGACCTGATCCAGGCCGTCCTCGCCGCCAACCCCAACACCGTAAGCTCTCGCTGACATACCTACACGTATATAACGGGCAATCGATGCTGACACTGATTCCAGGTCGTTGTGACTCAATCTGGCTGCCCCATCGAAATGCCGTGGGAGTCACAAGCTTCCACCATGGTCCACGCCTGGTTCGGCGGACAAGAAACCGGCCACGGCCTGGCAGACGTGCTCTTCGGGAAAGCCAACCCCTCCGGCCGCCTCTCGCAGACCTTCCCGCGCTCCGTCAAGCACACGCCCGCGTACCTCACCTTCTCCAAGGCCGACTACGACATCGTCTACGGCGAGGGCGTCTTCATCGGCCACCGCTACTACGAGGCCGCCGACCGCGACCCGCTCTTCTACTTCGGCCACGGCCTGTCCTACTCCGAGTTCTCCTACTCGGGTCTCCGGGTCCCGGCGGCGTTCGAGCCGGCCACCGCGGACCACAAGATGACCATCTCCGTCGACGTGACGAACAGCGGACCCTACGACGGCGCCGAGGTCGTGCAGGTGTACGTCCACGACCCGGAGAGCACGCTTCAGCGGCCTGCCCGGGAGCTCAAGGCGTTCGCCAAGGTCTTCCTGAAGGTCGGCGAGACCAAGACCGTCGACCTCGTGCTCGACAAGTACTCCCTGTCGTACTGGTCCCAGGAGAGATCCAAGTGGCACGCGGAGGCCGGTGAGTACGTGGTCATTGTTGCGTCGAGCTCCAAGCCCGAGGCCGAGACCCTGCGGGCCAGCTTCCAGCTGCTGGAGGGTTTCTTCTGGGAGGGTGTCTAGGGGAGTGGGTATCGCGGCGGGTAGACCTTTCTGAGTGCAGCGTCGGTCTTGGTTTTTGAGGCTCATCATCGCATCTTGCTGGGCTACATCGAGCTATGTTAGAATGGATATCAATGATTCAATATCACCGCATGTCTACGTGTACTGAGTGAAACAGCATAGTGACTCAGGGGGCTGAAGCTCACGAGGAAGAACCCTCATTTTCCGAGCAAATTACAAATACAAGGAACTGTCAATCCAGTAAAGTTCTCCCTCTTCCCCTTTTGGCCGGGGTCTTGCTATATTTAAGGACAGTGGAATAGAGTTCAGTTGTCGTTCTCTCTTTCATAGCTCAGTGTTCCAATACATGAACCTTGCAATGGTTTCTGGGCACAAGAAGGGCGTGAACTTTATCAAGTAGGAGAAATAGGAGCCTGTAGTCCATGCCGCGCCCTACTACCTTTATCACGACTCAGGGCTCTTTCAAGACTGCGCCCTACATAACAATACATGTCTCCCCCTGCTGCGAACAGTCGTCTCAAGTTATCCGGCCGAGCGAAGCGTTGAGGGATGGACCCTACCAGAAAGTGATGCTATCGCTCAGAACTGTGGTTGAGTCTATCTTATCGTAACTCTAAGGTCTGGGGACAGGCTTCCCTTTACCCCGGCTATTCGGTTTATGATCGTCTAAAAGGGCGGAGTCGGATGAACTCGATACGAATCAGACCAGTTGTAGTAAGATGGCTGTGTAACGCTATACAAACTCTAAGGTCTCCGATAGTGAGATCAAATTTGTATAAAGCCTACATGTATTTCTCCTGGAAACAGATGAATGATGTCTTCCACCTTGACTCACGCCTCTCGAAGCATTCGACTCTTCTCTTAATCTCAGTCAAATCGTCATCTCCCTCTGCAAATCTCTGCACATATCTTTTATTCCTGCCTCTATCCGCTGTCGAAAATGAAGGCTCAGGCTGCCTTCATCGTCTTCTTCCTCGCAGCTCAAGCGTTAGCGGCGTGCGGCCCTGGTCAGGTGGAGCTCTGGGACCTCCAGGTCAACAACGGCATCGCGGAGTGCTCCAAGCACAACTGCATGAGGGCTTGCCCCGGACAGGAAAACCTCGGTTCTTGCAATGCCTGTCGGTCGTTGGCCAGCAACGCCAACGTCCGACCGCTCGGCGGGAGCTACTGCTGTGAGGCCTCCAACCGGAATCAGAACAACCCTTGCTTCACCAGGTGCCCGAGTAAGTTCCATCATCTCTCTACTTCAGTTTGAAGAACGATAGACATAGTGGAATGCTAAATTATGACACCGAAAGACTAGCCAAAAAGGCTCTAACATTTGGGCTTCTTGAACAAGGGCGTTAGAGGTGTGAGACAACCAGTGGTTCCATGTCGCAGGCTGTGGAATGAGATCTACAGCACAGATTCTCGCAAGGAAAAATGAAGAAATTACTCTTGCCGAAATAGAAAGACTTGTTACACATATCAGCCACAGTGTTGGCCCTCTCCCATAACTTCACACATCATTGATAGTCCATCGCCTCCCATCCATCGCCACGCCTAAACAAAACAAAACACCCAACAAATAAAGACAGGCGTGTTGGTGTCGAAATTCTTCCAAAAGACAGTTTGTGTTCGTACATCAAAATTACAGCGCCTGATAAGCACAAATTAGAAAGCCTTGAACTGAGTTAGACAGTTAGCTTTCAGTACAGTATATAGCGCAGGGGATGGGGGGTAACGTTACCTCTTACAGCCAGACCAGTCGTCTAGCAATGAAATATGATCTTGTTTCTCTCATTTTTCACTCTAAAGAAATGAAACATGGAAAGACTGCAGTGAAGCTGCTGACCCCGTTCGAGACTGCACACTGTTACTGTGCCCCCATGGTACCCTCCGACGTATACCTCTGCACCTTGACCTGGACTTCCTGCGGTTGGAAGACCGACGCTAAAACCTCCTTTTTGACGACTATCTGTGGGAGGTATTCTTGTTCATTGTTGGCTTTACGCACTATTTCCTCCATTCTCTCATATAGCACATCCGCCCTGGCGCGGCTGTCTACCGAAATCCGAAGCAAATCGCTGGTGATCAAATCAATCAGGTCGCCCAGCGCCGTGCCAGGCTGGCAGTGGATGTCACCCCTCAGTGCTTCGAGTGCCTGGAGCACCGCAGGGTGGATGTAGGCCGTGGAGTTCTCGATGACAAAGAACCATGACTTCGACTCCGGCGCGTCCTTGCACCTAGCGATGGCGAAGCTATTGACGGCGTCGAAGCCGTACACCATCCACACGACGAACTCGAGGAGAATGCACGCCATGGACCAGATGTCGTACTGGCGAGATCTAGGCTCATTACTGTTCAGGTAGACCTCCGGTGCTTCGTATGATGGCGTGGTCGCTTTCGTGGTCGTGGGTCCCACTCGGAGACCGGTTGCCTCCTGATGAATACGCGATACCCCAACGTCAGCAATAACAAGCTTGTTCTGTGACGGCTCGTTGAAATGGAGAATGTTCTCGGGCTTCAGATCGCCGTGGCGGAAGTTCCCCCGATGAAGCGTGCGGAGAGCGTGGGTGATGCCGAGCATCTGCTGTAGGCACCACAGTGCAAGCGGTCGGAGTCCACGGTTTTTCGTGTTGCGATCCCAGAATTCTTTCATGTTACCGCCGTTTGCCCAGGGAAAGACGATAAGAAAGCTCGATTTCCTCTCACAACAGACCATGTACTGGATGAGGTGATCGTCGTGAATCTTTCTGAGCCGTCTGAGATTCTGTTCCTCCCTCCAGAAGGCATCTTTAGTCTTGAGTTCCTTGACCGCAATGTTGACGTTGCCTCTGGTTTTCTATATCGAGCAACATATTAGCTGTTGAAACCGGCACATCACTTTGAAAGGCTTCAAATCCGCTTACTCCGGTGTCCGCTACATGCGATGAGTGCAACACAGCCTTGTAAACTGTGCTGTCGGAATGGCTACTGATAACTTCCGCGTTCATGAAAGGGAGAGAGGTTTGATGGTCCAATGACGGCGTCGTCCCGGAAATATTCAGGACCGGCGCAAGGAAAAGCCATTGTTTCTCCAGGAATGCATCCACCTTAGCGTCACTCTTCCAATACAAAAAAGAGCGGATGACTTTTCCTCGAGAAGACTCGACAATGCTGCTGTTTTCGGTGTTTTTGGCCGGATGAAAGGGCAAGTCGTCGTCCGTGAGCCCGTCTCTGAGGAGCTTTTTGATGGCGCTTTGTTCCCCGATAAACACAAGAATCGCGGCGAGTTTCCTGGAGCCATGGATGAGCTTAGTCGTTCTACCGTCCGAGAATACACGGCCTATGAAGCTGCGTGGCAGTCCATTCTTGATGCTGTCTTTGGTAATGATCTCATCCAACTTGTCGCGCGGTAGGAACCTGCGGCCGTCGATGGAGCAGTACTGGAGAGACGTTTCCAGCTGCTTGAACAGGGTTGGGGAAGCCATCGATGGCTTGCTGACTGTTCTTCATATGATCTGAAAATAGATGTCTCAATACTGTTCCCACCAGACTGCAGCTCTACACGAGAAGATCGCTTGCGTGAGATTGGAGAAGTTTGAAATGCACGAGGGCATGGCCATCTATTGGGAAAATTCAATCGCAACTAGACGACGCACCAAGCTATGATGAACGAGGCAACCGGTTCCAGGCAGCCATGGAGTTTGAACCGTAAGCAGCCCCCCTCGGTTGCCTCGCAGGCCGTCCACAAGAACGATCTGAGCCACCATCACTGCCTCGGTGGACGGGCGCCCGATTGATCCAGCCAACGACCCCGGTGTGTCATGCAGACACACGCGTCAAGCCGGCAAGACATCATGCATAAGTCCAAGAAGTACACAAGCCATGACCTCTGAACCCAGGAGTTGGATGGAGGAGACTGGTGGTCGTGTGAAGGGTGGCCGAAGCAGGCTGTCACATATGCAGGCTAGACAGCTTACCTTTGCTTAATGCACCTGTGTTGGGACCAATGAAAGCCGTATCGGATGTTGGTGTCAGAAGCCCAGAGATAAAGGTACTTTCCGAGAAACTTGATTGATGCGTTGGTGCCTCTCCCCGAACCCGGATCGTATGCATACAACGCCTTCATAACCGAAGAACGAAACCCCGCTTTCTTGGCCGAGCCTGCTCGACACTCGACTGCATCAACTCCTCCGCAAGCCACTCCGCAGCCCCCCCGGCGTCATATAGCATGGCAAGCGGGCCTGGTTTGCAGTGCTCAGCCCAGCTTAAGGTGCCATTGCATCATGTGTTTGGAACGACTGAGCTTTATCGTTCTTTCGGATGCCTGCTCACGATTGTGTTACTGAGATGCATTCCGACGGCTTGGTTGCGGGTACCTGGGCTCATACTAAATGTAAATGTGTAGGCATGAACATCCATATGGGTCGGCAGACAAATAATTATCAACAGTTGTCCGCGGTTCAGCTGCGAAGTCCGAGAGGCATGGCCGACTAGCAGCTTTGCCCTGCCCGATCCAATCCGGCTAATGTCGCCGGTTTATGCACGTATCACACCATCACTGGTATCTCACTGCAATATTTGCCAGTGTATTCAATGTCTTTCATGTCAAATGAGGTCCCCCACGACGTCTCACTTGTTCTGTCCGTAGGGATGCGAACCAGACGAACCATCCACGGTCCAAGGCAGGCTGAGGCTGTGCCCGGCTTAGGTCGTTCGTGGTAAGCAGCGGCATGAAGGTGGTCTGAGTTGGTGCATTACGGCGGACACGATAGATAGCTGCTCCGTCGAAAGCACGGTTGGACAAGTAGGCGTTCGCATTTGTAGGCCGATGGAGACAACATCGATCAACACGGGTTGTATTTCGATCAGTCCAATTCAACCACGCCTCCGGCACCCACCCAAGCTATCGGAGATTCCGGCACCTCTACAAATGTTTAAATTCCAAGGCCGGTGTGTAGCATGTTGTCTAGCCGATCAGACAGCAGAAACAGTGCTGTCATAAAACCCATCTTCAATGCCGCTGATCAGCAGCACTGGCGCCACGAATGCAGCTCAAGGTGCATGTTTCTTGGGTTGCATGTGCAGATGGAGGTGTTGCTGCAGCAGGAGCAATGTAGGCGAAATCTCGCAAGGCGTCCAAAGGTGTATGTAGTAGGTAGAGAAGCAGGCATGCCGAAGCGACGAAGAAGGGAAAGGGAACCACCCCCCTCCCAAGTTGAAATCAATCCCGCATATGCTACTTAAGTACGTTGATTCACTGCAAGCGGAGACATCCTGGCGTGCGTTGGACTGCCGACCCTTCACCGCCAGATTGCGGCCCTCGTGTTCTCGACCTCTTTCTTTCAGATCATGCGATGGTCATCCTTGCTATGCTGCTTTGATTGCTTCATATTACAAGTAAGTCCTCCCAGTCGTAAGGGAACTTCGTTGGTTCCCAAGGGGGTAAGCACTTTATCTCATATCTGGTACTCATCTTAGGAACCACCATCTACGCTGAGTGAGAAGGTCCCAAAGTGTTCTCCAGTATTTTGCGAAAACGGCGGGGATTACTATAGTGGCTCTCTGCGAAGGCTTCGGCGGTTTTCTACAAACACAACATTCACAAGACATTCAAGCGTCATATCAAGAACACAGAGCCTGGCCAAATCATCATACAGCATTATCCGGCGAAAGACGAACGAAAGCCGGGAACAACCCACCATTTCTTCGAAAATGGGTGGCCTCCGTAGACGTCTCAAGAAAGCGATGGTGACTCCTGACGGAGCTGAATCTGCCTTCGTCCCAGACTCCGCCCTGAGGGAGCTCATGACCAAGCGAGACGTGTCAGAGATCCTGACCGAGCATCAAGCTGAGCTTCGGAACGAAGTTTCAAAACTAAATTCCTACATTTGCGCCGACGACGGAGCTATTAGAATTTTCGCTACTCTCGTCTGGAACGAAAACGTTGACCTGATCGATGAGTTCTTCGACAACCACTTCACCGACACCATGCTTCCCCTCTACTACGACGACGATAGCGTAGTTCGATCATTCAAAAGTGGAAGAACCATGAGCATTTTCAACAATAAGAGTTGGACAGACGCGAAGATTGAACATTTTTGCGAATCAACACAGTGGCGTTTTCTGGCCCCAGTCTTCGATGAGGAAACATTCAGTTACTCCTTTCATACACAGCTCAGAATGCCATTCATTCCGATTTCTGAAACTCGCAGAGCTCGAAGAGATAGTTACTTCAGTACCGTTGAGAAATGGCTGATCCATGATTCTCATCTTCGAATAAGCCCCGAGACTGTGAGTACACCACTTCTCAAGCAATCACATATCAAACCCCTGCCTTAGAAAATTATTTTTTGCTAATGCCATTGTAGTTTATTTCGCGCGACTCGCAGGGCCATCCTCTGGTGGCCATCAAGGAGCTCAAAAGTCTGAACAGAACCGACGAGGATCTCGAACAAGCTGCGAAGACAGAGGCCGACGTCCTTGACAGAATGAGATTGTTGGACCATCCTCACCTCATCAAGGCCATTGCATACTACACCATCGGTAACGACCATTTCCTTATGTTCCCGTGGGCCGGGGTGGGGAATCTTCGCGACTACTGGAGGGGAGAGCCTCCACGAAAACTCGACGCAGAGTTTCTTCGCTGGGCGTTTGGCCAATTCCGTGGCTTGGCCGGGGCCATTGACAGGTTGCACTCGTCGCTCCAGGACGGATGCCGTCATGGTGATTTGAAACCAGAGAACATTCTCTGCTTCGAAAACCCAAAGGCCCGCAGCTCGCAGAACCAGCCAGTCCTGGTGATTGCGGACGTCGGACTCGCCAAAGTCCACAACGTGGCGACGGAAATGCGGCACGAAGCCACGCGAACTCTTGCTGGTACAGTCATGTACGAGCCACCAGAGGCCTTTCTGTGGAAGCACAAGCCACGATCTCGGCGGTATGACATCTGGTCCATGGGTTGTATCTACCTGGAGTTTCTCATTTGGATGCTGTACGGCAAAGCCGAGCTCGTCCGTTTTGGGGATGAGATTGCATCGACGACCGATGGAACACGCAAGTTCTTCGAGGTCACAGGTCCCGGCGAAGCTCGCATCAAACCTGACGTGCAGAAGTGGATTGACCACATCAGGTCAGACCGGAGGTGTCAAGGCAATACCGCTACGGGACTTTTTCTGGACCTCATTTCCACCAGGCTTCTCGTTGTCAACTTGGGTAGGAGGCCTACTCTGGCGTCCCAGGACAATAACAGAACAACGCCTTCTGACCAGAATGGGACTCCTATTCCAGTCATTGTCCGAACACCAACCGGCAGTAACAATGTCCAAGAGCCTACAGACCTAAACAGTCGAGCATCAGCAACCGAGATGTTTGAAAGTTTGACGGAAATCAGACGAGAAGCTTCGAAGCGGAACTCGAATCTCCAGTGGACGAACTTTGAAGCGAATACCCCGGGAGGCCCAAAGAAGTTCGGGCAGAGCCTAGCCCCATCACAAGGTAGAAAGGGCCACTGAGATAGCAACGGATGAGGTGAAGAATAACTTTCCTAGGCCTTCAATCGCCTCCAATGACCATTCCCCCAATAGATCTGAGAGATGAAGGGGATGGAGAGAACGATAGTGGACACCTGAGAGATGTAGGATCGCGGCGTTTCCTTAGTACACTGGAATCAGGTTGTTGACTAGTGACAGTATGTATGTCGACTTTCCCTCGCGAATATTCTCAATAACAAGCACTTGACCACGGGGATCCTGACTGTAACTGATTGTGATTAGATGGTGAGTTGGTCAGTTCAACTTCCTGTTTTTGAAACTACTGACGCTTAATTATTGTAGTATGTAAGTACCATTCAGTCTTACTTGACGAGTGATGTTTTAGGCATGACTAACGGTCTATGAAAGACGGTGAGTCACCCAAAGACATAGTTGGCTATTGTTAGGTATCAACCTTCAGATCAATTACCTGACATGTATTCAGCCGGTGAGCTTACCCAGACTTCTCGCAAGTTTTATAGGCATGCATGTACTCAGTTAACATCATCTAAATTAGCTCAATGACGTTTGGGAACACTCTCCCGATTCTGAAATGATTCAAAAAGTCCTCATGGACACCGAATGGCCTGCCATAGCTCCGACCACGGGTTACACCAGGCTATGCTCTCGCTGCAGCGATCTTCAAATCTGGTCGGTAGCATACTCCTTTGATGACACGCTAGCAGGATTGAAGGTGGCTAATTGCGACTTGTGTTGCCTGTTGTCTTTGGTCATCGAGCGTTCTACGAAGATTCTGAGCACTAGAAGTCACGACACGATATCCTTTTCGAGGTTCGACACTTATCTAATGTCCAGCATCAGACCAGGAAAACCGATCGCTTCCTTGTACACAAACCCTGGTAAGACTCTCCACGGAGAGAAATCTCCCCAATGACGAAGTCTCTTAACTTTGTTGAAAGGTCCGAACTTGCCAAATATTCAAACCGGTCTTCCGGTGCTTTTAACACCAGGCGGTGAAGAACACATCAAAATCTTGTCGGAATGGATACGGACCTGTGACCGTCATCCATGCTGTCCTTCCGACCGCACATTCCTCCCAACACGAGTCATCGAGGTTGGCAAACAAGGCTCAAAATTCTGCCGCTTAATTTGCGCCGAAAGGGGTCAGACCAGCCCAGGTAGATACCTGGCTTTGTCACACCGATGGGGCTCGCCTGAGCAGCACCAAAGGTTCTGCACATTCAACTCTAATCTCGAGAGTCGTCAACAGGGAATTCGTGTCGATGATCTGCCCAGGACATTCCGAGATGCCATCAGCATAACACGAAGTCTCGGGGTCGACTATCTCTGGATTGACTCTCTCTGCATTATCCAAGATGATAAAGAAGACTGGGAGATGGAGTCTCGGCTCATGGAGCATGTGTACAGCTCGGCATACCTCACCATTGCTGCGAGTTGCGCGAGCGGCACCGATGACGGGTTTTTAAAGCCTCGCCCTCAGAGAAAGTTCGTTGCTCTGAACTCGAGTCGAAACGTTCCTTACTTTGTTTGCGAAACCATTGACGATTTTGGCCATGACGTCGACCAGGGAGAGTTGAACAAGAGAGCCTGGGTTCTCCAAGAGCGCGCTTTATCCTGCCGGACGCTCTATTTCACGGAGAGGCAGACGTACTGGGAGTGTGGAAAGGGCATCAGATGCGAGACCTTCACCAGATTGAAGAAGTAAGCTCCCCAAACATCCCAAGTCTTGGCGGATGATCGGCATGGCTAATAGTGCGCTAACTGTTCTGTAGCGGAGAGGCCTCGTTTCTCGGAGATTCTAACTTTCCAAGCTCCATCGGGAACCAGGTCAAAGGCATGCAGATTGAGCTCTTTCAGAACCTCTACGCCAAATACTCTGAGCTTGCCCTCAGCTCCACCAGCGACCGGCCCGTCGCCATCCGGGGTCTCGAGACGCGGTTGAGCCGCGTGTTCAACACGGTCGGCGGATACGGCCTGTTTGACTGTCACATGCACCGATGTTTGATGTGGAAACGATCGTCGTCGCGAGCCCTGAAGCGTATTAAGGCATTCCCGGGTGGGAGTGTCCCGAGCTGGTCGTGGATGGCTTACGATGGCGGTATTGCATACGTGAAAATGGAGAGAATCGCCAAGGAGAAGGACATCATTTCGCCTTTCGAGACGTGGAAACCTTACCAAGGAAACCAGACGGACACGCGAAAACTGCCCTCCGTGATACAGGCGCCCATGTGGGATCTCATTGATATCCAGGATGCCCAACTAGATCTCGACGAGCCTGATCATGTGTTTGAGAATTTTCTCAAGTGCATAGTAGTCGCCAGATCTGAGGTGTGGCAAGAAGAGTCGAGTCGGTCTTGCTTTGTGGTGCTGGTTCGCATTGCTCTCGACGAAGGTGACAGAGTTGAATGTCATCGGGCGGGAGTCGCTCGGCTGAAGCAGGGTCAGATCGACTTCGGCAAGGGAAGCCGCCCGTGTATGCTGGTTTGAGGCTGGTCTTTCGGGTTGATGATCGACACAAGCCGCTGCTAGTCATGCAGTAACGTGAATGAAGAAAAGGCCGACAAAAAATTCCGAGATCAATCAAATTGTTCATCTCGAGCTCGGCAGAGTTCACCTGAGAATCTACTTGGCTCGCACACCCCCTCTCCCAGGAAACATTGGTATTACCAAACGGACAAGGGTTTATTTGGCCTTATTATCAAGTGCAGCAAGATTTCGAGGGAGGCGCATCATCAGTGACGAATTCACACGCTGGGACAATTTCGAGAGGGTATGTTCCCGTCTTTATGGGAGCATTTTAGCCTGAATCTAGCTTTTGTTATTATGCAAGGGACCACGGGACGTAGTCGGCTGGAGATATCATCTGATGCGGGAGAGCTGCTGAGACGCTGTTCGGAATCTACACCGCGTCTTTCGTCATATCCAATCGTATCATTCCCGCCCAGATGGAAGTTGGCCAAGACGGCGAGGGACTCGGTTAGCCTTCGAGACAACATCTCCCTTCCAAACAACAACTCGGACATTGCATACTGGAGTTTGTCCTCCGGATTTTGACCAACCACAGACCGCCGTTGGATATCTAAGACCTCGAAAGTTGACTCATCGTTCCATAAGATTTCGTCTTGGAAAGAAGCAGGTTTATGTTCATCGACTTCCTAAGGGCATTCAGAACACGCTCATCCGGGTCAGACACCGAGATTAGACGGGCCCATTGTGTTGACTTCTTTCACCGTTATTGTTTCGAGACGTACTCGCCGAGAGATCCTGGCCTCGCCACCTTGAGCGCACCAGCTCAACACACAGCTATCCTCGCGTTCAGCCAGCTTTCCCGCCTACCTGCCATGGGAATAAGTCCGAAGGCGACTGATATGTATGTACCTAGATACAGTATTACAGCCTAGATTTGTTCTACGCCGCCACTCATCAGAGCCCATGCTGCTGACGCTCGTGTTATGTCGCCGCCGGCACTGGATCTGTGGCGATGTCGCTTCGAATTGCGCCCCCAAAGGCACCCGGCTTGTCAATGTTTCTGACATCTGACACACGATCCAAGCTTTCGGGGGCTAAGCCGCAATGAGTGTGAGGGAGCCGAGAGGGTGCAGGTGTGTTCACCTTGACCACGACCGGGATGCCGCGCAGCCCGCTCCGGGTGAGACCTCGGGCACGTTCTCTGGTTCAGAGCCTGGCCTGCGGGCGACACCGCGACACCTGTCAATGTCTCTGGGGAGATGACGGCGTGAACTCCTCCCTCATGTTGTTTTCGATACTCGCGACACGGGCGTCCACGAGCTGAACGCTGGCGATGACTCTGGCTGCGAGGTCGGCTTGGGTCTCGACGGCCATCCCCGTGTGTGAGTTTAGTGCCACGGTTCGATCTGGATTGTGTCTAGAAGCCCACGCTTTCAGCTGGGCGACTTGTCGTCTGGTCGTCTCTCCTCCACAGACTGTGGGCGTGACTTCAAGAACCGGGACCGTGGGACACTGGAATGCGGGAATAGGTAAAAAAGTGGGATATGGGCTTTCAGAGACTTGTGCATTCTCGTGCATCCAATCGCGATATAACAACATGCGAAGTTACATCAACCATCTGCACGGTTGACTACCTAGGTAGGCACGTCATCTTTCGTACGAATAACTGGTCTTGGCCCGCCTTCGCTTCTCTTGATCCGAGATACCTATCATAAGGGAGGAGGAGACACCGAAGCTGCGGTCTCTCAATACCCGCCCAACATCTCAGCTATTTCGAGACTCAAGACTAGGCTCACAACGAGGCCCGAGATGCCTCTCGCACTAATTTCCTGCAGGGCTTCTGAAGACTCCTCACGCTCATCAAATGTGACTCGCACGTGCGGCAGCTCGGTGGCCCTTGGGATCCTCAACCATCCCACGCCGTCCTCGCGCGGCCGGCGGACCGTTGCTTTTTCGTGGGTGATTCCCATATGCAGCCTGCATGCTTCTAGGCCAAGTTTTCCTTTTTCGCACATAATGTGCTGCAGGGAACATAACCATTAAGTTTCTCCCCTCTCTTTCTCCCTTCACACCAAATGTTCTTACCGTCGGCGTTCGTGTGTCCCTGCCAAGGAACCGGCGAGGTGGTCTTGGTTTTTCTATGAGTCTATGAGCCGATGTCTGCATCCCAGACACAGCTCTCGTCAAAACCCTTGCAGCCGGCAGGACGGGTTCCTTGCAGCCGCGGTCAATCTGAAGCACCGCCGAGTTGGCTAGTCGGCAAGTGCCTTGGTTCACCTCGCAGGTTTCCAAGGGCACCACCCTGCAGGCAGGGCTTCCACCCTTATCCCACTCTCACCATCACCATCGCCATCGACTATCGTATGCTTATCTCTGCCCGCGCCCGAGAGGACCAACAGGTTTCTGCACGGCGGTGATCTCCATCGGCAGTCCAAGGCCACGCTGAAGCTAGTTAAGCCACAATCGCTAGCGTCCGCAAGCCTCTCTCTGTCTGTCTTCCCTCCGCTCACGCTTTCATGGTCTCCCGGCCGCGGTGACCCGGGTGGAGGCAGGGATGCAATTGCTTATGTCTGTCTCTATGGAACAAGAGGGAAAAGAAACCGTTGGTGTTGATGAGCCGGGAATTCTGCCTGACAGGTTTTCCGCCGCGGGGCCACTACTATGGGTGAGGCAATCGCGAGATGAGTCCAAGGGAACCAGGAGACTGAGACCCGAGGAGGACGCCATACTGTTGTCACCGGCTCTAGCTTCCCCCTATCCCTTGGGTATTGGAGATTCGCCTCCGGTCCTTGGTAATTTTCATCTGCATCTCGCAAGTTGAGCCCGTCGCGATGTTGCCCATGCCTGTAGGTAGTTTGGCGGTTTGCCGGCTGCTCTGTGTATTTGTTCTCTTCCTCCTCTATCCATCTAGCGCAGTCCTCATCCTCTTGCATCTCTCCGACAGGTTCCAGGCAATTTTTCTCGCCTCCTTCCCGTTTCAACTCGAAGTTCCCAGGAGCTCCGGTCTTTCAAGAGGTCTTCCCCGTGCAGCAGTCATGAAGCCGTCCACCACCGCCGTGCTGGCCTCCCTCTTTGGGTTGAGCGCCGCCCAGTGTGCCAGGGACAACTGTCTGAGAGGTGAGTTCATCCCATCTACCCTTGCCCTCCTGCACGAGCCCACCCACACCCACGCACACGCACACACATCCTCGGGGAGATCTTCCAATATGATCGTCAGCTAATGCCTTTTCCCAGCCATCGCCGCCAGTGCCTTCACCACCCGAAGCGGTACTGATTGCCCGCTTCCTGAGGCACTGGCCTTCCTCTGCTGTGGGCTTCCCACCGACCCCTGAGCCCATCACTTCCGATGCTGACATCCTGTCTCCTGTAGCACCTCCACGGAGACCGTGACCATCCCTACCACTGGCGTCCTCACCGAGACCGTGACCATCACCGCTTCCGGAGGCCCGGGTCCCATCGAAACCAGCACCACCGTTCTCTCATCTGACATCACCTCGACCGAGACCACGCTCGTCGCCGTCACCGAGGCCACCACCGTCACCACCGAGACCGTCATCGTCCCCACCACTGTTGTTGTTTCCTCCACCCGGACCCTCACCTTCGGCACCACCGAGATCGTCACCGTCACCACCGAGACGCAGACCATCGACGCCACCATCGTGCTCGACAAGCGCCAGGCCCCGAGCGCCAGCACCACCTTCGCCGGCACCTTCCCGGCGTACGCCTCGGCCTGCAGCTCCGTCGCCCGCTACGCCTCGGCCTGCTCGTGCCTCGGCGTCCTGCCCGGCACGGTGACCTCGGCGGCCGCCACCGTCACTGTCTCGGCCACCGTGCCCGCGACCGTCATCTCGACCGAGGTCGTGACCGTGACCGTCTCCGAGTCGGACCCGGCCACCACCGTCATTGTCACTAGCGTCGCCGGCACCACGGACGTCGTGACCTCGACCGCCACCATCACCGACCTCACTTCTGTCACGGCCACGACCGAGATCGGCAGCACCTCCACGGAGCTCGTCGAGGAGACGACCTCGCTGACGAGCACCTTCGTTTTCAACGCCACCTTCACCACCTTCGTTACCCGCACCAGCGTCCGTCCCCCGGTGACCAACAGCACCACCCTGACCACGAGCAGCAGCGAGCCGTCGACCGTGTTCCCCAACAGCACCGTCTTCTCGACCTCGACTGCCTCGGAGACGTCCACGTCGCTGACGACCATCTTCCCCAACACCACATCCACCGTGACTTCCATCTCCACCGTGTTCCCTAACACCACCACTGTCATTTCTGAGACTTCCATCTCGCTGTCTACCATCTTCCCGAACAGCACCACGGTCACTTCCGAGAGCTCCACCTCGCTGAGCACCATCTTCCCTAACACGACGACCACCTTATCCTCCACGTCGACTGTGTTCCCCAACATCACTTCTACCGTCTCTTCTTCGGCATCCACTGGATTCCCTAACATCACTTCCACCGTCTCTTCGACGTCCATCGTTTTCCCCAACATCACTTCGACCCTGTCGTCGACGTCCACCAGCTTCCCTAACAGCACCACGATCACTTCCGAGACATCTACCTCGCTGTCCACTATCTTCCCCAACGTGACCTCCACGACGTCCACCACGTTCCCGAACAGCACCATCACCTCGGAGACGTCTACTTCTCTGACGACGATCTTCCCCAACGTCACTTCCTCCACCATCTCCACCACGTTCCCTAACGTGACCGTCACCACCACGAGCCTCTCCACGCTCTTCCCCAACAGCTCGACCGTCACCTCCGAGACGGCCACCTCCCTGAGCACGATCCTGCCGAACATCACCTCGACCGTCTCGACCACCTTCCCCAACATCACCACCTCCACGGTCCTGTCCACGCTGTCCACCATCTTCCCCAACAGCACCGCGGAGACGTCCACCTCTGTGTCCACCACGTTCCCCAACGTGACCGTGACC
The DNA here is from genome assembly GCA_030770045.1 of Colletotrichum brevisporum. Lineage (NCBI taxonomy): Eukaryota > Fungi > Ascomycota > Sordariomycetes > Glomerellales > Glomerellaceae > Colletotrichum > Colletotrichum brevisporum. Next base: position 8,956,415 of record JAUGSI010000002.1, read on the forward strand.
TCCTCTTCTCTCTCTACCACCACCTTCCCCAACGTCACTGTCACCTCTGCCACGGAGACGACCCTCTTCCCTAACGTCACCAGCACCACCCTGACCGAGGTGTCGACCGTCTTCCCCAACGTCACCAGCACTACCTTGTCCGAGGTCAGCTCGTCGACTCTGGTCCCCAGCTTCACCAACTCCACCGGCCCCACCTCGACCGTCCTCCCCGGACCTACCGGCACCGGCGTGACCACCACTGTCATCTCGACCACCACCGGAGCTCCCAACGGCACTGTCACCTCGACGGAGGTGTCGACCACCACCCTCGAGTCCACCACCACCGCCGAGGAGTCTTCCTCCGCCACCGAGGAGTCCACCACGACCACCGACGAGGCCTCCACCTCCACCTCGGAGCCCCCCATCGACTCCGTCCCGTCCACCACCTCCACCTCCGCCTCCGCCTCCGCGACCGCAGCCCCGACCAACGTCGCCCGCGTCTGCCTCAAGGCCACGCAACCCGGCCTCCTCTCCGGCACCAAGGTCGTCATCGGACCCAACCGCTTCAACCTCATCGGCGCCGGCGTGGACCAGCCCGCCTCGCTCTTCGACATCGACCTGACCACGGGCCAGGTCTTCCAGTCCAACGGCGAGACCGTCGCGGTCGGCGCGCCCTTCGAGTCCGACACCCGTCCCCTCAACGGCTTCACGCCCTCCCAGGTCCTGCGCCTCAAGCTGGCTCCCCTCGTCTGCCAGATCACCGACGGCGCCCTCCCCGTGGGAATCCCGCTCAACTGCACCGCCTCGGGCAACGACGGCGCCAACGTCAAGACGTACACGCGCTTCTTCATCAACCGCAACGACGGCGAGAGCATCGTCCGCATGGCCTCGCCCGAGCGCGTGTTCAACCGGAACCAGGTTGCCATCGAGCTCGCTCCCTTCGCCGACTGCGCCTAGACGGAGACGCTTCTTCGCGGCAGCGACTGCACACCTTCCCGTGTCTTCTCTCTTACTGACGGCACTCGCGGCAATCTGGCCGCGCCCAACTGAATATTCTAATCTCCGGGCCATCATCGCTCTTGGGCACTCTTGGGGAACCTTCTTAATCATGTTATATACACTGGCACCCCTGCTTGACGGATAAGCTCCCACTTGCTCTTTTGGTCCTGTACCCAAAGTCACTCGCTTGATAGATACAAAGTCACTCCTTTTTTTTCTTTGATGTAAACAATGTGCTTTCTTGCTCGGTGAACTGTGATATCGCGATGCCTTTTACAAGTGATGAACTCGTCCCCAGCGACCGGTAAGGCCCCACGTGATGGCTTACATGTGTTTACAGAGTAATCTCGTCCGCCCCAAAAATGTTACACAGCATGTCCTCTCGAGAAGTGCCGCCGCAAGGGGACTCACCTTCGTTATTCCGATTTGATCCAGATATTTCTTCTTCGGAAACCACATGCAAGTCATCATTACAGGAGTCATGTCAGCCACATGCTGTGAGTGTGTACTACTGGAGCCTGCAATCACCGAGAAAAAGGGTCATTAGAGCGGTGAACATTAGATCATAGTCATTGACGAAGAGAACGGCGATCTATCTACTGAGCTGGCTAAGTCCCGTCATCATCTTCCGAAGGAAGGCGGACGGCGCGGAGCCCGCATAAGTGGGTCCAACCGGCGGCCCGCCACCGGCCGGCACCTGCCACAATTGTAAAGGAGCCCGCGGGAGCCTTCCCAATCCTCCCAATCGCAGCAAAAAGGGGGAGCCGTTGGAAATTCAAAATTCAATATTGCATCCCATCCCAACGGCCGACTCATGACGTCGGCGGAGGCCGCTCCAATGTCGGTGCGAGTCCGAAAAATTAGGAACAGCAGGAGGCTGAGTGAGTGCGTCTATTGCCTTCTGCCCACTTACCGGCGCGTGCACCGCTACTGGCACCAACTCCACATGCATTTTTTTAGCGCCCGAAATGATGCTATTTTTTGCAGTATTTTCTCCTCTCTCACCTGTGGAAGGGGGACCACATTTCAGAGAGGCGAGGCGAAGCGAAGCTTGTACCGAGGCAGACGCGGCGCCCGGGAGAGATAACAGTGTGCAGATCTAGAACCGTCGCGGCTAGGAGGCCTGGCTCTCTTCAACAAAGAAAACCAAAAAGACGGCCAAGAGGGTCGATCGCGCGGTCTGTTCTGATCTCCTCATCGTGCTCGTGTAAGAGGAGGCGAAAAAAAGAGGGCTGGACGACGTGAGATGATGAAGAGGCGTCGCGGTTGCGCGCATCTGGCGGGGTTGCACCACCGGGGCTACACACAGGCGGCTCTCGTGCGATCGGGTGGATGGATGCATGTCAGCTTTTGGTGTTGAGGTTTTGATCGAGTTGCTCGCCACAGAACATGTGGTCTGGCGTAGCAAACGGCCTCTGTCCTCTGTTCCCTCCATGTGTCCGTCCACAGGTTCGAGTGGCTCGACGGCGGCCAAGCCGATGAGTCGATGAAAATGTCGAATCACTGCTGGGAGGAAAGCTTGACCCAGCAGAACGGATTGGATCGCGGAAGCGACCGTCGCACCGTCGCGGTCAAGCATCTGACGAAAGACGGGAAGGGGTAAAAACTGGACCAAAAATCTCGAACGTCTGTGGGCGACGGACGGTGCCCCATTGAAATCCGTTCAAGCTTTCTCTTAGGGGCGAGGCCAACTGGAGGGAGGCGCGGGGACCGAACACCGTCCAAAACCGCGGGTCCACCGTTCGGCCACGGGGGACGAGTCAACAGCCAGCGGCCGGGGTAGGGGACCCAGAGACCCCACTTGACGGAAGTGTCCCCCGGCCCAAAATGGAAATGGAGCTCCTCCCCCTTTGGCCTGCGACTTGAGTGCTTGTGTTCTTTCCATTTTTCACATTCCAGGTTCCTTCCATTCTTTCCGCACCGTCTCCACATCAAGAGACCCGTCTTTTCGATGTGGAGAACAGTCTGGTGTCTCCCTCTCGCCAAGGAAGCTTCGCCACCACACTGGGGGCCTGTCAGTGTGAGTGAACTGGATTGAATGGTGACAATGGCCGGGAAAGAAGCATCGGACGGCGCTGGGCAAACTTATCATTTCTTGTTTATCGACCGAGATCGAGGGCGCGAGTCAGCCTGGGACATTTCGCTTGTCGAGCTGCTTGCCACCGCTGCAGTCGACAGGCAACACTGCGTTATTAGTGTATTTACAACTTACGAATACCTTGCTTCGGTAATCAGTGCCTACGAGGTGCTCACCGCGTCTTGGTATTGGATGACATGCTGCATTATACCTAGGTATGCACGAAAGTGCCTCCTGCTCCTGTGAAGGATTAATAAAATTTTCGGCGGTGAAATGCAGGGGAAGTGGATGCTTGGCATCGCTTGTGAATCAAGCAGAAACAAACCAGTCCCGTCCACTCGAGGGCGCGTCATTGAAATTCTCAGAATCTATCACGTTCCAACTTTCGCCCCTCGGGACAGGCAGTTGGACAGGCAGATCCATGCCAGCAGCCAAGGCCAGTCCGGATGGCCCGCGGGCATCGCGGCATACCTTGGTATACCACCGTGGTTGCGTGTGATCGTGTGTCCATGTCCCTTCGTTCGTTTCCTCTCCGGATATTCCAGTTTCCACAAGGGCAGACGCCGCAGAACTGCCGTGCCGGCCGCTCTGACGTGACGCTAGCAGCCGCACTCGACTACCTACACTAGCAGAGTCGAACCTCCCCCACAGACCACGACTAATAACCTCAGCTCGATGGCTGTTAGGCAGTCATAGTCAGGCAAGGCAGTCTTCGTCTCAGTCTCATCGTGAACAGTATACCTAGTACACTCCGGAACTCCAGTGTCGGACTAGGTAAGGTGACTCGACCTGAACCGTTGAGGCGAGTTCTTTTACAAACGGTTGAGCTGAACTCTGGTGGCTTCCCGCTCCGTTTCAGACATTGGATGCCAGCTGCTGCTTCCACTTCAGATTATTAAGGGACAGCGCCAAGACCCAGTCAGTCATTGACGGTCGAGGGTCTTGGCGAAATGAGCCAATGTCGCCAAAGGTATCCGTACGGAGTACTAATACGTTAGGGTACGGGTACCGATGAACGTCGCGGAGTCGCCCGTGGTACTGGGTATCCAGTAGGTATTGGACTGGATACAGGGCGGACATTAGGCACGCAGCAAGCGCGGAAGAGGCCCTGAAGCAGAAGGATCGTCGTCTCGCAGCCCCGTCTTCGTCCGTCGAATACGATCGGTACGTTGATGTGCCCTGGACGTAGAACGGGCTGGCCATCGGAGAGCCAACTCACAGACGGGGTTCATCGGGGGTTTGTAGGCTAGTACGGAGTACTGATACCTAGGTACGGTACTGCATCGGTAGAGTACGAGCACTACAGGCCGATGCTCGCCTATGCCGGAGGTACCTACAGACCTCAGGCCTCAGGCCTTAGGGTTTGCCTGTTTTTCATCAGTTAGAGCCCCTGAATCCGTTCACGTTCACGCACCAAGTACCGAAGTAGTATCCGTAGCTCATGAGCAATTGAGCATAATGAGAGGCAGGGAGCGGAGCGTGCCAAGGAGCGAGTCGCACAGCAAATCAATCGCCATCATGGGGCGAGGGAAAGGATCAGAGCTGTAGCTGGAGCTGGTGCTGGGCTCAAAAATCATGCCGGCGCGCTGGCTAACCTGGAAGGGCTGGACTGGACCCAAGGCCTGGAACCGCTCTTTCGCCCCCGCGAACGTTCATCCGGAGGACCTCGCGGTAAGGCAGCAGCCAAACCCAAATCCAAGAATCCATCCATCGATCAAGCGATCAACTTGGACGCCTCCACGTGTCAGCGACGGTTCGGACGGCTCTGTCTTACTCTTGGGTTCTTGGTGAAGGAGTGGGCGGCAGGTGGAGGATGAGCTGCAAGTAAGACGCAGCGCTCAATTGCGCTGCCTTATTCCATGGATTGGACGCATGGTGGCATGGTAGTACGTGTACCCATGGCCCCCTGGACCAACATCGACAACAACAACTTTTGGGCGATTCGCAGGGCCGGCGCGTCGTGACCTGGCCCCTTGGGCGTGCATTTGCTGACACTGTTGCGACGAATGGACCAATTCGGTAACGAATGCAAAGTCAAGAAGACGGTGATCGTTGGGTTGCCGTCGTAGTCGCAGAGTGAGACCTCGTCCAGTGAAGCAAATGAAGCAAATGCTGCAGAATGAAGGGACGCTGGAATGTGAAGCTCAGGCACAGAGCACCCGACGGCAGCGCAGGACAGCAGTGCAGTGGAAGCAGTCCAAGTGGAGCCGCATGGCCCCTGTTTCAGCACTGCCCCCCCTGCTCTTTCCACTGGTTCTCACTGGTTTCCCCCCCTGGACCTGCTAAATACCCAGTCGCTCCTTCCCCGGGGCTGGCCGCTGGCCCCCTTCCCTCTTGCCTGGACTGACACCTGGTCCAACGGGGAGACGAGGAAACAAGGCTTCCCCATTGGCCAAGTCCAGGGCCAAGCACGGGCCGCCCTCACGCTCTCGATCCAGCGGGCGGGAAGGTCTGGACCAAAACGGAAAGGCGCCAAGGGGTACATGCTGTGGTGGGTGGTGCTCTGCATGCTGCCGCTGTGTGTGTGTGGCCAAGGCAAGCGCACCTCAGTGTAATACGGCAGGGCCTATGGTGCCTGCCGCTTGCCTCTGGTAGTGGTGTGGTGGTGCGAGCGATGCGTGGGTGCAGGTGCAGGTGCAGGTGCGGTGTGGTGGCAGTTGCGCTCTTTGACCATGGAAGAAGACGCGACGGTAACACTCCCGAGTGTCTTTTTTTTCTTCAATACGGGGGGATACTCTTATTCGGGAGGGGTGATTTTTATTTTATTTTTTTCTCTCCTCGTGTCGTCATTGGCCGGTGTGTACCTGTTTCCGTACCGTCGCTACTCTATTACCTTTAGTCCCTCGGTTCCGTCGAGTCCGTCTCCTTCCTTCCTCACCTTCTTTTTCCTCTTTTTCTCTTAGCTGAAAGCCACCAGCAACTCTCTTTTGCCTCGTCTTTGTTTCCCTCTCCTCTCCCGTACTTCAAGGATAATCTCATCCTGTACCATTCACTCGTTTGACAGATACACATATACATACACACGTTCGCTCATCTCCATCGACCTGCAGACTGCATATCCAGCTCCTTCAGCTCCTGCTCCTCCTGCTGCTGCTATACCACCCTCCCACCACCCCGGCCACACACACACACACACACCATCTCAATCTCACCTCGTCCCTGCCTTCCCGGACCTCCCACACCACCTTTTTTTTTTTTTTTCGCGCCTTCCCGTAATACCAAACCGTCGCATCCTTCCCTTTCCTATCAAGGAACACCCCTACTTGCTTCAGCCTGCGGCCTTCCCACCTGCCGCCGTCTATTGTCGCCCGTTTTAATTCGATTCACCTAAACGGGATCGCCCCTTCCCTTCACGCCTCTCGCGCGTCACAGCCATACACCTACACCTACACACACCTACACCTACACCTACACCTACATATACTATACCCGACACTCCCTGCCGGGTCCTCCCACGTTCTCTCCCTCTCCGCCACAAACCTCGACTAGGAAGGACCAGGACCACTCTCTGTTGAGGTCCTCCCTTTCCTCCGCGATCTTAAACATCTATCCGTCTCCCCCACGGCTATGCCCCAGCTCGCAACTTCGGCTTTTCAAGTCCCAGCTATCGACACTTCAGTAAACGACTCCGGCAACACTCCATACATCATGGGTGAAGACGGAGGCGGCGCGGCCCACGCGCCTACCGGCGGCAACAACCACAACCCGGCTAGCGACAACCAGCAGCAGCAGCCCGCTCCCGAGCAGAAGATCAAGCCTCGCCTGACCGACTTCAATGCTCAGGAGATTCACGAAGCCATGTCGCCCACCGGCGCCATGACCCCGAACCCCTTCAGTCGCAAGAATACGAGCATCGACATCGACGACTACTTCACCGGTCCTCGCGATATCCTCAAGCACTCGAAATGGCCTCTCTTCATGCAGATGCACGGCAGCATTCTGCCCAAAATGATCGTTCCCCTCCTCTGGATGTGCCTGTGGTCCAGCTGCATCACCCTCATCCACATGCTCAAGACCAAGATGGCCGTCGACTCCGTCCTGCTGACCGTTCTGGGTTTCGTCGTCGGTATGGGTCTCTCTTTCCGCAGTTCCACCGCCTATGAGCGTTACGCCGAGGGTCGCCGCTACTGGGCCCAGCTCATCCTCGCCGTCCAGAACCTCGGACGCGTCTTCTGGATTCACGGCGGTGACCCCGAGGGCGTCGAGCTGAGGCAGTCGCTGCTCCGCAAGGTCGGCTCCATGAACCTCCTTCTCGCCTTCTCCGTCGCCCTCAAGCACAAGCTTCGCTTCGAGCCCTACACCGGCTATGAGGATCTCGAGCACCTCGTCGCCCACCTGCAGACCTTCGCCCAGGAGGCCACCGTTTCCGACCCCGACAAGGTCCTCATGCGCAAGAAGAACTTCTTCAAGGAGACGGGCGAGTACCTCGGTGTCTCCTTCGCCGCAAGCAACCCCCGCAAGACCATCAAGAAGGCATCGCGCCCCCTCGGCAACCTCCCCCTCGAGATCCTCAGCCACATCGCCGCCATCGTCGACAGGATGGTCGATGACGGCCAGCTCAAGGTTCCCATGCAGCAGACCCTCGCCTATAACAACGTCGCCCTGCTGAATGATATCATGACCGGTACTGAGCGCGTCCTGACTACCCCGCTGCCCATTGCCTACACTATCGCCATCAGCCAGATCACTTGGGTCTATGTCATGCTTCTGCCCTTCCAGCTTGTTGGCAAGCTCGAGTGGATCACCATCCCCGCCACCGTCGCCGCCGCCTACATCATCCTCGGAATCCTCTTCATCGGCCGCGAAATCGAGAACCCCTTCGGCGAGGACGTCAACGACCTTCCCCTCGAGCTCTACTGCGAGCAGGTCGCCTCGGAGCTCGACATCATCTCCTCCTTCGACAAGACCGACCCCTACGCCTTCATGGAGTCTGGCCGCAACCTGCCGCTGTTCCCCGCCAGCATGGCTCCCTACCCCATCTGGATGACCCGTTCCGAGGACCGCGTCCGCGAGGCCATCCTGAACAAGCACAACACCGTTTTCGAGTTCCGTAAGAGGGTTGTCCTCGAGAAGGTGTCGTCCAAGCCGGCCACGGGCACCGAGAAGAAGACGAGTAGCGAAGCGACCGTCACCTCCAATGGAGACCAGATGGTGTAGACTGATGCCACATCAGTCGCACCTTTTTTGTCTTCGTGTTTCATTTCTTGACCTCCTCTGTTGCATAGAAAGGCTGGATGGGAATGGGTTTTTAGCGATTCGCGTCTGGAGCATTTACGGCATGGAAAACAAAAAGAATCGTCATACAGCCGACGCCGCCGCCCCTTCCCTTCGACGGCAGGGTGGCGGCATCGGGCCACGGGAACAGGGTTCGGATTTTCTTTTCACCTGTAATTCACCTGGGAGAACAAAGCAACAGGTCTGTCTATTTTTGAGCGCCGCGTTTTCACGGTTTGCATTGGGGCGATACGCCCCCCACCTCTACGAGTGGTAGATATCCAAATTGAATGAGAAATTTGAGAAACAACTGGCGATGATCCGACGAATGAACACTTACCTTCAAAACGTGGCAAAGGCTCAGAATACTTCCTCGCGCAGATGCGACGCGACCTAAACAATGTCTTGACCTGGAGAAAATGTCTGGGCAATTCCATGGACCGCAGATCGGAGCGGCCCGTCATCCGTGGAGGCGGATCCTTTCTCCTCCCTTGTTGCGTGCCGCGTCACGTGTGGGTGGGTGGGTTGAGCGTCGGAACGACTGGGGTCGGAAGGGGACATCAGACAAGGCGAGCGACGCATGACGATCGCCAACTAGCGTTGCATTCGGTTCGAAACATCCGCGAACATGTGTTACAGCTCGCGAGGTTGCTTGATAGTTGGTGTTCTAGTACCCTACGTGGTCGCGGCTGGGGAGGAGTTGATGGAGGGTTCCCTGATCGAAGTTTAGGGGTCTGGGGGATTCTGGTGTGTGGACCTCTCTATTTTCGTTGTTGATCTTATTGGTGTGTTCCAACGGCTTACAACGTCTCTGGACGAATTCTGTCACTCTACTAATCACGTTCTGCGGTCATTTTAGGAATATACTACACCTAGATGTATACCAGGTCGTTCCTTTCCCTCCAAGATAGTCCTGCGTGAGTCGTCCTGCCAGCGCAGGTTCTCCTGAAGACCCTGGATCCGGTGCAGACATAGCTGGGATCTGAAGAATGTCTACGGCATGAGACGTAGGTCCCAACACCCATTGGGACCTGAAATATGCAGAGCTGGTAACATAGTCCAACTGATACGAGGTAACTCAGTCGCAGAGCGTTAGACTCTTGCTACCTGGATTCGATGGAAAACTTTAGGAAAGACGATTGTTGGAGCTCACCCTGTTGGAGAGCATTACGAAAAGCATGCGTAATACATCATGATGCTACCTATAGCCAATCGATTGTTCTTGCCGTTATTTGGCTCAGTCCCACATCTACGAGGCATTGACGGACGAAGCTCGACAGGAGTTGCCTTCTTTGGGTTTCCCTCGACAACGCAACACATCATAGGTTGACTGAGCTGGTTCGATAAACCATATCTACCGAATATGATACAGCTCGTGTGTCTTTCCGTTCTGTCTCGGAGAACGGAGGCATGGGCTGTCGACACTGGGCTCAAGCGATCGGCCGACCTTGCCGGTGAGAGCACGATGCACTAAACATCTAGTAGATAGAGCGCGTTTATGTAACGCCATACTTCTAGATTATCGAATCTCGGGAGCTCAAAGGCCATCCCGATCTGCCGTTCATCGGAAGATGAAAGGAAAAGAAAAAAAAGCCATTGTGCGGCTGTGCGTGTGTTTTTGCTGATGCCTGCGAACTACTATCGATAGAAGACGCGATTGACGTCATGTCCGTCATTTTCTGTGGTCTGCCGGCGCTGAATTCCCCTGGCGCCATTCATATTGAGTGAACGGCCCCTTTGCTAATTGCACCTGTCCATCCCTAGAAATGGACGCCAGTCCCGCCGGTTGGAAGCCTCTCCGATACCTAGAAGGAGAAAGAATGAATCGCCTCAACGGAAAGCCATATCGTGACCCGGAAGATTGGTACGCCAAGTTAGTTTCGTGCGTAAAGAAGCCAAGCGCTAGAACTTTTCGATGGGCATGCCCGACATGATTACTACGACATTCGAGCTCCGATTGGTCCTGGACACATTTCTCTCGGCATAGAAGGCCATCCGTCATCGCGCTACACGAGAGCCGGCCGAAGCGAAGTAGAGATGCCGAGGAGGATTCGGCGTCATGGGGCTTTGCTTGACAGATAGATTGTTGAGGCGGGCATTTCGGAAGAGGTTCCCGATGAAAGGCTCTGGAGATGCACGACGGCACGGGAAAACGTCGGTTCTCCGCTTCTATATCCCCCCCCTGAGCCTTCCTTCCAATCTTCCAATCATTCCTGAGCTTCTTTTCTCCTCTGATCGTCGTGTCGAAACCAAACCTGTGATACGAGACAACTGAGACATGTTGCGGCCGATAAGGCGATGGAGATAAGAGGAATGACTGGTCGCAACTGCCAGGTTCGCAAGACGAGTGGACGAGAGGGAGCCAAGCCGGCCTTGACGACCGTGCTAGAGCGGATGCGGACGTCCCATCGAGCTTCGCGTCCCACGCCCATGCCGAAACGGGCCAAGGCCCTCCCGACTACGTCGTCGGTCGGAGGGGGAGACCCGCCAATGGCAAGGCCTCCGGCGGCTCGGAGCGGGCCCAGGCCCTCCAGCCGTCACCGGATCCGGAGGGAGGGACGACAACTAGAGCTGCGCTGGGGACCCGTTGTAGACGCTGCTTTCTCCGAACGCGTGTGTAAGATTCGGCTTGTAGTGCCAAACTCTATCTGCCGCCTTTCTCTCTTTTGGTTGCCTCTGATGTTGTGCCCTTCTCCTTCATCAAGCGCGTATCGAGATGTGGCGTCGCTTGTATATTCCTCTTTGATGCCCTCCCCTTCCATTGTGGGCGTCCCTGGTGTCTGTTCTTCTCTCCTCTCCTTTCATTTCGCTCCTCGGGCGCTTTTTCCAGCTGTGTGTTTTTTTCCTTTGGCTTTTTTCTTCTTCCTGACGGGTTCTCTTTTTGGTTATCCCATCGGGACGAATCACTTGGGGGGCTGGTAATACACCCACCACCCCTGAGTTGGTTCTCCCGCGATACCATCAAACGAGAACCACATTTGCCTTGGGAACCCCGTCACCCGAAAGACGGCACGGCACCGACAGATGCGGACGCATCATACTCGACGAGTCTGATCCGGAACGGGACCAGGGAAAAAAAACGATAGAGAAGGGAGCGAAAAGAAAAAAAGTAGAAGGAGAGAGAGGGACAAACGGACTTCGAAGATGGATCCAGCAAACGACAATGACCCGACGGCCTCGCACTTATACGAGACGGCGGACGCCCAACAGAGCCGCTCCGAAGCCCTCCTCATCGCCGGCATCATCGGCTCCGTCGCAGTCACCGTCGCCACCATACTCCGAATCTATGTCCGCGGGTTCATGGTGAGGAGATGGGGCGCCGAGGACACGTTCCTCGTCTTTGCCGCCGTGAGTGCCCACCGCCCCGGGACCGCTACGTCTTGGCTCGGCCGTGACCATCGCCGTGTTGACGTCCTCCGCTCTTAGATCGCCGTGATACTGCACAACTCCTTTCTGTGTGTCGGTAAGCAGCTCCCGGAATATTGAAAAGATGAGGCTCTGCTGCATGGAAGCTGACGAGTAGCGATTACCAGCGACGAGATTCGGGCTTGGGAAGCATTACTGGGTTACTCCGATATCCATACTGAGCAAGGGACGAAGGGTAAGCAGACACATCATGCAAAACACCCTGTGGGATGAGAGAAACTGACAGAGCGCCGCCTGCCTAGATCGCCCTCTTCGTCCTGGTGATATACCAGATCGCCTACGTCACCATAAAGATCGCCTTTCTCCTCCAGTACCGCCGCGTCTTCCCGTCTCGCCGCGTCGAGCTCTGCTGCAACGTCGGCATCTGCTTCCTCGTCGTCTTCGGCCTCTCGCTGCTGGTCGCGCAGGGCATGACGTACGAGTACGTCTACAAGCTGGGCATCTCCGAGTCGCCCGTCGACGTCATCGGCTGGTGGATCGCCAACGCCGTCATACACCTCATCTCCAGCGTCTTCATCTTCATCCTGCCGCTGCCGCTGCTCGGCCGCCTGGGGCTGAGCACGACGCAGAAGGTCGCCTTGATAGTTAGCTTCGCGCTCGGCTTGCTGTAAGTTTCAACCCCCCCATCCTTCTTAGAGAGATCACGAAGCTGACGCGCGAGATCTCCAAATCATAGGGTGTGCACCGCATCAGTCATCCGCGTCATCAAGACGCCCGACTCCCTCAAGACCATCGACATCCCCTACGACGCCGTCACGGGCCTCGTCTGGGCCATCGTCGAGCTCAGCTGCGCCGTCGTCTGCTGCTGCATACCCGTCCTCCGGCCCCTGACAAGCCCGTCGCGCGTCTTCGGCGGCTCGGCGGACGACCCCGGCACGGCCACCAACACGACCGTCACCAGCACGAGCACCAGCACCGGCGCCCCGCGCGGCACCGGCCGCGTCTCGTCGTCGCTGAGCTACGAGTCCGACGTCGCCGTCCGCAAGACGCCCTCCTCGAGCGTGTTCTTCTGGCAGCGCGGGCGGCAGAAGAGCGACCAGGGCACGCTCGGCGGCGGCCGCGGAGGAGGAGGAGGAGGAGGAGGAATGCAGGACGACGACATCGAGCCCGCGATGCCCGTGGCCATGATGACCGTCACGGCGTTCGCGGCGCCGGTAGTGGACCCGGTCGTCGGGCAGCAGCAGCAGCAGCGGCGGCCGAGCGCGGCGACGGCCAACAGCAGCATCGGCGGTGGGGAGCTCGCGCTGTGGCGGACGAGGAGCATGCGGAGCAGCATACGCAGCGACGCAAGCCTGGGAATCGGCGGGCTGAGGAGGGACCTGAGCTTCCGGCGGCGGATGAGCGCGGCGCTCACGGAGAGGGACTCGGACGACGACATTTACTACTTCGGGACCAACGAGGAGGAGGTCGACTTGGAGTGCCCGACGCCCCTGAGCCCGCCGCCGAAAACCCGGCAGTCCGTGTCGTAGGGAGCCAGATGCGAGAGAGAGAGAGAGATTGGTTCCGGGGATTATTTTCTTCATTCCGGAACCGTGTACTACTACTGCCCTCTTGACTTTGTTAGCGATGGTCTTTTTCGCTTGGTTCATCTTGGTTCAGGCGTTCATGGCGGGCAAAAATGAACTTTTGATCATCATCCGAGTTCGAACTAGTCATGACGTGGTCCTTTGGCGGACGTGCCGTGATATTGAATCGTTAATATCCATTACAACACTTTACAGTGTTGAAAAGCTTGCTAGCGGATTACTCTTCCGCCGGAGCTGAACTTCACTTTTTGTAACCCTACAAGCCTCGTACACTCGGGGCTTATGCTCGAAGCTGATAAAGTGGCCAGGGCCCAGACACCCCTAGGATAGCCAGCCCGTTGAGCAACGTCCACAGGTCGGACGCGAGATGTAACTGCGTCGAGGAGGCGGCGGGCTCTTCTTAGATGAGGGCTTTCTGATACCTGAAGCCTCTGCGGATTGCCCTCGTGCGATTGCGGAGCAAACACAAGAACGACAAGGTATGCGCGAACCCAGCGGCGTGGATCCTGTCGGGAAAGGTTTCCGAACGCGTCGAAATGATCGTCACTACTGATAATATATACATGTGCCTATCGATTCGTGTGCGATTCTTGAGCTATTCCTATCGCGTTTCATCATAACAGAAGTGTGAAATGGACAATCCCCGTTTGAGCCAAGTTGCCTCGATACAAAAAGTCCAAAGAACATTTATGAGTATTCTGCAATTTTGAGGGAGACAAGCGGTTTTGACTCCAACAACCTCAACCCGACAAACGCACACAAAGCCGACCTCTGCTTCCTTGGGCGGCTTCTCTGTGCAGACAATAGTGCCTGCCGAGCCTCAGGGCCGCCTAACGAATAGACGTTTGGTAACATCAGTCCTCCTCCTCCTCATCTTGATCTTGATCGATCTGGATGGACATCCGAGGTCGCTCAATGCCCCTATGGTGATTGACATTAGTCTTTGTTCCCACCAGGGCAACTGGAGTGATACTTACGCAAAGCCCTCTTCCTCATAACGCTTGTGATTCTCAAGGGAGGTGTCGGTTTCTCGGTGAAGTAGGCGCATTATTCCGATCATTCCGCCTCCTCCATTGTTTGCAAAGCCTCCACCGTGTCCTTCGGCACCTGCACCGCCAGCTCCACCACCTCCGCCACCTCCTCGTCCAGCCCCTCCCCCTCCCCCTCCCCCTCCCATTCCCATTCCAAACATTCCCATCATCAAAGGTGGGAGCATCAACATGAAACCTGGTGGGAGCATACCCCCTGGATTCACTTCACCCCAATGGGGCCCTCCCATGGTTCCACCCCAGACCATGAGCATGCCTCCATACATTCTCGGTGGACCTTGAACGGGTGAGCAGAGGGCGGAGTAGAGTAACGGTAGCGAGGAGAGGAACAGGACGTGTAGATGATGCATCTTTGATGAGCTTTGTGAGAAGTTTACTGTTGTTGGGTTTGATGAGATGGTATGCTGCGGTGGTATGTTGTGGAAACACAACGGGCTGTCATGAGGAGCTGGCGATTTTCTTCCTTTATAACCAAGCTTCATTTGAGAGTGCGGGTGACTAGGTTAATGGCTAATCTAGTTCAGTCTAAATACAAAATATGCGTATGAAGAAACCATCAACCGCTGCTGCGTGTGGCTGAGTTCAGCTAGTAATGTTAGATTAAACGGCCGAGAGCGACGGCACTTAAGGGAAACTCCAGACGTAACATAGAGCGAAGGCAGCAAAGGATATCCCTACTACTATTCCACTGCAAACCTTCTAATACTAACTGTATGTTTGCAGAAGCCGAGGTCAAATGGTGTCAACGGTGCTGTTTTATCGCACATGGAATCCCAAGGGTGAGAGGTAATTCGTCCGGGTGTCTCCGAAGAGTAATCCATAGTAGCACGCGTAACCATGAGCAGAGGTGAAAGTATATAGAGACTGATGCGAGGTTAATCGCGGGAAGAATGTAGAGGGGAAGACTTGACGGAATCGAATCCAAACTCTATACCAGTTCTGTCCCTTTGTCTTTGATATTAAAGTGTGTAGTTAATAGGTTAGATAAGTACTCCCAGTGCCTTTTCTTATCTTCCCAACCTAGACCACCTCAGTAGGTGTGTGTTAGTTCTTCATTCCTGTGGGCGCAGGCCTGATCCCTTTGGCTGTTTACATGCCTGGTGCTTTTTAGCCGCCAGCCCTGCGAAAGCGGGGTTCACAGTAGCCTGCAACCGACGGTTTGTTAACACACCCTTCCCACACTAGGATACTTCACAGACATAATAATAACAACATACACAGTCGAACCACAATGTGACGATGGGCAGCTTGGTTCAGCGCTGAGAAACGTTTGATCGCCATCCAGCGCGTGAGAACTCTAGTACGAAAAGATCAATGAGGGCACATCATGAGTATGGTCACCCCTACCGCTCGAAGATCTGGTCGTATGAGCGTGAAGACAGAAGCAAAGCTCTACTGGATCTGACGCCTCGTGTGTCTTTTTTGCCGAGACGACCCGGCATTGGGTTCTCTGGATTAAGTAGGCAAAGTACAAGGCGCGGTCCTACGAGCTATAAGGATATCTTGATCCCAACCGTTTTGAGCAGCACCTAAATAACACCACCCAGCACGAATTACCAAGGGATGGAACGTACGCCTAGAACTTAGGGAACACCCGAGGGACAGCAAGACCCTGCTGCTCGCGGCAGATGCCGATGCTGATACAGGGGGGTAAAGTCTCGAGGTCCTATTACCATCGAACCTCGCTTTGTACAAGGAACGTCGCGCGGAATACATGGAACATCTGAAGTAAACGGAAACTAAGGGAGTCTGCCGGCTGGAAGAAAGGTTCCGTGAGAGAGTCGATGCGGAGCTACTCCGCCACTTGCTGTAGTGAACAAAAGAAGTTGAGTTAAAAGATTCATAAGCCTCAAAATGCGAGTCCGACGTGACTCCCAGAAACGTGGGGCGATAGCCAATAGTCTGAGAAACGCAATATTGAGAAACCCACAGGTTTGCCGAGGTGCCTTTGGACCAAAGACCGTTACAACAGGACAACTAGGAGATGCCCATGTGCGCAAAGCTCGTGTACTCCACTATGGGTTGAGATGACAGTAAGTTCGTTCACAGGGAAGCTTTGGGCTACTAGAGACAGAAGGATACGTAAACTTAATATCGCGTCATTCGGATGTGAGTAAAGGCAGGGTAGGTACTCTGATAGATTGACGGTCGCTTGTGTCTGAATTTTGCCTGGGAAACTATCGGCCTGATAATCCGCAAACTGACTTCAAAGCCGGCACTCCAGGTCCTACAGGTGAAAATGCAACAGTGAGACCAGGGAAACTACCATAACCACACTCTCTTGCTTACCCCGCCTGTTTGATTGCGGAAGTTCTCTGCTCGGCATGTGGTTCGTTCCTCATATCGCATTGTCATTGGGCTGTGCGACCTAATGTGGTTTCAGACGGTATGCAATCACCTGGCAAATGTTGATTAAACTCGATCAGTCCTCATTCGAGGATTGTCACTATGCACCATCCGAACCAAAGGACAAACGGCCGACTGTCACTGAATTTCTGTATGCTGTCTGCCCCCAGGTAAAAAGGCGGGGCCAAAGAAGTATCAACGGCAGGCGGGCCGAGGGTGCGATAGTCGGCGGCCGACTTGTTTATTTCCTTCAAGCTTTAACTAGAATTTGGGGATATACTTTTCTAGTCTAGCAGTCAGTTACGTCTTCCTCCGCCGTCTACCGATTGGGCGAATGCTAGGTTGGCACAACGGCCCGCGTCTACTGTGTTTACTCGTCTTTTTGCATCGCGTATTAGCGTTAGAGTATATGAGTCGCTTCTCCGCCTGGTGGCAAGACATGGGGAAAAAAACTCACTCGGGCACCGGGAGACGCAGGTGTTGGAGAGTTCCGTGAGGGGCGCCTGGCAGCAGTAGCTCGCACCCAAAGTCCGCACATTGGGGCCGTTCTGGGGCGACGGGCAGCCGTTGCAGGAGAGACCCGAGTTGCACGCCCTGTAGCAGCCGAACTGAGAGCACTTGGCCGTGCCGTCGAGAATGTGGAGGTCCCAGAGTTCCTTTTGGCCAGCGGCGCAAGCGGCCATGGCCTGGGCGGCGAGGAAGGCGACGGCGGAGATGATTTGGACCTTCATCTTGAGCAGCTTTTGGACGATTCTGAGTGGGGGGAAAGAAAAAGAGACGAACGTCTTGAACGAAGGTATGAGGGAGTGGAAGACTGGGAAAACAGTGTCAGATGCCTCGAGAAGAGAGAGTGAAGCTGGACGTAACAGCAACTCTATGAAAGAGAGCAGTTCGCGCAGCACTTATACGAGATTCGATCTTCCCGTCAAATCCAGCGGATCCTGCAAATATTCCCCGACTGGAATATAGGTATCTTGCTATAATTGGCTTGATGGGTATCTCACTCGTCCGGCACCCTCATCAGGCGATCATGACCCGAATACCCGGGTTCGGGAGTAAACCGTTTTCCGGCTTGTGCCTTTTGCGGTATGCACCGCTGACTTCGACCTTCAAACACTTGGCCCGAGCACCATTTACGAGTCGTGCCACATGCCTCTTTTGAGAGAAATGAGAAAGAAGCACCGGTTGGTCTTGAACGATACAGGATTGTCTACACCTTGATGGTGGCACACGGTATATCGAAGGAACTACAGTCTTAGTAGCATCAATGATGGGTAGGGTCTATTACCCGAAGCCCTTCTTTGCTAGACAACCTGAGGCGACCGTTCGGAGACTGAAGAGGCATGGAAAGGGCAGCGTGAAGTCTTGGAAGAGCCAAGAATCGTCGCATTGTCCGTAGGGCGCCGGCTCGGCCGATCTCAACGCGAAATATCCCTGTGTCTCCCACGTAAATAGAGTTTACACCGTTCTTTTATCGCACCCAGAAATTACAGCACGGTTCGCACGCAGGCACGCCTCAGAGTGCCAGAGACAGAAGGACAACTGAAGCTGCTATTAATGGGCCACTTCGCTTAAGGGCGTTCGGCATTCTGTCAAGTCCATTGAATCGCTCTGAAGCCGGCTGATCCGAGTGTTGTGCCCGAGTTGGACAGACTCGACAACTCTCGCCTAACTGTGTCACATCACCTCAACATTCGACACGGCTCGCCCGAACACGCGGGCTAGTGTCAAGCCATGAGACATGAATGGTGACTCGGGATGATGAAGCATCTCCCCCTTTTGCCCCTTTTTTTCAAATGTCGAAAACACTGCAAGTTGCTATAAGCTATTGGGAGTTGATTCTTTCCTTGCCAGGCCAGATAGACTCTCACGTCGCCGAAGAACACAAAAACAACGGACCTATGCTAGAGCATCTCCTAGTATTTTTACGGTCTTTGAAAAGTGTACATTTATTATCATTACGATGAGACTTTGGACTATTTGAACGTGGCGATGATCCTATCCGCCATCTCGGGTAATGTCTCCGCGGTAACGTCCATCTCTCCAAAGATCTCGGGCAGCGCCTCGCCCTCCAGCGCTGTGCAGTATGCCGCCTTGAATCTGCAACAAAGGTCAGTTACTCGGTTCTCAAGCAAGACTTCCAAGGACCGTTAGGTTCCAACTCACCCCACCGTCTTCGCCGTCGAAGCGTCCCACCCGTGGGCCGCCGCGAACCAGGGCTCGCAGCCGTCGGCGGACACCTTCTTCAGGATCGGGATGTACGCCTCGGGTGTCGGTTTCGCCAGACCAGCCGTGTCGCACGACAGCACGTTCTCGGCGGGCATCTCGACGCCGCCGCGCGAAAAGTAACCCGTGACGCGAGCGAGATCGCCGGCCGTGAAGCAGTAGACTGTGAACCCAGCGTCGCGCAGCTTCGCAATGCACTCGGCGGCGCCCTCGCGGAGGTGGAGACCCTTCCACGCGTCAACGAGGAACGCGACGTCGGCCTCGCTCGCGAACTCGCGCGGCTTCTCGACGCCGGCGTAGTGCAAGCAGCGGTAGAAGAGAGCCTCGAAGACCTTCAGAAACATGAGGTAGCGGCCCGACATGGAGAGGTAGGTGTACTCGCGCTCGGCGACCTCGAACCAGCAACAGCCCAGGAGCTTGGGCTGGATGCCGCGGGCGCGGAGCTTCTCTCCGAGGCGGGCATCGATGGCCTCGAAAAAGGACTCGTGGCTGACGAGTGTGCCGACGACGTCGAAGACGATGTTCTTGGGGGCCATGGCGGGCAGCAGGGGGCTCGTGAGATGGTGTGTAGAGTGAGGGAGGGGGTCCAGGGGCTCTTTCGGTCGTGGTTGGTTGCTGCGATCAGAGGCAAGGGGGTGGCGTTGGGATGGTTGCTCGTTGGCTGGTGTTGTCGCGTATCGGGCAAGACGAAGCAGGATTTAAATAGCAGCCCTTATCACGGAAACGCTTTCGCGGCCTTTTTGTGGCCCTCTTCTGTGCTTCCCCGCATTCTGTGCTTCTGACGACACGTGGAGGCTTCACACCTTCAGAGGCGAATCGATCCCGGGCTCCGTTCCCGGCTCCGATTCCGGCCCGCACGCCTGCGGGATGATGGGAACGGGTGTCGGCCGGCCGCGGGGGGATGGCTTGGGTTTATCAATGCCCCATGTCTCCCGGCTTATCAGGCGAACCGGAGATTGAATGAAACCCGGGGGAAGTCTATCTCTATGTAGGAAGCCTGTCAGCATCCAAAACTGCTATCAGTGTCGGAGAAAAACCTGGGAAGATACGAGGCGAGTCACGCCGAGGATGCCGAGGCAGCGTTATCGACTATCTTCCCAGTCCGCTGTCCAATCGCTCTCTGCAACTGCCTCCCACTTTCCGACCCGGCTTGCAACACAGAATATCAACTGAAACTTGAATACCTAAGACTAACTGGACCGAGATCGAAATTCTCCAATCATTTTCACGTGACATTACCCATCGGTCTCTTTGAAAGAATACTTGATTCCTCAATGCATCTGTCCGTTTGCTGGTGCATATTTGGTCTATGAGCTATACCACTCGACGCATCTTACATCATGTCTATATAAACCGTAGTCGAAGTAACTATCGGCCCTCATTCAACCCTAACTAGTTCGTATTTCGTATGCAATTCATGTCTATAGCTTCGCTGCCGGGCCCTTCTGTGACGCCTCCCAGCTCTCCAATATCGAGTTCCTCGAGCTGTCTAGTCTCTCTTGGGTGGCCTGGTAGCACTTGGGAATGCCCGTGTTCTCATAACCAAGCTGTTCTAGCACCATCGATGCCACTCCCTTCGCCGACAGGAAGATCTGCGGCATGCCGTGTCCGCTGAATCCAGCAATGATGAACTGATTTTGTCGTCCCGGAACAGCTCCGACGTGTGGCAGGCCGTCTGAAGAGTACCCCATAACTATTTCAAAATGTCAGCAATCCCTCCAAGATTCAGCTTTGGATAGCGAAAGACTCACTCCCAGTCCACACCTTGGAGGTGTACGCGCCACTGTCTTCCCATCCGCGAAACACGCGCTGCATGTAGCCATCAAAATGGTTCTCCGCAGCTGCGATCAGCGCGTTGTCCTCTACGTTGTCATACCACGCCGGCAGGTCGTGGTAGTACCGCTCACGCGCCCCGCCGACGACGATACTGCCGTCCAGCCGCGGGATGAGATACTCGTACTCGGACTCGGACCAGCGGATAATGTACGATGTTGGCAGTAGCGGCGCCGGCGTCTTGCCTGGCTTGATGTGGCTGCAGATCCCACGTGCGGGGACGATCTTGTTGGTGAACTCGGGCAGCACCGTCGATGTGTAGGCGTTGGTTGCATAGACGACCTTGGCCGCGCGGATGGTGCCCCGCGGCGTTGTCACGGAGAAGAAGCCCTCGGCGTCGGGGGTCCGGGTTGTCGAGGTAACGGGCGTGTGCGTCTGCAGGTTCACGCCGGCATCGAGAGCCTTGGAGAGAAGTTGCAGGATGAGCTTGTAGGGGAAGAGGTGGCCGGCGGTGTATGAGAGGCATGCCTTAGCTCCTTTGACGCCGGATAACTATGGCCCAGTCAGTTCCGAAGTTCACGGATTCAAAGACTCAAACAGACTCACTTGTTCGGCCTCGGCACCCTTCGCAAAATAGACATCCTTCATGACGGAGACGCCGTTTTTCCTAAGCAGGTCGACGCCGGACTTCATACGTTCGCAGATGGCATCAGACATCAACGCGTCGACGGCGCGAGTCAGGACAAAGTCGCAGTCAATGCCCTCCGCCTCGATGGCGCTCTTAACCTCCAGAAGGTTCTTGGCCTCAAATTCGGCGCACTCCTTGGCGGCCTCGAGGCCATGGCTGGTGATGAGACTGGTTGGACGGTTGTACGGGTCAGGCTTGAGATGGCCGCCTTCCGGTCATCACAGACACGATTAGCCCCGGCAACGACAGTTCACTTGATTGTTCGGGCTCACCATTGCGTCCGGTAGCGCCAGAGCATGCCTGTCTGGCCTCGAGAATCACTATCCTCGGCGGCGGGACCCCTTTCGTCTTGCACTGGTCGAGGATGTGGTAAACCGTCGCAACACCCGCATATCCCGCGCCAATGACCGCAATGTCAACCTCAGCCGGGAGATCGGGGGTAGACCGGTGATCGTCCAGGGGATGCGGGTCTGACCTCCAAAAGGAGGTCGTGGAGTTGTCGACGGGGAACCGAGAAGGGGGCATCGTTCACAGGGGGATGAATCGTTGTGGCGGGGGAATGTTGAGGCTTGAATGAGGCTGGACTCGTCTTATCTCTGGAAGAGGGGGGGAACAAAACACAGGGTTCGGACAAGAGTCCTCATCCATTGGTTCAGACTTGACCATTTTAAGGTCACAGGAGCTTAACATTTGGCCCGCTTTTTCGACTCCGATATTCGTTCAACGGTTCCCCTCCCCGGCGAGCTTTTCCCGAACTGCGATGCTACGCTGCGTATGTTAGAGCCCGCCCCCGTCCTCCCCGCCTCTCCAAAGTTTCAAGGTTGATAGGGCCAAAGATAAGGCGGAATGAAGGATAAGCAAGAGAGCTGTCAAGTGCTGGACCGGCCCGGTCGTTTGCGGGGAACCAAGCTGTCATCTATCGCGTCGGCTTCTAGGCCTGCAACCGGGTTTGCAAGGCGGCTTGAATCGTCGATGATTGATCGCCCTCATCCTCCCATACGACGTCGTTTCCAGGATCAAGAAATGGTCATGGGGTAGACACCGGCCCGGTCAAGGTGATAGTAGTCCAAAAACCACATTCAGCCATTTCTGCGTCCTCTTCTTGGCTAACTCTTCTCAAAGTCGCGATATCTGATGGGCGATAGAGATAGCCCGGGAGGCCCCAGCGGTGAATGTGGAGAAGAGCGTCCCGGGGAGTGTCACGGGAGAAGCTTTTCCGATAAGCGATCTGTCTGGAGAGAATGCAATCAAACTTGGCTGGCGATTAGCCGTTGGCACAATCATAGCAAGCCAAGACACGGGCGAATGATAACAAATGGATTTCAAAGAATATAATCGTATACAACGGGATGCCTGCTGGTTTTGATGTTCCCCATCCGTAACACACTCGCCGAACGATTTCCTGCTCCTTGTCTTTCACCTCCTCGCAATGGCTACTTCTCAGGCGAAAGACGACGCCAAAGTCCCGGACGTGGCCGACGTTGCTGCCGGATCGACCTACGCGTACGAAGAAAACAATGACAACGATTTTGAGGTTGACAACGCCTACCTTGGTGCGACCAAGTTCACCAGGTTCTATCGAGGTGTTCTGTGCCAGATGATTCTGTTCGGAGCGTAAGTGTTGGCGGTTCGCCAGTTGGAACCAGGATCATTCCCAAAGCACAGTTCCCATGGCTAACTCAGTCGGATGTTCAGGCTATCATTCGTAGGCCCCGCCATGTCCGACGCCATCAGCAACCTCGGCGGCGGTGGACTGTCGACACCTTACCTGGCGAACCTGGCGACCTCCCTGAGCTACGTGACCGGCTGTATAACGACGATGTTTGGCGGTCCCTTAATCAACAAGGTCGGTATCAAGTGGTCCTGCATCATAGCCGCGGTAGCGTTTCCCCTGGCGGGATCAGCATTCTACGTGAACGCCGTGTACGACGTCGACTGGTATCTCTTGCTCTCAAAGGTGGGTCCGAATTAAGGTTTAGGGGTAATTGAAGCAGCTAACGGACGCTTTGTAGCTTATCTGGGGTGTCACCAACGGATTCTTGTATGTCGCCGAGACGGCAGCGATGCTGTCTTATCCGCAGCCCAACGACCGAGGGTTTTACCTGGGTGAGCCTCCATCAGTAGCAGCTTCATTTTTGGTTTCAGCTGCTTAAACAACTATCATAGGCATCTGGTCAGCTATGCGTAACTCTGGCAGTGTCATCGGAGGCGCCATTAACTTTTCGAACAACCACTCGAAAGCCAACGCGGGAGGCATTGCACGGTCGACTTACCTTATCTTCGTGGCCTTCGGTGAGTAACTGTTTATCCCATGTCAATGCTCGGTCTTGTCTGACGTATGGAACAACAGAGTGCACGGGAATCATCTGGGCTGTAATGTTGACCCAAACGAGGCGTGTGCGGCGTCGCGACGGTACTCGGATCGCCATGTCGAGTAAGATGAGCTGGAAGGGAGAGCTCATTGCCATGTTGAGGCATCTGCAGCGCAGAAAGGTAAGCAGCCGCCGTATTTCTCATTTGCAATTGTTTTGTAATGGTGACTGATACCACTTGTAGACCTGGCTCATGTCCATCCCCGCCTTCTACTCGTTCTTCTACGGCGGAACTATGGGCACCTATCTCTCGTTGCACTTTTCCGTGCGCGCCCGCGCCCTGTCGTCCCTCATTACTCGTGAGTGCATCCATTCGACCAAGCCTAAGGCGCATCGAAGCCATCAATATCTAACGCTCCCCCCTAGCGAGTCTCACCATAGTCATGGTCATCCTCTACGGAAAGCTCCTGGACATGTCCCGCTGGACCCAGACCAAGAGGGCCTGGATCGCGTTTGCCTGCTGGCTCATCCCACAGACAGCCTGCTTCATCTGGATCGGCATCGAATACAGCAAGTTCGGTGGGAACGCTGACGGCGTGGCGCTAGACTACGTGACGTGAGTACTCGCCCATCTCGCGATTCTTGACATCAGCTGACGAGTTACCTCTCACAGACACACCAAGAGGTGGGCCGAAGCGTACCTCCCCTATCTGATCATGTTCTCGACCGGCTATTTGACCCAGCTGTCGCTGTACTGGATCCTCGCCACTTTCTCCACCGACGTAGGCTCTTCGTCTCGCTCGGGCGGCCTGTTCCGAGCCTTCGAAACCGCCGGACAGGCTGTTTCATACGCGCTCAACTCCCAAGCCGGCTTTGACCACCGCATCCCTTTTTACATCAACGCGGCGTTGATGGTAGTCAGCATTCCGTGCATGGTGTTCCTCATTCGCCTGATTCCCGAGGCGCCTGCCAGCATCGACGTCGACGCCGGAGACCTGGCGGGGTTGGAAACTGAGCCGCGCCAGGATAAGAGGCAGGTTGATTGAGTACTTCGAGGACACAACCTACTTGCACGGGTCGAAAGGAGATTGTTCTTGGAGGCTAGTCAAGGAACAAGTGTATGAGACAAACCTCCTACGAAATTGATGAAATGATTGCTGTTCCTGTTTTTAACTACTGCCGTTCTCCTTACTTTGACACCGTGCTTCACGGCAAGTGCTAGCCTAAGTTGCAACTACCCTTTTGAACAGCCAGGATTGAAATACCGAGGGAGCGTTTATATGCTTCTGTCTAATGCCAGCCGACCCAAAGGCCGACGGTATGTTCCGTAGTCCTCGGTCACAGAAAAGAATGTTCAACGCAAAAGTGTCATAAGTAAGAAGAACCGACTGACAACATTAGCGTTCACGAGACCAATAACAGGCAGAAACGAAGCCCTTTTGTGTCGGAGCTGAACAGCCATACTGGGCCGCCTGGATCCTGCATAATCTCAATAGCTACTTTTCGGAAGGAGATTTGAGACTGGAGTTCTGTCGAACTGTCGACCAGAAGCCTGGTGTTGTTCTGCCTAGGCAACCTGGGCAGCAACTGAGAGTATTAGTAGGCAGTGCGTGTTTTGATTTACAGCTTGTGAGAGATTTCCAATTGAGACATTTCCAATTGAACTTCCAAAATTGTCGATAGAAGCGCCCGCCGACAACTAGACGAACAGACTCGCTTCCATGCTGTTGGTACTTTCGTCGCTTGGCATTGTCGTCGTCATCGAAGACCAAGTACGCATTAGGCAGCTAGAAAACAACTATCGACACTGCGCCGTAACGCTACATACATGGCAGTGTCAACGATCAAATAACAAGTCAAAAACAACTTTTCTCGACGTTTAACCCCTAGCCCCCCACGCCAACCCCCTGGTCATCGCAGGCAGATATCAGACCATTCCGAGCCAATCTTAC
This sequence comes from Colletotrichum brevisporum, assembly GCA_030770045.1. Taxonomy (NCBI): domain Eukaryota; kingdom Fungi; phylum Ascomycota; class Sordariomycetes; order Glomerellales; family Glomerellaceae; genus Colletotrichum; species Colletotrichum brevisporum. Next base: position 8,981,982 of record JAUGSI010000002.1, read on the forward strand.
CCTGGGATGTATGCCCCGGATGTCTTGGACCTGAGATAACCCGGGGCGTCACGTCGCACCTGGCCCAACGCGTTACGCGTGCGTCCTTGGCTCACCGAGGGATCATCCAACCCTCATTGTTTTGATCTGTGAACCTGTCAATAGCATTGCAGAGAGAGGGACAGGGTAAAAAGTCGAGCCGCCCCCTCTTACCTGCGTCCACTGCATTGTTTTAGCTCCAACTCTACTTTGACCGCACACACACAAAGGCGGATTGCGAGTGGCTCATACCATGAGGGGGTCCTCAGAGTGCATCAACGACAACTCGTTCGGACCAAGCGTGCAGGGTTGTCGGGATGACTTCGACTTCACGCTGAGGTTCGAGCACATCTTTCTCTCCATATTGCCCTCCGTCATCTTCATTGCCCTTTCGATACCGAGAAGTATCTCACTTCTTCGCAAGCACGCTCTCGTTGGAGGTGTTCTCCTGAGAGTCGCCAAAATTGTAGGTCATGGGCAATCCACAGCGGACTGCCGTCCGTCAGCGGTCACTAATAGGTCGTTTCGCGCCAGGTCGCCTTCGCCATCTACGCCATCTTCGCGCTGGTCGTTCTCGTCTTGAGCACCGTCGGCCCGGCCAACTTCACGACACTCTTTGTCGCGTCAGCCGCCCTGCGCTTCACGGCAGCGCTATGCATGTCGGCGATCAGCTACTGGGAACATTCCCGCTCGCCGCGTCCATCCGTGCTGCTCAACGCCTTCCTCTTCCTATCGACCCTCTTCGACGCTACCCAAGCGCGCTCTCTCTGGCTGTCCGCACCCGCGCAACATGAAGCTGCACTGGCGCGGGTTTTCGTGGCCGCGACAGCCTGGAAAGCCGCGTTAATACTCCTTGAATGCTGGCACAAGACGTCCTGGCTCGGCTGGGACCAGAAGAGCCACAGCCCGGAGGAGACGACCGGCCTCTACGGGCTGGCCAGCTTCTTCTGGCTCAACCCCCTGTTCAAGACCGGTTACAAGAAGGTCCTGGCCGTCCCGGATCTTTTCGCGCTGGACCGTAACATGTCGGCGGACGCCATGCAGCAGTCCTTCTCTCCGAGAGTCGAGGCCACGCGGCTTCAAGGCCGCAAGCACGCCCTTGCACGCGAGCTCGCGAGCCACCTCGCAGTCCCCCTTCTGCTGCCCGTGGCACCGAGGATCGCGCTGGTAGGCCTGGTCTTCTGCCAACCGTTCCTGATCGAGGCGCTCCTAAACCACCTCGCCGAGCCAGAAGGCGACAAGGCGTCCGCAAACAGGGGCTACGGGCTCATCGGCGCCACGGTCATCGTCTACACGGCTATCCCCTTCGCCACAGCGCTGTACTGGTACTTCCAGGAGCGCTTCCTGTGCATGGCGCGCGCGTGCCTGGCGACGGCGCTGTACCGCAAGACGGTCCGGTCGCCGGCCTCGGCCTCAGACGACTCGGCCGCGCTGACACTGATGAGCGCCGACGTCGAGCGCATCCGCATGGGATTCGTCCAGCTCCACGAGTTCTGGGCCAACCCAGTCCAGGTCGCCCTTGCCTGCTGGCTGCTCCAACGCCAGCTCGGCGCCGCCTTCGTCGCGCCGCTCCTGGTCGTTGCCTGCTGCGTGGCAAGCTCGACGCTGCTGATGAGGCGCATCGCGCCCCGGCAGATGGCCTGGATGACCGCCATCCAGAAGCGTGTCGGACAGACGGCGAACGTCATCGGCAACATGAAGAATCTCAAGATCTCCGGGTTGGCGGGGCCTGTAGAGGAGAGCATCCGGGATCTGCGTGCGTCCGAGGTCGAGGCCGGGGGCAAGTTCCGCGTGTTCCTCGTTGGCTCCGTTACCATTGGGTTCACGCCAGTTCTTCTTGCACCGGTCTTCACGCTCGCCACCACGTCTCGGGACCTCGACGTGACGACCGTCTTCACGTCCATCTCGTACTTGCTCCTGCTGTCCGAGCCGCTGACGATACTTTTTCAGACCGTTCCCCATCTCCTGGCCGGTTTCGCATGCTTCCAAAGAGTCCAAGATTTCTTGCAGAAAGAGTCCAGGCATGACTTCCGTGAGTTCCCCGAGAAGCAAGGCCCGCGATCCAGTGCCGCCATCGACGTCGTCAACGCCAGCTTCGGCTGGGACCAGGGCTCTTTCGTGCTCAAGAACATCAACGTCTCGATCCCGGCGGGCTTCACCATGGTCGTCGGCGCCGTTGCATCCGGCAAGTCGACGCTCTGCAAGGCCCTTCTGGGAGAAACGCCGGTCGCTCAGGGGCAGGTAATCATGCGCCGAAACCCTCGCGCCGTGGGCTATTGCGACCAGGCGGCGTTTCTCTGGAACGAGTCGATCAAGGACAACATCATCGGCCTCTCCAAATTCGTCGACGAGAAGAGATACAGCGAGGTGATTGAAGCCACCATGCTTACTCCGGACCTCCGACTTCTTCCCGAAGGCGACCGGACGACGGTCGGCAGCAAAGGCATCAGTCTGAGCGGCGGCCAAAAGATGAGGATCTCGCTCGCCAGGGCTCTCTACCAGCAATGCGACCTGCTCATCGTCGACGATGTTCTCGGTGGCCTTGACGCAGACACAGAGGAGCACGTATTCCAGCGTGTTTTCGGGCCCGCTGGTCTGCTCAAGGCAAGGGGCACGACCGCCGTCCTCTGCACCCATGCCACTCGACATCTCTCGTCTTCAGACTATGTCATTGCGCTAGCCGACGACGGTACTATCACCGAACACGGGACCTTCGACGACCTCGCGAGAATCAGACCCGGCATCATCCAAGAGTTTGGCGCTCAGCCCCGGTCCAAAGCCAAAGCACCGGCAGAGTCGACACACGCGGAGGCTCCGGACGCGGCCTCGAACGTCCCCGCTTCCCGGGCCAGCTCCACGGCATCTCTTCGCGACGACGCCTCGCCCGCCCCCACGCGCCTCATGGGCGACAGGGCCGTCTTCGGGTACTACTTCCGCAGCATCGGCGCGTCCTGGATGCTCGCCTTCGCGGCCCTTGGCGTAACCTGCGGCTTCTTCCACAACTTCCCCACCGTCTGGCTCAAGTTCTGGAGCGAGGACGCGTCCTCAGCCGACCCGTCCCGTTCCAAGTCCTTCTACGTCGGCCTCTACGCCCTGTTCCAGTCCTTGGCCCTGGGCTCTCTGGTCTGCGAAGCCGTCGTTGGCCTGCTGGTCATCATCAGGATATCTGGCACCAACCTGCACACGGCGGCGGTGCGGACGCTCTTCGCGGCGCCCCTGCGGTTCTTCACCACGACGGACACGGGGGTGGTCACCAACCTCTTCTCGCAGGACATGACGCTCATCGACGGTGAGCTTCCCCAGGCGTTGATCAACACCTCGCTTCAGACCTGGATCGGCATTGGCTCTGCCGCGGTCGTCGCAACGTCTTCGCCGTACGTGGCTATCGCGTACCCCTTTATCGGAGGTCTCCTGTACTGCATTCAGCGCTTCTATCTTCGCACGTCTCGCCAGCTACGTCTGTTGGATCTGGAGGCCAAGAGCCCACTCTAGTATGTGCTTTTCCATACTCTTCTTTCACAGCTTGCGCCTGACTAACGCCACCTTCTCTCTGCAGCACCAACTTCCTCGACACCATCGGCGGAGTCGCGACGATCCGGGCTTTTGGCTGGTCCGAGGAGGCTGTCTGCCAGAACAATGCCCTTCTCGACACATCGCAGCGTCCGGCCTATCTGCTGAGCCTGATCCAGCGCTGGTTGGCCTTCGTCCTCGGCATGGTCGTCGCCGTGTTGGCGCTCTCTATCGTCGCCCTCTCCACGCAACTCCGCTCCAACGCCGGTTTCGCTGGCGCCAGTATGGTGTCTCTCATGTCGTTCGGCAAGATACTCGCGAACCTGGTACAGATGTACACGCAGCTCGAGACCTCCATCGGCGCTGTGGGCCGGCTCAAGTCGTTCTCTGATGTCACTCCCCGCGAAGAGATGGGCAATGAGCACGGGGCGGTGCCTGCTTCGTGGCCGGAGAGTGGCAAGATCGAAATCAAGGGCGTTTCTGCATCCTATCGGTAAGTCAGATCCGATATAGTCGTTCTCCTCCATAGGAGTACTGCTTCCCTTGCCGAGAAACTGACTGACTGTTCTAAGCCCTCCATCGCTGTCAAACAACAGGGATGGCGACTATCACAAGCCTGAGTCTAGAGACGATCTCGCCCTGAGGAACCTCACGCTCTCGATTGAGCCAGGTCAGAAAGTTGCGCTGTGCGGACGCACTGGCAGGTGGGTGTCTCAAGTGTTTCTCCTCTGGTGTCCATTTGGCTAACTTGACAAACCCTACCAGCGGCAAATCATCTGTTGTCCTCCTCCTACTCCGCCTCCTCGACCCCCTTCCCTCCTGTGCTACTAACATGTTCATCGACGGTCACCCTCTCCACGCCGTCGACCGCACTACCCTCCGCCGCCGAATCATCGCCGTGCCCCAGGACGCCGTCTTTCTGCCGGACGGCACATCGTTCAAGACCAACCTGGACCCATTCGGTGTTGCCACCGACGAGGAGTATCAGGCCGTCCTAGAGAGCGTGCGCCTGTGGGGCCTGGTGTGCGACCACGGCGGCCTGAACGCCGGGATGAACGCCGATATGCTCAGCCAGGGACAGAAGCAGCTTTTCAGTTTGTCTCGGGCCGTCCTGCGCCGACGCACCCTCTCAAGGACTCGCACCCTGGCGGCGGGTGCCGGGGAAAGCCGCTCCGCATCGGGGTCAGGTGCTAGAGGCGGCGTGGAGTTGCGCTCGATGCCGCAGGCGACCGAGGGAGGCGTGCTGATCCTGGATGAGTGTACCAGCGGCGTCGACAGGGAGACGGAGAAGATGATGCAGGACATCATCCAGCGAGAGTTTGAGGGGTACACCATACTGATGGTGAGCCACCGTCTAGATATGGTCATGAACTTCGTCGACAAGGTGCTCGTGATGGATTCTGGCCGGCTGGTCGAGCAGGGTGTGCCCACGGAGTTGGTCAAGTCTGAGAACAGTCGGTTCAGACATCTGTGGACGTTGAGTGGTTTGGATACACAGTAATGGTTTGACTTCAAGAAGCTGTGTCGCGAAGCAATTTTTCGCCCGTTAGAAGACGCATCTTATTTTTCTCAGTTGTTAGTGCTTGAGTATGGCAACTCTCGAGAGTCAAGGTAGTTAGAGTTAACCCATCATCAAGCACTATGAAGCGTGTGAACCTCAAAGACACCATGGCTAAATCAACCACAAGACGGTTCGTTAGTCATGTTCAAGCTAGCCAAAGGCCGGTTGGAGTTGTCAGACAGGACGTCCGTCAGTTCCCAGGCTCCGCCCCGGGATTCGTGCTCCACCCGGAGGATGAGCTCCGACGTTTCCTCCGAATGGGTCGAATGTCAAATGCCGAACCCGTGGCTCCGTCGGGTGGAGAACACGCAAGTTTCCCACATGTGGGAAGCTCAGGGGAGTATTTTCCCACACTCCGCTTGCGCTGCACCGCCCATTCGCATGTCGATCTACAGGCTCAGTATCCACAGCGTCCATATTCCTGAATCATATCGCATTCGTTTACCCATGTGTTCGTGCGTTTTGGTAGTCAAGACTCAAGAGATTGCGGGGATGCGTTTGATGACGGATGCTACCGTACGCCACGGGCCCCTGTGCGGTCAGGTCGTCGGTGTTTGACGTCGAAATCTCCGATACTGAATGTTTAACCGGTAGGCATGAGTCGATCGTATATAATGTGATCCGAGCGAGAAAACCTTCGTGGGAAGCTGTTTGAAGTGTGCGGTGCCACATCGTGAAGCCGACCTACCAGACAGAGTTGACGATGAAGATCTTTGCCGTCCTCACGCTCGCTGCAACTGTGCTTGCCACAGACCATGGTCCAACTGTCAGTACAGTCATACAGTCTATCTGCTAAGAGTTGTGCCTGCTAACCTCCTTGTAGTATGGAGGCTCCGGCCCTTTCAAGTCGGTGCGTAAGACACGGCTGGTCTGAAGACTCCGGTCAATACTGACCCAACAAAGTACTCTTTTGAGGTGGAATCTCTTCCCAACCATACCTTCTACCAGCCGCTGGAGTCTGGAATAGGCTCGAACCTAAAGTTGCCTGTCGTTGTCTGGGGCAATGGTGGTTGCAAGCCATGGTAAGAACAACTGACTCTCTTACCCGTACCTCCGAATTACATGCTAACTCGACTTCAGTATGTTGCCAACTCAGTATTAAAAGCCACCACTTCGTCCTACTGACTCTAAAACTGTTGGTTTACTCGTAGGGTAAAAGATTCGATTAATCTATACGGGGTTAAAGATTTATTATAAAGAGTAATGATATTCGTAAGTTTAAAGTAGCCTAGGTACTAGTATAAATATTAAAGCTATAGGTAGAGCTACGTAGTCACGTAACTCTATATAGCTATAGTTCCTACTATAGTACTATATACTATAAAGACTAATAGTATAGTAGTTATATTAATACTAGTACTTTTTACTTTATAGCCTAAGGCCTAAGGCCTTAATAAAAAGAATAATTACTTTTATAAAAAGGGTAGTAATTAATACTATTTAATAAATTACTACCCTTTATAAAATTAAAAAAAATTTAAAAACCCCTATAGGGGTTAAGCCTTATTTTTAATAGGCTAGTACTTACTAGAGTACTTAGAGCTAGTTAGGGCTACCTCTAGAGTAACTATAGCCTATATCTTCTTTTTTTTACTACTTATATTCCTTTATTTTTTTATTCTTTTAGCTTTATATATCTTTTTATATAACCTATTCTTTTATTTTAATCTTTATACTATTACTATTAATAAAGCTTTTAAAAGTATAGTTTAAAGAGTTTTTTATAAAAGTATTAACTAAGTTATTACTTTTAAAAATTTAGTAGATATTAGTAATTTTACGTTATTTATAAAACTATTTCAGAGTTATAACGTTAATTATTAATTACTTTTTTTTAGTAGTACTAAACTTAACGAGGTATTTATATAGTAAGTATAAATCTATTTATACTACTATAGGGATCTTAAGAAGCTAAAGATAGTTAGTTATAATCTAGAGAGTCTTAGTAATAGTAAGGGCTATATTAGTACTAGTTATTATACTATAAATCTTAGATACTAGTATACTACGGGTAATATACTTACTTTTTATAGAGTTATAGTAGATAATATTACTAAGGAGCTTGAAGGTATTATTAATAAAGTAGTACTTATTATTAAGGATAATAATAAAGCTAAGCTATAAAAAGAGGTTATTATTATTAATAAACGATTTATTTATAAATATAAAAAGCTTATTAGTAGTAAAGTTAAGGGGCACATATATTAACCCTTATTCTTAGTTATTAATTTATTACTATAAATATTTATTTAAAGCCTTAATATTATTATTACTAAGCTTTTAATACTAAGTAGTAATTAATAAGTTATAAGCTACTTTTAATTAATAAATTATTATAATATAGGTACTATAAACTTACTCCTAAATATACTTAGCCTTTTAATCTACTCTAGGGGTTATAATAACTAACCTTTTACCCTAGCCTTTTTATTTAAATACTAAATTACTACTTTTAAAGTTTAAAATACTACTATTAAATATAAGGGGATTATTAGTAGTTAAAAAGAACTTTAGTTTAGCTATAAAGTTTACTTTTTAAAGCTAGTTATTCTTTTAAATTAAAAATTTAATAGTAAAAAGTTCTAATATATTATTTATTTATATTTTAACTATAGTAAACTCTTCATTATTAATTAATAATATTAAAAGGTATAGGTTATATATTAAGCTAACTATATTAAGCCTTTTATAGTAGTAGGAGTTATATATTATTTACTAGTACGTTCCTACTTTTATAATACTATAGAGTAATTTCTTAATAACTATAATAGTATTATAAGAGTATTAATACTTAATTTACTTAGGGAGTTTTATAAGGATAGTTTAGTTAAGCTTTATTTTTAACTATATATATACTGAAGTAATATGTTATAACTAAAGGGTTATACTATTATAGATTAAGGATAGAGCTAAGGTAAGGATTAGTTACTATAAAGCCTATTAAATTATTAAGAACTATATAAGGATTTTAGCTTTACTATTATTAGTATAGCTTTAAATTATAAAACACAACTTCTTATAGGGGCTATTTATAGTCTTTTCTTTGATTTTATTAATAATCCTTAATTTAAATACTTAATAGCTATTATAAATTTTAGGGTTATAGAGGACGAAGTTAAAGACGTTATAGTTCTATAGTACTACAATTTCTTATTCTATTAATAGGTAAAAAGGTTTACTAGGTATAGTAATTACACTTTTATTATATAGTTTAATTATAAGAGCGAAATTAACTTCTGTTTTTATTAAAATATATACTACTACTATATTCTTATAAGAGTGGCTGGGGCGTCTTTTTAGTAGTTAAGTAAGATCTTTAGTAGTAAAGGAAAGAGTAGTATTAATAATAATTTTATTAAAAATCTTTTCAGGTAGTCTAGCTTTACTAGGGGTATCCTTAGAGTTATTAGTTTTATTATTTTTAGTTTCTTTAGTATACCTAGGGTTTTTAAGTAGTAGAAATTTAAAGTTAGTTTTATTATTATTATTATAAAAGGGTTTAATAAAGGTAGATTTAAATATTTAAGGGCCTTATAAAAGAGCTAGTATATAGGACTTACTATTAATTAAAAGTAGTAAGTAAGGGCCTTACTAACTACCTTTTTTATACTATACTCTAACCTTAAATTAAAGTAAAAGGTTTAGAATTATAAATGTATTAGGGCTATTATATACTTTAAGGCGTTTTATAACTATTTATTTAGTATAAAAGTAGTGGACCTTGTTTATAGTTTTATAAATAATAGTAGCTTTAACTATAATATTTAGTAATAGTAGAAATGAGTTATTTATACGCGGGTACGCTTTAAATACTAATAGAGTTAGAATAAGGCTATTTAGATTAGTAGTATTATTAATAGTTTTAATTATAGTTTAAAAATAAGTATTATAGCTTATTCTAGGGTTTTTAACTTTAAAGATTTTATAAAGTTTATATACTATAATATAGTATTTTTTAACTTTTTTAATTAAGTAGTATATTTTAATAGAAGTATTTTTAAAGGTAATACTAAAGGACTTAGTATTACTATAGAATTTACTAAATTAAAATTTAGTATTTAGATTAATAATAAGGTTATTAAAAGGTCTTTAGTATGTATTAATTTAGGTTTTTTAGAATACTTACTATAGATATTTAGTAAAAAGTAATTTTAAAAAGTAAGTAGTGTTAAAGGGTATAAATATATTAACTATATATAGAACCGGCTTACTATTAATATATATAATATTAATAATAACTTTATAGTTAAAGTTAAAGTTATTATAGATACTAAATTTAAAGTGGGATAGGGCTAAATTATTAAATTAGTATTAATAGTATATATAGTTAAGAGCTTTAATAATAGAGATTTTAATAAAGTTTTTAGTTTTTTATGAAATATTATAAAGTTATTAAATAAAAGGGTAGTTAAATTATTAATAGATTTAGTAGAACTTAATATTAATTAAGTAGTAGAATACTAGTAACTCTTTAGAGTTAAAGAGGAGCTATTTATATCTTTATTATTAAATAATTAGAACTATTATAGTACCCTAATAGACTTTATTATAAACGTTATTAACAATAATACTAAGTTGATTTATATTCCTTAAGTTAAATAAAAATAAATTATTTATAGGTATTATATAAAAAGTAATATTTTTAAATAGAGTAGGGACGTTAATAAATCTTAGTAAGTTAACTAGTACTATGTATCTAAATAAAATAAAGATTTTACTAGCCCTTAAGGTATTAAGTTTAAAATTTAATAAAAAGTAGTTTTATAGTACTATGTATTAATTTTAGTTTACTATTAAAAACTTTACTACTTTAGTATTAGGTATAATACTATAGAAAATGTTAAGGAAGTAGTAACTATTATATATAAACGTTAACGTTAGTACTAAATAAAAAAAGAGGTCTATTTATATTAAATAACAGACTATAGTATTATTTTTAAGTAGCTTAATAATACAGTAGCTATTAATAGTAGTTAAGTTATTAGTAGTTATAGAAGTATTAAATACTTTATTTACTATTCTATAATAAAACAAATAAATAAAGCCTACTTACTAAGGCCACTTAAGTAAGCTTCTTTACTACCTTTATACTAAATATATATAAAGTAATATATAAAAATAGTTTAGGATATACTATACTATATACTACTATTATAAAAACTACTTAAAAATAAAAACCCTAAATAGTTATTATATTTATAAATATTAAGGATAAAAATAAGGAACTTTAATATTATAAATTAACTTTACTAGACCCCCTAGTGAAGTAGAAGAATATTTACTACTTAACTCTAGATTTTGAAAAGCTTTAAAAGGAGGTGGCTTATAAAGTGTTTTATAAGTTCTTTAAAAAAGGAACTTAAAAGGTAATAAACTATATTGAGGTTTATTTAAAACCCCGTTTTCTAAAATAGGTATTTATATATAAGTTTAATAAGAATAACTTCTTTTTAAAGTATAAAGTATATATTTATGTCTATAGTAATTAATAACTAACTAATAGACTCTAAGAGACTTTTGTAATAACTCTTACCTTAAGGTCTTTTAGAACTATAATAGTAGTAGTAGTATAATTTGACCTAGAAGTTACGTAATTTAACGTTATTAATACCTTCCTTAATATAAATATAAACCTAAATAAAATACTAGTTACTTATAAGTTTTTAAAAGGCTTTAAAGAAGATAAAAAGTATATCAAGTTTAAAAAGGCCCTTTGTAGACTCTGGAATATAATACTACCTTAGTATAAAAAGCTATTAAGTATTTTAAAAAGTATAGAACTAATGTTAAATCTTAAAGAGCTGTGCCTCTTTTCTTTTATAATAAAAAAGTTTATATTATATTTTATATTAATAATATCTTAGTTTTTAACTACTATAATAATAACGTAGTAGTTTAAAATATTATTTATAAAATAAAAAAGAAGTTAAACTAAAGAATTAGGACCTAGTTACTTAGTACCTTAGTATTAAAGTTATTAAAAACTAAAAGGCTTAAAGGATCTTTTTAGTATATGATATATATATTAAAAAAGTTATTAAATAATTTAATTTAATAGTAAAACTAGTACTAGCTAGTTTAATCCCTAAAGGACTTATAAAGAACAAGGACTAAGTTAAAAAGTATAAAATTAAAGAGTTCTAAAAAAAGGTTAACTTAATATTATATTTAACTATAACTATTTAATTAAAAGTAGCTATAGTAGTATCTATCCTTTATTAATTCTTTATAAACCCTTTATAAGAATACTTAAAGGCTATAAATTAGGTAATATATTACTTTTATAGTACTAAATACTTTAGTCCTTATTATAGTAATATAGGGGGTAGGAGTTAGGCCCTATTAATAACTAAGGACGCTTCTTTTATAAATAATAAAGTTATAAAATAATTATTATAAAGTATAATAATCTCTCTTTTTAGTAAACTAATTATATAAAAGGCTAGGAAATAAGTAACTATTATACTATTAACTACAGAGGTTAAATTTTTTAGCCTTTTAAAAACCACTAAAAAGACTATAGCTATTAAAAGGTTTTTGAAAATATCTCTTTTAAACTTAGGGATATTTAGAGAATTAACTATAATAATTAGTAAACTATAAGACTTATAGTAGCTACGAAGGAGCGTATTTTAACCTACTTTAGGTATATTAATATTTATAATATATAGCTTAAGTAAGAATATACTAAAGGCTTTTTTGATGTTATTTATATACTAATTAATATAATACTAGTAAATGGGCTTACTAAAGTACTTAATAGAGTAAAGTTTAAATACTTTAAAAGTCTTTTTAACCTCTAAAATATAAAAACAATAATTAATATAAGTAAAAAGTAGTATAAAAGAAAATAAAGTTAATTTAAACTAAAAAGCCTACTAAATAAATATTTAAAAGTTACTAGTCTACCCCGCGCCTACTAAGCATATATAAACTATACCCCTTTTCCTGAGAGACTAAAAGGGAAACTACCCTAAAAGTGCTAGGACTAAATAATATATAAAGGTAACCAAAAGTAATAGGCAATGGTAAAAACCTGGTATAAAAGAGCACAGTTCTTAACTAAGATTTATACTAATACTATTAAAAACAAATTTATAGTAATAGGGGTTTAAACTTGAAGTATAAATTATTAAAGAATTTTAATTAACTATTTAGTGTATTCGTTAAGTGATTTACTATACAAAAGTAAAAAAGCTACTAAAACCTATAATAAAAAGTAAACTACTAGAATTAATAATAGCCTAGCTATAGTTAGTTCTAGTACTACTAAACTTCTGCAAGAGTAAACTACTACTAAAGCTACCACTATTATCTACTGTAGTATTAGTAGAATATAACTACTTGAAGACAATAACACTACTAAGTAATAATACTATAGATATTGAAATGAGAGTGAGTAACTACTAGAAATAAGGTTACGGATAGAACTACTACTAGAGGTAAAGGTAAAAGAAGGGGAGTTATTAGAGACCTTAATAATAAAAACGACCTTAGCTTTATATAGTAAATATATTAATAATTAAAGTGATTAACTACTACTATTATTCTTAAGTATAATAGAGTAGTATAAGTAAATACTTATAACCCTTAAAAGTATTAATAATAGTATAAAAAGGCTTATAAAAAATAAAAACTTATATTAGAATTAACTAAATTAACTCTAAAAACACACTAAAAAGTATAAATAGGGTTATAGGTACTTTTAAAAAAGTTCCTATAACTATTATAGAATAAAACATAATAATATTAATACTTTTTATTAAAACTACTATACTTATTAGTATTATACTTATTAGTATTATACTTATTAGTATTATACTTATTAGTATTATACTTATTAGTATTATACTTATTAGTATTATACTTATTAGTATTATACTTATTAGTATTATACTTATTAGTATTATATGATATTATATACATTAATATTATAACATAGTATTATGTATGAAGTATTATACTTATTAGTATTATACTTATGAGTATTATACTTATTAGTATTATACTTATTAGTATTATACTTATAACTATTTTTTTATATAAAACTAATTTAGTATATTTAGTATATAGAATTTTATTCTTATTACCTTTAAAATATATAGTAGCCTATTCTTTTTTAATATACTTCTACTCCTATATAATCTTTTTTATTAACTTTAAAAGTAGGCTATTAAAGTCTTTAGTACTCGTGTGCCAATATTAGGTTTTAATAATTATTTTTGGAGTAAAACATGGTAAAGTACCTAAAGAACACTTAATAATGTAGTATAATATTTCTTAATTAGTATAGGTTGATAAGAGCATAAGATCATAAGCATTATTAATATTATAACACTATAAACAATAGTACCTATAGGTTTAAGTTCATAAAATTAGTAATATTAGTAAAAGAAGTAGTAGAGAGGTAAATGCCTTTAGTAAATAAGTTAAAAAGGCTATTATAATTAAGTTTATTAAAAGTAGGGGGAACTAAAGGTAAACTAGAGGTAGTAAAATAGTAAAATATACTATTAAAAAAAGTAGTATGAGTAGTAATATTAAAGTTAATAAAAAGAGTACTATAATTAACTCTAAAAAAATTTAAAAGGACTTACTAAGTAGCTTAAAGATTAAAGCTTTTTTTAAAAAAGTAAAGAGTAATACTACTATTTAAGTTTAAAAAAGAAAATGTATTATTATAGTAGTTAATAATAAAAGTAGGGTTTTTATAAGTATTAATAATAAAAGATAGGTTTTTATAAGCATTAAAAGTAGGGTAGAGAGTATAAAGCTCTTTAGTAATAAAGCCTTTAATAAGCCTATTAACTTTATTATAAGAGTTTCTAGTAATACAGGTATTATTACTATAATCTTTAATATCCTTATTAAGGTTCTTATTACCCTTAGAGCCGTTTTTATTAAAGCTAGTAGCTTTATAAAAGTTTTATTTAAGTTACTTATTATTATTAAAACTATTAAAAGTCTTAGTAGCTTTACTAAAAGCACTAGTAATAATAATAGAGTTTTTTAAAGAGTTATTATAAGGGGTAGTAGTATATTAGTTATAACTATAAGGAGTATTAAAAAGTATAAAGGCCTAAAAGTTTTATTTAAAATAAGTATTTATTATAGGAAAGTTAAAAATAGCTTTAGTAAATAATAATAACGTTACCTATGATACTAGTAATAGTAGAAAATAAAAATAAATACTTATTAGCTATTTTCATTAATACTAACTAAAATAATACTATTAATTTAGTGTTAGTAATATTAAGTGAGTATACTATATTTAAAAAAGCACGTATAAAGTCAACTATAAGGGTATTTTAAGGAAAAAAAACTTTCTTAAGCCTTAGTAGCCAGAAGGATTTATTTATTTACTCTTTAAAGGCTTTTAAAAGCTTACTTATAAGTAGTTAGCCTTAAGAGGCTTTACTTATTTATTCTTTTAAAGTATATTTATTCTTTAAAAGTATTTTATAGACAAAAGGTGCAAAAGTAGGTTATAAAGAATAAAAAGTATTATTTTTTTACTATACTCTTTAAGGATTAAAAGGATATTATTTTATTGTTTAAAAAATAATATTTTTAATAGTTATTTTAGTTTAATTTATTATTTTAGTTAAAGAGGCTTTAAAGGTATAGTTATAATAGACAATTATACTGTAAAGTGTAATTAGGGGGTGTGTTATATAGGGTAGCTATAATATAGCCTTATACAGCGATATACTTATATAAGTATGCCTACATAAGCCGTAGTGCCTGCGTCTAGTATTTATCTATCTAGCCTCGGCCACTATAGACCTTAGTAAGGCACGCTTTTTTATTCTATATAACCTTGTATATACGCGTGCCTCGCTATATAATTATTTTATTAAAGTACTTAATATAAAACTTACCTTAACTGTTTTATATCTCTATAGTAAGGTTAAGATATTACTACTTAAAGAGGTACTATTAATATATTTAATTAGTTTTAAAGTAGTTATATACTATAACTACTATATTAAAGAGTAATAAAGAAAAAGTAGAGTTATTAAAGTAGTTATAATAAAAGGTCTATACTTAACCTTATAGTACTAATAAAAAAGTAATATAGACTTAGTATTAAGAGATACTTATAAAGTAGTAATTATACTTAAAAATCTTTAGTTTTATATTAAGGAATTTATACTAGTTACTACGATAAATTATACTATCCTTAAACTTAAAGAAGTTAATAAGTATTCTTAGTATAAAAGAGTGAAAGAGTAGTAGTACCGGAGTTAAAGTGTTTTAAAGGAAATCTTTAAAGTAGTAAGGATAGAGTTAACTCTATATAGCCTTATAAAGCTAATAGAGTAGGGCATAAAGTTAATCTTTTAAAAAAGATTAAGAAGTAGCTACTCTTTATAGTAGTAAAGTATTTACATCTTTTAATATAGTATTATCACAATTTTTAACTAATAATAAAATAATACTCCCACTTTATTTAATTAACTTTAAAATACTACGTAACCTATTATTTATAATACGTTTAAAAAAGGGGGCTTTTTAGAGTTAGCTTTAAAGCCTTTATAAAGAGCTATAGCCCTTATAATATCTTCCTTACTCTAAAAGTTAAATTAAGTAACTTAAAAGACTTTAAAAAGCTATTAGTTAGTATTTATTTATAAAGAATTAAACTTAATACTATTAAAGTAAAGGTACTTTTTAATAATATAATAAACCTTAAGTAAAACTTAAGTAAAAGTATTTATAGACTAGTTACTAAAGTTTATATTAAAAGTCTTTTAAAGTATATAGTTAATAAGGCCTTTTATAGTATACTTATTAAGAAACTATAGTAAATAGGTTTTAAAAGTAACTATTAAAGTATTATTTATAAGCTTATACCCCCTTTAGAGTAACTAATAGTCCACGGGCCACGTACTCTAAAAAGCCGTCCAGCTACCTACCTTATTAATCTTTTTCATTATCAATTAATAGCACTCAAATTCACTTACTATAACACAACTTCTATAGATTCAAAGTAATAAGTATTTTTAATTAATTTCAAAGCAGACTACTAATTACACTATTAACACCACTAAAACCACTAACACCTTCTATACACCTCTATTATAACCCATTAATTAACAGACCTTTAATAGTAACCCTATAGGGGGCTTAGTAGTTAAATACATATATCAGCCTATATTAGTATGACACCCTATAAAACAAAAGAACTAGAATATAAATTACGTAATAATAAACAAAACTAATACATAATAAGTAGTTCTAAAGCAGAACTAATAACACTAAGGGCAGTTTATAGTAATAAACTAATATACTTAATATTAGTTTTAAAAATAAAAGAATATATTTATAAAAACTAAAACTTATATATAAATAAAACTTAAATACCCTTAAGTTCTACTTTTTATAATTTTTTAACTATTAACTTTATACTAATTTTTAAATACTTTTAACTCTTTAGTAGTAACTACTATAACCCTTTTATTAAATACTTGAACTAATTACTTAAAGTACTCTATACTCTAACATCCTCTTAATAATAACTAGTACTATTATTAATATTAAACCTTAGCTTCTATTAATATAAACTTTATTATTAAAAGGCTAGTTATAATATTTTAATAACTTCTATTTAGTAAATTAATCTTTAATACTAATAAATAGTATTTTATAATATCTTCCTTTATAAATACTAAATAAACCCCTACTTTATTTAATTCCTTTAAACAAAGCACTAAAACCCTAGCCTAAAAGTTATAAAATATAAATAACTAACCTATACTAAACATTAAATATAACAAAAACAACAAAGCCCTTATTACTAAAAACGTTTTTAATACCCTTTTATAATAATTAAAAAAAATAAAGCAATATAACAAACAACTAACTAACTTAACTAATAATAACTCTAAAAATATAACTAAACTTTAATAAACTACTAAATCTATATAAAATAAATTTACTTAAATTTAAAGAATTATTAATAAACTTAATATTAATTTAAAAAAAGAAAAGAACCCTAATACAGAACTCTAAAATTAACTTTAGACCCTTTATACTACTACTAATATTATTAAAACTTCTATTTCTAATAAACACAAAAAGCTTAAACTTAACTTACCTATTACCTATAATAAAACCCTAAAAACACTTAAAGAATTTTTAATTTAAGTTAAAGATTACTAGAGTTTTTATTATAATAGCTTTAAAAACAATACTAAACACGTTATCTATACTACTACGTTCCTTTATAAACGCGCTCTTTAATAAATTAAACTGTTTTAAAAATAGTTCCTTAAAGCTAAAACCTTAAACTAATATACTAGTAAAGTTAAGAACATCTTTACTACTTTTAAAAAATTTAAATACGCCCTTTAAACCCTATTTTAAAACCCTAACTAAAAATAATAAACTAAGTATAACCTTACTTTATTTAAATAAACTAAATCCACTACCTACTATACTACTAAATTTTAATATATTAATATATAACTAAATCTTACTAAACAATCTTAAATTTTTATATTCTACTAAAACTTAAAAAACACAGTTAAAAATAAACTTATTAAAATTAATTATCCTAAAAACTTCCTTCAGTATACTAAACTTATAATTAAAATTAATAACTATTCATAAAAAAGACACTATAAAAAAAGAATAATAACTAAGTACTAACTTAAGTAAAAAATACTAATAGTGGTTTAAACTACTCTAATACTATAGCTAAAAACAATAACCCTAGTAAAATAATTAACTAAACTAAAACTATAACTAGTATAGTACTACTTATAAGTAATACTTAAACCCTATAAACCTTAATACTACTAAATAATAAAAGCTAAATAGAAAACGTACTTTTAAGTACTATAACTATAATAAACTAATATATATAACTAAAAACTATTACTAAACTAGAAAATAATAATAATAACTAGTACTAAAAGGTAAGTAATTTAATACTATTTTTTAAAAAAGCTATACTAAACTAATATAAATAGTATACTATAGTAATAAATATACTATTTATTAGAATAATAAAAAAAATAAAATAGTACTCTAAAGATACTAGCTATTTAAACTATAACATTACCAACATACCTAAAAAAACACTTACTATTACCTATTAAGCACTCTACTAAACGTTAGTCTAAAAAGTAAAAAAACAATTTAATAATATAAACCCACAATAGATATATTATAACCTAAATACACCTAGTTATAAAGAAGTAAAATTTAATAATAAGTAAATTATTAAAAACCTTAGTACTATAATCAAAAGCCTCTAATATACTACAAACATAAAACCCAATAAACATTATATAAAATATATTTAAACCTTATTTATAAAAAAAATACAAAAATAGCTATATATACTAACCTACTTATACTTAAATAACTCTATCCTAAAAACACTAAAAAAGTAAAAAACATTATAGCTAACCCTATAGACTAAAAAGTAAAATATAAATCCAATATACCCTATAACTTAAAAGAACCTTATAATATTACTTATTAATATACTTAAAACAAAGTAACTTAAGGGGCCCTACTTAATACCTAGTACTTAAACTCTAAAAAAGAACTATTAGTACAAAAAACATAAGTACCTACTATATATCCCCCTAAATAATAATAAATAATAAATTATTTATTATAAACTTTACTCTATTAGAAAAACTAAAAAATAACTACCTACTAGTATACTAAAAAGCTATAGATAACTAAAACCCCTATATAAAAAACATTACAACATTTTCTAGTTATAATATTTTAATACTAAATATTAAAAATACTTTATAAAAAGACTTAACTCCTAATTCTTTTTTTAAAAAAAAGAATACCCTATATAAAAATATCTACCTTAACTAAAAACACAATATATAAATTATCTATAAGTATAAAAAACTTAAAAAAGTAGTTTTTAAACTAAACCCTAACTTCTTAATAAAGTATCTATATACTAATAATATAAATTAATAAAAATACTATATTAGCTAATATTAAATCCACTATAGTATTAAAGTATAAATACTCAAAAAGAAAAAGCTTTAAATAAAAAGAAAACTAACTTTGTACTACTAGTTATTAGTATTAAAAATACCCTTACAAAAAGAAGAGTAGTTAAGTACTTTAATAGGAATAAAACATATACTAAACAAAAGCTAAAATAGTTAAAAAACTAAACTTATTTACTATAAATACATCATAATAAATAACTAAAATAAAGTCTATATACTTAATTATAAAAATAAACTTAAAAAGAATACCTTTACTTTGATATTATTGTAAATAAAATATAAGTTAAAGCCTTAATTAATAGTAGCGCCCAAAGTAACTTTGTATCACTATAAGTTATAAATAAGCTATAAATACTATAGAATAAAGAAACTATCCTTACCTACTTAATAATATAAAAAGAAAAGAGTATAGTATAGTAAAGATATTATTAATAATAAAACTATACCCCTTACTTTAAACTACTATAACTAAAAAATGTATTACTACTTTAATATTATAAATATCAAATAACAAAATATTATCCTAAAAATACTATAGCTATAAATAAAAACCTATAAATAAATTAAAAAACTAACTACCTCTATTAAAACTATAAACAAAGTTTAGTTACTAAAGAACATAGTTAACTAATACCTTTAAATAAACAATATTAAAAAAAGCTAATAATAATATTATGATTTATTATTTACCTACAAATTAAAGAAGTAGTTACCAGACTATTACAAAAAAAGCACCTTACTACAATACAAAAAAAGCTAATTACTAACAAAGATTAACTTTTATTTATCCTAAAAAAATACAAAGTATATAAAAAACTATTTACTTAAATACTAAAAATAAACTTACTAAAGGATAGTACCTTTAACTATAAAATACTTATTAAAAAATAAATACTATTATTTAATAAAGTTTATTAATTAAATAAATCAAAAATAAAAATACTTTATAAGTATATTAATAAATATTTAACTAAAAGCTATATTAAAGAGTTAATATTACTTATAAAATACCTAATTTAATTTATACTAAAAAATAATAATAAACTATAACTATATATTAATTATTAATAACTTAATAATATTATAATTAAAAACTAATACCTACTACTACCTATTTTAAAACTATAAAACTTACTATATAAAGCTAATTAGTTTATAACTTTTAACTTTAAAAGAGTCTATAACTTAATTAAAATTAAAAAAAAAAGAATAAAAAACTATATTCTACTTTTATTAAGAATATTTTAAGTACTTTATTATACCCTTTAAACTTATTAATACCCCTACTATATTTTAAAATATAATTAACAATATATTATAAAAAAAACTTAATATTTTTATAATTATATATCTTAATAATATCTTTATCTTTTTAAAAACCCTTAAAAATATAAATAATACATACATTAAATACTTAAAAAGCTCTAAAAAGCTAAGCTCTTTATTAAACTAAAAAAAACAAATTTTATACTTAAAAAGTAAACTATCTTAAATTTACTATCACACCTAGAATTATCAAAATATCAAATAAAAAGATTACTATAGTTAAAAACTAACTAATACTATAAAATATTAAAAATATTTAATTATTCTTTAAATTTATTAATTTCTATTAACAATTCCTTAAACAATACTTAAAAAATATATTTATACTTATAAACCTTACTAAAAAGGATACTTAGTAAAAAAGAAAAAAGTAGTATTTTAGAAAATTAAGAACTAAGTCTTTAGTAAACCTATACTTATAATACCTAACTTAAATTTACTATTTAAAATAAACACTAATACTTTAAACTATACTATTAATAAATAACTTAGTTAATATAACAAACAAAAACACCTATACCCGTATACCTTCTACTTAAAAAAACTTAATAAACTAAAACTTAACTAGTAAATTTATAATAAAAAACTTATAATAATTATTAAAGTATTTAAAAAGTAAAACCTATACTTTTTTAAAACCAACTATAAAGTTATAGTATATATAAACTATAAGAACCTTATGTACTTTACTATATTTAAAAACCTTAATAAATAATAAGTTAAATAATTAAAATTTCTTTTAAAATTTAATTTTATATTATTTATAAAAATAAATTAAGAAATGAAAAAGTAAATACTCTTCATAAATACTTAAACTTAAAATTAATAATTCTAAATAAAGCTTAAATAATCCTTAAAAGATTTTTAAATAAAAACCTTATACTAACTATTTACCCCTTTATAATTACTAAATAAATTAGTATTAATATACCTAAATAAATAACTAATAAAATAATTAAAATAATTTATAGTACTAGAGTATATAAATACTAAAACGTTACTAAAATATAAAAATATATTTAATAATATTATAGTAATAAAATTATATAAAAGTAAGTAGCCTAAACTATTAAAAATTATAAAGTTTATAATAAAAGTAAACTAAAATACTATAAGCTATATAAAGAAATTTAATCTCTCTTAATACTTAATAAAGTATAGTAATTAATTTCCTTTAACTTTATTATTAAATTACTATAATTAAAAAAACTACTTACTAAAAAAGAATTTAATAGTATTTTAGTTATAGTAGACTAACTTACTAAGTATATATATTCTATTCTATACATTAAAGTAAATATAGTAAAAAAACTTATATATATCTTTAATAAATACATTCTTAGTTAATAGAGTCTACTAAAAAATATTATATTAAATAAAAGAATATAATTTATTTTAAAGTTTTAAAAATCTTTAATTTCATAACTTAAATTTAAACCACAACTATTTACTACCTTTTACTTTTAAACTAATAAATAAATAAAAACAATTAACTCAATTCTTAAAATATACTTAAAATATTATATTAACTACTAATAAAACAATTAAATTATCCTATTACTAATAGCCTAATTCGCCTATAATAGTATAATAAAAAAAAGCACACAGTACTTACCTTTCTATCTCAACTACAAATTCAAACTAACTACCTACAAAAAACCATAAACAAAACTTATAGTAATAAAAGCAGTCACTTATATTAATTAAATTAAAAGAATTTATAAGTAACTCTAATATAACTTAAGATTTATTAAATAATATATATATAAATATACTAATACGTTAAAAATAAAGAAACTATCCTTTGAAAAAAGTAATATAGACTTTATATAATAAAATATTAAAACTAAACAACTAAATAATAAATTAAACTTTAAAAAACTTAAACTCTTTAAAATTATTAAAAAGGTCTTAAAAGTTAACTTTAAACTTATACTACTAAACACTATAAAATATCACCCAGTCTTTTACATCTCACTACTCAAACTAGTACTAAGAAGAACACATACTATAAACTATATTAAAATTAACTTAAAACAAAACTATAAAATTAAATAAATTATTAATTATATTAATTAATAAAATAATATAAAAATTAAATACCGAATTCAATAAAACAACTATAATTATAAAAGTAATATATAAAAACCTATATTTAATTTTATTAATATATAAGATAAACTATAGAAATACTAAATACAATAATAAACACAATAAAAAATAATAATTACTAAAAAGCTAGTAAAAAAACCACATATTATATAGCTTTAACCTAAGATTTAACTAACTAAAACTTAAAAAATAAATTAAATATTTCTTTACTTAAAAACGCCTACCTTAAAATGAAATTAAAAACTACTAACTAATATATCCTTAATTAATAAACCTAAATTAATAAATTTATCCCCAAAACTAAAAAAAAAGACTATAGTAGCTTATTCTCTAAGCCTACTACCTAAAACTTACTTACTATAAACTACTTATAAGTATCTAATACTAATAATACATTACTATTAAGCAAAACCCTGTCCTCTTAATTAACCTCTTATATACCCCACTTAAAAGCCTTAGTTTACTTCTTATAAACTTTTGTTTAAATTATATAAATATAACTTAAATAACTTACTACCTTTACTATTTAGAATTCTAAGTATATAAACTTATAATAAAATACCAAAAACTCTTTACTTACTTTTTCTTCCTTTTTGTTCTACTCTTTCTATTAAAAGTTTAACTTTTAAACTATAAATATTAATACTACTATTAATAAAACTAAAATAACAAAAATACTTACAAATAAATACTACTAAAATACTATCATAAGGCTTCTTTACTATAATATAAGTATAATAATAAGTTGACTTTTTACTAAAATAATACAGAACCTTTATATAAAAACAATAAATATAAAGTATATTACTACTAATTAACTAAAACTTAATATACTTAATAAATATAACTCTTTTATAATTTTTAATTATAGTTAAATATAATTTTAACTTCTAAACATAACTTAATATAGTATTAGTATTATAAAAAATAAAAAAGTATAATTATAAATCCCTAACTTAAAACTAATAACTTATTTATAATAAAGTTTTAAGAGTAAGACCTTTTAAAAAAAAAGCTAATATTATAACCTATTAATTAATAGACTTTTAATAGTAACTCTATAAAAGACTTAGTAGTTAAATAAGTATATTAGTTTATATTAGTATAATACTCTATAGAATAAAAAAACTAGAATATAAGTTATATAATAATAAATAAAACTAATATATAATAAATAATCCTAAAGTAGAACTAATAATACTAAAAGTAATTTATAGTAATAAACTAATACACTTAATATAAGTTCTAAAAATAAAGAAATATATTTATAAGAAATAGAACTTATATATAAACAAAACTCAAATACCCTTAAGTTCTACTTTTTATAGTTCTTCAACTATTAACCTTATACTAATTTTAAATACTTTTAGTTCTTTAGTAGTAACTACTATAACCCTTTTATTCAATACCTAAACTAATTACTTTAAGTACCCTATACCCTAGAATCCTCTTAGTAGTAACTAGTACTATTATTAGTATTAAACTTTAACTTCTATTAACACAAACTTTACTATTAAAAGGCTAGCTATAATGACCTCCCTAGAACCGTTCCTTTAAACCTATTAAATCTAATCTAAACCAAACTATTCCTTCCCTTAACTATTAAATCCCTCTATAACTAATACACTATTATTATAAACTATACTATAATTAATTAACTTGATTAAACCACTTTTCTCTTTACTTATTAGTAAACGTTTTAATATATTACTAAGCCTTATTAAATATACTAGTCTTTTATAAACTCTAAAGGATTTATAATTATTATTACTACCTCTATTACTTACTTAAAGTAGTATTAATTATTTTTTAAAAATAGTAAGTTTAAAATCTAATTTAGTATTAAATTAGTTAATAAGTTTAATTTAATATTTTTATTTAGTTTCTATTATTACTAATTTAAAAAAGGTAAAGGTTAAAAATAGTAATTTAGATCTTTATACTTAAGAGTTAAACTAGTTAGTTATACTATATATTAATAGTATTAATACTAAGCTATATAGCTATATTACTAAGCTACTTAATATTATTTTTAACTATAGAGACTAAGTTATAGTATTTAGTATTCTATAGTTAAGGGACTTTTATATCTATAATAGTTTTTACTATTTTGTTAGATTCTTAAGTGTGAATATAAAAGACAGGAAGAATTAATAAAGGCCTTGCTTATAGTGCCTTTTTCTTTAATTATAAATGCCACTAGGGCTCGTTAGGCCCTATAGTACGTCACAGTGCCCGTGATCCGGCTAAAGGTTCGCACAAGTAAAGGTTTGTTTTAATATAAAGAGTAGGTAAGTAGAAGCGTTAAGGTACGTACGCCCTGCTGAGCTTTACTTAAGACAACTTAAGCTAGAGGAGGTTAAACCTACTAAATACACCCTATTAAATACTTTTATTTATTACACTACTTAATAATATATAGCTATAATATATTCTTTTTAGATTAACTTATAGAAATGTCTACACAAGACACTACTTAAAAAAACACAAATCTATAGACTTATTATAATTAAGAGTAGGCCGCTAGTTAGTAAAATCTATATTAATTACTAGCTAATAGGTAACTACTATAAGGGGGAGGTCTTTAAAAAACTTACTTATAGGGGTAACTTAAGATATTTTAATAACTAATAGAATTACACAGAACTCTTCCTAGTATATATTATAAAATTTACTAAAAAGCTCTATAAGTACTTTATAAAAAGCTAATAATAAGGAGTAGTTATTAAGTTATAAATAATTAGTAATAATTCTAAATTTTATTATTACTATATAAGTAGAATAGAGTTATAGTAATAAATAATAGGGGTAATAAATAGAGATAAAAAGGGGATTATAAAGATCTATAAAGAGTTTCTTTATTATTTATATTAAAAGACTTAGTAAAATCCCTTATATTTAACCTAAAAATATAAATCTCTTAAAGTCTACTAAAGTATACTTTAGTAGGTTATAAAAGAAAAGGAAAAAGACTATAAATCTATAGAGCCTAATATATAAGTTCTTAAGTAATAGAATTAATAAGTAAATAGTAGTTTAAATAGTTAGTAAATACTATAAGTAAAGTAGTTTATAAACTAAAGTAGTTTAGGCTGTTTAAGTAGGTTTAAAAGGCGTTTAAAGTAGGGGAATAAGTTATAATTATAGTTAGTAAAAAGAGTATTTTTAAAAGAATAAATTTTAATCCTTATTAAAAGAAGGGGAGGTAATATTAAAAAGCTTATAGTTATAGTAAAAAGTAGTAATAGTAGCTTTTTTAAAAAGAAGTAAGTAGTTAAAAAGTAAGTAGTAGCTTAGCTAAAAGAGTTAAAGAAAATAAGAGGTAAGTTAAAAAGAGGAGTTAATAGAAGAAATAAGTTAAAAAGAAGCTATAGGTAGAGAGAGAAAAAAGAGGTTATTATAAAGAGAATTTTTTATAATCTCTTGATTATACTTTAGTAGTAATATTTTAGCTATTTAAAGTTATAGTTTTATTAATAAAAGTTTAATAGAATTATAGGTTTATTATATTTTAATACTTTTTTTTATACTTATTAAAGGTCCTGCCCCTAAAGTTAAAGTTACTTTTTAAAATTAAAGGGATACTTAGTATAGTAGTAGTAGTTTCAAAGTCCTACTCTTAAAGTTAGGGTTATAATTATTTATTATTTTTTAAGTAATTCTAGTTAATTTATAGTTTACAATTAAGTAGTAATAAGTAAATTAACTATTAATTAGTATTAGTTTTTTTATAAAGTAAAAGATTTAATTAATTTATATAGAGTTAAAGATTTATTATAAAAAGTTATAATATTTATAAGTTTAAAGTAGCCTAGGTACTAGTATAGATATTAGAGCTATAGGTGGAGCCACGTAGTTACGTGACTCCGTGTGGCCATAGCTCCCGCTGTGGCGCTACGCGCTACGGGGGCTGACGGCGCAGCGGCTATGCCAACAGAAACATAGTCGGTCTCACCTTCTGTGCCTTTCTCGGCGAGGTGGCCTCCCACGGCGCGCTCGCAATCGCAACAGGGCCAGCCTACGTCGACCCCGAGAACTACGTCCCGCCGGCAAGCGATCCATCGGTCGGCGCGTCCGGACAGAACCCCGCCGCCATGACCGCCGCCATTGACTGGGTCCAGACCAACGCAGGTAAAGGGGACTGGAAACACGTCGACGCCTCCCGCATCGGTGTCTGGGGACAAAGCTGCGGCGGCCTCGAGGCCTACACCGCCGGCCGCAACGACACCAGGGTTAGCCACATCGGCATTTTCAACAGCGGCCAGCTTACCGAGGAGGCGAGCAAGGCGGTCGCTGGCAACCTCACAAAGCCAGTGTTCTACACCCTCGGTGGCCCGTCTGACGTGGCGTTCCCGAACGTATGTTGCACTCCTAGCAGATATCTGTGGTATGGGAAAGTACTGACGATGATCCAGGGTGAACGCGACTTTACTCTTCTTCCTGCCACAACCCCCGCCTGGAAGGCGAACCACGCGCTGGGCCACAGCGCCGCATTCGACGTCCTCGACGGCGGAATCCCCGGCGTCGTCGGCAGCCAGCTCGTGCAGTGGATCCTCCGGGGCAACGAATCGGCCAAGGCGTGGTTCACCGGGGATGGTCCCAAGGCTGCTGGCGTCACTGACGTGGCGTTCAGGAACTTGGACTCAATCAGGGTCACCCCAATCTAATAAAGGCTTGAATGACTATTCATCAACTCCGAAGATGCTTTATCAATGTTTAGGGTATGGAAGACTCAAACTCAAGCATCGTCCCGAAAGTAGATAGACAATAGTTACACATATTATCTTCCACATTTGCACTAGGGATTGCGATAACTTCATGATGAGCTTTTTCGAACTCAGGTATTGTATAGGTACATCAGAAAGATTCATAAAGTCTACTTTCTCTAGGCCTGTCGGGTTCTAGTAGTAATAATGCATACGCGATGCCACCCGGCCACGATGATAGGAGACACCACACAAGGCAACTCAATTCCAGCTGTTATTATGTCACCACGCTGTTCCAGTCGACGTATGTTCGGAATTCATAAATGCTTGTTAAACATTCGTGCCGTCTTTTCCTAATCTGTAATGGTGCGTACAATTTTCCGGACAGCCAATTGCCGGGCTTCCCAGCCGAACTCGCGGGCGGCAGGCATGATAACTTTGCCCCACCGCGAAGGGATGCTTTCCCACACCGCATGTGGGAAAACACCACTGACCCTAAGCCCGAGCACTTCGGGAATCGGGGTTCAGAACCTTAACGAGCTGTGAGCTAACAATAAGTCAAGAACCCGGGGAAACATGACGCGGGGACCGGGATCTCAGGGAAATACCCCTCGGGCTCGGATAATAAAACATGCGAGCATCTCGGAACTCTCGTTGAGGTTAGGATACGCTCGAGCGCCCATATTGACGACGTGCGGCGATCGTGGTAAGGGCACTATGGCGCGCATGTTACCTTTCATAATCTTCATACTCTCTTTTGGTCAACACTGCACCTGCATGAGACAGGCGTCAGTGACAATATCAAACGGCACCGTAGTTGGAGTCGACGATACTATCAACGGAGTGGAAAGGTTTCTTGGGATTCCGTTCGCCGAACCGCCCATTGGCTCCCTTCGACTGAGCCAAGCTGTGCCATTGAAAAAGTCGTTCGACAACCTCGAAGCAAAGGCATTCGGGCCTTCCTGCTACTCGTCGAGAGACCAGGGAACAGCAAGCGAGGACTGCTTGACACTTAACATATGGAGACCGGCCGATGTCGCTGCAGACCATGGCTCGCTCCCTGTTCTGGTCTGGTTGTACGGCGGTGGGTTGACAAACGGCTACACGGTGAGCTGTTGTCAACATTACCAAGACTGAGTTTCGGGCAACTGACGCAACGGCAGGCCGACCCCAGGTTTGAAGGGACTTCAATCACTCGCATCTCAAAAAAGATCGGGAAGCCTATCATCCTCGTCTCACTTGTAAGTGGCCCCGTACCGAGACTCAGAAAACACCAAGCTGTTGACACAGTGAAGAACTACAGATTAGGCCCGTTCGGGTTTTTGAACGGCAAGGAGATGGCCGAGCTGGGCCTGCTTAACATCGGAATGCTAGATCAGCGCCTCGCACTACACTGGATCCAGGAGAACATCGCTGCGTTCGGCGGGGATCCCAGAAAGGTGACACTAGCTGGGGAATCGTGAGTCTCCAACAAACAAGCCTTCTTCTTGAAGCCGCTGACTTCGGTTTCCGCCAGAGCCGGAGCGGTCTCCATCTACTCCCACATGATGGCGTACGGCGGCAGAGATGACGGCCTCTTCCGTGGCGCCATCCTCGAGAGCGGCGGCGCATTCCCGCTCACGCCACCAGACACGGAAGTGTTCCAGAGCACGTTCGACTCTTTGGTGACCGGCACCAACTGCTCGTCTTTAGCCGGTGCCAGCTCTGCAGAGAAGCTGGACTGCATTAGGACTCTTCCTGTTGACGTTTTCAGAGACAAGGTGGGCTCAGCCACGGGACAATCAGTTGACGGTGATTTCACCCGCACTTCGATTCAAAGAGCACTTCCCGCTGGGAAATACCTCAAGGTGGCAACAATAATTGGAAGTATGTCGTCTTTGAATTGTAGGAGAGGGATTTTATCTGATTGTCTCTAGCAAATACGGATGAGGGAACCACGTCTGCCCCGACGGGGATCAACTCAACAGAGCAGCTATTCGATCCAGTGGGTAAGTGAAACAAGCTGACAGCTTCTCAGTCTCAGCCGGCTTCAATTTTGGCTAACTCAAGGGTAATAGCCAAGGGTTACTTCCGACCCAAACTGCTGCCCAACGAGACAGTCTCAACACTGATCAGCATGTATCCGACAAATCCAGGACAAGGATGCCCGTACAATACCGGCACATCTCAGTTATCGTCGGGGAGCCTCGACAAGATGGCGTGCTCTATATTCGGAGACATCGTGCAGATTGCCCCAGCTCGGATGATTGCCCAGACGATGGCTAGAGATGGTGCCCCGCTGTACAGCTATCGATTCAACCACCTACAGCAAAACACCTCGGCGGTCTTCAAGGGCATCGGAACGGGAGTGGAGCAGGCCTACGTGTTCTCGAATGTTGATTCAAGCCACCCCTGGGACCAAAACATGGCCTATCAGATTTCCGCTGCGTGGATCAGCTTCGCCCATGGTTTGGACCCAAATACTGGAGCCGTTGGTAAGACAACTCAGTGATTCCAGGTTCTCGTGATAACAACTGACTTCTCCCCAGGAACTGGACTACCAAACTGGCCCCAATACGGGAGCGAATCCAATAGCATCGTATTCAATGGGTACGGGTCTCACATCGAGCGCGACACATTTAGATCCGAGTCTATTCAGTATATAATCGATCGAGTGCTTCTAGATGGAGCGTCATAGAAGGCAACAGCCAATGGCTCCTGTCAAACGCCAATGTAGTAATCAAAATATGTTCTGTACACGAATGTTGGTCAAACCTGGTTTCTCTCCGTCCTGTAGATGATTGAGATGATTGAACGTCGTCGTACGTCCAAGAGCGCATCAGCTGCAACATCGGACTTCCCAAGCCGCGACAACCTCTTCCATCTCCTGCGTGACGCCCCAATGTTGGGACAGGCTGTGCAGGAGTATCCGGATCGAGCTCATCTCGTACACCAGATTCCGCGCCACCCACCCCGCGGCCTGGTACTTGCCATCGTTCTTCAGAAACGCCAGCGTATCACGCCCCTCGTCCGACAGCGGAGCCGCGTCCGCCTCCTCGTCCAGCTCGCACAGGATGACCTTCTCCCAGTCGACCACGGGCGGCACGAGGATCTTGGACACCCCCGGCAACGCGAAGGAGCAGTACGTCGTCGCAGCCGCGAACAGCGCCCCGGGAAGCGACGTGTCGTGGACGACGCCGAGCGGCACCTCTGACGCGAGCTTGTGGATCTCGAGCGCGTGCAGCAGGCACTTCCTCGCCCTCAGCCCCCGCGTCCAGCCTTCCGGGTCGATCCGCGTCGGCTCCTGCCGCTTGCTGCCGCCGAAGATGTGCTGGGTGATACCGTAGTGGTAGCACATCCTCCTCGCGCCCCGCGCCGTGCTGACCACCAGGTCGAGGCAGACGGCGTGCCAGCGCAGGAGGCCGACGGCCCTATCTGCCGCATTCAGACCTCCGTTCCCGCTCCGCACGAGGTGTTTGCGCAGCGAGCACAAAGCCCTGATAGCGCCGAGCTTGGACTGCACCGCGCCCGCCTGGCCGCGGCTCGTCCGCTCAAAATCTGTGGTAAGCGAGGCTAGCATTTCGAGGAGAATCTTGATGTTGAGCAAGCCCGGGAGGCCGTAAGCTCGCTCCGGGGGCGGTGTCCTCCCGGCGAGCAGTGAGTGGTACAGGTCTGAGAAGCGCTCGGGCGGCGCCCCGGCGGTGCTCTTGCCACGGGCAATCATGACCTCGATCCAACGGTCGACAGTTTCGGCGGCGAAGACGTCCTCATCGGCGGAGAGCGGTAGGGCATTGGTCGCTGGCCACGTGTTGACGAGGTTGCCGCTGAACTGCGACACCACGCCGTCTATGATACAGAGACCGAGCAGTGTTCTGAGTTGCGTCTCCCTAGCGGCCCACGACCTCCACGCGGCTTGCTTCGTCTCTTCGGGGTCGTGGGGACGCGGTAACAGGGCGATGTCTGGCCTGCAGGGGTTCATGTCGTACATGCCGCAGTATTGT
This sequence comes from Colletotrichum brevisporum, assembly GCA_030770045.1. NCBI lineage: Eukaryota > Fungi > Ascomycota > Sordariomycetes > Glomerellales > Glomerellaceae > Colletotrichum > Colletotrichum brevisporum. The sequence goes on from JAUGSI010000002.1 coordinate 9,013,192, forward strand.
GCCCAGTGCATGCTCAAGCCGTAAAACGTTTGACTCGTCATTCTTAGCGTCCGGTTCTGGCCGTGGACGTCAGTGGGCTTGAGGTTTGTAGTTGAGCAGAAATCTTCTTTACCTTGGATAGAGCTGCATATATCTGGCTTAGCAGCGCAGTTAAAACCAGCTCAACGCCACTACAGGCATCGTGTTCCCTCTTGTGGCCGATCATCTCGGACCAAGAGGTGGCAATAGCTGTGTAAGCTAGTCTCCAAAGAGCCTCTCCCTGTGTGTTCAAGTTAGCTCGCCGCTTAGAGCAGTCGTGGGATTCCTTGACAACTACCAACCTTAATAGTGGCATCCTCCGTGCCCAGAAACAAGGAGCCAAGAGCGATCGCGTTCAGCAAGAGAGGCGGTGAGCAGTCCCGATAGACAAATGTCGGCCGATGGATGACCGGCAGTATGGGGACGAATTTGGTGAAGAACATGTGCAAGCTGCTGTCAAGAAACCGCGGCGTCAAGTCAGACAACTCAACATGGGACGTGACATTGAAAAGCTGTGTACCGGGACGCTCCTTATCAGCTGGTTCTCAAACACGATAAACGCACGGAGATGAGTGGCAAAACGCCGCAGGTTGCTTCTTTCACACAGCCTCACCGTGTTGGTCAAAAGTCCGTTGATGGTCTGAACAGCCCGGTGCCCGTCCTCTGCGGCGGCAAGCTCGTCATCGCCCGGCGTGCTGACAGAAGCCCGCGATCTCGCGGAACCCAGCTGATGCGTAAGCTCCGGGGCCGAGATGAGGCCAGGCATAGACTGGTCCCAGGTCATGCCGTCTGCTGACATCAGGCTCTGGAAGAGGTCCTCGGAGTCGGGCCACAGCAGAGAGGTAGACATATCGGGCTGTGCGAAGCGAGCCTCGGGTCGCGTCGCGGACGGCCACGTGATGTGGCCGATGTGGCCGACGTTGCCCACCCTTGGGTGCATGCTGTTGCCGTCATTGCCGGCGATCGGGTCCCCGACGACGGCGGGGGGGACCGGGATCGCATGGGGTGGAGCCACATCCGGTATTACTGAGCTACTCCTACTGCTGGTACTGTGTGCCACGGGACTTTGGAAGGGGTTAAGGGGCGGTTGGTTAGATGAACTGCTCGATGGAACTGCTTGCGGCTGTGCGGCTTGCTTGTGTCCTTTTACGTGCCGGCTGAGCACGTCTCCGCGGGAGAAGCTTCTCTGGCATATCGCGCACTTGAAGGGCTTCGCGCCGGTGTCTTTGAGCGAGGTCAGACTCGGCAACTGCCACAGGCAAAAGCAACCACACTCAGGGGCAAACTACCCCATTAGGGCGTGGGAAGACGTACGGGCTCGTTCGTGTCTCTGAAGACGATGACGTTCAGTATCATTAAACACTGGCCGTGCTCATGCATTGGATGTTCCCTTCGGCATTCGGGGAGATTGGGCCAACTCACCTTCAGATGCTCCTTCTTGGTGAACCTCCGTTGGCAGTAGCCGCACACGAAATTGGCCACCGGGACGGCCTCTTGGGATTCGTCCGTCATTGGGTAGTGCTTCGTCGCGTCGAATCCCACATGCGCACTTCTGTTTCCCACATGTGCATGCAATGCAGGTATTGTGTTGAAGGAGGGAAAACTCTTTCCCCAGTTTCCCCGCAAGGCTCTGCGGCAATGTCCCACATCCGTTCGCAGGAACCCCGTCGAGATTTGCCGGAGGGGGGAAACGTAGGTTCAAACATTGCCGAAGGTGCCAGGGTGCTCCCGCCGCCGTTGATCGACAGGGGTTCCCTTCTGGGGTTTGTTTTCGCACGGACATGGCCCTCGACCTTTTCCCACTTCACCCGCTTTGCCCACATAGCCGCTGTCCGACAACCCAACGCTTCCCAGTAAGTTCCCCGGCTTGGGGTCGTGAACTTGTGCCTCTCCGATCGTTACACTGCAATTGGATTGCCGGTCATGCGGAGTTAGGAACTCACGAGTTGTGGAAGAATGTTTTCCAGGGGCATTGGGTCTCCAGGGGGAAGGCCATGGGGTAGTCAATGGAAGCTCCTTCTCCGTCTATGTACTTTCTCTCAGTCTTACGTCATGTAAGGGAATAATACAGTTTACAGGTGTCAATTTATCGACGCTGGGGTATCTCATGGCACGTTCAGCAGACAAATCTCATCGGGCAACTTATGATACCCAACTCGGGCATTCTAGAATACTGCAGCTCGCCGTCCACCTCGAAGTCTTTCGTGTTTTGCAAGATGACTCTCAGAACAATGTCCAGAGCCCTGGGATATCAAATGTTAGCAAGCGGACTTGTGGTTCCGTCTCCCGCCGGTAAACTCACAGTCTCGCGAGTGGCATCCCAACGCATTGATGCCTGCCCCGGCCGAAGCCCATATGTGCGGTCACGTTCTCTCTGTTCAGGATAAACTCGTCGGGTCTGTCAAAAGTCTCGGGGTCCCGGTTGGCCGCCGCATAGCACAAGGTGACTGGCTCCATTGGGCGTATCGTCTGGCCATGGAGGTAGACGTCTCTTGAGGTTGTCCGGGCGAACCCTCTGTATGGGCTGTAGAGTCGGAGAAACTCCTCAATCGCAGCCGGAATGAGACTATCGTCCCCGCGAAGCCTATTTTGCAGCCCCTTATCTTTCGACAGATGATGGCATATCGAGCCGATGATGATAGGCGGCGCTACTACACCAACGACCAAACATTGCCGCAAGCAACCGCTACAATGCTGTCAGATAGTATCTGCTGTCAGGAGTAGAATGACACTTACATCAAATGTTCCTCGCTCAGGGGTTTCCCGTGCGTGTCTCTCTCCAGGAGAAGCGAAGAGGCCGGATCCTCCTCGGGCGCTCTTGGGTTGATGCGTCGATCATCCAGGAGCTCGCGAGCAATCTGATACATCTTCGTAGAGTCTTTCGTCACCGTATCCCCTTCCTGCATCCTCCACGCGTTCAACCAGCTAGCCGCCGTGACAGCAAGTCCCGGCGCCACACCAGGCTCCAGGTTCAACCACTCCGCCTCCAGCCACGCGACAAACTTGGCCGCAAACTCGGCACTGACGTCGCCGCGCCCGCGGGCCAACAGCGGCGCGAGCTCTGCCTCCGCGTGTCTCTGGAGCGGCTTCCTGAGACGAGCGAGCCGTTTCGGTCTCATTGTCCGCTCGATGGCCTTCCGAAAGGGTGTGTGGGCCGGCGCGTCGAAGTTGAGAGGCGGCCGGCGGATTCCGCGGGGGTCGCTTGGGACGACCGCCTTCACGCTGGAGATGTAAGTCTCAGAGTCCGTCGCCGCCCTTTTGACGTCCTCGTAGCGGGTGAGGAGCCAGTATCCCCCGTACTGACTGGTGTGTATCAGCGGGCATCGTGTCCGGAGGTGGCGGTACTCTTCGTAGATCTTGGCCGGGTCGTCGCTGGTCACCGCGGCTGACTTATCAATGTCGAACGGCAGGTTGTCCATAATGGTGTTTAGATCGCAGTCCCGGGTGGGTGACTATTGTGGATCTAGAGCTCCCCGCGCGTGTTGAGAGGACGAAGTGCAAACAACTGTTCTCTCTGCTAGTAGTTTCTTCGGAAACAGGAAACAAGTAGAAAAGATGGAAAATCATCTTGGGGCCTAGCTCTTGTCGAGAAACCTATCCGGACCGCCGCATCCGAAATTTACTCCGTGACTCCGTTGAAATGAGTCTCCGAAACTCCGAGATCAAAAAAATAACTCTGCGGTATCCCAATGAACGGGCATCGATACAGCCATCCCCGGCTTAATGCCCTCAGCCATGTGGGAAAAGCGCGGGAGACATGAACTTCGGATGAAGTGGGAGACCGTTCAACCGTGCACGGCTTCACGCTAGTCAAGGAAGTGAGCTACGGGCCAAACATCTTGCTCATGTGCCAGGACCGGAGGATCTGATACGCGATGCGACTCGCGCTCCCGGACAACGTCACTTCATCGACTGCTAGCCCTTCGCGACAACCGGAAAAGCACCCACGAAGAGGAGCCAGCCCAACTGAATCCGGGGGTGGGTATTATCAGATATCTAGGGTTATATTAGACCGTCTGTCATAATGTCGAACAAGGGGTCAACCGTGGATAACTCCTCCTATCGGTACCTGCGGCTTCAGCGAAACGGCAACGGCGCCTCCATCGTCGAGCAAACATATGGGACAACGAGCGACAGTGATTTGACGGGAAGGTCGATCCCGAGTGGGAAAGGGAACGTTAATGCCGAGCACGTCGAAGTAGTGCAAACCAATGCTGCCCAGCTGCAACAGTCCCACTACCGTCCCCGGACCGACGAGGAGAAGACCCTCGACAGGAGAGTCAACATTAAGCTGGACCTCATCGTAGTTTCCCTCCTCGCCATCGAGTTTATTGTACGTCCCGTGGCATACTGACCAGTCCAAAGCCAACTAACGTCGTATAGTTCTGCGGCATCGACAAGACCAACGTCGGCTTCGTAGCCACCAGCTCCTTCATCAAAGACGCCAACCTATCCCCGGACGACATACCAAACTCGCTCTCCCTCTTCTCCGCCACGTACGTCCCCCTCCAGCCGGTCATGGTGATCCTAGCTCGACGCATCGGCGTCAAGTACTTCTTGGGTCTGCAGCTCGTGGCCTGGGGCACACTCTGCATGTGCCACGCCGCAATCCGGGGCAGCGGCACGCTCTTCGCCCTGCGTCTCCTGCTGGGCGCCGCCGAGGCCGGGTTCACCCAGACCGGCATGTACTACATGTCGACGCTGTACCCCAAGTACGACGTCGGCCTCAGGGTGGGCGCGTTCACGGGCATGTACTCGGTGGCGGGCGCCTTCGCCGGGGTGCTGGCGTACGGCCTGCTGCGGATCGAATCGGGCGGCGTCCGTGAGTGGCAGGTCGTGTTCCTGTTTGAAGGTGCTGTCACTGTGCTTTTAGGCATTTTGACATTCTTCATGCTGCCTAAGAATCTCTCTGGGGCTTGGTTTCTTACGGAGGAGGAGCGCGCGCACGCAGTACACCGGATGGAGGTTGACCTTGCAGGGACTCAGGAGGAGGCGGACATCGGCGGGACGTCAGTCGTCAAACGAGACTTTGTCGACGTGGCGAGGGACTGGAAGAAGCTCATGGTCGTGGTTTGCAACATTACCACGGTGCTGCCCGTCACGGCCTTTACGACCTTTTTGCCGTTGATTGTTCAGGGCATGGGGTATTCTGGGATACAAGCAACTCTCATGAGCGTGCCGCCGTTTGCGGTGTAAGTGTTTCTTTGCATGCTGCACAGGATCTGTTTGATAACTAACCATCTTGCGATCAGTGGCGTCGTCGGACTGCTCATCATCGTCTGGTCGAGCGACCACTTCAAGGAGAGATCCATGCACACCGTTGCCGGCATGTGCCTCGGCGTTGTCGGGTGCGTCGTCATGGTCACCTCAACCGACAGCAAACTGCGCTACGGCTTCTCCCACGTGTGCATGGCCGGCATGTTCGTCGGCGGCCCGCTCCTCGCGGTGTGGCTCGCCGGAAACACGCCGTGGAAGGGCGCGAGGAGCGTCGTGATGGGGGTGAACGGGTGGTCCAACATCGCAGGGGTGATTGCCGGGCAGATTTTCAAGAGCAGATACGCTCCCAGATGTGAGTTTGATGGGTTGAAGGCGCGTGGGGGCGTTCCAAGTTCTAACGCGTCACAGACGAAGTCCCTTTGATTATCACCATGATCATAATGGCCTGCGGAATCTGTGGCCTGGTGTTCCTGAAGTACATGTATAGATTCGAGAACGAGAAGAGGGCTAGAGAGATTGCCACGTGGGATGATTCGCAGTTTGCCGCGGAAGCGGTGTCCGAGGAGAGGAGGGGCGACCAGAGGCGGACTTTCATGTATGGCTCATAGACGCCGTAGATAATTTCATCGACGAATCTGCTTGCGGCTTCCCAGAGACAGCTTTCTTTCACAACGGTCGAGGCCTCGTGAGCCTTTCCCCACGTTTCATTCAAGGTATGTAAATGACTGTCAGTTATATCCAAGCATTGCTTCGTATAGAACGACGTACTTCCCGTTGCCGAACCCGAGGCCGATGTCTGGTCCGGCCCCACATGATGTGCCTAGCACTTACCGATCCCGATCCCGAACTCGGCTCCGAACACCCCCGTCACTTGCATTCGGGTAGTAATGATCGCAAGCCACTTTGAGGGACAGCACAAGCGCCCGAAATTTAAAAGAAGCCAAGCTGCCCTCGACAACTTATTCTCAAGAAACCCTCGACGTTGATCGTTTCGGGAGCTTTCTAGCTGTTGCGCGCTTGTAAGCTCATGTTCAGAGCCCAGAACAGGGCTAACCAACAGGTTGTTGTTCAAGACAAGACCTTGAAAGCAGTTTCCGCCGCCTTACGACAACCAACTCGACCCCCGGACTTCGGGAATTCACCGCTCACAAGCTCAAGTCTCGCATCCGCCCTAACCGCCTCGGACTCTCAAAGGCGCGCCCTCGTTCCCTTTGGACGGCCATGGGGTGTGCAATTGCGTGGTCAGTTGTCGTAATCGCGCCCTTCGCCGCTGGGCCCCAATCCAATCATACCGCCGCCCATAATAATGCGTCAAAAAGTTCCCAAGAACCCCTGCACTTGCGGGAATAAGCGACCACGCAACCAGGCCCAGGCAACCACCGATCAGAATTATTGGAACGTTCTCGGCCTCGGGAAGAGAGAGTGGTGATTCCGAGTCTTCGTATTTAATGAGTATCAAACCCCCATGGCCTGACCTGATCTTATGATTGTAAGTCAAAGAGTCGCGCAATTTACATCATCTTCGCCACCAAACCCCAAGGACTGTACCAAGTTTCGTTCCCAATCTCGAAGAGTTCCGAAAGGGTCTTCGTGGTTCGGTCTCGTTCAGCAGTCATCTCCTCTCCCCTCGGGCCTCACCTCACCATGCACGTCCGCCCCGTCACAAGCGCAGACGTCCCCGCCGTCGTCGACGTCGGCGACGCGGCCTTCATCGACAGCGAGCTTAGCCGGTGGATCTTCCCCCGCCGCCGCGACTTCCCCGAGTCCCGCCGCGCCCGCGTCGCGCTCTCCATCCGCACCGCCCTCGCCAAGCCGGGCCTCCACGGCCTCGTCTGCGTCACCGACGACGACGACCCGGCCGACTGGCCGCGCGGCCGCGTCGTCGGCTACGCGTCCTGGGAGCGCGCCGGCCCCGCCTCGGACCCCGTCGCCGCCGAGCGCCGGCGGCACAACACGGGCGTTTTTATGGCCGTCGAGCGCGCGCTGCTCGGCCTGCAGAAGCGGTACGTCGACTACTTCCGGCTCGACCCGACCGTCGACCGGGAGAAGAGGGCCGTCTTCGAGAAAGAGAGCGCGGAGCTGGGGGACCCGTTCGCGGCGGTGGAGGCGCGCTGGTTTCTGGACGTGCTGGGTGTGCACTCGGACTGGCAGGGCAGGGGCGTCGGGAAGAAGCTGATCCGGTGGGGGCTCGACCGCGCGGCCGAGGAGGACGTCCCGGTCACGCTGATCTCGTCGCCCGTCGGGCAGCCGTTCTACGAGCGGCTGGGGTTCGACGTCGTCGGGTGGGCGATCACGGAGTCTGTGACGTGGGCCAAGGGGGGCGCGATTATGATCTTGGATCCTGAGAGGAAGTATACGAGAAAGGCGACGGAGGAGGAGAGGACGAGGGAGTACTGTGGAGTGACCAGAGAGATAGACGCTGTGTTTCTTGAGCCCTAATACCTAGACCAATTCTCTTTTCAACTCACTAATCTGGTGCTGCTGGGATTTGACTCTGCGAGATGGTTCTTGTCGCAACCCACTTAACAACTCCTCAACTCTCTAGGCAACTCAAGAACTACCAATGAAGTGTCTCTAAAAGAGAGCTTATCGAAAGCACTCAGTTCAGCCTCGACATGACTCGTAAGCAACATGCCAACATCTGAGGACTCGGACTTACCTTATCTCCAACGGTTTCTCGCGGCTGGGTCGCTCCGTCTCCGTCTCCGGAGCGCTCCGCGTGCTTCTTCGGGGACTACAGAAAGTCTATTTCTTCGGAGCGGCTTGACTTCATCAATAATTCCGATCGTCACGGAGATTCCAAGAGCCTCGCAGCTCCGTCGCCGTCGCGGCCCGGCCGGATGTTTGGGCCGATGGTCCATCATCGCAATGGAGGTCGACGATATCATTGAGTTGGAAGGTCTCTAGAATGTAGATACATAAATGAGGCCTCTCCTCATGACCGAACATCTTATAAGGCACAGTAAACATCCAAACTTGAATCAACATTCCATCACCACAGCCAAAATGCCTTGATCAATCTACCTCTCCTCCGACGGCTCCCTCTCCCTCGTCAACACTGCAGAACCCCCCGCCCCAACCCGCTCCCAAGCCCTCGTCTCAGTGAAATACTCGGGCGTAAACCGCTGCGACGTGAACTTCTTCCACGCGGGCCTGCACTCCTTCACGACGGGCTTCGAATTCGCCGGCGTCGTCGTCTCCACGGGGCCCGACTGCACCACCCTCGCCGCCGGCGACGCCGTCTGCGGCATATCGCCCGTCTCCCACCCGCAGCCGTCGTGCTTCGGCACGCACCAGGACGTAGCCCTCGTGGAGTCTTCCCAGACGCACAAGATCCCCGAGGGCATCGACTTCAAAGAAGCAAGCGGCCTGCCCATGTCCATCCAGACGGCCGCAGACGCAATCTTCAACGTCCTCGGCACCGCTATGCCAGCAGCAGACGTCTCCGGAACCCCCGCAACAGGCCGCGCGATCCTGATCTGGGGCGGCGCAACATCCGTCGGCGTCTCGGCGATCCAGCTCGCCAAACTCGCCGGCTTCAATCCCATCTTCGCAACCGCCTCGCCCCGCAACCACGCCGCGCTGCACCGCCTCGGAGCCACGCACGTCTTCGACTACGCTATCCCCGCCGTCGTCGACGACATCCGCGCCGCGGCCCTCGAGCTCGGCGTGCCCCTGGCCACGGCCTTCGACACCATCGGCAGCGGCGTCATGGTCCCCGGCACGGACCCGGAGAAGACGTCCCCCGCGATCGTTCGTAGGTGCCTGTCCGGCGACGAAGGTCCGCGGCTGGTGTGCACGCTGCCCGTCCGCGGCGACCCGGCGTTCGGCTTCTGCAACTCTTACCGTCCCGCGGGGCCCACGGGGCGATGGGCGACCCACAGGACCCCGAGTTCCCGGTGCGTCTCCGCAAGGTCATGGCTTACGTCCTGGGCGCGGCGGAGAGGGTCCCTAGACATCCCAACATCACGCCTGTGAGGGGTGGTGAGGACGGCATCGGGGAGATCCTGAAGGTGGCCCACGGGGGTGCCTCTCTACAGAAGATGGTCATCGAGCACCCGATATAGGTACGGCAAGCGATTCGTGAAGAAGTAAAAGCCGTTATCTTGGGGGTTGCTTGTTGGGCATGTTGCTATTCTTCGGTATCATTATTGCGGCCACTTTGTCGCTGTTATGTCTATTGTCTGTATCGTTTCTATTGTAGCTGTCGTCGCTGTCGTCGCTGTCGTCGTTGGTGTCGCTGGTTCAGGAACAGGTATACTACAGGGACAGTACCAGGGACCAGTCAAGACAGGAGGGGGGACAAACGGCAATGGACTATATGCCTACTACTGAGTCTAATATACACCTCGTTACACCCTCGGCATCTCATTCTTCAGTCAACAGAAGGCACTTCTGGAGGTGGTAGCTCCATCGAGAAATGTCACTTGGTCATCTGGCCTTTTCCACGGCTCGTTGACCAGCGCCTTCCGATCGTAATTGTATGCAACATAGCCATCTTCTCTCACAACGATGACGAAATAGTCATCGACCAAGTGGTCAATCAGCGTGGTCGCGTTTCCGGCAGCGGCGCTCCCAGTGATGACTTTGCGCCAGTTGGCGGCGAGAGTCTGATACTTATCGGCGGTGCAGTGGTGCGCTTCGTCGCTGTGTCTCCAATGATACTGCGGCCCGTTTGTTGCGAGTTCAACAGAAGGCATCTGCAGGTAGTAGAGCTGGTCGTTCCAGGCATGCCCTCTAAACCTTGCCTCGCGCAAACCAAAAGAATCATAGTCGTTGGCGGGAGGTTCTGGTGGATCCCACAATGGCCTTCGCATACCAGCATTCAGCGTGTGAGTGCCATGGGAGAATGTATGAGTGAAAACGTTGAAGTTGATCTGGGATACGAAGTAGTCGGTGAACGTCAGGGCTGTCTCTGTCGGAAAGAAAAGACCAAGGTTGTAGTTTCCTGGGTTCAAAGGCGAGTATCGTGCCCTGTGTCGACATAATGCCGGATACGACCTCTTTTTGTCGTAGTATGACTTGACATAATTCTCATTGGCGAACTTGTGTACCGAGGCAACGATAACATCGGCATGCGATAGATGGTCGGCAGGCTGAGGAGGAAGGCGCGAAACGAAGACGAGATACAGCAGACTGCTGTCATGAGGGTGGAATACGATGCCCGAGGACAAATCGCCGAAATCGTTCGAGTGGTACTGCTCGTCCACCTCGTACGGGATCTTCAGCTTACGAAGCCCGGAGGACCAGCGCCAGAAGACAGGAGTGTGATAAGAGAGAGTGACTCCAAATATTATGGCTATGGTTTCGTTTTGACCAAAAAACCTGCTTGCAGTAGCAGGAAGGCAAATTCTCTTGAATTGCTTCAGTTGCAGATGATATACGAATCTGTTGCAGGTAGTGTTAGCTTCTCGCAGAAGATACCTACCTATACTGGAGCAGTGGAGTCGGGGCTGCAGGGGAGAACGTACACTTTGCGACTACCCTTTCTGTCTAGGAAGACCAGCAAGTTTTCCGTCATGAGGCAGATTTCGAGCCGAAGGTCACCCGTGAGTACATTATCGCCGGATGGCTGAACCAATGTCCTGGTCATGGGGGTGGCTCGCAGGTCGTCGACAAAAACATGGTCGTTGTCAATGTGCCAGGCAAAACGGCCGTTGTTGTAGAGATAACGATTGTGGAGACCACTTTTTCGTCGACGCATCTCATGCCTACGGATGGACGGATCCTCAGCTTGAAGTCGCTCATCATAGCCTGGAGGGTCCACGACGAAGGGGCTGCCGGCAGGTTCCAACATGGAAACGGGGAGGCACGAGATATACCTTCCTTCCACCCGGCGAACGGAAGCCACTGCTTTTTTGCGGAAAAACTCCCACATTGTACCATCTTCTGGTGGTGGTATTGTTACGCCTGGGAAGTGGTATGTCAAGAGACTTGCGCACTGGTTGCACACGGCGGACCGCCATGAGCGAGAGACCCGAGCGCAGTTCAATACGTCCTGCAGGGGCAGTAGGAGCAATATCATGAGCCCGACCTCCGGGGACAGTTTAGGAAAGGTCAGGCGGAAGAGGTTTCGCACAAAGAAACGATCCGCTTCATCGAGAGCGGTGAAGAGGTTCCTAAGATTTTCACGTCGGAGGTTCGTGAGTTGGGACGTGGATAGAATTGCATACTGCGTGGAGAGCAACCGAGAGGAGGCGGGGTCAATATGATTTGTGTTGTTGTTATTGTTGCTGTTCATGTTGATGATGAATTTCGCCAATGTTTAGTTGATGTTGTGGTGGATGAATGGATTGATTGATTGATTGATGGATGGATGGATGGATGTAGATGGTCACAGTCTGGAGCAGATGCGTCGTCCAGAACAAGAGCGTCAGCACGTGACTAATGCTACCTGCTGTACCTATTGCTCTTGTCGTCGTCATTCACCACTTCCCAGTCGTTTCTCACTGGCGTCCGTCACTGGCATCAATCTCTTCTATCCATCACTGTCGTCCGTCACTTCCATCATTGTCCGTCACTGTCCTTCTGTTAGATTACGTGGCTTAGAGCCGCTGGCATACTACGATGTATAGGTGGATTTTAGCGTTTAAGGTGGCTAATAGCCGCTCCAAAGCAACGTTTTGCCGGCTCTAAAGGCCGTAGCTGTGTTTAGGGGGTTTAAAGGCCTATAGCACTATTAAAGCAAAAAAACGCATTAATAGCCCTTAAAGTATAGCTTTATATATATATAAATATACGTAAAATTTAATAATTAAGAGTCTTATTCTACTACCCCCTCTACTATATATAATTAATTGTTTTTAAACTACTTTATAAAATACAAAAATTACTATAAATATCCTTTTAACCCTTTAAAAGACTATTCTTAATAACCTAACTACTTAGTACTTATAACTCTATAACTTTTAAGTACTTATAAATACCCTTAATATATAAAAAGCTCTTAACTTAACCTTTATAAATTTAAAGCTCTTTATTAGTAATACTTTACTCTAAAAGCTATACTTTAGTAACTACTTAAAGTCTATTACTTACTATAACCTTAAACTAAAAGCTTTTTACTTTTAAACTATAGAATCTAAAGTAAATAAGCTTACTATAAACCCTCCTTTTTAAGTACTTTTAAGAAAAAACCTTTTACTCTTATTTAGAGTAGTAAACTACTACTATACTAAGATAATAGTTAACTTTTTTAAAAAGGCCCTTAAGTACTATATTAACTTTTTATCCCTATACTATACTATAAAAGTAATATACTAAAAGTAAAAAAAAGCTAAGAATACTATTATTCTTTAGATATAGAGTACTATTATTAAAAAGCTTAGGATTTAGTACTACTTAAGTACTTTAAAGCTAGTAGTTTAGATTTAAAACCTTTATAAATACTTTAAACTTATAAAAAGTATATACTACTAATATACTAACTAGCTTTATATTAACTACTTTACTATACTTTATAATAAATAGCTTATAATAAAAGCTATTATAACTAAATAGTTTATAATATAAGTTAACTATATATATAAGAGTTATATTATTAGGTTTAAAGTAACTTATAAAGGAGATCTATAGATCTATAAGCTACTTTACTCCCTTAACTATTTACTACTTTAATTTTAAACTAAAAACTATTATATAATAATAAGTAATAGCTAGGATAATTATAGTTTTAATAAAGCTATTACTAAAATAACTACTATAATTAAATAAATATTAGAGTCTATAGAACGCGGGAAAAGTATATAAAGTGCCTTTACTATTAATAAAGCAGCTCTTTACAGCCCTTTTAAGTACTTTAGTAGTTATAAATATAATAATATTAATTTAAAAAGATTATAGAGTAAAGTTTTATTAGTATCTTTTACTCTTTTTACTTTATTAGCCCCTTTCTACTTAATATACTTTATATACTACTACTTTAAAAATTACTTTTATACCTTCTTAAAGTGCGCGTATAATAAATAAAAGCTACTTAACTACTACTATAAAAAAACTAAAAAAAACCTTATAAATAATAAAATAACTAATCTAGTACGTTAAAGAAATTTAAGGCTAGTAACTATATAGTTACTATATAAGGAGTATTAAGCATTTATCTACAGCGTTTTAGGCTACTTAATATAAAGGCCCGTTACTATATCCCCTTAGGGACTCCTACCTCCTTAACTCTAGCGTGTCTATTTATATTTTTAAAGATAAATAATGGTTTAATAACCTTTAAGTAGCTAGTATAAGTAATTACTTATAGGCTGGCTTTAAGTCCTTTATAATTAAAAGATATAGAAATATAAGTATATATATTACGTTAGTTAATAGTAAACAATCCAGCTTATACTTATATAATATTATATTATATATATCTATAGTAACTAACTTTATTTCTTATAACTAACTCTATAAGTACGGGTACTAGTAGGATAAGTACCCTAAGTAGTACTCTATACTATATAAATCTAATTACTCCCCTTTTAGCTTTATTAAGACTATATATAACTAAAGAGTATTAAAGTATAATAAGCTTTTTAATAAAGTACTTATATATAAAGACTCTACGTAGGCTATTTAGTATATATATACTCTGTACTATTAAATAAAGTACTCTTAATAAAAACAAAGATCTTTAAAAGGCTCTAAAAAAACATAGTACTAGTAGCTTAACTACCCTAGCCCTAAACCACTCTAGTACTTTTCCTTATTAACTTATAGCGTCTAAATCTTTATTACCCCTAAAACAGTACTTAGTAATACCCTTTTAAGCTATAATACCTATAATATTAGTAAAGTAAAGCGAATTATTAACCACAAGTTATAAAAGAGTAATACGTATACCTACTCTAGTAAGTATATTACATTTAACTTCTACCTATATACTAAGAGTTATAGTAGGTTTATATCTATATTAGTATTTACTAACTATATTTTATAGTACTTATAGAACTACTACTTATATAACTATAGTATAAAGATACTTACTAAAGTCTTTAAAAAGTTTATTTTACTTCTAAAGGTTTAATATAATATTAAGATACTTACTTTTAAGTATAATAGTAAGATTAAAAGGTACTATTGCCTTATAAACAACTTCTAGAGGCGCGGTAAATACATTAAGCTATCCACCCTATATATATAAAATCAAAACAGTAGTACTAAGTACATTACTACTATAATTAAAATAAAGGCTTAAATAATACATAAAGGTAGTAAGCTACTCTATAAAGTATAGCTTAATATTTATAAACTAGTAACCTATTTTTATAACTATACACCTTAAGTAGCCCTTAATTAAAAGACTCTATATAAAGTACTTTACTAACAACTCTATAGTAATAAAACTATAAAACTAAGCCTTATATATTTAAAATTATATAAGTATAAAGCGTATACCCTTACAGCCACTGCGTAGCTTAAAAAAAAGCGTCTTGACCGCCTTTATAGCCGTGCCTTTATAGGCTTTATTATTAACTATATATTTATAAATTAGTATTAAATATAGAACCCTATAATTAAAAAAATTATTACTATATATAACATTATATTTAATAAAAGAGAATACTATAACAGTAACTTAGATTTATTTACTAGTAACTATAATAACTTTAACTTTTAAGTTATTACTAAGTAGGTTTAAAAGAGTTTTACTATAGTTAGTAAAACTAACTTTTAAACGTAGCTCTACCCATCCTTACTAAATAAAGAAGACAATAAAGTATCCCCTTTTATAAACTCCCTTAATAATATTTTTAACAAGCTTAACTTAGGCAATACTACCCTTAATAACAATAAACCCCACAACTATAAATACCCCTTTACTCACTTTAAACTCCTACTTATCCCTTTTAACTTACTTATTTTATTTTTTTAAGTACTAATTAAAAAAAATTAATACTTAAAAAGGTAGATTATAGCTAAGTTAGTAAATAAAAACCTTTTTTTTATAAACCCTTATTAGTCTATATTTGTAGTTAAGTCTATAAATTAAGCTACTTTAGTAGTTTATATACTCTAGTATAAATAAACGTCTTATAAAGCTACTTTTTTAGTTAGTACTCTATTATTATTTTAAGATACTCTATAGTAAAGCTACTTCTAAGCTAACTACCTAGTTACTTATAACTTATTAAAGGGGACTCTTAGTATTTAATATACTATAAAGGCGTTTTAAAATATAAATATTAAATACTTTAATAGTAAGATTTAGCTATAGAGAGGGGTTATAGGTACTTAAATTTTATTAAGTAAGTATAAAGTGCTATACTAACTATAAACTAAAGTTCTTATTTTTAGTACCCCCTAGTAAAAGCTCTAGCCCCTACTTACGTTTTATTTAAAAGTATTAACTTACCCTTATATAATTTTAATACGGGTAGTTAAGGTAAACTATTTATAAAGCTATTATAAGACTAACTCTTAAAAAAAGGTTCTTAAAAGTACTACTAATAACTCCTAAATTCTAAAATACTATTAGGTATATATATATAAATTAAATAAGTATAGGAGACTCTTTAAAATTAAAGTGTACTTTATTATACGTAGTAATTAGTAGCTAAGAAATAAGTAAAATACTTATACTTTAATACTTACTAGTATATTATTTTAAATACTTATAACTATTATAAACTACTTTAATTTTAAACTTTTATAATATAATACAGTAAATATATTTATATAGGTTCTACTTAATAAAAACGTTTATATATAAATACTCTTTAAGTATTAAAAGCCTAGGTATATCCTTAAGTTTAATAAAGTACTTTATAGCTTATACTACTCTTTACTCCTATAGTAATACTATTTAAAAACTAGTTTAAAAGAGCTTAGGCTAGAGTGTGTAGCGAGTGAGAATTACTATTAAATACACAACCGTATTATCTTCTTCTTTTACATTAATAACTACGTTTTATACTTCTCCTTTAAATACTATAAAAAGGCCCTTTTATTTATAAAAGCACTTTAAAAACAATACTTTTTTAAAAGTAGTAAGGACTTATAATAATTCTTAAAAATTAAAGTTATTTATAACTATACTATAAAGTACTTTTAACTTTTATAGTTTATTTATTTTAATAAAGTTATTAAGTACTTAAAAAAGTAAGGCCTATAAGTAAAGTAACTATATACTTCTTTAATTTAATTATTTAAGTTACTCCTTTATAAGGACTTTATTCTATATATAAATATTAACTATTATTAAAGTAATATTAATTTAATTATATATAGTATAATAATAATAAGGCTAGACGTAGCCCTTATAGTAAGCTATTTTATATACTTTAACTATAACTCTAGCCTTAAGTACTTTAAAAAGGTAGAATAAGTAATTAAATACCTTTTTATAAAGTACACTCTTTACCTTAAATTTAATTATAAAAAAAGCGGCCCTAATAATAGTTTAGTAATTACTTTAAATACTAGCTTTACTAATAACACACTAAACCATAAAAACTCTTAAGTATTTATAATTAAACTTTTTAATAACTTTATTAAGTAATAAGTTAATAAATAAAATACTATAACTATATTAATAACTAAAACTAAGCTTTTTACTTTTTTTAAATAACTAAAAAAGCTATTTTTATAAATTATTTAATAACTACACTTTATATAAACCTTAATAAGTAGACCTTTAACACTACTCCTACTCTTAACACCACAGTGCCAAGCGTATATATTTAATACAATAATTAATAAACAATCTATTTTATTAATAACAAAACAGTTTAACTACGTATAAAGCTCTACTATATTAATATTTATAACTACTAACTATATTAAAAAGCTTAAAAAGACTATATTAAAGTTAAATATTAATTTATAGTATAGTTAATAGTAAACAGCCTTATAAAGCTACTTACTAGTACTTATTTTAAACTTTTTTTTAAGTAACTTAATATAGTAAATTAAATAACTTAGTTTTAAGTACTTTATAATACTAAGTTTTAAAGTAAATACTATAAAGGCCTTAACTTTATTAATAAAGAATAAGTAAAAGGAATTATAGTTCTTAAGTACTTTAAAAACAGTATTACTTTTTTTACTATAAAAATAGAGGTTTAATAAGGATAATAAAACTACTTAAAATAAGAACTTTAAAGGGATTATAGCTTTAAAGAAGCAAACTATATAAAAGTAATTATAGAGTAGTTAAAGTATAGCTAGTACGTAATTTTATTTATAATTAAATTTAATAAGGCCCTTAAAAAGCCCTTACTAGGGAGGTGTATTAGATTATATAGCTTAAAGCCGCTAGTATACTATAATATATAAGTAAATTTTAGTATTTAAAGTAGCTAATAGCTACTCTAGAGTAACGTTTTACTAGCTCCGAAGGCTATAGCTACGTTTAGGGGGTTTAAAGGCCTATAGTGCTGTTAAAGTGAAAAAACGCGTTAATAGCCCTTAAGGTATAGCTTTATATATATACGAATATACACAAAATCTAACACCTTCCTAGGCAGGTAGGTAAGTCAGCACCCCCCCTACTAGCCACACCCCCCTACTAGCCACCTAAATATACTAAAACACATTAACTTTAAGTATAATTATCTCTATAACTATAAGAGTAAAAATAGTGTTTTAAGTAGAAATATATAGAGAAATATCTTGAATTTCTAAAGAAAAATCTAAAAGAAATATTTTTTAACTATATATAGTATAAAGTAGTAGAATCTAAAATATTAGTAGATACTAGTAGTTTATATATAAATACTAATACTTATAGTTTAATACTTTAAAAATACTAGTTAATATTATTTTTAAAGTCTACTTAGTTTTTAACTTATATATATAGTATATTTATATATATAGTATAAGAAGACTACTATATAGTTAAAAAGTAGAATATTTTACTATATAAGTATATATTTTAATTAAGTAGTTTTTTTACTACTTTTTCTTACTAAAATATATTAAGAAAAATACTACTATTTACTTTACTAAATAAGTACTAATATAAACTACTTATAAGTAGTCTAAAGAATATACTTTAAAAATCTAAAAAAGTATAATACTAGAAATATAGTTTTTTATACTATAGTTCTTTTTTAAATAATAGTATTTAAATATATTAAAAAGCTTAGTATCTCTATAATTAGTAAAAGTATAATTTTCTAAAAAATATAAGTGTATTATTAAACCTTTTAAGTATTTAATAAGATTTTCTCTAGATTTAATACTACTATACTTACTTAGTAATAAGGGGTGGCCGCTAGAGGGGGGCGGCCGTTAGGGGGGGCTCTAACTTACTATATCACTATCGTCTCGGTCGTCTAGAGAAGAAACATGTCAGATTACGTGGCTTAGAGCCGCTAGCACACTACAACGTATAGGCGGATTTTAGCGTTTAAGGTAGCTAATAGCCGCTCTAGAGTAACGTTTTACTAGCTCTAAAGGCCGTAGCTATATTTAGGGGGTTTAAAGGCTTATAGTACTATTAAAGTAAAAAACGCGTTAATAGCCCTTAAGGTATAGCTTTATATATATATAAATATATATAAAATCTAATAATTAAAAGTTTTATTTTACTACTCCCTTTACTATATATTATTAATTATTTTTAAACTACTCTATTAAATACAAAAATTACTATAAATATTCTTTTAACTCTTTAAAAAACTATTTTTAATAACCTAGTTACTTAGTACTTATAGCTTTATAACTTTTAAGTACTTATAAATACCCTTAATATATAAAAAGCTTTTAACTTAACCTTTATAAATTTAGAGCCCTTTATTAGTAATACTCTGCTCTAAAAGTTACACTTTAATAACTACTTAAAGTTTATTACTTACTATAGCTTTAAATTAAAAGCCTTTTACTCCTAAACTATAAAATCTAAAATAAATAAACTTACTATAAACCCTCTTCTTTAAATACCTCTAAAAAAAAACCTTTTACTTCTATTTAAAATAATAAACTACTACTATACTAAAATAATAACTAACCTCTTTAAAAAAGCCCTTAAGTACTATATTAACTCTTTATCCCTATACTATACTATAAAAGTAATATACTAAAAGTAAAAAAAAGTTAAAAATACTATTATTTTTTAAATATAGAGTACTATTATTAAAAAGTTTAAAATTTAGTACTACTTAAATACTTCAAAGCTAGTAGTTTAAATTTAAAACTTTTATAAATACTTTAAACTTATAAAAAGTATATACTACTAATATACTAACTAGTTATATATTAATTATTTTACTACGCTTTATAATAAATAGTTTATAATAAAAGCTACTATAGTAAAATAGTTTATAATATAGGTTAATAATATATATAAAAGCTATACTATTAAACTTAAAGTAGCTTATAAAAAAGACCTATAGATTTATAAACTACTTTACTCCCTTAACTACTTACTACTTTAATTTTAAACTAAGAGTTATTATATAATAATAGGTAATAGTTAGAATAATTATAGTTTTAATAAAGCTATTATTAAAATAACTACTATAATTAAATAAATACTAGAGTTTATAAAATATAAAAAAAGTATATAAAGTACTTTTACTATTAATAAAGTAGCTCTCCACGGCCCTTTTAAGTACTTTAGTAACTATAAATATAATAATACTAATTTAAAGAGATTATAGAGTAAAGTTTCGTTAGTATCTCCTACTCTTTTTACTCTATTAGCTCCTTTTTACCCAGTATACTCTATATACTACTACTTTAAAAATTATTTTTATACCTTTTTAAAACGCGTATATAATAAATAAAAGCCGCTTAACTACTACTATAAAAAGGCTAAAAAGAACCTTATAAATAATAAATAACTAATCTAGTATATTAAAGAAATTTAAGGCTAATAACTATATAGTTACTATATAGAGAGTATTAAGTATTTATTTATAGTATTTTAAGCTACTTAATATAAGGGCCCGTTACTATATCCCCTTAGGGACTCCTACTTTCTTAACTTTAATATATTTATTTATATTTTTAAAAACAAATAATAGTTTAATAACTTTTAAGTAGCTAGTATAAGTAATTACTTATAAACTAGCTTTAAGCTCCTTATAATTAAAGGATATAAAAATATAAGTATATTTATTATATTAGTTAATAGTAAATAATTTAACTTATACTTATATAACGTTATATTATATACATTTATAATAACTAACTTTGTCTTTTATAACTAGCTTTATAAGTACGGATACTAGTAGGACGAGTACCTTAAGTAGTACTTTATACTATATAGATTTAATTACTCCCCTTTTAGCCTTATTAAAACTATATATAGCTAAAAAGTATTAAATTATAATAAGTTTTTTAATAAAGCACTTATACGTAAAGACTTTATATAAGTTATTTAATATATATATACTTTATACTATTAAATAAAGTATTTTTAATAAAAACAAAAATCTCTAAAAGGCTCTAAGGAAACGTAGTACTAATAACTTAGCTACCCCGGCCCTAAACTACTCTAGCGCCTCTTTTTATTAGCCTACAGCGTCTAAATCTCTATTACCCCTAAAACAGTACCTAGTAATACCCTTTTAAACTGCGATACCTATAGTATTAATAAAGTAAAGTAAATTATTAACTATAAACTATAGAAGAGTAACGTATATACCCACCCTAGTAAGTATATTACATTTAACTTCTACCTATATACTAAGGGCTATAGTAGGTTTATATCTATATTAGTATTTACTAACTGCATCTTATAGTACTTATAAAACTACTACTTATATAACTATAGTATAAAGATACTTACTAAGGTCTTTAAGAAGTTTATTTTACTTTTAAAGATTTAATATAACGTTAAGATACTTACTTTTAAGTATAATAGTAAAATTAAAAAGTACTACTACTTTATAAATAACCTCTAAAAGTATAGTAAACGTATTAAGCTATTTACTCTATATATATAAAATTAAAATAGCGGCACTAAGTATATTAGTACTATAATTAAAAAAAAAGCTTAAATAATATACAAAGGTAGTAAACTGCCTTATAAAGTATAGTTTAATA
Organism: Colletotrichum brevisporum; assembly: GCA_030770045.1. Classification (NCBI taxonomy): domain Eukaryota; kingdom Fungi; phylum Ascomycota; class Sordariomycetes; order Glomerellales; family Glomerellaceae; genus Colletotrichum; species Colletotrichum brevisporum. Next base: position 9,034,411 of record JAUGSI010000002.1, read on the forward strand.
TCTATAAAGTAACAACTTATCTTTATAACTATATACCTTAAGTAGCCTTTAGTTAAAAAACTCTATATAAAGTACTCTACTAATAGCTCCATAATAATAAAACTATAAAACTAAGTCTTATATACTTAAGATTATATAAGTATAAAGTATATACCCTTATAGCTACTATATAGCTTAAAAAGAAGTATCTTAACTACCTCTATAGTTATACCTTTATAAACTTCTTTATTAACTATATATTTATAAATTAGTATTAAATATAAAACTCTATAACTAGAAAGATTATTACTATACGCAACGTTATATTTAATAAAAAAAAACTATAATAGTAACTTAAATTTACTTATTAGTAACTATAATAACCTTAACCTTTAAGTTATTATTAAATAAGTTTAAAAGAGCCTTACTATAGCTAATAAAACTAACTCTTAAATATAGCTCTATCTATCCTTACTAAGTAAAAAAAATAATAAAGTATCCCTTTTTATAAACTTCTTTAATAATATTTTTAATAAATTTAACTTAAGTAATACTGTTCTTAATAATAATAAACCCTACAACTATAAATACTCCTCTACTCACTTTAAACTCCTACCTACCCCTTTTAACTCACCTATTTTATTCTTTTAAATACTAATTAAAAAAAACTAACACCTAAAAAAGTAAATTATAACTAAGTTAGTAAATAAAAACCTTTTCTTTATAAACCTTTACTAATTTATATTTATAGCTAAACCTATAAACTAAACCGCCCTAGTAGCTTATATACCTTAGTATAAATAAACGTTTTATAAAACCACTTTTTTAACTAGTACCCTATTATTATTTTAAAATACTCTACAGTAAAGCCACTTCTAAGCTAACTATTTAGTTACTTATAATTTATTAAAAAGAACCCCTAGTATTTAATATACTATAGAGGCGTTCTAAAATATAAATATTAAATACTCTAATAGTAAAATTTAGTTATAAAGAGGAATTATAAGTACTTAGATTTTATTAAGTAAGTATAAAGTACTATACTAACTATAAACTAAAGTTCCTACTCTTAATACCCCTCAGTAAAAGCTCTAGCCCCTACTTATATCTTATTTAAAAGTATTAATTTACTCTTATATAATTTTAATATAAATAGCTAAAATAAACTATTTATAAAACTATTACAAAACTAACTCTTAAAAAAAGGTTCTTAAAAGTACTACTAATAGCTCCTAAATCCTAGAATACTATTAAGTATATACGTATAAGTTAAATAAGTATAAGAGACTCCTTAAAATTAAAGCGCGCCTTATTATATATAGTAACTAATAGCTAAAAAATAAGTAAAATACTTATACTTTAATACTTACTAGTATATTATTTTAAATACTTATAACTATTATAAACTACTTTAATTTTAAACGTTTATAATATAATATAATAAATATATTTATATAAGTTTTACTTAATAAAAACGTTTATATATAAATACCCCTTAAGTATTAAAAGCCTAAGTATATTCTTAAGTTTAATAAAATACTCTATAACTTATACTACTTTTTATTTTTATAGTAATACTATTTAAAAGCTAGTTTAATAAAGCTTAAATTAAAGTATATAGTAGGTAAGAATTACTATTAAAAGTATAACTATATTATTTTTTTCTTTTATATTAATAACTATATTTTATACTTCTCCTTTAAATACTATAAAAAGGCCCTTTTACTTATAAAAATACTTTAAAAGTAATACTTTTTTAAAAGTAGTAAAGACTTATAATAGTTCTTAGGGATTAAAGTTATTTATAACTATACTATAAAGTACCTTTAACTCTTATAGTCTGTTTATATTAATAAAGTTATTAAGTACTTAAAAAGGTAAGGCTTATAAGTAAAGTAACTATATACTTCTTTAATTTAATTACTTAAACTACTTTTTTATAAGGACTTTACTTTATATATAAATATTAACTATTACTAAAGTAACGTTAGTTTAATTATATATAGTATAATAATAATAAGGCTAAATATAGTCCTTATAGTAAGCTGTTTTATACACTTTAACTATAACTCTAGTCCTAAGTACTTTAAAAAAGCAGAATAAGTAATTAAATACTTTTTTATAAAGCACACTCTTTACTTTAAATTTAGTTATAAAAAAGGTAGTTTTAATAATAGTTTAGTAATTACTTTAAATACTAGCTTTACTAATAATATACTAAACTATAAAAGCTTTTAAGTATTTATAATTAAACTTTTTAGTAGCTTTATTAAGTAGTAAGCTAATAAATAAAATACTATAACTATATTAATAACTAAGGCTAAGCTTTTTATTCTCTTTTAAGTAACTAAAAAAACTATCTTTATAAGCCGTTTAATAACTATACTTCGCATAGACCTTAGTAAGTAGACTTTTAGTACTACTCCTACTCTTAATACTACTATACTAAGTATATATATTTAATATAATAATTAATAAATAATTTATTTTATTAATAAAAAAACAGTTTAACTATATATAAAACTTTACTATATTAATATTTATAACTATTAGCTATATTAAAAGGCTTAAAAAAGCTATATTAAAGTTAAATATTAGTTTATAGTATAGTTAATAATAAATAGCTTTATAAAGCTACTTACTAGTACTTACTTTAAACTCTTCTTTAAGTAACTTAATATAGTAAATTAAATAGTTTAGTTTTAAGTACTTTATAATACTAAACTTTAAAGTAAATATTATAAGGGCCTTAACTTTATTAATAAAGAATAAATAAAAGGAATTATAGCTTTTAAGTACTTTAAAAATAGTATTACTTTTTCTACTATAGGGATAGAGGTTTAATAAGGATAATAAAACTACTTAAAATAAGGACTTTAAAGGGATTATAGCTTTAAAGAGGCGAGTTATATAAAAGTAATTATAAAATAGTTAAAGTATAGTTAATATATAATTTTATTTATAATTAGATTTAATAAGGCTTTTAAAAGGCCTTTACTAGGGAGGTATATTAAATTATATAACTTAAAGCTACTAATATACTATAATATATAAGTAAATTTTAGTGTTTAAAGTAGTTAATAGTTGCTCTAAACTAACGTTTTACTAGCTTTAAAGGCCGTAGTTGTGTTTAGGGGGTTTAAAGGCCCACAGTACCGTTAAAGCGAAAAACGCGTTAATGGCCCTCAAGGCATAGCTTTATATATATACGAATATATGCGAAATCTAATAGAACACTTTCCAGGAAGGCGGGGCTCCCCTGCTTAGGTAGGTACTTAGGTACCTGTGGCTACTATTAGTCACTCACTGGGTACCTAGTAGATACACTTGCCACTTCGAAGCTCGAAGCACCAGGAAGGAAGCTCCGGGTCGATCTCGCTTGACAGTGGTACCTACCAACACTAAGTGTCCGCGCAGCACCGACTTGTACCTACCCATCCCAGCGGCCTTGCCGGGCAGGTGCACTGGCAACTCAGCGCTCCGGCTGCACCTACTGGAACGCTACAGCGGCCACAGACCACCACAGGCCCCGTGCCCGGCAGCGAGGGCGGCGGTCCTGTGTCAGTCTCCCAGGCGCATCGCAGGAACAAACAGCGAAGAGGCAACTGCCACTGCACCACCACGACACTGCACCAGTGAGATACGGTCGGGGGTGTAACGGCGGCTCCACTAGCACGACATCACTTGGTGACGGAAGGGAAGGTGCCCTGCTGACGTGCGAAATCGTGACTCCTGCCTGACTTGACTCCGACGCGCCTTCCACCTCCACCTCGGCCCCTTCCTTCCAGTGTCCCCGGGTGTCGCCTTCCCGTCCTGCTCCAAACTTCCAACAGTTGCCTCTCGCTTCATTTTCCTCTTGGTTGATTTTGCAAACCTTTCCTTTTCCTAATACTGGGAGTCGCCCGGTGGTTCCTTTTCTTCCTCTTTTGATTCTTCCCGGGGAGGTGATGATGAGCAGCTGCGTCCTTCTTGTACTACCCCCTGCTTGATCCGCCCTCGTTTCCCCTTACCGACCATCGGCTCGGCGCATATCTCCAATCGAGATCTCCAAAAACCCGCCTCACCGTTTACCTTCCTTACCGACCAGCCGAGGCATTCTCGCCGTTACACATACACACGCGGACGAGCAAAACACGCACACGATTCATCATGGCGCGCGCCTCGAGCCCGCCGACGCCGGCCGATGACCGGACGAACCTCCCATCAGCGGTACCGAAACTGACGACGACGCCGTACGACGACAACGACGACGATGACGGCTCCTCCACGATCAGCCGATTGAGCTCGCGCTCCTCCCTCGACCTCCTCCACCACCACCGATCCTCCTCCTCCCGCAGGCGCCGGAGCCGCCGCGCGGCCAACACCTGGCGCGCCGTCTCCTTCGTCTCCGCCATCGTCTCCGCCCTCTGCGCCGGCTCCATCACCGTCTTCTCCATGTACGGCCACATCTTCCAGGAGCGCCTGCACTACACCCAGTTCCAGGTCAACGGCCTCGCCATCAGCAGCTCCGTCGCCCTCTACCTCCCCGTCTCCCTCCTCGGCTACGTCTGCGACCGCATCGGCACCCCGCCCCTGTCCCTCCTCGCCGCCGTCCTCTTCGGCGGCGGCTACCTGCTCGCCGCCGGCACCTACCGCCAGCTCGAGGACGAGAACCTCGGCGGCCTGCGCGACCTCGCCGGCCACCGCGTCGCCGGCGGCGCCGACTGGACATACCCCCTCATGATCTTCGCCTTCGTCTGCGTCGGCGTCGGCACCTGCTCCATGTACCTCGCCGCCGTCGCGACCTGCGCCAAGAACTTCGGCAAGGGCCGCCACCGCGGGCTCGCCCTCGCCGCGCCCATCGCCGCCTTTGGCCTGAGTGGTATGTGGCTGAGCCAGCTCGGAAGCCGCGTCTTCTACGAGCGGCTCTCCGACGGAAGTGCCGGCGACCTGGACGTCTTCCGCTTCTTCGTCTTCCTCGCCGTGCTGTTGCTGATTGTCGGCACCGTCGGCACCTTCACGCTCAAGGTCGTCGACGAGGAGGACATCATCGACGAGGCCGTCGAGGAGCTCGAGCGCAGCGGCCTGCTGTCGCGCAGCACCTCCTTCGTCAGCGCCCGCAACGGCGGGTACGGCGCCGTCGGCCACCAGGCCGGCGACGAGGAGGAAGGCGGCCAGGCCGAGGACGACGCCAAGCTCAAGAAGAAGCTCGTCCTCAACGCCGAGACGCGCAGCTTCCTCACCGACCGCACCATGTGGTTCTTCGCCCTCGGCTTCCTCCTCATGATCGGCCCCGGCGAGGCCTTCATCAACAACCTCGGCACCGTCATCGGCACCCTCTACCCGCCCACGAGGCAGTACGTCGGCAGCCCGACCTCGGCCGCGACCCACGTCTCCATCGTCGGCATCACCAGCACCGTCGCCCGCCTCGCCACCGGCACCCTGACCGACCTGCTCGCCCCCTCCCCGCAGACGCAGCACCTGCAGGTCTCGTCCAGCCCGCCCTTCATCCGCGGCCGCCTCGCCATCTCCCGCGTCGCCTTCCTCCTCTTCTTCGCCCTCGTCCTCTCTCTGGGGCTCGTCGCCCTGGCGTCGGGCTTCATCCAGGAGCACGGCGAGCGCTTCTGGATCGTCTCGGGCCTCGTCGGCTCCGGCTACGGCGCCGTCTTCAGCCTCACCCCCATCATCATCACCGTCATCTGGGGCGTCGAGAACTTTGCGACGAACTGGGGCATCGTCGCCATGTTCCCCGCCCTCGGCTCGACCTTCTGGGGGCTCGTCTACTCGGCCATCTACCAGTCCGGCGCCACCCGCGGGGACCCGTCCGGGAGCGGCGGGGACGTCTTTTGTTACGGCAAGCAGTGCTACGCGTCGACGTTCTGGGCCATGGCCGTGACCGTCTGGGCGGCGTGCGGGATGGTGCTGTACGCGTGGAAGGGCAAGAACGGGTGGGCGCAGCGGGGCATCATCATCTAGACGGTGGACGTCAAGACGGCACATGCTTTTTTTCTTCCCTTTTTCTTTCTATTAAACCAAAAGGCATCATACTACCTATGACAACCGGCATCGACTCAGACACGCATGCATACTGGAGTTTCTATCTCGGGGGGGTTTACATCGGAAGGATCGGATCTTTTGTTTTTTTGTAAAGACGGCGTTCACGTATGTAATTTGCCGTGATATTCCATTTGGGTATATATAGTATCGCATAAAGTCATAAGCTACCTTTCAAAGCTCCCGGGCCAGTACTGTTTTGCCTCGTCGTTTGGTAGTAGAGCACACGTTTTCCGTGCTTCTTTTTCGGTTAGATGTCCGTCCCTGTTTACATCCTCGCACCAGCAGCATCTGCTGCTCCAGGCATACGCCTCGTGCTGCTAAGGGTCTATGTGCCTCACAGCATCATAATGGCTAGTAATGTCGCGACAACACCGACCAGCCCCGCGACGACGTGCGTGTCCCCCGCGTTCTTGGAGCCGGCGCTCTCGCGGTCAAACTCGGTCATGGTCTTCATGCAGATCCACTGCGAGTACAGCAGCCGGTCGAACAGCACGCTCATGACGGGCGTGTACCCGTTGAGCCCGCCGGTGGGGCGGGTCGTGCCCCCGCCCTCGTCGAGGATCAGCTCGACGTCGGTCAGCTTCATCAAGTCGTACGACGCAGGCAGCGTCGGGTGGCACCCGTTGTTCGGCTCGCCGGCGTCGCGCGCGGGCCGGCTGGGGGCGCCGGGGCCGATGGTCTCGGCGCCGGTGATGTTGACGGCGCCGGCGATGAGGTTGCAGCGGAAGTTCTTGTCGGTCTGGGTGCGGTTCTCGAGGTACATGGCGAGCTCCTGGCAGGTGGGGAGCTTCTTGTCGCGGGCGTGCTCGGCGCGGAAGTCGTCGACGTAGCCCGTGATCTCGTCCATGCAGCTCTGCTGCAGCCAGGGGGAGCAGTCGGTGGACTCTGCGTCGTCGACCTCGTGGGCGATGGGGAGGGTCTGGAAGAGGTGCTGGAAGATGAGGGCGCAGCCCTTTGGGTAGGCCGGGTTAGAAAGGTTGAGCCCCGAGGGGGCGCCGAGGAAGTAGGACTGGGTGTAGGGCTGCTTCTTCATCCAGCCGGCGGACTGTGAGGAGCCTTGCGAGCGGGTGAGGGTGGCGACGGTGAGGGAGAGCTTGCGGATGTCGGTGGTGTTGTTGTCGTCGATGGGGACGTCGAGGACCTCCGGAGCGATGCCGACGCGGCGGAGGATGGAGCCGCCGACGGTGCAGTTGGACTCGCCGACGAGGTCGTTGACCTCGCCGGCCGGGCACGAGACGTCGGCGCAGCCCTTGAGGGAGACCTCGGTGAGGATGGGTACGGTAGCCAAGGCGGGCCCGGTGAGGAGGGACCCCATGAGGGAAAAGAATCTCATGACTCCCTTACCTCGATCGGGCTGGTTTCAATCACTTTTTTTTTCCTGGCTCGGCACGCGCCAGGCGGCATACGCTGTCGATGACGGCCAAGCGAAGAATCCGGCCAAGACGCGTGGGCGCGCGCGGCGACCACACGGTACGACGTGGAACTGGTAGCCAAATGGCAAAGGAGAGCCAAGCGGGCGTGCCGGAAGGCCGGGATGACTGGGGGCGCGGCAGGGCGCGGCGTGCAGTTCGTGGCAGGAGAGACTCAACACGGATTTCGCGGGCGCCGGTGCTGGGGTTGGCCGGAAGTACGGCAAGGTCGGCGAGGGGGCGAAGGCTCGTCGCGCAGCAAGCGGCGCCGCGGCGGTGGGGATCCTCGCTCGCTCGCGTGGTGCGATGCTTTAATTGCCGTATCTCAGGCGTGTCATTCGGGTCTCGGCCGTCTGGTTGGCGCCCGGGGGTTGTCTAATGGCGTCGACGAACATGGGAAATTGTATTTTTTTAGGGAGACGGGTGTGGTATCGCGACCGACACCATCGTGGATGGGTTGAGAGGAAAAAAACACACACGCTCACACACGGAAGAAAAAGGTGCGGTGAAAAAAATAAGTAATAAGGACAAGGCAGGCGAGGCGAGGAGAGAGGGGAAAAGGGCGAAAGGGAAGGAGGCGAAGCAGCCCGGGCGACACCGGGGGGGGGGGCAGGAACACCTTTGGGAAGGAGACACTGGGGTGCTACTGCGAGCTACCTTCCCGTTGCTAGAGAGGGGAGGGGCGCCTGGGGCACTCGGGGAGTCACTGGACCTTCCCGGAAGAAATTACATCAGTGAGAGAAATACTTTAGTGAAGCTGAAGAGGGTCGCGTGGAGTGAAATGATAGGCGACGAAGAGCGAGTGGTCTTGGCGAGGTCTTGGCGTTCTCACCGATTATCTGTTGGTGTTTGGTGCTGGTGCGATTACCTAAGGCGTGCTTGCTCTTGCCTCTTATGCATTCTTCCGTACCTAGTAGTGTCCGCAAAGGCATTGTGTCGTTGTTCAAAGCCATTGAAGACGTCTTGGCGTGATGCAAACACTGAGATATATCGAGGGAAGTTGAGACGGCAGTTTAGAGTTGAGTTGTCCGTCAGCACCTTCCATAATCAACTGATGTTTGTAAAAGGTTTGCGCTTGCAATTGTCAAAGTCACAATGGAAGTTTCCGAGTACGTACCTATCCACAAGGAACCACAACTAAAGTGGACCTATGACGATGGTGCGAGCTGCAGGTCACGTGGGTCGAGAACTGCCTCAATCCACATTGCTGACCTAAGACGGGCCCTTGCCGATAGTGTGTGAGTCGACACCGGGCGGGACCTGGAGCTTACCTCTTCCCATTCCCCGCCCTCAGCCACAAACACCACCAATCCCTACCTCTGCTCCAGGAGCTCCCTGCTCCCTGCTCTCGCGATGCAAACAAGCTTCGAAGATCTGGTGTTCGCCGGAGATTGAGATGGTTCGCCACAGGTCTAGCTGGGTCTGGACTCGTTCGACCGCGGATGGGAATCCGGCACGACGTCCGCCCTGTCTGACTTGACCTCTGACGCATCGCTCATGGGGCATCACATCGCCCACCGTTCCTGTACCAAAAGGTCCGAACGACTTTTGAGGCTGTGCTCGTTGCCTGCTGCAGGCAATTGGAACCAGGCCGGCACGACGACACACACGAGCCAATCCACCCTTCAAACGCCGCAGCTTCGGTCTTCTTGCGATGACCACAGCCACGCTTCCTGCCAGGCCTGCCCGCGAGACTGCGCGCAACTGCGCGCCTGCGAAGTAGGCGTGCAACGATGCCCACCGATGTTCCTCTTTGCCTGATCCTGATGAGTCTGACGAGCAAGCAACATGTCATTCCGGTTGCCTTGCTCTTCGTTCGACGGCGGACGTCAGAATCCTTATGTCTTTGTCGCCTCGGGCTCCCTCCCTTGGCCCCCGACCGCAGCACCTACGTTTAAAAGCTCTTTCACCCCGGTTTCTAAGGCCGAGAGTTCAAAAAGTGGCGATATCCCCAACTGAATCGGAAGCTGAACGTATTAGCCACCGCCAGACCCTACCAGACCGGACCGGACTTCTTCGACTTTCTGCTGTGTTGTTGCTGTACTGCCACGCGCCCAACTCGAATTGCAACCCCGATGAACGTACCTGACGCCCTCAATGGATCGAATACCAATGCAATGTCTTTCGGGTTGCCTCTGCACGGCCACCATCAACTCGACAAGCCAGAAATGTCTTTGAAGCACCAGTTGGAGGCCGCCATGCGCCCGGTCCTGGCCCTCGGCGCCGACGAGCCCCAGTTCGTCCTACCCACCGGCGATCTCCACCTCCTCGTGACTCCGGAGTCGGCCTTCCGCACGCTGCAGCAATGCACCCCGGGCATCCCGGACTCGATCAGGAACATTTACGCCAAGGCCATCTTCAGCGGGGACAAGCAGCGCCTCAAGCTTTTCGCCATCCTCGCCCTCATTGGCAGGCCCGACGCTATCTGCAAGTTCATGGAGCTCGGGATCAGCGACGAGAACCTGCCCCTGGAGCCGTCCCTTTGCGAAGATTACGCTACCGAGTCCACCATCTTCCGCTCTCAGACCCCGCCTTCGTGCTTCGTCCTGTCGCAGGCTGGCCTCAACTGGCACGAGGCCTCTTACTTCAGTCACGTACAGTGGAAAGTGCTCGCCCCTAGCTTCGAGCTTTTGAACGGGGACAGCACACCGCGCAGCTTCCATCCGAACACCATCCTGCCCTTCGTCTGGGATGGGACTGCCGAGCCAGTCGTCAAAAAAGGGGGCACCTCCAAGGTGTACCAGGTCCAGATTCTACCTGGGCACCACGCTTTCAACGACTTCAAGGTATGTCGCGGCTTCCCCATCACCGAGCTCGGTGCTGACCAATACCCAGGACCACAACAAGCTCTTTGCAGTGAAACAGCTTGACTCCGACGACGAGGATGCCTTCAATCGCGAGGTTGAAGCTTTGAAGCGCTTCGCCAACGATTCGGACGCCCATATCGTCAGGCTCCTGACCGCCTTCAAAGTTGGCTCCGCCTCCTACCTCGTCTTTCCCTGGGCCGACACCGACCTCCACTCCTTCTTCAACAAGCACGATGACCCCAAAGGCAACCACGCCACTCTGACCGTCGAGCAGATGCTCGGCGTCGCCGAGGCCCTCAAGGCGATCCACTACTGCCGTGCCAAAAAGCGTGCTGTGAAGACCGACCAGCCCGAGATCGACCCCGTCGCGGACGCTGTGGAGGAGGGATATCATGCTGATCTCAAGCCTGAGAACATACTCGTCGCCGACGGCCAGTGGAAGCTCGCTGACTTTGGCCTCTCCCGGTTCCGTCGCCAGGATGAGTCTGGAGAGGACAAGCCGCTGGGCTGCTCGCCGACCTACCGCGCCCCCGAACATGATGTCGGCTCCTTCGACGGTCAGAAGGCGGACATCTGGTCTCTTGGGTGCGTCATGAGTGTTGCTGCGACGTGGATGACCTTGGGCCGGAAAGGCGTCCATGATTTTCGGGCGAAGCGCGCGGTAGTTGGTCGTGCGTCTGCCGAGAAGGAACGCCGTGTTGACGATTCCTTCTTCGAGGTTTCCCGGAAGCAAGGAGGCAAGGCCGAGCCAAAGCTCAAGCCTGCCGTCGCCCATGTAAGCCTCGTCTCTTCCCCTCTACCTGTACCCAGCTAACTCGACATTCAGTGGATTGACAAGGTTCGCCGGGCCCCGACGGCGGCACCCGTCGTTCACGACTTGCTCGACCTCCTCAAGGATGACTTACTTGTCCCCGAAGGCACTAAACGCATCACTAGTGACCAGCTCGTGGCAAAGCTCCAGAGGATTCACCGAAAATGCCTAGATGATCCGAGTTACTCGTTGCCAGACCCTCGTCCCGTCGATTTCGGCATCTCCAAACTCCCAATGCATCCTCGAGATGCACTGGAGCACTGCCGCTCCATCAGCGTGAACATGGTGCGCGTCCCCAGCAAGGGGATGGGAAACTTGTCCCAAGACTCCTACATACCGGACCCCGGACTGGAAAATACTTTCCCGGCGACGGCGGTATCAGTGCCGTGGAACAATACCGACCCGTTGTATTATGTACAACCGCAGCCGCAGAGCCATGCAAGCCAATTCGGCATGTCCAACATGGTACCGGCGTATCCTGTCGCAACTGTACCTCTACGCAACCCGCCGAACACTCTTGTCCCTCCCGCCAATCGGAGAAAAAGACGGTCAAGTGGGTCTTCTGCCCAAGTACCGAGCAAGCGGTGCAAGCCGCGCCAGGCGCTTCAGCCGCCCCAGCCGCCTCAAAACGACCAACAGCGCCAACCTGTTGCGGTTGCCACAGTAAGCCCGGCGACTCGGGAAACTAGTGAAGCCGTCACTCCAAATTCCTGCCCTGAGACGCCTACAGAGGGTCACTTCGCATGTCCCTACTTCAAGCACAACAAGGAGAAGTACGGCACGAAGAAATACTCCTCGTGCAGAGGATCCGGCTGGGACATTCCAAGGCTCAAGTAGGTCCGACTGTGCAGCTCCTAAGCAACGATGTTAACACGCGCAATAGGGAGCACATACTACGTAGGCACCGCCTTGAAGAGTATAGGTGCAACCGCTGCGGCTCCGGGTGGCCGACGGCGGAGAAGCTCAACAAGCACCTGCGGTCCCCCGCTGGTTGCCCCGTCCAGGGTGATGAGGACGACGACAGGGTCGATTTTGCTCAGGTGGACAGGATCAAGAACCGGATGCGCAAAATGGACGATCGTTTGAAGTGGGAGAAAATTTACCGCATCATATTCCCTTCTGGGCCTATTCCGTCACCGTGTAAGTGCCGTTGCTCCGGAGTAGAACTTGCGAGACTGAGAACTGACTTTCTGTTTTTTTTTTGTAGACCGGCATGAGGCGACAATCGACGACTTCTGCGACCACTTGAACTCTCTCATCGAACACTCAGTGAGCCTTCAGGACAAGAAGAGGGCCCAAGACTGTCTCGAACTCGTTAGAGACTTCGTGAGCCCGCGTTCATTATCCCTGAACCCGCGTTCGCTATCTCAGTCGTCGTCTGGCTCGAATCAGAGCAGTGCCCCAGATCTCACTATGGGAAGCTCTGCCTACCAAACCACGATTTTCGAGTCCCCCATCGTCGTCCGCAAGCTCTCGCCGTCGCCTGAGAGCAACATGAATGCCTTCGATCCCAGCATGGTCCCGCCCTGGATTCCAAACGAAAACGGGGCCATGCCCATTGGGGTCTTTCAGCCTTATCCGGACGGCAATAACTTCGTACAGCTCAATGCCACTGACGAGATGTGTCTACCCCCGCCACAGGTAGCGCAACAGCCATACGTAGCGCATCAGTCATACGTCGAGCACCCGCCATACGTAGCGCAGCAGCCAAACATCGGGCAGCAGTCAAACATCGGGCAACAGACGGATGCCGTGAATCCGGAAACCTTCCAGGGGATGCCGTTTCCCAAGGCATCTTCATCGTTTGACCAGAGCAACATGCCGTGGTTTCATCAGCCGTGATTAGAGTTTCGTGTCGATGGCATTTATTCACTCTCTTGGTTTCTAGCTGGTACTGGTTATTTTTTTTCAGGTCTCATTATTGTCCAATACAGCTTTGTGACTGGCGAGTAAGAAAACAGCAAAAGGAAAAACAGGACTGACAGGACAGATAGAGCAGGGCTCGGCAACTTGCGACTCCAGGGGGATTTCTTACGTTTTCTCGTCTCTTTCCTTTCGATCCTCTTTCGTAAGGTCTTCAAGATCCATTTTCCATTCGACAGGGTGTTTCCGTAATCAATCGCTGGAAAGACCAATTGTAGCTAGACACATTCGACCGACCTTTTGACCCGATCAAAATTTCATTTCAGCCAGACGGCTCCATCTGATGAGCATGAAAGTGCTGTCAGCCGGTAACCCAAGCTACCTCGTAGCAGAGAAATAAGGTAAGTCATACATGGAATTCTTGCGACTAACTCTAGTGATCACGACCCTGCCACAACTATTCCCTTCGTGGCCACCTAGGCTCTGAGTCTCTGGCCGCGGTTTCCATCCTTAGTATAGTCAGTCAAACAATATCGATTGCCAGCATCCGCAGGATCTTTCTCTACCCTACGTCTTGTGGTCAACGAGATATCCAATGAAGTGCGTCATAACCTCCGAAGGAATATCCGTTCCAGTTATACAGGGGATCTGAGTGCACGAATGCTTAGCTCTCCGTCGAGCCTGTCTCATTGAAGTCACACTACGGCCCTCCGGCAATCACTTGGTTCCCGTAGGCACGACGGCAAACTTGTGCCTGCATTCCTAGCGGACCTCTGATGCGGGGTACCCGAGTCGCGCGTCGACGAAAGCAGCCGCTTCGTAGTTGGCCGGGTCAAAGTGCCGTTCAAGCATTCAGCCATCCAGCCACCGTCCCACATCGGAATGTTGGTGCAAATCGCACGAAAACAGATGTAACCACATGTGAGACCGCGATACGGGGATTCATAAGGGAGCTCCCCCGCCCCTGCGGTGCTCGCTCCGGGCGAAAGGTCTAGATCGACAGCTTGTCTCATCACACATCCTTTCCATCACAAACAAATCACAGATCTTTCACCATGGCTAACAAGGCAATCGTCTTCGTCGAGAAGGGCAAGGCGGAGATCCAGGAGGTGCCCAAGCCCAAGCTCCGGGACGACTACGTCCTCGTCAAGGTCAAGGCCGTCGGCCTCAACCCGACGGACTGGAAGCACGTCGACTTCGCCATCACCAAGGCCGGGTCGAGGATGGGCTGCGACTACGCGGGCGTCGTCGACGAGGTGGGCGGCAAGGTGAAGAAAGAGTTCAAGAAGGGCGACCGCATCTCCGGCGTCGTCCACGGCGGGTGAGTAGCGGCGTCCCGCGTCGTCGTTCCACGCGCAGACGTGCTGACGCCCTCTCCAGCGACCAGACGCAGCTGGAGAACGGGGCTTTTAGCAACTACATCATGGCCAAGGCCGACGTCCAGATCAAGACGCCCGACAACGTCACCGACGAAGAGGCCGCGACCCTCGGCATCTCCATCTGCACCGTCGTAAGTTGCGCCCCCTCATTCAGCCTCCCACTCTGCCGTCTAATCACCTCCTCCACAGGGCCAAGGCCTCTACCGCACCCTCGGCCTCCCCCTCCCCGCCGACGCCAAGAGCACCGGCGACTGGATCCTCATCTACGGCGGCAGCACCGCGACCGGCATCTACGGCATCCAGTTCGCCAAGCTCTCCGGCTACCGCGTCGTCGCGACCGCCTCGCCGCACAACTTCGACTACCTCAAGTCCCTCGGCGCCGAGGCCGTCTTCGACTACAAGTCCCCCAGCGCCGCGGCCGACATCCGGTCTCACACGGGCGACGACCTGCGCCTGGCGTGGGACTGCACGGGCTACGGCGCGCTCGCGTGCGCGGGGGCGATGAGCAAGGCGAAAGGCGGCAAGTACGCGACCATCGTCGGCGGGGTCACGACGAGGGAGCAGATCGCGGCGGTGAACGACAAGGTCGACGGCCCGCACGCGACGCTGATGTACTCCATCTTCGGGGAGAGGTTCCTCAAGGGCGGGAGCGAGACGCCGGCCAAGCCCGAGGAGCTCGAGTTCGCGGCGAGGTTCTGGGAGGTCGCGCGCGGGCTGCTGGCGGAGGGCAAGGTGAAGGCGCCGCAGACTTTTGTGAACCGCGGCGGGGAGGGGCTCGAGGGCGTGTTGAAGGGGATGGACGAGCTGAGGCAGAACAAGGTCAGCGGCGGGAAGCTTGTTTACACGCTGTAGAGGGGTTCTTGTCTGTCGTGGCCGCTCTCTACGAATGTTCTACGGGTAGCACTGGCAGCGACAGCTGGTCACGCATTTGTTCCGGGAAAGGACGATCCTTGTTTTTAGTTGACACGATTGTTATCGAATATTTCTAGTACCTATCCTCTAATGCTAGATGGATTCTCGGACATTATGCAGGAGCCCAGCTCTTCGAGCCCCCTAAGATGATGGGAAACCGTTACTCGGCCTCTTCCAACGGCTTCCTTCCGTATATGGACCAGCTAGAAAAGAGATAGTCAGCATCACCGGAAATTCCCGAGCAGAGGAGAAGGCGAGGCCGGGCCTTACAAGTTGAAATAGGCGTGGATGTTCCTGTTCCCAAAGTCCCTGCGGGCGTTCACGGCGAGGACGAGGACCTCCTCTTTCGACCAGTCCAGCCCGCGGGTCAGGCCGGCCATCAGGAGGCCCTCCCAGTTGGGGGCGAGGTTCTCGTAGTTCCAGATGCCGAGCTCCTTGTACTTCGGGTCCTTCGGCCAGCTGTTGGTCGGCCACTTGAAGCGCTGCATGCGGACGTCCTCGAAACCAATGTCGATGAGGACGTCCCTCAGCCGGCTGAACTTCTCAAAGGGCGAGCCCAGGGCCTCGAGGGACTCGCACCACAGGCGGACGCTCTGCAGGAGGGACGTCTGCTCCGTGAGGGTGCCGTCGTCGGAGACTGGGACGACGTCGACGTCGTTGAGCTCGAGGTAGCCACCGGGGCTCAGATTCCTAGGGAGGAGGAGAGCGGCAACGTCAGTTTCCTCAGGATCCTCTTTGGATGCCTGTTGCCGTAGGGGGGGGAGTAACGCTTACTCAAAGCAGCTCTCGAGGTAGCCGCGCCAGTCTCTAATACTGCCCGTCATAATCCGGCTGTGGATGTAGTCAAAGGGCTGCGAGCGCTCCCAGGGCTCCTCGATGTCGTCGATCTCGAAACGGACGTTCGGCGGGAGGCTAGCAGATACAAACGGAGAGGTCAGCAGCGGGTCTTTGGGCCTTTGTGTGCTTTGCTAGTTCGCGGCGGACGTACAATTTCAGCAGAACGGGCGATAGGTCGACGCCGAGGACCTGTTCAAAAAGCGGCATTTTAATCCGGTGCAACTTATTCGTGAGGGGGGTTCCTCGCCGGCTATAAAAGCGGCGCGAGGTAGTGGCTCGCAACTCACGTCGGCCTCGGGATGCTCGTCTCCGAATTCGATGGCCCAGATGCCGGTACCTGTCCCAACGTCCAGAACGCGCCCGACCTTGGCTCCTGGGTCGTTGGGCGGCGCGGTGCCGAGGCGGCCGTCGAAGGTGCGGAGGATGAGATTGTGTTGCAGGTCTAACGGCCAAGCGCGGTTTAGCTTTTCTTCAGCAGAAAGTCGTCCTCTAGCATCCTCGTCTTCCCTTCTTCCTGCTTCTTCCTATGAATGCTCGACATTCCATGGGTAAAGAGAGAGTGACTGTGAAGGAGAAAGGGCCTAAACGTACCGAGTCGGTCATGCTCGCGTTCGTCGTTTGGTGCGTTGTACTCTAGCATCGTGGTTAGGGCATATCTCGTACAGAAAATCGCGGACGCCCTTGCCCGTCGGTCGGTCTTTGACAGGCCAATGCGGGCGTGCTCGAGTACTTACTCCCTTCCTTGTACTTGTGGTACGTCCTTCCATTCTCTTCGCGGTACTCGAGGACCGAGCTGGTTACGCTCGTGTTGGACGAGTGCAGGCTCTCCTAAAGAGACGCGGCGTGAGCCCCGGTTCTTCGTGATTTCTCGGCGCACCGAGAGGGAAACGCGCTCTCACCTGGCTCACCGACTCGTCGTCCGTTATCTATCAAGGGGGTTAACAAATTCGTTAGAAGCTGTGGCCTTTTCTTCTCCACGTCTGATGGTGTGTTTTGGTCTCACCTCTTCCGCTGCAAGGGCATCATCGTCGTCATCGTCGTCCGGAGTCTCGACGGCGGCCAGGGCAGGGCTTTCCGCGGGGGACGAGCTGGTCTCGGCTGCGGTCTGTGCGGGCTGTGTGGCCTGTGCAGCCGGCGCGGACGGCACGGGAGCCGCCGATGCGGTGTTGTTGGTGTTATTGTTGTCAGCCATTTCTCGTCGCTTGCAGCTACAAGGATTGCGGTGTGTCGTTCCAACGTCTGGACGAGGGACTAACAAGGCGCACTCGAGTCGAGGAGGCCCTATTTATTTCGCGGATCTGTTCAGAAGAGCGCCGGAGGGGCGGTACCCCTCTTTCTCGACAGGATTCGACATCGTGCGTTACCAACACATAACAAGCATGCCAGCACGGGCATGAGGACTGTCTAGAGCGGGGCTGTGTTTGCCATTCTGCGCACGAAAGTGGAGCGGGAAAACAAACGAGAGAACAAGGTCCGGGGAGAGGTGGCGATTCTGCCTACACATAACCAAATCCACTGGTCCGGAACGGCCAGAGGTCTCCGGCGGCTCTTCCAGGAGGGGATCCGGTGCATTAGCACTTTGCGTTTTGCAGGGCATCGTCAGTCATGATTCGCTCGCCGAACTAACCGAGGACAGGGTTTCTCGGATTCTTTTGCCCGATGAAGGAAGTATGGGGCTGGAAGAGGAGATAACGGTCGTTGTCTTGGCTGTAAAGAAGACTCTCGGGAAAGGAGCCTTTCGTTGCTGCTTCAATTTCGGTGCTCATACCGCGGGAAATTTACCTATGGCCATCAGATTTTGTTGACAAGAGCAGGGCGTCCGTCTGACCTGCGGCGTACGTGAGCCAACCAATCAAATGATGATCGGAAATGTAGAGAAAAGCCGAATATGTCATCTGCGGACCTGCTACTGCTTCTTATTTACCGGTTATGGAAACTTTCTATTTATATTGTGTGAGGTTGTCGAAGTCTTTGAATTCTAAGCTTGTGCGTAAATGCCTAGGTGGAGTGTAAAGTTGCGCTCTCGCGTTTGTAAAGCGACGGTCTTGGTCGTCATCGAATAGCGAACACTATTGAGTGCGGGCAGCAACCCATCGGCTAGTCTGCATGAAAGTCGGGAGTCTGTGTACTTGAGCGTGGAAAAGACGCCGAAAAGAAGCAAGGAATGAGTTGAGGGCCCAAACTAGCCAGCAAGAATCTGTCCTAGAGATGCGGACACAAAACGCAACCTCAAGACGATGGCAACGGAAATAATTCTATGAACGGTAAGCCCCAGAGGCTCCAGAAAAGTGCCACTGCTATGCCATACTCCACGAGGATAGCCGCCGTTGCACACCTACCTGATCACTGGCGGGTGCTTGAAGGTTGGCAGTCCCACCCAACCTTATTCGATGACGAATATTTGACCTACATTGTTCAAGGAATATCGACGACCAAGGGCCGAGCTTGTTTTTCCGATCAGGGTGGCCTCAAGTCCCGATATCAACCTATGCCCGGAACCATATACTGTTTGGATTTCGAATAGCACTATCATTGTTAAGCCAGCAATTTGTCCTCGATAACCATTGAAGGAAATTGTGGGAATAACCACATCGGCGTCAGCCACAGCTCTGGGTGGCTGACGGCTGTGTGGCGGGGCACGGACCTAGCTCCGCCGTCACATAGGCATCTCGAGCCTTCGCTAGGAAGGCTCGCAATCCATCCATCTTCAACCTCAATTACTGACCCTTACGTTTGCAATCGATTGCCATTTGTTTACCCTGCGTAAACCAACAGAAATCAATCCCCCCGACAAGGGAGTTGCGCGGCCTGAAGAGCATGCAAATCCCGCGCAGCCAACACTGCAACTTTCGTTTTTTTCCGTCTCATGACCTCCATTTACGTCTTGTCACAAACAGTGGGCTATGAGCTTGTATTAGTACGAACCCGATCAGACCAGTGACGGCAAATGCAACTCCCAAAATAGCAGAGTTGGTCGAAGATCAGCCCGCGTCACAGAAAATGCGAGAACACGGATCTTGGGATGTTCCTGTCGCACGTTTCAAGAAAAGAACGACGTGCTTGTGGAATAGAGTTCATCCCGAGTTCGACCGTTCGACTATTTTTAATGCGATCTGCGACTTGGCTTTTCTTTTCCTGACCAGCCTGCAGAAGGTTTTTGCTCAGACAAGCAAATGACAGGAGACAAGGTTTCAACCGAACCACCTAGCCCGCTCAGAGATTGCGCAAGTCCACCATCGGCTGGTGTAGTTCCCGTGTCGTCCCAGACAGTGGTGCCGCACCTTGTTGCGAGTTTCATGGTCTCCTTGAGACGGAAGTTGAGATCGCGGCACTTGTCAATGTGGCGAGGCTGTGAATTACTGCGTCAGTTGGCTCAGCTGAGATTGATGGTGTATCGAAAACGTCAAGCACATATGGCCGTCAACGAATGTGGAAATAGACTAAATAGCAACGATGGAATTGTGCGATATCACCGTTCGAATATTAACAATCTGTATTTTGGCTACCTCCTATTATGCTCCATCGTACAACTCACTCCATTAGATCTTACATTACGACTAGAATGTGTGACTACTATTAGAATGTCGCAGGAGCGGAAACAGCTTTTATACCGCCCTCAGACTTCCTCTATTTTGCGACGACGCTTGGCTTTGCGCCAGAGCGCCAGGCCAGCCAAGATCAACAACCACGTTGCCACTGCGTATCGATGTTAATACTGAGAGCCTGTAAGGGATGTTTACCGAACTGCGAGGCTGCTTACCAATTCCCGCCAAGAACCCAAAGATGGCTTCGCTGGATATGACTACGACCGTGGAGCCGAGACTGAGCTCGGCCGCAGACGGCTGAATTCGTTTTGGACCGCCTCCGACGCGGAGATCGTCGCTCGTGAGAGGCAGCGCCGCAGCCGGGAGCGTTATCGTCACAGGCTGCGGGGTTATCGTCACCGTGACGGTTGCCGGCTGGGTGGTGAGAAGGGAGTTGCTGGTCGTAGTTGTGCCCGGGAGCGTGCTGAACATGGTCATCGTGACGAAGACCGTTTCGCGGGGCGGGGCAGGTGGAGGCGGGCCGGGAGGACCTGGAGGACCGGGAGGACCAGGTGGACCAGGTGGACCCGGGGGAGGAGGAGGAGGAGGAGGAGGAGGAGGAGGCGGCGGCGGCGGTGGCCCATATCCAGGAGGGGGAGGAGGCGGCGGCGGTGGCCCATACCCAGGCGGTGGAGGAGGGGGAGGTGGTGGTGGCCCGGGAGGATATCCAGGCGGAGGAGGAGGAGGTGGTGGCGGCAGTCCGGGGGGAGGCGGTGGAGGAGGCGGAGGCGGACCGGGGGGGCCGGGAGGAGGAGGTGGTGGTGGTGGAGGCGGACCGGGGGGAGGAGGCGGAGGCGGAGACGGAGGTGGTGGTGGGGGCGGACCGGGTGTGCCGGGTGGTGGAGGCGGAGGCGGCTCTCCTGGCGGAGGCGGCGGTGATCCAGGTGAAAACGGAGGGGGAGGAGGAGGCCCTGGTGTCCCTGGTGTGCCGGGACGCGGCTCTTGCCGCCTCTGGTTCTGCCCACCGACGTTGAGGTCCAACTTGGACGGAGGAGATCTCCTCCGAGCCACGGAGAGACCTGCCATCTTCTGTCACGCGTTTCTATCGATTATGCTGATGGAAACGTCAGTGTCAACGCTCGTTTGCTAAGACGAAGTCCTGGCGCAACTTGGCAGAAGTGACAGGATAACGGCAGTGGATCCCAGCAAGCATCCAGGATGTTGATGGGCAACGAAGGCGTTGCGGGATATCACGTACCGTGCTGCCGATGGCCCGAGGTTTTTGTTATCCACTTTTTGTTTCCTCAATGCCCTTTCAAACAAACAAAAGTCGCCAGAAGGGCCGTCCTTCGTCGCTCGCAAACCGGTTGACAGGACCGCTAGCGTCAGGAACAAAGGCGGGAGGGAAGCCGAGGTGGGAATCCTACCCCTGAAATACTGCCTCCCCCCGTCTCATGGAGTCAAGACTCGAGTTTGCCACCCGGCCCGCGGTTCTATTCTTGGCCGCGAATTTTGGCGTGTGGAACGACGTCCGAAGTTTGGTGCGTTACCCTTGAAGAGGAGGGGACGGTTTCACCTCTGCTGACCCCGAGCCACTCGCACACCGCGAGGGAAGCAAAGGTTGAACCCTAACTCGACTTCCGATGATCGACAGAAAGCCTGGCGCAAGCGAAGGGGTTGAGACCAGCACGGCTTTTCCGGTGTTGAGGCCAGGCGTCGATCTACACGTGTGTCTCCTGCAGAATCGGCATGCTGATATCTGCTCGGCCGGGGAAAGGTTCGCAGAGAAGCAGCCCCTCCTCCTGCAGGAAGCTTGTCGCAGGAAGCGGGGGGTTCATTCTGATGGACGTCCAGACTCTTTTGAGACCGAGGGCTGCATATTTTCCCGCGGGCTGCATGTGCACACGTTCAAAATGCTCATCCGAGCTGAAAGACACAGCGATCGACGCGCGTAGACAATAATAGCTTATAAGGCAGACCGAGCATCGTGTCACGATCTTGACGCCGAAACGTTCTAATCAAGCGTGAACACCAGGAAAAGGTCGAGTGGACATGTCAATGAAACGAGTCAATGACTTCAGCGGCAACGACTTGGCGCCGACCCGATGCTGGAACAACACGGAGAAACGTACAGCGGAACCGGCTTCAGTCTCGCGGTGACCGGCGGAGGGATATCAGACAGCTCAGACGGACGAAGCTTGCGACCGCTCGATGCACTCCTCGGTCAGTGATTACCCAGGTGATTGAGGGAGGTTTAATCTTCTGCTCGATCCAGGGTATACTTTGTCTCTGCAGGAGATGAACTGGTCCGAGTCGTTCAAGCAGTGCAAATAAACTTAGTTCGACAACCATGACCAGGTAGCGGAGCAATTACACTTCCGGAAACCTCTCAATGACTCCACTTGGCCGTGAGGAGTGGCACACGACTCGGTGTGGTCTACGTGTATCCGGCGTTTGGCCTTCTACCTCTTGACCCGGGCGGTTGTTGAAAGTAACTACCGGGGCATTTTCTAAAACCGCGAGGGACCTTGGCTCCTTCGGCAGCGCAACAAAGGTGCAATCCAAGTGACAAGTGGGTTTGTCAGATGCAAGGTTTGGCTTGAGTACGCTTTTCCCTCCGGCTATGATCGGTAGTGGTTGTCACTGCAATTCTTACCTTGGATGGCTTCCTCTCTCTTTCTTGCACGTGGTCTTGAACGCTTTATCTTGCCTGCGACCCGTGTTGCTGCCCTCGCTGTCGTCGCCGAGGGCCGCCAAGAGAAGTGGAATAAACGCTTAGTTACAGAGTACAAACTTCCCACATCCGAATGATCCCTTGTCCGAGTAGCTCTGACAATTGGATGAGTGCACTTATTGGTTCATCTACTTCCTGGCTTCTTTCTTGGTCTTCCAACTGAAGAAGCGAGTCAAATGTCTGTGACGAACCCATCTGAAGAGTCTGGTTGTCGTATGCTCAGTTTTCTTGTTGTTTGCCTTGATTACCCTGACCCCATAGGCACTCACTCCTACAAAATGAAATTAGTTCCCCTGTCCACATACTTTTACTAATCAATGAGCCGACGTTTAATACGAGTGCCATTTGAGGCTGGCCTGAACACTTCCTCCCCGATGTTTGCTGTTACCTAGTCGGCCAAGACCAACATGCATAGAATATGACAGATCCTGCAGAGGGTGTTAGCGCCCTGTCGCATAAACATGCATCAAGTTTTTGTTGGTTCTCTCATGGTCCAGTTGGGCGGCCAAGAACAGGGGTTGACCGCGGCCGCATCAACGTCAAAAAGCCGTTATCCCCGCGCCGTTTCCCTAGCGTCTTTTTACCATTCTTTTGTTTCAAAAAAAATAAAAAATTACTATCACCCTTTTCGTCGTTGACAAAAAGACTGGTCCCAGCAATCACTAGCTCCGCACCCCCATCCGCAGACCGAACCCAAGTCCCGGACCGAGACCCGCCCGCCGGCCGTGCTCAGAGAACATGGCACACAACAACAGCCGGGCCGCTCTCGCTGTAGACGATGACGTGTGTTATTCCTTTGGCGTCTTTGGAGATACTCAACCCTGACGCGAAGAAAGCTTGACGAAGGTCTATCGGATATGGGCGGCGTAAGTCTTGATTTCCCAGGCTGGCCACCGGTTGCTTTTCTGGGGCGACGCAGTAATGACTGATCGGTTGCTGCTCAGCAAATCGCCTCGTCCACGGTCAGCCTCCGCAGCTCCCTCCTGCGACACCGCGAGGAGAACGGCAGAACCTACCATCGCTTCAAAGACGGCAGTACTCTACGATACCAAACCTCCACGTCTTGCCGACGGCCTTGACTTTTCCCCCGCACGATCTGACTGACTGGACCTGGCAGAATACAACCTCCCCAACGACGAGCAGGAGAATGACAGGCTAGGTAATGCAGCTTTGTGTATCTTTGCTTTTGTAAAACCGCCGAGCTGACATCCTGCCTCGCACGTTTGCGCGTCAAGACCTGCAACATCAGCTCTTTCTGCTTACGCTGGACGACAGGCTCGGCAACGCGCCGCCTGCTCAAAAAGGTGCCCGGGTCGGCCGCGTGCTCGACGTCGGTACCGGGACTGGGATTTGGGCGATCGACTTCGGGGATGAACACCCGGAGGCGGAGGTAAATTCTTAGCAACCCCCCACCCCCTCTTTACCCCCGCCTCGGAGTGTCGGAGCCGCGCTCTCATCCGCAACGACATGTCTTTTCCACCATACGGGTGTTTGTCGGTCACTAAGCGACCTCTTTCAGGTTCTCGGCGTGGACCTTTCGCCGTCGCAGCACATCGAGTGGGTACTTCTCCTCCCTCCCTCGCTTCTCTGCCACCCTCCCCAGTTTACCCCGTCGCATGTGACTGATCAGTTTCGTCGCAAGCGTGCCTGCCAACGTCAGGTTCTTGATAGACGACGTCGAGGAGGAGTGGAACTTCTCGCAGGGCTTCGAGTACATCCACAGCCGGTTCATGACGTCGAGCATTTCCGACTGGAGGAAGTTCTTGCAGCAGTGCTACATGTGAGTCCTCATCATCTTCTCTAGGCCCGCCCGCGTCTCCGATAACCCGCCTTGTTGTACCAACACACGGTGGTGCAAGAGAGACGGAGAATATCTGACATCGAGCCCCGCGCGCTAGCAACCTGAAGCCGGGCGGCTGGGTCGAGCTCCAGGAAGGCGACCTCTTCCCGCTGTCCGACGACGGCAGCCTGACCGAGGACCACGCGCTGAGCAAGTGGTGCCACCTGCTCCTCGACGCGTCGGAGAAGTTTGGACGCCCGTACATGGAGGTCCCGAGATTGCAGCAGCTTCTGGCCGAAGTGGGATTCGCCGACGTGTCCCTGAGCCTGGAGAAGTGGCCTTCCAACGGCTGGGCCAAGAACGTCAAGTACAAGGAACTGGGCATGTGGAACGGCGAGAACATGTCGATCGGGCTGGAGGCGTTTTCCATGGCCCCCTTTACGAGGGCCCACGGCTGGACCAAAGAGGAGGTCGACGATTTCCTGGCGGATGTCCGTAGGGACATCGGAGACAGAAGGATCCATGCTTACTGGCCGATCTATTGTATAGTTGGTCGGAAGCCAAGGGAAGATGAGGTTTGGGGTATGACTCCGTCGTAGGTAAGGGATAATAAGGGCTGGTTGACTGCTGTGTGACTTATTGCATGCATAGATACGTGGGTCGTGTGATATGACAGCATGGTTTATGATCACAATGTCTCAAAGATCACATCTTGGGAGTTCTAGTGGTATGAAAAAGTACAATCTTGATTCTAGGAGACTAACAATTATCAGGGTGCAAATGGTACAGACAAAGGAGAAGATTCTATGGTATCGACAGTGGCCGCCCCAGCTGGTATCATGAAACATCTTGCGCATCAATCAAAAGAGCCGCTCAAACGCCGACATCCCAGAATTTCGTACAAAGAGACAGTGTGTGTGTATGGCGTTCAGCTTCAATCGCCGCCGCCTCAGTGGTTCCCGTTGACGCGGGCGCCCTCGTCCTCCTGCATGGCGTTCATGCCGGCGTTGAGCTTGCCGAACTGCCACTCGGGCAGCGTGATGCCCGTCTGCTCGTTGATGGTGGTCATCAGCGGCGGCAGCATCTGGTAGACGTTGCGCATGGTGTCCACACCAGACGCCTCGCCGCCGCCGCCGCTGCCGCTGCTGCCCGTGTTCCACACGCTGATCTTGGGCTCGAGGCCGCGGATGGCCGCGGCGTTGGCCTTGGCCAGCTCGACGTAGGTGCCCTTCTCGATCATCAGGTACTGCATCAGGCCCGCGGGGCCGCCGAAGGCCTGGCTCATCTTGCCGTAGGCGTCGGCCATGGCGGCGACGCCCTCGGCCTTCTTCAGCGCGACGGCGAGGTCGGCGTCGGCGGCGAGCTGGGCGGCGTACTGGCTGGCCTCGGCCTCGCGGCGGTTCTTCTCGAAGTGGGCGCGGGCGTCGGCCTCGACGGCGTAGGCCTCGGCGTCGGCCTGCTGCTGGCGGGCCTCGCGCTCGATGGTGGCCTTGACGACGTCGGTGGCGCGCAGGCGCTCGATCTCGGCCGCCGCGCGCTTCAGCTCGACCTCCTTCTTGAGGTCCTCGTCCTTGCTCTCGAGGGCGCGGCGGGCCTCGACGCGGGCGATCTCGACGTCGCGGCTGAGGGACGCCTGGCGCGTGTCGAGGTTGGCCTCGGCGGCGGCGCGCTCGATGTCGCGCTCCGTCTTCTGGACGGCCGTCTCGGCGTTGATCTTTGCGATCTCGCGGTCCTGCTCGCCCTTGCGCTGGGCCTCGCCGACGTTGCCGCGCAGCTGGGCCTCGGCGACGTCGATGCGGGCCTGGTTGGTGGCGCCCTCGTGGGCCTTGCGGGAGAGGGACTCGAAGTAGATGGAGTTGGGGGCGTCCTTGAGCTCTTTCACGTTGGCGTTGTAGATGACGAGGCCGAACTGGGAGAGCTCGGACTGGATGTTCTTGAAGATGCGGCGCTTGAAGACCTCGCGCTCGGTGAAGATCTCCTCCATGGTCATGCTGGAGACGAGGACGCGGACCTCGCCCTCGATGACGCCCTTGACGATGTTCTCGAGGTGGGCCATGGTGCCGCCCTTCTTGTCGGCGGCCTCGGCGAGGAGCATGGCGTACTTCATGAGGGAGTCGCCGCGGTCCTCGCGGCGGTTGTTGGGGATGAGCTCGTCCTCGGGCTCGCCGTGGACGGGGGCCTGGTGGTCGCCGCCGCCGCCGCCGTGGGTTGCGTTGGCGCCCCGGCTGTTGACGTCCGGGCCGACGGTGAAGACGACGGGGAGGAGGAACTGCAGCTTCTCCTTGGTCATGGCCTGCAGGTTCATGGCGTAGTCGTGGGGCTGGACGCTGAAGCGCATGCAGCGCTGGAAGGGCCATACCCATGCGGCCTTGGTGATCTTGACCGTCTTCACGGACATACCCGTGATGGCGAGGTACTCATCGGGGGCAGCGATTCTGTACGACATCTTGGCGGTGTTGTGTTGTGCGTGAGTTGGATGAGGAGAGAAGGTGTGGGTGGCGAGTGCGCCTTTGGTGTTTTATAGATGGTTGACGAGACTCGACTAGAGTTGAAGCGATGGGTTATGAATGAGAGGTGTGGTGTTTGTTACCTTGAGATGGAATGAATGTCTCTCGAGGTAAGGTACTCTTGGGTATCTCTAGATGTTGTTGTTAAGTGTGTGACCAAACAACAAGAACGGGATCATCCGGGGGTTCGCATGTCCTCTTTATAATGCAGTGAAGATGGCTGAGACCCTGAACAGACCATGAGGTCGGATTGAGGCTCGACACACGTGCCGGCGTCGAAAACGCCCATCCAAGGGTTAATCGGCATGGTGGTGGCTAGGCATACTTGCAGGCAGGCAACAGTTGGAGCCTATCATGGAGCCTCGTGCGCTGGTTTGTGTGACACATATTGTACATGCCGAGGTGCTAAGGTGAGAGAGGAAATGAGCGCGGCGCCGGCCGGCCGGTATGTGAGCCATACGGGTGGTGCGGTGGCAGTGCCGCGCCGGGCTGAACACTTGTGGCGCTAGCGAATATGGACTTGCTCTCCAATCGGCACGGCATTCCAGGACACATGCTTCTGCTTTTGATGTTTTCGGTTCGTCTCATCTGGATCAATTGATCAGAATCCAAACCTCTTCCCCACCGATTTCTCTCAATTCTTCTGCTCTTTTGCGTGATACTCGCAACACCAAACAATTGAGCATTATGGATATCAAAGTATCTGCCTGCGGTACGTACCTTTGATAAGTCGCCAATGAGGCCCCCGTGGCGCCAGGGATGGGGTCACATGATGTGGTCCGAGCTTCTACTAGCGTCATTCTAGAAGCCTTCCCCAAACGGCTGCCTAGATCCATAGCGGCTTAGCGTAGTGGGGACTGTGGGGAATAAGACGGCGATCGTTTGCCCCGGTTCTGCTTCTCCGGCGTTCCTGCCTCGTCGCACTGCGAACCGCATCTGATAAGGTGGTGGAATGATGGCATATTTCGCGACCAATACGGTCTTCTCGCGCTTCCGAGGAAACAATCATCCCTTGGTAGCCCGAGATTCAATATCTACCTGCGTGCCGAGCAGCATCGCCTGCTCCTTCGAACAGTCAGGGTCGCATCCGAGGATGAGACAAATCCAATCCCTCACCGAGGGAAAGCCTCGCCTGAACGATCCTGCCTCTATCGCCGTCCTACTAATGCGTCATTTAGTGAGCATCTACGATTCTCGGTCACCGACAGAAGAATGGTGAAGGGGAAAAAAAATACCTCGCGTCTCGTCGCGTCTAACCGGGCGACCGAACCTCCCCCTTCGGTCCCGAAAGCGGACGTTCCCAGGTGGATACCGAGCCGGGGCGGAGCAAGCGGGCCTCAGAATCGGTCACCTGGCCCCGGGAATGCTCGATTATCAGGGAGAGATGCACTGCATTCGGGCGAAACGGATCCCCCCCCCCTCTTGCCCCCGCCCGAGAACCCCGGGGAAGAGCGCCTCATTCTTGCGATTGTAAACCGCGATCGATACCAAGCTCTCGCTTAACGAACATGTCATTTTCTCACACCCAAGCGCAGGAGGCGTTATCTAGTGTATCTATTGGCCCCTGAGCTTATTAGCGCCCAACCGCCCAGCGGGATCAACGGCACCGCAAGCGACCAGGGGGGGCGCAGCCTGACGCCATGTTTTCCCACTCCAGCCTAGAACGCCTGCCGAGGCTGTCTTCACTCTCACTGGCCACCAAGACTTATTCCGCCGTCATCTTACATTTGCGTGAAATGCGCCCGAGGCTGAGGCCCTCCACCAACCTGCCCATTCCATCCGTCAACACCCCGTGACCTCCCCAAGTGCCCCCTTAAGCTTCGGGCATCGCCACCCCGGTTCGCGAGCTCCGATCAGCCCTACCAGTTCGTCAGTCGCTAGCTGTCACCACTCGGCGCCGTCCGGAGGCACTGCCAACATCGCCTACCACGGGGTTCATAGACTGAGGCGAACTCATCTTCCTCTGCTCATCTCACCAGCCTCGGCGCCCAGTGATCCCGGATCCTGAATACGAACCCTGCCCGTTAACAAGCCATTTCTTCAAGACTTTCTCCACGTGCCGCTATAAGCGCAGGTACATGATTACACAGCATTCATCAACAAATCTCACGCCACGAAACTCAAACCACACCTCACTCACCCAACATCATCAACACCAAAAAGCTCATCACCATCAACACCACAATCATCATCACCAAACCCCTCAAAAACAAGACACAAAACCCACAATGTCAAAACACACAGAAGACGACCTCCCCCCCTCCTACGACTCCCTCACCTCCCCCTCCAACCCCTCCTCCACCGTCTCAGCGACCCTGACCTCCCTGACCTCCCTCCTCCGCACCACCCAGGCCCAGCAATCAGCCCTCGACTCCCTCACAACAACCTCCCTCCTCCCCCTCCTCACGCCGCACCTGACCGCCCTCCTAACCCGCCTCGGCACCACCCCGCACCCCCCCGCGCTCGCAGAGCTCGTCCTCGTCCCGGCCGCCGCCGTCGCGCCCTCGTGGCAAATCTCCTCGGACGCGGACCGCCAGGCGGGGGAGGTCGTGCAGCTCGTCCGCGTGGCTAGAGAACCTGCCCCAGACTCTAAGGAATGCAGCGATAGCAAGGAGTCCTCCGCGCCGCCGCGGTACGCCGAGCCCTCGACGGCGTCGAGAGGCTTCGACGACTGGGGCCGCTGGGACGACGGCGACGCCTCCGCCGGAGGCAGCGGCGCGAGAGAGGACCAGTGGTGGTGGGACGACGAGGCCCTCGCGCACCGCCTCGCGCGGCGCCTGCAGCCGGAGCCCAAGGTCGACAGGACCGCCGTCCGCGCGCGGGTGGAGCAGGCCAGGGAGGAGAAGAAGGCGAGCAGGTGGGGTCTGTTCAGAGGTTCCAGCGAAGCGTCGTCATCTGCGCCGGCGCCGGCATCTCCTGCTCCTCAGCAGCCCAGCGCGAGAAAGCAGGACGACGTGACCATGACGGTGCGCGCCGAGGAGGTCACCTTCCGCAGGGAGAACGAGATGGGCATCTGGGAGGGCATGCGCGGATGGGGCATCGTCGCGCGGGTGTGGATCCGCAGGTGATCTGAGGCAGGCAGACGTGACTACATCTTTCCGGTCTATAACGTATAACATGATATGTACGGAGTTGTATGGATGACAAACACCCACCAGGCGACAGGAAGCCCCAGGCTTATGATACATCTAGGCGACGCGCAACCCACCAGGAACGCCCCCGCTCGCTTCGTATTACAAACCAGCCAGCCTTCACTTCTACCTACTGCCTCCCCCGTCTCGGGGCCGGGAACCGATCCGCGTCCTAGCCGAACCTTATCCCGGCGCCGGGGTTCCACGTCCCGCTCTGCGGCGGGTTGTTCGCCGCCGGCGCCCCCTGGCCCTGCGCGCCGGCCGACGGCACCGGCGCCGCCGCCTCGGGCGCCTTCGCGAACGAGATGCCCATGTCCGGCTGCCACATGCCCGACACCGCGGCCGCGGGCCTGGGGTGCTGCGGCTCGACCGTCGAGCCGGCCCACGACTGGATGTGGGCCTCCGCGGGGGAGTGCACCTCGTGCCGGGACGGAGGCTGCTGCTGCTGTTGCTGCGGCGGCGAGGAGGGGACGACGCTCGCGTTGAAGTACGAGTTGGGGCGCGGGTCGTAGCTCGAGCCGGAGGGCGACTGGACCGGCGAGCGGTTCATGCTGAGGGAGCCCAGGGGCGGCATGTTGATCTCCCTTTTCTCAGGTTAGCACGATATCAGCATAGAGTAGAATGTAAAGAAACCTACTCCTCGAGACTCTTGGCGTCTATCCGCCGCTCCGCAGCCCACGCCTTGACCGGGTCCCGGAAGTTCTGTCCCACCACCTTGCTCAGGTCGTTGTAGAACTTGCGCCCCACGTCCACGTTGTTGACAATCTCCTTGTACTTGTAGTACGCGTTGTCGAGCCTCTGCAGCGCCTGCTCCCGCTCCCGGCTGCCGCTGGTCATGTTCTTCTTCTGGCTCTCGAACTCGCGGTTGACCCGCTGCACCTCCGTCATGAGCCGGTCCTGCTCGTCCTCCTCCTTCGCCACCGCCTCGATCTCCGCGTCGTACAGCTTGTCGAGGCGCTTCTCGAAGAACTCCTCAAAGTGCGCGGGGACGATCGCGGTCGTCGGGTACGTGCGCTCCAGCCGGGCCGCCTCTTTGAGGATGTCGGGCTTGATGTCGTCCGTCCTGGCCTTCTCCCGCAGCGCCTCCGCCTTCTTCCTCCGCCTCGACTCGAGCCGCAGGACGTCGTTGTACGCCCCCCGCAGTCTTCCTATGACCGGCTTGAGGGGCTCGGGGATGTCCATCCGCCTGCTCGACGGGACGTAGTCCATCAGGGCGCGGTCCGACCCGGACATCATCTCGAGCAGGTCCTGGACCTCGTTGAACTTTTCCCGCACGACCGCGTCGCTGCTCGTGCTGCTCGCGAAGTAGCCCTCAATCTCCGCGACCTGCGCCCAGAACTGGCCGCCCTGGCGGTCGCTGCGGCTGTCCGGCCTCGACCACCTGTCGGTGCCGTACTTGCGTCTCATCCGCTGGTCCTCCTCTTCCTCTGCCTCGAGTATCGCCTTGCCCTCGTTGAAGACCGACATGTCCGCGGTGCGCAGCTTGTTGATGTCGGAGAATGCCCGCTGGATTCTTCCAATCGCGTCTGCCTGTCGGATCTCTTCGGCATGGTGAACCAAGCTGTGAGGCAGACCCAGGGGCTTCTCCAAAGCCTGCAACGATCCAGGAAGGTTGAGGGAGCTCAGCATGACGTGCAACTTCTCTGTTTGTGTCTCCATCTGCCCGATAATGTCGTCGTTCACGATGCGGTCGCGGAGCTGCTCGTAGATGGTGATGGCGGCGTGGACGGAGAACGGCACGAGCTTCGTGAACAGCGCAGGGCCGAACTCTGCTTGGTCGCCGAGGTGGTCGAACGGGTTTGCCACTTGAGGAGGAACCTTTGCGATGGCCATGTTGGCTCTGTCGAGTGTCTTGAGTTCGGACTTGGGCGGTACGTGTTCTGGTACAGTTAGCCGGCGGCTTCAGTCAATCTGGAGGAGTGCAGCCACGTACGAAGATAGATCACGTCGTTGTCCTTCTCCGCCCGCTTCAGGTCCTCCTCGACCTTCCTCTTGAGACCGTTCAGATCGTCGAGCACCGCCTTGTTGAGGTACCCCCCGCGGCTCTCCTTCAGCCCCTCGTTCACGCACATGACCGCGTCCTGCAGGCGCGCCACCTCCTCGCCGTACTTCCTCTTCTCCAGGCAGTCGCAGGCGGCGCGGTACTGCGCCGCGCCCGCGAAGTGGTGGTGCTTCGCGCTCATGTGGTGGATCCACGCCGAGCTGATGGCCTCGCTCTTCATGGCCGCCTCACCCGCCAGGTTGTACAGGTCCGACACGCGGGCCGCCAGCCGCGCGATGATGGCGTCCTTGTAGCCGTCCATGACGGCCTTCTGCCAGAAGCACTCCTGCGACTGCGCCAGCAGCAGCTGCGACAGCGACTCGAGCGTGTTGTTGTCCATGTCCTCGGGCGGGTCCGACATGCGCAGCTCCGGCAGGACCTCCTTCTGCATGTGCTGCAGCACGCCCGCCGCGGACGAGAAGTAGCCCGCGGCCGTCTTGAGGCCCTCCGTGCCCGACCGCGACTGCGCGACGGCGAGCTGGGAGTAGAGGGAGGCGAGGTTGTAGAGGATGTTGAGGAGCTCGTACTTGAGGTTGTTTCGCACCATCGGCCGCTCGGTGTTGTAGCCCAACGCGGGGTACCAGGTGAATTCCGCGCCGACCTGTCGGCAGGCAACGTCAGCAAGGTTTCTTGAACATGTTGCCCTCTATCTCGGGTCGTCTTCGCTCTCCAGGGAACGCACATCTATCGGGAACTTTCCGCCGATCCACACCAGCTGCCCGGCATAGGCCTGGAGCTTCTTGATGCCGCTGGGGTGCGGCTCCCTCACGTTGACCGCATCTCTTCGAAGCGCATCGATGACCTCGAGGTCCTGACGGAACATGTCCGGGTGCTGGTCATATTTGGTGTTGATGTATTGCCGTATCGTCGAGGACAGCGACAGCTGGGTAGACTTGCGGAAGGGCAGCGACAGAATGTTGGAGATGCTGTGCGGCGGAAAGTCAGTACCTGCGTAGCACAGCAGCATCCATCGGCAGCGCCCGGGTTTCACTCACGTCGCCATGTTGAAAGCGCCCGGTCGGGGTCGGTCGTTTGTCGTCGGGAGGGCCTCAAGCTGCGCCAGGAAGCTTCATGACTTCATTTCTCGAAACATGGAGGGAAGAGCCCAACTGACGTTGGCGGGGCACAGGTGCCAGAGGCAGCGTGGCTTGGACCGGGGCGGGGGTGGGGCGTGGCTGAGATAGAGAGCCGGGCCGCGTTAGGGTCATAGGCGGTATATCTATTACCTTTGTATGTATAAGGCGAGGCATTACCTCACAGTTGCATATCCACGCATTCACCTCCAACAGTCATGTCACAAACGCGAGTCATCTGGTCAAAGGCAAGGCTTTGGAATGTTTTTTTGACATTTCGTAACTGGTTGGTATACACTTGCCTAGTTCTACAAGGCGCCGGCCAAAGGGCACTCACGCCTCTCCCACCACCTATAAAAAATCAAACCTGGTGGTTGACCTCCGAAAAAGGACACCCTATGTCCTTATCATGACTCCAAACTTCCGGCCTTTTCACAGGTCTATGTACCGATTGCGAGATCCGTCCAAGCAATCCTTCTATGTGCAATGCAATGCCGCAGAGGAAGAAAAAAGAAAAAAGGAAAGTGGGTAGCGGTTGCCAGCATGCTTTGTAGAAAAGAAAAGTCCGTAAGCTCAAACGCCGAAGCTCTGTCGAGCTGTATGCCGAAGTCGAGATGGGAGTCGAAGGGAAAAGTGTTTTCGGGGTAATGAAAGAGGGTATCGCGGTCAGCGGATTATAATTATGATCCATCCTGTCCAGGGGTTGCTGTGGTATTGACTGGGATCGGTGTGATATGCGTTTGCCCTAGGCATAACAACCTTTTTTCCTCGCCAGGTTGCCTTTTTTGCTGCCGTCTGAATCGAACAGACCCGTGCCATTTCGGCCGAAGCCGGATATGAAAACAGGTCAGGATATCCTGGAAAGATGGGAAAATGCTTGGATGGGTTCGCTGAAGGTTGATCTGCTGAGGATGTTTTTTTTCATCCAGTAGGGCTTCGAAATGCCAGAATCACCCGCCCCATCAAGTCATGAGGTAGGAACCCGCGAAGGGGCCCTTGCCTGTGTCGTATCGTCGTGCTCGGAGTTGCCGAGGGCACCTCATGACGAGGGAATCCAGACGAGCTCGATGATGCCGTCGATCTTGCTCATCGGCTCGCCGTCCTCGTCAACCCAGCGCTCGTCGTCTTTCCTGCGGGTGTAGACCTGGAGCACGGAGCCGTCCTCCTGCACGTGGGCCTCCTGGAGCTCCCAGGCAATCTTGCGGCCCGTCTTGTGAAGCGATCGGCGCTGAGGGCCGAACATGAAGTCCAAGTTCCAGCCAATGTCATCGGGGGCGGGAGTGAAGGTCCGCTCCATCTGGTCGAGGTTGAAGTCGATGCCCTGGGGGTAGTGGGCGACGCTGAAGCCGTTGGAAATGATGAAGTCGTCGGTGGTGATGAATCGCTGGTAAGAGCAGTCCTCGCCGCAGGCGTGGGAGACCTTGGAGGACTGGAAGGGCTTGGCGAAGTGCCAGCCGCCTCCCTTGTAGTGGTGCAAGCTCAAAGGCTTGATGCCGCTCTCGTAGAAGCCAGCCGGGTCCCCGTAGAGGTCGAGCTGCCACAGATCCCACATGTTGGTGAGGCGCACCTCGGTGTTCTCGTAAATGCACTTGCGGAGGAGAATGTCGCCCTGGGGACCCCAGCCGGAGTTGGCTTCCTTGATCTTCTGAGGCGTCTTGCACGCCTCGTAGAGCTGGTTGATGGCGGCCGCGAGAGGGACGCTCAGGAAGACACCAGCACCGCCAAAGGCCTGGGATCCGTGGCGGTGAAGAGCGTTGACGTCCTCGGACAGAGTGCCGATGTAGAGAGGGTCGAGGTGGTCAAAAGTGGCGAACTTGTCGATGAGGCCGTGCATGCTGGGGAAGTAGGTGTCGTCATCGCAAGTGACTAGCCACTTCTTCGTCTTGCGCTCAGGGTGGTTGTACAGGTAAGGCACCAGAGTGAGGTAGCGGACGGCCATCTCCATTGAGGGGTCAGAGTGAGCCACGTCGACGTCGATGCCGATGCGCTTGAGCCTATCGCTGGCATCCTTGAGCTCGGCGTCGCTGGCGTCGAGAAGAAGCAGCAGGAGCTTGCCACCGTTGGACTTGCCGTTGCTGTCGGTAAGCCAGTGCGACCACTCCTTGATGGGGCTCGTCTTGGGGTCGTTGAAACGCTTGTAGGTGGTCGAGACTGCGAACATGAAGTCGGAAGCGTTCACGGTGGCAGGGTAGGGGGACTGGGTGACGGGGACCTCGAGGGGAGCGTGGCACTCCTCGGGGCCGTAGGACTTGGTCACGTCGACGGTCTTGAACTTCTTGGGGAGGAAGTCCTGGTCGAGGACGGTGTAGCCCTTGCGCTGGATGGGCTTGCGGGTGAACTGGACGTAGCGCTTCAGGTAGTGAAGCTTGTTGTCGAGGCCGTACTTGTCCTTGAGCTGCTTCAGGTGGTCGGTGTCGACATCGCAGTTCATGACGTGGGTCGTCTCGGGGGCGGGCTCGGCGGGGATCTTGTCGGAGAGAGACGAAGAGCCGTGCGACTTGACGGGGTCCAGGGGCTGCTGGTGGGTGATGGAGGACTTGACGCCAGCACCGGTCTTGATGATGCGGCCGCGGACGTCGATTGCGTCGTTTCTGAGGGTGAGGGCCATGATGACGAGGATGACGACTGCGAAAAGCAGCGTTCTCGCGAGTGGGTTACGCATGCTGCAAGCACGAGTCGGACCAGGGAGCTTCGCGCCCATCGTCCGAATGAAAATGTCTAGTTGCTTTTCGTCCAGCTTGACGGTTGGTCTCGGGGCGTCCTTCGCCTCGAGGCGGGCGTCGGGAGGTGGTCGTCGAAGTAGCTTTTGCTTTCCTTGGAGATAATGCTGCTGTTGGTCTAGGAGATGCCGATACAGGACGAGAAAAACCGAGGCCAAAGGAAATAATGCTGCTGATACTGGTGATAGTAGCTAGCGAGGCGATGGTGCTAAGCGAGTGACACGATCATAGGACCGGCAAGTGATCGAGAAAAGGGAAATCTCTGCTGCTAGAAAACGAAAAATGCAGACAGAGACTGGCGATCCAGATTCGTCATGAGCTGGAGAGACGAAGAGAAGCGAAAGAAGCAGGAGGGGAAGGGGAGGGGAGAGGTGAGGGCAGATGAGGTAGAAGAGAGAGGCCCTGTAGAATGAAAAGAGGGTCCCCGTTTTGGCAGCGGGTAGGTACAAAGTGAAGACGCGTGGGCAACGGCGATGTCTTTCTCTGACTCTGGCTGTGGTTCCAAGGCCAGAACGGGATAGGATAGGACGGACGCTGCAGAGAATAGAAGACCAGGAGCCTCCGTTTGTGCGGCGTAGAGTGACGGACGGGGGACTAGGGGCCGGGGTCCTCGAGAAGGGGGGGTGGGACTTAGATACCTACCTAGGTACCTACCTAGGTAGGCGAGGAGTCGAGGACGTAGGTACCTAGACGCGGTGGAGCAGGGGTTGGGGGGGTTGAGAGCGGGAGTGAGTGATTGGGACAAATTTGGGAGCGCAAGGGGGGGGCTTGCTGAAGAAGCTGGACATAGGAAGGAAGGTGCGCATCTGTACCAGCAACTGAGCCTCCTTCCCTTGAGTCGAGGAAACGGAGAAACCCATCACAACACAATAGGGGATGGATGAGATGGGATGCAGGTGCAGGTGCAGGTGCAGGTGCAGATGCAGCATGCCGCCGTCGACGCCTCCCGCGTCTGCCACACGGCGGCGGCTCGGGGACGCGGGCAGCCAGTAGCAGCAGGTAAACTTCTTACATATCGAGGTCCTGGGGTACCTCGCGGTTGCGTAACTGGAGGAAGGAGCAATGCCGTGAAGGAGGGCGGGCGGAGGGCGGGCGCACAGTACAGTGTCAAAGTGTGTACCTATCTAAGGTACCTACCTATCGAAGGGAAGGGGTAAAACGGGACCTGCAGCTTGCGCCGCAGTGGTGCATGCGGCATGGCCATGGGGGGCTCATAGCCGAGTTGGAGGTTGACGAGTGCTCGGCACACTTGCTTGCTCGCTGTTCTACACTACGGATACTGGATTACGTGTATCCTGCCGCCGCTCTATATATTCTGTAACTGCCTCATCTCATGTGTTTTGTCGCGTGCTGCAAACGCGGGCCACATGGAACGCGGTGTTGTTATCGATCTTGGTCTGATGTTCTGCAGCTGTCAGTCCCATATCTAGGTAGGTTCTTCATGTCGTCCAATCTCTCGATACCTCGCGTGCCAGATAATAGTAGGTACACTGTAGGTACTCTGCGGCTGCTTCCAGATATCGACAGCCAGCTCTTTCCCTGAAGGAAGAGGCATTTGATGAAGATGGGAAGTGGGCAGGCGAAAGGGGTGGAAGGTGGAACCCTAGTCGGCGGTCGGGACGTGGAAGTCGCCAGGATCAGGGGACCTTGAAGCGTTGACTGGCCGGGACCGGGACTCGGGTGGGGGGCACCAGATGGGAATTGAAGTGGAGACAAACGCCACTGCCACTGCACCAGGAGCGTGAACTGGGAAGCTGCCATTGGATGGGGGTGAAATATGGGCGCTTTCCCTCTCAGTGCCGTCCACTTCCACAGTTTCCCCGGCCGTCTCTTCCACTCCTCACGTAACCTCAAGGCTGGAAGGTCCGGTTTACGGAACGGTGACGACCGCTCCCTGCCCTGATCTGCCTCCTGACAGCGCTGGGCATGGCAACTTCGGCACGCCGTGATCTTGAGGCTGACGTTCTGATGGTGACGGTGTAGTATTCCTTGATAGCCTCAACGCAAACCTGCTACCCGCATACTCGTAGCCCCCCATTCGACGTCAGAGCCCGCCGTGCTAGTGTAAGATTCCCAGATGGAAGGCGGCGCCTATCAACCCGAGAAAGGGCCAGTGGCGTCAGCCAGCACGAAACGGAGGCGCGTCCAACGCAGCGCGTGGTCGAGACGGTCGATCGAATCTTTCGCTGACAATTCTGGTGCAACGGCGGCGCCAACGGTCAACGGTCCCAGTTTCCAGCGATGGAAGGCGCGCTCGGTTAGGCCCCAAGCCCCCGTGCCTTCCCCCTGGTACAGGCTCCTTTTTTTCCCTCCTGCCGTCCTTGGCCAGGCTGGCCTTTTTTCTCCAGGCCTTCCGCTGGGATTCCACAAGCGGACGACATCCCGTCGCCTTAGCCTTGGTCTGGTTTCCAGATTGTACCCGCCGATTGTTTAGTGTAGCATGCGCAGATTCGACGTGGGCTTATAGGAGACCTGCATGGCGTCCTAGTTG
This sequence comes from Colletotrichum brevisporum, assembly GCA_030770045.1. Lineage (NCBI taxonomy): Eukaryota > Fungi > Ascomycota > Sordariomycetes > Glomerellales > Glomerellaceae > Colletotrichum > Colletotrichum brevisporum. Next base: position 9,072,445 of record JAUGSI010000002.1, read on the forward strand.
CTAGGTACCTAGAATGTAATTATTTCCAGAGGTTCATCAAAATGCAGAACAGCTTATCAGTGCCAATGCACGACGGAGAAAATCTGGAAATGAAATCACACAAACTCTTCCGTATCAGAGTTCGCCAAAATAACGGGTGCAACGGTACCCAAGCCTTGATGAGAGGCCCCCGCTCCCATCGTGATCTGTGTCGTTTCATTGGCCCACGGACCAACAGATCCAATCGCCCATCTCGTGGCTCAGCAAACGTGCTCGAGGAAACCGCGCACGATTGGGAAGGTGCCCTGCCTTTCCCTCCTTGCCCCTTCCCTGAGCGTTGCAATGAGGAGAAGAGAAAATCCAGAAGGAGAATTAAAGGAGAGAGATGAAAAGAGAAAAAAATCTTCTAGAAAAAACATGATTGGCTAATCCCACTGCCTTCCGTTTCCTCAGGGGCTTTCCTTCCCTACGGTAGGTAACTGTTGATGGGCGTCTGGATAGCCACCCCCATGGCTCTCATGTACTGCGCCTCTACCTATTCTCTCCGCGCAAATTACCGCCGCTCGCCAAGTACCGCTCCCGTACCCGGGGGGACCACCTACAATCACTGCAATCTCTCCTTTTCCATGTGCCGAGCGAACCCCAATCTTATTTTCTTCTTTTTTCTCCCCTCCGTCGCTCTCCCACTGCAATCCTCCTAACCACCAACGGGGCCCACGGCGAACCTTAGTAACCGGTTCTCAATCTCATTAATCTGCTGCTCCCGCTGCCATCCCCCTTCCAGAACCCTTGGCCATCTCCGTGCGGGCCAGCTCAATTTCGCGGCACCGGGTGTCGTCGACGTCGGTCCCCAATCAGATTCTCGCCAAACACGATAACGACATTTCATTGGCAATGCACGCACTGCGAGTCCATGACTAGGTAGCTCCGTACGGCCATCGCGATGGAGTCGCTGCCGCTGGGAGTGCAACCATGGGCATGGAGTACCATCACCAAGCTCATCAATCGTTCATCAATGGCATCTAGAAACCCTCGCCTCACAGCTGCCAACGCCGGATTCCTCTCCGTCGCGGGGCCCAAATGGATCAACAGACGACAGCGGCATTTTTTAACTCTCTTCTCGGTACCCAGTTCCCAATCTACCCACTGCTGATCACCGTCGATTCGTCTTTCAATCCCAGACCTCCGTTTCCTCGCCGCCGTTACTCCAACGTTCCTCAAGTCCCCAAAAACCGCGCTTTCCACGGACGGGGCGTGTGGTTTGTGTGGCCACTGTGGTGTGTCGAAACTTCAAGCTGGCTGCACCCTCGTCACCGCGTGGGGTCTGGGTCGCCTCTGCCGGTCTCCGTCGAGATCCTGTTCTGCGGCCGGCTCCATTCCAACTGCTTCCACGCCGTCCAGCGTCGCTCCGGGTTGGAGTGACTGAGCGGTGATGGCCCTGCTTGCTGCCCTGCTCGGGATGTACCTTACTTCGAACACAGCTGCCCTGCAGTCGCCGCCGGCCATGACTCTCGCACGCCATCGTCACCCCCGTGCTGGAGCTGGAGCTGGAGCTGAGCTGAGCTGAGCTGCCCTACCAATACTATACCGATCAATGTTGGCACTCACTGGCCCTCAATAATATATGCCTCCATATACGAGTTTCTGCCTTGCTGCAGGAAATCACGTACCCGCTGTACACCGACACAGCCTTCTCAGTGCCACCGTCTCTCCTGTCTGCCACCCGTCAATTACTCCGAATGAAACGCTCCGATGGGCGCCGCAAACCCAGAGGCGCATGATACCAACAAGTACTCAACACCATACGCACATCCGATTCAGAAGACGTTGCTATTTTTCGCAGCACAAAAACTGGGCCGAGTTACGCGTCGTCGTCCAGAGAGGATAGAAGGTCCGATCCAGCGTCGGCCAGCGCCTCCACCCAAGTGGCCAATGTCAATGTCGAGTGGACGTCAACGACCACCACCAACATCCGCTCCCCCCCCGCCGATCCGGCCACAGTGCCTGCGTTCCTGCGCCGTATGGGACACACGCCGAGAGGGCGGGACAGAGAACGCCCACCACTGGCCGCTATCTGACGGAGTGCATGCCGACCGTATGGATGTTCGTCTCCCAATGCAGCTTTGCGATCTTCACTTGCTCCCACCCGAGAAGCTAGCGCACTCCGTTCTTCGTCCAACGGCCCCGACTCCAACCACCTACCTAACACACGACGGAGCATCTCAGCTGTCAAAGGGTCGCGATGGCCAACCAGATGCTGTCCTACAGCGAGATCGACACCGACGAGGCATAAAGAAGAAGGCGTTGTTGGAGTCTTGATTGCCGCTCGCCTGGGGCTGGTTGGCTGCTGGCCGCCCTTTGCCCGCCGTGCTGCACCTGGACGGACCCCAAAAAGGGGAGCAAGACGCTGGGACTTCGGAGCCAGGTCCACCGCCGTTGGACGTCCTCTTCCCTGCAACAAATCATTTCTCGCCGTCAAGCCTCCCGGTCTCGAGTCTGACTCTGGACATCCCATCCCGGACCACACCAACCGACAGCGACTTCCAATCCAGGGATTGGGCCGGTACCGCTTTGATTCCTCTCTCTCTTGACGAAACATGACGCTGATCCTGCTGAGAACTGAGGCCGATCAGCATTTCTCTGACAGCAGGCACGCACGTCTTTTGGGCCGTCTCTTCCTCGTTGAGCCAAGACGGCGAAGCTCAATCGCCTGGCCATCGCTGCCACCCTACCCAAAACAATGGCTGGTGCTTGGAGCGGCTGCTGGTCAGGCCAGGACAGACTTTCGGCTCGGCGCCGCGAGCCTCATCATTGACCAAGGAGCCTTGCAAACCTTCCGTCTGCTGCACCGAACCGAACACGCGGGAAGCTCGCTGATGAAAAAAGTCAATTTGTCCAGCTCTACCCGGTCTGTCGCCAGCAAACGCCACGGCTTGGCCCTGAGCTTAAAATGCTGGAAAACATCGGTGATGAGATGACGGCCGCGCCGACGTCCTGGACACCGCGTGCGGTTCGTGCGCCCGTCGCACCCTCGCCTCCCCGGACACCAGCTCGAACTCCAGGACGGAGAAAGAAATTAACGGGCGCCACCCAATGTGCCGGCGATCGGCCTGCTCATCTGCCCACTCAGGCCACCTCCAGATACCACTCGGATGGGTATTCAATGGGCCTGGCACGATCTGACGAATCAGTCTCCAGTTGTTCGATGCTCTGGCCTTAGGGCCCGATCGGCTCAACTGATTCGGACGTTCTGAATCATAGCGGTGGAGTAAAAAGTGACCTGAGGCCCTGGTCTCTCATGAGTTAGTAAGAGGGTCTGATCGTCGATGTACCTTATAGAGGGGGGCAAAAGGGACCATACTCTTTTTAAACAGCCGTAGATTACCCTATTAACCGCCCTTAAGTTAAAAACATTAATACCCACTAAAATTTTAGTAATACAAAGTGTTTTTTTGTAATATACAACCATAAATAGTTAGCTATTAGCTACCTAAGGGCCCCCAAACTTATTCAACAAATCCAAGATCATTTCAAAGCCCCTTACCAAAAATAACAAATATCCTAAGCCTCTAGTTACAAATAATAATAATACTGTATCTAGGTCTAATAATAACAACACAGAAAGTAGTAAATCACAACTACTAGCGTCCCAGCTACTAGCTACCGGGGTCTTTAATACACAACTAATAACATTAAAGGCAAAATCTATTATATAAACCCAATCGTCCCTTAAGTACCTCCTCTAACATTACTTTGTCCTAAAGTAAGCCAGATAACTCTTTATAATAAGTAATAAGGTAACTACCGTCTCTAAGGCCCTTAAAAAGATCCTACTTAAGATATTAACTAAATACCCTAACTAGCTATAAACACTAAAGAACCTCTATAATAAGTATAAAAAATATTATATAACGTACTAAAAGGTTTTATAGTTATTTAAAAAGTTGGGTACGGAGTATAATAATAAGAGTAGTATTATTATAGTATTAAAAGAAACGTAGGAGGAGTTTAAAAAAAAATACCCTACAATACAGTGTATTTAAGATACCGGCTTCCCGTAGATTTAAACTATACTATAGGAGCTCTAGCTGTTAGTATAAGTAACGGGGAAGGATCTTATAGAAGTAGGGGACTTACTACAATAAGGGGGGGGGCAAAAAAACACTACCACGGATTCGTAGTTGTTTAATATAAGAGTAGTATTATAAAGTAATATAAAGAAGTAATAAAGAGAGTAGCTTAACTCTAATAAAAACCCATTGTCCCCTATACTTATAAATAACCTCGTAGAAGATCAACCTCAGCTAGTAAGGATCCAGTAGAAAAAAGAGCCTGTATATATATTAAAAATACTAAAAATACTTAACTAATTTAGTAATAAAATAGTAGAAGTAATTTCCCTAGCTTTTTAATTAAAAAAAGTAATAATAAAGGATATAAAAAAAAAGGTAATTACTTTTTATGTAAAGATATTTAGTAAGGAGATAGATACTTAGCGGCTTGTTAATATTAGTAAATTTTTCGCCAATTACCCGGAGTGCGTTTAAATATTCTTAATCTTTCTAAAAAAGGTAAAAAAAGAGTTTTTAAAGTAATATAAACTATAAAAAAAAAGAGTTAATATTAATCTGTTTAATAAAGTTAATAAAGTTAATAAGGTTAAAAAAGTTAAAGTTAAAAAAGGTAAAAATAGTAGTAATATAAAGGAGTAGAAAGGACCTTCTTAGCTATAAAAAATATAAATAGTAAATTAACCTTATAACTACTTTAACTAATAAAACGTATTAGATTTTTTATAAGTAAGTTAGAAGGTAGATATTTCTCTAATAAAAGCTTCTTATTGTCCTAATAAAGAAAAAAAGTAAGCCTTATTGCGATTTTTTTAATAAGGCTACTGGCAGCTAGCTATAGCAGCTTGAATATCTTAAAGTATAATAATAGCTGTTTTTTAATTTTTACTCTCTTAACATTAACCCTCTCTTTTTACCTCCTTTTTTACTTATCCTCTACAACAACTAGTATCGTTAATTTTACTCCTCTTTTACTTTTCTATATAGGCCTTTTATTAATCCTACCCCTAAATAACTAATTAATACTATAATTTATTACTAACTTTATTTTTAATAACTTTATTGGTACACTACTAAGTAAAGTTTATAATAAGCTCTTTTTTTACTATTAGCTCCTTTTATACCTTCTTTTAAGCCTAGATAAAGTTGTATAGCTCTGTAAGGGTATATACTAACTTTATTTATATTTAAAAGTTATACTTTAGTAGTACCCCCTTTAGAATTAAAAAGAATCTTTTTAGTATACTAAAGACCTTCTTAATAATATACTAATACTTTGTATAATATAAATTATATAACTCCTTTTTATTTTTTAGCTTTTTAGAGTCTTTCCTAGTAAAATCTTTAAAGTAGTACTTCTTGCTAGCAAAAAAAACAACAATACCTTAGTACTTACTACTAAACCCTATATTAGTAAAGTAAAATCTTCTATCTAGTACTAAAAAGGACTTAGTTAATACTTAGTATAGTAAACTCGTATTGTTAAGCAACTTCTTACTACTAGTAAGTATATATAAAATTGAATAATTAAAGTAAACTACTATAAGGACGTTTTATAATATTTACCCCTTATAATTAAAAAACCTTTACTAGTCTACTTTAGATAAAAAAGCTAGTATATATGTTCTATTTATTACCCTAATACAACTATTAAACTAACTACCCATAGGGTCTAGTTCTATTTTTACTGTAATATAGTTTTACTTAGGTTACTTAATAAAGTACTTATATAAAATATATATACTTTTAAGAACATTGTAAAAAACATTAAATATAGTACTTTAGGCTATATTAAACTATACTATAGTATTCTACTATACTACTAAATACCCTATAATATATAAAAATATTATTACTTTTTACTCTATAGTTTAGTACTGTATATTCCTTAAGGCACTATAAGTTCAGAGCCACGTATATAGAATACTAAACTTAGCCTTTATTAACTAAAAAAGGCTATAAAAGATCTCCTCTAGAACAGTAAGAATTATATAGGCCTTCTTTACTACTATTAAAGGGCCCCTATAGATTAGTTTTATAAGCCTAAATTAAGGTAATATTCTTTAATTAATCTATAGCTATTTAAGGTATTTAAAGTTAATCTTAATACTAATAGTTATAGTAATAATAATATAGATCGTTAAGATTACTACTATAATAAATAACTACATCTCTACCTTACTATTAAGGGTATTATTATTATTAATATTACTAACTATATTACTAAGAGGGAAAGGGTTACTATAAAGATTTATTACCCCAGTATATGTGTTTTTTTTAGGTAAATACGCTACTATATCCTTGAAAATTAAGGATTTACTTCTACAGTAGAAATTTATAAGCTATTCTTCTTTTTAGTTAATTATATAAGTATTTAGGTCCTAGTCTAGAAAGATACATTACTTAAGTGGGTTATTTTGTGTATAACTAAGGTTATGGGGCTGTTGTGAGTTGTGTAGAGAAAATTCCTACCTAAAAAGGCATAGTGTTACTGAAAAATCAAAAAATACTGATTTCCGACTCTACCACAGTGATTCAGAACGTCTAAATCAGATGAGCCGATCGGGCCCTTAGGGAATCTCGTGCTTGGCGTGGGGATGTTGCACAGAGAAGGGGACTTGGAGCGGCGAAAAAAGGGGAAGCACTCAGAGAGTCAGCACTGAGCCGCCGGTGAAAGGCCGAGACAAGCACGCGGCGTCGCAGAGAGAAATGGGCGCCCTAATGTTGCACATCCCGGCCGTCTCATCGTCGTGGAGTCGATGACGTCCTCAACACGCACCCTGCAACCACCAAGTGCCATGTACCGCCAGCCTTTGGTCCCGTCCACCAACGTTCCAACCGCCATGGGAAGACTGGAATTTCGCTCAGCCAACTCAAAAAGTCGGAGCAGGGGAAAAGTGCCAACCTCTTCCGTATTCCGAGCCTGCAGCCCACCAGAGACAGGCAAAAGTCGTCACAAATGCGACGTCCCGCCGTACTGGCGCAAAGTGGAACGCGAGAATGTCATCCGACATCCCACTGTTGGCGGGCGATTCGAAATAGTCTACAGAGCCAAGCTCATGGACTCGACCCTATCCAGGGACCACCAGATCGTATCCCATTCCAGGCTTTTGTCAGTCCCAGGGATATCTTTTTAAGGCCCAAGGCGGCAAGGCTAGCTCGCCGAACGTCCATCTGATTATGTCGTCCTGTCCAGTGACCCCTGTGGATCACCAAAGTGTTTGTTTCAAAGCACTGGGTGACGATGGTTGTGCTGCTCATTAGCCCACGTCAGTTTCGGCTACGCTTCCACCAGACAAATTGCGGCCCTGAATTGATTGCTCTTAAAATCGGGCGCACTAACCTTCAACAGCGCGGCAGCGGACGGCAATAGATCAGTTCTGACCCCACCATCCCGTGACAGGCTCACCAAAGCCGCGCGCCGCCGGCGCTGCTGACCCCGCCGCCTCCCGAACAGGTCAAGGGGCGAATATCGTGATCTTCTGGTTGCCTTTTGCTCAATTCCTTGGTCTCATCGCCAGAGTCGACGGGCAGGTCTCTCATGGCACGTCACGCAGGAATCGTTGCCGTCTATCTCGTCTCTCGTCAGACGACGAAGTCCCTTCGTTCGCCGAAAGAGGATCGCTGATTAGTCTTAGTGCCCGGCAGCGTCTTTACGGATCCCGCAAATGAAAATACCCCTTTTTTTTTTTTTCCCCTCTACCTCAACGACTCAACGGTAGAGGCAAAATACACGGATTTTAACACAATTCCAGCTACATTATTAGTGTCTACTATATACTAGTATAAAATTGAAAATATAAGAGAAAAGCTTTAAAACGCCTTAAAGTTAACTACTAGTAAGGTCGAAAACCTTATAAATAACTTATAAAATAAGGATAAAAGAAGAGTTAGTAAAGTTAATCAGTTACATCTTCTTTAGTATTACTACAATTATCGCTAATCTTATTACTAATATACTAAGTTATAATAAAAACACATTAATAAATTATTACTGTCATTTAAAACTATAAACTATATAAATAATAAGAAAAAATACTAACGAACTTACTTACTTTATTTATTAACTAAGTTATAAAAAAATAATACTAAATAAATTTATTAAAGTATAAAATATTTAAATAGTATTTATATACTATACTACTATATTTCTTTTATTTTTAAATTACTACTATTATAATATTAATTAAACTAAAGTATAAAAGATTTATAAGTAGTTTAAGAAAATTTACTAGTACTTTAAAAATAATAATTTTTATAAAAATACACTAAGATACTTTAATAATTCAATTAAAACATCGTTACTTACAGAGCATTCTAAAAAAGCGATTAAGAGAGTAATAATAAGAGAAGCCGAAAGTTAACTATAAAATAAGAGGGGGGCAGGGGTTAGAGGGAGTAGAGGGGTCAGACCGTTGAATCTTAGTAGTCCCTAATAATAATTACACGATTACCTGATACTATACCCCTTTAGAAAGGGATGATCTCGTGTGCCCACTAGGGAGGAGGGAGGGGGAGTCCTCGAATCGGGGTCCCTCCGACCCAACCATTGCTTATTCTACGGCGGCCGCGTTGCTTTATTCACCCCTTCTCCCAATCCAGTGATGCGTTCCTGGGTTGTCTCGGGCAGTAGTTGAAACATGGCAGTCGATGACCTTCTAGCACGAACCGGCACCGCAGCCCCAAATCAAAACGGCGCGCAACAATATCTGTGACGCGAATCCTGGAACACTGGCGCAGAGGAAAGAAAGCAGTGAAAGCCATAGATGGGCTCATGGGTCATCGACCCCCGGATAGACACGCAGGCCACCCAGGACCACCTCCCACCCTCATATTGGGCTTAGCACGTCGGCATGCCCATTGATGAGCTTGATCGTGCGAAATCTGTTGCCTGCCTTGGTGGTGCCTCGGACTTTCTCCCGGGAGGGGGGACTGCTTGCTTGCCCTTGGTGATGCCCGAAACGTCGTCGACGGACGGGTGTCTGTCTCTCCAAATGAACGCAAACATTTTTGTTATAATACAGCACGACGTCTGTTGTCCGTGCCAGCTAACACACTGCAATGGCCCGTCCTTCCCGTGGCCCGCCGTGTCTCGCGCCGTGGCACGTCGGAGCATGTCTGGCCGAGATGTCAGGCTGCGAGGGCGCCATGTCTCGGCAGGATGCATGCTTCCATGGCACAGTCCAACGGCGCCGACGTGCCACTTTCGTCACTTGTCGCGGAGGGCAGATAGAAGACGCCGGGGCGCGGTAAGCAGTCATAGAAAATGCCAACAGGTCACAATCTAGGTAGGCTAGGTACTTCGAAATTGATCAAGTAGCAAAAGTCATCATTGGGCTATCTAAGCTCTCTCTAAGTGCAACTCGCCATGCAAAGGGGATATCATCATTGCGCAACGTTCATCCAAGCCAACTCATAACGCTCGATATTTACTGGTAGGTTCCGGGTCCCTTGTGGTCGCCAACGCCGGGGCGGACCACGCCGTCGTCGACGTAGCCCGGGAGCTGCTCGTCGCCGAGAGCTCCCGAGGCGGTAGGGCCTTGAGGCGGATGCGAGCCCAGGGGCCCGCCCTCGTGGTGGTATTGCGGCTGGCCGTAGGCGGGCAGAGCTGAGCCCTCGGGCTTGCCTCCGTACTGGGGCTGCCCGTATTGAGGCTGGCCGTACTGGGTCTGTCCGTACCGGGGCTGCTGAGGGGGAGCTCCGTAGGTAGGAGGGGCCTGGCCGGCCGGGGCTCCAGTGGCCGGGACGGCGGCCGGGGGCGGGAGATTGGCGTCGGGGAGCGGCTGCTGGGCCTCCGCAACTCTCAGGGCCTCGTAGAGGGTTTGGGCTCCCGCGGGCCAGTGGCCGCCGGCAACGGCGGGGGGCACCTGGCCCTTGACGATCTGGTCGACCGAGATCTTCTGGCCGTAGAAGGCGGCGTTGGCATCCTTGCGCTCGGTGATGACGGTGCCGTCGACCTGGACGCCGGCGTAGAAACCGCGCGACTTGACGTAGGAGAAGACGGGCTTGAAAGAGGTGCTGCTGCTCCTGCGCTTGTTCTTCTCGTCGGGCTTCAGCTTGCTGTTGTCGTCGACCTTGGCATCGCCGACCGGGGAAGCAGGCTTCTCGGCGGGCCTCTCCTCGAGCTTCTTGCCGCCGAAGGCACCGCCAATGTCGAGGACACCGCCCGCGCCGTAGGGTCCAGCGGTGACGGCCACGTCGGGGCCCAGGCTGACGCGGTTGCCCATGAAGGCCGCGAGGGCCTCGCGGCTGTTGATGACGAGGACGGAGTCGAAGATGTCGACGCCGATCAGGAAGCCAGCACCCAGGGCGTGCACCTGGATACCCGAAGGAGGACTCCACGAGCCGTCGGGAAGACGGGCGATGAGGACACCAGATCCGGTGGCGCCGGAGAACTGGAAGCCGACTCTCGCGGTGGTGAAGATGGCCAGACCGACGGCCTTGTTGATGACCTTGGACGGGATCTTGACGATGGCCTTCTGCTCCTTGCGCACCTTCTCCTTGTCCTTGCTCGGGGTGACGGGCCGCGAGCCGCTGCCCTCGGTCTTTCCGGGCTCCAGCTTCTCGGAGGGCTGGGGCTGGGGAGGGACGTCGGACGTGATACCTTCCTCTGTGACGGTGTTAGCTGTGAACTGGGCATGGAGCAACCGGGAAGTTGGGACTTACTGCAGAAGCTAAGGAGGATCTTGCCGGCCTTCTCGCACTCCTTCTCCATGGTAGTGGGGAGGAAGCTCTGGGAACCCATCTTGTTGGCCAGGGCATTGATAGGCACGGCGGCCTTCATGCCCATCTGCGACAGGCGCTCGCCCCATCCACGGTGCTGCTTCTGCGGCTGGGTGGTCTCCGGGGTCGCAGCAAACGCGGCGGCAGCGGAGGCACCCGCGGGGTCGGCCTGGGGGGCGCCAGCGGGCGAGTAGTGGTGGCCGGCGCCGTGGTAGGCCGGGTTGTAGTCGTGAATGGGCGTGTCGTTGGAGTGCTGGCCTTGGGGCGGCGGCGCGTACTGCTGTTGCGGCTGTTGCTGCTGCGGCTGATATTGCTGCTGCTGCTGCTGCTGGGGAGGAGGAGCATATTGGGGCGGCTGGGCCTGAGGAGTGTAGGTGTACTGGGGCTGGTTCGCGGGAGGAGGGCCCGGGGGAGGAGGAGGGAAGTACTGGCCGGCGGGCTGGCCGGGGAGCTCGCTGGATGCGGAGGGCTTCTCGTTGAACGAGACGTGAGGCTGTTGTTGTTGCTGCTGGTTCAGGGTCTGGTCGGTGGGAGGGGGAGGGTAGAGCTGCTGCTCGCCCTGGGGGATGGGAGGCTTCTCGGAGGAGTTGGGGCCAGACCACGACATGATGTGGTTGGTTGGTGGTGTTTCTGCTGAAGACGGTCTTTTGGGGTGAAGATGTCAAAGAGAGAACGAAAACGTCGTCAATAAAGTAGTAGTAGTAGCGAGGTTGTCTTTGGGGTGTCGTCCGATGTGATGAGGAGCTGATTGGAAAGTGGGGTGATGCTTGGGGGGAAGTGAAGGAACAGCCACGAGCTTGTTTCTTCCTTTTGTATGTTTTGGCGATGCTGCTGGGGCGGGAGCGGGAGCGGCGAGATTGTTTCGTTTCCTTCTCGGGGAGGCCTGATGAACTGGTGTGGCGCAGAGTGTTCGTCAACGTGGATATCGCAGGCCAGGGAGGCTTAGATGGAGATGTTGCGGAAGAGATCCAGAGCAGTACACGTCAGGTCCCTCCACGTCTTGGAGCTGTGCCGTTTGCCGCACCTGCCAGCTCACACAAGAGAGGGGAAACGTCGAGGAGGGGCAACACACACGCAAACGTCATGAATGTGGCTGAAGATGTGGTACCTGGCCAAATTGGGCGCCCGTAAATCGGGTAGCGGGGGCCTCTAACCGCAACTAGGTGTGGCTGAGCGTTAGAGCGGGGAGCGATTGGGTGGTTCGGGGTCCGCCTGTGCTCATCCCTGCAACTCCCCGCTAAAGCTACCTAGGTAGGTACGTGCTCACCTCACCGTTGAGAGGGCCGCCGGTGGGCTGGGGAAGGGGAAGGTGCGAGCTTCAATGGCCCAATGCTCTTGACAGTTACTGGCAGGTGCGCCTGCCTCCTCACCGCGCAATGAAGTGACAGATGGAAGGTACGGAGTACGGTGTACCTACCAGAATATCGGTACCAAGAAGGCAGGCACGGCACATATGACCAGCTCGCGCCTCACCACCTTCCTCATGTGTTTCTCTTCAACGTCGTCGCTTTCGTCATTGTAAAAAATTCAATCGCGCGTCCTTTTACGCGTCTCCCTCCATCTCCATCCATCCATCACCGTGACAGCGTGAGGCCAACGGCACTTCGACCTGACACGCTCTTCTGCTCTCGAAAGTATCGAGGCCGCGCGACCTGGGCCGCGAGTCAAGTGACCGGCGGGCATGTCCGTCGCAGGCAATTTGTCGAGACCATGGCAAACTCTCTGTTGGAGGCCACACCCGGCATCCCACGATAGTGGCTTTACCCCCTGGGGGCCCTTCGACATGCTTGTCCCCAGGCCCGAAATGAGGGGGGCTACTGTCGATTTATCGATCATTCTCCAAGCGGCCGGTGTTGGTCTGGCGCTGACGTCGGAGGTGGCCTTCGGATCGGACGTCACCAACGACGAGGGGGAGAAGAGCCAGGCTGGGGATACAATACGACGCTCCGGACGTCTCCCAAATGGCGTCCGAAAAGCCCGCCGGCCGCGATGGGTAAGCCCGAGGTCGAGTCGCACAGCACGACACCCACACGCAGCGCACGCAACCGCCCCGACACCGACATGATTTGCGGTACGAGGTTCTCAGGTCACCACTTTCGGCCGTGTGTCCCAGTGTCAGGTGTCAGTCAGGGTGCGACCCGGGGATTTTTTACGATGGCCGATCCGGTGACTGGCGACTGATTCATGGCACTGCGCGTGCGCATTTGCATTTGCATTTTGCCTCGCTTCTCGAACCCGCGCGCGTCGGGTCGAAGCATAGCAAGCGACCAAGCAAACAGGACAAGGGTAAGCAAACTTTACGAGCCTGCTTCATCTAATCCGTGCTAGGCAGGGTTCCAGTCTTTTCTCTCAGTGCTTCGAGCTTCTCTTCCCGAACGAGCAGCAATCGAGTCTGAAGTTCGGCGCTGCAGATATATGCGTCGACCGTACCGCCGGGTCTGACGGCCTCCGTCCCATCCCTCCCATTCCCTCCTCACGTCCACCGACACCGACGACAACACCACCAGCGGGTACGACAACGACGAATCTCGTACCAAAATCGACACTCTGAGCGCGGCCCTCCCCAAAAGCCAAGCGCCTCCGACCCGCCGCCATCGAAGCCGGCTACGATGAAAGCAGGCAAGCCTGATCGTCGCCAATCCCCGCCTTGATCTGTTTAGAGATTGGGAGGCATCTTGGGTCGGCGTTGACTAGGGCTAGACGTCAGCAACAGCTACCTAGCCGGTGGCCGGGAAAAGGGAAACGGCTGCCTAGGCGTCGAGACTCGAGAGTGGACAGGACGGGTTGACGGGATTGGAAATCGGTCAGATCAGCGTTCGGAGCTCCGGCCGGTGAGGCCACGGACAAAGCAATCCCTCGCCCCACTATTGACGCCCAGTGTCTCGTTTCGTTCCCTCTTACGGATACTGTCGAGTTCGAGTATCGATCGCTCTGCTGTGCCGGTGCGGCTGCCGCTGTTGCGCTGCCGCTGTCTCTCTCGCTTCCGCTTGTCCCTGCGCACGCAGCAGCCTCTTCCTGACCAACGCCGTGAACGAAGGATCGAGCGAAGAGGCGCATGTTCGGGTCTTTTTTTATTTGTCTTTTCCGACGAGCAGACACAGGTCGGTTCCTTTTCTTCGTCTTCTCGCGTCTTCCTCGCTCTTTTCTCTCCCCTCTCAATCTCTCTCCTCTCTCCATTCTTCCAGATACCCGACCTGCGATATTCGGTCCCGAAAAAAAAAGCTCTGCAACAGCTCCGCCCCTTGCATTGCCATCCCTGCTTCTCGCCATCTCGGTACTTACACACACAACAGAGTTCCGGCTTGAACGCAATTGAACACAGTTCCAACTCGCGACACAAACAAACAAGATGCCAAGCGCAACGACGCTCCCGCCGGGCCCGGACACGACCCTCCACCTCCCGCGCATTCTCTGCCTCCACGGCGGCGGCGTCAACGCGGCCGTCTTCAAGGTCCAGTGCCGCGCCCTCATCTCCCGCCTCAAGGGCCACTTCCGCCTCGTCTTCGTCGATGGACCCTTCATCTGCAACCCGCACGAGAGCATCGTCTCTGTCTACGGCGACTACGGCCCCTTCCGCCGCTGGCTGCGCTGGCTGCCCGAGCACCAGGCCGTCGACGCCGAGACCGCATCCGCCGAGATCCACTTCCAGCTGCGCATGGCCATGGACGACGACGACGCCCTCGGCGCCACCGGCGAGTGGGTCGGCCTCTTGGGCTTCAGCCAGGGCGCCAAGATCTCCGCGAGTCTGATGTACACCCAGCAGATGCTGCAGCAAAAGTACGGCCGCCGCATCGCATCCGCCGGCGGCTCCGCCAACTGGCGCTTCGGCGTCCTGCTGGCCGGTCGCGCCCCGTTGATCGTGCTGGACGACAGGCTAGACATCCCGCAGGGCGTCGGCGACGCGGCCGAGGCGAGCGTCGACTTCAAGGACTGGCCGAACGGGTCGGGCACCGGCCACATCCTCCGCCTGCCGACGATCCACGTCCACGGCATGAAGGACCCCGGCCTGGACCAGCACCGGCGGCTGCTGAAGCAGTACTGCGAGCCCGGCTCGACGCGGCTGGTCGAGTGGGAAGGCAATCACCGCGTGGTCATCAAGACGGTGGACGTCGACGCCGTCGCGAGGCAGATCTTGGAACTGGGGCACGAGCTGGGGCTGGTCGAGGACATTGCATAGCGTTGTAATTGTTTGTCTTCATTTTTTGCGCGCTTCTACTTTTTTGGGATGCTCATATTTCTCTCACATGCATACACTAGACAGAATACCAAAGACCATTTAAACGTTTACGCATTTCTTGCCTCGGTGGTGTACACCCCCGTCGGGACGGCGTGGTACCCCTTCTTGCCCACGCGGTGCGTCAACTCGCTCCGCCAGTCCTCCCCGCGCGCCAGCCTCTCGACGACCTTGTCAATCGTCCACTCCGGCCTCCAGCCGAGCTCCCTCACCGCCAGCGACGAGTCGTACACCCTGTCGATCCGGTCCAACATCCCCCACCCCAGCTTCTCGAACACAGCTTCGCACCCTGGGACCGCCTCCCCCAGCACGGCGGCGGCGTCCCCCGCGCCCAGCCTCCGCAGCGTCTCCGCGTCCCGCGCGAACGGCGTCGGCGCGGATACGACGTACCTCCCCCAGCCGATCTCCCGCGCGCGCGCCATCGCGCAGACGACGGCCGAGACCACGTCCGCTACGTCGACCCTCCGATGCGCCAGCTCGCACACCTTCAAATTCGCGTCGGGCAGCGCCGCGCGGCGGGACGGGTCGTCGTCGGCCTCGGGGAAGAAGCGGCTCGTGCGGAGGACGACCACCGGCAGGGACGTCTGCAGGTGGGAGAGGCGGCAGAGGTCTTCCGCGGAGGTCTTCGTGGCGCCGTAGATGTTCTTCGGGATCGGAACTACCGACTCGTCGATCCAGGACGCGGGGGCACCGGGAGAAGGGGAGGTGAGGGCGGCGCCGAAGGCGGACGTCGTGGAGACGAAGACGAAGGATGCCATCCGGGGGAGGGTGGCCTCCGCGGCGGAGAGGAGGGTCTGGGTTCCGGCGATGTTGGTCTCGATGAAGGCGGACTTCGGGTGCGAGGCGACGTGCGGCTTGTGGAGCGTCGCGGCGTGGATGATGTGCGTTATAGAGGGGTGGGAGGAGAGGATCGACGAGATTAGGGAAGAGTCTGTGATGGAGCCGGTTGTGGTTGTCGTCGGGGAGGGGAGGATGTCGATGCCGAAGGGGACGTGGCCGTGGCCGGGGAGGGAGAGCATCAGGGCTGCGCCGAGGTGGCCTGCCGCGCCGGTCACGAGGACGGTGTAGGGAGGGGACATTTTGGCGATGAGTGGAAGGGGGTTGTGTGATGCGAGAGTTGTGAAGTTGAGGTTTTGTTTTGAGGAGGGAGAGGTTGAGGGGGTTGGTGATGGTTTTAGTCACTAGTGTTTTGCTCGGCGTGACTCATAGAAGTCAACTCGATGCCAATGTTAATGCCACCCACGATAAAACACCCATCGTCACTTCGGACCAAACCTATGGCTATGTCTGATATCGACCAGGTGGACCAAGATCGGGAATGCATATCTCGGCGAAGTCTGAGAGAAGTATGCATCTACCTCCTTTTGCCGTTGTTTAGGGCAGCGCCGACTAAGATTGAATGAAGAAGACCTGAATGCGAAAGACATTAAGAGCAATAGAGAAAGGGAGATCAACCCTGCAGCAGAAAAAGAATTGTGAACACCTTTTTTTTTTTAACGATCCTATGACACGTTGGGTGTCCAAGTGAGCCGTCCTCAGCCGCCTCGCGAGAATGACGGACTCGGGCCCTCCAAACTGGTCCTCATACAAGACTTGGTCAACGTGCTTGATGCCAATACCAGTTCTATCCACGACAACCCGCCCATCACCGCTTCGACCAGCAACTTCGCATAGTCGAGACATTTGCGATGTTGTGGTATTTGTCCAAACCAACTCTAATGTCCTATTCCCGAAGTGCCTCGGAGCACAGTCTGTTGCTCCCCCGCGCAGGATCGCCACTAACAAGATGGAGGCTTCCTTAGTCTGGCATGTTAACCACCATATGCGGTCTCTAGTTGTCTGGATATCAATCCTCTTCAATCCTGTACAATGCTGTAGCGCCCGTGGATAAGGTGAATTCCAGGGCAGAGTAGATCCGATCGCGAAATTTCAATTATCCCTGTCCGTCTGTTGGTTGCTGCCTGCTGCCGCCCGCTCCAACGCATTCTGTCCCAATACATGGAACCTTTCGAACTTGGCAACAAAAACATCTATTTACTCCTCTCCATAATCGCTAAAGCAAACCCCAACATCAACCTTCGCCACTCGTCATACCTCAACGCCACCATGATCTCCCTCCTCGACCTCCCCCTCACAGTGGTGGAAGACATCCTCGAGGCCCTCTGCCTCCACTGCTCCCCCCTCCACACGCAATGCCGTCCGAATTGCGGCTGCCCCGAGCCGCGCCAGGCCGCCATCGCCAGCCGGTCAGCCCTCGCGAGCCTCTGTCGAACATCCAAGGCCCTCCGGGCCATGGCCACGCCGCTCCTGTACCACCAGCCGGCCGTCTTCGACGGAGAGAAAGAGACGATCCCGCTCGCGCAGACGCTCCTCCGCCGGCCGGACCTCGCCCGGCACGTCAGGGTGCTGCAGCACGCCGACGCCTGGTCGGTGTTCCCCGAGGAGGAGGTCGTCTACGGGGACGACGGCAGCCCCACCATCGACTCCCCCATCGCCGACTTCTTCCGAGACGTCGCGGGCCGGTCCTACACGACCGGCCACGTGCGCCACGACTGGCTCGCCACGGGGAGGCTGCTCGACCTCGTCGCCAGCAGGTGCCCCGGCCTCGAGGAGCTGCACCTGCAGTCGTACTACGCGGCGTGCTGCGGCTTCTCGCCCCCGGGTTCCCTTGGAAGCCTGCGCGTGCTGTCCCAGACCCACGGCGACACGGAGCTCGGGTGCAGCATCTCGAGGATCGAGCCCCTGCTCGCGCGAGATGTTCCCGCGCCTCGAGGCCGTGGCGTTCCCGGGTCGCTGCAGCTCGACATCGAGATGAACGGCATCAAGAAGGACCTCGACCTCGGCGAGTACGCGGTCCCCGTCACCAAGCTTTATAAGCCTGGGATGGCTGAGGGCGCGCTGAAAGCTCTTGACAAGTTCATCGTCGAGAAGACGGGGACGAAATTGGGCTTCTTGTACCAGGACCTGATCGGCGAGAGCTTCTCTTACCTTCAGAGGCAGTACGACGAGAGCAAGACCACGCCGGAGAAGGAGTGGACGCCCCTCCCGCTGCCGGCCCGGGAGACGCAGGAGAAGCTGGTCGAGCAACGGAGAGAGAAGCACGCGGCTCGGCCGTCTCCCCTGTCAGACTACGAAATCGCGCCGCCGCGTCCCGAAGATGCAGACGTCATCCCTCCCGCCGTCGCGGAGGCGTTCAAGGTCAGCCCGGCGACCACCAAGGTGTTCGAGACCCTGTTCGGGGAGCCCGGGGCTTCGGGCGACCGCATCATCAGCTGGGAGGAGTTCAAGGACGCCATGGCGGAGTGGAAGTTTACGGCCGTGCCGAGGAATGACGCCATCGTCTTCACGTTCGTCCCTTCCGCCGGCACGGGCGAAGAAGTCCGGAGGCCGCTTACCGTGTACTGGCCGTACGCTGACGAGTTTGAGGGGCCCGAGTCTGCCATTCTCGCCAGGCGGTTTAGAGCGGCCTACTTGCGGTGATATGTACCATACTGCGACCTTCAAAAGCTGGGGTGTCACGTGGAGAGGGCAGTTTGATAGTAATCGGAAAGAGAATTCGATGCTCGGAAGATGTCCACGCTTCCCGCTCATGACGCGAGTTGATTTTGAGAATGTTGTAAGTTTTACTATAGAAGCAAGGTAGCTTCAGCTTAAGAATCAACAAGAGAGAGTGTCAAAGGTGTCACACAGCTAAGTACGAGTAGTTAAAGTGAAGTTTAAATAACAGCTTAATCTTCAAGTGCTATAACATAGCGATGTAGAGACAAAGGCCCCTTTTTAGCGGGCGGGAGACTGGGTAAAGCCATTTAAGTAGTTACGCATATTCATAGATAGCTATGGATAGCTTTAGCTATCACGACAAAAGGTATTTGACAATTGGACTGGAAAGTCTTTTGCATTATTTACCTAGATTCAGTTACTCCATAGGTACTATGATGGTAGCAATCTGACGACCCCGGGAGGAAGTCATTTTAGTGAACGAACCCCTTTCTGCACCTGTCCTGGCATGGCTGCGGTGATCACTTCTAGAGCCAAAGACACCCAACGAGGCAGTAGCATCAACCAGCGTCAAATAATTCATGACCAGTCACGTGTGTGTCGTAGTATTCCTCTGGCAAAATTCTTCTTCTGTCCACCAAAGTTTAAATACTCACCTTCTTTCCCCCTCCCCACCACAATCACAATCACAGCCATCACATCAACAACACTCACAGATAAGCAGGCATCAAAACATCACCATGTCCTCAGACTCAAAAAGCCTCTTCCTATCAGACCAGTTCGTCATCAGCTGCGGCATGGTCTCCGTCGATCTCGCCAACTCCAAAGTCCTCCTCATCCGCTGGCGAAAGACGGGCGAGCACCTCCTCCCCAAGGGCCGCAAGGACATCAACGAGACCCTCGAAGAGGCGGCCATGCGGGAGACGCTGGAAGAGACGGGCATGCGCGTCAGGCTGCTCCCCGTGGACATCCCCACCCTGGCGACCCTGCCGTCCGGCGTCGCGGAGCCCCCGGAGACCGTCACCGAGCCCATCGCAATGACGCAGCGCACCACCGCGGACGGCACGCTCAAGGTCATCTTCTGGTTCGTCGCGGCGGTGGGATATGCCGAGGAGCGGGCGGAGGGAACGCAGAAAGAGGACGAGGACTTCGAGACGGTGTGGGCCGACTTCGATGACGTCGAGGCTACCTTGGACTTTGACGACGACCGACGCGTTGCGAGGGCGGCTATCGATGCGGTTAGGGCGTTGTCTTGTTGATGGGTCGGGGTATCGGGAAGGGGTGTTTGGTGTTCAGTCTGCATAGGCACCTTGCTGAGAGGGTACATAGGGTGAATCTTCTCCAATAGACACCTATTAACTACCATCATGCTATAATACGAGAGACTCGAGCTCGTAAACTGCCACGGCAAACTCTGGGTTGCGCCGGCGCACTACAGCACCTACACAGCCCAAACTCATACTGCTGACCCGGGTCTCGAAGGCAGGGTCCGGCGCGTCGGCTTGATTTTCATGAAACACATCGACGGCAAGTCCATGCCGTCCTACTGCACAATAGACAGAAACGATACGTGGCACCCTAACGTTTTCGCGACCACCGACATCGGCGCCACAGACCTGAAGCTGGATGAGAAACTACTCCTGACGCCTCTCTGGGACCTCCTCCACGGCCTATCGTTCAATTTGAAGCCATTCTTGAGCTCTGAGACCTCCAGCGCGGAAGACGTCCTGATGTCGAAGAGCACGACCTCCGGCGCGCTCCGGGTCACCCTTGTCGACTGTCTCGACTCGTATGTTGACATCCTATGTAAAGGGCCACCGGAAAAGCACCTAACGTATGGGCAGAAACCACCCCACCCTTTCCTCATGCTCGGTCCGTACAAGCTTTCTTACTTTGTGGGATGGTCGCCTACACACTGGCTGGAGCAGCGCGAGGAGATGAAGGCCTTGCTCCGGGGCGAGGCTTTTGGAGGACTGGACGACTCGGGAGACCATTCCTACAAAGAACGGATGGACCATGAGGAGGACGAGCTCCCTGTCATCCCTGGGCACTTTGCCCGACCAGGAGGCCAAGAGTGGATGCATCTTTGAAGCAGACAATAAAGCAGATAATTGCCAACCACGGGAATGTTGGCGAGTCTAGAAAATCAACTGAGTAGTCATTGGGGATGCCATGTTCAGTCGGTATGGAATGGGAATCAACTGCTCCACCCCAGTACATCCAACGACTCTAAACTTCCTACGTCTTTGTGGTGCTAATATCTTGACCGCTCAGGTGTTTCTGACATGTCAACGCTTTGAAGATAAGAAGGAAATGCTTTACGTTCATAGAGAACATTGGAGCAGTAGGGGACTAAACCTCGTCAGACGTCTCAGTCGCTTCTATCGACTCCCTCTCTGAGGATAACTAAGGGATGGGAATAAGAGTTTCCCGTCACCATGACTTTGGTTAAATACTCACTTGTTACCTTTGAAGAAACCTACTTGGGTTTAAGGAGCTCTGTCTAAATGCCTTTATATACGAAAGCAAAATAACATCTATTAGTTATTTAAAAGATGTCTTGACTTTTTCTTCCTTTAAAAAAAGAATTTTAAAGACTCTCTACATATGCTCTTTACATATCGCGTTTTCAGTTTAAAGGGCGGGTGTCGAAAATTTCAAAAAAAAAGAACGGAGCCGGGCGGATTCGAACCACCGACCTCTCTGCTAGAATGATGATACTATGGCTCATCGTATCTACTATTGTAGAAGAGATTCCAACAGAGCACTCTGACCACTGAGCCACGGCCCCTTTTTGAGGTATCTTTTAGGAAGGGAGGAGTGGTTTACAATGATAAAGGTTGCGTGAAATGTGTTGAAAAGGGTGCATGGGGTCAGTGACTCGGTGGCTGCAGTCCTCGAAGCCACGATGTCTGGGTAGCAAAACCTTAAGTGTAATCTGCACGGCAAGCAACCATGGCTCATTCACAACGATGAAGATGATGTGGCGTAAAGTACGAGGCGCGCTATGAGACCGCTGAATCTTATTGCGTTTCGGCGAGCCTTCTACCAGAAATATAGTTCAAGAATATGCAGAGAACTGGCAGTTCATCCCAGGCAGCAAGGACACAGATGGGCGGGGACGACTCAGAAAGGCCGCTCAAATACCAATCTCGTCCACCAAGAATCTGTCAGCTGAAGCAAGCTGCGTCTGCCGTTATTGCATGCGGTGTCTTCTTGCCCCCTGCGATTGGAACCGGGAGTTAAGAGTGGGCCGTCTACACGGAAGGATGGCCCGGAAGAGGATGGCAAGAGTCACTGCTCTCGAAGATACTCACCGTGACCGATCCATGTGTATGCCGTGAACTGCCCCAAAAGAAAAGGAAGTGACCGAGACGCTCGGAGATTAGTCTTAGAAACTCGGACTGGCCCGAACAAGTGGTGCCGAAGCCGAAGAGGATCCTACAGCTAGTGCCCTCCAAGCGGCTGGTATTCGGGACGACCAGCGTCGTTTTTACATCAAGGAGATCAAGGGTCAGTAGGCCTCTACTACCTGTAAAGAAGTTGCTTCATGCGAACGTGATTGGATGAAGCTCTGATATCTGCGATACTCCGCGAGCAACCCGGTTCGTCCCCCCGGGCTGCCCCATACTGTTGGTTCAATCGCAGGCTATAAATGAACCGACATCCGCATTCGAAGGATCAAAAACGAGCGAAAAGTCGAACGACACCCCGGGTCTCGGGGGGAAGAGTCTGCCAACATTCCATCCGGATGTCGGAACCCCCGCAATACTGCATCCATGGGGTGTCGGGTCGTTCCCCCACGTTTCCCCAGACTCCGGATGATCTTCTGAGCGCGCCTTATTTATGGGCCTGCAACTGTTCTGGATGCTGCGTATAAGTATCAGCGAGGATGGCGAGTGTTTTATCCCGGGTCCTGGGACACCGCATTCAACATCTCCCCAGCGGACCGGAAAAGGGGCAAGTCGCCAGAAAGTCTTTTTTGAAGCCATTCAGCATCTCTTTCCCCTCAGAGTTATACCGATCTCGATACCTTCTCTCGCGCGCCCACCATGGACAAGGAGAAGACCGCCGAGCCGTCTCACCACGAGGGGGCCGATGAACGCCGGACCGACGCCGCGGTCGCCGAGGACCCCAACCTCGGCAAGTGGGCGGCCATCCGGCAGAACCCGCGGGCCTTCGCGTGGGCCGTCTTCGCAGCGTGGCAGATCCTGCTCGTGAGCTACGAGAACCAGGCCGCCGGCCTGGTCGTCGGCATCCCCCGCTTCCGGCAGGACTTTGGGTCGTATCGCAACGGCGGCTGGGTGCTGCCGCCCGCGTGGCAAGGGGCTCACTCGGGAGGTCCCGTGGCTTCGTAGGTCTTTTTGTTGTTGAGAAATCGATGTTAGTGTTTTGTTTTGCTGACGAGGGGGGACTTCCAGACAAGCGATCGGGGCGCTTTTCTCAGGACAGGTGGCGGACTGGATCGGGCGGAAGAGAACGGTCATGGGTGCCCTCGTCGTGTCGTTTGCCTCCATCACCGTGCAGGTCCTTGCGAACACGAACCCCATGTTTTTTGGCGGCAAGTTTCTGAATGGGTTTGCTGTTGGCACCTTGAAGGCCGTCTCGACTACTTACATCGGAGAGGTAAGCTACACTGGCTCTCAACTGGCGCATAGCTTGGACGTTCGCTAATATGGAGGCTCCCAGGTTGCGCCGCTTCCGTTGCGCGGACTGATGACTTGCCTCATCGGCCTCGGCTACACGATCGGACCCTTCGCGGTGTCCCTGATTTTGAACAGCACCGGGACTTTCGACAATGCCTGGGCTTACAGGGCCGTGTTCGTCTCCCAGTACGGCGTCGCGGCCATATCCGCCATCTTCGTCTTCTTCATGCCAGAGTATGTCCCTCAACCCCTTTCCCCGATCACCGCAAGTTTCTAAACCTTCATGACAGGTCGCCGTGGTGGCTGGCCAACAAGGGCGCCAAAGAGAAGGCGCTCCAGAGCCTCCGCCGCCTGGGCCACGACGCCGAGACCTCGGCGCGCCGCTACGCCGAGATCGAGCTCACCCTCGAGCAGGCCCGCAGCGAGACCTCGGACGTGAGCTACCTCGAGTGCTTCCGCGCCTCCAACCTGCGCCGCACCATGATCTCCATCGCGCCCCTGCTCATCCAGTCCCTCGCCGGCTCGCTCTTTATGCAGTCCTACACGCTCTACTACGCCCAGCTGGCCGGCTTCAGCGGCGCCGCGTCCTTCCGCATCCAGATCGCCACGCAGGTGCTCTCCATCGGAGGCAACGTCGTCTCCTGGTTCCTCGTCGACCGCCTCGGCCGCCGGCTGCTGATGCTCGTTGGCGTGGCGATGCTGTTCGCCATATGCACCGTCCAGGGCGCGCTGGATTTCTTGGGGACGGCACAGTCGCTGCGCGGCGCCGTGTCAATGTGCCTACTGTACTCGTTCTTTTACAATACGGGAATCGGCGCCGTGGCGTTCACCATCCTGGCGGAGGTTTCCACGTCAAGGTTGAGGGTCAAGACGATCGCCTTCGGGCTTTGCTGCCAGAACGCGCTGAATGCCATGTGGAGCTTCACGCTGCCATACCTGTTCAACCCGGACCAGCTCGCGCTGGGGGGAAAGCTGGGGTTCGTGTTTGCCGGGACGTCGATCGCGAGTTTGGTGTACGTGTGGTTCTGTCAGCCCGAGACACGCGGTAGGACGTACGCCGAGCTGGACGAGATGTTTGCGCTGAGGATCGGGGCGAGGCAGTTCAGGGGCTACAAGAGCGAGGTCCAGGCCCAGGTGCAATCAAAGGTCGTGGACGGCGACGATTAGGGACGGTGACAATCAGGGGCGGATAATGTAGTTGAAGAAGTAGGAATGGTTGTCGATTTCGAACGAGGTTAATATGGGGGTTATGGATGATCTCGCTCTAACTTGACCACCGAGTTCAAAACGTACTGGACACGTGAGGTATCAGTTGCGGTTTGCCAACGACAACGTGTAAGGCTTTTGAAACGGTCTCCTGGTGATTCGTATCCACGAGAAACTCCGGCCCCAAGTTCACGGAGACGTCGTCGTGTGTTGTGGCCTGCCCGTTCGTGGTTTCGGCCATCAAACTATCGCCGGTACCGGTGCCGTCTTCGAAGCCCCAGTTCCAGTTGGACGCTTCGTCCAGCAACAAAGACTCCAGATAACTATGATTGAAAGGCGAGGCCGCCCTCGACTCGTCTTTGTCGCTGGCGGGATTGGCCAGACGCCTGCAAAACCAACTCGTCGAGTTGCGCTCGCCGACCAACACACCGAGCAGTAAACACAACGGCCCGTCGGCGTCCCTAAACGCGTCGCAGTTGATCCGCGCAATGGACCCGTGAACTTCGACGGCGTGAAAGTGTCTAGGGCGCTGAGGAGGCTGATTAGAGGGAGGGCCAACGACGACAAACCTCTTGAAGGTCAGAAACCCAGCTTTCGACTTTCTGTGTCTCGGAATGGCGTCTATGCTCGTGACCACCGGAGCTAAGTCCAGCGTGTTGAAGGCGAGAAGCAGGGCCGCGTACTTGCCCAGGCTGAGGCTTTCGTCAAAGGCGTTCGTCCGCCGGATTTCGACGTTCCACCCGGGCTCTCTCGAGGGGACGAAGATGTCGTGGGGTTTGGGGTTGAGCCCTTCCATCCTCATGGAGAGGCGCGTCTTCCACCGTAGCGCTATTGGGCGCGGAGAGTCCCGGATGACTCTGTACGTGTCCATAGCTTGGGTCTTCTCCAGGGGGATGCAAGCAATGTGACCGTCTGCCGTCGTAGCAGATAGCAAGGCAATGTACTCAAACGTGCGTAGCCAACGGTCCACGACCGAACGCGGCATCTGAGCAACCCGGACGATTGGCAGTCGTATGGAAAGGCCAAAGTTCGTCATCGCATAAGGAACCGGGCGTTCCAGCTCGTTCCTCGCCGGGCGGTAACCCGCAGCGTGTCTAAAGCGGCGCGGCGAGGGCGCCAGCATGCTAGACCACGCTGTCGGGTCGTCCTCGCCCCAAGACCAGGAAAACAGCGTGTCATCTGTCGAGGTCTTGAGAATCTCTTCCTGGAGCCGTGTGAACGCCCGCCGGCCCTCGCCGTAGAGCAGCGGCATGTTGATGTCGAAGATGCCAAGCATGCAGTACGCCATGTCCTCCGCCCGCGTGGTCTCCCGCCTTGCCAGCCATGACATACGCTCCGCGACGCTGGCCTCCGACACGTCCACCCTCCTGCTGCCCTTGTTCTTCTTCCATCCGTGGGACAGGTACTCGGCGCGGATGTGGGCGGCGGCCGCGATGACGCCCGCCAGCGACTTGCGGGTGCCGATCTGCCTCCACTCGAGGGAGAAGAAGAGCACCTGGCGCGGGGCGAGCAGCTCCTGTAGGGTCCAGCCCCGGGCGAACCACCTGCTCCGGGATATCCGGGGGAACAGGAGGCGTTTGCTGGCGGCCTCGTCCGAGTCGTCCGCCTCCGAGACGTCGGCGAGGTACGCGTAGCAGAACTCGGCGTCGCGGTACCAGGCGAACATAGAGTTGACGGCCTCGGAGAGCTCGGCGGAGCTCTCCCTATTGATGCAGTTCGTGTCGACCCACAGCCAGTCCAGGCCGTTCCGGAGAGCTTGGTCCCTCGCGAGGTCGATCTTGCGGAACCCCTGCTTCTCCCGCGCCTTGGCGAGGTCTTGCCAGTCTTGAAATGTCACTTCTTCGGGGCCCCATGTGTGGGAGAGGATCGCGTAGGGGGGAACGTCATCGCCAAAGAACTCCCCCAAGGCGAGGGTGACTGTGTTGATGAGGCGCATTGCGACGGCTGGAAATAGGGGTTCCAGTGTGAGGTAGTCATCGCTAAAGCTGACTGAATGTTGGTTGTTGTGCCCCTTGAGTGTGAGGGGCAGGGTGCTAACCGATATGGATCTAGACCCTCACTTGTCACCAAGGATTGAAGATCAACTCTTGCCAGCTGTGATTGGCTGGCATGGACAATAAGCTAGTTTAGACCCAGTGTAGAAGCGCAAGAAGGGTTCAGGGATGGGTTAGGTGAGTTTCCTATCTTCTTGTCTTATTGTGAGATCTGGGTATGAGGCTGATTTTTGCATGTATACTTGACGACTGCTTGTGACGCCTCACTGGAGTCACTCGTTACCTCAAGTACGCCAACGTGAGAAACGGAGGCAACATGGTATTGAGAACACGTCGGATTTCTTCACGACTTAACATTATCTCACAATTCGGCCGATTCTAACTCACGCTGGCTGAAGTTGGATGTTCCTACGCTGATCTCTCTTTTCTCTGACTGAATGCACAGTAACTTGACCAGTGAGATAAAGTCCACCGTGTAACTCAGTCTCAGTCTCAGTCTCACTCGGGTGTTATTAACAACTCCGCGTTAAGCGAGCTACGCTATCTGCATTGGGACTCTTGGCTCTTGGAAATCTTGGCCTCACTTGAGCAACCATGGTCGCCAAAGCCCCGTCACCGGACCGCTCAGCAACTCGCATCGTGCCACCACATCCTGCAGTTGTCGCCAAGTCCCCATCCACTGGGCAGAAAAACGATAACAAAACCAGCCTGCTTACCAGTCCAGTATCGGACATTGGAGCCGCTCGAGCACGTGAGCTGGGTGCGAGTCAGTGTCAGCGAACCCCCGCCCGGGTAGGCCTTCCTCAAATTCGGAACGGTCCACGCAACGGGCCTTGCGGGCACGTCCAACGAACGAATATGCCCGATCACGGCTCAATAAGCGTGCGCAGCATGGGTTGCCGGCCCATTTATGTCGACTTAACGGGACTATGATGTAATTCCTTCAAGAGGTTTGCCGAGTGATTTTTTTTCCTCGGTCTGTCGCCACGTCGACCGACCAGTCAGTCGCCCACACCCCGCCCATGGGTTCTAGACCCCGTCAACCCACACCAATCGGCGATCGTGAGACGGATCGAAAAGTCGGTCCAGGGGGAGAGGGGCGGGGGACGCGTCAATCAATCTTTCCTCTCTGCTCTGTGTGACAGGCCACCGGCTCCGAACGATGTGACCCTCACCGAAATTGCCCTGACACTTCGCCTCTCAACACCGAAAAAAACAAACAAACAACGATTATCGATCTCAACTGAGCGCATACGTCCGTCTCCCCTCTCTCCCGCCCGGCGCCTCGTGCAGCAAAGCACAAATGTCGACGACCGCCGAGCCTCAGCGCGAGCGAGAGGTCCACCGTTACCTCCAGAGCTGGCAGGTCGCCCAGGGCTCGTCCCTCAACGTCGCCCTCAATGTCGACAGCATCGCGAAGAATGACCTGCACAGCACGGGCTACCAGCCCAAGGCGTCGCCCGACAAGACGCTGACGGCCTTCTCGCAGCTCGCCGTCCTCAAACTCGACGTCCGCCGCGCCATGGTGTCGCTGATCGACTCCACCACCCAGACGATCCTCTCCGAGGCCACACGCAACGTCCAGCTCGACGATCTCGACGAGAACGGCACGCCCAGGAACGAGGATACCGTCAACGACACGAACAGCGATCTATGGTGTATGTAGAGCCTCTCTCTCTCTCTCCATCGGGGCGGGGGGTTCCCATCGGACGACCGGGCTGACCCCGGAGCCTGGCACCGCCCCGCGCCGGCCTCCGTCGCGGTCTGAGGTTGACCGTGGGCTTCTCTTGTCTCGGCCGAGAGTCGCGCCGGGGGGGGGGCACGGGTCCGGGTGAGGGGAGGGGAGACCAAGGGCCCTTGAAGTGTCGAAATGCTGACCTCCCAACTCTCGAATAGTGGGCGCAACGATCCTGTCGCGTCCGGACGCCGTCTGCGAGCACGCCATGGTGAACACCTGCACAGCCATGGACTCGGACGGCAAGTACACCGTCCCGGGCCTCATCGTACCGGACTGCCGCCTCGACTCGCGCTTCAGCAACCGGCCGTACGTGCTCTCGGAGCCGGGCGTGCGCTTCTACGCCGGCGTGCCCATCTTCTCGCGCAACGGCCACAAGATCGGCGCCTTCGCCGTCTCGGACGAGCGGCCCCACGACGGCCTTACCGTCGACGAGATCAAGTTCATGCAGACCATGGCCCAGACCGTCATGGAGCACCTCGAGTGGGCGCGCGACCGCGTCGACCGCTTCAAGGGCGAGCGCATCGTCCGCGGGCTCGCCGCCTTCGTCGAGGACTGCTTCGCCTTCAACGACGACGCCGTCGCCCCGCCATTGCCCAAGGACGACGTCTCCCCGAGCCCCACGACGATACGACCCCCCGAGATGCCGCTCATCTCGTCCAAGCGCCCGGCGGCGACGGCGAATTCGTACTTCCGGTATAGCAGCCCTCGGTCTCCCCGATCCTCGATCTCGATGCGCCTGCGCCACGAGGCGCCCGGCTCGCCGCCGTCGCAGTCCCCGCCCCGATCCCTGAAGCCCGCCAACAAGCCGAAGCCCGACAGCATATCGAACGTATACCACCGAGCCGCCGAGATCCTCCGGCGCTCGACGCTAGCCGACGGCGTCGTCTTCCTGGGCGCGACGACGACGACTCACAGACAGCTGAGCCGTGCGATGCGGTCCGGCGGGTCCAAGTCCTCGGACGAGGACGACCAGTCCCTGCCGGTGACGTCGGGGTCGGAGGGCGTCGGCATCGACAGCTCCGACTCGGACACGTCGCCGGGGGCGAGGCCGTGCAAAATCCTATCATACTCCATCACCGACGAGCAGACGCGCTCCGGCATGGAACAGGGCCCGCCACTGTCACTGGGAACCCTCGAGAAGTACTTTTCCATGTTCCCCATGGGCAAGACGCTATCGTTCACCGACACGGGCGCCGGCGTATCCTCTGAGGACGACAGCGCCAGCGACAGGGAGCTCGTCCGAGTCGGACCCATGGCCGGGGAGCGTGGCACCGAAGGGGGCCGGCGGCGCAAGGTGAGGATGGACCACGAGGAGCTCCTCAAGAAGATCCCGGGCGCCAAGTCGGTCGTCTTCGTCCCCCTCTTCGACTACGGCGAGGACAAGTTCGCGGGCGGCTGCTTCCTCTGGACG
Source organism: Colletotrichum brevisporum (assembly GCA_030770045.1). Lineage (NCBI taxonomy): Eukaryota > Fungi > Ascomycota > Sordariomycetes > Glomerellales > Glomerellaceae > Colletotrichum > Colletotrichum brevisporum. The sequence continues at coordinate 9,101,944 of JAUGSI010000002.1, forward strand.
TCCGTCACGGGGCGCATGATGAACCTCGACCAGGACCTGTCGTACCTGCGGGCCTTCGCCAACAGCATCATGAGCCAGATCGGGCGCATCAACACGCAGAAGAACGAGGTGGCCAAGACGACCTTCATCGCCAGCATGAGCCACGAGCTGCGCAGTCCCCTGCACGGCATCCTCGGCTCGGCCGAGCTGCTGCGCGACACCGACACCGACTCGTACCAGGCGGGGCTCATCAGCTCCATCTCGACGTGCGGCAAGACGCTGCTCGACACGCTGAACCACGTCCTCGACTACAGCAAGGTCAATCGCCTAGGACGCGCGCAGATGAGGCGCAGCGCGAGGCAGAACAGGCCCGTCGTGCTGTCGTCCGACTCGCTCGAGAGCCTGAGCCTGACGGCCGTCGTGGACCTCGCGGTCCTGGTCGAGGAGGTCGTGGATGCCATCGCCGCGGGCCACGCGTTCAAGAAGCTCGCGGGCGCCAACGCTCTGGGCTCCCCCAGCGAGCACGGCACCAACGGGGAGGCGACGGGCCCGGTGACGATCGGGCAGTACCAGGCCCTCGGGGCGAAGGAGCCCGTGTCGGTCCTGCTGGACATCTGCCCGAAGACGTCCTGGCTGGTCCGGACGCAGCCGGGCGCGCTGCGCAGGATCATCATGAACCTCTTCGGCAACGCGCTCAAGTACACCTCCTCGGGCTTCGTCCTCGTTTCGCTGAGCGGGCAGGCCCGGCCCGACGGGTCCAAGGTCAACGCCCTGATCCGGGTCGCCGACACGGGCAAGGGCATGTCGGACGACTTCCAGCAGAACCGGCTGTTCGTGCCGTTCAGCCAGGAGGACTCGTTCCAGCCGGGCACCGGCCTGGGGCTCAGCATCGTCAAGCAGATCGTCGACTCGCTGGGCGGGACGCTCGAGGTCAAGTCGGAGCAGCACCGCGGCACCGAGGTCGACGTGCACCTCCGGCTCGCGCCGGTGCCGGACGAGGCCGTGCACCACCAGGCCGACGACGCGATGCGGTCCGCGGCGGAGATGACGCGGGGCCGCAAGGTCGTGCTGCTGGAGGGCGAGGACGGGCCGGAGACGACCTCGGTCGCGCGCCAGGTCGCCAAGATGAACGAGGTGCTCTCCGAGACGTGCTCGAACTGGTTCGGGATGAAGGTCGAGAAGGAGCCCGAGACGGGCCCGGCGGACGCCGACATCTACCTATACTGCGAGCCGCCGCCACTGGAAGCCCTCGAGAGGCGCTTCAGGAGCCACGGGCAGAGGCCGTCGTCGAGGAAGGTGCCGATCGTCATCGTCTGTCAGAACGCTGAGGAGGCGGTCCAGATCTCGCACAAGCACACCAAGATGCTGTCCGAGATGTCGCAGGTCGTTGAAGTGATACCACAACCGTAAGTTTGGGGTCCCTTCCCATCTTCTATCCTTCCCAATAACGTAAGGCTAACTGAACCCGCTCGATAGGTGCGGTCCGAGAAAGCTAGCCAAGGTATTCAGCAACTGCCTAGAGCGAGCCGAAAACGCCGCAAAGAACGGCGACGCTAGCACGGTCGTCTCGACGTGGAACGCAGACGACGAGTCCACGGACACGGAGATCCCCGACGGCGTCTCGCGGTCCGAGGACGGCGGCGTCGTCGTCCACTACGACCAGCCGCCCGACCCGGAGTCGATCAAGGAGGACATCGACACCTCGCGGACGATCGCCAGGTCCTTGGGCGGCATCGTGCCTTCTCCCCCCTCCGCCAAGAAAACGCTGGCGGTGGCCGAGGTGACGGAGCTGAACAACACCAACGACAGCAGGTTACACGTCCTCCTGGTGGACGACAATACCATCAACCTGAAACTGCTCGTCATGTTCATGAAGAAGTGCGGCTTCTCGTACGAGGAGGCCGAGAACGGCCAGGAGGCGGTCGACCGGTTCAAGGAGGCCTCGGGCGTGCTGGGTTCAACCCGCGGAGGTCGACCGCCTCGGCGCTTCGATTTCGTGCTCATGGATATCAGCATGCCTGTCCTGAACGGGTTCGAGGCGACGAGGCAGATTCGCGAGTTCGAGAGGGAGCACAGGCTGCAGCCGCCGGCGAGCATCGTGGCCCTGACGGGCCTGGCGAGCGCCGACGCGAGGAAGAATGCAGAGTCCGCCGGCATCGACGTGTTTTTGCCGAAGCCGGTGCGGTTCGCCGAGCTCAAGAAGCTGCTGGCGTCTGAGTCAGGATGAGGCGGTGTGGTTGGTACATTGGATTCTCTTTTACGAATCACGATTGGGCGGACCAGGAGGGAAGGGGGTTTGGGGGAGCTGAGAGAGGAGGAGGGTATTCCGTTTCCCCGTCGTGGCAGGCGATGGGTATTAAATGAAACAGGTAAAGCAGCCGGGCGTTACGCACACAAGATACTCTATTTAGCAAGTCTTTTGTTGAGAAGAAATCGACCATCTCATTGTAATCATGGTGGCTGCAAAGTTCTGCTCCGACTCGTAACATGATAACATCGAATTGGACTCATCACTCATGCTGGGTTATCAACGACTTGTGCTAATCTGTGTAGTAATCGTTTGTCATTCTGATTCAGCTATGGGATGCTACTCTGCACTACTTCACGCGAGCAATGGACAAACACCAGGGAATTTGCAATCTCTCGAGCCATTATGTATTGGAAGGGTAGTCTAAGTTTGCGGATGGTCATAGTCTTTTACCAATTAAGCCATCCGACAGTTCTATGCACCCCAGAATCGCAGCGCAGTTCCCCTGACTTCTAGCACAGTGGCTGTCCTTCACGTTTGCGCTTACTTCTTGCCCTCCAAGTACAGCTCGTACTCGTAGCTGGAGAAGAGGAAGGGAGCGACGCCCTTCATGTCGTTCTCGAAGAGGGGCATGCTGGCGTAGTACTGTTCCTCGTGGTTAGCTTCAGCAAACTCAACAGTGGAAGGACATCTCTCACCTCAAAAGTGCCGTTCGAGCTCAGACTGCCGGTCTGGACGGTCCAGCCGTAGGTCAGGGCGTTGTCGCCCTTGCGCTCCGTGGCGAAGGTGTCGGTCATCAGCTTGTACCCGCTGAGCGCGGCCTTGAGGTACTGGTCGCCCTTGATGTACCCGAGGCGCAGGCTCTTCAGCAGGCCGTAGACGAACATGGACGAGCCGGAGCTCTCGATGTAGTTGCCCCACTGGCCCTCGGTGCCGGGGGTCATGACCAGCCACCAGCCCTTGGTCTTCTTGTCCTGGGCCTTGACGACGGCGTCGGAGACGGCGGTCAGGTACTTGATGAGGCGCTCGCGGCCCGGGTGGTCCTCGGGGAAGAGCTCGAGGGTGTCGACGAGGGCCATGATGTACCAGCCGACGGCGCGGCCCCAGACGTGCGGCGAGGCGCCTGTCTCCGGGTCGGCCCAGATGGACTTCTTGCTCCAGTCGAAGCCGTGCAGGGGCAGGCCGTTGGTGCGGTTGCGCTCCGAGGTGGTTCCCGCGTCGATGAGGTCGAACTGCAGGGCGATGTCGTCCCAGGCGGTGGAGTTGTCGGCCTCGAACTCGCGGGTCCAGCGGGCGTAGAAGACGTCGAGCATGTAGATGCCGTCGAGCCACATCTGGTCAATGTAGACGGGGTACCTATGAGAGTGTCAGAACAATGAGGGTTCGCGATGGTCTGTGAGGGGGTCCAACCTGTGGTAGAAGCCACCGTCGGGGGTCCTTCCGGTGCGGTCGATCTGCTTGCGCAGGGTCTGGGCGGCCGTCTTGTAGATCTCGTTGCCGGTGGTGGCGTACAAGTCGAGGAAGGTATGGCCGAAGCGGATGTCGTCGATTGAGTTGCTGTTGTTGTACAACAGGATCTCGCCGTTCCAGGCCGGGTAGAGGACGATGTCGGCGGCGTGCTTGACGTAATCGTAGTACTTCTGGTCGCCGGTGCGGTTGTAGGCCAGCAGCACGCCCGAGTAGAAGGACGAGATGGTGTAGGCGAAGGTGGGCTCGACGCCGTGCTTGATCTGAGAGTCGGCCATCCAGGTCAGGTAGCGCGGCTCGCCCTTGAACTTGCCGGGCTTGATCTTCTCGTCGGGCGGGATCGTGAACCAGCCGTTGGGGAGCGAGATGGCCGCGGAGGAGAGCGTGGCGCTGGCCAGCGCGGCGGCCGCGAGGGAGGTGACCTTCATGATGGGCTGGGAGGTTGTCTTGGAGATTGCCGGTTCAGAAGAGATGATGGCTTCTGCTGCACACGATGCCTCTGGAGACGAGAAGTAAGCTGGTGATCCGAGAGGTTACATTGCTGCCCATGGTCCGCCGCTATTTATACACGTCATTCCTCCATGATAACATCAACAACACCGGCCACATCGTCAATCTCGTGAAGTTGCAGTTTTCCAGGTTCCCCTCATCGGCCCAAGATCGGCCAAGGCCCTGAGTCGTATGAGTGTCTGGTTCCATCTGCTTATCCGGCGCAAGATGAGCGTGTCTTTCTGTTCGTTGGGATGGCAGGCTTGGCGGCAATACGAGTCATTGGTCAACCATATTGCCCAGCCGAGCATACCTAGTGGCTGGTCACCGTCGACAGTCGATAGTCGACGGTCGAGATAGCGACGGAAAAGCAGAAGGGGCCCCAGGCCAAGGCAGGACAAGGTAGGTAGCTACACCTATGCTAAGAATGCGGGTGCGGTGCGGGGTCTGACGTGGTGGTTCCTTGGGGTTTGCGGGGAAGTTGGTCGGGGGATGAGTCCGTCGCGTGGAACAGAGACCTTACCGCCGGTATGCTTAATTCCACTGTAGGGAACCCATGTTAAGGTAAGGTTTTGTCGTTAAGAACGAGGCTTTTTTCTACCTCGTTGTGGTTTAACTATCGGATGGCGAGCTATTAACGCCATTCGACAAGGTATCCAGAGGCAAAGCAGTTAAGAACCCGGGAAGCCTGAGGCTCTAAACTTGCTTTCCTCGTGGACGAGCCAAGACTCAACATCAACACCCTCTCTTATCCATCCACCTCCCTCCCCGCGTCGGCGATCGAGAGCCGGGGGCTGCGAGAAATCGCAGATGCCGGACGGCAGTCGTCGGGCACAGGCGGCGGGGTTTCTAGCTACTGACGGTGACACCTAGGTAATTATCTGCTGACCGAAAGTAGATGCCCGCTTGCCTCCTCGAGGTGTGCCAATTCTTCCGACTCTGAGCGATCCTAGAAATGTGCTCGAGTTAATACACCAATCAAGTCAGCCTTTGGTTGAGGACCAGGGGTGAACATCGCCTCGGTTCCCATTAGGCCGGCTACCAGCCTGCATCGCATCCTTGGCAAAGACCCCCGACATGACTGGGCGGTGACAACAAATTCATTCATATTAAGTGCTCTGCAGGCATCGCCATATTGCCAAGACCTTCGCCCGACCCCCGAGTCCATGTCTCTTTCTTCTCCTCCTCCCTTCCAGGCTCGTCGCCGTATGGCTGGGCGACTTTTCCGCCGAGCATGCCGTCTCCCTTCCGCTCCATGAACTTTTCCGCGCCGGACCACGGTTCAGCCAGCTTCGGCTCGCCACTGCGGACCTCCGAGGATCTCTGTGAGAGTGGCCAAGGTCGCAGTCTCATCGCGGAGGGTCCCACTGTTGCAATCCGGACAGCGTCTGTGGTTGGCTGCGAGAGTCCGAGGTCCACAGTAGGTGTATATCTGGGAGGCCTGCGAAAAGCAGACAAGAGCGGGGTGCATGAGGAAGACAATCGGAAATTGCAGCGACAATACGTTTGAAATTGCGCTAGGATAGAGCGGTCGATTTGTTGTCGGCGACGGGAGCCCAGCCGGTGCAAGCTTGGGCCATCCGGATCCGGATCCGGTCGGTGGGGCTCCGGCGGTGGCTTGAGCACTAAGTACTGGTACGGCGGGAACTGCGCAAGCTCCGAGAGGTGGGTTCCGCGAACCGACTCTGATCTCTATTAATCGGTCCTCCCCTTGCAGCTGTACTTGATCCAAAGCTCTTTTCGTGTGTGTTATTATCGCGGTCCCGAGTCTCGCCCTGGAGGATACTTCTGCTTTGAACAATGGCAGGATAATCGAAGCTTTTTGTCCAATTGAGTATTATCTACGGACATTGCCACATTGACAAAGCCGCAGCATCTTATCAGCAGCAGCTAAAGTTTGTATCAACATCGAGGTTTTGAGTTTCTGAGAGCATGAATGAATAGAAGTGTATTACTTTAAATGCGACGCTTGTTGTTTCTGTTCTTCTTGCCCTGGTTCCCGTTGTTGTTGTTCCCTCCGGCGCCGGCGCCGCTCACCCGCTCGCATCTCTCGCCCCCATCACCATTCCCGCAGCGCAGCGGCAGGAGACAGCACCCGTCCGGGTCGGCGAACTGCTCGAGGCCGTTGGCCCCTTCTCCCAGGGACTTGCAGTCCGGGCCATCGGGGAAGCCGCAGCTATTCGGTAGACGTGATTAGATCCAAGTGCACGGCTTCAAGTCATAATCCGCGGGTTGTTCGGGACTTACCCGTCCTTCGCGAGGACGCTGGCAGTGAAGAGGGCGATGGCGATGGTGAGGAACTTCATTGCGACTGAAGAGAGATGTTGAAAGTCTGCGCAGCAGATTTGAAAGTGAAATTAGCAAATAGTTGGTTGCAGAAAGAGATGGCGATTTCTGGCATCAAGCTGAAGAACTGGCTGTGGAGGAAGCTTACCTTGCACGGCCAGAGATGATGGCTTTATAACCTCATGTGTGCTTATTGCACCTACGATATAACATGGAATTCGCGTCTGGACTTTCTTGCCTATTTTGGCGTTGGCGGGTTGTTGTTTTGGTGCGTCTCAACACAATCGCTCGTGAAGTTACCCCCGCTGGGTTGCATCCCAAACATCCCTGTAAAACTCAACGTCAAAACATGCTTACTGCTACGCCTGATTCACTAGATGTGTCAAAATGGGATGACATACAGGGAACACGATCGACGGGAAAGTCCGGTAGCAAATATGCATTGACTGCGATCAGCACACCAACGTAAAGATTGGAGAATCATCCCACGCGCTGTTCTACTAAACAATAGGCAGCACTCAGAGGCTGCGAGTCGATCATGTCCGACTATTCGGGCTCCGGGAGAAGTACATGCATAGAAGTGGCGCAAGAGCAGCATGGTGCTTATTTCAAGTTCCCGGTTCACATCGGAGCTGTCCGTCGTTCAGGTTTCAGTTTCCGAGGAGTCCGACCAAGGCTCTCTCTCGGCTTGGCTCGCTTCTGTAGGAGTTTAGCATCAGCAACGCAACGTGCGCCGTGAACGGACAAGGACCAATCCCCGTCCGATGGAGTGGTTCTTGAATGCATAATGCATTCCATCCCGTCGGTTCAGCTGCGCGAGTGATATTGAGAAGATCCGGGGTGGGATGCTCGGAGGACACCCCGGCTTGCGGTGGGTCTTGTTCGTGTATCAATAACCCAGGGGCACTATTGCCGTGACAGAAGTATCAGAGCATTCCACCACGGTCACACGGGGGCAGCCAATACTACGGCAACTCCGTACCTCAAGAAGCTTTATGCCGCCTTCATTTTCGTATCGCGGCCGAAGAACAAGTTTGGCCAGCTCCTCGCGCTATGTTTCAATTCTTCTACGCGAGTCTGCAACACAAGCGAGCAGTCTTTGCGATGCGGCTTCTCGTCTTGAACAACAACAGGAGGCATTTTCGCTTGACATGTACGCGATGAAATGGTAGTACTAACGACCTTAAATGCTATATGCATGGCTGCTATATACTAGATGGGAATCGAAAGAAACGCTAACTAACGGCGGTAACCAAGCAATCCAAGTTGACCAGGGGGGGGGGGGGGGGGCTCTGCAGTTGCCATGTCGGCTTCTGGACGCAAGCCCCTCTTGCAGCACCTCCAAGTACTCTGAAAACGTGGTCTGCTGCCCCCCCCCCCGATCAACCTTGCAGTCACGGCCTATCCGTCCAGCGCCTGCCAAACTCTGATATAAGCACGAGTAACCTAGGTAGCGAAACGGAAGTCGAGACTGCAAGCGTTAGCGGCCAATTTGATACCCAGAGACAAATGTAACTCACCGCTTGTTGCCCTGATCTGTGGTGTTCGTGCGGTACTGGTGCTGCTCCTCTGGCGTCATGGCGTCCCACTTCCTCGCTTTTTGGTTGTTTCTCCAACGGTAGTAGAAGAACGTGAAGGGGTATTGAACCAGCTAGCATGCGTGAGCTCTCGTCGTTACAAACCACCGGAGAGGATAGGCGACAACTTACACACATCCAGATGCAGATCACCAGGAGACCCTTGTTCGCCTTGAAGTAGCGAGGGGCGTCGTCGGGTTGGTAGACTTGGTTTTGGGTCAGTCCTTGCACGTTTTTTAGCAGGGCGCGAGAGATCTTACTATTCGCTCCAATCATTCCGCTTACTTGCACAAACATGTTGTACAGCCTGAAGCCCGTTAGAATCTTCGTTGGGTCGCAGCCCGAGAAGAGACGAAGACTTACGACGCGGAGACAGTTCTGTTCTGCACGGAACCCGCATTCCTGCTGGTCCACGCGACCTGAATTGGATGGGTGCTTGACATCATCAGTATCGACACGGAGAGCAGAACTGAGGCCGGCCACTCACTAGGGGAAAGACAACAGCACCGTCGCGATCGCAAAGTACACCCACCCGCTGATGGGATCCGGCAGGGCGATCAGCGCGACGAAGCAGGGCAGCAGCCACGCGTCCTCGGCCATGGCGACGAAGCTGCGGTTGTTTACGAGCTCGCTGAAGGCGGTTATGAGCAGCATCGTGATGCTGCTGCCGACGATGTTGGGGATCGCGAGCAGGTTGCTCTCGATGACGTTGAACTTGAGGTCGCGGAAGGAGAGCGTCAGGTACTGGTTGACGGGGTACTTGGGCAGGCCGAAGAGGAGACCTAGAGCGTAGAGCGGCCACATGTCGAAGTCCTTGGAGCACTCCCAGATCTGCCGGACGGAGAGGCCTTGGCGGTTGTACATGCCTCCCTTCTGGGGGTCGTCGCGGATGACTGTGGCGGCTGTCAGTCATGGCTCTCGGCTTGAGGGTAGCAGGACGTACCAGAGTTGACAATGATCTTGATCTCCTTCTCTTCGAAGTATCCCTTGGGGTTCCACCAGCTCTTTGTCCGGGCCGGGCATTGAGGCATGAGGAAGAAGGACATGAGACCGACCAAGACTGCAACAATATTAGCGGGGAGTGATTCCAAGATGACGGCAAATCTTACAAGTGAAGCAGCCCCTAAGACAAGAATGTTAGTAAATCTTCGATTGCAGTGGTGAACTGAGACTCACTCGATGAGGAACATCCACCTCCACCCCTCGTAGCCTAGCATACCGCGCATAGACAAGAGGCCAACTGCGGCGAAGCCGACGCCGATATCAACTGTGAAGTTTGGTCAGGAGAAGCTTCAAAGCGGAGGCATTGAACTCATTATCTTACCAATCTGCGAAGACATCCAGAACCAGGCCAGTCGGATGGGCAGCTGGGAAAGGTACGTGGTCAGGCACGGGCTCCACGCAGTCTGTCCTTGCAGAGCAACTCACCGATGTGCCAGTGTACCAGTAGCTGAGGTAGAGGATCGTGTCGGGAATGAAGCCACCCTGGAACGTCGCGCTGGTTTCCACAGTGAGCTAAGGACGTCAACCACAGGGGGTATCCCCAACTCACATCAAGTATCTGGTCGCAAGGAACGAAGCGCGCCCACTGAGGAAGAATTGCATGGCGGAGATGGCGCTGAAGATGCAAATCTGGATAGGAATCCACAGATCAGGACCGATACTACTGCTGTCAGCTGCTGCCCAAGAGAACAAACACACTTCTTGAGGGATCAAAATACCGCTTAGAGATCAGCTGGGACGGAAGCTCGGCGACGAGGAATCCGACTCGGGAAATCGTCTGACCAATGTTCTGTTGCCAAATCAAATCAGCCCTGCACCGAGAAATGAGCCGTGATTGGTTTCCAAGTTTCCAACTCACGTAGTCGGCTCTAGTGAGGCCGAGGTCGTCGAGCATGTTGTCCGAGACGGCGTTGCTGATGTTGTTCCTGTCGATGTTGAGCGATGCGAACATGATGCAGCACCACACCTGAGAGATCGTCAGTCGCCCGCAACGCTAGTGTCTGCGGGATCGAGGCCTTTTGCCCACCATGATCTTCCAGTCGACCTTCCTCCGCACCTGCTTCTCTTCCCGCCACGTCCACCGGAAGGACGGATCGAAGGCCTCCTTGTTCTCCCACTGGTCGTGGATGTACAGCTCCTTGTACTCCTCGAGGTTCTCCGAGTCCCAGATGCTGGGCTGCGTGGCAATCTGCAATGGGAAAAAACGTTAGCTTCGTCCATCTTTCTCGCTGTCGTTGACATGGTGTCTCGGCTCTCCGGAGCGTACCGCGTCGAGGTCGTACTCGTCCGCCTTCGGACCCTTCCGGATCCTGAAGAAGCGCAGAATGGCGTCGCCGAGCGCGGCCTCCATGCGCTGGGCCTGCTGCGTCGCCAGGGCCGGCGCCGTGGGCGGCACGGCGTCGCGGACCGCATCCTTGTCGGACCTCGACTTGGAGTCCAGGCCCGCGTGGTCGGAGGAGGTGATGGACCCCGCCGGGGAGGACTTTGTGGTCGGTTGCTGGGCAGACATTTTTTCGTGCAGTCGGACGAAGAAATAGACCAGCCTAGGTATCGGGCGAACAGGCAGGTCTATCAGACCAGAGAGCAGAACGAAAGAGCTACATATTTATGAAGATGCAACTGTTTCCTAAAACTCTTCAACCAGGGGCTGGTTCGGTCGCCTCCCGAACCCCCTGTTGACACCAACCGACGGGCTGTTCGCCGCGTGGTCTCCTTACGTGGGAGAGAGCCGTGGGGGGTTGCCCAACGGAGCTCGACGAAGAATGACAGCCCGTCGACGGCAGGGGGCAAAGGTCTGGTGAACTCCAATTATTCCCTCTTTTGTCAAACAATACTCCTCCACCGGGGAGATGACGACATGATGCTGCCCAGGCCAGACCCCTAGAGCAAGTGGTATTCCGAGGAGATGCAATGATCAGACGGTTTGACATGCATCCAACTGTGGAGGTAGTGATCGCAAACTTCAACACCCAATAACGCGTAACGGAGAATTTCTCGAACCTTAACGAAGCACTACCGTCGTGCCTTTTCCACTTCCATCGTTGGTGTAGAAAGTCTTTGGAGGGAACTCGAGATTCGGTTTCGGGGTGGAGCAGAAAACGTTTATTGGGTCTGTGTCGCGGTCCCGTCCACTTTGCGCCATTCTCCTGCAGCGCACGCCATTGATTCACCATCAAACAAGTCGATGGCGTGCTGTGGGATCGCTCCCGCGTCTGGGTGTACATGAACGGCGCCATCGGCAATTATTACATCGAGCGGTCAATCTTAATACCGCTGGCTCCTCTTCTCGGAAACTCCTCTCCCTCCTACTTGGCGATGGATACGCCTGGTATGCCAATAACAGGTCTCCACCGCCGATAAACCGAAATCCGGGACCCGAAGACCCCCACGACCGACAGCACTACCTCCTCCGTCCGACGTCGGCCCCACACCGGAGCCGGAACCAATGCCGCACTCTCTCCCGATGTCGATACTCACACAATCCGCAGCGTAAACTTCCTCCCCTCTTCCGTGAGCCAAAACGCCGCCGGGCTGTCGCCCTTCCCAACACGCTGCAACAGCTCCCCCTCCATGCACCCCTGCACGAAGCACGACCCGCCGAACCTGAAGGTATTCGGCTCCGAGCCGTCGACCTCCTGTAGCAGGACCGGGACAGAGCACGTCGCCAGCAGGGCGATGAGCCACGGCTTCTTCGAGGTCTCGTCGCTGCCCACGTGGTCTGGTGCCAGGCACATGTAGCCGTGCTTCGTCATGCACGGCTTCCTGCCCCTGACCATTGTCCGGACAGCGTCGACGTGTGGCGGGAGGTCGAAGAGGGACTCCGGGGGGAGAACGTGACGAGATAAGTGTGGGATGCATTCCCATTCCGCCCAGTAGTAGTAGTAGCGTTCTGAGTCCGCCTCGGACGATTCTTCAGAGTTGGTTGTGTCGTCCCCGTTGTCTGTGCCCTCCCCATCATCCGCATCCTCCGTATCTTCTGCATCGTCCTCGTCATCCACATCCTCCGTGCGTTTCACATACTCCTCGTCATCCGCTTCCCCTCCGTCATCCACTTCCTCCTCCTTGTGCCCGTCGTCCCGATTCTTCGTGTCTTCCAGCTCCTCCTCGACGGCCACTTCTTTATCGTCCTCCGCTTCCTCCCCGTCACCCGCATTCTTCGTAGGAAGCTCCCGATGGCGCCACGCTGAGGGCACGTCGCCGTGAAACATGGCAACAGTCGCCCGCATCGGATCTTCGTACCGACTCTTCCCCTGCTCCCGCTCGAAGAAACGCGGTATCATCTGGCGCCAGTTCTCAAAGTTGGACATGTCCGTGAGCCAGGGCGCGTGGAAGCTTGTGCACGCAGGCGAGCACTTCGTCTTCGTCGGCGGTTTGTAACCGATTGCTTCGATGACATCTACGACAATGCCCCGACACTCCAGCACGCCGCCGTCGAACCGGAAGAAGCTCTCGCCGCCGGGCATCCCTGAAATACCACCGTCGGCAGAGTACAGCGCGCCCTCGAGGTCGCCCGTTCGCGAAGCGTCTCTGACGGGGACCGTCTCCCGGCGGACGAAGCAGCTCGTTGTCGAGGGGGCCGACCAGTCCGGGCACCACGACGGGGACGAGTCGTAGAAGCCCTGCGGGTTGTTGTACGGCTCTGAGGCGGCGATGACGTCGAGGCTGCCATGCTGCTCAGCCCAGGCAATGGCGAAGTCCTTGAAAGTCGTTTCCACGGAGTTGGAATAGGTCATGTCGAACTTCAACCCGCACTTGTCCCGTGCGAGGTTCCAGAGGGCGAAAATTTTGTCCCTCCCGTCGGACGCCTGGAAGTCGCGCGCCATAACGGCCAGTTCCAGATACCCCGGGCCTCGGCCGTCCTCCGCCTCACGAGCGGGGCCGGGCCTGTCGCCGACGGCGTTGCGCTCCACGAGGTGTCTGAAGTAGAACATCTTGCGGACGAAGGACAGCTCGTCGTAGTGCACGCCAGACTCCCTCAGACTGGGATCCGCGTCGACCATCTCCTGCGCCAGCGTCGGCGACGACTGGATCAGCCCCTGCAGCGTCGACGCAACCGACTCGAGGCCCCTGAACGTCACCGACCTGCGGTTCCCGAGCACGATGACCGGGTCCGACGACACGGCCACCTCCTGCAGGATCCACATGCGCCGGAAGTACGGCCGGCACAGGAACCTGTACAGCGCGGCCAGCCTCCGGGGGGCGTCCCGGCCGCCGAACGCGATCCTGTCGTCCTTGGTCGAGAACCGCCCGCCGCGCTCCGCGATCGGCGCGCACGCCTCGTAGAACTCCGGGATCAGGTCGAGCGCCGCCTCGCTGGCCTCGTCGGGCTCGCCGACGTAGCAGTACACCTGCACGGCGCGGTGGTAGATCTCGAACATGCGCTTGATCTGCCTGCTGCGCTCGGCCAGGTTGTTCTGGTCGATGCACACGGCGTCGACCCAGATGCACAGCATGGTCTTGGAGCTGCGCAGCGCGCGAAGCACGAACTCGAGGTTCTCGCGGATGACCATCTTCTGGCCCGAGGCGACGACCTGCTTCGTCGGCTCCGGGGCGCCCCAGGTATAGGAGAGCGCAAAGTAGACGACCTGGCAGATGATAGGGCAGTGGGCGAGGCGCAGCACCAGCGGCGCGTCCCGGTCCGCGGCCGGCTCGACGACGATCATGCGCATCTCGTTGACGAGCATGTCGAGCGGGACGTACTTGTACGTGGTCAGGGGGTTCTCGTCGTCCGGCTTCACGCCCAGCCTGATGGGGATGACCTCCGGGAGCGTGTATTCGGCGTCCTCCGGCTGGGAGTCGTCCCATTTCTTGCGCCACTTCTTATACCGTCCGGCGGTGACGCTCCGGACGGCCCCGCGCTCGATCAGCCCTGTGACGAACTCGGTCATGTCGACAACTTCCTCGGCGCGCGCGTACATGGAGTCGACGAACTCTCGGTTCCAGTACCGCTCCCTCTCCTCGTCGTTGACGAACTCGCGAAGACAGACGTGCCGCAGCCACAGCGTGACGGGCTCGTTGTCCCGGCGGAAGTGCCGCAGGAACGCCTGCATGGCGACCGATACGACGAGGATGCTGCCGTCGACCTCGATCGTGTTGGGGATCAGCCGGTAGCCCCTGGTGTTCCGGACCGCGATGAATGGTCCCGCGTCCGAGAGGGGGCGGACTTCGATGCTGCACCTGACGTGGTTCTTGCGGGCGTTTTTGTCGCCGGAGCAGGGGTGAAGGATGAGGAAGCGCTGCTCCAGGACGTCGGGGTTGAGTGGTTGATACTCGTAGACGGGCGCTCCGAACTCGAATTCCCTCCCACAGCACAAGCATCCGGAGTCTGCGTGCCGTTGCTGGGGAGCAAGCTCCTGCCAGCTTAAATCTGACTCGCCCATGGTTGACTACTTTCACAGTGGTGAAGATCACGTTCCATGAGTCCGTTGCGGGAGGGTCGACAAGACGGAGGATGATGGGTATATGTGCATGTTTGCGCCTTCGCAGGCCGATATGATCGATAACGAAGCCTGAGAATGGTGTGGCTGAGCGATAGAGCGCTTATGCAGAAGGATCCGCGTCTAGCCTGATGTGGAATCCAGTATATGCAGCCTTTGCTGGTGCCTAAATATGATTATACACTTGGGAATGCGTTGTTCTTGGTTTCTCACTGGGTGTCACCTTGGACAAGTCATTGTAAGGTCCGGCCTGTTGCTCCGGTTTAGTGGGTCTGTACCGCCGCGAAAGCGGAAGCACGGAGGCCCGAGAGTTCTAAGTTGCGGGGTCATTGAGCCGCCGAGCCGGCAGGGTTCGAGGCGGAAGTACGTACCTATGTACCGAGCAATTGGGTGCGGAAACTGGGTTGAATTGATGGTACTATCCATGGACTACCAATAACTTCTAGTGTTGCGGAAAACAATGCTCGACTGCCTCCAATAATTGGAACTCTTCAACTCTCGTTCGTCCTGTTTCTTTGACAACACGATTGCTTACTGGGTGGTCTTCAGGATGGCCAGGACAGCCCCCAGGTAGAAAAGAAGGAGTCAACAAGCTCGTTGGTCTGATCTCTGGTAAAACATCGCGGTCCCGGAAGCTTGTTGCACGGAGAAAGCTTGGCATAAGCAGAGCGGCTTCCCCTGCAGCCAACACATGTCGTGTAAATTGTAATACTCAGTGCGGGTTCATACGACTCACTTCTAGTCACCATGGTGCTTGCTTTCTCCGTGCCACAATCTGGACAACCCCCGAACCCTCCGAGAAAGTCCAACACATGAAGGTGGTAGTGGACATGGAGCTACCCCAGAAACAGACAAACCCCCTCATAGGATTCGATTTCGGGAAAGTCACATCAGGCACTTCAGCTTACCAGGATGGCCTGTCCATCGTGGCGTCCAGCAGCCCACCACGCAAACCCATTACGCTTCCAGGCGGGCTCCTGCTCTGGACTCTGCTTTACGCTGCACGTCAATGTCAGACACGCGGTTCCTGCCGAATCCTTCCACAGCTTGTCGAATTGTGAATCTGCTTCGCATTCTGCACCTCAACGGCACTTGGGAAGGGGGATTGGGGCCGCCGCGCCGCAAGCCCAAGCGCCTGGATTCGAGCCCATCTCAGGGTCGGCCGTTTCTCCCGCTTTGAACTTGTAGCCGCCGTGCCGAGGCGCTAATTCGACTGAACTAGTGGAGTTGTTCACGATTGTGGTGGTCTGACTGGACGACAGGGGGAGGAAAGCTGGGCAAGACATGGATGAGCGATTGATTTACCACCTCTTGGCGGCCACCCAACGAGAAATGAACTTCGTTGGTTAGACGAGAGAGCGAGAGAGCCAAACTCTCCTCAAACTCCTCTCTCTTTTCCACTTGAGCGCGGCAAAAGACACGCGGAGGGTGTCAGCCCTGGCCCCCCGATGAGCGGTATCGCATGTGGCTCAATACTACCCCTGGATTCGAGCCCCTCCCCCTTACGCTAAATTCCAGCTCTTCCTCCTATACCGCGTCGTCGTTCCCATCTTTTTTCTTACCCGAGAATCTTGCTGCCGTTCTTTCCACTCCAAGGGAATTGGCCAGCTCGGACTCGAAAACCCCGTCGACATTCCGGACACCGAACCACCACGATGATGCCCGACTTCCGGACCCTGCTCGCGGCGCTTCTGGTCGGCGCCCGGACCGTCGCGGCACAGGAGTGCAGCTACGAGGGCGGCTGGGCCCTCCGGAACTCTGGCTCGTGCCCCCCGGCTGCTCCGATCGAATGCGGCACGGGGGCGCAGCCGCGATGCTGCCCCTCGGGCTACACCTGCACCGGCGACGGCGACTACGTAGGGAACTACTGCTGCAAGGACCCGTTGGACTGTAGGACGCAGTCGTTGGAATATCCCCAGGTAACCTTGATCCCGCGAAAACCTCCCCGCGCCCCTCGATCTCGATCCCAACCCCACGAGCATGAAGCTGACGATCCTGACCTTCGCAGTGCCCCGACCCCTCGTGGACCCTCTACGGCGTCAACGGCAGGCTCGACAACGGCGGCTGGTGCTGCCAGGCCGGCACCAACGGCACCTTCCGCAGCGACGACGCAGGCATCGCCCTCCTCTGCTGGCCCTCGTACGCCACCTCCCTCCCGGCGAACATCTCCTACGCCACGACCGTCAGCACCTCGTCCTGTTCCACGACCACATCGCTGCCGGCCTCCATCACAGCCGAGATCACCTCGCAGGGCACCACGAACGGGACCGCCTCCGCGACGGCAACCGAGACCGGATCCTCCTCCCCGAGCGCATCGACGACCGACACCGCCGACGAGAACAGCGCCGCCATGTCGGGCGGCGCGATAGCGGGGGCCGCGATCGGCAGCGTGGCGGGCGTGCTGCTGCTGCTCGGCGGGATATTCCTGGTGTGGAGGAGGAAGAGGAAGGCCGCTGCCGAAGCTGCCGCTGCCGAACCCGAGCGGAACGCCGGCTGGACGTACGGCGGGGAGCCAAAGTACGCGCCGCCGCGGCAGTTCCCCGGCGAGCTGCCCACGCAGAGGTCACACGCCGAGATGAACGCCGAACCGACGGCCTACGAGCTCGACGGGTCGATACCACAGGAGCTGGATTCGACGACGGCCAGCACGACGCCCGCCAGCACGACACCAACAGTCAAACCAAAATGAGCATGACGGCACTGGTGTTTGTGGAAGTACGCTATACCCAGAGAGATAAAGGAGGCCGGTGCCAGCTGTAAGAGGAGGGTGTTCATACATACATACCAACTATGAATATAATCCGTTTAATGATCAAAAAGCCTAGCATCGTCAAACTCCGTTTCCGTTTTCGCTATGGTGTCCAAGGGATCGACCCCTACGCAACCTGGACACAGGAGATAGCGCTGATGCATTTGATGAATAAAATACCCCTTGAGGATTAAACAGTCTAGCATCGTTCAGCTTCTCTTCGGCATCGATGGTCCAGGACCCCTATCTCTTGGCACGGTCGTTTGTCCACTTGACAGCCCGAGCATAGTCGCGAATCAAGCTTTCCCAGGGCATGCATGCTGTCTTTTCAAGGGAGACCCCTTTCGTCCCGTGTTGAGATCAATCGTGAGGGAACCCGGGCCGCGCTAGCCAGTCGTCCCAGACCCTCGGAAGTCATCGGGAACGGTCGTGGGGGTCTTCCGGGGAGCCTTGCCTGCTCTCCTAGGGAGACGCGACCGCCGCCGTTGACGATGTTTTCTCAGCCAGGAGCCGCGGCCAGGGTCCTTGGCACTTTAGAGCTGAAGACGAAAGACGCCATGGCGCCGATCCCAGACATCTGGTTGGCAGGCTATTCTCGCACTGCCGGGGCGGAGTTTTAACCATAACAATGACCGGCAACGCCATGGATCCGTACTAATACTTAGTCGGTCGTTAGGGGCTCTCCAATGTGAAACTTGATGAATCTCCCAGCTCCAGTTGCCCCAGCGTATGGCTCGAAGAATTAAGGGTTTCCATTTCATTGAGACCCGGAGATGTTTCAACTCAAACAGTCAAGCAGGAATACCCTTTAGTCTGCTCCCCTATCCGCCAGCTCGCGTGTTGTCTCGACGCTCGCAGCTCTTGCAGCGCTCTGTCTCATGAGACAACGCTCTAGCTTAGCGTTGGCGCCCGGCTGGGCTTTCTTCAGTAATAATGTAAGTAGGTACAACGTCGTCTAATAGCGGCAGACGCTCGGCGTAGCTGATCTAGAACATCCGGCTGGGGCTGACAGGCGCTTGCAGGCAGCCTTGGCCGATCCCAGGGAGCCATGCATGCCAAGACGGCGAGTCGAAGCCGGTCACGGAGTCCGTGATGCTTCTCTCGGACGAGCTGGGCGGGTAGTTGAACTTGTAGTCACTCGAGGTTTTCCTCCGCTCAAGTCTGCGCACATGTGTCTTGAACTCAACAGCAGCACCCCGAGCACAACAACATATGAGCTTTTGGGCAGCCTCCTAGACTTTCAACCGCCCTTTGATGTCTGCAACATGGCATTCCTGGCTAGGTATAATCGGTAAGCGCCACGGTGCCGTCCGCGTGTTTCGCGAGTCGAAAGGAAAGTGTAATAACGCTAAGAGCAGCATGGCTTTGATCCTCATCGCCACGACGGATTCTGGATCTACACTAAGTCGAGGCTGGGAGCTGAAGGCTTCCTGCTAGCCCAGGCATCTGCTTCGGGGATATTTGAACCTTGTACCCGGCAGGCTGGAAAGTTGCTGAGCCTCTCATCCTTCACTTCATTTCCATTCGGAACTTCCCTTGTCATTGCCTATCTTTGCGGCAGGCTCTCCTTCTTTCATTCCTGGGCTTGCTGTCAGCTTCCGCGGCGCAGCACAGGAACCATGACCGGTTCATACGACCCAGTCGGACAGCACCGTGACGACGAGCAGATCCACACCATCTACGAAACAGGCAACCTGCAATACATGTTCCCTGGCTACGTCGACCAAGGCCAGGCCCGAGGGGCAACCTCTCCGCCCGATGCGGTCCCCAACGCCCAGGTGCCCCTCATGGCCGGACAGCCCACTCACCACTCACCACCTGCCACCGGAGGAGGGCCCGGCAACGGAAGCCCTCATGAGAAGGAGTACATGATCACCACCCAG
Organism: Colletotrichum brevisporum; assembly: GCA_030770045.1. Classification (NCBI taxonomy): domain Eukaryota; kingdom Fungi; phylum Ascomycota; class Sordariomycetes; order Glomerellales; family Glomerellaceae; genus Colletotrichum; species Colletotrichum brevisporum. The sequence continues at coordinate 9,121,062 of JAUGSI010000002.1, forward strand.
TCCTACCATGGCTCCGCCACCTTCAGCGACGACCGGACGGGCCTGAAGCCGAAGCCCATCACCAACACCAGCTGGAGGCGCTACATCCACGGCTGGCTGCTCCACATCCCGGCGCTCGCCTCCACGATCGTCATCATCTACATCAGCATGAGGAAGTGGTACTGGTTCTCCGAGGACGGGCTCTCGGACACCATCACCGCCGACGTCATTGGCAACATCCTCCAGTTCGTCTCCAAGATCCACGAGCTGCTCGTTGTCGGGTCCCTGGCCTCCATCGCCATCTCCATGACGCGCCGGCGGCTCGTCGGGGGCGGCATCCGGCTGGGCTTCCTGACGGGCGGGTACCGCGTCGGCGACCTCGAGTACCTCCTCTCGAGCCCGTTCCTCCGGCAGGCGGCCAAGATGCCGTGGGAGATCTTCCTCATCACGTACCTGGTCTTCACCACGATCCTGTCGGCCATCATCGGCCCGGCCTCCGCCGTCCTGCTTGTGCCGACCCTCGGCTGGTTCCGGGTCAAGCCGGAGAAGGCCTTCACCAAGTTCAAGATGCCGCTCTACTACAGCATGACCCCCGATGCGGTCTGGCCCACGGCTTTCGAAGACGTCTCCCCTTGGAGCGACAGGAGCCAGGTCTGTCAGACCGTCGACGCGCTGTACTTCGCGGCCTGCCCTGCGGGAGGCTACGCGGAGATCTGGAACTGGGTCCAGAGCTTCACCTCGACGAACCTGAAGAATAACCTAACCTTCAGCCACCCCTCTACCACTCTGCAGCGTGAGCTCGTATTCGCGAACGTGTCTGACGATGTCGTGGTTCTCACCACGCCATCCGAGTTCGTCACGACGTCGCTGGGTCTCTTCCAGAAATACGTCGACGATGAGGACATGGGCGACTGGTCCAGCAAGTCCCGCTACAATCTCTCGTCCAGACGGGTAAACATCTCGGAGCACGCCCTGGGGGAACACGTCGCGCTGCCGATCTACCAGCCCTACGTGCAGTCGAGCTGCCTGGTCTACGACAAGGCCGAGGTCGTCGAGAAAAACCTGGACGTGGTCTATCCCACGGATCACTTCAACTGCTTCGGCGACGCCGACTGCGAAGAGATGCGCAAGACACCGCCGAAGATCAGCCAATACTACCCCGCGACCGGGGACAGGTACTGGATGGACAGTAGCCAGGACGACATTCAGTACGCCACCAAGTTTTACCCCATCAACGGCCGCAGCTCCATCCTCATCACCGACGGCCAGGTCCCGGACTATAACGAGAACAACAATCCCAAGAAGAATGTGATGTACACGTGCAGCCTCTTCGCAAGCTGGGTCGCGTCCAACTACTCCATCGACCCGAAGGCCACCAACGTGCTCGCATCGGCGCTCCACGGCGAGGAGCGCATGAAGCAGGTCTTCAAGGACTCCTCCACGGCGGAGGTCAAGGTGATGACGTTCAACACGACCTGGCTCGACAAGTACCTCGACGTGCCCTTCAACGTGACGCGGCTCGACGTGAACAACCAGCCGGTGGTCAGCAACACGACGGCGCTGTTGCAGCTGGCGGACCTTTTCACGCAGAAGAGAGGGAGCGAGCTGAACCCGTCGGGCGAGTCGATCAACACGCGCGCCCCGGGGGAGCAGAGGACGATGCTGGCCAAGGTGTTCGGCGTGTACCTCGCCAACGCCGCGTCCCGCGCGGGCTCCATGTCGGACACGTACATCATGCAGAAGAACGAGACGGACGGGCTCGACTTCCTCGAGCTGACGTCGCGGTACACCGCCTGGAACGGCACGCTCAAGTTCAAGTCGGCCGGCGATGGCTCGATCAGCACCACCCGCGAGGACCCGAGCAAACCGAGGGTGGATCCCGGGACCATCGCGCAGGTGCTCGAGGAGACCACGGGCTATGTGCAGCTGGACTTCGACGTGACGCGGTACGGGTACGGCAGCGGCCGGCCGCGCAAGACGCTCACCTTCTCGCTCGTCATGATGTACATCTACCTCGCCATCGTCGGGCTCTACGCGACGGCCGTGGGGGTCGGGCACCTCATCGAGTGGACCGGCCGGGGGAGGAGGTACCACGTGATGAGCGTGCGGCCGTGGGACGACCTCCAGGAGCTGATCGTGCTCGCGCTCCGGTCGCCGGTGCCGCGGGACCGGGACATGGCGGACGCCGGCGCGGGCCCGACGACGCACGACGTGTGGAAGAAGAAGGTCCGGGCGATGGCGGACGAGCACGGGAACGTGCAGCTCGTGCTGGGCGACGATCACGGCGCGAGGAAGCTGGACAGGACCGGGAAGCTCAAGTACTTCTGAGGCGGTGGTTGTCTGGTTGTGCTGGGTTTGTGGGTGCCATATTTGAGGTTGGGTATTTGGTATTCGGATTTAACGTATCTAGGTTAGTTTATGACGAGGCAAAATCGTCTTCTTAGTTCTCACTGCCTGCCGGCGTTGCAAGGTCGCTGATATTTGAACCGCCTGTGATAGACTTAAAACAAATCATCTCAAGTTTAGAATCCCCAAGTCTATCCCAACAGCTCAAGATGCCCCTCCTGCTCCAGGGTCTCCCTCACCGCAAGCCGCACCCTCTCGTGGACCGCCGGCGGCGCCGCGATGAAGCCGTAGTTGGCCTTCATCTTCCTCCCGGCGACGAGGCTCACCGGGTTCCCGTCGACGTCGGTGACCTTCCCGCCGACCTCCTCGAACAGCAGCATCGCGCCGGCGTGGTCCCAGATCTTGGCCAGCCTGTCCCGCCGCCGGTACGCCCAGAAGGTGCAGTTGGCCCTGCCCAGCCCCAGCACCGCCCACCGCAGCACCCAGCCGAGCAGGTCGTTGCCCGGGTACGACACGCCCAGGCGCTCGGCGACCTTGGCGTGGATGCCCGGGACGGCCGAGTCGGAGCCGTCGATGCAGGTGACGGAGACGAGGTCGTGCGAGTCGCCGTCGGCGTGGCGCGGGATCCGCGCCGCGGGGAGGTCGAGCGGGCCCGGCAGCGGGCGGACGAAGGTGCCGGCGCCCCGGACGGCGAACATGATGCTGCCGGTTCCCGTGGGGTCGATGCTGTCGTTGTTGACGGGCGACGCCGCGTCGGCGGCGAGGAGGGGCAGGCCGACGATGCCGACGCTCTGGCGGCCGTCCTCCATGAGGCAGACGTTGATGGCGTAGTTCTCGCCGCGGACGAAGGTCTTGGTGCCGTCGATGGGGTCGAAGACCCAGAACCGTCCCGCGGGCGAGGGCTCGCCGAGGCCGCACCAGTCGATCATGTCGCACATCTCGTCGGGCGAGGAGGGCAGCCTGCAGTGCGAGCCCTCGGCGGCGGCGTCGACGTGCTGCAGCAGGGCCCAGACGGAGCGGAGCAGGTCCGGGTTCGCGCGGAGGTCGGCGGCCGACTCCTCGCCGACGAACTTGTCGTCGGGGAAGGCGGCGTGCAGGGTGGAGGTCAGGAGGGCCTGGATGGCGAAGTCGGCGACGGTGACGGGGCTGAGGTCCTCCTTGGTGACGACGCCCTTGTCGGAGGAGACGAGGACGCGGCGGCTGAGGGCGGCGGCTTGCTGGATGGCCGCGATGGCGACGGTCAGCTCCCGGGCGTACGGTCCGTCCATGGTGTTGTCGTGGGTGAGTATCGAAGACGTCGGATGGAACGAAGGAGAGGTGATCGGAGCCGGAGACGGAGCGGGTCTGGCGGCGGTGATCCTGCAGGGGGGAGGGAGTACGGATATTCGTGGTTGTTTTCTCTTTTGCTGTTGCTTTTCCCCTCTACTGTTGACTCTCAGTGTTGCACAGCCAGGTGTTGTGGAGTGGGTTGAACGGTTGCAGCGGTAAGGTAAGACAAGAGGCTGCAGCAAACGCAAGTCACGGGGATACGTCGTTAAGAAGGTGAATTCGCTGGAAACGGGGGTGGAAGAAGGAAGACACTGAGGCGATGATGTCAGACCAAAAAGGCGCTGGTTTGTGAGCTGTTTTCTTTTTTTTTTTTGCTCGCAAATTTTCGCCCGAAGGGGCGCCGACTAAGCGCCACCCCCGCCCCACCCAAGCCCCGGCATCGGCCTCGGAAGCTCCGATGATTACAGTGGGTCACCGCCCTCGATGCCTTCCTTTCCGGCCCGATGCATCCCAGACGGAGCAGCGCAATGAAATCAGTAATGCTTTGTATTAACCGTCCCTCCATTCATCGGAAGATCCTTGCTGCATGTGTGCATGATGTATTTCACTAAAGAATCACTGTCAGCAAAGAAAAAACACCGCAGAGACATCCGGAGGGAACCATCGCCAGACTCACCATCCTTCCACGAACGCTTCTGGTGGAACTCCAACGCCCTCTCCTGCCACAGCCGGACGCACCACACCGCCGCGAGCGCGTCCCGCCGCGCCCGCTCCAGCGGCACGAGCACCGTCAGGCTGTGCATGTCCTCCCTCGTCTCCTCGACCGCGAGCCGCGTCCCCTCGCCGTCGAGCCAGTCGAGCACGTCGTTGTTCGGCCTCACGTCGAACAGCAAGCCGCGCGCCTCGTGCTCGCCGTCGCGGCTCCTCCGCACCCGCCACGCCTTGCACGCGCTCTTGCCGATCTTGGCGAACCTGACGCCCACGGTGCCCAGCGCGCTCTGCGACGCCGGGCGCAGGTAGTACGCGAACGGCTCCTGCAGCGCGGCGTAGGGCCGCTCGAGGTCGAAGACGCGCTTGGGCCGGGAGACGACCTGCGGGGCCGAGCCGTCGGCGGGGCCGAGCCGTCGGCGGGACCGGCGGAGGCGGGACCGGCGGAGGCGGAGCCGGAGGAGGAGGGCTGCCGCTTCAGGCTGTAGTCGATCCGGCTGAACTCGACCTTGCGGTCCGTCTCGCGGAGGAAGTCGATCAGGTGGTTGATCTCGTAGAGGCCCGCCGCGTCCTCGCCGGCCGCGCTGGCCGAGTGCACGAACCGGCCGGCGAGGCGGAGCGTGTCGGGCTGGAGCGCTTCTTGCACCGCGCCTGCGTCGGCGGCGTACTCGGGCGGCCTTGTGGCGCTTGTTGGCTGCGACATGTTGGCGTCTGCAGGGAAAGTTACCTTTGGATGTAGGTATCTTGGGTATAGAGTTTAGAAGCCAAGCCCCGAGAGGTTGTTATTGACTTTTCGGCTCCTTATTATGGGATCACAACATGCGAACTAGAGGGCCAGTTGCCTGTTGATGGCCGCCTGTGGATCGCTCCGAATCATCCTATTTCCCCCAGCGGCCCGATGCCAAATCTAGAGTGCGCGCTTAGGGCCTAATTGGCTCGTCTGATTCAGACGTTCTGAATCACTGTGGTGGAGTTGGAAATCAGTATTTTTTAATTTTTTAGTAATACTATGCCTTTTCGGGTAGGAATTTTCTCTGCATAACTCACGATAGCCCCGTAACCTTAGTTATATGTAAAATGACCCGCTTAAGTAATGTATCTTTCTAGACCAGGGCCTGAATACTTGTATAATTAATTAAAAAGAGGAATAGTTTATGAATTTCTACTGCAGAAGTAAATCCTCGATTTTTAAGAATATGGCGGCGTATTTGTTTGAAAAAAATACGTATACTGGGGTAATGGATCTTTATAGTAACCCTTCCCTTTTTAGTAATATAGTTAGTAATATTAACGATGACGATGCCCTTAATGGTAAGGTGGAGATGCGGTTACTTACTGTAGTAGTAATCTTGATAATTTATACTATTATTACTATAACTATTAGTATTAAGATTAACTTTAAATACCTTAAATAGCTGTAGATTAATTAAAGGATATTACCTTGATTTGGGTCTACGAGACTGATTTATAGGGGCCCTTTAATGGTAGTAAAGAAGGCCTATATAATCCTTACTGTTCTAGAGGAGATTTTCTGTAGCTTCTTTTGGTTAATAAAGGCTGAGTTTAGTGCTCTATATACGTGGCTTTAAACCTATGGTGCCCTAAGGGATATATAGTACTAAATTATAGAGTAGAAAGTGATAATATTTTTATATATTATGGGGTATTTAGTGGTATAGTGGAATGCTGTAGTATAGTTTAATGTGGCCTAAAGTATTGTATTTAATGTCTTTTACGATGTTTTTAAAGGTATATGTGTTTTGTATAGGTACTTTATTAAGTAGCCCGAGTAAGACTATGTTGTGGTGGAGATAGAGCTAGACCCTGTGGGTAGTTAGTTTAATAGCTATATTGGGGTAATAAATAGGATATATATACCGGCTTTTTTGCTTAAGGCGGACTAGTAAAGGTTTTTTAATTATAAGGGGTAAATATTGTAAAACGTCTTTGTAGTGGTTTACTTTAATTATTTAATTTTGTACGTACTTATTGGTGGTGAGGGGTTGCTTAATAATATAAGTCTGTTGTACTAAGTATTAGCTAGGTTCTTTTTGGTACTAAATAGAAGATTCTACTTTGCTGACGTAGGGTTTAGTAGTAAGTACTAAAGTATTGTTGTTCTTTTTACTAGTGAGAAGTACTACTTTAAAGATTTTATTAGAGAAGACTTTAAAAAGCTGAAAAATAGGAAGGAGTTATATAACTTATATTATATAAAGTATTAGTATATTATTAAGAAGGTTTTTAGTATACTAAAAAGATCCTTTTTAATCCTAAAGGGGGCACTACTAGAGTATAACTTCTAAATGTAAATAAAGTTAGTATATACCCTTATGGGGCTATATAACTTTATTTAGGCTTAAAGGAAGGTATAGAAGGAGCTGACGGTGGAGGAGGAGCTTATTATAGACCTTACTTAGTAGTGCGCTAATAAGGTTATTAGAGATAAGGTTAGTAATAAATTGCGGTATTAATTAGCTATTTAGGGGTAGGATTAATAGAAGGCCTATATAGAAAGGCAAAAGAGAAGTAAAATTAATAATACTAGTTGTTATAAAGGATAAGTAAAAAAAGAGGTAAAAAGAGAGGGTTAATATTAAGGGAGTAAAAATTGAAAAATAGTTATTATTATACTTTAAGATATTTAAGCTACTGTAGCTAGCTGCTAGTAGCCTTATTAAAAAAATCGCAATAAGGCCTACTTTTTTTCTTTATTAGGATAATAAAAAGCTTTTATTAGAAAAATATTTACCTTCTAGCTTACTTATAAAAAATTTAATACGTTTTATTAGTTAAAGTAGTTATAAGGCTAATTTATTATTTATATTTTCTATAGCTAAGGAGGTCCCTCCTACCCCTCTGTATTACTACTATTTTTGCCTCTTTTAACTTTAACTTCTTTAGCTTTGTTAACCTTATTAACCTTGTTAAACGGATTAATGTTAACCTTTTCTTTTTATAGTTTGTGTTACTTTAAGAACTCCTTTTTTGCCTTTTTTAGAAAGATTAAGAATATTTGAACGCGCTCTGGGTGATTGGCGAAAAATTTATTGATATTAACGAGCTATTAAGTATCTATTTTTTTATTAAATATCTCTACGTAAGAGGTAATTGCCTTTTTTTTTGTATCTTCTACTATTGCCTTTTTTAATTAGAAGGCTAGGGAGATTATTTTTATTATTTTATTGCTAAATTAGTTAAGTGTTTTTGGTATTTTTAATGTATATATAGGCTCCTTTTCCTACTAGACCCTTGCTGACTAAGGTCGATCTTTTGCGAGGTTATTTATAGGTATAGGGGACGATAGGTTCTTATTAGAGTTAAGCCGCTTTTTTTGTTACTTCTTTGTATTACCTTGTAATACTACCTTTGTGTTAGATAACTGTAAATCCGTAGTAGTGTTCTTTTGCCCCCCCCTTTATTATAGTAAGTTCCCTACTTTTATAAGATTCTTCCTTGTTGTTTATGCTAATAGCTAGAGTTTCTATAGTATAGTTTGAATTTATGGGAAGCTGGTATTTTGAATACGCTGTATTATAGGGTATTTTTTTTCGAACTCCTCCTATGTCTCTTCTAATACTATAATAATGCTACTTTTGTTGTTATACCCTGTGCTCGACTTTTTAAATAATTATAAGACTTTTTAGTATGCTATATAATACTCTTTATATTTATTATGGAGGTTCTTTAGTGTTTATGGCTGGTTAGGGTATTTAGTTAATATTTTAAGTAGGATTTCTTTAAGGGCTTTAGAGATGGTAGTTGCTTTATTACTTGTTACGAAGAGTTATTTAGTTTGCTTTAGGACGAGGTAATATTAGAGGAGGTACTTAAGGGACGATTGGGTTTATGTAACGGATTTTGCTTTTAATATTATTAGCTGTGTATTAAAGACCCCGGTGGCTAGTAGCTGGGACGCTAGTAGCTGTGATTCGCTGCCTTTTGTATTATTATTATTAAACTTAGATATAGTATTGTTGTTATTTGTAACTAGAGGTTTAGGATATTTGTTATTTTTAGTAAGGGGCTCTAAAATAATCTTAGATTTGTTAAATAGGCTTGGGGGCCCTTGGGTGGCTAACGGCTGACTACTTATGGTTGTATGTCACGAAAAAACACTCTATATTACTAAAATTTTAGTGGGTATTAATGTTTTTAACCTAAGGGTGGTTAATAGGGTAATTTACGGCTATTTAAAAAGAGTATAGTTCCTTTTGCTCCCCTCTATGAGGTATATTGACGATTAGACTCTTTTATTGACTTATAAGAAACTAGGGCCTCAGGTCACTTTTTACTCTACCGCTGTGATTCAGAACGTCCGAATCAGTTAAGCCGATTGGGCCCTTATGGGAGGTTTTTTCTGCGATGCCATTGGCGCGGAGGACGCGAACTGGACTCCATTGGTGAGATGTTTGTCAAAATCCCTCAATTACGACAGTAAGTGGTCAGCTGGTCTATCAACTGTCGCCCGGCCTGGGTGACAGAACGGCAACAGATTGCCGTTTGGCCGCGGCGCAGCAACCGCTTTGTCAGGTGCGAAAATGACTCGTAGGGGTCTGCAACAGGCTAGCGCCAACCAAAAGACACATCGCGAACCCGTCAACTGGCTTTCCTCGACTGTTGACGAAAGACCTCAACTGACAACTTGATTCTGCAGCCATGTTCATAATATAGTTTCTTTTCAGTTGTTCTACCTAAATAACAGTGTAAACCCAACTTTCGCCTCGCATAATCATACAACAACCCGTTTACCAAGGGCTCTAGGGGGCAACTCCTGGTTCGGCAAGTTTGCTGGAACTCCGAGTGCGAGTTGATAGAGTTGACTGCGCAATGAGGTCACTGCATACTACAACTCAACTGCAGCTAGCTCACGCCGGTAGCTCACATTGGAATCGATCGCCCGTTTCAAGCAACACACAAACACCACGAGTCTCTTCGCAGAGGGATCGAAATAAAGTTCCTCAACGAGCCGCACACTTATTGAGTGACGTAGTTGCAGTTGAGGCTCACAAGCCTCACACTAGCGTGGCGACTATTCCTACCTCGAAGCCTTTTCACGCTGACAACCACCTCCTGTGGCCAAGCTCCGACAGCCGCTGATGGTCTTGTGCGCTTATTCGCCTGCGAACAAGAAGTCAACCCGGGAAGCCAATGAACCAAGCTGTAAGCCACGACGCCACGTCGAAAAGCAAACCAGATTCCAGTTTGCCAGTGTCCATGTGGCAAACACCCAAACCCACGAGGAATGTCGCGGGCTGGGTCCCGGGTGGGAACGTGGCGCACTGCAGTCTGCAGAGCCCATCCGGATTCCGGCCGGCAGTGGCGAAAAAGGCAAATGTCACCCCCGGAGTCGACTCCGAAAGCGATTGAAACAAAACATGGGTAGAGTACACATGTCATGGATGTGTTGTCCTGCAAGAAATCGTTGATTGCATCAGAAGCGAGCGATCTTGACGTCTTTTGCTCTTTCCAGAATCTCGTCAACGGAATGATGGCCTCGGCTCTAAGCGCCAGAATCACAGACCTTGGGCGTGCTTTGGAGGAAAGGACTCGAGGATCGACCGAGTTCATCATGGCGCTGGGTTTTCCGGGCTTGAATCTGGTAGGCCGATCATGACATCGCGAATTGAGTTCGAGTCGGGCGAGGTTCCAGAAGCAAGTCACCTTACGGCTCGGCGACAGGCGATAATGACGGCCCAAGACACTGGAACGAGAGCGGACACGACAAGCAGGACGTGGAACACCAGCAGGAGCAGCGCAGGATCATGGCAAGGGTCGGCCTCCAGCCTGGACAGCTCGAATCGCGTCACCTAGAGAACAAAAAGGCGCCCGACGAGCACGATCAAGCCAGAAAATAGAGCCGGATGTTGGCATTATCTAATGGTGTTTTCCTGGTCCTTGGGAAATCGACCCTCGTTTCCTAGGTGGCCGAGGCCAGCCGAGCCGTTCCAGCCCAGCAGGGTTCACGGCAGGGACCAGAAGAAAATGCAACAGAAAATTTCAAAGAAAAAAAATCAGCAGAAAGAACCTTCGTATCCCACATTGGGAAGTTCCTCGCCTGACATGCTTGCATGCCTCTCCCATCCGTCGGTTCGCCCGCGCGCCCGGGTACCTAGCAAAGGCGAGCAGCGGTCTATTATTCGTCGCCAACAGCGCGTCACTACGTCATTTCTCTTCGTCTCCCACCCACCCCTGGTCGAGCGCGGCTGCAGGTCGTGCCCCGCCAAGAGGCGAACCACGGTTGGTCGGCAGCAGACATAATTATGGGCCGAATAGCACCGTTCCCCACCGGCCGTAACCCGCTATAATGTGGAGCTCCACGGTACGCAAGCGCTCCCGTGCCAATCAGCGCGGCCGGAGGCGAGCGCACGCCGCTTGTACTCGGCGTCATGCCATTCTCCACCCCTGTCGCAAAGATTGGCCTTGGCGTTCTGGCAGCTGGCGGCGGCGCGTCAAATGGACAAAAGCGGACAGGCCTGAGGCCCTTGTTTGGCGCCAAGGCTGTGACATTGGTTTCGGCAAAAAAGGTACCTTGGCCGAAACCACCCAACCAGAGTCACCATCTGTCCCTCCAGGGACAGGGAGATTAGGTATCTGGCTGGATGAGAAGAGAGAGATAAGGAAATGCCAACCATGCCAATGTTGAAGAAGCTACAACCAAGATGCGGCTCAAAAGAATGAGCGACTCTCGACCGCCGGCAGGGGCCTTCTGATGGGATCGATCAGCGAACACAGAGAGCTTCTTCCGACGACGTCGGTTGCCCTCAGGGCATTTTTGAGTTTTTTTTTTTTTTTCTCACCGTCGCGACGTTTCTGTCTGGCGATTCAGACGGGTGGGGCAAGGCTCATTTTATCGATAAAACAACTCAAAGGACGTACCGTAGGTATCCACCTTTTGGATGATGTTGACGACCACTGACTGGTCGATTGTCGCATAGGAAGTGGGACGTTAGAGAGGCTGTTGGGAAAAGCGGCGGCGCTGTATCCGTACGAGCCTGAGGCTACACTAGGACTTTGGTGGGTTATGTAATTTGGCATTCTGGCTGCTAACATATCGCCACTGATTGGCCACAGGTCTTTGTTTAGACGACGAATGGACAAATTCTGCGAGTGTCCGCCTCTCGGTTCGCGAGAAATGGGGGAGGGGCGCCGTCCCCCTCTACATAGTATTACACTAGGTACCTCTCCACTTCCTCATTCCCCTCCTCCCCATCCACGCTGGAGCCCTTTTCCTTTGCCAATCTGGGCTCACCGAAGGGAACCAACGAAAGATTGGCCACCGAGGAACACCGTGGTCTGAGATGATGAGGCCTCGGGCGCCTTATTGGCTCCCTCTCTCCAATGGTGGTAGCGCTCCACCGTCGACCCATCGTTTCGTTCCCATCTTTTGTCCCCGTCATAACCTGAACCCTACATAGCGTAGCCTGTAGGTCCCTTCAGACAGACATTGGTCCCTTCAGGCATTGAAAAGATGGGAACGCTGGAGACTGTCAGACTGGACGAGATGAGATGAGCATCCAGAGTTACTCTACAGAGTATGGTACGCTCCAGCCTCCAGGAGTCCAGACGGCACAGTATCAGCGTCTCCAACGAACCCTCGACCACCCCGCATAATCTCTGCCCGGGGGGGAGGCAACTCGAACCCTGCAAACAAGAGATAGGAAACTTGCCCGCTGCAAAGTCTGATGGGGACCAACGAGAATTCCATCGCACCTTCGGACTCTCCCTGATAGAAGAGAAGTCGATTGCAGCAGTCGGCCGAACGAGAAGAGACCAAACTCCAACCAATCACTCAACACCAACCCCCCCGGACAGGTCGTCCTTTCAAATGACACTAAGGCGAGGTATGACGACATTGCGGAAATATTTTCCCCCTAGCCCAGTAGCCCTGCCCGCGCCGAAGGAATGGGTATGGGTCGTTGTCGTGGTTTGTTACATGGGCAAATGGCGGAGGCAAGGAAGGGGAGGGAGAGGGCGCACGGCGGCCTGGGCAGAATTGTCAAGGGACCGTCCCGGTCAAACTCCACACCAGGAGGACGTCCACCATGAACCTTCACATGGATGCTGGGTGCTGGATCATGGATGATGGTACATACACCACACGCACACCACACACACAGATGTAGGACTGGCGTCGTGTACCGTGTCTGGATGGGCATGGGTACGGATACCTCCGGACTGTCCCTGAATCTCTGATGGCTGCAGAACGGGACGCCCAGATCGCACTCTAATTGACCGATACCTGTACGGATACCTGTCCTGCTTGCTCGACTGTGGCGGGACGGGGGGACATTGGGCAAAAAGTTTTCCTCCTGTTCTTGTCTCTCTCTGTTCCGCTCCGATCTGCCTCTTGTCCCTCGGCTCAAGACCGTCCGTCCATCCCACCCCCCAACCTTTAAAACAAAACCAAACTGCCTCCCGTCACACTCTGAAGTCTTTCCTCCCGATCTCTCTTGTCATCCCTTCCCAGGTTTCTCTCCCACCCCTCTCTCCTACACCCCCCCTCCTTCGTTCACATGCCATCAGTGACATACTGAGTCTGTCTCTCACCATCACGACCGCGGGAACACTTTGGGAATCCTCGTCGCCGCCAGTCTTCCTTCCAACCATGTCTCAACCCGAGCTCAAGGGCCCGGCCATGGACTCGTCCCCGGGCAGCCAGAGGGTCTCCCTCGACAGCTACGGCTCCTCGGTGCGCCACAACTCGGACGGCCTGCAGCGCCGCCTCGACAACCGCCAGATCCAGCTCATCGCCATCGGCGGCACCATCGGCACCGGCCTGTTCGTCACCATCGGCGAGGGCCTCGTCAAGGGAGGTCCGGGCTCGCTCCTGCTCGCCTACACCCTGTACGCCTGCGTCGTCGCCCTCGTCAACAACTCCATCGCCGAGATGAGCACCTACATGCCCGTCTCGGGCGGCTTCATCCGCCTCGCCGGCGTCTGGGTCGACGACGCGCTCGGCTTCATGGTCGGCTGGAACTACTTCCTCTACGAGGCCCTGCTCATCCCCTTCGAGATCACCGCGCTCAACCTCGTGCTGTCGTTCTGGAATGAGAAGATCACGGAGCCGGGTCCGACGGCGGGTATCTGCGCCGCCATCATTATTTCATACGGGTGAGTTCTTCTCCTACCGATCCCTCTGGATTGTTGACCTTCTCTCTCCTCTGCTTTCCTCTCTTTTGCGACAATGGCCATGCGACGACCAGTCTCGATCGGATTATCGTGTGCTCGCCTCAGTGTGACTTCCACCGTCTCTCCTTGCTTCTTCCCTCCACCGGCGTGGTGTGTCTGTGTATGCATGCTAAACGCCCTCCGTGACCAGTCTCATGAACGTCGCCGCCGTCGGCGTCTTCGGCGAGGCCGAGTTCTGGCTCTCGGGCGGCAAGGTCGTCCTCATCTTCATCCTCTTCCTCTTCACCTTCATCACCATGGTCGGCGGCAACCCGGCCCACGACGCCTACGGGTTCCGCCACTTCAACAACCCGGGCGCCTTCGCCACCTACATGACGTCGGGCGACACGGGCCGCATGGAGGGCTTCATGGGCGCCCTCGCGACCGCCACCTTCACCGTCGTCGGCCCGGACTACATCTCCATGATCGCCGCCGAGGCCAAGCACCCGAGCCGCTACATCAAGTCGGCCTTCAAGACCGTCTACCTCCGCTTCGGCCTCTTCTTCGTCGGCGCCGCCCTCACCTGCGGCATCGTCCTGCCCTCCAACGACCCGGCCCTCGAGAAGATCTACCTCAACGGCGGCTCCGGAGGCGGCACCGCCGCCGCGTCCCCCTGGGTCATGGCCATGGAGAACATGGGCATCCAGGGCCTGCCCCACCTCGTCAACGCGCTGCTCTTCACGACCATCTACTCGGCGGGGAACACCTACACCTACTGCGCGACGCGCTCCCTCTACTCCCTCGCCCTCGACGGCCGCGCCCCCGCCGTGCTGCGCAAGACCACCAAGAACGGCGTGCCCATCTACTGCTTCGCCGTCTCCATGGTCTTCTCCCTCCTCTCCTTCCTGCAGTGCGGCAGCGGCTCCGCCAAGGTGCTCGGCTGGCTGCTCGCCCTCATCACCGGCGGCGGCGTCATCAACTACCTCGTCATGTCCATCACCTTCATCAACTACCACAAGGCCTGCGAGGCGCAGGGCGTCGACCGCCGCAACATGCCGTACTACGGCTACTTCCAGCCGTACGGCGCGTGGGTCGCGCTGGTCCTGCAGACCATCGTCGTGCTGACCTACGGCTGGTCCGCGTTCCGCCCGGCCTTCGACGTCGGCTCGTTCTTCTCCAACTACACGATGCAGATCGTCGCGCCCGTGCTCTTCATCGTGTGGAAGGTCGTCAAGAGGACCAAGTACATCCGCCCCGCCGAGGTCGACCTGCGCTGGGACCGGCCCATCATCGACGCGTACGAGGAGCACCTGGTCGTCCACGAGCCGCCCAGCACGTTCTGGCGCGAGATGCTGCAGATGGTCGGCATCGGCCGCAAGGTGATCAAGGGCGAGAAGGCCTAAGTGGTGTGAAGTGGTGATTTGAAGAAGAAAAAAAAAGGAGACGTGATGGGATAATGTGTGTGCATGTGTGTGTGTGTGTGTGTGTGATGGATGATACCCCCAGTGCGCGCCGAAATACCGGCCCTTCTGTGATAGAGCTCGGGCTTACGCTTAATGAATTTGCGAAAAAAAAGAAAGAAAACACATTTCATCATCAACCTTGAGTTCTCTTCACATGCTCTTGCCTACTTTCCTTGCCCATAGCGCCGTGTCTGATGGAGAATGGTGGATGATGGGGTCGAGGGTCCTGGTGGGCTGTCTCCACGTGGAGATGAAAAACGTGTGGGAAAGGGGGTTCACTTGGCAGCGGACCTCCGGGCCAGCCGCCGTTTTCCCCGATCTTTAGTCGAATGAGTATCCGCATGTTTCTTTTGGATTAGTAAGTCCAACGTTGGGACGTGTCTTGCTTGGCTTGAACGTTGGCCGAGTTTCCGTGATGTTGATCGTGAAGTATCCCGAGGCGAGACACCATGTGCAGAGAAGCTTCGACGCCCAGGCGCCATGGCCAACGCCCCTGGATACAAGAAAAAAAGCTCTGCTTACGGATGAACTTCTAGCTCCTTGGCAATTTCTTACGACTCGATCTGTATCACCGTGAGGCGCAACGTAGCCAAGGCTGGGCCGCGAGCTTGGTGTTCCTCTGCCCAGGTTGCCAAGGCGTACACCACCGAAAGGAGCGACCTGCTTGAGAGGGACGACATGCTTGGATCGACGTCCCTCGTCTCCGATATTGAACACGAGTTATCAAACGAATCGACCTAAATTACAGACGGCTGAGGTAAAGATGCGCTATCAATCAGCCACGCATAGGTATGTTGGCAACAAGCATCCGCTTCGACCGAAGACAAGAACTCCACCAGCACATGAGTATATAATCACCCCCCCCCTCGCCTCTTTTCCCTCCAGCACGCCCTTCCCTTCCTATCGCACGTACGGCGACCCGGACCGGACCTCCAGGTTTTCCGGTATCGGCGAGTCGCGGCCCAGCTGGTGATTGTGCTGCATCTGGTCGTACGGCGACGGCGACCCCATCTCGCTCCGCGCCGTCGCCGTCGACGCGTCCAGCTCCGAGTACCGGTGCGGGTTGCCCCCGTGAAACTCCGAGTTGTGCGGCGACCCGGGGGACGACCCGTACGGCGGCTTGTGGTACGCGTGCTGCGAGTCGCCCGCGTACGAGCCGGTGTACTGCGGCGCGACGCTCGCCGTCGCCGGGCTGGGCTGGACCCCTCCTGCTCCTCCGGCGCCGGCTGAGGATGACGTCTTCTCGGCGGCGAGCTCCCGCTTGAGCTTCTTGTTCTGCCCCCACAGCCACGAGACCGAGACGAGGCCCGCGAGGAGGGAGACGCCCGCGACGACGGCGAGGGCGATGGTCGCGCTCTTGAAGGTCGACGCCTCGTCCTCGGCCGCGCCGCCGCCGCCGGAGCCGTCGGTCGTGTTGGCGGTGCAGACGGCCTCCTGGGTCGAGATGGCGATGGCCTCGGAGGTGCCGCAGCAGGTGGTGTTGCCGCGCCCGCAGCAGTAGTTGGCCGTGCCGTCGTTGCAGGGGGTCATGAAGCTCGAGTTGGACGCCGTGCCGCCGCTCTGTCTGATCGTCAGAAACTATGGAAAATGGGAATCACAGTCCAAGAGCCCGGCCTTACCTGCTCGTCCATGCACACCCGGACGCACGCCTTGCTCTTCCACGTCTTGTCGGTGCAGAAGCCGCGCTGCGGCTGGCCCTGGCGGTTGATGCACAGCCCCGAGGAGGAGCAGAAGTCGCGCTGGGCGACGGGGCCGTCGAGCGCGCAGCAGCTCGAGAAGATGCCCGCCTGGTTGATGCCGAGCTTGTTGCAGGGCACGTACGTGTCGTTGTTGGCGATGTCGCCGTTGGGCGCGTAGCAGGTCGCCTCCTGCGCCGCGGCGAGGCCCAGGGCCGCTGCTGCCGCTGCGAATAGGGACAGCCGCATGGCGAAGGTGAGTGTTTCTCTTTTTCTGGTGGTCTGCGTTTGTGCGTGTTGTGTTGTTTATCGGATCGGATCGATCGGTTTCGCTCGTTCGATGCTAGTGGTGAGTTGGAACCACACAACCGACAAAACACCACACCGGACGGGAGAGATGGAGGACGGAAGAAGGTGGACCGAAAGGCTAGGAAACCCGGGATGGTTTGGAGGGGGGGCATTTCATTCTTTAAGGGCAAATACGATAGGCTATGACTCGGCCTGCCTCCACCATCGCCCCTCTCTCTCTGCATCTCGGACGTTCCCGACCAAGCCGAGCTAGAAGAATTGCTTGAATTGCTGAAGCTTCTTGTTGGTAGGGTCACTCTTTTTCTTGCGTCCCCTCTTGGTACGGCGGTCTTCAGTCAGCAACTCCTGCAGGCGTGGGTAGGCATCTGCCCCCATTGGCCTGATGCGGCATCCCGCACCGCCCCAACGACATGATCTGACTGGCGGGAGCCGGGCTGCGGACCGGGGTTTGGACATGGCATCGCATTTGTCTTGCCTTTTTCAGATGGGCCTCGAAGGGAAGAGGAGGGGGGGCACTCACGCCGGCGAGAGGCGCGAACTAATTTTATGCGGGTGAGAGTGAGACACCCTTGCCATCTGACGGTAAGATCTTGCGAGCCTCGAGAGGAGAGAGGAGGAGGAGAGCAGGCGGGCGGAGAGGAGAGCATGCATTACACAAGTGACATATGGCCGCGGCCGTAGCCGCGATGCTACCGTAACTGTGTAATACAACGCTACGGCGAGGGGGGGATGGGATGGGATCAATGAGGAGAGAAGGCTTCGTCCTGGACTCGTCCACAGAGCCTGATTCCCGCCTCGGTTAACCGCTCCCGCTCGTATCGCTGTGCTTATCCGGTTCGACCAGGGTTCTTTCGTTCCTGGCAATAGCTGGTCTTCAAGTAATAGCTGCTACTCAGCCCTATAGGAATCGATTCTTCATGTTCACAAGAAAAGAAAGAAAAGACCTATTAATCGCTTCTCGCGGGAAGAAGAACGGGGAGGCGATGCTGTGCGAGATGAGAAATTGTTTGCTGATCACCAAAGGATTGCGCCGCTAAAGCCAAGCCACAAGACTTGGCAGCACACCCCCACTCGATTCTCTCGTCATTTTCACATTTGCCTGCCTTGCTCTCACTTCGGAGACAGCGCCAGCAGTCGCCTATTGTCAGCTTATCTCGCCACTTGTCTCCAATTCGAGCCTGCCCGGACTTTTTGCCTAACCCAAGTAGCTACTGGAATCCGATCTGAGGGACATGTGTGCTGTGCTGTACGGCTTTGTAAGATTGAGTCTCGATAAGAAGCACGCCGAGCCGAAACGGTTGCACCGTTGCTTGATGAGAGTAAATCTCTCGTCGACAAATGGTAGATATCAATCAAGTTGTTTCGTTCGTGTTTAAATTCTGCGATTGATCTCTACACAGCTCGTGCGTTAAAGGCTTGGTCCCAAGACGACTTCGTTCAATTTAGATGTACACGTTCGAATCTGCATCAACTTAGCGGCTATTCATTACCTATGACCAATGGGACAAATCCAGCTTATCCATCAAGTGACGACGGAAATCCGACTTACTATCTGACTTGTGATATTGAGGTCTTGTCAAGTAACTGTTGGGGTCTTCCCTTACCTACTTATCAGGCCTATTAGTTCATTACCTAGGATCTGGCAAAAGCGACGACTTCGCAGCCCAGTCGCGGCATACCGCGCAGTAATCTTGAGGGAAGGTACCAACAGCAATCTGGCAAGGCCCTGATAGCGAAACTCTATTGTTTACCTACCCAAATTCAACTCCCGAATCACATCTTAAACCGTAGACTGCCGAACTCTACCAAATGGCCCCTTGGTGGGATCCTGTTGCATAATTACCAACGCGAAAGCAACAGGCCTCGGAATGACATTGTTGCGTTGGCTTGTATTGAGGTGTCGAGTGAGTTCTGGGCCAGATAGAGCGTCAGCTGAAGTTCACTCTGACGCCAAACTTTCCTCGTTGGGTAGGGGAACCTGTTTCTCGTGTTGCCACCGCAAGGGCAATTGTGTTTTGGTTCAATGTCAACTGATATGCGGCACCTACGAACATCGACAGCTTTCCTCAACACGTTCTGTCTGTCACATGAAGAATCATCAAACTCCCCAGGACGCCCGTGGCTCTCGTGATAAATTGAGACGAGGTTCGGTCTTGGTCTCTACCGATGAAGTTGAGCCATCACTGAAAGTCACTGTGTCAGTAGTCAAAGCACATAGCAAGCGGTCAAAAGCAGTGGATAGGGCGTCTTGAAAGATGAAACAAAAGACTGCCGGGCGAAGCGGCTTCAAATAGCTCTACGAAGTGCTCGAAATGTAGTCAAGGCGTGTCAACGCGACAGGTGTTTACCTGTGAGCTCGGAGGTTGAGGTTCTCCGTAACAGACTAGCTGCGGATCAGGTTATTCATCCTCTATTTACGACATGTGTTAACGTTGACGTCTCGCGACAAGTGCTCAAAGTTCGCTGGCCCGAGATTCCTCTTCCTGTTGTGAAGCAAGGGCGTCTCTTCATGTTTTCTTCTGCTCTTTAGAAAGCAAACGCATGCAAACGCCAGGTATCTAATACCGGCCGGTCCGGCACCACAGCCTGTCTTAAACCCACTTCAACTATAAGTTTTCATGTGTAGTGGGTGCATAGAACGCTGAGATGAGCAGAAACAGATTCAGTGTGAAGCGGATCCTAGCAAGGGCGGCTAGTAAGGTGGATATGCCGGCACGTCCAATTGTGTAATCCATTACAACCATTGCAATCATCGGACCATCCTAGTATGTTTGCACCTATGGCAAAATTCGAAGATTGTGTTGTGTCGACCCCTAGTGAACTGCCACTGTTTAGCTAGAGACTGCTCCTGGTCGAACTTTACGCCATACAGTATGCCGCCCGCTTGGAAGGGGCTAGTATAAAACCGTAGACATGGGAATTTTGCTCTGAATACCTTTTGGAGTCATCTATCTGTCTAAATTATTTGTGGATTCGATTCATGGGCTACGGAAAACAACGAGTAGCCTACAGCAGAGTAACAGACGGCATGAAGCGGGTACATGTAGATGTTGATCATCGGGACCAAAACATCAAAGAAGAGAAAACGACCTATCGCACATGTGTCCCAGGTGAACTTCCAGCACCCAATCAGTGCATGTTAGTTGCACCTATTTCAATTGAAAACATGTAGGCAAGGACTTTAATCAAACTCACAGTGTTAGCAACTAGTCTTGATTGGCACAGAACCTCCGGCAGGGTTGCTAGAGAGCGACTAGTAGAAGAGCGTATGATACCGCCGTAGTTGTGTCTACATTTCGAGTTACAAGCATATTACCAGGCATTACTCGAGAATTCTGTGAAAGGCATGACGTACAGAGACGGAAGCAAAGAACAGCCGTGGCAAGCATGTCGATAAGAAGACCTGGACTAGCCGTAGATCTCCCTCACCCGGACTTCCACCGAAACCGGAACCGAGCCAACGCTGGTGGGAACGGCACCGCCGTGGTTTCATGCTTACCCTCCATGATGGAACTTGCCGTCCCCCATCCCTGCCGGTCAACACTGTAGGAATCTGATTCTGGACGAACCCTCTCTCGGGCCCCTGGCTCCGATCCCCATGTTCCCAGTCAGGCGTGTTCCGCTACTCCCCGTGCACCTATTTCCCAACAAGATCTGCGGTAATAGAGATCGGAGAGGGGCCGGCATCAAAATGATTCCTTATTCCCTGGCATGTACTCTGATCCACCCGTCCATCGTACCAGCATCATCATGATCCTCTCCTGCTTGGATCGTGAGCTGATATCTTGAAGACGTCGGTTCTTTAAGGGGTAGTGTAAAAATCGGCATCTTTTTACTTCCGAGTGAAGAACAAAGAATATAAAGAGGTTACTTGATATGCGCTGATCGAGCCCTCTCCAAGCTACCTATCCTCCATCGATCACTTCAGCGCAAAACCAAACTCCTAGTCCGTCTTTTCCCCCTTCAGCAAAACTCAACATGAAGTTCACCAGCATCATCGTTACCCTCGCCTCCGCGGCCCTCGTCGCGGCCCTTCCCCAGCAGACTTGCGACAAGTCCCAGTGCGAAGTCAGGTGCAAGGACGCTGGCCTGGTATGTTCGAATTCGTCCCGTCTTCAAGATGCCGTAGACTGAGTGACGATGTTAGGTCGTCGACGCCGCTGACTGCTGGGGTGCCGCCCCGGTTTGCGCTTGCAAGTAGACCCCGGCTGGCGTTTGTACCTGCCAACCCATAAGTAGTGTGGCACGGAGTCAATAGTTGTACTCCGTATGTATCCTTGAAAGAGGATCGATCTACTCAAATGTAGGGCCATAGGCTCGGCGGGAGTGCCGACTGCCGATATAGGTGGCTGTGTGAACCACGGAGCTCCGATCGCCCCTGGGCGGGGGGGTCGCAGTACTCTTCATCCACCTGCCACGCTGTCTGTAGAGTCAGGCCCCCAAATTACCACGGGCTACCTACCAATGTATCCCATACAACAACTTACTGTAGCTCCATCTATGATACTCCTCGCTCCGTCCTGAACCGTATACCGACATGTCTCGGGCGCCTGGTGATGAGAAAAGCCGGCGTTAGACACATGTTCCCCAGGTGAAATAGGTATGATTCCACTGGGCCGTTTGTCTTTGGTGCTCGGTGGCTCATTTGACCAGGTGAATGAAGGAGTGGTGGCCCGGTCGCGCTGCCACGCGCGTTGGGTGCGGCCTTCTCTGCCTGCAGCCACGCGCTTGTCAGTCATGCTTCTTGTTAAGGTGCGAACGAGGCCTTTGCTTCTACTGCTTTTGATTTTAGAAGAATGGCGTATGAATAGTCTTCAAGAAATAGCACGAGACATGACGGCGACTATCGCAAGAAATTGAAACCTCCCGTGGGAGCGAGCTTTGGAGCCGAGTGCCAATCGGCGCCAAGTTAAGGTTGGTCACGACGCCGAGAGTTGCCGGAATCAAGGACGACCTCCTCCGTCAGCCACCGGCATGATGCCCTGTCCCTGTTGACCCAGAAATCCACGGAGAATTGAGAGGTTGATAGCAGGGGAGGCCACAGTCGGATTCTCACAGGCCTGGTCAGTTTTGGGCATGGGCTTACGTCCACTTAACCAGTGGGGTTGGTTACTTGCTATGCTCAGATGGTATTACCAGCGGTCGTCTGGTACTGTGTAAGCGGGTTCCCAGTTGCACTATCGCAGTCTCTTCACACGGGTTTCAACTGGCTCGAATGATGAGGCTCCATGTTGTGTTTGCAGAAGAGTTTAGCCTGAGGAACGACAGCAAGTTGGATCACGACTTTGCTGGCCACTCACGGAGAAACGTATCTCCTTACAAAAGATCCCATTGCTGACGCCAAGAGTACAAGCGCCCAGCATGGAGAATCAGGCTGCGCTCCGTCTTCCCAGAGATCCAGGGATCTTCCTCAAGAGCACCGCTCAGCACTGCAGCGCATATCCAGCGACCCAAAATGCCTTGTCCAGTATGCAATGATTTTGTGGGGACCCCATCGAGTCGAAAATATCGTCATCACTTCAAATCGGGGCTGACCTGGGCTGACCTGGAGACCTCCGCCCGGTCATGCCACCCCTGCGACGTTCTGCTGCGAGGCATCAGAGGCTGTTTTAATCAGCACAAAGTAGACGAGTCGCAAGTATCGTCACTGAGTATCGACTTTCTCTATCGTGGTCGTCTAGACCACGAAGACGACGAAGTAGACGTCAACAAGGATGTACGAGTCCGGCTGGCCGATGGCCAAAAGTTTGAGATTTCCATCTTCTGGGCATACGGAGGTAAAGCGGATGCCGAAGAGACACATTCAACTCATGGCCGGGTGCTGATTCAGAGGAAACAGACGAACTTGGCCTCCCGGACTCGTGGGAAGAGTTTCCGGCATATTACAGGACATCGCCGCGTACAGACTCTCAGGCGGCGATGGAAAAAGCTCTCAGCTGGATCGAGGAGTGCCAGAGCGAAGACCATGAGTTCTGCGAAACGACAGACGAGCCAGCCCTGCCAAGCCGCGTTGTCGATGTCGGCCTCAAAACAGGGGTGGTACGGTTGGTTCAGACGCAGGAAGAGGTTGCTCGTTACGTTGCCCTCAGCCACTGCTGGGGCAAGACCCAGATCATTACGACGACGAAGAATGCCCTCTCCGACCGACTGATTGAGATACCCCTCAACCAGCTGTCCAATACATTTCGCGACGCGGTACTCTTCACCCGGCGCCTGGGGATCAGATACATTTGGATTGATTCTCTTTGCATCATACAGGACGACCTTGCAGACTGGGAGGTCGAGTCGGCCAAGATGATGGACGTCTATAGCAACGCCTACCTGACGATCGCAGCCACCAATTCTGTCAATGGGGACGGCGGCCTGTTCCGAGAAACCCCAGACTTCGAGGTGGCTGGCGCAACCCCGCTGGGCGAGCCTTATCGTTTGTTCTTTCGACAGAGGATCGACCACCACCTCGATGAAAACCTTGACACGGATTTCGATGTGAAATTCTACGCCGAAAACTACGGTTATCCCACCGGGGTCCAGCATCCTCTCTTCACCCGCGGGTGGGTGTGGCAAGAGCGCCTGCTATCGGGACGGGTGCTCCATTTCGGGCTCTATGAGCTCTTCTACGAGTGCCGGAACGTCACCAAGTGCGAATGCTCTGGGATAGGGCACTACGGATCCTCTAACGAGGTACTTCTGCCCGACACGAAGCGATCCCATTCAGACGCTCTGGGCTCTTACATGCCGGGGAAGGACTGGCACGTGGTTGCGGCCTACTACATGGCCCAGGTCTGGCGGACGATGGTGAGCTCTTACACCGGCCTCGGCCTCACCAAGCGGAGCGACAGCCTGCCGGCGATGGGCGGGCTCGCGAAGCACATGGGCCAGCGCCGCAAGACGAAGTACCTGGCGGGCCTGTGGGAGAACTCCCTGAGCGACGACCTCACGTGGCACGTGAGGAACCCCGTGAAGAAGCCTAGGCCCGAGCCACGCACCGCACCGACGTGGTCGTGGGCGAGCGTGGACTCGTTCGTCTGCTACTTTGACGAGGACGCTTACGGGGAAGAGCTCGCGAACTGGGATCTCGACGAGCGGCCGATACCGACGGAGGCGGACCGGCTGCCGTTTGAGCATTTTGCCAAGGTCGAGGACTGCTGGGCGAGGCCCGCCGCCGTAGACGAGTACGGGGCTATTGCAGAGGGCCGCGTGAGACTGAGGGGTCTCGTCAGTCGCGGGACGTTACGACGGAGGACGGAAGCCGACGGCGGAGGCCGAGAAGTCACTCATTACTTCCAGCTATCTGACGGATCGCGGTTCCCCGTGCTGACGGATCATCTTTTGGATAGTCCTGGGCCAAATCACGTCTCCGATGGAGCGCAGGTTTGGTGCTTGCGCATGAGCCAGATACGAATGGGTCCCCGAGACTGTCTCTTCTCTTTAGTATTGAGGCAAGCGGATAGTGTAGCGCAGGTGTTCGAAAGGATAGGTAGCATAATGATTGTGTCGGCTCCGCCAGTTGAAACTATCGGGCCCCTCTATAGCTCGGCGGAGGAAGTTTCGGTCACGGTCGTCTGACAAGTTCACTAGCACATTAAGCTATCGGGATAGTTTCAGAAATATGTCAGACACACCTTTGGATGAGTATGAAGAGCGAGCGAGGCATTTCAGTGAATAAAACTCTCGTCTTGCTCTATGATGCCTACCTATATACACACGAGGCAAATGGCGTCGCGAAAAGGGTTTTTTCCCCCTCATCTCGGCTGGGACAGAACGGTCAGTAACGACGCCACAATCCGAACTTACCCATAGTGGTTGAAACCCTCACAGGTCAATATAGCCTTGGAGGCAGAGACGAGTTCTCGTCATCAACTCCCTCCTATGAGTCCGTAGAATGTGCTCTGTGGACGGCTTTAGAATTGGTGTTGTTGATAGAACGGTTCAGCCCTCTTGGCAGTACATAGTTGGGAAAGCCCTCCCCAAAAGAACTTTTCGTTGATTCACAAACCTTTCCAGTCCTTACCGAGTGTCATTTATCTTGCGCCTCTTGATTAACCTTATCGGGTGGGTCTGATGTGTACTTCTGGGCTCTGTTGGCTGTAGTAGCCGGTACCTTGATGAGCATCTAGCCGCGAAAACAGGCCTAGACCAAATGCCAATAAGACATCCGGGTGTGTAAAGAAAAAAAGACGACCGTAGAGGTTGACTTCAGAGATGAAATCTTCAGTGGCTTTTGTGAAAGCTCGAATGCCCACCGGCATATATAAACAACACCCTCGTTCTTTTATCTTGCTGCTTTTCCTCGTCAGCTTCCGTCCATCTTTTGACTCGACGCAACCGAACAGCAACTACAACGACCATTTGAATCCGTTTCAGAGACGTGATTCAAAGCGACTTTTCAAAATGACGACAGAAACCAGCACTGTAAGCCCAGAGCTTTCTTCTTCTTCTTCTATGCGCAACGTTTTCAACAACGTTTCCAATGTTTTCAACACGGATATCGAGCCAAGCCCCGAACACTGGGGTAGCATGAAGAGCGTTTACCACCTGTTGTATGCCCCTACAGATATCGAGACCGCCTGTTACAACCTAGAAAAGGCGCCCTGGTCGGCAAAGATCCGCATCACGACAAACGATATTGCCCGGCTTTTGTGCCAACGCCTTCGTTTGAAGGCGACGGGTTGCCACGGAGGAACGGATTGCAACGAGCACTTACACGAAGACATTCCATCCTGCGTCGAGGAAGGCAAGTTCAAGAAATGCATCTACCTTTCGGACAGCAACCGCGAGAATCCCTACTGGTCAGCGAGGGTCACTTTTTTCGCCTCGACGATGCATGTCCTCAGGGACTTGGGCGTCGACGACCTCAAGTGCGAGTTTGTCTACAGAGCTATGGCGCAGGACTCGGAAAATACGAAACAGCAGTTCTGCTTCTGGTACGATCGGGAGCACTCGATAGTGCCCTACGACAGATTCGACCTCCTGAAGGGGATGAACAAAGTGGACTGTGACGTGAAGTTGATGTTCCTTGCGGCGTTTGAATCGGCGTGGGAATCGACGTTGATAGAGTGAAGGGCAACCGGGGTGTTATATCGCTTCTGGGTGTGCTACTACGAGACCTATCCCGTGGTGTGAGTGAGACTGCGGTCTCTTTAATCTAGTACTATTAATGCATACTATGTTTTCCTATTGCTTTTGCCGTTTTAAATAGCCGTCGTTACTGTTGCTTGCTTCTTTAGTTGCAGACTTCTTGTTGAAAGGATGAGGTACCACCTAATAAAGGACCCGAGGGTACATGTACTGTCTGAGGCTCATCACCACGTTTTGACCACCAAATACTCCAATATGTGGGGGCCTTTTCTTTCTCTTTTTAAGAACCGAGGCACGAGGGGAGAGTTACCGAAAAGGCGATTTGAATTCTTGCTTCTCTAGCAACATTTCCCTCTGAATTGGCATCCCAATATGCACAGCCGAGTGGGCCTGGAGCGAATGGGAAACAAGCATCGCACGGCAGATAGATGACGCAACCTTTGAGAACAGATGCAATAACCCATACACTGTCAACGGCACACACGTCAGGAATAGCAATACCTGCTTCTAGAGCGCACAAGTAGGCATGAAAAGCCAGATGAGTGCAGACGAAGAAAATGCTCTAAGCAAGTAGCCTCCAAGGTGCCCACGCGGGCGGTAAGGTTTGCGCCCCACGAATTCAAGACACTGTATCTCGAACCTTGAGCCTCGAGAATCCTTTCGAAAACACCTTGATCGGTCATGTGATAGGCTGAGGGCGCCGCCTTGACACCCAGCCACCGAGATGCTGGTGCCCTGCCACGCTCACCCGGGCCTGAGCCGTGTCTCGCCTTTATCTCCCCCGAGATGGCGGTGTAGTGAAGCCTGGAAGCACATGTATCCCTCGTGAGACCCGACGAGCCAAGGTCTCGTGAGGCATCCGGAATTGTGTGCCTGTGTCCTGTACCGACGTAACGTGGATCATGTCTCTCGCCGTAATGCCGGCCGCGTGCAAGGCCGCAGCTAGCCTATTGTTGTCTTGTTCCCGTAGACTGGGATAGTAGCAAACACAACCCGACGGTCCCGACCTCGGTAGTTGAAGACCCACGATGAGTTGCCGAGTGGATCGAGCCGGGCATTGATGCAGACGCGGGCCAAGGCATTTGCCACCTTTTGACAACTGCAACATGCCGCCCCGAACGTTGAAATGGCATGTTTTTGACACTTCGGGGCTTTGCTTAATTACGTGCGTTGTCGGGTCTCAAAAGCATTTGTTGGCCAGCCATCTCGTTCCGCCAATCCGCGAGTTGGCTTCAAAACGGCCTTTCCCATGCGCCAGGAACCCTCGACAAAGCCGCACGCTCAATGACGTACTTTCCGCAGCAGACATGAGAGCCTTGCCTGCATCCAGTTCGTGATGTTTTGGGGGCGGGCATGCGGGTGAGCCGCGGCCGAAGGAGACGCTTACACAGCCCTTCCCGCCTGTCCGCCCCCTCTTCCGCACGCATCTGCTGCTGTGCGAGCTTGGCCAACGGCTTTTTGCCTCCCAGGTGGCGCCATTGTCGACCAGAAAAGTGGCCTGTTTTTTTTCTTATTTCTCCGAGTCTCACATTCAGTGTGTTTGCGAATGTCTCAGTTTGTGTGTTACCAACGGGCGTTCCGCTGCGCTCGCCGTTGGGAAAGGCCGCGCAGCACACGCGGCATGGCGTACAGGAAAACCATGTCCACAGACTTTGGGCTCGTCCTAAATCAAGAAAATGTTCAGAATTTGGATGGAATCAAGGCAGAGAAGTGGAAGGAAAACTCACGATGCCGTGGGAATGCTGGAAGGTTGCCCGGGAAGTACCGGGACGCAGCGGAGCCAGAATGCGTTGAGCGCCGAGCACCGGAACAGGATCAACCTTGTTGTAGCTCGACGTGAGCTGACATGCCGCAAACCGCCAGGCATTGGTTGGACTCGCCATCACCGAGTCTCTACGACGGCCGTTCTATTGTCAGCGCATGTTCCCTGTCTGAACCAATGGACCTAGCTTAGAGCAGGGATTGCGGGTGACCAAAAGACCGAAGTACGACTTTTGTCAGTAGTAGGTGCCAGCAACCTGTGATCTATCAGACGCCGGAGACCGATAACAATGCCTACATTGTAGACTTGATCGGCTGAAACATGACGAGACTCGAGAGTCATCTCCAACGGATGAACACTTGATAAGTCTATGATAACTATAATACATCACCGTGCAACGTGTAGTTAATCGCGGGAGCCCCGGCGTTAGATGTGAATGGCTGCGAGCTCCTGGGGAAGGTATATCCCATCCACATAAGCGTAGTAACCCGTGCCTAGCGTGATAGAGTAGATACTTCCAATTGGTTGCTTGAGTGGTCAATCACGGCCCGAGAAGATCGATCGTCTTGATTTGACCCGAGCACTCACTAATCAACAACACCCAGACAAATCGCTGGCCCCCGAAGTATTGATAGAAATAAGGTGAGGCGAGGACCTCTCCGATCCAGATCATTCTATTGCGGGGTTCGAGACGTCGTCTTGGAATGGAGCTTACCCTGATAGGCCAGCCATCTTATGTCTCTCGAGGTGTGTCCGAACATCGCTCTAATATCAGCTAGCACGGGACAGATCATAACGTCCGAACGGTTTTGTTTCAGATTTAAGGTGGAGACGGGAGCTTGGGGCCGTTTCAACCACGTTGGCGGCGAGGTGGTGCCGATGAGACCAGCAGGTATAAGTTGAGTCCCGTACAACCGGGCCGTCGATCGACGCAGACTTGACCTCATCGCAGGATCGTCATTTTGCCTCTCCCATCTGTACTCTGTCTGTGGCAGAGCCCAACTTTCACGACGACAAACCGGGCTGAACGATCTCGATTCCACGAGCGTAGGACTGAACAACGTGGCGCGGGGTAGCCACATGTGCCGGCCCAGGTAGGGGTGAGTGACCGTGACGCGGGCCGGCCCGGGTTCATGGGTTAGGATGATCTCATTGCTGATCTCTTGAAGTCAATTCCTTATCCAGAACCTCTAGCGAGTCACCTGTTTGCGGAGATTGGTCCGGTACCCCCCTCCCCTGCCTCTTTGCCGCCTATGTGTTCCGCAAACTCCAGCCCCGTCTGATCCTGCCTGACCCGTCGATCTTCCAGCCCATCGACGGTCTGGATGCCGATAGGAATGATTGTCGGATTTTCAGACTATCAGCCGAACCCGTCACAAGTTGTGACACGGGAAACAGCATTGCCGATTCCCTCACACTACATTTCCCTTCGATGGGAGAGAAACTTCAATGTTGATCAGTGGGTTATCTGGAGACCGCTATGGAATGTCTTCAGGCAGGAGCCAAAGATCCGGCGAGATCGTACTCATCTCTTCTATTTTGCGGAGAAGACAGATGAAGAGCAGCTCTACGCCAGTATGATTCTCGAGGGCTCGTCACGATCCCCGGAGAGCGAGACATACATAGTAAGCACGCGATCGGGCACCCATACACGCACGACATCGGGGCGGTCATGCACGAGATAACTTGTTCGGCCAAGTAGGTCCCGTCAGCAACACTTGTGTCATCAAGGCGTCCAGATGCAAGCCTGCCCAATAGCCGTTCTACGACGTCGTTTGCGACGAACCCTTGACACTACCCGTCCATGGATACCGTGGACTTCGTCAGCAACCTTCCGCACCCGCGAGGCCCGCGATGTATCCCGTCGACGGCGGCTAGGCGCTAGCCCCAGTCACTCCCTGGTCAGTCTTCGACTACAACCAAGGAAGTGATCTCCGGCGGACTGGAATAGCCTCCTCATCGATCAGACTACCGGCCTAATGCTGTGTGACTTCACTTTCTGCCCAGTGGTCGTCGATGAGGCCAGGAGGTTGTGACAAGAGTGGTGTTCAAGGCCTCAATCACTTGACCAGTCCTCAATAGACATCAAGCGCGAAGAAAGTATATATATCTAGGCTTCGAGGCTCCTCTCGATGAACGAACTTCCATATCATCCAACAGCCATCATCATCTCAACAGCCATCTTCACACTGATATTTGCCTCCAAGTCATATAGACATCCAAGATTATCACAGCCAAAATGTCTTCCCCTCCGAGCTCTCTTTCTCTCGCACCCCCGGCTGCTGAGCCCACGCGGACCCTTCTTGTAGTCGTTCTGGGCGAGTTCTGCGGGACGTTCATGTTCCTCCTCCTCTCCTTCATCGGAGCCCAGACTGCCATCGTCACCAACAACTTCAGCGATCCCACGGCTCCTCTCAGTTCCATCAGCCTCATGTACATCGCCTCAGCCTTCGGAACAGCCCTCGCCATCAACGTTTGGATCTTCTACCGCGTCAGCGGAGGAATGTTCAACCCAGCCGTGAGTTCCCTTCTTGTTGCTGCTGACCGCGAGCATGCTGACATCATGTCAAGGTCACCCTCGGTCTCGTCCTCGTAGGCGCCGTCAAGCCCCTCAGAGCCCTCTTGATCGTGCCCGCCCAGCTTGGAGCCAGCGTCGCCGCCGCCGGCGTCGTGTACGGGGTTCTCCCCGGCCCCCTCCGCGTCGCCAACACCCTCGGGGGCGGTGCATCGGTCGCGCAGGGCTTCGTGATCGAGACGCTGCTCACCGCCCAGCTCGTGCTGACGGTGTACTTCCTCGCCGTCGAGAAGCACCGCGCGACCTTCCTCGCGCCCATCGGCGTCGGCATCTCCGTCTTCGTCGCCCACATCACGGCCACCAACTGGACCGGCACGTCCATCAACCCGGCCCGCTCCTTCGGCCCCGCCGTCATCGCCGGCTTCGTCGACTACCACTGGATCTATTGGCTGGGCCCCCTGGTCGGCGCCGTCCTGTCGTTCCTGATCTACGACCTGTTCAAGCGCCTCGAGTACCACACGGCGAACCCCGGCCAGGACGACGACGACCTGGAGAAGCTCCCCAGGCGCGAGTCGACGCTCGTCAGGGAGGAGAGTCTTCCGAGCACTACGGGCGGTACTACCAAGGCCTGAGCCACTCGCGATGGCCACACGTCAATGCTATATTCGCAACAGCATACCGTTCACAAGTTGGTCACAGTTGCGGGCGGAGAGTCATTCGGTAGGAAGTGGGGCATTGCAGGTCAATGTGGTGATGAGAGTCATTCGAACAGTCTGAGTAGGTGCTAGGAGAGGAGGATGTGAGAGAATTGGAATTTAATGAAGTTACGGTCTCCATGATTTTTCTTTAGCATCAAATCTTGTTAATACAAATATCTTCGCACTTTGCCATAATAGCTTCGGTTGACTTGTTGTCAGGGGTTGCCAATCAGCTTGCTGGCTTTTCACATGGTCCGTTATCGAACACTTAATACTTCTTCAACGCGACGGTGACTCGATCACTCGAATGCTTCTTCGTTGAAGTTGCCCGATATTATCGACGTTTCGCTACAGGCCCAGTGCTTCCGGCACATGGATAATCCGTCGTCGGCAAAGCATGTGTAAGCGCAAGCAGAGGCTGGTGACCGCGCAGCCACGTGAAGGAGAGCCGAGACAGTAAGAAGGACGTTACAGAAAGGAAACGCGTCCCGCCCCGCCACAGCCAAGAAAGCATAGGTAAACAACAAGGCTTAAAACAAACAATGCCAAATACATAGATTTGGGCTTCTCTATTTCAGCTCTCCTGGAATCGGTGGGGGTCGCATTCGCTCCGAGGGCGGTAAGTTTCTAATAACAGCGAGCAACTAATGAATGCGATCGCACGCGCCTGTGGCGATGCATGTCAATCGCCCTCCCAAACGATCGGTGACTGGTCTCCGCCCCAAAACAGTTTCCCCCCTTGTCAACATGCACATCACTTCCGTTGTGCATGATGATGTTCGGGAAGGTTGTCTTTATTTTGGAACCTCTTTCCTGCTGCCGGCCTGTTTCCCGGAACCGTCCTGCTGGGCCTAAAGAGCTGTTCTCCGGAGTCCATTCGCTGCAGACGATCGCTGGGCGGCCTCCGCATCGTTTCACGTTTCGAGGCCGGTCCCTGGCCTCAGCTCCCCAGGTGCCGGCGCGCTTGGCCCTGCGGCTCAGGGAAAACGTCATAGCTCAGGGACCCCCGGATGTGGCTTGTTTATGCCGGAGGGACAACTGCGTGGATGACAGTCGACACGGTTAAGCGATCCGAGGCAACATACGGCATGTGAATCGCGATGTTCGTTTCTCGAGAATGATAAAAGGCGGCTCAATGTTCGTGTTTTACTTCGATAATCGGGCATCTACAGTACACAACTAAACTAAGCCGATACTCATCTTATACAACAATCTTGAACTCATAAACGTAACTTCTGTACTTCCAGCCAACTTCACAATGTCTTACGCCGATATCTCCAAGAGCCTCAGCGACATTGAGCGCAAGGTCACGAAGTCCAACAAGATTGTTGCCAAGGGCAGCGACCTGAACTACAAAGACGCCATCAAGCTCGGCACCAAGTCCCAGTCAATCTGCAGCACGATCAAGAAGGGCATCAAGGAGTACGGCGTAAGTACACGTATCTTATCTAAATCGAAATATGCATGGAGTGTGCTAAACGTGTACCGCAGAGCTTCAATCCCAGCGATGACGAGGCCAAGAAGCTCCTTGGCCAGATGGGCACAGTCGTCGACCTCACCGAGACCCAGCTAAACTCCATGGTAGCGAACAAGGCCCACTTCGACAAGCTCAAGGTCGGCGGCCTGGTCAAGAAGAACGTCGAGAAAACCGAGGCCGCCAGTAAGGAGCTCTCTGACCTGATGATCTCCAAGGCCCCCGCCGACATCAAGAGCGACGCCGAGGCGCTGGAGAAGAGGCGGGCGGCTGCGTTCAGCAAGGCGACCGGTGCATTTGCCGGCGCCACGGGCGGCGAGGACGAGCAGCTTGGCGACGACTCGGACTAGGATGTGTTGCTAGCGCGCGGTAGACAACAAGACGTCCATGATCAAGACGGCGAGGTTTCCAATTCTTGTGATGTCGTCATTGGGATGTGATTGTAATCATCGACAGGCCGAAGTGGTCCATTCTCCGCCAAATGAGCAGTCGTTGAGGCTTGTGGTTTGTCATTGTTGCTGTGGCTCTGGACACTCAGATATTGACAAAGTCCGGTCGACGTGGAGCTACGGTCTAGGAACCAGTCCGAAAGGGTGGGGCCGGGGTCGGGTCCGAACAGCTCAAGCCGGATTTTACCACCCACCAATGAGTGATTACAACTTGACAGTCGTAAATAGAACTGTGATACTCCACCACACGACAATCGGTGGTCACAGGTACTACAAAATGGTTTTCCTCGCTCAATATTTTTTGAAGTGCACTGGCACTTTGAAACCACCTAGTCGACAGGGAATATGAGAAGTTTTGCTATAGGGGCCTTGCTAGGTGGCTACCGAGGCCTTGCTAAGTGGCTACCGAGGCCTTCCCTCTCTTGTTAGCCCTATAGGTCAAATAAGATCATAACAATAAAGCCTACCTGTTAATAACAGTAGAATCTAATGACAATAATAAAGCAGCGAACTCCAGTAACAACGACAGAGCCCAGCGACCACGACTGAGACTAGAGACACAGCTGAGACCAGCGAATTTGATAGTTAGGTAGAGGAAGGCCCCAACAGCAAAACTCTTCTTTCCAACCACATCTCAGCAGACATCAATGACGACTAAGGCGTTGGTCACAGGGACAGGTTGCGAGTACGTGCTTTTCACGCTTGTACAACTCCCACAACTCCACATCGTCTCCTTCGAAGACTTCTCTAAAGTTAAGGCGTCGACTCGCATCTTCTGTATCGGAATCCTTGACATCGTCAGGCGTATCTTGTCAACAAAATAGCAAAGTGGCGTGATCAAAGCGTCCGTCAAAGTAGAAGTCGCCGTACGCCAGCAGTCGCAGTGATCGGATGCCAGTCGGCCCAAATACCCACTGGGCGAAATCCACAAACGCTCTTCATAGTTTCAGAAAGGTGCCTTTGGGAATTCCCATGCCGGCAAAGTCATAAGAAACGGCGTCCCCCGCGACGGAGGCCCAGCATGAATCGGGCTGGTCGGCACCGGACTGCCTCATGTGCAAGACTTGCAGTGATGTTTTGGAAGCAAAGTGGGACACGAAACTTTGCTATCCGAGATGTCAGTTGCATGCATCACAGACACGGATCCCTTTTTTCCTTACCATGAAGCTAGGAATGCAGCAGAGTCCGAGGCTGACGAGATCCAACTTCCCCAGAAGGTCGGCCGAGCCATGCTCGACATCGACGGGATCAACAAAAGTCAGATCCGGTCTATCGCGCTGGCGTTGCTCAAAGTCGATGACTTGTTGGTGATGGACGAATCTTCGTAGGGATGCGCGGTGATGCAACGCGGCTCCCCATATCTCCAACGAATCCGCTCCTCTTTTCGTGGTGACGTGTATGAACAACTCCTCCGGCCCCTGGAAGCTTTGCAGAAAGATCAAAAGCTGCTGCGTGCGCTCCGGTCGGGCTGAGAGGCTCGCCCACTGCACCTCAAGAGATTTGAGGCTGAGGGGAGGTTCCGCCCGCTTGTTGAACATGCGCAGTAGGTTGTCCCAGCTTGAACAGTATCGCGACTGAAGAGACTGGAGAGACTGAAGAGGACTGCATTTCAGTGCATGGTAAAGAGTGTTCCGCTCCGCTGCCGCAAACGGAGCTCGGACTAAGGCCAGCCTTTTGAGAACCGGAAATGGCCCAATCTTCTGGCTGCCGAACACACCATGCTTGATGTCAAAGGTATGGCCGTCACCCATCTCGAGGGTAGAACGTCTGTGGTGCCACGTGAGATCGAGTTCGAGTTCCTCGAGCTGATGCGACCTCTTGACGAGCACTTCTGTTAGGGATTTGAAGTGGGCCAGCCCCGAAAGTCCTGTCCAAGAGAGGCGTGTGAGGTGTGCAAAGGATACCAAAGCCAATTGACCCTGCCCAGAACCGTCGGAGTACAATGAGCAGGTGTCATCTGTAACCAGACGGATAGACTCGATGTTCTGTTGTTCCAATACGAGGTAGCCGGCGGGACCTAACAGCGAGCCTGCCTGCGACAAGCAGGTGCTCAGGGACCAGCTA
Organism: Colletotrichum brevisporum; assembly: GCA_030770045.1. Classification (NCBI taxonomy): domain Eukaryota; kingdom Fungi; phylum Ascomycota; class Sordariomycetes; order Glomerellales; family Glomerellaceae; genus Colletotrichum; species Colletotrichum brevisporum. Next base: position 9,155,963 of record JAUGSI010000002.1, read on the forward strand.
TGGCACGCCAGTCAGTGGCTTGAGAGTCAAGACACATGGAAAAGGATTATCCTACTCGAACGACCGGATTGCCCCAGGCCGGCATCCTTCGAGCACAGTCTTGAGCTCATGCGCCAGGCCTTCGGCCTCGTGCGGCTGGCCCTCAACAACGCGATGCAGGCGCCTGTCGAAGTGCATGCATCGATGCCACCGCGTACGTCTGAAGCGAGTCAAGACACTGACACCCCGCGTGTGGCGAAGGAACCCTTTTGCTTTGGCGACGTTGAAACGTGATGCGCCGAGGGTCTTGGTGCCGTTCTCAGGTGCGTACAGGCTGATGGATCTGTATAGATATGGCACGGTGGCCTCATACATCCCTTTGCAAGTCTTGGAAAGACTGCTGAGATCTCGTGAGTCGACTAACTGGCATCTCTTGGTTAACTGAGTTGGCTAGAGTTTCCACGTATCATCTCTTACCAACTCAACGATCATGTCATAAACGTCCTTGGGAAGGCCCTCGAATTTTGATGCCATCGTCATACCTCTTAATCGGGATAACTGGCGTTGATTCCTTCCGGGGCTGCTTGAGCGAGCAGTTTGTAAAGAAACAGGACATCAATGATCAAGCAGAAACAACAAGAAAGGAACGATAGCGGTGTAATGGTGGGTCTCATGTTGATGCTGTTACACGGCGTGACCAGCAACAAATAACACTCCGGAGGCGTCGTCGGTTTTACTGTAGCCAAGCCTTTTCAGATGCACCAAAAAATACCGCGCATGCGTAGTACCCGGCAAGTTTTACGAAGGGCCCGATTCGCTGCAACGTGTGGCCTCCAATTCCCCACATTCTCTGTTCAACACTTTGTTGCCCGTTGGCAGCAATAGGATGGGAGATCTTACTTATCACCCCTTCCTCGTGAGGAGACCGAACCAAGGCCCCGGGCGGAAGGCGGACCCGGCCCCACTCTCTCGGGTCGGAGCGTTGGTTCATTTCGGGGGTTGATCACGGACGAAAGCACCAAAGGCAGAACTATCACTCCAATAACACATTCATTCGGGTATTCCAGCGTCGGCCTGTTAGTCGACGGCATTATATATACAAAGAGCGTCAGGTAGGTTCATCATCATCATCATCACCCTACCAAATTACCAACACCAACACACATTATCCGCGTTACGTTTACATATTACTTTCATCTTGATAACTCGCGACCACGCACGGTTCGTGTCCGTTCGCCTACCACGACGTGGGTCCGATGAAGGACCCGTCGTCCGGCAGCACCTTGGTGACGGCGCCGTCCGCGTCGAGGTTGTTGAACGGCACCGTGTTGCCCCACCACTCGGGGAACCCTGTGTTGGACAGACCCAGCGCGAGGCCGGACACGACGATGCAGAGCGCCGTGCCGATGTCGAGGGCACCGGACAGGACGTAGTTGTAGCGAGCTGTGAGAGGGTTGTTAGCATCAAGATCCGAGCTAGATAACCAGAGACGGAGAACTTACTCCACCAGCCGAGGAAGCGGCCACGGATCCACCAGTTGAAGATGAGACCGACGATAACCCACTGTCCGAGCCACCAGGTGGTGGCGGGCGGGATCATGCCGGCGGCGCCGAAGATGGCCGGGAAGAAGACGTAGCGCAGGAAGCTGCGCGGGTAGCGGCGGGCGAGGAAGTACTGGATGACCGGGAGCACGGCGCCGATGAGCCAGAAGTAGTTGACCCACGAGTACAGCTCGCCGGCGCCGAACATCCTGCGGGGGCCGATGACACCCCAGATGACGGAGGCGTTGTAGAAGGTGCGCGCCTGCGGGCAGGTGATGCCCTGGGCCTGGGTGGGCGTGCAGATGCCCTCGATGTTGCCGCGGAGGAAGTTGTAGGTGGCGATCTGGACGAGCGAGAGCCAGACGACGGCGAACGTCTGGGCGGCGAACATGGAGCGGGGCGGGATCTTCATGTAGTGGCCGACCTTCATGTCGGAGACGTACTGCAGGCCGTTGTAGCAGAGCATGTAGCCCCAGGACTTGAACAGCATCATGGCGACGGGGCGGCCGGGGGTCATGTAGCCGACGATCATCTCGGTGACGATGTTGAGGCCGGTCTGCTGGTTGGTGACGGCCTGGATGATGCCGACGGGCAGGATGAAGAAGGCGCCGATGAAGATGCAGATGAGGTAGGCCCACCAGGTGAGGTGCGTCTGCCAGACCTGGGAGGCGACCATGCCGAAGACGAAGCTGATGACGAACATGATGAAGAACCACCACTCGGGAGCCTCCTTGTACTTGCGCATCATCTTGAGGTGGACGTCGGCCTCCTCGTTCTTGGCCGACTTGGTGCGGGCGATGATGTCGCTGCCGTAGAAGAGCGCGACGTGCACGAGCGTGGCGATGAGGCCGGCGAAGCCCATGCCGTAGCTGAGAGAGAAGGCCGGGCCGAGGATGAGCGGAGAGTACTCCTTGTAGGCCGTCTCGTTGAAGGTGAACTCGGGCGTGAGGATGCGGCTCGTGTTGTACGGCTTGGCGAAGTGGTCGAAGTTGGAGTTGGCGCTGATGGGGAGGTAGCGGTAGAACTCAGGACCGCCCCAGGCGAGGCCGGCGCAGCCGATGACCATGATCAGGATGCCGACGCCGACGTTGGCGATGGCGAAGGCCGGGGTCTGCAGCGGCGAGAGCAGGTATCCGGAGATGATGCTCCAGTCGAAGGAGATGGGGAGCAGGCCGAGACCGGTCTGGCCGCCGAGGACCTGGTTCACGAGCACGTTGTTGGGGGCGATCCAGCAGGCGAAGGTGAAGATCTGCAGGAACTGCGCGATCACCTCGGGGACCCATTCCCAGCAGAAGGTAGCGGCAGCCACAATGAGGAAGAACTTGTAGCGGCCGATCCTCCAGCCGTTGGTGAGGGCCGGGTCCGACGAGGAGTGATCGTGGAGGGAGTGCATGACGGTCGTCGTGACGAGGGTGGCGGGCCAGACCATGGCGGCGGGCCAGACGAGGTAGCGGCGCAGGACACCAGCAATACCGAGACCCATGGCCTGGGTCGAGAGGATGAGCAGGATCTGGAAGCCCCAGCCGAAGAACTGCTTGTAGAAGAGCTCCTGGGCGAGGAGAATATCGATGGCGTACGACGCGGCAGAGCCAGCGGCTGTCATCATGGTGATGATGGTGTGCTCCTTCTCGTTGAAGGGGCCCGGGTTGAGGCGCATCTCCTGGCCGAAGAGGGTGAAGGCGACGTCGGGCATGATCTTGGCCCAGTAGACGCCGACCGGGTAGGACACCAACTGGACGACGGTGGACGTGATGGTGATGGGAGAGCGGCGGAGACCGAGGAGGATGTTGCAGGCGCCGACGATGGTGCACATGACGCCGCCGATGACCCAGGCGCGGATGGTGTTGACCGGCATGTCGGGGTCGTCATAGGGGTAGACCTGCGACGAGGAGTGGTTAGCCTCACAGAATCGAAACTGTTTGATACGAGAAGCTCTCGATAGAGCTCCCAGAGAGGAGACATACCGAAGCCCGGACCTCGGGGTAGGGAGAGTCCTCGTGGAGGGCAGCCTCGACGGCCTTCTCCTTCTCGATGTCGCCGTCGTCGAGGACATGCTCGGTGACGGCAAGCACCTCGGTGTCGAGGAAGGGATCCCACTTGTGAAGCTTCTTGAACTTCTTGAGCTCGGCCTCGGGGTTGACGTCGCTGTCGACGCCGGTCGCCACGCCGTCGACGACGGGCTGCTCCGAGACCTTGCCTCTCCACTTGCTGAAACCCATGGTCGGTGGTTGTGGGAATCAGAGCAGTTGCTGGGAACTGTTGAAGGGGGGGGTTGTATCGGCAAACCCTGAGTTTATGAGACTCAAAGGGCGGCGTTGGTTGCTTTGGTCGTGATGGCCGTGGAACAACTGGAGAGACAAGAGGGAAAACAGACGGGACGAGGACGGCGAGTCGAGTGGTATTTAGACTCGAGCGATGAGTCGCAACGCGCAACCGCGATCCGCGCTCGCCTCTCCCGCATCCGCCCGCGGCTCGACCTCACTCGAACATGCCCTCCCCCTACCCTCCACCTCCCCATATCGGCGGCGTTGTGTGGGCCGAGAGATAAGTGACCTGCCTAATGGGGGGCTGTCGTGCCAGCGGAGCGGGCCAACCCCTGGCGGAGGAAGCGTCGGGCGATACGAAAAGGGCGCCCTGCGGCCGTCCGTTTGCATATTGCTGCTATATGCGAGCGGGAAGCTTGATTTCGACTTTTTGGGCTGCCGAGGGAGAGAGTTCGGACGGGCCTCACGGTGGCACTTGACGTGACGGATCAACGAGGACCCCCGATTCGTGGTCGCGAATCAGACGTTGCAGAAGGTTTTCTCGGTCGCTTCCTCGCCACCGTCTGGAAGACGAGAAGAGGGGGTGGGAAGGCGAGAGGGGAGGGAACATCAGTTGATAGGTGGCTGATAGGATGCCACGGCACCGCAAACATCACCACCAGACAATCGTACCCTCGATCTCACGTTGGAAGCACGAACCAACTGCCAACAGAGCTGGGGACGAGGCGGCGCGAGCGAGTGTGGGATGTGTGGGTGGTGTTGGTGTTTGCCCCCCCCCCCCCGGGGGGTGGGCATGTTTGGTGTCCGCCGATCTCCACCGGCTGATAGGCCGTTTTGTGCTGGGAGAGGCCGAGAAGATGGATGTGAGATGAGAGAGATTGAGGGAGCATGGAATCACTTTCGGGGGTTGTGCGCTGCGGTCGCGGAAGGCGACTCACTGTCGGCGTTTGGAATGACACATTCTTGCGGCCTGGACCACCGGTTCGCCCTCCGTTGTCGCTGCCCATCTTCAATTCCCATTAGGTAGTGAAGGAAACGCGTGAAGTCGAGCCATGCCATGCTCCGGAGAGCCGCCTTGCTTAGCTCGATCGCCAAGGGAACTGGGCGCCAAGAACGCGTGAGAGCGAGCCGGGGCGCGGGATGGTGGCCAAGACTGCGAGGGTGAAGGTCAAGCAACACCAAGCAACGGGACCAAGACGGGTGGCCAAGCACACCAAGGCCGGGGGAACACAGGGAAGGGGAGGACACCCATCCGTACCACTGGCAGCCAGCAGCCTGGCGCGCGCGAGAGAGAAAGGTGAGAGGGCGAGAGACGGTGAGGCGACGAGGTGCCCGTCGCCACTCGCCGAACAAAAAGTCATGCGTGGGTGGATCTGCCGCGTGCAAAGGGACCTTGGGATTCATGGGGAGTCCCCTGTCTAGTGCCGTTGTCTCCACGAGGCCAAGGCCGTTCGTAGTAAACAACCCGGACGAGGAATCCTTCCCAGCCGGTTCGTGCCCCTGTCACGCAGCAGTCCGTCGCTGAATGAGAGTCTCGACTTTGGAAGAGGGAGACGGCCATTAAACCATTCGGGAAGGCGAACCGGTTGGGACGGCAGAGAGCACAGTTAGTGTGTGTTTGTGTGTGTTTGGAAAAGAGTGATGATAGAGTGTGTGTGAGAGTGAGAATGAAAATGAGAGGATGGTGAGAGTGAGAGGTCGATAATTCCCGGATCATGTCCGACGCCCAAGCACCACGAGTCGGTGGTCATCGATTCTGTCAGGCCAATGACACAAACATGCCCCCGGCAGACGGATTTCAAAAAGTTCCCTCGCTTCCTTCGAAGGGGGGAGGGGCCGGGCATGACAAACGTCCCTTGCCCGTCTGTCTGGTTGGTTGGTCGGATTGGTGGTGGTGATATAACACTGCGCTCTTTTTGTGCGACGGACAGATCCCTTCTTCTACTGAACGGGGCGCAGGATGCCGCTCACACGGTTCGGACCCGAGTTGTTGGAGATTCCCAACTGGCAGCCAACACCTGGTTCGTCCGACCTGGGAGGAAGCGAGCTTCCTGATGGGTGCATCGGTCGCAATCAAAGGTTCCTCTACGTAGGTAGGCACTTTATTGCGGACAATCCGGGCGAGGGCCGCGAGAACGAGACAACCTAGAGGCTGGTTGGTTGCATGAGTAGTACTCGAATTCAAATCTCTCGTTGCCGCCGCGAATCATGTCGCCACTGACTCGGCCACAACCTCGGCATCTCTCTCTCTGTCTCTCTCTTTTTTTGCTTTTTTTCCCACTCACACACGGCGATGGCCGCCGGCTCGCACTTGTTGGTCGTGCGACACAAGAAACGATCAGGCAGGGAAGGGGAGAAAGCGAAAAGACCGATGACCGGTCACGTTTCGCTTCTCCAGCTCCAGCTTTCAGCTCCTCCTCGGGATTTTTAAGGTTATCTTGGGTCTTTTTTGGGTGAGCAATAGAAAAGGATGAAAAACGGATTTTCGTACGTAACAAATCCGTCTCTTCCCCAGTTTCCCCCGCCCACCGTCAGATGCGCGGGAACGGCGTCTAACTGTCAGTCTGTCACTGACGGTCTGGCGCCACGTCCGTCCGTCCACGCCGGCGCGACGGTAAAATTGGACCAGTTGAGCTTGTTCAGGCGACATGTCGCGTGGCGGGTTGCTGCTCTCGCGCCCGAGTCACATTGCAGAACGATCACCTACCCAGCGACGCACCGGCATCCGCTCCGCGTGCCCCCTGCGACGTGGACGCAGATGGATGTGCCCATCCCGTCCAATAGGCTATCTGGTAATAGGAAGGTCGAATGAACCAGTTCGCCGTCCCCATCCGTGATATCCGACGGCTGAGGGCCTGTTCCCAGGAGCTTCAGCTCTCGCCTCCTCTCTCGCGAGGCCCAGCTTCTATTTGCGCACTCAGAGTGGCATTCCCTTCCCGGCGATGCGGGCTAGCCCTGCGGAACTGTGGATTCGTCCGCCGGGGAGGTAGGAGTACACGCAGGTCACAGGTGGGCGCAGGATCGTGGATATCTCGGAGTCCCCTCCCCTCTTCCGTTGCAACTGGGAACGATAAACCGATAATACAGCTCGCTGGCCCCGGGAATCTGGTAACAGTCAATCGGCACGCAGAAGTACAAATCTTATCCGCCCCGGGCGCACAGCGTATGCTTCCTCGGTAATATTTGGCATTTGGGGGACGTTAATGCACGATGCAGGCAATACCCTGTCTCGCCTAGAAGTCAACCCGACTCAGCCAAACGGTAATGAACCTTCAAGGCCAGCAACGTCTTGATAAATCCGTGACACCTGCGTGTGACATCTTCCTTTACCCTCCTCCCCTCCTCGGCTTACTTGTGCCGACCACCTGCTACGATTGGTTAGAGGCAAAGGGCGGGTATCCTCCTGTTCGCCCGGATTAGCTCCGGAAGGATCATCAACGTTCAAAGGGCCCTTCAGCTCGGGGTGGCATGCTGGGGAGCGTGGCGGGATTGGCGAGATGGCCTCGCCTCCGTTGTCAATGATGACATGATGGGGCGACATCTGAGCCCCTCTTTGCCATTCACTGCAGCCGCTTGTGTCTCAATGAGCGAGAGCGTTGGACCTTTTGCCATCCATCCGCATTCTGTGGTTCCCATGATCTTGAATCCTGATCTCCTTTGGCATCACGTGCAGTGTTTGCCCCCTCGGGCAGGATTCGAGCGCAATTATTTTCCCAACTGAACTCTACCAGAGACTTGAATCTCCCTAGCTCGTCCAAGATCATCCAGGGTGCCTCAAGATGATCATGAACGATTGGGCCACATGCACTCATTACACTCCGTCATCCATGCCACCGAGGTTTTCATGACTGGGTACCTATCAATGATTGCGGACGAGAGACCGCCTGTGTCTTCTTTGCTCCTAGCCATTCTGCCATAGGACTACAAGCAGCAGAGTGTTGTTTCGTGTTGCCTCGGTGTCGGGCTCTAGCTCATAACTAGGTAGACGAGTACCTCGCTACTCCGGATGCTAGCGCTCCACCACGGGGCCGGGTCGGACACAGAAGCGGGGCCGAAAACCGCCGGGCGTCTTCCTCCAGGCATCGATACTAGGCCTAGAGCTCTTTCCACCTGGAACGGTACCCGACGAGGAGGCAGATAGGTAGATCGGGAGACAGCTTCTCCTCTTGTGATTGGTTGTACCCCGCAGTCCGGCGCCGACGGCATGCCAGTCCTCCGCACCCGTTGGACCGAAGACATCACCATCTGACTGTTCCACTTACTAGAAAGCTCCACGCTGATATCAGAGCGGCCATGTCTCCGGAGCACGCCGCCGAAACAGCCGTTTTCAAAGGCACTGCCCTCGCCAGGGGCTCAGCAAACGGCACCCTTCTTGCCAGCGACACCGAGCTGAGCCTATGGGGCGGCGTCCACCCCGAGACGGCGGAGGTCATCGACCGCCACCATTCCCTGAGTGGGAGATTCCTGCACGGCAACGTCCTCGCTATTCCAGGTGGCAGGGGCTCCTGCGCCGGGAGCGGCGTCATGCTGGAGACCTTGCTCAACGGCAGGGGCCCGAGGGCGGTGCTGTTCGAGCGCCGGGAGGAGATCATCACGCTCGGGGTCATCGTAGCGGAGGAGTTGTTTGGCAGACGCGTGCCTGTCGTCGTGTTGAGCCCGCGAGACTTTCGCCACATTCTCGCTCTTGATGGGCGGACAGTCTCGGTGGACGGGGAGGATGTACGCGTCCAGCTGCCTTCGGAACGGTTCGATACGCCCGAGAATGTTCTAGCTGACAAGGTAGTTGTTGCTTCCGTCTTGAAGACTGGTAGGACGAAGTTGCTGACTATTCAAGCCAATGAAGACGAACAGTTCCGTAGAAACACGTCTGACTGATGAAGTCTCATGTCCAGAGGATGACCTCGAAGCCATCATCGGGGGCATCCGGCTCTCCAGCAAAGACCAAGCAGTCCTGAACGGCTCCCACGGCGCTGCAGCCCGCGCAGCCATACGCATAGTCCTACGCATGGCAAACCTCCTCGGCGCGTCAGAGCTCATGGACGTCTCCCAGGTCCACGTCGACGGCTGCTTCTACACGGGGCCGGGCTCGCTCGCCTTCGCGGAGAAGCTCAGGGACCTGGGCGGCAGGGTCGCGGTCCCCACGACCATGAACGCCATCTCGGTCGACGAGCGCCGGTGGAGGGCGCTCGGCGTGGACGGGTCCTTTGGCGAAGCTTCCACCCGGCTGGCGAATGCGTACGTCGAGATGGGCGCGCGTCCGACCTTCACATGCGCTCCGTACCAGCTCGAGAGCGCGCCTGGGCGGGGGGAGCAGGTTGCCTGGGCGGAATCGAACGCGGTTGTGTACGCGAACAGCGTCCTTGGGGCGAAAACGATGAGGTATCCGGATTACCTCGACACTGCAATCGCTTTGACGGGGCGGGCGCCGAGAGCTGGTGCTCACATCGACAGCAACCGGCTTCCGTCGGTGTGGATCAGGGTCTCTCAGGATGAGAAAGAGGTGGACGACTCGTTCTATCCTGTACTGGGCTACGTCATTGGGTCTCTGACAGTCAGAAAGATACCAGTTGTGTCGGGCCTCGAAGCCCTCGCTCCAAGCAAGGATGACCTGAAGGCCTTCGGGGCGGCTTTCGCCACCACGTCGAGCGCGTTCGTGTTCCACGTCGTCGGCGTGACGCCCGAGGCACCTACCTTGGAAGCCGTGGGATCTCGGGGAAAAAGTCTCCGCCGTGTCGATCTGAGCCCGCGAGACCTGGAAGATTGCTGGGAGCGCTTCAACTCCGCCCCGGCCCCCTCGGCCATCGACCTCGTCTCTTTGGGAAACCCTCACTTCTCGCTGAGCGAGATCCGCCGGCTGGCTGAGCTCTGCCGGAGCCGGACGAAGCACCAAGATGTCAAGGTCGTCGTCACGTGTAGCCGCACGACGCAAGCCCTGGCCTCGCAGGCCGGGCTGGTCCGGCCGCTTGAGGAATTCGGGGTTCGGTTCGTCACGGACACGTGCTGGTGCATGGTCACCGAGCCGATTATCCCGCCGCGGGCGCAGGTCATCATGACCAACTCCGGGAAGCATGCGCATTACGGGCCGGGCCTGACTGGGAGGAAGTTCCGCTTTGATAGCTTGGCGACGTGTGTGGACGCGGCCTGCTGCGGCGAGGACGATGATAGGAAGCCCATGTGGCTACCATGACTTGCTGCGGCATTGGGCGATATAGAGCTGTGGCAACCACTTATTGCTTTGGCTTGACGCTAGTCTCTTATTTTGTGACCTCTAAGGCGATTGAATGTGCCTGCATTATCAAATCAAGAGCCCGAGATGTCTTCGCCAAGTCACCATCTATCTCGAACAACACGCCTGAAGTATGCATGCCCGGATAGCAAAGCTCTTCTCTCGTAGGGGAAATCTTATTCGTCACCCCATCTGCTGTATCCAGCGCCCCTATGCGGCTTAGCTCTTTAATAACAATAACGATGACGGCGGCAATCATGAAGATAACGATAACGATCGACGACGACAATAGTAACAACAACAACAATGAGCCTGTATAGGCCTTAGGCCAACGCTACGCCCCGAAAGAGTGGGGCCGGGTCCGCCTTCCGGCCGGGGTTCTGTATTCGGTCCGCCGAGGCATTGTCGAGTCTTCGTACGACCTATCGACGGCGGAGCACCAACATTCATCAATTGCGAGATAACCGAACAGAATAAGAGGCGCAGGAGTTCATGCGAAATGGGTGCATGAACGACGACCACGGGGGCGCAAACGGAGGGGCCCGGGGGCGGAAGAGAGGGGTCCGGAGGTCGGCGCAGTAGATACGATTTCGCCCTTCAGTGGGACGCTTGGCTCATACCAAGGATCTTTTGTGATTCTCGGTCAAGGTAACCGACAGCTGAAGAACTGCACCGAGAGACGGACGATCATCCGTTGCCCCTGAGCTGATGAGTGCTTCGGGACACATCTTTCGGACCCCTTTCCCCCATCTTCCTTCTTTCGCCCGATTGAACAGGGTTGAAACATGTTTCCGCCCCAATTCTCTTTGGCAGTTGAAACATGCAGGCGCGATCCCATCGGACAATCTTTTGGCGGCTGTCTTTTTTTTCTTTTTTTCTTCCTTCATGCAGGGGGTTGCGGAGAGGAAGAGGTTGCTGATCTGATGTTACCCCTGGATCTGCACCCCATCATGCAGGCGTCAAGGAGAAGAACAGACCAAAAGAGAAGGTCAAGGACGGAAAAATAAGCCTCGGCGTTTCCTCGTTGCGACATTTCCAACCCCAAAAGTCCTAACCCCCATCGTTGCCGCTCTTCGACTTCGCTGGTTGGCGCCAAAGCTCTGCGTCCTTGGCGATGCAGGGGCCGCGGTAAGCACAGCCGCCCGCGGGCCAACGAGGGCGCCCAAGCAGGCCGCCCGGGGCTGATTCTGAAGTTCTTGGTAGGGGTAAAGAGAGGGGGCCTGTCAGGGGTCGAACGGGCTTAACGGGCTTGTCGTTGGCCAAGATCGCCCCCCTCACCAAGATGCCACGATGTTTCTTGACGAATTGTTTTGGTGGTTGTTCACGTTTGGATGGACATGCCGCGTGCCTGTGCCTGTTGGTTTCCCCACTGACTGATTTGTGAAACAAACGCCAAAGCAGCATGTGAGGTTGTCGCTGTTCCCTGTAGGGTGGTTCGTCGCATCGCAAAAGCGCCCCCGAGCGAGTGGGCGGCTTACATGGAGCTCGAATGTAGGGGAGAGACGGGGGCCAATACAACAACACCGACTTGGGATGCTTCGAGACGGGATAAAAGGAGAGGATACGTCCCGTCGATATCACGGTTTCTGGACAACTCATCAGCTCATTCACTCTCATCTCATCCTCACTCATTTGACCATCCTCTTCACCAACATCACCATCAACAACCCCAGCATCACCACCACCATGAAGTTGCTCGCAGCCTGCGTCGCCCTCGCCGCCGGCGCCAACGCCCACGCCATCTTCCAGCAGCTCTCCATCAACAACCAGCTCCAGACCAAGCTGAAGGGCATCCGCGCCCCGGACGACACCTCCCCGCTGACCGACGTCAACGACGGCGACTTCGCCTGCAACCGCAAGTCCAACCTCAACTACCTCTCCGACGAGCTCGTCACCGTCAACGCCGGCGACGACGTCGGCACCTTCTGGCAGCACACCATCGACGGGCCCCTCCACGGCGACCCCAACGACCAGGACAACCCGATCGCCGCCAGCCACAAGGGTGAGCCCCCACTTCCCTCTCTTCTGGTCCTGTTCAGGCAATCACATGCTGACTTTGAATGGATAAAGGCCCCATCTCCGTCTACCTCGCCAAGGTCGACGACGCCGTCAACGCCGACCCCTGGGGCCTCGACTGGTTCAAGATCGCCCACGACGGCTTCGACCAGGCCTCCGGCGTCTGGGCCGTCGACAAGCTCATCCAGAGCGGCGGCTGGCACCACTTCAAGATGCCCACCTGCGTCCCGGCCGGCCAGTACCTGATGAGGGTCGAGCTGCTCGCCCTGCACGAGGCGACCTTTGAGGGCGGCGCCCAGTTCTACATGGAGTGCGCGCAGTAAGTCTTGCTTTCTCGCCTCTCGTCTCCTCTTCGATCGTTTCTGACAGTCCGCTTCGTAGGATCAACGTCGTGAACCCCAACGGCGGCAGCACCAGCGGCGCCGAGCGCGTCAGGTTCCCCGGCGCCTACAGCGCGACGCACCCCGGCATCCTCGTCAAGGACGCCTACGGCAGCAGCGGCGCGCTCGACAACAACTACCAGGCCTACAGCATCCCCGGCCCGGAGCCTCTTTCCTGCGGTGCTTGAGTCGTTGGCTGTCTTGTCTTCTTCCCGGAGTGATGGGCTTTTTGGACGGGGCGTTTTGGGCATCTTGATATTCGCATCGGAGGGCATGGGATACCGCATCGGCAGACTTACATCAGCGACTTCTCTTTGAGCATAGGCGTTTTGGAAGGGTTGGGGGCGATTGGCTTGTTCATGTACAACATGTCTTTCTAGCGGCATCGGGATAGAGATAGAGCATGGATCTCACATACATTTCATACTCATTTCATTCGCGTCACTCCACCTCTCACATTCTGGCTTTTGAACACTCATCAATGTGACCAGTAAGCCTAGTTAAGTACCTTTCTTCTCATCAATCTCATTTGCATCCTCGCACCAGACATGAACAGGAAATTTCCCAGGTATATTACATCGCTAGCATTCCCAACTCATCTCACTCACACATACCTATTTCAACACACTATTTCCCCGAGGCCAGCTTGATGTTGTACTCGAGCTCCAGCTTGGCCTTGGGGTCGCCCTCCCTCGGCGTGAACTTGACCGTCAGGCCGTCCTTGACGGCGAACACGGAGTCGTCGTCGAGGTATTTGGAGTCCTCGTCAAAGATCTGCGTCGTGACGGACTGGAACCCTTCCGATTGGACCTGTGTGTCTCGGTCAGCATTTTCTGTTTTGGTGTGTGGGTGACACTGCATTTCGTGCGTGGTGCAAGGTTTGTGATACTCACAATGAGATGGATGTGGGCTGGCCTGTAGGGGTGGCGGTGAAGCAGGCCCAGGAGCTTTCCGGCAGGGCCGTCGTCGGGGACCTTTTTGAGAGTCGTTAGCGACATCGAGGGCATTCCGTGCAATTGAATGAGCTTCAACTTACAGGGTAGGGGGTGGGACGAAGGCAGTAGAAGCCGTAGCGGCCATCCTCGTCAGTCTTGAACATGCCGCGCAGGTTGTGATCCGGCTGGTCCGCGTCCTGCTGCTCGTACAGACCTACATGCAAAGCATTAGACGACAAGGCATTCCTTGGCTAATCGAAGAGGGACTCACCGTTGGTCGACGCCTGCCACACGTCGACAGAAGCATTGGCCAGCGGCCTCCCCGTGTCGGCGCACGTAACACGCCCATACATGAACCCGACCTCGCCGTCCTCGGGACACTTCAGCACGATAGAGCTGCCGTTCTCCCGCACGGGGGTGTCCGCCCGCCAGAACGGCCCGAGGATGGCCGTGGCCGTCCCCGGGTTCGCGCCGGACCGCGTGGCGGCGCGGCTTGTGATGTCGTCGACGAGCGACTCGAGCCCGATGACGTCGCAGAGCAACTGGCCCTCGTTGCGGCGGTCGTTGCTCATCTGGCCCGCCCAGTTGATCATCTGCACGCCGGCCATCCACTCGTCCGTCGTGAGGTCGACCTCGCGCGCGAAGTCGTGGACGTGCTGGATCAGCGCGCCGAGGACCTGCCGCAGCCGCGGGTTCGTGTCCTTGCCCATCGAGGCGATGACCTTTTGGGTGAAGTCCTGGCCGAGGCCCTGGTACTGGCCGTCGCCGTTCTGCAGCGAGCCCATGGTTGTTGGTTGGCTGGTGTTGGGGTTTTGTGTAACGTAGAGGTGCAGGATCTCTGTGCTTGTGTAACTCGAGGGGCTGTGGTACGTGTGACTTGATTGATGTTCTTTCTTGAACTGCGGACTGCAATGGAGGGTGTAGATGATCGTTGAACTTGAGGAAGATGAATTGATAGATGGAACAGATCGACAACTTCGCGAGCGTCCCGCAGTCTTATTATCCCCAATCACCGTCCGCCTATTACTCGGCTGTTTTTTATCTTTACTTTCTTCCCCCTTGTCTTTGTCATCAGAGGCACGCGCGCCCCGCGGATACTGCCGGCCGCGAACAGCTGTCCTTCCCCCCAGTCTTTCCCCGGTTCCGGGGCGGGTTTCTTTGCCGCTGTGGTGTTGTTGGTGTTTTGGTGGTTCTCGGTTCCATTGTCCCATTTTCGGGTACGGGGTTTCATCATTCATGGCCCAAAACCCGACGCAGGTTGTGCCCATCTGCCGAGACAGAAGATGAATCCTTCCCGGGGGAGAGGTCTGTTCTCCTCTGGAGCGATTCGCTGACCGGGGTGTCCCCCGCACTGTCATAAGCACGCGCGCGGGAGGCTGCCCGTGGCCCTCGGGAGTGACATAGAGCTCCGGGATTGATGGCCGTGGAAAGCTACCGATGACGCGGGTGTCGCGGTGTCGGAAGACGCATATATCATTTAACGGAGTCATGATCAAGGTCGAATTGGGAACACAGTTCGCCATGGTTGATGGGTAGTCGGAGAGTTATTAGCATCGGAATGAGATGCTCAGGTTCATGAACAACATGTAGAGTTTGAATCTTGATAGAATGACTAGCTAGGTTTGCGATGGTATCACTGAGACTACAACAAACAATCTCGCCCATAAACCAACCCCCATGTACGCTTTATCGCCATCTACAGCTCCGTATATACTCTCTCCCAAAAGCCCTCAAGCAATCAACCGGTCCTCCTCCGGCCCAAAGTCCCAGCTCGCCGCGTCCGTGCCGTTCGGCCTGCTCGCCCTCTTGAACCCAATCTCGACACCACCAACCTCTACAACTGGCCTCACGGCCTCAACCTCGGTCCCATAGCCCCGGGCGTACCACTTCTCCCGGATGCCCGCCGCCTTGAACAGCGCCGGCGCGTACCGCCTCATCGCCGTCAGCGCCGTGCCCGAGATCTGGTCGACGCTGTGGCTGTGCCGGAGCGCGAGGAACTCCTCCCCAGCCAGCGCCCGCAGCTCGCGCTGGACGTCCTCCGGGTAGTGCCCGGCGCGGATGAGGAGCAGGTCGTACTGCAGCAGCGACACCTTGCCGTGCCACGAGCCGCCCCGCGTCGCGCGGCGGTGCAGGCCCGTCAGCGCCGCGATGGCGCCCATGCAGCCGGTGCCGTAGTCCGAGATGGGGAACGGCGGGACGACGGGCTCGTCGAGGCCCATGAACCGGCCCTGCGCCCACGCGACGCCGCTGACCTGTGTGTGTGTGAGCTCTGGTTGGCAAAAAGCCGCGATGAAGTGAGGGCTCAACCTACGCAGTCCGCAATCTGCTGCCACCCGGGACGACCCGCCCACTCCCCCTGGTACCCAAAACAGTTCTCGCTGACATAGACGATGCCCTTCCCGCGCTTCCTCGCCATCTCCGTCAGCGCCGCCGGGCCGTAGCCCAGCTTCTCCAGCGCGCCCGGCCGGTACCCGTCGAGCACGACGTCCGCGTCCGCGAGCAGGGCCTCGAAGCGCGCGCGGCCCTCGTCCGTCTTCAGGTCGAGCTCGGCCGCGTGCTTGCCCATGTTGCCGTCGACCTGGAAGAACGGCACGTCGCTGAGGTTCGGGCTCGTGATCTTGAGCACGTCGGCGCCGTACTCGGCCAGGATGCGCCCGATGACGGGGCCCGCGATGATGCGGCACAGCTCGAGCACCTTGACGCCGGAGAGCATGCGCCTGTCGGACGTCGCGGGCAGTGGGCTCGGGGGGGTTGAGGTCTCGAGGGCGTCGACGCTCCAAGGCGGGAGGTCGACGTTGATCTTACCCTGAGCGGACGGTCAGAACCAGACCGCAAGCGACGTCGAGCGAGGAAGGAAAAGACTTACGTGCGGCGTCTGGATAAAGTCCTCGTACTTGAGCACCGGCACGCCCGCCTGGCGCTTCTCGGCGTTCACGCGCTCCAGCTCCTCGACGGAAAACCTCTTGACGTGCGACTCGATGGCGTCGACGATGGCCTCGTGGCTCTGGAGATCCGGCCGGAAGGGCTCGAGCCCGATCATGCCCAGCGTCGTTGACGCCTCGAGCGAGCCGTGGATGTGGTAGTACTCGCCGGCGCGCTTGGTCTCGTACAGGTTCGCCGACATGCGGCGGTACGGGTCCGACTGGGCTCGGAGCAAATCCGTGTCTGGAGAAAGATAAGAGAGCAGTTAGCTCTCGGGTTCTCGTTGCGGACACGCCACATCACGTTCACGAAGTTGGTGAATGACTACCCTTCAGAAAAGACTTCGCCTCCGGGTCCAGCTTGCCGTAGCCACCGACGGTCGCCATGTAGGCCTGGATCAGGAACGCGGTGCTCTTGTCGAGGCTCACCGTGACTTCCCGCCCTTCTGCGCCGGCGCCGGAGTCGTCTCCGAACTTTGTCGCGGCCAGCGCCGCCGCCACGCCGCCCTCGACGGCCTTCAGGGCCGACGCCAGCTCCGTCTCCTTGAACGGGATCGGAAAGTACGGCAGGTCGCGGTTCGAGGTGAGCCGCGCGTTTCTGGCCCTCTCCTCTGCCTCGGGGGCAACCTGGACGAGGCCGAGGACGAGGTCCAAGATGCGCCTCGTCTCGGCGACCGGAGAGTACGGTGAAGTCGTCTTCTGCGTCATGGCGCTCGTTGAACAATTTCGCTTGGCAGATTCCAGCGTTCCTCTTTGTGTCTGCTTCGTTTCTTCTTCCTACACAGTAAGAGGGGTCCAGGAAGACTAGCAGTCCCGCATGTATGTATGTACGCATGCGTGCGTGTGCTGAGTGAAGTCGCTGTGCTGGACCCCTTATCAAAAACCCACCGCCGACCCATCACGTCCTCGCGGTTCCATCGCGTCCACAAACGGAAAGGCAGGAGGATGACTTTCTTCCCACCCTCTACGCTGCGGCGGCCCTATCGGAAAATCTCGATCTCTTCCCGCGACGGATTTCAGTGGACTCTACGGGAATCGCTCTGGTTAGCTCCTCCATCCGATTCGGCATGCCGGGGAGGTCGGCGGGCGTCACAGCGAAGACAACGAAACGTCGGACCCGCATCGGGAATAGGGTCTGCGGTATCGTCCAATAATAGAAAGAGGCGGATGTTGCCCTCGGGAAGGGGGGAGCTTGGGCGCGCTGGGTCATGCTGGGAACCCGGCTTCCGATGACCCTCCTTCGGAACCGGGGTGTTCTGGACCTCGATCCGGGTGGGCTGGGAGGACGTGGGGAACGAGCGGTTGTTTCTCGGTCTTGTGGGATGGATGTTGTGGGATGGGATGGGATGGGATGGGATGGGATGGAGTGGCCGTCGGATGAGGGCTGCGGAAGCTTGTTGTCATGTCGGATAGGGGACTTGTCGTCGTCGTGTTGTTGGCGAGCTCGTACTTGCCTGTTGAGACGAGAATGGATGCATTTTCCGTGTGTTCTGGCCGTGTGTTCTGTTGGTCACATCTTGCGTGCTACCCCGGTTGCCAAGTTTTCGTTCTCTCTGTGGGTATTATCGTTTTCCCTGGGTTTGTCACCATTCATGATGCCGAGCAAGCGGGAATCTTAGTGTAGTGAGCAGCCGACATCCGTGATGATGATAAGACACATGACAACCCCGGCTCAACGCCTTGCGACCCGTCGTCTTGAGAATACATAGCTGTCCTTTCATGTTGAAACCAGTCAGGTTAAAGGTCGGTTTTGCCACTGTCTCTAGATTCATGACTGGTATTCTGCACACTTTGGCTCTATTCTACCTATATGGCAGTGCAAAAGGCCTGAGCGGCTGCGGGACGGACTCAGTCATGGTGCCGGGCCAAGCGGCCGACAACCTGGTCAACCCAGCAGCTTGTTTCTTCAACAGATTCGCAGCCAATACGCTCTGCGGAGATGTCAAAGTCCGCCATCTCATTGGGCATTCTCTTCCGCACCTGGCCATCTGCTCTTGATCCTGTGTCTACAACCCCTGCTCCTTTCGCGAGCCCCCAGTCCTCGGCATGTTACGTCCGTCCAAGAGGGGGAAATCTGGGGAAACTAGTGAGCTGGGAAACCCCTGGAAGAGCACCGGTTCTCCCCCGCAGGAGCTGTAGTTGAGAGCTGCTCTGCCGTGCCGCAGGGTGGTCTCGCCCCCAGACTTTGGGTTTTGCTCGTGAACAACGGTCTCCTTTTCCGCTGTCACTCACTTTCTGTTGTGCTGACGCTGGCAACATTAATCCTGTACTACACGAAAAGTCTGTCTTGCTGTTTCACAAGAGAAGACCAAAGGCGAGTTGCAAGGCAGAAACTAATTGCAAGGAGAGACCAACCGAAGAGATCGGAAAGGGGGGGAGATATGCCGACGAAGAGAGTCCGCCAGAGCGAGCGGCGCCGGTGCGCCAAAGCCTGCGGCAATTGCAAGCGACGCAAGGAGCGGTGCGACGGACAGCAGCCCTGCAGACGCTGCGTGATCCGCAAAGTCGAGGGGGATTGCAACTTCGCCGGCCCGCCGACGACAGTCTTTCCCCCGGGGAGTTCTTCAGCGTCGTCGGTATCGTCGACATCAGGCCCGGCGAGGAGGAGCCCTCCCCGGACGGCGGTGGCCCTCGACGGAAGCCCACCGGGCCGCGACGTCTTCCACTCCTCGTACGACAGCTCGGCGCCCTTCCGCATAGCCGGTACCGCGGCCGCGGACCCCGCCGCTCCTGGCATCTCGTCGAGTCACGCACGGCGACCCTCGTCGCAGGTCTGCCACGTATCGCCCGGCACGGCAGTGGTCCCGCAGCTGTCCCGGCTCATCGCCGATGGCCGCGGCCGCTACATGTTCATCGGCGACGCCGCCAACATCGCCTTCCTCAAGGTCATCCGCCGCCTCGTCCACGACCGCATCGGCTCCTGCCCCTTCACCGACGACCCGCTCCGCCACGTCATGGTCGAGGCGACGCCGGAAGGCCGGCCGCGGTGGATCATCACCAACCCGGCCGACATCCCGGCGAAGCCCAGCCCGGAGCAGGCGCGCTACCTGCTGCGGTGGTACCTGCGGGCGACGAACTGCATCCTCGAGGTGCTCGACGAGGCGGAGCTCCTCGCCGACCTCGAACGCTGGCTCCGCGGCGAGCCGACGAGCTACGACGACGACGAGGCCGCCAACTGCATCTTCTTCCTCGCCCTCGGCATCGGCGCTCAGCGCTGCCCGGACGACCGCGACGCCGACGCCGAGCGCTACTTCAACTACGGCCGCTTCCTCGCCGTCTCGTACGCCATGGAGAACCCGACCAACAACACCATCCGCAGCTACGTCCTGCTCACCGCCTACCTGCTCGGCGCCTCGCGCCGCAACTCGGCCTTCATGCACCTCGGCGTCGCCGTCCGCGCCGCCTACGCCCTCGGCATCCACCGCCGCGACGACGGCGCCGGCCCGGGCCTTTTCTCGCCGCGCGAGCAGGACGCCCGCGAGCGCCTGTGGAAGGCCCTCCGCGTGCTGGACCTGTTCCTCGCCGCCTCGCTCGGCCGCCCGCTGGCCACCTCGGAGACGAGGGACGCGGCGGCCGGCGGCGGGAGCTACTCGGCGTCGCTAGACCTGTGCGCCATCTTCGAGTCCATCCTCAACGACGTCTACGCCCGGCGCATGGTTACGACGGACACCCTCGAGCGCATCAGCGAGCAGCACCGCCGCTGGGCCGCGCGGTTCGCCGACGGCCTGGCCGCGGACGGCGTGCAGCCCGGGCCTTACATCGAGGCCGACGACGGCGAGCGGTACCCCAACATCCCGCTATACCACATGAAGGAGGCCTACTACTGGAGCATCATGCTCCTCTCGCGGCCGTTCCTCATCGACTTCGTGTCGAGGAACATCGCGCGGTCGAGGAACATCGCGCGGTCGCAGGCGACGCCATCATGGCAGGCCGACGACGGCCCTCCCCTGGCGTCCCATTCCGACCAGCTCCTCGTCCACGCCTGCGTCGACTCGGCCATCCGCACCGTCGACCTCCTGTCGGGCCTCATCTCGGACCGCAACGTCTCCAAGCGCCACCCGTTCGTCATCAACTCCGTCTTCGTCTCCGCGCTGGTGCTCGGGCTCGCCGTGTTCGGCGACCTCGACGCCACGTTCCCGCTCGACGGCCACCTGGCCGACGCCGAGGCGCTGCTGCGCCGCTTCAGCAAGCACGACCGCGTCGCGAGCCGCGAGTTCTCCATCGTCGAGTACCTCCGCGGCGCCTGCGCGCTGTACGTGGAGCGCCGGGCGCGGCGCAAGATGGAGTGCCAGGGCGCGCTCATTGGGGAGCTGTTCGGGAGCGTCCACGAGGGGGCCGCGCAGCCTGGGGATGCTGCTGCTTCGAGGCAAGGGTTCCCGCGACAGACGCGGGGGTTTGGTGGACAGAGACCGCAGAGCACCTCGGACGGGGACGACATCGCGAGCCTGGACCAGGGCGTCTCCCTGGCGACGGCCGGCGCGGACGCGCATCACCAGCTCGGGGGGAGCGAACAAGCGCGTGGGATGAATGTGACTCAGGCCCTGACGCCCTCAACTGATATTCTGCTTTCCATGTCGCCGAGGACGCTGTTGTTCGACTCGTACAGCCACGACATGCCCTTCTTCCCCACGATGGACGCGAGTCTAGCGCACTTAGGGTACACGAATGAGATGATGATGGCGGACGCGGAGGCGTTACTCGATCCGGCGTGCTAGGGACAGGACTGCCGTGTTGGCAGTGATTAATGTAAGATTATAGCTAATGATACGAGCAAGAGAGAGCTTCATTAAGCCCCAGAAGCTGGGCGACGAGTTTCAAAGACAGTTCACAGAACAAATCGTAACCCGTCCAGCCTCACACGGTGCCATTCACAGACTAGTCCTGAATGGCGGTCCTGAGCCTTGAAATACTCTGAATACACCTAAATTGCGGCATATGTGCAAGTAGTGGCAACTGTTCGATCCAGACGTCCATGAAGTGATGCGTTCAAGGTCTGATTTAATGAGCTGTCTTCGTTCCGTATGTTTGCTTCCCTGTACAGCTGCGTATCATGCACGCCTGGGAGACAACAGAAATGGACTTAACCTTGTTGACAAACAAAACATACCTAATGAGCGAGCAACACGCACAAGTCTCACGAATTCTCACCGGCGGCCCTCCTCAACGCCGCGACGACCAGCTCGGGCTTATTCACAAACGGGGAGTGCCCAGAATCGACAACCTCGACGGAAACAGGGACCCGAGAATCGTCGATCATCTTCTGCTGCGCCGCCCGCGGGATCGCGTTGTCCCTCTCGCACAGGATGTACGTGACGGGGATGTCCCTCCAGGCCGCGTAAGTAAGCTTGCTGAAGAAGGTGCGGTAACTATGGGGCTTTAGATGTGCTACCTCCTCCCTGGCCGCATCCGGGTCGAGGTCGTTGTAGAAGACGTCTTCGGGTCTATCGGGGGACACGAGCGTTTCGTTTTCCGATAGGATGAACCAGGGCAGCGGCTTTCCTTGCAAAACATCGAAGAGGGAGACGCCTATGAAGAAACAAGATGGTCAGTCCTCTCGGCGGTAGGAAAACGTACGCGGCGTCCGCGTGAGTTCATCTCTCTCGGCTAACCTTCCGGCACGAGAAACGCAGAGCAAAAGACCAGCCGGACAACGCCGCCGGGCCTGCCCAACGCCCTCCGGGACGACGCGTTGAGACCGCGGCAGGCCTCGCAGCCCACGACACCGCCGTAGCTGTGCATGAAGAGGACCACGTCCTCGCCGGCTTCGACGGCCTCCTCTATGTGACGCCGGACGGCGGCGACGTCGGGGGTAAAATCGGCCAGCGGCGGGTGCGCACCGTAGGACGGCAGCTGAACCGACCGCGTGCGGTACCCGAGGGCCTCGAGCGGTGCGGTCACCGGCCGGAACCGCGTCGCACAGTGCCACGCCCCTGGGACGAAGATTATTGTAGGTTTGTTAGTAGCCATGTCGGCCGCGTCTGGTGGAAACCCAAAGCAGGCTTGAAGTCTGACCGTTGCGTCCAATGACTCGTTGTCTGTCAGCGACGTATCCTTTTTAAACTTACTCGTTCACTCCGTCGATGATGTAGAAGAACTCCTGGAATCTCGGTTCGACTGCGGATTGTTGAGGTGCGACGACTGAAGATACCCGGGTCCCGGTCCCCAAATCCGCCCTCGGCCCGGACTCCGGCCGGGGCGACGTGCCGATCGGGTGGAACCATCCCGGACGCTAGCCAAGGTAGCGGGCCAGTGGCATCTGGGGTAATAGCCCGAAGCAGCCGCGACAACACTCAACGTCCGACGACGTCAGCGTCAACGTCAACGTCAACTCCCCCACGAGCTGTCGATATTACAAGTCTGGGGGAACCAGGATCTATCCCGCATTCTCCGGCCCCAGATCCAGATCCATCCTGGTATCAATGCCCCCCAAGACCGCCACCCGATGAGTAGAATATTTCGGGAATTAGTGAGGTGACCCATTCCCGAATCCGAAAACCGAGGAGTTGCTCATACACACCCGCGACCCGACGAACAGTTTCCTCTTAGACTCCCATCCGAAAGGAAAAAAGAGCGGCATCATCTGAACATTCAGCCGCCCGTGGATCGCGTGGCCAATGAGCAAAGTCTCCCAACGGAGCCGGTGGAGGTTGAGTGTCCGGGTTGTTGGGTAATGGTAGGCGTCATTGGTCTCATCCGAGGAGCCGGTCTGGGCTGCGCCGCTCGATGCAAGGGGCAGAGAGGCCGCGCCGCAGGTGGTTCTGCGTGTTTGCTGCCGATATGTTTGTTTGCTCGAACGATTCTTGTTGTTGCTGATAGCTATATATCCTTCCCCGTCTTGTCGTCCTCGCAATGGTTCGAGTAATGTTTCCGCCATTGTACCTCTACACTGTACTCTCTCTTACTATACCAACGCACTGAGCTTTGTTTCGTTTCATCTCGAGGACGCCGAGGAAGCCTGACACCACGTGCACTCTTACTCAGACTCTTATCCGTTTGAACTTTATTCACTTCCCACCCTCGGGTTTTCCGAAATCCCCGAAGAGAGAGAGAACACAGAGAAACAGAACAGAGGCCAAGATGACGCCGCCGCCAGAGTTCTCCCAGCCCCCGACGAAGCCCTTCAATGTGGCCATCGTCGGCGGCGGCATCGCCGGCCTCACCCTCGCCCTGCAGCTCCTCCGCAACCGCGTCCCGACGACGCTGTACGAGCAGGCGCCCGCCTTCGGCGAGATCGGCGCCGGCGTGTCCTTCGGCCCCAACGCCCTGCGCGCCATGTCGCTCATCTCGCCGCACGTCCGCGCCGCCTTCGAGAACCAGGCGACGTACAACCAGTCCGACGACCACAAGGACGTGTGGTTCTCGTTCCGCTACGGCGAGACCTGCGGCGGCCGCCGCGAGGAGGGCGAGCTCGTGCACCGCCTCGAGTGCGAGACGGGCCAGACCAGCGTCCACCGCGCGCACTTCCTCGACGAGCTCGTGAGGCTGCTGCCCGAGGGGGTCGCCTGCTTCGGGAAGCGCGCCGTCGGGTACGAGGACGACGGCAAGAGCGTGCTGCTGAGGTTCGCCGACGGGACGACGGCGAGGCACGATGCCGTCATCGCCTGCGACGGCATCAAGTCGAAGCTGCGCGGCGTGATGCTGGGAGAGCAGAACCCCGCGGCGAAGGCCGTCTTCTCGGGGAAGTACGCCTACCGCGGGCTTATTCCCATGGACGAGGCGAGGGAGGCGCTGGGCGAGGAGCTGGCGAGCAACAGCCAGATATACATCGGCAGACACGGCCACATCCTGACGTTCTCCGTCGCCAAGGGAAAGACCATGAACGGTGAGCAAAACCCCCTCCTTCTCTACACACCCCTGAACTCCCCGTACTGACAAGAGACGTCAAAAGTGGTCGCGTTCCGCAGCGCCGACGACTGGACGTCAGACGACTGGGTCGTCCCCGTCCAGCGCGAGAAGATGCTCGCCGACTTCGCGGGCTGGGGCGAGAAGCCGCGCAAGATCATCTCCATGATGCAGAAGCCCGACGTCTGGGCCCTCTTCGACCACCCGCCCAGCCCGACGTACCACAGCGGGCGCGTGTGCCTCCTCGGCGACGCCGCGCACGCCTCGACGCCGCACAAGGGCTCCGGCGCCGGCATGGCCATCGAGGACGCCTACGTGCTCGGCAACCTGCTCGGCTTCGTCGACGACCGGGACGGTATCGAGGGCGCGCTCGCCGTGTACGACAGGACGAGGCGCGAGCGGTCGCAGCGACTCGTGGCGGATAGTCGCGAGCAGGGACAGTTGTACGAGCTCGAGCTTAGGGACGACCCGGCGTGGATCGCGGACAACCTCGCGACGCGGATGGACTGGGTGTGGGAGTACGACTTGAGGGAGGAGCTGGAGCGGGGGCGGAGGATGCTGGAGAGCGAGACAACTCAAACAAGGGCGCAGCTCTGAGTTATAACTATGGGAATAATGTGGCTTTTGTTTATATATTGTTGTGATAGCTGAAGCTATTCGTGGCTATATATATAAGTAACTACTTACTTAAGTAGCTTACCTAAGCAACTTCACTCTATCTCCCGCCCCTATAAGGGGGCCTTTACTTTTATTCTACTATATTATAAAACTTAAAAATTAAACTATTACTTTTACTTTACTTTAATTACTTATACTTAACTATATAATAGTTATAAACTTAACTTATACTATATTTCTAAATTACTATTTTTAAAATAAATATACTTACTAGAAAAATATTTATATAAATACTTTTTTATTATAATATTTTAATTCTTTAACTACTATTTTAATTTAACTATATTAAACTTAACTTTAACTTCCTTCCTTTTATTCTTTTATAAACTTATAAAATAGTATAACTACTTTATATAGTTTAAAAACCTTTAAATTAAAATAGTTATATAAAGAGTCTAGCTTTAACTTAACCTTAATAACTTAATTTTACTAAATAAGCCCTTAAAAAAGTATTTTTAATTTTATTTACTTAGTAGTTTTATAATTAAAATATAAAAGTAAAAAGAATCTATTAAATTTACTTTAACTTGTAAAAAAATAATACTACTAAGTACTAATTTAGTACTTTAATTAAATATAAAAATAGTATTAACCTTATAAAGGCCCTTAAAGTATAAACTTACTTTTAAAGTAAAGAAAAGTAGCTTAAAGGCGCTTTAGGGCCCTTTTTAAGTAACAAAACCCTAAATAATCTAATACCTAATAATAATAAACCTAAGCTAGAGTATAACCTACCTCTTATTAAATAAAGTAAAGGCGTACTTAATAACTATTTTAGTTATATCTCTAATAAAGCTATTAATAATAAAGTCTAAAAGTAAAAAGTAAAAGCCCTTAAAAAAATTAAGTTATATATTAATAAATTAGTATCCCTAAATATCCTTAAATTAATTTAATTTAAACTCTTTAACTAAAAAAACACCTCCCTTTATAGCTTACTTTAAAGTCTTTAAACCTAATACTCTTTAAGTAATACTAATTTCCTAGTTATAATATAATAAAAGTACTAAGTAATACTAAAAAAAGTAAATAATAGTACTATACTAAGTATTTAACTAAGGGAATTCCGGGCTATATACCTTTAAATAATATAATACTACCTTTTAAATATAACAAAACTACTTATAGTTTAAAACTTCCTTTTTACTATAAAGTAAAAAATTACTTTAGAATAAGTATAAAATAAACTTAAGTAAGCTTTTATAAAGAAAAAGTTTAATTAAGTTTAAATTTTACTTAAAAACTATATATTTATACTTAAAAACTTCTTTTATAAAAACTTACTTTTTAAATTTAAAAGTAAATTATTTAGTATTTTCTTAACCTTTATAAATTACTTTAATACTATAATTTCTAAAGCTTTATAATTCTTTACTACTAAACCTAAGGGAATTTAATATATTTATAATTAAAACTATAGTTAAACTTCTATAAACTATAAACGTATTTACTTTATAGTCTTTAAAAAAAGTAACTATACTATTACTAAAGTTACCCCTAATAAAACTAAAAGAATTTAAAGGAAACTTAATATAAAGGAGTACTAGGGCCTTTTAGTTAAACTTACTTAAACTAGTTAAATTAAAGTTAACTTACCTTATTACTTAGGTATAGTATACTTTACTAAATAAAGGAAGAAATAAAAAAAAAGTAAAAATATAAATACTTTAAATACTAAAACTACCTCTAAATTAACCCTTTTAATAGTATACTAAGTTATAGTTATAATTAATAATAAACTAGTCTATAAGGCCCTAAAGACCCCTACCTTACCTATATATACTATAAACGTTTTTTTTACTCTCCTAACTACTCTTTATACTTTAAATATAAGTATAGTATTTAACAACTATAGCGCAACCCATTTTATTAATAACTTTTCCCTTTTTAAAAAGAACTCTATTTACCCCCTTAATAAAAAAGAATATATTAAATTAAAAACTACTTTATACCCTATTCTAGTAATAAGTATAAGGGTTATAAATAACGTACTTAATAGCTTAAATAGACTAAATACCCTTAACTTAATACTAATAAACATTACTTATATAAAAAACTTCTATATAAATATTATTTCTAAAGTACTTTTATAAAAAAAAGGGTATTTAGTATACTAGTTATAATACTTTACTCTATATAAGTAATAATAAAAAGAGTCTTATAGTTAAAAAGTTAAAAAGAAAGATAAATATTATCTTCTTTAAATTTAAAGTCACTTCTTTTTACTCTATATCCCCGCGTATTTCTATTAACTTTACTATAACTATAAATATAACTATATTAACTATAGCTTTTTAAAAGTTCTACTACTAACTAAAAAACTATAATAATAATCCCCTTATATAGTATCTTTACTCTAATTACTTAAAACCTAAAATACTTAACTATTTTCTATATAATACTTAAAGAATAAAACTTAAAGGCCTAATATACTTTTAGTATAAATATTATATAATAACCTATACTACCTAAATAGTCTTAAAATAAACCTTTAAGAGTTAAGCTATATAGCTATATAAATAAATATTTTAAAACCTTTTTAACTACCCTAAAGAGTATAATTAAAGCTACTAACTTATAGTAATTAAAAATAAGTATACTAGCCGCCTTTTTACCTTTCCCTATATTAATAAATAATACAAATCTATCTTCTATATACTAAAGATATTTAAATACTAAATAATAAAGTAGCGTAGTATATCTATTTATAAAATCTATTAAAACATTAAATATATAGTAATTGTAATACATAACTATACTAAGTACTAGTAATAGGCCCTAAAAAAGAAAATAAAAATTAAAATAACTCTATTATATATAAAAAAACTAAATAAAAAAGGTAAGCGCACTAAATAAAAAATAATACTATAAGTTATTAAAATACTTACTTTATTTAACCTCCCCCTTATTTTATAAGTAAAAGTAGCTATAGTTATAGCCTTCCTTTATAATATAAGCCCCCTTAAGTAAAAAGTATAACTTTCTTTAATCTAAGTTAAAAAAGCCTAGTTCTACTAGTACTTCTACTAATAGTAACCCTTTTACTAAGCCCTTTTAATATATAACCTTTACCCTTACTAAAGTTAAATATATATATATAGTTATAAAGTATACCCCCTTAAAAAAAACTATAAAGTAAATTAAAAAAAATATAACTTTAAAGTAAAAGTAAAAGTATACCTTAAATACCTTATAAAATACATTTTAAATACCTATAACCTCTATTAAATTTAAGTACCTTTATTTAAATAAGTTATTATTATATATAATATAACCTTTAATAAAATAAAGTTTTACTTAAAGTTTAATATAAAAGTAGTAAAGTAAAGTAAAGTAGTCTATACTATAGTTAAGGCTATTTAAAAGCCTATCTCCTCTCTTAATACTAAACTCTACGTCCTAAGTATCCTTAAAATAACTAATACTCTATTAATATATAATAAAAAAAGGCTATTTCTACTAATACTTACCCTAGTAGCTAAAAACCTAAATAAAAGTATTTTAAAGACTAATTTAAAGCTATTTAACTAGTATAAAAAGTAGCTATTAATTCTAAACTCTATACTAGTACTTAAAGAGACTTAGGATTATATATAAAAAGTAAAAAGCTCTATACTTAATATAAAAGTATATTAAACTTATAAACTATTATTATCCCTTAACCTACTCTTTATTCTATAAATTAACTTTTTTTATAATAAAGTTAAAAATAAAATTATTATAATAACTAATACTAAGGCCCTATAAAAACTAAATATAAAAACTAAATTTTTTCTACTTTAAAAAAGTAACTTACCTTTTCTCTTAATATAACTATATATAAATTTAAAGAAAATAAGTAGTTTTTTAAAGGAATTAAAGTAAGTATATAACTATAAAAATCTAAACTAACTTAAACTAAAGCTATAAAAATCACTATACTTCTATAACTACTTTATATTCCTTAATACTAAATATAACTAAAATACTTTTTTTAATATATATATACTAAATTATAACTACGCCCTAAAAAAAGTAACTTAGAAATACTATATATATTACTATATAGTTGTTACTTTAATTAATAAAGTAAAGTAAACTAAATTAACTATACTAAATACAAAGGTCTATTTAAATTAACTTAATAAAACTCTAACTATATACTAAAGTATTTACTTACTACTACTAAAACTAAAAAACTACTTCTATAAAGTAGTTAATAAAGAAGTATTTAAGTTTAAAAAGATAAAAGTATAAAAGGTTATTAACTTTTATAAAGTTAAAATAAAGTTAATCCCCCTTAAGTAAGTATTTATATATAAACTTAATAAAAATAAATATCTTTAGTACTATAAAGTAAAACTCTATATCTATAAAAATCTTTAAAAAAAGTATCCCTTTAAATAAACCTATATAGCTACACTTATAACTTATACTTTTAGAATTACTATAACCCTTATAGTATAATTTAACCTTAAAATTAACTAGTTTAATATAGTTAATACATTCCTAAATACTAAAAAAGAACCTAATAACCCTCTAGTTATATACTACCTCCCTAAGGGCTTTAAGTAAAGTAGTAAGCTTTTTAAGCTTTACTATACCTTTTATAACCTAAAAAATACCCCTTTCTTTTAATATAAAGAGTTCTTTTTAACCCTTTAAAGCCTTGGACTTATACTAACTAATAAAAACCTATACTTCTTTTTAAACTATAACTACTATATACTTATCCTTTTTTATATAAATAATATTCTTATTATAAACTACAAAAACAACACTATAAAAGCAAAGTAAATCGTTAAGGGCATTAAAGCAAAGTACAAACTTAAAAAGTAAAAAGCCGTTAAGTAGTACTTTAAAATCTAAATTATCTATAACTATAAAATAAAAAAAATTTATCTTACTTATAATTAGTATATTTAATGTATTATAAAAAAGTTTAGTTTTATAAACTCCTACTACTCTTTAACTCTATTACTACTTATCCCCCTTAAAAAGAACACTAAAAACCCTATTAATATTAATATAAAGCTATACTAAAAAGAAATTAGTTTAATTCTATATACCACAATTATAATCTACTCTAATATAGCTTTTATTTATACTATTCTTTTAAAATTCTTAATAAACCCTTTTTATAAACACTAAATTACTATAAATTAAGTTATTTATTACCTATACTATACTTACTACCTCTTACTCTACTATAGTAGCTTAAGGGGTAGAGAAGTATAAGCACTCTTAATTACTAAAAATACCTTATTTATAAATAATAAAAAAACATAAAAGTCGTTCTAGAAATACATCATTTTACTTTTTAATAGCCCTATCTAATAAAAGGCTATAAAGTAAAACACTATAATAACTTTAATAACTAAAACTAAGCTTCTTAGCCTTAAGTATACTATAAAAAATAATCACTCTTAAAAGGCTCTTTAAAAACCTTAAACTTAAACTAAGTAATATATAATAAATCTACTATAATAACTATTAAACTATATACTTTATAGTAGGGAAAAAAAGCATATCTTAATAAAACTTTACTACATTAATATATAAAACATATAGCTTTACTAAGAGTATACTAAAAAGTCATTTAATATTATTTATATACTAACTAATAAAATACCTACTAATAGCCTTACTAAAGCACTCTCCTATTTAAAGTTTAAATAGTTATTACTCAACCATGGCCCCAAAATATTAAATTATATATTATAAAAAATAAAAGAATATATAATAAGTATAATATGAATATATATGAATTCCTTTTAGCCTAAGGGCTAAAAAGTATAAAAAGCTCTAAAAGGCACACTATACACATACTAAACACTCACTACCGTACTAATATATATACACTACAACTGTACTCTACTAGAAATAAGACTTATACTTTTATTATTACTACTACTGCTAAAGTGACATACTAGTTAAAGTTAAGTAATACTGCTACCACTAAAATGACTTATACCTCTTTATATTTAACCTGCAAAGCATCCTTAAATATATCATCTGAACTGCAAATAAAAACTATCTTTAATTAAAATTAACTACCATCGTATTAAAAGTTTATAAATAATAACTAAACATAAAATATTATTATAAATAAAAAAATAATCCTTAATACTTACTTTAACTACTTTTTAAAAAGTACGCATGGAAATGTCTTCACCTTAAACAGCTTTAAAAGATCATTTTTATAAAAGTTATCTTACCAAACACTTAAAAACTGTGTTAAAGGCTAAAACCATACCTTCACACTCACACAATTAATCCTACTTCTACTTTTACCCTCTAGTATAAACACTAATAAAAGCTAGACCTTTATATTATTAAAAACCGTAAAAATAATATACTTAAAGTCCTTATACTAAACTATAGTTTTTATAATCAAAAACCCATCCTATTAATACTAAATAAAACTATTACTAAAAAAAAAATATAAAGCTTCTTCCTATCCTTATAATAATAACACTTTAAACTATTAATTAAAGTATTATATATACTAAGGTCCCTATTAACTAGTATACTATAAACACACTAAATATAAATAAAAGCTCTAAATTAAATACTCTTACTATTAAAAACTACTACGCTTTTAACTATACTAAAGTAAAGTTAATAACTAAACCAAAAAAATAATACAAAAAAACCAAACTCACATAACAACAGCTAAAAATAACCGACCTCTTAAAAGCAGAAAGTAATAGTAAAAGACCTAAACCTTTATACTTATAACCTCCCCCTAAGCCGTAGTAATTACTAATTAAGTAAGTAGTGCACTTACCTCTTTAGTATAATATAAAACTATTTAAAATAATTAATATAAATTTATAGTAATAAAAATAAAAGTAATTTACCTTAAAAAACTATAAACTCTTTAATTAACTTCATACAATGCAATTATAAAAGTACATTAACTCTTCTTTAATCTGTATAAATATAAAATAAAATACAAGCACAACTATAATAATAAATAAACTTACCAACCAAAATAGAAATAGTCTCCTATAAAGGCTCTATAAAATTTGCTACTACTATTAAATGTATTAGTCTAAATTAAAATATATTAGTTTAAACAATAATATAAAAAAGAGATAATTAAATATACTAGTAGTAGCCTTATTGCTTCTGGCTTCTAGCTATATATTAACTATAACTACCTTGTCCAACCTTAATTATTTATACACTTTATAATTACACACTATATAAATATTAGTTTACTTCCTTTTAAAAGTATTATTAATAATGACTATACTATAAACTATTAAAATACTTATATATTAAACTAAATACTATTATCTTATTTCGTATATAAAATAAAGTATTATAGTAACAAAAGTAGAGTAAAAGTATTTATACTTTATATAAATATTATTACTAGAGAAAAAAAAGAAAAAAAATTAGGGCCCTTAAAGGATTATTATTTACCTACTTTAAGTTAAGTATTTACTTAAATCTAGCTAATTAAAGGCACTTAAAATATTTATTATTTTTTTACTTATTTCTTACTATATAAATAAAAGTATAACTACTTTAATAATAATAATAAAAGTATTATAATAAAGTAAAAGTAGTATTAATAAAATAAAGGGATTTTTATTTTATTCATTAGTCTCTTTTATAATACAAAATCTTCTATTTATACTTTCTTTTATTAAATATTAATATAAATATTTTTAACTATATATTAAGAAGCTATAAGTATAGTATCTTTAGACTTTTTTTTAAGTCTAAGGGGTATATTATAATAACTAAAGCTATTTATAGCTATATATATAAGTAACTATTTACTTAAGTAGCTTATGAAGTAACACAACACCACCACTTCCCTATAGAAATTTTGTACCTAAACTTACTATATTGTAGTACTTGAGGTAAACTAATACTTTAGCTTTACTTTAACTACTTGTACTTAGCTGCGTGATATATATTTAAAAAGCGTGCTTGTGAATTAGAACGAATCCATCTTATGTGGTCATAAAACCCATTACCAACTACCTACGGTTGCGTGCCGGCGTAACTCGTTGCCCCCCACGACTCCTATCGTTCATCTGAGATGTCTGCAAATCGAATCGGATTGGACAGTAATAACGTGCGACCACGGCCAGCTGCCTTGTTGGTTTCGGTCAGTTGACTGTCTATCCGTCTCTCTTTGTCATTGGTTGTTCAGTCTTTACTCGAGATCGTACAACCACAGACATGTCACTTCTGTCCACTTAGATGACACAAGCCTATTGTCTAATAAGTAAGAGCTAGACTCGAAGTCAACTTACATTCAGCTGTTTAATCTCAGGCCTGGTCGCAAAGATAATCATAAAGATTCAATTCGCTTCAAAAGAGTCTATGCTAAAGTGACAAAAAACTGAGAGGGAATCCTTGTAAATCCACGCCTTAAAAATGAGAACTTTTCCAAGCTTTCCATCCGTATGTACAGCCCTATTATGTAAGAAAAGGGAGGCTCTGCTGCCTGCTTCAGACTTCTCAGTCGAAGTGAATGCGCCACAGCTCCCTGGGCGAGCCCGCCTTGAAGTCGCTGCGGGTGTGCATGGCCAGCACGTTGTCGCTCACGAGCATGTCGCCCTCCTCCCACGAGAAGTACAGCGTGTTCCGGCGGTCGTGCAGCAGCGAGTCGAGCTGCGCGCAGATCTCGGCGCTCTCGGCCTCCTCGACGCCCTCGATGTTGACGTCGGTCGCGTCGAAGGCCGTCTTGGACTGCGGCCAGGGCTCGTGGTAGCGCAGGCACGCCTCGCCCGTCGACGGGTGCGGGACGACGAGCGGCAGGCCGGTCATGCGGGTCGCGTCGAAGGAGCTCGTCTGCACGCTCCAGGTGAGCTGGGAGAGCTTCTCGGCGGGGATGTGCGGCGGCAGGTTCTGGAGGACGAGGCGGGAGGGGGTGAAGAGGGTGAAGCCGGTGTCTTTGGGCGAGGGGGTGACCGAGGTGAAGAACTGGAACCTGTTTTCGTTTGTCAGATCGCGTCAAGCAATGCAAGAGAGAAGAAGACTCACTTGGGAGGGTTCGGGAGGAGCTTCTCGGTGCCGTCGGCCTGGAGCACCTTGTGCGTCTTGAACAGACCATCAAAGTGGAACGGCATCCACTCGGCGGACAGCACGTTGTTCAGGCCGCGCGTGTCGGCGCCCTGGTCCTTGACCTCGAGCACGAGGCCGAACTTCCACGGCAGCGGCACGCCGAACTCGTGCGCCTTCTCGACGAACAGGTCGCGGTCCTTGGTCTTCGCGAAGCCGCGCATGACGACGGGTGAGTTGACCTCGGCTAGCGCGCGCACCTTTTGCGCGTCGATGTCGTGGATCGACAGCTTCTTGGCACCGGCCGCGGGGCGGACGACGATGCCGCAGGGGTAGAGCGGCTCGAAGACGACGTCCTTGGACCACTGCAGCAGGTCACTCTTCTCGCGGAAGTAGCTCGGCCGGCCGTCCTCGTGGACGAGCTCGTACTTGGGGTCGTTCTCGAACTCGGCGCGCGGGCCGGTGGCGACGGCGCCGCTGAGGGAGAAGGCGATGGAGCAGTGCCAGGGGGTCGTGAAGTGCGAGGTCGTGGGGAGGGGGCTGATGGGGATCTTGGTCTCGCCGACGGAGGGGTGGATCGAGAGGCGGATGTGGTCGCGGAAGTTTTCGCGGACGGCGCGGGCGAAGGCCTGTTTTCGTTGTGGTCAGTCAGTAATCTGCTGTTTCTCGCCAGTCTTCGACCCGGACAGTTGACTTACATCGCCGCGCTGGAGCATCTGCTTGGAAATGTACTCGATTCCCGACTTGAACTTGCTCTTGGAGCGGTCCTCGCCGACGGGGTAGACGTGGCGCAGGTCCGTCTCGAGGAACTTGATGTAGCCGCGATACGTCAGGCACGTGTCCTCGTTCTTTGAGATCTCGGCCGAGGGGTCGTAGTCGGAGCGGCCAAAGGTGTTGAGCAGGGCGCGGCGGAAGTTGGTGGCGTTGGCGACGTAGGTGATCTCCTCGAGCTTGGTGGGCAGGTTAGGCAAGTGGACGAGGTCCTGGAGGCGGGAGAACTGGATGTTGGACAGGCGCTTCTCGACGGCGATGCTGCGCAGGGTCTCGCCGTAGGCCCATACTTCCTTGTCAGGGACGCCGAGGAGGTCTGTCAGGTCGGCGTGTTAGACTTTGATCTCGAATACGGAAGGCGCGAGTGGTTGAATAGTGGCTTACCGTTGTAGACCAGACCATCCGAGATGATGGTCAGCTTCGCGCCGGGCTCGTAAAAGTCCTTGATGGCGGCGCACAGCCCGTTGAGGTTGTGGAGGGCAAACTCGTCGGCCTTATCCGGCAGGCGGCTGAGGACCTTGTCCTTGGTGTTGGGGGACTTGAAGGGGAAGGCGGGCAGGCACATGCGGATCTCGCTGCCGGACTTGACCTTCCTGTAGATCTGGGAGAGGAAGCCGAGGCGGCCCTCGAGCTCGGGGGTCGAGGTCTCGTTGGGCCTGCGGAGGCGGTAGCGGCAGATGATGTCGAGGATGCCGGCGGCGGTGGTGAGGGCCTCCTCGTCCATGATCTGGGAGTCGACCTTGGAGAGGAGCTTGACCTCAGGTGAGGGTTGGCGGGCGGGCGTCTCTATGACGGAAGGCATGATGTGTGTGTGTTGTTGATGTTGATGTTGTAGATGGCTGTTGAGTTGCCTCTTGTTAAGGAAGGAGGTTGAGGTATGAGATCTACGATGTCGGGAGGTGGGGGAGGGCCCGAAACTGCAGGAAGGACAAACAATCAAAGAAAGTCCAGTAGGGCTAGGCTGGCAGACGCAGCTTGATCTTAACTCAAAATCGAGCCTGGGACTGGGAGTGTAGAGAGAAGGAGGGGGGTGTGCGATGTTGAGTGAACGAGAGGTGTTCCAAAGTCCCGACGGTTCGGGAAAGGCAACCAACCGGCTTATATTGCGCTGTCACTACACCTTCCTAAGCAAGAAAGGCTGGCAGGATTTCTCTTCTCGACGTTGCATATGCGGCCTGCAAGCCCATGCCCGGAGATGACGATCACAAGGAAGGGGTTTCGCCAACAAACGGCGTGGTGTGCGCAAGAGGGAAACGGGGACATGGAGCTATCGCCAACTATACCCAGGGTACATGCGGCAATGCCCGCCGGGCGTGCGAAGGGATGGCACAGCAGACAGAGTCTAGACGCATCAGGTCACGTACATCTGACCATCCCATCCCCCATCCTGCGCGGTCCACAATGGAGCATCTTCCGAATGTGACTGCCGAGGAATGCCCACTCGTTTCCATGGTAGGGCCGTTTGGAAAGATGCCAGAAAAAATACCACTTCGTCGCCACAACGGGGGGTGGGATGGGATGGTGGGATGTGGTTCGTCTGATTAGATGGTTTGACAACCGCCAGGCTGTACGAGTATACCTCGGCACGGATACAAAGCGTACAAGCAGGACTGTCAAAGGTGAATGCCGGGGGCAATTTGGTCCCGGGGTACAGCCCTGTAGCAGGGTCCAATCTTTTCCTTACCTTTTTTTCTTTTACAACGGTATTTTTTCTTTAAAGTGACAAGGGGGGGACCCCCATCGTCGATCGAGTCCGAGTCAGGGTTGCCACTCCACAGCGGAAACCCTCCCCTGAAAACAGCCTTCAGGATCAGGAAAGTCGTTATGCGCCCAGGTCTAACGGCCAAGGCGGGTGTAATGTCTAGTGTTGTACGCTAGGGTAGGATTCACAACCGGATTAGGAGTGGAAATAACATCATAGGGGAAGAGACTGGGTCTCCGGAAAAGTTCCAAGATCTCAGTCGCTCACAGCCGCGCGGGAGACGTCTAGGAAGGTGGCCAGACCCCGGCAGACAATAGAGAGGTTAAAGGAGGGTGTGGAACCTGTGGGGAGCATCGAGCCACGGTGGATGGAGACTCAGACTCAAGAGCCACGCAGACACACGTCAGAAAGGAGATGGGGCGGTAATGTGGATGAACATGATCAGGTCGCTGAAGGACGGTCCTGGGTTCATGGATACCGGCAGCATGCATCCATAATAGTCCTGTCTCGAGGGGATATATTGGGCTCCAGATGATCTATAATCGATGGAATCTAAGCCTCTTCTGGAAGGATTAGGCGATAACCGTGTGTTCTTTTCGCCTATCGACGGGCGTCCGACGCACTGGCGGTAAGGAAAACGATCACGTGATTGTAGTTAAATCGTTACAAAAAGAGTTTGGCTGACTCTGAGTATTCCGCAAGGAGTCGCCGAATACATCTTACCTCTAGGACAGATTCCGTCGGCTAAGGAGAAACAAGGTGAATATACACTTTCGTACTAGACTCTCTCTACTGGGAGCCCCCGGGGGCCGAGGGTCGTTGTAGGTCAAGACCTTTCCCGATCGGCTCAGTTCCTCCGGCCCACCATTCCCGGATGGTCATGGAGAGCCCCGGATAGCAACGGCGGTGATTCCTTACAACGGCAGGTCTAACCAGATGTGCCGGGGGCGTCCGTGTGCGCACCTGCGTTGTGACA
The DNA here is from genome assembly GCA_030770045.1 of Colletotrichum brevisporum. NCBI lineage: Eukaryota > Fungi > Ascomycota > Sordariomycetes > Glomerellales > Glomerellaceae > Colletotrichum > Colletotrichum brevisporum. The sequence goes on from JAUGSI010000002.1 coordinate 9,193,203, forward strand.
TCGGCACGTCACATTGAGATCGTCGGACGTCGGACCCGGGGTGCGCCGCAGGTCAGGTCCAGGTTTTACACACCACCAAAGAGTCTTTCTTTTTGTTGTCGTCTATGCTGTACATAGCCTATATGATATGGAGATGGAGGCTTCCCACGTTGCGGAGCGCAATGCAATATCCACATATCGTCACATCAGTCAGGCGTTGCACCCAGCTAGCGGGCAGTGTAGCATTCGATTTTCCACGTAGGGCAGGTAAGGCAAAACTGGAAACTTGGCACCTGGATAATGGATCCCCCCCCCGGCGCGCGCCGATATCAGACGATCGTCGTGATGTTCCTTCAACTTCGCTCTCGCCGCGGCTCGGCGCATGTACGGAGCTGCTTTCGGCATCGTCGAGCTGTGATCCCGGCCTCCCTCCCCCTTTTGCGTTCCACACTCCCCCTACTCTCCCACCCGTACCGCGCCCACCCCCCTCCCCTCCCCTACCCTCATTCCGTTCCCAATCTCATTTGGCAGATACATCTACAATACATCTATGAGTTGGCATCCCGTCGGACAATAGCCGCGACCAAGGGTTACGACTACATCTCCGCCCTCTCATCTGATCGGCTTATCAATCGGCACTCGTTCGATCTGGACCCGGAATCTTCATCCCACGGAAACCCCATCCATCGCCAGTTTGTGACATATCGTCTCGGCGAGAGCGAGCCGTTCGGGAGAAAAGACGAGGAACGATCTTGACTAACATCTGATCTCGACCGGCAGTTGCGGCTTCGATAATTCTTCTCATACATACCTACCCTTCATCGTCGTGCCTTCCATTTGTGGTCGATAATACCTCACTTACACCTACTTGCCAACTCACTCTCTCTCTCGACGTTGTTTTCCCCAAACGTCACTCACTCACTCACTCATTCACCCTCCCACTCACTCACTCATCGCCAACCTGAGCACAAACGACCTCACAATGGGCTCTATTCCTCGCCAAGAGACTCAGGTCGACCTGACCATCGTCGGTGGTAAGGTCCTCGCTCTCGGGCTTCCGAGCAGTCATGATTCAGTCAGGGCGGCGATCACTAACACTGAGACGCAGGTGGACCGACGGGTCTTCTCACGGCGTACCTGGCCGAGTCGCTGGGCGTCTCCGTCTGCATCCTCGGTGAGTGAACCAGAACCATCGCGATGGGAGGACGACACCGACTGACGAACAATATCAGACGCCAAGGAGGGCCCCCTCCAGCTCGGCAGGGCCGACGCGATGAACGCGCGCACCCAGCAGTACCTCGAGGTCGTCGGCATCCTCGACGAGCTCCTTCCCCAGGGCATCACCTGCAACAGTGAGTCGAACACCCAGACTCTTCTCACCGGATGGAAGACAACTAACAAACACCACAGCCAGCTCGACCTTTGCCGAGGGCGACTTCAAGTCCCGCCAGTCCCACTGGTGGACCGGCCTGGAGCACTGCTTCCGCAGGAACTTCCTCATGCTCGGCCAGCCCGTCATCGAGCAGGTCCTCTCCGCGCGCCTGCGCACGCCCGTCTCTTACGGCGAGACGGTCGCCTCCATCGCCGAGGACGCCTCCAGCGTGACCGTCACGACGAGCAAGGGCCGCACCATCCGCAGCAGGTACGCCGTCGGCGCCGACGGCGCGCGGTCCATGGTGCGCAACGCGCTGGGCATCAGCTTCACCGGCACCAAGCCCGAGATGGTCTGGGCCGTGCTCGACACTTTTATTGATACCAGCTTCCCGACCTGCGACGAGATCATCACGTTCCAGCTCAACGGCCAGAGCAGGGTGTCGTGGATCCCGCGCGAGCGCAACATGGCGCGCTTCTACGTGCTGCTCGACGGGGAGATTACGCAGCAGAGGGCGGAGGACTCGATCCGCGAGCACATGGCGCCGCACCGGGTGGACTTCAAGAAGACGGAGTGGTTCAGCACCTTTGACGGTAAGCAACGCACCCCTCCTCTCTAAAAGATGACAGGAGTCTTCTCGCATATGCGAAATGCAGACGTGGTCGGATGAGGAATCTCGGACTTGCTGACACCGTGATGTAAACAGTGAAGGAGCGCATCGCAGGAACCTTCGTCTCAAAGGAGGGCGGCGGCCGCATCATCCTCGCCGGCGACGCCGCCCACGTGCACTCGGTCAACGGCGGCCAGGGCCTCAACACGGGCGTGGCCGACGCCTTCGCGCTCTCGTGGCGCCTCGCCGAGGTGCTCACCAACGACAAGCTGTCCCCCGCGTCGGTCGACAAGCTCGTCCGCAGCTACGACGTCGAGCGCCGCACCGTCGCGCAGGGCGTCATCGACGTCGCCGCGGCGCTGGTGCGCGACACTGTCCACACGGCGAAGCAGTACGTGGCCACGATCGAGAGGAACGCCGGGTACATCACAGGTAAGCCAGCAGCGTCGTATCGTTGTTTTCGTTCCCATGTTGGTTGCAGTGTTCTCTTCCAAATCCCGCCCCGCGCCATTTTGCAGCCCACCTTCCGCTTCACTGCAGATCGGGAACTCCTCGGCCCCAAACTCTGTTTTTGAGTATGAAAAAATGGCCCCCATTTAAGATAGGGGGGCGGAGGGTGGACGTGGGATGGACTGGGGGTCCTCGTCGCTTTCGCTTTTGCCGCGGTGTGTCGGCGCTTGTTCCGCTGACTCGTTTCGGGTACCCGAAAACGAGCAACGCTGGGGTGTTTTTTTGTTTTTTTTTTCTGAACTGTTATCTTTATTTCCTGTTTTTCCTAGGAGAATCCTCGGCTGATCATTCACCCACAGGAATGGGCGTCTCCTACGACGGCTCCGGATCCCCCCTCATCGAGGAGTCGACGCACGACATCTGGACCGCCGGCCGCCGCTGCCCGGACGTCTACCTCCTGCCCTCCGGTCAGCAGGAGCCGAAGAGGCTGTACGAGGTCCTCGCGGGCCAGTACGGCAAGCACGTCGTCCTCAAGATCGGTGGCGACGGCAAGAGCCCCGTCTCGGCGGATGGCGTGGCCAGGCTTTTCAGGGTCGCAGCCCCTCACAGCGCCGAGGGTCGTACGACGGCGGGAGATGCCGATGTCGTGGAGTTCTCTGCCGAGTGGGCAAAGGAGGATGACAAGTTCGTCGTCGTCGTCAGACCCGACATGTACATTGGCTACGTCGGCCAGGGCGAGGGGGGGAAGCAGTATCTTGCGTACTTGACACAATGAAGGGGGGAGAGGGCTGTCAAAAAATGAGAAAAAAATGAGGGGCGGGCGGGCGTTACCACGGCAAAACCAAATCTTTGTATTATCAGATTACTATTCAACCCATTTTTAGACGGGTTCAGGGACAGCGTTTGGCAAAAGAAGAATCTCAGCAGTTGTTTTGTTAGAAACAAATATCAGGATTACAGAATTCCGTCAGGTTCTTGGTACCATTTTCTCATTTTTCAGATACCATCAACGATGGTGGCAAAAACGCACAATTAGACGCAATCCAAGGCAGATTCGCCGTGGTTGTCGGCCGTTGCAGATTCAATCCCGAGCCGATGGAAACTCTCCGACCCGATACGAGTTGCCGACGAAGCACGACTGTAAAGACCTGTAATTCCTGTAAAGAGCTGCTGTATGGCTCGACCCACTGCAGCCTGTTCGCCGGGTCAATCGTCGGCGTCCTCCGGGCAACAGTCTTCAATCACCTCTTTCTGTCATCTTCGACGGGTCGCCGTTTGATTTTTTCAGGGGCGGGCGCCAAGGCCGAAAGTCCGAGTTGTGGATAGAGTCGAGTGGATATTCGAGATAGGGTCGCGATGACATGTGCGAGTGGGATGACATGGTACTCACCCGTAGGTCTCCGTCGATTGATAATCCGTGAACTCCAGTTTGAAGACTTCTTCAAAGAACCAGAGAAAGCAAATCTGCAACCTAATCTGCGAGCTACTGCGACCTGCCAATTTCTGCATGCGAGGACGGTGCCGTAGCGTACCATGTAAGGTGTATGCGGGCACACGCCCAACCCATACATATGCGCATGCATTCCTCGAGGTACCGAGGTTACGTCCGAGACTAGGGAGTATGCCCGGGGCCTCCTCCGTTCCGCTCTCCGATTCCGAGGAACTCGGAATCGGAATTATGTAAGATAGGCAAGTGGGATACCACATCCTAATAATATACGAGTTTTGCTATCCAGGAGGTACTTTCCAGCTATCCAGGAGGTACTCCACCTATCCTACTTTCCGGCCCTTTAATTAGCTAAATAACTAGTATAATTAAGCTACTATAACTAGTATAATTAAGCTACTATAACTAGTATAATTAAGCTATTATAACCAGCGTAATTAAACTATTATAACTATTATAATTAGGGTACTATAATTACTATATAATTTATATTATAATTAAAGTACTAGATTTAAGCTTTTATAACTAATATAATTAAACTATTATAACTATTATAATTAAGCTATTATAACTATTATAATTAAGTTATTATAACTGTTATAATTAAGTAGCTACAACTAGTGCTGTGAGTAGTACTATAAGTAGTACTATAACTAATATAGTTAATATAGTTAATTCTATTAACTAGATAAGTAGGGTACCTCCTAGATAGCTAGAAAGTTATTAGATTTCGCGTATATTTATATATATATAAAGCTATACCTTAAGGGCTATTAATACGTTTTTCGCCTTAATAGTACTATAGGCCTTTAAACCCCTAAACGTAGTTATAGCCTTTAGAGCCGGTAAAACGTTACTCTAGAGCAGCTATTAGCCGCCTTAAATACTAAAATCTACTTTTTATAAAGTAGTATATTAGTGGCTTTAAGCTATATAATCTAATATACTTCTTTATTAAGGGCCTTATAAGGGCCTTATTAAATCTAATTATAAATAAAATTATATACTAATTATACTTTAACTACTTTATAATTACTTTTATATAGCTTACTTTTTTAGAACTATAATCCCTTTAAAGTCCTTAGTTTAAGTAGTTTTATTATCTTTATTAAACCTCTATCCCTATAGTAAAAAAAGTAATACTATTTTTAAAGTACTTAAAAGCTATAATTCCTTTTATTTATTTTTTATTAGTAAAGTTAAAGCCCTTATAACGTTTATTTTAAAACTTAGTATTATAAAGTACTTAAAGCTAAGTTATTTAATTTACTATATTAAGTTACTTAAAGAAGAGTTTAAAGTAGGTACTAGTAAGTGGCTTTATAAAGCTGTTTACTATTAACTATACTATAGACTAATATTTAACTTTAATAAAGCCTTTTTAAGCCTTTGAATATAACTAATAATTATAAATATTAATATAATAAAGCTTTATATATAGTTAGACTATTTTTTTATTAATAAGATAAATTATTTATTAATTATTATATTAAATACGTATACTTAGTATAGTAGCGTTAGAAGTAGAAGCAGTACTAAAAGTCTATTTACTAAAGTCTATATAAAGTATAGTTATTAAATAACTTATAAAAATAGCCTTTTTAGTTATTTAAAAAAGAGTAAAAAGCTTAACTTTAGTTGTTAATGTAGTTATAGTATTTTATTTATTAACTTACTAACTAATAAGGCCGCTAAAAAGCTTAATTATAAATACTTAAAAGCTTTTATAGTTTAGTATATTATTAATAAAGCTAGGATTTAAAGTAATTACTAGACTATTATTAGAGCCGCTTTCTTTATAACTAAATTTAAAGTAAAGAGTGTACTTTGTAGTAAGGTATTTAATTATCTATTTAGCCTCTTTAAAGTACTTAAAGCTAGGGTTATAGTTAAAGTATATAAGACAGCTTATAGTAAGGGCTACGTCTAACTAAGTTATTATTATACTATATATAATTAAACTAACGTTACTTTAATAATAATTAGTATCTATATATAAAGTAAAGCCCTTATAAAGGAGTAGCTTAAGTAATTAAATTAGACAAGTATATAGTTACTTTACTTATAGGCCTTGCCGTTCTAGGTACTTAATAACTTTATTAATATAAATAAACTATAAAAGCTAAAGGCGCTCTATAGCGTAGTTATAAATAACTTTAATCCCTAGGAACTATTATAAGTCTTTACTACCCTTAAAAAAGTATTACTTCTAAAGCACTCCTATAAGTAAAAGGGCTTTTTTATAGTATTTAAAAGAAAAGTATAAAATATAGTTATCTATATAAAAAAAAAGATAATATAGCTATATATCTAAAAATAATTCTTACCTACTATATACTCTAACTTAAACTCTTTTAAACTAGCTTTTAAATAGCGTTACTATAAAAGTAGAAAGTAGTATAGACTATAAAGTACTTTATTAAGTTTAAGAATATACCTAGACTTTTAATACTTAAAGGGTATTTATATATAAATATTTTTATTAAGTAAAATCCGTATAAACGTATTTACTATATTATATTATAAAAGTTTAAAATTAAAGTAGTTTATAATAACTATAAGCGTTTAAAATAATATACTAGTAAGTATTAAAGTATAAATATCTTACTTGTTTCTTAGTTACTAATTACTATATATAATAAAGCGCGCTTTAATTTTAAGGAGTCTTCTATACTTATTTAACTTATATATATATACCTAATAGTATCCTAGAATCTAGGAGCTATTAGTAGTACTCTTAAGAACCTTTTTTTAAAAGTTAGTTTTATAATAGCTTTATAAATAGTTTACTTTAGTTACTTATATTAAAATCGTATAAAAGTAAACTAATACTTCTAAATAAAACGTAAGTAAAGACTAAAGCTTTTACTAAGGAGTACTAAAAGTAGAATCTTTAGTCTATAGTTAATATAGTACTTTATACTTACTTAATAAAGTTTAAGCACCTATTACCTCTCTCTATAGCTAAATTTTACTATTAAAGTATTTAATATCTATACTTTAAAACGCCCCTATAGTATATTAAATACCGGGGGTCCCCTCTAATAGATTATAAGTAACTAAGTAACTAACTTAAAAGTAACTTTGCTATAAAATATCTTAAAATAATAATAAAGTACTAACTAAAAAAGTAGTTTTATAAAACGTTTATTTATATTAAAGTATATAAGCCACTAGGGCGGCTTAGTTTATAAACTTAACTATAAATATAAACTAGTAAAGGTTTATAAAGTAAAGGTTTTTATTTATTAACTTAGCCACAGCCCACCTCTTTAAGCACTAGTCTTCTTTAATTAATACTTAAAAAAATAAAATAAGTAAATTAAAAAGAGTAAGTAAAAGTTTAAAGTAAATAAAGAAGTATTTATAGTTATAGGGTTTATTATTATTAAGGGTAGTATTACTTAAATTAAACTTATTAAAAACGTTATTAAAGGAGTCTATAAAAGGGATACTTTATTGTCTTTTTTAATTAATAAAAACAACTATAACTATATTTAAAAGTTAGTTTTATTAACCACAATAAAGCTCTTTTAAACCCACTTAGTAACAACTTAAAGGTTAAAGTTATTATAGTTACTAGTAAGTAAATCTAGGTTACTATTATAGTATTCTTTTTTATTCAATATAATATCGTATATAGTAATAATCTTTTTAGTTATAGAGTTCTAAATTTAATACTAATTTATAAATATATAGTTAATAAAAAAGCCTATAAAGGTATAGCTATAAAGGCGGTTAAGATACTTCTTCTTAAACTATATAGCAACTATAAGGGCATATACCTTATACCTATATAATTTTAAGTATATAAAGCTTAGTTTTATAGTTTTGTTACTATAAAGCTATTAGTAGAGTACTTTATACGGGGTCTTTTAACTAAAGGCTACTTAAAGTATATAGTTATAAAAATAGGTCGCTACTTTATAGATATTAGGCTATACCTTATAGAGTAGCTTACTACCTTTATGTATTATTTAAGCCTTTATTTTAATTACAGTACTAACACACTTAGTACTACTATTTTAGTTTTAAGTATATAGAGCTAATAACTTAATACATTTACTACACCTTTAAAAGTTATTTATAAAATAGTAGTATCTTTTAATTTTACTATTATATTTAAAAATAAATATCTTAACGTTATACTAAACCTTTAAGAATAAAATAAACTTCTTAAAGACCTTAGTAAGTATCTTAGTACTATAGTTATATAAATAGTAGTTCTATAAGTACTAAAAAACGTAATTAGTAAATACTAGTATAAATATAAACCCACTATAGCCCTTAGTATATAAGTAAAAGTTAAACGCAATCTACTTACTAGAGTAGGTATATACGTTACTCTCACATAGCTTATAGTTAATAATCTACTTTACTTTACTAATACTATAAGTATTATAACTTAAAAGTACTTTCTTTAGTGCCGCCTGGGGGGTAATAAAGATCTAGATACTATAAACTAATAAAAAAAGGCACTAAAGTAGTTTAGGGCTAGAGTAACTAAACTACTAGTACTATATCTCTTTAGAGCCTTTTAAAGATCTTTACTTTCGTTAAAAGTACTTTGTTTAATAGTATAAAGTATACGTATACTAAATAGCCTATATAAGCCCCTTATGTATAAGTACTTTATTAAAAAGCTTATTATACTTTAATACTCTTTAACTATATATATTTTTAATAAAGCTAAGAGGGGAGTAATTAGATTAATAAAGTATAAAGTACTACTTAAGGTACTTATCCTACTAGTACCTATACTTATAGAGTTAATTATAAAAAACAAAGTTAGTTACTATAAATATATATAACGTCATATTATATAAGTATAAACTAGATTATTTATTATTAATTAATATAATATATATACTTACGTTTTTATATCCTTTAATTATAAAAAACTTACAGCTAGCCTATAAGTAATCACTTATACTAGTAACTTAAAGGTTACTAAACTATTATTTATTTCTAAATATATAAATAAATACGCTAGAGTTAAAAAGGTAGGAGTCCTTAAAAGGGTATAGTAGTAGGCCCTTACGTTAAGTAGCTTAAAACGCTACTAGTAACTACTTAAGACTCCTAATATAGTAACTATATAGTTACTAGCCTTAAATCTCCCTAATATACTAAATTAGCTATTTATTATTTATAAGGTTTTTTTTAGTTTTTTTATAGTAGTAGTTAAGTAGCTTTTAGTTATTATATATACACTTTAAAAAAGTATAAAAGTAATTCTTAAAGTAGTAATGTATAAAATAAACTAAGTAAAAAGGGGCTAATGGAGTAAAGAGTATAAAAGATGCTAATAAGACTTTACTCTATAATCTCTTTAAGTTAGTATTATTATACTTATTACTATTAAAGCACTTAGGAAGGCTGCGGAGAACTACTTTATTAATAGTAAAAGCGCCTTATATACTTTTTTTATATTCTATAGACTCTAGTATCTATTTAATTATAGTAGTTATTTTAATAATAGCCTTATTAAAACTATAATTATCCTAACTATTACTTATCGTTATATAATAGTTCTTAACTTAAAATTAAAGTAGTAAATAGTTAAAGGAGTAAAGTAGCTTATAAATCTATAAATCTCCTTTATAAGCTACTTTAAGCCTAACAGTATAACTCTTGTATATATAGTTAACCTATATTATAAACTATTTAGCTATAGTGGCTTTTATTATAAGCTACTTATTATAGAGTGTAGTAAAGTAGTTAATATAAAGCTAGTTAGTATACTAGTAGTATATACTTTTTATAAGTTTAAAGTATTTATAAAGGTTTTAAATTTAAATAGCTGGTCCTAAAGTACTTAAGTAGTACTGGATTCTAAGCTTTTTAATAATAGTACTTTATATTTAAAGAATAATAGTATTTTTAGCCTTTTTTTACTTTTAGTATATTACTTTTATAGTATAATATAAAAATAAAAAATTAATATAGTACTTAAGGGCCTTTTTAAAAAAATTAACTATTATTTTAGTATAATAGTAGTCTATAGCTTTAAATAGAAGTAGGAGATTCTCACTTAGAGGCGCTTAAAGAGGGGGGTTTATAGTAAGCTTATTTACTTTAGATCCTATTAGTCTATTAAAAAGAACTAAAAATAAAAGTAAAAAGAGATAAAAGGCAGAATTAAACCTACAGCCTTTAGCTCTAATAAGCTAGACTCTAAACTACTAAGTCAACTACCAATAGTAGAATAAACCACTCTAAATATCTCTTATTAACCCCTCTAGAGTGCTCGTAGCTAACTACAACCCTTATAGCCAACTATAGCGCCCGTAGCTAACTATAGTAAATGCGGCTAACTATATACAGGGCCTAGAGCCACTTAGCTAAACTATCTATAACGTACTAAACCCTAAAAGGACTAGTGCCTTAGAAGCTAGGCCTAAAGGGTAAGGCACTAGGCCTATAAAAGACAGAGCTCCCCCTAGCCTATAGGGGTTTAAACTTCTACTTTCTTAATAAATAAATAATACAATAAAAACACTAATACAACACTATTACTACTATAATAATACTTCTACTTCTTTTATTTATATATTATACACTAAACCTATTCCTTTACTAACTCTACTAAGTCTAATATTACTATAAAAGTATTTAGTAATCTCAATACCGACCTTAATACTTTTATACCTATACTTATAGGTTATAAGCCTAGCTTATTAACTAACCTAACCTTCCCAACCAATCACAAAAGTCTATTTAAACCTACTTATTTAATAACTAACTTTATTTCAACTACAAAAGACTAAAATCTATAATTAATACTTATAAATTACCCGTAATTCAAGTCCCTAAGTAACTAAAAAACTTAGTTTTTAGAAAATCCTTAAATTATTTAACCTTCTTTAATAAATCTTTAATAAATCCTTATATATACCTACTATAGCGAACGAATTTTTAAACAATATTTAATTAATACAACCTATATAGAAATTAAGATTATAGTAGCTTTTATTATTTAGTTTAGTTAATAAAAGTTACTACAAGTTAATATTAATAATTCTAAAGTTATAAACTTTAAGTTTATTAGTTATAATAAATTAACTAAAATAGTTAAAAAAAATATAGTAGGACTTTATAGTTTTAACTATTTATTTAAACTACTTAGTTAGTTATATAATAAGTAGTTTACTTTTATTATTTTAAAGAAATAACTCTTGGGTTTTTAGGAGTTTACTTAGTTTTAGTTATTTAAATAAAAAAGACTTTAAACTTATAAAATATAAATGAAATTACTATTCTAAAACTAAAAGGATAATTAAATTATTAAGTATAGTCTTTAAGATTTTATACGGTGCTAGTTAGTAAAGATCTAGTAATAGATTTTATTAAACTACTAGATAATAAGAATAAAAATTTAAATAATAAAATATTAGGTTATATAAAACTTTTTTATAAAAATAGTTTTTTAAGAGTTATAAAAGACTTTAAAATAGCTCTAGAAGCTTAAAAAAGTTTAAAAGAGCTATATTAATTAAAAGGATTTATAAATAAGTTTTTTATTTATAAAGAGTTTTTTAATACTATTTTTAAAGACTTTGACACTTTTAAAAAATACTTTAATAAAGTTAAAAAGCTTATAAATAATTTAGCTCTAAATAACCTAGCTTTACTTAAATAAGTAATTATAGTTTATGTTTTAAATAGTTTAGACGACTTTTATAAGGGGTTTATAACTAATATAACTTAATTTTTAAGAAAAGACTTAAAAGTCTATACTATTGAGTCTTTATTTATTAATTTATTAAATAAATCTAAAAGAAAAAATAATAATAACTCTATATAATTCTTTAAATTTTAAATTAAGTTTAAAAAGACTACTAAACCCTAGAAATAAACTAAGGGTCGATACTATAACTACTATAAAAAAACCGGCTATATAGAGAATATTTGTGGATTTTTATATTTTAATAAAGCTCTTAATTAGTTTAAAAGAATATTAAAAAATAACTTTTTTATAAATAATAAAGAAAAAAGAAGAGTTAAAAAATAGAATAAAAAAAAATAATAAGTTAATATAGTTATTAATAACAATTCTAATTCTTTTAATTTATTAAAAGAAGTTATAGTTACTTTAAACTTAATAAATATTAATTTAGTAACTAAAAAGGACTTAGATTTTAATATAGAATTTAAAAATATAAAAATTACTTTTAAAACCCCTATTAATATAGATTTTAAAATTAATAACCTATTACTAAGTGACTTAATAAAATAGTTAAATAAGAAACTTTTAGATTTTTTTATTTATAAAGGAAAATAACTATTTTGTTTAGACTTAGTTATAACAATCTATATAACTAATAACCTATTTCTACTTAATAATATTAAAATTATTAAAACAAAGGTTAATTAGGGTAAAGTAAACTGTCTTTTTACTTATAAAAAGGGTAATTTAACTACTATAATAAATAATACTTTTTATATTATAAAAAATATTTATTATATACTTAAATTAGGTATTAATCTCTTAAGTTAAATTAAACTTACTAAAATAAGTATAGCTTTAATCTACTATAATAAGTCTATACTATATAATATAATTAAAAACAAAGTCCTTTTAGTAGAAATAAAAAAAAACAACCTCTACTTCTTTAACTTTAATATAAATAAAGAAATAATTAATATAATAAAAGATACTATAAAAGAGTCTTAAAGTTAGAATTAAACTCTAGACCCTAATATTAATATAATAAAGCTATAGTATAACTAATTAAGCTATATAAACTAGTAATCTTTACTTACTATTCTAGATTAAACTAAAATTATATATAAGAGAGCTACTATAAAAGTATTTTATAAACTACCCTACAAGGCCTATTTAAAAAGAAAATTTACTAATACTATAAATAAAAAGTTTAATAATTACACAAAAAACTACCCTTATTTATATAAAATTATATTAAACTTATATAGGCTAATTATACTTAAAATATATAATAATTATAAATAGTTTATACTATTTATAAATAAAAAAACCCGTTTTATATAGGGTAAATTAATAAAAATAAAGGAATTTAAAGAGGTTTCTACTGCTTTTAAGGAATTTAAATCCTTAGCTAAAAATAATGAAAATAAGTATAAAATTAATTAATTTAATATAAATAGTAGTAAAGAGTTTAATAATAAAAGAATAAAAACTATATATATAAAGAATAGTATAACTTATAATATAAAACTACTTTATACACATAAACCTAATAGTATTATTAAAAGAATAATACGTAATATAATAAATAAAGTAAGGGTTATGCTAATAAACACTAATATTAACTTTAAACTATAGAGAGAAGCTCTTTTAGTAGCTATATATTTATATAATAGAACCCTATATAAGTCAATAGCTTATAAAACACTATATGAAGCTAAGAATAATACAAAACCCTCTTTAAATTATATAAGGGTCTGGGGGAGTATTTGTTACTATAAAAATAAAGACTCTAATATTAAAAAGCTTAATAATAGAGCTAGAAAGGGTATAATTTTTAACTATAGTAATAATACCTATAGAATATAGGATTTAAAAGAAAATAAAGCTTTTTAATTTAGAAACATTAAAGTATTTAAGAATATCTTTATAAAAAATACTAATAATAATAATTAAGAACTATCTATACTAAATAAACTAAATTATTTATAATTTAGTATAACTAAAAGTAAAAAAGAATCTTAAAGTAATAGTTTCTTTAAAATAGACTTAAATTATAATAATATTAATAAAACTAATAATAATAATAATAATAATAACTCTAAATTAACTATAAAAATCCCCTATATAAATAAAGAGATCTAAGAAAGCTATAAATAGATTAAAAATTAAGAATATGTACTATTTATAATAAAAAACTACTTATTTTTAAATATAATATCTACTATTAATAGCTTAAAGAATAAAATCTTTTATATACTAAGTATTAATAACTTAGATAAACTTACTATATATAAATAAGTTTTAGAATTTAATAATTTATAAAACTAAATTTAAACTATATACAAGGAATTAAATATATTAACTAAATTAAATACTTAGAGTATTATTAAAAAACTATAATTTATTAAACCTTTTAGAAGTAGATGGGTTTATAGAAAAAAAGCTAATAATGATATTAATACTAAAGTTAAAAAACTTAATAAATATAAAGCTTATTAAGTAATATAGAGTTATAATTAATAGATAGGTATTAATTACTTAAAAACCTTTAGTACTACCTATAGGCCTAAATCCTATAAGTTATTATTCTTAATAGTTATATAAAATAATTAAGATATTAAACAATATAACATTACTAGTACATTTATATACACTAATATTAATAAAGAGATATACGTCTAATTACTTACTAGTTTTTTTTATAATAATAATAATAAATTAGTTTTTAATAAAAATTATAAAGATTCTAATAAAGAATTAGTTTATAAACTAAATAAAGCCTTATACAACTTAAAATAAAGTTCTAAACTATAGTATAAGTATTTAAAAGATATACTTAAAAAGGAAGGCTTTAATATAACGCCTTATAATAAGGCTATTTTTATACTTAATAAAAAAGGAGTTAAAGTTATTATAGCTTATTATATAGATGACTTTTTAATTATTACTCTTAATTTTAAAATTACTAATAGTATAATTAATAATATTTCTAAAACAATTAATATAAAACTACTAGGGGTATCTAAAACCTTTTTAGGTATTAAAGTAGATATAAATAGGGAAAATAAAACCCTCTTTCTATATTAAACTAAATATACTAAAAAACTACTAGTTAAATATAATAAAACCTACTTATATAGGTATTTAACGCCTATAAATAATAATATAAAATTAGTAGAAAATACAAGTTAAACTACTAAAGAAGAAATAAAACAATTCTAATAAGAAATAGGCTCTTTAATATATTCTACTTTAAAAACTAGGCTAAATATAGTCTTTATAGTTATATTATTAGCTTGTTATATAAGTAATCCTTTTAAAGAGTATTTTATTACTTTAGATTAGTTATAGGGATATTTAAATAAATTCCTTAACCTAGGGATTTTATACAACTACTTTATTAAATTTAAAATAATAGAATTTTTAGACTCTAATTAAGCTAGAGATTTTAATAATAAAAAATCCACTACTAGCTATTTATTTTACCTAGGATTTTATAATATAATTAGTTAGAATACTATAAAATAAAAAATAGTAGCTTTATCTACTTATAAAGCTAAAAATATAGCTTTTACTAAAGCTATTAAAGAAGCTATATATTTATATAACTCTTATAATTATATATTTAAATCTTTAGACTTTAAAAGTTTAAATAAACCTAAGATTCTTATAAATAATAAAGTAGCTTAAAAACTAGTTAAAAATCCTAAATTTTATAAAAAGGTTAAGTATATTAATATTAAATATTACTTTATAAACAATACAATAATTAATAATAAAGCTTCACTATTCCACATATTTACTAAAAATAATTTAACTAATATTTTAACTAAGTCTATAGATAAAATAATATTTAATAATTATATAACTACTTTAAGTATAGTAAACTATAAAGGTTTTTTATCTTCTTTTAAAAATAAAACTAAAACAAAAAAGAATATAAATCTATTAAAAAATAAATTAAAAATAAATAACTTATTATATTAAAAAGAAAACGTTTTCCTTATTAATATATATTTTCTTCTATTTTTACTCTAAATATTTTTACTTAAAAAAAGGTTTTTATAGAGTTTTTATATAAAAGTTTTTAATACTAAAAAAGTCTTTCAATACACCTTAAAAACGCTAGAATCTATAATAAAATTAAATTAATACACATCTTAAGGGGGAATATTAGTCTATTAAAAAGAACTAAAAATAAAAGTAAAAAAAAATAAAAAGCAAAATTAAACCTATAGCCTCTAGCTCTAATAAGCTAGACTCTAAACTACTAGGTTAACTACTAATAGTAGAATAAACTACTCTAAATATTTCTTATTAACTCCTCTAGAGTGCTCATAGCTAACTACAACCCTCGTAGTTAACTACAGTGTCTATAGCTAACTATAGTAAATACAGCTAACTATATACAGGGCCTAGAGCTACTTAGCTAAACTATATACAACGTACTAAACCCTAAAAGAACTAGTACCTTAGAAGCTAGGCCTAAAGGGCAAAGTACTAGGCCTATAAAAAGTAGGGCTCCCTCTAGTCTATAGGGGTCTAGACTTCTACTTTCTTAGTAAGTAAGTAATATAGTAAAAACACTAATATAACACTATTACTACTACAACAATACTTCTACCTCTTTTATTTACATATTATATACTAAACCTATTTCTTTACTAACTCTATTAAACCTAATATTACTATAGAAGTATTTAGCAATCTCAATACCAACCTTAATACTCTTATACCTATACTTACAGATCCTATAGTTTAAAAGTAAAGGGCATATAGCTTAGAATTATAATAAATAATAAACTTTAAGTAGTTACTAAATTATAGTTCCTAGGGTAGAATATTACTAATAAGGGACTCTAGATCTATAGAGGTTAGGTTATATTAGATTTCGCGTATATTTATATATATATAAAGCTATACCTTAAGGGCCATTAACGCGTTTTTCACTTTAATAGTACTATAGGCCTTTAAACCCCTTAAATATAGCTACGGCCTTTAAAGCTAGTAAAACGTTACTTTAAAGTGGCTATTAACTACTTTAAACACTAAAATCTACCTATATATCATAGTATACTAGTAACTTTAAACTATATAATTTAATATACCTTTTTAATAAGGGCCTTTTAAGGGCCTTATTAAATTTAATTATAAATAAAATTATATACTAACTATACTTTAACTACTTTATAATTACTTTTATATAGCTTACCTTTTTAGAACTATAATCCCTTTAGAGTTCTTATTTTAAGTAGTTCTATTATTTTTATTAAATCTTTATCTTTATAGTAAAAAGAGTAATACTGTTTTTAGAGTACTTAAAAGCTATAATCCCTTTTATCTATTCCTTATTAATAAAGTTAAGGCCTTTATAACGTTTACTTTGAAGCTTAGTATTATAAAGTACTTAAAGCTAAGCTATTTAATCTACTATATTAAGTTACTTAAAAAAGAGTTTAAAGTAGGTGCTAGTAAGTAGCTTTATAAGGCTATTTACTATTAACTATACTATAGACTAATATTTAACTTTAATATAGCCTTTCTAAACCTTTTAATACAGCTAGTAGTTATAAATATTAATATAATAAAGCTTTATATATAGTTAAACTATTTCTTTATTAATAAAACGAATTATTTATTAATTATTGTATTAAATACATATACTTAACACAATAGTATTAAAAGTAAAAGTAGCACTAAAGGTCTACTTACTAAAGTTTATATAAAGTATAGTTATTAAATAACTTATAAAGATAGCCTCTTTAACTACTTAAAAAAGAATAAAGAGCTTAGCTTTAATTATTAATATAGTTATAGTATTTTATTTATTAACTTACTAACTAATAAAGCTACTAAAAAGTTTAATTATAAATACTTAAAAGCTTTTATAGTTTAGTATATTATTAGTAAAACTAGTATTTAAAGTAATTACTAGACCGTCGTTAAGGCTACCTTCTTTATAGCTAAATTTAAAGTAAAGAGTGTACTTTATAGTAAAGTATTTAATTATTTATTTAGCTTCTTTAAAGTACTTAGAGCGGGGGTTATAGTTAAAGTATATAAGATAGTTTATAGTAAGGGCTATGTCTAGCTAAGTTATTATTATACTATATATAATTAAACTAATATTACTTTAGTAATAGTTAGTATTTATGTATAAAGTAGAGTCCTAGTAAGGAAGTAGTTTAAATAATTAAATTAAAAAAGTATATAGTTACTTTACTTATGGGCCTTACTTTTTTAAATACTTAATAATTTTATTAATATAAATAGACTATAAAAGCTAAAAGTGCTTTATAGTATAGTTATAGATAACTTTAATCCCTAGGAACTATTATAAGTCTTTACTACCTTTAAAAAAGTATTACTTCTAAAGTACTTTTATAAGTAAAAGGGCCTTTTTATAGTATTTAAAGGGGACGTATAAAATATAGTTATTAATATAAAAAAAGAAAATAATATAGTTGTATATTTAATAGTAATTCTTACCTACTATGCACTTTAACTTAAGCTCTTTTAAACTAGCTTTTAAATAGTATTACTATAGAAGTAAAAAGTAGTATAGGCTATAAAGCGCTTTATTAAGCTTAAAAATATACCCAGGCTTTTAATACTTAGGGGGTATTTATATATAAACGTTTTTATTAAGTAGAACCTATATAAATGCATTTATTATATTATATTATAGGAGCTTAAAATTGAAGTAGTTTATAATAACTATAAGTATTTAAAATAATATACTAGTAAGCGTTAAAGTATAAGTATTTTACTTATCTCTTAGCTACTAGTTACTATATATAATAAAGCGCGCTTTAATTTTAAAGAGTCTTTTATACTTATTTTACTTATATATATATACTTAATAGTATCCTAGGATCTAAAAGCTATTAGTAGTACTCTTAAGAACCTCTCTCTAAAAGTCAGTCTTATAATAACTTTATAAATAGTTTACTTTAGCTACTTATATTAAAATTATATAAAGATAAACTAATACTTTTAAATAAAATATAAATAGGAGCTAAAGCTTTTACTAGGGGGTACTAAAAGTAGAAACTTTAGTCTATAGTTAATATAGTACTTTATACTTACTTAATAAAATTTAAGTACTTATAACCCCTTTTTATAACTAAATCTTATTATTAAAGTATTTAATATCTGTGTTTTAAGACACTCCTATAGTATATTAAATACTAAGAGTCCCTTTTAATAAGTTATAAGTAACTAAATAGTTAGTTTAAAAGTAGCTTTACTATAGAGTATCTTAAAATAATAATAGAGTACTAACTAAAAAAGTAGCTTTATAAAACGTTTATTTATACTAAAGTATATAAGCTACTAAAGTAGCTTAATTTATAAACTTAACTATAAATATAAACTAATAAGGGTTTATAAAAAAAAGGTTTTTATTTACTAACTTAGCTATAATCTACCTCCCTAGGTATTAGTCTTCTTTAATTAGTACTTAAAAAAATAAAATAAATAAGTTAAAAGGAGTAAGTAGGAGTTTAAAGTAAGTAAAGAAGTATCTATAGTTATAGAATTTATTATTATTAAAGGTAGTATTGCTTAAGTTAAGCTTATTAAAAATGTTATTAAGAGAGTTTATAAAAAGAAATACTTTATTATCTTCTTTATTAAGTAAAAAGAAGTAGAGCTATACTTAAGAGTTAATCTTACTAGTTATAGTAAAGTTCTTTTAAACCTACTTAATAATGGTTTAAAAGTTAAGGTTATTATAGTTACTAGTAAGTAAATTTAAGTTACTATTATAGTACTCTCTTTTATTAAACGTAATATTGTATATAGTAATAATCTTTATAGCTATAGGGTTCTATATTTAATACTAATTTATAAATATATAACTAATAAAAAAGTCTATAAAGGCACAGCTATAAAGGTAGTTAAAGTGCTTTTTTTTAAACTATGTAGTAGCTATAAAGGTATATACCTTATAACTATATAATTTTAGGTACATAAGACTTAGTTTTATAGTCTTATTACTATAGAGCCGCTATTAGAGCGCTTTATATAGGGTTTTTTAACTAAGGGCCACTTAAAGTATATAGTTATAAAAGTAGGTCGCTACTTTATAGATATTAAGCTATACTTTATAAAGCAGCTTACCTCCTTTTTATATTATTTAAGCCTTTATCTTAATTATAGTACTAATATACTTAGTACTACTATTTTAATTTTATATATATAGAGTAAATAGCTTAATACGTTTGCCACACCTCTAGAGGTTATTTATAAAGTGGTAGTACCTTTTAATTTTACTATTATACTTAAAAGTAAGTATTTTAATATTATATTAAACTTTTAAAAGTAAAATAAACTTTTTAAAAACCTTAGTAAGTATCTCTATACTATAGTTATATAGGTAGTAGTTCTATAAGTACTATATAACGTAGTTAGTAAATACTAATATAAATATAAACCTACTATAGTCCTTAGTATATAGGTAGAAGTTAAATATAATATACTTACTAGAATAAGTATATACGTTACTCTTCTATAGTTTATAGTTAATAATTCACTTTACTTTATTAATACTATAAGTATTATAGTTTAAAAGGGTATTACTAAGTGCTGTTCTAGAAGTGATAGAGATTTAAACACTATAAACTAATAAAGAGAGGCACTAGAGCGATTTAGGACCGGGGTAGCTAAACTACTAGTACCACGTCTCCTTAAAGCCTTTTAAAGATCTTTATTTTTATTAAAAGTACTTTATTTAATAGTATAGAGTATATATATACTAAATAGCTTATATAGAGTCTTTATATATAAGTACTTTATTAAAAAGCTTATTATACTCTAATACTCTTTAGTTATATATAGTTTTAATAAAACTAAAAGGAGAGTAATTAGATTTATATAGTATAAAGTACTACTTAAGGCACTTATCCTACTAGTACCTACACTTATAGAGCTAGTTATAAAAAACAAAGTTAGTTACTATAAATGTATATAATATAATATTACATAAGTATAAGCTAGATTATTTACTATTAACTAACGTAATATATATACTTATATCTTTATATTCTTTAATTATAAGGGGCTTAAAGCTAGCTTATAAGTAATTACTTATACTAGTTACTTAAAAGTTATTAAACTATTATTCGTTTTTAAAAATATAAATAAATATATTAAAGTTAAAGAGGTAAAAGTCCCTAAGGGGATATAGCAATAAGCCCTTATATTAAGTAGCTTAAAATACTATAAATAAATACTTAATACTCCCTATATAGTAACTATATAGTTACTAGTTTTAAATCTCTTTAATATACTAAATTAGCTATTTATCGTTTATAAGGTTCTTTTTAACTCTCTTATAGTAGTAGTTAAGTAACTTTTACTTATTATATACATACTCTAGGAAGGTATATTAGTAATCTTTAAAGTAGTAGTGCATAGAGTATACTAAGTAGAAAGGGGCTAATAGAGTAAAAAGAGCGGAAAATACTAATAAAACTTCACTCTATAATCTCTTTAAATTAGTATTATTATATTTATAGCTACTAAAGTATTTAAAAGAACTATAAAAAGCTAATTTATTAATAAAAAAGGCGCTTTATATACTTCTTCTACGTTCTATAAACTCTAGTATCTATTTAATTATAGTAGTTATTTTAGTAATAACTTTATTAAAACTATAATTATTCTAGCTATTACCTATTATTATATAATAACTTTTAACTTAAAATTAAAGTAGTAAGTAGTTAAAAGAGTAAAGTAGCTTATAAATCTATAGGTCTTCTTTATAAGCTACTTTAAACCTAATAATATAGCCTTTATATATATTATTAACCTATATTATAAACTATTCTACTATAGTGGCTCTTATTATAACTTACTTATTATAAAGTATAATAAAATAGTTAATATATAACTAATTAGTATACTAGTAGTGTATACTTTTTATAAGTCTAAAGTATTTATGAAAGTTTTAAATCTAAACTACTAACTCTAAAGTACTTAAATAGTACTAAATCCTAAGCTTTTTAATAATAGTACTTTATATTTAAAAAATAATAGTATTTTTAGTTTTTTTTTACTTTTAGTATATTACTTTTATAGTATAATATAAAAATAAAGAATTAATATAGTACTTAAGGACTTTTTTAAAAAAGTTAATTATTGTTTTAGTATAATAGTAGTTTACTACTTTAAATAAAAGTAGAAAGTTCTTTTCTAAAAGTACTTAAAAAAAGGGTTTATAGTAAACTTATTTACTTTAAATCCTATAGTCTAAAAATAAAGGGCTTTTAATTTAGGGCTATAATAAACAATAGACTTTAAATAGTTACTAAGGTACGGCTTTTAGAGTAGAGTATTACTAATAAGGGGCTCTAGATTTATAGAAGTTAGGTTAAAAACTTCTTATACATTAAGGGTATTTATAAGTACTTAAAAGTTATAAAGCTATAAGTACTAAATAATTAAGTTATTAAGAATAGTTTTCTAAGGGGTTAAAAGGATATTTATAGTAATTTTTGTGTTTAATAAAGTAGTTTAAAAATAATTAGTTATATATAGTAAAGGGGATAGTAGAATAAGACTTTTAATTATTAAATTTTATATATATTTCTATATATATAAAGCTATACCTTAAGGGCTATTAACGCGTTTTTTACTTTAATAGTACTATAGGCCTTTAAACCCCCTAAACACAGCCACAGCCTTTAGAGCCGGCAAAACGTTACTCTAAAGCAGCTATTAACTACCTTAAACACCAAAATCTACCTATATATTATAGTATACTAGTAGCTTTAAGCTATATAATTTAATAAGTTAAAAGCTTTTTATATATTAAAGGTATTTATAAGTACTTAAAAGTCGTAGAACTACGGGTGCTAAGTAGCTAGACTATTAAAAATAGTCTTTTAAGGGGTTAAAAAGACGTTTATAGTAATCTTTTATTAAATTATATAACTTAGAACTACTAGTATACTACAACGTATAGGCGGATTTTAGCGTTTAAAGTAGCTAATAGCCGCTTTAAAGTAACGTTTCACTAGCTCCAAAGGCCGTAGCTGCGTTTAGGGGGTTTAAAGGCCTATAGTACTATTAAAGCAAAAAACGTATTAATAGCCCTTAAAGTATACCTTAATATATATATAAATATACATAAAATCTAATAATTAAGAGTCTTATTTTACTACCCCCTCTACTACATATAATTAATTATTTCTAAACTACTCTATTAAACACAAAAATCACTATAAACGTCCTTTTAACCCCTTAAAAAACTATCCTTAATAGCCTAGCTACTTAGCACCTATAACTCTATAACTTTTAAGTACTTATAAATACCCTTAACGTATAGGAAGCTTTTAACTTAACCTCTATAAATCTAAAGTCCCTTATTAATAATACCCCGTCCTAAAAGCTGTACTTTAGTAACTACCTAAAGTCTATTACTTACTATAGCCCTAAACTAAAAGCCCTTTACTCCTAAACTATAAAATCTAAAGTAAATAAACTTACTATAAACCCTCTTCCTTAAGTACCTTTAAAAAAAAACCTCCTACTCCCGTTTAGAATAATAAACTACTATTATACTAAAATAATAACTAACCTTTCTAAAAAAGCCCTTAAGTACTATATTAACTCTTTATCCCTATACTATACTATAAAAGTAATATATTAAAAATAAAAAAAGGTTAAAAATACTATTATTCTTTAAATATAAAGTACTATTATTAAAAAACTTAAAATTTAGTACTACTTAAGTACTTTAAAACTAGTAGTTTAAATTTAAAACCTCTATAAATACTTTAAACTTATAAAAAATATATACTACTAACGCACTAACTAGCTTTATATTAACCACTTTACTATACTCTATAATAAGTAGCTTATAATAAAAGCCACTATAATTAAATAATTTATAATATAAGTTAACTATATATATAAAAGTTATACTATTAAACTTAAAGTAACTTATAAAGGAAATCTATAGATCTATAAACTACTTTACTCTTTTAACTATTTACTACTTTAACTTTAAGCTAAAAACTATTATATAATAATAAGTAATAACTAGAATAACTATAGTTTTAATAAAGCCATCACTAAAATAACTACTATAATTAAATAAATACTAAAGTCTATAGGATATAAAAAAAGCGCACAAGGCGCTTTTACTATTAATAAAGTAGCTCTCTATAGCCCCCCTAAATACTTTAGTAGTTATAAATATAATAATACTAACCTAAAGAGATTATAAAGTAAAGTTTCATTAATATCTCCTACTCCTTTTACTCTATTAGCCCCTTCCTACCCAGTATACTCTATACACTACTACCTTAAAAATTACTTTTATACCTTCTTAAAGCGCGCATATAATAAGTAAAAGCCGCTTAACTACTACTATAAAAAAGCTAAAAAAAACCTTATAAATAATAAATAACTAATTTAGTACATTAAAAAGATTTAAAACTAGTAACTATATAGTCACTATATAGAGAGTATTAAGTGTTTACCTATAGTATTTTAAGCTACTTAATATAAAAGCCTATTACTATATCCCCTTAAGGACTCCTACCTCTTTAACTCTAGTACGTCTATTTATATTTTTAGAAATAAATAACAGTTTAGTAACCTTTAAACAACTAGTATAAATAATTGCCTATAAGTTAGCTCTAAGCCTTTTATAATTAAAGGATATAAAAACATAAGTATATATATTATATTAACTAATAATAAATAATCTAACTTATACTTATATAATATTACGTTATATATATTTATAGTAACTAACTTTATTTTTTATAACTAACTCTATAAGTGTAGGTACTAGTAGGATAAGTACCCTAAATAGTACTCTATACTATACAGATCTAATTACTCCCCTCTTAACTTTATTAAAACTATATATAACTAAAGAGTATTAGAGTATAATAAGCTTTCTAACAAGGCACTTATACATAAAGACTCTATATAAACTATTTAGTATATATATACTCTATACTATTAAATAAAGCACTCCTAATAAAAATAAAAATCTCTAAAAGGCTCTAAAGAAATATAGTACTAATAACTTAACTACCCTAGCTCTAAACCACTCCAGCACCTCTCCTTATTAACCTACAATATCTAAATCTCTATTACTTCTAAAACAGTACTTAGTAATACCCTTTTAAACTATAATACTTATAGTATTAATAAAGTAAAGTAAATTATTAACTATAAGCCACGGGAGAGTAACGTATATACCTACCCTAGTAAGTATATTATATTTAACTTCTATCTATATACTAAGGACTATAGTAAATTTATATCTATATTAATATTTACTAACTATATCTTATAGTACTTATAAAACTACTACTTATATAACTATAGTATAAAGACACTTACTAAGGTCTTTAAAAAGTTTATTTTACTTTTAAAGGTCTAATATAATATTAAGATACTTGCTTTTAAGTATAATAGTAAGATTAAAAAGTACTACTGCTTTATAAATAACCTCTAAAGGTGTAGTAAATATATTAAGCTATTTACTTTATATATATAAAATTAAAATAGTAGTACTAAGTGTATTAGTACTATAATTAAAATAAAGGCTTAAATAATACATAAAGGTAGTAAACTACTCTATAAGGTATAGCTTAATATCTATAGAATAGTAACCTATTTTTATAACTATATACTTTAAGTAGCCTTTAGTTAAAAGACCCTATATAAAGCACTTTACTAACAGCTTTATAGTAATAAAACTATAAAACTAAGCCTTATGTACTTAAGATTATATAAGTACAAAGTATATGCCCTTATAGCTACTACACAGCTTAAAAAAAGTATTTTAACTGCCTTTATAGTTGTACTTTTATAGGCTTCCTTGTTAGCTATATATTTATAAATTAATATTAAATATAGAACCCTATAATTAAAAAGATTATTACTATACGTAACATTACATTTAATAAAAGAAAATACTATAATAGCAACCCGGATTTACTTACTAGTAACTATAATAACCTTAACCTTTAAACTATTACTAAATAGGTTTAAAAGAGCCTTACTGCGGCTAGTAAGACTAACTCTTAAACGTGGCTCTACTTATTCTTACTAAGTAAAAAAGATAATAAAGTATCTTTTTTTATAAACTCCTTTAATAATATTTTTAATAAGCTTAATTTAAGTAATACCGCCCTTAATAATAATAAGTAATTAAATACCTCTCTATAAAGCACACTCTTTACCTTAAATTCAGCTATAAAAAAGGCAGCCCTAATAATAGTTTAGTAATTACTTTAAATACTAGCTTTACTAATAACACACTAAACTATAAAAGCTCTTAAGTATTTATAATTAAGCTTTTTAGTAGCTTTATTAAGTAATAAACTAATAAATAAAATACTATAACTATATTAATAACTAAGGCTAAACTTCTTACTCTCTTTTAAGTAGCTAAAAAGGCTATTTTTATAAACCGTTTAATAACTATACTTTATATAAACCTTAGTAAGTAGACCTTTAGTACTACTCCTACTCCTAATACTACTATACTAAATATACGCATTTAATATAATAATTAATAAATAATCTATTTTATTAATAAAAAAACAGTCTAACTATATATAAAGCTTTACTATATTAATATCTATAACTACTAACTATATTAAAAAACTTAAAAAGGCTATATTAAAGTTAAATATTAACCTATAATATAATTAATAATAAACAGCCTTATAAAGCCACTTACTAGTACTTACTTTAAACTCTTCCTTAAGTAACTAAATATAGTAAATTAAATAACTTAACTTTAAGTACTTTATAATACTAAACTTTAAAGTAAATATTATAAGGGCCTTAACTTTACTAATAAGGAATAAATAAAAGGAATTATAGCTTTTAAATACTCTAAAAATAGTATTACTCTTCCTACTATAGGAATAAAGGTTTAATAAAGATAATAGAACTACTTAAAATAAGAACTTTAAAGGGATTATAGTTTTAGAAAAGTAAGCTATATAAAAGTAATTATAAAGTAGTTAAAGCGTAACTAGTATATAATTTTATTTATAATTAGATCTAATAAGGCCCTTAAGAGGCCCTTACTAAAAAAGTGTATTAAATTACATAGCTTAGAGCTACTAGTATACTATAACGTATAGGTGGATTTTAGCGTTTAAAGTGGTTAATAGCCGCTTTAGAGTAACGTTTTACTAGCTCTAAAGGCTGTGGCTGTATTTAGGGGGTTTAAAGGCCTATAGTACTATTAAAGTAAAAAACGCGTTAATAGCCCTTAAGGCATAGCTTTATATATATATAAATATACGCAAAATCTAATATCTTTATATTTAATAAAGTAGTTTAAAAATAATTAATTATATATAGTAAAGGGGGTAGTAAAATAAGACTCTTAATTATTAAATTTTGCGTATATTTATATATATATAAAGCTATACTTTAAGGGCTATTAACGCGTTTTTTGCCTTAATAGCACTATAGGCCTTTAAACCCCTAAACGCAGCCACGGCCTTCAGAGCCAGCAAAACGTTGCTCCGGAGCGGCCATTAGCTGCCTCAAACGCCGAAATCCGCTTCTTGCAAAGCAGCGCGCCAGCGGCTCTAAGCCACGTAATCCGACAAAAGTACCTCCCGGATAGCAAAACTCTAATATACAGACAGCCCGCCCTGATGGACGCTCTTGAATCGTACGTCATTATCCGGGCCCCTCGTTTGTCAGTGTTTTATTGTGTACGTTGTATCTCTTGCCGCGTACTCGCCAAGGGTGGAAGGTCGATTCGCATTCTCGCACGGAAGAGTCCGATAACCTGGAATAGTGTTGACACTTGTGCCGTAACTCTGTCCACAAAATGCCAAGCCCAATGGGGCTCTTTCCCATCACACAAATACACCTGAGCATGGCATCATCCCAAGTCCTCGTCTGTGAGATAATACTGCAACAGCACCCCCTCCGAGAGAGGCAACTCGTCAGTTGCGTTGAAACATGCAGGCGACGGGGGTCCGAAGAGAGAGAGCCTAAAGTCCCCGCCATCCCATCTTGTTCCCTGGTTGTATTTGCAATCGGCCGGCTGCCAAATAACGGAATATGCCCGAGACGTCGAAGAAAAGAAACGAAAATCAGTCGAAACAAGCCCGACCCGAGAGGTCGTCGTCCTTCCTGTTTCTATCTCCCCAACTGGCCAAGTTCCCTCCTCAATTCCCTTTCATTCACCGATTCCTCCCAGGCCTGCGACCTAACCCGCAACGGGCTCGGATGCCATCAGACACGGAACTCCACTACTCCGAGCTTTCGACGAGCGGCGGGGGCAGAGTGCTCCAGAACACCGAGCATCAGAGGAAAAAAAACTCGATAGGAACGGCCGATGCGACTTTGGTGCCTCATTCATCTACCCGGCGTCTTCCGTAGCTTTTGATAATGCGAATTGAAGAATGACCTTGATTCCTCCTGGTGCCCAAAAAATCGATGTGAAAAAAAGTGAGAGTGAACAACACCACCACGAAGGTATCCACACACACACAAACACACAACACGAACATTACACGAGCGACCATCAGCACACCACACTGCACTGCAATCCAACTGCGACCTTCTGCATACAGAGTCGCATCCAAATTATCGTTATTTTTTATTCCTTCACCCTCATCCTCCCCTGTGAGGGCGATCCTCCACGCCCCCTTCACCCCTCCCCTCCCCCCCCCCCCCTGCTCCTTTAGCCAGTTCTCTCCTGCTTCTTTGGTGTTTAGCCTCGAACATCTTCGGCTTTACCAAAAAAGGTGCCGCAGGCGACTCAAGCCAATCAACATCATCATCCTTGGCTCATTGGCGGTTGTTGCGTATCAAACCGTCGGGCTTTCAAGCCGCGGTGCGCGCGGCAAAAAGAGGAGAGCAGAATTAGAAGGGCCGGCAGTTGGAAAAGAGGGCACGGATTTTAAATGAGATCAGACCTTTTCCCGGCAGGCATGGTTATCTCCCCGGACAAGGAGAAGCCCGCCGGGGTCGACGATGCCTACGCCCAGGACAGCCCCGCGATCCTCTCCGAGATCGACGAGGAGAGCGCCGTCGACGGCGCCCGGACGCCACCCGGCAAGCCCCCCGCCGCCAAGCCGGCGGCGGCGCCTCCGAACGGCGGGCTGACGGCCTGGATGCAGGTCCTCGGCTCATTCTTCATCTACTTTAACACATGGGGTGAGTTTTTTTTATCTCTTTTACTGTGCCATCCACCACTTTACATGAAGATGGATGCGTCCAGATCCTCGGATCCCGTGCCCGGCGCGCGTGCCTCGGACTCTTCCCGTTCAATGGGTTGCAGCCGTCAGCGCGCGCATGCATACTGCGCCTAATGCGCGTTCGCACTCAAGCGAGTCGCCCGAACATGCCCCCCCCAAATACGCACATCGTGAAAGTTCCTCGCCGATTGAAGGATTCACGGATATTGAACGAACACCCCAGCTGACCACCGCCAGGCCTCGTCGCCAGCTTCGGAACCTTCCAGGCCTACTACGAGGACAACCTCCTCAAGCAGCACAGCCCCTTCGCCATCTCCACCGTCGGCTCCCTGCAGGGGTTCCTGATGGTCTTCCTGGGCTTCGTCGCGGGGCCCGTCTTCGACCTGGGCTACGCCCGCCACCTCCTCTGGGCCGGCTCGCTGCTCATCGTGCTCGGCGTCGTGACCCAGAGCCTCAGCACGACCCTCTGGCAGCTGCTCCTCTCCCAGGGGCTCTGCGTCGGCCTCGGCATGGGCAGCCTCGCGGTGCTGGGCGTCGCGGTCCTCTCGCCCTGGTTCTCCACCCGGCTGCCGGTAGCCACCGGCATCGCGGCCGCCGGGAGCGGCGTCGGCGGGTACGTTCTTCATCCTCGTCCTTGCCCGATACATCTTGACTGACCTCCGACAAGCCTCGTCCTCCCCATCATGTTCCGCTCCCTCGAGCCCCACCTCGGCTTCCGCTGGACCGTCCGGACCATGGCCCTTGTCGCACTCGCGACGCTGGGCGTCTCCGTCGCGAGCATCCACTGCCCGCGCGCCTCGCCCCGGCGCCGCGCCTGGATCGACCGCTCCGCCTTCCGCGACGTGCCGTACCTCCTCTTCGTCGCCGCCTGCTGCCTCGTCTTCCTCGGCATGTACACCCCCTTCGTGCACATCCAGCAGTTCGCCCTCGCGACGGGCGCCGCCGGCCCGCGGCTCGCGACGTACCTTCTCGCCGTGCTCAACGGCGCCTCCGTGCTCGGCCGGACTCTGCCGAATCTCTTCGCCCGCCGGCTGGGCACGATGAACATGCTCGTCGTGGCCGTGCTCATCCAAGCTGTGTCCGCCCTTTGCCTGATTGCCGTTAAGGGGAGCACTGGAGGTCTTGTGACTGTGGTGGTGTTGTACGGTTTCACGAGCGGGAGCTTCTTCTCGCTGCAGCCCACGACGTTTACGCAGATCACCGCCGACCGGAACTACATCGGCACGCGCCTCGGCATGGCGTACTCGGTCATGTCCGTCGCGCTGCTCTTGGGCTCGCCCGTCGGCGGCGCCCTGGTGCGGCAGTACGGGTACGAGAGCGCGTGGATCTGGGCCGGCGTATGCCTCTCGCTCGGATGCATTATGATCGCGTGCTCGCGCGGTGCCGCCGTGGGATGGGGGCTGAATAAAAGGATATGATGGAACAGATACCATCCTGGCATGTGTGGACTCACAGACGGATTGCCTCGCGGCATACGAAACGACATGACCGACCTAGACTAATGTAATGACTCTCCACTTAATGCGTAATGAAATGAAAAAAGACAGATATTGTTGGACTGAGTGGCGCTGAAGGACCTGAGACAGAATGATGACAGCAAAAGCTTGATGACATGGTTGACGTGAGAACATTGCAATGCGGAGAGCTCCATATACCACGTAACTGCCGAACCAACAACTCCAGAAGCAAGCGCGCGGCAACAGCCACACCACTTGAGTAATATTAACTGAACCCAACTCTTATGTGACCGATTGATTGATAAGTGGTTTTGAGTAGCGGCACTGGTGGCGCCACTTCGGAATACCGCCTCCACCCACCGGGATGAGTCAAAATGCAAATTTCCACCCTCAACTCCACCCAAAAAAAGAGTCCTGTGGATCAGGACAAAAGGATTGGGCCCTAACCAGGGATCGAACCTGGGACCTCTCCCATTCGTGATGTTGTAATAACAACCCTAAGGGAGAATCATACCGCTAGACCATCAGGGCGAGTGTATTCAGCTGGTGCTGGTGAGTTGGTGATCGTTGGCACAGTCCGGCTTATGCCCCACGAAGGTCTGCTGGAAGGCAGCTTCTCGACACGACGAACAAGTCTTTTCCTCCCCAAACTGTCCGAGTTCTTCCTCTCGTTGACTAGTAAGTGCCGTCGCTGCCCAGCAGGCTCATCAACTGCTGGTTCCCGTAGTACCAATCTCCAAGCCCGAGCCCGTCCGAGTCGAACGCAAGGTCCGGAGGGAACCCGCCTCCCGCGAGGAGCGCTCGCGTCTCGTCCTCGGCCTGAAGATCCGCCGGACGGTTCTTTTCCCGGTCTGCGCTCTGCAATGGTCCCGAGCGTTGACGTGCCGACTCGATATGTAGCCGCGCCGTCTCGCAGAGCAACCTATACAGCCGGTGCGGATGCGTCGCGGCCTCGCCAGGCGCATCTCCAGCTTCGGGCTGCAGCGAGCTCGCGAACCTTTCGAGGCGGGCCAGGTCGTCCTCCGCGTCGAGGCTTCTTACGGCGTGGGTGAAGAGGACGCTGAACGGCACGAAGGGTATGTTCAAGATGGCCCTTTCACGATATCAGCTGCTCGAAACACACCTCTCAAGGTTTCCGTGTATGGAAAGGAGCACTAGACTCACCAGCTGATGTACTTGTTGATGACCTGCGGGTCTGTCTCGCAGCTCCTGATGCTGGCCATGCACTGCTGGTGCACGTCGAGCGTGAGCCGCGCCACGGCAACGCATTCTTCCGTCGCGCCGCTCGGGGACGCCGGTCCGGCCGGGACAGCGCGGAGGATCAGCGTCAGCAGCGAGGAGTGGCAGACCAGGCCGCATTGCAGGTAGAGCAGGCGCAGTGGGTCGCCGTCCGCGCCGGCGGGCTGGGCTTCGACGATCTGGATCAAGGGGTGTCAGCCATACTTGGCCCTGCAAGAAATACCTCAAGACTCCCCGTCTAGGGCCTTAGGAGGAACGTACCTGCATCTCCGAGTGTATCTCCTGTATCAGCACCCGCAGCCGGGTCGCGAGCATCTCCGCGTCTCGCGCACGCTCACCAGCCGACCTGTCGAGGCCAGTCGAGCTGTACAGCTGTTCGTAAACCTGGCCCTGGATTCTCGCCAGCCGGACGGTGCGCGGCTGGCTCTCTGCGTCAAAGGAGAGCGTGATGTCGGCGTCGCGGATGTTGGGCGGCTGGTCGAGCTGCAGGGAGAGCCCCTTGTCGAGGGTGTAGACGGACCAGAACAGACTCTCGCGCTCTCGACGAGCGGCATCGTCCTGCCCCCGTCCTCCTGGCTTGTCTGCGCGGTGGTATCCCAGGGCGATGCAGGCGCGCGCGGCGGAGGAGATGAAGGTCGCTGCCGCCGTGGCGTTGGCGTTTTCCATGGCGTCGAAGGCCTGTTCCGATAGTTAGCAAGCTCCACTAACGAGATCCGCAATCTTTGGAAGTATTTACGGCAACCGTCAACGCGGCGATAGCCTCCGCAGACGCCGGGAGGAGCAGCGGGAGCCGCGAGACGGCGGCGTGCAGGTTCCTCCGGCACAACTGCCAGTGCACACGGGACGCCTCCGTCCCCGAGGAGAGGAGCGTCTCCGCGAAGACGTACGCCAGGTACCCGTTGGCCAGCACGAAGTCGACCTCGGTGTACTCGTCGAGCGCGAAGTACACCTTGCGACACGCGTCGGCGAACCGCTCGAGCGGGAGCACCTGCGCGATCCGTCCGATCCGGAAGTGGCTCTCGCGGCCTGCCCTTGTCATCAGCATCCTTGCAGTACGGAAAGCCTGAGCGTGGAGGGCTGACCTCTCACCCACCGTAGCACGTCCGACACGGCTTCCAGAGGTGGCATAGGCGGCCTGCTGCCACGGTCTCTCCCGACGGCAGCTTCTTCCGGTGCGTACGAGGACCGGGCCGGCGATGGGGACTCCAGGGCCTGGACGATGCCCCTCAGGGACGAGACGACGTCGGCGACCTGGGGCCCGGCGGTCGCCACGCCGAGGTTCTCATCCTCGACGACGGACCTCAGCAAGTCGATGATGTGTGCCGACTGGTCCCAGGAGGAGGATCCTCGGTCCGGGACGCTGGCAGCATTGTGGTGTCTCGAGCGTGTTGGCGCGGGATCTAGTGGTGAATTGCTCGACGCGCCTTGGTTCTTTGGAGGCGTTACAGAAGAGAAATCGAGTCGTTCCAGTAAAAGCTTGATTCCGTTGACGCCCTCGGCGATGTCGTCGATCTTTTGTTCGCTAATCAAGATGAGAGTTGTAAGAGAGATACGGAACCGAAGAGCCGTGGCAGCATGCTACACGAGAGATGTATGCTACTCACTATTGTGCGGAAATCAACACCCGCTGCTTGGAAGTCGATGACGGGTTGCTCGTGACGGCACTGTGGGTGCAGCCGACTCTTGCGTTGACGCAATTTGAACACGGCGACGCTCTATCGCAGCCAATCTGTGAAATTCTATCAGCATCACCGTCGGACGGTTGAGGAAATAAGCTAGAAGACTGCACACCTTTCGAGCCCGGCACTGGTCGCACTGCGTTTCTGATGCGTCAGCACGGTGGCTAATAGTCGAGCTCTCGCGGCACTCACAGATCGGCGTGTGATGGCGGGGCGAGTCCGCGGGCGCCTCTCGAGGTTGTCTCCGCGGATTTCCATTGTCTAGTCTAAACAGGTTGCATGAAGAAGAAGGGATGCGGAATAACCAAGCGGCAGTCGACCTTTCGGGGCTGTCGTTGGATGACCAATCTGTCCTGGCTGCTCGTGCGGTCCGCCGGCAGACGAGAGGCGGGGGGGGCCGGGACTCGGACGATTGCGGTGGATTCGGTCCGGGGTTGCCCCGTCCCGCGCTGCGGAGAGGCACCAGGACGGCTTAATCCACCCCCGCTCTCCAGCAACCCCCCGTCATCAGCGGCGGTTGGCGTAAGCAGCTGATACTTGCCCTCTACCTAAGCGGCGATCCTTACGGCGGAACCGCGCGGATCTCCGCCGCGGACGTTGCGCGGCGCGGGGGGTCTCTGATTGGTTATTTCACTTACACATGAACCTCACATCATCGATGGGTGATGAGTATCGGATGTGAGCATCGTAGCACGGATAATCGCTAAAGATGTGCTGCGATATGTACACTTAGCAAGATGAAAGAGACGAGTATAAGTTAGCTATTGAGTCTCGTGGCTCACATCCACTCTCAGACTGCCTCGACAAACCCTGAGCATTACATATCTATATTTCATCACTGAGCCCATCTTCATAGCTTTATCCAATCTCATCAGACATACACCATGACCCAGAACATTCTCGTCACCGGCGGCGCGGGCTACATGTACATGAACAAGACCCCCCTACCACAACAGTCACGAACACCATAACTGACCAAAATCACAGCGGCGGCTCTCTCGTCGCCGAATTCGTCTCCCGCAA
Source organism: Colletotrichum brevisporum (assembly GCA_030770045.1). NCBI lineage: Eukaryota > Fungi > Ascomycota > Sordariomycetes > Glomerellales > Glomerellaceae > Colletotrichum > Colletotrichum brevisporum. The sequence goes on from JAUGSI010000002.1 coordinate 9,227,341, forward strand.
GGCCGGCCCAATCAAAGAGGCAACCATCTTCGCCGCAGTCCGGTCCGAAGACCAGCTCCAGAAGCTGGCCGCCATCGGCGCCACGCCAATCCTCGTCGATCTCGCCGACGAGCAGGCCGTGAGATCTGTCGTGCTGGACAACAAGAGTACGCCACTACCCTCACTACCCAAAAGTTCCAGGAAGCAAGACTGTGAAACTTACAGACGGCATCAACAGTCGACATCGTCATCCATAACGCCGGCATCATCGACCCGAACTTCGTCCCCAACCTCATCAAGGCCCTCGGCCAGCGCCGCAAGGACGACGGCGTGGAGACGTACTTCATTCTCGTGAGATCCTCCCTTCTTCTCCAACGGCTGCACCGCCGACTCTCCTTGCTAATCACCACTCCAGTCGTCCGTGACGACCGCCTTCTCGGAGGAAGGAGGCTGGCCGCACGGCCAGATCAGGGACTCGGACGACGACCTGTTCGAGAAGGAGAGCCAGATCGAAGGTCCCCACCACGCCCGGCAGGTATTCAACCCCGCACCCTGCTACTTGCATCTTTCTGTCCCTTGAATGGATGATAGCTTACCCCCCCTATCTCGGGCAGAACAACGTCGTTGCCGTCCAACTTGCCGAGGCCCTCGGTGTGACGCACTTCAACATGCCAGTCCCTTTCGTCTGTGAGTACTTCTCGTCAAGTGGTGTTGTTGTTGTACGGGGCAACAAAGAATTGCGCTTCGGGCATGTTATAAAATTCGTGGGAACCAGACGGCCGCGGAACCGGTGAGGGCAGGAAGATCTCCGTCTACATCCCCGCCATGTTCAGGACCAGCATCAAGGACAAGGTCGTCCACAAGTTTGAAAAGGACGGCGTGAGTCCCGTTTCCTAGCCCTCCTTCGATATTTTCCAGTCACCACGACTGCCATCCCTGATCCCCTCTTTCACTTCCCTGGAGTCACCGTCGATCAGAAATACTAAGAATCCCCGCACCGACTAGAACCCACCTACGGTGCACATATCTGACCTCGTGGCTCTCTACGCCCTCCTCACGGAAAAGATCCTTCTCGGAGAGCCGGTGCCGAGCGGCCGCAAGGGCTACTACTTCGTCACGTCCCACCGCGTCCGTTGGTCGGCCGCCACGCGGCGCCTTGCCGAGATCCTGCACGAGCGCGGGCTCGTGGAGGGGTCCGAAGTCCGCCTCTGGCCCAGCTATGACGCCGCCGCCGACTCGCTTGGGTTCCCGCGGCAGTATATGGAAGCCATAGGCACGTCTAGGTAAGAAGAGCTTTTCACACTGATCTTCTCCTTAGACCTCTACTGCCCGCTATTGCCCCAGTCTTGGCGAGGTACCTGACACCTTGATGCTAACATCCGCAATCCGGCAGTGGCGACCTCGTCGCCGTCAAGCCCTTCAGTCTGGGATGGCAGCCAAAGTGGGACGAGGAGCGGTTCATGGCGTCCCTGGACGACGAGGTCAGCGACGCCCTCGAGTTCGGCTCCGTCAAGCCCAGCATCTTCAAGGACCTGCTGCCGGCCACCGCCAACTGAGAGCCCGGGAACTTCAACCTTCGCATGTGTGGGCGCGACAGAGCCTGCGCCTCGTGGTGACGGCATGGTTGACGTGGAATTCCCGCAAAGGTGATTGGCGGACAAGTGCACTGTCGGATATTCGTCCTCTCATCTCCTTTTCCCTTGCTTCCTACCTGTTATTCACGCATAGGTGCCCAGAGAGAGATGAATCACGGTGTCAAACAGCTGAGACCTTTTCGGACGAGGTGTCCATCCGTTCTCTGAGCTTTCACTCTGGCGGGATCAACAGATAGACAGAATCATGATCTAAGCAAGCTAACATACCCACTTGTCGGGACTTCTGGGCTTGTTGTCCGCCATGGTTCTCGTGTCCCTATCCTTGTTTGTTGTCGTGTCGTCGGGAGGATTATAGAAGAAAGTGCCGGGGTTTGCAGTTTCCTGCCTCTTAGACTCAACTGCCAGAGCCCCTGGCCTCCGTCGAAGATCCTCCACACTTTCAAGTATCCTTCTCCGAATTTGGAATCCAATGCTTGGCTTCTCATCGCTCGTTCGTAGTGCCCAAAAACTCGGATCTGCGCCGAGAGACGGGCGGCCCAGCTCCAGGACAGGCGGCGGCCGGAAGTCGGGGTTTGGTCCGGCCTCTGAATGCCCTCTGGTCTTACTCTTCCCGGAGTTTCAGCGAGATGGGTCTCCATCTCCCTCCTCCTCTCCGCGAGGTGAGGAAAAGAGACCAGCAACAGAGGTAGAATGGCAATCGGGAAGAGAAGACCGAGGGAGGGGAGGAGCCTTTTGATGCAGCGTGGCTTGGTTGGTTTTGGCTTTTGTAGGAACCCTTCCCTGCGCAGATCGCGCTGCGGCATGCGGCCAACGAGCGGCCCAGGTTCGTCCGTTAGTTTTTTGCAAATCACTTCGGATCACTCAAGTGTGAGTGGCGGTGCTTCGAGCAGAGTTGGACTGGCGTCTTCCCGCCCATTGGACAAGTCTTGACAGGTTCTGCGACGCCGTTTCACTTGGTGAGCCGCGCTGCGCCTCGTGGTGAGCATAACCTCTCATCGAGAAGAACGTGAGGGAAAAAGAGATTTTATGGTGTCGCTCGGGAACCTGAGCTTCCCGCGCGCCAAGCAGGACTGGGCGTCAGGCCATCTCAACGAACCGCTTCAACCTGACTCGCAAATCTCGAAGAGGATAGAAGAACCCGCAGGCGGAGAAGGCGGAAACACAAACTCCTCGCGCTGCTGAACCGCAGAAGTCTTACCGCAGATAGACTTCGAACGAATGCTATCTCTGGGAACAGGTGCGGCGCGGTTCCGTCTCATGTTGCTGGGTCTTTGTGAACTTCTGCTAAACTGTCCCGTCTTCTGACAGCCTCTCCCCTGCCGACTCTGCAACGGCGACCTGACTCAACGGGCGGCCAACCCAATCGAATCCTCGTTCTCCCCCAGCGCTGCCCTGCTCGTTTCAGTTCCAAGTCGACCATTTTTACCACTTGTACCCGTAATTTTAGCTTTCCCCCCCAGTCTGCTGCTCGCTTGCAACCCGTCCATCGTCGTCGTCGGCCTTCAAGTCCGGCATCCTTGCTCTACCAGGCCCTTGAACTCCACGGTCATGTACCACGCGAGCAGCCTCGCTAGCGCTCCCGGCCAAAGGGCTCGCAGGGCGGCAGGGCTTAGTGTCCGTTAAGCAGGTAACATCGAGGCGGGGACTCTCGGCCCTCGACGTCGCCCGGGGTGGGCACGTCAACTTCACTTCGAGTCCCCCCCGGTCATGTGCCCAATCGCATTCGAGGGCGTGCGAACCGCCCGGGGGGTCCAACTCGTCTGGACGACCGGACACTTACTGCGAGGAGGGATGAGGGCGGCATGACGGCGATATAAAGTTGTCTTGACAGACGAGGGGGCCAACCGTCTCACCTCTCCCGGGAACCACACCATTCGCTCTCGACCGCAGTCTCCTTGTCTTTTCCCAAACGTTCTTTTAATACGTCTAGATCACCCCGGCCGGCCGTGGTTCGAGTTCTCTTCCTCTCTCTAGTCCACTCGCTCAACTCGACGCGCCTCACCAAACCACTCTCTCTCTCTCTCACGATACCGGCAACACACGCCGCAAACGACACCATGCGCTGCTCAGTCCTCTACCTGGCCTTCGCCGGCCTCGCCAGCATAGCCCAAGCAACCCCCACCGCCAACAAACCCGCCGCCGCTCCCCCGGCTGCCGCGCCTCCTGCTGCCGCTCCTCCTGCTGCCGCTCCTCCTGCCGCCGCTCCTCCCGCCGCTGCTCCTCCTGCCGCCGCTCCTCCCGCCGCTCCTCCTGTCGCCGCACCCCCCGCCGGCGGAGGCAACGTCAACAACGCGAACCGCACCGTGACGCTGACGGTCGAGAAGGGCGACACGCTCGGCCAGATCGCGCGCCTCTTCAACTCGGGCATCTGCAACATCGCCGCCCTCAACAAGATCGCCAACCCGGACTTCATCGAGGTGGGACAGGTCCTGCAGATCCCCGTCAACGTCGCCGCCCCGGACAACGACTCGTGCCTCAACCGCGGCGGCGCCATCCCGCCCGCCACGCCGCCGGCCAACGCCACCGCTCCCGGTGCCCCGCCTGCTGGCGCTCCGCCTGCCGCTCCCGCGCCGGGCGGCGGTGGCAAGAAGAACAAGAGGAGGGCCAGGACTGTCAACTTGTCGCCGCAGCTGCACAACCCGGTTGCCAACTGAGCGAGGGGCAATATGGAGGAGGGAAAGTGAGGACCGTCTTGTCCTGGACCCTTTGAGGGGTGTAGAGGGGATATCCCGTTCCTCGTAGGAGCGGACGACGACTCGATGGGACACGAACTCGATGACTCATGTTTGCATGCGCAAAAGAGCGAAAATTCCGTGGCTGGACGACACGAAAAGACTTGGCAGCAGCGGGCCTGGCCGTTTGGGATTGCGTTTTGTTCTTGGGCGGCGTTCTGTCTTGCATTCTTTTAGTACACCTTTTACTTATATATATACCTGGCTGGAACAGTGGACAGTCTGATCGAATGTCATCAATGCTTGATTCCATTCCTTTTCATTCGATTTCTCACGAGTCCTTGTGTGTGTTACCAAACACGAAGGAAAGAGTATTTGTAGTTGAGAATGGGCGAAACAAGCTTCACGGGTTGTTGAGTAATCAGAACAGAATGAGGTCTCTCAACTTACTTACCAGTTTGGGCGATACTAGGCGACTAGCCAAGAGTTTTGCTTATCGGATCGGCGTTTTGGAATTCAAAAATTCGGTCCGGTGGCCGCGGCTCGCGGGATGCCGTCGTTGCGCCTGTGGGATGACAACATAATTCTTTCATCTCTATTGCTGAATACTATCAGCATTGACAATGACTCAACAGCATCGCTTCAAACTGAAAACAAATTCTGTACACAGTGAGTTGTCGTTGACTCTCTGCGCAGTTTACATAGTCTATGCATCTGCTGACATTGTGATATGTAAACTCTCAGTCGCAAGACACAGACACTTCATAGACAAGACGCAACTCAATCAACCGGCAGGCGAAGTGCTCTTTCATTAACCACCGAAATGACGTCATTCAGTCGCACAGCCTGCTTACGTACTACTCTACTGCAACAAAAACAAAAACAAGAGGCCAAGCCCGTTCAATTGACTCAGGGGGGGGAGGGGATACGATCGCCAAGCATCTTGCGTGAATTTTACCGAGCTTCACCTGACCTCGATCCAATTTAATCTTTAACTAAACGCCCGTACGCGTATCTCGTATATTTATACAACAACAAACCGCCAACCAATTCCAGAAAACCATCTTTCGCTCTTCATCTTGTCTTTACGTTCTTTGAAGACACCGCTGTTAGACGTACGTCCTTCGTACGTCGTCCCCAAATGGCTCACGATGGCCGCAACCGAATCCTCGCTGGCCTACCATGAGCCCTCCGTCACCACCATCGTCGTCCTCACCGGCTTCCTCCTCCTCCTCAACGTCGTCAACCACGGCCTCGACAGGCTCGTCTACTGCGGCCTCATCGGCCAGGTCTTCCTCGGCATCGCCTGGGGCGCGCCCGGCGCCAAGTGGTTGTCTGATGAGATGCAGAACTCGGTCATGCAGCTGGGCTACCTGGGCCTGATCCTCATCGTCTACGAGGGTACGTCCAGAACTTTCCCACATCCTTTTCTTTCTCTCTACATCCCGACTGACGGATTAATCTCCAGGCGGTCTCTCCACCTCCTTCAGGTCCCTCAAGGCAAACCTCCTCCTCTCGACCGGCGTCGCGGCCACCGGCATCGCCGTCCCCATCGGCCTCTCCTTCGCCCTCCGCCCCATGGTCGGCGCCTCGCCCCTCCAGGCCTTCGCCGCCGGCGCGGCGCTCTGCTCCACCAGCCTCGGCACCACCTTCACCGTCCTCGGCACCAGCGGCCTCTCCACCACCCGGCTCGGCGTCGTGCTCACCAGCGCCGCCATGATGGACGACGTCGTCGGCCTCATCATGGTCCAGGTCGTCGCGAACCTCGGCGGCGGCGGCGGCTCCTTCAGCGCCGTCGCCGTCGTGCGGCCCGTCCTCGTCTCGCTGGGGCTCGCCGTCGCGGTGCTCGCCGCGTGCCGCTTCGTCGTGCGGCCCGCCACGCTGCGCATCAACGCCGCACGTGAAAAGAACCCCGGGTCGAGGCTGGACTCGCTGCTGCGGAGGCGCCAGACGGCGTTCGTGGTGCACACGGTCTGGCTGTTTGCGCTGGTCGTCGGCGGGACGTTCGCCGGGACGTCGAGCCTGTTGGCTGCGTACATCGCCGGCGCCACGGTGAGCTGGTGGGATTCCGAGGTGCCGCACGTCGCGGCCCTGACAGGAAGCAAGGCGGCGGCTGGACCGGTTGAGCCCGGTGCCGACCAGAAAGCGGTGAAAGCCGACGCCTCCGCCGGCGAGGCCAGCGCGTCCACCCCGCCGCCCGAGCCGGCGACTGAGCCGGACGCCGGGAACTCGGGGATGGATATCTACGAACACTACTATATCAAAGCCGTGGAGCATGTTTTGAAGCCATTCTTCTTTGTGAGTTTCTTCATTTTTCTTGTTGACGACATTGGTCCTATACTAATCACCCTACCTAGGCATCCATCGGGTTCTCCGTACCAATCACTAGAATGTTTGCCGGTCCGATTGTCTGGCGCGGCGTCGTCTACACCATCTTGATGATCATCAGCAAGATGGTGTGCGGCATCTGGCTCCTGTCTTTCGCGAGCCCCCTCCAGACGGTGCAGCGCGTGGTCAAGAGAATCTCCGGTACCGGAAAGAAGCAGTCAAAGAAGCTCGCTCCCGGCGCGCAGTGCGGCGGGTCGGCGACGGACTCTTCTCCGAGCGACGAGACTCGCCAGCGGCAGCAGGACGGCCAGGGGGCCCCGGCCGAGGATGCCCCCCTCCAGCCTCTGGAGCCCCGACGACCCGAGGGGGCAGCGAAGAACGCGTCCCCGAAGCCGGAGATGCCTGTCTCCGTGTACCCGGCCTGCACCCTGGGATTCGCCATGGTCGCCCGCGGCGAGATCGGGTTCCTCATCTCCGCTCTGGCCGAGAGCACGGGCATCTTCAGCGGAGGATCGGGCAGCCCCGCGCAGCCGTCGGAGATGTTCCTGATCGTGACGTGGGCCATCTCCATCTGCACCATCATCGGCCCTATCTGCGTCGGGCTTCTCGTGAACCGGGTCAAGAGACTGGAGATGGAGAGCAGCAAGGGCGCCGCGGGGAGCAGACGGAATGTTCTCGGGGCGTGGGGAGTCAGTTAGACGCGACGGTTTTCGCCAGGCAAATCCCCTCGACCGTTGTCGCATAAAACGATGACACAGCCCCCAACCGTCAGAATCACCGTCGGACTCGCAAGCCCGATCGAACAGGGCCTAGTAGTCATAGCATCTGAAACCAATACCAAGACTTTTGACATGCTTGACGTTCGTTGCTGAAGTGTAAGGGTGCCATTAATCTTGTCCGTGCAGCTTTTGTGCGGCGTGCCTCCATTCCCGAGTCATGTTCCGTTGAAGCCCAGACCCTGTAGCTGTCTCTGCTCCCACCAGGCCTTCAAGCCGTCCACGTCGCACCATTCGAACTGTCGAGGCTCCTCGAACCACCAGCGGTTCCCTGGTCTCGGCCTGTCGCTGGTGTACTTCTTGAGACAGCCGCCATCGAAGCGGTGGTTCTTGACGCCCACGAGCAGCACGACGCTGCCCACCTTGGGGCGGAACTCCTCGGCGTCCAGGAACACTGTGAGGATGACCTGCTTGCTAGTGCTGGGATCGACGAGGCGCGCGGTCCTCTGCGTGTGAGGCGGCATGTGCGAGGGTTCGACTTCCGACAGGGAGGCGATGACGGCGAGCACGTTGACGGACCAGTTCTGCTTGAAGGGCAGGTTGGGTATCGACTTGAGCATCGTGAGCTTCAGCGGGATGCTCGGGTCGGTCCAGTCGCGCGGGAGAGCGACAGGGCCGCCCACGTTCTTGGCCGCTCTGCGCTGCGTAGCTTTTGCCTCCGATACTTCCATCACCTCGAACCCTGCCTCGTCGTCATCGCCGTCGTTGTCGGGCTGTTTGTGGAACTCGATGGGGGCCACGCGCCGCGCCGCCACTGGCGCCCTCGTGGGACTCGGCTGTTGACGCGATGGCAGCTTCGTCTTTGTATCTTGCTTTTGCGACTTGGTCGGGGTGTCGAGCTGTCGCACAGCCTCCATGTCGAGGTCGCTGTCGGACACGATGAAGTCTTCTGGCGTTGGCGCCCGCGGGCTCTCGGGCATCGTATCGGGCTTCGTGAGGGCGCGGTGCCACCCGACGGTGACGAGGTCGTCGACGACGAGGTACACCATCTTCCTAGCTCCTCCGTCGGCCCCCTCGAGATCCTTGAAGTGCACGGCAAACTTGCCCAGCCGCACGTAGCACCCGACCCTCACGGCGCCCGTGCCGAGGAAGCGGTGCATCTCGCCGCGCAGCAGGGCCTGTATGCAGAGCTCGCCGTCGCCGAGCATCATCCTCACGGCCCTCCATCGCCTCGACCGCGAGACGGGGAGCGACTCGACGTCCTCGACGAGGAAGACGGACCCCGGGACGCAGTAGCGCGTCCGCAGGAGGTCGCTGATCAGCGGTTTCGGGGCGAAGGGCTCGGCATCGTCGGCGAAGGCTATCTCGGGTGCGGTCGTGGAAGTGTCGGGCGCGTGAGGGGACATGTGGACGCGCTCATCATGTCGCGGACGCGGGGAGAATCGGCGAGGCGACGCGGTGAGGCGAGAATTGGTGATGTGGTGGTGGTGTGGTGTTTTTGGAGAGATTTTGGCTAGCAGGCGAGGTAAAGCGCAGGGCTACCTAGGTGCGCTACAGGTACTGCACGTCATTGCGGCCCCAGCGCCAGGGTCCCCCCGGACGCGTCTGCACTGCTGACAGCTGCACCACCCCAACTACAGTGGTCCCGTCATCAACCAGGTAGATAACATGGTGCCGTACTGCAACAACAACCGCCGAACCATCTGTCTTGAGGCTCTATGCCATAGGTATGATCACCGGCAATACGATAGTACCTCATGACTTCTGTGGAAGAACTTGTATTTCCACAGCTTCATGTACCTTCAAGGGCTATATGACTATCTGCTGCCCGTATCTAAGTACGGATACAATCACGCCGACTTAGATGTACCAAAGGAGTAGATACGAGAAGCAAACGAATTACTGTGCTGGAAGATCCATCGTCAATTACTCTTCTTTAGTTTCTGTCTCATTCTGGGTTTCTTTATTCTGCTGTATCTCAACACCTCTGAAATCCAAATACCCGAGCTTGGGAATGACACCAGTGGTGAATGTGATTGTGAACAGTGAACAGCCCCCTATTATCAGGATGCCGCCTCCACTCGAGGAGAAACTCTCAGCTTCTGCTGCCTATTTCTCTTGCTCTGATCCACGCCGAGAAACTCAGTTTGGAGCCAAGGAATCATTAACTGGGCGCCCGACTTTGGTAGGGTTAGGGCACAGAGATCCAGGAGGCCGAACCTTGGGAAACAGAAGTTCCACTCGTCAGCGTAGGTCAAGTGGTCGTTTGCACAATACAGTTTCTCCAAAGGCCTTGCTTTCATACAGCGAATGAAAGTAGACACTCCTTGTTGATTCGGCTGCTCGAGCAGATATCGAGACCTGAGGCTTGGGCTGGATATCAACGCCCTGATTCAACGCAGCCCCCTCCAGTGATGGGAAAGCTGCTAGAGGGACACCAAGCTCGATGGAAGATGTGAAGCCCCTTCAAAAAGAAGTTTCTTCGTCAGTGGCGCAGTGGCGTCAGCCTTCCGTTTGTCACTTCCCCACTCGTCACCCATCACGACCAAACACGAAGGTGCGTCGCCCTTTCAACACTCACGATCCTACCAACTCCGAACCAACCTTCTCCCCCCAGGAAGCAGTCACAAATCGACCACCTCCTTCCACCGCAAGCATGCCGCCCTCGCCATTGTACCGGTGACATCGAGGGGGAAGTTGGTCAAGCTGGTTCGCGTGCGTCGGCTTCGTCATGTCGTCGATTCGGGTTCGATGCGTCCACGATCCCACGCGTTTGGCCTGGCGTCGCTCTCCGCCACCACCGATGCAAAAAGTTCCATCATGATCCCCACGCAGCCACGATTCTGCGCTGTCTTCCGGTGCCACTCATCCCCTAATTCCAGCGGGTCTTTGAGAAAAGCTTGATCTTGGAGAAGGGATATAAAAAGGCGATGTTTGCCCGAGAAAAACAAAAAGAAATGGCGTACACTGGACTTATGTGCCCATGCCAAAAAGACATCCTCAGATCCTTCGAGAATTACTCTTCATACGGGAATCAGAAACTCAAATTCTCATCACCGGAATGCCCATGGAACTACCGAAGTACCCAAGATGTGATTGTTTCTCGCAAACAAATCACTTAGGTATCAAGAGCACATCCTTCGGTGCCCTTGACGGGAAGGACGGCGGCGTCCTTCCTGCTGAAAGGGGGGAGGAGTCCTGCGTCCAGTGATGCTCCTTCTGTCGCGATGGTTCGGGGAGGGGGGATAGGGTGATTCCGCCCCTCTTTTCGACACCGAGCACAGAAGGAACATCCCTCATGGCACCTCCCCCGAATGAGGCTTCACGTCAACAGATATTGTCGGATCTGTCGGACACCGGGAAAAGATTCGTAACGAGGCGCGAAACGATGATGAGATCTCTGAGAGCGAAGCCGGAACCCCCTTCTAACGGGTGGGTCCCGGCTGCCAATGCTCCAGACAGAAATCTGAGTTTTCCTATGGATCTTTTTGGATCCGTCGGACACCGAAACCATGATCGAGCTGTGGGAAACGATGATGAGATATGTGCGAGCGAAGCCGGCATCCCCCTTCCCAACGGGTCGGGGTTTCGGCTGCCAATGCTCAAGACATAAACCTGAGTTTTCCAGATTCATGCAGGGGGTGTTCGCGATGCCAAGGTATCAAATGAACATGGGCCATAAATGGTCTAGATAGTTATTTTCTCTCTCTCTCTCTCTCTCTCTCTCTATCGCCTTTCATGGTAAAACACCAAGGCAGGCCAGGGGAACGCCGACGAACGTTGCTGGACCTGTTGGGCACCACGGCAAAAGTATTATAGCGTAAAGGCGGAGAACCATGACGAGATGACGAGACCTTGGAGAGAAGCCGGCAACACCCCCCAACGGGGGTTTCGGCTACTAAGGCTCCAGACAAAAACCTGAGTTTTCCAGCTTACATAGGGGGTGTTTGCTATACTAAGTAGAAACTGGTCATATGCCATAGATAGACTAGATAGTCTTTTTCTCTTTCTTTTTCGCTAGTCTCGAAGACACATGTTTTGCTGTTGGAGCAGGTTGTTTCGAGGTGGCAAGTCAGGCCGGCTTGATTCAGGACCGTCGCCGTGACAAGAGTAGGCGGAAAACGCGATTCCAAGTGTGCCGCATCGCAAGAAAGCAAAAGGATCAATCGTTCCAGCGTGGAATGTTTAAAGTCGCCCCCAAAACCCCCAGAGCGGTCTGTCAAAATCAACAACTACCTACCTGGGGTGCGTTATGGAGCATTCTTTCGATGGTCACAGCCTGAGCCAATCACCCTGACTTCTCCTCTGCTGATTCTGATGAGGCCATGGATCACGAAAAGGTAAATGGCATCTCTTGCAAGTATTTTCCAGTTCCCAGGCAAGATGACTCCACGTAGAAACCTGGCAGCATAATGAGTCACGGGGAGTCCCAAAAACCAGTCGTGAGTCGTGACGTACAATGTCGCATGGGTCTTTTTTAGCTACGGTTCCCGGATGACAAAGTAAATTAATGTTGTTATTGTTTGAGGGGGATAATATGGATTTGCGAAACCGAGGGCTATAATATGTTCGTCACTTATTCCTTGACCCGCATGGCGAATAGGTAAGATCTGCAACACGTCGCTTTCCACAGACAGTTTCCATTCCCCATTTCACATCAACGCTTGGTCTGGTCAACCAAAGACCACCAGAGCCTGACGGCACCACGCTGATCAAGTTCTCGAGTCCCACTCTGGCAGTCGCCGTCGCGTTACACGTCGGTCTGGTCTCACCGATACACAACCTTCTTGGCCCGAATCCGACCGGCAGGCTCAACGGGACCGGCTTCGATCAGATTGCGCTCGTACCCGTCGCGGAGCGAGGTATCCGTCAAGCCCTGGATTTCGGGCCCGATCCCATCGGGAGTCGGGTAGTATCGTTGTGCCAAGAGAGCACCGGACTTAGGGGACCTCGACTTCGTTATTACCTTTGGGGGCCAGCCACGCGAGGAGTAAGAACGTTCCGCCAGGAATGCAACCCAAAACGAACGTAACGCAACGCATCATTAGTGGTCGTGGCTGTTTCCGCCTGGGCACTGGGAGAATCCGCGTATTCGCTCGCGTGGTACTGGATCGGAGACAAGGACCCATATGGCACAAGCAATAACTTGGTTGCTTGGCTTGGCTAAGAAAATTCCATTGTTGTTCGCTCGAGCTGCCGTCAGCCTGAACTCCGTCCGATGCGAATCCCGCGTTGCCCTCGCTGTCGGTTTTTGTCCACAGCCTTCCACCAGGGATTCGAGAAAATTTTGAATCGGGATTCACCACCGCGGGTTCTTACAACTCTCCGGTCTCGCGGCAAGATCCGCCAGGCGCAGACTCTTCTTCCTGGTAGGTGGACGGGAAACCAATTTTAAACAATTCAATGAAGAGGTCTTGTTTCCCCGCAGGGGGGCGGGGCCGGTAGGGCGGGAGGGCCAACATCCGGGTCGAGTTATGCAGACCTCCGGGAGGAGTTATGCAAGCCCTCTCCCACCCCCAAAGGAGCTCCGAGAGGCTAACGATCGACGTTAGGACTCTTTGGGGATAGACGTCCATGGGCAACTCAAAAGCCCACTAGCACGTCTGTGGTGGTTTTACGTGTGCGGCGCTCACTTCGTATATCTAGATAGTCATCCGACTCCGTCCTACAGCAGGGAGGAGAGAGAGCGCCCGACGCAGCGGTTCCCGGGTTCAAGCTGCGTCGCAATCTGGTTCACCGGCAGATCTCGCCCGATTCCGAGGAGCCCATCATCTGATGGTTTGACAACTCGCAAAGAGAAGATGCTTGGGCCAAGTTCTCAGGCACAACATGACCGTTCAAGTTCATGCCCCAGGGTGTTCTTCCTTCATCGTCAGAAAATTTCCTCGCATTACAGGTATGGCTCGAATAGCACGAGACGGAACAAGGGCGGTTGTGGAAGTAGGGATCAAGCGAAAACCCCGTGTCCCGAGGGACCTTAAGCCCGTCAATCATCGACGGCCGCGGGGAGGGAGACCCCTGCCCGTCATCGCGTCCGTCCAATCGCTGCCACGGCTCGCGCTCGCTTTCGTAGGGAATCTCGGTCTCGCTTTCTTTTTCAATCTGGTGGATCGAGCTCTTGGGGCGAAGAACCACGCCAACGGGAACGGCGCAGGGGCCTGGTGTGCACAACTCTTTGTGCAATCCCGACCGGCTCCCCCTTTTGCCGGGGTATATTGTCCAGGCCGCGTTCCATCGCCGTGTTGTTCGATCTCCCACATGGAAAATAAATACCATGTTGCCTCTCCCCTGGTGACGACTACAGACTTTTCTCTATTCTTGCGGCTTATGCCAAGCACTTACACTTGAACAACAACAAGAACAACCCTCGGACAGACGAGTAGCGGACAAGACATCGAACTCACTCGACTATAAGCGTTGGCAACTTCAGTAACCCTTACAGCATCGTCACTCAGCTCAGTCAGCATGGCGGACCCGAGGCCCTCAGAACCGGCTCCGAGAGACGTGGACATGGAGAAGGGACTCAGCCCGAACGCCTCGGATCTCGAGGGCGCCACTATTAGACCCGATTCTGCGAACGAGACGGCGGAAAACCCAGAGGACGCCGCGAAAGAGGCTGACCGCGACCCCAACGTCGTCGACTGGGACGGCCCCGACGACCCCCAGAACCCGAAGAACTGGCCGTCGGGCAAGAAATGGTTCAACATCGCCACCATCTCCATGATGACACTCGTAACGTAAGATTCCTCGCTCTCATGCCCCCACCCCTGCCTTCAAAAACTCACTTACTGACATCTCACAGACCACTCGTAAGTCCGGCCTCAAATCTTGACACCTCCGGTCCCGTGCACGACACACCTACTGACATGCCTCCTCCCAGGGATCCTCCATGTTCGCCCCCGGCATCCCCAAGATCATGATGGAATTTCACGAGACCTCGTCCATGACGGCCACCTTCGTCGTTTCCGTCTACGTCCTCGGCTTCGCCTTCGGCCCTCTGATGGTCGCCCCGCTCAGCGAGGTCTACGGCCGCGCGCCGCTCTACATCTACGGCAACATCCTCTTCACCATCTTCACCGTCGGCACCGCCCTCGCCCAGAACATGCCCATGCTCATGGCCTTCCGCTTTCTCATGGGTCTCGCCGGCTCCGTGCCCATCACCATCGGCAGCGGCAGCATCGCCGACATCATGCCCGTCGAGCAGCGCGGCCGCGCAATGTCCGCCTGGGCCCTTGGTCCCCTTCTCGGCCCTTGCATCGGCCCCGTCGCAGGAGGATATCTCATCCAGGCTGCCGGCTGGCGCTGGGTGTACTGGCTCGTCACGATCCTCGTGAGTATCCCCCCTACTATCCTCCCCGTCAGGTTCTCGCTGACCACTCCCCCCCAGGCCGGCGTCTTCATCCCCCTCTCCTTCTTCATGCTCAAGGAGACCTTCGCCCCCGTCATCCTCGAGCGCAAGACCAACAAGCTGCGCAAGGAGACCGGCAACAACGCCCTCCGCAGCGCCCTCGAGACCGACGCCAACATCGCCGACAAGTTCAAGCACGCCACCGTCCGGCCCCTGAAGCTCCTCTTCGCCACCCCGATCGTCACCCTCATGGCCCTCTACGTCGCCATCACCTACGGCATCCTCTACCTGCTCATCACCACCTTCTCCTTCGTCTTCAAGGACCACTACGGCTTCGACGAGGGCGACGTCGGCCTCACCTTCCTCCCCGCCGGCATCGGCATGATGATCGGCGTCGTCATGTTCGGCACCCTCACCGACCTCATCGTCAAGCGCCACAAGGCCAAGGGCCTGCCCCACCGGCCCGAGATCCGCCTCAAGCCCGTCCTCGCCCTGCCCTGCGGCGTCGTGCTGCCCGTCGGCCTGTTCCTCTACGGCTGGACGACCGAGAAGGGCGTGCACTGGATCGTGCCCATGCTCGGCGTCGTCATCTTCGCCATCGGCCTCATGGGCGTCATGACCTGCGTCCAGAACTACCTCCTCGACGCCTACCCGCGCTACGCCGCCTCCGTCACCGCCGCGCTCGCCGTCCTGCGCTCCCTGGCGGGCGCCCTGCTGCCCCTCGGCGGTCTGGAGATGTACAACGCCCTCGGCCTCGGCTGGGGCAACAGCTTGCTAGGCTTCATCTCGCTCGCCCTCGTGCCCATCCCGCTCCTGTTCTACATGTTCGGCGAGCGCATCCGCGGCCGTTTCAACCCCAAGTTGTGATCTGGGCCGTATACGTGTCTTGCATACTACGAAAACTCATTTCTATACATGGCGTCGGCGTTGGTAACTAGCATAGAGGACTCTTCTTTTGGGCCGCGGAGATTCAGAACTTAGATTCTGCATCGGATGAACTGGCATTGGGATGACAGCGTTGTCGTTGCAGGTTTACTCACAGTTGTAATTACTCGATAGACGCATAGCATACCCCTTTTTTGCGACGCACTTGCTTGTCGAGGGAAAGGTTTTAGCACTTCAGTTGCATATACTTTCGAATAGGACCATTCTTACTGAACTGAATAACGATCAGAGTTCTTGGTAGAATCAACTGTGTGTAGGAGGCGTCTGTTGAACATATGTGAAGACCGGCTGACTGATATAGAAGGGTCCAGGTTCAATCTTGGACCTGCTTATCTGCCTAATTCAAGATACCACGCTCTCCACAACATAGGGCTCGTTAATAATCAACTAATGTAGGTGTCGTCCATCGAGTGGTGTTGCCTGGGATCGTCGGGCCTTTATCTCCCACGTGGCGCGGTGGGTCCGGTAGTGTGGATGCTTCCGGCCTCCAGGGTCGGGGCGGGTCCGAAAACGTCCGGAGAATCGGAAGATGGAAGCCGGTAAAGCCGTACTAAGTGAGCAAGATACATCGTGGCGCCTCCTTATGGCTTATTCCCTTCTCGATTGGAGCCGGAAGAACGGCCCGAAGACACAGGGGTTGATTTTCCGGGACATCTGAACCATTCAAATGCTTCGGTGATGCCCGCTAGAAGGTGTCATTCCCGACGTGGAGGGATACGCGCACATCTGTTCTGGGGCCGTCCAGAAGCGCCAAGATAGAATGATGAAGGGATTTGTCTGTTCATTCTGAGAGCTGTTGCTGCCAAGCTTCGAGACGCGTGAATAGCCCCGATGACGTCCAGACCGTTCCCCAACCGCCGGATGCGGCTCGGCGACGCCAGACACGAAAGGCCGTTCTTGGCGGGCTTTCAGAGCAATTCTGCGTACAAGCGGGCGCATGTTCAGGTCGATTTCTCATCTGGTTTCTCGTTCTTATCTGAACACCCATTGAAGCTGTTCTTGGCGCGTGCACGCACGACCAGCCCCCGTCGACTTCCAGACCCGGCGTGGCACGCACGCCCTGCGCGGCGCAATGCCGACTTGACATGGCCATTTGACAGGCGAGGGAAGTTCGTTGCCTCTCTTCTCTTCCCCCCCTGTTTTTCTCATTCCCGCCTCTCGTCCCTACCTCGTCGCCTCTGGGTGACAAGACGAGCTTTTTCGGCACGGCATATGCTCCTCACCATGTTTTGATCCGTGTCATTCACGTCCTGTACATGTTCTTCCCCCTGCATTCACACGGAGCCTCGAATCTGGACGAAGAGCTTGGGTGGAATCGCCAGGGAGAGTCTTCCCATTCGGCTTTACGCCTCTAGGGGCATACTATCTCTTTCTTACCCGACCGTGTAATAGCCTGCCCACGCTTGAACACACGCTGCATCGTCTTCCTCGTCGTCGTCTCCACGGACATGGACATGAGAAATGCCACGACGGGGCCACCCCCGAGTCCGGGTTTCCCGGGCCAGCCTCTGCCGCAAGACACGAGGGCGCCCCTGGTCATCGGCATCACGTCCATGTTCATCGCCATCACCGCCGTGTTCGTGGCCGTAAGGATCTATATCCGGGGCTACCTGATGAGGGGATGGGGGCAGGACGACTCCATGTTCGCAGCGTCAGCGGTGAGCATGATAGCCTTTTATTCACTACTTGTCGCACGCAACTAACGGTTGTCAGTTGTTCATTATTGCTCAGGGAGTGACAGTTATTTTAAGTAGGCTTCCCCCAGCTCTCCCTCCCCGTTACTAACACGTGATTCTCTCTAGACACCACTGACGGCACCTTGGGTGACCACATCTGGAACGCTTCGCTGGATGACTTGGCAGTAAACACTCATGTAAAAGCCTCCTCTTTCATTGC
Source organism: Colletotrichum brevisporum (assembly GCA_030770045.1). Taxonomy (NCBI): domain Eukaryota; kingdom Fungi; phylum Ascomycota; class Sordariomycetes; order Glomerellales; family Glomerellaceae; genus Colletotrichum; species Colletotrichum brevisporum. The sequence goes on from JAUGSI010000002.1 coordinate 9,244,820, forward strand.
TCGACCGCGACACGTACAAAGGCCTCTTACTCTCTCTAACACGGACAGTACCTCATAGCAACCGTCCTCCTCTACCAGGTCTCCTTCGCCGCCGCCAAGGTGACCGTCCTCCTGCAATATCGCCGGGCCTTTGCCATACGCTCCGTCCGCATCTTCTGCGACGTGTTCCTGGCCATGGTCCTCATCTTCATGGCGGCCATGCTCATCTCGTGCGGCCTAATCACACGCGTTTTCCAGAGGCCAGAATACAAGCCGGGCGACGAACAGGTGGGGTTCATGGCGTTCGGCTACGTGAACGCGGGCCTGCACCTCTTCACCGACGTCGTCATCTTCATCCTGCCGCTGCCGCTCGTGGGCCGCCTGCAGCTCGCCACGATGCAGAAGGTCGGCCTGATCGTCAGCTTTGGCGTCGGAATCTTGTGAGTCGCACATGTTGAGGCACAAACGCACACACACGCGCGCGCGCGCATATGGCCCGCACACCTGCTGACGTGCCTACCGCAGCACCGGGGCGATATCGGTTCTGAGGATCGCGAGCCTCCCCTCGGGCCTAAATACCGACGACGCCTTCTACGAGGCGGTGCCGCTCGTCCTCCTGAGCCTCGCGGAGCCGACGTCGGCGCTCGTCTGCGCCTGCGTGCCAATCCTGAGGCCGCTGCTAACGTCCGCTGGCGCCTCCCGGTACTCCAGCCAGGGTAGCTCGTCCCGGAGGCCGCTGCCGAGCGGATCCGCCCCCCACGGCACGGCGACGCCGAGCACGCCGTCCTCGCCCACGAGGCCGCAGATGACTCGCGTGCGGACCATCGGCGGCGGCATCCGGGGGGAGAGCCTCTCGGACGGGCGGAACAGCATGAAGAGAGAGCTCGACGGCAGGGTCAGGCGGCCCAGCTCGTCGGAGCTGGCATAGTCATGTGCCAGGCCAGTCCCAAAGCCAGATGTTCGGGACAGTGGGCTCAACAAGGTCGACTTCGACATGGCTGTTATGAAATGTACCTATAATCACAATCAGAACCAAGTATTCTTGCATGCGCAACGACCTGACGTTGCCGCGCACCTCTCTGCAGAGGCGTGTTGTTGTCTCGCCGACCCAACCAGCCTCCGGGTTGACAAAGTCAGAGTCCGAGAGCCGCGAAGTTCTCGTCAGCCGCTGCGCCGCAAGAGGAAATAGAGCTCATTTCACTTCATATTGCGACCGGGGTTCCGGCGACGATAAGCCATGCGCCGCAGGTACATGTCGTTCCACCCCCCCGGGCTGAGATGCAAACCGCAGGGACCCTCAAGCACATGACATCTATCAAGAACCAACACAGCAAACAAGCCGTCACAACGAGACGGGCAGCACGCCATGACAGTTCCGACGAACGCCGTGATCCGGTGTTATTGGTTGCTGAGCCTGGTGGTGCAACGTCGTGGAGTCGGGACCCCGAAGCAACACACATGTAGCATCTAGACCTCCGCAGAGTCCGCACCGGGGCTCAAGGTTCTTCTCGCATCTCCTCAGGCACATCTAATCATTTTGAAGACGAATCGTCGTCCCACTGTGACATTTGACACCTGACATTACGTCCCCTGGCGGTGGGCCTGGGAGCTGAGCTTGTTGGTTGTCTACAGGAAACCGAGGTCCAACAGTCAGCAACATCACTTTCACTTCACAGCCTGATTGGGCTCGCTTGTTTGGTACCAACGGCCCGGAAACGCCGGGACCAGTTTCCCGAACGGAGGGCAAGAAATGGACGCCGTTCGGGCTTCTCCGTACCGGCTCCGATCCGGGGCACGGAGCTTTTGGCAATGAAATGATCCAGCAACGGGCCTCTTAAGTCTTAAATCTAAAGGGACCGAGAAGGCAAAGATCGGGATCCCCTTGGCAAAATTTCAGAAAGGGTGTATTTTTTTTCTACCTCCCAGTGGGCAGATAGATCCCGTCTTACGACAAATGCATGCCGAGACTCGTACCAGGGCCACATTAGTGGGGGAGGAAGGGGCCCCCGGTCCGGGCAACAGTCCGACTTTCACGATGGTTTCTTTTTCCTTTGCCTCTTGATGTTAGCCGTCCATACTCTGATTCGGCCGTTGCCGACACTCAGTGCAGTTCGTCTACGGAGTTAAGGTAGGCTCTGTGTCTCAACGGGGCGGCACGGCGAAAGTTGCCTGCACACGGACATTGCTAGGGCTGGAAGAGATGCCAGGGGGGATATTTAGGATGAACGCCTTCCCGCGGAGGAGAACCACTTTTTGAAAATGGATATCAACATTGCTTTTTCCAACGCCAACGTGTCACGCAAAGCTGTTGCTTACTTTCTGATTTGAATTCTCTGTGCCCCGTCCCGCCTCTGCAAAGTCCAGCCTCTCCTCTCCTAGGGATCATCGCTCATGGCCCACTCGGACCTGTCAACTGTCACTTTCTTCGCCATGGAAAATTTCATCTGGAGCTGGCCCTGACTTTCCTTTTCGCTGATACCCACCGGCCTTTTCCTTTGTTTGCTTCTTCCCTCCAGTTCATTACGTGCGGGTCCCCCTTCCTCCTGAGCGCGGAGCGACTCCGAAGACGCAACTCGACTGCAGCAATATGACCACTCACAACCCTCGGCCCCGGGGGATGATCCGCGGAGAGAGAGCCTGATGGAAAAAGAAGTTGTTTGCCTGTCAGTTCACCTATCCCGCCGGCCAAAAGAAAATGTTCCCCCTTGCTCTCCGCCATGGGTATGGCCGCCCCGGAGACTCCAGTGGGGTGACACATTCCAAGACGCCCCCAATGTTTGTCTTGCTCCCAGACGAATAAATCAAACTTAGTTCCCGTGAGGTGGCTTGAACGTGTGTTACTCTGCGCACATTCCATTCCGCAGAGCCGTTGTTTTCGTCACTCGCAGCGAACCCATCCAAGACTCGGCGCCCGCCGGTTCGACTCGACAAAGAAGACAATGACTTCTCCCGAGTCCGAGTACATGGCCGAGCCGCCGGAGGGCCAAGGGCGGTTCGACGCCGGCACCATCACCACCGGCGCCTTGGCCCTGGGTGGCACCCTGACGTCGCTGTCGCTGATATTCGTGGGACTGCGGGTTTTCACGAGGTTGTTCATCGTCAAGAGGTCGCTCGGAGCCGACGATTGTGAGTTCGCACCCGGTTCGATTCAAGGATCCAGGATGGACGCTGACGGTTTCGGTCGTAAGACCTCATCATTGTCGCCCTCGTGTTTTCCGTCGCGTTCTACGGCTTGTTCATAGACAGTAAGGTCCCGTGCCCTTGGGAGGGGGAAACCAGTGACCTTCACATTGCTGACCCGGATCAGTGTGCAACCTCGGCTTGGGAGTACACATGTGGCAGGTCAAGCTGGCAAACTACTCAAAGTTACTCGCCGTAGGTATCCTTCCGCACCCCTCCTGTCTCGGCCGAGACTGACGCGTGGTTCTCGCATAGCACGGCATGGTCGTGATGGCAATCTACTGTCTGAGCGTCACGATCGCCAAGATGTCTCTCCTCGTCCTCTACCTGCGCCTGTCACCGGACCGCCTTTTCAGGATAGTCGTGATATCGCTCATCACCTTCACGACGGCCTACGGCCTCACCTACCCGTTCCTGCTCATCCTCGGCTGCCGGCCGATCGAGGCGTCGTGGGACATTGCCGCCATGCGCGGCGCGAAGTGCATCGATAAGAAGGCGGTATACTACGCCCTCAGCGTGACGAACATCCTCATGGACGTCGTCTGCCTCATCCTGCCCCTCAAGATCATCATCCCCCTCCAAATGGGCAGGCGCCAGAAGTGGTCGCTCATCGCCCTCTTCGCCACGGGCGGCTTGTAAGTCACAACCAACCCGCAAGTGTTTCTAAGTCCAGTTGGTACTGACAAGCATCCCCCTCCAGCGTCTGCATATGCGCCATCAGACGAACCGCCCTCCTCCCGGACATGTTCACCGCCACAGACTACACCTTTGACGTCGAGAAGCAGCTCAACTGGGCCTGCATCGAGGTCAACGCGGGAATCGTCTGCGCCTCCATCCCCGCCCTGAAGCCCTTCTTCGTGCGCTACCTGCCCATGTTTGTCCACTCGCACCTCACCGGGTCGGCCCGGAAGTCGGGCGCGGCCGGCGGTCCCAACGGCGCCGCATCCGCCTCCCACCGGAACTACCAGACCTCGGCCCCTTACTCGACGACGGTCGAGAACAACAAGCGCCGCCGCAACGTGCAGTCCGAGGCCTACGAGCTGCACTCGCACGACGAGCTCTCGCTGTCGTCGTCGAACGAGATGCCTCACAAGCCTGGAGGCGGAGGCGGCGGCGCCGTCAGCGAGGACGACGATGTCGCGAAGCTCTGGTCGGGGAACGCGTTTCACAGAGACCGTGGGCAGGGGGGCCACCGACAGACCATCATCGAGTCGACGCCCAGGGATACGGACGGCAGCAGCGTGGGCAGCCTAGAGGGTGTTCGTCCGGCGGCCGGTGTGGTCGGCCTCGCGCTTCCTGGGCGAGCAACGAGCGTTCGAGCATCGGGCGGCATCAAGGTTACGACGGAGACCAGGGTTGTGTACGAGCAGTCATGATTCTTTTGCATTGTTTGTCTTTTGTCAAGAAATGCGTGGCGACACGTTTCTTCCGAGAGGTTTAGACTGGAGTTGGAGTTCTCTTGTAGCGTGATTCCGTTTCCTGTTTCCCCCGTATAGGATACCATGGAGCCTAGTGGCAACTCATCTAGACATTATTTCAAGTCCATAACATCCCTCAGGTCCTTCACCTCGGTCCCTGGTCGCGTCGAGACCGGCTTGGACTTTCTATTCCCGTATCTCCACTCCTTCCTCAAGCCCCTCAGCTTCCCCTCCAGGGCGTCGGCGATGTAGTCCCCGATGATGGGGAACATCTTGAACGCGTGACCTGAGTCGCCCGTGGCTAGGAGCAGCGAAGGATGTATCGGATGGTTGTCGATGAGCCAGTGGGCGTCGGGCGAGTCGGTACACCAGCACACCCGCGCGCCGAGCAGCGGCCGGCCCGAGAACTGCGGCATGACGACGTCGACGAAGCGGTTGATTGCCTTGGCGGCCTCCTCCGGAATGCCGTCGTCCGGGTGCGCGCTCGCGTACCGCGGGACCGAGTAGTGCTCCACCTTGCCGGAGTGGTCGGTGTAGGTGCCGAGGCGGTATTGGTAGCCGGGGTTGTTGTCGCAGATTTTCATCCACCCTGCGTTCTCGTCAGCTCTCTACTCTGCACATTGCCTTCTTGATCTGTTCGACTTACTGGTCTCCGGATCGGGCTCAAAGGTGAACCCCAGCTCAAAGTTATCAATGACGGGAACGCCCTTCCACTGCGCAACCTCGTCCTCCGAGAGCTCAACGTGCGCCAGCGTCCAACACTTCGTCCACATCTCCCTCGACAACTCGGGAAGAACCTTGGGAGAAGCAGCGCCAGTGCAGAGCACGTATCTATCACCCCGAACGACGCCACCGGACACGACCTCGATGCCGTCGAGTTTGCCGGAGCTATCAAGCCGCAAGCCAGTCATGGTGCCTTCCGGTCCCGAGACAAATCTGACGCCGAGTTCGGCAGCGGCCCGGCCCCATTTCTCTATGGCCTTTCGTGAGTGCGCCCAGCCGCCCTGGCTGTTCCATAGGCCCTTCCACTTCTCGATTCCGTTGGCATCCCGGAGCTGCGGGACGTGCTTGACGATCTGCTCCCTGCCCTCGACCAGCTCAAGGCTACCGGCCCGTCCGACCCTCTTGAGGTTCTCGTAGGACTGCCTTAGATGCTCCTCGGCTTGGGGATCTCCGGTCGTCGTGATCATCCGACCCTGTTCCGGGTGTGAGCAAGTCGGTAAATAAGGTGGTTGCGAAGCTCACGCGGACGACTTACAGTCTCATGAAAGACGCCGTCCCACTCGCGCTGCCTCCACGCGTCGAGTGCCTCGAGCGCCAGCTCAGTGTACAGCGGCTCATCGTACTCTGTCCGGATGATTTTGTTCAGGTCGTAGGCAGCAGAGTCGAGGCTCGGCACGGGGTGCCTGTCGATGCAGGTGATGTTTGTGTAGCCACGCTTCGCGAGGTGATACGCCGTGCTGATCCCAAACGTACCCCTGTCGTAGACCTGGTTAGGCAACCTCGAGCGTTGATTCACTCACAGACACTTACGCTCCGATGATGACGATGCTGGACTCTTTGGTTAGAGAGGGGATGTCTTCCGCCATAGTGATGATTAATTACGATTATTGCTTAAACAAGAGTGTCAGACTATGAAAACTGGCCTGAAAACAAGATAACAATACTTGGGTTGTTAAGATTGATAGCGGTGAGTTGTCGAGAGACGCAAGACTGAAGTTGGCTGCAACTCCAAGTAGCGATTGAGTCAAAGAGTCATCACATGATTGGCTCGTCATTTCCTCTCCTCATGCACAACGCCCAAGATGAACATTATTGGATCGCCTACCGTCCAACCACGCGTCCAAACACATGACTTCTGGGGGGTCAATGCCGGCTTGGACCTTCCCCTTTCAACTCTACCGTCTTCTGTTCCATTACTCTGCAGTTTCCCCTCACGTGTGGAAACCCTAAACATGCAAATAAGCTTTTACAACCACTCATTACTCAAGTGTTTTTCTGCTCAGCTATGTATCCCCCCATTTGGGGACCCCTGAATGCGTGCCGCTGCGGTACCGAGAACTGAGATCCACCAAAGGGCAACACAGGCCAGATAGCTTGGACCTTCCCCAGCAACCTGCGCCGCGGCTGGTTCCAGCGAGTGTATCATGGGGAAACAACCGTGAAAAGCCTATCTGGGCTGCGGGGTGTGGAGGGTTGCAAGGACTCGTCACGCGATGTGAGAGAAACAGGTGGCATTGGTGGTGAGCATTTGGAACGAGAGGAAGGTCGTTCACGACGGACGGGTCATTATCCAATTGTTGAGACGATCACATCCTGTATACCGTTCGTCTATGGCAGAGGACCTCGCGCAGTCAGTTCCACAGACTCGAAACATAAAGAAGACCCATCCCATACCACCGTCTAGCCTGTTTCTCAGTTGACGTCGTGTCACCGCGATCCGGCGAGTCCCCATCGACGGTCTCGGTCACCCGTCGCTCGTTCTTTCACATCCACAATGTCCGCCGCAGCGCCAGAAATGACCGGCGAGAAGGTGGCCCAGGTCCGCCCGGCGCCGCTCACGCCGGGGCTCGCGCCGCGCGACCTCGAGGCTCGCGACGCCGAGGACCCGGACAAGGCCATGGCCGTGGCCATCGGCGAGGTCGACGAGCACTTCGACATCGACTCGGACAACTCGCCCTTCCCCGAGGTCCGCGCCAACGTGCCCAACACGGACGACCCGTCCATGCCCGTCAACACCCTGCGGATGTGGTTCCTCGGCGTCCTCTTCACCGTCGTCGGCTCCGGCATCAACCAGTTCTTCTCCATGCGCTACCCGAGCGTCACCATCTCCTCCCTCGTCGCCCAGCTCGTCGCCTACCCGGTCGGCTGCGCCCTCGCGCGAGTGCTGCCGATCATGAAGGTGCGCGTCCTCGGCCGCGAGATCGTCGTCAACCCGGACCACCGCTTCAACGTCAAGGAGCACGCCGTCGTGACCATCATGTCCAACCTGTCCTTCGGGCCGTCCTGGGCCACCGACATCATCCAGGCGCAGAAGGCATCGGCCTTTTACGGTCTCGACACGCCCGTGCCGTATCAGTTCCTGCTCGGCCTGTCGATGCAGCTGTTCGGGCTCGGCATGGCCGGCCTGGCGTACCGCTTCATCGTCGAGCCGCCGCACATGATCTGGCCGTCGACCCTGGCCAACGCCGCGCTCTTTCAGACCCTCCATGGCCGGGCGAACCCCGCCGCCGATGGGTGGAAAATATCGAGATACCGGCTCTTTGTGTACGTCTTCATCGGCGGTTTCCTCTGGTATTGGCTCCCGGGGTACATTTTCACCGGCCTCAGCACGTTTGCCTTCATCTGCTGGGCTGCACCAAGTGAGTCTCCATGACAGAAAAAGCGCTCATGATGTGCTAGTATCTAATAGTAGGGCAGACAACGTCGTGGTCAACAACCTGTTCGGCATGTCGACGGGCCTGGCCTACCTGCCGACCACCTTCGACTGGTCCCAGATCGCCTACAACGGCTCGCCGCTGGTCGTCCCCTTCTGGGCGCAGGCCAACGTCTTCGCCGGCTGGGTCGTCATCTTCGCCCTCGTCACCCCGATCCTCTACTACACCAACACCTGGTACACGGCCTACCTCCCCTTCTCCGGCGCCGACACGTACGACAACGCCGGCAAGATCTACAACGCGACCCGCGTCGTCGGCCGCGACGGCAACTTCAACGCGGCCGAGTACGAGAGGTACAGCCCGCTCTTCATGCCCGTCACCTTCGCCCTCAGCTACGGCGTCTCCTTCGCCGTCATGACCTGCGTGCCCACGCACATCTTCGTCAACCACTGGCGCGACATCGTCGGCGCCTTCAGCCCGGGACGGAAGAAGGACGTCCACGCCCGCCTCATCGAGCGCTACCCGGACGCGCCGTGGTGGTGGTACGCCGTCCTGACCGCCGTCGTGCTCGCGCTGTCCATCGTCGTGCAGGAGGTCTACAAGACGCAGATGCCCGTCTGGGGCATCTTCGTCGCCTTCGGCCTCGCGTTCGTCTACCTCATCCCAACGGGCAGCGTCTACGCCGTCGCCAACCTCAACAGCAACGTCCTCACGGTCCTCGGCGAGATCGTGTCCGGGTACCTCATCCCGGGAAAGCCGATCGTCATGCTCATCTTCAAGTTCTACGCCTACACGGGGCTCAGCCAGGCCATGATCTTCTCCTCGGACATGAAGCTCGGCCTGTACATGAAGATCCCGCGGCGCACCCTCTTCGCGGCCCAGCTGACGGCCTGCGTCGCCGGCTCCCTCTCGCAGAACGCCGTGCTCCTCTGGATGCTCGAGAACGTCCGCGGCATCTGTTCCGAGGACCAGCCGAACGGGTACACCTGCCCGCAGGGGCGCGTCAACTTTTCTAGTTCTATTGTTTGGGGAGCCATCGGCCCCGCGCGGCTTTACAGCGCCGGCAGGATCTACTCGGGCCTGCTGCACCTCTTCTGGATCGGCGCATTGTTGCCTATTGTTACGTTCTTTTTGAGGAAGAGATTCCCGCAGAGCAGATTCCTGCGAAATCTCCACTGGCCGCTCTTCTTCGCCGGCACCGGCAACGTGCCGCCCGCGACGGGCATCAACTACACCTCGGCCTTTGCCGTCTCCTTCATCTTCAACAAGTGGCTCAAGGGGAAGTACCCGCAGTGGTGGGCAAAGGTTAGTTTTGGGATGCCAGACTTTGTTCCTTTTTGAAACTAGTTTTCAGACTCCCAGTTGGATCTCCTTCTCCAAAGTTTCAATGTTGCCATTTTGCTAACTCGGGAGGTAACGACAGTACAACTACGTCCTATCCGCCGCCCTCGACTCCGGCCTGGCCATTTCCGCCATCGTGATCTTCCTCGCCCTCGTCTTCCCGGGCGTCAGCCTCAAGTGGTGGGGCAACAACATCCAAAAGACCACCGTCGACGGCCGCGGCGTCCCGTGGATGGCCATCCCCGCGAACGGCACTTTCGGGCCTACTACCTGGTCGTGAAATCGGTAGATTTCTTAGTGTTTGAAACAATTTCTTTTCTTGAGTTTCAGAAAACTTTGATACCTCTGTTCCTGTAATCTTTTTTTCTGGGATGCTGATAGGGAAAAGACCATATACTTGAGACTTTTTTAACCGACTAATTGAGAAAGATTTGAGCACGCGGAATCCGCGCTCACCACTTACCCCCCCTTTTTCCGACCAACTTGATAACAATATCGATATCAAACTTCGTTCCTTCTTTTGAAACAAAACAGAACGCCCGCTCAGACACTTGGATTGCAAAGACTCTGAAAGAAGACTCAGAAGGGAGAGAAGAGAAAGAAAAGAAAAAGGTAAATGCTGACGACATCTCAGGCAAGACTGATGTTGTGGCAGTGCGGCGCAACGAACCTCGCCCAGTCGTTGAACGCCTTGGGACCAGGCGAGACAGACCGCTCCGGGGCCATGAACGACGCCGCCTCGCGCTGCTTCCACACCTTCTCGATGACGGACCGCGCGCGCGTGACGTTGGACAGCGAGTCGGACAGCCTGTCCAGGGCGTACAGCACGAACGGCCGGGCGTGGCGGGGAGGGGCGGACTCGTCAACGTCATCGAGATCTTGGGCCGCAGCCCACTCCATCTCGTCCGTCGGGTCCAGCTGGCACGCGGCCATGAAGACGGGCCACGTCAGCCCCGCCTTGACGTCGGCGCGCAGCAGCTCCGCAACGAGGCCCAGGATCTTCTTGACGCCCTGCCGGATGACGGGCGTCGCGGGGCTCGTGTCGTTGAGGGCCGAGTGGAGGTACAGCTCGACAGTCAGCCGCTTCATCTCCGCCGACGTCCGGACCACCTTCTCGTCCTCGTCCTCCTCCCCCTCGGGCCCCGCGAGCTTGAGGCTCGGCTGCTGCAGCAGCGCGACGAGCCGCGCCCGCTGCGCCTCGAGGTCCCTCCAGCAGTCCTCGACCGTCGAGGAGCCCAGCCGGTGGTACCGGAAGCTCAGCTCCGTGATCTCGCCGATGACGCTCACCAGCCGCGGCGAGCAGCCCATCCAGGGGTCGAGCCGGTCCTCGCCCTGCGCGGCCCAGAAGTCGTTGCCGAAGATGGGCTCCTCGCCGCACGCGGTGCGGCCCATGACGTCGTAGAAGGCAAAGTACCGCTCCGCGAACCGGATGATGCGCTCCCAGGGGCCCTGCTGCTGCAGCGAGGCGGCGACGCCGGCGCCCCCCTGCCGGCGGAACCGGATCAGGTCCCGGGCGCCGCGCAGGTGCGTGACCCAGCGCTTGTCGCACTCGGCGATGATCTCGAGCTGGCAGAGCAGCATCATCAGCACGAGCACCTCGGAGCTGGCGGCCACGTCGATGGACGGCCTGCTCTCCAGCGTCAGGCGCAGCGAGCGGATGACCTTGGCCGAGTAGCCGAGGGCGACGGGCTGGTAGGCCGGGTCCGTCCGGGCGCGGTGCGAGGCCGCGAGCCCGAGGAGGGCGTGCATGAGCGCCGGCGAGGCGGAGGAGACGGCGAAGGGGAAGATGAGGGCGGAGAAGGGCGACTTCTCCTTGGCGCAGGGCACCGTCATGGGGCAGATGCGGTCCAGGTAGTAGGTCAGGAGGTGCGACTCGGCCCTGCCGTCGAGCTTGATGTAAGACACGGGCTGGGTCAGGCCGTTGACGTTGCGCCGCAGGGCGAGGGCCATGGTCCTGCGGTCGTCGCCGGAGCTGTCGCCGCCGGACGACGAGGACGACGAAGAAGACGAGGACGGGTCGTCGCCCTCAAAGTCGCTGATGAAGGTGTTGAGGAAGCCGAACGAGTAGGCGTGGGTCGGCAGGCTCCAGTACGACGGGTCCGGGACGGACGGCGGCGCGCCGGAGGCCTTCTTCTTGCTGGCGCCGCCTGCCCCGGACTTCGACCACACGCCGGCCCGGCCGAAGGCGCGGCCGACGTAGTCCGTCTCCCACTTGAGGATCTGGACGTAGGCGCAGTCCGGGTACCCGCGCGACGTACAAGGCCCGCAGTGAGGTTTGGCCTCGTCGCAGCGGATCTTGTGCAGGCGGCAGCGGTGACACCCGCGGTGGCTCCGCCGGGCCACCTGCTTCGTGGGGTCTCTCCTGCGGGGCATGGCTGGCGGGCGATTCGTGTTTCTGTGTTTGTCTGTCGGGGGCTCTCTGCCTTATCTGTCCGAGGGGGTGACGATCATTCCAACACCAGGTTGCTGGTGGGCGAGCGAGGACTACACTAGATGGGAAGAAGTCCGGGAACGCGACGCTAAGAGGAGCGAAGAGTGGACTAGACGATGGAGCCCGGTATGGAGACGGGAGGATGAATCCGGGGAAGAAACGACCAGGGCGATGAGTGGGAGGGGACCCAGAGTCTGGATCAACTTCGATAGATAGCTGACTAAACGTCGTGTTGTGGGAGCCCGACTGACTGCTCTAATCTCACATCGCATATCATCAAGAAAGGAGAGGGAAGGGAGGGGCGGAAAAGACCCTTGGACCACCGGTGAAGGATAGAGTTCACCAGGATGTGTGCCCTTCGTCGCCAATGGTGGGCAGAGTGTCAGGGGAGAGAGGATATGAGGACAGGGTAGAGGGGCCACACCGGACGTGTAACTCTGCTGCTGTTTAGAGTAAGCCGTCGTAGTCAATACCTGTTTGACTACGAATCTCAAACAAAAGCTAAGGGTTAGAGTTGGGAAGTTTCCGATGCTGCGGTCCTAGGGCTCCGAAGAGAAGGCGGATTCTCGGTCTCGGGTGTGCCTAATAGCCTATACACAACGGATTCCCCCAGAGGCTTCATTTCCGATTAGCAGTTTCATTTGACATCCAAAGAATCTTATCGTTATCTGAGGGATGCGGGGCGGCCCTGGGCATACTCAGTTCGACCCACGTATCAGATGGGTTCCGAGATGGAAATCTCTCTAGAGTCTCTCTTCTCTCGTCGCAGGAGTCAGGACCAGTCAACCAGAAGAGTTAACATGTCCGCCCGATCTTCCTCGGGCAAGCCTCATTGACTTTTCTCTCACCTTCTTTTTTCTCCGAGGAGACGTCACCCGCAACGTCGTCCGATGAAGAAGCTCCCCGAGCTGGAAGACAAGGGAACATGCCAGCTGAAGGGGGAGAAACACTTCACACCATGAAACTTTAACACGTTCCATCGTCCCAGGTGTGGCAGAGCGCACGCGATACCATAGCTGGTTAGACAATCCGCGGTGGTTCGGGGTTTCCTCTCGGGTTTTTTTTTTCTTGTCTTCCCTTACCTACGTTGTAATCTCAAAGTGGCCCCGTCGAAAAACCGCTTCACTGAACCGCAACACAGACCCATCAACACAGACACCTTGACTCGCATCTCCACCCGCCCCATATCTGCGGCATTTTCGCCCTTTGCTTCAACAACAACCACCTGGTCGGTTAGCTCAGTTGGTTAGAGCGTGGTACTAATATGTCATCAGACATGTCTGGTAATGCCAAGGCCGGGAGTTCAAGCCTCCCACTGATCATAAACTTTTGCCGATTCGGCAGAATGAGATGAGCAAAGTTGACAGAGCTTCTCCCTTCTTTTCCTTCTTTTTGCTTCTCTCCCTGGACGCCGGAACAACAAGGCTTTTACAGGCCAGTAACGTAAAATGCGGATGTACTTCTTGATTAGAAATCTCCACCGACTGACGACCGAGTTCCAAAAGTAGTCATCTCCGGTGTGCTGGGTGTTCCCTAGGCGGGAAGGGGGATGAGATGGATACTCCTTTATGGACGATCGGTCCATCGTTTGTCCCTATGCTGCAGTGAACAGGACGATAGATACTAGGGCGGTCTAAAACGGGAGTTCCGTAGTAATAGTATGTCGCGATGAGCCTTCTGAGGCTCCAGCCTCGCGCGCCGCGCCTCAGGCACCAGGGTGACTAAGTATAGATATAACACTCTAATAAGCATAGTACTTTATAGTATAAATCTCTTTTTAATATAACCTTAATTTAATATATACTTATATACTCTAACCTTACTATAGTTATAAGTTTAGTTTATTTTTAACTAGTATCTATTACCCCTAACTACCTAAGTAAGGTATATAAGTTTTAAGTTCCTTTCTTTTTATTTCTTTTAAGTTCCTAGTAGTACTATAGTATTTTATAATAAATACTTTAACTACTCCCTATAATACCCTAATAAACTTAATAATTATCCTTAAGTCCTTAAGAAACTAGTTATAATTTTATAAAAAGCTATATTACTAAGTAAAGCTTTAAGGAGTCTAGTTATACCTTAACCTAGACGCCTTAAACGCACTAAGTATAAACTATATCTACTTAATTAATTCTATATATACTAAATACTTTATATAAGTTAATAAAAATATAAAAAAATAATATAAAGTAGATATTAAGACCTAGCTAGACGAGTAAATGAACTCTAATATAGAATAGTTTTATAATAATACTATAAATCTACTATATTAACTAACTAAATAAATATTAAGAAATATAGTAGTAAATTATACAGATAATATTAAATACTTTTTATAAAAATAAGTATAATATATAACTATTATAGCCACTCTAAAAAGTATTTAGTATTAAATAAATTAGTCTATTAACCCCTTATATACTAACTTAGCTTATTAAAAGCTTACTACCCTAGAATTATATTTAACTTAAGTATATATATATAAGCTTAAGGTACAACTCACTCTAAATAACCTAGTTACTCTAATATTACTTTAAAAAGAGTATAATACTATTCTTAAAAACGCTATATATAGAAACCTTAATTCTATTAAGTAGTATAACTACTAGTACAACTACTTTCTTTAAGCTATATATAGGGGCGTTCTAGAGGTTTAAAAAGTATAGGTAGTATAAAATTTTTTTAAAGTAGTTAGTACTTAATATACCCCTATATAAAGAGGCTAGTAGCTTAATAGAATTTAGAAAAAGCTCTAATTTAATAAAGACTTTTTAACGTTATATTAGTATAAAGTACTTTTTTTTATAAAAGTTAAGAATAAATTAATATAATAGATAGAGGTTTATAGTAAAGCTACTTTTTTTACTCTTATAGGTTAAACTAACTTACTATTTAGTATTTAAAAATGCCCCTATAGAACGCCTTATTAGTAGCCTACTTATACTTATAAATGTTTTAGTAAAACCCTAATAGGGTTCTTTAAGTATATTTAGTCCCTTTTAAATACTAAAATTAATAGTATTAAGTTGGTTCTAGTAGATTTAAAGTAAAAGAACTTTAAAAAAAAGCTAATTAAGTATAACTAGTTAGATAAAAATATACTTTTATATTTTAAAAAACAATATTAAGAACCTAGTAGTTATAATAGGGACTTCTTAAATACTATAAAAAACGCCCTAAAAGTCCTAAAAAATATTATTAATATTATATTCTTACTTAATACTTCTTTAAAAAGTAATATAATTAAATACTTAATTTTTTTAACTATCATATTAACCTACCTACTCTCTTAAAGTACTATATACAATAACTACAACTTAACCTACTTTATTAACTATATAGTATTTATTAAACCTAGCACATTTAAGGCCTCTAGTTTAAAAGACTATATAAATACTAGTATAAATAGAATCCTAGTTTTTAAATATAAAACCTATATTATATAAAGCGTTTTAATAAATAAAAAGAGTAACTTAATAGTAAATCTAATACTTACTAACATTATAGTAATAAAGGGTTTCTATATTAATATTATTTCTAAAGTAGTCTTTTTTAAAACTAGTATTTAGTACTATAGCCTTAACTACATACTTAGAATTAAAACAATAAAAAATAATACTATAGTAAAGACTCTAAAACACTATAATAATATTTATTTTTTTAAATATAAGCTATTTTTCTCCTACTTACGTTCTATATCCATTAGTAATACTATAATAGTATACACAACTTAAATTATTAAATACATAAAATACTATCCTAGCTACTAACTTTTATATAATTATATTAACTCTATAGTACTTTAGTACCTTAAAGTAAACTACTTTAGTTATAAAGCTTTTAAGTACTTAGTATACTACACTTAAAAAGTAAAAATCTATAGTCTAACCTATATAAAGTACTAGAACTATATAGTTATATATATAATATAGTAAATATTATATAGAGTATTTAAAAATAAGGCTAGTTAACTGTATTACCGTATTTTCTAGGACCTCTTTAACTTCCTACGCATATATAACAACAATAACTAGCTCCTAGTTATTAAAAATAAGTACTCTAGTAAGCTCTTTAGCTTTACTTTTCCTAAAAAGAATTACTTTAAAGTATTTAAGGTCCTTTAAATATTTAAAAAATAAATTAAATAATATAAAGGACTTAATATTTATAAAATATATATAAATAATAAGCGCACTATAATTGCTATTAAAGGCATTACTAGCTTTTAAATATAGGTATAAAAAGAGAGTATTAATTTTAAAACACTACTAGTATATACTAAAAAGCCTATAAGAGGTACTAAGTATATTAAATAAAAGAGTATAAACTAAGAAATTTATATAAAAAAGAGAATAAGCCTTCCTAAGTACTTCTAAAAAGAATTAGTACTTATAAGTATTAATATATTTAATATAAGCTTATATAAATTAAACTCCTAGTACTCTCTAAATAAAGTTAAAGTAAAATAGTTTAAATATTACTTTAAGTAGTAAACTCTGGCTTATAACCACCTTATAAACTATAACCCGTGCCCTTATTAGAGTAAACTCTATATATATAAATACTAAAGTTACTCCTTTAAATATAAAAAAAAGATAAGAATTAAAAAAAGACAGTTTAAAGTTATACTAAAAGTATATATTAAATACTTTATAAAATACGTCTCTAAAACAATAAACTTATATAGAATCTAAGTACCCGTACTTAACTAGGTTATTATTATATATAACGTTACTTTTAATAAAACAAAGTTCTACTTAAAAAACAATACTAACTATACTCTTTACTTAAAAATTATATAAATAGTTATTTTAGAATTTAAAAAGCCTATAGAGTTTTAAAGTAAAGTCTATAAAACTCTTAAAGACTTTAAGGGTAACTAAAAAAAAACTAATAATAAGTCTACTAAACTATAAAACGCTAGACTTATTTAATAAAATATTATTAAACTAAGTAATACTTCTACGTATAAAGAGTATAATATACTATAAAATAGAGGGTTAATATCCTCTAACCTTACTCCTAAACCAGTCTTATAAAACTTTAAGAGTAAAAGGCTATATAAAGTAACTACTAATACTAAAAAACCTAAAATAAATAAAACTAAGCCGGTAGAACCTTTTAAATTAATTAAACTTATAAATAACTAGGCCTACGCGCGCGTAAGAGATTCTATAAAATACTTAAGATCTTTAACTATTAAGTATAAACCTTTAACTACCTAACTAAAAAAGGCCTAACTAACTAATAAAAATAACTTAAATAATACTATCCCTTTAAATACTTTAAAAACGCCTTAAAAAGTACTAACTCTATCTATATATAGTAGTTAGTACTTAATAGAGCTTAATTTAAAATCTAAAAAAAGAAACTATATTATTTATATATATATTAATAATACTTATAAGATACTATATAGTAACTTAAGTAATACTTTTTTTACTATATTTATACTTAATTAGTAGAAAGTATTTAAGAATAAAGGATATAAATACACTTATTTATACTATATTATTTAAAACACAGTCTATATAATACCCTCTAACTATAAATATACTATAAAAGAAGGAGAGTTCTATATAAATAACTTTATTAATACTTTAAAGTTATAGAAGGCTATAAAGAAGCTTCCCCTAAAGCTTTAAAAGCTTTTTATAGATACAGTGTATAAAGAAATACATAAGTTTACTTTTATAGAGATATAGTAAAAACTAGATTATTAAAAGGCTTTATTATAACCCCTTTCTTTAAAATAAGTCTTTATTTATAAGTTTAAACTTAATAGTATCCTTAACTACTATAAGGTATATATTTATATTTAAAGAGACCTTTAAAATATAAATTTATTATAATATACTTATACTACGACTTTTATAGTACAATCCTTTTACCTTTTAATATCCCTTAAAGTACAGTTTAACTATAATATCTAGTAGTTTAACGTTATAAATACTTTTCTAAATACAAAGCTTAACCCTAATACTCTACCTATTTATAATAAACTTTTAGATAGTTTTTATTAACTAGGGAAGTATATTAAGTTTAAATAGGTACTTTATAAACTATAAAATACTTTTCTTTTATAGTATAAAGAGTTTTTAAAGACTTTTTATTACTTTAGTTTTAAACGCTATAATAAAGAGCTATGTTTTTTTTAAAACCCTTAAAAGTACGTTTTTATTATATTTTATATTAATAATATCTTTATAGTATACTACTTAGATAAAACTAAGTATACTTAAATAATAATTAAGAGTATTAAAGATGCATATAAGCTTAAGGGGCAAGGCCCTGTAGAGTACTTCCTTAGTATTAAAGTAATTAAAGACTATCCTAAATAATATATTCTTCTAGTTTATAATACGTATATTAATAAAATAACTAAGAAGTATAACCTTACTAATGTACTATACCTAGCTATACTACTACTAATAGTTAACTTTATTAAGAACCTAGGTTAAGTATTATATTAAAAAGTTAAAGAGTTTTAAGAAAAGGTTAACTTAATTCTCTATACTACTATTATAATCTACCTAGATATTACTTTTACTACCTTATAGCTCTTATACTTCCTAATAAATCCCTTTTAGGTGTACCTTAAAACTACTAACTAAGTTATTTACTATTTATATTTAACACATTACTTTACTATATACTATAGTAGTATAGGGGGTAACACAAAGGCACTTTTTATAGTAGAAAATACCTTTTTTATAAATAATAAAAAAATAAAAAAATTGTTTTATAAATATATTATTAAACTTTTTAGCGGTCTACTATACTAGAAGGCTAGGAGATAGAATATAGTTACTATGTTAATAATAAAAGTAAAGCTCCTAATACTTAAATATACTACTAAAGAGTTAATAGTACTTTAATAATTCCTTAAAAAAATAAATCTTAACTTTAGAGATACTTAGAAAGTCTACTATAATAACTAATAAATAATTTACTTTATAGTAAGTAAAGGAAAGTATATAACTATATACTTAAAATACGTAGATATTTAAAATATATAGTTTTATTAAAAATATACTAAGTGCTTTTTTAATATTATATATATACCTATAAATAATATACTAACTAATAGACTTACTAAAAACTTTATAAAAAGTAAGTTTAAGTACTTTAGAGTACTCCTTAACCTCTATAATACCTTAGTATATATTATAACTATATAAAGAAAAAAAAAGCACTTAAGTAAAAAAAAAAACGGCCTATAAGTAAGTTATTATATTAGGCTAAAAGGCCTATGCTGCCTCGCTAGGCGTATAGAAAAAAGTAAAGTAATTATAGCTTAGAAGCTCCCTAAATACTAAAAACAAATATAATAGCTTAAAAGATACTTTTAAAGTATAAAGGTATTAATTAGCTTTATAAAAAGCTAATAAATACCCTTTTAAATTACCTAGGTATAGTTATAAGTAGTAAAGAGCTTATTTATAAACTAGTAAATACCCTCTGTAACAGCCTTAGTATAAACTTAGTACATAGTACGTCTTATAAACACACTAGTAATCTCCTCTTTATCCTCCTCCTTATTAAATAACTCTTTTTCCTTTTTAAACTCTTTCTTTTTCTTTTTTTTAAATTTAGCCTTTTCCTCCTTTTCCTCCTTTTTAACTTTATTTTTAATAAAAAAGAGTATAGAATTAAACTTAATAACCTTTTATAAGTTATTATATACTTTATAAACTTACTATAAAACTAAATAAATTAATTATAAACTACTAAAAAGTATAAAAAGAGACTTATATAATAAAACCTACTTAAAAAGTATACTATAACAAACTAGTAATACTAAAATATAGTATTTTAGTAAAAATTAATATACTATTTATAGTTATTAATATACTAAATATAGTAGTTTTAAGTATTACCCTTAGTAATAAAGTAGTAGCTAAAAAAGTAGCCCTTAAAGTTAAAGTTAGTATACCCCTTATAAGGGGGGTTATACTTAAAGTTATTCTTATTAAATAGTATAAGGGTATAGTTCTTTTTATATAAAATATAAGAGGAAACTAGGGGGAAAGAGGGGTCGTAAGGGGAAGGAGTTGCGCGGGGCGGGGTAGTTAACTAAAACAGTAGGCACTTATTATTATTATTATTCTTATTCTTCTTATTATTATAACTATAGCTACTAATAGTATTAAGGGGGTTAGTGGAGTTAGTAGAGCTGCTACGTACTATGTACTTATACTTAAGCCTAGTATACTTCTTACTCTTAGTAATCTTTACTTTATACTCTTAATTTATTATATATATTTTTAGGAAGTATTTTAACTATTTAATTTTTATGTATTTTTATTAATAAAAACGTTTTAAAAGTAGTATATAGAGTATAAGAAAGTAAAGTAGTAACTTATAATTTATTAAAATAAGTATATTAAAGAAAAAAAAAAGAGGATTTTAAGTAGTAACTAAAAAAATTATATATATTCTACTACTTATAGCTTACTTAGTAAAAAATCTCTATATTTTAAGAGATAGTAACTATAATTTTAGCTATAGTTATAAGTACTTCTTACAGTCTATATAACTATAAAAATATTTCCTTTATACATTTTTATTTATATAACTTTAAAAAGTATTTTAAATACTTTATTTATTTATATTTAGAATAAAAAAGAAGGTAAGGGATATACTCTTAACGCGGCTAATAGTAACGTTACTATTACTAGGGGGTATATTATAATAAGCCTTTTAAGGCTCTAGCCTTGCGCGCTGCGCCTTAGGCACTAGGGTGACTAAGTATAGATATAACGCTCTAACGAGCACAGCGCCTCACAGTATAGATCTCTTCTTAATACAACCTCAATTCAATGTACGCTCATACGCCCTAACCTCACCACATAGTAAGAACTGGAGTTGATAGAACGGTCAGCAAGGGGCTCGTCTAGCTACAGACGTCCCAGTTGGTAGCGAGTGTTGTGAACCCCCATCCTCTCCACTCTCTCCTTCAGAGATTAAAAGTCCTGAGAGATTTGTGTGAACAACGAAGATGTCGTGCGGGGTTGCGTTCTGGTGCGATTGGAACAGGGCCGCAATTTCACAGCTATGTGTTTCTTCCAGCTGCCAGATTATGTGGCGCGGACAGCTGAGCTACATCCCCCACCCGGAGTTCGAGTTATGCCATCGGAACGATGCAGGAGCAAGAGGGCGGGCAACCGGTACCCTCAACCTCCATCCTCCTCCGTCCAGTCCGCCGACCCACGGCAACCAGCCCCTCAAAAGACCCCAGGCACGATGGTCCACCTCTTCCGGATCTTCTCCTCCCCGAACCGCTCCTCGTACCACGCCCTTCCCCTCCACGCGCGGGGGAACATGCTCGTGACCTCGTTCACCAGGAACGCCCTCCCCGGCACGCTCCACCCGCTCGCCATCCACCAGCCGAACCACTCGACCCACTCGAGGAAGTAGTGCGGGAAGAGCACGTACCGGAACATCATCGTGTTCGGCAGGCGGTAGTGCTTGTCCACGCCCTTCTTCTGCTGCTGCTGCTGCTCGCCGCCCTTCTGCTCGCGCAGCACCTTCTCCTGCCTCCGCAGCTCCGCGCGGCGGATCTCCCGGAGCTCCTCGTCGTGGAAGTAGTTCCCCACCAGCCCGACGTAGAACAGCCCGATCCCGGCGGCGAACTGCGCGACGCCGAAAGGGGAAAGCCGGGCCTCCCAGGCGGACGCCGTCGTGGGACCGTACGCCGCGAGCCACCCGCCGATGGACACGCCGTTGCACACCTGGAACCCCAGCGCGCTGAGCGCGACGACCGGGTGGATCGGCGACATGGACGGCTGGATGAGGGGGTATATGACCGCGCGGTAGGCGTAGTGGATGACCTGTCGAGCACGATGTGTCAGCGAATGGAACCTCCTCCTTAGGGGTGACTACACCCAGATGGGAGGGAAACCCACGAAGAGTCCCGCGAGGACCTTGTTCTGCCACGGCAGGTCCTCGACGCCGGCCTGCGCCGGCAGCGTCCGCATCATGTACAGCACCGTCATGAACCCGGGGACCTCCATCAGGAACCACGCCACGCGGCCGGGGATGTTGAGCCGGCTCGTGACGGATGTCTTGCCCATGCCGTACCACGAGATGAGGTACTGCATCGATCCGATCTGTAGTCACGGCACAAGAGGTCAGCTTCTGCACTCAATTGGACATGCGAGAGAGGGTCCATGCACTTACGATCGGGTACGCAATCTGGAAAAAGTTGGTGATGAACGTGTAGTTCTCCCGCGACGGAGGGAACCATCCCTCGATGATGGCCATGATGGGCGATCGCAGCTTCGTCGTGTGGAAAGGGAAAGCGTGGGAGTCGTATCGTCAGCCCGCAGTGTAGAAAAGAGTGTGTAGAAGAAGGGAAGGGACCAAGAAATCCTCCGGAACCACCGCAGGCCGTCGTCAACTCCACCCCCGCAGGCCGAAGAGAATCAATGACATCAAAAGTGCCACGCGATGCGACGGGGGAACGCGCGAGAGCTCCGGTCCGGTAAACACATGGGACGGGTAGCTCGTAAATGTCAATGCCCCGCTAATTCGTTACACCGCTTACCCCCTTCAGCGGAGTGGGGATGGCATGAGGTAACGAATGCGGACCCGCGAACGAGTCTCATGGCTCCAGCAGAGCTGTTTCTCCTCCGGCAACGACCACCTCAAGCAGACCCCTGACTGTGGTCACTAAAACACCACTATCGTCGCTGTTGTCACTGCTATCTATCACAGTCGCTCTCCGTTCAACAGGGGGGCTATTCTTTCGTGGTAATCTTCAATTCATAATAGTAATCCTAACTCGTGAGGTTCCAACGCCGCTCGCTGCGGAAATATGATTGTACAAACAATCAAGAAAGGAAAAGAACAGCCGCAACTCCGCCTTGCGGTGCTGGATGGCAACGCGGCTTCGTCCATCAATGCCCGCACTGAAATCAACGAATTTGCGTGCCGCCCATTCGTGGAGGCACTGCAGCGGGCTTCCCTCACATAACGATGCAATCCCTCTCCCTGCCCCCCGAAGAGCTTCCCACCACACCGCCGGGGCCCATGACCCGACCTCGTCCTCCGCCCACCATCGGCCGCGACGGCGACAGCGGAAACGACGGCCCGGCACCGCTGCTGCCACCTTGCCGGCCACCCGCGGGGGTGCTGGCAAAAGTGGTGGTGTCCGGCGGCGGCCTCCGTATCGGCGGTCGCCGCTCCAGCCGGCCGGCATGCTGGCGCGGCGCATCGTCTACGCCCTCGTCGGCCGGGCGGTTTACTCCCTGCCGGCGAACCGGAACCGCAGGTGGCACCAAGGGCCGCACCATCTGCGGTGGTTGACCCGGTTGACGGCCGGAGCTGGGCGGTACCGTGACGTTTCCCGTGGAGCTCCGCCGGCTGTTCTGGGAAGATGTCGCGTTGCTGGTGCTCCGGTTGACACCAGCTCTTGCCGCGGCCCTGGTGGCCGCACGTCTGGTCGTCGGCCCCTGCTGCACTCGGGCCTGCTGCTCGATGAACTGCTCGCTAAGCATGCTCTCTCGCCGACGGGCCGTCACCCGCATCATGCGCTGCTGCTCTTCCTCCCGGCAGCTGAAGCAAGCGCCAGGTCCTGGTCCTTGTTCGTGGTTCGCCAGCATCAGGCCCCGCCTTCCACAACCTCGGCCGGCTCGAGATTCCTGCGCCGGCCGCGGCCTTCCACTGTCGTCCAGTCGCCCCCGTTACCGGTATCGATGGTCGGCCGCCTCTGGTTGTTGTGTCCTTGCTGACCTCGTGAGCTGCCCTGTTGCTGTTGCTGTTGCTGCCCGCCGACGATGCGGAAGTCGCCCGAGTAGTACTCGGTACGCTCGCCGTTTACGTCAGCGAGCGACTCCCACACGATTTCGTCGTGGCTCACGTAACCTGCATCAGTCACGAGCACAAGAAGTTGCTGGGTCGACGGGTGTCGGTACAGGGTGGAAAAGTGGTCATTGCGGAAGAGGATGGCGATGGAGCCGGGCTTCATGGCCTTGGTGATCACGTCCAGGCCACATGGTGTAAGTTGCGTGGCCGACGAGTCCAGGAAGGTCTTGATGTACTGGATGTCCGAGTACACCTCTTCCTCCTCCTCATTCAACGACCCCAGCTTCTCTTGGAGCTCCTCGTCGCGAAACAGGAGACCCTGAACGTCTTCGAACGACGCCGCCTGGCGCTCGAATGCAGCGTACGCCGGGTCAGATTTAGGAGGCAGCCAGCCGTGGATCAGTGGAATGGCGAAAGCGGCGTAGAGTGACATCTCCCTGGTATCCTCGAAAGTTCCCGGGATCAAGTCGTCGCGTTCGGTCGGGTGCAGGTGGGTAAGGGAGGTGCGCTTGAAGGCTTTGACGATCTCCGGCGTGGGAACGAAACGAGGATTGACGTTCATGCCTGTGTGGAGACCCTTGAGGAACTCATACAGCTCGGAGACGTCGGGCAGAGACGTGTCTTCTTTCGTTCGCCGGGGCGACATCAACTCGTCAAAGACGGCATCCAGCAGGTAGCCGAGGCTGATCTGCTCTCGCGAACGCAGGACCTGCACGAGAGCGGTGTCACCTATCGACGCTGGTGTCGTGAGGGTTAGCGCGTTGACCAAGGCAACAAGCGGGCAAGGCCCGTTGGCGTTTTGGACCAGAATAGGTGATGTCCGCGGGTTCTTCTCGGAGCTGTGATCGAACCAGTTGATATTCTTAATCTGGTACGTTTCGGATTTGCTATCCACGGCGCGAGGGGACTGGCGAGTGGCTTGCTCGGGGTCTCGAGGTGGTAGTGCCGGCTTTTCTCCCGAATCGCCCGTATCGATCAGCGGCCCAGTCGCCTTTGGCCTGTCGTCGCTCGACACAGCAATCTCAGGTGTGTCATTCTTGGACGCGGATGCAGTTGCAGACGTCCCGTTGTCGTGGTCAATCAAGTTCCAGTCGTCAATTGGACCATCCTCGACTGACACCGGAGGGAGGACGGGAGCGGAATCGGATGCCTTTCCCTTCCCCTTGCTCTGCGCGCCAAAGTCGTCCCACACACGTTGCTCCCCGGAGACATCGTTAGTGAGCTCCTTTGGCGGTGCTGGCGGCTGCGAAGGCTGCTTGGGCTGGTTCTCTGGAAGATCGTCCCAGGCTGGAGAGGCGGGTTCCGAGGGTAGGGAGACCAGCGCCGGAGACGTCGATATGGGCGGTAACCTGGAGTCCTGGGAAACAGACCAAGCATCCTGCTCCGTGTCGTTGCTGTGCTTGGTACGGAGGGGCTGCGGCGCGCCGGCTGCTCCGGCCTGGTGCTCCAACTGTAGGGCGTGCTGGTCAAGCGCGGGCTGCCATGGGTTGTTGCTGATTTCGCCGGTGCTCATCTGCGATAGAGGCTGCGCTGGAGGCATTGTCGAATGGCTAGTAGCCGGCGGTGACATCGAGTCCGAGGAAGACTGCCCGCCCGGCGCAAGTTCCTTCCTCTTGAACGGGTTCGTGTCGGATCGTGATGGCGGGGGTCCTTGTGGGGGACCGGGCCGCAGCGCCAGCGGGACGTCATTCGAGTCTTTCGGAGGACCGCCGGCGGAGGTATGGCTGTCGCCGTTGAGGTCATCCCAAGCACCGTTTCCCAGCCCAAGGCCCGTCGCCGGGCTGCCAGCGCCGGGCTTCAGCGAGTCCGGAATGGGGCCGGCAGATGTCTGGTGGTTTAGCGCGGCAGCGCCCCTCTGCTGAGCAGCATCGTCCCAAACGCTGTCGACGTCCGACGGAGAGTCGGTGGCGCTACTCCAGAGTTCTTTCCTCATGTCTTGTACGTGGGGCACGGCGTTCGTGTCTATGGAGGTATCGTCGGGGATGGGCTTCCGGGTGACCATGTCGACGGAGGTCCCGACGTCGCGGAGGTGGGGGTTTGGTGATTGACTGCGGTGCCGGCAGGTAAGGGCTGAGTCGTCCGTCCCAAGAAGGGGAATAATATCGTGCTATCGGCGACGTGCAAGCTGCTTCGGCAGCTGTGGAAGCTGCAGCGAGCAGAGGTGAGGATTGTCGGCAAGGGTCTCGAGGATGGTGAAGCGGAAGCGAAGCTCCAGAGTGTCGTCATACGGCGGGCGAGTGGGTTGCCAATAGAGCCTCTGGATTATCGCAAGTAGCAATAGCAAGGTAGCAGGGCTAACAAACGGCCGCAGACGGTGATCCTGGTCGCGGTTGTAGGATGCAAGGCGGTGGTTCTTTTTCTCCCGGTGGTCTCCGGGCTCTGGAAAGAAAAAGAGTGTCGGCCTGCGCAAAAGAAGGTGAAGCAGTTGTCGGATGGAAGTTGCCAGAGGTTTTGGGGAGGCGTGTGTGCGTGTCTGTGTCTGAGCTGAGGTGAGAGAACCCGGCAGGCCAAGACTGCCGGAGGCAGGTACCTTCTAGAGGTGAGGTACCTCCAGCTGCGACTGCTGCAACTTCTCCACTGGTCATGGTAGCTGTGCAACGGCAAGAGCTGCCCGCTGCCCACCTACCTACCTAGGCACTAGGTAGCGTAGCGGGTAACGTTGGGAGTGGCGGTGCGGCTACGTTCCCCTACCGATACGTACCCGTAGTGCCGTATTACAGATGCGAGCGAGGAACGAGGAGCTTTCTAGGTACTGATCGCTTATCCAAGACCAGTGTTTTTGGTTCAAACAGGCTTATTCCAGGGCTCACACATTTAAATGCCCTGCGATATATCCTAAGAGAGAGTGATAAAAGCTCATATTCCTTGACCAGCTCGAACTCATCAGCCATACATCTCTACTTTCAAGGTACTGCCCAGCACATGGAATGTACCTAACGACTATCTAGCATACGGATATCCCCCGGGGGCGACACTGGAGTCCATTCACTGGCCAGTCGCCGGAGTGGAGTCGCCAGGCAGCAGAATAGTGCACCTAGGTACCAGAGCCTCCAGTGGGGGCGTTCACATTGCAGGAATCATATGAGACCTGCTCGCGCGGGAGGTGGCGGGTATTTTTTCTTTTCCTCCTGGCTCGTTCATGCCATCGACGGTCGTTGTGGTGCGAGACCTTTCAGGGAGTTACGTTCATAGACCTTGCCGAAAAAGCCATGAACTACAGCGATGGGATCGTCGGCAAGCTTCGCCATGACACTGAGGTAGGTGAAGTGTACGGATAGTCAGCTAGCTGGACCTCATGCCCAGGCTTGCGTTGCTTGTTTGCGATTGGCAGCATCGGGTGACGACAGCTCAGCTTGGTTGGTCTCTGCTCTCTAGGTAGTCTATCTGACTTTTTGCCCCCCCAAAAAGCCCCCAAAGCCGGTTTAAAGGTCACTTGAGATGGATTGATGAGAGCCAGCCATTGAAGCTTGCGCGTCCACTGCAACCAGGTGCGCGCATAACCACCTATACCGGCACCAAGTACCAGGCCGGAGTGAGGTACCTGCGCGCCCGGCTCATTCGAGGAAGATACATGGTATCCATGGAACCGGTCAGGCATAGGCAGTCCGTGGAACGGCAGCAGAGCCCGGAAGGTGTGGCTGGGACTCTACTCAGCCAACTAATACCTACTCGGTGCGCTGAATCAGAGACCATCTTGGAGGCTGCCATCACTTCCGATTCGCAGATGTGACCACAATCCATAGTGGCAGTAACATGGGAAATCAAGACTTGAGAGGACCGGGAATGGATTGGCATGCCCAATTGCTGGAACTGTGGCGCACCCCTGTCGCCTCAGCCACAGGGGCTCGAAGTGCCCCGCGCCGCGCGCTCGTCGTCTCCACTTCAAACCCCACCCAGCCACTCACAGTCCAGGGAACCCCCCGCGCAATGACGCAAACCTCCGCCCGGTGCCCCGTGCCCCCGGTACCCGCGACACTCGAGAACAGGGACGGGCCCAGCTTGCGAACCAACGTTCCCGCGAGGACCAACCCGTGCCGCTCTCCAGCACCATGCATTTCGTCCGCCCTCACGCATACGCTTCGTAGTTTTTGTCTGTCTGGGCTAACTGCTGCTATTTTTGAAGAGGCCCGAGCCTCCGTTTCAAGACCGGAGGGGCCAACTCGGTCAATTGGCATAAATGTGGCGGGATGTGCCTCGAGTAATAAGGATGGATCGGTCTAGAAACCGACCAAACAGCCGCCAACCTTGTTCTGATCGACTGTCATCGACAGATGTTCTCGGTTTCGAGAAATGTCGAATATGCTCTGGGCCGCCGGTTCAGCTCATTGATATTGGGCAAGGGGTCAGATACGTAGTGAAGCTTCACGTTTTTCAACAACACACACACACACACACACACACACACACACACACACACACACTTGCCGGTCTTGCACACTCTTCCCTGACCCTCACCTTTGGACGGTTGTGGCATGGTCTGACGCAAGAAGGATATGCGCCTGTCCCTCTGGTTCCATGGCTTGTTACTGCCCGTTGCTTACTGTCCCTTGCTGTCCCAGCCGCACGTTTCTCCTGCTCCAGTACACCAAAAGCTTCAACCAGCTTCGACATCTTCTACATGTCCTTTAGAACCCAATGGCTTTTCCCCTCGGTTGAAGCTCGCTGAGCAATGTGCAAGGTAAGGGTACGAGCTCCGTCAAACTCAGCTGAGAGGCCTCCGTCTCAAGGTTCTGTTGTCAACCCTCTGTCGCCCCCATAGCTCACACCACAGGTGCGTAGTAAACACGACGAAGAATGTCCTTGGCTCCGGTATATCCCTGAGTAGTAGCGTAGGCGCCGTTCAAACTTCGCATAAGCCACAAGGAAAACTTTGGAGGTTTAGGTCCGATGTTATCTCTTGTTTGCTTGAGGGGGGGTGACTTCGAATGAGATGGAAACTCTGTCACGAACTCTCCACAGTGAATTTTGCTCCCGGCGTTCCGACGATACCATCATGCCCGCTCCATCTTAGGCCTCCCTTCTCGGTCAGCTTAGAAGCTTAGAAGGGATGCGAGGTTGTTGGGAGCTCTGTCGCGAAGATTGATAATCATTACAAGGCATCGGGGCCGTTGAAGGACTTTTCTGCTTGGAATGTCTCGGCCGGCACGGACTCTACGGCCACGTGATGATGTTTCTCCCGACGTGCCGGGTTTTGCTTCGGTCGACATGAACGCCAATTGGCAGCCTGGACGGCGGCAAAATCAAAGACGTGGTTGCTGAGTGAGGGGACGTCTTCAGACCAGATGCCAGATTCCGTCCTATGGCAGAATGATGCCAAGCCACCTTCGGGGATTGGTATTGTGATGAGCAGGGGAAGTTTGGATCCGTGATATAGCACGGAGAAGAAACGAGACCACGGCGATGACGTGGGGTTTACGAGGTTGAATGTTCTCTAAACTTGGTGCTTAGAGATGCTCAGTATGTCATACTGGACAGAATATCACATCAAAGTCGAGGAGAATCAAGGGCGCGAGGAGAACCGCCAAGACAGGTTGACGCAGCAGTAATCACAACTACCCCCATCACTTGTTCCTGCTATAAAGATGACCGTAATGATGCTTCGGTACGTAGAGGTGACGGGGTCGAGGTCAAGACAAGGAAGGAGAGAGTACTGCTTTCCTCGGTGATATTAAAAAAGAAAAAAGAAGATGGATGCCCAACGCGATTCCAATGCTATGAATCTTTCTTCCACCCACCCACCCCCGAAACGCCAGAGAACAGATTTGGGGAAAAACGCGACACACCCCTTCTCGTCTTCCGTCCGATACACGACCACCCATTCCCCTCCATCCAGCTAGGGAGTCGACGAACATCCCAATCAATTCCTCAGGATGCCGTAGTGGTCGAGCCTCTTGCACGACGGCATGTCGTACTCCTTGGCCAGCTGCATCTTGTCC
The DNA here is from genome assembly GCA_030770045.1 of Colletotrichum brevisporum. Lineage (NCBI taxonomy): Eukaryota > Fungi > Ascomycota > Sordariomycetes > Glomerellales > Glomerellaceae > Colletotrichum > Colletotrichum brevisporum. The sequence continues at coordinate 9,274,293 of JAUGSI010000002.1, forward strand.
GGGTCCTGGAAGAACCAGCCGCTCGCCTGGTCGAACATGCGCCGCTGCGCCGCCATCTCGTTGTCGCACGAGATCCTCAGCGTCCGCACCAGGCTCGTCTCGGCCGTCCGGTCGAGGAGCGTCAGCTTGCTCTTGGTGAACGACTCCACCTCGGCCGGGTCCACGAAGTACTTGACCTTGAGGTTCGGCGTCGTCCGCTGCATCGTGTACCGCCCGTCGGGCCGGTCGTACACCACCGTCGGCGCGGGGGGCCCGCCGGAGCCGCCGCTGAACAGGCTCGAGATGAGCGGGAACACGAACAGGAGCAGCACGGGGAGGAGGCCCAGCAGCGTCGACAGGCCGCCGCCCTCCTGCTCCGTCGCCTCGCGCGGCCGCCTCCGCGGGCGCGCCCCGCCGAACTGGTGCACCCTGAAGCCCGGGCCGCCGCCGAAGTTGAAGACAAACTGGGGTCCTGTGTCAAAGCCTGCGGGAAACAAGTCGTCAGCATTTCATCCTCCGTTGACCTTCCCACCAGGAGAAGAGCTCTCACCTCCTCCGAAAGGTCCGCCGCCGCCGAAGCCGCCACCGCCAAAGAACCGCTGGAACATCTCCTCGGGCGTCATCTCCTCCATGCCGCCGAAGCCGCCGCCTCCACCTCCGCCTCCGCCTCCACCCCCTCCGCCGGCGGCCTGCCTCCTGCCGAACCCGCTGAAGGGGTTCTGCGCCTGCGCCTGCCCGAACCGCGAGTCCGGGTCGGTGCCGAAGCGGTCGAACTTTTCCCTCTTCTCCTTGTCGCCGAGCACGCCGAAGGCGCGGCTGACCATCTTGAAGGCCTCGTCGGCGTGCTCGTGGCCGTTCTTGTCCGGGTGCGTCAGCAGCGACTGCTTGCGGTACGCCTTCTTGATCTCGCCGTCGGTGCACGTCGTCTTGACCTCCTCGAGGCCCAGGATGTCGTAGAAGGCCGTCGGCGAGCACCGCCGGATCCGCAGCACCGCCGCCTTCTGCTCCACCGTGTAGCCGCGGCCCTGGTTGCCCTGGTTGTGCTCGCGGTTGCGCGCGCCGCCGCCCGCGTCGGCCCCCGAGGCTGTTGCGCTGGGCATCCTTGAGGTTTTGTTTGTGGTGGTGGTAGTGGCGGTGGTGATGTCGTTTGTTTTGTGTCGGGGGTGGTTGCCGGGGAGAATCGGCACTTCGAGTCGAGTCGATTCGATTCGTCCGAGGTTTGGGATTATCACAGAATCAAAGACAGCGTGAAAAATACCATCAAAGAAATGTCGTGCCAGATGGTGAAGTTAAGGCAAGTCGTCGTCGTCGCGGCCTTTGTGGTGATGCGCAGGGCCAGTCTTCAATGCGGCGGTGGTGATTGGTGCTCTTTTGGCCTATCTGGCAAGATACCAGGTAAGGGTGTGCAAGGCTGGGAAGGAACTACGTCCCGGGATGATTTCCCCCCGCACCTAGGAAGCAGTGGACCCTCAAAGACAGTCCTTTGGTATCGCCGTCAATCCTCGGGGCCTTTTTTGGACACTCGAGAGAAGAGAGAAAAAAAAAATGCCGTCGGAAGAGGCACAGGGCTTGTCGGAGTCGAGAGAGAGCTGACGATGTCTCGCAATCGAAGAGGAAAAAACAGGGCTCTTCCCCAAAACAGAAGGCCGTAATCGTTCTACCAGCCCACCTGCTCGGTGTCGAAAATCAGCGTGCCACTGCAGAGCAGCCAATTGGGTGCGGCTCAAGCTGAGTCATCTACGCATGGACCACTGCTTCTTATCGATAAGTCACGTCACTTTTTTGGAGGAAGCTCCAAAGCGCAGCAGCCAGCAGCCGGGGAGTGAGCCCGTCTCCAAAAAATCGTTGACGATATTCCCACTCTTGCGCGCTGCGGAATAGCCTCCCCCTCTCGTCAGAGCCTATCGGAATGGCGTCCAACGACAGCACAACAGAAGGCCAGGAGGCCAAGACCTCGCTCATGGACAACGTCCACGCGTACGGCAGTACGTTTCCCCCATTACCTCCTCTCCAACCCCCCCTCTCGATCCTTGGATGGAGCTCCCCGTCACTAACACGCCACCACCGCCCGACAGCAAACTCCCTCCCGCCCGCGATCCACGCCATCCTCATCGCCGCCCTGCACGGCCGGCCCCTCAAGGTCCTCCCCTTCTCCTTCGCGCCCGCCCTCCTCTTCAGCAGCTACGTCAACCTCGCCGGCTTCCCCACCGACAGCGCGGGCTTCACCTGCGCCGTCTCGGGCCTGTACGCCCTGCTCGCCCTGCGCCGCCGCCAGACGCTGCGCAACAAGTTCACCGCCCGCGGCGCCGTCCGCGGCGTCGCCATCGGCATGGGCTTCGCCAACTCGGCCGCCGGCGCGTGGGTCTACGCCAACGGCGACCGGAAGAAGGACGAGGAGGCGAGGCTGGCCCGGAACCGGTGGGGAGGGGAGTCGTGAGCGTGAGGATGGACAAGCGGCAGACGGCCTGGGCAAAAAAGAGAAGAGAGGGATAGGGGGTTTGGGAGGTTTGGTTTCGTTGTCGGATTGCGAACCATCGGCTGTTGCTTGGCTGTCGCGGTTCGACTTGACCAACCCCCCGACGCCAAGCCGAAGCGAGGTTCAAACGGTTTTAGGAGACCATTGTACGATAATAGGGGGCGTATTTGGTATCGAAAGAGGTCGAGTCATGGGGCGAAATGTAGACATGCGAAACGACGTCTGGGGCAGGCGAATGATCGACATACGCACGGCATTGCCCCAAGCTTCTTGCATTGCTCCGACAAGCTCGGGGCCAGGGCCTGGGAATGGGGAAGATGTAGAGGAAAAGCCTCTAACGGGGGCACCTGTAAGAATATTACATGGCGAACAATAGGGGAATGCAGTCGCAGAGAAGTCTTTTGCTCTTGAGATTTTTCGGTTGCTACCACCCTAAAAGTTGCTGTTGTACAATGCAGCCAAGGGAAACCTGTCCATGATTGAATGAATCCCAGTTCCGGTACCTTTCCAGAAGCCTCCCTCCTGTAAACGCCAAAAGGAGACACCTCAGCTCTTGATGAGTCCCCATACTCTGTCTATCCATACAAAGGAAAAATGAAGTTGCCAACTCTCAGGCCAGGCAAATGCCGCACCTCTGGGCATATTGATGCAATGAACTTTTGGTTCCCCTTGTCTTTGTGTGACTTCCCCTTCCCACATGTACCGCAAGCGTCATCTGTTACTCAGCTTGTCTCGGTATTGCCTTGGGGTGCCCCTCTCCTGTCGCGCCTCACTTCGTCTTTCTTTCGTCTCTTTGTTGTTATTGTCAAGGTATTGTTGCCAGGCACAATCCAGCCCCGGTTTTCTTCTTGGAGACTGGGATGCTGGCTGTGCTCCACCAAATTCAGACTTCGGCAAAAATCCGCTCAACGCCAAGAATCATGCAAGGACCCGCGAGTGGTGACAGTTGAGGGATCGTCACCTCATCTCTTTGACGCGTTTGGCTGTGTTTTGTATCCTGTGTCCAGACAGCAGCCAGACAAAGACGACAAAGACGCTGAAGAGGGTGACCCGAACGAAATGTCGGACCCGAAACCGCAAGTTCGCCTCGTGGACAAACAGATTTGAGAGGTCGGAAAGGTCGAAGTCTGTGAGGTACTTGACATCGCAGTCCCTGACCTTCGGCTCTGCATAGGTTCGGTATTCGTCCACGATGTTTGTGAGCTCCCAACCCGTCACCTTGCGAACGACGCCAACCACACAACCTGTACGATGCTGCGATATGTCAGCGACTGATCGAGTGATGTGTCATCAGTGTGGGAGACAAACCTTGCCGTGATTGCAGTGGATGAGCAGTGGGTGGTGCTCACGGTTGAGGACTAGCCTCAAAATGGACTTCATCGTCTGAATGGGGATGGCCTCCTTTTTCGTGCCCTTCATGTTGAACACGTGGTGCCGGATGCCATTGCTGGACATGAAAGCCGTGTATGGCTCGTCTGCATCATCCTTCTGAACGAGAGTGCTGCAAGTTTGTCAGCTAAGCGTCCTTCGCTTGGTGCTGTGCGTGGGGGATCGAATCTACTTACACTATCGACTTCAACCCTAGGTTGCGGATGAAGCCAAAGTCCTCGGGCTTAGGATAGCTGCTCCGGTAGATACCCGGCACAACGACTCCAAAGTTGATGGGCCTGCCGTCGATGGGCAAGACTCGCTCAATGCCCGGAGACGTCGGGGACGCCAGGGGCGACGGGAGTTGATCGGCGAACTTGGCAAGTCCGCCCTCGTCCCGCCGCTGCGCAACGCCCTTCTCCCCGGCGTTCGCAACGGCCTTCAACAATTCCTCTTCCACCGAGAGTGTGATTTGCTTCTGCACAAAAACGTCCATCGTGGGCTCGACAGACGCAACGCGCTCTCGAGATCCTTGTCGCGAGGCCCCCTGAGCCTGGTACTTCTCGGCCAGGTCGCTCGGGATCAGGTCCTCGTGCTTCGAGTTGCGTCGCGCGGGGCGGTAGGCAGGGTCTTCTTCGGGATGGCCGCCGGCGTCCTCAAGAAACATTCTTGTGCTTCTTTTCGATACCATTTCACCAGCCATGTGTGGTGTCTGGAGGTTTGCGTAGAGCGTATCGTAGAGAAAGTGGGTTTGAGACTTGCTCGCGTGACTTGATCGGTTATATATGATGAGGGTTTTTCAGCGGTTCGGAGAGGAAGTAGGATCAGGTAAGTGGTCGTGTGAGCGGTTGTTTTGCGGATGTTACAAGGCGTGTAATTCGTATTGTGTCGGCGTTTTCTTCTTGAAAAAGGCAGACACGGGATGTGTTGAAGAGAGTTCCCCTCGCTGATCCTTACATAGGACTGGCGCAGACCTGACGGACGGCAAGTTGGAAGTTGAGGTCCATCTTGTCAGTAGTCGAAGGGTGGTGTGGTGGTCTGGTGTTGTCGCAGCGGAGCGAGAGAGAGTGTCGCAGGGCTCCTCGGTGATGAATTTGGGAGGCGGCCGGGGATGTTTTTGGTTCAGGACCTCTTGGTATTGGTGACTGAGAAGACAATGAAAGTCGGAAGGAAAAAGTGCTTCCTTGGGGGGTAGGTAGGAGGGCAAGCGCGGGAAGAGCGGGTTAGTAAATGAGCATCGTAATGGGACGAGATGGGCGCGAGGTGGGTGAGGGACGGAGTATTCTACGTGGGCGGCGGAGCGCAGCAGGACAACAGGGCACTTTTTTTTCTTCTTCTTGCTCTCGCTTCTTGGCTGAGGTATTCATACGGATGGTGTAGGTACCGCGGCTGCATGGAGTGCCGGTGGAAGCGAGCCTAGGTACCTGGTAAGTAAGGTACGGTACTTGGCTGCTTCTGTGGGCATCTGTTACCAGTAGGTACTCTTTCATGCTTGTGTTGGAGCCCAGGGCAGGTCCGTCACTGCAGCGAAGATCTGCCTTGGGGGATGTCTCAGGTTCAAGGTCCAGGTATCCATCCGTATTGGCCGGTTTTTTGGGGGGCACCTCGCACTTTCCGCTGGAAGGCACGGGGGAGAGGGGAGAGGAGGGGAGAGGGTGGGGTGGGGTGGTGGCATTACGCTCGCCGGGGGGAACTCTGCTGCAGAGGGAGGCGCTGGAGAACCTGGCAGGTACTTGGATACTTCTCTACCTAGACAGTGTGGCCAAGGGACTGGACCCGACGGTGGCCAGCTTGAGGCACCGGACTGGACTGGACTGCCCTGGACTACACCGCTGCAGGACCGCTGCAGGACCGCCGCTCAACAGTGGTCCAGTACCTAGGTACCTAGGCACACAATCACAGTACCTAGGCAGAACGCAGGTCACTCGAAGGCGGCCTGGTCCAGCCCCGGTTTGGGGACGCGGTTAGCCCGCGGAGGTACCATTTTGCCGGGGGGGCTTGTGAAGGGTACATTCTCTTTGCAGAAGGTCATCACCGACGGTGGACCTGAGAACAAGTGTGGGGGCCTGTACCTTCCGGAGAGCGCGGTACCTACCTGGTTCTTCTTTGCCTACTGGCCTACCTAGTTGCCTAGGTAGGTAGTGTAAGCGTGTACTTGGGTGTAAGTTGAGAGAAAGTATCTTTTCCACTCAACCACAAACAGCAAGGTGAGAATAGTACACCCTACTACGGTAGTACGCTATTACAGCTGAAGGCACCTCCCTACTGCGTAAGCTTTGGGGCCACTGACGCCAAGCCGTCTTGCGAAAGTGTGGAAAGAGAGGGGAAGAAGAAATGGAAGGAAGCTTCAGCACAAAAAAATAAGAAGAGAAAATAGTACACGATACATCGGTACGTACCGTTGAGTGCATATTCTTAGCCTTTCCACTGTTCCACTCGCACCGCATTATTGACGGATCCCTTCCTCAGGGTCCATCGACGTGCACAACGAACATCCGCTTCTCCAGCGACACGTACGAGCACAACTTGCATCAACCTTGAAAGTCCTAGCCGCTGGCCGCGCAACGACCGCAACTCCGCCAAATGCTGCTTTCAAAGCTGATGCCCCGTCAACGGCTGCCACGACGACCGCCCTGTGGGCTGCGAGGCGCCAGTGACAGCCCGTCAGACGCTGCGAGAGGGACGAGTGAAGTTGAGCGACGGCGAAATGCGTTGACGATCGTACCATGACGCAGCCACAGATCGGCAGGCCAAACTATCCAACAATCGACCACTCAGCCACGACCTGCCACCACCCCCAGCCGCGAGGCGGCAAGTTGGCAGGAAAGGAGGGCGACGAGCACCGCACCGCACCGTACGCGTACCGTGCCAAACCACACCGACAACAGACCAGTCCGTCCGACCTTTGAAGCTTGGTCGCGTGCTTCGGCCGTGGTCGGACCCCTCGCGATGTGTGTTCGACGCAGCAGCGCTGATGATCACTTCCCTCCAGCCCTGGGTGAGCGGCGGTGACGCTGCCATGTACCTCCAGCATCGAGGGAAGCATCTACGCGTCCCGATGCTACGCGACTACGTGGACAAGAGCACTCAACGTCGCATATCAGAGACGCGAATCGCTGCTCTGTAACAGTCCGGCGATGCGACTAATGAGAAAGCTGCCACGCTGTGTGTTGTTTAAACGCTGCACTTGGAGGGAGGGAGCAGGGATTCTCCAAACCGATCAGCAACCGCGTGAGCTCTCGAGGAGGGAGGGGAAAGCTACACGAGTCTAATTCGATGCCTGAGCTTCTTTGCCCGATCCGACAATGTGATGGGCAAGCTGACTGCCAGCAGAACGGAAGAGAGTATTCCAGGAACAGCGCCCTGCATTACTACACTAGGATGTAGGAAGGCGTTGTTCCGATTGCGTCCGCAGTGTACATGTCACTCGCAACAACGCAAGGGAACGAGACCAGTCACAAGCGACAGCCTCGTCCTTTCTCCCGTCGATGTCGATCCAGAAGACCCTTTTCTGATCTTCCGGCCTCCTCCTGTCTCTGTGCCTGTTTCGAGGAGAAACGAGTCTCTCGTTGCCGTCAGACCAGGTCGCTACCACCGAGTACGTAGAGGAGTCACATACACTACGAACGGTCCGAGCAGGAAGGGAAAGAAAGAGTCATCTCGACCGTCCGTGAAACAGACCAACATTCCATCCCCGCCCGCCTCGCCTTGCCTCTTCGCCGTCGTCTCAACTCTGCACGCGGGCGACGCGACGCTCAGCTGCATTAGTCGACGGCACCCGACATCCTGCGGCTCTCGGGGCTCTCCTCCCAGACACGCCGTTGTGATGTCTCTGCCATTCCAGAGGAAGCATCCGACGCTGACATGTGGCCAGGCTGTCGACTTGCTCGTCTTACGTCACCTGAGGTGTCTTCAATGCGCAGTCAAGCACTGCGGCGTACGCTCACTGTGCAACAGTAGTTCGAGTGACATTCCAAGAACGATGCTGTGTACCGACCGAGTACTGGGGAACGGACGGAGAGATGCGGTACGGATACAGCGAAGCGAGGCCGACAGCACCGGCAACAAAGGAATAAGCAAACGTCGAACCAGCTTTCCGGCTCCAGATGGCGAGAGATTACCTCATCTCGCCCACGCGAAGTCGCCGCTGTCACGGTATCGGTGACGCTGCCGTGCTAACCAAATCAAGGAAAACCACACCTCTCGCTCCAACAGCCCCCTTCGCGACTCTCCGTTACAGACGGAAACCTGCCACCCAATGACGATCACCAACCCCGTCGTCGCCATCATCTCCAGCTGGCCACGCGGCTACCGGCACAGCGAGACGAGGCAAACATGAAAACGGGATTCCGGAACGGCGGGACGGACCTGAAAACGGGGAACCAGGAGTCCCAGTTTCCAGCACCTAGGTGCCCAGGTAGAGCTGCACAAACCGAGGACACCGACGACGACGATGATGACATGCTCAAAAAGGTGGCTAGGCCGATAGTATCACCGACCAAATGCCATTCCGGCCACTGGTGCCTTTTTTTCGGCACCGACGCTACCATGAGAGGAAGAAGGGCCAATTGTGACGCCCGGGATTACCACCGGAGCAGGGGGCTCTTTCCAGGGACTTTCAGGGGACCTGCTGACTTTCAGGGGCGACTTTTTTTTTCCCCTCTCGTCCTCGGCGTCGTCCCACGGCACACGAACGGGCCCCGGCTGCATCTGCACAATGTCATGTTTATTTTTATTTTTGTTTCTCTCTGAGCTGTTTTGTGGGTGCGCCTCTCAACACAAGACAAGCTCCCCAATTTCGGATCTCCCTCGCAGTTAACTCAGGGACACTATCACCGAACCTCTCCGAGGGCTAACCCCACTGGCATAAACTCCATGTATTTGCCGCAGCCCAGGTCGACTAGACAATAACAATAACATCCATCCGGTGGACCACGCGATGGCTGCAGCCTGCAGGTAGTCTCGCCAATGGTGCCGGGCTGCTCGGGATACCATCGAGCCTAGCGACATATAATAGCGTACATGAGTCGCCGGCCGGGGGATGAGAAAAAGTAGTCCGGTATCTCCAGCTGCTGTGTAATCCAACGGTCCTGGTTAGACCGAGACGGCCGAAGGCTCCGTCAGGCCACTATGTTTCCCCCGCGCGACCAAAACAACACAAGAAACGGACAAAGACGAGTCTAGACCACCCACCAAAGCTGTGTGTGGCTGGATCGCTAGGTGTCGAACCTCGTGGGAAGTGCCGGTAGCGCGCACGATCGATCGATTTCCACGCTCTCCGGTGCTACCACAGTCTGGCGCCCCGACGACCAAAATGCCCTCTCACCTGCCGGAACTTGTTCGAGTGTGTGTACCACCGCCAAGGTATCACCAAAACCATAGGAATAGTAGGTAGTAATAGGGGTTTGGAAAAGGAAATAGTAATCCTGACAAGACAAGACAAAAAGAAAAGGACAAGCGACTTATTGTCTGTGTATCTTCCCCCGTCGCTCCTGAAAATGCCCCCTTTCCCTTTCCGATGCAAGACCTCTCTCTATACCCAATCCCACTCCAACTCTTACTTAAACAAAATAGAAAACGCCGTAGAAAGGGAAAGACCACCATCCCAATGCTTATGCTCTTTTCGTGTTACTCATCTATAGTTCCCGGTTTGGTCCTGTGTCCCAAAAGCTCTTTCTCCGTGACCGGTCAGCAGGCCGCGTTCCACATCTCGTGGACGAGCATCGCCCCGATCACCGACGCGCCCTGCAAGCCGGCCGTCGCGGGCGCCATGCGGCCGTCCCAGATCTGCAGCGCGAAGCGGCCCGAGACGGCAAGCTCGCCGACGCCGAGCGACGCGTGCACGACGGAGGCGAGGCCCGGCGGCGACGGCCCGGCGCGCATCTGCCGGACCGCGTCGCCCGTGAGGTGCACGGCGGTGGCCGCGCTGAGCAGCATGGCGCCGAGCATCACGTCCCGGCTGTAGGGGTATGCCGCGGCCGTCGCGTGCAGCCAGGCGGCGAGGAGGATGGCCAGGGTGAAGACGTCGAGGAGCCTGCTGTTGCGCAGGCCGGCTGTCCTCGGTGCCGCTGCGGCCGAGGAGGAGGGCCGTCCGGCACCACCCGGCGTCTCGTTGTAGGTGTCCCCGTCGATTGTGTCAGCGTCGTCGTCGTCGTCGTCGGCATCGTCGTTTCTCAGGGTGAAGCTGGTGTTGAGCAGGTCCGCCAGGGAGCTGCGCGGGTCGCTCGGGTTCGACGTCGACGGGGCGAAGAACGTGGGGTTCGCAAAGGCCACGTCGAGCGAGCCCGGCTTCTCGTCGTCGCTGCTGCTGGGCTTGGCCGCGCTCATGCTGCTGGTCGCGAAGATGGACTTCTTCTCGACCGGTTTCGCGATGAGCGGCCTGGGCGCGCCGCGGAGCTTCTGGGCCGGCGTTATCGGCGCGGGGGGCACTTTGTACCAGAACGGGCTGGAGTTGGGGCCGGGGCTGGGCTGCCCGAAGACCTGGTTCGGCGCCTTGGGAGGCCCGAAGTCGTTGAAGGCGCGATGCTTGGATCGCGTCGGGGACCAGTCCATTTCCTCCGAGTACTGGACCTGAGGCTGTTGTCGCTGTTGTTGTTGCTGCTGCTGCTCCGCGGCCCCGAGACCGAAGCCCGAGCTGCGGCTGCCCCTATACTGCAGATCACGCTGGAATAGCGCCGGCGACCCGGATCCGATGCTGGTCGGGCTCGGGGGGATGGCCCGTCCCGGCGTCGATTCAGCCAAGATGTCGTCGAGTAGGTTAGACATGTTCTTCGTGCCGTCCTCCTTTCGTTGTGATTTCGGTCTGGGTGGGGACGAGATTGGCGTCGTCGTTGTTGTCCGGAACAGGGGCGTCGTGTCGATGCGAACCGATCGTTGAGCGAGGATGTAGATCTGTGACTGTGTCAGCGCTTCATCACCCCCGCAGAGCCGGTCGACCTCCTTACCGCCATCATGAGCATCGCCGTCGAGCCGTGGAGGCTGAGTTGGGCGCTCTCATCCGCCGTCCTGCCGCCCTTCATTTCGGCCATCTTCATGGCCATGAACCTCGTAAAGATGATCAAGCCCTGGAAAGTGTACCATTGCCCCAGTCCCAGGATGTGCCGAGAGAACCCGCGGAAGACCTGGCGGAACTTGGGATTCCACCACACGCTGAGGCCGTTCGACCATAAGCTCCACGAGACCAGCCGGTCGGGTCGGGGAAGAATGAGCACCAGGGCGAGCGAGGCCCTCTGGAGCCACGTGGACTCGGCATCGGGATCCCGCAGCGGCCCTTCGTCCTGGGCCGAGAAGACGGCGGCCAGGGCCGAGAGGTGCCACAGGTATTGGCACACGATGCCCCCGAACCAGAGCCACTTCCCGAGCTTCGCCGACAGGTCCAATGGTGTGGTTTGTTTTGGCACGACGCGGTCCCTCCTGCTCCTGTCCATCATCCGCCGGAGGTGATCTGTCCGCGCCGTGTAGCCCGCCTGGTCGAGCTGGGCGTGGACCTTGGGTTCGCAGTCGGCGCATATCTGGGGGTATCGCTGTTCGAGCCGCCTGCGGAACTTGTACATGTTCTTCTCGAGCTCGGCATATTCGGGGTGGTCTGGGTCGTCCGGCAGGTACTGCGCCAGGGAGCTCGTAAACAGGTGCTGGTTCTTCAGGCACGTCGCGCAGAAGATGCTCTGGGACGGGCTCGCGAAGTCGGGCGACTGGGAACGGGGGATCGCGTAGGTCGTGGAGGCGGGCGCGGAAGTCGTCTTGGCCACGGGGGGATCGGTGATGTCGCCGCGCTGCATTCTCGGTCAGGTTGAAGTCGCGACATGCGATGCGCTGGTGGCCGAACATACCTCGTCCAAGTAGTTGGTCGCATCGCAATGAAGACAGAGGAACTCGCGAATGAGCCCGTCGTACCGCGTCGAGGAGCGCTTCCCGCAGTAGAAGCAGGACAAAAGCCTTCCGGATCTCAAGTTCGCCATGGCGCTTTGGGGATTCTGTACCCTCGGCGCAAACAATGCATTTATGCAGGGCGGCGGGACGCTTCTTGTTGTCCGACAATGTTGTTCTGGGAACTTTCTAAATTCTGCCGGGCGGTCTGTTCACAGCGACAGAAGAATGCAGGGGAAGGCACAGGGATGTTGGAGGGCCAGCAGGAGCATGAGGTCATCCTCACATTTCGTCAGGCACTTGAATAGGTACGTATCGCACTAACAGCTAGCACTGACAGATCACACTAAGCTGTAGCTGTCACAGCTTGGGTCACTATCTTTCAGGGTCTCACGTAGCTTCCCCCCACCCTTTCAGTGAGCTCGCTAGTGGCTTAAAGCCCACACTAACATTAAGTGGCAGGTGCTAAGTGTTCACACAACTCACATCTCGTACAATCAGATCTCAAGTCTAGGAAGGAGACAGCCAAGTTCATCCAAGAGGCTGTTCTCTACCTTTCTGACTACCTCTTGATTCCACTACCAGGTAGATGGGAAGTTACCAACCGGTGTCTATGTTTTTCTAAATACAGTAATAAAAAACAGAATCCACAGGTTTGTCACTTTTCATCCAGAGGATTTACACAATTCGCATTCATGACAACACGTTGCTAAAGGGTGAACAGACTCACAATCATCACTACTCACAGACAAGACAAGGGAATGTCTGTGATTCTTACATAGCCCCTTGAGCCACTTGAATCGTCCAGAATGGCCGGTAAGAAGCCAGCTGCATCCACTCTGCTTGGCATTGTTGGTGTGCTGTGTGCCCTGGGCCTGGGCAGCATCCTGCGGTCCTCATGGAAAGCTCTGCTTGCAACTCTTATGTTGGGAGGTGTCACTCTCATCATATTTGCAACAGTAAGTCATAAAGACTTCTGCATCCTTCTGAGGAAACATCTACTGACCAACACAGACCCGCCACCTCCAAATCCAACAGGCTCGGCTTAGACACCCTGTAGCGTTGTCCAAAGCTGCAGCCAACGATGCCATCTCCAGCACCCTGAGGGGCACCTACTTCCTGGTCGTGCTCGGTTCCGGCGGCCACACGAAGGAGATGCTGGCCATGATGGAGATCGGCTTCCCCAAGGCCCCGGACATGCACCGGCGCTACCTCATCTCGAGCGGCGACAGCATGTCCTTGAAGCACCTCGAGGCCTTCGAGCAGGACCTCCGGGAGGTCCACGGCAAGGAGCAGGCCGGCACGTACGACAAGCACGTCGTCGCGCGCGCGCGCAAGATCCACCAGAGCCTCCTCACGACGCCCTTCACCGCCCTGCTGTCGGTCCTCCAGGTCTTTCCGCTGCTGCTGTCGTCCCCCTTCACCGGCGTCCGGAAGCGGCAGCAGTTTCCCGACGTCGTCCTCACCAACGGACCGGCCACGGGCTTCATCGTGGCGCTGGTTGTGCACCTGCTCAAGATGTTTTATGTCGTTCCCGACGACACGGCGCAGGTCCTCTTCATCGAGTCGTGGGCCCGCATCCGCACCCTCAGTCTGACGGGGAAGCTGTTCCACCACACTCGGATCGCGGATATGTTGTTGGTACAGCATGAGCAAGTGGCGAAGGCTTACGGTATCACCAATGCGGGGGCTATGGTCGTGAGGGGCAAGTGACCTTGTCAGGAGTAGTAAGGAGACTAGATCGGAAGCTGGGTAAGACTGATGTCGAGGTCCAGAGTTCAGAGACCGGCCAAGCTTGATACCATTGGTTGAAGTCCCGTAACGACCAAGAGTAAAATATAATTAACAGCTTCAAGAATGAATAGAGAAATATTCATGCATGTCATGAAAATGAGAGGCGTGGTCTTAAAAAACAAGTTACAAAACAATAGGCACATATCGAACTGATGGCAGTGTACCGAGGCGCACTTGGGGAACTTGTTTCTTCCTTTCGTCCTTTTTCTTCTTCTAATTCTTTGCCTTGAGCAAGTGAGCCTTGCGTGTAACTGACCACTCGGAAGCGCCCGGCCTCTGCTTGTCCCTGACAACAGCGTACTTGTGAACCTCGACCGGTCGCTGTTGGTGTAGATGTTGGCTGATATCCTTGACGGCCACCCAAGTCCTCCTACAGTACGTGTCCAGAAAATGGAGGCGAGGGCGATACAAATTGTCCGGTCCAAAGCCTTGTCCGCTCCGCCCGAGATCACAAGCGCGGGTGAAGCCACCCCGCCCACGTCATAATCAACAGCAGACTAGAGCAGCATAGTGGTCCCATCGCCATTGCGTAGGCAGTATTATACAGAGTCTCGTAGTACATATACTTACAACAACCGTCGCACCCCCTCTCAGGACGCAGGAGTAGTGCCATCCTGCTCGGCCAGCAGCTCCAGGTCCGCCGCCTCGTCCACCTTCTCGTCGCTCGACTCGCCGAAGGTGGTGTAGCTGGCGTTGCGTTCCTGCTCCAGCTCGGTCGCGCGCTTGCCGGCCCATCCCTTCCACGTCTCAAACTCCCTGTCCTCCAGGTCCTGGCCGATCTGCAGCCTGTTCTTGCCGAAGTAGGCGCCGACGTATCTCGCCTCCTCCCTGGCGAGGCGCCTCTCGATCTCCTCCTCCTGGCGCAGGGCGTAGAACTCCTTTCTCGCGACGTCGTACGCCTGGTCTGTGTCCATCTCGGTGTTGTGCATCAGCCACATCTGGCGCTGGACGACACTGGTAAAGAGGTCAGTTTTGCTGCTCGTTCTTCCGACGAGTGCTGGCGGGGATGATCAGCTCACCATTCACCGGTCAGCTGCATGCCGGGCTGGCGCAGGCCCTTGCTCCAGTCCCTATTCTGGCCGTCCTTTCCGTCCATCTCCAAGATGATTCTCGGGCGTGCCAGCTCCCAGGGGTGGTCTCTGTAAAAGGTCGCCCGCAGCGCGTCCTCCTCGTGGTATATCCTTGGCGGCTTGTAGATGTTGCGCGGCTTGCGGATCTTGGTGCTTTCGGGGGCCTTGTACTGCGTGACCGGTCGCGTGAAGAGCTCGGAGGGAGGGATGTCGCGCATGACGCTCAGCCATGGCGGCGGCAGGACGGGATACTTGGGGAGGATGGCGGAGTTAACCTCCTGGCTGACGGCCTGGTAGACCCTGGCGGGCCGGATTTGTCGACCCATTGCGACCTGGAGACCATGTTAAGAGTGTTCTTCCCGGGTGACAGAGACTCAGCGAATCGATTGGGACATACTGTATGGAACGGAGCAGCGATGAAGGCGTGGAGGCTCGCTGTCTCGATGCTGAACCCAGAATCGTACCTGCGAAGCTCCATCCGTCGCGAGCCGCACCACCACCAGAATTTTGGAACCGTGTCGGCCAATCCTAACGCCGCCGCCGGCAGTTCCCGCCCCACTTCACCCGTCCCGGGCCATTGGAGGTGCATTTCACCTGCGAAATAATATTCCCCAATCATCCTGGAGCTTTTGGTCAACCTGCCTCGAGCTTTGCCCCGACCTCGCCGTTCCCTCATAACAACCAGCCCGCTTGTTTGGTCCTCTTGCCCCTCCTTCCCCAGTTCATGCGAGCTCGAGCTGCTTGAAGGGACGGTAACGCCCTGGGCCGCAATGCACGACACAGCCCATGAAAATTCTTAGCCGTATCGACGGGTCCGTATGCGGCGCGATTCTCTCGACGACGACTCGACCATCTGCCGCCCGAGCTGCAGTCTCTTCCCGCCCCCAGCTCCGAGAAGACAGAACACCCCCCCCGAGGGCGCCGGCGTCCCAATGCCGCCAGACCCATGCCGGCCGTGCCCGCCCGCAAGGCCACCGCTGCCCGCAGACGGCGTCGTGGCTGCTGTCGACCTTCCTGCCGGCGCCCTCTCGACGCCCAGGGCCTCCTCCCTCAGCTGCGTCCTACAACGTCCTGCCGTGCCCCCAGCGCGTCCGACGATACAGCCATGCAACCGCGGCTGCGCATTCCGTGCGTGCGCAGCCGGACCGAGCCGTTGTCCAGCGAAAAGAAGAGCTGCTCGAATTCGTCGATGACACGGACGTAGGCTCGGTGGATGACCACCTCACGTTCCTGCGGGACCCTTACCTCAATAAATACGCACAACCGGAGCCGACGAGAGTGGTGGTCACGGACCGGCCAGCAGACCTCTCGTACCCGTCCCTCCACCAGGCCGTCCACGGCGACGCGCACCTGATACACATCAACAAGGTGTTGCGCTCGCTCGTGGGCTCGAGGCAGAGGCAGCCGCACAGCGTCTCCCTCGACAGGGTGTACGAGCAGTACCTGGAGCTACCCGTGCCGCGCATGATCCAGATGCCGGCCATCCTGCGCCACCGCCTGCTGACCGTCTTCGGCGCGCCGCCGAAGCGGGACGTCGGCACGATGCTGCGGTACTTCTCGCTCGTCGGGGACGTGAAAGACAGCGGCCTCTCCCTGCGCCGCAACGAGTGGAACTACGCGCTGTCGCTGGCGAGCCGGTACGTCGGCAGGACGACGGCGAGGGAGGTCGAGTCCCTGCTCCTGCTCTGGAGGGAGATGGAGAAGGACGCCGACGTCTCGGGCAACGACGTCACGTTCAACATCCTCTTCGACGCCGCGAGCAAGGCGGGGAACTTCGAGCTGGCCGAGATGATATACAAGGAGATGGAAAACCGGGGCATCTCGTTCACCAGGTATCACCACGTCAGCTTGATACACTACTTCGGACTCAAGCAGGACGCCGACGGCATCCGCGCGGCGTACAAGGAGACGGTCGAGAGCGGGGAGCTGGTCGACACGGCGGTCCTCAACTGCGTCGTCTCCAGCTTCCTCCGCTGCAGGGAGGACGAGGCGGCGCTCAGGGTCTACGAGCACATGAAGGCCACCCACGCGCGGGCGGCGACCCTCCCGGGAAGGGACTACAGCTCGCAGAGGATCGTCAACCAGACGCTCAGGCTTCTGACAAAGGTTGGCAAGAAGCACCCGGCGTTGCGGAAGCAGTTCCAAGAGCTGGTGATCACGGCCCCGGACCTCCGCACGTATCGGGCGCTGATCAACCACTTCGCCATCGAGGTCGGCGACCTCGGCAAGGTGGCCCAGCTCATGGACGAGATGAAGTGGTTCGAGATCCCGCTGCACGGCGGCATCTTCCTGACGCTGTTCAAGGGGTTCAAGACCCACGGGGGGTTCCGCGGCTCCCAGTGGACCTCCCAGCGGCTGCAGGGCGTCTTCACGGCGCTGATGCAGGCCCTGGAGGAGCAGTCGGCGGGCATATACCTCGACACCTGGCTGATGATGGCGGCGCTCCGGGCGTTCGAGAGATGTACAAACAAGGAGACGGTGGTTGATGTGTACGAGCAGTTCAAAAAGAGGTGGAAGCTGGGCGAGGATAAAGCCCAGTTTATGGATAGCTACCTCCTCAGGCTCATGGGAGTCCGTGACCAGGGGAATGTTTTCACGCTTGACGAGGCCTGCACCTCGGGGGAGGACAGGCCCGCCGATGAACGGCCACTGTAGAAATACCCGATGTACAAAATAATACCTACCACCATCTGCCGCATTTTTCTGCAACGGGAGCGATAGCACGTCTGGAGTCACTGCGTCAACAGGAACAACCGGCCTGGGTCACGTGACGAGCTGGCCAATTCGACGCAAGCCTAGCTGATAGGGAATCGCTGAGGGCGAAATGCTCTATTTCTGGTTCATGTACAGAATCACCCCCTCGTCCCAGCTCAGTCCATGGTGTACACTCGCGTTTTCGACTCAAGGAAAAAGCAATAGAGGCTGCTTAAGCCTTGGGCTTGTAGGTTTGCCAGGCTAGAAAGAATGATTAGCACGGCCGACATACGACAATCGTTCGTTCCCGGGGCAGCGGAAAAAAACGCACCAGCGATGCCGAAGGGGGCGAAGAAGCCGACGAAGGAGTAGGTCCAGAAACCGGCGCCGAACCACTTGGACTTGGGGTTGAAGGGGATGTTGGAGTAGGGGCCCTCGGGGTAGTGGTAGGGCGAGCTCATCTGGGCGCGAGTGGTCTGGAATCCGCGGCGGGCGACGACGGAGCGAGTCTGGGGGACCGCGCGGGCGGCGGCACGGGCAAGCATCTGGTCGCGGGGGGGCTCGGGTCAGCATCAATTGAGCACACCAGAACTTGGGGGAGGTCGTGGTTACCTTGGCGGTGGTTTCGGAGGCGGGCGCGGCGCGCAATGGAGAGAGGCAAGAGGGTGCTGGTTATGGTGTTGAAGTCATTCAGAGAGTGGTCTGAGGGTGTGGTTCCGGCTAAGCTCCAAGATCCTCTCAGCCGCCAAAGGCTGGACTTAGGTAAGCACACGTGATGTGCGCGACCGCCTGCCGTCCAGTCCCGCGGCTGGGATTTGCAACTGGTCAGTGCGTGACCGCCTGCCGTTGCAGGTCGCACAGCAAGATACACTACTCGGCAATCCTTGACGTTCTATTCGGTACCAGCTAACCGTCCCTAGAAGGGTTTCTCGGCACCCTACGTGCCTAACACTTGGGCACGGATAGTGACGGACAACAGTGACAAACAATAGTTACGGACGACAGCGGCAAACAACAGCGACGGATGACAGCGACGGATGACAGCGATGGACGACAGCGACGGATGACAGCGATGGACGATAGCGACGGATGACAGTGACGCTAAGATAAAGTAGTAGTTCCCCACATCCATATTTGTATCATTAGAAGAAAGGGGTATATAAAAAAAAAAGAGCTAACGGGATAGCTTTAAAGTCAACCCTTAGCAGTAGGAAGTATGGATACGTACTAATACTGGGTAAGTGTTGGTGAGTACACGCGCCGGGGGTGACGTAGATGCCGACACACAGCAGTACACTAGGTAGGTCGCGACTGCCTTGTTAAATTATTTTTTTTCTGCCGTACCTGCCGCCAGTGGCGGCCCACTATTAACTTTTCCCTGTGGTAGTGGACTTCGAACAGCCGCGACCTTCCTGGGCTTCCTTCCTGCCATAATTTACTCTACTACTTTATTTGCCTACGAAAATATTACAAGAAACTTCCCATTAACATACATCCACCACATCCAACTCGCCGGCCCCAGGCCTCAGGTCACCACCATGGACGACCTTTTCGACGTCTTCGATGCCCAGCCCGAGGCTCGCTCCGAGTCGCCCAGCGAGCCCGAGCCCCAACAGCCGCAAAGGTCGCGCAAGAAGGATAAAAAGAGCAAAAAGCGCAAGGCTGATGGCGAGATCAAGAATGGCGTTGCCGTCAAGCCGGCGGAGGACCCCGACGCCGAGATGCCCGACGCCGACGAGACCTCCAAAGACGGCGGTGACGACGCAGAGGACGCCGGTGCCACGTCCGACGAGCACCACGATAGTCACAAGCGCCGCAAGAAGGAGGACGAGGCCCAGCCCGTCCTGACCGACACCTTCCAGACCGCCGAGTCGAGAGAGGTCGCTGGTGCCGCGACCTTCACCCAGGCCCAGGACGAGTCCCTGGTCCTCTCCCACAACATCCAGCACCAGGTCGCGCTGCCCCCCGATCTGGACTACGAATACGTCCCTCTGTCTGAGCACAAGCCCCCCGCCGAGCCTGCGCGCAAGTACAACTTCAAGCTCGATCCCTTCCAGAGCCTGTCCGTCGCCTCGATCGAGAGAGAGGAGAGTGTCCTCGTGTCTGCCCACACATCTGCCGGAAAGACGGTCGTCGCCGAGTACGCCATCGCGCAGTGCTTGAAGCGCAACCAGCGAGTCATCTACACGAGTCCCATCAAGGCCCTCAGCAACCAAAAGTACAGAGATTTCGAAGCGCTCTTCGGCGACGTCGGCTTGATGACCGGTGATGTCACCATCAACCCCACCGCCAGCTGTCTCGTCATGACTACCGAGATTTTGCGCTCCATGTTGTACCGCGGCTCCGAGATCATGCGCGAGGTCGCCTGGGTCGTCTTCGACGAAATTCACTACATGCGCGACAAGACGAGAGGTGTGGTTTGGGAGGAGACCATCATTCTGCTCCCGGATAAGGTTCGCTACGTCTTCCTGTCCGCCACCATCCCCAACGCCTTCCAGTTCGCGGAATGGATCGCCAAGATCCACCACCAGGCGTGTCACGTCGTCTACACCGATTTCCGACCTACTCCCCTCCAAAACTACTTCTTCCCTGCCGGCGGCAACGGAATCTTCTTGGTGGTTGACGAGAAGGGCGTTTTCAGGGAGGGCAACTTCCAGAAGACGATGGCCCTCATCGAACAGGGCAAGGGCCAGGACCCCAACAACGCCAACGCCAGCTGGAAGGGCAAGGGCGCGAAGAAGAACACGTCCAAGGGTGGCCAGGCTGCCGACATGAAATCCGACATCTCCAAGATCGTCAGAATGATCATGCAGAAGAGCTTCCACCCCGTCATCATCTTCAACTTCAGCAAAAAGGAGGTCGAGAACCTTGCTCTGCAGATCTCCCACTTCCAGTTCAACAACGACTCCGAGCAGGCCATGGTCAAGACGGTCTTCAACAACGCCATCCAGAGCTTGTCCGAGGCCGATCGTGAGCTTCCCCAGATCCAGAACCTGCTTCCCCTGCTGCAGAAGGGTATTGGTGTGCATCACTCCGGACTGCTTCCTATCTTGAAGGAGACCATCGAGATTCTGTTCCAGGAGTCTCTGATCAAGGTGCTGGTCGCAACCGAGACCTTCTCTATCGGTCTGAACATGCCTGCCAAGACCGTCGTCTTCACCCAGGTCACCAAGTGGGACGGCGTCCAGCGTAGACCCCTTACCCCCTCCGAGTACATCCAGATGTCTGGTCGTGCCGGTCGTAGAGGTCTGGATTCCCGTGGTATTGTCATCATGATGATCGACGACAAGATGGAGCCCGACACTGCCCGCTCCATCGTGGTTGGAGAGCAGGATCGCCTCAACTCTGCCTTCTACCTCGGTTACAACATGATTCTGAACCTCCTCCGAATCGAAGCCATTTCTCCCGAGTTCATGCTCGAGCGCTGCTTCCATCAGTTCCAGACTGGTGCCAGTGTTCCCGCTCTGGAGCGCGATCTCACGGCGCTCCAGCAGGAGAGAGACAGCCTGGCCATCGCAGACGAGGCCACCGTCAAGGACTACTACAACTTGCGCAATCAGCTGGAGCAGTACACCAGCGACATGCGGGCTGTCATTCAGCACCCTGAACACTGCATCGATTTTATGCAGCCTGGCCGTCTTGTCAGGATCCACGACCCGAAGAAGACGAACAACACGTTGGGAGGTGCCGACTTCGGCTGGGGTGTCGTTGTTGAGCTGATCAGACGCAAGACAAAACAAGGAGATCCCGAGTTCCCCCCTCAGGAATCCCACTTCATCGACGTCATGATGGTGGTTGACCAGAAGAGCGCCCCTGTCCACGCGGGCAACCGCAAGGGCGATATGCCTCAAGGACTGGTGCCCTACGCGAAGCCGGATCAACCCGACAACGGTGCCCGTTTCGAGGTCATTCCTTGCCTGTTGACCTGCATCAAGGCCATCAGCCAGATCCGCGTGTTCATGCCCAAGGACATCAAGTCGCAATCGTCGCTCCAGGAAGTAGGAAACTCGCTGAGGGAAGTCCACCGACGCTTCCCCGACGGTCTCCCCAACCTCGACCCTATTGAGAATATGGGCATCACCGACGACTCGTTCAGATCGCTTATGCGCAAGATTGAGATGCTGGAGGCCCGCCTCCTCACCAACCCTCTCCACGGATCTCCCCTCCTCCCCGAGCTCTACCTGCAATACCGCGCCAAGGAGAAGCTTAACGAGCAGATCAAGGCCAAGAAGAAGGAGATTGCAAGACTTCACAGCATCGCTCAGATGGACGAGCTGAAGGCCCGCAAGCGTGTCCTGCGCCGTCTCGGCTTCCTCAACGAGTCCGAGGTCGTCGAGCTCAAGGCCCGTGTCGCTTGCGAAATCTCCTCCACCGAAGGTCACGAGCTGGTCCTCGCGGAGCTTCTCTTCGACCGATTCTTCAACGAGCTGGAGCCCGAGCTGATCGCGGCCGTGCTCAGTTGCTTCGTTCTGGACGAAAAGCTAGAGACCGCCGCCCTCCGCGAGGAGCTCGCCAAGCCCTTCCGCGAGGTTCAGGCGAAGGCCAAGCAGGTTGCCAAGGTCAGCCGTGAGAGCAAGCTGGAGCTCAACGAGGACGAGTACCTGAACGGCTTCAAGTGGCAGTTGATGGAGACGGTCTACTCTTGGGCAAAGGGCAAGCCTTTTGCCGACATTTGGTATGTTCACCCATCGACCCCCCTCCCCCCTTCATCATCGTCTCCCCCCTTCATCATCATCCGCCTCCTCTACTATCGTCCGCCTCCTCTATTATCGTCCGCCTCCTCTACTATCGTCCGCCTCCTCTACTATCGTCCCTCTTCTCTATCTTCGTCCGCCTCTTCTATCATCGCCCACCTCCTCTACCATCGTCCCCCTCTGTTATTGTCTCTCTTCTGTATCTTGGTCCGCCTCTTCTATCACCGTCCGCCTCTTCTATCACCGTCCGCCTCTTCTATCACCGTCCGCCTCTTCTATCACCGTCCGCCTCTTCTATCACCGTCCGCCTCTTCTATTATCGTCCGCCCCTTTCACTATTGTCCGCCCCCTTCGCTATTGTGCCCCCCATTCCCTATCGCCCGCCCCTTTCACTGTCGTCCCCCTCCTCTACCATCGTCCGCCTTCTCTACTATTGTCCCCCTCTACCATCGTCCGTCCCCTCGGCAGTATGACAACGAATACTGACATGACTAGCAAAATGACAAACGCCTACGAGGGTTCCCTCATCCGTCTCTTCCGCCGTCTGGAAGAGCTCCTGCGCCAAATGGGCCAGGGTGCCAAGGTCATGGGCAGCGAGGAGCTTACCCAGAAGTTTGAGGACAGTCTGGCCAAGATCCGCCGCGACATTGTCGCGGCCCAGAGTCTGTACCTCTAGGTAGACGAAGGTTTGTCCAGGATTGCGTATCCCAGCTAGTACAGTTGCTTGCTTTCGAGTTTTCCCCCTCCATGTTTTCTCTCGGTTCTATGTAGTTGCCCCGGGGTTTCGGAAAAAGAAAAGGCGTTGGGAGGTTTGCGGAGGCTTATACCATGTAGAATCCTTGTGTGCGCGACATCGGAGTTGTAAGAGGCTTTGCAAAAGGTCCTTCTCCACGGCCACCAATGAAGCAAGATAATGGCCCTTTTTCGGTACTGTCTATCATCGTGAATCATGCCTGCCTGCCTTACTTTTCGCCCACCCTGGTATCATCTAAAAAAAAGAAAAAGCCCAAAATTCCACCAAACGCCGATTGCCTGAAGAATGCCAACCATCGCTACTACCGATCACCCGAGAAAGCCCTAATGACTCCGATGATGATGCTCAACACCACGCCGAACCCGATGAAGTCCTGCCACCGCCCGGACAGCATGCTCTCCTCCCTCGACAGCCACCCCAGGCACCCCAGCGGCCAGAAAAAGCCCACAAACATGCCCTCGATCAGCACGTCCAGTATCCCGCCCATCGCGCCGAACGCGTCGTCCGCCGCCGCACCCTCGCCGCCGTCCCCGCCTCCTCCCGCTGTGCCACCCGGCAGCGCGCCGCCGGCGTTGGTGTCGATCCACGCGTCCTCGAGCGAGCGCATCGTGTCCGGGCTGGGCATCGTGTCGGGCGTGTACCCCGCGGCGCGGATCTCGCGGAACTGCAGGCGCAGCTGGTTCACCTCGGCCGCGGTGAAGCCCGCGCTGAGGAGCCTGTCGAAGCCCCGTGGCGTCGGGCGGGACGTCTGCGGGTGTGCGGCGGCGGCGCCTGCATATTGACCGTCGGGGCCCCCTGTCGCAGAGGTCTTCGGCCGGTCCGAGGGCGCGCGGAGGGCCGCCTCGGCCTCGGCGGCGAGCTCGTCGTCCGTGAGGCTGTCGCCGATGCTGCAGTTCACGTAGACCCGCGGCGGGGCGACGTCGTGGGCCTTGGCCTTGCCTTTGCCCTTGGGGTCTGCGCCGGGCGGCGGCGTCGCTGGTGAAGATGGGGTCGAGGTGTTGGAGGACGCCGAGGGCGGGGGCGGGAGCGGGCGGAGGACGGAGGAGAGCGCGGAGGCGTCCGGGAGGATCTTGCCCTGGTGGATGAAGCGCAGGCGCCGCTGGGAGTCGGGCTGGGTAAGGCGGCCGCGGATGAGGTGCTTGAGGGCCGCGACGGTCGTCTGCGACGGGGAGGGGATGTCGAGGTCGAGGTCGGGGAGGGAGGTCGTAAAGCGGATGCGCAGGAGGAGGGGGGGTGTCCAGGGGCGCGGGGCGGTCATCTTGGTGGCATTGTTTGGTCTTGGGGGGTGGATTGGTTGAAGAATTCGAGAGAGCTTGGTGTTGAGAAATGCGATCTGGGAATGTCAATGCAAGCTGTGCTTCTGGAAGCTTGAGCGGATGACATCGACCGGAGCTTATCGATATGTCTTTTGGGACTACATGCATCTATCAGGGTTACCACTGGATACATGCATAGTATGCAACTACATAACAATCGTCACAGTGTCAAATGAGTTTTGCTCTTGGGGTCTTTCCTTCCTTACACATTAGGCTAATTGAGTCTTGATTGGTAGTATTACTGCGTTCTATGCCAATTCTGGGTTCTCTTCTCATTTCTAGGCTCTGCTGTTGTTGTTCGGCTCTGTCGCCGTCGTTGTCGCCGTCGTCGCTGGGCTCTGCCGTTCTCTAACGCCGTTGCTTGGCTCTGTTGTCGTCACCAGGCTTAATGTCGGCAGTTCGAAAGTTCTTCTAAATAATTCAATGATCAATGGACTTATATTTGAACAATACTTCCTCCGACTCTTATTTCAGTCGCTTCTCGATTCTCTCAAGATCTACTCAAAAACGGAATGGTAGTTTTGGATCAATGTATTTGATACCTGACGACAAATTACTTTCTAACCGCGAATTACAAGTCATGAACTCTTGCCGCTGATCTTCAACTCGAGGAAACTTGCGTCTGCGTAACAGATCTTTGTATGAGGGATTGAGTTTCCCAAAACGCGCAGTCGTCTCAAGGTATCCCCCTCTTGGAACTGGCATCGTATCTGAAATCAGCGCCTCTCCACGAGCTCGACGGCAGCACCCTTAACATCGCTATCATCAGACAGCGTGACCAGTGTCGTGGACTTGAACTTCCGTGGAGCGACACCACGTCTCCAGAGCTCATCGATTTCAATGTAGGTCCGGTTCTTGGTCTCGGGGACCATGAAGAAGATGAAGACACAGCACACCGCCAAAGTCGCACCGAAGATGAAGGCAATCTTTCCGCCGAGGTTTCCTTGGTCCGGGTTGATGGCGTATGGCAGACTCAGCGCCCAGATGCTGGTCGAGAGGCCGTTCACGATGATCGCCACGGCCTGAGTAGGTGCACGGAGCCTGCTGGTCGCGGCCTCGGTAGCGATGGGCCATGC
Organism: Colletotrichum brevisporum; assembly: GCA_030770045.1. NCBI lineage: Eukaryota > Fungi > Ascomycota > Sordariomycetes > Glomerellales > Glomerellaceae > Colletotrichum > Colletotrichum brevisporum. The sequence continues at coordinate 9,299,380 of JAUGSI010000002.1, forward strand.
GACTGCACCCAGGGTGGCTTGGTAGGCTAAGTAGTTCGAGGTTAGATGGCATCTTGCGAAAAGAGAATAAGCTCGTCCTTTGGTACTTACAGAACGACCAGATAGCCATGAAGACAACTTGAGCCCAGACTGCCCCTTGTGTCTTGATGAGAGACGAAGCACCGATCAAGAACAACGTGACACACAAGAGAACGGAGCCGTAGAGCGCCGTCCCTCGGCGGCCGAGGTAATCCACGAGGAACCAGCCGACGACGTTGCCGACGACCATGAGCCCGGCGAGGCCGACGGTGGTATCGAAAGATACAGCGGCGCTCATGCCGGCCAGCTGGAGGTAATCTGCAATCGACCGCTGTCAGAAGAAACACTCGCATGAGGGCATGCTCTGTAAACTTACAACTCATGTATTCCACCACCCAGGCAGGGCCGCAGGCATTCTGAATGAAGAACATGCCAGCGGCGACCAGGGTTCTAGTCCGGGCCTCCTTGGAGAAGCACTCAGCGTACGATCCCCGGGCGTCGCTCTCCTGGTTCTGCCGAGCAAGGGACTCGTTAATCTCGGCCATGTGCCCGTCGTAGTCGTACGAAGAGTCGTGGAGCTTCTCCAGGTTCTTCCTCGCCTTGTCGGCGCGGCCGTGGGCAACCAACCAGTACGGTGACTCGGGGAAGAAAGGCAAGAAGGCGAGGGCGACGGCCGCGAAGCCCCACTGCGTTGCGAAGAGCACCTTGTACGCCCGGGCATCGGTGTATTTGCTGGCCTCGCGCATGACGCCGTATCCGATGAGCTGGCCGAGGACGATGGAGAAGTTCATTCCTGCGGCGACCGAGCCGCGAATGCTTAGTGGCGCCATTTCGGAGGCGTAGGGAGGGGCTGCCGTGGTAAATGCTCCCATGGGCTGCGTAGTGAAGCGTGTGTTAGTCAACGCCATCTAGGCCAGTGGGTGTGTGGACGTACAAGACCAGTCAAGATCTTTCCTCCGACAAACTCTGTAAGATTCCTGCTGAAGAATTGCAAGAAAGCCCCAGCAATCGACAACAGAAACGCGGCGAGAATGACAGGCTGACGGCCGTAACGGTTGATTGCAAGACCGGAAAGGAACGCGCCCAAGGTCAAGGCTGTGGTTGGGGTCAGCACTCAGACAGGGAAGTATCGAGCAGGGAAGGGCTTACAAAAGATGGTAGCTGCTTGGAAGCCGAGTTGCCAAACCGCATCGACAACGTAGTCACCCTCATACGGTGTACCAAAGTCCTTGCGGAATTCGGTGATGGAAACGACGATTCCGCCTGCCATGCCGTCAAAGCCCCAGGTGATGCAAAGGAAGAACATGTACAAGCCTAAGATACTCTTAGCATCCGACACTGCGTTGACGTAAATGCCCTACAGCGCTGACTTACACCACATCAGGGGCCATTTGTTCTCCTTGATGGCCTGCATTTTTGTCAAAGTGTGCTGGCGATGCTCAAAGCGAGCCGCCAGCGAGGACGTTTCGAGGATAGCCGGCGCATCTTCACTCTTGGATTCGAGGCGGGCATCAGCAGCCTATTTGTCGTCCGCCATCTTGAATAAGAAACTGGTCAAGATCGTATAAGACTGCAAGTAACGTGGGAGCCCAACACCCGTTAACAGTCTGTGTTGTTAAGCATGAAGCAACTCTGAAGAAATCACAAGGAAAAAGGCCAAAAGGTGAGTCGCCGCCGATAACTAGGGAGCATCGTGGTTAAAACTACTATCCTTTAAACAGGCCTAAGAGCAGGTCGGCAGGCACATCGGCTCCTGAGCCCAGTTAAACCACCTTAGCGAGCTCTAACTCGGGTCAAGTTTTGTAAGACCTTGTGATACTTAGTAATACTATTAGTTTACTTATAGGGTAAAAGATTTAATTAATCCGTATGGGGTTAAAGATTCGTTATAAAGAGTAATGATATTTATAAGTTTAAAGTAGCCTAAGTACTAGTATAAATATTAGAGCTATAGGTAGAGCTACGTAGTTATATAACTTTATATAGCTATAACTTTTACTATAGTACTATATACTATAGGGGCTAACTATATAGTAGCTATATTAATACTAGTACTTTTTACTTTATAACTTAAGGCCTAAGGCTTTAATAAAAAGAATAATTACTTTTATAAAAAAAGTAGTAATTAATACTATTTAATAAATTACTACCCTTTAAAAAATTAAAAGAAAATTTAAAAACCCCTATAGGGGTTAAGTTTTATTTCTAATAGGCTAGTATTTACTAGAGTACTTAGAACTAGTTAGAGCTGCCTTTAGAGTAACTATGGCCTATATCTTCCTCTTTTTACTACCTATATCCCTTTATTCCTTTATTTTCCTAGCTTTATATACCTTTTTATATAATCTATTTTTTTATTTTAAATTTTATACTATTACTATTAATAAAGCTTTTAAGAGTATAGTTTAGGGAGTTTTTTATAAAAGTATTAACTATGTTATTACTTCTAGAGTATTACAACCTGTTAGTTAATAGACCTCTAATAGCGACTCTATAGGGGGCTTAGTAGTTAAATAAGTATATTAGTCTATATTAATATAATACCCTATAGAATAAAAAAACTAGGATATAAGTTATATAATAATAAAACAGACTAATATATAATAAGTAGTCCTAGGATAGAATTAATAATACTAAGGGTAGTTTATAATAATAAACTAATATACTTAATATTAGTCTTAAAAATAAAGAGATATATTTATAAAAAACAGGACTTATATATAAATAGAACTTAAGTACCCTTAAGTTTTACTTTTTATAGTTCTTTAGTTATTAACTTTATATTAATCTTTATATACTTTTAGCCCTTTAGTAATAATTACTATAACCCTTTTATTAAATATTTAAATTAATTACTTAAGTACTTTAAACCTTTAAGATCCCTTTAGTAACTACTAGTACTATTATTAGTATTAAACTTTAGCTTTTATTAAATATAAACTTTATTATTAAAAAGCTAGTTATAATATTTTAATAATTCTTATTTAATAAGTTAACCTTTAATACTAATAAATAATATCCTATAATATCTCCTTCTAGAACTACTAAAAATACTCCTACTTTGTTTAAGTTCTCTAATAAGTAGGTTTATAACTTTACTTAAGAACTAGGAAAATAATATATAAAGGATAATAGAGAAGAATTAAGCAATAATAATACTAATAAGTAGTTTAAATAAGTCTATTAAAATATTAAGTAGCTTTAGAAGCTTTTTAATAAAAACTCTAATACTATAAAGGAGTTATAACAGGCTATTTAGTAAGTTAATAAATAGACCTAGAAGGTTAAGAACTAGAATAAGACCCTCTGCGCTATTACTAATATTATTAAAATACTTATTAATAATAAATATAAAAAACTTAAACTTAATTTACCTATTATTTATAATAGAACTTTTAAAATACTTAAAGGATTTTTAATTTAAGTTAAAAACTACTAGAGCTTTTATTATAATAACTTTAAAAATAATACTAAGTATGTTATTTATACTACTACGTTCCTTTATAGGTACGCCCTTTAGTAAATAAAGCTATGTAAAAAATAGTTCTTTAAAGTTAAAACTTTAAACTACTATACTAGTAAGGTTAGGGATATTTTTACTACTTTTAATAGGTTTAAAAATATACTTAGAACCCTATTCTAAGACCCTAACTAGAAGTGATAAACTAAGTACAACTTTATTGTATTCTAATAAATTAAATTTATAACTTATTATACTACTAAATTCTAATATATTAGTATATAGTTAGACCTTACTAAGGAATTCAGGATCTTTATATTCTACTAAGGTTTAAAGGATAAAGTTAAAGATAAACTTATTAAAATTAACTAATTTAAAGACTTTTTTTAATATATTAAATTTGTAATTAAAATTAATAACTATTTTTAGGAAAGATACTATGAAAAAGAAAAAGAATAATTAGGTACTAACTTTAGTAAAAAATACTAATAGTAGTTATAATAATTCTAGTACTATAACTAAAGATAATAACCCTAGTGAAATAACTAGTAAAGACGAAATAATAACTAGTATAGTACTACTTATAGATAATACTTAGGCTCTATAGACTTTAGTACTACTAAACAATATAAACTTAATAAAGGATGTACTTTTAAATACTATAATTATAATAAACTAGGATATATAGTTAAAGACTACTACTAATTTAAGAAGTAGTAATAGTAATTAGTGCTAAGAGGTAAATAACTTAATGCTGTTTTTAAGGAAGACTATGCTAAACTATTATAGATAGTGTGCTATAGTAATAAATATACTATTTATTAAAATAGTAAAGAGAACGCTAGATAGTACTCTAAGGATACTAGTTATTTAGGTTATAATACTACTAATATTCTTAAGTGAACCCTTATAGTTGTTTATTAAGTACTATACTATAAACTATCCTAAAAGGTAAGGGAATAACTTAATAGTATGAAACCCCGGTACGTTAACTGCTACTTTATAGAACTTATTCGTAATAAAGAACTTTAATATAATAATGAATAAATAATTAAATAACTTAACGTTTTAATTATAGAACTAAAATATACTACTAAAATAAAACTAGAGGAGGAGTACGGGGACTATTTTTAAATATTAGTAATAAGAAGGGCTAAAACGATAATACTTTAAAATAATGTGTTAAAATTAAAATAACTTTATTATAATAATAAAGAAGAGGTAAAGAGAGTCCTTTTAGACTTTATAGTTTAAGAAATAACTATAGAAGATAATATACTTTATAATTTAGATAGACTTTGTAACGTTATTAGTTGTTAGATTATGTGGCTTAGAGCCACTGGTATACTATAACGTATAGGCGGATTTTAGCGTTTAAGGCGGCTAATGGCCACTCTAGAGTAACGTTTTACTGGCTTTAAAGGCCGTGGCTGTGTTTAGGGGTTTGAAGGCCTATAGTGCTATTAAGGTAAAAAACGCGTTAATGGCTCTAAGGGTATAGCTTTATATATATATAAATATATATAAAAATCTAATAATTAAAAGTCTTATTCTACTACCCCCTCTACTATATATAACTAATTATTCTTAAACTACTCTATTAAACATAAAGATTACTATAAATATCCTTTTAACTCTTTAAAAGACTATTCTTAATAGCCTAGTTACTTAGTACCTATAGCTTTATAACTTTTAAGTACTTATAAATACTCTTAATATATAAGAAGCTTTTAACCTAACTTCTATAAATCTAGAGCCCCTTATTAGTAATACCCCACTCTAAGAGCTATAGTTTAGTAACTACCTAAAGTCTATTACTTATTATAGTCCTAAGTTAAAAGCCCTTTACTCTTAAACTATAGGATTTAAAGTAGATAAACTTACTATAAATCCCCTTTAAGCACTTTTAAAAAAGAACCTCCTACTCCTATTTAAAGCAGTAGACTACTACTATACTAAAATAATAGTTAACGTTTTTAAAAAGGCCCTTAAGTACTATATTAACTTCTTATTCCTATACTGTACTATAAAAGTAATATACTAAAAGTAAAAAAAGGCTAAGAATACTATTATTCTTTAAATATAGAGTATTATTGTTAAAAAGCTTAGGATCTAATGCTACTTGTGTACTTTAGGGCTAGTAGTTTAAATTTAAAACCTCTATAAATACTTTAGATTTATAAAAAGTATATATTGTTAATGTACTAACTAGCTCTATACTAACTACTTTACTACGACCTATAATAAGTGGCTTAGAATAAGAGTTACTATAGTTAAGTAGTTTATAATATAAGTTAATAATATATATAAAAGCTATACTATTAGGCTTAAAGTAGTTTATAAAGGAGATTTATAAATTTACGAGTTACCTTACTTCTTTAACTACTTATTACTTTAATTTTAGACTAAAAGCCGTTATATAATAATCAGTAACGGCTAGGATAATTATAGTTTTAATAGAGTTATTACTAAAATAATAACTATAATTAAATAGATACTAGAGTTTATAGGACGCGGGAAAAGTGTATAAAGTACTTTTACTATTAATAAGACACCTCTCTGCGGCCCTTTTAAGTGCCTTAGTAGTAACGAGTATAATAATACTAACCTAAAGAAATTATAGAGTAAAGTATTATTAGTATTTCTAGCTCCTTTTACTCTATTAGCCCCTTTCTACTTAACTTACTCTATATATTACTACTTTAAAAACTATTTTTATACCTTCTTAGAGTACGCGTATAATAGTTAAAAGCTGCTTAACTATTATTATAAAAAAGCTAAAAGAAACTTTATAAATAATAAATAGTTAATTTAGTATATTAAAGAGATTTAAAGTTAGTAACTATATAGTTACTATATTAAGAGCCTTAAGTAGTTACTAGTAGCGTTTTAAGCTACTTAATCTAAGGGCTTACTACTATACCCTCTTAGGGACTCCTACTTCCTTAATTCTAGTATATTTATTTATATTTTTAAAAATAAATAATAGTTTAGTAACTTTTAAACCACTAGTATAAGTAACTACCTATAGGCTGGCTTTAAGCCTTTAGTAATTAAAGGATATAGAGATATAAGTATACGTATTATATTAGTTAATAGTAAATAATTTAGTTTATACTTATATAATATTATATTATATATATCTATAGTAACTAACCTTATCTTTTATAACTAACTCTATAAGCACAGGTACTAGTAGGATAAGTACCCTAAGTAGTACTTTATACTTTATAAATCTAACTATTCCCCTCTTAGCCTAGTTAAGAATATATATAGCTAAAGAGTATTAAAGTATAATAAGCTTTTTAATAAAATACTTATATATAAAGGGTCTATATAAACTATTTAGTATATATATACTTTATACTATTAAACAAAGTACTCCTAATAAAGATAAAGATTTCTAAAAAGCTCTAAAAAGACGTAGTACTAATAGCTTAGCTACCCCGGCCCTAAACTACTCTAATACCCTTTTTTATTAACTTATAGTATTTAAATTTCTATTACCTTCTAGGCAGCACTAGAAAAAGCACTTCTAAACTATAATACTTATAGTATTAGTAAAGTAAAGTAGATTATTAACTATAAGTTGGATAAGAGTAACGCGTATACCTACCCTAGTAAATATATTATATTTAACTTTTACTTATATAGTAAGGGCTATAGTGGGTTTATATTTATAATAGTATTTACTAACTATATTTCTTAATACTTATAGGACTACTATTTATATAACTATAGTATAAAAATACTTACTAAAGTCTTTAAAAAGTTTATTTTACTCCTAAAGGTCTAGTATAATATTAAAATATTTATATTTAAGTATAATAAAGAAACTAAAAATACTACTATTTTATAAATAATCTTTAGAGGTGTAGTAAATGTATTAAGCCCTTAGCCCTATATACTTAGAATTAAAATAGTAGTACTAAGTACATTAGTACTATAATTAAAATAAAGGCTTAAATAATATATAAAGGTAGTAAGCTACTCTACAAAGTATAGCCTAATATCTATAAAGTAGTAACCTACCTTTATAACTATATACCTTAAGTAGCCTTTAGTTAAAAGACTCTATATAAAGTACTTTACTAACGGCTTTATAGTAATAAAACTATAAAACTAAGCTTTATATACTTAAGATCCTATAGTTATAAGGTATATACCCTTATAGCTACTATATAGCTTAAAAAGAAGTACCTTAACTACCTTTATAGCTATATCTTTATAGACTTCTTTATTAGCTATATATTTATAAATTAGTATTAAATATAGAACCCTATAACTAGGAAAATATTACTACTTATAACGTTATATTTAATAAAAAAAGTACTATAATAGTAACCCGGATTTACTTACTAACAACTATAATAACCTTAACCTTTAAACTATTACTAAATAAGTTTAAAAAAACCTTACTATAACTAGTAAAATTAACTCTTAAGTATAACTCTACCCCTCTTTACTTAATAAAAAGAATAATAAAATATCCCCTTTTATAAACTCCCTTAATAACTTTTTTAATAAACTTAACTTAAATAATACTACCCTTAATAATAATAAACTCTATAACTATAAATACTCTTTTATTTACTTTAAACTCCTACTTACCCTTCCTAACTTACTTATTTTATTCTTTTAAATACTAATTAAAAAAAACTAGTACTTAGGAAAGTAAATTATAGTTAAGTTAGTAAATAAAAACCTTTTTTTTATAAACCCTTACTAGTCCATATTTATAACTAAGTTTATAAACTAAACTACCCTAGTAGTTTATATACTCTAAAGTAAATAAATATTTTATAAAACCACCTTTTTAACTAGTACTTTATTATTATTTTAAAATATTTTATAGTAAAGCTACTTTTAAACTAACTACTTAGTTACTTATAACTTATTAAAAGGGACCCCTAGTATTTAATATACTATAAGGGTATTTTAAAATATAAATATTAAATACTCTAATAATAAATTTAGTTATAGAGAGAAGTTATAAGTACTTAAACTTTATTAAGTAAGTATAAAGTACTATACTAACTATAAACTAAAACTCCTACTCTTAGTACCCCTTAGTAAAAGCTCTAGCTTCTACTTATATTTTATTTAAAAGTATTAACTTACTTTTATATAATTTTAATATAAGTAATTAAAATAAACTATTTATAAAACTACTATAAAACTAACTCTTAAAAAAAGGTTTTTAAGAGTATTATTAATAACTCTTAAATCCTTAAATACTATTAAGTATATATATATATAAGTTAAATAAATATAGAAAACTCTTTAAAATTAAAGTATACTTTATTATATATAGTAATTAATAGTTAAAAAATACGTAAAATATCTATACTTTAATACTTACTAGTATATTATTTTAAATACTTATAGCCGTTATAAACCACTTTAATCTTAAGCTTTTATAATATAATATAGTAAATATATTTATATAGGTTCTACTTAATAAAAATATTTATATATTAATACCCCCTAGGTATTTAAAGCCTAAGTATATTCTTAAACTTAATAAAGTACTTTATAGCCTATACTACTTTTTACTCCTTTAGTAATACTATTTAAAAACTAGTTTAAAAAAACTTAAGCTAAAGTATATAGTAAATAAGAATTATTATTAAATTTACAGCTATATTATCTTCTTTTTTTATATAAATAACTATATTCTATACTTCCCCTTTAAATACTATAAAAAGGCCCTTTTATTTATAAAAGTACTTTAAAAGTAATACTTTTTTAAGGATAGTAAAAACTTATAATAGTTCCTAGGAATTAAAGTTATTTATAACTATACTATAAAGCACCTTTAGCTTTTATAGTCTATTTATATTAATAAAGTAATTAAGTACTTAAAAAGGCAAGGCCTATATACTAAATAACTAAATACATCCTTAATTTAATTACTTAAACTACTTTTTTATAAGGGCTCTACTTTATATATAAATACTAACTACTACTAAAATAATATTAATTTAATTATATATAGAGTAATAATAATAAAGCTAAATATAGCCCTTATAATAAGCTATTTTATGTGCTTTAACTATAACCCTAGTCCTAAATACTTTAAAAAAGTAAAATAAACTATTAAATACCTCTTTATAAAGCGCGCTCTTTACTTTAAATTTAGCTATAAAAAAGGCAGTTCTAATAATAGTTTAATAATAACTTTAGATACTAGCTTTACTAATAATATACTAAACCACAAAAGCTCTTAAGTATTTATAATTAAGCTTTTTAGCGGCTTTATTAGCTAATAAACTAATAAATAAAATACTATAACTATATTAATAACTAAAGTTAAACTCTTTACTATTTTTTAAGCAGCTAAAAAAGCTATTTTTATAAGTCGTTTAATAATAGTACTTTATATAGACCTTAGTAAAAAGACCTTTAGTACTACTCCTACTCTTAATACTACTATACTAAGTATATATATTTAATATAATAATTAATAAATAATCCAATTTAGTAATAAAGAGACAGTTTAACTATACATAAAGCTTTACTATATTAATATCTATAACTACTAACTATATTAAAAGGCGTAAAAAGGATATATTAAAGTTAAATACTAGTCTATAGTATAGCTAATAGTAAATAGACTTATAACGCCACTCACTAGTACTTACTTTAAACTCTTCTTTAAGTAACTTAATATAGTAAATTAAATAGCTTAATTCTAAGTACTTTATAATATAAAGTTTTAAAGTAAATATTTTAAGGGCTTTAACTTTACTAATAAGGAATAAACTAAAAGAATTATAGCTCTTAAGTGCTTTAAAAATAGTATTACTTTTTTTACTATAGAAATAAAGGTTTAATAAGGATAACAGAACTATTAAAAATAAGGACTTTAAAGGGATTATAGACCTAAAGAAATAAGCTATATAAAAGTAATTATAAAGTAGTTAAAGTATAGTTAGTACGTAATTTTATTTATAATTAAATCTAATAAGGCCTTTAAAAGGCCTTTATTAGAGAAGTATATTAAATTATATAGCTTAAAGCTACTAATATACTATAACGTATAGGTAGATTTTAGTGTTTAAGGTGGCTAATAGCTACTCTAGAGTAATGTTTTACTAGCTCTAAAGACCGTAGCCGCGTTTAGGGGTTCAAAGGCCTACAGTACTTTAAGGCAAAAAACGCATTAATGGCCCTAAGGGCATAGCTTTATATATATACAAATATACGCAAAAATCTGATATTAGTTAATATATTTAAAATAAAGTTATTTAGGGGGCCCTACTTAATACTTAGGACTTAGATTCTAAAGAGGAACTTTTAATATAAAAAAGGGAACGTAAGTGCTTGCTACATATTCCCCTAGATAATAATAAATAATAGATTATTTTTTACGAAACTAACTCTATTTAGAAGGCTAGAAGATAGTTACTTATGAGTATACTAGGGGACTATAAGTAGCTAAAACCCCTATATAAGAAATACTATAATGTATTTTAGTTATAATACTTTAATAATAAATACTAAGAATACTTTATAGAGAAACTTAATTCTTAATTTTTTTTAAAAAAAGATGCTTTATATAAGAACGTTTACTTTAGCTATGAACTTTATATATAGATTATTTAAGAATATAAAAGACTAGAAGAAGTAGTATTTAGACTGAACTTAAACTTTTTAATAAAATACTTATATAATAATAATATAGATTAGTAAGAATACTATATTAATTAATATTAAGTTTATAATATTATTAAAGTACGAATACTTAGAAGAAAGTAACTTTAAGAGAAAAAGGGAACTAGTTTTATACTATTAGTTCTTAATATTAAAGATACTTTTAAGAAAGAAGGAGTAGTTAAGTACCCTAATAGGGACGGAATATATATAGAATAAAGGTAAAAGTAGTTAAAAAACTAGACTTATTTACTATAAAAGGATTATAATAGGTAATTAAAATAAGATTTATATAATTAATTATAAAGCCGAGTTTAGAAGAAGAATACTTTTACTTTAATATTATAGTAAATAGATTTGGGTTAGAGCTTTAATTAATAGTAGCGCTTAAGGTAACTGTATATTACTATAAGTTATAAATAAATTATAGATATTATAGAATAAAAAAGAGGATTTTTATTTACTTAATAATGTAGAAGGAGAAGGAGTATAGTATAGTGGAGGTATTATTAATAGTAAAACTATACTCCTTATTTTAAGTTACTATAACTAGAAGATATACTACTACTTTAATATTATAGATATAGGATAATAAGATATTATTTTAAGAATACTATAGTTATAAAAAGAGAACCTATAGATAAATTAAAAGGTTAGTTACCTTTATTAAGAACCTAAAATAAGTTTAGTTATTAAAAGGTACGGTTAACTACTAGCTTTAAATGAACTTTATTAAGAAAAGTTAATAATATATATATTATAATTTATTATTTATTTAAAGGTTAGGGAAGTAGTTACTAGGTTGTTATAGGAAAAGTACTTTACTATAATATAAAAAGAACTAATTCTTAATAAAGATTAACTTTTATTTATTCTAAAAGAATATAAAGTATATAAAAAGTTATTTGTTTTAATACTAGAAATAGGTCTATTAGAATATAGTACTTTTAACTATAAGATTTTTATTAAAAAAGAATAGATATTATAATTTAATAGAGTTTATTACTTAAACTAGTAAGAAATAAAAGTACTTAATAAGTATATTAATAAACACTTAGTTAAGGGCTATATTAGAGAATTAATATTACTTATAAGATATTTAATTCTATTTATACTAAAGAAGAATAGTAAGTTATAATTATATATTAATTACTAATAACTAAACAATATTATAATTAAGAACTAATACTTACTACTACTTATTTTAAAACTATAAAATCTACTATATAGAGTTAATTAGTTTATAGCCCTTAACTTTAAAGAAGTTTATAACTTAATTAGGATTAAAAAATAAGAGGAGTAAAAGACTATATTTTACTTTTACTAAGGACATTTTAAGTACTTTGTTATACCCTTTAGACTTATTAATACTTCTATAATACCCCCTCTAGGGTAACTAACGGCCTACGGGCTATGTACTCTAGGAAATAGCCGTCCAGCTACCCACTTTATTAATCTTTTTTATTATTAGTTAGTAAACGGCACTTAAATTCACCTACTGCAACGCAGCTTCTATAGATTTAAAATAATAGGTGTTTTTAATTAATTTCGAAGTAAACTACTAATTACACCGTTAACACTACCGAAACTACTAACGCCTTCTACTGTCCCTCCGAACCTATTAAATCCAATCTAAACTAAACCGTCCCTTCCCTTAACCGCACCACAGCTAGTTAACCTAATTAGACCGCTTTTCCCTGTGCTTATTAGTAGATGTTTTAATATATTACTAGGCTTTATTAAACGTACTAGTCTCTTAACTCTAGGGGATTTATAGTTATTATTACTACCTCTATTACTTACTTAAAGTAGTATTAATTGTTTTTTAAAAACAGTAAGTCTAAAATTTAATTTAGTATTAAATTAGTTAATACGTCTAGTTGAATATTTCTTATTTAGTCTATATTACTATTAGTTTAAAAAAAGTAAAGGCTAAAAATAGTAATTTAGATCTTTATACTTAAGGGTTAAGCTAGTTAGCTATACTATATATTAATAGTATTAATACTAAACTATATAGCTATATTACTAAGCTACTTAATATTATTCTTAACTATAAAGAATAGGTTATAGTATTTAGTATTCTATAGCTAAAGGACTTTTGTATCTATAGTAGCTTTTACTATTTTATTAGATTCTTAAGTATAAATATAAAAAACGGGAGGAATTAATAAAAGCCTTATTTATAGTAGTAGTGCCTTTTTCTTTGATTATAAACGCCACTAGGGCTTATTAGACTCTATAAATAGCGTGATCTAGCTAAAGGTTTATATAAGTAAAGATTTATTTTAATATATTAGTCGCGCCGTTTAGCACCACTTATTAGTAATAGCATCGTTGTTATTACTACAGAAAAAGCAAATAAGTAGAAGTATTAAAGTACGTATACCCTACTAAGCTCTACTCAAGACTACTTAAGCTAGAGGGGGTTAAACCTACTAGATATACCCTATTAGATACTTTTATTTATTATACTACTTAATAATACATAGCCATAATGCATTCTTTTTAGATTAACTTATAGAAATGTCTACATAAAACACTACTTAAAAAAACACAAATAGAAATATCTGTATAAGACACTACTTCAAAAAAACATAAATACTTTTATAATATTTTAGAATATAATTAACTATGTTCTATAAAAGAAGTTTAATGTTTTTATAATTATATATTTTAATAATATTCTAATTTTTTTAAAAACCCTTAAAAATATAAATAGTATATATATTAAGTACTTTAAAAATCTAAGAAGTTAAGTTACTTATTAAACCTAAAAAAGTAAATTTTATACTTAAAAAGTAAACTACTTTAGATTTATAATTATACTTAGTATTATTAAGATATTTAATAAGGAAATTACTATGGTTAAGGACTAGTTAGTACTCTAGAATATTAAGAATATTTAGTTATTCTTTAAATTTATTAAATTTTACTAATAATTCCTTAAAGAATATTTTAAAAATATTTCTATACTTATAGACCTTATAAAAAAGGACACTAAATAAAAATAAATAAAAGAAAAAAAATAGTATTCTAGAAGATTAAGAACTAGGTCCTTAATAGACCTTTACTTATAATACTTAATCTAAACCTACTATTTAAAGTAAAAACTAATACTTTAAACTATACTATTAATAGATAACTTAGTTAATATAATAAAAAAGAACATTTATACCTATATACCTTTTATTTAAAAAACTTAGTAAACTAGAACTTAACTAGTAAATTTATAATAAAAAACTTATAATTATTATTAAAGTATTTAAAGAATAGAGATTATACTTATTAAAAACTAACTATAAAGTTATAATATATATAAATTATAAACATCTTATATACTTTACTATATCTAAAGACTTTAATAAGAAATAAATTGAATAGTTAAAACTCCTTTTAGAATTTAATTCTTGTATTATTTATAAAAAAGAATTAAAAAATAGAAAAGTAAATACTTTTAGTAAACACTTAAACCTAAACTTAACGGTTCTAAATAAAACTTAAATAATCCTTAAAAAGGATTTAAATAAAAATCTTATACTAACTATTTACCTCTTTATAATTACTAAATAGATTAGTACTAGTACGCCTAGATAGATAACTAATAAAATAATAAAAATAATTTATAGTGTTAAAGTATATAAATACTAAGGAATTACTAAAATAGAGAAATATATTTAATAATACTATAGAGTTACTAGGGAATAAGTAGTTAAAGCTATTAAAGATTATAAAGTTTATAAAAAAAGTAAACTAGGACACTATAAGTCGTATAGAAAAATTTAACCCTTTTTAGTACTTAATAAAGTATAGTAATTAATTTTTCCTTAATTTTATTATTAAATTACTATAATTAAAAGAACAATTTATAGAAAGATAGTTTAATAGTATTTTAATAATAGTAAACTAATTTATTAAGTATATATATTTTATTTTATAAATTAAAGTAAGTACTATAAAAGAACTTATATATGTATTTAATAAGTATATTTTTAGTTAGTATAGTCTACTTAAAGATATTATATTTAATAAAGGAACGTAGTTCACTTTAAAGCTTTAGAAATTTCTAATTTTATAGCTTAAATCTAAACTACAACTATTTACTACTTTTTACCTTTAAACTAATAAATAAATTAAAAGAATTAACTAAATTCTTAAAATATACTTAAAATATTATATTAACTATTAATAAAATAATTAAGTTATTTTATTACTAATCGCCTAATTTACCTATAATAGTATAGTAGAAAAAAGTATATAGTACTTACTTTATATAATAAAATATTAAAACTAAATAACTAAGTAATAAGTTAAACTATAAAAGACTTAGACCTTTTAAAATTATTAAAAGGATTTTTAAAGTTAACTTTAAACTTATACTTCTAAATACTATAAAATATTACCTAGTGTTTTATATTTTACTACTTAAACCTATACTAAAGAGAATATATACTATAAACTATATTAAAGTTAATCTAAAATAAAACTATAAAATTAAATATATAATTAATTATATTAATTGATAAAATAATATAGAACTTAAGTACCTAACTAAATAAAAAAACTATAATTACACAAAAATGTATAAAAACTTATATTTAACTTTATTAATATATAAAAAAAACTATAAAAATACTAAATATAATAATAAGTACAATAAAAAATAATAATTACTAAATAGTTAATAAAAGAACTATATATTATATAGCCTTAGCCTAGAATTTAACTAACTAAAACCCTAAAAACAAATTAAATATTTCTTTACTTAAAAACGCCTAGCTTAAAATAGAATTAAAAACTACTTATTAATATATTCCTAATTAATAAACTTAAATTAATAAAGTTATTCCTAAAACTAAAAACAAACTATAGTAGTTTATTCTCTAAGTCTACTACCTAAAAATCGCTTACTACAAACTACTTATAAGTATCTAATACTAATAATATATTACTATTAAGTAAAACCCTGTTCTTTTAATTAACCTCTTATATACTCCACTTAAAAGCTTTAGTTTACTTTTTATAGACTTTCTTTTAAATTATACGGATATAACTTAAACAACTTACTACCTTTACTATCTAGGATTATAAGTATATAAACTTATAATAAAGTACTAAAAGCTCTTTATTTACTTTTTTCTCCTTTTTATCCTACTCTCTTTATTAGGAATTTAACTTTTAAACTATAAATATTAGTACTACTATTAGTAAAACTAAGCTAATAAAAGTACTTATAAGTAAATACTACTAAAATACTATTATAAGGCTTCTTTACTATAATATAAGTATAATAATAAATTAGCTTCTTACTAAAATAATATAGGACCTTTATATAAAAATAATAAGTATAAGGTATATTACTATTAATTAACTAAGACTTAATATACTTAATAAGTATAGCCTTTTTATAATCTTTAATTATAGTTAAATATAATTTTAACTTTTAAATATAACTTAATATAGTATTAGTATTATAAAAAATAAAGAAGTATAATTATAAATCCCTAACTTAGAACTAATAACCTACTTATAATAAGGTCTTAAGAATAAGACCTATAAAAAAGGAGCTAATATTATAACTTATTAGTTAATAGACCTTTAATAGCGACCCTATAGGGGGCTTAGTAGTTAAATAAGTATATTAGCTTATATTAGTATAATACTCTATAAAATAAAGAAACTAGGATATAAGTTATATAATAATAAAAAGAACTAATATATAATAAGCAGTCCTAGAATAGAACTAATAATACTAAAGGTAGTTTATAATAATAAACTAATATACTTAATATTAGTCTTAAAAATAAAGGGATATATTTATAGGGAATAGAACTTATATATAAATAAAACTTAAGTACCCTTAAGTCCTACTTTTTATAGTTCTTTAACTATTAACTTTATATTAATCTTTAAATACTTTTAGCCCTTTAGTAGTAACTACTATAACCCTTTTATTAAAGACTTAAACTAATTACCTAAGTACTTTAAACCTTTAGGATCCCTTTAGTAACTACTAGTACTATTATTAGTATTAGACCTTAGCTTCTGTTAAATATAAACCTTACTATTAAAAGGCTAGCTGTAATATAGAGATCTAGTAGATATTAGTAATTTTGTATTATTTATAAGACTATTTTAGAGCTATAATATTAATTATTAATTACTTCTTCTTAGTAGTACTAAGTTTAATAATGTATTTATATAGTAAGTACGAGTTTATATGTACTACTATAGGGATCTTAAGAAGTTAAAGATAGTTAGTTATAATCTAGAGAGTCTTAGTAATAGTAAGGACTATATTAGTACTAGTTATTATACTATAGATCTTAAATACTAGTACGCTATAGGTAACGTATTTGTTTTTTATAGAGCTGTAGCAGATAATGTTACTAAGGAGCTTAAAGGTATTATTAGTAAGGTAGTGCTTATTACTAAGGATAATAATAAAGCTAAGCTATAAAGAGAGGTTGTTATTATTAGTAAACGATCTATCTATAAATACAAAAAGCTTACTAGTAGCGAGGTTAAGGGATACGTATATTAATCCTTATTTTTAGTTATTAATCTACTACTATAGACACTTATTTAGAGCCTTAATATTATTATTACTAGGCTCCTAATACTAGGTAGTAATTAATAGGTTATAGAATATCTTTAGTTAATAGATTATTATAATATAGGTACTATAGGCTTACTACTAAATATACTTAGCTTTTTAATCTACTCTAGGGGTTATAATAACTAGCTTTTTACTCTAGCTTTTTTATTTAAATACTAGATTACTGCCTTTAAGACTTAAGATACTACTATTAAATATAAGGGGATTGTTAGTAGTTAGGAAGGACTTTAGCTTAGCTATAAGGTTTACTTTTTAAAGCTAGTTATCCTTTTAAACTAAAAAATTAATAGTAGAAAGTCTTAATATATTGTCTATTTATATTTTAACTATAGTAAACTCTTTATTATTAATTAACGATATTAAGAGGTATAGGTTATATATTAAGCTAACTATATTAAGCCTTTTATAGTAGTAGTAGTTATATATTACTTACTAGTGTGTTTCTACTTCTACGATACTATAGAGTGGTTTTTAATAACTATAATAGTATTATAGAGGCATTAATACTTAATTTATTTAGGGAGGTTTATAAGGATAGTTTATTTAAGTTTTATTTCTAATTGTATATATACTTAGGTAATGTTTTATAGTTAAAGAGTTATACTATTATAAGTTAAAAATAGGGCTAAGGCGAGAATTAGTTACTATAAGGCCTATTAAACTATTAGGGACTATATAAGGATCTTAGCTTTACTATTATTAGTATAGCCTTAAATTATAAAACGTGACTTTTTATAGGGGCTATTTATAGTTTTTCCTTTAATTTTATTAATAATTTTTAACTTAAATACTTAGTAGTTATTATAGATTTTAGGGCTATAGAGGACGAAGTTAAAAATATTATAGTTTTAAAGTATTATAATTTTTTACTTTATTAATAGTTAAAAAGGTTTACTAGGTATAGTAATTACGCCCTTATTGTATAGTTTAATTATAAGAGTAAAATTAGCTTCTTCTTTTACTAAGATATATACTACTACTGCGTTTTTATAAGAGCGGCTAGGGCGTTTTTTTAGTAGTTAAGTAAGATCTTTAGTAGTAGGGGAAGGAGTAGTATTAATAACGATTTTATTAAGGATTTTCTTAGGTAGTTTAGCTTTACTAGGGGTATCCCTAGGGCTATTAGTCTTATTGTTTTTAGTTTCCTTAGTATATCTAGGGTTATTAGGTAGTAGAGATCTAAAGTTAGCTTTATTATTATTATTATAAAAGGGTTTAATAGAGGTAGATTTAAACGTTTAAGGGCTTTATAAAAGGGCTAGTGTATAGGACTTACTATTAATTAAGAGTAGTAAGTAAAGGCTTTATTAACTACTTTTTTAATACTATATTCTAACTTTAGATTAAAGTAGAAGGTTTAGAATTATAGATATATTAGGGCTATTATGTACTTTAAGGCCTTTTATAACTATTTATTTAGTATAGAAGTAGTAGACTTTATTTATAGCCTTTTAAATAGTAGTAGCTTTAGTTATAATATTTAGTAATAGTAGAAAAGAGTTATTTATATATATGTATACTTTAAATACTAATAGAGTTAAAACAAGGCTTTTTAAGCTAGTAGTATTATTAATAGCTTTAATTATAGTTTAAAAATAGGTATTACAGCTTATTTTAAAGTTTTTAACTTTAAAAACTTTATAGATTCTATATACTATAATATAGTATTTTTTAATTTTACTAATTAAGTAGTATGTTTTAATAGAAGTATTTTTAAGAGTAATACTAAAAGATTTAGTATTACTACAGAACTTACTAAACTAAAATCTAGTACTTAGGTTAGTCATAGGGTTATTAGGAGGTCCTTAGTATATATTAATTTAGTTTTTTTAGAATACTTACTATAGATATTTAGTAAAGAGTAATTCTAAGAAGTAGGTAGTATTAAAAACTATAAATATATTAACTATATATAAAACTAACTTATTATTAATATATGTAACATTAATAATAACTTTATAGTTAAAGTTAAAGTCATTATAGATACTAAACTTAAAATAGAATAGAGTTAAACTATTAAGTTAGTATTAGTAGTATATATAGTTAAGAGTTTTAATAATAGAAATTTTAATAGGGCTCTTAGCTTTTTATAAGACGTTATAGAGTTATTAAATAAAAGAGTAGTTAAATTATTAATAGAGTTAGTAGAGCTTAATATTAGTTAAGTAGTAGAATACTAGTGACTTTTTAGGGTTAAAGAGGAGCTATTTACACCTCTATTATTAAATAATTAAGACTACTATAGTGCCCTAATAGAGCTTATTATAGACGTTATTAAAAATAATACTAAGTTAATTTATATTACTTAAGCTAAGTAAAAATAAAGTGTTGATAAGTATTATATAGAAGGTAATATTTCTAAACGGAGTAGGGATATTAATAAATTCTAATAGGTTAACTAGTACTATATCTCTAGAAGAAATAAAGATCTTACTAGCCGTTAAAGTATTAAGCTTAAGATTTAGTAAGAAGTAGTTTTATAGTACTATGTATTAATTATAGTCTATAATTAAAAACTTTATTACTCTAGTATTAAGTATAATACTATAAAAAATATTAAAGGAGTAGTAACTATTATATATAAATATTAATATTAGTATTAGATAAAAAAGGGGGTCTATTTGTGTTAAGTAGTAGACTATAGTATTATTTTTACGTAGCTTAATAATATAGTAGCTATTAATAGTAGCTAAGTTATTAGTAGTTATAGAAGTATAGTATACTATTATATAGTAAACGAATTCTATATCCTTTTTAGGCTTTAAATCCCTTTACTTAAGGGTATTTATAAATAAAAGGTTATTATTATTATTTAGAAAGTCTTTATATTAGAGTAGAAACTAGGAATACTCTTTATAGAATAAGTCTTAGATATATAATAATAATCTATAGTATTTATATACCTTATTACGCTCTTTTTATAAATACTTATTAGACTAGTAACTAGTTCTATTATATATATAGTACTTTAATAGGTTACTATAAAAAAGAGGTATATTACTATAAAAATAGTTATAATTATTACAAACTTAGTAGTAGTTATTACAACTATTACTATACTTATAGTTAATATAGTAAATATTTATAGAAATATACTAGTTATTTATAGAGTAGCTATTAGTAATACTAGTGGCTAACTATAGGTTAGTAATAGTACTACTAAGTATAGAAGATCTTTTAATAAGAGTAGCTATAAGATTTAAGTAGGAGTAGTAAGTTATAAGAAGTTAGCTATATAGTACTTAGTTACTTTAATATACTTTCTTAAGTATAAGTTAGATTTTTAAAAACTTTATAATTATTTTATTAAAGCACTTAATATAAGACTTACTTTAGCTGTTTTATATTTATATAGTAAAGTTAAAATATTACTACTTAAAAAGGTACTATTAATATATTTAATTAGTTTTAAAGTAGTTATATACTATAACTACTATATTAAAGAGTAATAAAGGGGAAGTAGAGTTACTAAAGTAGTTATAATAAAGGGTCTATACTTAACTTTATAGTATTAATAGAAAGGCGATATAGGCTTAATATTAAGAGATACTTATAAAGTAGTAATTATACTTAAAGATCTTAAGCTTTATATTAAGGGATTTATACTAGTTACTACTATAGATTATACTATTTTTAAGCTTAAAGAGGTTAATAAGTATTTTTAGTATAGAAGGGTTAAAGAGTAGTAGTACTAGAGCTAGAGTAGTTTAGGAGAAATCTCTAATATAGTAAGAGTAGGGTTAATTCTATATAGCCTTATAAGACTAATAAAGTAGAGTATAAAGTTAATTTTCTAAAATAGATTAAAAAGTAGCTACTCTTTACAGTAGTAAGGTATTTATATTTTTTAATATAGTATTATTACGATTTTTAACTAAGAGTAAAATAATACTTTTACTTTACTTAATTAGTTTTAAAATATTATATAACTTACTATTTATAATATATTTAAAAAAAGGGCTTTTTAAAGTTAACTTTAAAGTCGTTATAGAGAGTTATAGTCCTTGTGATGTCTTCTTTACTCTAGAAGTTAAATTAAGTAACTTAAAAGACTTTAAAAAGCTATTAATTAGTATTTATTTATAAGGAATTAAACTTAATACTATTAGAGTAAAAGTACTCCTTAATAATATAATAAACCGTAGGTAAGACTTAAATAAAGGTATTTATAAACTAGTTACTAAAATCTATATTAAAAGTCTTTTAAAGTATATAGTTAGTAAAGTCTTTTATAGTATACTTATTAAAAAACTATAGTAAATAGGTTTTAAAAGTAGCTATTAGGGTATTATTTATAGGTTTATTATAATTAAGAGTAGGCTACTAGTTAGTAGAATCTATATTAATTACTAGCTAATAGGTAACTACTATAAGGGAGAGGTTTTTAAAAGGCTTATTTATAAAAGTAATTTAAGATATTTTAATAACTAATAGAGTTATATAGGACTTTTTTTAGTATATATTATAAGATTTACTAAAAGGCTTAATAAGTACTTTATAAAAGATTAGTAATAGAGAGTAGTTATTAAGTTATAAATAATAAATAATAACTCTATATAAAGGTTTTAGGGGCTGTATGCCTAGGTCGGGTCCGATTGTAGTGTTTTAAAGGTAGGTATAGGTGTATTTAGTTACTTTTACTTAACTTCCCCTTTTCCTCTCCTGTTCTCCCTTTATGTATCTTTACTAAGGGCTTAGTAGGGGTCTACTATACTAAAATCTACTAATATTTACTCTTACTTTTACTAAAGGTATACTAGGTACTTAGTTTTATACTAGATTTTTATACTATCCCCCCTCTTAATCTACTAGTCCTTAGTAGTATTTTATACTATTACTTTTTATACTAAAGCTATTACTATAAGGAACAGTATACTAGTGCTATTAATACAGGAGTTAGTATATTAGTATTTACTATACTATATTGTTTTAGTAATATTATACTAGAGGGTTACTATACTAGTTTTAATTTTATCCCTTTTCTTTTACTTTATTATATAAAACGGGTAGTTAAATACTTTATTTTATTAGTTTATTTTTTTATTCCCTCTTTTAGTTATAATTCGTTCTAATTATATATTTATGACTTTCTTATCCTTTATTTAATAAGTATCTATAGAAATACTAGTAAGTATATTCTGCGATATTATTTATTTATTGTTACTATAGGGTGGATTTTTAGCTTTTTTTATTTTTTCTATTGGGTTTTTTTAAAGTCTGATAGTTTATAGTTATATTTGTAGATTGTACTTTCTGTGCCTTTTATACCTAAAGTATAAGGGAAATGCACTTTCCCCTTTTATTTAGTACTTTTTATAAATAACTTCTCTATATACTTACTATATTTAAGCTGTTTATTTTATAAAGGGAGCCTATATAATAGTAGCTTTTAATTTATTAGCTTTAAATCTTTTCCTTCTTTAATAATTTATAATTTTACTTTTTTTCTTTATTAGTTATATATTATTTTTTTTAACTATTATTACTTTTTTAGTATTCGTTAATACTTAACTTACTTCTTTAATATAATATCTATAAGTATAGGTATAAGGGTATTAAGGTTGGTATTGAGATTGCCGAATACTTCTATAGTAATATCGGGCTTAATAGAGTTAGTAAAGGAATAGGTTTAGTGTATAATATACAAATAAAAGAAATAGAAGTATTATTGTAGTAGTAATAGTGTTGTATTAGTGTTTTACTGTATTACTTACTTATTAAGAAAGTAGAAGTCTAGACCTCTGTAGGCTGGGGGGAGCCCTGCCTTTTATAGGCCTAGTGCCTTGCCCTTTAGGCCTAGCTTTTAAGGTATTAGTTCTTTTAGAGTTTAGTATATTACGTATAGTTTAGCTAAGTGGCTCTAGGCCCTGTATATGGTTGGCCGCATTTACTGTGGTTAGCTACGGGCGCTATAGTCGGCCACGAGGGTTATAGTTAGCTACGAGTACCCTAAAGGGGTTAATAAGAGATATTTAGAGTAGTTTATTTTACTATTAGTAGTTGACTTAGTAGTTTAGAGTCTAGCTTATTAGAGCTAAAGGCTATAGGTTTAAGTCTACTTTTTGTCTCTTTTTACTTTTATTTTTAGTTTTTTTTAATAAACTAATATTCCCCCTTAAGATATATATTAATTTAATTTTATTATAGATTTTAGTGTTTTTAAGGTGTATTAAAAGACTTTTTTAGTATTAAAAACTTTTGTATAAAAACTCTATAAAAACCTTTTTTTTAGGTAAAAGTATTTAGAGTAAAAATAGAAGAAAATATATATTAATAAGGAAAACTTTTTTTTTAATATAATAAGTTATTTATTTTTAACTTATTTTTTAATAAATTTATATTTTTTCTTATTTTAGTTTTATTTTTAAGAGAAGATAAAAAACCTTTATAGTCTACTATACTTAAAGTAGTTATATAATTATTAAATATTATTTTACCTACAGGCTTAGTTAAAACATTAGCTAAATTATCTTTAGTAGATACGTGGAATAGTAAAGCTTTATTATTAATTATTGTATTTCTTGTAAAGTGATATTTAATATTAATATGCTTAACCTTTTTATAAAATTAAGGATTTTTAGTTAGTTTTGAGCTGCTTTATTATTTATAAGAATCTTAGGTTTATTTAGACTTTTAAAGTCTAAAGATTTAAATATATAATTATAAGAGTTATATAAATATATAGCTTCTTTAATAGCTTTAGTAAGAGCTATATATTTAGCTTTATAAATAAATAAAGCTACTGTTTTTTGTTTTATAGTATTCTAACTAATTATATTATAAAATCCTAGGTAAAATAAATAGCTAGTAGTGGATTTTCTATTATTAAGATCTCTAGCCTAATTAGAGTCTAAAAATTCTATTATTTTAAATTTAATAGAGTAGTTATATAAAATCCCTAAGTTAGGGAATTTATTTAAATATCCCTATAACTAATTTAGAGTAATAAAATGCTTTTTAGAAGGATTACTTATATAATAAGCTAATAACATAACTATAAAGGCTATATCTAGCCTGGTTTTTAAGGTAGAATATATTAAAGAGTCTATTTCTTATTAGAATTATTTTATTTCTTCTTTAGTAGCTTGACCTGTATTTTCTACTAATTCTATATTATTATTTATAGGCGTTAAATGCCTATATAAGTGGGTTTTATTATATTTAATTAGTAGTTTTTTAGTATATTTAGTTTAATATA
This sequence comes from Colletotrichum brevisporum, assembly GCA_030770045.1. Taxonomy (NCBI): domain Eukaryota; kingdom Fungi; phylum Ascomycota; class Sordariomycetes; order Glomerellales; family Glomerellaceae; genus Colletotrichum; species Colletotrichum brevisporum. Next base: position 9,324,331 of record JAUGSI010000002.1, read on the forward strand.
AAAATAGGGTTTTATTTTCCCTATTTATATCTACTTTAATACTTAAAAAGGTTTTAAGTACCCCTAGTGGTTTTATATTAATTTCTTTAGAGATATTATTAATTATACTATTAGTAATTTTAGGGTTAGGAGTAATAACTAAAAAGTTATTTATATAATAAACTATAATAGCTTTAACTCCTTTTTTATTAAGTATAAAAACAGCCTTATTATAAGGCGTTATATTAAAGCCTTTTTTTTAAGTATATTTTTTAAATACTTATACTACAGTTTAGAACTTTGTTTTAAGCTGTATAAGGTTTTAGTTAGTTTATAGACTAATTCTTTATTAGAATTTTTATAATTTTTATTAAAGACTAATTTATTATTATTATTATTAGAAAAACTAGTAGGTAATTTAATGTATATTTTTTTATTAATATTAGTATGTATAAACGCACTAATAACGTTATATTATTTAATATTCTAATTATTTTATATAGCTATTAAGAATAATAGCCTATAGGATTTAGGCCTATAGGTAGTACTAAAGGTTTCTAAGTAATTAATACCTATATATTAATTATAACTCTATACTACTTAATAAGCTTTATATTTATTATATTTTTTAGTTTTAGTATTAATATTATTATTAGTCTTTTTTTTATAAACTTATTTACTTTTAAAAGGTTTAATAGATTATAGTTTTTTAATAATACTTTAAGTATTTAATTTAGTTAATATATTTAATTCTTTATATATAGTTTAGATTTAGTTTTATAAATTATTGAATTTTAAAACTTATGTATATATAATAAGTTTATTTAAGTTATTAATGCTTAGTATATAAAAGATTTTATCCTTTAAGCTATTAATTATAGATATTATATTTAAAAATAAATAGTTTTTTATTATAAATAGTATATATTTTTAATTTTTAACTTATTTATAACTTTCCCGGATCTCTTTATTTATATAGGGGATTTTTATAGTTAATTTAGAGTTATTATTATTATTATTATTATTAGTTTTATTAATATTATTATAATTTAAGTCTATCTTAAAAAAACTATCACTTTAAAATTCTTTTCTACTTTTAGTTATACTAAATTATAGATAATTTATTTTATTTAGTATAAATAGTTTTTAATTATTATTATTAGTATCTTTTATAAAGATATTCTTAAATACTTTAACGTCTCTAAACTAAAAAGCTTTATTTTCTTTTAAATCCTATATTCTATAGGTATTATTACTATAGTTAAGAATTATACCCTTTTTAGCTCTATTATTAAGCTTTTTAATATTAGAGTCTTTATTTTTATAGTAATAAATACTCCCCTAGACCCTTATATAATCTAAAGAGGGTTTTATATTATTCTTAGCTTTATATAGTATTTTATAAACTATTAACTTATATAGGGTTCTATTATATAAATATATAGCTACTAAAAAAGCTTTTCTCTATAGTTTAAAGTTAATATTAGTATTTATTAGTATAGCCCTTACTTTATTTATTATATTACGTATTATTTTTTTAATAATACTATTAAGTTTATATATATAAAGTAGTTTTATATTATAAGTTATACTATTCTTTATATATATGGTTTTTATTCTTTTATTATTAAACTCTTTACTACTATTTATATTAAATTAATTAATTTTATACTTATTTTTATTATTTTTAACTAAGGATTTAAATTCCTTAAAAGTAGTAAAAACCTTTTTAGATTCCTTTATTTTTAATAATTTACTCTATATAAAACAGGTTTTTTTATTTATAAATAGTATAAACTATTTATAATTATTATATATTTTAAGTATAATTAGTCTATATAAGTTTAATGTAATTTTATATAAGTAAGGGTAGTCTTTTGTATAATTACTAGACTTTTTATTTATAGTATTAGTAAATTTTCTTTTTAAATAAGCCTTATAGAGTAGTTTATAAAATACCCCTATAGTAGCCCTTTTATACGTAATTTTAGTTTAATCTAGAATAGTAAGTAAAGATTACTAGTTTATATAGCTTAAATAGTTATACTATAGCTTTATTATATTAATATTAGAGTCTAGGGTTTAATTCTAACTTTAGAATTCTTTTATAGTATTTTTTATTATATTAATTACTTCTTTGTTTATATTAAGGTTAAAGAAGTAAAGATTATTCCTTTTTATTCTTACTAAAAGGACTTTGTTTTTAATTATATTATATAGTATAAACTTATTATAGTAAATTAAGGCTATACCTATTTTAGTAAGTTTAACTTAACTTAAAAAATTAATACTTAGTTTAAGTATATAATAAATATTTTTTATAATATAAAAAGTATTATTTATTATAATAGTTAAATTACCCTTTTTATAAGTAAAAAAATAGTTTATTTTACTTTAATTAACCTTTGTTTTAATAGTTTTAATATTATTAAGTAGAAATAAGTTATTAGTTATATAGATTATTATAGTTAAGTTTAAATAAAATAGTTATTTTCCTTTATAAATAAAAGAATTTAAAAGTTCTTTATTTAACTATTTTATTAAGTTACTTAGTAATAGGTTATTAGTTTTAAAATTTATATTAATAGGGGTTTTAGAAGTAATTCTTATATTTTTAAATTCTATATTAGAATCTAAGTTCTTTTTAGTTACTAAATTAATATTTATTAAGTTTAAAGTAACTATAACTTTTTTTAATAAATTAAAAGAGTTAGAATTATTATTAATAACTATATTAACTTATTATTTTCTTTTATTCTATTTTTTAACTCTTTTTCTTTTTTTATTATTTATAAAAGGGTTATTTTTTAATATTTTTTTAAACTAATTAAAAGCTTTATTAAAATATAAAAATCTATAAATATTCTTTATATAGCTAGTTTTTTTATAGTAGTTATAGTATTAATCCTTAGTTTATTTCTAGGGTTTAGTAGTTTTTTTAAATTTAATTTAAACCTTAAAGAATTATATAAAGTTATTATTATTTTTTCTTTTAAATTTATTTAATAAATTAGTAAATAAAAACTTAATAGTATAGATTTTTAAGTCTTTTTTTAAAAGTTAAGTTATATTAATTATAAACCCCTTATAAAAGTTATTTAAACTATTTAAAACCTAAACTATAATTACCTATTTAAATAAAGTTAGGTTGTTTAAAGCTAGATTATTTATAAACTCTTTAACTTTATTAAAGTATTTTTTAAGAGTATTAAAGTTTTTAAGAGTAGTATTAAAAAACTCTTTATAAATAAAAAACTTATTTATCAATCCTTTTAGTTAATATAGCTTTTTTAAGCTTTTTTAAGCTTCTAGAGCTATTTTAGAGTCTTTTATAACTCTTAAAGGGCCATCTTTATAAAAAAGTTTTATATAACCTAATATTTTATTATTTAAATTTTTATTTTTATTATTTAGTAGTTTAGTAAAATCTATTACTAAATCTTTACTAACTAGTACTATATAGAATCTTAAAGACTATACTTAATAATTTAATTATCCTTTTAGTTTTAGAATAGTGATTTTATTTATATTTTATAAGTTTAAAGTTTTTTTTATTTAAATAACTAAAACTAAGTAAACTCCTAAAAACCTAAGAGTTATTTCTTTAAAATAATAAAAGTAAACTACTTATTATATAACTAACTAAGTAGTTTAAATAAATAGTTAAAACTATAAAGTCCTACTATATTTTTTTTAACTATTTTAGTTAGTTTATTATAATTAATAAACTTAAAGTCTATAACTTTAGAGTTATTAATATTAACTCGTAGTAGCTTTTATTAACTAAGCTAAATAGTAAAAACTACTATAATCTTAATTTCTATATAGGTTATATTAATTAAATATTATTTAAAAATTCGTTTACTATAGTAGGCGTATATAAGGATTTATTAAGGATTTATTAAGGAAGGTTAGATAATTTAAGGATTTTCTAAAAACCAGGTTTCTTAGTTACTTAAGGACTTAAATCGCGGGTAATTTAAAAGTATTAGTTATAGTTTTTAGTTTTTTATAGTTAAAATAAAGTTAGTTATTAAATAAATAGGTTTAAATAAACTGTTGTAATTAATTAAAAAGGTTAAGTTAGTTAATAAACTAGGCTTATAACTTATAAATATAAGTATAAAGGTATTAAGGTTAGTATTAAAATTACTAAATACGTTTATAGTAATATTGGGCTTAATAGAGTTAGTAAAGGAATAGGTTTAGTATATAATATATAAATAAAAGAAATAGAAGTATTGTTATAGTAGTAATAGTGTTGTATTGGTGTTTTACTATATTACTTACTTACTAAAAAAGTAGAAGTCTAGACCCTTATAGACTAGGGGGAGCCCTGCCTTTTATAGGCCTAGTACTTTACCCTTTAGGCCTAGTTTTTAAAGCACTAGTTTTTTTAAAGTTTAGTATATTATGTATAGTTTAACTAAGTAGCTTTAGGCCCTACCGTTAGATTTTGTGTATATTTGTATGTATATAAAACTATACCTTAAGGGCTATTAACGCGTTTTTTGCTTTAATAGCGCTATAGGCCTTTAAACCCCCTAAACGCAGCTACGGCCTTTAGAGCCGGCAAAACGTTACTTTAAAGCGGCTATTAACTACCTTAAACACTAAAATCCACCTATACGTTATAGTATACTAGCGGCTTTAAGCTACGTAATCTGACACCTGTGTATAGTTAGCTGTATTTACTATCGTTAGCTACGGGCGCTGTGGTCGGCCACGAGGGTTATAGTTAACTACAAGCACCCTAGAGGGGTTAATAAGAGACATTTAGAGTAGTTTATTCTACTATTAATAGTTAACCTAGCAGTTTAGAGTCGAGCTTATTAGAGCTAGAGACTGTAGGTTTAAGTCTGCCTTTTGTCTCTTTTTACTTTTATTTTTAGTTCTTTTTAATAAACTAATAATATCTACTCTTACTTATTCTATTTACTTTACTAAGTTTTTAGTTAATACTAAAGTTAGCTTTTTTAACTAGCCTAGTATTACTATACTATATACTTACTATATTTTACTTTTAAGTAAAGACTACTAAGTACTCTATATAGCTTTTAAAGATTACTCTAATATAAATACTACTTATATTATTACTAAGTAAATATATTACTATATAAGTTATTCCTTTTTTACCTTTAATAAATATTTACTAACTTTTTATAAATTCCTATAGCTTTAAATAGTATTACTTAGGCTTACTAGAATTATATTAAGTATTACTATACTTATTTTATTAATAAGGGTTTTATTTTTAGTTATACTAATTAGTAATTTTAGTACTTTACTTAGTATATTAATAGTACTCTTTATATACTTACTAAGTAGTTCTAGAACCTTATTTCTATAATTCTAACTAAAAAGCCTAGTAAAGTTAAATACACTTTTTAAAAACTTAGTTTATAGAAGTAATAAACTTTTTATAAAACTACTAGTATTATTATATACTTTAAGGTTAGTTATTTATTTATTTAGTTTACTTTATATACTTATTTTCCCCTAGGTTTACTATAAAAGTAGTAATACTTTATATAAAAAAGTACTAAGTTTATATTCCTTATAGCTTTTTCTCTATACTAGTATAACTTTATTACCCTCTTTAAGCTCTAAGGTTTACTCTACTATTTTATTACTAATAATCCCTTTTACTATTTTATTACTAAGAATAAGGGCACTATTAAGCTCTTATACTTTACTATATTTAGTAAAACTAATTTATATAAATTATTTTTAAAGTTTATAAAGAATAGCGAACTAGGTATACCTTTTTTTACTAAAGCCTTTATAGAATAGGGTCCTTTAAAGTACTATAGTTAATAAGAAATATAGGAAAGGAAAATACGTATAACGCAGTAGTATACGGCTTTACTAAAAACTCTATTAGAGGATTATATAAATATAGATATAGGTAGTACTAGTGGTAGTACTAGTAGTAGTAGTAGTAGTTAGAGTAATAGTAGTAGTAAAAGTAGAAGTAAATTATATTCTTTTTTTAGTTTTTTGTCTTCTAGTGGTAGTTTTTAGGATAGCTTTACCTAAAGTTCTATAGGGTTTTAGCTAGTTTAAATAGATTTTTAGTTTAGTTTTTAGGGACTTCTCTTTTTATATAATATATTTCTTTATTATTATAAATATTTTTATTTATTATTCTATTTTTATAAGACTTTTTAGTTTATATATAATATTTTTTAAAAACTTATTAAGTATTTACTAAGTATTCTATAGGTTTTTATATATTATACTTTATAAACTACTCTTTTTATTTAATAAAAAATAGTACGTTTTTACTATCCCTATAGTTAAATATAATATCCTCGACTTTTTATTCTTTCTAAAGGTCTTTTATATTTAAAAGGTTCTAGTTCTTAGTTACTTTATTTATTTAGGATTTAATAAGGTTAATATAAAATATATTATATAACTACTAGTACTTTTCTAGGAGTTAAATATAGTAAGTACTATTTTTAACTCTTTTAATATTAGGGACTTTAATATATCTTAGCACTAGCTTTTATTTACGTTTATAAAAAGGAAAGTTTTTTATTAAAAAACTAACTACTTTTTTAACTATATACTTCTTTAAGAAGCGTTTTTTCTTATAATTTCGAGTCTACGTCTCTATTATATATTACTAGTACTTAACTATATATTAATAAACTTCTACTATATAAGCGATTTACTTTTTAATACTCTTAAGTATATTTCTTTTTTATAATAAAATATACTCTATTACTTAGGAGTAGTATACTATTAATACCTAGAATGAATTAACTCTAATAGTTATATATTTACTATTATTATATATAAACTTAGCTTTTAGTAGCTGGGTTACTTACCTTTTTAGTATAGTACTAGTATACTTATAAAGGTATACCTTTAAGGACTAGTATACTCGTTTAGTCACACTATCTATTTATAGGTACTAGACTATAAATAACTAATAGGCTATTACTTTTACTTTAGTAAATTCTTTTTAAAAAAGGCTTATAAATAACTTATCTCTATCCCTAACTATACCTTTTAAAGTACTAAAATAGTATTTAATTTTTTTATAAAAAATCTATACTAACTATACTATATTAATAGTTTTTTATATTATAATAAAGTATACTATTTTTATTATTTAATATATAATTATAAAGATTATATTATATATATATCTATTATTTTAAGTACTTAATAAAAACCTAATAATAAAATCTAAGTTAATTTTTTAAAATAAGTATATTAGTATTAGGAGTAGTTAAAGTAGTTTATATAATTTATATTTAAGTACTTACACTCTTTAGTATTATAGGTATTTAGTAATATATTTATAAATATTTTTTACTAAATAGCCCTAGTAAAACTTTTTAAAGATTAACTTAACTATTTTATTAATACCTATATAGTTAGTTTTTAAGTTATTATAGTAAGTCTAAATAATTTCTTTTTATAATAAGTCTTTATTAAAGAGTACTAATTACTTATAAAACTATAAAGTACTATTCTTATCTAGGCGATATCCTATATAGGTTCTAGTATATACTTAAACTATATCTATAGTATTTTTATAGAATTAGTTTTTAATTTATAGTTCTTTAACTATTTCTTTAAAATTTAATAATAATTATAGTTTAAATACTGTTTTACTTTAAATAAACTTCTTTATTATAGTATATAGGATATACTATTTTAAACTAGTAACCCTAGTTCTAGTTAAGTCCTCTTAGTTATAACTAATTTTTTATTAAGTATTTATTAAGTTTATAATTTAGTATATAGTATAGGTAACTACTTTAATTACTATAATATAGTTATAGCTTTAATTCTTAGTATCTTTATAAAGTATATATTAGTATAAAAATAAAAATCCTCCCTCTATAGAGTTAGTTAGTTAGGTTTAGGGTTATATATTAACTTAAATAGCTTAAATATATATATATATTACTATATCTAGTTTAGTGTTAATATTAGTAATACATTACTAAATTTTTTCTAAAACCTCTTTTATAAATACTGGCTTTTTTAAAGTATAGAAATAATATCTTTAATTAATATTTTACCTTTTATATAGTTAGGGTGTTTAAAGAGTTTATTAGTAAGGTTAGTTTTTCTAAACTAGTATTAAATCTTAAAATTAAATACTAATAAGTAGTATACCTATTAGGCGAGCCTTTTATAAATATTCTACTTAGGTATATTTATAACGCTTTTTAGTACTTAGTAGTTTATTAGAATTAGGAAAGGTTTTAGGAGACTTTATAAGTACTGTGCTTAGTAGTTTAAACTTTTTATAATTATAAAGAGCTTTTGCTAGCCTATAGCCTAGTATATTTCTATTTCTATAAGCTTCTTAGACTAGAAAGTAATTAGGTATTATTATATTCTGTATTTTTATAATACTATACTAGAGACTATATAAGTAGACGCATTAGTCTCTACGCGAGTATCTAGCTTAGGGTTATAGTACCTTAGTATTAGTACTTTATTAAAGTATTAGTAAAGGTTATTAAATACCTTTTATATTTCTTTTATTTAAATAAAGGCTCCTAATTTTATACTATTTTTATTACTTTTAAGGGCCCTATTTAGTAGTTTTACTATATATAAGTACTTTTTAATAAACCTATAGTAAAAGTTATAAAATCCTAAAAAGACCTAAATATTATAGTAGCTTTTCGTATTAACTATTTAGTAACGGTTTAGACGCGTTTTAAGTCTATTATTATTTTATTATAAGTAATTTTAAACTTAAGGAAGTTAACTTTTTATTTATAAAACTTATATTTTAATAGCTTTATAAAGAGTTTAGTATTTTTTAAGTATTTTAGAACTATTTTTAAGTACTTTATATAGTTTTTTTGTATTTAGGAGTAAGTTAAAATAGTATTTAGGTACGTAATAATATAGATATTTATAATATTACTAAGTACTTATTAAATATAGATTTAAAATATAGCTAGGGTATTAGTTAGTTTAAACAGTATTACTATATACTTAAAGTAGCTATAGTGTATATAAAATACTGTTTTCTACTAATTAGACTCTTTAATATAAATTCTATAGTATACCTTTTTAAGGTTAATTTTTAAAATTTATTATACTTTAGTAAGTTTATTTAATAGTTTACTAATAAGTAGTAAAGAGTAGTAGTTTTTAATAGTAATTACGTTTAAGCCTTTATAGTTAATATATAGTTATAGACTACTATTTCTTTTAGGGATAAATATTATAGAGGCTTTTATTAAGTTTATAAAGGGCTTAATCTACTCTTAAGCTACTATATTTTAAATATATTTAAAGAGTACTTAGAGTTATTCTAGTGATATTAGGTAAATAGGCTTATGTAGTAGCTTTTTTTCTTTAATAAGGTTAATTAAGTGTTCTGCGTTTACTAGTATTAAGACTTATATTACTACTTTTTTATTAAATACGTTAATATAAGGGTGAAGTCTTTTTTTAAGAGGCTTTTAAGTGTTACTATATATTTTTATTTAAGTAAGTTATTAGTAAGGATTCCCTTGTTTTCTGTTATAGTATAGGCCCTTATAATATATATTATAAATACTTTAAACTTATTTTTAATTACGTTTTAAGTAAATACTTCTAGGGACGTAAGGAATACTAGAGTGTACTACTAGGTTTGTGTGCGTATGTCTATAAGGATACTTTTTATACTTATAGTATCGTTTATTAGGAGGATGCCTTTAGCGCTCTTTAGGTAGGACGTTATTATAAATACGCGCTTAACTTTATAGAGTATATTATACTTGTTAATAAGGAAGAAAGTTAGTTAATATACTTTAATTTTATTAATAAATTAGCTATTAAATACTGAGATTTTAGGGAGTATTATATTAAATGCTTTTTTAAGTTTAAGTTATTTAATTAGATTAATATTAATAATATTTAATTGTATATAAGTATTTATATTTACTATAATCTTAACTTTATTATAGTTTATTATAGTAATAGTTTAGCCTTTAACTATTTCCTTTATAGGTACTAAAATAGCTTTTAGTGTGGGTTTAGTTAGTAGTTAGTTTATACTTACTTATTTTTTAAACTACTTAGCTTTTAGACCTGGATTATATTAATGCTTTTGTGTAGTAGTCTATAGGGATTTTAGTAAGTGTTTTATTTAGGTGCTTTATAGTTAGTTAAGTAGTGTCCTTTTTTTTAATAGTTATAATAAGTGACTTTATTAATATTCTTTTTTAGTTTATAATTAGTATTTAAGTTTTTTAGGGTCGTTATGAACCTTTAGGGCTTAAATAATTAGCTTTTTTTACTCTTATGGCTTATTTAGTAATAATTTAAGCTACTAAGCCTAAATAGTTAGTTCTTTTTACCCTTATAGTTTATTTAGTAATAATTTAAGTTACTTTTTCCCTTTAAGTAGGGTTATAATAGTACTTTTTATTTCCCTTATTTATAGGACCTAGAGTAGTGTTTTTTGTGGCTTTTATTTTACGGAACTCCCCTAAAGGGTCTATACGTCTATAATATTTCCTAGATATATTAGGTGTAGATTAAAATCTTATAGGTATTTAGGCGTTTAAAGTCTTAATATATTAGCCTTTTATATATAGATTAATATAGGTACTAAAAAAACTAATATACTTTACCTTTCCCTTTTGTATTTTTACTAAAGGTTTAGTAAATTACTTCCTAGTAGTAGAATAGGGTAGTAGGCTTTTTATTATTTTTAATAGTATTTTTATAGTATATCTTAATAGTTTTATTTTTATAGTTTTAGAGTAATGTGCTAGTTATGGATAAAGACTTTAAATTTAACTTAAGTAGGCTTTAGGTTTTATTTATTCTTTACGTAGTTATTAATAACTACTTACTAGTAGTTATACTAGTTACTTTATAGAGTATACTCTATAGTACTTATAGTTTATTAAATTTATTAGGCTATAGTAGTGCTTTTTTTATAGGTATAGACTACTTTAACTATAGTTAGTTAGTTTTTTTTAACTAAGTTAGTTATGTCCTTTATAAAGTAAGTTATATTATACATAAGTAGTTTCTCTTACTATTTTACTAAATAGTAGGTAATAGTTTATTAAATAGTCTTTATTACTTTAGTAACTTACTTAGTATTTTTAACTTATTATACTATAATTTAGAGTAGGGTATTTAGTAGGGGTTGTGCTTATAGCTAGGTATTCTAGGCCTATAGTTTTTAAATTATTTTTATTATCTTATATATAAATAGTTCTTTATTATAGTTAAGAGTTAGTAAACGCCTAGTATATTATTACTACTATAAATCGGAGTTACTTTTTTTATTTAAGTTACTTGACCCCTTTATATTACTTATATTTATTATTATATTTCCTATACTATACTTATATTAACTATTACTCTTATAATTCTAGTAATTAGCTAGGTTCTTAAGAGGGTCCTACTATAGAACCGCTTTACTTACTATTTAGTTAACTATATTTCTATTATCCTTGTTTTAGTTTAAGTTAGGTGTAAAGTTTACTAGGTATTTACTAGTATTTTATATAGTACTATATAAAATCCTTTATAATATACGTATTACTAACTTTTTATATTAAAGTAAAAGTAAAAAAGTATAAAAGTATTAAGGGCTATATACCTAGATTAGGTCTAATTATAGTATCCTAAAGGTAGGTATAAGTGTATTTAGTTACTTTTACTTAACTTTTCCCTTTCTTCTTTTATTCTCCCTTTATACGTTCTTACTAAGGGCTTAGTAGGGGTCTACTGTACTAAGATCTACTAATATTTATCCTTACTTTTACTAAAGGTACACTAGGTGCTTAGCTCTATACTGGATCCTTATAGAAAGTAATTAAGTACTATTATATTCTGTATTTTTATAATACTATACTAAAAACTATATAAATAAATATATTAATTTCTATATAAGTATTTAACTTAGGGTTATAGTACTTTAGTATTAGTACTTTACTAAAGTATTAGTAGAGATTATTAAATACTTTTTATGTTTCCTCTATTTAAATAAAGGTTCTTAACTTTGTGTTATTTTTATTACCCTTAAGGGCTCTATTTAGTAGTTCTATAATATATAAGTACTTTTTAATAAATTTATAGTAAAAGTTATAGAATTCTAGGAAAACCTAGATATTATAGTAGCTTTTTAGTATTAGCTATTTAGTAATAGCCTAGACGCGTTTTAGGTTTATTATTATTTTATTATGGGTAATTTTAAACCTAAAGAAGTTAACTTTTTATTTATAAAACTTATATTTTAATAGTTGTATAAAGAGTTTAGTGTTTTTAGGCGTTTTAGGACTATTTTTAAGTACTTTGTATAGTCTTTTTGTGTTTAGGAGTAAATTAAAATATTATTTAAGTATGTAATAATATAAATATTTATAATATTACTAGGTACTTACTAAATATAGGCCTTAAAGGTGGTTAGGGTGTTAGTTAGTTTAAATAGTATTACTATGTACTTAAAGTAGCTATAGTATATATAAAACGCTATTTTTACTAGTTAGACTTTTTAATATAAATTCTGTGGTATGCTTTTTTAAGGTTAATTTTTAAAATTTATTATACTTTAATAAGTCTATTTAATAGTTTATTAATAAGTAGTAAAGAGTAGTAGTTTTTAATAGTAATTATATTTAAGTCTCTATAGTTAATATATAGTTATAAGCTACTATCCGTTTTAAGGATAAATATTATAGGGGCTTTTACTAAGTTTATAAAGGACTTAATCTACCTTTAAACTACTATATTTTAAATATATTTAAAAAGTACTTAAAGCTATTCTAGCGATATTAAGTAAATAAGCTTATATAATAGCTCTTTTCCTTTATTAAAATTAATTTAGTATTCTATATTATTATAACTAGCCTTTTAATAGTAAGGTTTATATTAATAAAAGCTAAGGCTTAATACTATAAATAGTACTATAGGGTACTAAAGGGATTCTAGGGTTTAAGGTATATAAATAATTAATTTAAGTGTTTAATAAGAGAGTTATAGTAGTTATTACTAAAGGGCTAAAAGTATTTAAAGATTAATATAAAGTTAATAGCTAAAGAACTATAGAAGGGAGGACTTAAGGGTATTTAAGTTCTATTTATATATAAGTCCTATTTTTATAAATATATCCCTTTATCTTTAGGACTAATATTAAGTATATTAGTTTATTACTATAAACTACCTTTAATACTATTGGTTCTGTCCTAGAACTACTTATTATATATTAGTTTTACTTATTATTATATAACTTATATTCTAGTTCTTCTACTCTATAGTGTATTATGCTAATATAAGTTAACGTTATTTATTTAACTACTAAGCCCCCTATAGGGTTACTATTAAAGGTCTATTAACTAATAAGTTATAATATTAGTTCTTTTTTTAAAGGTTTTATTTTTAAGACCTTATTATAAGTAGGTTATTAGTCCTAAGTTAGGGATTTATAATTATACTTCTTTATTTATTATAGTACTAATACTATATTAAGTTATATTTAGAAATTAAAATTATAATTAACTATAATAAAAGATTATAAGAGAGCTGTACTTATTAAGTATATTAAGTTTTAATTAATTAATAGTAATATACCTTATACTCGTTATTTTTATATAAAGGTTCTGTGTTATTTTAGTAAAAAGTTTACTTATTGTTGTATTTATATTGTAGTAAAGAAGCCTTATAATAGGGTTTTAATAGCGTTTATTTATAAGTATTTTTATTTTAATAGTAAGAGTAGTACTAATGTTTTATAGTTTAAAAATTAAATTCTTAGTAAAAGGAGTAGAATAAAAGGAAAAAGAAAGTAAGTAAGGAGCTTTTAGTTCTATATTATAAGTTTAAGTATTTATAATTATAAATAGTAGAGATAGTAAGTTACTTAAGTTATATTTAAAAAATTTAAAAAAAAGTTTAAAAAAGGTAGATTAAGGCCTTTAAGTAGGGTATATAGGAGGTTAATTAGGAGGATAGTATTCTATTAAATAGTAATATATTATTAGTGTTAGACGCTTATAAGTAGTTTATAGTAAGTAATTTTTAGGTAGTAGGTTTAGAAAACGAGCTATTATAGGCTTTTTTTAGTTTTAAGAATAAGTTTACTAATTTTAGTTCTTTAGTTAATAAAGTAGAGGGGTATATTCTTATTACTTAGAGTTAAGTATTCCTAGGTAAAGAAACGTTTATTTTATCCTTAAAGGTTTAATTAGTTAAATCTTAGGTTATAGGTGTATAATACGTAACTTATTTATTATATTAAATATAGACTTAGTATTTTATTATTCTTACTATTATATCTAATATTCCTTTAGTTTATTTATTATATTTATTAAGTTTAAAGCGGGTTTCTAAGTATTATTTTTATATTTATAGTTTTTTTACTTAATAAAGTACTAAACTTCTATATTATCTTATTAGTTAATGTGGTCAATAATTCTTTTAACTTTATAGTTTTATTTAGAATTAACTTTAATATAGTTAGTAGTATATAAACTTTATAGTATAGGTTTAAGGAGTAAGATATAAAAAACTAGGTAATATTTTATAGTATTTAGTAGTATAAGTTTAAAGTTGACTTTTAAGATTTTTTTAATAATCTTAAAGGGTTTAAGTTATTTATAGTTTAACTTATTACTTAGTTATTTAGTTTTAATATTTTATTATATAAAGTACGTACTATTTCTCTTTTTAAAAGATAGTTCCTTTATTCTTAAAGTATTAATATATTTACGTATATACTATTTAATAAATTCTAAGTTATATTAGAGTTATTTATAAAATTTTTTAATTTAGTTAATATATACTACTACTTTAACTACTATAAGTTTTATTTATAGTTCTTTATAGATAGTTAGTTTGAATTTGTAGTTAAAGTAAAAAAGTAAGTATTATATACTTTCTTTTACTACACTATTATAGGTAAATTAGGCTATTAATAATAGAATAACCTAATTATCTTATTAATAGTTAATGTAATATTTTAGGTATATTTCTAAAATTTAGTTAATTTTTTTTATTTATCTATTAGTTTAGGGGTAGAAGGTAGTAGATAGTTATAGTTTAGATTTAAACTATAAAATTAAAAATTTCTAAAACTTTAAAGTAAACTACGTTCCTTTATTAGAAATAATATTTTTTAGTAGACTATATTAACTAAGGATATACTTATTAAAAATATATATAAGCTCTTTTACTATACTTATTTTAACCTATAGAATAAAATATACGTATTTAATAAGTCGATCTACTATAACTAAAATACTATTAAACTATTTCTTAATAAGTAGTTCTTTTAATTATAGTAATTTAATAATAAAATTAAGGGAAATTAATTACTATACTTTATTAGGTACTAAAAGAGGTTATATTTCTCTATACGGTTTATAGTATTCTAGTTTACTTTTATTATAAACTTTATAATCCTTAATAACTTTAGCTATTTATTTTTATATAACTTTATTACTATAGTGTTATTAAATGCGTTTTTATATTTTAGTAACTCTTTAGTATTTATATACTTTAGTACTATAAATTATTTTAATTATTTTATTAGTTATCTATCTAGGTATACCGGCACTAACCTATTTAGTAATTATAAAGAGGTAAATAGCTAGTATAAAGTTTCTATTTAAATTCTTTTTAAGGATTACTTAAGTTTTATTTAGAACCATTAATTCTAAGTCTAATTATCTACTAAAAGTATTAGTTCTTCTATTTTTTAATTCTTTTTTATAAATAATATAGAAATTAAATTCTAAAAGGAATTCTAACTATCTAATTTATTATTTATTAAGGTTTTTAAATATAGTAAAGTATACTAAATTCTTATAATTTATATATATTATAACTTTATAGTTTATTCTTAAGAAGTATAGCTTTTATTCTTTAAATACTTTAATAATAGTTATAAGTTCTTTATTATAAATTTAGTAGTTAAGTTCTGGTTTATTGAGTTTTCTTAAGTAAAAGGTGTATAGGTATAGGCGTCCTTTTTTGTTGCGTTAACTGAGTTGTTTACTAATAGTATAATTTAAGGTGTTAGTTTTTACTTTAAATAGTAGATTTAGGTTAGGTATTATAAGTACGGGTTTACTAAGAACCTAGTCCTTAATGTTTTAAAATACTATTTTTTTTTTTTATTTATTTCTATTTTATATCTTTTTTAGTAAAGTCTATAAGTATAGCAATATTTTTTAAGTATTTTTTAAGGAATTACTAATAAAAGTTAATAAATTTAAGGAATAATTAGATATTTTTAATATTCTAGAGTATTAGTTAGTTTTTAACTATAGTAATTTTTTTGTTTAATATCTTAATAATTTTAAGTATAATTATAAATCCGAGGTAGTTTACTTTTTGTATATAAAACTTGCTTTTTTTTAGTTTAATAAGGAGTTTAGCTTTTTAGAGTTTTTAGAGTACTTAGTATATATATTACTTATATTCTTTAAGGGTTTTTAAAAAAATAAGGATATTATTAAAATATATAATTATAAAGATATTAAGCTTTTTTTATAAGATATAATTAATTATATTTTAAAATATTACGGGGGCGTTAGTAAGTTTAAAAGGCATTACTAGGTATTTAAAATGTTCTTAGTAAGAGTAGAATACAGTCTTCTACTCCTCCCCTTCTTTAATTTTAATTAAGTTATAGGTTCTTTTAAAGTTAAGAACTATAAACTAATTAACTCTATAGAGTAAATTTTATAGTTCTAAAATAAGTAGTAGTAGGTATTGGTTTTTAATTATAATATTATTAAGTTATTAGTAGTTGATATATAGTTATAGTTTATTATTCTTCTTTAGTATAAATAGAATTGGGTATTCTATAGGTAATATTAATTCTTTAATATAGCCCTTAATTAAGTATTTATTAATATATTTATTAAGTACTTTTATTTTTTACTAGTTTAACTAATAAACTCTATTAAATAATAGTGTTTATTCTTCTTTAATAGGGATTTTATAGTTAAAGGTACTATACTTTAGTAGGCCTATTTTTAGTATTAGAGTAAATAGCTTTTTATATACTTTGTATTCTTCTAGGATAAATAAAAGTTAATCTTTATTAGGGATTAATTCTTTTTATATTATAGTAAGGTCCTTTATACGTAACGGCTTAGTAACTACTTCTTTAACCTTTAGGAAAGTAATAAATTGTAATATATATATTATTAGCTCTTTTTAGTAAAGTTTATTTAAAGTTAGTGGTTGACTATGTTCTTTAGTAACTAAACTCTTTTTATAGTCCTAATAGAGGTAGCTAGTTTTTTAATTTATTTATAGGTTCTTTTTTTATAACTATAGTATTCTTAGGATAATGTTTTATTATTTTATATTTGTAATATTAAGGCGGTAGTATATCTTTTAGTTATAGTAGCTTAAAGTAAAGAGTATAGTTTTTTTATTAATAATACCTTTACTATACTATACTCCTTCCCTTTTTATATTATTAAATAAGTAAAGGTCTTTTTTTTTATTCTATAGTAGTTATAAGTTATTTATAACTTATAGTAATATAAAGTTACTTTAAGTGCTACTATTAATTAAGGCTTTAACTTATATTCTGTTTATTATGATATTAAAGTAAAAGTATTTATTTTTTTAGTTTACTTTTATAGCTAAGCTAATAGATTTTGTTTTAGTTATTTATTATAATCCTTTTATAGTAAGTGAATTTAGTTTTTTAACTACTTAAGTCTCTATTTTATATATATTCTATTATTATTAGAGTACTTAACTACTCCTCTTTTTTTAAGAGTGTTTTTAATATTAAGGACTAGTAGTACGAAGTTAGTTTTTTTTTTTTTTAGAGTTACTTTCTTTTAAATATTTATGCTTTAATAATATAGTGGACCTGGCACTAGTTGATATAGTATTTTTGCTAGTTTATAGTGTTGTTGTATAGGTACTTTATTAGGAAGTTTGGGTTTAGTTTAAATACTACTTCTTTAGGTCCTTTATATTTGTGGATAATTTATATATTAAGTTTTTGGTTAAAGTAGATGTCTTTATATAGGGTGTTTTCTTTTAAAAAAAAAGAATTAGGAGTTAAGTTTTTCTGTAAGATACTTTTAATATTTGTTATTAAAATATTATAATTAAAAAACGTTGTGATGTTTTTTATATAGTAGCTTTAGCTATTTGTAGTTTCTTAGTATACTACTAGGTAGCTACTTTTTAGTTTTTTTAATGGGGTTAGTTTTATAGAAAATAATTTATTACTTATTGTTATTTAAGAGGATGCGTAGTAAGTACTTCTGTTTTTTTTTTTTATATTAAAGGTTCTTTTTTAGAGTCTGAGTTTTAGGTATTAGGTAGGGCCCCCTAAGTGACTTTGTTTTAAGTATGTTATTAGGTAATGTTGTGAGGTTTGTTTAAATTATAGAGTGTATTTAATTTATATTCTGTTTTTTAGGCTATAGAGTAAGTTATAATTCTTTTTATTCTTTTTGTGTTTTTTTTATAAAGTTTTTTAAGTATAGGTAATTTATTATAGGCTTTTATTTTTTTGTTTTTTTAAGTAAGTAGTATTTAAGTATATTTTATATAGTTTTTATTAGGTTCTATATTAGCTATATATCTTAGTTTTTTAATTATAGTATTAAGTTTTTGGATAATTAACTTGTTATTATATTTAACTTTTTTATTACTAAGTATTATTAGATTGTAGTAAGCTTATTGTGGGTTTATATTATTAAACTATTTTTAAGCCTTTTAGGCTAATTTCTGGTAAAGTACTTTATAAGTAATAGTAAGTATTTTTTTAAAGATATTAGTGGTGTTGTAGCTAGATTAGTTAGTGTTTTTGGGGTACTATTCTATATTCTTTTTACTATTCCTATAGATAGTATATTTATTGCTATAATAGGTAGTTTATAAGAGTTTAGTGTGATTTTTTTTAAAGACTATGTTAAGTTATTTACTTTTTAGTACTAGTTACTATTATTGCTTTTTAGCTTAGTAGTAATTCTTAGCTATATATTTTAGTTTGTTATAGTTATAGTACTTAAAGGTGCGTCTTTTATTATATTTTTATTATTTAGTAGTATTAAGGTTTATAGGGCCTATATAGTATTTATAAGTAGTACTTTACTAGTTATTATTTTAGAGTTACTAGTTATTTTACTAGGGTTACTACCCCTAGTTATAGTACTAGAATTATTATAGTATTTATTAATACTTTTTACTAGAATTAGTACTTAGTTATTATTTTTTTTTTATAGTATTTTTTTTATAAATAGTTATTAATTTTAATTATGAGTTTAATATACTAAAGGAAGTTTTTAGGTTAGTTAATTTTAATAAGTTTGTTTTTAACTTTATTCTTTAAGCTTTAGTAGAATATAAAAATTCTAGATTCTTTAGTAAGATTTAGTTATATACTAATGTATTAAAACTTAGTAGTATAGTAAATAGTAGACTTAGTTTATTTAAATAAAGTAAGGTTGTATTTAGTTTATTATTTCTAGTTAGGGTCCTAGAATAGGGTTTAGAGGGCTTATTTGAATTTATTAAATATAGTAAAAATATTCCTAATTTTATTAGTATAGTGGTTTAAAGTTTTGGTTTTAAGGAACTATTTTTAGAATAGTTTAATTTATTAAAGGGTACGTTTATAAAGAAACGTAGTAGTATAGATAACGTGCTTAGTATTGTTCCTAAAGTTACTATAATAAAAGTTTTAGTAAATTTTAATTTAGATTAAAAATTCTTTTAGTATTCTAGGAGTTTTATTATAGGTAATAGGTAAGTTAAGTTTAAGTTTTTTATATCTATTTTAGATAGGGGTAGTAATAATATTAGTAGTAGTATAGAGTGTTTTAAATTTATTTTTTATATTAAAAATATATTAGAGTTTATTATTAAATTCTTTTATTATTTTTTTAAAATTGTAAAGTTTAACTGTGGTTTTGTTATAGAGTTTCTAGATTTTTTTAATATTTTTATTAGCCTTTTAGAACTATTTTTTAGTATTATTATTATTATTACTAGTTTCTTTATTGTTTTTTATATACTATTTTCCTAGTTTTTAAGTAAAGTTATAGACTTATTTATTAACTAACTTAGTTAAGTTAGGAGTAGTTTTAGGTATTTTAAAAGTAGATATTATAGGATACTATTTATTAGTATTAAGGGTTAATTTATTAAATAAAAGTTATTAAAATATTATAATTAGTTTTTTAATAGTAAGGTTTATATTAATAAAAACTAAAGTTTAATACTATAAATAGTACTATAGAGTACTAAAGGGATTCTAGGGTTTAAAGTATATAAGTAATTAGTTTAAGTATTTAATAAGAGGGTTATAGTAGTTACTACTAAAGGACTAAAAGTATTTAAAAATTAATATAAAGTTAATAATTAAAGAACTATAAAAAAAAGGACTTAAAGGTATTTAAGTTTTATTTATATATAAGTTCTATTTTTATAAATATATCCTTTTATTTTTAAAACTAATATTAAGTATATTAGTTTATTACTATAAACTACCCTTAGTACTATTAGTTCTATTCTAGGACTACTTATTATATATTAGTTCTATTTATTATTACGTAACTTATATCCTAGTTCTTCTACTCTATAGTATATTATACTAATATAGGCTAATGTTACTTATTTAACTGCTAAGCCTTCTGTGGGGTTACTATTAGAGGTTTATTAACTAACGGGTTATAATATATATCTACTAGTATTAGAACTTATATTACTACTTCTTTATTAAATATATTAATATAGGGGTAAAGTTCTTTTAAAAGGCTTTTAAGTATTACTATATATCTTTATTTAAGTAAATTATTAATAAGGATTCTTTTATTTTTTTATTATAGTATAGGTCCCTATAATATATATTATAAATACTTTAAACTTATTTTTTATTATATTTTAAATAAATACTTCTAGGGATATAAGGAATACTAGAGCGTACTACTAAGTTTATATATATATATCTATAAAGATACCTTTTATACCTATAGTATTATTTACTAAGAGGATACTTTTAGTGCCTTTTAGGTAAGACGTTACTATAAATATATACTTAACTTTATAAAGTATATTATACTTATTAATAAGAAAAAAGGTTAATTAATATACTTTAATATTACTAATAGGTTAGTTATTAAATACTAAGATCTTAAAGAGTATTATATTAAATGCTTCCTTAAGTTTAAGTTATTTAACTAAATTAATATTAATAATATTTAATTATATATAAATATCTATATCTACTATAATTTTAACTTTATTATAGCTTAATATAGTAATAGCTTAGCCTTTAACTATCTCCTTTATAAATACTAAAATAGCTTCTAGTATAGGTTTAGTCAATAGTTAATTTATACTTACTTATTTTTTAAACTACTTAGCTCTTAGACCTAGATTATATTAACACTTTTATATAGTAGTTTATAGGGATTCTAGTAAATATCCTACTTTAGTACCTTATAGTTAGTTACGTAATATCCCTTTCTTTAATAGTTATAATAAGCAACCTTATTAAGGTCCCTCTTTAGTTTATAGCTAGTATCTAAGTTTCTTAAAGATATTATAAACCCTTAGGCCCTAAATAACTAGTTCTTTTTACCCTTATAGTTTATTTAGTAATAGTTTAGGCTACCGTTTCCCCTTAAGTGGAGTTATAATAGTACTCCCTATTTCCCTTACTTATAGGACCTAGAATAGTATCTCTTATAGTTTTTATTTTATAGGGCTCCCCTAAAAGGTCTATACCTCTATAATATTTCCTAGATATATTAAGTATAAATTAAAATCTTATAAGTATTAAGGTACTTAAAGTCCTAGTATATTAGCTTTTAATATATAAACTAATATAAGTACTAAAAAAACTAGTATACCTTACCTTTTTTCTTTATATCTTTACTAAGGGTTTAATAAATAGCCTCCTAATAGTAAAATAGAGTAGTAGGTTTTTTATTATTTTTTTAATAGTATTTTTATAGTACATTTTAATAGTTCTATTTTTATAACTCTAGGGTAATATATTAGTTTTAAATAAAAACCTTAAATTTAACTTAAATAAACTCTAGGTTCTATATACTCTTTATATAGTTAATAGTAAGTATTTACTAATAGTTATACTAATTACTCTATAGGGTATACTTTACTATACTTATAGCCTACTAAATTTATTAAACTATAGTAGTACTTTTTTTATATATATAGACTACTTTAATTATAATAAATTAGTTTGTTTTAATTAAATTAGTTATATTCTTTATAAAATAAACTATATTATATATAAGTAGTTTTTTTTACTATTTTACTAGATAGTAAGTAATAGTTTATTAAAAAGTTTTTATTACTTTAGTAACCTACTTAGTACTTTTAACTTATTATACTATAATCTAGAGTAGGGTATTTAGTAGGGGTTGTGTTTATAGCTAGGCATTCTAAGCCTATAGCTCCTAAATTATTTCTATTATTTTATATATAAATAGTTCTTTATTATAATTAGGAGTTAATAAATACTTAGTATATTATTATTATTATTATTATAAATTAGGGTTACTTTTTTTATTTAGGTTACTTAACCCCTTTATATTACTTATGTCCTTCCGGCGATACTCCGAGGTTCCCCCCACCTCCCTCCTCCCGTGACGGGGCATCCGCTCCTTCCAGTGGCAGGAGATGATGGAATGGTTTTGAGATAAATCCCTCCTCTCGATGTCCTTCGTGTTATCTCACGGGAGACGAAAGTGGTCTTCGACTGAATAGAGTGCTTCAAACTTCCTCGACGACATGGCGCAAGCACCCTCCGACGATGAGCTCCTCGCTCTCCTTTCCCAGCTCACGACGGACGAGAAGATCTCCCTACTTTCCGGAAAGAACTCATGGGAAACTCCTGAGATTGACCGGCTGAGCATTCCATCCCTCAAGGTCAGTCTGAAATCCTACCAGAAAGTAAGATGTTTTGAGGATCGGCATGTGTTGACCATCCCTAGGTTTCCGATGGCCCCAACGGTGCAAGAGGAGCCGAGTTCGCCGACGGCACCACGGCGGCATGCTTCCCTGCATCAGTCTCTCTGGCAGCCACGTTCAACCGGAAGCTTGCCCGGCGCATCGGTGTTGCGTTGGGCGAAGAGACCCAGACCAAGGGCGCCTACGTCCTTCTGGGACCGACGGTCTGCCCGCATCGGTCGCCCCTCGGAGGTCGCAACTTCGAGTCGTTCTCCGAGGACCCCTTTCTCGCGGGTGAACTCGCGTCCGAGTATGTCTTGGGTCTGCAGAGCGAGCGTGTCGGAGCGACCGTCAAGCACTTCGCCATCAACGAGCAGGATACGCGGCGGTTCACTGTCAATGAGACGGTCTCTGAGCGTGCGATGAGGTAGCTTAGCTCCGAGATCCGTGGGATCACCCCACTTTGACCTTATTACTGGCGAAGTGAATAGGGAGATCTACCTTCGGCCATTCGAGATTGTTGTCAAGAAGTCGGATCCTTGGTGCATCATGACGAGTTACCCCAAGGTCAACGGGCACTACGTCGATGACCAGACCACTTTCCTGAAGGACATTCTTCGAGATGACTGGGGCTACAAGGGCTTGACCATGTCTGACTGGGGAGCGACCTCGTCTGATGTAGCCACCGGCATTCGCAACGGGTAAGTTCAAGCTTGGTTCTTGCCCCAACTTACATCTTTTATGTCGTTTGTTGCTGACGACGCCATAGCCTTGATCTCGAGATGCCGGGACCGCCTCATCGCCGCAAGGTCGATGCTGTCCGGGAACTAATCGACTCTGGAAAACTGGATGTCAAGGACGTCGACGAGCGAGTGCTGGCAGTGCTCAAACTGCTCCGCCACACCGGCAAGTTCACCGACCGAAGAGAACCCGTCCCCGAACGTGCCGTCAGCCGGCCGGAGCACGAGAAGCTCATCCGGGAGGCCGGTGCCGAAGGCATCGTTCTTCTTAAGAACGACAACGGCGCTCTGCCTCTCAAGGCCTCTTCCCTCAAGAGCATAGCCGTGCTGGGCCCTCTTGCCCAGCAGGCCGCTGCCCACGGAGGTGGCAGCGCATCACTCAACTGCCACTACAAGATCAGCCCGTTCGATGCCATCAAGGCGCGACTCACAGGGTGCGAGGCTACACACTCGAAGGGTAATCCTACCTCTAAAAGCCAATTGATGAGTATGTGGCTGACACTTGACCTACAGGAGCACACGTCTTCCGCTCGTACCCCGACTTCATTACCGGAACGGTGAATCGCAACGGCAACGACGGCTTCATTGTCGACTTTTTCGAAGATCTCGACCTCTCCGGGAAGCCCTTTTACGTGCAAGAGTACCCCCGCGGAACCTTCATGACCGTCTTGAACGACAGTATCCGCGGTGCCAAGTCCGCACGCCTCAGCACCAAGTACACCCCCGACGTTGGCGGAAAGCACTACCTGAGCTTCGCAGGCATCGGCCCTTCCAAGCTCTTCATCAACGGGGAGCTCCAGGGCGAGATGAAAGAAACGCCGGAAGCTATGAGCTTCCTCCTGGGCGTCCAAGAGGAGCGACGTCTCCAGTACGACTTCGTCAGCGGCAAGACGTACGACATCGTCGTCGAGACTACCATCTCCCCTGTCCCCAACGCCGAGATGTACCTGGCTGAGGACGAGATCGCAGTGCGTCTCGGCTTCGTGAGCCAGGCGGAGATGGAGAACGACCTGCTGTCCGAGGCCGTGGAGCTGGCCAAGAAGGCCGACGTCGCCGTGCTCTTCGTCGGCAACACGCCCGAGTGGGAGACCGAGGGCATGGACATGGCTAGCATGTCTCTCCCGGCGGACGGCTCCCAGGACAAGCTGATTTCCGAGGTCGCCAAGGCCAACCCCAACACCATCGTGGTCATCACGACTGGAGTGCCCGTCGCGATGCCGTGGTTGAAGGAAGTCTCGGCCGTGCTCCAGGCATGGTACGGTGGCCAGGAGACCGGCAACTCGATCCTCGACGTTCTTCTCGGCGAGGTCAGCCCCAGCGGTAAGCTGCCCACTTCGTGGCCCAAGAAGATTGAGCACACTGCCTGCTACGGTAACTTTGGCCTTGACAGCTGGGAGAGCCGGGAGGTCGAGTACGTCGAGGGCGTCAACGTTGGTTACAGGCACTTTGACTCCCAATACGACACCGAAAAGGAGGTCCTGTTCCCCTTCGGTTACGGTCTGAGCTATGCCACGTTCGAGGTCTCTGGCGGATCCCTGTCTGGCTCCCTGAGCGGAAGCGATGCCGACGCCGAGGTTACCGTGGCTGTCACGGTTCACGACACGAGTGCCCAGGCAGGATCCGAAGTCATCCAGGTTTACCTGGCGCCGCCGAAGGACAGCACTTCCAACGGACGGCCACCAAAGTCCCTTGTGGCTTTCGAGAAGGTTCATCTGGGCTCGGATGAGAAGAAGAATTTGCAGCTGTCTTTCAAGAGGGATGCTGCTGCTTTCTGGGCTGAGGCCGAGGGGCAGTGGAAGGTGGAGGCAGGTGCTCACGAGGTGTACGTCTCGACGAGCTCTAGTCCTCGGGATGTCAAGTGCAAGCTTGGTCTTACTGTCTCCGAAGCATTTAGCTTCAGACCATAGTTGGCAGTTAATTAAAGAAGTCTATTGTTCCAACTGTGTGCCTGTTTATTGACACCCCTTTACTCTGAAATCCTTGCCAAAGCTCTATGTTGGGCGCTTCTATCCGTGGCAACTTCGAAACCAACGTAGATACCGTGGAACCTTCTGATCTATTATTATGTGTACAGGATGCATACAACACGATATTAACAAGATTAGACCTCTGATCTACGGATCAACTGCAGCCAAATTTATCTCAATCTTATGAGACACTGAGGCCGACAGCAGTCTTGAAGCAAAGAGCGAAGAAATCAGACTTTCAAAGCGCACCCGATACAAGGGGGCCGATCCCATCCTCCTACAAACTCTAAACGAGTCATGCGTAATCGCATGATGTCGTTACTCCAACGGTTATAAGCTGCCGAAGACCCTCAGAGGCATGGAACAACAACCCCTCATCCCAGATTGCTGAGCTATTTGGAGAACCGCAAGAATGCAACTGACTTACCCTGATCTTGTGCGCCGGCTTCACGACCTCGAGCGTCTGGCCGAGCCACCAGAGGCAGACGAGCACGGTGGATGCATGTCGAGCTATGACCGCCGCTCCCGGTACGACCCGGAGACGGGCAAGTACATCGACTGGGACGCCAACGATGACGGGCGGGGCATCATCCGGGAGGAAGGGGAGTGGGTCGTCGCCTTCGAGCAGACCGGGCCCGGCGTCATCTGGAGGAGCTGGTCCGCGATGCCGGACGTCGGCCGCATTCAGGTGTTCATCGACGACGAGAACAACGGCCAGCCCGTGGTCGACATGCCCTTTCGGGACTTCTTCGAGCGCTTCCAGGGCATGCCGCTCAACTTTCCCTCCATAGTGCCGACGTTGTCTCGCGGCCGCAACTGCTTCATCCCCATCCCCTACAACAAGTACGCCAAGATCCGTCTCGGACCTGGCTGGGGTGCCTACTACCACTTCACGTACACCAAGTTCCCAAAGGACACGAAGCTGCCGCGCTTCGACGGCAACTTCGACCAGGAGGCCTGTCTGGCGCTGGCCGCTGCCGACCGGGAGTTGGGCAATCGGGGATGGTCTGCACTTCCTCGGTCGAAGGGCGACACTTTCGAGACTCTCCAGGTTACTATACCCCCGGGAAAGTCTCAAGCGGTGAGAGAGATCATCGGGAATCGGGCTATTACCGGACTGCGTGTCGTCCCGCTGGACATGCCAGACTCCCCCGAGGAAGTGGCCCAAGTTCTCCGGGAGCTTGTTTTCCAGATCATCTGGGACAACGACAAGTCCCCAAGCGTGTGGGCTCCACTTGGTGATTTCTTCGGCAGCGTCCCTGGCATCCAAACATACCGGTCTCTGCCCCAAGGGTCCACTGACGGCGGCGGATTCTACTGCCACTGGTATATGCCCTTCTCTGACCGTGCCCTGCTCAAGATCACAAACGACGGCAAGAAAGAGCGGAAGCTATTCCTCACAATCTGTCACCGCCCGTTGGAGAAGTCAGCCAAAGGCTTGTTACGCTTCCACGCCAAATGGCACAAAGACGCTTTCCTCGAGAGGCCAATCGGCCAGGGCCGAGACATCGACTGGCCGCTGCTCATCCTTGACGATGGGCCGGGCCGTTTCTGTGGCGTACACATGCACGTATGGAACCACTGGCAGGAGCCAAAAGTCCCCTCGAGAGACTGGTGGTACGGAGTCGGCGGCGAGAAGTCGATCGATTGGTGGTGGGGCGAGGGCGACGAGAAGTTCTTCGTCGACGGGGAGAAGTTCCCGTCAACCTTCGGCACGGGTTCCGAAGACTACGTCGGCTACGCATGGGCGGCTGAGCCGCCGTTCCCGACGTTCGACAGCGCCTACGCCTGTCAGCCGTACGTTGAGCTGGATGCCAACGGACATACGTCCGTCTGCCGGTTCCATGTCTGTGACAACGTGCCTTTCCACCAGAGTTTCGAGGCGTACATTGAGAAGTATAAGCCGAACAACTGGGGGCCAGGCAACGAGTGTCTCTATGCTGTGGTCGCTTACTGGTATCAGAGGGCCGGGGGCGCGGATGCGTACGAGAGTGTGCCGGTAAAAGATCGCTACGTCAATCAGCGAGACGACCATTTGACGAGGGTCAGTGACGGTAGCCAGGAGCTGTAGAAGTCTCATTCATTCGGTCGTTACTACACGATTGGTCGAGTATCGAAGTATTTTTCCTAGTTTAACCCGAAATGGATAACGATTACGACGCTTCCGTTCCTCAGTTGCTGGCTCGTTCCCCGGTGCCATCATTGATCCATAATCGTGGGATATTAACGTTTGACTTTGCCTATAACACTTGGCAGGGCCGGACTGGAGTCGAGGAATCCATATCCTCGAAGATTCCAAAAGAGGTAAACGGGGACCGGAAAACTTTGAACACCGCAAGGCGGGTGTAGCTCCTCGTCTTGTGGTGTGAGCGGGGGCATGCGTCCCTGCACCGCTGCGTAGGTAGCTTAATAACACAGCTCACTCGAGTCGGTCACATCATGTCAAATATAGAGCACGAGTCGACATCCCTAACCTTCGGCAACCCACGCCGTTAAAAAATGGACTGCAACAGACGCTGCCGTTCAGATGAGGTTTGGGGTGACGCAAACCAGCGGCCAGATGATGGGCTTCATCCATCTCGCGACCCCTCCACAACCGACCTCGTCCCCCAAGCCAAGAGCTCGGAACAAGGCGTCAAGAGAGCAAAGGACTCCCTGTTCTCCAGGATTTAGCGCAAAACAAGCTTTCCGCTGCCGGCCTCTTGTACCGCTAGCAAGCCCACCCACATAGTAGAGCCTCAGTACACAACCACGTACATAGCAGCCAGATCTTGGCCACACCGTCTCTCACACCATCCGATTACTTGGGCTGTCGCTAGCTCTGACCTTAGAAGAAGGTTCGGTCCAAGGTGCCGACAATGACATGGCGCTAAACAGAAGAGTAATCAGTAATATCAAGCAATCGGCAATATCACTCCAAAGCCAAACATCAGTGGCCAGAACGGAGGATGGTCTGATTCAGTGCATCAACGTGCGGGCGATTGCAAGGCTACTCCTAGGAGGAAGACGATGCGGGCGCGCTTATCGTCGTGGCGGTCGTCGGTTATGGGAGTTTTGACAGAAATGAAGCGGAGTGGTAGGGCGACACGGAGTAGACCGTTGAGACGCA
Organism: Colletotrichum brevisporum; assembly: GCA_030770045.1. Lineage (NCBI taxonomy): Eukaryota > Fungi > Ascomycota > Sordariomycetes > Glomerellales > Glomerellaceae > Colletotrichum > Colletotrichum brevisporum. The sequence continues at coordinate 9,353,022 of JAUGSI010000002.1, forward strand.
CTGATCACGAGGAGTCATGCTTCTTCACGGTATGGGCGGGATTCGAGCGTTTCAGGATTCGGAAGTCAATATCATGAGTTGGACCCATACTGGTCTCCATTTTGAAACTCTGAGATGTTGGTCAACACCCCTTGATGAACTGACGATAGGGCTAAGCCACTGATTCCGAGTCCATCTACCCATGACAAGCGATCGGGGCCGGCCCCTAGTAGTTGGTCGCGGATAACAAGCTTCGGACACGCAAGCAAGCGCCTGAGTTGCCTCCGGGCCTTCTATGCTGCTATATAGAAAGATGGCCGCTGTTGCAACGTAAGCAGGTGCTCTTTACAGCAGTTAACGGCAATGTTTCACAGATCATGTTATTGATGAAGAGATTTTTTGCCCAGACCGCGCAAGCGCGTGTCTTGTATCTGAGCTGTCTCAGCTCCGTCGTTCTTTTGGTTGTTTTCTTCAGCTACAGCTTGTTCCCACACCTGCACTTACGCGTTCTCCACATCGCCGACAGTCGGTCAAAGACCGCGTCCGACTTCCAGGCTCCGTTCATTCCCGAGGGCTTAGGAGACCGACCCGATGGGTTATTCGCCAGGCCCGGCAAGTCGAAGCCAAATGGCAAAGACCAGCCGACATATGCCATTCTCTTGCCAACATACGTACGTTTCTTCGCTCGGAACACGCTTGTGAGTTGGCGCTAATCAGTTGCACAATAGACGAAACATCTACCCTACGTCGTCAACTTCCTCCAGTCATACATGTGCCTCTGCACCGATCACCAAGAAGTAGACATCCACCTTATCGTGTCCGACTCGAAGGAGGTGAAGGCTTTCCAGGATGCCATCGACGGGCTGAAGCGATGCGGCGAGAGGTTCAGCATCTTTCCCACACCGGCAGCGAACGTCAACGGTCCGAAGCCCAAGATCAACATCGTAAACTTCTACGACATCGTCCCGGACGCCTTCCGCACGATGATCAAAGGAAATATCACCGCCGACGACACATCTGCCATCCTGAACGAGCGCGGAAGGTATCAGTATCAGACAATTAAAAAGATGTCAGCCGCGATAGAGCTGAAATATGATTGGGGTCTGTGGCTGGACTCAGAGGCGGTCGTCGTGCAGCCGTTCAGCATGCGGGAGGTCTTTGACAGCTACATCAAGACGCCGACGGTGTGGAGATCCCGAAACTCGAGGACTGATTTCATGGTTTCTCTGATCACCGGCTCGGCTAACGTTCTCGGCCGAGACATCGAGTCGTTTGGCAAGGCCCTTTGGAATTTGGAAAGGTGCGATACACCACTACCGTTGTACAAGCCTACGTGTTGCTGACAGGATCTTTCTAGTGTCCAGTGGATGCTGGAGAAGGAGGTCGTGAACGACCTCGTACGGTCCGTGGAGAAAGCCCATAAGAAAGACTTCTGGACGGTCTGGGCGACACAAGGCAGCCCGTTCGAGATCAATCTTTACAACCTACATATTCAAGCAAGGAAGCTGGAGTCCAACGATCCGCTCTTTACCAAGTACCAAGTCGTCGAAACCGAACGAGAGATGGACAGATTCGGCATGGGTAAGTCATACGTGTTCAAAAGATGCATCCAAAAACCTCTCTGACCAAGAAAAAAAGGCGCAGCGAAACCGATCATGGATCAAATCGTATCCACTGGCATCTTCGAGACGAGCTACCTTCTGCTGAAAGCCACAGAGGCTGCACCGGGGTTTTCGCGAATGATGAGACACTACGGGCAGCGGCTTCTGCGTTTCGACGATCTCGATGTTGCGCCGCCGGACGTTATCGATCGGTTCCTGTTGGAAACGCCGATAAACATACTATGCGTGGGAGGGCCGCCGTTGCACAGGTGGTGGCAGGAGCGAAACAAGACACTTTAGACAGCGATTTTCTCGATTGAAATACCAATACCCGCTCACTGCAAACTCTCGACTCCCCTGCGACCTTTTGCCGATTCGCACATTCCCTCTCACTACTTATCGATTGGGCTCGTAAAGCATCGTGCCTGTTCCTTTGTAAATGTGATGTAAGAGAAGACCCCTATGCTCCGCATCTCCTGTTGTAGAGGCAAAGCACCATGCCCGAACTGCATCCAAGATCTCGATCCATCGACAAACTACGTCAGCGAATATCTGACGTCGACATTCACGCCAGCTCCAGTGTCCGTTTGGGGGCTTCCATCTCTGCCGTATTGTACCTGGGATCTCGCCCGCAAAGCTCCGTGGCGTCGTAGGCATAACCCTGACCACTTAGCTCCGCGAAATGCTGGTACGAAGTTTGGCGGTATACTTCGGCCATCCGACGAGGGGCATGCCCGTAGGGTTGAGCGACTTCGTCGACCTTTGCGGGCGGGGACTCGAGCTTCATCTTACGACGGGCATGCAGGGCCCGAGCTGCAGTGGTCAGTTCCATACAAGTTTCCAAGCTGCCCATTATTCTGCCAGAATCGACCCGGAGACGCACCAAAACTGACCAGCGTAACGCCACACAACAGAAAGTTGAGCGTTGAAAGAGCGGTCGCAGTGAAGGTCGCAGCCACAAAGTTTTTGGCATATCGTTCGACGTTCAGTTCGTAGAATTCTTCGTATTTTGGCCCAAACGTTACGATGAAGGCATCGAGGTTGCTGAGGTCTTGGGCATGGCTGGCTAGAAGTGACATTGCGATCATCCAAAAAACGAAGGTCAGGACTTCGAGTCCACTATAAACGGTCAGCCGCAATCAACGATTACCGAGGAAGTGGATGTCGTCATACAGCTGCACCCAGCAATTATACATGGCCGGTATGACGATGATAGCTGTGCCTAGCCACACCAAGTAACAGAAAGTCCAAGCAAAGGTGAACCAAGAGAAAGCTGTGTCTTTGGTTAATGCTCTGATGCCAGCGTAGGTAAACGGGGAGTAATAGGGCGGCATCAAACATACGAAAGCCTTCACTGCCACTGAATGTCTATGGGAAGAACGGATCATCGTAAGCTCAACACAGTTCAAAGCATGGCTCAGGTGCTGGACGTGGGGAAATCGCTTCCTCGTACCGTTATCCTACGATAGTTCGTCGCCTCCTGCATCGTAGTGAGGCCATAGACCGCAACTATCAATGTAGCAATTGAGATTATCTGTCCATTTTGATGCATAAGCGCTCTGTCAACTGTATAATGAGCGTCTCGTTGCTGGTAGATGCCAGCATGAAGGAGATGTGGATTGTTTCACCAGCTGCGCCATTCGAATGAAGCCGATCCACATCGGTGTGTCAAGAATATGCGATCGCTTTCTCCCATCGTTGGGCCAGACGTTTCTAGTGGCGAAAGCCATGGCGAAGTGATTTGGTCGTTAAAGGTTTGGCTAGAAACGAGGGGATTTTCTATTCTTGCCAGATTGAAGAGGAACTTCAAGAGAGATGATTCGACCATGGCCTGTGCAGTGTATGTTCAGAAAACCAAAGGTAGCAGGTGAAAAGAACATAAACTTATATACTGGTTGCCCGTTTACTAAAGGTCCGGGAGAACGGGGAAAATTCAACCATCAAAAAATACATCAAGAGCCTTGCCAAGCTTGAACATGTCAGATGGGATCGGCGAAAGACTTTCTCAGAGGAGGCAGTAGATGTTTCTCGGCACTGTGGAGTAGACGGCGCAACTCAGCCTGCAGTAGTTTCACAACTTGCATCATTGCTGCCTATAGCCCACTGTTTCTAGCCACTGATCAATACAGGGAGGCAATAGACTGGCGGGATGGATGCCCCTTAGAGTGATTGGATCTCTTGGCTGCGCGAGCAGAGTGCCCGAGTCTGCCCTTCTTTCGGTCCTTTACGACCCCTGAGGGGCTCGGCGCTATCTCTAGGAAGAAGAAAAACGAAAGGCTGACGGAATATTGGAGTCGAAGCGCCGCCAAATCAAGCTCGCCACCGACTTCAGGCAGTTTTTACATCAGAACGAGTACAAGTGTATCCAATCGGAAGGCGTCAAGTTTCCATGCCAATTCTAGTACGTCTTCATTGGGAGCTGAACTGTACTATTCAAAGGAAAGTCCCTACAGGCCTGCAGCGATTCATCATTTGAGATCAAGTCTGAACCGCGCAGTGAATGTTTATCCTGGCAACGTGACCAACAGTCGTGTTCCCGGCACTGACCGCTCCTGTAACGTAAAGAACGCTCTCCGGCTTGAACCTATCAAGAGCCACGGAAGAAGCTGATGACAAAAGGGCAGAAGCCGCAGCGACGTTCTTTTTTGCGTGGATCAGATCAACCCCGAGGACTTCTTGCGGGCCATTGGTCGCGACATATGCCAGGTTTCCGTCCTTGGACAACGTAAAATCGTCGCCGAAGGTGATGTTCGACGCAAGGATGTCGACGGGCCCCGTTGCTGTCCCATTGTCAAGAGAGATCGGGACCTTGGCAAAGATGTTCTGATCCAAGCTGACGAAGAAGAGATCGTTCCCCCGGGTACGAACGCCGTTGACGCCGATGTTGAGACCTGTGGCCAACGGAGCCATCTCGGGCTCTGAGAGAACGGTATCGAATACGCCGCTGTCGACGTCCAGGCGGATGACCGTTCCCAGGCCGGAGTCCGAGATGAGAAGGGTCTTGGTGTCGTTGGCCGCGAGCCGGGTCATGCCGTTGAGCTGCCTCGCCGAGGGCACCCGCTGCACCAGTGAAACTGCAGCAGCCTGGACCACGGTGCCGTTCCTGGAAGTCTTGAAGGCGCGGAGGTCGATTTTCCAGATCCCGTTCGAGTTCTCCGTCGAGGTCAAGTTCGAACCGACCACGTAGAACAAGTCTCGTTCCAACTCTGTGACTCCCAGGAGGCCAGCGACTCCCTCTATCGTGGCAACGGGGACGGGCGTGTATCCGTTCGTGGGAGATAGCTGGAACAGCGTCGGGGACGCGACGGATGTGACGAGGATGTCGCCATTGCTGCGGATTGCAATATTCTCAAGCGACACGGTCTCGGGCACAGTGTGGACGGTCGTTACGCTCGAGGTTGCCTGGTTTTCGCAGCTGTCGAGAGGCAAAGAGTAACTCGTCGAGACAAAAGCGGCAGCAATTAGCCCGAAGGCCTGCAAGACAGATTGTCGAGCGAACATGGCTGAAGTTCAGTTGAAAGAGCGTGTTGAAAACCAGGAACTACGTCAAATGGCACTGACGAGAAGTTCGTGGCTATTTATCCCCATCATATGGCTTTGGCGGAATGAGGCAATCTTCGAAGCCTATGGCGCTACTACTCAAAGATTTGCGCAATCGCTCGCCCACCTGCGGACCGCATCGACTCAACTACCATCGGAGGCGGCGTTTGTGCCATTAAGTCCGGCTTCTTCAACACGGCCCCATAAGTCAACCCACGCATCCACCTATTTTATTGGGCTCTTGGCTAGTTCTAGCCATGATCTGCCTGATCCACTGCAAGCTGGCGATGCAGATATTCACGATAGAAGCAGCCCGGCTTCATCTACACTGAATGCAACCGGGATGAGGACAAGAAAGACTTGAACACGGCCCGCACTCCCGAGGGGGTGGTGTCGTGGTGACGAACCTCCGATTCGGGCTGCCGGCGTTGGACCCATATTTAACTCCGGACCCCGTTCAACTTACCTTGTGGTCGCTCACGGGAGGCGCGCATCGAGAGGGCAAGTTCTTTTCGAGCACATAGGCAACTTACATACTTAAGTGCCTGTCCGATGAGATCCCAAGGAAATGACTTCGAATGGCATCGAACTCTTACCTAACATAGTCGAACTCGAGCATGGGTCGTTACTAATTCACATCCCTGAAGCCCAAAATAGAATGGACACATCGAAGGATCGGAGTCACTGTAAGCTTTGAGCAATGTCAAGGGCCAAAACACTCCATAGAAATAGCAATTACACACATGTCATAATTCTTGTTGCAATCTTTAATGCAGCATCAAGGCCGATTTCTGGTCAGTTAACGCATGATAAATAGGCCACCGTAGGGCTGAGTGACTTCACTCGAGGTGCCCCTGCAGCACACTAAATTTGGTTTGCAGGAACACCATCGGCAGTCCGTGGGTCCTGCCGTCATCCACCAGCTCCGTGTCAGCGGAGACAACCGTAACTCCGTCGCCGGGTAATCATTCACACCCAAGATGGCGATGACATGATTCGTGGCCCCCCACCGCGATCTGTTCTCTGGTGCTGAATCTGTCGCGCTTGGTATCTATGGCACCATGACACTCCATCGCCAGACCGGGCTGTCAGCGAGTTGCAGCTTAAGCCCGGAACTCCGTCAGGACCAAACACTGCGACGAGTTGTTCCGGTTCGACGACATGTTCCGGCTGCGCAACGTCACGGCGAAGGTCCTCACCAGGAAAGCCATGTGTGTGTATATATAGAGGATGTGGTTTAAGTACCGATGGATGATTGAGCTGACATTATCATTCGAGATATCAGCAGTCTCTTCTTGCCTGAAATTACAAATACAACGACGCCAAAATGGTCAAGACACTGCCCTTCGGTGACATCCAAGTCCCTGCGCCGGGCTTCGGCGCCATGGGCCTGAGCTTCGGCTTGGGCAGCAACTTGAGCCTGGAGGAGGCCGAGCCCGTGCTGCTCAAGGCGATCGAGCTCGGGTGCACCTTCTGGGACACTGCCGTAAGTTCCATGAATGCCATGTTCATATGTTAGGTTGAAGAGTAGGCGTGACTTACATGACCAGGTCGTCTACCAAGCCGGAGTTAACGAGAAGCTTCTGGGAGACTTCATCAGGAAGCACAACGTCCGCGACAAGGTCTTCCGTAAGTCGCGACTTTGTAATCTTGCGCGAGACCAGAGCTAAGTCATGTAGTCGCCTCAAAGTGCGGTTTCGACTGCTTCGGAAAGGGGGGCGTGACCAACTCCGCGTCTCACATCAAGGAGTACATTGAGGGCACGATCGAGAGACTCGGCTTCGCTCCTGATTTGTACTACCTCCACCGCATCGATCCCGGTAAGTGAGCTCTTGATAACGCTGTCTGAGCACCGATTTGCTGATACGTACAGACACCCCCCTCGAAGAGTCTATCACGGCGCTCGACGAGATTCGCAAGGCGGGCAAGACGAAGTACATCGGTCTGTCGGAGTGCTCCGCGGCAACTCTGCGCAAGGCCAACTCAAGTAAGCCTTTGCAAACACCCCGACACCAACAAAAACAACATGACAGCTAAAAATCACCAGTCGCCAAGATCGACGCCATTCAGGCAGAGTACTCGGCCTTCGAGACCCTGCACGAGACCGACGGGCTCATCGAGGCCGCGAAGGAGCTGGGCGTGGCCTACGTCGCGTACAGCCCCCTGGGCCACGGCTGGCTCGTCGACGACTTCCCCTTCAAGACGCCCGACGACTTTGCGCCGAGCGACTTCCGCCGAACCTGTGAGCCCCCCAATGAGTTGTCTACCCACAATAGGTAAGCTCAGAAAGCTGACTTGGCAAAAAAACGACAAGCCCCCAAGTTCCAAGGCGACAACTTCTACAAGAACAAGGCCATCGTCGACGAGATCAAGAAGCTCGCCGAAAAGAGGGGCTGCACGCTGCCGCAAATCGCGCTGGCGTGGGTGGCCGCGCAGGGCATGATCGCTATTCCGGGCACGACCAAGGCGAAGAGGTTGGAGGAGAACTGGGCGTCCAGGAACATTGAGTTGACGCAGGAAGAGAAGAGCGAGATGAGGAGGATTATCGACCAGGCCAAGCCGCACGGGAACAGATACGGCGAGGCCCACCAGGCCATGGTTGGTCACTGACCGAGAAGCGTACTTGAAGTGGTAAAGATTCATCATTCATAAGTTGGGTAGTCTAAGTCTATAGGTATCCGCGAAAATCAAGCCAAAGGTTCCAAAACATTCCACGTCATACAAGCAAAACACGTCCACACGACTTAGCGAGTAGCCGAGCCACCGAGCCCGCTCTTGCATGTGACAGACGTGGGCTGCTTGATCTTGTTGCTGTTGAAGTTCCACACGCCCTTGCCGGCCGCCGTCATGCCGAGGCCGGTCGTGATGCCGTCCTTGTTGGTGTACGACAGCTTCATGTTGACGAGGGCGTCGTTGGTGTTGTTGGACGTGCACGAGACGGTCAGCGTGCCGCTCTGCGACGAGACCCAGTTGAACGGCGGCATGGTCACGACGTCCTGGTACACCTTGGGCGTAGGCAAGCTCGCGGGCGGCGAGGGGGGCGCAGCGGGAGGAGAGTTGACGGGCGTGGCGGGGGCGCACTTGGAGTTGTCGAAGATGGGGGGCGGGTTGCCCTGGGGGAAGGGGTCGAGCGGGCCCCAGAGGTTGCCGTCGGCGTCGCGGCCGAGGCCCTTGGACATCCACGAGTAGCTGCGGAAGTCGTGGCCGGAGGGCGGCCGGCCGGGGGTGGAGTCCTCGGGCTGGATCCACTCGGAGACGGGCATGACGTACTGCCCCGCGAGGATGTTGTTGGCGGTAGTGACGGTGCCGGTGCCGGCGACGACGCGGTACTCGCGGGCGTACTGGTCGTTCTGGGTGGCCTTGAGGCGGTACTCGAACTTGTTGCGGGCCTCGGTGTTGGGCACGGCGACGCCGGCGATCTCGCGGTCCTTTGGCTCGCCGGTGCAGGGGTCGTACTCGATGGCGTAGATCTTGATCGGGTTGACGTTGTTGTTGTTGTCGGAGGTGTAGCCGACGAACTGTCGAGTGTTAGCGGGGAGGATTTCTAAGAAGGGGGCACGCGGGGACTGACTCGAGTCTGGGCAATCTCTTGATTGACGGTGTCGGCTGTCCAGACGCCGATGTTGGCGTCTTCCATGCGGATGTATGTGGGGGCGCCCACGGTGGTAATCTGGATGTTGAAAGCCACCATGTTGTAGACGATGATCTTCCCATCACTCTGGTAGCCGGAGAAGGTGACGAAGTCGCCTGGCACCAGAGGAGCCATGACTTTTGCGTCTTTCGCCTGGCTGTGTGGTGCGTCAGCATTGTGCTTGGAGAGAAGCAGAGACATGACAGCTTACATGGTTCCCTGCTTGCCACCGCCGGCAACATCGGGCCGGTTGCTCAACGGGCAGAGAGGATCGTCGACCTTTCGCGGCACGCACATGGGGAAACCAGAGAAGGAGCTGACGCTGGGGTTCGCATCATCGGCGGTGAAGTTGGGGTCGTACGGCTTGTCCGCGTATCCGGCCGAGTACACGCCCCGGGGATCGTTGATGCAGATGGTGGGCCCGTTCTTGATCTTGATGTCGCCGTTGAAGCTCAGGCTCTCGATGTAGCCGCTGGATGTGGTGGTGGAGTACTGCGCGATGGCGATCTGGGCGGCGATGGGCCTCCCGTTCACGATGTTGCCGGTGATGGAGCACTGGTATCCAACGTAGGCTCCGCTGTTACCTGCGAAGTCCTTGAAGCCGACGAAGGCGGCTGGGAATGTGATCTGGAGGTTCTTGGGCACGATGACGCTCTGGCCGTTGCACACGATGGAGCCGCCGGAGTTGAAGTCCCCTGTGGTTGCGGTTGCGCTGGAATATGGCTGTCAGCACGCGTCAAGCTGTCGAAAGAGAGAGAAGAGCACTAACAATTGGAATGCGCCGTCGATGTCTAGAGGGACATCTGCCACGGCCTGTGCTTGGACTTCGCTGAGGGATAGGGTCGCGCCAAGCGTAGCGCAGAGGAGAGATTTTGACAACATGATGGATGCTCGTCTCTTCCGTGAGATGATAGGTGGAAGATGTTGTAAGGACGAGGATTATGGATGATGACTCCTTCACCAAAAGCCTCGATGAGGAGGTGTCTTATGAATATTTTATTGAGCTCGACTGAGACGATGGGGACGAGGATAGCTCCCGCTTCAACGATGCTGGGAAAGTCAAAACATTAGCCGTTGGGGGCTTGGCGCTCAGAGCACAAAGAGTCTAGAGTGTGGCGGCGAGGAAGATCAGGTCCAAGTCATCATCACGGCTTCTCTGACGAGCGTAGAACCTGCAGCGAACGGCAGATGGGGTCATCGGCCGCTAAGCGTTGCGGGTGTCGCTCGCTAGTGCACTACCGAAAAAGAAAGGAGAACCCTGTGCAGCCGTGCATGAGCTGATGTGCAGTGCACTATGCAATGATAGCCAGGCACCCGGGATCATCAGCTCCAGAAGGCCCGCGATACGATGGCGCGTGGTGTAGTTATGCGCCGGTCAATGCACGCTAGGCGTTGACTATGAATGTGGCTTCAGGTTGGCAGTCCTATGCAGATCTCCACATTGCCGATTCGGATGATGAGGAAATGAGGACATTTTGGGCGGCCGGCAGTGCAGGAGGGCTGAAGAGCCGGTAGGCCGTTGACCATAATCACGCGCCGCAGATGGACTTGCAACCGTCCAATGATATTCCCATGCGGAGCAGCAAAAAGCACGCGAACATTCAGCCATACGGCGACGACGGCGACGTTCGGTTCGAACGGGAGGTACCGAACGGGAGGAGAGCCAGCGAAGGGTCGGAAAGCGACAGCTATGATATCAACAACGAAGCGCCGAGGTTCGTCTCGTATGTTCAAATCATGGCTTGGATCGGGAACGTTGATCGCGGAACAATGGACACATCGCGTGGTCCTATTGTTCAGGATGGGTGAGGTTTCCAGCAGCTTGGCACGCGGTTGAGTGAGGGTGGACTCGACAAAGACCCAATAACTTAGTGTACATCCAGAATTCAACGTTGCCGGCCGCCTGATAGATGGTGACCGGGGCTCTAGAGCACAAAGCGCCGAAGGACACGGTCTGGAGTGATTGAGTCGGAGGTTTTCGAAGTTAGCGCCGGCGATGAAGACAAACGAAGACCCACAAGACGACCCGCTTGAAGTGGGACCCTGAAGGACTACCGACGAACACGAGCCAATCATCCGAACTCATTTTCTTTTAAGGTGCTAAGCTTTCCACCAAGACCCACCCCGCGCGACGGGCTGGGGGCGCTAGCGTCTGGGGAAGACAAGCGCGCTCTTAGCGGCGTCCCAGCGTCTGAGGCAGTCAGGAACGACTCGAGAATTACTCACGGGGAAAGAGCAAACAGCGTGTGAGCATGAGCGTGAGCCCGGCCGTATTTCTCCCCCTTCCCTCCTCTTGCCAGCTTGCCCCTTTCCTTAATGCCATTTCCGGCGTCTACCACGATGTCTTCCCTCTCCTCCATTCCAATTTCGGCGAAACGGCCGGCAAAGCCACGATATCCTCCCGACGGACCTCTGTGGCCAACGACTTGAGACGTCCGAGCACGAGGGCGCCGTTGTCCGAACTTCGATTTTCATGCACCTCCGTCCGAAATCTTTCGCCTGCAGAGTCTCGCTATTCTAGGCGAAGGAATATCGTCAGATCATCGCATCATCGAAGGGCGTCTACGGGCAGCAAGACGCTGCTACTATGGCCAAGTGGCGGTCGGTAGTCTCGTCGACTTTTCCTTGTGGCCCACGAACCGCGTCTGGACCGTGTCGCCCAGCCGTCATTGACTAAGCTCCGCAACCTAGAGAGCTCTTGGTCTTCTTGTCATATTTGACGTGGGCAGGGCGCGAAGGCTGCACCGTCGGGTGCGGAGGACCCGCGGTCGGGACCTTCGTTCACCGATCGAGTGGCCGTCGGGACTCGATCTCAAAGCCTGATTCACAAGTCACCATATCCGGAATCTCACGGGACCCCCGCATCGCCGGGCTGAGAATTGACTAACGTGATCAAAGATGCTCCAGATACGATTCGTCCCTCATGCGAGTTCGGGACCATTGGCTCGGGAATGGAGTCCCTGATCGTACGACACAAGGGTCGAAAGAATCGGGGTTTGCTATGTCTAGTGTACACTACATCTGGCCGTGCGACACTCTCATCAACTGCCGACCCAGAACCATGGTTCATGGACACAAAAAGACGGTTAAGCAGCCAGCGGCTACCAGTGCTGACGCTCGAGCCTAGGATCTTAGAATAACCTCACGGAACTCTTATCTGGCGTTGCCTTAGCGGTTTCGTTCCGACATCTTAGGCCCACGCCATCGGGGCCTTACACTGTCCATGGTCGAGGCTGAAATGGCCCCAACGGCTGGGAGAACAAGGGGATATGTCAGACTCAAAGAACCTCCACGCCCCTTTGGCATTCAGGCCGTTGCAATTAGCACCAGATTGCGGGCGAACCAGTCGCATCGTTCTTCAACGACGTGAGACGGCCTCGTATCCAACAGAAAGAGCAGGCACTCTGATTTGATGCATATGAATATGCACTATTCTTTGGTGGCGCATCTGCCCTCTGGTCAAGTCATAGGGTAGGAGCACGCAGCAGGCGAATGACTCTCGGCAGTCATCTTGCATCCGAGTCCAGACTCCTTCTCCCGTGTCTGATTGACCTAGTCTCGGGAGGAGCGTGGATAAGTATAGTCTGAGGCACACTTTACCTGCAAGCTTAACCGGCCCAGCCACCCCCGGGGAGGTCGGATGAGTCTACTGATCCAAACTCCCGGGTTGTTCATGTTCCAGGCCACACTCACGGAGGTTCCATGCATCTCCTGCTAAGAGCCTTTGCTGTCTTTGAAGTCCCCATTGACTGCTCCTAGTGTCTCGTTCTCGCGCAATGGGCCCGACGACCTCTTCCCACGTTTCGGCGCTACCGCCATTGAACCTCGCATTTCAGGTTGAGGTCTAGCGTGTCAGCCCGGTGTTATTCGCAGCGCGCGCGCTCGCGTAGACCTTCCCATCCTGCCAGGCTTTGCCGACATGGAAGATGTGAGGAGGCGGGTTGGACTGGTGTCCATATTCCTCCAAAGGACTTGACCGCGGCTCCAGTTCCCAAGGCATTTCTTGGCGATGAGCCGCCATCCCGGACGCTTCCAAAGTGGCCAGCTCTCTGGAGACTGCAGACACATCGGCTCCGGCTGGATCGCAACATCCCGGGCTCATGGATCGGACGGGGCTGGCCACTGATCCTTTTCCTTCGAGATCCCGACAGCGGCAATTAAATACCCTGCGATCTTCCCGCTTCGTCGAGAAACTTGCTCAATCAGACTCATCAGCCTCATCCACTTCCCCATCAGCACTGGGAAAGGCGTCGCCACCCGGCTTGCCCAGCACTTGTCACCGCACGGCGTTTCTTGGCTATCGACCCTGCGTTTTCCCAGTCCCTAGTCATCATGGTATCCCTGTCAGTTCGCCAGTCTCTGGCCATCCTCCTCACCCTTGCCTCGGACACCCTCGCCAAGGACTGGCTGAGCCCCGAGTACAAGTGGCTTTACGAGTTCCCTCTGCCGATCCCGCCGCAGAAGGCGGAGAAGATGTGAGTGCATTATCTTATCATCATGTCTGCCTCGGGCTTCGGGCTTGCTAACCCCTACCAGCCCCAGCCAACCCATCACCAACCCTGTGACGGGAAAGCCGATCAGGTATTACGAGATTGAGATCAAGGAGTTCAAGCAACAAGTGTACCCCAACCTTGGGCCCGCCACCCTGGTTGGCTACGATGGCATTTCGCCGGGACCCACGTTCATGATGGAGCGCGGTGAGGAAGCCGTCGTCCGCTTCACCAACCACGCCAAGATGAACAACTCTGTGCACCTTCACGGGTCATACTCGGTAGGCCAATCCATAACCTGGCTGTCAAGCACGAATAGCTAATCCTTTCGCAGCGCACTCCTTGGGACGGATGGGCCGAAGATGTCACAGCGCCGGGGCAGTACAAGGACTACTACTACCCCAACGGCCAGAACGCCCGCACATTGTGGTACCATGACCACGCGATCGACCACACTGCAGAGAACGCCTACTTTGGTCAAGCCGGCGCATACCTCCTCCACGATGGAAACGAAGACAGCCTCGGTCTCCCGAGCGGCTACGGGGTTTATGATATTCCATTGATCCTGTCGGCGAAGCAGTACAACAACGATGGCAGCCTCTTTTCCCCTGCCAAGGAAGAAAATAGTCTCTACGGCGATGTCATCCACGTCAACGGACAGCCTTGGCCTCACTTCAAGGTTGAGCCGCGTGGGTACCGTTTCCGTCTCCTCAACGCCGCCATCTCCCGCTCGTTCTTCCTCTACCTCGAGAACGCCAAGGGAGAACGGCCCCAGTTCCAGGTCATCTCTTCCGACACCGGCCTCCTCACCAACCCGCAGAAGGTTTCGGACCTCTACATCTCCATGGCCGAGCGCTACGAGATCGTCATCGACTTCTCCAAGTTCAAGGGCGAGAACGTCACCCTCCGCAACACCAGGGGCTTCGCCGCCGATACCGACTTCCTCCACACCGACAAGGTCATGCGCTTCATCGTCGGCGACAAGTCGGTCGACGACAAGGCCAGCGTCCCCTCGGCCCTGCGCGCCGTCGACTTCCCCAAGGACAAGACGGGAATCGACCACCACTTCCGCTTCGAGCGCACCGGCAGCGACTGGCGCATCAACGGTGTCATTTTTGCTGATGTCAAGAACCGTGTCCTCGCGAACCCCAAGCGCGGCACCGTGGAGGTCTGGGAGCTCGAGAACAGCTCCGGCGGCTGGAGCCACCCGATCCACATCCATCTGGTCGACTTCCGCGTCCTCAAGCGCGTCAACGGCCGCAAAAACCAGGTCATGCCCTACGAGGCCACCGGTCTTAAGGATGTGGTCTGGTTGGGGCCTGGCGAGACCGTTACCGTTGAGGCCCATTACGCGCCGTGGCCCGGTGTGTACATGTTCCACTGCCACAACCTGATCCACGAGGACCACGAGATGATGGCCGCGTTCAACGTCTCCATCCTCGAGGACTTTGGCTACCCGCAGACCCAGTTCGCCGACCCGATGGAGGGGGAGTGGCGGGCGAGGAACGAGACGGCCGACGCGTACAAGTACGACGCGATCAAGTCCCGCATCGAGTACATGGCGAAGTTCCAGCCGTACAACAACGTCGTCGAGGTCGAGAGCCGGCTGGATGACTACTGGGCCACCAAGACCGTCGGCCCCGCCTCGCCCGCCAACACCAAGGTCGCGTCTGCTTCCACGAGCAAGGTCACGACCACGGCCAAGCTGGACGACAAGAAGTCGGATGACAAAAAGTCGGATGACAAGAAATCGGACGATGAGAAGGTCGACGACGACAAGAAGAAGACTACTACCACGACGACGACCAATATTAGGCGTGCCCTGCGCTTCCGGGGGGCGAACATGCCGATGCCCAGGCGTACTGCTGCACCTTTGCCGTGAGGTGTTTCCTGGATGGGATTTCCTTTCTTTCACCTTTTACTCTTCACGATTTCATGACATTCATTCATATAGACCATAGACTTGCAGGATATCATTTCAAACCGTCACTACGATATACAGAGGCTCGGGTAGATACATGACTGACCTCATTTTAATGCAATTTCAATTGTTTACATATTTTTCAACTCATTAAACATTTCGTGATATCAATCAAGATCTTCTGGGAAGGATCGAAGGATCCCTGACCTGGCCTACCTTGCCTATCTAGGCAAGTGGGGTCACAATCTCACCCCGCCTCCCCCTCCTTCCCTTCCTCCCCTGTGCTGGTATTCCGTACCTACCAAGTCTGTCGTCTACCGTTCGTTACACACACCTCAACACAGCCCTACCGAATAAAATTCAACTTGTAGATGATGTCTACACCGGAAAGGGACGAATCCATCCACGCATCTCTCCAACCGCCGAAACCTCAACCGCCGTGCTGCCCCAACTGCAGGGGCATACCTCCCACGGTCGCGACCCACGAGTCTGCAGCAGACGACTCGGGCGACGAAGGGAGCGACGATGGCTTCAAGCGGCAGTTCCCGACGCATCGGCGGCGGCGTTACTGGCTCCAGCCGTCCATCGACGCCCTGAGGCAGTCCGCCGCCGATGGGTGCCCTCTCTGCGCGCTGATTCATCGCCAGTGCCTCCGGTCGATCCACGGCGACCCGCACGAGTGGGAGCACGGGAACGGCGACCCGCGGCTGGAGCTCAACCACGGAGGGACGGCTCCGTACGTGCTCGACGTTAGGATGGGGGACTGGTACGTCCAGGGGTTCAACTTTGTGGCTGCTACTGCCGATTGGTGTACGTTGCGGGTTTCTTCTTCCACTCTCCACTGACGAGGTCCGGGCTGACGAGAGTCGAATGCGTCAGCGAAGCGTTACGACGCTTATTTCAACAAGGCCAAGGACCCAAATTTGATCAAGTTTTGGGTTGGAGAGTGCGAGACGCGGCATTTGGAGAACTGCGCGCCCGACACCGACTTTCTACCGACGCGCTTGATCGATCTCGGCGTTTCGACACCAGAGCGAGACGGCGACGTCGTCAAGATCATCGACTCGGCGGACAGCATCATCAAAGACCGTCGGTACGTGGCGCTCAGCCACCGCTGGGACCATTTTACGGCAGAGAGCCCTCAGTCGACGATGGATAACATCAGTCAGCATCGGCGAGGGATCTCGCTGGCATCTCTACCGCGCAGCTTTCGATACGCCGCCATCGTGGCCAGGCAGCTGGGAATCCGCTATCTCTGGATCGACAGTCTCTGCATTTTGCAGGACTCGAGGAAGGACTGGGTGGGAGAGTCGGCGCAAATGGGACGGGTCTACGGGGCGGCGTTCTGCACGGTTGCCACCTCCAACGACGCGCTCGATGCGTATGGAGGTCTCACACATAACGAGACAGGTAGCCGGTCTTTGGATCCGGACGACGACGAGTACGTGCCGCAGTGGGTGGAGGTCTACGTGGGGAAAGGAAGTCGCGAAGAAAGTCGACAAGTTGACCAGGGAGACGACGAGAGTGAAGACCACATCGTGCGGATATTTGACAAGACGCCCTCGGACTGGGAATCCATGCTGGAGGAGAGCGCGCTCAGCGGCCGCGGCTGGACGCTCCAGGAGCGCCAGCTCTCCCGCCGGGTCGTCCACGTAACCCCGAACGCGATTCTGTGGGAATGCCGCACCTGCAGGGGCTCCGAGCAGGTTCCCTGGACGGACCGGGTCGCCGCAAACATGCACAAGGAAGCTCGGCACCGGATCAAGGACGCAATTGATGACCCATGGCAGGCGCCTCGCGGAGGGGACGCGCTCGGCCGCTACAAGACGTGGTACGACATCGTGTGGGACTACTCGAACCGCCTGTTGACCATCGAGGCGGACAAACTGCCCGGGCTGGCTGGTCTGGCCGAGACGATGGCGGCGCTGGTGGGCGATGAGTACGTTGCCGGGCTCTGGGGGGAAGATCTCGTCTCGGGACTCCTGTGGAAGTCGCGGCGATGGCCCGCTTATGAGGAGTACGAGGGAGAGAAACTCTCGAGCAGCACCATCATGCCCGCGCCGCCGGGGTTCTATCCGGGCCCGAACGGGCCACTAGGGCATTCTCGGCCGGAGCAGAAGAGGGCGCCGACGTGGTCGTGGATGAGCCTGAATGGGCCGGTCGTTCATTGGATGGGATTTCGTCCGGTGTCCTATCGCGACCCGGAGCTGAACGACGGTCCAGTCGTCACGCCACAGGATATTGCCGTCGAATGGGATGCAACTGGCGCCGACCGCGACCCGTTCTCACAGGCCGAGGGCGGTCGCCTCACAATCACAGGGTGCCTGCAGCCGGCGAAAGCAAAATACCCGCTCCGCGACCTCTCTCTGTCCAACCTGGACTACAGCTTCTGGGCGGAGGGGTACAAGACCCTGCATGACCCGACCGAGGAGGAACTCGCGGAGCCGTTCAGCGGCCGGGAGAACGAGCAGATTGCGGATGCGCTGAAGGTGCTGCGCGCTCGCGGCAGTCACCATAGTGACCAGGAGATTCGGGACTGTATGGGCGTCATTCAGTACGACGTCCTCGAAGACGCCGTGGTCGCGAACCAGACCGTCTACGTGCTCGCGCTGCGCAGGGTGCGGTGGGACCAGTGGGACACGCCGTACTGCATCTACGCCGAGAGAGACGAGAGGGGGTTCACTTTTGCCGACCAGGTGTTTGGGCTCGCGCTAGTGCCGACGGGAGAGGCGGAGAACGAGTTTAGACGTGCTGGGGTGGCCGAGTTTGTGGTGTCTTCTTGGTTCAAGGAGGAGAATCGCAGGACGATTGTCATTGTGTAGTGTTTCGTCGGGGCTTTCTCATGACGTTCCCGCAATAACACCCATCTACCTATCTAAGTAAATCACAACACGCCCATGCATTCATTACCAAATCATATTTTTCCTCGGTCAAACTACCTAGGATTAGAATACTGGACACAACCAAATTAAATACCGGTGTGGTGTAGTGGTGGGAGGGCGTGACCCTGGAGCACTGATCATTGGTTCGCCCAGGTGGGGCATTTGTCGACAGATGCCACACGCGACAAAGAGATATTACTAGGTAGGTACCTCTTGGACCGCAGGTCACACACGCCGAACAGTCGAGCGGACCCACCTGGGCAGCTGGCCAACCATAAGGGGAGGTCACCCAGGTACCCTGGATTTTCCACCGAACACAGGAGCGGAACGACACACTTGCAGCTGGCCAACCATAGTGGAGGTCACCCAGGTCCCCCGAGGTGCGGCTCTGCTCTCAACGATAAAACGAGCTTGCCCCCCTCATAGGAGGTATGTTGAGGCTCTGTTCTCTTCCTTCCATCCCCATCCGTCTCTCTGTCTCTCTTGTCTCTTCTCCATCCGACTCCTAGCTTCGCACAGTTGCAAGACGACTCTTGGGATCAAGAGACACACTTCGAACTTGTTCGTCAAGCTGCTGTGTTCCATCGCTGACATTCTCTCCCCAACCATCTCGTAACTAATCTCTACCGCTACTCCACCCAAGTCTTCTTCATCCATTTGCTAACACGGGAATAGTTTGCGACCTTCTCGACTTGGGCCAGCTCTCCATCTTGATCATGGGCGACAGGACTCCCGCAGCCAAAGCAACAGATCGTCATTGAAGCGCAGCCGACAGCACCTGCCAACATCTGGTCTTACGAGACTTTGGCGAACCATGTCTCAGGCGACGAGGCAACCGGGACGCCTCAACAGATCTTGCGAACCACTGCTGCCTGGAATAAGGCGGCAATCAGGCGGCATTACCCCTCACGAGGCAATTCTGAGGCGGACAAGCGAGTACCAAAAGTGAGGTGGGAGGCCTCACGACACATCACCATGCATCGACCCCGGCGGTTTGGTTGGGTCCACGTCGCGATGCATTGCGCCTCCTGTCAGCACCACTTGTCGTCGATGCAACGCACCAACACGCAATTTTCACTGAGACATTCTTGACTCTTTTTTCTTTCTTTCCGCGAATGGCAAGGCCAGGCGCTTCCATCCATCATCTCCTCCCCCTTCTTGACCAACCATCTTGGGACGGACGTCGTCAACTTCAGCAATACCTCCAGGGGTTGCCTTGTAGCCTGCTTGGCTTTGCAGTTTGTTCCGGCTTCTTTCGGTTCAAGCGGTTCTCTGGACCGAGCCTAGGCATCCTCCTTGGGACACCGGGGCGTGAGTATGCCTGAAATCGGGTCTCTCGAGTCATCCGGTGAACGCATAATGGCTGTATGCTGTTAGGCGGGTGTAAGTTTCGTGAGATCTTCACAAAGAGACCTGTGAACTGCTTCTCAACGAGAAAAAAAGGACTCTGGGGCCGGGCCGGGCAAGTGCCGTTGCCGGATGCGGGCCGGATCGTTAAACCCTGGCCGAAGACCAAGCCGCTGACCGGAGATGTTCCGAGAGCATCGGCGGCATCTCCGGGTTCGCGGGTTCTTTAACCTTGAGTCACAGGTATATGCATCGCCATATGCTTCCTATCTCTTTCTGAGCTTTGGGACCCTCCGAGATGCTCAAGTATCCTGCGGCCTTACACACGAGAAGAACAATTGTCATCGCCCGGCGTCAAACTTGCCTGCTCGCAGACGCTTCAAATTTCTCCCCATATGGGGATGAATGAGATCATGTATAGGACATTCATTCACGCTTCAAAGCCTTTACTTCACTTGTCTACTAAGTCACTAACTGAATAGCTTATTCGCATCGTCGAGTGGGCTAACGAATATGGATATTTGCACCTCGGTGTGTGGGTCCGCTTGTCGGCCAAGCCCCGCCACTGGACGCCCGTGCCGGAGCGGGCCCGCAATCACCCTCCCTCTGACCTCCCCGTTCCATGCCGTGCCACCACACTACCTATACATGGCTCCGCTTCCAACACTACGAAGCTAGCCAGTTTGAAGTTGCCTTTTCAGCAAATGCATGGAAGCTGGCTCGACCATTGGCAATCCGAGACCCTAGATACACGTGCCGCTCGGGAGGCTCACCTCCCCCCCAAAGCAACCGACACCGAAAGAGTCGACATGGCGGGGTAGCTGTTGGGGTCTGGTCGATTCTCGCTGATAGGGATGTTGCGGGTGGTGGTGGTTCGCATGGCCAGAACCTAGCGTGAGCTTCCGGGCTATAAAAAACGTTAACCGAAAGGGCTTGAAACCTGGAGAATTCGGCATCTACACCAGCATCAATCATCACTGCGCGATTCTGCGGCACATCACGGGCGTCTTTCAGTAATCTCTAGACTCTCGCACACAATTACCACGCAACCCCAAGCTTGCTGTCCCAATTCTTCGTTCTCGGCTGTGACCATGGCCTCTCGATCCAACCAGTCAGTCTGTTACGGGTACGCTCGTCGCTCTGTGTGTACTGGTGATTTGGGGGGATTCTGACATGAGAGACTGGGGAATTGGCGTGAGAGACTGACTCGGCTTACCAGGGAAACTGCCACAAACCCGACGCACAGGTACTCGACGACGGATTCGACCAGCACCGTGGCCCAGCGCCGCCAGTCCTCGTTCGAGAACCAGCCGATTTCTCAGGATGCCTCCGCGTACCGCGTCTCCTACCAAGATACCGATGTCAGGGCCAGCGAATCTCGGCACCGAGAACGTGTCGGGGGAGAGATAACGAGGATCATGGGCCAATACAGCGGACGGCGGTGAGAGGAGCACGCGTCGAACGTGTCGGAAGCAACGCCGCGGCGGTGCCCGGCAGCAAGACCTGGAGCCTCCGAGCCAGCACAGCCTAGGGCTATCCCCGGCGGCAGAGATCCCGCCTTAGGGGGGCACCCGTCACGGCGTTGCTTGGTCTGGCTTCGCACCCAGTAGGGTGGGGGTGATTTCCACCCCCCAGAATCGCTCGCCGATTGTGACGATCACACGATGAAATGAGGGCAGGCGTTTTGGGTTCTGGGAACAGGAATGGCAAGGATACTATTGGGGTTTGGAGTTTCGAGATTTTAAACTGGATCATTGATGCTCAACATTCTGCTTCACTTGACGATTCCTGCATCGCTGATATGACACCTGTGCTATTGTCGACTTAATGAGACTATAGATTAATTGATCTACTGCTGGTCTTGGATGCGCAATGGTCCTTCTCTCATGCTCTGCTCTGGCCGTTGGATCATAGTAAGCTCAATCGGGAAAGGTGGGACTTGTTCCGGTCACTCGGTCAGAGTGGGTCCCATCGGCCGAGACCACTCCGGCCGGCCGAAGTGTTAGCAGCTGTGAACCAGCCCACGTCACATTAGGGGAAGCTGTGTAAAGCTGCATGCAAGAGACGACTTCGAAGGACTGGTAGTCGCGCCTGAATTCGGACTTTTGAAAGTATAAGCGCATGATATTATTACTAGGAAATTAAATGCAAAGTCTATAGTACCCAACAACCCGAAATCATCATCCCAGTACCACAATTCCCGCCCCGCCGTATGCTCCCTCTATCATCATCCTCGAATTCTCCTCCGGTATCAATGGATGCTCACAATTCTCATTCTAGACGAGGAAAGCAGCAATTCCGACAGCAAAGGAAAGAATCAGAGCGGCTCCGGGCAACAGGCCGCTGCCGTCCGAGGTGGGGACGGGAACCGGCGCGCTCGAGGCCCTAGACGTGGTGCCGGCCGAGGCAGTGGCAGCAGCCGACGCCGACGAGGTAGCAACCGCGGCGACAGTTTGGAGCAGACGAGGGGTGGTTGTGTAGGCCATGAGGTCGGTGGCGAAGGAGACGGTGGAGAAGGGCAGGGCCGAGCGGGAGGACGCGCCGGCGAAGGCGAGGCGCTCGGAGGCGGGGGCGGCCGGCTTCAGGGAGGAGCGGTCAAACTCGCCAGGTGCCAGGACGCTGGAGGAAGATTAGCTTGCGATGCCGCTACTTATTATTGGGATTCAACTCACGCGTCAATGACATGGGCAACGCCGTTGTACAGGATGTTGTTGGGGAACGTGATCCTAGCATTGTTCACCCAGGCAGATCCGTCGGGCAGGACGGTGAAGGTGAGGTTGGCGCCCTGCAGCGTCGGGACGGTGACGTTGCCGAGCGAGGGGGAGAAGACGACGTTGTCCGGGATGATGTGGTACTTGAGCACCTCCTGCAGCGTCGCGAGGTCGGCCGTCTCGAGGACGGAGCCGATGGAGCGGAAGGCCTCGTCGGTGGGGACGAGGATGGTGTAGTCGGAGATGTTGAGGCCCTGGACGTCGGCGCCGGTCTCGCCGAAGGCGAAGCCGAGGTGGGCGGCCTCGAGGGCGGCGTTCATGGCGCGGTAGCCGCCGCGGAAGGTGAAGAGCTGGAAGGGGGCGCCGAAGGAGAGGACCGTGTCGATCTTGTGGATGGTGATGCCCTCGCCGAGTTTGATGTCCTAAAGCTGTGTCAGTGCAAACACATGTATGGTCGTTTTTTCGTAGGGACTTACGGCCTGGGTGACGGTGGAGACGGTCTGCTCGCCCGAGATGACGCACACGTCGTCGCCGTTCTTGACGATGCCGTTGTAGGCGCCGCCGGTGAAGTTGGAGAAGGGCTGGCGCTCGATCACGTACGAGATGTCGAGCAGGGTCTGGGCGAAGGTGGGCACGTCGGTGACCACGTCCGAAGGGTAGACGCCCTTGAAGACGTGGTTGGCGAGGAGGGCGCCGATGGCGACGGAGTCGTTGCGGAGCTCGATGGCCTCGCCCTCGGGGATGTCGCGGGGCACCTTGGCGAAGGCCTCGTTGGTGGGCGCGACGATGGTGATGTTGGAGGCCGAGGCGAGCTTCTCGGCCAGGCCGTCGACGAGGCCGACGAGCTCGAGGAGGGTGCTCAGGTCGTCCTGCGAGGCGAGGAGGGCGGCGAGGTCGCCCTGGGCCAGGCAGGCGCCGGCGACGGAGAGGAGGGACCAGAGGGAGAGACGCATGGTGATGGGGTTTTGAGAGCTGGGAGTTAGATGATGGAGAAGGATGTGGTGATGAGAAGATGTTGTTGTTGGAATGTGGTGTTGCTTGTCTTGTGTTATCTTGTGATGTGATGCTGAGTAGACTACATTCCCAACGGTCGGTCTCACGACGTCCTTTTATCCATCAACCTCCTCAACCATACCTCCGACGACGCTCACGACTCTCGCGATGCTCCCCCAATCTCTCCAAAGTCTTGACATCATTGACGACGAGTTCGTGATGATTCACGTCGAAGCGAGAGCCGCCATTCGTATTCCCCATGTCGTTTCTCTCATGTCGCAAGCTCCCCACGATCCTACTGTCACCCTCGGGACAATGCACTGCCCTATGCCAAGATGCGCGGGTGCCAACCGCTGTCGGGCGGGAAGAGCCGATCTAGCTCGATGGGGCCTGGGCCGGCACGCAGGCCGGGACAAAAGTGGGTATACGAACGGCCCGTTTGGGCTTAGCTACCCGCTGCCTCGGACTTTTTCTGTGGCTGTGCGGCGCGGGCACACGTTGCCCGGGCGTCGGCCGGCCGAGTGGCACGCGGCCGATTGCGGGGCGCCGCTTCTGGAGCGTTGGGGTGTTGCGGTGGTAAGGTACCCCCGGCCTACCTTAACTGAATAGCTTCCCCAGCGTATTGGATCGACAGGTAGTGGGAGGTTGGTAAGGATGGCTATGCATGCAGCTCGCCTGACGGCGCTTGCGTTAGGTGGCAGGTGAAGCTCGAATCTGGCTCCTCGTTCCTTGAAGTGCGCTCTCCTAGATGCATGACGCATAGACTTTTCTTCCCGAGAGCTGCGCCGTCCAATCGCTGTAGGAATTGCTTCTCAGGGACATACGAGGCCCCTGGCCGTCGAAAACTTCTAGAACGACCTTCTTTTCTTCTGTGCCGCAATTCCAGGGGATACGAACGATCATTATGCCAAGGGATGTTACGGACAATCATTATGGACTTTCTTGCAACCAATCGTGACGCCGTGTGTAACCCAGGTATCCTGTTCCAAGTGAGGCGTACAGGCTGGATGGCAGCTCAGTGGTTGTGAGGACACTGAGCTTAGGGGCTGAGCCTCCCCAAGGCAACCATTTCTCACTGTTGATGCGCTGTCTGGTCACTGAACAAAACCCGGCCCTGCCGCTGCCACCGCCACCGCAACACAACGGCATCTCTAGCTTCTTGTCCCGACTACTTCGTCCATCAACTACTTCGTGTATCCTCCAAACCTCTCAATGTCTGTTTGAATTTTTTTTTTACTTCGTTTTCACTCTTCAGTTGAGTATATCGCTGTTCTACACCTCATGCAAACCATCAGAGTTCCTCACTGACTACTATCGCAGACAATCCAACGAACCCAGCTCCAGTACACCCATTGCAGTCAAAATCCAGGGCCCTCTGTGCGTCGAGGCCCTCTCTGAAGCTGCAGCACTACCTTTTGCACAATCAAAACATTGACCAACAAAAAGTCTCCTGGCAGTCTCAATTCCCACGTTGGAGCTCACAGCATCATTTCTCACCTCTGGATTCCTGCCACGACAGCCAAGGTGGCTCGCAAGCCTCTGCGACCTATGGTTTCCATGCGTCCAAGGCGTCCCTAGCGTCAGCACCACCCCGCCCCGCCGATGGCCGTCCAGGGCGAATTACAGGGCTGCAAAGTGCAATTTACAGAACCGGTATCAACCCGTAGCGCGCTGCCACGCCATCACTGTAAGTCCACAGAAGCCCCCCTGTGGTTGGACCACGACACCGGAAGCCCTGCAGTCTGCCAGCGCCTGCAAGTCCACGTTTGCCCGACCGCCAAATCACCCCGCCAAACTGACCTCTCACCCAACTTCCATGCAAGCGGACCTTTCACCTTCGGTGTTCCATACATTCGATACGGACCCAGGAATCTTCTCAGGGCCGTGGGTGTTTTTCCATTTCCATTTCTACTTCCGGCACCTTAGGCGGCCCCAGCCTGGTTTTCGTCTCCGGCGTTGTCGGTGGAACGAGCGCCATAGCCCACCTGTCAGGATCGCCTCGTTTCCTCCCAGGATGGACGATGAGACATCCATCTCGTCTAGACTGGACGGGCGGCCTTATCAAACCTTGGTTACCAGATGTCTTTCGCGCCAGATTTCCTTTGTTTCTTTCTTTCTTCTTCTTCCGGGTTGCCTGTTTTCCGGATGTTGACCTTCAGCGCTGGCCCTCTCTCTGGACACTTTCTGCGGATGCTTTTTCTCTCTCCGGATGCTGGCTCTCCTCATTATCCATTGCCCCTTCCTGGATCATGGTCTTCATGACTTCTGATTTCTAAATTCCCGGACTACGAACCTCACCCTGGACCGCGAACCCCACCCCGTATCAAGAACCTCATCCCGGGCCGTGGACCTCATCCGGAATCGTGGCCTTTATCCTGCGTCGTGGATGTAATCCCGATCGTGGAGCTCGCCCCTCATCATGGACCTATCCCGGATAGCGAACTTATCCTAGATGCTGTCCAACTTCCTGGACCATGGTCAGTCCCCTCTCCGAATACTCCCTCAACCCCCCCGAGATGCTGGTCATCACCACCGATTAACCCTGGATCATGGCTTCCTTTACCAACCCGGATCATGGCCTTCCTTCTGGACAATCTCCTGGATGTCTTCCTGTGCTATGGTAGCTCTCCAGGGTATTCTCATGGATGTTTTGTTTTCTACACTCTGGATCCTCCAGTGTCTCTCGGATGCTGGCCCCAATCCTGTCGGATTCTTTCTCCAGACTTCTGGTCATGTTTCACGTTCTCTGCGGACGAGGTGCCTACCTCGATGGCCTCCGTCACGTTACCTAGGATGCCAAGTTCTCTTGTCTGAGAGTGTGGACTGCTTTGCCTCTCTCATGGGACATCTCCTTACATGTATGAACCAGGATCCTCTACGGTCCGGGTGGGTTGCCGTCCCCCGGGCCCATGCCTTCGGTCTTCCTTCTTCCCTGGACGTGGAATCCCTCTTCCCTTTCGCCGTCTCTGGGGCCTGTTGCCGCAGGATGTCTTCCTGCCAGGATACTCTCCGGACTAGCCGCTCCCTGGAAGCGCATCCCAGGGCAGGGGTGAGGACCGTTTACCAAACGGAACTTCCGTCAGGCATATCCGAACCACTGGACCTCGGACCGCTGGCTCTGATATTCGTTGCCCTGTCTGCTTTTCAGCCGTATCCTTCCCGGAGTCATATCGGAGGCCCCACCCGTATCGGAGCTATTGACCGGAGCACTCGGCGGAGCCGGCCCATCCTCACAGGTAGGGCACGTATGAGGTGGCCCTCTCACGAAGTTCCCGGCTTCGCTGCCTGGACGGTTGCTCCATGGCCCAACCGGAGAATCTACGTTGCCATCCCTGGCTTCGAATGCTTCCATTGAATGTTCCAAGGTTCCCGGCTCTTGTTGTGCTTTTAACTCCTCCGATGGAGTCTTTGCTTTACCTTGTTTCATTTCCCAAGGACTTTTCCGGAACTGGATCTTGCCATGTCACGGTCCAAGCCTCCGCCGAGGCAGGCTCCTCCGGATGTCTGTTGCCCTCTTGGGCTCAGTGGTAGATCATGCCGGAGACCCATATTACTCGGATACCCGTGGTGACCGTCAAGTACGGCGCGGGGGGCTCCCATGCAAGCACGACGTGCTCTCCTCCTCGACTGCCTTCCCACTTGCTGGTTCTTCGCCAGCAGTGTTGCCTCGGACGATCCTCGCGGCCTTTGATTTTATGCTTCTCATCTTGTTCTGCTCGTGTTTTATGCCGCTTCCTGTGGGGATCAGTCGTACCCTTCGCGGTCCCTCTTGACTACCTACATAGGCACCTACCTAGGACGGTCCCCAAGTGTAAGCCATGTTGCGTAGATCGTAAAGTCTTAATGCTCTGTCAGTCTTTGGTAGTTCCACAGAACGTAGAGACCGCTCCAGGATACCCCGTACTGCCAATCAAGTGCGACCTGTCATCACCATGGGGTTATGACACACACGTTTGACATGGAGACTGTGGGTAACGGGCTAGCCGTGAACTGGGGATCCAGCTGTTCCGTTCCTTGTGGGTCCTCCGCGTACCGGACCGGACCCCGTAATGGCCCAGTGCCGGCCTTCCCGGGACGGAGATAGTGCTCTACCTTCTGATCCAACAGCCCTCGACGTTTTTGTCTGGCAAAAGCATTGCGGGGTTTGATTCTCACATTGCACTTTTGACTAAGGACTGGTGCTAACATGTCGAAGGCTACGGTATCACCCGTGTCCATGGGGTCATGATGGTGACCTACGTACCAAGACCCTCCTTGTGCTATGGCATCTAGCTCGTCTTGAACGCAGACCAGATCTCCCCAAAGTCTCGTGGCACTTCCGATATCTCTTTCATCCGAATCTGGTCATTTGCTTTGTGTTTTCAAGGTCGATTCAGCTGGCTAGTGCCTGGCTCATCAGTCCACCATCCCGTCACTCCGACTTCCCATCGAGGGTCCTCGCCATAGACGTCCCCTCCGTTCGTCCGCAACACATTTCATGACAGCTTGTGCCCAATTACAGTTGCAAATGGGGTTTTTCTTTTTGTGATTTCGATCAATTACACACTTGGACGATGATTCCATTCCAATTTATCCCACCAAGGCCCCCATCATGTTGGGTATCTACGGATAGCCCTCGTCTTCACAAACAAGATGGGCCTATTGTACCCGTTTGCAAGATGCGCAAATGCGCCGAGAAGCCAACAAAAAGGGTCGAAATCATGTGCGGATATGTGTATTGGCGAGAAGAGGTGACGACCACATTTCGAAGGAGTGGTCGCCTCACTTCGTCGTCCAATGGAAGAGGGCGGGGAGCAGGCTGCTTATTCCGGCGGGTTTGACGTTACCGTTGCTCGGTACTTTTACATAGAGGGCGTAGGGCCACACTGCAGAGTTCACCGAAAAAATGGCATTGGGGTCCGGGGCTGCGGGAGCCACTGAGGCGGGTAGTGTACCTCAATGCCCAACGGCCTGGAAAATGGGCCTTGCGTCCGGTATAAATCATTGCGCGCCCTGCTTCCATTTCCCCTAAAAACAGACCAGTTTGCTTGAAAGGCTCTCTTTTTGGATCTCCATTCGTGACCTGCTGTTTCTTCTCATCAAAATGACCGAGGTGTGTTGTTTTTGCCCATTTTCCCACGGGAAGCTTCGATTCAGCAGCTGACAATGATACAGAAGTGTTCTCCGTTGGCCCTAGATTCGGGATTTCGACCCTACGCAAAGTCATGATTTTGACCGCTTTGCCGGTCATGCGGCTCTGCGGTTCTTCTCGGCTTCGAGTCTTCGATCGAGAGTGAGGCATCTCGCGAGAACCGAAAAAAATGGAGATCCGATAAGTACACTGTACCCGAGGCAGCGACCAGTCTCGAAAGGGCAACTTTCTATGGCGGACCAACGCGAGGACCATCGCGAGGCATCCATGACATCGTTGAAGACGAACCTCTCTATGATGGGCCGCCAGAGACATCGCGAGATGCCGTGAGGCGCCCGAGGCAATTTGCGAGGCGAAACGTCTCAACATGAGTCGGGCGAAGGGCCTGATCAGACCGAAACGCCCGCCGAGAAGCCCAACTGGCCCGGATTCCCGCAGCATCCATGGGCACGAGGAAGAAGACGCCCGACCGCAGTGTCCAGCAACTCGGAATGGAACACGTCGATGATGCCACCATCGGCTGCTGCTTATCCTGCAGCAATGCGCTGGCACCCCGACGTCCATTCTCGTCAACATCGGCAGACCGCCTCATGGTTTTTCCACCTCCACTTCCCACCTGCGGTCTGACCTTCCTTACCTTGTCCGCTCACCGAGCTCACCTATGTGTCCTTCGCATCTGCCTCGATCTTTTCGCCTCGTTCGACAGGCCGTCTTATTCGACGCCTATTCAACGCCATCCCGCGGACCCGGGGAGTTGTCTACCAACGATCTGCGATGGGGCTGCGATGCGCCTCGGGCCGTTGGCTGAGCACACCCATTCGCGACGTCGTTCATGGCCAGATCTTCCAATCCGAAGCCGCAACATGTCGCCGCGTCATTGTTGGTTATTGTGCATATACCGCCGCAGTTCATGACCCCGGACCGTTCTGTTACCATGGACTCGTCAATTGCTATCCGCCATGGACGCCGATGCCGGTCCAGACGCGACGGGATCTTCCCTCTCGACGGCTATGCTCGATAGCCTGGATGACGGGCAAGCCAACCATTGCCCTCTTGCCAGAGCATCCATCCCTATGGTCCTGCTAGCAGGGTACTCACGTCGGTAGCATCAGACACCTCCCACCTCCATCGACGACGTCGAAACGATGGCCAATGGCCTCGCTTCATCCGACACTCCCTCCTCCTCCAAGGGTCGACGACGCCCACGTGCCGACCAACACATTCGATCATACACCCCCGAGCCCCAAGCCCCGGGCTGAGCTACCCTCGCAGGGAGACAACGCATCTTCACATCTCTGTCGTCTCACGACACCCGGCCCGCTTATATTCTCGACGCCTTGCCAATGGCAGGAGTTCAATGCAAGTCCGACTTGGTCTGGGCCACTCGGAGGTCGAGGACTCGATTACTTTTAATCAGAAACAACACTCGCACTTTGATAATTACCTCTTTTGAAGTGGAAATTCTTCCATCGACTGGGAAGCTTCGCGATGAGGTGGTTCGCCCCGTCGCCTCTCGGCTCTGCCGTATTTAAGCCAGCGAGAGAAGGCACCCGAGGAAGCGTTGGGCAATCTACATCATCAGGCTCATCAACTATCTCTCTCGACTCGGATCACGGCGCGGATAGCGGTCTCCTTTTTCGGTTCATACTGGTTCCATCCTGAGAGACGTTCGGGGCAAGACGTCGAGACCTGTCTGGGATATGGCCGGTCAATCGCGGCTGTCAGCGTCGGGGTACGGTCGCCACCCACCGGAGCAGTTGGAGAAGATGTGGACTTGTTGACTGACGGGGAGGCAGAAGCGGCCATGCTTCGAAGCAGACACACGCCTACTCGTCGAACGAAACCGACACGGAGCTAGCCCGCCGGCGATACGCCATGTACCGGGACCAACCCGCCTCTCACGACCCGGGCTTCCTGCACCGCGCGGCCTCCCGGACCGTCGACGCCGACACGAGTACAGCGGAGCACAAGGCCAGGATCGAGGCTGAGATCGCCGAGATCATGGGCCAGAAGAGCGGTTGAAGACCCCAAACGTCGCTGTTGGTCCGCGGGATTGGACGTCGGCAGACGATCCTCCATATGGCTCCGATGTTACATCCTTATATGATTGGATGACCGTCTTTTGTTCATGTCCTCGACCGGGGAACTTTTCTTTCGGAAACGGCGCCTTTGCTCGGAGTTCTTCCTCACGAGGGACTTCTGCTTTCACATCGGGCATTCTCTCAGTGTGGCCATCTCTGTCAAACGACAGCTCGCCGCCCATGGGCCTGGCGACTTTTCAGAAAAGGCGTTGATGCTTTCGTTCCTTTCATTTCTTCCTTTTTTTTCCCCGGCTGGCGAAGGAAGGCATAGTGTCCTAGATCGGCTCGGCGTACCAAGGCTACCTAGATAGGGAGGTCACATATGACGGCCATGTCTCGACCAATCCTAACATTATTATTTCGAGCTTGCCTCTCTTCCTCTGTTATGGAAGCCCCAGTCGACCGTGACCATAACTTCCCTATGTGAAACGTCCCCTCGTACCTTTCCCGTATCCACAAGGTAACACCACCACCTACCTAGGTATCTGGGAAGGAACCCGAAAGCACTACCCATTCTTCTCGACTCTAGCATCTGTCTGGGAAGAGGTTTGTGGAGCAGGCCAGAGACTGATGCCACGGAGAAGACTAGTTCTTTTCTTAGGTCAAGTTTGCACCCAAGGAGGGAAGCATTTCAAAGGTATTGATCTTCACACGAACACACAGGAGGCACTTGAAATTGTATCACGGATTGGGGGAGACATTTTCTCAGGACATATAATCATATTCATTTGGTATTTCGATGGAACGACAACGCGCTCCCATCTATGCTTTGGTTATTGCACGCATACAAAGCAAGTCTATCCCTCTTTTTCAAGAGAAGAGCTTCTTCTAGTGCTGATGCATGCTGATGCATATGCAGATGATGACTGAATAAAAAAAAGGTAGAACAGAGGGAATAAAGGAAAAATCGTACAACAGGTGCTCTCCAAAATGCACACACCGTTTCCCAAGACGCCATACCCGATCTCTATCTAGGGTATTTTCTCCCAATAACCCAAGAGGAATAAAAACGGAAAACGAATCAATGCCCGCTTTTCTTCTTCCTCATCGCAACTTTTGATCCTAGCTGCTTCTGATGCCTTCTCTCACACACAGTTCATTCAAAACAACACGCTAAAAGACGAAACCTCGACAGGCAGATTATGCCTGGGAGGTGACGTTCCTCGCGAGCGCGCCGCCGGCCTGGATCTCGGGGAGACCGACCTTGATGCCTCCCGAAGAGGAGACGGAGGAGGCGACCTTGGGGGCGGCAGCGGCCTTGCCGCCGCCGCCGCTGAGGACCTCCGCGCGGGTGACGCCGAGCTTCTCCTGGGGCAGGCCCATGGACTGGAGGAAGCGGACGGCGTCGGCCCACTCGCTGGACTTGCGAGCCTCGGACCAGGAGAGCTCCTCGGCCATGACGTCGATGACGCGGGGCAGGGCACGGAGGGCAGACTCGGCGTCGAGGAAGGCGAGGCGGGTGCGGCGGGAGATGAGGTCGGTGGCGGTCTGGGCCATCTCGGCGCGGACGCCGTGGCGGATCTCGCCCTCGACGAAGGGGAAGTCGGGGAGGATGCGGGCAGCGGAGAAGGCGGCGACGGACCAGGCGCGGTCACCGTAGTTGGTGGCCAGGTGGTGGGCGACGTCGGGGGTGAGGCCGAAGTGGGAGATGAGGTGACCGGGGAGGTAGGTGGAGAAGCCGTGAGCGCCGACGAGGGGCACGTTGGTGGTGATGCACTTGCCAGAAACGGGGAGACCAGGGAGACCGGCGCCGGAGACGTCGGGGAGGGTGGCGGACTGGGGCTTGAGGTCGAAGGTCTTGATGGCCTCGTCGACGGCGTCCTGGGCCATCTGGCGGTAGGTGGTCCACTTGCCGCCGGCGCAGGTGAGGAGGCCGGAAGCGGAGACGGTGACGAGGTGGGAGCGGACGAGAGACTCGGTGTTCTTGGCATTGGGGTCCTTAACGAGGGGGCGGATTCCAGACCAGGCAGCGAGAACGTCGGGGCGGGACAGGCGAGACTCGGGGGTGATCAGCTTGTTGACCTCCTGGAGGATGAAGTCAATGTCGTTATCGCGGGCGATGGGCTCCTTCTCGACGACGCAGGCGTTGTCGGTGGTGCCGGCGAGGGTGAAGCCTTGCCAGGGGAGCACGAAGATGACACGACCGTCCGATGTGGCGGCGTCGAGCAGACCGATTCCGTTGGGGCAGATGTTTCCGGGGAGCATGATGTGCGCACCAGAGGCGGGGGCGACGATAGACTTGCGGGTAGGGTCATCCATACGCTCAACAGCATCGGTGAAGGGACCAGTAGCATTGACGACGCCCTTGGCGCGGACGGTGAAGGATTCGGAGCCGGGGTTCATGACATCGCGGACCTTTGCGCCGCAGATCTTTCCGTTGGCGTTCTTCTCGAGGGAGGTGACCTCGACGTGGTTGACGACGGTGGCACCGTAGAAAGCGGCAGTAAGGGCGAGGGAGACGTTCATGCGGGAGTCGTTGTGCTGGCCGTCGTAGTAGACGAGGGCACCGACCATGTTGTCGCGGCGGAGCATGGGGAAGGCCTCGAGGGCGCGGTTCTTGGACACGTAGTAGGAGCTCTCGAGACCCTGGGAACCGGCTAGGAGATCGTAGGCTATTGCTCAGGTCAGTCTCGCGCTCTCAATGATCTGTGGTTGCTTTTGGAAGCGGACATACCCTTGGTACCAGCCCAGAAGTAGGGAACCTGCCACCAGCGCTGGATGGGCAGGAGAATGGGCAGAGAGGAGGACAGGTGAGGGGCAACGTTGAGGAAGGTCTTGCGCTCGTGGAGGGCCTCCATGACGAGCTCGAGCTGGGAGTAGTCGAGATTCCAGACGGCCTTCTCGAGGTAGCGAACACCGCCGTGGACGAGCTTGGTGCTCTTGGAGGAGGTACCGGCGGAGAAGTCATCGCGCTCGACGAGGGCGACCTTGAGGCCGCGGGTGACAGCGTCGAGAGCGATACCGGTTCCGGTGGCACCGCCGCCAATGACGAGAAGGTCATACTCCTCTGAGTCGGAGGCGTGGGCGCGCAGGTCGGCGAGCTGCTGGGCGCGGTCCTTCACGGGAGTGAAGGAGGGCGGGACGACGCGGCCCTGGGCATCGCGCTTCAGCTCGGCCAAGGGCGTTTCGAAGGAGTGGGCGCCGCGGCCACCAAAAGTGGAATAGGCGACGACACCACCAGTCGCGGCAGCAGCAGCGATGGCGATGGGCCTCCTCAGGGTCGAGAAACGCGACGCCATGGTGGGAGGGCGGCCTCGCTGTTTACTCGGGGTAGTGTTGGTCCGAGGTCCAACAGGGACGAGTTCGCTCTGGGGGGAAGAAGGTCGACAATCCCAGAGCGTGTGGTGTGAAGACTAAGGATAAAGTCTTTGGTCGCGTAGGTAAGGTATGCTTCCGTCGATGCGACGTTGAGGGTGTCGTGGTTGTGTACAGGGAAGGCGTACAGAAGTAAGGGCAAGGCCTGTGGGAAGTGGGAGGGGAATAAAAGGAAGAGGAGGAAAAATAAAGAGAAAGCTTCGATGCTTAAGAGGACCAGGGGAGTGAGGATGTTGATCGGCAGATATCAGATTCCGCCAGCTATCCCGGGCTGGGCCGCCTCACGCGCGAACCTGGGCTTCGGATTCGTGGAATGACACCCCGAGGTGCGACAGGGAAGAGTTCCGTTCGGCGCTACTAAGAATTTTCCGTTGGGCTGGGCAGGGACGAGAGAGAGAGGGAGAGAGAAATGGAGAGAGAGGGTGAAAAAGTAATACTACTACATGCGCAGTAGGTGAATGGGCATAGGCTAAAAGTAGCAGAGTGGGAATGGGAAGGGTGTGTGGGTGATGGAGGGTAGGCAGGCGCAGGTAGGCAGAGACGCCCAAAAGGTACTTCCATAGAAAGTATGTGTGAGAATCGGAGATCGGTGCACTTCGGTTTGGTCGCGCCAGCGCGCACGTCCGGGTTGCTTGCTCGCATCGACCCCCACGTGGTCCCAGGCCGGTCTATTCTTTGGTCTTTCCGGTCCTGTCCTGTCAAGCCATGTCTTTCTGTCTCTGCTTTTGCTGGCCCTGCTTTCCGTTCCCGTTTCCGCTACGACACTTTGCGGCGCATTATTGGCAGCCTGTGCCATAGGTACCTAGGTAGGCAGGCTTCAGCTGCTTCATTCACCACCCAAATTTGGGGTTGGCCCAAGCTAACCCTAGAGAAAGGTACTTGGTGTGTACGTACCTACACATACTTTCAGGGTCTGACATCATCTTGGGGGCACCGAGCTCAGTCCGAGTCGTTGGCGCCGTCAGGACGGAAGGCACGACAGAGCAAAAGAGTCAGGCGCCATGGAAGGGGCGAGGCAGGAGGCCCGCTTTCCCTCCCCGCCATCAAGTCGGCAACAGCGCAGTACAGTACACCACGGAGTCGATGATTCACTGTTTTCACTGGTAACCAGTGACTGCTCAGCATGGAGAAATGAATGGAGAAGGCATGGCCGGCGGACGCAAGGCGAGCACGGAATCTCGAATGGAGAGAAGGGGAAGCAGTGGGGGACCTCCGCCTCCGGGGTGCTGGTCGACGCCGTTGCGGTACACTACGGTGCCCACTGCCATCCCATCCGTGTGGTGCTTAGGCGGGCCGGAGCCTCAAATGTCACTCATCATCCAGGGGACCATCTGCACATCGGTGTTTCCGCCCCGAGATTTGATGGTGTTTCGGTAATGATTCGGTACTCCTGAGGCAGCCACCCCTGTTTCGGTCGTTTCGGTGGCGCCTGCCGAATCTGAGACACGAAAATTGTGCAGAAAAAGGTCTCGCAGAGAAAGAGTGGAGACTCTTCGCTATGATCGGCGGAAGGCTCCGAGGAGGATGGCCAGATGTCACTGCACGCTGTGTGATTGGCCTTTGGGCCCCACTACGATCATGACCCCTGTCGACCCTTCTTTTCCTCCTTCTCCTCCACTTTCGCCCACTTTCTTCCATCGTCCCCTCACCTGAGCCACACCTTCTCCAACTCGCTACACCTCGGTGTTCGATTCCCGTCTCGACAGCCACCCACCACGCACACCTCTCTGCACCGCGGCAGACTACCGAGGCGTTCGCTCGAGTGGCGCTCATCTTCCGCTGCCTGCTGGATCTCAGACACGCATGCAGGGCCAGCGAGCATCACAGAAGATTCGGCCCGCGCTGGCTTCGACTCCATCGTGGGATGACTGCCCACACAAACCCACGCCACTTGGCGTCCTTTCGCCCTTTCTCTCGCGAGCCTCGACGCCGTTGAAGGCCTGATTACTCTGGGTCCCGTTCCGCCGTCTCGAGTTCGAGGCCCGACTGCCCACGTCCGGTTCATCTTAAGAAGAACGGCGTTCCTCCTAATGCGTCCGTTTTTGGCTCCCGAGATGGGTTGGCCGTTTGCTGCTTTCAGCCGATGGTGTCCGTCCGACCCGCGGGCCCAAGGCCATGGCCAGCTTCTCTTCTTTCGCCATTCATACTGGTCATCCGTCATATGCGACCAATGTCGACAAATCACCGCCAAGCCCTCGAAAACCTGTATTACCAGGCCCGTCGACGCTGTCCTCATGACCCAGCTTTTGCCGCTACACCCAGCCCACCGTATCGATCGATACCTCGACGCTGTACTCCGTACCGTGCCTCAATCGACACCGGTACGTACCGACACCGCGGCCTTCCCCCCATCCGCTGGTAGGGGCACCGCTGCTTCCACCGCACACCCTTCAGCGCCCACCGAATCCCGTACAGCGCCCACGCCCACCGTCCGCTCACGCTGAAGTGCCTCAGGTCGACCGCCGCCGAATATCCGGTCCTGTTCGATCGAAAAGTGGAAAGAGAAGAGGCCTTGTGACGGTGGCCATGGTGGGAACAGTTGGATACCCGCTCGCTGCCTCCGAGGTCCTTCGTTCGCTAGTGTACGAGCCTACGATGCCATCATTGAGAGGCAAGAAGAGCAACCATGGGCACTCGCTCGCTTCGAAATACCCGTCTTTTCCCACTGACTTACACACGCAGGTCGGGCGCTGTCACGAGACATTGAAAGTGCAGCTGTGTGTCCATCAGCTCGCATGCTGCTACCCCAATCTCACCCCCAATATCGGTCAATCTGAGTAATCGTTGCTATTACCAGGGTCCAAGGATGCTATGCTGCACAAACTGCAGCCACCATCACCACCACCACTGTTTTCTTGCGTTTTTGGCAATGGTCTGCAGTAGCTACCCCGCGGACCCCCAAACGAAGGTTCCAAACGCAACCTAATCTTTGCGTCTGGCGACTGCGTGCCTTGGTCCCCTGACTAAGGGTCGGTGTCGGTCTGCGGTGACAGCTGTCTACCGAGTCAGGCGCAGTAAACTTTAGACGGACTGCTGGCGCATCGACTGCTTCGATGCCGTCGTCGACATCAGGTTGCTATACAAGAGGGTACTTGTTGCTTGACTAACACCACCAGCACGCTTCGCCAACTCTATCGAACACCGCCTCGTCGGTCAGGACTCGCTGGTGCCAGCAAGGATCCCGAGAGTTCGTTGGAGTCGGAGGTGGTGTTTTCGACATTGTCTCCCGTCGCCACTCCATCCAATCCACGCTGTCTCCCGTGCCTGCATGGACGGGACGGAGTTCACTGGAGAGACAGCCCAAGCAAGCGTCAACTCTGCCCGTCTTTTTCGCGAAGAGATGGCACACGGCATGTTCGACACCTTCCCCACCGCCTTTCGCCACGAAGCTTGACCTTCACCAAGCCCATCCGAAGTTCTCGTCATGCCCACAGCGGAATTCGACGAGCCATTACTGCGGTTGGAGTTGCCCCCTCAGCTTGAGCCATGTCCCCGGGTCCCGGGCGAGCTCCGCCGGACTACAGCTTCACCGCCGCCGTCGACTCCCGTCTGTTGCCCGTAAGCGAGCAGAAGGGGCAATGTCCGGCTACAGATGGAAGCCAGCGCCCCTCAGCTCGATATTTGCGTCGCAATAATATGACACTCGGGACCGGGTTGTGTCGCGGGGCTGACCGAGACGTCGTGCCCCGCGAAACTATTGGATTCTGCGCGTTCCAGAACGGAGCCCGCAACGAACACACCGCGAAACCCATTCGCTGAACTGCCACGCTCAGCGAATCCAGGGGCCGCGCCCGCCGTCCACGTTGTCTTTGCAGCTTGGAAGCAATCCCAGGGGTTCAAGCGAGCCCAGTCCGGCCCAGCCCAGCCCGTTGGGATTGACTGAAGTCCACTGGATTCAGCTAGGCATTGGGACACCCCCAGTAAATTTCTGGCTAAAATCGCCGACACGACGGAAGAATTCCAATGGGGTCCCAGGCCCCGGCCCGCCCTCGGGCGTCGTGACAATCTTTCAGCGAAACGAGGCGTACACACGCTGGCCGTCCTCTCCCCCACGACGGGATACTAATTGATCGCAGTGTCCGTAGTCGGTGAGCCGTGAAACGGTCCTCGCTCTCTGCTTCTTTCTTCGCTTTCTACGCGCAGCGGGACGACAGCAGAGCACAAGAGGTATACCGCAACTTGCTAAACACTTTTTGGGCATCAATCGTGAATTTCAAAAGTGGGAACGTATTTTGCTCTCATTCTCTTCACTCAGAAACCCACATCGCCTCGCTGCCCGAAACGCGGCGGCCCAACAGCAGACGGCGTCAACAAACAGCGACAGCAATAACAACAAACAGATCCCGAACAAAAACAAACACCGCCCAGCAGCACGCGGTCTTATTCAAAAACACGGTTCGCCTGCCCAACAACAAGAAAACCCACCTTCGCATCCCATCGAACACGATACACGAAAACGGTTCATCGACGACAATCAATCAATTTTTTTGCTCTCATCCGCGAGGATAGGTTATTTCCCGATCATTTCTTTCCCTTTTCCGTATTTTGATCAAAACCCGCTCGGCGCCTCGCACGTCTGCCGTACATCATCTCCTTCACTTGGTATCATTTGGCGTTCCCATTTTCTCACTTTCCGTCTCTCTCTCTCTTTCTGTCACTGAGTCTCTCACTCGCTGAACTTCTCACCCAAAAGAAGAAATAGCAAAAAAGACCGCACGCGTCTCAGATCACACACTCATAAAGACAAAAAGGTATAGGCAATCTCGAGTGAGGGCTAGCAGTCTCTCTCTTCCTCTGTTCTCATTCTCAGACCTTGCTCTCGAAGCGGCTCTTGTACGTGTTGGACCAGACTTCACGACGCGGCTGGAAGAGGCGCTTGAGGCCAAAGTAGGGGCTGTTGATGGGGCTCTCGCCAGTGTAGAGGAAGACGTCGTAGAGGAAGCCACCGAAGAGGGTTCCGAAGAAGGGAGCGACCATGGGGATCTAATAGCACGTAACGGGTCAGCACACGGAACCACTTTCGGAGGACGCGGGAGTTCGCCGCGCAATGTCGCCACCGACGCCATCTCGGACACCGAAAAAACTGGGGTACCGAGGCACACGGCCACGAAGGATGGAAATCAGGATCACCTACCCAGAAATAGTATCCACCGGCGGACCACACCTCGTTGCCGTATCCGACAATGTACGAAACCAGGCGGGGGCCGAAGTCACGAGCAAGGTTGATGGCGTATCCGGTTTCCCAACCCCAGCAGGCACCGATGCCGAAGATGAGGAAGAAGAGGCAAAGGGGCATGAAGGGGCCCGCGGCGCCGTTGGCCGGATCGGCGAGGGCGAAGATGACCAGCTGAAGGATGCTGGAGCAAATGAACTCGGAGAAGAACATGCCGGTGCGCGTCATGAACTCGGCCGGGTACGTGCAGAAGATGCCCGCGGTGGCGTTGGGCCCCGTGACGGTGCGGATGCCCTTGCCCTCGAAGTTGTCGATGGCCGACATGTAGTTGCCGTACAGGATGAAGGCGGCGGCCATGGCGCCCAGGAGCTGGCCGATGAAGTAGACGGGGAACTTGCGCCACGGCATGCCGCGGTACACGCAGTTGGCAAGCGTCACTGCCGGGTTGAGGTGGCCGCCGGACTTCTTGCTGACGTAGACGCCGAGCATGACGCCCAAGCTGGGTTTTCCAGAGTCAGTTCTCTTTCTTTTTTTTTTTGTGTCTGATTCTCATCGATGAAGTCACGATGAGCAGAGGGGAAGGAGAAAACTCACCCCCAGCCCCAGGAGATACTCTGGTAGTCACCCTTGGTGCTGTTGCTGAGCACGACCTGGGCGACGACGCCGTCGCCGAAGAGGATCAGGATCATGGTGCCGAAGAACTCGGAGAAGCCGTCCTGGCAGGTCTCGCGGAAGCGAGACCACCAGAGCTCGTCCTCGGCGCGGTGCGGCGGCGGCGGCGTCATGGTGCCGGCCGCGTGCTCCTCGTGGGTCTCCTCGCCTCCCATCTCGGACTTGAAGACTGGAATGTGCTGCTTGCCGACGGACGAAGACTCGGACACGGATTCCGCTGCGTGGACGGTGATGGACATTAGACACTCGGCTCGAAACGATTTTCACGACGACAGAAGACGACGACGACGACGAAGGCAGACGATGAGATGGTAGAGGAAGAGATGAAGGACGACGACGACAGCCAAGAGGCCAGACGAAGAAGGGAAGGAAGGGAAGAGGGGGGGAGGTGGTGATGAAGGTGTGATGAGACGAAAGGGATGGTTCTGGCCAAAGTATCATCCCACGTCCTTCCCGTGGGGAAGAAGATGCTTCTTATGGTCCCCACGGGCTGATCACATACCCACGGGGCTGGACGAGCTGTCGCACCCGATCCGCCGGGTTCAACCAACCTTGGGGAAAGAGGAGATGAGGAGCGAGGAAGGGGGAGGGGAGTGGGAGGGGGTGCAGCAACCATGTGCGCAAGCGCGTGCGTGCGTTGGATGGGGTCGTCTCTCTCGGCCTGGCCAGCCAAAGGAGGAGGAGGAGCAAAAAAAGAGAGATCTTGGGGGTGGAAGAGACGCTTACCCATCTTTGGACTGCGTATCTTGTGGATCTACGACACAAGCAAGACCGATGATACTCTGAAAGTGGTGGTTTGCCCCGGGGAGAGGAGTTTCCAACGGAACGGCGCTACTGGTTCGAAAGAGGAGGAGGCAAGGGGCCTGGATGATTTCGGGATGCCGTGTGTGAGGTGAGCCCACACGCAACGAGGAAGAGGAGATTGGCTTCCTTCCCAATTCCGGTTCTTTGGGAATGAAGTTTAAACCCAGCACGTCGGGACCTGCTTCACGAAGGATCTCTCGGGTCGGAGGGGTGTGTACGGATGGATGGATGGGGAACACGAAGAAGGAACGGAGTTCGTTCTTTACGGAGCCTTGCGGAACAGACAAGAGGGTGAGAAGAAGAAAAAAGTCGAACGATGTGGGCGAATCTCGGTGCGGAACGGGGCAGAGGAGATGTGAGGATGTGAGGATATGTGTGTGTGTGAGAGAGTGAGGAGGAGAAAGTTGCTCAGGTGGTCTTCTCTCTGTCGGCTCGGTGTTTGGCAGAAGGAGAGAAAGAAAAAGGTAACGTCCGGACGCGGTGGGACGGAGGAGGGGGGGTGAAATGCGATGCAGTTCGGTGGCTCACACCGAAGTCTGAAGATTGTCGATGCCGAAGCGGACCGGGAAAGGAGGATGGATGATATTAACAAAGTTGTTGCCGGACGGCGGCCGAGGCTCTTTTTTTTTTTTTTTTTTGTGGGAAAAGAGGAGGGGGGAGAGTGTGATGGGATGGTGATGGGGCCAGTCAGTCGGCCGGGGGTAAGGTGTTCCTTCTCTTGATCAAACACCCCCTCCCTTCTTCTTTTTGCGTCTTCTTCTTCTGACCCTTGCCTCCTTTTTCTCGTTTTTTGTTTTCCGGGGTTCGCCAAGAAGCGGACTCGAGGAGAAGAGTGAGGAGTAAGGAGTAAGAGGAGGACGACTCGAAGATATGCAGACGAAGACGGCACGTCGCAGGTTGCAGAAAGTATAGGTACAGAAGGGCGTACGAGAAAGCGCGCCACTAATAGGCTTTACTTCCCAGTCATGGACCACAATGCCAACCGGGGGGGGGGGGGTGTGTGTGTGTGCGTCGTACGTGTGCGTGGTGTGCCTTCTTTTTGCCTTTTTTTCTTTTTCCTTTTTACTCTTTCCTTCGCATGGGAAGAAAGGATTGTGGTTCTTCAGAGGTAAGCTTCTGGGGCCAGTTCCCACGTGTGGAGAGGGGCGCTTTTTCGTGGGCCCCAGACCGAGGAGGAGCTGCGCGCGTGAGGATGAGAGAGAGGAGTGGGCGGAGTCGTCCTTCCTGTGATACTAGGAGAGGGGACGGGGGAGGGGGTGAGATGAGCGAGAGAGAGAGGGCCGAGGGAAGGTTTTCGGTGCGTATTCCGAAGACCCGTTTTATTCGATCCTCCGTCTCTTTTTGTCCTTCGGCCGAGGGCGTTGCGTGTTGGTGGTTGTGTTGCTTATGTTGTGTTGCTGATTGTGCAGGTCCGGGCTTTGTTTGCTCGCGCCAATGCTTATTCTACGATGTGATTCAGATGGCGTCTTGAGTGAAGGCTTCGTGATCTCTCGTCACCCAGGAAAAAGGATCTCGGCAACTCTCTGGTGTAGTGTAGTCCAAAGGTCTGGTCCGCATCCGCGTAAGTCCGTCCTGTCTCGTCTACCCTCCGCCCCCATTTAAACGGCCGACGGTCCAAACTGATCAGATCGAAGATTCGCCTCTTTCATGGCCGCATCCCTGGAGGTGGGGAGGGAGTCCACCGGGCAAAGGGCCGTCCAGGGTCCCCGAAAAGGGTGTGGAGTTCACAAATCTGACAGCGTACTAATACACTAGACTAGGCACTGGTGTAAGTGACGGAGCCCACGCCACACCCGCGCTCGATGTAACGACCGCGGCAAACGTCATACACGACGGGTAAGCCTATCATGAACGAGCCGAGGAGTAAAACGAGACGAATGGAGGGGGGGAGGAGAAAGGTGGACGGTCTTTGCAGCGATTCGCAACGTCTTGTTTGGTGCTGTCGTTTGGATCCCGGGGGTTCCTAGTGGTCGTCAATGGGCCAATGACGTCCGTTTGCCATCACTTAAAAAAATCCGCGACGATTTTTTGAGCCGCGGTCCGTTGTCAAAGAGAACAAAAAAAGGACCATCAAAAAAAAAGATACGACCAAGAAACCCCCCAAGTCTGACGCAGTTGCGTACACCAAAAGGTCTCCTGCCACCCTCGTCAGTTTCGGTTTGTCCTTGTTTGCTTCGCCATGGAACCTTCGCCTCTTTCCCCGCAGTTCGTTGCGTGCAGACGGACGAATTAGACGAAAGGGGGTTGGGAGGAACGGATGGCGAGTGCAACGTAGTGGGGGGGGCCAGTCAGCAGAAAAAAGGACGACGACTCGACGAAGATGTTCATCCATCCTGCATGTCATGTCATGTCAGTCTTGCCCGCATAAAAACCACTAACAAGACCATGTCGAAGCCGTTCGCGTCGAAGCGCGCAAGCGCAACCATCGGCACATGATTTGATGCATGGGGGAGGTGCATGTCCGGGTTGGATTCGCGGGTTATTGGGAAGTCTGGACCGTTGGTTCGTTTCGTTTCGATGCTCGTCTGCTGTTGGTTGGCTCCTCTCTGGCATTGTCTGCGCTGCAGATTTTCGTTTGTGCCGCACTGCGCAGCATCGCACCGCGGCCATGTCCGATATGTCCTACGGGGTACGGAGTACGAGGACCATGCCCACGAGATCCTCGCTCGTGTTGCCCTTCCGGTGGACGCCGCCCACGCAGCTCCTGCAGCAGGCTCCTCTTCGTGGAGGCACGCGACAGGTAGAATCTGTTCGTGTAAGGATCGTGGGCGTATTCGTAGTAGAAGGAGGGTGGCGCGCCCCTCTCTCTCTCTCTTCTCTGCTGCTCTTCTCCGTCCTGTTTCCAATCCGGGCGTCCCGTACATGTAATGAAAAGTGTTGCAAGGTTCGTCAGGTAGGCAGATGATGGCAAAGCCACAAAGGCAAAGCCAAAAGACCCAGAGGCAGATTGGTCTGGCCAAGCCATCGGCTTATGCCAGCAGATGCGGAATAGCATCCAGAGGGCCCAGAGGCTAGAGCAGCCTCTCTCTCCGTGGTGTACGGAGTGGTGTAATAATGGTCTGCCCCCCTCTCATAAGAGCGAACCCCGCTTCTCGGGCGACCGGTGCTCGAGATAATGGCCGGCATTAGGCCGGACCCACCGGCCGTGGACTTCGCCGACGCAGGCCGAAACTCGCGCTGTTGCACTGTGACTGACCATGACATCAGCCCCATCGGCATCAGCTGCTGATGATCCGGCCCCCCGTCGTCCTCCACTCTTTCTCGCTCTTGACGGCCGACGTTGCCTGTTCTACGGCAGCCTGCAAGGCTTACTGTCTCAAAACTCTAAATCTACCAAAAAGGGGCACCTGCGCCGGCTACAGCGACCCCTATAGTAGAGTAAAAAGATCGTTTAAATTACTATTTATATAATATATAAGCATAACTCAAACCACTATAAATTTTCTAGTATTTATAATTTTGTATAAAATCGCACAATTCTTTTTATAATTTCTTATTAATTACCTATTTAAACTTAATTTAATTTAAGATAGTATTCTACTATTTAATTAACTATAAGTTAGTAAGGTGGAATCCTAAGTAGTATTACTATTTTAAATACTTTATTAATTTTAATAAACTTTTAGAACCTAGTATTATTAATCTTACTAGTACTAAACTTAATAATAAAGGTACTTTTTCTACTAAGTAGTTCTAAAAGGCTCTAAGCTTAGCTTTTATAAATCCTACTAACTACTTACTTTACTTAACTAATATTAAGGCTAAGGACTAAAATAGATTCTTTATAGTAATAAAGATTGTTTTTTAGGCTTATAAAATAAGTATTTAGTAGATTAAAAAGTAATTAGTTATAAACTCTTAAGTTAAAGTTTTAATTTAACTTTAGGTTACTAAATACTAAAAGAAGTAAGTAAAAGGGATTTCTTTTTTATAATATACTACTATATAAAGTATTTAGAAGTTCTTTAGGACTATAAATATCTTAAATATAGCCTTATTTAATTTATATACCTATTTTATATAGTATATTACTAGCTATTTTATAATAAAGCTAGACTTTTTTAACTAAGAGTAAAAGGCTATACTAATTACTTTTAAGAATAGTTTAGATTTATACTTTTATTATAATTATATATATAATACTAAAACTCTTTTTAATTTTATTAAGGCGACTTTAATAGAGGTAGAAAAGGGTATATATTACCTTTACTTTGTTTTAG
Source organism: Colletotrichum brevisporum (assembly GCA_030770045.1). NCBI lineage: Eukaryota > Fungi > Ascomycota > Sordariomycetes > Glomerellales > Glomerellaceae > Colletotrichum > Colletotrichum brevisporum. Next base: position 9,397,513 of record JAUGSI010000002.1, read on the forward strand.
TCTCCTTTAGTAATAACTTAATTAATTCTAGCTTATTAGTTTTTAAAAAGTAAATAGGCTTTAAAACGGAATTTAAAAAGGCCTTGTTTTAGTTTAATAATTAAGTTAACTAGTTTAATTCCTTATAGTTCTTAATTTTAATAAGGTTATATACTAGTACTAAATAGAAGTTAATAATAAAGGCTAAAAAAGCTATTAATACTACTATAAAATTAGAATTATATAAGTATACCTACTTAAAGATAAAGTTAATAGTTACTCTTAAGTAACTTAAATTAATAGAAGTTAAGAAGGAAATTAAAAAAAACGTTAAAAGGAATATTATATAAAACATTATTTAGAATACTATATAAGGGGGTAATAAAGAAATAAAGTAAAAAGTAAATTAAGAAGTAGAGTAGGAAATAGAGTAAGAGATAGAGTAGGAAATAAAGTAGAAGATTTAGTAATAAATTTAGAGTTACTTATAAGTGTTATAAAGAAGTAATTAACTACCTACCTATAAATAGAAATAACCCTTATATTTTTTAGTATAATAAAGCTATTTCTTAGTTAATATTACTAATTATTTTAAATTAAATTTATATATAGAGAGTTAAATATTATTTATATTTATTAGTTTCTTTATACTATTTAATATAAAGTTATGTAAGTAGAGGCTATAGGAAGTTTATAGTTTATAGTATTTAAGACTTTATTAGAAGGGTAGTATAGTTGGGATCCTTTTTAGTAGTAACGGGTAGTATTTTATAACTTTTAATACTTATTTAAGTAACTATTATAGCCCTTAAGCTTTTTTCTTATTCTCTATAGTAGTACATAATTTCTTCTAGCCTTTTAGTAACCTTTAAAGTTCTAGAGTATTATTAAGTATTATAAAAATTAATACTAACTTTAGTAGTTAAGATATTTTATTTAGTCTTTTACTTTCTTTATTTATTACTATTTCTAAAGTATTCTCTATAAATAGTAATAAATAGTAAATAAAAACTTTTAAAGTTATTATAACTTTTTCCCCTACCCTTAAAAAAAACCCCTACTTAGAATTACTTTTTAATATATACTTAAAAAACTTACTAAAAAAACAGTTTATAATTATATAGTATAGTTATATTTACTTTAAAAAATATATCCCTAGTAGGTTTTATACTATACTTAGTTTAAGTTAATAAGTAAAAGTATTTATAAGGGACTTAGCTTTTTACTAATCTTTTTATATTTATTAAAAAATCCTAAAGGTATAAAACAGAACTATTTATAGTATTTAGTAATACTTTAGTTAATCTTATTAATTAAATTAAATTAAATCTATTTATACAAAGCTTAACCTTATCTTTACTAATATATCTATTTTTATTTATTATAAAGTTATTAAAATATCTTAACTACTAACTAAAGACCTAAACGTACTAAATATCACTAGTAGTAATCTATTATATAAAGTATTTAGTATTACTATAAATAATACTACTAAAAGTAATAATTTATAGTCCCTTTTTCTTTACCTAGTAGGTATATATAGTTAAAACCCCTATAAGTAAGTTTTAAAGAAATAAAAAGAGTTATTTTAATAACTACTAAGTTAAAATATTACTAAATAATATTACTTTATTACTTTAGTACTATCTATAATCCCTTATCACTATCTCCTATTACCCCTTACCTATTTAACTTATTTTTTTACTTTTTAATAACTAATTAAATAAAAAGTATTATAATATAACCTTTTTTATTAATATTTTTCCCCCTAACTATAGATATTAATAATACCTCTAAATAGGTTCTATAAAATCCTAAAATACTATATAATTTTAGTTACTAAACTTACTAAAACTAACTACTTATATACTTTTATACTACTAATAGTCTACTAGTTTACCTTATAAAAATAGTATAAGTATACTATACTACTTCTCTTTTAGTTTCTTTTTAGTAGTACTATTATTTAGTTATTAGTGATATTTATTTAGTAGTAGCTAAAAAGTCAACCTTAATACTTTCTCCCTAAAAATTACTATTTCCTTTAATTTATTAATAATAATTAAAAAGCTTTATTTTACTATTTATTATTTTTATTTATTATTTTTACTTTATTTAACCTATCCCTACTAAGTTTAATAATATAACGTTTATATTTTTTTATTCTATTATTCCTTTACCTTAACGTCTACCTATTTTAAGCCCTACTTTAGCCCTATAGTCTTAAACTCTATTTTTAAACTATAAAGCTCTAAAGAGAGTAGAAAAGGACGGCCCCAGTTAAAAATCTAACTTAACAGCAGTATACACTACTATTTTATATAACTAACTACTTACTAGTTACTATACTAGGAACTAGTATAAGTATAAGTCTATAAAGCCCTTTTTCCTATTTTCCTCTTTAAAGTATTCTATTTTTTATCCTTAATAGTAAGCTATCCGCTATAACTTATAGTCTAGCTATAAAAAAACTCTAATTACTAAATATAGCTATTTCTTTTAATTTATAATTATTTACTAAAAGTTTCCTTTTTACTATTTATTACTATTACTATTTATTAGTTTACTTATATTCTTATAACAGTAAGGTAACTAAGAAGTATTAATATAATAGTTAATATCTTTTCCTTTTACCTTTAGGTTAATAGATCCCTAATACAAAGTAATACTTCTAACGCGTACTTAAGGAAATAGTCCCTAAGGAAACCGCGCAGAACTACTTAATTAGGTTAATTTAACTTATAGAATAGATCCTTAGTAGTTTTTATACTACCGTAAGTTTAAGTTTATAAGTATAGGTATTTATAAAGGGCCCGGCTTTAGTCTTTTAAGTAGAGTATAAAAAAAACCTATTAATACCGTTCTAAAACTTACTCTACTAAAGTACATATTATAGCCTTTTAGTATTTTTTTAATAAAATAAAAGGCTAATTAATATTAATATTAAAAAAGACTTTAGGTTAGTAGAACTATAAAAAGGCCCTATAAAGTATTAAATTAACTTATTACTTTATATTAATCCCTTATTTATTATTACTATCCCTTACTATATATATATTTAATATAATATTAATATTTATAAAGTAAACTAATAGTATTAATACTTAATAACGTTATTCTATAAATATTAAAACTATTCCTAAAGTTAATTACTAAAATTCGTAGTTCTTAAGTATAGTAGGTTTTTATTAAAGAAAAAACCTATAGATAAATAAAAAAGAACGCCTTTTTAAACTTCTTATAGTAGAATTAAGTATTTCTAATGTTTTAGGGGGTATTAACGTTAAAAGGAAAGGATAAAGAGCTAGTACTGCTTTTAGATCTAACTCTATTTCCTTCCCCGGCACTAATAAAACTACTAATTACTTCTACTAGCACAATATAACTATTCTTTATTTACTTTTATTAATTTAAATAAATTAAATTTATATATATTAAGTTTAGTATAGCTAGACCCTTATTTTATAAATAAACTCTAAAATATTAGAGTTTTGTAATTTAAAATATAATTATCCTATAAGTAAAAATCTTTTTCTTATAACTACTTTTAGACCCTTAACTACTTTTATAATAGAATAACTTAACTTAGTATTAATTTAGTACTATATAAAGACGTTATTAATAAGAAGCTATTAGTTAGTTAGAAATATAAAGCTATTATACGCCTACTATATAACTTATACTAACTTAAAGTATTATAAGTAACGTTTGTATAGTACTTAAAGTACTATAGTGTTTCTTATAAGACCTAGATACAGTTTTTAAATAACTTCCTTTAATAACTTTATAAGTTATTCTTCTTTTATTAATTATTTAATACTAATATCCTTACTTAGCTATAATCTAAAGGCTTTACTATTTCACAACGTAGTCTTAAAGTCCTTTAGTATAGAAATAAACTCTAGTACTGCTAAATACTAGTGTAGTTTACTATAGCCTATATTAAAGCTATTTAGTACTTCTAACTTAGTAATAATAATATTTATATAGTCTAAAACTATAGAAAAGAGTTTCTTTATATATTTATATACTAGTAAGGCTATATTATTTTATAAAATATACTATTTAAAGTATATTATAAAGCCTTTTCTAAGTATATTAAAAGATAGTTAAAGGATATTTAATATTAGTGGACAAGCTGGACAACACCTAGGCTGAATTATATTTAGTTTATTAATATATATAATAAACTACTCCCCTAGGGGTTCTATATCTATACTAGTATTAATATATACTCTTAATATATTTTATAGTTCTATATTAGAGTTTCTACCTATAGTAGTTATTTAGTACTAGCCTAGTTCTGTTACGTTATATTATAGTAGAAAATTATTCTAAAGAGTATTTAGTTAAATTAAGGAGTTAAAACGGTCTTAGCTATAGGTACGTAGTTTTATTTCGCTTAGGGTTATATAAAACTCCTTATAATTAACCCAGATATCTAAGTCCTAGTTACTTTTTAGGATATTTAACTATTTAAAAAGAGTATTTATAATATTAAAGTAGAATTATAGTAGAATTAACTTTATTAAGTATAGTTAACTAAGTAGTAAATAAGTATACTATAAACGTAATATAAAATATTACTAATATATATAAATATACTTTATTCGCCTCTAAGTCTAAGGGCACTTTAATCCCTATAACTTTATAAATTTAATTACTATTTTATTTATATTTATACCCTTAATTTATTAAGAGTTTATAGAGTTTATATAAGTTTAGAATAACTATTAAATTTAATTATAACCTAACTACTCTTATATTATCCCTAGTTAGTTATATAAGTTATACTATTAACTTAATCCTAAAAAAGTATATAACTATACAACACTAGTTAACCCTTTAAAAATATAAAAGATTTTAAGTATCCTTAATAAAGATATAGTTAATCTTAATAACTACTTACTAGCCCTAACTATAAAAGTCTATAAGGGTATTTTATAGGGATAAATATTTACTTTTATAATAATACTTAAAGGGATATTATAACTATAGTTTAAAGAGTATATATTTTTATAAAAGTAGCTAGACCGTTATATTACCCTTAAACTTAAGCTAGAAGTTAAACTACTTTTAAAAGTATAGAATAGAGTTAATTAAGTGTAGAGTAAGTTAAGTAAATAGGGAGTAAATATATATAAGATTAAAATAAAGGTAGTTTAAGGTTATTATACTACTTTATTTAAAATATATATTAGTTTAAATTTATATATTATATAATATATTATATTTATAAATATAATATTAGTTATAAATAATAAAAAAGAATTTAATACTAGGTAAATATAGGCCGGGATTAGACTAGGAAAGTAGGTTTATCCCCTTTAAAAGTGCTAAAAGTATCCCGAATTTATATTTCCTTACTAGTTTTTGTTAATTTTATTGTATTTCTTTACGTTTTATAGGTATTTTATACCTATTATTCTTTAATTATTACTGTTTAAGTATTATTTTCCTTTTATTTACTATTTATTAGGTTTATAAGTAGTAGAAATAATTTAGTACTCTATCTAGCTAGGGAGGAAAGGACCTACTCTTACTGTTATAGATACTATTTATTCTTTATTTAATAGTATTTTAAGTTTATTTTACTACTTTATAGACCTAATATTATATTTCCTTTATTAAAAAATAAAAAAAAGATTTAATTTATTTTGTTTTAAAGAAAGAGAAAGTATTTAAAGGTTTAAGGATAAATACTTTTAAATATTAAAAATAAAAAAAAAAGTATAATATTTCCTATATAACACTTTATAACCCTTCTAAAAATTCTACTACTTTACTTTAATTTACTACTTTATAAACCTATATTTTTATTTTTAGTAATTAATAGTTATTAATAGCTATATATTATATATACCTTTATTCTTTATAAAACTAAACACTTTAAGTTCTATTTTAAAAATACTATTATATTCTTTTTATTCCTTTTTTTTTTTTAGTTAAAAAGTAACTTTTTATAAATAGTATATTATTACTTAAGTATACTTAAATAAAATTTAAGTATTTACTTAGGACTTAAATACTTAAAGGCTTTTTAAAAAGGGTAATTATAAAAGTAGAAGAGAGTACTAAAGATATTAAACTCTTTTACCTAGTTCTCTAAATTATAATAAAGATACCCAGGCCTTACTTAATAAATTTAAGTAACTTATATTTATACAAAGCTTTAAGGAATAACTAAAGTTATAATAAAGCTATTAAGCTCCCTACTATTACGTCTATACTTTATACTCTTTACTATATACCTATAGTTAAATCTTTCCTAAAGTACTTTATAAGTATATAAATACTTTTAAGACTTAGTATAGTAAAAATAATTAGTATAAAGTTTACTAAGGAGTAAAATATATTTAAAGTATAGGCTATAAATAAAAAAACTACTTTTGCTTTAAGTAGTATAAATTTATTTTTTATAATAATTATAAAAAACTATATTTTAACCCCTATATCCCTAAATAAAAAAGCTTTATACTATATTCTTTTTATTAAAGATTTTTATAAACTATATACTGTTTTTTAAACTAAAAGAATAATAAATAAAAATATAGTAATAAAAATAGGTAGTTCCTTTAGTATAATACTAAACAAACTTAAGTTTTTTTAGGTTTAAAATACTATACTAGAATTTAATTTACTAGCTTAAGTTTTTAAGACCTACTAGATAGGTATTAATATTAAGAGTAAAAGCGACTTTATAGTACTTTTTTTAGGGAATATTAAGCTTAAGCTATAGAAGGGAACCTACTTACTAGGAAACGTTAGTAATAAAAAGCACTTAAGGAAGTATTAGGTCTACTTATTATAAGTTAGTTATTAAACTAAGTAATATAGAGTTAAGAATTGTTGTGAAGAGTAGTAGGAGGTATATATAACTTATTAGTAATAAACTAAAGGATCCGCTTAAAAAAAAGAGTTTATATTTAAGATTTATTAGTAGTTTTATTAGTAATAAGATAATTGTTTTAAGATATAGTAAAGAGGTAGAGATATAGGTATATAGATTTAATTTAATATTAAAAAAAGGATATTATATTTTAGGGATAAGTAAGTAAAAGTTAAAAATAATAGTTATTATTAAAAGAAGAAGTTAAATAGAAGGTTTAAGAATAAAGTTATTATTTTTTAAAAAGTTAATTAAAAAAATAATTAAACTAAATTAAAGTAAAGTTATAAAGGGAAAGTATAATAGTAAAACTACTCCTTTTATTAATTTAGTAGTATAATTACTTAAAGAAGTTTTTTAAGGAATTTATAACCTAAGATCCTTTTTTTATTTTTAAATTACTTTATATTTTTAGAATACTTATTTACTTACTATCCCTTATAGTAGGTATAATTCTTTATACAATACCTTTTATTTATTCTTTAAAATCCCTATATTAGTAACTTTATTTAATATAATCCCTTTTTTATAATAACTTTAACTTTAACCCTCCCCTTAATATATCTACTATACTATAACATCCACACTACCTATTTTACTTTTTTATAATACTTTTTATATTTATATACTATATTTTTATTTATACAAAATACTTTTTATTATTATATCTTTACTTTTAATTAACTTTATAATAGTACTTATTAAAAAAACTTAAACTAAAAATAAAAACCTATTATTATATATACTTTTTAATAAAAGAGCTACTTAAGCTATAATTCGATTATTTAAAAGAAGCTAAGTTAAAATACATCCTTCTTAATATAAGAATAGAACGCATCTTAAAGTACTTAAGTTTAAAATAAGTGTGTTCTACCAGCTAAGAAGTAGCTTTATATATACTTTAAATCTATTAAGTATTATATTTTAAAATAAGTAGTTATAAGAAAAATAACTAAAGGCGGGCCCGTTTAGAAAGGCACTACTGTATATAAGTATTAATTATTTTAAGTTATTAAAAGCTCTAGCTACTCGGTTTTAACTTATTTTTTATTTAAAAAATAGTTAAATAAACTTTAATAAAAGAGTATAGATAATAGTAGAGGTTTATAACACTAAAGCCTATCTATAGAACTATAGAAATCTAAGTTATACTACTATTATTACTACTATTACTAGTATTATATATAAGATATATAAAACAGTAAATAAAATTACTATAATAAACTAGGGCTTTTTAAAAAATTTAGTTAAAACTATTAATATTCTTTATAAAGCTTAAAAGAATATTAAGTACCTTTTCTTTTTTTAGTTTATAATAATACCTAACAATAACGTTTAGTTAAGTCTACTTATTAACTAAACTAAGGATTATTACTAGTTCTATAATAACTAGTAGTAAAATAGAAAGGTAAATGCGTAGTTAATAGGTAGAATAAAGTTTCTTTAGACCCTCTATAAGCCTATAAACCCTAAGGTAATTAAACTTCTTAAGTACCGTCTTTTTATAAATAATATAATACTAGGAATTAAGGTTTAAAACTTATTACTAGCCCTTATTAACTAAGCACAACACTACTTCTATACTAGGGCCCTTAATACTCTATATAAGCCCTTTATTATAATACGTTATAACTAAGTAGTATATTTTAGTTTATAGCTTAATATATTAATTTAAACTATAGTAGATAGTATTAAAGAAACCGTATATACTATACTATAGTTCCTTAATACCTACTAAAAAATATTTAAAGTATAAATAAAACGAGTTTAAGTAAAAAAGGTACTAAATACTAAAAAAAGATATTAAGCCTTACTTTATATAAATATAGGTATTAATAAACAACTTAATAGAATATAAAAAGTTATTATTAGCTAAAAAGCTCCTACTTTATTAGTTTAACCTAATTTAACCCTTTTTATTTTACCTAAATAAACCTAATTTATACTTACTCCTTTAGTTATACAGTTTTTTAAATAATAACTAGTATTTAGTTATAATAATATTTAAAACCTAAAGTATTAAGTAGATATAATACAAAAGCTAAAGAATAATAGTAAATAAGTTAATTAAACTTTTATAAAGTATATAGGCTGCAGACCTAGGGCTGTAATAAGTTTATCCTATACTTTTTAATAACTAAATAACGCGTAGTACTTTACTATAATTAATAGTATTATATTTAAAACCTTTTATACTAGCTATAGTAATTCTTAATTTAGTAATTCTAAACTAATTCTAGTTCTTAAGTAGTACACTAAGATACTACTCTACTATAAAAACTTTATTACTTAGTTTAGTTCCGGCTTTAGATTTAATAATATAACTTAAGATATAATTAAGACTTAGTATATAAATTAACTAAAGCTATATAACTTTACTAAGAAGCTTTAGATAAAAGACTTTTTTAAGTAGAGTAAAACCCTAGTAGTATTAAAGGTATTTTTATACGGATTAAAAATAAGAGTCTAGTAAGTTCCTTACTCTAACTACTCCTAGTACACTAATAACAAAAAACTTATAAAAAGCTTTTAGTTTAGTTTTATAAATAAAGAACAATATAACCTACTTAGAATATAAAATATAGATGTACTTATTTTTATACTTTAGTATAACTATAACTACTAAGTAGGCTTTACTATTAATTAAACTAATAAATAGGCCTTTTATTATAACTCTTTATAGGGGACTAAAGGGGATAATAAGTTTATATAAGTAATAATAAACCTATATACCTAGTATAAGAACTATAGTGCTCTAGATAACTTTATTAAGTTAGTTAAATATAATTTATAAGTTATAAAAATAGTTTAATAAAATAATAAGTTTTTTTATAACTTATAAGTTATTAAGTAGAATTAAGCTTTTATTTAAAAAAGACTAATTAACCCTAGGAAGTTATACTTTACTCTTTAGAATAAAAAGTTAATTTATAGAAATAATAAGTTAGTTTAATGTTAAATTTTAGTAATTATAAATATCTTTTATAAATATAAAAGTATATATAATAACGTTTCCTTTTAAACTATTATTATAAATAAACTTAAATTTAAGTATATAGTTTAAATTAAGTAAAACTAATATAATAAAAAAAAGGTTATATAATGTTCCGCCTCCTTTTTATAACTAATTCCTCCTTTTACTAAAGACTCTATAGGTAATAAAAAGGGTAATAATTTAAACCTTACTACTATTAATAAGTTCCTTTTTAAAAATTAGTTCTTTAAGCTTTTAGTATATTACTAATAGTAGCACTTAGAGTAGTTTAACTTATATCTATCTTTTCTAACTACTTTTTTAAAAAAAGAGTTTTTAACTTACTTAATCCTTAACTTCTAATACTTTACTCTAATTTAGAAAGACTTTATACTAATAAATAAAAACTAGCTATATTATATTACTAACTTAAGTACTAAGAATATCTATAATACTACTAGAGTAAAGTAAGTAAACTAGTAAATTAACTAATAGAATTAAATTATTTATTATACTATAGGATATATTTATAATTTTTTAATACTCTATAATTAAAAGGGTTAGTTATAGTATAAATAAAACTATAACTAAAATAATACACACCGTAATAACTCTATACTAAATTAAACTAGTAATTAATATAAACTTTAAAAAAGGCCTATATAAGTAGTACTAATTAACTTAAACTTACTTTTTTATAAAAGTAAAAAATATAAATATTAATTTAGAATTTAGTTATTACGTCCTTTATTACAGAGTATAAAAGTAATATAAGGGGACGTTTAAAATAGATTAAAGCAATAAATATATACCTACGTATATAAGTAGTAAGGCTATGGCCTTTAGAGTAGTACTATAGAGTATTTTAGAGTAGAGTATTACTACTATTAATACTATTATAATACTAAAGAAACCTTTTAGGTATTTTTTAGTAAAAAGTAACTTAATTTTAATAATTCCTTTACTTTAAATTTATATATATAAAGTTAAATTTTTAATATATTTTTACTTTTTTTTATAACTATATTTTAAAAGAGTTATAAAATTTAACTTAGGTATTTTAAGAATTAAATATATTAAACTAAATATAAAACCACGCTCTATAACTAACTTAGGGTTATATAAATAGTTAATTATTCTTAAATATAGGTATAATTAAGATAGTATTATTAGTACTTAAGTAAATACATTAGTTTTTAGTATACTAAGTATAATATAGAAATATATAATATTTATAATTTTTAAACTTTACTATAATTTTATTAAGTACCCTATTTATAGTCTTTAAATACTAAACCTAGATACTTATAAAGAACTAAATAAAGTTGTACTCTATACACTAGAGCTTTATCCGTTTAACCTAGTAGTCCTTATTTAATAATATATAGTTCTCTAATTTATACTTATTAGTTATAAATAAGGCTAAGGAGTAACTTAATACCTAAGAGTTATATATATAAGTAGTATATAAAAGCTAGTTTAGTAGTATAATATAGGTTATATATATTCCTTTTTTAGTTATATAACCTTTATAGTAGGTATCTCTTTACTACTTATTACTATATACTTAATAAAATATAGAATTAAGGTTTTATATATAAAAGAGTTAAATCTTTTAAAGTATAGCTTAGCTATTTTTACTTATAATTAATTAGATATATAAAAGGCACTAGAGTATTAAATTATTATTAAATATAAAAGTACTAATAAGTTTTTAAAAGGTACCTTTAATAGTAGCTATAAAAAGTATAATTAATTATAGTATTTAAATAAATTATAGTAATATACTTTATAAATAAAAAGTAGTAATAAAGGGGGCTTTAGTATTAAACCTTAACTATATAGGAATATTAATTAAAAAACTTTTACTCTTAAGCTCCTTAAGGATAAGGAGATCTATTATATAATATACTTTATTATTTGTATAAATTAAAACATTTATTAATAGTAATATATATAGAAAAAAGTTTAGTTAAATATATAAAATAAAATTAGTTATATTATTTAAGAATTATATAGTTAATAAAGCTAGGAAAATAGAATATCTATTATTCCACTCTAAACCTTAGGTAATAAGTAGTTATACAGTATTAATTATTATTATTAATTAATACAATAGCTTATTAAATATATTCACTACTTGATTTGTATAGTGGTGTGGCCGTAGTTAATCTATGGTTTTGAGATAGTAAGCCTTGTAGGCTGCTGTATGTTCGTTCGGACCATCGGCCGACTGGCCGAAGTAACTCGGTTTGCCCACCCCGAATCTCGTCCTTCCGGCTTCTTCACGTCCAAAGGATTCGTCCGCCTGTCGACTGCGTTTCCTTCAGCTTGGAGCTCCATTGTCCAAGAGAAAAGGAGCTCTCACTTCTCACACACCCCCGTTGCGACCCGTTCGCATCTCCCCCCAGCGGGGATCATGCTGCTGCTGCTCCTGCATTCCGGGGCCCCCCGTTGAGCAGAACGGCGGTTTGTCCCAAGTCCGGCCTGTTGGTGCTCATCTCGTGACATCTCCACACGATCTGGGGATGGGGTAAGAGATGGGAATGAGGGGTAGCTCTTCGAGAAAGCTGTCGGCTGAAGGTTCCCCGTGGAGACAGCTAACCCGACGCGCCCCTAGGTACACCACCTATGTAGGGAGGTTGCCTTGGTTTGATGCAGGACGCAGGCAGGTAAGGTAGCTTAGCTGTTGGAGGAGCTGAATTTCCCATGTGCGCCGCACCGCCTAGCATCCGACCACATGGGACGGAGATGGGAGGAGGATGGAGGGGAAGGGCACCACCACGTCCACCACCACCACCACCACCACACTACAAATATTTTGTCAGCCCGTGAAACTTGAGCTCCGTCGTCTTACCTGTCTTCCTCTCTTCTCCTCACCCCGTTCCGCAAGATACCCAATCGTCCCTTCTTCTACCCATTCGTCTCCTTCTCTCTCGTCGCGTCCGCCGTTGTCGTCGCCGTCGTAGTTGTCCTCGTCCTTGAATGCTCTCGTCTCTTCTCCCCCGCCGACTCAAACAATCATCCGAAAAAATGTCTCCCGCTGCCACCGGTGGTCAGATCTCCTTCGTCGGTGCCATTGACCAGGGCACCACGAGCACCCGCTTCCTCATCTTCAACCCCCACGGCGAGGTCATTGCCACCCACCAGCTCGAGTTCAAGCAGATCTACCCCAACCCCGGGTGAGTCCATTGCGCCCGCCCTCAATTGACGCCGCCCCGGTCGCCAAAGCTCCCCCCATGCCGCACTTGAACCCCCGCGCGGAAGCTAACGTGTTTGCGACAGCTGGCACGAGCACGACCCCGAGGAGCTCGTCTCCTCCGTCGAGGCTTGCATTGACGGCGCCGTCCAGACCTTTGAGACCCAGGGCCACTCCCGCGACCAGATCAAGGCCGTCGGTATCACCAACCAGAGAGAGACCACCGTCGTCTGGGACAAGACCACCGGCAAGGCTCTGTACAACGCCATTGTCTGGACCGACACCCGTACCAAGGACCTCGTCCGCAAGCTCAAGAACCGCCTCGGTGCCAGCGAGCTCACCCAGCGCTGCGGTCTCCCTCTGTCCACATACCCCTCCGTTGGCAAGCTCCTTTGGCTGATCGACAACGTCCCTGAGGTCAAGGATGCTTACGAGCGCGGCGTCCTGGCCTTCGGTACCGTCGACACCTGGTTGGTCTACAAGCTGAACGGCGGCCCGGCGCGCGATGTTTACGTCTCCGACCCCTCCAACGCTTCGCGTACCATGTTCATGAACATCCACACTCTCAAGTACGATGACGACCTCATCGACTGGTTCAGGGTCGACCCCGCCAAGGTCAAGCTTGCCAAGATCGTGCGCTCCTCCGACCCCGAGGCCTACGGCACTCTTGCCAACACCGCCCTGAGCGGCACTAAGATCACGGGCTGCTTGGGAGACCAGTCCGCCGCTCTGGTCGGCCAGAAGGGCTTTACCGCCGGTCTCGCCAAGAACACTTACGGAACCGGCTGCTTCTTGCTGTACAACATTGGACCTAAGCCCGTTATTTCTTCTCACGGTCTCCTGACTACTGTTGCCTTCGACTTCGGCCCCGGCAAGACCATGTACGCCCTCGAGGGCAGCATTGCTGTCGCCGGCTCCAGTGTCAAGTTCCTCGTCGACAACTTCGGCTTCATGGAGAACTCGTCCAAGCTTAGCGCTCTGGCCGAGACCGTCGAGGACAACGGTGGCTGCACCTTCGTCACCGCCTTCAGCGGTCTCTTCGCCCCCTACTGGATCGACGATGCCCGTGGAACCATCTTCGGCATCACCGCCTACACCCAGCGTGGCCACATTGCCCGCGCCACCCTCGAGGCCACTTGCTTCCAGACCAAGGCCATCTTGGACTCCATGGAGAAGGACAGCGGCGCCGCCCTGACCGAGCTCGCCGTCGACGGTGGCATGTGCAACTCCGACCTCGTCATGCAGGTAAGAACACACTCACAGAACAGAAGAGGGCCCCGGATCTTTTCCGAGCCTCGGGACGGAGAAAAAGGCTGACCCTTGCAACAGACCCAGTCCGACATCATCGGAATCCCTGTCAACCGCCCTGGCATGCGCGAGACCACGGCCCTTGGCGCGGCCATCGCGGCAGGCTTTGCCGTCGGCGTGTGGAAGAGCTTTGACCAGCTCAACGACGTCAACCTCGAGGGCCGCACCATCTTCAAGCCCCAGATCTCCGAAGAGGATGCTGCTCAGCGCTTCGGTCGCTGGGAGAAGGCCGTCCAGATGAGCAAGGGCTGGTCCAACTAAAAAAAGTTGCTTGCGCGATTCTTCCATTTTACGTTTGCATGTTTTTCTTGCCATATACCACTTAGTGTTGCTTGGGTAAACCCCATCACGACGGCGGCGCGCGGGTGACGAGGTTGGAAGCCTGACCGGAGATGAGATCCGGACTGTATCATAGGAACCACGGCAGAACGAAGCATTTTGCCTCTTTTCTCGGAACTTTTGTGTGCGTGTGTCTGTGTCTGTGTGTGCGTGCACGATGACACTACTACTTACTATCCAGGGGGCTGGAAGTTGGAACTTGTGCCCCATCTGGCTGCGCAATCTTTTCACGGCTGCCAAGTCGACAGCTCCTTCAAGGAGAATCGCAGTCGCATCTTGATCATGATCAGTCGTGCCGAGTCGTCGTTCCCTGCAGGACGGGATCATCGGAAGAGGGTATTCAACTCCAAGTCTCCATCGTCCAGTCTCTGAACCGGCGACTGAGTCGTGTGTGCCCTGGACAAGTCCGTAGAGAGTCAGGGACTTTGTCGTCATTGCTGACGCCGTGGAGGAGATTCCGCACTCCTCGGCCGTCGCCCGCGGGTGGTCCACCGACGATGATCGCAAGCGCCAGCCAATGTAGATTACTTTGTGCCCCGCGCCGCGGGAGAAGACATGTTCGAAGCCAATGCCGTTGCCCCCACTCTTCGGCGGTTGCGAAGCTTCATGGATGATCCTCGCAAAGGGCAGCTCTGACAGGGCAAGCCACGAGCGGGGAGGAGTTTGGGGCCACCGGGGTGCCGGCGCTGTTTGCCGAATGAGGGCAGGTTCAAACACCAACTTGGAGTCAGATGAGGGGAATAGAGACGCAACGCGGTTGCTGCGTCTCTCGCTTGGATCTCTGAGCCTGGCCCCCTGGGCGTCGCTTGTAGGGCGTAATGAGTTGTACCAGTACCTTTTGTTCCATCTGCCCAGGGCCGCTCGTGACCAAGGGCTTCGGAGATGGGCCTCGTTATCGTAACGGCCCCCAAGAACTCATCCATGGGCGCAGCGATCTCCCCTCATCCGTTCCGTCCGTCCCATGCTGGTGCCATGCCGCGGGGTGGCTTTTGTGTAACGGTTTTCCGGAAAACGAGGTTGGTTCATCGGCTGGTTGGTGCGTGGGCGCGGCGCGGCCGGGGTCTTTATTTCTGGTGTTCCGTTGACTTCCGTAGATTTTTTTTTTCCTCTCTCAATTTTCTTCCCTGCGCGAGATCCAGCGCTCTTATTGTGGGCGAGTGTGGGCCGATGGCTGGACCCCGAGGTGATCGCTTCACCCCCTGTTTGCATTCTTTTCTTTGTGTGTCGGTCGATAAGCCCGAGAAGCCCCGTCTCTCTAGAGCTGCTCGTTGTGAGACCTCGTTAAACTCGGGACTCGTCGATCCTGGAACGCTCCAGTGTTCGCTGACAAACTTCAAAGTCTCCTTTTCGCGGTCTTGGGTCACCGAGGCTCGCTGAAGATTCGGTGCTCTCTCTGTGTCTCTCTCTCTCTGTGTATTAGTCATCCTCGTCTCGTCTACCTCGTCTTGCCTGGCTTCCCGGTCTGGTCCTGTGATCTTGGTGGCCTGTTAAGTTAGCCTGATAGCCCCCCCCCCCTCCCCTGTCGTGACACCCCTTGGCTGCTGTTTGTCTTCACTCTTCCACTGTTGCGTTGCACTGCTGCAGACAAACTCCAGCGAACGCTCTGCATTCTGCACTCTGCGCTCTGCAGGTTCGTGCACACCACTGAAATCGGCTGCGCGCGCCCACGTTGCCCAGGCTTCTTCTGCCCTCGAGTCCTCAACCCGGCCAACCACGGTCGCCCGCGCCGGGTTAACCCCCCCATGCGCCCCAGGTGAATGAAAGGTGCTGCGGCGAAATCCTACAGCATCCCACACAATCCCGGCCGGCTAAGCTGGGGCGAGGAGGCAATTCACCACTGAACAGTCAAGACCTGACCTGCTCGCCGCACCTCCGCCCACCCGTCGCCCGCTAGTGAAATGACCACTTTCTGACATCAAACTCGGCCCTGCTCCTTCGAGGCTCCATCCAAAGGGGCCCTGATAAGAGTCTCTCTTCGCTTGTCCCTCAGAGTGAGAAGGGGAAATGTGGAGTTCCCACGACGATGGGACAGACATGCTAGGAACAAACGCGAATGCACGTCCGCAATCAATGGCCGAGGAGGAAGCGAACTCGGTCTTTAGCCACGACGAAGGCTCGAGTGGTGATGATGACACCACCAACAATGGCTCGGGCGGACCACCGAGGAAGCGCAAGAGGGAGAAGCACCAGAAGACGTCGTATGTTGTGTTTGCTCGTCGTCTCGTCTCGTTTCGGGTCGCACCGCATGTCATCCCGCTAACCGCCCTTCAGATGCGAGCTGTGCAAGGCCAGGAAGGTGAAGTGCGATCGCGCTGAACCAGCCTGCTCGTGGTGTGCCCGACACAACCGCACATGCGTCTACCTCGAAAGGCAGAAGCCGGGGAGCCGCATCGGATTCAGCCTCGAGCTCGAGGCCAAGGTCAACAGGCTCGACGCGCTCCTGCACGCTCTTGGCCGCCGTGTCGAGGAGCACATCGCCAACGACCACATCGCCAATGCCCAGGCCTTATCGCCAGTCATCAGCAATCAGACATCGTCGCAAGCTGATGGATTTCATCTCAACGGCGATGGCGTCAGCCCGGCGACCGCCATTCCCAGGTCGGCACCGGCCGCCAGCATCAACGGCAAGACGCCGGCTTTCTCAAGTCCCTTCTGGCAGGGCGGTGATGGCCAGGAGACGCTCCAGAGCAGCGACCGAACCTCGGTCCAGGCCCTCCTGAATCTCTCGGCCGGCGACTCATTTGGCCAAACCAACGCCTCCCCCAGCTTGTCTGCGCCGCGGAAGGATGCGTCGTCCGTCTCGACGGTATCGGAATTCCCACCACACGATATGCTTTATACGCTTGTCGACCTGTACTTCAAGCACTGCAACACGTGGTGCCCTATCCTCGACCGCAAGACGACGTTCGGTGCCTTCTTTGGATCGACATCCCTGACCGAGGCCGACCGCGTGCTGCTGCACGCCATAGTTGCGACGACCCTGAGGTTTCTGAAAGACCCGCGACTGTCGCCCGAGATGCGATCCCATTATCACGCGCTGTCGAAGGGTCGCGTCCAGATGTATGCCATGGAGAATGTCAGCATTGCGGCGCTTCGGGCCCTCGTCATCCTGTGTTTGGATGAGCTCGGGACCTCGAACGGGCCTCGCGGGTGGAATTTGCTCGCGCTGCTCTCTCAGAACGTGCGACAGCTTGATCTATGCGAGGAGAGCAGCGTGTATCTCTCAGCCGAGGCCGAGGAAACACCTCATACCGGCTCCATCCGCAGGGTCGCGACTGGTCAACCCGAGTCTTGGATTGAAGACGAAGGCCGCCGACGGCTGTGCTGGATGGTCTACCTCCTCGACAGGTACGCCACGATTGCGACAACTACCTTCGATTTCATGCTTGACGACAAGAAGATGAAGCGAGGCCTCCCTTGCTCGTACGACTTGTTCTCCAGGAACGTGCCCGTCGAAACGAGGTCATGGAGCCCAGCCTCCGACGCGACCGCCGCCCCCGTCATCAACAAACCCGATAATCTCGGAAGTTTCTCGTATCACTGCGAGATCTTGCGCATACTGAGCAAGGTTCACGATTTTCTCAAGACGCCAATAGACGTAACATCGTCGGCGGAAATGGCGGTTTGGCGAAACACATACAGAACGCTGGATGGCGCGCTCGACAGCTGGCTGCAGAGCCTACCGAGCGAGTACAGCCGAATATCGGCGCTGTGCCACTCGGACCCGGCCAGTCGTGTTGCGAACTGGTTCATGCTGCATAGCGCGTATGTCACGTCGGTCGTGCGTCTGCATTCCTCGGCTGCGTACCCCACCGTGAGATCTCACATCTTCGTCCCGTCGCACTACGCGATGCAGCGATGCCTGTCGGCCGTGCAGAGCTTGGGTGATATCGCGCAGGATGTCTTTGAGGCCAATGGCCTCGACCTTCTAGGCCCTCCTTTCGCATTCTCACTGTGGGTAGCCGCGAGGCTGCTGCTCGTTCACGCAGCCACGGTCGGTTGCCCTGTCGACCCCAAGGTTGATTTCTTCATCGAGACTCTCAGGCACGTTGGACAATATTGGGAAGTGGCAAACAACTATGCCAAAATCCTCGCTCGGGTCGTGCAGCGAGCGCGTCAGGGCGACATGAACTTTACTGCCATGAGAAAGTCAGTGCTTCCCGCTGTTCGCAGCCCCCTCTGCACTGCACCGGACCCCCCTGCTGACAGTTTCTTTTCCAGGAGTGCCCATGACTTGGTGACTTTGACATCCTCCACACGACGGTCCGGGCTCGAGCCGACTTCAACGCAAGTGACGTCGCTGAGCGAGTTGGACAATATCGACGTGTTTGACTTCTTCAACTACCCCAAGATGTCGGAGCCAGAAGCCAGAGCTGCCAACGGGCAGACCAACATACTGCAGACGCAAGCCATGAGTGGGCTCGGCGGCGACTCTATGAGAAGTACCGGAGTCCCAGATCCGGAATCAGACTGGCTGGGATTCAACACCCCCTTCAACTGAGGCCGCAGCGGGGGTTGTTTGCCACAAGTTTTGTGTGTGGATTGTTTTTCCGTTGACGGTGCTGGAGTGTCGCTTGCGCACCGAATACCATGATTGCTGGACCGGCGCTGGGGAATGTGGGTTTTCGAGAGGCGTTTCGGGGCGCTGTACCTTGATTCTTGATGGACCTGGCGTGGCTTCGAGATGCTGTTAGAGGCTGCAAGGGCGATGGGCCCAATTGATTCGCCTGATCCCCGCACACGCTGACGAGGGGCCGCTCCACCGTGACTGGCCGAGCCACCGCTTGATTGTCTGTGTTGCCATGGCGTTGAAACGTGATTCCTTGTTCTCCTTCGTCATCTTGCAAACGTTACTTGGAACTTGCAAACCACTTCTCACAGTAGAAACCTCGTTTTAAAGATAGTCCTCATCATCGAACCGAACATGGCGCCGAACCAGGGTCTCGTTCATCTCAAGGAGTACCACATCGAGGACAGCAATGTCGAGCTCATCGGAACGGATATCGACCACCGCGTGAAGTACAAGTCTGCAACCACCGAGCCAGCATGGAATGAAGGAAACGTCGGCGAATCCGCCGGGTTGCACATCTGGCGCATCGAGGACTTTGAGGTCGTGCCGTGGCCGAAGGAGAAGTACGGCCAGTTCATGGACGGCGACAGCTACATCGTCCTCCACTCGTACAAGGTCGGGTCCAAGGACGATGCCGAGAAGCTCGGCCATGACATCTTCTTCTGGCTCGGAGCCCACACCTCGCAGGACGAGGCAGGAACGGCAGCGTACAAGACGGTCGAGCTCGACGAGTTCCTCCACGGGGCTGCGACGCAGCATCGCGAGGTACAGTCGGCGCCCTCGGATGAGTTCCTGGAGCTCTTCCCCCGGATCCAGATCCGCTCTGGAGGTGTCAGGTCCGGATTCCGCCACGTCGACGAGGAGGAGGAGAAGCAGGAGATCCTGACTCTTCTCCGGATCTTCAAGAACCCGTCGGTCGGTGCCAACGGGGTGGTGGTGCACGAGGTCGAGCCGACGTGGAAAAGCCTGGACGAGGACGACGTCTTCGTGCTGGACACTGGCGACAAGATCTGGCAATGGCAGGGCAAGAGCTGCAGCCCGATGGAGAAGGCCAAGGCTGCACAGGTCGTCAACGACATGACGCTGGCGAAGCACATCGACGTCGAGGTCTTGACACAGGAAGAGTCGAGGTCCCGCGTCATCGTCACCCTCCTCGGTGGCGACGAGGACACCCCGCTGACTGGGCTCCACTGCCCCAGGCCGGTCCGGTCGGCATCCAAGGCTCATGCTGGCGAGCGTCCCCAGAAGCTCTTCAGGCTCAGCGATGCATCTGGCGAGCTCAGGTTCGACATCGTCAAGGACGGCACCAGGGCGTCTCTCTCAGACTTTGACAGCCAGGATGTGTTCCTGCTGGACGACACGGGCCGGGCCGTGTGGGTGTGGGAGGGACAAGGAGCGAGTCGAGGCGAGAAGGCCAACTGGCTCCGAGTTGCTCAGGCGTACGTCCGCCAGCTTCAAGGAGAGGACGAGGAGAGCGATGCGTATTTGACGCCCGTGGCCAAGGTGACGGAGGGTAACGAGAGTCGGGCGTTTTTGAAGGCTATCCAGGTATAAGTAGGGCTTGCGTATGGAGGAAGGAAACCCGAACTGGTGCTTTGTCAAAGAGGCCTTTTTTCTGTTCGTAGACGAACGACAATACAAAGGTGTTTGGCGGTGCTTGGGCGTGTCTTGACCTTTGTGTCATTTATTCCTGGGGATTGGCAGCGTCGATGACGAGCGGCAGGTAAATATTGTGGGAAATGCCATAGGATGCGTGTTGTGATGAAGTTGAAATAAAATCAATAGGTGAAACAAACATGCAGTCGACGGAAAGATTCGAGTCAGATGATGTCGGGGACAGATGGACTGGCGGCAAGTGCGCCTCCCTCGATTGCTCCTGCTTCCTACGTGATATGTGCTCACAATCAGCTCTACCCCGTACCTGCCTACCTAGATGGGTACCTAGGTACACTAACGTCACGGTGTCCATCGTCGCTTCCCGAATGAAGTGAGGGCCTAGTATTAGTTTAGCTGCAAACGCGGCAGGTTCGAAGCATGCCCGGTTCCTTCCTGTCCTAACTCTGCATTTTCGAGAGGACCTTTCTCCAAAGAGCTAACAGATAGGAGCACAAGTCCAGGATAGGTACTAAAAGGGTGTATGTATTATGGTCAAATTTTGACCCTCCCCTATGCCTTTCCGGTGATGCCCAGAAATATGTCCCCCGTTCTATGATACAAATGCTCCTCTCCTCTGTCTGACGATGGCCCACAAGGCCTGTCTAACTGTATATGCTCGCTCTACTATATCATGATGGAAAGGTCAAACAAAAGCGCCACGACCTAGATTCGCTTCAAAAATGCTCGTCGTCGGAATGCAACACGTGCCACTGATCCGCAACCTTGAGGCCGAACCCCTCGCCGATGTCGCACTTGCCGCGCCCCCATTTCTTCTCGAAGATCTGCCGCCCGGCGCCGACGAGCACGTCAAAGGCCTCGGCGAACCCTTCCGGGTTGTAGTAGTATGGCTCGCCCTCGCCGCCGCGCTGGCTCTTCTGCCACGAGTTGCGGTTGTGGTTGCCGCCGCGGTACTTGTAGTTGGTCATCTCGAGCGCCGTCTTCACGACGGCGCGGTAGCGGTCCGCGGGGCCCGGCTTCTTCGGGGCCGCAGCATCGGAAGTTTCCGCCAGGGGAGGCGGCGGGGGCGCGTCCGCCTGCTTGCCCCCGTTCTTCTTCGCCTCCTCGGCCTGCTTCTTCTCCTCGGCCTCCTTGGCCTCCTTCTCCTCCTTGGCCCGCTGCTCGGGGGACGGCGGGTTCGGGTCGCGCCACGTGGGCTCGACGCCCGGCACGCGGTAGAGCGCGGCCAGGTCCTCCATGTGCACCGAGATGTCGTTGACGATGCCGACGCGGCGGTGCCTGGTCGTCCAGCCGTCCATCATCAGCCGCGCGTTCATGTCGCAGTCCGTGGCGTAGTACGGGATCAGCGAGTCCCAGCCGCC
Source organism: Colletotrichum brevisporum (assembly GCA_030770045.1). Classification (NCBI taxonomy): domain Eukaryota; kingdom Fungi; phylum Ascomycota; class Sordariomycetes; order Glomerellales; family Glomerellaceae; genus Colletotrichum; species Colletotrichum brevisporum. The sequence goes on from JAUGSI010000002.1 coordinate 9,419,746, forward strand.
GATGGCGTCCATGGCCGCGCGGTTGACCAGCGTGAGGTGGTCGTACTGGTACCACCGGAACGCCCACTTCTCCCCGCGCCTCGTGACCGTGTCCAGGTCGCGCAGGCAGTTCTCGTATATCGTGCGGTACCCCGGCGCGCCCGCCGGCGGCGGCCTCATCGCCTCCTCTTTCTCTCTGTCGTCGTAGAACTCCCACTTGCGGTCGCCCGGGCGGTGCGTGTCGTCGGCGCCGTCCTCCATGGAGAAGACGACGACGTCCTGGTGGCTGTAGAAGTAGTACGGCCAGCCCCTCTCGTGCGCCGTGTGCAGGAAGGTGTTCTGCATCTGGGAGAAGGACAGCAGCGCCGGAGTCCGGATGACGTTGACGCCCAGCCGCGCCAGGGTCGTGTGGTTGAGGTAGAAGGGGTTCTGGAGCGACAGCCTCCCCTCCTTGTTGGCGACCTGCACGCCCGTGTTCTCGAGCACGTAGATGTGCTCCGCCGGCCAGCCCGCGGTCACGTAGCTCACGACGCACTGCAGGAGGATGGGCCACTGGCGCGTGAAGCCGATGAAGAGCGGCGGCGGGGCGTCGAGGCCGTACTCGCGGTGGAGGTCCTTGCGCGGGACGTTGTGGGAGGGGATCGGGGGCAGGTCGTCGGCGGTGTTGGCGAGGAGGGGGAAGGGGTCGATGACGGGCGGCGGCGTGTAGGAGGGCGCGGGCTTGTAGGTCGGCGTCTTGGGCTTGGGCTCGGGCTTCGACTCGGGCTTGGCCTTGTCGCCGTCGGCGCCGCCAGCCGGTGCTGGAGCGGAAGCGGACTTGTGGCTGCTGAAGAGGGAGTCGACGCTCGCGATGTCGTCGTGGAATCGCGCGAGGACGGCGGCGAGGGCCAGCAGCACGAGGACGAGGGGGATCACGATCCGCAGGCGGGGGTTGAGAGCCATGGTTGTCGTCTATTCGAGGGGCCGGTCAGCCCAAGGGGGGAAGGCGGTGGGCGTTGCTGCTGCGTCGTGGTATGTCGTCGAGCTTCGATGAGGCCCGGCGAGCGAGACATTCTATGGGACGGTGAAAGAGGAAAGGGCGCGACTTGGCATCCAGGCAGAAAGCCTTTTGCCATTGTCGCCGCCCTCTCCTCTTTTTTTTCCCTCCTGTCTCGCACTAGGCTTCTGCATCTGGCATCAGGTGCATTTCTCCCATATCCATGTCACCAAAGTTCCAACAGGAGGGAAATTGGGACCCATGGAAGTCGCGGAAGGCAGCCACGACCGGACCAGCCAAGCGACCCTGCGAATGCGGGAGGCTACACCCAAAGAAGCTTAGCGCGGACCGATATACGGCAGCCACACTTCCGCCCAGTGCCCAGCTTCTTAGCGGCCGCCTTGTTCAAACGCCAATCAGATGCCTAGAATTCTTCACGATCGGGAAACGGCAGTAGCAAGTGGGCCCAAGGAATGCAGGGTTCTAGGGGCGTTCTAGGGGCTTCATGGAGCTGAGTACGCACTACGAACGTCACTGTCACGTTTCTTGGTCTCCATCTCTGTAAGGGAAGAGCAGAGGAAAGGCTCTGGTATATAGAAGACGCATTTGTTGTACGTAAATTCTGTTTTAAAAAATGAAACTCCTTCCTGATAAATTTTAGCCTCTTGGGCTTCTTTGCCCAAACTCCACGTCGAGGGACTCTATTTGCTTGTCTCCCTTTCCTCACGTGTATCTTCGCAGTTAGGCACATCCAAGTACAAGGTGTTCCGACTTGGGATTTTAATGCATAGACTTCAGTTCATGTCGATCCAGAATATAGTATGGAAAGTCAGCACAGCGAAGGACGCTGGTTATATTCATCTTGAAGTGGTAATATGCAGCTGAATGGAATACACCTGCTGGTTGACTACCTAGGTAGGTATCTCGACGTCTGTTCAAACAATGCAGATGAAGTACATCCCGCAAAGTGAATTTCCTAGCCACACCCGCCAACTGATAAGACAGATACATGTGAGCGATAATAGCCCGTGCCCCATAATCCTGACACGCCTTAGCTATCCAATCCCTCCCCCAAAGTCGTGTAAACGGGCATATCAGCAGGATATCGAAATAGCGCCGTGGAGAACCGAGTGGCAGTCCAGGTCGCCGTCCGGGAGCGTCCAGGACGAGCCGCGGCACTCGTGTCCGCTCCAGGTCTTGATCGTGCAGCCCCTGTGTCCTACGTCAGTTCGGTCTTTTTCTCCATTCATGTCATGGCAGGAAAGGCCGTCGAAAACGTACTGCTTCACGGCGACCTTGATGGAGCGCTTGTTGAGGACGTTGATGCAGCGGTCCGAGCCGCTGCCGGTGACCTCGAAGACCTGCTCGTCGCCGCCGCAGAGGTCGCTGCTGAAGGAGGAGACCTTGGCGTGGTCAGCGGCCTGGAGCTGGACGGGGTTGGCCGAGGTCGCCGAGGCAAAGATGGTAGCCAGGACGGCCATGGTATGGGTGGAGAACTGCATGTTGAATGTGTGTAGGGGTTTGAGGAGGTTGAAGAGGTGAATGCTTTTGTGTGATTCGAGTTGTTGTTGAAGTTGATGCTGAACAAGAGTCCTTAGAACGGGACCATCGTCTGGCTTTTATACTTGAGGAAGAGCCTGTGTGTATTATCTAAAGAATATTGAACGCATCTCAACATTTCAGAGCTCACAGGATCAACATCTGAGCAACTCTGCCTCACCGTCACAACGACAGCCAGGCAGCAGCTAAGGTTGGTAACGCATCCATCCCTGGAGAGATCGATCTTCTCAACATCTCCCCAAAGTAGAGAGTTTCGTGCAGAAGGATTCCACGAGGATCTCTGATGACGCTCAAGTACGTTTGTTGTCGCCGTAGTTCTTATAGTGTTGATTCACTCGAAGCATGACGGGTTGCCTTGGTGCAATTTGCGTCTCGTAGTCTCATTGCCCACTCCGGAATTAAGCCGCGATCAGCGTGCGATCATGGTGCAGTAATGGAAAAGTACTGTGTAACAGAGGAAAAGAGCAAGGATCATGGCTACACTAAAACAAATGATGCTTTGGAAGGCGCATTTCCCTGAACCTTTTACCCCTTGAATTGGAAGAAGAGTTCAGAGATTGGGTTTGTGATGGCTGGTTCGGTCGCTTCGCCCAAAGTTTGCCCAAGTCGGGCCATTTTTGAGACTGTATGACAGCCGAGGCGGCAGTGCCCGTTGTCAATAACAGGCACCCGGATTCTCTCAAGACCGATAGGCTGAGATGAAAGAATATGCTGGCTGAGAGTTGAGACAACAATAAGAGACTCGATGTCTCTTCTGTGAGTTACCTGACACTTCTACATTTGGAAATGCCTGATGTTGGCAATGTCCCTTGGACAGATATTGGAGAAGTTGGGGTAATTTACTCCGCAGCCTTAAATGGGGCAAATCTCCAACTGCGCTCGGTTGAACACCGGAACCGTCCCGCGCTTATGTCATCTTCGGCCCGCGGTCTTTACCCCGCCAAAAAGGCAATCGCCGGCTTACCCCGCTACAGAGCTTGAGACTGCACCGTGCACGAGCGAGCAGGAGGGGAGGGGACCGAAAACCGGGACCAGGCGTATGGCGTAATCGGGGCTCGCGCAGGTGCGACAGCAAAATCGGCCCCAGACGGCGATGGGGCCTCGAGACGGTCGAGCAATCAGCTTCGCCCAATTCTCGGACTTTCGCTGGCAAATCGTGACGACGGAGGTCAACCCGACTTCGCCGTGCCGCTCCCGATTTCCCTTCTTCTCCTTCTTTCCCTTGCTCTGATTTTCCCATGACCTCGCTCGTCCTCCCTCTCTTCCGGTCTCGCATCTCCAGCAGCGCCGTCCGTAGAGGCTTTCACACGACAACCACCATGAGCAGCAAGATCAAGCCCGCCGCCCGAGTCGCCGGCCGACGACAGGATGTCTGGTGCGTAGAGTCCCCCCTCGACCGAGAGTCACGTTGGCTTGTTGTCGTGAACCACTCACTAACCCACGCCAAGGTCCATCGTCAACGAGGCTGCCGCCGCCTCGCCCAAGCAGCCCATCGTCAACATGGGCCAGGGCTTCTTCGGCTACAACCCGCCCGACTTCATCCTGAACGCCGCCAAGCAGGCCCTGGACCGCGTCGAGTGCAACCAGTACAGTCCCACCAAGGGCCGCCCGCGCCTCAAGAAGGCCATCGCCGACGCCTACTCCCCCCACTGGGGCCGCAAGCTGGACCCCGAGACCGAGGTCACCATCACCACCGGCGCCAACGAGGGTGAGAAGACGCCCCCCCCTCCGTGAAAGAACAGGAAAGGAAGAAAGGGGGCCAGAGCCGGGAGGGACTGACGGTGCATTCGTATCCAGGCATGCTCAGCGCTTTCATGGCTTTCATCGAGCCCGGCGACGAGGTCATCATCTTTGAGCCCTTCTTTGACCAGTGAGATTTCACCTGGTTTGTTCTCTCAGGAGCTGTAAGTGCTGACATCAAAGGGCAGATACATCAGCAACATCGAGATGCCCGGCGGCAAGATCGTCTACGTCCCCCTCCACCCTCCCCAGGACGGTGCCGTCAAGACGTCGTCCGCCGCCAACTGGACCATCGACTTTGACGAGCTCGAGCGCGCCATCACCCCCAAGACCAAGATGATTGTCCTCAACACACCGCGTCCGTCACCCGCCTCCCCTTCTTCCCCTGCGTGGCTCTCTGACTGACTTCGGACGGCAGACAACCCCGTCGGCAAGGTCTTCTCCAAGGAGGAGCTCCAGAAGATCGGCGACCTCTGCGTCAAGCACGAGATCATCATCCTCTCCGACGAGGTCTACGACCGCCTCTACTACGTCCCCTTCACGAGGATCGCCACCCTCTCCCCCGAGATCGAGCGCCTCACCATCACCGTCGGCTCCGCCGGCAAGAACTTCTACGCCACCGGCTGGCGCGTCGGCTGGCTCATGGGCCCCGCCGAGCTGATCCAATACGTCTCCGCCGCCCACACCCGCATCTGCTACTCCTCCGTCTCGCCGCTCCAAGAAGCCTGTGCCGTCGGTACGTTTCTCCCTTTTCCCCCGTCTTCCCCCAAACAGATCCAGCATGACTGACATATTCCTCCCCCAACAGGCTTCGAGCAGGCCGAGCAGGAGGGCTTCTGGGACGAGACCATCAAGGACATGAAGGGCCGGATGGACCGCTTCAACGAGGTGTGGGACGAGCTCGGCATGCCCTACTCGGAGCCCGAGGGCGGCTACTTCGTGCTCGTCAACATGGCCAAGGTCAAGCTGCCCGAGGACTACCCATTCCCGCCGCACGTCGCCGGCCGCCCTCGCGACTTCAAGCTCGCGTGGTTCCTCATCCAGGAGGTCGGCGTCGCCGCCATCCCGCCCACCGAGTTCTACACCGACAAGAACGCCCACATCGCCGAGGACTACATCCGCTTCGCCGTCTGCAAGCCCGACGACGTGCTCGAGACGGCCAAGGAGCGCCTGCGCGGGCTGAAGAAGTACATCCAGGAGTAGACTTGGAGGTGCCTGGGGGTGTGCGAGGAGGGGGAGGATAAATGTCCTGGATCATGCCGTCTCATAAAGATTTCACAGTTTTTGAAAGAAAGCGAATAGATAAAAACTCGACTAGACCTCCCAAGCTACGTTCCCTCATCCGCACCGCCCATGTGTCTTCCATCCTGCCGTGCAACTTCAGGTTCGGGTCTACCGTCGAGCCTTGCGCGGACCACCGCCCCCACGAACCGAGGCACACGCGTCTCCAACGCCCCCCAGGGCGCCGCCCTCCAGACACACGTTCTCCGGCCCGCAGTGCGTCACGAACAGCAGGCCCGAGTCCCCCGGCACCGGCACGCCGGGCGGGACGCACCAGAAGACGGACTGGCTCGCCTGGGCGTCGTCGACGGCCTGTCTCCCCGCGGCCAGGGCGCCCGCGATGGCTATCGAGTTGTTTGCGTCTATTGGCAATGGTTAATCAAAGGACGGGGCGCCCCAGGGAGTCGTTTCAAACGTACCGAGACTGAGGAGGCGGGAGCCGCAGTAGGTCTCGCTCGAGGTGCAGACCATGGCGGCGGCGGCGGTGGACAGGGCGGCGATGGCGGTGACGACGGTGGAAATTGGTGTCATTTTTTGAAGTGAAGGCAGTTGGAGTTTTGCTCGATTGATTCTCGTCCTTTGCTTTTTCTTTCCCTCTCTGGAGATGGATCCAGGGTTTATTACAGGGCGGGAAAGGGGGTTTGCCAGGGACGGCGAGACTCTCCCTCTCGACGCGTCCCTTGGCTAGGGGCGGAACCTTGGCGATGGGCCGCGGGAGTCTGGATTCGGGCCACAGCTGCGACCAGAGAAATTCGACCGGAAATGTTTTTTTTTCTTTGCAACGGGACCACCTGGGGGACTGAAAGAAAATAATTGACAACGCGTGGGAGAAGGCACGGGAGGGACTATCACTGTTGACGACACCGGGACTTGAAGAGTGATTTCGAGATCATGTCCACGCTCACTCAGACTGGGAAGGTGCCCAAAGGCTTGACGAGGTAGGTGATTCAAGACAAGAGCATCAAAATCAGAGGATTCTTTGGGAAAGATTGGTTGGAATTGGGAATATGATTTACGACGATCTACTGACATCACGAAGAGACGAAAAGACGAAGTGGATGTAATGCTTGATTTCTCTGGATCTCACCACCCTTTGCTACCAAGCCATCCCGTTAAACCTGCTAGCTCATCACGAGGAGCTGCTTCGATGATACCGAACCGTGCGACCTGAAAACCTTTATCCCTTGTTTCCACCCTGCGAACGCCGATTCCCAAACGGCCCATCCAAGCCCAAGCCCAGAAAGACAAATCAAACGTTGGATTGTAAGAAGCCATGGAGCGATGAGGAGGAAATACAGGAAGTGAGGGAAGTGAAGTGACCTTGGCGAAGACGATTAGATCTCGTCGTTGCCCTCGTCGGCGTTGCCGTTCTTCATGGCGACGTCCTTGGCCTCGCCGCCCTCCTTGACAGCGAACTTGGCCTCGCCAGCGGCGGCGGCACCCTCGGCGCCGCCCTCGTTGCTGCCCTCGCCGGCGAACTCGGGCTTCAGGAGCTTCGACTTGTCGAGCACCTTCTTGGGAGGGCGGATGCGCTTGGCGGGGGTCTCGGGGACAGGCTCCTGCTCGTCCTCGCCGCGGCGGCAGGGGTCTTCTTGCCGACGGACTTCTTGGGGGTGGTCGCCTTGATCTTCTTCGGGGTGCGGACGACGAGCTTGTTCTCGGTCTCGGTCGTGAGCTCGTCCTCGTCGCCGTCGCCGGCGGCAGGAGCAGGAGCGGCGGCCTTCTTCTTGGCCGGGGTGGCGCGCTTGCGCTTGGGCGTGGCGACGATGGGGTTGCCGTCCTCGTCGACGGCGACGGGCATGTCGGCGATGAGCTTCTTCTTGATGGCGCACCAGGCGTTCTGGGCGCTGCGGTGGCTGCCGACGCCCATGGCCTCGGCCAGTTTGTGATAGTCGACCTGGGGGGGGGGAAGGCGTGTGTTAGGAACAGGTGTGATGACGATGGCAGGGAATGAGAAATAGCGTGGGGGCACTTACCTCGGGAACAGTCTTGAGGCAGTTCCAAGCCTTCTTCATGACCTCAACCTCACGAGGAGTGAAGGGGCCGGGGTTGGCGTTGCTCTCGGCGGCGGCAGCATCGGGGGCAGACATCTTGCTTTGCTGATGATGAGAAGTGAAGGGTAGTTGAGAAGGGAGTGGAGGATGATGCAAGGTTGCTGGGACGCAGATTTCCTGTGTTTGTGTTGCAAAGTTGCGAGCTTGGGTATGTGTGGTGATGGTTGCGAGGTGGGTGGGAGAGAGGGAATGGGGAGAAGAGTGAGGATTTTATGGGTTGAGAGAGCAGGCACACAGAATTTTCCCGGGCTTCAGAGAAAAAAGAATCTTGTGGGCTAGATCCTTCCAGATAAATAGATCGTGGGAGGCAGGAGCTCATGAGTTAGGGCAAGATATCAAAAGATGATGTCGTCGATGCGGCCGTGAGGGCACGAGCGGAGACAACGACTCAGCAACCAACGGCGAGGGCTACCCGGCAAGGTGTGGCCATAACGGGGAGAAGAAGAAGAGCCACAACGGTTAACATCTGAGACTGAATGAATAAAAAGAGGGAAGGGACTCAGCTCTTCTGAAGTGACCGTTGAGATGTTGGACGTGGGTGACATTGGGGAGAAGTTTCTCAAGCCTCCGAGATTACGAAGAAAATGTTGGAAGAGTCTTGACATGAGAAACTAAAAGAACTTGTTTCCAACTTTTCTTTCTTTCACTCAAGGCAACTACCAAACATCTAGCTTCCATTTGGAATGAACCGTAGTTGTCTTGTCAAACAATGAGACTTCAAGCCAATTTCAACCCTTTCAGGTTCTGCAACAGGTTCTCAACCATGCCCCTTCTCGTCCCGAAGTAGTAGGCTGCAACACCCACCAGCCCCGGAACAGCAATCCACATCAGCTTGCGCGCAAAAGCATGAGCCCCCTTCCTGACGATGATCTGCAGCTTCTCGTGGTACGCCTCGTGGTCGTTGACGTGCGGGAACGGCACGTCGGGGACCGGCCTGCCCAGGAACTCGCACAGCGGGCCCCATCCCTCCTTGAGGCTGTAGTTGAGCAGCCGGTCGGGCGGCGTCTCCCGGCGGATCGTCTCGTAGTGCCTCCTGTACCCGTCCCGCGCCTTGGCCAGCACCTCGGGCTTCGTCTGCGCGTCGAAGCTGTACCTGAGCCACGTGAAGGTGATGTCGTCGATCTCGGCGACGTACCGCGCCCGCAGCCACGAGAGGAACCGCCAGACCGGGTTGAAGGCCACCGTCACGATGCTCTCGTCGAAGCTCTTGTACCACGACTCCACGTCGCGCTCGACGAGGACCACTTTCGCGTCCGGGTACGCCCGCACCAGCTCCGGGCCGAAGAAGTTGGCGGGCATGTCGCAGACGGCGCCGCAGTGGCCGAGCAGCTGGTCGAACTCGGCGCGGCCGAAGGGCTTCTGGCCCGGCTTCGGGTTCTGCTTGGCGTGCATGCCCTCCATCCACATCTCGACCTCGCAGATGTTGGAGACCATGGCGAAGCCGTGGTAGACGTCGTTGTAGCCCAGGATCATCAGGGCACGCTGCATGGCTTTTTCCGAGGGGAAGATCAGTCTCTATCGAGGTTCACGGCGGGGGCCAGGGATGCTCACATGATGTCCCCGTCTTGGACATGCCCAAGGCCAGCACCTCGAGTGGAACGACTCGCTTACATTGCCGCCTGTCGATGTTGAGGTCGGGCTTGAACAGCTCCGGGTGCTTTTCTTGCTCGGTGCGCATCTCAGACATGGTGGGCGGACGGTTGTAGGGGGCGGAGAATTTCTTCTGCTGGTCCAAAAGAAAGACAGAAGTTCGTCAACGGACGCAGGAAAAGGGTCTTTTGCTCGTTAAGAACCAGCGCGGGAGCACCCTCAACGGGGCAGTTTCCAGTGTTTGTCCGTGCAAGAACATCGAGCAAACATGTGTTGGTCCAAAGCTGCCTGCCCCCGGTTCCAACACCTCTCGCTTCTGCATTGTTGTCGCCCTCAATGCTATCATTTCCGGGGCCATGCAGGCGTCGTGTGGCCCCGGAAACTGGGACCCCTTCCTCCGCGGCAGCAGCCCCCGGCCCATTAGCGGCTTGGCCCCGCCTCTCCGTCGCAGACAACCGATGGCCGCTCGGACGAGGCCGACCCGCTTGCCGCCGTCCGATAACCGGTAACCCCGGCCGCTCTTGCAGACGCGGGCGAATCAGATGGTCCCGTTCCACTGGTACGGTCTGCATCCTCCAGTCAAGCCATATCTGAGATATCTGTTGGTACATTGCAACTTCTGTTTCCTTGGCTCTCGCAGGAGTTGCAGAAGCGAGATGGAGGAGAGGGGGAATGTGGGTTCTGGCCACACCGGTTTCCCCATATTTGCATCGGAGAAGAACAGATCATTCCTCATTGAAAACAACCCCGGCCTGTCTCTTCGGAGTGAGTGAGAACGAGACAAGATTGTCATGTTACGTATGGCTGAAGACAGGAGTCCTCAGGTATGTAATCAGAGGGAATAAACTTAATCTTGGCATTTACTCTTTGGTAGAAGTCCCTTTTTGGAAATAGCCTACGCTTCGACTTGAATTGATATGAGCTTGCAGGATGTCAAAGCGAGGCGTCCTACTCGGCGGCCCCAGGTCCCTTATTGGATGTAAGCTGGCTCTTCCCAGAAGAAATTCTACAAGATATACATGAGGACAGTGACAGACAATAGCAACGACAAAACACCGGCGACGTCAATAGACAAAAAGCAATAACAACAGCAGCTGCAACAGTGACAGTTGTGACGGTAGTGACGGACAACAGCAACAATTGCAACATCGGCAACAACAGTGACGACAGAGAGATTTATGATACTCCATCTGTCAATGTCTTTCTTCCAGGAGTACCTAGTTAATTGACACCAAGTAAGGGACTGGGGGCTACCGCGACCGAGTTGCGCAGGGCGCCTCATCAGAGCAGGGGTGGCTGTAGCATGTTGGCTCAGGATCCGGCGAAGGGACTTCGGTTATACGGGCATGACGATCACTGATGAAGGAGCATGAGGTTCCAAGACATCTAAACAAGCCTGAATGCGCCTTAGTTCCCGACCCACAGATCCTGATGGTCCGGTCCATCTAAGTTTGTGAATTATCTGATAGCTTTCTCAGCGAGGCTACAAGGCTCAGCTGAGTAGACACGCCAATTTCGAGATATAAGGGCGCCTGGTAAACAGAAGAAGGCTAGCTATCTCAAGCACGCCCCGACGCTCTTGGGGAGGATCGGTATCCTGGTGACAGGACTTCAGCTGATCAGATAAAGAGAAAAATTTCAAACCAGGTTAAACGAAGAATACCTCCCCCAAGCGGAACAGTACTCCGGACTCCTATGCGCCATCCCCCGTCACCGGCTCCACCGCGGATGTATGCTTCTCCACACGCCTCGTATGAGCTCTTGCCACACTGGCTGTTGGTTCTTCACCACGCCTCAAGCCTTCTTGTCATTGGGTCACATGGGCGAATCAATCAAAGAGGTGCAGGGAAGAGCGCACGCCGAGACGGAAGAAAAAGAAAAGAACCAGAAGATGAAAAGTTCTGCAACATGGGCCTGTCCAGATGGCCAGCTGCGGCAGGCCGTCAACCATGGGGATCTCTGCCACCCCGACGACTTGGTATCGGGAATGTAGGAAGTCAGCATGCGTGAGCGCACGAGAGTCTTGAAGAACCGGCCAATTGCTCAGAACTCATACATTGCAACCTGTGTCTTATTTTATGGAGACCCATCGTCCGCGTTTCCCCCTATGTTCTCCATCACCTGTTCTCTTGAATCTCTTCTTTGACCATCGAATCTTTCGTCTGAACGACCGAGGAGGGGAAGATGGCTGCGGAATCAGAGGTGGCCTACATGGTCGACCCTCCTTTTGGAGAGGACCGCTTCGCCGCGGGCAATGTGAGGGGCGGCATGATCGCAGCAGGGGCGTCAACCACGACCGTCGCCTTGGTATTAGTCGTCATGAGGATATTCACGAGGGTACACATCGTGAAGAGGAGCTTAGGGGTAGATGATTGTAAGTCCCGTCGAACCCCAGTTATGTCGGAATGGTATCTGATTGATCTTTTAGATTTGATACTCTGTTCCATGGCCATGAGCCTGGCCTTTCTGGCAACTGGGCTCAAAAGTCAGCAAGCTCCACGATCTTATCGTTACTCGAACCATCGCTAACCCGACGAGCCACAGTGATTGATCTCGGCGTGGCATCGCATTTTTGGCAAGTCAAGGTCTCTGACTACGACCCAGGATTTCTCATTGTAAGTTAGGGAAGTTCTCGCAACCCACCGGAACGGAACCATTTCATCGTGGTCAAATCTAACATCATTGGTCCCAGTATGGCACCTGTACGACCATGACCTACTCCCTCACCGTTATCCTGGCGAAGCTATCTCTTCTGTTTCTTTACCTACGACTATCGCCCGATCGAAAGTTTCGAATGGTCGTCATGGCCCTAATAGGAATCGTCATCGCGTATTCGGTAGCATACCAGCTTTTGAGCCTGTTTGGCTGTCGACCAGTCTATGCATCCTGGGACGCAGAGGCTTTGAAGACAGCTACCTGCGTCGATAAAGAGACGGTTTACATGGTGCTCAGCATCGCCAACATCATCATGGACGTCGTCATTCTCGTACTCCCGATGCGGATCGTCATCCCTCTGCAGATGGCACGGAGGCAAAAGGCCTCGGTGATTCTGCTGTTTGCTACCGGCGCATTGTAAGTAGATTCGTCTGTTCCTATTCGGCACGTCACTAACTCCCGGCACTTTCAGTGTTTGTGCTGCCGCAATCAAACGTACCATCATCCTCCCGCCCCTCCTTACAACCCCCGACTACAGCTGGGACGTGGCGGAGCAGTTCAACTGGTCCTTCCTCGAGGCGAACGCCGGCATCGTGTGCGCCTCGGTCCCCGGTCTCAAGCCCTTCTTCGTCCGGTACCTGCCCAGCTTCATCTCCTCCCGCATCACCGGCTCGTCCAGCCACAACACCGCCAAGAAGTCGCTCCCGTACTCGACCGTCATCGAGAACAACAAGAGGCGGCGCAACATGCAGTCCGAGTCGTACGAGCTGCAGTCCCAAGACGACGTGTCCGAGGGGGACTCGGCTGGGGTCGCTGGCGGCGACGAAGGGGGCAAACAGAGCAAGGTGTGGTCGGGTCGTGCGTATCGGAGGGATCCTGTGAACCAGAGGGAGACCGTCATAGAGTCGAGGAGCAGAGAACTTGACAGCAGAAATGGGTCGCCGTCTGACGACGGTCCTCATGCTAATGGCGGTCTTGTTCACAGATCAACAGCTAGGAGCCCATCGCCGGTTGGGCCAAGGGGAATCAAGGTGACTCAGGAGACGGAGATATCATACCCTTCGTAGTGTTAGCATACGTCGAGGCCATGCTTAGATTTGTATACTTTTTCGTGTCTCCTTATGAACTGGCCGGTGATCATCGAATGATTCTAGAAGAGGGTAGAGTCTAGAAAACCATTCTCAACTTCAGCTTATCTCCCTCGACAATCTCGTCCTTCTTTGCCATAAGCTCCTCCATATCCCAGGGACAGCTCACGTATCTTCCGGCGAGCCAGTCCCTCCGCTCCGAAGCCAGCCACGTAATCGTGTCACCAGCCACGTCCACCCGGTCGGGGAACCTGTCCCGCACCTCCTGGGGCGCGTGCTCGCTGATCTTGGTCTTGATCGCGCCCGGGTTGACGCAGAACGTCAGGAGCCCCTGGTCGGCGTACTCAATGTGCACGGACTCGGTCCACCTCAGGACCGCGAGCTTCGAGCTCCGGTAGCTCGAGCTGCCAGGCCGGGCGCTCAGGGCGCCCGAAGAGGCGACGTTGATGATCGTGCAGAGTCCGTCTCCGCCGTCGGCGCTCGAAGAAAGCTGCATCGGCAGGAAGGCGCGGGTCATGTTGAGCAGGCCGTGGACGTTGACTTCCCAGGTCCTCCACAGCACGTCGTTCGGGTCCGAGTCGAGGAGGAGCTGGTGCGGCTCCATGTGGGCCGCGTTGTTGATGAGGATGTCCAGGCGCCCGGAGAAGGCCTCCGATACGGCTTCGCGCATGGCCTGGACGCTGTCTTGGCTGGAGATGTCGACGGTGTAGGCATGCACCTTGGGCTCAGGACGTCCGGCCTCCGTTGCGGCCGACTTTAACCGTTGGACGAGGTCGTCCGACACGCCGTGGAGATCGGCCACGGCGATCGCGGTGGCTCCAGCACGAGCGAACGCCGTCGCCGTGGCGTATCCGACTCCGTCCTCCCAGGCTGCGCCGGTGATCAAGACATGACGTCCGTCTAGGTTCAATTTGAGAGGGGAAATGTAGTCATAGGATGTGGAGCGGTGTACAGTCGTAAACAGGCCCCCGGACTGCTGTAAACGGGCCGACATTGTTGTAGTGTGTTTGGAAGAAAATTGTCAGAACCGCGATCTTTAGGTGCCTCGAAGGAATAAATAGGTTTCAGGACGGTAAAGTGCTATATAGAGGATGATGATGATCGGACGAGAGAAAGCTCCGGCCCGGTTTTACATCGATAGTCCCGTATGAACCCGGAAAGATTATTAATCATTCATGTGTTTGTAGATCATGCCTGGATACGCGTACACGGTTTTGGTCCCTGCTCATACGAATATACTGAGATAGAAGATGGCTCCAGTTTGCTGTACGGTATATGTAAACCCTCTGTATAGGGACGGACAGTCACGAACAGTCACGGCAATGACAGTGACGGATGTGGCGGTAACAATTATAGCAACGTATGGTAGCCAATCACCTCACCGTATCAAAATCACTATACATACATTATTGCCAACATGTGCTTGATCGCGGATGACGGATTTCAACTCATGTAGTTGAATGTTCGCCATAACACATCGATAAAACACAGACCCACGGTTCAGGAGGTTTCTGTCAGCCGAAATTCGGGATGTACCAGCTTCATAGCAACCAACCAACCAACAACACGCAGCTGCAGAGACGTCTCCAAAGTCCCTTGATCAAACTGTGCCGCACGTAACGTCACACCCGTCGGAAGCCTTGAATGGACGCCTTATTCAAAACAGGCTGCAGTCGAGAAGATGAATACGCAACTTGGTGCTCAGCCATGCGCCAAAAGACATGCTGTTTGCCTTCGGGGCAGCACTCGGTAACCTGGCAAAATCAACTCGTTCACGACTAATCCATCATCTCGCTCGGCCAACCTCGAGTAGCACAACGCCATGACGGAGTCAGACCCGCGACCACACCGGCACTTACCTCACTGGGTGCCGCACATGCCAGCCTACCTGGAAGCCATCGAGGACCTGGAGGAGCAGCGCGCCGCGGCCCAGATTGCGTGGGTCCGGGGGAAGCTCCAGCTGATAGAGGAAGAGTATCGCCATCTACCGCCTCTGCCGCCCCAATTGCCCCCTCCTCTGTACGAGATGCTGGATACGCCCGGCTACCGCAAGGACGACGCGTCGAGGGCGTTCTACAGGTCCTGCGCCGAGGGCGACCTGGACCGCGTCCGCATGTTCGTGGCTGCATTCGCGCCGACGGCCGCGGACCTTTCCTTCGCGCTGGAGGAAGCGTGCCAGAACCTGCGGCCGGAGGTCGTGCAGTTTCTGATGCGGCAGCCCGAGGCGCAGCTTCACTCTCGATGCTTCCGGAGATGCACCTATTATCACCAGGATGACCTCATTGAAAAGTTCGACGGCATCAAGTCCTACTCGCTGTCGGAGGGCATCTTCACGAGCGGCAGCCGCGAGCTTCTCCCTCTCCTTCGCGTTCTTGTTGAATCAGGATGGCACCCGAACCAGTTGCTCGGTCCCCCGCAAAGAGGGAAACGGCCACCGCGACATCTCCCCTGCCAAGAGGTTGCGCTGCATTATCCGCGATGCATACTGGACACAGACATCCTACGGTTCCTCCTGGATGCCGGGGCGGATCCCACCATAGGGCGAGAAGTCAACAGCGACCCCGGCTTCGGTCTCATCGACCTTCCCGTACAGAGGCTCAAGGGGCACATCCTGGAGATGGCGGTCAACCTCGGCGCCGCAGAAGCCGTGGATCTTTTGGTGTCTCACGGGGCGAGCCCGGATCACGACGTAACGCTGCACAGTCTTGTCCGACGAAAGCCCGATCCGGCATATGCCAAGGTGATGGACAAAGAATACCGAGAGGAACTTTGCAAGGAAAGGCTTTGGGTGGAGTATCCCACTCTCTCCAATCGGCTCGCCATGGCGGAGCAGCTGATTGACCTCGGCGGGGACATCAACAGGGTGACCAATGTGTAAGTATCGTTAGTCCCGATTAAGTTGAGAGAAGGCGCTGATGCGACGGGACAGATTCCGGCTGGTCGGGCGTTATGCTAGGATGCCTACCATATTCCACGAGGCCACCCCACTGCTTCATGCAAGAGATTCCATGGACTGGGAATTCGTTAAACTGCTACTTGAAAACGGCGCGGACCCAGCTATCAGACATAGGCACAATGCGCCTTGTTCAGAGAGAGTCTATAGCATGGGAAAACCCGAGGACATTGTAGCAACCGTTGAGGAGATTGAAGTGACATTTGAGGCTATGATACGGCAATTCTATCAGCCGGTGCAGACGGCGAAAGCTCAAGCCGATACTTAGTGCTTAGTTTGTGTGTTTACTTGGGTTGACATTCGTGGACCTCAGGCGCAAAGGCAAGGGGCGCAAAGGTATGGGATACCGCATGGCAAGTTAACCTACTCGGTGTCAGCTAACCAGTCATAGAGGAAGTCCCCATAGTCCGTGGCTATCTTTAGACACTGTGATTATACGCGTAGTGGTTACTACCTATGAGTATACTATATGTATATGCTATGGTGAATAGTCACTATAACATTGGAGGTGTCAGCAAACGCCAAATAAGGAGCCGGAGACCAGCGCATATGGTGTCTTCTGTGGCGTGTCAGTGGCTGGAGCCCTCAACTTCCTTAGGCTGCGCATAAAAAGCAAACCACCCAAAATTTACTATTCAGTCTTTCTTCATATTATCTAATGAAAGATATATGTAAGAAAGTTACCACGAGCTTGCAATACAGACTGAGTCACGTCTCAGAGTCCGAAACGAAGGTTTATTTAGCTAACAGAACAGAACAACTCCAAGGACGACCGATATCGCCAGAAAGCGCCATGATGTACGATCACAAGAAGATTTGGAAACCAACGAAGTCGTCGTTATTCGAGTTTCGGTGGGCGTCCAGGCACAATCTTCGGTCACCGCGGCCATGGCATTGGTCTCCGTCGTTGCAGTGGCCGTCGGAGTCACATTGATACCTACATGTATGTAGCTCGTATCAGTATTGCGTGTCTCAAATAACACCAACTGTTTTCGTCTGTCGAGGGGGGTTTCCACTTACCGCTGCAATAACTGCCAAAAACGGCCGAAGCTTGGGCGACCTCGGCGGTGGCGTTCGCTTTGCCTCTGCATTTCGACGCAACCGCCGTGCTAATGATGGCGTCGAACTGGGCGGAGCTCGCCGTGCAAAAGCACGAAAACGAAGTCTTCTTCCCACCGTCACCACAGCCGGACGCCATATTCCCGACGATGTAGCTAAGCGGCGTCTCGACACAGGGCGATAGCTCCGAGTAGCCCGGGACCCTGTCGATGAAGACTTGCTGGCAGAGGGCTGCCAGAGGGAGGGGGAGAAGAGAGAACAAGCGAGAAGACAACATATCTGCGAGTCTGAGATAGGTTTGGGGTTTTGGCTGTGTAAAAGCTTAGAAGGAGTGAAAACGCAGGGCTTGTGGCATCGAAATGATCCATAGACAGTAATAAAAACGACCCGGGGAACGGCCTGGGGGTTATAACTCCCTGATAATTTTGAGGCTTTGAGGCTGACCGTTCTGCCATGTAAGTCTAGACGCTAAGAAAGGTTGGCTGGACTCAGCTGAGGGCAGCGTATTTCTTTGTTTTCTATTGTCTTCCATTGTTCGAGACACTGCCCTCTTACTAGCCATCGGGGGAGCCAAGCAACTTCAGCACCGGAAAAGCGAGAAATGCGAAGAAGCAATATTTATAGACACTTTAGTAGCATTCTAGAGCACTTGGATCGCACTAGCCACGCTTAAGTTTGGCGGTTACATGTCGATCTCGACCAACCCAGACCCCATGTGCTGTCTTGTCTGTGTTAACGACTGTTGGGAAACACAGCAAAATCACGGGACCAGAAATTTTTCGTGCAATTAAACCCATGGTATTTTATGCATCAGGCCCCCTAAGCAAAGTACTGTCCTTTAAAACCAGGGAGGATCTCTTGGCCCTCTGATGACTGGTAGCTGACACCCTTCTTCTGCTGCCAAGTCTGCTTCAAGGTCGTAAACTCGCCCATAGTGGGCACCTTGTGGCCACCGGCCTCGAACTCGTTCTGAGTGAAGCCCTCGCGCTTCAGCACGGGCGAGTCGATCGTCTTCAGGACAAGGTCGTTCTGGGGGCGGGCGAAGTAGAGAAGACCCAGGCGGTCGACATGACGCTGGTCCTTGGGGGGAACCGACACCTGTTACCGAAGTCAGCATGCAAGAAACATGACACGAGAGATTGCGGCCATAGATGCTTACCCGGTGAACCGTGGACCTGACGTAACCGCCAGTCAGGAAGCTCAGGGCATCGCAGGTGTTGACGGTCAGGCTGCCGTCGAGCGGCTTGGCCCACTTCCACTCGCCCGACTGGTGGTCCTTGATCTGGAGCGCGGCGACGGGCTGGCGGAAGAGGAGCGTGATGGTGCCCAGGTCGGTGTGGCCGCGCGACCAGAGGCCGTCGTCGAGCTTCTCGATCTCCTCGGGTGTGAACTTGGAGTACTTCATGTACCGCAGGTGCGACTCGTCATGCGTCTCCCACTTGTGCACCTTTGTGAAGAAGTCCTCCGGAAGCTCCAGCGCCAGGGCGATGAGGTGGTTCAGGGGGTCGAGAACCTTGTCGTGCAGATCCTGAGCGCCATGTCAGTATCAAGCATGAATATGTCATGAGAGCCGAGACCACCGACCTTTGCGAATCCCTCAATCTCTTCCTTGCGGTCCTCCAACAATTGGGGCAGGGGCTGTGTGATGTGTCCGGCTCTGGTGGCCATGTTCCAGACCTCGGTCTTGTCCTTGATGCCACCGCTCAAAAACCGCCTGCCAGCAGGACGGTACCCGTTGTAATCTCCGGAATCCAGGTTCGGCTCATACTTGAGCTTCTCTTCCAGGGGGAGCTCGTAGAACTTCTGGCCCAGGGCGAACTGCTTGTCGACGGCCTGCTGCGAGATGCCATAGTTTATCACATAGAAGAAGCCCTTGGTGCGGATCGCCTCGATCAGTGTCTCAGCGAGCTCCTTGTTGCCCTCGGGCGTGCCATATTTCGCAAGATCGATGGTGGGGACTGTGGTGGTTGTTGGCGACCGTCCAAAGCATTCTTAGAATAGGATTCGGACTTACGATCAGCCCAGTCGATATTCTCTTGCGTCTCGGGGACGTGGGTGTATTGGTAAAGCTCGGAAACGGCAGACGGCATGTTGGCGGCGAAGGAACGGGGTATCTCTTTGGGGGAAATGCTGGATGAACACTCGGACTGCCCAGACTCCAAGGGTTCTGAGCTCGCCATTTTAACTACTCACTTTGACTGCGACTCCGGACGGCATCCCTCCGGATACTCAGCCCGGAGACACTCCTCCCCCCTTAGCCCTCGGGCCTCACATCGGTCTTTACTCCGCAATCCATCTCCAGAAGGCCCAATGACAGCATGCTGATTTTGCCTCAACCTTCTTCATGGCCACACACTTGCAGTTTACCCCGCGGGCTTACAAACCAGCGTGAGGATGCTGTTTGGTCGAGGCCCGGTTGGAGAGGCGAGATCGCCGGCATGTCATCATTTGATAACGGATGGCCCACCCCCGTCCCATGTCGTCGTTCTCTCCCGCACGCCAACGTCTTCCCCACCTCGTGAATTCGAAGTGAGCGGCTTTAAAGTCCGGCTTCAAGACTACCTTCATCGGCAAAATCGAGACGCACTCTCCCCGAGTTCGGCGGGACGTGCCTCGTTCCCGCCTGCGATTCGATGACCTCCGGACCCCCACGACCTCGTTGCCGTTTTGGAGATTATCTGCATGGCGCGGCCCCCGCAACGCCGCATCGTTCCCCAGCAGGACTGGACACTCCAAGCCAAATCGTCATTCCTGGCGAGATGGCGAATTGTGGGCAAAAGGGCCCGATGGATGCGACTAGTCGGGGCCTCTCGGCGGGTTATGTCGCGGTTCGCAGAGGTTTGGGCCTTTGGGGCTTATCGCGGACAGCACGCCGAGAGATTCTTCTTGCGCGCCGGTCTGGGCGAGGGAGTGGCAACGTGGTGTCGTAAAGATATTTCGATACTGAAAAATAGTTGATGAAAAAAGAACAGGGGTCTTGTCCTATTGTCTTGGTGTGCGTATATAACACCGGCCAAGCTGAAGTGCCGAACAGGGCCATGATATACCTCGCAGAACCCAGGCAACATCATCAACAATGGGGGCCATAACGCGAGCAGTGAAGAAGAACAAGGTGGGAGCGGTGGTTCTGTCGGTTTTTGACTGGTACCGTAAGTTTTATCCAACGGCGGTATCAAGTCGCATCAAGAGACTCAACTAACGAACCAAGCCTCTCACTATCCGCTAGCCGAGCGCAAATTGCTTCGAAAGCTTGATCTTGCGATTCTCGTGTTCGGATCATTGTCTTTCTTCTGCAGAGTGAGTAAACACATCGCGATCTCGCGCGAAAAGTCCACAGCTGAACAATGCCGTCCCAGTTCCTCGGACAACAGAATGTCACCAACGCCTATGTTTCAGGGATGCGAGAGGACCTCAACGCATTCGGCAACGAGTTGAACTACTACGTGGTTGCATGTAAGCTTCTCAACGAACCTATGACGACTATCAAAAGTTATCTGACTTGTTTCAAGACAATACCGCCTACGTTCTCGGCCAGATTCCGCTCATGACGCTTCAGACTAAGGCTAAGATGTACGGCTCACGTCACTCAGACTAATGAAAAACAACTCTGACAATTCACAGTGCGCCCTTCCTCCTTCCATCGTTGCAAATCATCTGGGCCGTCATTGCATTCTGTCAATCCGAGATCAAGCACAGCTGGCATCTCTATATCCTCCGTGCCGTCACCGGTTTTCTCGAGGCATCTTCGTTCGGCGGCACACATCTCATCCGTAAGGCCCCCCACACTCACCCAACGTTGTGCTCTTCTGAATTTTGACGTTGTTGAAGTCGGCAGCTGGTTCAAAAACGAGGAGTTGTTCAAGCGAGCTGGCGTCTGGTTCATGGGCAACTCCCTCGGCTCCATGTTCTCCGGTTACCTCCAGGCGGCCGCCTACCGCAACTTGAACGGCGTCTACGGCCGCGCCGGATGGCGGTGGCTCTTCATCGTGCAGGGCATCATCACCCTGCCCATCTCATTCCTCGGCTTCGCGTTCTGGCCCGGCCTCCCGATCTCGCCCAAGCGGTGGTTCTTCACGGACGAGGAGTACGCCCTCGCCGTGAAGCGGATGCCGACCGTCGAGCAGGAGGGCATCACGTGGAAGACGTTCAAGTACACGCTCTCCAGACCGATGTGGTGGATTTGCGTTCCCTGCTACATGTTGGTTCTCTTCCAAGCCCGTTAGGCTTGATGGACGTTTAAGCTAACGACGCTGTCCAGCTTCTTGTGCCAGGCGCACTACTGGACGGGATACATGGCGCTGTGGCTGCGCGACGCCGAATACTCGATCGAGCTGGTGAACATTCTGCCGACCTTCATCGACTTGCTTCGCGCGTTGTCGTCGTGGCTAGGGACAACACTGGCTGGTTGTCTCAGTCTTCGAGGGCTTTGGACGTTTCAAGCGGTATACAACGGCTTTGGAAGAAGGTTGAGTAGTCCCCGCTGACGCTATTTCTGCAGTCATTCGTCCTGTTTGCCTGCATTGTTCTCTCGGTCTGGAACGTCCCCGATATTCTCAAGTTCTGCGCATTCTACTTTGGCGGCTTTTCCGGCATGGCTTCGCCCACTCTGGTGAGCAATCCCACTCTAAAATGTGTGTCTCATGCACATGATCAGAACTGACAAGAATCCAACAGTACTCTTGGCTCAATTTCACCCTCAAGGAGAATTACGGCGAAAGAGGCCTTATCATTTCCTCCATGATGACCCTGGGCTTCTGCAACCAAATCTGGGTCCCGCTCTTCACCTTCCCAACCGTCGAAGCACCCCGGTACCCGCACGGCTACCCGGCAGCAACGGTCTTCGAGGTCGCCATGTGGGCGATCTTGATGTTCGGCACCTGGTACATGAAGAGATGGAAGCAGAAGAACCCCGATCTGGAGATGAGGCTAGCCAACGAGGCGGCCGGTCAGGATAGGTCTTCGGGGGTGGCATCGGACTCTGACAGGCCTGACGTGGAAGGAGGTACGGCGTACGAGACCAAAGGGCAAGATGTAGTTGGAAGTCATCCCGTGTCTTCCGAGAAGCAGTGAGTCTCGGGGATTTGTTAGACATCTAAGATTCATGTATGTTGGGTTGTGTATGGTTATTTGACCTCTAAAGATACCCGAATTCTCACAGCAGCTTCATCGCGATCTGTGACACTCCATGTAGCTTTGAGAATTGAGACTTGTAATTATATCCTACATCGAAAGAAAGCTTGTACAAGAAGTATATCTTGGATCTTATCTGCTCATACGTGACCCAGGACGCCAGAAGCTCTATTCAAACAGCCTCCTCAACAGTCACGTAGGTTGGCCCAGGCCTATCATCCAGATCTTCCGTGAAAGGACACCAATGCTTCCACACCTTTGTTTGCTGCTCGACCTCATCTGCAATTGCCACAGCCATATCCGGGACAGAGATGCTCTGAAGACGGCCCTCGAAGATGGACGGGTCGCCACCGGCCCCGGCCCCCTTGTCGAGTTGCAGAGGCATCATGTCCTGGACAATCTCGTACCGTCCCGTCCGCGTCCCTGGCCTGTACAAGGGCGGGGGAGAGATGTAGGTCCAATTGAAGGACGTGTTTCCGTCAAAGAACATAAACGTAGCCCGCGCACCCGTTATAAAGTCGACGCCCTGGCTGTTCATGTCCGCCATGGTCCGGTCCATGCCGTCGAGCACCTTTCGCGTCTCCTCGGTGCACTCCCCGTCTCGCTCCCTGAGCCACGCGCTCCGGGCTGCCACGAGGCGCTCCCCAAAGTCACCGGCCCAGTCCCGGCAATGCGCGATGTATGCCTCGCTGGCCAGCATCGCCCGGCCATACGCCGCGAAGAACTTTGCGTCGTCGGCGGCCGTCATGTACGGCTTGCCTGGTATTTCGAGGCTTCCCGCTCCCCCGACCATCACAAAGTATTGTGTCTTCGCTTCCCTAGATGCCAGTAGTATCTTGCGCGTCATCTCTACAAAAGACCCTTGAGCACACAGTCAGTAGAGGCTTTCCAAAGACTAAATCAAATTGTAGAGGTCTACTTACTATACGCAAAGGCTGAGCCCAGTTGGCTATGAGGTCCGTAGGCGTTGACAACCACGTCAATGCCCTGTAACTTTGCCGCAATATCCATAACGTCCGAGTTGCTCAGATCGATGCTTCTTGGTTCGTAACGCTCGTGCTGCCCCATTTTCGACGGATTCCTACAGACGCCGACAACGAAGTGGCCTCGACGTAGCAACTCCACGGTGGCATGCGACCCCGTCATCCCCGTGGCGCCCACGACGGCGACTTTCAGCGAACACATGGAGAAGATTGGATAACGTTGGTCTTGGTTCTGGAGTGTTCTCGAGCGAAGGAATGGAAACCGGCACGTACCGCCTGTCACATATGTATCCTTGCCCTCGGGAGCACGTACATGATACAGGCACATACGTGCTCGAGCCCTCGCCCGAACTCCCCGTCGATCTGTCTGTCATACGTCATGTGTCCCAACCTCGTGAGTCTGCCATCGGTAACATGGTCTGAGACGGTTCCTTTGCCAGAGAAGCTGCGACGTAAGGGGAAGTTCCCCAAGGGGTTGGGGGAATAGCGTTTCGGGCCGAGCTTGGTTCGCCAAGCCGAGACAGGCTAGCAAGAACTCCCGTTCCCTATCCGGCAACCTTCGTGGCTTTTTGTCCCTTTGAGGAGACAAGGAACTTTTGCCTAAGTTTGTCGGATGCTCGTCGTAGTTCATAAGATGAGGCTCTGCAGAGGCTGCAACACCCGGGATCCTCAGACTAGTCACTCAATCTGACTCGCATACATCGAAACCTACTTTGAATCGGCAAAGGATTGGATTTTTGTTTTTAAGGTTGACAATCAAGTTTTCTAGAAACCAATCAAAAGGTCTTGTGTTGCGGCTATTGGGGTCGGCGTCTTGCGTGTTCTTGGCGCATATCTAGTGAAGCACGAACTCTGTCTAAAAAGCACAAGGCAGTGAATTGATACGATGATCAAGTACGAACAGCAATAAATCTTCAACGTTGTGCGCGAATGTGGGTTGCAAAAGCATAATCATGTTCGAGTTCGGGACCCTGCCGAGCAACGATCCAGGGGGGATTGAGTCCCAGTGTCAATTAGCGACTCTAGCCCGAAAAGGAAGCTAAAACACGCCTTTTCATTACCCCGAACGAAACGCAAGAGGCGCTCGTGCTCATTCTTCTTTTCTCCTCTCACATTCTCTTCAAAGCCCGGAAACTTTGAGGTCGCATCAGAGGCACTTTGGCAACGCCGACAACCGACGCCTAGGCCAGAAAATTCTCGGCACGTCAGTCAGGAAACAACAGTAGGGAATCCGACCGTCATGGCGCCGGAACCAAGAGCCCACGCAACCGGCAACGCGTCCAGCGCCGACGCGACCGAGACGACCCCGCTGCTGGGTTTCCAAGATGTGATCCCGACCGCCGACCCCGAAATCTCGCAGGCGACGACGCTCAACGAGCCGGAGCCGGCCCAGGATGACTCGGCCGAGGGCAAGCCGCTGCCGGTGTTGCAGATCCTCTTGATCTGCTACGCCCGGCTGGTGGAACCCATGGCCTTCTTCTCCATCGTCACCTACGTCAACAAGATGGTCCAGGAGAACGGCGGCCTCGAAGAGAAGGATGTCGGCTTCTACACCGGCCTCGTCGAGTCGCTCTTCTCCCTGACCCAGGCCATCGTCATGATCTACTGGAGCAAGCTCTCGGACCGCATCGGCCGCAAACCCGTTCTGGTCTTCTCCCTCTTCGGCGTCACCCTCGCGACCTCTATTTTCGGCATGGCCAAGACCATCCCGCAGATGATCTTCTTCCGTTGCTTGGCCGGTGCCTTCGGTGGCACACTCATCACCATGCGAATTATGGTCGCCGAGCACAGCACCCAGAAGACCCAGGCTCGTGCCTTCAGCTGGTTCGCCTTCAGCGGCAACGTCGGTCTTTTCCTCGGCCCGCTCCTCGGTGGCGTGCTGGCCAACCCGGCGGACCAGTACCCCGGCGTCTTCGGGGGCGTCCCATTCTTTATCGACTATCCCTACGCGCTGTCCAGTTTCATCATCGGCTTCATCGGCCTGACGGCCACCATCACCAGTCTTCTCTTCGTCGAGGAGACGCTCAAGAAGGACCACAAGGCCGGGCCCAAAAAGGCCGCCCTTTCGACCCGGGAGATCGTCAGGGCCCCCGGCGTCGGCATCGTGCTCTACGTCTACGGTCACGTCATGCTCCTAGCCATCGCGTACACGGCTATCGTGCCTCTTTTCTGGTTCACGTCCGTCAAACTGGGCGGCTACGGGCTCTCCACGCCCCAGATGTCCATCATGATGTCCATCAACGGCATCTCCCAGGCCCTGTGGCTTCTCGTCGCCTTCCCCGCCCTCCAGCTCCGCATCGGGACCAACGGAGTCATGCGCGTCTGCGCGTACGCGTACCCCTTCTTCTTCATTGCCTGCCCGATCGGGAACGTCATCCTCCGGGCCGGCGCCGGCGACCCGGCCTCGGTGACGGCCTTCTGGGTGTTCGCCCCGGTCTCGCTGGCCGTTGGCTGCGGCGTGAGCATGGCCTTCACCGGCGTCCAGCTGGCCCTCAACGACGTCTCTCCCAGCCCTCAGGTCCTGGCGACGATCAACGCTCTGGCCTTGACCGGTACCAGCGTCATCCGGTCCTTCACGCCCGCGGCGTCTACGACCTTGTTTGCCATCGGCGCGCGCACCCAGCTTCTCGGGGGATATGCGATCTGGGTGCTGCTGGTCGCACTCGCGCTTGGGTTCACATATGCTGTTTTGCAGCTCCCTGAAAAGGAAGACTTGCAACAGGCTAGAGAACAGTCTGAACAGAACGACGGAGACCGAACAATCCGATAGAATCATTGGATATGTACGTTGTTCGGCGATAGACTTTCGAATATAGTATCTTCAATCTGCATACTGGGCAACGGTGTCATCCTGAACGCCGTGCATCAAATCCAATTATTCCAGCAGTTTCCGGCAATGCCGACTTGTATTCTCTACACTGGCAGTGATGTCACTGAGATGAGGGTGAGTAAGTGGCTGAGTGAGTGAGTTAGCTAGGGGTGAGTGGGTAAGTGAGTGAATAACTGGTGATGAGTTGGCGGAGCCATTGAATATGAAGAGCGTATGGGGTCTCTTATTCACGACTCAAAACGGGCAATTTTTAATGAAAGATGTGAGGACTATAAGAAGACAGAACAGACAGAATACGTCCATGTATATTCTACCTCACACATAGCTGGACCTCCAACACAACATACTCAAGTACTACATTCATCTAAACGCTATCATGGGGACAGTCGTGATCGTGACCCAACAGACACAGAAGAGGTTCATCTGCGAGTGTACCGACTGCAACTGCAATGTGACGGTCGATGCCCCCGATACCATTTGCGGGGACTGCAAACGCAGGTGCATGGGCGGCGATTCAAGCGCGGCAGGCCTCAAATGGAACACGAGTCATGTGGTATACGAGTCACGCAATCAGGCAGGAGGGTCGGGGGCACAGTAGGAAGTTAGGAACTAGGAGCTTAGGAAGAGATTCTCCGACATAGCCACGGAGGCCCCTTGCAAGTAGGTCCCATAGTCTATAGGATATTTTATCCGTAAATCGTAATGAGGGAGATTGTCTTCCGTTGGTGATCGTCCCCAGCACCGTGGATAGAACGATCGATCGTCGAGGTTGCATTTTTCACGACTCCGGTCCCTGCCAAGAACTATGGATCTCGATTTGAGACCTCCTCGATAAAGGGACCGGGGGGCAGACCTGTGCAAGAGACCCATGCGGCCAGAATCACCGATGATAAGGACGTTTTCTTCCCTGCATCACTGCATCTTCGGGCCAGCGGGTAAGGGGCCGTTCGAGATAGCAACCCCGCCTTCCGGCCAGATTGATCAAAGACAACAGGTTCTTGTCAAGACAGTGGGAGGCGCTTCTGGCGGCTATGGGACTAGCATCCACTGGCTCTGATAGAATCTCGTATGCTGTGCCGAACATCTTTCAATTGTCGCCAAGGTTAGAAACGATGAGATTGCACCAGCGGAGTAAAGTCGAGTATGAAGAACTTCCAAATTAATGTATTTGCCGTGACTACTATTACAATATTATTCAAAGGGTATCTCATTGAGCCTCGCGTCCAACAAACGACGAGGAGGCCCATCTCAAAACGCATGATGTCCCGACCTCCTCTTGCTGTTGGGCTCGGGCAACACCGACTCGGGCTCCACCGGCTCCGTCGTGACCTCGACCTCCCTGTGCTGCCAGATCCTGTTGTCGTGGTGCGGATACGACGGCGCGTTGCGCTTCGCGAGCTTCGTGCCGTGGTACCGCTCCCTCGCCGTCTGCGGCGGCGGCTGTGGGTCGTTCTCGGGGAACGTCGACCGGCCAGGGCTCCGCACCGTCACGCTCACGGTGCTCTGCGGCGCGAGCTCGATCTCGTTGGAGCCGCGCGAGCTGTGGGAGCTGCTGGCGTCGTCGCCGCCGCCGCCCATCGTCTTCAGGCCGATGCCGTACTTGGCCTCCTCGCGGAGCTCGGCCTTGTTCTGCGACATCTTCGACCAGTCTTTGGAGGCGCCGCGGGCGTGGGAGGCGTCGCCGGAGCGGCCGCCGCCGATGGTCATGCCTACCGAGCGGCCGCCCGACTTCTTGGCGGCGGAGGAGCGGCCGTATTTGTCAAGACCGCTTCGCGAGGCACTGTCGAGGAGGCCCTTCCAGAGGACTCTGATGATCGGACCCTGTGAAGTGAGTGTAAGTCGAGGTGGTGACGATCAGGGCGTGATAACTTACGAGTGTTGGCAGACATGCTGACACGATACCACTGCTAATCTCGATGATGTTCCATGCGAGGCCCTCTGCTAGTGAGTCTTGATACGAAGGTCAGTAACATCCTCCGAACGGCTGAAGAGAGATTGTAACGTACACGGCACATCGTTCTTGGTGTACAGCAGGAAGATGCGGAAGCGGTATATACTGGTGAAGACGACGTAGCTACCGAGCAGGAACGTGAACAGGACCAGGATGCGCTGGGCCCGGTTCATCTGCAGCTTGAGGACGTGGGGGATCGGCAGGTAGAGGATCGCGATGTCGACGATGATGCTCGGGACGGCGATGGCCAGCTGTGTAAGGAACAGGTTGATGCAGGTGCCCGGCTTCCAGGGCTCCCACAGGGTGTTGAGGGGCAGGCACTGAATGGAGGCCGCGATGATGCAGTCGAAGGTCCAGAGGGACGTCAAGCTCCCGCAAATCCAGGCGCCCCTGCGCACCTCGGGCATGGGGAAGATGCGCAGGTAGAGGAGCAGCAGCGCGATCTTGTAGATGTTGACGCCATTGACGTATAGAATCTCGGCGCCGATCATCGTCTGGCATGGTTATTAGCTCGCCATCGGTCGGACATCCGAAGCCACACAACGTGTGGTCGGGTTGGGAGAGGAGGGACTGGAGGACAACTCACACGATCGAGGAACTGGAGCTCTTCCAGGGTGAGTCTTCCGGAATGTAGTCCGATGCCGTGGTCCACAACTATGTTTTCATCATTTTGTTAGTGGAATTATGCTCTGAACCTGGGCTTGTCATTGTTCTTCTGTGTTGGTATTAGGACTTACGGATAATGTTCATAATCATGTTGCCTATCAACACTACCTACCAGCGCGAACAGCATCATGTAGTCATCGATGAGATACCTCGCGGCCTGGAGATGCCGCGCCAGGAACCGCAAGCCCACCACGAAGGCGGCAAAGGCCGTGAAGGCGATGGTGATGCCCTTGACATATCCTCTGAGGTCCTCGTCTAGGTTTTGCTCCTCGGCGAAGTCGGCCAGCTTCTTCAGGTAGTCCCTCTGAGCCTGGTCGATGCTCGTATCGTTGTACGGGTACGTTGCGGCAGACATGGCTGGCCGTGGGTGGCTTGATGGCCACGCCTCTCTCGCTCGCGACGGTCTGGAACTGTCGAAAGTTTTCGCGTCGAGTTGGGCTTCACCGGGCGGACGGTTCAAGCTCACAGGGCCCTCTGGCGCACCACGTGGGGATGGAGACACATTTTAACTGACTGTCGACCGAGAACTTGGGGAAGGCTGCGGACACCCAGACCGGCCCTAATGCAACTCGACACCTCCAGGACCATGGGAAAGAGAGAGAAAAACACGTGCTGCGGGCGTTTCAACCTTCGGTGCTATCCGGGTCCTTGTCTTTTTCGAACGAACCACGGTAGCATTCCAAGAGCGTCAATCTTTTCTCTTTCGGCCTGTCATGTTTGACAGCCCCCATCGACACCCCATCGACCCCATCCAAGTTACGACTTCGTCTACGCAGGGAAGGGAGACGAGTTGTGGACGAAGTGGAACCTCGACGCAGGAACGGTTGAGGGAATAGGGGTGGCACACGTCTCCGGCCAAAACCCGAAGAGTTATTACCAGCTTTGTCAATTTTTGGTCAGGGTCGAGATCAATGCGGCAAGCGAACTTCTCGAACGGAAGAGACCGAAAGGTTTTGGGTGAAGTTAGCCTATTCCGTAACCATGGATATCTTTCGGAAGCCCACAGGCAGAGCGGATCATCGTGGGCAGCTTGCACCATCACGGCATCACCACGTTCACCACCAGACGACAGAACCCCCGAAAGGAACAGGTCTCCCGGCGCACGGTTCTTCCTGGGGCTCGATTCGTCTTAGAGAGTCGTTGGAACTAATTCGTACGGAGCAGTTGCTGGCAAAGAGCCCCTCTTTGAAGACCCGCTGCTCGAGAGTTGCCAAGGGGAGCGTGGTCTTCGACCCGCCTGCCATCCCATGGGGCCACGGAACCTCGAATCCTCGATGGAACACCGGATGTCAACAGATCATCGCCGGCAATTGTTGACCTCTGAGCGACCTCTGCTTTGGGGGTTGCCGGCTGGCCGGCCGGGCGTTGGTGAAGGAGCGTATGGGTCCTATTGAGTCATCAACCCTGCAACTCTCGCGGAACGCTGATTGTGGATCACGATACCATTTTGCCCGTGCGTCATTATCGTCATACAACCAGGGGTAAAACATACGAACAGATCCATTTCGCTCGGAATTGAATCCAGATCGCGGAACGGGTTGCAAAATTGCTCCTAGTGTGAAGAAGTCTCCTTGGGACTACGATCAGTTTACCGACGTCGCAGTGAGAGTTGCAAGAGAGTTTCGGAGACTTATCCACGCTACTTGGCTAGCTGCAACTAAGGTTGCAGAATTCCGTTCCCACGCCGCGAACTTGCATGGGACTTTGCTCGTCTAAGGAACAGTCTTCAACAACAACGCCCATGCGCGCTTCCCGATCGTCTCGGATCGGAGGTGCCTAGTCGCGCGGCCGCCGATGTTGCCCCTTTTTACTACATCCTTCTTTTCCCAAAGCTGCAGTGAAACCCACCACCAGCGTTGGCCCGTTTCTGGATATATCGAAAAGACCGCGTACTTGCGCGCAAAAAAAAAGAGGGACACTAAACAAGCGGAGACATTCAGAATGGAAACCCTCAAGGGCCGGTACCAATGTCCGCCGCTCGATACGGCCGGCTATCCCGTCCTTCGATAGTCTGTATTGCCCGCCGTCATTTCGGGGATATTGCTTGCCCGGGACTCAACTTCATGCGTCGTGGCTAGAGCTTCCAGTACTTTAGAGAGCTCGTCTGCCGTGCCGTCAGTTGATGTGATTCTTTCCCGGTCAGGCCGTCCGCTCATTTTCACTCGTGTCCTCCTACCTCCTCCCAGTCGATCCCTCCTGCAGCAGAACCAAGATCACCGTCCCCGTGGCTCTCATCCAAAGTTTAATCCCTTCCTCCAAAATGAAGCCCTCAATCCTCATCGTCCCCGGTGCTTGGCAGCTGCCCTCCGCCTTCCAGCCCTTCGCCAACGAGCTGGCCGGCGCCGACTTCGCGGCCTCCGTCGTCGCCCTCCCCACCGTCGGCGGCACCACAACCCCGCTGGCCACCCTCTCCGACGACGTTGCTGCTGTCCGCACCGAGCTCGACAAGCTCGTCGGCGACGGCAAGGAGGTTGTTATCTACTCCCACTCCTACGGCGGTGTTGTCGCTAGCAACGCCGTCGAGGGCTACGATGTCGCCTCCCGCACCGCTGCCGGCAACGCCGGTGGTGTCGTGAGCGTCGTCTATTCCAGCGCCTTCATGCTCCCCAAGGGCGCCAGCCTGCTCGACCTCCTCGGAGGCGTGCCCCTCCCCTGGATGATCGTCGAGGTATGTAAACCCCCTTCTCCCCGTCTTATAGAGTCTCAGTGACACTGACACGCCGTTACAGGAGGACCGTGTCGTTGGCAACCTGACCATGCTGCCCGAGGTTGGCTTCAACGACCTCCCCGCCTCCGAGCAGGAGAAGTGGGCCAAGGAGATGACCTGGACCGCCCTGAGCGCCTTCGTCACCCCCTCTGGCTACGAGCCCTGGAACAACGGCATCGAGTGCAACTACATCTACGCTACCCTCGACAACGCCCTGCCCCTTAGCTACCAGCAGGCCATGTCCGCCGTCCTGCCCGCAGGCTCAAAGACCGAATCCGAGCCCAGTGGACACTGCGCCCACCTGAGTCGCCCCGCAAACGTAACATCCATCCTCAGCAAGTGGTACCCGGGCAACTAAGCTAGCGAAGGAGGAGAGGAACACAAGAGACGTGCACGTTGGAGCGTGAATGTACACGAGTGTAACACAAGTAATTAATTAATGAAACCCTGCCACATTGGCATGTGGAAAACGACACCTCTTAGCCCTCGCGGCAGGCACCCCGTTTCTTGCTCGGAGGAAAAGATGAACCCGGATAGCTCCGTCACCAACCTTGCTGGCCAAATCGCAAACCAGGGTGTGCCAGCTTTGAAAGAGGGTTCATGATCTCCCTTGACCAAACTGAGTCTCCCTTGACCAAACAGCAATCAATTTACGATGAACCGTTCCAGGCGAGTGGCTCCACCCACCGGATGCTACCAAAGACCCTAGCCGTTCCTCGGGCAAACCATCGGATAGAACCACTTGAGGAAAAACGAGGGCAGAGTCTGGAACAACCGGCTGTTTTGAGTTTCTTGCTTGTTTCTCATATCAGCTAACAGTGAATTCAAAAAATAAAAAAATCTTCTGAGGCCGCTGAGCGACTGAGAGCTAATAATTCAACAAAAGATGAAGTCGTCCAGTTTCCACAACGCAACGAGCTTACCGTCCTCCATATTCCAGCTTCACCTAGTAGACTATCGCAGTTTCTTCTGATAGTGACTTGAGAAGCAAGACTCTCTAAGGTCGTCTGAGTTGCTTTCATAGTTGTGGCCCATCCCCTCACCAACAACTGCCGAAAGAACATTTTATTAGTCACAAGTGTACAGAGACAGTATTCGGTATGATCATGGTCGACATTGGATCAGATGGACCAAAGACAATGGTATTTCACTCGAATACTCTGAAATCTGTTGAGGACAACAGCGGGTCAATCCTCCCACATGTTGAACGTAGTACCTATTTGACGAAGCCGGTAAAAAGCAAATGGGGGTTGCACGGGTTTCATGCGTTCGAATGATTCCTTTTGGGCGTGTTGCTTGAAGGCACTCGCAACGCAAGTGTGGAAAGTTTCGTTTCTATAAGCTCGATCATCTATGGAATTCTGTGTACTCTGCTCCGCTGTTCCGTTGTTGCTTTTCCCCCTCCGAAGGAAAAGCTTCTGAAACCTCAACGTCGGCCTCGCATGGCCTACACTGTCAGAATTCGCCAAAAGGCCACAAGGAAAAACAAAAGAACACTCAGGGGCACTTGTCGACCTTGGTCCCGCTTCCAGTGATCCCATCAAACGGCCCGTTGGTGATGGTGAACTCGCAGGGGTCCGCGACAACGAACTGAACAAAAGGACCGTCGGGAATCGCGATGCCTCCACTCGCGCTTCCCACAACGCAGGTTGAGCCTCCAGCCCCGGTGCTACTCGAGATCCTGACGTCGCAGGCTTGCTGGGCTGAAGCAGGGGCCACCTGTGCCACAGCGGCGCACAGGGTAAAGAGAATGTGGGAGAGCCGGGCCATTTTCTAAGCAGCAGGCCGATCAGGAACGGTTCATTCCAACTTGTAGCCGGGGTTTGACTTACCGAAAATTTCTGTTGCAAAACACAAGATGAACTTGAGTGAATATTTAGAACTTTGGATGGCTGGGCGCACGGAGGTAAGGAATGGTTTTGGCAGTAGCTGGAGAGGGATGTCTTGATGAAGTGGTGTCTCGAGCTTGAAGTTTGGACGGTGCTTTTATATTCAAAGACGACCCGGCGAAGGGTAGACGGCTTTTCGGGGTTCTTTTCCCATTTCCGACACTGCATATAATGTCTCTGACAACTTCGTCCTGAAATAAGGTTAGAGTTCAAACTGATTTAGTGTCAGTTGGTTCGAGTTGATTGTCAACCCCAGTCGTGGCCCCACTGCGGCAACTAAAATTAGACCTGAAGGTCGATCATCTGTCAGTCTGCCCAGATAGCATGACGACACTCCAATAGTTCAGGGCCTAGTAAGTGCATAATTACGGGTATATCAACTCACTCTTTCGCCAAAATTGGTCAAATAGGGAAATAGTGCGCGATTAAAGTGTTCCGAACATGTATTAGTAAGAGGCGCCTCGCAGAAGAGTTTTGCTATCCGGGAGGTACTTTCTAGCTATCCGGGAGGTACCCCACTTATCCAGCCAATAGGATCAACCACATTAACTATATTAGTCACAGCACTGCTCACAGCACTACTTACAGCACTGCTCACAGCGCCGGTCGCAGCCACTTAATTATAACAGTCGTAACAGCTTAATTATAACGGTCATAACGGCTCAATTATAATAGTTTTAATAGCTTAATTATATTAGTTATAAAAGCTTAAATCTAGTACTTTAATTACAATATAAATTAATAGTAATTATAGTATCTTAATTATAATAGTTATAATAGTTTAATTACACTAGTTGTAATAGCTTAATTACACTAGTCGTAGCGGCTTAATTACACTAGTTATTTAGCTAATTAAAGGGCCGGAAAGTAGGATAGGTGGAGTACCTCCTGGATAGCTAGAAAGTACCTCCCGGATAGCAAAACTCTCGCAGAATTAAGTCGGCCGAGCGTTTCCAACTCAACTTCCGATATAAGCGACGATCGCTTTTCTCTTCGACTCACAAGAACAACCGAAAGACTTTAAGCAACTGGCTCCAATTACATGATGATCGGCTAGCAGTACTACACCAGCTGCTCATCGCCGTTTTGCGACGCCTTTGCCTGCTTTCTACCTTTGAGTAGACGGGACAAACTCGTCGCCGAGCTTCGAGCTCCAACACTTGCCGAAACGTCGTCCGGCTCGACAGCTGACGTGGGATCAGCCCCGGGTGGTTTACCGTTTCTTAACTTGCTGTCATTTTCCTCTTTTCTCTTTCGTTCCTCCTCGCTTTTCTCCTTCTCTTTTCTATGTTCCTTTCTTTCCCGGCGACCCTTCCTGACCTCTCCCTTCATGTCCTCGACCTGCTTCTCGAGCTTCTTCAGAAGAGCGTCGCTCTTCAGATACTTGATCTTCTCCGTCGAATACAGCCAGAACCGATAAATCCCCGTGTTGACCAAGAGCCAAGTCTCGGCCATCTTGTACGCGGACCAGCACAGGGTACGGGGGAACGTCCAGAAGGCGAAGATTATGGAGACCAAGATGACGGCGGCGGAGATCGAAACTTTCGCGGTGTCAGAGACCAACGTTGGAATCGATGTGTTCTTAAAGATGCTCTTGTTTCCAAGGCAATACTTACATATGTACTCGGACTGGGAACGAAACGACATGTGGTTATCACCAAAGTCTGAGTTGTTCATTCCAAAGACGCTGGACATGAAGGACAGGGGGAGCTATGCGAAATCAGCGACGGTCGACAGCGGATAGCGAGAAGATTGCTTACAAAGATGATGGTGACAATGGTGAAGATCATGATGGATCTCCCTTGCCTGACGCTCTCGTCCGCCTGCTTGACCGACTGCCAGGCCTGCAGGATACTAGCCTGTTGCTGTTTAAGGTCGAGGAGGTCCTTGATCTGGCTCGCAGTCAGTTACACCTCTCGGAGATATATGCTGCAGCAAGAAACTCTCACCCCTTGCGACGTGCTTTCGGCGCTCTTCCGAAGGCCCTCGAGCTCCGTGATGCGGTCCCCAACGTCCAGGATCAGCTCGTACGCCTGCTTCCGGAACCAGCCGAACTCTTCCCGCTCCCTCTTTCTAGTCTCTGACGTATCCTTCTGGCTGTCGTCCTCGCGTCGCTGCCGCTGCGCGCGGTAGCTGACGTCGCCGTCCGGGCTCGTCGTCTCGTCGCGCCACTCGCCCGTCGGGTCGTACATGGCCTCGACGTGCTTGGTGAAGCGCTTGATGACCTCCCGCTGCTTGTTGTTGATGTGGATCATGATGTCGAGCTCGTCGATGATGTCCTTGATCTCCCTCTGCAGCTTGCCCTCCGGGTTGATGTTGAGGAGCGAGAGGTGGAGTTGGGATGCGTCCTCCGTCGCCCACTTGGCGGTGGAGTTGTAGATGTTGGCGGCCCTCTGAGTCCAGTGCCAGAGGTGGTCGAATGAAACCGTCTGCTTGTTCGCCTGTTTCTTCGTTAGTCCCTTTGTGGCTTGCTGGTCGCAAGTTTGCAGCGTTGTTCATCGAAGCTTACCAACGTCCCAATGGATTCGGCAAAGATGTCCATCACCTGAGGTTGTCGATCCTGTCACAGGGTCAGACACGATTTCCATGATCCGAACATGATTACTTACCGGGGTCTTTGTGCGATCAAAGAAGGTGTTGGAACATTCATCGAGTATGATCAGCGCCACGTCGAAGACAGAGCGAATCTGGTTCTTCCTCGCGCCCTTGATCCGGGTCCGTATGGACTTGTGGACACCCGAAGCATCCTGCTTGTTCGTGCCGTACCTCTTGGGGAAGCTGGTGATGACCGTCTTCTTGTCCAGAATCCACATCCAGAGCTGGTCTACCATGACGACCCGGGACACCTTTCGTATCTCGCCGCGGCAGTGATCGCAACCGACCTCGTCCATCTTCGTCCAGTGGCCGTCCCATTTGTACATGCCTATGGTGGAATCTCTAACGGGGTCATCGCTGTTGGACTGTCGGTTAAAGAGGGACGGAAACGGCTTTTTCGTGCAGCATGCTTCGGTGTGCTCGTGGAACCTATGGATGTTCTGCTCGTTCATCGTTGTCCCACGATAGACTACCTGGTCTCTATCTCTCGCCTTGGTAGTCTTCAGCGTCCAGTAGTAAGACTGGTCGAGAGTCCGGCGCGGGTGCAAGGGCGGGTCCTTGTGAAGATATTCTTCCAGCAGCTTCCTGTCGCGGTACGTCGCCATCGCCTCGTATAGCCTCGCAGCATCTAGGAGGTACTGGCCGAGCTTGTTTTCCGAGATGAGCCGGCCGTGGTCGTTGATTCGCAGTTTAGAAACTTTCCATTTCATCCGCTTGCCCTTCTCGTCGCGCTCGTCCTTGATCCGGTCGACGTTTGTGACGCCGTCCACCAGCCCGGTCAACGTGCGGCCCGACGTCGAGGACTTGGCCTTGGAGGGATTCTTCCCCCACGCGTCTGCGAACCTCGGGTCTCTAGTGCCTTTGTGCTCCACCGGTTTCAGGTCCGACTTGACCACCCCGGCGTCGCAGGTGCGGCTCTTGATCCTCTTTTCTCTGGCTTCGCGCTCCTCGCTTTCCCGTTTCTCCCGGTGCTTGTCAGACTGTTCCTCGATGATTTTGGCAATCTTGTCTCTCTTCCTATCTTCTTCCCAGTGAAGGAATGGCATCTTTGGGGCCGTTAGTAAGTGGGACGCTCTTATGCCGGCTATCGAACCAACTCACGAAAAGAACAAGGTTTTCTGGGTTGTCTTCCGAATCCCAGATTTCTGCACCGTCGCGTCAGTCAAGTCTGATCATACGAAGCTGCTCCGACGTCAAGTTCGTTCTTACTCGAGGAGATTCTCTCGCAGATTGCGCGCATGTGTCTTGCGTGGACCAAAGTTCGCCTCCCGCCGTGTTGCTGGCCTCGCCAGTACTCAGGCCGCAATATCATCTGGCTGTGCGTCTTGACGCCAGACCGTGAGTAGAGCCCATCGTATTCTGGTCTCGTCTCGTCGTAGTATCTGGCTATGGCTTCCTGTGAGATTCGTCAGTGCCTGGGGGCTCTACAGTGAGACCGGCTTTCAGCCACATACCTCAACCCACTGAGATGAACATTTGGTCAGCCGGGTCTCACAATTGAATATGAGTAATTGGGACGTACCACCATGTTGTTGTACGGGATGTGAACGTAGCGGACCTTATCCTTGGATCGGGTATGGGATAGAATCCCATACTTTTCCCCTGACAAGGGCTTTCCGCCCAAGAGAAATTCCAGCGATATCCGCTGATCAGGGAAAGTGCCTTTGAAGTCCAAGGCCACCTCGCTGAAGGACTCTAGATACCTTTCGGAGGACGAGCTATCTTCGTAGTAGCTCTTGGACATCACCGAAGTATCATGAGTCCTCAACAGTGTTGCGGGTCGCGATTTTCGTTTCGGCTTGGCCCGGCCTTGCGCCGATTCGAGTTTCGCGTTCGGGCTCCCGCTCGCCGCCGCCTCGTCCATGAGCTCAGGTTCGCCTTCGAGCTCTTTTTCGTCTTGAACTGGTCCGCGTTCCTCTTCGGCAAAACCAACACTCTCTTTCGTGCCGGCTGAATCGATGGCACTCATGGTCTCGCCGTCATCGTCGTGTTCGTTTCCGAGTATGTCCCATTGGATGATGTATCCCTTGATATCCCTTTGCAGCTTGTACTTGGCGATGTCTTGGTTGTACTCCTCCGGATCCTGGGCACCCTTCTTGCCAAACTTCTCGATGATCTCTCGGACGGCCTCTCTCCCGGCATCCATGTAAATCTTGGGGGTTCCAGCACTTGTCTCGCCCCCGCTCACCTCCGGCGTTTCGCTGCTGAAACCTTCGTCCCTTTTACGCCATTGCCGAATCAAGTCGATGCCTTCACTGAACCTATCACTATTCTTCCATGCCCTGCGACTACTGATGATGCAGGTAACCAGATTGCAGGAGCCCTTCGCACTCTTCGGGTGGGAACAGGAGTCTTGTTCGAGGGCTATGCGAATGGTGTCGGTTCGCTTGTACATTGCCTCGATGTCGTTGGCGAGACTGAGGATCTTCTTGTCGACTTTGTTGTCGGCGTCGATGTCTAGTTTGTTTCGGGACGCGGTCTTGTCTTTCTGCTTCAGGATGTCACGCTGGTCCTTTCGGTATTCGTTCCAAAACTCTGCATTCTTCTCTCGGTCGAGGAACTCGGGTCTCTTCGCTATCTCGATGCAGCCAAAGTAGTGCGCCGTCCAGTCGCGGACTGCTTCCGCCTTGTGCTCGACCGCGGACATGCACGTCGGAGGGTTGTCGTGGTCGCCCATGTTGACTTGAGACGCCGCTTGGAAAATGCGGATACCGTCAGTAGGCAATCAGAAGGCCGAATGCCGGTAGATGGCGAGAAGAACGCGGGCCAATGCAAGAGTCCCAAGCCTTCACTCAAACCAATCGGCCCTCAGGCCCTCGAGTAGAAGAGCCATTTAAGACAAATCAAGGGGGGCGAACCTCGTTGGGGGCCGAAACGAGGCTCGGAGCGACCTCGTGGATTTCTCCTCCATCCTTTCCCGCATTGGTCAATGGGGTGGTCAGACATGAGGACATGGGAGGCAAGGAGGCCGGTCCAGCTGCGGCGCATTGCCAATCACGGTTCTTCAGCTCCGGCAGGCTGCTGCACCCCAACAGCCACACCCCTCTTCGATATGCGGCGTGAAGAATGCAGGTCGGTGTTCGTCACGAGGAGAGCGAGACACACACAGCTCGTCATCATTAACAAGACAAACGAGTTTCCCAGGCTAAGTTTAGAGGGGGGGGGGCGCTGGTCGCACCACCTCCTCGAGTACGGTACCCCGTCTCCTCAGCCCCTTGTCTCCGGGGAAGCTCGATTGACAGTGTTCAGCTCGATTCTGAACTAATTTCCTGCGTCGGACGGGTTTTCTTGCTGCCTCCCTTCCACACTCGGGGGAGGGGGGTTCGGTTCTATCCCCTGTGTCTACCGGGACGGAGGACCTGCAGGTGGCTGCTGCAGACGACGTGCAGATCTCGTGAATTTGTAAGCCAAAATTGCAGTGTACTCAGTCCCAGTCAGACCAAATAGGAAAGCTGAGGCCGAGACTGCGCCTCTCGTGCGGGCATTGGATGGATGAGCTGAGCAGCCGGAGCCTTGCAGCTTGTTTCCAACGCAACGCCGAGTCTTAACCTGCATTTCCCTCTCAATTCCAGCTGCGTTACTAAAACAAGACATGCCTCGAACAAGCCAGGCTGAGAAACGGTCTTTAAACACCACGTTTAGAGCTATAAATTTGTGGAGGAGGAAAAAAGCTTGCGTGTGGTGAGGTCCCACGTTGGTGGTTGTGGTGGTGCTGAACGAATTCGTCTCGAAAATAGCTTCAAGCCCTCATAGTGCGAGTTTGCAGCCACAACCTCAACATCCAGCGATGGATTCACATCCACAACTGGCCGGTTGGCCCAATGGCAAGGCGTCTGACTACGAATCAGGAGATTCTGGGTTCGACCCCCAGGCTGGTCATTTCCTTTTGCAAAAATTGCAAAGATTTTCTTTTTTCTCTTTTTCTGGTGGCTGGCGCCGCCGCTATGGGTCCGGTGCGGGTCCGTTCTAAACTCGGGCTTCTTCCGGGCCGGGTTCAGGGCTTTAGAGTTTGACTTGACATGCCGGCCGGGCGCACGCACGTACCGCTTCCTGCCGGCCGCTACAAGACTCTACCAAGATGGGTTAAAATGACGGACCGTAGCATTGGACAACGGCAACGGACGATAGGTAGTCTCTCCCAAGAATAGCCCGCTGGAGCCGAGTCAGGGGAACAACCATTTGGATTTGCCCCATCAAATGGACTTGATTGTTACACAAACCCGCTCTCATGAATGCTACGACCATCTCTCTAGAGCTTCGAACCATTCGATTTTTGCACTAAAGCGTATGCGCCGTGACGTTTCTTCTGGACAAGCAACCAAGAGTTCTCTCCCAACCACCCCAGACTCATAGGTCAAACCTCAGCTTCATCCGGTTCTCCTGCAGCGTCCTCTCCAGCACCCCATCATCATCAGCATAATGCGCCATGTTCATCGCCAGGTCCGCCCACGCGTTGCACTCGTCGTCCTGCCGCGCGTTGTACGCGTCCACGGCGTGGTTGAACGACGTCGTGACCAGCCACTCCAGCTCCTCGGGAGGGAACGGATGGGAGCCCTATGGAACCGGAGTCAATCATCGAGTGACACCAAGTATGCAACTTTTGAGAACTATTCCCAAACTCACCTTGGAGGAATCTCTCGCCATGCCGATGGCCTGCTTCATCAACCGCTGCCCCAGCGCCGCGTCGAGCGGCCGGACGGCCTGGAACATGCACCGGACGTACTTTGCCAGCTTGTCGCCCTTCATGTGCTCGAGCTCCCAGATCTCGTTCACGATGACGCCGAGGGCGGAAAAC
Organism: Colletotrichum brevisporum; assembly: GCA_030770045.1. Lineage (NCBI taxonomy): Eukaryota > Fungi > Ascomycota > Sordariomycetes > Glomerellales > Glomerellaceae > Colletotrichum > Colletotrichum brevisporum. Next base: position 9,460,227 of record JAUGSI010000002.1, read on the forward strand.
ATCTCTGCAAGCACTACTTAGCAATCCAAACATCATTCTCAATCCCGTGCAGCAAAGCTCACCCTGCCCGGATAGTCTCCCCCTCAGGACGATATCGCCCATCGCCTTGAGCGCGTTCACGTCGCGGGTGGTCTTGACCGTGCGGATGATGTACCCCAGCGCGTCGTACTTCTTCAGCGCCATCGCCGCCTCAAAGTCGAACACCAGCAGCGTCGCGAGCTTGGCCGTCAGGTCGCCGGCCACGCGCTCTTCGGCGATGCCTTTCACCTGCTTCTGCAGCGCCAAGTCGTACGCCTCGACGTGCTTCCGCACCGCGAGGTAGTGCTGCAGCTTCCGCTCGACGTTGTCTTCCGTCCGGGCGAGCGATACCAGCGCGGCCGCGACGACAAAGTTGCAGAACATCATCCGGAACGAGATGTCGCTCACGGCCTCCGTCGGCAGGTCCGCGGGATAATGCCTGGCGATGTCGAGGCAGCAGGTAAACAGACGGACCAGCTGGGCCAGGTCCCAAGCGTCCGAGTTCTTCACGCCGAGATTGTAGGCGTTTTGGCAGAACCAGTCGAGTTCCTTAACGATGAACAGGCGGTTGCCGTCTTGGTCCCTCGGGTCTCGTTGCACGGCTTTGGAAGCTGCAAGCCAGCGCGGTCAGGACCGTGGACGCCGGATCGTTGATGAACAAACTTCTTACCTCCTTCGAACATGCCCAACACCTCCTCGACCGCCGCCCTGCGCTCGTCCGTTCCTTTAGCTCCCTCCACCAAGGACACCGCCAATCGGATATTGCATCTCAGGAACGCGGGTAGATGGATAGGCGACGTCTCGTTGAACTCGTTCCTCTGCGCCAGCTGTTTCATAGCCTGCATCGCGCACGCCACGTTGTTGGCCTTTTGCGCCTCGAGCAAGCAGGCATAGAGAAAGTTTGGATCCTGGCCAGCCGTAGAGCCCACAAGCTGTAGACACTCGGCCGCCAGCTCGTGATCTGACGACCGGACTGCGGCTTTGTACATCAGGTACCTTGTCATCGGCTCATCCTGTGCTGCTTCTGCCATCTCGGAGAAAGCCTGGCGGGCTCTCTCGGTGTTATTCTGTCCTAGTGCGCAAAGAATGAGCTTCCTGCAGCCGTCAGCGCGATAGCATTGCGGCTTCATGTCGTCCGTACCTGCCAAGTCGCGATCTGTTGGCGGGCCCCCCGTTCTGGAAGACAGGCTGCAAAGCGAGGCGACACCAACCGTCTGCGATATCGAAACACGCCTGGTTGTAGTTGACCTCGATCTTCTTCCACATGAGCTGACAAAAGGTCAGCCAGATTCCTTCTCGAGAAAGGGTCGTGGCCGTACCGTCAGAGCACCCACGGCAGCAGACGCGCCAAACGGCTTCGTCAAATGCTCCTGAACCCCGGTCAACACCTTGTCCAGCGCCTCGACGGCCGCCATGCTGTCCCTCTGGCTCGTCTCCATCCATATCCGGAACAGGACGAGCCTCTCGACCCACTCGTCGCGGCCGGCCGTCACGATGGTGCTGCCGAGCATGCCGTTTACCACGCTCGACGCGAACGAGGGGCTCTTGTCGTGCAGCTTCCGCGCGTGGTGCAGCAGCAGCCTGAAGTGCGCCTCCGAGAAGTTGAAGCTGCGGACCATGCGCCTCAGCACGTCGGCGTACGCCTCGACGTCGAACGCCTCGGCGGGCGTCTTCTGCAGCAGCTCCAGGCGGAGCAGCAGCACCACCGCCTTCTCGCCGACCTCCGACTCGATGTAGTCGACGAGGTCGAGCGCCTTCTGCGAGGCCTCCGGCGTGTCCATCCCGAGCAGCGCGTGGATGTGGGCCTGGCTGATGGCCAGGCGCAGCTCGACCGCGTCGCGCGACAGGCGATCCAGGTCCTGCGTGCTGATGACGTCGTGGGCTCGTTCGAGCCACCGCACCGCCTGCGTCAGATCGCCTTTCTTGGAGAGGTCTCTGCCGATTTCGAAGAGCACTTCCGCCATCTTCTCGGCCGAGACGGGGTCGAGCGACTCGAGTATGGGCTGCGCCTTGCCGTACATGAAGTCGGCGACGTTGAGGTTGTCCTCCTTCCAGCTCTGCACGGCAGGGAGACGTCAGGTCCAGACCAGAATCAGCCATTTCGACGACTTACGAGCGCAGTTCGCAGGATGTAGTACTCCGTCTCAAGACGCTTGCACTCGGTCAAATCGTCGGGGCCCAGCATGGTCTGCTGCAGCTGGGCCAGGGCGCTGCTGTAATTCGAGGCCTTCACGAACACGGCGCTCGCGAGCTTCAGGCTCCCGTCGTCTGTCTTCTGGTCAGTCACGTCGCAGAACCGCAAAGTATCATCGCATCTCCCGCTGACCAATGCACCACTTCCCAGCCTTCAGCGCGAGCTTCATGACGTGCACCACGTCCGGCAGCTCCGGCGACCGCTCCGCCCGCGCGGCGTCGATCATGAAAAACGCGAACGTCCTGCTGCGCAGCAGTAGCCGCGTCCTGGTCGGCGGCGTCCCGGGCACGTCTTCGCGGCGCAGCGTCGTGCACCGGTTCCACAGCTCGGTGCCCCTCGCGTCGAGTTCCATCCTCTGTGTCTTTCCCTTGAGCGGCCCGGCAAATTTCATGATGGCGTTGAGCTGGGGCTTGAGCTCGTCGAGGAGCGTCTCGATCGCCGGGGGGTCGACGGCGGTGGGCAACCGCCTGGACAGGCTCTGCGCGAAGACTGTGCGACGCGGTCAGCTGGGTCGAGGAGAAGGGCGCTTGCGACGAACCCGTGAAGGAAGAAGCCTTCCCAGCCTGTCCTGTCGCGGGCGAGTTTCTTGCAGCATTTGGCATTTTCGGAAGCAGATACTTCTGGTCGGTTCAGTACCACGCCACACGACGGCGATGACGGAAACGAGCCAGTGTCGGACATGCACGGCAATATGGTGCAAAAGTAGGACAGATGACGGCGCAGCAAAGTTTGAAGACGAGGTACGAGACGAGTAAGAGAAGGGAAGTTGGATTCTGAAAGTGGTGAGCGCCTATGCGTCTCGAGGAAGGCACGTCCATGGACGTACTTTCCCTCTCCGCGCCGGCCGCGAAAGTGGAGGCACGACCGGAAGGGTGGGTCCCACCGCCTCCGTCCACCGGCAGCTTCATCCTCGGTCCACGGTTGAAAATGCGGATAAAAGTAGTGTGTAGTCGTATGGACTGGCCTTTCACAAGACTTGGGTGTAGAAATGCAGTCACAAAAAAAGAATTACCCTGGTATCCTGACGCCTACCCATTTTTGTTTCTTCTACCCCCTGAGCCTACCCCTGCGCAATGCTAGGAGTCACGGACGAACTGGGTCATTGGGCAAGAAGTTGCCTATGATAAGCGTGGGGCTAGGGATGTTGTTAGACGACGTCTCCGGCGGGCGGAAGCTCTCAAGTTTGCTTACATCTTGTGGTTGTCTCGTTGAATCATGAATGAAAAGCAGCAGTTGATGACGGGGTCCGTCGCCTTGTCGTCGGGGTTTTTCAGCGTGCAGGCCGTGAGTAACGTATCGTGGGAGGGATCGAACGCGATCGTTCCGAACTCTTCCCAGTATCGGACGAGCGACTCTTCCGTGAGTATTTCGTGCAGAGAAATCTTGCCCTTTAAATCCCGTTAGCTGATATTGCCATGGCCAACCGCCGGGCTGAACATACGTCACGCAGGTTCTCGACCGGAACGTGCAGCAACTCCGCCATCTCGTTGTTGCCGCGGAAGATCTCGCCCGTTCTCCTCCAGCAGCATGCCGGAACCGCCATACTCGCAAAGACGCGGTCGTACTCCATCAGCTGCTTCTCGAACCACATCTCCACGTACAGCAGCTCCATGTCCGTGAGAGCCTGTGCCTTTTCGCGGAACTTGGGGCGGAACCGGTCGATCGTGCGCAGAATCTTCTGCTTGGACGACGGCGCGATGTGGCCGTCGAGATACGTGCCCAGGCGCGCGTAGCCCTTGACGTAGTTGAAAGGCTTCAGCAGGCCGGCCTCGTACTTGGCCTTGAGCACGCGGTCCATGCGCTCCTCTGGCGTATCGTTGCCCGACGGATCCGCTGCCTGGAGGTAGTACTCGCGCGCCTTGTCCTTGTCGGCCTGGACGACGCTCCCCGGGCGTGATATCGCCTTGCCCTGCTCGACGTTCGGAGGCGGCAGCATCTGCTGCAGCGCGTTGGCGGCGGCGGCTCGGGTCGCGTTGCCGTTGTTCCCGAAGGTGGGCAGCATGTCGTTGGCGCCCGCTGTCCTGCTGAAGGCGGGACTGTTCTGGGACTCGTCGGAGAGGATGCCTCCTTCATCGAGCAGGCTCGTTTGGAGGAAATCGTTAAGCAGGTTGAACTCGTGAGTCACTTCGGGGGCGATCATGTAGTTGGGGTGGTAGTTCTGCATGTCGTGGTAGTGGTTCTGGGCCGTCAACCAGGCGTCGGAGAATCCAGCGACTATCAAGCCGGAGGGCGCACTGGTCAGCTCTGTGTCGTGTCTGTACCTCGCGTCGTCTTTCTGTTTTCTTCCTGGGAAGTCTGGGTTCGCAGGAGAGAGACAGACAAAAGAAACGAGCCAACGCCAAGGAAGCGTCCAGACGAAGGAGGCGGGAGGGGTAGCGCGGAGGCAAGGACCTACATTGGTTCATGTTGCTGCCGTTTCCCGGCATTCCGGAGACTGGTGACACAATGTGCAGTGGGTTGCCTTGGCCCAGGACGGCAGCGCCAAAGGCGGACGTCTTCCTGTCGAACGGCGGCGGCGGGCCCATGGAGCCGACAGCAGATTGGTCGATGGATCTCCGTGCGAGCTCGGACTGCGTCGTCTCGGAATCGTCAACGGCGGAGGCGGCATGGGAGCTCTTGGCCTTCTTCGAGTCGGGATCGCGGGGCTCGTCGTGACAGAGGTGGCCGATGTTGCGCTTGACACATCTCGTACACGGTCGCTCCTGAAGCACGACATGGTCAGCGATTGCGCCGGAACAAAAAGAAAGTGCGGTTCCAGGAGAGGTGCCCAGGAGAGGAAGAGCCGCAAGGACGCGGCCCTAGAACCTGTGCGCACCGAAGTGGAAGGAAACAGATCTTACATACGAGATCGCATGTCATATGCTACGCAGCCAGCAAGACACTATCCGTCAGCCATCTGTTCTCATTTTATTTCTGTCTTCCCGCTGGCGGTCATGTCGTGCGCGCAGGGGCGCAAGCATGCAGAGGCAAGGGTTCGGCAGCGGGCGGAGCATGGCACAGCAGAAGAGCAGGCAGACAATAGTTCCAACGCCATGCGCAAAGTCCAGGCCAGGAGGAAGAGCTGTCTACGCGTGTTCGTCGGGTGGAGGGCCGTCTGACTTACAGATCGCCGGCAGTAGACGCAAGCTGGAAATGGAGCACGAAGTCAGCAAAAGAATCGTCACGCGAGCACACGGTGTCCCCAGAAACGACGAGGCTCTAGGATGCGACGTCGCGAGCCGCGCGAACACAACGTACCGTGGTTGACCTTGCGGCGCTTCTTTGGGCTCTTGGAGGGAGCAGCTTGGGCGCCGTCGTTGTCGGCAGGCTTGTCGCGCTTCTTCTTGTTCTCCTCGTGCGACCCGGACTTGGGGTCCTTGGTGCCGTTCTTCTCCATGGCGGGCATTTGTATCTTTTTGGGTTCGGAATCAGCTCAATGGGGCTCTACGGTCCCATTGGACCATTCGAGGTTACGCAGAAGACGAGCGTTCGCAGATCATTTGCCGAGGAAAGGGTGCCAGCGGTCGGTGTGGTTTGCGACTCTCTCGGGCGGCTGGGGACGGGTGCTTGCAGGCTCGAAGAGGCGGGAGGAGCAACGGCGAGGCGTTCCGTCTCGTGCGGGTAGCCGTGGGTGGAGGCGCTCGTTGCCGGCGAGGCTTCGGGTCGTCTTGCTCGTCGGGCAGAGTGGGCTCGTTCTCGCGGCTCGACCTGCGGCGGGGCGATGTCGTCGCGGGATCGCAAGGGGAGTTCGAGGGAGGGGTGTGGGTGCGGGTAGGTACGTTTTCGGTGTGGACCGGGAGGGTTCGGTCGGCGGGAAGAAGTTCGCGGGATCGTGAGCAGCGGCGGCGGCGCCTCGATAGGGCCGTGTGTGTGTGGGTGGCGTAGGTTGTCTCTGTCGCGTGGGCAGGGGTCGGCGCAGTTGATTGCGTCGCGCTTCTCCGATGTCTCTGAAGCCCGGGATGTCGTTGGTCGGAGAGAACCCCAGAGATGTTAAAGTCTGGGGAAAGAGAACGATTCGCGAAAGGAAAAGAATATAAACAAAAAAAGGAAAATTAAGAAAAATTCAAAAAGAGGGCGACGGAAAAGTCAAGGCCGGAATGGCTGCAAAGGAAAGTGGGCTGCACAGCGACTTCCACGGCTATTCCAGCAGGACGAAGGTACAATCCAGTTGAAAAAGATCAGGCAGATCGGCCACCCGAATCCAAGGTCAGAGCCGGTCAACAGCGCCGACAGGGGAGTAGGCTGCTGGATGAGCCCGTGCAGGGCCCGCTGCGACGCTGGTACTGGCTGCAGCTGGTGCTTGAGAGGGGGATGTCGCCTTGAAGGATGGTACGCTGTGCCGGGGTCGCCCACCATCTCGGGCGCTGCGGGCAGCAAGGTGAAGGATTCTACCCGCTAAAAAACCGCTGAGTGCCCTGTGAGCCACCCCCCATGGATTACTCACAGTGAGCGCCCCACCGTGACGGTCGGTGAAGTGCGTATTTGTACCTGGGTAGCCTCTATATTACTACTGCGTGACGCCCTATTAGGTAGTCGTTGGTGCAGCGCGGTGGCTCAGTAATCTGGGCGCGCGGCTGGACGGCATGGACGAACCACTCATTGTCGGCTGATTTATGCGTCGAATTATCAACTAGGAAGGCGATATTAGGTACGTAGGTAGGTCGGAGGGAGGTCCTCTCTGCAAGTATAGCTCTTTGAGCCTCGGTGAAGAAGATCGTGAGATGAGCACAGACGGGCGGTACTTGAGACCGATCACCAGCCCTACGGGCACCTTGGCTGCAAAAAATAGCATTCCCTACCTAGGTAGCTCTACAGAACAGAGCCTCGGAACATGCCACCGTCGCATGCAGAAATCGAGACCAGAAAAATGCCAACGCTGACGCCTGAGGGTCACATGGTGGAGGACCAATGCGAGGTACCCGAGGCCCTAAAATGGGTGAAAAGGTACCTCAGCTTCACAACGACCCCCCCGTCGTCATCCCATCTTTCTCTTTTGCCCTGTAATGGGTACCGCGAGCGGAGTAACGTCAGCTGCAATCTGCAGTCTCGTGTGATGCATTTCCCTTCAGGGTGGTATGTCTCTGGACCTGCTTTCATCCGGCAGCAAGAAGCCTACTTACATCCTCCAGCATTTGAGCACCTTGCAACGGAGTCTGTATTGTTGATAATGCCAATCGCTATTTCTCCGATTTGTAAATGGTACCATCATCTGCGTGTATATCGTGATTCTTACCCTCGGCCGCCAATCCATCATGTAAACGTGCCCTAAAACTCCAGTAATTACCCCCCTTCCAGCCCCCTTGGCACCCCTTCTAAATGGCTACAAAAAAGCTCTTCTCCCCCTCTTTCGGCAGTACCCTCGCCCTCCTCATGATCGGGTCCTCGCAGCTTAGCCGGATCCTCTCGGGTGTGGCCGGGCTCTCCAGCCTTAGTAAGCCGTCGCCGTCCCGGTCTTCCCCGATCGTCGCCTGCACCCCGTACTGCTTCCTGGCCGCCTTCAGCGCGTCGCGGATCGCGAAGAACACGGCGCTGCCCATGAACAGCGGGGGCTCGCCGACGCCACGTGACCGCTGGATCGTCCGAAGGTCCTTCCACTCCACGTCCTTGAGCAGCGTCACGTTGAACTCCTGCGGGATGTCGCGGAATCCTGGGATCTTGTACGCGCCCGGCCCACGGGTAAAGAGGTTGCCCGCCATCGGCCCGTTGCGCAGCCACAGCGACTCCTCCATGGTGAAGAGGCCGAGGCCCTGCACGAAGGCCCCCTGGATCTGTCCGTAGTCGATTGCGGGGTTGATCGACTGTCCCACGTCCATCTTGATGTCTGCCCGGATGCACGTCCACGTGCCCGTGAGAGTGTCCATCTCCACCTCGGCCGCGGTCACACCCTGTGTGAAGTAGAAGAACATCTTGCCTCGGTTTGTGTCCCACGAGTACCCGATCTCCGGCGTCTTGTAGAACCCTTGAGCCGAGAGGTTCACGCGATCAAAGTAGGCTGCGTGCGCGAGGTCCTTCATCGTAGCCTCGGGGCCGAGTTTCTCGCGGTATGGTGCCAGGCGCTCGTTGAGCTGCGCACATGCATTGTAGATGGCGTAGCCGTTGAGATCCGACGACGCGGAGGCTGCCGTGGACGAGGCGTTGGCGACCGTGTTAGTGGCCGTTTCGGAGATGAAGACGTTGTCCAACGGCACTTGGAGAGCCTGTGCTGCAATCTGCGTCATCTTGGTGTGCAGACCCTGGCCCATCTCTGTGCCGCCGTGGGCTACGAGGACGGATCCATCGTGATAGATGTGCACGAGCGCACCGGCTTGGTTGAGGAAGAGCGCCGTGAAGGAGATGCCAAACTTCGTCGGGATGATGGCCAGTCCGCGCTTGCGCCACTTGTTGTCCTCGTTGAACCGCCCGATCAGCTCCCTCCGCTTCTCGTACTTGGATTCTTTCAGCACCTGTTCGTACATCAACGGCACGTGCCAGTCAGTGAGAGGCTGGTTGAAGTGTGTCGGCTCCAGCGGCTTGTAGAAGTTGATCTCGCGGAACCTCTCGACCGGAATGCCCAGACGATCCGCCACTTCTTCCATGTACGTCTCGGCGATGAACATGCCTTGAGGCCCACCGAAGCCTCGGAACGCCGTGTTTGACATGGTGTTGGTCTTGCACAGGCGTCCGCGGATGTAGACGTTGGGAATTCTGTAGCATCCGTCCGAGTGCGACATGGCTCTCTCGCAGACAGCCGCGCTGAGATCAAAACTCCAGCCAGCGTTGTTGAAAATGTCGAGATCCAGAGCCTGGATCTTGCCGTCCTTGTTGACACCGACCTTCCACCTACCCAAAAAGGGGTGTCGTTGACCAGAGGTGACCATGTCTTCTTCTCGGGTCAGCATGTATCGACATGGCCGCTTCGTCTTCTTGGCCGCCAGGGCTAGAGGGGCGCTCAGCTGGATCGACCTCGTTTCCTTGCCGCCGAAACCACCTCCCAAGCGCTTGACTCGGACGACGACTTTGTTTGCCTTCACGCCGCACATGCGTGCAACGAATACTTGTCTGCGAGGGGTAAGTCGGGTATTATTGACGCTGGGAGGGCAAAGACTAACGTTTCGTTGGCATTCTGGGTACTCGCAAACACCTCCATCTCTCCGTCCTCGGGCTTGGGCACAACCAAGGAGGCCTGGGTTTCGAGATAGAAGTGCTCCTGGCCACCCATCCTCGCCGTGCCAGTGAACACGTGGTCGCAGTTCTTGAATGCTGCTTCCGTGTCTCCGTTCTTGAGTTCTCGGTAGTAGTTGTGGAAACTTTCCTTCTCGATGGCCTCTTCGATGGATAGAATTGACGGGAGCTCTTCGTACTCAACCTTGACCGCGCGGGCAGCCTCGGCAGCCTTCGAAGCTGATGTGGCCAGTACCATCGCAATAGGTTGGCCGGCCGTGAAGACCTCACCTTCGGCAAAGAAGGCCTCGTCAAAGTGCGGCGCACCCCAGCGGTTCTGCTCGGGGCTCTCAACGTCGTTGATGTCGACGTAATCCACCACCCCTGACATGTCAAGCGCCGCCGAGTAGTCGATCGACCTGATCTTGGCGTGTGCTTTCGACGACAGCACGAAGCATCCGTGCAACTCGTTCTTCATTTGAGGAATGTCGTCAATGTACTGCGCTTCTCCAGTCACCTGCTTCAGTGCAGCAACATGACTCTTGGACTTGCCGACAGTCTCTTGTTCGTAGGCGACAGCCGCGTCCGCATCTTCGTGGCCGCCAGAGATGCCTCGCTCAATCTCTTCGATCGCTTCCTTGTCGACGTGCTGTGTTGTGCCGTCCGTAGTGGCAAGGATATCATGGTAGAAACGGTAGAAGAAGCTGAATGCTAGCGCCTTCCGGTACGAAGCCATGCCTCCGGGAACGCTGAACTGGAGATCAAAGTCGGTTCCCAGAGCGTTCATCGCTCCCTCGAGGGTCTCCAACTCGGCGAGGCGCTTGCCCACTAGGTATTCCATGGTGTTCTTGGCCGCCACGGTCATGGCAGCCATGCCGCCGTAGATAAGGTTGCTCTCCGTCACAACGCCATCGTCGTCAACCTTGATCCTCAGGGCCCCCGTGACAATCGCGATGTCGTCGTCTTTCCTCTTGGCCTGCTTGTAGGCTCTGAAGAATTCGCCCTTGGCCGCCGTCACGGGTATCCTGATGGAGGCGATGATGGCATCCTGAGGGAGTGCCGTCCTGCGGTATCCCGTGAAGAACTGGGACATGGGGATTTCTGTCTCTTGGCTCTGGGATTTGGCCACCAGGACGGCGTTTGCGGCCCACAGGACGGGGTTGAGGTCTGAAATTGGCGACGCAGTCACCAGATTGCCGGCCGGCGTACCGACGTTGCGAATCTGCCTTCCGGCGAAGTACTTCAACTGCTTGTAAATGGCCTCGAAGACTTGACCCCGGGCATCGCCGTAGTGCTTGATCGCCTCTTTGCTAATGTTCTCCAGGTCGGTAAGCACGACGTTTCCGCCGATTTCCAGGTGATCTTCCTTAAAGGCATACTGCCTCAGCTCGGGAATATCGCCGACGAAGACGGAAACCGGGTACTGCTGGGCCTTGAACTTGATCTCGATCTGGGTCTCGGTGCTTCCGCCGATAATCTTGGCCGACGGGTAGACGCTCTTGATGTCGAGCAGCTGCTCCAGAGTAACGGGCCTGTACCACCTCTTTCTCTTGTTTCCAAAGGCCAGTGGCCTCATCTCGTGCTTCTTCAGCATCGGCGGGAAGATGAGCTCGGTGTCGGGGTTGTACTCGATGAATCCGGGCGGGGTGAACCGCTTGATCGGCTGATCGTCGAGGGAGGCCTTGTCCATGCAGCATCCTCCGCCATTCTTCTTTCCGTCGCCGTTTTCCATGCAGCAGCCGGAACCCCCGTTCGTCCTCGCCTTGCCGCACCCCCTCTCGACGCTGAAGGTCTGGGCGGCCTCGAGGATGGGCTTGTAGCCCGTACACCTGCACAGGTTGCCGTCGAAAGCCTCCTCGATGTCCTCCTCTGATGGTGCCTGGTTGTTGCGCAGCAGGGCGTACAGGCTCATGACGATTCCGGGGGTGCAGAAGCCGCACTGGCTGCCGTTGGTCTTCGCCACGCGCTCCTGGGCGGGGTGGGGGCGCTTGGTGTTCCCGATGCCCTCGATGGTGATGACATGCTTGCCGTCGACGCTGGCCAGGGGCGCCAGACAGGCATTGACGCTGGCGTGGTAGATTTGCTTCGTCGTGGGGTTAAACTGGGAAATGACGACGGTGCAGGCACCGCAACCACCCTCGCCACATCCTCTGGGCGGTGTCAGCATGTGAATGCCGTCTCGGGCGCATAGATGGCTGAAGCGGGGGACTCACAGCTTGGTTCCCGTGAGACCAATGCCTCGCAGATACTCGAGAAGGGTGACTTCGGGGTCGATCTCGTCAAGAACGACGCGGGTGCCGTTGAGATAGAAGCGAATGGTGTCGTCGAAGGCGGTCGTCAGCGCGTTCAACGGCCCGACATCCCTCTCGGGGGAGACGGCGATGGGCGCCATGGAACTTGCGTATGCTACAGAATCGAGAAACACGAATCGTCATTCGCCTCCCTTGGAACTAGAGCAAGCAATCCGGTAGAGTGCGAAAAGGGAGGGAAATTGGAGGGCGCAATATGCGGACTGCTAGTCGAGACAACCCCGCAGCTTTAAAGCGATGGAAGGCGAGACGTACACTAGGGGTACCTAGCATGGAGGGATGGAGTTTAGGTGACCCCGATTGGGGACTAAGTAGGGGTAGCTAGTGTACAGTGTACAGTGTACCTAGGCAGTTTGCCGGAGCTGCCCATTGTGTGCGCCGTAGTCTTCCGTTGGCGTATCAGGTGGACCGTCCCCGAGCTGCTGCAGCGTTCCAAACTTCCCTATTCGCCTGGTATTTGTTGTTTGCGGGCGAGATGCATTCCGTCACACCGTACTCTGTACCAGGTGAAGCCGAAAGCTGACAAAAATGGGCATGTCTCTGGCATTACTGAAGATGCGATTGTAACTTCCTACGAATCAAAAGTGCCATGATTGAGCTAATCAGCGGGCCCTGCCATCTGCACCCGCGATTTTTAGCGGGGTGTGACTGAGGCTTATCGCTATCGGCCCCTCCCACTTCAACCCCCGCTGCTACGCTGCTGTGCTGCATCGTCGGATTCGCGGGGTGCCGCCCTCTGGGCTTGTGGTCAGGTGCACCCAGCGGCCTGTGCTACCCCTGACAGCGCCCTACGCCGACTGCTAGCGGCCCCTCCCTCGGCCGGCTCCGTTCCCGTCTCGTCGGAATCTTCCACTCCCAGTGTTCGATGTCTCTCTGGTCACGTTCTGCGCACCAGAGCACGTGAGTTGTGAAGCCAGCAGCTAGGTACCTAGATACTCGAGAGCCCTGCAGACCGCTCACCGAGCTTCACCTCATTCTGAGTCCTCTCGGCAATTCGTCTATCCACGACTTCTCACCGAGATCTCGAGCTACGCAATCACCTTCCTACCACCAACGTTCATGCAACGGCGCGTCATCACGATCCTCCGAATGACCTCCGGCCCTCCTCTCGTCTCATTTCCAACCCAACCTTGACCCGCGGGTAAAAGCAAAATTCGCCCGGCAGAGCTTCCTTTTGTCCCGTCTCAACTGCCGCCAAACCTTGTCCGGCCCAGTTCGTCCTCCTGTTTCCAGTTCCGGAACACCATCCCAAAAGGCCCGCCGTCCACTGGACGGAACCCCTCATTCTCCGCAGGAAGCATGGCAGCAACGTGGGATTCGCTTGCGTCCTTGGTGGCCGGCGCAGCTGAGAAACCGATGACATGTCCGGCCTAACAGACGTCGGACGGCCATCGCAGAGCGGTTTATATGTGCTGACTTTCCTTGACTTCCGGCCGGCGTCTTACAGCATCTTCAGAACCCGCGAATTTCGATAGCTCGACATGGATTCCCACAGGAGTTTCTTCAACGTCATCGACGGCGAGCGCCGGGGGAGCGCCAAACATCACCAATGCACCGACCCCCGCACTGAGGAATTGCTGTGGAAGGCCCCAATAGCCTCCGTGAGCGACCTTGAAGATGCCGTCACGGCAGCCCAGAAGGCGCTCAGGACCTGGTCCAAGACCTCGGTCGAGGAGCGCTCCGACTACCTCCACAAGATGGTCAGCGTCTACGAAGCCCACGAGGACGAACTGATGGCAATCGTCATGAAGGAGACAGGGAAGTCGGTGTGTAAAAACATGAACTTCGCTCAACGCTGACGGAGTGACTAACCTCCCGCCAGAGCTTATTAGCCAACATCGAGGTTACAAACACTTGCGAGCAGATCAAATACTACAGTAAACCAGAGGGATAACCCAGCAGTATAAATACTAACGTCCAGCAGCCAAGGTCCATCTCGAGGACGAAGTCACATTCGAAGACGAAAAGTCCAAGGTCGTAGCCACCCACGCCCCCCTCGGCGTCGTCGGCGCCATCTGCCCCTGGAACTTCCCCCTGATCCTCAGCAACATCAAGGTCGTCTCCTCCCTCGTCACCGGCAACTGCGTCATCGTCAAGCCCTCGCCCTTCACCCCGTACACCGTCCTCAAGTCCGTCGAGCTTCTCGTCGACGTCTTCCCCCCAGGGGTCGTCCAGGTCGTCAACGGCGGCGTGGACCTCGGCGTCGCCATGACCGTGCACCCCGGCATCGCCAAGATAAGCTTCACCGGCACCATCGCGACCGGAAAAGCCGTCATGGCGAACTGCGCCAAGACCCTCAAGCGCCTGACCCTCGAGCTCGCGGGCAACGACGCCGCCGTCGTCACGGGGGACGTCGACGTGCGCCGGGTCGCGTCGCAGGTCGCTGCGGGGAGCTTCTTCAACGCCGGCCAGATGTGCGTGTGCACGAAGCGCGTCTACGTCCACGAGTCGATCTACGACGAGTTCCTCGGGGCCTTCACCCGCGAGGTCCGCCAGACGTTCGCCGTCAGGGAGAGCGCCGTCGACATGAGCCTCTTCGGCCCCATGTCCAACAAGCCGCAGTTCGACGCCGTCAGCGCGATCGTCGACGACTGCAGGAAAAGCGGCTACGACGTCGTCGTCGCTGCGGACCAGCCCTTGGCGTCCAAGGGCTTCTGGATCCCCCCGACCATCGTCTCGAGACCCCCTGATGACTCAGTCCTCGTCAAACAAGAACAGTTCGGTAAGTGCATCCGAGCTTCTGCAACTTTCAGCCTGATCATATCTGACCATTCTACCCCTTACAGGCCCAATCATCCCCATCCTCTCGTGGTCTGACGAGGAAGACGTACTGCGCAGAGCGAACCTGAGCAACGCCGGGCTGGGCGCCTCCGTCTACTGCAGGGACGTCAGCCGCGCCGAGAGCATCGCAAGGAGGCTCGAGGCCGGCGCGGTCTGGATCAACATGCCCGAGATGCCGAACCCCGGCGCCTACTTTGCTGGCCAGAAGGACAGCGGCCACGGGGGCGAGATGGGCAAGCAAGGGCTGCTGTCGTACTGCTATACGCAGAGCTTGCACTTTGCCAAGGAGGCTGTCTGAGGTTGACAGGCAGCACGGAGTTGTTGCTTCAGCTCAACAGTGACGATTTAGCGAAAACCATATATAGTCCATATCTGCAACACTACCTATACAAAATACTGTCCCCAATGTGGCTATGGTCCGACCGGACGAGCCATCATCGATGGCACCCGGCACCCAACATCCAATTCATCAATCATTTCCTTCGTTATGAAAAAGTTACACATTCTGCCCTAGGAAGTCGCGCCCGCAGGCTCGCCCTCGACTGTCAGGGCCGCCGCCTCCTCGGCGTCAGCGGGCTTGACGAGGCTGATGGACACGGCGGGGTCCTGGGCGTAGACGCGCAGGCCGAGCACGCAGACGGCGTTCCACGGCGGGGTCGTCGCCTCGCCGTCGTCCTCTTCCGCCTCGGTTTCAGACTCCTCCTCCTCCTCCTCTTCTTCCTCCTCCTCCGCCTCCTCAGCGGCGGGCTCCTCGGCTGTTGCCTCCTCCGCCGTCGGCTCTGGAACGGTCTCCTCCGCAGGCTTAGACTCCTCCGCGGGAGCCGGGGCAGGAGCTTCCTGCTTCTTCTCCTCGTCCTTCTTGGGCTCCGGAGCAGGCGCGTCGCCCGGCTTGGTTGCGCCAGGGGCGGTCGCGGCGGGCGGCTTGTCCTCGGGAGGAGGAGACTTCAGGCCGGTGCTGCCGGTCGACTCCTTATCCGAGTCCTTGACGTCGGTCCAGTCACCGTCCTTGTCGTCCTTCTTGGCCTCCGTATTCTTCTCGTCCTTCTTGTCCTCCGTCTTTCCTTCCTTGCTCCCCTTCTTGTTCTCTTCCTTCTTCTTGCTGTCTTCGCCTTCCCCAGCCAGGTCAGAGACGACCTTGGCAGTGTCCTCCAGGGCCTTGGCCGCGATGGCGAGTGCCTTCTTCTGCTTGCGCTTGCGCTTCGCCTTCTTGTCGTCCTTCTTCTTCTTCGCCTCGGCCTTCTTCTTCTCGAGCCGGTCGTCCTCGTCCGGCACACCGCCCTTGGCGTGCGCGATGTCGTACTGCAGGCCGACCTGGCGCAGCTTCTGCGGGTTGCGCTCGGCGTACTGCTTGACCACTTCCTCGACGGGCCGCGCCGCGTCCTGGCGCGTGGCCGTCACCTTGGGGAGCACCTCGTACACGCCGGGCTCGAGCTCGACCTCGCAGCTGACGGAGCGGTTCTCCCACTTGTGCACGGGGCGCACGCGGCAGATCTGCTCCTGCTGGGCCGCGGCGTCATCGCCAGCGGCGGCCTTTTGCAGGACAAAGTGCAGCTCAAAGTAGTACTGGCCCTCGAAGCCCCGGAAGTACCGGTCGTCGAGCTGGGTGAGGACGATGACGACCTTGCCGGACTTCTTGACCTCGACGACGAACTTGGTCTGCAGGTAGCCCGTCACCCACGAGACGTTGGCCGAGGTCCACTGCTGGACGACGGTCCACTTCTCGTCGAAGAGACGGGTGCGGTGGATGTACATGAAGGTGGAGAGCATATCCTCGTACGACATCCAGAAGACGCCGTCGTCACCAAAGGTGTGGCCAATCTTCTTGAGCCAGTACGGCGTCCACTCCTTGGAGCCATCGGACCAGGGGCCGTTCCACTCGCCGACGCCGCCGTCGGAGCGCTCGCCCCACGGGTTGCGGATCTGGACGAGGCGCACCCTCTTGCCGTCCTCGTCGACCTCCTCGCGCGACTGCAGGATGGAGTAGGCGTGCCCGAGGGCGAGACCGCTCTTCTGCCAGTCCCAGCCGGTGCCCATGGCGGCGAGGGCGAAAACAAACTCGCCGTCCGAATTGACGAGCTCCTTCCAGAGCTTGTCCTTGCGGAGGACGCGGTTCGTGGCAATGGTAGAGGTGACGCCACCCGTCATGTCCTCGACGCCCTCGCCGGGCCACCCGCCCGAGATGGCCTCGTAGTCGCCGTGAACCTTGGCGTACGCCTTCTCGAGCAGCGGCAGCCATGTCTCGTTCTGGTCCTCGCAGCGCGCAAAGTACAACGCGTCGGAGCCTGTCTGGTTGCGCTTGCGGTGAAGGCGGGCCTTCTTGCCGCTGGCGTCGTAGACGTCGCTGTAGTAGTCAAAGTCGGTCTCCCTCAGGTACAGATTGTCATCGATGACGACGGAGACCCACTCGCCGTCGCGCTGGAAGACGAAGCCGTAGACGCCGCACTCCTCGTCGCGGGCGACGCAGACCTTCTGCATCAGATCGCGGCGGTGGGCGATGGTGGCGACAGCGGCGAGCCACCAGCAGTCGCCGTTGGCACCCTGCTTGATGTCGGAGGAGGAGTAGCCGTTGACGGTGAACTGGGGGGACTCGAAGATCCAGTCGACGCGGTGTTTGGACCCCGGCCAATACGATTCGTTGCCGCGAACGCCATTGCGCTTGGTCTTGCCAGAGCCGGAGCCGGAGCCGGAGCCGGAACTCGCGTTGTGGGGGCCGTTCGCAAAGGCGCCGAAGCTGCCGAAGCTGAAGCCGCCACTCGAATCTCCGAGGAATCGGCTGACGGCGGTAGGATCGATGGGGATGGTCGAGTTGGGACCGAGGACCTGGGCCGCAGTCAGGGTGTCGAGGCTATTCTTGATGTCCCAGCCGGTGACGTTCGGTGTAGAATCCTCCACAGTCCCGCTGCCAACACCGTCGCCGTCCCGGACGAGCCCATTGAGGCAGTTGCTCTCCCAGTCGTGCTCGATGTCGAAGTCGGGGTCGGTGAACTTTTCGTTGGTGCGGTCGCACTCGCGGACGATGCGCTTGACCTTCTCACGGCACTCGCGGGCGGCGGCCTCGTACGATTCCTGGGCGTTGAGCGTGGAGGAGGCACCCTTGGGCTGGAAGGCTGGGAGGAGCGAGGCGTAGAGGGAGCGGGGGAAGACGGAGGTCACCTTGCCCGGGTGCTTGGAGTGGAACTTGTCCCAGAACTCGGAGAGGATCTCCTGGGGGCCTTTCTTGGAGCGCTTGTTGGTGCCGGGGGCGGGAGGCGGCGGTGGTACAGGGTCTCCGTAGGTCGCCATGCTGGGCGTGATGTCCTGAGAGAAAATGAGGTTTTGATGACGGGCGTCGGTCTGGAGATTCCAACGTGGCAAGGCTCCGGCTTAAATAGCTTCTGGAACAGTGGCGGACGACAACGAAGGACGACAGCAACGAGTGAGAGTGACAGACAGCCCCTCGACGGCATCGACGCGGCGACGCCAGCTCAGAGCTGACCCCGGCATTGTAAGCTAGGGCTGACGCACTTGCGATAGCTCCCGTCCAACACCCACACTGAAACCACATTGGCTGCTTGGGGGCCAATATGGTTGTCTTCTGAGGATTGCCTGCCTCGCAAGGCGACAAGCCGAACTGCAGGAGGTCGGCGTGATCGCGCGGCACGCCTGGCCAGCAGCAAGCGGATGGAGCGAAAGGAGCAGCAGATGGTTGCAACGCATCGCCGCCTGCATCCGGTCTGCAAAAGAGCGACCAGCCCTGGCTCCGTCGGGATCGCTAGAGGAGAGGTTAGGAAACGAGACGGCGCGAGCCAGGCTGGGCTGCTAGGATTGAGCTCCGTTGTTCAGGGTCCCCCCCAGTCGAATATTCCATCGCGCCACAGCGGTTAGCGCCGCGAGGTTGGCAAGTTGGTCCTCAGCTGCTGCGGCTGGATTCTAGTCCCCAGAGTGTGTCTCGGAAACAATCAGAACTCAGAGCTTCCCGCCCGTTGACAGATCTCACGTAATATCATAAGCCAACCGACATGCGGGTGATGCCATGCAGGCGATTAGCCATGCGTGTATACGATACGACCAGCCTCTTTGGTGCCTGCTGGAGTGCCATTCACAGGGTTCCATCGCGCCTGCGTGAAGCTGAAGTTTGTGATGCTGGGCGGCTTGTTGAACCGGCTTGGTTTTTGGCTGCCTGGATAAACCCTCAGATCTATTGGGTGATTCTCTGTCTCGTGTCAGCCTTCGGCTGCGTTGCTGTAGGCACTTCGGACTCGTGCAATGAGCCCTGTTCCACGTATGCAAGCCAACACTTTGGAACTTTGGGAATTGCTTGGGGACTTTTTTCGTAGAGCGAGCGGTCCTTTGCCAGCAGCAACCCCAAGATTCCAGCCAAGACAACTGTTCGTTCAGGTTAGCGTGAGGCCATCGTCTATCGTCCTCGGAGAGACGTGCTGCCCCAGAATAAAAATAGCAAGTACCGGCTCAGTCGTGCTCTGTAACTGCTCGTGACTCGGCCGAGAACTCAATCCCTCGGGGGCAAGGGTATCCGTAACCGGACTGGTCGATGACTCGCTGTCGATGCTGTTGCGGGCATGCAAGGGCGCGTAGCTCTGTGGTCCAGGTCGTGTAACCGTCATACTATGCCGTCATTCGTGATGCCTTGGGACAAACAGCAGCACATCGTATCCGTGTATGGAAAGGTAGATGCAGTCGCTATGCCATTACTAGAATTGGTGTGTTGTGAGGCATTCCTGGCGAAGATCGATGGGGGAATAGGTAGGGAGGCAATATCGTGGTGTAGGTACTTACAGTGTCGAAGCACCGACTGCACCGCACTAGTCCTGGTGTGAAGGAAACACTGAAGTCGATGGTGCGGGGACGGTGCACTCCACACAGTGCGCAATGCTTGAAACTGTATTTTAGTCGCCGTTTCCCTTGCGTTATCGGCTTATCGAACCCTCGGCTGAAGTCACGTCACTGTTGCCGATTCCACGTCTGTGTAATAGCGTGCCCCCAGGTGCCGTAGGTACGGAGTTATTGGGCCTCAACTCCACAACTTCACACCTAGGTTCCGAGCATCGCCCGGAAGCCCACGAAAACGTTCCCACCGCCTCTGACGAGCCTGCTTTCGTCACGACCTGTTTTGACATCATAGTATCAGCCATGATCCCTTTCCATCAATCCTAACGCCTATTGAATTATCAGCACGACAACCACGATCGCGTCGACAACATGTCGCAGCCGCCGTTTGCCCCCGAAGACGACATCACGCACCTCGTGCATAACCTCGTCGAGGAGGCTGTGCGGTCTGCCGAGGGAGTTTCTATCCCGCTGGCGCGTGAGTAAATCCCCAGGAAGCAAAGGCCTTTTCGGGCTCGTCTGGCTGACCAGTCATACAAAGCGCGAACCCCCACGCAATGGCCTGTTGAAGAACTGGCTACCCGCGAAGCCATTCGACATGCCATCAGCCCCGACAGAGTCCGGGAGCTTCTCGACTTCTCGGCTCTCAGCTACACGGAAGAACCCGACGACAACCTCGTCTGTCCCATCTGCAAACTGCCCGTCATCACCCCGATCATCACGCCATGCGATCACACCTTCTGCCTCGAGTGCCTCAAGCGCCATTTCTTCTCTTCCGACACCTGCCCCATCGATCGGTCCAGATTCCGAGCGAAAGACTGCAAGACATCGAGGCTGTTGAGCAACATGCTAGATTGTCTTGTGGTGGAATGCCCGAACGCCGAGCGAGGATGCGACGAAACAATGAAGCGCGAGGAGGTGGTCAAACACGCGATCCGGTGCCGGTACACACTACAAGACTGTCCGGACAAGACGTGCGACAAGAGAGTAGAGCAGTGGATGGCTATTTCTGAAAAGTGCTGGCACTTTGAGCAGAAGTGCGAGTATTGCGAAGAGAAGATGGAGGCCGTCTTCATGGCGGGCCACATCGCCAAGAGATGCCTGCAAAACACCACAAAGTGCCCCGAATGCGGCGAGACGACCAAGCTGTCCGACATGAAGCATCACTACGAAGAAAAATGCCCCGAGGCATCGGTCTCTTGTAAGTACGGCGACTACGGCTGCGAACAACGCGCTGTGCGAAAGACACTTGGGGCTCACGAAGACGAATGCATCTACAAGGTGGTGGCCGTCGTCGGAGACAAAGTCAAGGCCCAGGAGAAGCAGATTGAAAGACTGCAGAAGCAGACCGAGGAACAGGAGCGGCAGATTCTTGAGTTGAAGGACGAGCGGCGAGACTGCATCTCGTGGGACGACGTGTTCAATCTCAACAACGTTCAGGGCGGGCCCAAGTTTAAGCCTACCGAGGCAGTCATGACCATTTACGAGGACATGGAGCGCCGCATGGAGGAGCTCAAGAAAGAGTTTACGGACCTGGAAGGCCGGCAGACGGTCATGATGCTCAACCAGGTGATGCCCATCAAGGACCAGATCACCGAGATCAGGAGCAACCTGGGCATCCTCAAGATGCACATGGCCTGGCTCATGAACAAGAGCCGCGAGGAGGTCGAGCGCAGCCGGCTGGCGAATCGGACCGTCAGCGGAACCAGCCGGACGCGCGGCAGCTCCGACAGCGACGGCGAGGCTTCGTCATCCTCGCGACGGCTCAGTGACGGTTCCAATGGCATTCCTCGCCTGTGACGGCATTTTGACTGGCGCTAGCACGAACATGAGCACATGCACGAGTATGCCTTGATACCTTACTACAATCGAAGACGGGCTGGTCTACATGCTTAGCCACCCAGCCCTCTGAAGTTGACCTCTGTACAGTATGACATTTGAATTTGGCGTTGGCGGACGGAATCACCGGAATGAACATGGAAACGGAACGGAAATACCCTTGAGGCAGTCCGCTCCGGCGCACACTCGTGAAAATAAATTGGTTCTCACGCACAGGACACAAGAGGCCACTACCATACGAACACATGAAGACCCTTCGTTGCCTGTATCAAGCATAGTAGTTGACTTCCGTGCGGAAAGAAGTCCAAGTATCTATGAAAATGTGTATTGCTACCGGGCTGTTGACAATTGTCAGGGTCTCCGAGAAAATTGTTTGGCCTGGACGAACAAACGGGGCACACTGCCTTTGTTCCGATATTGGTTGTGAAACAAGAATCCTTCCGTTCGTCTGAACCCAAAAGACCCCTTCCCGAGAAGCCGTCGAGAAGGAGGAGCAGCAGCTCTGCTTATTCATCACAACTTTGGTAGGGTCGAATCATAGCTGAGGCGTTGCCTACAACTGGTACCGATTCTTGGAAGTTGGCGAGACTTTTAGCCGTCATTTTGCCATCATGCACCGGTGCCTGCGTTTCTGCTAATGGAAACACTTCGAATCGAAGTGGACGTAAGCGAAGAAATAATATGAGGTACCTTCCTTTATAGTTTGTTCAGTTGCCTGGTTTGAGGCTTCTGAAGCAAGCCACCTGCCGCTTATTAATGGGTAAAAATGCCTGACGGAAGGAAGGTGCTGGGGCTCTCAATTCTGCCCTCCCAACACCTTAGGAAGTCTTACCTCATCAGCGGACTTTTGGCACTTTTCGGTGGACTTTGCCATCCAGATACAGTGGGCGTTCCGCTGTCGGATTTTGCCAGGGAGTGGCCTTAAGGACCATCCACGCCCCCACTTTCACCGCCCGCCCACCCCGACTCCCCGCCAAACACCCTGAACGTCGAAAGCGAGGTCCGGTCGCAGCCCACCTTGCCAAACCTTCCGCAAACTGCACCTACCTACCCAACACGAGTGAGTGCCTGCCTGCCTGCCTGCTTGCATCTCCGTCGCTTTTCAGCCTCGTCCTCCAGTACAGGCTGTTGCCACGGCCCTGATCTCTGCAAACACCTTCGGCTCCGTTTTTTCTTGTCTTCTACTCATCGTCGAGCTTGAGAATCTCCGCGACGACGGTCGGAGCCTTTGAAGATGGATCCCAACCAGGACAACCAGACGCCCGAGGCGCCTGACACGGCCAAGATGAACGAGGTAGGCTTCTTTTTATTTTCGTACCTTCCCCAGTTCCGCTTCCTGCGAGGACCGCTTGCCCAACGCGTCGTCGAATTACTCTGCTCTGGTTTTTTCGCTACCTCTGTATCGCGACACCTCCGTCCAACGAAAACTTCGTCGCCGCCCGTCCTCTCTCCGAATACCAAGCCCGACCTCCCCGATCTCCCCTCCTTCGACTGCCTCTCGACGCCATACGCTCGAACTTGCGCTCGGTTTCAATCTTCCCAGACTTTGAGTCGTCATACTTCCACCGGCGGCTCGCGGCGGCGCCCATCAATCGTGGACTGGCGCAGTTGGCATAGCTCTACAGAGGACCAGCCGGCAGTAGAAACAAAGGGCAATGACAATCAGGACAAGGGTGAAATTGGTTAAACACAGAATTCATCATGGTTAACTGTTTTACTTTGCTACAGATTCGACTGCGACGGTTGGCCAAGCTTGGCTCTAATGCCAGAACCTCGCCCAAACCGGAGGGAGGCCCCTCGTCACCAAGCGCCGAAGCCTCGGGCTCATCGACACCCACCGAAGACAAGGGCAAGGTGCCAGCGGAGGACCTCAAGAAGATCAACAT
The DNA here is from genome assembly GCA_030770045.1 of Colletotrichum brevisporum. Taxonomy (NCBI): domain Eukaryota; kingdom Fungi; phylum Ascomycota; class Sordariomycetes; order Glomerellales; family Glomerellaceae; genus Colletotrichum; species Colletotrichum brevisporum. The sequence goes on from JAUGSI010000002.1 coordinate 9,483,200, forward strand.
CACACCTTCCTCCACATCAAAGCCGCAGAATCCCTTCAGCCAGCTTGGTCTGAAGACAGAGAATGGCGCGAGCGACCAGGGCGCGCAAAAGCGAGGCGCCTCTAAGGCGGACGCCCCGGCGCCCGTCACCAAGAAGCCGACCCCAGCCCGGGAGGAATCGATCGACGAGTTTGCCGACAGAACACTGACCCAGATCTTCCGTGTTACTGTCGACCCACATCGTTTGACCGACATCCAGGGCCACAAGCTCGCGTTCTTGCCGGACGCCAACCAGGAACTGACGGAGTCGGATTCGCCGCTTAAGCTCACCAGCGCCAACCTCGATAGTGCTCTGTTGGAGGCGCTGAATGCCTTGCCAAGGGACAAGCCCATTCTCGGCTTCCTGCTCCCCTGCTTCAAGCGCATCCTCCGCCAATACAGCTTCGTGAAGGAAACCGCAAAGGAGAAGCGAGAGGTCTTGGACGAGGCAAAGCGGTTGTGCATTAGCAACTCCCTGTTTGCCCTGACCCTTCCAGACTTGTTTGGGTAAGTTGTTCTGGACCCATGCTCCGTGAACAATGTTGACTCGGTTCCCCAGACGCTCGAGGCCCGATAACCTAGCTTCGTTCCTGCTTCGAGGCTTTGAGCAGGATGACGGCGTGTGCCTGGACTTCTTGCGGGAAGCCGTCAGTCGCTTCCCCGAGGACGACCAGCTCCCAACAGTATTTGCTGAGGCAATGAATGTCATCAGTCGCAAGCTGGCAGGCATGACTATGGAGGGCGACTACAAGCCCTGCATGAATGTGAGTCTTTGCTGCGGATAGTCACGCATCTAGAGCTTGGCTAACCCATCTTGAGGCGTTGATGACATACACCAAGTTCCCAGCTCTGCTCAGTGCTGTGGCGCAACACCCAAACTTTTCCGGCAAGAACATGACGGGCCCTGAGGTCGAGAACAACACCATCCTGGGCCCCTTCTTCCGGATATCACCACTGCAGACCGAGGTCACTCTCACATACTTCCCGAACCCCCGAGGCCTGGATAAGGGCCGAGCCTCTCAGTCCCAGGAAGCGATGCGAGCTATCTTGCGCGTTCACCAGGATGAGCTTTATGCCATTTCCACTGCCTTCGTCCGCGCCGATGTCGAAACGCGGAGCTCGATACTCAATTGGTTTGGCTCTTGCGTCAACGTCAACCACAAGCGCCGAGCACTGCAGGTGGATCCCAAGGATGTATCTTCTGACGGCTTCATGACGAACCTGACAGCCGTTCTGGACAACTTCTGCCTCCCTTTCTTGGACACGACCTTTTCCAAGGTTGATAGGATCGAGGTCGAATACTTCAGACGCAACCCAAGGGTGGACATCTCGGACGAAACCAAACTGAATGCCGATCAGGCGACCTCGGATGCGTTCTACGCGAAGAAGGCCGAAGGCACATCCAACTTCATCTCGGAGGTGTTCTTCCTGAATCTGGCAGCGCACCACTACGGCAGCGGGGCTACCAACTCGAAGCTCAAGGCGCTTGAGCGTGATATCAAGCACTACGAGAAGAGCATCGCCGCCATGGAGGCGGAGAAGCCCAAGTTCATGAACGTTAGTGTCCGCCGCGATGTCGTTCGTATCTCGCCGTACTGACTGGTCACCTAGGATGCCGGAAGGCTTGCCTTTTTCGAGTTGACTCTCCGACGGCACACCGTCGTCTTGGAGAAGGCGATTGCCCTCAAATTCGCCATTGAGGGTGTCTTCATGGACGAGAAGATGCAGGGACTGTCTCTCCGCTTCATGCGATATGTCACTGTTTGGCTCCTCCGTCTCGCCAGCCAGTCCAACTACACCCCTGAGAAGAATCTTGAGTATGTCTGCCTCCTCAGCCCTCTGACCCTCTACTAACATGTGCAAGGCTTCCCCTGCCCGCTCAGCAAACCGAGGCATTCTCCTGTCTGCCTGAGTATGCCCTACAAAACATTGTGGACAATTTCAAATTCGTCTACCGGTATGCTGATACCCTCCCCACTCCGTTGTGCGTGCTCTCTAACTCGCGCCCCAGCTACCTGCCGCAGATAATGCCTTCGGCTGTTGGCGATGAGATGATTGCGCTCTGCATCGCCTTCCTCCGCTCGTCGGAGTACATCAAGAACCCGTACCTGAAGTCGTCACTCGTTACTCTGCTGTATTCGGGCACTTGGCCTTTCATGCACATTAAGAAGGGAGTCTTGGGCGACCAGCTGTACGGTGGCAAGTTTGCCAACGATCACCTTCTCCATGCACTCATGAAGTTCTACATCGAGGCCGAGTCGACTGGTGTCAACACTGCTTTCTACGACAAGTTCAATATTCGATATGAGATCTTCCAGGTCATCAAATGTGTGTGGGGCAACGATGTCTACAAGCAGCAGTTGACCAGAGAGAGCAAGTAAGTCATTTGTTTTTCATCCCTCTGTACCTTTCCACACTTTGCGTTGACCGCAGTGGCATTCTCACTGGCTGGTTCTTTTATCTTGTTTCGCGTAGTTACTTGTCCCGGCGCACATTGCGGCAATGTACTAACAATGCAAAGGGTGAATCGTCAATTCTTTGTACAGTTTGTTAACTTGCTGTTGAACGACGCCACATATGTGCTTGACGAAGCCTTGACCAAGTTCCCAAAGATTCACACCCTCCAGGCAGAGTTGGAGATGGGCAACACCCTTTCGGCCGAGGACAGGACAAAGAAGCAGGAGGAGCTGTCGGCTCTGGAGGGCCAGGCGACATCGTACATGCAGCTGGCCAACGAGACTTTGGCCATGATGAAGTTGTTCACATCCGCGTTGGCCAATGCTTTCACCATGCCCGAGATTGTCCAGCGTCTGGCTAGTATGCTGAACTACAACCTCGAAACTTTGGCGGGTCCCAAGATGGGCCAGCTGAAGGTCAGCAACCCGCAGAAGTACCATTTCCAGCCGCGCGTTCTTCTGTCCGACTTTGTGGACATCTACCTCAACCTGGGCTCATCCCAGGCCTTTATTGAGGCTGTTGCCCAGGACGGCCGCTCGTACAAGCCGGCGACGTTTGACAAGGCTAGGTTTATTCTCATGAAGAGGAGTATGAAGGAGTCTACAGAGCTGGAGAAGTTTGACGCGCTCAAGAAGAAGTTCCAGGAGGCCAAGGAGCTGGCAGAGCAGGCGGAGATGGACCTGGGCGACATCCCGCCCGAGTTTGAGGACCCCATCATGGGCGACCTCATGAAGGATCCTGTCATCCTGCCCTCGAAGCACATTGTGGACCGTTCGACAATCGTGCAGCACCTGCTTTCCGACCCCAAGGATCCCTTCACACGACAGCCGATGACGGTAGATGACGCCATCCCCGACACGGAGCTGAAGGCGAAGATTGAGAAGTGGAGGGAGGAGAAGATCGCCGCGGCCAGGGCGAAGGCGCAGGCCAGCGAGGCCATGGACACCAGTGAGGATTAAACACGGTGTCCGGGTTTTTATTTCTTTGGGTGAGGGAGGTTTGACGACTGTGTAATGGAATCACGAACTTGGGCTTGGAGCTGTCTTCAAGGCGGCCAAGCATTGCATCATGTTAGAGTAGACACACGAGGTCCCTTGCGGTTCAAGGGGGCCACCTATCAGGTAGAAAAGAAACCTAGGTCTAGACATGCGCGACCGAGCACCAGTGGGAAGCCGGCCAACAGTGAAGTGATGATGAGGGAAAGCAAAGATGATCATTTCGGGGCGAGATGGCCAGTATTTGTGACAGGCGTCTCGCAGATTCAGATGGGCGAACCTGAGCACAGGGCCTGAGGCCGAGGGCAACGGACTTTTTCGCGGGGCATTCGACCGAGCATCAAGGATGAGCAGACACGACTCGAGCCCGGACAGGCCGGGATGAAGGGGCGCCGGGCGAGCCAGCGAAGACATTACGAGGACTAGCAGAGAAGCAAACACGAAAAGTAAGGCTTTCTTTAGGGCGATTCGTGGAAAGCGAGACGGAGGAATTGGATTCGTGGGCGAGGCGGGCCGAAAAGGAGAGAGGTGAGAAGAGAGTAACGTGTGTTTTACTTTTTGCTGGCCGGGTCGGGGGGGGGGGGGGGGGGGGGTCTTCACCGAGGGTTGACGGCGGCGAGAATGGAACACGTCCAGGTGTAGGTGTGGTGGTTCCGAGATTACGGGAGCAGGGGAAAAGTCGAACCACTGTCGGCGTGTTTTTTCGTTTCCCGTTAGGGGGCTGAGCCACAGGGTCGTGAACAATGTGAGGCTTCTGTTTGGGGGATGCGTGGGGGTGACACGGGTTCGACGGGCGGGCGCTGGTTTGAAGAAGATATCCACGTCCAAGGGGTGATGGGGGCTCGGACCGTGGACTTTTCTGGGGGGGGGGGGGCTTGATGAAGAAGATGGATGACTTGGGAAATGTGGGATGTTGTTGTTGTGTCGTGCAGACGAATAGGGTCTGGACCGCCTGGCCGGATCAGGACGGGGGATTGCATGCCTGACGGTTGCTATGGAGTGTGATTGAGGCGATACCTAGAGAGGACCCTGTGGTGGTCGTGGTATGGGAGAATTCGGTGGTCGAGGGGCGGGAATTGGGCATGCCATTCTCGGAGATTTGGGGGCATATGGGGGATCACTGAGGTGATTCTTTGGATGGGACGCGTGGACGAACAGCCGGTCGTGATGTCATTGGGGCCTTTTTTTCGTCGGTGAGGGAAACAGTGGACGGGCTGCTATAAATCCTGGACTGTATCCGTAGGCTGCTAAATAGATAGCTCGGGGCTATGCCAGCCATGAAGAGGGAATGAAAGAACATGCGAGCCGGGTTATCCAGAAGCGATGCGCTGGACTCTCTGGTCCCCATCCTGTTGATAGGTAGGTAATACAGCGTAGGTGGTCCCCAGACGGCCCCAGTGAATGATTGACGTGCAAAGGGCTGATGGGGTGGGTGGTGTCCGGCCGGGGCCAGGGCCGCTGTAGCGGAAGACCGGCACGGGCGGCGATTGGTGGCGGGTGCGCTAAAAGGGGGTGATGGGTGGGTCACCCGTGCCAAGCTTTGGGCGTAGCGCGTCTTGGGACCTGGGGAAACACCTGGCAGGTCTTGGGCTTCACTGGGAGGTCAATAGGTACCTACCTACCTACCAAGGTACCTGGGTAGATAGTGAGACGTGGACGTCGGTCGCCCTTTCCTCTGTAGGGTTTAGGTATGTACATGAAGAGGCCGCCTCTCGACCCGGTGAGCATGGCACCCAGGTACCATGGAAGGTGAGGACGGCGCTACAAGGTGCCGAGATGGCATATTGGGATGCCCATCCATAACACGTGCTTTTGGCCTGTCTGTAACGGGAAAACAGCCGATGGAAAGGAGGCTCGGGACGCACAAAGTCATCTCGTTTCGGTTGAGGCGTTTCTTCTGATTTGCGGATTATATCGAGTTCCATTCGTCTCACCGTCCCAACTAGCAGGTAGGTACCTAATTCGTGTACCGCTTGGTTTTCGGCTCGGAGAGGTGTCAGTACCTCTGTTAGCTTCTAGAAGAGGTACATTCGATAAGGAGAGCGAGTGCAGTACCTCCACGCAGGGCCAACACCTGCCCTAGCATCTGCGGGCTTTCCTCTTCGATGATGTAGCTCATTCGCCGCGGTACGTATCCGCTACACCGCACCTTGGGGGCCCGCCCCGCCTTCCGGGTTCGGGTCCACGTCCAGCGTCGTTCAAAATCACCCCACCTCTGGTCTTAGGTTAGGCAGGTAGCTAGCTCAGTACCTAGGTTGCCTCCAGCTAGGAAGCTACCACCAACCCAAAGCAGGTACCTACGTCGTTGGAACCCAAGGTGCGGCACCCAAGGTCAAGGTAAACGGCAAGTGCCTCACTCAGCAACTTCAGGCACGCACCTACCTGGGTAGGTAGCCATCAGGGATGGAGCTGGAGCTGCCCCTTATCCCGATCTGGGCCTGTCCCTGCTGTCATCCATTGCACAGGTTCCCGCCGCCCTGCCCTGCGCCGCACTCGAGCTGTTTCCTGCCCCGGCAGCATGCGGTGCCACAATCTCCCGCGCACCAGCTTGGCACCTGCTGATGCCCTCCTCTCCTCTCTGCTCTGTTTTCCCCTTCTTCCTCACACCTCACACACTCAGGAACACGTTCTGCCTCTCATCAGTCTTGCCAATACCCTCGTCTGCTTGGCCCCTCGACCAGACCAGTCTCGCCTCAGCTCCAGCTCCCTCTTCCCATATAAACATCGCCTCTCGTCCTGCCCTTTCGTCTTCCGCTTCGAAGGCCTACCTCCTTACACGTTTCCCATTCACTTCTGAATCACCAGTGTTCACCACACGCCCTTCTTCAAGATGGTCCACCTCGCCAGCGTTTCCACGCCTCCCGACTCTGGCTCCGAGGACTCCGCCAGCCTGTCCAAGGTGATGAAGCAGCTCAAGACCGTCCAGCTGCAGCTCGCCGACCACGATGACTGCTACACCACCAGCGTCTACGGCTCCCGCTTCGCCAACCAGGACCTCCCCAAGCGCGAGATGCCCGAGAACGAGATGCCCAAGGAGGTCGCCTACCGCATGATCAAGGACGAGCTCAGCCTCGACGGCAACCCCATGCTCAAGTAAGGCCTCTGTCCTCACCAGATATCTCACAGAGCACGGCATGTCTAACCTGTTGGCTACCCCTCCCGCAATAGCCTTGCCTCCTTCGTCACCACCTACATGGTAAGTGCCCGCCCGCATGACAAGTGACAGCACCCTTGTCTCCCCGCAAAACACTACCCACGCTGACCCCCACCCCAGGAAGAGGAAGCTGAGAAGCTCATGGCCGAGTCCTTCTCCAAGAACTTCATCGACTACGAGGAGTACCCTCAGTCGGCCGACATCCAGAACCGCTGCGTCAGCATGATTGGCAAGCTGTTCCACGCCCCCATTGGCGCCGGCGAGGGCGTCGGTGCCGTCGGCACCTCGTGTGTTGGCAGCTCCGAGGCCATCATGCTTGCCGTCCTGGCCATGAAGAAGCGCTGGAAGAACAAGCGCCAGGCCGAGGGAAAGAGCACCGACCGCCCCAACATTGTCATGTCCAGCGCCGTCCAGGTCTGCTGGGAGAAGGCCGCCCGCTACTTTGAGGTCGAGGAGAAGCTCGTCTACTGCTCTCCCGACCGCTACGTCATTGACCCCGAGGAGACGGTAAATCTCATCGACGAGAACACCATTGGAATCTGCGCCATTCTGGGCACCACTTACACGGGTGAGTATGAGGACGTCAAGGCTGTAAACGACTTGCTTGTGGAGAGGAATCTCGACGTTCCCATTCACGTCGATGCTGCCAGCGGTGGCTTCGTCGCCCCTTTTGTTGTCCCAGACCTGGAATGGGATTTCCGTCTGGAGCATGTCGTCTCCATCAACGTGTCTGGCCACAAGGTACGTATTCACTTCGAGAGAGACCCGAGGGTTTCGCTGACATCCACAGTACGGTCTTGTATACCCCGGTGTCGGCTGGGTCGTCTGGCGCTCCGCCGAGTACCTCCCCCAAGAGCTCGTCTTCAACATCAACTATCTCGGCGCCGACCAGGCCTCTTTCACTCTCAACTTCTCCAAGGGCGCCTCGCAGGTCATTGGCCAGTACTACCAGCTCATTCGCCTTGGCAAGAAGGGCTACCGCGCCATCATGTCCAACCTGACCCGCACCGCCGACTACCTCACCCAGTCCCTGGAGCTGCTCGGCTTCCTCATCATGTCCAAGCGCTCCGGCGAGGGCCTGCCTCTCGTCGCCTTCCGCCTCCCCGAGAGTGAAGAGCGCGAATACGACGAGTTCGCCCTCGCTCACCAGCTGCGTGTCAGGGGCTGGGTTGTGCCTGCCTACACCATGGCGCCCAAGACCAACGACATGAAGATGCTCCGCGTCGTCGTGCGCGAGGACTTCAGCAAGTCGCGCTGCGACGCGCTCATCACCGACATCAAGCTCTGCATGGGTCTGCTTGAGCAGATGGACCAGGAGAGCATCAAGAAGCAGCAAGATTTCATCCACAAGCACCACCTCGCCAGCACCAAAGCGTCCCATAACCACCCAAAGTTCAGAGTTTGTCCACACCCTCGCGAGAGATGCACCCAGGATACGATGACGCTGACTGTTGACCGTAGAAAGAAAAGCATTCACTGCAGGGTAAGACTGGCAAAACGCATGCCATCTGCTAAGCCCTTTACGGCCTGTTGTCATAAAAACAGCGACCTACGGCATGAGATTAACGATTGACACGACGCGCACGAAGGATTGTGGCTTGGGTCGGACTAGGTTGGCGGATTGCTGGGAGGTTGGATATGCATTCTTTGGATTGGTACACTTCTTCACATGTATTCTTGAGAGGCATCTCACCCGAAGCATTTGGGATGCAGGCTGCTAGATCTTCATCCAAAGAGGTGGGAACACTGAGGGTAGATAGACACAAGATGAGAAGGGAATATAGTGATCGTTCTTCTACGGGTCTCATCGTTTGCGTTGTCGCTTGTTCCACAGGGTCGATGTCGCCACTAGGAAGCTCAGCCGGAATGTGTGCGGGCCAAGGTTTCGTCACTCTCATTGCAGACGGTCATTTTTGGATTCGCAGCTGGGATGCTAACTTCTATTCTTTAGGCTTTGGATCGCTCCTCAATCTCAATAAACTGCCTCGCGGAATCCGCAAACGTATCCTCCGCCTTGGTAAACTCCAGTCCCAGAACCTCCTTCGCAAGCGACGAGTCCACGCCATAGATGCCCTCCGGCAGCGCGGTCTTCTCCGGGTCGCCCTTGGGTATCCTCCCCCGCAGCTGCGGCAGCGCCTCCCGGAAGATGTTGGCGATCTTCTGGTTCGAGGCCCCGCCGGGGCTCACCACGAATCTCTTCCCCCCGGCGGCAGGCGTCGTCGCGGCCAGGAGATGTGCCCGCGCCACGTCTCGCACATCGACGTACAGGTGCATCCGCTCCGGCGGCACGGGCGAGGCCTCCGTGAGCTCCAGGGACAGCAGGCTCGAGTACAGCATGAAGTTGCTCTGGCCCAGCTCCTGCGGGGACGCGAGCGCGGAGGCGGCGTGGACGGGCCCGTACACCATGGGCGGGTTGATGGTGACCAGGTCGAAGGACGGTCTCGCCTCCTCGACGAAGGCCCACGCCGCGCGCTCCGCGAGGGTCTTGCTGGCCACGTACGGCAGGGCGGGGATCGCGGTGCCGGCGGCGACGGCGGCCTCGACCTCGTCGCGCGTCGTCTCGAACCAGTCCTTTTCCGTGTAGATTTTCGCGGGGGAGGTTACCGTCGGGGCAGACGTGTTGACGACCGCGGCCATGGAGCTCGTGACCACGACCCGCTTTACCGAGGGCGCGACGCGGTGCGCGGCGCGCAGGATTTCCGTGGTGCCATTTATCGCCGGGTCGAGGAAGTCGGCGGCCGAGGCGCCGGTGCGGAAGTCGAAGGGCGAGGCGGTGTGGAGGACCACGTCGAAGGGGGCGCCGCCACTGGAGGAGGAGGAGAGGGCGGCGTCGAAGGCGTTGGGCGAGGTGATGTCCGGGACGATGGCGTAGTCGAGCTGGGAGGCCGGGAGGTCCGGGAAGGCGGCGCGGAGGCGGGACGCGGCGCGCTCGGTGCGGACGACGGCGCGGACGGAGTGGCCCGCGGAGAGGAGCTGGGCGAGGACGTGCTGGGCTATGAAGCCGTTTGCGCCGGTCAGGAGGACGCGGAGGGTCATTTTCGGTTTTTGGTATCTTATTTCTTGGTATTTCCTGCTGGAACAAACATCAAGCCTCTTTTTACTTTAGGATAGAGGGCTTGTCTTTATAAATCTTGAGGTCCGAGGCGCCCTGGCGATTACGAGGGAAACTGAGTTTCTCTGGGATGGTTGTTTCATGACTCGGGTGCCGTGGGAGCTTCCTCCTCTGATGGAGGGGGGCGAGCGGGATTGCATCACCTGTGGGTTTGGGGGGGAGGGGAGACTCGGGATATCTAATCCCCTTCTGAACGGGGGTCGTCTATTATACTTTCAGCGGCCCACCTGATGAGGGGACATTTACATACATGGGGGAGAAGATAGCTAGGCAGATGTATCATTGTGTTCTGTTGTTTGTCTATGAAGGAGCTCTCGTGGGTCTGTTCTACCGGGACGCTCTCCTGCTCTTCACTCTACCTCTCGAGTCTTGCGTGATGATGAATGGCATTGTCATCACAGACTTTCGCGGGCCTGTCGCCGTGCGAAGTGCACCGTTTTTTTTTTCCCAATTCGTCTTATCGACGCATTGCCGCAGCTTCCGGGGACGCATGGTAAATGATGGGTTGATTTGCAATCACTCAACTGGAAAGAAAGTTTCGGGGAGAGAGGGAGAGCATGGACGGGAATTAGTAAGACCACACGGTGGTCCGCGGAGGGAAAGGGCGCCCTAGGTCCGAAAAAAAAGCTTCCGGTTCGTTTTAGGGCGTACCCGGCCGGCGGCCGTTTCTCCACTTTATTTCGGAGCCGAAGACCGGGTCGGTCGGTTTGCGTATTGTATCTGCGGTTGCCGGACCAAAAGTAGCTTCAGTATTTGTCTGGAGGTTGGATTCGAGCGGGATGGCGAATGAGTATTTTGGATTCACTGGAAGCTTTTGTCTGAAGAAACTGCGACCGAGGTAGGCATCCCGCTTTAAGTTCACCCGGCCTCGGTCGGTGTAGGTGTGGTGGAGACGCTGTGTTCAAAAAAGAGCTTCTCTCTCCACGGCGCAATCCGAGGTCAAAGAAGGAGATGCGTGCATTTACAAGTCGACCATCTCAATCGCCAGCGAGACGATGGAGTCTATTGATCCCTCAGGTACGCGTGCACGACGTTCCAACTCTTCTACGCCGACGTCTGAAGATGAGATTTAGCTTCACGCATCAAAATTCGTATAGGGAAGGACGAATATCTCGTCGATGTTGAGAAGATTCCCTACTTCGCCTCTTTCAACAACTTCCAAAGGCTCGCCGGCCGTGACGCCGTTCATGACGATATACCCTTTTTTGACAGCATCCACTACTGCGTGGAGAACGGGTACAGACACTTCTTCGAACGTCTACCGTCTGACTTGTCGATCTATCAAGACGTTTGCGAGACGCTTAGATTCTTGGCCGTTGACGTCCTGGGGGGACGCCACCTATACGGTCTGTTCTATGAGATGAGAAACGGAGAAGAGTTGGACTTGTATTTTGAAGAAGGAAGAGGAGTGCTGAGAGGCCCGAAAAGAATAGCTCAGGATTCTGCGTTCAGACTTGTCTACCTCTTCCTCCTGGGCGAGCCGGGTGTTATTGACAGTAACCTGGCGTTCATGGTCACCCTATGGGTAGTCTCGCGCCGATGCATCTTCGAGTATAAGATACGGAAGATGGTGCGAGAGGCCCTCGAGGACAGTTTTGAAGTCACGAAGAAGCAATACAGGCAGCTGGATAGGTGGCCAATCATCGAGCCTCAGAGAGAGTGGTGGAGGGGCGATTATATCACGTCAGAGGTGTCCGATTTCGACTTTAACTCGGACTAGCTTGATGCAGCGACGTACTAATAGGCAATGGAAAAGTGCAATTGGCAGTTGAGCAGACCTTGACCTTCCTACCGATTCAGAACATTGACCGTTTTCTCCGAAGATATTGTCGTATGCTCTACTCCTGTTTACAACCCCTGATGAACTCTACCTACATACAGTAATAGATATTCAAGACCCACAAGCGTGGGGTTCCAGTGCCATTCAAGAGAATGGACGTTGTTGTCATCAATCTAGGCTTTCCAAGAGAAACATCCCTCGCGCCAGGCTGCCACTGCTGGAGAGTGTTAGTGGTGTCATGGGTCACCAGCTGGTCCCTGCCGGTGACTGCGATGTATCGGGTGTCGGGGGCCACGATCTGGGGACCGTGCCAGGCGTCGACGAATCTTGGCTTGTAGCCGCGTGCGTGCAGCGCGTGGAAGGTTGGCGAGCCCTCGCAGGGCCTGAAAGGGTTTATCAACATGGCGATGAAGAGCGTAAAGATCACGGTAGGGAAATAGATGGGGATTCCAGTCAAGGTTCGATGAGGATTTGTGTAAGAGCAGTGCTCAACGCGGGTGTCTCTTCTGCTATCTTACTTCTGGGAGATTCAGTATCTTCTTACGTCTTCTCGACGCTCGAGGCATGAAGCATGATTTGACGGATATCTCTCATCATCTTTCTTCGTTCGGAAAGAAAGCTGTTCTTTGATTTTGATTCCTATTAGGTACATAATACATATGCAATGTGACAAATTCACATGGAGGACTGAATAGTACGAGAAACCGAGGGGGCCTATCTCACCATCATCTAGCAGTCGATACAAGCTTCTCCGAACGGCCGGAAGAATTTGGGTTTCTCAGGGTTCTCCGTTCGCTCAATTCAAGTTGAAGCCTGTAGGCAACACAAGCGTTCTCGGATCGAACCGGCATGATTTTGGATTTGTAGATGTCTCCTTCCGTACCATAAGGCCCACATCCCCTTACGTAGGATCAACTCGTTTAAGAAGGTTCCAAATTGCCACCGTCCAAAATTTTGACAGTTGAAGCTATTCATTCCTTGCCACAAAAGGTGTTGTCTCTCGCACTTTCGCCCTGCGAGGAAGGTGCGGCCAAGTTGTTGAGTTTCCCTCATGTCGGAGACAGGTGCCAGCAAAAGGACCACCGACAGACTTGGCGGAACGAGGAGCATTGTTCTTTAGGCTTTTTCTGCTGTGGTGATGGTGAGGGCCTTTCCCTTCCCCTGTCCTTCCTCTTAGGTTTGGTGTACCACAGTACGTCGAGACGGACTCTCGGTTACTTGGAAAACTCAGGAATAGTTGTTGGCTTGCACTTGCCGATGGGCGAGATGTAGAACCCAATCTTGTTTGCGATGTCACTGGTTTTCAAGGGTGGTATGCCCGCTTTGTTGAGCGTATCTCAACTGCTTCCATCTTTCGTCCTGTCTATTCTTATGCAATACTTGCAAATAGACGGACAACGGTGTCAGGAGGGGATTTGTCACGTTTCTCGATGCAAGCTTTTGTAAGGGTTTGCCTCGCGGCACGAAGACTAGCGCAGAAGAGCTACTGGGTGTATTGGTTGAGGGTTTAACTTGTTAGTAAAAGTCAGCTGTTGCTTATTAATACTGATATTTATATCGACGCTGGCTGAGGCACGTAGAAGACTTTATTAACCTTTGCGTGCTGGCTCTATAAAAGCCACACCGCCACACTTTATGTCTTCTGTTAGTAGGCTTGAAGGCTTCTGTCCCATTGTCATCGTCGTGGTTGTGGCGATGGTCAGTGTCTGCAGTTGCTGGTTTCCGCATGGATCTTGCTGCAGAGATGAGTTTGACTCGTGCGTGATCGATGTGACTGCACTAGCACCCTCTCGGAACCCTTTCCGTCATCCATGTCCGAGTATTACAGGAGAATGAATGGAAGGAAATGAAGGAAGCGGGGGTAGTACGATTATCAATCCAAGTGAAACCTCACCTCACCTCACCGAATGAGTCCTCTCTCCTGCCGACTTCAACATGGGAAAGCTACTTTCAATTCAACGCCAACGGCTACGCCTCAGTCACAAGCAGCCACAGATATAGTGTTGATGAGCTGTCAGCACAGGTGTCTCGGAGTCCGGCGTGGCCCAGCAGGCCGAGCGGCAGCTCGTGACCCGGACTGGAGGTGTCCCCGGGGAGAAACACAGCCAACCCCAGGGCACGAGGCCCTGCAGGATCAATCTTCAGTGGAGTTCTACAGCGGTGAGCCGCTAGCAGAGGCGTCAAGCGGCGGCGGGTGATTGGCTGCCCCAGGTGTCGGATCCGGGCAGCCTCCCAAGAGGGACTAGCGCCGGGGGCAACAGTGCCCGCGTGCCCCTCCAGCCCTTCCAATCGTGCCCTGCACCTCCATTTTATTGCCTTTTTTACAGGCTACCTACAGGCTACGGGTTACAGCGCGCAGTGGCACCGTTGAGGGGGGGGGGGGGGGGGGCGCGGGCCCTTTCACATGTCAACACTGCAATCAAATCAGTCAGCTGGGCCGCCCCCAAACGGACGTCACCATTCTCACCTCAGTCCAGCAATTGAACCGAGCCACCACCACCTCCCGTCACCTTTCCCAGCTGCGCTTTGAAACATGTGCCGCCGATACCCTGGTCCGGAATCCGTCTGCCATGACGGGAGGCTCTTTGACTGCGACTCTTTCTCCTACAGCAACAACACTCTTCGATTGAAGCCTTGAGCCGAACCGAAAGCTCCCTCCCCGCCGCCGCGACATCATCGTCCATTCCACGTCCTCCGCGACCGCCCCGCGTAGGCATTATCCATACAGTCAGCAGTCATCAACAGCTTCAGCTTCACCGGGACGCAGGCTTCTCTTGCTACAGTACAGCTTTCTCTTCGTTCATCTCGCGGGTGGCGGTCCGTGGCTTGCTTCTCTCAAAGCCATCCTTCGCCGCGGCAGTCGTCACCAAACGCCCCCCCCCGAAGTCCGGCCACCTTGCCATGGCCATTTAGCCCGGGCTATCGCATTACTCGCGTTGCGCCGTCCCTTCGACTCGCCTGCCGCCAGTTCTCCCCCTCAGCCACGACCTCGTGGCCTTCCTTGCCGCGTCCTGTGCCTGTTAGCTTGGCCAGCTCTCGGCTGCAATCGGCGTCCTGGGTCCTGAGCTTGAGCTTGCGACAGCACCTCGCAGACATCCGACGACACCTCTTCCTTGACTTCCTTTGCTTCTCGACTGCTACATCCGCTGCTGCTGCTGCCGAGAATCGTCGTATCGTCAGTCAGTCGCAATGATTGACCACGTCCTCGGACGGCCTTCGGTCAAGTCGCGCCGGCTCCAGGTGCTGGCCGTCCTGGCCTTCTGGTCGGCCTACATCTTCAGGTACGAATTGGACGCCCAGGACTGCGCGCGATACATCCAGCATGGAGACTTTTGACTAACCACCGCCATCTTCCAGAGGAGACCCCCATGGCCCCCCCGGCTTCCGATTCTTCTCCAAGCTCGCGACGAAACGCCTGACGCCATGGCAGACGGTTGTCACGACCATGATCTACCTCTACGCCGCGCGCAACTTTAGCACCCTCGTCGGCCTCGCGAGCCCCGAGCCCATGTCCAACATGTACGACGCCACCTACTTCCGCGCGACCTGGATCCTGACCGCCCTGGACGCCGGCTTCTGGACCGCCATGAAGATCCGCGCCAAGTGGCTGCGGGACCTCGCCAGCATCGTCTTCTCCGTCTTCTACATGTTCGCCGCCGAGAAGGCCGACGAGAAGGTCCGCAAGGTCCGCGGCATGCTCACCGTCGAGCACCTGCGCGTCTCCTGGAACAAGGGCGCGACGCCGTACCTGCGCTTCTTCCAGGGCCTTTTGCGCCCTCGCTTCTCCCGCTGGCCGCCGCGCGCGATCCGGATCCCTCGCCCGAGCGGGAGCGACTACAAGGAGCCCGTGTCTGCGTGGTTGTACTTCGACGGTCCCCTGACGGACCTTTCGCGCCACAACCGGATCATCTTGGACATCCCCGGGGGTGGTTTCGTCGCCATGGACCCTCGATGCAACGACGACAAGCTGTTCGCATGGGCCGCCAAGACCGGCATGCCCGTCTTGAGTCTGGATTACAAGAAGGCTCCCGAGTTCCCCTATCCCTACGCCCTGAACGAGTGTTTCGATGTGTACACCACCATCATTCGCAGCAAGGGCAGATGCATCGGCATGTCTGGGCGGGAGACGCCGAGGGTTGTTTTCACGGGCGACAGCGCCGGCGGCAACCTGGCCACGTCGACGACTCTGATGATCATAGAAAGAACGTCGGCTCCCATGCGCCGATACGTCAACACGGGCGACCTCCCGCTCCCCGACGGCTTGGTGCTCTTCTACCCGGCGCTTGACATGAACATTGGCAACTGGATGTCCGACGAGCAGATGTCGCTGATGAAGGACAGGAGGCTGAGGAGCACGAACAAGTCCATTATCAGGAGGAAAAGCATGCAGTACAACGACCTGGTCGGCACGCCGCACCAGACCGACGACGAGGAGGACAGCTCCAAGCACACGGGCGAACTCACGGCCCAGGAGACCGAGATCGCCTCCTCTCAGGCCCTCGCCAGCCCGCACCCCGAGTACTCGCACAGCGGCCCGCAGGCCCTGTCCAAGACGCAGCTGGCGTCGCAAGACACCAAGCGCAAGCAGAGCACCTCCCACCACTCGGAGCCGCTGCGGACGCGCCTCGCCATGTCCTCGATGATCTCCTACTTCAACGACCGCGTCCTCACCCCCGAGATGATGCGCGCCATGATCATCCTCTACATCGGCCCCCACAACCGCCCCGACTTCAGCCAGGACTACCTCCTCTCTCCCGTCCTGGTCCCCGACTCGCTCCTCGCGCGGTTCCCCAAGGTCTACTTCCTCACCGGCGAGCGAGACCCCCTGGTCGACGACACGGTCATCTTCTCGGCCCGCCTGCGCAAGGTCAAGGAGGCCATGTTCGACCAGGCCCGCTCCGAGCGGTCCGAGATCGGCGACGGCTCGGAGCCCGTCTTCAACCCCAAGGACGTTGCCCAGGTCACCCTCATCCCCGGCATCTCCCACGGCTTCCTGCAGTTCCCGACCGTCTACCCGCCGGCCTGGAAGCACTTCGAGCGCTCCGCCGAGTGGATCGGAGAGATCTTCGACCACGCCGACGCCGCCCGCGAGCGCGAGAGCCGCGGGCGCCGCCGCGCGGCCGCCAACGGCAACGCCCAGGGCCGCCATCACATCCGCACCGAGTCGAGCGGGGACGAGGACCGCCCGCTCGAGATGAGCATGACGAGGGCGCGCGGCAAGACGCTGACGAGGGAGCCGCAGCCCATGGCCGAGGGCGAGTCGCTCGTCGACAAGGTCGACGCGGCCAACGGCAGCAACGGGAAGACCAAGAACGGCAGGGCGAGGGGCGCGAGCAAGAGCACCAGCGCGAGCCTGGTCAAGCTCAAGAGCACCGACGACCTGCTGGGCCGGCGGATGCACGGCCTGGCTGGGGGGCTCACGGGGGTAGGGGAGCACGACTGAGGCGTTTTGATGTACTTTTACACCGGAGGCGCACTTGACGCGATGTTCTTTTTGGACACAGCACACGACCAGCAAAGGTCCTTTTGGAGGATCCCGGATTTCTTGTCTTGTATAGGAGCTGCTGGGGAAGGGGTACAGAATGTCTGTAGATTGGATTCGCCAACGAATAGCTAGCTGTACACAACGAGCAGGTAGGGGCCATCTTTATAGACATGATTCACTCGTCGAGCGGGCTATTGCGCTGGTGATGTCTCGCCTTTAGTGCTAGACGTGGGTCTGCAGATATCCCACTGGCCTGTGTCCCTTCTGCGCCCTTCGTGATCCTGTTGGACTTCGACTGCCGGCGAGGGAAATCGCCGAGGGAGCTGTCGTGGAGTCACCGAGCGGGCGAAGGGTTTAAGGATCTCTTGCTCAAGGGACTCCAGGCGTATCCCGTTCGCGCCATCTCTGCTCCTCTTGGCCTTCCCTGCGTCCATACATCGCACTTCGCTTCTGGGTTCGCCAGAGGACGTCATCGCCAAGCTCGTCGTGGGCTCGTACCAGGCGCATCCAGCCCCCTTTCCCCGGTTCGACCCCTGAGAAGTATCGGCCCTGCGTCCATGTCCTCTTCACTCGCCATCTTGCCGGCTCCTTCTACCCGCGGCATCTTCAGCGGGCACCGAAGCGTCTTCGAACATCCCGCACCATGGCGCGCAGCTCCCGACTCGCGAAGCGCAGCATGCCTCCGAGGGGCGTCATGGGCGGTCAACCCCATCCAACGGCGGACGGCTGAGGACCGCGAGGCCTTCTCGAGCAGTCGATATCGAGACGCATCGCTTTGTGCGGACGCCTCATCCGGGGGTGCTGGAACGAGGCAGATCGTAGTCCCGTCGATGGGCATCGTCAAGCCCCTGAAAACGACCCAGGCGTCCAGCAATCATAGCCCTCCAGCGAAGTTCCAGAGGGCCATCTCAGTCCCTCGTCATTCAGTCTTTCCCCTCCTCGAAAGTCCTACGATGCAGCGGGAAGCCGAGTCCCACTGAGCTCCGTCGTATGAGCGGCGCATCAACCGTAGACCGTCGCGATGTGACCTCCGAGAGATGATGGTAGGCGTCGTATATAAAAAGGCCGTTTCTCCCGTGGGAAACTGTCAACAGGCCGCCGGCACATCATATTTTGCTGCAATCCTGGCTTTGAGTTGCGGGCAGGCCTCGTGTCTAGCTGGTCCGTCGTACCCGTCGGCAGTCGTTCCTCGGCGCAGTCCTCGCCCTCGCTCCCTCCTCGTCACTGTCGTCCCTCACTTCCAGATTATTCCTCCCGGATGTCGTCGAGTATTCTTCGCATCAATAGACTGGTCGTAGCCGAGCACAAGCCGGCGTGCACCCCCACGAATGCACGACGTCGACATCAAACTGTCCGAAGCGACAAGGCGCTCGACAGTCACCGCGTGGCAAAACCAACAGCACTGCGCGCAGATCATAATCAATTCCAGGACGGATTAACCATTACTTCTTATACTGCTCTACATCTCACGACCGAATCGTGGGAAGCTACCTCTCCAAGTTTGTCGCCGTACATCGATCGAGAGAGGGCCGTCGATGCTTTTCGCCAAGACCCATCGACGGCGCCGGCTTTCCAAAAATAATCCGCCAAGCCACGAGCGGCCGGACGCAACCCTCCAACTTCTCTCTCCCACTCGACTTCCTCTAGTCCTGCCCCTCCGTATGTGTTCCCCCCCCCCCCCCGGACAAGCTCTCTTCTGTCTCCGAGGGTAGGTATCTTCACCCCGGCCAGCCTCACGCCTCGAGCCCCCTGTACCTCTCGACAACCTCCCCAATCTCCCTCTTGATGGCCTCCTTCCTCTCCTCGGCGCACCAGCTCCCCTCGACCGCGCCGACGGCGATGCCCGCCCACTCGTCGATGCCGAGCCGGAACGCCTCCTGCACCGCGAGGTAGTTCTCCAAGATGTACCCCCCAAAGTACGCCGGGTCGTCGCTGTTGATGCTGAACCGCACCCCCTTGTCCAGGAACGTCCGCACGGGAAGCTCGCCCACGCTGCCGACGCCCCGGAGCACGACGTTGGACAGCGGGCACAGCGTCAGCATCGTCTTGGTCTCGGCGAGCCGCGCCATGAGCCCCTCGTCCTCGGCGGCGCGGCGCCCGTGGTCGATGCGCTGCGCGCCCAGGTCGTCGATCGCCGAGCTCACGAACCCCGCGGGCCCCTCCTCGCCGGCGTGCGCGGTGCGGCGGATCCCGGCGTCGCGGGCCTCGTCGAAGATGTCCCGGAACATGGCGGGCGGGTAGGGCGCCTCGCTGCTCGACATGCCGAGACCCGCGATCGTGCCGTCGGCGAAGTGGCCCGCGTCCCTGGCCTCGCGGAACATGCGCAGGCCGTCCTGGACGGGGCAGTGCCGGAGGACGCACACGACGTACTCGACCGTCATGCCGAAGTCGGCCTCGGCGCGGCGGCGCGCGGCGCGCGGCGCGCAGGCCGTCGACGACGGTGCCGTACGCGACGCCGCGCGAGGTGTGCGCCTGGGGGTCGAAGAAGACCTCGGCGTGGCGGACGTTCTGCGCGTGCGCCTTGGCGAGGTAGGCATAGCCCAGCTCCTCAAAGTCGGCGGCCGTCAGGAGCACCGAGAAGCCGATGAAGTAGTAGTGCAAAAAGTCGTCGAGCGAGGTGAAGCGGGTGTAGCGCTCGCGCAGGGCGTCGACGCTCGCGAAGGCGGCATCCTTGTCGGCCGGCAGGGAGATGTCGTTCTGCGCGGCGAGGCGGAAGAGCAGCTCGGGCCCCAGGGAGCCCTCGATGTGGATGTGGTGCTCGCACTTGGGCAGATCGACGAGGAAATCGTGGAGTTTGTCGTTGCACATCTTGAGGGGGCCGGGACGGGCGGACGTGCCACACACACACACACACACACTCTCTTTACCTCGATGTTCGCTTGGGTGCGTTGCAGGGTGTGAAGGTGTGGGCGTGGGCGGACACAGGCAACCTAGTCGTTGTCGTATGTGGCCCAGAGCTCTGTTCGCGATGGTGGTGTGGTGGAGTGGTGATGCGGGCGTCTTGACCGAGAATTGAGAGAGTTGTAAAGAGCCCGAGGTGTTTCACCTGGGAAAACTTTGCCCAAGTCTGATAGACAGCTGTTTCTATTTTTTGCACTGCCGTTTCTGATCTGACTTGTTGACCGGTTCACGACGAAAATAGAAGCCGTAGAGTTGCGTAGAGTGTAGAGAGGTTTTCTGGAAGGTTTTGAAAGACGAACGCAAGGCTTGGTTGGTATGGTATGCGCGCGCCCCCTTTTGCACCCTGCACCGTTGGGAAAGTTTCTCATAACCTTAGCTCATGATTTGGCGAAGCCCGACCGCCCTTCTCCATCTTTGAGTCGTTAGGCCTTACGTTATCGGAACGGTCGACCGGTCGGTCCCCGTCGCCATCGGCGAGCGCCGCGTTGATTAGAAAGAAACTGCGGAGGCCGGCGAAGCGTCACTCCATCCATCTGCATCGTCTTGATGAGGCACCATCCCCGAGCCGCAGAAACCACACTCCAAACACGTGCAGCAGATGTTGAAGAAGCATTCGCCCTGGAGCCGAAGCGAAGGAGGGGAAAATGAGAAGAAAGAGACGAGGGGAAAGAACGAGAACGAGGCTGAACGTGAGGTTCCCCTGGCCAGGGAAACTTCCACTGCCACGGACCTGGAGGCGAGAAGAGCAAGAGAGAGCATGGCAATCACACCGTATCGCCATAAGCCCCAGTAGTTGGTAACTTCAGCCGCCCTTCCCGCCGCGTTGCGAGTGGACCACTTCTCCGAGCCTCTCCTCGACGGGCTGCGGCATTAAACGCACCACCAGCGAAGCTGTCGAACGACAAGACGGTTTGAACAAGACCCCATCCCTCCCGTGCCATGTGAAAGCTAGTCGAGAGTTGCATCGGCGTGGGAAACATGAGATGAAATGTGACCTACGACGAAACAGGCTCCGCAGAGTCAAGCACTCGCTCTCATCCTCTCTGCCCCGTCGTTGCGCTGCCCGCAAACGCAAATGCAACGGTCGTGCCGGACGGAGCATCAGGTTGACTCGCATCGCATCGGGCCTGGCTGGATGATGGCACGCTGGCACCGGCACCACACCTTGACTTCCATGCGTGTAAAGGCTCATAGATCCCCTCGTCTTGGACGGCAATGGCATTCCCACCATCGACGCCGGGAACTCGCGACCCGACAGGGCATGTCACAGGGCTGGGCGGGGGTGCATGTCGTGCATGGCCGTAGCGGTGGGAGCCGCGAGAACACGGCCGTGTACCGTACTGCTTCTGCTTCGATGGCGGCTTCTATCCGGGCGGGCGATCGTGTCGCGGAGGGGACGGAAACCGCACGAGCACGAGGCTATTCCAGACCGTCCGTGGTTCACATCCTCGTTTCTTCAGCGGTCCCGCCAACGGCTGGACGTGCTGGGGTGGTTGCCACCTTCGCCTTGATCCATCTTGTCTCGCACGGCAGACTAGGACACCTTACCCGTGCCTTGTTTTGGTTTTTTTTCCCCTTTCTGCTCTGGTGCTGACCGGGTGTCTCTCGGATCGTCCCACGCAGGATTCGGTCCCCTGGACCAAGGGGGCTTCTTGCTCCAGAGTCCAGACCTTTCATATTGCTTTTTCTTCGTCGGGAGAGGGCAGAGAGGTCTCGAGAACCTGCCGATTCCCCGGTTATTTCTCGGTGGGAGCTGACGTGCTGGCGGGAGACGGCGCCGTTGCCCCCTTGCCCGCCTCCCCTCTTCCTCCTTCTCCAGGGTTGGACCACTAGCCGTGTCTCTCTCGTAGGGATGATCCCCGAGCCTAGTTCGACGTCAACTGGCCGTCCTGAGGGCCGATCAGATCAGTGACCCCCGTGCCCCTCCCAGCGTTCGGGCTGCAGGGGAAGATCGCGGGCCTTGCGGAAGTTGGAACGTGGGAGAAGTTGCCGAGTCGATATCCGCAGTATTCCCAACTTCCGAGCCCTGAAAAATTTCCTTGTCAGACGGGCGGCCGAACACGCCTCCTCTGGCTGTTGCTCCGAACTCTCGAGGCAAGGAGTCTTGACTCTTGAGTCTCCTGCATGTTGCCCGGTATGGTTCTGGTCTGAGTTCCTGTTCCTGTCCCCCCCTCTCCTCCAGACTCCTCCACTCGCCCCCTCGCGTCGAAAAGGGTCTCTTGGCCCTTGATCCATCCATGCCGGCACGGGCTATCCCATCACCTGTGACGTGAGCCGTCGCAACCTCCCATCTTCCCACTGAAAAGAAGCCTCCGCGCCAGCCTGCACACAAAAGCTTATCGACAGAAATAACTCCCAAGGCCGTGTGTTTTGGTGGATGGATGGGTTATGCCGCCTTTCATCCCTTCATTCCTTGTGCCTTTTTTAAGCTTGTCATGGCCGTTTCCGCGTGCGTGCCTGATGCTTGTGCGCAAGTGCAGTGTAGACCGTGTGCTTGTGCTGCCGTGTACGGGAGGCATTGGTAGCGAGCCATCCATCCATCTCGACTGTCATCGGCCATCCTGGCTTGACTTGACTTCAGTCGTGTTCTAATTCTGTCCGTTTGAAGTCGGCAACCACCAAACCTGACAGACTTTTGCACATCTTCTCTATCTTACCCAGAGGCTCGGGATGCGGCCGTAAACTTTCGTCTTTGACTCTCCGCCTCGGGTCTTAGCAGATCAGCAATGGTGTACGTATTTTATGCCTCGGGCCCTTGTACCGACGCAGCCGTGCTCCGTCCTGGATGCCGTGCCGGATTCCTCCCGCCGCCGTGTCTGGATCCGAGTTCCAACCCGCGGGCGAGGGTGTTCCTGGTTGGAGCCCATGCCAAAACCCCCCCACCGAGGGAGGAATGTGGGAATCGCCGTCAAAGACAAACGAGCCCCAGCTTCATGCGAGCCGACAAGGGAGGGCGCCATGGTCCGGACTACACTATGGAGTGCTGTTTCGTTCGGCTTGCAGACCGCCTGTTGGCAATACCTAACTGCCGCTAGTGTATGGAGTCGAATATTCTTCTTCTCCGCCTTGACCGAGATTCTCCGCATCTCGCAATCGCTCGCGGCCGCCGGCATGGCAGAGTCAAATCGCTCAAACATGCGGATACTGCGCGCACGGCTCTGGAACCGACGACAACCGCCGTGTGTGTGTGTGTGTGTGTGTGATGCGTGTGTCTCGTGGCCGGCAAGGCGCTGCTGCTGAGGCGAGAGAGCCGCCACCTGGGCTCTCGTCACACTGCATGGCGATGTGACCTGTCGTGCTCTCAATTTAAGCTATGCGATGCGATATTGGCAGCACCCGTTCTCGTGCCTCGTGCCTCGTGCCTCGTGCCTCGTGCCTCGTGCCTCGTGCCTCGTGCCTCGTGCCTCGTGCCTCGTGCCTCGTGCCTCGTGCCTCGTGCCTCGTGCCTCGTGCCCCGTCCAGCTCCAGCCCCAGGCCGTGGAAGTGGCGGCAACGGCACGCGGCACAGAGGACGGGATCGCGACTCCGGGCGTGCTTTTTGACACTGACGACAGCAAATAGCAAAGGCGAACGTAACCAACCACCGCCACCGCCGCCTGGTGGCGTTGAGGTGTTGTTCAAGTTGCATGCGGGGTTGGAGTTGCACACCATCCATCCCCATTCTAAACCTACTATCCGTCTGGTTGCCGGTGATCACGCTACCCACGACGCAGTTCCCTCCCGGCGGAAATACCGAATGAAACCTTGGACTTGGTACCCAGGTGCAGGTGCCGTCGATTCGATGGCGTCTCCGCGGTGCCGTCTGTCCATCATACTGGTAGGCACCCTAGTCGACCGAGTCTGGGCTCGTCTGCACTCTGCGGTGCAGACTGCAACTCGGGCTGCTGCAATGATGCTTGTAGTGTAACTGTAACGTGCCGTGTGCATGAGGGTGTGCTCCGTACTCATGTAGGTAGTCGAAGGACCGGACTTTGTGCCCGATTTTGACACTAGAGCCCGCGCCGGTGACGGGATCGAATGCTGGTGCTGATGGTAATAAACGGGAACAGACCTGTCTTTGCTGGACTCGGCGTCGCTCCGTCGTCACCCACACCCGGGCATATGAAGTGCCACCGCCAGTCAGGATTGTCGTTGACTCCTCAAGACTCAAGACTAAGAGATTCGCTTCGCGCATGGAACCTCGCAAGTTGCTCCTCCGGGCTGTCATGTTTCATCTGGACCGACAAGCCTTGAGCTCGAGCCAGCAGCCTCTTTGCCAGGCACGCCAATCGCGCTGTCAGAGTTCTGTCCACGGTCCGGCGACAACGACACGATCTGTTTATTAGCCTACTCGCCTCTTCCACCCACCCCGGAGAACTTTAATGTCCCGAGTCGAGTAGATTCGAGGTGCCAAAAAGGCAAATTGCACCACCGTCTGTGGGTAGCTCGCTGCGCTGCGAGTCCGAGTGCATCGTCCATCCATGGTCACGGTCCAAACGGCTATTAATACAGAAAAGTGCGGAGCCGATCTCACCCATCCACGGACCACAGATTCGGCATTCGGTTGCCAGTTGGGTTCAGATGCGATGCGTCGGCTCCACAGCTCCTTTGGGACATATCTCCTGCGAGCTTGCACCTATAGCCTATAGCTTCATGCTGTTAATATGCGGCATGGCTATGCCATGAGGGGAGGGCGGGCGGTTGATGCTACTGCTGGCCAAGGGGGCTAGGACGGCGCGGCGGCCTTTAATGAGCGTGATATCGTAGTGACATTGTAGTGTAGTGTACCGGCTCCGAGCTAACGTGACCGTCGTCGGCCTCGTGCACAGATGCGGACTTGCGGCAACGTCAGCATCTCCATCTCTGGCTCCATTCCACATGGCACTATTCGGGCCTGCTGCCATGGCCCACGATAGAATGGAGATGGCGACTAATACCATGCTAGCCCCCTTGAGGGTTTGCCGCCGCCGCAGCCCGAACAGCAGGCTCCTGCTCCCGGTGTGAACGACCAACATCTGCTGGAAGGCCCGTACGATGTAGTGTAGTGTACGATGTGCGAGTCGGGGGTTGCGTTACATCTGCTGCAAGAAGGCCGCTGTGCCGGCCGGAGCGAGTCGTGCAACCGGCCCATTCTGCGTGTACATGGTCTACTATGTATCTGTACACTCAGTCGAGGACCCGAGATACACTCCGCCGTGACTCCGGATGGTATTACTGCCTTCGGCTGCAGCCACGGTTCTGCAGTGCTGCAGTGCTCCTAAATGCCACTGATCTGCGCCTTAGTCACGAAATCTACTCCCGTGGGCTGTGGTCCGTGGAGAGGGTGGACGACCTCGGGATCTCTTCCAGCTATACACCACCATCACCATGGCCGGCTCGAGATACATGCCGGTCGGTTGGGGTTCGGGGCGACTGAGGAATGGTTCAAAGTAGAGCCTTGGAAGAGACTGCAAGCCATCGGCGCCATGCTCTCTTCTCCTAGCGTATAGTGCAAGATCGACCAGGCTATTGCCCAACTTCTCAAAAAGTCGACAAAACTCCCCTCCCCGTTGCCCGAGGCTTGCTTTCTCTCTATTGATGTCGCCCGATGTTGGTTTGTTGCGAGCGACTTAGCGCCGCGCCGTGCTCGAAAGTGCAGCGTTCCCTGCGCTGGTTCCAGCCGATGCATTAGCGTCGGGTCAGCCACTGAACGAAAATATCTCGGGGCATCCGGCCAAGCATCAGCATGAGCATGGCTGCTCGATCAACAAGAATGCCGATGTCTGCCCTCGAGCACCATGGCAGGCACAAGTAACAACACCATAAACCTCAGCGCAGCGTACCGAGTAAAAACTAACAAACGACGCGGACCAGTGGGGCCCCAAGCTTCGCCAGTCCAGTGGGTGTGCGCTACTGTGGACTGTGGTATCCGAACCAAGTATCCGTACACTTACAGTACCTACCATGCGGAAAACGTCCCAACCCCATGGCGGACGGGCCCTGCTGGGAGGATGGGTGTGAACCCCTCCGAGCATGACAAGGGACCTTCTCCATATCGGAGGATTCGACCGATGATGGCCTGTGTGCCAATGGCAACGAGCACCCAAAGTACGCTGCTCCGTACAGGTAGTGCAGGAGCCAAGGAAGCCAAGGGGTCGGAAGCCATTTCTGCGTCTCGTGCTTGACGTGGAGGCGATAAGCGTGGCTGGCCGTTTGTGTGCCGTGGTGCGGCAGGCACAGCGCGTAGTGTTAGTGTACTAACATTTTGTATGGTACGACACGGTACAATACGATACTAGATTGTGACTTTGCCGGCATGCAATTGCAGACAGGGCATGGTCATCGGGAAGTGGGATGCTGCGTCGTGATGGATGCATTCCCAGACCCGAGGCGAGGAAAGGCTGCCGCCCCCGGAGGAACGCCTGGATGCAAGGGATCGTCTTCTGCACTATCAGTTAGTAGTCGCCCGACTCCAGGCCTCCTGAGTGAGAGTCCTCCGCCATGTTGCCAGTTGGATTCCAGCAAAGTCCACTACAGTCCAGGTGCAGTAGTGCGCGTATATTGCTCCGTATTACACGCTATGCTGCCCGTTGCTGCAGGAGTGCGAATTGAACAAGGACAGGGTTTCATGGGCCCCCCCCGTGGCGGTTGACCGAGTTTCGACACACGACAGCGGACACGGGGCGTTCCAGGGCGGGAAGACGCGGTTTGCGAGATCAAATCTTGCGCGACCAAGATGGCATTCCAACCACACCCCCCCAAAGTCAACATTCGTCCAAGGGAACAGGGCTCTGCGCCATTGGCCGGCTCGGCTTGCTTGCCTTTCGGCTAGCCGACCGAGTGAATGGGCTTGTACAACAATGCATTGAGTGGTATGACGGCGACGGCGACGGCTCTGCAGATCGGGAGACAGGAGGCGGCGAAGACGCCAGAGCCGAGTGGATATTGTAGTACAATGTAGTGTGGTGTAGTGTAGTGTAGCAGCAGAACCGGCCGGTTTGATGCGTACTGGGTTGTTTTGCTGCAAAAGGGTTAAAGGGGCCTGCCCCAATGCTACGCCAAGTGCGTGGCAGTATGGCAGATATTCCGAAGAAGAAACGAGGAGCGTGGGAGTCCCAGCGAGCTGTCGGAGGAAATTTCGGTCCATCGGCAGCGATTTCGATGTTTTCTCGGCTAAGGGGGGCATGATGGGGTCGCTTGGATGGTTACACGACCTGAACCGACTGTCTCTTTGTCGTTGTAACTTGTAGGCTCAACAGAAGCTGGCCAGAGTGTGTGGCCGTTGCTAGGATATTGACCAGGTCTTCAGATATGACGCCTAGTACTTTGTACACACACAGCACGGTCTGGGAGGAAGTACAGGTATTGGCGGCAGTCCAGAGTCCAGACTCTCAAAGAATCCACTTGGGAGCGTGGAATCTCATCGCCGAAACTGACGGCCGCCCGGCTTCCTAGCGCGAGTCCAACGGCCATGGTTGTTGTGCAGCCGGACATCTGGCCGAGAACAGGTCATTGGCGACTGACCATCATCACACAGTACTGCGCGGGTAGCGTTCGGCTGCGTGGTAGTAGCGTAGGTACTGTGTAAGGGTATTATCGTAAGTACTTTGCGGTGCAAGGTAGGATGTAATTGGAGCCTCTTGGTTCGCACCTTTGCTGTCAACGGGGTTCGAGACCAGACCTGGCCTGGCCCTCCACTCAGTGGCACTGGCCTGTCATCCCAGTTGGTGGTGTCTAGTGTTGTAACTGTGCAGGGCCTGCATCCCCCTGTGCCCTGGCAAGTGGCATCCGTGCGTGGCACCCTCGAGGCAGACGGAGCTTGTGGGACATGATTCGGGGAAATTGGACGGTCGTGACACCTCGAGGATGTGATATCACATGAGGCCACTCTGCGAGGGTTTGGGGGCGTCCGGATGGTGCCGACTGATCAGAGGTGAGCGGGAACGGAGTTTCTCACCCAGGTCGCGCGAGTGCGCATGGTCGATGGTGTGTAGTCTGTATCCGCAGGTACTGCGTGGGGCCGATGGCTCCTGGATCGGCAGAGGCGTTGAGGTCTTCGGCTTCCAGTGTGTCGTCTTCAAGCCAACTTGCCAGACGTGGTGATTGGACCCGGGAAGTGGTACCCATCAAGGGCGGCGGCCTGTTGAAAAGGAAGCGGCCTCGGGGCTAGTGCAGACCTGCCCGTTGGCGATCTCCAGCCCGCTGGTGGGCGGCAGTGGTAGGCAATCCGAATGGAGCATTGACGTGCAAGATTGATATGCAGTCACCAGTGAGTACACCTATCCCACGGTCTTAAAGGTTAGCGCGATACCTGCGGGGCCTGGATATATGGGAAGCCCCGCAAGAACTACGCTAACCTTTAAGACCGTGGTATAGGTGTACCTAAGTCAGCGTGGGACGCCGGGCGAAGCCAAGGCCTGGCAGTTGTGTAGGACATCGGCAGGCCAGGCGATTGGGAAAGGCTAATTGCGTCGCGGCTCATCCGGGCGCCAGCAGCGGGTGTTTTCTGTAGCAGTGCGGATACCATACGGTACGTAGATGCGAAGAGGCACGCATCGAGGAAGGCTGAGGTGGTTGTGTAGACGGTACACTGCAGATAGTGAGGCGCTGTATGCAAGCAGACAGGGTGGGCATCATGACCATCCACGGCAGTCCGTTCTCTCAGCTCTGGCTCTGGGTTGTTGCCGCAGAGAGAATGGAATGCGGACGATGATGCCGAAGGCATGCCAGGCATGCCAGGCATGGAACGGGCGAGATCATTCGCGTTGGACCATAGCCCATTGGCCATAAGCTCCCTCTCTCCCTCCCTCTCTCTCTCTCTCCTCTCAATTCCACTCAAAGCTTCAAGGCTCGGGGGTCGGGCCTCGGATGGCCTGCCGACGTGCGCGTAGCACATATATTGCTCGGCGTCGATGGCAAGGGGGTGTCTGGAGAAGAGGAAGCGGCCGACTATGGCGAGGTTGATGTTGTGGACAAGGTCCTGCCTGGATGCATGTTGTTTGCTGCGTCAATCCCTGTGTGAAAGAAGGGAAAGGAAATCATTGCATACCGGCCGGTATACGACCCGTAAAACGAGAACGAGGTGGTTGCGCGAGATAGGTAGTTCGGGTGAGGACAATTGAAAGATAGTATCGCGAAAGTGTTTTGTCCCGGACTCCCGTCTTGTGTTGTTGAGGCCGAGGGTTCATGGAAAAAACGGACAGGAATCCGCAGGCCAGGTTCCAGGCTCTACGTACCAGGCTCCAGGCGCCAGGGTTCGGGACTGAACCAGGAAACCACGCACCACCGCTACGCACCTGCAACTTCAGAGCCCACTTGCCCACGACAGCGGCGAGAGACACAGAGAGAAAGAAAGAGAGAGATGTGGAGGTACGGAGGTACATCGGAGGATCGCCCTGATTGATGGGGACGCTAGTCTGAGAATGGACTAGAGAAGTACGTAAGCGGGCTCAAATGGCAGGAACGTCGGAGATGGTAGACCTTAAGGAAGTCGCGGAAACTCGCCGGATATCTTACCTAAGGCAAGGTGCTATTACCGCCCACCTTACCTTACTGCATAAGGCTCAGGAGATTAGGCAAGTGCCGAGTTCCATTGCAGATCTTCCAGTTTATCTGATTGTTCTCCGATGTACGTTTGGGCACTAGGTAGATGCGATTGGATGTTATGATACCTGCCTCGGGCTTGGAACCACTTCTTGATACTTTGCCTCGAGTAGGTACTTACCCGTAGGTACAAGTGTTGAGGAAGGCACACTGCAGGGGCAAGAACCAAGAGCCATTTGTTGGAGGCAAGGTACCTACGTAGTGTATCCATGCCCTCCTTCCTCGAGAACAATAGAACTAGGTACCTATCTTGTCCGCCTTGGGTAGTTGCTCTTGCTGTGCCGCGAGCGTTCGACTCGAGTGCCTGCGGACTTGCCCCACAGAGGTTGGACTTGCAGTTGGGAGTTGGAAAGATGTTGGTGGTTGCCTTATCATCCAGGCGTCTAGACACATTGAACACAGGGAAAGACCACGGGTCCACGGCGTAGGACAGCACCTGCCGCCCTCGCTCTTGTTTGTGGTGATGGTGGCGGTACATAGTAAGGACACTTCGGGTACTTTCTACCTCACCCATTGACTGCGATATCTCAGGTACTGTCCTGTACCTCCCAGCTGCAGCAAGGCGCCAGGCAGTGAGATCTCCAACAGTCCCCCACCCTCACCTCACGCCCCTCTCTGTCAACTCCGTTACTTCACGGCTCAAGGCCCTGGCCCGGCCTTCTTCCCTGCCTCACGTTGCTTCGAGCTGGAGTCTGGCCCCGAGTCGCTCATCTCCTCTTCCTTTTCTAATGGCCGATCATGCCCATCTTCATCACCGCTGCAGCAGACCTCCCTGCCCACCCCAATCAACCCAATGCCGAGTTCCATTCCACATTTCCACGGCAAATGCGGACGATCCCATTGGAAAGCGGAAGACGGGTCGCCCTGAAAGCCCGCTGAGAAGAAGCAGAAGTTAGAACCCAACGTCACCGACGATTGACGACGTTCATTCACGTCCTTGCTCTCGCTCGGGATACGCCGTGCCGGTTGTTTTCCCAAGTTCTATTCCTAGCACCACCTGACACCAGAACTGCTACTGCTGGCCATGCCGCAGCAGTCAGCAGCATCAAGTCACCAACACGGTCCTTCACGGCCGAAGCGAAGACGCATAGGGCAACAGAGTTTCCCTCTCCGTTCAAGGATGTATCCTCTTCTCACCACCTGGCGAGCAAGCGAAGCGTTATTTACTCTGCTGTGTCGACATCTCTCCGGAGCCGTGCGGCGAGAGTCGAGGAAAAGAAAAAAAGACGAAGATGCATGGCACGGCCTGAACAAGTCCAGTTCGGTGATGCTCGCTGCAGCAGATCAAGACAGAGCAAGGCACCGTGACGCAGCGACGCGGAGTATCAGAC
Organism: Colletotrichum brevisporum; assembly: GCA_030770045.1. Lineage (NCBI taxonomy): Eukaryota > Fungi > Ascomycota > Sordariomycetes > Glomerellales > Glomerellaceae > Colletotrichum > Colletotrichum brevisporum. The sequence goes on from JAUGSI010000002.1 coordinate 9,513,994, forward strand.
GAGGATACGCCGGCAATGCCTTTTCCCCCCCTTCCCCGCCTACATGTCCTCGCTCCAGACAGACGCACAAGGGGGGCGCCAGCACACTTTGTCTTCTCGCCAACCGTCTCTTGTTTGGGAATGGCCTGATTTCACCCGATTAAATCAAAACGAGCAATACCGAATGACTTTCTGCCTGTTGCTATTCTTGACCTGCCCGCACAGCAACCAACCCAGTCGGAGCCAGGGAAGCAGTCGGACGAGCTTGGCTATCTGCGTTTCTGCAGCTGCGGGACACTCAGACTTTCCAACTCTATCGCCCTCTCAGATGAACACTGCAACCGGCGACCACACGCTTGCCTGCCTGCCAACAATGTACGCTACCTCCCCGTCCGCCTCATCCCGGATCGACAATTCTCAGAGGCCCGGAAACCAGCCACAGGAAGAAGCCTGCCGGAGACGCTCTTGAAACGATTGTGGATGAGCTAACATGTGCCTGGGGATGGATTTCTCCAACGATTCGGGGGGCAGCAGAGACGCCAGAGCTAAGAGTTGCCAACCGCTACTACACTATCCAGAGACGGTGCCACGGCTTCGCAACCTCCCGTGCAGCAGCTCGGGACTCGGAGTCGAAACCTGGCCCTGGCTATCCTATCAGCAGCAGCAACAGCAGCAGCAGCAGCACACTGAGAAGTGAGAAAATCCTAGGCCCTGGTCCTGGTCCCGGTCCCGGTCCTCGCCCTCGCATCCCACTGCGATGCGTCGAGCCAAGGGGGCCATTGGCAGTTTCTGGTTCTGTCGCTGACGCCGGCTCTGTCTCTCTATCTGTCTCTGCCTCTCTTGTCAATGTCCGGCACTGACCAGTGACGCCTGACGCGCGGGCGTTGGCTCATCTTTCGCCCCTTGCCTTCCCTGGTCAACATATGTCGACCCGTTGCTTGTTTCTCCAATGACTTCGGGCTGTCACGTCACCGTCCGCTGCCACCCTCGCAGGCTCAGCCACGACCGCCCGTTTAGCAGCAGCCTCAATCCCAGCCATGCCGCTAACAAAGAAGCTTGAAGTCGATGAACGCTGGGCCTTTGGCCACCTTCAAAGTTACCGCGATTCACAACTCATTTCGTGAGCCAACCCCATCCTGGCTCCTTTCTCCACACGACTGTGGGCGGAACCCAACGAAGCCGCTGTGGAGGTCCGTTTGGTTTGCCGTCACTCCCCGGCCTTCGTCGCCGGTTGAACGGCTGAGCTTCCCCTCCCGCCGCGCCGCCCAACTTTCCCATCGAGTATGATTCGAGACTGTCTCACGGCCCGGACGCCTTGTCGAAAAGCTGCCACACCAGTTCAAAGGAACAAACCCAACGACGGCATTGACTAGCGTGCCGCCATGCCACGCCGACACGCTACACTCTCACATGTCCGCTCAGCACGTACACTGCACTAATACACACGAGAACGAAGCCACTGGCGAGCAAGGCTGCGACGAGGAGGCCCCGATCTAATCGCGCGACTTCTCGTCCCATCTAGTGTACCCTCTCCTCCCCAAACGTTAGTCAACCACATCCATGACTTGCTTTACGACAATCAACTTCAAGCAGAACGGTCGTACATTCTACTTTCCCAGCCCAGCACAGATAATGCCTCCATACAATCGTCTTTCACGTCCGAGGACGCCTCGGGCTCAGCTCGGGACGGACTCAAGGCTCGCACAGTTACGTGCTCCACCTACCCTTGCCCGGCATCCTGGCCGACCCGATTCCCCGCCGATGTTTTTCTCTTTGGGAACAGATGGGGGCATTGGGGGGATAGGACCAACCTGGCCAAGGTACAGGGCCCTAGAGACTGTGGTGCCCTTCTTGACTCGAGTCTCTCTGACTTGGAGACCTGCTCCAATGCTAGCACCGCCTTTCTCTCTCTTTCTCTCTCCACGGCCCCAACATCTCAGTGTATGGACCAGGCCACTAATACTCAGCGGGGGGTTATCCAGTTCCAGTGCCGCCTACGCCAGTGTACATACGGATACACTAGTGTAGACTGGGTACGAATACTCGCCAAGGGTTGTTGGCCAAGGTACGGATACACTTGCTGTGTGATCGGTAATTATCTTCAGGCTTCGGAGCATGCCACCACATAGGCTCCCGCGAACTGTGTGTGCGGCCTTAGTGTAGACGCCACTGTCTACGTCGACTAGGACGACGACGACGACACACGTATGCCACCATCGCCGCACGCTTGCAGCCCGCCGCCGCTACACTAATGTTCACTACGTGACCCTCCCCACGGCGCTTCGCCTTACACACCGGACAGTCTCCGACGGGCTCACGCCTTGTACCAAGCAAGTTTGAACCCCCGTCCAGAAAAGAGGTCCCGGCGTAGTGTACGGATACACTAGTGTCCTTCCTACTTGGAGCTTGTTGGTGTTGGATCTGAATTTCTGGAACCGGGTCCTCACCAATCGCTCATTTTTCAACCTGTCAGAGCCTAATATCCGTCTGCCCTTGCGGGGTTGAGTCGTCGCTCACAGTCACACTGACCTCTACCTGCCACTTGTCACGCACAGCTGGACGAACGTTGCGCCAACTTCCTCTGCAGCGTTTCCCTCACCAACCGTGGCTTATTCTTAGCACTGCCGTCTCCGACCTTCCTCATTCGAGTCGTTTGGTGCGTTTAATCGGCTCCTTGATGGGAAGAAGACAGGACGACAGGCCATCTCCAGCTCGTCCGCCCGTCCACTCTTGCATGGACGAGGGGGGTTCCCATGCTCTGTGCAATGCTGATCCGTCCCGCCCCGTCCTACTGGTGTGTGGGATCGCTGACCCCCTAAACGTACCCTACCCGCACGGCGCGTCAAAGATCAAAGAGAGAGAGAGAGAAGAGAGGTGGTGGTTTGTTAATCAGAACCCTCGCCATTTCTTTGCCTTACTACCGAGTACCTAAACGCTGCTGGCCCCGTACTGTTCTCGGTTAATAAGCCTTGCACCACGCAACGTCGCGCCCCTAACACGAGTATCCGTACCTCAGCCACTTGGTCAATCAGTCAGTCGGTCTGGTAACTTCCCGCAGTACAACCCTATCACACTTGTTTTGCATTGGCTTCCACAGATATTGCTCGTCTACTATAGAGTCCTCCCTGCTCGCAATATCTGCTCTGCTACTCCCAAAAGGAGATCAACAGTTGTTGGCCACCTTAATACCACCATCATATCACTTCCGCCTTCATGCTTCTCAGTTCTCCTTAAAATTACCCTGGACTTTTCAACCCCCCCTTATACGGGCCCCAATCTTGTTTCCCAGGACAATCTGGGTGATTTTCTCAGTTGCTCGCCAAGAAGCACACGTCTGGTTCCGACATAGCGGAGCGATTCAGGTCGTTGGTCGTCTTCGTTTGCAACTGCCCTCTGGTCACTGGTGTGGACTCTTCATCCGCACATCGAGGGCCAGGAGGAACCTGACTGAGTCGGCGACCCTGATCGGCGGCGTACGAGAACCGAAACCAGTACATTGCGCCGTGGTGTTCGACAACCGAGCCGACACCAAGAGATTGAAACCCCCCTGCCCGCGGACAAGTTGCGAATCGAGGCGTTTCGAGCAGCTCCTTGCGCCTCAATTCTGGATCCCGCTCCCCTTCCCTGGACCTCACTCGTGCCGCAGTACGGATATACACACACTACATACACCACACTACGTTGGACACTGGCAACGTCTCCGGCCTGGCCTGTCGCATCCTGGCCAAGAAACGTGGTAGTTCGCTTTGGAAGGAAGCCCATTTGTCGCCATTCTGCGGTTCCGTCGGCTCTGGGCCTGTCAAACTCGTCACATTTCACCCTGTCATTAGCACTTCACTGCACCACTGGGCTTGCCAGACCCTTGCAACATCACGTCTGTTGCGTGGCCAGTGGACCGGCCAGCCGTGTGTTCCTTTGCGGCAACGTGCAGATTCCCGCCCCTGCAAAGGCAACCCCGGCCAATCTCAACCCCTAGCCAACTGCCCGGAGAGCAGCCTCGAATCGGTCGACGGGTGCTTGTCCAGCACGAGTACAACCAGACCTAGGCCTGGTTGCTGACTCTCGTCACCAACGCCGGGCCCCTCGACGAGGCCATCTTACGCCACGCCACGCGTTTGAGCAAGCTGCGAGTAACGGTCTGTCTCTCTTCCCTTGCCGAAGAAGCCCTGCCTTGCCTGCGCCGGTCCATCGACAGCTCTCGGAGAGATAAAACGTCAATCGGGTTGTCGGTTCCGTCACCGAAATATGCTTATTGCCTGTTACGCTGTTGGGTCTCAGCAATAATAACGACACGTGCTCAGCCGTTGAAGAACAGTCGAGAACCAGTCACCCTCTTGGCATCACTTTGCTACGCTCACACAGAATAGAAGACAACTCGGTGGCCAAGAGGACGTCATCGAGATCGTGTAGTCCCACCGGGGGCGACAAAATTAAGCACCGAGGACTTTCCCGGTGTGTCCCTGAAGATAGGTGCGTCAATGGCATGGTTTCCTCTCGCGTTTTGCCCTCCCGTCTCTACTTTCTCCTTTTCGTTCGCACACAGCAAGCGTATGCCATTCATTCCCTCCGGCGGAGTCAAGAGCAAGAGCAAGAGCATTCGCGGATATTGGATAAGTGCTCTCTACTATAGCTCGCTAGCAATGCCACGGACATTACCCTTATGCCAGATTTTATGACAAGATCGGGTCGCGGTTACGTGGTCAAGGCCATGCCTGTCAACGAAACCAATCAATTCTCCCCCACGGTGCGGCCAGTGGCAGCAGAAACCCCCCGAAGATCATTGTTCGATAGCTCCCGACGAACGGCTTAGCGGCCCCCTTCTCACCAAGCGCACGTCCTCGGCCGGGGCGGGTTGTAGTCGGCTCGTCTGTCGGCTGTTTGGTTCGCTTCCAGCCCGTCCATGACGGCGAGCGCAGCGACAACAGCACGGCACGCGGTAACCTGAAGCCTGTAGGGCAGAACAGGACAAGACGCGGAAAGATGGGACAATTCAAAGAGGAATAAGGAAGCGACCGACCTGACCTGGGCCAAAGCTGGCTCGGTCTGCAAGCTGTTGCTGCAAAGATTGCTGGAAGGATTCCGGGTGCACATCATGTCCCAAAATAGTCCCTCAGCCCACATCACCAGAAGAGAAGCCAGTGGCACAACCCGAGAGAATGCCGGCCTCCTCCTAACAACACCAGGTCTCCTGCAACCGATTGCAGAAAGGGAAGAGCTTCATATGCGGAGTCTGCAGGTTTTTCCCTAGCAAGTCCAACGAGCCAACGACGGGCATGCAATACCCCCATCCATCATCCATCCAACCATCCACATACCACCCACCACACATACGCACCCGCAGACACACACACACACACTCTCTCTCTCTCTCTCTAGCACACACACACACTTTCTGCACTTCACTACCTACGCCCACTGAGCACCTGAACTCTCTCTCCCGAGCTTGCCCAACAGACTCGGGGCTCTACTGGCAACCCAGCCCTTCCCCTCCCCGTTCCCCTTCCCCAGGGGCCTAGAAGCTGAGGCTGCATGAGCCCGCCCTCCCACATCTCGAGGCGCATTATTCCCTCTTTCCAACAAGGAGAACGGGGGTCTATCGTTACCAGCCAGATGTGATCTCTGGCAATGCTCGTGCCCTACCTCCGGCCCACCGTTCACACGAAATCCCCGATGAAAGGAGGCGATTCACGTGGCCCCGCTGCTTCGGATCATGCCTAGACAGACCACAGACGGACGGATACACTTCACTACGTACACAGAGATCACCACATCAACGTCCAACGACAACATGCGTACACTACACTAGTGTAGAAGCCTTCTGTCTGTCTGGCCCCTTAAGGCGACCCTTGGTCCCCTGCTTGGTACACTACTCCGTACATCACACTAGAACAGCGGCCCCTGTTTCCTGCGTGAGAAGTTGAGGGTTGAGGGCAGGCCACCCACCCCCCAGCCGAGTCCAAGTGGGCTCTCTCTCGACGGGAAACTGTCAGTGAGTCGCGGCACAGCGACCTTATTCTCGAAGCTGTTGCCGATTCGCCATCGCCCATCCTTGACCTGGGCTGGGTGTCTACGCTTCAGCACAGGGATCATGGGGGTTTCCTAGTGACTTGTCCGACGTTCCTGGGTCACTCGCTCTCTCGAACCAGGACCCTGGCACCCTAGTAGCGCCCACTCTCCGGTCGAAACACGTTAGTTCCTTTCGTTGATGAGCATCTTCCCACAGCCCTGTTCGTCCTCCTTGCTTCCTGGACTAGTTGTGACAGGGATATCCTCGAGCCCTCCATCACTCCAGATAATATTTCCGATTCTGCTTCCGCGCGCGGAGAGCCCCGGATCCAGGCCTGATGCCTCGACGGCACCGCAAACCATCGTCACTGACAATTCCCTCCCCTCCTCCCCATCCTCCCCCCCCCCCCGGGTGCTCCTGTACCCGTCGAGTGGCATGGCGAACCCAGGACTACACTGCTACACTGCTACTACTTAGTATTACTACACTACTTGCTGTACCTTACCTTGCCTTGCCTTGCTTTAGCCTCCCTTGTCCTTTTTACCCTACCCACTTTCTCTTTACTCCGACCAGCAGACAGACGCCCTCTCCATTTCTGTCACCATCCCGTGCCGCAGCCACAGTTAGCTCTTCTTTTACACCTTCACCCTCCCGCCGCCATTCTTAACCTCTGATTCCTCTCTTCCCCCCCGCCTGCTGTCCACGAATCAAGCCGTTCCTCGACTGTCTCGTTTCCTCGTGGTTGGCTTTGTGGCTTGGTTCCAGACAGCTCGCATCACGTCAACGGCTTTCACCGAGAGCATCACGCTAATCGAACCGTCAGACATCAGATGCCCTTTTGGCGACAACTACCTTTGTAACGGTCACGGGATAGCACATTGACCGTTTTCTTCTTCCTTCAGCTTTTCCCGTCTGCAGTCTTGCGACCGACGTTGGACAAGCAGCCCGGCTCGGCATCGTGGATCTAGGCAGCTTCGAGTTACACGAAATTGCTGCAGAAACACGGGTTCACATCAACCATCCCGAGGAGGACCGCATTGCGCCTGTTGCTCGGACGCGAGAAAGAAGCCAGAGCTGGTAGGCCGGGCTTCTCCTCGCTGGGTGTCTCGCAAACTTTTCCGCCCATTGCGTTTTCGTGCTTGACGGACACGCCCAGTACCGTCTCGACTTTCGGCCACCGAGCCGAAGACTGCTCACAGGAACAACCCAAACCGAAGGCTCTTGCCTAACGAACACCCGCACATCCGTCTGTATGTTCGTGGAGCGCCGCCTTCCCACCGTTCATCGTTTTGGGGAGCCCGTGGAGACCCCTTTGAACCAGGCACGCGAGGGCTGGTCTTTTGAACAACGCTCCGCCATGGCCGCGTCGTCGCACAACCCGTATCCACGATCCCCCAACCCTTCCACCAGGTCGTACGACTCGTCTTCTGTCTCCTCTGCCACCTCTCCCAGACAGCCAGCTCAATACATCCCTCGTGGCATGATGAACGCTGGACCAAGAACCTCAGCGGCGCCGCCGCCCCAACCTATTGGCATTCCGCCCCTGCCCCCGGTCAACCAGAGCGCTTTCACGCCGTACACACCGGTGACTGCAGGCTCGATGATGGGACGTGATTCACTTCCGTCAGCCGAGTCCGTGGCAAGCACACCTGGACCCTCGACAGCCTCTCTGCCGCCCATCTCCCAGGCCCAGAAGAGAGCGTACCGGCAAAGGAGGAAGGATCCGAGTTGCGACGCGTGCAGGGAAAGAAAGGTTAAGTGCGATGCCACCGAGACGACCAGTTGTTCGGAATGCTCAAGCCGCAACGTCAAGTGCCAGTTCACAAAGGAGACCAACCGACGGATGTCCTCGATCAAGCAGGTGCAAGACCTCGAGAAGCAGTTGGAGCGCCTGAGGAGAGAAAATGGCAGTCTGAGGCGTATGGTTCAGGAAAGAGACGGTGCGATGGACGTCGATCCGGACGGTCTCGAGCAACTACCCCTACAGCTACCAGAGATCGGCACCGATCCCAAGCGGAGGAAACGACCTGCCCCGATCCACGACCTGGCCAGGGCACGATCTAACATGCGCATATTCTCCAGGGGCATCTGGAAGCCTCCCGCTCAATATCGCCAGGCATCCCCAACGCCACTATTTGAACCGCAGAGACCAGACCTGCCCCCGAGGCAAACGACCGACCAGCTCCTGCATGCCTACTACGGCGCCGCGCACACAATGTTTCCTATTCTACACTGGCCGACGTTCCAGACTGGAGTCGAGGACCTCTACCGAATTGGCAACACGAAAACGGTGCAGACGGCATGGCTCTCTACCTTCTACGCCACTCTCGCCCTGGGGAGCCTTTTCAGCCAGGACCCGCATGCCCACCGATCGTACCGGGCGGCAGAGCTGCTCGAAGTCGCCAGGAGCATGATCGACCCTTGGAACAACGACTACGTTCTCGATAACGTACGCGCCATGGTCCTCGTGACTTTGTGTCTCAACGAGATGAACCAGAAGTCGGCGGCTTGGACGTGGCTTGGCAGCGCTGTACGGGCTGGCCAGGACCTCGGTCTCTACTCGGAATCCGGTGCTTGGCCCGTCATCGAGGGCGAGATGCGCCGCCGAGTCTGGTGGACAGTCTACATTCTCGACAGGAGCCTGGCACTGGATCTCGGACGTCCTGTTCTGATCGACGATTCGGATTGCGACGTCTCGCTACCGGCCGGCGTCGACGACCACTACATTCACGAGGGTGGCATCATGGTGCCTCCGGGCAGAGAACCCCTGAACCACTCCCTGTTGGCCTTGATCAACGTCATACGGTCATACTCGTCACTGATCAAGACGATGGCAGCGCCAGTGGTAGCCCCGACCAGGCTTGCAACCTTTGATCAACACTTCGTTTCCTGCCTGCGAGCCTTCCCCCCTGTCTGCGACACTTCGAGCACCGGGCAGATCTCTCCCCACCTCCTGACACCCTTTACCTACTTGCTCCACGCTCGTCTCGTCTTGCACCGCCACAACCTTACGCCAAGCTGCCCTCCCGATGTGCGCCTTGCTGCCATGGAGCAGTGTACTCACACGGCTCTTGAAACGGCCTCTCTCCTCTCTCGAGCCACCCCGAACCTTGCAGACGGCACTACCGCCCTCCTTACCACGCACACATTCCGCTGCGCGCTCTTCCTGCTCCTCGCTGGGTACTGGGACCACGCGACGACATGCCTGCGAGTCCTGGCATCTATCGATGGAAGACGAGATGTTGCGATCCCCTGCGGACGATTCCTTGCCTTCTTCGTGTCGGCGTTGGGCACCAAGCGTGCCGAATACGCATCTTTCGTTGCCCGCACGACGCCCCCAAAGCCCTTCGCCCCCCCTCCGCCGCCTCAGGGTCGCCCCGGTCCCACCCCACTACAAGAGGCCTTGATGCACGACGAGGAGCTTCTGGCCTATGTCAGCGCCGACCTCCAGGCCGCGCCGGACTCTGCGTGGATTTGGGCGAGTGGCGAGCGAGAAGCAATTCTATCTCCTACCTCACCCGGGTCCATCACTGCGTCTGGCGGCGCCAGCAGTGGGCTGTTCAACGCTACCCAGCGGATCGGTCTGACCGAGGAAGAAATCAAGGAATGGGGCGGGTGGGAGCGTCTCGAAGCAGCCGTCCGCGGCCTGGCATCCGGCAACACGACGCCCACGCCAACGTCCGCAACTTGGTCCTCCGCCCTCCCTGCGGGCATCAAATCCGAAGGAACGCCTGGTCCCACACTCCCAAGCATTATCCCCGGCGGTGAGGGGAGCAGCGGCAACAGCCCGACAGCCGGTGCAAAGGGGCGGTCTGACAGACTGAGCATCGCAAATATCATCTAAGAGAAACCACCTGGGTGGGTTTCCTTCTGGAAAAGGCAGCTCTTTCCAAGCCCCGAAGGCTATATCAGTCGGGGGTCGCAGGCATTGCTCCTTAGGAACTGCGAATCAAACTTCTGGTGTATTATTTCAGCATCATACCATATCCTCTCAGGCAACAAATCATGAACCGTTTACGAAGGTTACGGAAATGAGCATGCGAATCGCGTTACGACACGACGGTTCTCTCTGGTGGTCTTTGCGCCACCAAGCGTCGACGAGAGCAGGAACACTGCTCTAGTGTACGATTATGTGTTGGCAAGGCTATAGACGTCGTCACTGCCGCTTTCATACTTCATTTTCAGTCTTTACTACAATTCCCTTTCCTTACCACTTTTTCCCACCCCTCCCAAGACCCCGAGCGGACGTTGCTGCAAGAGGCACCCGCTAAACCACTCGTTTAAAGCCTTAATGTCTGCATCAAAAAGCTGGGGTCAGCGGAAGATTTGCGGGAGGAAGGACGCAAAACCACAGTGTTTCCTATCTTCTCTTTGTTTTTTCCTCTTGGCCTGGTTCGCTGGAAGACCGGGTCCGCGTAAAAAGGAGTTTTGCAAACACAAAAGCCTGGTTGTGGTAGGGGCGGATGGGGGGGATGTGGGAACGGGCAAAGCGAGGAGTTGCCATCATCGTCACTTGATTTTTGCCGCCCAAGGCGCGCCCTTTTTTTTTCCCCAACGCTGGTTCGTTTCTTGCTGTCTAATGGCTGGGGTGTGAGGGAAGAGGCTGGGCCTTTCTACGGGAGCGCCAGCGAAAGAGGACGATGGCTGGGAGAGTTTCTGCGTGTTTGAGTCATTTGTGGTGCTGGTTTTTTTCTGGTTCGTTTTTTGGGGAAAAACTTTTTTTCTTGTCTATATGGGGGACATGAACGTCCAAAACCTTTTTCTTTGTTTGGATCTTCTTTTTTTTTGGTGGAATGTCTGGAAAAGACAACATTCATCTACGTAGCAGAGAAATAGTTTTGTTACGTACGAGAACAAAAATACCAGATTTTTCGAGTCTGAGGCCCGCCGAGGCACGGAACTCGCGGACTCTTTTCAGACCTAAGATGTTCAATTTTTCGAGAGGCTAGCGATTGTGGTGATGTGATCAGTATGGAGATGGAATACAGACAAGGCGGGTTTTTTTTTCCCTCTGATAGAGCGTCCCAAAACTTGGCTCGACTGGACGCGGATAGCTTCACGGCAGGAAACACGGCATCACTGAACCGGGGAGCCGGCGGGCCTCGAGCGGCGGGACACAGGCATGGACTAAGCGAGCTGAACAGAGCAGCACTGGCGACAAAGACCCCTCCCCCGCGAGATTTGGAGAGAACCTCACTAAGCTGGCCTCGCTGGAATGGCCTCAGTAAGCCGGCCTCCAGTTGACTCGCCGCCCCCAAGGACTCCAAGCCCTGGAGAGAGGGTGACTTTCGGTTGGGGGGGGGAGAAGCGTGAGAGCGTCAAAGCTTTGCGGCGCAGAGGAGCCATCCCCCTTCCCTTCGTCGACGCGAAACCCGTCACACCAGGCCCCCAGGACCCCCCGCCTCGAGAGACGGGCCTGCTAGACGATTACACACACACTTACGTCTGCTTAGGATGTGGACGATGGCGGTGGCGTGTTTTGCGCTTATTCACGATGCTGGAAACGTAGTCAACGAATGATCAGTAATTCCAAGCACGTATGTGTGTGTGTGAGCTGTCAGAAAGCCAAAACCCACTAGATGGTCTCTCATGGTTTGAGAGAGAGGGGAGGTGTGACGATGGCGGTGCGTGCTTTTGCGCTTGTTCGTGATGATGCTGCGCCTCCTCCACTGTCTAGCCTGTATGTCACGATGATGTTGGTAGACGCTGTTTGACAACGGAAACACGAACTTCTGACGATGATGGGGGGCGCAATTTAGGGTTGTCTTGTCAAGGCTGGGCTTAGAGGGGGGGCCATAGGCCATGGGCCATGTGGATGGGATGGGATGGGGGAGGCCAAGAGACTGACGGAGCGAGAGGCCGTGTTCGCACCAACACGGGCCTCACGTTTGGCATCACGTTTCTCGTCTGCTGGGTGACTTGGTTGGATGTCGTGCCTTCTCTTGTATCCGCCGTGTTGTTGTCACTTCCCGGCCCCGTACCCCCGTGGCTGGCGTTTTGGCGTGGTGCCATCGTGCCGTGCTCGGTGCCTACGGTGAGCCCGTTGCCTTCTTTTGCGAGTCCTGGTGATGAAGTTACCTGCCCTTCCCCTCGTTCCTCCCGCCAGTAGATCCCGGGTTTGGGACGGGAGGGGAGGAAGAAGAAGCTATTCCCCGGCAGATGGAGCATCTCCCCCACCCCTTTCGATATTCATCCCTCTCTGCCCTTGGCCCTGGCAGGTTGTGTTTTCAAGCTAGGGGACTTCCTTGGGGGAGCCGTCGCCGCGGAGGGCAACCTTTGTCGCAACCGAGCCGCACTGCCCGCCCACCCTTGTGGACTCGGCTCCGTTACCCGTTTCCCCTCCCCTTCCCGCTGACTAGTGAACAAGTCTCGAACGATCACGGAAGCTGTTGGATGCCGTGTCACACTTGTCACTAGCCTGCCACACATCATCCACACGGACACACACACACACACACACACACACACACACACACACGCCTTACAAGGATGGATCGGGGGTTCAAAAACTCACTTATGTCTTCTTGTCGTTGGGAATGGGAGGGTGGTGGCCAAAAATAGGTGGGTCAAGGTTTGTGTGGGTTGGTTGACGCGATGTGTCGCGAGCGGGATCGAAACGAACCTACCAAAGGTAGGTAGGCTAGGTGGGCAAGCAAACGACAGAAGCAAAAGAAAGAAATTAGGGGTACAGAAGGAGGCAAGGCTGCGAAAAAAAAGATGAGACGACACGATACACTAGATAATAAGCTCGTCGACGTTTTGGGCAGCACCCGGCGCTAATCGACCGGGGCGGCATCCAGCGACGAAAATCGGAGAAACCGGGCGGCAACCTATCGTGGTCGGTCCTTCGGTTATCGTTGGGGAGAGAGAGCAGCCCGGGTGTTCTTGCCCTTGCTCTCAGTCTAGGTAGTCACGATACGTCAACGGTATCGTAAAAAACAATTGGTTTTGGACTTTTGTCATGTCAAAGTGTCAGCCACACAACCGCTGTCCGTGGGTTGGATCTACCCTCCCCTTGTTGACTTCTCTTCGTCTATCTTCCCATGTCTCAACTGATTGTTAAACCTCCCCAAGCTGGACCTCCTTTTTTGTCATGGTGGGGACCTATAGCGGGATGATGATATTCTGCGTGTTAGAGTGTGTGTATGAGAATGACGGTTGACATGTGGGGGATTTCAGATCGAGTCCACCCTCCCTCCCTCCCTCCTCTCCAAAAAGGAAGCCCCGCTGTCTAATGTTCTGGAAAACGAAAACGAAGCTCGGGGCCGTGGACGATCTCTGCAGTGGGCGGAGGGGGAAGCGGCCGGCGGGCATCCCGGCGGTCCCGGCCTTGGTTCGGACCCGCTGAGCCTAAGTGGCCGGAACCCGGCGCCGGAAAACGGCCCCTAGTGGGATTGCTGGAGGAGCATTCCGCCGGCTCCCAGGGATCACTCCCCTTCCTGTTCTCCCCCTACCCTATCCTCTCTCTCGGAACATGCTTGTTGGCAAGGAGTAGGGAAGAGGGAAAGGAGGAGTATCGAGCTGTCATGGATGATCCTCTGCATGGGGCTGGGGGGAGAGGTGGAGGCTGATCCCGTCCTTCCATGGAAACCGTAGGGTCTTGGCCTGTCTGCCGGAGACGAAATATTTGAAATCTTCTGGAAAGGTTGGCGCTGCTTGGGTTTCGAAGCAACGCGAGGCAGAATAGTGGCTTGGTTCGTCTGGCCACTGCATCACAACGTATCGTAAGTCCGATTCTTTTTCTTCCTTTCCCAGGTTGTCAGGAACTAGTGAATCAGTGACGCCGATCGGCGCGACATCGTCTGCCTTGTCGCACAACCCCTGACGTCGCTGCTGTGAAAGAGTGTCTGTCGGATGGTGATCCCCTTCCTCGAGACTGGAATCATCGACAGAGTCCATCTCCACAAGTTTCTTGCACCGCACGAAGACACCCATATTGTGTCACGACGATGCGACCAAGGATCATAATTAAGCTCTGGAGCATCCATGGAACTGATCTCGAACGGACGCCCGCTCCACTTTGAAGCTTTTGACTGGGTTGGGTGGGTAGGCAAGAGAGACCCACAACAACTCGCCGATAGAGAGGTTCCTGTCCCAATTGAATCACAGTCAGAGAGTTATTTGCAGAGAGCTCTGACAAAAAGACACGAGAAGGGTGACAGCGGACAAAAAAAAGAAACCCGTGAGATTGTATCGTCAATCGCGGTGAGGAATTGAGCCTCACGCGGGGGTCGAACCCGCAACCTTGAGATTAAGAGTCTCACGCTCTACCGATTGAGCTAGCAAGGCGGGTCTGATTATTAATCAAGTTGGAAACTTTGTCACTCGAGTAGGCTGGGCGTTGCGGTCTCGTTCTTCCCTGAGCGAGAGCCTTCGGCATCCAAGTCGGCGAGTCCCCAAAGCTGGTCATTTGTTCGCGCTCTCTTGAGGCTAAGCCGCGGTTGTGTATTGGACTTTTAGCTGTTCTCTTTTGTTCCGCACTCTTCCTGCTGTACAAGCATCAATCCGTTGTTGGCACTCAGCATCTTAGTTGCGTGACTGGCTGATGAGCGCGCTTGTGTAAGGAGTTTAAAACAGACTCTGCAAGTACAAGTCCGAGGCTTAGCAAAAACCACAAATCCAAAGGAAAGAAACCATATAAGAGTCCATGCTAGTCGTGTAAATTGTTTTGATCATTCCTAGTGTAGGCAATCGGTCAAAGAAGCTCCTGCGTTGGCCACTTCGTAAGGTCAGCCTCGGGAGCACCTTTGTACGGGGAAGTCTGAGTGATGCGGGGGCGAGAGAGCTCACCGTCAACTTCTTATAATTAACAAATGATACCTTGAAATAAAATCCGAGGCACAAAATCTTGCGTGGCCGATGGAAGAGGGCAGCTTCTCAACTTGAAGCACTAATGTCATGCCTTCTGTCCGCAGATGCTCTTCTGTGGTCGCTTGGCTGATTTAAGCGTTTGATTGAGAAGCTTACTTTTAATTGATTGAGTGACTTGGCGACTGTGAGTCCGTGAGACTTTTCTTCAAGGGTCAAACAGAGACGATGTATTCAGTTCTTAGAGCCCAACTCCCATGTTCGATCCTCAATCTAGGTACTATTGTATCCTGTATTTATCAAAACATCTCTATTTGACGCAACAAAAACTGAGGTTGAAGCACTCAAGTCTTATCTTCAACTACGACTCAATGCCAGCAAAGACGTTGGACGACGAACTTTCCATCCGACTAAACGTGCTCTGCGCATTAGATTTGGGACTTCCCCTCCCCCGAACGAACGAACGTATTCTCCATGAGACACGAAACTCCCAGCTTACTTATTGAGCTACTTGATAATGGGAGGTAGATACTAGACTGCAAACCCATGATAAAATACCAAACTTCGAGTTAACTTCACTGAGCAGCTGCTAGTTTTGCAAGCATCACGTACTTGGATCTCAGTAAACACAATGACCCGATTCCCGAGCGAATGAAAACGTCGAAGGACATCAGAAACTGACCACAAAAGATCTAAGCAGCAACATACCCCATATATTGAGCTGAGCTGATGATATCGTGTAGCATTACATGAACCAAGCAGATCAACACAAGCAAGCTTGATGTTGAATTCGCAGTCAGCCGTCAAACTCGTACGAATATCCGCATAAATACAAGATGTATCTAAGCAACTCCCTCTTTGCTGGGGTACCATTAGCGTTCATGACACTCTCTATGAGAACTATTTGCTAGTCACAGGTAGTGAGATGAAGGGTCTGTTCCGCGACCATAGTCGGGTGCAACCGTTATCAGTAAATCGATGCATGCACCCAGGCTTAAATGTCTTCTCCTCCCTTGTGGTTCAGTCAAAGCTGGCCGTGATGCAGTTGCTAGACGTACAATTGTGTTATTCGTCGGCTGACCGAGCGGAATTGAACTTCCCATTGCATCAACCTCAACGCTTGTTGCATGGGCCAAGGTCTTCAACAATGCTTCAGAACAGCAGGTTAACAACTGAGCCGCACACCCCCTCCATCAAGTCAATACCTATGATATCCTGCATCACTCATATGAAGACCCTTGCTGGGCCATCACGTCGTTCATCCGTGGCGTTATTCATCGTCGTACAACTGATCATCTGGCACTGACAACGTTAGATGATCATGACGCAGGAGGCGGCAGTCATTCAGAAACCGCCCGTTTCCCGTGGCTGGCGCACCGAGTTCCAACCTGAGGCCGCCTCCCGTCAGACGAAAGGCTTGAAACGGCATGTTTTCGCTTTCCTTTCAGTTCTCGGCTCAAGCCTGACGGCGGCACCAATGTCTCTGGATGACCTGCCCCGGAAAAGCCTCATCCATGCTCGTCATCAGCTTGCAGCCAGAGGCGGGGAGACTGCAAAACACGGACAACGTGTGTCGTTTGGCAGACCTACGTGCCTTCTTACGTACTCAACTTGGGTCCGCAAAGGAAAAAGCATCGCCAAAAACCTCACGTTCCAACGACTTCTTGGCCAGCCAAAGGCCCACGAACGGCTGGGGACGTCGCGCTCGACCTCCGAGCAGCAGCCGGAGCATGCTGGGGACGGATGGTCCCCTGGCCTCTCAGCCGCTCCTGCGAACTCGGGTACCCACCCACCTGTCCTGACGTCGGTCGCCAGAGATTTCGATCGAGGGCTGCAAGAGACCAGAGAACCCTGACCTGCGGGCTTGCTGTTTTTCAGCTCTGGGGCCGCTAATGCACAGCAATAGCAAATACCTTTTTCTTCACTTCACAGACATGCAGCCGAAGGCCCGTTAAGCCTTTTCGGGAGGAGACACCTCGATGAAGACTAGAGCAAGCTTGAGATCTCAGTTAAGGTGGAGGCCGCCGAGAGGAAGAAGGGCTCAAGTTTAACCACCTGCGAAAACCGAGCTGTCGCAGAATGCAAGACCGAGGAAGGGGAAGTTCGATGAGAAGGATACTCGGGACTAAACCGTGAAGGGAAGAGTGAACACGTACAAGTGAGTACGTCTAGCGTATGCACAAAACGAAAGACACACTTGCACACCCTCCCACACGAACACCTGCGCATAACAGATGGAGAAACGTCGCATTCCCCGGATCTCATCTTCCTGCATACCCTAGCGTCGCCGCCCCGTAGCCTCGTCCCTGGACGAGAGTAGGTACGCTAGGACCTGAACCACCAGGCGATATCCATGGGGGTGGCAGGCCTTCCCAATCCGCTCTCCTGCAGGACTCGGCAGAGACATGCATACGGCGAGAGGATCTGGACAGGCGGCGCCCGCCCCGGTCAGCCAGCCCACATGCAAAACGGACGCAGAATGGCTTGCGAGGGCAATATCACGTACATGAGGACAGAACGCCACAGGCAACAGGCAGCAAGCCTCATCTCGTCTCCCCGCCGACAGTTCTCGCAAGCCGGAGAGGGCCGGCGCGTGGCATAGGCCGCAGAGATATCGGAGAAGCATCTTGGAGCCGCCGGCTAGTTATCACGGTATCATCCCAAGAGGGGTCCTCTCCTGGGAGGCGATTCCCTAAACACGGCATTCCTCCTGAGCAAAGACGCGTGGTGGTCAAACCAGGACCACGCCTGGTCCCCGTGGGAAACAATGGGAACAAACCAGACAAGAGGCCACCTACTGATAGTTCGAACTCTCAAGTGCCTCATCCGACACACTTTCCGGTCCGTCTTGTCTCGACCCCGAATCCGCCGCTGGGGGTGGTTCACTGACAACAACCATAGTGCTGATAGAGGAGAAGGGAAAGTCAAAGACCGAAAGAAGTCCAGAGCAAAGCCACCGAGAGGTAGGTACACGGTTAGAGGTCCCCCGGCCAAGAGCGACACTCTGGACCGTTTCCCGTTCCTCATATGGGTCCCCGTTGTTGCCCAATCTTGTGTAGCCTGGGCTAGACAAGACCGCAATAGCCGTCCCGGCCGACGGGCAAGCCGCATGTCTCAGCATGTCTCTCTTGGACCCCTGCTAAAGTGCGGCTTCGCCTACACCACCATCTTCTCTCGTCTCTTTGAGCGTTATATTTTCTTCTTTGAGCCTCAGGCTTTTAGTAAGCTTGTGCTCAACTACCTACGTACCGGCGGATGCTGACACGATCCCAGAACCGTGGACCTGCCCCCCTGCTCTCCTTCCGATCGGGAACGAACGCACGCCAGATGAGACAGCGCGGTGTTGAGTAGCCCTCAGGGATTATTTTTACAACAACTCAAATCCCATTCCTCGGGGGGCAGTTCATCATTCCGTGTTATAAGTACCCTCCCATGCCTCTATCACCGCCGGGTCAAGACCCAGCCAGAGTCTCACACGCCCCCTCCTGCATTTCTGTCCAATCAGAGAAGACAAGAAAAAGCAACTTCTTTGGATTAGAGTTGGGCGCGCGTTCTCTCTCATCCAAACTGCCAGACACCGCGAGAGCACACACACCCCCTCCGCTACGAGCATATACGCCGGTACTCTCGCTGTATCGTCCTAGACATGCCCCAGAGACATACCCGTCGTCGCGACGCGTCTTCCCCACCGGCGCCAGGCACGACGCACGTCCATGGTCCAGGGGTCCTGGAGATACCGGCCAGTCAGTCGTACGTGCGCTACAGATAAGACAACCTGCCAGGTTCGCGGTCGATCCTCCCGGAGTGTGGGAAAGAAAGGGTACAGGCGGGGGGTGATGCCCACGGACGCGTCGTGCCCGGGGGGGAGATGGGGGGTCCGGAGCTAGTCCGTGCGGGTCGGTATGTGTTGCAACAGCCACTGCGCCGTCAGCCACTGTAGCTGCAGGGTGGCCTGAGCCTCACAGCGCAAGGCCAAGCTAGGCCACCGGGGGTCACGTGACCCGCCGGGGCTAGCTCCAGACATCTACACTAGTAGGTACCCATCTCTAAACTTAGGAATCTATCAATTTTTACCTATACTATAGTATACTATACAACTTAATTAATAACCTTACCTATAAGTAATTTAATACTAATTAATAGTTAATTTATTTATTACTACTTAATTATAAACTATAAATTAATAAGAATTTATTTTCTAAAAAAATAATACTTAGTAAATAACTTTAACTCTTAAAAACTAGCCCCTAATAATACTATTTACTATACTAAAATCCCTTTAACTTTAAAAAATAACCTTAACTCTTAAAAACTAATTCTTAATTAATTATAAGTATTACAAAAGTATTAAAATACTAAAAAAACTATTTATAGCTCTATTAAAAATATTGAATATAAAAAATATCTTTATTAACCTTTATAATATAAAAATATAACTACTAAAACTCTAAAATAAACTTATAATAACTTTTTTTTTAAGCTACCCTAAAAATACAACCTAAAGCCTCTTTTAATAATCCTTTCTTTTCCCTTAATACTATAAAAAACTAACTACGTATTCTTTTTATTATATAACTAAAACTAGTCCTATAATAACTTTTCTACTAGTAATACTAATTTTTCTTTTTTAAATAACTTAAATAACTATTATAAATTAATTATAGTTATTATAAATTAAACTTAAAATATAAAAGTTACTAAAACTAGTAACTTTTTAGTAATTTTAATATACTTATAAATTAACTTTACTATTTAATTTATTAAATTATAAAAACCTATAAAAAAAGCTTAAAAACTACTAAATTAAAGTATTATTAAATAATATTACTTTACTTAAAAATCTTTACTTATTATTCTTTATTACTACTATTTATTACTTATACTCTATTTAACCTTTACCTCTTTATAACTATTAGTCTATTAAAAAGAACTAAAAATAAAAGTAAAAAGAGAAAAGGCAGAATTAAACCTACAGCCTCTAGCTCTAATAAGCTAAACTCTAAACTACTAGGTCAACTACTAATAGTAGAATAAACTACTCTAAATATCTCTTATTAACCCCTCTAGGGTGCTCGTAGCTAACCACAACCCTTATAGCTAACTATAGCACCTATAGCTAACTATAGTAAATACAGCTAACCACATATAGGGCCTAGAGCTACTTAGCTAAACTATACGTAACGTACTAAACCCTAAAAAGACTAGTGCCTTAAAAGCTAGGCCTAAAGAGCAAAGCACTAGGCCTATAAAAGGCAGGGCTCCCCCTAGCCTATAGGGGTCTAAACTTCTACTTTCTTAATAAGTAAGTAATATAGTAAAACACTAATACAACACTATTACTACTACAATAATACTTTTATTTCTTTTATTTATATATTATATACTAAACCTATTCCTTTACTAACTCTATTAAGCCTAATATTACTATAAAAGTATTTAGTAATCTTAGTACTAACCTTAATACCCTTATACCTATACTTATAATAACTAATAATAAAAAACACTTTAACCTACTTTATAATATTTTAACTCTACTTTATAGTTCTTTAAAACTATAATTCTCTTAATTATATTAAACTCTTACTTAAAAATAATTATATTAAACTCTTACTACTTAAAATAAATAAAAAAGCTATTAAACTATTAAAAACCTAATTTAATAGTAGGCTTTACTACTATTTTATACTATTAACTACTTATTAAAAATATTAGTATAATAACTAATACTAAATTATTCTTATAAGCTATAGGAAGTAGTCCTTACCACACTCTTAAAGCTAACTAGCCTAATAAGTTACTTAAAAAGTAGTATATTAAGTTACTACTTTTTACTATAACTTAAAAACTAACTCCTTTTAATAAGTACTATAATAAAAGCTATAACTCTACTATAGGCACTTTAAATAAATAGCTTAATAATACTAAGAATATATAAAACCCCTAAGTATCCTTTATAATCCTTTACTACTTTATAGTAAATATTAATATATTTCTTTAGGGCCCTTTTAGCTCCAAGGCCCCTAGTATATTAATCCCCTTTATAAAACTTAATATAATAATACTAATATTTTATATTAATAAGTATACTATTAATAAACTTATAAATTAGCCCTATAAAAAGCTTTTTAATTTAATTTTAACTACTAGCTATTTAAAGCCTTTTAACGTTTTTACTATAAGGTCTATTAGTAAATTAAAAATTACCTTTATAATAATAGTATTAGAGTAAATCTTTTTAATAATATTATAAATAGTATACTCTATAGGCTTATAATAATAGAGTCCTATACCTTTTAAACTACTAATAAAGTTATCAAAGCTAAATATCTATACTATAACTTTTAAAATAACTATAAAAACTTTAAATTTATTAGTAGTATTACTAATATTTACCCTAAGTCCCTTTTTTATAGCTTTATTAAAAACCCCTTATAGCTTATAATTAAAGCCTAACTAGTTAATTTATAAAATACTACAGTACGATTAAAAAATATATACATTAACTAAGTAATAATTATAGTACTTATAAGAAACTCTTATAACTTATTATTAGTTTAATAACTGTCCCTTTATATTAAACCTTAACCTTTTAACTCTATAACCCCTCTTATAGCCCTTATATATAAACTATCTATACTTAAAATACTAACTAACTTTATAAAACTTAGTAATAGTATAAAGTATAGTAAGGACTAGTATAAGTTGTTTAATATAAAGCTTTGTATCTTTTAATATAACTATAAACTTATTAGTATTAATTAGTACTAAGTATATATTACTTTCTCCCTTATACTATAAAATTAAGTATAAATATATTACTATAATCGTTTTTACACAGGTACTCTACTCCTTTTTACTAAAATAGTTAAGTAAATACAGAATTACTTTAAAACTTAGTAAATATACTAATAGTACCTACTTAAGTAATAAAGACTTAATTCTTCTAAAGAGGTTCAAAAGAACTATAGTAAAACCTATATTAAGTATTTTAATTTATTAATTATTAAATTAATAAAGATTTAACTAATACTTTATAATTACTTTTAAAGTAACTAAACCTTCTATACCTAGCTACTTACTACCTACTATAATACTCTATAAATTATAAACACACTCCTTAAGTTAAAAAAAACCACTAATAACACTATTACTAACCTATAGTCTACCACAAGCCTTATAAATAGTAACTCTAGTACTAACTACTTTATTATAAGGTTTATAGGGCCTATTAAAGTATTTCCTATTAACTAATAATATAATAGTAGTTATATAAATCGCTTTTATAGTAATAAGTTTAACTAATAAAACTAAAATTAATACTATACTAATAATAGCCACTCTATACCCTTTTATAAGGGCCCTATAAAGTACTATATTTATAGTAAAAAAGGCTCCTAATTAATAAAACATAAATAAAAAAAGTATAATAAGGTTTATAAATAATATAAAGCTTTAAAGTATATTTAAAATACTTTAAAAAAAAGGATATTTCTAGTTTTTAGCTTAGTATAAAAACACTAACCTATCCCTTAAACACTATAATACTCCTTT
This sequence comes from Colletotrichum brevisporum, assembly GCA_030770045.1. NCBI lineage: Eukaryota > Fungi > Ascomycota > Sordariomycetes > Glomerellales > Glomerellaceae > Colletotrichum > Colletotrichum brevisporum. The sequence goes on from JAUGSI010000002.1 coordinate 9,536,339, forward strand.
TAAACCTAAAATAGTAATCAAAAACTATAAAAAAATCTTTAACTAAAATAATAGTAATATAGACTATATACACTTCACAATAGTATTTAATACTACAGCTACTACTACTAGCTCTATCACCATAGCAACTAATAAAAGCCTACTTATTAATAGCCACTATATTATTAACCTCTTTACAAAAAACGCTACTACTTACTACTTAACAAGATTTAACCTATTCAAAGTATAAAGCCCTAAAACAATATTTATATATAATAGTTAGTATTTAATAAATATCTTTTAAAGTATTATACTTAACTCTAGAGTAGCTCTTTTCTTAACAGTAGACCATAACTAATACCTTACTCTTAAAAAGAATTTTCTCTTAGATTTTAAAATTAAATTATTAATAACTAGTAAAGTCACTATCACTTTCAAAAACAAAAATCTAATTATTTTACTAAAATTAATCAAAGTACCCACCCTATTTAACAAAATTACATTCTACATAATACCCACAAATACACTATTTCTACTTTATTTTAAAAATATAAATTAACTTGGAGTTATTTTTAATAATATCTACAATAAACTACATTAAAGCACTACTATTATTTCTATTATATAATAATAAAGCTATTTATAGCTCTTTTTTAATAATAAAAAGTCCCTTATATACTCCTACCTAATAAATACTAAACTTTAGTACTTATACTACTAGTTCAACTACCCTTTTATTTAAAAGCTTTATAATATACTAAAAAAGATTAAATACTCTGTAGAAATCTCTATAATTAAAGCCCTTAACTAAATTTACTATAAATACTAACTTAATAAATTAGCTCTATTCTACTTTAAATTTATACTTTATAATAACTATAACTTTAATTATAAAGTTATTATTAATATTATATATATTAATAAACGTTCTATACTCTATATAGTTAATACTATAATAGGGTTTAATACTATATACTTCTTAAAGTCTATCTTTACTAAAAATATATAAAACGAATTTCAAAAGAACTAAATTAATATATACTAAGGTCCCTTAAATAACCTTATTATAGATCTAAGTACTAGCTTTAGGTCTATAGAGTTCCATAGTAATACCTAAGTATTTAATATTATACTAATTAATACTTTAATTAAAGCCTATTACTTAATTAAAAACGTTAAATAGTATTATATAATACTATATAACGTTTTCACTATTATCCACTATAAAACCCTAAAAATAAGTAACAACGCGTATCTTTAAGTAACTATTAAAGTAATAAATAATACTACTAGGCTAAACAGCCTTATACTAACCCTTCTTATCTTTAAAGTATACTTAGGAATAAATAATAACTCTACTCTATTCCTTAATATAATTAAAAGAGTAGCTATAATCTATAAAGTTATAAAGAAAGTTTACTATTACTATATAAATTAATAAGTCTAAAATACTCTTAAGGTATAGAACAGCCCTAATACTATAGCAACTATTAATCTTTTTTTATAATTAATAGTCTATATATAACATAAGAAAAGTGGGTAGTAAAGTCTATACTACCTTATTTTAGTAAATAGTAAGACCTATATACTCTAACTTCTATAGGGTCTATAATTATTTAAATTAATAACTATTAAACTATTTTATAATAATATTAAAAAAATTAATTTTAAAGTCCTTAAGCTCTTAGATACTCTTTAGGATAATAAAGTTAAAAGCCCTAGAGAGACTTATAATAAAGCTAAGCTTCTTAAAAAAATCCTTAATAAAATCGTTATTAATACTACTCCTACTTCCCCAATTAAAAACCACTATAAACAGCCTAAACAATACCTAGGCTAACCTTATAAATACTAGCCTATAACATACATCTCAGCTAAAGAAAAAGCTAACCTTACCCTTATAATTAAACTATAAAATAAAGGGCTAATTACTACCCCTAGTAAGCCATTTTAACTATTAATAAAGTAAGAGATCTTAGTACTATAAAATCACAATATATTTAATATTATTCTATTTAATAAATAGGTATATATAGAACTATAAGTATTTAAGTTTTATATTATTAATAAAGTTAAAAGAAAAATAATAAATACTTTTTCTAAAAAATCGTAATTAGTTATTTAAAGCTATACTAATAATAATAAAGCTAAAATCCTTATACAGTCCCTAATAATCCAACAAGCAAGTTAATAACTTATCCTTACCCTCGCCCTATTCCTAATCTATAATAAAAAGACTCTCTAGCTATAGAATATTATATTAATATACACATAGTCTAAAACTACCCTTAATTACACAATCCTTATATATGTACTTAAATAAATTAAGTACTAATACCCTAATAACACTATTATAGTTATTAAAAAGCTACTCTATAGAATTACAAAAGCTAAAACCCACTAGTAGGTGATATATAACTATTACTATTAAAAAAAGCTTAAAATAGTTACTTTAATGTATAATCTATACCTCCTAATCTTATTAATTAAAAATAATAAATTTACTATAATTAAAATATAAACTAATAATATATTAAAGCTCTTAACTATTAAATTTTTAAGTTAAAAGGATAAACAGCTTATAAAAGTAAACCTTATAGCTAAGTTAAAGTTCTTTTTAACTACTAATAAACCCTTTATATTTAATAGTAGTATCCTATCCCTTAAAGGAGCTAATTTAGTATTCTACTAAAAGGGCTAGAGTAAAAAGCTTTTTATTATAATAACTAATAATAATCAAAAAGTATAATATATTTAACAGTATACTTACAAAGTATATATTACTTTAATTTACTAACTAAAAGTATTATATAACCTTATAGTTACTACTTAGTATTAAGAGCCTATAAATAAAAATATTAAAGTACTAAATAAAAGGATTTAATAACAAATTAATAACTAATAGTATAGCCTAACGTATATCCCCCTTAACATCACAACTATTAGTCTATTAAAAAGAACTAAAAATAAAAGTAAAAAGAGACAAAAGGCAGAATTGAACCTACAGCCTCTAGCTCTAATAAGCTAGACTCTAAACTGCTAGGTTAACTACTAATAGTGGAATAAACCACTCTAAATGTCTCTTATCAACCCCTCTAGGGTGCTTGTGGCTAACTACAACCCTCGTGGCCGACCACAGCGCCCGTGGCCAACTACAGTAAATACGGCTAACTACACGCAGGGCCTAGAGCCACTTAGCTAAACTGTACGTAACGTACTAAACCCTAAAAGGACTAGTGCCTTAGAAGCTAGGCCCAAAGGGCAAGGCACTAGGCCTATAAAAGGCAGGGCTCCCCCTAGCCTACAGGGGTCTAGACTTCTACTTTCTTAGCAAGTAAGTAATACAACAAAACACTAATACAACACTATTACTACTATAATAATACTTCTATCTTTTTTATTTATATATTATACACTAAACCTATTCCTTTACTAACTCTATTAAGCCTGATATTATTATAAAAGTATTTAGTAATCTTGATACTGACTTTAATACTTTTATACTTATACTTATAGGTTATAAGCCCAGCTTATTAACTAACCTAACCTTCCCAACTAATTACAAAAGTCTATTTAAACCTACTTATTTAATAATTAACTTTATTTTAACTATAAGAGACTAAAAACTATAATTAATACTTATAAGTTACTTGCGATTTGAGTTTCTAAGCGACTAAGAAACCTAGTTTTTAAAAAATCCTTAAATTATCTAACCTTCCTTAATAAATCCTTAATAAATCCTCGTATATACCTACTATAGTAAATGAATTTTTAAATAATATTTAATTAATATAATCTATATAAAAATTAAAATTATAGTAATTCTTACTATCTAACTTAACTAATAAAAGCTACTATAAGTTAATATTAATAACTCTAAAGTTATAAACTTTAAGTTTATTAGTTATAATAAACTAACTAAGATAGTTAAAAAAGATATAGTAGGACTTTATAGTTTTAACTATTTATTTAAACTACCTAGTTAGTTATATAATAAGTAGTTTATTCTTATTATTTTAAAGAAATAACCCTTAGGTTTTTAGGAGTTTACTTAGTTTTAGTTATTTAAATAAAAAAGACTTTAAATTTATAAAATATAAATAAAATTACTATTTTAAAGTTAAAAGGATAATTAAATTATTAAGTATAGTCTTTAAGATTCTATGCGGTACTAGTTAGTAAAGATTTAGTAATAGATTTTACTAAACTACTAAATAATAAGAATAAAGATCTAAATAATAAAATATTAGGTTATATAAGACTTTTTTATGAAAATAGCCCTTTAAGAGTTATAAAAGACTTTAAAATAGCTTTAAAAGCTTAGAAAAGTTTAAAAGAGCTATATTAACTAAAAGGATTTATAAATAAGTTTTTTACTTATAAAGAGTTTTTTAATACTATTCTTAAAGACTTTAATACTCTTAAAGAATACTTTAATAAAGTTAAAGAGCTTATAAATAATTTAGCTCTAAATAACTTAGCTTTACTTAAATAAATAATTATAGTTTAGGTTTTAAATAGTTTAAACGACTTTTATAAGGGGTTTATAACTAATATAACTTAATTTTTAAAAAAAGACTTAAAAGTCTATACTATTAAGTCTTTATTTACTAATTTATTAAATAAATTTAAAAGAAAGAGTAATAATAACTCTATATAATTCTCTAAGTTTTAAATTAAGTTTAAGAAAACTACTAAACTCTAGAAATAAACTAAGGGTTAATACTGTAACTATTGTAAAAAAACTGGCTATATAGAGAATATTTATGGATTTTTATATTCTGATAAAGCTTTTAATTAGTTTAAAAAAATATTAAAAAATAACCCTTTTATAAATAATAAAGAAGAAAGAAGAGTTAAAAAATAGAATAAAAAAAATAATAAGTTAATATAGTTATTAATAATAATTCTAACTCTTCTAATTTATTAAAAGAAGTTATAGCTACTTTAGACTTAATAAATATTAACTTAGTAACTAAAGAGGACTTAGATTTTAATATAGAATTTGAAAATGTGACTTAATAAAATAGTTAAATAAGGAACTTTTGGATTCTTTTACTTATAAAGGAAAATAACTATTTTGTTTAGACTTAGTTATAACAATCTATGTAACTAATAACTTATCTCTACTTAATAATATTAAAACTATTAAAACAAAGGTTAATTAGGGTAAAGCAAACCGTCTTTTTGCTTATAAAAAGGGTGATTTAACTACTATAATAAATAATACTCTTTATATTATAAGAGATATTTATTATATACTTAAACTAAGTATTAATCTTTTAAGTTAAGCTAAACTTACTAAAATAAGTATAGCCTTAATCTACTATAATAAGCCTATACTATATAATATAATTAAAAATAAAGTTCTTTTAGTAGGAATTAAGAGAAACAACCTCTACTTCTTTAACCTTAATATAAATAAGGAAGTAATTAATATAATAAAAGATACTATAAAAGAGTCCTAAAGTTAGGATTAAACTCTAGACTCTAATATTAATATAATAAAGTTATAGCATAACCAATTAGGCCATATAAACTAGTAATTTTTATTTACTATTTTAAATTAAACTAAAATTACGTGTAAAAGGGCTGCTGTAGAGGTATTTTATAAACTACCCTGCGAGGCCTGTTTAAAAGGAAAATTTACTAATACTGTAAATAAGAAGTTTAGTAATTACGTAAAAGACTACCCTTATTTATATAAAATTGCGTTAGACTTATATAGGCTAATTATACCTAAAATATATAATAATTATAGATAGTTTATACTATTTATAGATAAAAAGACCCGTTTTATATAGAGTAAATTATTAAAAATAAAGGAATCTAAAGAGGTTTCTACTACTTTTAAGGAATTTAAATCCTTAGCTAAAAATAATAAAAATAAGTATAAAATTAATTAATTTAATATAGATAGTAGTAAAGAGTTTAATAATAAAAGAATAAAAACTATATATATAAAGAATAGTATAACTTATAATATAAAACTACTTTATATATATAAGCTTAATAGTATTATTAAAAGAATAATACGTAATATAATAAATAAAGTAAGGACTATACTAATAAACACTAATATTAACTTTAAACTATAGGGAAAAGCTCTTTTAGTAGCTATATATCTATATAATAAAACCCTATATAAGTTAATAACTTATAAAACACTATATAAAACTAAGAATAATATAAAACCCTTTTTAAATTATATAAAGGTCTAGGGGAGTATTTATTACTATAAAAATAAAAACCCTAATATTAAAAAGCTTGATAATAGAACTAAAAAGGGTATAATTCTTAACTATAGTAATAATACCTATAAAATATAGGATTTAAAAAAAAATAAAGCTCTTTAGTCTAGAAACGTTAAAGTATTTAAAAATATCTTTATAGAAAATACTAATAATAATAATCAAAAACTATCTATACTAAATAAAATAAATTATCTACAATTTAGTATAACTAAAAGCTAAAAAGAATCTTAAAGTAATAGTTTCTTTAAGATAGACTTAGATTATAATAATATTAATAAAACTAATAATAATAATAATAATAACTCTAAATTAACTATAGAAATCCCCTATATGGATAAAGAGATCCGGGAAAGCTATAGATGGGTTAAACATTAAGAATATATACTATTTACAATAAAAAACTACCTATCTTTAAACATAATATCTACTATTAATAGCTTAAAGAATAAAATCTCTTATATACTAAGTATTAATAACTTAAATAAACCTACTACATATAAACAAGTTTTAAAATCTAATAATTTATAAAACTAAATCTAAGTTATATATAAGGAATTAAATATATTAATTAAATTAAATACTTGGAGTATTATTAAAAAACCACAATCTATTAAACCTCTTAGAAGTAGATAGGTTTACAGAAAAAAGGCTAATAATAATATTAATACTAAAGCTAAAAAACCTAATAAATATAAGGCTCGTTAAGTAGTACAGGGTCATAATTAACATATAAGTATTAATTACCTAAAAACCTTTAGTACTACCTATAGGCCTAAATCCTATAGACTATTATTCTTAATAACTATATAAAATAATTAAAATATTAAACAATATAACATTACTAGTACGTTTATACACACTAATATCAATAAAAAGATATATATCTAATTACCTACTAGTTTTTCTAATAATAATAATAATAAATTAGTCTTTAATAAAGATTATAAAGATTCTAATAAAGGATTAGTTTATAAACTAAATAAAGTCTTATACGACTTAAAACAAAGTCCTAAACTATAGTATAAGTATTTAAAAGATATACTTAAAAAGGAAGGTTTTAATATAACGCTTTATAATGAGGCTATTTTTATACTTAATAAAAAAGGAGTTAAAGTTATTATAGCTTATTATATAAATAACTTTTTAGTTATTACTCTTAACCCTAAAATTACTAATAGTATAATTAATAATATCTCTAAAGAAATTAATATAAAACCACTAGAAGTACCTAAAACCTTTTTAAGTATTAAAGTAAATATAAATAGAAAAAATAAAACCCTATTTCTACATTAAACTAAATATACTAAAAAACTACTAATTAAATATAATAAAACCCACTTATATAGGCATTTAACACCTATAAATAATAATATAAAATTAATAAAAAATACAGGTCAAGCTACTAAAAAAGAAATAAAACAATTCCAATAAAAAATAAACTCTTTAATATATTCTACCTTAAAAACCAGGCTAAATATAGCCTTTATAGTTATATTATTAGCTTATTATATAAGTAATCCTTCTAAAGAGCATTTTATTACTCTAAATTAATTATAGGGATATTTAAATAAATTCCCTAACTTAAGGATTTTATATAACTACTCTATTAAATTTAAAATAATAGAATTTTTAGACTCTAACTAGGCTAGAGATCTTAATAATAAAAAATCCACTACTAGCTACTTATTTTGCCTAGGATTTTATAATATAATTAGTTAAAATACTATAAAATAAAAAATAGTAGTTTTATTTATTTATAAAGCTAAGTATATAGCTCTTACTAAAGCTATTAAAGAAGTTATATATTTATATAACTCTTATAATTATATATTTGAATTTTTAAACTTTAAAAGTCTAGATAAACCTAAGATTTTTATAGATAATAAAGTAGCTTAAAAACTAGCTAAAAATCCTAAATTTCATAAAAAAGTTAAGTATATTAATATTAAATATTACTTTATAAAAAATACAATAATTAATAATAAAGCTTCACTATTCTACGTATTTATTAAAAATAATTTAGCTAATATTTTAACTAAGCTTATGGATAAAATAATATTTAATAATTATATAACTACTTTAAGTATAGTAAACTATAAAGGTTTTTTATCTTTTTTTAAAAATAAAACTAAAATAAAAAAGAATATAAATCTATTAAAGAATAAGTTAAAAATAAATAACTTATTATATTAAAAAAAAAAGGTTTTTTTTATTAATATATATTTTCTTTTATTTTTACTCTAAATATTTTTACTTAAAAAAAAAGGTTTTTATAGAGTTTTTATATAGAAGTTTTTAATACTAAAAAAGTCTTTTAATATACTTTAAGAATACTAAAATTTATAATAAAATTAAATTAATATACATTTTAAAGAGGGATATTAGTTTATTAAAAAAAACTAAAAATAAAAGTAAAAAGAAATAAAAGGTAAAATTAAACTTATAGCTTCTAGCTCTAATAAGCTAGACTTTAAACTACTAGGTTAACTACTAATAGTAAAATAAACTACTTTAAATGTCTTTTATTAACCCCTCTAGGGTACTCGTAGCTAACTATAACCCTTATAGCTAACTACAGCGCCTATAGTTAACTACAGTAAATACAGCTAACTACATATAGGGCCTAGAGCTACTTAGCTAAACTATATATAACATACTAAACCCTAAAAGGACTAGTACCTTAAAAACTAGGCCTAAAGGGCAAGGTACTAGGCCTATAAAAGGCAGGGCTCCCCCCAGCCTATAGGGGTCTAGACTTCTACTTTCTTAGTAAGTAAGTAATACAATAAAACACTAATATAACACTATTACTACTATAATAATACTTTTATTTCTTTTATTTATATATTATATACTAAACCTATTCCTTTACTAACTCTATTAAGCCTAATATTACTATAAAAGTATTTAGTAATCTTAATACTAACCTTAATACTCTTATACCTATACTTATAACAACTAATAAACTCTTTGTTTCTATAAATAAATCCTTTACTAACAACACAAACCTCTTTTTATAACTTAACTTTATTATTATTTTTAATAATAAAAAACGGATTACTAATAATACTTTTAGACTTAGTAGTAATATTATTTATTATAACTTAGTAAAAAATAAATGAGTAATATATAACGTATTTACTTTAAAAATTTATAGTATAGTAGTTAGTATTAATATAGCCCTATTAATTACTAAAACTCTTAAGATCGTAACTAACCACCTAGGACTTCCCTAAATCCTAACTATTATATATACAAACTTATACTTACTCTATAAGTACCTTATTAAACTTAGTACTACTAAAAAAAGTATTTAATAATTAATATTATAGCCCTTAAAAAATTATATAAAAAAATAAAAAATTAATAATATTTACTAAATTACTAGTAATAATAACCCTACTAATATATTAATAAAAACCTCCTTAAATTAAGCCCTTAAAAGCTTTATTTTTAAAAATAAAATAAAAAATAAAATAAAAGGCTAAATAATAAAAGTAAAAAAAGAAAGTATTATAAAAAAAGGATATTAAAGGATATATAAAAAAAGAAAATATAGGTATTTAAAATAATAAAAAAACTAAGGACTACACAGAAGCTATACTAGATTCTTAACTGGGCTAAATATAAGTCCTAAGTACTCTTTAACTACTCTAGGCCTATTAAACTTAAAAGCTTAATACCTATAAAGATTTTAGGAGTTTTTGTTAACTTTATAAAAAATAATAATTTATTAAATAAAGATAATTACTACCCTTTTTATAATTATAATTATTTTTTTAGTTAAAGCTTTAGGCTATAAAGTAAAAAGTACTAGTATTATAATAGCTACTATACTATTAATTACTATAGCTATAAAGTAGTCTGAGCCTTATAGTATAAGGCTAAGCTAGGCTACTAGGGGTTATATGACCCACTAGGGCCAGCTCTAGATATCTATACTAGTGGGCACCTATCTCTAAACTTAGGAATCTATTAATTTTTGCCTATACTACAGTATACTGTATAACTTAATTAATAACCTTACCTACAAGTAATCCAACAGTATGAGTTCATTGAGCGCAGGTACCGCACATCTCATCTCATGAAGAAGATAGCCGCCGGACGCCGTCAGTTAACTGTGCAGCTACGAAGGTTGGAAGAGGTAAAGAAAAATGAAAACTTGTGATGGTAAAACCTCCTATCATGAAGGACACATCAGCCAGCCTTGGCTATCCAAGGCCCTTTCGCTAGCTTTCGGCCCCCCCTTTCTCCAGAGGGCTTCCGCCCCCGAGGCTAACAGACGAAAGCGTGTGGAAAAACCAAGTATCGCAGACTCTCTCACTTCTCATCTTTTCCCGCCTGCGTAGGTGGCCTGCTCCGGTGTTCAGCTCACCTAGTCAGGCTGGGTGACTGAGTCTAGTCTAGCAGAAGGGGGGAAAACGCGTGTGGAGAAACCAAAAACCCAGAGCTTTGCTCAGTTATCGTAATCTCACCTCTCGTGAACGCCGTTTGCCACACGAGAACAGAAACTCTCGCTGAGTTTTGTTTTTTCCCCGTCAGCCTTCCGAGCTCACATTGCGTCCGCCTCGCACCTCGCAGCCACCTGGCTATAGCAGACACAACACGAGACTGGGCTGGTGTCCAGACCACATCACGCCATCAGCCCTCAGCATTCTGTTCCTGGTACAAGGCTAGAAGCAGGCGCACTCAGCTCCTCCAGCCACGGCGCCTGCCCTCCGAGAACATGCTGTTTGAAGTTGTCTCTCCATACAGCTTTGATATTTTGCGGCTGGTTCGTGACGTCTTGATCACGATAGCTTGGGAGTCTAGATGAAGCTCACCGTCGACGATGTCGGTAGACATAGCCTGATGCAACCCTGCGCTTCCGTAAACCGACCGTGACGTCAAACACTGACTCTTTTGGGAGCATTTATCGAATCGCACGTGACAAGGAAGAGCTGCCAGAACATCAATATTGAGCCGAATTGGCGAGTCTAGGCAAAGAATCGCCTTGCCAAGAGCCCGAGTCGACGCTGTACTGCAAGCCCCGGTGAAAAGGGGGGCTTCCTCCATTGGACGATTCGTCGGATGTCGACTTTGGCCCAGAGTCAGTACGTAATTCCTGCCCATATATCGTATCGGACGGGGGGCACGGAGCAGTCCGCCCCGGAACTCGTGCCGATCGCCGTTCTGATCGCGATGAACCACCGTCACGTCCTTTTTGGTTTGGCCATACGTAACGGTAATGGGCTTTCAAGAGACCAGCAAACGAAGAAGAAGATTGCCAGAGTCGTATTATCCGACAGGCCTTGAAGTGAAGGTGAACAAAGCTTTCCCGAACGTATTTCCGCTAGACTAAACGACCTGTTCAATCCCGCCAATCCCCGCGACCCCGCCCCTCCCCACAACCACAGCTCGGACTCCCGGGGGACGGCAGTCACCCACCCCCCCGCATTTCCCCCGGCAGTCCCCAGTCCCGGGGAGGAAATATTCCCCTCGAATCCCCTTTCGCAATTAAGGCTATTCCTTGTGCCGGGCCAAGTAATGTCGGCAGTGCTTATTTGTCCGCGTGTACAGGTATCTTGGGCCTCAATCGAACCGACTGCTTCTTCCTTCGCATCTGACGTTGGAGAAGTGGGAAATCGCAAACAATGAACCGCCATCGCGGCAGAAAATACGCGAGTGATGAATCCAGAAGAGAACGTCCAAAGTTCTCTCTGGCTAGTGATTCTCAAAGTCGAGTTCAATCAGTTATCCCGTGTCATCGCCCATGCCGCCCCTGGTCATCTCCAACGAACCGGGTCCCCCTGATTCGTGGTTTCCATCAGTTCCCCAACTTCCGAGCAATTGGGTAGTCGGGAGACGGGAGGGAAAGGGAACATGATCGCCGCCTACAGACATCTAAAGCAGGCTGTCAAGCCCTCAATCCCGACAAGGGCCTGCCCTTTACCCTCTTCTTTTCCTCTCTCGTGACCCACCCTTCCGAGGTGATTTCGGGAAGGTCGGTTCGACCTTCCAGCAGCCTCAACATCGTGACGATTCGTGCGGATGTAGCAACGGGACCCCACGTGGACGACGCCAGAGGACGAGAGAGTCGTATCCAAGGAGTAGCAAGCCGGGAGGTGGCAGTATAACTTGCCATGTTGAATCGTATGGGGGACCAACGAACTCAAAATCCTCGTGAACGGGCTCCTCTATATAAACAAGGCAGATCACCACGATCACCATACCAATCCCCATCCGATCTCCATCCACCCAGAATCAAACCTCCATAGTTCATCCCATAATCCCAGCAAACCACCCCGCCAGCCACGATGAAGTTCTCCGCCCTCCTCCCCCTCTTCCCCCTAGCCGCCCTCGCGACCCCGACGCCCACAGTCGAGAAGCGCGCGACCACCTTCTGCGGCCAGTGGGACTCGGCCGTCACCTCGACCTACACCGTCTACAACAACCTCTGGGGCGCCTCCTCCGGCTCGGGCAGCCAGTGCACCACCCTGACGGGCATGTCCGGCTCGAACCTGCAGTGGTCCACGACCTGGTCCTGGTCGGGCGGCCAGTACAACGTCAAGTCATACGCCAACGCGGTGCTCACCGCCAGCAAGAAGGCGCTGAACACCATCGGGAGCATCCCGTCGACCTGGAACTGGAGGTGAGTGGTGTTGATCCTGGGCACAGAGCTTAGAAGAGAATGCAATGCTGACTTGACACTCCCTCCAGCTACTCCGGAAGCGGCCTCGTCGCCAACGTGGCCTACGACCTCTTCACCTCGTCCACGGCCTCCGGCTCCCCCCAGTACGAGATCATGATCTGGCTCGGCTCCCTCGGCGGCGCCGGCCCCATCAGCTCCACCGGCAGCGTCATCGCCACGCCGAACATTGGCGGCCGCACCTGGAACCTGTACAAGGGCTCGCACAGCCAGATGACCGTCTTCAGCTTCGTCGCCCCCAGCAACATTGGCAGCTACAGCGGCGACCTCAAGGCCTTCGTCAACTACCTCGTCAACAGCCAAGGGCTGCCCTCGTCCCAGATCCTGCAGAGTCTCGGCGCCGGCACCGAGCCCTTCGTCGGCTCCAACGCAAAGTTCACCACCACCGCCTACTCTGCCTCTCTCAACTGAGGCTCTGAGATGTGATGCGGTCTCAAGTGTCAGCGGTGATCTTGGCATACAAGATTGTTGTGGGCTTCTTTAGCTGAGACAAACATGTGGGATGGGATGATGTCTCTACCTGACAACCCCCACGCACACTCTTCCACTTTCTTGTTCATACTTATTCCAAAATAAAGTATATGTCACAAATGACCAAAAATGTCTGTCCCGTTGAAATCCAGACGAAGCCACCGCTTCTTGTCTTTTGTGAAAGAACGCAACTTTGAAACCTTCTACCGCCAGTAATTAGGCGCTCGATAGTGTGCCATGCTCTGCTGGGCAGAAACCTCAAGCCTCCCGGACCAGAAGCAATGCTGCTGCTGCCGCTGGGGTTTGTCGGAGTCACCTGCCACCGCCCCAACGGCCGCTTTCCTCTCCGTCTCGTATTCAGCCCTGGTCTCGACTCTGAATTGCTTCAGAGCCGCTAGAACATCCCGCATTCCACGGAATTCTGCCGCCTTTGGCGGTTTCAGTTCTAGAGGCATCACGATGGCGTCCCACGCGGCATGGAATAACAAGGCCCCCGCTGGGACGCCGGCCTTGACCTGAGCAGGAGTCGCGGGACCGACACGCGTTCTGAGCGAGGAGTTGGTCACCAGCCTCGTGTACTCGTCGACGGCAGGCTCGGAACCTCGTGTGCCGGGGCCGATCCAGACGTTCCGATCGTATGAATGCCCAGCCCAAGTGTCGCGGTAGACCATGTACTCGCCCTCAAACTCACTGAATGGAAATTGATTCAGACGGCCCGCTGAGGATGCGGACAGGCGGGTGACAGCGCCATCACCTGCTGCCGCTTGCTTTTTCGTGGCGTTCAGCGGGCGGGGCTGGGGCCGCTCATCCCCGAAGAAGCTGAAGCCCTCTCCGTCGTCCATGGTCATCAGCCCTTCAGCATCGAGGTCATCCGACGTGGAAAATCCCGCGGGGTCTTCGACTGGATCAGCCTCGAACTCGAGGCGGAGGTGTCGCAAGCCACGAAGGAGTACAGGGCTGCGTCGAGATGAGGATGAAGATGCCTCTCGTATCGCGCGCTCCTGCAGACCCGCCAGCTTGAGGAACTCGATCAATTTCTTGATCAAAGGGCCTTGGGAGCGGCAGGGAATGTTAGTCAAAGTCAACGAAGTCAATCGAGGGTTCACGTCAGGCGCGAACGCGTGCGGGAAGGCCATCTCGGACCGTTCCCTGATTTGCGTCTCAGCCAAATAAAGACATGCCATGGTCGAGAGACCCTCCGCCTCCAGAGTTGGTATTTGGGTCACCAGCGAATGATGTATGCGCAAAACTCGCAAATTGGAAGAGAAGACGGGCCTGAATATGTGTGCACAACCCAGGACACCGAAGAGCCTCATACGACTTGGCCACGGCAGCGGCTGCTTGGCTTCAGACCCCGGAACCGGGCGGAACAGGGTACCATCGCATGACAGCTCCTCTATCTGGCCCCTGGAGGATCTCATCAGTCTTTCTACGCCCGCAGATGTGATGTGCGTGTCTGAGAGGTGCAGATGCGTGATCCCAGTGGGTGCAGTGCAGACGTCGAGATGCGGGACGTCGGACCACTCCGGTACCGGCCGACCCATACCTCCCGCGACTGCGGCCTTAACGTGATCCGCAGTGTCTCGCCTCAAGGGCGTTATCCCATTGGACCGGACTGCTTCGTCCTCCTGCAGATCGCGAGTAGCATCGGCAGAGTAGACTGGGGCATCGACGAAATGTCGCTCTGGATGATTGAAGCTGCCGCTCCAGTCGGACTCTTGGATAGACATGAACCGCCCATGAGAGTCACTGCCATGGCCGTCGGATGTGAGCTTTCCTTCCGTCATGAACCTGGAGTGAGACCGCAGCGAAGGACTATTGAAGCACAATGCGACAAAGCGGTCGAGAACAGCATCAGTAATGTTGTTCTCGCTCACATCTAGGCTCCATAGGGTGCCCCTGAAGGCTTGGAAGAGCTTCGCAGCTAGTCCATCGTTGATCTCCCGACGCCTTGCCTTGAGAATCTTCAGGCGGGACAGGTTCCGATGTCCGTGGGCTGCGGCTAAGAGCGGCTGCAGGGAGCCCGGAAGGCCGGAGACATCCAAGTAGACCAGGTGCTCCAGCTTGTCCGACAAGAAAAATGTCGATGGCAGTTGGGTTTCGCACTGCGGGATACTTAGCACCAAAAGCCGTTGGTCGTGGCCTGCCGGCACAGCCACCGTCTGGGCAGGCGGGGTAGCAGTCAGGAGGAACGTCGGATCTGCCTCGACGTGGCCATCTAGCAGGACACATCGGAGACGGGAAAGGATCTTGGGCAGCCGGCGCAACGTCTCTGGTATTGTCCTCGAGCTGTTGTCGGACGAGAAGTGCGCGGTATCCTTGGCAAAGTCACGGAAGTCGAGGGTAGTGATGAGTGCCAGGGTCGCCTGCCTCAGATGCTGCATGCGGTCGAAGACAAAAGCGAGGTACCAGTCGAGGTCTTGATCGACGCCAAAAAAGCGACCATCTGTCAGTAAATGGCAGCAGGCAACGGGAGAAGGGGAAGAGGGTGTGAACTGAGACAAGACGTACCGTCGCTCGGGTCTAGTCCCAACCGTCGGACGGCAACCAACGGGTCGTTCCAGAGGCGGGGAGCGAAAACGGCGTAAAACCGTGTACTCACGCAACAAAGGCTCGCAAAGTCCTTGTCCCCGACGTAGGGTGCCACGAGCTCCAGCCAGTCGAGCCTTGTGACGGCATCTTGGTACGATGGGAGGTCGGTCATGCTGGCTGTCGGGTGATCTCCTTGTTCGGTCGTCTCCCGATTTGGCGGGAGCGAAGATCTATGCTGGGATCATGGAATGCTGGAGCAGAGCATCTGCGGCCCAGGACGATGAAACAGTTTGTTGCCTTGTCGGCGTGTGTTTCGGGAAGTTGTCGATAATGAACGGGGGGGTCGAGTCGGCAAACACAGGGGTGTGCGTTTGTTCCAGAAATATCGTGCTGCTGGGCCGGCTTGACGATACGTTACAGCGACGAGATGCTTCAGCGGACGCTCTCGAATAGCGGCCGGAAAGTGATCGCAGCGCTGGTATTCAAACACAAGTGTGTCCGTGACAGCGTCGATGCGATGGCAAGACCGACAAAAAAAGCAAGCGGCGTCGGACGGGCTGTGAAAGAAATGCGAATGATGCAGGTCTCGTTCCAATCAACAATGATGCGCGGCCCATAAGAAGGCGTGGTGTGCGGGGATGACGGCGCAGCCCTGTCAGAAGAGAGGCAATCCAAGCGAAGGCCTGGCCCGATGGATAGACGATGCCCTGACGTTTGTCGCGATGATGAAGTTGGCGATGAGGTCGACAAACGCAGGCGATCAGACGGAGTAGCACGTGGTGGCGGACCACCTCACTGTGTTGCCCGACGACAGTGGACGCGACCGCTGGTTGGTGGTCTGAATGTCTTCTTGGGTACGTACTGCGGTCCATAAGGTGGAGATGGCAGGTGGTAATAGATCACGCCCGATTGCTCCGGCCTTGGCCCGCTGGATGGTCGTTGGATGTAGGTGCATAACAAGAAGGAACAGGTCGTCAACCACGGTCATCCTGATGCTGCTTGACGTCATGCAGTAAATCCGGCCGTATCATCTGCGGTTCGTCCGTACATAGTACCTTGGTGCGAAGGAAAGAGGCACAGATGATTTGGAAGGTGCCAAGGTGCGCTGCTGGATTGATTACCTAAGGCAGCCCACCCAGCAGGCAGTTCCCACCGCCATATGAACATGAACTCAGAACAGCGAACTTACGCTTCGGCGCTAGCGGCGCCTGCGCCTGGGAGACCCGACCCATCCATGTCGCTTAGATCCACCAATCCCGTGTGGCTACCTCATCCGAGAAGCGAGCACCGGCGACCGGCTGACAACCGGACTGGCCCCCGCACCCCCGCACCGCGCAAGCAACGGCTTCCCACACCTCCCGGGGGGTCCTCGACAATTTGTCACGACTACCGCTCACCTTAACTGACAGGGCACCTTAATTCATCCACTCAGCAGCGGAAAAGAAAACAACAATGCGCCAAGGTCTCGGACACACCTCGGTCGGCAGCTTTTCCACTGCCGTGCTCGCTATCCAGCATTTGTTATGGGGAAGATTGGCATGCCTAGATGAGAGGACAAGTGCAGCATGCAACTATCGCTAGCTACTTTGCTTACCTAGGTAGGTCGACAAGGTGCTATATCCTGTACGACAAACCTCGGCCCAATCCGCAAGAGGATCCCCGCAGAGCAAACAAATTAACCTCCAACGTTACCTTCGGAGGTTTTTGCAGTCTCGCACTTATTGCTGGCCCCATGTCTTCGGAGGTAATCGTCGGTCACACCTACCGGTCTGCAGTATTACACCGCGCCATGGATGGCTGCTGCACGCCAGATGGCGCAGCTATCCGCATCCGATCAGGTGCAGGTTACTCTGCAGGCACTTGCGACACGACCTCGGGGCCATGTCGATGCCTCGGTGAGGCGGTGCAATCGTTGCCAGAAAAGAAAATGGCCTCGAGTCGGGAAGAGAATGCAAAAGAAATTCCCAAAGACGGCAACACCAAAAGAGCCGTAGAACTACTGTCCGACAACGTGAATACGGGGCATGGACAAGTGCAGCTAAACACAACCTGCGCCGAGTTGGACCCGACAGGCAAGGGTTGACAGGAACTTTTTGACTGTTACTCCGCATCGGTGTATGCAGAGATCGCAATCGAGTCGGGCAATCTTCGCCAAGTGAAGCCTCACCGATGCATCATGAGACGTCAGGATAACCTGATCTCGAGAGATTCAATGCCACGCAAAAGACAACAAGCTGAAGAGAACATACATGTAGACATGGCCAAACTCGACAGGTCTGCCGATTCTCGGCGCCCCCAAACGTGCTCGTCCTCTTCGGTTACACAGCACCACGCACTCAAGCAAGGTACGCCCGCCCTCCCCCTCCCGGCCACATCAGGCCCGACCTGCGAGACATGCCAGTCTGCCGGACGGAGAATTCTGTCTGCCATGCCTCCGACGCCGCCCGTCCTTTCTCTACCTGCCTTGAAATCGCTGTGCTACATTTGGATTACATAGTAAGCAGCCTATCTCTGTCTTCCCCCTACCGAGACCCCTCCCCCTGCCCCTGGAGCCCAGGAGCCGTCATCCCTCCCCCTGAGATGCCATCATCGCCGCCATACTTCTCCGCCCAGGGGAGGGGGGAATCCCTAGAATTCCAGCCATATCGCCCCTGTCTCTTGATCCCCTCCCGTCATCCTCAGGCCTTCCAAAATGACGGATAGACGGCGGTTTTCTGCCACACATCGCGCAATCACCGACGGCCTGGGCCGGCTTACCCGTTCGCCTCACCTCCCCTCCCCTCTCACCCAGCTGATAGCGAGGCGAGTACCTACTCAACACCTGCCCCTCGGCCTGGTTTATCCTTGGCGTGGCCATCACAGAGTCTTCTTCGGAATCTGAGACAGGCATATCTAACAGCCTGCAGTCTACACTACGAGCTTACGCAGGCGAGCAGGGGACCTTCTCTTGCTATACTCTTCCTTTGCCATTCGGCGGTCCTCAGTGGTTCTCGGTGATCGGCGTAGGGACCAATTAACACGAGCAGACGGGAAAGAGGAGAAGGGGGGCGTGGGAAGAGACCGCCCCAGCTGAAAAAGTTCTCCAAGAATGCTGACGTACGGCCGATGCTACGCAAAAAGCAGGCCAGATCGGGACGCAACTACCTACTGCCCCCAGGAACACGCCCAATCACGCCTGTATCTCGACCCCCAAACGGCATGCAGCATCATGATGAGGCAAGCTAAGGCGAGATGAGATCGAAGCTGCCTTTCTTCGACCGGGGGGAGGAGGATGAGGTGCAGAGTTAATATCAAGAAGAATAATTGGCTGTTCGAGCAGTGATTGCAAAGGCGAAGGCCACTCATTGACATGGTATCATGATTTGCTTTGATTTCTTCATTCTTTGCTGTCTCGTCTGGTAACAATCTATCCCATCCAATCCTGTCCTTCCCACCAGCAAAAAAAGCTCGAAATCTTGGTACATTTGTGGTGCGAAAGCTTCGAGGTGGCACCATCACCATCAGACTGCCCCCCAGTCCCCAACAGAATCTGTTTTTTTTGTTTCGCCGTTGATCTTTTTTTTTTTTTTTTTTTGCAAAGTTGGCCTCTCCTCCCATGCGCCGTTTGCCTCATCTTCCCCTTTCTGGTATCCCGGGAACCGATCAGATCAGAAAGCCCGCCGCCCACACCCTCCAATCCCTGCTGCACATCCTCATCCGATCCGCCCCCCGTCCTCAGAAGATCTGCCCGAAGTGAAGTTCTTGTTGATCATAAAGTATGTATCTCGTTTTTGTGTGATGATGAAATCTTTTTTCTTTGGGCGTTTGGGACGACACCCCGAGTAAATCCGTAGAAAAGAATGCGTATAACGTCGTCGAAAAGATGAACAAAAAAATCAAAGCCAACCACCGATTCTCTCTGGGTGTTGTAAAATTCCAAGAACAAGTCCTCTCCATCCCCAAAAAGCCTCGGTGAAACCGAGAGGAATAAACAAAAGCCGACGACGAGATAAAAAAGGTACAGGATAAGAATAATTGCAAACAGTTTGGCAAAAAATGTACGCCCCCCCAACCCTTACCACTCCGTGGCCCGCCCCAAGAAATCTTTTGTTGGTGTAACAAGAGTTATTACAGGTAAAAATGGTTTGCTCTTTTGGTTTGTTGGTCCCGTCCGTGTGTGTGTGTGTGTGTGTGTGCGTGTGTGTGCAAGAAGAAAGCACTCTCTCTCTGCCTCAACCCATGTTCGTTGCAGGGATGGGGGCTCAAATGCTAGCCATGTGAGTGGCTTGCGCTCTCTCTCGCGCGCGCATGTCTCGCAACAGAGAGGCGGCCGTACCGGTGGAAATGGCGTTTGCCGACTTGGCACCGTCGCCCCTCCCCTCTTTCTCGGCCGTGACACTGGGCGTGGGAGGGGCTGGAACGTCCTGCATGTAATTCGAACTCGAGGCGTGTGTCTCATTCCAGTGAGAAGGACGTAGAGACCGTTCAGTTCTTGCTGCTGCTTGAGCTGCCGCTGCTTGAGCTGCCCGTCTTGACGCGCTTGCGGCTCTTGCTCTGCAGGCACATCTCGTCGTACAGCTTGGCGGCCTTCTCGTTGTAGGGCGTCCTGCTGCTCTTGCCCTGCTTGTGGAGGAGGAGGTGCGAGACGAAGTTGTCGCGGCGCTCCTTGAAGACGTGGTTGCAGTTCGTGGCAGGGCACGTATACAACTCGACTTCCTTCTCGTGGGTTCTGGTAGGACGTTTTAGTCAACTGAGTTGTGAAATGTCTGTAAGAAAAAGAAGAACGTACGCCTTGAAATGCCTCTTGAGGTGCTCCTTGCGCTTGAACGTCTTGGTGCACTCGGGATACGTGCACCGCTCCCTCCGCGGGGTGACGTGCCGCACCTTGACGGCCCCGCAGTCCAGCACGGCGCCGTCCTGGTTGACCTGGATCGACCGCAGCTGCCGCAGGGCCTCCATGTCGCCCTGGTTCTTCTGCAGCGCCATGGTCTTGCGCTGGACCTCGGCGAACAGCTTGCGCCGCGGCGGGTATCCCGCGCTGCCGCCGCTGCTGCCGGGCGGGGACCGCATGGGCGAGGACGGGGCGTGGACCGACGACGACGCGGGCTCGCGCTTCGCGACCGCCGACTGCAGCGGCGACGTCGACGGCGTCGACTCGCTGCCGAACATCATGATGGGGCTCTCGCTGCTGCAGCTCCAGATGCTCTGCACGTTGCTCGGCGTCGAGCTGGGCAGCGCGCGGTGCGGCGTCGGCATGACGAACGGCGACGAGTTGAGGTCCTGCGGCAGCGAGTACTGCTCCGCGTGGTGGTGGTGGGCGTGCTGGTGGTGCTGGTGCTGGTGGTGCTGCGCGTGGTGGTGAGGCGAGGACATGCCCGGCACGCAGTGCGAGTTGAGCGTGACGTGGAGCATGGTGTTGTAGTCGAGCTGGTCCATGCCGTAGCCGGCGGCGCTCTGCCTCCTCGAGGGCGTGAGCGGGATGCTGCTCGACTGCGCAGCCGCGGCGTAGTGGTGCATGGGCAGGCCGGCCATCTCGACCTTTTCCGTCTTGGGGAAGTAGCTCCTGTCCGGCGTGGCGGAGCCATGGTGTTGTTCGCCGAAGCTGAAGGAGCCGTGGGACGAGAAGGAGCTTTCGAAGTCGATGGCGGAGGTGGATGAGCTGCTGTGGTGGTCGTGGGGTGTTGACCGGCCGGAGCGAGGCGTGAAGGGCCCCGTCGGGTCGTAGACGGACGAGGCGGCGGAGAAGGAAGGTGTCGTGGTGCCGACGGAGATGGAGCCGTCGAAGGGGAAGCTGCTGTCTGTAGCAAAGGAGTCCATGATGCCGTCCATGGTGTGGTCCTGCTCTTGTTGCCAGAGGTGCGACATCATTGTGCTAGATTGTATGTTGTTGCTGGGCGGTTGTTATTGTTATGGCTCGCTTCGAGTATGGGGAGGGGGAGAACGGGGCCAGTCGAGGGCGTGGTCGACTGATGAGGGAGCGAAGGTTGGCCGGGTTGGAATAGATATTGAAGAATGAATGAGATTATCGAAGCGTTCCACAGGTTGATGGCGGCTCGCCGAAAGATATATCGTGGAACGGAGGGCGGTCGGAGTTGTAAATGACGCCCCTAAAGACTGACGGGCAGGGAAGTCCTCACACAGCGGAGGAATAGTGCCATCAATACACACCAGACTTTGAGAGACAGAAGCCCCGGATAGGAATGTATGAGGTCTGACTACGTGATAGTAGTGGGGAGTAGGTGGAGGAGTGGAGTGTGGGAGGGATGCGAGGCAGAGACTGGAGGGGCGTGTAGACAAGACAAGAATGAGGAACAGGAAAGAGGGAGAGGCGAGAGAGGCTCTAATCTCATATGGAGGGGGATCCACCGATCTAATGGGCGTCGACGGGGGGGGGGAGGGTCCAGAGCGTAGAGATAGAGACGTAGGCGTGTGTGTGTATGTGTGGGAAGCGTCAGCGCGGGAAGGCCCAGTTCAGTCTGTCTGTTTCGTAGTCCCTGGGAAACAATGAGACGATCGCCCGGTCCATGAACGCGACCCGGTACATATATGTGTCACTTTGGAGCGGGCAAGCTGAACCAGGTACAATGCTCTTGGAGGGCCGGCTGGTGATCCAACGCTCGAGCCAAGCTTGCTGCCAGGCGAGGAAACGGGCTATGCAAAGAAGACCCTGTGCCTGGCCTAGAGGAGAGAAGCAGTGGTAGCAGGCCGAGAGACAGACAGACAGACGGACAAGAGCGAGCGAGCAAGAGGCTCCGAATTGGGACCTGACATGGGAGCACAGCCGGGGATGGTCGTGCATGTTTGGATACCGGGAGGAGGGCTCTTGTTGGTCCTTGTGCCCATTCGTCAAGCCAGACGACCAGCCCAGGTCGACCAGGCCAGGCCAACCCGGTCCTACTCTATCTTGGGTTGCAGTTTAGGCGAACGAACCCTGGTCTGGGGGAAGCCGAGTCGATCGAGTCGACATCGACCGGGGCTGACCACGGCCGAGGGACCGCGCTGCTGCCAGGCAACTGGAGATTTTCCAAGGCACCCCGGCGATGGTAGGGGACCCAGGCAAGCAGGCAAGCGAACGAGCGAGCGAGATGGAGAGATAGAGAGAGAGAGATCAAAGAAGAAAGAAGACGTGCATGAACGGCTTCCGCTCGGTCGTAGGATCGTGTGGGTTGGTTGGTGAAGGGTGAGGGTGATGAGCGACAAGGGTTCGAGGGACCCCAGTCCCGGCGCCGTCTTCTCCATCAATCCCCCCCGTCTCCGTATTTGGATGCCCAAGTAGGCGAGACAAGCAGTAGACTCTTACTGGTGAGCACCCAACAAGCAGCAGGGAGGCCGGTTGGCTCCATTGTCATATGTAAGAGAGGAGATAGACAAGAAAGGGAAAGGGGTGATAGAAAAAGGTGCGTATCCATAACGTACCACTATGTACGTACATAGTAAATACATGACATGCGAGCGTGCTGCGGCACAGACAGCCGCGGTGGTAACGGTGGTGGTGGTGGGGTCGGAGGCCCGACGCCGGGACCTGACGCCAGAGGGACGGGATGGAAGCCAAGAGCAAGGTGAAGCGAGCGAGAGACTGGACAGGCGGACTGCTACGTATCTCTGCCGCGTCTGTGGGTGAGTGTGTGTGTGGTTCAGCAGCAGGCGTGAATGTGTGTAACCCTTGGGGAATGGAGAAACGCCCTTTCAGGAATGGAGGATTGATAACTCGAAAGGTATCAAAATGGGCCGAGAATCTTATGCCAGCTGTGCATTCGTTGTGTGAGACACGAATAACAGGGGGAGGGGACACACTCTCTGCCGCGGATGCACGTAAAAAAGATTTTTCTAATAGTGAGACACAGTGCAAGAGAAATAGAGAATGTGAGAAATGACGATGGCCATGAAGAGAAGAAGAGCTGGGCGGAAAAGCAAGAAAACAGCAACCAAGTGCCCGGCGCTGAACCCCGGTCGCCCCCTTCAGCTTCCGGGGAGACCCAGTCCGTCATCCGCACGGTGGGCGAGTGAGTTGAGTGAGCGAGAGAGACGCGGCAGGTTTCTGGCTAACTGACGTAAGGCATGCACATCTCAAGTCATTAGCGACACGTTCATTGCTGGCTTAAAAAAACGCTCATAACATAATGAAATGTGTGTGTGTGTGGGAATAAAAGAGGCGCTGTGAGACAGGGACGATGCAGACGAGAGATGTGCAAAAAGCAAATGTCGAGCAATTCTGAGGAGACGGACAAGACGCCGGAGGAGGCACTAGAACTGCACGACGACCGAACGAGCAGGAGACGCCGGAATGTTGTTTGAGGGGCCGAGAGCCTTCGGGAGAGATAGAGAGGGAGACGACGGAGTATAATGACAGCAGACGGGTGAGGGGAGAGGCGGCTGAGCCCGAAAGTCAGGTACAGAGAAACCGTTGCGATGAGAGTGCGAGGTGAGTGAGTGAGTGAGTGAGAGCCGTTGGGTGAGGGGGCGCGGGTAAGGAAGGGTTCAAAGAACCGAGTAAAACGGGAACAAAAAAAAACGGCGAAACGAACACAACAGCAGCCGCCATTCGGCCACAACAGCCGGGCGCCAATTGGGGGGGCAGCGGGGGTAGCCATTGCTGCTCATCACTCACTCGGTGGGCGGCTCTCATGCCCAGGTCATCGACTCGGTCATTCAGGCCCTCGACACAATGCAGCCGGCAGCCATACTCGCTAACTTACTCTACGTACGGACAAGATGGGTCTCGAAATATGGCCGGTTGAAAGGAAAAGCGGAGACGATTCAGATCGCCCGAATCGCAGTGGCAGCGACAGGGTATGTCATGAACTCATATGTACCTACATCACTCACTCAGACTCACTCACTCACTCACTTACTACGTACTCTGACTACACACTCCTGTTACCAACCCAATCCGAGTGAGCCCACGACCACCCATCACATCCACCACGCGCCGCAACCTTCACGGCCGGGAACAAGCCCCCCGGCGTCCGAGGCCTCGACTACTGCGGCGCTGCTGCAGGTCGGGCTGCAGGTCGACTGCCTGCTGGGACGACTCATCTGTCGGCTCTCATCTCTCAGCCTCTTGGCCATCCGACGTGAGCCGGGAGGGGGTGGGGGTTAGGTAGGCAGGCAGGCAGGTAAGGTACGTACAGAGCTTACATCTCTTGGGACGGACAACCTGCCAGATAGTATTCAGAGACTTGCGTAAATATCCCGTAGACATGCAGGAAGGGGAATTAAAGATACGATGCAGGAGACCAGACATGACGACGATGGAGGCTAGCGCAGTCGCGTCTATCGGCGCGCTACTTGGCGCGCCCGCCTACAGCCAGCCAGCCTCCCCAGATCAAGGTCGAGGTGAGATCTTACTCACTCACCCAGGCACCATCACACACCTCGCAGCATCCGTGCGTCATGCAGCCTCTCTCTCTGTCTATCACGTCTTGTCTACGCAGTATCTGTCAGTCTGTGCATCGTAGCCCTGCAGCGTACGTACCGTTCGGAGATTCACTTGACTCTCTCTTGCAGGTCCCCATTTCCCGGCTGGACTGGGTCGACGAGAGACGACATCATCGACGACGGCCGTGCAACCGCCAACCCCTGTGCAACTCTCACAGTCTGTTCCCAGTTCTCATCCTCCCCCCTCGTCCATGATCGACCACAAGCTGCCAGACCCGAGACTCCCAGTTCGAGCAGGGGAGAGAGAGGGCCTAGGGTACGCCAGGGTAACGTAACCACTCCCGACGATGCCCACGGACACACACACACACACCCCAGAGGAGGTTATTTCATCCCACTCCATCTCGCCGTGAACACCACCGTCACGGCTCGAGAACGGGACCGAGCTTCTTTCTCCCATGCTGCCAGAAATGCAGCATCCGTCCGAGCACACATCCCCTCTCGCAAGCCCAACGCCATTCTGAATAAACACAACCCCCAAATATAGAGCCGTCAATAGACCCGGGGGACCGGTGTTCGTGCCCCATGCTCCCTGCACTCGTTATGATTTCCGGTCTCGATCTGGGGATGCAGGTCCCATCTCGCCGAAAGAGATCCGATCAAGCGAAGAGGATCGTTGCCGTAGGGCTTTTTCCAACCACTCAACGCACTCCCCTCCCAATACTCTCCGCTTTTGGATGAACTTCGTCGATAGCTCTTTGTCCATCAGCACAGCCTCAACGGTTGGTCGGCCGATCACCCAAGAAAAGAGCCGGCAGCAACTCGCCTCGCTTCTTCTTGCTGAGCCCAGCCAAGGCTGCGTGGCACTCCATAGTCCCAACGTCGCTCCCCTCCCCTAACGTATGGGGGACTACTGCATGGCGTAGCCAAGGCGTGGGGACGTATGCAACCTTGTGCGCATATGTGAATGTGCATACAGCGTGATACGTCTTCTCTCTCTCTAGACAGAGACCCAGGCGTCATCTCGCAGTTAGTTTCTCAAATCCTCGATGCAACCCTATCGAGCCTCGCACCTTAGTGCCATCTCTTTCTCTCTCCCCCCAAACCCCTGGGAGATGAGGCAACCCAGGACCTTCGGCCGTTAGGCCCATCCCCCCTAGCACGTCGCGAGAGAGAACTGACACAGCGCTACCGGCCGCGACTCCGTGCTGCTGCTGCTGCTGCCGCTGCCGGTGCCGCCGCCGTGGCCCCGCCATGTAATCAAGGACAAGTCCGGCTTTCTCCGGGTTGCCTTCGTGAGCCTGGCCTATTCCAGCGAGACTTTTCGACTGGGCGAGACGGGGCAGCCACAGAAAACTTCTCGCCCGCCGCGCCCTCCTAAGCGGTTTACTTTTCTTTTTCTTATCCTCCTCTCATTTTTTACCCTCTCGTCAGCTTGGCGCGCACGCGAGATGGAATGTCCGCCTTTGTTTGTGGCCCCCCCCAGACGCGCGCATGGGAAAAAAAGGCTTTTCCGCCTCGTCTCTCTCTCTTGCGTAGCGCCACTCTCGTCGCGAGCTTTCTCGTGCCTTCGCCACGACCTCCTCCCACGAGGAACGCACAAAGTCGTCTCGCGAGCGACTCACACCTCGGTCTCACCATTGTGTCTGTCCCGCGTAACCGCGTTCCTCGCCATAGCTGGCGGCCGTCCCTGTCGTCGGCTTACCTGTCCGTTTTTTTGTGCCCATACGCCTCTTCGCTCTTTTCGGTGGTCGTCAGGTGGCGGTACGTACCATAGCATGGTCCTCTGCTTCGGCTCTGTCGTAGTTACGTACTCTGTCCATCCGGCTGGCTCGTCCTGTCCATGGCCCATCGAGAACTATACCCCTCTTGCCCTCGTTAGTATGATCCAAACCGATCTCTTGTGTGACGGCGCGCTTGTGATTCAGATTCGCACAGCTAGGCCGCTCGTTCGTTCGTTCCCCTCTGAGGTCCGGGTCCCTGTGAACATCCCGAGAGGGGCAGACTCGGTCGTCAGCCTCTTCCCATAATTCACATCATCCCACCAGCTTGGGACGAGGACAATGCGCAAAAAAACGATGGCCTCGCCCTCCCCTTGGTGGGGTTTCGGTTTGTGACAGCTCACTTTTGCCAGCTAGCTGCAGGTCCAAATTCCCGATATCGACTCCCGCCAGAAAAACCGCGCTAGGCCAGCTTGGACCCCGGTACCATCAACCTCTCGCCCGCCAGGCTTGCCTGTCTCAATCGGAGAGTAGGTAGCCTCTGAGTGGTTTCCCAATAGTGGCTGCTGGAAATCCTTGCAGGAAGTCCCCTTGGCCGCCCCTCTCTTGGGGGGGAGGGGGGGCGTCTGTTTCTGCAGAGAGGGTCCTGCCTGTGTGCTCGGGGTCGTCTACCTACCCCTACCCCTTGGCTCGAACTTGTCGATGGCGTCCGGAGCAAATAGTTCGTCCACAATTACCCAAAACCGCCGGCAGATCAAGGGATTCTCTTGATTCCCATTCTGCAGACTCTGGAGAAACCTCCGCATCTCGCCATGGTAGCTTCAAGCCCTTGTCTGAGGAGAGGGGAGGGGGAGGTTCGCAGACCTCAACGTTGTCAGCGGTTCCTGAAAAAAAAAAGCCATCTTGCTGACGGGCTGAGGAGAGGGCCTCGCGAGATCTGACAGGTTCGGCATTCTTTCCCGTGAGATCGTACCTGCGCCGGAGGACCAGCCGGAGGTAGGTGGCCAGACAGACGCTCCAGATGCTGTTTTGCTAGACGTGCCGCCGTAATTCCCGCAGGAGGGCTTACCCGTCGAGCCAGACCTGCTAGAAATAAGCCCCTACTCGAAATCAGCTTCTCAATGACTCCAAGAATGTCCATACGCATAGACGCTCCACTGTCAGGGGAAACGTCGACCTCCAGTCGCCCTCGCCGATGCCAGCCTGCTTCCGGGATGCCGCTGGATGCCTACCAGATACCGTTCAGCGAGCCGGAGGAATCACTCCAAAGCGTTGTCCTGCACGTCGATATCCACTTCGAGTGTGGTGCCCGCTGCTTCGAATGACTTCACCTACTGAACAAGTCGCTCCGAGTCTCCATGTCTCTGGACCCCTTAGCAACATGTGAATCTCAAACTGTCCCCATAAGTTCGGTCTAGCGGGCACTGGTTCGTCTTTGCTGGTGGCTAGGCGGCCTGCGTCGTTCCACCTCGTCCAATATTGCTTTTGTCTCGGACCAGGTGGCGCTCACGATATTCTAGAAGGGGTCAAGGTCAGCACGAGAAAGCACATCACCGAGGAGGACATGACGAGTCAGGTTCGTCTGAACGCAGACGGTTGGGAAAGAGAGGCTTTCTTCTTGAATAGGTTGGGATCTTATTCCACGGCCACCTCGTTCTGGGCCATGACCTCGTTGTCCATGTCTTCCAGCACTCCCTGCATCTCTTCCTCGGTGGCCTCCAGTCCATCGGAGCTCATGAGCTTGGTATCCTTCTCCTCCGCTGTCATGAGAGTTAGCTTCTTGCCGGTCTGGTGGCGTGCTTTGCGACTTACTCCTGGCCTCAACAAGGAGGTTCTCCTGAACCTCGACGTTCGTCAACACTGAGCCATCTCCAATGACACACCTCTTGCCCAAGATACATCTCGTAAGCTTGCAGTTCTTGCCCACCACAGCTCCTTCCATCAGAAGACACTGGGAGAGCTTGGCACCCTCGTTGAGCTGGCAGCCGGCACCGACAACGGACTCCTTGATGGCGACCTTTTCTTCCACCGTGACGTTCTCGCCCACAAGACTGTCGGCCTTGGTGATGGTCGTCCGGCCCTTAACACCCTCGGGGTATGCCACCTTCTTGGCGTGAGCGAAGGGAGACGCGGCGTCGACGCCGGTCTCCTCCACTGACGGCAGCTTCGCGAGCTGCAACGAGATGTTGAGTAAGAGCTGAGCAGTATCAACGCGGCGGATCATGGGCCCATCTGCCTGCGAAGGATGAACGTATGCGAGAATAGGGGGCACGACGAGTTCCGCTCCGTGGGAGTTGGAAGTTCCGTCGTTGTTGTCGGCGTTCTTGCTATCCTCGGCGCCGTCGGTCGTGCGCAGTTCCTCGGGGTCATCGTCTTGGGACGACATTGAGCTCTCTTGGACGGAGTCCTCGTCATCCTCAACGTCCCTGCGCAATACCTCACTGAGATGGAGCTTCTCAGCGAGACCGTTTTGCCAGCCTGCCTTGGCCCACCAGCCGATCACATCCTCGCTAATGTTCTCCATTCTCTCGTTCTTGTCGACAAAGTCCATGATCCACCTGGGCAAGATGTACAGATGGGCGTCTCTGTGAGTGGTGAGCATCCTGACCCGGGGATGGCTGCGCATCAGGCCATGGCGGATTGCCAGTCCTTTCCTTTCCTCGGTGAGATCCTTGAGCGAATCGGTAGGCATGGAGTAAACGAGATTCGAGAGATGAGGCAGCAGGGAACCCTTGGGTGGTGCGACCGCGGATGACGCAGAAGGCGTGAGGGCGACGAAGTCGGTCTCTTCTCCCTTCACTGGCGTCGCAGTCTTCGTCTCATAGTAGACTCCCAGACCGCCGCTGAAGGGACTTGGGCTTCCCGAGAACTTGGGTGCGCCCAGGAGGTCTGACATGCTGGCACCCTTGACCATCCATGCTTGCAGAAGCTTCTCGCCGGCGATCTCGCAGATGAGGTCGCAAGGCAAAATGACAAAGTCGGAAGTGACGAGGTCCTTGACTTCGGGAAGACGCAGAATGTCGGCAGTTCCTGTCGTCTGGTCCAGATCCTTGGGCGCAAGAATGTCTGGCCTGGGTAGGGGAAGCGCCGTCAGGTAGGGATCGGTGTTCAAGGCGGTGGTGAGTGCCTGCTCTGCGGACGACGGGCAGATGAGGGTAATGTCTGGAGACGATCAGCCTTGCGCGGGGAGGGGAGGCGATGGCGGGGTATGACTGAGTCCACTCACTTGTGATGCCCATGCGGTAGCAAAAGTCAACGGGGTACCAAACCATGGGCCGGTTGGCGATTGGGAGGAGTGCCTTGGGGTTCTCATCGGGATTCGACGTGAACGTCGGGAACGAGGATCCCGGGCCACAGAGGACCAAGGCCTGAAGCCCTGGTGAGGGCATCGACACAGCGTGGGGCATCTTGAGGTTGCGATGGTGGGGTCTCGCTACTGCGTCGAAGGGTTGCCGGAAGACGTTCCGAGGTGCGAGATGGATCGAACGCGAGCTTCAATGTCTGGGTTAGGAGCTGGGAACTCTTGAGGCGTTGTTGGGGCTAAATCCGTTGATTGTTTGCGGCGATCTGCCTCGGCCGATTCAGTGACTTTTTTTCTGGTTAATTCACTGCGGAAGGAGTCATCGCCCAAAAATGCGACTCCGGAGAGCCCCTCGGACCCACAACACTAGCGGTACCCTCTGCAGCGCGTCATGGTGGGGGATGACGTGACACGTGACCCTCGGCTTATCCTTGACCCGGCTGCCGCCTGATGGAGAATAGGCCCGGGAAGTACCTAGGTACCTTGGCCAATGGCCGAGCCGACCAGTTCCTGGTTTCCCAGCTGCTAAATTGTTTGGCCCGGCAACCAATGGCTGACACGGTCAACCTCGGGATCCCCCTGGCCTAAGCTCCTCGTCATCCCCATCCTCCGTCCCATGTCCATGTGGTTCCCCCCCCCAGGAGAGAAGCCCAGCCCAGCCACCCCGAACAGCTCTTGCGACAAGTGGGTGATCTCCAGCCCACCACCCCCATTGCGCTTTTCTGTCTTTGACACCAACGGCTTCCGTTTGCGATTGCGACCAACATCTCAACGGCTGACGATTCCCTCGGCGTCGATACGGATACTCGTCCTCGAATTGCGCGAAGACGTCCAATTTGTCACGGCAAGCTCGAACGAAGCTCGAATTCTCGTGTCAACACCCCCCGTACCCCAACCGACAAAGACGACAACCTGGGCTTCGAGCCCTGGTGCAATGGTCACGTCCAACTAAATGTCGTGGAACGATCAACATTCTCGGAGGCGCGGGGTATGGAGCCATTGGGTGCCGCTCGCAGTCACCGTGACCGTTGCGACCGTCGGCCTCGCCGCCTGGGTGTGGTCTCAGCGCAAGGATGAGGAAGAATCCGACCAGCTCGCCGGTCTCGACTACGATAACGCCGACTACGGTGACAACGCAGCCTACGGTGCTTCCAGAGGCCCCAAGCCACCGCCGAGTAACGTCGGCACCGAGACGTACGGTACCACGGACATCACCCAGGACGCGCCCCCAGAAACATGGGGAGCGCGCATGTCGGGCGCGTTGCGGCGCACGCCCAGTCCCCAGCAGTTCCTCGAGTCTGCCGGGAAGACCGTGACGGCGGGAGTCGCCGCAGCTGGTGCCGTGGCTGGCAGAGCTCTCGCGGCCATCCGAGAGGAGGACAAGAACGCTTACGCCGACCACGAGACGTGGTCCGAGGAAGCTGACGCTCGGAAGGAACGGGGGCCGGTGTCGAGAGAGCCGGGCAAGCGCCGAAAGACGGTCGTCATTGTCGTGTCTGCCGACAGCCACAGCGATGACTTTGATGAAGACGGCTTCCATGAACACGCCGTAAGCTTGGTCCCCGCCCCACTCCTGCTTCAGCCATGCTAACGAGATAGCAGTCCATCCTGTCGCATATCCCACGATACACTGATTTCTCCAGCATCAAGCTCTTCGTCTTGATCTACGCTCCTGGTCTTAAGGAGACCGCTTCGGGCGAAGCTACGAGTAACCTTCCGCCGCCTTCGCTGAGCTCGTCCTTCTCTAACATTGAGCACCACCAAGCCCAAACTCCGGGAGACGAGTCCTCAAAGAGCCCTCTGATGCATGCGTCGTCGACCAGCCCGGCATACAACGCCATCCACTCTCAAGCCCTCGCTCTCGTCGAAAAGGAGACCATGGTCCTGCCGTTCACCACTCCCAACGGCCACACCCACATCTTGCGCCACCTGCAACCCGAGATCATCTACCTCCAGGAGTCGCTGGCGGGCGAGAACGGCAGCTACGTCTCCAACCTGCAGACCTGGCTGCGCCACGACATCATCCTCGTGGTGGGCGCGGACGACGGGCACGGTGGTCTTGCCGACAGCGAGTCGGAAGCGGAGAAGCCGGAGAAGGAGGAGAAGTGGTGGCAGCGAGCTGACCGGGTTGGCCGGGGCCGCGGCGTGGTTGTTGTTGACGGGATGCGGGTCCACGATGACTGGGCACGCCGCGTCCAGGGACGGCAGTGAGCATGCAACTACTGCTGCAGTGAACAAGCGCTGCCTCCACTGTACAAAAAGCGGCCCTCCCCGTGAGCGGGTGGGCCGTACGATGGGAGGCTCGGGAGGATATAAACTTTGTGTGTGTTTTTTCGTTTTCTGGATTGGTATATACCACGAGATATCATGTGACGTTATCATGAGCGGATAAGTAATCGACCGTTGATGTGCAACGCGACGCGGTGTTCCATGCGGATACCTGCTTCGCTGCAAAGTGACCTGTGCATGATACTACCCATAGGTACGAAGGCAGGTACCGTAGAACTATATCTAGGTACCGTGGTAGTTGGAGGCCCAGCTGGGCGTCGCCAGATAGAGAAGAGGAAAACATCTGTGGCTATTTATCAGATTCTGCGCCATTGGCATACTGTAGAGAAGAATTCTACAGATTCAACAACCGAATTCTTCTCGTTTTTTTGCCTCTTTCTATCATCTGCATCTTCTCGCTCCTGTCGGTCTCTCCCGCTAACAACATTGTCGTACTGTGCGCACACTGCAAGTCAGCGGTGGGTCTACACAGTGGATCCGGGGTTTTGCCTGAGGCTCTTACGGTCCAGTTCCTCCACGCTTGCGCCCCCCGTCTCGGAGGTACAGCTTGGAGCCTCTTTCGCGGAAGCCTGACTACATCCCACCCCCACACATTCGGAATCCATCGATTCGAGCTGCCGTGCATCTTTTCCAGGCCTGGTTCTTTCTTCAGATCATTTCTTTTCTCCCGTTGATACGATATTTCGGTCGCCACGAGGCCAACTCGCTCAAGGTGCCCACCTCTCCACGCCGACGTCACCCGATTCCACGACGCGATTGACGAACCCCTTCCACGACGAATCCATCAACCCATCCTCCGCTTCGCGATCGATCGTCCAACTTCATCACTATCTTCAAATGATAGCTTTGTAACACTCTTTTCGCATCATACACAAGTGGGAAACAGCAGTCGCAACGCTTCTACGCCCTCCTGCGGACTGGTAGCCGCCCGTTCCGGCAGTTATGGCGCCGGTCGTGACAGCAATCCAGCCGCCGGCTGTCGCGTCCAAGATCAAGCGCCCTGTGCCCCCGGGCATCCAGACGAACGGAGCCAGTTCCATCAGATCATCACCCTCGCCGTCCATGTCGACTAAGAAGCCGCCCAATTCCGCGACGACGAATGGCGCGAACCCACAAGCCGCGCGACCAGCGAACCGTGCGCGCCGCGAGCAGTCTGCTCAAGGCGGTCGCATCTCTAGGAACAGCGCTGGAATGCGCTCGGCATCGCTGACAGCCGACTTGATGGCAAGTCAGGCTGTAGAGCCACCACCTTACGGTAAGCTGACTGGACCTTTTTCGCGTCGTTCGCGGTGTGATGCTGACTACGCGCTATTAGTTGTAAAGCCCGAGTACATCCTGAAAAAGTACGCTGGCCACCCGCCATCGCTAATTCTTCACTTGCACACGACGCACTTCCGGTTCGACCAGCAAGATGGCATCTTCCCGTATCATTCGCCGATGCGAATATTCCTTGAGCACATGCGCTCTCGCACTGTCCCCCACGATCTTCTCAACGATTTCAGTCAGAGTGGCGTGCCATTCTACGATGGTTGCTTGATCGTCCAGGTCCACGACCACAAGTCCGTGGTCCAGACCAAGGATGTTGCGCGACCGACGTCGGCCTCGAGTAAGGTCGTGCCTTCCTCTATTCACAACCACAACCCTTACATTGTGCCTTCGCCCTACGTCCCGTATCCGAAGGAATCCCTTGGGGCTCAGCCTGAGCCGGCGCCTACAGAACAAGAGGATACGAAGGTGAAGACGGCAGAGGAGAAGGACAAGGAGAGCATGCCGGCTCCGAGCTTGCCAGGCGAAGGCCAAAAGAGTAAGACTCCTGCGAAGCCCAAGATCTTCACCATCGTCATGTTCCCGACGCCGGAGAGCCTGCAGGTCGACCTCCTTATCAGAGCCGCAACTCCGTGGGGGCAAGCGGATGGCCGCAGCGGCACCGATGCCAATGGGACGATTCCCCCTTCTACGCCCGTCACCATGGTGCCGCCAACACCCACCGCCGCCAGCATGCCGCCCCCGGCTAAGAAGCAGAAGCGCGAGCGAATGGAGCTTGATGGCAGCAACATCCATATAGCAGAATCACAAATTCTCCTTGCTACAAATGCACCTCTGTTCCTGGAGCCAACAAAGGACGCCGAAGAGACGATCGCTCTGCTCGATGCCCTCGCCCACCCGAACCACTCCGACCCTCCACCCCAGCCAAAGACAAGAAAGAGAACCGTCGCAGAGATGGCCGCCGACGAGGCTGCCGCTGCAGAGCAGGAGAAGTACATGCTTATTCTGGACGAGAGACTGTCTTCTTCTGTCAACGGAGCGCAGGGCGGTGCCAACGGCGCCGACAAAGAACAGGCTGCCGTTTCTACGTTCGAGCCGAGGTTCGAGCGTTTCAAGGTTATTGCTGATATTAAAAGGGAACACAAGGAGAGGCAAGAACAAGAGAAGGCGAAAGCCGCAGAGAACGAGCGCAAACTTGCGCAAGAGAAACAGAAGCAGGCACAAGAGCAAGCAGCGGCGATGGCCCAGCGCCAGGCCGAAGCCGAGAAGCTGCGGAGGGAACAGCTCATGGCCCAGGAGCTCAAAGCTCGCCAAGAGCAGCAGAGGGAACAGCAACGGCGGGCAATGGCTGCACAAGCCGCCGCTGCCCAGGCCCAGAGCAACCAGAATGCGGCAGCAAATCTGGCACAAAATCAACCAACGCCTACATCTATGCCCAACAGCACGACTGGCGTGGTCGCAAGCGGCATTCCAGCCCAGGCACAGGCTCGTTTCACCCAGGCTTCGCAGGCTCCCGTGTCTTCGCCAGTCGTCCGCCAGGGCACCCCACACAGCATGTCTTCTCCCATGCCTGGCGGGGTGCCTATGCAACAATCCAACTCGAACATGGCAAACAGCCCGCCAAGGCCGCCTTCTGCTATGCAAGGCCATGCTCCCAACGTTGGAGGTGTTCCCATGTCGCATAGCATGTCTGCCCGGGCGAGTCAGCAGAGCCATCCAGCCGGCACACCTCGATTGCCCCAAGGCACACCCAGCATGCAGGCAACGCCAGTACCGCGCCCAGCCGTGGCGGTCACCCCTCGAATGGGACAGGCAAGCCCTCCGCCCAACATGATGGCTTCCAATTCTCAGATGGGACAACCCATCATGATGGGCACTCCAGGGTCCATGCCTCAGCAAATGCATAACTCCAGCATGATTGCAGCCCAGGTTGCTCAACAACAGCGCGCAATCCAACAGCAGCAGCTGGCGGCCGCGATGCAGAATGGAATGGCCAACATGCCAATAGGCAACCAGATGACGGCGCAGCAGCATCAGCTTTTGCAGCAACAAATCCAGCAGCGGCTCATGATGCAGCAGCAGCAACAGCAGCAGCAACATCAACAGCAGCACCAACAACAGCAGCAGCAGCAGCAGCAGCAGCAGCAGCAGCAGCAGCAGCAGCAACGTGGGCAAATGGGCAACATGAACACTATGATGACCCAGCAACTTGCTCAACGTTACGCCGCGCAGCTAAGCCAAATGGGTGGTGGCCAGATGTCGCAGCAGCAGATGCAGGCCCAGATGGCTCAAATACAGGCCCAGATGGGCAACCCCATGCAACGGCAGATGGCTGGAGGCCAAAACATGGTGAACGGCCAGAACCTGAACATGCAAGCCATGCTGCAAATGCAGCAGCAGCAACAGGCCATGAACCAGAACAATCAGCAAATGGCGCACCAAGTCCGGAGTCACGGAGTGGCTATTTACAACAAGTCCATCGGCAACTTTGCTGCCACGTGGGGCGGAAAAGTCGAAAACATCCCGGCTGATCAACATGATGCCTTTAAGAGGAACTGCATGCAAGAGGCCAAGAACTACGTGTCCAGCCTAATGGCGCAGCGGAGAGCTCAGCAAGTCATGATGCAGCAACAGCAGCAGCAACAGCAACACCAGCAACAGCAACAGCAGATGCAGCAGCAACAGATGCAGGGCATGGGCGGGATGATGGGCCCGCATGGTATGTAGGCGACATCAAGGTTCTCTAGTCCGGCTCTCGCACTCGGTGAATGTTGAGGGCTCTGTTGTGTTCGAGTGCCAAACCAATGGGTAAACATCAGACGGCAATAAGGCGAGGTGCGGTAGAGACGCGATGGCAGGCAGATAGGTTGCGACGGAGTGTTTTCCAATTCGGCGTCAAGGAAATCGGGGTGTGGAACCGGGTGGCTTTCTGATCTCTCGTATGATCTTATATACCCCTACGAAGGCGCATCTACCTTATCCTTCAAAGGTGCGGTTAGGGACGGACGTTCGGTTATTGCTTTGGGGCTTCACGGACAGCGGGAAGGGAATGGTGCATACGTCGGAGAGGACCGAAACTCTGGCCAGCGATCTAATGTATCATTCAAAGCATTCAATGAGAATCGTTCAAGACGAAGCTGAAGATGCCCCAAGATGGTGTCTGAACGCGGGTGCTCGATTACCTAATGCTCAGTGATGAACCTCTCCCAGAAACGGCGGCCGCCTGAGTCAGCAGTTTCGCATTGAGCATTACCACACAATACCTATCCGTTGTACTAAGCACGTGATCCGCTTAAATCTCGGCGTGACGCGGGAGCAGTCCGATGATGCAAGGAGCTAAAAATGCCGCTAGCGCTAGGCAAGGCAAACGGTCAGGTCCCGTCCAAAGTGGAAGGTGCTGGGTCATTTGCCCACTCCACCGTCACTACTCGGAACTTCAAGCCACATGCACCAAGGCGTCGTGACCTCGAATTGTCCGCAAACCACACGCTCTGTCTGCTGTTGCCTGTCCAGCATCTAGAACCACATTCATTACACTCATAGCAACCTCTCCGCTTCTTTTTACTTTTCGATATTGTCACCACGTCTTCTGGTGTCTTCCAAACATTCTCCAACCGTTCCCAATCCGTCCGTCGCCCCCTTCGATCCGTCGAACCCGACCCGTGCTGCCCCGGACCGCAGAGCTCCCAAGACGGTCCGATAACCCCCCCTCGAACAGTCCATCCAAACCTGGACAGAATCCCTCGATCGGCCCTCTCGTAATGCATATCCCTCGCCCGGAAGCAGCCTTCCTGCTCGCGCTCCTCGTGTCGCCGCTGCCGGCGGCGGCTGCGGTAATCGACTGCGAACACATTCGCGTCGACGACGTATCTTTCAACTTCAAGGCCCTGGGCGGCCCGCACAGCGTGATAACCAGCCGCTGGCACCCTCCCACATTTACCAACACATCATACACCGTCGACATCTGCAAGCCGCTCAAGCGCAAGGGCGACGTCAGCAAGGACGAGCAATGTCCCAACGGCACGCGAGGTACGTTGGTGTCCCCCGACTCCCTTAACGAGACAGCCAACGCGAGATCTTTGGCGAAGTAAACTAACAGTGATGCACAGTTTGTGCGATTGAGCGTACCTCCCGCGCGAATGGCGACAAGGACGATGTAGAGAGGGTCATACCCATCGCCGGCGAGCTGCAAGACCGCGGCGGACAGGCCCTCGACGCCAAGGTCGAGCGGCTCAAGTCGAGCGACTCCAACTCGGACGCCAAGAAGGAGGGAGTCCGGCTCATCCTCAACGGCGGATCGTACCCGATGAACAAGAACGGCAAACACCAGAAGGCCATCATCGAGTTCATTTGCGACAAGGAGAAGACCGGCCTCGAGGGAGAGACATCGCCCGAGGACCAGTACGACGCTGCCGCCGAGCGACTGCGCGCACGCGAGGATAACCAGGACGACAAGGATAAGGACAAGGGCAAGGAAGGGGACGAGCCCTCTACCGAGGAGAAGCAGAATCTCAAGCCCGACTCCGCCCTGATCTGGGACAGCTACGGCCCCGCCGAGAAGGGCGACTTGGACGTGCTGAGGCTGACTTGGCACACCAAGTACGCCTGCGAGGACTCGTTTGGCAAGCCCACTGAACCTGAGAACGGTGACGCGAGCAGCCACTGGGGCTTCTTTACCTGGTTTGTCGTTCTGTGAGTATCCCTATCCCGCTTCTAGCCCTGCATTTCTTCTCGACTTTCGTGCTAATTCGTCTCCACGCAGGGCCTTCCTTGGCATCGCGGCCTACCTCATCTTCGGTTCCTGGCTCAACTACAACCGGTACGGCGCTAGGGGCTGGGACTTGTTGCCCCACGGAGACACGATTAGGGATATTCCGTACCTGCTGAAGGACTGGACGCGCAGCGTGCTCAGCACGGTCAACGGCAGCGGCAGCCGAGGCGGCTACAGCGCCGTCTAAATTCGCCTGGTATTTTCTACCCGGGCGTAGCGCATCGCGTTGATGGAAGTGTATATTTAGGGTGTAAACTGGGTGTAGTGTTTTATCGGTGCATGGTTTCGCGGGTTCTGGTCGCGACTTGGGAGTTGGGGCCGGTTTTTTGGTCCCTGGAGCTTTGTCGCATTAACTGGTTCGTCCAAGAATAAGAACTTTGATCCGTCTGTCGTTGTTGGACTTTGTGTCTTGGGTTTTGACGAGGACAAGAATCTGTGCTACAGTGAGACTTTGGGGCTAGATTGAATGAACAGTGCCGACATTGCCATGTACTTCTCGTAAGGTTGGTGGGGCGCATTCCCCGATCGCCGGCCCCGCGTCCCGTCACCCCACGATCTACGATCCCGTTTTTCCTCACTCACCACACTAGTCTCCGGACCATCCGCACCACCTACCTCGCCCGAATCGATTCCGGCGAGCATGGACAGCCCCACAGCCGACGAAAAGAGGCTACCGGCCGACGAGGAATTCCTCGCCGCCCCCGAGACATTCGTCCCCGCACCGCTCCCGCAGCTCATCGACGAGCCGCAGACGCTGCCCGACTCCTGCCTCAGCCTCTCCCGCCCGCTCCTCGCCGCCATCCACGCCTGCCTGCCTCCCGCCCCGGCCCTTACGCTCTCCATCGGCAGCGGGACGGGCCTCGTGGAGGCCCTGCTGGACTCGCTCCCCAGCCGGCCTTACGAGCTGGACCTCGTCAGCGTCGAGGTCGCGCCCAGCCCGAACCGGTACCACGCGCGGCACCGCACCGTGCCGGGGACGTGGGCGCTGGAGCCGCTTGCGGCGGGGGCGAGGGCCTGGGTCTTTGTGTATCCGAAAAAGGTCGCGCTCGTGAGGGCGTACATGGAGGAGGTGTTTGCGAAGGGCGGGGAGGGGCCGGAGGTCGTGGTCTATGTCGGGCCGAGGATGGATTGGGATGATTTCAGGGGTGCTTTTGAGGTTGATGGGGTCGGGGGCGTGGAGGTCTGGGGGGAGGAGAGGATGGAGGAGGTTGGGGGGCGGGGTTGGGAGTGTGTTGCTGTCGTTAGGAGGGCGAGGTGAGGTGGATGGTGTTGCGGATGGCATCTCTCCGGAAGGGATTGGAGGAGTGGCATCGTCGCGAGGTTACGAATATGCACTAGCTTTTGAGGATGTTTCTCCGGGGTGAGTATTGGGCGTCTTCGTTGAGAGTTCGCTTGCTTACTCGTGGTTCCAGACCATCGACGCTTAAATCAGTTTGCCCTTGACCACTGCGGATATCGAAGCGGCACCAACGTTCGAGATGGCCAAGTCGGATCACATTCACTCTGCTACCACCTCGACTCTCACAGTATCTGGCCGGAAATCATGCCTCATCACGCCGGGCACAACCGAAACGTTTCAAGCGGTCTAGACTTTATGTACTACTATGGCTACTCAACATGCTAAGCTATGCCAATGATGAACCAACAACGCGAACGCAACCTCCGACCACACCCAACCCCTGGCTTATCAACATTACGAACGACTATTCGGACTTTTGCCACACCGACTTCGTCAACTGGGCCTAGAATAGGTACAATAGGTTTTGTATGTACAAGATGAAACGAACGGGTAACGAGCGACGAAGGCCCTCCGGAGATCAACTCAGGGCAGGCTTGTGGGAGGCAGTAGCTCAGGCACCACCGGCAGCGGGGGCCGCGGGCATCATGGAGGCGGCGAACTGCGCGGCTTCGTCGGCGTTCTGGCCGTACGTCAGGTGGGCGCGGCGGATCTGGTTGCCGCCCTCGCAGATGTTGTCGCCGTTGTGGCAGATGACCTTCGTCTTGGCGGCGTCGACGCCCTGGACGGCCTGGCCGTTGACTGTTCCCAATCCTGTCAGTACGGTTTGTTGCGAAGGGTCAAATAACGGGGATGGATGAGCACGTACGAGGATCGCCAAAGATGACGGCACCAGCGACCTTGGCCACCGCGTCGGCAGGCATCATGGCCGCAGCGTTGTGCACGAGCTGCCCGCCCTGCGAGTACCCGGACATGATGACGGCCGAGCCGGGGCAGTTGGCGATGGCCTGCTGGGCGAGGTTGGCCATCTCCTGGGACCCGTTGGCGTCGCCGCCGGCGAGGAAGCCGGGGATGTCGGCCGGGTACTCGACGCCCTGGACGGCGAGGTTGCCGGCGCCGACCATGCCCGCGAGGGACTGGAAGAAGGGCGGGCCCGCGATGGTGCCGACGTTGCCGCCCTCGGTGGTGCCGCGCGCGAAGATGACGATCATGGACTTGCACTGGCCGCCCTGCAGGCCGTTCTGCGAGTTGCCCGAGAAGTCCGCCTGGCGAGGGAGGAGGCCCGTCGGGCTGGCGGAGGCGGAGGCGCCCAGGAGGGCTAGGAGGAGGGCTTTCGTTGTTGAGCTGTGCATCTTTGCCTTTGGTGGTTTGGTTGGGTATTAGAGTGATGATGGTACTAGAGATGGATACTTTGCATTAGTGGTAGGAACTGGACAAAATGACTGGATCGCAATCTCCCAGGCGTCATGAGGTGAGACGGGAGGGCCGCTGGATTCTTATAGCGAAGGAATCTGGGAAAGCTCATACCACCACCACCACCCAGATGAAAGACAAGACACAACCCACTTCACGTCGGAAGTCGTGCCCGCCGCGAGACAGCGGGACATTAAGCTTCTTCACGTCGCCTACAAGGTGTGGGGGTGTTTCCGACGGCCAGGGAACGGCGTCAGGTACCGCAACCTCATCCCAAAGGGGAAAAGATGGCGGATTCAGCTCCCAGGGACCTCACGTGGGATCTCCCCGATGTCCAACCAACATTAGCACGAGCAGGGGCTACCGCTGTCAGCCTACGCATATGAATAATCAAGATCAGGGGCGAGAGTTCTGAGGGCCCACGAGCTTACACCAAGATGTCGACGGGCGGCAGGCAGGTATGGGCCCCTGGAGCCTTGCTCCATGCCAGGTCGATCGGAAGAACAACGAGGGGGCGTCATATCGATGGATCGACGCAGCCCTTTCGGGGCCGGATTAAGTAGCGGAACGGGTTGCGACTGGACGGCTGCGTTTCATGGGTGCAGAGATCCCGTCTGGTCTGTGGCCGATTCGAAACATCGGGCGGGCTGTGCGCTACCGGCGTTGTGTGTGGGCAGGGCGCATCTGGTTGTAAAACTACGTTGAATTACCTACGCCGTGTGTTTCGACGGGCTGAAAGAAGGGGTGACGGTGCCTTTCTTGCATGATGGGATGAAGGGCAGATTTCGCGCTGGTGGACCAATCTGGAAATGCCGGGACGGCACATGGCAGGTTCTTTCTCCCGCGTTCTGGCGTGTCTCTTCCTGCTTCTTCTCGGGGGTGGTCGTCGGTCGTCGTCTTCGCGTTGATGTGATCTTGCCGAGAAGCAACAGACATCCGCACAGCATAGGGTGTTTTTGCCTTTCCGCGCTTCTCATGAGGTCCGGCATGTTTTCGGGAGTATCGTGAGAGATAGCCTTAGTCGCCGTCGGAATTCGAACACGTCCCGTCCGGCCGCACGCCAAGATCGTCTCGACTTCTTCGTCACCCATGGTGGTGGTGGTGGTGGTCGATTTAGGTTCCAG
Source organism: Colletotrichum brevisporum (assembly GCA_030770045.1). Taxonomy (NCBI): domain Eukaryota; kingdom Fungi; phylum Ascomycota; class Sordariomycetes; order Glomerellales; family Glomerellaceae; genus Colletotrichum; species Colletotrichum brevisporum. Next base: position 9,578,742 of record JAUGSI010000002.1, read on the forward strand.
ACGTCTGACCGGCTGCCTGACTTTGATCCAGACTTTGCTGATCGCCAGAGACACGTCGGATAAAATAAGCCGTTTGAAAGAAGAGTCCAATGACGCCTACAGGACCCGAACCCGGACCCGAACCTAGACTTTGCCCGCCAGGCAGGCTTACCAACTTCATGGGACCAATCTGGGCATACTTCAGCGAAAGCTGTGACGGGACCGGACCTGGAGTCGGGGAAGATGCGGCTGATGAGTGCGAAAAGAATGGTCGGACGAGGGGTGAGGCGCATGATATCACGTCGGTGCCGACGCGGTGGTTCGGCGAGGAGGTGTCACGGGCTTCGGAATGACTCGCCGTGACAGTTGATGGGCAGTCTGGTGACATTAGCGAAGGGTTGGTGGTGAGCCTCGACCGCTGTGAGACGCGTTCTCGCATGAGGCACGCGGTTTTGCTGGACTCAGCTAAGTGCGCAAACCACAACACCAATAGCCAACCTGAAAGCCGATACACACGGGACCGGGGGTTGGAATGGAGGAAGTAATGAAAAACCTTGAAAGCACGAGAAAAAACCACACGTTGGATGTCGCCGAGGAGAAACGCGGAAAGATCGGGCCCCGCACGACGCTAGGGCGAGACGTGAAGGGGCCGAAGCACTGGCCCACTTATCCGGCCCCTCCTTCGGGGTCGGTGGGGCCGGTCGCCGAGGTGCGCGGGTCCATTCCATGCTCCCGCCTGCCAATGATTCCGGAGGCAGAGCAGTCGTTGAAGGTTTCCCTGCGAACGATACATCGCAAGAAAGCTTCTCAGGCTTTGTATTTGGCATCCGCTCTTCAGGATCGTCAAGCCCACGCGCGGTGTCTGCGAAAAGAAGGGAACATTTCAACCATTGTGTACTGAATCAGTCTAGTGCCAACCCGTTCTACCCAAGTCGCATGTGTCCGTTCGACTGTCTCCTTCAGTTTCGGCACGTCTTCCGAATGCCTTGTCGGTAAAAGCCAACGCAGCACTATGTCCCGCCCGTGGTTAATAATCGACGTCGGCACACTTGATCTCTTCCACCCGATTCGCAAACTTCATCATCTCCTCATTGTCCCCCTTGAATACCTCGGCTTTGGCCAGCCGGACTGATTCAATCTTCTTGAAGAGACCGTCAGAGTTGAAATCGACGCTTGTCCGCCAGGTGCTGCGCATCCACGCGGTCGCTCTCTCTCTGATGTGGCGCGGCAGGCACGCCTCGAACACGACGTAAATGACGTGCACGCGGCCGTCCGCCTCGTAGATTGCGACGGGCCGCATGACGTGGGGCATGTAGGTTACGGTCGTGAAGAGGTGGCGGAGGCGCCGGCTTCCGTTCTCGTCCACCGGGAAGAGATTCTGGTAGGCTTTCATCGGCATCGTGCCCGTGACGCTGTTGCACACGTCCACGTTCTTGCTGCACCACCCGTCGGCCGCGGTGCGGTCGTTCACATTGATCGTGTGGAGCGCGGCCCGGACCCGCGCCACCTTGAGCAGCCGGACCTCCTCGCGGTCGACCTTGCGGAGGATGCCCCGGGGCGCGGCCGACTGCCGCCAGGCGGCCATGAACACCTCGTGGCTCGCGTCGGGCTGCAGCGGCTCCCTGGAGATCCTGAAACTTGAAGCCACGGGCGCCGTGTTAGCTGACGGCTTCCAGTGACTGCACTTTCTTTAGTGAACGCGCGAAGACTTACTTCCATTCACGTTCGTTGTCCCTGCACTTCACCGGGACGGGCCTGTCGGTATCATTCTGCCACGGCTCATGATCGGTCGGGTCTGGCTCCGTGGCGTCTTGGTTCCTGGGAGACGGCGGCGACGATGAGAGCGGGCCGTTGGCGTGCGGCTCAACGCGAGGCAATGCTCGGGCATAGCGCGGCCCATGGTCGACGACCTTTCTTTGAGGCGGCGGCGACGACGAGCGTGTCTCAGGGGCGTTCGCTACGCCGTTGGGCGGTGGTAATGACGAACGTGGCTCCGGGGCGTTTGCCACACCGTTGGGCGGCGGCGACGATGAGCGAGGCTCCATGACGGGGGGAGAGGGTTACACTGGGAATGTGAAGTGGCTCGCAAGAGGATGGGACCGTTACCAAAAGAGTGGAGTGATTTGCTGAGACGACGAAGAATCTGATGGAGAATTGGGAGAGAACATGTGCGTCTACTCGTCGTTTATATCCATCTTGGAAAGATCGATTCGATGGGACGACTTTGCTGAAGCAGCGCAGAATGGCAATGACGACCTCGAACCACCCTGGTAATAATGAGGCCGAGTTCGTCCACGTCGGCAAAGGAGTATCCCTTTCGGCCCCTATTGTTGGAGTTCTATTCACCCACAAACGGATGTCAGGCACAAGTGAAAGAGGTGTCGGGTAGCACAGCACCCCGGACGGGCATCAAACTCGGTCAAAAAAGGGAGGGGAGAATCATCTTTGGGAATGGTCAAAGCCAGGTGACTCTGCAATGACCACCTCGGCAGACGACGAACAAAGTCCTGCAAGAACTGAAGTATATAATTAGAGCAAAGGGATTGTATGCTGGCTCTGATCGAGCTGCTTCCGGCAGGCTTCGCGAGATTTTAATGTACCTGGAGCGACGACGAAGAGGTTGCCCAGCGACGACACTTGTGTATGACGGATGGACGCACGTGGCTTTTAGATGCTGCAAACTTGATTATTTCCATGGGGAGATCTCATTTACCCTCTCCTCCAATATCTTACACCCCACGTGTCCTGTCCGATCGTCAGCCTCCCTCCCCCTCTACTATTGCTACTAATGACAATGCTGACGATGATGAAGGAGGATGAAGAACAATGACGGACGATGACGGACTAGGACGACGATGATGGACTAGGACGACGATGACGGACTAGGACGACGACGACAATAATGGGCGATGACTACAGTGACGGACGACGACAACAGTAAGCCCATATAACACTTAATAGTATCTATAGGGAAGAGGATGGAGTGATAGGTAATAACATCTCCCTTTTCATGGAATGTGGTAGTAGGGGGTATATAGTTCAACTAGAATCTACGTCTAAAAGGCTCAAACGGGCTGGGTTGGGTTTTGAACGCCGACGCCAAACGACTAATTACATGGGCGGTCCTGTGTCTTTTCTCTTCTTTTCCTTCTTTCGTTTCATGAGCGCGTTACGGCGATGGCCTCCTCGAGGATATCCAGACCCTGCTGGATCTCCTTCTCGGTAATGGTCAGAGGGGGCACGAAGCGGAGGGTGTTGGTGCCGGCGGTGATGACCAGCAGGCCGCGCTCGCGTGCCGCCTTGACGATCGGCGACGGGTCCTGAGTGAGCTGCAGGCCGAGGATGAGGCCACGGCCACGAACCTCCCTGATCAGGTCGGGGAAGCGCTCGCGCAGGGAGTCGAAGCGGGTCTTGAAGATGGCGGCCTTGGCGACGACGTCGTTCTGCAGGGCTGGGTCGGCGAGGCGAGAGACGATGTTGTGGGCCAGGCGGCAGGCGAGGGGGTTACCGCCGAAGGTGGTGCCGTGGTCGCCGACCTTGATCTTCTCGGCGACGTTGGCGTTGACGACGGTGGCACCGATGGGGAAGCCGTTACCGAGCGCTTTGGCAGTGGTGATGATGTCCGGGTGGGCCTCCTTGGGGAGGTGGGTGTGCGCCCAGAAGGTGCCGGTGCGAGAGAGGCCGCACTGGATCTCGTCGTAGATCAGGACGGCGCCGACCTCGCGGCAGCGCTTGGCCAGGGCAATGAGGAACTCGTCGGTGGCAGGAGTGACGCCGCCCTCGCCCTGGATGGGCTCGACGATGACGCCGCAGGTCTTCTCGGTGACGGTCTCGTTGATGGCCGAGACGTCGTTGAACTTGCCGAGCTTGAAGCCGGGCAGCATCGGGGCGAACGGGTCCTGGTACTTGGGGTTATGGGTCGCGGACAAGCTGCCCATGGTGCGGCCATGGAAGGCATTATTGAAGGAGACGACCTCGAACTTGTCGCCCGTGGAGTCGGTGACCTTGGCGGCCTTGCGGGCGAACTTGATGGCGGCCTCGTTTGCCTCGGAGCCGGAGTTGCAGACGAAGACGGAGGTGGCGTCGTGCATGGCACCGGCCTCGAGGGTCTTCTCGACCAGGAGCTTGGACAGGGCGCCGGTCCAGGGGTTGTAGTAGAGGTTCGAGGCGTGCATGAGCGTGCTACCCTGGAAAGTGGGAAGCTCTCGTCAGTGACTCTGCGCAAAATGACTCAGGGACAAGGAATGGCCCCTCTCTCGGAGTTACCACCCACCTGCTCGGCCATGATTTTCGTGACCTGGGGATCGCAGTGTCCAAGGCCATTGACGGCGATACCAGCAGTGAAGTCGAGGTATTGCCTGTTCTCGATATCCCACAGGAGCGAGCCTTGGCCCTTCACGAAGACGGGCGGGGGCCGGGCATAGGTGGCCACCATGTACGGCGCATGTTCGCGAACGAGAGTGGCGCTGGGGGAATCTTCGGAGGGATCGGGGTTCGGTACGGAGGTTTCCTTCTGTGACCAGAGAATGTCAGTACGAGAGGAGAGCCATAACCCAGGGTAGACGATCGTTGGAATAAACACTCACATTGGCGGCCTCGGGGCTGGGGGCGGCTGCCGTCGCAGAAGACAGGGCACGGACGTTGAAACGCGCAACGGCCAGCAGCGGCTGACACTTGGTCAATTGAAGTCGCAAAGGGGCGCGAAATGCCATTTTGTCGTCGATAGCAAGCGAAGCTTCTTCCGTGGGTGAGAAAGGTAGGTAGAAGGTGGTTGTGAAGGAAAGAGGCCGGCTGGTATTAACCGTAAAATTTGGGCCGTTCGCGCTGCTGGAGGTAGTGTGACTCGACACCACGCACTGGAGCGTTGCTATCGATAAGACACTACCTAGTGTTTGTGTGGAGGGGCAGCTCCACTCGGTCCGAGCTCTCGGCAGGTATCGTAGGTACCAGTAATGACGGACGATACCTAGGAGTGACGGGCGACAGAAGTGATGGGCGACAGAAGTGATGGACAACAGAAGTGATGGACAGTGAGAAACAAAGTTGAAGCATTCAAGATAGATGAAATGCTCGTGAAGGATAAGAGTACTAGTATTGTAGTGTAGGTAGTGAGTCGAGGCCTACATTACCTAAATTTTGAAAGTCGCCGATACAACAGACTGTGCTACGAGAGCAACCAGGTACTTAGGTAAGCCCCGCCAGGTACGGGAACTTAGTGGACCTTCGGTATGGAGGCCTACCCCGAGACTTGTCTCCGATCTCGGACGCCACCAGTTCGGACGAACATCCGAGCGGACGTTCGGGAAAGCTGAGCGTCGGAGAGGATGAGTTCGGCAACTGCTGTTTGTTTCACCATCTGCTCATCCAGTCAGCGCGAAGTGCCTTCCCACATGTCGAGAACGATACCCATTTTTCTTGGACCGGCATAGTAGAATACCACCAACGTGTGGTAAGCATAGGTAGCGTAAGTGTCAAAATATCGCACGGGGAATGACGGGTTTGGCTATCGCGTGCATGCAACACCGATGCAATATCTGTGCTCAACCTCAATCGCCACGCAACAAGAACACCCACTTGGAGTCTCGGACTTGTCGGTAGTTACTTACTCAGCTGTTCTACATGAGTTGCAGGCTAGAGCTGAGAATAGCCACAGGATCATGGTTCGTGGCACAATGCAAAGAGTAAATTTCGACTAAATAATAGTTTCCGCAATTTGAGGTTGATCATTGCCTCAAATTGCAAGCGAATGACTGAGAAAACCCAAGGACCTTTCCATCCTCTTTCCTCCATGTTGCCCCCAAACCTCATGCCTTCGCCACCTTGGTCGATAGACGGAAGCGGCGTTCCACTCTGGTCCTCTTCGCTCCGTGAGAGTAAAAGAAGCGGAACTGACCATGCTTCGCTTTCCCAGATCATCGGATGGTGAGGCGGAAGCAGTTGATCAGCTGAGAGTTGAAGCAGCCCACTGCAAGCATGGAATTAGCTCGTGACTTCGCAACTCGCCTTAGTAGAACTCACCAGGCGTGTTCTGGCCGGCACTGTAGAGGTATACGCCGCACCAGTCGTTGCCGGAACGTCTGCTGAAGTCCAGCTGCTCGTTGGAGCGCAGGCCGCGGTAGCTGATGCCGACGCTGAAGTGGTTGACCGTGTCGTAGTGCTGGACTCCGTACTGCACGTTGTCGAACCAGGCGGCTTGGCCGTTGCCTGTCGAGTTTTGTCAAAAAACAGGCTCGTCAAGAGAGAACGGCAGCCGAAAGCAGGAGAGAACACTTACACCAATCCTGGGCGAACATGCCAATGCCAATGTTGGCCCAGGTCTGACGCTTCTCAACCTCCTCACTGGCAGGAAGGTCGATCTGGGCACGGATCCAGGCCCAGGCCTTGGTGCCAGGCTCGGCCGTGTACTGGCCGGCCTTGACTTGGACGGCGTCGCTGGGGATGGATCCGTAGACGTCGACGCCCAAGGCAGTGGCGTTGACGATGGACTCGGCAACATCGCTGCGTCCGGCGAGACTACCCGGTGCGCCGAGGATGGTCTGAGCAGCCAGAAGGCCGAATGAGACGACGAAGGTGGAGAACTGCATCTTGAGACATGTTCGAGATCGAAGACTGAAGGAGGTGTTTGAGGGACAAGTGAGGATATGAGTATCGACGAGCTGTGTGATGATGGAAGGATAGATATTTAGGTTGAACTTGGGACTCTTCCCCCCTTATATACCAATTCCTCGACGATCAAGCTGGGAGCTTGATGCAGCCGTTATCCATGGTCGACACGACGTTGATGCAGTGGCCTTTGGCGAGGAAACTGTCTGCTGCCAATAATGGAACCTTACAACGCACACCTCCAGTCCGTGAAGAGGCAAGCCTGGAGACTGTCTCTCTCGTATAATTGACATGCAGTCCTATGCTACCGCCAGGCCCGAGATAGTAAGTCCGAAAGTGGTGCCCAGGATAAACGGAGCTTTCTTGGCTCGATAGATCAAGAACCCACACTCAACATCTGACGAGAGACCCAGCTCGCCAAGTCAGGTGGGTTCTCTAGAGAGATGTTACGATGAGATCAGCAAGCAGGTTAAGGAATTATGAGGGTAGCAATTTGTGCCGATTTAGAGTTGAATAACACCCTACCTTCCCTGAATACCTATGGATGAAAGTGCATGCAAACCCCGCACCCACCGAAGTTGTGTAGGCGAATCATGCGTATATTGGACTTGTGTAACGGTTCTAGACGCCATAGACTCCACTAACTTAGGCAGGGACGTTGCCTCGTAGTGTGGGATTCTTGACATCGTGGAGTTTCTCAACTGACGTTGGGCGGGCATGCGGCCGCATTCCCGCATCGAAGGTAGCAAGGCATATGGTCTCCATTCTGGCAGGTGAGAAAGGCTATCTAGAGTAGCATCCGGGGTGGTTCCAATTGGAGTCGCCCAAGGAAAGCTCAAGGCATTGGCTAATTCCTTGACTTTCCTCCCTAAATCGACTCAACCGACTTCTGCAAGTTACACAAACGAGGAAGCTTCCGGGAAGGACCGCATTACATCCAGGGTTGTGTCATAACTTAGTCTCATCGTGCGGCTATCGTTTCCCTATTGACACGAACACAAATAGACTTGGGCTATACTCGGTACTCCGAGTGCTGTAGCCTGGTTGTTAACGCCCGTGGGGGTCGATGATGGGCGTGACAAGCCCACACCTTGGACCTGAGCCAAGCCGGGAAGCGTACCCTGCACCCTGCACAATGGGTAATTCTACTATGGTCGCGCAGCAGACTAAAGCTCCAGCTGAGCGAACCCTAGGCAAACAGCCTACCATTGACGTGAGTAGTGCTGACAAGAGATCCGGGCCGGCCAGGTAAACGAAAAGTTGTCCCTTTCTTTGACGCGCTTCGAGCTTCTATGAGCCGGGAACGCCGCGTGATCTTGGCCAAGATTAGGTTTCATCGCAGTCTCATTGCATGCCTCATTGTAGCAGAGGCGGACATGAACCGCGACGCCCAGATGAACGTCTGACTAAACGAAGAGAAAGATGGACAGGAAGTCAGCTTACTGCATTCAGTAGTCTGAAGCAACGTGGGAGATGATTGGTCCAATTACGCCATCGAGCACTTCATTCTCACATTGAACACCGAAACCCCGCAGGCTTCTGCCCATCTCAGCCAGATTGAAAATCGAAGGTTACAAATAAGACCCTTTATAAAGCAACGGGCAAATAGAGAAAAAAGAAAGGTCTCGGGTTACCAACGGTAACCACACATGAGGGAAGCAGTTTCACCTGGCATGAGATATCAGCTGGACAAATGATCAGACTCTTCAACCCTGTCAACAACCTAAATCTCAAATTCCAACTCACGAGTGTCGAATCACTGCCGATCAGTAACTTCATTTAAGCTAGTTAGCTGAAACCCGCCTGTAGTTGAAGTATGTAGACTTACACAAGCTATGCGCGAGACCAAGCACGACGGGAAGTGTCGTGGAGAGGGCAAGCACCTGACCCAGGCTCCAATTGTCGGCAAAAAGGTCGACGCTGGTACGATTGGAGAGATCCTGTCGAAACCGGTGGAAGTACACGAGAATGCCGGTGGACCAGACACCGAAGAAGAGGATGTCGAGCAAGCCCAGGAAGTTCATCCACCCACGGTAACGCGTATCATGATACTTGATGCTTTGGTAGATATTGTGTATCAGCCTGAATCGTCGGATCTTTTCCTGCTGGTTGGCCGGCGGCCGGTTGGACGGCGAGATTTGATTTCTTTCCCTCATCCCCAAGCATCTCTTTATGACCGTAGAGACGAGAGCTCTGATCAAGCAGTACCCGCCCAGAACGACGGCCCCGATTATGACAAACCTTTTCGTGAGGATCTCGCCGTTGTCGCAGACATCGTCCCAGAAGTCGTCAAATTCGAACGGCATGGTAGTGCGGAAGGCGGCCAAGAATATGAGTACCATGAGGAAGCCCGGGACGGAGAGAACGAGCACGAACGAAGTCATCAGCAATTGCTTCTTGCTTCTGCGTTGACGATTGCCGGTTCTGGCCTCGCGCTTCGCCCTATCAACTCTGCGGAAGCAAGCGCCGATGCGGTTCACCCACACCGACACGCAAGTTGAGAAAAGAGATACCCAAAGCTGGAGGATGAAATCTTTGCTGTTGACCATGATGGCGTCGGACGTGAAGTAATGAGTCAATATGGCAAAAGGTAGCGCAAGCGAGAAGATGACTACCGCATCAGCGAAGCCATTGAAGGATTGCTTGGTGATTCGGTACAATCGTACGTGAAACGATACTCGGTTCCGGGCTGCCTGGTGAGGTTGACCAGGAGGACGATAACTCTGCTTTCGGCCCCGATAGAACTGTAGTATTGCTTCGAAGAACGCGATCAAAGAGTAGAAACCGGATATTATCAGAAGAAGAATGTAGTTGATGAAGATCTTCTGTGCGTCAGCATGCGAGAATTGATGTTAGATACCGGACGAGGAACAAAGAGACTGACTCCTGGACCGTTGACGTCTCCCAACTCTCCCCATTCATAGCTCAGCTCGCAAACCTCTTCCTTGCACCTACGACTCGGACGATCGATGATGCGTTCGAAGTACTGTGTATCGAGGGGTAGTGAGTCGGTATCGTTCAGCTCAGCAGCCAGGTCGACCCATTCTTGAACACTATGGGCGTATGCATTGCGCAATGACATCTCCCACTCAAGTATCTCTCCGTATGTAGCCACAGACCTGAGATTGGAAGGCAGCGCCTGACGGAAGTATTTCTCCGTGACCTGAGACTGAAGCGTTTCGGGAACCCAGAACGTCACGTTCTGATCGTGGCCCGTTATGTTGCCAACATCTTCGTACGCGCTGACGTCGAACCACGTCTTGAGGAAGGCCTTCACCGTGGTGCAGTTCGAACCGAAGTTGAGGGTATCGATCGCGGGGGGTGTCCAGTTGGGGAAGCTCAGATTGGATGTATCCGACGCCATATTGATGGAAGAACGTCCGTCACTCCGCGAAGCCCGCAGCGAGAAACGGGAATAGTGATTGCCAAGACGAAATGACTGCTAAAAAGACACGAGCGATGGAGACATCAATTGCATTTATAGTGGGAAATGAGCAAAAGAAACAGGCTCCCACCCAGACTAAAGTTGGGCCGTTGTGCATCTTGTTGTAATACGGCAATCTTTACTTTGCTATCCTCACTGTCTAGAGCCTCACCGCCGCCCCGGAGCCTCGTGGTGTACATGACGCTATGATGTGCATGATAGAACAACCTAACCACATATTTTGGAGTCTTTCAAAATGCCACGAACAGCCTGCTGATGGCTGTCGCAGCCAACAAGACTATTTGTGTCCTCGTACATCTCAGGGCGTCCCCGAAAGGGTGTTGTAGAAGCCTAGACTGTCGCCCAGCTGTGGTAAGGAGCCACATTCCGACTAAAAGTGCAATTCTACTTGCCAAACTGCCCTCTGTAGGCGACTGAGCCACCGCTGGCAACATATCACCCGAGGGACAAATAAGGAGGATGTGGCCTGGAAACACCATTCAGCGCAAATCTGGCTTAACATCAGTGAAGTACCCAGGAAGTGTTCGAAGTTTAGACCCTCATTTATCAAAAGATAACGACTATGGTACGTTTAAATGGGGTACGAAATCTCCGCCATTCTGAGGCTCTGTTCTGTCGTGCCAAAGTCAGGCTCTGGTTTGGTCCCTAAGAAAAGCGTGAGGCGGACGCCCGAAGGATTTAACCGCACCCGAGTAAGCAGCCACAAAAGCAGGTCGTTATCATTTAGATGATGCACATGCGCGATAGAAGGAGCTGAAAGCCAGGCAGGCCAATGAAAACTAGTTGTCAAGTGGGCGGTGTTTCTCTCGACGAAGTGTCGCTCAGCTGCGGAAATGGCTTTAAATGATTTTCTGTGTTTATGAGACAAGAACATGTAACGAGCCATGGTGGCTGAATGAATGTCGTCACTGGTTCGCATCTTTCCTATTCTTCTGCTAAGCCTGGGCTTTGAGTGGTCTACGAACCCTACCATATTTCGTCACCATTGACATCCCCCTAAGAGGGAATCCTTACCAAGAGCAAACAGGTATAAGCTGACAAAGTGATGTGTGATGGTATTGAGATAATCACTAGATGCCACCAATCACTTCAAGATGTTAACGTATCATCCGTCAAGAGCGTAAGACATCAGTCGTTTCAACTTTGAAGAAGTGGACTGAATGTGACGTGGAGATCCTGCGGTGCAACTACTTGTTTCCACTACCATCTCCTCAATTCAATCACATTGAGGTCCTTTGTGGGGTATTATGTTACCTACGCGTAATATCGGGGAACGTATTCTTTATATCCCAGCCCGGGATGTGGATAGAACCCGGCCGGCCAAAAGCCGTCGGCTGCCTGGAGTCCAGTCCACCACCCGGTGTTTCGGGCAAGCAAGGATAATTCGACTATTGCACATCGTGATTATCCGTACTGTGCTGAGAGTTTGTATTGTCCATATGGACTCTCAGATACATGTAATGATAGTGCCTGAAGTAGGAGGCTGTAGTCGAACCGTCAGAAGGTCTCAATCAAAATTCAAGAACTGGGGCTCACAGGCAAACTACGAATCGATGATCTGATGGCATTCCTGTCGAATGAAGAAGCAAGTAAACGATTTCTCGTGGGTATATGTTAAGAATCTACGTCATCTTCTAGTGTGGTTCACCGTACCAATCCCAAGACACGAATCTCTTCTACCATTCATGGGTCTGTTGCGGCTTTTGCTCTCCAAACTGACTGGTCCGATCCTCCATCGTGACCTGAATCTCGTTCGAAACCACAATCCCATTGAGTGGCTTGCTGCCCGGGGCCGGCGACGTGGAATTCTTCATGTCCTGCATCTTGACGTCGAGCATGATCCGCTCCTCGCTCTCGGTGAAGGTCATATTGGCAGTGATGGGATTCGCGCTAGGGGGCCCCGTGCGACGATCGTGACTGCGGGAGTTTCCGTTGCCGCCGCCGCCGCCGATCGTGCGGAACCCGCTGGGAGTCTGGTAGGCCTTCTTCGAGGAGCGGAGCGCGCTTGGCCAGAGGGGCTCGAGCCAGGTCCTGATCAGGGGGAAGATCATTGGGAGGTTCGTGGTGACGACGGCGACGAAGGTCTCGCGTGTGCCCCAAGTTCCGGCAAGCTGGGCTCCGTTGACGGGATCCTGATGAAATCACGACTTAGAATACGACGGTTGTAATGGGCTTTAGGTACCCGACTTACCACTAGGACGAATATGCTCTTCAAAGTAGCGCAAACCAAGACGAAGATGCCGGCACCGAGTACGATAGTGGATGCAATCTTCTTGACGAGCCTCAAAGTCGACTCCCAAAGCAGAGGGAGGGGGATAAGAATCAGATAGATATCGGTAGAGACGTTGGCCGCGAATGAAGTCCAAATAATTGGCAGAGAAATAGCAGCTTGACAGTAGTCTGAAAGGCAGACAGTTACTGATTGCGAGAGTTGACGTAATTCTCGGGTAGGAACCACGTACTGCCTGGGTCAGGGCTGATTTGCCAGTATTTGTTGAATGGGATGCACGATAGGAAAACCGAGGCCATGGATGCGAGGAAAGTTGCAAGCACGAGACCGAACCCGATCCATATTCGAATGCGGTATCGACGACCTAGACCCTCCTAAATTCATTTTAGCTTTGTCCATCTCCAACACGCTGAATAGGATAGCTTCAGACTTACCGTGAGGCGAATGTAGAAGAAGAGCATGGACAATTTGAGTAGCCAAATTAGTGCCGAGTATGTGGTCCAACCAGCAACCTGGATCTTGGATCCAATGATTCTAAGCCGCGTCTGGATTAGCACAAGCTGTCATGCTTCGGGTATACACACCAACCAAACCATACCTCATCTGATATTCTGGATCGGAGGGGGAGAGCGCAGCACGTTCGTTGTCCGTCATGCCATTGTTGGCGAGACCATTCGCGATGTTGCCAACTTGGTACGCCAGCGTGGATTGGACGGTATAGACTAACTACATTCAGACAGATGGTGATCAGTGACGATGTTCGAGTGAAGTCAGAAGCCTTGTGTGGAATGGATGAAGTCGACATACTGCTGCGGCCCACGCGAGGTAATCATCGGCCCGGAAGTTGCGAAACCCGACTGCCTTTGCCCGAGCAAACGTCCTGAGAAATGTGACGAGCATGCCGATGGCGTAAAGGGTCCATGCCTCGATCGTCATCCGAAGAGCCGCGGCCGCGGCTGCCTCAGCGGCAGCCTGAGCTGCCGGATCGAGGGGCTCGACACTTGACGACATCTCGCTCTGGTCCAAAGACGATGTCGGGTATGTCTAGCAGGGGTGACGGAATGCAGATCGGCAACAGCAAGGAGAGAAAAACCGCGACTGCAGGCTTCGAGCACGGAGAGGACTGGAGTGTATTTTACCAGGACTCACATCGGTACAAATATCCGGCGGAGTCCACATGAGCAAAACTAGAGCAGTAGAACCCTACCTAGGCAGAGGGGTCAGACACGCGACTTGAGATAAATGATCCCGCAAATGCACCGGATACCTTACATAGCATGCTTGAGATCAACAGCTGGAAACCGGAAAATAGGACTGAACGTGGGATACCGCAGCACAGAGTAGCAATAAGTGCGACGCTCGACCGGAGACACATTATTCAAATTTGCACAAGGCAGAAGGCCCCCGTACTCAGAGGATGTCGAACCGGGGCCCTGGACATGCTTGGGTTGCGGCATGGCCCCATCTCCGAGATGCGACACCTTGAACCAAAGTCTGTGTCAGGAGGCACGACAAGTGCGAGACACAGACATGAGCTACGAATGATCCAGCTGCCTACGAGGAACTCAGGCCCACGCCGGCCGGTTACCAGCACGTCGTGATACGTAATGTGCTGTCATTTGCGATGGATTCAGAAAACCTTTGGGCTTCATCATGAGGTTTCGAAGTTTCCACGGATATCACTGTCCACATAGAGTGCCAGTTGAAGAAGGCTGAATTTCTTTCATCCGGTGATCCGGTTTCGCGCGGTTGTGGCCGGGTTCACTTCGCAAGTCAAGGGTTCTTCACTCTAAGAATTGGGTCTTTTACCCCACTCAAGCCAAATTTCTCGCGTCTGATTCCATCCTCGCGAGTCCAGGTGCGGTCTTTCAGAACATATCACTTTCCAGTGCGAGGGTTGCCGCAGTAGACCACTCTTTTGCCTCCACCGCGCCGTAGGTCATCTCTCAATCAGACCGTAGAGCGTCGAGGTACGGACTATAGCTCCGTCCGCCTATATGATAGATCAGGATGACGGGGTGAGCCCTGTAAGCCACTGACTCGTCGTTCGTACGAGGTTGCTCCGGATCCCTGCACCTTGCTTTGTAGTCCGAGCGGTCGCGGCCGTGCTTCCCCGGCCGTCGAGCTCTCCACTTCCAATACTTTTCTTTACGATAAAGTAATACGGGAGCTTCGGATTTCGGGGGATGTGCAGAGGGGGCGGGGGCAAACAGGGGGTCGAGTTCCAGTGATGAAGATTCTACGGCGCTCGGCAAAAGAGACAGAAATAAAATGTCTGTCCCTGTTGCGCTGCCCTTTCAGCAACCCGAATCCTCCGGCCGGGAATTCGGATACCAGGCAGTTGCTCCGACTGCTTGGCTGAAGGAAAGCTTGGAAGGATTGGATGACAGGTCATAGCGGCTCGCAAGGCGAAAATCTTGGACGGCAGTCAAGCGGCGCAGCGAGACGACGTCCTGTCAAGGTTTTTGGGCGAAACATCAAACGCAAAACATCGGGGATGAGAGTATTTCATGTTTTGCTTCTTCTCGGTCTCGGGGTCTGGTCGACACGCATCCCTGGCTCTCATGTTAAAACTCGTACGGCCTTCTGGACAACGTCTCTCGGTCGTTTTCCACTGTTGAGTAATCTGGAAAACTTCGTCAATTTTATCTAACAACGGCGGTTGAGGTGCCTGTCAGCATGCCAAGTGCCGCTATGCCGAGGACGAGACAATTCCTTCGTTGCTGTGCCGCATCGAGGCCTCGCCGGCCGGTGGGAGTAATCAGGGGAGGGGCCGAGGGACCGGGGGGATAAGAAGTGGAGCGGGGATAAGGAGAAAAAAAAACTGCTGCACATATTCTTCGCCATCCCGAGTTATGTAGCATCGTGGCACAAACGTTGCACCCGGGGGTTTTGCTCTTCCGCCGAGCAACTTGGCGCTGTAAGTTCCTAGGCAGTGCATGTAGCGATGGAGGGGCACCGGGATACTTGATGGTACGGGCCGCAGGTTTGCAAAGACTGAAGCGGGGTCTTTGGCAGTTAGATGGGACGATGTCCCTCTTCTCGAAGGAACCCTTGATACTGGGGTCCGCGCCCTGCCAGCGTTGATGCTGATTGGAACGAAGACTCGGAAATGAATGCAACAGGGTTACGAATGTAAGCCACACAATGACCCGTGGGACTAGACGAGAAAGCCGATGGATTTCCCTCAGACGCACCAGTGAAGTTGAAGTACAAATGTAGTAGTCTCTCAATCGTAATTGCGCACAGGATGCTGGCGTAATATTACGACATCCTTTGCAAGCGGAACAAGGTGTACATACATACATACATACACGTGAACTAAGCCCCGTGGCTCCACGGTGGATCAACGAGTGAGGCAGATGTTGACATGACATGGGCATCAAGGCCAGTCTACCTCTTAGAACCCAACTTGGTAATGCGGCCGAAGGTCCCAGGAAGCAAGGCCGCATGCATGAAGTGCCAACGCAAACCCCAGGAGGGCGGGTCACCTTTCCTGCAAGGGACCTAGATGAAGAGTCCGCCCAGCATTGCGGCAAAGAAGCTTGGCTAACCGAGGAATGCAGCTGCACGGAACGCCCGAATAAATATTGACCGACTCGCGCTGCCGCTGCCTGCATATGGTGGAAGAGCAGAGGATCTTGCGCGAGATACGTCGAGGCTACCACGACTCACACACTCTTTTGGTGATCTCCCTCCTTTCGTGACATCCGAAACTCGGTTTATACTTTTACCGACAGCTGGGAACTGGGCTGCATCCTCTGTGCAACCAGAAGGTTTATCTCTCGCCAATCCGGCCTGATCTTGTCGCGCTCTCGCTTTCGTCACAATGTACCGACTCAAGATGGAGGTCCTCACAGCCGTGGCTGCGTGGGCCGTCGCTTCGTCCTGCCTGAACCTCCCCGTCGCCCGCCAGCTCCTGGGAGGCATCTGCGCAAGAGACACGGCAGACCTCGGCGTCAAGCTCTCGAGCACCGCCAAGATCTACCAGCCTGGCACGGACGAGTTCGTCGCGGCCTCGACGCGTTGGTCTAACCTCAACGCCCCCACGGTGAACCTCGTGGTCGTCCCTGGCACCGAGCAGGATGTTGCCGAGACGGTAAGTGTGCATCGAGTCATGGGTGTTTACGAACACGCGTGAACCCCCTGCTTCGTGGACAGGCCGCTCACTGACCTCATCGCAGATCAAGTTCGCTAACGAGAAGAACCTGCCCTTCCTCGCCTACAACGGTGTTCACGGCGCCATTACCACGCTTGGGAGGATGCAGAATGGCATTGAGATCTATCTCAACCAGCTGAGCGGCGTCGAGGTGTCCGAGGACGGCAAGTCTGCCAAAATTGGCGGCGGCACCCGCTCCAAGCTCGTCACTGACACTCTCTGGGCGGCTGGAAAGCAGACTGGTGAGTTATCATTGCCGTGCCGGTGAAGTTTACTTGTGATCTAACTTTTTGTGGTCAGTTACCGGCACCTGCGAGTGTGTCAGTGCTCTCGGTCCCGCTCTGGGAGGTGGTCACGGTTGGCTCCAGGGTCACCATGGCCTCGTCGCTGACCAGTTCATCTCCATGAACATTGTCCTTGCCGATGGAACCATTCAGACCATCGACGAGACTTCCGACCTTTGGTGGGCCGTCAAGGGAGCCGGTCACAACTTCGGCATTGTCACCTCGGTCGATGTCAAGATCTACGACATCGAGCACCGTGACTGGGCTGTTGAGACTCTCATCTTCAGCGGCGACAAGGTTGAGCAAGTCTACCAGGCTGTCAACGACCACATTCTCAAGAACGGTACTCAGGCCGTTGATGTCGTCAACTGGTCCTACTGGCTGAACAACCCCGATGCTGACCCTGAGAACGTGAGTACCTCTATAACCTACCAGTATCGGCTCTCATCATCTAACATCAACCTAGCCCATTATTCTGTTCTGGATCCTCCAGGAGGGTGTCACTGCCGTTGACGCCGCCTACACCCAGCCGTTCCACGACATCGGCCCCCTCTCCGCCGAGCCGACTGCCGGAACCTACCTCGACCTCGCCGCCTGGACCGGAATCGCCCTGGACTCCATCCCGTGCCAGAAGGCCGGCCTGAACAACCCCCGCTTCCCCATCTACGTCGAGTCGTACAACGTCGAGGCCCAGCGCAAGGCCTACGACCTCTTCGCCGCCTCCGTCAAGGGCTCCTCCCCCTTCTACAACTCCCTATTCATGTTCGAGGGCTACTCCGTCCAGGGCGTGCAGGCCGTCGAGGCCGACTCCACCGCTTTCGCCTACCGCGGCGACAACCTCCTCTTCGCCCCGCTTATCACCTACACCCCCGCCGGCGCGGAGGTGGACAAGCAGGCGGCCGAGCTCGGCAACCAGCTCCGCCAGATCATCCACGAGGGCACCGGACGCGACGAGCTTCACGTCTACCTCAACTACGCCTTCGGCGACGAGACCCCTAAGGAGTGGTACGGTGCTGAGGAGTGGCGCCAGGACCGCCTGAAGTCTCTGAAGGCCAAGTACGACCCTGAGAGCAAGTTCAGCTTCTACGGACCTGTCGCTTGAGACAGACACGACATTTGTAAAACGAAGCTTAATCTGGCATTTAGTTAGCCAGCGTTATTTTGCATGGAATGACAACTACCTAATCTCAATCTCAAAATACCAACTTCTTACAATACTTCACTGTGATCATGGTCATGAGACCGTGCAATGATTCCTACTCTGAAATATCAAGTGGTGATAGCTTCACTGGACTATAAAAGCTTCTCGTAGTAGTTTTGTGACATAGTACAGCAGGTAACGTGGAAAACCTCTAGTGTGTCAAAACGAGACCAAGCAGACTCACTCCAAGGACTCTTGAACCAACATACTTGTGGCAAATCACGTGTAAACAATATCCTCATTCAAGCGATTACATGCCGTTAGATCTATTAATAGCTCTATTCTATGTCATTCGTCAGGACATTAGTGGCATTACGGCCATGGCGTTGCCTCAAATCCCGCCTTCTGCACGTCGTTAGCTGAGAGGGATGAAGGAATCCAGGGCTGAAAGCAAGTCCTTGTTTTTCAACATGTGCTAACTAGAGAGCGGGAATTCATCTGCATTCTATGGCCCCGAATTCTCTTAGTCAGTAAGCCCGAATATCTAAGCTCATCCGCGGATCAACTGCTAGGAATGCGGCTGCATTAGTGCGGCACCGGACGACCCATGGCCAAGGCGATCTCCGCCCGCCGTCGGCAACTATCGAGCACCAAGCTCCCCACAGCATCTTCCCTAAAAAGCTTGTTTTGATGCCGCTTCCGGGAATGCAGCCGGGGGCGGGAAAGGAATCCTTCAGATCCTCCGGAAGGGGGAACGCGGGCTTAGCTTACGCAACGCCAGAGACTGACAAATGTCACCGCTTGCGAACTCCCCGGCGCCGAGAATCATAGGTCTAAGACATTACAAAGGAACGCAATATGGTGATAAAAGGTCGACACGCATGGGTGTTGACCAGTCGTCGTGCTTCTAAATCAGACAAAACATCCCCAGGGCCCACCTACTTCACTCCATCAAACATACAGCTTTGCCAAAAGTTCTAGTCCCATCCCAGTACCACATCCATATCGTCCACCAAGATGGCAGCTCCCCACCGCCGACGCATCGTTCTGTCGAACGTCCCCCTCAAGTCTGGAGAGAAAGGCAAAACCGAGCCGGCGGTTGAGGTCGTCACTGAAGACTTGAAGGTCGAGGAGCTGTTTGAGGGAGCCCTTCGCAGAGTGACAGTCGGCACCCTTCCTTCTGTTCCCGCGAGCAACGAAGGAACGTGAGTATACCTTAGATTGATGCGCTTGATGTGGTGGCTGATGGCGATTGTCAGGGGTCTTCCGGCATTCGACAGCGCTCCTGGAAGCGGGATCGTGCTTCCTGGTGGCGTCAACGTCTATTTCCTCGAACTCGCACCTGGCGCCGCAACTCCCATGGTAGGTATCTACACGCTCTGGAAAGAGCTGACTGGGATTGCTGTATACTTATTAACGTCTTCCCTGTAGCATCGCACCGTCTCATCGGACTATGTCGTCGTCAACGAGGGAACGCCAACTCTCATAACACCCAAGTCGTCCTTTAGCGTGACGGACAGCAAGGGAGACTGGGAGGGAGTTGACGAGACGGTTCTTAACCCCGGAGATACCGCCGTCCAGCGTGGATCCATGCACGCGTACGTACAACCCCTTCTACGTTTCACTTGTTGCGAAGCTTAATACTGACGCGAACCTGCTGCACAGATGGTCGAACAAGACGGATAAGTGGGTGCGGATGCTTGCCGTGGTGGTGGATGCGAAGCCGGCCAAGGTTACGGTCAACAGCAAGACTGAAGAGTTGGGCGAGAGCTGGTTGCAGACGGCATAATATCCCTCAGACCAGTTGCCTCCCGGAGGTGGGGCAGGTAGAAAGTGCCGAGTTCCTCGGTATCTGCGACAGTAGGTAGTCATGTCAGAGACCTGATGATACCATATACACTCACGATTACTGGGGCGAAGTCAAACGCGGTCGATGATAAAATGCTCATAAAAGGCGCGAACTGAAGAATGTACTACGACTTCAATGAAAGTGCTTTGATCACCCATCCCACCAAACATTGCACCATCTTGCCGGGAAGGCGATATGTCCTTGACCTTCCAATGAGACCGTTGTTGTGTCAAGTAACCTACTTGAGACGCAAATAACTAACTTTCTATCTTGAAAACTATAGAAAGTTAATTTGTCAGTGTTCAAAGGAAATCGACATGTTAGGGAGATGGCGGCAGGTAAAATTCGAGGTATCGTAGGTTGCGACTACCTTAGAGTGTTTTGGGTTGGACCACATCCTTTGTTTCTGGAGCTCCACTCTACTCGGTACGCTCGTCAAGGCGCCCCGCTGCTCTTGCGCCATCAACATATACGGTAGTTGTTAAACGCCGAGCTGCAAAAGTCCAAAGCCACTGAAAGAGTACAAGGCGATTCGGCTCTCTATTCTGTCTAATGGGCAGGAAGACCTGCAGAGCCTCATCTTCTGACCACGTCGGACTTGGTGAGTCCCTCTGTTTCAGACATCAAAAGACGTTATTTGGCGGCTCCAGGGATTTCAATTGAAGGTCGCACTGAAGGATCAGGTGTGGAAATACTAGGAATTTCTTTCGTTGCTGGTTAATGTCATCACTGTGGGGGTGGGTTGTCACGTATGGAGTATTTTGCTTTTAGCTTGAACGACGAAGCGGAAGTTGAACATGGTTCAAGGCCACGAGGATAAGCACAAGAATAGTGCTGTGAAATACAAGTAACAGTACTTTTATGGGACGAGTTTCGGTTCCACCCAATGTATGGCCCGTTTGCTTGTATGGTGGATTGTGAGTAGGTACCCGCTTACCCGGGTGTGTTGAGCCGAAACGCATCCCGTAAGTAAGCCGGAGCGTGGCATGAGTAGGAACAAACGGATGCTACTCTTTCTACAAACGCCGACTGCGCAACCAACGTCTGTCTGCAGGGTTCACTGCGAAAGAAAAAGCCGTCTCAACCGGTGCACTGTATGTAAGATCAACAACGTGCAGTTGAGCTCAAGAACCCACCTACAATAGTGTGCTGAAATTCTTGCCTGAGGCTGAGTCTTGGGCACATCCTGTTTGCTAGTGTCACTCGCTCCAATGCTTCACCAGGCAGGAGCGGTACGGCATACCTGACACTTTTGGGTTCCGAGACAGACTCGCCGTAGAAAATATTTGATTGGTCGAATCACGGCTTCAAGCTGTTCATTACGGGCAATAGCGACCCAGACCTGAGGCAGCGGCCTCGGTGCAGGTCGCCTGGGGTCACGTGCCGCTCCTGCCTTCGAAGCCTTTTTCATACCTGAGTACCTACCTACCTACCTACCCGACCCAGCCTCTGGTCCTCACCGACGCCGAACCTCCCCCTCTACACTGCTAGTATCGAAGTTCATTCTCCGAAAGCCCGAGCCGCTCTTCTTTCTCGCCGCACCCCATTTCGCATACCTTCGTTGTCGAACATGACGAAAACGTCAAGATTCACCGAAGTGTAAGTCCCATCGCCACGAGCGACTGTTTGAACCCAATCCCAGCGTCGTCCCTCTCACAAGACTCATGCTCGTACTGACTTGTGTACCTCGACCAGCACACTCGGCGTTGACATAGGAAGCACAAGCAGCAGAGCCTGTCTCTGGGATCCCAAAAATCAGAGACTGTTCCATGTCGAAAATCCCAACGAGTTGACCCAAACGGCCTATCTCGGACGGGGAGACTACCCGTCCACGGGATATCCGTTCGACGAAAATGGTGACGTCTACGTCGGCGGCAACTTGGCCCCGGATCGAGTAGAGATTTCTCTCAAATATGGATTCTACCCTCTCGCCTGCGCTAATGGGCTCGACGACGACTACCAAGATGATATGTTAGAACAGTACCTTCTGGTAACACAGTTAATGAACAGGAAGGACGACGTCAATTTCCTGGCAAGATTGCGACAGGGGATTTCTGCACTGTTGGGCACTATTCATAAGCACGTAAAAGATGTCTGCGAGGCCGAAAGCCTCAAGATCACAAAAGTCGGATTATCCATTCCGTCGCAGTGGACGATGGAATTTGTCGAGGTGTACGCCGACATCGCCTCAGGTGTGTTCGGTCATCAAAAAGATGCCATCTTCTTTCACACGGAGACCCAGGGTCTAGCACACTTTCTCCTGCGGAGGTCGTTAACACCATCCGAGCCCGGCGCAAAGAGGAATACAGTGTTTTCCTGTTTCTTGATTTTGGCGGGCACAATATGGTCAGTTGATTCAATCTTTCTCGACGGCCTGCGTCTACGGCCGCTACTTTTTGATGCCGTTTTCAAAACCTATGCTGACACCCTCGGGACAGAACGGATGCATCTATAATGTCGTGCAAGCAGAACAGGACGAGACGGCTAGCTTCTTCATGATGGGGAAGCCCTTCGGTACGCACATTCTGGTCTCAATCCAGCAACAGCCATACACGCATGTATGCTGACGAACTCTGCAGGTGCCGGTGGCGGCAGTGAGCTCTGGACGTACCTCATTGGAGTAGAAGCTTTATCGAAGATATATCGAGAATCGAACCGACCCGAAATGTCTCCGGCAGAGAGACGAGAGATGCTGGAGAAGTTCAACAGATAGAAGAGTCTCTGGGGTGCAATGAAGATGGGAAATGATCAGCATTTCATTTTCCAAACGGCGCCACGTCCCGTAGAGCTGAGCTCGGACGTTCTAAACAAGTGCTTCGAAGAAGCCCATAAGCGAGTATTCGCATTGGCAAAGTCAAAAATCGAGAGCGTGGCAAGATGCAAGGCCTCACCACAGATCGTCATCTCTGGAGGAACATCGAGACATCCCCGTGTCAAAAAGCGACTCCAAGAGTTTTGCGCTGCGGCAGGGACTCCGGAACCCAAGTTCATAACCGGCTGTTCCGTCGCTTACGGCTCTACCATGATTGCCCAGGGAGTCGCGATTGCCTCGAGCAACTCTCTGACGACTATGCAGCAGTTCATGGACCGCGGCGCGGCTTTTGGAGTGCAAATGAGGCAGTGCCCGAATAGCAGCAACAATAATCCCGAACGTCTGTGGGATGACTACGCCTTCTTCTTGTTGAGCAAGGTAGGGTAACCTGAGAAGATGTTCTGCTGTCTTATGCGTTTGCTAACAGTAGGTGCGAACAGAACGCGAAGAAAACCTTTTCATTCAAAACCGGCGGCAAGGACGAGTGCAAAATCATCTGCGACCCCTTCTTCGAGACTAGAAAGCGCGAAGTCCTCCATCATGATAGATGCTACGACTTTCTTGAGCTGGGAAGGGCCAAGGGAGGCGAAAGATCAATCTCGCTATCTTTGGTAGAGGAGAACGGGTCAACTTGGCTCGTCATCCAAACCACAAGGGTCTGGAAAAGGGGAGGAAAAACACAACTTGAGGACGCCAAGGAGTGCCCTCCCCTTCTCCTTTCTTTCGATGGCGGGACAAACTGCGTACATGTCGATGAGACGAAATTCGATGCCGCCGCGATCGATTTTGAGTTGAGAGGCGCTGACGAGAAACCGGTGACGGAGAGGAAGCCGACGAACCCTGAGGCATTCTTGGAAACAAGTGCGAAAACGGAGCGTGGGTCGCAGAGCGGGCTGCCCTTCCAACACGAGCCAGAACTTCAGGTTCGAAGGTCAGGGCGGGCGAAGCCCAACTGGAAAAGAGGGGATGCACCGGAGTTCAACCCATATACTGGGGAGGTGAAATTAGGGCCCCAAGCAGCCAAGCGCATGGCCGCTTCTGACAGCCCGGTTCCTGGTGCGAAGAGGAGCAGGGCGAGTGGAGAGATCAGTGATTCCTAAACACAAACCAGTCGCAAATTGGAGAGGTACAGTCATACAGTAGCTCATCAGGTGTTGTGGATTACAATGGTGGATGACGAAGTGTTACGTCCAAGAGCTCAGCAGAAATCATGTCACGTAATTAATAAGTGTTTCTGAATGCCCTTTCACGTACAGTGCAATCTACTTCCCAGAGGCCATGATTTCTGTGACAACATGCCCCCTGTGGCGAAGTACGCTGCACATAAGCTAGAGTTGAGAGTTCAGGAGGTAGAGCTGAAGGAGGTGCGAAGTCGCTTATGAAAGCGGTACAGACTTCCTGCCTGCCAGTGCTATCACTGTATTGACGGCATTGAGCCGTCGCGAAGAGAAAGATGGATCACATAGGGACACCAAATCCCTTATCAGTAATTATCTTGTCCTGGTAGAAGACTTGTATACATTCAACCGGCTGGTTCTAGAGCTGGAAGGGTCCTCTTGAAGACACGGTTCTGACTTAGAGAAATGGCATTCGCATCATCTTTATGAGTTGATGTGGCGACATGCTGAGCATGAGCCGGAGTGTCAATACGCCATCTGTGCCTTAGCAGGAATGTTATATTGTTCTCAGGGGGGAATATACCTGGAAAGAGCCCTTGGAATCGTTCGTTTGTTGGCTATGCGTGGAGGTGGCTGCCGGTAGGCGGGTTCTGGCTGCAGCCGAGGGCGTGGCAATTCCACGGCCCCTTCTTTGATAATATCCTGTCGCAATCTTGATTTTGTTGGAGGGACAGTCTACTGGGACCTTGTGGAAAATAGGGAAACAGGTCGGCCTTCATAGGAAAACGGAACAGGGACTGGTGATGTTGGTTCATGAGTGGCACTGCCAGGCATCTCAATAGTCAAATACAACAAGCTCGCAGACCTTGGATATGAATCTAGTAATGTATAAATGCCAACTGGAAAAGCGATGTTCCCAAGACAAACGTTTAAACAAGCTTATCAACCACGTGAACACGAGGAGACTTGAAGGGCAATTCTAAACGCGTCGCCGCCATTACCTCCAGAAAAGCCCTGGCAAGCCCGCTGCGCCCCTGGCATTACAAGGGAACGTAGAGTACAACGTAGAAGTCCCAGCCGCAATTGTAACGACCTGGAGCAGGAGCCTTCTCCTCTTTCAAGTGGTGGCCTCCATATTGTTGACTTTTTAGTTTTCAGCTCGTCGCGCTGGCTCTTTCCGTCGAACAGTAAGTCGTACAACACTCTTTCGTTCTTCTCCTACCTTTTAATCGGCTAGATTTTCAAGAGAAATGCTCGTAGATCTCTGAGATTCAAGCGCTCGATTAATATGGCTTTGAAGCTCGTTCAACTGCTCGTCAAGTACTTGTTGACTTTCGGCAATCTGTGTTGCTCGGGCGTCCCCATGAAGTCTCGTCATTTCGATTTGCCATTGTTCAACAGCCTCCCGAATGTCCTTGCCGTGGTGTCGACCCGCGGCGGTGTTGTCAAGGTCAAGGTCGAGGCCGTCGTTAACAAGCTACTCTCGCCTACATGCATCAAAAGAACTGAGTTGCATTCCAATCGGAGCGCCCTAACGTTACCTCATGGCTAGACGCCAACAACGGAGCATGCAGGTAAGATAGCCAAGGCAGTGGCTGAGCACAATATTGAATATGCAATCCAATCGGAACACCCAAAAATTATGTCGAGGCTATCTGTACAGGCAAGGACTTTCGCACACCCCACAAAAAGAGCTGCTTCCTGTGCCTAGCTTACTTGACTCCTATTTTCGATGATCCGATAGGTGCCCGCTTTCCCTCCGGATTCAGGGCTGTTGTAGTTGGGTCCTGTTGGCTTCAAGAGTGAAAACATAAGAGAGCCAAAGGGAAGTACCAAACCCCTCCGAGGTTCTCCTAAACGTCATGCTTACTATAGATAAGTCTTTGGTGACGGGACGTGGCTCAGCCTTATCCCCCCACCTCTTTAAAGTGTGCTTGTTTGCTTGACAATCAACAAGATCGCCATCTTCCATCGTCCGTACCTATTCGCTTGAGATACCGTCCACGGAATAGAAGCACAATATTGCAAAGCTCCAAATCTAACACTCTACCGCCGACGTTGCAAGATGCCGGGGCCTAACGATCCCCGACGACCACCGATAGGCAGGCAACCAGGAAGCGAGGATATCTTTATCGCTGTTATGGGTGCCAGTGGTGCCGGTAAAAGTGCATTCATCGCCCATTGTACGGAGAGCAAGGTGGAGGTAGGCCATGATCCAGAAGGAGAGGGCTGTGAGTTGCTGCAACAAAAAGACTCTCCCTTTTTGACCACACGCTGACAATCCATTAGGTACACGGGTAGTCGGCATTTACCCTGTTGATCTCGACGAGAACACCACAATCTGGTTGGTCGACACCCCGGGCTTCGAAGACACCTTTCGACGTCATACCGAAGTACTACGAGAGATTTCCACATGGCTGGGCAACGCACACAGGGCCATCATTAAACTCCACGGGATCATATACCTACATCCTGTTAACGGCTTGGTACTGGAAGGTAGCGCGTTGCGGAACCTTTAAATGTTTCGGGCCATCTGTGGGGATCACAAGTATGTGCTGAAGAACATAATCTTGGCAACCACGATGTGGGAAGACGTCGAGGCTGGGCAGGGTAAGAAGCGCGAAGAAGATTTAACGAAGAGGCCAGAGCTCTCGGGCTGGATGAAGCACAAGGAAAGCATTGTTTTACGACATCAGAACACTCGAGCGTCTGCTCTTAGTTTGATCCGGCATTTTATCAGGAAGCCCAATAGGGAGGGAACGATAATCCTACCCTTGCAGGTAGAGATGATAGACAGAGCTTATAGCTTGGATCGGACTGGTGCCGGCCGAGAGGTGGATCGCACCCTGGAGGCGCAGCAGGAGTTTTGTAAGAGGCAACTTCAAAGATTTCAGAAGGAGCTGGAAGAAGCTTACGCATCCAATGTTCCGGGCTTGATGGTGTTGATTGAAAAGGAGAGGAAGGGGGTACAGGCACAGATAAGGAATCTTCAGAAGCAACGCGAGGACTTGAAGGTTACCTTTGAACGCCTTTGCGAGGTAAAGGCTGAGAGGCTGGAGGCGGCACACGCCGCTCAGCTAGCAGTGATGGAGAGCTTTCGGGATGGGAGGGAGGACCAACATGATGTGACGGTGCAGGAAATTCAACAGGGTTTCGAAGGGATGCAGATCTGGTCGCAGGACTTGGGAAAAGAACGTCCCTCGCCAGCCGTCATGGAGCAAGGACCTGTCAACTTGTCTCTGTTCGGAGATCGCTATTGGTTTGATGCTCCGCTACTCGATTACGGGTGCGTTGGATAAACGCCCTGCTTCGCCCTCCTTTGGTTCGTCTTCTGATCATAGCATCCTAGAAACCCGACTGCCGACATACCAAAGCGACGCTACCCTTTCCCTACCACGAATGAGAATTACTTGGTAGCGTGGGGAGAGAACAACTCTTGGTACATTCGGTACCAAGTATCGTACCCCGGAGTTTACGCCCATCATTCCAGTAGGTCGACCTGAGGCACTCTTCAATCTAGAATGAACCTCACAATATGTCAGTCTCAAGCGACAATTTCCAAGAGATTTATCCTGGAGCCCATCGTTTCCTCTTTGCCCAATATCCGAACGAAGACCCTATCTGTGTCTCTCTTGCGACTGGTGGGCACTATTTTGTGGCCACGACGGCGAAGCATGTGTCCCACAACCTTTCACGGTCTGTACTCGACAGGCTAAGTGCTGAACCGGACCGCTACCAGAGTATTTGGCTTGGTGAAGGACAGACGTTTGTCTCCCAGCGTGCGGTTGACTCATCTGGCCAGCCAACAAACAGAGACGGTTCATACTACGAAGAGGAATGCTACCTGGGGACCGGATATCCGGCCTTAGAAGATGCCATCACGGCAAAGGAAGCGAACATCAAGGTCAGCTACAGACCTAAAAGTAGGCGAGTGTCAAATTTTACTAACTTACTAGAAGGTACTGGCTCTTAACCCACTTGACTCACAGCAATACGCCGTCCTCTGGTTGGACGGCAGTGCAAAGTACAGCCCGGGGCTAACGGAACTTAACGCATCGGTGTTCAAAATGTGGTGCACGAACAACTTCGGGACCTTTTGGGGGAATAGTAACTCGACTGTGGGGGAGCTGATCGACCTTTCACCTGGGGATGGTGAGTCTGTCATGTCTGGGCCCAGGGTTCCTAGTCTCCTATACTTGAGTTAAGTGTTCAGGTGTTCGTTCAAGAGGATAGTTGCTACGATACAAGAGCTTTAGAACACGTCTTCAACTACCTTGTGTTTACACAACTTCAACGTAAAAAAAGCGAGACAACTGTATGGCTACGGCATTAGCATCGCGGGCCATGGAATCGTCAGACAGCGTGCCCATCAATGATTTCAGGGCTGGAGCATTTTGAACACACTACTACTCGCTTGGGAGTGGCCGCATGAGTGACAATGTACTCCTAAATGTGCACTTAGTGTTGCAAGTACATGTAGCTTTTTAGTATAGGAAGCAGGTTCAAGCTGGCTTGTTAAGCGCCACGTTTTTCAGCTGATGCGGCTGTTTTAAGCCACATGCCTCCGGAAGTCGTTCCTAACCCCTTATTTAAGCCATCATTCCCCGCACGCAATACGTGTAGGTAGCTTAGGTTTTTGACTCATCTTGCCCCGATCCGACTTTTTCAAAGACCTGCTTTATTCGGAGGCCGGACAAGGAGATCATATTGAAGCCGCCCGACATCCAGGACCTACCAATTGCCTTGGCAGTAATAGTATCTACCTACGATGACAGAAGACACCGGTCCGATCAAACATATTCCACCACCTTGGGACTTGAAAGGGACGTCCTACATGTTCATGTTCTGGATCCCTTCCTCTCAGGCCGGAAGCCTGCCCTCAAATATTGCCTTCTCACCGCTCGAGGCTCAGTCTGCTTTTGCGCGTTCTTCAGAGTCCGGGTCGCCGCAAGGCGGGCTCGGCACCATCCAGATCCATCGGTACAGCTCGAGTCCCGCAGGGCCCTACGATGAGTTCGTACTCTCCACCGGCATGTACACGTACCCGGTTGAGGAGAACGGGAAACGGAAAGAGAAGAGGAACATGCGCATTTCCAGGATCTACGTCTCGCAAAGGACGGCGTGCTGGAACGGAAGAAAGGGTAAGACATACTAGCATTGCATTGGAGTGAGGTAGTTGAAGGTTGACGTCAGACTAGACTGGAATACACCAAAGCACATGGCCCGCTTCGAGTTCAACGAGCTTCTCGGAGGCGCTACGGAGATAAAGATCTTTGCCCACGATACCACGGGCGATATGAGCGAAGCCCTGGCAGACGAGAAGCCGTTCTTCCAGACGACTTACCGGCCCGTCCGCTATATGCCTAGCTTCCCCCTCTCGACGTCGCTCGTTAGGCTGGCAGGCATCGACTTGACGCTCGTCCAGCCGCCCGTGCCCGAGGGGAGTGGCGTCCACGGCGAACTTGTCGGCAGTGATCGATGGTGCAAGTTCTACCCATCAATTTCCAGCTCGCAGACAGAGGCGGGGTGGTATGACATGCAACAAGACGAGTCATCGAAGGAGGAGAACTTCTGGCCGGGTCTGGGGCGTTGGAGACTGGGAATCAGGATGAACAACGCAGAGATTGCTTTCAAGGACATGGAACACTGGGAGCCACCCAAGTCGACTCTGTAATGGTAGATTTCATCGTCGCGAATATCTAGTCCTCGCGTTTCCTCTTAGAGGTTGAGTCCGCCCCCGCCTCCTCCGAAGCGAGCTTTGGCTTCGGCACGTAAAACCCCTTGTCGACGTCGAACACCTTGCCCTCTCTGAGGAGTCGTCTTTTGTACGCAAGCCAACTTTTCTCGTCATCAAGGTGGACGAATCGCGTATCGGTAGCTTCCAACAACATGTCGTCTCCGATGGCCGGGTCATGCAGCTCCTCCCGTGACTGGCTTATCTGGTCCCGCAGCCCCATCAACCAGGGGTGAACCGCGGTGATGTAGTCGTGAACCGTAACGTAGGGCTTCTCTGATGCCTTGATGATGAGCGGTTCGTGCTTTGGTGGGCTCGTCTCCCCGCATCCCGAGCACGTCCACTGCGCTCCCTCCTCCTCCTCGTCGTCCTCGTCGTCCTCGCTCCCCAGGTCGTCGTGCTCGTAGTGCAGCTCGTAGAAGCTGTGCGGCCAGTCGTGCAGATCATACGACTTGACCTCGATCGAAGCGCACTTGATTTTGGTGACCGGCTCCTGCGAGATGGGGTGCAGGTCATGGCCGTTGCTGGTCTGCTGGAAATAGGCCTCTCTGGGGCCGTCCGGGTCCAGGTCCGGTGGTAGGACGAAGACTGAGGGTTCGAGGGGATTTTGAAACTTCCAGAATATGCGTCTCGCTTGGGAAGACATCATACCCTGGGCAAAGGGGCTATCGGTCACATCGGCAGGCGGCGCTTCGGCCTGACTTGCATACGGCGCTTCCATGGTTGAAGCTTGAGAGAATGTGTACGCCAAGGAGAGAACAAAAGACACAAAGATTACGACTGAGCGGCCATACGCGAGAATAAATATCTACCCGCTAGTGGGGCCGTCTAGCATTCACGTTCATGTTTGTCGACGGCGCAGCTAGGCAGCCATGAGCCGCAATTTCACGACGTGGAGCCCAGGATGCTCGCGTCGCGAGATCACGTGACGAAACATTCGTATTCAGAAGAGTCGAGGAAGAGTCTGCTAGACGTCTTGAACCATTATATCCATATCCGATTGTGTACTTCACATCACGACAGAAAATAGATAGCTAGCTGATATCCATAAGTAGCGGAACAGAAAGTTGGTCGCTTTGACAGCACTACAAAATTACGCCCTGGCTTGTCGGACATTTACAAGAAATGTTGCAGTTTCTCCTCCTCGGGTGATACACTCAGACACGGTCGAGTTGCTCAACGAGCTTCTCATCCTTGGAAACAGCCGCAGCAGCACCGACGGAGTCCTGCATCGCGTGAGGCACCAGCTGGTCACCGAACAGCTCATCCATCTGCTCCAGTGTCCTCCCCTTGGTCTCCGGGTAGAAGAAGATGTAGCAGAGCATGGCGATCACGTTGAAGACGAAGAAGACGTAAAAGTACCGGAACCCGATGGTCGTCAGGGCCTGCGGCGAGAACTGGGCAAAGACCAGGTTGACGGTCCAGTTGGTGAAGGTCGTGATGGCGTTGCCGAGCGCGCGGACCTCGACGGGGAAGATCTCGGCCGGGTACACCCACGAGATGATACCGAGCGGGGTATAGAACATGTTGAAGACGAAGTTCATGGCGACCATGCTGCGCAGCTGGTTGGCGTTGTTCGGGTTCAGGTACTGCGCCTGCACGGCGTTCACGAGCAGCGATGCCCCGAGGCCGGCGGCCGAGACGATCAGCGGCTTGACTCTACCGACGCGGTCGAGGAGCCACAGGCCGATGGTGCAGTATACGATGGACAGCGCGCCGCTGATGCCGATGATCATCAGCGAGGTCTGGTTGTCGATGCCGAGGATCTCGTAGATGCGCGGGCCGTAGTAGTTGATCACGTTGATGCCGCTCAGGGGCCCGAAGGCCTGCACGCCGCAGCCGAGGAGCAGCCTCTTGCGCCACGACGGCTTGGTGATGATTGACTTCCATGTAATGTCGCCCAGGGCGCGGTCCGCCAGGATAACGTCGCGGATCTCGCGGAACTCGAGCTCGATCGTCTCCTGGTCGCGTCCGCTACGGAGCTTGTGCAGAGACTTGCGGGCCTCCTCGTGGCGGTCCTTCTCCATCAGCCACCTAGGGGATTCTTGGAGGAAGTACACGCCAGCGACGAGGATGATGCCGGGGACGGCTTGGAATGCAAGGGGGAACCTCCCTGTCCAGAAGTTAGTCGACGGTTCATATCTCTAACGGGGTTGGATCTGAATGGGAAGAGATGGGCTTACAGGAGAATTCGGTCTTGTTGAGCGCGCACCCATAACCCAGCCACTGTGCGACGAAGAAACCCCAGCTCAACATCCACTGCAGCAGGCCGGAC
The DNA here is from genome assembly GCA_030770045.1 of Colletotrichum brevisporum. Classification (NCBI taxonomy): domain Eukaryota; kingdom Fungi; phylum Ascomycota; class Sordariomycetes; order Glomerellales; family Glomerellaceae; genus Colletotrichum; species Colletotrichum brevisporum. The sequence continues at coordinate 9,610,371 of JAUGSI010000002.1, forward strand.
AGCACGCCGCGATACTTGGCCTCGGACAACTCGGACGCGTACATCGGGATCGTGGACGTTAACATGCCGACGGCCGCACCGCCAATGAAGCGGCCGATGATGATCATGGCCATGTTGATGGCGCCGGCCTGGATGGCGGACCCGACGCACGAGACCACGGCCCCGACGAAGATGGTGTGGCGGCGGCCCAACCAGTTGGCGAAGAGCATGTTGAACATGGTGCCTAGGATGGCGCCGCCCTGGAAGGCCGACACGATGCCGCCGGTGACGGTGTCCGAGGGGTCGCTAAAGTAGCCCTTGAACGTGGGTAGAGAAATGGTCGACGTGATGATGCCTGAGTCATAGCCGAAGAGGAAGCCTCCGATGGCCAGGAAGACGGCAGAGAAGACGGTCGTGAACTGCCCCATTATGGTGATGATGTCGAGATCTAGATGGAAGCAGTTTCGACGTTCTGGCACTGTCCAGAGGGACGCAAACTATTACTAGGTGAATGGCCAGAGAGCCCTAATAAGATCGAACGAGCCAAAGACGAGACAACAAGACAGAGTTCCCAGAGTAGCACTGCCAAGCTAGCGAGTTCTTCTGTCTGCCAGGGGTTGCCAGATCGAGGTGTCATTCAACCTGGTGGGGCTCGGTGGTATTTGTAGTTTTGGCTTGGCCGATCTTCCCCTGATTCCAAGGTCTGGATCATCATGGAGGGGTGTTTCGCGGGGATAGTGGACAACCCCCAGGTTCTGGCTGCATCTTTAACCCGACAACCCGACGAGGTTGCCAGGCCATTGCCACAACTTCACATCGCAACCCTCAAAGTACCAGCGATTACACTCTACTGGATGCTCAATCTCAATCAGGCCTTTGCGGCTGGTCGTCGGAGTCGGGAGGAAGCGGGGGTGGGGCCGACCGGGGGTGGGGTTTCCGGACTACACTGCAAGTCTGGTGCTCTTCTGGATGGATGTAGAAAATCGAGAGACGCGAACGATGGGGCTAGTTTTTGGTTTTAGTATGCTTCCCAAGTCTTTCTTTCTTTCGTCGGTTCTTCGTGTCAAAAGGAGCCCGGCGTACTGATATTTCCCTCGCCGTCCCGGAAAACCCGGTCGATCACCCCTCTTGCTCGGATATCCCGAGTGATGATGACACGCTGAAGTTCATGGCACACCCGGTGAGGATTTCATTCGACAATGTCCTTCCTGTTGGACCCAAGCCCCGACCTATAACTACCGATACCAGCCCACCGTCTCGTGATCTTGGCCCCGGGGCTTGGCCTAATGCAACCCTTTGGGATCGGGGAGACATGAACGTCCAGTAGATTGTTTCAGACAGCTCGACAGCCACCTTTTCGAGTTATCAACGCACCGAATCTCGGCACTTTCGGGCCATAGTTGGCCTTTCGACCCCTGGAGAGTCCATCGCTGTGGGCCCTGTGAGTCGGTACCGGCCGGAACTTGACCGGCCACACGCGAGCTCCTCGCAGGTCCTAGCAAGAAGCCAAGGCGTGGCACTCGGTACTTGAGTCCGCTCTTCGGACTTGTCTATAGGCCTGCCAGTCTACCTACATGTACCTCGGCCACCAAGTCAACACACGATTACAGCAGGGATTCTTGCCCTTCCTTTGCAAAGCTCCCCTGATCTCATCACGATGCAGGTCACGCGCTGTGGCATCCACGCCTTCCACGAGACGCTGGGGATAGATGTTGACGAAATCCGGTTCTACTGGGCTCTGCACTCCGACCTCGAGGATGCCGTCCAGGTTGCATACCGGGCGGTGGTTGCCCTGAGTCCCGAGGCTCTCGGCCAGCGCTCCCATCCAGACATCGTCTGGGACTCGGGGAGGGTCGAGAGCAACGCCCAGAGGAACATCCTCTGCAAGCCGGAGGGTGGCTTCAAGTCGTCAGCCTTTCACTACTGGATGGTCACAGTCTGGGATCAGGATGGCCAGTTCGCCTCCAGCGACGCCAACGAGTTCTTCACGGCGTACCCGAGATCGAGCCGGCTGCTGCCTCCGTACAGCATGAACCAGACATACGTATGCCCACGCCCCTCGACCTCAATCCATCTCGAACTGGCTTTGCCATGCTGACCGCAGACGATGAACCCAGATGCCTCACACGAGCCTCATCTTCCGCACCTGGTTCGAAGACGAGCCCAACAGGTGGAAGGGCGTCTGGATCGGCGACAGCAGCGACAAGCCCTTCTACCTCCGCAAGTCCCTCCGCCTCGACCGAAAGCCCTCCCGAGCCGTCGCCTTCGCCTCCGGGCTGGGCCACTTCAACCTCTCCTGCAACGGCGCGCCGGCCTCGAGCCACGTCCTCGACCCGGGCTGGACCAACTACCACCGCACCGTGCAGTTCGTCGCGTACGACCTCAGCGAGCTCCTCGGCGAGGGCGAGAACGTCATCGGCGCGCACGTCGGCAACGGGTTCTACGCCGGCGACCAGGGCGAGGACCGCTTCTTCTGGCCCATGTACGAGGACAACACGTACGTCCGGTACGGCAACGAGCTCTGCTTCTTCGCGGAGCTGCACCTCTTCTACGAGGACGGCACGCGGGAGACGGTCATCTCGGGCCCGGACTGGAAGACTAGGAAGAGCGCGACGACGCTGGCGAATATCTACGCCTCGGAGGACAAGGACATGAGGCTGTACCCGAACGGCTGGGACGCGCCCGGGTTCGACGACTCGGAGTGGAAGCAGGCCACGCCCGTCACCGGGCCGAGGGGGAAGCTGAGGTATCAGAGTCAGCCTCCTGTGACCCTCCACGAGACGTTCGAGCCGGTGTCTAAGAAGACGCTCGAACCTGGCGTGGTCGCCTTCGACCTCGGCCAGAACGCCTCCACGATGGTCCGCGTCGAGGTCAGCGGCCCTGTGGGAGCCGAGATCATCGTGCGGTACTCGGAGAGCATCGACGAGAACGGCCGCGTGTTGATGCCGGACCCCCTGTTCAAGGACTTTGAGACCAAGGTCTTCTCCAAGATCACGCTCGCGGGGACCGGCGGCACAGAGGTCTGGGAGCCGGACTTCAGCTTCACGAGCGCGAGGTACATCCAGATCGAAGGCGCATCCCTCGACGATGGGAACAACCTGCCCGTCGTCCACTCCGTCGTCGGCCGGCACGTGTCCTCGGCCGCCCGCCGCCTCGGCTCCATGCGGACGGACAAGCAGGACGCCAACGCGCTCATCGACATGTGCTACTGGTCCTTCGTCAGCAACCTCTTCAGCTACCACACCGACTGCCCGCAGATCGAGAAGTTCGGCTGGCTCGAGGTCACGCACCTCCTCGCGCCCGCGACGCAGTACGTCCGCGACATCGAGGCGCTGCACTCCAAGATCCTCGACGACATAGCCGACGCCCAGGAGCCCGACGGCCTCGTGCCGACCATGGCGCCCGAGGTGAGGTACATGTGCGGCCCGCTGCACGACACCATCACCTGGGGCGGCGCCGTCGCGCTGATCCCGGAGATCCTGAAGAGGTACTACGGCTCGACGCACGTCTTCGGCAAGATGTTCGCGCCCTGCGTGCGGTACATGGAGCACCTCCGCGGCAAGGAGCGGCGCGGCGGGTTGATCGAGCACGGGCTCGGGGACTGGGGCCGGGATATCGCGTTCGGGAACCACCAGGCCAACATCGAGACGGCCGTGTACTACCGGTGCCTGCGCAACGTGGAGATGATGGCGCGCGAGCTGGGCCACGCCCGCGAGGAGACGCGGTTTAGAGAGTGGGCGGACCGCATCCGCGACGTCTACAACAGCCACCTCCTCGTCACCGACAAGGCCGAGCACCCCTACGCCTTCTACACCTCCCTCGATACCCCCGGCGTCCGGGACAGGACGATGATCGCCCAGGCCTTTGCGCTGCAGTTCGGCCTCGTTCCGCCGGAGCACGTCGCAGACGTCCAACAGGCCTTTTTAGACGACGTCGCGGACTGCCGCATCCGCGCGGGCGAGATCGGGCTGCGGTTCCTGTGGAACACGCTCGCGGACGTGGACCGGCCGGACATCGTGATGGCCATGGCGCGGCAGGAGGAGCACCCGTCGTACATGCGCTTCCTGAGGAGGGGCGAGACGACGCTGAACGAGTTCTGGCAGGACGCGTGCCGGAGCAAGTGCCACGACATGCTGGGTACCATCTACGAGTGGTTCTACGAGGCGGTGCTCGGGGTGCGGGTCGGGGAGGACGCGTACCGGACGTGGAGCGTGAAGCCGCCGCTGCGGTCCGAGTTCGACTTTGTCGAGGGGACGGTGGAGTGTCCTTACGGGAAGATCGAGGTTACTTTCCGGCGCGAGGGGGATGATGTCAGGATGAAGGTTACCGTGCCGACGAGCACGACTGCGACGTTATTGCTGCCGCGGGAGGAGAGCTCGGTCGGGATCACCCGGCAGGGGAGCAAGCAACATGAAGCGAGGACGGCATCCGGCAAAGAGGTAAAACTTCGCCAGGGAACATATGACCTTGTTCTTCATCCATAGGAGCAGAGACGAGATCACAGTCTACTGAAATGTCATTCCGAGTTCATTGAATTGTTATAATTTGCAAGTCATCAATCCCGTGGCTAATAAAATACCGCCGCTCCATCTCATTACATTTACGAAGCCAACACGAAACCACCGGCTCTCAGCCTCTACAGCCTGGTTCCCATGTTGATGTGAACAGCCTTGATCTGCGAGTACGCCTCCAGCCCTGCCTCGCCCAGCTCCCTACCAATACCGCTCTGCTTAACACCACCAAAGGGGACGCGCGGGTCGCTGTCCTGCGTGCTGTTGACCCAGACCATGCCCGCCTCGATCTCGGCCGCCACGCGGTGGGACCGCTCGACGTTCTGCGTGAACACGGCCGCGCCGAGCCCGTACTCGGTGCTGTTCGCGAGCCGGATCGCGTCCTCCTCGTCCTTGAAGCTGGCAATTACCACGACGGGGCCGAAGATCTCCTCGCCCCACACGCGCATCTTGGTGGTGACGTTGGTGAAGACGGTCGGCGCGACGAAGAAGCCCTTGCCCTTCTCCCCGATCCTCAGCGGCTCGCCGCCCGCGGCAAGGCTGGCGCCTTCCTTCTTCCCGATGTCGATGTACTCGAGCACGCGCTCGTACTGCACCTTGGACACCTGCGGCCCTTGGTAGGTGTCCTTGTCCCACTGGCTGCCGACCTTGCTCACGGCCTTGAGCGTGTCGACGAAGCGCTTGACGAAGTCGTCGTAGATGGAGTCCTGCACGACGATGCGCGACGTGGCGGTGCAGATCTGGCCCACGGCGGGGATATGACGTGGGGACCGGGGCAGCATCGGCGATAAGACGACGAGGAGCTCCAAGATGCGGGGACGGTACCTCACCTGGGTAAGTTTGTACGAACCGGCCCGGGGCCGGGCTGGGCCGACGAATCATGATAGAAGATGTTACACAGACGTTGCCATAGATATGTACTTGGCATTTGACAGAGGGCAGACTATGAGCAGGTGCAAATCACCTGTGCCCTCACCTGTCGGTGGTCTCTACAATGAATAATATCTACGAAAGAAGTGAAGTGATCCAACCGGGTACATGCTTCGGACGCTCATCCGACTGGCCGGCGAGCAATCGCAGTCCAGCGAGACGGAATAACCCCATCGCAACTCCGAGTCGTGAGCCTGTCGACAATCCTTTACCAGCAGTTGAGGTCGCCGGTCTTCTGGTCGAAGGAGCAGTGGTTGCGGTCGTAGGTGTAGGACAGCTGTCAAAACAATTAGTGTCTGAAAGAATGCCCTTTATCAGGACACCTAATATCGAGAAGAAACTCACGTTGATGTATCCACCCTCGGCATCGGTCCAGAACTGGTTGGGGGAGGCGAGGTACATGCAGTCGTAGCTGCAGGGCATGTCAGAAACTAACCGCAAACGGGAACAACCCAGAACTTTATCGGGCGAGCGGACTCGGAGGCCGACGGGTCCGGTTCCGGTCGGGAATAGTGGGGGTCCCGCATCGGGGGACGGGAGCGAGCGTTGGAAAACTTACTTGGTGTGGAGGACGCTGGAGCGGAGCGTGACCTTGGCCTTTCCGGCGACGTTGTTGCCGTTCTTGACGCGATAGCCCTTGTTGTAGCACACGGCGGCGCGGTACTTGCTGGGGTTCGGGTTGCGCTTCCACATCTCGGACGTGGTCTTCTGCGTGAAGGCCTCGCGGGCCGCGGTCCAGTCGATGATGGCCTGGATTATGGGCGTGATGATGTTGATGGCGACGCCCGTGGCGACGTCGACGGCGGCGGCGCCCAGCGCCGTCACGATGACCGAGGTGCCCACGACGCGCTCGGCGACGGCGGCGTCGGCCTCGTCGTCGGCCTCCGGGCCCGCAGCCACGATCTCGCTGGCCGTCTTGATGCCGGAGAAGCTGACAGTCTCAACCTCAACGGCGACGGCCTCGGGGTTGATGGCGCCCGAGGACACGGCGGCGCCGTTGACGGCGAGGGCCGAGGCGGCGATGGTGGCGATGGTGGAGAAGCGCATGTTTTCGGCTTTGGTTGAGTTTGGTAGTGAGAGAGTAAATAACCAGGCAAGACCAGCCGGTGTTTTGTAGAAGAAAGAGAGTTGCGGAGTTTCCGGGGAGAAAAAGAGTGAAAGATCTGAGAGAACTGTGGTGGTGATGATTCCAAGTTCACGACAGAAGGAGCGAGTTTGCTTGGAATATATACCTTTTCCACGCCTTGTCCATCATCCATACTCTTGAGGCGGAAGACTCCATTGTCAACTGCTCATCTCTCTCTTCATCACGACTCACCGCACATTGTATCACGGATTCGGCCTCCCCGTCCTGAGGTCCTTGTCTTTGATTGCCCCCAACTCCACCCGGCCGGTGAACCAGACGGCACATGCCGACCACATGTTGATTGAAGAGCGGGGTCTGTAGCACCTGTTCTCGAGGAACCAATCTCCTGAGTCCTAAAGAGGAAGCTAGAGGTGGTTTTGACCCCTCCACGAGCCGTAACGGAAGCGCGTGGACCCGTAGGGCCAACAGGGTGTCGACTATTCAACACTATTGACCGTATTCCCCAGATATCTACTGGCTGATATACAGCACGCGCTCTGCCATTGCCAGTGAGGTGGAAAGCCCCCGCCTGCGGTGAATCTAACTAACGGAATCCGAATTCCGAGCGAATTCTCTCGGGCGAGTAGGTTGAACCACTCTCTGGACTGTTCATCGGGCCGTGGCTCTTTCGGCCTCTCAACTAGACCTGTCGCTCTCAACTCAAGGCAGACTCCTCCTCACGATCCTCAAGGGTCAGCGGCATGATTAGCTGATCGATCCGCCTCAGAGGGCTGGAACGGCTTTCTTTGGGATAGAGAGATAAATGATTTGTACCATGTAGATGGAAACGGACCGGCAGGTCCTGGAGTATTCAGCTGTCAAATCTCTGACCGGGGGCCACTGACTCGTGCTTGGCACTTTGATCCCTACCACCGGCCAATAAGCAGCCCGCGACGAGCTCAGGGCTGGGAATCTCATCACATGAGCCTTGACAATTCCGGTGTAGGTGGACAAGTTTACTGTCTAACTTGACTGCGTGGGTCCCATGACCCCGGAGCGATCCGGGACAAGTAGCTCGGGCTGCGATGCTTGAGCAGAATATCCGCCAATCGTAATGGTTAGCGAAGTTTTCTCCTATCAATGCCCCGGCGCGGCCTGCCATTTACTCCCAAAGAAGGGCATATATCGCGACGCCCATACCCATGACCCTGAACGGCTCCTACATGATGGTCCCTGCTACAGCCCCCACAACGGCCCCCAAGATGGCCAAGTCCAGCCGCGCATGGCGAGCCTCATCTGTCAAGGATGGATACACAGATGTAGTATTAATTACTCCTCGTAAATGTTCGAGTCGCTGGAACAAAATTAGCGGGCCATCACGGGCCAACGTGGTGAGGGTTAGGGACTCACAATTCCTGGTTGAACTTGTCTCTGCCATCTGCGTCCCGGTTGACGAAGATGCTGACTGAGGTGCCAGAACACACAAACTCGCCAAATCCATCGTCACCGATGGTCACCTCACGATCGTTCCACCCCAGGACATCCGTCCAGACCTCGCCGGCGTGCATCTCGCCGACGTGCATGCGCTTTGACCCTGGTCCGGCGTTGCTGAGTACGACAGCACAGCCGTATGGTCTGTCCCACGTGCCATACTTGACCCAACCAAGACACGTTGCGTAGTCGAAATAGTCGGCCTGCTTACCGTAGGCGTACAGCTTCCTAGCAAGGATGAGCTTCGGCAGGGCACCGCCGCAAGAAGGCGGGAAGGGGTGTTCTCCCTTAATGCCGTAAAGATCGCCGTACCAGACGCAAGGGTAGCCGTCGGTGCGGAGCAGAATGAGGGAATAAGCAATTGGCTTGAACCAGCCCTCAATCGGGGCTTCGAGAGCCTGGTACGGCTGAGTGTCGTGGTTCATGACGAGGGTCTGGCCAGGGCGGATCAGCTGTCAGAAGCGTGAGGTGAACAGGGGTCTCCTTACCACCGCGTTTATCGGCTCCTTCTGGACCAAAGTACCATCAAACACTTTCCTCAGGTCGGCGCCGTCTCCCTTGCTGATTTTGCTAAAGTTGTATACGAGTGGCGCGTCGAAGAGGGTGAACTGCCTGCCCATGCGGGCGAGGTAGTTGGACATGTCGTCCAGGCTGTCCTTCCAGAACTCGCCGACGAAGAACCAGCCCTTTCCATACTCTTTGTCCAGCTCGGTGATGAATTGGCGCAAAAAGTCCTCACTATAGTGCTTGATTGCGTCGAAACGAATACCTTGGAGAGGCACCTCCTTGGCGAGCCACTTTCCCCAGTTGAGGACGTCCTTGACGACTTCGGGGTGGTCGTAGTCGAGGTCGGAGCCCATCAAGAAGTCGCTGGAAGAAAGGGCGTGGTCAGCTTGGAGACGTTCGAGGCTCGAGAGATTGGAGGTCTCCGCGGACCGCGGAACGCGCTTACTAGTTGCCCTTCTCGCCATCGACGTCGGGGGTGTCAGCCCACGACTGGTCGCCCTTGTCTCCCATGATCTTGTAGATGGCCGTCTTGTCGTTCCGCGCGTTGAAGTCGACGCCGCTGAAGTGGTACCAGTGGTACTTCATGTCGCTGTACTTGCCCTTGCGAGCCGGGAAATCGTAGCCGACCCAGGCGTCGATCTCGTACTTGTCGCTGGTGAACTTGGTGCGGTCTTCGGGGTCGACTTCTGCGGCGAGGCACTTCTCCTTGCGATCGGCGGCGAACTTGTGGTTCAGCACGGCGTCCCAGTACAGGCCGACTCCGGAGTCCTTGGCGGTGTGTGCGAGCTTCAGCAGCTCCTCCTTGGTCCCCCATTTCGTCCCGACCGATCCCTTTTGGTCAAATTCGCCCAAGTCGTAGCTGATAAGTCAGATTCAATGCCCAGTGCTTCCAGAACCAATTGAAGACGTACAGATCGTAGATGTCGTATCCGTTTCCGGTCTTGGAGGAACCCTTGCATCTGCAATATCGTCAGCTGTCAATTGGCGACACACAGCGTGCAATAGGATAGGCGCATCAAATCTTACGCTGGGGGAATCCAGATGTTGTCGACGCCCCAAGCCTTGAGCTGCGGCACATGCTTCTCCAGTCGCACCCAATGCTTCTGGTCGGCAGGGACGTACCACTCGAAGCCCTGCATCATCGTGTGGTTCTCGGGGGTCGGGTCCTGGTCCTGGACATGGTCTCCCATCTTGGGCGATTTGGTCGTCGTCGGCGACGGGCTTCGGGTGGGTGAGGATCGGTCCTTTGGTGGTGAGGATGAGGGGTAGCTGGAGGAGCTGGTATGGAAGCGCGTAGTAGCTTGATTCCGACGGACGAGTAGGAGACGTGAGGAAGTGAGAAGGATGGGAGCGACCGTGGTAGGAGGGAGCAGCGTCCTCCCCCAGATATAAGCCGTCGTTATTGTGGCAGGTGCAAACCAAGCGCACGCTCTTTCCGGCTTTCAGATCGATCGCAGTGCCTATGCAGCATCTTGTGGTACGAGGCGTCGCGGCTTTCCCACGGTTCCACTGCAGGTTGACGTGGTGATAAAGGCCGGCAAATCAAACGACGACAAGACACTCGTGTCAAGCATTCCGCCGGCGGCTCTTCGACACGCACATGCGTATCTGCGACACAGAAAAACCTGCCGAACAAGAGATGGCGCGACGCTAGCAGGATTCCTCCGAAGGACGGGACACCAGTCGGTTGGGACTGGCGCATATGCAGCTGCAAGAGGGGGAATTCCTGCTCTCTCGGGCCTTGGATTTGGGAGATTGACAGGGGCCGTTGACGTCATGCCGCAGATGGCTCGATAGAGCGGCACCAACCGGCGCGCTATGGGAGGTCTAGACCGTCCCGTCTGATATCGCTAGCTCCGTCGCTAGACGCGTGACAAGCACGTGATGAGGGAACTTTCATCCCGGTAGCCGGCAGGCGAACCTGTCAGGAAGGCTGACTGTACATTGTGGCTTGCCTTTGTCGGTGTGGGAGGCACTCCAACTTGAAAGTCACACCGGAGAGCTGCTGACCCATCGGGCCATTGGAAACCGGAGGGTCCCACAATTCTTTCCGTACCGGCCGCGCCGTCTTGGACCCACCTCCGGTTCCGAGCCCGGCATGGTTTCGGACGACGCCTATGAGTATCGATGGATATTGAGAGGTTAGGCGAGATTCAAACCTGCAAAACAAGTACCTAGCTTGAATGAACAGCTGATCTGTAGTAATCTGAGACAGTTTGGCATGTACTTCTGTTGAGCATTTCTATATTCCAACTTAGTATTGTTGCGATAAAGCATGATAGTGGGCATCTAGAGCAAGCCAAAGCCAAAAGAAAAAACAAACAAAGAAATCCTCATGGAGCAAGAAAGCGCCTAAACAGCAATCCAGAACGAAAACGCCACTCTATCGAAAATATGTACAACAGCAAGGCAGGCAAATCCCACGAACCCGACCAATGGCGGCCAGCTACCCCACTACAACGACGTGTTTACTTGCTCTCGGCAATGTCGACCTTGGAAATGATCTTCTCGGACAGGATCACCAGCGACGGCGCAGTCGTGATATCGATCACCGACATGGCGGCCCCGAGCTCGAGGCGCAGCCAGTTGCGGAACTCAACCGCGGCGAAGATCTGGTAGAAGAAGTGTTAGTATGTATCACCTTGTAAGAAGCCAGGGATTCGTGAGAGTGTGTGAGCTTACCTCGGCGCCCATGTATTGACAGAGCTGGACAGCGGCACTACCGGTACCACCAGTCGCGGAGTGAATCAGGACTCGCTGGCCCCTCTGCAGGTTGCCGAGATCGAACAACCCGTGCATGGCGGTAAGGTAAGCAACAGGCAGCGTCGCGGCCTCGTCGAAGGAGAGCGTATCGGGGATGGCGTGGGCGACCTGCCACGGGACCTGGATCCTGTTGCCGAAGCTGCCCGGGAACATGGCCAGCACGCGCTGGCCGGGGGCGAAGCCGTCGACGCCCTTGCCGACGCGGGTGACGACACCAGCGGCCTCGCCGCCCAGGATGAAGGGGTCGTTGCCGGTGACGATGCCCAGCGTGATGGCGAGGTCCTTGAAGTTGATGCCGGCGGCGTGGATCTCCAGCTCGACGTAGCCGTCCTTGATCGGCAGCGGGGCGGACGCCCGCTCGCAGTAGTGCAGCGAGTCGATGGTGCCGACGCGCTCGACGCCGAGACAGACGTGCGTCTTCTTCTCGTGCAGGTCCTCGACCCTGGGCTTCCGCCCGTCGACGGCCTCGTGCTTGGCCTCGTTGAGGGCTGGGTCTGCCAGGACGCGGGGCGTGAAGATGACGCCGCCCCGCTCCGCGAATTCGCTGTCCATCCTGACCGCGGCCTTGGGCTCTCTGAGGAGCTGCAGGCACTGGCCGATGGCGTGGACCGTCTGGGGACCGGCCGAGTTCTCGACATCGAGGGTGATGAAGCGGATGCCGAGCTCCTCGGACCGAAGGGTTCGGAGCAGGCCCGATGCCGCAGCTCGGTCGGGGTCAGTTACGTTCATCTGACCTCCCTTGCTGAGCCAGAGGACGTTGCATTCCTTCTGGACGATGGCCTGGAGCTTGTCCCACTGCTCACTAGTGATCTGGCTGGTCACGGTCTCGAACAGCTCATGAAGGACGAGGATGTTGCTTTTGGGGGCCAGACCATCAGTCGAGCTGATGGTCTCCACCTTCCAGCCCTTCTCCTCCAGGCTGGCCAGGACCTGGTCCGATCCTTCATTCTCAGTAAATCGGAAGCAGGTGATCTTGTCACCCACCTTGGCAGACTCGGCCTTCTCGCGAGGAACCTCAGCAAGAACAGCGACATCTCCCAGAGAAGGGGACAGATCCTTGGACTGAGACACGCCCAGCTGCTGGAGGAACTGCTGCACGTCGCTCGCCGATCCCACTCCACCCTCGGACCGGAGGACCAAGAGCTTGCCCTGCTCCGCCGCGACAGCCAGGACGTTGGAGAGAGCGACCGACGCGTTTCCGCCGGCCTCCAGGTCCGAGGCCTTGACGATGACGAGGTCGAACTTCTCCTCCGAGATGGTGCCCGAAGGGTGATTGACGTCGAGAAGCTCCCAGCTCGCGCGAGCAGGGTCCTTGTGGGCGTCCTGGACGGCCGACAGCGCCTTCGCGTGCTTGGAGATGAAGTGGAAGCGGCTGTACCCGTTCCGCGGCCCGGATGACGACCGGCCCGCCTCCTCGAGCCACAGGCACGTCGCGTCGTTCTCGTCAAGGCTCACCTCCAGCACGGCCATGTCCGGCTTCTGGTGGGAGAAGGCGTTAAGCAGCTTCTGAAGGCGCTTGGAGGGCTCCGCTTCCGAGGCCAGGTGGGCGTTCAGGCCCTGGGCGTCCGTCAGGGTCGCGTCCGCGTCCCAGCCGAAGTGCATGTAGACGTGCTCGGACTGGTCGCCCCGCGAGGAGATGGGGTCGAATCGGATCCTCTTGACCTGCACGACGAGCGTCTTGTCGTCCGGGTCGTACAGCCCGGCGGAGGCGTAGCGGCTGCCGTACGTCTGGCTCGAGCTCGAGTCGAGGAGGTGGGCGACGGAGCGGACCATGCACGACTTGGCGGGCGGGTTCTTCCTCGCGGGGATGGTGATGCCCTCGATGCCGACGGGCACGCAGTTGATGTCGTCGAGCGCGTTCATCTGCATCTGCGCGATGGAGTAGCCCGTCAGCTGGAGGAGGCAGTCGATCGAGACGGGGTGCACGGGGTAGTCGGACTGCTTGGAGTAGGCCGACGGCGGGTACTCCATGGTGACCTGGGCGCGCGTCTCGGGGCTGCCCCAGACCCAGTCGAAGTACTCGATCCTCTGGGACGCGGGGCCGAAGGAGAACTCGCCGGCGTTGGCGCTCTTGTAGCCGACGTCGCCGGGCTCCGGGTGCTCCAGCGGCTCCAGGGCGCGCGGGGGGGCGGTGATGTCGAACTCCTCCTCGTCGATGCGGACGAGGCCGGTGCAGTGGTCGACCCAGGTGCCCTCCATCAGAGACCGGACCTTGAAGTTGTACCAGCGCCGGGGAGAGGCGTGGACGGGGGTCAGGGCCAGGCTGATCTTGGTCCTGGCATCTTCCTCGAGGACGAGACTGCGGAGGAACTGGACATCTTTCAGGCAGTAGGCAAAAGCCGCGGGAACACCTCTCTCCTTCCAGATGGTCATGAAAGAAGTCTGATGAATGGCCTCGACAGCCATGGCAACGTACCCAGCGGCAGGGAAGATGACCTGGTCACCGATCTTGTGGTCCCGGAGCCAGGGAACGTCGCTGAGCTCGATGACCTGGTAGAATGTCGGGTTGTGCCAGGGGACGGAGAGAATCTTGGATCCCAGCAGGTCGTGGCTGAGGAAGGGCCTCTGGAGGAACTCGGTCGCGGAGAGAGACTCGCGCCAGTAGCGCCGCGAGTGGTTCCACTGGTAGTTGGGCAGGTCGACGACGAGGTTCCCCTGGTCGTAGCCGTTGACCTTGCGGAGGTCGACGACTCCAGCGTTGGCCCAGAGCTTGCCGGCAACCTCGTAGAGCGCGGTGAGCGTCTCTGCCCCGCGCTTGGCCGCGGCCGTGTACTGCACGTTGCGAGCACCGGGGGTGGCCTTGATGACCTGCGCGACGGGGCCGGCGAGCGCGCCCGAGGGCCCGATCTCGATGAGGAACTCGCTGCTGTCCTTGCCCGAGATCATGTTGGCCGCGGACTGGGCGAAGCGCACGGGGCTGACCATGTTCAGCTTCCAGTAGTCCGGGCCGAGGGCGGCGTTCTTCCCGGTGACCGTCGAGCCGGTGACGGACGAGAACATGGTGATGTTCTCGTTGCCCCGCTTGCCGGTGGGCTCCAGGTCGGCCTCCCGGAGCAGGCCGTGGTAGGTCTCGGCAATGTCGCGGACGTGCTCCGAGTGGTAGGCGAGGTTGACCTGGAGCATTCGGGCAAAGTGGCCGTCTGCCTGGAGGGCATCGCAGACGCGCTTCAGAGCTGGCCGCTGGCCCGAGAGGGTAAGACTCGTGGGGCTGTTGTAGCATGCGATGGCAACACCGGGCTCGGACTCGAGGTAGGGGGCGACAGCGTCAGCTGTGATGCCGACGGCAAGCATGCCCAGGGGCTGCTCGGGCTGGTGGCCCTTGGCAGCGAGACCTCGGAAGTATGCGATCTTGATGCCCTCCTCGGGCGTGATCAGCTCAGCCGCCACAGCAGCTGCGATTTCTCCGGAAGAGTGGCCAATGACCCTGGAAGCAGAGATGCCCCATTCGCGGAGAACGGCAAGAAGGGCAATCTGAAGCGCCGTGACCAAGGGCTGGGAGAACTCGGGCTGTCTCAACGCCTCAGAGGTCCTCTTCTCAGTAAGCTCCTTGAGAAGAGACCACTCAGGAGGCCGAGAGAGGCTCTGGAGTGCCGCGTCCAAGGACTCAATGGTGGACTTCGCCAGAGGGAAGGACTCGATGAGGTCCTTGCCCATCTGAGGCCACTGAGCGCCCTGTCCGGTGAATATGAAAGCGACTCTAGGCGCCTGAGCCTTCTTCTTTCCGGTGATCAGAGAATCCGGGGTGATCTCGACGGACTTCGAGGTGATGAAGCCGCGGTAGAAGTGGTGAGTGCGCCTCTCGGAAAGGGTGTAAGCGACATCACTCAGCTTGGCGCTGACGTACGGGTCGATGAGGTGGTCGGAGAGCATCTGCACGTTCCTCTGCAGGGCGTCGGCGTCGTTGGCCGAGAAGACGAGCAGCTGCGGCCGCTCGGCGTCGGCGTCGGGCAGGCCGTCGCCGCCGAGGAGGGCCGACCCGTGGCTCGAGAAGACGAAGCCCTTGTGGGACTTGACCATCGAGTCCCTCGCCTCGAGGACGACGTGGGCGTTGGTGCCGCCGAAGCCGAACGAGTTGACGCTGGCGCGGCGCAGGCCCGAGGCGGACTTGGGCCAGCGGATGGTGCGTCTCGTCGGGCGCACGCGCGACTTCTCAAAGTCGATGCGGGGCGTCGGCGTGATGAAGGTCGGGTTGCCGGGGATGATGCCGCTCTCGACGGTGAGGACGGCCTTGATCAGGCCGGAGAGGCCGGCGGCGCTCTCGGAGTGGCCGACGTTGCTCTTGATGGAGCCGATGATGAGGGGCTGGTCGGCAGGGCGGGTAGGGGCGAAGACGGACGCGAGACCCTTGACCTCGAGCGGGTCTCCCGTCGGGGTTCCCGTTCCGTGGCACTCGAGGTAGCCCGTCTCGTTGAAGTTGGTGATTCCCGCGTTGCGGTACGCCATCCGGATAGCAGCGGACTGGGCGTCGGGGTTGGGCTGGGTGAGACTGGCGGTGTTGCCGTCGCTGTTGGTGGCGCTGCCCCTGATGACGGCTCGGATGGGGTCACCATCTCTGATGGCATCATCGAGGCGCTTCAGGTACACGCAGCTGATTGCCTCGCTTCTGATGTAACCGTCTGCGTCGGCATCAAAAGTCCTGCACCGTCCGGTGGGAGAGAAAGCGCCCTTCATCGGGCCAGTATCCTGCAGAGCGGAAGGATCGAGGTACAGAAGGGCACCTCCAACGAGCATGCCATCTGCCTGGTTTGTCTGCAGGTAGCGGCAGGCCATATCGACACCGACCAGGGTTCCTGAGCATGCAGTGTCGATGGAAATACTTTGAAGCAGTCAGCATTGGCACTGGTTTCAGATGATATGATTGCTATTGCCAGCAAAAGTATAAAATGAACTGGCTGGGTGGTTACCTGGGGCCTTGAATGTCGAGGAAATGAGATATTCTGTTGCTCAGAATGGAGCGAGAGAAACCAGTACTACCACCGCTGACGTTGTCCTCGCGGTCGTGGGTAGCAAAGCCTTCATACTCTGTGGCACGTGGTAAGTCGTTATCCTCATTACAATTTTAACACGCCAAGACATTTCATCACTTACCCACAGCATTGTTAGCAACAATACAACCGGCCCTAGTCCCACGAAGCTTGTCCAAAGGAACACCGCTGTTCTCTAGACATTCGTACGTGACCTCGAGCAGCTGTCTCTGCTGAGGGTCCATGACGGCCGCCTCAGAGTGGCCGATGTTGAAGAAAGACGCATCGAAAGCCGTCAGGTCGACGTCCCTGAGGAGCATGCCTCCGGGAGAGGGCATGGTACCGGGCCTCTGCGAGCCATCGTAATGGGTGGAGAAGTTGTAACGATGGCTCGGAGGGGTGGGGTCGGCGATGCCGCCGCTGGTGAGGAATTTCCAGAGCAATTCAGGGGAGTTGCTCTTGCCAGGAAGGCGGCAAGCCAGGCCGATGACGGCGATAGGTGTTTGAACGGGTGTAGTTGAATGTTCGGAGTGTCCATTGGTAGCTCCGTTGGTAGCTCCGTTGGAGGTTCCATTGGAGGTACCGTTGGTTCCATTGGTATGGGTTCCGTTGCTGTTACCGTTATGGTGGACTCCATTACCATTGGCATGGACGCCGTTGCCATTGGCATGAACTCCATTGCTGTGGGTGCTGCCGTTGGTTACATCCCCATTATGGACACCGTTCGAGCCATTGGAGACTTCGAGAGAAGGAGACATCTTGCCGTCGGATGACAAACGAATGGGCAAGGAAGGGAAAGGACAGGGGTATAAGATATCAAGGAGGAAATGTGTCTGGATCTGGAGATCTGAAGTTATTTCCTTGCAACAGCGGGACCTCCTGCTTTATATCCCATAAGATTGAAATGTGTTCTTTTGGATCGTTGGTTCATCCTCAGGCTTTCGACCATCTTTGCGATTCGCATCTCCAACCACTGCCGGATATCCGTACATTCGCCTGGCTTACTTCGGCGAGATAGATGCCAGGCTGAGGTCTTGACCCTGGAAACGATAGTTCCAAAAGCACGCAACCAATACCAAGGATCCCAGTAAGCGTTGAGGATGGGAGGCGAACGTGAAGGATTCGACGGGTATCAGGAGTATCGTCTTCGCCTTCCCGTGTTAGACTAGAATCATGCCAGAATTAGCTCGACTGGGATAGATAAGGCAGCCACCGACGCAGCCCAGGACATTCTTGCAGGTTGGAGTATAGGACTTTGGTCAAACCTGGCTTCTGGGAGGCTGATGGAGGGTGGAATTTGTGCGGTTTCGGTGAGAATACCAGTCTTGTTTTGTCGAGCCGTAAAGGACGTAACAAGTCCGCCTCAGCTTTTCGACTCTTGGCTTCAAACCAACGATCCACAACACCAGCCCGAATGTGACCCTACTCTCGCCTAAGCACAAGTAAGGAAGAGTGGGAATCACCATGAAGAATATCGTCGAAGTTCTGGATGCATGGGAAGCACTCATGGCACCTGCAGGCAGCTTAGAGCTACAGCCTTGGCCTCCCATCTTAACGCACCAATGACTCTGACCGGACGGCTAGGATTGGGTGTGGCTAAGCTGCGGGTTCCTGGAGCTCCTGCATCTCGCAGGAGTCTTGGGGCGAACAGTGACAAAAAAGCCGCGCTTGAGGGCGCGGAACGTCGCCGTTCATTCGCCTGGAAAGCGCCGTGTCTTGGTCTCCCTGAGAAGGTTCAAGGTTACGACTTTCCGGTAAGGCAGATAAGGCCCACAGGGTCTTACGATAACCCCCAACAACATCGCCATGGTAGGATTCGTTATGGATCTGAAGCCGTTAAATCGTGTCACTCGAGTAGGTAGGCGAGGGTGGTGAACGGAGTGGGGGGCCTGCGGGGGTCTCAGTCAGGGTAGTGTCGACGGCCATCCGACCTGCAGGGTCCTCATCCGCTCAGTGGTACGGGGACCTGGTGTCGACCCCTTGCCGCATCGACGCGTCTTCCACACATTGGGACTTTCTTTCTGACGGTGGAGATGTTATTGCCTTTTGCGGCCTGTTCTCTGTAAGATGGAGGATGGGGAGGCTGAGCCGCCATGTCGATATCTAGATGTAGTCATGAAGGCATACAATTCGGCCGAGCTGGTCGCCGTCCTATGTGCTCTAGTGATTCTAGGCGAATCCTTCGGGTTTCCGGAATTATCTTGGCATAAGTCTCGTTGCTCGAAGGCGGCGATGGAGTTGATATCTCGACCGGTTGAAGCTGCCTCTCGGGGTTCTTCCCGTCTTTTCGAATCTTGTCCCGGACAACTGTCCTTCATTTCTTCTTACAGACGTAGCAGCTTGGAAACACCTACCTCCCTTCTCTTTCACTCGACTCAAACATGGGGATGCGAGAAGAAGTCGAGTTTAGGACCCTCGACGGTCTTACCTTGAGGGGGTCCCTCTACCCCGCGAATGCCAAGGGGCCAGGCATCGTGTTGACACCTGGGGTAGGCTCTCCAACATCACTCACGATTTGGGGGTCCTTCCGCTGACGATCTCTGGCAGTTCAACTTCCCAGTCAGCCTCCTGTACCACGAAGTCGCCCTCAGCTTCCAGGAGGCGGGCATCACGGCCCTCGTCTACGACCCCAGGTCCGTCGGTCTCAGCGACGGCCTGCCGTGGTCGGACATCAACCCGGCGAAGCAGGCCGAGGACTTCAGCGACGCCATCACGTTCCTCAAGACGAAGTCCGTCGTGGACCCCAAGCGCATCGCGCTCTGGGGCTACTCGCTCTCTGCCGCCGCGGTGCTCGTGGCCGCGGGCCTCGACCAGCGCGTCAAGGCCGTCGTCGTGGTGGCCCCGGCGCCCATGCCATACGACTTCGACGCTCCCGGCAAGCGCAAGAAGTACCTGGACCTGGTGATCCGCGACCGCGAGTCGCAGGCGCGGGGGCGGGCGCCGTACTACGTGCAGTACATCGGCGACTCGGAGGAGACGGCGCTGTTCGACTACCGCAAGCAGAAGGACATGGAGGACCTGGAGTACGACCAGGTGATGGAGAACCTGTCCAAGATCGCGCCGGGTTTCCGGAACGAGGTGACTGCAGACGCTCCCGCGGCTGGCGGCGTGGTCGTTCGACCACGTTCCCCGGGACGTGGACGACAAGCCAGTGCTGCAGATCTATGCGGTCCACGAGGAGCTCCCGCACATCAGGAGGACGCAGGCGGAAATCTGGGAGGGCCTGACGGGCCCGAAGGAGAGGCACTACGAGGACAAGGGCCATATGGACATCATGACCCCTGACGGCCACCGTTTTGCTAACCTGGTTAAGATCCAGGTCGATTTTGTGCTGAAGCATCTTGGATAGATCATGCAGCATGCAGTAGTTGGCTCGGCGTCACCCAACTAGCATACAGACGGCAAGTCGTATTCGGGAATTTCACCTCGATCGCTCGGCGCTACGGCCTACCTAGTTTCTAGTAAGCAACAGCGTGTCAATGCGTAGCAAGTTATGCGGGGGTATAATATTGTGAGAATTAATACGATATTACGGAGACTTCGTATTATCCGGCCTTGGTGGTTGTTAAGCGTCGGGTACAGCAACCTCCCTGTTAACACATTGGCACGTCTGTCTATGGGGCTACTAACAGGTTCCACTGTTTTTGACAATGATGCGTTTTTACATAAGTACCAACTCATCACAGTTGATATTGCGGCACATCTGAAGTTCCAATTGACAATCGATCAGTGTGAGTAAAGTGAGTACTGTTTCTAGGCTCTCATATGATTTCCCTGCCGCATCGTTCGACCTGCCTTGAAACTGCAGAAACAATTCCAGGGTTGGATGCAGAGGCTCTTGCGGAAACAATCCTGCCGATGCCGCCGCTCAAGGATTCACAGGAGAGAAATGACGAAACAAGTGGAGACTGCACTGCCTGCGGAGGTGCCACATGCAGAATATCGTCAAGGCTACTATCATCAAGAGAGCCTCGAAAACCCAGAACATCCACTCGTGCTGTAAGCTGTAGCCCTCCGGACCTTCGGCGAATTCGACCATGCGGAAGATGCAACGAACCTGCCGTGAGATATATGCGGTAAGCAAGAGGATAGAATGATACATTGAATGCTCTTCTGAGAAAAGTGGGAGGTCCGGCAAGATCAAAGAGCACGTACCAAGATGAGGAAGCTGGAGATATACACGGCCTTGAGCACCTTGAACCAGCCTTCAGGGGCACCAGGTACCGCCATCGACCGGGAAAGAAGATGGAAGCGCACGAGGATGCACAGGTAAGTCGAGAACGCCAGTACCTGGAGGGACAGTCCGGCGAGCAGGATGTTGATCCCAATATCGGACATGTTTCCTGTCCATCCTACAGAGCTGGCCAGCGACGAACCGGAGGACTGCACGCACAGGCACACGATATCGAACGTCACGTAGATCCGAGTCAAGAGCCGGGCGGGGACTTTGAATATCTTGTGATGCGAGGGAGGAAGGACTGCCCGGATCAGGCGGCCGATCAAGAGGTAGTTGCCGGCGGCGACGAAGATTGGAGCGAGGACGATGAGGGAAGTGCTACTGGCGAAAATTCCCTGTATAAACAAGATGGGTCAGCTACATGTACAACTATCAAACGGTAAAGGAAGACGGCGCAGGCAGCGGCGAAAGTAGTAGCATGTATACAAAGTGCTGAACATTGAATAAAGCAAGGGGGCAATGAAACGAAACAGCAGTAAAGTGGAAACAAAACTTACGATATCCTGATGATTTTGGGTAGAGTAGGACCGCATTGCGTATCCGTTAACCTGGCAAAGACCGCCGATGGGCACGCAGACAAAGTACCAGGCCTTGTACTTGATACAGGTCAAGTAGGAGATCCAAGCCGTAGCTATGCTGTACACGACCGTCGCGACGATGGCCAGTGGCAGCGAAGGCTCGAAGAGCCAGACGCTCCAGTCTTCGGGAGGAGCATCCGCCATCGCCAGCTTCGGCTTCCCAAGTGATCAGAGACACAGAGAAGAGTGAGCGAAGAGAGCACAGCGGGGATGTGTCAGTATCTCAGTGGGAAGTGGCGAGTTGTAGGGATGGGAAGGGGGAGGGAGAGGCTCCAGGGTCTGGTCGACTCGGATGGCAAACTAACGCAGAAGACATCCACGACTCTCGGAGAACAACAAGAACCCGGGATGGGATTGTATTTCTGTGATGGTGCGGTACCCTCTGCGATACCCTCTGCGGTACCAGCTAGGGTCTATTCGTTTGCCTACGGCCCGGAACAAAAGAACACACGTTCGAGCATAATACACGGGAGATGGACCTGGTCAAATCCCACGCAGCAGACTGCCACTAAGTCCTCGCACTCGCTTAGGCCCGCCCCTGCTAGTGGCCTTCCAGGGCTGGAGGGACGGAAATATGACAGCTCACCTTGGCCGCATGAAGGCCGCGGGTGGCTGGCGGGTATCGCTTCGCGTTGCGGCCCCGCGCGGGCCGCGTGGCTAGTGCGCCTTCCGAGAGGGCCGCGAAGATCTGCCATGTAAAGACGACTGGCCCTGTTAACATTGAACGATACCTGCATAGGAACCCCCTGACTGGTGAGGAAGGATGTCGCGGCCCGGGGGCACAAGGGTGCCAGTACTGCCGCCAGATGAAGCTCTCGTGGGCGGTGCTTATACGTACTCTAGCCGAAATTGGGACTTTCGTAACGCAGGATGTTGAAAGGCGAAAAGTGGTGGAAATGGATGAATGTCCATCATTGGCCGAACACCTGTCCACAACCTGGAAGCACCTTGGCATTACTAGGCATCCAATGTCGTTTATGGGAAGTGATGAGGCAATTCTTCCTAAAGTAGACATATTATGGCGATGTCCAAATATCTGCCAAGCAACTTGGCCTCATCCTTCGGATGGGAATGTGAGTGGGAATAACAACCTGTCTTGAACAGAAAATGCGGACACACGATGTTTCATCCTTCAGTCTCATTCGACGGGGTCTCTCGTAGATCTGACGCGGTTCCTCATCTGTCGATCCGGATTTGTCCGCACGCATACATGACTATGTCGCCAGGTACGCGAGCCACACTTTCAATCATCAATGACAACAGTGTCTTGGCTCGATGTGACCCGGCCCCCAAAGTTCAAATCTTCACAGACTCACAGTGAGCGTCGGGTTACTCTCCCCCCCTGCGAGGAGCCAGGGGCATGCTCACCGAGTGGACACCGGACGGAGTTCCCAACTTCCAAGACAATGATCCAGTCAGTCTCACACAAGCGCCCTACCAACAACAACCCGGCTGGTCCTCTTGGCATGCCGCCATGCACGGCGACTTTGGCTCTGCGGCGTGTGGCCTCCGGAGCGTAACTCCGGCGAGATTTCAACGCACAAAAAAACCTCTCTTACGGCTGACGTTTGTCTCTCATCCCGACCAAGTATCTCGGCAACGCAGGGATGTCAGAGAAGCGGAGATCCAGGGAAGGGGAAGCCGAAGCACCCAGGACAGACCAATAGCGTTGTGTCATCGTCTTGAAACTACTTAACAATAAAGCTCTAAGGGTTTACAATAGCCTCTATACTAGTGTTGGCATAGCCGCTGCGCAGTTAGCCCCAGTAGCGTACAGCGCCACGGCGGGAGCTATGGCCACACAGAGTCACGTAACCACGTGGCTCTACCCATAGCTCCAATATCTATACTAGCACCTAGGCCACTTTAAACTTATAAATAGAATTACTCTTTATAACAAATCTTTAACCCTATATAAATTAATTAAATCTTTTACTCTATAAATAAACTAATACTAATTAGTAGTTAACCTACTTATTACTACTTAACTATAAACTATAAATTAACTAGAATTACTTAAAAAAGATAATAATAAATTATTATAATCTTAATTTATAAGTAGAACCTTTAAAATACTATTACTATACTAAGTATTCCTTTAATCTTAAAAGGGGACCTAACTTTATAACTAGACCTCTAAGAGTATAAAAAAAAGAAAGTATTAAAATATAATAAACCCTATAATTCTATTAAATATTATTAATAAAACTATTACTTAGAACTATAAAAATACTACTACTAAAGTACTATAAAAAAATTATAAAAAACCCTCTTTACAACAACCTTTTCTCTTTTTCTCTACCTATAGCTTCTTTTTAACTATCCTTTTTATTTATTAAAAACCCCCCTTTTTTAACCTACCTCCTACTCTTTCTAACTCCTCCTTTTTTAAAAAAGCCACTATTACTACCTCTTACTTTAACTATAAACTTCTTTAATATTACCTCCCCTCTCTTTAATAAGAGTTAAGATCTACTCTTTTAAAAATACCCTCTTTACTAACTATAATTATAACTTACTCCCCTATTTTAAAACCCTCCTAACCCTACTAAAATAGTCTAAACTACTTTAGTTTATAAATTACTTTACTTATAGTACTTATTAATTATTTAAACTACTATTTACTTACTAATCCCGTTACTTAAAAACTTATATATATTAGGCCCTATAGATTTATAGTCTCTTTTCTCTTTTTTTATAACTTACTAAAGTATGCTTTAATAAACTCTAAAAAATCTATATTTTTAAGTTAAATATAAAGGATTTTACTAAGTCTTTTAATATAAATAATAAAAAGACTCTTTATAAATTATTATAATCCCTTTTTTATTCCTATTTATTACCCCTATTATCTATTACTATAACCCTATTCTACCTATATAGTAATAATAAAATCTAGTACTATTATTAATTATCTATAGTTTAATAACTACTCCCCGTTACTAGCCTTCTATAAAGTACTTAAGGAGCCTTTTAGTGAATTTTGTAATATATACTAAAAAGAGTCTTGCGTAACTCTATTAGTTATAGAAATATCTTAAGCCGCCCCTATAAGTAAGCCTTTTAAAGACCTCCTCCTTATAGTAGTAGTCTGTAGATTAGTAATAAATATGGATTTTACTAGTTAGAGACCTACTTATAATTATAATAAACCTATAAAAAATACCCTAATAGCTACTCTTAAAACGTACTTTTTATAGTTACTTAATAAGTATACTATAAAAAGCCTTACTAGTTATATCCTTTAAAAGACTTTTAATATTAACTTTAGTAACTAGCTTATAAATACCTTTATTTAAGTTTTACTTAAGGTTTACTATATTATTAAAGAGTTTTTATACTCTAATAGTATTAAGTTTAACCCTTTATAAAAAAATATTAAGTAGTAGCTTTTTAATATTACTTAAGTAACTTAATTTAACTTTTAAAGTAAAAAAGACGTTATAATAACTATAGCTCTTTATAAAGGCTTTAAAGCTAACTCTAAAAAGCCCTACTTCCTTAAACGTATTATAGATAGTAAGTTATATACTACTTTAGAGTTAATTAAGTGTAGTAAGAACGTTGTTTTACTATTAGTTAAATATTATAATAATACTACATCTTATAATATAAATACCTTACTACTTTAAAAGATAGTTACTTCCTAATCCTTCTTAAAAAATTAATATTATAGCTAGCTTCGTTAGCCTTATAAGGCTATATAAAGTTAACTCTACCCTTACTACTTTAAAGATTTCCCCTAAACTACTCCTACTCTAATACTACTACTCCTTAACCCTTCTATACTAAGAATACTTACTAACCTTTTTAAGCTTAAAGAAGGTATAATATATAAGAGTAACTAGTACAAATCTTTTAATATAAAGTTTAAGATTTTTAAACGCAACTACTACCTTATAAGTATCTTATAATACTAAGCCTACATTACCTTCTTATTAATACTAAGGAGTTAAGTATAAACCTTTTATTATAACTACTTTAGCGACTCTACTTTTCCCCTATTACTCTCTAAGGTAGTAGTTATAGTACGTAACTACTTTAAGACTAATTAAATATATTAATAGTGCCTTCTTAAGTAGTAATGTTTTAACCTCACTATAAAAATACAAAACGGCTAAAGTAAGTCTTATATTAAGTACTTTAATAAAATAATTATAAAGTTTCTAAAGATCTAACCTATACTTAACAAAGTATACTAAAGTAACTAAGCCCTTTATAACTAACGTCTTACCACTTATTACTCTTACCTAAATCTCACAGCCGCCCTTATTAAGGGATTTTTTATACTTAATAGTACTATTACTAACCTATAGTCAGCCACTAGTATCACTAACAGCCACTCCACAAACAACTAGTATATCTCTACTAATACCTACTATATTAATTATAAATACAGTAGTAACTATAGTAGCTACTACTAAGCTTATAATAATTATAACTATTCTTATAGTAATATACCTCCTTTTTACAGTATCCCACTAAAGTACTACGTGTGTAATAGAATTAGTTACTAGTTTAGTAAGTATATATAAAAGGAGCGTAATAAGGTATATAAATACTATAAATTATTATTATATATTTAAGACCCCTCCTATAAGGGGTATTCCTAGTTCCTACTCTAATACAAGGGCACTCTAAACAATAATAATAACCTCCTATTTATAAGCACCCCCAAGTAAGGGGATTTAAAGCCTAAAAAAGATATTAAATTTATCTACTATATAACAGCGTACTATACCTCTTCAAGCATTAACAGTCTAATTAATATTAATAGCCACTAAATTATTAAACTACTTAACAATAATACCACAACCTACTACTTAATATAAATAAACCCCTTTTTTTACTTAACACTAATATTAATATTTACGTATAATAGTTACTCCACTTCTAACGTCTTTTATAGTATTATACTTAATACCGGAGTAGTAAAGTTTTTAACTATAGGCTATAATTAATATATAGTACTATAAAACTACTTTTTACTAAATCTTAAGTTTAATACTTTAAAAGCTAGTAAAATCTCTATCTCTTTTAGGGATACAGTACTAGTTAACTTACTAGGATTTATTAATATCTCTATTTTATTTAAAAATATTACTTTCTATATAATACCTATAAACACTCTATTTTTACTTAACTTAAGTAATATAAATCAACTTAGTATTATTTTTAATAACGTTTATAATAAGCTTTATTAGAGTACTATAGTAGTCCTAATTATTTAGTAATAGGAGTATAAATAGCTTCTCTTTAACTCTAAAGAGTTACTAATATTCTACTACTTAACTAACATTAAACTACACTAACTCTATTAATAATTTAGCTACCCTTCTATTTAAAAACTTTATAATATTTTATAAAAAACTAAAAGCTTTATTAAAATCTCTATTATTAAAGCCCTTAACTATATATACTATTAATACTAACTTAATAGTTTAACTCTATTCCGCTTTAAGTTTAGTATTTATAATAACTTTAACTTTAACTATAAGGTTATTATTAACGTTATATATATTAATAGTAAACTAGTCCTATATATTATTAATATATTTATAGCCTTTAATACTACTTACTTTTTAGAATTACTCTTTATTTAATATTTATAGTAAGTATTCTAAAAGAACTAAATTAATATATACTAGGGACCTCTTAATAACCTTATTACTAATCTAAGTACTAGATTTTAGTTTAGTAAGTTCCGTAGTAATACTAAATCTTTTAGTATTACCCTTAAAAATACTTTTATTAAAGCACACTACTTAATTAATAAAGTTAAGAGATACTATACTATAGTATATAGAATTTATAAAATTTTTAAAGTTAAGAACTCTAGGATAAACCACAATACTCACCTTTAAACTATAGTTAAAGCTATTAATAATACTACCGGCCTAAATAGCCTTATTTTAACTTTATTAGTATTTAGAGTATACCTACGCGTAAATAACTCCTTTCTACTATTACTAAATATTATAACTAGAGTTACTACTATTTATAAGGCTATAGATAAAGTCCGCTACTTCTATACTAAGTAAATAGTTATAAATAGCCTTAAAGTATATAATAGTTTTAATATATCTATAATTCTAAATCTTTTACTTTAATTTAAAGTTAGGGTATAGTATAAGAAAGGTAGTTAGTAAGGCCCGTACTTACTCCTTTTAATTAATAATAAGTCCTATATACTAGTACTCCTTTAAGGCCCTTCTATATTTAAATCTACCTCTATTAAACCCTTTTATAATAATAATAATAAAACTAATTTTAGATTTCTACTACTAAATAACCCTAGTTATACTAAGAAAACTAAAAATAATAAAGCTAATAGCCCCGGGGATACCCCTAGTAAGGCTAAGTTATTTAAGGAAATCCTCGATAAAATTATTATTAATACTACTCCTTCTCCTACTACTAAAGACCTTACTTAACTACTAAAAAGACGCTCTAGCCACTTTTATAAAAACGCAGTAGTAGTATACATATTAGTAAAAAAAGAAACTAACTTTACCCTTATAATTAAACTATATAATAAGGGCGTAATTACTATACTTAGTAAATCCTTTTAACTATTAATAAAGTAAAAGATTATAGTACTTTAAGATTATAATATCTTTAACTTCGTCCCTTATAACCCTAACGTTTATAAAAGCTACTACGTTTTTAAATTAAAAATTATTAATAAAATTAAAAAAAAAACTATAAATAGTTCTTATAAAAAGTCTTATTTTATAATCTAAAGCTATACTAATAATAGTAAGGCTAAAATCCTTATACAGTCCCTAATAATTCAGTAAGCCTTATAATAACTAATCCTTACTTTAGCCCCGTCCCTAATCCACAACAGCATAACTCTCTAGCTATAAAATATTACTTAAGTATATATACAATCTAAAACAAAGCTTAACTAAACTATCCTTATAAAACTTTTTAAATAAATTAAGTATTAATACTCTTATAACACTATTATAGTCATTAAAAAACTACTCTATAGTATTATAAAAGTAGGAACATACTAGTAGGTAATATATAACTACTACTACTATAAGAAGCTTAATATAGTTAGCTTAATATACGACCTATACTTCTTAATATAATTAATTAATAATAAAGAGTTTACTATAGTTAGAATACAGATAGACAATACATTAGGACTCTCTACTATTAGTTTTTCAGCCTAAGAGGATAACTAGCTTTAAAAAGTAAACCTTATAATTAAGCTAAAGTCCTTTCTAACTACTAATAATCCCTTTATATTTAACAGTAGTATTTTAAGCTTTAAAAGTAGTAACTTAGTATTTAAATAAAAAGGCTAGGGTAAAAAGCTAGTTATTATAATTTCTAGAGTAAATTAAAAGGCTAAGTATATTTAGTAGTAAGTCCACAGTACCTATATTATAATCACCTATTAACTAAAGGTATCCTATAACCTATTAGTTACTGCCTAGTATTAAGAACCTAGTAATAATAATATTAAAGCCCTAAATAAGTACTTATAGTAGTAGATTAATAACTAGAAATAAGGGTTAATATACGTGCCCCTTAATCTTACTACTAGTAAGCTTTTTGTATTTATAAATAAATTATTTATTAATAATAATAACTTTTTATTATAGCTTAGCTTTATTATTATTCTTAATAATAAATATTACTTTATTATTAATACCTTTAAGTTCTTTAGTAATATTATTTACTATAGCTTTATAAAAAGTAAGTACGTTACTCGTAGTATTACGACTCGTTAGTTAATAAGACCTCTAATAGTGACCCTATAGGGGGCTTAGTAGTTAAATAAGTAACACCAGCCCGTGTCAGTAGAATACCCTATAGAATAGAAAAACTAAAATATAAGTTATATAATAATAAATAGGACTAATAACTAATAAGTAGTCCTAGGACAGGACTAATAACGCTAAGGACAGTCTAAAGTTATAAACTAATATACTTAATATTAGTTTTAAAAATAAAGGAATATATTTATAAAAAATAGGACTTATATATAAATAGAACTTAAGTACCTTTAAGTCCTCCTTTTTATAGTTCTTTAGTTATTAACTTTATATTAATTTTTAAATACTTTTAGCCCTTTAGTAGTAACTACTATAACCCTTTTATTAAATACTTAAACTAATTACCTAAGTACCTTAAACCCTAGAATCCCTTTAGTAACTAGTAGTACTATTATTAGTATTAAACCTTAACTTTTATTAATACAAACCTTACTATTAAAAAGCTAGTTGTAATATTTTAATAGCTTTTATTTAGTAAATTAACCCTTAATATTTACTAATAGTATCCTATAATAACTTTTTTTAAAAATACTAAATATACCCCTAATTTATTTAACTCCTTTAAATAAAGTACTAAAAACCTAACCTAGAAGTTATAGAATATAAAAAACTACTCTATACTTAATATTAAATATAATAAAAATTATATAGCTATTATTACTAAAAAAGTATTTAACGCCCTTTTATAATAACTTAAGAAACTAGAGTAATATAATAAGTAACTTACTAACCTAGCTAATAATAACTCTAAAAACCTAACTAAACTTCAAAAAGCTACTAAGTCTACTTAGAAAAAGTTCGCTTAAATCTAAAGAATTATTAATAAACTTAATATTAACCTAAAAAGCAAAAAAACACTAATAAACAGCTTTAAAATTAACTTAAAACACTCTATACTACTACTTACATTATTAAAACACTTATTTATAATAAATATAAAAAACTTAAACTTAACTTACTTATTACTTATAATAAAACTCCTAAAATACTTAAAGGATTCTTAATCTAAATTAAAAACTATTAAAACTTCTATTATACTAACTTTAAAAGTAATACTAAGTATATTATCTATACTACTACATTTCTCTATAAATATACTCTTTAATAAATTAAACTATTTTAAAAACAGTTCCTTAAAACTAAAACCTTAAACTACTATACTAGTAAAGTTAAAAACATTTTTACTACCTTTAAGAAATTTAAATAAGCCCTTTAGACCCTATTTTAAAACCCTAACTAAAAATAATAAACTAAGTATAACCTTACTTCACTTAAATAAACTAAGTCTACTACCTACTATACTACTAAATTCTAATACATTAGTACGTAACTAGATCTTACTAAAAAGTCTAAAATCTTTATATTCTACTAAAGCCTAAAGAATAAAATTAAAGATAAACTTATTAAAATTAACTACCCTAAAGATTTCCTTTAATACACTAAACTTACTATTAAAATTAATAACTATCTTTAAAAAAAGTACTATAAAAAAATAATAACTAAGTACTAACTTAAATAAAAAGTACTAATAGTAGTTTAAATAATTCTAGTACTATAACTAAAAACAACAACTTTAGTAAAACAACTAATAAAAACAGAACAACTACTAACAAAGCACCACTTATAAACACTATATAAGTTCTATAAACCTTAGTACTACTAAACAACACAAACCTAATAAAAAACATACTTTTAAGTACTATAACTATAATAAGTCTAGATATATAGCTAAAAACTACTATTAACTTAAAAAACAATAATAGTAACCTATAACGCTATAAAAGTAGAACTACAATTATAACACTAGTAATTACGTATACGTACTTTTAGTACAATACACCCCCCCAGACTCTAAGGCCTAGTAGGGCTAGAGACTACTTATAACTAATACCACACTTCTTACTACAGGCTCTTACGTTCCGACCTTTTTTTTTTTTTAAAGTAAATAAGTATCGCAGTCTAAACTCGAACCTATAGGGGGACGGGTGTAGAGCCGTTCGCCTGTAGACGTACACGCATTACCACTATAGCACAGTAAGGGTAGAAAGGGCTTATAACTATGACGCTGCAAAAGTGGAACCACGATTACAACGCTGGTAATTGCGTATACGTACTTTTAGTACGATATAACCTATACTAAAAAGTAAATAACTTAATACTATTTTTAAAAAAAACTATAATAAGTTATTATAAATAGTATACTATAGTAATAAATACACTATCTATTAAAATAATAAAAAAAACGCAGAATAGTACCCTAAGGACCCTAGCTACTCTAACTATAACATTACTAATATCCTAAAAAAAACCCTCACAATCTCCTATTAAGTACTATACCATAAACTAGCCTATAAAACTACAAAATAACTTAATAGTATAAATACACTATAAGTATATTATAACTTATTAATACCTAATAATAAAAAAGTTAAATATAATAATAAATAAATTATTAATAAACTTAATACTATAATCAAAGGCCTCTAATATACTATAAATATAAAACTAAATAAAGACTATATAAAGTATATTTAAATACTACTTATAAAAAAGAATAAAAGAATAGTAGTACATACTAACCTACCTATACTTTAATAACTCTAAACAAAAAATACTAAAAAATCAAAAAAAATCATAGCACACCCCATAACCCAAAAAAAGGATTATAAATCTAATACACCCTATAACTTAAACAAACCTTATAATATTACTTAATAACGTACTTAGAACAAAGTTACTTAAAGGGCCCTATTTAATACTTAAAACTTAAACTCTAAAAATGAACCTTTAATATAAAAAAGAAAACACAAACATCTACTACACATTCCCCTAAATAATAATAAATAGTAAATTATATTTTATAAAACTAACTTAATTAAAAAAACAAATAAATAGTAGCTCTAAAGTATAATAAAAGACCACAAATAACTAAAACCTATATATAAAAAACACTATAACATTTTCTAGTTATAATACCTTAATAATAAATATTAAAAACACCTTACTAAAAAACTTAACTCCTAATTCTTTCCTTAAAAAAAAAAAGGACACTCCACATAAAAACATCTACCTTAGTTATAAACTTAATATATAAATTATCTAAAAATATAAAAAGCTTAAAAAAGTAGTATTTAAACTAAACCTAAACTTCCTAATAGAGTACCTACATACTAACAATATAAACTAATAAAATTACTATATTAACTAATATTAAATCCACTATATTATTAAAGTACAAATACTTAAAAAAAAGTAACTCTAAAAAAAAAACCAACTTTACTCCACTAATTATTAATATTAAAAACGCCCTTATAAAAAAAAAGTAGTTAAATACCTTAATAGAAATAGAACATACACAAAACAAAGGCTCTAATAATTAAAAAACTAAACTTACCTACTATAGTAGAATTAAAATAAATAATAATAATAAAATCTATTAACTTAACTATAAAAGTAAACTAAAATAATAAATACCTTTACTTTAAATTGATAGTAAATAGAATACAGGTTAAAGCCCTTATTAATAGTAGTACTTAAAGTAATTTTATATTACTAAGAATAGTAAATAACTTATAATTACTATAAAACAAAAAAGAGGATCCCTATGTACTTCGTAACGTAAAAGGAAAAAAAGTATAGTATAATAAAGGTATTATTAATAAAAAAACTATACCCCTTACTTTAAACTACTATAACTAGAAAATATACTATTACTTTAATATTATAAATATAAAATATTAAAACATTATTTTAAAACTACTATAACTATATAACAAAAACCTATAAATAAATTAAAAGGCTTACTACTTTTATTAAAACTATAAAAAAAGTTTAGTTACTAAAGGACATAGTTAACTACTAACTTTAAATAAACCTTACTATAATATTCTAATAATATATATATTATAATTTATTACTTACTTAAAAATTAAAGAAGTAGTTACTAAGCTATTACGTATAAAGGACCTTACTATAATATAAAAAACATTAATCCCTAATAAAAATTAACTTCTATCTATTCTAAAAAAATATAAAGTATATAAAAAGCTATTTACCTTAATACTAAAAACAGACCTACTAAAATACAGCGCCTTTAACTATAAAATCCCTATTAAAAAGGGATAAATACTATTATTTAACAAAGTTTACTAATTAAACTAACAAAAAATAAAAGTACTTAATAAATATATTAATAAATACTTAACTAAAAACTATATTATAGAATTAATATTACCTATAAAATACCTAATCCTATTCGTACTAAAAAAGAATAATAAACTATAACTTTATATTAATTACTAATAACTCAACAATATCACTATTAAAAACTAATACCCACTACTACTTATCTTAAAACTATAAAACCTACTTTATAAAGTTAATTAAGTTATAACTCTTAACCTTAAAAGAACCTATAACTTAATTAAAATTAAAAAAAAAAGTAAAAGACCGTATTCCACTCTCACTAAAAACATTTTAAATACGTTATTATACCCTTTAGACTTACTAACGCCCCTATAATATTTTAAAATATAATTAATTATATTTTATAAAAAACACTTAATATCTTTATAATTACATATTTTAACAATATCTCAATTTTTTTAAAAACCCTTAAAAAACATAAATAACACATATACTAAGTACTTTAAAAGCTCTAAAAAGCCAAACTCCTTATTAAACTAAGAAAAAGCAAATTCTATATACAAAAAGTAAACTACTTTAGATTTATAATTATACTTAGTACTATTAAAATATTAAATAAAAGAATTGCTGTAGTAAAGAACTAGCCAGCACATTAGAATATTAAAAATATCTAATTATTCCTTAAATTTATTAACTCTTACTAATAATTCCTTAAAGGATACTTAAAAGACATTTCTATACTTATAGACTTTATTAAAAAAAACGCTAAATAAGAATAAATAAAACAAAAGTAGTATTTTAGAAGATTAAGGACTAAGTTCTTAATAAACCTATATTTATAATACTTAACTTAAACCTACTATTTAAAATAAAAACTAATACTTTAAATTATACTATTAGTAAATAACTTAAATAATAAAATAAAAAACAATACTTATATTTATATACTTTTTACTTAAAAAAACTTAGCAAACTAGAACTTAACTATTAAATCTATAATAAAAAACTTATAGTTATTATTAAAGTATTTAAAGAATAAAGACTATACTTCTTAGGGATAAACTATAAAGTTATAGTATATATAGACTATAAAAACCTTATATACTTTACTATATCTAAAGATCTTAATAAACAATAAATTAAATAGTTAAAATTCCTTTTAAAATTTAATTTCTATATTATTTATAAAAAAGAATTAAAAAATAAAAAAGTAAATACTTTTAGTAAAAAATTGGACTTAAAGGTAATAGTTCTAGATAAAACTTAAGTAATTCTTAAAAAAGATGTAAATAAAAACTTTATACTAACTATTTACCTCTTTATAATCGCTAAATAGATTAGTACTAGTATACTTAAATAAATAACTAATAAAATAATTAAAATAATTTATAGTACTAAAGTACATAAATACTAAAGTGTTACTAAAATATAAAAACGTATTTAATAATACTATAATAATAAAGTTACTAAGAAATAAATAGCTAAAGTTATTAAAAATTATAAAATTTATAATAAAAGTAAACTAAAATACTATAAGCTATACAAACAAATTTAACCTTTTTTAGTACTTAATAAAGTATAGTAATTAATTTTCCTTAATTTTATTGTTAAATTACTATAATTAAAGAAACTACTTACTGGGAAATAGTTTAATAGTATTTTAATTATAATAAATTGACTTACTAAGTATATATATTTTATTCTATAAATTAAAATAAGTACTATAAAAAAACTTATATATATTTTTAATAAATATATTCTTAATTAGTATAGTTTACTTAAAAATATTATATTTAATAAAGAAACGTAGTTTACTTTAAAGTTTTAAAAATCTTTAATTTCGCAGCTTAAATCTAAACCATAACTATCTACTACCTTTTACCCCTAAACTAATAAATAAATAAAAAAAATTAACTAAATTCTTAAAACATACCTAAAATATTATATTAACTACTAATAAAATAATTAAATTATTCTATTATTAATAACCTAATTTACCTATAATAGTGTAGTAAAAAAAGTACTTAAAGTTTGCCTTTTTACTTTAACTATAGATTTAAACTAACTACTTATAAAAAACTATAAATAGAACTTATAGTAGTTAAATTAGTTGCTTATATTAACTAAATTAAAAAAATCTATAAATAACTTTAAAATAACTTAAAATTTATTAAATAATGTATATATAAATACACTAATACTTTAAAAATAAAAGGACTATTCTTTAAAAAAAGAATAGCGCATACCTTATATAATAAAATATTAAAACTAAATAACTAAGTAATAAATTAAACTTTAAAAAACTTAGACCCTTTAAAATTGTTAAAAAGATTTTAAAAGTTAACTTTAAACTTATACTACTAGATACTATAAAATACTACTTAGTTTTCTATATTTTACTACTTAAACTAATACTAAAAAGTTTATATATAATAAACTATATTAAAGTTAATTCTAAATAAAATTATAAAGTTAAAAAATTATTAACTATATTAACTAATAAAATAGTATAAAACTTTAATACCTTATTAAATAAAAAAACTATAATTATAAAAACAACACTTAAAAACCTATATTAAACTATATAAATATATAAAATAAATTATAAAAGTACTAAACCTAGTAATAAAAAAAACAACATAACTTAACTATAAAAACACTAATAAATAAGTCACGTATTATACAACCACAACCTAAAATTTAATTAATTAAACCCCTAAAAACAAATTAAATATTTCTATACCTTAAAACACTTAGTTCTAAGTAGCTAAAACACAACTATCTACTTTACTAACTAAAGGACTAAAATTAGTAAACTTGTTTTTAAAACTAAAAAAAGCCTATAATAGCTTATTCTTTAAACCCACTACCTAAAAATCACTTATAACAAACCTCTTATAAGTATCTAAAACTAATAATACATCCCCCTTAAATAAAAGCCCGTCCTTCTAATTTACCTTTTATATACCCTACTTAAAGGCCTTAATTTACCTCTCCTAAACTTTCTTTTAGATCGTATAAATATAACTTAAACAACTTACCGCCTTTACTATCTAGAATTATAAGCGTATAAATTTATAATAAAGCACTAAGAGCTTTTTACTTACTTTTTCCTCCTTTTTATCCTACTCCTTTTATTAAGAATTTAACTTTTAAACTATAAAAAAATATTAGTACTACTATAAAAAACTAAAAAAACTACAACTACTTATAAATAAACACTACTAAAATACTATTATAAAGCTTCTTTACTATAATATAAGTATAATAATAAATCAATTTTTTACTAAAATAATAAAGAACCTTTGTACAAAAACAACAAGTACAAAGCATATCACTATTAATTAACTAAAACTTAACGTACTTAATAAGCACAACTCTCTTATAATCCTTTATTATAGTTAAATATAATTTTAATTTTTAAACACAACTTAATATAGTATTAGTATTATAAAAAATAAAGAAGTATAATTATAGATCTTTAACCTAAAACCTATAACTTACTTATAGTAAAGTCTTAAAAATAAGACCTTTTAAAAAAGGAATTAATATTATAACCTATTAGTTAATAAGACCTTTAATAATAGCCCTATAGGGGGCTTAGTAGTTAAATAAGTAATACTAGCCCGTATTAGCAGAATACCCTATAGAGCAGAAAAACTAAAATACAAGTTATATAACAATAAGTAGAGTTAATAACTAATAAATAGTCTTAAAACGGAACTAATAACGCTAAGAGCGGTCTAAAGTTATAAACTAATATACCTAATATTAGTCCTAGAAATAAAAAAACATATTTATAAAAAACGGGACTTATATATAAATAAAACTTAAGTACCTTTAAGTCCTCCCTTTTATAGTTCTTTAACTATTAACCTTATATTAATCTTTAAATACTTTTAGCCCTTTAGTAGTAACTACTATAACCCTTTTATTAAATACTTAAATTAATTACTTAAGTACCTTAAGCTCTAGGATCCTTTTAATAACTAGTAGTACTATTATTAGTATTAAACCTTAGTTTTTATTAATATAAACCTTACTATTAAAAGACTAGCTATAATACGTAGTATACTAGTATTTAAAATTTATAGTATAATAATTAGTACTAATATAGCCCTTACTATTACTAAAACCCTTTAAATTATAACTAACTATTTTTAGTTTTTTAAAATCCCTATAGTAGTATATATAGATTTATACTTACTATATAAATACTTTATTAAATTTAACACTACTAAAAAAAAGTAATTAATAATTAATATTATAACTCTAAAATAGTTTTATAAATAATATAAAATTACTAATATTTACTAGATTTCTAAAAGTAATAACCCAGCTAATACCTTTATAAAAAACTCCCTAAACTACACTTTTAAAAACTTTATTAATAGTAATAGTATAAAAATTAAAATAAAAGAATAAGTTATATAAAAAGGTATATAAAGTTAGGAATATAAAAGAATTAAGGGATACGGGTAGTAAAAAAAGGAAGATATAGATTATAGTCGCCCTAAAAACAGCCTAGCTAGCCCTGGGCGCTTTAGTAAGTACTAGCCTATTAAAAATAAAGCTTAACTTTTATAGGGGTTTTTTAAATTTTTTTTTAATTTAGTAAGGAGTAGTAATTCGTTAAATAGTATTAATTACTACCTTTTTTATAAAAGTAATTATTCTTTTTTATTAAGGCCTTATACTTTAAGCTATAAAGTAAAAAGTACTAGTATTAGTATAGCTACTACATAGTTAGCCCTAGTAGTGTATAGTATTATAGTAGGAACTATGGCTATATAGAGTCACGTGACTATATAGCTCTACCTATAGCTCTAATATCTATACTAGTACCTAGGCCACTTTAAACTTATAAATAGGATCACTCTTTATAACGAATCTTTAACCCCGTACGGATTGATCGAATCTTTCACCCTACGAGTAAACCAACAACTAGTTATAGGTGGCATTAGTGAGGGCTGCCTTAATAGTTAGGTTTGTAAACCTGGTGTTGTATGCTTTCGTTTTGGGGTCTTTCGTCAGCCAGTCGGCATGCACTCATCATGTACGACCTCGACCCATTTCCCCCAACCATCATGAAGCCTTCTCTCATCTTTTAGCATTCGGCGATTTATGTGGCGATTCTTTAGGTCACGCTCTGGAACTTTGATCTAGCCGGAATGATTGCTTGCGGCACAGCACAATACCAAGCACGCCAAGTCGCGAAAAACTCATCACAATGGTGTGGGTCCTGTTCAATCATGCCACCTGTTTACCTGGACTCCAACGACCGTTTCTCCCAGACCAACACCAGAATCAGCAACAACCGCTTGCGCCAGCGGGATTCTCAACGCCATGCATCATGTCCTCCGTCTTGTCTGGGCCCTCGTGGCCGCGACATCATACCTCGAACCCATCGCCAACGCCGCCGGCGTGCTGGACATCGGCCTAGTCTTCCCGCGCGCCAACGAGATATACGAGCCCGCGGATCGGTTCCCCATAATCTTTGCCATTCAGAACCCCGAGCTGGCCAGGCATATGCAACCGGATGTCCTGTTCCAGATCCTCAATGGCTCCACCACCCACTGGGATCCCATCTCCGACCACGGCAGTTTCGATCTGAGCTCGGTTAACTACACCGAGCAAGGCCGTGAGCCCTACATTCTATGGACCCATCGGAAGATCGACGGCCAAGGGCCCGTACGGATTATCTGGCAGCCCTCCTGGTCCGCGTGCGAGGAGACCGGCGAAGACGAGTATTGGTTAGCCAGGAACAACAGCGACAACATCATAATCGACTTTGAGGTGCAGACCGGCGGGCAAAAGGTGGACCTGGTGGCTGCCACAGCCGACGAGAAGGAGTGTCCCGACCAGGGGCGCGCCATCACCGTGACGGATGAGACGCGCGAGGCCTCAAGCTGGGGTGGCCGGGAGGGTGTCCCCTGTGCGGTGTTGGACTTCTCTTCTCCCCTGCCGACTGCGAACCCCTGCCGGGTCAAGATCGACCAGGCTGCGGTCGAGAACAAAGAGGCGGAGTACTTGGAGATCATGTGCCGCGCTCTGGGTTCGGACCGGCCTGCCGAGTGCCCTGGCGAGAGTCTCGCGGCGTGGAAGCTGGGCGTGCCAGGTTTCGCGAGCTTTACGGCTGCTCTCGGTGCTGCTGCCTTTATCCTTCTCTGTCGGATTCAGTAAAGAACGGTGTTACTCTGGTAGACGATAGATCCACGGGTCCTTGGCGCACCCTTGTGCTGCGTGTAATTCTACTATGTGTAGGCTGCCAACGGAATGGCGTAGGAAGGGAGAGCGCCTTAATAAGCTGTCATTTGCATGAGCTCTTCTAACGCTAAAGCCGGATCCCGAAATGTCGAAGTGAGACGTGCAAGTCCCGTCAGTGGAAGAAACCGCTGGGTGACTGTTGCGCGTAGTACCGAATTCGATAGAACAGGTGCAAACTAAACTCGCACCTCCATTGCAGTTCCTCCTCTGCGGCGTCACAGCGACAACGTCAAGAATATAACAAGATCGACTTTTGAATTACTCGTTCCAGCTCCGCGTCTCCAAATGCCGGCCCAATGTGCAAGCAAAACCCAATATCGGAGATATTCCGTAGGAAGAGAGACTTGGATACTCTCACAGGCTGCATCACTCTCAATCGCCGCTCCTGGGGGTGGTCGAAGAAGTCTTGCGCTGCGTATCCGCTCAGGTGCCGATCTTCTCGGGACGTGAAGACGTCCAAGTCGAGCTCGAGGATGTCGTCGTCGACTTCCGTCAAGGTGTGTTGCCGGATCCACTTCGCGACGTAGTTCGCGTTGCGAATGTATCCTTTCCTGTCGACGGCCGAAACCTCCGGCCCCATGAAAGCACCCTCGCCGACCGAATACCCAGAACCGTTCCCCGTATCCAAGCCCAGAAGCTCGTCGAACGGCGCCATGGCCAGGCGGCCAATCTCCGCTATACCGGGCCCGAGACACCAGCGCAGCTTGAAGAGGACCTCTTCACGGGTCCGGTACTGCAGGACATGACCGAACTTCTGTCGGATCACAGGCGTCGAGATGTCGGTGGTGCTCCAGAGGTCGTCGTAGGCGGCTCGTATTGCCGTCACTGCGATCTGCACGCTGAGTGGGCTGTCCAGCCTGCCCTCTGTGGACATCTTGTACTGGCTGGGGGAGATGTGGGATACTGGGCTGTAACCCAGCCAGCCGTTTCCAAAAAGGTTCTCATGGAGGCGCGGAATGACCTTTTCTTGGTCACTCTGGCCGGACGAAGACGGCTTGTTGTCCGAGTCGGAGGTGTCGATTTGAGTCTCGATCGCGGAATCGCGCCCACTGTCGCTACTTCCGCCGTTGGACGTTTGACTCTGAGAGTTGTGTGTGAGTTGAAGTTGACTGTTCCCCTGCTTGACCTCGAATGACTCTTCCTCCTCCGAGCCAGATGGTGGATTGGTTTGCGCGCTGTCTTCCGTCGTTTCAGGTTCCTGGCTCAATACAGAGCGAATATTGTTCATGGACTTCCGCAGGTTTTCCATCAAGATCATGTCCTGTCGGGCCCATGATGACTCGACCACGTTCTCGGCGAAGGCCGAAAAGGTAGATACGATGTAATCGATGGCCTTTTCGAGCTTCTCGACTTCTTGTCTTCGCTCTTGTTCGATCGTCTTTTGGCGTTGTCGAAATGTGCTCTGGGCAACCCGATTCTTTTCGCGGCGGTTCTGTCAATGGTTGCGCATGTTAGCCGGGAAACTTCAGGAGGGCAAGCCGGGCACGGTATGGAAACGCCCCAGTCACTTGCATTTAGCTTATCGCTACGCGAAGGCTCTTTCCGAGGCCGTCCGCGTCCCTTTCTTTCCGGGTCGGGGTTCGATCGGGCGGGTCTTGGGTGCTCCATGTCTCTACAGTTGGTTGTGAGAGTTTACGTACTTGGTTGAATTCGGGAGGCAGACACTCACGCACACACCTCTGAAAAAAATGGGAACGGCTTTCTGGAAATACAATATCACATTCTGATTAGAGTTTATCTCATATTGTCTCATCCCTAGGGCGGGTCAAAGCTGACAAATATTGGGAGGTGAACAGCTGCCATGGTGGCATAATCTGTCTTCCCCATGACCTTTGATTAGTGAACACCCCTCGGCAAACATACTATCGGCAGCCACGTCGATGATTAGTCGACATTATCCGCCAAGTATCAGTATCAAAGCCCCTTTCCATGCGATTGAGTCCCAATCTAGCCCCGACTGCCAGCATGTGAACTACCGCGAGGTAGACCCTGCCTCAGCGGGGGTGGGCCAGGCCCTTAGATTGAAGCCACTCGATGATGGTGTTGGCCATCTCAACCGGCTTCTCCGTGGGGATAAAGTGACCACAGTCCTCAATGGTTTTGGTGGTGAAATCCGGCCAGAAGGTCCGCAAGTCTGGGTTGTCCAAAATCGCGGGGGGGGCAGACGGGGTCTCTTATACCGCCCATGTGCAGGAAAGGCACCCGGATGGTGTCCGACTCGACCGGGAGGTTCTGCTCCACCTCCATGTGCACATTCTCAACGAGCGCGCGGTACCACATCAGCGGAGAAACGAAGCCGTCACCTGCAAAGTCGGCCTTGGCCGCCTCGAGGACCGCCGGGTCGCTCGCGAATGCCTGCAGCTTTGTCCTCTTGTCGGCTGCGAGCCAGCTGCGGAGCCCGTCTCTACGGCCGAAGGTGTTGTTCATGTTGTTATCCGCGCCGTAGCCCGAGGCCAGGAAGCTCTCAGGGTGCGATAAGAGGAGACGAGGTGCCTCATCCGAGGCCAGGAACTTGTAGTAGTGCTTGACCGGCCAGCCGAGCGTGCGCTCAAACTCGTCCGCCTGGGCCTCGATGTCGGTGGGGTTCGGATGACGCGCTCGTAGTTGTAGGCTCCGACGACGAGGCCCTTAACGCGGTCAGGATGCCACAGGTACATGCGGTGAGCCATGAAGGAGCCCCAGTCGTGGCCGATGGAGATGAAGTCGGTGATGTTCTCGGTGTCGAGGAGTTCGATGATGTCGTTGGCCATGGCGCTGGAGTTGAAGTAGGACACATCCCATGGCTTGGAGGTTCCGGCGTATCCCAGAAGGTCGGGGATCAGGAGGCGCACGCCGATGGCCGCCAGAATGGGCACCATCGACTGCCAGATAGCGGCCGAGTCGGGGAATCCATGAAGGAGAACGAGGGCCGGGTCCGAGACGGAGACATTGGACGGCGGAGACACGTAGTAGGTGTACTCCAGCGAGCGAGAGTTGATGAAATGCTTTTCAACGAGGGAGTCCATGTTGCGACCTGGGCTTGATGGGGCTGTTTCTTGCACGATTCGATGGTTGTTCTAGATGCTTGAGAGACTGCTATCATGGCTAGCTTTTGTATTCAGATAAAATGTT
Organism: Colletotrichum brevisporum; assembly: GCA_030770045.1. Classification (NCBI taxonomy): domain Eukaryota; kingdom Fungi; phylum Ascomycota; class Sordariomycetes; order Glomerellales; family Glomerellaceae; genus Colletotrichum; species Colletotrichum brevisporum. The sequence goes on from JAUGSI010000002.1 coordinate 9,652,714, forward strand.
CATGGAGAACAAGGACTCTTGGAGAAAACACTCTCTGATCCACAGTTCGTGAGAGCTTGTAAACTGGGATAATACTTGACTTATGTCAGAAAGCCGTGTGCTAATAATCGCTAGGGCTGTCGATCTTCGAAAATCGACAAACAAAAAGTGAGTTGGAACCTCGAATGGGAAGAAAGACGTCATCTGTAACGGAAATATTATGCACAACTTGCCGGTACATTGGGTTAATGAGATCGCAATTGAATTTGATGTAATCGAGAACGTTTGATGGGGCATCTGATCATTGTTGTACGCCCTGTTGATGATCTAATCACACGTATTGCTCAAATCAACGAGAGACCGGTCGAATTATATAATCCCCCCGCCCACGCCCTACGATGGAGCTTAGTCAACCAACCAAGATCAACGGGACCAGGCAAGTCAGCCAAGAGCATTGGGGACACGGCATCCGCAGCTAAATTGCTCGGGGTGCATTTGAAGAAATAAACATGTCCGCCGGGACCAATTCTTCGAAAAGCTGAAGTCACCTGCCTTCCCACATCCGAGTGCCAAGATGAGCGTGGAGATGTCGGGTAGTCAGAAGAGCCGAGAAGAGACTCCCACTTCCACCGCTGAAGGAGGTCCGCAACCGACAACAGCCGGAAAAAACGGCCTTCGAAATGCTTTGGCTGCTACGCTGATCATCTTGTGCCAGTTTGTGCAGGTTTGAACCCCGATTTCATTCGAGATTCCCAGTCATGGCTAATCCTCCCAGACGATCCCTTTGGGTGCAGGAATCAACGGCGGCATCAACATCACAGAGAAACTAGGAACCTCACCCGAACATGCATTATGGGTCATTGCATCGTATCCGTGAGTAAACCTCTCCGTCTCATGACGAGAGACAAATCCTTGTAGCGAAAGTCGCTAATCTCGAGCCCACAGGCTCACGCAGGGAACGTTTGTTCTCATGGGTGGACGGGTTGGCGCTGTCTACGGCCACAAGAATACCGCTGCCGTGGGGGGTGTCATTTGGGTTGTATTCCACCTCATCACCGGCTTCATGCGTAACATCATCTCCTTCAGCATAATGCGTGCCCTGAGCGGCGTAGGGGCCGCACTCATTTTTCCGAACGTGGTCGCACTTCTCACTATTACGTACCCTCCTGGCAAAGCTCGCAACATTTCCGTTGGTCTCTTCGGGTCCATGGCCCCCATCGGTGCTGCTGGGGGAAGCGTGTTTCCTGGTCTTTTTGGCCAGTTGCTGCCATGGTGGTGGCTGTTCTTTTTCCTGTGAGTTGGAGATTCTAAAACCGAAACTTTCAGACTAAGAAAGCTGACCGATTCGGGCTTCCAAGAACTATACTTGGCACTGTTGTATTTGGCCTCTTCTATCTCGTAGTACCAAGCGAGGGCAAACCTATGGACCCCGATGGAAAGATCGACTACCTTGGCGCCTACTTTGGCGTTGCTGCGTTGATACTCTTCAACTTTGTCTGGACGTACGTTGAGATAACTCAATCTGACTTCAGTTGATGCTAACTCAACCGACAGTCAGTCCGCTTTGGTCGGTTGGTCAGTGCCTTACGTTTACGCACTCCTTGTCGTCTCCGTCCTCCACTTCGTTGCATTCGCAGTCTGGGAGAGCAAGTACGCCGCGCAGCCAATCATGCCGATGAACATCTGGACCTCTCCGTCATTCAGCATGATGATCGTCTCGTCTTTCATCTCGTTCATGGGTTTCGGCATGGTCATCTGGTACCTGACCGCTTGGCAGATCCAGCTCAGGGGCTACTCGATGCTGCTCAACGCTGCGACCTATGTGCCGCTCGCCGTCGGCGGCGCGGGTGCGGCGCTGCTAAGCGCGCAGGCCGTGAGATACCTCGCCGCGCAGTATATCCTGGCCATCGGCTCGCTGGCGACGGTCATCTCACTCGTGCTCGTTGCCACGATGCCGGTACAGCAGACTTACTGGGCGCAGGCTTTCCCTTCGATTCTGCTGGGAGCGCTTGGTCCCGATTTTGTTTTCACGGCATCGCAGATCATCGCCAGCGGGACGGTCAAGAGGGAGCAGCAAGGAATCGCTGGGTCGCTGATCGGGACCATCTTGTCGTACGGCTTGGCGACGGGCCTGGGCTTTGCGGGGACCGTCGAGTACTACACCAACAACCACGGTAAGGATCTTGTTCAAGGGTACAGGAACGGGCTATATCTTGGTATTGGCAAGGCGGGCACGGCAATTATTCTGGCTCTGGTGTTTGTGAGGATTCCGAAAGACCGGAGGGAGGGCTGGGGCGACGAGGGCGAAGAAGCGGAGCTTTCGCGAGGGGTGTGATCTCTTGAACACTTGGCATACGTTGGCTGAGTACATCAGGGAGATATCTTTTCCGGCCGACGACTCAGCCTCATAATGGGTGGGCGTGAAGAGTTCCTAGCTGAACTTTTGATACGCCAAGAGCACTGCCTACAAGTTGAACGTATCGTCATCTGGGGAATCCGCTCAATGGTCGTGATGAATCATGACAAGCTGCCAAGTTCTCTTGGTGTCTTTCTATATGGCTACTTCATCAAACGCTTCTTGGCTGCTCTGCTACCAGGAACGATAATTTGAGTCGGGCACTCTTACCATCTACTTCTAGTTTGGGTAGGCCATAATCTCGCAACTACGTTAGCTACCCTAGCTCGCTACTGTCCACCCTGCACGTGGTTATTATCATCTATCATCTTCCCTGCAATCCGTTATCACTGCTACTCTCAGTTATGATTATTGTTGCCCACTATCGTCGCTATTTCGTGAAATTGCCGCCGGGTTTCGTCACGGTAATTCCCTTCCGCAGACGTTACCACATGCACTGTCCGGTCATCAGACTGCGAGCGTGAACTAAGAGTCTCCAAGCTCCAGGTGTTGAATGGACTCGTTCGTGAGGTGTCATTTCCTTCCTAGCTGAGAGCCGTAACGGCATCGGGGCACCTGATGCCGGATGTGTGGATGTCGCGGTCCTAGAGGCGAGGAAAGAATGCGCAGGCGAGCTGTCATCCCTGTTCAAACTTTGAGTGGCAACCTGCCCGCCCCAAATCGTACCGAATTACGGATACCGACCACATGGCAACCATGTGACGGTTCATGTAAACATGAAGCCTGTATCCATAGTTGCCCGGGTTAAACAAAGATCCAGAGATCGACGAACTTTACAACCTCCCCTAATCATCCAATCATCAGTCTCGTCTCCAACTCGTTCTCGCGAATACAAGCTTGCTTCTGTCCTCGGCAGGCTCCACTAGCTCATGTTATGCATCTTCCGTCAAATCACAGGCACCGATAGCTACCGGGTATGGTTCCTATGTGCCGATTAGCCTCTTGGCAACGGAAGATAACTCTTCCCCTGCTTGCTATCCCCTCCTCCGGATAGAATTGTCGTGCTTATGACGAACCTCGGGGGAACAACATTCACCCTCCCCCTCTTTGGAATCTGGGGTAGTTGACGTGTGGATTTCCGGGGAAATCTGGGGGTGGAAACGCAGTAGTAAAGACGGGACGAACTCCAGCTCAGCTCCACCGATTTGTTTCCTCTTCACTTGGTTCGTCTCATTTAAAGCTGCCATCTCATCGTTGCGACCTTGGAACACCACCCCCAACCTCTTCCCACTTCTCGAATCACTTCTGTGCATGCAACCCCGCGAGACGACCCCCGACCCACCGTCATCATGGTGAACATCTTCAAGCGTCCGAAGGACGACTCGGCCAACCCGGCCCCTCAAGAGGTGTACAACTGGAGGATCTATGGCCTGGCGGCCTCTGCCGCCATGGGCTCGGCCATGTTTGGATACGACTCCGCCTTCATCGGCGGGACCATGTCTCTCCCGTCCTTCCAGAGCCGCTTCGGCCTCGACTCATCGATTGGAAACGACCTTGCGGCGCTGAAGGCCAACATCGTCAGCACTTTCCAGGGAGGTTGCTTCTTTGGCGTTCTCTTCTGCTACTATCTCGTCGAGTTGTTCGGCCGCCGCTGGGTTCTGATCGGATGCGGCGCCGTCTTCGATCTCGGTGCGGTCTTGCAACTCGTGGCCAACGGCAACCTGGCTTTTATCTACGCCGGTCGCGTTCTCACAGGTAAGTCGAGTTCTACGTTGGCAAGCAAACTCCAGTTGCTAGGCTAACCATCTGCCCAAACGCCAGGCCTTGCTGTCGGTTCCTCGTCCATGATCATCCCCGTATACATCTCCGAATCCGGGCCTCCAGCCATTCGCGGACGTTTGATCGGCGTGTTCGAGATCTTCCTACAATTCTCGCAGATCTTTGGATTCTGGGTGAACTACGGCGTCAACATCCACATCTCGGGCACATCCGATAAACAGTGGCACATCCCCTTCGCGCTGCAGATCATCCCGGGTTCTCTCCTCTGCATCTGCATGTTCCTCCAGCCCGAGTCGCCGCGATGGCTTCTCAACGCGGGGCGCACTGACCAGGCGCGCAACGTCCTCCGTCGGCTCCGCAAGCTCCCCGCCGACCACCAGTACATCAACTGGGAGATCAACACGATCCTGCAGCAGATCGAGGAGGAGAACGCGCTGGGCGCGAACCGCGGGCTGCTCGAGAAGCTGCGGCAGATCCGGCTGCCGACGAACCGGCGCCGCCTGTTTCTCGGCATCGCCCTCATGTTCATCCAGAACATGAGCGGCATCAACGCGCTCAACTACTACAGCCCCAGCATCTTCCAGTCGATCGGGTTCACGGGCACCAGCGTCGGCCTGCTGGCGACGGGCATCTTCGGCATCGTCAAGGCGTGCGCGACGATGCTGTACATGATCTGGGGCGTCGACGCGCTCGGACGCCGGCAGTCGCTGATGATCGGCTCCGTCGGCGCCGCCATCGCGCTGTTTTACCTGGGTGCGTACGCGAAGCTGTCGGGGTCCTTCACGGTCGGGACAATCTCCGCGGGCGAGAGGACGCTGGGGGCGTACGTCGCTATCGTCATGGTGTACATCTTTGCCGTGTTCTACGCTATCTCATGGAACGGTATCCCGTGGATTTTCTGGTGAGTTACAAATGCTGCCGTTCCTACTTGGCATTCCGACTAACATGGCCCCCCTCCAGCGCTGAGGTCTTCCCGATGGCGATCCGCTCCATCTGCCTCGTCCTTACGACCTGCGCGCAGTGGTTGGGGCAGTTCACCATCGTCTACTCGACGCCGTATATGATGGCCGACATCACGTACGGCACGTTCCTCCTATTCGCTTGCTCCGTCGTCTTCGGGTTCTTCTTCACCTTCTTCCTGATCCCGGAGACCAAGGGCATCTCTCTCGAGGACATGGACGTGCTCTTCACGCGGAAAGGTATGCCGAGGACGTGGCGCCGCCAGACGGAGGAAGTCATCGAGCAGCGTCGTTCGGACGGGCAGGTTGGTGCTTTGGAGCGTGAAGAGAAGGAGATTGCCACGTCGCAGCATGAGCCTTGAGGGCACCTGAGAACAAATTCACAGTGACGTAGTTGGTGTCAGCCACTAGACTTGTATTGGCTATCTCATGCTCATGGAGAGGGTGGCTGTATTTGATACATTACTATTGAGCCTTTCAGATACCAGGGGCCTAGGTATGTGCTCATGGCCTCCTTTGATCCTAGTCCAGGACATGCGTGCTGCCTCTCCAGGTACTGTGATCACAGCCGTGGCGGCGGTGCAAGATGCAGGAAGTTGCGACAGCAGACTCTGTATGTGGCTTAGCAGGATGAAAAGCCTTGTTAATATCGGACGACCATACCGGCATAGCCCTCAACACAATGTGAATAGGCCAATCAATTAGCCCTGATCATATGCCGGCAGCCTCATCCTGATTCAACATCTGACACTTAGGTAGCCGGTACTACCTATGTACGGTCTCAGGCCAATGACAAGCCCCGACTTGTATAACCCCGCATTTCCTTCTTGTCCCGTCCAGGTTCAATTGATCCAACTCGCCTCATCCTTCAACCGAGAAAGCACGAGTAAGCGAGACACGCAGACGATCACCAAGTTGTCCCAAGTTGACACTACAGGCATCCTATCCGCCATAGGCGAGGGCGGCGGAACGGCATCATTCGACCTGGGCTGGAGCCATGGCCAATGTGGAAGACTTCACGATTGGCTGGGTTTGTGCCCTGAAGACGGAATTCGTGGCCGCCCAATGCTTCCTCGACGAAGTGTACGACAGGCCAGACAACTTAGACCCCAGCGATTCGAACGATTACAAACTTGGAAGAATAGGAAGGCACCATGTCGTCATCGCAGTGCTACCCAACGGGACCTACGGCACGGCTTCAGCTGCCATCGTTGCCAAAGATATGATCCGTACTTTCACCAACATACGGGTCAATCTTATGGTCGGCATTGCCGGTGGTGCTCCCGATGGAACTACACAAGATGTCAGGTTGGGTGATGTCGTCGTTAGCATTCCTGGACATGGTCAAGGGGGCGTCTTCCAGTACGACTTCGGCAAGAGCATCCAGAACAAGGAGTTCCTCACCACTGGGTATTTGAACCAGCCGCCCACGTCTCTACAAACCGCCGTCAATGGCCTCAGCGCGGACTACGAGATACACGGACACCGTCTGGAAGAGTTTATCGATGCCGTACTCAACAAATATCCTAGGTTACGGGCCAAATACGGACGACCAGACCCCACCACTGACAGGCTGTACGCAAGCGCATTCGAACATAGCAACGCATGTCACTGCCTACAAGTCGAGAGTGATGGAGCGGAACATCTTATTACACGCGTTCCTCGAACGTCCGGCGAGGAGATACAGGTGCATTACGGTCTTGTGGCATCAGCAAACCAGCTCATGAAAGACGCGACCATTCGGGACAAGCTCGCCCGTGAGAAGGGTGTTTTGTGCTTCGAGATGGAAGCTGCTGGTCTCATGAACAACTTCCCATGCTTAGTGATTCGTGGTATTTGCGACTACTCGGACACTCACAAGAACAAGGCTTGGCAAGGCTTTGCGGCCATGACAGCGGCTGCGTTCGCAAAGAGTCTCTTGCATCGGGTGAGACCGTCCACAGTGGCTGGTGAGAAGAAGGCTACGGAAGTGATGGAACAAGGCAAGCAACCAAGGTCTCTCCCCGTAAACGGCTTCCGAATACGACTGACAATCTCTCTGTTGCAGTTCTCAACGCTGTCGTCGAGGCCAGAGGCTGCGTCGAGGATATCACCGTTCGAATGCGGGCATATGAAGATCGGAGAATTCTTGATTGGCTCAGCCAACTAGACTACAGCGCCTACCAGGACCAGAATGCTGCGAAGAGACAGCCTGGAACATGCCTGCGGCTCCTCAAATCCAGCCAGTATCAGGCTTGGACTGAAGGAGAAAACAAAAGCATGTTCTGCCCAGGAATGCCTGGAGCTGGAAAGACGGTTTGTTCCTCCGCCGTGGTTGCGGACCTCCAGAAACGTTTCAAGTCAACGCCAAACACACGAATCGCATACGTCTACTTGAGCTACCAGAGACAATCTCAACAAAGCCTCAGGAATCTGGTAGCCAGTCTCCTCAAACAGTTAGTCCAGGGCCATCCGCTCCCGGCCGAAGTAAGAGAGCTTTACCACCAGAGCGCACACGGCCAGAACCAGCCATGCCTGGAAGATTGCGTCAAGGCCCTGCATTCCACCGCGCGAGACATAGAGAAACTCTACATCGTTATCGATGCTCTCGACGAATGTCGAAAAGCCGTGGTTGAGTCATTTTTGACTGAAATCGCCAAGCTCGACGCTCCTTATGGGGTTAATCTGTTCGCCACGTCGCGCTTCCTCCCGGACATAGCCTCCGGATTTGACAACAGCATCAGATTAGGCATACGAGCCGCGGAAGAGGATGTACGTCTCTACGTTGAGAGCCGACTGCCCCAACTTCAAGCATTTGTTGCCCGCGATACTGTCTTGAGGAATCAAATTAGGGATGCTGTAACAGAAGCGGTAGATGGCATGTAAGTCTATGTTTCTCGTTTTACCGCCAGTTCCCTTTTGGCTAACCCTCTGGAAGGTTCTTACTGGCGGAGCTGCATCTGAACGCGCTGAGTTGGAGAAAGAGTCCAAAGGCCCTTCGGGATGCTGTTGAATCTCTTGCATCTGGGTCAGACGCGTATGGCAGCGTGTACCAGAGCGTCATGGAACGAATCGAAGGCCAAGAAAAGCCCCAAGCAGATTTTGCCAAACAGATCCTCCAATGGATCACCTCGGCCAAAAGACCGTTGACTGCAGGAGAGCTGCTGCACGCACTGGCAGTAGAAGACAATCAGGCCGCACTTGACGTCTCGAATGTCTCTGAATTGAACGACATTATCGTGGTATGTGCCGGGCTGGTTGTGGCCAACCGAAGCGATCAAACCCTGAATCTGGTACACTACACGGCGCTACAGTTCTTCGAAGGTCGGAAAGCAAGAGAAACGTGGTTCCCGGTCAGAGAGGCCGCGGTCGCCAGCCGGTGCTTGACTTACCTCCTCTTCGAGGCTTTCGGAAACGGGCCCTGCCTCACCGACGCCAGCTTTGAGGAGCGTATGCGAACCCATAAGCTCTACAGATACGCCGCGAAGTTTTGGGGCTTCCATGCCCAGGGAGGGGACCATGAGACCCAGAAGCTTGCTTTGAGGTTTCTGCAAAGCGAACGACATGTGGATGCGTCGACACAGGCAATGCTGGCTAACCAGAACCACTCAACTCACGTCAACTACAGCCAAGAAGTCACCAAGCAGATTATCGGTGCACATCTCGCGGCACAGTTTGGGTTGGACGATGTTCTGCAATCTGTCCTCATATATCCTCAGAACAGAAACGCCAAGGACTCGACCGGCCGGACGCCTCTCTTATACGCAAGCCTGAACGGCCATCAATCGACGATTCAACTGCTAGTTTGCATTCCAGATATTGATCTAGAAGTAGCTGACTTCAGTGGAAGAACCTCTCTCTCACTCGCTGCGGAGAATGGCCACAAGTCCGTCATCGCCATTCTGCTGGCTGCAGGGAAGGTTGACCCTGATTTTCCAGACTTTGAGAATGGCCAAACGCCACTTTCTTGGGCTGCAAAGAACGGGCACACTTCCAGCGTGGTTGCGCTGGTCGAGACTGGCACAGTCGACCCTAACTCGCAAGATTTCCAACGCGGACAGACGCCATTGTCATGGGCCGCCGAGAAGGGCCATCTGGACGTCGTAAACAGTCTTCTCCAATCCAGCACTGCTGACCCTTTTCAAGCCGACAGTCATGATCGAATGCCTCTTGACTGGGCTATTGACAACGGCCACACTCTAGTAGTTGAAGCGTTGCTCACCGTCATGGCCAACCGACGAACTCCCACCGTTCGTCACCTCAGGTCTGCTGGACAAGAACTTCTCAATCGAACGCAAGCTCGTGCGAGAGCACTCGAATCAACAAACGTCCCAGACGTCGAATTAAACCGAGTGGGAGGGCTTATTCGAGACCTGTCAGTGTCGCCGACACTATCCAGAGACGTGCCAAGACCGACTAGCTTGCGGCGGAAGAAGAAGTACGTTTACATTTGGCAATGTGTGAGTGGTCTCCGCTGTCGTCGCTCTCTTGAACAGTCTCTCATGAACTGGAGCAGTGTCAATGCGGGCAACCCGGAAACCCTATTCGTCATGATGCATGCCGAAATTGCGGTATTCCGAGATGCGCATACTGTCCCGTATCCAAAGTTGACCGATGATAGAATCAGCAAAGCTCTACATGGGTTCCAATATCTCTCGCTCATTTCTTGTCTACTATTGCGTTCGCAATTCTGTCCCGAGCTAGGTATTGATGCCAAGGGTCCCCGGTGCAGGTATTCTAAGCATGCCTATATAAAATAGCCAGGGAGGCATTATTCCTCACGTTTGGTGACGCCGTTGACGTCGAGTCTTCTGGCATGCGGTGGAGCATGTACTAGTGCAGAGGCAGCCGCGTGAGGTGGTACTATAATCATCGGGCAAGTGCGAGTTGGGAAAGGGCACCGGGCTGTCGCCATCTGGTCTGAGACTTCCTCGTAGACTTTTGCCATTAAGACCTGCCCCCGGCTTCTAATGTGGCCAGACGAGGAAGGTATCTCCGCGCAATACGAGAGAACAATGGGTAGCATCAATAGTAAGAGGGCGCAGCGAACCAGCAATAATGGAGCCCAGGGACGACAACAGAGCCCAGGGACGACAGCGAAGCCCAGGGACGACAATAGAGCCCAGGGACGACAACAGAGCCCAGTCCCAGGGATGAAGCATCACGATGACACCACACGACAGTCTTATCATAAACCACCCTTTGAATACTTGGTCTATACGTGGAGGAAGACCCCAATAACTAGCTGACAAGACTCTTATACAGTGTCGCAAAATCCTCCTTTGAGTGGTCGTGAATTTCCCTGCAAGGGCAGCAAAGCTCCAGATCAGAGATACGTAGGAGGTAGTCACGGACAGGTCGCGGCTGAAGGACATGCTCAGTCAATGACACTGGGCCCGGGTTCGTGTTGGAAGACCACGTGACTGGACGTCACGCATTTCCATGCTCCTTTTGTACGCGGCCGAGTGGAAGGCAGTGACTGGGCGGGATCGAGCGGCTCTCATACAAGACGATGGCCGAAGTTTCCAACTAGGATTTCCCGGTGTTCCTTCCTCGTCGAGTTCGTGTAAGTCTCCGGCAGCGGCTGGTTGATGGATCTTCCTGTCATCGATCACTGCCAGGCAAGCGCAATGCTCATGGCTCATGGCTCATGGCTCATGCCTGTTTAGAAGAGGAAGGCATGGACGATATGGCAGGTGTAGTAGCTACTCGAATGTTCGCAGCTTTCGTTACTTTACCTCGACAAAGAACTGTCGTCTTTTACTTTTCTCCCCCTCTTCTCCGCCGAGGACCTTTCTGTTTCCTTCGACACACTCGCCCGACTCATCACATTCGTCACATTCATCGCCAGCATCTTCTCATTCCCAGACATCATCAGATTTGAGCATCCATGGAGCCCAACAAAAGACCGCCCGACCCTTTGGATGTCTTCTATGGGTTTGGCAAGTTGATTGATGACGATTCGGATCACCCCCACGATCAGCCGCAAGTCCAACAGCCACCACCATCCTCATTCGCCGGCGGACAGCCGACGGTTCCCCATCCACAATCAACGCAACAAGCGGCTTACGATACGACTGCGGGCCAGGGCCCGGGCATGGGCATGGGCATGGGCATGGGTTCATCCACGCCTGCTGCTCAATCAACAGGGCCTTATCATCACACAATGCCCCTATCTGGCCATCCTGCATCTCAGATGAGCCAGCCGCAAACGAACAACTTTGCACCGTCACATTTTCCGACCCAGCAACCAATGACCTACGGGAATTACCCACCTCCTCCGTTGCAAACTCCCCTGCTGTCACCAAACAACGATTCATCGCCAGTCTTTGAGAACCCCTACATAGGGGGCGCCCCGATGTACCCAACTGCTCCTCCACCTGCAGTCCGTCCACGTGGTGGACGTGACCCTCGTGCGCACCATCTAAGATTACCCAAGGAAGGCTTCAAGATCTGCCACAGTTGCCAAGGCGAAAGAGAGATTGATCAATTCCAAAATTACAAGACATGCAGTAAGTGCCGTCTTAAATCAAGAAAACAGTATGAGAAAAGCAGGGACCGTCAGAAAAGCGTGAATCAGAATGATCGAATAGAAGATGAGGACGAGGACAGGGGGGAGGAGGATGAAGAGGGCAACGGCGATAATGCCCACGAAGAAAAGCAACCGGACTGAACTTGACAGAAACAATGTCAAAAAAGCGGTGAAAGCGAGGGAAAGTGAGGGACGACAGTGAGGAGCGATAGTGAGGAGCTACAGTGAGGGACGACGAGGGCATAGCGGCTGGGACCGGTCTGGCACTGGAGAGGTTTAAAAATAAATAACTGTATCGCAGCGTTCCTATCCTTCCTCGAGTCCGCGTCTCAGGGCACCAGTGAGGAACGACAGTGAGGAACGACAGTAAGGAACAACAGTAAGGAACGATAGTAAGGAACGACAGTAAGGAACAATAGTAAAGAACAATAGTAAGGGACGATATTAAGGGATAATAGTAAGGAACGACAGTAAGGGACGACAGTGAGGGACGATAGTGAGGAACGACAGTAAGGAACGACAGTGAGGGACGACAAGGGCATAGTGACTGGGACCGGGTTAGGATTGGAGAGGTTTGGAAGTAAACAACTGTATCGCAGCGTTCCTATCATCCCCCGAGTCCGCCTCTCAGGGCACCCTGCTTCGGCAGCGTTGTAAGAATTGATTTTCGTGTGGCAAGCAAGGTAACTACTTCGGGTCTTATGCAGACGTTTGCGACATTTCGCACCAAGCCTTCGGCATCCCCTTGAGCTTATTCAAGCTTGTTTTCCGTCTTCGTCTCGGACACTTTCTCAGTGCGCTACATAGCCGTGGCTGTGGCATACATGCTCCGTGGAATGCTAATTCATCGCCAAAGTATACGCCAGACTCGTGGAATGCCGAAGCAGTGGTCGTGTGGCTTGTCGCATTTCCCTCAAACATCAGCCCGACACTCCGAGGTACTTTCTTGGTAATGAGCTTTGGAGTTTTATTAAAAGCCGGGCGCTCGTCTTCGAACATACTTACCTTGGGGGAGTCCACGCATCCTTCTGCTCCTCCATCCTTTCAGCATCTAGACCTTCCATTTTCTTCAACATGTCCCAGTTCGTCCATCGCCAGATGGCTTCGCTGCTTGGCAGCTTGACCCTCCTGTCGAGCCTCCCAGCGGCCGCGGCTGCTGACTCGACATCATCGACTCCCATTGCCCGCGTATGCGGCCCTACTTCCGCCAACATCACCTGCGTATCAAGATACGGCTCCCTACTACCTCCAAACTACGACCACAACCCCAGCCCCATCAATGGCTACACGTCCACCTCGATCCCCTCGGATCCCTCGTGGGGCCTGGTTCAGACAGCAGGCTTTGTTGTCTTCGACGAGGAGCTCGCGATGCCTATTCTCGGGGATAACCCTCGCATTTTCCCCAGGTTCATTCCCACCATACCTGTCGTTCACGAGGCCCCCATCTACCATCCGTCAACCAACAAGCTTTTCGTAACCCAGGATGGTCCGCCGGGCAACCTCACAAACCTTGTCCTCGACCTCAACTTCGACCCTCCCACCGTCACCGCCTTCGTGACAAATCCCATCATCTACCAGCCCACCGGTGGCATCCTCCACGACGACAAGATCTACTGGGCCGTCCACGGCTCCACCGGCAACGGAACCCTCGAGAACGGCCTCGCCCAGCAGGCCGGCATCGCTCGCGTCGACCCCGTCACCCTCAAGGCCGAGTGGCTCGTCAACACCTTCTACGGCAACAAGTTCAACGGCCCCAACGACCTTCACGTCGCCTGCAACGGCGACATCTACTTCACCGACAGTCCCTACGCCCTCGCCCTAAACCTCACCCCGCCCGGCCAGGCCGGCCTCCGGTACGCCACCTACCGCTTCCGCCCGGAGACGGGCGAGATCACCGTCGCCGAGAACACCCTCCAGCTGCCCAACGGCATCGCCTTCTCGCGCGACGGCAAGACGGCCTACATCTGCGACAGCGGCCTCGAGATCCTCACCCCGCCCGAGCAGGCCTCCGACGCCGGCTTCTACGCCTACCCGATCCGCATCGGCTTCGAGTCCACCAACAACAAGAACATCTACGCCTTCGACGTCGAGATCGACGAGGCGGGCGCGTCCCACCTGACCAACAAGCGCCACCTGTGGCAGTCCATCGAGGGCATCCCCGACGGCCTCAAGGTCGCCGCCAACGACTACCTCCTCGTCGGCGGCGGGCTCGCGCCCAGCGTCGACATCCTCGACAGGCGCGGCCACCTCATCATGCGCATCCAGACGAACCACCCCGTCGAGAACGTGGCCTTCACCGGAAAGGACCTCACCACGCTGTACCTGACGGGCATCGGCGGCATCACCAAGGTCGAGATGAACCTGCCAGGCCCGGACCCCAACAACTATTACCTGTGATTGAGATTTTTGACGGTCGTGTTTTGGCGGGACAGCTTGCCGTTTGCGGGAGTGGCGTCTCGCCCGAGAATTATTATTAGTCCCCGTAATGTTAATGCTTTAATGTTCACACGTGTTGATCTCGGGTCAGTCTTGGCTTACACGTGCTGATCTTGGACCGTTTTGCGTGCATGTCTCTTCGTGACCATTGGCTGCCTGAGAGTTTCCGACTCAGACATGGCTTGAGGTTCCTCCCTCGACTTTACCAAGGAAGAAATCCCCTGAGTCGGCCTCCCTCGTATATCCTCCCTTCAATATCGTGCTTCATAAAAGTCCATATCTCAGGAAATGACTGAACCAGTTTCCTGATTCCTCCTCAATTCCACTTGATCTTTCAAAATCCCGCCAATTTATCTTCGCACCCCCATTTGCCCCTATCACGTGTACCTGCTCACGAATCGTCACGATGAACTACGAAGCCGCTACCAAGATCGCAGACGCCAGTCTCATCATCGGCTACCAGTTCATCAACCGCGCCTGGCTCTGGGAAGCCCTCCAAGCCGCTGGCTCCCCCGTCTTAGGCGTCCCCGACCGACAGTTCCGGGAAGGCAACAAGAGGCTCGCGGGGCTCGGCGACCGGATCCTGTCGATGATCATCGTCAAAAGAGCCGTTGGGGAGAACATTAGCATCGGTTCGTACATCGGCCCCACCTTGCACGTAACCCCGGTTTTGACCTCGCGTGGGGAACGGTAGGCGACACGAACGAGCGCATCCAGGCGTACGCCAGCAACGAGCGCCTCGCCAGGCTCTGCGACAGCCTCGGCCTGACGGCCTGCATCAATGGCAACCCGTCCCAGCAGGGCATGCGGTCCATGCGCGTCAAGGCAGCCACCGTCGAGGCCGTCATCGCCGCCGTCTTCCAGGACGCGGGGCTCGAGGCCGCCGAAGAGGTCATCGACAACATTGGCGTGATGATAATCTAGGAAGAACCGGTAACGTACAAATCCATCCTCCCCCACCATCATCCCGTTGAACCAATGAGAAATCTTGGTTTCTATATAACGATTTTCAATAGTCTGCTCGATCTGGACAGGGCCTGGGATCTCTGCCCTCTCGGGTGTGCCCGGCGACTCGAGAAAGGCATCCTATTCTGGGAGCCGGGGGGGTTGTAATCTCCCTGGGATGACGCGCCCACCGCTACCTTGCTAAGCCCTGGCCGCAGATGGCGTCTCATCCCTTGGAGATGCCCTCCCGGCTCTGTGTGGGAAGTCTTTTTCGGGGTCGCCGGGCACGCTCAGGGCTGGGATCCCGGGCAGCCTGCCCTGAACGAGCCGTTTTGTAGTCTGATCGGGCTAGATATTCGACGACGAGCCGGGTCATCACTGCATCAATTGAGGTCGTCTGGAAGTGGGGAAGTTCTGACGACGAAACTGGGAGCGACACACCTCTGATTCCGACATACCCGCAGGCTCCGAGAGTCCAAGATGGACGGGGAGGTTCCGGGATAAATTGCAAAGTGATGGATCAGGACGGTGATACGAGGCTCACGGGATGTACGTTTTTAACAACACTCAACTCTCCTGCCAGCAACTGATGTTGAATTAGGCCTTAGAGCGGACGGGCGTGGAAGGAACCTAGTATGGGGGACGGGTTTGGAAGATGATGTACGACGGTGTGCCTCCCACTCATTTGGCACATCTCTGGGATTTGTTTGTCTGTCGGGCCCAGTACACGCGGACTCGGTCACTCCGAAAACCTGTCATCCTTTATGATGGCCAGCAACTATTCGATTCTAGTCTTACTCGACAACAATTAAACAATATACACGTAACACGACTTTGGGCTCTCTTAATCTCTAAAAACGACCAAGTGCTACATGTGGTGTATAGCCTGTGAGTCACTCTGTCTGATGTTTTCTCGGTAGTGTATCAAGCCTCCCCGATGGCAATATAATCCGTTTTCTTATCCACCTTTTACGATGGGAAGCCAGGGAAACCCCGCTCTCTCTCTAATCTAAGTTTGATTTCATCCGTGTCTAAGAGACCGCCGTGAGCCGAGTTGTCTAGAAGAGACGAGTCGTGAAAACACCGCAACCTCATGGAAGTTGGACGACACAGGCGACGACATTGTGGACAACATCTAAGCTTTCACATGCACAGATTTAGTGTTGGCCAAGCCTAGTATTGAATGCTTGTGAGTAGTTAGCCTCTCAATTCAACCTACTAAGATTCAGTACTCAAATCGGGTCTCATGATAACACGAGTTGTTAGTGATTTCTTTGGGAAGACGTTGACCATATCAGTCCCCTAAGTAACCATACCTCAACTCCGCAAATGCAAAAGAAAATCCACCCATCTTTAGACTTCAAGACAGCTCAGAAATCCGAGCCGATCCCTCTGCCCGCGGTCCATCGTATTCCGGACAGATCTTATCCAACTCCCAGAACCAGTACTCCGCATCTTCTCGGTTATAGGGGTTCTTGTCCTTCGTCACCTTGGGGGCGTCCTCGGCCTTCCATCGGACACCAATGTCCTCTGCAGCGGTTCTCTCTGCAGCTGTCAACTGGTTATCCTCAAGCTCTCGTAGCTCCTCTTCCATTCGCACTGCCCAGTAATCAGGCCAGAATTGTGAAACTTTACATTTCCCATCGAGATCGGCTTTTATGTACTCAGTCGCCTTCTCTTCAAATTCCATCACTAGTTCTTCCAGCTTTCTCAGCAGGCGGTCTTGCTCTTCGTTGATGATGTCCACCTCTTCGTTGATGATGTCCACCTCTTCGTTGATGATGTCCACCTCTTCGTTGATGATGTCCACCTCTTCGTTGATGATGTCCACCTCTTCGTTGATGATGTCCACCTCTTCGAGGTCTCTTGCCCTCCATTTGCCCCAATAGACCATATCCTTTGGGTTGCAACAAGTGTGTCTCAAACCCAGTCCAGAAAACGTCGCAAATCTGATCGCCGCCTTGTGCGTATGTGCTGCCAACTTTGCACTGCATTGGTTAAAATGAGACACGAAGGCACGAACAGAGAAGGATATCTCCGCTTGAGATTTCATCATCCATGTGAAAGGACTGCATTCTTCTGCGGTACAATGGCATTGACACCCATCTGTGATGTTGTGGTACGAGGCCGTTTCGATGAGGTCTGTAAACGTCCTCCAGGGTTTTGTCAGGTCCGGCAGTAAAGCGGACCTGTACGGGCAAATCGCAGGGTTATCTAGGAAGTCATTGTCAGGAGGTTGAACATCTTGGCGACACGTGCAATTATTACCCAGCCGATAGAAGGCCAGGTGTGCACCGAATAATCCAATATTTGGAGAGTCCTCGATGAGAGCAGGCCTGTTCAGCCAGCGAATCCAGGGAGTGACTCCATGAGATATCAGCCAATGAAGATAAGGAAGATTCATCGTGTCCCAGAAAAAGAAGTGATTGTCCCGGAAACTGATGTGATTGAAGCACGAAAGATGCGGTCGGAATCCATGGCGATAGAATAGTGCCGCAAGGTGTGTTTCTGAGACTTCATTGAACATCCAGCCCATTTTACGGGCCACGTCGGACGAGGTGGAGTCTCCACTGTGGTATGGCCCCTTAGTATTCCGCCCGGTGAAAGTCGGCTTGGAGTCGCGTCTACCTTCGAGATGGCATGAATTCGTGGGTACCACTGGTTCCGACAATCGAATTCTGATCCGCGATTCCCATCTGGACTTCATGAAGAGAACGTACTTTCGTCGCGCTAGCTCGGATGCACTTGTGAGGATGTACCCCACATGCAATTCCCTGCCGCGACCTGACTTGTGCATCCGTACGTTGCAGCCAGCCATAAGAAACAGGTCTATGCACTTACAGCATCCGCAGTACTTTTGGTTGCATCTCCTAATACTGTTTGAATTGATGCAGTAATTGGAGATGTGCACCATCGCTGTTTCGAGTGCTGTTAGACCGGACTTGTTGCGATGTTCAAGGATACTGCTTTCTGCGACTTTGAGAAGGATACCCAGGGTCGGGGGGTTGTCAGCTGCCAGGTGAAGAGGGCTGTTGTTGTATTTATCCCTCTCAGACAGAAACGCGGCGGGGTTTCTATGAATCAAACGAGTTACTTGATTGACGTCGTTGCTAATAACTGCGATACTCAAAGGACCGCAACCAAAAGCTGCCAAAAGGTTAGCAAGTTTGTCTAGAAGCAAGGTGCCGCCAGATTCAGAATTTACCCTCTGCGAGAATCAATGACATCCTGTACAAAGGCTTGATAGCCATTGAGTAAGCAGGTCTCTTGCTGAGCAATGACGTTGGCTCCACATAGTCCCGCAAGGTTATTGGCCGGCTTTCTGGATTTGCCTGCATCAAGGCATGTATATGTGGTTGGGAGTCTTGGACCTCTTCTGTACTTCCCAGCGTTTCAAGGAATGGTACCGCTGGAGATTCTCCTGTCATTTTTCAAGCTGTTAATTTTTGTATATCTGAGTGCATCGTCGAGTAGACTGGAAATGCTTACCTCTATTGTTGTATGTGAAGACATCAACACCATAAGATCTTAGTAGGTCGATGGTTTCAGCAAGTAGAACTGCGCTTCCCCGGGTGATACCTAGGCATCCCTCCATATCAGCTATGGCTAAAATCTGTGACTCATTAGCCCTCGAAGTACCCGTGTGTGATATTATCAAATGTAGGTCAAGAAACATACCTCCGACATAGTGGAGTGCATCAAGCTCCTGTTCTCGCCGTCTGTAGCTGTCGGCCAAGCCTTTCCATTTTCAAAAAGCCACGTCAACCTATCCATGCACCCTCTGATGAAAGGTTCTCGGTTTTCGTTGTAGGGGTCCCTGCAAGCTATACTACAAAGCTTCAGGATCTGAAATGCAGGATCCGAACGAGCATCGACAGTTGGACGGCAGGTGAATGCTGGGCTGATGCTGAAACCACCTGCTCCCGATGTAAGCGTTAAAGATACATCAATAGCCGTCTTCAAAATCCGACAGAGTCCCTTGAACTTGACACCAAGCGTGACTCGTTGCTTTTCAATTGTTGTTCTTGCCATTGGACAACTGGGCCAATGTGTTGATATTTCCTGTTCGCTGAAGATGGAATCCCCAAAGAACATTTTCCTCTTTCCTGTCACACGCCGTTGACGAGGACAGATACAGCCTCGCCATGTCATTGGCCGTTCATGCGGACGAAGAGACGGGGTCTCGATTCTCGTTCCACGGAAGGAAGAGGAATTTTCGGAGGCGCAGTGCGTTCGTGTTTTCGCAACGATGGTAGAAGACGATCACTGGCCTCCTTCAGAAACATCGGCTCGCTGGCTAGTTGGAAAGCCGCAGCTCTTGCAGAGTGGTGCGGTGCCTTCTGCTCCACGTGGCCCAGTAGACCAGCAATCCTCTCTACTAAGTTTTGTAGATTGTCATTTGTTTCTTGCAAGCCCCGCAAGGCATTTCCACTGCTTTGCTGAAACTGGAAAGAGAGGGAGCAGTACTGCGAAGCGACTAGTCGACTATTTGCTTCGATGCCGCCTTGCAATGACTGTAGCTGGTCTTTGATGTTGAGGATGGGCGTTGTAACTGCTGCTATTTCGGAGCTGATGCCGGCGATTGTGTCTGTGTTCTGAATCGAGGTCTGTCTGTGTATGTGTTAGCTTTCGGCATACTAAAATGATTGTTTCACCAACAAAACTCACAGTCCCATGATATCAATCGTGAGTTTCAGAGCGTTGATGGCCTTTTCCAACCGCTCACTAAGTTCTTGGACCTTTGCTTTGCTGAATGCGTATGTGAGCTTTTTCTTCTTGTTCTCAATTCGCGTCGCCAAACTCCGGCCGTTTTCGTCGGCGAGCTCGTCGTGTAGATTTTTGATGCCGTTGAGTTCCTCTGTGATCAGCTGCATGTTACTGGCCGCCGCAGCTTCTACCTCCGCTGAAAGCCCGGTTGTGGATGTCCTCAGTCCCTCGAACGCTTGTAAAGTTGCTTTGAGTGTATCATTCTGACGTCTGACGAATTCGAGTTCTCCTCGGCGGCCTTTGAAGGCGTCGACGTACTTGACGATGCCGCCGGTGATCTGCAGCCCCAGCGACACGAGGCCGGCAACAGAGGCAGCCAGGCCCAGGCCCTCGGCCGCCATGATGTCGTAGCAAGAGATCAAAACGATGGAACAATTCGTGGTTTGGATGTCAGGGTAGATTTCTGAGAGAAGTTGATGGTTATCTGGGCACACAGATTCGGAGCGACTGGGGCCTTGTTGAAGTCAAGAGCACGGCAACGAGGAATTAAGAGCGGGGTAACGATGGTCACGTTGGGCAGCGAGGCAAACATCAGTTCGCCTTATTTACCTAGTAGTGCGATATGCAGATATGCGAATCAGAGGCCTGGAAGTTATGAGAGGCCAGCCATACGTGTTGTTGAAGCAGGCTGTCTTGGCAGAAGGTGGTTGGTTAGACGAGCATGGAGAGGGCTGGTCGCCAAAGGCGGTGCTTTCAGCTTCGCCCATATCAAGAGGGATCAGGTTGCCTGCTTTTAAGAAAAGACGAATCAGTACCCCCTTGATACATGTCTAGTTGGAAGGTTACGTTAACAACTCGAAAAGGTAATATACTACTCAAACACATTTCCAATCGACCTGCTGCGGTATTGAGACCTGCTGCGGTATTGAATTGCTCGAGGCAAAGGCGAGCCCTTTTAAAGGCTTCTTCAAGTCGTGCAGTTTCAAATGATCAGCAGAATCTTTTAATCACCTGAAGTGGACTATGATTTCCCGACTTCCCGATGCAAGACATGGGCGAATCTAATGGCATGCGTAAGAATCCCACAATTCGGCCCTATCCCGCTAGGCATACCGACAGATCCAGGCAGTGAGCAGGATTATGTGAGACAAGAGAGCGACGCAAGAGTAGGCATTGGAGAGAGGGGAACATGCAACTGCCCAAGGCGGACTAGGCGCCGATCAACGAGGCGCCGCAAGCCGCAGGGCCAAGCCGAACGGTAAGCGTGTGCGACCGGCTAAGGTGGTCGTAATACGGCAAATGCCTCGAGACGAGCCGGCCGCTTCGGTGAACTGGGGCGCGGGAGGACGCGGATTCAATTCGAACCCCCGGGAGCACGATCAGTCGCCTTACGTATCCGCCTCGCGTGAAAAAAACAAGGCCCTTAAGGCTTCGCTTGCCATCTGGGCAGAAGAGAGACAGAAACCCAGAATCAGATCAGCCTAAGACACGCCCACTTCCACACAGCATCACTCCCGTGACACCCTAATCTCACACCGATCCTTGCCGGGAGGGCTCGGCGGCGGGTTTGCGGGGAGCATATGCGTCCGCTGCGCGTGTTCGCGTATACTCGCCCAGTAATATCCATTACACCATATCGGAGCAGCAGCGGAACAGTTGCATATAGTCGTAGCCTATGTGCAGTGGGGATATGTCGGCGGGATCCTTTGGGACTGCATCTTGATCTTACTTGCGCTTGGTCGAGGTAGTATTTCCCTCCAAGCAGGGAAATAAAAAGACAGTCATGCCATGCCTGGCATTTCGTCTGTTTGAGTGATGCGCTCTATTGGATGGGTTCTTCTGCCCAAAAGCTGCACTTCGACGGAGTTTGCCCCGGGGCATCCGGCACGCGAGGAAAAAAGGCTTGCGCTAGACCGGCTGTCATAGCAGACGGAATGTCTTGACATACGTCGGTTTCTCGAATCCTTCTCGGGGCGGCATGTGGTTGGGCGAAGCTAGGTAAGCCGGTGCCTGTCAATGTCTCTCTCTGCCTCCCGTCCCATGTCCTACACACCATTTTCCTGGATAACCCAAGCATCCTACGTATTGTTGTGGTCATCCGTCGATTTGTTGCTGTGCCTCTTCCGTCCGGGCACTAAAATGTGAGAATACAAGGTTCTCCGGACCAGGATTTGGATGATCTGCGGTCGTTAGTTTGCCCAGAGGGCCTAGAGGGCCCAATGGACTCGTGTTATTAGTCGAGGAGCTCGTGCGGAGGAAGCTCTCCTAAGCTCTGCTCTTCTCTCTGCCGTGCGGTCCTCTACCCCAACCTCTCTCTCCACGTCTTCGTACCCCCCTGCCCGTCAGCTTTCTCCCCCAGATTCTCCCCATTGAGGTGAGGGGGGGGGAACAAAAAAAAGCAATCCACAAACAATACATGTTGCTCTCGCCAAGCACGACTACGGCACGCCTCGCCTTCGCCCGGGGCTGACACTGAGGTACGATGACGCAGGGCATTGCGCAAACTGGAAAGGCGCACCAGCAGGAGCAGCAGGTCGCGGGCAGAGAGCTGTCGCGTCTGCTCGGGAGGAATGAAGCTCCCCAGTGGTGCTGCTTCCTAGAGGGTGTTCTACCAGAATGGGCCAGATGGGAGGGAGTATATAGCTTCAGGAACGCCCCCCTTTCCTGGATTCAGGGGATCGGAATGGTGTGTGCTCGGGTTCATCTACCTCTGCCCTGTCATCAGTCGCTCAATTGACCGCCGACCATCTTGTGCTGTTGTCTTGTTGGATCTCTGCGTAAAAGCAAGGGACTCCTCCTTCCATTGACCATTCGCTTCTTGCTTGCTTGAGTAATTGGGAAACCACCTCGCGATGCATCTGTCCCTCACTCTCCTGACGCTCCTCGCGAGCGCGTCGGCGGCACCGATCAAGGGCTTCGACCGAGCCAAGATCGAGGATGAATACGACTTCATCATCGCCGGAGGTAAGCATTCGTCGCACCGCGTCTCCTCTTCATTTCGCACCAGATGAGTCTAACACGATGTCAAACCCCCAGGCGGCACAGCCGGCCTCGTCTTAGCGAACCGGCTCTCCGAGTCCGGCAAACAGCGGGTCCTCGTCCTCGAAGCGGGGCCGGCCCCGGACGTCGTCTCGGCCTACAAGCCCCCGGGAGGCAACCAGTTCCTCGGCGGCACCGCCATCGACTGGTCCTTCTACACCACGCCGCAGGAGCACCTCGACGACCGCATCCTGCGCTACCACCGCGGCCGCTGCCTCGGCGGCAGCAGCGTCACCAACGGCTTCTACTACGGCCGCGGCAGCGCCTCCGTCTACGACGACTGGGTCCGCGTCGGGAACCCGGGCTGGGGCTGGGACGACGTCTACCCGCTCTTCGTCAAGGGCACCACCTTCAACCCGCCGGCGGACCACGAGCTCAAGGGCTTCGACGTGAGCTACAAGACCTGGGACCCGTCCGCGTACGCCGACGGGCCGCTGCAGCTGGGCTTCCAGGGCTACGTGCCGCCCTCGGGCGTGGGCTTCATCGAGGCCTCGGCCGAGGCGCTGCAGATCCCCATCGTCGAGGACTACAACACGGGCAACAGCACGGGAGTCAAGCAGGGCACGGGGCACCTGGACGCCAAGTTCGAGCGCAGCTCGAGCTACGACAGCTACCTGAAGGAGGCCATGGGGCGCAAGAACCTCGACGTGCTGTACTTCGCGCCCGTGTGGAAGATCGAGTTCGACGAGGGCGGCGACAAGCCCAGGGCCAAGGGCGTCGCGTTCATGGACCACCCGACCGGCACCATCTACCAGGTCGCTGCGAAGAAGGAGGTCATCGTCAGCGCGGGTGCCTTTAACTCGCCCCAGCTGCTGATGGTTTCTGTGAGTGTCTCCGGCCCAAGGTGGACGTGTATCGGAACTGACCAGCTTCCTAGGGAATCGGACCCCAAGACCAGCTTGACAAGTTCGGCATCGAACCAGTCCTCATCAACGAGAACGTCGGCCAACAGTACGCACCCCTCCCCTCTCCCTGCACCCGAATCACAAACTGACATTCCTCCCCCAGCCTCAACGACCACTCCGTCTTCTCCATCATGGCCACCTCGACCCCGGAGTTCTCCACGACCGACATGGCCGCCACCTACGAGTCCCTGCGCGCCGCCCAGGAAGAGTTCCGCACGAACCTGACGGGCGAGTACACGGCGCCCTCGGGCATCACCAACGCCTTCCAGAAGCTCTCCGAGGAGGAGCTCAACGCCATCGGCGCGGGCGAGATCGTCACCGCCGGCCTCGCCAACCAGTCCCACATCGAGTACCTCTTCGAGTCCGTCTTCTACCCCGGAGGGCCCACGCCCTTCTACACCCCTCGCGGGAACGAGACGTACATCTCCCTGACGGCGTCGAGCATGGTCGCGCTGTCGCGCGGCAACGTCACGCTCAGGTCCAACTCGATGGGCGAGTTCCCCATCATCAACCCCAACGTGAGCCCCCCCCCCTCTGATCCTACCACTAGAGCCTCGATGCTGACTGCCGCCCCGCAGTACTACGCCCACCCGGTCGACCGCGTGATCGCGGTCCAGTCCTTCAAGTACCTCCGCAAGATCCTCGCCCACCCGCGCATGTCCGAGTACACCGTCGGCCCGAACCACGGCGAGGTCAGCCCCGGCGTCGAGAACGTCTCGGACGACGACGAGGAGGCCATCCTGGCCTACGTCCGCCAGAACACCATCCCCAACTGGCACGCCTCGGGCACCAACCAGATGCTGCCGCTCGAGGACGGCGGCGTCGTCGACCCGCGGCTCAAGGTCTACGGCGTGGACGGCCTGCGCGTCGTCGACTGCAGCATCATCCCCATCCTGCCCGACGTCAACATCGTGGCCTCCGTGTACATGATCGGCGAGAAGGGGGCGGAGCTCATCCGCGAGGACTGGGATGATCTTTGAGTGAGCCGGGGAATCTTGGGGTGATAGGAGGATTGTGTTTGGGAGTTACTAAGTCGGGTTGTCGTGTTGTAAATACCAGTAACGTCTAATGGTATCTAATGCTCATTCCATAATCTTGCCCCGAACGCCTCGGTTGTGGTGATGTTGGCCCTCGGTGTGTACATGTAAAAACCCCCTCACCTACCTCCCACGGTAGCACCAGACCCGTGCACGACGGACCGCAACCCACCCCGATGCCCAGCCATCTTCGACAGCCAAGAGCGCAGATCCGGCAGTCACCTGAAATCAGCAGATGAATGATCACCGCCTTGGTAAGCGGGCCCGGGGAAGACGGACAACAACACCCAAAAGCCCCCATCTCCACCACGATCCATGTCGTCTTCCCTCCGGAATCCCACCACATCAAACGACGGACCAAGAACTTGTCGACGGAAAAGCCGAGGACCATGTGCGACGGAGAACAGCGGTACGACGTAGCACAAACCACCAGAGAGCCCTAGCCGTCCCAAACGTCAACGGCTCCCTGCAGCGGGAGAGAGACCCTTCAGAGGGGGGGCAAGCCAGGGATAGGGGGGTTTGTCGCTCTCGGGAATCGCAAACAGAGTGAGGGGTGGTGGGTGTTCAGGAGGAGGCCTCCTCGCTGTCTCCCGTTCCCTCTTCCCGAAAAGAAAAGGAAAAAAGAAGGGAAAAAACAACAGCGGGACGGGCAGAATACAGGGGTTTCCCAACATATGAGCCGGAAAGGTGGGAATCTTTCGGGTTATGCCATCCAGATCGCACGCGGGCTTGACAGATCACGGCGAGTGGCGCGGCTGACAAGAGCGGAGCCAAGGCGTTTCATTGACCGGCCGACTGGGTATGTCGAACGCATTGAGGGAGGGGAAGAGATGGACGGCATGGGGTTGTGGGCGGGAAAGGAGCGAAGATCGGGCGAAAAATGCGCTGAGCAGATTCTTGAGGATGCCACGCGACGTTTCATGCCTCATCCTCTGCCGGGCCATGACCCGGTGCGTGAAGCGGGGCGAGACAGGGAGGATGACCGACCACAAGCAGTGGCACGAAATGCTTGGAGACACACAAATGGAAGACATCGTGTTTGAGAAATGCTCTTTATTCTTCAGATCGAGCGGCGAGAGCTCCCAATCTATCTAGTACACGGCGGCTACAGCCAACCGTAGTCCCCTCTCTTGCTTGAATGACAACAATCATCAATCATACTGAACCTGCATGGTTCCTATAGAATTCTTTTCGCCCGCCCGCACAAAGTAAATAGTAAAAGTAGAAAGAAAATAAATGCCTTCCCGGTTAGGGTGTAGTAGATCCCACATCAATCCCAACGCCGTGTCCCAGATATCAAGCTAGTATGCACAGGAAATGAAAACGGTTCAATGCCTGAAGTATAAGTGCAAAATGAAGGTGGATGAAGTGTGAAACTAGAGAAACATGGCCTCCAGTCTCGCCATCACTGGCTCCAGGCTGTCGGCAATGCGTTGCACCTTGGCCATGGCGACACAGGCATTCTGCTCTTCTTCCGATGCGTCGACGAGCTCGTAGCGGGCAAGAACCTTCTCAGAGTCGATTCCACCGAAGATGTCAATGTGGGAGAAACCATCGGTGTTCAGCTCGACAGGGCCTTCAGTGGCGGGGGCAGCAGGGGTAGAGTGGTACAGGGCGAACTCGGGATCGTTCTCGAAGTCGTCGTCATAGAACTCCTCCTCGGCGGGAGACTGAGGAGCAATCTCGGGCGCCATGATCTTGGGAGTCTCGACGGTAGGGAGTTCGACCTTCTCGTCCTCAGACTCGAACTGCTCGCCGACAAAGTTGGAGGACTTGCCGGACAACACGTTGCTGTCAATAGAGACGGGGATGTCGGGGGTTACGACAGTGAAAACCTGGGGCTGGAAGTTGAAAGCGTCGTTGTCGATGTTGAGCATAGACAAGTCCATGTTCTGCTCGGGGATCATAGCCATGCCGATCTGCTGCTGGTGGTTCTGGTTGTGGTACGGGTTGACATCCTTGGGGATCTGGCGCTGCTCAGGCTGTCTCTCGATCTTGACGGCGGGAGGGGCCTGCTGAGTAGCCTGGGGGTTGGTGCTGAGGTGGTCGAGGAAGTTGGAGAAAGAGGGCGAGGCCAGGAGCATGCGGGTCAAGTCCGTAAGACGCTTGTTCTCCTCCATCAGCGTGCGGTTCTCGGCACGCAGATCGCCGTTCTCGTTAACCTTGTTGGCAATCTCGCTCTCGAGCTGGGTGATGTACTCTGCGAATACGTTAGCTAAAGCTTTTGGTTGAAACAGGATGTTGACGATGATGCTTACCCTTTCTGCGGGAACGGAAGGCGCGAGCGGAAACCTTGTTACGGAGCTGGCGACGCTCCTTGCTGCTGAGCTTCTTTCCCTCCTCGCTGGCAAGCAGTCTCTCGTCCTCGTCCATGTCCTCCTCATCCTTCTTGAGTCGGGGCACGTTCACGAGGGGGCCAGGGCTGCCGCCGTCCTGGGCAGGTTTGGCACGCATGGAGTTGAGAAGCTGGGTGATCTTCTGCTCGACGATGGGGTCGGTGGGCTGCTGACTCTTGGTGCGCTGCTTGCCGGCCTGCTGCCTCTGCTGCTGCTGCTGGATGAGCTGCTGCTGCTGCCTCTGCTGAGCCTGGGCCTTGGCAAGAGCAGCCTGCGAGTGCATTCCAGGCCAAAGTCTGCCGACGTTGCTCTGCTGCGAGGGCACGACGGGAGATTCTTGTCCGCTGATGGCATTGGGGTTGACGGTAGGGTTGAAGTAGTACTGAGAGTCGGAAGGGGACTCGAATTCCAGGTCCATGTCCAGACCGGTGGAGTTCTGGGAGGGAGATGTGTTGAAGTCGAAGATGTCGTTCTCCGGACTCATACCACCGAGGTAGTCCATACCGAATCCACTGTTGTAACCGCTAATGTGGGCGTTCGCCTCGTTCACGGCGAGGGTGCTGGCGAGAGCGCCGGGGACGATGCCGGTTTGTTGCTTGTACAGCTCGTACTGGTGGCTCGGGCCGGTGAGAGGTTGTGATGCCGAAGGCATGGTCGGGGTGGCCACCTGGCTCACTGAGGGCCTTGCGAAGGTGTTCTTTGCCGCCGCGGCGGGGGAGAGCGAAGGAGACTGGTAGGAGACATTGTCATACTCGCTGAAGTCGAGGAGGGCGTCGAAGTTATCGACGTTCTGATTCGAAGACATGGTCGTCGGTTTTGGGGATCGATCCCTCTGGATATCGTCTCCCAGCTGTTCTGTTGGGTCCTGTATTGACCCGGATCCGCGTCGTCGGTATCAGCGGCGCACCTTTGTGGCTGCGAGGTATCGATGGAGTACCGGCGGCGATGGAACTTTGCGTTGGGCTTTGAGGCGAGCGAATATGGGTGTCAGTGCCTCAGGAAGATGTTTCGTTTGGTGTTGTGAACAGTATTCGAGGATTGTGGGTTTATTGATCGTTGGTGTTGATGAAAGATGCAAAGGGACTGGGAGCAAGAGACAAGAAAAGGCAGCGGGTAGGCGGAAGATGAGGGGTGCGGGAGAGGAGGGGGGGTGCTCTGTTACAAAAGGGAGGTAGAGCACGGGGCCTCCGTTTCCTGAATGATTTGGGGTGCCTGGCCGTCGGAGGAACAGGGTCAGAAAGCGGGCCAAGCGGACTCTGGGCGGGTTGGACAGGGATAGCGCTCGCCGGCCGAGGGGGTGCGCTGATGGAGGGAAAGAAGGACGCGTAAGCCGATGGACAACGATTCCCAAAGGGGGTTAGCGGGGTGAGTGGGTGGAGCGAGCCCGAGCCAATGGACGAAGCGGGACTTGGCTGACGGGTTGGCGGGCGTCGTGGTCGTTGGGAAGGAAGCGGGCGTTGGCTACCATGTTCCTTCTTGTTGCAGGTTGCTGCTTTACTACGGACGGGATGCTGCTAGGTACCAAGCAATGTGCCTATTGCCTGCCGCCGCTGGGAAGTACTCTGCTGCTGTTGATGCTGATGCTGCCCGGCTGCTCCTGCTTTTGCTGCGGTGCGGTGCGGTGTTGTGGCAGTTGTGCTTGCCGTTTCTACCTGAACTGATGACACTAGCTGGAAGCGCCTGCCTGATTTTGGATGTACCTACTAGCCCGGTGGGCAGAGCAGGCAGGTGCGATAATACGGCGCTGTGCTGTTGGGTGCGAGCTGTGCTTGCCCGGCCAGAGTGCAAGCACTGCAGAGTGAGACCCGTACCCGTACCCGTAGCTGTGAGGTCGGGGGGTGAGGAAGGTACGGCGTACGTCTGCGCCTGAGGATGACGACGCCAGCTGCCCTTTTGGGTGATTTTAGGGTCCTTTCGTGAGCCCTGGTGCTATGGAATTCGACGAGGCCTCGTCACTCGCGGAGGAGCGACTGCTTGTTTTGATATGAACCGAGAGGAAGGTGCCCACGGGTGGATAGAGCGATGTCGCCGTTTCGAATTGCTGCTGACGACGATGCCACGACGCTCCAGCGAAGTTTTTTTCCTCCTCTCTATTTTACCGCTTATTTTTTATCTTTTTTTTCGCTGGTCCCCTGCGTGCGGTAATTGATTGTTGGGTTTTTAAGCGCTGCACTACGAATTGCTGACGACTGGATGCCTATCACCCCAGGCAGATGTCGCGTTCTTCTCGATTGACGATGTTGGTGTCGAAACAATAATCGCTGAACCAAAAACAATCGAACCAGATGGGATTACCCCGAACGGCACGCTATCGGGTCCGAGGGATGCGAAATGAATCCGATTGATCCTCGCTTTCTCTTCGACTCGACGCTCTCTCTCGCTCCTTCTCTCACTGCCCCCGACGGACGCGGAGAGATGTGGTTGTGCGTGGCGCCCGTGCTTGCTTTCGGCTGACGGTGAGGGTAATGTACCCATGACTCGAGTATGCCGGACAATTTGCCGTGTACAGAAGGTACAGGCGACCTCTGACTGGTGTGGCTGTTCCCGTTGGCGTTATGTGGGTTCGACGCAGTTCCGACCTCTCGCTCTCTCGGATGCCACTACCATCAGCAAATGAGATTCTTCGGTGTTCAAAGTTGTGTGTGCTAAGCCTCGATGACAGGACACGGGTTCATGATCGCCAATTTCTTCCAGCTGCTCCAACCAGGCTTGGACGCGCCCTTGATATGTGCTTCGCAGACGCCCCCGAAATCCGCCCCCTTCACCACGTTTTTTTTTCTCCTCTCCCGCATTTACGATGCAGAGCTGTTCAACAGTCTTGCCTCGAGAGATTGTTGCCCGTTTGCGGCCAACGTTCTGCAGCCTCCTCGAGGCACACCTGCTGAGTACACGCCCGCTCGAATACCTTAGCCTCCACGGCATATACCGCTGGACTGCGGCTCCCGGAGCCTGCCCACATTCCGAATAGCCTCGAAGAACCTCGACATCGTTGAGGGTCGCGTTTTGACGAGCGCTGACACGGGTCCATTCCCACGGCTCTACTATGGGGTGTAGAATTCAAGTTCCTTTCAGCTGCCCCGATGCGGAATCTCTCCTCCGTCTGTTCTCGACGGCATAAACGAGCAGAGTTTTGGACGCCAGGGAAAGCCCCGACGATGCGACTCTATCGCCTGGTCTCTTGCCCGTGCTCACCCCATCCACCTCCAACTCAGGTCGCTCTCGCTCTTGCTCTCGGAAAGGCCAGTCGGACCTCTTCCGCAGCCTCAGGGGATTACCCCTTCTCTGCTGGAAATGCCGCTGTGCAGCGCAGCATCTTCTCTGCTTCATTCCTGTGGGACGTTGGTTGATTTCCGCTCCCTGACCCTTACCTCAATAATTCATGCACTGCCACCACGGCAGCTATCAACAATCCAACTGAGCAAATCACCACCACTATCGCCTGCACCCGCCCCCAATTTCCAATTTGCTGCCGATGGGAGAGTTTTGATTCGCTACTCGTTTGTCTGGGCTGTGGTGTCGACGCACCTGAACCGCCGTCGGTCGTTGGCAATACACAGGCCATGCTGTGGCTGTCAAATTGCTCCCGTTCCGTTGTTTGCACTATCGTCGGCCGCCTTGCAGGGCGTAACCTCTTGAGTCTTGCTGACTGACTTGCTCGCGATGCCGGCACTTCGGCAGAAACATGCCAAACGGAAACGGGGCAATTAGACTTCGCCGAATCTCCCATTCTGCCGAACTTCCGCTATGCGCACATACTGACGGTGCCGTGAACTCCCAGCTACCCTACACATCGAGCACGAACAAAAACAAGGCAAAACAGAAGACGGATAGCTAGGCGACAAAGGGAGCGCTCATCAGACCGATGCAAAGTCGAAATTGAGCTTGTTCCAGGGCCCCGGACTCGAGTCAATCTCCTGCTCCTCGCCATTTCGCCTACCCTTGGCCGAGTCTGGACCATCACAGACACAGACCTCAGACCGCGGAAGCAGGCCCGGCGAACAACCCCGGCGCCGTTTCGGCATTCTCTCGATTCCCCCTCCACAACGCTCACAACGTCTCGGCCATCTCGCTCTCCCCCCACCGGTCCCGATACGCTCCCACTTTCCCGGTCTCCTCATCTCCAGCTCTCACGCCTCACACACGCCACGGTGTGAACATGCCAAAGCCACAGCCCACAACCGACGCACCGCCAACCACTCAGCGGCGTTAGGGCCTTCGGGGAAGCTTACCTAAAGGTTCTCCTCAAAGCCCCAGCACGCGAATCATTATGCCGCAGTGATCAACATTAGCTAATGCTGCTCTCCAGTCAATCATGACGTTGCGCTCAAAAATAGAAACAGCGCGACGCCCTGTTTCACCTGCGGCCGGCGTCTCTCGAATCCACGGTCATCTTCAGCCCCCGGCGCCCCGGCATTTGTTGGCCAACCTGCCATTGCACCCGCCATCGGCATGGCTGACGGGACCAGGCTTGGTCCAATTACGACAGGGCTTGGACGGGGAGGAGCAGAAAGGGCCTCGGCCCTCAGCATGCCTCGACAGAAGAGAGAAGGCCTCACTTCACGCCTCGAAGTCTGCAGCCAGAACGCCTGATACCCTGTCATCCCATGTCGACTTGCCCCCATCCACTGATTCTAGTGTAGCGGGAATGGCGTCGGTATGATCGCCCACATCGGCGCATATCGCCAGCAGATCAGGGAGGTTAATGGAGGCCCCCGCCAGTCACAACAGTCGCGCAGACAGCCCTCGTGTAACGGTCTCAGTTGACGACGTTCGCCGTTCTAGAACCGTACCACAGCATTTTCCCCTCGGCCCCCTACGAATCCTCCCCCTCATCGCTCGGGCTGAGCTGAGCGACCGCTCCTGGCCCGGACATCCCAAGCGTTAACAGCCATGGTATATCCGCGCGGCCGAACAAGCCGGAGCCCAAGCTTAGAGTTTTTCTGTCACCTTGTTTGTTGTCTGCCGGCTTGCGCCAGGCTGTGTTTGTTATGGGCTCGTTTATCGTCCTACGAAACCTCAGGGCTGGCATTTATCTTTCCACTTCCCAGTCAAGAGCCCCCACCCGCAATCAAGCAGTCAACCAGACTGGCCCCATGCCCTCTGGAAGAAGCCTTCGGAGCTATGCAAAATTTTGGGCGAGTTTAAAATTCCGCAATCTGGTTCTCCGCCCCGGGGCTTAGCCGGGAAAACAACCTTCACGACTCGGGTCCCGACTTAACCACCAGCCAAACGTCTTCTTTGGGATTAGTGGCGCGCAGATGCCAAGCCTCGGCAGAGACGGCTCCCTTCCGGCTGTAGCGTACCGTGTCAACGGAGGCGGACCCCGATAACGCGCAAGCCCACTGCGGAAAATTCGCATTTGCTGCAAATTTGGCACTCGGTGAGTCGATAGTTCACGAAGTGAAAAGTGACTCGGGTCCGTGAATAGAATCCTTGCACCAACGGACCCACGATGTGCTCTGTCATTCGTTGAAGAGTGGTCCGTACCGCCTCAACACCTTCAACCAAGTTATGTCAGCAGTCGATGCCACGGCCATACGAGTCTCACGTGCCGTGGCAGTGCCTGCGGGCACTCGGAGTCTCGTCCACTCGCTTCCAGCATGATCATCGCCAGATTTTCGCCCCCGTTGTCGCGGGATGAGAGACGACTGGCTGCTGTTGATTCTTGGTCTCCGGAGTAACACGCGAATCATCGCACAAGTCACCCCTGAAGATCAACCCAAAAACACGGCGCCGTCCAAACAGGTTTTTTTGGCGAGAGGCTTGGTTGCTGTGAATCAGAGTGCAACCTGCTCGAGTCACTGTGACGCTGTGACGCTGTGTAGCTGCACAGCCACATCATTATGACCGACCCATCAGCCACCCCCTCGCTGTGGCGTTCGGCAATGGAAAATGGTAGGTTTGCGCCACACGTAATCGGCCTGTGACTGCGATGCCCATCGGGCTCGGGCTGTTGAACGGGGGAAGGTGGCCGGGGGATTTGAGCTTGTTCCCGTTTTCGATGATGGAACGGTCCGGAGCTGGGCGGGATCATCTTTGGACAGTTCGCTACGTATCCGTCGCTGTATCCGTCGTCCGAACATGTGCTGCCGCTTGTTCTTTTTCCGAAGGAGTCGCACTCGCATCTAGAGTTTCGGTGAGCATGTCGAACTGATGGTGAGCACCCGCGGTGGTGTCCCTTTTTGGCCTTTTTCGTTCGTTCATCATGTGTTCTCGGTCTGTGCTTCTTCTTCTTCCTCGGTTCGCATTGCACGGATGTGTTGCTGAGTCAAGTTTGACTTTCCGCGAATGCTGAGGGAGGGGAGTTGTTGAGCGGCGTGTTTTTGGTTCGGATAATGGATGGTTCGAGACTTGTCTTTTGATTTGTGTACGTGAGAAGGTTTCGATTCAGGAAGGGGTTAGGGCTTGACGCAAGAGGCGGAAGTTTCGTAGGAAAGGTTTTCATCGTCAGAGCATAAAAATATCCAAGGGGTTATATGAAGTAGAGTTTTTCTTATGTTCTTTTACAAAGTGAGAAGGTTTGGGTTTGGTAGTAGTGATGAGGAAGGCTGTCGGGCCTGGGCGAGGTCTTTGCTATTCTTGGGCTGGATCGTCGCTGGGGAAATTTGAGTCGAGGATCTTGGTGCTTGTGTGGATGGGCCTTTTGCGATGGTGGTTGACTGGGGATGGGGATCTAGGTGACGTCAACTTTCAACCTCATGGCCAATGGTTCTGTAGAGCTTTGTAAGTGTCTTGATGCTATGATCAGTTGTCGAAGTTATCGATCTGCGGTATCACCCATATACGTGTTAATATTTCGTAGATGATACTCTCTCTTCAACTGACCATGCGCGTAGACAAGCATGCGAAAGACCAGAGAATTAGTTTCACAGATAGTTATAGTTATGTCTTGATGTTCAAATGGACACTGGCGATACTAGCATCCAAGGTACCTGCTATTATGCATCACGGAGGTTGGATGCAGTGTGTTCAGCATTGCCAGACTCATGCCAGAGATATAGACTCGTATGTATAACTAAAGTTTCTCAGCATGAAGAATTGACACCATCAGTGAATTTGGTGTTAACCTGAGAATACACGAAAGCAACTATATATTAAAGCCTCTCCATGAGACGTATCTTGTGCACATATGAATAAGAGAGGTCGATTCTACTGTCCCAGGAAAGAACGAATACAAACTATCTACAAGCGGAGCGGACTGACGCTCAGCGTAGGACTTATTATACAACCGCCAAGAGTTGACTCTTCCTCGAAACGATCAACTATAGAAACTGTCGCTTGTTACCTCTGATTACCTGTGAATGGACACCTAGTAGGCGCTCGGTTGTGACATGACTTCGACGGAGATAATCTAGAAGATAGGACGAAGGAAGTAGCCGACGAACGAATTCGCGCAACCTTCTTAGCAGTCGTAATGGTGTTGTCGATTTTCATCGGCAAGCATGACGATCAACCTCGTTGTCACGATGAACGGGTTGGATTGATAGTTAATTCCATAGGTGACAAATACAGATGCTAATCAACAGCCAGGAACTGGAAAAGGCTTGACGATGACAAGTTGAGAGTAAACGTTTTCTCAGGACAAGACTTTGGGTTTCAACACAGGTAACCACAAGGTTCTCGATATTCTGTCATTGGCTCGTATAGTAGTTGTCAATTTGCAACTCGAAGGCTGTCATTATGATTCAACCCCCAAGCAACGCAGCGCTATGATGTTTAACCACTGGCCCCGGCTCTGGCATGCATGTCTCCCTCATCTAACCTCGACCGGCTGGACGTCCAGGTCCATGGTGCCAACCGGATCCTTCGTACCGTCGGCCTTGATAACCTCAAACTTCGTCCAGTCGCTCCCGCTGTCCCAGCAAGCTTTCATGTACATCGGGATGCCGCCTAGATAGTTGAGCGGCTCCCGCGGCTTGCCGGGGATGTTGGCGCCTAGGTACCACGACGACGAGTCGTTCTTGCAGAACAGGGACGCGTCGTTCATGGCCACCACCGTCTCCTTCCACTGCTGCACCGCCGACTGTCGCGGCTCGATGGACTTGATGTTCTGCTTGTGCACCTTGGCTATCAGTTCGGCGATGAACTCGACTTGTTGCTCGATGAACGGGGGCGCGTTCGTAAAGGCGGTGGGGGCTGTCAGAAGCGAAGCGTTAGCAGTGCTATGTGGGTGCTGTCTGGGCAGCAGAAGATGATGAACTTACCTTGGGGACCGTAGATCATGAACATGTTCGGGCACCCGCGAACCATAAGGCCGAGATACGTCCACACGCCGTCCTTCCACCTCTCCTTCATGTCCACTCCGTCCTTGCCTCGCAACCCCATGCTCGTCAGGCTGCCCGTATTACTGTCGTACCCGGTCGCCAGGACAATGATGTCATGCTCCCTCTCCGTTCCGTCCTCGGTCACGATACCCTTGGGCGTGAACTCGCGAATGCCGGTCTTCTTCAGCCCCACGATCTTGACGTTGTCCCGGTCGAGGCACTCGTAGTAGTCCTGCTCCAGGCTGCTCCTCTTCGTCGCGAACGGGTACGGCCGCTCCTCGGGGACCACGATGGCCCGCTTCTCCGGGTCGCGCACCCTCGGTCCCGTCTTCCTCGCCCAGAAGTCGTACATCAGCCGGTTCGCCTCGTCGTCCACCAGGAAGTCCGCGAACCCGGACGCCTGGAAGTTGAACCCCCCGCGGTTCCAGCACTCCTCCCAGTGCGCCTCGCGCTCCTCGGCCGTCGCCTCGGCCGTCGACTTGGCCACCCTCTCGCCCGGCAGGCCGAGGTTGGTCACCCGCGCCGCCTGGAACAGCGCGGGGTACGCCGGCTTGGTGGTGCGCTGCTCGATCTCGGGCATGTCGCGCTGCACCATCGGCAGCGCGATGTTGATGTTGCGGATGTACACCGTCAGCTCGGCGCCGGGCTGCTTGGCGATCTCCTGCACGCACTGCACGCCCGTCGCGCCGGCGCCGATGACCGCCACGCGCTTGCTGCAGAAGTCGACCTTCTTCTCGGGCCACGACGCCGAGTGCATGAGCTCGCCCGCGTAGGACGCCATGTTGGGGAAGCTGGGCTCGTGGCGCTTGTACGAGCTGCCCGTCGCCGCGATGAGGAAGCGCGAGGTCATCTTCCGGCCGGCGTCCGTGGTGAGCGTCCACAGCCCCGAGCCCTCGTCGAAGTCGGCGCCCACGACGGCCGTGTTGAAGCTCACGTCCTGAGAGACGCCGAGCACCTTGTCGACGTGCTGGAAGTACCGCTGGATCTCCTCCTGGCAGGGGAACCTCTCCGACCACGTCCAGTCCTTCCAGACCTCGGGGATGGACAGCTGGTAGTACGGGGCCTCCGAGTCGACGCGGGCTCCCGGGTAGCGGTTCCAGTGCCACACGCCGCCGAGCCGGGGCGCGGCCTCGACGATGTGCGGCCGGAAGCCGAGCTGGCGGAGCTGGTGGAGCGCGTAGATGCCGCCGAAGCCGCCGCCGATGATTAGCACGTCGTGGTCCATCCCGACGGGTAAGGCGTGGTATAGGGCGTCTTTTCCGTGGGCGGCGGCATCGTGGCCGTTAAAGCGGCCCTTGTCAAGGTAGTCGATGGAGCCCATTGCCGTGTTGGTTTGCCGCTCCTAAGTCAGTCGTCAACCTTTAGAACGTCGGGAACGAGTCAGGACGATTACGACTCGGAAAGACAGAGTCATGAGATGGGCGAAACAAGAAGGAGCCCGAGTCGTGGATGCGAGATTGGCGGCTTTATAAGTGTCGGACGAGTGGTCGACATCATCGGACGAGCCTTTGGGTTTTGTTGGTGGAGGCGGCCGCCGTCGTTCTGCACCGACCCCCCAGCCACGGCCCTCTTTCCTCCCGCCGGAAAGGCCTACGGCGAGCCGGAATACCGCACGCGGTCCTCAGTGATCGACACAAGTTTGACTGAGGGACTGTGTTCGTGAAACGAATCACACAGTCGTGGAACCCTGCCGCGTTGCAACAGGTGGGCCATATGGGCCCAAAGCAACACTACCGCGCGGGGATAAGAGTTGGTTCCGAGTTCCCTTGCAGATCATGCACTACGTGCAGCGGTAAGGAAAACGGTTACCGTGAGGACATAAGAAGGTTATCCATGACCGAAGGGGAAAGAAAAGCGCAGACGGGAAGAGGGCCTCTCGCTCCGTTGCCTCGCGATGTCCAACTGCATGTAAGCGGTGTTGCATGTAATATTGACGTCGAGAGAGTCTGGACATGGCCGCAAAGCAGTCTGCCGGAGTTCAAGACTTCCTGCATGTCCGTGACAGGGGATAACTGCACACTACGGCAGTGCTGGCGGGGTCAAATTGCCGGGTCACTACGTAGCATCGCGAGATGTACACAGTTTCTCCCGATCGGGAAGTCATCTCCAGTTGTGCGCGCCATGATCACGATGGCAACGGCGCCGGATCAGCGAGCGTGTACGCCTGCCGCCAATCACACCGTCGGGAACTCGGCTGATAGTCGGACCCCGGAGGACCAAGGTGAGGAGATTTCCCGGCTAGGTAATGACTTCGTATTGTTGCTTCTGTCCGATGGTAGGCCGTTGGTGGCACCGCCAAGGTGGCCGGCATACGGTGCGGAGTTTGAGGCTGGGTGCAGATTCCGGGGAAGTCCCGACGGTGGAGACGGAAAGAAATCTTTAGTGTTTGACAATTCTGGTCATAACGAGACGTTTCCTGAGAGAGGTCGACGTGTTTGGATGAGGCAACTTGAGTACCAGTCGCATATCTTCCTGCAACGGTTTCCGAAGCAAAAGAGAGACTATATCTCGAAAATATCCCCGACTTGCCATTCTTTTGATTGGAAGACTTGCGTAGAGTCAAAGACCTCTAATATCATCGGCGTCAACTTGTCAACTCGAAGTCCATAGATACAAGACCAGCGATTCGAAGTTGAAGTTAAATAGCAGCTTTTTGGCACTGAACATAACCAACTAAATATCTTGGACGCTTTAAAAATTTGCTGTACTTCTTGGCTCATTAAATTTGACCGTGACTCTGTGCATCTGATACTGCGTGCTAGTGGGACCTATCCCCTGTGTCACCAGATGGTATCAAAAGCAAACATTGATCCCAACTTGCAAGGTAACTCATGCCCTGTACCTGCATGCAGCTACACTTTGCACTGCTTTAAAAATACGTTCCTCCCCGCTCATTTCCCTCAGAAACACTGCTGAATTACTTAAGAATAATTTGTCTGCCAGACGTCTCTGATGAGATACCGGTATCACACTCTATAATTCCTGCTCCTCGCGGGAGTATTCCCACTTCAATTCGTCTGACCGAACAGTTCGTTACCTACAAGTCTTCAAATTGTGGCACAGAAATGTCAATAACAGACAATATCGACGTATACAGCCGCTGGCCTCTCACGCGTGGGGCTGGACAATTCCGAATTTTAATCCTCCATCCTTCCACTAGATGTGGGGGCGATGACCAAGTTCACGGAAGCCTCGTCGTTGCAAAACTCAAGCATGAGAAGGGGAAGTTTGAAACCCTTTCGTACGTATGGGGCAGCGATACCTTGCCGAAGAAGACCGCTTTCATCCACCGGATCCCATTTCAAATAACGGCAAGCCTGGAATTCTTTCTCCGATACCTCAGGAGGACCGACCGGCCGCTTCTTCTGTGGGCAGATGGTATCTGTATCAATCAGGGCGACGACGATGAGAAGTCTGAACAAGTCGCGCTCATGGCTGACATTTACAAGTTATGCTCCCATGTTCATGTCTGGCTCCCTGATCCGACAGACGCCATCAGTACCACAAACAGAACAAAAAGCAAAAGAATCCTAGGAGGTCTTTTCTCCTTGATTGCAGGGGATCATTCCCATGACATCCCAGGCTACCGAGTCGCTGAGAATACTCATGAGCTCACCTTCGAAGAAACGGACGACTTTCTTTCCCTCTGGAAAGGTTTCCTGCTCATGGCGAACAGCCCCTGGTGGACCAGGGCGTGGACCGCACAGGAGATATTTCTGCCCCCGCGAGTTCTGTTCCATCACTATGCGGCAGAGCCATGCGGTATTCAGCTGGTAGATGACAGCCATGAGCGTCTGTGGCAACATAGAGACGGGCCGAGATCTTGCTGCACTAAGGCCATCAAAGCCTTCCCGGAGAGAAAGATGGCACAGCTTCTGCAATTCTACCTGGGTTTCGCGTATGTGCAGCACCGTCGTGAGCTTCGTTTCCGACAGCGTTCGAGCGACGGAAGAGATTGCTTTTACAGCATTGTCACGAACTTTTCCAATCGACAATGCTACAACGCACGGGATCGGATCTACTCCCTCTGGAGCATGACATCCTCCTTTTATAAGAACTGTCCTGTGGACTATTCAATGTCGGAAGGGGTTATCTTTACCTCGATCTTCGAGTGTATGCTTCGTGAGGCGCACTACTCACGAGGTCATCTCAACAATTTCCTCGGCTGGGGAATAGACTACCGCATCCTGCAATGGATGAGCTTCGGGCCAGATACTACAACATCCGGTACCAGACCCTCGTGGGTACCCGAATTTTCCAGAAGCTGGGACCATCAAGCTCTGCAAGCACATCGGGGTAGGATTGCATTTTCGAAGCTATATCAGCCTTCGGGATGGTCAAGAGGTCACGTTCGAGTCAAGGGGAGACAACTACACCTCAAATGCTTCCACATGGACAACATTCGAGCTGTTGGAGAGGCAGTGGAAAATCCCCAGGACCCTGAATCCTTGAAAAGGGTCTTTGGTCAGTGGAGACTCATACTCAGGCAAAACGGTTTTGACGACACAAACAACACCGATGTGGTCCGCGAGAAATTGGCAGCATTGCTATGTGCCGAGATTTTCGCAGAGAGAATGCCGGATGAACAATTTGCAGCTTGGAGACGCAAGTTCCTTGTTCAAAGAATCGGAAACCGTAACATCTTCGCAATGTTTTTCGAATATGCTTTTAATGTCATAGCAAGATCTGAGCATTGGCGACGGCTTCGAGCGGAAGACAGGCCGGGGATTCAAGAACTGGACGCGGTTTTGGAGAGTGGGGATCTAACATGCTTCAGAGACGGGCGCTACCGCCTTGCTGTAAGCACTTCTCTCTGCCATCGAGCAATTTACCTGACAGAAGGTGGAAGAATTGGTCTCTGCCTGCCGCATACAAATGCCGGGGATGAAATTTGGGGCGTGTACGGTTTTCGAGTTCCGTTTGTCTTTCGGCGGTTAGATGGGGACGGAAGACCAGAGATGCATAACATGATTGGAGACTGCTATCTACAAGGGGCCATGGACGGGGAGCTTCTGCCTTCTGGAAGCAGCACTGTTGTGAAGTTGGTGTGATGGCTGCACAGATTACCTGGATGTTTAGAAGAACCTTTCGTAAGACAGTGAATTAGAATCTAAATGGCATTTGAAAGTTTTCATTTGTCTTAACCTCAATTATTTACCTCTTAAAAGTAACTAGTCTTATCCCCAATGTCCGATTAACATTGAAAATCAATCAATATGTACCTACGTGCTACTAAGTTGAATCACAAAATGTCAAGATATGTGATTAAACTAAAATGACTAAGATTATCCATGCATGAGTGGTGGGTAGTCGGCCTCCTGCAGACTCATCAACAGGTTTTAATAGCGACAAGACAGTCATTGAATCGACGGCCTCCTGCATGTTGGGGCGAGAACAAAGGAGTTTTATAGGGAAAGTGCCAGCATTGACTCAACAGTACTTTAACGATATCTGGCCGCACTGCAGTTCTGGGCCATTCTCACCCAGGCTCTTCTAGTGGTGCCTAATGGTTGCCTCCAGCAAACGAACACACTCTTTCTCCACCACGTCTCTGCTGCAGGCTTGCCAGCGACCTCCTACATTCATCATCTCTCCTGTTTTCCCATTCCAATTCAGAGATACGATCACTGGCAGTGGTCACTTCAAGTTTTCTAAACTACGAAACGTCTTTTCTGGCTTCATTCCCGAACGATATCTGACCTCAAGCATCCAGAATGGCACCTCCTGACGACGAAAACTTCGAATCCTTGCTCGACTGGGACGACTCTCTGAATCCCTTGAGAGTTGATGTTGTCGGCGACTTCGCAGGCAAAGGACTCTTCGGAATCCACGGAGAGTCTCTCGTTTCTCATTGCATCACCCAGGCGAAGGTCGACTATGCAGGTTCGAAAGCATCCCGTCACCAACGGCCTGATCTGCCATGGCTAACTGTGACCCAGATGGCTTCCAGCTTCTCCACGCCGTCCATGCAGTCGAGACCTTCCTCAGCCGACTCAAGGATCGCGGATGCAACTTCCACCTTCTCTGGTTCGACAGCCACGAAGAGCTTGCAGTCCCTCACGACGTCCCCAACGAGTATCGATACAAATACCTCTTGACGCGACAAGTCTTGATTGATCATTTCCGAACTCCCCATAACGACGAAGAGCCCGCCTCCAACAACCCTTCCGAGAGCGGGAACCTGACCGCTCCCATGAGCTTCGTCTTCCCAGCCATCGTCAGTGATGATTTCGCCGATTATATGAAGGATTACTACCTCCATTTTATCATGTGTTCTCAAGGAGATACAGTGGAATCGGGAAGCCACCCTGCAGGTGACAGGCACAGGATAGGACATCTTGGTGCTATGTATCTTTTCGCCCAACATCGATACAGCCTTGCCTTTATCGACGACATCGAGTTTCGGAGCTCTAAGGCGAGATAACCCCCCTCTGAACCTTCTAATCGAGAATTTTGCTAACTGAAACAGACATATGCACGCATCATCACGCCGTCGAGCTCCCTGCCCTCTGTCGAGATACACGAATCGAGGCCTAACCACGGCCCAGACCTGAAACCCAATCAACTTTCCGATCAACTACTCCGACAAGTTCTGGAGTCTTGGATGCCGGGAACACAGAAGAATGCGCGGGATGAGATTGCGGTGCTTGCGTGTGCCTCGATGCTCAAGGAGAAACCTTCTGCAGTCATGGAGAAGCATGTTGCTGCATTTCTTGTCCACGTCGCTCTCTTGGAGCACGGGGAACTCGAGCAGCGGTCCTGCGAGGACATTACATGGACCGTCGGAAGTGACGACAATCGCTTCCTCGAGGACTTCTCGATGATTGCCGTGAACCTCATCTCGCGCGGCATCAATGGTACACGCGTCGATGGGCGTATATGCGATCTAGTCGACGGACGGCTTTTTCTGCACATCCTCCACCGCTTCGACTCCGTTAACCTTGTTGTCGACATGACTCACTACGGAAACGCCATCGAGACGCTTACTGGAGTGAACATTTTATGTCACTTGCCTCGACACGGAAGTCCATCAGAGGAAATCACTCGGAGCAGCAATCCATCTCAAAGTGCGAACGTGCAACAGCCCTGTCCGAATACTTCTGTTCTCCCTTTCAGTCACCCGGTACTGGACCCATATCTGGAGGAAGTCAAACTTGAGACCGACCAGCATTGGAACAATCACGAGACGGACTCCAAGATCTTCCAGGAACTGACTCAGTGGAACAACGCGAAACAGACCTCTGAATCCAAACAGCGCATTATCCACAAGCCGGTGGATGAGCGAGCGCTGAAGAGAAACCAGAGGTTCATGGCCGATACAGTTGCCTACTCTGCCAGTCTGACAAACGCATCCGGCAAAAACATCAACCCCGAGCGTATTGTGGTCCAGGACGTCACCGATAAGAAGCCACAGTTGTGGAGGGAGCAGCTTGCTCGGCAGAATGCTTCCAAAGCAGCGAAGAAGGGGACTGGCAAGGGGAAGAAGAATGCGCTGGAGGCAGCTAAAGACCTCCAAGCAACCAAACACGAGAGCCGAATCAACGCTGTTGTCGGCTTCGTTTCCAGCCAATGTGAGGACTTTGACCGGGAAGGGTCTTTGGTCAAGAGATACTTCAAGGCTCACAAGTATTTCTCGAACCTTTCCCAGTCCGACCGAGAAGCGATAGGGGGAGAGATGTCTCTGTATCTGTGCGACATACTTGCCAGGATGCTGGGAAAGCCTCCTCTCGGAGACACAGGTAAGCACGCGCAACCCATGCTTAACCTGAGGCTTATTTACTGACGAGAACACATTTAGCACTAAGTATCCTTGCGATGCTTCGCGCCCAAGTTCTGGAGACGCAAAGCTTGCCGCTCACCACGGGCATGACAGAGCAGCTTGAGCATCTGAACATCGCGCTGAATATTGCCATCTCGACAACACATCCTCGAACCTTGATTAAGCGTCCACTGCCATTCTTGACGAACCTCGGGAAGACGTCGAAGTATATCAAGTTCCCTACGGACTCTACCGAGTTTCAGTTGAAACACTGTGGTCCCTACCTTGAACGAAGCTTCGATTCGGCCCCTGATCCACGAGTTCCTTTCCATCCGGATGCCTGGCAGAGGAAGGTTCTTGATTTCATCGACCAAAACAAGAGTCTCGTCGTCGTCGCCCCAACCTCTGCGGGCAAGACATTCATATCGTTCTACGCAATGAAAAAGATTCTGCAGGCGAGCAACAACGACGTATTGGTTTACGTTGCGCCCACAAAGGCCCTCGTGAACCAAATCGCTGCAGAGATCCAAGCCAGATTCACCAAGTCGTATCAACACGATGGTCGGTCAGTCTGGGCGATCCATACCCGCGACTACCGAATCAACAACCCTACCGGATGTCAGA
The DNA here is from genome assembly GCA_030770045.1 of Colletotrichum brevisporum. NCBI lineage: Eukaryota > Fungi > Ascomycota > Sordariomycetes > Glomerellales > Glomerellaceae > Colletotrichum > Colletotrichum brevisporum. Next base: position 9,696,350 of record JAUGSI010000002.1, read on the forward strand.
TTTTGGTGACGGTTCCGCACATTCTCCAGATCATGCTGGTGGCGCCGTCCAACGCCCAGAATAGCGATTCTTGGGCTCGGAGGGTCAAGCGCATCATATTCGACGAGGTCCATTGCATCGGACAGGCCGAAGACGGAATCGTCTGGGAGCAGCTGCTTCTGCTAGCACCATGCCCGATCATTGCTCTGTCAGCGACGGTCGGGAACCCCACCGAGTTCCGGGACTGGCTGGCCGGCACGCAAAAGGCCAAGGGGTTCGACCTCGAGATGGTCGTGCACTCGTCGAGATATTCAGACCTCAGAAAGTTCATCTACCAGCCGCCACGAGAGCAAGAGTTCGAGGGCTTCAAGACGGTTGAGCGGCTGCCGATTCCAGGTCTTGATTCCGAAGGCGGATCTGACCGCTTCACTTTTGTACACCCCGTGAGCAGTATCATACACGAGTTAGTTCTGGCTGATCTTGTAATACTTTCGGTAGGCTAACTTCTATTTCAGGACCAAGGAAAGACTTGAAGACGTCAACTTGGAACCGCGCGACTGCCTGAGACTTTGGAAAACCATGAGCGCTCATCAATGTGAGCCCTATCGTGTCGACTCAATGCTCGACCCACACAATGCACTGCCCAACATGGTCAAGAAGTCGGACGTTGTCGAGTGGGAGCTTGCTCTGAAGGACCAGCTTTGCAAGTGGATGAAAGACTTCCGCTCGCCGTTCACTCTGGTACAGCGCGACCTCGAAACCAACGCCGCCGGCGTCTCCAGTACACAGCAGAACTGGATAGAGACGACTTTTCCTCTGCTCAACGACCTGCGCTCCCACGGCGCGTTGCCAGCTATAGTCTTCCACTATGATCGAGTTGGTTGCGAGCTGATTCTCTCCGCCGTCATGGAAGCGCTCGACAATGCGGAGACAAGGTATCGAAAGTCGGAAGAATGGGCCAAGAAAATACAGGAATTCCAAGACTACAAGGAGAAGAAGCTCCTAGAGAGCAAATTCAAGCCTTCTGTGAACACTAGGGAGGACAAGGATGACGGAACAGCCTTCGACAGACTGGATTATCTCCGGGAAGAGGCAAGCAAGGGGGTCAGCCTTTGGGACAGCTTCGATCCTGATGCCCCGATCGACCATTTCAGCTTCGCCGATTCATCCAAGATTACCAAGGTCGAGCTGGAGAAGTTGTTTTCTTCTCTGAAGTATGCGGTCAAGAAGCCCTTCCTCGATGCTCTCAGGCGGGGTTTAGGTGTTCATCATGCAGGGATGAACCGACGGTATCGTCAAGCGTAAGTCTCGTGCTCTGCCCCCCATTTCATCATTCCGATTCCTTTTGGGTCAAGCCGAGCTAACAATTGCAACTTGCAACCTTTTAGAGTCGAAATGCTTTTCCGCAAAGGCTATTTGACCGCCGTCATAGCCACAGGCACCCTGGCGCTCGGCATCAACATGCCCTGCAAGACGGTGGTCTTCGCCGGAGACTCGGTGTTTCTGACGGCGCTGAACTACCGCCAAGCTTCTGGACGTGCCGGCAGACGAGGTTTTGATCTTCTCGGCAATGTGGTGTTTCACGGCATTCCGTCCCAGCGCGCCATGGAAATCATGTCTTCTCGGCTTCCAGATCTTCGGGGACAATTTCCAATTTCGGTCACGCTCATTCTTCGACTCTTTAGTCTCATGCATGGTACAGGAGACTCAGACTATGCGGTAAAGGCTGTCGAAACTCTCCTCACACAGACCCGCCTCTACCTGGGAGGGCCATCTTCCCAAATGTCCGTCAAGCATCACTTGCGGTTCTCGATTGAATACCTCCGCCGGCAACACCTTCTTTCCGCCACCGGCACCCCTCTCAACTTCTCAAGGCTCGTCGGACATTTGTACTTCACCGAGAATGCAGTATTCGCTCTCCACTCGCTGCTGAAGGAGGGCTACCTGCACGAACTGTGCGCCAACATCGACAGTCTGGACGCGCAAAAGGACGTGCTGCTAAATCTACTCACGGTATTGTGCCATCTCTTTTGCCGTATTCCCTGCAATCGGTATAAATCGAAGAAATGGCTCGAAGAGGTTGTCCATCGATCGCCGTCCATTGTCATTCTCCCGAGACTTCCGGAGAGGGCGGAGACAGTTCTTCGAAATCACAACAAGAAGACTCTAGACATCTTTCAGACGTACGTTCACACGTTTGTTGACCAGCATCTGGACAAGACCCGAGATGACATCTTGCCATTCACAAAACGTAGAGTCGGTCCTGGCGATGGTGGGCAGGTCGATCTGTCAACCACTGGTCTCCCCATTCGTCCCTCTACGAGCGTTCGGTCTCCGTTTGCCGCGCTCTCCGGCTTCACAGACGACTTTGACAGCATCCACGAGCTCTGCGAGACCGTCCGCGCCGGTGTCTTCCTCGACGAGTCGTCCATCCCTCACATTCCCATATACCCGGACGAGACCGGCAGCACGCCCTTCAACGCGTACATCTTGGACTTTTTCAAGCACGGCGACCTGCAAGCCCTAGTGCGCGACAACGGTATCAAGCAGGGAGATGTATGGTTTCATCTGAAAGACTTCTCACTTGTCCTCGCCACGATCACTGCGAGCCTAGGAGCCTTTGTGGGCAAGAACAGCGCCGAGTTCGACGACGCCGCGATGATTGATGTGCAGGATGTGGGCGATCTTGTGCACGAAGAAGCAGAGGAAGCTGAGAATGAGCATCATGTTGCAGAGACCGGTGTCTCACATGCTGCTGACAATCAAGCGAAGTCAAGGTCCATCCCAACAAAGCCAGTAGCAAAGAGCAAGAAGGAAGTTGCCGAATCTTGGATGGACGAGGATGATTCAGAAGACGACGACGTTGAGTCCTCTATTGGAGGCGGCATCGCTTCAGAGTCCGCAACCCCTGCCACGAGCTGGGATGATGACGATGGTGCCGGTCTAGCTAAGGTCTACAAAGCTTTCAAAATCTTGCAACATGAGTTCGAGGAAAAGTTCCGGAAGGTCTGGGCTTGAGAGTCGTCTGGAACGCTAGTTGTTGGATGTCGCTTGGGCTCTAGTTGGTCAAGGTAGATGGAATGATGAAGTGCGTCTTAGAAATTAGGTTTGCAGTCTATTCTGAAAGCTTTTCAGCTTCCAGACGCTGCCTTATCTGTGTTATTGACTTCAGTGAGGGTTTCATGAGATTGCTACATCTCCAAGTTTTAAAGAGCAACGGTCTTCTCCGACGTCACGTTCTTCTGCTGGTCGAAGCTATCCGACTTCTCGATTCCCGAAGCCTTGTCGGAGACCGCGCCCGAAGCCTCAGAGTCCTCCGCAGAGGGCTGCCCGAACTTCTCCAGCGTCTGCTTGTCGAGCTGTGATTGAAGCGGTCAGCACCCATAAAAGCACGGATTGGGTATTCGCTGTTAGCGGCGCAACTTACCTTCCAGACAACCCACATGTAACCCAGCATGACGAAACAGCACACAATCATGACGATGCCACCCTTCTTCCAGTACGGAGCCTCATCGGCGGCGTAGAATACGATACCCCAGAAAGTATACAGGGTCATTGAGCCGATGTTCATGCAGTAGACGGTGACGCTGCGCACCGCGTCGTCGCCGCCGCGCTGCAGGATGATGCTCGCCCAGCCGAAGATCAACGGGTTGACCATGTACGCCGTGCCGGAGAGGTAGAAGGCGAAGAAAGTACCGGCGAAGGGCAGGGTGGGAACGAGCAGCATGATGGCGCAGATGAGCTGCAGCACGACGGCCAAGACCGCCATGGGAATCCGGGTGCCGGTGGCGTCCATGTGCCAGGCGGCGAGCATGTTGGAGACGATGCCGACGGCTTGGACGCCGAGGGGGTAGGTGTTGATCTGGCTTTGGGTGAAGTGGGCGGACTGGTACTTGAGCCAGATGAGGAAGTTGTTCTGGACCGCATAAGCCTCAAGGGTGGCGCAGACGGGAGACCAGAAGAGGAGAATCCAGCTGTTTGCATGGTCAGAATTGTTTGATGACAAAATATGTCGGGATCTCAAGCTTACAATGTAGGAGTGAGCAACAAGCGCTTCATGAGCGAGAAGGGGCTGATGCTGTGTCCGCCTTCCTTGATAGGGGGCAGACGGGACACGGCCATCTTCTTCTCAGCCTCAGATAGGTAGCTCGCCTTGGTGTTCTCCGGGATGTCGGGGAAGTAGTAGAAACCAAAGAAGGCAATGGGAAGCGTGATGATTCCATCTGAAAACCCGTCAGCGTGTTGGTTCAGCGCAACTGCGTACGGTGGAAGTTCTTACCGATGAGGAACACCCACTGCCAGCCACCGAGGCCGCCAAGTCCTCCCATGCCCTTGTAGATGGCAGCCATCATCACACCGGCAAACATGGTGCCGACCTGGCCCGAGGCCGTGAAGATGGCGGTGCGCTTGGCAATCTCCTTGGGCTTGTACCAGGAGCCGATGATGTAGATGGTTCCGGCGTACGTGCTGGCTTCCGTCAGGCCGAGGAAGAATCGCACAACGCAAAGCTGAGTGACGGTCTTGACCGCTGCGCTGACCATCTAGAAGCCGCGTCAGTATCCGAAATGAGGCGACTGTCGGAGCAAGGGGGGATGTACCGTCAAGGCGGCCCAGACAACGACCATGGACGGCAGCCAGATGCGAGGAGGAATCTTCTGAATGATCAATCCGTGGGGAATTTGACCAACAGCCATACTTTTTTTGTCTGTTAGCCGACTGTCGCACTCAATACGCTTCATGGTGAAAACTTACCCGGCGGTCGTGACGGAAAGAACCGTGTTGTAATCATGGCCGCCCATGTTGAGGGCCTCACGAAGTCCAGCAACCTGCATGTTGTCTGTGAGCATGGGCCATGCCGTTATGAACGGCAATACTACTCACGTATGCATTGGCGAATGCAGCTCGGTCTGTGATGTCATATCAAGTCAGTCCAAATATTCTGCAATCATGCAGGCCGTGAAAAGGGGGAAGCTCCTACCAAGGAAGTTGAAGAAGTAACTCAAGCAGCAGTACGTCTACCAAGAAAGTTAATCGTGAATTCCAAAGGCACCAGGTGCTCTTTGGCACTTACCAAAATGAAGAAATCTGATACCGCTACAGTTAGCTTCAAATCGCGGTTGACCAAGCTCCAAGTGTGGATGAAACTTACCAATCTTCTGGACGAGCTTCCGCTCTTCCTTGGACTTTGCCTCGTCGCCGAGGAAGAAGACTGGGCCCGGTTAGTGTCATTGCAACGTTACCTGACCTCGTGTGAGGATACAGTACCTCTGACTTTCTCTCCAACGGCCATTTTTGTCGATTTGCCTCTTCCCACGAGCCACACTGAGGAGAACAGGACCTTTTGGTTTGCAACAGAGAATAAGGAATTCTCTCCCTCACGTCGAGCGAGAGGAGGGGTATATCTCGCAGCAGATGCCTATTTCCTGGGAACAGATTATCTGAAAATCTGATAAAAAATTTCCATCGTCTCCCCTGCGGGGTCCCCTTCATGGGAACCCTTGCCAACAGTGCGCTTACGCGGGTGTCTTGCGATGTTCGTGCGCTGACAGGATGTGATTCGTGAACACACTGTACCGTCCACACACCCGGTAATCGTCGGGGAAACTTGCCTCGCTGCATTTTGATGTCTCTTTAGCGAACCGGCCCGGCCTCGTTTGTCGTATTCCTTCCACTTTTGGGCAGTTTTGGCGTAAGCGAACTCCACCGCTGGGCATGGATATGGGCGCATTTGACAAATGAAGACCGGGCCAGACTCGAGTCAGAAGCGGGGATAAATCGGGGGCTTCTCACCACTCAGCAAGATCGAAAGCGAGATGCACGTGTGTCCAGTGTCTGTTTTTACTTGCGTCGGGCGACTATCCTGTGGATTCGACGTCAGCAAGTTGCATGTTTCCAACCGCTAGTTGGGCTGGAAAAGGGGGACGTTTGTCCCACCAGATGAGTTCACCTTGTTGTGTTCACCTTGGCCAGCCGCTGGTGCTTGGCCCAGTCAATCCAAACCGCGTTAAGCTTTAAACATTCTCCACTGGTTTGAACTTTAAGTTGTCCCGAGACCCGTCCCCACGGCACCCAGCCTGGTGGCTTTGCCCCAAAATCACGACTCACGAGAATTTCCAGGGGCCACCGATATCGGGAATTGATTTCCGTCCATTTACAGGCAGTCTTTGGAGTTGAGTGAGCATAGAAAGCCACCTCTGTTTTCAGCTCTTCTCCGCCAACGGAAGACAATCAACCGCTGACAAGTATTTGACGTTGCGACGTTAAGAGCCGTTGAACCATCACCTCTGTAGGCGGCGTAACGGTGTAACTCGGGCGGACCATTAACCCGAGTATACAGGGGCTGGCGATCAAAAGTGCCAGGCACTCGGAAAAGGTCACAGTGAGAGCAAGAGAAAATCTGATAAGACCCGCTTTACCGTCGGTTGGCTTGACTAATGGAAAAGGCGAGGTCTGTTGGACTTAAGTAGCCGACATGGTCCATCATTCTTGGCTGTCCACGGCCCATTCTTATTAGGTAGCCGAGCATCTGGCTTGGCAATGGAAACGCTTTTTTCCAAGCCGGTTGCGGCATCTCCAGACATGTCACTTCCATTAGCGGCATTTTGCGATCAAGTTCAACGCTTTCACCACTTCTCGGAAATCGACTGACGACAAGCAGACGACGCTGGCCCTAGCTGAAGGTAGGGGTTGCTTTTTTCTCTCGCATATTAACCCCAGAGCATCCAAACTTTAACATTAGGTGATGGAATTGTTGGAGCTTGGTCGACATAGTGTCGATGTTCTAGCTAGGCCTTGCCTTCTGCGGCAGCCTTTTTCTGAGCAGCTTCCGTCATCTCACGAATCTTCTTCGCAAAAATGGGCTCCAACTTGCCGTCCAGTGCCTCTTTGCAGAATTCCTCGAACGGTTTGCCAGTCAAGTCCGGATACAGCTCCTTGCCGATCAGGTAGCCCAAGTAACGCGCGTACTCGGGCGTGTTGTCTCCCCGAAGACCCCAGGATTTGCGATACTGCAGGATAGACAGCTTGTGGGGGTTCACAGTGTCGTCTTTTGCCTTCACAATGGCCGCCTCGATATCGTCCGCCGATAGCTGCAGTCCACGTCAGTTGATCTTCTCATCCCTTGCGTTGTATCTGGTTGGAACATACGTATTCTCTCTGGACCTTCTCCCCGCTCAGGTTCTCAATAAGATCGTACACTTCGTTCTGGGAGCGAAGCTCCGTGTACGCAAAGACCCTCTTGTTGATGGTACGAGGGTCGGCGATGATACGAGCAACGTACTTGCCGACGTCTCTAAGATCCGTCAAGGCAGACTTGACGTTGCCATCTCCAGCGATCCAGTTGTCGAAAGGACTGGAAACAGCGTTGATTCGACCGGAGGGCAGGCGGGGTAGCGTGATCTGATACCACCAGCCGACGTTGATGATCGTGTACGGGAGGAAGATCGTCTGTATGTGGTTGACAACATCTTCCTTCTACATCATCAGAAAGACTGATCAGTAATCTTGCAACCAAGCGGGGCAAAGAAGCAGGCAAGCGCCAACCTGGTCGTGGAACCACATCGCTCCTCTGGGAGGCATGACCGTAGCGAAGAACGAGGGTACAAAGCGCTTCACTCCAGCCTTCTTGGCGGCATTTGCGAGCGGGATCTGGTCAAGCAAGTGCTCGACCACGATCGGCGAGATGACGACATCGATGCCGGTGAGCTGCTTGACGAGGTCATCCTCCGGGCCAGTGAGGTCGCATGCAGCGATCGCGACGCCTCTCGCTTCCAAGTCGCGCACTTCAGGTTTCTGAAGGGAACCGGGACGGATGAGAGCTGTAATTTCCTGTTGTCTTGGGTCAGGTCCGTGCGCATCAGACTGAGGAAGCAGATGGTTGTGGTTGTTCCTTACAAATTTCGTGTCGGGGGACGCGAGCAGCCCATTCACGATGGAGCTACCCGTCTCTCCAGTTGCTCCAACAATTGCAACCTTCATGTTTTCGTTTGCTCCGCTGTGGATTCGGGTTGGTTTGTTTGTGAGTTGGTTTGACTCAGACGTTTGTATGCCTTCGATGTCTCTCTGAAATGGCAGAACTTTGTGAGAAGCGGGGATTATTTATTGTGTTCCTGATCCCCCACAAGGCATAGCAACAAACCAGCCCACTGTCGGTGATCGCCCCCACCTCCGGGGCATGAGCGTAGTGAATGCGGTGTCGTCGGCCGAATGAGGTCATTGTTTGCGCCTCTTGCAGAAAAAGCGGCCGACAAGTCCGCAGAAAAGCGGGGTGAAGCTGCGGACTTGTTCTGCTTGGAAATGCCGAAACGCAGAGTTAGTGGGGCTGGCCGTTAGCATAACGTAGGTCGGTTTCGGTTCCGGCATCTCGGGGGCCGTGAGGCTTTGGTTCTGGAAACCAGAGTGAGGATCGGGACATAGTCTCATTGGATGACCAACGCACTACAACTCAAACTCCGCATCTAAACCTCTTTTCTGCGTGCTACTTTGTTAATATGCAAGAGGGCTATTAGTACAGAATTGGCATCTACTTGCGACCCCCGACAGCGGTACTGAACAGATACCTGCCTTGACAAATATCAAGCACCAAAATAGTTGCGTCTTGGAATATGAAGATGAAACGTAAGAGATTCCACTGAGTTTTGAGAAAGATATAACTGATTCTAGCAGCGCCGCCAACGCGCTCACAAAGGCTCTTTGCCCATGAAAACTATTCATTAGACTATCACCCATCAGACTATCATCCACAAGAGTGATGTTCTTACTGGAAAGACCAAGACGAGTGAGAGTACTGCTCATGAAGTTGCACAAGCGATATCTATGACCAAGAATGAATAGACAAATAGTGTGAAGACCACTAGTTAGGTGGTTTGTCCAGAGAACCACGATAGTTTGGATGGAATCTCATAAGCGGATATTCCATCGAATGAAAGATGTAGGGTGATAGTGTGATCTAAAGGGGTATCAGGCAGACGTTGAACCACGCCTGATCTTGAACTGAGGTCGATGTGTTGAGCGAGAGGACTTGGTAAAGTTGTAAAAGAAGCCGCTTATAGTAAGCCCCAGGACTGTAGATATCCTAGTTCAAAGCTATTCGGCGATCTTGAGGTGGCTGTAGGGAGGTGAAATCTATGCAGTTCCCGGAAGCAACTTATAAGTCGGGGTTTATCAACAAATATCTCAAACAACTGAGATGCAAGCGAAAGGTTCACGGCCATGGCCAGTATGCGCAAGATCCCAAGGGGGGGGGGGGGGGATATTTACTTGACCGACATTGTTACCGTTATTTGTATCTCCATTCAACGTCTTCCCAGCACAGTCTCCTCCTTAGTGTCGCCTTCTTGGACTTGCTCCCGTAAACAGGAGACCGCAATCCAGAGTGCTCGTATAGCATGGCGTGCCCAGGCACCTGGACTCCTTCAATCTCAAACCCAACAGCCAGCACCGCGAGGCACCCCAAGAGCTCCGAAAAGGCAAAGTTGCGCCCCGGGCACAGATGCTTACCTACACCGAAAGGGACAAACGACTCTTTGGAAACTTTGCTGATCTCGGGGCTGGACTTCAGCCACCTCTCTGGGTTGAAAACGTCTCTGTCCTCGCCCCATACGGGCTGCTTGTGCATCACAGCCGCGCTCCACTGGACCTCCACCCCCTCCTTCAGGAGATACTCTCGTCCGGTCTCATGGTCGGTGATGGTGGTGTCCCTGGCCATCACGGTTCGGCTTCCGGTCACGGTGTTCTCGAAGCGCAGCGTCTCGCGGTAGCAGGCGACCAGATAGGGACACGCGGTGCTGAGAGCCATGAAGTCGACGCTGGCGACTCGGCGGCCTCCTTCTTCCGTGATTGAAATGACCGACGCAGCTTCAATCTCGTTTCTTAAACGGGCCAAGTACTTCGGCTCGGAGAAGGCGTTGACCAGAAGCCAGAACATGGTGGGTGCCGTGTTCACGGTGGCCGCGACCGGGAGGGAGTCCATGGCGCCGAGCATGGTGTCGGAAAGGCCAAATGATCGCCAAAATGCTGCGCGGCCCTTGATGACGGCGGATACGGAATCTCCCTGGTCCAGCTTCCGCGTGTAAAAGCCGGTCAATCCGCCGACGATCTGCTTTCTGGCCCCGAGGGCTTTGCCAGCTATCAGCTTGCTGACCCAACCGTACTGTAGCCTTCCCAGGCCTGTCTCATAAGTCCTAGTGTTCTCCGCGTCAGCAAAACGTGCCATCAACTAGAACCGGGAGGATGTACCAGATGCAGTCAACAAGCTTTGTATTGTTGAAAGGGCTCTGCTCGCCGTACAGAGCCCTCGTGGTCGCCACGCCGATGAGGTCGCGGGTCCAGTTGTAAAAGTCGTCGATTTCGACGGGGACACCCGCCTCGACCTGGTTGAAGCGACTGCTTATGTACCGCAAGGCTGCGAGGTTCAAACTGTACAGATTGTCGCCCGACAGCGCGGCTACGGTGATGCGGGAAATCTCCTCCACGGCGTTCTCACGGACGAGCCTCTTGGTGATGGCGGGATCGACGCCCATGGCCTGGCCGATCTCCTCGATCCGGGCGCCGAACTCGAGCGTCTTGTTGCGCATCGCGCTCTGGACGAGGGGTGCCGTGTTGATGAGGTACATCTTCTTGCTGAGGAGAGGGAGGGTGCAGATAGGCACTTTCCTGTTCTTGCTGTATTCATGTATGTGGGAGTCTCCATGTCAGTCGTAGAAGTGGTCGTCTGTTGCCTCTCGGAGGTACAACTTACGCGAGTTTCTCGTAGACGCCAGGGTACTGTGTTCGCACGCCAATGAGATGACCGATGATCGGCAGGTTCCCCTTGAGGACGGGCGGCTCGCGCGGATCGACCGAGGCCGAGACGAATTTGTCAACCTCGACGAGCAGCGCGAAGATCACCGCGAAAGCACTTGCGACCAGCGAGATGGAAGAGCCCGAGGTAGCGCGCTGCAACAGGGCTACCGCTACGGTCGCGGCGAAGCCCGATTCATTTGTCGCGGTCATGATGAGTGGTTGTCAGCTTTGAAGATGGGAAGTACAATGGTGAACTGGAAACCAAGAAGCCGCAAGAAGAAAGCGGAAATAGCGAGTACCGGCAACATGTCTTATAATGAAGCTATAAGCCCGTATTCATGGTCTTCCATGTTGGCAGGTAGTTGTCAGTCTGCCGAACAATAGCAGCTCGCATTCAGAGTTCGGATGGCGGAACCTTCTTCGGTGTGTCGTTCCCCATGATGGTCATGAAACTCTGACGTGCGGCCACTAACAGACGAAGTCTCTCACTGGGTTAAATGCCGGTTTTCGGTATGCCTTGGCGAGGGCTGTATTTAAACTTCTGATGCCTCACTGCCACATCTAGAATAGGCGGTTGTTGCAAAATGTCGGTCTCGGTCTCGGGTTCGGGGTCTCACAAGCAGCGCGACGCCGGCCTTTATCCGAGCACGACATGCGAGGTTTGATATAAGACAGAATGGATGGTAGATTGTGGGATTTGTTCTTGATGAAACGAGGAACGGCAAAATATTTGCAAGTCATTACATCTTCTCACAACCATGGCAAGTATCGATGGACTTCGCGTCATAGTTGCAGGCGCAGCAACAGGCGTCGGTGCCGGAACAGCCAAGCTGCTCGCTGCCCGCGGGGCCGAGGTAGTCGTGGCCGATATTAACATCGCCGCGGCTAGAGAGGTCGGAGAGGAAATCAAGGCCTCAGGAGGCCAGGCCACAGTCGTCGAGTTTGACCTATCAGACGAGCAATCCATCAAGGACCTCGTCAAGATAGGCACCGAGTTTCTAGGCGGTCTCGATAGCCTGCTGAATATCGGAGCTGACCTGAGTCCCAAGAACCTCGGCAGCGATCGGGCGGTCCACGAGATGGATGTGGAGGTGTGGAATCGTACGTTTCTGGTCAACACTACCGGCTACGCCTTAACGACAAAATACGCACTTCCCCATCTACAAAAAAATGGTGGGGGCACCATTATCAACATATCCAGCGTGAGTACTCATGTCCACGTCTTTTAGAGTCTGAGATGAGGCCTGGCGACACAAACATACGCCACGTACCACAGCAAGAGCAACTCAGCGACGGCTTCGGCAAGACAAAAGACTTGGCAGGAACTTGTGTCTGAGGTGCGGTTTCCTGCAGTTAAAGCTGACCTGGTAAAGATGGCCGGGCACTTCATGGGCACGCCGGAGCCCATCAGGGTGGCATACGCCGCGTCAAAAGCAGCTGTGCATGCCCTGACGCGACACACGGCCGCGACCTACGGACGAGACAACGTCCGTTGCAACACGGTAGCGCTGGGCGCAGTTCTGACGCCGACTCTCCAAAAGGCACTCGACGTAAGCCCTGCAATGCAGGAGGGGATGAAGAAGATTCCGCTCCAACGACTGGGGAAGCTGGAAGAGGTGGCAGCTCTGCTGGCTTTCATGATTTCGTCGGATGCGGCTTATGTGACCGGTGACATCTGGACTATCAACGGGGGAACGCATGTGATGACGTATAATTAGCTTAAGCTAGAAGAGGTCAATTATAGGGTAATGCAGAGGTTGGCTTGACTACTCGAGTAGTGATGCGTTGAGTTGTCGTGGGGTTCTTGTTGAAGCTAAGTTGTTAGAAAGCTACTGAATAGTTGTGAGAGTAAGATCAACCCGATCCACATGTTTCACACACTATAACCTCGATAGGATACGCCAAACAATCAAGACGTTGACGATAGAGGCGGACCCAACTCTAGGTAGACAGTAATTAGACGAAGATTGCTCCTCGTTTATCTATTTCATAGCGTTTCCTTGATTCTTTCTGCTGAAAGACCTTCCTTTATTCTAGTAACTCCTACTGTTAAGTAAATCTCAACCTTGCGTTGGAGAGAAGAGACGTTGGAAAGTGAATTCAAAAGCCCCCTGTCTATCCGAACTACAGAAGCAGAAATTGCAAAGCTCCCTTGTCTGAAGGAGCTCTCACGATTGCGACGATAGTCCCATCCGGGCGCCCGGACCGGCCTTGACCCTATTGTTCGGAAAGCCAACTCGGACCTGCATCTTGTGTGGTCTACAAACACTGCCTGGGGTGTTTTCTCGGTAACAGGCAGATGTTGACTGAAGTTCCACTGAGGGGGTGGGGGTGGGGTCTTCTCTGGGTCTTGCGTCCGCCCTTTCGTCATCCGGAAGCTCGTAAACAAAGCTGAAGCTGATCTGAGCGCGATATTTAAGGTTTGCCACCAGATCCAGCACGTGAAAGTGAGATGTGGGATGTGCTGCCTACCTAGGCAGGTAATAGTACGGATAGCAAATGGTCGAACATGGAGAGTGCGACGAGAGGGTCATGTGCCGTCGGGGGTAGGTGTGCCGAAAGTGGGCCACGTGATCACGCGGCTTTGGAACTCCGCAGAGATTCGGGACCCTCACGGGCCGTGGAGGTCATGGGATCCCGCGGGTCGCAACACATTTGGCATGGTCAATCGCGGAGAAGTGGTTTTTTTTTCTTCTGCGGGGTATTAACCATAAGATGAGTCTTTTTGACGGGGCGAACGAACGAACACCTTGGGGCAAGGCCCAGGCCTTTTAAATCTTCAGCATGTCGAGTTCTTGAGGTTCATCGCGAGTCTGTGGTTGTCTCCTCATTTTCCCCTCACGAACCACGTTCACGAGTGACAATACGACTTGCGCGGCGTCCCAATGCTCGGTACCCTCTTCGAATGCACCCGCGGCCAAGGTCGTACGGTTTGCCAAGGTGCCATCCGTTGGAGCACCAGCACCGACGACCACATCGTGCCACGATCGCGGCCCAACAGCGCTGGGAAGTGGGACGGGTCTTCTCTGGGCCAACATTGGGTGGGAACTTCGCAGCAGTTCGAGGCCCCTGCATTTCCCCAATAATTTCCCCAGAACATGGGGGGCAGTCGGCCCGATACGGGTTCGCCAGTCACACTTTGCGCTCTCAAACACCGCACCGCAAACGCGCGTGTGTGGTGGTGGTGTGTCTGTCTCAGTTCGACCATGTGCTGACAGCCTGACATTCAGCCCGGAATGGGGTTTCACTGATCGAAGGAGTTGCCCGAAAGCAGCGGCAACTTTCTAGGTCGGTCGAAAATGCATGATCGTGTTTTCCTTTCGCATGGAACTTTTCTCTCAGTGCCCACTGTAAGTTGTAACAACCAGGCGCCACCAACGTAAAACGGTTGGAAGTGTATCTGTTTCCGGAAGTACAGAACAAGAACAGTTCGGGGGGCGGCGTAGTGTCCGCCGAGGTACCAGTGGGAAAAGCTAAGCTTTCTGGCCCCCAGCGTGTATCACTCGTGCGCGTCAATATTACCCGTTCCTAAGGTACCGAATATGGGAAACATCGACAAGAAGGAATAGGCTTCATGCCAGTAGGAGTATTGTCTATAGCCGCAAACCTCACGAAACCAGACAGCTGGTAAGTTTGCTGTTCAACCGGGCGGCCCATCCAGGCCCGAGAGACCGCCCGGCTTGCCAGCGACAGGCTGGCCTAGCCCTCGTTAGCGGGCAGGCAGGATTTTCTTCGTGACATGGAGGGATCCGAGGTATGTACGGCGTCGGAGCCGTACCTGATCCGCGCTCCGGGCGAACCTATCCAGGTCCACGGGTCCGGGCCGTTGGTTGCTATGGTGCATTGGCGCATTGGCGCGCGTTGGCGCGTAGCAAAGAAAGGAGACAAGTAAGTTTCGGTTGATGCGCGCGGCGCAGAACAAAACCATCAGACAGAAAATACGAAAGGAAAACGCGTACGGAGACCAAACCGCCCAAATATTGATATACGCACCAATTAAGCCCACGACGCGACAAGTCACAAGGGACCGGCCGTGAAGCCGTAGCGGCCGGGCCAAAGTAGCGTTGGTGCGCCTGCCGCCGCACAGCTGCACACGCCCCTCGAACGCGTCGCCGATTGGAGCGCGTCAATGCGCGCCGGAGGATTCCCCACCGGCGCTCGTTGTATTCAGACCCGATTCCCGACGCTAACCAGACGTCTCTGAAGCATCACTGGTGCAAAGGGAGAAGGCGCGGGTGACAACTCTGGGGTTTTGTGGGCCGTTCCGGACATTGCGGGGGGCGGGGTTAGCGGTGTTGGGGGAGGAGTACTTCGGTACATGGGTACATAGGGACCACCTAGTGTATAGGTAGGTATGTATGGTTGCACCATGTATGCTGTAGCGTAGTCAGGTAGCTGTAGCCCAGATTTGCTTGATTGCTTCAAGGTAGCGTACAGTAACTGCGGGGTCTGCACCCCGGTCAACCTCGTCCGTATTGGCTGCGTCGGCGGGAATGAGACTTGATGTGGGTAGGCGAACCGGGGAGGCG
This sequence comes from Colletotrichum brevisporum, assembly GCA_030770045.1. Classification (NCBI taxonomy): domain Eukaryota; kingdom Fungi; phylum Ascomycota; class Sordariomycetes; order Glomerellales; family Glomerellaceae; genus Colletotrichum; species Colletotrichum brevisporum. The sequence continues at coordinate 9,711,640 of JAUGSI010000002.1, forward strand.
ACACTGGACCGGGGTGTTAGGGTGTTAGACAGGTGAGACGAGACCGAGGGGAGAGAGAGACCCGACTGAAGGCTCTATGGATGGGATCTTTTTTATTAAAAACATGCAGCTCGCCAGCGTCGTTTTTCTTTTCCGTGCTTCTCTTCCCTCCCCGTCCTCCTTTGCTCTCCCTCCAAACCCTCATTCCCAAGGGCCGAAGCAAACATGAGCGCGCCAATCAACTCCAAGACGCCTGGTGGCGATGACACCAAGGTCGAGGCCTACACCGCCGAGAACGACCACACCCTCGATGGAGACGTCAAGATGTCGTCCATGAAGGCGGACGCCATCGAGGCCGAGCAGGCCGAGTTCAACATGGGAGTGTTGGAGGCCGTCAAGCTGTACCCCATGGCCTCCATGTGGGCTTTCATCATGTCCACGACGATTGTAAGCAAACCCGGTTGCTATCTGCTGCGATTGTTTTCAGAAGCTAACCCCCAACTCCCGAACAGATCATGGAGTCTTACTGCGTCTTCCTCATGGGCGCCTTCGTATCCATGGACAAGTTCAAAATGGAGTACGGCGTGCTTGACAAGGAGAACAAATACCAGATCGAGGCCTCCTGGCAGTCCGCCCTCCAGGTCGGCGGTCCCCTCGGTGCCATCGTAGGTGTCTGCATCGCCGGTCCCATTACCAGCCGCATCGGCTACCGCTGGGCCACCATCCTCGGCCTCATGCTCCTCAACGCCTTCATCTTCGTCTTCTTCTTCGCCAACTCCCTGGCCCTCATGTTCGTGAGCCAGCTTCTCGAGGGTGTGCCCTGGGGTATCTTCATCGCCAACGCCCCGGCCTACTGCTCCGAGATCGTGCCCATGAGGCTGAGAGCCCCGGCCACCCAGATGCTCCAGATGTTCTGGGCTCTCGGTGCCATCATCGTCGGAGGCGTCTGCTACGTCTACGAGAGCAAGATGGACTCTAGCGCCTGGAAGTTCGTGACTCCTTCCAAGCCACCCGGTTAACGTGTTTCCAATGATGCTAACAAGACCTCCTTCCAGGGTCCCCATCGCCCTCCAGTGGATGTTCCCCACCCCTCTCGCGATCCTCCTCTACATCGCCCCCGAGTCTCCCTGGTGGCTGGTCCGCAAGGGCCGCCTCGAGGATGCTGCCAAGGCCGTCAAGCGCCTCGGTCGCCAGTCCGCCGTCACCAACAGCAACGAGACCGTCGCCATGATGCGCCGCACCATCGACCTCGAGAAGACCGAGAAGGAGCCCAGCTACGCCGAGCTCGTCAAGGGCACCGACCTGTACCGCACCCTCATCGTCTGCGGCGTCTACGCGGCCCAAAACTTGACTGGTAACCTGATCGCCAACCAGGCCGTTTACTTCTTCAGACGTGAGTGAACCCTGCCACCTCCTCCAAAACCAGCCGATGATCGGATGAACCGTAAAAGAGTTTTGAACTCAACTGACATGACACCCCAAACAGAGGCCGGTATCGACTCCCAGCTCGCCTTCGCCCTCGGTCTCATCACCTCCGCCCTGCAGGCCGTCTTCGTCATGCTGTCCTGGATCCTCACGACCTACATGGGCCGCCGCACCATTTACGTCTGGGGCTCCCTCATCAACGTCATCTTCCTCATCGCCCTCGGCATCGCCGGGTCCTTCCCCCGGTCCGACCCGTCCTCCCTCGCCATGGCCTCCCTCGGCCTCATCGTCTCCGTCGGCTTCACGCTCGGCCCCGCGCCCGCCTCGTGGGTCATCATCGCCGAGACGTCCGCCATCCGCCTGCGTCCCCTCACCACCGGTATCGGACGTGCCGCGTACTACGTCGTCAACATTCCCTGCATCTTCCTGTCGACCTACATGCTCAACTCTACGGTATGTCCTCCCTCATCGAGCTGAAATTACGAAGCACAAGTGACGATGCTAACCATCTTGATAGGGTGTCGACCTTGGTGGCAAGTGCGGTTACGTCTGGGGCGCGACGGGCTTCGTGTGCTTCGTCATGGCCTGGATCTGGCTTCCCGAGATGAAGGGCCGCTCCGTTCGCGAGATCGACATCCTCTTCAGGCGCAAGGTCCAGGCCCGCAAGTGGAAGAAGACCGTCATCAACATCAACGACGACGAGTAGATTCTCTTCTTCTTTTCTTCATGCAAGGGCAAAGTACGGGCTCACAGGCCCGGAAAATCCGGCCGGCTTTGCACCGAGTTGTGCCAGCGCGCGCCCGCATGCGGGGTTAGGCTGCTGCTGCGACGGTGAAAAGAGGGGAAGTTGGGGGTGTTGTTGGGATGTCTGCATACGGGCAGGGGTTCCGAGTAATGTTCAGTGACCGGGAGGGGCACTCTTCCCCCTCCCTCACCATACCTACAAGCAAATACAATCGCTATTCTGTAATACAAATCAATGATTCAATTCTGTTTCAATCTGGAAATGTGACCAGTGCATGGAATTGTCAAACCCGCTCGGTTTCGCGCAACGACAACTCGTAATTCCCTCTTGAGACCAACAACCAAATGCGAATTAGCGATGTAATGTGACGATTTTCCTCACACACGATTTTGACGTTGGCTTCGTTGCAGTCAATTGAATGTTACTACCTAAGCTCTCATCTAAGTGGCTATAGAAAGTGCGAAGCGCTGTCCAATCTCATGACAACTGGCAGGAGACTTTCCGTTCACACCAAGTATCGTGGATGACTTACATGATGGGTTTCCTTGTGGTCGCACCCAAGTCACAGGTATTAAATAGGCAAAGGTTGACGGCTGACAGCAAGCTCCACATTGATGTCTTTCAGAAGTGTACCTTCATCTACCCTTTGGCGATAGTCGATCGTTGAAAAACTCCACGGGGCTGTATTCTGGGTGGTAGAATGAGAAATCTGATCATTTAAGATCGATGATCACATGCAACCAGATCACACACGCTCATCCGAACTCTCTTCGAACACGCATGAGAGAAAAGAGAAATAATCCACGCCGCTTTTCCAAAACCTCTTGCATCCGTAAACCAATGACCAAACAGAGGTGTTTTCTCAGTCCTCCTTCACAAAGCGACCAGCCTCGTCCTTGTACTCCGCCCGCCACCTGCTCAGCGGCGGCCTGCCCTCCAACGCGTCCCCGACGCTCCACAGCATCCTCTTCTTGTCCAGGGCCGCAGTGACCTCGTTGTCCGGGCACAACACCCAGAACTGGCCCTCCGCGATCTTGCCCTCCAGGAACTCGGCCACCTGCTCGGGCCACCACGCGCCCTCGGGCTTCGGCGGCTCGTGGTCCGGCCTCCGCCCGCCGAGCCCCGTGTGCACCCACCCCGGGATCAGGAGGTGCACCGAGAGCTTCTCCACGTCCCGCAGGTCGTAGCTCAGCTGCTCCGCGAGGCTCTTGACGGCCGCCTTGGAGGCGCCGTAGGCCGGGTAGCCCGGCGGGTTGGTGATGCCCTGCTTCGAGCCCGTGATCACCACGGCGGAGCGGTCACCCGCGGCTGCGCTGGCGCGGACTGCGGGCAGGAGGGCCTCGATGCCGGCTACGACGCCGTAGACGTTGACGTCGAAGGTGGTCTTGAAGGACTCTAGGCTTCCGCTGTCGAAGGAGGAATTGGGCTTAATGCCGGCGTTGAGGGCCAGCAGGCTGACACGGCCTACACGGGTGTCAGTGCTTCAATGATCGTTTTGAGGAGACGGGGCCTGGGAAAGCGACGAATTGGGGCTTTTACCTGAGTGCTCCGTGTCCACGATCTTCTTCAGCGAGGCCCATTCATTGGGCTGGCTGACGTCCATCTGCACGACCCTGGCGCCCTCGCCAAGTTTCTTGGTGGCGTTCTCGATGAAGCTGGCGTTCTTGTCGGCGACCAGGACGCTCATGCCGGCTTTAACGCATCGCTGGGCGATGGCGAAGCCTATTCCAGAGGCCCCGCCCGTGATGACGGCGAGGCTGCCTTTGCGAAAGATTGACTCCATTGTGACTTGTGTGTTTTTCGAGACCTTGCCAGAGAATGGAAATGGTTGAGTTGAAAGTAACTTGATTGACCGAGACGGGGCAATTGGGATCGATGTCGTTGACGAAGACCCCTCTCAAGTACCTGGCAGTAGTTGCGGACTTGCGGTGACCGCGTGGAACCCGGGCGAGCACGGAGATAAGGCTGACAAATGCCCGACATGTTTCGGGGATAAGAAATCGGGAATGGAGTCTTTGTTCTATCGCATGATGTAATTTTGGTCGACAGCTGTCAGTTCTCCCGAATTTTAACCTTGTCGTCGTTGTTTCTGGACCGGTTTTGTCGGTAAAACGCCGATATTCCGATGTAGAGCTACGAACGGATAGTGCAAACCCCACTCGGTTGCAACTGGTGGCTTGAACCTATGGGAATGCGGTTCTTCGCAACCGAGTCAACTGCTGCTCATGTTTCTGAGTTCATGAGTTCTGACAGGAGGACTCAGTCCAGATTTGATGTGTTTGCACCATGTCCGGCCAGCCTGTGGCCGCCGATGCCGGCAGGCTCATCCATTGCGACCTCTACCTATTGTGAGGACCCAGGCATTGTTTTCCTCGGTCTCTTCCTTGGTTGCCACGTTCCACCAACAAGGGAGTCTACATTGAGAAGCTTAGGCATGAAACTGAAATCAGAAACAGGAACTGCGCGACATGTTGATAAGGTCACGTTCCAATTGATGTTCAAGTTGCCGGTATAATTCTGCCGCTCCGTACTAACTAGTTCTTGGTACTCGCGATAGGCATCGGGAAATCGGAAAATTGCTGTTGATTTGAGCGCTAGCCATTTTAATGGGCTTTGAGCCTCTATCCATATCATTACCTCAAGGAGAGTCTATCGGAAGGGGGCGGGGTGGGTAGTCACAAATGGACCGATGGTCACGATGACGTAGGAGGGGAACATTTGTCATCATCGTCGGATTCTCCCTTTGATATCCACCCCTTCTGCGCGGGGATCGACGATAAAATAGCCCTACGACTCACTAAGTCTGGTTAGAAGATCCCATGAGAATCACTCGAAATAGTCACAACCGCACGACCGGATACCTCTTGTTACCGAGAAACACATCCAGAGACTGTTACAACGAATTTCCATACGCCGACAGAATCAGCCCTCGCGATGAGTCTTGAAGGCAAGAATGCTCTTGTGGTACGTCAGATGTCTCCCACCAATCATTGTTTAAACGAATTCATACTGAACAGTGTAATTCCCAGACTGGTGCCTCCATGGGCATTGGGGAGGCCATCGCAACTGCACTAGCATCCAAAGGCGCCAACCTGGTCCTTCTGTCGAGGGATGAGGTGAGCAAGCATCAGAGACATCTCTCATGTACAGGAAACTAACTTTCGAAAACCCAAGCGGAAACTCGGCGCGCTGGCGAACAAGCTCTCGATGTCACATTCGAACGTGAAAATCATCTATCGCGCCGCCGACGTCGGCGACTTCGAGTCGGTGGACAAGGCCGTTGCATCAGCTGTTGAAGCCATTGGCCAGATTGACATTCTCATCAACAATGTCTGTCTTTCTCTCGCAGATGTCACACGGACCACGGCTGACACAAGGACCCTTTGACAGGCTGGTCTCGCAATAGGGGCCCCCGCCCGCTTCCCGGACCTCAAGATCCAGGACGTCATGACCATGGCCAACACCAACGTCAACGGCATGATGTTCGTGACGCACTCGGTCCTCAACAGGTCCATGCTGGCACAGAAGCCGGGCAACGGCACCATCCTGAACATCACGTCGGTGACCGGCCTCGCGGTCCCGCCCTTCTCGGGCGAGGCCGTCTACCACGCGAGCAAGGCTTTCCAGGAGGCCTTCACCAACTCCATTCGCAACGAGCTGGTTGAGACGAACATCAGGGTACTGGCCTTGCGCCCGGGCGTTGTTGCGACCAACTTCCACTCTCAGCGCGTTGGACACGACAAGGAGAAGTATGACTCGTTCATCGAGGGCTATGAGTATGTGTTGCCCAGCTCATTGAACCCCGATTGTTCCTGCTCACGAATACTGATGCGATAACTTCAAGCCCGCCCGTGTCAGATGATATTGCCAAGGCGGCAGTCTACATGCTGGAGCAGCCCCCTAATATTTCTATCAAGGCGATGGACGTGGTGCCGACCGGTTAGTCACTCTCTTCCATGCTGGCGTTAAAGACACTCCACCACTAATAACCCCAAAGCCCAAAGATCGCTCCCTGTATTCGACAGGACTTGGAACAGCCGAAGTCATTAATCATTAGCGACAAGGAAATCGCCCTTAGGCCAAAGCACCTGGTTCTTGATCAATATAGCGCCGGATTCTTATCGTATCGAGCGTCTCCTGGATCAGCCCAGTGTCTCTTATTTCAATTCTTTGAATGACATAAGACTGTGAATCCTCTGACTCTTTCCAAAACTTGAGTCTTACCGTCGCTTGCCCAATAACTTCGTTCCGGGCCACACAACAGGCAGCAAGTCGAGGGTTTTCCGTGGAGAAATGCCCTTTGCCTGAGCCTCTGACTTGAACCTGACGTTGGAAAAAGCAACCCAGCCTGTGGAGGATCTTGCTGGCTGAACTGGGTTGATGTCTGGATGTCCTGGAGGCTCCGATGGTCGTGCGGGGGACTTCGATACTTGTGTTGATGATATTGCTGATCCTTTTACTGAGAGTTTAGATGGTTTTGGTGGGAGTTTGGACCGTTGTGCTGGGGGCTTCCGTGATCGTGCACCAGTTTCGGTGTCTGCTTCTTCTGAGGCATGTTTGTCTGGACGTACCTACTTTGACCTTTGGACTCGAAGCGATGATGTGACATCTGCACACCGATGTCTTGATACATATACAAATTACAGGCGGAAAGTTCAATCTTTGCTGTTCTTTTACAAGCAAACCAAGTTGACTCTGAAGACAGGTTCCTGGCAGAACAAGGTCTTTGTACTCACCCAAGTTCTGAAAGAGACAATTCGCGAGTGATACACCCCTCCACCTCGACCTTTGAGAGTTTCAAAGGCATGCACGGAAAGGCAAATTGTGTGTTTCCTACAAAGATACACAGCCACGACTAGATAATGCTTTGTTGTGTCAGTCAGAACGAATCCTTGGCGACCTATTAACGTGCTCTAAAACGCAAGTTTGGCTCTATCAATGATTTATACCATTGCAATTTCTGTATAGGCCACACCTGGAGCTATCTGTCGTGATCACTGGCTAAGTACCTATTTCCCTTGCTCTGTAGCCCGATCGTCATACTTGCAGAAGAGTGCGGGGTTGTGGGCGAGCTTCTGAAGCTTACCAAGCAATTGCATAGCTCGACCATGCGAGCCTGGACGGCGGCAAGATAGTTGGACCTCCACGAGCTGCATACATGTAATAGTAGCGTGGTTCCACCGTACGCGAATGGGTATAATTACTCCCATTCCCCTCACGTTGCCTGACTTCCGGCATGTCACCTACAACCTATTCCCACTTTAAATCCGCCTTCTTCCTATCATATCACCAACCACTTAGAGTCGTAGTCTTCATCATGTCTATCGAACGCGTTTTCAAGCTCACCAGCACGGACGAGGCCCGCTCAACCTACGACGAATGGGCCGAGAGGTACAACCACGACATGCTCGGCGAGGCGCAGGACTACGTCGCTCCGGCCACCGCGAGCGAGTACGTCAAGAAACACGCAGGAACGCCGGACATCGATACACTGAAAATCCTGGACGCCGGTTGCGGAACCGGGCTCGTCGGCGTCGAGCTGGCAAAACATGGTGCCACCGAGGTAGACGGGATCGACCTGAGCCCTGGGATGCTAAAGATCGCTCAGGAGACGGGTGTCTATCGCTCATTGAGCGTTGCGGACCTCTCTCAGCCTTTAGAGCAGGCCTCGCAGACATACGATGTTGTCGTCTGCGTGGGTACCATGACCCAGGGCCACGTGGGGCCCGAGGCTTTTGACCAGTTCGTGAGGGTTGGAAAGCCGGGCGCGTTTATTGTTTCAACCGTTCGCGAGACAGTGTGGGAGAAGAATGGGTACAAGGACAAGGTCCAATCTCTCGAGAGAGTAGGAAAGGTCAGACTGTTGAGTTCGGACTTTGAGGACTATCGACGTGGCCAGGGGGCTCGGGCAGTCATGGTGGTTCTCCAGATACAATGAACCACGGCAAGCAAAATGGTCAAGCAGGAAAAGACTAGACACAAATGCAAATCAGCTGTGCCTGTAAGTGTCCAGAAGCGATGCTTAGTGAAACCTCCTTGCAATCCAATTGAGCAATTGTCCTCCCATCATCTGTCATTGATGATGGATTTGAATCTTGCGAAACTATGTTAGGTAGGTTAGCAGCCTTCATAGCCATGGAGGGTGCTTTAGGCTAGGTAGGTTGGCGGATCTATGCCTACACAGAGCTCATGCCATGAGAAGAGTTTTGGGTGAGTCCGAATGCGCGAGACAGCCAGCCTCTGTTACATTTACCGATGCCGCAGCTTCGTAAATAGCTGGCATGCAATTGAGATTTCCAATCAGGACGTCAATGAGGTCAATCACCGTTGGGCGAGGAGAGTGCTGATTTTCTCAAATGACCGTTCGAATCAATTTGAAACCAAAGTTCTAAGTATATCCGCTCATTCATCGTTTAAAGAGCGCTCAGCAGCCTCCAGCTTTCTGTCATCAAAGTCCAAGGCGCTCACCGGTGAGCTTCTGGAAGTCCGGGGGCATCGCCACCTGAAATTCGCGATGGAACTGTGCCGCCACATCGGCTGAGAAGCTGGCAAAGTGCCGGGCGACTCGACAATATGCAAGCATCAAGTTGTAGGCGTTGCAAAAACCATCAGATGGACAGTGGTTCTTCCAATACTGGTCAGATGGCCATGCACCTGAGCCCGCCAGAGCGTTGATGACAGGAACCAAGGCAAAAACATCGTTGACGTGCATGCCCTCCTCGAGATTTGCGAAGATCCTCACTAACAAATACCCCATGGGTCCTGAGCATCTAGTTTCGTCTTCTTCCCCGCTGATTGGAGATGGATCGGCCCCATGCATAAGCAGCCAGCGTACCACTTCAAGCATTGCAACCGGCTTGCTGAGAGGGATTGTCCCCACAGCAGCTCGGAGTGCCAATGATCCGAGTGTGAACGGGAGACTCCGAGAACTGCCGCCGGTTTGGCGCAGGCCAAGTGACTGCTGACTGCTGTCGACTCTGATCCTTAAGTCCACCTCTCCAGTTGACATAAGAGCATCGAGTTCTCGAGCCCCGAACTCATCAGACCGACATACATAGAGAAAGATGGCGCCGAGCTCGGTCTTGATGGGCTGTTTGTCATCCGGAGATTTGCGGTAGGCTTCGCATGTGACTTGAAGGAGCTGCTGAAAGTGTTGAGTGATGGCCGTTGTCCTACCGCGGTCAAATTCCGAACATTCAACCGTGCTAGAAGCCTCATAGTCGAGGCCCCTGAGGAGGCGCTTGAGAAGTGAATCCCGGAGCGTGTTCGTCCTGCTTTCTGGACCATCAATGAATTCTTCTGGCACATTACACCACGCCTCGGCCCCGTGAGTGACAAGCTCAGCGACAGCCTTTGATTTGTCGTAAGAAAATGCGAACTCGAGGGCGTTTGTGGCTCCTCCGTGAACGTGCACCCTCCGGCATGGGTCTGCCCCAAGGAAGAGGGCCTGGGCTACTCCGACTGGCTCATCCGCATTGATCGCGTGGTGAAGCGGTGTTGCACCGTGTCCGTCTTCCTTGTCGATATCTACTCCGTAGCCTTCCACCAGCTCCGTCATGAGATCCGCGTCCCCGACAAAGGCAGCAGTGTGAATGACATCAGTTTAATATCGATGGTCTCCAAGGTCGTGGAATGGATCTTGATTGAGTTTGGGGATCAGACTACCCCCGCTCAGGGCTTCGAGAGAGGCGCCAGCGTGGAGCAAAACCCGAGTGACGTGCGGGCGGCGGCTGCAGATGGCGAGATGAAGAGGTGTCCAGCCTTATGCGATTTCTGAATAAAACATCCCAACAAAAGGGAAACATTTGCAAAGTTGTCCTGGAGAATCGATGTCTACTTGCTGCCTGAGAAGCCACTGGACGACGTGAGTGTGCCCATTCCGGGCAGCAAGATGAAGGGGTGTGCCCCAAGGACGTTTGTGATCCGTGTATCCATGAGCAATATAGTCAAAACGCCAGTCGTTCGGCCTGCGGCTTGAAGGAACATAATGCGCTCTGTTGAGATCTGCAGAGTAAGCAGCAGCGACCTTCAGGGTCGCTAACTGACCCTCGGCGGCAGCGAGAACAGTCATTCCGGGGTGCTTCATTTTGACGGCGGTGAACCACAGCCTGGGGTTGAAGATGTCGTGAAGCTTCCGGCTGGTTCTTGCCATCCCAGCCAGCTGGGATGGCTCATCGCAAAAGTGGGCGATGTGGGCAAGAATTTCCGGCGCAAGGCTCGAGAGGTTCGCCATCGCGTGCGGTGTGTCGTGTTGGTAGTGAAAACAAAGGTGGGATACTAGCTTATACAGCAGTCAGCACGGGGAGACATGACATGACGTGGAGGCATAGCAAACATCTCGTGGTTCTTGGATACTTACCTGTAAGGCTCGAAACTCGAGGCAAAGGATGTTTTGGAAGATTCTAGGTCGCGAATGGGGTTCGTCTGAGGGAAGCGTGCTATTGTTGCGGGTAATGGGTTCACGAAAGCAACCTTCAAGGTAGTCTTGCAGTCCTGGGTCGGCGCGAGGGAGGGAACTTTGTATCCTTGAGATAATTCAAGACGCGTATCGCGTCGAGGGAGCCAGTTGCCTGGAGCACAGGATGGGAAAGAAAAAGGGAGAAGAAAAAGGGAGAGTCGAACGGCGCGACAATGAGACAAGATGCTGTCCACGGAAGTCGCGCTGTGCCTCGACCGACCGTGCTGTGGAATGAATGGTGAGTCGATTTGTTCCAGTACGACGCCATAGACGCCATCGCAGCATATGGACCAGCCGGCCTCAGGAATTCAGTACCCCTGTGGACTTACAATGTGAGGGTGGTCGGTATCATTGCTGCACAGGTAGGTACTCCATCATCCTCATCAATAGTGTTGTAACTATCTAGGTACCTAGCTGCGAGGTTGATGCTACGGCGAAGACCCGCCCGCCCGGGCACCCAACGTCCCCCACTCCGGGTCCGGGACGGCTCAAATGCAGGGCAGAGTGGAGCACTGATGGCCTAGTAGGCCGAGTGCATTTCTTGGATCAACAGAGTCCGTGGACGCCGATTTTGGCACGCATGGCTTAGCCTGAGGCAATCCTGAGATATCTCTTTGCGGCACGTACGTCTGCCACAGCTCTCTGTAGCCACGGGAACCGGAACATTTCCTGATCTCTTCTCGAGACTCCTTTCCGGTACCTAGCTTCCTCACAACTGCGCAAAACTCCGCCTAGTGCCTGCTGTCGGCCGCTGTTAGTCGATACCTGATATTTGTCGGGAATCATCTGGTCAGTAACGTGCATAAGCGAGATGAGAACATTAGTCCTGCAGGATCAGGATGTATTATCCTGCGGATATATCCTTCGGATATACGGCGCTACTTCAACGGACCTTTCGCCAGCATATTAATGACTCACAAACCCAAGCCAATGACAACAGAGTTCCTCCGGAATAATTGGCAAGAGAAGGACCGAGATGTCGGAGCGTGTCACATCTGGTTTGGCGACGGATTTGTAGCTGGCTGAAGACACCGGCATCAGCCCGAGTTCAGCTTAAAACCCAGACGAGTCTCCCCTGATGTTCAGCCCATCATCACATTCTGCATCCACCGAAAGAGTGGGTCCTTGCCGACCGTCTTCTGCCTTTGGGCCTCAATTCATAGAATGTCTATTCCATCGTGTTGTCTGAAGGCTTTCGAGTGGGATGGCAACCCAACAGGCCGTATCGAAGTGGTAGCCAACACGAACGTTTACGTCGCCGGCGACAGCCCCGACACAGCAGTGCTTATCATCCACGACCTCTTGGGCTGGACGTTCCCAAACGCACGCCTCCTCGCCGACCACTACGCAAGGGAGGCGAACGCGACCGTCTACCTGCCCGACTTCTTCGACGGCGAGGCGCTGAACCCCGAGCCCATCCTCCAGGACCGGTTCGACGAGATCGACCTCGACGGCTTTCTGAAGCGCAACTCCCGCGAGGTCCGAGAGCCCGAGATCTTCGAGTTCGCCCGGGCCCTCAGGGCAAAGCACGCCAAGGTCGGGGCTGTGGGGTTCTGCTACGGCGGGTGGGCCGTGCATCGGCTCGGCGCGGAGGAGCACACGCCTCCGCTTGTGGATTGCGTCGTCTCCGGGCACCCTAGCCTGCTGACCAAGGAAGACATCGAGGGCGTCTGTGTTCCCCTCCAGGTCCTGGCGCCGGAACACGACTATGTCTTCACGCCTGAGCTCAAGTCGTACTGCTTCGAGACGGTCATGAAGAAGGGCGTTCCTTTCGAATACCTCCACTTCCCCGGCGTTTTCCACGGCAGTCTGGTGAGGGGAGATCTCGGCAAACCCGGAGAGCGGGAGGCCATGGTACGGGGAAAGTCTGCAGCAGTTGCTTGGTTCAACCAGTTTCTTCACTGACCTCCGGCCGAGCATCCCGTTGGAGTGGAAGAACTACATTCGCTGAGAAATCATAGCGGCCGGAAAGCCATCGAAAGATTTTGCTGAAGGACCCCTTTCATTTACGGAGAAGAATCACTGAGTTCGAAGTTTTGGGGGCTGGTACTTCAGGATTATTCAGAGTCTTTCAATGGTTGAGGTAAATAGTGACATCGGCGCTTGAATCCTAGCCTTTTATCCAAAACCATCCTCATCAAGACTGGGTTCGTGGCACACGCACCATCTCCGCTGTCGCCTAAGACCCCCCAAGCGAATTGATGTCTTTTACCGGCAGCTCAGTTGACGTCAATCCGAAATGCCCTGTACGTCGAACGAGAGAATGGAAATGTCGCCTTATAGCCAGTCGCCAAGCATCCACCCGCATGGGCGTTTCAACAGCTTCATGTAATTCACACAACGTTTTGGGGGTCATCGTTATGTTGATTAACGTTGAAATTCTTTCCGTAATCATGGCCGCATGTCTCAGGCCTCGCTCTACACCCCAGGGCCTTGGAGGGTGCTCGACTCGACTTGCCGGCGGCCATCGGAGGGCGTTTTCAAAGGCTGGCAGGTAGGAGTCTTATTCCAGATGCTGAAGAATAGGCAACAACTGCTCCGCACATATGTGTCGTGGTGTTTCAAGAGACATCATACAATCTCGTTTTCGTTTGATGCTACAATGCGCTACGGGCGATACTTGAGGGGCATTTGTCTGCTCTAGTCCTCCTCCTTTCAGGCCCAGATACCGGTATAGACTCCAGTATGCTTGAAACAGGCAGAGTAACTTCCGTACAACTCTTGACTCAACCAGTTGAAAGGGGGAACAGCCACAATCATGATCATCATTTTGTATCAATATCAGCGAATGCGAAAGAAGAAACCCCTGAAAAGAGGGTTATGAAGCAATTGCGCCTTGTAAGAAGGGGGCAAAGTGTGCCGTGTTCCACCAGCTGGACAGTCGATAATGTCCCACTCGCCAACTTATCGAAACCGAGCCTCCAATCTGTTTGACTTCAAACCTTGCCAGCCTTTGCGCCTCATTCATAGTCATTCTGATTGGACCACGTCGGCATTTGACAGCCCTAGCGTCGATCTGGAATCGGACGGCTTTCCCCCACTCGGCCGGCAGGCTTGGGAGCGAATGGAGAGGCCGGTTCACGTAGATTGACTATGGGTGGCTTGGCTCCAGATAAAATTCTCCGCCAGTCCACCGTAGGGCAGATCAGCGCAAGGCAGACTGGGCAACGAGCCGGTAATATCGACCTTGGTCACGCAAACTGGCAGGGCAGACACAAAAGGGTGTGTGAAACGCGTCGTTGCACTCGAATTCACCCAAGATAGGCCAGGTCTCGGAACACGAGCCGGGACAACCCCAGCGCGGCTGTCCAGATGGGACTAACTGGGCACGCGTCATTGGCTCGTCGACGGCACGCCCGGACGGTCCACTCGGGGCTATCCGCAAGTGCCACAACGACGCAGGGACGTCGTCGAGATTGTCCCAAGGCTAATCGGTCTCGGTCTCGGTTTCGTGGTTGCATGGACTGGCGCAGAGTTCCATTTTCAGGCTGTGTAGCAGTCCATCCGCCACTCTGTTATCGCGTCGATGATCTTCTCGAGTTGAACGGCCTGAACTTGTTTTAGAACTCAAACATCGTCATGACAAATGACTCGGCCTGGACTCGCGATTTCTTTAATAATTGTGGTCGGACGCCATTGAAGTCAGTCTCGATCGGACAGCATTCGATTCTATCGTCGACCATCAGCCAGTTCAGCGTCTTTGACAACCAAATTCCGCCAAGCAAGGAAGATACCTCATTTGTGCTCTTGCCTATTTCTACTTCTCCATCAACGATCCTCAATCGACGCTTGCGAAATTTCGAGATCGAAGTGTTTTCGTGATTTCCTCGGAGCCAATCGAACCGAGCCCTTCGAGGTCAAGAAGCACAGCATGGCCGAGCATTCAACAGCGAACTTCCCTCCCGTTTCGAGCGATGTCGTAAACCTGGCAATTGCGGAGCTTGCCATTTACGGTCTCATGTTTCCGGCTGCAGTATGGATTACATGGAAGCATGGCAAGAAGGGGATGGTCTGCTGGCCAATCTTCCTCTCTCACTTCTTCGGAAGATTCATCGCGGACATCTACCAAATCATCAAGCGCGACGAGCCGCTACTCCCAAACCAAGTCAACATTATGACCAACGCTGCCAGCGTCGCGTGTCTGACTTTGACACTGATCGGTATCGTCTACGAGGCGTAAGCTGCTTTCATGATGCAAGCAAGTATAGTTACGGAGACTGACGCATTGGGTGCAGTAACATCATTCTGCCGAGCCCGCCGAAGCGATGGACCGAGAAGATTATCCTGGGCGTTACCCACCTTGCGAACACCGCCGGCATCGGTTTATCGACGTACGGAGGATCCCCGAGCCCCAAAGGCGGCGTTGCAAACGAAAACCTGAACCAGATCGGCAACTGCCTGCAGCTTTTCGTTCTGTTCGGCGTCTGCTTCTGGATGTGGCCTACGTACAAGCGCATCCGGTCGGCGTTATCCGCGAACTGCAGGCCCGCCATGCTTATGCTTCGTGCGGCGGTCGTCGGCATACCGTTCCACCTGATCCACATGGCGTACACAACGACCTACGCCTTCAACCGCATCCCGAGCCTGGACCCTGTCATGGGCACCTTCGCGACCAAGCTCATCCTGCTGTTCGGCACGGAACTCGGCACCACCATCGCCATGATCGGTGGCGGCTGGCTTGGCATGAGCGCCGAGGCCCCCAAGACGGTCCAAATGGAGCTGGCCACCGTCGGCGAGGACGTCGAAGGGAACAACAATTCTGTGAGAGACGACATTCCCTTATCCCAGGACTGGAACAGGGACGACATCGCCAGGGCGAAGCTGGGCTTCGTCTAACGGGCAGGCGTCCGTCTCATTCCACCTTCACTGTTTCGTCTTCTTCTATGGGACTCTTGCGGGGAGAGAAACGTCCTTCGAGTGCGCGGTACAAGGTCAGAAAGACTGACGACAGAGCCCTTCTAGGACTGCACCTCGCGGACCGAAAGATTTCGGCTTGGACGGACCCGATCGAGAAAGGGGGCTAGGGCTTGGGAGACAGCTGTCAACAACGACAGGTATTAGAGCGCGAGTCTAGACGTGCGGGTCACGGGGACTTCGCTCGGACTGGATATTGGATTGAAGTGCTCAGAAGCCTGTTGTGGCTTTCGTTTTGATGAAGCTTTCATCTGATTTCCTTCATTGTGTTTTTTAAATGTTGTTGTGTTTTCTCGTCTATACAATGCATCCCGAGTGAGAACATACCTACTCTGATGTTGAACGAATGACCCTCCACCAACCTTCTCGTGGCGTTGCTTATTTTAAGCCTCGACATGATGGCCAGAGCGAGAAGTGGGTGCCTATCGGGTGACCTTATTCGGGGAGTCGATCTAAACCTGATGAACTGACGTACTTTTGTGTGGGAGGAGAACTTACTGTATCGTACGATGTTCCTGGGAAGTATGCGCCAACCTTCCTGTATTCCTAGGGACCGTACACTATTACTGTTGTATATTTGGGCATTGCGGTAGCTATGTCCTTCATAATTCTCCTTGACCCCAACGTCACAAGTAACACGGGAAACGTGGATGGGTAGCTATGTTGGAAGTAACATTTTGAGAACAAGACAACAAAGACTGGATATCTTGTCTATCAGATAGCCAACATATTCAAGACGAGAAGTATTGTTCTCAAAGACTGCGACATAGCTGTGACCCGAGCCCGCTCGAGGCCCACCCCTCGTAGTTCTTCAGCTATCAATCTAGCATGATTCCCCTGAATACTTTCAGTCCTATGATAGTGACGACCACGATTTCTCCTGTTGGACCTTCGGACTGGTCTACCTTGAACCATCGTGGTTCCTTCAGCCTATAGCAAGGTACAGCACGTTTGCCACATCAGTCCTTCCTCAACCTCTGCGAATATTCCTCACTGTTGGAAAAGCAGTAAGGCCCGCTTTAACTAGAGCTCGGTATGGGATTTATTGGTACTGGAATTATGGTGAGCACTATTGGAGTTGCGATGAGAAGTTGACCAATTGAAGTGGACACGAGGAACCGAGCTGAGCTTGCTGACGATCCGAGGTCGGATGTCTGTGTAAGACTCGCCGCGTTATCGGTTCTAAGACTTGACATAGACTGGAATGACAAAAAGCCTCAAGCCGCGTTTGGCCTGAGGTCGTCTCAGCGCGCCGAATAGTTCCTACAGGTTATCGCTAGGTTCTTCACATGTATCGATTTACTTTGAAATGGAAGTAAAAAGAGTTCTGCGTCCCTTTTATTCGTGTTGTCGATGTTTCCAGTAGCTCTCCACACTGTTCTGACGGAGCTGGCGCCCCCTTTTAATCATCACGACGAACAGTGCAATCTGGGCCAGCGCAGCAAATGCTGCAACAAGAAATGCGTTTTGCCAGCCCATGTTCGTAACCCACGGCGTGATTCTACCCGGACGTTAGCTTTCTGGCATTCGAGAGACACGTTTGCTTGTGTCGTTGCGGAGATAAGACTAACCCGTAGCTGACTGCAAAACTCATCGTGTTGCGGATCAGAATGACTGTCACGATTGCGTCGCCTCCCAGCTCTTTGTAACTGTCGATGCAATAGGTGATTGCGAGCTGGCTCCCGGACGTGACGCCTGCGCTCAGAGCACCCATGGCGAATATCAGACCGAACCAGTGAACTTTGTGTGCAGCACCAACGCCCCATAGCAACAGCGACCCTGGGATGAGAATCATAAGAACAGAGAAGAGCCACAGACGGAACTCGGGCTCCATGATTCCGTTGTTACGTCTGGCCTTCCACAGGATGAATCTGTCGCCCAAATGGCCCGAGTACAATGTCCTGTCATGGACGTCAGCAGCCGGAATGCGAGCTTCGGAGAAAGAATGTAGTACTGACCCGACCGCAACACCTACGAGACATGACACGTATGACAGCCCAACGATGCTCGCTCGGAAGTTGTATGGTGAAGCAGACAAGATAAGAGAGGCTGTTCCGTTGAGGACGTTGAAATAGCAGAGGATGGCCCCGTACATGAATCCCGAGAAGACTATGACAGGGAAAGAGAAGGACACAAACGGCCGAACCACCATGCTTCGGAGTGAGGCTTGGGGGTTGAGGTCTCGGCGGCTGAAGGGTTTGATCTTGTCGACGAACGTTTTGCGCGAAGCTGTCTTGGAGTTGACATCGCTTTGAACCCCAGAGGTCTTGTCAGTTTCTGAGCCGGACTTCAGGCCCTTCTCTTCCGACGGTCCGGCACTGGCCGGGGAGTAGACCTCAGCATCCAAAACAACGAAGCGTTGATAGTTGGTTTCTTCCATCAGGAAAAGGCATATCAAGAAACCGGCGCCACAAAAGATTGCGCACCAGTGCTTGCAGGCAGTCAGCATCCCTCTTTATTAGTCACTCGTGGGGGAAACTCTGCTGGACGTACAAGAACCCATTCCCAGCCTTGACCGTCGTTGATGAAACCAGCAATGACTGGCGCCAAGAAGTTGCTCCCATACAGGAAGAGAGCGTAATAGCCCATGTAAGTGCCTCTTTCGTGCGTGAACCACTTCGAACGTCGTTAGCTCTCTGTTGAAGGGTAGTCGAACTCGAAGTTGTCCACGTACCACATCCGCAATGGAAATCTCGCACAGCGACTCGATGGGGGCACCGAAAAGGCCTTGGAGCACTTTGTTGGCAATCCATTGGCCACCCGTAGTTGCGTACGGCGCCCATACCATGATGCACTGAGGGGCACTAGATCAGCTATCATGAACCATTTGGCTGTCAACTCCATACATACCAACGTCCCCAGCAAGCTAATCAGATAGACCGGGCGCTTGCCGTACTTCTGAGCCAACGGCTGCCAGAGAAGACAGCCCCAACCCAGTGTGAGAAACATGTATCCGGTCCCGGCATTGAGGTCTCCGACGGTTAGGCTTGTTGCCGATGATATGGGGACGAGGATCGAGTAGATCGCTGCTGAAGCAATGCCAATGGAAAGACAATAGCTGCGACAAAAGGAGCGGTCAACATTGCGCCTTGTTTCAACATTCCACAGATAAGGCAGGACTCACACAGAAAGACAGCAAAGAAGCTGAAACTTCCTCCGAGGTGTCCAGTTCAATGGGTCGTCGGGGTGGCTCGAAGGAGTTGGAATCAGTACGACGTCCCGAGCACCATCAGCGTGACGAGACGATATGGTCCCTTCGAGGTCAACCAGATGGACAGTCCCGGGGATAAACCCCGGCGGAGGTGCCGAGAGCATCGGATGAGAGGACATCGGTGTCGATTGACAGCTAAATGTAGTTGACGTTGGTTCAAGTAGAGTGAAGCTCCCAGCGCAGTTCCAAGATGCCTCAGAAGGAAAAAAGTCACAGGCTGGAGTTCTCGAGCGACAGAAAGATTTGTCGGAATGGGTGAACTATTGTAGTAGGGTCAGCTCAAATTAGGATAGTGGATAAACTGCGAGAGAGCCATTGTACAGTTATCGATACGTGCCGTCAATCCATTGCAGCTTCGAGACCCTGCGTTCTTTCTCCAACGTTTTCAGAGGGTAGCCTATATTTTGTCTCGGGGACTTGGTGATGAGAACTAGCCAATGGCCGATAATCGCGACCATATCTTGTCCAGATGGATGGTCTGGGGTAATCTGCGCCATGATAGCGTTCCAGTCCCAAGCAGTCGGGAAATGGCGCGTTGCCCTCCGGCTGACATGGATTTGGGCTTTGGGATAGAACACATGCACTGCTGATCAACTTT
Organism: Colletotrichum brevisporum; assembly: GCA_030770045.1. Classification (NCBI taxonomy): domain Eukaryota; kingdom Fungi; phylum Ascomycota; class Sordariomycetes; order Glomerellales; family Glomerellaceae; genus Colletotrichum; species Colletotrichum brevisporum. The sequence continues at coordinate 9,730,970 of JAUGSI010000002.1, forward strand.
GGCTGCGGTCTCGGCAAGGGTCATGATGAACAAAAGGCCAATCATTGATATTTGCGAGAAGTCATATGCCGGCAGTGCCCCAACTCTGACCAATCACTGATAATTGCGACGGTCTCGCGAGAAGGATGACCAGAACCCGCGGCTCTTGAACAGTTTGTCTTGGTTCCAACATCACTTTGACAGTGAAAGGAGGCAAGGAAAACGATAAGCGCAGGATATAGCTGAGTCCTGATTACTCCGCGTTGCCTGATGTCATGCCAATATCGAACCCCGCACTTTCCAGCTCTTGTGTCGGGATGTCATCATATTCGATTGGATGACAGAAGCTTCTTCCCCGATAAGCCCCTGATTCTAAATCAATTTGTTTCTTTCCCCCCGTTGACGACCCGATCCTCTGCCAGTGGGCTGCAGATGTGTAATACTAAGATAGTGTGACGCTACAAAAGTAGAACCACAATTACAACGCTGGTAATCGCGTATACGTACTTTCAGTACGACACACCCCCCCAGACTCTAAGGCCTAGTAGGGCTAGAGACTGCTTATGACTAATACCACACTTTTTACTACAGGCTTTTACGTCCTGACCTTTTTTTTTTTTTTTAAGGTAAATAGGTGTTGTAGTTTAAACTCGAACTTATAGGGGGACGGGTGTGGAGCCGTTCGCCTGTGGACGTACACGCATTACCACTATGGCACAGTAAGGGTAGAAAGGGCTCATAACTATGACGCTGCAAAAGTGGAACTACGATTACAACGCTGGTAATCGCGTATACGTACTTTCAGTACGACACACCCCCCCAGACTCTAAGGCCTAGTAGGGCTAGAGACTGCTTATGACTAATACCACACTTCTTACCACAGGCTCTTACGTCCCGACCTTTTTTTTTTTTTTAAGGTGAATGGGTGTTACAGTCTAAACTCAAACCTACAGGGGGACGGGTGTGGAGCCGTTCACCTGTGGACGTACACGCATTACCACTATGGCACAGTAAGGGTAGAAAGGGCTCATAACTGTGACGCTGCAAAAGTGGAACCACGATTACAACGCTGGTAATCGCGTATACGTACTTTCAGTACGACAGATAGGTGTGACTATATAGCACGGACTTCAAGCAAGTCAACAACCCTCGACATTCGTGAGGCGTATTCCCACCATTCTACCCCTTCCCTGCACTCCCAGTCTTCTGAAATGACTCAACTACCGAAAGCTCCTTGGGAGGCCAGGGCCGAAGCTTGCAGAAAGATTCTCCGGGACTCGCTCAACCCACAATGGCTTCTGCCCGAAGATCAACTGCCGCCTCAGAGCCAACTCAACGTCGCCAGGTTCATCGAGACTTGCGGCAAGCTGACCCCGAGAGAGCTAGAGATCACAGCGAAAGCTGCCCCGGAGTTGACCCGTGAGATGGCAGAGGGCAAGCTGACCGCAGTCGAAACTGTCACTGCCTTCCTGAAGCGAGCCCACATTGCGCACCAGCTCGTGAACTTTGCGACCGAGTTCATGGTCGAAGACGCCTTGGCGGCTGCGGCTGAGCTCGACAAGCATTTCGAAGCGACAGGCAAGCTCCTCGGGCCGCTCCACGGCGTTCCGATCTCCGCCAAAGAACACCTCGCGTTCAAGGGGCGCACTTGTCACTCCGGCTACGTAGCGTGGACCGAAAACGTCGCCGAAGAAGACGCGTTAGTAATTCGCCTAGCCAAAGCTGCTGGTGCTGTTTTTCACGTTCGCACAAACGAGCCTCAGAGCGTCATGGTTTGTTCTTCCTTGGGTCCTATCGCCATTGAAAGTGAAGGGCTGACAGATGAAAACGAAAGCATCTTGAGTGCGAAAATCCCATATACGGAGCCACCGTCAACCCGTACAACCGAAACCTTACCAGCGGCGGATCGAGCGGCGGGGAGGGCGCGTCGCTTGGCCTTCGCTGCGCTGTGCTGGGAATTGGAACCGACATCGGCGGTTCTGTCAGGGTCCCGGCTGCGTTTTGCGGATCGTATGGATTGCGAACTACAGCCATGCGCAATCCATACAAGGGTGTTTGTATACCGGGTCTCGGACAAGAGAGTATTCGCTGTATTCTTGGTCCTTTGGCAAACAGCGTGACGGACATCAACCTCTTCCAGAGAACGATCATTGGCCAAGAGCCGTGGGAAGAAGAGACTTCGCTGGTACCGCTGCCTTGGAAGATGATCCAGCCGTATGAACCTGGGACTTTCACAATTGGAGTTATCTGGGATGATGGGTAAGTCTGATGCGATGTCTTTAAGCTACATAATTTGCTCACGATTCCGGTGGTTAGTATCGTTCATCCCCATCCGCCAGTTACTAGGGCGCTGAGGCACACCGTCGACAAGTTGAAAGCAGCCGGGATCAAGGTTGTTGACTTCGATCCGTACAATCACAAGGAAGGTGCTGAAATCATCAACACGCTGTACTTTCCTGACACTGCTGCTACTCAGCGCGAGATACTGAAAGAGGGCGGAGAGCCTGTGGCTGATCTTACGGAGTGGGCGTTTGCGTACTCGAAACCGGAGCCACTCTCTATCAGAGAGAATTGGGAACTTAACGTCAGAAGGGATGCCTTTCGGGATGCGTAAGTGCTCCAGAGATGTGTTTCCAAAGTTGTATCGAGCTGACTGCCTGAATAGCTACCACCGAATTATGAAAGAAAGACAAGTCGACTTCATTCTTTGCCCGGCGTACGTCGGTGCTGCGGCAAGGCTAGGCGAGGCACATTACTGGCACTACACCACGATGTGGAATATTCTCGATCAACCAAGCATCACTTTTCCAACCGGGTTGTACGTTGATCCTTCCATTGACGTAGTTGAGAAGAACTATACTCCGCGTTCGCCTGAGGATGAGCGAGAATACAAGAAGTGTAAGTTGAATTGACTGTTTCCTTCCATGAAGATGCATCAGTCTTCTCTGACTAACATGAACGGCATAGACATTCCAGAAGACTACACGGGTGCTCCAGTCCCTTTGCAGCTTGCAGGCAAGCATTTCCGAGACGAGGATACCCTGGCAGCGGCAGAGACTGTTTGCAAGATCATTCAGCAGTAGATTAGTGGCTTGTCAGGACGAGATGGATCGCACATAGCCAGCGCGACTTCGAACCCGAGCCAGCTTGTAGCCCTGCGTGTTGGCAAGGAACAACGGCAATTGAATATCATTTCTTGACATGGTAGGGGAGGTTCTTCATTAAACAACCGACTTTGATTCATTGCGCTCTTACACTGCCGGGCTATATGCCTGTCATGCTGAGAAGCTGCAAACTTCCCCAGACTCGCCAGGATCAAGGTTCTAATGTGGTGTGACTCCGGCCCGTTTTGATCACTGGAAGCTGGTCACCGATAACCGGTATCTTGGTGCGGGGTTGAGGGACCCCCATTGATAAGGACGCATGAGATCTTCGGGGCTATCTGCGACCTCACTCATGCCTCGTTTCCACCACCGTATCCGTCCGAACTCCCGCAAGAGTGTAGCGTCATCATGCCGAAGCCTAGACTGCGAACCAAGACCGGATGTTCCACTTGTGCGTCAACCTTCCAGTGACTCCACGCCTAGGTCCTCCGCTTGAACTAACCGCGTCGCAGGCAGAAAGCGCAAGGTGAAATGCGGAGAAGAGAGGCCAACGTGTCGCAATTGCGTCGCCTGCAGCCGTGAATGCGTATGGCCTTCTTTGGACGACCTACAAGATCGTCGCTTTCGAGCTCGCCGGTCCAGCTCCTCCGGGCGGAGCGCAGATTGTTCTCCATCTCCGCCAACCTCCCCATCGCCCTCATCATCGTCTGCGCTCTCTGGTTGCAACTCCATTGTCCGGATAAAGAATAGGGAGATCCCGGATATCGAACATGAGTTGACGCACCATTATCTCAATGTGTTGATCACGGCATTGTTGCTCCCGACAGTGACAGAGGTAGACCTGGAGGACTACGGCTCGCAAGTTGTGGGGATGATGATGGACTCAGATAGCGTCAAGTACGCTGTCTTGGCAAATTGCGCGTCAAACAAGTACATGCTCTCTCGGAATCTTCGATACCAGAAGGCGGCTTTGGTCTACTATCTGAAAGCGATTGAGCTGGTAAACCACGCCCTCCTCGAGTTGGGCTCTTCTAAGAAAAGCCCGGGAGACGCGCTCCTGACGACAGTTGTGTACCTCTATCTCTATAATGTGAGAAGAATCTCCCTCCTTTCGAGTTATTTTGCTGACACGCTCTGTTGTTTTCTCAGTTTTGGGGGTCCGACACATCAGTTGATGCCAGGAAACACATAGATGGAGCTATGAGTTTGCTCAAACTGCGTTATGCAGACACAGACTCCCCGCTGTCTATGACACGGCCTCTGCATCGTGTAACGACCGAGAGTGTTCTCTACCAGGCGTTCCTCCTGGCCATTAGGAAGCCTTTCTCTCCCAACTTTCACGTTGACAAGCAGTTTCTGACTCGGTCCGAAGATGTACTTCATGTTAGGAGCTTCCTTGACAGCCTCTTTAACGAGTCGAGTCTGGTGTTGGGGCTCCCGTTACGACTGTACCGCCTTATCACAGACATCATAGATGTCATCAACCCAAATGAGCCTCCGACACAGGATGCTCTCATACGAATCAGACAAGAGATGAGGGTGTGGGAGAACTCCATCTCAAAACCCAACAAGACTGAGTTTCCAGTCTCAGCGAGGGATGGGTTCGAAACAGACGCAGTCACTCTTTTCGTCTTGGCAGCATCCCTTCTGCTTGACTACGTAACTGAGCCTTCCGCAAGTCAAGCTCTCTTTAACACCATCATGCCGATGAACACGCCGGTGAACACGACGGTGACTTCCGACATTCCGGTATCAACGTCGCGCTGGCAGACTAAGCAGGCACTCGCCATCCTCCGTCGACCGGCCGCTTACGAAACCTGGACGCGCTGCTATTTGGGGGCATGGCCTTTGTTGATCCTCGGTTATTCCGTAACTGAAGAGGAGGACATTTCTCTTCTGCGACACGTATCAAACTGCATGCGTGAGCGCATAGGCTACGGTGAGGTCCAGAGAATACAGGCAGACCTTGAGGCTGTGTGGGCGACGCGAGGATGTTCTGGCGATGGGAGCCTCTAACAAGTATCGGAATCAGAATAGCGTTCCAAGATGTCGAAAATCGTTTGATTGTCCTGGGTTGTAATTACATAACGAGATGATCTGCAGGATAATAAGACGAGTCAACCTCTTCATTGGTTCAATTTCTCGTGCAGTGTTTTCTCGTCGACGCGCCGGCGTTGCTCGGGTTATGTCTCCGTTACTCGACTTGACACCATCAGCAAGCCACTTGCCTTTAACTCAGCCTCAATAATCGGGAATCCAAATTTATGGCTGCACAGAGCATAATACAGCCCTCGTAGACAATATGGTGGGTCAAAAGGCAGATCACATTATGTTGGGTATCTGATACAAGCGCCTCATGAATCCACTCGATCCATGTCTCTATGTAACTGAAAGGCATTTCAGATATTGGCCAAAACCCTGCACAAGTCACAGGTTCCGAGCTTTCGGGAAGGTTCCAACGCAGTAGTGACTAGTGCTTGAACCGAACGTCCTTCCTGCTGCTTCCCTGGTCCTTCGTTGTGTCAAGGTAGTGGTTTCGCTCCTAGACGATGGTTAGCTTGCGTTTAGTTGTTGCGACTTCGGATTGTGTGTACTTACTTCCTCGGTCATGGCATTCCACTCCTTCTCTCTCTTCCTGTTGCACCACATGTAGAATAGTTTTGCCAGGAGATAGATACAAATGTTCATGCAGCAGATCCCGATCAGAACTCTGTTGCCTCGGCGGTCTTGTCCAATGGGTCAGCTTATCATCAACGATCAGGAGCCTACGCAGGAACTTACACTCGGGTCGGTCGTCCTCTCGGTAGATGTTTGAGTAGATGACACGCGCCAGTTGAACCATCATGCTGTGATGTGTGTCAGATGTGGTTCTCTCATTGCTTTCTTCCAGGAATGGGATGGATAGAGGTAACTTACTTGTACAGGGCAGCCGACACAGCTCGGGTGCGGACCGAATGGGAGTTTCGAGAAGCCCAGGACACGTGCATGGCATGGGCTGCAGTAACCAGTCAGCGACCTTTCTGGAAAGAGCAAGGGTGAAGATATACATACGTGAAGGATACGACAACAGGACTGTGACAACAGCATACTGCACCCAGGGACTGCTGTCGGCTGGCAAAACTGCCATGGCCACGAGGTTGGGAAGGTACCACAGCTGCGTGAAGGCGCCGAACAGGGCTCTTGAGTCCCAGATCTCCGACAAGTAGGTCATGATCAGCATGCAGACGGCGCCGAGAAACTGGGGCGGGATGCTGAGCAGATTGGTGTCGTTGGTGTCGAAGCCCAGGTTGCGCAGGGTCAGGGTAAGATACTGGTCCGGCGGTCCCGCGGGTATCTCCCAGATCAGTCCAAAGACGTAGATCGGCCACAGCTCCCAGTCGGCGAGGGACTTGAGTAGCAGCTTGGGCGTGATGGCCTGACGGTTGTGCATGTCGCACTTGGACGGGTCGTCGCGCAGGATGCGGTTGACGAGGATCTTCTCCTCGTGCTCGGTGAACCAGCCCTCGGGCCGCCACCACGCCTTGGTCTGGGTCGGCGAGGGGGCCGTGGAAAACCAGGACCAGATACTGATAGAGAGGGTGAGAATTCCCTCGATCATGAATAGCCACCGCCAGCCGTCGTAGCCATGGATGCCATCCATCCGCAGAACGCCAAGGGCCAGGAGGGGGGCGACGATGTCGGTGATGCGACGGACCGTCCAGAACATAGCCAGGCGAAAGGGGAGTTCGGTTGATTTGAAATAGTAGGTGAGGTAGAGTACGACATCCGGGATGAAACCTCCCTGCAGCACACCGAGAAGAGCGCGACATACGAGGAACGATGTTCGGCCACTGAGAAAGAACTGGCATCCGGACACGAGACTCCAGGAGCACATGATGAATGGGATCCAGCGATCGGGGCCTAGCTTCTTGCTGATCATCTGTGACGGCAGCTCGGCGCACAGGAAGGAGATCTGGAAGACTGTGTTTCCCAGGTTGTAATCGTTCGTGTCCATGCCGAGGCTCTCGAGGAAAGAGGCGGAGTTTGCTTGGCTCAAATTACCTCGGGGCAGGTCGAGGGCGAAGAACGCTGATGTTGATTCAGGTTAGTCTGGCTTGAGGTAAAATGGTCGTTCTTCCACTCACCAAGACAAGCCCAGAATGTAATCTTCCAGTCCATCTTGTTGATCAGCGGCAGCTCCTCGGCCCACGTCCAGCGGAAGGACGGGTCGAACCGGTGACGGTTCTCGTAACGCGGGTGCGGCTGGAAGAACTTGGCGGTCGAGGGGTGGTCGTACACGGAGGGTTGGGTCGCGATGGCGTTCGGGTCATAGTCATTCCTCTTCTTGAAGAAGGACATGATGGGGATGATGGGCGCATCCTGCTTACGGAGCTCCTCCTGCTCGCGCAGGATCCGGTTCCTCTGCTGCTCGATCTCCTCCTCGGTCGCGTCTAGCTTGACGACATCGCTGACCTCCCGCTTGCTGTCGCTGTCGGAGGGCGGGGACGACGCCACGTCGATGTCCCTCTTTTCGGACATATTGGCAGAGTTTCGGGAAATGGAAAATGACTTTCAGACAATCACACACATTCGAAAGAGATCACAGAACAGAAGCCATATAGCACAGCCCGCGAGGACCGGCGGCAGTTAAGAATGCCCGTTCTGTCGCGATCCATCCGCCCGAATACAGCGAGATGAAAAGTTTTCTTGCCCAGCCAGTCACGAAATATTCCATCGCATGCACGCCGAGCTGCCAGGGCCGCCGATGTGCTGTCTCGGCGAGCCGCTCCCGACATGGTTCCGAGTCTTGAGATACCGATCGCTGTCAGCGCTGGCGGGGGACGACATGGCCCAGGCCTGCTCAACGTCGACGGATTGAAGTTTCATTCTTCTCTGAAAGGTGCCAACGCTCGCGTTGGCGCATCGTTTCGTCGGCCGGGGCAATGTCACCATCGATTATCTCGAGATTAGGTCCTTGGCCGTGGCAGTGCTTCTTCGTCGTTTGCGTGCGAATCGTCCGGTTCAGCCCGAGAAACGTGGCGAGGAAAGCAGGACAGACGCGCACGATATACCGCAGGCTGGGATGGTGATGCGATATACCAAGAGAAAGACGTGATCGCGCCGATAGATGAGCCGTCGAGACAAGACTGTTGGCATTGGTTAGCAGTTGCTTGGTATTTCTTGGTATGGCATCTTGGCAACTTTGATGCGGGCGATAAGCCGTACTTATACCTGTCTGACGGCCTGGTTCCTTGATGTCGCAATTCTTCGTCAAAATGATGAAGTTCCTGGAGGAGCTCTAGGCCTGGAAATCGAATCGGTCCACGATTGTAATACGGCATTTGTTGGGTTTGCAACCTTCATCGTCAACTGCGAAACGTGTGATTGGGCCGCGTCTCCGGACTTGCCTCCTCCGGCTCGGGCCCCGGCCGACCGGTACTGCAACGGAGCTCAGTCCGGCAACACTCGCCTGAGGGGTTCATGTGGTCACAAACTCGAATTCGGGAAAGCAACTTCGTTCGGTTCATTGAGCACCGAAATGGTTGTCTACCTACTGGTACAATATCCAACAGCAGCCCGATTTCTTCCGGCTTATGACCACAGTGCTGTCGTCGGCCATTACGGTTCTTGGCACAGCGAGACCGGATCCATTACCCATGTCATCATGTTGTGTGAAGGTGTGCGCTTTCAACGAACAAAAGCAGAGGTTAAAAAGGGACATATTTCTCTTCTATCCTAGGCAGCACCTGCTTCCCGCTCTTATTCCATACATGCACTCGCGATCTTCGTTGATTAAGATCATGGTCCAGCTTTATGACTATGTGAAGACAGACGAGACAAGTAGACTCACCCCGTCATAATGGCTTCCATAATTGACTTTTCAACGGCCCTCCACCCAGACAATACTATGCCACTAATTACGCATCCGTTCTTCTTGAGTTCTGCTATCCCGCGGTTTGTTAGTTTCGGAAACCATTCCGGATTGCCGGAGTACACGCAATGAGTTTGACGGGTGCGACCGATTAGCGGCGTGCAGCCGCTTCCATTAAGGTACCGTACCGTAATATGAGGCCGCCGCCACTATAATTCATACACTGTAGTTGACAGATTGGGGCTGACTAAGGGGCTGTGACCGCTGGCTGGGGTTCGTATCGCCCTTTGAGTTAGTCGAAGTGGGTGTTCGGATAGATTTTTGACACCGCCTTCGTACAGTCTACTTTGCACCAGATGAGCAAAAGCTTTAACGACGTTAAGAGCAGAATCGAACATGTGAAACCCTCCCAGCGTGTCGCGGTAAAGAGCAAAGATTTGTGCCCAGCTTTGCGCCCAATGTTGTCAAGATCAAATACTTAAACCCACAATAACAGAATTGTCGCCCTTGGGCAGGGCGATAGGCTCGTGACGCACCTATTGGCATATTCTCTTGGTAGGGAGGTTCCAGAAGCCTCGTGGAGAGGGAGTCGAGGGAAAGACGCTGCAGGTTTGGGACCCTGGTTCTCAGAGCTGTAACGTAAAGGAAGGAAACTCTAATCAAGTGGGCTGATGTGCAGGAGGGGGGGAGAAGGCAGCATCCATCGAATGAAACGGCTGGTTCCCGTGAGTAGCCGCAGAGTCCCTGGAGGCTCTGAAGCTTACACCCTGTCCTTCCCTCTTCTCGAGGGCACTCACATAGGCCAAGACTTGCACGACTCGGTTCTCATTAGAACTAGACACCTACAGTGGAGAAATGTGCCGTTCTCGTTCGACATTTCAGCCTAAAAGAGTAGATGTGCCAGCATACAGCTTTCATCTACGCTAGTGATGGGCTGCGGTTAGTCTGAGCGATGTTAGAGCATAGACTCTTCGTTAGGGGACTGACGGACACCGTAGCTTATATCGTAGCGGCAACCTACGAGGGTAGATTTTTACACGGCACACGCACCCGATCGTCACACCCATCGGTACTGTCAACTCAAAATACTACATTAGGTTTAGCCCGTGTTGGGGGTGCGTGCCGCCTGGCTGCATGGTTTAGATGAAACGACTCCGGGTCATCTCTAAAGTCTAGCGTTTACCATCGAGCTCTCTACCGCCCCTCCTCTATCGAACCCTTCTCTATCGAACAATGGCAGGGCGTAAAGGATAGTAGGGCGTAAACGATGTGTTTGTTCGTAGGTTAATGTGCTGTCGTAATAGCTGAAGCTATTCGTGGCTACGTACGTAAGCAACTACTTACTTAAGCGGCTTACCTAAGCGACTTCGCTCCATCTCCCGCCCCTATAAGGGGGCCTTCGCTTTTGCTCTACCACATCATAGGACTTAGAAATCAAACCGTTACTTTTACTTCACTTCAACCACTTATACTTAGCCGTATAATAGTTATAAACCTAACTTATACTATACTTTTAAACTACTATCTCTAAAGTAAACATACTTATTAAAAAAATATTCATATAAACACTCTTTTATTATAATATTTTAATTCTTTAACTACTATTTTAATTCAACCATATTAATCTCAACTTTAACCTCCTTCCTCCTATCCTCCTACAAACTCATAGAACAGTACAACTACCCCACATAGTTTAAAAACCTTCAAATTAAAGCAGTTACATAAAGGGTCTAGCCCTAACTCAACCCTAACAACTTAGTCTTACTAAACAAGCCCCTAAAAAAGGCATCTTTAATTTCATTCACCCAATAGCTTCATAACTAAAACACAAAAATAAAAAAAATCTATTAAATCCACCTTAGTTTATAAAAAAATGGTACTACTAAGCGCCAACTTAGCACCTCAATTAAACACAAAAACAGTATTAACCTTATAAAGGCCCCTAAAGTATAAACTTACTTCTAAAGCAAAAAGAAGTAACCCAAAGGCGCCCCAGGGCCCTTTTTAAGCAATAAAACCCCAAGTAATTCAATACTTAATAGCAACAAACCCAAACCAAAACACAACCCACCTCTTACTAAACAAAGCAAAAGCGCACTTAACAACTATCTTAGTTACATCTCTAATAAAACTACTAATAATAAAGTCTAGAAGTAAAAAATAAAAGCCCTTAAAGAAATTAAGTTATATATTAATAAATTAATATCCCCAAATATCCTTAAACTAATCCAGTCTAAACTCTTTAACCAAAAAAACACCTCCCTCCACAACTTACTCTAAAGCCTTCAAACCTAATACTCTCTAAATAACACTAGTCTCCTAACTATAATACAACAAAAGTACTAAGCAACACTAAAAAAAACAAATAGCAGCACCACACCAAGTATCTAGCTAAAGGAATTCCGCACTATACACTTTCAAACAACGCAATACCACCTCCTAAACACAACAAAACCACTTACAGTTTAAAACTTCCTCTCTACTATAAAATAAAGAATCACTCTAAAATAAACACAGAACAAACTTAAATAAGTTTTTATAAAAGAAAGGCTTAATTAAGCCTAAATTTCACTTAAGAACTATATATCTATACTCAAAAACCTCCTCTATAAAAACTCACTTCTTAAGTCTAAAAGCAAATCGTTTAGCATCTTTTTAACCTTTATAAATCACTCCAACACTACAATCTCCAAAACCCTACAATCCTCTACCACTAAACCTAAGGGGATCTAGTATATTTACAACCAAAACCACAGTTAAACTCCTATAAACTATAAACGTATCTACTTTACAGTCTCCAGACAAAGTAACTATACTATTACTAAAGTTACTCCTAATAAAGCCAAAGAAATTTAAAAAAAACTTAACACAAAAAAGCACTAAGGCCTCCTAGTCAAACTCACTTAGGCTAGTTAAATTAAAGTCAACCCCCCCTATTACTTAAGTCTAGTACACTTCACTAAATAAAAAAAAAAAAAAAAAAAGCAAAAACACAAACACTTTAAACACTAAAACTACCTCTAAACCAACCCTTCTAATAGTATACTAAGTTATAGTTATAATTAATAGTAAACTAGTCTAAAAGGCCCTAGGGACCCCCACCTTACCTATATACACTATAAACGTTTTCTCTACTCCCCTAACCACTCCTTACACTTTAAGCATAAGTATAGTATTTAATAACTACAGCGCAACCTATCTTATTAACAACCTCTCCCTTTTTAAAAAAGACTCTATTTACCCCCCCAATAAAAAGAGATATATTAAATTAAAAACCACTTTATACCCTATTCTAGTAGTAAGCATAAGAATTATAAAAAACATACTTAACAACTTAAACAGGCCAAATACCCTTAACTTAACACTAATAAACGTCACTTACATAAAGAACTTCCACATAAACATCATTTCCAAAGCACTCCTATAAAAAAAAAGTATCTAGTACACTAATTATAACGCTTTACTCTACGTAGGCAACAACAAAAAGAGTCTTATAATTAAAAAGTTAAAAAGAAGAATAAACATTATCTTCTTTAAATTTAAAATCACTTCTTCTTACTCTATATCCCCATATATCCCTATTAACTTTACTACAACTATAAATATAGCCGTATTAACCACAACCTTTTAAAAGTCCTACTACCAACCAAGAAACCGCAACAACAATCCCCTTATATAGCATCTTCACTCTAGCCACTTAGGACCTAAAGTACTTAACTATCTTCTACGCAATACTTAAAGAGTAAGACTTAAAGGCCTAATACACCTTTAGTACAAGTATTATATAACAACCCACACCACCTAAGTAGTCTTAAAACAAACCTCTAAAAGTCAAGCTATACAGCTATATAAACAAATATCTTAAAACCTCTTTAACTACCCTAAAGGGTATAATTAAAGCTACTAACTTATAGTAATCAAAAACAAGTACACTAGCCGCCTCTTTACCTTTTCCCGCATTAATAAATAATATAAATCTATCTTCCGTATACTAAAGATATTCAAACACTAAGTAGTAAGGCAGCACAGTATATCCATCTATAAGATCCATTAAGACGTTAAACACGCAGTAATTACAATATACAGCTACACTAAGTACCAGTAATAGGCCCTAAAAAAGGAAATTAAAATCAAAACAACTCTATCATACACAAAAAAACCAAACAAAAAGAGCAAGCGCGCTAGACAAAAAATAATACTACAAGTCATTAAAATACTTACTTCATCCAGCCTCCCCCTTATCTTATAAATAAAAGCAGCTATAGCCACAGCCTTCCTCTATAACATAAGCCCCCTTAAGTAAAAAGTATAACTCTCTCTAATCCAAATTAAAAAAGCCTAGTTCCACCAGTACTTCTACTAATAGCAACCCTCTCACTAAGCCCTTCTAATACACAACCTTCACCCTTACTAGGGCTAGACGTACGCATACAGTTATAAAGCATACCCCCTTAAAAAAAACTATAAAGTAAATCAAAAAAAACGCAACTTCAAAGTAGAAGCAAGAGTATACCTTAAATACCTTATAGAATACATTTTAAATACCTATAACCTCTATTAAATCTAAGTACCCTCACTTAAATAAATTATTATTATACATAACGTAACCTTTAACAAAACAAAGTTCTACTTAAAACTTAACGTAAAGACAGTAAAGTAAAGTAAAGTGGCCCGCGCTATAGTTAAGGCTATTTAAGAACCTATTTCTTCCCTTAATACTAAACTTTAAGTTCTAAGTATCTTTAAAACAACTAATACTCTATTAATATATAATAAAAAAAAGCTATTTCTACTAACACTCACCCTAGTAGCTAAGAACCCAAACAAAGGTATTTTAAAGGCTAACTTAAAGCTATTTAACTAGCGCAGGGAGTAGCTATTAACCCTAGACCCTACACTAGTACTTAAAGAGACTTAGGATCGCGCACGGGGAATAAAGAGCCCCGTACTTAATATAAGAGTATATCGAACCTATAAACTATTATTATCCCCTAACCTACTCTCTACTCTAAAAGTTAACTCTTTTTATAAAAGAATTAAAAATAAAATTATTATAGTAATTAATACTAAAGCCTTATAAAAACCAAATATAAAGACTAAATCTCTCCTACTCTAAAAAAGTAACTCACCTTCTCCCCTAATACAGCTATATATAAATTTAAAAAAAATAAATAGCCCTCTAAAGGAATTAAAATAAGTATATAACTATAAAGATCTAAACTAACCTAAATTAAAGCCGCAGAAATCACCACACTTCTATAACCACTTCGTATTCCTTAATACTAAACACAACTAAAACACCTTCTTTAATATATATATACTAAATTACAACTACACCCTAAAAAAAGTAACTTAAGGATACTATATATATTACTACATAGTCTTTACTTTAATTAATAAAATAAAACAAACTAAATTAACTACACTAAACACAAAAGTCTACTTAAACTAACTTAATAAGGCTCTAACTACGTACTAAAGCATTTACTTACTACTACTAAAACTAAAAAACTACTTCTACAAAGTAGCTAATAAAGAAGTATCTAAGTTTAAAAAAATAAGGGCGTAAAAAGTTATTAACTCCTATAAAGCTAAAGCAAAGCCAATCCCCCTTAAATAAGTATTTATATATAAACTTAACAAAAACGAGTATCTCTAGCACTATAAAGTAAAGCTCTACGTCTACAAAAATCTTTAAAAAAAGTATCCCCTTAAATAGACCTACATAACTACACTCGTAACTTATACTTTTAAAGTCACTATAGCCCTTACAGTATAATTTAACCTTAAAGTTAACTAGTTCAACGTAGTTAACGCATTCCTAAATACTAAAAAAGGACCCAACAACCCTCTAGTTATATACCACCTCCCCAAGGGCTTTAAACAAAACAACAAACTCCTTAAGCTTTACTACGCCCTCTACAGCCTAAAAAATACCCCTCTCCTCTAGTACAAAGAGTTCTCTTTAACCCTTTAAAGCCTTAAACTTATACTAACCAATAAAAACCCATACCTCTTTCAAAGCCATAACTACTACGTACTTATCCTTTTTTATATAAATAATATCCTTATTATAAACTATAAAAATAACACTATAAAAGTAAAGTAAATTATTAAGGGTATTAAAGCAAAGTATAAACTCAAAAAGTAGAGAGCTATTAAGTAGTACCTTAAAATCTAGGTTATTTACAACTACAAAGTAAAAAAAATCTATCTCACCTACAATTAGTACATTTAACACATTATAAAAAAGTTTAACCTCACAGACTCCCACTACCCTTTAACTCTATTACCACTTACCCCCCTTAAAAAAAATACTAAAAACCCCATCAGCACCAATATAAAACTATACTAAAAAAAAATTAGTTTAATTCTATATACCACAATTATAATCCACCCTAACATAGCTTTTACCTACACTATTCTTTTAAAATTCCTAACAAACCCTTCCTATAAATACTAAATCACTACAAATTAAGTTATTTATTATTTATACTATACTTACTACCTCTTACTTTACTATAATAACTTAGGGGGTAGAAAAGTATAGGCACTCTTAATTACTAAAAATACTTTATTTATAAATAATAAAAAAACATAAAGGTTGTTCTAGAGACATATTATTTTACTTTTTAGTAGCCCCGTTCAATAAAAAGCCGCAAAGCAAAATACTATAACGACTTTAACAACTAAAGCTAAGCTTCTTAGTCTTAAGTATACTATAAAAAAAATAATCGCTCTTAAAAGGCTCTTTAGAAACCTTAAACTCAAACTAAATAATATATAGTAAATCCACTATAATAACTATTAAACTATACACCTTATAGTAGAAAAAAGGGAGTATATCTTAATAAAACTTTACCACATTAACATATAGAATATATAGCTTTACCAAGAATATACTAAAAAGTTATTTAACATTATTTATATACTAACTAATAAAATACCTACTAATAGCCTTACTAAAGTACTCTTCCGTTTAAAGTTTAAACAGTTCAAAGCACTCCTCAACCTTTAAAATATCAAATCATATATTATAAAAAGCAAAAAGAATATATAAAGTAAATACAGCCTTAGGCCTACGTTTATTTAATTCCTTTTAACCCAAGGGCCAAAGAGTATAAAAAGCTCCTACAAAAGAGCCACTACCACGCTACACCAGGCACCACTACCATACTAAATACTACTACTACTATTAACACTACCGCCAAAATAAATTTACACTTTTATTATTACTACTACCACCAAAGTAAACTTACACTAAGTTAGAATCAGGTAATACTACTACCACTAAAGCGGACTTACGCCTCTTTATATTTAATCCACAAAGTATCTTTAAATATATCTAACACGGACTAAAATAAAGAGACTATACTTTAGTTAAAGTTAACCATAACTAAGGTATCAAAGTTCACTTAAACAACAACCAAACACAAAAGCTCTTTATTACAAATAAAAAAACAGTCCTCAATACTTACTCTAACTACTTTTTTAAAAGTCCACAGGGCAATAGCTACTTTAAACAACTTCAAAGGAGTTATCTTCACAAAGGTCATTTCAACCTTAGGAGCTAGTATTAAAGAGGCTAAAGCCTTCCCCTTCTCCTTCCCTAAAAAAGTTAACTCCTAGCCACTACTCTTACCCTCTAGCATAAACACTAATAAAAACTAGGCCTTTATATTATTAAGGGCCATAAGGACAATACACTTAAAGTCCCTACACTAGGCCGCAGTTTTTATAACAAAGAACCTATCCTATTAGCACTAAGTAAAGCCATCACTAAAAAAAAAAGCATAAAGCTTTTTCCTATCCTTATAGTAATAATACTTTAAACTATTAGTTAGGGCATTATATATACTAAAGTCCCTACTAACTAGTATACTACAAACGTACTAAATATAAGTAGAAGCCCCGGACTAAATGCCCTTACTATTAAAAACTACCGTACTTTTAGTTATACTAAAGTAAAGTTAGTAACTAAACTAAAAAAACAACACAAAAAAACTAAACTTACTACAACTACTTAGGAGTAGCTTAAGTATTTTAAGAGTAGGGAGAGGGGCGTTAGTAAAAGGCCCTAAACCTCCCTCCTTCACAACTTCCCCTTAAGTCGTAGTAGGCTAGTTAGTAAAAGTAGTATTAACCACTTCCTTAGCATAGCACAGAGCTATTTAAAACAGTTAGTATAGACTTACAGCAATAAAAACAAAAGTAACTTACCCCAAAAGGCCACAAACTCTTTATAGTTAACTAACTAAGCAGCTATAAAAGCAAAGTACTTTTTTTCTTTAAAGTCTATATAAACGTAAAGTTAAATACAACTTAATTAAAATAGTAATAAATAAACTTATTATTAAGGGGGGTAGAAGTAGTCTTTTACTTAAAAGGCTCTATAGAGCCCCCCTTACCACTAGTATTATTAAATTAGTTTAAATTAAAACGTATATTAATTTAAGTAATAATAATACAAAAAGGAAATAATTAAATATACTAGTAGTAGTTTTAATAGCTATAGCTGTAGCTGCTATAGTAGCCGCAGCTTCTTTATTAACCTTGTCCTTTACGCGCTTCACGGCGCGCGCTACGCGAGTAGGCTTAGTTTACTTCCTTTTAAAAGTATTATTAACTATTATACTATATAAACTATTAAAATACTATATCTTAAACTAAACACTATTAACACCTTTAAACTACGCAAAATAGAGCGTTACGGCGTTAGGAGCGAAATTAAGGGCATTTGTACTTTATATAAATATTATTACTAGAAGAGGAAAAAAAAAAAAATCAGGGCCCTTAAAGGATTATTATTTACCTACCTCAAACCAGGCATTTACTTAAATCCAGCTAATTAAAGGCGCCTAAGGATATTTATTAATTTTTTCACTTATCTCTTACTATATAAATAAAAGTATAACTACCCTAGTAACGGTAATAAAAGTATTATAATAAAGCAAAGGCGGTATTAATAAAGTAAAGGGATTTTTATTTTATTTATTAGTCTTTTTTATAATACAAAATCTTCTATTTATACTCTCTTTTATTAAATATTAATATAAATATTTTTAGCTATACGTTAGGAGGCTACGAGCACAGTATCTTTAAACTTCTTTTAAGTCTAGGGGGGTATGTCGTAATAGCTAAAGCTATTTATGGCTGCGTACGTAAGTAACTACTTACTTAAGCGGCTTACTTAAGCGACTTTGCTCCATCTCCCGCCCCTATAAGGGGGCCTTCACTTTTACTCCACCACATCGTAGGACTTAGAGATCAAGCCGTTACTTTTACTTCGCTTCGACCACTCGTACTTAGCCGCGTGACATGTGCCTTGTACGGCGACATCGCGCAAGTGGATTGGCTGTTTCTAACAAGATTTGCCTCGTTCTTTTGACAGCAGCAACCCGTTTCACCTCTGTTGAGATGAGGCCCGAGTTCGTCCAGGGCAAAGGCTTGCAACCGCACATAGTTTTTATGCATCTCCACGTCCTGCTTCCGCCGGTCCTTTTTTAGCTACTCGGCCCAAATCGGACTGGCGCCGCCGCTGGGACGAGCACCGTGGGCGTATCACGAACCACGGGGCCGCGGACCGGGTGGTTCGTGAGGGCGATGATGGGGACATCCATGACAGAATCAAGCATAATTAGAGTATGACAGGCGGCAGGCGAGCTAGTCGAGTCATTTGGTAAAGTTCGGCAATTGAGCACGGGACGTCGAGATCTTTGAGACAAGCCTTTATGGCCAGCTGGCATGAGATTTGCTTCGGGCGCTTGAACATCGGGCGGCTCTTCGGCGGCCGGTGGCGGCCGAAACCCTCGGACAACACAGTTCAACGTCCCCTCGACACCATTAACACCCAGATACTGGTTGGGCCAATGGACAAACACGCCGACTATAGCAGTCCGTCGTCAGTCAATTTAGACTCCTGTTGCAGGAAGTGGGATAGTAGATCGTCGAGGAACGGCAGTTCGCGTGTGCGACTGACATCCCGTAATGTGGCTGTTAGCCTCACGGGCAAAAGTTAATCTATTACGGGCGCTTCATCCTATTGAGCTAATCGAGGCGGAGTCTCCGACACTTCCAAATACGCGTAAACAATTGAGAGAAGGTTTGATCTGACAAGATTTCGGATACTGAATAGCTATATGTAGCAATACAACATTAGGGAGGCATTGGATGAGAACTTCAGAAGGGACGTGCCTTCTTTTCTCCTCAAATCGTCGCCTTTAGGTGCCGAGCTGCCGCGCTGCCGTTCTCCAGAAGGGCAAGCGGTTCGTCGGCAGGGCCATTGCATACTTCCAACTCAACTTTATCTCTATCTCAACCCTGTCGACTGTTCCCGGACCAGAAAGGCAAACCGGCCTGCGAGCGCAGCGTCCCGTAAAGCGCCGCGCCGTCTAGGTTCTCGCCGCCGAAGGCCCTCGCGCTCAGCATGTTATTCGTCGCCGTGTCAAGGGCCGGCATCCTGACCCCAAGGTCTCCAGCTATCCGCAGTGCATGCTTGGCGTCCTTGATCGTGTTGGAAACGGCAAAGCCGGCCTGGCCCTCTTTGGGCGCCCATGAGCCGCTCGTCAGGCGGCGGGAGTAGCTTCCGAGGACGGGGCCGAAGTTCTCGAATATCAGCTCCTCCATCACGTCCGTACCGACCCCGTTCTGCTCGGCGAGGACCTGCGTCTCGGCGATGGCTTCTAGAAAGACGACTAAAAGGACGTTGCTGCAGACATGTTCGTGTTAGGACTTCGCTTGTAAGATAGAGGAAGGGACAGAATATGAAGACTCACCCAGTAACCTTCAGCATGGGCGCCTTAGTCACGTCCTCGCCCATGTTGATGACTTTCCTTCCCATGACATCAAGAACCAGGGGCTCTAGACGTTCAACGGTTGTCCGAGGGCCCGCCATCGCAAAGATCAACCTCCCCGCCTGGGCCACGGGGCTGGCACCAAAGACAGGGGCGGCCACGAAGACGGCGCCCGCCTTGCATAGTGATTCAGATACTGACGCGGCAGTGTCGGGGTGGATCGTCGAGCAATCGACGAAAGTCTTGCCTTGGAGGCTGATACCGCTGGCCAAGAGCTCTTGAACCAGAGACTCTAGCACCGCGTCGGCAGAAACCTGCAAGGAACATCAGAACTGTCCGCTGGGTGTTCCATTGGCTCACCGAGCGGCCTGTGCAGGTGAAATCACTCAGAGTAACAGAGCGATGGCAGCGTACCATTGTGAAGACATCGTCGCACGACTCGGCAACCTCAACTATGCTGTTCTTCCCAACAGCCCCTGCATCTGATAGCGCAGCACCCTTGGATAGCGTTCGGTTCGAGAAAGTGAGGCTGGAGCCGTGCAGCTGGAGCTTCTTGTGCAGGTTGAGAGCCATGGGAAGACCCATGGACCCCAGGCCATACTAGATTCGGACGCCTCAGCAACTGGAGATCCTTGCAGGCGAGGACGGAGTTCAAGGGAGTACTGACCCAACCGACAGGGTTGATTTTCTGCATATTATTTGTAAAGCTTGCTGTGTCGTTCTCGTGAAGTTTGAAGACAAATTAGGGTCGTTCTTTTGGGGGAGGTGTCCATTAATTCCCGATGTTTTAGCACGAACCATATGAACAACCGGGCGTCATCCTCATTCTCATCTGAAGCTTATGTAGCTTATCCGAAAGCAAAAGGGACTCATCTTTCTCCATCGTCGGCTTCGAACCCGTTATCAGTTGCTCTTGCCTCTTGACGGATTGATTGCGACAAAACGGCTCAGTCCCTATCAACGCCGAAAGACCGGAGGCCGGTCGATAAGATTGACGCTGTTGAACCGTCCACGTTGTAGCAGAGGGATCGAGCTCCCATCAGGCAGCGGGCCGAAAAGCCGACGGGGGGTGAGCAAGGATCTTCGGAGGGATAATTCTTCTAGTAATACTACAGCACAATCTTTGAGGCCCCGGTTTTTTTCTTTTTTTTGACTCGGCCCAGTTCACCCGGCCCAGTTCCTCGGACACAGACACCGACGGCTGTGCTTTTGCTCCTCGCTATCTGAATCGTGATGTGTTACTAAGCAGGGACCGGGTCCCAACCCGACATTGGTCCTCGGAAAGCTGCCGATCTAATAGTTTTCCTGCATTTGTCGTATCTAATACGGGAAGTGGTATTAGGATTTTTGATTGAGACGGTCGCAAGCTACACTTGTGATCGAACCATTGCCCAATGAATGCGATTCATGTCCCAAAGTCCTTAGTTCCAGCCAGGCCAGGACAGTTCACACGCGGACGATGGCCGTTGGGAGGACGATACTACAAGGAATTCCCTTCACGTGTGTCCACCTGCCCCCCATGTAATAGTCCACCGTCGAAGATCGGTAGACGACCGGATCCCTCGACGAGATGCGGTGGGGGCCCGTAGTGACACGCGAAACACCACGCTTCTCGTTCAACTCGGGATTTTCGGCAGAGACGCCCTGCAGTGGAACCAATTGACCCGCAGCATGACGGCCTCCATAGATGGCAGGTCCAAGCAGCTAGCGCCAAGAATGGACGACACGCTAGACATACACAGTATGGGCGCTCAGTCCTGTCCAGCGTGACCAAGACTGCTGAGGCGACGTTGGCTACCCGACGGTAGTTGTGCTCGTCAGAGACTGATCTCAGAGGCCTCTTAGCCACCTGTCGAATTTCAGGTTGGGACCGGTTAACCTCCTCGGGATAGGATTGGCTCCTGGGCGTCCGAGAATGAGGCTCAGCCCTAGCTGCCCTCCGCTGTGAGCTGTCGAATGTCACAGAAATCCACAATAACTCTTCCAGCCTCCAACGAGTCTCCAGGCTTGACCCATGTGTCACTTAAAGGTAGTAGCAGTGTATATGTCGCCCATTTGCGGCCGTAATGGCTAGTCGTAGTGTACTGGCCCGGGAAGCCGTGGGATCGGGTCGTATGACACACGCGGTGCGTCTCGAGTCCATAGTTTGTGAGGTCAAAAGCGTCCGCGCACATGCAAAGGAAGAGACGCCTAGGCGCTCTGAACATCCACAGATCCGAAGTTTCTCCACTTGGAGTCGGACAAGGGAACACTCTTCACTGCAATTTTGATCGTTCGCTTACGGATACCTTACCTCCCTTCACACCCTCCGCCATTGGATTGCGACATGAGTTGGTACTGGTGGAACGCAACTGGCACGGGGTCGACCCTGCTGTCGATTCCGTCCGGCTGTTGAGGTTCCGCGTGTGGCACCTTCATCTCGCGTGCCGCGAAGGCGTCTTGGCGTTCCTCTGCACCATGACCCCTGGTGAGACTCACCCGTACATTAACCACCCCCTCTTCAGTCACCTTACCTTGGTGCTGGGCATGATGTGTCCTACTGGATCGTCACAAGCATATTTGGGCACGACCCACAAGTCTTGTGCCATGTGCGAGAGCGTAACACCTTGTCTAGCTGACTGTACCGAGCCTGGAAGCGTACACTAGGTAGAGTGCTGCAGCCCTAGTTAATCTGGCGAAATTGCCGTAAAGAACTAGGTTTGATGGAAGCCCTGTTGCTGTGTGGCTAGTGTAAGGGAAGCCATCTGATGATAAATCCGCTACGAGTTGCTTACCACACGAATGGTTCCTTCGCGGGGAAAAGAACGCAGGCTGTTGGTGGAAGCCAGCTGGGTGGACTGTGTGAAGGTTCTGGGTCACGGTCGTTCGCAACAGAGAAGGTGTAGTAAGGTTAGGGCGTATGAGCGTATATTGAATTAAGGTTGTATTAAGAAGAGATCTATGCTGTAAGGCGCTGTGCTCGTCAGAGTGTTATATCTATACTTAGTCACCCTAGTGCCTAAAGCGCGGCGCGCAAGGCTAGAGCCTCAAAAGGCTCATTACAATACACCCCCTAGTAACGGTAACGTCACTATTAGCTGCATTAAGGGCATATCCTTTATCTCCTTTTTTTTATTCTAAATATAAGTAAATAGAGTATTTAAAATACTTTCTAAAGTTATATAAATAAAAATGTATAAAGGGAATATTTTTTATAGTTATATAAACCTTAAGAAGTACTTATAACTATAGTTAAAATTATAGTTACTGTTTTTTAAAGTATAGAGATTTTTTACTAAGTAAGCTATAGGTAGTAGGATATATATAATTTTTTTAATTACTACTTAAAATCCTCTTTTTTTTCTCTTTAGTATATTTACTTTAATAAATTATAAGTTACTACTTTATTTTTTTATACTTTATATACTACTTTTAAAATATTTTTACTAATAAAAATATATAGAAATTAAATAATTAAAATACTTCTTAAAAAGTATATAATAAGTAAAGAGTATAAAACAAAGATTACTAAGGGTAAAAAGTATACTAAGCTTAAGTATAAGTATATAGTATATAGCGGCTTTACTAACTCTACTAACCCCTTTAATACTATTAGTAGCTATAGTTATAATAATAAAAAAATAAGGATAATAATAATAATAAGCGCCTACTATCCTAGCTAACTATTCTACCCTATATAACCCCTCCCCCCTATAACCCCTCTCCCCCCCTAGTCTCCTCCTATACCCTACATAAAAAAAACTACACCTTTACACCGTTTAATAAGAACAACCTTAAGTACAACCCCCCTTATAAAAAATATACTAACTCCAGCTTTAAAAGCTATTCTTTTAACTACTACTTTATTACTAAAAGTAATACTTAAAACTACTATATTTAGTATATTAATAACTATAAATAGTATACTAATTTCTACTAAAATACTATATTTTAATATTACTAGTTTATTATAGTATACCTTTTAAGTAAGTCTTATTATATAAGTTTCTTTTTATACTTTTTAATAGTTTATAACTAACTTATTTAACTTTATAGTAGATTTATAAAGTATATAACAACTTATAAAAAGTTATTAAGTCTAACTCTATACCCTCTTTTATTAAAAACAAAGTTAAGGAAAAAGAAGAAAAAAAAAAGACTAAGTTTAAGGAAGAAAAAAAGGAAGAGTCTAAGAAAGAGGAGGAGTTGCCTAACAAGGAGGAGGACAAGAAGGAGATTATTAGTATACCTATAGAATATACTATATACTAAGTTTATACTAAGGCTATTATAAGGAGTATTTACTAGCTTATAAATAAGTTCTTTACTACTTATAACTATATTTAAGTAATTTAAAAGGGTATTTATTAGTTCTTTATAAAGCTAATTAATACCCTTATACTTTAAAAGTATTTTTTAGGCCGTTATATTTATTTTTAGTATTTAGTAGAGCCTTTAAACTATAATTACTCTACTCTTTTCTACGCACTTAATAAGGCAGTACAGGCCTTTTAGCCTAATATAATAACTTATTTATAAACTGTTTTTTCTCTCTACTTAAGTACTCTTTTTTTTTCTTTATATAGTTATAATATATACTAAGGTATTATAGAAGTTAAGGAGTACTTTAAAGTACTTAAACTTATTTTTTATAAAGTTTTTAGTAAGTCTATTAGCTAGTATATTATTTATAGGTATATATATAATATTAAAAAAGTACTTAGTATATTTTTAATAAAACTATATATTTTAAATATTTATATATTTTAAGTATATAGCTATACACTCTTCTTTACCTACTATAAAGTAAATTATTTACTAGTTATTATAGTAGACTTTTTAAGTGTTTTTAAAGTTAAGATTTATTTCCTTAAAGACTTATTAAAGTGCTATTAACTCTTTAGTAGTATACTTAAGTATTAAAAGCTCTACTTTTATTATTAATATAATAATTATATTTTATCTCTTAACTTTTTAGTATAGTAAACTATTAAAAAGTTTAATAATATATTTATAAAACAATCTTCTTATTTCTTTATTATCTATAAAAAAGGTATTTTTTACTATAAAAAGCGCCTTTATATTACCCCCTATACTACTATAGTATATAGTAAGGTAATATGTTAAATATAAGTAGTAGATAATTTAGTTAGTGGCTTTAAGGTACACTTAAAAGGGATTTATTAGGAAGTGTAAGAGCTATAAAGTAGTAAAGGCGACGTCTAGGTAGATTATAATAGTAGTATAGAGGATTAAGCTAACCTTTTTTTAAAAATTCTTAACTTTTTAACACAACGCCTAACCTAGGTTTTTAATAAAGTTAACTATTAGTAGTGGTATAGCTAGGTATAGTGTATTAGTAAAGTTATACTTTTTAACTATTTTATTAATATATATATTATAAACTAGGAAAATATATTATCTAGGACGATTTTTAATTACTTTAATACTAAAAAAATACTTTATAGGGCCCTGCTTTTTAAGCTTATATACGTCTTTAATACCCCTAATTAATATTTAAGTATACTTAGCTTTATTTAAGTAGTATACTATAAGTATATTATTAATATAGAATATAACAAAAACATACTTTTAAAGATCCTAAAAGAGGTATAGTTCTTTATTATAGTATTTAAAACTAAAGCTATAAAGAGTCTTTAAGAACTCTTTATACTATAAAAAAGGAGTATTATATAGCTTATAGAGTACTTATTTAAGTTTAATATACTTTTCTAGTTAATAAAAGCTATTTAGGAGTTTATAATAAATAAGTAAAGTGTTAGGGTTAAGTTTTGTATTTAAGAAGGCGTTTATAATATTAAACTATTAAATATTATAGTTAAACTATACTTTAAAGAATATTAAAAAGCAAAAGGATTATACTATAAGAGTAGTAGTGTAAGTATATTATAATAAATTTATATTTTAGAAGTCTCTTTAAATATAAATATATATTTTATAGTAGTTAAGGACTCTGTTGAGTTTAAACTTATAAGTAAAAATCTACTTTAAAGAAAGGAGTTATAATAAAGCTTTCTAATAGTCTAGCTTTTACTACGTTTTTATAAATATAAACTTATAAATTTCCTTATATACTGTATTTATAAAAAGCTCTTAAAGCTTTAGGAGAAGCTTTTTTATTACTTTTTACAACTTTAAAGTACTAATAAAGTTATTTATATAAAAGTTACCCTCTTTTATAGTATATTTATAGTTATAGGGTATTGTATAGACTGTATTTTAAATAATATAGTATAAGTAAGTATAGTTATATTTTTTATTTTTAAATACTTTTTATTAATTAAGTATAAATATTATAAAAAAGGCATTATTTAAATTACTATATAGTATTTTATAGGTATTATTAATATATATATAAATAATATAGTTTTTCTTTTTAAACTCTAGATTAAGTCCCTTAAGGTATAAGTTACTATATAATAATAGAGTTGGTATATTTTAAGGTGTTTTTAAGACGTTTAAAGGAATTATATTATTTAAGTTACCCTTACTAGTTAGTTAAGCCTCTTTTTACTAAGTAGTTAAAGGTTTATACTTAATAGTTAAAGATTCTAAGTATTTTATAGAATCTCCTATACATACATAGGCCTAGTTATTTATAAGTTTAACTAGTTTAAGAGGTTCTACTAGTTTAATTTTATTTATTTTAGGTCCTTTAGTATTAATAGTTACTTTATACAACTTTTTACCTTTAAAATATTATAGTATTAGTAGTTTAGGAGTAAAATTAAAAGTTAATAGTTTTCTTAAAGGCAATATACTATACTCTTTATATATAAAAGTACTATTTAACTTAACAACGTTTTATTAAATAAGTCTAATAAATTATATATTAGTAGACTTATTATTAGTCTCTTTTAAGTTACTCTTAAAGTCTCTTAGGGTTTTATAAACTTTACTTTAAAACTTAAAAAGCTTTTTAAACTTTAAAATTACAGTCCTTACAATCTCTAAGTAAAAAGTATATTTAGTATTATTTTTTAAGTAGAATTTTGTTTTATTAAAGGTAATATTATATATAATAATAACCTATTTAAGTATAAGTACTTAAATTCTATATAAGTTTATTATTTTAGGAATATATTCTACAAAGTATTCAATATATACTTTTAGTATAACTTTAAACTATCTCTTTTTAATTCCTATTTTTCTTTTACGCTTAAAGGAATAAGTACAGTATCTATAAGTATATAGTTTTTCTTAGTAAGGGCGCGGGCTATAGTTTATAAAGTAGTTATAAACTAGAGCCCACTACCTAAAGTAATATCTAAACTATTTTACTTTAACCTTATTTAAAGAGCACTAAAAGCTTAATTAATATAGGCTTATATTATAAATATTAATATTTATAAATACTAATTTTTTTTAAAAGTACTTAAAAAGCTCTGCTCCCTTCTTTATACAAATCCCTTAGTTTATACTTTTTTATTTAGTATACTCTTTGCTTTTTATAGGTTTTTTAGTATAAACTAATAGCGTCTTAAAATTAATTCCTTTTTTTTATATCTATATTTAAAATACAGTAATACTCTTAATAGTAATTACAGTGCACTTATTATTTATACGTATTTTATAAATATTAATTCTTTTATATTATTTAATTTATTTTTTAAATATCTAAAGGACTTTAAATACTTTAGAGTAATTTTTTTTAAAAAAAAGTAAAGTTAAAGAGTTTATTAAAATACTTATCCTTAATAACTAGGAGCTAGTTATTACTATTATATATATATAAGAAGTTAAAAAGGTTTTAAAAGATATAGTAGTATAGTTTACTAGCCTTATTCTTAAATGCTTAGTATAATATTTATTATATTATATATATAACTATATAATTCTAGTATTTTATATAAGTTAAACTATAAATCTTTACTCTCTAAATATAGTATACTAAGTACTTAAGAGTTTTGTAACTAAAGTAGTTTATTATTACAGCTAGCCTTTTAATAGTAAGGTTTGTATTAATAAAAGCTAAGGCTTAATGCTATAAATAGTACTATAGAGTGCTAAAGGGATCCTAGGGTTTAAGGTATATAGGTAATTAGTTTAAGTATTTAATAAGAGGATTATAGTGGTTACTACTAAAGGGTTAGAAGTATTTAAAGATTAATATAAGATTAATAGCTAAAGAACTATAGGAGGGAGGATTCGAGGGTACTTAAGTCCTATTTATATATAAGTTTTATTTTTATAAATATATCCCTTTATTTCTAGAACTAATATTAAGTATATTGGTTTATTACTATAGACTGTTTTTAGTGCTATTAGTCCTACTTTAGGACTACTTATTGTGTATTAGTCCTATTTATTATTATATAACTTATATTTTAGATTTTCTACTTTATAGTGTATTATACTAATATAAACTAATATTACTTATTTAACTACTAAGCCCTTTATAAAGTTACTATTAAAGGTCTATTAACTAATAAGTTGTAATATTAGTTCCTTTTTTAAAGGTTTTGTTTTTAAGACTTTATTATAAGTAGGTTATTAGTTTTAAATTAGGGATTTATAATTATACTTTTTTATTTACTATAGTACTAATACTATATTAAGTTATATTTAGAAATTAAAATTATAATTAACTATAATAAAAAATTATAAAAAAGCTATACTTATTAAGTATATTAAGTTTTAATTAATTAATAGTAATATACTTTATACTTATTATTTTTATATAAAGGTTTTGTGTTGTTTTAGTAAAAAGTCTACTTATTATTATATTTATATTATAGTAAAAAAGCCTTATAATAGAGTTTTAGTAGTGTTTATTTATAAGTATTTTTGTTTTAATAGTAAGAGTAGTACTAATATTTTATAGTTTAAAAGTTAAATTTTTAGTAAAAGGAGTAGAATAAGAGGAAAGAGAAAGTGGGTAACGAGCTTTTAGCTTTATATTATAAGTTTAAGTGTTTATAATTATAAATAGTAAAGGTAGTAAGTTACTTAAGTTATATTTAAAAAATTTAAAAAAAAGTTTAAAAAAAGTAAATTAAGGCTTTTAAGTAGAGTATATAAAAGGTTAATTAGGAGGATAGTATTTTATTAAATAGTAATGTGTTATTAGTATTAAATACTTATAAGTAGTTTATAGTAAGTGATTTTTAAGTAGTAGGTTTAAAAAATAAGTTATTATAGGTCTTTTTTAGTTTTAGAAATAAGTTTATTAATTTTAGTTCTTTAGTTAGTAAGGTAGAGGGGTGTGTTTTTATTACTTAGAGTTAAGTATTCTTAAGTAAAAAAATATTTATTTTATTTTTAGAGGTTTAATTAGTTGAATTTTAGGTTATAGGTATATAATATATAATTTATTTATTATACCTAGTATAGACTTAGTATTTTATTATTTTTACTACTATATTTAATATTCCTTTAGTTTATTTATTATATTTACTAAGTTTAAAATAGGGTTTTAAGTATTATTTTTATATTTATAGTTTTTTTACTTAATAAGGTACTGAACTTTTATATTATTTTATTAGTTAATATAGTTAATAATTCTTTTAACTTTATAGTTTTATTTAGGATTAATTTTAATATAGTTAGTAGTATATAAACTTTATAGTATAGGTTTAAGGAGTAAGATATAAAAAACTAGGTAATATTTTATAGTATTTAGTAGTATAAGTTTAAAGTTAATTTTTAAGATTTTTTTAATAATTTTAAAGGGTCCGAGTTTTTTATAGTTTAACTTATTACTTAGTTATTTAGTTTTAATATTTTATTATATAAAGTATATACTATTTCCCTTTTTAAAAAATAGTCCTTTTATTTTTAAGGTATTAGTATATTTATATATATATTACTTAATAAATTTTAAATTATATTAAAGTTAGTTATAGACTTTTTTAATTTAGTTAATATAAATAACTACTTTTACTACTATAAGTTCTATTTATAGTTCTTTATAAATAGTTAGTTTAAATTTATAGTTAAAGTAAAAAAGTAAGTATTATATACTTTCTCCTACTATACTATTATAGGTAAATTAGGTTATTAGTAATAAAATAACTTAATTATTTTATTAATAGTTAATATAATATTTTAAGTATATTTTTAAAATTTAGTTAAATTTTTTTATTTATTTATTAGTTTAGGGGTAAAAAGTAGTAGATAGTTATAGTTTAGATCTAAACTATAAAATTAAAAATTTTTAAAACTTTAAAATAAACTATATTCTTTTATTAAAAATAATATTTTTTAATAAACTATATTAATTAAAAATATACTTATTAAAAATATATATAAACTCTTTTACTATACTTACTTTAACCTATAGAATAAAATATATATACTTAGTAAATTAATCTACTATAACCAAAATACTATTAAACTATCTCCTAATAAGTAGTTTCTTTAATTATAGTAATTTAATAATAAAATTAAAGAAAATTAATTACTATACTTTATTAAGTACTAAAAAAGGTTATATTTCTCTATATAGTTTATAGCATTTTAGTTTACTTTTATTATAAACTTTATAATTTTTAATAACTTTAGCTACTTATTTTTATATAACTCTATTACTATAGTATTATTAAATACGTTTTTATATTTTAGTAACTTTTTAGTATTTATATACTTTAGTACTATAAATTATTCTAATTATCTTATTAGTTATCTATCTAGGCGTACTAGTATTAATCTATTCGGTAATTATAAAGAAGTAAATAGCTAGTATAAGGTTTTTATTTAAATCCTTTTTAAGAATTACTTAAGCTTTATTTAAAACCGTTAACTCTAAGTTTAATTATTTATTAAAAGTATTAACTCTTTTATTTTTTAATTCTTTTTTATAAATAATATAAAAATTAAATTTTAAAAAGAATTCTAACTATTTAATTTATTATTTATTAAGGTCTTTAAACGTAGTAAAGTATACTAAATTCTTATAATTTATATATACTATAACTTTATAGTTCATTCTTAAAAGATATAGCCTCTATTCTTTAAATACTTTAATAATAACTATAAGTATTTTATTATAAATTTAGTAGTTAAGTTTTAGTTTATTAAGTTTTTTTAAATAAAAAGTATATAAGTATAAACGTCCTTTCTTATTATATTAACTAAGTTATTTACTAATAGTATAATTTAAAGTATTAGTTTTTATTTTAAATAGTAAATTTAAGTTAAGTATTATAAATATAAATTTACTAAGAACTTAGTCTTTAATTTTTTAAAATACTATTTCTTTTTTTTTTATTTATTTCTATTTTATATCTTTTTTAATAAAGTTTATAAGTATAGTAATGTTTTTTAAGTATTTTTTAAAGAATTATTAGTAAAAGTTAATAAATCTAAAGAATAATTAAATATCTTTAATATTCTAGGGTATTAGCTAGTCTTTAACTATAGCAATTTTTTTATTTAATATTTTAATAATTCTAAGTATAACTATAAATTTAAAGTAGTTTACTTTTTATATATAAAACTTACTTTTTTTTAGTTTAATAAGGAGTTTAACTTTTTAGAGTTTTTAGAGTACTTAGTATATATATTACTTATATTTTTTAAGGGTTTTTAAAAAAATAAAGATATTATTAAGATATATAATTATAAAAATATTAAACTTTTTTTATAAAATATAGTTAATTATATTTTAAAATATTATAAGGGTATTAGTAAGTCTAAAGGGTATTACTAAGTATTTAAAATATCCTTAGTAAAAGTAGAATATAGTCTTTTACTCTTCCCCTTCTTTAATTTTAATTAAGTTATAGACTCCTTTAAAGTTAAGAGCTATAAACTAGTTAGTTCTATAGAGTAAATTTTATAGTTTTAAAATAAGTAGTAATAGGTATTAGTTTTTAATTGTAATATTATTAAGTTATTAGTAATTAATATATAGTTATAGTTTACTATTCTCCTTTAGTATAAATAAAATTAAGTATTTTATAAATAATATTAATTTTTTAATATAGCTTTTAGTTAAATATTTGTTAATATACTTATTAAGTACTTTTATTTCCTACTAGTTTAACTAATAAACTTTATTAAATAACGGTGTTTATTCTTTTTTAATAGGGATTTTATAGTTAAAAGTGCTATACTCTAGTAGGCTTATTTTTAGTATTAAAGTAAATAGCTTTTTATATACTTTATATTCTTCTAGGATAAATAAAAGTTAATCTTTATTAGGAATTAATTTTTTTTATATTATAGTAAGGTCCTTTATATATAACAGCCTAATAACTACTTTTTTAATTTTTAAAAAAGTAATAAATTGTAATATATATATTATTGGCTTTTTTTAGTGAGGTTTATTTAAAGTTAGTAGTTAACTATGTCCTTTAGTAACTAAACTCTTTTTATAGTTTTAATAAAAGTAACTAGCTTTTTAATTTATTTGTAGGTTCTTTTTTTATAGTTATAGTATTTTTAAAATAATATTTTATTATTTTATATTTATAATATTAAGGTGGTAGTATATTTTTTAGTTATAGTAGCTTAAAGTAAGGAGTATAGTTTTTTTTTTAATAATACTTCTATTATACTATACTCCTTTTTTTTTTATATTATTAAGTAAGTAAGGGTCCTCTTTTTTATTCTATAGTAGTTGTAAGTTATTTATAACTTGTGGTAATATAAAGTTACTTTAGGTGCTGTTATTGATTAGGGCTTTAACTTATATTTTATTTACTATAATATTAAAGTGAAGGTGTTTGTCTTTTTGGCTTACTTTTGTAACTAAGTTAATAGATTTTATTTTAGTTGTTTATTGTAATCCTTTTGTGGTAGGTAAGTTTAGTTTTTTAACTACTTAAGCTTTTATTTTATATATATTCTATTATTATTAGGGTACTTAACTACTCTTCTTTTCTTAAGGGTGTTTTTAATATTAAAAACTAGTAGTGCGAAGCTGGTTTCTTTTTTTTTTTAGAATCGCTTCTTTTTAAATATTTGTGTTTTAATAATATAGTAGACCTAGTACTAGTTAATGTGGTATTTTTATTAGTTTATAGTGTTGTTGTGTAAGTACTTTATTAGGAAGTTTGGGTTTAGTTTAAATACTATTTGTTTAGGTTCTTTATATTTATAAATAATTTATATATTAAGTTTTTAGTTAAAGTAGATATTTTTATATAGGGTATTTTTTTTTTAAAGAAAAAATTAAGAGTTAAGTTTTTTTATAAAATACTTTTAATATTTATTATTAAAATATTATAATTAAAAAATATTATAATATTTTTTATATAGTAGTTTTAGTTATTTGTAGTTTTTTAGTATACTACTAAGTAGCTACTTTTTAGTTTTTTTAATAGGGTTAGTTTTATAGAAGATAATTTGTTGTTTATTATTATTTAAAGGGATACGTAGTAAGTACTTCTGTTTTTTTTTTTATATTAAAGGTTCTTTTTTAAAGTTTAAGTTTTAAGTATTGGGTAGGGCCCTTTAAGTAACTTTATTTTAAGTATATTATTAAGTAATATTATAAGGTTTATTTAAATTATAGAGTATATTTAATTTATATTCTATTTTTTAAACTATAGAGTAGGCTATAATTCTTTTTGTTTTTTTTACGTTTTTTTTATAAAGTTCTTTAAGTACGGGTAATTTATTATAAGCTTTTATTTTTTTATTTTTTTAAGTAAGTAGTGTTTAAGTATGTTTTATATAGTCTTTATTAGGTTTTATATTGGCTATGTATTTTAGTTCTTTAATTATAGTGTTAAGTTTTTAAATAATTAACTTATTATTGTATTTAACTTTTTTATTATTAAGTACTATTAAATTATAGTGTATTTATTATAGGTTTATATTATTAAGCTATTTTTAAGCCTTTTAGGTTAATTTTTAGTAAAGTGCTTTATAGGTAATAGTAAGTGTTTTTTTAGGGATATTAGTAGTGTTATAGCTGGATTAGTTAGTGTTTTTGGGGTACTATTTTATATTCTTTTTATTATTTTTATAAATAGTGTATTTATTACTATAATAGGTAGTTTATAAGAGTTTAGTATAATCTTTTTTAAAGATTATATTGAGTTACTTGTTTTTTAGTACTAGTTACTATTATTACTTTTTAGTTTAGTAGTAATTTTTAGTTATATGTTTTAGTTTATTGTAGTTATAGTACTTAAAGGTGCGTTTTTTATTGTGTTTTTATTATTTAGTAGTACTAAGGTCTATAGGGCCTGTATAGTATTTATAAGTAGTACTTTACTAGTTATTATTTTAGAGTTACTAGTTATTCTACTAGGGTTACTATTTTTAGTTGTAGTACTAGAATTGTTATAGTATTTATTAGTACTTTTTACTAAAGTTAGTACTTAATTATTATTCTTTTTTTTTATAGTGTTTTTTTTATAAATAGTTATTAATTTTAATTATAAGTTTAGTATACTAAAGGAAGTTTTTAGGTTAGTTAATTTTAATAAGTTTATTTTTAACTTTGTTTTTTAAATTTTAGTAGAATATAAAGATTCTAGATTCCTTAGTAAGGTTTAGTTATGCGCTAATGTGTTAGAACTTAGTAGTATAGTAAGTAGTGGATTTCGTTTATTTAAGTAAAGTAAAGTTGTATTTAGTTTATTACTTTTAGTTAAGGTTTTAGAATAGGGTTTAAAGGGCTTATTTAAATTTATTAAATATAGTAAAAATATCCCTAACTTTATTAGTATAGTAGTTTAAAGTTTTGGCTTTAAGGAACTGTTTTTGGAATAGTTTGATTTATTAAAGGGTGTGTTTATAAAGAAATGTAGTAGTATGGATAATGCACTTAGTATTGTTTTTAAAGTTGCTATAATAGAAGTTTTAGTAGGTTTTAACTTAAATTAAGAATTTTTTTAGTATTTTAGGAGTTTTATTATAAGTAATAGGTAAGTTAAGTTTAAGTTTTTTATATTTATTTTAAATAGGAGTAGTAATAATATTAGTGGTAGTATAGAGTATTTTAAGTTTGTTTTTTATGTTGAGAATACGTTAGGGTTTATTATTAAATTCTTTTATTATTTTTTTAAAATTATAAAGTTTAACTGTATTTTTATTATAAAGTTTTTGGATTTTTTTAATATCTTTATTAGCCTTTTAGAGCTATTCTTTAGTATTATTATTATTATTACTAGTTTTTTTATTGTTTTTTATATACTATTTTTTTAGTTTTTAAGTAAGGTTATAGATTTGTTTATTAGTTAATTTAGTTAAGTTAAGGGTAGTTTTAAGTATTTTAAAAGTAGATATTATAAGATACTATTTATTAGTATTAAGGGTTAATTTATTAAATAAAAGTTATTAAAATATTATAACTAGTCTTTTAATAGTAAGGTTTATATTAATAAAAACTAAGGTTTAATACTATAAATAGTACTATAAAGTACTAAAGGGATTTTAGAGTTTAAAGTATATAGGTAATTAGTTTAAGTATTTAATAAAAGGGTTATAGTAGTTATTATTAAAGGGCTAAAAGTATTTAAAAATTAATATAAAGTTAATAGTTAAAAAACTATAAAAAGGAGGATTTAAGGGTACTTAAGTTTTATTTATATATAAGTTCTGTTTTTATAAATATATCCCTTTATTTTTAGGATTAATATTGGGTATATTAGTTTATTATTATAGACTGCCCTTAGTGCTATTAGTTTTGCCCTAGGATTGTTTATTATGTGTTAGTTCTATTTATTATTATATAACTTATATTTTAGTTTTTCTACTTTATAGTGTATTATACTAATATAGGCTGATGTTACTTATTTAACTACTAAGCCCCTTATGGGGTTACTGTTAGAGGTCTATTAACTAATGGGTTGTAATATCTATCTTAAAGTACTAAAGTACTGTAGAGTTAATATAGTTATGTAAAGGTTAGTAGTTAAAATAGTATTATGTGCGTTTAATAAAATAGGTTATATAAACTAAAGTAGTATTACTAATAAATATAAAATATAAATAAAAGGAAAATAGTTTATATTTAAAGAAGTAGATATTATTATAGTATTCTAGGGTCTTTATTATAATATTACTTTTTATATTTCTAACTCTAAGTATATAGTTATAACTATAGTACTAAATACTAACTTTAACTAAAAGTACTTTAGAAATAATATTAATATAGAACCCTTTAATTACTATAACGTTTATAAGTATTAAGTTTAATATTAAGTTACTCTTTTTATTTATTAATACGTTCTATATAACGCACTTACTATATCCTAGAACTAGGATTCTATTTATACTAGTATTAATATAGTTATCTAAGTTAGAGGGCTTAAATGTACCTAGCTTTATAAACACTATATAGTTAATAAAATAAGTTAAGCTATAGTTATTATATATAGTACTTTAAAAAAGTAAATAAGTTAATATAATAGTTAAAAAAACTAAATATTTAATTATATTATTTTTTAAGAAGGTATTAAGTAAAAGGACAATATTAATAATATTTTTTAGGAATTCTAGTTTGTTATTTATAGCAGCTAAGGGTTTTTTATTATTACTACCTTATTCTTAACATTACTTTTTAAACTACAAGTAAGTTATTTTATTAAGTTAGTTATACTTAATAAGTTTTTTTTTAAGGTCCTTTTACTTTAAGTTTATAAAAGTTATTTTAATTTTATTAATTTTAGTATTTAAAAGGGACAAGACGTATTTAAAGTACTCTATTAAGGCTTTATTAAAACGTTTATAAGTATAAGTAGGCTATTAATAAGGCGTTTTATAGGGATATTCTTAGATACTAAATAGTAAGTTAGTCCAGTTTATAAGAATAGAGTAAGTGGCTCTATTATAGCCCTCTATTTAACGTATTAATTTGTTTTTAACTTTTATTAAAAAAAGCTTTTTATATTAATATAATATTAAAGAGTCTTTACTAAATTAAAGCTCTTTTTAAATTCTATTAAACTACTAGTATCTCTATATAGGGTTATATTAAGTACTAACTACCTTAAGAAAATTCTATACTACTAGGATTCTTTAGACTTTTAGAACGCCCCTATATATAACTTAAAGGAAGTAGTTATACTAGTAGTTATACTACTTTATAAAATTAAGGTTTGTATATATAGTATCTCTAAGGACGGTATTATATTCCTTTTAAAGCAATATAAGTATAATAAAGTTATTTAAAGTAAGTTATACTTTAAACTTATAAATAAAGACTTAAGTTAAATATAATCCTAAAGTAGTAAGCTTTTAATAAATTAAATTAGTATATAATAGGTTTATAGATAAATATATTTAGTACTAAATACTTTTTAAAGTAGTTATAATAGTTACATAGTATATTTAATATTACAAAGAGTACTTAATACTATTTATATAGTCTATAAAAATATCTTTTAGTATTTATTTACAAGAGTAACGTAGTAGTACTATAGTTTTTTTATAGATATTTTCTATATTAAAATTAGTCTACTTTTTAATTTAGGTTTTAAAGTCCACTTTATATTATTTTCTTATAGTCTCATTAACCTATATAAGGAATTTATAATATATAGAATTAATTAAATAAATATAGTTTATACTCAGTATATTAAGAGTATTTAAATTAATATATTTCTAAATACTTTAGAGCTTTACTTAGTATTATAGTTCTTTATAAAATTATAGTTAGTTATATAAAGTTTTAAAGATAATTATTAAGTTTATTAAAGTATTATAAGAAGTAATTAAGACGTTTATTATAAAATAGTATAAAGTTTTTAGGGAGTTTAAGAGAAATAAAAAAAAAGGAGTCTAATACTTATATACTTTACTTAGGTAGTTAGGGGTAATAAATACTAGTTAGAAATAAACTAGGCTTATAACTATAGTAAAGTTAAGGTATATAAGTATATATTAAATTAAGGTTGTATTAAAAAGAGATTTATATTATGAGGTGCTATGCTCGTTAGAGCGTTATATTTATACTTAGTTACTCTGGTGCCTGAGGCGCGGCGCGCGAGGCTAGAGCCTTAGAAGGCTCATCGCGACAGAAGGTTTTAGTTTCCTCTGCTTATCTATCCCCGACGTCCTCGATTGTACCCGGAAAAGCATTTTCAAACTTCAGACGTCGGTACTAACGATGGTGGTGTGATTTGACGGACGTGAACTGGGCAGAAAAGATAACGACAGTTCCGTTACCCATGCTCGATCGACGCGGTGAGATGAAAAGGTGACGTGCAGTAGAGATGGAAGGTCGAATAGAAACGTTTCATCGGAACGTCTTTACGGCTTGGTGGGGGGAAGGGTTTCGGCTTGCAAGAAAATCTTAATAGATGCTATGGATCTTTAGGCTTTTGGGTTCTTTTCGTACTCGTTAAGCACTTGTGTCGCGGAGCATCCGCGGTTCAACCGGGCTGTACCCTTCCCTTAACAGAGGTATTACTAGTGATTAGTGATGGGACTCATCCTAAAGCCGGGAAACTCTGACCGTAAAGACAGCACGTACCATCGTCTCTGGCCACTCAACATCGGCCGATACGGATATGCCAATGCCAACCTTGCCTACTGATTAGCAGTGTGGCGTACTGGCGGTGTACACTAGTACCGTGGGTTCTCTTAACTTCGCTACGCATGCGAGGGTCCCGTTACCTAGGTACATTGCCAAGCGGCGTTGCTTGGGCCTTGTTGGTTTACACGAAAAACAGATTGCAATGCCCAGGCAATTGGCGCAGCATCAACACCAAAAAGGGCAGCTCGATTATCTGCGACGTTCACTCATATCCTGCTACTCTTGCGTTCCGCTGCAGCAGCTGCTGCCGCACTGCTTCTTTTTGGGGAGGAGGGGGGCCCGCCCCTGACCGCTGGACCCCGTCGCCCGGCCGGCGTGGGAGTGGGTCCGCGACGGACTGTAAGTCCGATGGAACCGACCAA
Source organism: Colletotrichum brevisporum (assembly GCA_030770045.1). Lineage (NCBI taxonomy): Eukaryota > Fungi > Ascomycota > Sordariomycetes > Glomerellales > Glomerellaceae > Colletotrichum > Colletotrichum brevisporum. Next base: position 9,769,495 of record JAUGSI010000002.1, read on the forward strand.
TAGCGGCACCCTGTGGGTCCGGCTGCCGAGGCAGAGGGTCCACTTTTGACTCGGGCCCGAACAACGGCACGTAGGTGTCATCTGTGTCCTGCCCTGGGTGTGGGCTGACCAAGCGCCAATCCCTTCCCTTCAATTAGTGGGAGAAACAGGCGGCCAGTTTTCAGGACAGAGGGAGGAGAAAATGCAGGATATGCCGGCATGGACTGGAGCCGGGACGTGTCAGTGACGGGAAGTGACGACATGTCGAGATGGCTTCACGACGAGTCGCATTGCTAGTGCGCTACTGTTTGCCGGCGGCATCAAAGAAGCTTATCTTGAACCCCGGATCTTACCTTCCAGCAGCACCTCGAAATCCAAGCTAGGCCTTGTGCGCCAGTGGGGGAAAGACATCGTCACTGGCACGGAGCTGCCACGCCGGATAGCAGCAGGCGTGTTTCAGCAGGCTACAAGTCACCGTTGGTGGCTCGAGATACACATAAGAAAGCACTTTCCCCTTGAATCTACCTGGAAGGCATGCAGGATAGAGAGGCCGGATTACGCTGGAAGAGAGCCCCTAGTGGCGAATCAAGGCTGATGGATGTGAATGTTCTGTTACTCTTTGTGGCAAAGACCTGCGAGGACCTCGGGGCGCATGCACCTGGAAGGCCGTCATGGAAGCAAGCACAGGTCATGTTCTTGTGTTTCTCGTTCTCGGATACCGTTGGAGTGCAGCTTGAAGCTCTGAATGACTTCCCGTCTCTACTGAATCATCACGACACACGGAAGGCCCCTGCAGGCTTGCCCCGACACTTTGTTACATGTAATTACTCTAGAGCACCTCCCACGAGTTTGGCCCATGGCCCGATTGACAGTCACCTCTGGTGATAGGCTGTGTCTGTCTGTAATACATAGGGAACCAAGCGATGCACCGATTGCGTTTCCGACGGAAAAGGGAGAGCTCAACCCCCCGGCTTCGGTGCTTCATTTAACCTTCGGGATCAGAATACAGGAATTGAATCGGTCTGGTCTGCTACCAACGCGCCGACTGCAAGTGGCTTAGTCCATGTCGCCCCCAAGTTCTCTACGGACGTACTGAAGCTTAACTCGAGAGGTCACGTAAGATCACTGCCACCCTCGATACTTCTACAACCTATGGTGAAAGCAAGCACGCCCGGTCAGGGGCAGACTGGCTTTCTGTCGCTGTATGCACGAGACCATCGAGAGTATCAAAACTCGGGATAGACCAGTGAGTATGGCATGATGTGAATAGGCTTAGGCTGGTTGGTTCCTGACTCGGAGTATGTCCATTTTAAGATGCCTTTACACTTGGTTACGCTTTGGTACTTTCCTAGAGAGGGAGACCCGGTGGCTTAGATTACAGTGCCGCACGTTCATCGGCGGGGGGGCCGGTGTCGAAAGTCTGCGGGGAGGGGGGGGCTTTATGATGCGGGAAAACGCTCTAAACATCAGCGCCCGATAGATCAGACCAGCTAGGCGGCCCTGCACACGGAACTAAGCTAATGTTAGGTAGCCTGCCCTCGTCCAGTCCTCCTTCGAGTCTCCACCAACCGCTTTCTAGGTACCCTAACGAACCACGGCTCTCTCTCTCCTGTCTCTCTACTGTTATCAACCCTGTCTACCCGCGTCTCTGATGGACCTTTGTTGGGGATCAACCGTCATGTTGCCATCTCTTCGACGTCTCCAACCGTGGTCATCAGAAGGACGCAAGTCGTCGACGTGGGCTTGCTACTGACACTATTACGAGCCGGCTCCTTCTTTCAGCTTGCAAATTCAAACATCTCCCCCGACCCCTTAACGCCGACCGTCCAGATAACCGAGAGTCGATTTCTGCCCTCCTCTGAAGGGGGCTATCAGATAGTTCCAATGACACGGAAATCCTCCCCTAGCGAAATACCCTCGATTGCTTGCATTCGCTGTCGACATCGGAAGAAGAAGTGCGACCACGCATTCCCGAAATGTGGAGAGTGCAAGAGGGCGGGCTCTGAGTGCGTCCGCTTCCAGGAGCGGAAGCCGAGGGACGCGGCCTCCGTGCCGTGGGAGTACGTCAAGGGCCTCGAGTTGCGCCTCGCGCAGGTCGAGAAGAATCTCGTCAACTGCATGGCATTGATCAGGAAGCAAGGGAACCCGTCAGCCCGTCTGGTCCCGGGGCAGCTGCCCTACAGGAGCGTGTCCGCCCTCGAGCCGCTCTCCCTTGGACGCTTGCCCGGGGCGTCGTCTTCGAACCCGATGGCCTCCTCCTCCCTCCAGCAACCGCTCAGCCCGACCTTGACCGTCAAGGCACACGAAATTCATGGCGGGTACGTCTTCTGGTAGCCCTTGGCTGGGTTTAGTTTTCGGCTCCGATGGTGCTTTTGTTAACCCGTTCCTCTCTCGTAGTCAGCCGTTCGGCGGCAATTCGCCGGCGTCCGTAGCGTCTCGCGACGGCTCCGTCTCGATGTTCCGGCCGCCCATCAATTTACACGAGAACCAGTTCCTCCCCAGGCCGCCCTCTGACGACGACATCGGGCTCCTTCGCAAGGCCGACTTTGCCTGCTTCTTCCAGTTCGTCCACCCTAACTGGTGCTTCCTCGACGAAGGTTTACTACTCGACTGGTTCCAGCTCTGCGTCGAGCAACGAACGGCCCCCAATAGCTTCCAGTTCTTCTTCGTCCAGATGGTGTGTGCAATTGGCGCCCTCTACTCGAGCCATTCAGACAAAGGCTGTCCTCACGTCGCGAGGTCCAGGTCCCTGCTCGAACAGGCGCTGAGTCAGTGCCTGCCGGACGCCATACGACAGTCACCCTACATCAGAACACAAGCCTACCTGTTGGTACTCGTCAGCGCCTTTCACAACCCGAGACCCTTTGAGATGCGAGACACCACCAGAGACGCGGTTATGGAGATCACACAGAGGCTGGCGGCGTACGAGTCGCCAAATTCGTATACGCCCATAGGCACAATGCCCGCTACGGCCCCGGCAGACGATGTGAAGGACAGAGCGCTGTTGATGCACTGCTACTCAGTCTACGAGCTAATGGCCACGACGTGGAATTTTTGGTTCAGAGAGCTCGTGGGACCGTTGGACGAGAAGGTAACTGCGGTTTTGGAAACTCCCTAGTTGCGGTTGACGATTTCCAAGTTGCGACTGGCTGACTCGTGCTCATAAAGGTGTGGAACCAGGGCATCTGGTTGACTTTCGACGGCTGCTTAACGGACGCCAACTTCGAGCATGTTTTCGCCATCCGACGGCTGCAGACGAAGATACGGCGCTTTTGGGTCCAGATGCAGAGCCTAAACGGGCAGGGGGAATACAGGAGCCAGAACACGCATGAGATCAGGGCCGAGCTGGACCAGTGGAAGGGCATGATACCGCTCATCTCTAGCAACGTTGACAAGTCGACGAACTGCCACCCGCTCTCCATGCTCATGTTGTACAACTTCTCCATATGCTCGCTCTACCAGAACGAGGCAGCTATTCCGACCATCGAGGACCACTCGGTCTTGCTGGTCGCAGCCAGCGAAAGCTTGAGGTGCCTCCGGCGGATACAGGAGCACCGCCCGATGGTCTACTGCACCTGGCTAAGGGTTAGTTGAGTCCAGTCACACGTGCCTCATTGAAAGCTTCTTCTTATTCTCTGAATTTTGTTGCTGACGTCTCATTTCCGGTGCAAATAGCTAATCGAACAATTCACGGTGGGCATCGTACTGATCTTGTGCTTCTGGGGCACGCCCTACATCTATCGTACCACCGCCTTCCAGTCCCCCGACACCCTCCAGGCCCTGGAGGACTGCGAGCTTACGCTATCGCGATACTCCCAACGATGGGAGGCGGCCGAGCTGTTCCTGGACACCTACAAACTTCTGCTCTCCCAAACCCCGATCTCCTTCCCCGACAACTCCGAATTCGAGTTCCCGAACCAGCTGAAGCCCCAAATTAACGGGATGATCCAGTCTTTAGAGAAGAGAGGTCTATCGGGGTCAGTCATGGCCATGCTCGGCCGAATTGTGAACCGACCGATGGGCCCGCACGAATACTCGTAGCCTTGAGGCTTTCCGAGAGGAACACAGCTTTCTTACACCATCCGCAAGCAGAGAGAGTGAGGAGGAGGAGGGGCGAGGGGGGGGAATGGTTTACAGAAGAAATATCCTACGGGCGATTCGTCTGAGCGCTTTCCAATGGGCGCTTTTGATGACTGGGGAGCAAATGATGCTATCATTTCCTTTGACTAACCTTTCGGGGCAGTTTCGAGTTCTCTACGGTTTCTGGTTTAGGCGTACAACAGGGCGAGGCCAGGTGGTCTACGGCGTTGGGACTGTGCAAGAACAAGGACTCTTCAGGAGCGGCTACTCATTGATGTCAACGGTTGATACGTTGACGTTTCTTCTGTATGTGTACGAATATGACTGCTTTCTAGTCAACATCAGGTCTGGTCCGTTGGGCGGCGTACTTGATGCGCAGATCAAATCTACTAGTTTTCTAGATGGGTGGATCTACTTGCCCTTTGCCTGATCGTGACCTCTTAACACCACCCTCCATCACTAGCTGCTCTGAGTACGAGGTCGTGACCCATCTTGCCAAACGTTCCTTTGCCTCGACCTGGTTCCCCTTGTGCCCCAACGTCCTGTTTGTTGAACTCTGTCAACCTCAAGACGAGCCTTTTTTTTTCGTTGCTAGAGAAGGCACAAGCGCCAATGCGATGTATCTCGATAGAGTTTGTATCGAGTCATAGGTAATTATTGACGGACATTCAGCCCGAAAGACGACCCAGGGGAGGGGGCAAAGGCGGCACGTAAGGCCGATCACGCATAGGCTCTCGTCCCTCCCTCTAACGGCCGGCACGCCAACACAAATTGTTGGCCATTTCAGTCGCTTTGCCAAGAACTCTCTTGCTAAGCCTCTCGCGCGCGTCGACCATGCGTTTTGTTACAGAAGCTGCCCCCGTCTTTCTAGTACCTACATGTAGTGTATGGGCTGTACCTCTCTCATGTAGCCAGGATGGAGAACCTAGATAGAGCTCGTTCATTTCCACAAAGCCCCTCTGATCGCGTGGGTCTGAACGCAAATGCTATCTCCTGGTTAATAGAATGTACACTGAGCAAGAGAGTATTCACCGGCGTGGCAAAACATGGCGGCCGCTGAAGAGTCCATTCCTTTCAATTCACACTAGACGTTTTGGTGCTACGTGACTGCTCACCCTAGACCTGATACAGACCGGGAATTCCTATCCAAGACAGTATCATGGCTCTAGATAGCTTCATACGGACCCCAGCCGTCACAATGCCCAACGAATCAGTGGTTAAAATGTCGGAAACACCCTATAATCTTTCCCCAATCTCTCTTAAGAATTGTGCGCATCCAGGGAGCCTGGAGGAACGGGCAGTCCTCAAAGTCTCCGGTACGGACAAGACTCCTACAGAGAACAGTATCACCGTCACGGGGGAATGTTTCCTCTCCTCGGTGGATCCCGGATCCGCGTCTAGAAACCTTCTATGAATACACAAGATCCCTACAGCCAGCTTTACTCGGCCCAGTTCCCGTAGTTGGGTGTCTCCAGACCCAACCGCCATAATCCAGCAACAAAGTCACCCCCCGGACGTACAAGAGTGTCATAGTTACATGAAGCCCTGCGCAAAGTGCTAAATTCGTGACGTTACAGTGCCGAATATGAAGGCCGAGCGGATACCTCATGTCTCTCGCCAGCCGACCACCGACCCGGACAAGAGGAGAAGATGATGTATGCTTCAAGGATAGTAAGACCCTTGCTTCTCCAGTATAGTGTACCGATACATGTACGGACTATTCTATTACTGGCGGGACTAGGGGGGAGTACCAGGCGGGATACTTAGCACTATCTGAGCATTGTGCCCTGCGGAGCACAACTGCTATCATAGGCCGCCGCACCGAGACTGTTTCCAGCACTAAATTTAACAATTTCACTCCGTGGCGCATAGATGCGGCGCAGTAGTACCAGCCCTCTATGTACACATGTGACAGGGTCTCAGGCACTCTGCTGGCAATTTAGCACGTAGTTGGACTGGCTTTGCTAGTCCTCTTATCGGGAGAATGTTGGGACTGCGCCAATCTTCACACTCCAAACTACTGTTGTAAATTCAACATCCTGGGCAATTCTGCTTGCGGAACGCATTTCTTGTTATCCAATTATTCGCGTGGACTGAATGGCAATGAGTTATGTCCCGATTCTGTCTACTGCAGGTACAGCTGAAGGAAACTAGTGGACGCGTGCAGTGATCGTCTTCCCATCGACCCAACCACAAGCTTGGTCGTGACACAGCGTCACATCAATCGAGGTCAGACGGGCAGTCATTTGATGCGACTCGGCTACGAATTGCTGCCCGTCGCTTCAGGCGCGAGAGGGGGTAACGTTTATAAAACGACTTGGATTTCTGTTTGTGAATCGCAACATCGCGTACTTCCTGTTGACTTAGGAATTCTAAACGCCTACCTACCTTAGTGAATACTACAGCGCCTCACAATCAACTCCTGGACGTAATACAAAAAGTAGGTTACGTTGATGGAAGGGAACGCCATTTACCATCGTACTTAATCAGGAGAAACTGAGATAACGGTCCCTGACAGGATTTGCAGACGTCGACTCGCGAGGCGGATCAACCAACATGAAATTCAACCTTGTCGCCGTAGTTGTGTCCACCGCCGCCGCCCTGGCATGCGGGTCTTCAGTCCAGCCCCGCGAGGCGCTCCCAGCAGAGCTCGCGGAACGCGCTTGCACATACAATGGCTGCCAGTGCGTGTTTGGCCTCTCGCAAGGCGTCTACTGCGGCAACTGCGTGGTTGGCGCTGGAACTTATGCCGTCAAGACGAAGCGGGTTCGGACGCATGCGTTCGAGTGCAACTCCAGTGGTGGATGCTGTTCCTATGGCGTCGCCAGCGATTGCGGGACGAGCCGGGCGCGATGTAAGGAAGGGTCTCCTGTGTGAGTTATAGCTGGTTATCTAGGTAGCGGTAGGATAGGCAAACACGGCGGTCGGTACAAGAATGTCTCTGATTGCATGTTCATCATGCCTAGAGTGTGCCTGTCGTCGTGCAACCCACCATGCGAAATTCCAATGAAGGGCTTCTAAGCTGGCCTCTTTGGTTCTTCCCCATCCAGAACGAACAGCTCTCGACATCAAGAAGAATTTGGTCGGACGACGACATGGGATTGCTAGTACTCGCTTCTGCAAAGAAAAGGCCTCGAAGTTCCTCTTGCCGTCACTCGATTCGGAGCGGACGGCACAGCAGAATTGTTCGGTATCATAATTCTAGCCAAAGAGAAACTTCGGTGTAGAGTGACACCATCCTGTCGTTCAGTTTGTGTCGTTGGTTACATCAGGTCGGGATATTTCTAGCCTGGGCCGCGGGGACAAGAGTGATCTCCAGCTTCTCTAGAGTCCCAGGGCTTCTGAATTTCAAGTCAAATGCAGTTCTAACAGCTCAATGTGGTGGGATTCTCGGCCCATACAGTTCTTTTCCCTTGTTTTATATCCTCCGAAGTTAGTCTTTAATTGCCGTTGGCTAAAGAGCTCATCGCGAGATGCACGAGACATGCGAGAATGTCTGGGTCTACTCTACAACAATCATTTCTTGTTCTCACATGCCAACTAACCTTTACGTGATACGGAGATCTTGCCATGACTACCCGCCAGCCTGGTAGTCGGTAAAAGATACATCAGAACATGCTCCCGCCCCCCTTAACTTCTATGCAGGGCATATTTTCCGAGTCATCATCGGGCTGGCTCGGTCTTGGAAGCGGCCATGGCAACCCGGTGTGGTAAGATACGACGAATGATGTAATGAAAACTAACACGTGCAACACCGCCGAATCTTGGATTGCGGGCTGAGGAGAAAAGATGGCCTTCCGGTTGTAGGAAGGGACCACTCTTACACCGGGTCGATATTGGGCAATGTTGATCAATCCCAGCCGAAAGAAACTTAGCGGGCTATTCTCATCTATGATTTCTTGGTTGCCTTGGTTCCAGAGCCCACAGAAGCGCACCCGACGTCTCAGCCACCCCAAGGACGAAGCTGAACTAAATGGGTGGCAGCTGACCAAATTTCTCTTCTGGTAAACTAATCATCCCATGTAAATGGCTGTGTTTTCTCATCCTTACAGTGTCTTTGGGAACTCGTGGGCAACAAAAAGTAAAGTTGTTACTGCATTTGGGAAAGTCTTACCCACCAATGGAACCCCAATGCTGCGTTATAGCCTCGCTTGGCGATGCCATCGCTAGCCCTTTCGCTGTAGAGGATTCAGGTGCCCAGCCGTAAGATTGAGTTCCCAGTGCCGAATTGGTCTTACGCGTTATCTGGGGTAGTCTTGAATAGATGTAAATTCGTCGAGATCATGAATTATAAATACAGCCCTGTTCCTACCTCTTTTTTGTTTTATTTCCAGATCACTAGCAACGACACGTTCGTCAATTTGAACCAAAGCAACATGGCAGTCTCTCACTTGCAATTCGACCCAGAGTTTGCCCTCGCCATTGAGGGGATGAACTTCAGTGGTCTACCTTCCACCTACAAAGATGTTTACGAACTCCGGAATATCACCGACGCCTTGCAAGTAGAGATGAACTCTCAGTTCCTCCCCATTCCGGACCACATTCTACAAACCCTGATTCCATTTGAGACTCACGACGGCTCGTCTCTCAACCTTCACCACTTCACCACCGTCGACCGAACCAACTACACCTCCAGCGGAAAGCCAGCAGTCCTGTACGTTCACGGCGGCGGTATGGTGTCCGGGAGTGTCAACATGACATCCCCCATGGTTGCCGATTTTGTCGACACGTATGGCATGGACTTCTTCGCCGTCGAGTACCGTCTGGCTCCGGAGCAAAAGGGCCAGGGCCTTGTGGAAGACGTCTACCACGGGCTGGAACATCTCTCCAAGCACGCAAAGGATTACAAGATCGACCCCAAGCGCATCACCATCATGGGTCAGTCCGCAGGCGGCGGTCTTGCTGCCGGCGCCGCACTTCTCGCGCGGGACAGAGCCCTCGAACCACCGATCGCAAAGCAAGTCTTGGTCTATCCCATGCTCGACGACAGAACGCGGCTGCCGGAGAACTCATCTTATGAAGAAATTTTACTGTGGTCGGAGAACGGCAACAACATAGGATGGGGCGCTGTCTTGGGCGACGACGTCGCGGGAGACCCGGCGGCCAACGTCTCGATGTACGCTGTGCCGGGTAGAGCTACCAACCTGACGGGTCTTCCGCCCACTTATATTGACGTTGGCCAGCTGGATTTATTTGTTGCAGAAGACATAGCCTATGCCAGCAAACTGGTCAAGGCGGAAGTGGAGGTGGAGCTACTTGTTTTGCCCGGGCTGCCGCATGGCTTCGAGCTCGCAACAAATGCTACTCTGGTCCAGATGGCTATATCTGCCAGAAAAAGGGCACTCAGAATGGTTTGAGGAGCTGCTTCTGTAACACCAGCCGGTCACGAAATGGGGTTCCATTGTCAATAAGCATCAACATGGAAGATACAGGAGGAGTATGAACAAGGGACACACATGATTATTCCAAAGCATACATACGGTTTTCATAGACAAAGTTTTGCAATCGCATTTTCACTTCTTCTTAGCCAACTGACGGGTGTTGTATTCAAATACACAATATGTCTGTACGCTAATAAAACGTAGGTTTTCGTGAACCAGCAGTCCAATTCCACATGAGCAGTTAATATCTCAGTTTGTAGCCATCTCAGATGCACGTCGCTTAATCAGTCAAGTATATTGTAAGGGGACTTTGTCAACCCTGCCTTTTGAGGATAAGTCTCTTTCACAAAGTCGGTCGACTCTCCAACGGTACTTGGTGTCTCTCAAATGGGTAAATAATCTTGTGGTGGAATAGTTTCTACACAGTCAGTTCTCTGTTTGAGTCGTATCTTTCATCAATTACAGTATCGAAAGGCGATAACAGGTTGCTGATTTCATTCAGCTGAAACTTCCTAGGACGAAAGGTAGCGACCAGTATCTAATCTGGTTTGACCATAGCAACTTGAAATGACTACATATATTGACCTTCGACATAGACCGTAGGTACTATTCGGCCAATTCGCAAGGACACGCCCACGGATTTGTTACAGCAAATTCCGTTCAATGTATTCACCTGTTATGCCCAATCGCGATGAGCATTTCATGCAACACTACGTCATGTACCTTGCCTTTTGAAATTCGGGCGTTAGCTACACATAGGACTCCTTCATGTGTAGTCTTTATAAGAAGAGACACAACACCCTGTTTCAGGAGGTCCCTGAAACTTGCCGGCTTGCGTCATGCCAAGATCTTCCTGATTGTCTGGTTCGGATCTTATCTCGGATGCAGGCAGAGTCCGACGCGGAGTGCGAGGGCAAATCTCGCTGACATCGAATCATGCGGATGGGCGAGGCTCCGCGCGGCGCATGTCAGCTTACCCCTACCCTACGCTACCCAAACCACATGGGAGCCTCTGCGCGCGTAGCCATAAGCTTAGCATACGCCCGGTTTGGCCTGTCTCTCATTCCTAGTGGCTCGGAATGCCGTTTAGGCGTCGTTTCGAGTGCTTCGTGGCGCGCGTCGATATGCCGGTTTATCAAAGTAGACTGCCCCCCTCTGGCGATCCAAGGAGCCCGACGACATCATCTGGCCAGTTTTCTCAAGCCCTTCGACGGATCGGCCGCCGGATATTTCTTCTTTTCCCTTCGGTTTGCTCTGTTGGTAGTATGTTGTATGGAAGCAACTAATTTTGGCTGTGCCGTGGTCGCAAGGCATGGTGCATACATAATGTCCGTCGCCGGCAAGGATATCTCGCCGCCGTGGGTACGGCGGCCGGCCTCGCCCCCATGGATTAGGAAGATCGGCCGACAGCCCTACCCTAAGAGACGACAAACAGCATCTCCCATGGGTCTTCATGTGCCACATCAGGTCGTATTGCCGCGGCGGCCGTGCATGCCGTTGGTCGTTGGTTGTTGGGCTGTGACTGGGGTCTGGCGGCTGCGAGCAAACAACTGGGGGCCGATGGAGCCGATGGAGGGCAAACCGCATGCCGCAGACTCGGCGATCTGTTGGCGAGATGGAATCAGCATTCCCGCCCCCTTAATCCCTACTCGTTGAGGATTCTCGGCTGTATTCCTCAGGAGCTTCTCTGCGGACTACTTTCCTATTTGGGTAGCGGTGACGATAAACGCCCGTTTGAAAGATTCCAGTCTCGAGGCAGAGATGAAATACAAAACAGCAGACCTGACATGAGGGCATACTTTGACTTTCTTCTCCTTCTGTACTACATCCACAAGCCCAAGTTACGAGGAATCCAAGCCATGGAGACAGAACCGAAGCACCGCCCAGACTCGGGCAACGACGATACTGAGCGTTCCAGCACCAACGTTGGCTCCGTACAGCCCATGCCCAAAGACGAAGAGAGTTTCACGACGCAGCACAAGCACCCGCGAGAGGGATGGCCAGGCTGGCGTTGGCCTTGCATTCAGGCGGCTTTCTGCTTGATCGGACTCCTCCTCGGTGAGAAGCCTCCTCTTTCCCGTCTTAGAAAACGTTGACGCTAACTGGTTATCTCTGAAACGTAGGCTACGATGTCAGTAACACGGCGAACATTCAGGCTCCCATCTACGAGGCCTTTGGCCAGATTCACCTTTTGTCATGGGTAGCCACGGCCTACACCGCCATGAACGTGGCTATGGTTCCCTTGGTTCGGAAGCTTGTTGTCGTCGGCAACATCCGGTACCAGGTGATCGCGTACTGTGTTATATTCTTCATCGGTGGAGTTGTGTCCGGCTCGGCCACCAACATCAACGCCGTCATCATCGGCCGCGCTTTGCAGGGTGTTGGAGGTGCTGGCTTGTATCAACTGTAAGTCTCTAAACTCTTTCTACCAAGACTTCAAACACGGGGAGCAAAACGAGGCTGAGCGAGCGTGGTGTACTGGACTCTTTACTGACAACGATTTCAGCGGCATCGTGATTAACGTTCTCTGTACGACACCAACCGAGTTGCCGCGAACCCAGGGCGTCATGGCCGTGTCCTGGGCCGTAGGTCTCACTCTCGGTCCTGTAATAGGAGGTGCCTTTGCGGAGAACCGCAATGCTACTTGGAGATGGGTAAGTCGTTTTTGTCACATCTTAAGCGGGGGATCATCTCTGACAATTCCCATCCAGGCCATGTACATCAACCTCCCGATGCTGGCCATCATCATGCTCACCAATGGCATCGCCGTCCCGAGCATGCACCACCCGGACAGCGTGCCTGTCCTCCAAGGTCTTCGGGTCATCGACTGGACCGGCGTCGTGCTCCACATCGGCGGCTTCATCCTCCTCTGCTCCGCCCTCATCTTCAGTGGTTCCACGTGGGAGTGGTCCTCACACTCGGCCATCGTTGCCTGGGTCTTCGTTGGGGTCATCTACCTTGCCTACATCCTCCAGCAGAAGTTCTGCCTCCTCACGAGCAAGGAACACCGCAACGTCCCCGCGGACCTGCTCAAGAAGCGCGTCGTCGCCCTCGTCTGCGCCGCGACCGCTGCCGCGGGTAGCTGCTATGGTGTCGCGCTCTATTACACCCCGCTCTTCTTCGCCTTCACTAGAGGGTTAGACCCAGTCGCCGCCGCGGTGCGATTGCTCCCCTTCATCTTCACCTTCATCTTCTTCACCATCTTGGTGGCCGGGCTCATCCCCGTTGTCGGCCGGTACGCGCCCTTCTACGTGGCCGGCGGTGCCCTGGCTACCATCGGCGGTGCCCTCCAGGCCCAGATAACGGCGACGACCTCGGAGAGCCGCGTCATGGGCGTCAGTAGCCTCGTCGGCGCCGGCATCGGCTTCATGTGGCAGACGGGCGTCGCCGTCATCGCGCAGAGCGTTCCTGCCAACAGACGTCTCGACGTCACCGCTCTGTTCATCATGTCCCAGCTCGCCGGTGTGTCGGTGACACTCTCGCTCGCCGGGTGCGTGTTCCAGAACGTCGGGTTTGACCGGCTTCACGGCGAGCTTGGGGAGCGTGGCTACAGCGACCACGACGTACGAGAGGCGCTTGCCGGGCTTGACTCGAGGGTCTTCACGGACGCCGACCCGCAGGTGGTCGGGCTTGTTGTCAGGCACGTCGCCGAGGTCATTGCAAACACGCATTACATTATTGTGGCATCTGGAGCAGTGGCCTTCCTGAGTGGGTGTTTTATGAGCTGGGAGAAATTGGACTTTGGTAGGGGCAAGCCGGCGGCTAAGTGACAAAGAGGAGAGTTGTCGACATAAGGTTTGGATCGTAAGCGTTGGTTAATTTGAGTTGTTTCAGCCGGTGTTGTCACTGTCAATGTCAACTCAAGTTGCGGAGACTTATGAGCTGTTGTAATTACGTCGGATGAAATTGAGATGAACCCCAGTCAAAAGTTATGAACACGAAGAGAACGTTGAAAGAAAGAAAAGAGAGCTAACTGATCCGTACTCCAATCCCGTCCCGAGAAACACAAAGAGATCCATAACAGTTCCCCCACTGTCTCCCATCAAACCCATACAGTCTCAAGAGTCCCAAATAGCTCCGTAGGCCGGAACGCCGCGCGTCTCGAGCCCGTAGACCACCTTCTTCGTAATCTTCTCGTTCGCAATGATGATAACCGCCTCGACTCCAAAGCTCTTCGCCAGGTTGTAACCCATCTTGACCAGGTCAGGCCTGCCCGAAACCTTGGTGTCGTGGATCACGGCATTGGGGATCTTCGCCTTGATCGTGTCGAGTAGCTCCCGGCCAAAGGTCTGCTCGGGCCGCGGCGTGGACCAGATCAGCTGCGTCGGGCAGCTGGGCGCCTGAATATGTCCAAGCAAGGGGCCGATGCCGGACCCCGTGGCGATGACGACGATGCGGTTGAAGCACGTCGCGATGCGCATCACGCCGCACGTCGGCACGCCCCGGACCCAGATGTTCGTGGGGGCCCGATCGATGCAGGTCCTGGTCCAGTCTCCCGCGTTGGAGACGACGAGGGAGAAGCCCTTGGGTCGGGAGCCAACGGCGTCAGGGGCGGGGATAGTGGCGAAGGAGTGCCACTCGAGCAGCGGCCGGTTCGAGAGCCGGACGAAACTGCCGTTGACGGGGACGGTGTAGCCAAAGTGCAGACGGACGGCGTGGTTTGAGAGGACTTCGGCTTCGACGGGGACCTTGCGGAGGAAGAACCAGGATGAGGCGATGCTCAGGGTCGCGAGCGCGAGCAACCAGAACCCGGGGGTGCGGGCGCATGCCTCGCCGAGGGAGACGCCGGGGGCCCTGCTGTCGTCGGCGCCGAGCACGACTTGCACCCAGAAGAGACCCAGCATGGTCCAGCCGACGAAGCGGTGCGCCCTCTCGAAGAGGTCGTGGTGCTGCTTGCGGAAGGTCGGGTATGCCATGGCGACTGTGACGGTGAAAAGACCGCTGAGAAGCCACGAGACAGCCTTGGATGCGGTGGACCGGTATCCCCAGCCAGGGCACTCGGTAAGAAGACAGACCTCGTCGCTGGTGTTGGAGGCGAGGAGCCAGGCGCCAGCGCATATGGCCGCCCCGGAGTGGACGCCGCCGAAGTGGTAGATCTTGGCGCACCGCTTCCTGATGGCCAGCGGCCAGGACTTAGGCACGTTGCAGGTGATGGCGTAGAGGGCGTTGATGACGAAGTCCTGGCGGGCCAGCACCGCGACGACGAGGTTCATGGCCGTGAGAGTGCTAAGCCAGTCTCTTTTGAAGCCCGTGAGGAGGAGCGCGACCACGGCGGCGATGTTGAAGAGACCAACGATGGTGAACAGGCGGCGGTAGACGATGGCGATGCGATGGACGAGGCCGCGGTAAGGGCGGGCAAGGGCCTTGCCGGGAATCTCGCGGTCCAGATCGAGCTTCTCATCGACTTCGGTGAAGCTGGAGGCCGAGGACTGAGACTTCTCGTCGACCGGGGTGGACTGCTGGCTGTCGGTGGAGAGGGACTCCTTGGACCCGGTCTCTATGACAGTGACATCTGCCAGCGTCTTCTTCTCGACAACTTCCTCGGTAACCATGGCGGTGAGAGCTCGCTTGTCAACCTTGCCGTTCGCAGTCAGGGGCAGAGCGTCGAGAAATTGAAACTTGGTCGGGATGGCGTAGTAGGGCTGGCGAGCTCTGATGTGGACCTGGATCGTGTCGATGTCGCAGTCTCTGGGCGCGACGAAGCCGTGGATTTCGTTGTCGATCAAGAGAGCGGTCGCCCTCGAGACAACGGGACAGGAGTTGAGGGAGGCAGTGACGCCGTCGAGCTCGACTCGGAAACCCTTGTTTGTTTGTCAACGAAACATCCACCAAAAGACTTTGCAACTCAGTAACGGGCTTACCTTGATCTTGATCTGGTCATCGACCCTGCCCAAGATATCGATCGCGCCGTCCTGTCTCCACCGGCCGAGATCCCCAGTGTTGTACATCATGGACCTGAAGAGTTAGATACATATAGTGCTTCGGGTTTGAAACTAGACATACCCATCATTGGCGAAGGGGTCAGGCGTGTACCGCTCGGCTGTCTTCTCGGGTAGCGAAACGTAGCCTCGAGAGATGCCATGACCGCCGGCCCACATGACGCCAGCTTCTCCAATGCTAACAGGCTTTCCCTCATCATCGAGGATGTAAACCGTGTTGTTGGGAGTTGGCTTTCCAATTGTCAGGGTGTGGCCCGGTTGGTGGAGGTGCATGGTGTTGACGATGGTCGTCTCGGTAGGGCCGCAGCAGTTGTAATACTTGGCGTGCGTGGCCCAGAGATCGGCAAGTCTGCGATTGATGACGATTAGTCTGTATCAGTTGCTAGGTTGAATTGATTGCACTAACCTCTGAGAGCTCGGCTCACCCGCGGTGGCAGCTACCTTGATGTTGGAGTACTCTATGGGGTCGTACTTGGCGAGAATGCTTGGGGTGCAGATCAGGACTTCGGCCTAAGAAGACTTGGTAAGTTGTCGGTTTGATTGCGTTTTGCAGACTACGTACCTCTCTTAGGCAGGGTTCCCATTTAGAGCCCCTGAGCACCAGAGTGCCGCCGTTGCAGAGACAACCGAGCATCTCCCACGCCGCTATTCAAATAATTAGCGTCTTTACAAGTACCATAATGACATGTTGGTGCAATTTCTGTCAGCGTACTTACCCATATCAAAGCTGATGTTGAGTACCTGGCTGACCTTCGTCCCGGTCGAGATGCCCAGGTTGCCGGGCGAAAGACACACTAGGTTGGTCACATTCTTGTGAGTGACATCCACACCCTTAGGAGTGCCAGTTGTCCCTAACAATCAACCAAGAGCATATCAACAATCTATACATCTTGTCTCATTGGACGAAGGACAGGTAGTGTATGTTCGTACGTACCGGATGTGTAGATCACGTAGCATCCATGATCCTCTTCAGCGAGGTCCTGATACGGCATGATCTGCCCATTCTCCGCGTCATTCTCCGCGTCTTCCTCGTCGATGACGAGCACCTCGCAGCTGCACCCCAGCTTCTCAAACCGGTGTTTGGTCGACTTGAGGCAGAGCACGCGGCCCTCACCAGCTTGCCCAAGCACAAACCGGAGGGTCGAGTCCGGGACGACGCCACCGTCGAGCGGGACATATTGAGCGCCACACGAGAGCACGGCGACGATGCCCACAAGCATATCAGCCCCTCGCTTCACGACGAGCGGAACGCGGTCGCCGGGCTTAACGCCGAGCGAGGTGAGCTTCTGTGACAGCCGGCTGGCCCTTCTAGCCAGCTCACCGTACGTCATCTCTTTCGCCAGCGGCGCCGAGAGATCACGGGCCGCGGCGACATCAGGCTGAGTAGACGCGTGGTGGTAGAAGGCAGCGGTGACAGTCGGGAAGGCAGGCTTGATTCGCTGGCCGTTGGTGAAGGAGAGGGGGACGGGACCAACCGGAGCCGGTACCGAGGATCTAGCGAGCTGTTGCTGCATGTCTGCTGTGCTGCGATGCGCTGCGTTGGAGTAAAAATAGCAACGAAGATAGAGAGGAGGGGACTGAGTGGCCGGTTGAGCGGAGGGGGAGGATTGGGCAATTCCAAATGAAGTTTCCAAATAAAGAACAAGACTAGAGTGAACTATTCCAAATACCGGCTGATATGAAGGAGGAAATGCTCCTGGAGGTTGTTGGAGTCATCGAACGTATGCGAGTACTCTAGACTTTAAATATCTTGTCTGACCTCCCTTGACGCCTTCGCCCAACCTCTCCTCCCGTCGAAACGATGCCCTCTCTGATCCATGCCTTGTCGATACCGACGGTTCCTCCGCCGGATGCGAGGACCGAATCCGTCGTTGCTCGGATGCAAGACGAGGCGAGGGAGGATGAGGAGTGAGCGCAAAAGTCTCTCGCCCGTCTCAACGTACAGCCGTCTTGAGTAGCATCAGCTGCCAGGATTTGGGCCGCGAGAAACTCCCTCACCATCAATATCACCACGTCCCCGAATCCACCGAGACTACGCCGTGAGGCTGCCGGGTTGACACACGGAAACGCTCCTTCCCCGTTGAGGAGATGGTGCGCCGCCTCTCGACCGCATCGATGAGGCCCCATGTTCCTTGTTCGACTGTCAACGTCCGCGGCTGTTGACTGCTCAAACAGGAAACTTCTTCGGAGAACGACCTTGCGAGTCTGCATCGACGACGACGCACCTCCTCGTCGACGTCCCGGGTCCTGCGTCTGCAAGTCTGGACGTCTGTCGGACGCAAAGTCCCTTGCTACAGACAGCCATGGGACCCGGACGTGTGCTTCATGCAAGCACTTACAGCGAATCCACTCTCTGCAACCCGGAGGATGTCTGTCGTCAGAACTTTGTCCACAAATGACATCGACAGAACCGCCGACGAACATTGGTGTGGATACCTGTTCAACCGGTGGGCGGAGTGTCGTCGTCGTTGTGGGTGGTCATCACGATGGACAACAGTGCTCGCTCGGCCGAGCCTGGACCGTCTGGCCGCCGGAATACGAGCCCGCAGATGTCGACGCGAGGCAGGGCACCGTTGCATCGGTTGCTGGCTGCCGGCATGGCATCACACGCGCGCCCACATGCGGGTTGAGCGGGGCAGAGAGATCTTCAACAGGCTGGGCCCCTTTCAGGCGATGTTATCGAGGGGGTTTCCTCGGCAGGCCGGGACACGGCCCACGGCTCGCGGGCATCTCGGAATCGACTCGGAGGATCGTCACAGCCGTCCTAGGTCGGCTTCCTTGGAACGAAACCACCATGCCGTCTGCAGGCACTCTCCACCCCGGCCCCATGACCGACGACCTGCCGTTTGCGAATAGCTTGCGAGAGCTCCTCGGTGAGGCTGCGAGGCATTGCGTCTTGTCTGCTTTTGGCAGGGTCCCCCGAGGGATACGGATCGAGATGGCTGCAAGGCAATCTAATCAATCGCTGCGGGTCACTCTAAAGTGGTATGATTCTTGCAGCTCCCCCGCGATCCTCAGGGCAAGCCTTCGCACTTTGAAAGCGGTTGTTTCTTGGAAGGCATCCCGTTCCTGCTGCTGGGGGACCGGTGCAATCAAGACGTCCGAGGGATGAGAAGGTAGGTGTGACTACCGTGTCTGATGGAGGGAATAACGATTTAGACGCGGACAGGTCGATTCCGTCGACGGTGCTACGCCATCCCGGGCCTTGGGACTTTGGTCCAATCCTTGGTCGAGGGGGGCAGTTTGCCGCTGCAACCTCACGTCACTCAACCGAAGCGAACAAGCGACCGTCTCCAGAGGCCCAGCCCAGCACACCATCCCACCACCGAAAGACGCGGTTCATGTCGCGCCAAAATTCGACAAGAGAGTCACATGCAACGTTGGAGACGGAACGGGGCCTGGATCTCGATGTTGGGCAAGTTCTTTCCTTTTTTGACGGTGTGGATGACAGATGCTGATGTAAAAGCCTAGAGGAGCCGACTAATACGCGGTTTTCGACGACGATTCGAGGCTTTGTCTTGTTCCCGCGCGGATTGGATCGCATCACGACGACGGGTAGCTCGGATATCCAGACGGATGACGTTCCGACGAATTGATTGAGGCGGAGGAAGAAAGAGCGCACACAATGCGCCATTACAGTGCACATTGCGAGTTGCCGGAACGAGCTACTTCCTCCGAGCCCGCCGCCGCTTCGGAGGCCCGACCGTGAATGTGGGGCCACGGAGCTGGAGTGGATCCCTCCAGTATCCCTCCCAGTGGAGTGGAGCACGGTACTTCCTCCTCGACTTTTGACGTGTGAATCCGTCGAGGCAAGGATGGAGATGGTCAACAACAAGACGCCAAGATCGTCCAAAGTGCTTGCATACGGCTTCGGTGCTACATCCTGTTTCTCTCAGCTTGCATCTGCAGCGATGCGTGGAGGTCAGTTGCCTTTGCGTCAAGGCGCGTATACCTGCTGAATACAGGTTGCGCCCAACTTGCGATTTTATCCCGGTTCGCCTCTTTCGGAGATCAACCGGTTGCTCCGAATAGTTTTCGAGTACTGCAGACTCCCCGGCTTCGTCTTTTTATTTTTTCCTCCTTTTTGTTTCTCATCCTTCTCGTAAACCCCGTTCCCTGGTTGAGGATTCGACAGCTGCAGCTTGCAACCGATGTCGGAGTTTGGGAGGTGGCTGGGAGTCCTCAAATTTACACTGCCACTCTTGCAGGAATTGTGGACTCCTGACAGTAATGGTTTGCTCTTTACCATCTTAGTATTACAATCACTATTAGCAGGGATGATTGCTTTGGGAGAGAACAGCTGATGTCGGAGCTCGTTCCGAGCGGCGAAGCTGGGCAGAAACGCTGTGAGACCAACACTGCGCCTTCATACTCTTTTTGGTTCCCATGGAAATCTTTTCCTCGGAGATGTTTCTTGCTGTCTTTGCCAAAGTCTCCTGCTCTTAGTACAGACTCTGTAGTCCACCAGAAGTTCAACATGAAAGCATTAGTTAGTGAGACTAAAGCTGGCTTACAGACAAAAGATTCAAGACCCCGTGGCACGGTGCACTCAGAGTATCTTGTTTAGGTAACCAATTCAGTCTGCGATCCTCATTATGCAAGAGCTCATGCCGTCTAGGTAGGCAACATCGACCCTCGACACAGAAGGAGCGCACCTTCCCCCAAAGCCACGATGAAGAAGAGAAGGGTAAGCGGCCTCAGTTTTCCCTCAACCAGGAAGCAACCTTCCTTCCCTATCTGATCGCCACCTGCTGCTAAATCGCCGCCTACCGCTGGGGACATCATGGCAAAACATCTGGAAGCCTCGTCGAGGCGAAAACTTCATCTTCCACCACTCAAGACATTGCTTTTTGGGGAGTGTCCGCCAGCATCGATATATCCATCAACAGTACCAGTACCGTTTTATTCCGAGCTAGAGTCCCATCTCTGATATCGCTATCGACATGTGCCCGGAGCCTGGCGACGATGGCAACGGAAATGGGGATGGGAATTCCACGCCTCCGCCTCCTTCGTCTCAGGAAAAGGGAAAGCAGAAAGAGGAACAGAACCACGTCCCAAGCTTGAACGAGACTCCGAACGGGACTTCGAACGGGACTGCGAACGGGACGGCATCAAGGGGTACGACCCCGGGTTTGGGACTGAGCCTGAACCCGGCGGCGAGTACCTTCACACCCGCGGCATTACCAACGCAAGCCGGCGATGCTGCCAATGGCGTAGCACCTCAAAGTACGTGTCTCCCCCTCCTCCCCCCTCCCCCTTTCTTTGTCTTTCTGCGTTCCTATTCTGACCACCACTGACTTTCGAGTACTGGCCTCTCTAGACTCCGTTCCCGAATATCTGTCCTCTCAAGGAGCGAACCACACTCCCCAACCTTGGCCACAAGCCGGCCGCGCTTTTTTCTCCAGCCCTGCTCCAGGAGCCGCTCGCACTTTCTTCATCAGCCCTGCTCCAGCAGCCGGTCGCGGCTCCTTCTTTAACCCTGCCCCTGGACCTGGTCGCGGTCTCTCCTTCGACCCTACTCCAGGAGCTGGTCGCCCGCTCCCGGCTTCGAACGCTGCTCAAGGAGCTGGTCATGGGCCGTCGCCGGTAAATGCCGCTCCGCTAGCTTGGGCCTCCAACGAACGGTCAAGAGCTAGTCGCCCCATCTCGTACTCCGATGCCATCCAGGGAACGTCCAACGGCCTACCTTCAGCTTCCCAACAATCAAATCATGTCTACGCATCTGCCTCGCCATTTAGTCTTGGCGAGATAATGGCGGAGCAAGCTTCCGATCGAGATCGGGAAACTGCCGGAAATCGCGGGCAGCAAGCCGTCAACCAATCCGCCAATTGGGGATGGCAAGCGGGACGCGGCCAACAATCAACTCCTGGTCCTGGCTCCCGATCTCATAGCCGGCAGCACAGCCTCAATGGTATCTCGAACGGCTTTCAAGAAAGCTATGTCTCCCCAACTCCAACCCCACGCGGGCGAGGTTCGCGCGGGCGAGGTTCGGGGCGCGGCCAGCGATCATTCCCCGGTCCTGGCTCCCAATCTCACAGCCGGCAGCACAGCCTCAATGGTATCTCGAACGGCTTTCAAGAAGGCTATGCCTCCTCAACTCCAAACCCACGCGGGCGAGGTTCGGGGCGCGGCCAACGATCATTCCCCGGTGCTGGCTCCCAATCTCACAACCGGCAGCACAGCTTTAATGGTATCTCAAACGGCTTTCAAGAAAGCTATGTCTCTCCAATTCCAAGCCCACACGAACGAGGTTCGGGGCGCCATCAGAGATTTGGCCAAGGCCGCAATCGCCGTGGACAAAGGGGCACGACAAATGCTGGAGGAGACCCGACGTTTGTGAACGGGGTTCCCGGCGGGTTCGGGTGGGGCAGCCATTATAGCATGGTTCCCGCCGGATATATGCACTATTGGGATTTTCACAACCCTCATCCTCATTCCTACCCTCAGCCCTACTACCCGCCAATTGTGCAAGGCAAGGTCAAAAGAGGCACTCCCCCTGAAGTGGCCTTTTACGAAGAGGACGATAACGTATTCCTGACCCCTGGTGATCTTAGGCCTGCAACCCCTCCAAAGAAAGTGGAGGATCAAGACAACAGACGGAGACGATAGTTGCTGGAGATTTAGCATCGCGTATCCGCGTGACCAGTAGTCTCCTCGGCAGGGGTTCCGGGGGCGTGACAAGCTATGAGGAGGCTGTCGGGGCTCCTTTCACATGCGAAAATGCGACCCTCTCCGACGATGCTGTCGAGCCTGCAAGTTTTGTCTGCTCCTTCTTTCGATCACGGCTGCATTTCTGGTTGCTTGAAAGGACATGAAGCCCGGTGCCCTCCACCTTAGGAAGGTGACATTGGTGTACAGCAATGATGCAATTCGGATCGCTGCCGATGTCTGCCTAGCGATCATGGCCGCAGCAAAAAACATTGTACGTAGAAGTATCATATGAAGAATTAACCTAGCGAGCTTCCTCTTTGGGTTGAATACTACTTGTTTCGAGCGCCATTGCGATGAGGTATGACGATGCCGACGTGACGTGCGATGCGATCGAGCTTATCTCTCCAGACAGTCCGGGATCCACGGGCTGCGATGCGAATGACCCCCATGCCAAGTCCTTACATCTGCCGTCCTGGCAGCCTTCCACTGAAGTAGGCAAGTTGCCAATGTGGAAGGTAAAGAAACATAGAAACACGACTCTTGCTTGGCGCTCTCGGCGACAGCGGCGACTATTCCAACGGTGTTACGGGCACATGCGTTTGTTGCACCGCTCGCTGTGCCGTTCCAGGCCGGCTTTGTAACGGGAAATGGGTCCCACTTTACCGGCAACGAAGCCGCGATTGCGATACGAGCTCACTCACATGTTCTGTGGGTGCGTATCTAGGCTAGAAAGTAGACAAGAGAGCAAAAAAAAAAGGGAGGCAGCGGAAGCAGGAAAAAGGAAATCTCGTGCCCAGAGGCGGATTCGAACCGCCGTCAACACGGTATCGCTGAGTGAATGGAGACCACAACGTATCATCCTAACCAACTAGACGATCTGGGCTTGCGAGTGGAGGGCCGGTGGACCCGTTTGCTTGACGGGGCGGGACCGCAAAGCGCCTCATGAGCCGGGAGGGTCCGCTGTCATTCGGGTCTATCGGGTGGGTTTCTGGATATCGTGGGGAATTTCGCTTCTGGAACAATGCTGTTTGTTCTTTTGTGAAGGTACTTGAAGACAGTTGTGCAGAGACACGTAGTAGACAATGACGTTGTCCGAGTTGCGTTTGGCATCAATCAGAGGTTTGGTGAGAGGTGGCTGTGCTCTGCTGTTGTTTCCTGGACTGTGGACGAATAAAGCAACGGTAGATGAATGGGGGGAAGTGACAATGGCCTTGAGATTCCAATTACAGCTTCTTCTTGTTGTCATAAAAAAAAGGAAGAGTACGAACCACGAAGACTGTCCTTGACACAAAGACCATATCTCGAGCATTGTCTTCTTCGTTGTTGTGTCTTCTGACAATGTTGTTATTCTTGACCCGTTTCAAGGGCACAACGGTTTGGCAACATCTGAAAAACATTCTGGATTGCAGTATTAAAGATGACCTGTATTCCGTTTCAAGTGAAGTTTTCAGTATTCCAACCCAAGCAGTTTACCATCCAACAGTTCACCATCGATCGGTATACAAAACACCAGCATCCGACTCTCTAACTCACGAACTCTACAGTCCATCTACACAGGCACTCAACCGACTATCTAACACGAACCCAGCTGACAAGACAGGGAATCGTGCAGGTCTCGTCCCTTTACCGCGTTCTAACATCCACCTCATAGACACATCTTCGAAACCACATCGTCATCATGTCTGGTAACCCCAACGAGCAGTACAACCCCTACGGCCAGGGCCAGTACAACCCCTTCGCACCGCCCCAGAGAAACAGCTACAACTCCCCGATCCCGCCTCACCAGGCCCCTCAGGTCGACCCGCGCGGCCCGACCTCCGCGCCCCGACAAGACAACCTCCTCCGATGCCCGCAGTGCCACATCACCCCCATGCCTCCCCCTGTCCCCCAGCCGCTGACCAACGGACGTCCGCCCGCCCAGCGGGTCTGCGAGCAATGCCGCCTGCAGAACATCGACGAGCAGACCCACGCGGGCGCCGAGGCGCTCATGGCCCTCCGGTTCGGCCCCGACTCCGCGCAGTGCGACGTCTGCCGCCAGCGCCGCGTGCCCGCGGGCCAGCGCCGCTGCCCCGAGTGCGTCGTCGACCCGGACACGCCCACGACGCCGAGCATGGCCTTCTTCGCGTCCCAGGGCGTCTGCGTCGTCTGCGAGCGCAACTACGCCGCCGAGGGTGCGCAGCACTGCGCCAACTGCTCCTTCGAGGGCCAGCGCTCCGAGCAGCCCCTCCGGCCGATGGACGAGCTCCGCCGGGAGAGCGAGATCGTCACGTGCTACTACTGCGGGCTGGCGTGCCCGCGCGCCGAGGACGCGCTGTGCCCGAACTGCCGCCGCGCGGGGATCCCCGCGTACCGCGACCCGCGGGAGGCCGGCGGCGGGGAGCTGGTGTGGTCGTCGCCCGCCGAGGACGGGGCCGAGGACGGGCCGGCGGACGGGCCGGAGGCGATGAGCCTCGACGAGCGGCTGTGCGGGTGTGGTAAGTTCCCCGTGCGCCAGCCGGCCGCGCAGATGTGCGTCTTCTGCCACGAGGAGTACAAGCGGGTTGGGAAGCGCGGGTGGGCCACGAAGAAGAAGGAGCTGGGCTGGCCGACGAGTAGGTTCAGGTAAGTTGATGTTTCTTTCTCCGGTTTTTGAAATTTTAGCGTATGAATTTCAGGGTAACATCTTTTGGGTTTCGAAAATTCATGCCTCTGATTTCTGTAAACTTGTGATGGCTTCATGCGCCCTGAGCCGTGTTTGTGTAAGTGCCGTCAATGGTGATGCTGGACTGGACCTCTTTTTGTATTACAAACGCCATATAAGAAAATCCCGAAACTCGTTTTTGGGTCCCCTTTTCAAGTAAGAAGCAACAAATGATGCGAAAAACACGCCTACACGCCTACATGCCGTTGCGCCGCCTGCCGCCGCGTTTACTCCTGTCAATGTGTCCCTGCAGCACCTTGCGCGTCTGCACCAGACTGCGCTTGTTCTTGTGCTTGGCCTTGCTGAGCGTCATCAGGAAGTTCTTCTGGCGCGCCTTCTCCTTGTTCGTCGTGCTCTTGCCCTCGGCGTCCTTCTTGGACTTGCGGATGGCCTGCGTCGACTTGTGCTCGTCGCGGTTCGGCTTGCCCTCCTTGGCCATCGCCACGCGCTCCTCCTTGGTCGTCTTGCGCAGCTTGGCCGGCGCCTCGATCTGCTCCGCCGTGAGCCCGTCGTCCGCGTGCCGCGCCAGCGCCTTCTCGATCTCCTTGGACCGCTTCGACGTGCGGTTGCCGAGCGTCTTGTTGACGTTGGCCTCGAGGCGCAGCTCCTGCAGCTTCTGGAGGTCGGCGGGGGTGAGAATCGTCGTCGTGGCGAGCTTCTGTATCCTCTCGATCTCCGCGGCGTCGTCCTCGTCGTCCGCATCGTCTGCTTCGTCTTCGGCAGCATCCTCGCCGTCCTTGCCCGTCTTCCGCTTCTTCGCCGCCGGCGCCTCCTCTTCCTCGTCTTCCGAGTGGTCGACGTTGATCCAGCCGCCCGAGTCGGAGCTGTCGACCGACTCGACATCCCAGTCGTCCGAGTTGAAGCCGTCGTCCTCATCCTCATCGTCCTTTCCGCTGTCGTTGGGGTCCAGACCCTTGGCCTCCCGCCTCAGCTTGCGCTGCTCCTCCTTCCACTTGGCCAGCAGCTCGATGCCCTCGATACCGCCGACCTCCTCCTCACCGAACTTGCGCTGCTTCATCTCGCCGCTCCTCAGGCCCATGGAGGCGTCCTTGCCTCTGTCCTTCTTCATCAGCAGCTCGGCGCCGACCTCTCTGTACAGAGACAGCAGACCCTTCGCGGCCATCATCACGCCCTTGTCCTTGCTCTTCCTGTACTGCACCAGATCCTGCAGGAGGGTGTCGCTCATCGCCAAGGGCTGTCTTACGCAGATCTCGCGGATGGCGTTGAGGCCTGCAGCGGCGACCTCGGACGCCGAGGCTTCGGAGACGAACTCGTTCGCAATCTTCTGGATCAGGGGCTCGACGGCATCGGGGGGCACGAGGTTGTGCGTTCCCTGTGCCAGCGAGGCCAAGTACGACGTGACGGACTCTTGGCGGGGGGTGAGGAACTTGATGAACCACGAGTACAGGCTGATGATGGTGAGCTTGTGCAGACCGACCAGCCTGGTGACCAGCTGCAGGACCAGAAGCTTGTTCTCGTGGGCGAACTTGACCTTGGTGTTCTGCAGGTGCTTCTGGAAGACGTTGTCGGCGAAGCCCTGGGGGTCGTGGAGGAGGTGGAAAGCGGAGAAGTTGAGGGGGTGCGGCTTGCTCTTGCTGCGCTCCTGGCGGTGGACCTTGGAGACGGCCTTCTTGTAGGCGTTGGCCTGCTTCTTGGACTTCTTGTTGATGCCGATCTGGTGCTTGAGCTTCTGCAGGTCGATCTGCTCCTCGTCGCTGTCCTCGTCCTCCATCTCCTCGCGCTCCTTGTCGCCGCCCAGGAAGAAGCGGGTGGCGCCGATGACGACCTTCTCGTTGTCCGACAGGCAGGCCTCCTTCATGATGTCGACCGTCTTGGCGTCGGTCCAGATCTGTCGCTTCCACAGCTCCCTCGCCAGCTTGACGGCCCACAGAGCCTTGGGCGACGCGCGGTCGCCCGTGATGAGGTTGTACAGGACGGTCTGGATGGTGCGGTTGAGCGGGTGGTTCGTGCCCTTGGAGTTGGAGTTGCGCATCTCGGAGAGGATCTTCTGGAAGAGCAGGGTGCGCAGGGTCTTGCTCGGGGAGGAGACGAGGATGGGGAACAGGGTGGTGAGGAGGGAGGGCGAGTCGATGACTTCCTTCTTGCGCAGGAGCGCCAGGCTGCCGACGATCTTCTCGCGCAGCTCGGGGTGCAGGACCTCGTGGTGCTGCAGCAGGATGGCCTTGAGGTCGTCGGGGAAGGCGCCAGCGTGCTTCGGGTAGAGGTCGGCCGTGTGGGCGATCAGGTCGACCAGGTTATGGAAGGACTCGGTGTACTCTCTCGTAGCGGTCGTCGGCGAGACGAGGAAGACCTCGCGCTGACTCTCGTACTGTCCCCATTGCTGCAGGAAGTTCTCCTCGTAGGACCTCGGGTCGCGACGGATCTTGTACTGCAAGCTCGCGCTGTAGGCGGGTCATTGTTAGCGATCGACACGAGACGTAGTCGCAGAGTTTCGGACACTCACAAGTCGGCATCGACCTTCTCGAGCGCGGTAACCTTGCGCTTGCCCATGATTGCGGTTTGTGTCTGGGCCGAGATCGACTCGTTGTGGTGATGGCTGGATGGACAGTGGCGGGGACTGGGGGGACCTTCCCCCGACGAAAAAAATCAGCCTTCAACTTTTTTTTGGCGCTTATCGACATCCCTTTATCGCTTATCTTATCGCGCCGTGTTTAAACTCGGAGTGCAGCGTAGGTACCTAGTACATAGTGGAGCAGTGCAATCAACGTGGTACCTGGGTGGGGTCGAAGTACCGGGCCAACGGGCTTGTGGTCTTCATCTGCAAAGAGTTATCAGCAGCGAGGAAGACCAGAATACCTACCACAGGCCTCAATAAGTATCCGGTACCTAGGGTTACATAGTATGAGTGTCAGTATTTGGTAGCCAGGTTGCGTACCGGTGAGATTTACTCGATGCAACCAGTGAGGGAGGGGGCACAGCATCTAAAGTTTTATTCAACTCAAGAGAGAACACTAAGCTCTATCAGAGCTAGAGGGTGTCGCCGAAAACGAATGTTTTTCTCCCGTTCATCATCATGAGCTAGAAACCCAGGGTCGATTTCCATTTATGCAATGGGCAAGTACTACCTACACATCAATACCTACCTAGTAGGTTAGTGTATTTACCGGCGCCCCACGGGCAGTACCACTTGGCAGGTGCACCCTCACCTCCCCTAATGGTTCTCCTTGACCCCTCCATCAAGAGCAAAACCATCCAAACAAACGTCTGCCTCCCCTTTCTACATATGACAAACGATTCTGATGGACGGCGACGCAAACACCACAACGGAGGACATCGATTACGATGGAATCAAGTCCGCCGCCGAACTGCTCATCAGTCAAGGCCTCACTCGCGATGAGGCCGTCACTGAGATTGCTTCAAGGCGGAACGCGACAGCCGGAGAAAACGCTGATGATTTTTACCGCCATCGTAACGACGACAACTCCGCTCCTGGGATGGAAATCGACGACGAGTCCGATGATTGCGATCATCCCTCCACTGAAAAGCCAAACCGTTTCGGCACGGATTGGTTCGACACGCAGTGGCACGAAGTCGACGGCTACTTTGACCCCCGGGCGGTCTCTCTCCAAATCTGATCTCGACTTGCCCACGTTTCGCCTCATAGATCGGAGTGAGAATTGGACGATCGAGGAGAGGGCGGCCCGCCCCCTTGAGCTTTGCAACCAGGAATTGGCGACCTTCGACAAGGCGGACCTGGCGGTTCTCTATGAGTATTTGATCCGTCTGGATCAGGCCCTTCGTCAAATCATGAACTACTGGCCTACCAAGAGTTTTCTAGTCCACAACGAGTGGACGCATACCATTGTCATCCCGCCCCCGAGGCCTTCTTTAAGCCCCGAACAGTACGAGAGCATATCCCACGTCGATGTGGCCAAGAAGCTGCTGCAACGCCACAGACACGTTCGTAACCTCGTCCAGGAGCGGTCACGGCCTCACCTGAGGCCTTTGAACCTGAACAACATTCCGCACGAGATAGTCAACCTCATCATCGACTACTGTACCCTTTGGACGAACAGACAGCGAACCGAAGCCCTCAAAGCCCTTCGCCTTACCTGCCGGGCCACCAACGTGATGGCCACGCCGCACCTCTTCCATACCATCACGATCTTTCCGACGCGCGAATGTCTCGAACGGCTCGATCACATCTCCCGTCGTCCTCACCTGAACAAGGGGATCAAAATCGCCAGGATATCGGTGGCTTTCTATCGTCGCAGCATCACACTTAATTCGAGCATTTTTGCTATTTACGCAACTGCCCGTTGCATGTCTGCGTTCTACCAATACGACGAGGAGAAAAGTCAACCTATCTGCGTGTCCGGACATTATCAGGCACAGGCTCTGCAGGGGCTTGTCCAGAAGTGGCTCAAATGGCAATCTGTACCCGACGATCTGGTGCGGGATATTTTGTTCCGACAGTGTCCAGTCACCGCCGATGCCTTCCAGGCGTGCAAAAGGAACCATGCCGAGTATGAGGCGGTCATCCACGACGGCGGCTATTCTACTGCCGTTGCTGACGCCATGGCTCGCATGCCAAGCATCAAGTACCTGAGAATATCCGACCATGTTTTCCTCGATAGATGGGCAAAGGCTAACACGACTTACGATTCCGGCACCGCAGTTGATGGTGGCATCGGGGAGATCCTCAATGTTCTGACCAGTCCGATGGCGTGGAGCCTGATGTCTTGTTTCCAAAATTTCGGTTTGGCGGAATCGTACGAGCCCGCCAGCATAATGCCAGAGCTGCTGTCGGCCCTCGGCAGCCGCGGAGTCAGCCCTACCGATCTCGACATCATGCTCACCATGCCCGACTGCCTGGCGCCCCTCCAGGTGCCGGAGGGCCCTCCACGACAGCACTTGGGGCATTTTGTGAGGAACCTCGGAAACCTGACTTTCGCCCTCAGGCCCGACTATCTTGCCATGCCCCCTCGGTATTACGGGATGGAGGACCGGTTCGAGAAGACGAACGACGACTTCGATGGCCTGGACAGCCTGGTCGACCTGCTGCTCGATGCGGAAAACCTCACCAAGTTGCGCATGGACCTGGAGTCGCTGAAGTATGCCAACGAATTCGTCGAGGAGGGATGGTACCTGCCCTCGGTGATGAAGGCGAGGCCGTGGCCGAAGCTCCGCGAGATGTCGCTGGCCAACATCGCTTTCGACTCTCGAAAGCTCGCAGGCTTCCTCGGACAGAGGCCCCTCTTCATCAAGTCGCTGTTCAGGCCTCACATGGAGATGGGGACGTGGACGCAGGCTCTCGACGTCATGCGGGAGAGATACGACAACAACTGGTCCCAAATGGACTCACTGGACAAGCTCCAGGGTCTCGGCATCGAAGACGGACCCTGGTACGCGAGCGGTGCCGAGTGCGACACCATGGAGGGAGAAGCCTACAACAGGGCTTTCGGCTCGCCACCCGACGGGTGGCCCATGACAAACGGCGGCCCTTCCCACAAAGGGTATCGGCTGGCGGAGAAGTACGTATGGGGCTGGCAGGACGACAACCCTTGCCTCCCGTACATTTGAAGAGAAAGATGCTCGAGGCGGGACTCTCGGGAGAGTGTGCGCGATACACCGTGGAAAGCGGCCGGGCACTAGGGTGTAATTGGACAGCTTCGTTTATTAAGGGAGGACCAAGGGGCCTCTTGATGATACCTAGCGACGAATGCTTGAAAAGCTCAACAGCTTAATTCGTAGCTTGGACAAATTCATAATAAAATTCAAACATAACACAGTTCAAACGAGTCTGTCTGAAACAACGACAGACTGGACGTCTTCGGTTTTTTTCTCGTTTTCTGTTTGAAAGGTCGAGCACTCTGGCCATCAAGCTGATGATGTGGTTGTCTGAGCAGCAGCGTCGCATCTCCCGACGTCACTGCTTGAACAAGCTAGACACAGAAGACGGGTAGAGAAAAGGACCGCACCTACCTCAGAAGACCTTGCGATAAGCCGCTGGCTGCTTTGGAGAACGTATTGTCAGAACGTCGTGTATTTATTAAGAATGATATCAACCATGTGGTCTCATTTTCACCCGTCACCGGCCGTGATATTTGCTCCGCGTAGATATTATACAGTAGGAAATCGTAGCCCTGCCTTCCGGGGCTACATGGGAGAGACCTTCGTGAACCAGTGTCGTCAAGAAAGTCCAAACACAAACTACCAAGATAGAGCGCCCCCCGCCATGCCGTTCCCGACCATGCCGACACCGACCTGGAAACCCCAAAATTCATAAACACTGGCCCGTCTACGCGTTACGAACTAGGCGGACTGCTCAGATGGCCCTAAATCGACCCTAGCTACCTGGGTCCATATTATTCTCAAACATGCTCAAGACATCACTCGGCAGGTACTCCAGCCACGGCGGCATCATCTCGTTCGGCAGCCCCAGCGAGCCAATGTCGATGGGGTTGTCGAACGTGATCACGTCCGTGATCGGGCCCATGCCCTGCCCGAGATACGAGTACGTGCCGTTGGCGTACGTCGGGTCGAACATGTGATGCGACATGTGCTGGTGCTGCGCCGATGTGGTGTCGGGCTGCACGCCGCCCGGCGAGGCGGAGGGCATCATATTCTGGTCGTAATTCGACGAGTTCTGCGACGTCGGCGTGAAGGACGACGCCTGCTGCGCCGCCGTCGTTGCGAGCATATTGAGGTTCGAGGCGTTCGCTGGCGATGAGGGCATTTCGCCGAGGCCGTCGAACCGGATGTGTGGTTTGTGTTGGTTGTGCGGGCTGTCGACGGACGGGTGTGGCAGCCGCTGAGAGCGGTTGGGTCGGGACGTTTGTCGTATGGCAGAGGTCGCGGCTTGAGGGTATGCCACGGCGAAGATGGAGTGTGGCGGAGGTTCCGGAAGGTTTTGGCGGATGGGGTCGTAAATCATGTTCCCCGGTGGCGTTGGGGCGGAAGCCGGCGCGGCGGACTGCGGCTGTGCGAAGCCGGAGCCGCCGCCGGACATGTTCTGGTACATAAGAGTAAGGCTAGGGGGAGAGTTCGTCGTGCCTGTGAGGGACCACGCGATGGGTGGCACGTTGGGCGACGCGGGATTAGGGAAGCGGCCGCTGATGGAGCCGCGACGTGGCATCTTGGTGCTCTCGTACTCTTCGTTCGTGTACGTCTCGCAATCCCAGATGCCCTTGGACTTTTGGTCGAGGGCAGTCAAGATGTACTTGACACCACCCCAGTATTTGTGCAACTGCTGCAGGGACTTGTAGCAGCGCGAGTAGTTTTGGTTGGCGGCGGAGGCCAGGAGCGAGTGCTTTGTCGTCGGTCTCTGCTCCGTCATCGGCTTCTGCTTTACACCGTCCTTGGAGTCGACCGGCGGTGACGTCTCTCTCGACGCTGGATTGGACGCATTGGCAATGGACTCCATCAAAAAGGCACAAGCGGCGATGTACATGGGCTGGGAGGTGAAGGGGTTACCGATGAAGCTCTTGGGGTCAATGAGCTCGGCAAATGCCAGGATATCGGCTATGGTCTTGGCGCTGGACATGGACAGCTCGCGGCTGTTGGGCAGCAGCTGGTGGTTGCGGCTCAGTGAGGCAAAGGGGGTCAGCAGCGTGGGCTGGTGCAGAATGATGATGAGAGCATGGAACCAGAAATGCAGGAGGATGAAGTTCGTGCCTTGACCAGCCTTCAGGTACGTCTTGAAGTTGGCGACGCTGAAGTGAAGCCGGGGGTCTTGCTTCTGGTACAGCTTCGTCAACTCGTGCTCCATGCGGCTCAGCTTGGTCCACTTCTCCTGCGTCAGGTCCTTTGCATTGCGGATGTTGTTCAGGACGTCAGACACACGGCCGTAGAGGTGGATGATCTGGATGAAGGTCGGGAACGGGGCGGGCCAGCCCGAGGCCGGGTCCAGGATAGTCTCGGGAAGCGCCAGCTCAAAGTCATCGTCACGGAAAGTCACGGGTCGGCCGGTGCCGGAAGAGATGACGCGGTCGAGGACGAAGACGGACCAGAAAGTGTCGATGCGCTCCTGCTCGACTTCGAGCTGCTCCTCGCGGCTGAGCCCGCTCTCCTCCTCCAGGACTTCCTCGTCGCCGGTTTCACTGCCCCAGTGGCGGGTGTACCACGGGTCCTTCTCGCCCTGGTATCGAACGCCAACCATCTTCTGCAAGCCGAGGTCGACAGCCATGCGAATGGCCAAGCCTAGGTACATCCACAAGGCACTGTCCTGGTCCGCACCGAAGCCCTCGTACGCCATCATGAGCATGGCCTGGACGGCGCCCACGGACGGACAAGGGAACGTGTCGACGGTGGCCGCCTTTGCCCGCTGGGCATAGTGCTGGCCCTGCTCGGCATGGGACGCCTCGTCGTCCTTGTTCTGGGCGAACTGTGGCGAGTCGGAGAAGCGGGCAGCCAAGGCGCAGACGGCATCGACGAGGATGGGCTCGACCTGCTTCTCCTTGACCATACGGGTGAAATTGTCTTCCTTCAAGAAGGGGTAGTTGCACCCGAGGTGCAGGAAGAAGGTCTTGACCAGGTGCATAATCAGGGGATGAACGGGCGCAGGGTCGTTGACGTCGTAAGCGGGCAGCTCATCGTAGGCGGCAACCTCCTCGTCGTGGCGGGGCATGCCGGACATTGCCAGGCCTAGCGACTGGATGACACTGGAGCCGGAGCTCGGCGAGGTGGCGCAGGCAGAGCCTCCGGTGCTGCGGCGACGGTCGCGGACGGAAACGACCATCTGCTTGTAGCCGGGCACGATGGCCGTAGGGCCAAAGTAGCGGAAGTATGGCACGCGGTGGCGCTCGGTATGGTGCAGGAGGGGAGACCGGCTCTGGGTACTCCTGGCGTCGTCGGAGAAGGACGTCGTGCGGGGGTGCGAGGGGCGGCGATGGTGATGGTGATTGTCGCGTTCGCGGTCTCGGGTGCGGTCGCGGGCGCTATGATCGGAGAGGCGTCGCGCTGAAGTCGGCGAGCGGGCTACCGCCGCCTCGGAGCTCGTCGTGGAGGCGGCCTCGGCGGCAGGCTTGGGCACATGCACAGGCGCAGGTGGCCGGCGGCGCGTTTCTGCGGCAAGCTTCCCGTGGCGCTTCTCATCGTGGTGCTCGTCGTTGTCGTCTTCGTGGGGGTGTTCGTCGGCTTCAGGGTCGACCTCGTCGACGTCTTCGTCATCGTCGGGGTCTTTGGTGGCGATGGCGCCACCGGTGATTTTTCTCTCGATCACCTCATTATATCCCAAGCAGGCATGGCCGTTCTTGGTGCAGGTCGAGCAGACGGGGCGCTCGCCGGCGCATCTCGTCTTTCGTTTGCGACAGGTCAAGCATCTGGAAGAGACGAAGAGGTCGTTAGCTTGGCGGCGCAAGGCAGAGGAGGCAGCGAAGGGAGGGGAAAGAGGGGGACGGGATAGGGCAGGATTGGACGGGACGGGACGGGACGGGACGGAGCGTCGTGGAAACAAACTCACGCAGCGTTGATGCGGCGACGCTTCGACGGCGGCTGGCCTTGGTTGTGGACGAAGCGAATCTGCTTTGGGGCGGGGGGAGCTCCGTTGGCGATGGAGGTCATGGCGCGTTGAGGTGAGGAACCTCAGCAGCGACGCAGCATGATGCTGCGCTGCGGGCGGGTGGCCGATGTTGACTCGGCAGCAGCAGCGGCAGCAGCAGCAGCAGCCTGCAGTCTCCAGTTATTTT
Organism: Colletotrichum brevisporum; assembly: GCA_030770045.1. Classification (NCBI taxonomy): domain Eukaryota; kingdom Fungi; phylum Ascomycota; class Sordariomycetes; order Glomerellales; family Glomerellaceae; genus Colletotrichum; species Colletotrichum brevisporum. The sequence continues at coordinate 9,803,855 of JAUGSI010000002.1, forward strand.
TTTCTCTCTCTCGCCTCCTAATGTCTCCAGTGTTTCTTGGTGCTGGCCGTGGACCGTCCGGTGTTTCTCCAATCTCCAGTTTGTAAAGTCCGGGCGTTCCAGGTCTGATCGGGTGAGGGTCGTGTGAGGGTCGGGTCAAGGGCCCTTGGTGGGGATTGGACGGACGCAGGTCGCGACGTTGGTCCCGGTGTTCCCACACGGTGGTCGAGAGCAAGGGATCCTTTCTGTAAGGTGAGGTAAGATGTTCGTATATGTTTAAAGATGGTGTCGGTGCTGATGCTGGTGCTGGGGTGCAGCTTCGTGGATCTTTCGTCTTTCTTGGTGAAAGTTGGAAAGCTTGGTGCATCCACCTCTTGCCTGTTGCTGCTCCAGTACAGCGTACCTACGTAGGTAGGTACCTATCCTGCTACTGCAAGCCGAGGAAGGTGCGTGGGAAGGGTTCAGTGGGGACAAGCTGCCGTAGCTCCAGCTCCGTCGATAAAGCAGGCAGGCGCTGGAGGGAGGTACTTCCTAGAATAGGCAGGCGGGACCTAAATACTAGGTAAGCAAGGCAAGCTCGGGTTGCATGCCCACTGACAGCGGGAGTGGTAAAGTCAATTGAGACGGTAGACTTCTGATTGCTAGGTGATATTCTCGACTGCCTTGCCTACCTGGAATTGACAGATGAGGGGGAAAAAGGTAAAGTGCAACGGTCCAAAGACAAAGGAAGGGGGAGAGACGAAAAAGAGGCGTTGGAGGAGGAGGAGGAGGAGGCGGAGGAGGCGAGACTGAAGCAATGCCTGCCAGCCTGCCTGGGTACGTACCTCAGAGCAGCTTGTATCTGTTGGGTAACCCAAAGTACCTGTACCCAGCCAGGTAGGTAGACGAATCAATTATCCTCTCCCCCTCCCCCAGGGTGTCGTTCAAGTGGTCTGACAAGGGCTTGGAACACTGAAATCCGGGGTAAAAGAAAAGGGATCGCGACTGTAGGACGACTCGTACAGTTTGTCTGAGATGAGAATGCACAACAGATGGATAGAGTTGGTGCGATGGATTGATCCATGGCGGCGTGAGTGTTCATCCCCAGGTATCAGATGGATACGTAGGTATGCAGTGGGCATAGAGAAGAGTACCCAAGGAACATGGTAATGTTAAATCTGCAATCCTCCAATGCCAGGAGGCTGTCATGTTTACCCCGAAACACTCTCACTTCATCCAGCCAATGCCGTGCATCGAGGCAAGTTGGCATTAGCTGCGAGTGGTGTGCATCGGCAGGGAAGATTGCGCAAGGCCAGGTATCTCAAGGTACCTGACATGCGCAGGTTCAGGTTCCTATGGTATAGGTAGGTACAATTCCACCCTCTATCTTGTTACCGAGAGGCCGCGTTGCCTATACTAGGTACAGCAATAGCGATGGAAATGGTAACACATAACAACTGAGGCAGCCAATTGCAAGTAGTTGGTAACAGTCTTCCTCGACATTTCCCCGCGAGGCCAGAAGGGCCAGCGTGGACAGCGCCGATCATGCCGGCATGGAGGTGGAGAGGAGACCCCGCTTCACAGTGTTCCATCGGATTGGACATGGGAATCTCGGTGCTTTCCTGGGGAATTCCCCAAATTCGCCTGGTTGCGTAATACGCATCATCAGCGAGTGCCCGATTTCCGCACGGGGCTTGCTCTGTTGTCGAGACATACCCATCTTACGTGGCTTAGATAGATAGGATACCCTGTACACTACCTCCGGAAAGTCGCCACTGTGACGAGCTCTACCTCCCTAGGTATTGTGTCCCCAGGTCCAGACTTGGGACGGGATATCTAGTAATCTACAACATTCGGCTCTTTGGAAGTGCCAAGTAAACAACCAAGATCACCGGTAGTAGGAACAACCACGATGTTCTCACTTCCAGGATCGAGATACAGTACCTACGTGGGTGTCCTACCCTCTGCAGCTCGCCACCCGGCCGCGCGACGGAGAAGGCCGTGAAGCTTCCGCCCTTCGACAGCTTTATCGACGGGAAGTCTATTTTTCTCTCCTGTCAGATCCGTATATGTGTGCAGCTTTCGCGATCCATAATCATGTGACCAGCGTGCTTCATCAACGACGTCTATTATGATGTGGCACTCAGTACTTATTCATACCTACATACCTGAGGTACCCCCACCCCGCCTTCCAAAACATGACCCTTTCGCTCATTAAAAGACTTTGTTTTTGTGTGTGTCTGTTGCGCCCCCGTTGATACCCATATAAAGGACCCCTCGACTATGTACTGAAATCATGTAGCTTCTTAGCTCCGTTATACTCATGTCATGGATGCATTCAGCCGTCCCATTCATCCAAAGACGATCGTGACGCCCATGTCCTCGCTGACCCGCCTCCACAGGTCGCTGCCCTTGCCCAGCCGCCGGCCCGGTGCCGACGAGAGCATCGCCGCGTGGTGGTGGTCCTCGTACTCGTACGCCGCGTGGTCGTCGATCATGTCCGCCCGCCGCCAGACCTCCTGCGCGATCGTCCACGCCCGCGGGATATTCGTCATGCCCTGCCGGCGCTCGATGGCCACGAACGACTGCCTCGCCAGCTCGCGGTCGGCGGGGCTCACCGCCTCGCACGCTGCGACGAACAGCGGCCAGAGCAGCGCGGCCATGGGCCCGGCGTGGCTGACCGTTGCCGCGCAGTGGCTGAGCGCCGCGTGCGTGTGCTCCTGCACGAGGTGGTGCCGCCGCGTGTACCCGTAGATGCTGCGGTATAGATAGACAAACGCCGAGTGGCGATATGCAAGCGCGTTGTTGAGCAGCGAGTGCAGCCTGGCACGCTCGTCGGGCTCGTCGGTAGGTACGTCGTTGACGGCGTCCGGGGTGAAGCCCGGCGGGAAGCTGGGCTGCCATTGCTTGAGGGCATGCTCAATGGCGTCGGATGTGGTCTCGAACTCGGTGCGGAGGACAGCGGCCTTGGTGACTTGGCCATTTGCAACGGCCGTCTGGAGCTCGTTCTTGAGGGTGAGGAGGTTGGAGAGCCGGTGAATAATCGGCCACAGCGTTGTGGACATGCCGAGGAGGGTGTCTACGGACGATAGGGGAGAGGTGGAGGGGGAGTCGAGGGGTGGGAAGGGGACAAGGCAACCCGTTGCCGGTGCTGTCGAGAGGGGCGCTGTGCCGAAAGAGAGAGCCGCGATGACGTCGTAAAAGCGGAAGGCCTGCGTTGATTAGATTGGTCTCCAGGAACAGAGGTAGAGAGGTCAACATACACGCTCGAGGAATGCGCTTGTGGGATTCGGGGTGTCGTTGCTGCCGCTCATGATGGCGATGGCGCCCTTGAGGTGGCCGTCTACAATATTCGACCGGCCTTGTTGCACGAGCTGCCTCTGGTTAGCTGCGTACGATGGATAATCAACGGGGAAACTCACAACTTCGTAGTAGACCAACAGCATGATAGTCGCGAGCAACTCGTTTTTGTTCGCGTCTCCGCCGAGCTCAATCAACCGCGCCAAGCCTTGAATCGCCTGATTGTGGAAATACACCGCCTTCTCCTCTGTTTGGCCGCAGCCCCTATTCTCCAGATGTGCACTGGCGAGGGCGTATATGGCGTTCGTGACCGTCCTGCTGCTATAGCAAAGCGGCAGCACGAGCTGCTGGAACGGGTTGCCGGCCTCGGTCTCGCGAAGCACGATGAGGTGCGACATGACGTTGGCGAAGTGGTCTATCAACACACGGCGGTTCGGACGGTCCGTGAATTCGGAGAAGGTCGGCAGGAGGAACTCGAGCCGCGGAGACGCCACCGAAACGGGCGCGATCATGGCTAGATCCGGGTGGCGCTGCGCCCGCGTTACGGCAAGGTGTGGCGGCGCCGCACCCGCGTCATGCACCGAGCCTCTGCGCACCACCTCCTCGTCCGCGTCTTCGAGTGACAGGTTGAACGACACTGCGTCTATGGGCGACAAGAGTGGCGCATCGTCTTTTGTGTTGTGGTTGTGGACGCCGAACATCTTCTTTATGTCGAAAGCCGGGCCGAGCGGATCGGCGATATCCTCGGGTTCCTCCGCAATTGCCTCCTCCACGAACCCATCATCTTCGTCGTCGTCGAATGCCTCCTCCTTCCAGCGTCGGAGGGTCGCGTCAGGCGCCGAATAGCGACGGATAACCGCGGTCGCGCTCGTCTGGGATGCCGTGTCGGAGCCTAGGCCGGCAATGGAGTCGCGCTTCTTGCGCTGTCGGGGCTTGACGGGTTCGTATGCGCAGTCCTGTCCGCGCTCGGAGCAGCGAGAGCATTGGGGACGGACTTCGTCACATTTCTTCTTCTGTAAGTAGGATTCAGACGTTAGTCACCATTTCAAGTGTCGGAAACAGAGACAAGACCCAACGGTTCGAGGGACTCGGGTGGGCTTGGCTCTTGCGATCGTACCTTTTCTTTGCTATGCACCGGGTTAGAAAAGCGGAATCCAAGATTCGGAGGGGCTCCGACGGGGTTTTACTTACCAATATGTACATCCTGCGCAAAGCAAATAGGTTCATGTCAGAAATCGATACAAGCGACCAAAATGCGCCCAGCGAAGAAGGGCAAGAAAGTATGCGACAACGGGACAAAGGGGAGCGAGGACTGGGCCAACATGACGAAGCTATTCGGGCGGCAATAGCGACGCGAAAATAGAGAGCCGAGAGGGGGAAAACCGGGCACCGTGCTGGGGAACAAGAGGGGAGGGATTGGCCATAAACTCACCTGATCGGGATCGTCTCTTGGGTGCCTTTGGCGGGGCGAGTTTGGTGTACAGCAACATGATGCTCACGAGCCGGTTCCTGCAGCAGCAGGCATAGACATGTTGGTTCTTGGAGGTTCGTTGGGGGAGAGGCGAACTTTCTCTCGGGAGATGTTGTGATATCGAGACAAAAAAATTGCTCTATACCTACATCCCGCACACGGAGAAGGGGGAAAGCCGGCCAGCAAGCAGGTGTGGACCGAGGCTACCCAGGCCTAGAAGGCGAGCGAAGGCGCGGGCTTTCACGATGTCGGAGGGTCCCGCAGCGAAACTCGTCTGCTGGTCTGGTCGGGGTCGACGGGCGGGCGTAAGGTATCCTTACAGCAGGTAGGTAATGTAAGGTGAGGAGGTAGGCTTGTAAGGAGGGGGGTCCCGTCCAGGTCCTCTTAGTTCTGGGTGCTGCTGGGAAATGGGGGGATGTGACGAGAGAGGTGGATAACGTAGGGTGTTGGACCAAGGTGAACGAAAGATCGTGGAATCTGGCGAGAATGGCGTATGATGTGGGCTTGTTCTCCCCTCCTTCAAATCTTTTTCTCTCTCTTGTTGCTCTCCCTCGCCTACCACCTGCTCGATAATCGGCTTATCGATCGAATGCCGAGGGTAAACGGTGACTGATCCAAGGAAAAGGAAATCTTTCTCCTCTCTCTTGGGCTGCTAAAACCGTCGTTCTCGCCCTTTTTTCAACGGGGCCGCAAGCTTGGTATGGACCGGGGCCGGGGGTCGATGCGCTGAGGTCAGGACGAATTCGTGTTGTTGGTCCGTCTACCAGGGGGGGTGGGGGAGATGGGGAATGGAGACGGGAGGAGGTGGTGCTTCTGGAGAGTATGGCGAGATGGTACTCCGTAGTAGTATACGGGGAAATTGGCGCGGAGGAGGAAAAAGAGAGGAGGCAGGACGATCGTGCGAGTCAAGAAGATCTCGGACAGAGGCCGACTCATATAGTGTCGAGAAGAATCAAGCGAAGAGACTTTGAGACGGCGACAAAAGGGAGGGCGAAAGGGCCAGAAGACGGTGATTTCTCCAACAACCCCCAACTCCAACTTGGCCCACGAGGACGCCTCTTTACGGAGTACTCCTTATTACTTACTCCTCACTCCCCTACTCCCTACTTCCCCGCCCTGGTCAAGGTCAGAGGTCAAGGTCAAGCAAGGTCAAGCAAGCCATGTATGGCAATGTTATGTAGGTCGGTCAGGTACCTACCGATCACTGCTGTCACCGTACGGCGTGAAGCGTGTGTGTGTGCCTCTACACTACACTAGTATAGGTAGTGCAGTCCCGGTCCCCAGGCAAACACAGGGCCCAAAAGCCGGCGGCGGCGCCCTTCCCAATGCTGACAAGGCCGTTGGCATCACGCACATCGTGACCAAGAGATCCTGGGAGCTAATGAGCGCTGGAAGCAGAAAGGTGGAGAAACTTGCGGGGTTACAGCGGCGAATCTGGTGCGGAGATGGGTGTCACAATCTCGGTCGACGCTCTGCAGCTGCCACTCTAGTCCGCTTCGGAGATGCCTTTGGGTGTGAAGGAGGAGGACCTGGGCCTGAGTAAGTGTGTTGTTCCGGAGATCCTAGAGGTGCCGCTACAGTCTAAGTACGGTGACATGTTGGAGTAAGGGGGGATGCAGGCAAGGTAGATGCTTGTATCTAATGATTTGTTAATGTGTACGTAGGGGAATGCCTATCCCCAAAGGCAGCAATAACAATCGAGCATCATCTCGAGAGAAAGTCGTACACTATCGCCGGTGATTAATGTCCCCGCGTGCCGTGCCATGTGATCTGCTCCATCTTGTTGTTATTCGACATCGATACCTACGTAGTCATCGACAGGCCGCCTCCATGATTCCAGAGCCTCGTGGGCATTTGGCCAGGCCGTCATAACCGCCGTCTCGTCCTGGGGAACATGTCCTGTGCGTCCGCACCCGCGACCTTGGCCCGGGGAGCCATGTGCGTGCGTGCAGTGTTCACACATACCGACCCCAGACTTTCAAGGTATGCGATCCCTAGGCATGGTGCAAGAAGCCGGAAACGCATCAGTTGCCAACTACCATAAAGCCGAATGAGGTCTCGAGCATGCCGGGATGGGGAGGTGGCGTCACATATTAGCACTCCTCGTATCCCATTCTCGGCGCACGCTTGATGCTTCTAGGGCGTCTCAAGCTTCGATTAGTCGCTGGATCTTGTCGAATCTGTGGTTCAGACCAACGGCAACGGCAACGGCAACGGCTCCGCAGACTCAGGCCGCCTTCCTCCGCCTTCGGCAGCAAGCCAGGCACGTCATGTTGTGACTAGCGATGTATGTGCGAGACCGTCCCCTGCTTTTCCCACGAGTCGGGTGGTAAGACATTAGCATAACGCTCACTCCCGAAACGCAAGAATAAAATACATCCCGACTGCCGTCCTGCCCTTTCATCTTGTGGTTGGGAAACAGACCCTGCAGCGACGGAGCAAAGTTTAAATGGCGTAGCCGTTCGGACGGTTTGTTATTCTGGATGTGCCGGATGCAGGCTCCGCCTCAGAGTGCGTCGTAATTGGGGATTGATTATCTCTACCGCGGGGCTCCAGCTGCGTTGATTAATTCGAAATGGGGACTGAGTCGAGTCACTTGACTCTGGCAAACTGCGCCAGCCGAGCCGAGCTGTTGAGTATCGGTAGCCTGCCGTGCTTGTGATTGCTGGCAGCGGGACCCTCGAGATGCCCGCTGTCCGTGACTCCTACTCCCCTCGTCAAGCTCCACCGACCAGTGCATCGACGCCAAGGGGGAGGGAAAACTTGCTGTCATTTTTGACATCGCGTGCATAGCGGCAATTAGCGCAGACAGATGGTAGACGGGCGAGCATTTCGGCCGCAGAGGGCACGAAGCCCTTCCTGTCGCTCGGGGTATTTCCTCTGCGGCCTTGAAAGTGAGGATTGGAGGAGAGGTCTTCTTGTCTTGTGACAGAGAAGGTTTCCTTCCCCGCATTCCAAGCCGTGTAGCGTGTTAGTGTGTGCCTCGAACTGCACAGCCGCGACGTCCAGACCTCTTCTGCGAGTTGCGTGGCAGGCAAGCGGACGAGCAGGCACGATCCAAACGGGCTTTGAGTCTCCGATGCTACCACAGTATCCCACCGGCCTGTTAGAAGATTAGCAGGCAGGCAAGCAAAATCCCTAGTAGCGTAGAACGACGGAGGGTAATTCGACTGCTGGGTGCGGGTTACGACGCTCGCTAGCGCCAGGCAGGCAAACCACGTCGGTCGGTGAGAAGAGAGCGGTCAGAACCATGTCATGTCGTCGACAGCCGAGTTCGATTCAATGGAACGGCGGTGCGGACGGGGGCCACGGCACACGTAGCCCGTTGGTCTGCACAGAGGATGGATGTTCACCTCTAGGCTCTGCGCCGGACTGGTCGTGGAAAACGCTTTCCTCCTGGCAGTAGTCAGGTATCTTTGTGTACCCCGCACGGGCAAGGGCAACGTCGTTTTCGGGATGGAGGTATCGATCGTACTGCCTGCGACAAGATGTAAGCGGTGGCGGTAAGGTACGACACCTATCCGTACAATTACTGATCTTCTGGTCTGCGGCACCGCGATGCCGGCAATGCCACGAATGGAATTGAGCGATAGGCGCGATGGACCCGGCTGTAACAGGCACAGAAAGATAGGTATGTACAGCAGTCTGTACGCCGTATTTCGGATGGCGGCGAGTTGGTCAAAGAAAAGAAAGGAGAGAATCCGGGGAAGGTATCCCGATCGAGTCCTTGCGGTGGTTGATCAGCGGAGCATCCCAAGAGTCCTAGCGGTGATGTTCTGGGGGGGCCTTGGGGCGGTTGGGCTCCCGACGCGAGCTCGGGCAAGCGGGAGTTTCCTGAGCCTGGGGCCTCCATGGCTAGGGGGCCTTCCTTCCTGTTACAGAGGGAAAGACTGCCCGGGGAAGCACTGAGGTGGCACAGTGGGTGCTGGAGATTCCCAGCTGCGGGTCGCAAGTGGACACTGGAACCTTAAGGGACCAAACCACGACTCCACCTGCTGGGAGCTCAGGTAGTGTTCCCGTCCGCCGTGCCTGCCCATTGGCAATTGCGCGTGACATGATGGGGGGGGCTAAACGGCAAGAGGCACAGGTGAAAATTCTGCCCTTGAAAATTGCGGTGGGCCTAGCTGGATGCCATTTCAACTTGCTCCTTCCTCCTTGAACTCCTGGCGCCCGCCCTGGTAGTTGCTGTGAATGCCTGAGGCAGGAGCTCAGATATGTACTCGGTGTTTGACAGCTGCAAAGAGGGCAGGTGCGGTCCGTAGTTATTGCTTCTTCCTGTGGTCTTGGACTAGCAACCGAACCAACAGTACAATTGCAAGTACATGAAGATCCAATATCGGGAAAGAACAACAGAACTAGACCGACATGTACTCCCCAACGCTATGGAAGGTGGGAGGCAGGTGGCAGAAGTACCTACCTAGGCAGGTACCATGTAACGACGTCCACACCACTGCCCGGGCCTCGACTTGAAGGGAAGCCGCTCCTACGTTCCATCGACGTTGGGCTGTTCCTTCCCAGGACAAAGGATAAAGGACAGAGGCAAAATCTTGTCACTTGCATCAGAAGCAACTTGTGCCTGACTGTGTACCTGATATGGACATCCCCGCCCAGCTGGTTTATTAATATCTCCCCTGAACTTGCTGTGTACCTGGGTACCTGTGCAGAGTGACGACGCACTTTCCGGTCTCTTCATTTCCCCAACAGGAAGGACTTCACCCACCGACACCGCTGTCCAGTGTCCGTACGCTACCTGCCTACCGATCCTCGGCGTCCCCTTCGTCGCCTTCTCTGTCCCTTGGAATCCTTCTTTTCCGTCATTCTGTCTGGTTAACCGTTTTACGCCCTGAATCTGACTGACCGCCAGTGCGACACCGTGGATGGTTCGGTTTCGAGTGAGCTGAACTCGCCTCGCCTGCACCAAACCAATGGTTCACGAGTTGCCAGGCTTCATCTCACCTTCTCGGATCCTCTGAAAACCGAAACCCAAGCTGGAGCGAATGGCTCTCCTCTTCAACCACTGCCGCTGCGGGCAAATTAGTGTTCGCTCGCCACTCATCGCATCCTGAAATCCCCCGGCTGCATTCCATGTGCTGCGACCATGGAGATCCAGATGCCCGTTTGGGCTGTTGCAACGCCATCCTCCCACCCTCCATCACCACAACCACGGCCGCCTCTCTTCTGCTGTTTCTCATCCGACAGGGTCAACTGGCCAACCGCCGGTCGGGGTTGTCGGAGGGCCCAATGGCGGGCGCTGCCAGTGCAGAGTGAGGCTGGACCGATGTCTCGCCGCGTTATCGAATTGCTTTCCGCACACGCACCACATGGCGGTGCGCCTTCGGGCGTTGGCGTCTTTCTTGCCTTGCCCGACTAGGAACCCCGCGGCGGGTCCCCGTGCCTCCGACGACTTCCGGTCCGCTCTTGAGCTCTCTAGCTCTCCCAGACCTACAGCCTGATTCCTCTCGGTTGATTTTGTTGACGAGTTCTCGCCAGTGTGTGCTTACTTGTCTCTTCCTTCAGCTTACCCATCATGACAGAGTCCGAGTCGAAATCCCAGAGGCCGCCGAGTCACTGCCTGCCGGACAATCGCATTTCGTCGACTCTCTCGCCCGATATCGTTGGTCGTCCACGCGCGGATGCGTCCTGCTGTTGCAGTTGACTACAGAAAACCCACCGACGGTGTGACTTGGGGTCCTAATCTGCACATTTCCAGAGGCACAAAGCCAGAGGTAGAGCCAAAATGGGAACCAGAGCCACGCCAATCGCCATAGCTCGCACTCGACATCCCGGCCTCTCCCCACCGCCAGGCCGCTGCTCTGCATACTATGGTACACTACTACTGCCTGCCCAGCCCTTTCTACGAGCTGCCGCTCCCGCTGGCCCTGGTCGTCCACTCGCAGCCTGCGCCTCTTTCCATTGGTGGCTCTCGCTGCTGCTCCCACATGCTGTCCACATCCACGGGTAAGACAACCTTCGCCGTGCCGCATCACTGCAGCCATCGTCCGTCCGACTCGTCAGCTGCCCTCTGTTGATTCGCTTGCTCACTATCACACCAGACGCTGCCCAGCCCAGCCAGCAGCCACGGCAATCGCGAGCATCGAAATCGTATGGATTTCTGAAAAGTCCCTCCTGCTGGTCCTCCTCCTCCGCTGCTAACGTGGCTTCTCAGAGGCTGGTGTTCTGCTTCACCCTCGTCTTATGGGTCTTCTCGGGCAGAGCCGCCTTGTCTCCCTCGCTCGAAGCTCCCAAAGGGGCCAAGTCAGCCATGGTGAAAGCTGACAGTCTGACAGGCAAGCCACTTCCCAAAATCCCATGGTCCCGAATACCCAGAGAACCGAAGTCCCAAGGATGCACCCGTGGGGTTAGGGCCAGCTGCGAGGCATAGCCCAACCCTCCCTTCATGTACGGATACCTACGTACGCACTCAACCGAACGGGGGGTCTATCCAGTCCCCTCCTAAGCGGTCCATGATCGCCCTCGTCTCTTCCGACCTTGACCTGCAACAATCCGCTGCCGCGTCGATCATACGTGACGGGAGAAAGCGAAAGAGACGACGATTAGCACCCGCTTCGCGTCTCGCGCCAAACCGCACGATTTACCCTTCGCTCCTAAGGAAACACGAGAACTATTTCATCATCAGGCTTGATTCTTCCTCTTCAGCCCTACTGCTGTGCCCCCGATCGCCGATTCTGTTTCTCGTGGGGTGGGACTGTGTGGTGGTGCAGTGCTGAGCTGTGCTACGCGCTCAGCCCCCATTGTACATGCAGTCGGGCTATCTCGATCCTCCTCCCACCCGAAGGCACAAGCGTAACTTGCCAGCTTCATAACCCCGGAATACCCCCTCAACTGTCTTTTTTGGCGGGATTTCGACCTTTGGAACCTTTTTACCACACCTAGCAGTGCTGATCGTTCAGAGTATATCCTCCGGCGTGCCCGCTATCGACAACAGCTCCGAGGAACCGCACGCCTGCTGATCCCGCGGTCCCTGGATGATCGGCGGGCTCCGAACGCCTGCGCACGATAGTCGTGCTTATTCACACGCAAGATTCTCAAGAAACTCGCCACTATGAAGGGACTTCTTTCGTGTGCCATCTGCACCCTCTCATTGGGTTTGGGGTTGATTGGAGGAGGAGCATCCGCGGCGGAATTCAAGAGGCGAGACGGAATACACAGACTGGAGAAAGCGCCACAGGTCACGGCGATCGCGGAGCTGGGACGGAGAGACGCGACTTGCGAGGCCGGCCACAGCGCGTGCCCGTCGAACCTGAATGGAGGTTGCTGCCAGTCTGGCTATGCTTGCGCTACCGACTCATGCTATGCGACGACGAGCGCGCCTCGGACGTGTGCCGGCAGAGTGGGATACTATGCCTGTGAAGCAGTCATGGGAGGTGAGTTCAAACGATGCTGCAGGCTGAGCAAAGATTGACAGGGTCGTTCCAGGTGGCTGTTGTCCCGAAGGACATCGATGTGAACGAGGAAACAACTGCGTGCCGGCGTCGGGAGTCGCATACTCGCAGTCATGCCCAGCCAGCTACTTCCTGTGCCCGGCCAGTCTCAGCTACGGCTGCTGTCGCGATGGCATGGGATGCGCCGTGAGCGCATGTTACTCGACGGACCCGTCAACCTACACCCGAACAGCGACAGTGACGACCACCGATGCAGAGACACGGGTCTTGACAACGACGGTGACCACGACAGAAGTCATCACGCCATCAAGACCGACCACCGCTCCGCCGTCCAACCCAACCGTCGATGCCGAAAACCCGGACCAAGTGGTGTTCAAGTTCTACCCCAGTACTGTGCCCAAAGCGAACCCCATCGGCAGCGACGATGAAGGCAGCGATAGCTTGACGACGGCGCAGATTGCCGGCATCGTGGCTGGAGGTGTCGGCCTGCTCATTATTGTTATTGTGGCAGCCTGGATCATCATCCGTCATCTTAACAAGGTCGTCAAAGCAGTCGAGAGCAGTAACCGTGGGACGTCGACGGGCACAAAGTCGCGGCCTTCCATGTACCAGTTCAAACCGACGCCTTCGGAGGTAGATGACATGAGCGTCGATCCGCTGATGATGTCTCCCCGGCCCTCACACCGACGCCACGACTCCGACACCACAGCCTACTCCAACGGCATCAACAGTCCGGGCTTCACGCCACCATACCGCGGTACCCCAAGCACCGTGGGCGACTATCAACCCGTTCCCCAAGGCACCGGGAATGACCGGCACGCCAGCTATGACTCGGCGTACAACGGAGGCTACTTCGACGTGGCGCCGGACCGAAGCCAGCGAAACAGCCAGGGCTCCAGCGCTTGGATCGGCGTTCACAGGAACAGCACGGACTCGCAGGGGACCTACGCGCACCTGCGGCACTGGAGCAACGCGAGCGAGGTGAGCAGCGACGGGATGCAGGAGCTCGACTCCACGCCGTACGTGCCGGAACTGGCGGCCACGCCGGTACCCCCAACGGATGGGGCCAGACGCCGATCCGGAAGCCTGGGGATGAGCAGGCCGCCCGCCGTGCACCAGAGACGGAGGAGTAGCGAGGGCGGGGGAGCGAGGTCGCGGAGTGATTCGGTGGCGGCCGGAGGGTTGAGCAGCGTGAGCGAGGACCACGAGACCGGGCATCACGGCCCGGACCGTGGGATGGGACCCTCGCCTGGGAAGTCGGGGTGAGGGAATGTCGGTATTTTCTGCTGGAAGTTCCTGGTGAGCCAGCATGCATGCCTGATCAGGGCAGGACGGCGTCTGCAGAGGTCGTTGACTGATGCCGAGTGCGGATTCGTCCTCATCTGAGAGTCTCCCATACGGGCACGGACGGGCGGAACCGCCTTTCAGCGGTCTCTTCTTACTCGACCTGTATTATTTAGATCGCGAGTTGGGTTCCTTGGATGGGTTGGGATGCGGGACCTTCTAGACATGGCGCATGTCTAGAGGATATATTTTGGCTGTGGAACATGGGGTTTCAGGGCTTCGCCGGGATGGCTTCCGGACGACGAAGATTTGTGCTGGACTCGGGAGCACAAATCACGAACGCAACGGCGTTGACACGGTCTCGCCTCGAGAGAGGGAGGAAAATGGTCGAGATCACAGGCGTCCGGTGCTTTTGTTTTCTTTTCACGAGGTCTTTTCTTTCCGGGCTGGCTATATAACTTTGATACCTCTTTTGTCTTGCCCCCTTCCCAATATACAGACAGCCGAGACCCTGCTTACTGCCTCATTTCCTTGATTTTTGAGATGCAGGTTGCGCCCCGTCAATGCATGTCATGACGATAGTGGCGGTCGTGCTGACCCAACCTGGCCCAACCTGGAAAACAGGGCTCACGTTGCACTGTCTGCGAAAATGGCCGTTTGTTTAAACGGACTGGGCTGAGATACCGTCTCTGTCGGGCAAGAGACCTGGCGCAAGGTGAGGTGGGGAGAATCATGTAGATATAAGTATGGCATGTTCACGAAGAGGAGGTGAGCGGCAGATGCTAGACGTGTCGGCTTTGCGGGGTCTGGGGAAAAGGCGGGCGGGCAAGCGGGCGGGCAACTTTACTTTTCGCGCCCCTGGTCTATTGTCTCCGCGCGTCGCTCGTTGCATGGCTATCTCGGTGGTCTTTCTGGCGAAGGCGAAGGCGAGGTCGGACGGAGAAATGTTGGCTATCAGGTGGGAGAGTTGGCTTGAGAGGCGGGGAGGGGGAATCTCGATAAGCTTGTTCCCCAGAGGACCGTCGAGCGAGTTGGACCTGCATCCGGCCATGGGCGACGGATAAACCTCGCCAGGTCGACGTAAGGACGAGGGCTGGAACTGCGGCTCGAGGGAACCGTTCCATCGTCGGATGGTTCGTCCAAACCCAGGGGATCGTTCGTGAGCAGAGATGGATAGACTAGATAGATGGGCTGGATGGAGCCTTGGCTGACGCCGACGGGAAGATCGCAGAGAGACGCAGCGTCGAGGGGAGCTTTCCCCGCGCCGCTGCTCTCTAATCCCACGGGGTAATTCAGATGCTAGGACCTTGGAGGAGGAGTTCTTCCGCGGATCGACCGTGCCGGAACGCAAGGCGGGGAGAAGCTATACACTAACCCCAATGCCCCCCAGCCAAGCGAGAACCGACGAACGAGGCAACCTCGGGGAGGGCTGCTCCGTGGTTCCTTCTTTACGGGGCCTTGTGCATATGCGCGTGTAGTCTACTCTACTCGGTCGGCTCGTCGCTGCGGGGGAGGCGCAGACGGGTGTCGACAACAGCAGCAGCAGCAGCGGTAAAGCAACGCGGAGACATGTTCCTCAGAGACGAAAGCGAGGAGACGAGGAGGGGGTCGCTAACGGCTGGCCGGGTAATCTGGGCTTGGGCTTTCGAGCGGTTGAGGGAGGAGGTCGTCGGCTGGTGGGTTGTTGCGATGCCTTGTACTAGTCCTTTCTTGCGTTCATGGGGAATGAGATGCATTGGGTTTGAGGGGAGAATGGTGGTCCTAGTGATCAAGGCTGGTAGCTAACATTGAGATGTCGATGCGCGGAGTCGATGGGATCTGACGCCGGCACTGCGAGCGCTGAAAACCTTGGCCTTGCGGCGCGGAATCAAGCGGTGGCTTGGACAAGAGAAAGAAGCAAACCGGGAGAGTCGAAATCCTCCGGCGGCAGCTGCTGGGGGGGAGAATCGGAGATGAGTCCTCGCTTCGGACGTTTGTTCCTGGACTGCCAACAATCAGGTTGGTTCAGAACTGAACAGTTTGCTGCTTGCTATCTGATTAATAAAATGGGCGTGGGAATCTCATCCATCGCCAACGGCCAGCCCCAACTGAGCAGTGAGCTTCGCCGTCGCGGCAACGTGCTCGAGGTGCCCGTCGCGCCAAGTCAATATTCGACTGCCCCAAGCCGTTCTCACCGAAGTCCCCAACACGGGCCCCGGCAGGCCTGTCTATCTGCCTGTCTACACGTGCCCTCAGAGGACGGGGGGCAAGGCAAACATGCTCAGCTCTGATATGACCGGACTGTTACCCCTGCCGAAAAGGATTGAGTAGCTTTGATCCCGGTTTACTTTTTCGCGGCGCCCGGCCGGAGATGGGGACTTTGTGTGGGTTTTTTGTTTGTGTTTCCTCGGGTCGGGCTCCTCTTCTTGATGGGAACGCTAGCCTTAATGATGGGGATGAGCAGCCAGGGAACAACAAAACATGGTGATTAAAAAAAAAAAAAATGGACTTGGGTTCAGAAGGGTTGGGAGACCCCGGCAGGTCCGGAGGTAAAAGCGGAAGATGCGGTAAGTGAAAAGCTTCAGTGAGGTTACCGCTGGCTATCTACATATTCCGAGTGAAGACTCTCGATGCCACTATGTAAAAAGATCAACGAAGAAACTGTTTCTCTAACTGAAGCCAAACCCATGTGCTTCTGCAGAAAATTAAAGAACCTATGCTCATGAGGTCCATAGCTGCTGTTTACGGACTTGTTACGGAGATCGGGAACCTTGCTGTCTTGGTCACCCGGGGGACTTAGTGAGAGGTGAGAGGCTATTGTCGTGAACTCTCGCTATGCCTCACGACCCCCGCATCAAAGACTAATTGTCTGGACGAAATGACGAAATGGTACGGACTTGACGGTGATTGCGGACTTTCAATCGGACGAGTTTCTAAACGCCGGACTGTTCCATCTCGTGGCGAGCGCAGCGGTGCGTTTTATAAAGTCGTTCGGTGAGCCAGTTAGTGAAGGGGTGAGTGGGTGGATGAGCGACTCAGTTGGTGAGAGAAAGGTATTGTCAAGAACACTCAATCTCATGACAACCATGAAAATGACTCCGGATCTCATACCTGCGCCCGCCTCAATCGCTCACATCGGCCTGCGGACCCGAGACCCCGAAAAGCTGGTCGGGTTCTACCAGACCCTGCTCGGCGCGAGGGTCGTCATCGCCACCGACCGCCTCTCGGTCCTCGCCTGGGACGAGGAGCACCACCGCCTCGCCATAATCCACGACGCGACCGCCGTTCCCAAGCAGGCCAACACGAGCGGCGTCGACCACGTCGCCCTCCAGTTCGCGTCGCCGAGGGACCTCGTCCGGGTGTACGTGCTCGCGAAGGGGGCCGGCATCGCACCCAAGGTCTGCCTCAACCACGGCGTCACGACGAGCCTGTACTACACGGACCCGGACGGGAACAGGATTGAGGCGCTGATCGAGGCGTACAGCGACCCCGCGGACGTCCAGAAGCACATGAGCTCGCTGGACCCGGCTGACCTCGGCATCACTAGAATCGACCCGGAGGAGCTCCGCCGGAGGGTCGAGGCTGGGGAGGACGACGAGAGCTTGAGGGCCGCCGGGTTGCTTGGTCCGCAGCCGGCTTCGGCCGGTGCTCCGACGACGGCCGGCGTCGTCGCCGGCGGATGACTTCGCCGTGGTGACAACCTACCTGTCTACGCTGAAAGTAGTTCGCATGCTGCTCATTTACTCGGTAATTCAATTGACCAACAATGGCCTTTTCTTGACAAGCAATTCAATGACTCCCCCTTGTGCCCTCCTGGAGCTCTCGCCCTGAGAGCTTAGTCCAACAAAAGGCCCGGCCAGGCAGAGCAGAGAGCCCTCCCCGGCCCCAACCAACGGCCAGTCACCGGCCACGCCCCAATCTCCAGCTGCCTCTTTCGGTGAAGCGGCTCCCGGCGATGGGCGTGGCGCGTCCCGGGGGCCCCTGGTCGCCCCCCGTCGGAGGAGAAAGGCTTGCCAACTTGCTGTTCCCCGTCCGGGGACCGCCGTCAGTGCTGAAAGGACCTTCCAGAATCGCCAATGCCTATGGAGACGGCGTTCCTAAGCAGAGATCAGTTGTCGATAACAGATCTGAGCCAATGGACAAACCACTGGTGGTAGCCAGTTCTCTCTCATCATGAGCCGAGCCCGTCTGTCAATCCAGCTTCCAGCGAACGAAGCAGGACGTAATTTGCGCCCCGTGGGAGCGAAGTAACCTCGGCGCAGGCTAGCTGGGTTGCAGTCGCGCCGACAGCTTGGACGGCGAGTCGCAGCAAACCAACTTATTTCGGTGGTGGGTGTTCATGCCCATGGGTGACGGCTTGCGACGCTGATTCTTCCAATGGCCAGCTCGTTTGTCTTCGTCAGTGTAGTTACCGGGTCGCCCCGACAGCGGGCTCATGTTGTATGGCAGCAAACGCCTTCATAAACGTCGGATCAGCATGGGCTCCGTTCATAAAGACCAACCACTTCGCTGTCGGGAGGGTGGGCGTGTCGGTGGGCTGGTGAGGGATCTGGGATGTCGCTTAACGAGAATGATCCCCGGCGAGCTCCAGTTGTCAAAAAGTCTTTTTTCCCATGTGTGGCGGGGCGGCCGTTCCGACGGATGGATGACTGAAGTTTGTTCATGATATGCCAAACTCGGGGTTTAGATCTCATCTTACTCGATTGCTACAGTTGCTCACTCAACGCCGTGAACACTCACTCTTCACAACGGATATGCTGCTCATTGAACACACTGAACCGACGGAGGACCAGCAAACCAAACGCACCTCAGTAGCCAAGAAGCCATCGGATCATCGCCGACGGCATCACGGCCAATGCAGGTCGGCGGCGCGGCTCATTAGGCGACGCATCCCCATTGGCGGTCTCCTTGCACTAACGATTCTATTCCCATTCAGGCTTTTCTTCTTCCCCGTCATTCGCCTCACTCTCCTCACTCAACTTACTCGCCGGCTCACATGCACTCACTACCTCACTCACTCGTCCTCTATTACCGTGTGTGCCTGTCTCCCCGCATCTCTTCACTTCTCCTCATTCCCTCATGCATGCCATTGCCGACCCGACGGCTCTCAGCTCTCTCTCCTCGGTGGAAATATCGCGAGGCCATGGCATGACACGATCGAAGACGCGAAAATGTCCGCCCGTGAGGGGAACCTGACCTTGAGGCTATCCTGAATCGACGACAGCATGCAGCTAGTTGCCGGCAGCGTCGTCGTCGTTGTTGTCCCAGGGCTCTTAGAGCATCTAATCTTCTTGGCTTTACCCTCCCCATTCCCCTCATTCCTACGGATAATTCGTCGTGGCCCTGGGATAGAGGTAGATCTACACATCATCTCCGGCCGACGCACACCACCTCGACCTGCCTGACGTATCCGTCTGGCTATTGCTCCCGCAAAACCCGAAGAGCTGGGCAAGCAAGCATCTCTCCCCCTCTCCTCCTCCTTCACCGCACACAGCACAGCGCACTGCTCTTCCCCTGGTCTTGCTTTTGGTGTTTAACCGGCCGAGTGGGATGGGTATGGGCTTTCCGTGCCGTCACACGTCTTTGGCGCAGGCTGGCTTCGACCAGACCCCTGCCTATGTGCTCGCCTCCGCACCTGACAGCTCCGTTACCCGAATCGAGGCGAGGCGACGAGTGAACGCCATGAGCAAGGACAATATGAACACTCAAAATGCTCTCACGCGGTAACACGCGCGAGTGCGCAAAAAAGAAAAACCGGTACGCCACGCGGCGCGTCGCGCAGAATTCAATAGCGCCTACGGAAAGACTGCTTGCTTCCAAAAAGTTTGCCATGGTCCTCCCTTGCATGTTCAATCTTCAACCCGCCGTTGAGATTGAACGAGAATTTCATTGTTTCCGACGCTACAAGAACAAACAGGCGATGACCCTGGGGCCGGAACCACTTAATCACGGCCCAGGAACCACGCACCCCCGGCCGTCCAGCGTAGGGCTAGACCGTATTTGACGATCTCCCCCGCCCGCGATAGCGTCGGCGGAGACAGCGAAGAGGGCCTAGAGAAGAGAGGAGGGCGGCGAATCCCCAGGGCATTCCGTCTTTCTGAAGTCCTGAAGAGCCTGAGCGGAAGACCAGTTATCCTTGGGACGAGGGGCCAAGGGACCGAACGAAGGGACGCGTGCGTTGTCCTTGCTGGAATGTCAGGGCAGAATATGCCAGGGACAAGATGTCACCCTTGGCCCGGCTTGTCCGCAAGACGGTACTTTGCCTCTCTCTCTCTTTCTCTCGCTCGTTCTCGCTCTATTATCGTGGGAAAGTCTTGCGAGGCCAACCCCAACTCGTCCCATGGTACATCCGGCTACGCTTGCGCGCAGTAGGAAAGCCAATGTTCCTCCCGTTCGCCGCCCCCCTTCACCAACCTGCCTCATGCGGACGTTCCGCCCGCTGATAGGTGGGAAATGCCACACCACGAGGGACTGACGGACTGAACTGCAGTTCGTCCCCTCGATGCCATGCCTTTTCCCCCTCTCTGTCTTCCCGACTATCCTACACTATCCATCGCACCCCTGCTCTGCCTAGACTCAGGAACAGGGTGTTACCGAGCCGGGGAGGGGGTAGCCCAGCTCTCAATATGTTGTTTATCCTCGCGGCGATGGCTGCTCCCCTCCCCTCCGGCCCCCCCTGTCCGTCCCGTTTGCCCACGGGTCCCGGTCGATGACCCGCCATCCCATCGCTGGAGGCGTTGCCCAGATGGGCGGGTGTGCTCCGCTTTCTCTATTCCCTCTGTGAGCTCTGGTTGCTGCGGTTCGTATTGACCGCCGCCGTACCGTAGTTGCTTGCTTCTCGGTCACCTTGGTCTTGCAGGGTCGGTCTATCTATCCGCAAGGTGCGCGTCGACCTCGACACTACCAACGAACGTCCAGCCCCCAGTACTCCGTACCTGTCCGGCCCCTCCCTCCTAATCCTCCTGCTCCTTGTACACACACCCCCAATACAACACGGCCCCCATCTCTCTTCTTCGGGGAGCCGGATAGTATATATCACGGTGCCTTCGCCTTCCATGTAACTCGTCTCCTTCCCTTTCCCCTTTCCTCTCATCACCGACTTCCTATCAGATCCATCCAATCCAAGGAACCAACCATTCCCCATCCATCTCTTAGGACCTCAGTCGATCGTCTCTCAAACCGACCGTTCCAGTCAACCAAACCGTCAAGATGAAGGCCGCCGTCATCCTCTCCCTCGTCACCCTTGCCTTCGGCTCGGTCATTGAGAAGCGCGAGTGCGCCGGCAACAACTGCAACCGCCAGGTCACCGGCACCCGCGAGGGCCTCCTGCCCATCACCTCCCGCCAGGCCGACTGCTCGTCCTTCATGCAGGCCACCGTCACCCCCTCCCCTACGTACGTCTATCCCGAAACCAAGAAGTCGACGAGGAGGATGAAAATGAGGAGTCATAAGCGACTGACATGATATCTCACAGCACCGTCACTGTCACCGTCACCGCTGCCCCCGCCCGCCTCCGCCGCAACGGCGAGATCGCCAACCGCCAGGTCACCGAGCTCCCCACCGTCATCCCCGCCTACGCCTCCTCCTGCGACGACTCTGCTGAGTACTCCTCTGCCTGCTCTTGCTGGGGCATCACCGCCGTCACCAGCACTGCTCCCCGCCCCACCGTCACTGCTACCACCACCGTCGACTACTGCGAGGGTAAGTCAAGTCCGGTCCTGATCACTGCTTCGTAGCAGGGAGGCTAACTCGCATTCCCAGACTTGTAAGCATCTCGCCAGACGCCTCGGTGATGCTTGGGGGATGGAGGGGTTGAGAAAGAGTCCATTCGTCATGTTTCTTCGAGGCCGTTCCTAGAGCGGCGGGAGGGGCGGATGAGGCGACGGTGAAAAAAAGTCTGGATGGGCTTGGATGGAAAGGACCGCCGTCGTCGTCCCCCCTCTTGGGGTGTCAATGTGTGTTCACACTTGCAGCTTTCCCCCCTCGATGAAGAATTCAAATGGTCTTGATCACACAACTCTTCTGGTCACTGTCCCTCATGTCATCCACGGTGAAAGCACTCATGATCGTCTTTTTTGGCTTGGAGAACGCATTGTTACGAAGGAAAATGTTCATGACTGACTTTATGGGTGGCTCGAACGCAGTCTTTTGCGCTGCAGAGTCTTTCCCTCTTACGATATTCACACTCATGTGTAATAATTACAAGACTTAATTTGCCTGGAAGCTCCTGTGTGCCTGTCGCCATGAATGATCGCTAGATATGTCGCCTACGTTGACTTCCTCACACCTTTACTTGCTGTCTCATCTATCCTTCAATGACGGCGACCAATGTCTTCAGGTGGCGGCCCGCCCGACGTTACTGTCTCATTCACGACAGCCGATGGAATCTAAGAATGAGTGAAACCCGATACTGATGAGCTGAGACGAGACATGGCGACTAGAAGGCCGTCTCCCATTCGGCGAAGCCGTGTCTCAGAGCGAAGCCTTGCTTACTTATTCGCTCGGCGGATGTCATCTCTCATTCTTCAAGTGTCTCATTCCTCAGGGGAATCCCGTCCAATCGATAAGTTCCTCGATATTCGTTCCCTCATTTCTGGGTTCGCCCTCCTTCTATCTGGCGTCCATTTTATCCCATCCGAGAAACGATCATTCCATGAAGTCGGGCCGTCCAGTGAGCCTCATGTGTCGATAATCCAAGACGTTTGGCATGCCACGGATTGCGTGATCCGGTCTCCAGTCCGGATACCTCGCCCCGAGTTCCCGGCCCACGACGTTGGGTCACGCTGATGTCGATCTTCTTGTCCGCTTCATGCGAACTCCGTCTCGACTACTAGGTACCCAGTTTCCCCTCAATGTCCCCCCTCTTTCCAGCATTCCCCAGAAAATGTTTCGAAACATGTGTGCAGATTGGAACATCGATCTCGCGTGGTATTTGTTAACGTCCCATCCCTTCATCTTGCGCCTTTCAGACGCTTAGCATGCCGCCATTGCTACAAATCTACAGCCAATCAACCCATCACCCATCCAGCTGTTCGGTCTCACATTGCGCCGCCTTGCTTACACCACTAGCCATACACGGGAACTCGTGATCCGTGATACGCGAAATAGAAATGCCATGGTGCTCTGCGGCTGAAACATATTTCCTCGTCATTCCGCAATGCTCACCCGCCGTGAATCGAGACACCCCACGCGTCCTTCAGCAGGTGAGTCGAAGAGAATCTGAGCGGCTGCATACGATACAAGATGCTCCGCACGATCAAAGACATCGCCATCGCCCACTTCCGTCCCGCCCTAGACGCCGTCTTCTTCGGCCGCCACCTCCCCTGGACCCTCCGCTGGCGCCTCCTGGCCCTGCAGCTCATCATCTTCCTGACACACTCCCTCGCCCTCGCGCCCTACCTCTTCCGCCGCCCCTATACCGTCCGGTACATTTCCGTCGGCCATGACCGCTCCCTCCGCATCCTCGTCTTCAAGGAGCCCGGCACCGGCACCGGCCGTAACGGTCTCCGCCCGCTCCACGTAGACTGCCATCCCGGCGGCTTCGTCGGCGGCATACCCGAGGCGGACGCCCCGTTCTGCGAGCTGGTAGCCAAGCGGACCGGCGCCGTCGTCGTGACGTTGAGCTACCGCCTCGCCCCAGTCCACCCCTTCCCCGCCGCCATAGACGACGTCGACGCCGCGCTCGCGTGGCTCCGTACGCACGCCGAGGTGGAGCTCGGCGCCGACCCGCGGCTAATGACCGTTTCCGGCGCCTCCGCCGGCGGGAATCTCGTCCTCGCGGCCTCGCAGCGCGTCCCGGCGGAGGAGTTTGCGATCCGGGCGTCCGTGACGTACTATGCGCCGGTCGACCTGCGGCCCCGGCCCGAGGAGAAGCCCCGGCCGGCCAACTTCCCTGCCAAGGACCCGATGTCGTTCATGCTGGCGCTGTACGACTCGTACGCTGCCCCGGCCAAGGCGGAGAACCGGGAGAACCCGAGGATGAGCCCCTGTCTGGCGAAGGAGGAGAGTCTGCCGGAGAGAATGCTGCTCGTGGTCGCGGCAATCGACATTACGGTTCATGAGCAGTTGACGTTCGTCGAGCGCGTCAAGGGGGAGCGCGAGGAGAAGGGCAAGGACAGGGGGAGTGTCGAAGCGTTATATGTCGAGGATGCTTTCCATGGGTGCCTTGAAGGTGAGTGGCGTCGTTTGGTCTCATGCCTGATGTCGCTGATGCTCATTGTGGGAAAGTACCCAACGCCGTCTTTTCATTGCAAAGGAAGACAGCTCTATGGCAGAAGGGAATCGACCTCATTACCAAGACTCAAGGAGAGCACGGTTGGTATTGGAAAGATGCGTGAGATTGCTAGGTTTAGGTAGGTTGGCTTAAATGAAGGATTGAGGTGTGAAGTGACACAGTCATTTATCTCGTACTTCAACACCTTCTCTCAACTTGCATACTTTGCGGGGGTATCGATGCCGCACCGCTTACTGGTATCTCAAGAAATACAAGCCGCATTTAGTAGGGTTTGAAAGCTGAAGATTAGCCACTCAAACACTCTACCCATGGGTTTGCCGTTCAAGGAACCAAGATCGGACTCGATGCTAAAACATGGGCTACACTCCTCTTCTTCACTGTTTTAATCAGAATCAGAGCACTCTCTCAGAGGAACTCGTAATAGTTCGAGATGCATTTCTGTCTCGCCCACTTCACCTGGCCGCGGCGCTCAGCCTGCGAGAGCACCGCTAGCAGCGTCATCGGCGACAAGGTGTGAATGTTCAGCGCCTTCCTCAGTGCCTAGACAGCTAGCCTGAGAAACACGTTCATTATTTGTCAGTCCTTGCTGATGTGTGTCTCAGAGATGCGTAGTGCAGCAGCATGTTGCCAAGCACGTCTGTCTTAACCCTGTACAAGCCCGCGCCCGCGCCATGCGCGAGTACCCACTCGAGGAGCCCTGTGTTCGCAAGGGACTTCGTCGCTCTCATACTGGGAACTCCAAGACCTGGTTTGCTGGCTAGAAGGTTCTCTTAATGTTTGGTCGGGTATAGTATGATGTCTACCTCGGGAGGGCCTAGGAGCACCCAAATCACTTGCCGCATCTGGGAGTAGGGTAATTTCGACTCATGCCAGGACAATACCGAGAGACGTGTGACCAGTCAGGTTTGTTAAGAGACTTAAAAGCCGACAACATAAGAAATTATGGAAGGCCACCTGGTATGACAGCCAAGATGCCATGAAACAGTCCCAACAAATCCATTGTGGCTGCCTCGTACGGCTGTAGCAGCCGCGAATGCTGAGCTTTCACACTCTTTAAGAGGTTAATGCCTCAGCACAAAGGAGGCCGGAGAAGGATGAGCACCAATACTGCTTCCCTCCTAACTCTGCATCACTCGCAATTGCCTGACTTTACGCTGTACGATCCCCGACTGACGTCTCACCATGCGCCTTTTAAACGCCAGAACCATCACGATCGAGGAATTCTCACAGGGGAGAATACCTCAATACGCCATCCTCTCTCACAGATGGGAAGATGGTGAAGTCTCCTTTCACGACATTGAACGGCAAAAAGGCTCATCGAAGGCTGGCTATGCGAAACTTCTCGCATCATGCAAACAAGCTTTGCTGGATGGCCTCGATTACGTATGGATCGATACTTGTTGCATCGACAAGACAAGCAGTGCTGAGCTTTCAGAAGCGATCAACGCCATGTTCCGCTTTTATCAAGAAGCAGCTATCTGCTATGCTTTCTTGTCCGACGTGCCAAATGACACAACATTCGATGAAAGGTCCTTTTTCGCCAAATCGCGCTGGTTTACTAGGGGATGGACACTTCAGGAGCTGCTGGCCCCTGCACGCCTCGAGTTCTATTCCGCATCATGGCAGCGTCTCGGCACCAAGTCTGAATTAAGCAATATCATCAGTCAAGTCTGTGGTATTGGTGAACCGTTTCTTGTTGGCCAACGCCCGCTTGCTATGGCTTCCATTGCCGCTCGGATGTCATGGGCTGCCCAGAGAGAGACAACAAGAGAAGAGGACAGAGCATATAGCCTGCTGGGAATATTTGGTGTTCACATCCCTCTCCTGTATGGAGAAGGAGGAAGGAATGCTTGCATTCGACTGCAAGAGGAACTGGTCCGAACTAGCGACGATCAAACGATATTCGTATGGCACTGGTATGGGCCATATACTGAGGACGACTACAACCTTCCCTGGCTGGCCTCCTCTCCAAGCGACTTCTTGGGATGCCACGATATCGTTGTTTGCAACAAGATACAGCTACCTTCTCACTTCTTCATGACCAATACGGGAATTCGGATGGAGTTGCCCATCGTCTTTGACAATGATAGCGACATCAGGAGGACTTTTGCTCTTCTCGAATGCCGCAAGTCGACAGACTGTTGGAACACGTTCGCCGTGCCGGTGGTCATAAGGGGAGATAAGTGTGTTAGGGCGGATCCCTCGACGGTACTTTTCGATCGAGCCAGAGCCAGATCACGCTCTATTCTGTTTACGTTGCATCTGGAGACGAGGCGGAGCCACCGATCGCCCACACAGAGTCTCCTTTTGCCCCAAAAGACAGCAATGCTCGTTCTGAGGTCTTTGCCTCCGGGATATCGAGTACACAGCGTGGTTCCACCCAGGGGCTGGACGGCATGGTCTGATGTATCCGGATATTTGGTCCATAAACCAGATCCGGAGTCACATAACGCATGCTCCATCATCACCATCGCAGCCGATGGCTCGATCGACGTGCCTTTCGATATCTTGTGCATCATTGTTACACAAAAGCTCGGCAACGGCCCTGAAGTTACAAAGCATGTAGCTGCTCTTATCGACCCCGGAAGCTTTGGCCTCCTATCTGAAAACGACGCGGTCCTACAACCCCACGACCTTCTCGCTGCATCTTGCCAAAGCGTCAGGTCCCCTAGTGGGACGCTGTACTTGCGGATTCGTCCCAATACGGACTTTCAATTTGATCGAGATTTCTTGGACGTCGTATTTGATGATTTCCTCGGTCGAAGTCTAAGAGCCCGATGGGCCGCGGAGCGAAACTCGATAATGAGCCAGCCCTACAAAGACCGGATCAAAATCTATACACAAAGCTATGGATATGTTTGGATTGTTTGTCGACTATACATCCTTCTGAACCCCTCTCTCTCTTTGCAGCTTCGGTTGTTTGTGGTCTGTTGCGACATTGGCATTGGACTTGCTTTGGTAATTTTCCTGGAACCTGATCGGCGCTTTCTTATCTTCCACGCCTTTTTTTGCCTCTATTTGCTCCTATTCGTTCTCATCTTTCCTCACGGGTTCTCTCTTCAAGAGGGATATGACTTTCTGTACGCAGGGATGCTTATCATGACACAGGTTTCAGCATTAGGACTCATTCAACTTCTCGTGGAAGGTCAGTTGGGTTTCATTCTGTACGAATGGGCGTTTCCGCTTTTCAGGATAATGGTGTATCTGCAAGGATACGTTTCTCGGAGAAACGATAGAATGGTAGATCCCACCTGGAACGGAAATGAGATCCAGGTGTAAATGCAGGGGCAACTATAAAACTACGTATTTTGCACAAGTGGATTGCGTCATAAAACCCGTTGCAATATAGCTGCCTGCTATTTTTGAAATGCTTCAGACTTAACCAATTATTCGTATTATCTCCATCACAGTTCATTATTCGAATGCGGGCTGGGTTCCATTTCCAAAAGATATGAGAGATGAATCCCAATTGATCGCGATAGAGCCATCATCGGTTCTAATTTCGTTTCATGGGGGAAGTTGCCAAAGGTAAGGTCGGTGGGTGTGCGAAACAAGCTTGGCATCAGAAAAACAAGCTTTTAATTCATGTAGACGCATAATATGCACAACAACTAGTTTCTACCCGTCACTGGTACCGTTTCGAAGCCTCCGAAAACTTTCTTGCCGGTACTTTCTGCTGAAAGAGGTCGTTGAGAGTATCCTGCGACAGACCCTTGATCTCAGGCAGCCGGAAGTACGTCCACGCAATCAGCATGAGAGTGAAAGCCGCCGCCGGGAACGCCGCCTTGCCCTTCAGGTTCCCCTCCTGGGGGTTCAGGAGATACGGAGACACGATGGTGTTGATGATGGAGAGGAAGTAGTACGTGTTCCGGCCGAGCGAGATGGTCTTGACCCTGAGATTGCTCGCGCCAACATTGGCGGCGATGCCGTAGGGAACCGGACCGATGCTGATGCCTAGATGATATTTAGCATTGGCCTGCTTCCTTTGGGTCTGGTACTAGCGACTTACCGTAGAAGAAGAACCACAAGAGGAGCATCGCGCACTGAGCCCACCTGATGTTGTCACCAGCGGGGGTGTTGGTGGCAAAATCGAGGAATCCAACCAAGGCCATGACTGGGAACATGGCGATGAGGCCTCCCAGATACATGGTCCGCCATCCGTAGCGTGTCATCACGAACCACGATGATACCGTTCCCACGAATGCAAGACTGGCATTTCCTGGTAGTCGTTGTTAGTTGTCAAATTCCTTTCAGCAGGATTATGTGACGAAATGACTCAGACTTACCGATGGAGAGGTGGAAAGAGGAGGAAGACGGAAGCCCGGCAAGGGTGAAGAAGTAGGTGATGTAGTTCTGGATGGCGAAACCGGGCAGGATCTGGCAGCCCCAGCTAACCATGGCGATCTCAGTGCGTCGCAAGCTGTCGCCCCTGAAGCAGTCCATGTACGACCCCTGGATGCTCATGAGCCGCTCCGTCTCGATGGTGTGGTTGATTCTCGCAAGCATGACTTTGGGGTCAATCACGTCGATCGGAGCAGAAACCAACCGGTTCAGGCTCTTCTCGGCTTCTTCCATCCGCCCCTTTCTCGCCAGCCACCAGGGGGACTCGGGGGCAAAGTACGTGGCGATCATCAGGGGCAAGGGCCACAGCCACTGAATCCCGAACGGGATCCGGTATGACCACTCGCCCTGAATGTTCAGGGTGCCCGACAGAACGCCAAAGGCAATCAGTTTCCCCATGACCCAGCAGAGGTTGACGTATACTGTCAGGTAGCCGCTTAGTTGCGGCGGGCTGACTTCGGCGGCGTAGGACGGTGTCGCGGCGGCGAAGAATCCGCAAGGAAGAGAGCTGAAATTCACACAAAAGAGTTAGAAGATCCGAGGAAACTCAAAAGAAGTTGTCTCGCATGACTTACATGAGAAGCACACCGACCATCAAGATCTCCACGGAGGGAGCGAAGAAGGTGATGAAGATGAACGCGATCAGCGACGCGTGGCAGGCCATCATGACCTTCCGGAGCCCCCACCGGTCGGCGCAGTACCCATTGGCGAAGACGCCGATGATCATGCCGACGAGGTTGGCCATGGAGAGGCCGATCTGCCACCGCGCGGGGACCGAGTAGCTGCCGTTCGGGAGCTGGACGCCGTACTTCTGTTGGAACTGCGGGAACGCGTAGAAGGAGTTGATGAGAAGCAGGTCGTACGACTCCATGATGGTGGCGTTGGACACGCAGAGCGACCAGGCGACGGCCTTCCTGTAGTAGTAGAACGCCTGCTTGAGGGTCAGGTCCGGCGGCGGGGGGAGGTCGTCCGTCCTGGAGTCATGTTTCGAGATGGCGTCCTCGACGTGGGTTCCGGACGACATGTCTTTCTTGGCGTCCATGACGAGTTGATGGTAGCGAGAGAGGGCCAAGTTCGTCGCGTCCTGTGAGTTGAGAAGGGTGTTGTGACAATGGTTAGGAGTTATCGTAGAGAACGGCGTCCGAAGCCTTGGTCTTTATAGACAAGTAAAGATGCAACAACACTGCCCGAGGGCCGGATACCGATATCCAATCGACAAAGAGAGAGATCAGTAGGGGGTCTGAACGCCTATGGCGTTTCTGGCTAGTAATGATGATGGTTGCGCATCACCCTTCCCAAGAGAGAACATTGGCAATAATACGCCTCAGCACGCAATATATCCCAGTCGCCACGACATCGAATCGAAGAGGGATATCAGTGGCACCACGGATCGGTGGGTGTTCGGATTTTTACAACGTTGTGGGGACCCCACGGGGGAGAAGAGACAGAACCAAGTCGTGAGGACCCAGATCTGGCTAGCCACTGACTCGGTTCTTGGTATTAGCGGCTCTCGGTCTACGGGGAGTTCGGTGGACAAACAAGGGGACCTTTCACAGCCATCATGAGGGGACGAAGACGGGTCATGAGATTCGAGTCAAGGTTCTTCCGTCTTATTCCCAACTTGCCAAGTCCACAAGAGCCTTGAAGATGAATTCGGAAGTCGGAATCTAGTAAACTTGACTGGACAATGCGGGAGTCGGCGGCCAACTCTGCCTCCAAGATTTTACGCATCCCCGCCCCCAGGATTCTAATTTCCCCTCATTTCCCCTCATAACAAGGTATTCGCGTGCCATCATCGCGAACTTCAGTATGAGGAGGCCCGATTGTTTCCCGGGTTTCTCCAAACACGGGAGTCTCAACTCTGACGATGTTGCGTGTAAGTGGTGCGGAGCACGTTGGAGTTGCCAGGGATCATCCTCACCCCTGCGCGTTCGAGACCACCTCGAGCCAATCATCTCGTCGCTGCGCCGACTACCTAGCGTTCGCCGACTACCGTAGTGCGCATGAGGCTTCCCCAGACCCATGGATCACACGTTCACTCTCTCCTAGGGTCGGGGTCCCGGGTTGGTTGCTCCGCATCATCGGCCAGGCAAAGCCCCGAACTTCGGCTAAGTCGAACAGTCGTCCTTGTTAAAAAGAGTCGAGAGCTGTCGCAGCTCTGCAGAGATCACGCAGTAGTTTCCGAATCATCTCCCTCCCCCTTTCTCTTGTTCGGCTTGCCTGTGTTACTGTTCGAGTCTTCACCATGGCGTCCCAAACCCGCCCCAACATCGTCTTCATCATGGCGGACGACCACGCCGCCA
The DNA here is from genome assembly GCA_030770045.1 of Colletotrichum brevisporum. Taxonomy (NCBI): domain Eukaryota; kingdom Fungi; phylum Ascomycota; class Sordariomycetes; order Glomerellales; family Glomerellaceae; genus Colletotrichum; species Colletotrichum brevisporum. Next base: position 9,834,128 of record JAUGSI010000002.1, read on the forward strand.
AGTCCATCTCCTGCTACGGCGCCGGCATAAACAGCACGCCCAACCTCGACAGGATCGCCAACGACGGCATGATCTTCCACCACTGCTACGTCACGAACAGCATCTGCACGCCCTCGCGGGCGGCCATCCTCTGCGGCACCTTCAACCACGTCAACGGCGTCACGACGCTCGACTCTAAGATAAACAGCAAGATGCCCAACGTGGCCAAGCAGCTGCAGATGGGGGGCTACCAGACGGCCATGGTGGGCAAGTGGCACCTCGGCGAGGGCGAGGGCTGCGAGCCGACCGGGTTCGACTACTGGAGCGTCGTCCCGGGCCAGGGGGAGTACTGGGACCCCCAGTTCATCGAGCCCTCGCCCGAGGGCGGCAAGTCGAGGACCACGCGCGTGCCGGGTTACGCGACTGATGTGATCACGGACAAGTGCATCGACTGGATGCAGAACCGCGAGAAGGACAAGCCCTTCTTCCTCATGTGCCACCACAAGGCCCCGCACCGCAGCTGGGAGTGCGACGACAAGCACAAGGACCTGTACAAGGACCCCGTGCGGCTCCCCGACACCTTCACGGACGACTACAAGAACCGGGCGAACGCGGCCAAGGTCGCCAAGATGAGGGTGGCCGAGGACCTGACGTACAACGACCTCGGCATCGTCCAGCCCGAGGGCCCGCGGACGGAGATTGGCGAGAAGATGATTGACATCTGGTGGTGGAACGACCGCAAGATCCCCGCGCCCGAGGACGTCACGAAGCTCAAGCTGGTCTGCAAGGACGAGGGCACCGTCTTCACCTTCAAGACCAAGGAGGAGCTCGCCGAGTTCAAGTTCCAGCGGTACATGCAGCGCTACCTGCGCACGATCCAGAGCATCGACGACAACGTGGGCAGGATGCTCGACTGGCTCGAGGCCGAGGGCCTCGCGGAGAACACCATCGTCGTGTACACCTCGGACCAAGGGTTCTTCCTGGGCGAGCACGGCTGGTTTGACAAGAGGTTCATGTACGAGGAAAGCCTCCAGATGCCCTTCATGATTAAATACCCCAAGGCCATCAAGCCCCAGTCCGTCTGCAACGACATCATTTGCAACGTGGACTTTGCCCCCACGTTCCTGGACTTCGCTGGGGTCAGGATCCCGTCGTACATGCAGGGACGGTCGTTCCGCCCTCTGCTTCTCGGAGAGACGGAGATCAAGCCGGAGTGGCAGCAGGTGGCCTACCACCGCTACTGGATGCACCGCGATGTCATCCACGAGGCGTATGCGCACTACGGTGTGCGTGATCAGCGCTACAAGCTGATTTACTGGTATAACGAGGACCTGGGGATGGAGGGCGCGCGCCCTGGTGGTGAAGAGAAGGAGTGGGAGCTATTTGACTGCGACGAGGACCCGCTCGAGCTCTTCAACTGCTACAACGATCCCAAGTATCGGGACGTGGTGATCAAGATGACGAGGCTGCTGGAGGATAAGATGGCAGAAATCGGCGACGAGGCCATCCACACCAAGCAACCTGGGGCAGTACTCGCGAATGGGGCAAGTAATGGGACAAGCCACTGATGTACATATATGATTGGGTTGGAGTTTGAGGATAATCATGCCGTGGTGGCAATTCAGCATTCAGAAGTAATTCTCATCTGACCCCATGGGCCATTCGTTCGATCCCCAAGTCTCATCCCAATTGCCCCAGAAGCTGGAGCCAAAAGGGTCGTTGAAGCCTTGCGCTGACAGGCCCAAGAAGTCTCCCCCAGCGGTATCGGGCAGGACATCGGTCTCTAATGCCAGTCCGCCGAAGGCATCGTACCGATTGTGAATCATGTTGGTGGCGGCGTGAGGACTGTCTTTCTTCTGTACAACATCTGTGCTAGCCGCATTTGGTCCGGGGGAGTCATTGGCCTTCTTTGCGTGTTTCTTTGAATGGCCGGCTGCTCGATGACTGTCTTCGACGAAGAGGGCATGCCTCAAGACGCTGTGAACAGCGAGGTTCTGGTGTTTTTGCGCCCTGCGGGCGAACCGTGGACGTTTCGGGTCCGGTGGCTGGTCGTCCTCGGGGGCTTCCTCGTCGGTCGTCGCCACAGCAGTCGTGGTAGGGTCCTGTATCACGGCCTCCAGGTCGCTGAGAATGTACTTGGCCAAGGTCGACCTCCTGTACAAACGTCTCAAGATGGCCAAGGTCGAACGAGCCTTGGCCACTGCGGACTCCGTGGTGAGATCTTCCGAGTCAGACGGTTTCAGACTGGACCCGCTGATGAAGATGATGATGCGGGAGGCATGGTAACTGCAGATGGCGATGTCACTGTCGACGACCTTAAAATCTGCATCCAGGTTGGCAAGATTGTGAAGTATGGTGATGATACACTGCGCGTGGTGGAGACAAACCCTCACGGCATTCCTGGTAAATCCAGGCGACACCGAGCCAGTAACGACGTCGGGAGCCGCCTCTTTGTATCCGGAAAGGAAGAGTCGGTACAAGTCGCAATGGCACTGATGCCACGACAGGTGCGCAAGGACGTACCTCAGGAGCCATCGTGATTGTGAATACTCCTGCAGATCCTCCAGGCGGCAGGGGGAAATGGGTACCTGGTCCAGATTTCTCTTGAACGCGTTTACCAAGTCCTCAAGCTGTGGGACCGGGTTTCCGGCGAGAGAAACCTGTCGCTTCAACCTCGAAATGTCCCGCCGAAGGCTGACCTGTCTGATGAGCAGGGAAAAGAGACCGTTCTCAGCGATGCCGCGTGAAACAGCTTCACTATGGTCGCGCGCGGTCTCGTGAAGCACACTGAACTCCTCTTCGCTTAAAGGCCGGTTGAGGTAGACATTCTCGAAGGGACACAGCTCGCACTCCGGAAGGCCGCTGGAGAAACGCGCATCCATGAGAATGAGACACCACATGAGCCGGCGGCGGACCTCCTGTGCCAAGGGATGAATGTCGGTCCGCTCGTAGTGAAGCCGAAGAACACTGGCTGCCCTGGAGGCGATTGACGAGAGCATGAATGCCTTCTGGAACTCTCCCGTCTCGATCCGGTACTGGATGACGAGAAGTAGAGCCTGCGTCCGGAAGATCGTCGGATGCTCGATCCGAGACCACAGTATGCCTTCAGCTCTCCGGATCCAACCAAGAGTGGCAGCGGGATGGTACCGGTGGTCCTGGAGATGAAGAGCCGAGATGGCACAGATGGCCAGGTTCAACGCCTCGGGCAGAGTTCCCTCGAGACATCTCTGCATGACTGACTCCTCATGTAGGAAGGAATACAGCGGAATCGGATAGACGTGGCGGAAGAACCCGGCGATCAGCTGTGTCTGGTCGTGGACGGATGGAAGCTGGTGAGCTGGTATCTCGGTGTCGCTGCCAGGACTTGGGCTGTCGACACTCGGTAGACTCTGTCGCGGCGACGAAGGTGAGGCTTCGATAGATCCTTTGGGACGGCCGGTCCGCGATGGCCTTCGTCTAGAGCCAGGATAGACGCACTCCCGACCGCGCCGCCGACACCCCGCACACCTCGGCTGCTCGCCGGAGCACTTGGACTTCTGGGAGCGACATTCAACACATGCCTGTGGCCCGCGTCTCCGCTCCAGCGGCGGTTGTTCTGCGACGAGGGAGGTGACCTGGAAAGAACAGTTGAAGCCGAGCCGCTCGCAAGCTTTGCAAGTACCCGGGCCGCCGGCGCATCGGACCTGCTTGCGTCTATGAGATCTCCTGCTCTTAGGTGAAAGGCTTGGTCCCTTGCGCGCGGGTGCTTACCTTTCGGGCTCTACATTGATAACACGTAGTATTTGACCGCGGTGGCGGCATGATAATGATGTCTGTAATTGATCAATACTGAACCTGGCCAAGTCAGTGTACTGTAGGTAATCCGATAATCAGACAGCGGGAGATAGGAGATCTTGTCGAGGACCTCTGATCTGTATTATGTAAGACGAGAAAAGCTTCTCAGCCGCGGTTTAGCCGTGACTAGGATTTGCATACAAGAAGCTTTGTTACAACTAATGGGCTTGAACATACAGTGTTGTGTACAACCACTTACCTCGCACTCCGGTCCTCCGTCGACCATGGCTCTCAAGCGGGTAACTGTGTAGATCGCGGAGCATTTGAAAGCGTGATGTTGATCCCATGAAGAGCGTATTGACCTGATGGACGCTGGAATAACCATCCGTCAGCCATCTCCATCGTCAACACCCAAGATCGTACTAGAGCCGACCTAACCTGCCGGCACGTCAGCGAACCTAGGTTCTGCCACTTTAGACTATATCTAGCATGAGCTCTGGAGGATGCTTGCTCCCAAGAGGGTCTTAGATTCCGACCTTTACAGAGTCGATTTCTCGCTTCTAGTATCTTAGTTAGTATTAATCACTAGGGTAATCTGCCACGCAGCGAAACCTAGGTATAAGCATGTGGAAAGAACAAATATCCGAGACCTCTAAGTCGCTTGGCTCTCTCAGAGGACGACGATAGTAACGGACGACAACAACAGCAACGACGACGACGACGACGACGACGACGACGACGACGACGGACAACAACAGCAGCAGCATCAAGGATAGATACTGACCAGCTCATAGAGCATTCAATAGTATTAATCCTAGGGGACGTACTTAGGGACACCTGTACCCTAGGTCCTAAGGTTATTCCATGTCCGGACCGATAGCTAGTTCTAGATTCCCAGCCATCTTAAAAGCCCGCCGTGCTGTCGAGGAAGCTCCAGAGCGAGAAGGAGCTAAAGTAACGCACGTTTGCATGGACGAGATTATGAACCCTTGCAACCCGTTTCCTTGGTGCCTTAGTCCCTATTCTTCCGCCAACTCGTTTCCATCTCCCTTTCGATCTGCCATAGGGAGCCGGGGTCAGCAACCCCAAGCGGCAACAACTCCAAAAGCTTGACGGCGTGAGCGTGGGAGCGAACGACCGTCGTAATTCGAGGCTCTATTTCCACGTAGAGGTGGTAAGATTTGGTCGCAGCAACCGCCTCCCAGTCCCTGACGACGTCGCCATTCATCAGTTTGAAGCCCCACGTCCCCTTCCAGGTGATAGAGGCGCAGCCCTACTGAGCGCTGTACTGAAACATGCAGGCCTCGCCCCGCTTGCCGTTCCAGATTGCCATAGTGTGCTGTTGGTTTACTCGTAGGGTGAAAGATTCGATTAATCCGTACGGGGTTAAAGATTTGTTATAAAGAGTAATGATATTTGTAAGTTTAAAGTGGCCTGGGTGCTAGTATAGATATTAGAACTATAGGTAGAGCTACGTAGTTACGTGACTCTATATAACTATAGCTTCTACTATAGTACTATATACTACTAGGACTAACTATATAATAGCTATACTAATACTAGTACTTTTTACTTTATAGTCTAAAATATAAAGCCTTAATAAAAAAAAATAATTATTTTTATAAAAAAGGTAGTAATTGATACTGTTTAATAGATTACTATTCCTTACTAAATTAAAAAAAAATCCAAAAAACCCCTATAGGGGTTAAGCCTTATCTCTAACGGGCTAGTACTTACTAGAGTACCTAGGACTAACTAGGTTACTTTTAGGGTAACTATAATCTATATCTTTCTCCTCTTACTACCTATATTTCTTAATTTCTCTATATTTTAAGCTTTATACGCCTTTTTACATAACTTATCCTTTTATTTTAATCTTTATATTATTACTATTAATAAAGCTTTTAAGAGTATAGTTTAAGGAGCTTTTTATAAAAGTATTAGTTAGGTTGTTACTTCTAGAGATCTAGTAAATATTAGTGATTTTGCGTTATTTATAGAACTGTTTTAAAGCTATAACGTCGATTATTAGTTACTTCTCTTTAGTAGTACTAAGTTTAATAAGGTATTTGTATAGTGAGTATAAATCCATATATACTACTATAGGGATCTTAAGAAGCTAGAGATAGTTAATTACAATTTAAAGGGTTTTAGTAATAGTAAGGGCTATATTAGTACTAGCCGTTATACTATAAATTTTAAATACTAATATACTATAGGTAATATACTTACTCTTTATAGAGCTGTAGTAGATAATGTTACTAAAAAGCTTAAAAGTATTATTAGTAAGGCAATACTTATTACTAAAAATAATAATAAAGCTAAGCTATAATAAAAGGTTATTATTATTAATAAATAATCTATTTATAAATATAAAAAGCTTACTAGTAGTAAAATTAAGGGGTACGTACATTAACCCTTACTTCTAGTTATTAATCTACTACTATAAGTACTTATTTAGGGCCTTAATATTATTATTACTAAGTTTTTAATACTAAGTAGTAATTAATAGGTTATAGGATACTTTTAGTTAATAAATTATTATAATATAGGCACTATAGGCTTATTACTAAATATACTTAGCCTTTTAATCTATTTTAGAGATCATAGTAGCCAACTTTTTACTCTAGCCTTTTTATCTAAATACTAAGTTACTACCTTTAAGGCTCAAAATGCCACTATTAATTATAAGGGAATTATTAGTAGTTAAAAAGGACTTTAGTTTAGCTGTAAAGTTTGCTTTTTAAAGCTAGTTATCCTTTTAGGCTAAAAAATTAATAGTAGAGAGTCCTAATATATTATCTATTTATATTCTAACTATAGTAAACTCTTTATTATTAATTAACAATATTAAAAAGTATAAGTTATACATTAAGTTAACTATATTAAGCCTTTTATAGTAGTAGTGGTTATATATTACCTACTAGTACGTTCCTATCTCTATAATACTATAAAGTAGTCTTTTAACAACTATAATAGTATTACAAGGGTATTAATACTTAATTTATTTAAGGAGTCTTATAAGAATAGTTTAGTTAAGCTTTATCTTAAACTATATATATACTTAAGTAATGTTTTGTAGCTAAAGAGTTATACTATTACGGATTAGAGACGGGGCTAAAGTAAAAATTAGTTATTATAAGGCTTACTAGATCGTTAGGGACTATATAAGGATTTTAGCTTTACTATTATTAGTATAGCCTTAAATCACAAGACGGGACTTTTTATAAGGACTATTTATAGTCTTTCTTTTAATCTTATTAATAATCTTTAATTTAAAAACGTAGTGGCCCTTATAGACATTAGAGTTATAAAGGACAAAGTTAAAAACGTTATAATCCTAAAACACTATAATCTTTTACTTTATTAATAATTAAAAGGGTTTACTAGGCATAGTAATTATACCCTTATTATACAGCTTAATTATAAGGGTAAAGTTAGCTTCTTCTTTTACTAAAATATACACTACTACTACGTTTTTATAAAGGTAGCCGGGGCGTTTTCTTAGTAGTTAAGTAAGGTCTTTAGTAGTAGGGGAAAGAGTAGTATTAATAATAATTTTATTAATAATTTCCTTAAACGACTTAGCCTTACCAGAAGTATCCCTAGGGCTATTAACCTTATTATTTTTAGTCTCCTTAGTATAGCTAGGGTTATTTAGTAGTAGAAATTTAAAGTTAGCTTTATTATTATTATAAAAGGGTTTAATAAAAGTAGATCTAAACATATAAAGGCCTTATAAGAGTACTAGTATACAGAACTCGCTATTAATCAAAAAAAGTAAGTACGGGCCTTACTAACTACCTTTTTTATACTATACCCTAACCTTAAATTAAAGTAAAAGATTTAAAATTATAAATATATTAGGGTCGTTATATACTTTAAAGCCTTTTATAACTATTTACTTAGTATAAAAGTAGCGGACTTTATCTATAGCCTTATAAATAATAGTAGCTTTAGTTATAATATTTAGTAATAGTAAAAAAGAGTCGTTTATATATAGGTATACTTTAAATACTAATAAAGTTAGAACAAAGCTATTTAGGCCAGCGGTATTATTAATAGCTTTAACTATAGCCTAAAGGTAGGTATTACGGCTCATTCCAGGGTTCTTAACCTTAAAAATCTTATAAATCCTACACACTATAGTATAGTATCTCTTAACCTTACTAATTAAGTAGTATACTTTAATAGAAGTATCCTTAAGAGTAATACTAAAGGATTTAGTATTACTACAAAACTTACTAAACTAAAATCCAGTACTTAAATTAGTAATAAAGTTATTAAAAAGTTCTTAGTATATATTAATTTAGTTCTTTTAAAACACTTACTATAAATATTTAGTAAAGAGCGATTTTAAAAAGTAGGTGGTATTAAAAGCTATAGATATATTAACTATATATAGGACTAGTTTACTATTAATATATATAACGTTAATAATAACCTTATAGTTAAAGTTAAAGTTATTCTAGATACTAAACTTAAAGTAGAATAGAGTTAAACTATTAAGTTAGTATTAATAGTATATATAGTTAAGGGCTTTAATAATAAAGATCTTAATAGAGCTCCTAGCTTTTTATAAAACGTTATAGAGTTTTTAAACAGAAGGGTAGCTAAATTATTAATAGAGTTAGTATAGTTTAATATTAATTAAGTAGTAAAATACTAGTAACTCCTTAAAGTTAAAAAAAAGCTATTTATACCCCTATTACTAAATAATTAGGACTACTATAGTGCTCTAATAGAGCTTGTTATAGACATTATTAAAAACAATACTAAGTTAATTTATATTACTTAAGCTAAGTAAAAATAGAGTATTTATAGGCATTACATAGAAGGTAATATTTCCGAATAGAGTAGGGACGTTAATAAATCCTAGTAAGTTAACTAGTACTGTATCCCTAAAAAAATAAAAATCTTACTAGCCCTTAAAGTATTAAACTTAAGATTTAGTAAAAAGCGGTTTTATAGTACTACGTATTAATTATAGTTTATAGTTAAAAACTTTACTACCCTAGTATTAAGTATAATACTATAAAAAACGTTAAAAGAGTAGTAACTATTATACGTAAATATTAATATTAGTACTAAGTAAGAAAAGGGGTCTATTTATATTAAGTAGTAGGCTATAGTATTATTATTAAGTAGCTTAATAATCCAGCAGCTATTAATATTAACCGGACTATTAATACTTAAAAAAGTATAGTACGCCGTTGTATAGTAGACGAATCTAATATCCTTTTTAAACTTTAAATCCCTTTACTTAGGAGCGCTTATAAACAAAAAGTTATTATTATTATTTAAAGTGCCTTTATATTAGAGTAGGAACTAGGAATACCCTTTATAGGAGGGGTTTTAGACGTACAACAACGATTTATAGTATTTATATACCTTATTGCGCTCCTTCTATATATACTTACTAAACTAGTAACCGATTCTACTACATATATAGTACTTTAGTGGGATACTGCGAAAAAGAGGTACATTACTATAGAGATAGTTATAATTATTATAAGTTTAGTAGTAGTTATTATAGTTACTACTATATTTATAATTAATATAGTAGGTATTAGTAGAGATATACTAGTTATTTATAAAGTAGCTATTAGTAATACTAGTAGCTAACTATAGGTTAGTAATAGTACCACTAAGTATAGGAGATCCTTTAATAAGGGTAGTTATAAGATTTAAGTAAGAGTAATAAGTAGTAAAAAGTTAGCTACAAAGGGCTTAGTCGCTTTAATATACTTTATTAAGTATAGGTTAGATCTTTAAAAACTTTACAATTATTTTATTAAAGTACTTAACACAAGACTTACTTTAGCTATTTCGTATCTCTATAGTAAAGTTAAAACGTTACTACTTAAAGAGGTACTATTAATATATCTAATTAGTCTTAAAGTAGTTATATACTATAACTACTACCTTAGAGAGTAATAAGGGAGAAGTAGAGTTATTAAAGTAGTTATAATAAAAGGTTTATACTTAACCCCTTAGTATTAATAAAAAGGTAATATAGACTTGGTATTATAAAATACTTATAAAGTGGTAGTTATGTTTAAAGATCTTAAGCTTTATATTAAAAAATTTATACTAGTCGCTATTATACATTATACCTTTCTTAAACTTAAAAAGGTTAATAAGTATTCTTAGTATAGGAGGGTTAAGGAGTAGTAGTACTAGAGTAGGAGTGGTTTAGGGGAAATCTCTAAAGTAGTAAGAGTAGGGTTAACTTTATATAGCCTTATAAAGCTAATAGGACTAGCTACAATATTAATCTTTTAAAAAGGATTAAAAAACAACTACCCTCTAAAGTAGTAAGGTATTTACGTTATAAAACACAATATTATTATAATATTTAACTAATAGTAAAACAACGCCCTTACTATACTTAATTAGCTCTAAAGTAGTATATAACCCGCTATTTATAATACGTTTAAGGAAGTAGAGCTTTTTAAAGTTAACTCTAAAGCCCTTATAAAAGACTATAACTATTACAATATCTTCTTCACTCTAAAAGTTAAATTAAGTTACTTAAGTAATATTAAAAAGCTACTATTTAATATTCTTTTATAAAAAGTTAAACTTAATACTATTAAAATATAAAAACTCTTTAATAATACAGTAAACCTTAAGTAAGACTTAAGTAAAGGTATTTATAAGCTAGTTACTAAAGTTAATATTAAAAGTCTTCTAGAGAATACAACTAGTAAGGCTTTTTATAGTGTACTTATTAAGTAACTATAAAAAGTATATTTTAAAAATAGCTATTAAAGTATTTTTTATAGGTTTATTATAATTATAAATAGGTCTCTAACTAGTAAAATCTACGTTTATTATTAATTTATAGACTACTACTATAAAGGGGAGGTCCTTAAAAGGCTTACTTATAGAAGCAGCTTAAAACATTTCTATAACTAGTAGAGTTACACAAGACTCTTCCTAGTGTATATTGTAAAATTTACTAAAAGGTTCCTTAAGTACTTCGTAAAAAGCTAGTAACAAGGGGCGGTTATTAAACTATAAATAATTAATAATAGTACTAAATTTTATTATTACTATATAAGTAGAATAGGGTTATAGTAATAGATAATAGGGGTAATAAACGGAGATAGAAAGGGGATTATAAAGATTTATAAAAAGTCTTTTTATTATTTACGTTAAAAGATTTAATAAAATCCCTTATATTTAACCTAAAAATATAAATCTTTTAAAATCTACTAAAGTACACTTTAGTAGATTATAAAAAAAAAAAACTATAGATCTATAGGGCCTAATATATATAGGTTTTTAAGTAACGGGATTAATAGGTAAATAGTGGTTTAAACGGTTAGTAGGTATTATAGGTAAAGTAATTTATAAACTAAAGTAGTCTAGGCTGTTTTAGTAGAGTTAAAAGGGATTTAAAGTAGGGGAGCGAGTTATAATTATAGTTAGTAAAGAGGGTATTTTCAAAAGAGTAGATTTTAACCCTTATTAGGGAAAGGGAAGGTAATATTAAAGAAGTTTATAGTTATAGTAAGAGGTAGTAATAGTAGCTTTTTTAAAAAAAAAGGAATTAAAAAAAGTAGGAAGTAGGTTAAAAAGGGGGGGTTTTTAATAAATAAAGAGGATAGTTAAAAAGAGGCTATAGATAGAGAAAAAGGGAAAAGGTTATTATAAAGAGGGTTTTTTATAATCTTTTTATAGTACTCTAGTAGTAGTATTTTTATAGTTCTAAGTAATAGTTTTATTAATAATGTTTAATAGAATTATGGGGTTTATTACGTCTTAACACTTCCTTCTTTTTATATTTTTAAAAGTCTAGTTATAAAGTTAAGTCCCTTTTTAAAATTAAAGAGATATTTAGTATAGTAATAGTATCTTAGAGGTCCTACTTATAAGTTAGGGTTATAATAGTTTATTATTATCTCTTCTAAGTAATTCTAGCTAATTTACGGCTTATAGTTAAGTAGTAATAGGTAGGTTAACTACTAATTAGTACTAGTTTATTTATAGAGTAAAAGATTTAATTGATCTATATAGGGTCAAAGATTTGTTATAAAGAGTAATAATATTTGTAAGTTTAAAGTAGCCTAGGTGCTAGCGTAGATATCGGAGCTATGGGTGGAGCCACGTGGTCACGTGACTCCGTGTGGCTATAGCTCCCGCCGTGGCGCTGTACGCCACTGGGGCTGACTGCGCAGCGGCTATGCCAACATGTGCAGCTTAGGCATTGAGAGCGCCGCTGCTGCGGCGCTCCTCAGGAGAGCAGCGGCGTCGATGTTCGCTGTGCTGCTTTTACGGTTCAATTGCCGCGATGTGAGAGCAAGGGTCGTCAAGTTCTCCCAGACCCATTCGCTTTGTCGGGCTTGAAAAAAATCTCGCGCTTCGATCATGAAGGCGACCGAAAGGTGTTCAAGACTGAGACTCCTCTTTGCGAAGGACTGCGCAAGAGGCGCAGACTCCTCCCGCCGACTAGGTACGAAAGAAGACCAATGAGGAGCAGCAGCAGCAGGGCGCTTTTTCATCACCTTGGTGTACTCTCGGTTGGAATCCTCAAATAACAACACCCTTTTGGTCGTATCGGGAAGATGTTGAATGAGGTCTTGGTAGTCTGTGCGGTAAGGCGTTAGTATGCTGCAGACATGGGGGCTTGATTTCATCACTTACCGCGATCTGCTTGCACTGAGGCAACGCGGTACCATCTCTGCCATGGCTCATGCACCAGGGTTTCGAGCCGGGGCAGCTTTTCGATGATTCTCCCCAGCCCCTTGGGCTCGATTTGTCGGCGACACTGCCGACGGATCACGAGCTTGGTGATGGCAGGAACAACCGGAAGCTCGCGTTCGAAATGAAAGTGGGTGGGGCGGAATAGTTGATCAAGTTCCTTGCGGCAAGGAGGATTGACCTGACGTCCAGCCTCCCAATCGTGCGCCGCGTCATGGTACCAGTCTGAGGGAAATTGAGGTCGAGGGTGAATGTTGGGGTTCTGCTTTCTGCGATGATGAGGTGTGGGAGTCTCGTCGACGTGGCTGCCGCTTCCGAAGTATAGGTTCCTGAAATAGTGCTGACTGTCGCTGGCCGACGTGACGCTAAGCTCCAGCGTCAGTCCGTCGACGACGTCTTCTACTAACCATCGGCTCAGGATAGAGAATAGTCGCTTGATCATCAAGCTGACGAAGATGGTGTTTTCCGCGTCTGTGTAGGAGCCGTAGCGATCTGCCGGAGCAGGGCAGCGACTGCACGCGTGTTGCAACACTTCCAAGTCAAGCCAAATGTGCTTGACCAGCGGTCTCAGACGAGGGCAGATGATGAGGTTCATGTGGAATAAGCACAGTGGGTGCAGGTCCAGTCGGCGAAAGTTTTCCTTCTCCAGAACATCTTGCCACTCCCTGCAGACGGAGGCGTAAGCGCTCCAGCCGCTTCCCGTGCTTGGGAGAAGTTGCAAGATCAAACATCGGATCTCCATCGCGAGAGAATGCCATCCTTTCGTTTCCATGTTGACTCTGGGATTCGTCTGCCAGAAATCAGGGAGTAGTATTGGGAGCTCCTCGGCATTTGCTTCGGAGAGCTAAAGAAACGAAAAAAATAAATAGAAAGAAATCAGGGAATGCAACGACTATCTGGTGTCTTGTTTGGATTTGATGTTGATGTTGTTCGTGAGATGATGTAAATCTCCCGTACCTACCCAGTCTGGCAAGGCGTAGAGAGTGTTGTTGATGGAAGGAAAACTGATTACACGTCGACAGGCCAATCCAAACTGAAGATAAGGAAAGCGGTGGGTGGGTGTTGATTAATGAGAGTGAAAGATAGAAGGCACGATGGGATGGTTCCTTCCTATTTCTTTTTTAATTTTGCCGAGGGTGAAGAAGGGGGGCTTGTCATCGACCATCGTCGTCCATCATCATCGTCGTCGTTGTTGTCGTCGTCGTCGTTGTTGCTGTTGTCCATCATTATCGTTTATATCGTCCGTCATTATCGTCATGAATATTTTGGAAGAGTGAGCCAACCAAGCCACTCAGGGGTGTTGGATACTGGAGGGGGTGACGAATAAAATCTCCCATTCCAGTAATTGATACTAACCCAGATCAATCAGAAGAGAGAAATCTAACTTCAAGTATTAAGATCTAGGACCATTTCGGAACGAGAATCCTCCAGAGCTTATGCTGGATATCGTCCATGATGGCGGGACCTAGGTTCCTAGGTAGGTACGTTCATGTGCTGGCAAGTTAGGTATAGGTATGCTCTGCTACGATGTCTGGAATCGACGCTGGAGACGGGCGACGGATGGTTATCACAGCATCTACCATGTAAGTATGCTCTTCAGGAAAAAGCCACGCAAGATGTTCCGGGATCTAGCTAGATACCCGCCTGAGAGCCATGTGAGGTCGAGATGCGAGGTGTGCATAAATGTTCACGTGACCGATTTGTGGCTGTCAAGATAGGTCCCGAGGTACGGGTAGGTAACGTCGGGCCGGAACCGGGTTAATAGGCGCCGCCTCTGACGCGACTCCATAGACCCGGCCGGTGAACACTGAACCCAGGGAAGATGGCGAATTTGAGTCATGACGGAGGGGAGGCCTGACGCAGTTGCCGAAGAGAACTGTTGCGAGCGACAGAATAGGCGTTTCAGGGACGTAAGAGTCCTGGCACTTGGATGTGGCTGCGGACGGGCGGCGGGGAAGGGAACCTCTTCTGCGGAATATCCGTGGGTGGAAAAGAATCAATTGATCACTTCAACTTGGCGGCTCTGGGATTAGGTAATTATCAAAAGCTCAGAATGTCACCCACGCCGCTATTTATTCGCGAATGCCCGGCTGGTGACGACAGACACATGGGCGAATGGAGCACGCTAAGTGGCCAGTGGGGCCGCCCGGGCTGTTGCGTAGCAAAACTTGGACAAATGACTGGCTGGCACCCCCGCCCCGGTTAAACCTTGGCCGACCAGCGAAAATACTAGGTACCTACGCGCAGAGATTTTTCCGAGAGGCCGAGAGGGTGCACCTTCCGCCAGAGGCTCACAGAGCTCTGCCCCTGCCTGTCGGCCCGCCAAGTTTGGCTCGTGCTTGCCGTGCTATCGCGGGTACCCGAGTAATCCCGAGCCAATCTTTTCCGTCGCAAAGGACAGGTTCCCAGTCTTTGGGCGAGTGGCAGGCCAGCCGCGGGCGGCGCTAACGCCAAGGGACAAAAAAAAAAAAGGCCTCACATTTTTCCCCCCGGCCGCCTACCCGCCCTCTAAACACCACTCCCGAAAAAAGTTTCTCTTCCTTTCAACTCCATCCTCCCAGAAAACAAAAAAAGGTCACGATCCCGTTGCGCGGCTCTTCGTGATAAAAAAACTCCCCACTCAGCCTTTCGTCTGTTTCTTCCCGGTCTATTCCTCACACTTCACAATGGCTACCGCGCCCCAGTCCACCGGCTCGGCCAAGGTCGACGCCGTCGTCCAGAAGGCTCAGGCCGCTGCCCCCGGCCAGCTCTCCGGCTTCTCCCTCTACTCCAGATTCGCCCTTGCCGGCGCTGTCTGCTGCTCCGTCACCCACGGTGCCCTCACCCCCGTCGATGTGTACGTGTTTCCCGCCTAGCCGTCGTCGCTGTCGTCGATCCTCTCCCTTCCAATGTCCGGTCTGCCGGTGTCTCGCGAGCAAGACAGGCCCGAGCAAAACAAAAACAAACACAACAAGACAAGCTCGGCTTCTGCCATCAAGCTCCTTCGCCATTGACGACGGCGGCGACGACAATGGCTCAATCGCCAATGGCCAATGGCACGCGATCGCTAACAGTTCGACAGCGTCAAGACCAGAATCCAGCTTGACCCCGCCACCTACAACCGCGGTCTGATCGGCGGCTTCCGCCAGGTCATCCAGCAGGAGGGTGCCGGTGCTCTGCTCACCGGTGTCGGCCCGACCTTCGCTGGTTACTTCCTCCAGGGTGCCCTGAAGTTCGGAGGATACGAGTTCTTCAAGTCCCAGTGCATCAACGTCATTGGCTACGAGAACGCCTCCAACTACCGCACTGGTGTCTACCTCGCCTCCTCCGCCGCCGCCGAGTTCTTCGCCGACATTGCCCTGTGCCCCCTTGAGGCCACCCGTATCCGTCTCGTCTCCGAGCCCACCTACGCCTCCGGCCTTGTCTCCGGCATGAGCAAGATGGCTTCCTCCGAGGGTCTTGGTGCCTTCTACGCCGGATTCGGACCCATTCTGTTCAAGCAGTAAGTTGAACCTCCATATACGCGGGGTCTCGCGTCCACAGGAAGAGACGCGGAGACTGCCTTTGCGACTGTACGGACGAACATTGAGGCTGACGCGTAACTCCCCAGGATCCCCTACACCATGGCCAAGTTCGTCGTCTTCGAGAAGGTCTCCGAGGCCGTCTTCCGCATGTACCCCAAGAAGGACCTCTCCGACGGTGCCCAGACTGTTGCCAACCTCGGCTCCGGTCTGATCGCCGGTTTCGCCGCCGCCATCGTCTCCCAGCCCGCCGACACCATGCTGTCCAAGATCAACAAGACCAAGGGCGCTCCCGGTGAGGGCACCACCACCCGCCTCATCAAGATCGGAAAGGAGCTCGGCATCAAGGGCTCCTACGCCGGTATTGGTGCCCGTCTCTTCATGGTCGGTACCCTCACTGCCTTCCAGTTCGGTATCTACGGCGACCTGAAGAAGGCCCTCGGCGCCACCGGCGGTGTCGAGATCGCCAAATAAGCTATTCAACAACAGTCGAGAAGTTGTACGAAGATGAGTGGCGGGTGTCGTTAGAAGTGTGCGTCACAGGGAAAGAAAAGGGGTGCTTGGTTTCCGGATGAGCAGGCGTATCGTTTTTTCCTCCCCGACCCTTCGACCAAACCCTGGGTTTCTGGTTCTACTCTTTTCCTTTTTCTCTTGTCCAGGGTAACGGGCAACGGCGGGAAGACAACAATGATATCCTCCTCGGCCGGGCACACAGCACACAACAAACTCGCGCAAATAGACGGTTGGGCTGGTCGCGAATTCGCGCAACGTCGGACCGGCCCGCAATCTCTTGTTTCGACCTATCCATTGGGACAAGAAAAAAGAAGACTCTTTTGGGTGGGACATGGGAAGTCTTTTCCAAACAATTGCCTATCATAGAAAGCATAGAGCATGATACACGAAAAGATGGCTGGCCCGCCAGAGGGGTTGTATAATAGTCGCTTTGTAGCTTGCAAATCATAGACCGGGAGTTTGGACCTCTCATGACATGGATTCATCGTTGGCCCTGGTGATCCCTCGACGCCTCCGTGCAGGCAAGGACTCTGAATTGAACGTGTGGGGTAATGATTCGCCATCGCAGGCCTGGTTGACCGGTCGACGAGGCAATTGACTTTACCGTCCGAGCGGCATCTCCTGCACAGAGAAAACGTTTGGCCAACGGTCGAGGTCCAGGGCATCGGACGACCAACGGGGCCGCAGGAGGGCAAGAGGGGAACACCAGGGCGGTCACCGACATTTTGACCCCCTGGCGACAGGTCCGAGTCCTCCGTTGGCGCCCCCGGGATGACGTCAAAATAGCAGTCCGAGAGCCTTAAGCCTTCCGCGGCAGCCGGGTCCTAGCCCCGAGATGTAGAGAATCCTCCCTACGGAAGGGCGGTAATGATCAATTCAATGCAGATTTGACATTTTCTCGAGTCCCAACCTTTTCAATTTCGAGTGTCTTGAGTGTGTTTGTTTCGATGTGGGTGCATCGATGCAGGTAAAGACAAGCCCCCAGAAAACCTCCAGTGACTCCAGTGAATCCCCTCCCCCAATTGGGCGCTGAAAATGGGCATGGTTGGTTGGGCGGATACGGCCGATCCCCACCAAACCCGCACTACATGGAACATCCGTTGGCCCAGGCAACGCGCTGTAAACAAAGCACCATCCCCAGCCACTCCCGGACACCGACACCGCAGCTCTGCCTCCCGCAGCTGCCAATGATGCATGGAGGAACAGCTCACCTCGCCTCGTCTCGCCCTCGCCTCGCATGCATGCGCGTCCCTCCCTGCTCCTTTTAGCTGTTGCTTGCGGACGGATTAGCAGCGGCCCCGACCAACCACCGCGGGACACCTCACCGCATATATGCAAACCCCCCCGAAAGGATTAAGTCAACAGACCACCTGCCGGAAGGAACAAGAAAAAAAAAGGACACCGCATACGGCAGGCACCTCCTTGTTTGATGCCCAATATTCTGCCTCCCTCTCTCTCTCCCACATTGCATCTTGACCATTCAACCCACTCACGACCGCGAATCGTCTCCACGAAAGATCCAATTGGTCTCGACTCTCGCCGGTTGCTCCCTCGACCCGTCCCGCACCACCGCATAAACACGCGAATATAGGGTCTCTCTTCTCTCTGGCCTACTGCCTTCCCGTCCAAAAGAGACCACATCGACCGCCTTCTTCCCTGCGAGGACAGCCCGCTTTTTTATTCTTTCTTTCTCGTTGCTGCTTGGGCCGTTAAATGCCACGACCCGGCCCAAAACCCGAAGACCTGGACTTTGACATCCATGTTGATCCCTCCTGCCTGAGCGAAACGATGGCCGACGACGACGTCCCCACCAAGGTCGAGGAGGTGGTGGCCGCAGACGAGAAGAAGAAGGACGAGGTGAAGCCCGAGACCGTCGTCGAAGAAGACGCGAAGAAGACGGAGGACACACACGAAGACAAGGCAGCAGAGTCCGAGGATAAGAAGGAGGACTCGGCCCTCGAGGCCGCTGCCGAGGCTACTATCGAAGAAGCCAAGGGCAAGGAGGAGGACGTCGCCTCTCCTGAAGCTGCCCCCGAGACCTCGACAGACAGCCCGGCAGAGAAGGAGCCCGAAGAGGCTGCTTCCGAAGCGGCGCCCAAAGAACCCGAAGACAAGGACAATGTCACATCCCCAGAAGCTACCTCCGAGAGCCCATCAGAGTCACCTGCGGAGAAAGAGCCCCAAGCCAAGGTTGACGAGCCAGAGCCAGCCCCCGAGGCCGCAAAGGCGGCTGAGCCGGAGGCCGTTGCCGAGGCAGAAGCGCAGCCCGAGACCACCGATTCTACCACAGATGACGACAAGCCACAGCCTGCCGAGTGTGCTGAACCCACAGACAAAAACGAGCCCGAGCCAGACGCCAAATCTGAGAAGGATCCTGCGGAAGAGGATCCCGAGGAGCTAGCGGTCGAGGACGAAGCCAAGGCAGCAGAGCCCGAGCCCAAACCTGAGCCCGAGAAGAACACAGAGGAGGACAAGGCTCCCGAGCCTGAACACGAGATCACATCAAACGAGTTGGCGGAGAAGGTAGAGGAGACACTGGCGATGGCGGCCGAGTCTGGTGAACTACCAGACCCGGTTGTCATCGCAGACGATGCGAAGGATGACCACGACGAGCCTGCCGAGGTTCGAGAAGCAAGCCGCTCCTCGTCTTCTCTCCGCCGCGCCTCTGGCCGGACCGAGGCCCTCATCCAGGCCGCGGCCAAGGAGGTCCTCGAGCGCCTGGAGGCCCAGACCATGGAAACCATGCGCAACAGGCCACACTCCCCCCGAGACTCCATGGACTCGACAAAGAACGGCACTGAGATCCACTACGATGTGACATCAGACAGCACTCGTCGGGAGTCGTTCGCCTCCCAGTCACGAGCCAGCCATCGCGATAGTCGCCGCGAGAGCTGTCGAGACAGCAGGCGGGAAAGTCGACGTGAGAGCCGCCGGGAGAGCGACGCCCTCCCCACCCCGATGCATACCGAAGACGGTGGCGACAGCTCCTCGCAGTACGGAGCCGACTCGGATGTTTTCAGCGAACGAAGCCACCGCAGTTCTCTGGGCTCGTTCGATGGCAACATGGACCACCACAAGGAGACGGAGTACCGCTCCAAGCGGGCCTCCCGCATTTCGGACATCTCCATGTCTGACATGTCTCACTACGACCGCGAGGAGTTTGTCCCTACCATCCGCGCTTCTCAGAGAATGCCCTTCCGCACGACTTCCGACGTTCGGGCCATGCAATACTCGTCGCCAGCTCCCTCCGTAATCGACTCTCCTCGCTCGAATAAGCGTCAGGCGATGCCTACCATCTCCCGACTCGGCAGCCCAACCGTCTCAGCCCAGTACTCCCCCAAGGGTCGTGTCACACCTACTCGCTTCAAGGCCAAGAAGGAACCCCCGCCTCTGGTCCTCCTCCACGTAACCCTTCTTCCTCTCCGATGGCAGTGGGCCCAGGTCCTCGAAGCGGCTTCCTCAGATACTCTTTCCGCCGAGGCCAAGACGTTGCGCGAGGCCTGGCACCACCTCCACGACCGCGTCGCCGAGACTGTCTGTGAGCGTGGTATCCTCCTGTCTCATCCCCAAGATGACTATGAGATTCTGGAAGAGCGCCTGCTGGAGGCTCTCGATCTCCCCCTGCGCCGAAGGGCGCGTGTCCTCGAGTGCGGCCACTACGTGGGCCCCTCCAACGAGTCGACCCTCACCGAGGACATTGATAGTGACGAGGAGGAGTACGACGAGGAAATCAGGAGGAGAAACGCTCTGGCCAAGACGCACTGGTGTCCCACCTGCCGCCACGACATCCGCTACGAGAACCTCGGCCCGGGCAAGATCTTCCGCATCAAGGTGTACGCCAGCAACGGTCTTATGAGGACCGGTGCCTGGGCAGCTTGCTGGAAGGAGATGGAACGCGTCGATGTTGAGATTGAGCCCATCGTTACGTCTGGCGTCTTGGACGAGCTGGAGCGTCTGGTCATCTCGCAGTCCCAGCAGCTGGAGCTGGTCAAGCACGACCCCACCATCCTCGAGTCGACGGAGGCCAGGGACTTGCCCGACGACCACGACATGTCCGCTTTCCACCGCGAAATGTCCGATCACCTGGACCGCGAAATGCCAGCGCTGGAAGAGCCGCCGCAAGAAGAACCGATCTTGGAGGAGAGCAACATGATCGAGCCCAAGTACATCGAAGACGAGCCCCACATCGAGGCCTCGCCTCCGCCAGCGATGGAGGAGCACCGATCGCCCTCCCCAGAGCCCATGCCCCGTCACGACGAAAGCGAGGAGCGCCGCCTCCGCGATGAGGCGCGCTTGCGTGAGATCTACGGCCACACCCCTCCGCCTGCCGAGCCCGAGCACGAGCATGTCCCGGAGCCAGAGGAGCACCCGGAGCCGACTGCACAAACGACGCCGCCACCGACGGAGTCGCAAGAGCAGTCACATCAGCAGCACTACCAGCACGAGCAGCAACATCACCACCATCACCAGCAGCAACCTGATGAGGCGTTCGCGCGCCAGCAGGAGAGGCAGCAAGCTTTCCAAAATGCCGGACTGGCCGAGCTGCTCCTCGAGGCCGCGCGCGTCTTCATGCAGGACAAGAAGAACCTCGCCATCGTCGTGATGGGCTTCCTAGTGCTGTTCATGGCCGTGAAGCCCGCGCAGCGCGAGGTGAAGGAGTGGGACGGCAAGTTTGTCGAGCGGACTGTGTCCGAGGTCTCTGAGGTCGCCCCCGAGGCCCCCGTCATGGAGACGGTGGAGTCCATCGTCGAGTCGATCACTTCATCGGAGACCCAGATCGTGGTCGAGCCCACCCCGGAGGTTGAGGCTCCTGAGCCTGATGAGGAGGTTGAGGTTCCTGAGTCTAGCCAGGGGGCCGAGGTCACTGAGGCCATCGAGGAGGCTGATATCGCCGAGCCCGTCCAAGAAGCTGAGATCGTCGAGCCCATCCAAGAAACTGATGTCCCCGAGCCCAGCCAAGAGATCCCGGTCTCTGAGCCCACGCCAGTCATCTCAGAATCATCCGAGAGCTCCGCTCTTCCGGAAACTGAGCAGACCACAGCCATTGAAGAGAGCTCAGCCCTTCCGCAAACACAGCAAACTTCTGCCATTGAGGAGGAGCCCACTGCCTCTCCGGACCCCGAATCGTCTCTGTTGGAAGAAGACGAGACCCCTGTGCCATCCCTTTCCCAGAGCCAGCAGACTCCGACCTGGGCGGCTGTCCACCAAACTATTACCACTCGGGAGGTGATCCGTATCATCGAGACTGTTACGGAGACGGTCAAGGCCGTCGTCACCGAGACTGAGGTCGTCAAGGTCCAGGCTACGCCCAGCGTTGCTCCTGACCTCCTCGCAGAGGAGCAGGTCGAAGAGAATGTGGACGGACAAGTTGAGGATCAGGTCGGAGACGCAGTCAAGGACGAGCTTGAGGACGACGGTGACAGGGTTGCCGAGGAGTCTGCTTCTGAAGTTGCGACTGAGGCTGAGGCCACAGAGACGGAGGAGGCACTGCCTTCTGAGACTGCTCAACCCATTGACAAGCCTGTGGATGAGGCTACTGCGGAAGATGAGTTTTCTGAGGAGTCAGCCGAGCAGGAGGATTCTGCACAGGAGGACTCCATTGATCACGACGAGCTTTGATGCAGACATCCCATGCCAGGTTGACGAGAAGGAGAGCACGCACATGAACGACAGTAGGAGGTCCAACAAAAAGGATGCCTTGTGTAAGAGATATGAGGACGGATTGACCTGTTACGATACCAGACGTCCAGTTACGCTGCGAGAGATGATTTGACCACGAACGATGAGACCATCAGCGAGCACGCGAGAACATGTTTTGATTTTCAACGCGAGGGGACAGAGAAAAACGTTGCATGTGGAAGTCTTTGAACAGTTTGCATTTGGATGTAGATAGATAGCGCGCACAATGAAAGGACCTGCTGCATATGGCTTGGTTTATAATTATAACTACTGTCTTTCCTCTCCTGGGTCTAGCAAGTGATGATGTGATGCATTTCATTGAGATTGGTTTGCACCTCACCACACCCACCCACCACCGCTTGCTATTCAAATTTGGCAGCTAACCCCTTCAGTTTGTGCAACTCAGTTCCTCCAACTCTATCTCACACCCACTCCCACCAATCCCCAACGTCCCTCGAAAGAAAAGACCAGAGCCCTGGCTTAGTAAGGGCAGCCAGAGTCGTCGTCGCACCTGTTCTTGCCCTTGGGGCAGGGCTTGCCGTAGCCGGTGCGGGTGTCGCAGCAGTCGGCTTTCTGTAACGTGGTTGTTAGTGATGGCCTCTCTCTCACCATCATCATCATCATCATCATCATCGACTATGATCTTCCAATCGACGACCGAAAGGGCGCTCCGAGAGAAGGAGGGGGAGGCCTACGCATTTGGAGTTGGGAATGCCGCGGTTCTTGCAGAAGTTGCCGTTCTCGCGGCCGTTGACGCAGCCGACGTAGCCGTTCTGGCGCAGGCAGGCGTCGTAGCCGTCGTCGCCTCCCCAGCAGCAGTTGGGGTCGGTGCCGTCGATCGTGCACTACAGGATCAGTTAGCGGTCTTCTTTCTCTGTGTTGTAAGAAGAGGGAGTGGGCTTGGAAGGAGGTTGACTTACGGAGGCGTGGGTGGTGACGCCGAGGGCGAGGAGGGCGAGGGCGGTGAAGAACTTCATTTTTTAAGGACGGAGAAGGGGTTTGGTGTGATGGTGAGGGTTTAATTGAGAGGTGTGCGAGGTGGTGAGAGTTGAGAGTTGGGTTCAATGTCTTTATATAAGTTGCGTTTAAGATGCGTAACAGCAAAGCAGTTTATCCTAGGTATTACTCTAATCTTTCCGTAACTGTCCAATCCGAACTACTCCTATCTAAGCGACTCTTTCCAAGAAGGTACTACTCTACCATCTCTGTAACCGTCCAGTCTGAGTTGCTCCTATCTGGACTATTCCCACCCGACGAACGGCCACGTGCTCCTCTAGACCCTCAGCAGAGATTCTATCGATTACAGGGTCTCTTAGCTGCCGTCTCATTATCCCACGAGTCAAATATGTTGCCATTACATCAACCACACTTTCGGGTTGAAAGATTGCCCTCTCCGCACATGCCCCCTTTCAAAAAGCGGAGCGGAGCGGGTAAAGATTTAGAAATTGGCAGGTGCCATCGTCTCAAGTACTCGGTCATATCCGTCACGCGGGGATCGACAACCGGGGTCGGGGTGTCATCAGCAAGGCGGTGTATACGGCATCCCCCGGTTTCGTCCTTGGCGGCCCTCTAATATCGAGTAATTGAAGGGGCCACATAGCCGGGGATCCTAGTTACGCCTATGGCTACACTAAATCCTAGGTTATATAAAATAGTTATATAAATAAAGAAAAAAAAATCGATTTTATAGTACTTAACTACGAATAAAACTAACCTATCTCTTTTTTTACTAAAATCTTTTTTACTACTATTAAGCCCCTATTATAAATCTCTAAAACTTAAACTATAAGGGCCTTATTACTAAAGTTTAGTACTACTAAAAGGCCCTTAAGTATAGTATAATCTAAAGAATAGTAAAAAAAGCTATTATAAATAAAGAAATTTATTATGAAAAACTTAATTATAACTATAATAGTTAACTAAAGCTATTAATTAAAAAAGAAAAAGATATAAAAACTATAAAAATAAGTTATAAATAGTTAATATAACTTTAACTTTATAGGGATAAATAAATTAGTACTATAGTCTATACTAAATACAACTACCCTCCTTTACTATTTAAGTTTATTATAGTTAATTAATTAATTTAAGATTTAAGTTAGTAAAATGTTAGTAGTAACTTTATTATTTATACTAAAGTTAAAAAGCTTTTTAAATTAAGTAACTTAATAGTTTATAATATGGCTATATAGATTTAAGTTAATATAAGTATATAAATATATACTTTAAATATATATAATAAATAAAAGTAGCTATAAAAAATAAGTATAAGTTTTAATAAAGTACTTAGATATTTTTATAAAAACTAAAGTTAAACCCTAATGTTAAGTATTTATATATATACTATAATTAAATAATAAAAAGAATTAATGTAGTATTTTAAATACTTAATACGTATTTTAAGTAGTAAAGGCGAAATCTAGAACTTTTCCTAATACATACTATATATAAAGTTAGTCTTTAGAAAGATACTTAAAGAACGTACTTATATAGTAATTAATAAGTAAATCGGTTTAATATACTATTATTTAAAATTAACAGCATCACTTTAATATATACTATATTTAACGTAGTATTCTACTTAGTCTATAGTAAAAGTATAGTTATGTATAAATAGGTTCTTAAGTAACTAAAGGCTATACTTATTATAAAAGAAATCCCGCTACTAAAAGTAATACTAATAGATTTTAATTAAGTACTAAAAAAACTATAAAGGTTATATTACTAAGCACACAGTAGTAGCTCTACTACTAGTATATATTAAAAGACGTAGTATTAAATATAAATAACAAATAAATTAAACTAATGAAAGGTAATAAAAATATTAAAACTAAAAATTAGCCTTTTAATTAAAATAAAGAATCTCCTACTCTAGTTATAATTAATAACTCTAATTTACTTAATTTTATTTTAAGTAGGGTAAATTAAAAGGTTTTTTCTAAAATATAAAGTACTAATTTTAAGGCTAATATTATTCTTAATACTATTAATAAATAAGTAAGTATTAATACTACTACCCTTATACCCTTAACTAACTTCCCCTTTTTAAATACTAACTACTTATTAAATCTACTACTTATTAAATCTACTACTTTTTATAACTTTAAATACTATTAATAATAATATTAATTAATTCCCTAATAGTATCTTATAAGTATAAAAAAACTATATTTATATAGCTACTAAGTAGCTCTTTGATAAGTAATAAAAGACTCTTTTTAAAGCTTTATAAGTCATATAGCTATATATTATCGCTTATTTAAAGTAAATATATATACTTCTTTACCTTTAATTTACTAAGTTTACTATATAATATACTTATAATTATAACTTTTAAGTAATTTTTTATATAGAGCTAGCTTATATAAAACTTAAAACCAATCTTTATAACTACTTCTTTAATTTATATAGCCTTTATAATTATTACGACTAGTCTTTTAATAGTAAGGTTTATATTAATAAACGCTAAGGTCTAATACTAATAATAGTACTAGTTACTACTAAAGGGATCCTAGGGTTTAGGGTACTTAAGTAATTAGTTTAGATATTTAATAAAAGAGTTATAGTAGTTACTACTAAAGGGCTAAAAGTATTTAAAAATTAATATAAGGTTAATAGTTAAAGAACTATAAAAGGTAGAACTTAAGGGTACTTAAGTTTTATTTATATACAAGTTCTGTTTTTTATTCTATTTATTAGTAGTAAGTATAATACTAGTTAAGTAAGTACTTAGTAATTACTAGTAAGTACTTAGTAATTACCAGTAAGTACTTAGTAATTACTAGTAAGTACTTAGTAATTACTATTAAGTACTTAGTTGTAGCTATAAGTACTTAGTGCTTTATTTTATTTATACGTAACTTAAACTATAGTTTTCTTTTTTATAAGTCCTTTTGTATTTCTATACTGGTTATGTTTTTTATTTTTTTAACTATTAATTCTTTATATATAGGGTATATAGTAGTCTATAACTAACGGGTTATAATATTAAGTATTTTTTTAAAAGTCTTATTTTTAAAACTTAATATAAGTGGGTTATAGTTCTTAAGTTAGAGGACCTATAAACTTATGTTCTACTTTTTTAATACTAATATTATATTAAGTTATACTTTAAAGTAAAGAGCGGCTTCTTTACTATACTATTATTATTATTTTTTAGAGATTACTAAAAAGGGCTTTAAGGTTATATTTTATTTTTATTATTATATAAAGAGGTTCTAGTATAAGATACTTCTGGGTTCTTTAATGTATAGTAAATGTGTTACTATAGGGGGTATATAGAAATCTTATAATATATCTAAAAGTACAATTTATATTTATAAGTTTTAGTTATTTTATATTTAGTATTCTTGTTAATTAGGATAGTTAAGTAGTTTATAATAAAGTTTTATTATCTAAATAATAAAGAGGAAGAGTTGAAGGAATTATTTTAAACAAAATAGAGGCTTTGTAAAAGGCTTAAAAAGATATAAATAAAGTATTAGCTTATTTAAACTATATATAATAGTAGAAGAAAAAAGTGTTTTAAAAGGGTTAGAATTTAATAGATATAGTAGCTAAAGAGCTAGTAAGTTCTTTTAAAGCTATTTAAAAAGCTTAATCTATTAGTACTTTTAGTATAGTTAATTTTAATAAAGTACTAGTAGGTTAGAATCCTAGTACTCTTAATCTTTTATTAAAAAAGGGTTTAGAGGTAGTTCTAAAAAGTTCTAAATTTATTCTAAACTAAGTATTTCTAAGTAAAGAAATGTTTGTTTTGTTTTTAGAGGTTTGATTAGTTATATTTTAAGTTATAGGTGTACAATACGTAATAGTTCTACTAGTTTTTTAGTATTTGTAGTAGTTTATTATTCTTACTACTAGGTCTAGTATTTTTATAGTTTATTTTATATATTTACTTAGTTTAGAGTAGGTTTTTAAGTATTATTTTTGTAACTATAGTTTCTTTATTTAATAAAATATTAAGGTTCTATACTATCTTATTAGTTAATATAGTTAATAATTCTTTTAACTTTATAGTCTTATTTTAGATTAATTTTAATATAGTTAGTAGTGTATAAACTTTGTAGTACTAGTTTAAGGAGTGAAATATAGAAGACTAAGTAATATTTTATAGTATTTAGTAATATAATTTTAAAGTTAACTTTAAATATTTACTTAATAATTTTAAAGGGTTTAAGTTTTTTATAGTTTAATTTATTATTGAGTTGTTTAGTTTTAATGTTTTGTTGTATAAGGTACGCGCTATTTCCCTTTTTAAAAAATTATTCTTTTATTTTTAAAGTATTAGTATATTTATATATATATATATATTATTTAATACATTTTAAGTTATATTAAAGTTATTTATAAATTTCGTTAATTTAATTAATATAAGTAACTACTTTCACTACTATAAGTTTTATTTATAGTTCTTTATAGGTAGTTAGGTTAAATTTATAGTTAAAGTAAAAAGGTAAGTATTATATACTTTTTTTTATTATATTATTATAGGCGAATTACGGTGTTAGTAATAGAATAACTTAATTATTTTATTAGTAGTTAATGTAATATTTTAAGTATATTTTAAGAATTTAGTTAATTCTTTTTGTTTATTTATTAGTCTAGGGGTAGAAAGTAGTAGATAGTTATAGTTTAAATCTAAGCTGCGAAATTAGGGATTTTTAAAACTTTAAAGTAAACTATTATTTTATTATTAGATATAATGTTTTTTAATAGACTGTACTAGTTAAGGATATACTTATTAAAGATATATATAAGTTCTTTTACTATACTTATTTTAATTTATAGGATAAAATATATATACTTAGTAAATTAGTCTATTATAACTAAAATACTATTAAACTATTTTTTAGTAAGTAGTTCTTTTAATTATAGTAATTTAATAATAAAATTAAGGGAAATTAATTACTATATTTTATTAAGTACTAGAAAAGGTTAAATGTTTTTATATAGCTTATAATATTCTAGTTTACTTTTATTATAAATTTTATAATCCTTAATAACTTAGACTATTTATTTTTATATAACGTTATTATTATAATATTATTAAATACGTTTTTATATTTTAGTAACTCTTTAGTATTTATATATTTTAGTACTATAAATTATTTTAATTATTTTATTAGTTATTTATTTGAGTGTACTAGCACTAATCTATTTAGTGATTATAAGGAGGTAAATAGTAAGTATAAGGTTTCTATTTAAATTCTTTTTAAGGATTACTTAAGTTTTATTTAAAACTATTAATTTTAGATTTAATTATTTACTAAGAGTATTTACTTTTTTATTTTTTAATCTTTCTTTATAAATAATACGGAAATTGAATTTCAAAAAGAATTCTAACTATTTAATCTATTATTTATTAAGGTCTTTAAACGTAGTAAAGTGTGTAAAATTCTTATAATTTATATATACTATAACTTTATAGTTAGTTTTAATAAGTATAGTTTTTAATTTTTAAATACTTTAATAATTACTATAAGTTCTTTATTATAGATTTAGTAGTTAAGTTTTAGTCTACTAAGTCTTCTTAAGTAAAAAGCGTACGGGTATAGGCGTCCTTTTTTATCGTAGTAACTAAGTTATTTACTAATAGTATAATTTAAGGTATTAGTTTTTACTTTAAATAGTAGATTTAAGTTAAGTATTATAAGTATAGGTTCACTAAGGACTTAGTTCTTAATCTTTTAAAATACTACTTTTTTTTTTACTAAGTTTTTTTTAGTAAGATTTATAAGTATAGAAATAATTTTTAAGTATTTCTTAACGAATTGTTAATAGAAATTAATAAATCTAAAGAATAATTAAATATCTTTAATATTCTATAGTATTAGTTAGTCCTTAACTATAGTAATTTTCTTATTTAATATCTTAATAATTCCAGGTATAATTGTAAATTTAAAATAATTTCTTTTTATATATAGAATTTATATTTTTCTAGTTTAATAAAGAGTTTAGCTTTTTAGAGCTTTTAGAGCACTTAATATATATATTATTTATACTTTTTAAGGGGTTTTAAAAAGATAAAGATATTATTAAAGTATATAATTATAAAGATATTAAGTTTCTTTTATAAAATATAGTTAATTATATTTTAAAATATTACGGGGGCGTTAGTAAGTCTAAAGGGTATAATAAAGTACTTAAAATGTTTTTAGTAAGAGTAGAATATAGTTTGTTATTTCTTTTCTTTTTAACTTTAATTAAGTTATAAGCTTTTTTAAGGTTAAGAGCTATAAACTAGTTAGCTTTATAAAGTAGATTTTATAGTTTTAAAATAAGTAGTAATAGGTATTAGTTTTTAATTATAATATTATTAAGTTATTAGTAGGTAATATATAGTTATAGTTTATTATTCTTTTTTAATATAAATAGAATTAGGTATTCTATAGGTAATATTAATTTTTTAGTATAGCCCTTAGTTAAGTATTTATTAATATACTTATAAAGTACTTTTATTTTTTATTAATTTAACTAATAAACTTCATTAAATAACGGTATTTATTCTTCCTTAATAGGGATTTTATAGTTAAAGATACTATGTTTTAATAGGTTTGTTTTTAGTACTAGAGTAAATAACTTTTTATATACTTTATATTTTTTAAGATAAATAGAAGTTAATTTTTATTAGGGATTAATTCTTTTTATGTTATAGTAAAGTGCTTTTTTTATAACAGCTTAGTGACTACTTCCTTAATCTTTAAGTAAGTAATAAATTATAATATTATTATTAGTTTTATTTAATATTAAGGTTTATTTAAAGTTAGTAGTTAACTATATTTTTTAGTAATTAAACTCTTTTTATAGTTTTAATAGAGATAGTTAGCCTTTTAATCTATCTATAGGTTTTCTTTTTATAGCTATAGTATTTCTAGGATAATATTTTATTATTTTATATTTATAATATTAAAGTAATAGTATATCTTCTAGTTATAGTAGCTTAAAGTAAGGAGTGCAGTTTTATTATTAATAATACTTCTACTATACTATACTCTTTTTCTTTTTATGTTATTAAGTAGATAAGAATCCTCTTTTTTATTCTATAGTATTTATAGTTTATTTATAATTTATAGTGATATAAAGTTACTTTAAGTGCTGTTGTTAATTAGGGCTTTAACCTATATTTTATTTATTATAATATTAAGGTAAAGGTGTTTTTTTTAAGTTTGCTTTTGTGATTAAGTATATAGATCTTATTTTAGTTACTTGTTATAATTCTTTTATAGTAGGTAAGTTTAGTTTTTTAACTACCAAAGCTTTTATTTAGTGTATATTTTATTTTTATTAGGGTATTTAATTACTCCTTTCTTTATAAGTATGTTTTTAATATTAATAACTAGTAGTATAAAGCTGGGGTTTTTTTTAAGTTGCTTTTTTTAAGTCTTTGTGCTTTAACGATATAATAGATCTAGTACTAGTTAATATAGTATTCTTACTAGTCTATAGTATTATTGTATAGGTATTTTATAGGGAAGTTAGGGTTTAGTTTAAATACTACTTCTTTAGGTTTTTTATATTTATAAACGATTTATATATTAAGTTCCTAGTTAAGGTAGATGTTTTTACATAGAGCATTTTTTAAGAAAAGAATTAGGAGTTAAGTTTCTTTATAAGGTACGTTTAATATTTATTATTAAGATATTATAACTAGAAAACGTTGTAATGTTTTTTGTATAGTAGTTTTAGCTATTTATAGTTTTTTAGTATATTAGTAAGTAGTTATGTTTTAGTTTTTTTAATAGAGTTAGTTTTATAAAACATAATTTATTATTTATTATTATTTAAAGAGATATGTAGTAGGTATTTATATTCTTTGTTTTATATTAAAGGTTCTTTTTTAGAATTTAAGTACTAAGTATTAAGTAGGGCCCCCTAAGTTACTTTATTTTAAGTATATTATAAAGATATTACCTATATAACGTTAGTAGAAATGCCTTATAGGTGTTATGGGCAGTAGTACTAGCACAAAGTGCTAGAACTAGTAGATCTTTTAGTCTTTACTAGCTTAATTAGCACTACTCCTAATAGCTTTATAATATTCTAGTACTTTATAAGTCTCTTAGTAATATAGAAGTTAAGAGTTTAGTTCCTACTCTAGTTACTTATATTAGGCTCATAAGGACTATTATATAATACGTATATAATACTAGTATAGTTACGTAATAAAGCCTTAGGGGTTTATAGTACTTATACTATTCTAACGTCCTAGGTATTATAGAGTATAATATACTAAGGGGGGGAATAGTATAAAGGTATTACTTATATAATATTAGTAGGAATGCCTTATAGGTATTGTAGGCAGTAGTACTAGCACAAAGTGCTAGAACTAATAGATCTTTTAGTCTTTATTAGCTTAATTAGTACTACCCCTAATAGCTTTACATATATTAGTGTATAACGTTATAAAGTTCTTTTAAGTTATAGGGTATATTTAATTTGTTTTTTACTTTTTAGGCTATAGGATAGACTATAATTTATTTTGTTTTTTTAGTGTTTTTAGTATAGAGTTGTTTGAGTATAAGTAGGTTAGTGCGTGCGGCTATTTCTTTGTTTTTCTTTTATAAGTAGGGTCTAAATATATTTTATATAATCCTTATTAGGCTTTATATTTATAGTATATTAAAGGCTTTTAATTATAGTACTAAGTTTATTAATAATTTATTTATTATTATACTTAGCTTTTTTATTATTAAGTATATTTAAGTTATAATATACTTATTATAGGTTTATATTATTAAACTATTCTTTTACTTTTTAGGCTAGCTTTTAGTAGAGTACTTAATAGGTAATAGTAAGTATTTCTTTTAAATTTATTAGTAATATTATATTCTAAGTAGCTAGTATCCTTAAAGTACTATTCTACGTTTTTTTATACTATTTTAGTAAATAGTATATTTATTACTATAGTATACTATTTAAAATAATTTAGCATAGTTCTTTTTAAAAATAGTATTAAGTTACTTATTTCTTAGTACTAGTTACTATTATTACTTTTTAGTTTAGTAATAGTTTTTAGTTATATATTTTAACTTATTATAGTTATAGTACTTAAAAGTACGTCCCTTATTAAGTTTTTATTATTTAGTAGTATTAAAGTTTATAGGGCCTAAGTATTACTTATAAGTAGTACTATACTAGTTATAGTTTTAGTTTAGCTAATTATTCTACTAGGGTTACTATCCTTAACTATAGTACTAAAGTAGTTTAGGCTACTATTAGTATTTCTTATTTAAGTTAGTATTTAGTTATTATTTTTCTTTTTATAGTGTTTTTTTATAAATAGCTATTAATTTTAATTATAAGTTTAGTATAGTAAAAAAAGTTTTTAAAATAATTAATTTTAATAAGTGTATTCTTAACTTTGTTCTTTAAGCTTTAGTAGAATATAAAAATTCTAAATTCCTTAGTAAAATTTAGTTATATACTAGTATATTAGAATTCAGTAGTATAGTAAGTAGTAGACTTAGTTTATTTAAGTAAAGTAAAGTTATATTTAGTTTATTATTTTTAGTTAGGGTCCTAAAATAGAGTTTAAAGGGCTTATTTAAATTCCTTAAAAGTAGTAAAAATATCCCTAACTTTACTAGTATAGTAGTTTAAGGTTTTAGTTTTAAAAAACTATTTTTAAAATTGTTTAATTTACTAAAGGGTGTATTTATAAAGAAACGTAGTAGTATAGATAATATACTTAGTATTATTTCTAAAGCTATTATAATAGAAACTCTAGTAGTTTTTAACCTAAATTAAAAATCCCTTAAGTATTCTAAGGGTTTTATTATAAGTAATAGGTAAGTTAAGCTTAAGTTTTTTATATTTATTAAAAATAGAGGTTTTAGTAATATTAGTAGTAATATAAAGAGTTTAAAGTTAATTCTAAAGTTCTTTATTAGTATTTCTTTTTCTTTTAAATTAATATTAAGTTTATTAATAATTCTCTAGATTTAAGTAAACTTATTGTAAGTAAACTTAGTAGCTTATTAGAGTTTAGTTATATTTTTAAAGTTATTATTAACTAAGTTAGTTAATTATTTATTATATTACTTTATTTTTTAATTATTATAAAAGGGTATTAAAAACGTTTTTAGTAATAAGGGCTTTACTATTTTTATCATACTTAATCTTTATTATAGAATAGTTATTTATATTTTATAACTCTTAGGCTAGGTTCTTAGTACTTTATTTAAAGGGGTTAAATAAAGTAAGAGTATACTTAGTATTTTTAAAAAAAGATATTATAGAATACTATTTATTAGTATTAAAGGTTAACTTATTAAATAGAAGCTATTAAAATATTATAACTAGCCTTTTCATAGTAAGGTTTATATTAATAAAAACTAAAGTTTAATACTAATAATAGTACTAGTTACTATTAAAGAGATTCTAGGGTTTAAAGTACTTATGTAATTGGTTTAAGTATTTAATAAAAGAGTTATAGTAGTTACTACTAAAGGACTAAAAGTTTTTAAAAGTTAATATAAAGTTAATAACTAAAGAACTATAAAAGGTAAAACTTAAGAATACTTAAGTTTTATTTATATATAAGTTCTATTTTTTATTTTATTTATTAGTAGTAAGTATAATACTAGTTAAATAAGTACTTAGTAATTACTAATAAGTACTTAATAATTACTACTAAGTACTTAATTTTAACTATAAGTACTTAGTACCTTTTTTTATTTATACGTAACTTAGACTATAGTTCTTTCTTTCCTTAGGAGTCCTTTTGTATTTCTATACTAGTTATGTTTTTTATTTCTTTTAACTACTAATCCCCTATATATGGAGTATATAGTAACTTATAACTAATGGGTTGTAATAATAATACTATTATTAAAATAGTAACTAATAAAAGTACTTAATTTATATAGTAAATTAGTAATAAAAAATAGTACTTTAAAAATACTATAAAAAAGCCCTATAATATTTTTATTAGTTTAAACTTCTTTTTATAAAACTCTTAACTTTATCTTTAATTAATATAAAGCTATAAAAGGTTTATAAACTATAAGGATATCTATAAGCGTCTCTTACTTTATAGTAGGTTTTTTATAATATAATAGTTTACTTTATTACTATAATATTATTAA
Organism: Colletotrichum brevisporum; assembly: GCA_030770045.1. NCBI lineage: Eukaryota > Fungi > Ascomycota > Sordariomycetes > Glomerellales > Glomerellaceae > Colletotrichum > Colletotrichum brevisporum. Next base: position 9,868,371 of record JAUGSI010000002.1, read on the forward strand.
TTAATAGCAGTTAAGTAACTTAAAGTAGTTACTTAAAAAAAGATATTAATATTTATTAATAACTTAATAAAACTCTAATATATATTCTACTTTATTAACTTAAGTAAATATATTTTGATATATTTTTAGTTTTAACTTTTTTAAACTATATACTATAACCTAGAACCTTAACTTTAAAGTTATTATATTATACTATAACTATACTTAAACCTACTTTACTATAAATAATAATAATACCCTTTTACCTAAAAAGCTATAGTTTTAATTTATAGTACTATTACCCTTTCCTAACCCTAACTTATATAATATATTAATATAATAGTCCCCTTTTAACTTTAAGGCTATAAATACTAAAGTATTTATTAACTTTTAACTTTTAGTACTACTATTACTATTACTATTAGTTTTATAAGTAAAAAAAAGACTACTATAAAGTATACTATAAAGGAGTTAAAAGTAAAGTTAAGGGTAGAGATAAAGGCCTTAAGAGTTATAATAATAAAGTAATTTAATATATAATTTTTAACTATAACTTAAAGGCTTACTAGGATATTATGGAACTTTACTACTACTTAAATACTACCTCTAATAGTTCCTTAACGTCCAACTTTTACTTAGCCTTTACTATAATAATAGTAACTATACTTTTTACTATTAATATAGCTTTAATTTTTATCTTTATAATTAAAGTTATTTTTTTTAATTAGTAGTAATATTATACTTATTAAAGTTAGTAAAGTTAGTATAGTTAATAGTATAGGTATTACTATAGTTAGTTAGGGTTATAGTAATTAGTTATATTATTATATTTATTATATTACTTATCAAATAGATTTATTATATAATTTTAGTAGTTAATAGGGTTAAGGTGTTATAGCTCTATCTGGCGTAGGTCGCCTACTCTAGAAAGGGTTAGAGGGCTGCTGAGGACGAAACCGGGGGATGCCGTATACAGCGCCTCGTTATTAGTAGAAGGAATCCCAGCTTTCAGCTGCGGCTGATCGTTCTGCCTCCTGGTCGGGCCCTGGGCTCCACTATCGCGGAGGGACCCGGACCCGCCACGGAACGACCCAAAAACACCACGGATCATCGTCACCGCCCTTTTTTGGAGAGAGAGCACTTGGACGGCAATTTCTTCCGGTGACTGAGTCATGTCTTCGAGATTTTGTTCGGCTGATTCACGATGAACAACCCATCTAGATGTATTTGATCAGTCGGTGTAGTGTCTCTGCTCCGAGTCCAGACGTCATGGCTCTCGACAGCACACTTACAACTGCTGCATCTGTTGTACGCTCAACATTTGGGACTATGCCTTACGCTACATGATGTACACTGTAGTATCCAAGAGTCATCAATTCCACTTAACGACGCACTAGAGCCTATCGACAGGCCTGGGGTTGTCCGGGTAGATGTCTCAGGGGTACATGTAATCTGCCTCTACCGACGAATACACCGGCCCATCTCCAGGGTGTACTTCGTCATGTTCGCCTCTAATCAGCCGTCTCCTTGAGTCGTAACAACATGCGGCTCCTTTAGCGGCCCTCCTCTACAGGCCCGGAGCAACGCCTACCTGGGTAGAACGGACGGCTGTGGGGTAAGCTGCGTGGGATTGACACTTTAACAGGCACAAAGCTGATAGAAGCTCCCTCGAACGCACGCACGTGCTGCGCGAAACTCCAGATCTTCGAATTGACCAAGGGTGTTACTGACTCGACGGGTTACATCGGCCAATCTCTATTCAAACGTCTGGACGGCTCGATCTTGCCGGACTTGGCAGGATGCTTCGGTCGATAACAGGGCCTCTCGGAAGACTTGTCCAGAACCGACGGAGCGGTGTGAGGGTGACGATGGCCTGCGACAAGGGACCTTTGAGATGAAGCAGATGATCTGATCCGAGTCAGTCGAGTTGCCGTAATCTTGTTGAACGGGCGTTGGTGGATTGATGGTTGACGGCGATGCCCAGTAACCCAAGTGCCGGTCGTTAGAGGCCAGGTCGTATTGGCGAGAATGAAGCTGTTGCTGTGGTCTTATTCTCTCGTCTGGTGTCAGAAAGAGGTTGTGGACACTCTGGAGAAACCATAAGTACGAGGTGTCCCGCGGATTGTCTCCAGTCTGCCGTGCTTTCCCAACCACCATCGGTCATCTTGTCCAGTCGCCTTACTCCCTACTACGCTCACTCGAGTACACTTCTTCCTTCATGCTCATTTTTTCTACCATTCAAGTCTCTTAATCCGCAAAAAAATGCAGTTCAGCTTCGCCATCCTCGCCCTGGTCGCGGCCGTCGCCAACCCCGTCTCCGCCAGCGTCGTATCTGATGTGAGCCAAGCTCCAGTCCTCGTCTTCACCTTTTTCTTAAAAATAAAAATAAAAAAAAAGACACGACAGCCCTTGCTCACTAATACCACTTCCAGTGCGTGGCGTCCAACGACTGCTGCATCTCCACCCGCGGAGCCTGCACGCGCCAGGCCTTCTCCATGATCGAGAACTACGTCGCCTGCCCCTTCATCAAGCTCTGTCCCGACTACGGCGTATCCTGGGACGCCTGCGTAAGTCGCCCCTCGCCTCCGTCTCAAGCGACCCTCGTTTCTGACGCTCTCTCTATAGAAAGCCGATTGCTGCTCTATTTCCAAGAAGGCTGGCCGTGGCTGCCCTGGCAAATAAATTGGGAGAGTGCCTATCCTAGTGCGCTATAGCTGTTTATTGCGTCACACGTCAGACATGTCGAATAATATCGGTACATATGCTTAAATTTGTCTGAAATTGAGTACTCTTATGTGACATACCGAAACTCAATGAAGAGTATTCTAACGTATGCTATTGATCACGTCCAGCGACCTTGTACAGTTGAGGGAGCGGGCAAGTGGTCAGTCTCTTGGGTGACTACAGTACAACCTAGAAAAAGGCTTCGCTGACGACAGGTTCACCCAAAGGAGGCTTCTATTGATATGCAACAAAGTCCCCAGCGCTACGCCAGCGTCATCTAACTTGGCCCGCCGTCCCTCAAATGAGAACGATCTCTTGTGGACTTTGACTCATGATTTCCCTGAGAAAATGGCGCCCACTAGCATCAGATCTTGTCTCAAGAACTCCTACACGGCGATACACCTTTTGCCCGGACCTCCCCAGTGTCTTTGCAGGCTCTAGAATGAGGCAGGACGTCAATGGAACATACTCATCAAAGTCTTTCTCCGCTGTCTCGCAAATGGGGCACTCTGCCTGGGGAATCATTCCATCATCGTGCAGTGAAGAGTCGTCTTTCAACTCTTCGCTGCTGTCCTCCCCCTTTTCTTGATCCTCGTGCGCAGCCCACATTGCTTCATCTTGAGAAACTAGCCCAAATTCTTTTTCCACGCAACCGTTTTTGGTAGACTCGAGATTTTGGCATTCCACGTCGTCATCTATCCTGGTATCTTTATTGTCGGCCTCTTTCGAGTCAGGCTCGGGGACTTCTTCCGGATCCAGAGATTCTTCTCGTGTCGGCCAAAGGGCATCGTCGTAGCCATCTCGTTTGATGTCCGTAGGTGTCACGAGAGCCAAAAGCAGCAAGAAGCCGGCTTCGCCAAACTCATCTTCTGTCGTATCTGGAAATAGATCGACTCTGAGCCAGCATTTACTGTCGAACGTAATGCGATATTGGCCGTCAACCTCTGCCCTGGTGTACGTGTCATACTGCACGCCGAAGATGCAGCCTCTGGCTCTCAGGAATCCGTCCGTGATGCCGACGGTGCAGTCGTCCGTTTTGGTTTCCACCTTGACTTCCACAACTTCAACCCAGTAAGTCCAATGGTAATGCTTCACCTGCTCGATCAGATTAAACCCGTCGACAGATGCCCACGACCAGGAAGGTGCTCGGTATCCGCAGGCAGGTCTCGGTTGCGGCTCGTAAATGTTCCAGCATAGTTGGTGAGCCAGCTTCGTCCTCCACATGCCGGCGTAGCAGATGTCTCCGCAGATGGCCATGAAATGTTTCGCAATGCCGGAAAACGCAAACAGTTTGTTGGAAGACCCATCCGCGCTGTCCCAATTTCGAAGCCTCAGAAAACTGGAGATGGCTATTGACAAGCGCATAGTAGTCAGTTGGAGCGACCGAGGAAATAGCTGTCACCACTATCTCGTCGCGAGGGTGGGATGACTCTCGAGATCTGAAGAGCCCTTGCTCGGGGTCAGAAGCAGAAGAAGTAGCAATGTTACAAGCGGCATTGCTGTATACAGAGGCCATCGTCGGTGCCTCTCGTTCCCAATCGTCAATGGAGTCTTGGATGATGCAAATACAGTCTATCCATACTTAGCGGACGTTGAAGTGACGTGCTACTTTGACAAAATCTTTGAAAGTTTGCGGTAGGCCATCGATAGGCTTGCCGCGACGGAATTCTTCCATGGTCGAGGAAAGGAGAAGAAGCGTAGGGTTCCTGCTCCACCGGTAACTTAACGTCATATACAAGGGACATGTGGTATGCTGCATGGCGTCTTCTGAAGGTATAACGAGTCGCCATTCCGTGTCGCCTTCCACACCAACATTCATAAGCCGAGTTGGTAGCCAGCCGCGCTCGGTAGTGCCACCTCTCCCGCCTTCGCATTCGTCGTGGCTGGATACACATTCCTCGTACCAAGCAAGGGCCTGGTTGAGGGTCTGCTTCGACGAGGTGCTATCTTCCAAGCGTTTTGGGCGAAGCAACCTCTGGATTTCAGGGCCTGGTACAAATCAGAACATGCCATTGCAGGCAGCTATAATTTTCGGGCCTTGGGCCGCATGACCTACTACTGGTGGGAACCAATTCGAAAACGGTCCGGTTCGAATCTTGGCTTACAGGGTCGAACTAGTGCACTTCAAAAGCGACGATGCCTGGAATTATCTTCTTCCAGGCGTATTCAAAGTGCCAAATCTTGTACGACAAGCCGTCCCAAGCACTAGTTTCCATCTTCTCCCAACACTTTGAGTGCTCTTCAGTTTGGTTCCATATGGTCCTGCAAACGAAGCAGCCGTCTTCGGCGGCGCGGCGAAAGATTTCGATCGTCTGGTTCCTCGATACTTTGTAGTAGATTGAAAATACAGCTCCATCTGGCTCCGGGATGGCATATGACTCTTGGAGGCCTTGGGTGCACTCGGCGCATAGACTGCTTCGGCGAACCATTTGAGGTCCGCAAGAAGCCAGGATTTTCCTGCGTTCCCTGGAATCAAAGACTTCAGAAAATCAGCATGCATCACGACCTGGCAGCTCGTTGATGGTCCTTGGCTTCGACTTGGGAACATAGGTATGCGGTCAAATGCGTGATTTTCCGTGCTGCAGAGTCTGACGGCAACCCCTCTCCGCTTAGGTACCTCACGTGCGCACGTCACGTGTGATATCTGCTCAAGCCTGGAAGGTTTGTACAAATCTACGGATGCTTCTGTTATAGTGCTGCATTGCCAATTCACGGGCATCATGAGAAGGGTCTCTGAGTTGTTAGAATGATGCAGGGTACGCGGGCGGAGAGTGGTCTGTGTGCGCCGTGAGCGTGCCGGCCGTGCCGGCCTCAGAAGGCCGGCCGGCTTGGGGGTATGAGACAAGTCCGGATCCCCATCTTCCGTGTGCCCGGCCAGCCAGGCAATGTTTGGCCTCAGTGAATTGGGGTTCGTCCACTGATGCGATGCCAGGGTTCTGAGATAACGCCCCTGTTGTCCTCCGTCTGTGTTGCGACTGCGGCCTCATGACTCGCAGTCTCACCACGGATTCAACGGGCCACATGCCTCTTTGGCTGCTACGCTGCATCTGTTGGTCCAGAATCCGTTGGTTCGGTCCCGCGCAGAAGTTTTCATCGTCCCGTTTGCTTGTCTCATTGGCAACACAGAACCGACAGGCTTAAGCAACCGCCAATGTTGTCAGAACCATCTTCAGGGCTGAACCCAGCAAATTCAGGCCGGATAACCCCCCTCCCTGGCTCGCCTACAGCAGCTCTCAGGTGAGTGACAGGCAGACAGCGAGAGCGCATCTGAGAAGCCAATGACCCGCGCCGTTCGTTCGTGCTGGTCAGAGACTGGCGGCGGGCGGGCCGAATCGGTGGCTCTGGGCTCTCTCTGCGACCCATGCGAGTGTGGTCCCATGGGGCATAGCGTAGTCCGAGGGGAACAGGGGATGCTACTGGTGGCATCGCAACTCTCCTACGCTGCGATCAGAAGCTGTTCCGGCGCGGCGAAGGGTCTTTTTTCGATTTCGGGCGCAAGGCTGCGAGGTGTTTGTTATCTGCCTGGCCTCGACGGGGCACAAGAAGAAGAAAAATTGACCAGGGTGGTCTTTTTGCAGTGCTCGATTTTCTGCTCCCCTCTTCTGCCCCCTGTCACGATGCGTTAGGCGTGTGTTCGGTCGATTGGCCGACGATAACGCACATTTCTGCCTCTTCAAACACACACAAACGCAACGCATCATGGTGGCGGGGATTCAGGCAGTGGTCACCGCGTATTCTCTCCACCGTCTGGTCGTTTACCTCCTCGTAAAGATGTCTAAACATAAACCATAGGGCTCAACGGCAGCCAGTCGCCGGCACTTCGTATATGCGTTTCGACGGCATTCCGACACGAGGCGGACCCTACTAAGCCCACCGACTATGACGTGCGTTCTCCTCTAGCCACCTCGTTTTTCTCTTGAAAATGTCTCTGGCCTGCCGAAATCCGAGGAGGGCATGACTGACCTGACGGCCTGACTGCCTTCGAAGGCGTATCCACAAGGCTGGGTTGGGGGGCCGACAGTTCTCGAATCTGCAAGTCTCTCTGTCAGCTTCCACCGTCTGGTTGGTCCACGATTACGAAGGAAAACGTGTGTCTCCGTGGCGATTGTTGATACGGGCGGGAGAGAGACGAAGACGAAGCACCCAAGAGTTCGGATGGTGGACGAGCCCAAACGGAATTCCCTCTTGCCGCCGCGCCGAGAACCATGCATTCTGGAGACTGGAGGGTCCCATATCGCCCGCCTGCCCTGTGTGCTGCCTGAAAAGAGTGGGCGGCAAAAAGGCGAAGAGGCCATCGCGACCCCTGTTGGTAGCCAGAGACCCCGGCTCACTCACTCATCACTCTTCTCACTTTCACTCTCACTCTCACTCTCAGTGCTCGAGAGCTCACATGCAGTCCACCTTACATCACAAGGCACACAGCTGCTATCTTCTGCCTTCATGAGCCCAAAACGCTTATATCCCTCATTTGGCTCATTTTAATTGATGTTGGAGGACGGCACAGGCGGGTACCTTGCTGATTCTGCTGACGGTGGTGGGTGGTGGTGGTGGTGGTGGTGGTGGTGGTGATGCGGGTGGCTGCTCGGCCGATTCCGCACGTGTGTCTTGTGGACTGACAGGGATCTAGGGACCTTTGACCTTTGAACGGATGGCCAGCCAGCCAAAGGATTCGGCACGTCGGCCGCTGGATGCGCCATAGGGGCATCCCGGTCAGTTCCAACAAGCTTAACAGTCGGGCGAGTCTCTCAGAGTAGCGGAGCCAAGACGGCAACAACAAGCCTGGTCTTATGCCAGTACAAGGGTTTCGTTTATCTATTGCAGAGGCCGCAGTGTACGGATGGCTTCTTTTGGGCCATAGGATGACAGGGTCCAGGCCTAAAAACCGGTGCCTACCAGGCAAATAGATCTCCCCGGCCAGTCGAGCGGCTACGTCCCCCCGTCGACTTCCCTTGTCGTCGGGGTTGCTGATCCCTTCTGCTTCTGCCTTGAGGCTCAGATCACTGCAACATCACAACGCTTCCTGATCCTCTCCACGGTTTCTTACACATCAGGGCCCATCTAGTCGGGAACATCGAGACGACGTCAAGTCTGTCTATCAACAATCGTCGTGCCACTCCCATCGCTGCGCTCAACCGTGCCTCATCGCCACACAACGTGGCCGTCTGCGATACCAACAACAACCCGCGCCGAGCCGGGCGAAGCAATTTCCCACCGCAGAAGCGGCTACGGCGCGTCAAACAGACTTCATCACCCCTTGGCACCACGCTGCATCTCCGGTCGCCGTTGGTCCTGCGGCACAGTAGGACGTTATGGATACTGCAAAAGAATGAGAAAAGTACGCCGCAGACGCTCGAGGGCAAACACGATCCACTCTGCCCGTTTACACAGCCAACGGCAGTCCCTCAATCCTTCCGAAGTCGAGAGAGAGAGACAAGCTACTGCTAGACTACCACCCTTGTCACTCACAAGTTGCCTCATCCGGCAAGCGCTTGGGCAAACCCCTGTTTCCCTCATCGTTCCGTCTGACAGCAACCAGAGGGTAGGATGGCACAAAGTGCCTCCCATCTGCATAAGCCGCCCACCAACCTTCTCGCTAACCTACATTTGCACTTGGGCGCCCTCACGATGGAGTCAGGCCAGTTCGGCGGCGCCAGGGGTCTGGGCGGAGAGGCGAAGGCGCAGGCGTATCGTGTCGGGGGTACGGCTCCCGTCATCGTCTGCCTGTGAGGCCCTCGAAGGCAGACGCAGGTGAGACTGCAAGGCACGCCATACTTACCGGGTCTCCGTTCGAGTGGACGAAGCACGCCTGCAATACATAATGCCGCATTCCTGCCCCCCGATCATCTCGGGTGGTTGTTTGTTGGTCGTCTCTTCTCGTAACTTTGCTACTTTTACCATTACCCACGCCGACTGGACGTGATATCGACGGACAAGTGTTTCCCGTTGACTAACCTTGGCTCACGCCACTCTCCGTGAACGATGAAGTTCACCACCCTCCTCACCGGCCTCCTGGCCGCCATCACCCAGGTCCAGGCCGCTGCCGTGATCGCCCACTTCATGGTCCCTCTCATCCTCCTCTCCTTCATGTCGAAGCCGGACTAACCTCATGACACAGCTCATCAACACCAAGCACTACACCGTCTCTGACTTCGAGGATGACTTCAAGCTCGCCAAGGACGCCCACATCGACGCCTTCGCCCTCAACATGGGCCTCACTGACCCGCACACCCCGGACGCCCTCGAGGACGCCTTCAAGGCCGCCGCCAACGTCGGCTTCCGCCTCTTCTTCTCCTTCGACTACATGGGCGGCTACCACGGGGGCAAGCCCTGGCCCAAGAAGACCATCCTCGAGATGGCCGACAAGTACTTCTCCCGCGCCGAGTACTTCAAGCACGACGGCAAGCCCGTCGCGTCCACGTTCGAGGGCACCGGCAACGCCGAGGACTGGGTCGAGATCAAGGACAAGACCAAGGCCTTCTTCATCCCGGACTGGTCCTCCGTCGCGCCCGAGGAGGCGCTGAAGCTCGCGGGCGGCGTTGCGGACGGCCTCTTCAGCTGGGACGCCTGGCCCATCGGGGCGAACAACATGGACACCGCCGGCGACGATGCTTACATCGCGTCGCTCGGGGACAAAGCCTACATGATGCCCGTCTCCCCCTGGTTCTACACCAACCTGCCGGGTTACAAGAAGAACTGGGTCTGGCGCGGCGACGACCTCTGGTACGACCGCTGGGTCCAGGTCCTCGACAAGAAGCCTGAGTAAGTTCTCTTCTCCCACGACATCGCGGGCCCATCTAACATCTCCCAGGTTCGTCCAGGTCATCTCGTGGAACGACTACGGCGAGTCCCACCACATCGGCCCCGTCCGCTCCAACGCCCTCGAGGCCTTCGACGTCGGCCTGGCCCCCTTCAACTACGCCCTCGACCACCCCCACGACGCCTGGCGCCTCCAGCTCCCCTTCCTCATCGACACCTACAAGGCCGGCGGCAAGCCCGCGCCCATCGGCGACGAGTCCCTCGTGACCTGGTACCGCGCCTCGCCCGCCCTCGCCTGCGCCGACAACGGCACCGTCGGCAACGCCGAGAGCCAGTCGCAGGAGCTCCTCGCCGTCGACCAGGTCGTCCAGGACCGCATCTTCTTCTCGGCGCTGCTCACCTCCGACGCCGCCGTCACGGTGTCCGTCAACGGCAAGGAGACCAAGGCCAAGTGGGCTGCCACCCCCTCGGGCGGCAAGGGCGTGTACCACGGCAGCGTGCCGTTCCAGGGCGGCGGGGACGTGGTCGTCACGATGGTCAAGTACGGCGTCGAGATCGCGAGGATCGACGGCAAGAAGATGCTCACCGACTGCCTCGAGACGAAGAACCTGACCAACTTCAACGCGTGGACGGGCGGCGTCGTGGCCAAGCACGTCGACGACCCGAACCCCACGCCCACGCAGACCGGCGACGGGCCCAGCGAGACGGGCGGCGGCGACGACTCGGCGGGCGTTGCCCTGGCTGTCAACGGCCGCGGGCTCGTCTACGTGGTCGTTGCTCTTGTCAGCGCGGCCATCGCCGGTTTGGTGTGAGAGGGTCGCGAGAAGAGCGAGAGGGATAGACATAACAGAGACACACTCGCAAAGGGCGGTGCGTATTACGAAGCATAACGACTTGGATAGCATTCAGAAAGAGGCATTGATTTTCTTGCGGGGAACCTGGAACTTGAGATGGGGTTTCTGGGAATGGGAATGGTTCTGTGAGTTTTGTCCCGACGACAACCACGGCATGGACCAATTACTAATGGACGCCAGATTAATGCTAGATGTCACGAGATACCCAGCTTCTGCTTTTTTTTATTCAGTTTAGACGATGTTTTTGGACATCATCCATGTAGATAGACGGTACTTTAGAGGATCAACTGGTCATGTACAACGCCTTTGATTATGGACAGACTTGAAATACCAGGGAATCATCCCTATTGACAGACCTGCAACTTGCTTCAATGTCTTGCTTCAATTATATACCAGTGACCGCCAATCGTATCGCGCTATTCTCTCGCGCAGGGCTGACAGACCTGGCAGACGAATCATGAGCATTGGTTGGAAGCATGCATGCAACCAGTCAGACTCGGTTAGGTAGGTAAATGAGTCCTTTTTTCACTGCGATTTTAACCCCTCCCGAGGGCATCCGTGGAATTTTGCAACCAATACCTCCCAGGGCCGTGATGATCACCCGCACGTCGACACCTTGGTGACTCGGTGAAGAGCCCCTCACCGAGACTGGGATCAGCATCCATGCAGCGTGGGAATGCAAGGTTCCGGGACAATTCGAGCTTCCTTTCCGGGACTAGATAAGAAGTTGCCGATTCATCCCAGCACACGGATAGTCAACCGACGGCGGGGGGGGCTTGGACGTCGTCCGATCTCGCATCCTTCAAAGCTTGCAACTCCTCTTCAAACCTCACCTCCATTCCATCGTGAAGTTCCATCTCAACGCAGCAATACGACCAACTGGCCGACGATGCACTGGCTCACACCGCTCGTCCCGGCAGCCCTGCTGTGGCAGCCGGCCCTCGCCGACCCGAAACCCAAGTACAACCCCCTCCCGCCGCTGCGCGAGCAGGCCCGCATCCAGGACGCCTGGACCGCGGAGCGCAAGAAGACCATCCCGGCCCTCCTCAAGAAGCACGGCGTAGACGCTTGGATCGTCCGTCTGAACCTCATCTGCTCACTCTCTCCCCAAGACTGACACACCCGTAGACAAGCCAGCGCGAGTACGGCGAGGAGACGGTCTTCTGGTCCCTCAAGCAGGCAACGACCTTCTCCGCCCGCCGCCGCACGACGTGCCTGTACCTCGCCTCCCCGCCAGCGTCTGCCTTCGCCGGCGACGACCCGGGCCAGCCGGGCTGCATTGTCGGCTGGACGACCGACGTCTGGGAGGCCCTGAAGCCGCTCCTCGAGGCCGCGGACCCGTCCTCCATCGCTGTCGACGCCGCCCCGGAGATCTCCTTCGCCGGTGGCCTGCGCGCGGGCGATTACAGCGCCATGGCGTCCGGCCTCGGCGGCTTCTGGACGAGCCGCATGGTCTCCAAGCCGGAGATCGCGGTCGAGTTTATCGCTTCGCAGCCCGCGTCCAAGATCCCGCGCTACCGGGAGATCATGGAGACGGCGTGGGCGATGATAGCGCGCGGCTTCAGCGCCGAGGCCGTCAACCCGGGCGTCACGACGACGGAGGACCTGGAGTGGTGGTTCCGGGAGGAGATCATCGCGCACAACTTCTCCACGTGGTTCCAGCCGAGCGTCAGCGTCGTCGACGAGGGGTCGCCGTTCGCGGCGAGCATGGACCTCGAGGGAGCCGGTGTTGGAACCATGGGAGGTAGCGCAGGAGGGAGGGTGATCCAGTACGGCGACATGCTGCACGTCGACTTCGGCCTCACGGCCATGGGCCTCAACACCGACACGCAGCACCTGGGCTACGTGCTCCGCCCCGGCGAGGACGACGTGCCCGAGTCCCTGAAGGAGGGTCTGCGCAAGGGGAACAAGGTGCAGGACATCGTCCGGCGCAACATCGCCGTCGGCAAGACGGGCAACGAGATGCTGACGGCCGTGACGGGGGAGATGCGCGAGGCAGGGATCGAGGGACGGGTGTACACGCACCCGATCGGGGACTGGGGCCACTCCGCGGGGCCGGTGATCGGTGAGTTTTCCCTTCCTGCTGTGTCAAGCAAGTCTGCTAACCTTCTGCCTCCGTCCAGGCATGACAAACATGCAAGAGTACGTCCCGGCGACGGGCGAGCTGGCCGCGATCCCCAGCATGTGGTTCAGCGTCGAGCTGTTCGTGGAGCACTACGTCCCCGAGCGGAACAAGACGCTCTGGTTCGCCCTCGAGGAGGACGTGTACTGGGCCAGCGAGCAGGAGGGCTGGCAGTGGGTGTACGCCCGGCAGGAGGAGTTCCACCTCATCAAGGCGGCGGAGAAGCAGGAGGCGATGGAGGAGCTATGAAGGTCACCTCCCATCTTGTGTGCGTATGGTCCGAATCGTGCCAGAGACAGAAGGATCCTGAAAGAAAAGGGGAATCTATTCCTGAATTGCTTTTTTAATGCCCATATTTACAACATCTCCAAGTCCCACTCCGGCACGGCACTCTACGCCTTTCCGTTCTCCTTCTTCAGGGGCGGCAGCAGACTCCGCGTCAGCTGCCTCGCGTGCTGGGCCATGAGGGCGTCCATCACGGCCATGGCGGCCATGCCCTCGACGATGGGGAGGGCGCGGGGCACGACGCAGGGGTCGTGGCGGCCCTTGGCGGCCAGCACGCCCTCTGACTCGCCGTCGTAGGTGGCGGTGGTCTGGTCCTGGCCGATGGTGGCGGCGGGCTTGAAGGCGACGCGGAAGTAGATGGGGGCGCCGTTGGAGATGCCGCCCTGGATACCGCCTGAGTAGTTGGTCTTGGTGGTCAGCTTGGAGCGGGGGATTCCCACGCGGGCACCCTCGGCCTGGATCTCGCTCTCGGGGGCCTTGACGAAGGCGTCGTTGTGGGTGGAGCCGGGAATCTCGCAGCCGCCGAAGCCGGAGCCGATCTCGAAGCCCTTGGTGGCGGGGATGCTCATCATGGCGTGGGCCAGGGTGGCCTCGAGCTTGTCGAAGCAGGGCTCGCCGAGGCCGATGGGGGGGTTGCGGATGACGCAGGTAACGGTGCCGCCGATGCTGTCCTCGCGGGCCTTGTAGTCGTTGATGCAGTCCATCATCTTATCGGCGGTCTCCTTGTGGGGGCAGCGGACGGGGAGGAAGTCGTCAACGGTCTTGCGGTCGATGGTGTTGAGGAGCGACAGGAAGGCAGGGTTCGTCGAGGGGCTCGGGTGCTCGGGGGTCGGGGGGAAGAGGTGGACGTTGCCGACGCTCGTGACGAAGGCGGTGATCTCGGTGCCGTAGGCCTCACGAAGGTACTTCTCGGCAACGGCGCCGGCGGCGACGCGGGCAATGGTCTCGCGGGCGGAGGAGCGGCCACCGCCGGAGCTGGCCTTGACGCCGTACTTCTCGAGGTAGGTCCAGTCGGCGTGGGAGGGTCTCGGGTACATGTCCATCGTGGAGTTTCCGTAGTCGCGAGGGCGTTGATCTTCGTTCTGGACAATCATGCCGAGGGAGGTACCCAAACTATGGAATGGTTGTAAGCATCATGATATTAGAAGAGCAAGACGATGCCTCAATTAGTACCTGACGCCGAACTCGGTGCCGCTCTGGATGACGACGCGGTCCTTCTCGTTTCTCGGGGTCGTGATGGCGCTCTGGCCGGGGCGGCGACGGTTGAGCTGGGGCTGGATGTCGGCCTCGGTCAGGGCCATGCCGGGGGGGACGCCATCGACGATGACGCCGACGGACTTGCCGTGCGACTCGCCGTAGCTGCGAGGGGCGGGCTATGTTAGTTTCATTGGCCAAATGTTGTGTATAGCACTCATTGTGTATTTGGGAGCAGGCCGGAGGCGACGCACGTCGTGACCTTGAAGTAGTTGCCAAAAGTCGACATCTCGGGGAGGCTGCGAAAACGGTGTTGAGATGGTGATGCAGGTAAAATCTGGGCCGATATTCGGTGAGTCAAAAAGTCGGGAGTCGAGTCAAGAGAAATCGAATCGGCCAATGCGGGGTGCAACGGCGTGGAGGGGTCGGAGTTGCTTACTCGCATGCCCCGATAATAAGGTGCGCGTTTCTTTATAGGGGTATCTCGCATAATGCGAGTAGCAATTCTGATAGCTGCAATTGCTCAACACTCACTCACCCACCACGTTCATCTCACGTATTACGGTGTTGATGCTCAAACCGGGCTCTTTCGCTCATTAAATTCGGTGGAATACCAAGAGTATTCAATTTTCGGGTGTGATAATTAGGTAGAGTATCTAAACTTCCACATTGATCCGCACCAGAACGCCCAACTAACTCTCAACAGGGGTTTGCGAAATGTCACCGTGAAGGCCTCACTCATCACTCACCCACCACCTCACAATGTTCGCCGCGCGCCCCGTCCGGGCCCTCACCCGGCTCAGACTGAACTCCCCATCTCACCGCCGCTTCTCCGCCCGCGCCGCCGACCCCTCCTCAAAGACCCAGGTCTACCTCTCCAAATCTCGCTCCCCCTTCGTCAACCTCTCCATCGAGCACCACCTCCTGCAGACCACGCCCGCCGACTCCACCGTGCTCTTCCTCTACACGAACCGCCCCAGCGTCATCGTCGGCCGCAACCAGAACCCCTGGCTCGAGGTGAACCTGCCCCTTCTGCAGTCCCTCGACACGACGCCAAGCGATGCCGTCGACCTCGTCCGCCGCCGCAGCGGAGGCGGCACCGTCTTCCACGACGAGGGCAACGTGAACTACTCGGTCATCTGCCCCCCGGCCAACTTCGACCGCGACACCCACGCGGAGATGGTCGTCCGCGCCCTCCAGCGTCTCGGCGTCGACGGCGCGGCCGTGAACTGCAGGCACGACATCATCGTCGCCGACCCGCCATCGGCCGTCCTGCCCCTGTCCCCGTCCTGCGGCAGGCCGCTCGCCGGCTGCGACAACACCTTCAAGGTGTCCGGCTCCGCGTACAAGCTCACCCGCCTGCGGTCGCTGCACCACGGCACGTGCCTGCTCTCGTCGCCGAACCTGGCCCGCATCGGCAGCTTCCTTCGCTCGCCGGCCGAAGCTTTCGTGAAAGCGCGCGGGGTCGAGAGTGTGCGCTCGCGGATCCGGAACGTGGGAATCGAAGACACGCGGGAGTTTGAGAAGGCCGTCGTCGCTGAGTTTGGGCGCATGTACGGGGGGTTCGATGTCGAGGCGGAGATCGGAGAGGAGGATGCGGCGGAGGTGGATAAGGTCCGGAAGGGCATCGCGGAACTGGAGGTGAGTTATGCTCAGCGTCAAGGGACCGTCTACGGGGATACTAACAAGCACGAAACAGTCTCGCGAGTGGATATACGGCCAGACGCCGCTCTTCAGCTTCTCGACACACCCGTCAGAAGATGACCCGAGAGAGCGTCCCGAGCTGCCGGGCAAGGTAAGAAACCCCTGAAGGACCTCAGACGAGCGCGTTGCTGACCGTCATTCTTAGTTCAAACTCTCCTTCGAAGCCCGCCACGGCCTCATTCAGAGCTTCGCCCTGGACGGCCTCCCCTCCGCCGACACTCAAGTCCTTTCGCAGCACATGCTCAACAAGAACCTCTGGGAGATGGGCGACTGGGTCCAGCACCTCCACGCCGGCGGGCTGGCCGGGGACGATGCCTCGATCGTCGGAGAATGGATGAACTCCGTCCTGGGCAAGGCTAGCCGGTAACGACTCGACGTCCGGAGATACATACACATCCGGAGTGCCATGTTTACGTTGTACGATATCTTGGAGGCGATAGACCCGTCATGTACATCAGCGAATACCATTCTCATAGACAAACAGAAGCATTGTAATAGAATCCTTAGGTTCGAAAGCCTCATCGTCAGAGTCTTGAACCCGTTTCTGTTCCTTCGTGCCCTGCTCCGCTACGTCTGTTGATACTCGACATGCCCGGAGATCCAGCAACTCCTCGACACCGAGGCAGAACTCACAGGAAACTCCCAACGCAGGCGGCCTACGTCAACCGAGCGAGGCAACACTCACATCCTCCCAACTTCAGTCAACCTCCTTCTCGCCACAATCGCATCGCCAACCCTCGCCGTCTGCGGATCTCTAAGAAACCCCCTCCGTCCCGAAACCTCACGTCACGTTCGAACCACCCCTTCTCAAGCAGAAGCAGCATAGCCAGAAACACACTACCCATCACCTGCCCTCTTCCCAAGAAGATCAATAGAGCTTTGCGGAACGTTATCGCACTGTTTCAATCTTCTCTTGAGACTCTAGTGGCAACATGTCACACAAAAACACACGAAACCATACCGACCTACACGAGCGAAGGATACCTTCCTCAAACCGCCTAGATAGAACGAAACCTCTCATCGCCAACAACCCGCCCGAGACATCCACACACAAACCCCCAACATTTTACCCCGTCCTTCTCTTCCGATCTGCATGAAAAAGGGTGGTAGCGAGTGTCTCTCCATCCACCTCCTCAGAGTCCGATAGCCGCCGACCCGACGACGTTCACATTCCGGAGCAACCAACCCCCGTATATACTCTCCCGACCCGCTATCACATGGACAAGAGAGGGCTCAAGGACAGAGAAAGACAAAGACAAGCAAGACATTCTCCCACCAAGAATGTAACGAAAAAGCTACTTCGAGAGGCGTGTTGGTGGGCATGCGCGTACCACCCCCTCCTCCTCTCTCTAACGCAACGACAATCAGGATATCAAAAGTCCGAATGATCAACAGACAGGAAGGTAGGGTATCAACGAACAAGAATAATCCAAGACACTTCCCCCCCCATCGACTGGATTCTCTTCCCGCACCACTACCGAAGCGATCTCCGGTCCGATTCACCTCGAGCGCCCGCTCCGTCGACCTACCTACCTCTCTGCACCTGCGCGGCAGGCCTCCGAAACCCGAAGATGGACATCTCGACTTTCCCATGACCCTCTCTTCGGGGAAGCAAACGCGATAACGACGAGAACAATGAGTGGGTGTGGCTGGTTCGGAGAACTGAGACATTCCCGCGTCAAATGACGAACGAGCGCAACCCGCCTTTCCATCTCCTTTGCCACAACCTACTCGAACCTCGAGCGGACGCCGGAGCGTGCCTAGCCCAGGCAGATAGCCACCGCCCCCCGTCCGTTCCAATCTTTCCCGCCTTTCCCCAACCATGTCGTCTCGCGAAGCTCCCCAGATTGTCGGGGAGGCGAAAAGCCACTCGGGCAAGAAACCAGCGGCGTCACTTCCACCCCGACCTCCTCGTGCCCTCTTCGCACTAACTAAATGATGGCGTCTAAAAGGCCCCCATCGCCACCCGCGAGCGCTTGCAAGTGATTCACCATACCCTGGAGCTATTAGATAAGACGAAAAAGGGAAGATGGAAAAAAGGTGTGGCTGCAGGAGCTGCATCATGCTACAGACGCGCGAACGCGAAGGGAAACCAGCCGATCATGGTTTTGTCATCGTCGCCTCCTCCGCCCACGAGCCACACCCAGACTTCAATCATCAAAAACGCTCTACCTCTTCTCAATAAGGATGGCTCCGCGCTTCGCGATGAGGTTGCTCGCTTACTAACCCCCTCCACCTCCAAAGACAATCAGAATTCATTCATGGAGGGGGGGAATGATGGTGGTGGCTTCGTATTACCAGACATACAGACAAAGAGCCCAGCCCTCTGACAGTCGTCATCGTCGTCGTCACATGTTGCCCGTTCCGTTTTTCCTTTCTCTTTCATCACAACCACCTTGATTCGTTTCCTCTCCCGTTGTCAGTTATACACACCAACGAGAATACCAAGGCGTCATCTCACGACACTTCGGCGACACCACGACTTTGCCCTTCCCGCCACCTGCAGGATCTCGCTCGTCGTCACATTCGTGAATAGCTCCATAAGCCGCATCAGACCTTTTGGCCGCTAGACGTTCCCGTCTCCTGCAGGGGACGGGAGGCAACGGTCCACGAGTTTCCCCAGAGAGCTTGGTAAGCTGGCCGTCCTCGCAGACATTTACCTATCTAGCTCGAGGAATACCACGCCCCCTCCTCCATCCAAAAAGATGTTCTCGCCCAGGGCAGGCTAAGAATCCTTCCCAAGCACCCAGCCGATATCCAACCAGCACCAGTCGGCCGCCGGGGAAAAGAAAAAGGGGAGAATACAATGATAGATGACGTGCAGCAGGCGAGCAGAGCACAGCAAAATCAAGACCATCAGGAGCAGTAGAGAGCAAGCATCAGAAGTTCGAACCTTGCCGTTTAAACCCCTGTACGGCCTTGCAAGTGCTGACGCTCAACCAGCCAGCCGGGTGCTCATCATCAACACTAGCTAGGTAGCTCCCCCCATCTCGCAATAAACCAAGTATAGCAAGTGCAGGAGGAGTAATATTTCCGCGGACCGGCGAGTGAGAAGCCAAGAACCAAGCACACAGTAACAAAGTTGGCTGGGCGACGTTTTCTGCTGCGCCGCCCTCACGCATGTCACCAAGCGAGCGAGGCGCAGCGGATCGGCTGAGCTTACAGTCAGGCCAGTTTTTCCCTCGAGCTTGGCTATAATACCAAGATGTGGTGGGTGTGATGACTTCTAGGCCCCCGACCATCCCCATCGCAACTCCTAAGGTCAGCAATATGAGAGAAAAGGCCGGGTGCGGTGCCCGTATGCCTACCACACACACACACACACCGAAATCACCGTTCCATTGTCTAGTAGTAGGGTGGCCGCTCCCAGCCAATCCGGCCGTCGTAGAGCGAGACACCGAGAGCCGAAGAGGAGGGGGGGACGTGCCGGGTTGCATCGGGTCTCACGGAGATAGTGAAATGCGGAGAGAGAGAGAGAGAGTTGAGGTGACGGGCGGCGGCGGCGGCGTTGGTTTCGCACACCGGAGCCAAGCAGACCAAAAACCTACAGAACCTGTGTGCAATAGCGTGTGTGTGTGTGTGTACGCCGCCCGGTGTGTCAGACCAATCAAGGACCCCAGCTTTCGAGATGTGATCAAACCATGCGACGGTGACAGGTAAGGAAAAAGTCCAAGAAAAAAGGGCGTTGGTTCTATTCCCACGGTATAGCCAAATCGGTGTGATTCCTCCTCTCGTCTTCGGAGCTTTCACAGCTCTCCGCCCATCAGCAGCGAATAGTTTCGGCCGCCGGGCCCTCCGCATTTTTCCCTCCTCGGGCAACCACCCCTTTTCTTCCCCTTGTAAGTCGTTCGATTACCCCAGACTCAGCTTTGCTTTTTCGTCGAAGGGAGGGGGAGGACCCCGGCGGTTGAGAAACGCAGCCGCAAGTCTTGTCTTGGGGCTGCTCTGCTGAGTTCACCTCTTGTCGCCGGGCTACCCCAAGAACCACAAGAAAGCTCGGGGGACGTCTCGAGTCAGGTTCGTCGATTTAAAGCCCAAAGATGATCAGCTGCGCCCTCTGCCCCGTGAGGCGGGCTGCGAAAAGGGGGGGATGGAAGCTGGAGCTGAAGCTGGCAAGCTGGGCTGGGCTGAACAGTACGTGTTTGATGTGCGTGGACATGGTGGTGGTCGGGGCTTTCTCTCTCTTTCTCACTGTCTGTCTGCGATGATGATGACATGATGAGTAAAGCTGTTCATGGTCCGTCGACATCCACTGCTTCGGGAACGGTTTCACGCATGTCACTAGCCAACGGCTTCCGCCTCCCCCAGACGTCTGATATTTTTTGACACCTGGTTAGGCGCAGATCCGGTGGTGGGAGCGAGGCGCGCAAGCCGCCCCCGGACGAGATGTGGGAGCGCCGTCGACGCCATGCGGCGCTGGCAATAGAAACTCCGCACGGCGTTGTGCTCCCTCGCGTGGAGGAGACGGCAGACGGACGACGACCTCCCTAAGTGATCGATGGGAATGGCACATGCCAGACAGCGCCGTGTAGTCGAGGATATGACAGGGGGCGGAGGAACAGAGACAGTTGAGTGCAACGCCAGGCGAGAAATGCCACCCAATGTTCCCTGAAACGACCGAGGTCAAGACTCAATACCTTCTGCAATGTGAGCAGTCACATTTGCGACGAGGCCTACGGATACACCAACCAGTCAGTGATGTGTACTGTAGAGACTGTGTTGGAAGGGAACCTGGGGTATCGAGCTAGGGTGCCCAACATCCAACATCGAAGGGGGGTTATTCTGGAATTAGATCGCATTGCGTCTATACGCGTAGGCTTTTTCCATCGCACGAGTCTGAAGGTGATCGCCAGTTTGATGTTGAGGTCCAAAGGAGAAGTGAGCGGCGCAGTGCCACAAGGAAAGTGCAAAGCAAAACAAAAGAAAAGGGGGTGAGGTTTATCTAGAGGGTTCGGGTTGATCGACGGGCGTTGGTCAACGTTGGACCATGATCTCCAGGCTTAACTTCAATCGCCAGAGTTTTGGTTAGACGCAAAAGCACGGAGTAAACGGGACGGGCTTCTATTTGCGTGGGCGAAAAGGCTGGGATGGTTCCATGTCGTTGTTTGCGCTGCCTTAGTTCCCGTCGACTTGCAGGCAGGATGATGCATGATTCGACTCGGCGACCTGTTCTGGTCCATGGAGGGATTCTGCTGCGCCCTGCCCTCGCTCTTTTGTCTCTCTCACACGTCGGCCCGCGTCGCTTGGAGCGGGAGAGAAAGTCAAGAGGAGTGAGACCGCGGGCAAAAGAAAAGCAAAGGAAACTCCGTCCACGACTCAGTGTCACAGAAACGTGTGGTAGCAATCGACGATGCCTTCGGCACCACATGCGAGGTTAGCCGATTTAGCAGCCGGCCGCACGCCTCGTTGCCGTTGAGTTGCCTGTCTCTGTCTCTGTCTCTGACTCTGCCTTTCGGCACTGGGCGTTTGTTCCATGCCCGCCCGATGTGACGTGATGGCTGCGCTGCTCGCTTGCCCGTCCCGTAGGGGTCTCGGGTTCGCAGATTGCGTCGCACCTGTCAGCAGCAGCAACGGTCGTCCACGATGCCCTCATCCTGGTCCTGGGGTCGCCGACGGCGGATGCTGCTAGCAGCTTATTCGACATTATCCATCCATCGTGGCGACGCGTACTATAACACAGAGCGGGCTACGCCGCAAACAGCAGTGGTCCGGGGTTGACAGCAAAGCTGGACCCCTCCCCTCGTCCAGACTTGGGCAACGGCAACGATTGGGGGGTTATTGTATGGCAGAAAGAGGCTAGAGCCCTTCAGTCGACGGCAGACAGACCCTGCGCTG
Source organism: Colletotrichum brevisporum (assembly GCA_030770045.1). NCBI lineage: Eukaryota > Fungi > Ascomycota > Sordariomycetes > Glomerellales > Glomerellaceae > Colletotrichum > Colletotrichum brevisporum. The sequence continues at coordinate 9,889,824 of JAUGSI010000002.1, forward strand.
CGCTGCGCTTCGCTCTTCTCCGCAATCTGAGGGCTGGCGCGACAGTCTGGACCGGGCCATTTTGGAGCAGACCAGACCCCGTGGCCAAGACGCTCGCCCGAGAAGGGAGTGCAAAAGCGAAGCCATCGTGAGATTTTCTTCTCACTCCCTGCTGGCTCAATGCCTGCCGTGTCCTTTCCACACGCACACACCCCGCCACGTCGTCTCGTTTCTTTTCGGTTCGATGCAGGGAGGCCGGTCACAAACTTGCAGCAACAGCAGTTCCGGGGGACGGGCACGAGCCGTTCTTTGCTGCCGGATAGAACCCATCATCACACACCAAACAAAGTGAGCTTCGATTTGGCTGAATTGAAGCAGTGCGGTGGGTCACGGGAAGCTTCTGCGGATGGGGACGCGGCAGTGAGCGAAAACCCTGCGTCGTGGTCTCCGTCGTCTGTCCCGAGACGAGGGCATCGTGGCCTGGAGCGTTCTGGACTCATGTGCGCCAAATTGTTCCTGACCGGTGGTCCACGACCACGATCCATCCCGCTGGCAGAGTCTGTTTTGGTGTCGGCAACGAATCCTCCCCTCTCCAACTAGCTGTGGATCCGGCTATTCGAGGCTACCCATGGCTGCCGGTGTATTAGACGATGTCGTGACTGAATGAAAATTGCTTGTGTGTGATAGTGCAACGGCGCCCGGCGGGTTCGAGGCCGGATGTCAGGTAAGATGAATTAGCACCCGACTCGGGCGACTCGGGAGCATTGGGTTGAGACGGGGGTGATGTGATCTCGCTGGACGATCCGACGATGGCCTCTCGAGTAGATCTCAGCAAAAGTCGAGATCTCCGAGCCGCCATGACGAGTAATAAGCGCTGGTCCGTGGTCGACATAGTGTAATCAACGTTAGCACCCCTTACAATGCGTCGCCTCCATCTCATGCAAACTCGAGAATGGAAGGGCCACACAGAATCGACGAGAACCGAGACGCAACGCTTGAATTTCTCGGTGGGAGTGGGACTCATTGAAGATTCAGCCCACATCACTGACCGGGGGGCACGACAGCGATCGCCAATACCAACGAGTGGCACAGAGAAGCCCGGCCCTTGGTTGGCACTGGCGCTGCGAGGGTGGCACAGAGAAACAGGACGACCTTTCCACGACTCTCTGACAAGCATCTCTCGCCGGCGGCCGGCCAGCCGCCGCCCTTCTCATCCTGCAGGCTGCGTCTACTGGGTCTGCATTGGCCACTTGTCGGTTCCCGACCCCGACAGCCGTCCGTCCGTGGGCATCGGGCTGGTTGTTCGGAGAGTCTGCAGACTGCTGCCCGAAACACCCCTCGAGACCCTTCCTTACGATGGGTGTTTGCCTGTGTGCTGTATGTGTATGTGTGTGTGTGTGTGTGTGTGTGCCTCTGTCTGACAGGATGGCCATCTATTAACAGGAACAGCGACAGCGTCTGGCTGGCCGGGTCCAGGCCAGGCAGGACAGTGAAGACTGACGAGAGCGGCCGACGGCACCAAGGCACGTAGATTCCATGCTGCCATCGCCTCCCGAGGCACGCCGCACCTCACAGACACGGACACAAGCACAGGCGGCTGGCGAGCGTTGCCTGCTAGGCTGGATCAGGCAGTCTAGCGGAACATGTTGTTTCCAAGTCCGATCGCTTCTCAACTTCGCCAGCTCTGTCCAGCTCCTGGGCGGCGGCTTTGGCTGGCTGACGCCGCATTGCCCAGTAAGACGTCCGACATGGCCAGCCGTTCGATGCTCGCTGAGGCTAATGCCGCCAACGTCCCGGGCTTACGATATGTACTGTACCGTATCACCGCGCTATCATCACCCGGTATGACTGCCACGGAGGTGAGGGTGTTTGTTTCTTTTTCGTCTTGATTTGTGACGTCCCGGCTTGCATTGCATGACATGACAACCGCCGCATCGAATAGAGACGCTTCTTGGTGAGACAGGCTCACAATCATACATGGAAGGCATGCCATTGCCTGTACGGACAAACTCTGGTACAAGTATCCGTAGGTTGTCCAGAGGTCAGAGATCCGGTAAGCCGTGGCTGTCTGTCTCTGCCGCCGAGCATCCTTCTGTTTCGATGAGGCAGAGCGGGCAGGCTTGAAAAGCAATGTCGGCCAGGGGACGCCAGGAACAGACCGATCAAGTGCTGCAAGTTCCAGTAGATTGCATGGATCACTGCTGTTTGTCTGTTCCTGAATCCTGATGCAGTGAAGCTGCAACAAGAGTGGGGATACTTGGGCTTCAAGACGAGAGCCGGAGCCACAACACATTGGTGAGTGGTACACCATGACCATGGCCATGTTGCAACAGTGACAGCGGTCCGCGGAGGCCTGCGGAGCAGACCAAGCAAACCAGGAAAACCCGCAGCGCCTCCCGTGCCGTGTTCCCACTCGAGGCCGTCGACGTTGATGGCGGCTCCAACCCAACTCCACATGGTCTGCCGTTCCGGCCAAGGATGATAGGATCGTGGTTTCCTGTGGTTCCAGTAACATGGCCCTGTGCATGGACGGGGGCGGCGGTTGGGGGGAGGTTGGCTGGTGAAGGGACGATCATCTCTGATCTGGCGGCAGCTGGGGGGCCCGTCTCATGCGGCTTGGGCCGCAAGAGAGAACCTACGGATATTCTGGCGAGGAAAAATACATTAAAACCATGGAAGCTCGAGCAAGGAGCAAGGGCGCATGTCAAAGGCAATGGATGGCCATGGCCGCCTCAGGAACCGATTCGATGTGGCTGTGGGGTGAAGACCAAACAGGGTGAGCGGTTTGTTGACGACGGTGAGCTCAACCAGCAGAGCCTGTCTGCCAGGCCATAGAACAGAGGTCTCAATTCAGGCACAAGAGTCTGACCACGGCTCTCATCAAATCGATCTTCAGCAAGAGTGCGAAACATCAGGCATGGCGCGTCCTGGGTAGCACCATGTGCGCGCGCGCCGTGGGTGTCAATGACACAGAGATAGGCAGCCAGGGTCCGTCTTGCAAGTTGAATCATCTCGTTGCTGTGAGTGTGAACGCCGCCGCTAGCTAATAATACGTCGAATCGATCGATTGCATCGTCGCTTCTGACTGGTCAGCCCATCTGGTGTGGTCTGAAGTTTATGCTCCGTCCGTGTCCGACTCCGTCGAGGAGAGGATGCCATCATTTTACACTACTGCCGCGACTGGGATCCATGGAAGATCCACTGTCCGGCCATTCCATACGGCAACTGCAGCGACGATCAACAAGCTCCATGCCACGAGGGTTCGATTCCTGCCTAGTACTATGTAGACGAAGGACGATGGTGAGGAGAGAATGCATAGACTGGTGGTCCAAGAAGCGATTGAGATGGAGCGAGCAAACCGGCTCAGCTTAGCCGGTCTATTGGACTGTAACCGGCCTCCCGGCGCCGGTCCTGATGTTTCTTTGCACTTCTCAGTGAAACACGGCAAAGAGGGTGGCGTAGCACCAACTTTGACGGCATCAGGCCACCGGACGACGCTGGCATATCTCGTCAGGCCAGCGCCAAGTAGTCGGGGCCGTGCTGTGTTGGTTGATGGGAATTGGGATTGATGAGTCGAGCAGAGTCGACGAATGAGAAGCTGCATCGCTGCTGTTGCTGTTCTTCTTGGCTTGTGTAAACGGGCGTCAGAGACGGACCTGGGGAGGCTTTTCGCGGTGGATTGGACGCAAGACACTGGCAAACTGGTTGCGCTGCTGGTTACATGTGAGAGTGCAACATCCACGTCTCTGAAGGACGGCGAGACATGCGCCAGGCAGGCACAGCACCACAGGCGCAGCGTGGCCGGTTGGCTTCTCTTGAGGACACGCTCCGACTCTTTTCTTTTTCCCCAGCCCAATTCAAAGCTGCTGGGGTTTGTGCATTAGGGCCTCGACCGTGGCGTCGAAGTTGGGCCAAAAAGGAAGAATGCAGAGACAGGAGGGATGCAGCTCCGAAGCCAGGCGGCCAATGGCCGTTGCAGGTGGCCAATTCGCATCGTCCAATACCCATGCCGCCGCCGCGAGCGAGGGAGCGACCGATTGCATGTGTGTATCTGCGGTTGTGCCGTGCTGCACGGTATGGTAATATGGTATTAGTGTGCTCTGTGGTATGGCCTGGAGGGAGGACAGAGGTGCCGTTGGTCGAAGCCAAGCGGCGGGTGCTGTTATGTCCGCGAGTCTTGGCCTTTTTGAGGAGGCTTGGAAGCTAGGTAGGTAGACGATTGCCATCCAGCTCTCTCCTCTCGCATACAGGTAGCATGGTGTACGGATACACCAGATGATTAGGCTGTGCCACAGACGAGGGAGAAGTAGCGGCGCCTTAGCCGCGAGTGGCTGTCGGCGAGTTTGGCCTCTTCGGTTGGGGTTTGGTCTTGGAGAGCGAGCATTCGAGGGTTGTCTGTCCGTCAGTCTGTTCGTCCGCATGTTTGCTCGAGGCGCCGTCCGTCAGTCAGACTTTCCCTTCCACCCGACTGGACTGCCTTCTCTGGCGTCAGAGACGGGACGAGCCCCCCTCCATGTGCAGGTTCTTTGTGCGTCGCGAGGCGGCAGCGTTGGGACTTCTTGGTGGGCGGCAGACAAAGCTTTCGGCGCAGCAAAAAGTCGAGAAAGATCTGGACCTAGATCCGTCCCTGGGTCAGCAGTCCCTCCTTGCCCTCCCCGCGCCATCCACAGTGGGAGGATCAAGGTTACGTGAACCATGTCGTCGGCGAGTGCTGTTAGTGCAGTCGGGGGGTGGTTCTCGTCATAGCTACGTAGTCGTAAAGCACATACTCGCATCCGGCGTGGGTTTGTCATGGCCGCCGCCGCCATCGCCGCCATCGGGGTCCCGGTGCCACCGTCTCTTCCGTAGCGAATGAGGCAGCCAGAAAGCGGCAGTAAGGTTGATGCGGAGATCGACAGGCGGCGGAAACACGTTGTATGTGACCTGCTGGACGCGTAGCACGTAGCGTAGAGCTTGCGTGTATGTGATTGTAGGGTAGCGGAGGGTGGTTGAAGTGCTAGTGTAGCGTCGAGCATAGCTGTGTAAGCTGCGCAGCAGCGTGTAAGTACCTGGGCTAGGTCAAGGACATGGATCAGTGACTCCGAGTGCCGATGGCAGCCTGCGAGCCGAGAGACGAGGCAGAACGAGAAGAGAAGGGATGGAACCAAGGCCAGGCATCCCGAGCGAGCGAGCCTGAATGGAGGTTGCGGTTGCAGTCGTAGTCATCGGTCAGTGGGCGTATCCATCTGTAAAGTGTAGCAATCCATCTCTAGGCATTCGTATCGACGAATTGCACTAGGTAGTCTCGTGTGTCTCTGGCGGCTGCCATGTCTTGGACTACAGTCCAGCTGGACCGTGAACGTGTTGTGGATGAATGGACGACGGATGGATGTTGGGATGTTTCTGTGGAGAGTCAACCATGGTCAGTGACAGACAGTGACAGCACCAGTGACAGACAGAGAATTTGGTGATGGCCAAGGCCAAGGCCAAGGCATGGCTCCTTCTCTTTCGTCGGAGACAAGAGTCCGCTGGGGGTGGTCACTGGTGGGAGGGAAGGAGCTGGAGGGGGAGGACATGTGGGGCCATCAGAGACAATTCAGGTACTTCCACGGGCTCAGAGGAAGTGCGCAAAAATGGACGTGCATCGCGGTCTCTGTGTGTAACGAAAAAAGGTGAGCGGCTCGGCTCCATCGGGCCAATGACGAGGGCGCCGATCATGGCGCGATAAGGAAACAAAGTACCTGCCCGGCGCAATGCCCCGGGAGAGGTACCTGCGCAGATTCAAAAGCCTCTCTTCGTTCAGACAGCGGTGGCCCCTGCGGTTTGCCCTCTGGCGAGGCAGGTACCTAGGTACACTACCCCTGCCCCTGCTCCTTCTCTCCCAAGAAACCCCTGCCGGCCGGCCGTACCTCCCCGGCGCGGATGGTGTAGAGAGGAAAAAAAAAAAAAAGACAACGAAGAGAATCAGAAGTCCACCAGGAGGCCTTGCTTGCTGGGCTTGGCGTCGACTCACAACCTGTTCTCGCAGTTGCACGTCGTGTTGTCTCCTTGGAATCACTGCGGGAATGCTCCGTAAATCGAACACGCACATGTATCCGAATGGAGTGAGCGTTTCCAGATGATGGAGCACACGAGCATGTGCGAGAGGACCCATCCGTACCTGACATTGATGGCGGTCTGACTACATCAGGTACTTTTTTGCGTGCTGTAAGGTGAGGAAGGTACCTAGAGTTCCTGGGCAGGCGCGTGCTAGGTCAAGGCAACACATATACGCAAGGGAATGGAGACGGAGGAACGGAGAGGCAGGAAAAACTCCACGGAGGCCTACTACCTGGTTATCTGCCCGCAGGTTGATGATTGACTTGACGGGATAGAGACATTGCTGCATGGCGCTTGCAGGCTGAGGTCGCTGTTGACCACGTTTGGTGGGTGTTGTTCAGAGGGATACACACTAGGTACCTACCTAGGTACTCACCTGCCTGTTATCTATGTATGGATACATTACTCCCATGCAGCTTAGATACCTTTTTCTTCTTTATATCCATTACTACCCATAATGTAGAATGCGCATGTAGATAGGTATTTTGTCGTTGTTCGTCCTATTGCTTTATCCTTAACATCAACTCTATCTGACTTTTAATAGGTGCCTTTCCCGGTACCTTATCTTAGGTGCCTCACAGCCCAGGGCGTTCGCGCTTTCCCGTCCATCCCTACCTAGCTGGCACTGTATGTGCTAAGTGCGCCATGAGCGGTAGCGCTTCTCTGTACGACCAGGTGCGGATTTCCTCTTATCTCTGCAGATAAGGCGGCTCGACGGGGCCAGTGGACCTGTGCGGATGTCCACACACCTTACACCGACACAGCGCCGACCCACATCCAGATCCACTTGCATCCGCCCACCGCTATCGGGGCCAATCAAGCGCTGATAAAGCAGCTGCTCCATACCGTGCAGACACTGTAAAGCTGGGCGCGCTCCCTCTACCCCTACCCCCTTCCCTTGCCAATGGAGAACACTACATCAGAGGTACGTACCTCCTGCGGCAGGAAGAAAAGCGAAAAGCCGCGGCCAGGTTGTTGTTGGCTGGTGGGCTACGGGCTGCAGGCCGTGGGCTGGGGTCCCACTGCGGGCGCCTTCCCTCCCACCATCTCTGCCCCCCTCTCCTCCTTCCCGGTCCATGTCGGTGCCCCTCTCCTCCATCGGGTTAGGTACCTAAGTACTCAGGTACCTTACCACGCTGCAGTGTGTGCTGCACCGTGTCTCCGTCGCCGTCCGGCTGCTGCCCTTGGCCTCCTCCCCTTTGGCGGTGCATCCATCATCCTCGTAGTGACTTGACCTCCTCCACTGTTCTGCGTTGACGCTCCTTCCTTCAAGCCTCCACCAGCCCAGCCCAGCCCAGCCCACCAAGACCACGACCACGACCAAGGCGCGCGCGCTGTCGCTGATGAATGTGAATGTCCACAGCCGTGGTTGTACCCAGTCCACACCTTTCCCCCCTTCCCACCACCATCATTTTTATTTTTTTTCTTCCCAAGAGAAGGGAAGGGGGGAAAAAAATACTGAGTGCGGCCCCATCCATCACGTAGATCCCCAATTCTCTCGTCTCTCTCCCTCTCTCCGACCCCCGGCCCCGGACTCGACTCTGCACTCTTTCTTGCATCTGTCTGTCTGGCCGCACACACACACACACACACACACACACACTTCTTCTCTCTCCTCACCCATTCGCACATTCTCCTGACGCTACCGTAAATACGTACCGATTCTGCACATTATCGCCTCTTTCCCAGTACATGCTTGCCTGCCCGCTGCCTGCCTACCTCAGCAAACACATTCGGCAGTAGCGACAGGGAAATAACGACAAAAAAAGAAGGGAAGGAGTGAGAGGAAAAAAAAAAAGACACTGGACCCTCGTCTTGTCCCTCGCCCACATACCACCACACCCCCCCTCCGTCTTTTAGTCTCGTCCGCCCCTCCACCCCCCGGGAAAGTACCTCACCAACCAGACCAGACCAACCTTTCCATCTCTTGGTCCCCCGTCTTCCGCCTATCCTCCTTCTTTGACTTCACCTCGTTCGCCTCGGAGACGCATAACCTCAACCTCGCTCACCTCAATTTGTCTGTCTTTCCACGTCTTGACAGACCTTTTAAGCCTTTCGTCTTCTCCAACGTGACGCCATCCCCCGACGACCGCCTCGAACCCAACTAGCGATTTCAGCGCACTCCTTCTGACGACTTGCTTCTTGCTCATCCGCACAAACCTTCTCTCTTTCTCTCTCTCCAACTCTCCAACTCTTACGTCGGTCTCGCTCCTCGTCCCGTCGTCGAAGCCAGAATCCCCCCAAAACACCACGATTGCGACCATTGCGACCGTGACGCACGCACGCACGACCGCCCACTCACATACACACGACGATACCACGATCGAAACACTGCGAGTAGCCATGACAAACTGAACATCGAGTCGCCGCAGCGTTTCTCTTCTACGGCCGCCGTGCGAGCCTCGTTCTCACGTCCTCACACGTCCCTCCCTCATTATGTCGAATCGCCGATTGAGACTACTCCGACCAGTCCAACTCCAGCGCTTCCACGCATACAATGGAACCACCACACCCCCCTCCTCACTCGAGGAACCCGCATCACCCTCACCTGCACGCCGTCATCCCGCCCTCGGCCAACTTCCTCAAGTCCTCCGCTAGCACCCCGATGACTTCTCCGGGCCTCTTCAGTCCCTCGAACCCGCGCCCCAAGTCCGCCTTCCCCGCCCACGCATCGTCCGATTCCAACACCCCGAGCCTCGAGACGAGCAGCCCCTACTTGCACCCGCTGCAGCACCACAAGGTTAGGGAGACCCATAAGGCCCTGATTGACTCGGACAGCATCACCGGCCGGAAGCTCATCAACCAGTATGAGGTCATCGAGGAGATTGGCAGGGGCATGCATGGGAAGGTCAAGCTCGCGCGGAATCTCGAGACGGGCGAGAACGTCGCCATCAAGATTATCCCGCGATACTCCAAGAGGCGTCGACTCGGCAAGGTCATGGCCATGTCCCCTGGGGAGAAGACGATGCGGGAGATTGCTATCCTCAAGAAGATGAGGCATCCCAACGTCGTCTCACTGCTCGAGATCATCGACGACCCGGAGCTCAAGAAGATCTATCTCATCCTCGAGCACGTCGAGCTGGGCGAGGTCATCTGGAGGAAGAAGGGCCTTCCGCACATCTGTCTGTACGAACGTCGCCGCATCGAACGCGAATCCCGCGGCGAGCCCGCCACCCCCGAGGAGGAGCAGTACGATCTTCTGATGGAGCGACGCTTTGCCCTCAAGGAGCTGAAGCGGGCAAAAATGTCACGGGCCAACATGGGAGCACACGATTTCTGGAGCATCGAGCACGGCGTGTACGACGACGCAAGTTACGGTTCAGGGTCCCGCGTTCCTTCGAGGGACGACTTGGGCACCTTGGACCGAGTCGGTACCGACGGCTCTCTTCCCAACTCTCTGCAGGCCTCTCGAGCAACTTCAAGGGCCCCTTCGCGATCTCAGTCCATCAGATCCATGACCAATCCCGGATACGACCTGGACGCCATCGATATGGAGGATGATGACATGGAGACGCCGGGTCCCCTTCGGTCTAGCAACCCCGGCTCGGCCACCGCCCTGGATGGAACCATGTACGGCCCCTACATCGAGGAGGCCGCACTGCGGGGCCGTTCGCCAAGCATGGCCGATTCCATCATCTCTCACATGTCATCCGTCGACTGGAATTCTCGCATGCACGATCCCTTTGCTGAAGATTTCTCCTACGTTCCTTGCTTTACCCTCGAGCAAGCACGATCGACCTTCCGAGACACTGTCTTGGGTCTGGAATACCTGCATTACCAGGGCGTTGTGCACAGGGATATCAAGCCTGCGAACCTTTTGTGGACCAAGGACCACCGCGTCAAGATTTCCGATTTCGGCGTTTCCTACTTCGGACGTCCCATCCGAGACGGCGAGCCCGATGACGAGACTGTCTCGGAGTCGGAAGCGCAGGATTTCGACGACGACCTCGAACTAGCCAAGACAGTAGGCACGCCAGCATTCTTCGCCCCCGAGTTGTGCTACACAGATGCGGACCGCATGGAGCAGCCCAGAATCTCTGAGATGATTGACATCTGGTCCTTGGGCGTCACGCTCTACTGCCTCGTGTACGCCAGGATTCCCTTCCAAGCCGAGGACGAGTGGCGCATGTTCAAAAAGATCGCGACAGAAGATGTCTTTATCCCGCGCAAGCGTCTCAAGCCTGTCGACCCGTCGACCCCTCCCAACTCCGAGTCTTTGTTCAAGCGCCATAATGTGCCGCCTTACAGGGACGACAATGAGCTGGCCTACGAAGAAATCGACAACCTCTTGTACGACCTCCTACGCCAGATGTTCACCAGGAACCCCGAGAAGAGGATCCGCCTCAGGGATATCAAGAGGCACCCTTGGGTTGTTCAGGGCATCCCTAACCCCATTGCATGGATCGACGACACCGATCCGGCTCGCCCTTCCCAGGGTAGACGAGTCCAGGTCAACGACAAGGAGACGGCACATGCCGTCGTGCCCATTGCTTTCTTGGAACGGGCACGATCTACCGTCAAGAAGATCACGGGGAAGCTGATGCACCCTTTAGGGGATCGAAGCGATAGCAAGTCGTCCAGGCGGAGAGCTGCCAGCAGTGCCGCCAGTTCAGCGGGAGACAGCATGTACAACGTCCCGCCAACGCCGCACTCGCGAGAGGCCCGTCGTAAGAGCCTCAAAAGCGATGACTACTTTTCCAACGTGAGGGATTTCGCCATGGGAACCGAACATGGCTTGAGCTCGAACCAGACGAACACACCGCACGAATCACCTTACGACCCTCTTGCAACTGCTATCGCACAACCTGGTCTCGGTCAGGGAGCCGCGTTGCTCCACGCCCTCCACCACAACTTCAGCCACAGCCACATCGATTCCAGAACGAACAGTGGCACCGCCTCGCCGTCTGACCAATCCACAATGGCTGGAACCTCGTCAACCTACAGACCTTACCAGCGAGTATCGCAGAGCCCCTCTAACGGAAACAGCTTCCTTACCCTGACGGCCGGCCTGCCCGAAGTCAAGACCCTTCCCCCAACGCCGTATGCCGATAACACAACCGACGATCCTCTGAAGGATCTGCGGAAGACTCGGGGCCTCGAGGGTCTTACGGAAGAAGCCCTGCGATCTCGATCCGTGGACCGTGGCCTGTTTGCCAGCACAGACAAGCGTGCTCCTGCGCACGTCGGTGTCAACACCGCTGTAGCCCCAGGCACCCTCCACCGTATTCCTAGCCGCCCTCGTCCTGTACGGTCAGTGGATCTTGGCAAGGCCAAACAGGGCGGTAACGGCCTGTCCTCGCCACTCTTCTTCTCGTCGCGGTCCGTCACCGGTTACCAGCACGGCCAGCCTCAATCCGACTCCAATATCTACGAAAACCAACGAGCAAACACCGACCTTGAGGAGCGTCCGCAGACGGCCCACAGGATCGAACACGTCCGCGATATGCCAGAGGCCAGGACGCCTCCTCCTCGCCAGTACAACACCTCCACCCCCGAATCGTTTGCCCGCGCCAGAGACGAGCTGCACCGAAAGCAAATTGAGGAACACCAACTAAAGCTTGCCCAGAAGGCTGTCGAAGACGCCAGATTGGACTTGGAACCCTCAGAAGTCCCCTGCCCGGCCTCGCCTGATGACGAACTTTTCGGTACACCGCCACCTCCATCGAGGGAGGATACGATGGAAACCAGGCAATCATCCCGCTCGACGTCGATTGCTGGCTTGGCATCTCCGCTCACAAGCCCCAGCGACATCAACAGTCCCGTTTCGTCAACGAACCACCCGTCCAAGGAGGAGATGCTCGCCTTTCAGTCCGACCCCTCCCTGCCGGCCCTGCTCAGTGGCTCCAGCTCCGTTTCTGCCGACCTCGACGCAGAGCCTTTGGTGGAGCCCGGCGTTATCAGCACCAAGTCCCTGCTTGAAACTACAGACTCGCTCACGCCGCCGGCTTTCGCTAAGGAGCCGATCGCCGGGTTCCCTCTCGAACAGTTCGAGCACACCGCGTCATACGGGCACCACAGCTCCGGTGGCTTTGATGTGCTTCGAATGACTCCGAGTCCCGTGAATAGAAACCTGGCTCCGCCACCCCAGCGTACCCCCGAGCTGAGGCCTCAGGACGACGACGACGATGATGATAGCGACAGTGACGAAGGGTTGGTGATGGCCAAGACCAAGAAGAAGAAGTCCATCAACCCGACGACCGAGCGCATCCCCTTTGGCGCTAGGCGCAGAGACACCAACATCAGCATCGCCAGCACCGAGACGGCCAAGAAGGTCGTTGTTCACGGCGAGGAGGTCATCACCTATGTTGACTGATCTTCATCACCTCTCATCATGACAGTAACATACATCCACTCAACTCAACACATATCAAACTGTATACTGCCCCCAGGACCAACAAGTCCTGACAAAGCATTCATATACGGTCGGCGGGTCATTTTTGAATTTTGCCAACTCGAAATTTGCTGCTTCAACATATTCCCCAGTGTTTTCATGTTTCAGCATACTCGAAGAACAGCATGCAATCAGATTGCACATTTTTTCTTTGGAAGCATCGCCTCGGCACCAACAGAAGGTTGGCAGGCGGCTCTCTCGACTGGATGCGTTTTATTCATATAGAGGAGGACTGCATCTGGTCGACGCCTTGCATGACGGAGGAATTGGTTCGTGCTCACTTGGAGCGATGGATGGAAAGGACGACAATGGCAAGTGGGCGAGTTGCCTTTAGCGCGCGCCCGTCTATTCAAGTCGCCTCGGTTGCTCCCCGCACACTTCATTTTCTCGGCGCTGTACGGATTGGTGGAGGCTTTCATCAGAGTAAATTGTGACGATTACACGTGGAAACGAAGAAAAAAAGCGACGGAACGACGGAGGACGCGGCATCGGTGGTAAGCCGGAACGGCGATGGCAGAGGCAACAAGCAGGACCTCTAGGCCACGAGGGGCGATGACGGTGGAGCCATGGGCGGGAGACAATGCATCGCCAATAGACTCCTTTTTTTTTCACCAGTTTCTTTTGTCTTTCCAGAGGGAAACGGAGCGTAATGGGGCAGCGGGCGGCTTGGTTCAATCATCGACTGGTGTTCCTTCTTCTTGCGCCAAACAACTACCCCCAGAAGTTTGTCAATTTCGCCCTTCACTTTTTTTCGTCTTCTTTTTTCAACAACCCATCATCGCATGAAGCATTTCGAGAGCGAGGTCAAGGAACGGAGGAGGAGGGGTGGACTTTTTTTTTTGTGTGTGTAATGGTGGATGATGATCTAGTCTCCTCGGGAGACGGGAATTGGAAGTGAAGCTTGCCTCTTCCACGTTTTGAAGTCCTTTTTTGTTCCACCCCGAGGGAGATGCGGCACAGACTACCTGCTCGTCTCTCTCTGCAATGTAAACAAACACACCCAAACCCCCTCCGGGACAAAGTAGTTAGTCACAAATCTCAAGAGAAGGGGGAGACGGCGAGGAAGAGGCAGGGAGACTTTGCTTTCTTCCTCGGATGAATAGAAAGAAAGAAAGAGAGACCTCGACTTCTCGAACATGACAGCTCTACGAAGTTCCTAATCGCGACGTGATGTGTACCTCAACAAAGCACCGGCATGATCGAGACACTAGCAACTGAACTCATGCTGACGCAGCACAGTTCGGAGCAATCGAATAAAAGGTCTGGTTGGTATTTGCTGGTTCTATATCAAATCTCACTCGTCCTCCCGCCTCAAGCTCGCCATCTCACATTACGTGACGCAGAAAAAGAAGAAAAAGGCCCGTCAAGACCACCATCACACGGTATCAGCGTTAGGAGCCCCCATGACGCCGCGCCCGAACCACTCGGCCACCGTGCCGAACCGGTCCTCGCTGCGCTCCAGCTCGGCCTTGAACAGCTCGTGCTTCCCGGCCGTCTCGATCTGCGTCTTGCGCAGCGCGCGGATCGTGGCGTTGTCGTTGGCGCACTGCGGGCACTCGCCCTCGGCGCGGAGGCAGCGCTGGTGGAAGCTGTGCTTGCAGAGGAAGTGCACCGCGGGCAGGTCGAGCGGCGCCGTGCAGGCGGCGCAGCGCGTCGACTGGAACACGGCCGGCTTGCCGCCCAGGTCGGCCATCTCGCCGCGCTTCTGCTCCGTCTCGGCGCGGAAGGCCGAGATGCGCCGCCGGTTGGCCGCGATCTCCCTGCGCTCCCGGTCGATCGTCTCGTGGAGGTAGGGCTTGATCATGCCCATCGTCGCGACGCCGCCGCCGCCGCCGCCCCCGGACCCGTTCTGGCCGACGAGCGTCTGGATGACCTGCAGCGGCGCCATGAGGCCGTCCTTGTCGATCTTGCCGAGCACGGCCGCGAGCTCGTCCGGGCCCGCCTCCTCGAGGACGCGGGGGTCCGAGGTGAAGTATGCGAGCGCCGCCGGGTACAGCTGTGGCTCTTCGGGGCCGTACTTGCGGAGGGCTTTGATGGCCCCGCGCGTGTCCTTGGCCGAGGTGTATGAGCGGAAGATGTCGAACAGGAGACCGGATTGCTCCTTGACGAGCGTTGTTCCGTCCTTGAAGTCGGACAAATGGGAAAGCAGCAACACGTTGGAGCTCTCCATGGGTATGTTTTGCCCCTCGATGAGCTTCTTCGCCTTGCTCTCCCACTCCTCCCGGTGCGTCTCTCCCTTCTTCTCGTTCGACTTGTGCAGATACATCTCAAACAGTGTGGTATATATGTCGGTCCTATCGCTCTCGTTCAGCGTCTGCTCTTCTAAGCACGCCTCCAAAAAGACGATGAACTCATCCGGGTGGTCGATAAAGGACGAGAAAGCTGTCCTCGGCCGTGGGGGAGTGTACTTCGGCGCCGGGATGTCTTCGGGGTTCAAGATGAAGGCGGTATCGCCGTTGATAGCCTTGGCGTTGGTCCCCGGCGTAGTAGGGCTAGCGATAGACGATGTGTTCATGTAAGGCAAAGGGAGGAAGTTGGAAAGATTTTGGACTGCGTTTGCGGCACCGGCAACCATGCCCCCGCTTGCGATGGCCTCCTCGCCGTCCTCGATGGGAACGATGTGTATTCTTGGGCGGTATTTGCCCGTGTAATAGTCGACGAAAATATTCGTCGCATCTTTGGGGCAGTTTTCGATCAAAACTCTGGCGTACTTCTTCAAACACGGGTAGGCCTACACCAAGGTCAGATAATTTCTCTCTGTAATGGGTTGGAGTACCACTTACCACCTCCGGGTCCTGGCGCCAGATGAAATCCAGAGCATCGTCGTACTTTTTCGAGTCTTCGATTAGGATATCCACGACCAAGTCGGTCTCGCCATGCTTCTTAGCAAGGTATGCAGCTTGTTCGTAGTAGCCCCCTTGCCGGCACATGGATATGGCGGTCTCAAGGTCGAACTTCAGGTCGCCAGGGGACTTGATGAAGGCTTCCAACTTGTCAATGTCCTTTAGTTTCGCATAGCAGTTGAGAAGCAAAGTAGTGTGGTCTGCAGTTGCCTTCCGATGCTCGTGGAGTTGCTCGAGATACTGGATGAGGTTGTGTATCCTTTGGGTATCAAGGAACTGGGCAAGTTAGCAAGTGTACTCCTGGAAGATACTGCGAGACGCCCACCTTTCTGATAACCTGCGACGGCTCCGTCGTATCAATCGCCTTGATGTACTGGACCATGGCGCCGTCGTAGTCCGCCTTCTGGTACAAGTGATCGCCGAAGCGGCGGAAGATGCTGCTCTGCTGAGTCGCGTCCATGCCCGACTTCTGCGCCAGCTCGATGGCGAGCGGGAACATGTTGCGCTGGTACAGCATCTCCAGGCGCTGCTGCAGAGACTTCTCGTGGTAGCGGTTGACCTTGCCGTCCTGCGTGAGGATGAACAGGTCGCCCCAGATCTGGAAGATGGCCTTGAACGGCGAGATCAGGGACTGCGTGTGGCCCGTGACCCTCAGATCCGGCTCCAGCAGCACAAAGGTCGACGCGTTGAAGAGGGCGTCCGCCGCTCCTCCGCCGAAGCGCCGGCGCATGGTGTCGGACGGCTTGTCGGCGGCGGAAGACGACGGCGGGCAGATCAGCGCGACGTAGTCCTGGTAGATCGAGACGAGGCGCTTCGGTGACTCGTACGCCCGCGGCGCACCCCTGCCCTCCAGCGTGTAGGTGTAAATGGCATCTTCGCGAGCCACGACCACGTCGCCCGTCTTCTTGTCGACCGTCATACAGTCGACGTTGCAGCCCAGGTCTTCGACCGTCTTGGGCGGCGAGCTGTGGCCCCTCCGCGAGATGGCGAGCTTGAGGATGCGGGCCGTCGTCGAGATGAACAGCGTCGTCAGCCCCTGCGGGTCGGTCATCAGCTCGACGCCCGTCACTGGCTCTTCCGACTCGTGTACGACGCGCTGTCTCGCTCCGAGATCGTTGATAAGGTCGCCGCGGATCAGCGTCACCGTGCCGTTGGCGAAGCCGACCGCTACCTGGCTGAGATTGTCGAGCACGTCCAATGCCGAAATCTGCAAAGTCGAAAGTCAGTCGATGCTGTTCAAATGTGTACGGTTCTAACACTCACCGGGAACTGTTTCTTGTTGTTGCTGATGTGCAGAGTGCTAAGGCACGTCGGCATGTTGGTCTTCTTGACCAGCTTGTCCAGAGCCCAGATCTTCAGCACCGGCTCGCTACTCAGGTCCTCCTACAAATGCCCGTCAGCACGTACAGTCGCATCGAAAATGCCGTCCATGCCACATACCGCGACCGTGACCAGCAGGCTCGTCCCCTCGATCTGGCGCAGGTGCGTGATGGTCCCGACATCGTGGGCCTGGAAGCCCTTGACGACCTTCCAGCTCGACCCCACTATCCGCACGTATCCATCGTAGCTCCCGAGGAACAGGCTGTCGGAGCCGGAGCACACGCTGGCGATCTCGTTGCTCTCGAAGAACTGCCGGGTCTCGTCGTCGGCGAGTCGCACCTGGCTGACGTCGAAGAAGTCGAATGCCCTCCACTGCGGCGGCGGCAGCACACCAGTTAGTCCGGTTCCGGGGCGGTGGGGAGGGGACGCCGGCGATGCGGGCGCGAAGCAGCTGACGCGCTCACCTGAAAGGCCATGGCTACATCTCCTGTCGTCGCCGAGCTGTGGGAGGAACGGGGCGGGCGGGCGCGGCGATTGGAACGAGGCTGGTCGTGGTGTTGATGAAGGTCGGTCGGTGCCTCGCGCTCCAATGACGCCGCTGTGGGGAGCTTTGGAGCTGTCGCTCAGGCGGTGTTGGGACCGCTGCTGCAGAGACGGGACCCACTTGCCACCTCCAACTGTGATTGTGATGCCCGCGGGAGCAATCGGTTTGTGGCGCAGAGCACTCAGCCACCTTTCAACGCAGGTTCAATCCCTGTGGGCAGCACGAAGGTGTAAATGCATTTGGGAAACAGTTGAACTGCTATTCGAATATTTCTCCCATGAGTTTTCACTATGTCTGAAAAGAAACAGAAAGGGTCTATCAATGGCGTACAAATAAGCGCCCCAAATACTACGAGACCTTCTATGGCTGGCCTGTATCTAATCCTGGGTATCATTGTGAAAACAAGCTGCTGCCAGCAATAACGCCAATCTGTGTCTAAGTCGCCCAGCCCGACTGCTTGAGCCTGCTACCAAAAGTCTGCAGATCTGCTCCCCTAAGAATGTTTAAACTCCTCGTGTCAATCAACGGCACCATCGACGGCCGCCCGTGAGCGCATTGGAATGGAAAAGAGCATTGTCCGAGACGGCGGACAAGAGCCTCGCATTCGGTCATTGATAGAACGTCGTTAAACATAATAGCGCCTATTAAGGATGATTAGAAGAGATATGTGAGAACGACCCGGAAAACAACTCACTGCGACAGGACCTCGAGTTGAGCAAGTCGAGGATCCCCTGGGGACATCCGTGGAAGTTGGATATCCAGTCAATCTCGAGCCCGGAACCGGCCTTGCCAAGGCTGAACGGACGGTCAAGAGGCCTGCCCTGCTCCTGGAGGTTCCATACCTCGGCTCTCAGAAGATCTGCAAGGAGTTTCGGCTCCGTTCTGCACCTCTCGATGATGCTTGGCGGCAGGCCCACGACCTCGATCTTGCATAGCTGTTTGCTCTTGTGTCGCCATTGGTTCGTTTCAGGCTCTTCCACCCGGTACACGATGCCCCAGCGGCGGAAGTGATCGGAGTACATCCGCAGCAAGCTGCGTTCCTTGGCGGAGAATTCGAACTGCAAAGACTTGTCGAGACGCTCTGTCCGCGAGACCACGTTATCAGAGCCCTCCGGTGCCTCAAAGTAGTCTTGCATGAGCGCCTCGAGCCTGCATCTCTCGTCAGCCGCGTGCTGATCGATAAGCACCAGCACGGAAGGATCACGAAGTGTCTTTCGCTTGTTTCCAGCGTCCCTTTCTCGGGCCAATTTCACCAAGACGAACTTCCGGTCAACTTGAGCCACAACCTCGGCCTGAATCAACGCAGCTTTGGTGATCCGCCCAGACAGCTTGACGTTGGAGCCCTGCGCGTGCGAGCATTCGACATCGTCGCTCATTGGTGTCAATTTGGCGGCCCCACCTCCGAAAGAAGCTTCGCCAGTTCGAGGAACCGGAGGCTCGACTGGTTGGAAGACGGGATTTTGCCAGTTCGACATCATGCCCTTGAACCAGTCGCTGGGTTCCTTCTTGGGATGGGCGCTGTTTTCCTTGAATCGCTGAAAGAGCAACGAAACACCGGAGCTGGTGGCGGTGCTCGATTTTGCCAAGTCCGCTGTATCATCGGGTTTCCTTGAACCTTCTGGGTTCGGTGGCTCCGGGGCTTCGGGCTCGAGAGACGTTTCTTTGCCAGAGTCACCCAATGAGTCCTTTAAGCCGAGTACACCCTCCTCATTTGCCGTGTCCTCGGGTAGAGCCAGAGAAGGCAGATCCTCGAAGGGCCTGCGCAAGACATTACCCGAGTCATCAAGAAAACGCAGGCTTAGCGGCGGAGTCGACTCCCTCGAAGTTTCGACCGACAGCACTTTCTCATCTCGGCGACCGAGCGACGACAGATCGGAAAGGCCAGACGTTGACTTTCCACCACAAGTCGAGGCTCGTCCAAACTTGACCCGCTGCCACTGATCAAAAGGAGAGTCCGGTCTAGACTTGGGCGTCGCAGAACGTGAACGTGTTGATGCCACTGATGCGGGCTTGGAACGTTTCCCGCTTTGCCGTACTGGCTCACTATCGAACCCCGTCTCTCTCTTCTTCCGGTCAGACCCCAGCAGTGTTGTATTGATCTTTTGGGGACGGAAATGGTGTTTCTTCAAGAACTCAAAGCACACCAGCTTGAGCAATTCGATAATGTCTGGCAGAGTTCTTCCCCGGTCTTCCAGTAGGTCTTCAAAGGACGCAGTTTGGGTAGATCGCTCGTCAGATGCAGAACTGATCTTCATGTAGAACATGGGCCATCGGTCCAAGCCTCGCTTTGGCCGCGTCATCTTTCCTGTAGTGGCGGGCAGCGTCGCATCTCCATCACCAAGGGCATTTGCTGTCTCGTCGATTGCGAAGCCCGACTTGATAAAGACACTGTTCACCTCGGTGTACAAGACATTGGTGCCGTGCTCGTTAGTCACGGGTTGGATGCCCAAGCTGATGAACTGGGCCCGTCGAGTCGCCACTGGGTTCAGGGATATGCACCCCTCGATGGTAATCTTGCCCAGCGAGGCGCCCACGGGAATCCAGGAAACATGGTCCGAGCTGTCCACCAGGCCCGACTGGGCCAGTATCAGTGAGGAACGGCCGAGGAAATCGGGTTTGGTTGTCGCTCTGGACCACGTATTGGGCCTGAAGCGCGTCTCGTTCTTGTGAAGGGTGTCTCGGACGACGAGGGCGACGGGCGAGGGCCACGCAAGCAACAGGGCTGTGACATCGTGAACCAGGCGGCCCCACTCCTTGTCGACCGCAGCTTTCTCGGAGGCGACAGCTCTCTGCTTCACCCTGACGGCCATGGACCCGAACAGGTCCCTAACGATGACGCGGGTCCCATGGGCGAAGGTGACGAGTTGCTGCTCCGGTAGGGCAGGCAAGTTCCGTGCCAAGACTTTGGAGTTGTGAATGGTCAAAGAGTTTTGCGAGTTGTGCAGGTGGTGGTGGGAGGTGACGTTGAGCAGCGACAGGGCGGCTAGCGAGGCGAGGAAGTTGCCGTTGGCGCCATGGGTCTCATTTTCAGGAGAGTGTCTTGATGTATCTGTTAAGGCGTCAGCGGATGCAAGACGACTCCGATTCGGGGCAACAGTAAGTGTGGCGGCGGTAACTTACGATACAGTCTGCCTAGTCCGCCAGCCTCCCGAAATTCGAGTGGCAAGATGCCGAGGCCGTCGTCCTCGATGCTGCAGTTTCCGCGGGAGTAGTCGACCGTCAGGTTGATCCTGGTTGCGCCGGCATCAAGGGAGTTCTTGACGAGACCACACACGACGCCGTTGAGAGAGACAATGGCTGCAGAGGACATGATTCGGCGGACGACGTCCTCGGGCAGCGGTTTAATGGACATGGTGGCAGCCGGGGGGTTGGGGCGCCATGCCGCGGGTTGAATCGAGCCGCCGGGAGTGGCTGCCAATGCGCATGGATGTAGTGAGTTGGCCGGAGGACAGTTTCGTTGCGCCTCGTTCGAAATGAGTTGCAACGGAGAGAGAGTTGATGTTTCTCCAGTGTCGTCAGTTGTCGAGGTACGGATACGTCCAACATGGGACGGAGTGATTGAAGAGGCGATAACGATAAGACACTGGAAAATACAACCGGCCCGGGGCAGGTTCTAAATTACGGGCGGAGAACAGCTGCCCGACGGCCGAGCACAGGTGTGGCGTCCCTGGAATGGCCAATCACAGGGGAGAGACAGCGCTGTGCAACGTCCAGTTAGAGCCCTAGGGGTCCAGAGTTGGGTAAGCGGCCTGCCGACATGCCACTCAAACCTTTTTTTGGAGGTTGTCCCAGCGGTCTTGCGGCAGTCACACGAATAAGCGCCATGTGAGCTTGAGAGTTCCGGATTGGGAAAACTGTGTGAACTGCAAGCTCCAAGTGCCTGAAAACTGAGCCGAAGCGTGGAGCTTTGACCAGTAGATCGTCTTTTGATGCAGCTGGCGGCGTTGGGGCTGGGCTGTTGGACCAGAGCGACGGGGCAACGTTGTGATACGCGCGATGCGAGTCTGTGAGTTGAAGAATCACCTCATTTCTACACCACATCACCTTGGGTTGATAAATCGTTGAATTCTATATCTGCGATTGAGCTAGCAAGCTACTAAACCAGCTACCGTACTGCGCTCCCCAACAGTGCCGCGTGCGCGAACCCCCGTCTGATGTTGGGCAGTGTGGCTGCTCGTGTCTCGCATGTGATCCCTGCCTTGTAGTCCGAAGAGGCTTCGGAGTATGGGCAATCCCAAATACGAGACAACTACGTGATACATCTCGTATGTTTGATGCTTCCGTCTCTTCGCGTCCTTTAGCTGTTCTTCTACAAAATAGTAACGGTGGTTCGGGACTGTTTCGGGGTGGAGCCCAAGGGTTCCAAAGGCATCACATTCGGTGCTACTATGTATCTGCCATGCGGTGGAATACGCCTCAGGTTAACGTGCCTACAGCGTACACTACTCGGAGCAAAAGAGTGACATCACACATGGGATGGGGAACACGGCATATCTGCCATGATCCTCAGGCAGTAAGGAGACTTCGCACCGTACCTGATTGTGTAAGGTATCCATCCACCTGTACCTCGACTTGATTGCGATGATGACATAACTAAACGACTCGCTCACTACTGGTGCGTGATTGTTGGCAGTGGCCTTCCGCTAGGGGTCCACCATCCACACGGTTCTAGGGGAGGGGGGCCTTGCAGTGACCCCAGCCCTCCCTTCCCTCCTGCTGGCGAGGTGGCCCACCCGACCCCTATGTCACTCACTGTGTGCTATTGTTGGTTGCTGGAAGCGCTGGCTCCAGTGATCAACTGCGCAAGGCGGATCTCTCTTTGGGGTGCCTCTGATCCCAGGCTGGAGCGACGCTCGGATTTTGTATTCAATATTTCGTCATAGTAGGTAGTATTGGAAGGATACGGCCATTTACTTTGTTTTTTCGCGGCTTACGTACTTGGTATTGGGTCCTAAGGTACCTCTCCTGGTAACTGAATATCTGGCTGCCTGATTACCTGATTATGCCGTACATTGGTACCTTATTAGTACCAGTTAAGGCGACCGTACGGTTAGGTACCTTGTCGTTAACTGAAGTTGCCAGAAGGTGCCACAGAGCCAGGTACCTATCGTCCAGCTCTGAGCCCAACACCCCAGGGCTCAATATGCCCTGGGCAGCAAGTGGGCAGCAGCGGACGGCAGCCAGTGGACTGCTGGAGGTACAGTGGACACTGGGCAGTGGACACACTGGCGCGGTCACATCAGTGGGCAGCCCCCACCAGCTGCCGCCGTCGCCGGGGCTGGATTCCCCACTCTACGCCCCACGCCCTCGCTCTCGCCCTCGTCGGCTCGTCCCAATTCGTTCTGGTCAATCTTCCAAAAAAGCCTTTGGTCTTTCCCATTCTGCTCCCATCCTCATTCCCGTTCCCAATCTTGGTCGTCCCCAAGAGGTTCCCATTCCCAGTCTTTTCTCCTTCGTCCATGATCTCGACCCGACGACCGCATTCTTAACCACATTCCTCTCATCACCACCGACGACCGCTTCTCATCTCCCGACACGACACTCTCCGCCCATCTGCTATCGCCGTCACTCGCTCGCTCGCCTTCTCAGTCCGCCGTCTCCTTTCTCGAAACACCCCCGTCTGATCTGCCGTTTCTCTCCTCCCGCGCCGACTCTCGAAACAAGCCATCGCTAGTCAACCTCTCCCCAACCACTTCGAGGGTACTGCCAGTCACCGCACCCTCACGCAAGGCTACCGAATGGCTACGACGGAGGCTGCGTTGCCACCCCATGGTAATTAAGCGCCCTTTCTTTTGCAACTCTTCTTGCCTCGTCTCCCCTCCCATCACCTCACCCTCGCTGCGACTCAGCCCTGCCCGCGACGCAATGCCTCGGAGCATTTTGCATCTGCGCCGCCTCGCCAATCGCCCTACCTCTACCTCTGCAGATAAAGCTGACGCCATGCTGCTAGATCGTCCCGATCGTGCGGGCCGCCGCCGCCCGTTTTCCACCTGGGTCAAGAAGCTCACCAACTTCAAGAGTTCGTCTTCGAGCGATGGAGGCGGTGCCCGTCTGCCCAGCTCCAAGCGTCAGCAGGCCAGGTTCCGCCGCGCCTCCAAGAGCAACAACCCGTATCCCCAGTCTGGCCGCGTAGGCTCCGCCAGCCATGCCGATGTCGACGTCGATACCAGCTCCTACTCCTTTTCCACGGCCCTCAGCGGCAGCGCGACAACCCTCGAGCGACAATCGCGCCTGTCGTCCGAGGATGGCCGCGCTCCTCCCACCACGGGTGCCAGATCTGTGGCCCCCACGGTCTCGACAGACCATGATGGCGCCTACTCGGTAGTCGCCCCGTCTCACAATGCCCCGTCCGTTGCGGGAACGAGCCGGACGATCGGGGGCGTCGAGTCACGCAGGGGAGGAGATAGCACGTTCTCGTCGCCAGCGCCCTCGGTGCGATCGCTAACGACAACCCTCACCACGATACAATCCATGCCGCCGAACGGCACACATGTACCGACGAATCCCACCACCAATCATAACTCCCACCAGGGCCACACCCATTCGATACATTTTAACCAGCCCTTCCCGACAGCTTCCCCGGCCTCCGCCATTCCCGCCCACCTTGCGCCCTCCTCTTCGGGCCCCGGTCACCCCGCGACTTACACCACGGCGACGGCAAACAACCTGCTTACCGACAATGCGTCAATCATCACCCTGGCGTCGTCGTCGAAGCGTCGCCGCCGCCGCTCGCTCGACACCGATGCCTCGGTCCGCGCTTTGGCGCCGTCGTCGCTCTGGGGCGGCAGTAGGGAAAGCCTTCCTCTCAGCATCCTCAGCGCCACCATCGACCAAGGAGGCGGCATGCCGCCCACCCCGGGTCTCCACCACAGCACCTCGCGGATCGCCAATGCAGAACGCACCAGCATATACTCGGCTACCGGCGTAGCCCCCGCCATGCCCGGAGAGCGCAACAGCTTTTATGCGAAGCAGAGCGGCGCCGGCGACGGGGCGAGCGTGCGGAGCGGCCTTCTGGGTCATGGGCGAGCCGAGAGCATCAATGGAAGCATCGGCGGCATGGCGAGCCCCCTGACGAGCCCGAGGGAGGCGTCGGAAGTCGGGTACACCGAGGAGAGGAGCGAAGCGGCGGGTCGGGCCAAGGACGACAGCGAGCGATAGGCATCGCGCATGTTTAGTCCCGTTTTACGAACAATTCTTGCATCACATTAATGAACACGGGCGCGGGTCGGCAGGCAGGCAGGCAAATATCACTAGGGAGGGAACAGGGAACAGGCACTAGGAAAGGGATTCATGGATATATCACCACGGAGGGCCGGGCTCGGAATAGTCCAGCCGTGGAAGCGAGCATCGATTGGAACGCAGAAGTCAATAACGAGTTTTACACACTACATAACTTGCTCGTGTGATGTTGCAGTATGTCACGCACGACGCTCACACCAGCCTGGCTGTGCCGTATGTTGCAGTACGGAACGACCGCACGGTTTTCGCTTTTTGAGATTATCACAACCCCTTAATAAGGCAAGGGGTCCAGGTCCAGCCCCTCGACGGAGAACTTGAACGAGTCGTTGCGCGAGTAGCTGCCGGCCGTGTCGATGTCCAGGCGCCCGCGGATGCAGTCGTCAAAGTCGACGTCCGAGTAGATGAGGCTCTCGTCGTCCTCCCACTGCGGGCCGGCCAGGACGTCGCCGAGGGGGCCGACGATGCACGACCCGCCGCGGCAGATCCAGTCCGCGGACGCCGTCGCCGGGCTGGTGGTCTTGGCGGCGGTGGTGGTGCCGTTCGTCTTGGCGGGCGCCGTCTCGCCGTCGTCGTCGCAGCCCAGGACGATCTCGTTGCCGTCCTCGACGATGACGGACTTGCGGCGGCGGCGGTGCGGGGACGTGCCGCTGCTGCCGCCGGCCTTGCCCGCCTCGGGCAGGGCGATCTCGAAGCCCTCCTCGGTCAGGCACGAGTTGCGGCGGGCGCGGGGCGGGTAGACGTCGGCGTCGGTCTTGTCGTCGTCGTCGCCGTTGGTCTGCGCCGCCGCGGAGGAGGAGGTGCCCGGCGGCCGGACGGCCATGTTGGACGACACGACGAAGCAGCGGCCCTCGCAGGCGACGGTGCGCATCAGCGGCAGCCAGGTGTCGCGGCCGTCGGCGGTGGGGGCGAGGTAGAGGTTGACGTTCTGGGCGTAGAGGGCCTGGCGGAGGAGGGGCATGTAGTTCTCCCAGCAGATGGCGGCGGCGAGGTTGATGCGCACGCCCTTGATGGTGGTGGAGACGGCGCGGAGGGTGGCGGGGGAGCCCTGGGCCCAGATGAGGCGCTCCGTCGCGGTCTGGGAGCTGCGGTTCAGTAGACGGAGGAGGGGGGGAGGAGAGGAGATGCTTACCGGCATCACCTTGCGGCGCTTCCCGATCATGCCGAGCCTGGGACACACGTAGACGACGGAGCAGTACAGGCTGCCGCCGGTGCGCTCGATGCAGCCGACGACGACGAAGACGCCCGTCTCGGCGGCGATCCTCTCCAGCTCCTCCCTCGACCCGTCGCCCCGCGCGGGCTGGGCCTTGCCGTCCTCGGCGGGACGCTGCTCGTTCTGGGCGGGGAGCTCGCGGCGGACCCACCTCTCGCCGGCGCCGGCGCCAGCGTCGCCGACGGTGTCGCCGAGGTCGATGGCCTGGTTGAAGTAGGCGAGGAACTCGTCGCGGCCCTCGGGCAGGCGGGCGCCGATCTTGGAGCCGAAGGATGCGCCGCGCGGGTAGCCGCCGATGAAGGCCTCGGGGAGGAGGAGCAGGTCGGCGCCGTGGGAGGAGGCGCGGCGGGCGAGGGAGGCGATGAGGGAGAGGGTCGCCGGGGTCGTGGGGCCCGTTGCGGGGGAGGCCGTCGCGAGGCGGATCGGAGGCATTTTGTTTGGTGGTTATTAGTGAAGTTGAATGGTTGTTGTCTAGGTATGTTAGCAGGTCGAGTAGACGGGGGGAAGAGATGAGGGGAAGCGGCGATGGTAAGTAAGTAATTTCACTAGGGATTTGAACGAGGGACCTCGCGCGGGATTTGATAACGAAACTGTTTCTTTATCTTGCTGCTAAAAAAAAGGGAATTTAGTTGAGGCCCGCAAAGAAATGGAGCAGCTTTTGCGGAATGAGGTGATTCAAACGCCGGGTTGCTTGCGTATTGGGCATTTTAGGCGATGCTCGGCGCCTGTCGCTGTTTCCCCTCGAGGCCGTGGGTTGGGGGAAAGTTTAAGGTAGTGGAAGGTGCCTGCCTGCCATAGCACTGGGACGTCATCGCAGCTGGGTAGCTACTGCTACCCCGCAGCCGGAATGTGGGAGGAGACCTACAGAGGAAGGAACTAAATACTTGCCTAGGTACTTAGGAAGGTCCACGATGTTTCCATCGAGTCCCCTCCCTCCTTTATAAGTGCTTCACGAATCCGGTAGAGCGGATAGGGGCCCAGCAGTGTAGAGATCATCTAAACCGGTTCCCTATCTCATCACTAGTCACATTCTTGTCTGTCAGTGTTGTCGATTGTCCCTGTCGTCCCTGTCGTCCCAGGAGCAGAAGCAGAAACAAAAAGGACAGAAAGAGCCAGTCAACAGTGACAAACAACAGTGGCGGACGTTGACCCGACGTGTAGGAGCACCGACGGGTAAGAGCACCGACGGACAACAACGCCGACGAATAGCAGCACCAGCGGAGACAACAGGGATGACAGGGGAGGAAACTACTGCAGTACGCACAAGATGCCCCATTTGCATTTGATATCTAGCGTACACATTATCCCTAGTGTACTGTAAAACCCAGTCATAACGATACATTTCCTGTATTAACAACATCCGTCACGTAACGACAGAGAGAGCTTAAACCGGCTCCATCGACCCCTGGCCCTGCTGTCCTGGACCCCTAGAGTTCTGCAGTGGGTACCGTCGATCTCATTTTGTGGGTTGGGCCATGAAACTAACGTTCGTTCGTCTTCGACTTGTGACGGACAGCACCTGCCCGAGCAAACCAAAGACCAAAGACCCATGACGGGAGGCTTCCAGTCTCTATGTCATGAGATTCCGTGGGACGGGAATACCCGCCGAGGAATCAGGCACCGCTGTGGCTGCTGCTTCACGGAAGTCGTAGGCCTAATAACTTCAACTAACCTATGGGCAATGCCGCCGCGGCTTACGCCACGGTCTATGGCTTGCGCGGCCTTGTTGGACCTCAAGCAGATTCCAGCCACCGGCGGCCTGGATAATTAGAGAGTCTGACTCTGATTACCTACATTACTAAATATTTTGTGACTGTCTCTGACCATCGTGCTGCGATCCATGGATATCTCTCTTCTGTATTGAAGAAAAGAAAAAGACAAGAGGGAACCTCTACTTGTCAACAACCCTTTATGTGTGGAAAACGCCCAGAAAACTGAAAATCGACCTTGATAGACTTCAGCCTTTTGCTAAACCCTAGCCCCCACCAACCAAGAAACTTTAACAGAAGAGATCCATGTCTATAAAAATGCCGAGATGAGATGGACACCTCTCGCAGATAAGTTCACTGTTCTAATCCAACACAACCTTGGCTCCTACTTTACGCCGTATCCTGCTTCCCCTTTACCTGCGCGTGTCAAAGCAACATGTCTGCTTTCCAAAGCGCCGCCGCCGACGCCGCCGCCTCGGGCCATCCCCTCATGATCCTCAACTTACCAGACGAAATATGGCTTCTCGTCATGGACAACCTGGACTTGCACCATCTATTCACACTTTCCCACGTTAACACACGCGCACGACGGCTCGCTTGCAGGGATTGGCAACCCACCATCTCGCAGCTCCGGCCCCGGCAGAGACTCGACTTCTGGACCGGGCTGGCCTTCCTCTACCTAGATCATTGGGTTTGTGCAATCTGCAACGAAATGCACCCCATCCGAGAGAGCAACGGGTCCGGCCCGCATCCGTGCTTGAGTCGGAGGCAAAACAGACGCTTTTTCTTCGAGAAACGCGACTCATTTGGCAAACGCAGCGAATTCGACGCGCATTTCGTCTTTCACTCGGACATTCAACTTGCGCTGAAGCGCCATGCAAGAGGCATATATGACGACGACGTCATAGCCCAGGTTCTAAAACCACATGATCACTCTTGTTCTATGACTATAAATCAACTACCAACGCCAGCTAGGCACGACCTACCGCTCAAGACCGACCATCACATCTCGCCCAAGATCGTCGGAGGCAGGTTCCTAGTATACTATCGTCACACCATTCACGGACCCGGCGGGAATGGCCAAATATTGAGAGTTTGCCGACATCAAGTCGCCGTGGCTACCAACGGCGCACATTATGAACCCTTCACTGAGCCGCCCCCTTGGAGGTCGTCCAACACCCTTGTATATCACCTATTATCCGCATACGAAACACCCGAGAGGGAGTTTTCCGGTTCTTGCTTCCGGTGCCCGGTCGACTTTGCCGTGTCATCGACCGATGGGCGCGGGATCGACCTTCAGGTCTGGTACGACTTCGGAACCTACACCTCTCCTGAGGATGTCAGCTGGACGGTGCATTCTACCAACAGCAACTCCCGGTCGCTTGACGAACATGTCCCGGTATATCACGTCCCCGGCTCGGTGCGGACGCTATACGACGAGGAGCATGGTTACGTGGCCCCTCAGGCCTCCTAGGCCTCCTCCCGTCTCCTGGCTCCTGCCAGCAACTTCTCCCTCAGACATCACCAGCATCACCACATTAAGCTCATCCATACAGTCAGGGCTTCGTGTCCCACAACTATGTTCCGAGGGGTGCCGGTAATACCGACAGTGGCGCTACTTAGCACGGCGGACGTACCTCTCGAACAGCAAAATTGCTGCAAGGACATTGAGCCGTCTTGGTTGTTTCACCGTGACAGTCGCATTTTTGGGCGATAATGACGGCAAGGACGGAGAATGGGAACAAAAGAACGACAGGGATAATGTGACGGGCAAGAGTAAAAGTGGTGACGGACCAGGGAAAATAGGAACGGGCAACAATGATAATAGCGACGTACGACAGTCAGTACCGCGATAATGTTATAATGACGATAGAAATAATCAATCAGGACTACAGAAAAAAATAAGACACCGGGGTTCACGTCACTGCATACATACTATGCCTGGTAGCGAGCGGCTACATCCTGCGGCGCAGCACGCATGCTGACCACCCCGCAAAATCACTCATAAGCAGGCTGCCTCCCCAGCCGAAGGCGCCCAAGTCTTGATGGAAACGCTCCTCCGAAAGCCAACCATCTAGCCTCGAAAACTTCGATGGCACCGGCTTCTGGCCACCATGAGCAGCCGTCCAGTCTTGCCCCCGTCCGGCGCGAGCCCCGCTGGCCCCTCCAAGGGGACAGTCGCCCTTCGTGACGCTCATCCCGGGCTGGAGCAGGCTCTGCTCGTGTTCCAGGCGAACCTGACGGACGAGGAGCGCACGAGGCTGCAGCGGATGAAGGGGAGCTCCTGCGACGCCGACGCCGTCCTCAGGTTCACGCACGACCTCGACGGCGTCAACCCCGCCCGCAGGGGCAAGAGCATAGCGACCAGGCTCTACTCGCTCATCCAGACCGCTCAGCAGTTCTACCAGGTCGCCGACACGTACGTGTCGTCGCATCCCGAGATCGCCGCGCTTGTCTGGGGCTCGGTGAAGCTAACGTTCTTGGTATGTGAAGCGTCGCTGCGAGCGTGTTCATCGTTACTGACGAGTAGGGGAATGCAAAAGATTCTGGCAAACTTCACCTCGTATTTTGAGAAGTTTGCAGAGCTTCTCAGAGGCTTCGATCAGCTATGCCCGCGCTTTGCCGAGTATCGGTTGTTGTTTCCCGACTCCGCCCGATTGAGACAGGCCGTCTACGACTTTCAGGCTACAGTAGTCGAGTGCTGCTCGAAAATAGTCGCCGTCACCAGGCGACCGTGTTAGTACAATGTCGACCTGTTGACTACCTTCGCGACTCGCTGATGTTGGTGAGACAGGGCGGCAGCACCTATGGGCTTCTTTTACTCAGTCGTTTCAATCCGAAATACAGCCCCAAGTGTCCGAGATCAAGGCCAAGGCCAAGAACGTCAAGGATGAGATTGCACTCGCCAAGGCTTTGGATGATCGGAAGGAGCACTTGCTGCAAGTCGAAGAACGGCGTCAGACCACTGAAAGTAGACACAGATTGGCCAACTGGTTTTCCCGAACAGACAAAGCAGCGAAGCTGAGAGCAGATGGTAATAAGAGAACACCCCGAGTTGGACTTCTCACTAACTACTGTCAAATCAGAAAGGAAGTGGGAAAGGCTGTTGAACAAGCTCTCCAGCTATGACCACACTACGGCCTTCAGGAAAGCTCGAGCAAAAAGGCATAAAGGTACAGCGGAATGGGTGTTC
Source organism: Colletotrichum brevisporum (assembly GCA_030770045.1). Taxonomy (NCBI): domain Eukaryota; kingdom Fungi; phylum Ascomycota; class Sordariomycetes; order Glomerellales; family Glomerellaceae; genus Colletotrichum; species Colletotrichum brevisporum. The sequence goes on from JAUGSI010000002.1 coordinate 9,920,330, forward strand.
CATGACCAGAAATACGAAAGCTGGTTTGAGGGTCCATCTTCTTGTGCATTGCATATTGTTGGGAAGAGTGAGTTGCTCTGTTACTACTGCAACTGCTAGCTACGTAAGCTAGGGGATGATGCTAACTGTCGATTGTAAAGTTGGATCTGGAAAAACCATCACGGCGTAAGTTTATCTGTCAACAAAACCGATCCCTTGTCCCAGTTGTAAGCTAACATGCCAAGGTCAAACATCATCGACCATATTATGAGATGTCGAAGCCCGACGCAAGCAGTTGCATTTGGCTTTGTGCGTTTTGACGACTTAGCTAGTTCAGATCCGTCGCAGATAACTCGGTCTCTGATTCGACAAGTTCTGGACCACGGTTCAATGACTGGGCAGCTTTTGAATCAGCTCAAAGTCTGTGGTGAGGCATTATTCGATACTGAGGCTCTGATTACACTATGGAGCTATGCTCTCAAGCCTTTAAAAAACTTTTTCTTGGTGTTGGACGGTCTAGACGAGTGTCCAGTTTCAGAAAGGGAGAACCTCTTGAGCACAATTGCCGGACTTTTCGAGGCCTGCGAGGGCACTACAAAACTCAAATTTTTACTTTCATCTAGGGAGAGTGTCAACGAGCAGATGGATAGACTTCGAGTTCCCTTACTTCGTCTCGACATCTCTTCCGGCTTACTGACACGCGATCTCTCAACATATACAAACGACATTGTCCGCCAAAAAGTCTCAACAAGAGAACTCGTTACACGAAACGAATACCTGATCTCAGAGATCATCGACGCGATCAGTGTAGGCGGCGAGGGCATGTAAGCTGTTCTCTCCATTTTGTAACCCTTTCGTCTGCCCCTGATCTGTTTGCGAACAGTCGAACTAACTTTTGAACAACAAGGTTCTTATGGGTATACCTTACAATCGAGGACATATGCACCCGCCGAACCGATTCAGACATTAGACAAGCTTTGAAAGAGATTCCCAGAAATTTATCGGGTACATTCAATCGAGCTCTACAGCGCATTGTGGACAATGGAAACACCGAGATCGCCAGCCGAATCTTCGACTGGACGGCCGCCGTTCGTACGCCTCTGACGATACAACAGCTCAGAGAGGCCCTGTCAGTCCACGTCGGCCAGAAGTACTTCCAAGAAGAGAGGACTATAAACTGTATCGAGCGTCTCCCTGTTTGGTGCGAGAATCTAGTACAGATCGAGGACATCGATGAGACAGTGCACTTTAGCCACCATTCTATCAGAACCTTTCTGCTAGAGCCTTCAAATGGTCCGTTGGGAAACTTCCACGTGGATGTACCGACTGCGGACCACTATGTTGGGGAGATTTGCTTGACGTACCTCGACTTCAACGATTTCAAGACTGCCTTGATCGAAATTCCCTCAGGCCCTCGGAAGACAAAACTGGACCACGGCAACTATCCGGCAGGTATAGCCGAGCAAACAATACACCAGGCCATACCGGGCAGTTCTGGTTCTCGAGTGGCAAGGCTTTTGAAGAAGTCTTTCAAACCTACACGTCCGCATTCAACCGTTTTGGAGCTCGACGCGAAGGACGAAGTTGGGTACCAACGCTCCCAGACCATCGCGAAAATCCATCCTTTCCTGAAATATGCACAGGTCCAATGGCTCTTCCACACCAAAAACCATTCGCCAAGCTCAACTACTTGGCCACTGTTCAAAGCCATGGTTGCCCACGACCTCGCGCCCTGGACGGACCCGTCGTGGACACCATCGGGGATAGCTGGGCTGAGCTTCGAGCCTCAGCTGTCATGGGCCTCCTCGGTAAACGATTCGGAACACGCATTGCACCGGGCGGTGGTGGACGCCAATTCCGTGCGCCATGATCCGTTTCTGGAACAGATTCCACACGCGCTCGCCCGAAGCGTGTTTTCGGACATGGGAACATTTCCTCTTGGAGACGAAGTTCGCAGCGCAATCCTTCGCGCGCGGTTGGCCAGCTCGATCAATAAGCGTCCAAATACGCTCGAATTTCTGGCGGCTGCGGACGTCATGGAGTGGCTCACCTGGGACCGGGAGAAGATTGACAACAATATCCTTTCGCGGGTGATCGAATGCAAACTAACGCCTTGGAGTCTTAAGATGCATTTGTTAGACTCCTGGATGGCCGAAAATGAATCCGACGACAGCAGTAAAGCGGAAATTTGCGGGGAAACTCTCTTGAAAACTGTCCGTTCGAGTAATTGGAACATCGCCCTGATACTCCTCGACGCTGGGTACCGCTTCAGTCCCAGTCAAGCAACGAACGACAGCGAAGTAATACTTCTGGAACGTGTTTACAGCGAGCTGCTATCGGTTTTATTGTGCACCATTGAGCCTTATGACCGGTCCCAGCGGTGCCAGATCCGATTTGCCGATACCAACCCGCCATCCTTGAAATACTGCAAACGGCACTTGAGCATTATCCGGGACGTTCTGAAAATGAGTTTTGCTATTGGGGGGGATACTCTCCCTTGTTCACCTTACAGTAGCTAACACAAACAAGTACCAGAATTACACTACTATAACTGTAATAGGTTAGGTGCTGTAACTGGGCTAAAATGATAAACATACTTCATTTAATTTAACTATAAAAACTATAATAATTGAGGTATTAGTCCTTAGGTAAAGCTAGTAACTAAGGATTTCCACCTTAGACGTTAAACATATCTACACAAATAGTACAGTTCCGAAAGATATATAAAATGAATATAGATTCCGTCGCGCTAAAAGCAACGCTGCTGGTAGCTACGACCAGCAATTACGCCTATATACGTATGGTAGAGATATTATTATAACAGATTCTTTATCTTCACGACTTTATATTTACTTCTGAACGGCCTTAGAGGTCTCAATTTCATGTACTCTGCATAAAAGGTAATGAAAGAAAACTGGTATGGCAGGTGTCGCATCTAGAGAGGGACTGGAATGCTCACGGAGCTTTAAGAGGGGCTTTAATTCCAAACGAGACATGTATAACGTTGTACCTAATGTGTTGCGTAGATATGAAAGTGATGTCTAGGCATTATCTTCCTATCTCACGAGGAGCGACAGAACCCAGAGGCCAACGTGCTGACGCTACAGCACCCGTAACAACTCCCAAGCGCAGCATCTGTCAAGACGGTCGGAAGAAGCCAAACCAAGACCTGTATGTGATAATCCAACGGACGGCTCCGAGTAAAGCTTTGATACATCCTGAGCGAGGGGAGCCCTAACGCCACGCGGGTTCCTATTACCACACAGAGCAGCAGTAGGCCTTCGGCCGGTATACGAGGCCAGACGAATATTCGGAGGGCGGCGTTGACTAGCAAGGTGTATAGGAAGCAGATGACGAGAGAAAGCCTCCTCTCGAGATCTGTGGTCGCGAATAGGGGCTGGTGAGTGCTTTCCGCAGCCTGCATGGCAGTGTTTTTGCTCAAGTGCAGGAAGAGTAAGGTTCATATGGTAACAGGTTCTTGATATCCAGGCGGTTTAAATATGTGAGTCATGTTGTGGATGAGGAACACGAGTTTCGGAGAAAGGGCGTCGAGGAACGCTAACTCTTTGAAGACATGGAGTTTAGGTTGCCAAGTGACATAATTTCATGCAACGAAATCATTTCGTCATACCGTTACAACACAAATGTATAGCTACAGAAGTCCCTCCTTCTGCAACGTGACAAGACTGCACCAGGTGCGGTGCGTTCTGTAGGGCCTACTTGGCAGACCCAGTTCTCGCAGCGCAGTTCGAAGTTGTACAGCTTGAAAAGAGTGCTTGCATAAATACTTGTACCAATCCCTGCTACACATGACCGACAAAACTGTCGACTATCCAATGAATGTTAAAGAGGGTAAAGAAGACATGCGGCTCCTCACCGGTTACCAAGCATTGGCCCGATAGGTTCCTTCCCGACGCTCATGTCCATGACTTGTTCAAAGTAGCCCCCAACTTCACCACCGTGCTCAACTCACCCGAGTTTCCCTGCTCTCTCTTACCATCTCCGCGGAATATTCAAAGTCCCGTATGACGGCTTCCTCAGAACACCCTCCATCGTCTACTGCGCAGGGCAGAATGGGTTGTCCGGCACGGCGTTCTCCGGGTAGACGTTGCCCCAGAGCAACAGGCTCTTCCCGTCCTCGAGGCGGATGTCGATCTTGGCCTCGTTGGCCTCCCCGGCGTCGGCCGCGGAGAGCATGCCCTCGATGAAGGCGTCGGCCTGCAGGTTGCCGCTCGTGCACTCCCTGCCGCCGGAGGCGCCCTCCTCGGCGCCCACGCCCCCCGTCTTGATCTGCCCGTATCCGTAGCTCACGAGGCCCCCGCCGGCCCAGTTGACGACGGTGCACGTTATGAAGTGCCTGCTGCAGTAGCGCGCCAGCGGCTCGGAGGCGCTGCGCGCCGCGTTGGCGCAGTTGACCACCTGCCTCCACCCGGCGTGGATGTAGAAGATGGACCCGCCGAGGACGTCCCGCGTGCAGTCGATGGTCGCGCGGCAGGTCTGGTACCACCAGTCGGGAGGGGACTGTCGCCCGTCGCCGGGACTTGCTGTCCTGACGCAATCTCGCACCACGGCATTGCGCGCCGAGGTAAAAGGTTATGACGAAGGCTTCAGTCAAGGCGGTCTGGGCTGCCAGAACACCTAGCAGAAGCCCAGCGTTTGCCAGCATGTCTCGTTCTGACACAGATGGCAACTAATGATCTGAAGTGTGTTGTAAGTAATGTAGAGTGAAGAGTGTAGAGTGGCGTTTTGATGAAGAACATCATCGCTCTTCAATGGACCAAATCTATGGCTTTTATAGACGATGGAGGCCTCAACGAAAGCGCTTGACGTGGATGACGTCTCTTCTCGTCACTCCTCGGTCCGTTCTCTACCAACATCGGCTTGAGGCATTCCAGTCCATGCCAGTCTCTCTTCCGAAGACAAAAATGTCATGATCGTGATCCATCAGTGCCGAGAATGCGCCATGGATCCTTCGTCGCCGCTCTGAACTGACCAGAGCTCGGCAACTGCGATGGTTGATGCCTATGAGTGAGTATATGAGCTAGCCAATGCCTGGGTGCACTGAACGTCATCCAGTTGCCTAAGAGCGAGCACAAAAGAGCCGTTCGTGTCTCTCTCCGCAGTGTAGCTAGAGGTTGTCACCATCCACCACGGGGGCACCCGTCACATACAAGCAGCGGAGACTCAAGATGTAGCGGTACCGGCCAACAACCCACTCGAATGGGGTCTTGTTGCATTCACCGGAAACTTGGTCTCGGCACAAGGCGCTTTGCGCAGTTTAGCCTCCTTGGCTGCGAAAATCGATGCCTCCCTAAGCTGCGAGTTGGTTGGACTTAATGGGACTTTGGTATCTTAGGTGGGTGTAATCCGAGTTGATGGTGTGCTGTGCAAAGGAAGAAACAGGAGCTTTTGGCCAGCTAAACCGGTGTTGGTGGTAGGGAGGAACATTTGGTTACTTGGATGAAAGCAAACTGCTGCTTGGGCCCCGAAGCAGAGAATGCAACGTGACAGACAGCGCTCCCGAGTAAGATGGTACTAGTCAAGGGGTTGGATGAAGACTACGTTTTTGTCGTCACTAGTACTAGCAATGCAGATCTAAACAGGCAGTCAGAAGCACGAGAGTTGAAGCAGATGTGCTACGTCACAGGCACTGCTCCTAGTACTTGCGTTCGCTTGAGGGGGCTGGAAAAGTTACCTATGTTAACTTTCAGACCCAGCAATCTTGGGAAGACGAATCGCAAGACGAGGCCCTGCTACCCGAGCCTGGAAGAGAATAAAAGTAAAATGACACGTTGCGAGCACTGTAGGACTTCTAATTTTTCTCGTAGATATTGTTCTTCCGACAACGCGCCGTGCAAGGGCCGAGAATGGCGTTGCGTAGTCTTGGCCCGGCGGTGTAGTTGCACTGGGACCGGTCCGTGACTGGCCCGACACCGGGGATTTGTGGGTCTTCCCGGGCGACCTTGAGAGTCTGGACCGTCCGTGAATTTCCGTGTCGTGCTTCATTTCGTAGGTACGAATCCAACCTGCACCGAAGTTGGCTTACGAGAACTGATATGAAGCTGAAGAATATACAATCTCGTTTGAAGCAGCGTCAAGGTTCTCGAACAATTCGTTGGATTCTAAGGAATGGCAGGCTTGAAGGCAGATTTATCGTCTATATGGGCCATGGATGCGGGACGTTGTGTACCTAGATAGGGGCAGAAAATGTCCTTTACCAAGTAATGGTCTTGAGGAGCCAGGCGCTGTAGAAATTAGAGTAATTTTTTACTCGAAAAGTTTATTTGGAGGAGTACTTAGGCAGACAGAAAACCAGTGCCTTCCATTCCTGGGGCAATGGCGACCCAGAAAATCGTTCTTTCCTTCAGCCAACGAGCTCCTACCCGCCCTCTATTTCTTAGGTACCTTCTATCGCCATTTCCTCTTTTCGTCCTTCAATTTCTTCGCCCTGTACCCTCATTCCTTCTGAGGCGGCATACCTCTCGCAAACGCCAAAATGCCGCTCATCCTTCCCTATGAGATCTTCCTAATGATCATCGAGGAGCTCGCCTACGAGGCGAAGCTGGCTCTCAAACCCACGGAGCTCAACGTTTACTTTTTTTTCGGCTCTCGCCCTGAGACCGAAGCAAAACACTTCCTATACATCCCCCAAAACTTTGCAAGCGAACACGTGGAGCGCGACGGCCTCATCCGCAACATTTTACAGATCGACAAACGTTCCCGCGCCATCGTCCTTGCCAACATCTCGCTCCGCCCTTTCAACATGAGATTCTATCGCCCAAATGTCCCCTACCTACGCACGTTTACTCGGATTGGCTGGGTCTGCCCTGAGCTCGACAGCTTCAGGGTCAGAACTAACTCTGAGTCCGAGCTCTGTGACGCGCTCAAGCTGGGGACGTTCGGCGCTGCCGATGCTGCCGTTATTGACTGTATGCGATTCGTCAAGGTCCGGGCGGTGTAACACGTGTTTCCAGAGGAGGCCAAGCACGTGGCGTTGCTGCCGAAACTCGAGGGACTCTTTTTCGAGCTTGATCCAGGTCAAGATGTGCAGTACCCAAAGTGTTATTACGAGGGATCGGGACGGAAAAGATAGAATGGTAGAAATAGAATGGTAGAAATAGAATGGCAGAAACAGAATGGCAGAAACAGAATGGCAGAGACAGAATGACAGAGACAGAATGACAGAGACAGAATGACAGAGACAGAACGGCAGAGACAGAATGGCAGAGACAGAACGGCAGAGACAGAATAGCAGAGATAGAACTAATAAAGACGGCCGCAGCTAAGGGGAAACACCTATGTTTAAAGTGTAGTTAACCTGACGACTCTACATTACTAACACGGATAGAAACCAGGAAGTGTAAAACCACGTCGGGGGATGGGATTTGCTTTGCCATGGGTATTCTAGCCATCACAATAATAGGGTCTAATTGGAAACGGCTGTTTTGAAGATTTAATTTTGAAGCCTCATCTAAATCCAGACGTGTGGGAACTATTGTGAGGCTTTTGACTTAGTTCTCTGATTCTTTTGTGTCTTACTTGTGAATTAGAGCACTTTATCATCCCACGTCATCTAAGATCTATCTTCTGCAGTATCAAGATTGTATATTACAAATTGATGGTTCAAAAACAGGGCCTGCTAGATAGCACCAGGGCTAGGAAACTAAAATAAAATAAAAGAAGGGATATCTACAGTAAAACACCGTAACGGCATGAATACAGATCCCCGTATGACCTTATCAACAGGACATCTTAGTACACAGGCTCATTATTCTCCTCGTTTGTGATCAAACCCCCGTGTACCTTTCCACATCACCCATGCAACTCCGAAGCTTGCATTCGAGCCGGATACTCCGGGGCTTCGTGCGGCTCCTCATGGTTGTCATATGGAGGAGACAGCTTCTCGGTACCCTGTGCTGCCAAGTAGTGGCCACGAACCCGCCTCTTCTTGAACTTGTGACCGCAAGCGGATAGGCCGCGGGGGCCGGGCCGGCGGCGATGCCTGTCGCAGCACCATGTTATTGTAAGCCTCGTTGTTCACTGACTCTCTGACGCTTAGCTTCCGCATGTCTTCGGAGAGTACATCGGCAATGAGTCATCGGGAAGACCATACAATAGACTATTCTTCAACCAAAGACGTTTAAAAAAAAATGAGTGAAACTGACAAGACGGTGTAAGGCCAAGTCACGAGACTCCGGCACAGGACCTCAAGATATCCAATCAGGTTCGTGTTGGTCCGGCACGGCACTTCCAACGACATCCATTTTCACCAGTCCTGAAACCCCCGTTGGCAAATCCATATCCTATTTGACTTGATGATCGTGACAGAAGCCAGGCTTCAGCCAGGAACACTTCGGTAACATTGATCCCTGGATATCGAGATTCGAGAACCCGGACAACTATACTCACGGTATGAATGTGCTGAATGCGCAATGCTCCTCTTATGTTTAGGTTGCCCCTACGAAGACTGCGATCAAAACTCGCTAATCTGCCAGGTGCTTCCCAGTCTCGGCGTCCGAGCCGTTGCGTCGGAGTCGGTCACTGGGCTGACGGCAACTCCGTATTTCCAGGGGGAGGAGGACGATTCAACCAACAGCCAAGACAATCGAGAACACAAACAGCGAAAACAAGCAAATCAGTCTCCACACACACCAGGTATCGGGGTCTTATTGTTTGCATCTGAGGCTACATGCATCATTTGAACACAAGGGGGAGAGTGGTACACCCGTAAATGGCCGGAACAATGCGGTAACTTGGCCCCAGTGCCCTTTCTCCATAAGAGCCTGGCAACCCCGGCCTGCAAAGATGGAAGTCCGAGGGGCAGCCCATGAGGCTCTCATCCTCAAGCGAATGAGACCCTGCTCTGGCGTCCCTCCGAGGGGCTCGTCGCCGAGGTGCTCGCCATCTATATGGCCCAATGGGAAAGGGTGTTGGTTTGTCGCAGTATTGTGATACTCCAGGTATCAACCGTTTGCCTGCCTCTGTCGTCTGTTTGTGCCAGCTCCCTACTGGTTGCATTACGTCTTTGTTGCGGGAGCTGGCAAGCAAATATGAATAGTTACAAGGCATTCAGCCACCATATATGGATCCCCTACTGCTGTGTTCACCCTCGGCACCCAGCGGTATTTGGCTTTGGGGGGCGTATGCAGGCGTCCGGGCGAGGCTTTCTTATCACTCCGACCATGTTTACCACAGGACACTTAGGTCCTGTCCTGTTGGGAACCCTCTCTCTTTTCTCCCTGTTTTCGTCTTTTGGTCATTCGTTTGATTTCTAGGCTTGGGACTGGTTCCAGTACACACTCCTTCCCTTCAATATCTCGACGGCCAGGAACTTCACAACGTCCCGTATTACGTATCGTCCGCTCTCTTCCGTCCTCTATCGATCCTTCATCCGGAAAAAGAATGGCGGCCAAGACTGCCGGTACAAGCCCCGTGGTAGAAACAGTCCTTCTCTATCTGTCGCGGATACTCTATCGCACCCGCCTCCTGGCACTATTCGCCTTCGTGGCTGTCTCGCTGTGCTGGCTCTACTGGGACTCGGGCGTGGACAGCGTGAGCCAACTCTACAACGGCTTCGCCAGCACGAAGGGCCGCGGCTCGTGGAACGACGACTCGACACAATCGAAATGGACCGCTCCACGCCGGAGCCATCTGATCCCTCCAAAGATATGGCAGATCATGCTGCCTAAAAGCCAGGACCAGAGGGCCACAGTCAGCCCGGACGCCTTGAAAGAGACGGCGACATGGCTGGGCATGAACCCGGGCTACGCGTAGTGAGCATCAACTCCCGCTGTTGCAATCTTGCTCGTGTCCCAATGCTGACTTGGATATCGTCCAGCACCTTGGTAGGCGAAGACGGAGCCCGAGACTTCATCAACCAGCACTTCGGCCACAACGAGACCATCGTATCGACCTTCGAAGCCCTCCCCAACGTCGGCATGAGGTCCGACCTGCTGCGCTACCTGATCCTCGACGTCGAGGGCGGCGTCTACACCGACACGGACACGCTCGCCCTCAAGCCGATCGACGACTGGGTACCCGCCCCGTTCCGCAACGAGACCCGCCTCATCGTCGGCATCGAGTTCGACCAGCGCGACGGCGGTCTGTGGGCCGACATCCCGCATGCCTTGCAGTTCTGCCAGTGGACCATCGCCGCGGCGCCAGGGCACCCCGTCTTTCAGAGGATGGTGTCCCGCGTGATCACGTCGCTGAGCGAGCTGGTGGATAGGTACGCCGACGACCCGGAGTGGACGCCGACGAGCCTCGAGGTCATGAACTCCACGGGCCCTGCGGCATGGACTGATGTTGTTTGGGAGTATCTGCAGGAGACGGACGACAGCCTGACGAATATCAGGAACCTGTCGTCCCTCGGTCCGCCGAGGTTATTCCGCGATGCGCTCGTCCTGCCCATCGATGGCTTCGGTGTCGGCCAGCCGCATTCGGGGAGTACAAACGACGGGAGCATCCCCGACGGCGCGCTGGTGAAGCATCTGTTTGGGGGCTCGTGGAGGGGGGGAGACAAGCAACGAGAGAAGGGGACTTGAAAAATTCTGGATCATGTAGGTAACGGCAGGGAAGTGTTGGAAGAAGCCTAGAGCAGGCACATCAGATGAACTTGTATAACGTGTATAAAGACTTTGATTTTCAAGATATCATGGAAACGTCAAGATCAATCTCGTCACATAAAGTCGTCCACCAGGTTGCTCAGATCAGCCTTCTTCACCCTCGCCTCCGTGACGAGCAGATCGCTCGGGAACCACTCATCCAACCTCCCCCCCGGGAACCCGGCTGCCTTCGGCAGAGCCACGCCCTCCCTCCCGGATATCATGACCCCCAGCGCCGTCCCGCAGAGCCAGGCCCAGACCATGCCGTCGCCGCAGTACCCGGCGCTGATCCACTCCCCGGCCTCCGCGCCGTCCCAGCTCTCCTCGACCTCCTTCGCCGCCTTCCCCTTGGCCCCGCTCCTCTTCCTCCCCGAGATACCCTCCGGAACCCTGCCCACGAACGGGGCGTAGTCCCCCGTGAAGCACAAGATCCCGCTCCACACCCTCGTCACGCTCCCGTCCCACCGCTCCCCGAACACGCTGTCCATGACCCCGGCGACGTGCGCGACCGTCATGGCCTCCGTGTCCCCGTCGTCGTACACCCCGATCATGTCCATCCCCTGCCCCAGGCTCCGCACGAACCCGCCGCCCAGCATGACGTCCCCGTTCGGCCGCTGCGTGACGTAGTCGAACATGCCCCCGTAAAGAAAACTCCACGACCGCGCCCCGTCCCGCCAGTGGAACCGCTCCCCGGGGCGCTGCGCCGTCATGTGGCCCTTGACGCCGGCCATCTTGCCCCTCAGCCCGGGTAGGAACTGCGACGCGTGCGCGTTGGTCGCGTGGACCACGTGCCGGGCCCGGATGCTCCCCCGCGAGGTCCGGACCACGTACGGCCTGCGCTCCGTGCCGTTCGTCGTGACTTCCTCCACTGCCGTGCGCGTCTCGATGCTCAGGCTGCCGTCCGCCTCGTCCAGCAGCTCCCTCCAGCACGACGCCACGAGCCGGTACGGCCAGAGCGCTCCGGCATCGTACACCAGCGCCCCGAAGACGTGGTCCCCGGCGACATCGAACCTCTCCCGCGCCTCCTCTCGTCCGACGACCTCGATCTTGAACTCGGGCACGGCTTTTTTGAACTCCTCGACTTCCTTCTTCGCATCCTCGAACCCCTTCTCATCGAGGCAGAAGTCCACAGTCTCGACCCTTCTACACTCCGCAACCTCCCTCCCCTCGCCGGCCTCCAACACGGCATCCGCAGTCCGCAGCGTAAACCGCGTCAGCGCAGCAGCCCTTTCCCTCCCAAACGCCTTCGCAAGGTGCGGGAACAGCTCGTGCGGACTGGCCTTGACGTGGCCCCCGTTCCTCCCCGTGGCGCCGCCGCACAGCTCCCTGGCCTCCAGCACCATGACCCTGGGCTTCGTCGCTGCGCCATCAGCAGCAGCGGCGGCGGCGTGGTACAACCCCCTCGCGACCGCGACGCCCGTGATGCCCGACCCGATGATGACGACGTCCGCCTCCCCCGGCAGCGCCTCGGACCGCGCGTCCACGAGCTCCGGGAACGGCGGGTCGTCGAGCCAGTACGGCGCGCTGGGCTTGTCGTGCGGCAGCCCGGGAGCGGCGTTGACGCGCGACAGCAGGGCTTGGTACTGCTTGTTCAGGTCCGCGAGGAGCTTGACGACGGCGCCGAGCGACTTGGTCGCGGAGCGCAGGGCGGAGAGGACGGAGCCCATGGCTTGCTTGATCTGCCGATGGTGTTTGACGGGCAAGACGTTGGACTATTGTGGGAGTAACCAAGGATGTTCGTTGAACAGAATGCAAATCACAGAAGGATGATGTTCCGCCGGAATGATGAGATGAAGTCGAGAATGCCAGTCGGAGAAGCGGTGTTAGTGATACACTAATACCATACCTGTATCCCTCCCTCTCCTCCCTCAGCTTACATAAGGCGGTGACGCATCTCTCGGTCGTTCGAGCGGCGTGTGCGCGCGGGACGCGACACTTGTGCCGAGAGTTCGTCATCGCGAAAGGGGGCAAGGACGCGGATTCAGGAGTAAACTGGTATTTTGTCTAACGTCTAAGTTCAAACACTTGCAGAAACGCCTTCGACCCGCAGCCCGGAAGGTCGCTTCATTTACCAATTGTCCAGTCTGGGTCCCGGCCGAGGCACCAACACCAACGCCCATCCGGGACGAAACCACATGACACGGGAAGAAAGAATGAGGGAGGTACGAACTGGAAAAAAACAAAGCCGCAATCAAATCTCAGTTTCCTTGAAGTCTGTAATCTGACGCCAAACCTATGCCGGGTATGATGTCGAATGCCGTTCCTTACTCATCCGTACCGTCCGTCATCGCCCGCGCCAACCATGAACACCTTCGTCCAAATAATTCCCAAATATTATCGACACGAATGAAGAGACACGCACTTCTCTGTTCTCTCACTCACTGACAGACCCTTCCTCGTCCGAGATGTGGTCAAGGTCGACGTCGACGTCGACATCCCCTCTGCAGCTCCTCCCCATGGGATCCAGGCCCATGTCGGCCCGGATGTCCCTCTGTATCTTGAGGAAATACTTCCTCAGAGTTCGAAGCCCCCGCAGGAAGCCACGGTCCGGCTCGTTTGGATGCTGAGGCGGGCACGGCTTCCCCTCGGCCAAGTCGCCCTTGGTAAGGCTGTTGGCGAAGTCGGCAATCTTGAAGTCAATCTCCCGCTTGTTCTTTCTGCGGCGCTTCTCCCGCAGTGCCGACGTCTCCTCCGTGTCCGTCGCAAAGTCGGTCGTGGAATCGTCAACGACGGTATCGTAATCGTTGCCCTCGTCCGAGGTATCACCATCGTAAAACATGAGCAGGCTGGCGGCATAAAAGCGGTAGCCGTCCAGCTTGCAGACAATCGACTCGAGCTTGTCGAGCTTCTGTAGGATGGTCGGAATGTGTCTCAGGATGCTCGAGTAGTCCACGCCGTCGTACAGGAACCGGGTCAGCGCATCCTGGAACTCTTGTCCGGCCTTGAGGTCTCGCCCAAAGTACTTGTCCTTGAAGACGTAGCTCTGGCTCTTCACGTCCCACACCTGAAGCCCGCAAACGCGCACGCCAAGTTCACGAGAGGTTGTCCGGGAACACTTGCCCTGCTGCGACTTTTGCTTCTTTGGGGTGGCCTCCACGCCGTACTGTCTAGTGCCCATCTTTAAGTCCATGATACAGGGCCGTTTCATGCCTGCCGTGAGATCCTCCAGCAGAAGGAAGTATTCCACGCGAGAGTTTCGCTGCGTCCCGGTCTGCGCTTCCTTGGGGTTCACAGGCCGCGGAATCTTCCGGAACTCTTGCGTCGGGCTTGGAACCTCAGACGGCACTGTCGACGCATACGCCGAGTGCTCAATGTCCTTGACGGCTTCGGACTGTGCTGTGTCCGCAGCAGCCCCAGGGAGACTCAGTTCCTGCGCAGAGCCCCCTTGCGGACCCGCTCCGTTCGACGTAGGTGGCTCGATCATCGGCGAGTTCACCTGCGACGTCGTGAGTGACGGCCCGGATTGCCCCTCGTCCTCGCCCCGGTACCCGGCATCATCCGCTTCTTCCCAGTACTTCAGATTTCCTCTAGACTCCGTGACAGTCCGTGGCTTGCGGCGGAGACCTGTACCAGAGTACCGTCGCTTCTTCTTCTGCGCAATGATCTTGTCTGCCAGCGTCTCGGGCTCGGGAGCACTGGTGCCTGTCACGTCCTTGACGTCGCTGTCTTCGGCTTCCGTGGCCTCCGTCGGCCCGGGGCGCTCGATCGTCATGGCAGAACTTGGGGGCGAGGAGCTGCTGGGCCTCAGCGGGCTGGAGTTGTGGGGTGCATGGCCCTCCTGCGCCGTGGAATCCTGTTTGCGCATCAAGTCCGGCACCGAGTTGGCAGGCCGCAGGCTCTGTTGCTTGCGGAAAGCCATCGACTTCTGGTGCGGCCTGCGATGCTTGTGGACGGGAATCGGCTGCTTCAAGAAGGCATCGTTGAAGACCTCGTTGCGCAGACGCTTGTTGACCGTGGTGGCGCCCCAGCTGTTGGCGTGGCGGTCGTCCAGGCTTGGCCTCGTCGGCGATGACATTTTGCTCTGCTCCGGGTTGTCGGGGAGTCCGGAAGACGACGTGCTGCGGCCACGGGCAGGCATTGTGGTGGGAGGCGGGGTTGGTTGGAGTAGGTTTCGGGGCAAGATGTGCCAGTTGTCGTCAAATGTGACGGTCGGAATTGGCACCGGAGCCGACGCGAGCGACTGGCTGATGATCCGGCGATGCTCCGTGTTGTTCTGTGAGGCGCCGTTGGAGCCGGTCGAGGCTGCACCGTTCGGCCCGATCGACTTGGACGGATCGGTTGAAGCCACGGCGCCGTTGTCGTTGGTGGGCTTGCGCTCGAGAAGTCCCGGCTCCTCCCGCTTGTGGGTTGATTTGCGTCTGGGCTGTTTGTGAAAGGTGACATTCAGAACGCCAATGTACCTGCAACGGTTAGCACTACCACTTGGAACTGAGCGGAGCGGGACTGGCATCCTTACCGAGGAAGGAAGGTCAGCAGGTCACGGTGGTCCTGTTCGACCCTTTCATAAAATTCGTTCTCTCTGTTATTGAGCTGCTTGCAGACGGCTCTCTTGGAAAAGCGCCACAACGTCGTGTGACCGCCAACCTGATGCTTGTAGGGGATGAGCTCGATCGCACCAAGCGGCTCTTTTTCGTCCACTTGGTGCTGGTGTGCGTGCTCTTCAACGTATGTGGTCGCCCGCTTGGGCGTTGGTGGCTCCGGCTCGTCCTCAACGGCCAAGTCCTCGATCTGGCCGGGCTGAACCTCGCGAAGCGCGACGTTTGGAGCGCCAGGCAGCCGTCTGGGCTTCGGCTTGTGCGAGGGGGTATCGGGAGGCTGATCGGGTGATGCTTCCTCCTCAGGCTCCGGCTCGTCCGCCTTAACCAGCCAGGGGTGGAAATCCTCGGCCCTGGAAGCAGTCCGGACACCCGGTGTTTGTCGCGGCTTTGCAACATCTCTCTCACGCTCTGGGGTTTCTTCCAATCCGGGGTGAGGCACGAACACAGCAGAGGAAATCTTCTCTTCGCTGGACTCGTCACCTTCTTCGTGACTCTCCCCATGCTCGCTGCTACCAGCTGACAGCCGACGTGCTTCAGTTTGACGGCTCTCCGTGGTGGCAGTCGGCGACGTGTGGCCATCGGAGTCCTGGTCCTTCAACCCACACTCCACGGCACCATCCGAGTCAACCTTGTGGAAAATATCGCCATTGACCTTCCTCAGCCCAAAGTAGTCTTGAGTGGGAGAGTCGGTCAAGATAGGAGTCTCGCCGGCTTGGGGCGACTGGAGAGGAAACGTCTTGACCCTCTCGAGTTGCTTGGGAAGCCAGTCCCTCTTGTCAAGGATTCTGGGGGACGGCGTTGGGTTCGTGCTGGCCGATTTGGCGGCAAAGTCTTCGACGGCAATGTCGGCTGAAAGGTTTGGCAGAGGCTCCTGACCCGGGGATAACTTGTCTCGTGCACTTGGGTGCGGCTGGCGCGTCTCCTTCCTCCGCGTCTTCTCTTCCTTGGGCAAGCCTTCCCTGAAGAAACGCAAGCTGTAACTCGCCTTGCGACTGCGAGCGTTGGGTTCGGCACCAATCATGGCTTCATGGACCGACTTCTCCACTTGTCCGTCCTCCTGACCATCGATGGCCTCGCTCGATCCGATAGACCAGATTTTTTCCGGTCCCATGGAGAAGCGCTGTTCTAACTTCTTGGGGCGAAAGTCGGCGTTGGTGGGGTCCTCGTGCAGCTTCTGATCGAGCTGGGCCACGGAGGAAGTAAGAGAGCCTTCCGGGCTGGTGGAGTGCGAGTAGGCGCGGTTCTTTCGCAGACCGTCCGGGACCTTGTACTCCCTGCCCACTCGTTCCAACGACGACCCCCGACCTCGCGACCGCGTGCCCTTGAGGAACTCGCGGTGATCCAACAACATGGCTCTGATGCCCTGGAAGCTGGTGATGTCGTAGGTGGGCGAGGTCATGATCTCCATGTTGTCGTCGGCGGCAGGGTCGGCGGGGGAGACAGTATCGGAGTCGGTGTTGGGGACGGAGGGAGGTTGAGCGGCAGAAGGGGGGATAAAGCCAGGTTGCGGAGCACTTCTCGGGGCTACTGAGGCGCCATGGCCGGCATGGGAGGGAGCATTGCGGTGATGGACGGCGACGGGATCCAGGCCAGCGGCGGAAGGGGGAGGGTTGGCAGTGTTGGCGGAGAGACCGTCGGCGGTAGGAGAGGGCAAGGAGCGAGTCGAGAGCTGGGAGGAGGACTGTGACGGCTGTTCGTTGTGGGAGTGCGTCCTGGATGGAATGCCGCGGGCTGAAGCAAGGGCCTGGGTTAGCAAGGACGGACCGGACTGCCTCGGGAGGGCGGCAGGGCCTCGGGGCTTTTTAATATTCGGGTCGGCATGGCTCGAGACATCCTGCTGAACCTGGGTGACAGCGGCCGTGGCAGGGGGTGCGGCTGCAGTCGCAGGTGCAGGGCGGGCTAGGGGGGTGTCTTGAGCTTGAGGCGTGGACGAGGACGAGCCATGTTGTTTTTGTTGTTGCTGGTACTGGTGCTGCAAGGTGGCAGCGTTCGGAGGAGGGACTTCAGCTTCAGGTTCAAGATCAGCAGCGGCAGCAGGAGCAGGGTCTGGGAGACCGGGACTGGGACTGGAGCTGGATCTCGAGGTTGAGCTGGAGTTGGAGATGGGGTCGGGATCGGGGACGGGACTGGGAGTGGACGACGAATGCGCGGGGCTCACCAGGGTCGCGGGTGCGGCATTTTCGGGGTTGCGAGGCGAGCTGGACATGAGGAAAACATCTGGCGAGGTCGATTCGATATGGAGGATTGGTCGCCGGTTGATTTGGAGCAAAGAAAGGAGGATTGTATGGGGAGGGACGGAGCGTAAACGCGGCGGTACGATGGGTGGAAAGAGAGTGTGGGAGGTGAGGCGAGGAAAGACTGGGAGGTGTGAGAAACGAGAAGAGTGGGACGTCACGGCGTGGGACTGCCGGGCGGTGGGTGATGGGTACTTGCGGTCCTGTGCTGGGGGGGACCGGGATGGGGAGTGAGTGTGTGCGTGTCCACATCAGTTTGCGTCCACTGCTGTCCACTGTCCACGTCCAGTGTTGGGGCCTGCCGCCTGCGTTTAGGTTAGGCTCGGTTCGAGCGTTTGTGCCAGCACCAGTGCCAATGCCAATGCTTGTAGGGGCTCTGTAGGGCCTATAGGTATCTATCTTACCTAAGGTACTTAGATAGATGGGCTGGGATACTTTGACACCTCGGTGATGCTTGTGCCTGTTCTTGTGCCTGTGCTAGCAGTCCGCTCCTACAACTTCCGTGCTAAGTACCTCTGCCAGTGAGATATCCAATGTACCTAGATAGGTAGGCAGATGTGGTGTGGACAGCGGACGAGGGGAGGCGTGTAGTAAGAAGATGGAATGATGAATCCTTAGGTCTCCCTCCGTCTGCACCTCAGCACCGAGAAGCACCTGCGATGCGATGCGGTGCAATGCGAATCTTTTGCGTGGGTTCCAGGTTGAAGTGTAGGTACCATGTAGATGTAGCGTAGTGGACTTTTCCCCGGTGGGTGGATGAAAGACGCAGACGCAGACGCTGGAGGCCCCCCGTGAGTGTGTGGGCTGCACTGCTTCGCTAGGTACCTTCGGTAGGTAGGTGTCGCTACCTCTGCTGGGGCCCGATGATGAATTGGGAGAAACGTGCCGGATCTCTAGGACGGGCTGCGATCGCTCCAAGGTGCCTGTATCTTGGAGGGGCAAATCTGGCGGGCGATTTCACGCGGAGGTAGACGCAGGCGCGCAGTTCTGCGAATAGGTACTTGTGGGAGAAAAGTTTGGTGTACAGTTACACATCTTTTCATCATCGAAGGCGGCTGGAATATTCCGGTGGGGAAGGAAAGCGCCAGAGTGGAGGGTGCACGTAATGAGCCCGCAGGGATGGCCAGGGGTCAGTGGCATGGAGGGACCTGGCGGTGCGGATAGTGGTGATGATAGAGACCCGACGAGATAAGGCACCTTGGCCCTTGGTCACCCAGCACTTTCACGTACCTACCTACCTTAGGTACCTTGCCTAAGCAGGTACCTGAGGTACCTCACGGATAAGATAGTACCTGCAAGTGAGGGGTCAATGAGCCCGCGGAACATGTACCGAGGATAACCATCAGCCTGGAGGTATCTTCCCTCGGCATCAGAGAGAAGTGATACCTGGTGCCGCCATCCCACCATCGCTGGGCCTCCCACGTGTGGAAGGCAGTGGTACCTACCACCTAGCCATAGCCAGAAGGGAAGGGAGGGAAGGAAGGCACGAAGGAAACCGCAAATCGCCCCTGCACTTGCACAATCAAGCAACGCCCAACCACAACCAACACCCACCACTTCATCTTCAACACCCCGTCTCGATTAACGTTACGCGTCTCGTTTTTCATCAACGCAGTCAATCTTTCTACCGTCTAATATTCCCTCCGTTCCCCTGGAGAGGCCTCCTCTGGGCATTTGGTTGGAGAATAGGATTTCGTTCCGCCAGTGCCGGCCGCGGATGCCAACCCAATTACAACAACACCACCGCCTAAAGTCAACATCTTCCTCCGCCCCAACGAGTGGACAGGCATTTCAAACCCGCAACGCAACGCAACCCGAGCCCAGTCTAATCTCATGTCTAGAATTCCAGCCTGAATTGTTTCTGCGCCCGTCTCCCGCCTTCCATCCAGGCAGAGCCCGGCCAACCAGCCCAGACGACCGGCCCTCAGACTCTCCATCCTCCTTCGAGATACGATACGATACGCAAGATGATCGTCTGCGCCTCCGCTCCGTCGCCCTCTTCGCCGTGCGCAACATGGACCTACCCCCGTCTCTGTCGTTCCCATGGCTGCGGGCGCCCCTGCGCGACCCCGGTCCCTATCAGAATCGACCCGCCAACCTTTTCGTCCAAACCCCGCTTGTACTCTCTCTCAAGGCTTGCGCCGGCCGCGGGACTGCCACACTGCTAACTTGGCTCCCGGAACCTCCAGTATCCCTATCGCGACGGCGACGCTACCCTCGACATGCTCGCCAATGTCAGGGCACCGCTAGTCTGCAGTCCGTTTCCCCTCCATCTTGCCTTGGCTCCTTGGCTCTGACAGCTTGCGGGACTTACTCCTCACAGATGGCATTCCCGACACTTGCTGGACTCAAAACCGTTGGAGAAATCCACCCTTGACCACTCGGCCATTGGGAATCTGATCCGGCTGACCTCTGTCTCCCTGCATCTTGCCTGTCGCTGTCCGGATCGATACCTTTGTTTTAGTCACGAGATGTGGCATTACATAATGGACAACCCCAGATCAGCACCTATCTCGGCTTGGCCCCAAGCCTTGTGGCACCTTGCACGGCTCGTTGCGCGGCTTGGCTTCCACTGCTCGTTCGCGATACTTTTCGCCATGATGTAAGCATCGATCGTCATTGCATTGCGCTGCTACACGACGGAAAGTCGGTGTCCCTTTCCCCGGCACTCTACGCTGATAGCAGCAGCACAGCGCAGCGCTGACCGCTCAAAATTCGCTTGCCCTCCTCCAGGCGGACACAGCGAAACATTCCATTCCATCAATGTCTCTTCACCGACGCGACAAAGCGTCCGCCCGTTGATCCCGAAACTCTTTTTGAGACCACGTTGGCCGTTCTCTCGATCTTACAGGCTCATCCGAAGGAACCGACATCCCCCCGTGTCTCGTTCATTGGAACGTCATGTATCAGACCGACAAGATTCATCGCAAAATACCAGCAGGCGAAACAAAACCAATGGGCGGACGACCGTGCCAAGTGTCGGAATTCTCGGTGTCGTTCGACGTGTGCGCATGGCATTGTCCGTCATTCGTCTGTCTTTGCCGCAGCAGCCTTTCGGAATGGCGACCCATTCAGCCATTCAGCCAGCGTCGTCCTAACCGTCCTTCTTGCCGGACCCCCCTGATGTTTCTCCAGGAATCGACGCCGCAGCTTGTTGGGCGGGCCACCCTACGACTGCTCGCTGACCGGTGTGCTCCCAGATACGTAGGTGTGTCAACGACGCGTCCATCTTCCGAGCATTTGTGCCCCCCGGTGCAACACACCCTCTCCCGCGCCTGACGGCCCGTCCATTCGTTCGTCCTCGACGATGGATGGCGCCATGTTCGGGCCATATCGACAAGCGAGGGACAAGCGGCCATGCAACACCAGCTGTCACTGCGAGACAGGCGAGTTGATTAACAGCCGTGGGCTCCCATGACCACCTTATCACCACGTCGCCGCTTTGCTGGCCATCCAGGTGTCGACTTGATAAGGAATAGAGCTGTCGAACCCGGTTTCGCTACGACCGTCGCAAGTGTTCCACAGCGTCAAATCGCTCAAGTACACAAGACCCCCGTCACCCAGGCCGGTCAATGTTGGAATTGAGGCCGCAACCGGCACCTGCGGGCTGTTACATTCTCCTCTTCTAATCTCATCGGCCCTTGGATTGAATCAGCAAGGTTCTCATTCCGGCCCCCCGGTCGCCCGCCTTGATTCAGCGCCTTGCGTCCCTGGTTCGTCGGTCTGCGGAATAGTTTCCCCGCCAAAGGCAGTCGAGACGGGACGGAGCGTCTATCCACGGGCTAAGCCAGGCGCACTCCCTTTTCTGACACGTCTCAAAATGATATCCCAGATGCTAATCTCTGCGTAGGGCCCGAGGGGCACCGAGTCCCGTCTGCCCGTCTCTCGCAAGTCCGGGGCAACAAGCTTGCGCCAAGCCCCTGTTCAACTCGTTTGTCAGAATCCAGAATCGTGACGGGCCCGCCATCGCCAATCATCCGGCAACGTGCTCGTCAGACCGCCTCAGAGCGACCCAACCCACAGATGACGGCATGTATGCCGTGCCAACTCGCTCACATCGTGCTGGATCTCATCATCTATCCAAGACCAGCCAAATATCAAGCCTGCTCCAGCAACCCCTCACGGCTATTGCTTTTTATGCCATGATACTGTGAAGATATTGGTCAAGTCTCGCACGCGCGTGCATAGCATGCAGTGTGCTGCTCGCTGGGACCCGCGCGAATCTTCGTCCACGTCCGAAGTACAGAGTAGACGGACCACAAGATCTACCTGCACACAAGCCGCACCAAAGACAGTCTAAACCTTGGTCTGATCTGTCGCATGTCGAGCTCAGGTACACGAATCGTGCCTTGCTGTCAAACAATATGGCGTGCTTCTGGCGTCTTCCTGCTATTGAGCGCAGAAAACAGCCCCGGACATCGCACAATCGCCGGCGTGTGCGTGTCCCGTGCTATATTGGCCATATTGGATTGTCCCCCTTCCTAATTGCTTTTCCTTGGTGGATCGTCGCCATGCCGCAATGTTTCTTCTCTGTCTTATTCGGAGAGTCAACGTCGGGCTGCGTGCCACCATGACTGATGTGTCGCTTCAGGACCACGCACTTTCACATGGATGATAGTCGAGAAGGGACCAGCACTTGAGAGGCTCGCTACGTTGTGAGGCTCTGCCGGAAACCGTGTCTACTTCCCCGGACTGTCGGAGTGGCGGAGTCACCTCATCCACCATTTCTGAATGCCTCATTGCCCCTGGCGATCGCCCTGAAACCTGGGGGACACACCTTGCTCTCACCGCAACAACCTGGCATCCCGCCCACGCCCCTCAGCGAACACAAGGTCTCCGTGTCGTGACATTCTTCCATCCCAAGTACACGGACACATGCGCCGGCAAACCAGAGACGTGACGTTGCCTCCCGTTCCACACAGGACGATCGGTCATTGAAGGGCAGGGAGGGGCGCACAGGGCTGTCTTGGGCCCCCTTTTCTGGGGATACCTATACCTATCCATAGAGAGGCCTGGGATCGAACATGTGGTCTGGGATTCCCAGAGTCCACACCGCCAGCCTCGTTCCTATTCTGGACGTCGCTCGTTTCCCAGGAACCGGCTCACCGGTGCTTGAGAGGCCCCCTGAACCCGGCTGAGACAAAAGACTCAACATGGTCTAATATTCCACTAAGTAATGTTTAATGTAACTCGATCCATGCCGTGAGTCCGTACGATGCGGCGACACAATGCGATGATCTTGTCCTTCCTGTTGCCAAGGATGATGAGTTTGCCCTGTATGGGGCCCTAGATGGCGAAAGGGGGTGGAATAGCAAAAGGAAAAAGCAAACATGGTTTCCCGGGCGTATCGACGGAAGGCATCCGGGCTCTGGTTGTCGTGCCACGTGTGCCATCTTCTGGCCGGACGCGCGGCGCCAGTCGGAATGCTGCCGAGCCCACGTTCTGTCTCTGTGTTTGCCAAGGTAAGGTACAGACGATGGTCTTTGCGTGTTGCTGCGATGGTCGTATGTCTTTCGTCTGTGTGGAAACGGGCCTGCTGGCTGGGTTTCGGCTTGGATCTTGAGTCTTCTCCATGTGTTAGCTACTCCGGTGATGGAGAGGAGTCATTGTGAGTCACGGGAAGGGATTGACTTGCTCTCTCTGCGCTTATCGAAGTCCGAAGTTTTCTCTTTTGACCCGAACATGAAAATTTGGACTAGTTCCAGCCTTCTTGTGTAATGAGTTCTGGGGCCAGAATTTGTCTGGCTTCTGCAAAGGTTAAAACGTTGTTGTGAATAAGAGGGGACCAAGACGAGAAGGAAGGACGACGCGAAGCCGATGTAGTTGCAAGAAGACTGGTTGGTTTACGCATATCCAGAGGCTTCAAGATTGAACTTCTGAGAGTTGTCTTGTGTCACAACTCCCACAGGAGCTGACCCGAGTCCGTAACGGAGCACCATCGAATGGCCAGCGGCTTGTTCTTATGGCTCTGTCCTTGATGATGTCAGTTGTGCGAGCATCTCGGATGGCATGTCACCTGAATCTCAATGTATTCCATCGACGTCGGTGTGATGTTGAGCTCTTCCCCGATCTCAGACACGTCGTCGAGCTTTCTCAGCCCGATGCGAAGTGAGTACTTCACCGCTTGCGATCTGCGATGCTAGCTGTGTTCAAGGCAAGAAGCAACGTCTCGTTGTCTGGCATGCCTGGATTAGGATTTTGAACTCTTAGCTACATGTTTCTGTCATCTTTAAGTTCCTTATCAGTTGTGACTGGTAAGATGGCGTAACGGAAGCACCGCGCCGGTCGATCGATGGTCATTGGTGATATGTGATATTTCTTTCAGGCAACGAACCAAATCGGTTGTCTGAACTGTGTTGACCTTGAGCACGGCGAGCTTAGTTTCAAGAAACCAGAGGATTCAAGCTGCTGTAAGTTCACTTCACTTACTAGGACTTATTTGATAGTCAAGTTCTCTGGTTTAAATCGTCCAGACCAAAGAAGTAATCTCCTTACTCTGTAACTCCAAGTGAAGTGGGATTAACGGTAATAAACTAGAGCCTCTTTGACTTTTCAGCGTCTGGAATGTTAGACATGCTTCCTACCACGTTTAGGAGCGATAATGTCTCATCAGAGAGAGCTGATAGAAAAGGTATATCGAGGGCTGTTTCTGATTTGTATGACAGCCCAACTCTTGGTTGACGCAGGGTAGATATTCCCACACCAAAGTTCCTGTGTAACATGCCTATCTAGACTCTGAAGCAGTTTCTCGACCGGTTTCCTATGGCCTGGACAATAGAATAATTGAAGAATACCGTGAAAGACTGTGATGCTTGGATACTTCAAGCCAACAGCTCGCTTCTGGGCCAGTACTTGGCTCCCGCAGGGAATTGCCAACCTTGCATAGCTTGGTTGAAGGTCACGAGCAGTTCCGGCCACGAACGGTGATCTACCTGGCGTTTGCGCGGTCTAGCAGCGCTCCTCCAAGGCCGGCCGACCCAGGCCCAGACTGTACTGGAGAACCACAGGAGAGCGGAGCAGAGTCTTCAGCATCTACGAGCTTGCCGAAGAAAGTGCGACAATGCAGGTAGCCGGTAATCCTGATCAAGAAGGCTGGGCCATGCGAACGCGGACGGAGACCTCGCCACCCCAACGAGCACAGCACGAACGAGAAAAGATTGTCTTCTACTACGACTCGGGAGGGAAAAGAGATATCAAGGGAGGCGTACGGAAGGAGATGATTGAGCCATGGAGATCGCAGAAAAGGGCAGGACGCAAGAACGAAAGGACCACGCCCCGGACCTGGAGCCCCTGAGGACCACCCGCGCTAGCAGTTGTATGATTGAGTCGATTGAACGCACGCAGGGAAAGCCCGATAGTGCGGTCGAGAGAAAGGACAAGAATGATTCTCACCTATAAAGTCTCTCACCTATAAAGGGAAGGAGCTTGGGTCTCCCTCGAGGAGGCGATTGCGCGTGAAGTTGGAGCAACACATCCCCATATGATGCCCTCTAATGCACGAGACTATCACATACGACCATACCCATTGGAAAACTCGGGATCCCGTCCGCTCTCCCATAGATAAGCCAATGAGGGCCGGATTAGTAGTTGGGTCGGTGACGACCAGCGAATACCTGGTGTTGTATGTTTTTTGATGTTTTGTTGTGTTTTCGTGGCGGCCCATCTGTGTGGTGGTGGAGGTCGGTCCCGCCGGTGCGAGCAACCACCCCACCCCAACCTCTCGCGCACTTTGTTTAGAGTGACTACTGTCACATAGAAGCGGGCATGTGACCTGTCCTCTGAGATTTTTATTATTATGTTTTATGGAATATTAGCTCGTCGTCTCCGTGGCAGAAACCTCGAGGGACGGGGAACATTCGGACGTCAATCATGTCCAAGTCGCCCCTGACAACCAGTTGATCTAGAGAGAAACACACGCACACTCACGCACTTAGAAGTCAAGTAGTCATCATGTTCAAGGAAGTTGTTGATTCAACACAATGGCTACCCATATACCGCTTCCGTACGCCCAAGCCAAAGCCATGCAATCAGGGGTACGAGTCGACCTCGACCCCGGGTATGCGTATCCGTGATCCCAAACGCCTTGCTCAAACAAAACCCAGACATAGAATGGACAGCGCTGTCAATGCACTTTCATCGTCATCTGACATGAGTGCTGACGCTTCTCGCGACTACTTTTCAAAGTCTGTCAACGCCACACCCCGGTGTCCATGATGCTGTCCAGGGAGAAGCCGGGGATGGCGCCGCTCGCGTTGTTTCTCTGCTTCTCCCGCATCTCCTGCTCTCTCTTCTCTTCTTCCTTGGCCCGTGCCAGGTCGGCTTCGAGGTCGACCATGTCGATAAACTCGTTAAGATTTCGAAGGACGTCGTCGACGTCGTCGGCATCATCCTGTGTGTTGCTTTCCGTAGCGGTGCGATAATCGCTGGGAGCCATGACCGCCATGGGAGCCATGGGAGCAATTGGTGCCTTTGGTGCAAAAGAGTCTGCTGCGACAAAGGCTTCTGCCATGGCCATCGGTGCTGGGCTCTCGAGTATTTGCTGCGACGCAGAAGGGAGTAGGTGGTGGTGGATCTTCGTCTTGCGGGATACCGCTTGGAAATGCTTCTGGAACTGGTCTTTGTCGCCGGTCGGTAGGTCGGCTATGGCGAACTCCGGCGGCGGAGAGGCCGCTCTGGCTGCGACTGGTGTATGAGGACCGCTATCGTCCTCGTTGTCGTTATCGTCAAGCTCATGCGGCAGCGGCGCCCATCTTACCCGCTTCACCTCCTTCAGCGTACCATCCCACGGGTTAGCGGTGGTAGCAGCCAGCAGGTTTTGTGTGCTGGGGAGGTGGCCGCCACTAAGTCGTGCCTTGTTGGACAGGCGTCGGGGTTTCTCAGGAGACGGCGACATGAATTGAGCAAAACGTTTGATCGAGAATACTGGTTCAGGTGTGGTTGGTCGCGGCGTCTCGATCATCGGCGTCTCAATCGCGGGTGCTGCTGTTTTGGCAGCCAAGGGCGTAAGAACCCCCTCACTGGCGTTACCGGGTGTAGTTGAGAATGGTTGCGCTGGTGACGAAACAAGGAGAGACGGCGAGACCGGAACGTGAACGTCGAAAAGCCTGGATATCAGAGCTTCCTGCGCAGCTTGGCGGATCTTCTCAGGGCTGGCAGTCCAGGGACTCTGTTGGCTAGGGCCCACGAAGCTGTCGCTGCTTTCCTCACAGATTGCCTCCATTCTCGGTACCGGAGCCACAACCTGCGTGTCAGCCTTCCAGGGACTTTGCTGGGAGGCCCGGACTGCAGGACTATCCTCCGGGTGACCACTTTCGAATCGACTCCCGGATGGCGTGGGTGATGCACCGGTGGGCTGGTGAGTTGCCTCATCTGCGCCAGCCATGGGGCTAGGCGTGAATGGCATTGTCGTTTTTGGTGTTGGTGTCGTCCAAACATTGTTGTGACGATTGTTTGGTGTCTCCATATGATATGTGTGCTGGGCGGCAGGCGTTTCGGCGGCGATACTCGATTCTTGCTCGTCCACTGCTTCGCTGACAGGATGAGTACAGTCAACAGGAAGTACGTCAGTCTTCGACCAGGGACTCTGTTGGATAGCCATCTGTGTAGCGCTGTCGGGATGCGTCTCTCCCTGTTTCATGGAGCCTGCTATCGGCCTGTCGTCGTCCGTCTCGTTGGGCAATGGTGCGAGTCCGGCATTCTTAAGCGGCTCTTCATCCTGTTCTCCTCGCGACGCGGGCTGTACGACGATTGTCACTTCTTGACTGGCGGAGACAGTTGCTTCATTCATCTCTTCGTCGGGGCATTGCCGCTTGACGACGTCGTTCTCGTCTTGCAGGTCTGTGGGCTGGGCAGGTTCCGCGGTGTCGACGTCGCCCATTGTAACATCCGCGGCCAAGTCTGCAGCCATCTGGAGAACGAGTCCCTTGGTCTCAGGCTCACGGTTGACGCCCTTTTCCGGAACATCATCTGCCGTTCCTTTGTGCTCCGCGTTTGACTCTGGTGACGTCTCCTTTGTATCGTCGGCGAGGAACGTATCCCCGTCGAGGTCCAGAGCGTCGTCCTCCGCTTGCACCGAATCCTCCGACTCAGTGATAGGCGACGATGGATCGGAAAGCGAGAATGAGTCGTCTTGAAGCTGGCTCAAGTCCGGGATTGCCTCGATCCCACGATCCTTGGGTCTCGCGCGGAATAGGAAGCTTTCATCCTCTTGGGTCTCGAACTCGGGCTTCACATTGGCTTCGATTTCCGTAAGCTTTATGTCTGTGTCTTCGGCTAGTGAGACTTGATCCTCCTCTACTTTCGTCTTGGCAGCGACCCTCGACCTGCGGGCAGACTGAGGGGTCTGGACAGGCGTGCTCAAGGGCGCCGGAAGCTCGTCTTCGGGAGTGCTGGCGGGTGGCCCAGGAGTCTTGGATGATAGCCGTTGGGAAGACCGGGTTGGCAGTCTTTGCGAGGCTCTCTTCGAAGATCTTTGAGAAGAGCGCTGTTGACTTTGGGAACTTCGTAAACTCTGCGCACCGCTGGCAACCACCGCTTGACTCTGGGTGCCTTGGGACTGAGATCGGCTTCGGAGAAAGTGCTGAGTCTGAGGTTGCGCAACGATGGATGCGTCTTCAACGTCAATATCCTTGGCCTTGCGACGCTTGTTGTCCTTCCGCTGGAGCCATTCTGATCCTATCGAACGGCGCTTCTTTTGAGACTGGGACTGAGACTGGGACTCTGCCGAAGACTGAGACATTTCAGTGCTCAGCAACAAAGTAGGGTCATTATCAGTTTTTCGTGCCGATTCCGTAGCGGTCCTCCATGCATGTACTCGCTCCAATTCGTCGTCCTCCATGTAGGGATGCGGGGAGATGCCAGCCTGCTGGTCCAGGCTTCGTGGGCTCGGTAGATGGCATGATGTCGTGCTATCGGTGTCGTGCACTTCGACGTCGGGGTTTGGAGAAAGTGTCGTAACTTCAGCCATCGCGGGGGTGGCTCGCGCCGCATCTCGTTTTGATCGCCATGGGTTCGCCCAGCCGTTTGCGTCCGGTCCTTCGAACGGCCCTCTAAGCACCGACGTCAAGAGTACAGGCATGTGACCCCGAAGGTACGACAATGCTGCCTCCTCGTACCGAAGTCGTCGTTCCTCCGGGTTTGCGTAGTGCTCGTCGTCAGAGCCCGCACACAAGACCTCATCTTCGCCGTTGGGCACCTCACAGAACGGCTCGTCCTGGAGGTACTGGACTCGCCAGCCCTCGTCGAAGTCCATCGCGGGCTGCCGATCGGGGTAATATGTACTGAAGTTCGAATGAATCTGGAGCGAGTAGTTCGGTCCACATGCGAAGCGGTCGCATTGGCGCCGGTCGGTGGTCCGGAATGCGGGTGATGGGTTGAAAAAGTGAGGTCAGTCCAGTCCCTTCCGTGGAGGGCTGGGCAGGCAAACATGTGCCGCCCAAAAACGGAACAAAGAGGAGTTGGTCCCGAGACTGGTGCGGGCCCTGCCCTGTGCACGTTCACCGGGAGACGCGACTAAGCGCGTCAGGACGTGTCAGACTAAAGTTAAAGTGGTTTTTTTTTTTTTTCTGGTGGACGCGGCATCAGATCACACGCACGGGCCAATCCAGGGCCCCCCACTGGTCCAGGCACCGATGGGGCTCGCCAAAGGCCAGAAACTTTGGATTACATAAATTATGCGCTTAAACGGCTGGGCCCCCCACGACCCGATAAATGAATAGCGCCATCGGGAGATCGGGGAATTTGATGTTTGTCGGTTGACGCAGCAACGCAGCATAACAATTGCACGCTAGTTATTCAGTGTTTATTCTGGGAAACCAATCCTTGGGAGGTACCGATACAGAGGAAGGATTGACATAACCGCCCACCCACCCAAACCAAACGCGCACCACCAAATCGCGTTCCCCACGAACAATAATACCTTTTACCACCTCATTCACGACGGCACCTTACCGCACCAAGCGGAGGCAGCAAGGCCGCTTTTGCCATCAATTCTTTCGCGATTTCCTTCAGCCTCTCGCCCTGCATTTCTTCCACGTGCATTTACACCCTGGCGACCTCTGTTTGGCGATTGCCCGCGTAAACAAAACATAGGTAGAGAGCAGCTCGCGACATCACAACACCCCGCAAAACCGCGACAATCGCCACTACGTCCTACGATTTGGCCTCCCACCGATGGACTTTCCATAACCGCTAGCAACCATTCATCGATCGCGCAAGCCAAAGCAACATGGCTCCGGCCTGGCTCGAATCGCTATCGGAGGATTGGCCCTCCCAGCTCGGATCCGAGACTTCGCCATCCAACCAACTGCCGCCTTTGAAGCCCAGCGAAAACAACAAGACGCCAAACGGCAAGGCACCCGGCAGCAGTCGCATTCCACTTCCGGTCAGTAGGATACGACCTTCGAGTGCTGGATACAGCGACAAGAGTGGCATCCTCAGCGAGCGAAGTACGAATGATGTCAACCTGCCACTTTCCTCCCTGCGAAGACCGACGTCCACGAAGCTCTCCCGAGAGATCAAACCGACCGAGCAGTCGCGTCGGACCAGCGCCGCCCTCTCTGTATCAACAAATGGCTCCGTGATCCACAACACCGTGCACCATCGATCCTTGAAGTCCTCGCCGCTCAGAGGCACCGGCAACACCCCAGAATGGAAAAGGCGGCTGGTATACGGGGACGTGGCGTATGGCGAGCAGAGGGATCTCTTTTGCTCTGCCGCTGCCGGCCTTGAAAACATGTTCAAGCCTCCTACTCCTCAAGACACCAGCATCGCCGACCAAAGCCCGCAACACAACACGACCATGCCCTCAAGCCCACCCATTTTCCGACGCCAAGACGTAGACGCAGAAGACGACGAGGAAGAATCCGATGGCCGAAGCCAGATGGAACCAAGCCCGAGCCCGAGCCCGAGGATACGACCGCCCCATATCACCTACAAGACGACGGGCGACTCCTTCGACGATAGCAGACTTAGTGGATTCAGCATCCCTCACGACGGCAGGCCCCAAGAGACATCCACCAAGGAGAGCGTTCCCACCGCGGAGACCTCTGTGTCGGGCCTTGCTCCTCCGAATGATGCATCGCGGAAAACCAGCGGACACAGTGTCATCCGGAACGAGGACTTCAGCCCGATAGTACTGACGCTTATGCGCCCGAAGACCGCCGATGGTGGAGATGCGCCCCCGATTCCTGCGGAAATACCGGTCGACCAGCTTCGTGACCGTCTGGAGAGGCTGCGTATCGATCAGATGCTCCTCGACTCTCAGGGCGAGCTTAACTTCGATGAAGACGCAACTATCGAGGAGGTCGAGCATGACAGAGTTGACACAACGGAGGACTACGCGCGCCGGGGAGGGTTCCTCAACCTGCAGCGCGGGGGTAGGTCTGGTGATGGCTCGTTCAAGTATCGGAATCTGAGCCCCGGCATGCGTATCGACACATCAGAGATGCTCCCCGAAGAGTCTCTGCAGGCCAGCACACCGAAACAATTTCCTAGTTTTCGGACGTATTCACCAGCCCAAGGGTCAATACGGCACGGAACCCAGAGTCCCCCTCCGCCGCGGGCGCCCTTTCCGAGCCCCGAGAAGCGAAGTACAGCAACAACTACAAACAGCGCGACGAGTCCGTTGAAGCTTTTTGGCCCCTACGATACTTTTACCAACCAAACACTCCTTCGCCGGATCAGTCAGTTTGAAGACCAGATGTCGGGATCTTCCCGCCAATCGTTGACTGGCGGTCAGTCAGGCGAAGCCTCGCGGACGGACGAGAAGAAGCGCCCTCACACCGCTCCCGTCGGCTACTTGTCCGTCCCCTCACACCAGACTGCGACCAGCTCCCGTTCCGTCAGCCAGTTTGGCGCTGGTGAACTGGAGGGTTATCAGTTCAACCAGGAAATATCAATCATTCGCGACGAGGGAGAGTCACAGTTCTATGAAGACGATGGCGACTTCGAGGGCGTTTCTGGTCATGGGTTTTCCGCCAACGAAGAATCGGTCTTACACTATGGCGAACCCGCGGCTGGCTCCCCAAGTCACGATGAAGCCTCGATGTTCATACCCAGGAAACGCGCAAAGTCAGGCACAACTTCGGCCTCATCTTCGAAGCACACACGGACATTTTCCTCCGCCAGCGATACCAGTGTGCAGAGGGCTAACGTCCATTTCATGTTCAATGATCCTCTTGTCCTCGGCACTCCCCATAGACGTGATACCGGGTCGGAGGGTAAGCGCCCGCGCACGTCGCCATCCAAAGACCCAACGCCCAAGCGAAGGAGGACACTTCACAAGTCCGACATTGCATATGGGCGCGAAGAACGGTACAGTGCGTGGGAGCCTGTACAGGAGTCGCATAACATGATGCAGAGCGTGATGGGCAAAAAGCGTAAGGATGCCCGTCCTGGCAGCTTGCAGCAACGGGCTCATCCCAGCGTTCTAGCAAATCGCACCATCCTCCGCCCACGAACACCTACTCCTAGTTCGCGGTCCTCCTTGCAGAGAGACGAATACTTCCTAGAGGACTCTCTCATCGACGAACAGCCCCAGCGCCGGTCTGCCACACGAGCGTCCCAGTTGGGGGGAAACGGAAACGACCGAAGTGCTACTATTGACACGGATCGCAAGCCGTCCATCAGAACGCAGGACTTCCTCGATGAAGCTGGCAAGATCATGGCGATGATCCGAAACGGCGTCAAGGCTCCCAGCGGACTAACGAGCGTGGAGGAGTCTGACGCGGAAAATGGCGAGCCTAGTGCCGTCTTCGACGATGACTCGTACGAGTCGACGAGAGAACCTCTATCAAGGCCTCCGAGCCGCGAAGGGAAACCCGTCCAACGCGCGCCGCAACGCCAGGACAACCCGGAGATCCTCGATTACCTCAAGAAGTACCAGGAGCTGAGCGACATGGGAGACGTCATTTCGTCGTCTCTAAGATCTATGGATCAGGCTCAGGATGCCATCCGAGCAGCGCAAGAGGTCGAGCGTCAGATCGAAGAGAGAAGCCGGAACCGGGCCAACACCGAGGAGCTCCAATACCTTGGCGGCGACGAAACCATTAGCGACCCTCCAAACATTCGAATCAGCGCGAACCCGAACGGGCTTCCGGGCGACTCCATTGACGCCGACGACTTTCCTACTCATTCATCCGGCGCTTCCACCAACCGTACCATCCACACTGGATCTTCGCGGGGGTCTGAGTCGAGAAAGACCATCGCTCCTCAAAGCGTGTCCCATCTGATCCCGGACCAAG
This sequence comes from Colletotrichum brevisporum, assembly GCA_030770045.1. NCBI lineage: Eukaryota > Fungi > Ascomycota > Sordariomycetes > Glomerellales > Glomerellaceae > Colletotrichum > Colletotrichum brevisporum. The sequence continues at coordinate 9,952,927 of JAUGSI010000002.1, forward strand.
TGGGCAGTATGTACCTCGACCGCCAGCAAAACATCTGGATCAAGCGGAGAGGAGGGAGTGTTCGGCCGAAAAGCTCGCATTCATATGTTCTCCCGTCTGAAGACAGCGAAGATGACCCTTTCGCTAGTATCCCAGACCTTTCTGTCGACATGACCAAGGAGATGCAGAACCTGCGAATGACGTCGGCGCAAAGAGAAGCCGAAGAAGAAGGGGACATGTCGCAATCGCCGCTGGGCTCCGCAGGCACGCCTAGAAGAACGTCAGGCAGGAGTTTCGTGACACTATCACCCAATTCCGTTCTTCCCCCGGACATTGGATCGCAGGCCAAGACCGAGTTTAGGAAGCTGGGGACCAGGGCAGCATCCGATGGGGACGTCGAGCACGAAATCCTGCTTGATGAGGACCGTATCACCGATTCGTCCCCGTCTCGGAGAAGGATGACTATCTCTTTTTCTTCACCGATCGCATCTATCATCCAGGACGTCGCCGCGGAAGATATCGACAGCCTCGAAGACGACGAGGGCAGCGTGATCGACTCTCAGTTTGTGCTCGAAGAGTCAAAGCGAAGCAAATATCAGAGCTTGACGAAGGCCGCCCGGCGGGATCTGCTAGAGCCCCGGCCACGCACAGCCCCAGCACGCGGCCCTTCCAGGCAGTTCTCCCTCCGCGGCCAGTCGTTCGTTCCGCGATCTGTGTCCCGTATCGACGAACGAGATGAAGATAGCGTGCTCGGCGACAATGCCGAGGAACGGCAAGTCAGCATCCTGGGCGAGAACAGCGCACTAAGCTGCATCTCTCATGACAACCAGGAGAAGAGCCTCAGCTTCATCATCAAGACCCCAGGGCAGACGAGAATGGGCGGCCTCTACCCAGACGTCAACGCCATCATTGGACACAACGTCGGCAATCTGTCTCTCAGTCCCATGTCTGAGTTTACCCTGAACCACCACGAGAAGTCTTTTGGATTTGAAGTCAGCTATATTGTCGACGATCATCGTCTTGTTACTGGCGATGGCTCAAAGAAGGTCATGTCAATTACAGTTCGTGAATTGGTAGACCGACTGACGGAGATCGAGCCGTTTGAGCCCTACTGGGAGGACTTCACCGAGCTCGACATCAGCGAAAGGCGTCTGTCGAGCCTCCACATGCTGGATGAGTTCTGCGGGCGGCTTGTGAGCCTCGACGCGTCCAGCAACTCACTTGGACACCTGGATGGAATACCGAGCTCAGTGAGACAGCTCAAGATCACCAACAACATGCTTAACGAGCTGACGTCGTGGAACCACCTCGCCAACTTGCAATACGTCGACGTGTCCAACAACAACCTCACCAGCCTATCCGCTCTGAAGAACTTGGTTCACCTGCGCAGCCTGAAGGCCGACAACAACAAGCTGACGTCCCTGGATGGCCTGAACTCGCACGACGCACTTCTCACCCTGAGGGCACGAAACAATCTTATCGAGGTTGCTGATTTCGATGGCACGAAGCTGCAGCGGCTAACCGAACTCGACTTGACTGGCAACAAGATCAAGAAGCTCGTAAATGTCGGGCAGCTCTCGTCCCTCGAGATTCTCAAGCTGAATCGCAACGAACTCGAGGCTTTCACCGCCGAAGATGCCGAAGGGCTCGATGGCTTGCGGTATCTTGATCTGAGCGATAACGAGATCGCGGAGCTCGACATCAGCCGCCTTCCGGCCGTACGGCTACTTCACGCAGACCGAAACCAAATCACCAAGATCGCAGGCTTCACGAAGGCCCGGCACCTCGACAGCCTATCGCTAAGAGAGCAGCAAGGTGAGGGCCAGCTCGATCTCTCCTTCCTCTCCTCGGCGTACGAGGTCAGGAAACTGTTCCTCTCCGGAAACTACATTGGCGCCTTCGAGCCCAAGGTGGACTTCCTCAACCTGCAACTGCTCGAGCTGGCCAACTGCGGACTCCACCGTCTGCCAGAGGGGCTCGGACAGTTGATGCCAAACCTGCGATCGTTGAACCTCAACTTCAACGCCATCGCGGATCTCTCACCCATTCGATTCATCCCCCGGCTCAAGAAGCTTCTTGTCGCCGGCAACCGCCTGGCGGACTCGACACAAGTGACGGAACTCCTGACGGAATTCCCGCACCTGACGCAGTTGGACTTGCGGGACAATCCAATCACTCAGGGCTTCTATCCGCCAGTGCAGGTCATGGTACCAGCGGACCGCGGTGCCTTTACCGATCCATTTACCCTCCCGGAGGCCGACGCACAACGCGACGATTTGTTTGCTAAGCGCTTGGATGAGGCAACGCGCATGCGACGTCGGCTGTACCAGGTTATTTTCGTGGGTTGCTGCAAGAAGTTGAAGCTCCTCGACGGCCTGGCCGTGAAGAGGCAGCTCATGCTCGCGCGCGACCCGGCATTTCAGGCATTGGTAGAGGAGGGCCTCTTGCCTAGCGACAGCAACACCAGCGTTCCAACTCCTGCCCCAGCTAGGACCCCGGCGAAGTCTCCGGCCCCGAAGGCGACGCAGACTCCCAGCAAGTCGTCGGCCGCGAAGACACATCGGACTCCGGGCAAGTCTCCGGCTGCAAAGCAACGCAAGACTTCGGTGCCGAAGGTGCCGAGAGTTCTGATATCGTCTCCCCCTGGTGAACCCGACGAGAGCAGCCGTTGGAACGCGGAGGACAGCTTCGCATGAGGCGGAGGACATGTACAACATGATGACGGCGAAAAAATAAGGGGAGAGGCGTTTACAGCAGAACAGCCTGGGTTTTGCTCTTATTGTTCGAACATATTGGTAATCTTTCCTCAAGGGGCGTCCGGGTTATCATCGAAAAGGAGCGGGGCTTAATGACGATACGGAAGCATTGTACGAGTACGGACAGTAGAAAGCATTGATACGGGAAGACTTTTTTCGTTTCCAGGGAATACAGACGATGTCATCTGCACTGCGACGGATGGAAGTGGTGACTTTGTGCATGTTGTGCAGGGCAGTCGGTTTGCACTGAGCCGGCCAGGTACCTTCGCTACCTCGGTAGGTACCTCCGATGGAAGTGGAGACCCCGTATGGCCGGGACCCGCTCCGAGAAGCCGGTGACTGCCGAGCCTCCGGCCCCCGGGGACGATCTTGGCCCAGCGATCCAGTGATCTGGGCTCACACTTTCTGCCCACTCGACACTTGTTGAGGCCCAAATGCTTTCGTACTACGGTTTTGCGTGCGGGCGAGTTGGTCCGGGCGCCACACTCACACACACAAACGCACACGCGATGTTATTTCCCACCTACATAGGTAGTATTACATATCGTCCTGAGTCGTCCTCATGTCCGGGAAAATTCTTACCGTTTCAAGGGAGATTGTTGTTGCGTGAAATTTGGGCAGCACCCGACACTGAGGCCGGGGGGTCGGGAAGGGGATCGCGGGGGGGATGGATTTTAAAATAAGGCCTGCTAAACCCGACCGGAACCCCAATGGTCCCCTGAACTAATTTTAAGGGAGAGCCCGAGATGATTGTCCTCCAGGGTCGTTTCGTCGGTCGGGTAGGGGGGAGGGGGAGGACGGATGGGGCTCTGGAGCCCAACCGGGAAACTGGGCAGAAGGATTGATTGGAAGGGAAATAAGGGAAATCTTTTGTGCATGCCTGAAGTTACATGACACATGTTTCTTCAATCTTGCCTTCGGCGTGTGCGGGCGGCGGGAGAGACACGGGACCCTTAGGATTTCTTCTGTGTGCTTTTTTCTTTACTACCCCTATCCCTGGCTCTGTTGTTTTTTTACTGCCCTGCCGAGTAGTGTTCTCGTGGGCGAATTTCGGTGTTTGGACGAATATTCATGGATGAAGTGAGTAACTCACGATGGGGAGAGGAAACGCGCCAAGGAGGGGGATTGCCTGCATCTTGCGTGCGGGAGGCAGCCAAGACAGGGAATCTACCGTCCGGCTGGGCAGTGCTCGCGGGCGCATTTCTGGAGATTTGGCCCTTTGGGTAGACCGTAAGACTAAGAGGTAGGGCTCAATATTGAGGCTGCATTATTAGGAGAGCGGGACCTCTGGAGCCTGGACAGGTAGTTTAGGGCTTTTGTTCCTGCTGGGCCTGGACGCGATGGGCACCCATCGAAGAGGGGACTTCCCTGCTGGCGAGGCCACGAGAACGAGGGGGCGGGTTGGCATGCTGAAGAGGCCTGGTTGAGAATTGTGCATCCCGCTTTCAACGAGCCTAGGCTGATGCTGGAGGTATGTCCCCTGCGGTGGCGGGCAATCTAGTGCGACCCTTCGATGAAGCTTTTCGCGACTGCTGAGGTGGCACCGGACAGGACCCTCCTTTTTTTGACGTGTCCATGGGCATAAGACAAGGTACCGCGTATAAGTGCTTGACACGGTATTTTGACTAAGGCGGTGCCTAGGGGGCAATAGTGTGAGCCCGCCACCTGCTGTGTTTACATATTCATGTGCATGACAATCTACACATACACAGCCCGGCAATCGAGGGGTGATGGTATCCCCTGGACTTGAATGTCAGGTACCCGCGCCTCGATACTGACGGTACATCTCGGGTGAGTCTCCAGAGCGAGCGAGCACATGCACAACATGTCATCCAGAACGTCGTCGTAAGGCATTGATGGTGAGGGTCCCTGGAGTGGAATCATCGTCGCCTGGGGCTGCAGGTGGGTTTGCAGAGGGCTGCAGCAGGCCTCGGTGCCGGTACATGGACCTGCTGATCACCTCGCCAAAATACGGGCGGCGTGGTAAGCTGGCCCAGGTACCGCTACCTCGGTCGATGGAATCTCGATGGAAGCTTGGAAGCTACCAGTGGCCATCCACCGCCGCGCCGCCTGAGATGGCGCCAGGATGCTCAACAACCTGGGCATGCTGTTTGGTAAGGGAGTTAGGGTAATAGGTATCTTCATTGGTTAGCTTGGCTGCTGTGTACTTACAGGCTATTGGGCGCACCAACTGAGCCAGCACAACGCGCTCTGCTGCACTGCACAACTCAGCGAAGCACCCCAGAGTCCCATAGCATCTGTACTGCAACATGATCCATGTCCATGCCCCCCCATGTCCCATGTCCCCATGCCCTGTAGCCCTCTCTCTCCCCCGGTCGCGTCACAGAACGCCCGTTCTTTTTTACTCTTCAGTTGCCGTTGCATAACATCATCGTTGCTGTGTCTCCCGCCCACCTGCTGTTTTTGTGCGCGCAATCCATCCGCTTCTGGCTCAGTCTATCAGCTCTCACCTCAACCTCCCGCCATTCCTCGCCCTTCCCCTTCCCTCCACGAACTACTACTACTTACCACCAACGCACAACATCGTCCACGCGAAACTCCAACATAACATCCGATCAACTATACGACATAGGTAGCAGTCATCGCACACGAGCGAACTCCCCCGCGGCAGACTAAGCATCGTTCTCGGCAAAACAGTCAGTCATCGTCATCGTCACCGAGTCCCGCATCGCCTCGACTGGCGAGAGCGACGATCCCACCGCCGACTACGGCTGCCCGCACAGGAAACCATGACGTTTGGTGCCATCACCCTCCAACCATGGACTCCGAGCCTGTTCTCCCCCTCGAGCGCTCCGTCTCGCAGCAGAGCGCCGCCTCCCTGAGGAGCGCCCGCTCTTCCACCGTCCGCGGCAAGCGATCCAAGCTTAGCTCCCAGCCCTCGAGCTCCGCAAGCTCCATCGCCGCCTCCGAAGACAAGTCCTTGACGAGCTTCCCTTCCTTTTCGCCCGACTCGCCAAGGCAGGGCAATGCATTTCCCCTCGACCCCTCCACCCCGCCGGATCCCGGGCCTGAGCCGCCCGCCACCGTCCGCAAGATCTCCGACGCAAGGTCGCTGCTGGGCAACATGGCCGCGAGCACCGCCTCCGTCGAGCAGGCCGCCCGCGACGCCCTGTTCGAGGACTCGCCCATCTCGAACCACAAGATACCCGGCGCCCTGCATCATGCGACCGACGAGCACATCGGACGCCTCATTGCGAGGCACGGAGCCGTCCCCTTGGTCAGGCAGGTCGCTACCGACCTGGCCCAGCGCGATGCCCAGATCGCCCAGCTGAGGAGGAAGACCGACGAGAGGGAGAGGGCCCTGCGCAAGATCATCCTGGAATGCGGGCTCTCCAGTCTCGAGCTCGAGACCAAGCTGCGCGCCGTCGAGACCGAGATAAGGTCCTCTCGTCCGGGCAACCGCCGAAACGAGAGCGGTCTTTCCGACCTCATGAGCGATGCCATGCAAGACACCGTCATCTACAACGTCTTTGGCCAGACCGACGCTAACGACGCGACCATCCGAGCCGCCAACCTCTCCGTACCGTCTAACCCCGAAGGCAAGGGGACGGCGAGGGGCTGGAAGGACTACATATGGGGCGGCACCAGCAGGAAGAACAGCGGGCCCAATAGTGTCAACGGCGACGATGCAAAGCCTGCTGGCGTCGTGAGAGGACAGCCTCACGGAGACAGGCGGCCAGGTTTGCAGGATGACCTCTTCAGTCCTCCCGAAAGCATTGCGCCGGAGAGTGTCCCTCCAAGAACTCCCAGCCGGGCGTCCAGCATCCAGTCCGGCCCGCCCGGGTCGCGCAAGCCATCGACCTCGGTTGCTGCCAGTCTCATGAGGCTGGTGGCCGGCGGCGCCATCAATACGCGGGAAGGCGGTCCCAACCGCGGGAGGTCTAATAGTGCTACCCAACCGCAGCCCACCCCGCGTGCGTCCTCCGCCTCCAGCGCCAAAACATCACAGTCGAGCCGAGCCGTTTCGACGCAAGGCGGCCCAAAGGCGCTCATGGCCATGCGTCGGACCGGCCCCACCAATGTCGCTCCTCCCAATGCCGCTACGGCGCGGACGCAGCCTCAAGAGAGATGGGACTCGATGAACAGCCCGACAAGCGCCACGTCTAACCGGCAGGAGAGCTACGGGCCCGTAGAGATGGACGCGATTCTCCCACCCGAGACCCAGCCTCCAACGCTGACTCACATCTACAACAACTATGCCGGTAGCGAGTATCTCACGGATCGTTTCGGGTTTATATACGACCAGCGTAGGAAAAGACGACAGCGTGAAGCCGCCCAGATGGCCCAGCGCTTCAAGCAGGGCGGGCGGGCTGAGATGCTGTCTAGCGGTCGCTCCGACCTGTCCCCGCCTATGATCGAGGAAGAAGAAGCACCGAGCCCTGGAAGCGAAGACCGCCCCGACAGCCCGTCGTCCGCAGAGGAACGGCCGGGCGAGGGCACCCCCAAGAAGTGGCAAGACTATCTCAAGTTGGCCACGTTCCCGACCGAACTTCTGTCTCACACCCCCGCACTCAGCGCTCCGTCTCTGGAAGTCCTCGAGGGCGGTGACCTGGGCATGAAGTCACCAGGCCTTATCGCGGCCGACGAGCGGGGCTTCGTCCCGGTTGCTAGCACCACGACATCCATCGTTGACGAAGCGACCCCTCCGGTCGAGACGGACTCAGCTTCCGGAACTGTCGTGAGGGACGACACGGAGCCGGTCAAGCTGTTGCTCCAGCACATGGGCGAATTGCACGACACCCTCCAGCGGGAGAAGGCGAAGCGCTGGAACGAGTTTCTGCGCAAGGTCAGAGCCGAGAGGCGTCGTGATGGCGAGGCAGCAGCTGCCGCCGCTGCTGCTGCTGCCGAGGCTCGATATGAGCGTCCGTCTGTCAACCTCCCCGAAGCTGCGCTGGCCGACGGCGAACTGATCGGTACTACCGGCCTCGGTACGAAGGGCAAAGTCGGCCGCGCCAAGCGGACGGAGCTGCGAAACCTGGTGCTCGGCGGTATTCCAGTCAACCTGCGCGCAAAGGTGTGGGCGGAGTGCTCCGGCGCCACCACATTGCGTGTCCCCGGGTACTACAACGACATCATTGCCCGCTCAGATGCGGAAGACGAGCCTAGTGTGGTGTCGCAGATCAAGATGGATATCAACCGAACGCTGACCGACAACATCTTCTTCCGCAAAGGCCCGGGCGTGGAGAAGCTCAACGAGGTGCTCCTGGCGTACGCCCGTCGCAACCCTGAGGTCGGCTACTGCCAGGGGATGAATCTGATTGCGGCTAACCTGCTGTTGATTATGCCGTCAGCCGAGGACGCCTTTTGGATTCTGGCCAGCATCATCGAGAACATCCTCCCAGCGGGCTACCACGACCAAAGCCTCCTATCATCCCGCGCGGACCAGCACGTTCTGCGGGAGTACGTGGCTGACGTGCTGCCGAAGCTGTCGCAGCACCTGGATAGTCTGAGCATAGAGCTCGAGGCGCTCACCTTCCAATGGTTCCTCAGTGTGTTCACCGACTGCCTCTGTGCCGAGGCCCTGTTCCGCGTCTGGGACGTGGTGCTCTGCATGAACGACGGCAGCACCTTCCTGTTCCAGGTGGCGCTGGCGCTGCTCAAGCTCAACGAGCCGCAGCTCTTGCAGTGCGACACGCCGGCCAGCGTGTACACGTACATCAACCGGCAGATGACGAATCACGCCATCAGCATCGATAACATGATCAAGGCGTCGGACGGGCTCAGGAAGCTGGTCAAACGCGAGGACGTGGAGTCGCGCCGGGAGAGGGCGATTCAGGCGGAGAAGGACGCTGCCAGGCAGAGGGAGGAGATCAACGCCGCCAAGAAGGCGAGCAAGGCCAACGGCAACGGCGGCAGCGCGGTGGCTGTCGGGACTGACGTCGAGGCAGCCGTAGCCGAGGCCGTAGAGCCGGAGGGGCAGCAGCAGTCGTGAAGGGACATTTGTCAGAGTGGGTGGCCGCGAGAATCGCGGTGTGCATTTCAGGTGTTTTGAATGGACGTCCATGATACCCCCTCTATCCAATTGGGAAGGCTAGCCAGAACAGCGTCTTTGTTTATTCATACATACATACATACAATACACGATCTTCTAGAGCGTTGATTCGTCGCGGAAAGCCAGCAGTGGTTCGTCTGAAAGAAGAGGAAGGGAAAATGTGTCATCAATGTCGTGTTTACAGCTTGGCCTTGCCGGCCTTCCATTCCGCGGCAAACTTCTTCCCGGCCTGCACGCGCTTCTCCTCGAGGGCCGCCCGCTGGTCCCACCGCGCCTCCTCGGCGTCGTAGTTCTCCTTGCTCAGGACGAAGGCGCTCTCGCGCCACATCTCCATCTTGAGCACGCCGTAGACGCCGGACTTGGCCTTCTCCGTCAGCTTGCGGTCGCTGATGAATTTCAGGGTCTCGTCCAGGCCGCCGAGGGCGTCGACGAGGCCGGCCTCGAGGGCCGCGGGCCCCGGGAAGCGCTTGGCCTCGAGGACGATCTCCTGGTAGACGCGCGGGGAGGCGCACTTGATGCGGAAGATGGACGACATGGGCGGCTTGAGCGGGGCGCCGAACTCGAGCTCGTTCATGCAGAGGAAGCCCTTCTGCGGGTTCATGACGCGGTAGTCGTGGTGCATGGCGGTCATGAACCCGCCCGCGAAGGCGTGCCCGGGGATCAGGGCGACGGTGGGCATGGGGTAGGTCAGGAAGCGCTTGAACATGAGGTAGAGCGGGTCGGAGAAGAAGCCCGGGGTGGCGAAGGCGAGCTCGAGATCGAGGCCGTTGGAGTAGAACTTGGGGATGGCCGAGGTGGTGACGAGGACGCCGGGGGGGTGGGCGAACTCGACGACGTCGAGGGCCTTGAGGAGGGCGCGGCAGAAGGAGGTGGTGAGGCGGTTGTCGGGCGGGGAGGACCAGGTCAGGAGGTAGACGAGGGGCGCCGGGGAGGTGCAGACGATGCTGCCGCCCTCGTGGTTCTCGATCCTGGGGATGGGGACGGTGAAGAGCGGTGTCGAGGCCATTTTGGTGGTTTGGTGAGATGAGGTGAGATGGGAAGAGCGAGGGAGGGTGAGGTGAGTTTGTTGGTCTACAATAATACAATATGACGTTGGATCTGTTGCAACGGGATACAGGTAGAGAGATGCGAGATGGTGACCCTAGATTGCTTCAAGGTGGATGACTTGAAGATGTTGGCTTTCCCTTGGGAGTCTTGTAGGTTGTAATGAACCTCGGCTCGGGGAACGTTCATGCACTTGGCAACCAGCGGGGATGATTAGAAGATGCACAGCGGCTATTTAGCTTTAGATCCCTGGGTTTCCCATGCACAAGCGCTAATGGTCCAATGACTTCAGCCGCCATGGCTCTTTCTACAAAGTATGCCTCCGCACTTTCACATGTGAACTGGTGTGTCAGCAGTGCTGGCGCTCACAGCTGTGCACCCCCGGATTGTTGAAGCTGTCGCTTAATCGGTACGTATCTTGCCTGGTTTCCAGACCCCTGGACTTGCCTTGTGTAATGTGGAGCCCCTTCGGAACATCCAATCAGAGTGCGCCATCTACAGAGCTTCCCCAACCCCGCTGCTGCCCCGAGTCGCAGTTCTGTCCTCTTGCAGGAAGGAGGGCAGATTGGCCTTTGAACATCTCACCACAAGGACAAACCAACAATGGCGGAAAAAGAAGAGGACGGACGCACTGTCGTCTTCTTCCACCCGGACCTTGGAATCGGCGGTGCTGAGCGTCTAGTCGTCGATGCTGCCGTCGGCCTGAAGAATCGCGGCCACAAGGTCGTCATCTTTACAAGCCACTGCGACCCGAAGCACTGCTTCGAGGAAGCTCGCGATGGTGCGCCAACCCCCACCATCACCATCACCAATTCGACCGTCCGCAATGCTGACTGCTCCCAGGAACCCTCGATGTCCGCGTCCACGGCGACTTCCTCCCCGCGTCCATCTTCGGCCGCCTGACGATCCTCTGCGCCATCCTGCGCCAGCTCTACCTCATCACCAAGATCTACCTCACCCGGGAGCTGCAGTCGCTGCAGCCCGACTCCTTCTTCGTCGACCAGCTCAGCGCGGGCCTGCCGCTGCTGCAGTACCTCGTGCCCAACGCGCCCATCCTCTTCTACTGCCACTTCCCCGACATGTACCTCGCCCTCGGCCGCGAGAGGTGGTTCAAGCGCCTGTACCGCGTGCCCTTCGACTGGGTCGAGGAGTGGAGCATGGGCTTCGCCGACGAGATCGCCGTCAACTCGGGCTTCACCAAGGGCGTCGCCACGCGCGCCTGGCCGAAGCTCGCCAAGCGCAAGAACTTCAAGGTCGTCTACCCCTGCGTCGACGTCGAGCCCAAGGCGGACGAGAAGAAGAAGGACGGCGAGGAGGAGGCCATGTGGACGGACAAGAACATCGTGCTGAGCATCAACCGCTTCGAGCGCAAGAAGGACGTCGCGCTCGCCGTCAGGGCCTTCGCGGCGCTGCCCGCGGACAAGAGGAAGGGCGTGCGGCTGGTCATCGCGGGAGGCTACGACCTGCGCAGCGCCGAGAACTACTCGTACCACCGCGAGCTGGAGGCGCTGGCCAAGGAGCTCGGCCTCGAGACGTTCACGGCCAAGAACGTCATCACCGCGCTCTCCGCGCCGGCGCACATCCCCGTGCTGTTCCTGCTCTCCATCCCGTCCAGCCTGAAGGAGTCGCTGCTCAGGTCGGCCAAGCTGCTCGTCTACACGCCCTCGAACGAGCACTTCGGCATCGTGCCCCTCGAGGCCATGCTGGCGGGCGTCCCCGTGCTGGCGGCCAACACGGGCGGGCCCACGGAGACGGTCATGGACGGCACGACGGGCTGGCTGCGCGAGCCGGACCGGGTGGAGGAGTGGACCGCGGTCATGGACACGGTGCTCAACAAGATGAGCAGGGCCGAGCTGGAGAAGATGGGCCAGGACGGCGTGCGGCGGGTGCGCACGGGCTTCGGGCAGGAGAAGATGGCGGAGCGGATCGAGAGGATACAGGACGACATGGCGGACGCGCAGAGGGTCCCGCCGCTGATCAACGCCGTGCTCAACTTCCTGGGCATCGGCCTGTTCTTCGCGTTTGGGCTGCTGACGTCGCAGGTGCTGGCTCCCATGTTTTCCAAGAGGGTTTGAGGGGGTGAAGTGGACACTGTGAATATCCGCCGGCCTCGATAAGGGAGGGTTGGAACCGCCCAGAGGGCTATTTGCCGAACCCGTGATTATGTTTATAGCTAGCTGTACGATACCAGTCAACAAGTGCGATTCATGCATTCGATGCCTTCACAAGTATTCTGTGCCTTCCCTCCCCACATGCTGCAGCCAATTCATGACCCCCACGTAGCGGGGTAAACACCCGTCGCAGTGACATCGACAGCTCTACGCCTCCAGTGTCTCACTTCACGTCCCCGTACCAAATAGGACCACATACCTACACTTTCGTCATGTCATCCGGCACAACGGACTCCGAAGCGGCCATGTCCAGCCGCAGGAACCTCGTCGAGCTCTTCAACCGCTCGCTAGCGGCGCTCCAAAGCTCCAGCGACGCCTTCCGCGTCGTCTGCACCCTGCCCCGCCGGGCGGACAACGAGCCACCCGCGCCGCGCCGGCCGCAGAGGCAGGTCGGCAGCCTCGTGGTGCTCGACTCGTCCTTCAACCCGCCGACGCTGGCGCACCTGCGCATGGCGCGCTCCGCGCTGCGGGACAAGAGCAGAGATGCCTCCGCCGCCGGCGGCGGTGGCAGCACGCGGCTGCTGCTGCTGCTGGCGGTCAACAACGCCGACAAGGAGCCGAAGCCGGCTGCGTTCGGGGAGAGGCTGGGGATGATGCATGCTTTCGCGGAGGATCTGCTAGATGCCGGGGAAATCAGAGAAGGAGGGGTGGAGGTCGATCTGGGGCTGACGACGAGGCCGTACTTCCACGAGAAGAGCCGGGCCATCGCGGACGCCGGGGTCTACGGAGACGGCGCGGAGCAGGTCTTCCTCGTGGGCTTCGACACGCTGATTCGTGTTTTCGATGGGAAGTACTACGACGACATGCGCGCCGCGCTGGGGCCGTTCCTGGGGAGGGCGAGGCTGAGGGTCACGATGAGGACGGACGATGCGTGGGGGGACGAGGCGGCGCAGGAGAGGTACCTGGAGGGGCTGAGGGATGGCGGGTTGGAGGCTGTTGGGGGGAGGGCGGCGTGGGCGGAGAGGGTCGAGATGGTCCGCGGGAGGGGGGAGGGGGAGGAGGTCGTGAGCAGCACGAGGGTGCGGGAGGCGGCGGCGAGGGGGGACGGGGAGGGGTTGAGGGGGTTGTTGAGCGGGAGGGTTAGGGAGTGGGTGCTCGAGGAGGGGCTGTATCGCGAGTAGGACTTGGGGGATGGTGAAGATTCGTGATGGTTTCGGTGAGGTCGGTGTGGATGGGTCTGGCTACTCCGGCAGGCCTGTTGGCATTGCCATCCTCATGTCCCAGTTGGAATCTGACGGTCCTTGCAGAGCCGATCACATCTAGAGACGAACCAGAGCAGATGAGGCACATCTCGCTGTCCCGCCGAGATAATCACATGTATGGCCAAGTGCCGGGCCCTTGATGGCGCAGGTAATCGTCGCACTACGGACATATTTCGAGGCATATCCGTCGAGAGGCTCAGTCGTGTTGAAGCTCCGGGCTGAAGACGAATCTAATGGTCACACCCGGGCACTCTGCATCTGAGTTGAGATCATAACGGCAAAAAGTGCCCCGACGTCGAGGTCGTTCGTTCTACTCTACGAAGTGAACTGCAGAGCTCATTCGCATCGGCATCAGAATTACTGCCCACTGTGAGGTCACAAGTGCCACACAACGAATTTCCCACAGTCCTTCTTACTTATCTAGAGTTTTCGCAATCGGCTGCCTAGCTCAAAAGAAGAAGCCTCTTCCTTCTCTCTCTCTCTCTCTCTCCCAACGACGTCCCGTTCTGGGAACTTGAGCTCGCTCTCAGGCCTCATTTCTTGGGAGACTGGGAAAGAACGCGATGATGTACGTCAAAGAGGAGAGCCGTCTTCGATCTCCCGTCGAAGTCGCCCTCTCCCAACCCGCCGACGCCGTATTCACCCACGACCAACTTACCTCAAGTCCTTTGATGCCTCACGCCATCAGGCCAATACTCTGAAAAGAAATGGATCCATTCTGTCCAGCTGAGCCTTCTCGTGGCCGCCCATGGTACTGAAAACCTCAGATACGTCTCTTGGCGCCTACCTATTTTTCGCAGCCCCGAAGTCTCATTGGCCGCAGAGTTTTTTACTGATTGCGTCCCAGCCAAGACCCACAGCCACCATTCCACATTGCCTATATAAGCGCCTCCTCCCTCCCGTCCTTTGGGATTTTTCTTCTTCCTTTTTCTTCATGTCGACAATACTTCAGAGAATCATTTCTATAGTATTCGACCTCATCTTGGTTTCCCAAAGAAGCCACAGATCCCACCCTGGTTGATGATGGAAATCCTCGACGCCCTAGAGTGAGGAAACTCTGGTTGTCCCCGAATTGTCCGCAAGGACGGCGGCCGCTGGCCTTTTGGTCGGTGGTTTGTATAGGGGACGGTGATGATCTCGTCCCCGTCTGCGGTCTTGCCTTCGGGCGCGCGGGCGGGGTGGGTGTCGATGGACGTCTGACAGGCGTGCTTTCTCTTTTTTCTTTTTCATTGCGCGCTGGAGTTTTGTCTCTGGTCGTGAGGAAGAAGATCTTTGGGTGTGGTGCAGAAGTGAAGGAAAATGTAATACCTTTTTGCAGCCACATTACATAATGCTGAATGTGAAGGCGCGCTGCACGGCAGGCCTGATGGAAAGATCGTTGTCTCGTGTCAGACTTGGACTGTTGGCAAAGTAACCGTCGAGTTATTGACGTCTGCGCAGGAAGGATGCTGCAGTGAAGATTTTTCTGCGATACAAATTGTCATGTCGATCCGCTGGGCCAGGCATCGTCGCGCTGCGTTGGAGTCACTGTCGCGTAGCCTATGGATAGACGCGTCGGGCGGAGTAATCGCCGGGTTTCGTAGCCAGGTTTGCCCAACCAGCAAGTTCGTAGCGGTCGGTAGTGTGACGAAAATCTCGCCAGGGAATGCTTGCACGTCACAGTCGACTTCAACGCCGGCATCAAAGCCTCTCAACTTCAGTCATGAAGAGTCATTTTCACATTTCAGCTAGGTAGGGAGTACCTTCTAGTCTAGGTTCGTCACGTGCCCCATTTAGTACGACCTGCCCGAGGCGTAACTCTGCGGACGCCCCGACTCGTAGTATCCCCCCCAAGACCCGTTGACGTCGGGGGCGCCGTACTCGTCCCTCTCCCTCCGCGGGCTGGGCGGGTACTGGTCGTAAGACCTGGGCGTCCGCGGCATCGCAGCGTACTCCTCCTCGCGGCCCCCGACGTACCCGTCCCCGGCGTACCAGCCGTTCGAGTACGCCGCGCTGGAGTGCCCGTCGCTCGCAGACCTCATCTGCTGCAGCGATGGGGGCGGCGGCTGCGCAAAAGTGGCTGCGTCGCGTGGCGAGAGCGACATCGACGACCCCGCCGGCCTGAGCACGCCTTGCGGCGGCGGCGGCGGAGCCGACGCCAAGGACGTCGATGACGCCGACGCCGGCGACAGGTTGCCGATGGCTCGCTGCTGGAGCTGGGGCACCTGGTGCTGCTGGTACCGCTGCTGCTGCTGCTGCTGGTCGCCGCCCTCGAAGAAGGCGGCGTGCAGGAGCACCAGGCAGGCGACCTTGACGAGGGTGAAGACGACGCTGAAGACGGACGAGAAGGCCCACAGGCCGACGAAGACGGTGGCGGCGGCGAAGCCGGACATGACGGCCTGGCTGGAGGCGTACTTGCGCACGCCGAGGTCGCGGGCGATGTCGCGGCCGTTGTAGCCCTGGACGAAGAGGCCGAACTTGACGACGCCGAAGAGCGCCGCGAGGACGAGCCAGTGCGACGTCAGCAGCGTCCCGACGAGGAGGATGAGGTACGCGTTGCCGTGGCGGGGCAGGTTCGCGGCCAGGCGGTTGTGGAGGACGGCCTGGGAGGAGGGGAGGCGGAGGTACTGCGGGTTGAGGAGGTTCGTCACGGGCGTGTCGGGGATGGAGAGCTCGACGGAGGAGGGCATCGTCGAGAACATGCCGCCGGCGGCGGCGCCTGGGCCCGGGGCCGGGACGGCGGCCGAGAGGCTCGGGAGGGACTGGAAGGCGCCCCAGGCGGACTGGAGGTTGCTGAAGATGGCGGTGGGGGAGACGTTGAAGCTGTTGGCGATGTTGGAGACGACGGCGGTGTCGGCCGCTGCGGCGTCGTCGTCCGCGGGGACGGGGGCGGCATCTTTGGTGCCGCCGGTCGACTTGCGCTTGCGAGGCATTTTGCGTGAGGTGACGGCGGGAGGGGGCTTATCGGAGCGGGAACGAGAGTGGCGTCTCGACGACGTCGAGGACGACGACGAGGATTCGTGGCTTCTAGCTGTCGGTCTGAGTGAGTATTCGCTGACGCTCCATTTCGAGTCTCGGGGGGAGGAGGTCGCTGGGTAGCCGTAGGGGTCGCGGGACGCGGAGAGATACGAGTCTCGGACCGAGTCGTCTGAGAAGGAGGACCTACGCATCTTTAGAGTGTGCGTCTGTTTCTGTCTGCGGCATGGTCAGTCTCGGTGAGAGAGGTGATTGAGGTTGCAGGAATGCTCAGACCTTTTTGTCTTATGTCGGTGATTCGAGAAGTTGGGAGGGAATTAGGACGATATCCGTCGGTGGAAGATTCGTGCCCGATGTCAGGCCCTCACCGATGCAGCAAAGCCAGCGGAAGCGAACTGCAAGAAAAAGGACACACACAAAGAGAGAGAGAGACACAAGCTAGGTAGAGAGCTCCATAAGCTTCCCCTCCTTGAGCTGGGAAAAAAACCCAACCATACCCTGGCCAGAAGTACAGAAATAGCGATTGGCAGCGCGGGACGGGGAGGAGATTTGTGTGGAGCCGGTTCCGGATAGCCGCATCCAAGATGCCTGCACGACTTGGCGAACCATCTCTCGTCAATTTTGTTCCTCTCCGAAATCTTCGCACTGCCTCTGTGGATCGTGGACGTTCGTGAGACTTTCTGTTTGCGGTCAGATGAGGCTCAAGACTCACAATGAGAGGCGCCGGTGCTTCCGACACGGCCCCGGCGGCGGTTTCGCCCCATATCTGGCGGGAAACCTAAGCCTCAGTGAGATAAGCCCAGGTACCGCCATGCTCTTGACGTCACTGGCGACCAAGGCAACACGGCAGGAACTTCAAAGTTCAATGGAACCTCATTTGGCAGGTAGGAAGGAGCCGCCGCTACTGCCTAGGAAGTACCGACTGTCTGGATGCCCGTACAGTGTCCTCGCACGTGACCCAACTTCCTTCCACCTGTCTCTTGGAACCTCGGGCGTGGCGCATCTTATCGATACACCAAGGACGCCGCATCGTCACTCGCCCCATCACATTCGAGGTCTATCACAACATTTACCACGGAGTTCCACGTTGCAAACTTAATCAGCTTGAGCACTGCCACCTCTGACCTTACTGATGACTCACAGAACGAAGGATAAAAGACGAGCTGACCGCCCTCTGAGGGATATCCCTCCGCAAATCTTTAGGCACCCCTACGTTGTCATACGCAGGGCTCCGCCCTTCACACCTAGGACGGGAGGCAGGTGAGCAGGTGATGCTGCTGACCTTCCTTGAGGGAAGAGGGGCGGGCCTCTTCTTGCCCATGTCGAAGTGAGTGTCACGTCGAGGAAGCTACGTTCTTACTGCATGGAGATGCGTCGGAAAGTTCCTGCCCACACTCCTTTGAAGCAAGCTCCGTCGCTACACGTCGGCTCCATGATAGACCTGCGGGAGCAGTGATGAAAAGCATGCAATAGGAACAGTGATGAGAAGATAATCACGGAGCCGTTTCCACTCGAGGGGAAATCGTAAGACTTTTAGGATTTCATATCTGAGTTCTACCATGCGTTTCCAATGGAACGATTTCCCTTGCTCTGTTGACGTCCCTCCAGACGTAGTTCGTCGTTGGTGATCCGTATCTCATTTTATGACTTCTCTGCGGCCCAGACTTGGAACAATATCAAAAGGAGACGGCGAATGAGAGAGTGGAAGGCGTGCTTGCCTGCGAAATACCTACTTGAGCAAGCCTTCCCCGAGGATCGTCCCGAATTCCAGAGAACTCTCACTTGGGCAGGACCGACTCTTGCCTCGACCTTCCGCAACGTCAATGCATGGATGCTTCCACCGTGCGAGAATTGTTGGTCTAGTTGGTTTGACCAAGAAAACGGAAATTCGTGAAGGGCGGTGTTCGATTATCCTCCGATGCGAACACTTCTACTTGTTTTGCCCCAGCGGCCAGACGATGCATTTCGGGACCAAGTATGCAGAAGTAATGTGATGAGAAATGCGGTTCTTCTCGTGCCAAAATGATCCCCAAAGAGGCAAAAAAGAACCCCTGGCAACCTTTCATAGAGTCAAGTGAAAGTGTCCCTCAGTCGACCATATTTTACCTACCCCCTACCCACTGTGAGCCGAAGCCTAGTTAACATCCCTGTTTAACATCATTGGGACGACTCGTACTGTGTTGAATGTTTTCCCGGCATTTTCCTTTACATGCCATCTTCGGGCCTTTTGGGGGGAAGGATGTACTGCCTACGGAGTGTGTGGTAGGTCCTTCTAAGGAAGGAGCCGGTTCGGGAGCACGGGAGGGGAGGAAGAAGGGGGGGGCATGGACGATGGTCAACCGGGCCCCAGCGAACAAGCATTCGACCCGGCCCAGCATTCCGGTGGGTCTTGGTGTTGCAACGCGCCGGCCGGCCGAGTATTGATTGCCCTCATGTTAGGTCTCACCAATCCGCGGTCGGCGTCTGGTGCGTCTCTTTGCTGCGAATAATTCGATGGAGTTCGTCCCCCCTCTACTCTTTCTACAACCAACTAGTCGGCTCCACCGGCTTTCCGAGCAAGGCCGTCGCCGCAGAGCGGCGATGTGCGGAAACCAGGCATCGAGGGCCTTGGGTGAGTCTGCAATTCACTTGCACGCGAAGCCATTTTCGATGGGGTTTGACGTCTGCTTCATCTACCTTGCCCAGCTCACCAGTGTCAGTGTCGTTGGCGCAGGAGGTGTAAGTCGGGAACCAGCATAATAGCAGCATGATGGTGGCTTCAAGAAGGACGGCATGTTCTCTGTAAACAACCACTCGCCTTCCGGGTCGGTCTGGTACACGAGACGGGCTGGCTACCTTGGACTGCGTTACGGGCATCACTGTGATAGCGCACGGCGTCGCGGCGGCGCTGCATTGTCTATGGTGCCGACGAGGATACGAGAGAATGAGATGATACAGTTTTTGGCGTACCGGCTCTCGGGAATCAGCGCAGCGTCTGCTCAGGTTGAAGTGGCGACCTCGACATCACCCAGGTCGGCGCCGGGGCTCTCCTATATAAGATTCTGGAATCCTGCAGCGGAGCTGCGGCGAGAGAGTGGCATTTCTTTCTCGCCTCCCGAGACTTTGGAAGACTTGCTGCCCTTGTCGTAGAAGGGGGCATACTCATTTGTCCAGGTGATTGGAAGAGGGGGGTTCTGGTGGGTAGTACTTGGTTGTCGGTGCTCCGAAAGCGTTGCCCCCTTTTCTCGTAACCTGTCCAATCATATTTATTGCAGGGAAAGGCCCTCCAAACCTTCCTGGAAGCCCACCAAACGTTATCTTGACAGAGCCTGTGTGGTTTAGATGATGGGGGTGTTGCTGCGTGACGGTCGTCCAGTTAGGGCAGCATAGGGCGCAGCCTTCAACGAGGCGACTGCAGAGAGTTTGGAAAAGCAACGGCCCTCGTAACAAACGGCGGTAAATAGTTGCCACGATGACTCGGGGTTCTTTCCCGAGCTTTTTGGAGTCAACAACGATTTGCCAGTCTGTAATACTGGGATATCCCACCTGGACTTCAACTACACCTGTAACCCAGCAGTGACAGAAGCACCATACCATTCTCTCATAGGAAGATAACGAGGATTCTAACAACTTAAGGTGTTATCTCAGCCAAAACTAAGCCAATTATTACGTCTAAGGTCCGTTGGTCGGGGCGCTTTCACACAGACTCAACCACGTAGCCACCCTCAAAGGGTATGGACTTTCCCTTACACACCAGGGGAATCCATGAAATAAGCCATTTACTCTTACCTAATTACAGAATTGCTTTCCGGTTGAAATATTCATCAACATCGGTTCATCTCGGAGTCCCCTACTAGAGATGTGGTAGCGGTTGGTGGCGAAGAGATCTACTCCAGACGTCGTGATCCGTCTTTTTAGGCAGCAGAATAAAGGAAAATGGTTTCCGGTCTCGTCGTCACTTGCATGCGGTTGCAATTCTGGGGACCCATACCAATGGCGTCTCGTATTCACCCACATCTACTCAGGGACGGGACGGTCTAGTTGCCGGTGGGATGGACGAGTTGCCCGAAGCAAGTCTTGGTTTCCCCCCAGAAAGGGTTTTATCAGTGATGTCTCGGAATCCGCGGCTTTCTACTATCTCACTGTGCCTGTCTCTCTCTCTTCTCTTACCTTTTTGGTCTTACCTTGTGTGTCTGCGACTCTCTACCATCTCGTAATGCCTCCTTTCTCTCTTGTGTTACCTTATTAGTTATACGTTTTTTGTCTTACCTTTTTGGTCTCACTTTTTCTTGCGGCCCCTCTCCCGAAACCTGTATTGTTTCTTTGATTCTTTTCAGCACGCTTGAGTGCCAGGTTGTAAGTATTGTTGTCGTCGGAACGAAACTCGGCTTACGAAATACGATCTCTTACTAAGAATCCAAGTGCCTCTTCTCGCGCTCGCCCGTCAACGTGCGTCGTGTTGAGACCATGGGGAAGTTAGGTACACTACCACCGCGGCGTACCTCGAGCCTGCTGCGATTTACCGTCGCCATCGCGCTCGTGATCACCATCTTCTGCTTTGGTCACCGATCTGGTGCATTACCCCGGGCAATCTTGGACTCAGACGGGGGCGTCTCCGGCCACCCGATCGACGCTCTCATAAAAAATGCGCAAAAGGAGTTTGATCATCTGCTGCGTAAGGAAGCGCACAGCCTGAGCGAGGCGGCAAAGGCGTACCGCAAGCGGCGCGGTCTCCATCCGCCGCCGGGCTTCGACAAGTGGTATAGGTTCGCTAGCGAGAGGAACGCCATCATGGTCGAGGACTTTTGGGATCAGGTCTACCACGACCTCGATCCCTTCTGGGCACTCGAGCCCCTTCTCATCCGCAAGGAGGCTGCCGACTTCGAAATGGTCATTAGTGTCCGTAACGGCCGGGCCAGCGCGGAGAGCGACTGGTTCTGGACCCAGATCTGGCTGACGCTGATCAAAACGATAGAGAACCTGCTGCCGGATATGGATCTCGCACTGAACGCCATGGACGAGCCGAGGCTGGTCGTGCCGTGGGAAGACATGCGTGTGATCATGAAGAACAGGGCGCCCAAGAAGATGGACAAGCCCAAGGACGTCGTGACCAAGTTCCAGTACCTCCCGGGCCGCAAGGACATCGGCCGCGACGTTAAGGTCCAGGAAAAGAGCTGGGAGGGCACAAGTAAGCCACTGTCCCGAAATAATCTCTCGGTTCGTCTGCTAACATGTATGCGCAGAGCCGTATTGGCCCATCGCTCGTCGGGGGTGTCCCTCGGATAGCCTCGCACGCATCTCGCCATTACAAGCTTCCTTCGACAAGACTCCACACATTTCGATAGACAACGCCGCGCCACACTTGTATCGAGGCTACGTATCCAACTATACGTTATCAACCCAGATCTGTCACCAACCGGACCTGCAAGGCCTGAACGGCATCTTCATCGAGCCCCTTACGGTCTCAGCGACAAAGACACTCTTCCCCATGTTCGGCGGCTCGAAGCTGGCCATTAACAACGACATCCTCCTCCCGGCGCCCATGTACTGGAATGAAGAAGAGAGATTCACGGGCGGCAACTGGCACGGGGGCCCGTGGTCCGAGAAGGACCAAAATAGGGCCGTCGTATGGCGTGGAGTGGCGACGGGCGGCAAGAATAGGCCCAACAACTGGAAGGGCTTCCAGCGTCACCGGTTTGTCGCCATGAACAACGGCTCCAAGATCACGCCCGTCGAGAAGGGCGAATCCGACCCCGTCAACTTCGCCCTCCCCACGCCGGCGGAAAACTACAACGTCACGGCCCAGGCCCAGGGAAAACTCGGCGAATGGGTCGGGTCGTGGGCGGACGTCGGCTTCACGGAACTCATGTGCCTGGAGGAAGAGAAGCTCGAGGGCAACGAGTGTCGGTACACGAGTCCCCATTACGAGGTGACGCCCGGCGTGAAGTTGAGCGACATGTACAACTCGAAATACCTCCCTGACATCGACGGGAACAGCTTCTCAGGCCGCTACCTCGCCTTCCTCAGGAGCACAAGCCTCCCGATCAAGGCCACTGTATGGCGGGAATGGCATGATAGCCGGCTGGTGGCGTGGAAGCACTTTATACCTATGGATAACCGCTTTAGTGACTACTACGGCCTCATGGACTACTTCCTCGGGTTTGGCGCTGGCTCCCCGGGACACGATAGGGAGGCAGAAAAGATTGCGACGGACGGAAAGGAATGGGCTGAGCGCGTGCTTCGCAAGGAGGACATGCAGATTTACACGCTGAGACTGCTGCTCGAGTATGCCAGGGTCACCAACGACAAGCGCGATCACATGGGGTGGGTGGACGACTTGCTTTGAACGGCGGCATCGCAGCGAGGCGGGCCCATTTGACTTACCGATATAATCTTACTTTTTTGTTTTCGGGCTTTCTTCCTTGTATAGACCTACTATATAGTGTCAACACGGTTCATGCATGTAGCTTAATGCCACGAGCCCGGCCCGAGCAACGGATTTCGGCGCTTCGGAGATCCCAAGGCCGCCTCCCGGCACTCTGACCCGACCCGGACCATTTGATCGTTATCAAAACACCCAAAACGCGTAGCTCAACTTAAAATCCCAGGGACTCTGTGGAGCTTGAGATGCTTAGATAATTCGGGCAATATCTGCACAGCATCAAGCCCTTTGATTCTGATAATAAGTGCCCACGAGATGTAAAGTAAGACTTCAGGGGTCCCGTCGATCTACTAGGTAGGTTGAATGGATCTCCGAACCTGGAAACTCCCTCTGCAGTCGACAGGATAGAGTCAAGGGTTACTAGGGGAGTTGCAGGCTTTTGCGCCTTGTGGTAGTACGTAAACGACAGGGTTGTTTCTCTCATGATTGATTCAAGCCGAGTGAGTTGCGACATGTGTTGAGCCCCATCTTGATTGTGTGTTTCCCTCGGTTGTCCGGCCCTTTCGAACGCTGCGCGAATGGCGCCTATCCACTTCGCATTGCGGGATCTACAAAAACCACAACCCTTGCCGAGGAATGGGGGGTAGGAGACACTTCAACGATGGGCCGGATAATCTCCTATTTCCCGTACGGACTTGCGATGATTGACATGGATACCCCATAGCCCTAGCCGCACGAAGCGCCAGGGAAGAGGATGCAGGGAAAGCCGCCTGGGAATTGACAGTTCATCCTTTCTCTCGTTTTCGTGAAGGGAATTTATTAGTGCACTGGGAAGCTCGGATGTACTACGTGTCATGTGCTTCTGTATCGATAGGGGTCGAAGGCTTGGAAGGGTACTGATCACTTAGATGGTTCACCAAACGCCAGAGCGAACATCCCCTCAGGCTCTCTACTGAATGAGTTGAAGTGATGCAGTCAGGACGAACTGGAAGCTATCGGTCTAGAGGTAAGGTACGGAAGCGGGACGCAGGTCGGCGGCACATCAAAACAACCAGGTACACAGCCCTCAGCAGCGAGAATCCAGCGACGGGTAGTGATAGTCACCGTATCTTCATCCTTGGAAGCTTGATATCGCTGATCATGTGATCCTCTCAGCGAACGAAACTTTCGATCGATGCGTGTGTTTATGCGAGATGGCGGCCATTGCGGAAGATGCACATGCTCGGACCAAGGGTTTGGTATGGAATGCTGATGTCCCTCTGCATGCGGATAACCGCGGACAAAACCACATTGTTTTAACTCCGAGTCCGGTCAAACTTGTCCGAGGATACAATTGCGCTTTGAACGACCTTTCTTTGGCAGCTTGTTGGTGACGTTGGGTCGGGTACATGATGTCATCATTCCCCTGGTGATCAAGGCGTCATACATGCTCGCGATTCGTCTCCTCTGCGCTAGATCAGAAACACAACAGTTAGCCCGCGTCTTCAAAGTATAAGAACCTTGTCAACAGTATCACATACTCTGAACAAACTCACTACTACAACTCGGATCAAACAATAGTAATCAAAAGTTTCGCCTAAAAACAGTACCTCTTACAAGATGCCATCCAACAACCCCATCCACGACGCTGCCGAGACCGTTGGGCAGAAGAAGGATACCAGCCCTTCCAACCCTAGCGTTATCTCCTCCGAAGGAGCCATTGGTCGTCAGTTCAACCCCGACGGAAACATCGGACAGATCGGTAAGCGTTCTCATCGTCGTTGTTGTCTCTGGCTGTGCAATGCTAATACGAATGCTCTATGCAGGCGAGAAGATTGGAGGCCCCTTTTCGAAGGACGGCGTTATCGGGAGCCAATTCGATGCTAGCAAAGGAGGCATTGCCGGTACCGTTGAGAAAGCGGTTGATGGGCCCAGGAACCCGGCCAAGAACTAGCGTAGCGGATTGCATGTGCTGAGTGCTCATTCGCATTAATGCAGATCGCTACGATTCAATTTAATTGCAACGTCATGAAAGAAATCAATTATGTTGGTATTTTCAGGTACAGAGAAGTTTGATCAGAACTTGTGATGACTTCTTGATCCAGTAGTTCGACGAGTGCACATAACCTGTGTACATCATCGTTTCCCAACAAAAGTACGCTCTTATACCTGTCTTGTTGACTTGTTAAATACGAGCATGAGTCGTATCGCCTCAAAAACCTGCGCATTTGACACTCCCCATGCGAATGCGAGACCGAAGCCGTCCAGATAATGATCGTTGTAGTTTCAGATATCCCCACAACTTGACCACAGAACTATAGTCGCACCTCTATAAGGGACCCAGAGAGGAGGTTGATGGTGGGAAAAGGAGGCCATCTCCAGGGGTGGACCTGTAAACAGCTGACACCTGTCAAGCTTATTGTTATTTTTGCAACCTGTCACAAGGCTTAGCTCACAGTTCCTCCAATGTCATCAAGCGCATTGAGCAACAAAAGGTACGGACTGAGGGCTGCCGTTCGTCAGTGCACTCCTGCTCGGAGCATGCCGTGACCATTGCTTGCTCAGCCATGTTGCGCGCATGGTTTTCGGAGGGGCCAAGCTTTCGATAAATCGAGTTGCAGTTTGAAGTTGATGGAAAGGTGCCTCTGGTGCGGGAAGCGTTTTCCGAACCATATATCACCAGATCGTATTAAGTCTCTCTGGTCTAAAGATATGCGTCAGTATAAGATAGAGAGCCCTCTCCTGTCATCGTCTGAGGTATTCCACCTCCACCATTCTCTAATCAACTGCATCGGATTCAGGCCATTCTTTTGAAGCCTCAACTGTAGGCAAAGTCACTCTTTCTCTTCACGTTCTTTGTCTCATTTCAAGGAGACGGCCTTTCTTTAAAGTTTTCGCTCGACAATATGAAGTCTCAACTTCTCTGGGCGTTTTCAGCCATTGCCTTGGCCACACCTCTGCCCCAGGGGACTGGGAAAGGCGCTGACTCATGTCCTACTGACCCCCTCGAGACAGGGACTTGGACAAAGCTCAATTTGGACAAGTTCATGTCTGCTTGGGTGGCTACCAATGTCACAGAGACAAAATCGAACAACGTCCAGGCCTTAGCCGACTCATTTGGCGCACCAAACTTCTTTTGGTAGTGCAACCCCTTCCAGGTCTTCGTATTTGACGGCGAGAGAGACTAATACTTTCCATGAAGTGGCCTGAGCTCTTTCTGCAATGCTGGACAGCCATGTCTTCCCATCCAACCCCCTGGCTGGTAAGTCGAAGCTACTCGTCCACCCCGGGGCCAAGACTGACGACCAAATCAGGTATGCCATGGTGGCCGTCCAGAACTGGAACAGCTATATGAATGCTCTCAATGAAGCCGTAGATTTCGCGTCCGGTATCATCTCCAATACGCTCCCCGGCATGGTTACAGACTTCATCCCCGAGCCCGATGACAACGTGACTCCACTCCTCCAAGTCGCAAAGATGTTCACGACGGTCATCGGAGCGATCCCGCTGACCGGCCCCATCGGCACGGCCAAGTCAGCCGTGTCAGGCGGCCTCGGCTTCCTTGTGAGCCAGGTAAAGCCCCCTGCACCGGCGGACAAATTTCTCACGTGGAGCAACACGGCCACGTCGCTCGCCGCCGTCGTTAAGGACTACCAAGCGGCGATCGCGACGTCGATGCAGACCGTCCTCGACGCACCTGTCATGGACAAGACGTCGGGCGTCGGCACCATCATCTCCGGAGGCCAGTTCCTCGGCGTCCACCAGAACGTGACGCAGGGGGACCTGCAGAAGACCGTAACGGACACCATAACCCGCTTCGGACTGGGCTGGCGCTGCAGGCAAGTCGGTACTAGTACGTGCTGCGCTTCCTCGGCTCAAAGCCCTGCATCGAGAGCGACGGCACCAAGTGCGTTGACGACGGGAAAGGCACGCAGACGGCCATGGTGCTGCAGCGGTACGGCAAATGGGGGACGCAGGACGAGACCGCGAAGACGCTCGTTGACAAGTACGGCCTCAAGAAGGAGGACTTCCTCGACAGCGTGCTCAAGTGCTTCGACGACAACGGGAGGAAGCTCTTTGCGGACCCGTTCCAGGACGCGATCCCCCTGGACGCCACGACGCCATGTGTGTTCAACATCGGCGTCTGCGAGGTCGACCCCTACAAGGTGGCCGGAAAGCGCAGTTACGACGAGGAGTGCTACGCGCAACTTGGTTGGTAGGTCGTGAGGCCGCGGTCGGACCTCGGCGCTCCCCTGCGACCAACGGGAGTGACTCCCTTTGCGGGTTCAGGGGTTCGTCGGAAATTCACGTGCTTGGACTTTGAAATGAACGCGGTAGAGTATTGGTAGTCGGCCCACGCCGACAAGTTGCCGCGCGATCGCGCGGCTGTGTTCATTTCATGCTGCTTATAGGAGGGAAGCCAACCACTGTACTCCGTACATGCCTTTGTCTACTATAGACTACCTGTTGTTGTATAATGCCTCATCGTATTGAATTCGAAGCCGGAGTTTACTGCCCCATATGGTGCTTATCAACATTGTTCCCACCCAAGATCAAGTTTTACACCACGCCCGGGGGTCATAGCGATCGATGGGTCGTCGCCAGGTTAGATCTGAGGGGAATCAAGTTTACTAATCTACTGAGCCCTACGGAGGGCGAGCATTGAGGTGGAAATGTGACCCCGGTGGGACACGCAATGTTGCCTAGTTTTCAATGACTCGCACAGCAGCGTCCCCACCGTGTTCTGCAGCCAGCCTGCAGCGATGGCCGGTTTCAAAACACAAATCGAGCCATGGTTCACAATCCATCGATGTCCAACAAACCCATAGCGTTGAAGCGTTCTCCTGAGTCCTGTGGCATCGCATTACGCGAAAAGGACATGAATACCCACACGACGGACTGGAGTTCCGTCTCGACAAGTGGGTAAATCCAGCCCGCCCCCTCAGTGTCCTTACTCAGTCCTCCACGAATCTCAGATCGTACCTTATCGGGCTTGGGGGCTTAAATCCTTCGTTGTTCATGGTCTGTTTTTATACGTGTCCCGGAAAACTTCTAGAAGTCCCAAAAGTTGAGCTAGAGAATCAAGATTTCTCGCCGTCCTTGTTGGTTGCATGTCGCGCCGTCGAAGGGTTGGATGCATCGAAGCTGTTTTTCTCTTTTGGAAGCCGGGTGAGGCTGCGGCTCACCAGGGGCCGCACTATTGCAATATCCCTGCTGCAGGAGCTTCGGAAGACAACCCTCCCCTGCTCACATCAGCTAGTGTATGGTTTTGATTTCCTGGTGTTCCCTGTTGTCTTCAACAGGGTAACAAGCGTCTCCCGGCCTCGACGATTGCGCCGGATGATCCGGTTCCACTTCCCGGGACCCTTGGCGAGCATGAGGGATCTTACTACTATCTGTACAGCACCCCTTGAACTAGGACAAGTCCACAGTTAATCCGATCACATCGTTTTGCTCCAGAACCAGATTCAAGTCTCGTTGGAGGGCTCCCCTCGGCGTTCCACTTGTTGGACGCTGCCCTGTTCCACTGCGATATGTTCTCGAGATCCCGCAGTCATACCTACACCTTTGTGGGTTCCCTGCCGAAAGTTTGTTTCTCTCCCACTCCCTTCGAACTGACCCTCGCTTTTCAACCCCTCTGGCTGAGTGCCTAGCGTAAAGCTTCTTCGAAATGGACGCCGGACCGGCCCTCTCAGCTTTCGTTGCAACAATCGTCTTCACAGTTCTCTCACTTGTCATTGTAATCTTGCGACTATACACCAGGATCGTCGTCGTTGGAAATGTGGGCGTTGACGACTACTTGATACCCGTGGCCCTGGTGAGTTTGTTGTGTCCTTTCTTCGGATCCTGGGGCCGCTGACATTAAACCCGACGGCCAGGCTGCTTCTATCGGGTTTTGTGTCGTCGTTGTGCAGCGTGAGTTGAGCCCTGCGACATGAGTTTGCTAACAGCAAGTGTTTATGGCGTGTGTGATGCTGATGAGGTTGCAGAGGTCAAACATGGGCTCGGCGTACCAATGGCCAGCCTCAGCGACGAGACCCTTGGCAAATTCCTCCAGGTGAGCTCTTTACGAAATCGCTGCAGACAAGTTAGTGCTGGCGTTCTAATGATGACCTGTAGGCTCTCTGGGCGACGGTCCTCACGTACAATCTCGCCCTGCTGTTCTGCAAACTATCCATCATCTTCTCCTACCTACGGGTGTTCAAGGTAGCGACGACCCAGAAGGTCTGCAAGATCGTGCTGGCAATCATTGCCGTCTACGGTGTGTGGACCATCTTCGGCTCGATCTTCATGTGCGTGCCGGTCAAGGCCTTCTGGATGGACGGCGAGGGAAAGTGCATGGACCGGCTGGCCATCTGGTTCTCGAACGCGGCGTTGAACATCACCACGGATATCGTCATCTTCGCGATCCCCATCCCGTTGATCAGGTCGCTTCAGATATCGAGGAAGCAAAAGATCGCGTTAATTATGGTCTTCGCCGTCGGCGGATTGTAAGTACCACGCTCGAGTCTGTCTGTCTGCTCTGGAGCACTGAACTAACACGCTCATGACTAGCGTTTGCGTCACCTCCATCATTCGTCTCAAGTCATTGTACGAGGCTTCTGCGTCTTCGGACGTATCGAGTAAGTGAGGGCTTGCAGTGATATCTGGAGGTCTTTGGAAACCCCATCCCAGAAACCGGCTGACAATCATTTGCAGAAGACGCAGTTGCAGCCGCCTTATGGTCAGGGATCGAGATCAACGTCGCTATCGCCTGCGCTTCGGCTCCGGCACTGAAGCCCCTCATCATCAAGGCGTTCCCCAAGTTGCTGGCCAGTACGCAGCGCAGCGGCATGCGATACGGCCAGACCCCCGACGGCATGAACGCCGGAGAATCCCACCACATGCAATCCATGAGAAGCCGGGCGGGCGGGCCACCGAAGCAGAAGATCGCCATCGAGACGAAGATCGAAATCGTCAGCCGCAATGGCAGCACGGCCGACCTTGTTACGCCCGGGAATAACACTCGGATGGTGGCTGAATGCTATTCAACAGACGAACGGACGCCAGCTCAGGGACGCGACATGGTTTGAAATGTTCTTGGCGAGGAGAGATATCATTGGCACAGGAAGAGAGATGAGAGTGTACAACAAACAACAGCTTAGACCTAATGAGGCAACGTGTAAATGTATGAAAAAGACTTTATATCGCAGCTTTAGAGTTGACGTTACGGGATTGGACCACTACAGCACTTTTCTCAGAAGGTCTCCTGCGCGGGCTTCATGTCCAGCTCGTGAGTCCACAGAGAGCTGGGCTGTTGAGAAAGCCAAAGATACAGCTCACCCACGTCCTCTGCCTTCATCTTCTTACCAGACTTGGTATCCTCGTTGATCTCATCAATGATGCCCCCATTGGCAATGGCGTGAACACAGTGGACGCCGAATTTGCTGTGCTCCTTGGCGATGGCCTGCGCGACCATCCTCGCCGCTGCCCTGGTTGCACCGTACGCCGCGTATTGCTGGTTCGTCCGCATGGCCCCCAGAGTGCCGGTGAAGATGATGGTTCCCTTCTTCGCACCCTCCGTATCGGCGAGCAGCGTCTGTCCCCCGTTCTGAGCGTACATGAGCTTCAGCGCCTCCTGCGCGAAGACGACTGCGCCTGTGGTGTACGTGTTCATGCTGTCGCTGAATGCCTCCGCCGTCTCCTCAAGGAACGGCTTCCTGCTCGAGTGCTTGACGTGGTAGATCGCCAACTTCAGCTTCAGGCCGCTAAAGTCGGGGTGATCGGCGATCTGCTGGAACGCGCGACGGAGGTTTTCCGGCTGTGTGTCCGTGGGGAAGGGGTGGAGGATGCCATTGGAAGATTCTCGGAGGTCAGCAGCCAGGGTCTGAAGATTATCGGCGTTTCGGGCCAAGAGGGCGACAGCTAGGTTTCCCTGCTGCGGGTTGGCTAGAACACGGGCAATGCCTGCACCGGAGGTCGGTCCGGCCCCGATGAGGATTGCTAGACCTTGAGGTGCCATAGTCTTTGATGCTGTTTTGGATGGAGAAAAAGGGCTATGTTGAGGATGTCGAGGTTTTAAATGTACTAGGTCCAAGAGATGTCGTCGCCTCGTCGGTGACTATTTGGTTTCAAATACGGCTTCGGACTACCACCGTGTGGGGTATTGGACGTCATTGATCGTTCGATTAGTGCTATAACAGCGCCACGTAAAAGCCGGGGGAAGTCATCACCGCCAAACCCGCTCGGCGTTAAGTCGTCACATTGACGTTGAGTGTTCTTATGCCCGAAAGATGACCTGCAACCTGCTGACAGAAGTGTGGTTTCCGGCAGCGCTATGGCAAATGAACCATGGCTCCTTTTTTTGCAGTCCAATCGGCAAGGGAACGAGAAGTCCCGAACAACCAAGTTGAAACGGACCGCTTGCATTGAATGCCTAGGGCTGATTGTTGATAACTCACCAAAGGCAGAGGAAACGTCCCAACAAGCTGTTCTCAAGTTGAAGAGGAATTGAGGACGGTTGAACAAACGGCTCAATGACACCCCCGCAACTCAGCAACAGAAAAGTTGGGTGTCTAGGCCGCGATAGTAGAGCATGCGGCTTCAGCAACCTGCGGACGTTGCCTGACAGGTCTGGAGACAGATTTGAAGACAGGTGGAACGCCACCGAGAGCTGTGATTGAATGAGAAATGAGCAGGATCCAATTGGGAAGAGCTTTTGTGTTAAGGAATAGAATCTTACAGAAACTTTTACTTTTCTGACTCCTACCAAGTGTATTTTGCTCGGAAAATGAGCCTGCTCTCTGTTAAGGTTAAGAAGAGTTCCCAATGACACAGCAGATTTCTGTCATTTTCAGGTGGAGCCTCCAAACCGAGTGGAAGACAAATAAGACACAAAACCCGTTATATAGGAAATTGCGATGCATTTTCGTACCAGACCTTGGTTCCAGTAAACGTCAACGCCGTTATCGGTTATCTCCCCTACTCAAGCTTGGAGGAATGCAACGTGCTTCAATGGTGGGCGTAACCAAGCCCGCTATCAAGTAGATTTTCAATTTCCTTACCAATAAGCTGGTCAATGACCCGGATGTGGAGAGCATCCTGCCCCGATAGACCGTTGAAACTGGAGCACGACATCGGCACGCCATCGGGACCCATTCAATCCTCCGTGTCGATCCAGGATATCGTCATCCGATACCGTCGGAGCGTTTCCGATTTCCGGATTGACAATGAATGACCGCGATTCGAGCACTTACATCAAAAGTACTCCTTCTGTCGCATCCGCCGGTACCACAAACTTAATGTACAGCATTCTGAACAAATGATCTTCCTTTGCTAGAAGTATGGCAGACACACAACAGGACAGAGAGCTCGATGAGCGCTTAGGATCCCCTCCATCATCACAAGAAGGCCTTGCAGAATCCGAACAGAGCCAAAATGCGTTGGTGGTTCGCCCAGAAGCCAGTGCGTCAACCCATGGCTTGTGGACACGATTCCGATATCCCCTTCTCGCAGCAGGACTTGCACTCTTTCTCGGGCCTTTATCCTTCTTATGGCCCGGGGACGGTCGAATCGACCCTTTAAATTACACAGAGCGAACTAGGCGAGTTCTCAAATCAACACCGTAAGTAGCCTACCAAGGTAGCACGGTTCCAGCCCAGCCACCCACAGGCATTCCCTTTCTTTACCGCACAAAAATATCTTCTAATCCGATCCAGTCTCATCGATGGACACAACGACTTACCCTGGCAACTGAGAATTGAACTTCACAACCGAATTTACGCTGGAAAAGTGGACTTTACCAAGAAGTTACTGGGACACACGGATATTCAGCGCATGAAGCAGGGTTTGGTTGGTGGCCAATTCTGGAGCGTCTATGTCGACTGCGATGTCCAGCAAAGCCACTTCGAAGACACCTCTGTAAGTGAAAACATCGCATGGAAACCGTGCGTGGAGTAACTAACCACCGGATTAGTGGGTGGTCAGAGACACACTTGAGCAGATTGATGTCACCCGCCGTTTTATTGAGGAGCATCCTCAACATCTTCAGTATTGCGACAAGGCTGATTGCGTCAGGAAGGCCTTCAAATCGGGTCGTATCTCGAGCATGATCGGCATTGAAGGAGGGCATCAAGTCGGCGGTAGCATTGCGAGCATTCGTCAGATGTACAATCTCGGTGCTCGGTACATTACCCTGACACACAACTGCGATAATGCATTTGGGACGTCTGCTTCCACAGTCGCCGCGGGTGGGCCTGATGAAGGGCTCTTCAAGCTTGGCTACGACGCTATCAAAGAGATGAACCGTCTGGGCATGATGGTTGACCTGTCTCACGTCTCCCACCAGACAATGAGGGACGTTCTCAGCGTCGCGCGGGCGCCTGTTATCTTCTCGCACTCGGGTGCTTACAGCGTCGAAACCCACCTTCGCCACGTCCCGGATGATGTCCTACGATCCGTAAGGCAGAACGGAGGCATTGTCATGGCGGTGTTTGTCAACCGCTTCCTCAACATGAAGAACCCCGACCAAGCTACTATCCACGACGTGGTGGACCACATCTTCCATATCGCAGAGGTTTGCGGATGGGAGTGCGTCGGAATCGGCAGCGACTTCTCCGGCACGCCCTTTGTTCCCATTGGCTTGGAAGACGTGTCTAAGTTTCCGGATCTCGTGGAGTTGGTGATGGAACGTGGTGTCACAGACGAGCAGGTACGACTGCTAGCGGGCGAGAACATCCTCCGGGTGTGGGAAAATGTGGAGAGGAGCGCAAGAGATATACGATCAACGGGAGAAAAGCCAGTGGAGGCAGAATATGATGGGAGAGGGTGGCATAAGGGGCTCAAAAACTCGCCTTGGATGCTTAGGGGCAGCCGGGAGTCGGCTTCAGCAAACGGTGCCGCCGACAAGCCATACATGTTCAACGTTGACGGTGAGGGAAAGCACAATCCGGCATTCAAGAATGTTTAGATACGGTTACCTACGAATACAACGATGGAGACTTTCGCGTCGGTCATTTTAGGTCTCTCTATTCAGGCTGTTGTTCAAATCACAAGATGGACCATTAAACATTCAGTCTAGAGACACCCAAAAGAAAGCGGGAAAAGAAAACATCCTTCAACTCCCGATCAGACCAAACGCAGAAAACGATATCAATATGCCGAGCTATCCAAGCCCGCCATCTAGCCGATGGATGAAGTGATTAGCGCCAGGAACATTGGCATAAGGAGGGAAGGGCATTGGGTGTTGAAGGTACTGAAGAATCACCGAGTCATACCCAAAGATAGAAAGAATACCCCGCAACTCAATGCATGGAATGCCCGCCCACGCAGCAAGCCGAGGACGACCTCGAGATATGCATATTCGATGAAGCGAGATCGGAGCTGCTGTGAACCAAGTGGAAGCTTCTGATTTCTAATACCGGAAGCATTCCTGGGGGCTAGCAAGACTAGGATGATGTCGGAGGCAGAGGTATGGCGAAATAGAGGGGTCGCTGCAGCTGCATTTTACTCGAAGAAATCTACCTAGCAGACTGTCAGCTCAAGAAGGCCCAGTATATCCGCCAATATCAGGTGGTAATCGTTCTCCCATTCCCAAAGAGGTTGTATTCTCGTTCCACGCACTACCCAGTGGCAATGTCTGTGCTACATCTTGCTGCTGAGCTTCTAAAGCACTCGGCAACCCTTCTTTGGTATTCTTCCATCGCGTTTTTGTTGCTGCTTACTCTTTATCTGGCGCAAAATGAGGTTTCTCGTTACAAAAGTCGCATCAAGAACCTTCCCGGTCCTCGAGGATGGCTGGTAGTCGGGAATCTTCTTCAGGTGGACATCGGCTTATATACCGACTTCGACTTTGTACCGTGCCGCTAACCTCTTACATATCATCCGGACGAGGTACATGCAGAAACGTACAGAAAATGGGCCAATAAGTACGGCCCTGTCATTCAAATCCAGCTTGGGAACACTACTGGCGTCGTTGTAAACTCGGTAGAGTCAGCCAAGCAGTTATTCCTCGGCCAGAGACACGCGACGAAGTCGAGGCCTACATTCTACGCATTCCACAAGAAGGTCAGCAAAATCGTCACCAGCATTGGCACCAGCCCTTGGGACGAATCTTGCAAGCGCCGTCGCAAGCTTGCGGCCGGAGCGCTCAACCGACCGAGAGTGGAAAGCTACGCGCCAATTCTCAACCTCGAAGCACGCGAGTTCCTGAAAGACCTGTACTCGGAGTGCGACAATAGTTCCGCGGTCTTGGATTTCCGGCCAGCTGTGAGGCGTTTCGCGCTCAACCTCAGCTTGACGTTAGACTACGGCACCCGCGTATCCAATGTCAAGTCCCTCGAAGAGGATCCGCTATTGGCCGAGATCATCTACGTCGAGTCGGAAATATCCAAGTTCCGAGATACCGGCAAAAACTATGCTAACTACATACCGTTGCTCCGGTATTGGGAGCCGATTTCTGCGCTTCTTGGGTTGAACAAGAGCCCCAAGAATCACGCCGCAGACATAGGCCGCCGCAGGCTGGAGTACAACGACGTTCTCTTGGACAAGCTGCGAGACGAGGTGGCCCGAGGGAACGACAAGCCCTGTATATAGGGTACTGTTTTGAGAGATCCAGAGTCTGCAAGCTTGACTCGCGAGGAGCTTATCAGCGTCAGTTTAAGCATGATGGCCGTAAGTTTTCCCCTGAGCCATACAAGCAGCCACATTTCACGAAATGATATCAGAAGACCTAACTGAAGTCTGTTCTGTCCGAAAGGGAGCCGATTCTAACCAGCCTACTTTGGCTTGGGCCATCCTTCTTCTTGCCCACCGGCCTGATATCCAGAATCGGGCGTACGACGCAATCGAGGAGGCAGGTATTCTGCAGCAGGCTTCGAACACATACGCATCATCCAAAGTCGAGTATATAGATGCTCTCACGAAGGAAATCTCACGGTATTTCGTTGTCTTAAAGCTTGCACTACCGAAAGCCACCTACACCGATGTAAGATGGGGCTCCGCGACGATTCCAGCAAACACCCTTGTTTTCTTGAACAGCTGGGCTTGCAACAGAGGTAAGCATGTGCCTGTCGCGACAGTACAGAACCGACTACTGATATCAACTCGAAACAGACCCAGATATCTTCACTGACCCCGATGTGTTCGCCCCTGAGCGGTGGCTTCCGGATGCATCCAACCAATATGCACACCAGTTTGCCTTTGGAATCGGCGGGCGTATGTGCGTGGCATCTCACCTCGCACACAATGCTCTGTATACCGTCTTTCTTCACTTGATTGCACGTTTCAAGATACTCCCTGCGGATGGTGCAACGGCTGATGAGATCGATCCTATCAAAGGGTTAAACGGGCTCTCGTTTGTGGCTACGCCCAAGGGGTTTCGAGCAAAGTTCTTGCCGAGAGATGGTGCCGCTGCATTGGAAAGTTGGCTCAGAAGCCCCAATGGTACCAGCTCTTGAGGAGACTTCTTGAATATGGACTCCACATGCAACTATTGGTCACCGTGCCGGTATACCTGGCAACTATGTCAATACCGTGGCGCCGCCTTGGACCGAGACAGAACAAAGACACAGGCGTCTTCGGGCTTGCTGGCGGCCCGAGGTCTCAGTTTAATACCACGGTTTGGGCTTTGTAAAAATGATGTTGGTCGGCGTTCTGATAGAAACTGAGACATTGTCATTCGTACATGCACCTAGAAAGTAACGCCCGTTCGCAAATGTCCCCGTCCGACTGTCCAGTGGACCAGCGTCGGTAGATCATCCAGTCAATCTTGTGGAAATCCGAAATTCGGCATTAGCTTGCATACATACACCTTACGTGTGAAACCTGACTGGCCTTATCGGCCATTTGTAAGCGTCACTTTGCGAACAGCCGCTGAGGACCGGATGTCGCCATCAGCTCGTGCGGCTTTTCTCCAACCCCGCCCCAACAGTCTCCATTTAAACCAGCCCTCATCGATCACATCACTCACCTTCAACGACTCAGCTTCACGATTTGTCTCTTCCTATCGGCAATCATTCATCATGGCTCCAGCGTCTCTCAATGCAGCTGATCTCTTCAGCGTGAAAGACCTTATTGCGGTCGTAACTGGCGGTGGCACTGGTGCGTTCTCACTGTTTTTACCTAACTACGTCATCTGCTACGAACCGCAGAGCTGTCTGCTAACTCGTATTCCAGGTATTGGCCTTATGATTGCTCAGGGTCTTGAAGCCAACGGAGCAGTTGTGTACATTATAGGAAGGAGAAAGGAAGCTCTTGAAAAGGCCGCCGCGACAGCCGTAAGTAGTCGGGTCGTTCGATGATTGTTGAATCCCCGCTCCTAGCATTTCCTCGTCTGACCACAGTCAACTGTCTTAGAAACACGGAAACATCAGAGCTATCCAGGGTGATGTCACGTCCAAGGCAGACCTTGAGAAAGCCGTATCGGAGATCAAGTCGGCGCACGGTTACGTCAACGTCGTGATCGCCAACAGCGGCATCGGCGGACCTGCGCTGAAGGGCATGCCACAGGATCCTTCGATTTCCCAGTACCGCGACTTCCTCTGGAACTGGAAGGCCGAGGACTTCACAGAGACGTTCAACGTCAACACGACCGGCGTCTTCTTTACCGTGGCGGCGTTCCTCGAGATGCTGGATGAGGGCAACAAGCGCGGCAACTTCAAGCAGAGGAGCCAGGTGATTGCGACGAGCAGCGTCGGCGCGTTCAACCGCGTGCCCATGGGCTTCGCGTACGGGGCTTCCAAGTCCGCCGTCGTTCACATGTTCAAGCAGCTCTCCACCGTCCTGGTTCCGTTCAACATCAGAGCCAACGTCATCGCCCCGGGATTTTACCCGAGCGAGATGACCACGGCCACTGTCGCACAGCACAAGGAAACTGGCTGGCCAAAGTCCACGATCCCAGAAGAAAGGGCGGGAGATGTAGAGGACATGGTTGGTGCGGTGCTGTATTTGACTAGCAGAGCGGGTGCGTACACCAACGGCAACGTACTTATCACTGATGGAGGAAGGCTTGCTGTGGTACCATCTACGTACTAGTCAATTGTATATGAAAGTGAGCGTGTGCATTACATCCTTACATCCACTTAACGTAATTTACCCCAATGTGATGTTCTTATCACTGCATGCACAGGCAATCGCGGCACTTGGAATTGCTAGCGAGCATCAAAACCTTGTATTTCAGTGCAGCTAAGTGTGCCTTTACGTGTGACCAATGCCGAACAAAAGAGGTCTAGATTCGTGATCAATAGTAGACTCTCACATGTACTCGCATTCATCAAGTGCTGAGTGGACAGCACGAGACGGTATCTCAGCCAGTGAAGTCTGAAATTACGTCCAAGGTTTCGATATCATCCCGAGAAACCCGAACTACTACATTCAGACCCGAGAACTATATTCTTAACGGCATAAATACGAGCCATGTTCGTGTCGTTCGGTTAGCGATCCGTAACCCGAGTGAGGAGAAGATCCCTTCGACTCAAAAACTTCCGAGGAGCATTAGGGCGCCCCCAGGACACGTTCATGTTGTTTCAGCCTGCCCAGTCAGCTTTTAACCGCCCAATTGCGAATGCACTTCGTGGTTTACTTCTTCTGGTAGCCTTTTGCCGTTCGTGTTCGCCAACTCTGCCTGCTGTCACATGGCTCTACGCCCTGTAGAAGGAGCTCATCCAGTTTCATCGCACCAAGTCATCTGACACAAGTATTTCGACGAACGAAATGGAATTGAATTAATGATGGGTCCAATTCTACGGCTGCCCTCATCCTAGAAAGTGCGGCTGTCTGTTTGTTTATATAACCGGGAAGAATCCCCGAGATGATTCCAACGTCAAACTCAGCCTCTACCCCCCTAGGACTTTCAAATATCGTTTCGATTGCCTATAAACTGCCCAAAATGTTCAGTAGCTCTTTCATAATTGCGCTCCTAGCGCTGCCAGCCTTCTTATTCTACCTGGTATCAGCCATACACTACCGCCGCCTCAAACAGTTTGCCCATTTCCCGCAGATGAAACCTTCTTTCGTTTGGGGGCACATGAAACTCCTGAATGAGTACCAGAGAAAGCGTGGTGAGGCTGGAAGTCAGATGGGTATGGACTACCGTCGGAATCTGACAGACTGAAAACCATGCTTTTCGGCAAGTCGAGCTGACACTCTTCGTAGAGCACACCTTTGGCGACATGTGCGAGTCAATCGGAAACCCTCCAGTCATGCTTCTAGACATTCGGCCCGCCAGTCGACCGATGCTTGTCATCCGCAGTCACGAAGTCGCCGAGCAAATAACGAAACAGTCAAAGAGGTGGCCGTACAGCCTACCGAAATCCAACACCCTACAGTTTCTTCACCCACTACTCGGTGAAACATCCATAGTTCTGGTGTCGGTATGTCTCTTTGGGTCACTAAGTCCTGTCGCCTGCGATTGAGTACATGAAGACTGATAAGAAGCCATGAGATGACTAGGGCCCTGAATGGAGAGATATGAGGAAACGTTTCAACCCGGGGTTTGCTCCACATCACCTGATGGGCCTGTTGCCTGTGATTCTGGACAAGACCCAAATATTCATCAGGAAGCTCAACTCTCTGGCTCTCACAGGTGAAGAATTTGAGCTGGGGCCGTTATGCACCGATCTGACCTTTGACATTATCGGTAAGCTGCTTGTCTCTCAAGCCGTCGGTGGTCCATTCCCCACTAACGTTAGCAAGGTGCCGTGACCATGGATGTGGATCTCGGCGCGCAACTACCTCAGCAACAGCAAGGAGAGTTCATCAAGAGCTACAAAAAGGTTCTTCGGTCATATGAAGTAACCAACGGCATTTCCTTGGTCTGGGACAGTGCATTGACACACAGGCGACGGGTGGCTTTGGCAAGAGACATCCACAACTTCGTTGCGGATGTCATCTGGCGCAGATACTACGACGTGAAACAGAAGCGAGGCGAAGCCAGTCAAAGTATTCTGGCGCTGAGCTTGAAGGACGTCGAGTACATGACTCCCGAGATTATCATCGGCACGAGGGACCAGCTCCAGACGTTCATGTTCGCGGGACACGATACGACAAGCATCTTGATTCAGTGGGCTTTGTACGAACTTTCTCGAACGCCCCGAGCTCTGAGCATGCTTCGGATGGAGCTCGAGAGACTGTTTGGGTCTGACATGAGCCCCGAGTCTGTCCGACAGGCTCTGCTCTTGAGAGGCGATGAGGTCATGATGGCCATGCCGTACACGTCGGCCGTCATCAAGGAGACTCTGAGGCTCTACCCCCCAGCAGGAACGGCTCGTTGGTGCCCACCAGGCTCGAATTTCTATATCCAGCTTCCCGGGGGCGACAGCTTGTGTGTCGACGACCTGATTCTTTACAACTGCCCGACTCTTATCCAGCGAGACCCTGCAGTATACGGGAATACCAAGGACGACTTCGTACCGGAGCGATGGCTTGGGAATACGGACACTTCAATGCCTCCGATGGGCGACGAAAAGGCCGGCGCCAGCAGCACGAAGACAGCTGACAACGAAATCCCAGCTGCTGCGTGGCGGCCGTTCGAGAGAGGGCCGAGAAGCTGCATTGGACAAGAGCTGGCCAACATCGAAGCAAGAGTCATACTTGCGAGCGTGGTCGGCAGTTATGATTTCGAAAAGGTTGGTCTGGGTGAAGCGATCTTGGGCTTGGATGGAAGACCTCTCATTGATGAAAAGGGGCAACATTGTTCCGCCACACGTCTGACAAATGTAAGCATCTCACTATTCCGCTAACTGGGGAAAGGAAAGTGGCGCTGACCGATCAAAGACGCGCCAAATTACCTCAAGACCAATTGATGGAATGAGAGTCAAGGTGAAGCACCGGGACGTCTCTTAGTTTCGATGGGAAGCAACGAGTTGCTATACATGTTGTTTTGTGTGACGGTCAATTTCGTTTTGATGGGAGTATCTTCAGTTGAACAGGGGACGGTAGTCGTGCCTGCAACTCGTCTTAACTACTGGTGTGATTTGCTATGCAAATATCATGAAACTTTTGACCAAATGAGAAACGATACTGACATGGAAGCTCAGCCTAGCAGAGAAAGACTCTCCACCAAGACTGGCCCTTTTCAACCCTTTCATCCATGAGATACTTGAACAGCTCCTTGCGTCTGTGAATGTCTTCCAATAGCCAGTCTCGATAGTCTCCGCCGTTGTACGCTTCGCACTTCTTGCACATATTCTTTGGAACGGTCGTTGAGAATCGCTTGGTGTGTAGCCAGCCGCAGTCGCGCCGGGAGCCTGCTGCACTTTCGCAAGGCAGGTGGAACTCGTCCGTCAGGTAGTTGATGGCGTACGGGCGCGATTGATTCGGCTCGGGTTCGACCAGGATTGTCTGGACTTCGTGGCAGACTTGACAGGTAGCTTTGGCGATGTGGCACATGATGTTCGGTTTGAGATATTCGTCTGTTTCGGGGAAGTGAGAATAATGAAACGGTAGGACTTGTAGTCTTCGAGAGTTAAATGATAGTTCTCGAGATCCCCAAAGTTGAAAAAGGGAGCGCTTTCTTCCGCATAAGTAGTTGGCATTGGAAACTTGTGACGTAAACCACTCTTTATTCGAGAAGTTTCTTGTTCAGTTTCGATCGGAAACAAGAGTCTTTGTCTCACTAAGAGAGTCGTCCATGCTCAATGGACTTGTGGGAAACCTTGCGAATTATACAATTAAACATACCGCAGTCGAGTGCCGGCCTTTGTTTCATTGTAGGTATTCTTATGTTCTCTGTTGTGTGTCGAAGTGTCTACAAAGAAGTTTGTCCTTCCGGCACTTTCTACCTGCGAGCAGTGCTGCAATGAGTGGTCTGGGGTTGAGCTCGAACTCGGTAGGTAGCTTGGCAACCGGGCGATCAATGCAAGGTCAATACGGCGGTCTCTGCCTTCCGACTATGGAAAACACCTTATCACTGACAGGATTGTAGTTGATGTTGAGAACTGCGTTCATGCCTCAATAGGTTCAGACGGGATGGTGAGGAGGGCATGTTACTGCTTACATGGAGGAGGCCAGCTTTGGGGGCTCTATAGTCACCTGGGAACCACATAGTCCCGGGACGACCTCCAAACCAGAAGCAGAAGCAATGGTGCCGGTAGTCGATGCGGACAGACTCAACAGAGCAGCAGAAACGTTGAAGATCTCCATGATGAGTTTGACAGTGGCCAAGCTGAACAACGCATTGGATTCATACTACTCAATTTAGACTGCAACCTTGTTTTGACTTCACGACACCTGTTCTTCCGATCAGTTTGAAGTGGTTGTTGCTAGATCTCTGATTCTGGTTTTGTTTTAGTTGCAACCTCTTCTTTGATTGACCCACATTTTTGTTGCATTCACTGAACAGCGACAGGATATGAGAGAAGAAAAGCAATAGGCATTTTAACGGTGACATCTTAGCTGCTTGCCGATTTTAGATGTGCAAAGGCAAACTTGGCCAGGACAGGCAAAGGGTGTAATTGCTCAGCCTCAAGGGCTGTTTTTCCATTTCGCAAGGTGTCTGAGCGAATCATGATTCACTGTGGCGGACAACTCCATGCTTATTTATTACCTCCGTCTGTCAACTGAACCTCCCCCAACTCTTTCTTCCCCGCACCAATCTCTGCACCCAGGACTCCCAGCACCAGCAAAAATGGCCGCACCCACCAACCGCACCGATCGTTACAAGTTCACAATCCTGCCCGAGTACTTTGTAGACTACTACAAGGTTGCTGATGCGAGCCCGAGGGGCAAGGCCACGACTCAGCCACTGCTAGGCCTCCTGGACCTGGAGCATCAGCCGGCGGCAGCTGGAGGCGAGGCTGGCAGCCAAGGCAGTGAGCAGGCCAAGCGCTGGGAGAAGTTTGCGGCGCACGTGAAGCAGCTCAACGACGAGAGCCCGGAAGGCACCGAGTACAAGGTGCTGTACCTGACGAGGCATGGTCTTGGATACCACAATGTCCAGGCGGTCAAGGTCGGAAACGCAGAGTGGGACGTAAGTACCTTCCATATGCAGTTAAGGTGGTAGAATGTGTTTCTGACGAGCAGCAGAGTTACTGGTCCCACCTCGACGGCGATGGTACCGTCATTTGGCTCGACGCGGAGCTCGTCGACGAAGGCGTCCAGCAGGCGCGAGACCTCCACGCGTTCTGGGCCGACGCGACGAAGAAGGAGGGCGTCCCCTTCCCGCAGTCGTTCTACACGAGCCCCCTCCGCCGCTGCCTCAGGACAAGCGACCTGGTC
Source organism: Colletotrichum brevisporum (assembly GCA_030770045.1). Taxonomy (NCBI): domain Eukaryota; kingdom Fungi; phylum Ascomycota; class Sordariomycetes; order Glomerellales; family Glomerellaceae; genus Colletotrichum; species Colletotrichum brevisporum. The sequence goes on from JAUGSI010000002.1 coordinate 9,995,580, forward strand.
TTCCGCGAGCTCGTGGAGGAAAGAGAGCAGGAGTTCACGCCGACCGTCAAGGAAGGGCTGCGGGAGCGCATGACGGACCACACGTGCGACAAGCGCAGCCCGCGGACGTGGATCGCGGGCGCGTACCCCAAGTACATCATCGAGCCCGGGTTTACGGAGGAGGACGAGTTGTGGAGGGCGGATCACTTCGAGGACACGGAGAGTCACCTGGCGAGGAAGCAGTTGGTTCTGGAGGAGATTTTCTCTTCCGATCCTAGCTATTTTGTGTCACTTACGGTGCATTCCTACGCGATTTCCGCGATCCTGAATGTTGGGGGTCAAAAGGAATGCCGTATTCGAGAGGGATCAAGTATTGCAATTCTTATCCGCGGCGAAAAGATCGCCCCTTCCTCTCAGTAGCCCGTACCCTCAGACAGAGACTCAGTACCAATGTAGCCACTTTGTTCCTCTCATGCTCTCGTTCCTTCCGATACATAATGCCATGCCATCTTTCCTCGATCTGAGAGCAGTGGTGCGCTTGGAAGTCGAGTCTAAACCTCGGTAACCTCGTAGATGATAGTGGTGACGTGCTCGGCGGTGAGTCCGCGCATGTAGGCCTCGGTGTGCTCAAAAATGACCCGCTGGTGAACGAGGCTTTGATGCTCAGCCTCCTCGCGATCCATCATGGCGTAGGCTTCCTCGGCAGCACCGACGTCGCCGGAAGCAGCGGCGGCCATCAAGTCATTGTAGCGAGTGCGGAAGCTGTCGAGGCCCTCCTCGCAATGTCCCGAATGGACGCCGCGGTAGCGGGCAACAAGCTGGGCGTGGAGGCGGTCGGCTTTGTCGAAGTTATAGGCGACGCGAGCAATCATATAGAATCCAGAAGCGACGACACTGATGGCGAGGCCGATCATGATAGAGTCGAAATCGAGCATTTTGAGTCGACCTGTTTGGGGCCATTAGTCAACAATTCGAGTCCTGGGCTTGCTTGCTTTTGATACCTACTTGGGTTCACGACGACACTTTGATGAAAGGTTTGAGGTCTTGATGCTTATTGTGAGATGGAATGCCCCCGTCGATAGAGAGAACGTGGTGACGTTTGATGAGAAATCTTGGTGGTGGTGATCTTGGCAGAGGCAAGAGGTTTGTGATGATGTTTGGGGAAAGAAAATTTCAAGGCGAGGAAGGTAGGACAGAGCCAGAAGATGTTTTTGGGAGTTTTTCCAAGGCGAGAGGGGGTTTGCTGAGGTCTTGAGAGTCCGGCCGTTAGGGCTCCGATACCTGCTGTGACCCGGAGCTTGTGGGACCTTTGACCTAGAGCACAGTCGGATCCGGGTGGGGCACTCACGGCGATTTAAGATCCACATTTGGTCCGGGAGGCACCGGGCAACTTGGCTGAGGAAGATAAATGAATATATTTGTCAGCGACTGAAAAAGCACCTGACCTGCATTATTCTGGCCGTTTTACTGCTGAAATGGCATCTTGTGTAAATGTCACTGGCAAGAGCGCATCTCACCTTTGCTGGCTTCGGGGGGCCTACTAGTTACACAAGATTAGTCCGCAGCCAAGCTCGCACTGACTGCGCCCAGGTCTTCAACCACAAGCTGCAAATCAGGTAAGGACTTCCTTTCTCTATATCAGCCGTAAGGTATCTTGGGTCTGGATGGGCTCTGTCCATGTTGGCCGACGGGGCCTCGTTATCTTGTCTCCAGATCCCTCGGGCGAAGAGGTATCCACTTGCTTCCCCTCACCGGCCGGACTTCGTGCCGCGGGCCCCACGCGGGTTTCCAACACACCTGGCCTTTTTCGACCGCAGTCGCAGTCTACTGACTCGAACTTTGCTCTGCCCAAGTCTCCGCGCTCTCGGCCCCTTGCGAAACCGCCGTTCTCAGCCCGTGAAATCGACTTGGTTTCGAGTTGAAGATGACCGTCGCCGCTTCGCCCCGGAAGCTGCGGATCGCAGCCCTCTGCTGCGGGGCGCTTCCGCAGAACGTCGCAGAGCAGAGAGGACAGTTTGACAACATGTTCGCCGCGTGGATCGACGCGGCCGTCGCCGCGAGAAACGCGAAAAGGCCAACCTACGACCAGGTCTCCGCCGAGGTGACGGGCTACGACGTCGTCACCAAGGGCCAGTATCCTCCTTCCCTGGATGATGTGGACGTCCTGATCGTCAGCGGGTCGCCCTCGTCGTGTTACGAAGACGAGCCGTGGATTAAGAAGCTGGCTGCCTATCTGCGAGGTATGTAAGCCCTGTGGACACCCAGTCTTCTGACATTGAGCTGACTCTCCTCGCCTCGGCAGACGTCTACGACAACAAGCCGGCGGTTAAGATCTTCGGCGGCTGTTTCGGCCACCAGATTCTGTTTCAGACGTTGATGGCCGAGCACGGTGGCCGCGTCGTGAAGAATCCCAAGGGCTGGGAGATCGGCGTCCACGAGGTGGCTCTCACGCCCGAGTTCTCCTCTCATTTTCCCGAGTCCCTCCAGGACGGCAAGCTCTCGTACCAGTTCCTCCACCAGGATATCGCAAGTATCGATGGGCCCCTGCCGTCGGAGTGGGTGCAGCTGGGCACGTCGGCGCTCTGTGACGTCCAGGGAATGTTTCTGCCCGGCCGGGTGTTGACCTTCCAGGGACACCCGGAATTCGACAAGGTCACCAACAGCTTGTGCACGAAGATGCTAGAAGGTTATGGAATGGTCCCTAGCAGCCGAGTGGGAGAATTTCTCGAGCTCGTCGACCGAGAAGATTCCAGGACGTTGGCGGGCGAGGTTGCGATAGAGTTCTTCTTGTCGCATCCTTGAGAGTCATCATGAGTTGAGCGATAGAATGGGCTGTCTAGAACGAGACGTGTTGGATATTTCTTGGATAGACGGAGAGGTTTGCTTCTGGGTGACCTGGCTTCCACTCACAGCTTACAGATTTGGTCGTCATCGTGTCACGAGATAATATAGAAGGTTCGACCCCACGAATGTACGTTACAGCTACTTAATATTAAAGAAATGAAGTTGAATTGCTTGACTCACCCGCCGATTGCGGTCTGCATCTTTGATTATATTGTGATAGTTAAAGCTATTTATAGCTGTGTATATAAGTAACTATTTACTTAAGTAGCTTACTTAAGTAACTTTACTCTATTTCCCGCCCCTATAAGGGGGCCTTTACTTTTACTCTACTATATTATAAAACTTAAAGATTAAGCTATTACTTTTACTTTACTTTAATTACTTATACTTAACTATATAATAGTTATAAACTTAACTTATATTATACTTTTAAACTACTATTTTTAAAATAAATATACTTATTAAAAAATATTTATATAAATACTCTTTTATTATAATATTTTAATTCTTTAACTACTATTTTAATTTAACTATATTAAGTTTAATTTTAATTTCCTTTTTTTATTTTTTTATAAGTTTATAAAGTAGTATAACTACTTTATATAGTTTAAAAACCTTTAAATTAAAGTAGTTATATAAGGGGTCTAGCTTTAACTTAACTCTAATAACTTAGTTTTATTAAATAAATCTCTAAAAGAGGTATTTTTAATTTTATTTACTTAGTAACTTTATAACTAGAATATAAAAATAAAAAGAATTTATTAAATTTATTTTAGTTTATAGAAAAATAGTGCTATTAAGTACTAGTTTAGTACCTTAATTAAATATAAAAATAGTATTAACTTTATAAAGGCCCTTAGAGTATAAACTTACTTTTAGAGTAAAGGGAAGTAGTTTAAAAGTACTCTAGGGCCCTTTTTAAGTAATAAAACCCTAAGTAATTTAATACTTAATAGTAATAAACCTAAGTTAAAGTATAATCCGCCTTTTATTAAATAAAGTAAAAGTATACTTAATAACTATTTTAGTTATATTTTTAATAGAGTTACTAATAATAAAGTCTAAAAGTAAAAAGTAAAAGCCTTTAAAGAGATTAAGTTATATATTAATAAGTTAGTATTTTTAGATATTTTTAAATTTATTTAGTTTAAACTTTTTAACTAAAAAAATACTTCCCTTAATAGCTTACATTAAAGCCTTTAAACCTAATACTCTTTAAGTAATACTAGTTTTTTAGTTATAATATAATAAAAGTACTAAGTAATACTAAGAAAAGTAAATAGTAGTACTATACTAAGTATTTAGTTAAGGGAATTCTAAGTTATATACTTTTAAATAATATAATACTACTTTTTAAATATAATAAAACTACTTATAGTTTAAAACTTCCTTTTTATTATAAAGTAAAAAATTACTTTAAAATAAGTATAGAATAAACTTAAGTAAGTCTTTATAAAGGAAAAGTTTAATTAAATTTAAATTTTATTTAGGGACTATATATTTATACTTAAAAACCTCCTTTATAAAGATTTACTTTTTAAGTTTAAAAGTAAATTATTTAGTATCTTTTTAACTTTTATAAGTCGCTTTAATACTAT